>JALMGA010000001.1:123774999-133774999 GCA_023333525.1 Aspidoscelis tigris stejnegeri
AAACAAACTTAGGGCAGATAACAGATGGACTAGAAAGCCAACTCAGGGATTTAAGAGTCAGGAGGGTTCAATTCATATTGAATCGAATGCAAGAAAATTTGTATTCATTAGAATAGATCCCCTTCAAATATAGTGGGATTCAAATTTGATACAAATGTTCAATCCCATACGAATACGTACAAATCCCATTCAAATCCCATATGAATGCATACAAATCCCATACATATCCCATAGGAATCCCATACAAAGCTTCATACGAATGTATCAAAACATTCCATTCAAATTTGAATGTCAATCTTCCAATGTGCCAACATTCAGTTCGAATACGAATGCCCAAATTCGGCCAGATTTTGAATGTTTGTTCAGTCATCAGAACAATACAGGAGAGGGACTAGTTTGTGCCGCAGACATTCCCTCTGCGTCCTGATTAAAAATACAAGGACGAGATCTCCTTTGCTTCCAGCCTCCCTAAGTCTCCCGTTCTGAGTCCCCATTGCCTCCATCTGAAAGATGCTCAGCTTCTGTGTTTTCGGCTTACAGGCAGGCGCCGTCCCACATTGCCACAGATGGCATTCTACAGAAAGAGGCTCCCGTTAACACTAAGATGACAGCAGTTACACTGCACAGGCTTGCCTGACGGAGGGTATCTATAATGCATCAAGAGCTGGCAGAGCGTGTCAGCAGGTGTGTTCCTCTTATTGCTATGCTACTCGCATGCTGTGCTGGAAGACACCCAAGATCCTTCCAAAGGTCACGGTGATGGGTGAGTGAATAGGTTTTGAGAAGGGGGCGGCTATAGAGGTGAAAAGGAGGAAACTGCCTCCCCACGTACATTAGAAGCCTGCTGCTTGAGAAGCAAAATTAAAACAAGGGATCCATGAAAACAAGGGAGCTGCCATTCGAGCCACAGGAGAAGATGTCATTGTGATTCTTCCTTTCTCTTCTCCTTCTGCCGCTGCTGCTGCAATGGCCCGTCATTCGCTCCGGTACGTTCAACCATTTGACAGCAGGGCATGCAAATAAAGCTCCCAGGCTAGCTAACTTCCAGGTAATTCTGGCCAAAAGCAGCTTTCCCAGTCGGCTCTTCAAGTCAGTTCGAGGATTACAGGCTTCAGAGATTCTCATCACAAAAGGGAAAGGGCAAAATGGCCACAACCGCGGCGGCAGGGTAGGATTACGTGAGAAAGAAGAAGGGCGGCGTGATCGCTGCATTAGCCGGGATATTCTGGATCAGCTCTTGATCTGGCAGGCCTTGGTGCGATCGTTTGCAAATCCTTCCAGTTTCGCAAATGACGCCAGCTGTCGGTAGGAGCAAAATCCTAAAATGTGGAGCATAATTTTAAAAGGAAGGGAGGAAGAAAGAAAAAGTGGGACAACGTTGGTGTGATTTCCCCGCTTTTTTTCCCAAGAAACTTTGCTTGTCAGAACTGTCAAATTCGAACAGAAATTGTTTTAAAAGGTTCAGAATTTTAATTTTTAAGCGATGTTTGTAATTAATTATTCAAAGAAACTGCCCAGCCAGCAACACTTTACTTCCAAAGCTCGGGCGTCCTCTAGTGGTGGAAATCTAACATGTTCTTCACAGGCTGCTAAGCTGCCCTTGGAGGCCCATCTTCGTGAATAGAAAGCCTTATTGTCTGCTGAGCCAGAGTCCAAACAATGTGCATGACCCACAACTGAACTTGCCTCTTGTCTATTCCAGAGGTGTGTGTCTCTTTTTCAGCTACCGGAAAGTAGCCGCATGTCATTCTGAAGTTATGTCGGATCCTTTTTATTAGGCACAGTGCTGCCCTCGTCATTGTTTGTATGTTTTAATGTCAAAGCAAAAGTACATTGAACATGCCTATGCCACTCCATGTTCCCTATATTTTATTCCCTAACTTCCTTAACTGGGAAGGGGGATTGGATCTTGCCCACCCACCTTCCTAGATCCATTTGCCATGATCCAGACTCTTTAAAATCCATCCTGCAATGAATATAAAGACCTTCTGGCCTAGTCCATGTTCTGAATTGAGTTGCTGATATTTTTAATTTTATTTTTGTAAAAGAGAAGGATTCATGTAACATGGAAGATGTATCCGTGTCTTCCACCAGTTGATGGTATCTTTCCTTCCCTCATCAGATTTGTAGGGGATTAGATGTCACAATTGGACATAGTCCAGGGGAGGCGTCCAGAGAACTGTCTGGTCCAATTTTTTTGGATCAGTTTCAATTACTGCGGCCTGAGGACATGGACAAGCTAGTTGTGGCGGTGCGGCCAACAACGTGCTCTCTGGACCTTTGCCCTTCCTGGCTGATAAAAGCTAGCCAGCAAGGGATGACCGGGTAGATTCAGGAAGTGGTGAATGCCTCTCTGGACTTTCAGAAGGCTTTTGACAAAGTCCCACATCAAAGGCTACTGAGTAAACTCATCAGCCATGGAATAAAAAGACAGGTTCTGTCCTGATTTGTGACTGGCTTAAGGGCAGGAAGCAGAGAGTAGTAATAAATGGGAAATTCTCAGGGTGGAAAGAAGTAAAAAGTGGGGTCCCTCAAGGCTCAGTATTGGGACCAATGCTTTTTAATTTATTCATCAATGATCTAGAAGAAGGGGTACATAGTAAAATAGCAAAGTTCGCTGATGACACTAAATTATTTAGGGTAGTAAAATCCAAAAGAGATTGCTAAGATGGGACAGGGGAACCCCGATTTGGTGCGTCCTGTCTGTCGCCTCCGACGGCTGCCGGGACGTGGCTCCTTCCCGGGTCCGGCAGCCAGGAAGGAGCCACCAGCATCGGCGTCCTGTCGCCCCTTTCTGGGGTGGCAGGAGGTCGATGTTGGGCTCGCTGGGGGCGCATCGCTCCGGTCCCCCAAGGGTCCCCCCCGCCCCCATCGAGGCCATCTGCGGGGCGCGAGTGCCCCGCAGATCAGCCACCCCCCCCAGTCCCCAAAACCCCCACCCCCAACCACCCTCCGGCCCGGATCGGGCCGATCATCGCGGTGAAGGTGCCCACAGCGGGGCACCTTCACCGCAAAGATGTTTCCCCCCCTCCCCCAGGGCCCTGGGAGGACGCGCGCGAGAGGAATGACTTACCTCGTGGCCGTCCAGCGTCCAACTGAGGGTGGCATTGTGGGATCCTTAGGCCCTGCATCTACGCGACAGCAGCACATAATTGTAAAGGAAAAAAGAAAGAAAATGTTGCAGGTACTCTGGCCCTTCCCTTCTTCTCTGTCTTGGTAAAGAGCACGCAGCAGCCAAGGCAGAAGAAGTCTTGGGGCTTAGGTTGTATGAGGAGGTGATAGTGGGTTGAGGCAAACTTAATTGGCATGATTTTGCACAGATGAAAGGAAAGCCCTGCCTTCTGGCATGCAATGGCTTCAAAGGACTAAGATTGTGTTGAGTAAAGCCCACCTCTCCCTCTCCCCTTCCAACTTTTTTGCAATGCAGTAGTGCAGGAAGATGGGCTGGTCCTCAGACCAGTCAAACAATCAAGGTTGTGTGAGATTCTTGTTCTAAAACAGTCATGAATCAACATGCCTCTGGCAGCAGCTTTCAAATGACACACAGCACACCAAAGCATGCCTTCCAGAACATCTGTTCTCAGATTAACTAAAAGAAGTTTGGATATAAGCAACTGAAACAGCATTTGGGAAGAAATTAAAAAATTAAGACTCAGTCCTGTATAAATGGTGTGAGCTCCACACACCACAACCTGAACCACAATGTGCCCTTTTTGCCGTATAGGTGTCTCCTCAGTCTTTTTCCTTGTACACTCTAATGTGTTTCCACTGTAGGGTCCAGAAATCTGTCCCAGCACTCCAACGTTCATGTGGCTGGTAACAGTTGAAGCCACATGGGTAGAGCAAGGGGACATTTGCACTTCCTGTCCCGTCCCGTCCTGGGGACAGGAATGGTGACTTCCCCTGGCTGGAACTAGCATTTGTATTTGTGAATGCTAGTACATGCCAACCACACACACACAGATGCATGGTCCGTGTGCCGCCATCTTAGGTCCGCATGCTGGCATCACTGTGCATGCACCAGCACCATAACCAGGATGCCAGCATATGATGTGACCAGTGTGCCCGTGCAGTGTTTCACATGCCCCTTCATGCATCACAGAGGTGCAGATGGGGGCACTGCTGGATGCCTCTGGTGGGCTAAGTCTACATGTGGAGCACTAAATCGTGTTCCACATGTAGTTTTCGTCCAGTGTGCTCCTGCACTGAAGGGGCTGTACAAAATATGGGGTCAAGTGCTGAAAGGCCCCAAGACAGAAAGGCTGCAGTTGCTAATTTAGGCTGCATCCACACACATTTTAAAAAGCAGCTCAAAAGTGATTTAGGGTCCATTCAGACATTGGTTATTTTTCCCACTATATTTGGATATTCTGGAACACACGTGCTTTATTCTGGAATATCCAAAAAGCAGAATAAACTGATGCCCAGATGCTAGGACTCCCATCCCACTCCTTTGAAAGTTGTTTGGCCTTTAATGTGGATTAAGAGGCTCCAGCATACAGACTCTACCACCTCTAAGCTGCCTTTGAGGCACTTTTTTTTAACCATATGTGGACACCACCTTAAAACAGCAATTGAGTCCTTTCCCCAGCCCAAAGAATCCCCAACTATTTCGCGGTCCCAGGTGAGAGTCCAGAGCCAGAGTAACAGCAGAACCTTTCACCGATTTGCTGAGAGTAGGGATGTGCACAAATAGGTTTTTTGGCATTTGATTTATGGCAAATTGAATGTTAGAAAATTCGTATTTGTTCGAATAGATCCCCCTCAAACATGCAAGGATTCAATTCAATACAAATGTATTTGTATGAATTCATATGAATATCCATTACGGCTGCATACATATCCTGGTTATGGATCCTATACCAACGGATACATATTGGATATGTATCCTATACCAACACATACGTATCAATACGTATCTGATACGTATCCCCAGTTCCACGAATGTATGAACTATTCGTATGGAACGTTCTGAAGCATTCATATTTGTATGACTGTTAATGTATGAATGTTGTAACATTCGATTTGTGTACAAATGTCCAAATTCATCCGAATTCGTGAGAATAATGAATGTTACAAATATTCATGCACATGCCTAGCTGAAAGGGAATTTCTCTTGGTCTGGGCTAGGAGCATCAGTGGCAACGCTTGGGATAGCAGGAGCCCAGCAGATGGGAATGGAGGGCAACCGGCATCACCAGGCCACTGCTGTGTGGCTTAGCAGGCGCCAGCCCTTTCATGAAGGCTACATTTTGAATTCTGAAATTCAAAGGAACAAGGGGACGTCCGAGGGGCTTCCAGCTGCTCCTTGATTGAGTGCAGGCAGGCACAGTGGCTGTCAAACCTGAGTAAACAGTTCTCTCTCCTTTCCTAATTAAGAGTACAAATCATTACCACTTCAAGCCAGTCAGCAGTCGACATTTCCCAAGGTCCTCAAGTGCTCTTAGTTTGTTAAAGGGCTATTCATCATCTTTGCGTAACCATATTCCCCTTCCCGCTGCGCAGATGAAGTGGGAAGGGGGCAAGAAGCCATGGAGCCCACCTTACCTGCAGTCCGAAGGGCAGCTTACAGGGAAGTGAACAGAAGAGGTGAAAACCAGGTGGATCGCTTCCCCAAACCCACATTTCCTTATCTCCTTTCCTTTTGGGCTTCTTTTCCTTTAAAAAAAAATCCTGTATTTTAACAGCTATGTGACAGGTAGTAGTTCAAAAGGTGCAGCCTTTCCTCCCACAACAGATGCATTTAAAAGGCAAGCTAATTAATTCACTAGCAGCCCTGATATCACAATCCCTTTTATCAATCTCTATTTCACTTTTTAGACACTATTTTTAAAAACAAACAAACCTCAAACAACAGCATTTCTGATATATATAGTTTTATTGGATATTTTCCCTCCCACCTGTAACTCACAGGAATAGCCAGCCTACAGCATAATGTCCTGTAATCCAACCAACCAATTCCATTTTCAAAATGGATGGAAATGCATGCTTCTCAGCTCTGCAGTATAAGCTGTGGAGGAGCTGGATTCCATCCTGTCCATGGAGGAACGAAAAGCAACAGCAGGCCCTCTTCCCAGAAGCGTACAGCTGCGGCAGAGGAGACATAGCCAGGATTTCAGCAGATATAGCTTATCCTGCAGGCTGCCTTTGCCTCATTCATGTGTCTATTAACGGTGCAAGAGCACTGTCCTCTTTTCCTTCTGCCCATCCTAGACGTGGCTGGTCCCACTGCATCCAGCCCAAGGATGGGGGCCATGTCCTCTTCCCCTGGGACAACTTGCATTTAAGTAACTGCATTTTGTGCAGACGTTTGCCTCACTCTGCTTAATGGGACTCAGTGGCAGATTGGGATCCCAGGGCTGCATTCATACCTAAGTTTTAATCCAGCCCCAGTCCACCTTCAGAGCAAGAGAACACACCAGGGCTATGGTTACACCTAAGGTTTAATCTAGCCTCAGTCCACCTTCAGAGCGAGAGAACACATCAGCAATGGGCCAGTAATTTTCTTTCAACACTATCTATCCCAAAGGTGAATTTTCTGAGTTATTTAACACTGAAAGAAAACAGCTCGTTACTTTGCTGATGTATTCTCTTCCTCTGAAAGTGGCCTGAAGCTGGATTAAACCTTAAGTATGACCACACCCCAAGAAAGGGACAAGCTATTTTCTTTCAGCATTATCTAACTCAGAAAATCCATCTTTAGTGGATTAGCGGTTCCCAACCTTTTTTTGGCCATGCCCCACCTAAGCATCTTTAAAATTCTGGTGCCTTCCCACCCCCATGACGTAGAATTCTTGTTATTCAAAAATTGAACTCAAATTCATATGGAGGAAGCCTAAAAGGCCATGCAAAAAAAAAAATCACTCATTCTCAAATTGCTCCCCCCAATTAAAAATCAATCAGATACTAAGATCAGCAAAAGACAATCTCAACCCTTGTCATACACCAGGCATTTATAAAATACCGTGGGGATGTGGGAAGGTGACCTCACGGATGATAGAAAAAAGAAAATGTGAACATGAGAGACATGAGAGACATGTGCATCTCATGCAAACTGACAGATCAGCAGTAGTGGGACACACATGGTCTGAAAACCATAAGATCTTATTTGAACAAACAGAAACTATAGCCAAGGTAAGGGGATTTCATGAACTGGCTACCAGAGAGGCCATTGAAATAAAACAACATCCCCACAACTTTTACAGGGACCAAAACCTGTTTCTCAGTAACATCTGGAAACCTTTGTAGAAAAACAAGCAAAACAGATTCACACCTTAGTTCTGCAAGCACACAACCCACTGATCACTCACCCCCAGGGACTATGCTAATACATAACAAACAAGTAAGCCTCAATGATCCACCATGAACACTTCCACCCAAGGAAGCAAGGCCAACAGACTACAACCAGGATGAAACCAATGACTCGTCAACAACTCAAACAAAGGACAAACAGCAAACATCTATAAAAAGGGAAACAAGAGACGTTTTCGCACGGGGCTGTTCGGAACGCGTGGGAGACAGCCCGGAACGCGGCATACGCATTGCCGCCGCGGGGCTTGCGATCCGATGTATCCGGAGCGGTCTCTCTCGCGTTCCAAATGTAGAGCACTTTGAAGTGCTCTACATGCGTTCGGGCGCGGACGAACTGCCCGCAGGCGTTCGGGAGGAGAAGGATTCGCGCTTGCTTCTCGCTCCCGAACAGCCGCGGGCCCGCTTCCCCCGCTGGCGCAGGTTTGGCAATCAGCTGTTTGACAATCAGCTGATTGCCGATCTGCCTCCGCAGCTGTCTCCGCGCCCCTGGCCGGCCTTTGCCGGCCAAGACAGCTCCCGGCGCTTTCACCTTTCGCACACAGACGCGCCGGAACGCGTTCCAGCGCGTCTGTGTGTGAACGGTGAAAGTGCCCGGAGCTGTCTTAAGCTTCCCGCCTGAACGCGTTCCGTTTGGAACGCGTTGCAGTGCGGAAATCCCTAAGATCTAGGAAGACACCAGTCACTTTTTACTCTTCCAAGAGCAAATTCCTCTGAAGACGGATAGCGCAACTATATCTGAAAGCTTAGGTTCTCAGAAGAAGCCTGGAACATGGCATAACAGCCCCCAAACTACTACAAATGAGATTGAATCCAGCCATGAAAGCTTACATATGACCATACCACCACTGTATTGTTGTCAAGAAACAGATGTGACCTTTAATAGGGATCATAAGATGAAAAAATGACCTGGTGAATTAAGTCAGTGGCTCATCTAATCCAGGAGTCTCTTTCTACAGCCTGCAAGGAGGATATGAGCACCCAGTGTGTCCTGCACCCAGTCTCCCAGCAGCTAGCTTTAGAACCATAGTTGTTTGTTGCTGCTGTTGTGGTTGGGCACCCCAAGTTATGGCCATCTTGGTTGATCCTATGGGAATCTTCATGGGCACCTCTATGCCATTTTCTTGGCAGAGATACAGAAGTGGTCTACCATTGCCTGCTTCCGGGAAGAGGCTGGGAATCAAACCAGTCACCCTCACTGATAACCCCTGTCATCCATGAATTTGCCCAAAGCTGTTTTGGGAGGAAGCAATTCAAACTACTGGCAGGCTATCCTACAGGGTTGAAGACAGATCTAGGGGTACATTTTCAGCCTGACTTCCTGCATTCCTCCACTCATTCTTGGGCATTTGTATCCATCCATTCATTCTCTCCCCTGTTCCTCCTCCACAACAATTAGTCTTCAAACCAGATTTTCCAGCAGATTTGGGATATGCACGAATATTCATAGTTTGATATTCATATGAATTCATACAAATTTGGACATTTGTACTTGAATCGAATGTTATGACGTTCATATTTGTACAAATGTTTCAGAACATTCACGAACCGGAGAGGTGGGAAAGAGGCTGCGCCAGTCACATCTGCAATGGATCCAGAGTGCATTCAAGATTGATTGAGAAAGAATTCAAAGTGGATTCAGGGTGGATTTGATGCTTTTAGACTGGATATGTTATGGGATACGTATTGGATACATGATACATATAGATACATATTGGATACATATCAGATACGTATTGGATACATTTGGGATATGTATGGAATACGTATGAGTTTGTATCAGATATGCAAATTTGTATGAATACATTTATATCAAACAGAATCCTTCCACATTCAAAGGGGATCTATTCGAATGAATATACATTTTCTTACATTTGATTTGATATGAATCCAATGCAAAAAAAACCCCATTCGTACACAACCCTAACTGAAACAAACAAGACTGGGCTTTTATGACATGCCATTCTTCACTGACACGTAGGAAGAATCCTGGAACCTGTTCACACTTAGTTCTATTCTGGAATATATCCCAGAATAAGGGTCTCCTGTCCACATGCTAGTGGAGGCTACAGCAGGCCCCAGGTGAGGCCTGTCCGAGTCCTCATTAGCACGTGGACCACAGACTCCTATGCTGAGATATGTTCCAGAATATGGCCAAGTGCGAACAGGCGCCTGGGCAGATGGGCCCTTGGTATAATCCATCAAGGCTCCTGGTACTGTGTTCTTTAAGAGCTGCAGAAACTCATCCAGATTTTAACATTCCCCTCCTTCTCTCTCCCACCCAGTTTAGGCATCTGACTCTCGCTGCCTGTGGCCATGTATTTTTTCCTCCCGCATAATGGCCCGAGGGTCTCTGCTGGGAACATCCTCCACGAGACAAACAACAGACAACCGAACTTTTCCTTGAAGTCATTGCCTAACGAGTGCCAAGGCCAAAACTCTCTCCAGCGAGCAAACTACACAACAGGAAAGGGAGACGCAGTGCCACGGAGCTGCCCTCAACGCAGGCCTGTCACAGGCAAGTAACTTGAAACATCAGCGGTGAAACTAACGAGGCAAATGGGAAGAGATAGAAAAAATCTCAAATTCAAATAGCAAGGTCCCGCTTCGGAAGACAGACAGCTAAGCGGAAAACACAGAAGCACAAAATTGCTCTAGGAAAAAACTCAGCAGCCCAATGACGTGACTGTTTATTAGGGATGGGGCAAACTGCAATTCACTGGAGCACAAGCTGCCAAGCTTGGCTTTCCTCAACGCCTTTACAAGGACTCCAAGTGGTGCAGGGAAATTGCACATCTCCAAACGCATGGCCAGCATGGTTTTTCCTTTATTTAATAATTTGATTGATTGGCCACAGGTCCCATACGCAAGAACCAACTTTTTCACATTGATGAATTTCTTGTAAAACAGTGGTGCTTTGTATCCCCTTTATCATTTTTATGTATTTACACAGGAATTGGCAAGTGGCTATTTTTTCCTTTTACCAATGTCACTTTGTTGCTATTTGGATACTGTCGTGTGCCTTTCTTACATATACTATATATTTGTTTGCGTTGTTTATATCGTACATGATTTATTTGGTAGAATTTTATTTATATATATATATAAGTAAAGACATTAGTAAATCCTAGGCCAAGTTGCACTTGGCCCCATAGTACCCAATAGGGTAAGATCTGATAAGGAGCATCTGCACTTGCAAGAGGCGTTTACACCGTAGAAATGAATCCTGCCTTACCAGATGTTACTGTATCATCGACTAGTGGTGGTGCACGAAATCATGCATCACACGCATCCCAATCCTAACCTTTCCCATCTTTCCCACCTTTCCCACCTGTTGCATCCAGTGTTGCCACCATTTCTGGTGCAAAAGGTTATCCAAGGTGCTGTGCACGTGCATGGAGCGTCATCATTGCCATGGCAATGGTGCATGTGCAGTTGTGCCAGGCTCTGAACACAAGATGGCAGCACCCTGCTAGCAATGCAGCATGCACCAGAACACAGGTAAGTCTCCAGATGCGTGGGGCCTAGTGTAATGTGTACTAATATTCCCAGCTGCAAATGCTCATACACGTTAGTCTGTCACGCACGTTACCCATCCAGTAGACAAGATGCCAAGTGCAGAAGCAGCCTGTTTCATGGTCTTGTTACATCCTTCAAGTAATAATTCTTTAGGTATTATTATATTTTTTGGCCCAGCCAGACCTGATATAGATACAAACTTTTTTATACACAATTGTTTGTTTGCAATATTTTTAGCTTGTTATTTCTTGCTTATTTATCTCTTTGAGATTTAGTTTGTTTGATTGATAGATAGCCCACTCTTCACCAGAAGGTCCCAGGATGGTCACAGCAATAAGAAAATAGAATATAAACTCTAGAGAATGTTCTTAAAACATATTTAAAATGTTCCTTTCATTCCCTCTCTCCCTCCCTCCCATGGACTAGAAGCTAACCATCAAAGTTCAGGGTAAAGGGATATGTTTTAACCAGGCGTCAAAAACCATATAATGTAGGCCTCTGTTTAGCTCACAGCTACATAAGACATAACATTCTTTTCTTATCTGTACAAAAAAGTAATTTTTGCAATTAAGAAAAATAACAAGATAGGTAGCACAAAAAGTTGGATATTGTTTTTGCTCAAAGGGCCTCATTTAACATAGTGTTAAAACCCATGAGCAAAGTCAAACACCACACTGGAAAAAGCCAAATTTTTGAACATATGTTTATTAAAATTACAGTAAAGGTACTTTGGATCCTGGCTACACTGAGCAGCAGAGTGATGAAAGCAAAAACTAAGTGGCCAAGATCTTCTCAGCACTATTTCAAAGAGCTGACGTAATTGGTTAAGTAAGCAGGAGAAACTGAGGTAAGTAGTCAAGGCGTAATTCCGCTGCACAGTTTGCTCCAAGGAACATCTTCCACTTCAGAAAAGAATTTGCAGTAATCAACAGTCTGATGATCGGTTCAGAAAGAATAGGTTGTAACTCCCAATCCATTAGAACTTCAGAAAACCAAAGACTGATTAATAAGCAGGCGACATCAAGAAAGTAGTTCTGCTATTCTGATTCGACAGAACCCTGCGTGATGCCATGAATCACATCTTCATCTTGGTCTATTGTACTGCCTGTGCCAAAAACTGCTGGTACTGCATTCGAGCTGGAAAATTATCAGCTGGTCTGTTATAAGCTGTCCATACAGGTTCTCCAACAAACAGCCGCATTGCCTTCACGTAATTCTAGGGAGAGAAAACACACATCATTTGTGCTTGAAACAGTGAACATTACGGAGGAGGCGAATCAAACACTGAAGGATCTAAGGCTGACATACAAAATTTGATAGTTCCACTGAACAGTTGGGCTGCTCCAGAGAGTGGCCAAATAGCCTGCTAGCAAGATTTATTTATTTATGTATTTGAATTTTTATCCCACCCTATACCCAAAGGTCTCAGGGCGGGTTAACAACATTAAAACCAGTGAACACATAAAATGAACATTAAAACCATAACAATGCCTGAGCGTCAGAATGTGGGGAGGAAAGCCACTTCTTTCTTTAGCCCAGTGATGGCCAACCTATGACGTGTGTCCCAGGTGACACGCCAAGCCCTTTTGGGTGACACACATGGTCACCCTAGTACTTGGGCATGTAGTGCTTGCTTGAAGTGTATGAAATACCAACTTTCAATTGAAGATTTAGCAAACGAAATTCAGCAACAAAAGTCACTAATGTAAATAATTGTTTTTGCTTTTAATAAAATACATACTGTATTTTCCGGCGTATAAGACGACTGGGTGTATAAGACGACCCCCAACTTTCCACTTAAAATATAGAGTTTGGGATATACTTGCCGTATAAGAAGACAACACCCGGCGTATAAGACGACCCCCGACTTTTGAGAATATTTTCCTGGGTTAAAAAGTAGTCTTATACGCCAGAAAATACAGTATATCAAAAATATAACTTTTTACTAGAGCTACAAATATCACAAAATTATGGATATTTCTAGATGTGACACAGCACCTGAGTTAAGCTAGGTTTCCTTGCGAATTTTGACACACTGAGCTCAAATGGTTTGCCATCGCTGGTTTAGCCAAAGGCCAGGGCAAAGAGCTACATCTTCACCACTCTCCTGAATGCATAAAGTGAAGATGCCTGACCTCAGGAGTCACCACTGAAAAGGCCCTATCCCAAGTGCTCACCCCTTTTACAACTGAGGATGGTACAACCAGGAAGGCCTCTCCTACAGATCTTAAAGCATGGGTAGGTCGATATAGAAGAAGCCATTCATTTAGATATTTGGGCCCCAAGTCATTAAGGGCCTTGAAAGTTAAAGTTAGCACCTTGAATTGGGTTGGATAGTGAATTGGCAGCCAGTGCAACTCTTTTAAGACCATCGTGATGTGTGTCCAGGCAGCTGTTCCAGTAAGCAGTTTAGCACCTGCATTCTGCACCAGCTGCAGCTTCTGAGTCGTCTTCAGGCGCAGTCCTATATTCACCTGGCCATGCCTTAAAGTCTGGAGGGGAGGACCTCCTGGTTGTACCACCACCCTTAGCAGAAAAAGGAGTGGACACCCGGGAGAGGGCCTCCTCAGTGATGGCTCCTAGACTATAGAACACTCTTCCCCTTGAAGTTCATCCATCACCTTCATTGTACACATTTCGGAAGGCAGTGAAGATGCACTTCTTTGCCCTGGCCTTCAGTTAAATGGGGGATACATTTTCCCTTCCTACTTCCAGACACTGTTAATATATACTTTGTATATATGCAAACGCCAGGAGCCTTCGAGCCAAAATAGGGGAGCTAGAAAGCTTAGTTATGGAAAATAGGATTGATATTATTGGCGTAACTGAAACCTGGTGGACCAGCGAAAACCAATGGGATACAGTCATCCCAGGATACAAACTGTACAGGAAAGACAGGGAAGGGCGACATGGAGGTGGTGTAGCCTTGTATATTAAAGAAGAGATAGAATCTTATGAACTGGAATGTCCAAGTGAGTCTGGCTCTTCCACAGAAGCAGTGTGGATAAAAATACCAAGCCAAAAAGGAAGTCTAACAATAGGGACATGCTACCGTCCTCCCAACCATACGTCCGAAGGAGATGAACAATTGGAGAAGGAGGTAAAAGAGGTAGCCCATAAAGATAGGGTAGTTATAATGGGGGACTTCAATTATCCTCACATAGACTGGGTGAACTCCTGTTCAACTCAGGAAAGAGAGAGAAAATTCCTAGACCTGCTAAATGACTGTTCCATGGAACAAATGGTCATGGAACCAACCAGGGGAAATGCAGTCCTGGACTTGATCCTAAGTAATGCTCAGGACCTGGTAAAGGACGTCACTGTAGCTGATCCAATTGGGAACAGTGACCACAATGCAATAACCTTCAACTTAAATACAGGGAGTAAGTTCTTAATAAAGTCTAACACAGAGACCTTAAACTTTCACAAGGGAAACTTCCCCAAAATGAGGAAATTAGTGAAAAGGAAATTGAAAGGGAAAGTCAAAAGAGTTAAATCACTTCAAAATGCATGGAGACTACTTAAAAACACAATAACGGAAGTGCAACTAGAATGCATTCCTAAAAGAAGAAAGGGGACTTCTAGGTCCAAGAAGAAACCAATGTGGCTCACAAATGCAGTAGATGAAGTCATTAAAAACAAGAAGAGTTCATTTAGGAAATGGAAGGCTTGTCCAAATGAGGAGAACAGGAGAGAACATAGACACTGGCAACACGAATGCAAGACGGCCATTAGGAAAGCTAAGAAAGATTTTGAGGAGCACATTGCTAAAAACATCAAAAGAAATAACAAGAACTTCTTTAAGTATATCAGAAGTAGGAATCCAACCAGGAGAGCAGTTGGACCACTAGATAGTAAAGGAGAGAAAGGGGTAATTAAAGAAGACACGGAGATTGCAGAGAGACTAAACGAATTTTTTGCTTCCGTATTCACGGAGGAAGACAGAAGACACATGCCAGTAGCTGAGCCTGTGTTTTCTGAAGAGTTAAACTGTACAGAAATAACCAAGGAAGAGGTCCTGGCATGTCTTAATAAACTAAATGTTAACAAGTCACCGGGACCAGATGGTATTCATCCAAGAGTCCTTAAGGAACTCAAATGCGAAATTGCCGACCTTCTAGCAAAAATATATAATCTTTCCCTAACATCAGGCTCCGTACCTGAGGACTGGAGGGTAGCAAATGTAACACCAATATTCAAAAAAGGATCCAGGGGTGATCCAGGCAACTACAGACCAGTTAGCTTAACGTCAGTTCCGTGTAAGGTGATGGAAACCATTATTAAAGACAAAATTAGTGTGCATATGGAGCAGCAGGCATTGCTGAACAAAAGCCAGCATGGCTTCTGCAAAGGTAAATCATGCCTCACAAATTTGTTGGAATTCTTTGAGAGTGTCAATAAACACGTGGATAAAGGTGAACCAGTAGACATTGTCTATCTGGACTTTCAGAAGGCTTTTGACAAAGTCCCACATCAAAGGCTACTGAGTAAACTCACCAGCCATGGAATAAAAGGACAGGTTCTGTCCTGGATTTGTGACTGGCTTAAGGGCAGAAAGCAGAGAGTAGTAGTAAACGGCAATTTCTCAGGGTGGAAAGAAGTAAAAAGTGGGGTCCCTCAAGGCTCAGTATTGGGACCAATGATTTTTAATTTATTCATCAATGATCTAGAAGAAGGGGTACATAGTAAAATAGCAAAGTTCGCTGATGACACTAAATTATTTAGGGTAGTAAAATCCAAAAGAGATTGCCAAGAGTTCCAGAGGGATCTCTTAGCATTGGGTTAGTGGGCAACCAAGTGGCAAATGTGCTTTAATCTTAACAAGTGTAAAGTAATGCACATTGGGGCCAAGAATCCAAATTACATCTATAAACTGATGGGGTCTGAGCTTTCTGCAACATGCCAGGAAAGGGATCTCGGGGTTTTGGTGGACAGTTCAATGAAGGTGTCAACCCAGTGTGCGGCAGCAGCAAAAAAAGCAAATTCAATGCTGGGAATAATTAGGAAGGGAATAGAAAACAAGTCAGCAAGTGTCATTTTGCCCCTTTATAAATCAATAGTGAGGCCACATTTGGAATACTGTGTACAATTCTGGTCACCACACCTCAAAAAGGATATTGTGGAACTAGAGAAGGTGCAGAGAAGGGCAACCAGAATGATTAAGGGTCTGGAACACCTCCCTTACGAAACCAGGCTGCAACGTCTAGGCCTCTTCAGTCTGGAGAGACGGCATTTGAGAGGGGACCTGATTGAAGTATATAAAATTATGCACGGCATAGAAAAGGTGGATAGAGAAAATTTCTTTTCTCTATCGCACAACACTAGAACCAGGGGGCACTCTATGAAGCTGATGGGTAGGAGCGTAAGGTCTGACAGGGGGAAGTATTTCTTCACACAGAGGGTCATCGGCCTATGGAATGTGCTGCCAGAAGAGGTGGTGACAGCTACCAGTCTGGATGGCTTTAAGGTAGGGTTAGACAAATTTATGGATGACAGATGTATCAATGGCTACTAGAACGAATGCCTAGGTGCATCTTTCAGGCTGGGGGGGGGAGGAAATGGGGCGCTTCTAGGGCCATCTGCTGGGACTCGAGAGCAGGAGGTTTGTCCTTGTCTCTGCTTGAGATGCCCGTGAGCATTTGGTGGGCCACTGTGTGCGACAGGATGCTGGACTAGATGGGCTGTGGCCTGATCCAGCAAGGCTTCTCTTATGTTCTTATGTTCTTATGTTCTAAGGCCATTTGCTGGGATCTGAGAGCAGGAGAAGGTTTGTCCTCGTCTCTGCTTGAGATGCCCATGGGCAATTAGTGGACCATTGTGTGCGCCAGGATGCTGGACTAGATGGGCTGTGGCCTGATGAAGGGGGCTCAACTTATGTTCTTATGTAATATGTTTGATTTTAAATGTTGTTACCAGCCCTGAGACCTCCGGGTATAGGGTGGAATAAAATGCAAGCAAGCAAGCAAATAAATGAATAAAAATACGGATCCTCTGCCATTTTCCCTTGATAGCTTGACAGCGTGCTAGACAGCGTCATCTTTGCATATTGTACCGACGTGCGCATCCAGGTATTCGGGCTACACCAAATACTGGTTTGCGTCCAACTGTGCATGTGTGGACAATTGTTTCAGCCTCCACGCATGCACAGTGGACACAGCGATGATGGTAGTCTGTCCATAAGTAAAAAGTGCTATTACTAGAAAACCTGCAACCAGCACTGGGTTTTCCAAAATTAATTTTTTCACGAGTTTTAAGGGGGGGGATATAAATAGAGCTATGTTAGGATTACCTCAGATAAGTGTGGCAACCTCATCATAACTTTAATGGTACTATATTTCCCACGTCTTGTGAGGGCCTTGGAAAGGAGCTTAAACACCATTTTCCAAATATACTGTACATTCTATATGTTTTCTTTGCAAAGTTCATGTTTAGGAGGTAATATATGTGGAAACTTTGTGGGGGGAAAGTACAAAAAGTTGAGGGGGGGGGGGAAACCAGGGGGAGGCTTCAGAACAGGCAAGAAAAGACTTTTTAATTCTCCCTCACATATGATTTTTTCCCTCTTTCTCCAAAGTCTTCAAGCGCCTATGTGCAAGCAGCAGCTACAGTGAAATGCTGTAATATGATAAATCATTTCAACCTCAAGGCAACAAAGCAGAAACTGCTGCAAATGTGCCACCAAAACAAGAACTTGAAAATGTCACAAAATTAAAGTCGCTGCTAGATTGTTGGCTGGGCTTCCAAGCCTTTAAAAGGCACTCTAAAATCTTATCAGCAGATGCCTTTTTCATATATTATCTCCGTCTCAAACAAAGTTCAGATATGTCAGGCTGCTCTTGAAGGCAAGGAAAGGACAGCAGCTTTCATATGGAGCTTTACTAAAAAGAAGGTGCACGCTGTTAACCACAGGGAGGTGGCTTTTGCGCTACCAATTCTGAACAGTCTAAATACAGTCCAAGGTATAATTTTGCAAGTTACAACATGGGTTGAGTTGGAGCTTGACATCCTAATTCTTCTACATCTTGGCTTTCTTTACTCCTTACAAGAGACATTTTGCTTTCAGCAATTGTTGTTTGATACCATTGAGTTGTGGCCTTCAGGTTGGAGGGATGGGGCAGGGTGCCTCTAAAGCAGTGGTTCTCAACCTGGGAGACGGGACCCCTTTGGGGGTCGAACTACCCTTTCAGAGGGGTCGCGACGAGTCTCCCATCGCCCTTTCCTCCCATCTCCCAGCTGCTTTGCCCCCATGGTTGGGGGTCCCCACAACATGAGGAACTCCATTAAGGGGTCGCGGCATTAGGAAGGTTGAGAACCACTGCTCTAAAGGCCATTTGCAGGAATTTGAGAGCAGGTGAAGGTTTTGCCTTTGTCTTCTGCTTGAGCCACTGTGGGCCACTGAGGCACGAAGCTGGACTAGATGCGCTGTGGCCTAATCCAGAAGGGCCCTTTTATGTTCTTATGTTCGTATGCGCCTCTATGCAGTTTTCTTGGTTTGCCATTGACTACATCTGTGAAGAGGTTGGTAAATGCTCTGTCACTGACCTATAACCACTCCTTACTTTTGGTAACAGTCGTAACCAAAGTGGTTTTTCAGTTAAATGGAATGCATTTAATTCTACAAACAGCAACCTCAACAAAATTTGAGCTTCTGGAACTGTAGGGTTATGCCGATAACAATCTGCGTGCAGGAATTTACTTCACAGGCCAGTCATCTTCAAAGCCACACCACAGTAGCATCCTCAACTTTCTTTACTGAATGTTTTCATTTACAACAAGCCAAGAACAGGACAAACAGATCAGATCTCCTAATGCGCCACCAGATAGTTGCTATGGTAACACCAATCCCTTGCTGAAGATGGATTTCATGACTAGGCTATAGAGATACAAGTGCTCTCTTTATCTACAAAGGTAGCAGAATAGAGCAGAGAAAACTCATGGGTTCTGATACTATCCCACTCTGAACATTTTGGAATTACTTCCACTTCCTGAACAGTGGGAAAGTAAATCTGGAAGACATGTAAATTATGGCCAAAATGCAGTGGATATGATACTCTGATTCTAGGAAAGATTTATGACCGCCTAAGAGAATTATTGGACTGGTGGAGCCAGAAGGACAGTAATGGTAGTATTGCTGTCTGACTACATACATTTTTGCACTGTTTTCACTGTTACAAATACAACCTCCCTTAATTAAACAGTTCCAGAAACTTGCAGTAATGTAGTTTGCCATCTGCAGCCCTATTGGCAAGTCATCAGGAGTTTAAGTGAGATGCTACCAGGATATGACACCCAGCCATTGGTCTTCTTGAGGTTAGAGTGTCAGACTCTTACATGAACTCCTACATGAAGCCATCTGAGTGACCACGGGCTAGTCACAGCTGCCTTTCTGAGCTCTCACAGCCCCACCCATGTCATAGGGTGTTTGTTGTGGGGAGAAGAACAGAAGGTTTGTAGGCTGGTTTGAGTCCCGTTCTTTTATATCACTCCATTCCAACAAAAAGTTGGACGCAAACCAATAAAGTGAATATGAAACCAGAATATGAAACCTGTATGTCTTTGGCTTCTAAGTCCATGAAGCAGGGAGATGCCTTGCTCTTGATGGAGTTACACTCCTATGTAGACAGGAGCAGAATCTGAGGCCAAATTCACACTTAGCTGAGTGGAAGGGTCCTTGATCATTCCAAGCTGGTTAGTGTCTGGAATGTCCAGGGCCCTTAACATACTAGGAACATTCCCATTCCTGCCCAGCAGTAGCAGGCATGTGATTGGCCGCATTCCAGGCTTGGCATCCAGACACTGGATGCCCCACCCACCCCTAGTTACAACTGGGCAAGGAAATGGCATGAAGTTGGGGCAAGCTGGGCCAGGGAGCAGCACCTAGAAACATCCTATTTGCACTGCTCCTGTACTGTACTGTACTGTATTGCAGAACAGCTTGCGGACAGCTGTGAAGTTGTCCACAGCACAAAAGCCTCAAGAACATTTGGGAGGCCTCAGGGACTGTTCCAGGTGGATTGCAGTGCAGATAACGTCTTCCCACAATCTACTCGGAGTGTCTCTGGCAAAGTGCAAAGGGGCCCTGGAGCACTTCTGGAGTTATCTCTGTCACTTGATGCCCAGGTGTTGGCTGTCAGAAATGCCTACATCCAGCTCCAACTGGTTTGCCAGCCACAACGTTTTCTAGACAGAGGTGGTTTAAGCACCGTAATCCAGTCTCAGTGTACCTTACAGTAATCCAGACTGGATTACTGTACATTGAAGGTAGTTCCAAAGCTTCATCTAATGTCAGCTGCTTTCTGATGGGCACTGCTAGTTATACTGTACATGTATCATACTGGTCTACAAAACCCAATTCAAGGTTTATATTGGACTTATAAGCCCTAATTAGGGATGTGCATAAATATTCATAACATTCAAAATTTGTACAAATTCGGCTGAATTCAGACATTGAAATTCAGAAATACTGGATAAAACCCCCAAACACTAAACAAAATTTAAAAGGAAACATATTCAGCTTTTATGGGCAGCACCCTTCCTTTCCCCCAGCATCCTATCCAAGAATTTCTATTTTAGTGCCTTTTACCAAGAGATTCAAAAAACTGCCATTAACATGCACTCTCACAGCTGTACACAATTCTGTCAACTCTGGATGCTTATATAAAAAAGTAATTTCATACAGATTCATCCAGTGTAAATCGGTGATAGATGCCAGCAGGAAGTGTGATCATGTCTCCTTTTTCCATGGCAATCCGGATCCATTTGTCGTCTTTATCACGAACATCAAAATAACCACTTCCTTCCAGGATGTAGCGAATCTCATCATCCAGGTGTAAGTGCTCTTCATAAAATATTTTTATCTGGAAGAGTGGGACGAAGATAGAAGGCAGCTTTTCATTTAGCAAGTCTATTACAAGCTGTAAGCATTCAGCTCACTGCAAAAATCGCAAAATGTGGCATTAAAAAAAAATTGGAAACCTCTGTTAATAATAATAAAAAAAACTTAGCATGCATACAGTACATTTTTAGCTTTCTGAGCATTTCACATGTATTAAATGAGTTTTTATATCCTTCCTGCAAAGCAGATCAGAGGAGTTAGATCCTTTCTCCAGCAAACTTCCGGCTGAGAACCTTCCCGTCTCCTGCACTTGAGTAGATGATCTCAGAACATCAGTCCCGTGTGCCAGGTCTACTGCAACTAAAATGTCCATTATCTTAAGTTGAAGTAAGGCAATAGTTCTTTGTGGACAACTGCAATAATGAAAAATCTCAAAAGACTTTCCATACCTGTTCATGGAAAAAGACTGGCACTTTCAGAATTTCAGCTCTTTTTTATTTTGTCAGCATAAGGAGATCTTACCTTATGCTCCATCCACACCGTATCCTATTTTGGAACAGAATCAGCCTCAGGCACATGAGTATCAGCCACATGGCTGTGGCTCCACTGCAGCAAGCAGAACACCACTGCAAGGTAGCACTTTGAATTCTGCAGCTGAAAGAGGAACCGCACTGCAGTCCCAGGTCACTGGAGCTGATTTAGGTTTCAGAAGCTCCTCCTCTAGACTATGTCAGGTCATTGTACCTGTTCCAAAATAGACTGATAGCCTGATTACAGTAATTCAATACTAGTATGCTGTGATCTTATGAGTCACGTATCTGTTAGTGATCCAGCTGCTGTACTTTACACTTCCAAGTATCCAAATCATCTCTAAGGGCATCTTAATAGTAGCATGAAAAACTGTAGCTCACTTAGCTCCATCTGGGAATGGCTGTAACTAACCCACTGGTCTTCTTGAGGTTAGAGTGTCAAACTCTGATCTGAACTCCTACACGAAGCCATCTGAGTGACCTTGGGCTAGTCACAGCTCTCTTTCTGACCTCTCACAGCCCCACCTATCTCACAGGGTGTCTGTTGTGGGGAGAAGAACAGGTTTGTCAGCTGCTTTGAGTCCCCTGAAGGGGGAGAAAAGTGGGGTATAAAAATCAACTCTTCTTTTTCTTCTACAGCCCAGCAATAAACAAGAAGCTTGACGTTTGTTTTTGCTCGACGGGCAACAAGAATTCTCAGTCACGCTGAGCTCTAGTTTAGTGCAAGCACTGGCCATCAGCAGCCTACAGAGTGTGTTTTAGGGATGTAGACGGAGCCATTTTCCCACATTTTATTTAAGTTGAATAGAATGTGGAAAAATTCGGCTCCATCCAAATACCCCCGACTCCATGCAGTCAGTCTCTGCTGGCACTGCCCATGGTTGTAGTCCAACACACTAGGGATGTGCATGAATTATTTGTGCTTTTGGAATCCGTCCGGATTCCAAAAGCACAAATAATTCATGCACATCCCTAGTGTGTTGGACTACAACCATGGGCAGTGCCAGCAGAGACTGGGGGTGCCTCTAGACATCAAGTGAAATACATGGTTTACCACAGTCCAAAGTGTTTCAGGAGGGAAAACATTTCACCCTCACCTATAGATGATACTCTGCATTTTAGACATTGCAGTAGCAAATATTCTTACGTTCAGGTCCTCAGCCCCTCCCTGACTGCTGAGCTATCATAGGTCTCTGTATTCTTGGGTGATGTATTGGGTTATAATGCGCTGCAAACAGCCGAGAAAAACCTGTCTGTCAAAGTGAAAGCTGCTGCACTTTCCACACGCATTTTTAAACCTGTCTGCATACAATCCTGAGTCCAACTGTGTTTGGGAGGCACCAGTTTCCTTATCCCTCCTTTGGCATATTGCCTGAACTGCCGGTAGGGACGCCCTTGTCTTCGGCCACCAGTTTATACACACGTGTGAAATAGCTCTTCAGCTCCCAACTTTTCCTGAGTCGATTGTCAAGACTTGATCAGTAACCTAAAAGGCAGAAGTTAAGTGGACATTGGCTATTCCATCTCTCAGTCTCTTCGACAGAATTTACAGGAGCTCTTTTTAGGGGGGGGAAATGAAAAGAGACAGACAAGTGGACTCTTGTCTAATACAACGTAAGATCAACTATGCCCTTTGAAAAAGATAAGAACTGCATAAGTTAATTCTTAGAGAAGAATCCAGTGCTCAGGAGAACACAATCAGAAACTTTAGCGCTAGTGCGCACTCTACTGGCAAATTCCAGTACACACAGTCCCTTCAAGGCCCGTACAAAGAAAAGAATGATTACCTTCTCTTCATAATTTGGCAGTTTATCTTTATGTATTGTTATTATATCCATCCAAGAGTAGTTCTTCTCCTTCCGAATTTTTTCTAGCTCGGGATCAGTCTCATAATTGTCAGCATCCAGCTACAGAGGGATGGAAAAAGATTCAGTTCAAAATAGAGCCATCATTTCCAGGAGATTTTGGTGTAAGAAATTATACTGACAAACAGATTGCAAATGCTCCTGTTGTGGAGGTCTGTAAACCGGTAAGTCAAGCCATGACTCAAACCAAGGCCCCCAGGCCCAGCTCACAGTTAATTCTCACAGAAATACTTGCACTTCACATTTTTAACAGGATACCATTTATTGGTTTTTTTCAGCATCCTTCGCCTATTTCTTTAGGACTATCTGCTGAAGTCTCACCAGTGTGACTAGCAGACATGGTGCCAAAACATTTTTGCTTAAGACCAAATTCTGTAAGTGACGGACAAGGAAGAAGTAGTAGGATAGGAACACAGGAACGTTCCTTACACTGAGACAGGCCCTCAATCTAAATAGCTATTTTCTGTGCTGTAGTTTTCCAGTGGGAATCATCTCAGGGCATTTCCACATTTATCCGACTGGACTATTCCAGCAAGACTGGGCCATCCTGGAACAGTCCAGCAGCTGAAGGGGAACAGCTGCTTTGGAACCGGTCATCCATATTCTGATGGCCATTCTGGGACAGCTGCTGCATTACCCCAAAATTCAAATAATCTTCAGAGCCAATGGTCCAGGAATGTATATTTTTGGCCTATGGAGCTCTAGGGGACTCATTTTCAGTGGTTCAATTTGATGTGCTACCAAAATGAGTCCCCTGCTAAACTTGGATACCGCGTGACTCCCTGTACCAATTTAACAGCTCCTAATCCACCAGTACATCTTTTTTCAGAAGCCTAGTCAAGGCTATGCCCTGTGCAATGTGGACAGAGCACACTATCAATGGATGAGGCCTCCCTTAAACCAGTTCACCATGCAGAAGGGAAGCTGCTGGAACCCTTTGTGAACCAGTTTAAAGGTAAGGGCAGAAGCATTATTAATCTAATTTTACATATAGTCCTGCATGGAAGCCTACCATCCAACACATCTAGAATTCAGTTGGGCCTCTTGAGATGGGTGAAGCAACAATAAGAATGATTGTAATAACTGTAATTAAGGTTTTCTTCGGTTAAGTATCCCCAAATATAAGTGCACAGTCATTGTAGTGCTAAAAATATGTTGTTGCAGCACCATTGTCTCCCAAGATAGCCAGCTTGCTGTCAAGTAAATGGTTGCTTGCCACAAGCCTCATCCCACAGCTGACATGTTTATCCAGGGGTGCTTCCAGACTTATCCTATACTGCGCCACCCGTGTGACAATTGGAAACCACACGGGAAAGCGCAGTCACTTCCAGTGTGCCTGGCAGGGCAACTGGAAGCTGCACTGTCCCTTTGATCTGGCTTTCCGTCCGTCAGACGCAATGCACCGTATCTTTTTACTTAAATGCTACTGCACGCCGAAGAAAGCTGTGCAGCTTTCAATTGAGTCTGGATGTGGCCCCTTTTCAAAGATGGTCAGGATGGATTGCTTAACGCAGGGAATCACAAATGAGGCCCTCCAGTTGTGTTGAACTACAAGTCCCATCAGTACTTGGAACTGATGGAGTTGTAGCTTATCAACATCCAAAGAGGGCTGCAGTTGGACCACCCTCGGCTTACAAGATAAAACTTATTTTAGAAGAAAACTAGTTGCCCTACAGATACTTCTGGAATCTAACATCCATCTTCCCCAGAACATAGCCAAGAGCTAAGGATTTTAAATGTTGTTATCCACACTGAAACCTTCAAATATTGGGTGGGACAGAAATGCAAACAAACAAACAAACAAACAAATAAATAAGGACTGCACTCCAGCAATAGCTATGAGCTCCATGTATTCCTGTTCTAGATCAATTATCTGCCTGATCCATCTTGGATTCCCAAAAGATGATGGTGCCATAAACAGTAAATATGGATTTTATCAGAGAAAATAAGGCCAACCTGATAGTCTATGTTATCTACCATGAGCTTTCAGCTATTTGTGTGAGTTTCCTTTCCTAGATTTCCCTTCAGACAGACCGCAAGCCATGGAAAGGAGCTTCCCAAAATAATAAAATGAGCTTTGTAAGAGAAAGGCGCAAGGAACACAGCAAACAGGATTCAAGGAGATCCAACTAGGCTCCTAACACACACGCACACAAATGCTGCATATTGGGAACTGTGCAGGAAGCTTGTGCCATCCTAGAGGGAAACTGGGGGTGTTTTTCCACTTAGCACTAGAGTACCCATTAAGGGTCCTTGATGAGTCCTTAATGGGTACTCTAGTGCTAAGTGGAAAAACACCCTGGGTTCGCAGGAATAATGTCTGAACCAACACAAAAGCGTAAAAGTGCACGCGCATTCGCCTCGGGGCACCTCTGGATCTAGGCCCAACAAACCTCTTTTTCCAGCAACTGTTGTTGGCCAGGAGTGTTGTGCCTCGGTGTGTATTAACTCATTTTCTACTAAAGGTACTCAAAGGCTGCATTCACGCCTAGGTGTTAATCCAACTTCGGTCCACTTTCAGTGAGAGAACACATCAGCAAAGCGAACGGTCGTTTTCTTCCCACATTACCCAACCCAAAGGTAGATTTTCTGAGTTAGATAATGCCGGAAGAAACCAGCCTGTGACTTAACCTAACGCGTTCTCTCTCTCCGAAAGTGGATCGAAACTGGATTAAACCTAAGTGTGAACGCAGCCACAGTTTAGGAGTCGAGGAACTCATCAATCCTCCTCCTCCTCCTCCTCCTCCCCAGCGCCCCCTCTCGCTTCACTCCTGCACGGAGCAACCCCTAAGTCGGGCACCCCGACGACACCGCAGCGCTCCTACTTTCCAGTAGAAGACGCCGAGCTGCTTGAGCAGCTCAAGGCTGACGGGCTCGTGCGGCTCCCTGCGATGGGGCTTCCTCTGGTCCTCCGAGGACTCGTCCATGTACCAGGCCTCCACCATCGTGCGTGCCTCCGTGCGCCGCCCTAAGCCCGGCCCTCTTCTTCCCCAGCGGCCAGGGGGGAGGACTCTGCGCCGCATCCAGCAAATGGAGAGCAGCAGCAGCGGCCTGGGGAGGGGCGCACGCGTCACGCAGAGCTTCAGCTGGAAAACAACACAACGTCAGCAGGGCTCGTGTGTGTGTGTGTGTGTGTGTGTGTGTGTGTGTGTGTGTGTGTGTGTGTGTGTGTGTGTCACATTAAGGCTTAATCCAGCTCCACTCCACTTTCAGAGTGAGAGAATACATTAGCCGAGCTCTGTGTGTGTGTGTGTGTGTGTGTGTGTGTGTGTGTGTGTGTCACATTAAGGCTTAATCCAGCTCCAGTTCACTTTCAGAATGAGAGAATACCGAGCGAGGAGCTGTTCTCTTTCAGCGTTCACCTTTGGGGTAGATAATGTGGAAAGAAAATTACTGCTCACATAACAGCATATTTTGGACCCTGCCTGGACACAGGTGTAGTCCGGGTAAGGTAAAGCAGAGGCAGAACTGCAACCTTCATCTGTGCCAGGCCAACGCTTCAGGTTTTGCTAAAGCACCTGAGTGTGGGAGGCATTGGGTGTTTCCGCAGTGACTGCGGAAACCGGTTTAACCCACCCAAAACACCCATTAACGACACTTTACCTTAAACGCCTTCCACATTGGAGACGCTTTCTAGCACCCTTCGCGGAAGGCGTGTCCGCATTTCGGAGCGCGAGACCATTTTTTAAACCAGTTTTGCCACTGAAATCCGGATTAAATGTAAGACCTGAAAAATCAGGTCTTACGCCCATCACTTCCCCCTGGGTGTGTGCAGAAGTAGGACGCTTCCACACGTGGCCAGGGGGAGAGACAGATTCCCGGCAGCCGCCATTTTGGGAAGGGCGGAAGCGGGACTGCCTGCTTCCAAAGCCCTTCCCCTGTGCGCTGGTCGCCGCTAGAAACACACGGTGACTGGCAGCTCCATGCTCCAGTCCCACGGCTCTGGGGGCGGTGTCGCTGGCGTACGAGCCACAGGACAGATTGGAATGGGTGCTGCTGGGTCTGCACAGCACCCACTCCAATCTGTCCTTCGGAATCTGTCCTTCCCATGCGTGTGCGGACACGCGGGGTTTCCTCTGATCCGTCAAAATTAGTGACAGATCTTCGGGAGGACGGATTGCCAAAAAAGGGATCTTTTTAGATCCGTTTTTCGGCACCCAGTGCAGAACTACCCATTGACCAATAGCAGAGGCTTAGGGGGGGTTGTAGTAGTTGAGTAACATCTAAGGGGTATGGTTTAACTAACCCGAGATGTGGATCAATCTCCTGGAAAATTTGTAACGGCACAGTTTGCTCATGCCATCAAACTCTTAGCCCTTCATATATTTTTTTATCATTATCATTCCTCTCTTGGAAAAGGAAGGTTCAAGAAATCCATAAAGCAAATGAGATAGTAAATCAAAAATGTAAAATCAGAAATAAGTTCCACAGAGTTCAGTAAAGGGTACACCTGGACAGAAAATTAGAACTTTAGCAAGCAAGAACTATATATATATATATATATGGGGAGGGTAGTACATGAGAACATAAGAGAAGCCTTGCCGGATCAGGCCACAGCCCATCTAGTCCAGCATCCCGTCGCACACAGTGGCCCACCAAATGCTCATGGGCATCTCAAGCAGAGACAAGGACAAACCTTTTCCTGCTCTCGAATCCCAGCAAATGGCCTTAGAAGCATCCTGCTTCCCCCCCCCCACCTGAAAGATGTACCTAGACATCCATTCTAGTAGCTGTTGATACACTGATAATGATAATGTGGTAGTGTGGTTTTGAGGAATCAAAAGCCAGAAAAGCACCTTTTTCATCAGTCAACCTTACAAAAATGTATCATTTTGTCACTGTTATCTTGAAGGTGCTCTACCTTGAGACGGAGGAGTTGAACCTAGGAGTTCTCACATGGAAAGCATGTACTCTCATATGGAGATGTTGTTTGTTCCTTCAGGCTTAAGGCTGGTGGCACCAACCTTTTTACACCCATGATCATGTTTGGAGTGTTAATGATACAACAGGAACTCCATAACTTCTGGTGCCGTGAGCAAAGTTTGGTCTTGTGGTTACAATGTCAGGCTCTTAACCGATAGTTTCCTAGTTCGATTCTGCACTTCTTCACAAAGCCGGCTGGGTGACCTTGGGCTAGTCACAGCTGTCTTTCTGAGCTCTCGCAGCCCTCACCTACCTCACAGGGTGCCTGTTGTGGGGAGAAGGACAGAAAGCTTTGCCATCCACTTTGAGTCCCCTTAAGGGTGAGGAAAGGGGGGGGTATAAAAGCCAACTCTCCTTCACCTTCTACTTCTTTCACCTGAACAATGAGGAGCGTGTTGGTGTACCTGTGGTGTGTGTATAAACCTTCCTGGATGCCAGGGAAACCATTAAGCACTCAAGTTGGCAGACACTGATCTGGAAGTTTGGCTTTGTGGGGATACAGGCTTTTCCTTCAAATGTTAGCTCTTTGTTCTTGTTTAGAAGGTAGGACAACCTTCTTCACACACAACGTTTTGCAGAGTAATTGCAGAAGCTGCTGCTGTTGTTCTGCACTGCAATCAACAATATGCTTGTACTTTTAATCTGCTGTTAGCTAATTTAATAGCCTCTTCCTGCATACATTCAGATAATTGTTTTTCCCTCCTCAGGCTACACATTATGGATAGTTATCATTTGGAGATGCTATGGTGAATGAATGGACCCTGAAGGAGTCCGTGGATAATTGACCCATCGGGTTCTGGGACACAAGAAGCACAGAGCATTTGGCAACTGGAAAGAGGCCAACTTTTGAGCAAGGCAGGACAGATTTTTCCCACTGAAGGGCGACTTTCAGATCTATTGGTCAAGACTGCCACTGTGTTTATTCTCTCCCCCTTTTCTGTATATAGTTAAAGACTTTGTGAAAACTGAGGAGGTGATGGACTGTATTTCAGTCTTAGCATGACAGCAGCTGGTGAGGGAGCTGCTAAAAGCTCCATGTGAGTGTTTTGAACGGAGGCAACTTACTAGATCTGCACCTGGCTTGTTGTTGGCCAGGTCAGAGGTTTAAAAATCTGTCAGTTCCAAGCATCCTGGCCTCAGTAAAAACCAGCTGATACCAAAGGTTACTATGGCCATGCCACCACTTCACCTGCAAGGGATGCCTCAGATGCAGTGATGCTGGAAAGGGCTGTTTAGGATACCTCAGCAAGGCATTTGATGATTCCATTAGTTAGCACCAAGGTCATGGAGGCACAGCAGGTCCAAACATGAATGTGGTGCATTTAACTGTGGCAAGAGCCCAGCTCAGTGTGTTTGAGCCAGCTTTGGTCCTCCACACACTTCACCACTCCTGCAGGATGGGATATTGTTTGAGATGGGCAGGCTTTGATGTTCCTCTAAGATGTTCTGAACATCACGTGAAGACATGGCCTGTGCCTTGAACCTTCTTCTTGGAACCTCCTAGATCTTGCTCAAATGTTGGCCTGATCTTTTTGACCCTTGAATTTCTTTCTGCATTGCCTAGAAAACGTACTTCCCCAAGCCTTCAGATCTGCTCTAGATGAAGTGATTTATCATGTTTAGATTTTTTTCCCTAGTATATGGGCTGTTTGTTGACTGATCTGTTTATTAAATGGACCACCTCAATTAGGCTGTTCTTAATTGTGCCATTTACTTCTCTGTAGATCTGAGGGATTTTATCCTGGAAATGCCTTGCAGATTTTTCTCAGAAATCCTTCTTCTGGCCTGATGCTATTGGCCTGTACATCACCTGGAGAAGATCTGCTGGATGGCTACTTGAGGATGTAGTGGTGTCAGAGTAATAATTATTTTTCACTGACAAGTGTGTTCTGGTCCATGCTTGACCAAACTCATAGTGAAAATTGAGTCTCTTGTGTTCTAGCCTTTAACCCTCCTGCTGAATTGCCTGTAACTCAGTGTAGTACCAGGTGCTTTATGGGTTTGACAGGAACATTGAAAGTGCTTAGGAGCAATCACGTTGAAGACCCTACACATGTCAAGATTCCACAGAGACCAGCGCCTTGACAAGACCACCGTCCATGCCAACTGGAAGCTGTTAAAGAGCATTCAGAAACAGTCTCAATTTGGGGGAAGTGGACAATCTCAATGGGTCCCTCACCCCTACAGAAGGGAGCTGCTACTGTAAGGCCAGATACTACCAGAAAGTGATCTGTCCATGACAATGAGCTTACCACCAGCACCTTCACTAATCTGCTCTATGGCAAAGACCAAATCCAATTTGTACTTAGCCTTGTAGTACACAATAGGATAACATCTGGTAAGGAGTATCTGCACTTGCAGGAGGCGTTTTCAACCCAGAAATGCCTCCTGCCTTACCAGATGGTACCCTATCATCTATTAGCAGTGTATTTCTTCACCCAGAGGGTCATCGGCTTATGGAATGTGCTGCCGGAAGAGGTGGTGACAGCTACCAGTCTGGATTGCTTTAAGGTAGGGTTAGACAAATTTATGGATGACAGATGTATCAATGGCTACTAGAATGAATGCCTAGGTGCATCTTTCAGGCTGGGGGGGGGAAGGAACTGGGGCGCTTCTAAGGCCATCTGCTGGGACTCGAGAGCAGGAGAAGGTTTGTCCTTGTCTCTGCTTGAGATGTCCATGGGTGGGCCACTGTGTGCGACAGGATGCTGGACTAGATGGGCTGTGGCCTGATCCAGCAACGCTTCTCTTATGTTCTTATGTTCTTATGTTAAAACTGAAAAAACACATCCCAACCTTTACCCAAATGGTTAGTACACATGTGGGGAACTTAAACTTTGCCATCCACAGATGGACAGCAAAATGCAAATTTCCCCCGGGTGCTACCAATTTGCAGCCTGGCACCAGCGCCATCACAAGAGTAACCATGATGCGCACATGAGAATCCAGCCCATTTTCCAAAGTGTAAGATGTGCAAATGGTCTGGTGGAGCCTTCACTGTGGCGTTCACGCCAGGCAGGCAGTTACAGGGCAGCCATTTCTGAGCTCCAAAAGTGACAGCAGAGGCGGAGCATCAGAGAAAGCCACACCAGCCCGCTAAAATCGGACCAATGAGAATCGCCGAATTGCGGACTATAAAAAGCGGCGGTTCGTCTTGTTTTTCATCTCTCGTCTTAGGCAGAAGGGGGATCAAGGAGCGCTCCAAACCAGCGTGCATTAGGCTTCTCCTCTCAGATAGAGAGAAGAGAAGAGAGGAAGAAGGTCACTCTTGTGAAGAGGGAGATCAGGGTGCGCAAGTTAAGGTGTGCGTGTCCATGCACGAGTCTGTCCTCTCAGAGACAGAGTGGAGCAGAGCCCGGAGAGGCAGATGGGGACTGCTGCAAGGCTATCTTTATTATTTTGGGAACTTCCCTTACTTCAGGTTAGAGAAGAGCCTGAGAGGGAAGGACTAAGAACTGTTTCTGCCTACTCTATAGCTTACCAGCGACTGTTGGCTTACAGTAGAGCTTAGTGAAGGGAGCGGGACAGTTTATTAATTATAATAACTTCCTTTTCAATCAATTGAAGAATATTTAAGTCAAACTATAAACTTGCTTCTTTATTTTTCCTTTTGTAACAATAAACTATAAGTTTTTGTTTTACAACTGAGTCAGTTTGCTGCTTTAAGGGAGTCTGATACACAGACATATAAAGCAGGACACCACTGAGGGTGGTGGTGGTGGGGGACTGGTTGGCACACAGTCCCACCAGAGCTGGTAGGCGACCTGGGTGCTCAGCAGCTTGCTCACTTCCTGTGTTACTCTGCCGAGGATGAGGAGGGAGTGGGTGGGCTGAGTTGCCACACTTACCAGCTCCGGCACTAGTCAGGATAAGGGTCAACCTCCACCATGCATAGCAGTTTCTGGTTAGGAAATGGTTCCTTCAAGTGCAGCCGCTCCATCTAGGAGCTCAACCCACATTGACTAAGTGGGCAAAATGCGGAAGGCCCCCCGGATGAAAATACACGAACTGTGCAAACGTAGGGTTGGGTGCTGGCACAGTTCCAGGTATTTTGCCATTGGAAGCATCACATGAACAACCGCCTCAATAACGAAGGCCCAGGATTGCCAATAATGAAGGTGTCAGGGGATGCCAAGAGAGAACAAAATCCCACGTTTTCCTCTCATTATCTAGAGACGGCTCGACTTCTTTATGAATGTTTCGAAAGATCATCAGAAGGGCCTTTTCTCTCATACTTTGGCTGGATTCTTATGCATTCTTACTGTTCAACTATTAACTAAAGGTACAGATAATCAAACATCTCCTCCATCTCCTTAACACACCAAGGTACGGAGATTTTATATCTAGGCTTCTAGCACAAAGCTAGAAGGCAAGAGGGAGGCTGGGAATCCGTCAGAGAGACAGCCTTGCATTTCTGATGCCAGAGGACAAAGATCAGGTATTGCCGTTTCACCGCAGGGGCACGTGTGCCTGTATGTGTGGCTTACTCCTTTGATTCTGCTGCCACATAAGCAATCAAGTGGAAAGCTGTCATCATCTGGGCCTGCTTGCAGAGAGGAAGAAGTCAGGCAGTGTTACTGCCTTTCATCTAGCGGGAGAGAAATAGGGCAGGTTGCCAGTCTGTGCAGGACCCCAAGAATTTATTGTGCTTAAGGCTCAATCTATATACACACATCTCTCCTTGAACATTAAATTCCAGACAGGCACAGCTCACAGCAGGAGCCTAAGGAAACACCAAATGTTGCATCTCGGTTCTGTTGTCGGTTCCCCCCACCATCCTCATTCAATTATTTTTAATTCAGCTCCCCTCACATTTGTGGATATCCAAGCATATGTGAGGCACAGCTTGCCATGTATCAAAAGATTTTTATTTTGCTGGTGTCTCCAAAACTGACACAGGGCAGGATCAGAAGCGATCAGCAGGATTTTTCTAAACTGCCTTCTCCCACGGATGCCTGGAGGCCTGCATTTTTCTCCTGCTCCCTGGACGGCTGGAAACACACCTCATGAAATGCTCCGGCAAATCAATTCTGAGTCAGATGCTCCTCACAGTACCCCCTTAGCCCCTCTAGGCAGAATTGAAGGAATTTCTTCTAAGCTAAACAAGCCAGAAGGCTGTCTGAAAAAGACAGATAGGCAGAGAGACAATGAGCTCTAAAGGTGCAAGTAATGGAAGACTTTTTCAAATTTCTCTGCTCAAGCTAGAAGGCTGGTCATGGAACACTAAGAAATATTAGCATTTGGTCAGCTGAGTTTTTTGGGGACTCGTAAGGAAAGTTAGCTAGTGCCAAAAACTCCTGAAGATTATTTGGGGGTTGATGTGTGTCTTGGGAAAATCAGTTTTCCGGCACCTTACAGACTAACCACCTTATTTGTGTAAGTTGTGATACAACAATACAGTGTCATCCAGACGATGCACTAATTCACAGCATCTATATCAATGGCTACACGTGGCAGGAGCAATGAGAGTTGTGTTCAGCATTTGGAGGGCAGCAGAATGAGTAATTCTCCTATGAGTAGAGTCCATTTTATTAGATATTTGAGTTGGCAGGCGTATATACCAACACCTGTTTTTATTGAAGATCAAGTCACTCATGAGTTCATTAAGAGGTTTCTTCAGATAAATATATATTTAGCCTGTGTTTTCTTTTAGCTCTTAAGTGTCTCCTTTAAATTTTGATTATGACAAAAGTGAAGTGTATTTTATCATACAAATAAGTATATGGCTTAAAAATGAGTGTATTTGTTGTGATACATTTACTAACTACATTAAATCAAATCTGATCTGGAACATCAATTCAGCATATTCTTTCAACAAGTGTTCTAAGATGTAATAGGAAGTGATCAATCCACTTGGAATCCCTTACACCACAGCGCCGGTCCACAGCGCCAGATTGGCTGGTAGGCAGGGCATGCGGCAATGAGGCGAGCAGTGGCTTGGTCCGGTGGCGGCTGAGGCGGAAAAGGGAAGGAAGGAGCGGGAGCGGGAGGGGGCAAACAAAGATGCTGACAGCATCTGAGGCAACTGGCCCGGCCTTGGGTACCACTGCTGGCTGAAGCTGCAGCGAGCTGAGCCACCCAACAGCCCAAGCTTGTCAGGGCCAGATGTACAGGAGCCTGGGAGCGGTGTTGTGGCTATGGCTGCTGCTGACGTGGCCGCGGGTGCAAGGGACCCGCTGGTGCTGGGGGAGGCAGCGGGGCCCAGCCCAGGGGGGCTGGAGCAGCTGGGGTCACCGCTCGGGGCTGGGGGTGCGGGTGGCGGCAAGCAGGGGCAGCCTGAGCCCGGTGGAGACCAGGACTTCGACGTGCCACCCAAGAAGTGACTCAAGCTGCTGGTCACGGCCGAGAAAGGCGGCGGCGCCAGCGCCAGCGTCAAGCTGGAGGAATGGCTCTACTTGGCACCTCCCCTCCCCAGGTCTCCTCAGGTGTCTGTCCCGCAAGGCATGCCAGGTGAATCAGGTGAATCTTCTGATGCTACATATTCATTGAACTGGGTGAGCATTTTAGAGTTTCACTTTATCATTTCATGTATTATGGATAACAAGAGGGTTCCCCCAGTAATTCTCCAGCAAGGTGGCACTGCTCATTTCCTGGGGCCTATTTACACTTGGCTTTATTCTGGAATATATCCTGCAATAGGGGCCTGCCGTCCACATGCTAGTGCAGGCTACAGCAAGTCCCAAGCGAGGCCTGCCAAAGTCTGTATTAGCATGCACATCACAGACCATTATCCTGATATATACTCCAGAAAACAGCCCCCAGCTATTCCGAAACATAAAACTTGAAGAGCCTTGATATGCTGATTTTGTTTTACTATCCTTCCTTTGGAGGTACATAAATGTGTTCATATCTATGATTTCAATTCCCCAGCTTTTCTAGATCTCAACACTTTGCAAAATCATGTGTTACAGGCATTTTAAAGAAATGTGTAACAATCTGCTACATGTAATAAGATGGTCAACTAATGGGTCCAAAGTAACAAAAGCAACACTGTTACATTCTCAGGTTTCAGAGAATGGCACTCTGGTCAGTTGTACGAAAGAAAAAGTTACTTTTTATGGCAGATTAAATGTGTTAGCATCTTGCTGTCCTTACATCTACTAAAGCTGGCTCAATGACTTTGATGAGGAACTTTTTCAGCAGCTGAGGAAGCAACAAAATTTTGCAGTTGAGACTCAAGAGTTGATGGGAGGAATGCCCTATTGGTTAACTTAATGATACAATCAAGCAGGAAAATTTGGTCTGACGGATGTTTCTAGGATGCAGAATGAAGCACAGTGCACCAACCAGTAACTTAAACGGTTATTTCTGTTAAGGTATTAGAAATGCTAACACTGTACCAGTTTTTCCTTATTCAGGCATTGTAGAAAAAGCAAAAAGCAATTAAAATAATTCTGGAAAAGCAAGAGGTGAAAAATGAGCCTACTCATTTTGTTTGCGATATTCTTATCATTTTTAAAAACTATCCTGATGCCAAGGCAACATCTCCTCCTCCTGGATAAACAAAAAATAACCACACCAAAAAGAGAAAAGCTCCAGGAAGGAAAAACGGTGATGGAGGAAAACATCTGCTGCTTATTTTGAGCCATTACCATTTGAGACTGGCAAATGGCTTTTGCCTTGGAGGTTCAAGGACAAACCAATCCCCAAAATTGTACTCTGACAATCAAGGGGGCACACATACAGGACTAGTGGCACGGGTTTTTTAATAATATCTAATGACAAGCGGAACATCAACACCAGCTTGCTTAGTATCCAGCTAGAAAAACCTAGGATGTTTTAAATCTTCAATTCAAGGCTGTGTTCAGTCATAACAAAAGGGATGCTTCAGGGTACCTCTGATATTGTGTGGCCTTCGTGTTCCCAACTCTTCTCTAATCCCCCTTTTCTAGCACTGAATGTTCAGGAGACTGGCAGACTAGTGTGTGAACAATCCTGCCTCAAAACCTGCTCTAGGCCACCTCAGAGTTGCTTTTTTTGAGGTGTCTGATCACAGCCTTAGTTGCTTCTACAGAAAATGTGTAGAATACACCCACTGCTTAGTTTGGGAGGCAGCAGCACCGACCCAAATGCAGCTGTGACTTCTGGTTCAGTATCCATAAATTCTGTATTCAAATAACCACTGTGTCAATGAACCTTGCTGGACAAAACCATTGAAACTGAACTGCCCAACAGATTAGAAAGGAGTTCAAGAACTATGTAGGCCTTGTGTTGATACATGTATTTTCAAGTATACTCATCCCTCAGAAGTGAACGTTTTGTCATTTTCTCATGAGTATGGCAACCTGCACATATTCGGAGAAAATTAGAAAACTGCTGCTTTTGAAAGGGAAATGCCCCCCAAACCGAAAAAGCACGACCAATACTCACTTGAAGACATGTGAGGGTCCCAAATTAACTGTCATCATCTGCCATCATGAATAACAAAAGTAATAAACCTGCCAATTTCAAGTAATTGTTTTATAATTGTAACATACAACCACCACATGATTAACAGATATACCTGTGGACTCTTTAAGAATTTGAGTATATTATTTTTGCTGTTAGAAAGTACTTGAGGCATGTTGTTGGGAAGGCTGCTGTGATCCAGTTCTCCTCTCAAACTTGACACTTTGGCCCTTTCTGAACTTAGCTTTGATCTGGAACAAGGAGCTCCAGTCCGGATTCTGGGCCTCCTCATTCACATTCTAATTCGAATCAAGGAGGCCCTGCCCCCGTTAAATCCTGCTCCATCCGCACTAGACAGAGCAGGGTCCAAATCAAGAGACTCTTAATATGAATCTCTGGTGGATCCATTTAATTAGGACCACTAGAAGGACTAGGACCTAGTTCTGGAACATAAGAGGAGTGAAGGCATTATGTCTCCAGGGGGTGCTTTTCAGTGGTGTGCCATAGCATGATGACAAAGTTAGGAATATTCATTCCAAAACCTTCAGAGGTGCAATTGGTGCTGATCCAGCCCAAGCCTCCATACACTCCAGATCAGTGGGCTCCATTATTCTGCACCTAATGATCTGGAGGGCCAGGAAATGCAGAGAGGGCCCTTGTTTTTTCTTTGTTCTTTTCTACTGTGATTGATTGGATAAAGAGACAAACAAAAGTCAAAAATAAAACTTTATTTTACAACTCAGTCAACAGGAAATACAGCATTGCCAAGAAAGCACACTGTATTTTTTCATATTTGAAATTTGTTAACTTTCACAAAAAACTTAAACCCATGGATGTATAACGGTATTGGGCAAAGCTAAACTGCAAGCGTCTTAAAGTGCCTCTTTAAATGCCTGAGAACACCTCTTTAGAACAAATATGAATATTCACATCTGAGATTCTTTTTATACAAGCTGAATATAATTGCCCGTGAACAAGTTAACAGTAACCTGTAAACAAGTTAACAGTTTTCTTGTGCAAAAATCTGATGGATGGCACTGAATTGCTACGATAAGGGCTTTGCAGCTCCTTCTCTTGCAAGGCGATCAGCCGCTTCATTTCCCGGAAAGCCAGCATGGCCTGGAACATGCATCTGTTGATGACAACAACAAGAACGACACATTATTTGCCGGTATATTAACATCGTCTTAGAAACTTGGGAAGACCCCAATGCATTATGTAGTGCCAAAGTCGACCTACGACCTGGTGTCCTTTTGCGTTTTGTCAGTAATGACAGGCAGTCCATTCATACCACTCTAAAACGATTCACTCTATGATGCTCCACTGCAACAGGAGTTGCCAATAAGGCTGAAGCTGTGGGCATAATGGAAACGTCGAGGGCATGCCCCTCTGGCTGCTTCTTTGTCCCATGCCACAGAGAGCAAATGATGTTCTGGTGCAATTAAAAAATACATCTGAGGCTTTTACAGTCAATGATCCAATTGTGGGGCATTTAATTCTATGCCATTTAAAAACCCAAACCCAAACTTTCCAGCTTCCTTCCTTCACCTCCATGTATATTTCATAAAGGGGAAAAGGCAACTTAATGCTAATATGGGTTCACTAAGGTAGTACTGTAACAGTTCCATGACAGCTCAGGCTCTAGAGTTCTTGTTGTAGGAAACTGAAGTGGAAAGATTCAAAGAGCACAACCCTTCTTCTGTTGGCTGAAGGCCTCCCATTTTATCTCTGCTTCTTCTTAAACACGACTAAGTAACTGCTGCAAATGACAGCAGAAGGGAAAGCCTGGGGGACCCAATTCTCCAGGAAAGCAGATGAAGGATGCCCTGAGCTTCATCTCTCTTCCAGTTCCCAAAGACTGGCTACCGTTGATATTAACTGAAAGCTCCTTTAACTTTTTCCCAAGGAACATTACTTACCCACTGGATGTCCATGCCTTCTGAAAGTTTAGAAAGCCTTTCAAATTCTTCTTTGTTTACTACTGTCTCCCCTGTCTTTGTTTTCCAATCATTTTTTTGCCAGTTTGGAGTCCAGTTAGTCGCTCCTATATAAGAAATAGTATTATTTAAGGCCATAACTTGCAACCAGTACATCAAGTCCTCCTGAAAGACTGCAAAGCCCATTTTCTTTGCTTCCATGATAAATAGATGAGATCATCTCCGTAAGTACTATTCAAATTGGATAGGTGCCTGCATAGCGTATTTGCACCAGTGAAGAACAGCACAGTTCAAGAAGCTGTCTTTATAATGATCAATTTGTTTATTATCCACCGCCTTCTTCCTATAGGTATTACTGATTGAGCCTAGACCAGAACTGTCCTTATCTATTTGCAGTGTGACAACTCTTATCCCACTCCCTCCATGAACTTGTATTGTCTGAGTAACGCAGTCAAGGAAGCGGTGGTCAAGCTGTACACCCCCACTGGGTTGGTGTCTGAATAAGAACTAGAACCCCCCCCCCTTTAGCCCAGAGGTCCTGCTTCAAAGGCTCACAGCCAAGCCTTCTCCCTGAAGCAGAAAAATAAACACTAGTGTAGCATAACACCAACTGTTTATTATTTACAAGCAGATAGATAATTAAGCGGTGGCAAAATATAAAGGGTGCTCAATGTTACTTAAGAAGTTCAAAAGAACAAGCAATTGTAAACAAGATTCAGCTTAGCTCTCCCCAAGCTAGTCCCTCAAAAGTAAAATGCATAGCAAAAGCCTCCAGCTCCTTAGGAACCTTTCAGGTGTTCAGCCTGAAAGTCCTTCCTAAAATAAAGATCAAATCCTAGCAGAAAAGTTAATTACTAACTAGGAGTCTACTTGCTCAAACCAGAGCCAAGAAGCCCTTTTCAGCATCCCTGTATCTCCCCAGTTATGCCCTGAGGTCTACCCTTAAGTTAGGCACGACCCCCTTCTTTCCCCTTGCCCCACCAGCAGTGAGCACAAAAGCCTATAAGGCTGAAGATTCAGCAAACTCCCCCCCCCCCCCCCAATGATCAATCCCATGCAAAATCTGCCCAGAGAAAGACACAGAGAGCTCTGGACCTCTGCCTCAAATACAGCGAGATCCTGGCACTCTGATTGGCTAGGATTTAGTGCTTACTAAGGTAACTCCTCCCTCCTGTCACTCAAGCTTGCAAAGTCCCTGGGAAACTCTCCCGCTCTTTTCAGCTAGCAGCCAATGCTTGCAAAGAGCCTGGGAAATATTTCCCGCTCTTTTTGCAGCTTGCAGAAGATGTTTACAAAGAACCTGAGAAATCTTCCTGCCCTTTGCAGCCTGCAAAATGAATCTGCCACATTCTCTGCAAGGGGCTGGACTACCAGTTTAGCTAATTTTTCAGTGATGATTGACAACAGCTCAGGAATGTTCTAGGCAAGGATCTCTCCCAGCCCTGTTTGGAGAGGTCAGGAACTGATATTAAGAACTTTTGTATGCTGTAACATGATGCTCTAAATCCTAATGTTGAGAATCTCCTACCTTCGGTTTCATCATTTTCTTTGGCACAAAATGTAAAAGCAGTTTTGTGTTTCTCAAGATCCTGCTATTCGAATTATATGACACAGGCCAGGAAAGTAAAACTTTGCCTTAAAAGAATAACCTAAGAAACCGCAGTTTCATCCACAGAAACCCATCTATGGAAAAGTCATTTTGTCCTACAACCCAATTTCTCCATAGTGTTTGGATTCTATGTTGAAATTTCCCCTTATGTAGGCCAAAGGCCAACCTTCCCCCTTGTGATCAGCAAATGAGTCTGGAGATTCCTGAAAAGAGTAATGATCCCTATATTTTTGTCTCATTGATTCTGCATGCCATTTGTTCTAGATCTACAAAATCATATTGGCCATGCGAGTCCTGGAAAGCACAAAGAAATGTTCTGGATACTTCTGGAGTCAGGACAATGAACAACTGAATACAGGAGCCTGTTTCAAGGGTGTAGGGCTGTTTCAATTAATTAAAATGTTTAGCTCACCTCTATTAATTCTACAAATGAAAGCGATCAGATAAGAAATTAATTAAACATACCCTATCAGTTTTTAATCCATTGGTTGGAAATTTGCTCGGTTATATTACAATGCCTTGCTCAAGGATCCTTAAAAACTACATTCTCTAAGCACCGCAGATCTCATGCTCTGCTACTAAGCTACAGTCCTAGCCCTGTTACCTACAGTTACTCCAAAGGATTTTCACCTACTGACAGGGTAGAAAAAGCATCACAGTTTTTTTATTTATTCAAAACATTTCTAACCCACTCCCCATAAAAACATCTTAAAATGATCTGGAACAATCACACAAAAAAGTAAAAACTATGTTGAAAACATTATCAAAAACAGTAAAAAACCTGTGAAATTAGCTGTTTTCAGAGAGGTATGCCTGAAGAATACAACTGTAGGGTGCTTCATAAACATGAGAAGGGAGACAGGAACCACCACCAAAAAGACCTGGGCTGCAGTTAACTGTGAGATAACATGCAATTACATGTGGTTCTGCAGCTGAAACTCTCTCAAATAATTCCAAAGTATTAGATCAAACATGATCTCTGTTTACTAAACTGATAAAAACTTTTTTTAAAATACAAGGAAAACTGTTTTCAGACACTCATTAAGTTTTTTAAATTTTTTTCTATATTTTTATTTTTTATAGAGTTGATTTTAATTCTTGCTTTACTGCCCAGTCACCAGTTGCTTACCATCAATGGTGAATTTGCTGTCAGTGTAGAGTATCAGTTTCTTGATATTTTGACTCTTTGCTTGCTCTATAGCTTTGCAAGCTGCCTATAATAACAAGAAGAAGAAGAAACGTTAGGGTTGCCATGTGGAAAAGAAGACAGCTCCTGTAGCTTAAAAGCCGTGCAGAAGAAAACAGATGCTGTATTCATTACAGGTCTTTTATATTTATGAATTTCAATTGTCTAACTGGCTAGGATTAAACATTTTTGTGGCAGATTTGCAAAATTCTAGATCAACCTTTCCAAATTCTATTATTTTCATAATGTACCATATGTATTTTGTCACATGCAAGACTTTTATTCATTTATTCTTTTTTATATAACTTTAATTAAACTGTACCATGAAGGATCAATACTCTAAAAGGACAGTATTTGTTTATGCACTCAGTCCCTTTACAGGAGCAAATAAATGTTCACTCTAATCTTGTCTCAAACATTTTGCGTGGTTTTATTTAAACTTACATATATTTCAGCCCTTTGATTAGTCTGCCGTCCAGGAAGCCTTTCACTAGTATTTCTGTAAAAGAAATACAAGCAAATTATTAGAAATGGGAACACACTTTAATAATAACGATAATAAAGATAACTAATGGATTACCTCCACCATAAAAAAATCTAAACCTAGGCAGACAAAGAAGCTATTGGTTTTGAGCATCCATTAAAACTTATCATAATCTATACCTGCACTTCTGATTGAAGAAACCTACAGATATTAAAAGTTTATAATGACAGTTGAAGGGTGGCACCCTGACAGGCCTGTTTATTTTTTTTAAATGTGTATTTCTAGTATATGCCTTCAAAAAACACTGCCAGATAATTTGAGACTCTGAATAGTGAAGCAACTGTGCAATATGGAGCACTGAAAACAAGGGCCATTTCTGCACTTGGCCTGATTCTGGAATATATCTCAGGATAGCGCTCTGCTAGTGACAGACTAATGCAGTCTATGGCAGGGCTCACCTGGGGCCTTCCATAGTCTGCACTTGCATGCAGATAGGAGGTTACTATTCTGGGATATATTCCAGAATAAGGCCAAGTGCAGAAAGGCCCCGGGACAAATGCTTTGCTTCATAAGAAACAGTGGTAACATGAAAGAATCTGGCAAGTATGGAGATATAACCTGTTTTGTTCCACGTGGGCTATGTCTTTCAGAAAAAATGTGCTCTTTTGTCTAATATCTAGGGGTGATTTTATATATATAAAATCATTTAGTTGTGTGTCTATCCTTCTCCTATGTGGGTTATTTAGCCAGACTGGAGCCCAATACTCTGCCACTGAGTAGACCAAACCAAGTGCCGATACACACACTTTGGGCTAATACGTACACTAGTGTTGTCAATGGATGTGGATTTTAGTGCAATTACTGTGACGGTTTCAGGGTGCAGGCTGCAGAGGGCAGTAATATTGCTTTGGCCCTTGGCAAACTGCATTGCTTTCTGCTTTTGCAAGCCTTGGCTGTAAGCAGCAGAAAGGGCGGGAAACTTTGCAGTTACTCAACTTATAATTTGGTTCTATAGCAATATAAACTGGCAGATTGAATAACTTCTGAATCAGGCCAACATCTTTGTAGGCAGGCTAATACAAACTGCCTCTTAGTTTAACTGACTTTAACTGACACACAAGTAGCAGTTACTTTCCAACATTCTATTGCAGTTGCTGAAAGGTGTAAGTTACTCTTAAAGCGACACTACAGCATTTCATGCCCTTAAGCAAGTATGCTGAGTTGTTTAATATTATTATCCTTGCTTCTTGGCCACTCTAGGAAAACAGGACACATACAGATACAACTGCAGTATCACAGGTTTATTGGCAGTTCTTTCCAACAAATTGCTCAATGCCATTCAGAGTTTTTACTTCTCCTGCACTGCAAACAAAAATGTCTACAAGCAGTTGTCAAGACTGGGGCTGGGTGCAACAAATTTGTTACAACCTCTTGTACAACTAGACTGCACATCTGGAGAATACACAGAGCAGTAAAAAATTTTTTTACATGAAAGAGCATATAACTGCATGACACCCTCAGCTGTTCTAACTGAATATTCTAAAGAATAGGAAAAGACTGACCTATAGAATCCTATGATGGGTGAGGCAATTGCCTGTGGAGGCAATCATTTTAGTTTTAGGCAGCTTCAAATTGAGAATCTGGAGAAAATATTATTTTTCCTTATGATCTCTTATCACTAGCGGAGGAGACAGAGAAGGCCCAGTACTCCCAAGGCCACTTTCAGCAGCTTAGGAATGGGAGGGGAGTAAAGTCCCATGCAGACTTTTTCTGTCCTACAAGCCACCCCAGAAAAAAGTGAAACTTGAACTGTAATCAGTTGATAAAGGCGAGACAAAATTCTTCGCTGCGGATAATATGAAATATTTTATGCAGTAAGGAAGCAGAAGATTCTAATCCACCCCTCTAATTTTTTTCTTACGTACAAAGGATGACCAGGTCCCCAGTATACGCCTGTTCCTGCACGTGCTTTATCACGCCCGTTACGTGAACAGCATCCATCAGTATAAACAACAGCATAGTCTCCTATAAGTGCAAGTTAAGAGGTTTTGGAGAGAAAAAAAGGTTGCATCAACACATCTAGATTTTGATAAGAAAGGGTAAATACACAATTAAAAAACACTTTACTGAAGCAAACCTGCTAAAAACAGGTTATCTGTTTCAAAAGATTTTGAAACTGTAGAGCAAACTGCCTAGGAAGCAGAGGGTTTCTGGTTTAATCCCCATACTCTTCCCAGAAGCAGGCAATGGCAAGCCACTTTAGTATTTCTGCTAAGAAAACTGCATAGTGGTACCCAACAACAACTGTAATGTTTTTTTGTAATTTTATGTAACAGATCAAAGGAAACTTGACCAAAATCTTGAAATTTTGTCCACAGATTTAAAAGAAAAATAAAACCAACTAAATGAAACACCGTGAAATTCTAGAGTGTCCATTTGCATCAAGTCTTTCTTTTAATTCTTATTCTCAAGTGGAACTAGGTTTGTGAACACTGGCCTGAACTGCCCCACAGTCATGAACTGCCACACCCCTTTCTCCTCCTCCTGTTTTCCCCATGATTCACTTCAGCCCACAACTTCCTGTGAATTGAAAAAAAAAAAATTAAACTCTGGCATCTGAAATTTCAGTGCAAAAACAGGGTTGATCAACATGTTCATTTCTTGGCTGGGTCCATTTCCAAAGGAGCTGCTTGCCCACTTCAGGGTACTGTTAATATAAGAAGAAAGTATACAGTCCTTACAAGTATTTTTTAAAAGCTGAAGACAAAAATACTTACCCATATATGAGATCTTATCCTTTTGCTCTGGAGCTGTATAAGGCACCTCGGTGTATTTCACACGCTTTCTCTCTTGTTGACTTTCCAAGACCTGGTAATTTTGTCTCTTTGGTCTCTTGTATGAACTGTAACTTGATGAATATGTAGCTTTCCTGTCCCAGTAATTATTGTGTTCCTGAGCCTTGTAAGGTGTACTAAAGTTGCCTTAAAAAAAAATGGAAAACACTAAGATGACACGCTCCAAGATCTGCTGGTGAGGTCCTTTAGCAGTTGTGAGTGGTAACAGGCGGGAGGGTCTTCTTAGTAATAACCCCCAGGGTACAGAATATTAGGCATCCTCATTGTAACTATCTAGATGTCTGGTGAAGACACATTCTGTTATTTTAGCCTTTGGCTGAGGGAACAGCATCTCTTCCCAACGCAGGCACTGTTACCGTTTTAGGTAATATCTGAGCACCAATTCGCATTCGGCCCAGTAGGGCACACATGGTAAAGCCCTAGACAGACCATCAACACATGAAATTGCGGTTTCTAAACCAGAAATATCCTTCCGAGTTTAACTGCACCATGTGTGCACTAAGCATGCACTAATGCCGGAGCTAGTTAGGCTCCGGGCGCTCCTCCTACACCGCTTCCGGTTCAAAAGAGGTGCAGGAGGGACACATGATGTGGTGCTCAGACACACGGATGTGCCATGCCAACCAACTGCCCTGGTGATGGCACTGTGCTGGCATGCTGATGTTGGCATCAGGGATCAATGATGGCCACCTCCGAACACCCATCCACACTGCAGGTAAGGTGCAGACAGGTTACGTATACACTTAGTGTATGCTAGAGCCATTCCACCCTTTGCTTCCCAGGTCAGGAAAGGCAAAGTGCAGAAAGGCCCAGAATGAAAATATTATACATAAAGCTGGAGAAAATACAATAGGAAATAAAAATATCTTGTTAAAAATCTTTGCAGGGCTTCCTTTCTCTTTGCCCTCACGCTCCTGCTCTTAACTATGCACAGAGTTCTCCTCAGGGATACCCAAAATCTGCCCAGGCTCCCTCTCTCCTTTCGGCGGTGTTGTCAGGAAAGTAATTATGCAGTGATTTAACCCTCGAGTTGCCGTTAGGAGCTTTTCAAAGTTTTACTAACTCTCCCTATAGCTCTCTGCCACTTTGCCGTTTGCTGTACAGCAAAAATAATGTTTGGGTTCATATCAGGAGCACCCAAAAATCTGCTAGGGCTTCCTTTTTGGTAGCTGCCACCATGTAACTTTTTTTGCTTCCCACTCCAAGGGTACTTGCTCCCAGTTCTGCGCCCCAGACTCTAGTGCTCATCAGCCTGTGCACCCCACAAGCTATCTTGAGGGAAAGAAAAGCGCTTTGTGGGGAAAACAACCCTTCCCCACCACGTCTTCTAAACAAACAAAAAGTTTTAATATGAACAATACTAAAAGTAAAAATACACGGAACTTAGGAACACAGTACAAAATATACAAAATAGGAAAAACTAAGATAAGGCTTAAATGAGGCAGCAAATAAAACTTACAAGACGTTCGTTCTCTCACGTAACGCTTGGCACAAACTTGATTCAGCATGCAAAGTGACACACTCGATCTTGGCAGAAAGAATGCATAGTTTGGCTAAGAAAACGCTTATTTCTTATACCCTTCCAAGATGCTCACGTGAGTATAATTAACCAATGAGAGCGTTCGTTAGGCAGGTGCAGTGAATCTTACTCCTGCATTTCAAAGTGTACGTTTGAAGTAAGGATGCATTTGCAAGTCTTGTCAAGAACATTACCATACGCCCTTTGATTTACAAACTCAATTCGATTGATCCTAGATCTACATTTGCGATAACCTTCTAATCATGTTACATTGACCAGATGTATTGTGTAGGTGTGAATGTTCTCACCATTAATTCTAAAGTAATACAACTGCTTGTGAAGCTTTACAAAGTTTGTTTCCCATGGGAAGATTTCTGCTTTCCCGAAATGGCTTCTTAGCCTCACTAAGACACAAAATGGAGTTTCTCTGGTTCTGGTACAATCAGATTCCCGCTACACCTGTTGAATTATAATAATTGTTATATAGGCCAAGCTGACCAGCTTTAAGCCGGGATGGATTTCTTAGCTACTGCATACCTCTACAGCCAATGTTTATAAATTAAAAAGCATGGATGAAAATTCTGCTCCATTATTTGCATGATATTCTTTTTGTGAGGAAAAGCAATTACATTTCTATCTGTATAATATCTAATAGATATTATCACACTGCATCTAGAACACCAATACTAACTCTACAAAACTGCTTTGAATATACAGACAAGCATCTAAGCACTTACCATAATTACAGGATGGTTCTGCTGTTCCTTCATTTATAAAATCCCAAGCATCTTCTTCTGATCCAAACTTTTTGAAGCTAGCACATTTATATTTGTCAACTTGTTCTTTACATTCTTCCCTATAAAAATATTACGTGATACTATAAGTGATAATATTATCCAGTAACCTAGATTTGTCACTTCAGACAATTTTCTTGCCCTGAACATCATCCTGTAGTAAGTAAAATAACGTGACTATAATACAAGCATATTAATTTATCACACTTCATGTAATGAATGCTTTCCACACAATTCTCATTTGCAATTAAATATGTCCCTCACCCAAAAAAAGCTTTATATAGGATCATAAACTCTATAGGATGGGCTGAAAGCAGCCTGAGATGCTTCTTTTTATCAATGTAGTTTAGGATGAATGTTTTTAAAGACACATTTCCAAAATTTTGCTTCTCAGTAATTCTCTGCAAAGGCAAAACATGGTTACTATATAAAAGTTAAAGACACTGGTTTTGCATGTTCCAGTTCTATTTACTGCCTTACTCATAGATATGAAGAATGTGTATCTTCAAGCACCAATTTAGCAGATTTTTGCACTGAGACGTGGATCCTAGGAGCAGGTTAGAGCTGGTCATCCGGTCTTACACAGTGGCCCACCAATTGCTTCAGAACCTTCTCAAGCTCTTTGAGCCAGTTTGGTCAAGTGGTTAGGGAGCCAGACTCTTATCTGGAAATACTGGGTTTGATACTGCACTCCTCCACAAAGCCAGCTGAGTGACCTTGGGCTAGTCACAACTCTCTTCTGAGCTCTCAGAGCCCCACCTACCTCACAGGGTGTCTGTTGTTGTTAGTAGTAGTAGTAGTAATAGCGACAGTAGTAGTAGTAACAACAACATTTGCATTTCTATCCCGCCCCATACCCGAAGGTCTCTGTTGTGGGGAGAATAGAAATCTTTGCCAGCTGCTCTGAGTCCCCTTAAATGGATGAGAAAAATGGGATAGAAAAGCAAACTCTTCTTCAAGCAGAGGACAAAAGCCAAACCTTCATCTGCTCTCAACCAAATGACCTTCAGAGGCCTCCTACCTTCCTCCCCAGCCTGGAGGCAGTGCCTAGGCACCTATCCTAGTAGCCATCGATACACCTGCCTCCATGATTAGATGACCTCAAGCTCCCAGCATTGGCCCCTCTCTCCCAACCGGTACCACACAGGCTATGGAAGGAGCCATCTTGCCTGTGGGGAGAGGAAGAGAGAAGGGAACTGGGTGAGCTCCTTCCATCAAGCTCCCAGCATTGGTCCCTCCCTCCCAATGCCGCCACACAGGCCATGAGGGAGCCATCTTGCCTGGGGGGAATGGAGGAGAAAAAGAAAATAAAAGTAAGAACACAGTGTCCCTGTCCCCTCCCACACCATTTTCCTTTTGTATTTCATCCCTTTAGATTGTAAGTCTGAGGGCAGAGACCTGTCTTAAGATTAATATAATATTGTAACCCACCCTGAGACCCCCAGCTATAGGGTGGGATAGAAAAACAAGCAAACAATACCCCCAAAGTCATATATACTATTTAATTCTCTCGTTACTTAGTCACTTATAACTTTGATAAAAATATTTTTCCCATTCGAGTTATTTTCTGTTAAATTTTGTCTTTGTAATTGTCTTTATATGTTGTAAGCTGCCCTGAGACCCTTGAAAAAATGTAAAAAAAAATTTAAACCAGATTTATTTACATTTTTATGGGTAAAATGTACCCATAAATAAAATAAAATTTACTTCTCTCGTTAGTCACTTATTTTTCCCATTCGAGTTATTATTGAGTTTCTGTTCTTGCCTTTATAATTATCTTTGTGTATTGTAAGCCGCCCTGAGACGCTTGAAAAAAATATTTTATTTTTACCCATATTTATTTACATTTTTATGGGTAAAATGTACCCACAAATAAAGTAAATTTCTCTCGTTAGTCACTTGCAACTTCAATAAAAATATTTTCCCCATTCGAATTATTAAGAATTTCTGTTAAATTTTATTGTCTTTATAATTGTCTTTGTATGTTGTAAGCCGCCCTGAGACCCTTGAAAAAAATGTAAGTAAAATACATATTTATTTTATTTATTATTACCCATGTTTATTTATTTACCCATAAAATGTAAATAAATAAATAAATGAAGACGAAGACGAATGAAACTCTGAATACGGCAGGGGGGAAGAGGTTGGCCGGCCGGCCTGCCTGCCGGCGGAGACCCGACCGAGTCTACGCTCCGGCTGCGTGCGGCTCCCCCCGTTGGCCGCGCTTACCAGGAGCGATAGACGCCGACCCTGCGGCCCCGCCGCACCGCGTAGAACATCCCTCCGCCCTCGCTGGAAGAGTTTGGAGAGAAAAAAGGGTGAGCGACGAAAGCCAGGATGCGGCGCAACATTACGCTCGACGTCCCCCCTCCGCCCTCGATCCCTCACGCCCCGCCCATTCGGCTGACGGAATCTCGAGCGCGCACCCCCCCTCCCTCGCGAGACTATTCCCTGGCGCAAGCGCCGACTGAAGTGCGGCCGGCGTCAGGCGACGCATACCGTGCAGGGCTGGGGGTAAAAACTCTATGACATCGCGACCAACACTTCCGGTACTCAACTCCGTCGGCAAACCGAAGCCGACGGGCTTCTCAGGTGCGGCAGCGTGACGCCTACCTGCCTTTATGATTCCAAAGTAACCCGTAGGACTCTGGGAAGCTAAGAAGTAACTTCTGCGCATGCGCTCCCGATTCGAAAACCAGCGCTGACGTTCCAGTGTCACTTTCCTTCCATCTCCTCTTCTGCAATCTTGGGTGTTTTGCCACTTAACACTAGAATACCCTTTTAAGGACCCATTAAGGTCCTTAATGGATACTCTAGTGCTGGGGGGGGGGGCGTTCCACTAGCACTAGAGTACTCATTAAGGACCCATTAAGGACCCTTAATGAGTCCTTCACCCATTAAGGACCCTTAATGAGTCCTTCAGTGCTAAGTGGAAAAACACCCCATCATGTACTCCAGCTATTTGCCTTACCCTATCTGGGGTCTTTCTGCACTTGGCCTTATTCTGGAATATGTCCTGGAATAGGGGGCTGCTATCCACTTGCTAGTGCATTCTATGGCAGATCACAGGTGAGGCCTCCCATTAGTCTGCATTAGCCAAGGTATATTCCAAAATAAGGCCAAGTGCAGAAAGGGCCCTGGTCTCCTCCCAGGCCAGACCCAATTTTGCAACTGGAGCAGGCAGGAAAAGGACAGGGTGACACCTGGCACTGCTGTCACTGGGAAGGTGTCAAAATACTGTTTTTTCACTGGGCCTTATTCCACCTTGTATCCCAGAATAGGGACCCACTGTCCACATGTTAGTGCAGACCAGGGCAGGCCCTAGTAGGAAGGATCAAGTGCAGAAAGGGCAACCAGAATGATTAAGGCGTGCAATGTCTAGGCCTCTTGAGTCTGGAGAGATGGCATTTAAGAGGGGACCTGATTGAAGTATATAACATTATGCACAGTATAGAAAAGGTGGATAGAGAACATTTTTTTCTCTGTCACACAACACTAGAACCAGGGGGCACTCTATGAAGCTGATGGGTAGGACAGTCAGATCTGACAAGGGGAATTATTGCTTCACCCAGAGGGTCATTGGTCTATGGAATGTGCTGCAGGAAGAGGTGGTGACAGCTACCAGCCTAGATGGCTTTAAGGTAGGGTTAGACAAATTTATTGACAACAGATGTACATCATTCTGGTTGGGGGTGGGGGGAAAGCAGGACGTTTCTAAGGCCATTTGCTGGGATTCGAGAGCAGGAAAAGGTTTGTCCTTGTGTCCGCTTGAGATGCCCACAAGCGTTTGGGCCACCGTGTGCAATGGGACACTGGACTAGATGGGCTGTGGCCTGATCCAGCTGGGCTTCTCTTATGTTCTTATGGTGGGCCAAGTGTAGTTGACAGTACTTATTACTAGCTCCATCTGGACTTAACTGCATGTTAAAGTTATACTTGCACTTGCTCCAAAAGCTGCAAATATGTAAAAACTGTTGCAGCTTGGTTGCTAAATACCTAACCATCCTGTATTACACCTGTGCTTAAGTGATTCTACGGGTTGCCAGTTAGCTAGGCCAGATGCAAGTTTTTCCTTTAGTTAACATACAATGCCTTAAGCATCTTAGAATCTGGTTACCTGGCCACTAACCTTGGCTGTCCTCACACCTAAGTTTTAATCCATTTGTAGTTTACTTGCAGTATGAGAGGTCACATCAGTAAAGTGACTAGTCATTTTCCTTCCATATCATCTAACCCAAAGGTGGATGTTCTGAGTTGAATAATGCTGAAAGAAAATAATTTGTCACTTTGCTGATGTGTTCAATCTCTCTCTGAACTGAAACTGAATTAAAACATAGGTGTGAATGCAGCCCTTCTTTATTCTAGTTCCATAATGTCTATCAGCAACTGGACCACCTTGGTGGTGGCATCACATTATGGAATTTGTTCCTCAGTAACATATTTTAGGCATCTCCTAAAGATGCATCTGTTTTCCACGGCCTGTAATTGGCTCCCTTTACCCTGCAGTTGGAATTATATTATAGTTTCTCACGTCACTCTTGTTAAAGCCTTAAAATGTTTTTAATAAGCTACAACTTATTTTATCTTATTGTTGTGGATTATTTAGAAATGTTCACATAGATAATTGTCACGATGCCCAGCGATCCAGTAAGTGCCTGCCCTCTCAAGGAGTAGCTTGGCCTTGTTAGGATGCTGAGTTCGTGCAACGGCCAAGTGAATACTACAGTGTGGACACAAAACACTGGTAGCAAGTGTTTCAACAGTAAACTAAAACAAGTTTATTATTATACACAAGCAATACTAGAAAGAAAATAAGGTTCAGGTATTTGTTGGTTTAAGTCTATGAGTTTCTTAAGGTTACCAGCTTCCCAGTCTATCAGCTCCCCTTCTTAAAGGAAAATAGTTCCCTTTTTAAAAGACAAACCTCTCCACGTTCCTCCCCCTCTGACTTGCACTGACTCAGCCTAGCCAGTGTACCAGAACGTGGCTCTAGATGATCACAAGGCACGGCCCGTCCTTGCTTGACCGATCATCCAGCCTGGTCAGTTGCTAGTGAAGTCTCCCTCAGAGCCACAATCCTCACGATTGTCTCCTTCAGAAATCACTCAGCCAAAAGACCAATGGTCAGCTACTGGTCCAGCTCCCTCAGGTTCAGCTCTCTTCTGTACCCTTCAGCTCTTGTCCCAGCACAAAAACATAGTCTGCTGTAATCTGAGTTCCTTTATACCTTTTTTCTGTGGCCCTGATTGGCTGTCACCTCCTAGGGGAAATTGCTGCAATAAAATGCTGCTGGAAACTCCTGATAGAGGTGCCTGTTCCACACGCCTGATTGGTGGGAACTCCTCCTCTAGCCCCCTCCAGCACTCAGATCCCCGGACAGCTTTTCCCTCCAAATTTCACTTGCAGCCAATCCTTGCAGCAGGGCCCGCACAGGATTTCCCGCCCTTTTTGCAGCCCCTGCCCAGATCTTACAACAAGCTGTTTGCAACAAGGGCTGGCTATTGCAGCTTGCTAGAAGCCTGCAATGACAGAAAGCAAAGCAGTTTGCAGCCTGTCCCCAGAAACCGTGACAATAATCAAGGAATATTTAAATGTTTAAAATTATTTAAAATACTGTAATGTAAAATAAATTAATATACAATAACGTAACAGCAGAAACAATCTGTAATATTCTCTCCATAAGTATTTTTCTAAAACTAGAGCAAAGTCAAATAAATTGAGACTGGTGTTCCACAACAGAAATATATAATCAATTAACTGCTGTTTCCCATCTTAATCGTGACTGCTCAGAGATAGTTTCCATTCCATTAAGTTGCGCTTTTGCTCAAAAACTGGAATCAGGATTACACTTTTATACTTTTAAAAAAGCCATAAATGACAGGTTTTGTTTTAGTACTGTAATATTTGTTCTGTCGTCTTATTACATTTATATTCCATCATTCTGCCAAAAAGATGTCTAGTTGTAAACATTCTTTTTCCTTGGATGAACCCCATAAGGTAGGTTAGAGCAAGCCTGTCCCAATACGCTATAGTGAGATTCCACACAGCCAAGTAGATCCCTGGTTTTCCTGTTCCCAGACAACATCTCAATGTCAAATTATGGCCTTCCAGATGTTATTCAATTGCAGTTCCCAGTTTCGTTGACCTTTGGCAAGACTTGGCTTAGGGTTGTTGTAGTTTATCGACATGTGGAGTGTTGTAGTGTTGTCTCACTTGCTCTAGCCACTACACCATGGTTCAGTTGTTGATTTTGTTTTCCACACAATGTTGTTTTTGATTTTGTGAATAGGTGTGATACCAACGTAGGAACATAAGGGGAGCCCTGCTGGATGAGACCACAGCCCATCTAGTCCAGGATCTTGTCTCACACAGTGGCCCACGGGCATCTCAAGCAGAGAAAAGGACAAACCTTCTCCTGCTCTCGAATCCCAGCAAATGGCCTTAGAAATATCCTGCTTGTCTCCCACCCCCCCAGCCTGAAAGATGCACTTAGGCATCCATTCCAGTAGTCACTGATACATCTGTCATCCATAAAATTGTACTATACAGTTGCAATCAGAACAATATAAACACAACTAAACAAGACGAGCTTTTCCCATTCGCTGTCTCCTCTGCGAGCGTTCACATTAGCACGTGATGCTCCTGCTCCTGTTGCAGCAGCCCGTCCACATTGCTCTGCCCAAACTCGCGCTCCTCCTCTGGGTAGCTTCAGTGGGGGCGGAAGTAGGGCTCCTTGCGGTTTCCTGATACGCTTTCAGGCGCCAAGAGGGCGGGGCCGCGTTTCTTCCTGCTCGGGATTCTCTGAAGTTCTCGCGAGAACTCTCTCTTTTCCCCTAGGCCGGCGCTGAAAGAGGTGGGTGAGAGAGGCCTGGTTCCGCCAGGGGGGAAATGGGTCTTTTTTCCAGGATGGCTCCGGTGATACTTTCTGGAGTCGATCCGGTTCGGCACAGCCGAAGCGAGTGGGTCGAGATGCCCCCGATTCGCCGGCCCTCAGAGCCCGATGGCTGCCCTGGACGGCAAAGGAGAGACCCGATTTGGGGGAGGGAGAGAGAGAGAGGTGGTGAAATGACCCATGGAGGAGGAAGAGGAGGACGAGGATGAAGAGCAAGACAGTGTCCCCTTTCTCCTTCGTTCCTCCTCCCTGCGAGTCCCACTCTTGAGCCGTCGCCCAGCGTCCAGCGTCGTCTCTCCTCCTCCCGGCTGCCTCTGGTCACGTTGAGCTGCTGTTTCTCCGTCAAGCTTCCTCTTGGGTTCCTGCCAGGGCAGCCCCACCCCCGTCCCCTCTTAGCTGGGGACCCCCTTGAGCCCCTCCATTGCCCCCAAAGGCCCCTCCACTCCTCCTGACCTTCCCCCAGTAGAAACTCAAGGAGGAGCACGTGGTGGCCAGCGAGAGTGGCCCCCAGGCCAGCCGCTTCCGTGCAGGGAAACGGGCAGCTTTTGCAGCACTTCTTGCAAGGCGTTTGGGCTCCCCGGGCAGAGCCTTCTCTGGCTCCCCTCTTCGGGACGGCCCTGGAAGGGCCACTGCTGCGGACCTTATGGTCACCACCCGTGCTGACTTCTGTTGCACTGAGTGCAAGGGGAAAAGAAGCAGGAACTCGCACGAGGCAGGTCCTAGAACCAAAGTTGAATGTGCACGCCGTGGCATGGACCAGAACCTTCTCTTCCAGACTGTGCATCCCGGGAAGAAAACCAAACTTATCTTTATACATTCCTTGTTCAGTGTTTTGCAAGCATGCGCAAGCTGGCAGTTTGACGGGGAAACAAAAGTTCTCTGCAAAACATGGTGCCATGCAAGGAAAGCCTGAACAAGGGGAAAGGGGGGGCTTTAACTAGTATGAAGAGAGGTTTACATACATATATATATATGGTCTCCAATTCCAGCTGCAAATGCTTAGGATAAGGGGTGCGCCCCCAGCCCAACAACAGACACCTGGGGGCCCAGCAGGAACCTTCCCTATTTTCACTTCATGAGCTTCCTGGGAGTGAAAATAGGGAGGGTTCCTGCTGGGCCCCCAGGTGTTTGTTGGGTGGGTGGGGGCACCCTTTATCCTAAGCATTTGTAGCTGGAATTGGAGACCAGCCTGCGAAGAAGGGCCACAGGCTGCCTGCCTGCTTTATGTATTACATTTTGCATCCTAAGTCCTTGTGGCTTTTCAGTAAAGTGGAGTATAAGTATTGGGGCTTCTGTAGGTTATATTGGTTTTTTTTTTAAAGGAATGCTTTGCTTCTGGTATATACTATTGCTTGATCAATTTGTACGTGTAGGGTGTTTTCATTAGAAAAAACTGTTTTAGTTAAGACTTCCACAGCCATTTATGTAATGCAGAAATGTACTGTGGTGGCCGTAAATTTGCATGTTGAAGTTCTTTGATTAGTTTACAGAGTTCATATGCAGCATTTCACATGCACAGAATTCATGTGCAGTCTCTAGTTAAATTGAGAGTAGACAGTAAGGCTTCCTTATTTGTTTCCAATATGCTAAAACGTGTACTTCTTTTGAACAATACATTGAGGTGGTGTGTGTTTCCTTTCCAATATAGAAAGGCCATGTTCAGTTCCAGCGCAAAGATTGTGAAGCCCAATGGCGAAAAGCCAGATGAATTTGAGTCTGGCATCTCCCAGGTACATTCCTCTTCATGATTTTACAATGTGTGTAACAACTGATGTCTTTTATGGTTCTGTTTTAAAGTAGTGGTAGTCTTGTGTCTTTTCTACTAGTTTGCACATTACCAAATGGGTACTGTTGTTCTAATGAAAATATTTTGGAGCAGAGAGTCAATTAAAGTTTAAACAAGTAAGAAATTGAGTGAAACTGGAATGTTTTATAAGAAAATGAAAGCTGTTGTCATGTTAGTTATATTGAAATTTGAGGATCTGGCAGATTGTGTGTATTAGAAATACAGGTAGGGTGAATGCTCCAAATACCTTTGTGGCCAGGCTGGTTGTGATTGATAGTAGTACATACATTTAATGGATACTTTTTTTTTTCTGTTGATGGTACAATGGAATTTTAAGTGGCTAAAGGAGAAAGGATATTTATCAGGTTGTTCCTTAAATTATTTGATAAATCAAGACTTATTTTTTAAATTAATACATTGATCTGTCTTCCCTCAAGGCTCTCTTGGAATTGGAGATGAATTCTGATCTAAAGGCTCAGCTGAGAGAATTAAATATCACTGCAGCAAAGGTATCTTCCAATGCAGTTTTAAATTGGATTATGATTTGATTAAATATTAGAGTACATAGTACTATACTAACTCTATTGATTACTTATATTAAGCAAAAAGATGTGCAAGTTCATTTAACATTCAACTGAACCCAACATGGGCATCCAGTGAGGTGGCTCTCATTTGGCTCTGCCCAAGTGGCATATGGGAGCCTAGCATCCTAAGGGTGCTGTGAGGTATAATCCTGTTCCACACTGTTGGAGAGAAAGTTTTCACCCCTTGACTGAAAATGTTGGTGGGGCAGGCGTCCTGTATATTCCTACAACTCCTCAGTGATGACCATTGCTGAGAAGACAAACCATGCAGGACACAAGTGATCGATTTCCTGTGCTCAGAATAAATTGCTGTATGTATGTAAACTACAAATATTAGTTTGTGTGAGCCAACTGTGACAGTTGTGCATAAGATTTCATTAAATTTAGTTGAGATCATATTTTTCAAATAAGACCTTATAGCCGTGGGAAATCAACACAGGGATTCCGCAAAATTAGAAAGTCTGAAATATCCTCCGGACATTTCTGTGGGCCAGAAGCCTTGTCCATGATTGAACTCTCTTATGAGATACATTCTTTCTAATCTATATTGCTTTTCTGTCTGTTGAGTATCATTTTGAAGACTTAACATGTCCGTAAATAAATCAGCAACTCTGTGTTGCTTCTCCCTCTCTGCCTGCTTGTCTTTCTTTGGCCCGCTGCTCCCCCTTCGTCCTGGCTTCGGGAGCTGTCCTTTCAGCACCATCTCTCACCTCTGTCGCAGTTTAGAAAGAATTCCACGTCACAGTCTCCGAAGGGGTTTTTATTGCTCCCATCAATATATACAAAGTCTCCCCCGCTCTCTCCAGCGCTCCGTCGGATTGTAAACAATACATTGGCTACACACCTACTTATATAGTTTTTCTAGCAAGGTCGCAATGACTCAAATGACACCCAAACTCCTGATCTTGAGTCATTTGCCTCTGTCTTACGCAAGCTGTTGCAATAGCTATGATGCTGTCTCAGTCTGGTGATGTTTGCACACCTCACCTATCTTCACCTTGAAAGAGTCTCCTTACTAGATACTAAGCTACTAAGTTAACTAGACTATCTCCTGTACTTCCTGTGTGGAATTTGTTTTCCCTATTCACATCTACACATTTTTTCTCCTCTATCTCTTGACAATCCCCTCCAAAACTGTTTAGATGTGAATTCTTTAAGCTATCTACACTTTATCTCTTTCAACCTATGCCACACAGAATTCCAATTCTTGTCCACTGCTCTGGATTACTAACTCTCCCTCCTTGGTCCTCTCCAGGCATCTCAGGATCATTCACCTCTCTGCTGTCTCCATCTCTGTGTTTCTGGGTTTCATCTGGCATTCCCTGCCTCTTGAATACCCACTTGCCTCCTGCTATCACTATGCAAGTGTTTGCAGTTTGTATCACAAACCAATCTGGGGGCCTTCTGACTCTCTGAGCTCTCCTTGGTGGGACCACCTGTATCTTTCCTTTGCCATTCCCACTATCTGACCTAGGCTGTGTTTGTGTTTGTTCATTTGCAGAAGTGTTAGTCTCACTATCTGTAGAACCTTCTTTCTTTAGTGACTTTAGTGCCCCTCCATTTCCAGCATCTGTGGAACCTTCTTGCTTTCGTGCCCCTCCATTCCCACTATCTGTGGCACTCTGCCCTAGCTTGAGAAAAACCTCCTTGTTAACGTGGAGCCTTTCCCTGCTGGGATATCTCTCAAAGTTGGCACTCCTGGACAGTAAGATTTCTCCATGACTTGAACAAAATCTATAGCTGTTTCCAGAATACTCCACAAACATTAACCTTTTCCAGAAATTTGCAGGTACATATACATCATATACATTTGCATATTGCCAACAATCTCTTATACATTCAAGGTTTGATGGTCTACCATACAGCATATGATAAAGCATTTCCTTTACAAAAGAATTCCAAGCATGGCTAGCAACATGATTAACAGTCAACATTGCCTCCCCCCACATTTGCTTTAAGACTCCTTCATGCTTTTCACCTATGTTTACCCAGTCTCTAAAGTGTTCAGCTACTTCATTTTTCCCTGTCATAGGGATCACATACGAATACTGTGTTGGACAATTTTCAATGCCCATGAAGTGCTGATTCCTGCCCACAGGCTTGGTTACAGGGTCAGCCAAATTTGCCTGCACAGTCCGAAACAATCTTTCTGTCGTGCATTCGCTAACTTTGGCTACAGGAGGGGCTTCAGGCTTCTCCTTGCTACAAACTGAATCATCCCAATCACTTGAACAAATTTCCATCTGAAATTTTGGACACACTTCCCCTAGTTTTTCCACACTTGTGAAGTCCACATGCCCTCTGGCTTCTTGGCAATAATGGGCGCAGTTCAAGTGCCTAGGCACATTAACAGCTAACGCGCATTCTGCCCTGCCAGTCATCACATACACTTTGTTTCGCTTGACTGCCCTAGCACAAATCTCATCATTTATGCTAATAGTACAATCATTTCCCTTGAAACACAAAGTATAATTACTGTTTGTTAATTCAGAAACACTGATTAAACAGTCTTGCAATTCAGGAACATACAATACATTTGAAAAAATCTTTTCAAAATATGGCATTCGTACCGTCCCCATTGCCCATACCTGTTTCGATTCGCCATTCGCCAACATGACTGAATGTACGTTCGAAGGCATTTTATTTTTCAGGAGCTTTTCACAATTGACCATGTGAGAACTTGCCCCCGAGTCCAACACCCAGCTAGGGCTTGCAGCCACACAGGCTACCGACTCACAGCTTCTCACGGCTTTCACAACCTCTTTCTTGCTTGCAGCAAACTTGGATTGTTTCCTGGCTCTTTCCTCAGCCAATCTTTTACAATCTTTAATGAAATGATCCTTTCCACCACAGTGGAAGCATTTTCTCCTTCCGGACATAAATGCTTTTTCAGGCTCAACATCATTGAAAGCCTCGATTGACTGGGTTTGAATCACTCCTTTTTCCTGTCTCTGGAGTTTCGCCTCGTAGTCCCTACGCTGGCATTCCTCCAAGACTCGTGATGCCACCATCTCTGGAGTTAGCTGCCTCTGGTCAACACACTGTAGACTCCACAGGATATTTTCAAACTCCTCAGTTAAACTTCCTAACAGGATAAATGCTCTCTGGGTTGGACTGATTTCGATCCCTCTGGTTGCAACTTGCTGGAACAAGTCTGCCATGATTTCCAGGTGCTTCTCAGGAGCTTGCGCCTTCTGCATCTTGCAAGCATACAATCTCCTACACCAAATCATTCTTGACAGTGCTGTTTGCGATTGGTGGATCCCTTTCAGCGTATCCCAGACTTCCTTCGAAGTTACCTTTCCACGGATGTGGTTGATTTGCGGCGGCGTGATCGTGAGCAAAATGGTTGCCCTTGCCCTCTGATCCTCTGCAACCGTACCAGCTGCCACGCCTGCGTCAACAACATCCCAGAGCCTTTCCCTTGTGAGCAGCGCTTCCGCGTAAACAGCCCAAGCGGAAAAGTTCGTCTCATCCAGTTTTGGAAAACGTGCAGCTTCCATCTCTCAGGCAGTGCAGTTTCCTCTCTCCTTCTTCTGTCAAACGTGACAAAAAACAGACACACAACACTAGATAATCAGACAGCCGTCCGATTCTCTTTTCACTTAGCCTTTCGGCACTCACAGTCAGTTGAACTGTCCAGCACGCGCAGGGTTAACGCTCTGGGCAACATAACCCTTGTCCGTAAATAAATCAGCAACTCTGTGTTGCTTCTCCCTCTCTGCCTGCTTGTCTTTCTTTGGCCCGCTGCTCCCCCTTCGTCCTGGCTTCGGGAGCTGTCCTTTCAGCACCATCTCTCACCTCTGTCGCAGTTTAGAAAGAATTCCACGTCACAGTCTCCGAAGGGGTTTTTATTGCTCCCATCAATATATACAAAGTCTCCCCCGCTCTCTCCAGCGCTCCGTCGGATTGTAAACAATACATTGGCTACACACCTACTTATATAGTTTTTCTAGCAAGGTCGCAATGACTCAAATGACACCCAAACTCCTGATCTTGAGTCATTTGCCTCTGTCTTACGCAAGCTGTTGCAATAGCTATGATGCTGTCTCAGTCTGGTGATGTTTGCACACCTCACCTATCTTCACCTTGAAAGAGTCTCCTTACTAGATACTAAGCTACTAAGTTAACTAGACTATCTCCTGTACTTCCTGTGTGGAATTTGTTTTCCCTATTCACATCTACACATTTTTTCTCCTCTATCTCTTGACATAACATTCACTTAGAGGTGTATATTAAAATGATAAAACACACAGGTAATTCTTTCAGTTTTGAGATGGAGTTGTTTCTTTTTGAAGTAGGTGATTTTAGTTGTAGTTCTGTGCTCTTTTACTAGAGAGCAAGTCTCTCTGAAAGAAAAGAGGTTTCCTGATGAGAAGGTACCATAGTAAACTGTGGTAATGCATTTTATACCCTATAGTGAGTGTGTAGGAATATTGTTCCAATTTCATATAATCAACTGTCATCAGGGCAAACCCGTGCCAAGTTGATAGGGAACATGGAATGACCTTTCATTGGCCTCTTACCTTGTTGCTTATTCTGCCAAGAGCTAGTTGTAAGCATGTCAAAGAAAAAGCTATTCCTGCTTGGCAAGAAGCACCCACTATTTCTAAAAGTATATAGAGGTACATAGTGCGCCATTGTTCTATTGCCTATGCTAAGTAACGTTTGTAAAATGAATACAATATACCTATAAGAATTGTTTTGTTTTCACACAGACCTCAGCAATTTCTGTTGTATAAGATAGGACTGTAATCCATCATTGATCATCATTTTCTATGATCACCATCCTTTGCTGTTTGCTGCTTAATAGTCATCAATAAAAGATCATTTGTTGATCATCGTACTTTGCTGCCTATTGCTTGCTATTTTGCTCTTTGGTCAGTGTTTATTGCCTTAGTATTTATTGCCTATCTGTCAATAACGTATGTCAACCCTACATGTGCCACCCCAGATGGGACAACTCCCGTGATTCTGTTGTCTGCTATCCTTACTGCTATCTCTCACTAACACTACATGGGTGGATACCCTTCTCAGTTGCAATATTTAGTGTAATAAAAAGGAAGCCTGACAGATGTGGTATCACCCACTTTTAAAACTAGGGTATCCTTAGCTAGCACCGGTGTCCTGTGATTTGAAGGGCAATTGTGTTGGCCACCTTTTTTTTTCTTTCCAGTATATATTTGCCGCTGCTGTTGACCGGTGTTTAAGTCTGTCACTAAATAGCGATAGTCAAAAATATTGGCTAGGATATGCGTCTAGGATACGAGTCCATTAATGAAAGTGAAGGTTCCTACCGATACGTGGTGTTTTAGCCGAGTTAGAGATGGTGGCTGTATTTCAGGGGCAGAGCATAGGCTTTGCATGGAAAGGCCCACCTGGCAGGCACCGGTACTTTGAAGCACTACCAGTTAAGACATATAATGACTAGTACTCTGACATAGGAGAAATTATATTTTTTGAAGCATATGAATAAGTTAAGAACCGAAACCTTATTAATTCTCAATTTTCTCTTTGCCTAGGAAATTGAAGTGGGTGGCGGTAGAAAAGCAATTATCATATTTGTACCCGTCCCTCAACTGAAATCCTTTCAGAAGATTCAGGTGCGGCTAGTTCGGGAGCTGGAGAAGAAATTCAGTGGCAAGCATGTGGTATTTATTGCTCAGGTGAGGAACCTCTCGCAACAGACTGCCTCAAAACTCTAGACCAAGAAAGCCATTTTGGGCTCTTGGTAAAAATGACCAATTGCTCATGAAAGATGGGCTGAAATGGTAGCAGAAGGTCACAGTATTTGTCGAATTGGAAACTAATTCCTTTTCTCTGTAGCAGAGCTTTTTATTTACAAGTAGCAAATCTTGTAGAAGTGTTGCCTTATTTGCTTATTAAATACAAGAGAACTGTGCTCATGTCTTATTGTCTTCTTTCAACAGAGGAGAATTTTACCCAAACCAACAAGAAAAAGCCGCACAAAAAACAAGCAAAAGCGTCCCAGAAGGTAACGTGCTCTAATATGTAGGCTGCCTTTATATATTTCGCTAGTCTTGATAGGAATTTTAAGAGATGAAGGCTTAAGGGATGGACAGCATTGACTTATTCTGACCTTTGAGTTCCCTTACCAAGCAGTTGTGGATAGACCCTTAATTCATCAGCAAAGTATATTATAAGAATAGTAGCTTTGGGAAAGTGGGGTTGAGAAGCCTATGGTGCGCTAGATGTTGTTGGGCTCCAGTGTATGTTCCCAAGGAAGACCTTAGTTGTGATAATATCTGAAGGTTCTTCAACCCTATAATAATGGCATCAGGAGGAGGAGCTGGTGATGGTTCCCACTGTGGCATGATCATGTTCATTTTCCCTTTGACATATTTTGCCATGTGAAAGTAGTCCTGACCACCAAATACAAGATGTTATTTATTAAGACACTTCTGCACTGCTGTCTATTAAAAAATTTCAAAACAGTTTATGGAACATTAAAAACAAGGATAAATATAGGAATTAACATTAAAAACTGAGTGGGCCAAGGGAGAAAACTGAGTGGGCCAGGAACGGCTGATTAAAAAGATAAGGCTTTAAAAGTTGTAAGTGTAGGCACTTTGTGGTTGACAGGGGGGAGCAAATTGCAAAAGGAAGGTTCCACTGCTGAGAAGGCCCAGTTGTGAACTACTGCACGATGGTATTCTGCATTACGTTGAACCTGCAGTAAGTCCTAGGATTTGATGAACAACTTGGAAGTGTTTAAGGTGGCCAACATTCTTTTCGCCCTCCATGTTATCCTCCAAACAGCCTTGCAAATTTGGTTTTCTTAGCAGTCAGTGATGATTCCAAAGCTGACTAGGAATATGAATATTGGACTTCCCACTCTTGTCACATTAGTTTCTCTGATATAGTGTTTCCTAAACATATTTTCCTTGTGGATGTGGCAAATAATTACATGCCTGACCGGAATAGGTAGTACAGCATCATTGTGATAGCAGATTCCAGTTCCGCTTATTCTTCCAGTCTTTTGCTTCTGTTAGTTCAGTGCTTCTTTTTGGTAGATGAGTAAAGTTAGCACTAACATCAGCATTTCAACTGCACACAATATTTTTGTTTAGCCGTACACTTACTGCAGTGCACGATGCCATTCTTGAAGATCTGGTTTTCCCAAGTGAAATTGTGGGCAAGAGAATCCGCGTAAAACTGGATGGCAGCCGGCTTATAAAGGTTCACCTAGACAAAGCGCAACAGAATAATGTTGAACACAAGGTAAGTCAGGGCTTGGGAAAAATTTACTGTTACTCAGAAATGCTGTAAAGAGGAGATCAGTACAGTGAAAGATCCAGTGCTTCACTTGATTGAAAAGAAAGCCTGAATCTGAATGTTAGCTGTTAATGTTTTCATTGCTGTAGCTGACCTGTATTGTAAATGAGTGAGAGCTGGATCTTTGAAGCGGTTTGGTCTAGTGGTTAAGGAGCCAGACTGTTATCTGGAAATACCAGGCTTGATTCTGTCCTCCTCCATGAGGCCAGCTGGATGACCTTGGACTAGTCACAGCTCTCACAGCCTCATCCACCTCACCTCTGTTGTGGGGAGGAGAACAGAAGATTTGTCAGCCCCTTTGAGTCCCTTTAAATGAATGAGAAAAGCCAGGTAGAAAAGCCAACTCTTCTTCAGTTTTATCTTTTCTAATATGGCTTCCCTGGAACTTAAGGTGGTGTATCAGTTTTCTTGGATATTTGAAGTCATTTTGAGCTGAAAGTGTGTTTTAAGAGTGCAGATAGAGTCAGTTCAAGCCATTCCCCCTTCAACAGGGCATAGTGCCAGATCCTACAAGCAAACAAAAGCTGCCTGTTTGCAAGTCTTTCCTAGGGGCAGTAGATATCAGTGGATCCAAGCAATCCCTGTGGAGGTTGCCAAGCCAGCTCATCTGCCAGGCTGGTACAAGTAGGCCTAGCATCCTCCAAAAGCGTTACCTACAGAGATTTGGTATGGTGTTCAGCACCCCCCCCCCCAATTAGTATGTGTGTGATATGTTTGAACTGGCAGGCATGAGGATGAACACAGTTTGAAACACTCATGTGGGTGCCTCATACCCTTGCACTTCAGTGCTGCATAGTAATCACAAAAACAGCATGATAGCAGGAAACGTTAATCTCTAGACATGCCCTAAGAAGCATTGTCTCAATACCACTGGTGGAAATAGTGGCCACTACCTGTATTTTCCCCTCTGTCAACCTTCCACTTTGCTCTTGTGTTATTTATATATTTGACAGATAAGCCAAGCCCTGCTGATGTTGAAACTAGATTTTTTAAAAATTTAATAAGAACAGATGGGCTGCCCAGGTCTGTTTAAGATTCTGGATTTTCAGCTTGCATCGGCAACTGTTGCTTTAATAATTCTAAAGCTAGAAGGTGGTATTTAGGAGTGTGATGTTACCTCTCCAGATGTTGGCATCATCCATCACTGTATGCTGGTTTCTTAAATTATACTTTACACAGATAAGCACAAAGGTGGATGGTTTCACGCCCTGTACAATATAAATAGCAGTCTCATTTAGTGGAGATGTATTGACCTGGAGTGGGAAGAGGAGAAAATCAACCCCTTTTACTCTTGATGTGTCCTGATTTGTTAGCACAGGAATATTGTGAAGTGTTGCTGTGAGTACTCAGAGGTCAGCACAAGACAGTGTTGATTCTATTAACATAAATGCTTGAATCTTAAGTGGCAAATATTCCTTGGTTAAAATTTTAACCTTAATACTGCTAAGGATTACTGAAGCAGTGTAGGGGAATGTCATTTTCATCACTAAAAGTTTCAGAATCAGCAAGTGATTTTTGAGGAGCAAACATTTGGAACAGAGTTCTAGATAGGTGGTTGTGCGAGTAGACATGTCTTTGGTAAATCCGCAAGCATGATTTTCTACAATGTTCTGACCTTTTTTTTCTTGCAGGTAGAAACATTTTCTGGAGTTTACAAGAAGCTCACAGGCAAAGATGTTGTGTTTGAGTTTCCAGAGTTTCAGCTGTAAGATGCAAAAACTGATGGAATAAAGCAATGAATTGTTCCTAACTCTTGCAAATAATGTCTTTTTATTAAAGCACAAACAAAGAGGTGGCTTTTCTAACTATAGAAATGTTTTGGTGTAGTGGCTAAAGGTAATAACTGATAGTTGTCAAAAGAGTTTTTATTCCTGAAAATGAAAACCCTTGAGCCTTTATTTTTTAAAAAAGAGTGTGTAAAGTCTTCTGATTGGATGCATCAGCAGAAATTAGTGCATTAAGCCTATCATGGTCAGCAGCCAGTTTGAAGTATAAAGCGATCATTTAAGGAGAATATGAAACTAGTTAAGTTGAGTGAACAGTGGCTTGTGTGGTTCATTTACACTAGGCATCTGTTGTGCGGTACAGCCCCATCGGAAATTAACGGAAGCAGTTGAAAAGCAGATTCCATAAATGTTGCACATCATGAGGAGGGGTGTGGTGTTCAAACTGTATACAGAGTGGTGTGCTTGTTTTGGGACTTGCTACTGGGGATTCCATGTGTCCTGGACACAGTGTGAATAAGCCCAAAGGTTGTGATCCTGTACGCATGTAAGTGAGCACAAGTTCCAATGAATTCATAAGGACTTGCCTGTGAGTTGAGGTGGATAGGATTGTACTGATGAGGCAAAAAGCTTATATCTTGTAGTTCTTCTAAGGTAGTGGTCCTTAAACTGTGACCTTCCAGATCCCAGCATTCTACTCTCACATTCTATGGGAGCCCCAGTGGAATGCTGGGAGTTGCTGTTCAGCAACTTTTCGAAAGCCAAAGTTAAGTCTTATATGTGACTTTAAGCCACTATTTAAACACAAAACTATGTTCGTGCTCAAAAAGCCCTGTAGGAAACGAGATAGTTTAAGGTCTTATTTATATTTCTGTCCAGCCCTATCCCCAAATGTCTTAGGTGAGTAATAAAATTGCTATAAATGCAGATCAAATTGGTAGGTTCTGCTGTTTTTTTCCTTTTCTCTTGGAGTCCTTCCTCTGGGATTATTGGTTGTAAATAGCTTTGTCACGGTGCAGCTGTGACCACTGGGCTGGTTGTCTGTCTGTGGACTGTTTCTAATAACATTCTCACATAGGTGCACTTCTTATGTAGAGCTCTAATTCTTGATAGTGGCTCAGGGTTAGTTTTTGAAAATAGGAAGCTTTAAAGCATGTATATAGTTTATGCTACAAGGTAAATGAAATAATACTGTTTGGTTTTATGCCTTTGTTGCTGTAGTTGATGCTACTTGTGAGATGACTAAACGGTTGCTGTAGACTCTTTATTTTACAAATGATGCCAAAACTGCTTTTTGTTTGCCTGTTTGGACACATGAATGAAATTTTTTGCCTGCCTGTTTTTTAAAGTCATTTCAGATTATAAGGCACACTTGCTTAGGAAGAGAGAGAACAGTTCAAGAAATTTATAATAAAAAGGACATCCCCTAATGAAATTTTCAGAACAGCCTTTGGAATCTGAGCAACCACTTAAGCATAACCATCACCCTTTACTGGTGTGTGAGAAAGAAGAATACTCTGTACATACTCAAGATGTGTCCAGTACATTGGAATACTTGATTCTGGAGTGCAGAATTTTTCTCCAATATATCAGGGTTTTTTCTGCAATCATTCCGTGTTGTAACGATCCTTTCCATACCTTTCCTGTGTCTTTATTGTATATAAGCAAACTGGTATCATTCTGTCAAACTAGCCAGCCAGATTTGTTTTGTTATGTTTCTTCCAGCATAATTTTCCAAGGCTGCAAAAGAATCTTGAGCTTCAACTTTGATTGCACTAATCGTAAGGATAGCGGTATTTGACTCTTATTTTTCCCCCCTTTTCTGCATTGGTTGATCAAAGGCATTTGAAATCCTGGGTATATGAATTGGGGAAAAAGAAAAACATGCAAGATGAACTTGTCATCTTTCCCAGCATGCCTGCCAAAAGAAACTCTTCGAACCCAGCTGGCTGATGTTTTTAGATTTCTTTAGTGGGAACAGTCAAGGGACATTTTTCAGTTTTTAAAGTATTTTATATTCTAAGCTAATCTTTCACAGACAGACTCTTCAATTAACCTCCTTTTTTAAATACCCTGGTAACATGGATTGTTAAAAGTGTTGTCTGTACCTGACCAAAATATTCTTAGTTGTATAATTCAACATGAAACGTTCACGATGGCATTGTGGGAAAGCATTTTATCTGCCCAAGATTTTAATATGTCTCCCGGGAATGTTGCTGTTTTGAGACTTCTGGAGTCTGTTACAGCACATAGTTGCCTTCTGACCCTACCCTTTTTATAAAATCTCTAGGCATAAAATCAAGAATCTGCACCAAGTAATTGGATTCTTGACATAAGGATGGCCTGAGTATCTTTCATGGCGAAATTGTGTCTTCGTTTGGTCAGTACTGCTTTTCATGATCTTCAGAGATGGCACTTTCCTCCTAGAGTGTATTGATAAAAGTCTTAAACAGACCTGAGGTTAAAAATCCTGTGCTTCTATTCAAATCTTACTCCTGATTCATTTTTCAACTCTTATTTCAAGCACACCCAGCTGACTGGAGGGGGGGGGAGTTAACTGAAGCAGTCCTCTCCTCCATTTTCTCACAGAAGCTTTTTGTGAGAAAAACAACTTTTGCTACTGACTTTTACTGTATTTTGTGACTCCTCACCCTGTAAATGTCTTTTAATTTGCTGGCCCTTCATTTTGGAGGGGAGGGGGGTTATGCTTCTATTTTGAACAGCCTAAACTAATTTGTCTGGAAAGAAAACTGCTCGGCTTGAAACCGCGGTGATCTTTTTTTCTTATGCTAGCCTGAAGCATCTTTCCTGTTTTTGTTTCCTTTGCATTCCTTCATCTTGTGAGAATGCATTCCTTAAAGACTTATTTCCAAGTTCCACTGAAACTACCAATCTGTTTTAGTTGGTTTCTCCAACTTTCTTTTGATTCTATTCCATTACTGTTTATGTTTGTTTATGGATAGAGATGTTGATGCAGATGGCAGGCTGGTTTCAAGATCTTCAGTCTGGGGACTAAAATGATTTATTCCACAATCTGTATAGCAAATAAGGTTTGTTGCGTGTCCTTGGATGCGCTCCTTTTCTTTCATTTATTTGTATTTCTGTCCCATTCTATACCCTATGCCAAGACAGGTTACAATAAAACACAATTATCTCATTGAAAATGACAGATAAGAGTGCCTGAACAAGGAAATCACGCTCTTCTGCAGCACCTTAGAGGGGCGATCATTCCACAGCTTGGGACTGCCACAGCGAAGACCTTCTCATACCTTTCATGGCTAATAGGGGTAGTACTTTCATTGCTGAGCTTCATTGGCAGGCAGGGTATGTGTAAGAAGGCTTTTCTTTAGAGCAGTGGTTCTCAACCTTCCTAATGCCGTGACCCTTTAATACAGTTCCTCATGTTGTGGTGACCCCCAACCTAACCCTAACCCCCAACCATACTTCATAACGACCCCTGTGAAGGAGTGGATCGACCCCCCAAAGGGGTCACGACCCACGGGCTGGGAACCACTGCTTTAGAGAAAGATTACTCAAGGATACTGAGTGCTAGCAAAAATTTGCTTAAATGGCTAAAGGAAGGGGTTTGTTACGCTGCAGCATGTCTGAGGCAGTTCCTGGGAAGCTTTAGTTACTTAACAATAAGCAGACATCATTTAGTGGATTCCTAGTTGATATTTCGGATCACTCTCGTATAAATGCTGAACAAATATTAAAGGTGTGTTTGGGTTTGTTTTTTGCTTTACACATTTTTCTTTGAAGGAAGAGGAACCTTCACATCAGATGCATATCCATTGATTATAAGAGGGGTTTTCTAATTCTGTACAGTTCTTGTAGACTGAATTTAGCAGAGCCTCTAGTGAAGCAAGTGTCAAGGTTCTTCACACCTAATAAGATGTGGCCAGAAAGAGAGATTTCCTAAGGGATAGAAAAGAATACAGGGAGACCTGCCTTTCTTTCATTCTCAATAGTTTCCTCTTTGATGCTGCTCTATGCGTGTCCTAAAGTAGGTAGGCAGGAGAAAACCTAAGCAAGGCAAGAGTGCTGAAGAGAAAATGGTAGTCCTTTCAGATGATTTTCTTGTTTGCTGGTGTCCTTTGGGTTTTGGTCTTGCAACTTAACTACGCTTGGTGCCAGTCTTGCCTATCAAAGGCAATCTTTTCCAGTTTTGTATTCTACCCTCTCTGTACAAGCAGAAGCTTAGGTGCAACTGTCTGCAGCAGAAGAGGCAGTGCAGACAGGCATGGCATAACCTACTGTGAATCCATCTTTCCCAGGCAGGAACGTCTAGGTATAAAAACCTATTAGGATTGGGAAGTGACTGCTGGGACACATTGTATATAATGTAAATAACAGAAATAAGATTTAGGTGCAGACCCAAAGTAGACTCCGAGTAAGTACCTGTATATTCCGGTGTATCGACTTTTGAGAAGATTTTCCTGGGTTAAAAAGTAGACTTATATGCCAGAATATACTGTAAGTTGAAAATGTGTGTGTTTCTGTTCTAATAAATCCTTGATCATTTCTGTTCTAATAAATCCTTGATCATCACTGGGCAAGTGTGGTTCATTATTGATAGTGGCCAGCTGTCCTGTTCCATTCCAGATGAGTCAGAGTTGGTGCCTATGCAGCGTGAATAGCTAAATGCTTGCCTTGCTCAGACACAGTCCCCAAATGCTGATTGCCTTCATTGATAATTCCATTCCTCGTTACATTCTTGTAGCCGTGAATTTCTTGGTAGCACTGTCCACTTTAAAAATAAATTCTTCCTTTTCCTTTTCTGAATCTTCCAATTCAGCCTGGTGTAGTGATTTCTGTTGCTGGTTCCATAACTGTTTTAGGTCACAGTTGGGTAGGTGAACTAGGTCATTCATCTTGTCATGGCTTGAATGAACATTTGACACGCCATTGTGTGGGTAATTGAACTCTCCAGTTACTACAATGGTTCCTCTTTGGAATGTCTCTCAAACTTCATGTCTCTTCTCAAGACCACACTGAGAACTTTGGTCAGGGAAGAAGAGAACACCCCCAATATGAGGTTTTTCTTTAGCCAGTTGCAAAGTTTATCCTTTGGGGGATTTTAATGTGTCCTTTTCTGGGAGGAAGCAGCTTGCAAAGCACTCTTAAAACTGCTTTTTGTTAGTGGTTCAGTAGCTATGATGCAGCAAGGAAGACGGTATCAGCATCTCCGTTCATTAACTTTCACAGAAATGTGTGTGCGTTTGTGCAAGGATGAAGACCACACTCCTTTCTGTAGTCTCAAATGTTGCAGACTCCTAATTCACCATTCTCATTGGGTGTAATATGCAAAAACATCTCTTAATCGTGGGCCAGTATGTGATGCGGACTGTGGTGGTCCCATCCACTTCTGTTTCCACGCAGTCCAATGTGCTCCCAAGCTGAAAATGAAAGCAAAGCATCTGAACCTTTGCTCTAGTGGGATTCTGTTTACATTTCTGGAACAGGACAGATCTAAATGGTTAACGAAGGGTTTCTGTTCATGGGAAGAAGAGTTGCGAACAGAGAGGCATTCTGCATTCCCAAAAAAGTGCATTGCCAAAAGAAGCAGTTTACATCACGGGTGGATGTAGCGTTCCCACACATTTTGCTCCTAATTACCGTCCTGCTGGACAGCTGAGCTGTTTCAAACAGGAAGCTGTTTATAGATAACGCTTGCAACTGTTGGGTTTGATTTGCTGAATGTTCAACGGCAGGAGACAAGACCACTTCAAATTAAAAACTATCATACTTTTGTAAATAGTAGCAATGAGGTTCAACTATAGAGCGTCCCTCCGGGCAGAGGTTGTGCTACGGTGCCTTTTTTCTCAGCAGTCATAAGGTAAGTGATTCAAAAACCTGGTAGTGCAGTCCTACTTAGGAGCAAATTTTGTGCGCTAGCCTTTTGTTCTTGTTCCTGGGAAAGCAACCTTAGAACTGCATTGCGAAGAGTAGATGGAGCAACATATTGTGCTGGGAAGGAATGAGCAGCAAAACTTATTCACATCTTTTAACTTTTTTTTAAGTGTGTTAAATGAGGCATGAGGATTGCATGTTTGCAGTCTAGTTTATTTAAAGCTACAAATCAAAGAATGACTTCAGTGTTCCTAAATCTTCATGTCACAGTAATGAAGTGGACTTACTCTTTATTTTTTTTCCTTTCAGTGTTGCACCGTGCTATATTTTCTAATTTTGTTTTTCGCTGCTTCCATAATGAAGAAGCCTGTTGACACGGAGAGATGAGGGCTTCTTTTTATAACTTGAGTTTTTCAGCAGCCTGTAAAGAAAGTTCAGAGAATTGCGGGAGGGGATCCTAGAGTGGGCTTTAATTTTTCATAGCTAATTCATCCATTTTGGATGGGGAAAAATAGCAGGAAGAAAGTGCTGCGTGCTTAACTTGGCCTTTCTTCTCACATTACATAAGTGGTAGCTTTGTTCCCCAGATTTCTCATCCTAATAAATTGGCTTGAATTGGAAAAGATAAGAAGAAAAATGTGCCTTGCTTTCTTCCTGTTTTTCTAGCTTTTTAAGATGCTGGACTTTTGCCAGGGGAAAAAGGGTGGAGAGATTGTGCACACAAATTTAGTGATACCTGTCAAGGTATCACAGGAAGGATTAAGTGATGCACGTGTGTGCAAATGTCTACAAATTCTGTGAGCTGTCAGATTTTCTAGGAGTCAGATTGAAGAGATGAAAATAGGGGATTAGCGTGGAGAAGAACGGTGAATTCCCTTCCTGACCTTTCCTGCTCTTTTCAGGCAGAATGTAATTGCTAAGTACTAGGCTTAGAGCCTCTGCCTTGGGGATCTTTCAATAAACAGCTACTTGTTGGTTATGAATATGCACTGGAGAAAGAGAAGCACACGCCGTCATGCTTTTTACTACTCCGAGGACACTACATTCTTCAGAGTAGAAAAACCTTTGTAGCTGTGTTCTTGATTGAACAATCCTTGCTTCTGTCAAACATTCTCAATAAAAAAAAGTAGAAAAAGGGGAGAGAATGAAGGCAAATGTTGAGAATGGACAAAATGAGAAAGAGATCTGGGAGAAATTACTGAGGGGATGAGTGTAGGGATTAGACTAAGCAAAGAAAAGGAGAAATGTACAAAGGTAAAGCATGGAAACGGAAAAGAGGAGAGAAATAATCAGAGAAAATAGACATGTTAATAGTGTAGAGCGTAGCCTGAAGTTCTGAACACAAATGAGTAAAAAATGTTGTGGTCTTTTGGGACTGGCTGGCTGGTTTACCTTTAAAAGAAGGGATGACTGTGGAGTCAAGAATTCCTCCTGTTTGCGGGATTGCCAGATACGGGGATTGCCACACGCACCTGTGGCAATCCTGATATACCCCTGGGATGGTGCGCTGAAAATAGACTATATAGGCATGACAGAAAATCCAGCTCTGATGTAGAGAATTCTGTCATGCAGGTTTGCTTACTGTATCTGCTCTTACAAAACTACCTGGATGGAGGAAGTGCATTAACCCCCCACCCCACCCCAAAGGGAGTCGGGTGGGTTCTTCTTACATCCAGGTACTTTTGCAAGAGGAGTGATTCCTCGAGGAAACAAAGGACAAGGTAAGATTTCAAGTTTGCCCCATGATTGCCTCCTGATGTTTGGCAGGGGCAGTGAGAGATGATTGCAAGATCTAAACAGGACTCTGCAGTTTCTTCTCTCCATCTGGAAGCACCTAAGTCCCAGACGACCTCAGTTGCCCTTTCAAACATTTCTGCTCCGTGGGGCTGTATGTATCCATGAGCAGCTCATGTAGGGTTACCACATACACATCACAGAGAAGAGAATAATTGTTGGTGAAAGAAAGCAGCAATTTGTACATTCTGATGAATATCTGCATCCGCCAATAGATGCATTATATTTAGAATTTAAAATTGAAATGCAGCTTTCCATGGAGAGACAATGGCCATTTTTTTTGTTCAAGTTTCTGTCCAATTATCAAGGCCCTGTGCTTTTCTCTGTTGCAGGTCTTTATCTCAGCTCCTTCCTAATAGCCTTCAAGCTCCTCTTCTTACCTTTTCTATTTCCTTTACTAACTGATGTGACAAAAAGGTGTGATTGACAAAACTCCTTCATTATAAATTACAACGGAGAAGCAAGAGAACCAGCTTTCAATTACAGCTTTACACCCTGCCTGAGACCAGAAATCAAACTCCACTTATAATCTCCCAGTAGGTCATGGAAGACCAATTTTAAGAATCACTGGGAGGAAGCACACAGAACAAAAGCTTTTTCCCCTGCTTTTCCTAGAATATTGAACACTTGAGAAGAAAAAGGTGCACTAGGCAACAAGCCAATTGGCAGTTTAAAAGAAGAAAGGATAGTTCTGGGGAGCAGAACTCTAACCTGGAGGTAAAAAGGATCAAAAAAAGGATTCCCTAACCCTTTCAAAATCCAATATTATCCTCTGTCAATGAGGTTGTATGGCCATTCGTAAACTCATGTCTGAGGGTCATATAGATATTGCAGGCTTGGAACTGATTCTGCAATTTCAAGGAAAAGACGGTAATCAGAGCCTACTGATTGTGTTTTCATAACTTAATCTTCTAGCTGTGAGAGATGCTGTGAAGGAGAAAAGTAGTGCCTCCTTCAGTTTTCAAGGAACACCCAAATCACTGCAAAATAGCTTTTCCATATGGAAAAAAGGGCATCTACACTCTCACACCTGGGTCCAAGAGGAGGTTCAGCAGGTGTGGCTTGTAGCACAGAAGACCTTTGCTGGAATGTCCTTTGCTGTACAACTTGTCAAGATGTAGGAGCCCTCTTTTGCATGGACCATCCTGCAGCAGAATTTCTGGTGGGCACTTCCTGGGTCTCCTATAGCAGCCACATTAGGCCTAGGTGACACTGTAAGGAAAAGAATGCAGTAGATTATGGGGTATTTAGACAGGGAAATATTCTGCCATGTATCAGTTTTTGAATTCAACGGATCTAATACAGCTCCTGTGCTAAGAGGTGGGTTAATGCAGGCTTTCTGAAGCCTGTAAAATAAGCCCTGAAAATGGCTTCCTCTTATAAAGCTGGATGATTCAGCCACCTTGGATTCCATATACTCACAAGGAAATCATGATATTCACTCTTTTTCTCAGTTGCTGTTTTGCAACTTGTCCATTAGACACCTAGGCTCATGCTCTTAGAATATAATGATCTCAATTTCTATGAACCATGAACATAGTGAGAAAATTCCACTGCAATGTGCTACAAGGAACTCTGGTGTCACCTGTTTCTGAACTCTCCATGTGAGTGTGCAGATGTTTTGACAGCTGTTTGGCAGTCTACCTTACTGAGCAGAAAGAAGACTGGCATCAGGATCTGTTAGATTAAATCCAGCAGTAACAGAAGGATGGAGATGAACATACGAGGAGTCCTGCTGGTTCAGGCCACATCCCACCTAGATCTCACACTATGAGCTATCAATTGCTTCTGGGCATTCTCAAGCAGAAAACAAAGGCAAGACCTTTACCTACGGTTAACTCCCTACAAGTGGCTGTTAGAGGCATCCTGAAGGCCAGTGTCTAGGTAACAGGGGTAGGACCCATTGAATTTGTCTAATCCGGTGGTTCTCAACCTGGGGGTCGGGACCCCTTTGGGGGTCGAATTACCCTTTCAGAGGGGTCGCGACGAGCCTCCCACCACCCTTCCCTCCCACCTCCCAGCTGCTCCGCCACCGTGGTTGGGGGTCCCCACAACATGAGGAACTCCATTAAGGGGTCGCGGCATTAGGAAGGTTGAGAACTGCTGGTCTAATCCTTTCTTAAATCTATCCAAGCAGGTTGCTGTCAGTGCCTCTTGTGGTAGCTAATTCCATAGACCAATGAACTGCTGGGTGAAAAAATACTTCCCTTTGTTGGTCCTAACTCTCTTGCCCACCTAGAAAATCAAACTCTTGTTCATTGTCCACGTCTCCTTAGCCTCCATCCCCCACTACACAATGTTTAGTGCTCCCGCAGATACAGTTGGTACAAGCTGTTACCTCATTTTGCAAAGAATTAAAACCATGAAGCAAATTGGATGAAATTAGCCACTGTGGTTCTTTTCTAGAAACCGTTGTCCACCAAGTTTGCACTGAGGGATTAAAACGTATACAGGTTGGAATTCCAAGCTTACTCAGGCAAGCATCTCTGTTAACCTGTCCCCTTAAGGCAACTGCAGATTCTCATGCGCGTGTGCCTGTTCTGCTTGCTTGTTTTTCCCCCTCTCTCTGTTTGTGTGTGTTCCACTGCCACCAAAGCTTGCTCACTGTTTGTCATCACTGAAGAACATTGGCTGAAGTTGCTGCTTTCCTTGGCAAGTAAAGGGACTTGCTGAAATCAATAACAAGCTAGGAACATGTCTCAGAGCACGACAAACCCACTTAGAAGCACACTTTCCTGTAGCTCTGTTTCTTCGTTAGCAGTTTGCAAGCTATCACGGCTAACTATTCAAAGGTAGGACTTGAAACTCTAGATGTCTTGGATTGTATTTGAACCTTGGGACTTCTGTTAATTTCCTGGCTGAGCCAAACAATCAAATTCTGCCAAATTTCACCCTAAGCCGTCAGTTTCCTGAGTCACCTTTAAAGGCCTCAACAGTTCAGAAAAGCAGCTCAGATGCTGAGCGCAAACAAAAGCGGCCCCTCAGCACAGAAGCTTTCAGGAAGAAGAAGGGTCAGTGTTTTTACCCCATTTTTCTCACCCATAAGGTGACTCAAAGCGGCTGACAAACCTTTGGTTCTTCTCCCCCCAACCGGCATCCTGTGAGGTGGGTGGTTCTGTGACAGCTCAGAAAGAGAGCTGTGATTAGCCCAAGGTCACCCACCTGGCTTTGTGTAGGAGTGCGGAACCGAACCAGGAGATTATCCTAAGAATCGGACTCTCTAACCACAAGACCAAACCGACTCAGGAAGGAACCATACAGTCCTTTTTGCAATTCCCTTCTGTCATTTCATAGGAAAGTCTTAAGGAGGGAGGAGGTTCTGGCCAGTTCATTGAAATATGAGGTACTGGGGGCAAGGACATTAAGTAAGAATCTAAATTGTAATCCGGCTTCAAGACCATACCAGAACAGAGATTACTGCCTTGAAGTTTTAAGGTAACTTTTAGCGGGAGTCTGTAAAAGCAGTATTGCCTTGCAGTTTCAAGTAAACAATCCTTGCAGCCAGATTCACTACTGCAACTTTTTTCTCATTGTTGGTGTGTTGACTTGATATTTTGTCTAAAGTTTACTCCTTTCAATTATTAACCTGCACAAGTCAAGTATTCCTTCCTTTTCCTCAAACTGTTCTCCAGTTACGCATCTACTGAACTAAACCTCAGTTAAAGGATCTTTGCACAAGTGGGTGCCTGTTAAATATGACTGTCTGTCAGGATCAGGGGGACTTGCGTTTGCAGCAGCATGTCAGCATTTATCGATAAAAGATCATGCAGCAAACAGCACCGGCAGACACGCCTATCCTTCAACAGTTTCTCCATGCTGTTAGCATGGGCAGCCCTCACATCAAAGAACCTAGTTAATTCCCCATTTTCTCCCAACAGTTACAAGCACATTTCAACAGCAAAGGAAAAGGAAAAGCAGAATCAGTGAATTTTGCAAAGATGGCAGTGCAGTGACCACACTGACATTGGGTCAGATGGGTTCCCATAACAAATGTGGCAGAGGGAATGGGCAGACCTAGAGGGGATTGCCCATTTGGAATGTTGGTCAGTGTTCCTATCTTTTGAATAGCTCTGTAGAAGAGGTAATTTCAAAAGGTGTAGTTTGTCATTTAGGAAATAATCCCCTGAGATTATTTCTTCTCCATAAATTGGCCTCAATTCAACAGTCAGCCTACTATTGCATATTCCTTCCTACAAAAATAGTTTATTGTAGTGAATTAAGATTCAGCTCTTAAATAAATATTGTGGTTTGTCCAGATGAATCTTTTGTCTCATATAGTTCCTACAAACAGAATTAATACATTCACAGGTAGGCTTGAATCCATCTTCAGTAGAGTGAGACAACTCATCATGAAAGTGACTAACAATTTTCTTTCTGCATTATCTGACCCAAAAGAACACGATTCCTCACTTTGTTGATCAGTTCTCTTACTCTGAAAGTGAACTGAAGCTGGATTAAAATTTCGGTGTGAATGCAGCATAGCTAACCCTGTTCCCTTCAAGATATAGCAGTAGTTTGTCTGTAGAATTTAGTGGAATCTGCCAAGCCAACCCTAAAGTACACCTATAGTGCAAGCTGCCACATCTTCTCATGTTAAATCGGTTGTCAGGTATAGTCACTGGCCACAGTAAAAAGGATTATAAAAACTGTTTTATTAAACAATGCTTTAATGGTATTTTCTCTGTGCCTTCTTGCATTGATGTGTGGGATTTGTTCCTAAGTTGTTGTTTTATTTTTCCTCAATTGAACTCTCTCTGTCTCTAGTTTTGCAAATAAAAGTTGCCCCCCCCCACCCGAGGGGAGCTGTGAACTGACCTCTCCCACTGAGTGCATAGATTTGACTGGGAGAGCAGCTGCCAACCTTTTCATCTAGTGTGCCTGTAGATTGTAATAACGAGATAAATTCCATCTAATAATAATAATAATGAGATAATGTAATAAATTGCTGTGTCTTTTCCTTTCCATTTCCTTTGATCTGCCTGTTCACAGTTTGTTCTTGGACTGATGACAAGCCCAAGCTTCTAAGTTGTATGGCGCTCAGAAGATTTAGGCTGTGCTCAGACACAGCAAAGAAAAGTACCTCTGAGGCACCTCAGAGAAGGTTTTGAGGTGGGATTGTTCACAAAGCAGTCTCTCCCCCCCCCCCCATGAACATTCTAGGCTAGAAAAGGTGGATTAGAGAATGGTTGGGAACATCAGGACCACACACTGTCTTTCTGAAGCACCCCTTTTGTTATGTCTGAACACAGCCTTAGGCCATGACACCTAATCCTGTCCACATTTGTCCCTGATAATCAGTCCTCATATTGTCCTCAATTCAGGCTGCTAGGCTCCTACCTTTTCTGTTATCTCCCCAAGTCTCCTTTACACTTTCTCCACCCCTGTTGATTACATCAACACCACCTGCATTCTGATAGGATAAAGTTCTGTCAATCAATAGTGGCAATGGGGTGTGTTTGGAGTTGTGTAGTGCTGAAGGCAAACTCAGGATACTTTTGGGGTGAGGGGACTGTGCTCCAAAACAGATGCAGCTGAGGCCTATCCTAGCCAGCATGCACCTCCACCTTTGCAGCTGTTCTGGTAGAAAAAGGAGATGCTGTAAGCTGCCGTCTTCCCTCAAGCTGCTGAAGTAAAAGTTCTTTTGAGTAAAAGTCCCCTTTCACTGTAATGAAACCTTGTTTCCCTTGCAGATTGCTGAACTTAAACCAAAGCTACATTGTCCTTAGAATTGTATCATTTCTATTCTTGCTCCACGCGTTCATTCTCCCCCTCCCAACAGTACTCTTCTGGCCATTTAATGTTCTTCGCAAAAGTGGTTTATCAGTCTAACACAAAATAGATTTCTATTTTTTTTTTAAAAAAACAGAGCCTGCAAGCTTGTGACTGGAATAAAGGGCAATCAGGGAGAGGCAGGATGGGAGAGGGGTCATCCTAGGAATGGTGACAGAAGTGGAAAGGGATGCAAGGAAGGAGGATTGCTTGTGTGCCACCCTCAGCCAGGCACTGGGCAGTAGGGATGGCTGGATCTCAGTCCCCTCTGGCCCGGTTCCATGCTCACATGAGAAGTGAAAACGAACTGGCTCCCCAAGATGGCTTGAGTTGTCTGCAAAAGTTGACTCCAGAGAAGCCGGCTTGAGGAGGGGCAACCAACTCCCAGAACGATCCCTTCCCCCCCAAAAAAAAATCTGAGCAAGGCAGGGAGAAAATGGCCAGCAGCCATCTTGAACAATGGGTGTGATCACTGCCTTAGATGTTGCAGCAAGGTACTTTTGCTTTGCAAAGTCTCTCCATGGAAGCAAATGTTTTGTCTTAAACTCAACTACCAGTGAGTATGTCTCAGTTTTATAAGATGGCCCCAAACACTTCAAGAACTGAAAAAAGAGTAAAAAGTACTTTGAAGGTATTTTGTGAGCGTGTGAAAGAGACATCGCCGAACTATCTTTTAGTCATTCGCGAATCGCTTCACTATCCTTAAGGTAGCCCTTGCTGTAAGAAAAGTGGTAACATTTTGTTTCCCCTCCTCTAGCTGTGCGGTGTGTATGGAGCACCACTGCTGCTTATTACTTCAGAGCTTTATGTCAGTCATTTTCAGTTCTTCTCTCCCGTGCCATCAGCCTCCTTTCAATCCCAGCAGAGTGAATGTAACTGCTTAAGGCTTCCTGAAATGGAAGTGCTGTTTTGGCATAGATGTAACCTATGAAGAAGTCTGAGAAGTCTGGAACAGCTTTCCTACAAAATATAGCAAGTGGTATTCAGTGGAATTATAACCTATATAATTTCAGCATATGCTCTTATTCCCTGCATAACCTTTCTTTCTAGAATGGGTTTCTTTTACTAAATTGTGACTTTGCTTGTTTGATGCAATCCTGAAATCTCTTAGGAATTTGATCTGGCCTCTAAGGTCCCACTGACTTTCTTTGGTAGTCTGGGTCTCCTTACTCATTGCCATTTAGTTACGCTACATTCAGACAGTACTTACTTATTCCTCTATATTTGGATATTCTGGAATACCCAAATACAGGGGAATAAATAACGTCTGGATGCAGCCTTAGACTGATTTAGGCTTGTCAATTTTTGCTTTACGATATTTCTAAAATTCGTCCTTTTCTTTCTGTAGCTACTACTAAGATCTTGGTGTACGCTCTGGTGATTTCTCGGCTAGACTACTGCAATCTTCTTCTGTTAGGGCTTCCTCTCACTCACTTACGTCCTTTGATTTCAGTCCAGAATATGGCGGCACGCATTATCATGCTTGCACACCAGTTTGATCATGTTTCTCCTCTACTGTTCTCCCTTCACTGGCTTCCCTTTCCTTTTCACCTTCAATATAAACTCCTCTTATTAACTTTCAAAGCCCTTAATGGTCTGGCCCCACTTTATCTACCTGATATCCTTTCCTTGTATACTCCCACACCTCCTCTTCTTTCCAGTAATCAAAGACTGTTGGTTCAGCATCGGATTTCTACTGCCCCCTCCTGAATTCGCCCGTTTTCTCTTGTTTCTCCTCATGCGTGGAATCTCCTTCCTCAGCACATCCGGGCTATCACGGCATCCTTTAAGTCGGAGCTGAAGACTTTTTTGTTCAGGAAAGCGTTTCCAGATATGGTGTGATCTGTGTCATATTTTAATATTTAATATTTTAATCTGTTTATTACATTTGCTTATTGTTTTGTTCCTGGTTTTAGTGTAAATTATTTTATCTTACCTCAGATTGTACGCCACTGGCAGGTTTTATACTTTTTTATTAATGTTATTTCATGTACAGCGCTGAGTACACGAACAGCGCTTTGTAAATAAACTATAATAATAATAATAATAATTTACTGGATCTCTATGGTGCCATTGACTTACATTAGTAAATAGAGCCTCCATGTACCTCACCCACCACCCCAGTTTTGCATAGCTGGTAATTATTTGTGTTTTTGCGCTACAAACCAAATTATGCTAGGGATGACTGTAATGTATATGTCTTTTTCAGTGCTGCTGAGGGTGGGGGTACTTTTGAGAGCTCAGTTTGTAAAGAGAATATAAATTGTCTCCAAAGTTGCTTTTAATGGTCCATTCATTCTTTCCTTTAGGAGTAAGGGACAAGCTCATTATGAAGAGAGATCTGGCTTTCTTTGTCTCTGTCATTAGCCTTGCCTTCCTGTCTCTGCCAAGATCTGGATATGCGCAGCATATTGCAGAAGAATCCTGCTCCGTTCAGATTTTGGTTCCAGGCCTCAAAGGTAATGGGTACGTTTCTCCCTCGTAGCCAATGAAGTTCTTTTGTCAGGATGTAACACGTTCCCTATGACTGTGGTAGCAAGCGTTAGAAATTTTGAGTTCCCTAAGCAGCGTGTGCAGTGGTGGCTAGTACTTATCAGACCATTGAGGTGGAAAGCAGTAGTGGTTGCCTGCAGTGCTCATAATGGGCTTGGAAGTGTGACATGATAAGATTTGCATGGGAGGGGGATATGAGTGCTACAAGCATAGTGCTCTTCCCCCTGTGCATTAAGAATAGCACTGCCTTCACCCCCTCAACTTTTGTTCCTCAGCTGTGGCCTTGACAGCAGGAAGGAAGTAATTGAACACTGGAAATGTCCCCATGAATAAGATGCTGAGGAGAAAGATAAGGCTGCTTGCAGACAGTGGCTGTATAACTGACTAGCAAGGGATAATATGCAATATTGATCCCCAGCCATTATCCTTTGCTAAACAGTGTTTTAAGTTATGCCAGCATCTGGGAATGTTACACCGTCACCTCTGTGCATGCATGGATGCCAGTCTTGGCCTCTACTCATGAGCAGTGGATGGAGTGATCATGGCAGTTCTATTTAAAAGGTATGTAGGGGATCTAAAAAAGCATTATTGTTTGGAAGACCCATGACAGTGCTGGGGTTTCCAGCCATGATTTTAATCATATATTCAGGGGGGAAAGGGGGGGCTATGGCGGGGTTGCCTCAGATACAGGAGGCAACTCCCCCCTCCCCAATAGCACAGCCATAATGATGCTATATTGCTCCTGTCTGGATGCAACTTAAGTATCTCTGACCAGGAGTGGCTGAAGAGTTGTCTTTGGCAAGTGGAGAAAGAGCTCTCAGAATGCTTTCTCCTGCTCTGCTGTTCAAGTGATGCATGTTGGCTAAATGAGTGTCGGTCCATATAGACGTTGCACTCATCCAGAGCACCCAATACACCACAAAGGAGCAAGGACATATTTTATCCCATGTGGGAGTGAACATGTGGTCCCTGTGTCCTCATGGTGCATTCATGTTGCCGTAAAGGCACCATGCAAACATTTCTTGTGTTCTAGAAAGCCTCTCTTTGCCCAAGCCAGGGGTAATTATTCCCTTTGCATTTTGTGGTGGTAAAACATTTGTCCAAAGGTAATGTCTGGATCCGATAGGATGTTTTCTGTCAAACAGATAATGTAACATTTTCAAAGAAAAAGTAGACAGCAGTGTTACATCAAGGCCCTGAGTTACAGAGAGCTAGAGAAAATTCAGTGCGTACTTCTAGAATGGAATTGTCTTTAGGCTAGAATGCAAGCAGATGGGAGCATTAATCTTGTTTTCTTAACACCTTATTTGACCTTGGGGAAGCATCCTTGAGCCTTCTCTGTCCGGTGAGCCTCCTCCTCTGCAAAATCAAAACTTCATAGAGAAAGAAGCTATGTCACCTTGGTGCTTGCCTGAAAATTAACTTATTATCGTCATCCAAGTAATTCTGTAGAATACGCTGGGTGGTGGTGGTTGTATGCAAAGCTTCCCATCTGATGAGCTTCAACAATACCCTAATTTTTATCAAGCAATCATGAACAGAGAGAGATAAAACAACAACAAAAGAATGGACGCCTTAAGGAGAAAGAAACGCTAAATCTGTTCATGCTGCTGCATATCCTTCCTAATTAGAAGCTATAATCATAATGGTGGGGGAGATTGATGAAGAAACTCAGTGAAGCACAAAATGGCTTGCGAAGGCCGCAGCTAATGCAAAATCTCTTAGAAAGCTTCCAGTGTCTGATCAAAACTTTGAGGGAGGGAGAGTTGAGACCCTAACGAGATATGCCTTTCCTCTGTTGGCTGACATCCAGCTCATGTCTGCAACTTATATCCAAACTGAAGTTTTAGTACCTTAGTGCTCTCCCTGTTTCTTCCTTTCGAAGGCTGTCAGGTGCCTTTGACAGTATACCAGAGCTTGCCATAGGAACTGTCTCCCATAGGGACTTTTCTCTGTTCACACATATGGTACTTAAGCAAAGGCAAACAGGGTCAGTCAGATTCTCTACTCCAGGTTGTTGAAGTCATTCCTTACTTATGCACTGCTCCAATGGACCTTGTTTAGAGCAGGACATTCCTTGCATTCAGAGCAAGGGTCATGATCCACAAATAAGGCTGAAGAATCCCAGACTTCCCAGTGTTCCTTCTTCCAGTGAACCATGGTTCACGTATAGAAAAAGAAGCTTCTAAAAAATGTATGTGGTCCTTTTGTTCTCACTCCACTCTAATTCACTTTTTCTAGCCTTAAGGCTGCCTCCAGACAGGGTGTAAATCCCAGGATAATCCCAGGGCTATGTTGAGACTGCCACATGTGTCCATGGCAATCCCAGCATAGCTTCAGGATATCGCAGTGATACCCCACTATAACACTGCAGGAAAATCAACTCCCAATGCGGGTTTTATCTAAAGAGCAAGAGTACATAAACTTGCCTGGATGCCTGTTTGCACAATCTTGGGAAGGGCTCCCATTCACGTGCATGGCCAAACCCAGCCAAAACTGGGGGCTTATCACAATACCCAGATGTAGGGGTCCTGCCATTGCAAGGGCAAGCATCAACATGGATAAGTACCTCTGCTTGCCTCCTGCCATTGCCCTGTTGTCTGGGCAACATGCAATAATTCCAGAATATTGTGAAAAACCAAAATAAACAAGACATCTGCAGGTGGCCTATGTTCATGATAGGGGAAGGGGTGGGACATTTGAACTGTCTCATTTGCAAACGGTCTCTAAGCCAATTCAGAAGACCATTTATTTTACTGTGTGAGAACACAACCTCACTGTTTTGGGTTAGTATGCAGAATAATACAGAAATGTAGAGATTCTGGTTGGAGCTCTGTTGTGTGAAGACCTCATAGCAGGCATTTATGATCTAAAAACTTTGAATGCTATTCTGTTGTTCACATCCCTGGGCTCCATAAAAACGTGTTTGGGGGCTTATGGTCAGAAACCTAATATTTTATTATCTTTTCCTGTATCACCTACTCTTCCCAACAGTTCATTAGGTTTTGACAAGCTGATTTTGCTCGGCAGGCATTCCCTGCTCATTTATCAGCCACTCTTCCAAATAGCAGTAGATCATTATCTGGCAGAGCAAATTTCTCTAAAATTAACTGTCATTGGGATTTTGTAAGAGTAATGTACTATTTGTGATGTGTTCCCTTATTTTATATTGACCAATGGTTTAGGGTGCTTTGACCATTCTCAGTTTTGAGGGCAGATATTTGGTAGGGATCAATTAAAGAATAAACAGCAAAGTCTCTGCAACAGTACAAGGCTGCCTCCAGTTGGTAAGAGGAAAACAAGGGATCTTGTATAGATTCAGCAACTGATTCTTGCTAGCTTTGCCAGATGGCAGGGCAAGATCACAAAGGAAGTCTGGTCCCTTACCTTGTCTGACACTTGTTTCCACAATGGTTTGATGGAGCGAAATACTCAGAATGCATAGATATCCACCCCTGCACTTGCATAGGAGTATAGAGGTGTGCATGAACGTAATTTCTGAGATTTGATTCGAATCAAATACCTGAAAATTCGATTTGAATCTTTAAAATCCAAATTTAACCAAGTTTGATTCGAATTAAGCAAATTCAAATCTATTCATTCAATTTTTTTATTTGAATTTGCACTTACAAATGTCGACACCATTTGTATGTGCCCGTACGCATCGTTACGCATCCCATACTCATCTGTATACGTCCGTATGCATCCTGTAGTTATCCCGTATGCAACCCATTTTTGGCCCATACGTATCCATACATATCTGTGATGTATGGAACCAGGAGAGATGCGTACATGCAAGTATGCATCATGTACAAACCCGTATACATGCAAATGTCCAGCTAATTTGAACAAATAGATCCAAAATTCAAAATTTGTTCAATTCTTTAAATGTGAATTTATAGACATTCGATTTGAATTTGAATGTCAAAATTTGAGCAGATTCGATCTATATCCAGGGACTAGAGAGCATCCAGACATCACTTACATTATTCCATGGATATAGATATTCTGAAATAAAGCATGGATATTCTGGAATTTTGGAATATCCAAACACAATGGAATAAGTAACCAATGTCTGGATGGTGCCTATGCTGGGTTTACCACATTTATGTGTTGCAATCCAAATATAGCTCCGTGATAATCCTGAGGTTTCGACGCTGTCTGGACATAGCCCAATTTAATAGGAAATAAACTTCCTAGGACTGGATCTTCAGTGTGAATCATGGATGTTTGCTCTGAATCATTTACTTCTCAGTTTAATAGGGGGGGATCAAAATCTGGAGGAAACAAAACACTGTAGAAAAGTCAAGCAAGAATCTAGATTAGATGTGTATACAGTATATGCATTTGGATAGGTCTTTACCTCTCCATGGACAAGAGGCAGTCTTCATAAAGCTGTTCCATCATGTATGTTGAGGACATACCATTCACTGTCTGCATTATTCACTTTCCCCCTCTCCTTTATCTTGTCTCTTAAGTTCTTCCTTTAATTATCCAGTCTCCCGTTTGTCAAACATTGGGCCTTTTTGCACTTAGCTTCAAGAGGATGCCATCCCACTGAAGTTAAGTTGAGGGACAGTGGCCAGCATTTGCACCACAAGCCAACTTCCCCACCAGTTCTCACAGTGCAGACCCTTTGTCCTGAACCATCCACATTGCCATAGCAACAGCCATGGCGACTTCCTGCGGGTACCAGGCCATTGCTATGGTGATCACAATGCAGTGCACCTGTGCATAGCTGCGGCTGTGCTGTACCACCTCCTCCCGCAGCAGTGTTTGCATTAAGAAGTAGTGCAAACACTGTGTCTGGGAGCTTGATTGGAGTGTATGAGACATTCCTGGTAAAGCTGTAGAGCAGTTTTTACTCTAAAATCCTAAAAGATGGTGGAATTCAAAAACGCAGGCTGATGAGCAAACACAAGCAAATAGACTTTGTCAATCATGGCCTTCTTATATTTGAAAAATATATGAAGCTATTATGGAAGAAAAGAGTAAAAGACTCTGCTGTTTGTTATTTTGGTTTATACCACTGAGATTGAGATTTCAGAAGGCTTCTTTTTAATCTTATGCTTCCCTCCAAATTAGGGGAAGTTGGAGAAAAAGGGGAAAAAGGTGTCCCTGGTCGCCCAGGACGAGTTGGACCTCCGGGAGAAAAAGGTATGTTTATGAAGGAAAAGAGCCAAGAGGCTGCTGTTCACTAAATCTATAGCTTTATATTTTTCAGTGCTGAGAAGGAAGCAGCAATGAAGCAAAAGTGAGTGCCCTAACTGTAGACCCTGTAGACCCATCTCTTCTGTCCTGTCAGAACGCCTCGCTCTGAAGAAGGCCCCGACCTTGCCTTCTCTTCATTGACGCAGAGGGGCAGTGACCGGAGGCAGCTGTCAGAGGTGTCATGGAATCCTGTACTGGCCCTGACTGATACATTTTGATCTACTGAACCCTGGCTGTCTACACACTTGGCAAAAAAGTGCTTTAGTTTGTGGCCCCTATATTCTCATTCTGTCTTTTATTCATCTCTTCTAGCCTAGAATGTCCATGAGAGGTGGGAGGGGCAGACTGGCCTGTGAACAGTCTCATCTGTGAAGCATCAATAGGTGCATCCAGCCTTCTTAATACAGCGCGTTGGAATGTCCAGCCAAGATTGAGCCATCACACACAACAGCCGATAGTTCACAGTGGTGTCGCATCATAGAGACACTACTGCACATATATTTAATGCTGAGATATCAGCATTCCCTGCACAGTATTTAGAAAATTTGAAGCTTCCCGCCCGTCTGGACAGGACAGCAAGAACAGACACAGAGAGCTCGGAGGGCAGCTCAACTCCCATTGGCAAACTCTCGCAGGTTCCGAGTAGGAAGCTATGGGGAGGCTGCTGTAGTCCAGACAGTAGGATGTCACTTTGCTGCGGATTTTATTCCCCTAGTCTGGAGGGAGCCTCTGTGACCCCTCAGAGATGCCTTTGTTTGCTGCATGTGAACACAGCCTTCGCTTACTTCATAACAAGAACTAAGAACTAGAAAGTAGACAGTAGTATTTGTAAACTCTTTTGTGAAGGAAGAGGGGAATGTAGTGTGCAGAAAGATACTGGTGGGCATTAATCTCTTTGATACATGTGTGAAAGGGGAAACTTGGGGGAAAAATAGCGTATTAGATCCAGGCATATCTAAATGATACAAAATTATCGTTTCTCAAAGAACCTGAAGTGATAGTATTAGGGGTGTGCATGAATGCAATTTTTGAATTCAGTTTGATTCTAATAGAATATCTGAATTCGTACGAAAAAAGAAGAAATGAATGTCTGGACATTTGAACCGCTACAAATACATTTGTATCTATTTGTACAAATATTCTATACGCATTTGATTATACGAATCTCATACGCGTCTGTACACATCCCGTTTTTATCCCATACGCATCCCGTTTTCATCCCATATGTATCTGTACTGAGGTGTACAGAAATGAATAAGATGTGTACAGATACGTATGCGATGCATACACATATGAATGTCTGCATTATTCGTATGAATAATTAAAAATATTCATGTTCAAATACTAAAAAATGAATGTCTGGACATTCGGTTCAAATTCGAATGTCTGAAATCATCCGAATTCGATCGAATAACGAATATCTCGAATATTTGTGCACATCCCTAGATAGTATACTTAAAACAGTATTATTATGAAAGTAATAGCACAGTTTCTCCTTGTAAACACATTTTACCAACTAAGTAGAAGCAAAGCCATGCTATTAAAAAATAAAGTTGTACAAGGAAAGTGATATTTTGCCAACTGTGCAAAAGAGAAAAGTACGATACAAGGAATGCCTCCTCCTTTTCATAGAACTTCAGGTAGAGGGCTGTCTCCAGACAGCAAGAGGCAATTGTGGAATATCAAGATCCCATAATTGCCTCTTGACACCTCTGCCAGATACTGTATGGGAGGCAATTGCAAACTCTTAAGCCTGTGTCTGCCTGCTGCTTCCATGAGAGTTCCTCTTGAAAACGGCCAGATGCTCAGCAAACACCTGCCCAAGTGATGAGATTGTTTCATCTCATTAGACTGCTTAAATTTTCAATGGCCATGGTTACACGTTTGGTTAAATCATTCTTCAGTCCATCTTCTGGCTGGGTTTCTTCCAGACTTCCTACTCTATTTGGACCAATGCAGCATGGAGGACAAGTTAAGGTTTTAATCCGTTTTCAGTTTGAAGGGTGTGATTGGGAAGAGGACTAAAGGGGCTGCACCATATTATTGAGATTTGGCAGTATGTCCACTGCACCTCCCTTTTGCCCAGTGCCTGGTCATTTGGGTGCTTTCTAGGCTGAACGCTGTTCCACCCCTTTCTGCTCCTCCTTTTCAGGTGGTTTGTAGTTTTACTCGGCATCCAGGGAGTGGCACCTCTAAGGAGGATGGAAGGGTTTTGACACATTGGAGGGAAAAAGGGCAGATTGGGATAAGCATATCAGCGGTAAAAAGAAAAGAGGTGGATAGGCCATTGTAATCCTTAAGCAAGAAAGGAAAGGGGTGAGGGCAAAGAAGGTTGATTTGACATTGGAGTGACCGGGCTAAATCCAATCAGAATGCAGGAGGCATGGTGACTGTGCTGAAGGTGGACAAGAGAAAGAGACCTGTCTATATGAAACTGTGGACACAAAGAAGTGGGTGTGAGCAAAGCATCCCAAACTGAGGGTGGACTGAAGCAAGATTATTTTGTTTTTGGTGTTTCTCTGCCTTGCCAATAAGATGGACTAAAAGGTTAAGGTGTAACCATGGCCAATGTGTGATTGCACAAAGGGACTATTGTGGGGCAGCATTTGGACTTTTGTAGGTAACAGTACCATCAGAATTGATAAACTGTTGGAAGAGCATACAGTGCAATTCTTACATCCTGTTCCATAAATCTGAACCCCAACTGGTGTCGCTCATAGCACTGTGTTCATTCTGTCCTAACTTCTCTCTTTTTCATTTACTACTTTCCTTATAACCGTCTTTTGAAAAATGATGCTATAGGATATAAGGTACAATTAATCAGCACAGATGAGACCTTCATTTCTGAATGATGTCACTGATTCCAGTCTAGCTGAAATGTGCTAACAAGATCACTACTGCAATTAGCCATTTGTCAGTTCTTGATACATTAATAAATGTGCCCTGATATATAAGCTTTCAAGAGGAAGCTGACTGCTGTTGGCAGTGAAACTCTAGAGTAGGTGGATCTTCCACTCCCATGGTTACAAAAGTGCATGGATTAGGACGCAGCTTTCTTTTCAAAAAAGAGAAGAAAAATATAACTAAGATACAGAAATAGCCGTACCACTAGAGGTTCTAGAGGCTCGAGCAGGACTAGCATGCTGCGTAAAAATGCTGCACAAATTGGCTTTCAGTTTCCAAAAGGTACATTTTGCTATGATACAGTCTAAGGTGTTCAAATTCCCCATGATAGGACTGCTAGATAGACTTTGGCTGCATGATAAGGGGTAATAGCTCTGGAGGTGGGAAGGGGAGCCTGTGTATGCACTGTGCCAAAATTTCCCCAGCTCTGAAGTTACAGCACAGCCCTATTTGTTTATGCACAGGAAATGTCCCTGGAGCCAGACATTTTCTGTACATCATGAAATAGGGTTGCATGAGGCAGGTGGGGAGGGGTCATCATGAGTTGACCTGCCTGGCATGCCCTCATCTATCCACTGCCAGATGCATTCTGCCTCACCCCACCCTGGTTAGGGCATCCCTTCCTGCATGGGTAGGTGTGAACAGGGCAGAAGCAATCTAAGTTTCCATTCTGTGTTGTGGTATGGTCAGACCTTGGGGCTGCAATCCCACTTAAGTTTTTTAAAATGAAACAAAGCTAAACCCAATGCAAATGCACATTCTGGCTATTCCCATTTTTTTATTTTAAATCGCAGTCAACCCCGATGCTGTTACCACAGAAAACGCTTCAAAAACACACCGGGGAAAGCAAATCTTTTCCTCCCCATCCTTTGCCAGCTGGGGTGCCCACCCCTCTCTCCCCATTGATCCCTCAATGACGTGGTTGGGGGTGGGGAATTCCAGCTCCATCCTTTGATCCTGTACCCAGCCTCTTTTGCACAACTGTATAATTTCAGACTACCAGTTTTTCCACAACCACAGGGATCACTTCCACAATGCTCCAATGTTGCACAAAATCAACTCCCTAAGCCTCCTGGCCCATGCCTTCCCCTCACTTTCTCCTTTATCTCACCTTTCTCCTGCCCACCCACTGTGGTTGGTTCACGCAAGAAGGAACCAGCCAGACCATCTTTCCCCAGCTGAAAAAGGAGAAAGTGAGAAGAAGCATTGGGGGTGGGGTGGGGATGAAACTCATTATTAGTGTGAAGTGGAGTGGGTGAAAGTGAAACTTATTACTTGTTATCCTTGTGAAGTGGGTGAAAATGAAACTTTTTATCCACCATGAAGTGGCCTGCTGAGAGAAAGAGGTGGGGGTGGAGTCTTGAACACTTTAAACTCCTCTGCAAAGGAGGGATGGCAAGCCATGGGCTGTCCTACCAGGTGAAAAACCACCTGTTTCATGATGCATCTCCCCCAATACTGCATTACGTTCCCAGAGGAATAAAGATAAATCGTTATAGCAGCAAAAATGGGAGTGAGAGCTGTTTTTTCATGTGTTTATCACAGTTTTTAGCTATTTACTTCTCGGAAAACACGGAAACCCAATCTGTAATGTGGACAAAGAAAATACAAATCATTTTCAAACCGCAATAAAAACCAGGTGGGAACAACCCCTTGAAAATAAAATGAATCAGAGCAGCATTCCACTGTGACCTCCTAAGCTAATGTTCCTGCAAAAACCAAAAAACACCCTATGAGTTTATTAATGATTTTAGAGTGTTTTCCTTTCCAGTCCTATAATATGTGGGCTCATAGTATATTTTAATAGTATACCTAGAAAGCCTTACCTCTTTGCCTAGCAATATGCTCTTCAGTGCTTTTGTTAGGAATAGAATATATGAAACTCTGCCAGAGCACAAGTCTCAGTGAGTGAGAAAAAAATGAAAATTTCCTGGCTTCTGAGAAATGTAGTATTTGAGTAAGGCTTTTTTTTTCGCTACTACTGTATTGACAATTTTTTTTGCACCGTATTGTGTTTATGAGAAAGGGCATTAAGCCACAGGGAACAAATTAATTGTGTTTATACATAATGTTGTATTTATGGGCTAGACAGATGCCTGTTTAATTTCATATGCAGCTGTCTAAAACAACATATTAAAAGACTACAAAAAGTAGTCTAGAGGGTCAGACTTTTGACGTATTTCTTTCCTTCTGAGTTCTTAGATGTCTGTTGATTTTTAATTCATACTGCATTAGATTTGACATTCTTCTCTTTCTTACTTTTTTCTATCATCAATTTATAGCTCCCCTGCTAAGTCATTTTTTTTTGTAATAGTGTGCTTTTATAATACAAGAATGCAAACCATTGGCAGGCCAAAATATAGCCAAACAGCATATATATATATATGAAGATATCAATTTGCTGTACTTCAGATTCTCTAGTTTGTAACCAAAAAGGTGGTACAGAACACTTTTAATGTTACCTGCCATCAAAAGCACCTTTCCCAGTTGCCATCTCTTGCTTCCTTTACTTCGCTGTACTAATCAGTGGTCACTTGTTGGAAGAGGCAGGAAAAATAAAGCATGGCGCTATTCTTGTCCCCTTCCCCAAGACAGAATCATGCTGGAGGGTGATGAGAGACTTTACTGATAAGCTTAGGGGTGCAATAGCCAAACTTGACTCATTTTAATGTGTTAGTTGGTTGACTTTTCTGAAACATATTGATTAGGGATGTGCACGAATGTATTTTTGACATTCGAATCCGAATAGATTTGAATGTCATAAAATCCGATTTGATTCGGATAATTAAGATTCAAACGTCTTAAAATCTGATTTGAATTCGTAACATTTGAATCCGTACATTCGAATGTTAGATTCATATTTAAAGATACAAATGTCGATAACATTCATATCTGTTACCTGTATCTGTGAACATCCTGATGCATCCTGTATGCATCCCGTTTTAATCCCATATTTTAAGTGCAAGATATGTATATATTACAAGACCACCACTGGCGCAGGCAGGACACGACTGGTTTCGCAGTAGTTGCTGCCCATCAGGTGCCCGTAGCCTGTAATTGGAGTTCTACTTTCCCTATGGGGATTCAAACACATGGGCTGGTGCACACATAGATGTTATTACATAGTGCACCAGCCTATTGAGGCACTAGATGGCTACAAGGAGAGCATGTCTTTAGACCAATTATAGGCAATTTTTCCAAGTATTGTCTCTTTTCAATTATCCCTCTATTGTAGAGGGTCATAGCTAGTTCCTCATCCATGGAGGCCACAATAGCTATAGAGTTTTTTACAACCTGTGGTGTGTGGGCTATATATTACAAGACCACCACTGGCTCAAGCAGGACACGACCCGTTTCGCAGTAGTTGGTGCTCATCAGGTGCCCATAGCCTGTAATTGGAGTTCTGCTTTCCCTATGGGGATTCAAACTACGGCGAAACCGGTTTTAAAGAGATACCTTCAGAGCTATGAAATTCTGAAAGATGAAGTAGCAACCTTTTGGAGACTTCAGGGTGGTACAAGATGAACCCAAGGAGGAAATTTACCTCATTAAGCATGTCTAATCATACCCTTTGTTAGCCTAGTGATGTAGAAAGTTTAGAGTGGGCCCAGGAATGATGGACCCCCATGCCCTGCTTTCTGTAGTCATGCATGGGGGCCATGCGCCAAGTCATGCCATCCAAAGCCCCTCTTGTGGAAATGTCCATGCAACACTTTCTGTCACATGGACCAGCAAAAGTGGCCCTCTTTTCTCTTCACTGAAGCCCCATCTTCACGGCATCGTTATCTCGAATTCAAAACGATTTGAGTCCTCACAGTTCAGACGGCAGTTCGGCTTAACACGCTTCTTCCGTGTTAAACCACGTTATACCGATTTGAAATAATTCCTGATTTCAACAGGTCTCACTCCGGAACGTGCCCTTGATACGTGTTTCATTTTTTACTGTGTGGACAGTATCGTTTTCCGGGATGAGATTCCGTGTCCAGGCTGTCCCGCCCCCAATTGCACTGTAACCAATGGCTTGTCCGTATTCAAGGCACGTCATGTTTAGGATTCCCTCCCCCAATAGCTCGCTTCCAAAGAGTGATTTCATTGAAAGAATCCAGTCTCAAAACAGCCACTACCTCCAAAGCTACACTGTAGCGATGTAGCTTAATAACAATGTTGCAGTTTTGCGCAGTTCTGAACTTTAAAAAGGAAAGGAAAGGGGAGTCCCCGCGGAACGTTCCCAGCCCACTCTCCCCGCTCTCCAAGTTCCCTCCCGGCCCCCGGGGGAAGAGCGAGCGAGGAGCCCCCTTCGCCCTCCCCTGCGGTGGGCACGCTGAGCCCGCCTGCCCTCTCGCCCGCCTCTCGGCTCTCCTCCTTTTCCAGCGGCGGAGGTGGGCACCGAGGAGCCCCAGGGCGAAGCTGCCTGTGCCGCAGCGCCAGGATGGATGGATGGATGGATGGATGGATGGATGGATGGATGGATGGATGGATGGATGGATAGAATCATAGAATCATAGAATCATAGAATGGTAGAGTTGGAGGGGACCTCCTGGGTCATCGAGTCCAACCCCCTGCTCAAGGCAGGATCTCCTAAACCATCTCAGACAGATGGCTGTCCAGTCTCTGCTTGAAGACCTCCATCGAAGGGGAACCAACCACTTCCCATGGCAGCCTGTTCCACTGGTTGATCACTCTTACTGTTAGAAATTTTTTCCTAACATCTAAACTAAATCTTTTCCCCTGCAGTTTCACCCCATTGTTTCTAGTCCTTCCTTGAGAGAGTGAGAACAGGGCTGATCCCTCTGCCTTGTGACAACCCTTGAGGTATTTGTAGACAGCTATCATGTCTCCTCTCAGTCTTCTTTTTGTTAGACTAAACATTCCTAGTTCCTTAAGCCGTTCCTCATAGGACATGGTTTGCAGACCGTTCACCATCTTGGTAGCTCTCCTTTGAACCTGCTCCAGCTTGTCAGCGTCTTTTTTAAACTGGGGTGACCAGAACTGGACACAGTACTCCAGATGAGGTCTGACCAAGGTAGAGTAGAGGGGGATAATAACTTTACGTGATCTGGACTCTATGCTTCTCCTAATATACCCCAGGATTGCGTTTGCCTTTTTTGCAGCTGCCTCGCACTGTTGACTCATGTTCAGTTGATGATCTACCAGGACACCCAAGTCTTTTTCACATGTGCTGCTGCTCAGCCGAATTCCTCCCATTGTATATGTGCTTTTTTCATTTTTCTTGCCCAGGTGCAGAACCTTGCATTTTTCTTTCTTAAATACCATTTTATTAGTTGCAGCCCATTGTTCGAGTTTCTCTAAATCTTTTTGAATCCTCTCTCTCTCTTCTCTGGTGTTTGCAATCCCCCCTAGCTTTGTGTCATCAGCAAATTTGATCAGTTTCCCTTCAACTCCCTCGTCCAGATCGTTTATAAAAACATTAAACAAAACTGGTCCCAGGACAGAACCTTGTGGTACTCCACTTGACACTTCCTTCCATTTGGATGTGCAGCCATTTAAAGCGACTCTTTGAGTACGATTACTAAGCCAGTTTTGAACCCACCTTATAGTTGCCTTGTCAAACCCATATTTGATCAATTTTTCAATGAGGATCGCATGAGATACTTTGTCAAATGCTTTGCTGAAATCAAGAAATACTATGTCTACTGCATTTCCTTGATCAACCCATTCAGTGATTTTGTCATAAAATGAAATCAAGTTAGTCTGACACGACTTGTTTGATACAAACCCATGTTGACTACTGTTAATTATTGAATTCCTATCCAAATGCTGACATATGTGTTGTTTAATAATTTGTTCGAGAATCTTTCCTGGTATTGAAGTCAGGCTAACAGGCCTGTAGTTCCCTGGGTCTACCTTCTTCCCTTTTTTGAAGATAGGAACAACGTTTGCCCTTCTCCAATCGTCTGGGACTTCTCCTGTTCTCCATGACTTCTCAAAGATTACAGCAAGTGGTTCAGCAATTACCTCTGCTAATTCCTTCAGTACCCTAGGATGTAATCCATCTGGACCCGGGGACTTAAATTCGTTTAAGTTAGCTAAGCGTTCCCTTACTCTCTCAGTGTTGATTTTGTGTCTTGATTCTCCTAGTCCTTCATCAGTACAGTGAAGGACTGTTGCATGTACATTATCCCTCTTGGAAAAAACAGATGCAAAATAGGAGTTCAGAATCTCTGCCTTCTCAAGATCACTTTCGATCAATTCTCCATTCTCTCCCTGCAGACTTCCCAAAACCTCTTTGACTTTTCTTTTGCTGTTGACATATCCCCAAAACCCTTTTTTATTATTGTTTTTAGTCTCTCTTGCAAGCCTCAGTTCATTTTTAGCTTTAGCTTTTCTGATACTTGCCCTGCAGATTGTACTGATTTCATTATATTCCTCCTTAGATATGTATCCCTCCTTCCATTTCTTAAACATTTCTTTTTTCTTTTTTATCAAGTTTTTAAGTTCTAGGTTTATCCACCCTGGTCTCTTTAGATGTTTTCCATTCTTCCTTCTTTGAGGAATTGTTAATGATTGCGCTCCTAATATTGCATTTCTCAAAATATCCCATCCTTCTTGGACATTTCTATCCTTTAGTACATTTAACCATTTGATCCCTCCTAACCTCCTCCGGAGTCCATCAAAATCCGCCCTTCTGAAGTCCAACTTTGAAGTCTGAGTCCTCTCATGCTTTCCTTCCCTTATTATCCAGAATTCAAGGATAACATGATCACTGCCTCCTAATGCCCCAGAAACTCTGATATCCTCCACCATTTCCTCTCTTTTGGTAAGAATTAGATCAAGGATAGCCAATCCTCTTGTTTCGTCCTCCACCTTTTGGTACATGAAATTGTCAGCGAGAGAGGATGGATGGATGGATGGATGGATGGATGGATGGATGGATGGATGGATGGATGGATGGATGGATGGATGGCGCGGCGGGCGCCAGAGCCGCCGCCGGGGGAGGCAGGGGCGGCCCAGGCTGCAAGCGCGCTCTGGCCAGCGGGCGAAAGGCGCCGAGAATGTGGTGGCGGCGGCGGCAGCGATGGAGTGGGGCAAAGCAGAGGTGGGCACCGAGGAGCCCCAGGGCAAAGCTGCCTGCGCCGCAGCGCCTGGATGGATGGATGGATGGATGGATGGATGGATGGATGGATGGATGGATGGATGGATGGATGCTGCTGCTGCTGCTGCTGGTGGGAAGGGGGAGGGGAGAGAACGGGAATCCTCGGCGGAGCATGGATGACGCAAAGGGAAGGGAGGGTGGGATCCTGGGACGGAACACCAATGAGAGAGAGGGGGTGGGCAGTGGGTGGGAGGACAGGGCTGCCGTCTGGACTCCCAGGATTGATTCCAATTTAAGGCTGAAATTGTAATGCCACTGAACCGGGTTAACTTGCAAGTTGTGTAAACAGGATTAACCCGGTTCACTTATTTCCATTTCCTTAAACCGAGTTAAGGCATCCCATGTGGATGCAGCCTTAGTGACAGCCAAGCACTTCTGTTGTGCTGATCTTGCAAAAGAATTCAGCCCAAGAGACCTTTTATGTAATCTACATATTTTATCACGAAAATTCATATTTTTAATGTCTATGTATTTTCTTACATAAAATATGCCATATCTGTGTACCAAGATTAAAATACAAAATTCATAATTTGTGCATTGCTGTCATATTAATATGTGCTCAGTTCATTAGGCACACACTTTCAAAGACCGTTCTGTTCAGCTCCACCCTTGTGTACCAGACCCAATGTAAGAGTGATGGAGCCTGGGGTGGGTGGTGCTGTGGATGGGGAGTCAATTGTGTGGACTGGAACAGCAATGGCACCTTCGTGTTGCTGTTGCTGCTGGTCTGGACGAACAAGCATCCCAGCCCTCATGGTGCGGACAGTACTTGCTATGCTGGAGTGGAATAGTTAAACCTACCCAAACAAGGTGAGTGCAGAAATAGTCAATTGGGAAGCCAAGGAAGATTCTGTACTATGCATGGCAAAGAGATCAGATTGAAGTGAGTTTAGACAATCTGCCTCCCCCAATCTCATTTTCACTAAGGTTGCTACTACCCTCTAGAACAGCGGTTCTCAACCTTCCTAATGTCGCGACCCCTTAATGGATTTCCTCATGTTGTGGAGACCCCCAACCACGGGGGTAGAGCAGCTGGGAAGTGGGAGAGAAGGGCGGCGGGAGACTCGTCGCGGCCCCTCTGAAAGGGTAGTTCGACCCCCAAAGGGGTCCCGACCCCCAGGTTGAGAACCACTGCTCTAGAAGAAGCAGTTTGACAACCAGGCAACAATTGTTCACTGATTCTGGTCACTTTTAGCTGAGGTAGCTGTTGGTTCTGTCAGATGGTATAGCTAAATGGAAACACGTGTGCTAGGATTTGCTTGCTTCTGTTTTGCCACAACAAGGGTTTTCTCTACAACACAAAAGAGAAGTGCGACAGCTGAATTCTCTCTTTCTCTCTCTCCGTGTGTGTGTGTGTGTGTGTGTGTGTGTGTGTGTGTGTGTGAGAGAGAGAGAGAGAGAGAGAGAGATCTGGGATGTGGATCACAAGCTATTAGAACTGACAGTTTCTAAAATGACTCTTGGTTTCTGACTCTGTGGAAGCTTTGCTGAGGCTACCTGTACAAACAAGATATAACTACTGTAAGCTTCTTGCTACCTTTGTAATGGTGTATGCTTTCTTGCAATGGAACCTATAGCAAAGAAATAACAATGTATGTTTTTAAATTTTTGAGAACATTTTGGATACTGTAAAATAACAACGCAGAAAAATACAGCCAGATGCCGTAATCCGTTTAACAATATCTAGACTGATTTGTTCCATAATGTGCATATTTATCTCTTCTTCATTAGATATTGCTGAGGCAGCCAATTTTTAAGCGTCCCATTTTGCTATAGCTCTGTTTTAAAGTGCTGTATATCACTGCCATTAAAACTGAAAAACTCTCTTGGTTCCCGCTGTGAAGTTTCAATAGTTATTTTGTGGTATGTTCTTGAGGGCATTTCTAACGCTGTTACACAGTTCTTATTATGGGCTTAAACTGTGCAGAGAAAATGATGAGGGATACGTCTGTGCTGCTTATGCTGTAATCAGTTTTGTAGTCTGATTTAAGCTTGCAACATCAAGCCAGGAATGTCACTTAAGAAGTGAAATTCTCAAAATTAGATACAAAGGGTTGGGCACCCTTATCAATTATTCTAGTACTGATTTTGCTTTGCATGAACTTCAAAGTTGCTATTTTTTTTCAGAGTTTCAAGGCTAAAAAAAAAATCCACTTTAAAAAAAAACACTGTACTTGAAAATTTGAACATAGGAACATAAGAGGAGCCCTGCTGGATTGGGCCAGAGCCCATCTAGTCCAGCATCCTGTCTCACACAGTGGCCCATCAATTTTTGCCCATGGGCATCTCAAACAGAACACAAAGAGAAAACATTCACTTGCTCTCAAATCTTTGCAAATGGCCTTTAGTTTAGAGGCATCCTGCCTGTCTCCCCAGCCTGGAGGATTTGGGAGGAGAGTGTTAATTTTCTTGGAAAAGATGGATTCCATTTCACAAAAGCAATGTAAATTTTAACATACTGCCAAGAAAGTTGTATAAGAACACTACAACTTTTTTTAAAAAAATCTGGCTTACTTGGAACCACTGAGCCCCTCATACATAATGATTTCATGGCTTCTATTGTTCCTAGGCAATAGTTGGGGCAAAATGAGGGCTAAGAAAGCTAAGAATTCACCCCTTCCAGGCCCTGACTGAAAATTGTATTACTTAAATGGCATATATGTCAGACTTTTCTCCAAAGAACTTGAGGCAACACGTGATGTTCTCTTTCCCTCCATTTAAGGCTCATAGCACTGTTGTGAGGTCAGTTAGCCTATGAGGCAATGACCGGTCCAAGGTTACCCAATGAGTTTTCAAGGCCAAGTGGGGATTCAAATTAGAGCTTTATGTGAATGCAAAATGCTGGTTTGGTTTATAATGAATTGGCACCGGGAAGAACCATTCACTTCCAAATCTAGAACCAGCTGTCTGGTTCTAAGAATAGCATGTTGGAGAAATACTGTAGTTTGTGAACCTCCCCCAAAGCTCCTCTTCCCTGATTGTTCCATGGCCTGTCCCTCAACTTGTACTCTAGACTTCTTCCTTTCCCAGTGGCATCCCAGTCTCCCTCACCAAGCCCTGTGTTGTGCTTTGTCAGCCCTCATAGGGTTTTATATCATGCCCACGCTGGTTCAGTGGCACCAGACATGCAGTTTAAGGAAGATGAGAGCAGCACCAGCCCTTCACCTTCCAGGCCTATTAGGTCTTCTGGAGTGGAGATGGAGAACCACAGATTAGGGGTGTGCACGAATGCAAATTTTGGGATTCGATTCAAAACAAATATCCAAAAATTCATTTTGATTTTAATGTTTAAAATCGTTACGCATCCTGTATGGATCTGTACGCTTCCGTACACATCCGTATGCATCCCGTATACAATCAGTTTTCATTTCGTACGGATCTGTACAAATGCGTACGGATGCGGGAAAGGTGTGTTTGTGCAAGTATGCATTGTGTACAAACCTGTACACATATGAATGTCCGAATCATTCTAATGAATAGATCCGAAAATTCAAAATCCCTTCGAATGTTTACATTTGAATTCATGGACATTTGATTCAAATTTGAATGTCGAAATTTGGACAAATTTGATCAAATTTGAAATGTCTTTGAATATTCATGCACATTCCTACCACAGATGCTCTCAGAAGGCTTGGAACGTGGATGTGCATACCTCCATATTCCTGCAAAGCCCTCAGACTAACCAATCAAGTTTGAGGCCCTTGAAGGAAGTGGATGTTCATTCATCCAAGCACTAGTTCTTTTGAGTCCTCCGCTCCTGGACCTAGTAGGCCTCAACAAAGGAGGGAAGCTGCCGCTACCATAGTCCACAGAAGGCTGGGTGGGATCAGGGAAATGGGAGGCTGGGAGGCGATGTAGGAGGGAATTTGAACTTATGAAACGTTCATTAGCCCCCCCTCTTTTTAAAACCAAGCCCTAAAATTTTCAAACACCCCACCCCTAATTCTGTATGAATCCAGTTCATACAGAACTGGTTCAAGACATGCCTAATTAACAGGGACTCCTAGGCTCTAACCTAACACTTGAGCTTGCTATACTATTCTGTCCATGTTGTGCCAGAGTCAAATTTGCACCAACAGTACAGCTGGCATGAAGAAGCACAATGGGTGGCAAGTTATGTGGGTAGACTGCACAACCACCATCAAAACAAGACTGGTCTGAAAGTCTTCGCTTTTTGCTATAAACACTTTAAAGTGCAATATAGGAAGGACTATTAATGTCCTCAAAACTAAATTTCTACATATTTGGTGGGGGAAAGGGTGTCAAAATACTCCAAGTTTTTAATTTGTTTTTAATATTTTTGTTTCTTTTTAGGAGAAATTGGAGACAAAGGCCAGAAGGGGAGCATAGGGCGTCATGGAAAAATTGGGCCAATTGGCTCAAAAGGTATATGTATATTTCCTTCACCTTTATGTTAAAAATCTGATGAACTTCATTTATTCATAATCTAAAATTGGTTGGTTTTAAAGATCTTGCTGCTGGAAGTAACTATTATGCAATCAGTGAAGAGACAAATAAAAGCATATATTTCTGTTTGGATTGGAAAAACTGAGGGAGAAAGTGGAAGAGACTATATATTTTAAACCAAGCATAAATCTGTTAGACCTTAGATCAGTGATGGTGAACCTTTTTAGCTCAGTGTGTCAAAATTTGCAAAAAAAAACCTAGCTTAACTCGAGTGCTGTGTAATATCTAGAAATATCCATAATTTTATGATATTTTTAGCTCTAGTAAAAAAGTTATATTTGCTAAATCTTCAATTGAAAATTGGTATTTCGTACACTTCAAGAACAAGCAAGCACTACACACTCAGGTGCCAAGGTGACCATGTGTGTCATCCAAAAGGGCTTGGTGTGTCACCTGTGTAACACGTAATCCAACACAAATCCCCAATACAAAAACCCAAGGGTGAAACCTAAAGCCAAACAAAAAGGGTATTGTCTCCAAAAAGTATATTCACTGAAAGGGTAAAAACTACCCCACTAGAGATATAAAAAATACTAAAATGTAAGTATATAAAGAAGTATCAGAATATAAACCAATAAACAAGTATGATATCTAATTACTCAAAGGGTACAATGACCCCACTGAAAAAAAATTTTTAAGTGATAAAAAAATAAAAATAAGAAGGCAAATTTATCAAGAAATTTATAAAATGTATTTTAAAAAAAGTAAAACAGCTCACAATTGTGATTCTATGTGATTCAAAGGATTCAAAGGTAGCAGGGTTTTCACACAATGCCTGGAGGTGGCCTGAGTGTTCTATTGCACTTTACTGTGTCATAATCCAGCTAAGCCTACTCTTGAGCCCTGGTCACACAAGTCTAAGACAAGATGCCTATTCATTAATTCGAACTGAGTTCATACCAGTGCTGGTCACACCTAGATTGTTATAGGTTGTCCTCAGACCATCCTTGGTTTGGGCAGCATCACTCACACCTCCTCCATGGAAACCTGGATTCTCCACCCCCTTTCCTGCATCAGATCTATCTCCTTTCTTATTGGATGCTGTTCTGTCACTCAAGGAAGGCAAAGGTGTGTGTTTGAGGTTCTTTTTAAAGCCTGCTTCCCCACCTCCATGCCCTTCCTTTCTTTTTTATGTGCTTTTCTTCTCGCTATGATTTTTTAAAAATAATACATTTGTGAAAAAAAACGCTAGATGGAATCATATGCATAAACTGAGGAGAGAAGGGGAAGTGCCTCACGAACTCCATGTGTGCCAACCCCCTCCCCCGGACATTGGCTGAAAGGAAAGACTGGGCTCCACCCACCGCAGTCTGGTTCAGCGTCCTTTGGTCCACCACCCCGTTCATATCGAAGAGCGAAGATGTCCTGGCATGCCAGGACAGGCTGAGTCCTCTAAAAATGAGGACTCCAGTTAAGACGATCTAATGGGGGTAGGCCGGCTTGGAAAATGAATTAAATAAAAATAATGTGAGTAACATGACCCGAAGATGACCTGAGGTTGACCTAAACTACTTGTGTGACCGGAGCCTTGGAGTCTCACACTTCTTTCAAGATTACCCAGCATTATGTTTATCAGTCTGATCATCATTACACAGGTGTGGTCGCCAGATAGTGCATAAAACAGAAGCTTGTAATTGGAATCAGAGGAAAGAGTACATTGGCTGACAACTTCAGGGATCATGGGCAAATGGCAGCAGCAAGACTGAGAGTGATGTGTGTGGTGTTATGGGTGAAACTGAGGACAACCCACTGGAGTAAAAAAGGTTCCTTGATTCTGAAAGTTATCCATTTTTAAATTTGCTTTTTAAATCACTTTTTATTCCTTTCCTAAAATACTAGAATAGGGGATCATCCAACATAACTGAAACCTGGAAGAACCATGCCAGACAACTTTGGAATTAATTACCAAAAAATGTATTGTTGGCCACTGGCTTTCATGGCTTTCATAAAAAGAAGTTTTTAACAAATCTGTGAAAGGCACGACTGTCAATAGCTAGTTGTCATAAGAGTATAAGAACATAAGGGGAGCCATGCAGGATCAGGCCACAGCCCATCTAATACAGCATCCTGTTTCACACAATGACCCACCTATTGCTTTCTGGGCGTTTTCAGACAAAGGCAAAACTTTCGCCTGCTCCCGACTCCCTGATAATGGCCTTTAGAGGCATCTTGCCTGTTTCTCCAGCCTGGAGGCACTAGACATTGTTCTGATAGCTTTCTGACTACCTCAGGTTTGATACACCTCCAAAGGCCACGTGCGGACTATGAACTGGGCTTGTGTTCACAAAAAAGATCAGGATTGTCAGATGTTCCATCCTGCAAGCTCAGCTTCTCTATGGCAATGATGGAGTGGTGCAGGCAGGTGAGGACGGTTTAGATTGAACGGAGACTGCACCTGTTCCCCTTTGCATCCATCTGTCACTGATTCCTGCTTCTCAGAGGCCATGCAGCCAGCGGGGACAGGACTGCATCACACTTGCAAGTGATGTCATAGTGATGGATGGAGCACAAGGGGAAGCAGCTGCATTTGTTCATTGTTGTGGTTTTAATGTTCGTTTTATATGTTTGCTAGTTTTTAATGTTGTAACCTGCCCAGGTAGAGGGTGAGATAAAAATTCAAACAAATAATTTCTGTCACTCCCCTACCCAACACCCTGCCTTCATTGTGGAATGAGATATCTGACAAATCCAGCAGTTGTGAGCTTAGGCACACTCCAGCAAGTCTATTTTCCCTCAGGTTACCAAACCCATCAATGAATAGGCCTTATTTCATTTGGTCTTCCAGAGAAGGATTTCTACTTCAGTTAGGAATGAAACAGGTCCACCAGGTTCTGCCTGATACATATTGACGCCTTCTGCAGTGAGAAACAATCACACACTAGAGCTCTCCTCTATGCCGTCCATCTGATTCCTAAACCTTTTTTTATCTCCAAAATATCACAAATGGTAGTAGATGATATCATGGCTTATCTTCTAAATACTGAAGAAATACTTCCACTACAGAAAGGCTGAAAGGCATGTACAGTATGTATCTCATATTTTTCCATGCGAGGAAGAGGAAGATCCATGAGGGGGATACAGGATTTGTTGCACATTTGTCAAATATTACTTCAAAATCAAAATGGAGAAGCACTGCCGATGTGGGTTTTATGGTCTCTGTTAATCTGTCAGAAACACAGTTTCACGCTCCACTTTTAGAATCTGACAGACATTGCCTCCATTCCTGCTGTCAAACCCAAAGCTACAGTGGTATCCTAAGTATTATTCTCCTTTCTGGCAGTATGTTAACAGATAGATCAAGGCTATAATCCCTATATGTTGAGAAGCTTAATTTTCATTTTTGTTCATAGGAGAAAAAGGTGACAATGGTGACATAGGCCTGCCTGGTCCTAATGGAGATCCAGGTAAATCATTTTGACACAACTTTTAATGTCTTCGGTTTCATTCCCTCATCCAGTAATATCAAAATAACATGAATCATTTCCTCATAAATTTCTGGAAGTATCATAAATCTTTCTTCCATTCTGTAGATACTACAATGATTTAAATGCAAATGTGAACATTAGCATGTTGGGTTGTCTTAAAAAAAAAAAGCTAAGGGATCGATCCCAAACACTTTTGCCATTGCTCTTTCAGGTTCTACCCACATGTCTAAACAAGCCATTTTCTCCATGCAAGTTGATCTAGGAGAGATTTCATGATGAAACTAACTTTCCATGATATGAATTAAGACAGTCATTGCTCTGATTATTCTGATCTCATAAAATAAATAATATTTGAAGTCTGTGGGTTTTGTCTGAGTGTAGCACCATTCAGAAAGATTTCTTGTGCTGAGTTGTATATATTTTGCATTTATAGCCTGCCTTTCTTCCAAAAGAGCTAAGGTGGCAAGCATTATTCTCCTCCCTTCCATTTTATCATGACAATAATCCAAGGCCACCAGGGTGTCTCCAGAAGGCAGGAAACAATTGTGGAATCTTCTTTAGATCCTGGAGCTGCCTCTCACCACTCCTGCCAGATGATAGGAGAAAATCTTGGGCTCTTACCTCTGTCTGCCAGCTCCTTCTGTTATTATTCCTGTTCCAAATACCCGGATGTTGGCCAAGTGCCCATCCACTTCCAACGGAGAATGCAATAGATATATGCGGGATTTCCAATATAGTCCTGGAAGAATCATGGGTTCTAACCTGTGAGTTAAAATTCACCAAGTAGGTTCTCATAAACAAGACTGTGGTCACACCTAAGGTTTAAACACAGCTTCAGTCTACCTTCAGAGCAAGAGAACACTTCAGCAAAGTGACCAGTAATTTTCTTTCCACATTATCTATCCCAAAGGTGAATTTTCTGAGTCATTTAACAATGAAAGAAAACAGCTTGTCACTTTGCTGACGTATTCTCTCTCACTCTGAAGTGAACTGAAGCTGGATAAAAAAATCCTGGGTGTGACCACAGGCCAAGTGGGGATTTGAACCTAGAACTCCTAGATAATAGTTTGATACCGAGTCTGAACAACTAGCCTTTGCTTTGGTTCAGTAGCTACCACAGGGCATTGTTGTGATTCTCTTTGTGGATTTAAATAGGAAGGACAGAAAGTTAATAGATGAAAGCTGTGACAAATTATTTTTTGCTTCGCCATCCAACAATGGGCAAATTCCCATATGTCACCTACATACGGATTTGTGCAGGTGTTCCTTGTGAATGCAGCCAGCTCCGGACCGCCATTGGCAAAATGGATAACCAAGTGACCCTATTGACAGCTGAGTTGAAATTCATTAAAAAGGGTAAGCATATCCATCTGAATATTTCTCTTTTAATTTAAAGCCTTGTGTTTAGAAGAAGCTTGCTTGCATTGCATTTGACTGACTGTGCCTGTTCCATGTGACATGCATTAAGTTGGTTTATAGAAATTCAAGTGCTCACTTTTCAGCACTGCCCTCCTCCGCAGCTGTTGCTGGTGTGCATGAGACGGACAATAAGACCTACTTGCTGGTGAAAGAAGAGAAGAGGTACATGGATGCCCAGCTGTACTGTCAAGGAAGAGGAGGAACCCTTAGCATGCCCAAAGATGAAAGCACCAATAGTCTGGTTGCTTCTTATATCAGTCAAGCTGGTCTCAGTCGTGTTTTCATTGGCATTAATGATCTAGAGAAGGAGGGTAGTTTTGTGTACTCAGATCGATCGCCATTACAAACCTTCAGTAAGTGGAGCAACGGTGAGCCGAATAATGCTTACGACGAGGAGGACTGTGTGGAAATGATCGCTTCCGGAGGTTGGAATGATGTTGCCTGTCATATTACAATGAATTTTGTTTGCGAATTTGACAAAGAAAATGTGTAGGAAATGCTTTTCCTTCATCCATCCTTTTTTGAATCAATCATAGATCCAAGCTGCTTGTAAAGCATCTGAATAATTAGTGCAGCACAAATGTCATCCCAATCTGGACTCTGTTTCTGGATTTCTTTTATGTAAATACGTTTATGAGGTACTCATCTGTTAGTATGTTAGTTTGGAGAAACTATGCAGGATATTCTTATCCCTGCCTTATTCAACCACCAAAAGCAGCTCTTCAACATTTATTTCAATGCATGTAGTTCTAATTTCATCTTGCAAAAGTGTTCATATAGATGCCACTTACATGAAAGAGAGATATGCGTGCATATTACAAGATTCACACACAGCATACCTCAAGCTTACTTATTGCATTATTTCCCCTATGCATGGATTTTCTTGCTCATATTCAACAGTACTGTTGCTTTGTAAAACTAAATTCCATGTGTTGGCATTACAGAAAAGGAGCACAGCCTCTGCCTCTTCCGCATTGGTGATCTAACCGTGAGAAGTTTATGATTTGTAGCAAAATGAATCAGCACAATCCACAGAAGAGCTGTCTATTGTGAGTCTCACAAGAGAAATATAGCTTTTCATTATGGGTTAGTATAGTAAACTGTTTCAGTGGATGTTGGCCAAGTCTAGTCACTTACAAGACATCTCATAGAAGAGCCTGATGGATATGCCATCTAAGATGCCTCAGGTATAGGGTATAATTTTATGCACTTCAAAACAGAGATTTATTCACCACATCATTGGCACCTTGTGCTCCAAAATGGAGATGCAAGGCAGTTGTCAGTGTGGCAAATGAGATGCTTCTAGTGAGACTCTCAGTAATGTGGAGACATGGCCTATGACTCCAAAAAACAGCTCACAGTCTTGAATAGTAGTAGGTACAAGGGAACATGAAGAATGTGAATGTCACCACAAAATTAAGGAATAACTGAGGATAAATTACTCATTAAGACTTACAACAAAAAATTGATATCGATAAATTCCAATATTTCCCTTGATTTTAGTAAAGTATTACAATCATATATTTTATAATTATAAGATTCTAGTATTGTACAGCTGTAAATATAATCTAGGTGTTACAGATATAATTTATCATTCAGAAGGGAAGAATAGAGTTAACAGAGACATCATTTGCATTGTTGTGTAAAATAATGGCCAAACTCTTAACACAGAATTATGTGTAATTAAATTTCCTGAAATCTGGATTTACTGTGCAATCTTAACCCTCAGATCTGTCAGCTTGGAAGACGATCAGAACAGCAGATCTCCATCATCCACTGGTGGTGGCAAACAAAACAAAGCCACCCTTGGGAAATGATCAAACAGGGCTTTTTAAGGTCATCCCTTCATCATTCAAGTCACCTCTTTGTCTCTATGCGGATGTGTGGAGGCATGAAGAGATGACTCCAGGACTAAAATCTTGACTAAAATTGCTGTGGGGGACCTGGAACAGTTATGTACATCTGGCCACACTTCCAGGTTCTGCACAGGATTTTGGTTTGGATTTTCACTGCTGCCATTGGAGTTCCGCTCACAGCAGCATTCTGCAGGCTACCATAAATAGCCAAAGCTCAGATACTTCAGTGGCAGCTTGTCTGCTTTCTGCTGTAAGGTAGAGATGGTGTGGATGGAGCCCTAGTGGCCATAAATCTGCTTTGAATTACTCATGAATCTTGTTCTTTTTAAATAAGAAGAATAGGCTGCCTAGAATTAGATCCTGGATACTGCCAAGATTTTATTCACTGATGTACATGCTGTAATAATGATGATGATGATAATATTTATAAATAAATTAAGTAGATCTCTACATTATTATGCAGCTTATGGTGTACCTCCACTGTACAAGTCCCTCTGCAGGACTGGGCTTCCCTGGGCCATGGTCACACCTTCACTTTAAACCACCTTCACTCCATCTTCAAGTCTGACTGCTCACACCTTTTCATTTCTATCTGTTTCCTGAATGGAAAGTCCAAATGGAGGGTGGAAAGTCCACAAATAAAACAGATAGAAATGAAAAGGTGTGAGCAGTCAGACCTGAAGATGGATTGAAGAAGGTTTCAAGTGAAAGTGTGGCCATAGCCCTAGTATCGCCCAATAGCATCAGAAAGGAGCTTGATGGCTGTACTGCCATCACTGCGACTGCCATTGCCAAGTCCCCAAATGGCATATTTTCCCATGTGCCACGTTACCATGTGAGAAGTAGTTTCAGAGCTGCTTTTCACATGCCGAACTACATGCACCTTGAAGGGTGACTCAGGTGTCCTCATGACCCTTAAGTGTAGGGTGCTGTGGAGATGGGAATATTTTGCTGCCCTTTCAATGAGGTTTGGACACTGTTTGGAGGCCTAGCTTTAATCTGTGGGTCAAAATTGTAATCATGCAGTTCTGTCTTTATATTATTATTCAGAAACATTTTAAAACTTATCCTTCTATCCCTAAGCACGTGATTGAAACCACAGCACTAAATGAAAGCTAATATACTACCTGGAGGTATTCATTGGCTTTTACCGGTTTTAATTAATATTATCCATTAACAGCCCATAAAATAAGGAGAGTTAAATGCAGGGAGGCTGTTTGTTTCTGACGTTCTGTAGGTTACTGAGGCCTTAATCCCATGATAGTATTTACTCAAGTGAATTTCTTGTAGCCTTCTTACAAATCAAGAAGGTGCACTTAAAGAAGTTGCAATTAAAATTCAATTTGCATTTTATTTCCCTGTTCATCTGAACAAACAAATCCCCCTGAAGTCAGATATAAATCCCAACTCTGTGCAGTGAGTATTAATTCAGATGGCTTCTCGTGCCTGCAAATATTGGAATTAAATTATTAAAATACATTTATGACTATGGGTAAATTATAAGACTGAGCCGAGCAGACTGCAAAGAGGAGATAAAATGGGTTCACTCTCTCTGCTTGATATTTTGAACCATCTTAACCCTGTTCTTCCATGCAGAGTTAAGGTAGGACAGAGGTGACAACAAGCCTGTTTCCAAGCTTGCTGTGCATAAACAACTGTATGTAATACATATCAGACATTGGAAATGTTGCCGTGAACTACTGTTTCCTCCTAGCTACTTTGGAAGAAGAACATAAGAAGAGCCCTTCTGGGTTTGGCCGCAGTCCATCTAGGGCGGTGATGGCCAACCTATGACACGCATGTCACAGGTGACACACCAAGCCCTTTTGGGTGACACACATGGTCACCCTGGCACTTGGGCGTGTAGTGCTTGCTTGTTGTTGAAGTGTACAAAATACCAACTTTCAATTGAATATTAGCAAACGAAATTCAGCAACAAAAGTCACTAATGTAAAGAATTATTTGTTTTTGCTTTTAATAAAATATTACTAGAGCTACAAAATTCACAAAATTATGGATATTTCTAGATGTGACACAGCACCCGAGTTAAGCTAGGTTTTCTTGCGAATTTTGACACACCGAGCTCAAAAGGTTCGCCATCACTGATCTAGGGTGTTTTCCCACTGTCACTAGAAGTACCCATTAAGTACCCATTAATGGGTACAAAAATGCCATTTCGTACCCATTAATGGGTACTTAATGGGTACTTTTAGTGACAGTGGAAAAACACCCCTATTCTGGCACCCTGTTTCACACATTGGCCCATCACTTACTTCTGGGCACTCTCAAGTAGTAGATAATGGCAAAAAAAAAAGTTTTACTAAAACTGATTTTTGTTGACCTGTTGCAGTTTCTGTGCCACACAGAACATGCCATATTTTAGAATCTGTCTATTACAAAGTCATATATGTTGGATTCCCAGCTTGGCTGGGAGAGTCAGAGAAGACAGGGCTTATAGGTTAGCATCTGGAGAACCACGTACTTCCCATTCTTTCTTTAACGTATTCACTTTTCCCTGTTCATTAGAAATAATTGGAATATAAAAATAAATTTTAAGGCATGTACAAAATAGTGTGGTAACCTAGGGATAAAATCATGCTTCGCTGGACCACTGTAGTTTCGTGCATAATAAGGACTAGTTTTTAAACAAGATTGGGCTGTATACCTAATCCTAGACAAATTGATTTCAGTGGGACATCTAAAAGCATGGATTGGATTAGTTATAATCTTGATGTTTTGTGTTTATAATGCAGTATTCCAAAATCTTTGAAAAAAACCCAGCCATCTGAGATGAAATCAACCCTTGATTTAATTCCCTGTATTTGAAAAATGAAGACATACTTTTTTGGGTTGTGTGTTCAGTATTTGTGTTTAGTCTAACAGCATACAGGAGCCTTTTTCTGAGAAAAGTCTCAGGTAAGAGTAAATATAAGTATCTCCACACGATGCTTCCTACTAATACATGCATGCAAGGGAGAAACTAGTTCATGATGATTCAGAAAGGCATTTTTGTTCTAAAAGGGAAAGTATGACAGCATTGGAAATAATTGTATCATTTTATATTTGTGAAAATAAATGATTTTATCTGAATATATCGTTGTGAAAACTTCTTTTTATCTTGCTGCTAAATATTTTTACACTTTTGTAGAATTCCAATAGCTTAATAGTGCTAGAATTTTTTTTTTTAAAAAAATAATTTGACAAAGAAATAATTATTGCTTGCTCTTCCACCTTCAAAATTTGTTTTCTGTTAAATTTGTTAAGACACAGAGAGGCTGCAAATATACAAATATGGGCCTTGGTCATGCCTTCACTTTAAACATTCTTCAGTCCATTTCTGTTTTATCTGTGGATTTTCTACCCTTCATTTGGACTTTCCCAGGGGGCAGAGCAGGGAGGGTGACCTGACACAGTGGGTGGGGCAGGGCAGCTTCATTGTGGGGTGGGTGCAGGAGAGTGACTTTTTGTGGCAGGCAGACAGGGGCGTAACTCGTGGTGGTGGGGGCACGGGGTGGAGGATAGGAGTGGCGGAGCGCAGGGGAGCTTCAGAGCAGCAGAGGGGCATGGGCAGAGGATTGGACCAGTGGAAGGCTGTAAGGGAACAATTTGATGGAGGAGCATGGGGGGGGGGAGGATCAAAGTGGCAAGGGCAAGGAAAGTCTCAGCATAGTGAAAGGGTGTGGGGGAAGAATGAAGTGGTGGTGGGGCAGGTGGAGTCTCAGCAAGGTGGAAGGGTGTTGGGAGAGGATTGCACTGGTGGGGGGCCAGGGGATTCCCTTGCTGCCCTGCCAAAGCTTACCATTTTCTAGGCAGCAGCGGGAGCAGGGATGGGTGCCCCCTTGCTTTGGTAATGGTCCACTTTCCCTTTTCAATGCTCCACATAGCTGATAGTCCCAATCAGGGAAGGAAAGTGTGAAGAAAAAAATGGATGCAGACTTTCACATGTGACCTCTTCCAGACCCACGACAGCTTCCATCCAAATAAGAGGTAAGAGGTGAGCATGGCCATAGGTATAATTCATTTATGATGCAGTCCTAATTCTTCCCCACAAGTTACATCAGCTGATGGGGTTACAGTGGGAGAATCTGTCTCCTGCCACAGGCCCAGCTGAACTGGCATAAGTGAGTTGTCCTAATACTTCTGCCAATGTAAATTAAAGTGGTGGAAGTGATGTCTCAATAATGGATGTGGAGAAACCTGCCCTGAGAGCAAAGTATGAACTCTCTTCTCCTACTTGTGGTCCAGACAATGGAAGTCAGCATGACTTCCAGCACCTGAAGGCATGTGTATAAAATTATAGCAATATATGCACACCACAAAATACAAACTTCAGGTAAAGTACAGCGGTAGCATTTACAATGGAGAAAAAAGATGGATTGTACCCAGAAAGGTCCCCTTCATTTCAGAATGGAAGGTGAAATCTCCTCCTCCTGCTCAATGCTGCACATGCATTCAAATTTATTGACTCCGTTGACTTGCACTGGTGGACTGGAGACATCTCTGGATAAGGCTGACCTGTAATAAAGATTTTTTTGGGGGGGGAAATTGTTTTCATCTGACCATTGAGAATGGTTCTTATTTAAGCTCAGGGACAGCGCAATCGCTTCCAGTATGCCTGGCAGAGTGATCGGAAGCTGCACTGTCCCTTTGAAGCAGCTTCCCATTGGTCAGATAGGATGGCCATTGCCCATAGTGGGGGCACAGCATGTCCCCGAAGAATCTTTTCACTTTTCACCCTTCAGTCAGATCCTGAGCCGCTGCTGCAGGCAGAAGAAAGCTGCACTTCTTTGAGGTAAGTCTGGATGCAGGCTATACAACCATCACTGGTACTTAACAGTATTGGTTGCTAATTGGGATTGTGTGGTGGTGGAGAATAAGGTGACACTACAGTGGAAAGCTTTTGCCTTACTTGAACTGTGTGGCACTTTGGACCAGCAAAGCAAAGTTTCAACCATTCCCTTGATTCCAGTCTACTGATTACTGCTAATATGTTCACGTAGAACTCCTGGAGGATTCACACTAAGAAGTAAGAAACCTGATGCAGATAATGGGCCTAGAAATCACGTGTGACACAGATCCCACAAATGGACTTCAAGAAAGTAATGTTACCTGCTCATAGCAAAAGTCTATCCAGTTATCTCTAAGCAGTCTTCTCCACCAGCTTGCAAACGATGTAAACATTTCTGTGCATTGTTCGAGGCTTATTATCTGGAAAATGGCAGGCCTGTACCCACAGGGACTGATGGGCAAGTCAGAAGAGGAAGTGGTATCAGGGTCAAAAATTTGTGGAACAGCTAGTAAATCATTGACAGATTATGAAAAAATTAACCTTAGTGCATTTGTCATGCTCTTTGTTTAGGGTTGAATCTTCTGCTCAGCAACATTCAAAGGAGCGATGTTTTCAAAGTTCTTATTTATGTTGTTTAAATTAAAACAATAAATATACAGTGGTACCTCGACATACAAGTGCCCTGACATACAAGTGTTTTGGAGATACAAGCCGCTGAGCGAGTGATATTTTGCTTTGAGATGAGAGCAAGATTTGAGATACGAGTATGTAAATACAGTACAGTACATAACAAAAACAACTGAGGTGGTGTTTTGGGAGCTGGAATGGATTAATGGGAAAATTGCTTTGAGATATGAGCGATTTGACATAAGAGCAAGGTTACGGAACGAATTAAACTCGTATGTCAAGGTACCACTGTATAACAAAATGTAACAAGTTGAAGAGCTCCAGATGGATTCAGTTATACTTCCTGTCCTGTCATTAAAAAAAAAAAAAAAGGGGGGGGGAGAGGAGATCATAGCCAGATAGCCTCTAAACCCCAGGAATCTCCTGTCATCATATTGGGATCGCCACATATGTCCATGGCATGCCCATTATAATCCCGGGTTATAATGGCAAAGTGTCAGAAGATCACTGTTGTGGGATAGAGAATTCCAAGCCTGGGGCTTCTTGCATAGTGATATGACTTACCATGTCTGGTGTTTAGTTCTGTTTAATACTAACTGTACTAGCACGGGAGTGAAACCCATATCAAAATACCCACAGCACTAGTGTGGATGCAGGTGTCTGTGCAGTTCTGGGTATTTTCACCACTGGGAAGCATTGCTGGGAAAAGCACCAGAACAGTAAGGGCCCAGGCTTGCCCTGGGATTGCCTTCTGCTGTCTGGCAAGGATGAAGCAGGATCTATAGAAAAACTTGCATTTTTTTTCCCTCAGTGTCGGGGAGGCGCACGCCACTTACCTCTGTCACTGGGTTTAACCTGGTGCGGCCCGCCGGCGGCATTGTGTGTCTGCGCACACCACTGGCTCTGATTGGCCAGTTACCTGTGAGGGTGGGTGCCCCCGGGGGTTCCTGTGGGCTCTAGGTGACCCGATCACATCACCTAGAGCATGCAGGAACCTGGGGAAGGGACGAGACAGGCTTGTTCGCCTTTTTGGGCTAGGCCACTCGGGGGTGGATTCCGCATTCGCACCTAGGGAGGTAGGAACGCATCCCCATGCGTTCCTTACCTACCTAGGTGTGAATGGGGAGTGTGGCCCCGCGTGGCCTAGCCTTCATGCACTACAGCTGTTTGGCTGTATTGCGCAAAGGCCTCTGGTCACTAACATATGGTTTTTCAATAATGCCAGGGGCTGAATTGGAGAGACAAATACAGAATGTAGGGGAAAGATTTTGCAATGAATCATGCCGTCTGAGGTTTAGTGTGATTTCTCCTTATGTATCAATAAGGAATGTATTACAAATGGTCTGCTGTGGTCATATACCTTTGTGCAGTTTTCATCTGCATGTAACTATGCTGCCCTCTAGTGATCGACAGGTACAGTTGCACATATATACATCGATTTATTCCGGATTTGTTCTGTCACTAGGGTGATGTCCTGATTTGAAATGTGGAGTGGGACTCTCTCATCTCTTCTACTTGCTTTTTTAATATGTATATATAGGGTGGTGGCTGTGGCACATCTTGGCTGTCTAGCCAGTGTGCTTGTGGGGAGGAATACCATAGGGTATATATTATTTTGCCCTCAGAGATGATCTCTGTACTTGATGTTGGAATTAGCAATTCCTGACAGGTAACACAGCCTAGATATTGCTAAAGGCCTCAAGCAGTGTGCAGTCAGCTGACTTTCCTAGATCAGGCTACGGAGAAGAGATAGCGAGGAAAATGTGAAGCTGGAGATTACCTGTGTGTCTGAGGGGCATTTTATATGGAAGTGAAAGATTTATTTGTTTAAAATTGTTTGTATGTAGTCATTCACTGTGTTTGCTTTTGCCTCCCTCCAGGATGGAATAAACTGAACTTCACAGTAGCTGCATAGCTGCTTCTCCCCCTCCCTTTGGACTACAGAAGCTATAGCGTTCTCCTTGCAGAGTGACAACGCAAACTTCACCTTTTGAATTTCTGCCTGTCAGATATTTCACACACTAGTATGAAACAAAGCCCCTAAAGTCTTCTGGGAATGGTGACTGTAGAGAGGTTTGTGGTATACCAGGAAAAGGCAGAAATCAAATTTCTGAAGTGTTTCCCAGCATTTATTACTATTTATTATTTGTATAGCACCCATCCATCTTTGGTCTTTGTGGCTGCTTTTTCCAGCCCTATTTTAACCATATCCCTTGGGGACTCCAGCTTACACAGAAACTCAAAGAGTGTGATAACACACGACAGTTTTGGGACATCCCTTTATCAAGGAGTGCCCCATCTGCAAAGGCACTAAAAATAATCATGTCGCACACGTTTAAAAATAAGCCTCCTCATCTCATGTTGTCACCTTCCATGCTTCAGGTCATTGTCTTCCATCCTTGCCTCTCCTTGGCTTGATTTTCCTTGAACCTGATTTGTTCTTGGCAGCCATAGCAGGCTGGGACTGTCTGCTGAAGTCTTGTAGCCTCCATCTGACCTAAATTCCGAGTTGCCTCAAGAATGATTATTTTACATCTGCAAAGGGGGAACACAAGCAGATTCTTTGGGATGTGGTCAAGTTTTTAAACACATATTTTATATTTGTCCCTTAGGTCTGAAATTTACCCTGGGGGTATCTCTAAACATGTGTTTGAAAACTCCCAAAGGGGCTGGATCCTATGGAAGCCTAATTTCTTATTGTGCTAATAAGAAATAGGGAAGCTATACATCCCAACATTTGGGGATCCTCACCAGCATTTTTTTTTAAAAAATATATGCTTTAAATACTGATTCCTTTGCTCCGCAAAACCATTAATGTGAGGATAATGGGAAGTTTTAAGCTCTGTAATGCCTAACTTGGTGTATAAAGCACATTAGATGTTGGGCCCTTGGTCACTTAAGATTTTATTTGGTATATTAACCTGGGATAACAATTTGGTATCTCATGGGGTTAGTCTCAGAAGGGGCATCAGGTTGTACAATCACAAAGAACCAGAATGTATTAGGAACTTTTGCAGCTTTAGGCAAATGACCCAGAATGTCCATGGCTAACCTCGAGAAAAGAAGAGAGAAGGTGAACAGAACAAAGAGGGGCAATATTTGTTTGGTTTTAGGCTGGCCCCTGTCACGCCTTATATTTAAGAAGGATGGAGGCCATCTTTGGTCCTCAGAGACCAGATGCTGAAGTGTATTTCTGGTTTTTCTGAGGACTTTCCTGGCTTGGAATGGGACTATCCTTCAATTGGATGATCCCAGCACTGAGTTCATCTCAGCCATCTCAGCAGCAGCATGGAGGGCAGCCAGCAGAGAAGGGCCTGATCCTGCCACTCCAGCCCCACCGCTACCAACATCCCAATATCCCCCTTCTGCCACCACACCATGCTATACTGAGCCTTTATGGATTCCCTTTGCCTGGTAAAAAGGTAAGCTTCAGTGTCCTGACACATGTTGAGAGAGCACTATAAATGTGCACTGGCCATGCAGACTTGGCAAGAACAATCCAAGACTTATGTCTCTTTCCTGAATTGGGTGTGAGCTCTGTATCTACCTACCATCTGATATCACAGAGATTTTTGGGGATAAAACATTAGCTTTCAAAGGCAAGCTTTCACTGTCATGCTATGTACACAAAGGGCACTCTTTGCTCACTCGCTCTGTCACAGATGCACATATTCATACACGTGCACATACACATTTTTCTTTTTAAGAAGGCCTTCTCCTCCCAAGGAGACCCACTTATAAAAGTTACCAATATTAATTAAATGTATTTAAGGTGCAACCTGGAAATGACAACAGTCTGCTCCTAGCTGGGCTAGGTGGACCTCTCCCTTGCTTCTTTCTGCTTGCAGTAAGGGGAGAAGGGCAGGTAGGCACATGTAGCAGGAAACAAATCAAACAGCTGCTGGCTAGAGATAGAGATGTGTAACTGCACAATGGCTGCAAAGTAATCTTTTTTAAAGGGATGGGGGCAAATTGAATAGCCTTACTTAATTAGTTATGAGAAGTGGCCTCAGATTAGTGAGCCTATGTTTGTGCTTGTGTGGTGTGTATCTTTGCATTTGCAGTAGTTTAAACAGTAGCCTGCTACAGGTTTTTCCCCCTGCTAGTTGACCCTCTTGACACCTTAGATTACGTAGATCAGCAGTAATGAATCTACAGCAACATCACTGGTTTTGAGACATCTGGAGCAAGCCTTAATTGCAATGCTCCAGATGCTTTTGGACTTATGGTTATTATTCTGCATTGTCTATGCTAACTAACTAACTGGCATCCTCCTATCATAATTAGGCTGCATCCAGACATCGCTTACTTATTCTGCTATATTTAGATATTCTGGAGTAAAGGACATCCAGATGTGCTTTATTCCAAAATTTCCAGTTGAATAAATAAGTGATGTCTGGATGAAGCTTTAATCATTTTTAGTATCCATCATGCCTGCTGTGAGTAGACAATTCCAGGGCAATAGGCCTTACTCCAGTTTGTACAAATGAGTGTTGATGCTAGAGCTGCCCCTGATACACATGGCCATGTTTGCCTCAGGTGAGAGGAGAAGAACAGTTCCAGTCTGATAGTTCTCCCAAATTTATGTACAGGAGTTGAAGGACTGGACAGCTATAAAATGCAGATTGAGAAGAAATGCTTTGTGGGAAACATTAAAATGCCAAAGCTGTTGGTCTCCTTTGAAGAAGTCTCAGTTGGCAAAAGCAGTTGCACTTTGGAGTGAACACACAAACCTTTATGGATTGAAGCCCAAATCTATCACTCTAGCTTACTAGCCTTCCTTGTCTTTCATATGTATTCTTAATAATGGATTTTCCCAGAGGGATGTTTTGTACTCAGGCGCTGTCCAGTATAAAGCAGCAAAAAACGTATAAAACCAACAAGATGCTAACCGTATAAATTAAAAGTGATACTGAACCAAAAGGAAACAAGCAATTAGTTGTCTGCATATATATTATCTGTATCTATATATACCTACCCCTATATCTACCCATCTTTCCACCTCCACACCCATATCCATATCTGGCTGAACAGCTATGGATGAATTTGATCTTAGGGAAATATGGATGAAAGAAAGCAGAAGCAATGCAATTAGATACTGGCTTGAATCCAATATGCAAAGCAAAGCAGCCTTTCAAATTCCTGCCGCTTCCCCTGCTAGATAGACAGTTTATTTGTGGCCATTGACCAGATAAAAAGCAATGCATACACAGAGCACAATATTCAAAAAGATAAAATGCATTGAGATAAAAATACATATTTCAACAGCACTAACCAAAAATTAAACAAGGTCCTGGCTCAGAGAGCAAATATTGGAGGCAAAATGAATCCATGAGACCTTGATGTTGTAATAATAGAGAAGTTACAAGCTGCAAGTATAGAGAGGGCAATATAGTAGGACATGGGTTGTGTTTCTGTAGCTCCAGTGTCTGTTGGGATAAGGGCTTTTGTTGTATTCCTCTTTCAGGATTGCTGTCCATAAGGCATCAAATCAGATAGGAGAAAACTTCCCCTCCTATAATATTCCATCCGGCCCTTGGAGGTCCACAGCATGCTATCCAAGATATCTTCTACCTCTTGTGAGAACAGCCTTTGGTGACTGGAAGAGGACACAAATAAACACATCAACTGGAGTTCCAGACACATCTTCTCTGAACCAAACCCAGCTTATTAACACATACCAGTACTTATAAAAAAACAATTTGATACTTAACAAGGACAGAAAAGATACAATGCCCTAAAAAGAAACCTCACTTTATGTCAAAGCAATAGTTGAGTGTTCTTTTAATGTGATTTGAAATAGGTTTAGGACCTTATTTGCACCCACAGTGGCATTTAAGAGGGTCTGCTGGTACAAGATAAAGATGGCCTCTGCGTGGCTTATTGCAGAGGATGTAAGGAAAAGTAAGAGGGAATGAAAGGCAAACAATCTGCAGAAAGAAGCGGTATTAAAGAAATCCATTATTATGCATAGGTGTCACCTGGAGAAGAAGAATTAAAAAGAAATCCAATATGATAAGGTATTTAGATTTGCCGTTTTTCATTTATAGCGGGCAGTGGAGGATATAATTGACCCACTATTTCACATTTCATCAAGCAAGTGGTTTTTACCCTTAATTGCTCTTAGCCAGCTTCTGATGAGATTTTGTTTGTGTTAAACTTTTTTATTTTATTTATTTTCACATGTCCAATATGCAGTTTCATAGGCAAATGTGAATCAAAATGAAAACTCAGGGTGTTCCCGCACATAAAGTAAAACCACATTTAGATACGCATTAAGGACACATATGAAACACATATAAACTTACCTTCTGCGCTGGAGGCCGGGTCTGGGGCCATTTTCGGCGGCACTTCTGTGCAAGACTGGTTTTTAAAACTGGTCTTGCTGCTGAAAGCCGTCTCAAATGTAAGACCTGAAAAATCAGCTCTTACATCCTACCTTCCCCTGGATGCGTGCAGAAGCAGGACACTTCCGCTTACAGCCAGGGGAAGAGACGGATTTCCGGCAGCCGCCAGGTTTGGAAGGGCAGAAGGAGGCTGGTTTGCCTCCTTCTGTCCTTTCCCCGCATGCTGATCACCGCCGGAAACATGTGGTGACTGGCAGCTGCTTGCTCCAGCCCCGTGACTCCGGGGGCAGTGCGGGAATCTGACTGCCTTTGGCCCTGGGTGCTGTGGCTTCCACGCAGCACCAGGGCGATCCGGCCACCCCACGCACGTGTGGACGCGCGGGGCCTCCAAGGATCTGTCCCTATTTGTGGCAGATCCTCGGAAGAACCACTCGCATGTGCGGAAAAGGCCTAAAAGTACAAAAGCACCTCTTTCCCTAGTGCCTGTGCCCATAAAATTAGAATTTTGGGGGGGAAAGGCATCTTTTTCAGACCAAATTTGTATTGATTCTATTCCTTAGACAGAGCGGGACCACAGACATACGGCCTTCAATATTCTGCCTTCCCTAGGAGGCGCCTCTGAGTTGTCCCTTTTCTTATGCCTGAACCCAGCCCTGGTATCTCTGGTATCTCCCCAGGTATCTCCCCAGAAAACTGGTATCTCCCCAGAAAAAAGCAACAACAAACTACATTTGTTTTGTTGTCAAGAAAAATTTATGAATATGTCCATGCATCTTAAGGCTCTTGGGACAAAGGTAGTGTATTTTTGAAGCAGAAATTAAAAAAAAAATTACAGTTCACTTTGGATTTTTTATTTTCTTTTAAAAGTTAACGAACTATATTTCAAATACAACAAGGAAACATTCTAATCCAATTTGCAGGAAATTAACAAAGCATTTCTATATTAGTTATGTATAGATTCATAGCAATTTAAGTTAATAGTTTGAGTTATGTCATTGTGCTTAATTTGTATTTTGAATGTTTGAATTTTTGAAGAAATGCACATTACATTATCTCTATATCAGGTTTGCACTGGGAAATCTGTAGGAGTGAACAGAGACAGCCTCCTGATGGACCCTGTGTATTCTGCTGTAGAAGTGCACCTGATTCGATTCGAATTGAATACCTGAAAATTCAATTTGATTTGAATCTTTAAAATTTGAATTAAACAAATTCGATTTGAATTAAGCAAATTTGAATCTATTCATTCAAATTTTTTATTTGAATTTGAACTTATAAATACAGTGGTACCTTGAGATACGAGTTTAATTCGTTCTGTAACCTTGCTTGTATGTCAAATCATTCGTATCTCAAAGCAATTAATTAATGGAATTCCATTAATCTGTTCCGGGTCCCAAAAAACCACCTCACCTTCCAGCTCCACACCCAAATTTCAGTCCCTGAAAGCGGCCAGCAGCTATAACAGCTCCATTTTTTGCCCTACGTCTTTCTGGAGCAGCTGCCAGGCCTCAGAGGCTGCCAAAATTCAGCCTGCCCTCGGCGCTCACTTCCCTCGCCTCGCACTGCCACCTTCTTTTTCTCTCGGCGCGTCACAGCCCCGCCCCTCTGCCTTGGCTTTTCCTCCGCTCGCACGGCCCCCGCCTTTCTGCCTCCTCTTTTCCTCCGCGCGTCGCAGCCCCCGCCTTTCTGCCTCCTCTTTTCCTCCGCGCGTCGCAGCCCCCGCCTTTCTGCCTCCTCTTTTCCTCCGCGCGTCGCAGCCCCCGCCTTTCTGCCTCCTCTTTTCCTCCGCGCGTCGCAGCCCCCGGCTTTCTGCCTCCTCTTTTCCTCCGCGCGTCACAGCCCCCGCCCCTCTGCCTTGGCTTTTCCTCCGCTCGCACGGCCCCCGCCCTTCAGCGTGTCGCCTTAGCCTCAGCCCGCAGCGGGAGCGCCGGTCGTGTGATTCCTCGTATCTCAAATTTTGCTCTCATGTCAAAGCAAAATATCTCTCACTCGGCGCCTCGTATCTCAAAAAAATCGTAAGTTGGGGCACTCTTATGTCGAGGTACCACTGTATTGACATTTGTATGTGCCCGTACACATGCTGTAGGCATCCATTTACATCTGTACACATCTGTATGCATCCTATAGTTATCCTGTATGCAACCCATTTTCATCACAAACGGATCCGTACAAATGCGTACGGATGCGGGAAAGATGCGTATCCTGCAAGTACGCATCGTGTACGAACCTGTATACATGCAAATGTCCAGATAATTCGAATAAATAGATCCAAAATCCAAAATTCATTTATGGACATTCGATTCAAATTCAAATGTCAAAATCTGGGCAGATGCGATTGAATTTTGAATATCTGTGCACACCTCTATTCCGCTGGCAAGCAATAATGTGTAATATTGTTCCCTCCGCCATTATCACTTACTAGCCTGATAGCACTTTGGCCAGCAATTTATTTGCACGTTCAGTGGTTTGCATATCCAGAAGTGTGCTTTTCAACCACCGTGCATAAACAGCCATCTGTTTCAGGCTCCACACATGAACAGTGGATGGAGTAACAGTGGTGGCTCCATACATAAAGTGATTAAACATGCTGGAAAGCCCACCACCAGCCCTTTTTAGGAGAGATGTAGCAGAGCTTTGGTGGGGTTGCCACAGATACGTGTGGCAACCTCACCATAATGGTGCCATACTGGCGCTATATCCCCTTTGGAGAGAGATAATAAACCTTTTGCCCTGGGACTGGCCCTTTTCAACCAATTTATAAATGATCTGGAGTCAGGTGTGACTGGTGGGATAGCCTAGTTTAATGATGATAACAATTGTTTTAGAGTGTAAAAGCAAAAAAGCACACAAAAAAAAGACTATGAAAAACTCCAAATTGATATGTGCATACTGGGGAAAGTGGGCATCAGAATGGCAGATGCCATTTAATGTGAACAAGTGTAAATTGATGCACATTTGAGCTAAACATCCAAACTCCTCATATATGCTAAAAGGATCAGAGCTTACAGTTACAGATCAGAAGAGAAATCTTGGAGTAATGGTAGACCGTTCAATGAAAATGCTGGCGCAGTACGTATCTAGTACAGAAAAGGCCAACAGAATGTTAGGGATAATAAAAATGGTGTTAATAAAAAAGATGTTAATATTATACAAATCAATGGTACAGCTGTAAATACTGTTACAGTTTTGTTCACAGCATCTTAAAAAGGATATAGTAGAATTAGAAAAAGTTCAAAACAAGGCAGCTACAATGATCAAGGAACTGGAGGAGCTTCTCTATGAGGAAAATTTGAGAAACCAAGGCTAGGTCCCTACTAAGCAATTTAATACGGTTTTAAACACTGTTTTAAACAGGGTTTTTAAAAATCAGCAGCGAGCTCTGGTTTTTTGCATTCCCACTGCTAGCTTATAATGCGGACTCATTCTCCAGCAGGGGAGGAAATCAACAGAACACCCTTCCCATGCAGTCAGCAATTGGACACTCTCATACCCTCACTTCATCAGGGCAGGACATTCAAACCCCACCCTCCATATAAACCTTCCCCCCTCATGAGAGCATGGAGTCTTTCAGCAACAGCTTTTGTTCACTGCTTGTCCCCTCCCATCTTGTATCCACCATAGCACAACTTCTTTTTCCTGTTAACAAGGCAATAGAGCATTATTTATTCCTTTTTAAAAAACTTATAATGGAGCTTTGCCAGAGCCACCATCCTGGAAGGAAGGAGGGAGGAAACAGGCAGGCTTTTATACAAGAGCCGACACCTTTGCACTGGATTGTTAGAGCAGATCAGCATGAAATGTCATGGAGGGAGGCAAAAGGCTGAATGGCAGAGAGGATGGGAAGGAAGGAAGGAAGGAAGGAAGGAAGGAAGGAAGGAAGGAAGGAAGGAAGGAAGGAAGGAGTCTTGTTACATTGTTAGGCTGATCTCTTGTTACAAAGTACTGCCAGCAATGTTAATTTTTCACCTCCTTCCCCTCCCCTTTCAGCCAGCAGTAGATTTTCTTAGCCCATAATGAAGAGCCAGGAGAAGAGGGAGGAAATTATGCCTTTTCATTGGGTCAGGGGAAACTGAGAACGCCCCTAAAGCATGGTTCCCTCCCCCGAAAAACTGCTTGCGTTCCCATTTGCTAAATAATGTGGAATATTTCTAAATCCAGCAGTGAGACCTCTGTTGATCCAAATATAGATAATCTGCGTTTCAAGACCTTTAATCCTCAGAAACTGTGGATTCTTTTAAAACTTTGGGAACGATGAGCGCTCAAAATGGTCTCAAAGTTCTTTAAATCTTGAATGAGAATGCATCCTTCGATTTATTTATTTTTTAGACTAGAAGATAATGAACAACAGGAGACATGATAGAAGTGTATACATTTATGAATGATGTGGATAAAGGTCTTTTCCACACTAACCTTTGCAATGGTGAGCCAAGTCTGCTTTTGGGCCTCACATTTTTGCGCTCTGAAGACAGAGACCTCATCCCTTGGTAGGCAGCTGTATCCACCTGTTTGAGGTGGCCTATCCACTTTTTCAATACCATGCATGATTTTATATACTTCAATCAGGTCCCCTCTTAAACACTGTCTTTCCAGGCTGAAGAGGCCTAGACATTGCAGTCTGATTTAGTAAGGGAGGTGTTCCAGCCCTTAATCATTCTGGTTGTCCTTTTTTGCACTCATACTAATACTAGTTTAAGTAAGACAGCAGTTTAACATTTGGTCAGAGAAGGGAGACATTCCTGACAAGATCAATAAAAAACAATGATTGCCTACGGGTTGTGTAACTTGCATTATTTGTTCAGGAGACCTTTTAAAGCATTGGTCTCCTAACTTTACAGATTCTGCTGGGCTGCTGCGGAGCGAGGAGTAAGAATAATTGATTTTAATATATTTCACTTGAGATGTTATTGAAAAATATTTAAGACCAAACTAGTAAGAGATGTCAGCATTTCCTACTTTGCTAGTGACATCTGAAAAGAATTATTTTTAAATATTTAACATTTCCCCTATTTTTGAAGCTGTGTATAGATAACACAAGTCAATTATTTTTCTACCTGTGATTAATTGGAATGTATAGTACTAGTGGTTAGATATGAGATGTCATCCATCTGTTTATGGTTTTCATGGCTGCAAATTTAAGTATGGCTCACATGAATTTTTTTTTGTACTTAAGAAAGGCTAGGCATTGTTTTATATATTATGGAGTAATGGTAAGTAAACAATAGGTCTGGACTTCCAAACATAATTATACATAATTATACATTTGACATTTGTAATTAAAACTTGTGGGTGACATCTGTGGATGCCTATCAATTGTGCAACAGCAATCTACTTGTACACCAGGATTTCTCTACCTCAGTTTCCCTGTACGCATATCTCCAAGTCTGCTGCTAACTGTTCCCTAGTGTATGGAAACAGTAGTGATGCGGAAAGAAAAGAGCAGAAGCGAAAGGCTACTTATATGTTGTTGGAAGTCGCCCTGAACACCTGGATTTTAGGAAAAGGTATTGATCCAGTTCTGTCTCTTAGGCTTCTAAATAATCTAGCAAATAATGGTAAGTAGAAATAATTTTCTTATATTGTACTTCATTAAACAGGATGCAGGGGGTAAGAATAATCTTTATAATGAAGTGCACCATTTGCTCTCCCACGAACTTTACTGGATCCAGTGATTTTTAAGGCTGATTCTGCACTGGCTGGTGTACTGAACCAGCAAAGGTACTGGGGGCCTCTATTCCATATGCTGGTGCAAGCTAAGGGGAGTTCTAGGGGCAGAGGGGGTCCAACGTATTGAAGGGAGGCTCCAAATACACTTGCTGGGTCAGTATTCCAGCTAAGCCAGAACTGGTATTTCAAAGCGAGCAAACAATGATGTTGAAGGTAACCAGATAATAAGGGAAGCTTAACAGAACTAGGGCTGGGTTCAGGCATAAGAAAAGGGACAACTCAGAGGCGCCTCCTAGGGTGCTTCCGCACAGGCCCTTTAACACACATTAAGCACGGATTGGGAAACGCGCGTCTGCATTTATGTGCCTTTTTGGCACACTTCCAGCCACGCGTGTCCGCATTGCACGTCCCTTTCTAATACAGATTTCGGCGGCAAAACCGCTTTGGCGCCGCTGCATCCGCATTAGAGGGGGCAATTAAGCACACTTCCAGTAGGTGCGTCCGCACCTATCGGTGCTTAATGTGTGACTAAAGGGTGTTAGTTACATATCACATTTCAAGTGGTTTTGCGCCGTGAAAATGCATCCATTTAGGATGCGTCCGCACGGCACAAGTGTAACTAATGGGGGCCCTCCCCCCGCCCGCCATGCTTGGCTTGCTGGAGCCAAGCGTGGCGAGCCGGGGGCTCCTTCCTATTGCCTCGCCCTGGCCCCAGGAGTGGCGGATCGCCGCTTTTGGGACCAGGGCGAGCTTGCCCAAAGCCCACCCTAGCCCACCCCACTGGGAGCGCGGACGATCCCCTCCTTACCTCGTCAGCGTGGTTGTCTTTCTGAGGGTCTTTGCCCAGGATGCAGTGCGCCTGCCTACTGCGCGGCTCCTGAGTGGCTGGGGCTGCTACTGGCAGCCCTTGCCCTCAGGGGCGTTCTGAGCAGGCGCGTTGCCCTTAGTAGACTGCTGTGTGAACGATGCAAACTTGAAGCTGGATCTGAGCTGCCTCCGAGATGCTTCATTTGTTTGTTTGCTGTGTCTGATCACAGCTTAAGGCTGCTTCCAGATGCATCCTGAAAATCCTCCTATTTAGTAATATTTCAGAGTAAAGCTCCTCTGGAATAATCACTTGTTGTCCAAATTGCTGGGCAACATTGCAGGGAAGGTCCTATGACTGACCTGTCTCCATGCTGCTGTGCGCAGTGGCAATGCAACTACTTCCAGGTATTGCAGTGATGTGAAATACCCAGAAGTGCACATATGCTTGCCCCTACACATACACTGTGGCCATTTTTACCCCAGTTTCAGCCCTGCACACGGGTCAGGGCATTTTCTTCAGCAAGGAACCCATGAGCGAAGCTTCCAGACAGGTCATAAGATCATTTTGGGAAAATCCACATTAAGAATTAGGTTTACCCAAAATAGGTATAGCAGGGTTTCAACAGATATGTGTGGCAATCCTGACATAGCCACAACATAATCATAGATTTTGACCCCTGCCTGGACCACAGCCTGAGTGTAAAATGCCATAATTTACATTTGGAAGAACAATCCCTAAGTTCACATAGTCATACAACTCAATTCCACGTAGCAATTGTTAAATTGTATACCCTGTTCTCATAATTAGTGAGGAAAGAGAATCCTTAAGATAAAAGCACAACTTAAAAGTTCACTGCCACAAGATCCAACAATAACCACTGCCGTATCTACAAGACACTTTTTTTGGTTATATTCCATGGATTTAAAATGACTCTATGCAGTTTTACAAGGTAAACAGTAACAGAAACAAACAATAAATCAAAGGCAGAAAACAAAGAAAACAGCAGAGTACAGAAAACACATTTTATCATGGTCACCCTACTAAACCATCCCAAAGGCATAGGTGAAGAAATATGTTTTTAGTGAGTGAAGGACCTCCCCAGATCTCATTTGGATCAGAGTTCCAAAGAATAGGAGTTACCACCAAAAAGGCTCTCTTTCTGGCCCAGGTTCCAGATGCCTGGGAGGGCCAGGTATTTTGACATGTAAAGAATGAGCCAAGTCTATGTAACTGGTAAACAGTTGTTATGAATTTTAATTAGTTATATACAGGATGGATACCAGCTGGGCAGAAGAACTGGGCTTGGATGTATCCAGGTATTGAATCTTGTAAGGTTTTATAGGTCAAAACCAACACTTTGAACAGAGTCTGAAGGTAAACCTGTAACCAATGCAGCAACCAACAATTCATGTTGAAATGCAGGTGCACATTTAGGCTGTTGGTTGCTCATTCCCTTGCTTATGGGTTTCACCAAACTTTTTGAAATGGGATATTAGTGCAATGGCCTTTCATCTCATTCAGTAAGGTCTTTCCAATGTTAGGTGGGAGATTCCAGTTACCTCACTGTTGCCCTGTTTATTGATTTGTATGATACCCAACTACCATAAAATGCAGACAGGTCCAATAGTTAGGGAACACCCTGATGGATACACTTTCTGATGGATGGTGAAGATGTGGACTGTATTCATTTTAATTGCATTAAAATGTTGTTTTATATGGGTAGACTGCTGTAACCTACCCTGAGTCCTGAGGCTTTAAAGTAGCAAATAAATTCAATGAATGAATACAGGCAGATGATGTCTGTGACCAATGCAGGAACATGATAAATGTTTTGACCAGAAAAAAATGTTCTTCTAACAGGATTTCTTTATATTTCAATGTACAAAGTAATGTATTTCTGCATATCCTGGAGAATGCTGGAGGGAAAATGTGGCATTTTTTTTCCTTTGTAAAGGGATAGAAAATGGGATCATCTGAGTTCTGTGTTCTCATGCAATAATGTACTCCAGGACATTGCTGTTCTGAGGTTTTGAGAATCTTTGTTCAATGGAGAGAGAGAGAAAGAAGGAAAGGCTGCATCACCCATAATGGGGGATTGTAGATCCAGGGGTTGGAAGCACCTTGCTCTTTCACAAACTCTAAAGTTGGAAAATGAAAGTTCCCTGGTTTCAAAGTGACAGCACAGTCTTATTTTGGGATGTGCTGGAAATAGCCCTGGGACTTGGCTATTTTTGGCACATCCCAAAATAGGTCTGTATGGAGCACGAGCCAGAAAGTTGCTCATGCAGCTGTTGTCTATCTTGATGGCAGCAGTAGACGGGTCTGAAGGTAGTGAATGACCTCGAGTTGCTCTCCCTGCTTTGAAGCATTTGCCAGGCCTCCGAGCTTCACTACATGCCCATGTGCAGGGGTGCCATCAGCTTCAGGACTCTGTGTGGATCCAGAAAGGAGGGAGGGAGGGGAATGCTGACTTGGGGTGATTCCCTTCCAATAGGCATTTTGTCCTTGATCACACATAAGTCAGGAGGATCTTCCTCCAGAGAAGGTTTTGGGATATGCTAATGGCTCAATTTCCCTCTTGTTCTTAGGTTTTGGTGCTTTGCGAGACAAGTAATTATAAATATGCATTTATATATATAGTACATATATAAAGAGTTTGAAATAATTGATACCTTGTTCAATTAACTGACTGAGAGGTTTTCAAACAACTGTAAAGTTTTTGTTTTTATTTTAGAGCCCTCAATTTATAATTTTAATGTGATAAGAGCAAAAGGCAAGTGGTTCGCGTTATTTCCTGCCTATTTCGTAACATTTATTTATTTTTAATTTTAGCATTATTATTTTGACGAAAGATGACTCTTCATCTCAAAAGAAAGCCAAGTGCTTTGCCTGACTTTTTGCATCTGAATGACATGGCATGTGAAACTGTAGGAGGGAAGGTAAATTCAGTTGCAAGGATGAAATAGTCTATTATAAATATGCATCAGTTTGGAGCTTCTCCGTTTCACCTCTTATGTTTTTCTGTGACCATTGCTTTCCACCTGAAGTGGAGCTATGAAAATGAAGAGATAATTGATTGAATCAGTTGTTTGAGAACCAAGTGCTTCACATGGGTGAAGATTGTGAATGATATTGGCTATTGTTTCAAATTTTATTCCATTTTCCCTAAGAAATGCCAGTGCAATATTTGCACTGCTGTTAGTAATTATCATGGCAACAGGTATGTTGTTGTTGAGATCAGACAGGAGATACTGTATTTTCTGGCGTATAAGACTACTTTTTAACCCAGGAAAATCTTCTCAAAAGTCAGGGGTCGTCTTATACGCCAGGCGTCATCTTCTTATATGGTGAATATATCCCAAACTCTAGATTTTAAATGGAAAGTTGGGGGTCGTCTTATACACCCAGTCGTCTTATATGCCGGAAAATACGGTAGTTACCTAAGTGCAACAAGGTGAATGATCTGGGCAGTTGTAAAAGCCTGCCCTGACACCCACAGCTCCAATTCAATCATTCCCAGCCACTGGATCTAAACCGTGGCCAAAATACCAAGCACTGGAGCCAGAAATGTAGCTGAAGATTTGGACACAGATCTGGAAGGGCAGCTGGAACTCTATTGAGTTGTTTGTAAGTTGGTGGGGCACAGTGAGCACCAGCCTGGACATGATATTTTGAACAGGAGTACCTGGATAATGGAATTTCTTGCTCTTTGGTTAGTGAACCCCCTTTCATGGCTTGTGGTAACTGGCTACCACTGGCACATGGCCATTTGCCCCAGTCCCTGGGTAATCAAGGGCTGCCCTTTTAACACAAGGGGAGAGTTTGGACCAGGTGGCACTTCTGAAAAGATGCCACCTCGAGGGCGCGTCTCCATGCAAGCCAGTTACTTTGCTTGTGGTACGAGTTAAAAAAACTGCGTTGTAAGCCGCTCCGAGTCTTCGGAGAGGAGCGGCATATAAATTGAACAAATAAATAAATAAATAAATAAATAAATAAATAAATAAATAAATAAATAAATAAATAAATAAATAAATAAATAAATAAAGAGTCCCCATGTGGTTTGGGGCAATGCGGATTAAAATTGTACTTTCCTGTCTCCATGGAAGCCGCTTTTTGTAAGCCCGCATCTTTTTACACCCCCCACCCCCCTGCTGGAGCGATGACAGGCTCCTTTCAGCTGTCAGATCCCAGCTCCCTGCATTCATGTATTTAGTGCATAAGCAAACCAGTGGAGGCTGCATTATTAGAATCTAAATTTCTTCCTGGGTTTCCTCTTCTGTTTCTCTCCCCCCCCCCCCTTAGCTTCACTCCTGTGTGCGTCTGACTCTTCATCTTCCTTTCCTTCCTGACAGCAGCTGTCAGGAAGGGATAGGTGCTATTGTGCACAGGTACAGAGCTTCGCTAAAATGATTAAAAGCAGCTGCTTTCACGGCTCTTCTCACCATTTTAGCGAGGCAGTGTCCCCATGCCGCCAAGATAATCCACAGTTTCCCTCTAAGTTGGATGTAGTACTGTTTGAAGGGGGGGGGGTTCTGCCGCAGATTTTCCTCCTTTGCGCCTGATGTAGCCTGGAGTAAAGCTGTGCACGGAGACGCTCCTAGGCAAAACAAGATTAACTGTGGAGTATTTTTGGCATGTAGATGCACCCCGAGAGTAGGTATTGTATTTGAAATCCAGTATCTTCTTGTGATAGCATGCAGCAATTCGAACAATTTAAAACTGTATCAAATATAGAAGAACATAATCAGAAGAGCAACATCAAAAGCACGGGATCCCTGGGTTCCTTTCAGACTTTCCCAGTCAGCCATTCCAGGGCAATACTGACAAAAGGACTCTCATAGCTGTTTTGTTTGTTTTTGTTTGTTTATATCCTGCCTTTCACCAAAAGTGCACAATAACAGTAATACATAAAAGTATTCTTAAAACATTTTTACATATGACCCTCCTTCCCTTCCACCCTTCCCATCAGGACTCCACCCAGAACTATATCTGTTGAACATCTTCTCCAAAAGCTATCTGAAACAAATATTTAGAGTCTATCTAAATGTTACTAAGGAACAATGTGAACATCTCTTGGTGGCCCAAGTGGTGGAAATCCTACAATCATGGCCCTACCATTGTAAAGACTTATCCATTCTAATGTAAATTGCCATCTTTTCCAGTATTAGTGGTATTGCATAAATAGATGTTAACAGTATGTATTTCTGCTTTGTCTTACAAAGATTCTGTTTGCGACAGATGACTTTTTTGCTCCTGCAGAGAATCTCTTAAAGGTAGGAAGTCTATTGGCTCTTCTTTTTCTTTGCAAATGGAGTCTTGCAAAGGTCATTGCTAAAGATCATTGCTAAGGCCAGTAATAACCTAATGTAGTTAAATGTTCAAGTACTGCCGCAGAATATATTTCTGCAAAAACCTATTTGCTTGCTACTTCTCCAAGTAGCTTTTTCTTCAGTGCAGAAACAGCATTTTGTATATTAGCTTGTTCTCCATTACTGAAGCCTTGTTTTTGCAACTAATTTAATATTCTTTTTTTAAAAAAGTTATTTCTTCACCCTAAAATATGAGCAGCCTTGTCTATTCTTCCCTTAATCTTCCCCTGTCCAGTTAACAAATTTATTTTCCATTTATAAAATTTATCTTTCTAAATAGCAATAGATTTTCAGGGAGCTAGTACAAATGTAGAGTTCTGAACTTGGGGGGAAATAATTTTTAAATTTTAAAACTGGTTCTACTCCCCTCCCACACACCTTTATAAGGAAATAAATTGTAATGTAAGATGGGATTTGAGCTGCTTTTGATTTTTCACTGCATATGCTTTAGAGACAGGGGCCAGTATCTCATGCAGATCTATTCACTGAATATGGAAAGTGGAGGGATGGATGGGAAACCCGAAGAAAGAGGATTCCAGGTAAAATAGAGAAATTTCTGAGACGTCCTTTCCTTTATTATTATTATTTTTAAAGAAATATCATTGATTTCTTGCAATTACATCATATAGTCATTGCATCTACATTATTGCTTAGATAGCTTCTAAGGCCATGGTCACACCTTCACTTCAAACCTTCTTCAGTCCATCTTCAGATCTGACTGCTCACACTTTTTCATTTCTATCCATGTGGATCCTGTCAAAGCCTAATATGCTAAGCCAGCAAAATCATTGGCACTTGGCTGAAGATATGAATATAAACAAAACAGAATGTGTATTGAATAAATGCCAATATTTCACTAGATTTTATTTCTTGGAAACAATTCTATATACCTCCACAGCCACATGTGGACACCATGGTGATGGACTGGCGGGATAGAAGGCAAAGAATTGCTACCAGCCTTGAGAATATGTAGAGCTAACGATAGGTGAGATATGAAACCATTGACAGCACCTGAAAGTGAGAAAGAAAGTGTGTTTCCTAGGAATATCGACAAACAGACACTGAAGAATAAAACAATGTTCTGAGTTTTTATCCGTTTACTACCTTAGATGAACTACAACAAGTAAACTTAGCTTCTTAGTTTCTTGAGGCATATTCTCTTTGCTTAAGAGCTCTGCCTGAAACAGATGTATCTCTGCACTTTAGGTCATGACTGGTGCATCATACAGGTGGGAGTGCCAGGAGTTATTTGTGGATTTGACGCAGACACTTCTTATTTTGCTGGAAACTGTGCCCCTCGCATATCAATTCAAGCTGCTTGTTTGAAGGCAGGTAACTAAGATAAAAAAAGATATTCAGAAAGGATGACACTATATCAAAAGAAAAGGAAAGGTAGCAGAAAGGGCTCTCAGCAGAAAATACAGCTACTTCAGTTTATAGTCCAGTTGGTTGTAGGCAGGTAAAAGATGTATGTTAAGGGTCCAGTTACATCTAAATTTTACTCTGCTTTCAGCGACCACCAGCATAGAGTAAAGCAACGTGGCAAGCCATTTTCCTTCCACATTATTTAACCCAAAGGTGGATTTTCTGAAAAGTGGATAAAATACAGTCAGAAAGCATTTTTAGTTCTAAGACCAGTGTGTTTCTCAAACACACTTTGGAAGGCTGGACAGAAAATAAAAACTGATGCTGGCCAATTGCTTGGTGTTGTCAGGTGAGTGGGCAGAGAAATTAGCTGGCTACCTGGAATGAACTGAGACAGAATACACAACCCATGTACTGGAAGAAGATGGGAGAAAGGAGAGCCTGAGGCAGACTAGCAGCTATGAAAGGGAACATTTCTGAAGTAGAACAAGCTGTTTTCTTGGCTCAAAATGCTTTGGGAATACTGTGTGCACCTGGGCCCTGAGAAAAGCTTAAGCTCTCTGGACCTTCCTGCATGAATCCTTAATCCAGATCTGCTATAGACCTGTTTAATGGGGTCTACATCCAGATCAGAGGCCTTATTCCAGATCATGGGAGGCATGCAGATGGCACACCTCTGTGATCTAGAGCTGCCAGGGGTGGTTTACAGTGGCGTGCCATAGCGTGCTGCCAAAAACCACCACCCCATGCTCCAAAGCTAAGAACTGTTGTTCCTCATCTTCAGAGGCATTGAGGGTGACTGTGGCTATGAAGTCTGCAGATGGTACTGATCTGGCCCATGCCTCCATATGATCAGGATCAGTGGGTCTGGTTATTCTAGATTCACTGATCCGGATTAGAGTGTGCTTTACCCAGAAATCTCTTTCTCTTGGCCTTTCCACCTCACTACCTTTTGTAGTATCTAGGGAGAAGATACCTGCCTGATTTTTAACAGTACACATGAAGATTTTTTTTAACGTTCAAAAGCAGCTTAGAGGTGGCAGTTGCTATATACTATTGTTCCATTCCACCTCTAATTCCACCTTCAAAAGTACCTTATCTAGCTTTAAATGTGGATTAAAAGTAGTGCGAGAACACTAGGGGCGCGTCTTCATGGCATGTGTTATTTCAGTTTAAAGAATTCGAAATAAAAGAAACGGAACAAAGCTGTCCAGACGACTTGCAAGTTGATCCGGTTCCGATGGCAGCCTTAACGCGGGATCAATACTCGGAGTCCACATGGCAGCACTGTCCTCCTGCCCATTGCCCACACTCTCTCCTGTGATTGGTTTTCCCTGCCAGGATCCCACCCTCCCTTCTCTTTGCGTCATGCTCCGCCGGGAATTCCCTGCCCAGTCCACCCTCCCCCTTCCCAGCAGCAGCAGCAGCAGCAGCAGCAGCAGCATCCATCCATCCATCCACCCACCCACCCACCCACCCATCCATCCATCCATCCATCCATCCATCCATCCATCCATCCATCCATCCATCCATCCATCCATTCATCCAGGCGCTGCGGCGCTGCGGCGCTGCGGCGCTGCGGCGCTAGCGGCTTCTCCCTGGGGCTCCGCTGCCGCTTTTCCCCCGCTTTGCCGCCACTTTGCCCCGCAGAGGAGGAGAGCCAAGGGGTGGACAAGAGGGCGAAGGGGGCTCCTCGCTTGCTCTTCCCCCCCCCCCCGTGGCCGGGAGGGAACTCCGCCCCCCCACCTCACAGGGACCGAAGCTGGATTAAAACCTTGGCTTGTGGTCACACCTAAGGTTTAATCTAGCTTCACTCCACCTTCAGAGTGAGAGAACACATCAGCAAAGTGACCAGTAGTTTTCTTTCCACATTATCTAGTCTAAAGGTGGATTTTCTGAGTTATTAACCCTGAAAGAAAACCAGCTTGTCAGTTTGCTGGTGTATTCTCTCACTCTGAAAGTGAACTGAAACTGGATTAAACCTTAGGTGTGACCACAGGCAAAGTAGCCTAGAGGGGGCTCAAAGCGGTTGACATTCTGTTTTCACCCTTCAAGGGACTAAGTGGCTGACAAGCCTTCTCACCCTTAAGGGGGCTGAAAGTGACTGTTCCGAACCTTCAAAGGTCTGAAATTGCGCAAAATTGCAACATTGTTTTAAAGGTGTGAAGTGCTTATATTGATAGTGTTTCAGCTTTAAGGACTAGAGGTTTATAGTGGGTGTTTGAGGGTGGATTTTTTCAATGAAGGAAACCCTAAACATGACGTGCTTCTAATACGTTCAGCCATTGGTTACAGTGCGATTGGGGGGGCGGGACAGCCTTAACACTGAATCTCATCCCGGAACGATACTGTCCACACAGTTAAAAAGGAAACACGTATCGACGCCCGATCCGGTGTGAGACCTGTTGAGATCAGGATTTATTTCTAATCGGGATAACGTCCTTTAACACGGAAATACCGTGTTAATCCGAAGTGCCGTCTGAACTGCGCAAACTCAAAACGTTTTGAATTCGAGATAACTATGCCATGAAGACGCACCCTAGGTACCTTGTTACTATCTCTAAGCTCCTTTTGAACTGCTTTTTAACATATGTGGATGCAGTCTTATTTTGTTATTTTGTTAAATGCCTCAAACAATTTTTTAAATTGCATTATGAAAAACACATTGAGCATATTGTTTTTACAGAGGACATTCCGGCATTGCCACCCAGAGGAAACAGAATAGGAGCAGCAGCTTCAGAGGAAGAGTATCAGGCTGTCAAAGAGGTATTGTGATGCTGGACAGAAAAACTCAAGAATAATGGGAGTGCTTCCAGATGGGGATTTATTGTAGAATCAGTCCCATTCTCGCATAGGTATTTTATAGTGTCTGTGATGTATGGCAGTGGCAATTTGCTAGTAGATTGTTCAGTCTAGAAGGCAGGATCTCTTCAGACCAGCTGTGGTGTGTGTGTGTATCAATCTTGCCCTATACCCAGAGGTCTCCAAGCAGGTTACAACAGTAAAAACACATTAAAATTAACCCGCTAAATCAATAACAGTGCCTGAAAGTACCTATCAGCAGTCTCACTGCTGTGTTCTGCATCAGTAGCAGCTTCCAAACCATCTTCAAGCACAGCCCCAGGTAAAGAATACTATAGTAATCTAATCTAGAAGTTACCAGAGCATGGATTACTCTAGTGAGATCATCTCTGTACACAATGGGCTGGAGCTGGAGCTGGAAGTAGAAGCCCTTGACCATCCCCTCCACCTCAACTTCAAGGGTCCTTGCTGAATCCAAGAGCACTTCCAGGTTTTGCACCTGTTCCTTCCAGGGCAATACAGCCCCATGGAGAACAGGATGCCTTCCTACTTCATGAATCTGAGACTTCCATCTTGTCTGGGTTGACTTTCAATTTATTAGCCTCCATACAGCTCATTACTGTCTCTGAGTACCTGTCAAGTACTTCAGTTACCTCTCTTGATTCAGAAGGCATGGAGAGATAGAGCTGGGTGTCAGCTGCATATTGATACCTCCCTTGGAATCCCCCACATTGATCCAGTGCTCATTCTACCATAAGCACTTTGAAGAGCAATGTAAAGATAGAGCAGCAAGTTTTGTGAGAGTGTTTATCACTGCTTTTCCACCACACTGCTGCCACAGGGTATTGACGTACCTATAGGGCTTTCTTTGGGTTGGTTGGCATGGTCCTGTTTTCACAAACACAGGAAATAGCCCCCTCCCAGGGCCATTTCATGTTTACAGATCCTGGCTTGGCAGGAAACATTGAAACTGGAGAATGGAATTCCCTGGCCGAGATCTTGACATGGCTGGGAATGGTGGTGGATGTGCAGAAGCCATGCCGCTGCTTTAGGAAGAGAGCTACTAACCACAGTGCTCTTATCAGTGTGCTCCCTGGTATGATATGCCGTCATGTGGATCGCACTTAAGAATGTCTGTGGAAGGCATTCTTCCTTAACTGCTTAAATTGCTTTAAGCAGCAGCTGCAGACTTGGCTTTTATACCCCACTTTTCTCACCTCACCTGTTTAAGGGGACTCAAAACAGCTGACAAAGTTTCCTGTTCTTCTCCCCACAACAGACACCCAGTGAGGTAGGTGGGGCTGTGAGAGCTCACAGAAGAGAGTTGTGACTAGCCCAAGGTCACCCAGCTGGCTTCATGTAGGAGTCCGGAATCAACCTGGTATTCCCAGATAAGAGTCCGGCTCCTTAACCACTAGACCAAACTGGCTAGGGGGAGCATCTGTAGTATTAAGGCAGCTACAAACACAAAAACATCAAATATATATCTCAATTCCAAGTCATATTAATGTTCACTTAAAAACAAACTATTTTTAGATGAGATCAGATGCATGGACTTCCCTGGTTCCTATCTCAGAGATAAAATCAGGAAATCTTGATAAAGAACACAATTATTTCTATGTATCTTCAAAGCAGAAATGGACTCACCTAAGACTCAATATATATCCAGGTAAGAGACTTTGTAATATGTTCACAAAAGTCAAATTTGGTTAAGTTTGTTTCAATTTACCCTCATCCTTGATTACCAGCACCCATTATAAGCATAAATGACTGATTTTATAACTACGCAGGCAGTATTATTTAGGCCTTTTATTTTATCTGCTATGTGTAGTTATTTTATTCATGTAATGGATGAAATAGAAATATAAACAAAGAGTCTCTTTGCTTTTATAACATTCTAAGGAGTGCTTATGGCAGGATGCCTGTACAGACCTCAATTACATTCCAGTGCAATGACTAGATATTGTGAGTTCTCAGGTCTTTGTAGATTCTGCACACTCATGATGCATTCATGTTGCCACTTAAGCACTGCAAAATGCTGCAAAAAGGGTTTATTTTGGCTTGATATTATGTTCTCTGGTTGCAATAGTGTGAGTTCATTTTCATGTTCAGATAAGCAAGATTGAGTTTAAAATGTTGCTTATCTTCTGTTCTGCCTGTATAATAACTCTCCTAAGTGCTTAGATTGCTATGGTGAAACCTCAAGGATTACCAAAACATTGCTCTGGTGCAAAAGCCCTTGTGTTTTAGTCTAATTGCTCTAGATTTTTCATCACAGACCTTACAAACCAGTTACTTGTGTTGTTTAGAGAAGTAGGGTGGAGAGAACACTTTCTAGTGCCTAATTAAGAGAATGAGCTCCATTGAATTAAGGGTGTTTTCCCACTGTCACTAGAAGTACCCATTAAGTACCCATTAATGGATACAAAAATGCTATTATGCACCCATTAATGGGTACTTAATATGTACTTTTAGTGACAGTGGAAAAACACCCTAAGACAACTTGCCTAAGATGAATCATGCCTACACAGAAATTCTCAATTTTTGCATTCTTCATGGAGCAACCAGTCCAAAGCCTTGGTAATATGCAACTAAGGAGTAGCAGCAGCCCACACACATGAATTGGGGTGTGTTTGCAATGTGGCAACTGGAATCTTATTCCATCTTCGCAAACCACATTTTTGCACTGAAACATCATGGGGAGATGAAAGCAAGGCATCCAACATCTGCTTCATCTCATCCTGCTCCCTGTCCCAGGTCACGGGCAAACAAATGAGAACTTGAAAAAGGTTACTAGTATGATGATTTTTGTTGTAAATACAAAGAGCTGTGTAGGCCAAAGATTGTGGTTGTTTTTGCATCTTCTACTGTGAGTAGAGGCTAAATTCTTAATAATATATATAATAATTATTATTTTCTTTCACATCCCCTTATGAAATTTATCTTTTCATCAAGGCTTTATTTTTAACCATATGTTAAGTGTCAATTTACTTGAACAATATTTTGCTACATGTACAGTACATCCTATATATTTAATTGCAAAATGTAGATTACATAAAAGTATGTCTGTGTTTTTTGACATTCTATTTGAATTGAATACCTGAAAATTTGATTTGATTCGAATCTGTTAAATTCAAATTTAACAAGATTTGATTCTTTTTGCCGAATTTGAATTTATTTGTTTGAATTTTTGATTCGAATCTGCACATAGGAATGTTGACAACATTCGTATGTGCCGGTACACATCTTCCTGACATCCATACACATCTGTACACATCTGTATACGTCCGTATGCATCCCGTAATTGTTCCATATGCAACCCGTTTTTGTCCCGTATGGATCTGTACAAATGCGTATGGATGCGGGAAAGATGTGGATCTTCAAGTATGCATCGTATACGAACCCGTACACATATGAATATCCAGATAATTCGAACGAATAGATACGAAATTTGAAATTCAATTCAAATGTTTACATTCGAATTTCGGGACATTCCATTCAAGTACAAATGTCGAAATTTGGCACATTCGGTCGAATTTTGAATGCCTATGAATGTTCGTGCACATCCCTAGTCTGTGTATATTAAATTCTCAAACTGAGTTGCTGTCATGTTCCTTATCACCAGATTCAGATAAGAGTAAAAATGCCTTTTTTTCCATTGCAGACGGCGGCATAGCACGTTTAAAAGTATATGGCACAATACTGAAAGACTGGTCACTTTTTGGATTGAATCACTTGAGTGATTTGGTATCCATGGTGAATGGTGGAGCCTGTGTGGGATACAGTCATGCTCAGATAGGCCATCCTGGATATATCTTAGGTAAGAGTAATACTAATTCTTGTTTGTTATTTTTGTGGGCCCTTTGGTGACTGTTATCCATCAAAGTTGGCGGGAAAGAGCCCCAAACTGCTGAAATATGGTGTACTATCTGGAGTCAGAATGGGTAGAGATAATGCTGAATGAGAAGTTCTGTAGAAGCCTATATGAGAAATGACTTCACTGAACTTAAAGTATAACTACATCTAAGTTTTAATCCATGCTTGGTCCATCTTCAGAGTGTGAGAACACATCATCAAAGGGACAAGCTGAGTGATTGTAACAGCCATTCTTTGGGCAGAACATTTGCAATTTCAAGTATTTCAGTCACAGGAGACAATGGGGGACTCAAGACACTTCTATGGGAGGTCCTTGACAGAATAAGCCCAGTTCTCTCCACCTCAAAGATTTGTGGAGATGTGCCCTGCCTATTTATTTATGCCAGCTACAGAACAAGCATCAACTAGAGACATGCAGAAACTAAAATTTGAACCAAATGCCAGCACTATAAAAGAGGTTTGAGTTGCCAATACAAACCTGTTGAAATACCCTCTTCCACCCTTTGCATTTAGAGTTCCTCATCCTTTTGTACCGATGCATTTACACCTTCTCATCTTATGCTTAGAGCCTCCCCCTTTTCCCCTCATGCCAAACCCACCGCCTTTCCCTCCCCCCCCCATGTTAGCTGTCAGTTCACTTAATGGTGTGCTGCATCTACTTGCCTTCCCAAAACAGGCTGGGGTTCTGCTGCTGGCCCTATGTTTAGTCCTTGGAAGAGCCATTTGGCCCTTTGCCCTTGCCTGAGCTATCTAGTAATGAAAGACTATAGACCATCACAGGAGGCCACCTCCAGGCAAGCCTTAGATGTCAAGTTTGAGGATTTCCCAGAAGTGGAGCCAAGCACATGCATGTGTTTAGTCCTCTGGGAGGACCTGTAATCTATTCCCTGAAGGACTAGGCAAGTGCAAAGCACATATCTATGGGATGAGAAGTGCTTCCAAGTACTATGCAGACAGGTAGAGCAGCTCAGCCCAGACCTGTGTGGAAACTTAGCCTGCGTCCAGATGGCAGCTAATTTGATGCAATATTGCTATTTGCCCAGGCAACCAGGCAACCATGCAGGGCAAGTAAAGGGACTTACCTTGTCTGGATGCTTGCTCCCATGATGTCACCAGCATAATTGATGCCTCATGTGTATACCGAGCCACCATTTTGGCTCCAGTTTGGACCCACACATGCATGGTAGCCATTTCCAAAATGGCACATTATGGGAGCTGTCATCCAGATGAGTTAAGTTGTTTGGCTTAAAAAAAAAATACCCCTGGGTTGGGAGTTTATTGTCCTGCAATAACATTATTGCAGGATATTACCCCAATATCTTGGGGCTATGTTGGGATTGTCAAGGACATGGGTGGCAATCCAAACAAAGCCCTGGGATAATCTTGGGTTTTAAACTTCTTCTGGAGTCAGCCTTAGTAAGTGGCTGGTGAGTGTGAGAGGAGAAGAGGGGGTCCCAAACCAGCCAACTGGTTTGTGGTGAATCTCCAAAGGTCAGCTCACTATCAGATGAAACCTTGAATTATAAATGGGGGTTGGTTCAAGAGCAGGTCTTACAAACTGGTGATGTTTGCAGTGAATCAGTTCATCTAAGTCCAGTCTGGGACATCCATAGCATCATACGTAACTTGTGTGATTGGGATGCAGTATCTAAATATAGGGTGTTTTTCCACCCATTAAGTACTCATTAATGGGTACGAATGGCATTTTTTTAACCATTAATGGGTACTTAATGGGTACTTCTAGTGACAGTGGAAAAACACCCATAGACTATCTGATATTTAACTCCAAGTGGCTAGTTAGTATTTACCATGTTGCTCAGTCACCTTAGCTCACGAACCTGTAGAGGTTTGGATGCAGTTATAAGGATGGATGAGTAACTGTTCAAGTATGTGAGTTATGTTATTAGTCCAGAAGTATATTAAGTGCAGAAGAAAATCAGACTTGATAAAAAATGACTGTTGGGGGGGTTATGGCTGATGATGGTGAATTCATCTTTATTAAAGATCCCTTTTTAAAAATTTGGCCAGGAATAGGAAGAGCAAAGTCCACGAAAGATGGATGGGAAACAAGAAGGAATTTGGAAAGACCACCAGTTTTAAAAGTAAGGAGAAAATGTGTTGAACAATATCAGATCTTTTCTTGCAAAACAAAAGTTCAGTAGGAGTTTTTTCAGGGTTTCTCAGGTATTTGCTGCCATTAAAGCATCTTCTTGATTTGTTAATACAGTACTAGCATCTATATATCCATAGAAAATACGACAGAGTTGTTTTATATTATTATATAATTTGTTGTTGTTGAAGAAGCAATTAAATTTCATTGTTGGTAGTCAAACATTTTTTCTTTTTCTAATTGTATTAGAATTAATTACATTTATGTATTGATCTGTGATATAGATGCTCATAGAAAATAAATGAAAAAAAGAAAAAAGTTTATTTATTCTTATCAAACAATACATACACTTTTTACACACTTTCAGACTGATATTACCGATAAAACAAGTGAAACACAAACAGGTCTAGCATTTTTCCATCTCACCTTGTTACATATACAACATCTATCCTGAATTAATAAACATCAGTTGAGTGACCCATATCATTTTAACAGCAGTGATAGTATATGAAAAGATAGCAATTTACCACTAATTAGTATCGGGAACGGCTATTGCAAGGGGTTGCCGTACCTCAATAAAGGAGTGTTTGGGACTAATACCATTTAAAAGTTGTTAATCAAACATTTTGTATATAGTTTATAATGATAGAATTAATAATGGTGATTGATTAATGTACTTATCAAACTGTTTGCAGCTGTGAAACCTATTTTTCCATGTTCAGAGAACAAAAGACATGACTGATGGCATTTTTGTAGCAGAGAAACCATCATCCCTGAGGGCCTAGATTTGTGCTGTCAAAAGCTGGCTCATAAACTAGGCTGTTTATATAAATGCACAAGAGGGCAATATACATTATTCAGGCAGTGATACAGCACACTTCCTATATAGTGCTTTAAACAACAGAGAAAGGCCACTGCAAGTGTATTGTACTGTACTACCAGTACCCACAGCAGTAGAAACTTTTACCCTTTCTGCACTGGAACATAATATAGATTATATCATGTTGGTGCACATGTGCAGAGATCCACAATGTACTTCTGTGACTGTGTGATGATATTGCTGAAGCTCTGCGCATACAAAGAGAGCCTGAACTCTGAAGTAAAGCATCTGACAGGACAGCTGTTTGTTGAAGTACTGACATATCACTTCTGTGCTGTTGTCAACATGACTTTCTGGATTTGTCCAAATACTCAACTAAGGGTGTTTTTCCACTGTCAAAAGTACCCATTTTTGTACCCATTTAGGACCCATTTGGGTGTGAGCTGGATGACCCCATTTCCTCTACGGCACCCATTTGGGACCCGATTGTTTCCACTGCCGTGGGGGAAATCTGGATCTAATGGGTACATTTTGGCCTTTAATCCGGATTTTCTATACAATGGGGTCTTCTCCCAGAAAATCCGGATTGAAGGGAGCCTATTTCCACTGGAAACAGGCAATGGGGTCCAAAAGAGGCTAGGGGGAGGGGATGCACCTTTGGGACCCCCCCCAACATTGGCTTCGAAGTTACTTTGAAGTCGCTTCGAAGTTGACTTCACATTCACTTCGAAATTGCTTCGAAGATTGCACCCCCCTGCCCCCCAAAACACCTGGGGTAATGGACCGACCCCTTGTGGGTCGATCCGGATTCCCCAGATGGGTGCAAAGCTGTTCCCACAGCAGTGGTGTTAGCACCCATTCCTAATGTACCCATTCCTTAGATCCAGATCTTCTTAGCTCCAGATCTAAGGGCTGCAGTGGAAAAACACCCTAAGAGTCAAGAGTCTTTTCTGCACTTACCTGCATTAGTGGGTCTGGAACAACTGGACCCACTGATTTGGATCTCGTGGAGATGTGGGCTGAATCAGTGCTGTTTGCAGTAGATTTGGATTAAGGGCCAAAGTGAGCCAGACTAATGGGTTGCAGGGCCTCTACATTAATGTATGGATGAGGAGCCCCAGATGCCCATAGATCTGGATCAAAAGATAAGTGCAGAAAGGGCCAAGCTCAATTCAGCACCACTTCTGCCTTTATCTAAAGTAACCCCCATACTCCTATTCTGGCAGGGAAAACAAGGTGAAAAATTCTGGACAAGTAGGCACTGTGGTTAGATAAGACAACCATTCTCAAGTTTTTCCTGAAGAAAAGATCTGAATATAAAATTTTCCTGTTCTAATTACAGGCTGATGACAAAGGAACCCTCCTCTTTACAGGAAGTGAATGGGCCATCTTCCGCTTGGGCCATTCAGGTGTAGTAACACATGTAGAAATAGACACTAGTCACTTCAAAGGTATGTATGTTTTGTTAGTCTTATGGTTCTTTTATAAATCCTCTCTGGCTAATTGGGTGTCTATTATTGTACTTTCTTTACATTTTCCACTGCGTCCTCATTTTTTTCCAGACAGTAAAAGGGGCTTTTGTCATATCTGCCCCAGGAAATTTGGTACTTGAGCCTTCAGAAGCCTGCTACAATAAACTTGGTAGGCACTTTGGGAATAAAACCCCTTATTGATGCAATTTCTATACTGTCCTTCACTGCAGTTCCACAACTGTTGACAAAATGGATAAACTAAATCTATGAAATCTATAACAGTATCACCAGCACTGGTCTCTGAATGCTTGGGTAAATAGATATGTTTTTACCAGATGTGAAAGCTGCTCAGTGTGAGTGCCTAATGCATCTCTTAAGAGGGATGTGAATGTTGATCTTGTTTTAATCCCTTGGTAGCCTTTGATATCCAGAATATGGTTTCTGCTGGATCATATGTTTGCAATAGGCGTGGGAAGCACTGTGTTATAGTGATTCTGCTTCCACCTGCAGAGCTAGTCTCAGTGTACTGGCAGCAAGGCTTTGGGGTAACCCAGGGTACTATTCCATTCCTTGATGATGTTCATTATTTGTACGAAGCCACTGGGAACATTCATCAGGAGTTTTTGAATAAGTTGTCATCAGTATATGCTGATAATACTTGACTCTAGGATTGTGGAGCATCTGGGTCAGGAGAGGCTGTGAGTGACCTGAATTGGTTGTCAGGTACATTCAAGGTCTGGACAAGGGCCAGCAAACAAAAGCAGAATCCTAACAAGGTGGAGGCCTTGTGGGTGGGTGTTTTTTCAGCTTTGAAAATATCGCAGTGTAGTAACCACTAGGCTGCCCAACCTTTTTCCTAGTTTCCCATCCAGCCCCCACCTAATTACTAAGCCCCTCTCTGACCAAGAAGACAAACCTCAAGATAAAGGGCTGAGCGTCTTTTTTCCTGTTCCACAGACTTGTAGTACACGCTCAGTGCCACCAGGGTGCTGAATTCTTTCCACTTCATGCAGCTACCCTTAGGCAACAATGGAGTCCGCAAGCACATGGTTTTAAGAGTACAGTTTCCTTCTCTTCCCACTACCGGAGGATGTGACACCACAAGGACTTCTCACCCGGTGGATACCAGTTTTCCTCTAATCACCTCCTTTGATGTTGCATTGATGTCACTTCCTCCACGCCCCTTTCTACTGCTGTGTAAAAAAGCCCGGGAAGATTAAACTAGGTCTTTTTTCCACCTGTAACCTGTCTCTGGCTTCTTCATTTATCCTTACCCCATTTTGCCTAGGTGCATTTTTCAGGCTTGGGGTGGGGGGGGGAGAAATGGGGTGCTTCTAAGGCCATTTGCTGGGATTCTAGAGCAGGAATAGGTTTGTCCTTGTCTCTGCTTAGGATGCCCACGAGGATTTGGTGGGCCACTGTGTGCGACGGGATGTTGAACTAGATGGGCTGTGGCCTGATCCAGCAGGGCTTCTCTTATGTTCTCTTATGTTCTTGCCTATCGGGTCAGCCATTAACATGTGGCTTGACCCTTGGGACCTGGGCCGGTCAGGAGCTCAGATAATACCTATTGTAACACCCAGCGGTAATCGTAGCAGCTACCCAGCTGTTGCCCCAATTAGAGCAGCCTCTCTGCTGCCACGTAAGCCAGATACAAGACATTGCAGGGTACTGTACAATGTGCATCATCATCTGAACAGTTACCTGAATTTTCATTCTCTAAAGATATGGTAGAGTAGCTGATTTCAAGTAGCTGTATAGAGAATTACAACTTGCCACTGATTTTCCTCCCTGATCATCTTATCTACTCAGAGGAAAGATAAGTTGAGTTCTACTAAGTGTGCATACATATTGCATTCTTTCTTTCTTTCTTTCTTTCTTTGAAAAGAACAGCTATTATTAAATCACATGCATTTTTTTAATATTAGGAAACTTTCCAGATACTTTTAAACTTGAGGCCTGTATTTTGAGCACAGAACAAGAAAAGCAATATATGACACAAAACTGGACCTCTGCACAAAATCCAAAATGGAGCATCTTGCTGCCTGCAACAAAGGTAAGCTTAAAACCTCTGGATCAAGTAAATATAAATACCCTCCTTTGTCTACTTCCTCAGACCACAGTAATTGCAACTGATCCAATATAACGCAAACAGACTATGCTATGGGCACCTCCACTGAACCACTGACAACTGTGGACTCCAGTTCCATAATAGCAATAATCTTATGCACAGCACATACTGTACTTCAGCATGATTCCTTGCTGCCACATAGCATTTAAGTATACTGTACCAAATTATTATTTTTCTTTTACAGCTTGGACCCCACAAGAGACATTTTTTTGATGGTACCTCCATTCAGACCCTGGATGTGTTTACTCATGTAAAGCTTACTCTTGTCCCTGATGGAGGTGTGAGTAGGATGCGTCTATGGGGCTTTCCACGGACTCTGTCAGATGACAAGTAAAATCTTCACTGAAACTGGCTTTGCAAATCATTTTACCAACACAGAGTTGAATATATTAATTGTACTTGCCAGTCTTCCACATCATTGGCTCAAACCAACAATTGCTACATCTGTTCATTATCAACTAGCTCAGCGTTTCTCAACCTTCCTAATGCCGCGACCCCTTAATGGAGTTCCTCATGTTGTGGAGACCCCCAACCATGGGGGTGGAGCAGATGGGAGGTGGGAGGGAAGGGCAGCGGGAGACTTGTCGCGACCCCCCTGAAAGGGTAGTTCGACCCCCAAAGGGGTCCCGACCCCCAGGTTGAGAACCACTGAACTAGCTGAACAAATACATATAATTTGCTAATGGGTGATCTGAAGTTTATTAAGTCATGGTAAATCACAATATACAGAGCTGTAGAATTTGTGTAACAGAGCCTAATTTTAGTAGATCACCTGTTAAAATGGCGTAACATTCTAAATTAAGAAAGTATTGCTCATTCAGAAAAAGAGTAAATTTATTTTGTTTTACTGATTGCATTACATGTCAGAAAATCCAAGTATATCACCATATAGTACAGCCTGATTCAATGCTTTTTTTTTAACAAATAATTAATTTCAGTTGTACCGGATAGAAAGTATTCTTAGGATGGGGTCTTAAATAAAGCTTTCAAAATGCAATGGTAGAAGTCATGAATTCTCAAAATAAAGCTGCCAAAATTGCTGGTTAAAAATATGTATCTAAGCTGTTACATTATTTCAGTATGTTTGGGGTATAGTTCTCACAAGCCTGCCACATTTTTTTTTTTGCTTAGCTTTGATCTAAAGCTGTACATTTCCTCTTATATAAAATTATGGTATAATAAAAGGATATTAACACACCCAATTGTGTATTTTACATACTTTGAGCTTCCATCTACATAATTGTTCTATTCTTATTAAGAGCAGATATTTTTGAACTCTTGGGGTATGCTAGATTTGAATGAAAGGAGGTTTTTGAGCAGTTTATATGCCCCAGTAGGTCACAGAGGGCAAATCACAACCTCTTCCATTTAACTTTCTTTATGGGTGTCTTTTCTAAAAATCAAATAGCAAAAACAATCTGTTCCAGATGTCTCTCACACACTACCCAGAGAACTTCCAAAACAGCCAATCTACCAGTGGTGCACACTGTTTACAAATACTTTTCAGTAACATTTTTCATATAAGACTTTTGAGTTTCTGGGGAAAAAACTAGTTACAGCAAAAATAACATCCTTTCTGCGAAGGCAAAATATGAACAGCTGTTTGGATACAACTTTCTTGCAACAAGTATAAAAAAGATGTATTGAGGCATTATTAGTATAAATGGATTCAGAATAAGACTTTGATTAACAAGGAAAGATTCTGCTGAGGAAGATGTTTCAAAGACTCATTAATGCAAAGTCCATGATTTTTAATAAATATACATATGGAATATCTGGTGGAATATAACTAAATTGTCTTGTACAAGATGACAGTTTGTCATTGCTGCCTTGTGAAAATAAAATATTCCATGTGACCCCATGCATGTACAATGCTGCCTGAATTGGCAGAAGTTGTGTCATGTATTTTACATAATTTACCAGAGCAAAATAGCAATAAGCATAGCTTCACCTGAACGTATGAATGTAGTACTGACCAGAGACATACAACTGAAAGGAATAAACTGAAGTACTTGGGATAGAAAATTATAATCAGTCACCATGGCATATATGGAGTAGATGAACTTCAAGATCCTCTGGAATCTGTACCACTATGTTCTGGAGATGTCTGTAATGTTGGATAGTTATACTCTGGCTGGTATGCACAGTGGAGCCTCTCTTCTGGTCACCAGTGTGTGGGAGGCTTCTAGTATGCCTTTTAGGGGCATCTTGTCTGTCTCTGCAACTTGGAGGCATCCGGTTTCCCTGCCAAGGGTATAGAAGAAGCTAGAGACAAAGCTATGCCTGCTCTTTGGGCAGCTATTCTACCAGATAACTGTTTCATTTCCCCATTCAGTACTATTACTGTTTTTATGTATTGCTTTGTTTTTAACCATGTTTTGCTTCTGTTAAATGCTTTGAAATTTTTAATATGAAAAAGTGGCCTATAAGGGTTTTACATACATAAACTCGAAAGAGACCTAAGTAATTTTTGTTGTTGCATTGTATAAGGAGGATTCCACTGTAATAACCATTCAGAGACATCAATTTCATACATTTTCCCCCGATAACTTTATTGAACTTCTAAATTGGTACAATATAAGAATAAACATCATTAAATGCTGTACAGCCAACACGGTAATAATAAATCAATAAACATATTGGTGTGATGTGTATAACCCAGTCAGTATAGGAACAAATGTGGAAATATTCTTTGTAATTCACGAGAGAGGATGGAAATGAAGAGTTCGATCTCAGATGAAGATTTGTCTTAGCTCTGTCCAAGAGTGGAAACCATTTCTCCAGGAACCAGGTTTGTTCTTTCTCAGCAGTCATCGGTCCTACCTGGATTGCAGTTAAGTCATTCAGAGCGATAGTCAAGACTCTCGTGAGCCATTTGTCCTTTGCTAACATATTTGCTTGACTTTACACATTTCTTATGCTGGAATAATTATTATAAATATGTGCAATAGTGGGGTATCTACAAGAAAAAAGGAAATCAGATTTAAGAGTTTATAGCAATAGTATTCTTCAGCTGCTTGTGAAAAAAATTATGACATTACTGGAAAAATGAGGTGGGCATGCAGGCATCTTTGTTGTGAAACAAGCATGGCAGGTGGATCTTGGGAGAAAATGACAGATTTTAGAGCAATTATTTACAAATTTATCTGATGAGTGTGAATGCTGCACTCATACAGCAATAGATGGAAACGATGCAATAAAAGTAAACAGCAACAATATTCTGGTATCAATTCCTAATCGAAAATTACTTTTTTGTGAAAACTACTCAGTGATGGTGCTATTTATACTAAACCATATTCTGGATATGAACATAGTAAATAATAGAGCTACTGGGATGTTTTCAGTTCTCAGCTAATGTTCTCAAGGGTTCACAGAACATCCTTAAATTTCAAGGCATAATTTTCATTTATAGATGGGCAGTTCAGACCCATTTTGGCTTTAAAAAACCCCCAAAATGGGAAAAGTAACTTAACAAATTATTCCAGCCAAGTTAAACTAATCCAGCTTGGATCATATTTTCATTTCTTTGCCCATTGTAGCATCTTAAAAACAAGAGAGCTCCTTAGGTCTCTACTTCTTGTCATATTTGAACCAGGAAAACACCTAGGCCCTTTCCAGTAATTGGGAGGTCTATGGGTGTTTTACCACTTAGCATTAGAGTACCCTTTAAAGACCCATTAAGGACCCTTAACGGATCCTTAATGTGCACTCTATTGCTAGGTTTGTTCCCACTAGCACTAGAGTACCCATTAAGGACCCATTAAGGACCCTTAATGGGCCCTTTAGTGCTAAGTGGAAAAACACCCTATATGTCAGTATATTATATGATCTTATCAGACAAAGAAGTTTGAGGGGAATAAAACTTAAATCTGATTGGTTCAGTAATTGGGATAAATTTATAACATATGGTTTGGGCATGGGGGGGGAAGTCAGGTATTGTGAGGAAAAATAAGTTTGATTTGCCATTTAAACAATAGTAAGGGTTATTAATGTTTTGCTGTTCCACGCAGGGGAAAGTATCTTTGGGTGTTTTTCCACTGTCACTAAAAGTACACATTAAGTACCAATTAATGGGTATGTTATGGCATTTTTGTACCCATTAATGGGTACTTCTAGTGTGTTTTTCCACTGTCACTAGAAGTACCCATTAAGTACCCATTAATGGGTACATAATGGCATTTTTGTACCCATTAATGGGCACTTAATGGGTACTTCTAGTGACAGTGGAAAAACACACTAGAAGTACCCATTAAGTACCCACTAATGGGTACAAAAATGCCATTTCATACCCATTAATGGGTACGAAATGGGTACTTTTAGTGACAGTGGAAAAACACCCTTTGTTAAGTTTGTTATATTTCTGTAACTGATGAATAATTGAGATGTTATGTGATATTACTATATTTTTTCATTGTTGTATGCTATTCAATAAAATTAATTTTAAAAAATATATTAAAAGGACCCTTTCCAGTAAAATTTGAAATTAATATGGAATTGACCCTAATTTTTGGTTTTCTATTGAACTAAGCAACCCCTGGGCTTCTGCTCGCTGGTTTTGATCCTAATATTCAGCTAGGAAATAAAACAGGATTGCCTCCTCGCACAAAAGATCTCGCCGTTATATACGGGAAAATAAAACCGCGTTAAGCCATCCTTAGGCTTGAGCCCTCATGTCCCGCACCTCTTTCACCCACGGGCAGAAAGCCACGCCCACAAGTGTGGGACTCTGCAGCCAACGAAGCCAATTAATTCGCTAGGCGGGCTGTCAATCTTCATCCACCAAAGCTCGGCAAACCGAACGAATTCACCTGTCAAAGCCCTCCGGCTCGCGCTCCCCATCCTGATAGGCTGCGGGCGTGTCAGCGGGAGTCCTCCCCCCACCCACTCTTATGTAGCCTATGGGAGAGCAGCGCTTCGGATTGACACTGCGTCCGACGAATCCCCTTATGGATTCCACCGTCCCTCCTCTCTCACTTGCCGTGCCCGCGGAGTTGCCTCAACCTGGACGGGACCGGGCTGCACCTGTGTACCTGCTGGGCCTTTGGTTTGCATGTTTCCATGGAGACGGCCCCACTCCTCCCCCGCGGTGAGCCATGTTGTGTGCTGTGGGCAGGAGTCACAATCCGGCCCCTTGGAGCGACGTCAAGCCCTGGAGGCAAAGCGGGCAAAGTGAGGGGAGGAGAGGGGAGGGGCGAGGGTGGGGGGGCTGCTCCCACTTTAGTGGTGTACAATGAACTAGAGGGGAGGGGAGAAGAGGAGGCTGGCCGTCCAAGAGGTGTGTCAGGTCGCTTGTGCAGCCCTTTCCTCCTCCTCCTCTTCTTCCTTGGGTCCCTTCAGAGTCTGGTGGGCTTGTGAGGAGTGGACTGGAGGACTGTGACTTTGCTTTTGGATGGACTGCAGTGGCCAGGCAGCAGCAGCAGCAGCAGCCTCCCTCCTCCTTTCCTGCCAGCCACCTGCGTGCAGTCACTATGGTGGGCACCCCACGACCTCGAGCTGTGCACAGCCTGACCGATGCTACCCCTGCCCGCACCATTTGGGTGTACCGCAATGGCGACCCTTACTACTTGGGAAGGAAGTTTGTGATCAACCATCGGTATGTGCCCAACTTTGAAGCCCTGATGATACAGCTGAATGAAGGTGTGCCAACCCCCTTTGGGGTGAGGAATATTTATACGCCTCGACAAGGGCATTCTGTTACGGACCTGCCCGACTTTCAGCAGGGAGGCAGATATGTGGTGGCTGGCAGGGAAAGGTTTAGGAAACTCAAGTAAGTATGATTCGATGCAGGGAACACATGGGGTACGGAGGAATGACAGAAATGGTTATAAACCTAGGTAAAAGTGAACGCTTGAGCAACTCCTCACACATTTGGATGAAGGTTCCATGGCTGTGGTCACACCTAAGGTTTAATCCAGCTTCAGTCCACCTTCAGAGGTAGAGAACACATCAGCAAAGAGACCAGTAATTTTCTTTCCACATTATCTATCCCAAAGGTGAATTTTCTGAGTGATTTAACACTGAAAGAAAACAGCTTGTCACTTTGCTGATGTGTTCTCTCACTCTGAAAGTGGAGTGACGCTGGATTAAATCTTAGGTGTGGTTACAGCCCATCGTGCTTATATTGGGTTGCAGCCGTAATGCTTTGAATCCAAGCACACAGAACTTCAGCTTTGTCAAAAATTGTGCGATGGAGGTGCCAACATACACTCATTCTGAAGGTTGTTCATAAAATGCTTGTGTTTCCAAACAATGCAGTGCTGACAGTGCAATACACGAAGAATCAATATACAGTGGTACCTTGACATACGAGTTTAATTCGTTCCGTAACCTTGCTCTTATGTCAAATCGCTCATATCTCAAAGCAATTTTCCCATTAATCCATTCCAGCTCCCAAAACACCACCTCAGTTGTTTTTGTTATGTACTGTACTGTATTTACATACTCGTATCTCAAATCTTGCTCTCATCTCAAAGCAAAATATCACTCGCTCGGCGGCTTGTATCTCAAAACACTTGTATGTCAGGGCACTTGTATGTCGAGGTACCACTGTAAAGGCTTTTAATGCATTCTTCTGCCATATGGTTAGTGCCACCTGCATAGACCTTGCTGTCCTGGAGGAACTGATAAAGGTTATTTTGGTTGCTAGATAATTGGCAGACATTTTAAGATGCACAATTTATTCTGCTGTGTCTCCCCCACTTGACGTATCAGTCTCCTGCTTCCCTTCTTTTTTCCTTCAGATTTGGGTAATTTCACCCTTTGATTTAGGGGTTTAAGTAAGTAGGAATACTGTTCTTAGTCTGATGATCTTGAAAAACTGGGTTCTTTACAACAGCTCTTACCGTCTTTGGCTCATTGGCTATCCTGACTGGGCTGATGTGAGATGGAATGGTTCATCTCATCCAACAACATGGATCCACATGTCCACAGGAATGTTATGAGTGTAGTAACACTTTCCTTGCTTAACACTGTTTCCTCACTTTACTGTTCTGGTACATGTCAAGTTGTCTTAAACTGGAATAAGCAATCTGAGTTGATTGCTTCTGGAATGGAACAAGACCATTGTGCATCAGCTCTTCTGCTGGCTCTGAAGCTTGCATCAGCTTTGGGGCCATAATAAGGTATTTCCGGGTGCTCTGAATGCCAGGAATTTTCATTTTTGATTTTTGAAGCTCCTGGGAACCCAGTTTTGGTGATGGATCTTTGCTCTCTCCTGTACTGAAAGAGTGTACTAGAAGGGGGAGAGATCCCCTTAAATCAGTGGTTCTCAACCTGGGGGTCGGGACCCCTTTGGGGGTCAAATTACCCTTTCAGAGGGGTCGCGACGAGGCATTTCCAAATAAGCAAAAATGAACCTAGGAGCGGATAGTTTTCTTTCTTTTTTTTTTAGTACCAGTAATTGATATTGGCACTATCAAAATCTAGATGTGGGAACCACTGGAAGACACAAGTAGGCTGTGATCACACCTTAGGGGTTAGGAGACCTGAGGTTGTCTTAAGTCCTTGGAAACCAATGCCAAATTGCGTTTCTGGTTTTTTGGAAGACTTTCCTGGCTAGAAAGGGACTATCCTGTAAATGGAATATCCCAGCAAGTGGTGTGGAACTGAAAATCACCAACCCATGCCCTGTGGCTAGGGACCGTCATTCCTAGCTGTTAAGGTGGTGGGGAGGGGGCTGGCTGCAGAGCTTGTGCAGTGCCCCATGAGCTGCTGGGGACTTAAATCTGCATTGATACCATCTGTGCAGACAGTGCGAGTCCAGCCTTCAGATCTACTGATCCAGAATGTCTGCTCCCTCAGTGCAGAAACAGCCCATGATGGAATAACATTTATTCTTAAAAAGTTCTTCCTAGAATACTAGAACATAGCTTTCACGGACACTTTGTTCTGAAGAAGTTTGATTGGTCAATGTTTACATTCTTTTCTGTTCAGCAAGTACAAAGCAGATTGATCAGATTTTTGTAAGAACCTTCCTTTGCTCATGGTTTTAATCCAGTAATCAGTTCTCTTAAAAATAGCAATCCTAGTATGGTACTTTTTTTGCATTCTTAATAACTATTTGTAAACAAAATGTGCAAAATTGAGTAATGTTTATTACTTCTGTATCAAGACAGAATGAATTACTTCTAATTGATTAGTGTTTACTCTGCTGCAATGTATTCATCTACTTCAACAGCCTAAGTTGAAATAGTACTGTACATTAATTAAACCTATTTGAATAAAAGTTTGATTTTTGTTTTGTTTATATTAAAGTTATTGGGGGTGGAGTGTTCTCTGTATTGTTCATTCATTTGTTGGTGTTTAAGAACAGAAGAAATTAAATCCATTTGTTTGGTATCCAGAATTCAGTGCATTGAATTGGGATTTTTAAAGTGTTTGTAAATATTTGACTATGAAACATGTGGGCTAGCTCTTCTTACAACATATGATAGTAAGTATAATTCAAAGAAGTATCTATGTTTGTCTGGATCAGTAAGGAAGGGGTCTAGTAGCATGATGCATCTGATGAAGTATGCTTGATCTATAGAAGCATATGCTACCGCTAAAGTCACTCAAGCCTAACTTGACTTTCATGGGAATAGGAAGCACTGACTGCAGTAGGACTTATTTTTCAGTAGATTTGGGGGCTTTTTGCGCTTAACTTCCATGGGATGCTATCCCATGGAAGTTAAGTATAAGGACAGTGTCCGGTGTTTGCATTGTGAATGCTGTTCCTTCCCAAACTTAGCCCAGACGTACCTGGGTCCTGTTGAAGTGTGGAGAGTCCCGTCCAGGACCATCCACATTGCTATAGCAATGGCCATGTGTATCAGGCTTTTGCTATGGTGATCGACAACACGGTGCACAACTGTGTAGCCGCACCACCCGCATGCAATGTTTGCATAAGAGGAAACGAGAATGTTGCGTCTAGGGGTTGACCGACAGTTATCGACAATCAGGATGGCTCTGTGCCGTTCTGGGATGGAGGCGGCACTGCAGTATGTGGTTGCTCCATTCCAGATTGTACCAGGCCATTCTGGTCATTGAAGTGTGAATGGGCCCTTCGGTAGAATTTAAGTTATGACCAGTTAACCAGAAGTAGTGAGACAGCAAGAGAGAGGTGAAATACTAATATGACGAACCTCATCCTGATCTGTACCACCCATGGGAGATCAGAAGTAGTGCCACAATGCCACAGTTTCAATGGCGACTGCTGTTAGAACTTATATACTGTCTCTCCTTCCCTCAATGTATTCTACTTTGGTCTCCATGGAGCCAGTTTCTTAGCTTAAGTTGTGTTGATCCTGCTGGTTTATCTCAGAGAGCAGATTTGTTTTCTTCTTTTGGACTGACTATTGTAATTCACACAGGTCAAGTCTGTGTAGGATGAGAAGCATTTCATTTATAATATTTTAAACTTCTTAAAAAATCAGTTTATGAACTGTTGCATAAAATTTGTGTGATTTGTTTTCCTTTCAGTTACTTTAGTATAGGGGCAAAGAAACCTCAAAGAAAGAAGAGGGATGAGGTGGTAAGTATGTTTTCTGTACTGTTAAGGAAGCATTAGTATAGTTTTACTGCCTAAAATTATATTAGTCTCAATTGTTTTTTGAACTTTGCATGAAAGACACCTCTGAAGGTGCTCACCTTGCCTCTGGGGTAGGGTGCCTCAAGTTTCTCCAAGTGTTTCTTCCATGCCATGTGGATTTTGCCCAAGTTTATCTATTTTCCTTTCCCCCATTCTTTTTCCACAGTTCTATTAGTTCTACTATATTACATTGCTGTGAAATGAAAAAAAGGTTCTTTCAAAACATACAGATACAGGTAAACCAGGCCTGAGGAAATTCACATTCTTTAGGAAAGGCCAAAAACAAATCTTATGAGTTCTGATGTTAATTTTATAGATATATGAGTTGGGAATTCCTTCTGATGCCTGATATAGCGGTCACTCTAAATGAGAGCAAAATTGCCAAAAGGGTCTATACAGTAATGCAGTGAGTGCTGTATGTGCAAAGGGAAGCTGGGTTTGTATTTCTATAGAAATGAAACCCAGAAGTGGAGAATAGTTGATCTTTTCAAAGGTGTTGGATTCTGAGCTGCCACAAGCCACAGCCAAGTTTGGTCAACTGTTAAGAATACTGGGAGTTGTAGACTAACAGCATCTAGAGAGCCACACAGTTTCTTACCTTTTGTTTGGCCTTACTATATTTGATGTGTTAGGTGGCAATGGAAAAACAGTAGTCAACTGAGACTGGAAACTAATTATTTCTGCCATACTGGAGACAGAGACAGAGAAGAGAGTCCGAGATTATTGACCTGACGCTTATCCTCAAATAAATGAGGCAAAACTATTTTGGTTGATTGTTCAGATCTAAGCCAATCAAAATACTGTAACTAAATATTTCTCACTCTCCTTCAATTGCTGTTAACTGCCCTAAATGCTGTTGCCACTTAAAAGGGGTTCCTGATTCCAACTGCATTCCGTACATTAAGAATATGGCACCACAGATAGATCTTGGTGTTGACAGCTGTGAGGCCTTTCAGTGTTGATATTTACAGATTATGATAGGTTTTCTTCACTTCTTCAGCTGGTTGCTATTAGCATGTAAAAATTCACAGGAGATTTTATTCTCAGATCTGCCACATCCCATCTATTTTGCTTCTGAGAGAGGGAACTTCGTTATTCTTCTTGACAGTAGCTCCCTTAGCAAATTGATTTATGTTGGATTGAAAATGGAAGGTTGCTAAGAAGATGGTGGTGGTGACAGTTCTGTTGGAAGCATGGGTCTCTAATGTTTTGTCAGAATTTTGCCTTTAATATCGTGGTAATTTTTTCCAAATTCAGTATTCAGGGCCCTTTTTGCACTTGGCATCCCAGCCACGGGAAGCCTTGGGTGAAACAGCCCCAAATGCACTAAGCACCTGCACTTGCGAACTTACCTTTAATGTGAATGGATCCTGAGTGAAGCCTCTGTAACCAGGCCACGTAACCCATCACATGGATGTGAGATGGGTTATGTGATGTGTCACATGACCCTCTGCAAACCAGGAAATGCAGATGGAGTGTCTGGAGCTTGATTACCTTTGGTGCTACTGCAAGGTAAGTAAACATGTGTGGAGCACTTAAACCTTCACCACATGGGGAATGTTCCTTCATGGAGGATCTTCTGGCAAAAGATCTTCTGGTAAAAGAAACGCAAGTGCAGGTACTCTGGAAACATTCCCCATAGGAACTATGGGCCAAGTGCGAAAAGACCCCAAGTTCCTAAGCAAATATAATAGTTCAGATAAAATGGGCATTAAGAGTGAAAAATTATAAACATTATTTGCTTTCTCGTCTATATTTTGTTTTTGCAGATTCGACCAGTAGTGCACAGTAATATACAAGTGCCTTCCAAATGGCAGTCAGACTATAAAAAGCCATTAACTATTAAGTAAGTATATTTTTTTGAAATGTTGCGTCTACTATTATGTTCTGCCATAAGGAACATATTTTTTTATAAAGACAGCTAGAAATTGAACCGGACATGGAGAGGAAGGTTCCAAAAAGCTTGGTTCGGTGTTAAAATTCAAGAAACATTTGAAATGGTCACACTCAGAGCTGAATCTGGTATTTAGACAGTAGTCTGGGAAGGGGGCAGGAACTGTTATTTGGATTCATGGAGGTTATTTTCCTCTCTGGTGCTTCTGATGGTGAGGCAACAAACAGGATATAACCACTTTGGCTTCTGAGACCTTCCCTGGGGTCATGGAGGTTCTGGAAAGAACAAAAGCAAGCAAACAAACAAAAACTGAAGCATTACTTGTGTTTTCTGGTACAGGCCTGGGGAAGTTCCCAGAGGCCCTGAGATAGGATCTACATGCAGTGCATTGTCCTGTGTCAAACAGGGCTAATTATGGGCTGCATTGTGTGATCTGGCCAAAGATCAAAAGAGTGACCAGTAGATTTGGACAAAGGCAGTCCATTTTGAAAGTCTAGGTCAGGCCATCTACCTGATGTCATCCACAGCCAATCCTTTAGGACAGTCTACTGCCAGGGAATGTCTGGGGGACTCCGTTTAAATAGTGTCTTGTTGGAGTGGACTTTGGCACCATTTTCTTGCTGGGACCCACTCCAATACATATCCACGTGGATGCTGGTTTTCCCCAGTGGACTGGCCCACAATGTAATTATGGTGTTCCCTGTGGGAACAGAGCTGAAGAAGCGAAGAAGCTAGCAGCCCCATGTGGAAGCAGCCTAAAATGCTTATAATGGTGCCTTCCCTTCCCTCCCACCAAGTTCTGTGCTGGGAGGTGAGTCCAGGTAAAGACTCCTTCCACCTTCAAGAGAGGATGGTGCAGATATGTTTGGACTCAGCTTAGTGAATTAACGGCTGTTTTGCAACAGTGTTTGCCCACCTCTAATGATGGGTCTGTCACTGAGCACAATAATGTATTAGACAAAAACTTTGGCTTCTTCTGAGTCGCTGATCACACCTGCTTCTCTAATTAAGTTCTAACAAGCCTCATTTATTTTGCATGCTGCAGGACCAAAGTTTGTGGTTTATTTTATCCCATTCTGGTAAGTTTTTTTGAGATTTGTTTGAACAAAATGGGTTTTCTTTGGTTTGGACAAACTGCTGTATCGGGTGTAGTTTCTTTCTTTCAGTATGGTATCAGAGAACTACAAACTAGTTCAGATGAGACATTCACAAGACGTTCACTTCTAACTATAGTTTATTGTGGTATTTGAATTGGACTACTGTCTTGCCTCCTTGATGGTCCTTGTATCTGTAAGAAGTTTGTATGGACACATCCAGGAAATTTCCTTGACAAGAACACCGCATGCAGATTATTAAACCTGTGACAGATATTTCTTGAAGTACATTGGAAAAATGGTGAGATAGAAGGATAATGACTTCGTTATGAAATTGGGTTTGCTAATACAAAATCCATTGCATTGCATTTGGATCCTTAGCTGTTTTGTTATTGCAAGACACCTCTAAAAGGCAAACTGAATAAGAACAGTGACAGCACTTGTATTTGAGCTATGTTATCACTTCTCAGCCTCTTTGTTAAAACTAAGTGTAGTAGGATCCTTTTCAAAGTTCTAAAATGCATGGAGAAACACACTTGTGGAATTTTTTAGAACTTAAGTTATTTTTGATAGGAAGAGTCATGCATTTATTGCTACCATTTTATATTTGTAAATAAGGAAAAAACCATAGTTCAGTGGTAGAGCTCTGGCCTTATATGCAAAAGACTCCATATCCAATCTTTGGTATCTCCCTGGCATAAGGGAATGATAAACCTTCTCTGTACTATTACAAGGAAAACTGTTTAGGTCTTTCCCTAGGGTGTCTTTTTATTTCTTACGGTATTTGCTAATAAAAATTCATTTCAGTTCAGGTTCCTCAATTTGTGTATTGAAATTTCCACTAGATGGCCCCAAATAGCTTCTTATGACATCTTCCATTTCATTAGTCTTGAGTTAAATAAATACCCAGAATTAAATATTTGATAGCAGAATTCTGCTATGTTCCTCAGTAATTTCTACACTGCATATTTTAAAGAATGGCATTTGAACTTGTTTTTGAGATGACACTGCAGGTGTAATGAGATTTTAAAATCTTTTTGAGATCCCATCACTTGTCACATTCAAAAATTAAGTGCTTGGTTCTTGAATACTTAACTTACATTTTTATTAAGTAGGGTAAAGCTCTTGATAAAGAGGCAGAAAGATAGATATCATTTTGTTCTTTTTAGAAAAAAACTGGACATTAATTGCATAATATGTGCACACATCAGCCAATTTAGCAAATATTCTAGGACATAATAGAAAAGTACTGCTGAGATGAAATGAAATGGAATAGAATGAGCCAAGTTTTTGGACTCTGTCGTATGGAACTCCGTTTTGGAGAAAAGAAGTTGCAGGCATACTTGATAGAAAAACATATCCTGGAAGATCCTCTTTTGTTGATAGAAGGAGTTAAGCAAGGAGATAGCAGGAGCAAGTGATATTACTGCAGATATGTGAATCTCCACTATAAGGAAAATCCCTTTTCTTCCTTTTCTTGGATTGCAGACCATGCAGTATTTTAACAAAGAATTTTGGTGTGCAGTGACGTGTGGAACGCATTTGGTTCTTTCCATATGAGCTTATATTTTTAATATTTATTTTAGATAGAACACATTCTTTAATCAATTAATTTTTTCATTGCAGTATTAATTGTTTAAGATTTTATTTTTATTTATTTATATTTATATCCCGCCCCACACCTGAGGGTCTCTGGGCGGCTCACAACATTTAAAAACAAACATATCAAAACTTTATCAGTCCTAAAAACCAGTGCAAAGTTTAAAAATCCAGCATTAAAAAATACAAAAACAATTTTAAAATAGCCGTGTTTACAATGGGGGAAGCGTAGGGAACATTTAACCAAAGGCCTGAGTGAAGAGGTATGTCTTCACTGCCTTCCTAAACATAAACAGAGAAGGGGCCTGACGCACCTCGAGGGGGAGACCATTCCAAGATGCTTTGGAGAGGTACATGGAAGTATTTTCATTATCTGAATTTTCACTAGATGTAGTCTGGTTTCAGGAACAAATTAGGTACAGATAAAGGGAAATAGTATACACTTATGAAAGACGAGGTGGGGGGAACTTGGATTAATTACTGTCAAGGTAACTGCACATGTGAAAGACAGTTATAGGCGGTAGGCCAGTGTATGGGTCTGAAAAATAGAAATCTTGGATTGCTATCTGCTAGATCTGATGGCCTGCTATATTTGAGCATCTCAAGAAATCTTAAGTAGAAGCAAGTTCTGTTGAAGTCTTCATTCTGGATATTTTCCCTATAAAACTTTCAACTTTATAACCTTTTATAATACTTTTGCTTTTAATTCTAATTTGAAGAAAACCAGACTCAGTACACATCCATGCTGGAAGTCCTTGAAATATTTCAGTGCTGTGTTTGTGAGAATGGCAAATCCTCAAATGCACTACTGCTAACCAGATTACAGTTTTCACTATGAAGAAAGATTACAGTTTTCACTATGAAGAAATTGTTCTCCCTTTAGATTTTTCAGTCTCTCAGCGGTCCCTAGGAAAAAGTTAGTAATTCACAAAAAATAAAATGTTGTTGGAATCAAAGTAAACTAGTTGAATATATAACAAAATTCTCAAAATATTCCTTCTGTAACTGGCTGTAGCTTAGCTTCCAACCGCAAAAGCCAATTTAAACATATCAAGACTTCTGGAAAAGAGGGGATATTGCCAAGAAAAGAACACTGAAATCAAATTTCTCACCTAAAATGGGAAAGTGACCTATAGCCCTTGGGAAATTTAATGGTATTATTGTAAGCATTGGTTACCAGCTTGTTTCAACGCTCAGACACAATGCATGTTTGGTTACATTTTAATCATTTAGTCTACTATGGCTGCATAGAATTGACAGTAAAGTAGATTGGGAAAGCATGCATGGGTCAATTATTTGTTTGCAGAATCTTCATCCCTGCCAGTGTTCCCGTAACATTAGTTCATTTTTATATGAAAGAGAAGAAATACTGTTCCCTACCTCTTGGAAAACCTTGTGAGATGCGTGAGGGTCTAATATGTAGCTAAAAATTAATATACAGTCAGTTGCATTCTCACCAATTTGCTGTGTGGGACCTTGAATTTAAATTTAAATTTCACTGCACATTTATTTATTTATTTATTTTTGTTTTGTTTTTGCTGCCTGGAAGTCTGTATGAGTCCTCTAAATGGGATTAGTTACCCATGGATTAAGATAATTTATAGCAGTGTATGTATACATCAGCACCTGCACACCCTTATTGCTTTACTATATATGATTACATTATAGATATTAGGGTGTAATGGGCACCACTGTGATGCTCGAAGACCTAATGTGGGTGGGGCAGAGAAGAGGAGTGAATCCTCAAAATTGCTGTGATGTAGAAAAATACTGTATTTTTTGTCACATAAGGCACACTGACCCATAAGATGCATCTATAATTTCCAAGAAAGGAATACTTAGAGATCTTAAATAAAAATAGGATGCAGGATGATTTTAGGAGAATTATTTTGGAAGAATAGAGATCTTGCATGGCAAAAAATACAGTATGCGGTATATTTGAGTTGTTTTATGCTCTGAAATTTAGCTGAACTTTGGCTTTTGAAAAAAAAAGTTTTGCAGTTCAGCTGTAATTGTATTTACTCAAAAGTAGGTTCTATTGATTTCATTTAGACTTAACTTCCATGTCAGCATACTTCAGATTGCAGCTTTCGTTCCCAAAGTGGTTCAATGTATCCTTACTGGTAGAGGAAGAACCATTTTCTCACATAGACTTCAATGAAGAAATCAATTGATTCTATTATCTCTTTGAAAGGACTGTACTTTATTTCCTCTGGGAATTGTTGAGGACATCTTTGGATGGAACTGACAGAAAGTAATTGAATTTTCAGAGGCTTTATCTTTCTTGAGTTTTCCAAGTAGACATATTTCATGTTTGGCTTGCCATCAGGTAGAAATATCCAATATTGTTCAAGTTTAAATTTTTATCAAACAAGATTCAAGCCCTATGGATTCCTAATGAAACAGCTCACGTTATTTTCCAGTTTTCTTATACCTTGCTTTCCAGAATGATCTGTTCTGAAAAAAACTTTTTGTTTGTCTTTTTGATAGTGTTTTCACAAACGGAGATCTTTTGGTAGCACCTGTGAAAATTATCATTCCCAAGTTTACACAGAAGAGTTGGAATGGTGTTCTTGGATTGATAAATGAAAAAGTACTTTCTAATTCTGGGGGCGTTCATAGGTAGGTAATCACTTTGTAAAATAAAGCAGCTACTGAAAGAAAGTGTTCTTTTATGTCAAGAGATTCCTTCTAGATGTGCTATGCTAATCAAAAGAGGCAGGTATGTCATTGTAGAACTGAAAAGATGAAGGAAAAATCAACCAGAATTATCAGGAGGTTGATGTAATTCCTACAGAAGAAAAGTTACAGTGATTGGACCTGTTAAGTTTAGGAAAAAAAGGGTGCATGGGTGTTTTTCCACTAGGACTAAGTACCCATTAAGTACCCATAAAGGACCCATTTGGCTCAGAGCAGGAAGATGCCATTTCCCTATTAAAGCCACATTTGTTTCCACCAGTTCTAGGGAAATCTGGATCATATGGGTCCTTCAGGACCTATAATCCAGATATCATGTAGACCCCATTAAAGGGGTCTACAATGGGGTCTTCAGCCATCAAATCTGGATTATACAGAGCCTGTTTCCACCGCTATTAGGCAATGGGGTCTAGGGGAGGCTTGGGGGGCACCCATGCTGGGGGTGCACATTTTCCGAAGTCCCTCTGAAGCCGGCTCCAAAGTCCCTCTGAAGTTGCCTTCAAAGATTAGCACAGGGTCCGAAGAGGACCCCATGCGAGAGCAATGCCTTTGTCAAAGGCTCTGGAGAATCTTCGAAATTTACAGCAGATCACTCTGGAGATTCTCCAGAGCCGCTCCGGAGGATCTTTGAAGAATCTCCTGAGTGTCTATGGAGATTGGGCCCCCTATCCCCCAAAACACCTGGGGTGACAGGCAGGCCCCATGTGGGTAGATCCGGATTTGCCACATGGGTGCTCCAGCGTTTCCACTGCTAGATCAACCGTGGAAACGCACTGAGTACTTTCCTTAATCCGGATCTACTAGATCTGGATTAAGAGAAGTACCCATTCCTTAAATCTGGATCATCTTAGATCCGAATTAAAGGAGGTCAGTGGAAAAACACCCCATGGAATGAAATATAGTAGAAAATATGCTTGAAAATATTTCTTGCAAGTTTGTACGTTTTCTGTCCTACATTTTGCTCTTTTCTCTGTTATATATTCGTTCAGTATTATGTCATAGATTTTTGAGTGCCACTCTTTTTGAATTACATTATCAGCGTCTTCCGTTGCTTTGCTATTGTAAACTGAGCTACAAAAATTAAGTAATGTAATAGCAATTTCTCCTGGGTTTTAAATTTCAGTTGGGCGAAATCACACAATAAATATTTGAGGGTTAAGGGGTATTTGATATTCTATAATTTGAAATGATAGCATTTAAAGGCAAAACATAACACAATATTTTCCCCTTTGATAAGGTTTTGTAATGATGCCCATGAAATAGGAAGCTGTAATTAAAGATGTCAAGTGAAAGGCTCAGGTTCTTTCTTTGACTGTAGAATGATAGATGGAAGTTTGTGCACTTCAGCCTAGTAGTTATATTTGCAGTGGCTCAGTATATTGGTGCAATGTTGCTTCTGAAAATTCAAAATCTCCAGTTAAAGTAGGTATATTTATATGTGCTTGAGTATATTTACTTATTCTAATCAATGCTTTGCAGGTTGTATACATTAAATGGCCATCCTGTACATGGGTCAGATGATTTAGAACATAACCAATTCTATGTAGGATGTGGTAAAGAAAAGTTTCAGCCTTTACCATACTGGCAGCATCAGAAAGTACCAGAAGATGTTCGGTGGTAAGATCAATCTTAGTATTTTACTGAAGCATTGTTAGTGATATTCTTGATGTTAAACTTTGGCTTTATTCTTTTCTGAGGTTAGTAGAAAGATTTTTACTGAATTTACTTCTGCTTAAGGTGAATCTCCTGAAACAAAGCTTAGAAACATACCACTTTGAACAAATTTCTTTGAAGTTTGGGATCAAGACATAAGGATTTGCACATGGTTAACTTAATGGTTCTTTGGAAGTAACGTTAAACAACCAGTTTGAAAAACTGCTGATAATAGAATAAACACTAATTATTTTAGTGTGCTTCTGTATGTGGAATTGAAGAATTTGTGTAGTTCACACATACAGGTTCATTGTGTTTATGTTTGTTGAACCATCAGTTTATATTACCACCACCACCACTATTACTTTTTCTTACATTTAATTTAACTCAGCTTTGCCACAAAAAACTTAAATAAAAGCAGCCTGCTCTACTTCTGCAGTTTACTGATGGCATGAAACCTCTTTAGTCTTGTGGTTTGATCTTGTGGTTAGAGTGCTGGACTCATAACTTGTAGTTAGTGGATTTGATTTTGCACTCCTCCATGAAGCCAGTTGGGTGACCTTGGGCTAGTCACAGTTCTCTTTCTGAGCCCTCACAGCCTCACCTACCTCACAGGCTGTCTGGCATGGGCAGAAGGACAGAAAGCTTTGTCCCCTTAAATGAGTGACAAAAAAGTGGCATAGAAAAGCCAGCCCTTCTTCTTCACAATTGTAACTCTGCTTTGATTCTTCCTTTCTGTCTGCTTTGTTCAACTCAGTTTTGATGGCTCTAAATCAAACCTGAAAGAACTAGCAACTATGTCTTCTCTCTCTCTCTCTTTGATTTACAGCATTATCCTTCCTTAGGTCTTCAAAGATTAATAAAACTGCCGTGGCATTGGTGCACCTTGGGGGCAGCTGTGTGAGGAGAGATTGCTGCTTTTGCAAAACTAAGCCTGAGTGCTCTAGCCCGTTCTTACAAAGGAGGAAGAGAGAAGTGTATTTGACTTCTCTTATGGGAAGGGAATCTTCCTTAAGGATTGTCATGTGCTCATTCAGAATGCGCCTTGAAAAGGTCTTGTAAGATTAGCTATTCAGGAATGGTTATGATAATATCAGTGTTTCTAGTGGTGGGATGATGGTTGTTCTGGGCACGCAACATGGCGGGCATGCAGGGTACCATGCCTGTATACTGCCTTCTGCCTCAGATGGTGTGTGACTATTCCAGATTACTTGGAAAAGTGCTCCGCACACCTTCAAAACATTGCTGTGGTTCAAGAAATTTTAAAAAGTAGAAATGGATGTCAACCCTATGAACTCCAGTTCTGAAAAATGATGTTTCTGGATGAAAGATCTAGTTAGATACAGAAATACTTGAACATATACCCTAAGTAGAAAAATACAGTAACGTAGCAGGGGCGGGATAGGATGATAAAGTGGCCAGACAAAAAGAGCACATCCTGGATATTTTCCATCAAGCTCTTTTACTGATGAAGCAAGTGCTAGAATAGCGATTAATAAGAAGGCAAGAAGAACAGCAGTGCAAGGGGTTGGTTCTTTAAAAGTGGTGTATATGCTAAAGCAGGACAAATCCTATCCTTTTACTCACTGATGTTAGAATTAATATTAATAACAATACTAATTGCTTGATTCATGCAGGGCTTTAGTTCTTCAAAAATGAAATCTGAAAACAATGCAGATCAAAAAAAGAGTCTAGTAGCACCTTGAAGACTAACGGAGAAAGAAGTTGTGGCTTTTATAGACTAAGCCTACTTCCTCAGATAAAGACTTTACTCAGACAGCACTTACTTAATCAGCATTATTTGGATAATCTGGAATTAAGTAAGCGCTGTCTGGATGAAGCTTTGCACAACCTATTTCCCTCCATTAGTCTTTAAGATGCTAGTAGTCCCCCTTCTTTAATACTGGTCCAAATTAACACAGCTGTGTCTTTGAATTCTATGCAAATCAAGCAGTTGATATCATTAGAAAACTGGGGTTCAAGGAATATATTGGGGAACTTTGGAGGAAGAGGTGACCTAAATTTTAGAAAAAGTTAAAAAGGAAGGTATAGACAATCAAGGGGAGGTGTCTGCCTACATTAGGAAAAGTATGGAAGACCAATCAAATGGATGTGACTCATACTGTGCCTGTGTGACTAGAATGAGGACCCTAGAGAGGGTGCCTTACTTGATGCCTGTTCTTTTTCCCCATCTCTCAACAAGCATTAGTGCTCGCTTCGGCAGCACATATACTAAAATTGAAACGATACAGAGAAGATTAGTGACACGCAAATTCGTGAAGTGTTCCATATTTTTTTAAAAAACAAAAAGTAAATTAAAAAAAACAAGCATTGTGTAAGGCAGTGATGGCCAACCTATGACACGCGTGTCACAGCTGACACACCAAGCACTTTTGGGTGACACACCTGGTCACCCTGGCACCTGGGCATGTAATTCTTGCTTGTTCTTGACGTGTGTGAAATACCAACTTTGAACTGAAGATTTGGCAAATAAAATTCAGCAACAAAAGTCACTAATGTAAAGAATTTTTTGGTTTTGCTTTTAATAAAATACATATATCAAAAATATAACTTTTTTACTAGAGCTACAAATACCACAAAATTATGGATATTTCTAGAAGTGACACAGCACCTGAGTTAAGCTAGTTTTTCTTGCGAATTTTGACACACCGAGCTCAAAAGGTTAGCCATCAGTGGTGTAAGGTGTGGATGATCCTCCCTCCAGTCCAGTCAGTAGATTCCAGTGTACTATGGGATAGGAGAATGTTTTAAAATGAACCATCGGTGTTGTGACTGAACTGATATTGCTTCCTTTTATCACGAATCTCAGGGAACATTTAGTGTATTTTTTATTGGCTGAGGTATAAAAATTATTCCAGTTTTGTTGAAAAACTTCATTGTATTGCTTAGGATAAAGTGTATGTAGGATTTTCCTTTTTTTAGTACAGTATGTAGCTAATAGTTGAAATTTTGGGGCGTACTTTATTATTGTACAGATGTCAGTATCTTAATTCTACCTACGTTTTTCAGGTAAAAGAACACATCTGTTTAATTATAGCTCATTTTGTTAGTAGACTGTAAGTTAATAAGTATAAATCACTGACATAAAAGAAGAAAGGACTAATCAATGTTTTAAAAAGAAGAATAGACAATCCGACTAGGTGCTTTTTTGTGAATCTAAAAGTAGCCACCAGGAACAAAATCAAAAATAGTCTACAATAATTTCAGTGAAATATTTACTAGTCCTTGCCTTGGCCTCTTTCTTTTCCTCAGCTTCCCCCTTCAGAAGAACAACTGCCGTTTGGTTCTTTTCTGGAGCTGTTGACTTGGCATGACATGGTGTGAGATCTGGCTGAGTGCTTTTAAAAGTAGCTCAGGACACATTTGTATAGTGTGGTGGTTTGCCCAGCAATTAACAGTTCCTGACCTGGGGTACAAGTGCCTTCAGGGGTATGAATGAGAACATTTAGGGGTATGTGAAAAAAATAGAATAATGTAGAAAAAAGGCACATACATGATCACTGTGAGACAAGATACAAATCAAAATTTGTTGAAGGGGTATTTACCCTACCTGAAAAGTCTGCTCAGTAGGGGTTAATGGGGGAAGTTAAAGACCATAAATATATTGGCATCTTAACCTGGAATGTTGCTGAATGGAAGCATAAAGTTGCGGATGTGAAAGGGTACAATTTATGAAAGTGAAAAACAGCTGGGTCTAAATGAACTTATCTACGGAATGATACTGGCTGAGCCAAAAGGAAGGATGTGTATGAGATTTGTTTTGAGTGCTTCATGTTCGCTGGCCTCTTTATTTCAGGCGTCTTCTGAATTCCTGGGGTAGTGCGTTTGTTTTGTGCCATCTACCCTTCTTGCTCTGTATGCTAAAACTCTGCCTCTTGGTGTTCCCATTATAACCCTGAAGGTCAGTTAACCTGTTTGTACTGATGAGAATTAATTCAGCGGAAGTAGGTAACCAGCCTACTTTATTACTAATAAATGTTTGGTTTTACTTCTATCACAGATGAGGTTTGTCTTAGTTCAGCATTGAAGAAATTGGATTTAATTGCATTATGTAGCCCTAGCACGCAGGTCAGGATCATAAGGATGAGACTCTGACTGGAGAGATGGTGGAGGGATAAGGCACTGATTGGAAACCTGCATTTGATCTCTGTTCTGTGCATTGATCCACTTAAGTCCATCCAAGTGCTCTGTGAGCTACATTTGACATACATTAGTGCAATAATCTGTCAGTACTTGTGAGGTTTTTGTGACAGGAGAGTCGTGCTGCTTCCATTTTACTCGGGAGTAAAAACGAACCATGAAAACCTGCCATTTCCTAGGGCGGTGATGGCCAACCTATGGCACGCGTGTCACAGGTGACACACCAAGCCCTTTTGGGTGACACACATGGTCATCCTGGCACCTGGATGTGTAGTGCTTGCTTGTTGTTGAAGTGTATGAAATACCAACCTTCAATTGAAGATTTAGCAACAAAAGTCACTAATGTAAAGAATTATTTGGTTTTGCTTTTAATAAAATACATATATCAAAAATATAACTTTTTCACTAGAGCTACAAATATCACAAAATTATGGACATTTCTAGATGTGACACAGCACCTGAGTTAAGCTAGGTTTTCTTGCGAATTTTGACACACCGAACTCAAAAGGTTCACCATCACTGTCCTAGGGGTTTGTGAGTCAGAAAAGACACATTTTTGGTTTCCTTGTGTGCTTTTCTCTGTTATTTGTTTTGGCAGAATGGAAACCAAACAAGCAGTGAGAGACTACTGTTTTTCATTCTAGCTTTTGGGTTCTTTTTTGGGTTTGTGGATCACAAGTACTTCAAAGAAGTTTAGGTTAAAGAAAACAAGATTTCTTTGGGGTATATTCCTCTGTCTAATTTTCTAAAATTGTTGATACGTAGCTATTAGGAGATTCAACTGATACATTCCTGAAAATTAGTTTACCTCATCCTGGCTTATGTAGAGGTCAGCTCATTTTCAGGAAGGATTTGTCACAGTGAGTATAGTACTTAAAATGTATTTTCATTTCCTCTGATTTAGCTCTACCCTTTTAAGATCAGTTAGACCAATTTTTTGGATGTTTCTGTTCTAAACATCATTATCCTTAGTGAATGCACACTGAATGTTTGATTGACCCCATGAATCTCTGTTCACACTTTCATTAGACTCTATCTCATTAGCCTGATATAGCTTTACCTTAAATATTTATTTATATAAGCCGTTTAGTCTGAAGTTTTCTCTATTTAAATAATGCATATTAGCTTTTTGTACTCTGGTATTTCAAAAAGGCTAGTTCTACTAGAGGCATTATGCATAGTGCAATTACAATACATGCAGCCTTGCTATTTTTAGCCAATGCATGTGAGTGGAAGAGTCTCACACATTGAATTTTTGTTTCAGCTACATCAAGACCTTGCCCAAAAGCAGTGACAATGAAAAGGGGTAAGAACTGTTTAGGATATATCTTGTGTTTATAAATGTGATAGAGTTGTGGGGTTTTTTTTTACTTTTTCACATTATTTATTCCAGCAAAAGGGTAAAAAACAAGGATCCAGTAAGTAACAATCCAAAACATAGAAGAATCCTCATGCATATTTCATTCTCATATTTTGAAGATAGAGTTCCATCTGCCTATGTAAATGCTAATGACTGAGAGGGCCCAAAGTGCGCCAGAGATGAGAGTGGTACCTTTGAACAAAGAACATCGATGTATGAAGAACTGATCCTATTTCTGTGTCTCATCAGACACTGATGGTGCCATAGCATAGTCTGGTTGAAAGGTCAGAGACCACAGACCATCCTCTGGTTACTTCCTTCATGTACATCTAGATTGCTGCTTAGAAATGTCAAAAGTTTTTGAATTCATGTGACTCTTGTTTGAGATAAAAAATGGTCTGATATCATTTGCATTTGCTGAAAATAGGAGTACTGATTTTCAGCAAATGCAAATGATATCAAACCATTATTAAAATCTTACTTTGTTAAAAATGTTACTTTGTTAAGTATAAATACTGGCATTATGATCTGCTACATCTTCTCAGTCTTGTATTTATATAGCATTGTATGAATGTGAGAATGCTGTAGTCTGGCTTGCTTTTAGAGATGATGGAGTATTTTAGTATTTCTAATTTTTATTGTAGCAATACTGATTTTTACATTTATTTTTTGCTCAATTAATACCTTGTTCTTTCGGCATTTTCCTAGTTCACCTGGAACACCAGAAAGGCCTCGTCTCAAAAAGGTAAGATTTTAAGTTTATATGAAATGCGTTGACTTTAAACCTGAATGCTAGGATCCAGTTAGATCTAGGTTATGCTTCCCTCTCCCTTCTTTATTTTAGAAAAAAACAAAACAACAACAACCACTTTCTGCTATAAAACTGAATAAAATAAGATGAATTCAAGTTTTAATATTAGTTATTAGGTTGCACTTGATGACACAAGTACGAAGATTTGCAAAGTTCTCACATGATGGGAGAAAAGTGATAGGAGGGCATGATCTGAGGAGGCTACAGGTATAATGGGGGAAGTGAGGGTAATCAAACAGATGAACAGTTGATCAAATTTCCACCAGATCTGGTTTGGTTTTGATTGAGTTTTAACAGAGTTTGGTTTAATATTGAACCCCTCAAACCCACTTGGTTTACCTAGAACAAGTTCTTGCACATTAGGGAGATAAGATAAAGCCCCAAGGAATCTCACGAGCTAATTCCTAGAGTATCAGACAACAATTCTCCATAAATGCTGTCTGATTTCAGCATTGAGGGTAAAAGCAGAACTGCAAAATGCAGTGTATTTAACTCCCAAGCCCTGTAGCCTTTCCAAAAAATGTCTGTGTTCACCACTCCTGTGTTTCTTTCCCAATAAAGATCATCAGCCAGGATGACTAAGTCAATTTGAGTGCTGTATTTGGGCTTGAAGCCAGATTAAAATGGTTCCAGATAATCTGCTTCTTTCAAGCATTCCCACAGTTGAACTGCTATTACCCTTTCTAGCAACTTTCCCAAAAAGAGGGTGTTAGCAACTGGGCATTAGTTTTCTGACACTTCTGGGTTCAAACAGACTCCTTTGAGTCCCTCCTTAATGACAAGTGGGGCATCTTCCTTCCTCAGTGAGGGATTTCCCTCTTAATGAACTCACAAGGTGGACATGAATCAGAGAATGTTTTCATCCATATCCTTCAACCAAAAGTCCACTATAAAGTTCAGTCCTGCAGCTTAATGATCAATATTTTTTAGAAGAACAGTACTGTATTACAAAATGGATTTTATACTGAGGAGAAGAAAATAGTTTAGATAACTTTGTGATTTCTGTAGGGCTTATAAACCATCTCTATTCTGCTTCAAGAAATGTAGCCATCAGTTGCAGGAAATATGACAGATACTGATTAGGTCTTAGAACTGATAAAATAGGCTATAGTTTATGCTGTGCATGTCAGCCATAATTTGTGTTGCAGTGAATGTATCTGTGATTATTATGTAAAGGGGTTCTTAAAATTTTTTCCTATGAATGTAAACAGGTATATTTATATTCTGTCTTACAACTGACTCATGGGATAAACTTTTAATCATTTATTATAAAATTTGATTGTGATTTATATGCTATATCACATTTAACGGTAGCTCTTTAGGTTGTTTTCTCCCTCATGGTGCTATGCATCATGTATCACAGCCCTAATGGTACTGTACCCTGCCAGCGCAAGCTGTCAGCATTTCAGATACTTCAGGCATATCTGACAGTAAGAGTCCATGCAGATCACAGGTGTTGGCTGCAGTGTCTGGTGGTGATTATAACAGCAGGGATAGTGGCAGGAATTAACAACGAGATTTCAGACATTACAATCCATGGCTATCTACAAGAGGGAGAAGGAAATGTGTTCAGCAGATTGCCTGTTTATTTCTGCTGTTGTTTTAAACTATTATGCTACAGCTATAGTGGAAGAGTCATAAAGCAAAATATACTGTACTATTTAATAGGAAATAGCATACAGAGCAATTTACTTTTATAATTCCTAAACTGGGAATATTAAAATGCGCATTCAGTTGCATTACAGACATTTGAAAAGTTAGTTTAATACAAAGGTATATTTTTGTCTAAATACTAAAATTTAGGACACCAAACAGAATATATTATAAACTACATATTTTGGAATACTAATCTGTAATAGCTGCTTGAGAGGCCTTGGAGCATCCCCAAGCAAAGCCTCTAATCCAGGCTGCATGTGGGACAAAACGCACAAATCTGCGGCAATCGTGCATTATCCTGGAGGCATGGGGACACTTCTGGGTTAATTGGGGGTGGAGATTGGCAATCTCAGCTTTAGTGGGCGGAGTTTCACCTGTGCTCGCTGTCCCTGCTGTGCATGCTGTGATCGCAACTGCTTGGGGGATTTCTTCAAAGAAATTAGGCTGTAAAAGAAGGGATGAGGGTGTCAGGTGGCTCTCTGAGTGTCTCTCTGGCTACAATCATGACACCCCCCTTCCCTGATCGCCAAATCGGCAAGGCACACGTGGGTAAAGGGCTTGATTTAGCGCACGAGTGCTGCTTCACCTTAATGGGCAAGGTGCCCATGACTTCCCTGTACTCAGCTGAGAAAGATCAGAAGAAGCTGCTGTCAGGTGGAGGTATGCCCGCTGTCAAGTGGAGATCCACACCTCCGCTAAAGTGATCGAAGCACTGAGCCACGGCTTCAAGCAATGAGCTGCTTTCCCTTCCTATTATGCCCCCCTTTTATCATTTTTTAAATCTTATCTAAGCTGTGTGTGATGTGTTTGGAAGTGCAGCTGGGAGGGGTTTCCCCTGTCATCGCTGCAGCAGGCGGGACAGGGCATGATGACATCAGCCAAGCTTCCTATCGGGGTGGTGGTGGAGAAAAAAGGATGTGGTTTCCCGATGCAAGGGTTTACTGCAGTTTTCATGGGGACAGGCGGATTCGGCTTGAACCCACGTTCTCCTCAATCATATGGGCGTGGTAATTCGACCTACAATGTGTATTGGGGATGACCCAATTCAACACTGCAATAAATGGAATCCATGTGGATGCAGCCTTAGTAAACTTTTATGCTTTATGTTAGATTCATAAAGTCTATAAAGAAATGTATGCTTCAGAACTGACATTTTAGACTACCCGTATTTTCCAGCGTATAAGATGACTGGGCATATAAGATGACCCCCAACTTTCCAGTTAAAATACAGTGGTACCTTGACATACGAGTTTAATTCGTTCCGTAACCTTGCTCTTATGTCAAATCGCTCGTATCTCAAAGCAATTTTCCCATTAATCCATTCCAGCTCCCAAAACACCACCTCAGTTGTTTTTGTTATGTACTGTACTGTATTTACATACTCGTATCTCAAATCTTGCTCTCATCTCAAAGCAAAATATCACTCGCTCGGCGGCTTGTATCTCAAAACACTTGTATGTCAGGGCACTTGTATGTCGAGGTACCACTGTATAGAGTTTGGGATATACTTGCCATATAAGAAGACATCTGGCGTATAAGACAACTCCTGACTTTTGAGAAGCTTTTCCTGGGTTAAAAAGTAGTCTTATACACCAGAAAATACAGTAGTTATTCGTTAGATAGATGGCCTTTTTGCACTTAACTTCAGTGGGATTGTGGCAGCTCGGATGAGGATGCGGTGGGCAGGTGGGAGACTCCTCACGACCCCTCTGAAAGGATAGTTTGACCCCCAAAGGGGTTGCAACCCACAGGTTGAGAACTGCTGATATACAGGCACACACGGATTTTAATACTACTTGGCAATCTTTCTTGATTATTGCTCCTTTCTGCCATACTAGTTTTAACTACTGTTCTCTAATGTATGTTTTAAGTTTACCTGCTGACTTTGGCGTTTTCTTATTAGCTTCCTATTAACTCCTGTTATCTTTATAGGTTTTATTATAACTGGATCTATATGTTTTATTATATATACATACACGGATACATCCATGTAGTTTTATTAACAAAGATAAAACAGTGATTTGTCACTGGTGCTGCACATAAGTGATGCAGCTTACCACTGTGACAAATGTGCTGTGGAGAAGAAGCCCAGTCTATCAGTTCAGGATAATAATCCCTCAGAGGCCCAAATCATGTTACTAAAGTCAGATTTTCCCAGCCAAATTAAATCAGATGTATACATTAAAAAGATCTTACATGGTGGAAGTCCCATTTTATAAAACCATTTGACAGACTTGATAAATATGAGAGTAATACAAAAACAGACAAAAGACAAACATATTTGCTGACATTCAAGTTAGAGAGAAGTTTCCAGCCCTAAACTTTCCAGTCTCCAAACTAAGGGTGCATCCAGATGGGACAAATATAGTGCTATTACAGTACTGCTTTGGTGGGGTTGCCTCACATATCATAGGTAATCCCACCACACAACCCTGCTTTTTCATCCCTAAAAAGTAATTTTAACTGTTGCTAGAAAACCCACCACTGGAATTAGCCTTTCCAGCTTTACCTTTTGGGGGGACACTCACCTTTCTGGACAGAGAAGCAATTGGAGCTCAGTCCAGGGGTGTTTTTCCACTGTCAGAAAGTACCCATTTTTTGCACCCATTAACGACCCATATGGGTATGAGCCGGTTGATCCCATTTCCACCATGGCACCCATTTGGGACCCGATTGTTTCGACTGCCGCTGGGGAAATCCGGATCAAATGGGTACTTTCTGGCCTTTAATCCGGATTTTCTGTAGACCCCGTTAATGGGGTCTACAGTGGGGTCTTCAGGCAAAAAATCCAGATTAAAGGGAACCTGTTTCTACGCTTGCGTTGCAATGGGCTCTAGAGAAGGCTAGGGGGAGGGGCACCCATGGGGGGATCCCCAAAACCTAAGCTTTGAAGTCATTTCAAAGTCATTTTGAAGTCTGTGCAAAATAGCTCCGGAGCGTCTTTGAAATCTGTGTTGATCTTCAGAGTGAACTTTGAAGTGACTCCAAAGTCACTTCGAAGTTCACTCCGAAGATCAGCACAGACTTCAATGAAGCTGTTTTGCACAGACTTCAAAGTGACTTCAAAGTGACTTTGAAATGACTTCGAAGCCACTTCGGAGATTGCACTCCCTGTCCCCCCAAACACCTGGGGTGGCAAGCAGACCCCTCATGGGTAGATCCGGATTTCCAAATGGGTGCTCCAGTGTTTCCACAGCAGGGAGGCTAGCACCCATTGCTATTGGTGCTAGAACACCCATGGAAACACATTGGGTACTTCCCTTAATCTGGATCAACTAGATCTGGATTAAGGAATGTACCCATTCCTTAGATCCAGATCTTCTTAGATCCGGATTAAAGAAGCACGGTGGAAAAACACCCCAGGGTGCATGTGCGGTCACAGTGACAGGTCCATTGAGGAATTTGATGGTGGCCGAATTGCCCGGATTGCATGTCACCAAAACGCGCAAAGACAAGAAGTTATTGCTTCCTATCACACTATCAGGCTGTCATCTTGAGGCAGCCTAGTTTCAGAAAACCAGGATTCATTTAACCCAAGAACCAAGGCCACAATCCAGCCTCGCTTATATATTTAACAAAATAATGTATTTTCTAAACTAGAATTCAACATGGCCCTGATCTTGTTTGGCTGTTTTTATATATCACTTTTGTACCTAGATCTGCCACCAATAATGTTTAGGATGATTTGAAGTACAAAACAGATAAGATCCTCAATACAGTAATCTATAAGATATAAACTGAATATAAAAAGGTTAAAGAAAACAGACAAGTGTGATGGTTTCAGGGTACAGGCTGCAAACTGTTTTGCTTTCTGGCTTTGCAGGCTTCTAGCTAGCTGCAATAGCCAGCCTTGTTGCAAACAGCTTGTTGCAAGACCTGAGCAGAGGCTGCAAAAAGGGCGGGAAATCCTGTGCGGGCCCTGCTGCAATGATTGGTTTTAGCTGCTTTTTGGAGGGAAAAGCTGTCCGGGGATCTGAGTGCTGGAGGGGCTCGAGCAGGAGTTCCCACCAATCAGGAGTTTCCAGCAGCATTTTATGGCAGCAGTTTTCCCCAGGAGGTTACAGCCAATCAGGGTCAGGGATATGGGTATAAATGAACACAGAAGACAGCAGACTAGGTCTTCATGCTGGTACAAGAGCTGAAAGGAGAAGAGAGCTGAATCCTGAGGGAGCTGGAACCAGTAGCTGACCAGTGGTCTTTTGGCTGGAAGATCTGGAAGGAAGACTTCAATAGCAACTGACCAGGCTGGATGATCGGACAAGCAAGGACGGACTGGGCCTTGTGATCATCTGGAGCCACGTTCTGGTATACTGGCTTGGCTTGAGCTGTGGCAGAGCAAGGCAGAGGGGGAGGAATGTGGAGAGGTTTGTCTTTTAAAAGGGGAACTATTTTCCTTTAGAGAAAGGGGTAACTCCTAGCCTTAAGAGACTTACTGAGTTAAAACTGAGTTAAACCAACAAATACCTGAACCTTATTTTCCTTCTAATATTGCTTGTGTATAATAATAAACTTATTTTAGTTTACTGTTGAAACGCTTGCTACCAGTGTTTTGTGTCCACACTGTAGTATTCACTCGGCCATTGCACGAACTCAGCATCTTAACAGGGCCAAGCTACTCCTCAGAGAGGACAGGCACTTACAGGATTGCTGGGCATCATGACAACAAGTAATAGTATCCATGACAAGAAGATTACCCTCAAGTTTATCTGAAAGAACCAGAGTGTCCTCTGTATTGGACCAATGGCTCATTTGCTCCAGTGGTCTGTTATCCCTCTGGCTGGATGGATACATGCAGAAGCTTACAAGGCCTTTTCTGGCCTTTACGGTTTCTTTTCATTACTACAGCTCCAAAACTGCATCTGTTTGCGGTTGGCAATGAGAATTTATGTTTTGGAGGGAACTTCTTATTGGCTAGGCTCTGTTCCCAATTGTAACACCGGCACAGAGAAACAATCATGAAATCTAAAGTTTTTAGTATTTCCAAGTGTGGAAAATATTTAAGTAGAGTTGCTTTTCAGCACCTAGCTGTGTTAGTTTCTGAACTTTTTACTGTTTCAGAAGTGGTTGCTTCTTTTTTACTAAGATACAGTATTAGCAATCATTTGAACATCCTCTTCTGTGTTTCTTTCAGCATCCTGTAGAGGCATCACAACGAGGCAACCTTAAGCCTTCCACGGGTCCATCGAAACATGGAGCAGGAGATAGGGCCTCTGTATATTATGCGAAATCTGAGAAGGCAAGTCGTGAAAGGGCTCCTGAACCTCTGTCATCTGATGATGGTAACATGAAATATTGCCTCTGGGACCTAAGGCTGCGTAGTTCCATAATTAGAGTTTATGTTGATGCCTGTTTTCTAATACATGTATTAGTGGATACCATCCCTGGAGTTACACAGGATGGATTCACATTTTATTCTGTTGCTTCTATAAATAGACAAAAAGGCTTGAGCACTGGTCTCTGACCGGAATAAAGTTTTTAGGTTGGGTTTTGGTTCACTACATTACAAAAATCAACAACTTGGTCTTTCTGCTACTTAAAAAAAAAACAATCCGACTATTTGTGGTTTGGCAAAAACAACACAACAATTTTTGGGACCTGTTATGACAGTGAAAAGAGGACTTCTTATAGATTCTTTTCAAACAGAAAACTGCAAAATCCAAGAATTTTTTTACTTGTTTTTGCTGACGAACTATATTCTAAAATCTTTTCATTTTGTTTTGTAAAGATTAGTTCCATCACTTAGAGATCAACCGTTTCCCAAATTTCAGTCAACTGTTTATGACTTGAACAATTTTTGCCTCACCTTTGCACCTCTTTTATTATTTATCTGCTACTTGGTGTTCAAATTGAATCACTCTTTTTAACATGAATTTTTAATTTTTTAAAAAATGCTCATCTATGTATCATCCAGGAAGTCTCACATCCCACTTTGGGAAATAGGAACTGTTCAAAGGAGGCAAAAAAGAACATAATTTCAGTAGGGGCAGGCTGAGTTTAAATGTGACAACTCAGTGGATCGTGATTGCTAGAATCAAATGATTGTGTCTCTGTAAGTTGTATGCATAACAGTAGAGATGTGTGTGAATGTAATAAGGGGAGTTTGGATTGTAATGAATCTTAACTGACCAGGGTGTGAACAGTGACTAGTGAGTTCATTGAACAGTTTGTGAACCAAATTGTATCCAGTCTTCTTCCTCTTCTACTATAGCACCCATTGCCTCCCTGGATCATATTACACTGTTCCTATCTCATAGATCGTCCTTGACCTCTCCCAACTTGCTTGATCATACCACGCTAAGCATTGAATCATGCCCTAGCCTCTCTTCCTACCCCAGTTGTTCCACACCAAACTCTGAATTACATCATACCCTGTCTCTTCCCCAATCGTGCTACACCAAATCCTAAATTGTATCCTGCCTTTTCTGTCTTCCCCAGTCACGCCCCGCCACACCCAGGACCACTACCTCCCTTTCCTCCTCACATCCATGGAGTTTCATCTGGTCCCCACAGGCCTGGGCTTCTCTGCTATTGCTAGACATGCAGTCAAGGAAAGCCCTTAGCTGACTTTCTTCCTTCCCATGGCCTTTTAGGCCTTCTGAAGTGGAGAAATAAAAGTTCTCTCAAAAGACCTAGTGTGTAAGCGTGCAAAGGCCTTGACACTGATGAACTGTTCATCAACACACACACACGCGTGCACGCGGTTTGGTTCACTTTTGAAATGAAAACCTGAACTTTTAGTGGGGCCCAGTCTGCAAATAAACCCCCACTGTTTGGTATGAACCCAATTCATATGTTGCAAGTTACAGAGTATATATAGTAGCACAGGCCTTATTCAGATCTTTCTAAAGCCCGCTTCACAGAATTCATAATATGGGAAGCAACTCCCTCCAAAGGTTTTGAATGTCTATCACATTTTTGCAGGACAACAAATGAGAAAAGGATGATGCTTACGGCCATATTTGCTTCAAGCATTTCAAAAATATGGTCAATTAAATCTGTAGTTGATTGGTGAAGATGTACCTTTTTACTTAAGCCTTTGGTTAATTTATTCTCCCCTTCTGAACACTGCAAATTTGATTTTAAATTCTTCTGTTATTTATATGTGATTTTAATTGGCATAGTCCTATTTTTAACTTATTTATTTTGCTTTTATCTTGTAACCCACCCTGAGACCATTGATCTTAGGGCAGGATATGTATGCCAATAAAATAAGTTTTGATGAATGTTGCATGTAAAGGAACATTTATAAATGTTTCTTTAGTAATGTCCACAAAACTAATACTTCTTTAGGTCATCTGGTATATCCAAATTTCCTCCGACATGAAAATTTTTTAGATAAAACATTAATTGGTTTTGCTAGCAAAAGAGCCAGTTCAGGTTTATATTTTTATAATGAAACTGAGACAATTCCCTTTTCTTTTTTAAATAGGAAAATATATGCTATACTAAGCTACTGATGTTTGTTTGACAGACATGTAAAAATGGACGTACTCCTGAATTTTGAACAAAATTGCATTCTAAGTCAATCATTTACAAGTAAATTTTATTAAAATTGACTAGATTTACTTTCATACAAAAATATGTTAATATCCAGATGTCTGTACTGTGTGCAGTTAAGACTGCTTACAGTTCCTTATTGAGATGAATTGAGGTATGAGATTACAAATTACAACCTGGGACCATTCTGCAGATCATGCAAAATTCTATTCATGGAATGGTAGTGTCCCTGAGGTCTTCTACACAGAAGTTATATGATTCAGAGGAATGCAGCTGAGCAGAAGCAGAGATGAAAATTGGGTTCTCCCGCCTTACTCACATGCAATCCTACGTTTATATTGAATTTACAGTCTCTGTACGTCACAGCAGATTTAAAAGCTGCTTTAACTCTTCTGGATTGACACTTTATTAATAGTTTCTTAATTCATGACTTGGAATGTTTAGAACTTTTAAGTATGCAAATACTGTTTATATGCTTATTATATCATCAAAGATGTTTGTAATTAAGCTGTGACATGTTTGTATTGTGATTATTGTAAGAAATTTTCAATATGTAACTATTAACGCAGTAAAAATAATAAGAGTGAATATTATTGGCAATTTCAGGTGGTGGTGTCTATAAAGCTCGGGTGCCCCCACAAGATGTGAAAGGGGCCCAAGAGATACATGAAGACAAAAATACCCAAGTGGAAAGGCCGGTTGACCAGGTAGCCTTATAGTACTTTTAGTTTTTCTTGTTGAATTGGTTAAAACAGCACTGTCTCTCAAATTCCCTGTGCTTGGAAACAAAAAGCAAGCAGAAATAATTGAGAGTAATCCCACACCTAAGTGCACGTATTCACTTTTCAAAGATAGATCCAGCTGTTGTGAGGTGTTTTTAAGGAGTCTGCATATATCATTTCCTCTCCTGGCTACATCTCTTGCTGTGATATTGTGGGTGTTTCTGCACTGGCCGCTAAAACCCCATTAAGCACACAATAAGGACAGATATAGGACACATGTGCAAGGTACCTTCCGCACAGCAGGACAGACTAGGGCCCCTTCGAGGCTGCCGCTTCCGCACAGCCTCGCGCGAGATCCGTCACTAATGGGGTCTAGGTGCCGCTAAATCCGGTTTCCAGGAAGACCTGAAAAATTAGGTCTTCAATCTGTTCCTGCGTGGATCGGTTGGTCCGGTTAATCTGAATCTGCCAATCTGGATGTAAATCAGGTAAATGCACAGCTCTCTAGCCACTCTATTGTACCCATGTTTTTTGTTTGAAAAAATCAAGAGTAAGAGATGTTTTTCCTACCAACTTTTGGTACTGATTTCTTCTCCAGCATATGTAGGAAGTGAAAAGCATCTTGTTTAGAATCCGTGTTTGAATGGGAGGTCAGCACCCCTGTGTTTTTTTCAGCCTATGAAAAGATTGTGCATTGGTGTGAGAGAAGCTTGCACCCTGTGTGTTCCACACTGTAGCATATATTATATCTATGCCTGGAAGGTAGGGGTAGCAAGTTCTGGTAATCTGTGTTTTTCAGCACTGCAGCATGTGTAAAGCCCTTGTCTGGTTTGTGAGGTTGGCATATTGCCAATCACCTATTTATTTAGCACTGCAGCTGGAGAAAAACCCTTATCTGAGGTGAATGCCAATTCATGTGGCATTAGTTAGACAGCAGATGTACTTACAGCCTTTGAAGTTGACAAATCTAATATTAGCACCAGTAGGTCTTTCTGCATTCACAGCTTATTTGATTTGAACTCTCCAACTGCCCATGCCTTAGCAAATGACTCTAAAATATCTGTAAAACAGTCATCTCATACAAAACGGTGATTCTATTCCTGGAAGCCACCATGTTGTACAGATCATGTTAGGGAAACAAGAAATGATAACTGCTTCTTAGAGATGCAGTTTCATGTCAATCACAATTATTTTTTATTATGCTTTGGTCAGCATGATATAATGAATGTGGAAGGCTGCATTTAAGCAACCGAGTATCATCAAAACCATGCTGACTGAAACTACATTGTATGAGGTGCAATTATTATAACTGTTCAGTCTGCTTACAACTGATTGCTGTATATGAGATACAGGCCTCTAAGAGAAAACAAACCTTTTGTTTTGAGGTGAGTAGTGTTTAAAAGTTGTTCCTTGCAATAAGCTGCCAGAGCAGATCACATCCATCACATTCCTACAGTCTTCCTTCATGACAGAGGCATCTTTGTTCACAAACATAAAGGAATATTTCTGTATGTCTAGGCTAAGATATGGCTATGCATCTCTTTTGTGATAAAGTATTGACTGTATCATTGCAGTGCACTGCACTGTACATGAGGCTGCCCTTGAAGATGGTCTAAAGATTGCAGCATGCAAAATACTGCAGCCAGGATAGCGTGTAAGCTCAGTAGAAGGTTATGCTTCACTCCTGTGTTGCAAGGACAGTAGTGTACTGACATTGGTATACTGGGCTCAGATGAAGGTGTTGGGTTTAACTTATCCAGGTTCACAACCTTTCAGGCCTTGATATCTGAAAGATTACCTTAACCCAATCCAGTCATGCGTGGATTTGAGATAAACTGGAATGAGGTTGCTCTTACTTCAGCCTACCCAAGATGTTGTGGGTGCAGGCATTCACCAGCAAGCCTTCCCTATAAACTTCCATTTGATGAATTGGAAGTCTCCTCCCTAGCTAAGTTGAGAAGGAAACTGAAAATAGTTTTGTTTCCTTTTGTATTTTATAGAGTTGTATATTGTTTTTCTGATTTTCTTTTAAGCTTTGCAAGCCATTCTGAGCACTATAGAATGATAGGGTGGAGTACAAATATGAATGAATGAGTACAAAAACGTCTTGTTTTCTTTCCTTCTTTTCATGCAAATCATCATTGGAATTCAATTTACTCAAGACTCCTGCAGAGGTTGTCCATGAAGAAGACCTTTATTCAAATGTGAGGAACACACCAGAGGAGGTTAGTTTTTTTGTTTGTTTTTGCTGTAATGGAGAAGACTATTCAATATTTTCAAATGAAATCTTAATCCTGAGATCTTGCTTGCCGATTAGTTCAAAGTGACCAAAGGTACAAACTTATACTATAATTTTTCCTAGTACTAGATACAGGTGCAGTTGTAATAAGAGAGTGGTTCTTGTCACTATAGTTACTGTTACACTCTCTGTTAAGCTTTAGGGTACTTAGTTCTGATTGCGGTGCTGAAACAATGAGCCTGTATATGTTGTGAACTGCAACTCCCATTGTCGCTTGCTCCTGGTGAAACTTTCTGGAGTGATGAAGGTTATAGATAGGAATATCTGGAGCAGTGGTTCTCAACCTGTGGTTTGGGACCCCTTTGGGGGTCGAACTACCCTTTCAGAGGGGTCGCGACAAGTCTCCCGCCTTCCCACCACATCCTCACCCAATCTGCCCCCGCCCTCATGGTTGGGGGTCTCCACAACATGAGGAACTGCATTACGGGGTCACGGCATTAGGAAGGTTGAGAACCACTGATCTGGAGGATCATACTTTGAGCACCACTGACTGATGGTATTTGTATTCGCACCTTTTCCTTAAAAAGACCAAGGTAATGCACTCCATTCTACTCTCTATTTGACCTGCACAATAAGCCTGTTAAGTAGATTAGGCTGAACAGCACTTGTCCCAGGGTCTTCCAACAAGCTTTCAAGACCAAGTGAGGATTTGAACCCAGACTGTGATCACTTTTCAGACAGGCCAAGTGTAGGTGAATCTGTCATAGTTGGAATTCCTTTAAAGTTGGTCCTGTCAGTTCTGCTGCTTTGCAGGAACTCTGTAAGATGGTTCTTCACTGCTTTTTTTTTTTAACCTAACATAGGAGGTCCTGGTAGGGGTCAGGATCAGTTCATTAATCTGATGAAAAGTAATGGAGTGAGGTGGTTTATAGAAGCCACAGACATTGCTTCCTGTCTTGAACAAGAAGACAGGATTAGGTGCAAACAAATTGGTTGATAGTTTTAGATTGCCTGGTAGTAATTTTCAGTTATTCAACAGTGAAACAAAAATAAGAGAGCACTCCTGTGTTGTGCTAAAAAATTTGGTGCTTTGTTCCTATATCTAACACTGGGAAGTTCTAGGTCTCTGGGAAGCTCACGTATAGGGATATGAATGCTTGTGAAATTTAGGCTCAGCTTCGCTGTTGCAGAAGTTTTATTCAGCCTGCTGTCCTTAAAGCAACTTGGGCACCATCCAAATGAATCTTCATAAATTGAACCTGTAGGAAAGCAATCTGCTACATTTTTGCACTTCCTTTCCCATGGACGGGAAAGGTGTGTTAGAGACTAACATTGAGTAGTGCTCACACTTGCAAGCACTAGTCAATGACAGCCTGTCCCCTGTGCAATTGATCACTTACCTGTGTTCATTTGTGCCACCGATCCTCCGCAGGGCACCACCATCTTCAGCATGGCACCCTCTCAACTGTGCATGCATCACTACGGCAACACTGACACTTTGTGAAAGTGCAGTTGTGTCGGGGTCATGTGAGCTGCCAGCGCGCTTGCACGGCAGCTCAGATGACCCTCTCAGCCAGACAGAGTGCAGATGCTCACCAGCTGGATGCTTAAGGTAAGGATATGGTCGGGATTGGAGAAGGTTGGGTTGTTTGTGGTGCACAATGTCATGCTAGTTTACATTTAGTCAACATCTGGGCAGGCAGTGGGTGCTTGTATGCTGTAAGTGCCTCTTATAAGGGCAGATGCACCTGCCCAGATGTTGATTAATTGTAACCCGTGGGCCAAAGTGCAAATTGGACTCTGCTTTTTATCTTCGATATGCTGTTTAAACCTATCAGGGAAAAGTCATTCCTACAATGTTGTTTTCACTGACAGACAGCACTTTGACACCTGCTGGATTTCTCCCCCCCCCTCCCCTTTTGCCTTGAAGGATTGGTTATTTATCCCTCTGGTCCTGCCTCTGTTACACCCATCCACAGAGGAAGTGGGAGAAATTCCTGCTAAAAATTGCACTGTGAAAATCAAGCTCCCCTCGCCCTAATCTCCCTGCCTTGGAGAGCCAGAGGGACCACCTGAAGGATTACAAGAGTGCCTTCAGGTTGTGGTAGTGGTGAGGAGGGAGAAGGAAAGGAGTAGGCTCAGCTGCTTTGCACACTGTAAAATGTTTGAACAAATCTGGAGTGAGAGCAGAACAGGAGTTTGCTAATAAGGGTCGTGATTCCAGACAGGCCTGTGTGTTAAAACAGTTATTTTAGGAAGACGCCATTATTAGCGGAGGTTCCTTGAGGAAGTGATACCCCTCAGGGTCTGAGTTAAAAGTTGCTTAGAAGCACATCCATCCCTGTTACATTTGTAGGCCTGTAGTGAACAAACACCACTCCTGCTGCAAATGTCTTCCTGAACTGTAAAGACAGTTTGTTTTCCTGTAGTTTGACATTTTTGCATGTGGAAGGAAATGAATACATTTGATACATTCTAATGACACTGGTATATCCTTTTTTCTAATACGTTTGAATAGTGTCTTGTTATCTGCAGCATTTTCTTTCTTTGTATGTTTTCCTTTAATTGTTAATAAAATCCTTTAAATACTTAAGTATTCTAAATGAGAGCCTCTTGTAAAATCAAGAGCCAAACTTATGAAATAAATATACAGCAAACATTGTATATTTTAAAAATAAGTTAGAGAGCCGAAAACTGATTTTTTGTTTGTGTATATTTTCCTTCTATGTAGGCTGAAGATGAGGAGGAGGGAAACAAGGTCTGTATTGAGAGAGCACTGGTATCTCCTTATTTCTTTCACAAATTTGTGTATATTTTCCTTCTATGTAGGCTAAGGATGAAGAGGAGGGAAAGAAGGTCTGTACTGAGACAGCACTGGTATTTCCTTATTTCTTTCACAAATGTGTTCAGGCAAGGTACTAGTTTATGAATATGGGAACATAAAAGGAGATTTTTTTTCAGACTTTCCTTGCTGTATAGAATATTGAGGAGTTCTATAAATATTTAAATACTACTTTTTCCTTTTTATTTAGGCTTGGATTATGCTCAGTTAATTTGACAGATGCAATGCTGTTTGGTAACTTCATTGATTGATGCGAACTTGGAGGAAATGTTTGCCCTTAGTTCAGATAGCATGCTAAATCATGGTTAAACACTACACAGTCCTGCATGAGCACTTAGGGTAAATCTAGGATTTGCAGACATTGAAACTAAAAGCTGCAAAAAGGACAGAATATGAGAATTTGATAGAACATAACTTTTGGACTCCTGGTAGTTTTGTCATGGTAAAGACAAGGAAAAAGTGAAAAATAATTGGACAAAAAATAAAACGATCATGTAACTTTCACACTAAAAAGAAGGGGAAACAATGATCTGTTGATCAGTAAAGAATGTTTATGAAACATGTTAGACATTTGCTTTTGAAATGGGTAATTTGGATTAAATAAGCAGTGGGAGTCAAACATTTGCAAAGATCTGTAGTAATAATTTATTACTATTGATTACTTCTGGCAGGAATTACCTTAATTAATAATTCTGAAAAATGCCAAAAGAGGCATATTCCTTGATGCAATTTTTTTTCTCCTGTGTAAGTGTTGTGCTATTAAAAAAAAATTGATTTTCTAATTGGTTCTCTTAAGCATTGCACATAAAATAGTGTTTTCTTTCTTGATAATGTTCTGCGGCCAGTGGAACTATTTTAGAAAATAGGATGAGACCGGAAGCATTAAGTGCTATCAAGATTTACAGTATTGAAAAGAATTTGCAGTGATGGGATTTTTACCCTAGCTAGCACTGTAGTCCCACATTTAGTGAGCTTTACAGTGCAACCCTACAATTGTAAGTCCCATTCGGTGTGGGTTATTCCTTAGATAATTTCATGTAGCAGGAGTTCAGGATGTTCCTGAACTACAGCTGTCAATTACACTTGCCACTCTGGCTAATGGAAAGCAGTTGTGTGATTTTAATTCAGATACATCTGAAGAAGTTGGAGTACGTATAAAAGAGAGTTACTAGCATGGTCATGCTCTGGAAACCAAGCCTGATGAGGAATGATAAAAGAGTTGGATATGCTTAGCTTGGAAAAGGGAAAAACTAAACAGTGGTATGATAGTGGTCTGCAAATATCTAAAGGACTGCCATATGCATGAGGGACAGTCTTGTTCTCTGTTGCTCTAAAGAGCAAGGTTAGGATTAATGGGATGAAATTCCAGTTCTGGCTAAATATGAAGAGATTTATTCTGTTGGTAAGAACCACTAGGCATTAGAACAGCCTTCTTCACACACCAAGGATTCTTTAGTTCTGCAGATTTTCAGACAGAGGCTAAAGGGTCGTCTTTTGGTTATGGTTTGGTACATCTCAGTACTGAGTAGGAAGTTGGTCTAGATGACGTCCTACTCCCCTTACAACACATGTCTTCTGTGCAGACATGATTGCTTCCTTTGTTTTCACTGGATATCTTACATTTAATTATAAAGCCCTAAACCTGGACCCAAATATCTAAAGGGGTGACTCTTCCTATGAAGACCTGCCTCTCAGCAGGAGTGGCTTTTTTGGTATTGCCGCATTATCAGCGCTCAAAGATGCAAGACTCTGAGATGTAGATTCAACTTCTATGGTAACAAGAGAAAATGGAAAGTCTAGCAGCACAGTTTAAGGATGTGCAAGGCACTCCACCTGAAGAGAATTTTAATGGAATTTGGAGATCCTTTTTGAAAAGCAGAGAGTATTTACAAGATTATATTAGGATCTCTGACCTACTGGAGAAGATATATCTGATTATGGACATAAGGGTTATATTGGTTCTGTAAATGTAGAATGTGGTAATAATTCTCTAAGTTGCAATTTGCTTTCAACAACGGTTCTTTTTTAATGTAACTTTTCTATATCTCAAAATTTTAAAAAAAATTAAAGTGCAAAAAAAAAAGCAAGACTGTGAGAGAGGGCCTTCTCTGTGTCAAGATGCCAAATGATCTGAGATACGTTGGGTAGTTTAGTCCTAAAGATCTCCTTAGTAAAAGGTAGTGGCAATTGCTCCCATATTGTTTCCTGAAAACTGCATGGGTATGGAAAATCACTCACCCTGAAGGCATTTTTACTTAAGAAAACTTCAGTAAATTTGTCATGATTTTATATCTTATAACTTTTAAGCTCCATATCCTCCAGGTTTAACACATTACAAAGGGGAATTTGTTACAGCAGTTTTTATGCTGACATTTAAGAAACAGAGTGAAATTTCATAAGGATTTGAATTAGGCAATTGTTCTGGCCTATCGCACAACCTGTCATCTTTATCACATATAAATACATTAAGGTTTGCATGAGTTTGCCTGTGTTCTGTACCAAGTATATTGGTTGAACTTTTACAACCAGAGAGCTTTTTTTGATCAGATTATTTTCAAAATTCTGACTATATAAACATTAGCCTCACTGATTTCATTAATAGAGCTTACGAGCAGCTTCTGTTTTTGGAATAATTGCTTTGAATTAGTTCTCTTTTTAGTCTGTTTTTTTACTCCTCCGTCTTGGGTGTAAATGTCTGCTGTATAAGCAAAAATGCATTTCTATACCAGGGAAGATCACTAAGGCCGCATTCCCATTACAAGCTTAATACAGTTTCCCTAAACCAAAATAATAGAACCGGATGCTAACACGAATTTGCCTGATCCCATTACTTTCAACTTAATTGCGTTCGATCTGGATTCTGAGGATCGTATGTGGTGTATGTGACTCAAGGGGGGACTCAAGTGGCTACTTTCTAAAAGCCACTTTTCGGGGCTGCCCTGCCCTCTTCCTCCTGGCATGAACACGCTTGCCTGGATGGATGAAAAACGGCACCAGGCAGCCAGTGATTCTTTCCCCTCCTCTCCCCATTGTCCAGGGCACACAGCAGCAGCGGCAACTCAAGCCCCCTTTACCCGCTCACTTCACAGCCACACCTTCACACATCTCACCGAAACTTCAGCTGCTTTCCTCCTTTTTCCCTTTCTAAAGGTCAGAACTTTTAGAATTGCGCAAAATTGCAACATTGTTATCAGGTGTGAAGTGGATGGATTGCTACAGTGTAACGGCTGCTTAGGGGGTGGATTTTTACAATGAAATCACTATCTTTGGAAGCAAGCTATTGGGAGAGGGAAACCCTAAACATGCATTCTCATCCCACTGAAACTGTACCGTTCCCACAGCAAGAAATGTAAAACGTTTCAAGCGAACGAACTGGAGCGAGACCTGTTGAAATGAGTGTTAACATTTACAACGCTTTGGAGCGATTTAACATGCGGAAAGCGTGTTAAGCCAACCTGACATGGGGAATGCGAGGATCGAAACCGTTTTGTAACCGTTTAAAACTTGTAATGTGAACTCCCCCTAAGTTTCACCTGTCCTTCTTACTGTAATTTCATATCTCACATTGCTTTATGGAAGGATAAAGTGAGGTGGGTTGGGAAGGAGATAGGAAAAGTAAGGAATCCTGTTTCTTGAGTGGGGGTCTGCTCCTGCAAGTTAGGAAGTGAGATGAAGCATATTTATTTTCTTTCTTTTTTAATATTTTGGTTATATATACTATTTGTGATCCAGAACATTTTAAAACCCTAATTAATTGTTATTGGTTAAGGAGCCGGACTCTTATCTGGGAATACCGGGTTCGATTCCACCCTCCCCCATGAAGCCAGCTGGGTGACCTTGGGCTAGTCACAGTTCTCCTCTGAGCTCTCACAGCCCCACCTACCTCACAGGGTGTCTGGTGTGGGGAGAAAAATAGAAAGCTTTGTCAGCCGCTTTGAGTCCCCTTAAACAGGTGAGAAAAGCGGGGTAGAAAAGCCAATTCTTCTTCTTCTTCTTCTTCTTCTTCTTCTAATTGTAATTTCTGTTTCAGGAGAAAAAAGGCATTTTCAAAAAAATGTTTGGATTCATGTTCAATAAACCAAAGAAGAAAGGTAAGTTGTCTTTTGGTTGTATAAGTAACCTTATAAGTTAAACCTGTAGCAGCAGAGACACCATGCATTTAATCTGTTCTGTAATTATTAGGATTACAATTTTTAAAAAGATTGTGAGAACTGATGTATTTGGTCAGACCAAATTCTGCTTAGTTCAGCATACTTTCTACAGTCTATCTTAAGCATAATTTCACAAGTAAAAGCACATTGACCAAAGTCATTCTTAGTTGGTTAATCCTCAGTATTTGGTAGACATTTCCTTCTTTGGATATAGAAATGATTTTTTCCCCCTGTCATATGCTCCATAAGCTGGTTTACTTATTTATCAATAAGCAAAGGAATCAAACAACTGGACCACGTCTTGCTGGGAAAACCTTTGTTGCTAAACTCTAGATGTCTAATTTGATCATAATTTACAGACTTTAACTGTACAGTATTGCAAAAATGATTCTTCACATCATTTTTTATTTATAAATCTTCTATTATTTCTTCTTTAGAGCAGTTTCAGTTATCACACAAGCAGAGATTTGCCAGTAAATACATACTTAAGATGATTACCTACGAACTGTACATCTGCAAGGCATATTTGTTGCATTCTTTGTGTGTGTGTGTGTACATTTAAAACAGGTATCATTCTGAAATAGAATTATGAACTAGGGGCCAGATGTACCTTTTTCAAATAAAATGTTCTAGTTTCACTAGAGTCCAGAATGGGTTTATATGCGGATGCCCATATGTCAAAAGCTGTAGTTCTGTGGTCATTCATTAGAAAGCGTAATACTTGCTATTTCTATACACAAATTTTTGCCACCCCTTGTGCTAACCAATATGAGCATAATTTCCTCAGTGCTGAACTGTCAATTTTCTTTTTCAACCATTTTATTCTGCTGATTCTGCAGTGTTAATGCCGATCAAATGCATCAGGCTGCAAGAAGCATAACAGGTGTCTCTCAGCTGGATAATTTGAGCTATAGATTTATGCCCTAACCCTCAAAATGACTTATTTGACCTCAAATTTGTTCTTTTAAGTGATTTATCTTTGCATAGTTACAGCTTTTATTTATTTATATTAATTTCTGTTTGCACTGTATTACTGGAAAAGATAACCACTAGATGATTTCTTCTTGTGGTGGAATCTATAAAATATTCTGGGACTTTAACTGGCTTCTGTGCATGTCATTCTAGATCCAATTTTATGGGCATCACTATACCAATCACTTTTATGAAATAATAATTTAGCATAGAATGTGGCCTGAGTGTTGTGATTTCATGTGCAAAATATTGGTAACACTTAACGGCCTTATCTGGATTTAGATTTGTTTCTTAATTGGAAAGTGAACATTGATCAAGTAATTTTGATGTTTTAGAGTGATGATTCTGAAGGAGGCTAGTTTCTCTGTGACAAAATAGGATTACATGAGAATTCATTTTGGTGTCAAGATTCAGTGCAAGAATTGATGCATAGTTAAGTTAAGAGGAGCCCTGCTGGATCAGGCCGCAGCCCATTTAGTCCAGCATCCTGTCTCACACAGTGGCCCACCAGTTCCCCATAGGCGTTCTCAAGCACAGATGAGGGTAAACCTTCTCCTGCTCTCGAATCCCAGGAAATGACCTTGGAAGGATCCTGCTTCAGTTTGAATTCAAAATCCATTTTTGAACAGGCAGGGTATTCAGTTGACACCTGAACCTTTTGATAAACCCTGTTCATTTTGAACCAGTTCAAACCCGGACTAGTTCAGCACATCTTTAGTTATCAAACATAACAATTCCTTATACGTGCCTGTACATACATTTTTTTTTTAATGGAGAGGAAGACTTTATTTCAGCTAGCCCAGGCACGAGGAGGACGTTTCTGTCTTCCCCTCTCTCCTAGTCCTTTGGCAGAGGGCACTTTTTGATAGTTGACTTTGTAGAGGAGGTGCGTGAGCAGGCTTAACTTCAGGCATCTTTGAAGTTCTCCATATTCTCCAGTCTTCTTTCTACTGGCCAACACGATTTTATGCTTTTATCTACTTTGTATTAGCAATTTGTATTATGGTATATATATGCCAGTGCCAGTGGCTCATGAGCTTTGGTTTTTGAAATGAAAAGCAGCATAAGGAAGTCTTTAAAAATAAGGAATTTTAAATAGTACATGGATTGTTGAATGACTGCCTATTGTCCCATGTGGAGAGCAGTGTCACTGGCACACTTCTGGAAAGAATGTTTGAGATGGATGACTATATTGAGTCTGGTCATTTGTAAGAAAAATATAAGAATGCTTCCAATCCCACTGGAACTTTGGTTTGAACAATAATATCTACTAGATCTTAGTATGTTTTGTGGGGTTCTTGTTTGGGGAGGGGTTAGTCCTCTAGGACAATACTGCTATTTATTTCATAGAACCCCCTTAACTTCACCACTGTGAGCAAAGGTTAGGAGTGCAGTTGGTTGATCAGGTAACTGCAGGTATCTTACCCACATCCTAAAACTGCAAATATCAGAAAACCAAATCAAACTTTCCCACAGGTTTCTCTGCTGTCCGCTTTCACTTTTGCCTTCAGTCACTCATCAGAGTCCTTTCTAGTGACAACTGTATTACTAGATGGCAAAATCCCCACAGATCTTTTAGCAAAGATTTACCACTCCTGGGGACCTTCTTGTAAAGCGCTCAGAATTGATCACTTCTTCCTACATCTTTGGAAAGGTAATGTCTCGACTCATGCATAAACTGAAGATACAATGGGTGCAGTGCTCTTTTTGACCTAGGCCATTTGTTAATCCATGAAATATTGCTCTACCAAATGCAGCCCTTCAGTATTAGTCCTTTCAGTGAGCAGCCAGGGTTGATTTCCTTTAGTATGGACTGATTTGATCTCCTTGAAGTTCAAGGGACTACTCAAAAGTCTTCTCCAGCATCACAATTCCAAAGCATTGATTCTTCTGCCCTCAGCCTTTGTTATGGTCCAACTCGAATCGTTCATGGACTCTTGAAAAATAAGATAAATTAACTAAAATTTCAGCATCTATACCAGTGATGGCGAACCTTTTGAGCTCAGTGTGTCAAAATTCACAATAAAACCTAGCTTATCTCGGGTGCTGTGTCACATCGAGAAATATCCATAATTTTGTGATATTTGTAGCTCTAGTAAAAAAGTTATATTTTTGATATATGTATTTTATTAAAAGCAAAAACAAATAATTCTTTACATTTGCTAAATCTTCAATTGAAAGTTGGTATTTCGTACACTTCAAGAACAAGCAAGTACTACCCGCCCAGGTGCCAGGGTGACCAGGTGTGTCACCCAAAAGGGCTTGGCGTGTCACCTGTGACACGCGTGTCATAGGTTGGCCATCACCGATCTATACAGTTAACGAATTTGTGTTTATAGCATGGGGATGACTCCGTAAAATGGGGGTGATAATGGTTATTGTCTTTTGGCATGTTTATAAACCTTTCTCTGGCATGTGTTCTGGTATAGGAATTATTCTGATTCCTGCCAAAGATTTAATAAATTATTTCTTTTACGCTTCTTACATTGATATTATGACTTTCCCTCCCTTTCAGAATCCAAAGAGTGCTCAGCTCCAGTGTGCTAGTAACTTCAAATGTATTTAGACCGTTCTTTGGGAGGTTAATAATGATCATTAAACATAGTAACTGTAAGTAATTTCCTAAGAGAATGCTGCTCAGTTTTACCACTTTGGCAGAACTGTGACAACATTCACTGGTTTAATTTAACATAATTCCTCCTTGGTGTTCTCTCCCACACTTTTCTGTGGACATGCACTTAAGAATAAATCCACATGGTCACAGACAATGTTAAATGTTTCTTATTTTTCCTGAAATCTTTCCCAGTAACGAATTAATGTTGAGTAACCTATTCAACGGAAGTCTTACATCAAAGCGCATTAATTTCTCCTTGAGAGTTATTTCTTTTGCTCCTGCCGTTGCTATTAAGATTTATTTTGTCAGCTGGGTGGCTAGATAGTATTCATTTTTAAGGAGAAGGAAATATATAACTGTCTTAATGGTGAGCTGTGTTTATTAGCTTGTGCCATGGAAAAGCTGCTTCACATTTTTGGCCACAGAAGCCTGAGAAACAGAGTTGAGTGTTGTTAAAGGTTTTAAATATGTATCATTCATATAGGTGTAGCTTTGAAATACATGATGTAATGCCAGATGTTTTTCTTGTGGAATTCTTGACATGTTAGTCTTCTATATTTTTGTCAGTGGTGTCTAGCATACATTTTGAGTGAGAGAAAGAAAGGGAGGGGGGCTTGATATGCCAGTCTGATTAATAAAGAAATTGCATGGAATGCAGGAGTTGTGTGCTCTAAGAATACAAGAAGCATATTAGAAAATGGATTAAATCAAATTGCAATTCTCCATCAGGATCTGTTTGAAGGCCCTCTTTAATATGTTTTTGATTGGTTGGGCACAACCAACGGAAGCCTTCCAACAAGAGCCTTATCTGGTCTCTGTCTCCTTTTGGTTGAAGCATTTCCTGATAACAATCTGGGAGCACCCTGATGTGCAGCTTAGTTCACTAGATGGGAAGAACTTCTATCTGCATCTGCTGTGGGAACATAAAAAGAATCAGGAACTTTGCATCTGTATTTGCTTTTACTATCTCCTAATGGGTTCCCAATGGAGTCTTCGCTTGTGCAAAAACAGCCCCTGAATATAGAATGCAGGATACTGTCAAACATTAGCTGGTAATTACTATATATGGCTGAAAGGCTTGCCTTTGATATGCCAGTATTTCATGTTTCACCAGACAACCTGGTTCAAAAAAATATTGTGCCCATTGTAACTTCACTTTCCAAATGAGACAAGACATTACCTTTCCAAAGATGTATGAGAAGGGGATTGATTTTTCACCCTTTATAAGGAGGTCTTCAGGAGTGGTATTGGCTTTTTTTTTTTTTTTTGCTATCTAGTAATATAGCTGTCGCTAGGAAAAACCCTTATGGTGGAAAGATTGAAGGCAAAAGGAGAAGAAGAAACCAGAGGATGAGATGGTTAGATAGTATTATGGAGGAAGTGAGCATGAGCCTGGGCAGACTCTGGGAGACAGTGGTGGTCAGATGGGTCTTGGTGTCATGAAGAGTAAGACACAACAGTAGGGCTGCATCCACATGGGATGCCTTAATTCGGTTTAAGGAAACCGAAATAAGTGAACCGGGTTAATCCTGTTTACACGACTTGCAAGTTAACCCGGTTCAGTGGCATTCCGATTTCAGCCTTAAATTGGAATCAATCCTGGGAGTCCAGACGACAGCCCTGTCCTCCCACCCATTGCCCACCCCCTCTCTCTCATTGGTGTTCCGTCCCAGGATCCCACCCTCCCTTCCCTTTGCGTCATCCATGCTCCGCCGGGGATTCCCGTTCTCTCCCCTCCCCCTTCCCACCAGCAGCAGCAGCATCCATCCATCCATCCATCCATCCATCCATCCATCCATCCATCCATCCATCCATCGAGGAGCCCCCTTCGCCCTCCCCGCAGTGGGCATGCTGAGCCCGCCCGCCCTCTCGCCCGCCCCTCGGCTCTCCTCCTCTTCCAGCCTCGCACCGAGGGAAGAGCAGCCAGCGGCGGCAGCGGCGGCATCCATCCATCCATCCATCCTGGCGCTGCAGTGTTTGCCCCCTCCGCCGCTGCCGCCACTGGCTGCTCTTCCCTCAGCGCGAGGCTGGAAGAGGAGGAGAGCCGAGGGGTGGGCGAGAGGGCAGGCGGGCGGGCTCAGCGTGCCCACCACGGGAAGGGCGAAGGGGGCTCCTCGCTCGCTCTTCCCCCCGGGGCCGGGAGGGAAATCGGAGAGCGGGGAGAGTGGGCGATAGCTGCTCCGCACGCTCAAGCCCCCGGGTGGTGGTGGTGGTTCAGGGGGCTTGAGCGTGTGGAGCAGCCAGCGGCGGCAGCCAGCGGCGGAGTGGGGGCAACGTGTCTCTGGCTGGGAAAGTTCCCCGGGGACTCCAGGGCTTTCCTTTCCTTTTAAAGTTTTAAAGTTCAGGACTTGCGGAAAACTGCAACATTGTTACTAAGCTATCTCGCTACAGTGTAGCTTTGGAGGTAGTAGCTGTTTCGAGGCTGGATTCTTTGAATGAAGCAAGCTATTGGGAGAGGGAATCCTAAACATGACGTGCTTCAAATACGTCCAGCCATTGGTTACAGTGCGATTGGGGGCGGGACAGCCTTAACACAGAATCTCATCCCGGAAAACGATACTGTCCACACAGTTAAAAAGGAAACACGTATCGACGCACAATCCGGAGTGAGACCTGTTGAAATCAGGATTTATTTCAAAACGGTTTAACGTCGTTTAACTCGGAAATACCGTGTTAAGCCGAACTGCCGTCTGGCCGAGGAGAACTCAAAACATTTTGAATTCGCGATAACGATCCCGTGGGGATGTGGGCTAGGAGTCGTGATCTCCACAACAAGTGCAAAGTGTTTGCTGCTCCATGTATTGGATCATTGTATCAGAGTGAAAGGTGGATGCCTCACTCTCAGAGATAAATAAAGCTGATTTAGGTTCTATAAATACAGATGAACAACTTCTAAGGTCTTCTGCTGAAACTTAATTGATAAATGTTTTTAAAAATGAGTAAGTAAAAGGTAGGTACATTGGATAAGATATAAATAAAAATTGCAGGGCTGATCAGAGTTTGTGGCTAGACCTGTTACAAATTCTACTGAAAGGCACTTGAACCAGGAAGTGAGTCTTTTCAGCCGCAACCTCAGTTTTGTAGAATGCAAACTCGACTCTTCTGCCTGGCCTCCCCTTAATTTCAGTGTTGCCACCTGCTCTTTTGTTGAATCTGTGTATGGAGTGGGATGGAATCTTTGTTTTTAATGTTTTTGGGTTCCTGTGACTTGAGTAGTTGCGAAAGAAGTGAAATACAAGCAAACTAGGTAAATAAATAGGACAGAGCTACTCAAGGGCCAGCATTTTACAAGTGTTAACAAATGTGAGCTTAAACAGCATAACATGCTTAAACTTGCTGCGTAACATGCAACCTCAGGGAGAGAATTGGACAAACTGAAGCTGTGGTTCTAGTGCCTGTGCTACTTCAGAGATTGCATCCTTGTGGAAAGTGTAGTTTGTTTGCTCTTTTATAATACTCTGGAACATAACAAACCTCGGTCATTGAACAGTGCTGAATGGATGGATCAGTTGGTATATAACCTCTTTCCACCAGGAGTCAAAACAGCCTTTGAAGGAACAGTTATGGCATCAGATCTCCATTCATGAGTACTTGTGGAACTCCATCAAATGCAGAAATAGATGCAAAAAGCACTTGTATTGTCTTCCAGATGTGGACTTTCTGGCTGTCACCCTGCCCTATCCCACACATCACAGCTGGGTATGCAACCACTGCTGTATGAATGTGCATTTACTGGTAAACATATTGAGTGGCTAGACATGAAATTACTGAGATTGAAGATCACACGGTGGTTAGCAAATGCAGTACCATTACACGTTTTGTTTTAGCTATGAGCTCCTAGCGGCCTATTCATTTCTTTTAATCCAAGAGGAGTAGCGTACTTGGAGGAGGGCATCAAGAGTACCACAAGCGGTACTGTTCCAAGATCACTGGCACCAGACCTGTTTGTCATTTTTCTGAGTCATTCTAGATATATATTTATTCCACTGCATACTCCTCAGTGTCCAGTGGCAAGTGGAGTTGGCTCCAGGAAATCAAGAAGACCCGCACGTCCTGTTGGGCAACTCCAATCCTTGATGGTTTATCTTGGTGAGTTGAGGGTTTCAGAGTCTTAACATCAAGATGCTACATAAGTGTTTATACTTTTTGGCTGGGACTTCGTTTCATTTACAGAGTTAAATTTTTTGTTTCAATTTAGGAGATGAAAGTTCTGAATCTGTGGCTGAAACCATTGCCAGTGGAAAGGTTCAGTCAATGTCCGTCACTGAACTGCCCCAGACTCCCTCTGTTAGGGCCGATGCTAATAAAACTGAAGGAGTTGTGGGCAGCGCAACTCCCCCAGAGGTAAAGGAAGGAGATACACCACCACCCCTTGTGTCTGAGAAAGAGAGAGAACAAGGAGACCAGTCAGAGGAACAAGTAGCTCCTGTCCATACATCACCTCCATCACCAGGAGAGAATGCAGTTGGAGATCCTGACAATGACAAGAAGCGTGGTGAGTTGTACTGCTTAGGATGTTTAAAACATTGCTGCCACCTGGAACACAAAAGGATGATACTGTCCACATCACTTGTGCTATTTATATAACTGAGCACACAAGAAGTATTTGCTGTTTCCCCCATTTTTAGAGAGCTGTTAAAATAACTAATGTGCTTCTGGTAGGTGCCTGTAAAAGGAAAGGGGAGAATTTTTGCCTCAGTTATCTGGATGCAGTTGACGATTATCAGCCTTCTTTCCTTGCATCTGTCTGAACATGGAACTCCTGTGATTTTAATACAGTCTTTCCTTGAGTTTCACACGGGTTATGTTCCCAGAGGACACCGCAGAGATCAGATCTTCAGCTCTCCTCTGTGCTGCTGATGCTGAAAACCAGGAGTCAGGCAGCTACAAAACTTGTGAATGTGATGCCTTGCCTTTTTTTAAAAAAATGTGAGCACCAACGAACAGCAACGGAGCGTTTCAAATCCACTCTTGTGGATACACAAAACTTGTACATATGCAGTGCATGCCTCTGCTTTCTGCGGATATCTGTACTTAGCATTTCCTGCCACAGTCAAAGTGTTTGAATTCTGTGATGTTCTAGGATGACAATGACTTAAATGGGCATCAATAATTAGATATTACGATTCTTTTACTAATAATGCGCCTGCTGATCTGTTGTCCATAACTTCATTCTTCATTAAGCAGCAAACGAAGGGCAAGTGTGCCCTGTCATTTATCTGCGTGTGCTTTCCCAGTGACCTACATTGTGTTGTCTCCTCAGCGGCGCAATAAGCTTGCCTGTCTTGTTTCCTGAACTCTGCATGTCCTCTTGCCTGTGGCGAGAATATGGTTCTGTAGATAAGTATCATTGTCCGGCTGCTGATTGTTGCATCTTGCTGTGTCAATTTTGCCTTTGCTTTTTCTTTGAATGGTGTTTTTCCTGCTGGGTCAACACATGCTGTTGCACTGCATGTCCTTATCTCAAGAATTGCTAGGCGAGCAGCTCCGCTCCTTGAATGTAAGGAAATTCTTCATACATGCAATATCATGACTCGGCGACTTTGTGAGTCGTTTTATCTTGGAATGGAATTGGTTTTATTTTCCTCTCTTGCTCCCATTCCTTGTTTTAAAATCCACAGAAAGTAGTCTGAAGTCTGAGTTGTTCTACTGGCAGCATGTGCATTGCAGTTGAACTCTATAATAATTTCCTTTTTATCTCCATTGCTCTCAGGACAGGGTCAAATGGTTTCCGAAATCTCTCAAAGGCAGCTTGTGCTTGGGTCAAAAGCTTATTGCATGCTTTATTTACATACACTGTAAAACATAAATGTATGTTAGTTAGCACTAATACATTTGCTATGTGGTATCCTTGTTATTTCCTGCAAGTCCCAGCTGTTTTTTCCAACCTCAGCTTCCTTTTTCTGCATATTTTAATCCCAGCAACTCAATAAACCTACAAAGCTTTGACTTAACACTGGATCTTAATCTGTCATTTTGAACAAGAAATGTCTAATTGACGACAAGGGTTACTTTATTATATTTTTATAGAATGTCATATAATGGTATGTGAGTTTCATATAATGAACTCTGTGTGTTTACTATATTAAATAAATGCACTGATGGTAGCCTCTTTAATTTTGTCTCTTAGAACCTAAGAGGCTCTGTTGCTATTACTGAACATTCATATATCCCTGTTCCCGTAATAAACCAAACGTGGACACAAGAGGTATGATATTTCAAGATCTTCAGCCAAGACTTTTGTTGTGTACAGTAGGGCCTTGTTTAACATGAGAGTTCTATTACATCCTGAAGTCATCCCTTAGTGCAACACTTGCATTAAGCAAGTAGTAGTTCTTTAATGTTAGGGGAAATGTGTCAAAGCGAAACAGGAACGCTTACTATTGATACAAGTTCTCAGTTAGTAAATTGTGTTATATTGAAACTGTGCAACTTGAGTTTACTTAACTGCATTTCAAACCTCAAAATAGCAAGGAATGAAATTGCCTTGTTGTTTGAATTGATAAAATGCAATGATTATAGGAAAAAATACATTTTGTGATGGAGTCAAATAAAACACAGACTTCAACAGCCTTATTTTGCTCTTGTTGATAGAGATAGGAGGAAGCAAGGGGCCTTCTTGGCAACATGCAAAGAAGATAGAATAGTGCTGAGAATGTAGCGGCGAGAGGCTTACCTACAGAGTGGTACATTGGATGAGATCTAGAGCATCTAATGTTTGCATGCCAATAATTACCTGCTTTGAAAAGGAGAAGGAACACACTTCTTGACTTGCACGCTCGTTTGTTAGTTGAGGGCTTAGACTGGATGTCAAGGCTAAGTGCGCAGGTCTTAGCATTCTCACTGGTGGTGCACACATGCTGTCGTAGCTATAGCGCACCATGGCCAGTTAAATTAGATTATTTATTTTCTGTACTTCATGAATGCATCAATCCATCCTCAGGCTTTGGTTTTTGTATTGAATTTAAAAAGCACTTTGTGCTCTCTTGTTGGAATCATTTCTTCCATTCTCAGTACTTGCCAAAAATGAAAAGCAAAAGTGCTCATTTTCCTGTCCTTTTCCATGACCCATGGCGGATACCTTGGACCACTGATCTGAAAAGATCCAAGACCACTTAAATGGAGTCCTTAGTTACAAAGTCTCATCTGCAAAACTAAAATGAGAAGAACAAGAAGAAGAATAAATTCTGGCAGAGCAAATGCAAGGTGGCAATTGGGAATGCTAAGACCAATTTTGAGGAGCACCTTGCTAAAACCATCAAACGAAGTAATAAGTACAACTTTTAAGTACATCAGAAGGAGCAATCTACTCAGGAAAGCAGTTGGGATATTACACCATGACAGGAAAAAAATGAAGAGGACCCAGAAATTCCAGGAAGACTAAATGAATTCTTTGCCTCAGCTTTCACTGAGGAAAGCAGAAGACATATGCTTGTGGCTGAGCGAGTCCAAAGAATTCAGTTCAGTAATAGTACCCAGAGATCCTCACATGTCTGGATAAACTAAATACTGACAAATCTCTGTGACCACATGGTATTCATCCAAGAATTCTAAAAGAACCCAAATGTGAAATTGCTAATCTTCTAGCAAAAATATATTCTCTTTTCTTAATATCTGCTTGAAGACTGAAAGATAGCAAATAGTAATCCAGGAAATTCCAGACCAGGCAGCTTAACATCAGTTCCAGCTAAGGTGATGGAAATTGCTATTAAAAATAAAGTAGTGTCCTTGTAGAGGGGCAAGTATTGCTAAAGTAATATCAGCATGGCTTCCAGGAGTGTTAGAATTCTTTAAGCACCTAGGTAAAACTGATCCAGGACTGGCAATACCTAACTCTGTCTCTCTGTTCCTTCTGAGTAAAGTGAGGTAGTTGAGGCATTTAATCATTGGAGGCAGTAATAGGCTGGTTGTTGACCAATAAATTGAACCTGAATCCAGAGAAAGGGGGAAGTATTATATGCCCAAGAAGCTATAGGTTGCCCTTTCTCACTGGAGTTGTTCTGCCCCAGAAAGGATGCGTGATCTGGGGTGCTTCTGGAGTCATTGCTGCCACTTGAGGTAACATTTTCCACAGCACCTGCTAAGAAGAGTAAAGCTCAATTCCCTTCTGCAAATTACTAATAATAGCAATTTACTGATGGGAAGAAACAGACTGGGAGCAAAGTCCCAATGTGCCACAGATTCCTTGGAAACATACACCTATAGTTGGCTGTTCCTGAGGTTAGGGTCACCCAAAAATGTAGGGTGAACCAGAAGCAGTTCAGTATATAAACGAGCTTGCACTTTATCTTGATTGAATTGCTAAGTGCACCTAAGTGGGGCACCTAGTTGAATCCTACACTCTAACCACAAGACCAAACAGAGCCCCAAACGCATGAACCTTGCGATTACATCTTTGTCTGGTGCAGTATGGTGATGTGTAGTTTGCCTTCTCAGGAGCAGTATTTAGGGCTCTATGAGCAGCGCTTCTGAGGTGCATGTGGCTGCTCCAAATAATTCAGAACAGCACTTCATAACTTCTGGTAAAAAAATAAATAAGCATATGGCTCATATTGAAAAGAACACTGATTAGTGAGCAGGAACAAGGAAAGGAAATCAATGGAAACTTTAAGCACCTATGCCCTTGTTTTTATGTGCTGTAATAGTGTTTTAACTTAGGGGAATACTGAAATATTCAGCAAAAAGAATGGACAATAACTGAGAAACAAATTAGTGTTTTATAATGAATGAGCTGTCAGCTGTAGGATTCTGCCTCATTTGTTGAGCTTGCTGCAAGGTGTACAGCAAATGAAATAAGAAGCTGCCAGACAGAAGGCTCGCTGCTGCTTAGAGGTTGGCAACGTAAGTGGAGTCATGCAGAATTGTACTGAAATTCCTCCACTTTTGCTCTTATGGGAGGCAATCTGTTGTAGTGGGCACAATGTTGCATCGACAGAGATCACAATGTCTGAGTAGTGGAAGGTTTCTGCGGTGCACTGAGAGCCCACTAAGTTTTAATTCACCTTTGATCCATCATCAAGTCAACTAGTCATTTTCTCTCTGTATTGTCTAACCCAAAGGTGGGCTTTCTGGTTTGATAATGTGCAAGGGAAACTGTTTTTCACTTTGCTGATGTGTTCTCTCACCTGGAAAGTGGATCATAATGCAAATTAAATTAAAACAAGTGTAGCTAGGCCCTCAAACTGCTCACACCAATCAGAATAATAACTGAATCACCACTGAAAAAATGTCTTGATGTTGCTTTGATGCCTTTCTTTCATCCAGTGGTTTGGAATAGGGGCAGATGCTGAGGTCATTCATAATTTAGGGAAGGAAGAGTCATGGTAGAGTGTGTTGAATACCAAATAGGAATTAAAGGTCGATGCAGAAGAAATAGCCCAACAGAGAATGAGTTGGCTAAGATAAACAGGTATATAACATGCATATCGTTGCTTTCCTTTTAATTCATATTCCCCCCATCTTGTTCATTTAAAATTTTTATTGATTCTTGTTACCTGCCTCAAGTTGTCACTAAGTAGATGGAATAAATGTGTGTAAATAAATAAATTCTCATCACCGAAGAAACCTCAGTGATTGCTTTTATAGATGTGGGGAAGATTCAAGAGGTCACCTTTGTATTATTATCTGCAATCTAGACCCCACTGTGGTGGTTCCTTGGTGGTGCCATCAACACTCTTGCTTTGGGGTCTTCACTCTTCTAGGAAAAAGAGAAGAGGAAAGAATAAAAAACACTCTTTGATTTCGTTCTTGTTCAGTTATTCAGTCAGGTCTGACTCTTTGTGACTCTATGAACCATAGTACATCAGGCCCCAATGTCCTCCACTGCCTCTTGAAGCCTGCCCATGCTTGTTGCTTCCATGACACTATCTGACTCATCTTTTGCCATCCCATTCTCCTTTTGCCTTCCATCTTTCCCAGCATCAGGGGGCCTGTTTGCACTTAACTGTATGGAATGGTATAATTATATCATTTCATCCCAGTTAAGTATGGGAATGGAGGACCCCATTCACACTGCAAGTGCTGGTGTATCCTCCAACTTTACCATCAGTGCTCGCAGTGTAGATGAATCATCTGAATAACCATGGCAACAGCTGTGGCACATCTGGTTGTTCTCAAGGTGATTGAGCCATGACATGCTTTTGTGCAGTCGCAGTGTACCACCCCGCCTCCTCCCAGCTTCACACCTGTAAGTGTGTCTGAGTGCTGCCTACAAGGAGTGCCCTAGCCACTCCCAGTCAAACTGTGGAGATATTTTTACTTCTTCACAAGTACAGAGCTCTGCGGTGCTCTTGGATGGTGGTGGCAGTGCAGTGTTCAGATGGACCGTCCAGTTCTGCACTGCACAGGTAAGTACAAACAGTTGTTGTTTTTGCATTTTTGTACGGTGCTTTTGTGGAATTGCCTGGTTCTTTTTGAGTGAGTCTTGACATTTCACTGTGTGGCCAAAGTACTGTATTTACTGACATATAAGACTACTTTTTAACCCTGGAAAATCTTCTCAAAAGTTGGGGGTCATCTTAGGTGCTGGGTGTCGTCGTCTTATAGGGCGAGTATATCTCAAACTCTATATTTTAACTGGAAAAGTTGGGGGTCATCTTATACGCCCAGTTGTCTTATATGCAGTTTGCCTCCTCAGTATTTGAGCTTCAACTCTTTCATTAGGGGTACATTTCTCCACCATAAAGTGATCTTGCTCATCGAGACATTTACCTTGGCATTTCCCCATCCAATCAAGGGATGATAGAAAGAAATCTGAATCATGTGTTCAGGTTATATTTATCATGTCAGTTGTATTTCTTCATGGTTGTAAAACACCCTAGGATTCTGAGTTTGAAATGAATGAATCAGTGAATACAAAAAAGCAGAGAGGAAGCTTATCTCCAGTATGGTTTTCTCTTCTGTTGTGTGCTGTACCTGTAATTAATAAAGGTCCCCTTAACTCACATTTTCTATGACAGTTTTTAAGTGGTCCCTTAATTGATTCCATGAGAAGACCCCTTTAGCTGTCCTTTTTTCTGACATCATCCTAACATTTCTAATTCTTAGCCTCCATATTCTGTCTGCTGATCTTGGGCCAGAAATGGAAGATCCCAAAATAAGATCTCTTTTAGATCTCAACTGTTAAGAGTTAAAACAGAATAACTGCATGAACTCTGGCCTTCTTAGAGGAAAGTACATAAATATCCCTGTATTTGTTTCCAGAGCTGGTAATATTCTACTCTTGAATAGTCTCAGTTTTGTAAATTAGTATAGTAGCATTTATTTGGGTAGCACTGAGAGTTACAGTTAGAGATACTGAGACCTAGTGAATGGAAAGTTGGGGGAAAACAATTTCTCTTCTATCTTCTCTACTGGAAGAAGATGAAATTTGGGGAAACACTGGGGAAAAATGTGAAATATTCTCTGGTAAATGAGAAATGCTTTTCAGGTTCCATGTGCTCAAAACTACAGTGAGTTTTTGGTAACACAATCTCTAGCAAGGTAACCATCCTTTTGGACCAGTTGGTTTCTATTCTCTATTCCATTGTTGGTTCCAGCAGAAGCACATATATGTTTTTCCTGAAGACTGCTATCAAATTTATTATGGAGCTTCTTGAACGTACATATATTAAATCTTACACAGGTAGCTTTCCCAATCAAAATCCATTTTCTGGTTCTTGATAAAGGAGAGAAATATGTATTCATGGAGGGATCTTTTTGTGTGTATGTAGGCAGAGTTGGTTTCCATGCATACAAAACCACTAGCAGACTTACAATTAACCCCAGATGTGTGATTGATGACTTTATAGGAGTTTTATGGTGGTCACATTTTAAGATGATCAGTATCTTTAAGGAATCTTATTCATGCTACATCGGTTTTATAAATATGTATTGTTCCGTAATTTGGTTGAGTGGGAAGGAATTAAAAAAACATGTTACTAGTTCTTACTTGACTAAATGCATAGTTTCCTTCCCAGTTTTTCTTCTTCTTTCAAGAATTCCAGGCCGTTTGTGTACTTACCGCTCTTAGCTAGATTCGTATTAGCTAGATCCAGATCAACCACATACAGGCCCAGTTCCCACTCATACCTCTTAAAACGGTTTAAAAATGAAACAAACAAACAAAAAAGCAATTCAAACACGGATTCTGGCAGTCCCCACTTCAGTGGCTTTAAATTGCTATCAACTCCTCTGCTGTCCCTACCCAAAAAGGTTCAGAATCACATTAGGGAAAGGTATTCTTTTCTTCCCTACTCTTGCCACCTGGGGCCCCACCCCCTGCCTGTCAATTGGATCCCATAATGATGTGGTGGAGGGTGGGGAATTGCAGCTCCCCCATCTCCTCTCCTCTCCCCTCCCCTCATGCTTTTGCAAAAGACGTCCAGCCAGTCCTGTGCATACACACACAGGCACACCCCTTCCTCCCCTTTGCTCTCCTCCCCTCCCCATCGCCAGCAGCACCAGCTGGTATACACACACACACACGTAAGCTCAGGAGTGGTGCTTTTTCGCTTCTCCGCAAATGCAGAGAAGTGAAAAAGCAGCAGCAGCAGAGAGAGCTGCGTGCCCGCTCGCCCGGCTGGTTGCACACGCGCATGCCCAGTCACTGGGGGCATGGGGGGGAGGTGCTTCTCTTCTTCCCAGAGCTCAGCAAGGCAAAAGAGGTGCTTCCAGTGTGTTCTTCCTGGCAAGGAGAAAGTGAGGGGAAGTGTAAAATGAAACTTTGTTATCTTATCAGTGTGAAGTGTGGAGTGGGTGAACTGCTACATCTTTTCAGGTTGAATTGTTACTTCTTGCTGAATATGGATCTGGTGCTTTAACAAATCTGGAAAGGGGCTGGTCCCTGCGCAGGGTGAAAGACCACCCTTTTCATAATGTGTTTGCCCCAATACTGCTGTAGCCTTCCCACAGCAATAAGGAAGAAGCATTTTAAAAGCAAAATTGGAAAAAACCACCTGCAAAAACAGGTGTTTGTTTGTTCCGTTTTTTAGCAAAATAATCCTCAAAATACCCCTGAAACCGATTGGAAATGGGGACACAGAGAATCCAAACCGTTTCTAAACCATTTTAAAATGCCAATGGGAACTGGGCCACAGAGACACCAGCGCTGAGTGGGCTTTAGAATGGCAAATGTGTGCTAAAGAGCCATGCAGTGCAGATGCCTAAGCCTTGTTCTGCATCAGTGGATGCAAACTACCTCCATATAAACTGCCCACACTGCAGTGCGATTGGCCCACAGCACTTCCAACACCCAATGCGATTGGCCACATCCCTGTCAATCAAAAGTTACATCCAGTGTGAAGGCAGTTTGAAGGCAGCTTTGCTGCAGATGCAAGTGTCTTTGCAGGTACTGTGAAGACACTGTTGCTGTCAGTGTGTCCACTGCAGTGGAGGTGCTATGAAGGTGTCTTTGCAGTCTTGTAACTCAACATCATGTCCACATTCTTCCTAGTTCAGTTATATGTACAGATGCCCCTTCTTTGATCTGTATCAGAGAGTGCTAGTATTGAGGTAGACCATCTTTACCTGGTCTACCCCACTAATCCAGTGAGTCCTTTGCACAGTTCAGATCTGAGTCTACTCTCCTCCGATGCTGATGATATTGTCTTAAGCAGTTCCTTAATCTGAATTGCTTTGCAAAAGGATGCGTTCTTAACAGTTCTTTGATCTGGATTAACAAGTGCAGAAAGGGTCCCTTTTCCTTTCTCCCTCTTGAACATTTCTAGAGTAAGATGCTGGTCCCACAGGAACACAATGCTATAAATAATATAATAAATATAATTTCTTGTTTAGGATGTAGGAAATTTTTCATTTTTTTGGGATACATGCATAAATCATATAATACTTTGTTGACATCAAAGCAATAAAGTTTATTTAACAATACTTTCACATGACAGACATTATGCTTAATTACACTACAAAACATAGACATTGTTTTAATACTTTAATAAACATCCTCAATTTTCAGATGCCAAAGAAGGGACAGATGATTACTTTTCAAAGGAACAGGATGCAAAGAAAAAGAAAAAAATTTATTCTCCAGAAAATGAACTTTTTGATGCATATGATTATGTCTGAAGAGGACTCACTTCAAACATTGTGCCATCCTGTATGAAGGTACAAGATAATTTGATATTTAATATAAACCTCAAAAATGTTGATTCAGCTCTTTAAGAGTGAGCATGCCTAACTGCATGCCCCCATCATCATAGCACTGTATATGCAAAGCAGACACTGTTGTTTTAATAAATGCTCTTACTGTTTCAATATATTTGATTTTAAATTTTGTTACCCGCCCTGAAGCCTTTGGGTATAGAGCGGGATAGAAATATAAATAACAACAGTAAAAATAATAAAGCAGCCAAGGGTATGATTACCATTGAGCAAAACTTTCTGAGCTCTCACAGGGTGTGTGTTGCGAGGAGAAGAGTAGAAAACTTTGTCAGTCATTTTGAGTCTCCTTAATTGGGTGAGAAAAGTGAAGCCTAAAAGCCTTCTCTGACTCCACTGAATGTGCTAGGTTTCAAATTCACTTTGAATTCGCTTTGAATCAATGCCTTCACCAGCCACACCTCTGAATCTGCTTCAGAGGAAGGCACAAAAGCTTTTGCTTTGCATGTGAAGACCAATCTTCGAATATAGCCAATCTTTGACCCACATATAGAGTTTCAAAACTTCATCATTCGTATGAATTTTGCAGGTGACAAACATTTCCCCCCCCCATCCCTAGCTTTAACCCAAGTTTTAATTTAAATTATGCTCTTAAATCCAGCTCTTAAAACAAACTCAGCTAATTGCTGCACCATCCTAGAATGCCGTCATCATCGCAGAGCCTTTCCTAAAGTTAGATTTGAGATAAATTCATACTTTACTTCTCTGAGACAGTGTCCCTGGGAAGTGAAAATAGAGGGTGGAAGCTGGCATTTGCATTTAAAACACCTGCTCTGTCTCAAAGTTCTTTGGGACTTACCTAAAGTGCAAATGATGGTGTCCTGGAGCATCCCATGTGCTGTGGCAATAAGCATGTGACCAGATGCATGATGCACAACTGCAGCTGTGTACCACGCCCCCTTCTTACAGAAGCAGTGCAAAGGGTATGTGACAGAGCATGCTAGTAGCATCATAAATGTTGCTGGTATGGCTGTGCAGCATGTTTTAGTGGTCCACAGTTGTCTGGGCCAGGTGGTGGACCCACATGCTTGGAGCTGCTCTGGAACAGGGCATCCCTGGATCTCCCTTTTTGCTGAAGGGTAAAAAGGCCCTCTATAGGTGTTTTTCCACTGTCAATTGTACCCATTTTTGTACCTTTTGGCTGTGAGCCGGATGATCCCATTTCCACTACGGCACCCATTTTGAACCCGATTGTTTCCACTGCCGTGGGGGAAATCCAGATCGTTTTGGCCTTTAATCCGGATTTTCTGTAGGCCCCATTAATGGGGTCTGCAATGGGGTCTTCTGCCAGAAAATCCGGATTAAAGGGAGCCTGTTTCCACTGGAAACAGGCAATGGGGTCCAAAGGAGGCTAGGGGGAGGGGATGCACCTTTGATCCCCCCCCCAACATTGGCTTCGAACTGACTTCGAAGTTGACTTCACATTCACTTTGAAGTGACTTCGAAGTCAGCTTCGAAGTCACTTCGACGCATGAGCTCAACTTCGAAAGTTGAGCTCATGCTTCGAAGTCACGTTGAAGCTGACTTCGAAGTCACTTCAAAATCACTTCAAAGTTGCTTTGAAGACTGCACCCTCCGCCCCCCAAAACACCTGGAGTAATGGACCGACCCCTTGTGGGTAGATCCGGATTCCCCAGATGGGTGCAAAGCTGTTTCCACAGCAGGGGTGTTAGCACCCATTTCTAATGGGTGCTACACCTCCTGTGGAAACACATTGGGTGCTTCCCTTAATTCGGATCTACTAGATCTGGATTAAGAAATGTACCCATTCCTTAGATCTGGATCTTCTTAGATCCAGATCTAAGGGCTGCAGTGGAAAAACACCCTATGTGCTCTCTTCAGTTTTGCTGCAGGGTAGGTTACAACAAAATACCTTAAAAGGGCTGCATTGTGGCCGTGGAAGAGTAGAAATGCTTGTTTGTGCTGTGCTGTGGCATTTATAGTAAAATTGGAACAAGCCAGTCTCTTTTATATCTTGTGTTTGTTAGCTGAATGTGCCCATTTCTGATCAGTTTGAGAGCGTACTTTTCAAAACTAAGTGTTATACTACTGGTCAATTTAGTCATTGATTTCTAAGTGTACTTAGAACTTAGGGATGTATTTTAGGAGTATATCAGGTGGCCCTAGTCAATGAAGCACTTTGATTTAATAGATTTTGTGCACTGTATTTCTTCCATATGAGAGCAAGGAAAGTGTTAGCATTACATTAATAATGTGACTTAATAATTATGGTCTGTGTCACATGTTTTTTCTTTTTCTCTTTTTTAGGATTTTAACGTTGGAACTCATGAAAATCATGTTTACCATTGGTGATGCTTTCTAAATTGTTTAGAAATATTTAAATAATTTCATCTTTCTAGGACAATTAGAAATGTAAACTTAATTGTGGGTTACATGCTCCTTATTTGTTGGTGAATTTGTACACGCTCCCCATTAAGGTTTGGTGAGAACGAAGATGTTAAATTATTTAGCAGATCTGCCACATATAGTGATTTTTTTGAACTACACAAGTTGTTGATGATTAATTCTTCTTGTAATTTCCTGATGAATTATTTTTCTCTGCCTGCCTAATCAGCAGGCCTGCTGTGAAATATAATTGCACTTGCAAGAAAATTACTGTCTCATGAGATGAGTAAGTTTGATGATTGAATTTGGTAGAATGAAGTAATAGCAAACACCTCAAAAAGTATGGTATGCTGATACTTTTACCTCCATCCGATGACCTTTCTAAGTAACACAATAATGTTTTAGAACCAGTTAAGTCTGACAACTCACAACATAGCAAAGACATTCTTAAATGAAGTATTTTCTGTTCCAGAGTGATAGAATCTCACATCAGATAATTTATTAAAATACCAGTTGTGATCTGAAGTCAACTGTAGTTCACCAAGTTTTAAGGAAATGAGGAACAGAAACATCCAAGCCTGATAAGGAGAAATTGTGTGATTCTGCACTGACCGATATCATAAATCAGCAAATATACTCGGAGCCTCCCTTCTGGTCCTGTCTGAGGCTTCCCTTAGACCACACCAGCGTGTGGAAGGAAGGCTTCTAGTACGCTTGCTGGTTCAGTATCCTGATGTTCATATCACTAAGGACAGAGTTCTGTGCAAGAGATATGAATTATCTCTTGTTTTCTGCACAGAAAACAGATACTTTCCGGTCTATATTTTCTCGGTGATTATCATAACCGTTTTCTTCCTGCCGTCTTCTAACAAAGTACATTATATTTTAATCTATCGCTGTTATTTCATAGAATCCTGATATTTGATGCAGAGCCTGCCAAATCTTGAATTGGAAACAGACAGACTCGGGAAGACAGATGTGCTTTTGAAACTGTTTCACAATTACTCTGTGAAAATGCCCTCAATATCTATGCAATGATTAAATGCCCCACCCCATTTTTCTTTTACCAGTTGGAAAAACATATCTAGAAGAAAGTGCCAGGTCTTACATTACTTCTTTGCTGAAACAGAGAAATATCCAAGAATGAATCAATAGAGAATAGAAAGCTACACCTCTAGAGAAGCAGCTGCCTTTCTTGTCTCCTTGCTATTCAGCATCTGTGCTGCTTGCTTGAAGGAAGAAGGAGAAGAAGAAGAGTTGGCTTTTCTACCCCCCTTTTCCATCCATTTAAGGGGACCTAAAGCTTTCTGGTCTTCTCCTCACAACATACCCTGTGAGGTAAGTGGACTGTGAGAGCTCAGAAAGAAAGTTGTGATTAGCCCAAGGTTAGCTGGATTCATGGAGGAGTGTGGAATCAAGCCCCGTAATTACAAGATAGGAGTCTGGCACACTAACCACAAGACCAAACTGCTTCTGGTCGTTTTCAACCAGAAGACAAAAGACAAAACCTTCACATGCTCTCAAATTCCCAAAAATGGTCCTTAGAATTATGCACGGTATAGAAAAGGTGGATAGAGGAAATTTCTTATCTCTGACGCACAAAACTAGAACCAGGGGGCATTCTATGAAGCTGATAGGTAAGAGAGTAAGGTCTGACAGGGGGAAGTATTTCTTCACCCAGAGGGTCATCGGCTTATGGAATGTGCTGCCGGAAGAGGTGGTGACAGCTACCAGCCTGGGTGGCTTTAAGGTAGGGTTAGACAAATTTATGGATGACAGATGTATCAATGGCTACTAGAACAAATGCCTAGGTGCATCCTTCAGGCTTGGGGGGGGGGGACCGGGGTGCTTCTAAGGCCATTTGCTGGGATTCTAGAGCAGGAGAAGGTTTGTCCTTGTCTCTGTTTGAGATGCCCATGAGCAATTGGTGGGGCACTGTGTGCAACAGGATGCTGGACTAGATGGGCTGTGGCCTGATCCAGCAAGGCTTCTCTTATATGTTCTAGAAGCATCCTGCCTGTCTCTCCATTGTGTAGGCAATATCCAGGCATCCATACTAAGTTTCCATTGATACTTGCTTCAAAATAGAAGGGGGAGGTTGAAGACAAGGAATGACCCCGTAGGCCGTTTTCTGTCTTTGAAAACAGAGGACAGCAGTGAGACAACGGGAGTTGAAGGGCTTTCTGAGACCTTTGATTCCCTCTGTTCCTACAGCATCTAAACTCTTGTAGAAGCATAAGGGCGGAAGATTGGAGGAAGTGCTTTTCCTCCATTTTGAGAGAGCAGTGAGGGTGCAAGTGAGTTAAGCCAACACTCCACCCTCAGTGCACAATTAATGCCTTCTAGTAGCATTGGCAGAACAAAACTCCTTCCCCCAAACTGAATTTTTCTTCTTATAAAATATCTTATCACACTTGTTTTTGCCTTAACTGTCATGAATTGTACTTGTCCAGTCTGCCATCTTTCCGGTCATATGAGATTTCCAATTCCAAATGAAAGTTTGTTCATGATCACTTAGGGTAGCTGTTAAGAGTGAAACCGGGCAAGTACAAATAGGTTAGCCCCAGGCATGATTTACTAACATCTCTTGATCTTTCTTACCCTTTCAAATTGTATTTAGCAATTCATATTTCTTTCCCATTGCAAAAAAAGGAAATAAAATATCTGGCATAGTGTAATACTTTGTACCTTGCTGTCGTCATTGGTGGCAGATCCAGAGAAATAGGACAGGGAAATTTCATTCCTGGGGAGATAATTTATCAGAACAGCTCACAGTGATTTCTGAAACAGATTTTGGAAATATAGCTCACTCTGGTATATCAAAGTGTTTTGAAATACTGATAGGTGTGAAATGCAATTGCAGTGGTGAGTTCTGTTTTCCTCCCCTCCAGTAATATGATAGCATATATTTGGATAAGAAGAAAGGAACCAAAAGTGCTTTATAAGTAATAAATTTAATGCTAAGGATTGCCAGATAATTTTAATGAACACATCTATGCAAAGCTTTCTGTTCACTTTTGTTCATGAACCCTTTAAGGTATGGCCTTTCTAAAATAAAATTGAGTTCTCATGGTTCAAATAACCTGGCTATGCGGATACCTTTTTTCACAAGACAGCTTTAAAAATTCTGGTTTATGCTAGATAATTTATGTATCAAATTTCTTCTTTCATATGATTATAATAAGCAATTTCATAGTGCACTTCAATACTTTCTAGTAAGGATGTATTTATAAAATGTGTGTGTATAAATACAAACCTTTTCAGGACAAAGGCTGCATAACTAATGGATAAAAGTTGTAAATAAACAAACGCACAAAACCATTGTATTGTGGCACTACATTTTTGATTTACAATGGAAGTAAAGCCTTTGGCAGTGATTGCTTCTGCATTGATATAGGGCTACAGAAGGGTAGGAAATAGGTAGAAAAACTGGGTATCTTGTGCTGAGCTGCTCATGTCACAGAGATACAAAAAGGAGATAAAGACCTTTGGGCCATTCATTCCTTATTTTTTTAAGGCAAATGTTGCTCACACTGAACATGACATTAGACGAAATGAAGGTGTGTGACATTAAGTACCTCATGTAGACTGCTTTTAGGACAAAATTATTTAATGCAGAAAGTAAAAGATAGGAGTTTTCTAAAAAAAGGAAAATGCAGATTTAACAAAGAGGATTGTAACAGATGCTTATGTAGTTCTACAGTAGGGTAAAATTTATGAGTCAAAGGAGGTGAACATGAAATTGCAAGATTCATGATCACAGCAAAGAAAGAACAAACTTTTTTTAATTAAGGAAGATGCCCTTTCACATACAAACAGAAATGCATATCTCGTTTACCTCACTTGGAGATTGGGATACTTCATGGCAGAAAAAGGTCAGACATCTTCCTCTTCTCCCTTTTATAATCTGCTTTACATGCATTTTCTGCTGAACAGATAAAGGCAACCGGCATTCACATTCTGTTAGTGCAAAGTGCTTGCTTTCTGTGGCATGCAAACACTACTGAGACGCCTCCTTTATATAACTTCTCTTTGCTTAAAACTTCCAGCAGGGGCTTGGGATTCATACAAAGGGGCTTTTCAGCTGTCATTGCTAGTGAATGTGAATGGGCTGTGAGGCTATCACCACCTCCTCAGATTCAGTTTTTGTCACATGATTTTATTTATTTTAGGAAATTTATATCCTGCCCTTTACCGAATGGTCCCAGGCATAATGAGAATAAAATATATAAAATAATAAAAGTTAATTAAAAATATAACCCTGTTTGCATATATACCAAATGTATATATGCAAACACCAGAAGCCTTCAAGCTAAAAAAGGAGTTAGAAAGCTTAGCGATGGATAATAGGATTGATATTATTGGTATAACTGAAACCTGGTGGACCGATGGGATACAGTCATCCCAGGTTACAAACTGTACAGGAAAGACAGGGAAGGGCGACATGGAGGTGGTATAGCCTTGTATATTAAAGAAGAGATAGAATCTTATGAACTGGAATGTCCAGGTGAGTCTGACTCTTCCACAGAAGCAGTGTGGGTAAAAATACCAAGCCAAAGAGGAAGCCTAACAATAGGGACGTGCTATGGTCCTCCCAACCAAACACCCGAAGGAGATCAACAGTTGGAAAAGGAGGTAAAGGAGGTATGCCACAAAGATAGGGTAGTTATAATGGGGGACTTCAGGTGTTTTTCCACTGTCACTAGAAGTACCCATTAAGTACCCATTAATGGGTACAAAAATGCCATTACGTACCCATTAATGGGTACTTAATGGGTACTTTTAGTGACAGTGGAAAAACACCCTTCAATTATCCTGTTCAACTCAGGAAAGAGAAAATTCCTAGACCTGCTACTTAAATACAGGGAGTAAGTTCTTAATAAAGTCTTAACGCAGAGACCTTAAACTTTCATAAGGGAAACTTCCCCAAAATGAGGAAACTAGTAAAAAGGAAAATTGAAAGGGAAAGTTAGAAGAGTTCAATCACTTCAAAATGCATGGAGACTACTTAACAACACAATAATGGAAGTGCAACTAGAATGCATTCCTAAAAGAAGAAAGGGGACTTCTAGGTCCAAGAAGAAACCATGTGGCTCACAAGTGCAGTAGATGAAGTCATTAAAAACAAGAGTTCATTTAGAAAATGGAAAGCTTGTCCTAATGAGAACAGGATGGAATGTAGACACTGGCAACACAAATGCAAGGTGACCATTAGGAAAGCTAAGAAAGATTTTGAGGAGCACATTTCTAAAAACATCAAAAGAAATAACAAGACCGTCTATCAGAAGGAGGAATCCAACCAGGAAAGCAGTTGGACCATTAGATTGTAAAGGACAGAAAGGGATAATTTAAGAACACACAGATTGCAGAGAGTCGAAATGAATTATATGCCTCTATATTCATGGAGGAGGACAGAGGATACATGCCAGTAGCTGAGCCTATATTTTCTGAAGAATTAAACTGGACAGAGATAATCAAGGAAGAGGTCCTTGCATGTCTTAGTGGGGCAAAAAAGTAGTCAGCCACCAATTGTGCAAGTTCTCCCACTTAAAAAGATGAGAGAGGCCTGTAATTTTCATCATAGGTACACTTCAACTCGGAGAGACAGAATGGGTGGAAAGAATACAGGAAAAGGTGCAGAAAAGGGCAACCAGAATGATTAAGCGGCTGGAGCACCTCCCTTATGAAATCAGGCTGCAGCGTCTAGGCCTCTTCAGTCTGGAGAGACAGCGTTTAAGAGGGGACCTGATTGAAGTATATAAAATTATGCATGGTATAGAAAAGGTGGATAGAGTAACCACCTAACTATCACACAACACTAGAACCAGGGGACACTCTATGAAGCTGAGGGGTAGGAGAGTCAGTTCTGACAAGGGGAAATATTCCTTCACCCAGAGGGTCATCGGTTTATGGAATTTGCTGCCGGAAGAGGTGGTGACAGCTACCAGCCTAGATGGCTTTAAGGTAGGGTTAGACAAATTTATGGATGATAGATGTATCAACGGCTACTAGAATGAATGCCTAGGTGCATCTTTCAGGCTGGGGGGGGGGGAGCAGGATGCTTCTAAGGCCATTTGCTGGGATCCTAGAGCAGGAAAAGGTTTGTCCTTGTCTCTGCTTGAGATGCCCATGAGCATTTGGTGAGCCACCGTGTGCGCTGGGATGCTGGAATAGATGGGCTGTGGCCTGATCCAGCACGGCTTCTCTTATGTTCTTATACAGTGTAGGCGCCTGGCAAACCTCAAGAAGGCTGTTCCCGAGTCTAGCACAGAAAAGGCCCTCTTGAATGTCCCTATGATGTGAATTGCCTATGAGGTTTTGCTTACTAAGCGTCTGTACCCTGACCAGGCAGCGATCTCTGGGCAGCTTACAAACATTTTCAATGCAGTAATCACAGAACAATTCAGATCATAAGTAAATTTTATTTATTTGCATTTATACCATGCCACATGTGGCCCACCAACTGCCTTGGGAGCTCCTCTCTGAATTCTCTGCTAGCATTTAGACCCTTAGCTTTTCTTTTCCCAGGGCCCTCACAAAGTAGCGGGGCCATTTTACTCACATACTGCCATTAAGAGTATACAACAAATGTCAATTGCAATGGAGTAATATCTTTGTAGCATTTTGTCCTGTAATAATTCAGGGCCTTTTTGCACTTTTGTGGAATAGTGTCCCACAGGATACAGTGCTGTATCAGGATATTGTTTTCTTAAACCTGATACAAGCAGAGTGAACTAGAGTTAATCTGACTGCTTACAAAGACAGATGTTCTCAAATTGCATGATCCTCTTTTTCACATTGCCAAACAGGTTGGAGAGCAAGACAGACCTAAACCTCAAAGTGGAATTGGAGTTGGACACATAAATCATGTAAAGGTTATGCAGACAAGGAGCTGACTGACACCCTGGCTTCTTGTGGCTATGCATTGTAATAAATGTACGAAGGCATAAACTGTTCTGGCTTAGAGTCCATGAGATTTAGAATCTGTAAGATTTAGGAAGTACAGTCCTTCATGCTTTTATTGACCTTTAAGGTATCATAAGCTGCTGTTTTTGTTTAAATGAACGAACAATGCATGGTTCTGTTCCTCAACATTTTGATACTTTGTGCAGACATTTAACATCAACATGGATGCAACAAGTTCCTCCACACCCGTTTTCATTCTGCATAGGTGCAATTGTCCTTGTGCAGCGCTGGATTTTAGCCTGGTGTTGTAGCTCCACTCAAAGCTGCAGACTTCTGAGAAAACATGAAGCATTGGAAACCATTTGATAACCTTCGGAGCCTCCCTGGAGAATGCGCGTGATAAAAGGGAACATTCCTCCTATCCATTATGTGGGTCACATTTGATAATATTAAATTACTGAGAGGGGAAGAATAAACATATGAGTCACCAATTACCTAGTTAGATTAAAGACCCTTACTAGTGTGAGCCTAAAAGGATAACTGGATATATTTTCATTTTTATAGTCGTTCAGCAAATGGTCAATTAATCTTGATGATGATAAAACCACTAAAGTGCAGCATGTAAGAGTCCTTGCTCAGTGATGTGTGTATTTCAGCCGAACTCAGTTCAAACATAGGCTGGCTTGTGAGTGATAACTCTGTCAGTTTATGATTAGAGCCAGATACGCCGTCACGTAGTTAATGACAAGATATCTAGCTCAGGCACAGACAAAACAAACATTTCAGATTAGTCTAAACCACAATCCTATCAAGGCAGAGAAATAAACACGAGGAAAAGGTTTTGAAAAAGGAAAAAGAAAACCCTTGGGAATTTGGTGAAACTGCTTTATCGCTCTCTACCACCTCCCTCGTTTTTGTTTTGTTTTTTCCAAAAATTTTATAGCGATTCTCTGTTCCTGATAAATATGGAACAGAAAGCATAATGTGATTGAAAAATGTTGTGGTGTCATAAACAGTACAAATAAGTACTAAATTACTGCTTTCTTTAGATATTAGGGTCATAAATAATGCACATCAACACCTCTTCTGTAGTTTGGTGACTTTGCAATGGGCATTTTAGTATTTGTTTATTGAGAGAACCTCTGATAGGCAACCGCTACTTCCACTCTGGAATGATTCCATCAAAATGTTTTCACAAACTTAACTTTGAGATCACCAAGTAATTTGTGCAGTTTTCGTGGAAAGAGATTTTTCCTATAAATATGACCATTTATAGTGCACTTCCAAAGTCGTTGTTTAGGCTGAACTGAACGCTGTTGGTGCAAAAGTTGCATAGTTTGTGCATGAGTCCTTTGACAGAAAATGGACATCCCAGAGGCTTCACGGAGAGGCCATCTAGTCATGCAATAGAGAAGTAAGGCTGCCTCCAGATAGTGCCAGGATTAAGTAAGCTATAATGCGGAATATTGTCCCTTCAGCATTATTGCTTGCTAGCCTGACAGCACAATGGCCAGTGCAATCTGTGCACATTTCTGTGATGTGTTCATTCAGGTATTTGGCCAGTGCCGAATACCCAGAAGAAAAGCTGTGACCCAAGATCACCCAGCTGGCTTTGTAGAGGAGTGTGGAATCAAACCTGGTATTCCCAGGTAAACTACCAGCTCCCTAACCACTAGACCAAATTGTGCATGCACCGCCATCTGTTTTGGCGTTCACATATGTTCTGAGGGATGGATTGACAATGGCAGCTCTGTCCAGAAGGTGAGTAAATGTTCTGTTGTTGGAAAACGTCACCAGTGCTGGGCTTCCAGCAGCAGCTTTTTGTGCTTTTCAGGGGGATATTGTTGGAACTATCATGGAGTTGCCACAGATACATGAGGCAATCCCACCATAGTACTACTGTTCAGGAAAAAAAAAAGGAAACAGTGGGACTCTATTCACAGTTTATTAAGTTTGAAGAGTATTAATCACCCTTTGGTTAAAGAGTGCTGTAAAACATTTTATTCACAAAGCCTACTTTTCACCTGCTGAGAAGAAAGGTAGAAGAACGGTCTAAGCACTGCAGAATGCTAATATACAGCGATGAGTTTGCAAAAATCCTACCCTGAGTCAACGATGACTAACTCTTTCAGTGGCTCAAGACTTCAGGTTCTCCTTATCAAAAAATGTTTTGGAAGCTTCTTATTTCAGATGCCTGGTAGTTTTTTGGGGAGCAGCCACTAGACCACAAGGTAGGGAGAGAAGATGCACCTCTTGTTGTATGCCTTGCTTAGATCTCCCTTCTCCGTGTGGTCTCTCAATCTGTGGGCTGCCACTGGTTAAATAACAGTAGAAGTGGGCCAAGTAGACGGATAATCTATTCTTCCATGAATCAGATTATCTGCTGTTCGTAGAAGCTTCGGTCAAAGGTTCTGTGGATACTAGATGCCTGTCTCCCATGTGCCCCCTTACCTTTGGGTGTCCTTGGGTGGTGTCCCAGGCCTCTTTCTGGGCTCTCTGGAGCACAACATAGGCTTTCAGAGCCTGGAAAAGGCCTTCCAGTTTGACCTGGGTTTCAGAAATGCAAGTGTGGATCCAGTGCTACCTTACATTGTGAGAGAATCAAATGCAGTAGAATCCCAGACTCCTTAAGGCTCCACCCATGCCTCCCCTTTGCCGTACATCACCATGCAAACTGGTGCTAGAGCTGTGCTTGGATGTTTGGAGTCCCTTAACAATTTTTTCCTTGTCCTGGCCAATTCAGGATGTGTTGGTCGATATGCCATCACCCTAACCATAAGGCTCAAATGAGAGATATCCATTCTTGAGGATGCATAAGGACTCTCGGTCACATGGTTTCTCTGTTTCAGTTCTTGAGATAAACTTTTCAGGTATTAGGAACTGAATTGATCTCCCTTTGCATGTGTTCAGGAGGCACTTTGGTTCCATCCCTGGTGTTTTAGGGAAGACTGCAAGGAGAAGAAACGAGTGGCTTCCTTCAATACTGTATTGTGGAAGAAAAGCCTTCTTAAAGCTTGGCTCTGAATGAGAGCTACTAGGCTCTGGCTCAGAGCAATCAAAAAAGGAAGCATTCTCTAATTATCTTCCTTCCTCTAATACCCTTGCAAAGGCCTGACAAGAAACTTAATGACTTCCTTCTAAAGATAAAGCTGAGTGAAAACTTTGAAATGTGATGGGAATACTTTGATTTCTCAAACTCAATTCCAGAATGGTTTCTTGAACAGGAAACCCTGGTCTAATAACTTTTCAGCACGTTCCTTTTTTTCTTTTTCCAGATGAAAAGCAGCAGTGGCCCATAGACTCAGGGCTCATCTCATACAGTGGCCCATAAATTGTTTCTGGGGCAGTCTCAAGCAGAAGACAATGGCAAAACCTTTACCTGCTCTCCCTGCATGTGGCACAATGGTTCAGAGAGATCTAAGCAAAGCTTCCTGCCATGCCTTGTCCTCTTCCCTTGCCCCATAGGTGCCAATCTGTTGAGTCACTGCTGTTCAAAAGCAGGTAGGGCCTACAGGTCCATGTTAAATTTGCATGAATGGAACAGATGAGTCATTTGCAAGATATTTATAGTAACTTCCACAGTGGCTTTTATTTTATCAGGATAAATTTTCATTTTCTTTTATTGGGAAGATCAGCATCCATTTAATTTTTTGCTGCTGAATTAGCAAACATGTACTCTTGTAATAACTGCTTCCCACTTTTTATCTCCTGTTGTTAATTGTCTATGGCCCCGTCTACATGGAACTTTTTTGTTTCTCTATTGTCCCGCTATTGCAGCAGACTTTTAAAATGCTGTTCAATTCTGAATTAAGTGTCCGCATGAGGCTCAGCAAAACGCGCATTTAAAACACACCTACTGTCCCTATGGAAGCGTGTTTTCTTTGCCTGCATCTTTTTCTCCCCACCCCCTCACTGGTTGATAGGGTGCTGGTGGGTGCTGGTGGGAATGGGGAGGGACTGCGCTCTGCGTGGCCACAACCAGGAAGAGCACCCCCGACAAGTCCAAAAGAAAAATAGCCATCGGTATTTACAAGTTCTCTTTTTGTCTCCGCTGCCTGCAAAACCCACCAGAAACATTTATCACTTTGGGATCCAGAGCTTGCTTCCAAAGATAGTGATTTCACTGTAAAAATCCACTCTATACAGCAGTGGTTTCACTGTAGCAATCCACCCACTTCACACCTGATAATAATGTTGCAACTCTGTACAATTCTGGCTCTTTAAAAGTTCTGACCATTAGATAGGGAAAGGAAGGAAAAGTGCTGCAGTTCTGGGAGATGTGTGAATGTTTAAGGCTGTTTGTGCAGGCAGCAGCGGTGGCAGAGCCAGGGTGCTTTTTTCGGAGATCTTGTGAGTAACATAATGAATTGCTCCATCCGCCTACTGTTTTCTTGCATTCAGTATAGATCTTGAATACTGGCTGTGGATGAGAGGCAAAAAGAGAGAGAGATGATTTTATTTGAAGAGAAGGCTGAAAAAAAGAGGAAAGATGGGACCACGGCCGGCAATCCCCACCCCCAAATACCTCTTTTGCCAATGTTGCTAGGAATACCCGCTGCTTCCAGAAAGTGCATTGGTAGTCTTGTTTAAAGGGGGGGGGGTGTCTTTCTTCCGCACATTTTCCTCCTTTGTGGTGCTGGAAGCCTGGAGAAAAGCTCTGCATGCAGACGCTCTGTGGCAAAAGAAGCTTTTTAACGGGCTTTTTATTGCATGAAGACGGGGCCTATTTGTTCTTTTCTGTAAGCTTTCATTGTTTTCAGCAAAAATAACTTAGCCATCACAGGGCCTCCATATTATCATGATTCTCTTTCAGTTTATTAGCTCTGATTCAGTCTTTGGCTCACTAACGGATACAGATCTTCAATGTGTGTTCCAGAAGATGGAGGCCTCTTGGTAAGAAAATGGAAGCCTTAAAAGGATTAAAGGAGTGGAGACCTATAGGGCCTTCTTGGTGCTAGCCCCCGTCTATGAAATAGACTTCCCCTTGAGGTGTGCCACGCACCTTCACTATATACATTCAGATGATTGATGAAGACACACCTATTTCTCCTGGCCTTTGACTAAGGAAACAGCTTTCCCTTCCCACTTTCCGGTGCTGTTATTATTTTTGGTGTGTTCATTTTGCACTTTATTGTAAACCACTGTGGGATGGGAATGGTGAACCTGCCCCAGCATGCACTAGCACTGCACTCACGAGTGCTAGTACACACCATCTGTCCTCCCACAGATCCACAGGCTTACCTGAGGTGCGTCTGCATGGTCCGGGTGCCACCATTTTGCTTGCTGATGCTGTTGCCGCTGCACGTGCACCAGCACAGTCACTAGGACAATGGTGATATGCTGCATACGTGCACTGATGCCAGCAGTCATGTGACACACCAGCATGCTTGCACGGCGCATCATGTGCCCCTCCATTCACCACAGAGGTGCAGAGGGGCTCACCGGAGGATGCTTCAGGACACGTCTGGTTGAGGTAAGTGCCCTCCTGCTTGCAGCTTTGAAGCAAGTCTGGACACAGCCACAGCCTTCAGGTTGGGGAGAGAGGCAAGATACATCTGAAGACCTGCTGGGAGTTCAGAGCAGGAGAAGGTTTTGTATGAATATTTGTTCTTGGGGGGGGGGAAGGGTCTCCATTGTATTTCATCCTACCTACACCTTACACCATTGAAAGCAGAGTGCCTTGCAACTAAGCAAATGCCTTTGGAATTGCAAAAACGAAGCTCCTTATTATGATGTTTCAACGTTTTAATTTTGCAAAATTCTCTTCTGCTGCAGCAACTGAATCACCTGGCTTCCAAAATAAAAAGACGAAGGATACTTTGAAAATAAATTAATGCTGGCTTTTTTGAAGGTACAGTTCTGTCAAGGCATGGTTTCCTGTCATGTTGGACAAGGGCTTTGAACATACATATTTTTTGAACATGAACATTTTTTGTTATCGACTAAGGCTGTGGGTATTTAACAGCAAGTTCACCGGCAGAGAACAAAAGAGGATAGCACTTACTTTGTCACAGGCGAGAACTGGTTTCCTTCAGCATCCTGCTAAATATGTGGCTCTTTCATCCTTAAAAAGAAGTGCTTTTTCACCAGCTAGCATCTTCATAAACTACTGCATAGCAGTTTGTTACAGAGATATACGTGTTTACTCCAGATCTGGTGAAACAGATAAGATTGCCAAATCCAGCTCAGGCTGCTCCTGGAAAATTTCCCCATCTCCTCCATATGCAAACAGATAAGATCACCACCAACTCTCAGAGCAATCTGGGAGATAAGAAGCGGACAGTAGGGTGTCTGGTACTCATAATCACACTTCAGAAGTATGTGACCATATTTTCCCTCCTTTTCCTTCCTTCCTGGATAAAAAGGAGGCAAATCCATGCAGTTCTTTTTACAAATAAGGAAAGGGTTTGCCATTATCCTCTTTCAGGAAGTCCCTAGGTCAGTGATGGCCAACCTATGACACACGTGTCACAGGTGACACGCCAAACCCTTTTGGGTGACACACATGGTCACCCTGGCACCTGGACATGTAGTGCTTGCTTGTTCATGAAGTGTACGAAATACCAACTTTCAATTGAAGATTGAGCTAATGTAAAGAATTATTTGGTTTTGCTTTTAATAAAATACATATATCAAAAATATAACTTTTTTACTAGAGCTACAAATATCACAAAATTATGGACATTTCTAGATGTGACACAGCACCAGAGTTAAGCTAGGTTTTCTTGCAAATTTTGACACGCCGAGCTCAAAAGGTTCAGCATCACTGCCCTAGGTGTTGAACCTGAGACCTTCTCCATGCAATGTAGATAGTTTATGGTGAAGTCATTGCTGGTTACCATTGGGTTAGTCTCCTGGTTCGATTCCACACCCCTCCACCAAGCCAGCTTGGTGACTTTGGGCTAGTCACAGCTCTCTTTCTGAGCTCTCACAGCCCCACCTACCTCACAGGGTGACTTTTGTAGGGAAAAGAACAGAAGGTTTGTCAGCCGCTTTGAGTCTGCTTAAAGGGTTAAAAAATGGGGTATAAAAACCAACTCTTCTTTCTTGCTTCTGGGTATTGAATCTGGGGACCGATACTTTCCAGACAGTCTGCTATACCAATACACTACAACCCAGAGTTAGGCAAATTCAAATGGGATGACACTTCTCTCCTACTGCCCTCAACAAAGTGCTCCAGAACTAGCCCTGCTTCGAAGTCTGCAAAATGATACATTTGAAGGCAGAACTATTTTGGAATGAAATTATTTGGCCATCCACTTTAACCCTCTCCTTCTGATATCACCTCCTGTACACTAGGGGCTCCTTTAGTGCAAGAGTTCCATTCCAGCAAGTTGTCACTTAAAGTTAAATCCACATTTAGGCTAGATTCCCACTGGGCAATTTATCCGGATTTAAACCAGAGGTTTTTTTTAAATCAGCGAGGTCTGGTTTTTTGCATTCCCACTGTTAGCTTAAAATGCAGACTCGCAGGGGAGAAACTCCCTCCCCTCCCTCCTCCCCTCAGCAGAACCCTCTCCCCATGCAGCCAGCAGCTGGGCACCTCCATACCCTGACTTCATCTGGGCAGGCGATTCAACCTCCACCCCCAATATCTGCTCTTGATTCAGATCATGGCAGCAGTTTTTGTTCACCGCTTCTTGCCGCACAGTAGCACAGCCTCTTTCTCATGTTAACAAGGCAGTAGAAGATTAAAGATCACTGTTGATTCTTCACCTTTCCCCTCCCTTTCAGGCAGCCTGATGGCAGAGAGCCAGGAAAGAAGGGGCTAGGGCACAGGAAATCACGGCTTATCATTGGATCAGGGGAAACTGAAGAGAACACCCCTAAAGCATGGTTCCCTCCCCCCAAAACCATTGCTAAATAGGATTATTTCTAAACCCAGCAGTGCGACCTCTTTTGATCCTAGTATAGATAATCCACATTTTAGGACCTTTAATCCTTAGAAACTGCAGCTTCTTTTAAAACTTTGGGAACGATGAGCACTCAAAATAATTTCAAGGTTCTTTAAATCTTGAATGGAAACACACCCTTAGTAAATAAAAAAATCTTTAATGTTAGGGGAAATGCATTAAAACTGAAACAGGAACACTTAATACTGCTAAATAGCGAAACAATATTTAAGTGCATAAATTGTGGTATATTGAAACAGTACAACCTGAATTTTCTTAAAATAGGGCCTTTCTGTATTGTTTGGAAGCCTCTAGACTTTTGCGCATGTGTGTGACATAATATATTTAGAGCCAGAAACCTGTAAACCTTCAGTTTCTTGCTTCCTTTAATGTCCAGAAAGTCTGTTCTAACTTAGATGCTTTTTGGTGTCTGTCAACATAAACTATAGAAAAGGATAACAATAATTCCATTAAATGTTACTGTTCGATTCCATTTAAAAATTATTTCTCAAGGGCCCATTAGGGCTAGCAACTTACATGAATAAATATTATCTATTACAAGCAAGCCTGTTGCTGAGTGTGCTAAGATTTCTGCACCCTGCTTTATGCATTAAGCATAACAATAGTAGTCTTTTAAGCACACACTTTGCACATTTTATCTTCAAGGTGCCTGCAGAAAATTCATTAATCCACACTTTCCAAATTATTCTTGCTGTATGCCAGTCTTTGCCAAATCCCATAGGATGCAACTTCCAAAAGTTTGCCTTGAGAAAAAGAAAAGAAAAGAATGTTTTGTGTAAAAGGCTCAGTGCAAACTAGTTGATGAACTCAAAGCTTATCTTAAAGGCAACATTGTTTACCAGTTCTGTGTGGAAAGGAATTAAATTCCATGGAGATGCCACTAGGTGGAGCTGTCACCTGCTAATCTTCGGGCTGCTATTAGGACTCCTTATCATCCCCTGTCCTTTCATTTGTATCAGTTCAGGAAAGAGGTTGAAATGTTTCAGGCACCTCTGTAGCACAAAAACGCAATACTGAAGGAAAAGCAGAATTTGACATTTAAACTAATTTATTTGAAAATTATAAATAGAACAAGAATACCTGAAATATTAATAATCTGCGGTTAATATTTCACTTGCTTAAATGAAAATGGAGTCTTTAAAGGGGAAAAATAGGCTCTTGCCTCCTCATATGGCTGCAGAGCTTAAACTGTTCATGTTTTGGAGTACATGAACCAGATTGGTCTAGTGGTTAAGGAGCCGGACTCTTATCTGGGAATACTGGGTTTGATTCCGCCCTCCCCCATGAAGCCAGCTGGGTGACCTCTGAGCTCTCACAGCCCCACCTACCTCACAGGGTGTTCTGTTGTGGGGAGAAGAATGGAAAGCTTTGTCACTTGCTTTGAGCCCCTTTAAATGGGTGAGAAAAGCGGGGTAGAAAAGCCAACTCTTCTTCTACACCTCCCATGCTTTTTAGTCACAGCAGCTCTTATCAATTTTGTACTCCATTCCAAGAATTACTGGTTAGACAAGTTCATGAGGATACATGTATCAATTACTGGTAAGATGCTTAGGTACTGTATAGGTCAGTGATGGTGAACCTTTTGAGCTCAGTGCGTCAAAATTCGCAAGAAAACCTAGCTTAATTCGGGTGCTGTGTCACATCTAGAAATATCCATAATTTTGTGATATTTGTAGCTCTAGTAAAAAAGTTATATTTTTGGTATATGTATTTTATTAAAAGCAAAAACGAATAATTCTTTACATTAATGACTTTTGTTGCTGAATTTTGTTTGCTAAATCTTCAATTGAAAGTTGGTATTTTGTACACTTCAAGAACAAGCAAGCACTACACACCCAGGTGCCAGAGTGACCAGGTGTGTCACCCAAAAGGGCTTGGTGTGTCACCTGTCACATGCGTGTCATAGGTTGGCCATCACTGGTCTAGGTGGAGATTCAGGTAGGATGCCACTCAAGTCCATTTGCAGGGAACTGAGGGCAGGTAAAGATTTTGCCTTTGCCTTCTGCTTGAGATGCCTAGAAGCCTTTGGTGGGCCACTGTGTGAGACAGGATGCTGGCCTAGATGGGCTGTGGCCCTGTCCAGCAGGGCTCCTCTTAATTCATAGAAGGCAAGAATATCAATGGTTACTAGAATTGGTGCCTAGATACTGCCTCCAGATTAAAGAGAGAGGCAAGATTCCTCTCAAGGCCATTTGCAAAGAACTGAGAACAGGTGTGTAGAAGGTTTTGCCTTTGGCTTCTGCTTGAAATGTCCAGATGCAACCAGCAATCCTCTGAAACAGGCAGATGAAACAGATGGATTAAATCCAGGATGATGAGGGGCAGGGCTTCGCTTAGTCTGCACTACTCTGAGGACTGATGCCTGTTTTTCTGGAGTTTCTTCCAGAATCAGGTGTGTAGTGTGGAAAGGGCCCAATGCAGGTTTCATTTTATTTTCATCCCAGCTGTAGGCATCCTCCATATTTCTCTCTATGGACCAATTGTGCAATTCATAAACGTTTGTGAAGGGGTGGTCTGTTTACAGGCCAAGGCTGGTTTGCTGAGGGATTTTTGGCTGGGCAAACCTTTCCCATTGACATGCTGCCCATATGTGCATTACACAAAATGGATGCCTAGGGTGCTTGAGATGTACAGGTTTAGGTCCCACCAATTTAATTTTACAGTGTTGTGAAAGAAACAGGTGATAACTTTCCTTCAACCTTTCTGCTCTGCAATCTGGGTTCTTCCACCTTTAGACTGGGGCCCTTTCTGCACTAGGCCTTATTCCAGGTTATATTCTGGAATAGGAACCTGCCATCTTCATGCTAGTACAAAGTACGGAAGTTCCCAGGCAGAGCCTTTCATGGTCTGCACCAACATGTGGATGGGAGGCTCCTATCCCGGGATATAATCCAGAACAAGGCCAGTGCCGAAAGGGCCTAGGTGAAAGGCCAGCTAAAAATAAAATACAAACAACAAAATGAAAATAATCCCATCATATCTATTTGTATGCCTTAAATATGAGCTAATCTCCTAACATTTCTATGATTGTATGTGAGTGTGGGTTGCTTTATATCCAATAAAGTTATCCCTGTTTCAAAGAAACAAACATGGCAGGTTCCTTCCTGTTATTTGCCTTTGTTTCTGGCTGTGTCTGCATAGGCCATTCAGTCAGCCTTGGAGGGGCATCAAAGTCCTCACGTCTTTACAACAACTCATGCCAAAAGGGTGTGAGGGTGCTCAGAAGGAATTTATTGACTGTCCAATGTGACAAAATTTCAATGCACAAGAAGCAACTCTGAAGTCACATCTTGCATGTTGAACTGGATTGCTGCTGTGGTGAAATACACTGCATTCATGTAGAGGGGGAGGAGGAGCCATCACACTCCTTGCAACTCTACACAGGCAGCCCTCTCCCAATGTCCTCCATTGAGAAAATGGAGACATACCTGTAGTGTGTAGGGCTACATCTGCATGATGCATGTTGATGTGACCTGTGCAGGTCTTGTCTTGGCCCAGACTAAGCAATCTACACTAAGACTGGTAAGGTGGCTTGCAGCCTGCACCATGGTTTGTCCATATTGTGACAGCCCCTCCCAGTCCATCTTCCAAGTGCTGAAGTTGCTGGCTGGTGCTTTTTGCTGGGCACTAGAAACAGCCCACTTCTGAGGCCATTTCTGGGAATCCAGTGAAATGCTGCTGGACTTCATGCACTAGCAAAGATTCCCAGGGACTAGCTGACCAGTTTGAAGACCTGTTGGTCTCCTGTTAGATGGGCTCTGATGTCCTTTTCTCACTGGGGTCCTCTCCAATGCCTTCTCCCATGCTAATACAGTATCCTAGGGAGGCACAGCATCAACCCAGTGTGGATCCTATGTAGATTTGACACAAATCTATACCTTTTGATCCATCCACCGGAGGACTACTTATTCCACTATATTTGGATGTTCTGGAACAAAGCATTGAGATTCTAGAATGTCCATGCTTTATTCCAAAATATCCAAATATAGGAGAATAAGTAAGTGTTGTCTGGATGCAGCCCTCGTTAGAGCAGGTGCTGTGAAGACAGGTGGAAAGTTTTCAAGTGTTCTGAGTTGATCCAGGGGCTGAGCTCTTGTGAAAGCTCTTATTTTTCCTCAAAAACCAACAAAATTTATTGAGAAACCCTCAGCTGAGGCATAACCACTTGAGCGCACTTCAGATGAAAGCGACCAGAAGAAAACCCACATACAAGGCAATAGAAAAATACCAAAGGTAGGAAAGTATTGATCAGCCACTTTTGTCTAATTGGAATCCGACTCAAGCGTGGAGATATAAAACATCTATGGGCTCATAGGGCTATTTGCAGTTTCACCAATATGCTTTTCTCACCACATGAAGCAAAACAATATTTCATACACCCCCCATACTACCCACTACACCTCTCTTCTTACTTATGAAGCATGGAGTTTTATCTAACTACTGACATTCATTTTTCAAAAATGCCCAATGTATGCTAAGACTTTTTAAAAGTCCCAGAGTTTTTTCATTTGTCTGCTCTCAGATCCCCTACAGATCTATTTTTTAAGTTGCCTTAAGGATGCCGTTTCTTCTGATCCATCATGCTTTCATATGTGAGACAACTCTTCTTAACATCTAGTCTATTTTCTGGCATCCTTTCCCTCCATATATTAATTTAATGTGTAACATATATCTGGATTATGCCATATTAATTTTTTTTAAAAAATATTCCTAGTTATCATTTCTTGGCTTCTTCAGTAGATAGACAGGAATGATGTTTGGAATCATGAAAGGGGGTTGAAGGAAGGAAAAATATCTCAAGGCTGCATTCGCATGAATTAAATAAAATCACTCCTGAGGTGACTCAGATACAGTTTAGAAATGGTTCACAGGTGGGATCGTTCACATGCCGGTCTGATCCTTCCCTCTCACAAACTTTGTAGAAAATATGGATTAGAGATGGAACTGGAGGATGAGGGTCTCATGTTACTCTCTTGAAGGTGCTATTGAGATACCTGCTGAAAGGGCACTTTCTTGAATCCCTGAGATGGATTCAGGGCGTATTGTGTGTGACAACATGTGATGAAAATGCCCTCTTAGTTATTGCCTATTTTCTCCATGTGAGGTAAAGAGAAAATTAGAATATTATTGCTTCAAACTTCGTAGTCAAGCAGTGTGAACATTTTTGCCCACTAAAGTAGTGGAATACCTTTTTAAGCACATAGTAACAGGATGAAATTGCAGCAAAGACGGAATTTATACTTTAAACCTTGTAGAACAAACTCTTATAATCAAAATACAAATACAGCAAATGCTACTAGGGCTGTGGTCACCCCTAAGGTTTAATCCAGCTTTAGTCTGTCTTCTGAGTGAGAGAACACATCAGCAAAGTGACCAGTAATTTTCTTCCAACATTATTTATACCAAAGGTGAGTGTTTTGAGTTATTTAACACTGTAGTACAGAATCATTTGAAAGGCCATAATTGGATGACCCTGAGCGATCCGTACTGAGTGATCTCACTCTGGTAACCCCATCAGTTCATAGGACTACAAAAACACCTTAGAAATAGTTTTTTCTTGCTGCTATTAAAAATGAAACAGTGCAGGCCATGTCTGCAATGTCACGGTGGCTGATCGTCCAGTTATATTTTAAGCAGAAATAGCAAGAAATTTGCCATTTGGCCAGTCTAATAGGCTCTTTTGAGACTGCAGAGGGGGAAATGTTACCATTCCCCTCTCAAGAAAGGTCAGCTTTTGCCCCCACCACTTGGCAAAACACTTGGCTTCCTATTTGAATATCTGGAAAACTCTTACCCTTTCTGCAAACAACCCAAATTACTCAGTGAGCAGAAGGATTCTCCACCTCATTTCCTGTAGAGCTGTGGACAGTCCCATAATTGTCATACAGAAAGTCCTGGGCAAGTGACCTGGCCAAACACAGAACATGACTGGGCTGAGAATATGTGAATGTTTTAATTTCCTTGAGGAAAAAATGGAAGGTGGCCAGCTTTGTTTATTTCCACCTTACACTGAAGCAGCAAATGACAACCAGTTCTTCAAAATTCTCCTCACGTTTGCCATGGTGCTCATCATTCCCAGCACTCTGTGTGTTGCTAAGGTGAGTTCACGAGATCCTTTGAAGAGCTTGCAGCTTCCAGATTGGAGCCACAGACATTCTTTGCTAAACTTTTTGAAAAGAGATACCCGAATGCTTTTGATTAAATATGGAAAAGCTCCATGGAAGCATTTGGAGATTTATTCTGTTTTAAAAGGCTAATCTAGCCAAGAGGGAAAACAACACCTCTAACAACTGATAAAAAGAGCGTTAAAGCTATTGGACCATGCATGAACTTACTCTTTTCCTATTATATATGTGGACAGTGAACAAAATAAGTCAGAAAACATTTGGCTTTTTTGTAATACCAGTGGTTGTGTCCACTGCTCACTGAATACATGTTATTACAAACAGAGTTAATTCCTGGAATGTTTCAGGGAGTAGCACTTAACAACATGTCCAACTAAGAAATCTTGCAACAGGGAGGTCGTGTCTTCACAGCAACCTTATCTTGGAGCCTTTTCGCACAGGGGTTTTTCGAACGCATGGAGGGCACGTCGGAACGCAGCATTCGCTCTTGCGGGCGGCGGGATCCATCCAGGCCGCCCGCAAGCGTCCCGACGTGCCCTCCATGCGTTCGAGTTTCAGAGCACTAAACAGTGCTCTGAAACCGTCTCTGTGCGTTCCGACCCGTCCCAGAGAGAAAGCGTTCGCACGCTCTCTCCCTGTGACAGCTCGGCCCCTCCCCTGGGCTGCTCCCATTGGCTCCTATGGAGCGAGGGTGGGCAGCCGGCTGCCTTCTGTCCCTGGGTTCCTGCTCACTCCCGAACCCCAGATCGGGCTCCAGGGGTGGGCAGGAACGCCAGCCAAAAGCCCCCTACCCATCCAAAGGGTCTTACCTTTTCCTGCAGGCTCCATTCTGTGTAGGAAGGCCGGGCCGTTCTGAGCACGCTCGAGAGGGCGGCCCCTCATTGGCTGGGCACCCGCACATGCTCAGATGGGCTATAGAAGCCAGGCGGTTGCCCAGCCAATGAGGGGCCGCCCCCTCGAGCGTGCTCAGAACGGCCCGGCCTTTCCACACAGAATGGAGCCTGCAGGAAAAGGTAAGACCCTTTGGATGGGTAGGGGGCTTTTGGCCGGAGCCCAATCTGGGGGTCGGGAGTGAGCAGGAACCCAGGGACAGAAGGCAGCCGGCTGCCCACCCTCGCTCCATAGGAGCCAATGGGAGCAGCCCAGGGGAGGGTCTTCCCCCCGAACGGGTTGAGAACACTTTCCCGTTCGCACTGGCAGGTGAGGGAACTGCTCTCAAAGCGTTCCTTACCTGCCCTTGTGTGAACGGGAAAGTGTTCTCAACCCGTTCGGGGGGAAGCGTTCCGAGGCATCTTCGCCTTAGTGCGAAAACGCCTCTGGATTCAAAACATTTTCAGTCCTTGGAGTCCACATGGCAGTTTGGCTTAACACGCTTTTCCTGTGTTAAACCACCCCAAAGCGTGGTGAATCTCAATCCTGATTTCAACAGGTCTCACTCTGGATCGTGCGCTTGAAATGTTTTACATTTTTTACTGTGTGGACAGTACCATTTTAAGAGATGAGAATCCATGTTTAGGGTTTCCCTCTCCCAATAGCTTGCTTCCAAAGACAGTGATTTCAGTGTAAAAATCCACTTAACAGGGATCGCTATACTGTAGCGCTCGAACCACTTCACACCTTGATGGTTGGAATAACAATGTTGCAACTTTGCGCAATTCTAGCTCTTTGGAGTTCTGACTTTAGAAAGGGAAAGGGATGAAAGCAGCTGAATGAGAATGTTTAAAGCAAAGGGGCTTTAGTTGCTGCTGCTGCTGTGTGCCCTGAGCAATGGGGAGAGGAGGGGAAAGAATCGCTGGCTGGCTGCCCGCTGCCATTTTTCCTCCATCCATGGAAGCGGCAGCCACCCAGCCACCCAGTTACGCTCGGTGAAGGGGTCCCTTATGGGTGGCGCGTCCATGCCAGGAGGAAGAGGACAGAACAGCCCCAAAAAGCAGCTTTTACAAAGTAGCCACTTGAGTCCCACCTTGAGTCACGTATGCCACGTACGATCCTCAGAATCCGGATCAAACACGATTAAGTTAAAAGTAATGGGAACGGGCAAATTCGCGTTTGCATCCTGTTCTATTTCAGTTTTGGGAAAGCGAAATAAGCTTGCTGTGGGGATTCGCTGGGAGTTTTCTGGCTTAGGGAGGAAGCTGGGCAGCTGTTCTCTTTTTAAAGATATTTAATTCTATTTCACCTCACCATGGCCCTCACAACTCTTGGTAATCCAGTAAAATTGTGTCAGCCTCAGAAAAGTGCCTGAATGGACAACAATATTTGAATTTTAGACTTGGGGTGTACAAGAATATTCGAGATATTTGTTATTCGATCAAATTTGGCTGAATGCGGACATTTGAACTCGAATTGAATGTCCAGACATTTGTTCTTTAGTATTCAAATGAATACAAATGTTTGAATTATTCGTATGAATAATTTTGAAATTTGTATGTGTACAGATATGTATGCATTGCATATGTATCTGTATGCATTTTATTCGTAGCCATACACATCCATACGGGATGAAAATGGGATGCGTACGGGATAAAAACAGGATATGTAGGGATGCATACAAATGCATATGAATAGATATGAATGTATTTGAATTGGTTAGAATTTCAATACTTTTGCGTTTTCTCCATTCATATGAATTAGGATATTTGAATATACAATTTGAATCTAATCAAATGCCAAAAACAAAACAAAACACCATTTGTGTGCATCCCTGTTTTAAACCTTACACACACTGGGAGATTTGTGTCAGAATAGCCTATACTGGCAGTGCACTTAAGAAGCCCTGCAGACTCACAACCCATCTAGTCCAGCGTCCTGACCTACACAGTGGCCCGTCAATTGCTTCTAGGCATTCTCAAGCAGAAGACAAAGGCAAAACCTTCAGCTGCTCTTGACATCCTGCAAATGGGCTTTAAGAACATAAGAACATCAGAGGACTGCTGCTGGATCAGGCCAGAGCCCATCTAGTCCAGCATCCTGCTTCACACAGTGGCCCACCAATTGCTTCCAGGCATTCTCAAGACGAAGTCAAAGGTGACACTCTCACCTACTATCTCGACTTTTTGCATATGGCCTTTTAAGGCATCCTGCCTGTCCCTCCAACCTTGTTTGTACCTAGCATCTGTTCTAATAGCCACTGATACACCAGTGTTCCCTGAATTCGTCTAGTCCTATAGTAACATGAGTGAAGCCCTGCTTGAGGAAACAGGATGGGATCTGTCCACTTCTGTTCACTCCTTTTCCATGTTCCCAAAGGTGGAGTGCTTCAGGTATGGGAGGTGGCCTTGCTGAAGTAGAATGCTCCAAGAGGAGGCTGGTGCCCATAGCAAATGTTGCAATAGGGACAGTAGTGTCACACAACTCCATGCAATTCCACCCAAGTAGGGATGTGCATGAATGGGTTTTTTGAAATTCAATTTGTAATGACTCGAATGTTAGAAAATCTGTATTTGTTTGAATAGATCCCCTTCAAACGTGGTAGGATTCTATTCGATACGACTATATTCATACAAATATCCGATATGTATCCGATATGAATGAATACGTATCCAATACATATCCGACATGAACACATACATATCTGATATGTATCCCATAACACATCTGCCCTGAAAGCATCAAATCCGACCTGAACCCACTTTTAATTCACTCTCAATCCATGCCAAATGCAATCTGGATCCGTTGCAGATGTGACTGGCAGCTGCTTTCCCATCTCCCCAGTTTAACAAATGTCTGAACTATTTGTACGAACGTCTGAACTATTTGTACGAATGTATGAAACCTTCGTATTCGTACGAAGGTTAATGTATGAATGTCATAACATTTGATTCGTGTACAAATGTCCAAATGTCCGAATTCAGATGAAGTTGTACAAATAATGTTATGAATATTCATGCATGTCCCTGCACCCAAGTGTTGATAAACCTGGACTTGGGTCTTTGTAACTTGCACAAGTATGTGGACCAGCTCATGCCTAAACTGATGTACAGATCCAGAACTGCTCAGGTAAGTGCAGAAAGACCCTATGATTACATGAAAGGAAGAATTCTCACTCCTGTCCTATAGAAAGGAGATTTGTATAAGACTAGCTTATGATTCCACCTTTTTGCACTTCACATTGACTAGAATAATTATCAAGTTTCACCAGACTTCTTATAACATTGAGACTAAGGGTCCATCCCCATGCTGAAAATATTCTGAAATTATTCTGAGTCCGCCTCAGGAGCATCTCCATGCAAAGCCCTAATACAGGCTACATGCAAGACAATACTTAAAAAAAAAAACCACTTAACAAGTGTACTACATCCAAAATAAGGGGCAAGCACATGTTGTCCTGGGGTCATGCAGATGCTCCCGGGTTATTTGGGGTGGAGCTTGGCAGCTGCAGTATTAGCAGGCAGGGTTTTGCCTCTGCTCCCTGTTCCTGACGTGCGTGCTGCGATCAGACTCTGGCAATCTGTTGACTGTTAAGCCACATAATAGTAGTGAAATTAAAAGGCTTTTCCCTCCTTCAGGATAGGTCGATCTGAAAGTGATTGAGACAAGTCGACATGAATTGGGAGACAATTTTGAGCCAGTTGCGAGTGGGGGGTGCCCACTGTCATGCCCACTATCATGCGGATGTGCGCACCTCCGCTAACCTGTGGCGGCCAAGGAAGGGAATGATCTTTGTGTTCGTAGAGGTGTTTGCCTGTCATTGCTGCAGCTGCAGTGGGTGGGACGGGTTATGGTGACGTCAACCTGGCTTCCTATCAGGGGAGAGGGTGGGTGGGGAGAAAAAGATGCGGGTTCACGCTGCGGCTTCCATGGGGACAGGCGCGTATGCTTTGAATCTGTGTTGCCCCAAACCACATGGGGAAGCTTTATTGCGAGTTACAATGTGGATTTTTATGACATGCGTCACAAGCAAAGCAACCGGCTTCCACGGGGATATGCTCTAAGGGCATTTTTGCACCTTGTTTTGGCATGGAAACAAGCAAAGAGCAGGGATGGATTGGGAATCCACACTTTGGAATGCTCAACCCACCCCAGACTTATGTGATGCTTCCTATGTGTTGGGTAAGTGCAAGCACTGCTCTACTAGTGGCAATTGCCTCACCACGGCAACAGCCACACGTTTCAGATGTTACCATGGCAAACAGGTGACACTGCATGCAACTTCAGGTGTACTGCCATGCCCTACTCATCCTTCACCCAGAAGAGGTGTGAAGTATGAGTGTTGGACCATACTAGTCATGTCGCAGATGCAGCTAGTTTAGTTGTGGAGCACTTTTTAGTGCTCCACCACTATCTGCCTGCGGGATGGTCCAACAAGTGTAAAAGAATGAAACTGGATCTGTGCGGTGAGGATACTCTGTGCTGGATATTTCCTGAATTGGCCAAGTGTGAAAAGGGCCTAAATTACCCAACTTGCATGAATTGGGCTAATTTGAGCAACTTTCTTGTACACTCACCATGAGTTAGTATGATTATTTATGAGGAAAAGATTAAGATACATCTTTGTGTTCTTGAGGTAAATGGATCTATAAATTTCCAACCTGCTGTATCCAACCCTCTTCCTAACTAAACATGCCATCCCTTTGACTTATAACGAGGAATAAAATTAAGGAGATTTCATTTGGGACATGGTCCCCCCGCCCCCTCAGATACACCATACAATAAAAACAGTGTTATACAGTATATAAGTTTAGAATTTGGCCTCCAGGACTTTGGCACCCTCTTAAAACTGACAGTGGAGGGGAGATGCCATTTTGCCTTCAGAGTAATTACTTTTTTCATTTAGTCCTTCTAGAGTAATATGGTTCTTCATTTCCTCAGTGTTGTAGATAGTAGCCGCGGGTATCAATGTGATCCATATTGCATTTCTCACTATGTGCCGACCGTATATCAATCCTAATTAATATTGACTCAGCCTGCCAGAAGCCCTGCCTTCACTGAGAATTTATTCATTCACTGAAACACAATTTTAAGTGTGTTGGTTTTAGAAAAGCAAAGGGAAGACCTGAGCCCTTGAATGCATTCTAGATGCCTCAGTATGTTTCTTCTGTTTTCTTCAGCAGTATTATAGGTAAAAGACTACATTCAAAGACTGTCATTTAACTGATTTTATAATATAAAGAGCACTGCAGATAAGAAAGAAAAACTTTCTCTAAGTAGCAGATAAATATTAATACATCAGACAAGCATTTAATGTGGTCATTGATTGATTGGATTAATATAATACTTAATTACTTAATCCTATAGTGTGCTGGTAACACACACATCTACTCTATGCTTTTAAAGTGATCACTCTACATCAATTCTTTCAAACCCTAAGGACATAAGAGGAGGAGGAGAAGAGTTGGCTTTTCTATCTCACTTTTCTCACCCATTCAAACAGCGAATCCCCACAGCAAGCTTATTTCTCTTTCCCTAAACTGAAATAATAGAACCGGATGCAAACGCGAATTTGCCTGTTCCCATTACTTTTAACTTAATCGTGTTCGATCCGGATTCTGAGGATCGTACGTGGTGTACGTGACTCAAGGTGGGACTCAAGTAGCTACTTTGTAAAAGCTGCTTTTGGGGGCTGTCCTGTCCTCTTCCTCCTGGCATGGACGCACCACCCATAAGGGACCCCTTCACCGAGCGTAACTGGGTGGCTGGGTGGCTGCCACTTCCATGGACGGAGGAAAAATGGCAGCGGACAGCCAGCCAGCGATTCTTTCCCCTCCTCTCCCCGTTGCTCAGGGCACACAGCAGCAGTGGCAACTAAAGCCCCTTTGCTTTAAACATTCACATTCAGCTGCTTTCCTCCCTTTCCCTTTCTAAAGTCAGAACTCCAAAGAGCTAGAATTGCGCAAAATTACAACATTGTTATTCCAATCATCAAGGTGTGAAGTGGTTCCAGCGCTACAGTGTAGCGATCCCTGTTAAGTGGATTTTTACACTGAAATCACTGTCTTTGGAAGCAAGCTATTGGGAGAGGGCAACCCTAAACATGGATTCTCATCTCTTAAAATGGTACTGTCCACACAGTAAAAAATGTAAAACGTTTCAAGCGCACGATCTGGAGTGAGACCTGTTGAAATCAGGATTGAGATTCACCATGCTTTGGGGTGGTTTAACACGGGAAAAGTGTGTTAAGCCAAACTGCCGTGTGGACTCCGAGGACTGAAAACGTTTTGAATGCGAGATAAGGTTGCCGTGAAGACACGGCCAAAGTGGCTGAAAAACCTGTTCTTCTTCCCACAACGGACACCCTGTGAAGTAAGTGGAGCTGTGAGAGCTCAGAAGAGAGCTGTGGCTAGCTCAAGATCACCCAGCTGGCTTTGTGGAGGAGTGTGTAATCGAACAGGGAGACCTCCAGATAAGGGTCCAGCACTCTAACCACAAGACCAAGCTGTGTTATCTGACAATTGGCCATATGCACCACTCAGAAGAAACACAATGATGCCGTGAGCTGGGCTGTCTCTCAAGCCTGGTAAGTTTTATGAAAGAAATCTTTCCCTCAGTTTGCTATACAGTAGCAAAGATACTAGATAATAAGGAACATCTTCCATTTACTCAGCCCCAGACAGATACTTCTGATGTACTATACAACTCCTTAAAACTCTTTCCTTTTAGTACTGCTCTTGGCGTGATCTGAAAATGCATTATCTTGGCCAAGTGCTGTAATTTGTAAATAATTTATAGCACCTTGGAAGGTGATTTGTTTGCAGGAAACAAATGTCCATATATGTTCTAGCCTGAACATCAGGTCATGCGATTTAAGGTGTTTGCCTCAAGCTAACTGCTATATCTAGTTTGAGGCTACGTTCAGATGATTTTGGTAACACAATCCTGAGTCCTGCTGTCTTTTCTCAGTTGTTCACTTCCGCAGAAATGCAGGGAGCCAACACTCTTTCATGTTATTCAAACATAGCCCAACACTGGGAAAGGTTAGATAATAAGGCTCTTTCAGTTCTTGCCACTGTTGCTGACAATGTTCCATGAGGCCATTGGGAATGCAGTTCTGGTGGCATGACCTTTTGAGCCAGTAAAATTCCAAATGACCACTAACGACACTGGGCTGCATTTACATGTTGTACTGCCCTCTCACCCCCACTACTAAGGTGGCTTAAAGATGGCTGGCAGATGAGGTGATTCCCTTGCCGATGTGCCCTTCTCCCCTCTTGTGGACATTCTAGGCTAGAAAAGAATATCTTAGGGGTGGTTGGGCATTGGGGGGAATATAAAAAGCTTTAAAAAAAATTGTTTAAAGAACTTTCAATTTATTTATTTATTTATTTATAAAACTTATATCCCGCCCTTCATTGAATGGTCCCAGGGCAGGTTATGATGGGATTAAAACATAATCTGGGATTGCATTTTAGAACTTGTTTAGATTTCCTCGGCTGGTTTTGTTCCTCCCATTGGCAGCGCCAGGACACAGGGGGCAAAGTGTGGGGAAGGGTCTGAGTGAGAGACTGATCCCTCTCCAGTTGGGCCATTGGCCTGGGTGAGAGGTGGGTGTTGGTAGCCCAAACTTACATCTACCTCCTGAGTGTGGGCAGGAAGTCCCCCTGTTGTTCCCATGTTGGGTAGCCATCCACCACTGTGAGCAGAGCTGAAGACATTTTTGCCTGAGAGATTCTTTGTCATGCCTCAGAGGGAGGGAGGGTTATATTTTAATGTATGTTTTATACTGTTCTGTGGTTTTTGTCTTTTTGTTATTGTGACTTTTGGGTGAAAGGTAGATATAAATACTTGAATAAATAATCCAGCAAATAAATATTGTTTGCAGCACTTTATCTGCTCTTTGCTTACTATTTATGGTGTGCATCTTCCAAGATAATTTTTCTTCCTTTTTTCCTGCAAAATAATTTTGAATACAGGATGAGACCTTAATTTTAACTTATTTTAACTTGTTCTGCTGGCTAGCTATCCAATCACAATTTATGGACCTAGATATTTCTGGCAGATAGATTTTGAATAAATTTGCTTTCAAATTTACTAAATAATGCTTTTCTGCATTCATGCTGTGAGAGTGACAGGAAGACTGGTTTTTATTGTTTTCATTGTATTGATTTTGACATTTTATTGTAAGCCACCCAGAGGTTTATAATGAAGGATGGTACATAAATCCATAAAGAATAAATCTTCATCAGCTTGTAATAGGACTTCTGTTTTCGTACTGCCAGTTGTTGAGAGAAGGAAAATGGTGTAAGGGTTTCAGAATGACATTAATTTTGTTTAATTAAACAGTATGAATGTGCACAAATATTTGTAACATTTGTTATTTGTCCAAATTCATCCAAATTCGGACATTTGTTTATGAGTCAAATGTTAGGACACTCGTACATTAACATTCATATGAATCTGAATGTTTCAGACATTCATACGAATAGTTTGGACATTCGACAAACTGGGGAGGTGGGAAAGCAGCTGCACCAGACACATCTGCAAAGGATCCAGATTGCATTTGATATGGATCGAGAGCGGATTGAAAGTGGATTCACGACGGATTTGATGCTTTCAGAGCAGATATGTTACAGGATATGTATTGGATGCGTATCGGATACATATGCGGTCATGTTGGATACATATCGGATATGTATTTGTTTGTATCAGATATGTATTCATTCATATCAGATACATATCGGATATGTGTATGAATTTGTATGAATACATTTGAATTGAATTGGATCCTACCACATTCAAAGGGGGTCTATTTGAACAAACACGGATTTTCTAACGTTTGATTTGTTACAAACTGAATGCCAAAAAAAACCATTTGTGCATGTCCCTATTAAACAGTATCAAAATATATCCCCCTTTTAACATTATGGTAGCTCTTTAGTTCCTTGGGGTCCATTGCACCAGACCTTGGGCCTTTCCGCACTTGGCCTGGCATTAATCTAGGGAATACTTCCAGATGGAGCATCCACACTGGAAACAGCCATTTCTGGTACAGAAACAGCTCCTTCTGTACAGGACTGTTCCCCAGATTAACTATGCATAGTGCAGGTTGAACCTGCACCACGTGTTGACTTACCTTCCCTAGAGCCAAAGCCGGTAAGGCTCTGGATGCTGCATTTGCACCTCCTCCAGGTGCTGGAGCATCACCTGATGCACAGCACAAGCATGCTGATGTGTCACACAAGCATGTGTGTGTGTGTGTGTGTGTGTGTGTGTGTGTGTGTGATGTCATGGTTGCCTTGAAATTGACTTGATCGTGGTTGAGTCAATTTCTGCCAGGAAGGTTGTTGATGATAAGGTCACACCTTCACTTTAATCCTTCTTTAGTCTGTCTTCAGTCCCCACTGCTCACACTTTTTTTAGTCCAGTCTATTTTATTTGTGGACTTTCCTCCCTTCAATTGTACTTTCCTGAGTCCTGAGTTTTACAGGTCTCAAACCGTTGTAGAGTGTTAATCCACGGTCATTTTTTGAGTGTGATTGGGGAAGAGAACTAAAGAGGGCTGAAATGTACTATACTGGGTGGATACTGCATGGATTTGCCTTTTCTTTCACCCAATATGTGATTACATGCTGTTGAGTGACAGAATCTCTACCCTATCAGAGTTCAGGGCTGTTGTGATGGTGAAAAGGGGTGGGGATCTTTAAAAGTCTTGTAAAGGAGTTTCAGGACTGGAACAGAAAGGTGTAATCATACCAACCCTAACTGAGGATGAACTGAGAAAGGACTATCAGGTATTGGGTGCGACTGGAGTTAGTGTGTTTTGAGATGGATTATTTCAGCAAGGTGTGACCACAGACTAAGGGTGTTTTCCCATTCAAGTTTGGTCCGGTACCGGAATCGGGTTTGGCAAGGGCCTCTGAGAAGTCCATTTTATTATATCTGAATGCAGCCTAAGTTGCCTCAGAGGAACTTTTGTGTGTGACAGTGAAGAGGACTTAAGGTGGGTATCTCTGGAAAGACTCCTCAACTGTTGCATCAAAGAGTGCCTTTGTGGTTCCATTTTGGAACAGTCGATTTTAGACGTTCTCCCAGAAAGCACAAAATCATACCTTCTGCACCAGAGGCCTCTGACTATAGCTGCCAGTTTTGCTGGGACAGGGTGCTAGTTGTGGGGAATGACATGCAGGTGGAATTGCAGTGGTTTAGCCCCTTCCAGAAGGCCACCTGTAAGTAAAGCGTAGACACAATTTGGATCAAATCAGCACTAAGAGCAATGGGTGCAATTCAGAGTGGTGCTCTTAGGAATATTCTAAATGTTCCGTGCTGTGCACCTAATTCAGTCATCCTGCTGGAAACCATTCAATATTCTTTGACCTTGTGGCATGCATGTTAGCTATCAAAAGCTGCCTTAGGATTGACATGTTCAAGATTGCTAAGGGACTACTAGTGGATCTGAATGAGGATATTATGCTTGCTCTTGGCACAAACTCATAATCAACAGACCTTCTCATACTGGCCATATCTCTGGATTATCTGTTTCAAACATGTTAGAAATTTGAAATCCTTACCATCAAGCAAAGCCTTCTGAATATTTTACCATGGGAGCTTATCTCCAACTCCTTATGCTCCCCTTTGGGCTTTGGGGCTGGATTTCTCCAGCACGTTCAAAATAGGTTTGTATCTTAATATTCTACCAGGGACAATAGAATAGCTTTTCTGAAAGTTAAGACTTCCCGCTCTTTCTGCTCATATTGGCGGGTTTGACAGAATTCCATCGAGTCAAAGATTGCATCCCTGTCAATATGAGGCAGAATCAGTCAAACAGATACTTTTAAGACGTAATTACTACTGGAAGAGTTAATTCTGCCTCTAAGCAGAAATCTTCCAGGCAGATGTAATCCTGACATTGTAAGATTTTTCCTGAGCCACACTAATCCTTCAGCAACTTTTTATTTTACAGCTCAGGTTTTGGCCATTGCTCTTAAAATTAGGCAGAGTGGTGTTATTCTGTTACCTAATTCTACCCTTCTATAATGAGAGGTATTTGTACTTTGCAGATGTTGTCACTTTAATTGTGTTCTTATGAACTGTAATAAGGGTATTTAATTATTTATTCACCCTCCGTGTGAGGGGATGAGGCTAAGAGACCAGTAAACTTCCATCACTGAGTGGGAATTTGACACACTGGGCACCACATGTTTTTCTAGGATATGGATTGTGTCATTTCAGCAATCTGTTTGCAAAACAAATAACAGCCTGATACTGGCATTATCTTGAAATGCTTAAAAATTTATTGTGGCATAAGTTAAGGACAGTATGGTTTATCTTTCAAGTACTCACCATCACTAGGAGGTAGAAGAACATCAGAAGCAAACTTATATTGAGGGGCCTTCTAGTTACTGGTCTGAACCCAACTATCTCTCAATTTTCAGCCTTGGCCCTTTCACACTTTGGCCCATAGTTAATAATTAGGCAACATCTGGGGAAGAGCATCTGTACCTAGAGGAGGCTGTTACAGCCTCCAGGCACCCCCTGCCTTCCCAGAAGTTGTCTAATTATCATCTAGGTGTGGAGCATGAAAAATCATGCTTCTCCAAAAGCTTAACTTTTGTGCGCAGCCGGTGACAATTCGCTCTTCTGCTGGACTGAGAAGTCAACAGAGCTCCCATCTACCGGATGGGAAGGGAAGTGTGAAATCTTCCCTTGTTTTGGCACATGGAAAAATGGTTAAGTAGATTTCTAGCTTATTTCAAAACAACTGGACTTCCACGCTGGATGGAGAATTTAGGTTCATGGCTCCAGTTTTCATAAGAACATAAGAGGAGCTGTGTTGGATCGGGCCAGAGCCCATCTAGTCCAGCATCCTGTCTCACACAGTGGTCCATTAAATGACTTCTGGGCATCTCAAGCAGAAGACAAAGGCAAACCTTCATCTGCTCTTGAATCCCTGCAAATGGTCCTTAGAGGCATCCTGCCTGTCTCAGTCTGCTCAGCCCTCTTCACACACACTTGAAACAATGTCATAGAAAGGACAATGGTGCCTTGTAGTCTGTCATCACAGACTTCATGACAGGAGCCAAGCAAATTCCACTCGCCTATCAGGAAGAAACCTCCTAATAATAATTTTATTTATTTATTTATTTATTGAAGAGATTTATATCCCACCCTTCACCAAATGGTCCCAGAGAGGGTTACAATAAGAATAAAACATCACATATTAAAGCATAATTAAAAATATAGACCTATCTCCCTCCCTCCCTCCCCCTCTCCCTAACAGGACAGCACCCTGAGGAAGCTATTTAAACAGCAAAAGCACCAGGCGCTGGGAACTATACAGTGTAGGCACCTGGCAAACCTCAAGAGGGAGGCTGTTCTAGAGTCTAGGGTCACCACAGAAAAGGCCCTATACCTCATACTTCTGAAGGAACTATAATAAGGCCCTTTCCTTGAGTTCCCAGTGCACAGGCAGGTCTATATGGGAGAAGGCAATTTAATAAGGGCAATTTAAGAGAGAACTAGCTCCATACTTCTCTGGAGGTTGCATTTCCTTCAGTGGATACATTGAAGCAGATAGTGTTTTTATTTTCTCTGTGCTAAGAAAAGGGTAAAGGCTCCAATGGCATGCCGAAGAAGAAGAGTTGGCTTTTCTACCCTGCTTTTCTCACCCATTTAAGGGGACTCAAAGCGGCTGACAAAGTTTTCTATTCTTCTCCCCACAACAGAACACCCTGTGACTAGCCCAAGGTCACTCAGCTGGCTTCATGGGGGAGGGCAGAATCGAACACGATATTTCCAGATAAGAGTCTGGCTTCCTAACCACTAGACCAAACTCTGTGGTAGGTGTGGCAGAGCTGGTCAGATGTATTATAAGGATGCTTATGCAAGCAACCTCTTGATTTGCAAGCAACCTGAGTGCTGAAAAATAAGCCAAATCAAATTTGGATGAGGGGGAACCCCTGCCACAAACCTATTATGTCTAGAAGGAGCCTGGATCCACCCATATAGCTCAGTGTTAAAGATATGGACTAGTAGCACACGGCCATGATCTCTGGCAGTAATCTTTTCCATTCCAACTTGGAGATGTCAGAGTTTAAACTTGGAATCGTTTGCACACAAAGCATGTGATTTGCCATCTTGCACTACAAATGTTTAGACACATTTTCAGGGAGCCCTGGAAATGATAGTGATTGTATTTGATCCTTAAAACATCCTGGGCATTTTGCAAGCTAACAAGATGGGCGTGACAGTATTGCTGCGCCACTGCTCATGTTTTCTGAATTCAGTTGCTGCTTGAAAGTGGCATGACACACCAGATGTGTCATATTGAGATTCATGTTCAGTGGCCACTGAAGCAAAGGCGACATTGCAGGGAGCTTTTGTATCATTCCCAGCCAGGGGACGGGGACGGGGACGGGGACGGGGGTGGGGGTGAAGCAAGGTTGCTTTGCTGGGAGACCTGCTGCTTGTTTCTGTTGCCCATCCCACCTGAAGAACATCGGCCTGGATGGAGCTGCTGGTGCTGAAGCTGCTGCAAAGCTTCAAGAGGCAACACCAGGATGGCTAGGGGCTGGGGCACGCAGGAATTAGGCAACAGAGAGTTGAGATGGCAGTCTTTAGGGACAGTTTGGGGGTGGTTATTTTTAGCTGGCTTTATAAACAGGAACTTCAATTTATTCAGAACCCCTCTGACCTCCTCGTACTACTAGGGGTGTGCATAAATGCATTTTTTGCATTTGACTTTGAGTCGATTCGAATATTCAAATGTTCGATCCAATTCAAATTTTTAAAATCCAGATTTTTGAAAATCTGATTCAAATCCGGATTATCCGAATCCATACATTTGACGGATTCAAATGAATTCAGATCTGATTCAAACTTGAAAATACGAATGTCGGCAACATTGATATCTGATTTTTGAATGTGCGCACATCCTGTTTTCATCCCGTTTTCGTTCTGCATTATAAGCACAAATAAACACAAAATTCAGATGCGATATAAGCGGATCTGTTCAGTCGAATTATTCAAAAATCCGCATCGGATTTTTGGATAATCGAAATTTGATCGAATGTTTAAATTCAGATTTCTGAAAATCTGATTTAAATTCGAATGTCAATATTTGACGGATTCGAATAGAATTTCTGAATTTTTGAATATCTGCACACATCCCTATGTATTACTAATAAAACAGAAATGAAAACTTGTGAGCAGTCAGATCTAAAGATGGACTTAGGGGGATTTAAAGTGAAGGTGTGACCATAACCTCATGCTAGAGACGGAGGGTTGCATTTTGTGTTTTTTATAGACTGTTTTACTGATTTTATTGATGCTATTTATTTTTCTTACCCACACTTGGACCTTCAGGTGAAGAAGAAGAAGAACAGATGGCTTTTATACCCCTAAGGGGCTCAAAGGGGCTGACAAAGCTTCTGTCCTTCTCCTTACAACAGATGCCTGTGAGGTAGGTGGGGCTGTGACAGTTCAGAAAGAGAGCTGTGACTAGCCCAAGGCCATTCAGACGGCTTCATGGAGGGGATTGTGCAAAAAGCAGCTCTGAGGCTACTTGTGCAATGAACCCAGCCCCAGTTGTGATGAAATGTACCACATTCGTGTGTGGGCTGGCTTGAGAATTGCAGCTTTGGCAACCTCAGTGGAGCCATCATTCTCTTTGCTGAGACCCCAAAGGCATGACCCTGCTCTCACAGTGGAAATGCCTCCCCCGGGATGCTTTTGTGGGTGCACCAGAGATAGGCCCATAGTTCTCCTGGCTGCTGAAGTGTTGGTTACAATGAAGGGAAGAAGACCATATCCAAAGTTAATGTGCTCTCCACGCAGCCACTCTGTGCTCACAGTAAGCCAGTATAAGAAAGCCTTACACCACATTTCAAAAAGCTTTCCAAGTAACTCTCCTTCATATCTATTTTAAATAACCCCAGGGGTGATGAGGTGGAAATTGTTACCTGCTGTGTTCACAAGGTGTCACTGTTTCTCCATGGACTAGTCTCATTTTCCCTGGGCATGCAAAATCACTTTTTGAAGAAAGTCCAGATATGTCTGCAGAATCATGTCAAAACACATCTTCTAATCATTTAATTAGGCTGTAAAGACTCAGTGCGGTCAGGAATGGTGCCCCCCTTAAAAAAAAAAAGAACTTAAAGAAGATTGACATGGATGAACAGTCTTGTCTCTTTATTAGAAAAGCCTATCTTTGACTTGCAGAATCTGAGAGAAAACTAGCAACATCCAGTAAACTGGTTTGACATAACATGGAGTTCATTTTATCAATTAAAAAGAATACAAATGGCAAAAAACAAAACAAAACACCCCAAACCCCAGAAAGGGCAGAGGTGAGAGGGTATTTATAATACAACTATCCAAACAGGGTATTTTGAAGTGCCGGAGCATCAAATCTCATCCATTTCACTGCAAAGTTAACTCAGATTTCCTACCACATCCCTTGACAATTGTGACTATAACTCAATGAAGAAATTTACTGTGACAGCCTATAGATTGTTAACTTTCTTCCAAACTTGTGTCTAAAGTTTCAGTGGTTAATGGGAAAAACATTAGATCTGGTAGGTTCAACCAGTGAAAGAAATTCTCTTCCCATGATTTCCCAACGGGTTGGAGTTACAGACTCTTACAATTTGATTAATTCAGCAAATGTGCCTTACCAAGCAAGGCTCACAGTTGCTCATCCAACACTAACTTAGGGTACCCTGAATTTTACATTACTCTGAATTTGGAAAGATGAACCGTTGACAAACGAGAGATGAGGAAATGCTATAGTGATGGAAGAGACAGAATACAAAGATCAAAATACCTTTGACACTAAATGCATCCTGAAATCCCACAGCTTGGATCCTTTTGCTTCTTTCTAAACATTCAGTGGCTGGAATGAAGCAACTGTTTAATATTCTCTCGTCCATGTTGCAGTCTGCTGGGAACTGCCTGCCAACAGATACTAAACCTGCATTTAGATATCACTTGTTTATTCCGCTATATTTGGATACTCCAGAATAAAGCACAGATATTCTGGATATATCTAAGCTTTATTCAGGAATATTATATGCAGCCTTTAATAATAGCACAAAGCAAGTTTGGATGCAAATGGAGCATTTGAATAGGCAAACTCACCTTCCTATTTATTTTCAGATTTTCAAAATTAATACTGCCAGTAGCCGAGTTAGTAAAATATCCTTTATAATATCACATGTACCATAAAAAGGGCAGCAAGTAGGTAACTTATTTCGGCAGGTCCTCTTGATAGGTGACACTGAGGCTATCTGCTCCAGGTGGCTAGAGGTGATGGAGGAGCTTCTAAACAAGCCAGATGGGAGGAGCAATTGCAGGCTTACCTTTAGGTCTGTCAGCAGCTCTTAGTATCAGCTCATTCAGGGTTACCAAAAGCCAAGGGCCCACCCATTTCTTTAACCCCCCCCCCATACAATTGACTGGCTACCAGTAACCCCAAGGAAGTTAAATCTGAAAGGTGTTGTAAACTATTGTAAAGGTAAGTGTTGCTATTATGAGAAATGGCACATTGTTGCTGTGTTTCCCATAACACCAGTAATACAGGTTTTTGGTCCCTTAAAACAGCACTCTATTGGGAAGTCAGGTATATTACCAATATAGTGTCACAAGCAGGGACAATAGCAAGTAGGGATGTTTCTCACATTTGATTCAATGCAAGTCAAATATGGGAATATTCAGCTTTGGTCCAATCCCCTCCCATGAAAGTGAAATGAAATGAACCCTGCAGTCCTCCCCCCATGTACCCCCCTCCCCAACTCACTGGCTGCTGCATGACACTTGAAACCTGCCAAAAATAGGACTTCCGGTCCTGTGTGCACAGCTTTCCATGCTGCAAGGAGATGGTGGAGTATCGTCATCCCATCTGAATGACAGGATGCAGCTCCACAAAGGCTCCGCCCTCCCTGCATAGATTCCCCTTATCCCACAGACAATGGGAAGTGGCTGTGCAAGGACTTAGAAGTATTAAGGGTGTCTGAGTGTCTTGACGACAGCTCCAAAGCTCCTGGAAGTATATGTCCTGTCTGGACGCATCTTCCAATGGCCTTTCTGCTCATCTTTGGCAGGATGTTATGCAAATGAGCACAACACTTGCATATCTAAAGGAGTGCCTTCTCCCATATCGACCTGCCCATGTTTTAAGATCTGGAGGGGAGGCCCTTCTGGTGATCCCTCCGCTTTCAGTAGCTAGGTGGATGGGCACCTGGGAGACGGCCTTCTCGGTAGTGGCCCCCAGGCTATGGAATGGTCCCCCCCTAGGGGTGCATCAGGCCCCTTCTCTGTTCCTATGTGGTGAAAACGTTCCTCTTTACGCAGGCCTTTGGTTAAATGTCCCCCACACTTCCCCCATTGAAATTCACTGTTGTTTTTAACTATTTTTGTAATTTTTTAAGTTGCATTTTTAAACTTGTTTCTGGTTTTAAGGTTGATATAATTTTTTAAATATCTGATTTTAAATGTTGTGAGCCACCCAGAGACCCTCGGGTATGGGGCGGCATTTAAATGTAATCATAAATAAATATAAATAAACACTGCTCTGCCCACAGACATGGCAATAATGACTGTCTCTGCATGGTGGCGTCAGGAGGTGAGTTCTCCATATGATTTCCACAGGAGTCACTTGGCCCTCAATTTCTTCCAGGTGCCAAAGAGAGAGCACAGGCTTGCTTGTTGGAGCATGAAGCAGCCTTAGGCCCCTTTACCATACTTTGATCTTGTTCAATAGCAGCTCAGTGCAAGCCTAACTGGCATATAAAATGCACATATTTTCAAGGAATTGTTAAGAGAAATAGATTAAAAAATAGGACTTGGGGTGATTTTAGGATTTTTTGTGGGGTGGAATAAGTCTTTACGGTGGCAAACAGAATACTTGGGTGGTTGGTATGTATATATCTGGGAACCACCATTTAAACTCTTGTCAGTTGACGTCAACTACTTGAATTGTATTCAATGGGGAATTGACAATCAGTCAAGATTTTGTGAGACTAGCCAGAACACCCATCAGCAGTTTGCTTCTGTGTTTGCCAATAGTTTCAATTTCTGAACGATCTTCCAAGACACTGTTCCCCAGTTCATTAAATCCAACAGAGCTTATTGATTTTTTTTCCCCTCACAGGCATTTTGATTACCTTCTCCAGCCTTTGTTCCACAGCATTTGAAGGCCAAACTATACATTACATATCCGGAGAACTGCTTGTTTTGTTCGAAATCTGAAAGTAGGGTAATTACCAATGGAGAATTAAGTATGAAAGAGATGGTGAGTGCCTTTACCCATCCTCCCTTGACTGTTTTTTTTTAATTTCCTTCCTAATATCTCTTCTCCACTTGACCTCAGAGAGGTTCTGGTGGAGAACTTTGATGTTAAATCTTCTCTGGAAGATAGGCCAAGCCTAAAAGTTTGTGTATCAATTTTTCTTCCATCTTGAGGGCCTCTGTGTGTCAGTAGTAATGACTGAGACATCCAGTATAGCAGATTTTCTCTTCCTTTGCCATTACCTTTTCTTTCTGCCACTTCCTTTCACTTCCTTTTTTCATCTCTACTTTCCATGCAGAGGGGGACTTTGTGAAATTAGGCAAGGTTTGATCTTCTGGACATCAGGATGACCCAAGGGCGGTACCTGAACATCCCAGTACAAGACAGACTCTGCTCGTGTGAAGCCAAAGGCGTGGAGGAAACGATGCATGTTATTTTAAACTGCACTTATTATAAAAATATTAGAGAACAGTTTATCTCACCTTTACTTGCAAACTATCACTTACTAGACAGTAGGGAGAAGATGTACAGGCTTCTTTGTGGAACTGAAAAACGCGTTACTACACAAGTGGCCTTGTTTATGATCAAGGCCCCCAAAATTTGTGCTGCTATGTTTTAGACTCAGTATTTTAACAATAAGTGTATCCACTTATTTTTTTAGATTGTATTTTTGTATTTTATTTTATGATAAGGTCAGTGGACCAATCATTAAACTTATTACACATTCAAAAAAAAAATGTAGGCCTTTCCACAGTGAATTTTTAATTTTTGTTTTTTGCTATTCTTGATTTTAATAACTTTTATTCTTAACACTGTGTAAACTGCTTCAAGTTTATATTCTTAACAGGAAATGGTATATAAATTAGTTAAAATAATATATAGTTGGCATCCTAGCTGGGGATGTGCAGGAATGGGGTTTTTTTTGCATTTGAGTCATATCGAATTGAATGTAAGAAAATTTCTATTTGTTTTAATAGATCCCCTTTGAATATGGTAGGATTCTATTTGATATAAATGTATTTGTACAAAAATCATACAAGTATCCAATAAAATGCATACATATTCAATATATATCCGATACGTATCCCGTAACATATTCACCCTGAAAGTGTCAAATCCACCCTGAATCTACTTTGAATCCACTCTCAAACCATGTCCAATGCACTCTGGATCCATTGCAGATGTGACTGGTCCACCCGCTCTCCCACCTCCCTGCTTCATGAATGTTCCGAAGCAGTTGTACGAATACGAATGTCAGTTTAGGAATGTTGTAACATTCAGTTCGTATACGAATGTAGAAATTCATATGAATTTGTAAGAATATCGAACGTCATGAATATTCATGTGTATTCCTAATCCTAGCACTAACGGATAGGTCAAACCTTTTCTGCAAATATATTATTTAAAAACTTCCATTTCCTAGCTGGGAAATGGGAATAATAATGATTTACCTCACCAAAATGAGAAGAAGTAAAATGATAGTTTTGAAACATTTTCCCTTTTTAAAAATACTGTGTTCCAAAAAGACAATTACCAATACCAGATGAATCAGGGACTAGTAGGATGTTAATAACTTAACAAATGACATATCTTTATTTATGCCGAGGAATACTGATAGTAAGCATGGGAAGTCATTGAAATATAACCTGAAGCAATTTTCAGTAATCTTCTATAAAGGACGTGTTTCTCTTCATCTTTGATAACATGCTCTATGCATGCAAACCAATATAATACCCTTAATCCACTTAGTTTATTGCCTTTTTATATGCTTTCTGAGGACTTTGCCAAAGGTGGTAAAAAGACAGCCCAACATTTTACCTTGTAGCTTCTTGCGTGGGCACCTAATTTCAGTGAAATGTACTACTATTTACAGCCCTTCAGTGTTTATGGGCTGTTAATTGGTCTGCCAGCCACTCCATGATCCATTTCAGTCTAATTTATCCAGTATACCCTATCGTTTCCAATATACTATGCTTTGCTAAAATCAAGTCCCTGAATAGCTTGTTACAATCCCTTTGGTCACTTAAAAAAAAATCATTGCAGCCAATAACCCTTTCCTTCTAACTCATGATGTTATCTTACAAGACCCAACAAAACACAACAGATTGAACCAGGGGCCTTTCTGCACTTGACTTTATTCTGGAACATACCTCAGAGCAGAGGTCTGCTTTCCGCATATTAGTGCAGACTATGGCAGACCCTTGAAGAGGCCTGCCATTGTCTATATTAGTTTATTCCGGAATAAGGCCAAGTGCAGAAAGGGCCCAACTCTGCAGGTGAGTTAGTAGACTAGGTGGGCATTCACACATACCAGTTTCCATGGAATACTGTAGGGAATGGCTTTAATTTGAAGGTGCTTCTAGATTAACAAGCCCAATCTCAGGACTCTGCATATTGTGGAACAAAATTTTCAGAACTTTCCCATCCCAATTGAAGGGATTTCTTTTTTCACTAGAAATTCTGTGTTTTCTCTTTGTCCCATTCCTTCTGTTCAGTTAACAGGCTAATAACTAGAGCCCTCCTGCTGGAAGAAATAGAACAGAATCATTAGTTCTGCTAAATACAGTGTCACAGCAGCGCAGGAGTTCAAGCAGAGAAAACATTTGTATTTTTCTGCTCTACCTATCTAGTTGGCCAACATTTATACTCCATCTCTCTCTCTTTTGGTTCACAGAATGCAGGGCAGTGTGAATATGATTGCCAGACAATTTGTTTTTCTTTTCTGCCATTGAACAGACTCAGGCTAAGGTTCCATAAGGTTCCAGTCGGGTGAAAACCACAAACCCCTTGTTAGAATGTAGCCGCAGATAGTTTTATAAAGATAATAAGTTGATTTTTTTTTCAATTCAAGCTCAAAGATACTCTGAAATCTTTTCATGACCCCTGTGGAGGTCCACAAATCCTAAGAACCCCTGATGTAGAAGGACAGGGACAAGGAGATGACCTGAACAACAGAAAAGGGTTTCCATTTTAAAATGGAGGTGGCTACTTCCTGGGTGCTTGTGGAAAAGGATGCCTCTTCGTGTCCATTTCTGAGCACAAAAAGCATCATTTTGAACACTGGTCATGGTTCCTCTGTCAAGGGCAGCAAAATCGCAGCCTCCATACACGGCACTCAGTAATGGGGCAGTGTGATTGCCACAAATGAAGATGTGATGGAAAGAGATGTGATGGTTTCAGGGTGCAGGCTGCAGAGGGCAGTGATAGTGCTTTGGCCCTTTTGCAAAATGCATTGCTTTCTGCCTGTGTAAACCCTTGCAAATTGCATTTGCAAGCCTAGGCTGCAAATAGCAGAAAAGGTGGGAAACATTGCCCGGGCCCTTCTGCAATGATTGGCTGCTGGCAATTTGGAGGGAAAACCTGCCCAGGCTTGATTGACAAGCAGGAGGAGTTTCCCTCGGTTGCCAGTGGTAACGGCCAATCGGAGCACTAGAGGCAGAGAAAGCAGCAGACTGGGTCTTTTTGCTGGGCAATTTTTGAAGGGGACTGATGGTGGAGATCTGTCTCCGAGGGAAACGTTGCCAGAAACTGACCAAGGGATCTTTTCTCTGAAAGGGAATTGATCAGACTGGTTTTGTTCTTTGGGAGGGAACGCTGAAGGAGGCAACTGTGTCTGGTTGTTGCTCTGAAGGAGCTTTGCAGAAGAACAGACCAGAGGCTGGAACCCACAGCCTAGCAAGGAAGGGCTAAGGCTTGCTGAAACCGGGATTGAGTTGCTAAGCTTTGGGGAGGCTTGAACTTTTGGGCAGAGCAAACCAAAGAGGGAAGTGGGTAGGAATATCTGCTTAGAAGCAACTGGTTACTTTTAAGCTAAGAAAGCTGTTTGCTTGAAGCTTGCTATATTAAGAGACTTTTGAGCTTTCTCTTGCATTATCTGAACTTTCTATTTGCTCTCTCACCTTTCTAATGGTTATTCTTAATATAGTTTTGGTTTACTATTACTACGCTTGCTACCTGTAGTACTCACTTGGCCTAGTGCACACTTCCAGCAACCTAAAAGTGCCCAGCTGCTTTTAGGAGGGCAGGCACTGAACGGTCTGCTAGAAGTCGTGACAGGAGATGTTTTACTGGCCGCCTCATCCAGTAAGTTGAGACAGGTCTAAATGGTAAGAGCTGAGCTCAGAGGCCCTGATGGTGATACATTTTTTAAAAAACAAATAAATTAATACAAAGCGAGAGAATTGCTCACAGCTTAGAAACAAATTGAACAGCAGGTGAAGGACATAGACAAGTGCGGAATGAGTCAGACAAGAAAGCCACAGAGATTGTTTCCCCCCATCTTAGGCAATTTTACTCTTGCATATTTGAAAATGAAGAAGCCTGCTGGGGAGATGTGGAAAACACTGAAAGATTTATACCACAGAATATTCACTTTTGGGTCCACCACATTAGGAAAACTTGTAATGAGGAGGCTGAGAAAAGGAAGCTGTCTGATCACATATTAATGAAATGGCTGAAATTAGAAGGTAATGGAAAATGAAAGGATCCTAGGTAAAACAACTTCAATAGATCACTGTCGAGCCCTGATAAACATGGCTTAATCCAGCTTCAGTCCACTTTCAGACTGAGAGAATACATCAGCAAAATGACAAACTGTTTCCTTTCAGTGTTATATAACTCAGAAAATTCACCTTTGGGAAAGATAATGTGGAAAGAAAATTACTGTTCTGAAGGTGGACTGAAGCTGGATTAAACAGGTGTGTGACAGCCCATCTCTCAGGAACGAGTTCCATTGTTGAGCTTCTCTTACTATTAGGGGGTTTCTCTTCTGCTCCAATGTCAGTGAAACTATTTCTTGTTCTAACTGAATTCTATTATCCTATGTCTTGCCTCCTAGGATGACAATGAGCGGGTTATGATCTCTTCTCTGTGAAATCCTTTCACGCATAAACTTTCAACTTTTTCTTCCCATGGTTAAACATATTTAAATCCTTCCTGACAGGACTTTGGCTGCTTCCATGAAGGCAGAAGTAGGTGCATCCGCACAAAGCTGGCCCTGGCATGTCTTGGCCTACCCAGGGCCTACCTACCATCTGACCACCTTATTGAAGGTCCTGTTTTGGTTGTTTTGTTATGGCATTCAGAACATGCTGGATTTTTATTTTTTAAAAATAACATTTCCCCTAACATGCTCCAGAGATAGAGTCAGATGTTGACAATGAAGTGTTGAGTTTTAGTTAACATCCATTAAGTCCTGATAAACAAGAAACTTTTGCAGCCCTGAAAGCTACCCTTAGAGAACAATGGGGTGTTTTAAGCTTCACTTTTTCCCCGCTGAAAGCATTTCAAGTGTTGATTCATCATTTCAGCTTGTATTTCTACAGAACCTTTTGTCTATTTCACTTCTATTTTGAGTCAAACTGCAAAAACTGTTTCATGCACATGAACTTTTTATTTTGTAAGAATAGAATACCCTACATCCCCATGCAAGCCATTTGGGTCTGATTGGGCACGCATTGGACTGGGTGTGGGACTGTGATCGAATTGTGCCTGTCCCCATGCCATTCATGGTAATGCGGGCTGGGTGGAGTTTCAGCCATTCCCATGCATACCGTGCCAACCCCAGCATGGGAGAGCAGCGCCATCTCCTCTCTGCCCCCTCTCCCCTCATTGGAAGCTGGATTGACGTCATCCCACCCCTGTGCTGCCCACTGCAAATGCCACATACCTCCTCTTAGAGGGACCGAACGGAATTTTTTTTTTAAAAAAAAAACCAAAGCAGCTATGAGGTTTGGTGGCAGTTGAGCAGTTGAGCAGTTTTGCGCACCTCCACTCCACCAGGGAACCACGAGGACACCCAGCAAGCTTAAAATGGAGAAAAACCAAGCCATTATCATGTCTGCCTTGGTGATCGGGAAATGGGGGTGGAATATTTTCTGTGTAAAAGGGTGAAAAATCAAGCCATTATTCTGCAATCAGGAAATGGGGGGACGGAATATTTGTATAAAAGAGTTTTGTGGGGCAGCGAAGACCATTCAACCCCCTCATTGTTACAGTTTTAACACCATTTACTCCCCCAGAATCTCAGCGGTTGCAATCTCCAATGCACAGGACATGAAACTCCACTTCCCACTGATGTGATCGCCACTCTCCTCCCCAAATAGCCCGGGACCGTCCCCATGTACAGGCTTGGCTCTCAAAGCAATGCATGCCAAACCCCCAAACCGTGCCCAGACTTGTTCTTTCCAGTACCAAATTTGGCACAGGTTTGCTCCTGGTTTGGCTGATTTGGTCCGCAGAAATCGGACCAAATCAAAAGTGCATGGGGATGACCCTTACTGAACTCAATTTTGATTTGGACCAAAATGTACATGGGGACATGCCCCATGAACAATATTTTCTGATACCTTCTAAGTATTATTAGAAATCAGATGAACAGCTGCTTTTCCATTCTCTCCTCCAATGCACAAATCTATTGGTACTGTGTACTGTATATACATAAATCCTAAACCACACTGAACCAAGGCTAAGGTAAATAGATTTTGCTCCCTTCACCTTTCACTTTTAATTCCCCTCTCACATTGCTCCCATCCTCTTTTGTCTACAAAAATTCCATACTTTTGAGAAAGCACGTAAGAATAAGAATTAACCAGCACCGAGGAAAGCTCACAGACATACCTGCATCTAGCTGGCATGTGCAAGATTTACTTGATAATTTGGCTTTCAAGACAAAAATGACCCTAGAGTGGTTCGGGCCAGGAATAATTAAGATGTCAAAAATCAGGGACTTTTGTCAAAGAATGGAGAAAACAGCGAGGGATAAAAGCATCTCAGTTTTCTAAGTCTTCCATTTCAGTTTCCAGTGCCTCCATTTCTGCATTTCTCAAGGGAACAACCAGATGGATTTCCAGGTGGTACTGGGTAGCTTGTTGTATATCAATATGGCAGACACGATAATGTTCTACCTCCCTTATATTCTCCCTTTGGAGAATATCTGTGAATTTCTGTGAAAGAGAAATGAATGTGATTATCTTTTTAAGTCTATACAGTTTGGTACCTCATGGGCTTCAGAAAAAGGTTACAGTGTATTCAACTGCTTCTTCCTCTTTTTCATTTTCACTCATAAAAATTGTTACCAAGAAGGAAACTGGGAATGTTAAAGTGATTAAAACAACTGCTTCTTTATTAGTCTACATGGTACTAGTCTTGTATAATGAGCTTCATAATTACACAGTGTAAAGGCCCCAAAGTCATATATTATATGAATTAGATTCTTAAAATTGTAAAATAGATCTGATCAGTGTATGAAAAGTACACATATAATTTCCAAAACAATCTTCTGTTCAGGGTTAAAAACAGAGTCTTCATAATGATCCCATCTTAAAATCTTGAGAATTGCATGTGTGAACTCTAGACCTTTTAATCAATATGACCTGCCAATGACGATCTGTCTTCAATTCAAAATGTAGTGTTTGGATTCAGGAGGTCAAGAACAGAGAGTGGAGCACATTTCCTGATATTTTAGTTCCTGGGCCACTATAACAGGAAGAGCAGAGAAATGATGGCCTTCTTTTTATTTCTTCCTTCCAGAGCCCAAGATGAGAAGACTCGAAAGTAGTTGAATGCCAACAAAGCAAAACAAGTCTCAAAATCTGTACAGAAGAATATTAAGAAGATCCTGATGGATTAGGTCACAACCCATCTAGTCCAGTGTCCGGTCTCACACAGTGGCCCACCATTTGCTTCTGGACATTATGAAGCAGAAGGCAAAACCTTCATTAGCTCCTGGCCCCTTGTAAATGACCTTTAGAGGCATCCTGCCTGTCTCTCCAACCCAGAAACAGTATTTAGGCATCAGTTCTAGCAGCCATTGATACACCTCACATCCATGAATTTGTCTCTTTCAGAAAGCTATCCAGGCTGGTTGGTGTAGTAAGTTCCAGGCTGATCCCTTCTGGAAGTAAATTCCATGGACCAACATAAATTCTCAGACTATGTTTTGACTCTTCCCATCCTCAGATAATGATTAAAACTGCCATTGCAAGTAATGTGCAAGAATGTCTTCAACGTGGGAAATCACTTGCCTCCTGTTCCTTACCTTGCATGGCTTGTGACCTCATGGTATTTTTCCCTTTTGGATCCAAGAACTTGTACATCAGGGCAGCTGCTGCTTAAGGGCAAAGTGAGGAGTGCCCATTGTTTCAGAAGAAGTGCCATAGGGAGAAGAGCATCGTGCTAATTCATGCAGCACTTCCTGTTCCTTCAAACCTGCCTCTTTTCTCTTTTGTTTTTTAATAGGGATTGGGAGAGCAAGGTTGGCCTTAGAAGTCATGGGGCCAGATTTGGGGCCGCACTGGCCAAACTTAGGTAAGCTGTGATGGCACTTGATGGCTGTTTTATGGCCTTTTGTAGGCACAGAGCATCCCAGGTGGCTGAAAATTTCTGTCCAGCTATGGCAGCTTAGAGATTCTGGTGATACTCCAAAAGCCAACTTGAGCCATCGGTCTAGCACAAAATAGATTTCTATTTTTAAAAATTGATGGACAGGAATCAGAACAATCAGAAAACGGGGGCAAGGGGCGCAAGATGGGAGAGGGGGCCATCCTAGGAAAGGTGGCAGAAGTGGAAAGGGATGCAAGGAAGGGGGATCACAGGCATTGGGTGGGAGGGAAGGCTGGATCCACACACTCCAGTGCAGTTCAGCCCCCTCTAGCCCAGTTCTGTGCTCACACACAGGAAGTGAAAATGGACTGGCTCCCCAAGACAGCTTGAGTCTTCTGTAAAAGTGGACTCCAGAGAAGCTGGTTTGAGCAGGGACAGCCCACCCCCAAGATGATCCTAGCAAAAAAACAATCTGGACAACATGACAAGAAGACAGATGGAAGCTGTCTTGAACTACGGTGTGATCATGGCCTTTGTTTGAAGGAGGCAGACTGACTGAAGCCTCCCTTCAGTGTTTCCAAATTGTTTATAAAACAGGCTAAAAACACAATTTGGGAACATAGAAGTGAGGTTTCCGATCACCCACCTCAGCCCCACTGTCAGGACTTTTTGGTCCAGAGGTCCTTTTCCTAAAGAGACTTAAGTAATCCCATCCTTCACCTTAACACATCAAAATATTCAGTAAAGACACCAATAAAGCAGTGCCAACAATACTTTAAAACATACTTCCTCTCTGATATATCTCCTTGCCCCCTGTCTACCATCAGTTATGATTTCTCATTTCTTATGGCACTGCTTTTATTGATATTAATTGCCACTACTTTTGCTGTTGCACATAGATGTACCAAAATTCTAGAGAATTATCAGACCCAGCTAAGCAATAACAAACAGTTTAGGAATCGAGGCAGCAAAACTGATTTGGGGATGATTCACTAGTTAGCCCACAAAAATTCTATATTGTCTCAACCCTGTCCTGGAGTACTGTTGCATCTGACTCAGATTCCCAGCTTTCTATTGAGCAATAAAGCCAACTTCCTAGATAAAGGAGGTTGAAGCAAGTAAGGCAACCTGGAGAAAGAATGAAGAAGCAAAAAGAGACCAAATATTTCTGGCCGAGAGAAGAGTACGTTACAGCAGATGTTCAATTTGGCAATTGTGAATGCAAAGAGAAAGCTTGCTTCATGCATGGTGTGAAAAAGGGAGAGAAGAGGCATGCCGCAGGGCATGGTGGTGGCTTGGCAGAAGTCATAGGGGTGGCTGCAGTGGCAGGGGATATGGGGGTGGCGGTCTCATTGCTGAGGGTGACAAGGCATGGCAGGGGATGACAGGAGTCATGGGGTGGTGGTGGGCATTAAGGTGGAGTGGGGTTGTAGCTGGCCACTCCACAATTGACTGTTTTACATTTTCTAAGTATAAATACCAACTTGATACGACTATGATTATGTTTATGATTATCCTGACCTGTACCCAAAGGACTCAGGGTGGGTTACAACATTTAATAAAAGTCTCTGAAAAGTGGGAAGAAAAGTTATATCCCCATTTAGCCAAAGGCCACTGCAAAGGCCACTGCAAACATCTTCATTGCCCTCCTAAACATGTAAGGTGAGGGTGCCTGACACACCTCAAGGGGGAGACTATTCCATTGCCTGGTGGGCATCACTGAAAAGGCCCTATCCCAGATGCCCTTTTGTTGCAGAGGGTGGTGGTACATCCAAAAGGGCCTCCAGATCTTAAGGCACAGGCAGGTTGATATGGAATAAGGTGTTCCTTTAGGTATTTGGGGCCCAAGTCATTTAGAGCCTTATAGGTTAAAGTTAACACCTTGAATTGGCCTTGGAGGCCAATTGCAAGCCAGTGCAGCTTTTAAAAGACCTGTTTGATGTGTGTCTGGTCAGCTGTCCTGGTCAGCAGACTAGCAACTCCATTCTGTACCAGCTGTGGCTTCTGAACTGTCTTCAAGAGCAGCCCCACGAAGAGCACATTACAAAAATCCAGTCTGGAAATTACCAGAGCATAGATAACTGTGGATACATCTCCCAATTATCCTGAACTGTGGGCCACGTGGCTGATATCTGCCATGCTGTGTTGTATTGAAAGAAGAGGATGATTCATATTAAGGGAGCCTGTGGGTTGAAACCACAGAGTGGAGGAAGTTTTGACCAGAAGCTTCCCTTTGATCTCTCTTGACTGCCTTTGATCCTGCGATTCCAGTTGTTGGGCAGTTGAGAGAGATAGAATGTCCTGCTTGCTTCCCTTCAATGGAAATGTGATTCACCTGCCTCAGAGCTGCTTCACTGTAGTTCAATCCTGGGGAAATAGAAAGGAGAAAAGAAACGCACAGTCTGGACACAGATAAGACCTTTGACAGCAATCAAAATAAGCACTTGTGGTTTTTGCCCCTGCAGCTATAACTAGCTTCATCTGCTATTTGAGGATGACACCACGGGCGCAATTACGTGCAACGCCCTTGTGTAAAGCTTAATCTAATGACCACTCACAGGGAACATTACAATGTTACCCTATGACATTACATTTCAAAACTAGGCAGGAAACATTCTCTTTTTATTTGCTGTAATGTTTAATGGTTTGTGAAATCAACAGCCACAAAATTCATGGCTTTTTATCCCTGCTGCTAGGAAAGAAGTTGGGATTAGTCTTTTCATATTCATTGCTTGACATTTTTTTTCTGCTCCATTTGAAAGTTTTATGGAAGTGCAGTGAAGTTCCTTAACCTAGAAGAGAGCAAGGTGTTTTGTGTGTGTGTTGCAGCTAGTGTTGAAAGCAGACTGGGATCTCCCCCCCTCCCTTGTAGTGATCAAAAGCCTTCTGTTTATGATATTACTCAGTTTCACAGGCTGCTTAGCTTTTTGCATTACTGTATGCCTGCATGCAAGATGCACTACGGTATCTGGGTCATGGGCCAAATTATTCTTGTTTCTTAAAAGAGCAGATAATAAGTGAAGTAAAACAAAAGCTGCATCTTGACCAAGAGAAACAGAATGATAGAAATTCAGAATTATCACCAGAATTTGACCAAAAACATAGTATCAAAGTAAACATTTGTGATTTGGGCACAAGTGAATTTGCTTGATCCTAAAGCCAAAATATTACCATGATCTAATAAAGATTCTTGAGAACATCTATCTTTCCCCATAAATGACCAACATATTTTTTTCTAGAACAAACTCTGAAGTCAATGTTGAGTGCAAGAATTCCTGGAAAGCTCCTTGCTGCCTTAAAGCTTGTTTCCAGAAAAGCTTGTTTCCAGGAGTGTGTAAGTGAAGAAATTGGGGGTGCACATGAATGTTTTTTTTGGGCATTCAATTCGTAACAAATCAAATGTTAGCAAATTCATATTCATTCGAATAGATCCCCTTCAAATGTGGTAGGATTCTATTTGATATGAATGTATTTGTACGATTCCGTACGAATCTCTGACATGAACAAATACTTATGTGATACATATCCGAAATGAACACATAAGTATCCAATACATAGCCAATACGTATTAGGGATGTGCACGAATATTCATAAATCCGATTTGAATCAGTAAAATATCGATATTCGAATTCGAAGATTTAAAAACATTCCAAATTTTGACATTCAGATGAATTTTGGATTTTTGAAAATCTGATATGGATAATTGAATAATTTGAATGAACAGATCTGTATTTATCGTATATGAATATGTGCAAAAATTATACAAATCTGTCCTTATAATGCGGGATGAAGACGGGATGCATACAAGATGAAAACAGGATGTATTTATTTATATTTATATTTACATTTATACGGGATGTACGGGATGAATGCGGATGTGTGCAAATTAGAAAAACAGATACGAATGTTATCGACATTAGTATTTTTGATTATGGATCGAACTTTCATTTGAATCCGAATTTTAAAAATTCAGAATGAATTGAATTTTTGAATTGACTCGGATTTGAATGCAAAAATCGTGCACACCCCTAATAGGTATCCCATAACATATCTGCTTTGAAAGCGTCAAATCCACCCCGAACCCACTTTTAATCTACTCTCTATCCATGTTGAATGCACTCTGGATCCATTGCAGATGTGACTAGCTTTCCCATCTCGCCAGTTTCACGAATTTCCAAACTATTCTTACAAATGTCCAGAAACATTTACATTCATATGAATGTTAATATAGGAATGTTGTAACATTTGAGTCGTGTATGAATGTCCAAATTCGGCTGAATCCGTACAAATAACAAATGGTATGAATAGTTCTGCACATCCCTATTGGGAATGCCTCACAAATATCACTTATAGTGTGTATTATGCATCTTTCATTTTCTCAGTCCCATAGGTAAAGGCACTTGGGTCTTTCAAAGGGCTTGTTGTATTTATTTTGCTTATATATTGCAGATGACTGTACAACAGTGGTTCTCAACCTGGGGGTTGGGACCCCTTTGGGGGTCGAATTACCCTTTCAGAGGGGTCGTGACAATTCTCCCGCCGCCCTTCCCTCCCACTTCTCAGCTGCTCTACCCCCGTGGTTGGGGGTCTCCACAACATGAGGAACTCCATTAAGGGGTTGCGGCATTAGGAAGGTTGAGAACCGCTGCTCTACAATAACAAAAACAAACTATAAACCAAAGACCCTCCCCCTTACCCCTAGACTCACAATACAGAAAATATAGTTTATCATGGTAACTTGAAGTGGTAACATGGATGAAGAATAGAGGGAGCAGTTCTAGATCTTGGAACAGAGTCCTGAAGGGTGAAGACTGTCATTGGAAAATCTCCCTCTCTGGCCCTGCTTATGAATATGCACGCCAGGGTCACAAAGGACAGTTGGGATTCTACTTTAGTTGCTAGTTGGGTTCTTTGGGGCTTCTGCACTTACCTTTTAAACAATACAGTACAAGGCCTAGGCCACTTCTGGGTCTCTCTTAATCTGCACTTGAGAGTGGAAAGAAGAGGCCATAGCTTAGTCTAGGTGGCCAAAATTGTGTCACTGAAATAGGTCCCGATAGGGCCTTGAGGCCAGGAACTTTGGAACAGTCTTTAAGGGTCATGGTGGAGTGGGGCCTGTCCTGAAACAGGCAGTCCAAGTGCTGATAGCCTTTTTCTAGGACAGCTGGGCCACTCCAGCAGGGAACGGCTCCAGTTGGTTCAGTTCCAGCTGGAGTGGTCCAGGCCCTGCATGTGGGGAAATGACCTTAGATATAATCCTTTCCTTCCCTGACTTTTTTCAACTTAAATCATACACACTTCCAGACCTCCTGAGCTTCACACCAGTGTTCATTTGCCAACAGTCTCATTCCACCTGCTTTTCCAGCTCCAAATCACCACCCTTTCCTCAAAGCTGTTTTCTCTTTGGAACAAAACATGTTGCATGGAATGTGTATCTGGGCCCTGAATCCTTCAAGCTTCTTGACATCATTTCAGGGGAGTGGAGCTTTCTTGTGTGAAAGAACAATTTCACAGTATCAAAGCCCTTTGGAAATATATGAGCCTGTTGCAATATAAATTGTGACTGCATAATCAAATATGATTTTCACCAGAAGAAATGTTTCTAGATTGCCCATCTATGTTTTCTCTGGTGCAGCATACTTATTATTAATTATAGTTTCTCAGGCTGGTCTCCGTACATCTGAGAAATTTGCTGCATTTCCATTATTCAAACACTTTGAAGCCATTATATTCCCAACAGAAAGAAGATTCCATAAATTTAGAGGATGGTGTGAATCACTAATATGAAAAGTTCATTAAAAATAACTGTCAGGGGTTTTAGCTTCTGGAAATGATAGCTCAAAATGTACTAGCGAAATTTGCTTTATTCTGCCTCCCTATACTTTTAAGAAATCTTCAGGTTTGTTAATGTAAAAGCTGCTATTAAAACTACTAAGCTTATGTTCCTGCTTTTGACAGAATACCTTTTCATTGTATCACAACATGTCAGACTTTTCAGAAAGAACCTTTGGTTTCTCTTTTAGAACAGTTGCTTCTGCAGAACTGTTATATATTGGCTGTACCAGATATAATGGTACCTTGTTTGTACTAATTTGTTAGAATAAATACCAGTTCTTCAGTTTTGCCATTAATTCGATAAAAGGTTAATTAGTCTGGAAGGCTGAAATATACGTTTTCCAATTAAGCTAAAGCATCCAAGGAAAACCTGAAAGTATTTGCTGGTCTTGCAAATGGTAATTTCAGCAAAGCACACGTCTGTACATTTAATCAGTTACAATTGCTTGACTAAGGTTTCAGTTGCAGGTTAGGATTTTCTCTCTTGAGGCATCAGACTAGCAACAAGGGTGGTGGAGGAGGGGGAGACCGTGGGAGCTCAGAAAGGGGAGCTGTAACTAGCCCAAGGCCACCCAGCTGGCTTCATGGAGGAGTGCAGAATCAGACCCCATGACCATGAGATATGAGTCCAGCACTCTAACCACACACTGGCTCAAGAGAACCTTTGGGATTTGTGGCTCCAGAAAGCAATATAGGCTGAAAGCTTGCGTTGGCTTACTCCTATTGCAGACTCAGCAGATATTAACAACGTGAAAGCAAATGGAAGCCTGAGGGAAAGTTATGTTATTTAAAACAAGTAATCTATGCCTATGTCCTAATACATGCATGGGCATTACCATGTGTGATTTGGAAATAGGAGCAGTTTGGAACCATGGCTGATTGAGTTAACTCTCACCCAAGTGTTTTGTCAATGACCTACATGGCACGTGGAGGTGTGTCAAGTGAACAAGGAGGGCTGACACTGTGGCCATAGTCACATGATTACAGATGACATAAATTACACATGACTCTGAAGTAGAGATGTGAACAAACATAAAAAGAGTGCTTTGGTTCAAATCAAACCGAGCCATATTGAGTTCAGTTCAAACTCAAACTAGATTGAACAGGCTCAGCCTGGTTCAATACAAATTTCAAACAAGCTTGAGCCTGTTCACTCTGAAATAATTACATAAATATACATTTTAAAGAGTCTACACAAGGTTGAAGTAAAATCTGTTCAGACTGAACAGGTGGATTTAGACTGGCTTGTTATGAATCTCCATGGTTTGGTTGAAATTGAACTGGCCTCTTCTTCAAATAACGGAATTCAGTTTGATGCAAATAGCTTCAAACATGGGTGTTGGATATGAACAGTTCAAAACTGGACCTGTTCACTACGTCTCTATTCTGAAACATTGACAAGACCCAGCAAAAAAAAAACAAAAAACACATTTTTGGCTTCTGTTTAATCATAGAATCATAGAATTACAGAGTTGGAAGGGACCTCTATGGTCATCCAGTCCAACCCCCTGCTCAATGCAGGATTTCCTTAACCATCCCAGACAGACGTAGGTCCAACCTCTGCTTGAAGACTTCCAGTGAAGGAGAATTCACTACCTCCCATGGCAACCAATTCCATTGACTGATCACCCTCACTGTCAGGAAGTTTTTCCTAATATCTAATCTGCACTGACTCCCCTGAAGTTTCAGGGAGAAAATTTTTGTACATGGCTAGTTGACTGAATTTGGCTCAAACTAGGTCAGTGGCAAAGATAATTATGTTTAGCTGACAGGAATGGAATGGCAATAGATGTTCACTTCCAAGGTGATGAGTGCCATATATGTTACTTTCTTTGAACCCTATGCTCTTGGAATAAGTGATGAAAAAGGGGAACTGTATCCTCTTATTGTTTCTCTGTTGTTATTTGTTAAGAGCACCAATTTAAGTCTGTTAAAGAGACATAACAAAGGCTGTGAAAATTAAGCATCCCTGTGACAAACAGGTCTGTAGAACATAGACCTGATATATTGGGGAAACAAATTGACATTTACTGTTTTAATCATATTATCACCCTAGTGGTAAAACAAACAGGAGTGTAAAATTATAATCTTGATTGTTCAGGACTCAAGGCCTCTATAAAAGCACAGAAAATATGCAGCCATATTAATGGCTTTAGATTGCCAGCAGGCATTTTCACTGGGGGGGGGGGGGAGAAGTCCAGAGACTGCTAAATGTCAGTTTTATTGACAAGAAGGAACTAATAACTTTAAACACCCCCCTTTAAAAAAAAAAGCAAGACTTTAATTAATATTCCACAGGGGTGACACCCTGGAGAAGTTTCCACCCAAAAAGAGAGACAATTTCTTTATTCAATCACTTCATTAAAAATTCACTCTTCTAATATTCTGCTCTGCATTTCATTTGCACAAGGGGACATGGGTTTCCTGAGTTAACCAGGAATTTTGATTTAGTATGAATTTTATATATCAGTACAGGCAGAAGCCATGAACTTCTAACTACGGCCCTGTTTATTACTGGTGACTAAACAGAGATGGTAAAATACGCTTTCTGCTTCTCGGCTTGGAATTCTTGATGCTTCTCACTGACATCCTCAGAAAGGTGAAACAAATCTAAGATGATATATTGCCAGCCACAGGAAACCTCCAATACATTTTAGCAACACAGTACGGGGAGAGGAAAGGAGGGAGGAATTATAACCTTCACCCACCGCTCTGATCCTGGGCCAGACTGCTTGATCAGGCCCAAGACAAGACCTGCACAACCTGGAATCATGTGTGGCATGTAGCTCTTGCCTGTGCACCCACTGGAGTCTTTTGAAACTGTTGCCATCTTCCAAGAGATCGAGACATGGGTTAGAAAGGAAGAGCTCACTTGTGCAATCAGATAGCGGTTCCATTCATGAATAGATACAACTGGTTCCTTGGAAATTATAATTTTTATTTCTACCTCAGATATTAAACTTGGTTGAATTCGGCTACCTGGAAAAGGCCTGCAGCATACAATAACTACAAGTTGCCATATGCATTGGGTCTGCATCCAGCTTCAGAGGGAGGCAGTTAGCACCCTCGGAGATAGCCTTCATGCAGAGCATGAAAACCTAATCTGGGGGCACTTGGCACCTTCTTCTACCTCTGCTGCCATTGTCCAGACAGGTAGTGGCAATGGGCAGCTCAGATGAACTCCTCAGCCAGCCAGAGTGCAGATGGTCACCGAGTGAACACTTAAGGTAAGCTTTCGGTTGGGATTGGGGAGGGTTGGGTTGCTTGCGATGCACAATGTCATGCACCACAGGTAGTTTACAATTAGTCAACATCTGGGTAGGCAGGGGGTGCTTGTAGGCTGTAAGCGCCTCCTGTAAGTGCAGATGCACCTGCCCAGATGTTGACTAATTGTAAACTATGGGCCAAAGGGCAAAGCTGCCTCTAGCTGACAACCAAATTACAGTCTCTAGAATATGTCCCTCTGTGTGCATTTGGGTTGACATTTAAAATAATAGTGATCATTAGTAGTATGAAACAGATAGGAGGCATAGTTAAGCGGGCTATGATAGATATACTCCAGTATCAAGTATCGATGTAGTAAAGTGTTTGTTTTTCTCTCTAAGACTGCATCCACATGCATTTTTTTTAAGCAGCTCTAAAGCAACTTAGGGTGTTTTTCCACTGTCACTAGAAGTACCCATTAAGTACCCATGAATGGGTACAAAAATGCCATTACGTACCCATTAATGGGTACTTAATGGGTACTTTTAGTGACAGTGGAAAAACATCCTTAGACATGGGTGCTGCTGCTACATGGCACTGCTCCCATCCCACCCCTAATCTATATCCAAGGGCAGAAAAATAGACTTCCAAAGTTATAGTATTACAGGTGTGTGTGTGGTGGACCCTCGTTGCTACATGCTATCCCCTTCAAGTTGCTTTTCAGCTTGCGTGTGTGTGTGTGGTGAATGCAGCCTATGTTAATACAACATTTGTCTTTCAGCTCAAAGCTTCTGCAGATGGGCTCATGCTGCTTATACAACTAAACATACGAGGAATTTGAAAGAGTCTGAGGTACATTTATCCCATCACACTCAGTGTGTTTTCAGGCCAGTATACCTCTAAACCCCACAAACATCATCTGAGATGAAATATCATACCGATTTATGATAAAGGTGCATTAATAGTCCACAGTAACCCTTTTTCTTTAAAGGATTACAAAGCTGAAGTTAGAGACTGGTGATTTATAAGGCTCTATTGCATTTGAGCTCATAATTATATTTGCCAATAAAGTTCCAAGGAAAGGCTCATTTGTAACATTCACTTTCATTATATAACAAGTGTTGTCATAAATGTCACTTCCCTGCCTCCCCAAATAAAAGGCTAGTGCATCAGGCGGATCGAAGAGAATACAAAAGTGAGCGCCAGCCCTCAGAAAACTGCCATGGAAAGGATGCAACAGAAGTCAACTGGGTCTTTTTCAGGGTTAAGAGAAGTAGGTTAAGAAGTCTGTTGAACATAAGATGAATATTTGCTCTGAACTTAAGGAGGATGGAAGAGAAAATTGAAATAGCGGTGGATTGTTTGTGCATTTTTAATTAACTTTGAAATGTTATCCTGAAAATCAAAAGCATTCAAGTACTATATAACATTCTAGGAAGTTTCCCCCCCCCAAAAAAAAATCTATGAATTTAAAGTGGACAGGTAATTAGGGACGTGCACGAATATTTGTTACATTCATTATTCGTACAAATTCATACAAATTTGGACACTTGTACACAAATGAAATGTTACAACATGTATACATTAACACCCATACAAATACGAATGTTTTGGAACATTTGTATAAGTAGTTCGGACATTCATTAAATTGGGGATATGTACGCATTTGTATCGGATACATATCCGCTACATAAGCGTTCGTATTGGATATTGTACTAATTTGTATGCATACATTCACATCAAATAGAATCCTACCACATTTGAAGGGGATCTGTTTGAACAAATACGAATTTTCTAAAATTCAGTTTGTCATGAATCGAATGCCCAGAAACCCATTTGTGCACATCCTTACTGGTAACTGTATTTTGGCTGCCTCCAGATGGCAGCCTGATACACTGATAGAAAGCAATAATGTGGGGTATTACTTCCCTGCTATCCTGACAGTGCTGGACCCAGTGCTGTCTTCCATGTTTTGGTCATGGAATTCAGCTGCCGTGGAATTCCTGGATGGGCAAGTTGATCATGTGTGGTAGGTTGTTTTCAGCCTTCCCACATACAAGTTGGACAGAGCTCTGATTGTGGATCCTTCCAGAAAGGTAAGTCCATCACTAGAAAGCACTGTTCCTGGAAAATCTGCTATCATTGCTGGGCTTTCCAGCAATAGTTTTAGCACTTTTTATGGATGAGAAAGGGCAACTATGGTAAGCACTTCCCTAAACACTGTTTAAGTGCAATAGCCAGGATTGCTGAGGGCAACGGGTATGTGTGATGCTGTTGCCCTGGCAGCCGGGCGTTGTGTTGGCAACCGTGGCTGCACTACCTGGTTCCACACTCTATTTGCACCAAAAAGGTGAGTACAGAGCTTGACGGGTAGGGATGTACATGAACAAATTCACATCTGAAATGTAACTGAATGTTCAGATTTGAAGCTGATGGGTAGGAGAGTCAGATCCGACAAAGGGAAGTATTTCTTCACCCAGAGGGTCATCGCTTTATGGAATTTGCTGCCTGAAGAGGTGGTGACAGCTACCAGTCTAGATGGCTTTAAGGTAGGGTTAGACAAATTTATGGACGACAGATGTATCAATGGCTACTAGAATGAATGCCTAGGTGCATCTTTCAGGCTGGGGGGGAGGGACCGGGCCACTTCTAAGGCCATTTGCTGGGATCCTAGAGCAGGAATAGGTTTGTCCTTGTCTCTGCTTGAGATGCCCATGAGCATTTGGTGGGCCACTGTGTGCGACAGGATGCTGGACTAGATGGGCTGTGGCCTGATCCAGCAAGGCTTCTCTTATGTTCTTATGTTCTAAATTTGCAACATTTTTGCATCAAACCAAAAGTATGGCCATTTGAATGTCTGGACATTCAAACAAAGTGAGCAATGCTCCCTGCTTGCAGACAGGAACATTTAATAGAAATGTTTGTACTTTCACAGTATTCTACTGATGCAAATAATCTTTTTCAATGGCAAGAAAAGCCCTGATAATGTTGGACTGCAAACGTGAATGTTCAAACTTTCGAATGAATGATTCGACAAACAAACAAATCTTTGGACTTTTGTTTCTATTGTGAATTGAGCTTTTTTTGTTTTTTGTTTTTTGTGCACATCCCTAAGCTGGGCTGTGTGAGCCCAGTGGCTGGTATTAGGGATGTTTATCCATGCTCGGATACGAATAACCCGACATCCGTGGTGGTGGTGGTGGTATTCGGCTGGAGCCAAATTTTTCCACGTTCTATTCAAGTGGGATAGAATGTGGAAAATGGCTCCATGCACACCCTTAGCTGGTATAGTTTTAGAACACCTTTTTGTGCTCTAGAGCTATATGGCTGAAGGATGGTCTGGCACATGTAGAGTTGCTCCTGGCATAGAAGCAACTCCGTGTAATGTGCATGGCCCGTGCTCGGGCATACCTGGACTTCCCCACTGATCAAGGTGAAAAAAAGCCCAATGATACATAAAAACAGTTAACGTGCAATAATACAGAGCTGGATGATGGAGTTAAGAGGTTTTACATTTTTCAAAGACAAAATCATGTGCTTGGTGCGCTAAGGCCATTCAATATTGTAAAAACTGAAATGTAACCTTGAGGTAGGACAAATGGGGCCTGCACAGCGAAGAAAGAGCAAACAGTCATTACTCATTTTAGTGCACAAAAGAGCTTATTTCATGGATAGTCCCTAAAATTAATTAGGCTCTCAAACCTCATTTCCACCTGTAGGACAATTGGCCCATCACTCTTTTTTTTCCCTTTTTATTTCATTGACCTGATTTTTGTTATTCTTGGTTTTATAAAAAACACAACCCTCTCTTTTTAAACCAACACCACACTCCTCCTTAGGAGTTTGCATTCTAATGCCATTATGTGTGGCAATTATGCAACTGAATATTATTAGACGTTCTAGCAACATGATCATGCATGGGCTCTATTAATTGTGTGATTAGACTTAATTGTGAAAATATATGTTAACATGATGGTTCAGAAGGGTGAGGAGTAAGCTTAAATGACAAGAGAAAGTAAAATCAAAATCAGATTTTATCAATATGTTTATCAATGCATGAAAAAGAAGCCAACGCCTAGGTGGGGGGAACAGTTTCCATTTCTTCTCTGTTCTATCGTAGCTGCAAACAGAAGGTGAGTGTGGACTAGTAGCATTCAGCTGGTAATGAGTTTTCTGATTTATGTTAATAATAGCAGAAACCAAATGATTTCTTCAATCCACACTACTGAGAATTCTCACACTAAGAAGGTTTTTGTCTGTTTGTTTGTGGAGTTATGGGTACAGAACTACAGAAAAAGCAACTGAGAGCTCCTTTTAGTTGTGTTAGAATTCCTGGCAAAAGTCATCATAGTAACATTTTCTTGATCCATGAGAACCTTGGTAGATGTGTGCCTGTGTGGTGCCCATGCCTATTTAATGTTTATTTATGTTGACTGTATATTGTAAAAATTGCCTATGTAATATGCTCAGTTAGCAAGGACAGGTAAGCAGCAGGGCTTAGTTATTCTAATTAACATAAAGGAGTGGGGAGAGTACACCAGGAGCAGCCAATCAAGGTGGTGCCTCGTGCCGGGCAGGAGGTATTTAAACCACCTGCCAAAGGGAAGGAATTGTTGTTCTTTGCTGGGAGGATTTGGGGGTGGGAGGTTTCAGGTTTTACTGATCTACACCCTTAGGGAAGCTTACCTGCATTGATTCATACTTCTTGGGCTGTGATACGCCAGGAAGGGAAGACTAGGATAGCCTAGGGCATTAGGGAACGAGGAGTGTATGTGTGTGGTCTTTCTGTGAACATTGATATGCTTTGCAACTAATTTGTTTTACTTTACCTTTGCAAACCATTGCAACAATAAAACTTGAAACTTTTTTTGTTTTTGTTTTTTACAAAGAAGAGTATTGCCTACAGCGATTTATTAGAAAGCTGAAGAGAACACTACTTTAGAAGGGCTGCTATAGCTTTAAGAAGCAGGGAAAGTGGAAGCCAGAGAAAGTGAACCGCAGGGAAGCCGGTTAGAAATGCTTACTTCGATAGAGAAAGGAGAAGGATGGTGGTGGTGTGCTCTCTCACACAAGAATGGGAAGGCACAGCCAGCACCATTCTTTTCGCTACCAAATCTAAATATATTTAGGCCTCTTAACAGGAGGAAGGGGCAGGGGAAAAACCTGCCTTGGACTGGGGGAGTGGGTTGCCAAGCCTGGACCACAGGATCTGCATGGCCACATGCACCATGGGAGATAGCAGCCCACTCTGTGATAGAACGTGGGGGCTGCACAGTCCTTGGGCCTGGCCCACTTTTGGGCATAGAAACCACCTGGGAATGCTCTAGTGGGAGGCTACTTTAAAGTGGACTACCATGCAGACCAGGCTGATTCTCTGCTTCTGCTGGCACCACGCAGGCAGATGATGGTGGAATAGCAGCCCAGACTCCAGAAGACAGCTCTTTTCCAGGATTCTGAGAGTATGGCAAAATCCCACATGGAAAGCTCCCAGCACATTTCATGTGGCCCAGAGCATTCCTAGCCCGGGATGGTTTTCCTGAGTCAGGATGTTCTCCATAGCATAGGCCTATGGCATACATGCAGAAGTTACCTATGGTTACTAAGTGTGCATCCCCATACCTAAGATAAGGAAGCTAGACTCTCTATACCTCCTCATTTTCTTTTTAGATCCTTGGACTGTGGCATTTAGGTACTATCCAGACCCCTTGTTTGCCCAAAAAGTGTGAAGCCTTCAAATGAGTGGGGTGTTGTGAGCAACGATGCCATAGAGAATTTTTTTCACTATTAATGGATCCCAAAAGCAGTGTATACTGATTAAAATTACTTGAAACTTCAATGCTCTCTGTCTTCTATTGCCCATAGGCACAATGCCTGCTGGGATACTCTGCCACTACATCCACTGTAAGAAAAATGGCAACATTACTGAATTTTTTAAACATTAGAGCCATGGCCATACCTTCCCTTTAAAGTTTCTTCAGCCCATCTTCAGGTTTGACAGATCACACATTTTCATTTCTAGTCATTTTATTTGTGGACTTTCCACCCTCTGTTTGGACTTTTCTGAATGGAAAACCCTTGCATTCCCAGCCTCCATTATCTGACTGATGATACACATCTGCCAAAATAGCTAGTGCAAATTTCCTCAGTACATATGACTCCAGTTACTCATAAGGGTACATGATCTCACAAGGGTATATGAACTCATAAGAGGACATAATCTCATTTTTGTACAGCCTGTTCATGCTCTTCTTTATCTTTGTGTCCCTGTCTTCCACAAAAATAAGATGTACAGGGGAAAGAAATAAGTATGTGACACCTCTCTAGACTACTGAGGTGGTCATTTCACTTCCAGAGCTTGGTCATCCATTCTACTTCTGTGTCCTTGTTTAGAGGACTCAATTGATCTTCCAGAACCCTGATCTCCTGTGGCTTAAACTGGTTACACTCAGACATGTCACTTCTTGAGAAATGGATCCCATTGCATTGCTCCATGCAACTTCCTGTTTCTGGATTGGAGCCACTTGTGCCCAGAATGGCAGTCCACATTCTTCTTAGCACAGGGACAAAGGGGAAACATTCCTCAACACTAAAGCAGCAGTTAGTTTATTTCCAAGTGGTGATCTGAGCTTCCAAAGCCCAGACCCACTCTTCACTATGGTTATGGCTTACTGCAGCAACCTGCTCTTTCATGCTTCCTGATAGAAAAGCGGCAACTGATACTGATTTTTTTCTCAAGGACTTGCTCCCACAATGTTCCCAGCTCTAACTCAGCCTCTCCCTTGGCTTCTTCTGCCTCTAAATTGCAAGGTTTTACCCCAGAGAAAGTCTCAGTGAAACGACCCTTCCCTGTGAGCATCTCTGCCCTAAGAAGTCTGAGGTCCTTTCTGCACTTGCCTCAGTTAATCCATATTCATTAGATCCATTAGCTACATCCAGGTTAGCTAGATCTGGATCAAGCACAGAGAGAGGCGTCTGCATTGGGTGGACTTTAGAACAGCAAATGTGTGCTAAGGATTGCTAGCATGGATGTAGACCACATTTCTGTTCTGAATCTCCTCTACTCTCATGCAAATAATGTGTTCTTAGCAGCAACTTGATCTGGACTAACAAGTAAGTGCAGAAGGGTGAGAACTCCTCACTTTCCTTTTCCAGACAATAACAAGAGATGAAAGCTGCGGCGAGGCAACATGTGTGTCTGCTTTCTAGGTGCTGCTTTCATGTTTGCTCCCCAAATTTTCCTCTTTTATGACTAACTTTCAATTGCCCTCATAAACCCTTCAAAAATCCTCCCATGATAATCCTTTCAAACTGAATGCTGCCCTTTTAAAGGTAGGACACCCAGCTACCACATGTCATTTCCGTCAGATGGGAGTCCTCTTTTTCTGCCATTCCATAAGAGTGACACATTCTCCTTCCCCTCTTCTTTTAAGTCAAGCAGTCCTTACAGGGATATCCTGTTGAAATGTTCTGAGGATTTGTTGTAGGACTGTATAGCAGATTCAGAGTGATTTTAGAACTTTCCCATTTCTCTTACCTCTCCCTTGCTGCCTAACTTGGGCCGTGTCTTCACGGCAACCTTATCTCAGATTCAAAATGTTTTCAATCCTCGGAGTCCGCACGGCAGTTTGGCTTAACACGCTTTCCCCGTGTTAAACCATCCCAAAGCGTGGTGAATCTCAATCCTGATTTCAACAGGTCTCACTCCGGATTGTGCGCTTGAAACATTTTACATTTTTTACTGTGTGGACAGTACCGTTTTAAGGGATGAGAATCCATGTTTAGGGTTTCCCTCTCCCAATAGCTTGCCTCCAAAGATAGTGATTTCAGTGTTAAAAATCCACCCTTAACAGCAGCGCTACACTGTAGCAATGGAACCACTTCAACCTGATAACAGTGTTGCAATTTTGCACAATTCTAAAAGTTCTGACTTTTGAAAGGGAAAGGAAGGGAGGAAAGCAGCTGAAAGTGAATGTTTAAAGCAAAGAGGCTTTAGTTGCTGCCGCTGCTGTGTGCCCTAAGCAATGGGGAGAGGAGGGGAAAGACTCTCTGGCTGGCTGCCCGCTGCCATTTTTCCTCCATCCATGGAAGCGGCAGCCACCCAGGCACCCAGTTAGGCTCGGTGAAGGGGTCCCTTATGGGTGGCGCATCCATGCCAGGAGGAAGAGGGCAGGGCAGCCCCGAAAAGCGGCTTTTAAAAAGTAGCCACTTGAGTCCCACCTTGAGTCACGTACCCCACATAGGATCCTCAGAATCCAGATCCAACGCGATTAAGTTCAGGCAAATTCACGTTTGCATCCAGTTCTATTATTTCGGTTTAGAGAAAGTGAAATAAGCTTGCTGTGGGGATTCGCCCTTGGTGTCATGTACAAAAGTACTTTCTTTTTAGAGAATTCTCTAAAAATCGCTAAATAATAATAATGGTGCTGATAATCCTTTCTTGAAGCTAAGTGCTTATTCCCTCTTCAGGTTTGTTTTGGCAGTCAGACATGAATTTTCATGGAGGTGAGAATGCCTTGGCTTTTGTTTTGTTTTAATCTAATTTTAATTGCATCTTCTGCTGGGGATCCAACAAAATAATTTGTTTAATTTCCTGGAGGCATGTGCAGTAGCTCACCTAGCATATGGAGAATGTCTCCTGCCTGATTGTCTAGGTAAGGTGATGAGAAGATTTAGGTCCTTTGGTAGAGCCTTTCTCTTTCTTCATTAAACTCGGTCAGGAAATCTAGCTGTGAACACCATGAGTCTCTCTTTTGTCTGCCCTTAGCAAGTGGCATGGGAGACACTATTGTGTGGCTGCTCACCAACACTGTGTTCCAGCTTCCATTTTGTTTGGAGCAGAATGGGAATATGTGGTTCTTCGTCATTATAGCTGGAGGGAAGAGGTTTCTATGATGTAACCTCAGTGATGTCAACTGCTTTATATCCAGGATTAATTTAGCTTCTTGTGTATAGCTTCATTCCTACTGGGCAGGATCTTAAGAGTCTTTATTTAGAAGCTGCAGTTTACATTAAATTTAATTACTTCTCTCTGGCTGCAAATGGAAGGTGGTTTTAGTTACCTTTAATTTGCTTCCATGGCAGCTTGTGAGCTAAGAGGATTGCTTCTAATTGAAGGTGCCTTCAAGATGGAAACAGTTAATATGTGATGTTTAGGTGAATGTGAACATAAGGTAGAAAGGAACTAACAGTAACATAAGTATGGAACTAGTTTCTTTTGCTATATGTTGTGCCAAAATGTACTATACTTTCTTCGCATGTTAGAATCATGATAGGCCAACCAAATTGACCGAGTATGCATACAGAAAGAGTTTAGGAAAAGAGAAACACACTATGGATGTGCACAAATATCGTAACATTCAAAATTTGGCCAACTTCAGCTGAATTGGGACCTTTGAACTCAAATCAAATGTTATGATATTTGTATGTCAACATTTGAACAAATACGAATGTCTCCAAATATTCCTACGAATAGTTGGGACATTTGTTACATTGGGGGTGTGGAAAAATGGAGTGCCAGTCATATCTGCAATGGATCCAGATTGCATTCAACATGGATTGACAGAGTATTAAAAGTGGATTCAGGTTGGATTTGATGTTTTCAGAGTGTGGATATGTTACTGCCTGCCTGCCTGCCTGCCTGCCTGCCTCACTCTCTCTCCCTCCCTCCTCCCTCTCTCCCTCCCTCTCTCTCATCTCTCTATTTATTTCTTTATATTTCTATCCTGCCCAAGGTCTCTGGGTTGGTAACAATTATACATTAAAACCCTTTAAAAATTCAACAAATCTATAACAGTACACAACATGTTTAAAATGATGGTATCATGTTCTATTGGTACATGTTTCAAATCTGGTGTATAAATAAATCCAATTAATGAAACAAAACTGGAACAGATCTGCTTTCTTGCGTCTTTGAATATTGCTAAAATGGGAAAGAAGAGAGACAGCCCTCTTGTCTTCTCAGAATTAAAGTCATAACCCTGGTATATCTTATTGAACCTCCAGCACTGACTTGAGGGGGACGTGGGGCTGATCCTATAAAACCAAAATCTACCATAATATTTGAAATTTAAGCAATAAAATATACCTGTCTAGAAGACTGAAGGGAGGAGCCATCTTGCATGGTGCTCATTTGTTGAGAAATGAGCAAAGTCCTATCAGAATCTCTTGTGCTGTTTAGGGATGTGCACATATTTTTTAAAATGTATTTGATTTGCATAGAATTGAATGCAAGAAAATCTACTTTCGTTCGAATAGATCCCCTTTGAGTGTGGTAGGCTTCGTATTTGATATGAATGTTCAATCCCAAACACATCCCATATGAATGCGTACAAATAGCATACAAATCCCATATGAAACTTCATAAAGCTTCATATGAATGTGTCAAAACATTCAATTCGATTCAAATATCCGAATTCAGCGGAGTTTGTATGAATTTCAAATGTTATGAATATTTGTGCACATCCCTAGTGCTGTTATGTGTGATTTTCCCCTAACCTGTCCCAAAGGAAAAAGTAACCGAGTGGCTCCAAAGGTCAGTGTTTATGCTCTGATCACCTGAGCCCTGAGGTGGGCATTAATGTAGCCCCCCCCCCGCCTTCCTTCTATCTTTATCTATTTACATTCATAGGCCACGCACGGTGGGGTTTTTGTAATCAAGTATGGCTTGTAAAGTAGCTGGTGGTAGAAGAATTATAGTTCAAGCAAACCAGACAAAATTGCATTGTTCCAAAACAAATTTTCAGAACTATATCATCAAATAGCCTGTGGTAAGTGATCTGTTGGACAGAATACAGGAATATTCCTCTTTTTTATTCTTTTTTAAAAAACTAAATGTGTTCCTTACTAGCAAGGGATGCAATTATTATTTTGTTATAGTTTGTGACTGGGCTGGTTAACTGACATTTTGTCAAACCTGAACTGTAATGCTTGATACCCCAGGGAGGCTTATAACTGTGCTGTAAATGTTAGAGAAGCTACACTTTACAACTTTCACATAAAGCAACTTCACAACGACCACAACAGCAGCAGCAGCAGCAGCAGCAAGAAGAATTCATTAATATTAAATTACAGCACATTGAAAGGGTGGGGGTTTTGGCTGTGAAATAAGATTTCAATGGAAACAGCCTCTTTTAGGTCATGACCAGACCTGAAATTATTTTGGTTTTGTTGTGATTCAAGAGTGCAAATTTCTGGCCCCATTTGAGATCAGATTCACACAGAGAGCAGATGAAGCGTTTTTGAGCATTCTACTGTCTAGATGAAAGAATCATTCTACATATTCTCTACCTTTGATCGTGGCAGATAGGGGAAGGCTGCTTTCTCCCCATCAAATGCAGATGTGTTCTTGTTCATGAGGAGGAAGGAATATCTGCCTTAATCCTCCTGTGTCAAGATGGCGCCTGATGTTGGTGTAGGGGAAAGGCACCATTCACCACTAACAGAACAGCTTAGTATTACCAGGATCAATTCTAAAGTTGGGAGGTCAACAAAACACTACTGAAGGGACCAGTAGCTCGGGAGAATGTGGGGAGAGCCTGGTCTATCCTCAAAGTACTATAGCAGTGCTTATGATGGCATGCAGGGAAGACACCGTGCTCATCCTGCACACTGGATGCACGAGAAGGGGGAGTTCTGTGTGGGTACTGCATCTCCACAGTGTATTCAATGCATCATGAAGTCACTGTATGGATCCTGCTTATATGAGCAGTGTTCTTGGAGTTTCTGACGGCATTATTTTTCTCAACATACATTTCTCAACTTTTCCAGCAGGGAAGCAAGATCAAAGCAACAAGCACCCTGTGCCACCCTGCACTGCACTCCTGACAGTGAAAAACAGCTTCATACAATGGCCTTCCCTCATTGCCTCTTGAAAATGGCAGGCGCATAGATGAAGCACCTAATGGAAATTACACAAATTAGGTATGCTAATGTAGCATATCTGAATTCTGTGATTAGTGTATCTGGTTCCATTTATGGGCCTTGCTTATGGCAGTCATGCAGGCTGCGTCATTTGAACTGGGTATTTATCTGGAAAGTTTCTACCCCTAAAAATGATAAATCACCACCACCATCAGCAGCATCCACATCTGTATTCCTTCTTCCATCCGGAGTTGACTGTAGAAGATCCAGTCTGCTTTGCCCGTTTTTTTTATCCTTGCAACATTTCCATACCATAGGAAAAAACTGAGAGGATGTGAATGTTTAACTTCTCTTTTGTATCATGCGCTGGGACCCTAGGTGAAGGGAAGGATATCAATCGATCAATCCAAGGTCATTTGGTGGCAATAGAGATGTGGTCTCTGGTTACCCTAGGGAACTCTTATACCCATTTTAGCTGTACTTGGAGATCTGCTAGGCAAAAAACTTATCTATAAAGCTAGCAATCTTATTAGGCTGTAACCATTAGCCCCTGGATGCCTTCCTGAATCATTTCAGGGAAAGGAGACGCTTCCCACTTCAGGAGGAGCCATACTTTGAGGATCTGAGGTCATGCTCTGCTTGCAGAAGTCCCACCAATAGTCTGAACTAAATTGGGATGAGTCACATATTTGCATCATAGTTTTTCTCTGGAGAGAAGAAAGTGATTTATTCCTTCCCTTTATCCTGAAGTGCTGGAAATACTCTTAAACTACAGTACTAATCACATTTACCATCAAGTGGCTCTTCTGAATAAATATGGATGAACTGGGCTTCATTCCAGATTGAAGGTCTGTGATATTTAGGGCAAATTTCACCAGAGGGTCCCGGAAAGAGGTTGCTGTTGTCATTGAACGCTTCCTCACCTCACTGTTTATGCAAAATTCATATAGAACATCTAGTAATTGGCAGCCTCAGTAACGTTTTCAGTTCTGTCCCATAGACTCTATTAACCATTGCCACTTGCTTCCTCTTCAGTTAATTACTCTCCCAGGCTTGAAAGCCTCTGAAGCAGAAAAGCTATTAACATGCATTGGCCTGCCCCTCAACCCCACCAAATTGAATAGGTGAACAAACCACAGCACACAGCCTGAAGCATCGCTAATTATATGCAGAGTCACTAATGGCCACAGACACTGTAGCGCCTTGGATTGTGAAGGAGGCCAGTCAGAAATACCTATCTGTGCTCATCAGACGTTTGTTTGGCTGTGTCTCCCCTCTTGCATGTGGGAAAAAAGATGTCAGAAATCCTCAAAATGACATTTTTCATGTCAGGGGTGACGTGTGGTTCAAAGGACAAATGATTGCATTTCAGAGCCCCCCACCCCCTTTCAGAATATGGAATATATTGCATTAGCTGGAGTTAAGAATTTTGGACCAATCTTGGAGACACAAAAGGTAACCCGTGTTAAAGCATTGAACAAATAGGTGGGATGGGAAGGGAGGATCCACATGATAGCAGACCCTGGCACATTTAGGGCTAGAGTGCATGCTTGAGGCCTTGAATCAGTAAGAATGCCATCCACGCATGCATGCCGCTCACTGCAACACTGATGGGGGCCCCATACCTAGAGTGCCAGACTCATATTTGTAGTCACCGGGTTTGATTCTGCACTCCTCCACAAAGCCAGCTGGGCAACCTTGGGCTAGTCAGAGCTCTCTTCCTGAGCTGTCACAGCCTCATGTATCTCACAGGATGTATGCTGTGGGGATAACAGAAAGTTTGTCAGCCAGTTTGAGTCCCCTTAAATGGGTGAGAAAAGTGGAGTAGAAAAGCCCAGTCTCCTCCTCCTCCTTCTTCATGAGTGTATGCTCCTCACAAGAGTTTTAGTAATCATGCACTAAAGGTCGTAGTGCAACTAGGTCTATGGCAAGGAAGTGCCCTGGGTACTGTAGACCCATAACATGGTTGCAGAAAGGGAAGAGAAAGCACAGTTAGAGTCCTCTCTCTCACTCTGTGGACAAAGTGCTTCTGACAGTGCTCTCTACTGGTCTGTGGGAGGATAGAACCATGAGATGCCTGAACCCCCTGAGGTCTCCTATGGAGTCATTACGTCTCAGACAATGAAGTTACTGGAGGTTACTCAATTCAAATCACCCCCAAAGGTACTTTTCTTTCTATGTTTTATATCACAGTGCTGGGGGGGTTAAATTTAAACCCTTTTAAAATATATATTCATGCAGTTGGTATCATACTCACTGGAACTCTTACAATGAGAAAGGAAGAAGCATACGCCCATGAATGATCCCTGGAGAATATTTAGTGCCATCTACTGCTAGATACCAGGGAGCCACCTGTAAAGCCTTTCCCATTATGGTGTCCAGCCTTTGGAACTTTTAGAAGACTCATCTTCTTTGCCCCCAGCAATTGTTAGAATGATACAGAATATGGCTCTGCCTTGGAAGTTTATTGCACTTTATGGTTCGCTGCCCCAATTGAATTGCTTTTGATGAAACCTAGGGTGTCTTACCTGTTTTATTGCTGCCCTTGGATAACCTTGCTCCTCAAATTTATCCACACGTTTCATTGGGAGCCATTCTGGGAGCCATTTTCAGCTACAAAATATTAAGCAACTGTAAATATCAGTCAATCAGCCAACTTTCTACTGGTATGTAATTCCAGTAGGACACAGGTGTTCCCCGATGGTCCTCAAGATGGTTTTGAAGTACATCTCCCACCAGACCTAGCCAGTCCACCAAATGACAAGCAATGATGGGACCTGTAGAGCAGCAATCTCTGGAACGCAAAAGTTGAGTCCTCTGCAGTAAAGTGAGGTATGAGGGTGGAGGAATAGATGATAGGGGTTCATTGTAAGCAGAATATTAAAAGACTGCAATCTTACTCCTGTTGATGTGCAATTAGACCTCCCTTAACACCAAGAAGTAGAGATGTGTCAAGTTCAATTTGTTTTCAAATATTCAATTGAATAGTTAGGGTTTGAAGCTGTTCACATTGAACAAAACATGCAGTTGTTCAAACAGCCAGAATTTCAACTGAACCAAAGCAATCCCTTGCTTGCAAACATGAACAATTTAATAGAACACATTGAGTTTGTGGGATCTGACTCTTGAAAAGGTGGGATCTTTTTAATGGAAAAACTGGATTATTATTATTATTTTGTTTCCAAAGAAGTTTGAAATTGAATACAAACAACTGTTTATTTGATTGAATAAGTTTGTCCATGAGCCAAACAGATGTGTGTCCAGTTTGATTTCAAAGTGTGAGCACATGATTTTTGTCTGTATACACACCTCTTCTCATAAGTTTACCATCCCCAGACTGTAAAGTGGAAAAAGGGGAGAAAAAGTGGGCCGTATTTGTGCTTATCACAGCATGATCTTCATTTTAACAACCTGTGTTTTAAAGCAAACAGTGTATTCCAGACAAAGAGAAAATGTGAGATACTAGAAGTTTTACTTCTGATTGGCCAAGTAATCAATGTATTATGGATTTATCTAAGAAAGACACTGGCAATGGATGCTGGGCCTCATCCAAGCCAAATGAAGTCCAAAAATACTTCTCCCTATCTGCTTCTAATGGTGTACTGATTTAGCTGGAAAGTGGTCTTGCAGTTACATTTGAATAGCTGGGCACAGGATTCCTTTCTCCTATGATAAACATCTATATACTATTAGATATTAAATTTTAAGAAGGAGAAAAATATGTTTATGTTTTTAAAAACGGGGATGGGGAAAGGGAGAGACTGGACTCTTTTATATTTGGGTGACCAAACGTGTTATTAAAAAAAAAAAGACTCTCTCATGTTAAAGTACAAAATCACAACAAAAATATAGAAGAGAAAATGAAACAGGTGCCTAGGTGTTATGGGCCATTAACAGTAATTTCTGGTACATTATGAAGCATGTGGAAAAGTTGGATGTTCACTCACCAGTAACTGCAATTATGGCTCATTATGTCAGCGTGGGGGAAAAAAATAATAAAATATTAAATTGTGGCTCCATAGACACTTTGCCACCTGCAGCCATGTTATAGTTTTGAGGATAAATATCCACGATTTATTTGCATACCTGTGGCATTTCTGGTCCACCTTTCTTCCAAAATGCCTAAGGAGATGTACAACTACCCCCCTCCCCCCATCAGCAAACTAGAAAGAATGTTTGACCATCCTTTTCAAGACAGGACAGAATAAAAATTCCCAAGCAAACATCAGCACCACTACCTATATCGTAAGGCAGAGATGCTAAGAGTATTGTTCAAGAACAACCTTGCTACTGTCATCCTGCCTACTAGACTGCCTAAGCCTAACACAAAATGTCCCTTGGGTCAGGTACTAACAGATACGAAGGCATCAGTACAAACAATCCCAACTACCACTGCCACAGAAACTAATGAACTGGTATATGCAACAGCAACAATGAGTCTAACGATGCTTGGTTAACGTCCAAGCAGAGAAGCAGAGGCCAAAAGGACAAACACCGTCTTCTCTAAAGAGCCATCTAAGGTGGTAGATGTTACAGGGTGGTAGTCTATTAAGAGCAGATCCACCAAGAGGTGAAACTGAACAAGACTGGAGAAACACTTGAGAGAAAGAATTATGTCATAACGTCAATGACCAGTGGCTAATAGGTCTGAGAACAGACCACTGCAGTTTCTTGATTAAGAACCAGTTACCATCACAGAAGCAGATGTTTCAGCAACTGGTCAAGCATATGAAGAACTGGACAGACATGATCCATACACACTGGTTAATGAAACTAATAGCACCCCGCTAGGGGTGTGCAGGAATATTCGTGCAATTCGAAAATCATACAATTTTGTACAAGTTTTGACATTCACAGGTGAATTGAAAGGAGCCCCCCATTTGTAGGCCCCATTTGCCCACAAATTGAATGGACCTGGCCTTTCTCGAAGCTTCTTTGAAGCTTTGATGAAGGCTGGATCTGCCCTTCTTGGCCTCCGGTCTTCCCCTGGCTGCACCCCCAAATATAGCTTTGTCCTCCACATCCTCTGGCATCATTCATGCACTTGTTTGAGGTGCACTTGGATCTCTGGAAGGCCTACTTGAGCCTCAGGGGAGCATGGGAATGGTGACAGAGGCCCAGCCCCAGTCTCCCAGCCCCCCAGGCTCACCCCCTTATCCCTAGTGCAACCCCCTTAGACAGCTCCCTGGGAACAGGGCCTGCCCCAGCATGTGGAAGGGAGGTTCCTAATATGCTTGTTGGCCTGGTGTACTGGACAGTGAGTAATTGCCCTTTGTCTCTTCTCAGCTTTTATTTGCAGCTACTGGTGGGACTAGGCTTGGAAAAGATACCTGTACCCAATCCCCACCCATGTTGGAAATTTTGCAAGATGGTAGAATTGTACCAAGGAGACTTTTCAGAAATAACTGTGCTAATGGTATGAAGCTGAACGAAATTTCTACATTAGGTACTGCTTGGGCAGACCTTGTACTACCTGCATGTGAGAAAACGGGGGAAAAAATCACATGAACAACTTCACATCATTTTTATAAACAGCATAGAATGTGAATAGGGCCTCTGCTCTATTTATTAATCATTCCTGCCTTACTCTTCCTTCTGTCTGGCACTGCCTTTGCAGGGTTGCAATCAATCTTCCTTAACCTATGGTAAGGTTCAATTCTGAATCTCTTTAAGCATTTTCTTTCTAACCTTTTATTTAGAAAACAAGTGTCTGTGGAACCTCACAACTTTTTTTTTAAAAAAGAGCTCAGATCCCTCAACTTAATTTTGTAGACAGATTTGTCATGATATGTTGGCACCCCAACTAATGAACTTCTTTGTCCAATCTTTCTGTGTTCTTTGTATTTCTCACACCTGGAGTCTTTTTGCACAGGGGTTTTTCGAACACATGGAGGGCACATTGGGACGCAGCATTCGCTCTTGCGGGCGGCGGGATCCATTCCAGGCCTCCTGCAAGCGTCCCAACGTGCCCTCCATGTGTTTGAGTTTAAGAGCACTAAAAAGTGCTCTGAAACTGTCTCGGCGCGTTCCAACCTGTCCCAGAGAGAAAGTATTTGCATGCTCTCTCTCTGTGACAGCTCGGCCCCTCCCCCGGGCTGCTCCCATTGGCACTAAGGCGAAGACGCCTCGGAACGCTTCCCCCCGAACGGGTTGAGAACACTTTCCCGTTCGCACAAGGGCAGGTAAGGAACACTTTGAGAGCAGTTCTCTTACCTGCCAGTGCGAACAGGAAAGTGTTCTCAACACGTTCGGGGGGGAAGACCCTCCCCTGGGCTGCTCCCATTGGCTTCTATGGAGCCAGGGTGGGCAGCCGGCTGCCTTCTGTCCCTGGGTTCCTGCTCGCTCCTGAACCCCAGATCAGGCTCTGGGGGTGGGCAGGAACCCCAGCCAAAAGCCCCCAACCCATCCCCAGGGTCTTACCTTCTCCTGCAGGCTCAATTCTGTGTAGAAAGGCTGGGCCGTTCTGAGCATGCTTGAGGGGGCGGCCCCTCATTGGCTGGGCACCCGCACATGCTCAGATGGGCAAAAGAGGCCAGGCCGGTGCCCAGACAACAAGCCCCCCCCCCTCGAGCATGCTCAGAATGGCCCAGCCTTTCTACACAGAATCGGTCCTGCAGGAGAAGGTAAGACCCTGGGAATGGGTTGGGGGCTTTTGGCTGGGGTTCCTGCCCACCCCCAGAGCCCAGTCTGGGGTTCGGGAGCGAGCAGGAACCCAGGGACAGAAGGCAGCCGGCTGCCCACACTGGCTTCATAGAAGCCAATGGGAGCAGCCCAGGGGAGGGTCTTCCCCCCCGAACGTGTTGAGAACACTTTCCTGTTCGCACTGGCAGGTAAGAGAACTGCTCTCAAAGTGTTCCTTACCTGCCCTTGTGCGAACGGGAAAGTGTTCTCAACCCGTTCGGGGGGAAGCGTTCCGAGGCGTCTTCGCCTTAGTGCGAAAATGCCTCTGGTCTCAGCTGAGCACACTAGATCAGCAAGCCTCTGCTTCTACTTGTCTTGGTGTTCATCAGGTCACTTTGTCCTTCTTTATGGAGGTTCAGGCATTGGTATTGAAGCTTAAAGGACACCAAGTGATTATTATTAAGTATTATTGTTGCACTCCGATGGCTACATCACAGCTACAGCTGCCTTGTCTCAGATGCTAACAATAGAAAGGTTGCAAATGGGCATTTTTCTTGACTGTGGCTAATTGGCTGTCAGAAAGCAATGAGGAAACCTAATGAACATGACTTGAGTCGCTGTTTGTCTTAATTATCTAAGTGCAAACTCTCCTGGAGGTGCTTCTGTGTCAAAGGAAAAGGTGTTTTGTTTCTGTTTTGCACAGCTTTCTCACCAAGATCATCTTGCCAACAATAAGATGCTCTTCATCCGGAGGGGCTTGACGTCCAGATACTGAAAAATCAATGATGTGTATTCCAGACATGTTCAGATTTGTCCTGTATGGTTGTCATGGCTACGTTTCAAGGTATTGATTTGTCCACTGGGATCTTAAGGCTGGACTTTGCACTACTGGGTCATGAGGAAACCAACATTTGTCCTGGAAAGCCAAGTGTATATTTTCTGCCCTACAGGCATGCTTACTGCTAAATCCAGCATGGCTGGCTCCAGTTCTGTAGTCCTCTGGATGTGAAAACTTTGTTTGAAAATCACTTTGGTTTGTAGGTTTTGCTGTGAGTGTTAGAACAGAGGATGGGTGTTTCCGCACAGGGGCTTTAACACCCATTAAGCACAGATTGGGAAACGCGTGTCCGCATTCGTGTGCATTTTTAGCACACTTCCAGCCACGCGTGTCTGCATTTAGCATCCCTCTTTAATGCGGATTTCGGCGGCAAAACCGCTTTGGCGCCGCCGCGTCCGCATTAGAGGGGGCTATTAAGCACACTTCCTGTAGGTGCGTCTGCACCTACCCGTGCTTAATGTGTGCTTAATGTGTGTTAGTTACACACCACTTCCCAAGTGGTTTTGCGCCGTGAAAACGCATCCATTTAGGATGCGTCAGCACGGCGCAAGTGTAACTAACACGTGCCCGCCCCGGCTCGCCATGATTGGCTCGCCGGAGCCAAACATGCCGAGCCGGGGGACCCTGCTGCCGCAGCTCACCCTGGCCCCAGAAGCGGCGGATTGCCGCTTCTGGGGCCAGGGCGAGCTTCCCAAAAGCCCACCCTAGCTCACCCCACTGGGATCGCGGCGAAACCCCTCCTTACCTCGCCGTGGTCGTCTTCTTTGTGAGGGTCTTCTCCCAGGATGCAGCGCGCCTGCGTCCTGGGCGTCTCCTGAGTGGCTGGGGCTGCCAGGATCAGCCCTTGCCCTCAGGAGGCATTCTGAGCATGTGCACTGCCTACTAATTGTATGAGTTATCAATTAATTTATGAAGCACTTTTCAAATACAAATCCTTTACTGTTGCACAATCTTCCATTACTTAACACATGTCATTCTGGATTATATCTATGCACCGGTAGCATTTTGTAACATATAAAAAACCTCTTATAAAAATAAATGGACACATTTATAACAAATTGCATGCCTAATAATACTACTCCAGTTTGTTTCTTTTTAAAGGGTGATCTTCCTGATAAGTTATGTTTGTTTATGCTTCTTACAGTACTATGAGTTAGTTACGAGATAAAACTTGTGGAAAGATAGTTGCTGATGAATGGCTTAAATTCAGATTCCTCTGATTATCAGTGACCAGAAAAGAGATTCTTCCTACAAGTATAGTGTGTTGGTTATTCCACATAACAATTGGTCTGGTGTTGATAGTCCCCTGAAGCAAAAACAGTGTGCATACAGTGAGGTGAAATTGCTTACCAATGTTCTGTTATGTTTCCTGTTGCCTTTAGTACGAGTAAAACATGTAGCACAATATGTGTTAGATAACGGGGAAGGTTTTATTCATCTAGCTACATGCACCATAGTATCTGCCAGCTCCAGACCTACTAGAAGCACCCAGCAGGTGCCAGTATGCTGTTTTTGCTTGTAATCCATGACATAGCAGTAAGCCATTCTTTGATTTGACATGCTCTGAGTTTGATCAAATAAACATTTTTTGCCCACTGGGAACTTCAGACAATGCTGCTGAACTGGCATGTGCTGGTTTTGAACGTTTCTGGATCCCCCATTGCCCACTAGCTGCTGTGCACTCATCTTTTATGCACCTTTTACAGTCATACCATTCTATTAAGTCTTTTCCCTGTGTAAATGGTGTCACCCATTTCCTATCTTTCCTTTCTCACTTAGAGTGCTTCCACACATGCCCTTAAACACCCATTAAGGACACATGTGGAAGCACACAGCGGCACAGCGACACTCTTTTAGGACATTTTGACTAATCGGTGTCCGCACAGCAACACCCATTAAGCACACATGTGGGAAACCACGTCAGCACAGCAGCACCCATTAAGGACGGAATTGGTAGACCGCGTCTGCACAGTGGTACCCATTAGAGACAGATAGGGGCAGACGCTTCCGCACCTGTCTCTAATGTGGGCTTAATGAGTGTTAAAAAAAGACTACATACAAAGTAGTCTTAGGGCCTTTCCGCATACGCCACTGAAAACGGATCTAACAGATCCGTTTTCTGGCGAAACGTTTTCCAATGGAAAACTGTTCTGAGTAAAAACGGTTTCTCGTTGGCCCCGCGCGTACGCACACGCGCGGGGCAGCGGCGGCAGGGCCGGATTTGGAAAAGGTTTGGGGTGGGTGCTGTGCGAGTGTACCAGCACCCATCCCAAATCGGCCCTGCCTAGCTGTCAGAGAGGCAGGGGCGGGTCCGGCAGCCGGCTTCCCTGTCTTCCCTTTGCCAGAGAACCGATGATCCTCGGTTCTCTGGCAAGGGTAAGGCATCCCCTACACCCACTCTCACCCCCAACCCCCCCAGAAAGACCCTACGACTTACCTGACCGTCTGCACCTCAATTCTGAGCCTCGGAGCGCCAGCGTGAATTGCGCACAGCCTTGCCTGTCCCAGCTCCCCAGGGATACTGGGAAATGTAGTCCTGGCCTGCTGGGAGCGTCAGCGACTGTTGCTGGTGCTCCCAGGCTCAGCCTTGACCTGCAGACGATCAGGGACGTTGGAGGGATTCTCGGTGGGGTGGCAAAGGTAAGGCACCCCCTACTTTCACCCCTACCCCGAGAATCCCTCCAATGTCCCTGATCGTCTGCAGGTCAAGGCTGAGACTACACTTCCCAGCATCCTAATTCTGGCCCCTATGCGAAAGCCACGTCTAAATGCGTTCCACATCTGGCTCTAAATCTGTTTCTAGAGTCAGTGCGGAAAGGCCCTTAATGGGTGTTTCACTGTGAAAACACATCCATTTAGGATGCGTCCGCACAGTGAAATAGAGCTGAGCATGGTGAGCTATCCTAAGCCCTCCCTAGCCCACCCGGGGGAGAGTGTGAGCGATCCCCCCCTTACCTCTTCATAGTCACCCTGATTCTGGCTGCGGGGTCCCAGGAGGCTGCGTGCCTGCATCCTGCGCGCCGGCCATCAGGAGGCTTTCTGTGCAGGCGCGCCAAACGGCCAGGGCAGCGCGCCTGTGCAGAAAGCCTCCTGACGGCTGGCACTGTCAGCCAATGGGAAGGTGCCAGCTACCCTCGCAAGGCTTCCTGGGAAATGTAGGCAGCAGCGTGCCTAGACTCAATGGATGCCAGCCCTGCTGCTCTCACAGTCACCCCACCAGCGACCAGGTAAGCACCCCAAAAGTGGCCATGGGTGGGGTGCTGGGTGGCAGCTGCAGCTTCCCCTGGAAAGAGAAGGGGCCATGGCCCTTTCTCTTGCGAGGGGAAGGCCCCGATCAGGCCGTGAAACCTTGGGGGGTGGCGGGGGGTTTCTACTTTGGCTTCCCTGGCAAAGATAAGGGGTCATGCCCAGCTTTTCTTGCCAGGGGAAAGCCAGGGAAGGCGGCAGCTGGCCGTGCCATGGCCAGCTCTCAAACAGGGAGCATGCGCTCTCCCTGTTTAACAACTGGGCATGCACCGGCAATCCGGCTTTTCCCCCTCCGGTGCAGAAACGTTCGTTTCCAAACCGTTTTCAGGGGGGAAACCAGATGTAAGACCTGATTTTTTCAGGTCTTACATCTGGGTAGGATTTTGGCGGCTTCCTCAATGGGTCCTAATTCTGTCCCCTATGCGGAAGCCAGGTCTAAATCTGTTCCACATCTGGCTCTAAATCCGTTTTTAGTGCCAGTGTGGAAAGGCCCATGGATTCCTAGATCATAGTCAAATGCTGTGTCTGCACAGAGCTACTGGCACATTCCCCCAGCCCCCAAGGAATTTGGCACCTGCAGTACAGAATGGTCTACAGAGATGCACAGCCTCCTGGCAGAATTCCACATCTGGATGGACCCAGTATTTTACCAGACTAAGACACAAAAATGGCGCTGTGGCCCACTTGAATAGGAGATCACTTCCAGGTGCTCTCTGAAGCACTGCAGAATGGTAGACCTGCCCAGCACTTACGTGCAGATGGCAGTGAGCATTTATACTGGTTTACCAATTGTGATGAGCCAAATGCCACTCTGCTGAACTCTCAGAAGCAGCACCAGAAGTGTGCCACTTCTGGGCCTTCAGCTAACAAATCCCTGGATTAACATGTGCTGTGCAGATTTTGTCAAAAAGTCTCTAGATGTGCTTGCAACCTACTTGGCTATAGCCTCTGAAAGAGCTAAAACATGATTTGCACAACAAGAAGAGTGAATTAAACAAATCTTTCCAGTTTAAATGAAATAGCAATCCAATACCAGAAAGAAAATTGTAATGGCTTTTTACCAGCTCCTGCTCGTTTTGATATGACTTATATACCTGTTTCCCGAAGCGATTTCAGGAAAAAGGGTACCTGTTATACTTCCTTACACAATAGCATCCACTTAATCCAAATTGGTTCCTGTGAGAAACTTTACAGTTTCATTTTGGAGATTCTGGCATTTGCATCTGCTGAATGATTTATTTCCAAGACATTAACTGAGTATTATAGAGGGGAAAACACTGTTTGACCTCAGGCGAGTTTGTGTGAGACACAAGGCTGTTCCAGGTTGAATATTCTTTTTTAAATTTTTCATGAATTTCTCTCAGCAGGGCCTCTCCTTAAGCTCTGAAAAGAAAAAGAGCCTAATGTCCTTAATGGTTTTTAGTCTAGCTATCAAAAAACCCTCCATATTTATTCCATCGTCTTTGTTTCCTCCTTCCTTTAATGTGGTGTAATAATGTCGATTAGGTTTAAAGGCCATCAATTGCAAAATAATCATTTTTCACCAAAACAATGTTATATTAAATGCTTAATTATTCATTACTAGTGCTTGTCATGGTGAAGTATTAGCTCTGGTAATATTCAAGGCATCGGGCTCCGTTCTCTTTCCCTTGAAGGTTAATGGTCGAGGCTCTGCTTCCATCAGCCTTCCTAAATGTAGCACATTTCATGCCCTAGAGCATAGCTTTCCTTTTTTTCCTTTCACCCTCTTGCATCTAAGAACCTGCTTTGTAAGGGCTACTGCTTAATGCCAGTCTCTGTGTTTGTCCCTGCTTTGAACAGTGAGCAGATGGATGGTCCAAATGGCAGGGAGCGTTGAAGGTGACATCAGAGAAACAGCCATACCTGCGAGCAAGTTATGTAAAACGACAACACTTAACACTAAATGAGCCATGAGCCACTGGGCTTATAGGCAAATTATGCAATTTATAGAAAGCGATTTGCTTATCTAAAAAAAAGAGGGGGGTCTAGGCTAAGGCCCTTTCTGCACTGGGCTTTATTCCAGATTATCTCTTGGAATAGGGTTCTGCTGTCCGCATGTTAGTGCAGGCTATGACAGGCCCTGCTCAGGCATTCTGTAGATTCCACCAACATGCAGATGGCAGGCCCCTGTTTCAGGATAAAATCCAGAATAAGGACCAGTGCAAAAGGGCCTGAGTAGGCATAGTCTACAAAAGCGCATGTCTCAACCTCTTCTCTCTGTTAGTCTTTAAAGGGCTACTAGATCCCCCTTTTTCAATACTGATCCAGACTAACACAGCTGTTTATTTATTTATTTATTTACATTTATATCCCGCCCTATACCCTAGGGTCTCAGGGCGGGTAACAACATATTTAAAAGACAAAAATACTTAAAATAAAACCATATATAAAAACAGTATAAGACAATAGTATGTGCAGTAGGGAAAACCTGTGCCACATTTAGCCAAAGGCCAGAGCAAAGAGGTGCGTCTTTACCCCCGTCCTGAATGTATATAGTGAGGGGGCCTGACACACCTCGAGGGGGAGGCTATTCCACAGCCTGGGGGCCATTATTGAGAAGATCCTCTGTCGAGTGCCCACCTGTCTTGCTACAGAGGGTGGTGGGACAATGAGAAGGTCCTCCCCCCCCAGATCTTAGGGCACTGGCAGGTTGGTATGGGAGGAGGCGTTCCTTCAGATATTTGGGGCCCAAGTCATTTAGGGCCTTATATGTTAAAGTTAACACCTTGAATTGGGCTCGGTAACGAATCGGCAGCCAGTGCAGCTGAATTCTGTTTACTTATCTGTTATACATATTATATTTATGGAACTAGCTGGAAATATGTGCCAGAAGATCAACGCGTGCACATTTTGGCTACAATTAGCAGCATTATGCAGTCATGCTCTGCTCCATTTTCTACTCAGGTTGCCCTAGAAGAAGTCACCTCAGAAGCTTTCTGGTTAGGTGGGAAACTGAATGTAGATTTCTTAGGTCTCTGACTTGCACTTGAATCAGAACATCAAAGGGTCTCAAACTAGATTAGGAAGATAGAAACACTTGATGAAAAATGTCTCTTAAACACATATGTGGATATTGTTGAAGCTTCACGTTAACATTAAAGATGACCCTGGGGCATGAAAAGCTGGAAGACTACTCCTTTAAGCTAAAAAGAAATAAATGACAGGGCTTATAATTCATGCAGTTTTTAATGGTGCTGGGCTTTAGCCAAGAAGAGATAAGTCAATTTGGGCATCTGGCTCAGAGCAATATGAAAAAGTACGATGTTCCTGTATGTGAAGCAGTCATGGTATCCTGTAGAAATCCCTGAGTCCTTATGTGTTAAGCAGTCATGGTATCCTGTAGAAATCCTTTCAGTGCCTTAATCTATGATTCATACAAAAGGGAAGGAACAAAGCAAAGCTTGCTTAGATGTGTAAATCTTTTAAAGAGCATTTGCCATACATTTTTAAAATAAGAAATATATTTCCTAGCCTCAGAATTGTTTTCTTAATCACCAGTCTGCAGGCTTCATAATTTACGGTCTGCATAATGTTTAGGAAATGACTGTTTTTTATTGCTAATTATAGAATGAAAAAAAATTATCACAGAAGCATTTTGGCATTTTTAGTGCAAACACATCTTGCTTTACAACAACTCCGTGGATGTAATTTCTGTCCTTTTAAAGGTGCTGGGGAAGTCTGTATTTCTCTGACGGTCTTTTTCAGTGACTTAAATAAGAATCTAAGCAAGAATTCCTAGAAGATGTTGGCCTGAATAACTTACTGGTCAAGGCAGTACACAGAGGCCCTTTCTGTACTAGGCAGCTGATCCAGATCAGAGAGCCTCTGATCCAGATCCAGGGCCTCCATGTCCACACATTAATCCAGATCACAGAGGCCCCACCCCATTAAGCTGGATCCCTCTACACAGGATGGAGCTAGATCTGAATCAAGAAGCTCTTGATCCAGATCTATTGTAGACCCCATTTATAGGGTCTACAATCCAGCCTTAGGGCCTAAATCCAGATCACAAGAGTCATACCGATGGCATGTCTCCATGATCCAGAGTTCTCAGAAGTGATTTTCAGCACAGTTATATATTTGTCAAGCATATTAAAAAACATGTAAATGAAAAAGGGCAGAAAGAAGCTAATTGCACATCGGCAGTATTTCTGACATTGATTATAGAAATTCTTTGTATGAAATTGGACAGTTGGAACAGAACTGATAGCAATTCTGGTTGTCCCAATGCATTTGGAAATAGGGCTAACCTGGAATTCAGTCATCAGCATATGGCGCGAGGGAGGGGGCTTACCCAAATCAGTCTATGGGTCAGATAGGATGTGTAGCATTTCTAAACTCTATTAGATCACACTGAATATGAGCACATTGTGCTTGCGAGAAAGCTTTTAAGGTTTGAGGGAAGCAATTTCCCTCCTAGGTGTTACACACAATTGTAGACAGGTTTACATACTTTCCTATAATTTATAAAATGTCTTCGTCCTCAGCATCACTGAATCTTGAACAAAAGCTGCAAAAAAAGAGGCACTATTCAGCGTTCACTTGAACAAAGCATTTAGGCTGCAGCTTATTATCCTGAATGGGAACATAATATCCTCTTATATTTTTTTTACCGTTCAAAGTTTGATTTCTTTTCCTGCTAGTGCTCCTTTTCATTAAAAAAAGGGGGGCATGAATAGAAATATTAAATCATGAAGAATCTACTTGGATAGTCACAATGAGATGTGGCATCATCAAGGCAAAGACTATCAGAAGCGAGAAGAAGCACATTAGGCAGGGAAGTGTTTGAAATTCTCCAATAGTCTGTCAAATATCAGTAACTGACTGCAAAAAGCATTTCATTTTTGCTTCACTAGAAATACTGACTATACAGCTGTTAAGCAAATAGCTCTGGCACATGGAAAAATACACCCTTATCGTTTTGGGTCTTCTGTCAGATATTTAACATGCCTTAAATAAATCAGTTTGTTGGATATGAAGTTTCATTGGTTCTGATATTATTGCTTTGCCATTTCACAGAGATGCTTCACAAAATATAACTTCCATTTTACCTTTGTGAGCCTGAGTTTTCTTAAGAGTGTGTATGAAACTAAGTGCCATTTGGGGCATGTATCAGCCTTCAACGGATGGAAAGGCACCTTCCATTTATGGAAGGGATTTGATCCACAAAACTGATCAAGTGATAAAAGACAAAACAATTTTGCCATTTCTCTTCTCCATGTACAGTAGTTCCTAATGGCATCTTCTTAGCGGTATCTGGTGCCCATTGGGACTGGTGAGGTACAGAAGAAGGCAAGTAGAAGGAAGCAGAACCAGGAATCAGAATTGGCGGAGCTAATGGTGGTTTGCAAACCCACATAAAAACTAACTCTGCCATAGAGCCTGGGGTGCTGAAAGGTGAAGTAAAGGGCAAAGAGCGGGAAAATAAGGTGGAAAGTAGAGTGGGAAAGACATTGGATCCCAAATTACTAGAAGACTTTCCTCACACATTTTGCCAATTGTTGTTGTAATGTCTCTGATGTGTGCAACTGCATAGGAAACCACCAGATACCTCATACTCTGTTATCTACTAAGTACCACAGGTCTATTTTGTCTGCCCTAGGAGTAGCAAGCATGAAATGTGCCAGATGTTTTGGACAATAACTGTCAATGTACTCTAACACTGGTGACACTGGCTGGGACTGATGGGAAGCAGTTATAGAGAACATCTGCAGAACATGATGTCAGTTAGTGGTTTTCCAACATTTTCCACCCACCCAAGAATGCCAGTGCCTTCTTCAACCAAACAGATAGTTTAACTCCGAACTGTACTCTGTCCTATGTGGAAGCAGCATGCTGGGAGGAGATGGAACCTACCAGAATCTGTAGTGGTTTGTTGAAGGGAAGCCTCTTGATTTCCTTCCTGTCACAGGACAGGTTTATGAAGTGGTGCCTGAAATTTGGCTGATGAACTAGGTCAGAAGATAATCAGAGCACTAGAGGTATCAAACCAGTAACAAGGCACTAAAACATTTGATAGCATTCATAATTATGCAACAGCGGTGACATTAAATAATTCCTTGAAAGGATGGAGGCTTCCATGGCCAGTTTTCACCTCACTTATTGCAGTTTTTGGGTTTCTATGCTATGTTCTTTGGTTCTGCGCTGAAATGGTTTTGTATATATAATTGAATTAATTGTAGTTATTCTCAATAAAGGAAAACCATAAAAATGTTCATTGAATATAAAAATACAAAAGGTGCTGGCAATTTCAGTCACATCCTCTTGATTAGGCTAAAACATGGCTTAATACTTGGGCTTGGCCCTGGAATATGTGCTGGACTAAAAATTATGACTGTGTTTCTTCATCTATTAAGTGGAAACCTTCTTTGCAGAACTCAAAAGTCTGAATCTTAAAATCTTTCTGAAAAACAAAATAGTTGTGGAAGGATTAATGGTGAATAATATGAATGCTGTGTCCATATTTAGGAATAAAAGAGAGAATTTAAAACTTGGACACAGCTTCAATTCCTTCTTTAGAAAAGCTCCTGAAGACTGCAGGATAATTTAAGTATTGTAATGGTGGTAGAGTTTTCCTCCAAAAGTATTATTTCTGTAACTGCATCAGAGAACAGTTAAAGAGGATCATTAAGAAGAAGGAGTAGGAGTTGGAATTGGCTTTTCTACCCCACTTTTCTCACCCATTTATGGGAACTCAAAGCGGCTGAAAAAACTTCTGTTCTTCTTCCCACAACAGACACCTTGTGAGGTAGATGGGCTGTGAAAGCTTAGAAAGAGAGTTGTGACTAGCTCAAGGTCACCCAGCTGGCTTTGCGGAAGAGTCTGGAATCAAACTAGGAGACTATCAGATAAGAGTCTGGCACTCTAACCACAAGACCAAACCGGCTTTAAGCATTCTTTATTGTCTGCTGCTGAGTACTTTCTTAGCAACATAGCACCCAGCCATCACGTTTTTAGAGTAACAATGTGTAAGGTAGAAAAACTGGACCGAACCATTGTTTTGACATAATCCAGATGATTATCTCACTTTCTGCTATGTGTGGGTTGTGCTAAAATGTTAATGACTTTCATCAAGCAAGTGAATTGTTTCTGGGTATTTAAAAAATGTAGGGAGGCAGAAAGAGAGATACTGTGGGGAATAAGTTGTAGGGTTGGCAAAGAAGGTCAGTCTCAGATCATGTTGAACAGAAAGGAAAAAAATCAAGCAGGAAACAATTTCCTCTGCTCTTTTTTCTGAAACATTGACTGATTCTAGATAGATTCTGAAGGTGAATCCCATCCCAACCCCCCATAAGTTGTAATCAGAAGCAATCTGGGGTCAACCATAGGACAGGTGATTGAATAGGTTATCAGCAGTGTTGACTGCTAGTGATTTGGTTCAGCTTCCGCCTTTAGAATCAGAGCCAAAAATCCTCAGTGTCAAAGAGCCAAACAATCTCTCAGCAGTAATAAGAGCGGAAACCTAATGCTTGCATTAGAACGGCACAGTGATGGCTCTTTCATTCCACATATATTAGGTTTACAATAGTAGTGGCGGTTCTAGCAACACAACTGTTAGCTTTTTCTTGTATCACAAGCAGTTTTTGTATGATGGACAAGTTTTATTAATAAACTCCATCCATGTGATAAAGACTACGAACTGAACATTCCAAATTGGAGATAGCAGCTAAAACGAAGGGATTTTTCAAAACATAGTGCATGAGTATGAACAATCACAAATGTGTAAGAAATGGTATGTGGGTGGAGAAGGTGATGTGGAAAACTAATGCTTAATAGATAATGTTTACATTAAGCTCTTTGAACTGCTCTACCTATTAAGCACAGGGAACCTATGGGTCTGGATGAATGCTGTTGTGGGTGGACATCACACTTGGCCAGAACAGCCACCATGCCATGAGGGAGCCTGGACTTTTGCAGTGGATTTACAGTATCATAGTGCCACAGTGTGAACTTTGAATTAGGAGGCCAAGTGCTAGAATGCTGTATCTATCCACACTTGCAGAGGGCTAGAACATTCAAAACTTTCCTAGATTGTGAATGGTCACCCAGATGGTGGCCATCACATAACTCCAGTGATGGTGTCAGTGCACCTGTGCCGTGCTGTCACTCAGGCAACCTGGCAATGCAGCATATGATCAGTCACACGCTCCCTGCACCTCTTTCACCCAGAAGAGGTGTGAATGGGAACTTGCCAGGCCATTCCAGCCTGGTGGCCAGTATGGGTGTGGAGAGGTCCAGGATGCATGGAGCTGTTTCTGGTTAAGAAGCAACCATGTGAGTTGCAGAACTACCATCTGGAAGCTCTCCTTGCCTTGATTACTCAGTGATAGGTAAAAGCCCACAATCTTTGAGGCAGACATGGCTCCACTTCCAAAGTGGTGGTGGTGGTTGGTAGTTGGTTGTTGTTGTTGTTGGTGGTGGTGGTGAAGAAAAAGAAGAAGTGTTGGCTTTTATACCCAACTTTTCTCAACTATTTAAGGGGATTCAAAGCACCTGACAAAGCTTTCTGTTCTTCCCACCTGGCTTCATAGAGGAGTGTGGAATCAAACCTGGTGACTACATGATATTGGTCCAGCACTCTAACCACAAGACCAAACTGGCTCATACCAAACTGGCTGACTGCTGGAGTTGTGCTTCCACTCTGTTAAAACAGCTGGTACCTTTTTGAAAGAATTAAGAAGTAAAGCAACAACAAAAGTTTGTGGATCACCTCAGAAACCATTTTGTTTGAACATGCTTTTGAGCTACCTTCATCAATTATTCACACCTTGAACTTTTAAGAAGAAAATACTTTCCAGAATTGTTTTTCGGTCAGGCACCTTCAGTCAACATGTTCAGGAAAGCAGTGAAGGTTCACCTCTTTACCCTGGCTAAATAAGGCAACAGCTTTTCCTCCCCACTTTCAGGCACTGTATCGTTTTAGTATGTTCATTTTTATATTTGGTTCTTAATGTTGCAATCCACTCTGAGACCTTTGGGTACAGGGTAGGATAAAAATGTAACCCGTTTTTCATCATCCCTTTAAGAAAAAGGTTCTCTTCCATTGCCATGCACACACAAAAATGCCATTCAGACATTTAACTGAAAGACGGCTCAAGAGGCCTATGTCACTTTTCCACACTGGAATCTTTGGTAACTTCAAGGTGTTAACTCTGACTTATAAGGCCCTAAATGACTTGGGCCCCAAGTGTCTAAAGGAACATCTACTCTCATACTGACCAGCCCGTGCCTTAAGATCTGGAGAGAAGGCCCTCCTGGTTGTCAGTAGCAAAAGAGGTGGGCACCCGGGAGAGGGTATTCTCAGTGATGGCCCCTAGGCTATGGAATAGTCTCCCCCTTAAGGTTTAGAAGGTTTAGGAAGGCAGTGAAGACATACCTCTTTGCCCTGACCTTTGATTAAATGGGGATACACTTTTCTCTCTCCACTTGCAGATGCTATTGTTTGAATACATCTAACGCCTTTTGTGCTATGAAACCATGAATGAGGAAGGGGTGCCCATTTCCAGACATTAAGATAGGATGAAGTTAGGGAAGTGCACAAATATTTGTAACATTCCAAATTTGTACAAATTTAGCTGAATTCGGACATTTGAATTCAAATCAAATGTTGGCACATTCAAAGATTGACATTCGAATTCAAAGCAAATGTTTTGATACATTTGTACAAAGCTTTGTTACGGATTTGTATGGAATTTGTATCTAACATTTGTTTCAAATTCATATGGAACACTACATTCAAAGAGATTTGTTCGAATGAATATGAATTTTCTTACATTCAATTTGATACAAATCAAATACAAAAAAAAAAAATTTGTGCAATCCCTAGATGAAATGATTTCAGAGGGAATATGTCTAGTATTACTGTCTCAAAATCACCCAGAGAGTGCCTCATTAAGCATGATCTCACCCTAAGGCACCATTTTTCACAAAAGAGGAAGTCAAATTTATTTTGTAGCATATTCTCCTGTAACTTCCTATCTGATGGTTCACAGAGAGCTTTTAGGAGGGTGGCAGGGATAAGCAAGGCAACATTTGATCCAGACAAACTTCTTTTCAATCCACTCCATTGCTTCTGTGAATCCTGACATACAGGTCACTGGTCTTCTCTGGTCCTACATTATCATTTGGGCTTAAGAACTGCATTCGTCTGTGGAGTAGTTTATTCTTGCAAACTCTTCTGCTTCACTGACATAAACAGCAAGTATGCCTCAAATCCCAGTTAACCTAAATGGTTCACAAGTCTTAAATGTTTACCTAGTTTATGTTCATTTCGTATCAGTCAATTCAGTTTTTACCTTGCCTTCTGGGTTTGCAAATGACATTATTTTCCTCTCCTTTTTTGTGTGTGCACAATGTTTTAGGGATGTGCACAAATACAATTTTTGGAATTCAATTTGATTCAAATCTTTAAAATTCAAATTTACCTAATTTTGATTCAAATTAAGCAAATTCGAATCTATTTGTTTGAATTTTCGGTTCAAATTTGCACTTACAAATGTCGACAACATTTGTATGTGCCTGTATACATTGTTATGCATCCCATACACATCCATACATCTCTGTATGCATTCCATAGTTATCCTGTATGCAACCCGTTTTTGTCCCATACGGATCTGTACAAATGTGTATGTGTATGGATGCGGGAAAGATGTGTTCGTGCAAGTACGCATTGTGTACGAACCCATACACATACAAATGTCTGAATAATTTGAACAAATAGATTCAAAAATTCAAAATTCATTCATATGTTTAAGTTCAAATTTATGGACATTTGATTCGAGTTCAAATGTCGAAATTTGGACATATTCAGTTGGATTTCAAATGTCTTTGAACATTTGTGCACATCCTTTCAATGTTTACATGGACATTCCAGTACCTATAAGAGGTTACCAATGTCTTCTGGGAGCTTGCTGCCTTCTGAAATATTTACACCAAGGATGTGGAATCTGTGGTCTTTCAGATGTTGGGTTTAACACCCATCACCTCAGATTTTCATGTTCCCCCTCTGAGGTATTAGCACAGCTATATTAAACATCTCTTCAAAAATAATTTGTGACTTCCTTGTAATACAGTGGAAGGGGAAAACAATCCCTTATTCTGTAGCATCTTTTTACAGAACTTATACTTTTGAGATTAAGCACTAAAATTTGACCAGTCTAGCTTCCAGGACCAGTTGCAAGATATCCTGTTCTGTTTTCTATTTATTAACTAGAAACTAACATGTCACAGAGAGCAATAGGTCAGGAAACCGCATTCCTACCAGCTGTGAATAAAAATTTTCACATTATGCCTGTTTACCCATTCCTGTCCACTATACCACAGCTTTTTATCACAGCCATTAATCTATGTGGCAGTAGGGGAACAGTTTCAAGTGCTTATTGAAAATGTCAGTATATTTCACTCCACTGAATTTCTTTTGTGTGGGATGGCTAGTTATGCATGACTTCTCCTGTCTGAGTCCCTTTATCTGCTGTGCCTTCCCCCCCACCCTGGATTTCTTCCACCAGAGTTGTTAAGATTCTTCTCATAACTGCTCTTCATGACAATTCTGACTCTGTCCCTTGAAAAGTTAGCAAATATACATGCAATCCACCCAAAAGCACTGCACTTTTTGAAAATACATTTTAGAACTTCACTAACTTCACTTAGCCATATGCCTCCTTATAATATTTGCTGATGTAGGCAACTTAGCCTTCCTTGGCATTAGCATGAATGTCTAATATTTCACAGCTATTTTAAAAATATTCTACTGATAGATTATAATCTCCGACAACATTGTATTCCACTTGTTGTTTATTATGTTTCATTGTTCCCCTCTGCATCCCTTTGGTGGCAATGATCAGTTTCTGATTTCTGTTTGTAGCAAACCACAGTGTGCTGAAACATCTGAGTAGGTAAACTGTGGTTTTCTGCTTGGTTATAAACCAGGATCCTGAATTTTCCATTAGGGCAAAATATATCACAGCAATGAACAAGGGCTTAGTGAGAATAAGAATGAGAAAATCCGAGTCTTTGTCTGTAAAGGTAGGGGAATGTGAGACCTAATGGACATAAGAAATGCCCTGTTTAATCACTCCAGTGACCAGCCAGTTTCATGTGAAATCCATAAGAAAGACAGTTTGGCATGCTCACAATCTCCCAGCAAATGCCCTTCAAAAGGATATCAGCCATTGTGCCTGCAGATACACGCTAAACCCTATGACCTTCCTGAGGCTATATTGGGACTGCCAGGTGCCACCGTAGCATTCCCAGTATAGTCCTGGGTTAGTTGCTGGATAACCTGATACATCAATATTATGGGAAATCTGGTAACTGTCCGGGAAAGCTGGCAGCCACACACCGACACACAGCTGATAAGAAACTGCTTAAGCTTACTTGTCCAGGCTGTTCTAACACACAGCAACCACAGCAAACGTAGTCCAGAGAGCAGGGTCAATAAACAGTCCAAGTCCAGGGTTCCAGAGAGCAACGTCACGGTCCGGTCCGGAGTCACGATAGCCAGGTATTCCAAGTCAGATACAGCAGCTTTCCCAAAGAAAGAACCAATAGATTCTGACAAAAGTCCTGGGTGTCTGCCCGGTGCTTTATTTACAGTCCCAGCTGCAGGCTATCAGCATGCTTCTCTGCAAGTCTTTTGGATCTTCTTAACCCTTCCTTTGCCGCTCTCCTCTGCCTAAAGCTAGGAATCTCTATGCCCTGCTGTTCCAAGATTCCCTCATCTTGTGCTTCTGCTGAGGTAAGGCTGGGCTGCTGAACCCCAGGTTCCACTGGGGCTGGGAGGTAAGAACTGGGCCCTGACACTACCTCAGGTTCCTCCTGCACCTGAGGAAGTGGGTTCTCCTCATCTTCTGAATCCTCCTCCTGGCTGTCCATGACATCATTCCCCCTCCCATAATGTCTTCCCCCCATGTGCGGAGGACAAGGTCGGTCAGGGAAGCGGCGATGGAAGGCCTGCACCAACTGAGGAGCATGAACATCAGAGGCATCCTCCCAGGAGCGCTCCTCCGGCCCGTAGCCGGCCCAGTCGACAAGGTACTGAAGGCGACCACGATGGCGACGAGAGTCCAAAATCTGGGCCACCTCAAACTCCTGCTCCCCATCCACCAGGACAGGATCGGGTGGAGGTGTGGGACCGGCGTCAGATCGAACCCCAGCAGCAGGAAGCAGCAAGGAGCAGTGGAAGACCGGATGGATCCGCCAAGTCCGTGGGAGTTGAAGCCGGAATGCTACGGGATTCACCTGAGCCACAATCTTGTAGGGCCCCACAAACCGCACATCCAACTTCCGACAGGGTCGCTGTAGAGGAAGATGGCGTGTGGAGAGCCAGACAGAGTCTCCCACCCGCAAAGGAGGTCCCTCCTGACGGCGCCGATCCGCCCCCCGCTTGTATGCCTCCTTGGCCACCTCAAGCTGTTCTTGTAACAGGGACTGAGCGGCCTGAAGCTCCTGTAGCCACTGACCTGCTGCAGGAACTGCGGAGACAGGAGTCACAGCCGGAAACCCACGTGGATGGAAACCGCCTGTGGCAAAGAAGGGCGTCTGCTGGGTCGAGGCATGGACGGAATTATTATAAGCAAACTCAGCCAATGGGAGCAGATCCACCCAGTTGTCCTGGCGGTAGCTGGTGTAGCAGCGGAGGTACTGCTCCAGGGTCCCATTGGTCCTCTCTGTCTGGCCGTCGGATTCAGGGTGGTGGGCTGAAGAGAGGTGGGGCTCAACATCCAGGAGTTGGAGCACACTGGTCCAGAAACGGGCGGTAAACTGTGCGCCCCGATCTGAGATCACCCCCTCGGGAAGGCCATGGAGCCGGAATATGTGCTGCACAAACATCCGGGCCGTCTCCTTCGCTGTGGGAAGACCTGCGCAGGGCACGAAATGGGCCATCTTAGAAAACAGATCCACCACCACCCAAATGGCAGTGCAGCCAGCCGAGAGGGGCAGGTCCGTGATGAAATCCATGGACACGACTTTCCAAGGCCCTGACGGCGTGGGCAATGGCAGCAACAATCCTGCAGGCCGACCCGGATGATCCTTAGCCCTATGACACACTGGGCATGTGTCCACATACTTGGCCACATCCGCCCGGACGCGAGGCCACCAGAACTCCCGGGTGAGGAGGTGCAAGGTCTTGCAGAAGCCAAAGTGTCCCGCTGGCTTGGAGTCATGGCACAGCCGTAATACTGCCTCCCGACATGGACCTGCTGGCACATACAAGCGGCCGCGGTGGTAGAGCAGGCCATCCCGAAGAGCAAAGGGTGAGGCGTCCCCCTCCGCCGAATGCTGCATCACAAACAGGTCCCGGCCCTGGAGTTCCCGAATCTGGTCTACCAGCGTGGCTTCCTGTGGAGCCGCAGCAAAATTTTCTGGACGCAAAATGGTGGAGCGACGGTCTACTTCTTGGTCTGCGGCGTACTCTGGCTTCCGGGAGAGAGCATCGGCCTGTCGATTCTGGGCCTTAGGAATGTAGTGAAGCTGAAAGTGGAAGCGGGCAAAGAAGGAAGCCCAACGTTGTTGCCTCTGGGACAGCTTCCTGGCCGTCTGAAGGTGCTCCAGGTTTCTGTGGTCCGTGTGGACCCTGACTGGGTGAACCGCCCCCTCCAGCAGATGCCTCCAAGTCTCGAACGCTGCCTTTATGGCCAACAGCTCCTTCTCCCAGATGGTGTAGTTCAGCTCCGGTGGGGAGAGTTGCCGAGAGTAGAAAGCGCAAGGCAACAGACGCGCCTGAGGCCCCGTAGGCTGGAGCAGCACCGCCCCTATGGCTACATCCGATGCGTCGGCCTCCACGACGAAGGGCGTGCGGGGGTCCGGGTGCTGGAGTATTGGGGCCGACGTGAACCGCACCTTCAGGGCCTCGAAGGCCGCTTGGGCTGCCGCTGTCCACTCGAACCGGCCCTTCCCCCGCAACAGTCGGGAGATGGGGCTTGCCAGGGTCGCGTAGTCCTTGACAAACTTCCTATAGAAGTTTGCAAACCCTAGGAACCGTTGAACCTCCTTCCTGTTGCGAGGGGGCTGCCAGGACAGCACTGACTCCACCTTGGACTGGTCCATGGCCACGCCTTGAGCTGAGATCCGGTAGCCCAAGAAGTCCACCTCCCGAAGATCAAAGGCACACTTCTCTAGTTTGGCATACAGGCGGTGCTCCCGAAGGCGCTGAAGGACGGCACGGACATGAGCATCATGAGCTGCTTGGCTGGGGGAGTAGATCAAAAAATCATCCAGGTAAATGATCACGAATTGATCCAAATAATCCCGGAACACATCATTGACAAAGTGCTGGAAAACAGCAGGGGCGTTGCACAAACCAAAGGGCATGACCGTATACTCATAATGTCCATACCGGGTCTGGAAGGCCGTCTTCCACTCGTCCCCGGCCCGGATCCTCACCAAGTTGTAGGCCCCCCTCAGGTCCAACTTGGTGAACACCTTGGCATGGCGAAGCCGTTCTAATAACTCCGGAATCAGGGGCAGGGGGTACCGGTTCCAGATGGTGATCTTATTCAAGGCCCGGTAATCATTGCAGAGGCGCAACTCCCCGCACTTCTTACGAACAAACAGTACTGGGGCGCCCGCAGGAGACTTGGAGGGGCGGATGAAGCCTCGCTGGAGATTTTTTTCAAGAAAATCTCTCAGAGCCGCCAGCTCAGGTTCCGAGAGTGAGTACAGACGCCCCGCCGGAATAGGGGCCCCCGGTACTAGGTCGATGGCACAGTCATAGGGTCGGTGCGGGGGAAGCCGATCTGCCTCCTTCTTGTCGAACACATCCGCAAAGTCCCAGTACTTCGCGGGCAGCTTCACAGAACAGTTCTGGGCCTCCGCAGCCACCGCTGCTGAGACCCTCTCCGGCCAGCAGTGCTCCTGGCAATACTCTGACCCGAACAGGAGTTCTCGACGGGACCAGGAAATATGTGGGTCATGCTGAGAGAGCCAAGACATGCCCAACACCAACGGGAAATGAGGGACTGCCGCCAGCAAAAACTGCATCTTCTCCACGTGGCCCTGTATCTCAAGGTGGAGCACTGGCGTCTGGTGTGTCACCGGGCCTGAGCGAAGGAGCCGACCATCAATAGTCTCCACAGCCCTGGGCTCGGGCAGAGCCTCCAGCGGGATGCCATGACGTTGCGCAAAGGCTAAGTCCATGAAGCAGCTGGAAGCCCCTGAATCGATCATAGCTCCTACAGGCAGGAGCTCCATGGAGGGAAGCCGCAAGTTGGCCACTATGAGCAAAGGGTCCCTCCGAACAGCCGAACTAGGAGAGGCAGGTTCCAAAGATGCTCCCAGGTGCCGGACCTGCTCTACACCTGGGAGGAGCCGTTTCCCTGTGGTGCAGGCCGTCGTCCCTTGGCAGGGCACACCCTGGCAAAATGGCCCGTGAGTCCACAGTACAAACAGAGGCCCTCTCTCCTCCGCCGTTCTTTCTCAGAGCTGGTGAGCCGTGGCCTCGCTCCTCCCAGCTGCATTGGCTCCTCAGCCGGCCTGGAAGAAGCAGCCTCGAGGGGTGTTACAGGAGATGGTGGCACAGGCAACTTAGGAAGGGGGAGGCCAGACTGCCGGGCCTGCCTGCGAGCAGCGAGGCGGCAGTCAATGCGAATAGCCTGTTTTATTAAAGCTGACAAAGACTCCGGAGGCTCAGTCCGAGCCAGCTCATCCAGAATCCCAGGAGCCAGTCCAAAGCGAAATTGAGCCTGCAAAGCAGACTCATTCCAGGTGACATCCTGGGCGAGGAGGCGGAACGCCACAGAGTAGTCAGCCACAGAGTCCTCACCTTGCTGCAAAGTCAAAAGCCGGTTCTCTGCAGTCTCCTCTCTGACTGGGTCCCCCCAGGTATCCTTGAACTCCCTTACAAAGGCTTGCCAGTCATTGAGCACAGGGCTCTCTGCAGTAATGTAAGGCGTGGCCCATTTGCTTGCAGGTCCAGCCAGCAGGCTAATCACGAAGGCCACCTTGTGGGAGTCATCAGGGAAATCTGCTGCCCGGATCCGAAAATGCAAATTGCAGCTTGCCAAGAAACTGTCCAGCAGGGACCGGTCACCAGCAAACTTCTCAGGCAAGGCTGTGAGACATTTGGTCCTGGGTGTGGGCTGGGGAGGCTGAGAAGCTGGAGCTTGGTTCTGCAATCCTGCCACAGTCTGAGTCAGCACAGCTACTTGTGCAGCCAGCTGTTGGTTTTGCTGCAAGAGTTCTTTAATTAAAGCAGCTTCAGCCATTCTTATCAGCAAGATTTATGGTCAGAATCTATTATGTCCGGGAAAGCTGGCAGCCACACACCGACACACAGCTGATAAGAAACTGCTTAAGCTTACTTGTCCAGGCTGTTCTAACACACAGCAACCACAGCAAACGTAGTCCAGAGAGCAGGGTCAATAAACAGTCCAAGTCCAGGGTTCCAGAGAGCAACGTCACGGTCCGGTCCGGAGTCACGATAGCCAGGTATTCCAAGTCAGATACAGCAGCTTTCCCAAAGAAAGAACCAATAGATTCTGACAAAAGTCCTGGGTGTCTGCCCGGTGCTTTATTTACAGTCCCAGCTGCAGGCTATCAGCATGCTTCTCTGCAAGTCTTTTGGATCTTCTTAACCCTTCCTTTGCCGCTCTCCTCTGCCTAAAGCTAGGAATCTCTATGCCCTGCTGTTCCAAGATTCCCTCATCTTGTGCTTCTGCTGAGGTAAGGCTGGGCTGCTGAACCCCAGGTTCCACTGGGGCTGGGAGGTAAGAACTGGGCCCTGACACTACCTCAGGTTCCTCCTGCACCTGAGGAAGTGGGTTCTCCTCATCTTCTGAATCCTCCTCCTGGCTGTCCATGACAGTAACGATGCTGGTTTCCCATAATCCTCCCCCTTACCTGGGCTTCTTCCAGGAGCTCATGAAATGAAGTTGATTCATATAACTGGAAGCCAGCCAAGGGCATGAAAAATAACAAATGAAGTAGGGTAGGGACTTGGCTAATTTTCCAGTTATATGACTTCATTTCAGCAGCTCCTAGCAGATGCCCAGGAAGGAAAACTAAGCCTGTGACTGCTTTTCACATCACCTGTACTGGACAGACTAGTAGGAGCAAGGCTCTCCTTAATTCACATTAATGTACAGATGGGAGGTCCATAATGCCCACTAAATCGACCCTTAATGTGGATTAAGAGTCCATGCAGAAAGGACCATGCATTGCTTGTCTGCTGGATGTATGTATAGGGCTGGAATTGTGCTTGGTCCTGCCCTCCAAGTTGCATTTTATAAACTCTGTAACATGCTAATCACCAGAGATCTTAATTAAGGGTCCCTTGTTCCAGATCTTGCTCTGTTTACTGCAGATGGAGATGGAACAGTGGGGTGGGGCCTCCTTGATCCACATTAGCATGAGGATAGGAGACCCAGAATGTGGCGTAAATGGACCCTTAATATAAGTGCAGAAGGGCCCTAATTTCTTACTGGAAAGGAAATATTTTTATACACACATACGTACAAAATTGTATGATTAGCATTTTTAAAAAAGAAGTCCACTGTTCTCACAAGTGCCAAGTCTTCCTTTCTCTCACTATTTGAACATTATTAGGATTTTAAGCAGCTCAAACAGTGCCAGAACACTAATCACTTCCTATTCCCTGCACAGCAAGTGACAACAGAGACAGGGTGGCATGACATAAATGGGGTTGACTTGACTTAGTTTTTTTGAAAGTGCTTAAAAATCAGCAATCGACCCAGGTGTACTGCAAGCGTAAGTGGTGCGAGTAGAAGAGAGAAACCAAATACTACAATTTCGTATATATAGAGAGAGTTTATTTTCAAATTTATATACAGTTTTTTTTTAAAAAATCCAGTTGTTTAAACTATCAGAAGAACCAGAAACCAAGCCAGAAGACCACCAAGTCTTTTGACGATAGAAATACAAGAGCATCCTTTTCTCCTTCAGCGTAAGAAATTATCTAGTAATCTTTCAAAATAGGGGCATTTCTGCACTTGCCTTCCCATGCGTTGGAGGGAAAGAGTGCATAGAGACTAATATGTACTAGTGTTCACACTAGGGCAGTGATTGTGAACCTTTTGAGCTCGGTGTGTCAAAATTCACAAGAAAACCTAGCTTAACTCGGGTGCTGTGTCACATCTAGAAATATCCATAATTTTGTGATATTTGTAGCTCTAGTAAAAAAATTATATTTTTTATATATATATTTTATTAAATCAAAAACAATTCTTTACATTAGTGACTTTTGTTGCTGAATTTCTTTTGCTAAATCTTCAATTGAAAGTTGGTATTTGTACACTTCAAGAACAAGCAAGCACTACACGCCCAGGTACCAGGGTGACCAGGTGTGTCACCCAAAAGGGCTTGGCGGGTCACCTGTGACACACGTGTCATAGGTTGGCCATCACTGCACTAGGGAATGCTGGTACACAAGAGCGTAGCCCTAACGCAACTGGAGACTTACCTTTGTCTGGTCATGCTTCCAGTCTGCCGCAGGAATCAACATGTAATAACAATTGTAAACATGTCAAGAACAACAAAGGATCACAGAATGTAAAAATAGAGCTCAAACTCGTTCTATCTCTGCATCTCTGCTATGTACCATTTTAGATATCATCTCAGGGATTTATTACTAGAGTTCCATAAGGTAAACCGGAATTATTATTCTCAGCCCATAAACTGAAAACCAAAGCTAAGAGGATTGTAGCTGACAGGAGCATTTGGAAACAGTGAACTGATAGTTCTGTTTGGTTTTTAACATATTGTGGAAAAAGTCTGACAAGATCTTAAAACTCAGCCTTTTTCTGTCTCCATTTTAGAAGTTTCAGTATTTTTTATTTGAATATTTATATCCCTCCCTTCACCCAAAGGTCCTAGGGTGGGACATAGCAATAAAAAAAACCCCATAAAGCTGTGTAAAACATGGCCAAATTAATGTCATGGCTAAATCTACATGACAATTTTACTTCTGTGTGTGGTTCTTTCCTTAAATAATGCCTGTATTGCACTTTGCATTTGTGTGAATGAAAGACAAGAACATGGAGTAGTTGATCAAAAAACATTTCAGGATATCTTTTACTGCCAGCAACGTTAAACTATTTTTGGTCTTTCCTACCAAGGCCAAACTCACTAGTATTAAACATGTAGTGGATCCGACAATGGAAGAAGGGTCTGTACAATTAAATTAACCTTTATTGACCATATGAAATTTACAAAAAAAAGCATAAAATCATATAAAAAGTACAAAGATAAAATCATAGGTCAAAAGAAAAATAACATCATAATCATTTAGGGGGGGGGAGGAACTGGAGCACTTCTAAGGCCATCTGCTGGGACTCAAGAGCAGGAGAAGGTTTGTCCTTGTCTCTGCTTGAGATGCCCATGAGCATTTGGCGGGCCACTGTGTGTGACAGGATGCTGGACTAGATGGGCTGTGGCCTGATCCAGCAAGGCTTCTCTTATGTTCTTATGTTCTTATTTCAGCCCGCTCCCCTTACAAGACACCACATTCGATTCAATGAATAATTTCCTAAATCAGGCAGACTACCTTATATGTCACCTGGATGTCTTGTCCCTGAAAAAGGTAAGTAAATTTATGTTCTGCCTTCCAATGCATCGCATTTTGTAAAAGAAGGCCTAAATAAATTATTCTAACTGAAGAATGCAACAGAGGACAAAGAAGATATGGAAAAGCTCTTCAACCATTGATGCACATGGTTTTTCTCCATAAAGTACCTGATGTTTTTTCCCATACTTCACCATGGAGTCAATTAGTTCAAAGTGTGCATGAGTAAAGGTCAGTACATATTCAAGATTGGAATGAATGGTGCATTCCTTCAACTGTGGCTAGCATAACATTACCTTCGCTTTTCATGTAAATATATTATTGTAATGAAAAGTGAACTATTTATGTCAGCATTCCACTGCTTTTCAAAGTTCTGACAAAATCTGCTCTACAGAAACAACTTTTCTTTTTAGTAAGGTCATGGATGATACTCTTCTAAAATGCAATCATGAGGTGGAATAAAACTTAACAATATCTGAGAGGAGTCCAGGGGTTCCAGTTGTTGCTACTTATCTTGTTCAAGAGTGTTTTTCCACTAGCACCAAGTACCTATTGAAGTACCCATTAAGGACCCATTAGGCTCAGAGCAGGATGACCTCATTTACACTACAGACCCCATTAGAGCCACAGCTAGGGAAATCTGGATCATATGGGTCCTTCAGGACCTATAATCTGGATTTCCTGTAGACCTCATTAAAGGGGTCTACAATGGGGTGTTCAGCCATCAAAGCCATCAAACACTAGTGATGTTTAGCACTTCTCTGCTAAACTGCCTTTAAACATTGTAGCGGCTTTTGTTAGCTTTTTAGCTGGCAAACTTCAGAAGCTGCTCACCAGCGACTGGAGAGTGGGGATGGAATAAGGGTTGTGGGAAGAGGTTTGTGGGACAGCAAGGGCCAGATGACCCCCCTCATTGCTGCATCTTTACCTGTCAAACTGGGGCGATCCCTTCTTTTACATTTGCCTGACAATCAGATTGCAGAGGCTTTTTGTTTGATCACTGTTTAAAAATGGACAGCAGTTGCGATTTGGGGACGGGGCATTGGGTGGAATTTCCCTGCCTTTGCTACATCAGGTGGCACAGGGGTTGGTGACGTCAACCCGGCTCCAATCAGGAGAGAGGGGGCGGAGAGAAAATGATGCTGTTTCCCCGAGCAGGGGTTTAACGTGGTTTGCATGGGGACAGGCATATTCAACTTGAGCCCGCAGTTTTATCAATTGCATGGGGACGGGTCAATTTGGGCTCAGCTCTGTATTTGGACTAAATTTTATCCAATTTGGGCTAAATGGAGTGCATGGGGACACGGCCCTTGAAGACAAAAATTGTACTATTTCAGAATGAACTTGAGAAATTTGAAATCAGCCTCAGCTCTACCTTTCCTCATACTTATATGAAGAAAATGCATTCTAAATGTTTGCTTTTTATTTTGCTCCCTCTGATTTTGATGTTTTCAGAAACTCCCCTCCCATTCTGTAGGCAAAGCATGGTACTTCAAACAGCCAATCCTGAAAAATGCAGATCTTGCTAAATTTGAATTTCAGTTATCAAGCTTTTAACTATCTAGCAGAATGAAAGGGGCTGTGCAATTGAGCTATTGAACTTCAGGTGGGTGGTTACACACAAAGGACTCAGATCTCTGAATAATCTGGAGAGACCGTGGAATTCAAAAGATGCATGTGGCATGTCATCACAGATCAGTTAATAAGGCACTTGTCTAATTATGCAATTAGGCCTAGAATTCACATGCCATCAGGGATTAACTTAATTACAAAATAAGCTTCCAGATAAAAAGAAAAGAGCAACCCTTAAAAGGTGAACTTTTGTTCTAGAGCTCTCAGGTCAGTTTGACAGATGTTCTGGGAAAGAAAACAAAGTCATTTGGAGACAGCACTAAACACAAATTAAGGAGAACACTTTTGTATGGTGAATTTTCCAAACAGAGCTTCACATTGTCATTATTATACTTTTAATTTATTATATTTCTATCCCGCCTTTCCTTCCAAAGGAGCCTCAGGAAGCAGATTTTGTTAATTTCAGTTCAATAGTATTTCTAAGGACCTAACTACATATTACAGTAGTAGAGGTTAAAACGGGTGCGTGTCTCTTATTTGACCTCCTAGAGTGAGACCCAAGAGCCGTGTCTGTTTGTTACACTCATATTAGGGATGTGCACAAATGGGTTTTGGGGCATTCAATTCGTAATGAATCAAATGTTAGAAAATTTGTATTAATTCTAATAGATCCCCTTCAAATGTGGTAGATTCTATTCAATAAGAATGTATTCATACAGATTTGTTTGAATATCCTATACGAATGGATACATATCCAACATGAACGTATACGTATCCAATGTGAACAGATACATATCTGATATGAATGGATACGTATTATTATTATTAGTTTATTTCTACAGCGCTGTCCATGTACTCAGTGCTTTACAGATGCGAGACAAAATATATATATTTATATAAAAATATAAAAACCTGCCCATATATATCCAGTACGTATCCCAATTTAACAAATGTCCAAATTATTTATATGAATGTTAAAGTACGAGTGTTGTAACATTTGATTTGTACATAATAACAGTCGAATGTGGATGGTTTATAGTAGTGGGAGGTGCCAGGCAAATTGTTTGTGTGCAGGCCACAATATGATCTTCTTTAATGTGGATCAAGGAGCCTCCCCCCACTGCATGAGGCGGAGCAGGATATAGATTTCATTCCTAGCCTTCAGAGGTGTGTTGGGGCAGTTGCAAAGCTCACACAAGCTTTGCAGCTGTGGTGTGGTTTAATGCGGATCTACACTGTGGGTGTTTCCACATTGGCTGCGGAAGCCATTTTAACCACCCCTTTAAGCCCCCTTTAAGCCCCTTAGGTACTTACCTTCCACACTGGAGACTTCTTCAGTGACCCTTCCAGGAGGCTGCTTCCGCATTTCGGCATGCGAGACCTTTTTCTAAAATGGGCCTCGCTGCCAAAAAACTGATTAAAATGAAGACCTCAGAAATGAGGTCTTCAATCTGTCCCTTCGCCTGGATCTGTGTGGAAGCAGGAGGTTTTTGCACATGGCCAGGCAAAGGGACAGATGTACCAGTGGCCACCATGTTGGGAAGGGCAAAAGCAGGATGGTTTGCCTCCTTCCGCCCTCCCCCACACACTGCGCACCACTGGAAACACACGGTGACTGGCAGCTGTCTGCTCCAATCCTGTGGCTCTGGGGGTGGTGTCAGCGGCGTGGGAGGCTGGATGCCCTTTAGAATGGGTGCTGTGGCTTCCACGCAGCACCCAGACAATCCGGCCACCCAATCCAGCCTCCCCATGCATGTGCGGACTCACGAGAGCCCTTCGGATCCATCCAAAATAGAGACGGATCCTTGAGAGGTCAGATCACCAAGAAACAGCTCTTCTTAGAGCCATTTCTTGGCCGTAAATGTGGAAGCACCCTGTCAGTGCAAATGGGACTGATTTGGCCCACACCTCCATGCAATCTGGACCAGTGGAACCCAAAGGCATGTCCTGCATTCACAATTCCATGGTCCCTTTAGCAACTACTGGACCTCCAGTGGATCTTTTAAAAAGGTCCCCTGAATCCTCATTAATCCTCTTCTCTCCCATTAATTTCTTCCTCTTCATCTCATTAATTCCTCTGGAATCTTTTCTGTAGTCAGCTTTCTCAATACCTCAAAACTTACTATTTTCTTGAGAAGTTTATATTTATTGTGACAACTCCTTCCTGTAGAGCTCAAGAAACCATTGAAATAGTCTGACCTCAGACACTTATGGAATCTGACAGGTTCTTGAAGATAGGGATGTGCACAAATGTTTTTTTTTAAATTCAATTCATATTGAATCAAATGCAAGAAAATGTGCATTCGTTCGAATAGATCCTCTTCAAATGTGGTTGGATTTGTATTAAATACTAATGTTCAATCCCATACAAATCCCATATGAAGCTTCATACAAAGCTTCATATGATCAAAACATTCCATTCGAATTCAAATGTTAACCTTCAAATGTGCCAACATTTGATTTGAATTCGAATGTCTGAATTCGGCCAAATCAATATTCGAATGTCTGAATTCGGCCAAATCAATATGAATTTTGAATGCTACAAATATTCATGCACATCCCTACTTCTCCCGGGCATGCAGGGGTATAATCTCATCGCAATTGTTGATTTATTTTCTGTAGCATAACCAAGGCACAAAATTAAAAACAACAATACCTATGATGTTACAGTCCCTTCTTCTGGCCCATCTGTCCGCTCAGGGTTCCCTCAGATATCCTTCCTGGTCAACCACAAACTGCCATCAGGTAGCATTCTTTTCTCAGCTTGTCTACCTTCCAGGTAATTCTGCTTCTACACGTTTGGTTCAGAGTGCAGCGCTGCAGTTAACAAAAATGTGTTGTGGAGAAAAAGAAATATGGCAAAAGCAAATCTCTTTCCTTACGTATTGTTGAAGACTAATGACCCAGACCAATTTCAAGAGAATTTCAATTGCCTTCTGGAAAGGGAGTCTTAGATCCCAAAGAGTCCCAGAACTGTGAAAACTCACAGTATTTATACAATTTCAACAGAGTAATTGATTATGCATTCAGTGACCTTTGCATTCCTTGGTCATAGACTTTTTAATGACAGGTTGTAGTCTTCAGTGTGGTTAAGTCTTTTCCCGCTCTCCCGCCCCACCCCCACCAAAACTATTGACCCTTTCCTTGCTTTTCACAATTTAGGAATGAAGTTGAAACAGGGTCAAAGTGAGTAACACTTCAGCAAGCAGCAAAAGTTATACATTATACATTTTTTTTAAAAAGCCAAAAGAAAACACTAATGCTTCTGGCTGTTTCAAATGGAGGCTTTGATAGAATCTGTACAGGAAGGGCAACAAAGCACCATTCTCTCTTGGCACTAAAGAGAACATTGCATATTGCTTCCCTTTAATGTGCAGTGTGCATCTACACACTAAGAAATTTCTCTGCCTGTCAAATTGCAGTGTGAGAATCCTCAGCCATTTGATGGGTAGAGGAGGCTACTGGATGTAAAACTAACTGACCTGGCCATGGGGTGGGGGGGAGCTGGAGGATTTCCTTGCCGCACTTTGACAGCTGGGGAGGAGGGTACTTATCTATCTATACAGATAGAGTGCTTCCGCATTGGCCACTTAACACCCATTAAGCACCCATTAAGGATGGGTCTTAAAAACCTCATCTGCACTAAAACACCCATTAGAGACACATGCATCCGCATTGGCTCTCACGCGATGTGTCTCCAATGGGTGTTAAGAGCCCCTTAATCCTGATTAAGGGAAGCATGGTGAGCTGGGGGCCTCCTATCTCGGGGCTCCCCCTCACCCCAGAAGCCGTGGATTGTGGTTTCTTGAGCTGGGGGGGGGGCTTCACCTACACCCCCACTACCCACCCCGGGGCTAGCACGTGTGATCCCCTCCTTACCTTCAGGCAGCCAGGCTGATTCTGGCTGCCGGGACCCGGTACACTTTGCGCGTGCCTGCAGTGCGCCTCCCTATTGGCCAGGATCTTATGTTCTTATGATCCACTTTGAGACCTTTGGGTATAGGGCAGGATAGAAATATAGACAAACAAACAAACAAAGCTTTCTTTTTAAGTGATGTGTAATCATTTGGCCCTAAATGTGTAAGATAAACCTTTGCAGCACTAAGATTTGGTGTGACAGCTGAGTGCCGCACTTACACAGCAACCATGTAAGCTTTGGATATGGTGAATATATCCATACATTTTTGAGATTTTTTTCCAAAGTCAATGGGTTATTTGGTTCCCATCGTCTACCCAGCACTGCACACTTACCAGCTTCCCCAAAGCATACAGTTCTGTCCAATTTCTCTCCAGTTCTGTCAAATCATTCCATCCAATTTCATGGCTGTCTGTCACAGAGTAGCTTTCAAGGATTGTTATGGACAGCCAATGGGAGGCCCAGAGAAAGGTAGTTCCCCCCCCCCCCCCACACACACACACATAGAACGTGTTCAATTTCACAGAACTATTAAGTCAGGCTATTATATGAGATAATTTTGCACAACATAAACATGAAAAACACGGGGCCGTTTTTATGGGCAAAACACATAGAAGGCATCTTTACAGGCTCTTAATAAAATTGGCTAAAATCACAGACATATTCCACCCAGGATGATTTATTTCAAGCCTGCCTATTAGGCTGTCTTTCACACAGACGGCTCCTCTCTGTACGAGTGGAAAACAGGTTGCGCGCAGTCGCCAAGCACATAATGCTAATCATTAGTAATCCTTCAGCATCTCCCAGGATGCTCTTAGTCTTGCATTTTCAAGAAAGCCTTTCTCTTGTGTACTGTATGCCTTTCAATGTACTTGCTACTGTGAATTCAAAAGAGTTGCTTTGCTTTACTGCTACATTATTTATGTTCACATCTATTGATAGCCTACAGTAACTCATGAGCGGCAGGGTGAAAAGCAGTGATAAATAAGCAGAAAAGATCATTAATAAGGATGGGGAAGATCCTCGGAAAAATCTCTCTCTCTCCCTTGCAATCAATGCAGAAAAACAGATTTACAGCAGGTTTTTTAAATTTAAGTGCATGGATGTAGATAGGACATCTCTTTCCATCTCTGTCGGATCAGGCATGCATTCCTCCACTTGTTTCAAATTGCTTTAGGGGGATGATCCACTTTTGATGGCTGCCATCCTCCTACGGTATCCGACCTTTAAAATGTTTTCAACTTGCATAAATAGAAAATTAAGTTGCCGTTTCCTTCTAGGACAGAATTGTTGTGATGTTTGTGAGGAGAAGTTCAAAGGTCTGAGTTGATTTTTGGAAACCTGCATGCATTGGAACTTGACAGCTGGTCGGTTTCTGAACAGACAGATTCATGTCTACACGGATGTAGGCTGTTAATCTTTTTAAGCAGACGCCTGTGACTGTGGGCACATTTCTGCAAGTTCAGATTCCAAATATTGTGTGGTTTGTTTTGTTTTTTGATCCTGTAAGAACCACTGTTTCCTAAAGAAGTCCTTCTAAAGTCACTCTGCATTTTTTTACCTTGATGTGTAGGTTTGGCAAGAGAGAAATGCACGTTTCTGGAAATTTCCTGAGCAATTTGTGACAGGTGTCCTGGAAATGGAGCTTTTCTGTGGACAAGATAAAATCTCCTGCAGCCTCCTATGAAGCTGAGGTGGGAACAGCAGAGATCTGTACAGAGGAGCTGGGCAATTTTCATAATGCTTGGAATACTGTGAATGTGCCATAAAGGGCCAATGTCCACATGCCCCTGCCCCCTGGCACATCCAGTACACAGGAAAAGAGTGAGGTGTCTGCTTGGATCTCACCGTCTTCCCTTTGTGAGCCAGTTTGGTCTAGTGGTTAGGGTGCCAGACTCTGCTCTGGGAGTACCGGGTTCGATTCCACCCTCCTGCATGAAGCCAGCTGGGTGATGTTGGGCTAGTCATAGCTCTCTTCTGAGCTCCCACAGCCCCACCTATCTCACAGGGTGTTCTGTTGTGAGGAGAAGAACAGAAATGCTTTGTCAGCCACTTTGAGTCCCCTTAAATGGGTGAGAAAAGCAGGGTAGAAAAGCCAACTCTTCTTCTTCTTCTTTTTCACCATGTCAGTATACATGGTGGTATAGCACTTGAATGGTAGACCAGGAGAAAGAGCCCTTAGTGTCATGCCTCATGTCCTCTCCAGCTCCTCAGAGGAAGATCCCGTTCCTGCCAGCCAAAGTGAGGGAGGTGTGCCTCAGGGGCCAGATGTGGAAAACGCTTCTGTCCCCCCAAATGGAGATAGTTCAGACTCAGACAATACACAATGCCCAGAGTCGAGTTCTTTCCAGAGAGAATGACAACAGCTGCACCGCTCGTCTCCTGTCTATGCGAAACAGCTATGCTGCTGGGGGTGTGACGGTCCAAGTCCTTCTTAAGAAATGACCAACTCTGCACCTATCGCAAACAAAGCATCTCCTTTGCAACCCCCAACTCATATGAAACCTGATTCTTTACTTTACTCCTTGATTTATACCCCGCCCACCCCATGAGTGGGCTCTGGCCAGCTGACAATACAAAACATAAAGTACAGGATACAACATGAATTATATAAAATCAAAAGCAAAAGAATATTTACAACAATTTAAACGACCATAAACCAGAAGCTAGCCAAAAGCCCAGCAGAACAACTCTGCCTTGCAAGCTCTCTGAAAACTAGACAGTTCTTAGATTGGTCGAGTACCTGCAGGCTGAGTGTTCCACCAGCTGGGGGCGACATGTGACAATGCCCTATTTTTACTGGCCAAAAGGTGGGCCTCACTGACGCCATGGACCTGTAACCAATTAAGGTTTGCAGATGACCTTAATATTCTTCTGGGTGTATAGATGGCCCCGCAGATATGAGGGCCCCAAGCTGTGTAAGGCTTTAAAAGTCATACACCTTGAACTGGATCCAGAACTCATTCAGCAACCAGTGCAGTTCCCGTAAAATAGGGGAGATGAGAGGTACCTGTTATTTAGCAGGCCGCTGTGTTCTGGACCAGTTTCAGCTTCCAGATCAGGCCCAGGGGAAGGCCAGCGTAGAGAGAGTTGCAATAATCTAGCCTGGAGGTAACCATTGCATGGTTCACGGTAGCTAGGTCGGGGCAGGAGAGGTAGGGGGCCAACTGCTGAGCTTGCCTCAGATAGAAGGCCGTCTGAGCTGAGTGCACAACCTGAGTCTCCATAGAAAGATTAGAGTCCAGGTGGACACCCAAGCTTTTGACAATGGGGAAAGTACACAAGGGATTCTCCTCAAAAAGAGGCATTGCTTAGCGTCCCGAGACCTCACTTGGGGACGGGAGAGGCTTGCTTACTCCTTTTCCCTGGGAAATGGAGTAAGCAAGCTTGACAGCCAGGATCGTGGGCTGGAAATTGGAGTAAAGCAAGCCTCTCCTGGGGTTTGGCATGGTTTGCATGGGGATGGCTGAATCCACCCCCAGCCCGCCCCCAGCCTGTGTTACTGGGAAAGACATGGGGATGGCCAAGATTTGATCTCGTCCCACACCTGGTCCCATGCAAGCCCATGGGTGTGAGCAAACCCCCAAATAACTTGTTACGAGGCAAGCACAAAGTATAAAGAACACAGTTTTGCTGGTGGGAAAACCATGTCTTTCACACTCCTTAGACTTTAGAATACTATATATTCCCCTTCCCCAATTATAATACAATCTTTAAACTCAAAGAGAGCAGCATTGATTAACCAGGATGGAAAATGTTAAACATCTTTGCACGGGAGCAGAATCTAATATATAACAGATGAAGCCATTATGAGCAGCAGTAAAATGTCCTTGCCACATAGTCCTCAAAAGCTTCTGGTTCATTAGAATTCTTGCACTTAGCAAAGAGAAATGAAGGGTCAGAAATAACCAAGTGTAGCAGTTAAATCTAAAAGCATATGTACAGATTATGATGAAATAATGCTCAGAAGGTTTTTTTTTCAAAGCCATTTTTAAAACGCAGAGCAGATATTTATACCTCTAACCCTTGCTATGCTGGCCCCTTTTCTTTTTCTTAAATGTAACAGCTAATTTAAATGCTCTATTTTGGGGATTTTGTATTGTCAGAAAGTGGATAATGACTGAGAGTTGATGGAAGCCCTGCTCTTAAACTGACCAAGCTTTTATTATTATTCTTTTCTTGAAGGTTATTAAATACAGTATTTCAAAACCAGATATGATTTTATTTTATCTTATTTCAGCTCACTGGAATTCCTTCAAGCCGGGCACAGTAAGGTCCTAGTGGTTTTAACAGGAGTGTTGCTTTTGGAATTCTGTTCTAAGTACATGCATTGCATTTTTCTTCAATTTATTGCAGTACTTGTTCTTATGGCCTTAAAAAATAACAAATTACTTTGCACATTTTCCTCTGTTGGACTATTTTAAAATCACAGAGGGTTATTGCTTCCCTCTTTCCCCCCTATGAACAGTGTTATGTTTTAAATTATTTGACTACAGAGGTCTGGTGTCATGATTAGCAACTGGTTCCTTGTTAGATATCTTCCTCTTCCTAAAAGCAAATCACCAGTTTCTGGTTTCCCCTTTCTCTTAATCTACCAGGTTTTCCTTATCTAGTGGCATCTCTTGGTGAAGCAGATAGTAGGCTCTGGAGGAAGACTGGGGAACCTATAATCTTCTTGTTGCTAATTGACTCCAGTGATAGAGCCAGCTAACATCTGCAGACCACAGATTTTCTAACTTTTTCTTTTCTGCTGAGGGAAACAAACAAACAAAAAACCAATCATGACAATCTGTAAGGAGATGAATGCTTTCCCCTCTCCTTCTATTCTCTCAGATTTCTTATTTCCAGTTGGTAGACTTGTTTATGTTGACACTGCTTGCTTGCAGACAGTTACATAAAGTGAGAATGAGGTCAAGGAGACATTAAATCTAACCAATTCAACCACAGATTGTGCCGAGGCTGTGTGTGGAACTGTTCAGAACACAACAGAGTTATCAGGAACGAGGTAGATTTCATTCCTCAAGATTTTTGGTAGTCTTGAGCCATTTCCGCACTTCTGTGAGATGGAGCATTCCAAGTGGAAAGGTACTCAGCTGGAGTGGGATCCTGCTGTCTCGGTAAAAGGCTGTCCACATTTAGACAGCCACACCTGGAACAGGCCCATGCCACATGGTGCTATGCCTGCTGTGTGGCACTATGCTAACTGCCCCATCACCCCATCACCTCCCATAACCCCTGAATGATCTTATATATAGTGCAATGAAGGATAATTCTGTTTTTGAAAAAGGATAAATATATCTATCAAATGGTCGATCAATGTAGAATACTTTATAACTAGGGATGTGCACAATTTTTTTTGTATTTGATTTGTATCAAATCGAATACATGAAAATTCCTATTTGTTCAAATAGATCCCCTTCAAATGTGTTATTCAATATGAATGTTCAGTCCCATATGAATCCTATACAAATGCATATGAATGCATACGAACCCCATATGAATCCCATACAGATACTATAGGAAGCTTCATACAAATGTATCAAAACATTTTATTTGAATTTGAATTCCAATCTTTGAATGTGCAAACCTTAGATTCAAATTTAAATATCCGAATTCAGCCAAATTTGTTAAGAATTTTGAATGTTATGAATATTTGTCCACATCCCTATTTATAACAATTTTGTCAAGATCTTTTTTAATAAAGCATTTGAAACTGGTATGCAAAGATACAGTCTGATGTTGATGTAATTGTTTTACTCCAAAGAGCATATCTTTAGACATCGAAGTCTTGAAAGAACTGAAACAAAGGCACTGTAGTAGTGAAACAACTTGCCAAAGCTCTTGGCAATATAGTGATTTCCTGGCAGACAAAAGGGGAAGAAATGGAAGCAGCAACAGTATTTATTTTCTTGGGCTCAATGATCATACTGCAGATGGTGACTGCAGCCATGAAAGATGCTTGCTCCTTAGGAGGAAAGCAATGGCAAACCTGGTGCCTTTCTGCATTTGGCCCACTAGTCGACCCACAGCGTGCTCCGAGACAGAGCATCTGCACTCTAAGGAGCCATTTCCTACTCAGAAATAGCTTCTTCCATGCAGGAACGCATAGCAGGTTAACTATGTGTGGAGCACAACTAAGTGCTCCACAAATGCACTTATCTCAACCAGTCCTGTCCTTTCCTGGCTCTGGCAAGGCCCATTATTATCTCTATGGTACAAGGAGGGGCATGAGATGCATCATGCAAGTGTGCTAATGGGTCACCTGATGTGTTGACACCAATGTGTGTGTGTGGCACCAGCACCTGAAGGGAAGATGGTGGCGCCCAGACACATGTCCTCAGCAAGGTAAACGTCCAGATGTGTGTGTGTGTGTGTTTGGCTTGGCTTGGCTTGTAGTAGCATTTGTGAGTGTGAATGCTGGTACACACATGGGCAAGTTCGCCTTTCCCATCCCTTGGATGGGATGGACAGTGTAAATTCCCCCTTGGACAGAATCCTAAAAAGCAAAGGCATCGGCTTGCTAACAAAGATCTGTATAGTCAAAGCTTTGGTCTTCCCAGGAGTGGTATATAGCTGTTTAAACAGGACCAAAAGGAAGGCTAATAACTGAAGAATCAACGCTTTCAAACTGTGGTGCTGGAGGAGACTTTGAAGAGTCTCTTGGACTGTAAGGAGATCAGATCAAGCAATACTAAGGGAAGCCAACCCTGACTATTTATTGGAAGGACAAATACATAAGCTGAAGGTCAGATAGTTTGTCTGCATAATGAAAAGGCAGGCCTCATTGCAAAGGTCCTGATGCTCTGGAAGACTGAAGGCAAAAGGAGAAGGGGAAGGCAGAAGATGAGATGGATAAATAGTGTCATGGATGTAACAAACATGAGCTTGGGCAGACTTCAGGAGGAAGTGGAGGACAGAGGAGTCTGGCATGCTGTGGTCCATGGGCTCATGGAGAGTTGGACATGACTGAATGACTCAATAATACATGTTTTTATCTTTCTAATTAACTTGACTCATGGAATATATGTAAATATGTAGGAAATTCTTCAAGCAACAAAATAATTCCACAGAAAGGATCTCCACAAAAAATAATGGCAAACTACTTTGATATTTTTGTCAAGAAATATGGGTGGATTGGTCCACTTGGCTACTGAATTTCAATTTAATCCAATGGCATCAAAGAACATCATACTGCTCAGCACCTAAGGAAAGATATGGTAGTTAACTATACACTTTTGCAAAAGTTAGATTTTTAATTAAAAAAAACTGTAATATTTATTGCCCTTTCCTCTCTAATGTATAACATTTGTATTTTCTTTTTTTAGAGAGATTCAAGAAGGATTCAGAGAATAGTTTCATATGCATCAAAGGTGTCTATTTGTCCATTGGCATTATTTTCTCTCCAATTAACCGTGAGTACAATAGTAAGCACATAATTTATTGGCCATTAGTAGTTATACTAGGGATATCCCAAACTCCTAAATCAAAACAAGGAGCCTTTCTGAACTTCCCATCCCATCTGTGGGACTGGAATAGAACATTCCCATTGGTGTGCACTAGGATTCACACTCGCAAATGCCAGTACATGACAACCCCCCCCCCATGCGTGCCAACTTACCCCAAGTGCAAACACACGGCCTGGCACTGCCATCTTGGATCTGGATGCTGGTGCAACTTTGCATGTGCCCTCGCCGTCATCAGGATGATGTGATGCGCTGTACATGTGCAGTAGCATTTTTGGTCATCAGAGTTGCCAGCAGGCTTGTTTGACACCTCAGATGACCCACCCAGCACACAGAGGGATAGGCCACCTCTGGTGATGGTAAGTCTACATGTAGTTTGCATGCAGCATGCTCCTGCATGCAAGAGGCCATTTCTGAACTATAAATGGCCCCTTCAAATGTAGATGCTTTGTCTGGGAGTGTACTGCATTCAGACAATGGAGCCAAGTGCGGAAAGACTCAGGGTTTAGAAATATCACTCCAGGAGACATACTGCTGGTAATATGTGCACACCCTATTCAATAATTTTACAGGTAAAAACTAGTTACATATTTTGTGATTGATAAAGTTAATTTCTGCCACGATGCCCAGCGATCCAGAAAGTGCCTGCCCTCACTAGGAGTGGTTTGGCCCTGTTAGGATGCTGGGTTTGTGCAACGGCCAAGTGAATACTACAGTGTGGACACAAAACACTGGTAGCAAGCGTTTCAACAGTTAACTAAAACAAGTTTATTATTATACACAAGCAATACTATAAAAGATAAAATAAGGTTCAGGTATTTGTTGGTTTAAATTTGCAAGTCTCTTACAGCTAGGAGCTACCCCTTTCCCTAAAGGAAAATAGTTCCCCTTTTTAAAAGACAAACCTCTCCACATTCCTCTCCCTCTGACTTGCTTTGCCACTGCTCAAGCCAAGCCAGTGTACCAGAACGTGGCCCTAGATGATCACAAGGTCCAGTCCGTCCTTGCTTGTCCAATCATCCAGCCTGGTCAGTTGCTAGCGAAGTCTCCCTCGGAGCCCCAATCTTCCTCGATTGTCCCCTTCAGAAATCGCTCAGCCAACAGCCCAATGGTCAGCTACTGGTTCCAGCTCCCTCAGGATTCAGCTCTTTTCCTTTCAGCTCTTGTCCCAGCATGAAGACCTAGTCTGCTGTGTTCTCAGTTCCTTTATACACACATCCCTGACCCTGATTGGCTGTAACCGCAATAAAATGCTGCTGGAGATTCCTAACAGAGGTTGCTGTCCCTCCAGCCTGATTGGTGGGAACTCCTTCTCTAGCCCCTCCAGCACTCAGATCCCCGGACAGCTTTTCCCTCCAAAACCTTACTCCAGCCAATCACTGCAACAGGGCCCGCACAGGATTTCCCGCCCTTTTTGCAGCTCAAATCCCAGGGTTAGCAACAAGCTGTTTGCAACAAAGCTAAACAGTTTGCTGCCTGTACCCAGAAACCGTCACAATTTCTATCTTATATTTTAAATCCCTGCAATCAAACCAACTGGCCTGATTTCTGTAAGATTTTTTCTCCCCCAGGAATGGGGTGTCCTAAAGTTGCAAAATTGTACTATATAATTAAATTTTTTAAGACTGTACACCAAAAAACACACCTGAGGCCCAGTTCACAGTTAACTCAGTAGAATGTTCTGAGAAGACCATTCCAGGCTGGTTAATGTCCTTACCAACTGGGGTTATTTGCAGGCTGGGTGTAGGAATATCCCTGATCCTGTCCCAGTGTAAGTGGTCATGTTCCAGACCTTATGTCCTCACCTTAGGTGCTCCAACCATTCCTTGCTGCAACTGGGTGAGAAGACAGCACGTATGCTATGTGCAAGGTGAGTCAGGTCAGGACAGAAGGTCTGGAAGTGTCCTGTTTGCTCTGCTCCCACTTCATTCCCCATGGCATGGACCTTTAAGGTGTCTATAGCAGGTAAGTGGGAAGAACAGGTGGGAGGCCTTGGGGGCTGTTCCAGGCAGATAACGGTGCTCTGTCTGGAACTGTCTCTGGGTCAAGTGTGACAAGGCCCAAGTTTTTACTAGGTTTGGGTAAAAATGTACATTACTCATACTATGAGGGTTAATATAATTTTTCATAAATTATGCCACCTGTTCATGCATTGCAAAAACATGAGTTACTAAAATAGTCAGGATGTGGATGCTAAAAACAATACCTTTTGTAATTTACTTTTTGGTAGAACTGCATGGTATTTTGCTAATATTAATAAAAGTGGCTATTTTCTTGCATGCAAAGTTTATCCAGTTTTATTGATAGTGTTGAGATGTTTTGTGAAATCCACCAGAAAGTTTATTAAAAACTCAGTTAAGTATATAGAAAAAAGGAAAGGCAACTGCAAATGATTCTGAAGAGATCCTGTTACATTTTTAAACATTCAGTGGTCTTTATAAACAGGTGTATAGGTGAGCATGCTGTATGTGAAGCAAAAAATATCTGGCCAGATCCGAACCAATGAATCTGGACCAGTGAGGTCTGCTGGTTCAGACAGTAGCTGTCTACATGGCAGTGCTGGCCCAAACCAGCCCTTTGCATGAGGTTTGGAATTGGCCTCCAAAAGGCCATGAAGGTGTAGGAACAAAGGTTCCTGGCCATGGATCTCCTTGATGATCCCTTTCAGTGATGTGCTTTGTTGTACCACCAAAATTGGTCCTCTAGTAGTCCAAAAAACCAAGGCATGCCTCCATGATCTGTGGTGTTTCTGCCCTTCCCTTCCGGTCCGTTGGACAGGAAAGGTGCCAAAGAGATTAACGTGTACTAGTGTTCACACTAGGGAAAGCTAATACATGGCAGCCTAACCCACAAGTGTCCGAAAGCTTACTTTGTTTGGGGGGCACATTCGATCCCTGCCAGGGTGCCGTTGTTTTTATTGCAGCGTCCTGCATGATGGCAAGTGTACCGTTGCCATTGCTATGGCAATGATGACACTCTGCACATGCACAGTCACGTCAGGGGTCATGTGAGGTACCAACGTGCTTGTGTGGCACCTCAGATGACCCCTCACACCAGAAATGGTGTGAATGGTCACCCTGTGGACGTGACAGGTAAGTAATTGGTCAAGATTGGTGGGAGTTAGTTTGTTAGTGGGGCACAATTTCATGCACCACAGGTAGTTTGCAATAGGTTAACATCTGGGCAGGGAGGAGGCATTTCTAGGCTGTTAACCTATTACAAACTAAGAGGCCAGGTGCAAACTGGACTCTGGACAGGACCAAGATGAGATGCTGGTAATCCTAGATGTCAAGGACCATTTTTAATTCAGATTGAGGGTTCCCTCATCTAGATTAAGCTCTGTCCTGTGCAGACAGAATGTACCAGCAATGGGTGAGACCTCCCATATTATGCACTAATGTGTGGATGTGGAAGGGAAGGTTCTTTGGGCACTTGCTGGTGAGAATGGCCCTCTCACTACTCATGAGTTATTAATTTATTTCTTGTAAATATATTATTTATTGAGAGCTTTGAGAACAACTGTGAAAGTGTCTTTACCCTTAGGCTTAGGGTGCTTCCGCACAGGCCCTTTAATGCCCTTTAGTCACACATTCCAATGTGTGCCTCCGCACACGGGTCGCTGATTAGGACACTTCCGGTGAGGGGTGTCCACACAGCGAGCCCGTTTTTAATCCGGATTACGGCGGCAAAACTGGTTTGCCGCCGGAGCGTCCGCATTAGTGGGGCCAAAGAAGCACACATCCGGTGGGTGCATCAGCACCTAACTGGACTTAATGTGTGACTAATGGGTGTTACTAACACACCACATTTTAAGTGGTCTTGCGCCGTGAAAACGCATCCACTTAGGATGCGTCCGCACGGCGCAAGTGTAACTACCCATGTCCCACCCCCAGCTCGCCACAATTGGCTCGCCGGAGCCAAGCATGGTGAGCCGGGGGCTCCTACCTCTTGGCTCGCCTTCGCTCCAGAAGCGGCGGATCGCCGCTTCTGGAGCCAGGGCAAGCCTGCCTAAAGCCCATCCTAGCCCACCCTGCGGGGAGCGTGGCTGATCCCCTCTTTACCTTGTCAGTGTTGGCCGGTTTCTGAGGGTCGGCGCCCAGGATGCAGCGCGCCTGCGTTGTGCGCGCCTCCTGAGTGGCTGGGGCAGTGCACACTAGTAGACAGCACACCTGCTCAGAATGCCTCCTGAGGGCAAGGGCTGCAAGCGCCCTCAATCAGCCGCTTCTGGAGTGAGGGCGAGCCACCCTGGCGAGGTCCCCCGGCTTGCCAGGCTTGGCTCTGGCGAGCCAATTGTGGCAGGCCGGGGGAGGGCCCTCCGTCCTGGATCGGAGACGAGTGCCGTGCCTCCGCACAGCACCCGCCTCCGATCCGGATCTATGCCGCATGTGCGGAGGCAGGGGTGTGGGGTAGATCCACATCTCTTTGATGCGGATCTACCCCGTTAAACCAGATCTACCAGTGATCTGGAGTTATTAAAACCGGTTCCCCCGGAGCCAGTTTTAAGAAATCCGGGTGCCGGAGATCCAGTTTAATTAACCCCTGTGTGGAAGCAGCCTTATAGTCTAATTAGAAATGATATGTGAGGAAAGTGGAATGCAGAGGCAAAAAGGGAGTGATGGGACAAGCCAAGAAACACTGCCAGAGGATAAATGGTGATTTCCCCATTTTCCATTAGGCCTTTCTTCTGCATTCTGATGCTATCACAATATGATACCCTTCTTTTCCCTTGAAAGTTGATAGTAGATGGAACAGGGAAGCAGAAGAGTCCAACTGGAGCAGCCTGAAGATGATGTTTTTCTGGAGTTCTTTCCTGGCAGTTGCTGCCTTTTTAATAAACCCTTTCTACTTCTTAAAAAAATACATATTTATTTTTCATACTCCTATTTCCCTTTTCTGTTTGTTGAAAGGAATTCAGTTTCATCAAAGTGTGTCCCTGTATAGTATTTGTGCAGGCAATGACTTTGTATTCAAAACAGAATAAATTGTTTTTCTGAGATCCTGCTTCTGAGAAAACTGAAAATCAAACAGGTAAAATATGTTAAAATAGTTTCTCCTTTTTGGGTCATTTTCTGATTTATGTGCTCCAGAATCTTGATTTCCAGGCACAAACTCAAGTTCATAGGTTTGGTTCAGTTCAAATTGAACTGTACCTTGTTGAGTTTGTTTTGATCTAAAAATAGGTTGAACAAACTTGACCAGTTCTAGAATGAACTATCAACAGTTCACAAACTGGTCAAAGGTATTTATTTATTTATTTACATTTATATCCCACCCCATACCCAGAGGTCTCTGGGCGGGTAACAACAGATTAAAACAAATTAAAACAGGATATAAATTAAAACAGATAGAGGGTGTTTTTCCACTGTTACTAAAAGTACCCATTAAGTACCCATTAATGGGTACGAAATGGTATTTTTGTACCCATTAATGTATACTTAATGGGTACTTCTAGTGGCAGTGGAAAAACACCCATAGATTAAAATGAAATACAGATTAAAAACAAGATGCACATTTAAAACACCTTAAAAATTCAACAAATTTAAGACCGGACACTCCCTAGAACATTAATAATGGTTTCATTATAACTGGGGAGAGAGAATAGAACCTCAGCCAAAAGCCAAGGCAAAGAGGTAAGTCTTTTTACATTTAAAAAGCTCTATTTTATGGTCAGATGAGGCTGATTATCAAATGGTTCAAACCAAACTGTTTAGTTCAACACAATTTGACTGAACACCCCCAGTTTGGTTCAATTCAAGCCAGCCTCTTTTGAACAGGAGGGTGGTTCAATCTGATTTGAACCAGTTTTTGGTTCAATTTGAACAGCAGTCAGACATGAACTGAACTTGCACATTTTATTATTATTATTATTATTATTATTATTATTATTATTATTATTATTATTATTATTATTATTATTATTATTATTATTATTATTATTATTATTATTATTATTTTATTTTATTTTATTTTATTTTATTTTATTTTATTTTATTTCTATAGCACTGTACATGTACTCAGCACTTCACAAACACATAATGAAATCAATAGAATATATAGAAAACCTGCCAATGGCGTCATCTTTAGTCTAAAAATGATGAGGAGCCTCTACTAGTAAAGGAGGCTCACAGCTTCAGAAGTTTGTTCTTTAGCATCATCACTGTTAACTTATCCACCGTACTGCCATCTTTGCCCTGTGCCATCTCTGTTAGCTTTCATTCTGTTAGCTTTCATTTTTTTAAAAAAAATATTTTATTTTCATTACAATTCAGAACAAGACACATACAGATCTGTAAAACTGTTATGTTCTTCACAATATTTTGACCATAAATGACTCATTCTTCCACATGTTCCCTTATCGGAAAGAGAGTCTTAAGGGTCTAGGAGAGGGTTAGTGTAGACCCCGTGCTCTGCTGATTTAAACAGATTGGCTGTGGTGCCGCCATAGCGAAGTCAGTTGGTGGAAGTTTTAATGGACAGCTGTAACTAGACACAGAAGATGTACCAAATGAGAAGGTGTTAAGAGTCAAAGGCTGTTTCCTTACCGCATGTGTTAACCTGAAATATGCTGGGTGGTTTTGGACCAGATCATTGGGCCAAGACTGCATTGTTAGGCACTGCCTGCCACTGGTGGGACTGGTGAAATATTGCTTAGCTCCTCGTGCCTGGTAGACTAGATCAGCCACTTGGTGCTGTCTATACATGAGCAGCTGTTCTGGTCTGCCATGGTGGGACACTTCAGAGGCTGCTTTAAAGCAGCCTGTTATTGGAGCAGGCTATGGTTCCATTTTCATATTGTCAGCTCCTTCATACTGTCAGGATGCAGTGCTCCATGGGAGGCAAGGCCTTCCTCTTGACTGGTCTGCATTGTGGATGCGGCATTCTCCTAGCACTGCTAGGCTGGTTCAGCAGCAGAGGCTGAATGCAGCCACAACCTCCATTTAAAACATCCCGAGGAAAGGATTAGTTTGGTTTTATTATATGCAAATTGTGCTGCTGGGTGAAGTTCAGTTCACTCTGATCCAGTTTTAACTTCATGTATGCATACCTACATAACGATTAAAAGCCCCACCTGGTAACCATGCATGGATGACAAAGATGGCTGCTTGAAGGAACCCCATGCTGCTGGATGGGCCAGGAGGAGAGCCCATCAGTGACGCTAACTACAAAGGCTCAGAAAAGAGCAGCTAAGGATCATGGGAGTTTTACTCAAGGAAAGGAAATATTACCTAATCATCATACACAAAGGACCTGTTCATATTTAGCTTGCAAGAGTGGTCCCAGTTGGTACCAAGGAGACTCATCCACATGTTCCTGCTGCCATTCCTGGAGTTCTAGGCCCTTTCTGCATTGGACCATAAGGCCCATTATGGAAAACTAGGCCTGTCACCCTTCCTTCCTTCCTTCCTTCCTTCCTTCCTTCCTTCCTTCCTTCCTTCCTTCCTTCCTTCCTTCCTTCCTTCCTTCCTTCCTTCCTTGAAGAGAATGACTGCTTTATTTGCTTCCTTAGTTAATACTCATGTATCATGGATCTTTGAAGTAAACTAGTCCTCATCTATGCTGCCTGAAATTCATTTTGGGAATGGGAGGATAAATCTATGAGTATTGTTAATAATAAACATTCACTTCTGCTGTTAAATAAGATTTAGTAATGTTTTCATTTGAAAGGAATGGCTCAGTTGATAATATGTCTTTGAGGTATAGCTGGGACCGACAAATCTGCCCTTCTAGCAAAGTACACAGATGGGATTTCTCCCTGGAAATTGCTCAATCATTTCCAACACTCTTTTCTTTTAGTCTGGTCACGCTACATGGAATATAATGCTGTGTGGTTTCTCAGTGTAGAAAAGAAATCTAGTGTCTTATAAGTTAACTTTGGGGGCTGGGAAAATGATGGACCTGTAAGGAGGAAACAGCATCTGCAGAAAATGAGGTACTTTAGGGATAATGGAAAGCAGATTACACATAAGCCATCTGTCACACACATTTATTTGTATAGTACTTTTCTGTTCTCCCGCTAGCATATTTTACTATATACTGAAGGTGCATTTTTAAGAAATCACATATCTCTGGAGTAATGCCTTTTAATCATGGGATTCTTCAACTACTCAACGGGTTGCACCAACAGAATTTTTTAATGTCCCATCCATGTCATCTTCATTTTCATCATGTTTCTTCATTTTCTGCATTTACATCCAAATTAGGCAAATTGGAAATGCATATGTTTTCAAAAAGTAAACTATTTTCTTTAGAGTTATATGAAAAATAGGGCAGAGCTTCTATAACTTTCAAAGCAATACAACTTAAATGTACAGGAGCCTTATTCCCTATTTCAGATGGCAATTTTAACTTAATATGTGTCAATTAATGAAGTTTAATCCTCCAGTTTGAATGCTTAATTTCAAAGTATCAGGGTGTGAATGTGGGAATCATTGGAAACCAGAGTCAGTTGTTTCAGAAGACAGTGAAGCTCTGAGCCATTGACTGGAAGGTTAAAGATAGCTGAGCAGAAAGATGAATGAGAGAGGAAAGGAAGTAGATGAGAAAGAGAGAGTGGCTAAAAGCACTGAGTCACTAGAGAGCTATAAGATGCAGAAGAACTCAGAAGAAAAGCCTGAGGCAAGAGAGGGCTAACAAGGTGTTCGCTCAAAGAGGTGTAAATTGCAAGCCCCCCAGAATAGATTATATTGCACTATTTTTATGGGCAGAAAAAGGAAGAGCCCCTCATTTTGTGAGCCAGGGCACACTTTCCTCATGAAAGCAGAGTCTCAAGCTACAGTGAAGCAGTGAGACCTACCTCAAGGAGAACTGAGAGCAACCTAGTATTCAAAAGGGACCCCCCCCCAAAAAAAAAAATTGACTACAGTGTAGAGGAGGACCTGAAGCATCTCCCTTGCATGCAAAAGGTTCTGGTTCCAGTTTGTGCCATCTTCATGGAAGAAGGCAATGGCCAGCCACTTCATAATCTTTTCCAAGAAAACTGCATGGATGTATTCATGAAGAAGAAGAAGAGTTGGGTTTTCTACCCCGCTTTTCTTACCCATTTAAGGGGACTCAAAGCAGCTGACAAAACTTTCTATTCTTTTCCCCACAACAGAACACCCTGTGAAGTAGGTGGGGCTGTGAGAGCTCATAAGAGAGCTGTGACTAGCCCAAGGTCACCCAGCTGGCTTTGTGGAGGAGGGCAGAATCAAACCTGGTATTCCCAGATAAGAGTCCGGCTCCTTAACCACTAGACCAAACTGGAGCTGAGGTCAGCTTGATGGAGTCTTTATCAGAAGCTAGAAACAGAGGTTTGCTTTTTCTACCTGCTTTTATTTGACATTGGGCACATCTGAATAGATGGCCCATAAGGGCAATGCAAGTGAAACCTTACTAAACACAGCAGGTCAGAGCCTGAGAATATTCTTTCTAGTCTTAAGGAAACACCTCTAAGTATTAGTAAAAACATACAATCAGAGCCACTTGAAGCGCAGGATTAGTCAGTGCTTCCAGGCAGGTCACTGTGTTTTCAGCTTGGCTTTCCTTAAGGGGAAGACTAATGGCCCATTTTGGGAGTGTTGCAAGGATAATTGAAATAAGGAAATGCTGTTACCTACCTGGAACTTTATGTATCAGGTGAGCCATAAATTTAAATCATGACTGAACTTATGAACTTCAAGCCATTTTAGTGGGGTCTAAACTCATCGAGTTGCAAGGTATGGAATGGTAGTGGGAATTACTCTTTTACTGTAGAGAAATCTCCCTTTACAGCTTAGATTTAGAGGTGTTTCCTCTACTTGTTCACAGCTTGTCTCTGTTTCCATTTCAATTGGAGTTTGAAGGTTCACAGGAGTGAACATTGATCTAAGGATCATTGAGAAATGATAGTGACTGCCCGGAGAGAATAGCTGAAAGGTGCTCTGGAGACAGGTAATTTCAACTTTCCTCTCCTTTCCTTCAGGAGAATGGCACATCTACATCTAAGTCAGGAATGGCACAGCTACACCTGCAGCATCTTGTGGCCCCATCGTGTACTAAATGTGAAATACAGACAATGCCTCAAATCATGTAGTGTGCAGTCATTCCAAGCAGCTATTGCTGCTTTAGCTTTAGGAAGGCAATGTGAAGCTATTTATCTTCCGGGATTACTATTTATAATAAATAAAAAATTAAGCTTGGGGGTGGGGTCTGCACTGACTTCATTTTGATCTGGCTCGGTAGGTCTGGAATTACCAGAGCCATGGGGCAGGTCAGTGCTGTCTGAACTAGTGGTGCTGATCTGAGGCCAATTTGCACTTGGCCTCGTAGTTTATGATTAGTCAACATCTGGGGAAGTGCCTCTGCGTTTGCAGGAGGTGCTTACAGCCCATGAGAACCACCTGCCTGTCCAGGTATCACCTACTAGCTGTGGAGCATGAAATTGTGCACCACAAGCATACCAACCCTCCCCAATCCCGATCAATCCCTTACCTTTAGCATCCAGGGGTGATCATCTGCACTTTTTCTGGTTGAGGGGGTCATCCGAGGTGCTGTGCACATGAGCTGGGGCCACAGACGACCCCCCTGATGTGACTGTGCTTGTGCAGAGTGTGTCACTGTAGTGACAGCACTGGCACACATGTTCTGGCACAGGGCACCGGGACCAGGATGGCAGTGCGTGGGCTAGTCAATGTCAGTCTTTTCTGCCCATTCCCTGCCCAATGGCCAGGAAAGCAAGTGCAGAAACACCCCTGGTTCACACTTCCATGTGGCTGTGGAGCTTGGGTGAGCTTCATGGTCTCACACATACATATCTGATGGCTAGGAATGAAAGTTCTAGCCTTGTGGCTTGAGGGATGTGTGCATTTTTTGGTGGTGCATTCTGAATCATGGAAGTGTGTTGTCTGCATGCTTCTGTGATCTGGAACAAGGCCCTCAGTCTGGTTGTAGACCTGGTTAAATGGGTCAACAATACATCTGGATTAAGGGCTTCTTAATCCAGATATCACTGCATCTTGTGTACCCAAAGCTGGATGAACAGGGTGGTGGGGCCTCCTTGATCTGCATTCATGTGCAGATGAGGAGACCCAGGATGCATACCAGAGGCTCCTACATCTGGATCTACAGATAATTCTAGAAAGGGCATACCAGAGAGAAAGCATTTGGTAGCATGAGCTTCATTTTGTCTATTATGACCTTGATCCTGCCCAGGGACCCAGAAAGGGAGACTCTGGGGGTGCATTTATAACATAGGTTGCATCCAGACATGACTTGCTTATTCCACTCTATTTAGATATTCCAGAATAAAGTACACTCAGACTTGGATTTTTTCTGGAGTATCCAAATTCTGTGGAATGTGTGATGTCTGGCTGAAGTCAAAGAGAGCAGTGAGGTCATTACATGGTGCATGTCTTTGGATGCCCCCTTTTGAGGGTGGATTTGCTTGCCCCAGTGGGCTTGGTGGAGGACCTGGAAAAAACCATGAGAAATGTGAGTATCTAAAGTAAATGTTGGAAATAATGAAATTATTCAAATATCTGATTTCTGAAAAAAGTGAAAACTCAGAAGCTCACATTTACAAAGGTGGGGCAGAGCATTGTAGGAGGCAAAATGTCCCCAGAAGAGCCACCTTGCTTTTAGGGGAGTGGAGGAAAAAGAGCAAGCTGGGAAGTTCTTTCATCAGCTTCCAGCAATTCCCTGACCACATGCAGAGGGAGTGCATTAAGGGCTAGCTGGAAAACTGGAAGTGTTTCCATTTGTTCTTCATTTTGCTATAGCCTAGTCTCAGTAAGGAAAGCAGTATACCCTGTTCCCCCGAAAATAAGACAGGGTCTTATATTAATTTTTGCTCCAAAAGATGTGTTAGGGCTTATTTTCTGGGGATGTCTTATATAACACATATAAGGCTTATGTTTTGAGCATCCTCAAAAATCCTGAAAAACCACTGTAGGTCTTATTTTGGGGGTAGGTCTTATTTTTGGGAAAACAGGGTGGTATTAAATATATATAAAAGAGTGGCCATAGGTCAGCGGTAGAGCATCTACCCTACATATAGAAAGTCTCAGATTCAATCCCTGGCCTTACCCTAGAAGGAAGTAATGGAAAACAACTCCTGTATTGTTGCCAATGAAACTGTATTGGTGTGTTCAGGCAATCACCAGGAGTCAAGTGCGAGTTAAGGGAAATGTGTGTGTGCTTGTGCTATTTTTAACACAGAAATCAGCAGGATCTCAGAATTTGCTCATCTCTCTTTATTTGACGATATGCTGACCCTTTTTTGTGTCACTTCAATATGTTGCGGAACCTTTCTGCAAAATATCAGCTTGTAATGCATCTTGTCTCTCAGTTTCCCAGTTCCTGTCTGCCCACAACTCGTCCCTTTGAATTTCCTTGTGCAATTACAGTGAATGGAAATGATTTTCTGCCATGGAAACTGCTGTACAAAGGGGTTTGCCGTAAGCTTCTGCTTTGGTGAGGAAGGGGTATTAGATCTCATAATTGGACTGAAGTTTTTTGCGTCCTTTCAGAGAAGCAAAATGTATCGATCTCTGCAGTGTTTTTGCATCGACAATGAATTCTTCAAAATCAGCACAATTGTCCTGTACTATAAGATTGATAATTAGGCTCCTGGGTTTCATAAGTGTAGAGGAAGAGCCGATTAGTGGACAGGTAGAAATGAGGACTGGCTATTGCAAATGACTCATTTTTAGAAAATATCTGAATTGCTATGATTAGGTTATCATGCTGCAACCTGAAGTCTTCCTAGTAAAGGGAGATTGCTGAGCAAACATCAGCAATGGTAAGAATGCTGAACAGTAGCATGGAATTATTTTTACTTTTTTTTTAATTTAAAAAAAGGCATTCACTGGTGATGTTGAATGGATGAAAGACCTTTTGATCCCAACGGTGCCTCTGCCAAGTGGAAGACAAGATGTGAATTTTGCTGCTTCCTGCCTTCCTTGCACTGCATGACTCTTGTACCACCTTCCTCCTGCGCTAGAGGTTTCCTCATGCCTCTGAGATCAATTTGCTGGAGGCTGCAGTGTGGAAGACGACAGGCAACAATTACCTTCTGTCTTTGGTTTGCAGAAGCGGAAACTTGGGTGCACCTTCAGACCACCAACTGGATTGATTCAATCCCCAATTTCCACTGGTCATTGCTATTGTTTTTTCTGATACCTAACAATTTGTCAGCAATACTTGCTTAGCATGCTCTTAGGATAGCAGAATGGCTGCTGTTGTTCTTGTTAAGAAACTTGTTCGTTTATGCTTATGTCTAAACTTCCTCTTGTGAAAATAAATAGTATTTTTGGTTATGTTTGTCTGCTGGTGATGAAGAACTAATGTTGTTGTTCTTGGGTACCACTGAAATGTGGCCAGCTCCCACTTGACTGTGTGAGTCAGTTTGGTCTAGTGGGTAGGGAACTGGACTCTTATCTGGGAACACCTGGTTTGATTCCGCACTCCTCCATGAAACCAGCTGGGCGATCTTGGGCTAGTCACAGCCCTCTTATGAGCTCTCACATACCCACCCCGCAGGATGTCTGTTGTGGTGAGGAGGAGAATAGAAAGCTTTGTCAGCTACTTTGAGTCCCCTTAAATGGGTGAGAAAAGCCAACTCCTCTTCTTCTGTGCAGTTTTCCAGGCAGTGAAACAGAAGTGGTTTGCAGTTGCTTATTTCCAATGAGAGGCCGGGGATTGAACTGGCAACTCTCTATTTTCCAGGCAGTTTGCACCACCACTGAGCTACAGATACTCCCAGAAGGAATTAATGTAGCAATTTTGTACAAAGGAGGTTGATTACTTGTATCAGCTGGGATGCTACAGTCATCCATAGCTTCCCAGCATGTGAAAAGCTCATTTCTGTTAATTATCCTGTTCTTCTACAATGGTTCATTATTATTTGGTTCCATGACCTTCCTGAACTTGAGCAAGTCTGGGACTGAATAAAAAGTCTCTTCAACTTTACTGATGTCATTGTGAGTTCCATGGAAGAAAAGCCAAGTGTAAAATTCACGAACAGTCTTTGCAGACCCTGTGTGAAGACCACCAAAAAAATTAATTTTACTTAGTGATCTGTCATGAGGTGTAATATTTGAATGATATTTATCATGTGGTTTACGGAGAGATGGAAGAAAGTAAGAGAGAGGAAACTGAGGAAGTGAGTTTATAGTTTGAAGTGCATTGGGAAACAGATTAGCAGAAAAATGATTAAAAAGAAATGGAATAGAATTGTTGTAAAATGCCCTCTAGTGATTAAATTATCAGTCTTCTGAATTACTAGATACAAACAATTTCCCTCTATGATTTGAGTTACGTGCTCTGCCCCTTGACCTGAAGTGACTAATGCCATTCTATCATCTTCCGTAAATTTGCATTTCTGCCTACTGTGTTTACTTTCCATAACACATAAAAGACTTAAATGCAATTACTGAGCTGGGAAAATGTTTTGTTATAGAATGATGATTCCTACCCTTCATTAGCATGAGAAAGTTTGTCTTATGAGTTGCAGCTGCTTTCATGCTGCGAACCATGCCACTGGAACAAGCAAATTTGTTGAAATATGGCAGAAGCCCAGTATGGGTGAATTCCCATTCAAGGGATAAAACGGTTTCAAATGGTTTGGATCCTCTTCGTCCCCACTCCCCAATAATTTAAAGTGGCTTATAAATGGTTTGGATCCTCTTTGTCCCCATTCCCAGTCAGTTTCAGGGGTATTTTGAGGATTAGTTGACTTAAAAACGCCTGATTTTTCAGGTGTTTTTTCCCCGCTTTTGCTTTTAAAACGCTTCTTCCTTAGTGCTGTGGGAACACTACAGTATTCCCCTCTACAGAAGACTGTTTCATTGTAACAATTCAGCTCCTTCACACCTTATAACAATGTTTCCTTTCCTTTGAGGCAGGGAAATCTTGCCCTTCACAAGCGATCCTGAGTAATTCTGCCTGTTTCCCAGCCTCCTTCCTTGATCTTTAAAAGGGGGACTGGGGGGGGGGGGGGAGAGCTGCCTCAGGTACTGGGAGATATGTGTATGTGTGTGTGTGTGTGTGTAGTTCACCCTTCATTAAATTGTCCCAGGACATGAATCTTGATTTCCAGTAACAAACAGCTTGCATTTCCTGTTGCATTGGTAGATATTCGCAACTCAGTTTTTAAAAAAAAAATTCAGAGAAGTATCTGCATTTTGGTCATGAATATGCAAATATATGAAGTTTTCTTGCATCAGGACCTATCTGTTCTGTAAAGCTTAGTTGAATAATTGTCACATTGTGCATCATTATAAGTGTGCCTGCTGTAAGCCTATGGGCAATCATAAGTAGGTAATCTGTATTATTAAAATTTAAGATATTTATTAACTATAAATGCAGCTCTTTAAAAGAAGTCCCCAGCTGCTGGAAACATTCAGAAATAGCATATAGTGGAGGAGTGGATAATATGTGGTTCTTTAGATGGTGGCAACCGTGGGTACCTTTCCTGTGGCCATTTTGACTTGGGCTGATGGGAACTGTAATTCAAGAATGTCTGAAGGGCTACCAGTTAGCCATTCCCACTTTACTTTTTTTTTTTTTGGTGTTGTTGCCAAGAAAACTGCATAACTACATAGTATGACCACAATCTGAGTTCAAATTGAGAGTGAGTTTACCTTAAAACACTTGGATATATACATTTTTTCCCTGGTGAATATCGTGTCCTTCAGGTACGATATGATAATGAAACTAAGGATGTACATAATCTCTCCCCCCCTATTTAATTCACATCAAAGCAAATGGGACAGAAACTTGCATTCATGTGAATGGAGCCACTTCAGTCACTCTCTGAATTGGATCCAAATCTGATTGAATCTAATCCAAATCCACTCTGCAGGGGACTGGGCAGCTGCTTTGAATGTACCAAAGCTTTGAATGAAGGCACAAGAGCTTTCACTTCACATGCTAAAGCCAGTCTTTGATTATAGTCAATATTTGATTCAAATTTGAAGTTTCAAACTTTCACAAATCATGCAAATTGCAAAGGTGACATTTTTCGCACATCCCTAAATGGAACTAATGATCTGATGATACATACAAGTCCTGTGTGCGGGTGTGTACAATTGCCAGCAGGACAAGACCATCTCGCATTTGGAGTTCGGCGCAAATGTGTGTGTGTGCCATCGCTATAGTGACCATTACACTTTGCACAGTTGTGCTTGGGGTCATCTGAGGTGCCAGCACACTTGCACCTGACCTCAGATAACCCCTCGCACCAGACGTGGTGTGAATGGTCATGGTGCTGGATGGTCATGGGATGCATGATGTTTTGCATCACCACTAGCCTACAATAGGGTAACGTATGGTAAGGCAGGAGGCATAACATATGGTAAAAAGTTGTTAGTCTATTGTGAATCATGGTGCCAAGTGCAAATTGACTTAAGGCTTATTTCTGTAATTTAGCCCAATAAACAATATTTCTTTACTGAGCATCATGGATAGGAGTTTGGATACAGATAAGCTGCTGGTGAAGAGAGGGATACAGCATGATTTCTTTTCCAACAACAAATGTATCTGAATTTACTATAGACTGTGGAATTAAAATAAAACGCTCAACTGAATCACCATAGAGTTGCACTCAGCAGAAACAGTTTTCTACAATGTGATTCAGAGATCTTGGAATTTTAGCAGCAATACAGGAAAGTCCATAATAAATCATGTCTTGCTGGGGTGAATCTAGGGGCAGCACTATTTTGATGTTTCATTACCTATTAGATAACATGCAGCCTCTCAGAAGGAAGATTGTCCTTGGAGATTGTTTAGTGTCAGATCTTGGCAGGGAAGGAAAGTGAAGAACTAGAAACTGTCTTGGAGTATGTTTAAATTCACTGGTCCCATATTCAAAATATTTCACTGTTTTTGGAGGACCATTTTTTAGAACTATATCCCTTTGATCATCAGGACTCATTTTCAGGGAAGTGAGCATAATTTTTGAGCATAAGTGCAAAGCATTCAGAGCTAGCAAGAAGTGTTCTCGCAAGAGGGGTACAAGGAAATATTACTACAGGTTCTCTTCTTTCTGGACTCCTTTTGCCTACATTCCAGAGGCAATTCTGTAAGCGTTCTTTGGAGAGAAAAATCTGACTACTTCATAAATGAAAGTGACGTGTCTGTGTGTTTGTTTTAATTTAGTTCTAAACTTCTTCAAAGCCACTTTGTTCTGCATGTGGGACATAACCATAGAGTGTTTGTAGCCAGCATTACTTTGGAAGGCAATATGCAAAGGGAGGATTTCTCCCACATGCAGTCAGAATTCTGGATTGGAGCAAAATACAGTTCTGAAAAACTTCTGAAGAACTTCTGGTGGTATGCTTGTAGGCACAGAAAGGCTGATTCCACATTGTGTGGGCTATCCCATACAACACTGGACTGTTACTAGTGTGCCACAGGCCTTCCACATTGAAGATGACCCATCTTTCAAGACCTGGAATTAATGATCTCAGCCTCCAAAGTTTCCAACCAGGTGTCCAGATGCCACATGCTGCTGGTGCTGCTTTTGGGTGCCCAAGACCCATATGTTATCTGAGGCTGTGGTCACACTTGGGATAAGTATCTGGATGCCAGTGGTGGTGGTGGTGTGTACTAGCATTGCTGAAAGAATCTGTCTTATTAAGAAGCTGGACTCAAAATGCACTAACTCTGATCACACCCAATACCTGATAATCCTTCTTCAGTTCGTCCTCAGTTTGGGTCACTCTGCTCACACTTTTCTGTTCCCATCCTGTGAGACTCCTTTAGGAGACATTTTTAGATCTCCAGCCCTCTCCATCATCTCAACACCCCTTCTGCTCTGATAGGATAAAAAGTTATGTCACTCAACAGCATATGATTACACATTGGGTGAAAGGGAAGGCAAATTCATGCAGGATCCACCTACTATAGTACAGTTCAGCCCCCTTGAATCCTTTTCTACAATCACACCCTGTCACAGCCGGAGTTTGACCTCGGCCTCGCCTGGCACTTTGTAAGCTCACTCTCTCTTTATTAAGATTTAAAACAGCTTCAAAAGTCTTGTTTCCACACCAGCAACCACTCTCCTCCATGAGATGCACACTCTCTCCATTTAGTTTACTGCTTTAAATGGCATGACTTTCCCTGCCACCAACCGCGGTGCTCTGTTGGCTTGACTTTTCCTTTTTAAAGCGACAGTACACTATTTTTGTTCTTAGATCTCTTATGTTTCCTACTGACAGATTTCAGTCAGGCTCACTTGAAACAAATCGAGATAACTTGCTTTATTGTTTACAACTTCTTCATATATTGAACAACTTAAGAATACGGTTACTTCAGGTTCAACACTTTCTCTTGTTTAAACACTTATGCTAATACTCAGGATCCTAACCTATCAATCCCTATAGGCTGATAAGGACCCGACCCCTGTCCTACCCATACCCCTGTGAGATGATCAGACAAAGACCCCTTCTTCCTCTGGTTGTGTCCTTTTATAGAGTTCCCTGTCCTGGCATCAGGTGCTCATTGGCTGTCTCTGGGTTAACTTACCCCCCCTCCCTGCCAGGATGCACTAAACCATGCCCCCTTCAGCTAATATCCCATCCAACTTATCCTTAATAAATACTCTTTAACAACTTACCTTGCTAAGGGGTCATTACACACCCAGAAAATAAAAATGGATTAACACCCTATAACAGCTTAAGACCTGTAAAAATCTGGACTCAGGAACATATGTTTGAAGGGTGGAAAGTCCAGAAATAAAATGGAAAGGACTAAAAAAGGTATGAGTACCTGGAAAGCTTCCAGCCAAAATAGCTCCTGCTGACAACTCTGGAGGCTGGAAACTTTTGTTCTTGGACTTGAAAGCTGGGCTGGAATGAGCTGCCTGCAACGTGGATGGTCCCTGGGATGGGCCAAGTTGTCTGCACTGAGCCAACAGCACTATGCAGAAAGGTTCTGGGACACCATATGCACCGCCATCAATTTATTCCTGCAGATTTTAGAAAGTTTATTGCACTGCTTGCTGAAAAGGCTCAGGAGAAGCTTAAAATGCATAAAAGGGCAGGGCAGTTCAATGTAGTTGAAAAAAAAACCCTCTATACTTGTTTGTTGACTTAAAAAGAAGTAGCATTTTATACATCCTGATTTTCCCTTAAATTTCCATTTTATTTTATTTTTAAACACCCAGCCTACAGCCAACCTCCCCCCTCCCTCATTTTTTTAGATGCAAAATTTCTGGAAACTTTTTGTTATAGTTCTACATAAGATGAAACTTTTGGTCTACTTTAGTTGCTTATTGAGGATTAATGAAGCAGTGGAGATGGGTTGGAGGGAGGCAGATAGATAGCAAGGTAGGCTTAAGGCACCATTCAAACATCTTATAAAACACACATAGCAGTGACGTCACTTCAGGAACATGATAAAATATATTTTTTCTCTTGCCACTGCTTCACTGACATGAAAAAAAACGTGTGTGTGTGTGTGTGTGTGTGTGTGTGAGAAAGTGGGAGAAAATCCATACTTGTGTCCTTTCTCTTCATAAATGCATTTGCAGGAAGAACAGCAGCAGCATTTGTCCAATTACTTCAGAGACCAGGAGGCCTGGATTCCCGCCCTTATCCACATATTCCTTTTCTACCCCTTGCTTTGGATTTTTGTGAATACTTAAACAACTGACCAATCAGAATGTGATGCACAGATGACTGGCAGGTCAAATGGGAAAAGTTGTGTTGGATGTGCTCTACCCACAACTTAATAGCTCTGCTTTCGGTTTTTGACCCTTTCAGCTGACACTTCCTGCAAAGATGAACCCCTATGGTTTGGAGCGTTTGTTTTAGAATGTTAGAATTGAGGGGTTGCAAAACTCCTGAAGATCACTTATTATAAGCGGTTGTGAGAGTTGCAGAGAAGTTAGTGCCTGCAGAGTGTTCCATCCAGGAACTTGGCTTCTGAGGAGTGCTGTTAAAATAGTACCATCCTTGGAGATCCCACTGAGTAGTTGAAATTGTAAGCGTTGGTTCAGTTATAGACTTTACATAGTAGATCTGCAGCTGAAAGGAGGGCAGACTCAATGACCAGAGAAAGACAGCATGACCCAGTTATAGGAGCCCTGGTCTAGGCAGAAAATTCATAGGGCTCTTGGTAAGGCAGGCATTCCTTTCGGTTGCCATAAACAGTTTCTTCCCTTAAACTGCAAACCTTCTTGAAGAACCCTCTTCCTCTCCTTAAGTACTTCACAGTTACTTCATTGATTTAAGTCATATTTCTAATGCATGGAAGTCAACTGCTATTGTATGAATGCAGCCATTAACAACACACAGGCAATCAATGGCAAGACTGAAAGGTCACTGGATTTTGCTTTAAGGTTAATGCAGAGAGTGAAACTGTTACAAAAGTATCCAGAGTTCAGAAGTCAAATATTTATTAACCCCAAAGAGAAGATTGAGTCGATTACATAACTTCCAATAGGGGAGGGTGTGTGTGTGTGTCTTCTTCTTTCAAATAAAATGTAATCAATATCATCTAGCAAATACTCTTCAGTTTATTAGGTTCTTCCCTCACTCTTCAGATAGCTCCGCAAAGTTCAATTTCCTTTAGTGGCTGTCTTGATATGCTGAAGTGGATTTGTGACAATGCACTGAGCCAGATCTATTTGTAGTTGGGAGCCGTAGGGCTACATACATATTTTGTATTGGGAGATTATCTTTTGCATTTCACAGAGAATTTATAGTAGAGCAAAAACCCCAATGACTGTGATTAAAAACAACAACAACAACAGTAGTAGTATGAGGATTTATTTTTCGAGATCATTAACTCCCCCACTACATTTATGTTTTTTCTTGATGTTCTGCTTTTTCAGATTGATTCACTGAATCTCTGTAACTTTAAGAGAAGCCCAAATGAATAAGAATTGAAATGTTCAGGTTCTGTTTATGTTTATTGTTTTGGAATGAAGTTTACCCTGAGAGCATTTAGGATCTTCCTTAGTATGAATCAATTAAAACTGTAATTAGATTTTGCAATAAAATATTATGTAAATGCGCATGTACTAATTACGTGATTAGACCCACATTAATTGCATTATCTGCAAAAGACAACTATCAGTGATTCTTTTTAAGCCATCAACAAACTGAAGATAAATTATGATATACTCTAATGGCATAGGCCTATCCATTCTAAGCACCGCAGTAATAGTAGAATGAAATTAAAGGGAAAAATGTGAATTTTAGCTGGTACAACTTGGAACTGAAACATTTTTCTTCACAGCAAAGGAAAAAAAGGTTGTTCTTTTTGAAAATTTGTAACTATTCATTAACACTCTGTCAGCTATGTGATAAAGGGGGTGAGGACTGATTTGAAACAGGAGAGACACTGCTAGCAGTGGAAAGTATGATTCTTTGCTCAGTCAACTTTAGAACCATATAAATACATAGCAGTTGTAAAAACTGTGAATGAGGAGCTTGGTTTTGTGATAGCTTACTTTGTGGGCATGCATACACCAAGATATAGAGAACAAGGGTGGATTCTGCACTGGAATGCTGGGAACCCACTGGGAACACCATGTCCACATTGGTGGGCATGCCTCTTGTGGAACACCACTTCCACATGGGATGTGGCAGTGGAGTGGGCCCTGGTGAGACAATGGTGCTGGAGCCTGCACCAGTGTGGTACAGTTTTGAAGCAGTGTCCCATCTGTTTCTCGTGGTAGACTGGCCTGGCTGTTCATATGCAGACACCACTGAGGGGTCGGTCTTGTTTACCTGGTGTGCAGAGGCTGGTGCCATTTTGCTCAGCTCCTGGAGGTAGGCTGCTTCTGCATGCCTGGTGGAAACACCCCCAGGTGGCAACTTCAAGGATGCTGTGTTGAGGATACCCTTGATCTGTGCTGTCAGCTGTCCTTTGGATTGTCCCAGCATGGTGTGCACCAATGTACGTCATGCAGAATTGGACAAAGATTGACCTCAAGTCAGAGTACAAAATTTTTGGAGAAAAATTGGGAAGGAAATAAATAAAATATTAGATACAAGAATTATTGGACCAAAAAAATATGTTTACTGTCTAAATTTGACCAACAGATTAAAAAAGAGCACGGCTACATTATACATCAGCTCTTAATGGTAGCAAAGGCAGTTATTGTAAAGAACTGGAAAACCCCCAAAGAAAGAAAAATAAAGGAATGGTGCAATTATAAAGCAGAACAAATGTTTTTTTTATTGCCTAAGGGAAAGGTGATTAAGATACATGGGGCACCAAACTATAATATCGGCAACAACTACTTGGAGGAGTTATATTAATATATTTGAGGAGAAAGGTGGGGAACCCAGTGGTTCAAGGAACTATAAAAGCAATCTCCAATATGGAAATAAGTGGAATTTGAGAACGGGATCTTGGCTGGGGTGGGAAGAGGAAGGGAGGGAACTGAAAACAACTGTATCTCTAATGAAAAAGAAGTATAATATGTAAGAGATGTTGCTAATATAAGTATACTATTTTATAATTTCAAATTATTTATTTTATTTATTTTATTTATATTTAAAATTATATGCCGCCCCATACCTGAGGGTCTCTGGGCGGCTCACAGCATTTAAAAACAGATGTATAAAAACAGTATCAAAAACAAAACAAATTTAAAAATGCAGTTTTAAAAATACAAGAAAAGTTAAAAACATCAGTGATTTTCAGTGAGGGGAAGTGTGGGGGACATTTAACCTAAGGCCTGCATGAATTATCCATTAATACATAAAAATTAAAAATTAAAAAACTGATCCCAAGACAATTTTTCATTGATTTCTAACTGAGGACATTTTCAAAAATAACTTATGCTCTACATGGGGCTAGGGATGTTGTTCTGTTTTTGGATTTGATTTGTATTGAATCAAATGTAAGACAATTCATATTTGTTCAAACAGATCCCCTTTGAATGCGGTAGGATTCTATTCAATATGAATGTATTTGTATGAATTCGTACAAATATCCAATTCGAACACATACGTATTTGATATGTATCTGTTACATATCCGATATGCATCCTGTAACCTATCCACCCTGAAAGCATCAAATCCACCCTAAATCCACTTTGAATCTGCTCTTGAACCATGCCAGATTAACTCTAGATCTATTGCAGATGAGACTGGCGCAGCTGCTTTCCCACCTCCCCATTTCATGAATGTTCTGAAGCTTTGTACAAATGTTCCAAAACATTTGTATTTGTACGAATGTCAATATACGAATGTCGTAACATTTGATTTGTATACGAGTGTCTGAATTTGTACGAATAATGAATGTTACAACTATTTGTGCACATCCCTTCCACAGGGCTGCTCTTGAAGATGGTTTGTGAGCTATAGCTGATGCAAAATACTGCATAAGTTCCTAGACAGATCATTCCTGTGCTCAAGGAGCTACACTAGATTCCTCTTTCTTCTAAATTCAGTTCAAGTTTTTATAGATGACATATAAAGTGTACATGATTTGGGTCCCAAATATCAAAGGGAGCATTCTCCCAGATAAACTTGATGATCAGTTAAGATCTTCTAGGGAAACCCTTTTAGCTATAGCATCTCTGTATGAGATGCATGAAATATTAGCAAGAAGCAGCATTTTCTCAGTGGCAGAACCCACATTATGGAAGAACCTCCCCACTGAGGTTTGCCGAGAACCCATGCCTGCCATTGTTCAGCATCTGATGAAAATTCATTTGTTTAGCTGGGCTTTGGGGATTACATTTTAAAAATTATTATTATTTCTTAGTTGTCATCTTACCTTGTAAATTATTTTAATGCTGTTTTTAGTTTTTTTATGGTTTTATTCTGTACATCACCCTGGGATTATGGTGAAGGGCAGCATAAAAACCTTATGTAAAGGAATAAAGAAATATGTAGAGAATCATTGAAGATTTATTGCACTTATTGCTTTGAAGAAAACGGTGATACTAGAGTTAGAATACTTTGTTGTGAAATAATAACAAAGTTTGCCAATGATTTTAAAGGCAAAACAACACTTTATCCACCATGAACATGCGTTCTTTTCCCATGGCATAGTCTATCGCATGGTGTAAGAAATAAGAGCATAGGATGAACCCTGCTGGATAAGTCACAGCCCATCTAGACCAGCATACTGTCTCACACAGTGACTTCAAGCAGAAGATTAAGGCAGAACCTTCACCTTCTCTTAGTTCCCTGCAAATAGCCTTGAGGCGCATCCTGCTTTGTGTTTCCAACCTGGAGGGAGTACTAGGCATCCATTCTAGTAGCCACTGATACACCTATCCTCCATGAATTCATCTAATCCTTTCTTAAAACCATTCAGACTGTTGTCGCCCTGGCCTGGCCTACGACCAGCCCATGCTAAGGCCTATGGGTCCAGGTTCAAAGGTTTCGAAGTCACAGGCTGTCATGCCGCCTCATGTCAGCCCCTTGTCCTCAGAGGGAGAGGAGGTGCCAGTGAGGGCAACCCCGACATTGCCAGAGACAGATGCCACCAGTATGAATGTCGAGAGCCCGCAACCAGCTGGGGGAGGGAGCGTTCAGACTCCTCAGGAGAGGAGAACGTGGAGAAGGTGCCACGCCCTTGTCAAAAAACGCTGTGAAAGCAGAAACAGAGCACACACCGTTTGTACTGATTAGAACAGCTGATGAGGCAAGGGAGAGGCGCAAAGTCCCCTACTTAAGAACTTGCCAAACACTCGGCGCGCATTGCAGACAAAGCCATGCAACCTCGATGTGATACCTGAACTGTGTTAGACCCTGGACCCGTTGACTTTGCTGACCTCTGGACTGCCCCCCCCCTCCAATTCGCTGAACTTCTGGACCACCCAACCTTGGACTGTACCCTGACTTTGAGAAAGCTACACCCCCATGGAGCAGAGCCGTGTGCATATGTCTGTCCGCTTGCCTTGTTGGCCCGCGACATGACACAGGCCATGGCTTCAGAGTCCCTGGTTAAGACATCGAAGTTTCCAGGAAGGACTTTCTGGTTGTGGATATAGAAGTGGCACAATTCCAGTTCTGCGTCTGGGTGCCTAGCTAAAAAGGGCATGTGCCAGTCTGAAACAGGACAGGCTGTCTACCCATTGCACAAAAATGAAATGAACTAATGTAACTGTTATCATCCTACTTTTGGAATTAAACAGCAACTGAAATGGAAGCCTGAAAATAGCATTATAATCAATCTGTTTCTAGCTAAGCCCTAAGAGGTACAGTCCCATCACCTGCAGTAGTTGGGGTGGGAGACATGTGGGAGAGCTTTTTTGGTTATAGCCCCCAGATTATGGAATAATCTCTCCCCCTGAGATGCATCAGGCAGCCTCACTGTATGTGTTCAGAAGAATGGTGAAGATGCACTGTCAATGGTTTTATTGTAGCCCACCCTGAAATTTTCAGATATAGGGCAGAATAGATAGATAGATGATGATGATAAGCAGGAAGGCAGGCCTGCAGGCAATGTAGACAGACAGACAGACAGACAGACAGACAGACAGACAGACAGACAGATAGATAGATAGATAGATAGATAGATAGATAGATAGATAGATAGATAGATAGATAGATAGATAGATAGATAGATAGATAGATAGATAGATAACCTGCCCTGAGACTTTCAGGTATAAGACAGGATAGAAATAACATAATAAAATAAATCCTCATTACAATCTTAGCAGAGGGCTGTTCTTTGGGCATGTATATGAACCACAGTGGGAAACCTGACTGATATCTAAAAATGTTTGTGGTAATTTAGTATTCATTCACTTCATCCTGACAGAGATTTCTAAGACTCATTTGCTACCTTGAAGAATGGTATTATGGTTAAAAAGACATAAAGGATGAATAATACCTCGTCAAGAATGAAGAACATATAACAAGGGTTCTATTTTCTGTCAAACTTTTTTTCATTAAATGCTGAGAGATATTGATGATACCTTCTTCTGGTGAGAATCTATATCACCTATAATACCATTTCCAATTATGTCCTTGTGTTCCTATGGTGAAAAATTGCACTATCAGCATATGAACAAAAGCATTTGTTAACAACAGTTTCCTAAGTTTAGGTAACCAAATTTTGTGGGGTAAATTTATGCATCTTGGTTAAAAGAAATTAAATGTTTAGGTGAAAAATAATTATAACATGAAGAGCTATTTGGGAGCAGTTTCTACTTTGCTCTTAAAGTACTCCTCCGCCTCTTCCTCCCCCTTCCAAAAGAAATGGATGATGCATATCAAATGTTCATCGTGAGGGAAAATCATTCTCCTTGGTGAAACTATTTTTAGAAAGATTAATTAAAAAACCCAGAGTAGGTTGAAAAGACAACTAACACAGACAGATCACCACTTAATGGTTTTAATTTTCCATTGAAATTTGCCTGATACTTTCTGTCGGGGAACTCATTTTCATATTTAAGTAGAAATAAGAACTTTATAATAAACTAACAAAGCAATCTGCACTTCCCTCATCTCTCTGGCCTATTTGGGACAATGCTGGGACAATGCGCATGTGCGTGTCTGTATCTATATTTGTGTTTCCATGGCTGTGGTCACGCTTTAGATTTAATCCAGCCTCAGTCCACTTTCACCGTGAGAGAATGCATCAACAAAGCGACAAGCGGTTTTCTTCCAGTGTTAACTCAGAAAATTCGCTTTTGGGATAGATAATGTGGAAAGAAAACTAGTGGTCACTTGGTTAATGTGTTCTCTCACTCTGAAGATGGACTGGATTAAACCTTAGGTGTGTCCATAGCACATGTGTGTTCATTTTTTAGTTTGGGGTATCAATTCTATGGAGGCATGACAGTGAAGATCAATATGGTTATCTCTTACTACAGTGAATCACTATTAAGATGAAACCCTGCAGTTTCCAAAATTATCATTTGAGCATTATGACTTAATCATTTCTAGAGACTGAGGGTACAATTAGACAGGTTCGTTTTTTGTAATCCCTTTCCCTTAGATGCACAAAAAGACTGTCTAACAAACAATTGAAGGAATAAGCCTAACTTATTTTTCTTCACTTCAGTGTTCTTCAACTCTATTTTTGGCAAAGCCTTCCTTCGTTGACTGGCCACTCATCTACTTTCAGTGGTCCCGATCGGTCACTCACTGGCAGCATTCATTTCCATGGCGTCACTGGCTACAGTTCCCTCCTCTGTGTTTATATAACTACTTGCCCAATCTAACTAAAAGAAAGAATCACTTTGGATATTATTACACTGTGGGTGTTTCTGCACTAGCTGCAGAAACCGGTTTAACCCCCCCCCCCTTAAGTAAGATTTAAAACACTTACCTTAAACGGCTTTTGCACGGCAGACCTGATTGGAGACTCTTCATGGATGCCGCTTCCGCATTTCGGCATGCAAGACCGGTTTTAAAAACTGGTTTTGGTGCTGAAATTCAGATTAAATGTAAGCTCTGAAAAATCAGGTCTTACATCTGTCTCTTCGCCTGGATGTGTGCAGAAGCAGGATGCTTCCGCACATGGCCAGGTGAAGGGATGGATGTCCCTCCGGTCACCATGTTGGGGAGGGTGGAAGCAAGACTGCCTGCTTCCGAAGCCCCTCCCCTCCGCTGCATGCCGGGCGCCACCATAAACACACAGTGACTGGCAGCTCACTGTTCCAGTCCCGCCGCTCCAGGGGGCCGCATCGGCGGCGCCTGAACTGGAGGACTTTTGAAATGGGTGCTGATGCATCTGCACAGCCTATAGCCTAAATTAGCCCAGGCAGCACTTCATTAAGCAGGCTTGATTGCACTCTGTCTGTTCTAGAATGTGGCATAGACAAAGGAAATTTGGGAATGCAATAAAAACATGTTTTTTAAAAACTTTATTGTGAAGCTAGTCCTCAAAAACAATTGCTAATCAAGAAAGAATTACATAAATTATTTTAACTACTGTTCTAATATGGGTAAGAGGTTATATCAGATGAGAAGCTGAAAACTCTTACATGTTGATGGATACAAGTTTCGATTGGTTCCAAGCACCACAGCCAAAAATTTTCTCATACTTTGCACCAATCTGTTCACTTAATAGTTGTTGAGAGAACAGATGATCACTTGGATTTTTTCAGATAGCTTAATATAAAGTAATAATAACGAGGAAAAATCTCATTCTCTTTCCTGAGTGTTCAGTTTTTAATTTTTTTAAAAGAAATTTCCCGAAAAAGATTTATATATCGCTATGCTCTGAAGTCTCATGGCAGGTTACATGATTAAAATACAAAGAATTAAAATTAAAAACAGACAAAAACAGTGAAGTACAAACAGAAAGAGGAGGAATAGTCATTCTTTAGCCAAAGGCTAAGTCTGTGTTAAGCTGCAGTCCTAGTCTTGCTATCAAGGGATTTATAGGCTTGTACGTTTGTTGTGAGCTTCTTCAAAAAAAGTAAGGGATCTGAATGCTTTAAAGATTTGAATATCTTAACTGTAAACACACATTTATAGGATATTTTATTTTTTTTCAAAAATAAATTGCAGTGTTGGTCCTAAAAGAACAGATGGAGAAGTATATATTTGGATGATCCATTATTCATCATTTGTAAAGGGAAACCCTTGTGAATGTCAGATCTACAAATGGATAGACCAGCTTTTTAGTTTTCCTATCCCTATAAAAAACAACAAACCAAAATTTTGTGGCAGGGTCTCATTTCTCATTGAGAGATAAATAAGAGCTGAGAATGCAGAAACTATGAATAATGATAGTTTCCAATATGCCTGGTCATTCATGATCTGCAGAATAATGCTATTTTTCTCTAAACAATAAATGGTTGGTACTAAAACATAACTTTATAAATGTAAGCTTATTGGTAGAGCACATGGTTCAATCCTTGGCATATTTCTAGAAAAAGGGAATGGAATACCTTGTAAAAGAAGTACTGGGAAGAGAATAATAAAAGGGACAACTTATTCAAAATTAATAATTTATAATTTTTTTAAAAACCAGCAAAGCAGTTACAGTTTAAGATCATTCTGAAAAACCATCAGTTCTGACTTAGCTCCTTGAAGACTAACTTGGATTTTTGTAGGATGTGTTATTACTGGTTAGACACATTTTAATTACTAGGTGGCTGTGGCATATAAAGATGGTACATGCATGTGTTTGTGTGTGTGTGTGTGTAAGAGAGAGATACACCCCTAAAACATATGGTGTTGTTGAAAGTAAGTCCTGAGCTGGAAATTAGGGCTGTTTCTGCATTGTGGGTGCTACACTGCTATGTACTGGGGTGATACTGGTCCAAATGGTTGGGTGTTTGCAGAAAGTGCTGTTGACATTGCAGACAGTCTATCCCATTTATAGTTGCCAGCTGGGGCTATAATAGCAAAATGGTATCATTGTACTGGCCCAACCACTCTTGTGCTGTTTGCACATGAGTGGCTAGTCCAGTATACCACCCTGGAACAGTGTATGGGCTTTACTAGTGGTTTATGTTTAGAGTGGTCTATAGTGCCACTTTTGCCCTGTAGCCAGGTCCAACACTTTGTCCTCTACAGATACAGCATTCTATTTGGAGGCACAGTCTTCCAGTACACTGGTATGCATCGTGGATGAGATATTCCCGGAGGTCCAGTGCAAATGCAGCCCAAGAATCCAAAGATAATCAAGGAGCATGCTAAAGTTGCAAAGTCTCAGCTCAGTCAGAAAGCTCTTAACAGCACTTCCTGTCCAGGAGGGCTCAATCATAAATGAATAAGGAATAGATGGAGCCATTCCAAATGTCAAAATGTTCACCATGTTCACTTAGAGTTGGAGGTAGACCCTGGGCAAACTGATGTTTCACTTAATATGAATGCAATGCTTTCCAGTGAAATCAGTCCACACGTTCAGCTGTCGTTCATGAAACAGGATGGTATCAAGTGTACCATCCTTGGCCAAATACATATGTAGCTAGAGTTTTATATTTTGTGGGGATTACGTAATAAAATTGTCATTCTGAATTCAGTATGCATATATGACAGTGAATGTACTGGAATAAGATTAACACAAGGGCTTGGGGAGGGATGTATATGCCAGAAATACCCATCTTGATTTCCTAACTCAAATGAAGCAATTTTCAGCAAGGAAAAGTCATTAAGATACGTGCACCAATAATTTATTATTTATTGCAAAACCATCTCTAGTGAAAGAGTTTGGATGGAATTCTTCTGAGTAGCACAAGTATAAATACGAACTTCAAATGTAAGTTTCTAGTCTTTACAATAATTAGAGATAATTGTACTTTCTCTTTTACAAGCCCTTTCATGGGCATAATGAAACCTGGAAGATATTTAGAATCACCATTGACTAGTAATTTAGAAATTAAAGTGCAGTTTCGATAAATGACACACCACAGAGCTAATAAGATTAGAAAGTGTGAGCCAATTTTCATATGCAGAAACATGTGGAAAATAATTTCTAATCCACTAAATGCTGGAAGGGCATATTTAGTGTAATGAAAATTTGTATGTATATCTGCTCAGTCACACATCCTGTTGTCTTGTTAGCACTCTTGGTTCTGGATATAATTTGAAAAAAGAAACAGTTTAGCTGTTGGAGTTATGCTTCACATTTTGTGCTTATATGTGTATATGGTTCCTTAAACAGGCCTTTTTCTAGGCTATCTATCAAATGTGAGGCATGCAGACACTATATTCTCCTCATAGTTTGTACTTGTGCTCTGTATTGATGCATGCCTTGGTAATAATAGTAAGAAGGAATAAGGCTGCATTCAGACATTTATTTATTCCACTATTTTTGGATATTCTGAAATATCCCAAAATAGCACATGTCTGGATGCAGCTGAAGAAATTCTTTTTTTCATGGTAAATAATTTCTGAAGAAGTTTTCCTCCCCCTGCATTTTCAGAGGCTTGTAGGAGCTTATTTCAGGATAATTTGAGGAAGAGAAGCAAAAAGCAGTTCCATACTCCAAACTGTAGAGCTGGTATTCAAGCAGCTTTCACTGATTACAGGTTGCAGGTAAAATGTGCCTTCAACATCTCTTCTCCAAGCATGCGGGAATCATCTCAACAACTTCACCAGGTGATGGAAAAGAGGCCTTTCTCCTTTCATTCTTTCTGCATGTAAAGTATCACTGACACTGTCACATTTGTACAATTATAAAAATGCTAAAGACAACTGAATGCCTTCTGCAATCTGTATCAATCTGTACAGTATTGTTGTGAGGTCATGGCTTTAAGATCTTTGCACTGTGAACTAAATAAATGTTGAGTTTCATTTCACCATATATTCCACTGTGATTCATTTCAAATATTGGTGCAAGGAGATTCTTTTTCTTCTATTCATTCTCTCTTTTCTTGCACCTCAGTGGAAGATTTACATAGGTATCAGAAACACACACACACATCCCAGTTTGCTGGGCTTACTATTAAGTTGGATTTCAAGAGAGCTTGATGAGCTGGCTTGCTAAATGTCCCCCTTTTACTAATGCTGGCCCTCTTCAGCCCAGATCCATCTGCCATAAGGATGCATAGAAATGAAAAATTCACATTTGCTTTGCGATCAAAGCAAATATCCAAAAATCCATTTTGTTGTTGAATCATTCAGGTGTTTGAACTTTTGCACTCGTGGAGGAACATTTTTGTGGCTTTTTTCCCCTTGAAAAAGCCTATTTTCACCAGTAAAACCTTGCAAAGTCTGGAGTTTCAAATGTCCGTACTTTGGCTTTGGCTTTGAAGAGGCCTAGTTGTTGAAGTCTAATTTCGTAAGGGAAGTGTTTCAGCCTCTTGATCAGTCTGCTGGTCCTTTTCTGTACCTTTTCCAGTTTCACAATATTCATTCTGAGGTCTAGTGACCAGAACTGTACACAGTATTCCAAATGTGGCCTCACTATAGATTTATAAAGAGGCACAATGACACTTGCCAACTTGTTTTCTATTCTTGTCCTAAATACCCCTAAAACTGAATTAACTCCCCCCCCCCTTTGCTGGTGAAATTATTCAACTTCTCTTGAGATAGTTCCACTTCTCTAAGAAGGCAGAAATTGAAAGATGCCCAAAAGTTAGCACTGGGGTAGATGTCAAAAAGAGTTGTCTGGTTGTTTTAGTAGTATAAGGGAGGGAAAAGAGGCCATCTTTTAGGCTGACCAGTGGTAGAAGGTAGGATTCCGACTATGATTGCCAACCCAGTAAACTGGCCAGTGTGGAATTGTCCAAACATTTCTTCTGTTTTCTGTTTCTCCTCATTCAAAAGTAAAGACAAGAGCTACCATTTTACCTTAACTCTAACAGCAACTCAAGAATCTGCATTCAGCTCAATAAAATTATTACAATTCCACTGCCCATTTTCAGTTCCCTTATTGCTTTTATATTGTAGTCCATTCCTTCTATCCTACTGTGTGCTTTGTTGTCTTTTTAGGCTAAATATGTTCTGGAGTGGTGACTGTAATGTGTCTAGCTCAGTGGTTATTCTTTTCAATTGGTCCCCAGATGGAAACACAGTAAACATGAGTTATATTATTAATAAAATAGTGCCCATTAGTCCAAACTACCTTTCCCTCTAGGCTATTAGATCCCAAAAGGTTATGGTGGCAATATAGGTTAAAGGCAGAGGTGCAAAAATAACAGACAGAGGGGAAAACAGAGGAAGCAAATTCACCTTGAGATCAGCAAGTTTAAAAAGGGCCAAGGAGAATGTGCAAAGTAACAGGTTAAGATTATTTTATTGTTAACTGACATATTTTAAGCAGCTACTTTATATTAGCAGGGGAAAGCAACTATCCTGATATTGCCTTTTCAGGGACTTTCTGCACTTGGCCCTGTAGTCTGCATCCAGTATGCTCCCAGACTTACCTTTCCTGTCATTTGCACCGCTATAGTGCTGGATGGGTCATTTGAGGTGCCACACAAGTGTGCTGGCACCTCAGATGACCCCAAACACGAGTGTGCGTATGTGGTGCATCATTGTCATCCCGGTGATGGCCCCAGCACACGCACAGCCCCAGTGGCTGCTGGGATGAAGATGGCAGCACCCAGACATATGCCCGGACCTAAGGTAGGTCTGCAGATGTATGTGTGGAGGGATGGCATTTTCATTTGCAAATGCTAGTGCTAGGATGGCATTTGCATTTGCATATCCTAGTGTAAGTCAGTGGAAGTGCACTATTCCTGTTCCCTGGATGGGACGGGAAGTGCAGAAAGGCCCCAGGTCTTTGAGCTGGCCTTGGCAAATTTAAATCTGGGATGATTCTGTACTGGCTGCTATACTGGACTAGCAAGTGTACCAGGAGTCTCCCTTTCACATGCTGGTGTGGTCTAAGGGAGGCATCACCCGGGGCTTTAGACTACATCAGAGAGCTGAGGTGAGGCTCTAGAATGCTTGCTGGTCCAGTATACTGTCCAGTGCAATATCACCCTAACACTGTGGTCACACCTTCACTTTAAACTTTCTTCATCATGAGGCCTGACTGTTCATACCTTTTCATTTCTATATCTATTTTATTTTTGGACTTTCCCTTCCATCCATTGGAGAATGGAAAGACCACTAATACAAAAGACAGAAATGAAAAGGTGTGAGCAGTCAGACCTGAGATGGACTGAAGGTTTGAAGTGAAAGGGTGACCACAGTCTAGGAGTGCGAAGGAAGTCTATCCCCTTCTACCGAAAATCTGAGTCTTCATGTGCATTCCTGTCATTAATGTGAATGTGAAATTAATCATAAGATTAGAACATAAAACTATTGGCAAGTATTTCTTGCTAATACATATCCTCTTAAAATGCCACTCGTATGCAGATATTAGAGAGAAGTATTTGATGCCTTGAATGAAGAATAAACTGCTGAGGGATTTAAAATACAAAAGACAATTTTTATGTAGCAAATCAAGTTACGTTTAAAAGCTCCTACCGTAAGAGAACTATGTCTTCATACTGGTGGAGTTTCTTGGCCAGGACACAACAAAACTTAATTCATTTTATGACATTTTAACTGCTATTCTAATTTTGTTATTCTCACATTGTTTGTAAACAAATTGATATTGTTTTATTGACTAATCAATAAACTATTTCTGTAACTATACAAGCTGTTCCATTTCCATCTCATGACATTAAGATGGCCCAATTTGTTTGAAAACATTTTAGCATTCAAAGTTTTTTGTGCAACCCTAATAATGGAGAAACAAATTAATTTAGCCTCATAGGTTTTAACTTTTGATTTCATCTCAACCCTGCAAAAAAGAAATGTACCAACTAAAAACTACTGCATCGCCTGTTTATCTCTATGGGGTTCATTACCCTGACCAAATTCTGTAAAAAGCTGGTTCTTTCAACTGTCCCATATAAATTAAATGCAAAAGGCTTTTGGACTAGGTGGGGATTCCCATTTTGAATCCTAAGCGTCAACCAGAACCAGGGAAGCTGGGGCTGGTGATAGAAAGGACAGATTTAGTTAGTTGTCAAAAAGCAAATTTGCACTTTGCTTCCCATCACTGGGAGGCGAGCAGTTAGAATGCTTTAGGTGTCAGCACTTGCTGATGGTCAAAGCATTCAAAACTTAGCTGGCACTTAATTAAGGCTGTGTCCAGACTTGTGATATATTTCGCCGTCCCTCTGAAGCTGCTTCCTGTCGGTCAGACCCGATGATTGGAAGCTGCTCGGAGACAGTGGAGTCTCTTCTGGTCATCCTGACAGGGCATTCAGAAGCCGTGCTCTACCGGGGAAGTGAGTTCCCATCAGTCAGATGGGATGCGCCATTGTCTGCAGTGGGGGCGCAGCTTGTCCCCGAAGAAACAAAGTGAAAAGATACTTATTGATCAGCATCATTTTACTTCGCACCCTTCAGCTGGATGCTGTGCCGCTGCTGCAGGCAGAAGAAAGCAGCACTGCTTTGAGGTAAGTCTGGACGCAGCCTAAGTGCCAGCTAAATACAAATGGCCACTGTTATGGTGGCCATTTCAGAGCCCCGACAATGGTGCCAGCACTTCTCTGTGGCACCATTGCTGGGGTGACCTGGCAATGTCATTGCACCTGCACCTGACTATGTGTTCCCCTCCACTTCTTCCACCAGGAAGAGGTGCGCATGCAGCATGCAGGGCTGTCCTAGTATAGGTGTGAATGCTTTTTAGTGCTTCATGCCTATACGATGCGGGGAATACTGTAGTGTGCACAGAGCTCCTTTTGGTAAAGAAACAGCTCCATGCAGTGCAGACACTCCATGCCGGATCATCCTCCATGTTTACCCCTTTGTGAACAGACTCACAGAATATGAATCTGGATTCTGGATTCTGGTTTAAGCATTACAGTCTCACTCCAGAGTGTAGCAGAGCGTGCGGATCAAGGAACTTGTAAGATCTTCATCAGAAATAGGACTGAATGGCTGCTACAGGAAAAAAATGTCTATACAAACTTAACTGAATACCATATAACGGTTGTGAGATACCTTTGCTGAAAATAATTTAATAGCTGCAGGTACAAATAAAGCTCTTTTAAAGAAAAGGGATTGTATGGCTGAAGATGAGCAACGTTTTAAGGCTGTGAAAATGAATACACAGAAACAAACGTATATTTGACTTTGAGGTGTCTCTATGGTGGCTTAATGACGGCTTCGAGCTGGGATTGTTCACACACCGGTCTGCCCCTTCTCCCTCTTCTAAACCGTCTATGCTAAAAAAGCTGGAAAACAAAAGAGTTGGGAACACCAGGGCCACACACTGTCTCCCTGAGGTGCCTCTGAGGCTCCACTTTTGTTATGTCTGAATCCTGCCTCAGTGGGCATTTCAGCTACCAATAGCATGGAATACTATGCTTAAATACTTGAAAGTGTTGGCCTGCTCTGTTTATTCTCCAAGGATAAATTTTGGGGCATCTAGCAAAACATTTTGTTTTGTTTTGTTTTGGCATAATTAATATTCAGACTTCCTCCTCTGCAGCAGCTGGAAGGGGTCATGACAAAATGGTGGTTTCATTTGCATACAAAAGAACTACAGCATGTTTGCCTGTTAGTTTAGGTGTGTGTGTGTGTTCTAAACTATTTATCCCAGCAACAAGGGAGTTGATATTGATATTAAATTACAAGTGGGCGAGGATACAGCCTTGTCTTCTGGTTCTAATTTCTTTGGATTAATGACCTTGTAAAGTGCACTGAACTCTTACATAAAGAATTAGGAGAAGGATCTGGGTTTTGTGCTCTGAGCAGTGACTTGTAGAGGGTACAGAACTTTGGGAAGAACATGAGATCATGGGTCAGGTCTCTATTTACAAGCTGAGTTGTTATTTTCAGAGGCATGTATTTGAGGCCTCATGGTTCTCCACTGAAACAGTTGGTTCTGTGTCTCCATTTTAGAGCATGGGAGTATCATTTCCAACTGCAGCCAGGAATGAAAGTTCTATAGCTTCAATGTTTCAGAAGCCAGTCATTTATGGCTAAATGGATAACTGGCCCAGGCAGAAATCTCCTCCCCACTGGCGGGAGTGATTGAGGCTGCAATCTGCTCTCTGAGTGGTTCATCAAGACGTGCACCTAGGGAAGCTCCAAGGGCAGTGAGTAGAACAAGTAGATGCAGAACATTTGCTCACTGGGCCCATAAAGGTCACCCCAGAATCTGGGATGCAGTGTAACCTTTATGGGCCCAAAGAATCTTCATGATAGAAGAAGCTATGTTGCTGGTCAACTGTAAAGGTGAAGTTTGGAACCATTCCACATATGTCTTGTGTAAGCCCACTGTGATGATTTTGTAAAATAAGTGAGATGTGTCCAGCTAAGATGAAGATTTGGGTAAGGTGGGAAGATGGAATTTGAGAGGTCCACCTGCTTTCCCTGTTAGTGAAGTGAGTGGGCTATTGAACAGATGTGAGCTTATTAAAGAAATGTTGTGCTTGGCTTAAATGATTTACTGCTAAAAAAGCTTAGTAGCAAGAATTAGTAACATCTGTAGATACTGTGCTGAAATTTTTAAAAAGCAAATTCTTCCGTGGACATTTGTTCAACACATACTATTCCTATAAACCACTTCTCCATAGAAGATGAAAGCCATTTCCCCTGTCATTTAATAGGTTAGATTACAAGTGGTTTAGTCATGCTCAGCGTATGTTCCTTGGTCTGTGAATGATTTTGCTACTGGTGCTTTCCAGACTTCTGCTTTTAATTATTTAAAACACTGTGTGGCTTCTCCTCTTGATTTATGCTTTTTTTCTTGGAATGAAATGGCTTAAAGGGAACGGAAGGAGCATGTATTTCTTCTTGGAGGCTATGGGGTAAATAATAATCATACTTTGCATTTATATAGCACATTTCAAGTGTTTCACATAGATTATGATACACAAATTGCTTATTGAGAATGGAGAGTTGCACTGAGCGAACAGTGAGTTATATTTCCTGCAGCAAACATCTGAGAAGTAGCATTGCAAGATCAAATCATGAAAGCAATAGATGCCAGTCTGAAGGTGTGATCAGATGCACTTAAAGAGGCACCTTCTGAGTTGATTTGAGGCTGTTATGGCAGACATTCCCCCTGCCCCTGCATTTGCCTTACCCCATCTTCAAGTCTTCATTATTTGGAATTTCATAGCTGTGAACATGTCTCTTTCTTTAAGCTGGGCTGAACAGAAAACTACATAAGCAAGGAGGTGGGAGTTTCTCATTGAGTGCTCCAGTGGTGAGTGCCCATAGTCAGGGTAGGTGTTGCCTGAAACTGGAGGTGAATATTGACTGCAGTGTGATGAAATAACGTAGGTTCTCAGCTGTTAAGGCTTTTTGTGCACATACTCCCCTTCCAATTATCCCTGCTACTAGGCATAACTACTAGTCTCTGTCAGCCAGTCACAGGGAGCCTGAAGGGATCATTGCACTGGCAACTTTTTGCCCTTCAATTGCTGTATCCACAAAGAGCTTGAAGATCCCTCAGGAGTAGGATGCTTATGGGTACCACATAACGAAAATTAGACTGGCCTGGGATTTTTGTAAGAACCATGGAAAGAAATTGGTAGCTTCTTCTTAAAGATCCTGGTACAGCATGCAACGCTGGCAAAGCCAGCTGATGGTGAAGAACAGGAGCTGATTTCCTGTTATTTTCCCAAATTCCTCACAAAAACAAAGGCCTTCTGAGCTTCCAGTCTTCTGTCGGTCAAGGCTGTGGAAGAATATGGCAGTGACATCGGAGAGGTTCCCAGTGAAGCTGCACACACAACTCAAATAAGAGTAGAGATCCTGGGCCTATTCGCACTTGGCCTTTTTCTGGAGTATATCTCAGGATAGGGGTCTTTGGTCCACATGCTAATGCAGACTCTAGCAGACCTCACTTTGGGCCAGCTGAAGGCTGCACTAGCATATGGACAGCATGTCCCTGTTCCAGGATATATTCCAGAATAAAGCCAAGTGCGAATAGGCCCCCTCACACAAACACAAATAAGTGAAGACATTTTGCCTCAGCTTTCTGTCCTTCAGCATTCTCTATGGCTCAAAAATCAGCACCTAGTCAGATTCTTTAGTGGAATGGCATCTCTCAGTTGGTCAGATTCTTTTTGTGCCTCTCATTATCTCCACACAGAATGAGTAAGTTTGGTGTGGTGTGAATGCTTTTCTGTTTGCTTTCCCATACCTCACCAAATAGTCCAGTAAGTTAAGGGGGGGGGGTGTCAGTAGGCATAAGGGCAGTTCTGATAGGTTTCCCATATATTCAGGCGTAAGAGCATTTATTATACAGAATCATAAGGCAAATAAGGGACATTTTTGCACTTGTCTTCCTGTCTGATGGATGGGAAGAGTGCATAATAGACTAACGTGTACTAGTGTTCACACTAGGGAATGCTAGTACACTGTAGTCTAAGCCCTGCGTGCCCAGACACTTACTGTCATCCAGTTGCACATCTGATCACTTGGTGACTGCACACATGCTGGTGCCAATGCTATGGCGATGTTGATGCTCATCTGAAGTGCCAGCCCACTTGTGTGGTACCTCAGATGACCCCTCACACTGGGAATGGTGCAAAGGGTCACCACGTAGATGCTACAGGTAAGGCTGTGGTCACGATTAGTTAGGGTTAGTTTGCTTGTGGTGCATGATTACTAGTTTGCAGTAGGATAACATCTGTGCATTTGCAGGCTTTAAAACCTCCCACAAGTGCAGATGCATCTGCCCAGATGTTAATCTATTGAAGACTAAGGACCTTTTCGCATATGCCACCGAAAAACAGATCTATAAAGGTCCGTTTTTCGACAAAGTGTTTTTTCACAGAATCAGTCCCAAATAGGGACAGATTCTTGGAGGCTCCCCACGTCCGCACATGCATGGGGCAGCGGCAAGGCCGGATGGGGAAAATGAATTGGGGTGGGTGCTGTGTGGATGTGCCAGCACTCATCCCAATCCGGCCTGTGATGGCCCTCTCCTGTCAAAAAGGGAGAGTGCATACTCTTCCTCTTTGACAGCTGGGCCCTCCTCCCGGCCAGCAGCCAGCTTCCCTGGGTCCCCCTTCACCTGAGAAGGCATGATCACACCTTTTTGGGCAAGGGGAACTTGCAGCCTACCCACCCCCACCCTTCTGGCAGTGGGAGGCCTGGCGTACGTGCGTGCACTGCAGCTTCCCATTGGCCCGCTGCCCTTGGGAGCCGGGAACACGGGGAAGCTGACTGCCAGCCTCCTCGTGCTAGCTTCGATGGAGCCAATCGTGGGGGACCGGGGGGAGGGCCCAGTTGTCAAAGAGGGAGAGCATGTGCTCTCCCTCTTTGACAGCTGGCCATGCACCAGCAATCCAGCTCTTCCCCTGCTGTTTGCAGAAGCGTCGTGCTTCCGAAATGGTTTGAGGGGAAGAGCCAGATGTAAGACCTAATTTTTTAGATCTTACATCTGGGTAGGATTTCGGTGGCAAAACCGGTTTAAGAAACCGGTCTTGCATGCCGAAATGCTGACGCGGCTTCCCCAAAGGTTCTCTAATTGGGGTCCCTTTGCGGAAGCTGCGTCTTAATCCCTCCCCGAACTGGCTCTAAATCCGTTTTTAGAGCCAGTGTGGAAAGGGCCTAAGAGGCCAAGTGTGAATTGGCCTCAGGACTTGCAGAGAGGAGACACACCAGTGGCAATATTAGAAGTATCACTTCCACCCAGCTGGGTAACTAATGACCATCTCTCTTGTTGGGTGGATGGATTTGAGGCTCCCAGCTGTGCTGTCTTCACTGCTCTAGAGGTTTTGACCTGTGGATAACTGGGCAGCAGCAAATCCGATTTGTGCTTTAGGTTTGTGATGTAGGTTCCTCAGATACCTTGCAATCAGACTATCTTAGGTAGTTCTCCTAATTCCGTATGACAATTGACATGAGAATTCATAATGGAGTGTCATCCTTTATGCCACCTAAAGGTCATGCTGTATTTCCACTTTTTCTCCCATTTTGCATCTTATCTACAGAAATGTTTGTGGATTTTTAACAGTCTTTTAGGTATTTACTTCTGGATTTACTTTCTTTCTTCATTGTGAGCTTTCAGTAGTTTTGCTTCATCTGTGTTTCCCCCTCACCCGCACCTTCATTTGAGCATGACTTCCAGTTTTTAAAGGAAGACTTTGTCCCTTTTATGACTTCCTTGACACTGCTATTTAATCATTCTGGCGTTCTTTTTGATTTGTTCATACCCATTCCATTTTGAAGTATACATTTTATGTGAGGTTCTATTATAGTGGTTTTAAATAACCTCCAAGCTTCCTGGAGGGATTTGACCTTCCTGACTTTTTCCGTCAACTTCTTTTTAACTAATCTGCTCATTTTTTAAAAAAGAATTCCTTTTCCTGAAATTAAATGTGTCTTGTGTGGGATTTTACTAGCCAATTATCTATATGCTGTTGTTTGTTCTCTTTCATTTTTTCCCCCTTTTCTGTTTCTGGAACCATGTTATGTTCACTGTTTCTGAGGGCTTTGGTAGCTATTATAGTTTTAAAAGGATTCACAACGTTACTCAGTGTTAAGGTAGTTCCATAGCTATCTGGATTGTGGGTTAATTAATGTCACATCTGTGGCCATGTTCACATACAGCTTAAAAGCTCCTCTGAGGTGGCTTAAAAATGGTTTGCAGGTGGGGTCCATCCATACACAAGTTAGCTCCTACCCCTCACACAAACATTTTAGACTAGATTAGAGATGAGATGGGAACAACAGACCTCCATCTCTAAAGTGTTTGTGTACAATCAGACATACCTAACAGGATACCTTCTGGGTGAATCTGAGGCTGTAAGGACAGACCTAAAATACCTAAAATTGTCTTACCCCACCCCGAAGTCTGGGAATGGTCACCCCTTCTGCATATACTAATTGATAACACAGAGAGCAACCATTTCCTTAGCTGGAATCGCTGGGGAGCTACATAAGTAATCACAGCATGGGAATAAGCCAGTCACAGCACGGGAACAAATGCTTCCTGTGTGCGACCAATCAGAGCCACAGAAAACCAGGCAGACAAGTTACCAGTCACTGTTAAGCACACATTGTCAGGAAGGTGTTGCCAGACTTGGAGGTGAACAAAGAGCAAAGTCTGGAAAAACAAGGAAGGCTCGTTCTTTTAACTGTTTGAATGCCTTTCTTTTTGTGCCAACAGAAAACATGACTAAAAGACCCTGCCTGGCCACATTCTTTGTTTTATCATGATGATTTTCACACAGAAATTATCCCTATTAGTACCAAAAGATAACTGGGAACAGGATTTGAAAGTAAAAATATATGATGACAGTTGGAATAAACTGATAAAAGTTAGGTAGAATTTACAATCCTCATTCAGTAAGAAAATATATACAAAAATATATTATAGGTGGTATCATACCACAATTCATACTGCTAAGATTACCAATTCTCCTGCTTCCAAATCCTGGTGCAAGTGTTCTGAAGTTCCCTATTATTTTCCCTTTGGTGGAAACATGGTAGAGTGCAAACATTCTGGCAAGCAATTTGTCTTGAGAATATTAAAATGAACAAGCATCAGTTTCCCTTGCTATTTCAAATTTATTTATTACATTATTTGTCACCCCTCAAACTTTCTCACCATGTCTTACTCCTGCTCCACTATCTGATTTATGCTGTACATTTGCAAGTGGCAAAAGAGTGAAAATTTGTTAATAATTTATCTGTAATGGTAAATAAATATGTATCTTTTGTCCAGGGGAGATTGAAAAGATGGAAACCCAAATAAACTTTTCTAAAAATTGGGCAACTGTGTATTGATTTATCCAAATTAGCTATTGAGGAAGGGATTCTGGAGAAATAATTCATCCTAAATTATGTGAAATAATGTCCTGATATATAGCTCTGCTTTGGGAGAATAACTCAGCCTATCAAATGTCAGGGGAGGGATAGCAGTGGGGAAATGAATGTTATGAACTATATTCTTGTTGGTTTAAGTTTGGAATGTATTTCTGTTATTATATTATTATTTGATCAATATTTTTTAAAAGAATATGTTGACCTGCCTTGAAATCTCCAGGTGAAGGGTGGGATACAAATGTTAGAAATAGTAGATAGATAGATAGATAGATAGATAGATAGATAGATAGATAGATAGATAGATAGATAGATAGATAGATAGATAGATAGATAGATAGATAGATAGATAGATAGATAGATAGATAGAGGTTTTGAAATGCTTATTTTTTTAAGTGCAAACCCAGTCTGTAAACTGCTATGGTTTGGTCATACATTTATTTGATCAGTTTGGGGCATCAGAATCCAAACACCTGCTTGTCTGAGATGCATAGGCATTAAGATTAATACGTGGGGATCAGAATCTATTAGGCCATGGTCACACCTCCCACTTTAAACCTTCTTCAATCCATCTTCTGACTCCAACACTCACACCTTTTCATTTCTATCCATTTAATGGGAAGAAGAAGAAGAAGAAGAGTTGGCTTTTCTATCCCACTTTTCTCACCCACTTAAGGGGACTCAAAGCGGCTGACAAAGCTTTCTATTCTTCTCCCCACACCAGACACCCTGTGAGGTAGGTGGGACTGTGAGAACTCAGAAGAGAGCTGTGACTAGCCCAAGGTCACCCAGCTCGCTTCTTGGGGGAGGGCGGAATCGAACCAGGTACTCCCAGATAAGAGTCCGGCTCCCTAACTACTAGACCAAACTGGCTCAGACCGATAGAAATGAAAAGGTGCGGACATTGTGATCAGAAGATGGACTGAAGAAGGTTTAAAATGAAGGTGTGATCACGGCGTTAGTAATTGCCATACAAATGAATAAAAGAGTATTACACCTTTAAAATATAAGTGAGTGTGTGTTTAAAAAAATGTTGTTTTTCTTTGGTATTTTTCAATGCATTCACAGCCATGGTTTTGTAATGAGAATGTTGTTAATTTTGCTTTATACTAATGAAAAGCTTAATGAAGTATCTTGATATAAATAACTTGAATTTGAAACACAAATAATTTGTCACTGGGAATAATCTTTTCAATAGTCTATATAGGAGAAACTGTACTGAGATGAAGAAAAGGTAGTTTTGTTTTCTATTCAGTGAGAGGCAGGGGGTTACTTTAGAAACATAGCTAAAATAGATTAAACTTAAACAGGTTTTTAAAACTATGTACTGGGAAGTTTAAAGTGCAGCCATAAAGCAGCAAAGAAGCAGTCAGTTGTTTACTTGTGAGTAAAGCAAAGTTATGCAAATCCTTATCCTAAGGGCTCACAAGCAGATGTGTCCCTGGTGCAAGCTGAAGTTTTTATCCCCTGCCCCCGAAACTAGAGAGCAAAAGGGGAAACAATTCTTAAAGAGATAATGCTATGTCTAGCTCCTATGGTTATCCAGTTTGTCTTTTACTGGGTGGTAGTGGTGATGGGGGTGGTGAAGGAGGAGGAGAGCTGGCTTTTCTACCCCACTTTTCTCACCCATTTAAGTGGACTAACAGTGGCTAACAAAGCTTTCTATTCTTCTACCCACAACAGAAAACGCTGTGAGGTAGGTGGGGCCGTGAGAGCTCAGAAAGTGAGCTGTGACTAGCCCAAGGTCACCCAGCTGGTTTCATGGAAGACTGCAGAATCAAACCTGGGGCGTTTCTGCACTTGCCTTCCTACCCATTGGATGGGAAAGATGCAGAAGAGACTAATGTGTACTAGCATTCACACTACGGAACGGTAATACCTGATAGCCTAGACCTGCACGTTCAGAAACTTACCTGGATCTGGTTGCGCATCTGATCCTCCTCAGGGTGCTGCCATCTTGATTGTGGCACATGCACTCTTACTATGGTGATGATGATGCCTGGACACGTTGGGTAAGGTTTAGTATGCTTGTGGTGCAATTGGTTAACATCGGGGCAGGCAAGGGGCATTTGTTGGCTGTAAATGAAAGTGCAGATCCACCTGCCCAGATGTTAACCAATTGAATACTCAGAGGCCAAGTGTGAATTGGCCTCTGGTAACCACCAGATAAGAGTCTGGCATTCCAACTACAAGATCAAACTGTTGTGATTTTCTGTTAGCTCACACCCTCAAATATCTGTTTGTTAATTGTGTCAAGTGATTGCAGTTGTCTTTCAGAAGTTATTTACTCATTTGGAAGTCCATATGTAGGTCAGTCAGACAGCTGAGCAGAATTTGTAATTCTTCCTTGGCTGGGACAGGGCTACTCCTTGTGTTGCCAAGCAGGTCAAAATAGGGTAAATACTGTACACTCTGTGCCTATCAGATCTGGTGGTAACCATCACCTGGCAACAGCTTGCCGGCAGCATACAATCAAAGCTAGGAAACTGGAGTGTGCCAGTACTAAGATCTTCTAGCTGTCCATATTTGGAGGGGAAGCCCTTCTGGTGATCCCCCCACCTTCAGTAGCTAGGCGGGTGGGCACCCGGGAGAGGGCCTTCTCGGTAGTGGCCCCCAGGCTATGGAATGGTCTCCCCCTCGGGGTGCGTCAGGTCCCTTCTTTGTTTCTATTTAGGAAGGCGGTGAAAACGTTCCTCTTCATGCAGGCTTTTGGTTAAATGTCCCCCACACTTCCCCCATTGAAAATTACTGTTGCTTTTAACTATTTTTGTATTTTTCTAAAGTTGCGTTTTTAAAGTTGTTTCTGATTTTATGGTTGATAAATTTTAAATGTCTGTTTTTAAATGTTGTGAGCCGCCCAGAGACCCTTGGGTATGGGGTGGCATATAAATGTAAATATAAATAAATAAATAAATATTTTGGCTGCGTTCCCATTATAAGCTTGTTTCGATTTCCCTAAACCGAAATAATAGAACCGGATACAAACACAAATTTGCCTGATCCCATTACTTTTAACTTTAATCGTGTTCGATCCGGATTCTGAGGGTCTCCTGGCAGCGAGGGCGGCCACTTTCTCCTAGACAACCGAGCACAAGGGCGCAGGGAAGGGGTGGCCGGTGGCGGGATGCAAAGGGGAAAGAGGCCAGGAGGGAAACCTTGAGGCCTGAGAACTTTCCTTCTGCCCCAGCGATGCTGCTTCCCAAGAGCTCTGGATCCGAAGCCCTTTCGTCCGCGCCCCCAAGCTCCCTGCCAGCTGCGGCCCCAACACCCGGGACCCCCATGGCCGCTCCAGCAGGACCCCTGGCTGGACAGCAAAGAGGCACATGTACCTTTTGACCCCTTAGCCGGGCGCTCTGGCTGCCTCCCTGCTGACTGTGCAAGTGCCTCCAGGCTCTTTCCCTCCTCTCCGTGCTCGCTCAGCTTGGGCGGGCTTTGTGCCTTCAGAGGTCCGGCGGGGTGGGGGGCGGTGGTGGCTGGACTCGGCCTACTTCGCGGGTGGGTCCCAGCGAGGTCAGGCACAGTGCTGCTGCCGACTCCTCGCTGGTGCATTTCCTCCCCGTCGCTGTGCGCTTTTCACCTGTGCCCTGCTGGCATGGCAGCCCTGTGTGTGTGTGTGTGCATGTCTGTGTGTGTGCACGTGTACCACCCCTGGGCAGGGCAGGGCAGGGCAGGGCCAGTCCAGGTGTGGGCAGGTGGGAAGGCATGGCAGCAGCAGCGGTAGAGGTGGCTCCGGCTCCGGGTGGGTGCTTTTGTCTGGCTCTCGCCGCCGGCCCGTCACTCATCCCTTGTCCTCTTTGGAAGCCGCCCTGGGAGAATGGAGAGCCCCCCCCCCTGAGTTGGGGCTGCTCACCCAGAGACCAGCAGCAGCCCTGGGCTTTGCAGGTAGCCCACACGTCAAGGCGAGGAGGGGATGGGGGCAGGGGTAGGGGCAGGAGCGGTGAGGAAGGGAAGGGCAGCCCCTACTAACACGGTACAGTTCCCACAGCAAGAAATGCAAATGTTTCAAGTGCACGAACCGGAGTGAGACCTGTTGAAAAGTGTGTTAACATTTACAACACTTTTGGGCGATTTAACATGCGGAAAGCGTGTTAAGCCAACCTGATGTGGGGACTGTGAGGATCGAAACCGTATCGAAACCGAAATAAGCTTATAATGGGAACGCGGCCTTTATCTCATTTAATCTCAACTTTCCCTTATGGCACAACAGCTATACTCAAAAAGTAAAAACAACCCATTTCACGTTTTCAGTCCCTGTGTGAACAGGCAGTCTTTAAGTTAAATCTCCATTTGGATGCTTTCCTAGGTACTCTTTGAAAGCTGTGAAAAGCAGTTAGGGCTAAGATCATAGAAAATATTGGCTTATTTTAATGTAAATGGTTGTGTGAGTGTAGATCTGTCTTTTGACATTTGCTGTAAGCATATTTTGTTGACTGAAATTGCACATAAACCACAGAATCTGAGAAAGAAAAGTCAAAACAATATATTGCAATGCAAATAACGGCTGCTCTGGTCCATTTTCCTCATCAGTCTTATAATCATGCTGACTATAAAACTGGGTCAAAATTTCTGAAGATAATCAGCTACCCTAATCAGTTTTAAAAATGCTGAATAGGTGCCACTGGGACACTTCCAGGGTGGTCATTAGGCAAAATTGCTTCAAATCAGGTAGACCCAACATCTGGGCTTATGATCACAAATGCAAAACAATGAACTTCCCATAGGAATATAAACAGGATGTAAAATAATATGGTGTTTGGGTAGGATAACCTTTTATATTTAGTCCCCCCCCTCTCTCTGATTAAAATAGCCAGACATTTTTATTACCAGAGAGAGAGAGAGTGAGGGACAAAGAGAGATAGAGAAAGAGACGATAATTGAATGCATGTGTTGGACAGCACTATAGATTCCTTAATGTGACAAGAAATATAATGCATAGCTGCTAGAACTACAGTTGTTTCCCACCATGTATTGTTTTCCACTTAGGCCACCAACCAAACAAGAATATACTTTATTATTTCCCTCATACTTGACTAAAACAAAAAAGTAGTTGCTAGAGGTCTTTACCTCTTTGGGGAAACAGTTCCACCCAATGGCATTTTCCTCTGCCATTCATTGTATCCCTATGTATATCTGATCCCCAGAGAACCTTGAAAAGCAACTCCCCAAGACTGGCATGATACTATATGTGGTTACATGTATTGAGGTGAAAGTTTTCATTGAGACCATGATGTCTATGGCACAAAGTTTTACCCTCCCCTCACAGACCAATATGGGGTTGGAGTTGGTTGACTTATCGGATATACCATAGCTGTGGATATTGGTGTTGTTCTGGTCTGGAGGAACAACGGCATGCTTAAAGATCCCCATTCTCCATTGTGTTCAGTGGTTAGGGTGATCTGGCAGCTGTTGGGTCAGCATACTTGCAGGTAAGTCCAGCAGTGTTTCTCTCTGCTACTTTTGTCTGTGAAAGTACAGTATAAGGAATCATCTATGTTCTCCACTTCATTGGCAAGCAGTTGTGCAGCCCTAGAAGATTTATGCAACACATGGAGTAAACAAAATGAAAGTAAACTGGCTTAGGCTGAGAATATGAGAGAAAGGTTAGCAAGCAAGTAGTTTTCAGAACTGAAGTTTTGGATTATGTTTACTGATTCTGGCCAAGGTTACACCTTGCTGAAATAGTCCATCTTATTAAGAAGCCGGAAGCAAAATGTACTAACTCTGACTACCCCCAATACCTGATGATTCTTCTTCAGTTTGGGTTGTTATACTCACACCTTTGTTCCCATCCTGAGACTCCTTTACACAACTTGTTAGATCTCCACCCCTCCCCTCCATCACAACACTCCCTGCACTCTGATAGGATAAAAGTTCTGTCACTCAGCAGCATTCATCACATACTGGGTGAAAGGGAAGGCAAATTCATGGAGTCTCCACCACTATAGTATGGTTCACACTCAAACAATGAAAAAGGATTAACTATAACAGTTTGAAGCCTGTAAAAATCAGGATTCATGAAAGTATGATTGAAAGGAGGAAAGTCCACAAACACAGTGGATTGGAGTAAAAGGTGTGAGTGGTGGGGTCCAAAGATGGAGTAAAGAAGGATTAAAGTGAAGGTGTGACTACGACCTATGTGGACTCCCTGGTTCCACCATAATGTTTTACCTCTAACCTTCTCTTGAAAGGATTGTAAATAAAGGTTCTAATTTTTCTTAATCTCCTTTTGTTTTTCCTTTTTGTTTCTTAAATACCTTGAGAGTTGAAACACTGAAATACAATCATCCCTAGTTAATTGTGGTTTGAAAACTGTGAGCTTGTCTATCCACCAGAGAGCCATCCCTCTTCAGCGATGAGAATAACCCTCTGTTATTTGTCAAGTGAGAGCTGGAAACCAGCACTTTCCCATGGAGGGTTCCCCCCCCCTCTTTTTACTACAGCATTCTGCAAGTTTCCAAAGTCTTATCAATAATGAGAGATGTCTGTTTCAGAAAGCTATGTGGTACCTTTTTCCTTCAGTGTGAAAAAAAGAAGAAAAAAAAGCTGAAACAACACAATCATTAAACTGCTTATTCCACTTTGAAAAAGGCAATCTTAGTTGATTTATCCTGGACCCTGCAATAGTTTAGTCTGAAACTATTTCCCCAAAAGTCATTATTATCCTCCTTTGCTAAACTTCATGTGGTATGAATGCTCATCAGGCAATTAATTTCTCATTCACTGAGTTTTATTGTAGGTGTTGTTACTTGGTTTAACAGGAAAAGGATTGCAGCGGCTTTTCCCCTTTTCGTAGGTCATATTGACTTGTGTCCGCTGTAATTATCTTCTCTTCGGAGATGCACATGACCTTTAAAAGTAGCTCCCAGGCAGAAAACAGTGGGTAAAAGTGAACAAATAGTCTTTCTTTAAAAGGGCTGAGCAACAAACTTTTACCCTGTTGAGCATAAGGAAGTGGCAGCTACAGGAGTGAGTATTAAGACCAAGGCCCTTTCTGCACTGGGCCTTGGTCCAGATTAGGCATCTTTTCATGCCTCCATAAGATGTGGAAAACAGGGACGATCAGGGATGGATTGGCTGTTAGTAGGCATGTACATGAATATTTGTGACATTCATTATTTGGACAAATTCAGACGAATTTGGACATTCATACACAAACTGAATGTTACAACAGTCATATATTAACATTTGTATGAATACAAATGTTTCCAGACATTTGTACGAATAGTTTGGAAATTCATTAAACTGGAGAGGTGGGAAAGCGGCTGGGCCAGTCACATCTGCAACGGACCCAGAGTGCATTCAACATGGATTGGGAGTGGATTAAAAGTGGATTCAGGTCAGATTTGACACTTTCAAATATGGGATACATATGCGTTTGTGTTGGATATGTATCAGATATGCATTCATTCATATCGGATATTTTTATGAATGTGTATGAATGCATTTGTACCAAATAGAATCCTACCACATTAACATGGGATCTATTCGAATGAATATGAATTTTCTAACATTTGACTTGCTACAAATCAAATGCCATAAAACCAATTTGTGCACAGCCCTAGGCATTAGCATTTCAAACACCTGCCCTGTTCCGTCGTTACTCAGCACTTCACTAAATGCCAGGTAAGTGTGAATGCTGGTGTACTAGTGGCAATTGCTTCACTGTGGCAAAACCTGTGCATGGTGGCTATTGCCCTGACAACCAGGCTACGCGGCATGCAACTGCAACTGTGCCACCCCACCCTCATGCATCCTGTAACGTCTGCCACCAGATGTAAAGGCTGCCACCAGTTGTAATGGCCGGTTTTTATAACGTTTCAGTTTAAGTTGCTTTACTGTTTTGGGTAGTGTGTATTTATATCCTAAAACAATGATTCAAAGTCAGAACTTCCCTTTACCAATGGGTCTCTTCCCTTTGCTTTTAAGTCTTGATATTAGCATAGCAAAACAGCTGGACTCACTGTCTGAGCTCCTCTCCCAACTCTGCCTAACCAGCAGTGGGTTACAGTATCTGTTTAGAACTCCGGCCTAACTTGGCTCACTTTGAAAACAGACTACTCAGTTGAAGCTTCTTTAAAATAACAAGAAAACAAGTTTATTATGTACAATTCAAGTTTCACGCAGTTTCTTCTTTGTGTTACACTTAGACACTTCAGTTCATCAAACTGTATAGTCCCCAGTTTCCTCACTCAGCCCAAGGACTCCAATCCTATTCAGATTAATGCCAGCAGCATAAGTAACGTATAACCATTTCAATTCTTTTACTTTCCAAACACCATATATTCACTAATAACTCAGGACCCTACTTCCAGCTTCCTTAAGCTAAGGGCCCGTTTCCCTCCTGTTAACTACCCTCTGGTCAGTTAACCCCAGGCAGAGAACCCTAATAATTCCCTCAGGCTCCCTTATATACCTGCCTAGCCGGTGAGCTGCAACCTGATTGGTTGATGTTCCTCCAGCATTCTATTCCACCCTCTCTCCTGGAGAGCTGGAATAGCCCCTCCCTTTACCAACTTACCATTTCTAAATAATCCACTTTGGTGACAAATAGTTTTCACCACACTTTGTAATTTAACCAAAATAACTTAATTTTGGGTGAGGGGTCCTCGCGGGCACCACACATCCTTTGCCCAGAAGTGGTGTGAAGGGTGCACGCTGGAGTGTACTGGCTGCATCCTACACATGGCTAGTATATTTTTAGTGCTCCGCTGCTTTCTGGCCAGGTTTACTTCTGGAATGGAAGTGGCCCCATGTGGTGTAGATTCTCTGAGGTGGAGGATCCCCTGACCTCTCTTTTTGCCCAAGTGCAAAAAGATCCTATATTTTGGAATAAGGATCTGCTATCTACGTGCTAGTGCAGGCTGTGGCAGGCTCCGGAAGGCCAAAACGAGAACTTTGCAGTAATGCTCTGTTGATTCTGTATTACAAAGCTCTTTGGTCTGTTATGGTGGGATAACACAAAGGCTGCATCCAGAGTCAGAACCCCTTAATCATTTTATAATTGCACCTGAATTGCCAGACATGATTGTGGTGCCCCCAATACAGAGACCCAATTTACCTGTTATCATTATTCTGATGAAAATAACTATCACAGTGGCAACTATTACAGTGCCATATCCTGTTATTTCATAAATGCAGCACTGTCTGGATTATTGCACAAAAAGCACAGTTCAGCATGAGTTGCCACTATCTGGAAATATTTCATGTGATACTATTGTTCACCTATACATCTGGAAAAGGTGCAGACAGGTCATCTGAATTTGGAATGTTATGAATATTCGTGCACTTCCCTAGCTGTGGAGCATTTTTTAGTGCTTCACCACTATCCAGGCCAGGAGATGACCCTGCAAGCTTGGAGACAGTTCAGAAACAGAAGTGACTCTGCACAGTGTGGATGCTCCAAACAGCTCCAAACAGGAGCATCCCTGGACCTCCCCTTTCAAGTGAGTGTGAAAAGGCTCAATGCGACTAGTCACTCTGAGGATGCGTAGACAAGGTTGACTTGTCTACTACTTTGAGTGGGATCCAAGGCTTCAGGGCAGGGAATGTATGTTTGCCCCACTCTGGGAATGACCCACAGGTGTTCCGAACGGTACACCTTCTGTCAACACTTGATTGTAGAGCAGTGAGATGACTCAGTCACTAAGGTAAGTTTGTATTAAATCATTCAGTCCTTGTAAGTGTGCCAGAAGGAGGCTGATGGGTGTGGCTGGCTGGTATTCTGAGGGAGGGGGAAGCTTGCTCTCAGGGAGAGCCAATCAGCACAGCCCAGCCTCCTGAGGGTGAGACTATAAAAGGCCATCCAGCAGGGGGTTGTGGTTCTTTCCTGGGGGTAACTCACTGCGGGTGGACAGGAAGAACTGGGCTTCCCGTAACAACTTACCTGAGGGGAGTTTTGTTAGAGAGTCCTGAGATTCAGTTTTGTTGAGAGACATTATTAGATGAAAGAAACGTTCAATTCCAAGCAACAATATAATACAAAGAGCTTTGTTTTGAGATTCTTAAAGACATTTTCCTCAGTTTATATATATTGAAGGTACAGACTGTTGCCTATTCTTATGAGTTGTACAAAAAACCTGATTTTAATCCGTTCTCCTGAAAGAGTATTCGAGTGCTTGCTGTGCCACATAGCATTGACAAAGTATCTTTAAGTGGAGCACTGTGACTTTAAGGGAGAAAAATACGTAGAGCAGTGAACCAGCAGACTCCTGGAGGTGAGAGAGCCTTCTTGTTATAATCTAGACACAAGAAGGAGAGTGTGTGTGGGTGATCTCTGCCAATTCTGGGCCAAGATATTTCGAATCAGCAAGATTCTGGGTAGGATACCTAGTGGCCAGACAGTGTTGGACAGTGGGTCACCACATTATTTGGTGGCAGCATCGTGTGGGATTGGATATATAGACCTCTGAGGATACGATGTCCCATCAGGTTGACTTGTCTACTCTGAGTGGGATCCAAGGCTTGAGGGCAGGGAATGTATGTTTGCTCCACTCTGGGAATGACCCTCAGGTGTTCCCAAAGGTACACCTTCTGTCAACACTTGACTGTAGAACAGCCATCCATTTCATGAGTCCACCCCCCTGAAGTGTATCCAGCACCTTCACTTCACATGTTCAGAAAATCAATGCCCTGGCCTTTGCCTAAGGAAACAGCTTTCCCTCCCCACTTTCAGGTACTGTTACTGTGAGCCAGTTTGTTCTTGTGGCTAGAGTATTGGACTCTTATCTGGTAGCTGCCTGGTTTGAGTCCATTCTCCTATACAAAGCCAGCTGGGTGACCCTGGGCTAGTCAAATTTGAACTAAACTACACTATCCCTTAGTTAAGGGGGGGAGTTTAGTCTCAAACAAAACCAAAGCAGTTCATCTGAACCAGCTAAATCACCCCAGTTCAAATCAAACCCAATTTGAGTTTGTTGATATTTTGCCCTATTGAACCAGTTTGGTCTTGTGGTTACAGTGCCGAACTCATATCTTGTAGTCACTAGGTTTTGATTCCACTCTCCTCCATGAAGCCAACTGGGTGAATTTGGGCTACTCACACCTTTCTTTCTGAGCTCTCACAGTAGGGATGTGCACAAATGTATTTTTGACATTCAAATCCAAGTGGATTTGAATGTCATAAAATCTGATGCAATTCGGATATTTAAGATTCAAATGTCATAAAATCTGGTTCGAATCTGTAAAATTCGAATCCGTACATTCAAATGTTAGGTTCGTATTTAAAGATATGAGTGTCAACAACATTTGTATCTGTTATATGTATCTGCACGCATTGCGTAAAAATCTTTATGCATCCTGTATTATCCCGTATGCATCCCATTTTAATCCCATATTTTAAGTGGAAGATACGTATAATTTTTGCACAAACTCATATACGACAGATATGAATCTACACTTTCAAATTATTCAAAAATCTGTATCGGATTTTTGAAAAACCCACTCGGGTTCGAATGTCAACATTTGACGGATTCGAATCGAATATTCAAATTTTTGAATATTCATGCACAACCCTATCTCACAGCCCATTTTACCTCACAGAGTGTCTGTTGTGGGGAGAAGAAAAGGTTTGTCAGCTGCTTTGAGTCCCCTTAGGGGTGAGAAAAATGATATAAAAGCCAACTCTTCTTTGTTCATTTGACATTTGGTTTTTAATGGCTCAACCCACCCTGAGACCTTTGGGTATAGGATGAAATAAAAATAAAATGCAAATCATATTTCCACATTTCAGCAATTTTCCTTTCAGACCCCACTGCCTGAATTACCCAGGAGTCGAGTTCTTCAGCATTGCATAAACAGTTGGTGCAATGAGGATTTATTTTAACTTCTAAAACAGCATCCAACTGGACAGGCCTTGAAACAGAGGAGTGCTTCTCTGCAAGATGGGTCAAATGACCTCTCTAATTAAAAATCATGTTGTGATGATTAACACAACTACGTCTTAGTATAAGGGTGATGTATTAAAAACTCACCATTCAACAGTAAAAGGAAAATAAAATTGTTCAGATGAAGAAAGCTGATTTAAAAATTAAGCTGTCATCTACTTCATCAAGCAGGTGTCATTTAACATGTTTTCCTATGCCAATTTTCTAAAAGAAAAATTTGAAATGGCCTTTGACGTATTCTTTTAATAGAAACAGTAGCTTGTTGACTGTCTTTTCTGAGCCCCCTTGATGAGGTAAAGTCGTAATTTTGCTTCCCACACACAGCTGTTAGCAGCGCCGGGGAGTTCTGCATGAATGCTGAAATGCAACTGAAAGAATACTATGATTTTTCCTCTATTCAGTGCAAGTTGGTTGTAACTAAAGTAAGAATAAAATTTAAGAAGGTGGTCTACTATTATATTTTGCAGGTGCTGTAAAATTGCCCTGTGTTATTTTGGCAGTCAGGCATTGCATCTAGCAAAACACAAATCCAGGAGAGTCATTCCCAGAGTGGGGCAAACATACATTCCCTGCCCTGAAGCATTGGATCCCGCTCAAAGTAGTGGACAAGTCAACCTGATGGGACATCGCATCCTCAGAGTGACTAGTCCCATTGAGTCTTTTCAAACTGGCTTCATTCTTTAAGATCTTGTATTTTTTTTCTGCTTGTTTAAGGTCAATCCTGGTGACGTAACATCAATGAGCCACACCCTCTTTTTTTCTATAATGGTGGTATCAGGGGTGTTAACTATTACCATGGGGAAGTAGGGACTCAATGAAGATCAAATGAGTGGGGAGGCTATACATTGAACTGAGGCTGTGGTCACACCTAAGGCTTAATCCAGCTCCAGTCCACTTTCAGAGTGAGAGAATACATCAGCAACGTGACCAGTAATTTTCCTTCCACATTATCTATCCCAAGGGTGAATTTTCTGAGTTATTTAACACTGAAGGTAAACAGCTTGTCACTTTGCTGGTGTGTTCTCTCACCGTGAAAGTGGATTGAAGCTGGATTAAACCTTAAATGTGACAAAAGCCTAAGTTATATTTCATGACACTTTGCACTGCTGGGAACACTTGCTACCACAATTAATGGGGGTTCTGGATCTTAGCATTGCAACAACTAGATTGCTTATCACATTCTGATGACTATCAAGAGGGAGAGCAAAACACAAAGAGTGGAAATTAATTCACAGGCTAATGATTTTTTAATTAGTATTTAAAAACTCAAACTTCAGCAATATATTTCCCTGTAGGGAACTGTATAGAATAATCCAGGTAATTAGACCAAGTAGAGATACTAAAACAAACTTATGGATATAATGCAATAAAAGATGTTTGAAGGTCAATAGAAACAATTAAAGCAAGAGGATGAAATTATTTGATGGCAATAAGCCCTTGATATCACTTGAGGTTTTTTTCCGTCCAGAAAACATTAAAGGTCATGCTATTCAAAATAAAACATAAAATGCACATTATAGTCCGTTCTCCAGCTAAGGATTCTGCTCAATTTTGAATGAACATAAGCACCAACGATCATTTTAAAGTATTTACTTTCCTAATAAATGTATGTATATAGGGCAGTGGTTCTCAACCTTCCTAATGCCACGACCCCTTAATGCAGTTCCTCTTGTTGTGGAGACCCTCAACCATGGGGGATGGGCAGCTGGGAGGAAGGACGGAGGAGGGACAGCAGGAGAATCGTCATGACCCCTCTGAAAGAGTAGTTAGACCCCCAAGGGGGTTGCGACCCACAAGTTGAGAACCGCTGATATAGTGGAACATGTACACTTGGGTAATATGAATCATCAATTTTTCTCCCCCACCGACATTGCTCATGTTATGCCTTTGGCTTCCAAGCAATGTATCATATTTCTCATGTTGATTGCTAAATGCTGTATTTCACAAGCAATACATTGAGCAGAAAAACCCAATATTAAATTCACCTCAGTTCTAATTCAGATGGAAATGTGAGTGCTTCTTTTATTGGGTTTTTTAGTTTTAGGCAGGACCTGTGTAATGACTTAATGACACCTTGGGAATTCTCAAAGGATGTCCTCATACTCATTTAAGGAACATCCTATTGTAAGTGCTATCAACAAGATTTTTGCTTGTGCAGATTTACCTGTAGTGTTTCCTTTTGGCTGAATAGCACACCCATATTTTTTGCAGACACAGGAAATGGCCAACTTCTAGGGCCATTTTCCATGCCTGCGAAATAGTTTTGGTCAGAAACATTGAAGCTAGAAAACAAATATTCTCCAGCTTTCCCTTCCTCCCATACAGACCTGCCCACCTGCTAAGATCTTCTGGAGAAGACCCCTGACTGTACCCTCTCTATGGAGTTCAATGGAACTATGGTATTGGCCAGGGATAGCACCATTTTCGTGGTGGCCCCCCAAATGTGGAACGGCCTCTCCAGTGAGATTTGCCAAATACATATCCCCAACTTCTTTAAACACCATGCCTTTGGGGACTAATTTCTGAAACCGTCTTGTATCTAGACCTTTTTTTCTTCTTTTTACAATTTTATTTGTACTTTTTATATATTTTTATCTTCCTATCTTTGTTTTATGTGGTGGTGGTGGTTGTTTACTGTACAGCATCTCGAGTCTGTGGTATTACATGATATATAAATCCCCAAGAAATTGATCAGTCTGCAGTTGGGAGCTGGAGGGGGTGCAAAGAGCATGCTTTGTGCTCTAAGGGACAAAAAACTTACTTGCAACAGCTCTAATCCTTGAAATGGCAGGAAATGTTGGCACACAGCTTCTGCCTTATTAAATACAAATCAGCAGACTAGTGAAAACATTAGAGTAGAGAGGCCAAATTGCACTTGGCCCTGTAGTATACAATAGCGTAACATCTGGTAAGGAGCATGTTCACTTGCAGGAGATTTTCCAACCCAGAAACGACTCCTGCCTTACCAGATGTTACCCTATCATTTACTAGTGGTGGTGCACAAAATTGTGCACCACACGCATCCCAACCTTAGCCAGAACCTTACATGTCACGTCCAGTGCTGTGATCATTTGCACCATTTCTGGTGCCAGGAGTATCTGAGGTGCCATGCATGCGCCTGGACACAGGTAAGTCTCTGGGTGCGTGGGGCTTAGTTCAGTGTATACTAGTGTTCCTAAGTGTGAACGTAGTGTGCACACGTTAGTGGGTTCTGCACTTTTCCCATCCAGCAGACAGGAAGCCAAGTCCAGAAACATTGCAGGAAAGAATGCGACCAGATTCACAAAGATATAGAATTCATGGAACTATAGACTGCACAGTTGGGATGGACTCAGACATCATTTTGCCCAGTGATCTGCATAATGCACAGATCATTTCATTGCAATACACCTAAACCATATCATTGCAATATTCCATTGAGGGACTGTTTGCATCTTCTGTGAAGCATAATATTCCCTTACTGACATAAAAACATAAGAAAAGCCATGCTGGATCGGGCCACCGCCCTTCTAGTCCAGCATCCCGTTTCACACAGTGCCTCAACAATTGCTTCCTGGCATTCTCAAGCCTTTAGAGACTGGACTTGCTCTGGAGAGGCAGAAGCTCTTCACCCTAAGTATTCATCAACAACTTCCATCTAGTACACAATCATAGATGTGCTGATCAGGAGGCTCCTGATCTGGATCACGGATGGATCGACTTAAATACGCCCACCCAGTGAACCAGTGAGGGCAAGGCATGTCTCCATGTTCCAGGCTTCCAGGGACTCATTTCTGCAGTGCACCAAAGTGTGCCAATGAAATGGATCCCCAAGGGTCTATTGGAGGCCAGACCTGAAACTCAGAGGAATGTTACTTTAAGGGTTCAAACTAGGGATGCGCATGGATATTCATAACGTTATTTGTATGAATTTGGACATTTGTATACAAATCAAATGTTACAACATTCATACATTGACATTCGTATGAATATGAATGTTTCAGAAAATTCGTACAAAGCTTCGGAACGTTCGTGAAATGAGGAGGTGGGAAAGTGGCTGCACCAGTCACATCTGCAACAGATCCAGAGTGAATTCGACATGGTTTGAGAGAGGATTCAAAATGGATTTAGGGCTGATTTGATCCTTTCAGAGAAGCTATGTTATGGAATACATATCAGATATGTATGCGCTCGTATCATATAGTCAGACGAATACATTTGTATTGAATAGAATCCTTCCACATACTGTATTCTAACTAATATGAATTTTCTTACATTTGATTCTTTACAAATCAAATGCTACCCCCCCACCACCAATTCGTGCACATCCCTAGTTAAGACAGAGCTTGTAGCCTCTGTGGCTGTGTGGCAGTGGCACAAGCATTAGATATAACTCCTCAGCCTTAATATCTTGCTTTGAAAAAGAGTCTTTTCTTCTTCCTCTTTTGCTGATAGTATTTGGATCAGTGAGGCTTTCTGAGCCTTCTCCATTCAGGGTGCCAAGACTTTTTAAAAAATTATTTCTCCTGTATATAATAACAAGCAGCAGGACGCACTGAAAGTCTGAAGCAAAATGAAAGCATTTATGTGTCTCTGCTGAATACCAGAATAGATAAGGCTCAGTAGACTTTAAAAGATGTTATATGGAATTACTTGGGGCAAAAGGAAATTTATTTATTTATTTGTTTGTTCAGGCTTCTGCATTAAGAAATCTATGGAGTCGAATTGCCAACATTGATCAAAAATAGGCTTTCTGAAAATAAATTTCACAACAGTGCACAAAATCAAGCATTTCATCAATTTTTGAAGCCAGGCTTCATTTAATCTTGCTAAAGTATTCACCACCACAAAAGATGTGCAAGAACAAGAAGAAAGGTCTATATGGAAATGACTGAGATCATCAGTTCAAGGTCAGCTATCTATAATAGCTAATGCTCCAAGGCATTAAGTGGAGATGAAGGGCCAATTAAGATTAAAAGATGAAAACCAAAAGTGTCTCTTTGCTGAAAAGGAATAATTGCCTTTCCAGGGTTATACTTTGAAAATGGCATCCTTTAGCTCACACAGGTTTGGAAGTAGGGATCTTCTAATCTAGATATCAACAGTGATATTATTATACCACAGTAGAAGGATTTTTTTTCTAACATGAATATTCTAGGGCCGCAATCCTATGTCTACCCCATTTATATTAGATCTAAGAGCTTTTCTACTGGTAGTCCAGATCTAGAAGACACTATGGGCCTTCCTTCTGCATGTTAATGTTATTTAAGCAAGCCTAGTGTGGTTTAAGTATGCTCTGTCTGCACAAGATGGAGCATAGTCTGAACAAGAAAGTCCAAAATGGCCTTCTGATCTGGAGGCCTTTCACACAGCCACCCTCCCCCCAAGCTTCCCCTCTATGGCCTCCATGGGGGCCCCTTAGCTGTTCCAGTGGTGGTGCGGGCCTTTTCCAGGGCCCTTTGGAACCGTGAACAGGCTTTCCGAGAGCTAAATACAGGCCTTCCAGTCAAACCAAAGAGGTGCACGCCACCACTGGAGCAATTCTGCCTGCCTCCCCAGGGCCCCCTTACCTGGGGGGGGCACTCTGGTGGTGGCACTGGCCTCTTTCAGGGCCCTCTGGAACCGTAGAGGGCTTTTCGAAAGCTAAATACAAGCCTTCCTATTAAACTTGAATAGAATGTGGAAAACTGGCTCTGTGCACACCCCTACTTGAAAGTCAACCATTTTTGCTCCCTTGCAAAAGTGCCGTAAGCAGAAATTGGTCTATTAATCGACCTCCCTCATGAAAGAGGGCATGTAGATGCCTTAGATTCTTCTCCTTTTACCTGCTTAGTAGCTGGACTGATTTACAGCGATTTCCACTTTGAAAAGGGTCATATCTGTCCACCCGAATGCTAAGATTTTATTCAGAAATTGTTTATCACTTCTTTCTCCCCATGGGATTATTACGAGGAAACAATGTCTTCATTTTTGCTTGATAGCATGTATGCATTTTCCATTCCCTTTAACCAAATTGTATTTGTACGATATTCCTGAAAGAACGAATAGGAAATACCTCTTTTGCAAGCATGGTTTGGGGAGTGAATAGGAGCATAAATCATATTAACACTGAATTATTGTGTAACGTTAGTAAAACTACTAATAAAAAAAAGCATTGTAAAATGGTATGCTAAATTTATTTCATTGTCTCTTCCAGAGGTTGTAAATTAATCCGCATGTACAGATTCTGGTGAGGTTTTTGCTTTTTTCTTCAGTAAGTAAAATGCATAAGTAAATATGAACTCTGAACACAAGACTGAGAAGATGAGGTGATGAAATCAGCTTCGGTGAGAGGATAACTAAAGTATCTGTGTTTTGCAGTTAATAAGAATATTGTTCTGTTCTATAACACATTAATGCTGGCAATCAATTCTGTGAAGTATTATATGTCTCATTATCTGTAATGTTCTCACGTAACTCTGAAATACTTAAGCCTGTTATTAAATCTGCCAACAGAGTAGTAGTCAGTTTTTATGCTTTAAAATGCATTTTTCCTTTTTTTGGTTTTGCTTCAGGTATCCTATTTTCAGATAACTTTCTTCCTAACCTCTGTTCTCAAGACAAATTCTGTACATAACATGGCTTTATGACATAGTTTATTGCCTATTAATCAGCTTGAGTGCTAAAGGAGGTTCTCTTGCCTGCCAATATATCTCCTTCTATATCCAGTTTTGTGTTTTATGTTTCACTTAAATTGTCAGATAGCTTTTCCTTAGATCAGCTCTTCTTTAGATCTGCTAGTTACTAGATAATGAGAAAATATGAAGCATTTTTTATTTTAAGTTGATTTAATCTATATGAAATTAGTTCAGAGATATTTCATGAATCTGACAGAAGCTTCTTTATAATACTAGGGGTGCAATCAGACTGGGTTTTTTTAAACCACCCCTTTGAGAAAAAGCATGCACCTCCAGATACATTTTTTTAAAAAAAAACTTACAAACCTACCATATTTTGTCACACTGCAGCCTACATTTGCCTCCAAATCAGACAACACCAATTCTGAGTATGAGTATTACCTCTTCCCCTCCCAACATTTGGTTATTATTTTAGCATCTTATTATTTTAGTTTATTCATTCTATATTTTGTTTTCTTTGGCTGTCATCCATCTTGAGACCTTCAGATATAGAGCGGAATACAAATACAAATATGTGAGGTAATATGTGTTTTGAAGCCCATGGGAGAACCAATGGTGTCAGTGCACTTATGAATCGCTATTACATCATAGCAGTATCGAATTTTACCTTTTAAGACTCTGTTATATTACAATCTAACTTGTTTGTGTGTTTATTGTATATTTTTCCTCCAGAATCTCTGCAACTGGGATTTGGGGCAGCCATTTCATATCAGTATTAAAAGTATCCCAGACTGAATATATTATACTGTTTCAGTTTGCAGTGTGCCAACATTTACATTAATCTATGGACTTCTGCTTGGAAGAAGAAGTGATAGTTTCCCCAGGCTTTGTTCTACCTTCATATTATTACATTTGCCCATGAATCTTGGGACAAAATGTAGTAATCTCCTGGTGGATCTGGCTATTGTTTTATTCATTTCTCTCCATCTGTCTTCATCTAATTTGGCAGATATTCTATTGTATTTAAAACTACAGGTTATAATACCACAGGATCAGCACGTGATGCCACAGGGAGTTTGGCAGGAGTTGCACATATACTTTATTTTAAAAAAAAACAAAAAAAAGTTATATTTTTAAAGAGTTGCCTTGAATCACTTATCTCTTTAATGATTAGTGCAGTTTTCAGAATGAGATAACAACAAGCCAAAATGGGTAAAATGGCATTTCAGTGTCACAGTCCTCTGTGCAGTGAAGTATGTAGACCATTTTATGCCATTTTATCAGTTTTATCATGTACATTTCTCTGCTTCTACTCCACACCACTGGTTGATCTCATCATAGGGGGTGGGTATAAATAATGTTGCAATGTAACACAGAGATGCAGTGTGCAATGAGAATATCACATTAAGAATACAATACAAAGAGCTTGGCATGTAAGATGCTCCTGCTTAATATGCTCAAACTTTTCATATAAATTGGGGCTATCTCATATGAATTGGGCCCTGAAAAAGTCTTCAACTGAAATGGGGTCTTTTCAATAGAATTGCACTATCTCCTCCCAGCTGCAAAAGTCATGAAGGTAGAGAAGTGTCATGGTATCATGATCTCCCTTTCCATTAACATTTGCCTGCCATTTTCATGGGGGGGGGGACCAGATTAAGAGCTCATAGGGAAGTTGAAAACATGAAAGCTCCCTCAGGGCAGCACTTGACAGGAGAGAGGGGGGGAAACACTACCTGTCACCTCTCCTCTTGGGAAGAAAGCTGATGAGTATTTCCTACTCAAGGGTTAGTCTCACTGCAAACCTTTTTGCCATATAGTAGTTTGGAATACTTTCGGAATAACTACTCAACTACTTTGGAGAGATTTAAGAATATTGTGTTCACATTCAGGATTTAAAAAAGTACATCCGAAGTGCCTTCGGCTAAGAAATGGTTCACAGAGTCCCCGTCTTCATGCAATAAAAAGCCCATTAAAAAGCTTCTTTTGCCATGGAGCGTCTGCATGCAGAGCTTTTCTCCGGGCTTCCAGCACCACAAAGGAGGAAAATGCGCAGAAGAAAGACCCCCTTTAAACAAGACTACCAACACACTTTTTGGAAGCCGCAGGTATTCCTAGCAACATTGTGCACGGGGATGCTCCATGGCAAAAGAGGTATTTGGGGGCGGGGATTGCCGGCCGCTGTCCCATCTTTCCTCTTTTTTTCAGCCTTCTCCCTCGTTTTCTCTGCAAATAAAATCATATCTCTCTTTTTGCCTCTCATCCACAGCCAGTATTAGATCTATACTGAGTGCAAGAAAACAGTAGACGGACAGAAATCTAGTAGAAGCAATTCATTATGTTACTCACAAGATCTCCGAAAAAAGCACCCTGGCTCTGCCACCGCTGCCGCCTGCACACACAGCCTTAAACATTCACACATCTCCCAGAACTGCAGCACTTTTCCTTCCTTTCACCTTTTAAAGGTCAGAACATTTAAAGAGCCAGAATTGTGCAGAATTGCAACATTGTTATCAGGTGTGAAGTGGGTGGATTGCTACAGTGAAACCACTGCTGTACAGGGTGGATTTTTACAGTGAAATCACTATCCTTGGAAGCAAGCTGTGGATCCCAAAGTAATAAATGTTTCTGGTGGGTTTTGCAGGCAGGGGAGAAAGAGGGAGAACTTGTGAATACCAATGGCTGTTTTTCTTTTGTACTTGTCAGGGGTTGTCTTCCTGGTTGTGGCCACACAGAGCGCAGTCCCTCCTCATTCCCGCCGGCACCCTATCAAACAGAGAGGTGGCGGGGAGAAAAAGATGCGGGCAAAGAAAACACGCTTCCATGGGGACAGTAGGTGCGTTTTAAATGTGCGTTTTGCTGAGCCTCATGCGGACGCTTAGTTCGGAATTGAACGGCATTTTTAAAGTCTGCCGCAATAGAGGGACAATAGAGGGACAATAGAGAAACAAAAAAGTTCCATGTAGACTGGGCCAGATGGAATCATTCACATGTCAATTTGCTCCTCCTCCCTCTCATGAATATTCTAGGCCAGAAAAGGTGGACTAAAGGTGAGAGGAGTACAACAGGGCCAGAAACCTTTTATGACCCTTTTGAGCTACTTGTTTTGCTATGTTTCCAGATAGGTAGGTAGGTAGATAGTCTTTATTGCTAGTGAGTCAAAAGGCAACCAAATGATAGCAGTAGGTTCAAAGATTTCCTGACAACACCGAATACAAATCTGTGGAATCACTTCTGGCTCTTGTCATACATTTGATTGCTCTTCCTTCTGTGTTCTATGCCAGGGATGATCAAAATCAAACAATCCTCTGCAAGGCGAATTCCTTCTATCAAAACCAAAACTCTCTGTTGAGATGCTTGGTTTCTTTTCCTTTAACATGGATCCCTTCATAACAACTTTTAAAATCTCATTTATTGAAGGGTTCACAGGTAGCACTTTGCTTTTAAAAAAACCCAGTACGTTTATTAGGTTAAGAGATGAAAAGCAAACACCACATTTTCCATTCCTTTAGTAACATTAGAATAGCAGGGAAGTCCTTCTTCTTGAAAATGAAGGGTGCTTCTGCATTGACCACCGAAAATGGATCTAAAAAGATCTGTTTTTTGGCGATCTGTCCTCCCCCGATCCGTCACAAATAGTGATGAATCTGAAGGGCCCTCGTGCATCCCCACACCTCGGAGAGGCCGGATTCCGGAGGACAGATTGAGTGGGTGCTGTGCAGATGCATCAGCACCCATTCCAAAAGTCCTCCGGCTCGTGCGCCGCCACCACCGCCCTTGAAGCTGTGGGACTGGAGCATGCGGCTGCCAGTCACTGCGTGTTTCTGGCAGTGCCTGGTGTGTGGGGGAATGGCTTCGGAACCAAGCAGTCCTGCTTCTGCTCTTCCCAGCATGGCGGGCGGAGGGAATCTATCCCTTCACCTGGCCATGTGCGGATATAAGACTTGATTTTTCAGGTCTTACATTTAATCCGGATTTCAGCAGCAAAACCGGTTTTAAAAACCGGTCTTGCATGCCAAAATGTGGAAGCGGCCTCCACAAAGGGTCACAGAAGAAGACTCCAATGCAGAAGCCACTTAAGGTAAGTGTTCTTAATCTGTCTTGGGTGTGTGTGTGTGTGTTAAAACCATTTATGCAGCTAGTGTGGAAACACCCAAAAATGGATCTTTATAGAAGGTTTCAATATGAATGTAAAGAAAGAAAGATCAATGCAGTTAGAAGTTTATACCTAAATCTGGCTACAATATGTATATATATTTCCAGGAGGGGGAAAAAAAAAGTTAAGGGAAAGCTGTGAGGAATCTGAACTTTCAAAAGCTTTCAAAAAGCTTTAATCATTTTAAATAAAAAACAGACTTTTCTGTCTCACAAGTGCCTACATTTTTATGTTTCAGTCTGCATTACGCTTGCCTTTTCCATATCATATTAATGTGCTCTGCTAAACTATTGGCCGATCACTGTCTGTCAATCACGTAGTTTCACTTGGCTCAGATATGGAAAGAAGCAGAGCTTCAGACATCCACATAGCACTCGAGCTACTGCTCTCTCTCTTTTCTTCATTAAAAGCAGAAAAAGGAAGAAGGAAAGGAGAATAATCGGGATACGTCTCCCTTTGTCAAAACAAACAAATCTCAGCCCCAAACAATCCCTAGTTTTTTATGCACCTGGGAAGGAAAGAATGCAGCAATGTAATGAAAGGGAAACCTAAAAGACTATTGACTTTTTCGGCTCATGATCCGCCGCCCCTCAAATGGGTCAGGTGGCACTGCTTGTCTTCAGTGTCTTTCTGATTTGTCTCCTTTCAACACCAGGCGTCTAGTAGTATGCATGGCGATGCAGGTTAGGAAGCAGAGGGAAGGACTGATATTGTTAAGGGACAGAATTCCTTCTCCCAGTTAATTGGATCTGTGCTCAAGCAGAACTCTGGGGTGGGGAATGTAAAAATCGACAAAAGCTCATTCCTTGTGAAGAATGAGATTTTCCTGTCTCACGGAGAATGCATGAACATAAGAGTCCTTTCTTCCACTCCCATACGGCCTAGTCTGCCCCAAATTAGCCGAATAGAACTCTGGAAGAGATTGCAGGTATGGGGGGAGTGGAATGGTCAGCCAATGAGAAGACCACTAGGAGATACACCCGATAACCACAGGGTGACAGATTGTAGAACTGTCTCCTATGCTGACATTTCTGCCTTTTGGGTGACCTGTGGGTTTGCCGCCTGTTGCCTTGGAAGACTTGCTGCCTAGGGCAATCAGCACTGCCTGTGGCCGTTTCCCTGTGGCAGCCGGCTGATGCGATTTGGACAAGTGTGAAAAAAAATCCAGGTTGTAGCATGTAATAAAGCATCCCCATGTGGTTTGGGGCAACACGTGCCTGTCTGCATGCAAGCCGCTTTTTGTGAACCCGCAACTTTTTCTCTGCACCCCCTCTCCCCTGATAGGAAGCCGGGTTGATGTCACTATAGCCCATCCCGCCCGCTGCAGGGATGTCAGGGAAGCTGCTCAGTTGCACTTTCACAAACACAACACAATCCTTTTCCTTGGCTGCCGCAGTTATTAAAAGCATAACCCAAAGTAATAACATCTTTTAAAAGCATAAGCAGATCATTCCTTTCAAGCACAGGTTACCGGAGGTTCGCACATCCACATGACAGTGGGAATGACGGCACCTCCCCACTCGCAACTGGCTACAGTATGAAAAGGCGAAGCACGAACAGACAAGGGGGGATTGGACCGCTTTAATCCTTCCCCCCCTCTCCCTCTCTCTCTCCCTCCTCTAGCCCGAGCCATCCCACACACACACACACACATACACGCGCACACATGCACAGACAGGGGGGCTTTGATGGGGATTCCACACTGTCAGAACCCCCCTGTCTGTGTGGGATGTCTCACGCTGGTGGAGGGAGGGAGAGGGGATGGCAGACACAGCCAGCCAGCCCGCCAGCCCACTCAGGGGGTGAGTGGGAGGCAAGAGCGGAGATAGCTTGGAAAGGCAGCCAGCAGCTGGCCGGTGCCATTCGCGCCTCAGCTGTCTCTCCGCCATCCCAGTGCCATTGCCAGCAGCGTGTGTTTGTGTTTGTGTGCGTGTGTGTGCTGTCATTCCTGCTGTCATGTGGCTGCTGGCACTGGTGCTGGGATGGCAGAGAGACGGCTTCGCATGGAGACATCCGTTGAAGCCAGGCAGGTGCCTGGCCAGTCAGAGGCCATGCTGCGCATATGCGCCCAGCATGTCCAGCCTCCTAGCCCCAGTTGCTGCTTGGCACTGAACAGGTAAGCCCTCTTCATGTGCATGTGCCCCTGGGTTGGGTTGGGTTGGGCGGTGTTGGGTGGGGGTCCCACCGGCCCCAGGAAGCTGATCTGGCCCTGGGACGCATGTGGGACCCTAGGGAAGGCATCTGACAGGCCTCCCCACCCCTGGCTCCACAGGAGACAATGGGGGGGAGCCCGGGGGGTGGGACCTGTGTGTCCCGGGTGGCCATTTGGCCCGAACACATCTAAGACATTTTACCATCCACACGTAGGCAGGTAAAGGATGCATTTGCATCATGTCCTTTACCTGCCAATGGGGATGGTAAAATGTCTTAGATGCATTCGGGCCAAAGCTCTCTACAGCATTTTATCTGTAGTGCGAAGAGGCCTCTGATGATGGCTTGTAGCCAGGCCTTCTCTATGGCATCACCTATCTTTGGAATCTTCTTCTTCTAACAGGGGTTGCTCCAACTGGTCAGTGAAAACATAGCCTTAGCATTCATCTAGAGATGTAATATTGCCAGGTGTGAGGGAAATTACCACAACGAGCTTTAAGAAGAATACAGTGATATGCTTACCCAGAATTGGGAACAGAAACATTTCAGTTCAGTTTAACCACATTTCAGTTCACATGTTGATTTCAGGAGAGGGAATTTTCAATGTTCATACTTGGAAATGTGAAGTAAATTAATTTTTTATTCATATCTATTCAGAATACAGATTCAGTGGGAGACAGCAAAACTCTATCTGTACTAGGACAACAAAATCCAGATGTATTATTATGACATATAGGAGCAATTTAGGTTCTCCTTCTGTTTTTCTGCATTTTAAAACATCTTTATTTGTTTTGGTTTTTTTTAACTTGATTTAAAATGATAATTCCTGGGAGTCTAACTAAACTAGTATGGCTGTTTGATTTTCTTTTAGAAAAACTCATAAGCCACCCTGGCGTCTTTTTGGTATACATATAGATTTAAAGAGTAAACAAATAGATAACACAAATGTGTTTTCAATAAGTACCATTGAGCTCAGTATTTCTTACTGTTTGTTGCTTGTATACAGGAGTGCAGCAATATTTTTAAATATCTGTATATTCTTCTAGGGAGTCACTGTAGCTCAGTGGTAGAGCAAACTGCCTGGAAAGCAGAGGGTTGCCAGTTCAATCCCCAGCCCCTCCCCAGAAGTAGGGAATGATAAACCACTTCTTTCTATGCCAAGAAAACTGCATAGAAGTGCAAATAGAGCTTCCCAAGTAGGCCATGACTTGGTGGTATACAACCTCAACATTCTAATTAGGAACAATTCAAATCAACAAACACATTTCTCTTGTTCCAAAAATCACCAATGGGGAGAAAAGGTGTAGGGAGTCTTCAGAGCTAGAGACATACTGACTTTCATATGCAAAAATAAAAGTAAAAAAGAAACTTATAGCAGTATAGAAATTTTTTTTAGTCTTGGAAATGGGGCCCCTCCCCCTCCCCCTCCCCCACCTTCTCTTTCTTTTTTAATAACTTAATTTCTCTGAATTCATAAAAATAATAAATTGATGTGCTGTGCAAGATGGGCATGCCATTACCCATTGAGTGATCATAAACTGATATTAAGAAGTAGGAAACAGATATTTTGACAGGAAAGTCTACTTTGGTGTGGTAAATCCAGAGTCTTTTTTTAAAAAAAGTTTAATACAATAATTTAGGGTGATTCTTACCATTTTGTCAGTCATGGAAATTAAACAGGGTTGAACTTGGTTAGTTTCATCCAGATAGCACTTACTTCATCAGCACTATGTGGATAATCCAGAGTAAAATACATTCAGGCTGCACTCCCATTCAAGATTTGAAGAGCTTTGAATTCATTTTGAGAGCCTACCATTCCCAAAGGTTCAAAAGAATCCACAGTTTCTGAGGATTAAAGGTCCAAAAGCCATTTCACGCGGCTTTGATCTATGGATCTAGCACAAAGAGGCCTTTAACATGAGAAGCTGTGCCTTGGTGGGCTGCGGAAGGATTCCATTGAATCAGTGACAGGCTTATTTGCCCACCTGGATGAATTGCCCACCTGGATGATGTCAGGGTATTATGGAGGAGAGAGGGGAGGGGTTTCTCCCCTGCAAGTCTCTATTATACTCTAAGAGTGGGAATGCCAAAAACCAGATTTCGCTGCTGATTTTTAAAGCCCTGCTTTAAACCCAGATTAAACTGCCTAGAGGAAACCTGACCTCAGACACACACACACAGATTATCCATGCTTTATTGTGGATTACTCAAATAATGCAGATTAAGTAAGTGGTATCTGGATGATGTTTTAGATGGGACCCTGCCTTAGAAGACCGAATGAAGAAAAATGCATGAATTTATCCTGACATTGAGTTGGACACAGGGTTAGAGTTTTTACTATGATCAAAAGAAGAAGAGTAGTAGTGGTAGTTCATTTTTATACCCTGCCTTTCTCACCCCTAAGGGGACTCAAAGCCGCTGATAAAGCTTTCTGTTCTCCTCACAACAGACATCCTGTGAGGTAGGTGGGGCTGTGAGAGTTCTGACAGAAAGCTGTCACTAGCCCAAAGTCACCCAGCTGGCTTCATGGAAGAGACTGGAATCAAACCTAGTGACTACAAGGGTGTTTTTCCACTAGCACTAAGTACCCATTGAAGCACCCATTAAGGACCCATTTGGCTGAGAGCTGGATGACCTCATTTCCACTACAGACTCCATTAGAGACACATCTGTTTCCACCATAGCTAGGGAAATCCGGATCTTACGGGTCCTTCAGGACCTATAATCCAGATTTTGTGTAGACCCCAGTAAATGGATCTACAATGGGGTCTTCAGTCTTCAAATCCAGATTGTAGGGAGCCTGTTTCCACTACAATTCGGTAATGGGGTCTAGAGGAGGCTCAAGGGGGATGCACCCATGGGGGAGGGTGCCCCAAACTCAAGACTTTGGAGTCCCTCCGAAGTTGCCTTTGGAGATTAGCGCAGGCTCTGCAGAAAAACCCCTTGCGAGAGCAATGCCACTGTCAAAGGTTCTGCGGAGTGATCTGCCACTAACTTTCAAGATCCTCCAGAGCCTTTGACAGTGGCATTGCTCTTGCAAGGGGTTTTTCTGCGGGCCCTGCACTAATCTCCGAAGGCACCTTTGGAGATTGCTCCCCCAAAACACCTGGGCTGACAGGCAGACCCCTTGTGGGTAGATGCGGATTTGCAAATGGGTGCTCTGGTGTTTCCACAGCAGGCAAGCTAGCTCCCAATGCTATTGGGTGCTGGACCACCCATGGGTACCTCCCTTAATCTGGATTTACCAGATCCAGATTAAGGGAAGTACCCATTCCTTAGACCCAGATCTTCTTAGATCCGGATCAAAGGAGCTCAGTGAAAAAACACCCCAAGATATGAGTCTGGCACTGTAACCACAAGACCAAATTGGTTCAATAGGGCAAAATACCAACAAACTCAAACTGGGTTTGATTTTGACTGGGGTGGTTCAATTGATTCCAACAAACTGGAACTCCCCCCCGTTAACTGAGAGGTGGTGTAGTTTCATTCAAATTTGAAATGGTCAAAACACCCAGTCTGAACCAGATCCATTTGAAATGAGCTGGTTTGGCACATCTCTGTGATCAAATTACAATAGCAACACAAACCTATTATCTTGCACTGTGGATATTTCTTTTGCAGTAGAAGCTGTTAGGTTTCTTCAGCAATGCCATTAACCTGATTTTTTTTAAAAAAAAATGCAGCAGTGAGAAATCTTATCTAATAACCTGTTTTTCATTGCTCCTAACAAACATGTACAAATGGGGTACACATTATTTAGCTAAGTTTAGTTTGATGTAGTTGTTAAATAGACGATACCCTGATGGAAATTCTTTGAAGTGTGCAGAAGGTTCTCTGTGTAAATGGCTGCTGAAATTTGCCAGCCATAATGAGCAATTTCTACATGATCTTTAAATGTTTGGTAGTGCTATATAGTACCTCTTTGATCTATGCACTGTGGACCTAAGAGATGCTAGACATTCTCCCCTTAATTCCACTGCTGTTTTGTTTCCAGTTAAATTTGTATTTAATTTGAGTGCACTTGCAAAAAACCTTGTTAGCAAAGTCAAAAAAGATCTGGGGGTGTGCATTAGGAGAAGCTGACTTTGAGAATGGCATGTTCCTATTCTGTAGTCATATGTCAGTCATTTCCTCCTCAAAATGTCCTTCTCCTCTTTCTACTGGATGAAAATAATGGTATTATGCTTGCTGTGCATAGACCTTTGCGCACTTAAAGAGTTTGGCACGGCCCTGCATACTCTGGGATGCTGCATCTGCACACCACAGTGTGGCCTCTGTCCCAGAGTGGCCCAGAGCATATGAGGCTGTCCTGAACCTCTAAAACTGTGGAGAAGTAGAACTGCTCTACAGCTTCAGTAGGAGGGTCTAGGATGCTCCTCTATGCTCCCAGAGGCAGCATTCACACCTATGTCAGTTGCAAATGCTGCATGGGACAGGGTGAGGTAGCTGTGGTACAAATGCACAAATAGGAAAATGAAATAAATAATAGAAAACCAGGTTTAATCCAATTTTTTTTAAAAAAAAAATCAAACGCTTTTCCTGGTGTACAAATACAGAAGCTAAATTCGAGGTAGCCATGTTTAGTTCAGTATGAAGGGCTCCCACAATAGTTTCTTACTTGAAGAAACTTATTAGTTACACAAATGACTGATTTCTAGTCTGGCTTAAAGACTTATTTAAAGAATAGAACATCAGTCTAGGGGTGTGCATGAATGCATTTTTGGGGATTGGATTCGATTCAAATTGAATACGCAAAAATTCAGTTTGATTCAAATGTTTAAAATTCCCTAAAGAGTCCCTTATTACACCTCCCTGCAATCTGATTGCCCAACCATGTACACTAGCCCTTTCCATTGGCTACACCCAACCCTCCCTGACTTGCTCAAGATAAGAGCCAGATAATAACAGGCTCAGAGATGTGGTAAGTGGTATTCTAAAATATTCAGTTTGGCCTTTGAGTTTCAAATGCACCCCAGGGGCAATTCTAAACAAGTGTGTGATCATAGCCTTACTGAGTTTATTTTCAAATGTGTCTTGTTTTTGTACTCCATATTGGTTATATTGCACCCTTGCTCTGAGATTTTTGGGTATAGGATAGGACAAATAAAATAATATTTTTTCATATGTATTTCCAATTTTCCCTTAGCCTAAAAAAAATTGTGTGGTAGAGGTGGAGGAGAAACTGAAATTAATACTCAGATAGCAGATCGATATAACAATGCTTAATCTAATCATAGTGCTATAATTATATGCATTGTGTTTCTATTTAAACTATAGCATTAATTTCCACATCGGCATCATTGTTTATGTGGTAGATGTGCATTAATGCTAGGCATTTAAAACAGTAACTCTAGAGCTCACTTAGAAATAAGTCCTACTGAATGCAGTAGGTTTATTAATAAGATTGTAGTCTTCTTCTGAATTTTTGCTCTAGACCGCTGCATGCAGCCACCCAGATATCATTGAAATGCATCTCCCATCCACCTCAGGCAATCTGACCAGCTGCAAGGAAGAAATGGTGGGAGTTGCAGTCTAGAACCACATGTAGGACTGCAGGTGAACACTTCCCCTCACCCTGACATTCATAGTGGTACTGTGCATGAGAATGAAACACAAGGCAATTATGATGTTGCCTTCCATCTACTTTGTATGTATATTTCGTATGGAAGTGTTTGGCTGATTTTGTTTGATCAATGTAGGTTTGAGAGAAACTGTGCAAGCCTACATGTCAGAAAAGTATGCACTGACTTGGATTTAACTGCTTTATTTCAAACTTGAGTTGGCCGTGCGTATGCGTGCTGGGACCACCCTCAGGTTCAGATTGTAATTGTCTCACATGTCAACCTCAGACATGTCAGTTTCTGTACGGAATGGTCTTAAAAAGACGAGAACACAGCCAAATGTAATTCTTATCTTCAAAGTGATATATACAGATCCCTTTGAAGTCTTAGCTCTAGTGAACTGCCAGATTCAAAGACCTATTCCCATTTCCCCCCTCAATGAAGAATAAACCTAAAAACAAGATTTGAATTCCTTTTTAAGAAGTGAAACCAATGATCATTAAAAAAAAATGCACTGGACTGAAATTAGGGCCTTCACTCTGTTGTAATTGAATGAGCTAAGATCAGTTCTCTAGATCATTTACTCAGCTACATTTGGTGTCTTCCAGTCCAGTTGATTAATTTAGTCACTTTAGATAATAAATAAGTAATGGAAAGCAATGATATTTTATGTATGCAAATAGACCAGATGAAAGAATATGGAGCCCTCCCTCCCCTCCCCTCCCCCTCCTTTCCTTCTCCCCCCTCCTCCTCACTAAATATCCTTGATCGATGTAAACTAGAAATCACATTGTACATATGATACTAGCTAATCACAAATGGCCTCGCTGCCACATTATGGGTGCATTCCCATAGGGGCTAAAATCCCGGGTGGATTCAGATTCGGCATTGGTGGTTTCCATTAAATCCCCCAATACTCCGAGTCCACCCTGGATTTTCCAGCCCTGTCCCCATGCCAGTTTTCTTTCCCCAGATTTTCTGGGGAAAACCCAGAGAAAGAAAACCCCTGTTCCAATAGGGTTTTTTTCTGGCTGACTCGGATTAAAGCCGAGTGAAGGAGGACAGCCGGCGGGCCGGGTAAATGAGTGAGAGGGTGCGGCTCCACCGCCGGCTGTCCTCCTTTGCTTGGCTTTAAACCGAGCCAGCCTTTTCTTTCCCCTTGTTGAAACAGAGGGAGGTGAAAGGAAGGAAGGCAGCCCAGGACGTTAGGAGGAGGAGGCTGTCGGCGGCTGCCTTCCTTCCTTTTCCCTCCCCCCCCCCACACCTGCCGCCCGATGCCGCAGCATCCAAGGGGCGGCCTCCCCTCTGCACACCCCCTCACTCACTTACCCAGCCGCCAGCTGCCCTCCTCTCAGATGTGGCGTTGTCGGACGGAAGGCAGGGAGGAGAAAAAAGGAAGGAAGGCAACTGCTGCCAGCCTCCTCCTCCTAACGTCCTCAGCTGCCTTCCTTCCAAACAGAACCTGCAGGTGCACACAAGTACACCTGCAAGCGGCTGCCAGCCTCCTCCTCCTCGGCAGCCTTCCTTCCTTTTCCCTGCCCCTGTTTCAACAGGGGGAAAGAAAAGGCTGGCTCAGTTTAAAGCAGAGCAAAGGCGGACAGCTGGTGGCCGAGCCAATTCTTTTCTTCAGACCACTTTCAGAGAGAGAACACATTAGCAAAGTTACCAATAATTTTCTTTCCACATTATGTATCCCAAGGGTGAATTTTCTGAGTTATTTAACACTGAAAGAAAGCAACTTGTCACTTTGCTGATGTATTCTCTCACTCAGAACGTGGACTGAAGCTGGATTAAACCTTCAAGTTTTCTAAACTGTCCTAATAGCAGGATAGCTCTAAGAAATGCCTTAATAGTAGGGGCAAATTAGCAGGTAGAAGACTTCAGCTCTGGTCTTTCCTGTATCCACATGTTCTTCCTTTTAAGAACACCTTTTAAAGTAATACCTCCCTACCTACTGGTAATTCCTTCCTTTCACCATTAAACATAAGAAAAACAGAAAACATTTCAGAGGAAAAGTGCTAGAATTAGAAGGCTGACATACCTGAGACCTGTTTCGAGTAGTCTTCTACTCGAAGCACTCAGTGACTTGTCTATAATCATATTTGGCAGTGACAATAGATTCCTATCTGTCATGAAATCCATTCCTGGAAAAAAATAGTATGTTATGTAATTCAGAGAGGTGATTATAAACATGGACTCTACCCTATCCCATATAATATGTGTCTTTTAGAGTGGAAAATACAAGTTTTTAAGGAAAGCAGTTGAGAGACAATAATGGCACTTGATATGAGCATGCTGGTTTATTTATTTATTTATTTATTTATTTATTTATTTATTTATTTATTTGCACTTTTTATCCTTCCTTATACTAGAAGGTCTCAGGGCTAGTACACAGCTGTGCTGAGTCCAGTCCAACTCTTGTATGGTCCACTAGTGACAGAACTTGTGACTATGAATGGGAAGATGGACTCACCTTGTTGGTTCAAGAACCTGAACAAGTACTGCAGTATGGATGCACCTGCTTCTGCAAGTGGATTGCCCATGCTGTACTGAGACAAACACATTTCCAAAAGAATTAACAGGTCGGGGAAAGCTGCATTTGGGTGAATCACTTCTCAGGGTGTGTCCAGACTTAAGAAAGCTGCGCATCGCAATGTGCAGCTGAGGCTTGGGTGTCCCATTTGATGACCAGTGCTGCATAGCGGCAGCGCATTAGCAGCTGCTACTTCAAATTTACTTTACCCCGGAATGAGCAACATTCGCGCCACAGTATAAGGTGAATTTGAATGTTCCTGCCAGTCTGGACAGGAGTGCAAGAACACCAAAGGAGAGCTGAGCCTGCAGCTCAGCTCTCATTGGCTGCCTCTTCCTATGTGACTGTCAGGGGGTATTGGAGTGTCAGGTTCCCCCATTGGTAATAAATCTTCGCAGAGTTGCACTTCTCCGTGCTGAAAAGACACGTCTCTGTCCTCTTACTTCTGGCTGTCAGCTCTTCGTCGCTGTCCAATATTTCAGGAGGTTGGCCCCTCCTTTCTCTGCCCACAGTTCAAAGCAAACAAACTGAGACAGATTCTCCGTAGAGGCTTTGTTTATTTGTAGCGGTTACATCTTAGCAGTTGCATTCCTCTCCCTCTCCAGCAATCAGTCAGCTAAGCAACACACAGCCGTGTGTGACCACCTTTATACAATTCCGTTATCACAAGAAGGTGACTCACATCCTTTGTATTACACAATCCTGTGCTTCCCCTGAACACTGTGTTGCACAAGCCTGTGTTGTAATCCTTACTTCATTCAGCCTTCAGCAACTTGTGATAGTCTGGTGATACTTGTGACTCTTAGTTACCTTTCTGCACACATCACTACATTTTCTTTATATGGGCTCTTCCAGCCTAACAGTGACTACCAAATAAGAGTCTGGCACGCTAACTACAAGTCCAAACTGGCTCACAGAAGAGGGGAGCAGTTCTTAGTGTTGAAGGCCTCATGGAAGATGTTTTGTATCCTTTCCTTTCTGTCCCTAGTTCACCCCATCCCTCCCTAAACTTGTTTTTTTCTTCTGACTACACCCACCCTCATGTCCTTATGCAAAAGTGATAGAAAACTCTAGGCAACATGGGTTATGCAAAGATGCAGTGTGACCTGAAATGCCGTACAAGGAAAAATAATGTGGACAGTATACGGTCCTGAATGTAGCAGTTCTGAGGAAAATAAGTGTTAAATGATCTTATAACCATTGCCATAGTAACAGTGATGTGGGTGGAACTTTATGACCTAAAGGAAGAAAATGCTGTACTGGGTGGGCTATTTTAAAAAGGAATAGGTATCACGTGATCTTGTGGTATAGATGAAATTGGGTATAAAACTCTGAAAGGTAAAAAGAAAACAACAATAACGGATGCTAAGGAATAATGGAATGACTTTCTAATTCTGAAAAAATGGAGGGTAATAAAAAGACTAACAAAATGGAAGGAAACTGGGTTCAATGAGATTTTGGCCGCATCCCCATTACAAGCTTATTCGGTTTCAAACCATTTTCAATCTTCGCAGACCCCACATCAGTTTGGCTTAACATGCTTTCCGCATGTTAAATCACCACAAAGCATTGTAAATGTTAACCCTCATTTCAACAGGTCTCACTCCAGATCGTGCGCTTGATACGCGTTACATTTTTTACTGGACCCTACTGTTTTAAGGGATGAGAATCCATGTTTAGGGTTTTCCTCTCCCAATAGCTTGCTTCCAAAGATAGTGATTTCAGTGTAAAAATCCAGCCTTCACAGCAGCCGCTACACTGTAGCAATCCAGGCACTTCACACCTGATAACAATGTTGTAATTTTGCACAATTCTAGCTCTTTGGAGTTCTGACCTTTAAAGGGGAAAGGAAAGCAGGGCTCGTTTTGGGAGATGTGTGAATGTTTAAAGCACCCTTGCTTGAGTTGCCGCTGCTGCTGTGTGCCCTGAGCAATTGGGAGAATCGCTGGCTGGCTGCTGCCGGTTTTCCTCCATCCAGGCAAGTGGCAGCCACCCAGCCAGGCTTGGTGAAGGGGTCCGTTATGGGTGGCGTATTCATGCCAGGAGGAAGAGGGCAGGGCAGCCCCGAAAAGCAGCTTTTAGAAAGTAGCCACTTGAGTCCCCCCTGAGTCACGTATGCCACGTAGGTCCCTCAGAATCCGGATTGAACATGATTAAGCTGAAAGTAATGGGAACAGGCAAATTCACGTTTGCATCCGGTTCTATTATTTTGGTTTAGGGAAACCTCCCACGTCACACATTCTGTGATGCAGCGGCCTGGATTACCCTCCCCAGCCCTGGATTACCCTCCCTGCTGACCTGCCCATGCAGGGCATTGGTGCCTGGATGACCCCTGTCATCCTTTCTCCCCGCTCTCGGCAATATACAGGGCTTTTCCTCCCCCCTCTGTAATCACAGGTTGTTTCCTCCTCCCTCTTGGGGATCATGGCTTCTTGGGGGCACAATCCAGGGGTGGGTAGGCAAGCCACCAGGTCAGAAGATCGATCTCTCTTCCCCCTGATCAGCCACCTGCCAGCCAGCACATTGTAGAATGCATGATGTGGGCAGCGGTAGCCAACAGCGGCAGCCAATCACGCCAGCTATGGGGCAGGGTTTGGTGGTGGCGCATTTCTGGCTGCTGAGGAACATCCTCAGTTGTTGGAAATGAGTATGGTCATTGTGTACCCAGAGTGTACCAGGCTTAAGCTCTACAGCCTACTGGTCATAGTGTGAAGGGTCCTCAGGACTCATCAGAAAAGAGTCTGATGCTGGGAAAGACTGGATGCAAAAGAAAAAAAGGGAAAGCAGAGGATGAGATTGAGAAATGGTGTCACAGAAGCAATGAACAAGAGCTTGGGCAAACTTACGGAGACAGTAAATGACAGAAGGGCCTGGTGTGCTGTGGCCCATAGGGTCATGAAGATTCAAATACAACTGAGCTACTGAACAACAATTCACGTTGGGGTGCTCTATTTAATGTACATTGGGGATACATGATGCATATATCCAGCTATTTCTTCATTAGCATTCCCCATATGGTAAGAAAAGTACCTACAGAAATCTGCCACTAAACAACACTCTCCATCTATTGGCCTACATTTGCAAATCCCTTTTCCTTTTAAATCTGTATAATATGCTAACATTATGGTGAGCAGTTTAATATACCGATTAGCTTGCAGCCTTAATGTTGAGGGATTAAGTCACGTTATGTGATTGCACAGCTTTGAATATTAAATTTGGCTGTAAATGTTGATTTCCCCCCTCCAGTTTTGCTTTTGAAAGGAAAAAGCATGGCTAAACCGTTTTGTTTGTAATTTGCTTTCATTGCAGGAGAATGGATGGATAGGTCTAGTGTAAAAGTGGCAGATATCTTTGGATTAAAAAAAGGATAAAGGAAGGAATAGTTATAGTTTAGATATACCACCTCCTTCACTACTACTGTGAGCTAGTTTGGTCTAGTGGTTAGGGAGCCGGACTTATCTGGGAATACCGGGTTTGAGTCTGTCCTCCCCCATGAAGCCAGTTGGGTGACCTTGGGCTAGTCACAACTCTTTTCTGAGCTCTCACAGCCCCACCTGGTTCTTCGGACTCGTGATGTTCACAGCATCTTCCTTCCTCCTCTCGCTCCTTCTCTCCTTTGGAGAAATATTCCTCCTTGGATGCTGCTTGCTCCTGCTGGTCTGTCTCTTCCAGCATGACAGCAATTTCTGCACATTGACTATTTCTTGAACTCCTTCCACCGGCCATGCTGCTCACCAAGGAATCTTCGCATTTTGCTCAAAAATAAAACATCCAGGAGTAGCCTCTCTCCAGCCCTCTAAAATAAACCACTCCACATAAAAATAAAATAGGGACCAAGTCCTGACGCTGCAGGAGACTACTCCGGGTTTTCCCCGTCCTTGCAGACATGACTTTCTGCCAAGGCTCTCAACCCTTCACCAGCATTCTAGATCCGGCCATCTTCCAGGTTCTAGATCCTGCTGTCTGCCACCATGTAGCAGGACGAAGGACCCCCGAGAATGCCTCCACACTCCCCCAGGGGCCACTCACCCTGGTGGTACGGACTCAACGACGTCACACAAGCACCAATGTGGAGATTTTTGTGGTTTATTAAAAAATAGGAAAAGTTCAGAAGCTGGAGCAAATTTACAAAATAAATATCTTCAGCAAAATAAAGGTTCCTTCATGCATTTGCATGAGGTTCAGCTTTGGTTACAAAAGCATTCAGCAGCATTTACTTGCCTCTTGGTAGCATAGCAAAAAATAGCTCTAGCAGCAAGAGCATGTACAGAATTCAATATCAAAGGTCTAAGACAGAATCACAGTAAGGTAAGTAAAGCATAAGATAGGTAAAGTCATAGCTAACACATTCTTACTATATTCCCATTCAGGCTAGATCACATGGTACACACAAGCCAATAGCAATATACAGCTGAGATCATTTTTTGTTGGTTGTTTTGAGAACATGCCCTTTAGTCTAAATTGAATTCACAGGCTCCCAATTAGCGTTATCTTGCCCTTGGAATGCCAGGTACCTCTGGCTCTGGGTAGAATTTACAGTTAAGGGTAGAAACTTCCATTTCGAGATGCTTCTCAGACTAGATGTTACTAGCAAATTCTAAAATGGAAACAGTTTGGTTCTTTCTATTTACACTGAAATGGCAGGGGTTTGGGGATTCCCGCTACATGTGGCATCACTAGGTTGAGACCCTTTGATCAGGATCATGGCGAAGTCATTTTTTGCACTGGGCATTATTCTGGATTATATCCTGGAATAGGGACTTATCATCCACATGCTGGTGCAAACTACAGTAGGCCCCAATTCTGGAATATAATCCGAAATAAGGCCAAGTGCAGAAAAAGCCAAGGTAAGTGCAAAAAGGTCCTAAGATTCATAGGCTGGCCCAAGATTATACTGACATTTAGCTGCAGGGGGGTTTAATCTGGGGTGTTTTTCCACTGTCACTAGAAGTACCCATTAAGTACCCATTAATGGGTACAAAAATGCCATTACATACCCATTAATGGGTACTTTTAGTGACAGTGGAAAAACACCCCTGGATCACCCAAGTCATTGTCCCATACTCTTTAACTGTAAACTACAGTGAATGCTAAAGAACTGGATTTTTACTGAATAGATATCTGAATAGCCATCTCATCTGTGTCTAAAGCCCTTTCCACACTGGACCTTAAATCAGGATATATCCTGGAATAGGGGTCATCTGCATGCTAGTGCAGGTTTAAAATACAAATAAACCTTAATAAAATAGCCATTTACATTTAAAAGATTTAAAATTGAAACAGTTCAAAGCATTTTGTAGTATCTTTAAAAGAAAAGTCAAAGTGCTGATGTCAGCCAGTTCACCACCAGCCACCTACTTCCCATCAACTTGGTGAAAAGATTTCTTAGGGGCTGATGATGGGGATAACCTAGCATCATCTCTATTATGCAGCAAAAGCACCTTAATTAAGGCCAGTTTACATTACTCTCAATGGAGGGCAGCTGCCCTGAGGGCCTAATTAAGGCCCTTTTAATGCATAATGAAGGTATAGCCTAAGTTCCAGAAGGCTGTAGGATGGATCCTTGCACCTTTACATTCACCATTGCACACAGCTTTGCTAGAACTCTTCAGACCCATACAGTGTCCAAAAAGATTGGGGGGGGGGGGGTAATATAATTTGTGAATGTGTCCCCTGCACAGGATATTTCTCTTTTTGTCACATCAAGAGAAAACATTTTAGTGAAATAATGGGAAACTGCACTGAAAGAAGCTAATCTTTCAAAGAACCTTGTTTTGTTCACTACCCTTGTGTTCGGACATGGGCCTTTCTCACACTGGATCTTATTCCATCCTGGTATATATAACATGGACTCAGCCATTTATAGGGTGAGATGGCTCAATTTCCAGAGGCTGGGGAAGGTGTCCTGATCCACCTTGAGAAAAGATGCCTTGCTCACCTCCATTTTCAGGCAATGGGGCATTTCTGTTTTGGATGCAAAAAGCATTAAATGGTGCTCCTGACCACAGGGAGGGTACAGTTGCCATGAGGACCCTGTTACTGCCAAAAATGGAGATGAAACATCAGTGAGCATCTTCTTGAGTCTCTCTACCAGTAAGGATGTTTCCAGATGACAAGAGGAAAATGCAAGATCTTTTTTAGATGCCACAATTGCCTCTTTCCATCTGGCAGAATCCCAGGGCAAGCCCAGGCCCTTCCTGTTTGGGAACTTTCAGGTATTTTGATGGCACAAAATATTAGGAAGTGTGTGAGCACTAGCCCACACATTTGTGTGGTGGTAATTTTTAACCCTGTTTCAGTCATGTGTTTCCACGGTGGCCGTTTTATACAAAATAGATTCCAGGGCCAAGTGCCCAGACAGGTAAGTCATATTGCTTATTTTGGGAAAACCTGGATTGGGAGTTCCTTGTCCCAGAAAAGCAATATGCCAGGATTTCATCCCTATATCCCAGGACTATGTTGAGATTGCCGTGGATATATGTGGCCATCCCAATATAGTGCTCAGATCATCCCACCATTTAGGCCCTGTCTGGATGCAGCCTAAGTGCAGAGTAGGTAAAAAAGAAGCCCTATGTCCTTTGTCAACTCCTAATGTATTTGGCAAACTGGTGCTGCACGAGACACATTTCATTCCTTGTCATAAAAGAAAGGATGCTTTTTCTTACCTTCTTCATGAGCCTGAACTGAATATATTGTATTTGAAATTCAGCATAAGAAGCATTGCTTCTGTATCTTTGGTGGGCTTCTGTATTTTCCTGAGCTAATCATAGCCATAAATGCAATAAAGAAAGAATGTGGAAGTGCATAATACATAAATAACAAGACATTGCCCAGAATTTGTTGGGGAAGTGCTGCTGAAAGATACATAAAACATATCAAGAGATGCAGGGGCAAATTCTGAGCAGAGGTTCTTGGCTGAGATGTATTGCCTGTCATCACCAAGCATGACTTTGTTGTGTTTGGATGACTTCCCAGGCAAAGTTTTTCTGAAGCAGAACATTAACCTATGGCTTAACCCAGACAATTTTTATTCCCCCAGAACAATAAATGCACAGTCCTCACTAAGGTGGTGAACAGCAGCCAGATGCCTGCTGGTGTATCAGTTGTGGGGGGAAGTGTGTTTTCCCACCACTCAAAATGCAATATTTTGTCCATGGGGAAAATGAGATTTACTCCCTTACTCCATGCATATCTGAGCTGTGATTGTGAGTGCTGAGTGGTTAATGGCTGCAAGTCATGCATGTCTATTGAATCACACCTGTGGTTTTGCTAATAGTAAGGCAGTGGAGTTTCAATCCTTCTTTGATGAATGTGCCCTTACTGGACACCATTCTAAAAATTCCAGACCCCCCTTTAAGAATAATAATAAAACCACTCAAGTGTCAAATAGGTGTGTCCCTAAAACACTGAATGTTTTAGCCAGGACTGCAAAAAGATCATGTGGCACTGTAGCATTGTAATGGAGGTGTGAAACCAATACTCTGGAAGGCCTGAAGGTATATAGGCCAGCCTTCAGTGTTCGGGGTTAGTCACAGTTAGGAGTAAATCTGAACAGTTTTGGCTAATAACTTCTACTGCATCTAGACTACAAGTGGAAAGAAGTTTATTTCACATTATTATTTTCCCCAACTTCATTATCTCTCAAATTATTTTCATTACAGTTTGTATTAAATCCTTCATTAGTTTGTCCAGTTGATAAATTGTACCTGATGTTTGACTGTTTAATAAATAAATAAATAAATAAATGTACCTTTATGTTACATATCATTTAAACTATGCATATATATTTATAATATATCATATATTATAATATAATAAATTATTAATATATTATATAATATACTATACTATATTATATAAATTTCAGTAGATAATACATATAAACATTTAATTATATTTAAAAAATGAGGGAAAAGACAAAGAAAAATGATAATAACAATGATGATAATGATATAGATCCGGTTTCTCCTTTTACTCTTTGAATTCTATTGCTATTACAATTATATTAAAAATTACTATCTTTTTACAATTATTTCAAGAGCATTGACATTATGGCCGCATTCCCACTTACCGCAAATTCGGATTACTGTGGTCTGGAGTAAACCAGGTTCTGGTGCAGGTTTGCCCACTCACCTCCAATCACATGTCAGGAAATCCATCCTGACACACAACTGGAGTTGGGCAGGTGAAGAGGAGAAGGAGGAAAGGTGTGCCGGGCTTGCCGCCATGAGTCACAGCTTGGCTGAGGAGGGGGGGGGGCACCTAGGCAACATCAAGCCTGACATGCGATTGGAGCCGCTGGGCTTGATGTTGCCAGGGCGCCCCCCCCCCCCGGTCTACTCGGTCGAGCCGCGGCTCATGGTAGAGAGCCTGGTGCCCCTTTCCTCCTTCTCCTCTTCACCCGCCCACCTCGAATCACGTGGCAGGACAGTGCCCAAAGGCACTAAAATCCAGTGGGTGGGCAAAGAGGAGTGGTGGCAGTAATCCGAATCTGGCAAGAAAAACCCTGTTTCACCAGGGGTTTATTTTCCCTGGATTTGTCCAGGAAAATCTGGGGGAAAGGAAGTGGAATGGGAACAGGGCTTGCTGGATTCAGATTACTGGCAGATTACATGGGGACACTGAGTGGCGAATCTGCACCCAGCCTGGATTTTTGGGCCTTTGGGAATGCGGCCTATATGTGGAATAACACTTTATAAGGTGAGTTTTCTAAAAAGAACCTCTCTTCCCAGATCTCTATACAAACTGAAATACAGAGATTTGGGTCTCCACCTATCTAATCAAAGTGGCTGATTTGAAGACATGTGGATGAAGGTGCAGCGGCTGCCAGCTGGAGTGAGTAGTGGTGCTCTGAGGAATTTCCTTCAAGGCAGCAGAATGATGCCCTCTCTCAAAAAAATGGCACCTCCACTGGTGATCATGCCCAGAAATGGTGTGGGAGGATTCCCATGAGGCTATTTTCTGCCACTGTGAATGAAGAAGCTGTGGCAGAGGTTGCATTACACAACACCTTGCCTTGTAAGTAGAGACGCAGTCTGACACTTGCATTTATTTGAATTTTTAACTGCAGGTTTCTAACAGCAATATGTGTATCATAAGGAAAGAAGCCCACAAAAATTGTGTATAGTTTCATAGAGAAACGCAGGGAAGTCCTTAATCTTTTTCTTATTGTTGTTGCTAATGCTCATTCGTTAATATAATTTGGAAGATTTCCATAGAGTGTCTGAGCGCATTTTCTTTTCGCTTTTTTCACTCTAGCTGAAGAGTCTCTCCTTTTCTCCTGCTGTTCTTTAGCTACCTTCTTCTTGCCTCTCCTGTTTTGTTTTTTTTAATTAAAATTTCATTTTCAGTAAATTCTTTATTTCCTGGTAATCAGAATGCATTTCTCCTGTGGTGTTTGTATGATGTTGGATGCTTCAAGGTTTTTATCATTACTTTTTTCCCTACCCAAAATTCACTATAAGGGGAGAGGAAGAGGCAAGCTCTCCACAGATTTAAAACATTGTGGAAAGTTTATAAAGAAGATTAGATATACCTCCTGCTATAAGGAAACCGATGGCCAGTAACTCATTAGGCATTTACTGGTCCAGATAAACTGACAGTGCAAGATGTTTGTGTCTGAGCATTCTCCTCATTGAGAAGAAAGCATGAAGCTACTTGAGGAAGGTTATGGATAGCTGGGAGGAAGTGATACTTCAGTGTTTTGTGATCCGGCTTCATGTCCAGAATCCAAGGGCTCTGGGAAGCAGGGGGGGAGCAGCAGGGTAGCTGCTCCGATCGGGGCAACAGCTGGGAAGCTGCTGCAATTGCCAGATGTTACGATAGGTAATTTCCAGGCTCTGACTGGCCCAGTCCTGGAGGCCAGCTAGAGTACAATGGCTGACCTGAATTGGGCTAGAAAATGGGAAGGGAATGAAGAATCTTCATTCCTCCCAGCTGGGTTGGAAGGAATGAAGCAGGAGTCAGCTGGAAGAAGAGAGTGTTTAATGTTGCAAGGGGTTTTTATACAGCACAAGAAAGGGGTGTGGAGGAAGTGACATAGATGCAACGTCTAGAGAGGTAATTGGATGAAAGCTGGGGCTTTGCAGGTCAGAGATCCTTGTGATGTCACATCCTGTGGTCAGAAGGAAGAGAAGGGCAGCTGTACTTTTAAAACCATGTGGTTAGGGACTCCATTATTGCCTAAGGGCAGCTGCATACAAAGCAGCCCAGATCAATGCTTCTGTGTGTCTCGATCATTTACACTCACATCTTCTCAGCAGCCTATTCAGCATGGATCAACAGATGGCTCGTGGTCATGCAGGGACAGGAGGAAAATTCCTGGTGCTTTTTATTCCAAGGCTTGTAAAATGAAGGATGGCAAGAAAAGGAAGCTAGGGGGAAACTGTGTAGCCTAGAGATTGCTAAACTTCAGCTGTTCCCCTTAGACTTCTCCTGCCTTTGCCAGTCATTTTGACTCCAAAATGGCAGACCACGAGCTCCAAGGGAAGTGGTAACAGCAGCAAACAGTGTTCCTCCCCCCCCCCAATAAGTTAGTAACTGGGAACGCCTATACTGGGCTAGGATCCTATACCTCATTTCACCACTACCAAAGGCAGGGGTTAACCAGAATGTTGATGCTTCTACCTTTCTCTTAAGCCTTCCTGTCTTAGCATTGTGAACCTCCTGCTAGCTTATGTGTGTGTGAATAGGCAAACTTACGTCTTGATATATTTGTTAATAACTGAGATCATCCCTGAGCAAGAGAAGCCCTTGAGAAAGGTATACCTCCCTTGCTTTCCAAAGTTAGTTGTGTCACCTCTTCTCTTCACAGCTTTACTTTCTCAGTTCTCATCCAAAGGTACTTCTGTCGTATGCATGCATTTTTAAATATCTCCTGATTAAGGATGCTTCTCATGTAGAGAAAGCGGAAGGTTGTGGTGTGGTATGGTTGCCCCAATTTATTCCATGAGCACAATTGATAATGTGTGTCTGCGGCGGGGAGACGAACAGTTGATGGGATTCAAACTGGGGAATCTTGGGTTAATTAAATTGAGCTAATTAAATCAAAGGGCTCTGATCCAAAGTAGCATCTCTCCCCAGATGGTAACATTGTGAAGACCCTTCAGAGGCAGCGACCATTTCCAGGAGGGCCCTTCTCAACAGCATAACACTTCTGGCCCAAATACTGAAGTCCCACAGTAATCTATGAGGACATACTATTTGCATGTCCTTTTGCCTGGAATATGGGCTCTGGTCTGCCTGTGGAAAGGGGTCCACAGCATGACTGGAATAAGGTGGCATTTTGGTGCATTATTATGAACTAGAGATTCATTCAGTGCAGATGAAACACAATGGAAGGTGGGGTCTGCCGTATTCTATACTAGCATGCAGATGGCAGGTCCTTGGACTTGGTCTGCGATAAAGGTAAATGTGGAAAGGTCTATTGTTCCCATTCCACTTTTTTCTAATACGTATTAAAGGTATTTAAAAGTGCATTTTTATATACTACTGTGTGGATGCTACCATGTCTAAGCCATTTTTCAAGCTTCCACCCCCGCTCTATGTATGGATGCAGGCTCCGTTACCGTGGCGTGGCTGCAGCCACTGTGTGAGCAGTAAGCAATGATATTACTAGGATGCTTTAAATTGCTCTTGTGATCATAGCTTGAGGTGTATGAAGAATGCTGCTGGGCATGCTTAACTTGTAGAGGAGAATGAGATGCGATGCAGGAGTGTCCTGCAAATATCTAAAACCGTTCCATATGCAAGAGGAAGCATATGTCTTTTGGACAGAAGGATGACCTGCTTAAGAACTGCTAAGTGGAACAGGTTGCTTCACACAGTAGTGGCTTCTCCACCCCCAGGATTTTGAGACAGAAGGACTTTCCACACTTGGCCTTATTCTGGAATATATCCCAGAACAGAGGCCTGTCATAGTCTGCATTAGCATGCAGACAACACACTGCCATCCCGAGATATATTCTAGAATAGGACCAAGTGTGAAAAGGACCTAGACGCTTGCATTTTGGGGACAGATTTCTGCATAGAGTGGTGGGGTTTGACTGGATGATCTCCAGCATCTCTCCCAACTTGTATATTCTATTATGCTGTGTTTCAAGTTAATACAGAGGGCCCAGTTTAAACGAGACATGTGGGATGAGGGAGATTAGCATGCAAGAGAATTCATATGGAGTAAGAACAGATAGTTTAAAAAAGAGAGAAAGATGCAACCTTGTTCTGAAGAACAGATATCTTTTAAGAGTTTGCTTTTTGACATTTGCTGTGATAAAATAATCAGAGCTCTGGTATGCCTTTGCAGCTGCTGGGCAGGTCAGCAATTCACTCCATCTGTGGTATGTATCTAGCTGCCAAATAACATACCTAGCCTTGTCCCTGGTTCTATGTATGTTGCCACCTCCTCGGATAAACACTGGAAGATAATAGTGATTTATCTGACTGTGGGAAACGGGGAAAGACAAACTATCAGCGCGGAACAAGTTATGCTATACAAACAGAGGTGACTGCAAGAGTAGAAAGGTTAAAGATAAGAGAAGGATAATTTTTTTGGTTGTTTTGTTTCAGAAGATTACAGTAGGGCAAAAAGAGGGATAAAAATCTTAAAAGCTTTAGTGTTTGTAGTTTCAAAACCTGCAGTCCACAGAACCCTCTTGAAGGACATTCAGCCATGCTTTGCTGGAGCTCCTGGGGTGTCTTAATTTGATTTGTAGGGGGTTATGAGTCCTTTATCTTTTTAGTTAAGAAGAGTTTCTGACTAGTTACTTCCTCCAGGCTGAAGAAACAGGCAGGATGCCTCTGAAGGCCATTTGCAGGGACTTGAGAGCAGGTGAAGGTTTTGCTTTTGTCTTCTGCTTGAAGCCCAGAAGCAACTGGTGGGCCACTGTGTGAGGCACAATGCTGGACTAGATGGGCTGTAGCCTGATCCAGCAGGGCTCCCCTTGTTTTTCTGTGCCTCCCATGTTTTTGCACTTTGCATTCTAGAACTGGATAGTTGTAGTAGAGCTAATGGTGCATGATGATCCAGAGTACTTACCCATTTCTTCCTAGCTGGGTTGGAAGGAACTGGATGAATGATCTCTGCCAGTGTAAATCCAGCCTTCTGTGAGATGTCAAAGCCACCAATATCAATTAAGGCCTTGTCACACATAACACAAGTGGGGAAGCGATAGCTGATTTGATTTTTAATGTTTTAATTTTATACTTAACAACAACAACAACCCAGTCCTAAGCTCTGTTGTTAGCTGTTTTGCTATTTCTTTGCACAATATAGGACTCCCCTAGGGCAAAAAAGCAGTATGGTAATCAGATCACAAAGCTCAGGGTAAGCCCAACACTCGGAAGGAGGGGATTTTGTGATTTTCCCTTATGCCTTTTCATGGAATCTACCAATGCCCTTTTCACTCCACAGGTGCACCTGGAAGCCTCAGGTTTAAAAATAGTGATTTAGAAATATGAATTCCATAATGATTCATCTGTGCTGTTGGAAATTACATCTCCTTTCTGCCTTACATAATGGTGAAATTGGACGTATATCTATTAGGCATGGAATTCTTTCTTTCTTTTTTTTCCAGGTGTGCTAAAGTGCTCTGTTGTCTTGAGAAATTTACCCCATCCCTTCTCTGGGACAGCATCAGAGATCTGGATTTTGAACACTTGCCCTGTCCCAAAGTTACCCTACATTTAACCAAGTGCCAAGTAAATGTGAATGCTGCTGTTTAGCAATTATTGTCTCACCATGGCAATGGCCATGCTCACTGGCCATTGCCATGGTGACCAGGCAATGTGGCACATGACTGCGGTTGGACTGCCCCTCCCTTCACACGGAAGCAATGTGAAGGGTGCATGTGGCTGTCTGCGATTGGGGACACTCCTGTATATATGGAGCCGCTCCAGAATGGCTCTGTGCTATGTGGATGCTCCAAACCAGGGCCCTTTCTGCACTTGGGCTTATTCTGGAATATATCTTGGGATATCGGTCTTTTGGCCTCAAGCTAATGCAGACTATGGCAGACCTCACTTAGGGTGAATTCCCATTACAAGCTTAAAACGGTTTCGAAACGGTTTCGATCCTCGCAGACCCCACGTCAGGTTGGCTTAACATGCTTTCCGCATGTTAAATTGCCCCAAAGCATTGTAAATGTTAACACTCATTTCAACAGGTCTCGCTCCGGTTCGTGCATTTGAAACGTTTTACATTTCTTACTGTGGGAATGGTATAGTTTTAGTGTGATGAGAATGCATGTTTAGGGTTTCCCTCCCCCAATAGCTTGCTTCCAAAGGTAGTGATTTGTAAAAATCCACCCCTTACAGCAGCCGCTACACTGTAGCAATCTACCCACTTCACACCTGATAACAATGTTGCAATTTTGTGTAATTCTGAAAGTTCTGACCTTTAGAAAGGGATAAGAAAGGAAAGCAGCTGCAGGTATTGGGAGATGTGTGAATGTTTAAGGTGAAGGGGGCTTGAGTTGCCACTGCTGCTGTGTGCCCTGGGCAATAAGGAGAGGAGGGGATAGAATCGCTGGCTGCCCGGTGCTGTTTTTCATCCATCCAGGCAAGCGGCAGTCAGCCAGCCACCCAGCTAGGCTCTGTGAAGGGGTTCGTTATGGGTGGCGTGTTTACGCCAGGAGGAAGAGGGCAGGGCAGCCCCGAAAAGTGGCTTTTACAAAGTAGCCACTTGAGTCCCCCCTTGAGTCACGTACACCACGTACGATCTTCAGAATCTGGATTGAGCGCGATTAAGTTGAAAGTAATGGGATCAGGCAAATTCGCGTTTGCATCCAGTTCTATTATTTCGGTTTAGAGAAACCGTATTAAGCTAGTAATGGGAATGTGGCCTCAGGGTCTTCCATAGTGTGCACTAGCATGCAGATAGCAGGTTCCTGTTCTGAGATATATTCCAGAATAAAGCAAAGTGCAGAAAAGCCCAAGGGGAAGGAGCAGAAGGAAGGAGAAGGAGAAGAACTGGCTTTACTACCCCACTTTTCTCACCCATTTAAGGGAATGCAAAGCAGCTGACAAAGCTTTTGGTTCTTCTGTCTAGAACAGAACAGCCTGTGCAGTCGGAGGGGCTGTGAGAGGTCAGAAGAGAACTGTCACTGGCCCAAGGTCACCCAGCTGGCCTCATGGAGGAGTGTGGAATCAAACCTGGTATTCCCAGATAGGATTCTGGTTCCCTAACCACTAGAGTATCCATGGGCTGTCCCAGTTGCATAAGTGTGAAAAGGCCTTCTGTGAAAGCTTCCCATTGTTTCAGGAAAAGAAATTGCCATTCATATATTCTGGCCACTCATTTCCTTAACTTATTTTCTTTTTCCTAATAGCAATCATTAATGTTCTCATTTAAAATGTCTGCTCAAACTAGAAAAAAATGTGACTAAATCAAAGTTATGGGATACAGTTCTCAAGAAACTGCTTAGAAGATACTAATTGAACATCTGTCGGATCCTGAAGCACTGAAGAGAATTGAATTAAATGCTTGTTGTTAGAGTGGGATTAGCTGAATTATGGATTGGTATACTGTGCTGATTTTAATCTGGGAATAAGATGGTTCCCTCTTTTAGTTTTTAGTGCCCATAGATTCTTTCTGGGGTTTTCTCATCTGCTTCTCATCTTGGGGCCTTTCTGCTGTTCCCGTACTGTGATCCAGACTAGTGGGTCTGGACCAACGAGGCCTAGTAGTACAGATTATGGCATGGTGTGGTCTGGAACAGTGCTTTGCATGGTGACACTGATCAGAACAGCCTCTGCACTATCCCCAAAGCATGCATGAGCTTTGGGCCCAGCTTCCGAGGGCTCCAAAAGGCTAGCAATGAAAGTTCCTAGCCTTGGAGTCCCCAGGGATCCCATTTCAGTGGTGTTTTTCAATATGCCAACAAAGTGGATCCCGCTGTCTACCAGAACATGGAGGCATGTCTTCTACAGGCTTCCATGTTCTGGACAGGCCTGAGTTGGTACACTGGTAGTCCTCAATGTCGAGGATCATCAGTAATATGGATCAGCTCCTCCCCTTGATCTGGATTATGTGATGTGTGGACAGATCATATCAGCAGATCTTCACCAACATGCAGAACAAAAAGACCCCAAAGAGGACCATAAGAGATCCAGTTCTGGAACAGAGGTAAGTGTAGAAAGGCCCTGCATTCACATAGAACAGGGCCTAAAACTCAGGATTATGCTGGCACTGTATTGGGATAGCCACATAGGATTGTGGCAATGCCAACATAGCCCTGGAATATAGGGGTGAAATTCTAATATATCACTAGCCCAGAAAAAAAAAAAGAATTCCCAACTTAAGTTTCTCCAAAACAGCGATATGGCTTAACTTGTCTGAGCTTGCTCCCAGGATCCATCTTGTTTGGTTTTTTTTAATCAACCATGCAAGATGAAACTGGACTCAAAAGGCCTACCATGCAAGCACAAGAGCCAGAATTGATTATGCAATTCTGGATATTTTGCATCATTGAAATACCCAGTGCCCTCTGTGGCAGATGAGATAAGGGCCTGGGATTACGCCATAATTTCACCCAGCTGTATGGCACTGACAGCAAAAGGCAATTGTGGATTCTAAACAAGATCCTGCATTTTCCTCTCACTATTTGAAGGCAGCCAAAACTACAGCTTAAAAGCATTTTAGAAGCAAGAGTATGCAGCAGCCAGTGTTTACCACCTGCAGTCCCCTCTAATACACTTTGGATGTGTTATTTACTGGCTTCGAGCATGCATTAGAATTGGGCTAGACAGATGTGCAAGCAGATACCATCTCTGAGTTGCTTTTGAGATACTTAGAAAAAAAAAATGTGTGTGAAGCCTTCCCATCCTATTGGAAATCAGTGAAACCTTTCTGTTGCCTCTCAGCTTGATGCTTATGGAGGAAGGTTTTCTGAATCTATTCTCTATATTAAGGAAATCCTTCCAGCTGTTCAGTCCAAACACTTAAAGACAGACTCAAGAACCTTATCTGTTGTAACCTACTGTTTTCTAACAGTTTATGATACTCTAACAAAAGCATTTATGATGCTTGGCATCAGAAAGGTAGAATTTTCTAGATTTCTTGGGGTACAGCTCAGCCAACTAAGCTCACTGATTTGGAAGGCACTAAATTTGGCACTAAATATTTGTTTCCTTTCTGGAGTCTTGTCACATTTAATACACATTTAATACACATGAGGCTATTGTAGAAGAGCACATTACAAGAGCACATTTTCTCTTAGAAAACATGATTTCATGTGCAGATAGTGCCCCTACAAACACTGATCCTTTCTGCAATAAACCTTATTCTGGATTATACTCTGGAGTAGGGATTTAACATCTACATGCTAGGGTAGACAACTGCAGGCCCCAGACAGGCCTGCCATAGTCTGTACGGCATGCAGATGGCAGGTCCCTATTCCATTTCCTGCCTCTATGCTTATATATGCTGTCTAAAAGAAAGAGATGCCTTCTATGTTACAAAACCTCGAATGAGGAGGGGGTGCCCATTCTCAGACTTTGAGATGGAGTAAAATTTATTGCAAGGAGAATATATCTATCAGTGCAGCCTCAAATTTGTGCAGAGGGATCCACATTAAACATGTCGGATCACATTCAAAGTTTGCCGTCCCTAGCTTCTGGGGAGATGCCAGGGATTGAACCTGTGACTCTCTGCTTCCCAGGCAGTTGCTCGTCTACTACTGATATTTGGCACTTCCTATTTATCCTTTGGCTGTTCTTGAAGGTAGTTGAATCATCAGTACTTTCGTCATCATTCATTATTAGCATTCTGGAGATGGATTAAGAAAGATTAGTTTTAATATTTGCCGACTTTATTTCTTTCTAGGGATTTTTATATAAACTTGCCTCAAAGAGCCTTGAGGACAGAGTAAACAAATAGGAAATATACTGTATAAATATCTACAGCAGAAAACGTCTCTCTTGAATATACATTAAAATTCATTTGATACTACTTGTCACTGCTTAAAATAATAGCCCTGGCAAAACTCTTGCTATCATGCAAATCCCCAAGATTTAATTTGAACCCTTTTTCAGTTACTATAACTGAAGTGTCATCCCAAGTCATGTTATTAGTAATTGTATAAGTCCCTTGTTTAATTTAGTAAAGTCATCTTGCATAGAATTTGGATACAAGAAAGGGGAGTGACTTGTTCCCTAGCTTACAGTAACCGTAAGCTCTTTAACAAGTTCGGTGGGAAAAGCAAAAAAGTTACCAAGTTCAAAATAAATCTTGGGTGTGAGAAAGTAGAGCCAAAAGATATTCATATCTGGCTTGTCCTTGATCTTCCATAATCTTTTCTTCTGTGCCCTAGGGCCTTTCTGCACTTAGCTGATTAGGCTGCTATGAATTAGACCTGGTATACGTCTGGTAAGGGTGGACCATTCACACTTGTGTAATGACTCCTTGGCAAGGTAAGTAAGTTAAGGGTATTTTTAGACATAGGTTAGTAAGTTGTAAGCTGAAGGGGGTGTGGTTTACTACACCCAGCTCTATCTCTCTGCGCCGTCTGAATCAGGAGAGGTGGTTGAAGTGCTTGACAAGTGCCTGGAGGTGGTAATAGGCTGGATGGGGGCAATAAATTGAAGCTTAAACCAGACAAGACAGAGGTGCTGTGTATCACTGGAAGGAGTGTGTACGAATCCCATTTCCCATATTTGATTCAGTATGAACTGAATGTGGGGAAATTCAGCTTCAGCCAAATCCTACCCCCATGAATGTGGGGAGCTTTGTATTTGTGCACAAATACTACAACGAATATTTGTGCATGAAATGAATGCAACCTCCCGTTACCTGTTCTCCTCGTTGCCACCACAAATTCTTCTAAGGTACTTCTGGGTCTGCATGTGCAGACTGGAAGTACCTTTCCTGGGCTCCGGAATGCCTATTTTGACCTTCAGAAAGCATGGAGACAGGCCTGGAATGCCAGAAGAGTGTGCCCCAAGTGGTAAGGAGGTGTGGGGGAGGCGGGGGGGGGGACTGCTCTGGTTGTGTCCCGGGCTGCTTTCTGTGCTCTCTAGAGAGTGAAATAGACCTTCTGGGGCCTGAAATTGGCCTTCTGGTTCTGGGAATCCCAGCACTGGAAGTGCCTTTTCTGAGTTTCAAGGTGATGGTTGGAGCCTTTGAAAGCTTTTGATCCTGCTCCTCTTCATAGGAAACCCAAAGTAAGGGTTTACTGGTGGCTAAGAAGACCTTCTTCACATAATCTACCGAGAAAGAAAGCTCATAGCCACATGATACTGTTGGACTGCAAGTATCACAGAACCAGGCCAACCAAAGAGTAAATGTAATGGAAGGTATACACCAGTAAAGTTTGAATGGCTACTGATCCCCAAACCTGTTCCAGGGACTCTTATACAGGAAGAATTTATGGACTCCAGTGAGACTCCTCCCTTTCTCTCCCTGCTCATACTCTGGGATATTTTTCTCAACAAATAAGGGTCAGAGGGGGTCTTTGTATGCTCTTTTGTAAAAGAAAAAAATGAAGGAAAGAAATACTTCCTGGTTGTTTCCCCCACTGTATTAGTTGTGGGCAGCAGTTTTACATAATTGCATATTTTGTTTCATTTGCATCCCAGTTAGCTGCAATCATAATAATGATACATTTTAAAAGTGGCAAGCCAAGCAAGAGAATTTCTTTGCAATGCTTCAGGATATTAAATGGCAATTTGGGAAGCCAATGAGCTTCCTACTGCATATAGTAAATTACAAGATGTTGTTAGTATTCTAGGCACACTTTCTTGTTATTTGAATAATGCAAAACCTCGAGAAGAAGCTGAATGTAAATCATTCATGAATAGAGCCTTCCCTGTTTCCCTCTACTTTAAGCTATTTACTGTAAATAGGATAGTATAATCTCTCATGTAATGTGATCAGCTCTTAATTGCACTACAAAACAGCAGTGCTGGAGCATAATGTAGTTCAAGTTATGTTAACAAAAAAGAGAGAGAGAGGGATCTTCTCAAAGCAAATTGTTTTACATAAAAGATCTGCTTTTAAATAATTTTGCTACTTAATGTTCTTATTAAAGTTTGCTTCAAGCAACAAAGTGGTGTTATTGTTGGTGTTGTTTTTAAAAAATACAACCCTAGAAAGAGATTAAACATTTTTTTCTCCTGTGGAACATGATGTATGCAGCAGATTTTTGCAGATAATGTGCTGCCTTTGTCATGCATGCACTGCTGAGTGGTTCATTGTTCATAAGTGGGTGCTGTCTATCAGGACTATAGAAAGCTTCCTTAGACCAGAACAACCAGGTGTTTTGTCTATGTCTGTGGGAGGACCTGCTCAAGGGTGCTTGACAGCTTACAACCAGCCTCAGAAGAGTGCATCACACTCATAGGCACCTTCAATGTGTGGATATTGCACATCTGCAGCCTCCAAAAGGCACCTTCCATTGCCATGTAGATGCACCCTTAAACTACCACCCAAGATCACTGTGAATTTAAACATGTGATGATTCTCATGGACACTGTCTTGAACTCTTTGGAAGAGTAGTAGGATACTTCCAGTAGGGTACATAAGAACACAAAAGGATCTTTGTTGGATCAGGCCACAGCTCATCTAGTCTAGCATCCAATCTCTAACAGTGGCCCATCAGTTGATTCAGGGCATCTTAAGCAGAAGATAAAAGCAATATCTTCTCTTGGTCTTGACTCCTTGCAAATAGCCTTGAGAGTCATCCTATGTTTCTCTCCAATCAGGAGGCAGTACCTATTTATTTATTATTTACGTTTATTTTCCCCATCTGCTATACAAATGCAGCAATATCATCATAGCAGCCATTAGAGATGTGCACAAATATTTGAAGTTTTTTTTGACAAATTCAGATGAATTCAGAGATTTGTTTACAAATTGAATGTCCAGACATTCATTTTTTAGTATTTGTACAAATACTAATATTTTGTGTTATAATATTTTGAGTAATTCAGATATTTGTATGTGTACAGATATGTATGCATCTGATACGTATCCGTACGCATCTTGTCCTTATCCATACACGTTCATATGGATACCTATGGGATAAAAATGGGGTCTGTACGGATGCATATGGATGCGTACAATGCATACGAGATTCATATCACTGGATACATACTGAATATTCGAACAAATAGATACAAATGTGTGATGCCTGCTAGGACCCCTCAACCCCAAAACTAAGTTATTTTGGTTAAAATACAAAGTGTGGCGAACACTGTATGTCCAGACGTTCAAAGTTGTCACCAAAGTGTGTTTTTTAGTAATGGTAAGTAGTTTAAGGGAGGGGCTAGACAAGCTCTCCAGGAGGGAGTGTGAAATAAACTCCTGGCAGAGTCTCCACCAATCAGGGTGCAGCTAGCCAGCCAGGCCCATATTTAGGGGAGCCTGAGGGAACAGCTAGTGTTCTCTGCCTGGGGTTAACTGACCAGAGGGTGGTTAACAGGAGGGAAACGGGCTCTAAGCTGTCCTGAGGGAAGGTGGGGAATAGAGTCCTGAGTCATTAGTGAATATACAGTGTTTGGAAAGTAAAATAATTGAAATGGTTATATGTTACTTATGCTGCTGGCATTAATCTCAAAAGGATTGGAGTCCTTGGGCTGAGTGAGGAAGCTGGGACAGTTCAGTCAGAAGGGTGAATGGACCTGTGACTGACATAGTGAACTTACCTGTTTACTATTAAGAAAGCTGTACACAATAAACTTGTTTTCTTGTTATTTTAAAGAAGCTTCAACTGAGTACTCTGTTTTCAAAGTGAGCCAAAGTTAGGCCGGAGTTCTAAACAGATATAGATACTGTATTTTTAACCCACTGCTAGCGAGGCTGAGTGGGGGAAGGGACCGTCCCCTGCAGCACCAGGAAGGAGGCAACATTATTATCAAACTTAATAGCAGAGAAAGGGAAATGAAAGCCGTGTCTCTTGGAAGGGAATAACAGAGTTTTAATCTAAAAAGTAAAACCAACGCTACCACACTACCAAATATAAAGATATATAAAATTGCTACCTGACTGAGAGGCGGCCTTTAATGTATCAGTTCGAATGTCCAAACATTCGTTTTTCTTTATTCATACAAATTTGGATATTCAATTTGAATCAAATTGATTGTCAAAAATTGCATTTATGCACATCCCTAGCAACCATCTTTTTACTGCAGCCACTCTTTAGATTAGGGGTCCTCAAACATTTTAAACATTTGGAGGGCCGGAATACAAAAACTATGAACAAATTCCTATGCACTGCAGGCCCAGGACAAGTCGGTTGCTAAGCAGGACAATCAGCAGGGGCAAAAATACCCGGCAGGCCAGATAAATGTCCTCGGTGGGCCGCATGTGGCCTGCGGGCTGTAGTTTGAGAACCCTTGCTTTACATCCTAAAGCTTTGTTTTCGTTTTCAATAGCTTTCTAGCAATGGACATTTATTTGGTTTACACTAAGCAGATGCTTTACACTGGCTGGTTTTGTTATATAAGCTAAATTTATTTATAACAACAACAACAAATTGTCTAACAAACAACAATTAATCACATCATGGTCATACTATTTAACTATATCCTAACCAGCATCTGCCAGTTGATGTATGGAAACATGCAAGGAATGGAATGAATATCATGCAAGGAATATCTCAAAAAGGATATTGTGGAACTGGAAAAAGTGCAGAAAAGGGCAACCAGAATGATTAAGGGTCTGGAACACCTCCCTTACGAAACCAGGCTGCAACATCTAGGCCTCTTCAGTCTGGAGAGATGGCGTTTAAGAGAGGACCTGATTGAAGTATATAAAATTATGCATGGTATAGAAAAGGTGGATAGAGAAAATTTCTTTTCTCTATCACACAGCACTAGAACCAGGGGGCACTCTATGAAGCTGATGGATAGGAGAGTCAGATCCGACAAAGGGAAGTATTTCTTCACCCAGAGGGTCATTGGTTTATGGAATTTGCTGCCGGAAGAGGTGGTCACAGCTACCAGCCAAGATGGCTTTAAGGAAGGGTTAGACAAATTTATGGATGACAGATGTATCAATGGCTACTAGAATGATACCTAGGTACATCTTTCAGGCTGGGAGGAAAGCAGTACACTTCTAAGGCTATTCGCTGGGATTCAAGAGCAGGGAAAGGTTTGTCCTTGTCTCTGCTTGAGATGCCCATGAGCATTTGGTGGGCCACTGTGTGCGAAGGGACACTGGACTAGATGAGCTGTGGCCTGATCCAGCAGGGTTTATCTTATGTTCTTATATCACAACATTGTGGCAGGATCAAAAGGCATTTCAGAAACAAGTGGGGTTGGAAAGAAGATGAATATTAACTAGAAGGATCATCCTAGTGCCTTCCCCTGCTTGAGGATCTTTGGAGTAGCAGTTTCATGAATTCTTTCTTACCATACTGAAAGCTAAAAGTGTGTGATGGAACAATAACTTGTGTGATCTTGATTTGGCCCAGTGGTATATTTAGTACACTGCCCTTGATGTTCAGAGGCAGGTAATATACACCAAGAAGCCTTGGTGCATCACCATTTCAAGCTATATTTTATCTTCTTCAGCTTTTTGGGAATTTCATACCAGGCCGTGGGATGGGCAGAGATATTTAGTACCTCTCACTACTTGGCTGGCTCAGTCCAACAGGAATATGCAAGGCTGGAGTGGTAGGAATGGCCATTTTGAAGCCAATGTCTGGGTTCTCCAATAGCTAGGAACTAAAGTCCCTAGCCTAGAAGTCCAATGGGGACCCATTTTAGTTGCTCAATTTGGTGCACCACTGAAATGGGTCCCTCTGTTAAACTGCAATTCTGCACACCTGCCTGTTCCATTCTGTGGGCCTATGGACTACTGGTAAACCAGTTAAAACAGGTCTACAGCCACCAGAATGTCCCCACATTCTCCCAATGCTTTGAAGCCTCTTTGAGACCTGCTGCTTCCTGGGTGAGGGTGAACTCTTGTGAGATCTTATGAGATCTCACCCAAACACCCAGGAAAATGTGGAAGGAAGGGAAACTCTGCAGCCAATGCTCATGTTTATTTGCAGCATCAGGCTTTACTTCACAGAGACTGTGGAGTATTCTAACCTTTCTGGCTCTTTGACAGCTGCTACACAGTCCCTGCAAAGTGTTCTTCATGTCTGGACACAGCCAACATCTCTGAGTTTGGTTTGATCTAGAACCAGGTGGAACAGTTCATGAACAGCTCCTGAACAGTTTGGGGTTTAAATAATAATAAAAAACCAACATTGGAAAAAATTGGGAAAAAAACCACCCCTATTTAAAGGGCAAGATGCAGTGGAACTCAAAAGGTTCAAATGGAACAACTGCGTTCAGCCATACAACCTTTGTCCAATTCAAATTAGATCAGCTCTTTTTGAACAGGGGCAAGTTTGGTTTGAACTGAACTGACTTGAACAACTTGGTTCTGTTCAAATGGTTTGAATTTGAACTGAACTCACGCATCTCTAGTTCTTATCTGTGTTTGGTTGGTATTAAAATGTAGAACTTTTTGACGCCCACACCCACATTTGAATAGGAAGGAATGGATTAAAAATATTTAAACATGCATCACCTACTGGTGAAGCAAAGTCATGGCATTTTAAATCCTCAGCATTTGTAGATAATAGAGTCAAACTCTGATGAGAGCACAGCTGGACCTAGCTTTTAATCCACATTCGATCCAGAGTGAGATAGCACGTGAGCAAAATGACTAACTGTTTCTCCACATAATTTAACACAAAGAGGAATTTTCTGGGCTAGATGATGTGAAAGGAAAATTGCTTGTCATTTTGCAGATGAATTCCCTGAGTCTTCTTGCCCTTAACTTCTATGGGAAAGAGTCCCATGGAATTTAGTTGTAGGATTTGTGGCCAGCATTCACATTGTGAACACTGACCCCATCCCAAAGCTACCCAGAACTTACACAAATGCTGTCAAAGTGTGGAAAACTTCTATCTGGAAGTGTTAACCTCACCACAGCAACAGCCAGGAGCACCGGGCCATTGCTATGGCAATCGATAACATGCCACATCACTGGGCAATGCAAAAAGCAGCTGCACTGCCCTGCCCCCAAACAACTTTTGCACAGAAGTAGGTGCAAAGGCTGCATCTGGGGATGCACTAAGAATGCCACAGGTAGTCCTAGTATAGGTGGAGGATGGTTGTACACACTTGGAGCTGCTCTGGGACGGAAGTGCCTGCAGTGTGTGGATGCTCTAAGCTGTCCCCATCTTCAAAGTGCAAAAAAAAGCCCTCAAATTCTGAAGATGGATCAAATGTAGGTTAATGCTTAGGTGTAGCCAAGCCCTGAGTCTCTGGACAGCTGCTGCTCATTTAGGATGGGCCATGAGTGGAGATAATTTGGCCCTACAGGAGCTGCTGAACCATAATTCCCATGACCATAAAGCCATTGTTCATCAGTATCTTTATCATTACCAACTCAGTGTGGGTTACTGCTTGGGACCTGTTTACACTTAACTGCCTGAAATGAGTATTCCCATGTAGTTAAGGTTAGGTACAATGGCCCACATTTGCACCGTGAGTGCCAGTAGGCTCCCCAACTTAACTACCAGCATTTGTGGTATAAACAGTCCATCCTGGACTGTCCAAATCATCATGGCAACAGCTTTGGAAACTTCTGCTACATGCCCAGCAGTTGTCATGACAATAATGACAGGACACTCATTTGTGCATCCACACCCATCTTGCCCCACTTCCATGCAGTGTTTGCACCAGATATAGGTGTGAATACTACTTCTGGGAGTTTGCTGGGAGCTTACTAGCAGCTTCTACAGCTTTGAACGATCAGAGATATCCCCACATGCTCCAGGATGCTCTGGGACAGAGATGTAGATGGAGCAGATCTGAGGGTGTGAGAGCATCCCAGAGAGGTAAATGGGAACAGGCCCTCGGATTCTGATCAAATGAATTGTTTTAACTGGAGGGAAAGTTTAATGGTTTGTGGCATCTGTGCCCACAATTTTTGTTTATTCCCACAACGGTTTGCTTGTTTCAGTCATACCATATTGCCGCAAGAAAGAAAGCCTGCACAGATTGAAGACCATAAGGTAGTAATGTGAATGCCACTAAAGTAAGCTGGAGTTTATTTTTTGATCAGGCTTTCACTATGAGTTCAGATCAATAACATTGTAGAGAGCAACATTTGTATTGACAAATATAGCCAAGTGTTTTTTGCTTCTAAAATGAGGACTTCCTCTAAGAGATGTGATTTCATATACCAAACAAGCCCAGGAACTTGTTTTTCTTAGAAGCAGTAAGTAGTGGGACAATATAATTTTTTAGAAATGTCACTAGCAAATATGATTTCTAGATGAGATGCAGAATATTAAAATATGAAAACAAGTTTGTAATAAGCACTAGGGCTGCATTCACACATTTTAATCAAGCTTGAGTCTACTTTCAGACTGGAAGAACATATCAGCAAAGTGATTTATCATTTTCCTTCCATGCTTTCTATCTCAAGGGTGGATTTTCTGAGTTAGATAAAACCAAACAACTTATTTTGCCAATGCATTACCTCACTCTGAAAGTGGCCAGAAGCTGGATTAAAATGTAGGTGTGATTACAGCCAAAAGTTAATTTATTCAGTATTTTTGTGAACATTGTAGAAATCAGAATGGGAAGACTGAGTAGAATACCAGAAATTTAAGTGGAGATTCTTCTGCCCCCACACTTCTGTGCTATTTTACAACCTTCCTTGGACATTGAACAATACTTGTCACTGAACTTTGGAAGAAGTAAGATGGTCCAGTTCTTCATCAGAAGTCAAGGCTTCTTTATATCCATATGTGGTGGCTGTGTCCTGAGATTATAAAATTTTGGAAAGTAGTAGTAAGGGCAATACAAGAAATGTTGAATGTCACTATATTTACTTATCCAGAACTATGACTCCTGCAAGTATGTGAAGGTCAAAACATCCCAGAGAACTGTAGAAGATATGTCTGCAACCAACTTTTGTGGGAGGGACTGGGAAGATAAAATGAAATGAAACATAGAACATTGGTACAAATATATTGTTGACCGATATGAATTTGATCTGTTTAGACAACAACAGATGCAATTTATAGAAGGACAGATGAGACTTTTGATACAAGTAGAATGGAAGGAAATATTTTATGCAGAAAGAGACAATGCATCATCTTTCTTGAAAGAGGGAATTTGGAAAGTGGAAGAATATTTTGGTTAAATGGAAGTTGAGGGAAGGAAATTGGGGTTTTTTTGTGATCTGAAAATAGATGTAAAAAAAGAAGCCATGCCATGATTTAAGATCTCTTCCATTTTACTCCAGCCCTCTCATTTCACAGCCCCAAACCAACCTTCTAGGGTCAATCATCACACTTAAATCTTCATATGTCCAAACAATGCAGTTTTGGCTTGATAAAACTGGGATTTAGAGAACTTGAGTTCAGTATATGGAGTAAATATTAGTTATTGTCATATTGATATTGCCATACCCAAGGCAAGCTGGCCTACCAAGTTATTTTACTACCTGGAGCATGCATTCTCATAGGTATCCTTAGTCTTCTCTGGCAGCAAGAATACAATCATAATAAATTAATAACTGACAATTTACTGCCTTGTTAGGAGAAGAATAAATTATGCTTTCTGACCCAGTTATTTCACTGTCCTGAATAGATAGGACTGGACCTAACTGAGAAGCATTCAGATTTTGCATTACAATTCCCACCAGACCTAGTCCACACTTAAGGAAGATGGGAGCTATTTCCCTATACAGTGGTACCTCGACATACGAGTGCCCCAACTTACGATTTTTTTGAGATACGAGGCGCCGAGTGAGAGATATTTTGCTTTGACATGAGAGCAAAATTTGAGATACGAGGAATCACACGACTGGCGCTCCCACTGCGGGCTGAGGCTGAGGCGACGTGCTGAAGGGCGGGGGCTGCGACGCGCGAGGAAAAGAGGAGGCAGAAGGGCGGGGGCTGCGATGCGCGGAGGAAAAGAGGAGGCAGAAGGGCGGGGGCTGCGATGCGCGAAAGAAAAGAGGAGGCAGAAGGGCGGGGGCTGCGATGCGCGGAGGAAAAGAGGAGGCAGAAGGGCGGGGGCTGCGATGTGCGGAAGAAAAGAGGAGGCAGAAGGGCGGGGGCTGTGACGCGTGGAGGAAAAGCCAAGGCAGAGGGGCGGGGCTGCGACGCGCGGAGGAAAAGAGGAGGCAGAAGGGCGGGGGCTGCGACGCGTGGAGGAAAAGCCAAGGCAGAGGGGCGGGGCTGCGACGCGCGGAGGAAAAGCCAAGGCAGAGGGGCGGGGCTGTTACGCGCCGAGAGAAAAAGAAGGCGGCGGTGCGGGGCGAGGGAGGGAGGGGGTGAGGAAGTGAGCGCCGAGGGCAGGCTGAATTTTGGCAGCCTCTGAGGCCTGGCAGCTGCTCCTGTAATCCAAACATAGCAGCTCCAGAAAGACGTAGGGCAAAAAATGGAGCTGTTATAGCTGCTGGCCGCTTTCAGGGACTGAAATTTGGGTGTGGAGCTGGAAGGTGAGGTGGTTTTTTGGGACCCGGAACGGATTAATGGAATTCCATTAATTAATTGCTTTGAGATACGAATGATTTGACATACAAGCAAGGTTACAGAACGAATTAAACTCGTATCTCAAGGTACCACTGTATTTCGAGGACATGTCTTTTTATGGGAGTAGCCATAGTTCAGTAGCAGAGTAACTTCCTGGAAAGTAACCAATCACCACCATTTCCCTAGAAGAAGCTAATGCAAACCTCTTCTGTATCATTGCCAAGAAAACTGCATGGATGCATTCAGGTTCTTCATTGTTGCTGGGGATCATGCTAGCTGCTTCCGGGCCATGCAAGGTTCATGCACTAGAGCAGTCCCTTGGAAGGTATATCACCAAAGGAATATACTGTGCACACAGTGTTGGCTGTTGGCCTGATCTCTGGTACAAAAATAATGTTAGGGAGCACACCAATGGGAATCTGCTTTAAAGCTGTCTCCCAAGTTTTCTTGGGAGTGGACCATGGGGCAGTTTGTGGCACACCCCATAATAAAAAGCCTGACCTGGAACTTCAGGGGCCAGGAAACTTTTATTCCTGCCCTGCAGGGCCTAGGCAGGATGGGGCCCTTCCTGGGTTGAATTGTATGATTTGGACTAGTAAGGGTGCCACATGTTCCACAGTAATGGAATGTAAAAGCAGTCCAAGAGTTAACCTTGATTTGATTTTATTAAACAATAGTACTTTTATTTGGTCATCAAGCATTTGTGTTCTTTTAAAGTAGCTATCTTCACCTTATTTTGTGGCAGTGAATCCCGTCAATTATAGGAAATAAAGGGAATAATCTAAGAAGAACTTTTGTTGTATGTATATCCTAACAAAGCTCTCTTTGATTTTAAGGGAACCTATATAGGAGAACATCCCAGTAGACAGTGCCCTCCATTTATGAAGAAAACCACCATCTGCTAGCATTCATTTTTCAAGCAGAAAAACAGCTCAGGATTCATCAACTATATTACTCACAGTGAATTATTCATTTGGCAATAGTTGCCATGGTTACAACTATGTTACATACTTTCACATTATTTATTATCATTATTTCTTTTGCTTCATTATGACTTCACTGTAAATAGTCCCTTATTTTTCAAAGGATTTTTAAAAAAATGCATCTCCAAAATGGCAATCATGAATACATCAGTATTGATTTAATATTCAGTACGGTTCTGGAAATGACACTATTGCTGCCATTGCATAAGTGCCAAACAGTCTTTCATATGGGACAGCCATCAACCTTCTCCTCTGCCTTTAATTCTGATTTAAAAAACAAACAAACAAAATAAACTAATGAAAGCACCATAAGATACTGTCCACTCTCATTTTACCACCTATTGTTGACATACACAACCATTAATAATAATAATGAAGAATTGTTACAGCAGCAGAATTTCTGCCTACTTTATATAACAAATGTGTGTCCACAGAATATTGATTGGTATGTGTTTAAAAATTATTTGTAGAGCCCATACTGAGACTGTGGTACAGACTTTTCCAATTAATTCCCATTTTTTTCTCATTTCATATTTTTGTAACTGCATAATGGCCTTTCTTCGGATGATCAGTTAGTTTAATCTCAAATAATGGAAGACCAGTCAGCCAGATATAATACTGGCAACATAGGAAACAAACATAAAAATACATCCAGCACTGGTCTGCTCCTTTACTTCTAGAAATAGCCACATTTCAGTATCTTGAAGGTTTCTGTAAACTTTCTTAGGAGTTCTGGAAAATGTAGAAATAGCTCCAAAAGAGGCATGTAGTTAGCTGAAGCATTTTTTATTGATGTCAGATTAGCAGTGCAAGCCTAACTACATCTACTTAGATGTAAGGCTTCATCTATACGGTTATGGAAATAAGTATTTAGGGGCAGAAGGCTATGGTTCTGCTGCAGAGGCAGGAAGTGCATTGTCTACACTGCTGGTGCCTCCTCTGAAACTTCAAAGCCATGGAAGGAAAGTTCCACAGCTGTAAAGTTTCCCCATTGTGTAGTTTAGTGCCAAACTGGAAATGGGCCTAGAAGTCACCCATTTTTTATCTGATGCTCAACCAGGCCACACAGAATCTTTGTTTGAACATCTTCCTTTAGCTCTCTTGACAAGCAGTGCAAAAAAACCTGGAGGGACCCACAGAACAGCATAAGGAGAGAGGCCTTACCTGTCTGTGAATAGAACCAGTGGGTCTGTACTGTCAAGAAAATTGCTGCTCCATCAGCCAATTCCACCCACAGGGTTTTTGAATAAACAAACACACCAGAGACAAAGGATATCATTTTTTTCTATATTGCAATACAGAGGAGCTGACCTTCAGACAATTCCTCAGGACCAGCTCAAGCCATTCACAACCCAGCATGACTCTTAACCCTATCCTGGCCAAAAGTTTCCCTCCCAGGGTTTCCTTACTGGCTACAAGGAAACCCCAGCTTATAGCCTTCCTGACACGTCTCTTCATGCCCTTCAAAACTATTTTGCATCTTATTTATTCATAGTAAGGAGGAGAATTTAATATAAGGTTATAATATAGGCAAGATCACCACAGAGTTCAAGTATTGTTCAGGAGACCAGAAAGCACCAGTCCTGTTATTTGAACTAATATGTGCATTTTCCTGTGTTTGAAATAACCATGGTTTTTCGTTAACCACAGTAGGACCTGGAATGTATCCCCCATGGATATGGAGGTCCAACTGTACTTACTTAATCCACATTATTTGGATAATCTGGAGTAAAGCACATTCAGACTATGATAAGGTCAGTGGACCAATCATTAAACTTATTACACATTCAGACACATTCTGTTCTGGATTAGCCATGTTTTATTCCAGATTATCCAAATAATGTAGATTAAATAAATGCTGTTTGGAGGAAGCTAAGGTCATGCCCACACTGATAATGAATTCTGCTACATTAACATAGGCTTTTTCAATATATACCTGAGATCTGGAACAAGGGCTATGAAGTCCACTTGTGAGCCTCATCAGGCTGCACACTGGTATGCATGGAGATAATTATAATCAGGAAAGCCCTTATTGAGATTATCAGTAGACCTTGACACTGAAGTCTTCTGGCAGACCAGCACAGTCTAGCCTGGAACATGGAGAAATGCAGAAGGCACACCCTCATCTTCCAAATTCCTGGGGGACCTATTTTGGCAGGGGACCAAGCATGTGGGTTCCTTGGTTGCTCCGAGGCTAGGAACCTTCAGTCCTAACCCACTGGACCACTTGGAGCCCAGCCCCAAATTCACACAGCCTTCAGGGACAAGGTTGGGGCTGGACTGTTCCAGATCACACCTTTTCATGGTCTGAACCAGTCTGGGTGGCCAAGACTCACTGGTTCAGACCATGCAGAAAAGCCCAAAGTTCATTAACTTTGACTATATTCAGACATAACAAAAGGGGCGCCTCAGAGACAGTGTGTCTCCCTTGTGTTCTCAAGCCTTCTCTAATCCACCTCCTCTAGTACAGAATGTTCAGGAGAGGGGTAGACTGGTGTGTGAACAATCCCACCTCAAAGCCATCTCTAAGCTGTCTCATAGCTTTTGTCAGCCTAATTCCAGCAGTTTTTCAGCTGAGCAGCAAAGTCAGAAAGCAATGGTTAAGTTGGGAAGAAACTCGGTATATTGCATTGTGATAGTTGCTGATATCCCATGATAAACTGGAATAAATGCTGTCTAAAAGCTCACAAACATCAGAATAAAAACTGATTGAAAAACAAAAATGCCAGGAGAAAAGAACTTATAGCAAAACATGCTTTTAAATATGAAACAAGAGCAAGAGTTTTATCACCTTATAGATTCTTTGAGGGGCTGTCCCCAAGGAATAAAAAGTCTGCCAAGACTCTCCTTTTGCCTCTGAGCGCCCCCAAGCCAGGGTTTTTAACGAGGTTCCAGCGCTACAAAATGTGGAAATCGCGCGACAAAATACATGCACTTTAAACAACTCTTCCAGCGCTCTTTCTGTAAGTCGCGGGTTTTCCTCGCTACATTTACCTTGAGGACGCTCCATGGCAAAAGGGGCGGGGATTGCCGCCTGCACACACAGCAGAAACACAAGCAGCTTCACTTTCTAAAGCTCAGAACTAAAGAGCCAGAATCACGCAGAATTGCAACATTGTTGCAATCGCTGTGAGGTGTGAAATGGGTGGATTATTGCTAGGGGTGGATTTTAAAGCGATAACAGGGAAAGTGATGAGTGAATGAGCGATCGTACGCTGGACAGGGTGGATTTTTGAAAGCAATAACAGGGAAAGTGGTGAGAGTGAATGTTTTCCAGCACGAGAAGCCATTTCGGGGGGGGGGGAGATCTGGGAGACGAACAGAGAGCCGATCGCTGTTTCTCCTTTGCACTTGTCAGGGATTGTCAGTGAATGTTTTCCAGCACAAGAAGCCATTTCGGGGGGGGGGGGGGAGATCTGGGAGACGAACAGAGAGCCGATCGCTGTTTCTCCTTTGCACTTGTCAGGGATTGTCTTCCTGGTTGTGGCCGCGCCGAGCGCAGTCCCTCCCCATTCCCACTGGCACCCTATGAACAAGAGCAGGGGCGGGGAGAAAAAGATGCGCGCAAAGAAAACAGGGATCCTATGGGGACGGAAGGTGCGTTAAAAACACACATTTTCCTGAGCCTCATGAGGACGCTTATTCCTGATTTGCATGGCACTTTTAAAGTCTACTTCAGTAGAGTGACAGTAGAGTGACAGTGGAGAAGTAAATAAGTCTTTTGGGGATGCAGCCTGAGAAAATGAACAGCAACTTTCTTGAGAGAGGCAATTGTTTTTTAAAAAATATTTCCTTGCTGTCATTATCAAGCTAGAGAGGCGTTTACTAAAATGCTTTGGAAAGAGAAAAGAAATATGATTCTCCTTGGCAAATAAAACACTTTGCTTTGTAATTCAGACCTCCATGCAATTTTTTGGGCGAAGATGGAAGCGGTTTGGCTTTACCTTCTCCTGGGGAGATACTAGGAACTGAACCTGTTTCTCAGACAATTGCTCTGTAATTGAGCTGCATCCCCTCTTTTAAAAATAACCACAATCCTCAAAGAGCATGAGGACCACACATTCTCACACTCATTGAGCAAATTGTAGTCTTCTGGTTATCTCACGGTCACTGGGTTTGATTCCTCATGCCTTGCGATCAGAAGATGGACCGAAGAAGGTTTAAAGTGAAGGTGTGATCACAGCCTCACAGAGCTTTCTCCTGCTCTTCAGACCCTGATGCACCACCAGCCATGTGTATGGGCCTACCTAGTTCCACCTGCTCTGACTGGGACTCGATATGGAAGAAGCACTGTTATCGTAGCTGGCAGGTGAAGATTCAAACCAATGAAAAAAGACTATAAAGCATTAAGCATTTTGGCAACTGCTTTGCAAACGAATAAACTCACAGTTGTATCCTCTCTGGTGAAAGGAATAAGCAATATCATGACAGTCAGGGCATTTAGTTGACCTACGTTTCAGTGGTTGCAGGCAGTAAAGGCCTGTGGCTCAAGGTGCAGCAGTAAATTCCTAGAACAAATGCTCAATCTGTTGTCCTTGTTCAATAATCCACTGTCACATGGAAAATACCTCTCTGATCTATCTTAGCTCGATCAAAGGGAGATGTTCCAAATGCCAGTGGACTTGATGAACCAGTGCATGGTGGTTCCTGGTGCTTGGAATTATTACTTGAAGGAAATTGTTGTCCTCACATCCTGTTTATTTATGCCATATAGGAAATTAAGTTACCTGTATTGTTACCATAGTTGTGCAGACATGATACTAGACTATGTGGGATTTTGGCCTAATTCTAGAGTTCTCCTATGTTTAGAGCAGTGGTTCTCAACCTTCTTAAAGCCGTGGCCCCTTAATGGAGTTCCTCATGTTGTGGAGACCCCCAACCACAGGGGTGGAGCAGCTGGGAGGTGGGTGGGAAGGGCGGCGGGAGACTCGTCGCGACCCCTCTGAAAGAGTAATTCGACCACCAAAGGGGTCCCGACCCCCAGGTTGAGAACCACTGGTTTAGAGGCTTCTCTGTTGGTATTAACATGTTGACATAAAATAATTACAGCTCACTCCGCTCCTGCAGTTACTTGGAAGTAAGTTCTATTGAACTCAATAAATGAGATTTATTTCTGATTAAACATTAGAAGGCCTGTACTATAAAAGCAGAGGAATATCAGTAATTAAGATTGCACCATGAGGCACTTTTCTTATATAGAAGTCACGTTCAAAGCAGCATGCAAGGACTAAAAAACAGATATCAAAGGAAACTAATAAAACAACATCAAAAATTGATTTTAAAAGGAGTAAAAATTAAAACTAGAATAGCATTTCCACTGGTAAAGCCAGCCCACCCCCAAAAAACCAACAACAAAAAAGCCCCACTCAACACCTACATACTATGAATGTAAAATTTCAAGCTATCATTAGGGATTCATGCTAAATGCCTGCCTAATACCACCCATGAGTAGAGCCAATTTGTCACATCAACCACCCTAGCCCCATATAAACTGTGCTATTAATAATACTTACTCTTGCTTGCTATAGGGAATAAGCAAAAAAAATTGTATATAGCATACATAAGTAGAATGAGTTTACTAGCATTTAACAACGGAAATACTGAGCGTAATTTTAAAAGACATGGAAGGGGAAAAATTGTCTGAATGCCTAGGAGGAAAAAAATGAAGTATTGTCAAGTTCTCTCATGATTTCTTACACTAGAAACTGTAGCTGTGCATAAAGTACTGAATGAGTTGCAACAACTCTCATGCACTGTGGTTTAGAAGCCATAGCTATTGCTGAAAAACCTCCCTCAAAAGGAATACAGGCACGAGGAGGACATTTGTGTTAGAGTTTGGGCTTATGTAAAGGCAAAGAGCATACTTGTAGCCCACAGGCTGCCAAGAGGGGAGAAGGATACAGGAGCAGTGGAATGACTAGTAGCAAAAGGAGTCACAGAGTACATCCACACCTTGGTGTTCTTTCCTGAGCAAGGGACTTCCTTCCACTGGAAAAGGATCCAGGAGTGGGTCTATTGGCATGATGACCATAAGGATCCATAAGGTGTTCACTTTTTGCTGGTGCAAATGATGACAAGAAACACATTGGATGGTAGAAGCACCATCAATAAAGTTCCCACTGGATGAGTTAAAAGACATCCAGAGACCTCCCAGCATCCTTCTCAGAGCAACCTAGGATTTTCTGAGTCTGGATTAACTAGGCCCACTGATCCAGATTATTTGTGTGGCCCAGTCTGCAATGATGGCACTGATCTGACCCATGTTTCCCCATGGCTGTGAAGCTTCAAAGCCACCACACACACAGTTGCTAGCCTTGGAGCCTGAGGTGTGTGTTTGCTTTCTGGCAGTGCACAACAGTACACTGCTGAAAAGCACCCCCTGGTAGTCCCAGAACATAGAAGCGTGCCATACGCATGGCTTCCATGATGCAGAGCAAGGCCTTTGTTCTTCCTGTACAACAGGATTACAGGATTAAGGGTGTGTCCAGTGCAGATAAGCCTGGACCAGGGGAGGAGCAGGGCCTTCTTCATCCTCATTAAAGTCGATGAAGGAGCTTCTTAATCTGGATCACCCGTTGAGTGTAGAAAGAACCTATGGCTGTAGGTGCCCTAGTTGTTTGACAGGTGAGCCCCTGAGCTTTTCTTGGGGTATCAGGTACCACAGGTATGGATGCATCCACAGACTGAACTGTGCACATTCTATATGGATCTGACTAGCAGTTAGGGAAAGGATCTGCATGGTGGCGGTTCTTCCTCCTGGGAAGAGTGCTCCATAAAGTGACTGGCATGCTATTCATATGTTTCCAGCCATCCTGGTCATACAAACATCACAGATTTTATGTTGCTAGCTATGGGAGCTTTCAGAAACAAGCCCGTGTATTCAGCTGAAAGGAAGCGCACCAAGGTAGGTGTGGGCTTTGCAGAAGTGGAAAAGAAGAATAGCAGAAAGTACTGTCACAGTGTTTTCTTCCGCTCTATCATTATAGCATTCTTGATGCCAGGCTGTTTTCTGGATGAGTGTGGGATCATGCAGAGTCCTCCAACCTCCCCCCCCCCCAATAACACTGATGTGTTGAGCCAGTTTGGTCTTGTGGAGCTAGATGCATATCTCATACTCATTGGGTTTGATTCCACACTCCTCCACCAAGCCAGTTTGGCTACCTTAGGCTAGTAACCTTGGCTACCTTGGCTACCCTAGGCTCTTTGTAAACTCTCACAGCCCCACCTACCTCACAGGTTATCTGTTGTGCCTTCTGGGAATGGCCCCCATTCTGTACTGGGCCCACTAGCACACCGAAGAAGAGCTGGCATTCCACCCACTTTTTCTCACCCATTATTGGCTGACAAAGTTTTCTATTCTTCTCATCACAACAGACACCCTGTGAAGTAGGTGGGGCAGTGAGAGCTCAGAAAGAGAACTATGATTAGCCCAAGGTCTCCCAGCTGGCTTCATGGAGGAGTGCAGATTCAAACTCAGTCATTCTCAGATCAGATTCCAGCCACTGAGATCTACTGGTCGAGCTGAGTAGGACACTGTTTGGGGAACCTTATCCTTCTTTAGCATTTCAACCATGTGGATGAAGCAGATGAGCAGGGGACAGGGCTTCCTCTCTCCTGAGCTAGCGTATCCAGAGGAAGCCCCTTGGTGCTTCTTATACAACACCAAGAGTACATCCAGAGAAAGTGCCTTTGATCCGCCTGCATCTTTACGTTACATACCATCCTAGAAGCTGTATTCAAACTTCAATTATTTATTCAGCTATATTTGGATATTTTGGAGTATCCCTGCATTATTCCAGAATATCCAAATATAGCAGAATAAGTACCAGATGTCCAAATGCAACCTTTATCTGTTTGCCTTTCCATGGTATTTGTATCTCATTTTTTTTCTGAAGAGTTCCAGCTGGTCTGCATTATTCTCTCCTATTTTTTTTTTCTCACAACAGCCCATGAGACAGGCTGAGATGCAATGATTAGCTCACCAGAGTGGCTCTCAGCAATCATTTAGGGAAAACCCTGTGTTTCTACTAGGGATATGCATGAATAGGTTTTTTTTTTTTGCATTCAATTTATAGCGAATCAAATGTTAAAAAATTGTACTCATTTGATTGGATCCCCTTCTAATATGGTAGGATTCTATCTGATACAAATGCATTCATATGAATTTGTATGAATATCCGATATAAATGCATACATATCCGATAAGTATCCGATATGTATCCAGTACACTTCCACTCTAAAAGTGTCAAATCTGCCCTGAATCCACTTTGAATCTGCTGTTAATCCATGTTGAATGCACTCTGGATCCATTGCAAATGTAACTGGCACAGCCGCTTTCTCAACTCCCTGGTGCACAAATGTTCCGAAGGATTTGTACAAACGTTTCAAAACATTCATATGAATACTAATGTCAATGTATGAATGTCTGAATTTGTCTGAATTTCTACAAATATCAAATGTTACGGATATTTGTACACATCCTTATTCCTGACACAGTAAACGGAGCTTGGATTTGCTTTAGTTACTGGTGTTTCTACACTATTGAAAGCTTGTAAGGCAGCCTTTCAGTCAGTTTAGAAATCCAGAGAGGCAATCTTAAATCAAGAAATGGTGAGAGAGTACCTATAAACATGTGGATCTATATTTTCATTGTTAAACATGCCCAGTTTTTTTTAAAAGTATCTCCAGTGGTTGTTTTTTTTTTAAATCAGGTCACATAACAATTAAGTAAGAAATGCAAATTACTGACATCTTCTGAGAAAAAAAAGGTGAAGAAAAAATATTTATTTCTGTTACCACTGAGGTCTCTACAGGAAAAACAAACCAAAAAACAAACCACACCCTAATCTTGGTTATACATCTTATTTGGACCAGAAGCTGTTTCACTTTAATTTTCAAGGCCCCTTTTCTGATCTACCAGAAGGTTAAATGATTAGCCTGGGGTCAAGTAGTGTCTTGGTTAGATAAGAAAGCAGCACCCCAGTACTCATGGACATTGCATAAAGAGAGATAAAGATCCTAATGGACAAAGACAGATTTCATCACATACTGAGATTTATTAAAAAAAAAAAAGCAGCAGCAGGAGCTTAGATCTATTTTTATCTATCATAAACATATTTAGAATTCAATTTCTGATGAACTGTAGGCATTATATTCTCATTGCAACTTCCTGATATTTTATGAAAAGCATACTCATCTATGATTTAAAAAGACGGATAGAGACACATACCACATCTAGCCTATTGTTATTACTTCCATTCAGTCAGAACTACTGAATCTTGCTACTCTAATCCAGTTAGTACTAAAGAAGATGGATATGGTGAGAATCATTCCCTTCTCAATACAAAAACACTATTTTTTTTTCGTTCCAGCACTGAGAAATCAGCATTGGGAGCTATTCTAATCCCCTTTGTCAACACACTCGCTACACAGGTTTTTATTTGTACAGGCTATGGGCCTTCCTACACTATAGTCCGCCTTTGGGGGCCTTTCATCCAAGACCAGAGAAATCCTGCTCCCTCCTAGAGCACTCCATTTACACCAGATAGAACACAGACCAGGTTTTCAAGTTCTGCTAGCAGACTAGGATGTATGCCAAAGGAGACCTATGTTATGTTCTGGACTAGGGGTCTGTCAAATATTCATGCACAAAGGGAACCTTTCGACTCCTCCCTCGCCACCACCTCACCACCCCACTCACCTTTTGCCACTGCCGCTGCACCCTCCTCAGAGGCTCAACTAGGTCCTCCAGAGGTATGCACACAGCTGGAGAGACCCTCCCCCCATCTGGGAATTGATTCCTGGATGAAGGTGGCCTTTCCAGCTTCACACAGACCTCCAGAAGTCCTAGTTGAGTTTCTGAGGAAGGTGTGGTGGCAGCAGCCAGATTTTCAGGTAAGGGGGCATGGCTGGGGAGGACATGAAGATGTGGATGGGCAGATCTGGCCTTTGTTGAAGCTTCAAGTTTCAATGAAGGCTGGAGACATTTGATTCATGGGCAAAGGGAGACCTGCAAATGTATGCCTCTTTTTAATTTGCCTGTGAATTGTCAAATCCATATGAATTTATATGAACTGTGACCATGACAAATATTTTTCACCCATCCCTATTCCTCACAAGTGTCCCACTCTGGTCCAGTCTACTGGCCTTCAGTGCAGATATGGTCTGTGCTTTCACTTACTTACTTACTTACTTACTTACTTACTTACTTACTTACTTACTTACTTATTGTTTGTCTTTTTATCCCGCCCTATACCCAAGGGTCTCAGGATGAATTACAATATATAAAATGAACCCATGAAAACCAGTAACATACTAAACATATTAAAAACATGGCAGGGTCTGAATGTGGGGAGGGAAAGGCTGTTCATTTTATTACCTCTTTTCATTATTCAAACCAAAGTTTTCAGTTATAAGATCTGAAATCTGGGGAAAGGGATCCTTTCCCCTCTTTGCCAGGATCGTAGACCATATATTGCACTGTAAGAGAAAATATTGGTTTGGATAATGAAAAGGGGAGGGTGTCTGGTTTGGCCTGTATGAGCTTAAATCTAATTTAATCTTTAATTAAACCATTAACTTTTATTTTGTTTTAGATTTAATGTTATTGATCATTATTCATTCCATTTTAACAGATTAGATAACTTTTTCCTTATGGTATTAGGCAATTTGCGTGATTTTTGTTTGAATTTGGAAGAGGCTTCAAATGAATTATACCAGAGCCCCTAGAGATCTGGTATTCAATGAAACTAATAGTCTTGTTTTCCCTGTACATTGCATGTCTAAATACAAAAAGAAACTGAGTTCAAAATGTGATGCTTTGAAGAGACAAACAGTAAACGTATTCCATACCACATTTTTGTTTTTTACAAAGTTTTGCAAAGATTGTACACCCTGTTGAGAGTAAACAGACCTTCTAAGCCTGAATCCCCAAAAGACTTATTTGCCTCTCTAGTCTCCCTCTACTGTCATTGTATTCAAGCAGACTTTAAAAGTGCCCTGCACTTCTGGAATAAGCGTCTGCATGATGTTTGGTAAAACACACATTTAAAATGCACCTTCCGTATCCACAGAAGTGTGTTTTCTTTCCCCGCATCTTTTTCTCCCCGCCTCCTCTCTTGCTCAAAGGAAAAATAGCCAGATCTCACTCTCAGCACTTACTTTCACTCTGTTCTCTGTTTGAAATGGCTTGGCTGCAGCCATTGGCTGCACAATCATGCGCTCATTTACTCTTGACACTTTCACAGATCACCCACTTCACACCTGATAACAATGTTGCAGTTCTGAGCAATTCTGGCTCTTTGAAAGTTCTGACCTTTTCAAAGGAAAGGAAGGGAAGCTGCAGCATTTCTGGGAGATGTGTGAATGCTTTATGGCTGTGTGTCCAGGCAGCAATCCCCGCCCCTTTTGCCACGGAGCGTCCCCAAGGTAAATGTTGCAAGGAAAACCCGCGACTTCCATAAAGAGCGATGAAACTCTTCTTTAAAGGGCAGGTATTTTGTCGCCGGGTTTCCTGCTTTTGTAGCACTGGAAGCTCGTTAAAAACCCTGGCATGGGGGCACTCAGAGGCAAAAGAAGATTTTTAGCAGACTTTAAATTGCTTGGGGACAGGCCCTAACAGAGGTTTCCATGTTTACTCCATCTATCTCTTTCATGTTAATTTAGTATGGTCTAGGACCAGTTCTGGTGTCTTATGAACAGTAAATGAGAAAGGAGACAGGCGTACTTGCAGAAAGTAACATCTGCTCACACCACATGGTGCATGGAAGTGCCCTCTGCCTAGTACCTACTTCCTGTCCCTTAAGAGACACACCTGTACTGTTACCATTGGCAACTATCCTGGCTTGCATTTAAGCTCGAAACTGCCATTGTGTTCTGAGCAAAATGTTTCAGGACATGGAACTCCTCTGGCTTGTCAAAAGGCCTGGGCAGAGATAAACCTTCCATTGTGTTCCTCTTTAATGCAGCACTTATTGAAGCTGATGTTACATTCTAACACAAAATCAATAGCAGAACACTACATATAGATTTAATGGAAGGAAATCTAAATAATTTAATGTATTTGGAAGTCTGGCACACTTATTGCTCAACTTGTAACAGTCTGTCAATGGCAGTGCAATGTGTCTAGTGTGCCAACAGACTATCTCTATGTGCTTGTCACCTTTTGCTTCTAGACTTCATTGCTGCCTAGTAGTGCTGCTTATGCAGCATTGTCAATATGGAGCTGAGTATGTGGGTCTTTCCTGCCAATTCATAGGGCCTTTCCACACAGGTTCTAAAAATGGCATTAGAGCCTGTTTGGGGGAGGGATTAAGACGTGGAGCCCCTTTGAGGACGCCATACCTGCATTTCGGTGAGGAAGACCGGTTTCTTAAACCAGTTTTGCTGCCGAAATCCTACCCAGATGTAAGGCCTAAAAAATTAGGTCTTACATCTGGCTTTTCCCCTGAAACTGACCAGGAAGCAAACACTTCCACAACACAGGGGGAAAGCCCGATTGCTGGCGCATGCCCAGCTGTCAAAGAGGGAGAGCGCATGCTCTCCCTGTTTGACAGCTGGGCCTGCCCACAGTCCTCCATCATTGGCTGCTTCGGAGCTGGCATGGCGAGGCTGGCTTTGCTGGGTTCCCCTTCGCCCAAGAAGGCACAATGGTGCCTTATCGAGTGAGAGGGAAGCTGCAGCTGCCACCCCCACCTCGGCCGGGGTTGCGTGCATGTGGTCACCATCTTACCTCCTCGCTGCCAGGCTGCTTCTGGCAGCAAGAGGCCCAGCATCCATTGCGTGTGCATGTGGGTGCCATGGCCTCCCATTGGCCAGCCGCCCTCACGAGCATGTGCTCCCCCTCTTTGACAGGGCAGGGCCTCCTGAGGCCGGATTGGGATCAATGCTGGTGTGTCTGCACCAGCACCCTCTCCAGTCTGGCCCTGCTGCGCCGCCCCATGTGTGTGCGGACATGTGGGGCCTCCGAGAATCTGTCCCTCTTTGGGACAGATTTTTTTAAAAATACATTTCGCCAGAAAACAGATCTTATAGATTTGTTTTCCGGCAGCATGTGCAGAAAGGCCTATAGACTCTTCACAGCAAGCCCTATGCAATGCTGCTATGCTGGAACCAGCGTAAACTGGGCACCAAGTGGCCCCAGGCTAGACTGCAGGGATCCTGGAGGAGGTTTGGCCAGTTTGGTATTATGGTTAGTGTGCAGGACTCATATCTCATAGTCATGGAGTTTGATTTCGCACTCCTCCATGAAGCCAGTTGGGTGACCTTGGGCTAGTCACAGCTCTCTTTTTGAGCTCTCACATCCCTACTCACTTCACAGGGTGACTGTTGAGGGTAGAAGAACAGAAGGTTTGTCAGCTGCTTTGAGTTAAGGGGTTAAATGGGGGAGAAAAGCAAGGTAGAAAGTCAACAGTGTCCTCCTCCTCCTCCTTTTGGATTGTGGCACTCATGGCCCACCAGAGTATGGGAATGCCTTGGGAAAGGCAAAAGGCCTTTTGCTTCACAGCTGTCATACTGTTGGAACAGCCCATATGATGTGTATGCTTCATGCAGCAGCATTCCCATTTATGCAGGCTTGGCCTCTTCTGTATGTACCTTGGGAACATAACATTGCAAGACCTAACCCGCTTCTGGCCCTCTCTGCCACACTCTGGAACTTAAGAGAGATTCCCCTGCCCCTGCTTAGGCTTGTTCTGTCTGCACTGGATGGAATGTAGCCCAGTCTAAGTGGCCAAAATTGCTGTCTAGACTGGGATGCTGGTAGAATTGTTTTAACAGGTCTACTGGTAGTTCAGGAGCCTTTAGAACAGATCAGGGAGGCATGTGGAAGGGCACATAGTTCCCTGTTCCAGGTTAGCAGGGGTATCCCTAGAATTCATTGCTCTAAGCCCTAAGGTCATGCTTTCATTCACACTATTAATACAGTGACCCTTCATTTGCACAAGCATTTTGCCAGAAGAGCAACACCTCCAGAGGTGTCCTCATGACAATGCTGAAGTGAGCTGGAAGTACATCAGTGGTGCAATGTATTATTCAGCCAAGGATGCCTTTGGCAGAAGAGGGAGACAATCTATATTGCTTTGGGGCCAACATTGCAGAGCTAGGGCTAAGCAAGCAGCTCTGTGAGATTATAAAAAATATCAATCAGTGGTAACCCTACTTGCACTTAGGAAAGCTCTCAGAGGCGACAAGCAGAAGGCACGGTATTGTGCCAATGGCGACATGACAAAGCTGTCAGGGATTGTGGTAATGCATGAGGAATGTATGATAGGATTGAAAAGACCCTTGAGATTTGCCTGCACTCAAAGATCATGATCTGGATCAGTGGGTCTGGACCACCCAGGCCTGCTAATCTAGATCACAGCACAAAGTGGTCAGGAACAGCATTGTCTGCAAGACCAGTCCTGCCAAACCAGCCCCAAAGCTCACATGAGTTTCAGGGCCAGCCTTCAAAGGCTCTGAAGGCCTAGGAGTGGATGTTCCTATCCTCAGAGCCCTCAGGAGATCCATCTTGGTGGTCTGATTTGGTATGCCACTGAAATGGGCCCCTGATAGCTTGGAAAACAAAAGTGTGCCTTCTGCACATCTCACTGTTCTGGATTAGGGCACAGTGGACTGCCACTCTACCAGTTAATAGCAGCCGTCCATGAAGATATACGAGGCACCATCCAGTTGTATGGAGCATCCTCTGATTCATTCACAATTAACGGTGGAGTAAAACAAAGGTTGTGCACATGTACCTATGCTCTTTGGTATCTTTTTCTCCCTTATTTTGCCATATGCCCTCAAAACTTCTGTGGATGGCATAGATCTGCACAGAACAAATCTCACCAGCCTTGCATGCCTGAGAACCAAGACCAAAGTCCAGTGTGTGCTGATCAATCTGGGCCACTCCATACAGTCTGTGGGTGAATTTCCCAGGAAAGTGAAGGTGCAAAAATACCCTTTGTCAAACAATTTAGTTAAGATTGAATTCTTCATATGCACTTCTAGGACTGGAATAATAGGGGCAGGTGAGGGGCTGATTTTTTCTCTCTCCACTCAACCCAAGTATAAAGAAGTTCTTGGGTTAGGTGGGGTGAAAAATGGGGATTCCAAAATACTAGAGATTTCTGCTAATTCAATTGGGGCCCAAAAAAGACTGGGGTAATAGTTCATGCAGCTGAAAATCATCGAGGTAAGGATCTGATCAGGGAATACCCCTAGCCTCCTTTAGATCTAGGTCTTTTCTCAAGGATTTTGAGTGTCGAGTATTTTTACTAACACTAATGAAATTGTTAATAAGCTTTTCAGACATATTGAACACTTTTTGTGGTGGAGATACTGGCAACATTGGAAGAGAAACATGAGAAGGGACATAATTTTCATCTTAGTTGCAGCAATACACCCTAGGAGGGAGAGGTGAGTGGTTTTCCAGGCTTTAAACAATTTAGTTATTCTTTTCCATGTGAATTGCATTCAAAACATTCTTGTTGGAAGTATTTCAGAAAGCTGATTATGGGGTGTGGTGTATATTTTTTCTTGAATCCAATTCAAAATGGTGCACAAAGTTTCAAACTCAGTTTCCGACTGGCCAATTTTACTCCTACCTGATAACTTCTCCTCTGGCCCTTTCTGCACTGAGCCTTCTGGTTTCTATCTCAGGCTAGGGAACTGACATCATGTTGGTTCAGACTGTGGCAGACTCTGCCCAGGGCCTGCCAAGTCTGCACTAGCAGGTGGATGGCAGGTCCCTATTCTTAAATATAATCCAAAATAAGGCCTAGGGCAGAAAAGGCCTCTAATAAAGCATCTTGGGTTGCTTGGACCAAAACATATGCACCAGCTTCACACAATACAGTATTTCTGAAGCAGTCTAAGCCACCTCAAGCTCTCCTTTGTCCTCTATCTTTTCAGAAATGTATACTGTATTCCTTCACAGGTCATTGTGTGGAATCCAGCTCATTTCTTCTTTCCTCCACAGCAGCACAATGCGATTGGTTATTCATTTTTCTCAGTCACTTTTTTTTGGCCCAGCTTCCCAAAATGAGTTGGAGCAACACATCTAAAACTTTAACCTGCTTTAGAGATTTTTTTTAAAAAAAATCCCAATTTCTTACAGGATTTCATTCACAAGAAAATGGCTTATCACTTCACTAAGATGTTTTCTTCACTCTAGAGTTTGACTGAAAATATATTAAAACTAAGCAGTAGTCATTTCAATAGGTAATCTATACAATATAGGTGTATTTCTAGGTACAAGCTCTGCTGAGGGCCTGCCTTCACTTACTTCACTGGAATGGTATAACACAAACACAGCAGCAGCCATCTGCACTTCAGAAGCTAGCAAAGTCCCGCACTGGACTGCCAGGATGGAAGTGTGGATGGCAGGTCTGGGTAGGCTGGATCATCATCACAATGGCTCCAGCAGCATCTAGCATACACCTGGACATTGCCATGGTGATCCTGGACATGGTAAGTGACTGCACAGCCACTGATGCACCACCACAGCCACTTTCGGCATTGCACATTTCAGTTGTCTCCAGTTAGGTAGGACTGGAAATGTCTTGGTGATTCTAGGATGGTGGTGACATGCAGATGAGCCTCAGCAGGGAGTGGATGGAACTGCTGTACCTGGTAAGTGCAGACAGGCTCTGAGGGCCTTAGAAGGGACAAATGTATTCATTGTGGCTTCTCAGTTTCTCCTCTTTCTGTTCTTAGCTTCAGTGCATCCGAAGCAAGTATCACTGGATAGATTTTTGAAGTCGCCCACATCCATAAACACACAAGTCCTATTTGGGGCTTACGTTTATTGAGCATGCTCAATGGCAGAGCTGACTAGCACACTGCTGGGGGCCGGGGGCTCATTTGTTCCTTGGCAGCAGCTCTTGAAATTAGTAAACTATGGCAAATGCATGAAGCCGTTGAAGTGTTGCGTGGCATTTCTGGACATTTACAGCGTGTTCATTCTTCTGGCCTAGTAGTTTATTATTAGTTTATTTCTACAGCGCTGTCCATGTACTCAGCGCTTTACAGATGCGAAACAAAATATATATATTTATATAAAAATATAAAAATATAAAAACCTGCCGAGGGCATACAATCTAAAAAACAATAATAGTAACAATAGTAGCAGATAGCAATTAACAAGAAGAACAAATAAATAAAAAATACAAAAAGGATAAAACAACAATAGGCAGTATCTCATTAAAAGGTCATCTACAGAGAGCCTGGAAGTGCTTCCCTAAAGAGCGTGGTCTTCAATTCAGATTTAAAGGATGATAAAGAAGAGATGGCACGCAAAGGCGGGGGCAATAGGTTCCAAAAATAAGGGGAAGCAAAAGAAAAAGGGCGAATCCTAGATGGAGCAGTATTAAGCTGGGGCTGAGATAAAAGACCTTGGCTACTGGAACGAAGGGTTCGAGAAGGAGTATGAGAGTGGAGAAGATTAGAGAGGTAAGAACGCACCAGTCCATGGAGGGCTTTGAAGGTTAAGAGGAGCAATTGGCCTCTCCTGCTTTTTGCATTCCAAGACTTTCCTTTAATATCTACAACGTTCAGATGATTTTAACAAATCATGTCAAAGAAACAGGGGTGACCTGTTTGTGTTCTCAAATTATCTAATGAAGAAATAGTTTTAAATTCTGTGTGCCATGTTCGTGGCTTCCAGCTAATAAAGCTTTGCAAAGCTGAATCTTCCTCTTTTCAAAAGTCTAGTACAACATTTTAAAATCCTTTGCCCAGCAGGCGGAGCTCTTGCTCAGAGACAAACAGGCACAGCCGATCATTTCCACTTCTGGAAAATCTCTGAGTCATTGATCATTTCAGATTGGTTATATGTTGCCTTCAGATGCAGCAATGTTAACAGCTGCACTACAAAATGGATTCTTCCATGTCATGAGCGCACAGTCAGGGTTGTGAATTGTAAGCAGTAATGATTGCAAATGGCTGAGGGTGAAATCTATAATTTAAGTGTCCATTAAAGTACTAAGGGTATTGGACGCAGGGAAAAGTGTGTACCAACAACTTCTTATTGGTGTGTTCACTTTATATTTTGTTTTTATTGCTGGAACCTGCCCTGAGACCTTTGGGTATAGAAATGGAAACAAAGAAAGGTTGGGAACGGACTTTGGACAGAGGTCTGTGGCACTTTCTGTTCCCAGCAGTGATTCCAGTATTGTCTCCTGACACGCACATACCTAAATGATGGACAGGTGTCGACCTTCTCTAACGTGACAGCCTGAGAGTACAGACAGACTTGACTTTACAGGGTTTAAGATACAGTGCTGTTTCACTATAACAACTTGCCCACATGTGTTTTAGCATTCACACAAGCAAATGCTAGTACATGCCAACCCAGTTACTTAGCTTAGTGAGGATGCATGTCCAGGCACCGCCATTTTTGCTCTAGATGCCAGCATCAGTGCATGTGTGCTGGCACTGACACCAGGACAGCTGTGACATGCCATGCGTGCTCACTGGTTCTGGCGCAGCACATGATGCACCAGCGTGCTTGCGTAGTGTATCACATGCTCTTACTTGCACCACAGAGGTGTGGATGGCCCTTGTCGGAGCCAGCAGTGGAGTTGTTTCTGAGTTGGAAATGGCTCCTTGAAGTGAAGATGCTCCATCTGGTGGGCCAGGTTCAGGGTTCTGAGTGTGGTTTTGTGTGGATTGTGAGTTTGATTGCTTTTTGAGTGGAGTTTGTGGAGTGGAGAATGGGGTGCGAAGTATCATTGGTGTGAGTTAGTGGCTGCATCTGCATACAGCTTTCAAACCAGCTTGGAGGCACACTGACGCCTGCCTGTTTCCACAGTAGCCCATGTTGAAGGGACTTGAGGGTTCACTGAGGGACTTCAATCTTCCCTCCAAGCTGCAGAAATTCCAGTGCATGAAAAGCAGTGCCAAAGCTGTGTCTCATACACTGTGCTGGGCTCTTGCTGTGATGAAATTGGCCATACTTCTGTGCTGGCCTTCTGCACCTGTGCATGGAGTATGAAGAAGCCCACTGACTTCAGAATGACAGTCTTGGGGACAGCAGTGGACCTGTCAAACCCCTTTCTGAGGCTGACTGAAGCCAGAAGAGACCTTGAGGGAAAGCCAGTCCTCAACTCAGTCCTGAACCCCTGACCTTTGCAGTCTCTGTGCCATGTCTGAGGGCTCTGCAGAGGCAGGCCTGTTTGCTGGTGTTTGCTCTGCGTGCCATAACAGATGATTGAGTGATTGTATTCCTGAGTGAATTTGCAGAGTGATGGTGTGTGTGTGTGCCTGTGTACATTCATGAGTGCCTTTTGGTATATACATTTTTGTTTATGCAAATATTTTTAGTGTGCACCTAACATTTTTGTCAGTGCATAGAACACTTTCCCCCCTGACCTTTGCAGTCTCTGTGCCATGTCTGAGGGCTCTGCAGAGGCAGCCGATGGGGCTGGGTTGGGCTATCTATATGTGGGCAGCCCTGCTCCAGCCTGCCCTGTGACCACTGTGCTGCACTGCATGTTCCGGAATAGCCCATATTGTGCATTAGGATTCAAAGAAGAAGATCTGAGGCTGTTACCTGGAGCAGAAAGTTGGGAAGAATGATAGGCACAGTAAAACTGAAAAGCAAATAATAGACCCTGATAATCTTTTTTCTGTAGTTTGTTTGCTTTTACCTCAAGCAGGCAAACATGCTTCTTCTCCCTTCCACTTTCCTCTTACAATAATCTTGTGAGGGAGTTTGACTGCATCAGGGTGATAGGAATAAGGTCACCCAGTATCCTTTCCTTGCTGTTCTACTCACAACTAGAGGATTGAGATATCTAAAGGTCCTGGCATTCTGCCCATTTCCACCATCTCTGCGGGCATAGTGTAATGGTTGTGCTATTAAGGTTGAACTAGAGGCACAAATCCTTGTTTTTTTACCATCCAGAGAAATTTCAGTTGCCCCCAGGGGTTCCACTAATTGCAGACTTGTGAAAATTCAGAGAGACTTTTTGGGCCACAGTGCAAGAGGGGGACACGGGAAGGGCCTTCTCCTTCCGTCTTTATCTGGTAGTCCCCTGGTTTATCTGGTCATCTCCCAGTTTGATTCCACACTCCTACATAAAGTCACCTGCTAGGGCTAGTCACTTTTCTCGCCCTTAAGGGGACTGAAAATAGGTGACAAATGTGTTCTTTTCCCCACAACAGACACCTTGTGTGGTGGGTGGGGCTGTGAGAGCTCAAAAGGAGAGCTGTGATTAGCCCAAGGTCACCAAACTGGCTTCCTAGAGGAGTGAGGAATCAAACTGGGAGACTACCAATAGGGTCCAACACTCTAACCACAAGACCAAACTGGTTCAAGGCTCAAGATACCAAGTATCAGGTTGTTTGCATCTATTTGTTTTGACATTTATATCCCACTTACTGTCACCGTGAGCTTTTCAAGATTGTGCACACACATACTTTCCCCATGGCTTATAATTCGGATATTTCTTTTGTTGGTGATCTTGCATTACTAGATTTATATTTTAAGCTTGTTTTATTCTGTTGTATTGGTTTGTTGTTTTTATTAAATGTAATTACTGAAAGATGGAATAAAAATACAAATATTTTATTTTATTTAAATATTTACCAAAAGATCAAAATATATAAGATAATCTAAAATATATTTAAAATATAATCCTTCCTTCTTCCTCATCATACTTGAATGAATGAATGAATGAATTTGTCCTTCTACTATAAAATAATTCATACATTTGTTTCAATTGATTTTCATCATCTGTTCCTCACTGCCTTGAGGCACCTGAGGGAAACGTTTGGCTAGGCCTGGAAGTGATGAAGTGGTACCTAAGCAACAAAATATAAGGGCACTGATAAATGAAAGCTTGCAGATGGTGGCAGAAGAGTTAGGGAGAGAAAGAGATACATGTTGTTGAAGCAGAAGATGGGCAGAGCTTAAGAAATTGGGGCTGTTCAGTGGCAACAAATAACAGAGCAGAACACTCTGAGTTTTATATGTATGTTTATTTATTTGACTAGTCATCTGACCATTTCAAAGTAGAATACAATACTATACAATACTATACAAATAAAATAAAACAGAAGAAGGCAAAGGAGAGCAATCGACCATCTATTTACAATCAAGGTCTTAATTTCAAATAACCGTGTTCTTTATTTTTCAGATAACTATTATATCGTGGATTCTATGTGATGGTTTACCTTGGAAGCTCACAGCATGCAACAATATTCTGAGTAAGGATGAGCACAAATATTAGTAACATTCAATATTCGTATGGATTCAGCCAAATTCAGACATTTGTATATGAATCAAATGTTACAACATTCGTACATTGACATTCGTATTTGTACAAAAGCTTCGGAACATTTGTGAAATAGGGTGGTGGGAAAGTGGCTGTGCCAGTCACATCTGCCATGAATCCAGAGTGCATTCAACATGGTTTGAGAGAGGTTTCAAAGTGAATTCAGGGCGGATTTGACACTTTCAGAGAGGAGATACCAAGGGATACGTATCAGATACGTACTGGAAATGCACGCGTTCATATCAGATATTCATATGAATTTGTAGGAATACATTCATATCAAATAGAATCTTACCACACTCAAAGGGGATCTATTCAAACAAATATGAATTCTCTTACATCTGATTCGATATGAATCAGATGCAAAAAAAAAAAAACCCATTCGTGTACATCCCTGAGTAATTTAGGAAACAAATTATCTATGCTATATTCCTATTTCGGATAGCAGTCTCCAGACATTCAGGAACAAATCCCCATTTTGTGTAAATTGTACATATGTCAATGGGTGCTTCTAGACTTACTCTACACTGTGCCATCTTGCTGGTGTTGCTTCTTGCCTGACAGACACAGCTATTGAAAACTGTGGACAAGATGCTGAACTGTTGGGTCAGCATTGTATTTCTTCAGCTGAATACTGTGCCACTGTTGCAGGCTGAAGAAAACTGAGTCTGGACACAGCCAATACTGCTGTAACTTTAGTTTCTTTAAAGTATGAGGATGTGGAGAAGCCATCTGATCTTTTCACTCTTCTCTATATTTTTATACATAATTTCTCCTGTACTAAGGATTCTTTTGAAAAGAACAAATGCAACATTGCGTCTAAGATTGCATTGGAAAAGAAGAGCACAGCGAAGAAAGTATATTTCTTTATACGTACAATAAAGTTAACTTTTCTATCACAAAGGTTTTTTTTTTAACAGCTTGTTGTGTTTCATCAGCAGAAGCAAAGAGAACCTAATGAGTATACCATATGTCAAGTGGAGAGTCAGATTAAAAACAAATAATTAATCTGGGTCCATTTTCTGTAAAAACAGATTGTGATATGTTTGTGGAAAGAAACAGAATCTGCTATAGAGTGTTTTGCTACTTTTTCAGGGGGAGGTGTGTGCAAAATGATCCATCAGACTTGGGTATCAGATTTAAAGATTATATTTACTAGCCATATGGAACAGATTTCCATGCAGCGCTAATGAATGCTTCCAGAAATGCCCTATGATGCTTAAAATATAATGTCCCATAACTGGACCTAGGACATGGGAAATCTCTGGGTTTATACATGCACAATAGACTTTTGTCATGCGTATGTCTCTAACTGAATCAGCATGGGCGAGGTAGATGCCAGGATGTACAGGTGGGATGGCTCCTACTTACCTGTGTTCCATTCCATATAGCAAACGGCTCTTTAACACATTGAGAGACTCTTTGACATTCCTTTGGTGGTGTGTTGTGGCTGCCATTGAGGCAGCCAAAACATTTAGCTCCCGGCTAGTGCAAGAGCTCCTGAAAGAGATTTCATAATCACCATGACTCTCAGCATAGATGCCGGTGCCAGCCATCAGTGTTGACATGGCCTCTGACTCACACTTACTTGCTCGAGATCTTGCTACTAGTACCTTTTCTGCTTCTCTGAAACAACCCGAAGGTGAAGTTATTATTGCCAGACGGCAATATTCATTTCTTTCAATTAATGCGCTCACATTATGTTCCATAATATGAGCTACAGAAAGCACTTGAAAAGTGGATCTTCAATTTTTGGCAACTTTCCACATGCAAATAACATGTGCCTGTGTTTTTAGTTTGGAGCATTGGGAAAAGGGTGCCAGGCTACTAAATAATGAGTTGACTGTTTTGTTCCCAGTGGACAACAGTGAAAATTTACCTAGACCTGCTGGCTTTTCTGTTTACCATTTCTGACACTGGAATACTATGGGCCTGAGGGAAATATCCTATTACCTTGCCACAAAGGAAGGGATTTGAGTGAGTGATGCAATTGATGTTTTTGCTGGGTTGTGGAGACAATCAAAAACGGAAGCCTTGGAGTTTCTTTAAAAAGAAGGTTGAGATATCATGGAAGAAAAACTTGTTCTTAATTAATCTTAATTCATATTTAGATATCGGGGGAAGAAGATGTTTTCATGTTTCTGAAGGAAGGCAACTCTCCTTTAATCTGAGTTTGTAAGTATTAATTAATAAAATAATAATAATAATAGTAATCATCATCATTATATCAGTATGGTACACTAGGGTGTTTCCACACCTGCCGCCGAAAAATGGACCTAAAAAGATCCGTTTTTCGGTGAGCAGTCCTTCGGAGGATCCGTCCCAAATAAGAATGGATCTGAGGAGGCCCACACATTCGCACATACGCAGGGAGGCCAGATCAGGTGGCCGGATTGCCTGGGTGCTGTGCAGAAGCTGCAGCACCCATTCCAAAGGGCATCCGGCCTCTCATGCCACTGACGCCACCCCCGGAGCCATGGGACTGCAGAAGTGAGCTGCCAGTCACCGCACGTTTCTGGTGGCGCGCAGCGGAGGGCAGAAGAGGGCAAATCAGCCTGCTTCCGTCCTCCCCAAGATGGTGGCCGCTGGCACATCTGGCCCTCACCATTCTGTGTGCGGAAGCATCCTGCTTCCGACCAGATTGAGGCGAAGGGTCAGATGGAAGACCTAATTTTTGAGGTCTTCCTGGAGGCTGGATCTTTTGGTGGCAAGACCCAATTAAGAACGGGTCTTGCATGCTGAAATGCGGAAGTGGGCACCCCAAAAAGCCCCGGATCCAGCCTCTTCAAAAAGGCCAAAGTTCTTCTGGAGAACACAAAATTGTTGTTGGGGTATCAGGACCCTCTAAACAGCTCCCAGCCAAATCTTGAGGCCATTAGATGCTGTCATCCCAAACAGAAACATATTACAGCCAGGAAAGTTTCATTTCTGGCTTCACATGGGTATATTTTCAAATGCACTAGGAATGGCCACAGAAGTCAGCAATGCTAGGGCCTTAAGAAAGTGCAAAAGGTTAAATTTGCTATAGTCTGTACCAGCATGCAGATAGCAGCCTCCTCTTCCATTTCCTAATTTACTCCACTCTGGAAACCACAAGGCTTTATTGTGAAAGCAGTGCCCAAGATAGTAGGCCAGCTTGCACTTGGCCTCTTAGTTTATGACAGGTGAATATCTGGAAAGGTGCATCTGCATTTGTAGCAGATGTTTACAGCCTACAAATGCCCGTTGCCTGCCCAGATGTTAACCTATCATAAACTAGTAGTGTTGCACAAAATTGTGCAACCACACGCAACCTGACGCTAACCAGAAACTTACCAGGGGCAACTGTCTGCACTATTTCCGGTGCAAGGGGGGGGGGCACCTGCACGTGCACAGAGCATCATCATCACCATGACGACAGTGCCGGTGCTGGTGCAGTTACTCAGGGCAACACAATCAAAATGGCGGCACCCTGTGGAGGATCAGACTCAGGTGAGTGTCCAGGTTCACATGTACCTGGCTAGCACGTACTAGGGTCCTCTTCTGTATCTTTCCCATCCAATGGACAGGAAGGCAAGTGCAGAAATGCCAGTGAACAATTGTGGCTCTTTGTGTGCCATTTCCTCTGCTCAGTACAGGTTTTCACTGATGGGCTGTGCCATTTGCTCTACCATGCTCTCTGGCCTGACTATTGCACAGAATTATCTTTATGGTCTGTTTACAATGAAACAAGAAGTTTGATCTCTAGATGGCATTTCCCCTTATTGTTGTGTTTCACACAAACTACTTCTTATGAATTTTGTCTCGGATTTATTTGAGTGCATCAAGTTGATTCCTTCTGATCCTTTTTTGGAATTTCTCCTCAACTTACAAATCAAGAGAGTTTTAAGTAGGTTGAAAATTAAACTGAAAGTTCAAATTATACATATATTTAGTCCTCTCTACTTGATATTCTGCTGCTAATACTTAGCTAAAAAAGAAAACACACTCACCTCAGTACACGAGAAGCAATCATTTCCTTGACTAACACAAGCATCTGTACCTGTTTGTTTTTAAAAAAATAAAAACTAAAAACTGTTGGGTAATCAAATACAGCATCAAACTTTTGCTTTTCTGAGCGTCATTAAAACATGCTTTATGTATCCCCAGCCAATAGCCGCTAAAATTGCTGACACAGCGGCAGCAAACAGCATCAGCAATGCAACACTCATTTGAGCACAATTACATATATGTTTACTCAGAGGTAAAGTCCCACTGAATTTATTCCATCTTATTTCTGGGTTAAGTGCCTATAGGATATGCAGTGGTGTAACATTATAATTGCACTAACAAGTCCTCCATCTTCAGCAAGACGTTTGTAGTTAATGATCAACGAACTTCAGAAATAATTGGGGCAGTTATCAAATATATTTGGACAAAATACTCCCTTAACTAAAAAAAAAAAAATAGTTCTTGGGATTTCATTAATCAAAGAGCATAGGGAAGATCACTGGTGAACACCCAGACTTTTTCTTTAAGCGAAGCAGAGCCAATGAAAATCATGTAAGAATTTCAATGCCAGAAGAGACACTCAGCCTAAATAGTCTGTTTCATTCACTTCTCTTAAAGGAAAATGTAAATACGTTGATCTTGCCCTCTTGACATTGCCTCATTCTAGCTTGCTATGGTCTCATACAGCAGTTCTTAACATAGGGTCCAAGGACTCCCAGGAGTCCACAAAGGGCTCACCGGGGTCCGCGGTAGGCCAGTGGCGGCACTGTGTGTACGTGAACAGTCGGGATGCGAGTGGGAAATGTGAGGTGGGGTGCAGGGGTCGGTGGCAACATGAGTTATTTAAAGGGGGTCCATGGTGAAGAAAAGGTTAATAGTTTTAATTCGTACATGACTCAAGGGACTTGAGTTTGGACTGCCTTAGATCAGTCTAGTCTCTGCTTCCTGAAATTTGTTTTGAAAGAATTTTGTATTATAACTATTTTATCTCTGATCACCCTAAGCAAGCTTGTGTTCACAATTAAACAGGTCTTATTTAGACCTAATTTTGCACCTGCCAGGCTCTGGCAACAGCTCCATTCAACAGGTGGCTCAGGTCTAATCTTAAGGCTGGGAGCCCTGGGATGCTCAGCAATGTTGCTTTCTGACTGTCTGACCTTGGGCTTTTAGGAGCTTTGGATGCAGAAAACCCAGACTGAATTCTTAGCATCCTCAGTTAAAAGGCCAAGTAGCAGATGCTGAGGAATAAAAAAAAAACCCTCTCTGTAAAATCATATAAAACTGCTGCCAAGACAAAATGGACAATTATGGAAAAGATGGGCCAATTGGTCTGGCCTCAGATAAGGGGAAAGCTATCTTTTTGCTTTCTGTGCTCTGGTCATCTTTTTTTCACTGCTCTCTATACAAAGCTGAGACACAGGGTCTTTCTGCATTTACCTTAGTTCAGTACCAAGATCTCTTGTAGTCGTTTTCAGGGCTTCTTCATTCTGCATGTTATTATTGATCTCTGAGGGCCCAATCACAATTGAGATACTACATCTGCACAGGATGGAGTGTGATCCAGATCAAGGTGATCTTGGCCGGATCACCAGTAAACCTGTGTAAATGAATCTGCAAGTGGAACAGGGGTCCCTAGTCCAGAACACGGACACATGTAGAAGGAATGCTTCTGTGTTCAGGACTGCTAGGGGATTCATTTCAGTTATGCACCAAAGTGTACCACTGAAATGGGTTCCCCAGTGGCTCCAAGGCTAGCAAAATTCATTAGTCCTTTGGCCTGCAGATAGCACAGTTCCATGGTCTGAACTATCAGGCCTGGCTGGTCTAGACCCACTAGTTCAGACCACAGAAGGATGTGCACAAATATTTGTAACATTTGATATTCACACAAATTTTTACAAATTTGATTATTCATATATGAATAATTCATATATGATTATTCATATATGATTATTCATATATGAATGTCATTCATACATTGACATTCGTATTCATACTGATCCTTTGGAACATTTGTGAACTTGGGAGGTTGGAAAGTAGCTGCGCTAGTCATGTCTGCAATGGATCCAGAATGCATTTGATATGGATTGAGAGCAGATGCAAAGTGGAGTCAAGACAGATTTGACACTTTCAGAGTGGATATGTTACAGGATATGTATTGGATATGAATTGGATACAGATTGATATGTATGGGATATGTGTGTGTTTGTATTAGATATTCATGTGAATTCTTATGAATACGTGTATTCTTCAGTCCATCTTTAGGTGTGACTGCTCAACCTTTTCATTTCTATCTGCTTTATTTGTAGAATTTATATTCAGGAAGGTCCAAATGAAGGGTGGAAAGTCCACAAATAAAATGGATAGAAATGGAAAGGCGTGAACAGTCAGACCTGAAGAGGGACTGAAGAAGATTTAAAGTGAAGATGTGACCAGAGCCATTGTGTTAGCATTTATGATGGTTCTTATCACAGTGTCATCCACAAACCTTATTAATTCATTTGGTTGTTGAGGGTGGGCTGGGGCTGGGACAGCAATAGGTTTGCTTCCTCCTGGGCACTTCTTTTATTTACACATTCTCAGCTGGGTGAAATGATGAAATAAGGCTTGTCAAATATGTGAAAGACTTGCCAGCCAAAGATAGCTTTTCTACTATCCAAGGCAAGGTGTGAAGAGGCTGCTTGTATCCAGGGTGCAAGAAAAAAAAAAACAGTCTGAATATTTCATAGCTTATAATTTAGCCTGGGAATACAACTCAAACATTTCACATATGGATGCTAAATGTTAGTTACCTAAACCCATACTCATGTAGGCGCTAGATTCTGTGAGCATGTTTTTAGATTGCTACTAGTATCTGAGGTTTAAAATATTTATCTGTTGCCTTTCTTTAGAAAAAAGAAAGGAAAAAGACAGGAATGTGTCAGAGCAAGAGAAAAATTAAAGGCAAACAAAAATGCAAAGATCATGCAGACTGTAGAAGATCATTAAAACATGTGGTGAACTTGAATTTGAAGCAGTGTGTGTTGCTTGTATACTACTGAAGGTGACAAATGTTAATAAATAGATATAAAAATGAATAATAATGCAAGGAAGGAAGGAAGGTATTTTCCCCCCAAAAGGTTGATGATGGCATTCTTCAGTAGGCATCAAAGGACAGTACATTGTGAGTTTGGAGGAGGAGGTATAGAGCAGCCTTATTTGAGCTGGCTCCATTTTATTTTACTCTCAAAGAAAACTTTCACTTTTGCAATGTCTCAGTTAATTTGTATTCTCTAATTTGTGATATAAACGGGATTGTATTAATGCTGACTCTCTCAAATTAAGACTTCACCATCCCCCCCCAAAAAAAGGCAGTGGAAGAGGCAACCCTAAATTCAGTTGTCTCCACTTGACAGATCTACCTTGAGTTGAATTTATTTGAATCTCCCCCCCAAAAAAGCCCCTCCCAAATGTCATTGAATCTCTTTCCATATTGGAAATGGCCAAGAAACTGTTCAGTTACCCAACATATCCTCTAGGCAATCTTAGCCAGAATGCTTTCCTCTGAAGAAAGACCACTGGTCACAAAACATGTTCTGCAATCCTCCATACCAACCTGCCCATGCCCTAAGATCTGGGGGGGAGGCCCTTCTCGTTGTCCCACCACCCTCTGTAGCAAGACGGGTGGGCACTCGAGAGAGGGCCTTCTCAGTAATAGCCCCCAGGCTGTGGAATAGCCTCCCCCTCGAGGTGCATCAGGCCCCCTCACTGTATACGTTTAGGAGGGGGGTAAAGACGCACCTCTTTGCTCTGGCCTTTGGTTAAACGTGGCACAGTTTTTCCCTACTGCACATACTAATGTCTTATACTGCTTTTATATATGGTTTTATTCTAAATATTCTTGTCTTTTAAATATGCTGTTACCCGCCCTGAGACCCTAGGGTATAGGGCGGGATATAAATGTAAATAAATAAAAATAAATAAAATAAATAAATATTGGTCAGTGATGGAGGATTGTAGAACATGTTCTGTGACCAGTGGTCTTTCTTCAGAGGAAAGCATTCTGGCTAAGACTGTAGAGGATCCATATTTTAACTTGCCAGCACATTAAAACCTGTTTAAAATTATGTTTTAAGAGAATTTTAAATGCCTGTGTGAAGTAGGTGTGCACAAATGCATTTTTTTGCATTAGAATTCGAGTCGATTCAAATATTCAAATATTCAATTTGATTTGAAATCCAAAAATCCAGATTTTCGAAAATCTAATTCGAATCTGGATTATCCGGATCTGTATTTTTAAAAATTAAATTTGAATTCGAAGATACAAATGTCTACAACATTCGTATCTGATTTTTGAATTCATGCACATCCTGTTTTCATCCCGTTTTTGTCCCATTTGCATCCCGTTGTCATCCCATGTTGTAAGTGCAAATTAACCTGATATTCAGATGTGATATAAATGGATCTATTCAGTTGAACTGTTTGAAAATCTGTATTGGATTTTTGGAAATCTGAAATTGAATGTTTAAATTCGGATTTTCGAAAATCCAATTTGAATTTGAATGTTAATATTTGTTGAATTCAAATTGGATTTTTGAATTTTCAAATATCTGTGCCCATCCCTATTGTGAAGTAGACCATCTCTATGTAACTTGCAGCACATTAGAATGTGTGTTCACTCTTTTGTCAATAATAAAGACTAGGGATGTGTATGAATGTTCTAAATCTCTGAAATTTGATCGAATTTGATTGAATGTGGACATTCAAACTCAAATAGAATGCCTACACATTCAAATTTAAAAATTCAAACAAATTTTGAATATTCCTAAACAATAGTTTGAATGATTCGAAACATTCAAATGTACAGATATAAATGTATACATACGAATGTACACATATGTATCTGTATGCATCTCATATGTATCTGTACGCATTTGCGTATGAAATGCGTACAGATACGTATGACACATACAAATGTTGTTGACATCCGTACCTTCAAATATGAATGTTATCGTCAGATTTGAATCTAACATTCAAACGAATAGACTTGAATGTGTTCAATTCGAGTCAGCTTTTGTTGCATTCGGATTCTAAACATTCGAATCAAATCAAATATTTTGACATTCAATTTGAATTGAATTCGAATACAAAAAAATAAAAAATTGTACACATCCCCAATGAGGATGTTTCCTGGCCGCGACGTTTGCATGACTAGGAGCAGCAGCAGGTGTGCAGACAGCACACAGCCAGTGCAGTGTTTGCCACACTTCAGCAGTGCTGCCTCTGCTGTTGTGCAGAACCTGCCTGTAATCAAGCTGCAGGGCAGCTTTTAAAATCTTGCAGATGTAAAGGCCTTTCCCCTTTCCTCATTGGCCATTGGACCAGGTCAGCGAGGGATTCAGATGTCTTCCTTTCATATCCTGGCTTCGGAGGCCCCTCCCCTGCTGGTACACTCTATCCACTTTGGAATGGAGGGTAGCCCTGGTGAGGCAGCCAAAATGGCTTTTTGTAGCTTCACCTCCCTGGGATCGGGGAGGAATGGGGTGGGCATTCGTATTTTGAAGGCCCACCCCATCCCAAAATTACCTGGTTATTACTAGCAGTGACTGCCTTGCTGTGGCAACAGCCATGCACACTAGCCTTTGTGGTGGTGATTGGGCAATGGCTCAAGCAACTGTGACAGCACTGCTCTGCCCCCACCCTTTTTGCAGGGAAGCAGTCTGAAGGGTGTCTGCCAGAGTGTGCTGGCAGCATCCTAGATGCTGCAGGTATAGATGTGAAGCACTTTTTAGTGCTCCATTGATATCCAGACTGGGGGATGGTCCCACAGGCATGGACCCACTTCCAGAATCTGGAAGCTGTCAATAGGAGCACCCCCAGACCTCTCCTTTTGCCAAGTGCAAAAAGCCCCCAAGATACTGACAGACCTGTTTGCCAATGGTGTCTTCCCTTTCTGGTTTAGCAGGAGGGCCACTTCTGTGGAACACCACATTGTGCAGCCACAATGGGTTCGCCTAAGGATCCATAGCCAGGAACGCTAGTTCCAGTTGTGTCCCAAACCTTGCCAGGATTTTCAGAAGGCATTTACAGCCAGATCAGTTGAGATCAAAAATGATTCCCTCCCTATTCCCTAGCCTTAATAGTCCATGGAAAGTGCAGAAGTGTTGCTGTTAGGACCCTTTCCCCATTAGTAACTGAGTGCTTGAGAATCAGGAAATGTGGCAGATGCTGAAATGGCCCTGGCTGAGACCTGCATTCATGAATGTGATTCAGCTTCAGGCTGGAGTGGAGAGCAGGATAGATCATCTCCCATTTCTTATCTCCTCTTTCAGCATTGAGACATACCTAGTGTTCTCAGGAGCCCAGTTTGAAAGCTGATCTGTGAACTGCTTTTCTAATAACAAGTTGTCTTAAAGGTAGGAGCTGAAGCGTGGAAGAAAAACTAGGAAAAGAATTGGCAAGAGATTGTGCTGGAGAGGAGGTGATGAATATTTGGGCTACCTGCATTTCTATATCAGCAGTCAAAGTAACTGCTGCTAGCCTAGGTACAATGAAACAGTATCTGAGAGCTAAGAACAAATGACAACTTGCCACCTGAGATCAATAAATGAGCCCATTTTTGTTCCCACTTTTTTCTGCTGGTGTAGAAGCTACCAAACCAAGGCTGCATTCCCACAGAGATGCCATCCCTGATCCTGTGGGAACTCCTGAGTGGCAGAATACCGCTTACTGCGGAACCACAATGCAACTCAAATTGCTACCAGAGAACTAAATTGTCGGCAAAAAACTGCTGGAGTGTTAACTCTATAGTGATTGCAGCCATAGATTTGCTCCCTAGCTGCTGGAAGCATTAATGTGATGTCTGGAGGTCAAATGAAGTGATGATGAAAATGCTATTTGAAAGAGGCTTCCTGAAAGGCTGCTGATCATGCCAGTCTTAAAAGAGTTGTACTGGCTTCCAGTTCACTATTGAGCCAATTCAAGGTGTTAACCTTAACTTAAGGTCCCAAATATCTAAAGGAATGCCTTCTTCCATATCAACCTGCCTGTCCTTGGGATCCCAGTTTTACTGACAGCCTCAGTAGCAAAAGAAATGGGAACCTGAAGGATGGAGTAGGTGTTCACATTTTGAACCAGCTGCCCTGTTCCAAAGTTACCCGGCGCTTCACTAAGTACTGGGTAAGTGCAAACGCTGCTGTACTAGCAGTGATCACCTCACTGTGGCAATGGCCACATGCGCTGGCCATTGCTGCAGTGACTGGGCAACATGGTGCATGACAGCAACTACACTGCCCCACCTCCATGCATTCTTAGTATACTGCATGTTGGAGTGAGTCTACTGGCAGCATCCTAGACACTGCTAGTATAGTTGTGGAGCACGTTTTAGTGTTCCACTGATATCTGGACTGGAACTGAAGCATATCTGTGCAGTGTGGATGCTCCAGATAGTGCAAAAAGGCTCTAAGCCTTCTAACAACAAAACACCAAATGGAAAGAGATCCTAAAAACTCATCTTGCCTGGTGTAAATGCTTTCCATTTTACCTTTGTTTGCTGTTTGCAGCTTGATTAAGATTCCTTTTTAGTGTAGAAGCTTAAGTTGCACCTAATTGTAGCAGTCATATTTTTATTCTTATTTCATTATAAAATATATGTTATGCTGCTTAATGTTAGAAACATTCAAAGCTGCTAACATAAAATAAATTGAACTCTTGGGATATATTCTGGAATTCCTCAGTTGCTTGTCATAAACAGAAATTCAGAAATATGCTTCATATTCGCCTTTAGGTAAAATGTGATAGCAGGGAAGTCTTACTGAAGCTTTATTACTCTTACCAAAAACCCCTTTCTGCATAATTTATCAGATATTTTTGCCTAACAAGAATTCTCAATTAATTAGAATAATGTTTTTGGCTGAATTTCATTGGCTGATTTAGTTTCACACTCCTGGTCTAAAATTCTAATCTCTTTACATGTTGCAAATAATAATGTTAGGGATTGTGAAAATACTTTTTCTTTCTTTCTTCTCTTTGTTCGTTAGTGTTTAATACTACTGCAGTAAAAAAAACCCTGAGTGGAAAACCTGTGATGGTGATTTCTTAATTCTGCAGTTAGGGGAATTTTTTTTTGTTATAGTCCTATATATAACTTAAAAACGGGGGAGCAGAATCCTTAATACCCAATAGTTTTGCTTATAGATAAGGAACCAATATTATGCTTTTTGACTGAATTCAAAGGTATTTCACACTGAAATCTGAGACGGAAAGAAATGCATTCTTCGTTTTCCCTTTATGGATGCTTAGGGGACCCCCTGCCCCTGCCCCTGCCCCTGCCCCTGCCCCCGCCCCCAGTCCCTGATTCACTTTTTTAAAAGCTTGCAGAATCCATGGAAAAACTTGGTGTTTGCATAGCAAAATCTGCAGAACCAAACTATAATCCTTCAATTTATAGGAACTGCCAGGTCGGCTAAAACTCTTGCTGTCTCTGTCAGTTTCTGCATTGCAACAAATATAATCTTTCATGCTGAATTAGACTTTGGAAAGAAAGTGAGGAACCTCAGTCTTGGTTATCTCTTGCTCATTCCTGTTTTTTATTCTACAGTTTGGATACACCTTTTCATCTGAGGGCAGAAGGTAGATAAAAGCACCTGCTTTAATTATGTTTCAAGTTTTAAGTAGAGGCAACAACATACTGACTTCTGGGGTTAGCTTAGTCACATCTTATTTTCATTCTTCTTTTTACTCTGTTAAGATCTGTATGGGAAACAGCTGAGATTTTTTTTTTCATAAGAAATAAATGTGCCTTCCTTTTTGCTTTTTCAAAATTATCTGAATAAGGCTAGACCTGGAACAATATACAGAGATTTGGCTAAGTTCTGTGTGATCAAAATAAGGGGCCCAGCAGGAGTCCAAGTGATGTGACACACTGCTGAAGTTCATAACTCACCTTCTGAGGGTCACCTGCCCCTGGAAGTGGCTGTTTTGCAGAGCGGAATAACCCATGGAAGAAGGGAGAGTATCATAGCCATATTCAAAAGTTAAGGTTCAAAGCACAGCTATTGAAGATGACACAACAATCCCAAAACTGGGACAGGTGAGAGGCCATCATCCTCTCTGCAAAGCACTTGTCACCTTTAGGCATCTCTGCCACCACCATGTGGATTGTTGGTGATAGTGTAGGAAACTTACCTGAATAACTGTCCACTTAGGGCCATTAACTGAGACTCACCTATTCAGTTTGGTTTTGTAGTTACGAGTGCCAGACTCATATCTCATAGTTACTGGGTTTGTGTCTGCTCTCCTCCACCAAGGGTGACCTTGGGCTAGTCACAGATTGCTTTATGAGCTCTTACAGCCCCTTCTACCTCATAGGGTGTCTGTTTTGAGGAGAAGTACAGGTTTGTCAGCTGCTTTGAGTCCCTTTAAATGGGCGAGAAAAGCAGGGTAGAAAAGGCAACTCCTCCTACTCCTCTTCTTCTTCACATGTGGCAAACAAGGGAAGTCCAAGGATGCTCTGAGACATTGCATGGAGAACATTTCCATCCTGGAAGTGTCTCTGCATGTCCTGGACAATTCCCCTACCTGGGATAGCAGTGAAGCATGAAATCATCCTCCACAGCTATACTTGCCACACCTGGGACATGGCTAGTATGCTCCCACATCCTCCCCTTTGTACCTCTCCTGTGTGAAGGGGCAAGTGGCAGGGCAATGCAACCATAGTTGTGCATCACACTGCCCAGTTGAGCGGCAACAGTGCTGCACGTCTCTTGCTGTGGTGAAGTGATCATACTTATCTGGCACTTGGGGAAGCATGGGTAAATTTCTGATACATTGGACATCATAAGGTGATGTATCCTACCAATTACCCAGCCTTCACATCTAATTAAGGTGTGAAAAGGCCCACAGAAAATGGCTATTTCCTGAACATTGTTTAATGGTTCCAGCTGGAAACATCAAAGCTGGAGAACTTTCTTTCCCTAAGTTTGATGCTTGCAAGGGTAAGAGCAGTGGGCATGAAGCCAACCACACTGCACTCTTATCCCTGAGATGCCTTTTTCTCACCTCTGTACTGAGAATGCCTTGGTGAACATTGTTGAAAAACTATCCTATATCTGCAACACACTATGCATCTCTTTGTCCTGGCCTCGGTTAAATGGGGATACACTTTCCCTTCCCATGTGCAGACACTGTTGTTTTAATGTATATCGTTTTAATATATATGTTGATTTTAAATGTTGTTATCAGCCCTGAGACCTTTAGGAATAGGGCGGGATAGAAATAAAAAATAATAAATATAAATAAATAAATATGTATTGTGGTATGTACAATACACTATATATAGTATCTTACCTTTGTCCATAAATCTAATTTGTAGGCTACAATCTAGAAATTGTTTTTTTTTTAATTGGTTGCTGGTTTTTATTATTTTATTTTTTCAATTTTATTTTATAACTCATTACAAAACAGTTGTAATGAATTGTACAGGATAACCTATAAGAATACAACATTACTATAAAAACCTTAAAACAAAGTGAGAGCAATCATTTGTTATGCATTTGGATTTGTTAGTATAACTGTGACCCTGTCTTTGAAATAATAGGAACTCTATACAATGTTTCAGAGTTTGTGGAAATGATTTAGAAAATGTAATGTTCTCTTTGGAAGAGCATATTTACTACCAATGAAATGGATCTTCTACAAAAAAGGATACCAAATCTCTAAGAGTGAGTATTCTTCCTTCCTCGCCTGAAGCCTCTGAAATTGCATTTTATTTCTTTTAAAAAGCTCATGCCCTAGTTTTATAAAACAGTCACATTAAAAAAACCTTACAGTATAGACACTTTTAGATGGTGGCTGTTTCATGCCCAAACTATGTAACTTTTCATGTTAACCCTGAGGATGAGCCTCTCTGTCATATGCTGGAAATAAATTTGACCACAACATATGGAAGGAAAATAAGTAGAAGAACAGGAACAAAAAATGAAAGAGAAAATAACATTCAAGCTTCCCATTCAAAGAAGTTCAAATGAAGAGTGGAAAGTCCACGGATGAAATGAATAGAAATGAAAAGGTGTGCGCAGTCAGACCTGAAAATGGACTGAAAAAGGTTTAAAGTGAAGGTGTGACCAGGGACTAAAACAAGAGAAGGACTAAATCCATACAGTTCTGTTACAAACTGATTACACATAGTGGGTGCAATATCTGAATGACAATGGGCCTGCAACTTTGAACCTGGAGGTGATGAGGTAAGTCCCTCAGACCATGGTTCAGGGTGGGTTGGGGTCACCGGGGGCATCCGCGAGGGCTCAGCTGCCTAGATCTAGGGGACTGAGCCCCAGTGAAGGCTGAAGATCTGACCCAATGGGCTGGCAGATGTCTGACTTCATGCGGTAGACTGGGCCCATGGACGGCATGGGCCCGGTCTTCTGCATGGAGCAGCACATCGCCCTGGCAGAAGACATTGCCCATTCGATCTCGCCTCACCCTCGAAAGGGGTGGGGGGAAGACTGAACTGAGCGTGCCTCACTGTCCTGCCAAGTGCTGCAGTCCCAATCGGACTGCAGCGGCCAACAGTGAGCCCCTAGGTGCCCAGTGGCACCCAGGGGTTTGAAACCCCCCCCCACACACACACACATGATGGCTTACCTTGTCAGGCCTGGGGTGCTCCTCGCACTGCCTGGGGAGTGATGTGCTGCAGTCTGCACAGGCATGCGCACTCCCAGTAGCTCAGCCCCACACTCACCTGACTTGTCAGCGTGGGGTCGGTCTACCGGAGTGCACCTGCACAGAGAGCAGCAGATCATTCTCTGGGCTGCACGAGGAGCACCCCGGGCCCGGCAAGGTGAGTTAATTGCGTGGGCCTGCCAGCTGTTGAGCTGTTTTCAGCCCAATAGTGGCAGCAGGGGGCAGGGCCCACAGCTGTTTGGGAGGGAAAGTGCGAATGCTCTCTCTCCTGTACAGCTGTGGGACAGCCTGGGATGGCCGGGAACGGGTGTAGAGTGTGATTTTGTGTTCTACACCCAGAACGTGCATAGGGCGGCCTGGGGTGGTTCTGAACAGAACCGCCTGCCCAGCAGAGTGAATGCTCTGTCCCAGAGTGCCCTACTCGCTTTCAAGAGGCCTTCGTGCGAATAGGCCTCTGGTCTCTAGTTTTGTTCAGTCATATAAAACATGCTTGGTGAACATATTTTAGCCATTTCTGATAACATGCACTGAAAATTTGTTCATGCATTTTCATTGGATATGCCTTGAAGAGAACTGTATCAGTGTTTAGAAGAAAGAATTTATGAGATACATCCTTATGGAATATTGTCTGCCAGGAGAAGTATTTTTTATCTATCAGTTTATCGGTCCAATTAAATAATGCTTGCAAAGCCAAGAGCAACTTGTCCAAGGCAGAAATATATGCAGTAGGCCTGCTGCGTTCTTTTTCTGAGGTAATGTTTTATTTAAATGACACTGGAAATCAAGTTAGTACTTGTATTTGTTAGGGCTGAAATGACATAACCTCTCTCCGTCTCTCTCTCCTCTCCCACCTTCAGTCCATATTGATAGGTCCAGCTGAACAGACTGAAGTGAAAATGCAAAAGGAGCCCCTCAAGTCATTTCTTGTGTTATTTCAGCCGTGGCAACAACAGACTCTGTTCAAATTGTTTCCAATATTGCCTTTTAAAATTGGATTTCAATTTTCTTGGACTGTCTGAGCACACCTGCGCACAGAAGAAATAGGATTCTGCCACCCTACCCCACTTGAAAGCTAAAGTCCTGTTACGTTAAAACAAATATGTTTCTCACTGCTTTAACTTCAGCATTTGTTGTGGATAAGAAAACTTAAGCACAGCATAAAATATATGGCATTTCTTCAGAGAAGGGCTGAGGAGGGCCATCAGGGATTATGGGAAATGTAGTCTTGCAGCATCCAGCAGGCCACAGTATCCCCATCTCTGCTATAGGATTAATTTTAAAACTGTCACTGCGGCTCCAGTCCTGCGGCAGGAGGTTCCCCCTTTGCTTCCCTGGCTCCATTGCCACCAGGTAATGCGCATTACAAGAAGTAGCTATGCCTGCGCGCAGCCTCTCTACACAGGTGCAGCAGACCCTTGAGCCAGGTGAGGCTCACCTTGGTCCAGTGACAGGCTGCATTAGTTGTAAAGTAGCGATCTGCATGTTGCTGTTCATGCAATGGACTCTTGAGTGTCTTTGACAGGCCCCCAGGATCCCAGCAATCCCCCCCCCCCGAAGCTTGGGTGGGTGGGAGAGTGGAGACTGGCTGCTTGAGTTGTGTGTCAAAGATACCATGGGCATGAAATGGAGACATGACCTGTATTTCTGACTGGAAATATTAGAGGCTGCCTCCAGGCAGTGTCTAAATATCCCGCTATTTAGTGATATTCCAGAAGAAAGCACTTCCAGAACAACTGCTAGCTGCCCAGACATCTGGGCAGCTGTGCAAGGAAAGCAAAATGTCTTAGCTAGTGTGGACATTTGCTCCTGTGATGTTGTGATGCACAAATCTGGGGATTCAGTACCCAGATCTATGCAATTGCTGCTTAGTGTAGATGCACAGCCACCATTTTAGGTCTGGTTTAGCCCTACATGTGCCCAATGGCCAGTACCAAAATAGATCCCAGAAGGAAGCAACCAGACCAGGTATACTTTTGTTATCTTCAGAAAACCTGGCTTGGGAGCTGTTTATCCTGTAACAACCACTGTGATACAAGTCAAGGGTGTGGGACTTATTCAGAGTGGGAACCCCTTACTCTGAGGTTAACAGCTTCACCCCTTCTCTGGGCATCTTCAAGAAGTTCCAGGGTGGGTTATCATCTGAACTCCCATTCTGCCTAATTCCTGTTGGCCCCAAGACATTCTTCTTCATGGATATTTGAACACAGCCTGTCTCATGGCAGGATGTAGCCCTCAACATTCTTAGGCTTCAGTTCCAGTTGTGCCCAGCCAGAATGGTTAGCAGTGATGATTGGAATTGTAGTCCAATGACACATATATGTATGCAAATTCTCCATGCTTGATATAGTCAGTCACAGAGGGAGGCTGTGATCAGATTATAAATAAATAAATAAATAAATAAATAAATAAATAAATAAATAAATAAATAAATAAATAAATAAATAAATAAATAAATAAATAAATAAATAAACAAATAAACAAATAAACAAATAAACAAATAAACAAATATCTCTGAGTTGCATTCCATGCTGGAAAAGGTGGATTAGAGAAGGGTTGGGAACACCAGGGCCACACACTGTCTCTCTGAGGTACCCCTTTTCTTATGTCTGAACATACCCAAGAGTTTTGATTGCTTTCAACTTCTTAGTTTACAGAGGGATCAAGGTAAATAGTAAACATATTTTTACATCATTGACTTTCCTTTTCACCCTTCTTAAGTGCTCTGGAGTATCTTCCTAAAGGATTCACTTAGGATGTTTATGTGAGACTCACAGCTCAGCGCTGAAACCTGCTGTGGCAGAACACGGAAGCAGAGAAAAATGCTTGTCTAAGGATTTTCTTTCATGGAATCACTGCAGGGTTTTCAGATGGCAAGTTGGCAACTCCTTCAGAAAAAAAAAAGAAGAGAAAAAGAAACAAACCTCAAAATAAAAGGTAAAGGATTCATGTGAGTAATTCCAACTTGTCTGGAAGCTTTATTTGGCATGGTCAAACAAGAGTGAATAGACCATTATGTGTCTAGGTCAAGCTGTACTTCTGAAATTTATAGGAGACCCTGTTTGGGATTTCCATCACTGGTAAGTTGATGAGCAACAACATTCACTTTATGTATTCATATTTGTACACTGCTTTACCATTTTACGGTGTTCAGGGCAGCATACAAAGGTAAAACACAGAGATTCAAATTCAGTGTTAAGGCCCATGAAAGACTAAAATAAAAATACATAATAAAATTTAATTTTATAGACTAATTTGGATTACATTTATCCATATGCTGATACATACACAAACATAAGTTAGGGCTCTACTTTAGCAAAAATGCACTTATTCCAGAATTAAAGCACCACCAATTTAGCTGTTAAAGAAGTATGTTTCCTCGTTCAAATATATTTAAGGGATCTGTAAGTACCAGAGTCCAATTCGCACTTCAGCCCAAAGTATGCAATTAGGCAACCTCTGGGCAGGTGCATCTCCACTGTCAGAAGGCATTTACAGCCTAGAAATGCCTCCTGCCTGCCCAGAGGTTGCCTAATTGTAGACTAGCTGTGGTGCACAAAATCATGCACCAAAAGCACACTTACCTGATGTCTCCAGTGGCAAACATCTGCATCTTTCCTGTTGCAACCGGGGACATTGGAGCTGGCACATCCACAGGATGCTGAACCCAAGACAGTGGCATCTGGCGGAGGATCACACCCATGACTGATCCCAGGTAAGTGATTGATCATGCATCGGGTAGGCTATTGTCAACTAGCACTCATAAACAGGAAAGCAAGTGCAGGTCTGTGGTCTTTGGTGGTGTTTTTTTTTAATATTTGATTGTTTGAGGGCCATTTAATCAAACTTAACAGAGACCTCTGCACGGTTTGTTTGGCAGGTATAGGTTTGCCATTGCTTCTTATAGGGAGATGCCAAGGACTGAACCTGTAACCTTCTGCTTTCCAGGCAGCTGCTTTACTACTGAGCTATTGCATCTCCACCAGATTTCATCATCGCCTTCTCAAGATGATGAACATAGAATCCAAGAATTGCAGTTTTACATCAGTAGCACTTAAGCTCCTAGTTCCAGAGAAAATTGTATAGGATTGGAATCTAAATGTGTGAATAATCAATATCCCCCGCAAAAAGGCCTTACACTTACTTCACTAAAATAGTATAAGGATTCAGAGCAGAAGGAGTCATCCACACTTCAAGTGCTCTTGCAATCCTGGACTGGGTCACCAGCATTTGAAACATGGATGGCCAGGTCTAGGCAGGTCAGATTGCCAGGGCAATAGCTGCGGAAGATCCAGCATGCACTGGGACATTGCCATGGTGATTGGGATGTGAGTGTGAATGCTGCTGACCAGGAGCTTGCCAGCTAATCCTGGTCAAGCTAGCAAAGATGGGGGCAGGCCAAGAGAGCTCAGTGTGCAAATGTGAGGTAACTGTAAATGGAACAGGTATGGATTCAAAGAGTGCTCTAATGGCATTGTGGGTGGAAGCCCTGTCTGCTCACACTTTCACTTTAAACTGTCTTCTGTCCATCTTCAGATCTGATTGCCATCTGGTGCTAGATTGTCCATGCAAACGGATGAGGCCCTCACCATGATGTGTAACTTCAAGGACCGGATTCCACGAGGACCAGATACCAAAGAAGCGGATCTTCTAAATCCAGATTAAAGGATGTGCGAAAAGGCCCATGGCGAGGACCTCATACGTCCACATGGAAGACACCATGTCTTCCATTAATCTGGATTTAAGGGCCCAAAGACCCCATTAAATCCAGATTTTGCCACCACTCATGGGTACAGCATATTCAGAATGGGGTCCTTAAGGGGTTTTGTGTGTGGACAGTATTTTAAGAGATCTTACCAATTGAGTACCTATTGGGTTCCTAATGGAGTCTTCGACTCTTCATTGCTAGTGCAAAGACAGCCCTGTAGAGCCCTTGGAGGCAGTGACAGTTTCCAGCCCAGCTGGTTTTGTGGCACCTAAAAGTGTCTCCTGTAGTAAACTGGCCCATGGGGTCTTACCATCCACTCACCTTCGTGGTTCAGTACACTACCCCTAGGCCAACTGCTGACCTTAACATTGGGATCTACAACTATACCGGGCAAGGGTGCCATTTTCCACCCTCCAATCCCGTCTATGCTTCATCCAATGTCTAGAGTGTGACATTGTAGTGGGGTTTGACCTAGCTCATGCTAGTGTGTGGACTGCTGACCCTTATTCCGGAATTCACTCCGGAATAAGGGACAGCTTGGAAAGGACCTTTGATTCTGTTCCAAACACAGTTGTTTCTGGGTTTCATTCTAGCACTGTTTTAAGGCTGAATCGCAATTTATGAGCAATGCTGAAATACTGAAGAGACTGAAGAGAAAAAATTCTGATTTGGAAGCTGAAGTGATTTTTTTTTTTTTTGCAATAGAAATGTATACATTGATGTGCATCTTGAAATTCATGCAACCTTAATCAGCTCCATCTGCTGCTTTATGTCCCCTGATACTCTTTGTCTATGCCTATTGTAAATATTTTGAGATTTTCCTGTACAGAACCTAGCCTAAAAGGGCCAGTGATGCCTCTGTTCCTCTAGATGGCACCATCACTGCACAGTCATGAAGCTTCATGTCCCCAGTCCTTCATTTACCAGCTGCTCTTGTCTGGGTCCTGCACCACACAGAGAACCTTTAATCTGGCTTTATGCTGTAGACTGACCAACCTCCGGAATATTTTGACAACCTGCATAACTAACACCAGTCAATTCTGGCCCTGGCACAGCCATGGAGATCACGGATGTCTCTCACTGGAAAAGAGCCCATAAACTTTGGAATCCAAGATTGAGTTTAATTGCAGCTGCTTGATTCTAGATTTGCCTTCTCATTTAAAAGTCAGTTCTGCAAGATGCTACTCCTACCTGGGAAAAAAGTCTATAAACATTTTAAAGAAATGAAATACTCCCTAAATAGTTTCATCTATGTATTTTTGTTGACATGGAGTAAGTGGATGGGAAGAAATTTAACTATTCTTAGTCAGATTTCAAAGTAGTGTATGAAAGTGTAAAGTCATTTTATATACTTTATCTGCACTCTCACACCCTGCAAAGGAAAAAAAAAGCCCACAGCAAAATAAAAAAGCATGCTAAAATCATGATTATAAAGAATATACAACAGTTCTAATCAAAATGCCAACTAGGATAGAAATAGGACAATCTTAGCCTAATCCTCTGAAGTGGTGCTGCCAAATGTGTTTCCAGGAATGGACAATCAAAGACCCTTTCTGCACTGGGCCTTATTCTGGATTAAATACTGGAACAGGGGTGTGCTGTCTGCATACTGAGGCAGACTATGGCAAGCCCCAAGTGGGGCCTGTTGTTTTCTGCACTAGCATGTAGATAACAGGCCCCTATTTCAGGGAACAATCTAAAATAAAGCCCAGTGAAGAAAGGGCCTATATGTGTTTTCTTCTGCATTTGGGTATATTTGCTTTGCTCGCTGTTCTTTTTTCTAATACTATTTCATATAACAACGGAAAAAGTAAAAAACTTCAGGATGTCTATAGCACGCAGTGAACCTGCTGCACTAAGTGACTTCCATGTCGTTTGCAAATTTTATGTCACCAGTCTTGGGTGTTTTTCCACTGTCACTAGAAGTGACACTGTCTAGTGACAGTGGAAAAACACCCTTTTATGCAGCCACAGCTTACTGAATGGAACAGTGAGATGGGTTGAAGCAAAGATTGGTGGGTTGACCTTTTGATGGTACAGTAGCATTTTTTGAGGTTGTGGATGCTCTCAGTATCAGGGCAAATTGTTAGCTGGCAAATTTATCTTTCATTGGATATTTTCCAGGTTTGAGCAAAAGGAGATTTGCTGGTGAGTGAAGGACTTTGAATGAAGCCAATATATGCTGGAATAATTTGGTACTGAAAGCATCTAGCTGCTCCCAGTACTACTGGAAACCACCCGGGGGTGGGAGGGGGGAGGGGGAACTAAAAATATAGAATCATCCACTTTGCATGAAAAATAAGGTGGCACAGGTGATTCTTTATCATCTATAACCTGCATCATCTTAAGGTAGCTAAAATGGCTTCAGAACAAATAGAATGAGTGGTTGCAGGTCAAAGGGACTTTTTTACTTCTATGGGTGGCAGCAAGGCAGGTTGAAGTGCAATGATTCACTCCACCCCCACTACAAAAGATGGCTCTTTCCACTTCTGGCACCACTGCTTCCTGTCCAGGTGATCTCCAGAGATGAGCATCAGAGGAGAAAGGCTTTATTTTCCTTTTGCCATTTCCATTGCCGTTCTGGTCTAAATGCAACTTTACTCAGAAACACAGCTGAAAATATTTGTTTGCACAAATCATATTCTAGCACAAATGTTGCAGTATGTGACTGGTCCGAATTTCTACAGGCAAGCTTGTATTAGCTGATTTTCAACACCTTTTGCATTTTAAGTTTAAGGGAAAGGCAATGTACCATTGTTTTTGTTAATCAGTGTCAGATCTCAAAGTGATCAAATCCTTCCTCAAGTTGTTGGGAGAACAAAGTGTTGATTTGAAGCACATTTGGGGGAAAATGATAAGGGATTTGTTGAGTATCTGACTATTTTGTATAATTACTATTTAGAAATTGAAGATCAAAACCCTGGATCTGGTCATCTGTCTGGCAGCTGATATTTTAAGTGATATTAAGCATTATGAGCCTATACTTTTTCTCTTTTCTTCTCATTCTTACATACACTTTTTCACATTAAGGAGTAGAACCCTCCCTAGATCCTGTAATTTGTGTCCATTACCACTTCCTTTGGGTCTTCCTGCTGATTACAGTGAGATACACAGTCTGTGGAAGCTAATCAGGTGTCAAGTTCAGTGAGTTCTATACTTCTGAAATGTTTGTATGCTCCTGCATGGATGCATATGGTAGACATTCTGCACACTAGAAATTAAAAAACAAGAACCTACAATGTTAATCTATACAGTGCCTTGCAGCCCTAGTGAAAATACATGTATGTATTTCTCCTGTATGTATGTCGCTTGGGTTAATCTCTCAAGGTACTAGCGCTGGCAGGATGCAACTTGCTCCCATCTGCAGAATGAAAGGCCTTCAATACACACAAAAACTGAGCCTTATCTTTATGCTAGATGGTCTTCAATTTCATGCCTTCTGATCTTTCCTTTGCCCTCTACTACACAAAATTAGACTGTCAGAGTTGGGCAGCATTTGGTACTAAATTAGATCATTGGTGGTGAACTTCTGGCCTTGCAGAAGTTGGTGGGACTACAATTCCCATGTTTCTTGACCTTTTGCCCTGCAGTATTGCCAAAGATGGAAAACTCAGCATCATCTGTTGTACAATCAGTTCTTTGAAAGAGATGTCCATTGTGTTTCTCATAAAGCAAAGCAAAGCTTTAAAAAAAAACACTATAACTTTATTAGATGGTTCCCTGTGCTTTTAGCTTAGCTACATTTCCAGGTTCCCTTCTTTATCACTTCATGAATTTAGTAGGCTGATGAGACTTAGCTGGAGGAACAGTCGAGCCAGTAAGAAGTATTCTTTATTTATTTACTGGATTTCTATAGTTCCCCCAAAATTATCAAGGTGGACTACAATTAAACTAAAATAAAATTTGAAAAAAATACAAAATAACAAAACAGAAGTTATATTCAAAATGTACAATCAAAAATATACAACAGGTTACTCCTTTTGAAACTCTTAAGAATACAGAAAAAATAAATTTGAAGTTAAATACTCATGCATATAACTTATTTGGCTTAATATTTTTATAAATATAAAAGATCAAAGCCCTCTAGTTAAAATTTCCATAGACATTGTAACCTGCAACAGCATATAAAGTTTTCCAAATATGTTTTCCCTCAAACTATGCTGTTCTTGTTCACCCTCTGCAAAGACTTTTTATTTTTTTTAAAAAAGGCAATTTATTTTCCCCTCTGTTTGATATTTAGCTTAGAATACTTCATACAGAACCAGTTCTAGGTTCCTGTTTACTTATTTTCTCTGGGGTGGGAGAAAACAGACCACACCAGGTGAAGTCTGAGGCAGGATGTTTATGGAAATAATTTCTTAACTGCTTCCCAGAATTTTTTCCCACCTTCCCTGAGCAATGAGGAAGCTGCCAAAGTGGTATCTCTGTCCCTTTCAGATGACTGCAGGAGCTCTATCATGCCTTCATCCAGATAGAAATCTGCAGTATGGACTCCATAGGGGTCAAGGACAAGGTCTTCACTGTACATCTATTGGGTTCTGAAGTCTTGCTGACTCCTGGCAGATAATGGCTCTTTGATCAGACACCTATTATGTAAGATGTCTGCCCCCTTCCTACTTCTTCTCTCTCTCTTTCCTTCAATCTCTCTCTCTGTGCATGTGTGTGTGTGTTTGAGCCAGGAAATGAGAGAGCTGATAGCAGCTTTCTAGCCATAGTCTACATCACTATGCTTGACAGAAGATGAAAGGATGACTGCTTGTTATTTGCCAGTAATAGCTGACTACTGTATGCCTTCATTATCATAACAAATTATACAGTAGGTCTTACCTGTGATTTGTAGAAAAGGGAGAAGGGAGTGTTACTGGTTCATATAGAAAATCTTATATTGGCTATGCTTTCAGGGAAATTCATAGTAACTGCTCAAATGAGTTGTTTTTTTCTGAATCTCTTTATTCTTTTGCAGTGTGTGACCCACTTTTTTACAAAATAATTTCTCCAGAAATTGCCCTACATCCTGTGGTGTGTGTGTGTGTGTGTTTTTGGCAGATACTCATTGGCAAATTATAGGTGTGTCTTATATGATAGGAAGCAGATGGGTCAGATTTGAAATCTTAATAATAAATCCTTGCTTTTTATTACACAGTGCAGTAGTTATCACTGGAGCTGTACCCTGATTACGCCTGAGATGAGATAGATGGATACTCACAGAGCAATTAATGTCTATTAGGCCCTGTCTACATGAAACTTTTTTGTTTCTCTATTGTCCCTCTTTTGCAGAAGACTTTAAAAATGCTGTTCAATTCTGGAATAAGCGTCCACATGAGGCTCAGTGAAACGCACGGTTAAAATGCACATACTGTCCCCACGGAAGCATGTTTTCTTTGCCCACATCTTTTTCTTTGGTTGTTAGGGCGCCAGCGCAAACAGGAAGGGACTGCGCTCTGCATGGCCACAACCAGGAAGACAACCCCCAACAAGTCCAAAAGAAAAATAGCCATCAATACTCACAAGTTCTCTCCCCTGCCTGCAGAACCCACCAAAAACATTTATCACTTTGGGATCCAGAGCTTGCTTCCAAAGATAGTGATTTCACTGTAGCAATCCACCCACTTCACACCTGATAACAATGTTGCAATTCTGCACAATTCTGGCTTTTTAAAAGTTCTGACCTTTAGAAAGGGAAAGGTACTGCAGTTCTGGGAAATGTGTGAATGTTTAAGGCTGTGTGTGCAGGTGGCAGCAGCGGCAGAGCCAGGGTGCTTTTTTCAGAGATCTTGTGAGTAACATAATGAATTGCTTCCACAAGATCTCCGTCCACCTACTGTTTTCTTGCATTCAGTATTGATCTTGAATACTGGCTGTGGATGAGAGACAAAGAGAGAGAGGGATGATTTTATTTGCAGAGAAAACAAGGGAGAAGGCTGAAAAAAAGAAGAAAGATGGGACCGCGGCCGGCATTCCCCGCCCCCAAATACCTCTTTTGCCATGGAGCGTCTCCATGAACAATGTTGCTAGGAATACCCACAGCTTCCAAAAAGTGCGTTGGTAGTCTTGTTTAAAGGGGGGTCTTTCTTCTACGCATTTTCCTCCTTTTGGCGCTGGAAGCCTGGAGAAAAGCCATGCATGGAGATGTTCTGTGGCAAAAGAAGCTTTTTTAGCAGGCTTTTTATTGCATGAAGACAGGGCTTTAGATGTGCACAAACGAATTTGCATTTCGAATTCACAAATTTTTGCAATGAATCAAATATATGGGGATTCGAATGTCTAGAATTTTGAACAAAACAGGCAGCGTTCTGGCTTGCAAATACAAACATTTGATCACATTTTCACACTTTTTCAGTAGTATTCTGATGAAAATAAGCTTTTTTGATGGCAAAAATTCTACAAAAATGCTCAACTACGAATGTGAAAGCTCAAACATTCAACTAAATGATTTGACAATGCAACAAAATTTTCAAATGTTCATTTTGATTGCCAAATGAGCATGGATTTTTCAATCTTTGCACATCCCTCCAAGTCTACATCAGAACTGGGTATCAATCCAATTCTGTGAGAAAGAAGGCGTTTTCAGAATACACCTATAAATGTTTGGCTCAGACTAAACCCCATCTAGCTCAGTATGTCATCTCACACAGTGTTTTTGGGCCTGCTGAAGCAGAAGACAAAGAAGAAATACTTACCTGCTCTTGATTCCCTGCAATTGGCCTGTCTGACCCTCCAACCTTGCGATGATACCTAGACTTCCATTCCATTGGATACAACTGTCCTCCATGAATTTGTCCAACCTCTTCTTTAAGCTAGCCAGGGTAGTGGCTATAACCACCCCCTCTGCCTCTGGTAATAAATTTCATAAACCAATGACCCACTGGGTAAACAAATACTTTCTTTATCAGTCTTAACTTTCTTTTCTGTCAGCTTCATAGTGTTAGTGTTGTCCAATAAAGAAAATCTTCCAACCTTTTTCATACCATAATATGACTCCATATACTTCATTCAGGCCCCCTCTTAAATGCTGCCATGGTGAAATAGACCTACCACTGCAGCTTAATCTTATAACAAAAGTGTTCCAGTCCCTTGGTAATTCTGATTGCCTTTATCTGCATTTTTTCCAGTTCCACAGTACCATCCTGGGGTATGGGGACCAGGGTTTCATCGAAACATTGATTAACTATGCCACTATTTATGTATATTCCAGAACAAAGCAACAGATATTCCAAAATATCCAAAGATAGTGGAATAAGTAACTGATATTTGAATGCAGCCTGACATCTGGATGAATCCCAGAATTGTACACAAGATTCTAAATGTGGTACTTGCTGACTTCTCTTCCCTTCTGATTCTTGTATTTTCACCTAAATTTTAACATAGCTTCAGTTTACCTTCAGAGATAACATATCAGCAAAGTGATGAGACCTTTTCTTTGTACATTACATAACTTAAAGGTGGATTTTCTGGATTAGATAATGCAGATTGAAAAGTGTCAGACACTTTGGTCATTTCTTCAAGGATTGGTATATGGGCTCAAGAAGTGTGTTAAACCAGTGCTGTTTACACACTAGTGCAGACTAGTATTGTATTATTGATATCCCAGGATATCTCCTCAATATTCTGGGATTATATTTGGACTGCAGGTTTTTATCTACTTCTGAAGGTACCCTAGGTTGCAGAGCAGGATATTCTTTCTTTCTTTCTTTCTTTCTTTCTTTCTTTCTTTCTTTCTTTCTTTCTTTCTTTCTTTCTTTCTTTCTTTCTTTCTTCATCTCTGCCTAAATAAAGGAATAGCCTTTCCCTCCTCACATTCAGACACTGCCATGGTTTTAGTATTTTAAATATGTTATTGGTTTTAATGTGTTCATTTTATATGTTGTAACCCGCCCTGAGACCCTTGGGTATAGGGTGGGATAAAAATACTAATGAATGAATGAATGAATGAATCTTTATATCCTGTCCTATAGCTGAAGTTCTCAGGTCAGGTTATAGTAAAAACAAAGTTAAAAAGAAATAACTAAAAACAAAAATGCCTGAAAGGAAGAGGGAGAATTGTTCACTGACCAGGGTAAAGGGGGTCATCTTCTCTCATCTTCTGAACATATAAAGTGATAGTGCTTGACATACCTCAGAGGAGAAGCAATTCCATAATGGCATTATATCCTGCCCCTTACCTAGGTAGACCTGTTAAAAGCAATCCACAAATGGACTGCTATTAGTACATCAGCCCACGAAGGGCACATTGATGTGCACATTGATAGCATTCTCCCATGTACTGCTTTACTAGGCCCAACCACTTTTGGGCTGAACATGCAGAAGTGTTGCCAGAAATACACCACTCCTGGGTGTGCCACTGAAAAGGCCCCAACTGTGGCCTTTGAAGCTGGGCCCAGACTTTGATCCCGGTGGTTGGGGTTGGGACAGAATGGGCTATCTGGAATGTAGACAGTTCAAAACTAGATAGCAGCAACCTGTGCCACTTTGGGATAGGTTGCCTGTACTGGACCAAGACATCTCACAGTAGCACACGGTACCTTGGTTCAGTGCTAAAAGGTGCTTTGGTCGTGTCTTGTCTCACTCTGAAAGTGGACTGAAGCTAAATCCGAACTTGGATGTGAACACCACTTTTGAATAGCATTTTTGTATAACTCTAACCCTAGCCTCTATTTATCTCCTGTTCTTTATTACCAATTAAATTTCAACTTATTTAACTGTTTCCAAATTAGTTTGCACCCTACTTTTCCTTGCCTTCTTCACTATTATTTTTCCTTGGTCTTTGATGTCTTTTTCTTCCCCTGTTACTCTTTTGTTCTGATCTGAAGTAAAGTTATGAGTATCCAGGCGTGTTCACACTTGAGCATATTCTGGAATGTATATCAGGATAGAGGTCTGTCATCCGCATGTTCATGCAGACTCTGGCAAATTTCACTTGTGGCCTGCACTAGCATGTGAACAGCAGGCCTCTATTCCAGGATATATTCCAGAATAACGCCAAAGTGCAAAGAGGTCCTCTGCATGCCTGCCTGCCTGCCATCATCTATCTATCTATCTATCTATCTATCTATCTATCTATCTATCTATCTATCTATCTATCTATCTATCTATCTATCTATCTATCTATCTATCATCTGCTTTTGCTGCTGTTGCTGCTTATTTTTAGTGTTACTGTGTTTTGGAACAGTACAGTTTGTTCTTCAGATTATTTTACAAGTTTGCTTGCTGGCAGGAGATGAATAAATAAATACAAGCAACATGTTTCCTGTACGCATAATCAGAACACCTGAAGATAGAGACTTATTTTTATCTTGTTCATACCGTTCCCTCTCAAACAAGTCTATATATCTTTTTTAAAAAGCTTTCTTTATGTAAACCTCCAGGGCTGTGTTCCCACTTCAGAATTTAGTGCTGAATTAAATCCTCTTTTTAAAAATCCGCAGTGATATCCTTTTTTTTTTTTTTTTTGCGATCCCACTCCCACTTTATAATGCAGAGTTGTGGGAAGGGGATCCTCTCCCTCCCTCCTCCCTGCCTCACCATCGTAGCCTGATGTCATCAGGCTTCCAAATGGTAGCCAATAGAAGAAGAAGGGCCCCCCTTTCTGCCCTGGACTTTTGTAGTCTGCCACCAGATGTAAAGACTGCCACCAATTATAACATAGAGTGTTGTTATAATATTTCAGTTTAAGTTATTTTGTTTGTTTGGGTAGCGTGTATTTATATCCTGAAATAATGATTCAAAGTCAGAACTTCCCTTTACTTTTAAGTCTTAATATTAACGTAGCAAAACAGCCAGACTCACTGTCTGAGCTCCTCCCCCCACTCAGCCTCACTAGCAGTGGGTTAAAGATACTGTTTAGAACTCCGGCCTAACTTGGCTCACTTTGAAAACAGTAACTCAGATGAATCTTCTTTAAAATAACAAGAAAACAAGTTTATTGTTTACAATTCAAGTTGCACGCTGTTTCTTCTTTGTGTTACACTTAAGACACTTCAGTTAATCAAACTGTATAGTCCCCTGCTTCCTCACTCAGCCCAAGGACTCCCAAAGTTCATTTCATAAAGTCATCAATTCATATAACGTGTGTTAGCCCAGCTTCATATAGCTTTTTAACCATGAAAATCAAGTGTTATTAGACTCAGGACCCTTCTTCCTGCTTCCCTAAGCTAAAGGCCCGGTTCCCTCCTTTGTTAACACCCTCTCTGGTCCGTTAACCCCCAAGCAGAGAACACTAAAAATTTCCTCAGGCTCCCTTAAATACTAGCCTGGCTGGCTAGCTTCACCCTGATTGGTTGACACCCCTCCAGGATTCTATTCCACCCTCTCTCCTAGAGAGCTGGAATAGCCCCTCCCTTAAGCTTCTTACCATTTCTAAAAAACACACTTTGACGACACTTCTAAACGTATAGACATCCCAATCTCACCACACTTTGCAATTTTGCCAAAATAACTTAAATTTAGAGTGAGGGGTCCTCACGGGCACCACAACTTTATTTCAGATTACAGCCCAGAATAAGGACCTGCCATCCATATGCTGGCGTGGACTGCAGCAGGCCTAACATGGCAGAGAGCTCTACATCTCTGCCATGTAACAAAGATAATGGAAATGTTCATTAAGTGGTAAATTACATCTGGGCCTTCCATAGCCCGCACTAGCATGTGGATAGCAAAGTCCCTTTTCTGGGATATACTCTGCAATGAAGTCCAGTGCAGAAAGGGCCCAAGAGTCAAGTGTAACTTCTTAGCTGGTGAACTTACAAGCCATGAAAGGGACTGTGTTCACATCTAAATTTTAATCCAGCTTCAGTCCACTTTGAGAGTGAGAAAGAACACATCGGCATTATCCAACTCAGAAAGTCGACCTTTGTGTTAGATGATACGGAAAGAACATAATTGTTCACTTTGCTGATATGTTCTTCTGTTCTGACAGTGGACTGGAGCTGGATTAAAAACTTAGGTGTGAACACAGTTCTTAGGTTTACTTTCCAAGCAAACTGTCTGCTGGCCTTTCTTTCAGATTGCCCATTCAGCAGAGAACAAGGCAAGAAGGCACAGGAGTCCTGTCCTCAATTGTGTCTGGCAGCCCCACCTCATTCCCAGTAATTGCTGTCAGGTATTTATGTATAATTTATTGGTCCCTTGGAGAGAACATCCTGGTAAACAACCCTGGAACTGATTGATTAATTCTTTCAGATAAGTGTCAGGATTGATTAACTAATTCCATAATAATTTATTCCCCTATGAATAAAAGATGGACCAAGAGACAAGAGACGTAACAGCAGGGTGTAAGTGATTATGGCAACAGCAGCATCTGCAATAACAAGAGCTGCAGTTCATCATTACATCATCACACACTGTATGCCAGAGAAGCAAAAGGCCTTTTAAGATAAGAGCCTGGGAAAGTGGGAATCAGGGGAGAGGACTCACTTGCTGTGTCAATGGCCTGTGGAAGTTGACTGACCTTTGGGATTTCTCCCCTACACACACCACTTACCTTATTTTTCAGGATGTATTTTTTTTTAATGGTACATTGCTTTTAATTCTAGCTTACAGGATTTTGAGAGTCTCTGTACAAAACTGTATGAACAGTATAGTGACAGTATTGTTAAGTCTACAAATCTCTGTGTTAGCCCCAGGCTATGTAATGGCCTTCCTATTGACAGCTGGTGAAGAAGTACCTCTTTATAGGCGAGTTCCCATTCAAGGAATAAAGTGCTATATACAAGGCTATTTACATCGGGATTTACATCAATATATAAAGAACATTAAAAGGAAGCAAAGGAGCATCTGGCAATCAGATTCAACCCTGATTGTGTCCCCACATTTAAAACACTTAAAACGCTTCTAAAGACGTATTGGGGAAAGCGATTCTTTCCCCTCCTCAGCCTTTCCCTACCCCTCTCTGCCCATTGCCCAGGGTGCACGGCAGCAGCGGCAACTCAAGCCCCATTCGCCCGCTCCACCTCCACAGCCACCATCCCCAGCAGGGGTTCCCTTTGAAAGAAGCACCCTGGCTGGCTGGCTCGCTCTGCTGACGCTGCCGCCACCTATGCACACACACTTAAACATGCACGCATCTCCCAGTTCCTGCAGCAGCTTCACCCTGAAAAAAGCACCCTGGCTGGCTGGCTCGCTCTGCTGACGCTGCCGCCGCCTATGCACACACACTTAAACATGCACACATCTCCCAGTTCCTGCAGCAGCTTCACCCCGAAAAAAGCACCCTGGCTGGCTGGTTCGCTCTGCTGCTGCCTCTGCCTACCCACACACTTAAACATTGACACATCTCCCAGTTCCTGCAGCAGCTTCACCCCTTTCCCCTTTTAAAGATCAAGGAAGGAGGGAATCAGCAAGAATTGCTCAGGATTGCCTGTTTCAATCTTTAGGCTTGTGTGGGTGGGAAAGGAAACATTGTTATCAGGCATGAAGTGGCTGAATTGTTACAATGAAACAATCTGTTGTATAGGGGAATACTCTAGCCTTCCCACAGCACTAAGGAAGAAACATTTTGAAAGCAAAAGCGGAAAAAAATGCTGGAAAATAAATGTTTATTTATTCTGTTTTTAAGCCAAATAATCCTCAAAATACCCCTGAAACTGATTGGGAATGGGGACAAAGAGAATCCAAACCATTTTGAAACTGTTTTAATTGATTGGGGATGGGAACGACAAGGATCCAAACCATTTTGAAACCATTTTAAAGTGGTAATGGAAACTCACCTTATCTGGATCTTTAATTAAAGAAGTAATCCATGCCTCTGCAAGGCAATATTTTATCACTTTATGTTGTAAAATTTGAAACCATTTTAAACTCTGTTTTCATATGTTGTAATCTGCCCTGAGAATACAACTTCCACCTGCTAGACTTTGCCTCTGTCCCTCCCCTTCCCCCCAGAAGGAGGCATTGACCCTCTCAAGTTTTTCTGGACCAAGACCAAGGGAAGCTTGTTTTTCCCCCTTTTAAATAAGTAAAAAAATGTTTGTTTAGGCAGACTTTCCTGAGAAGGTCTAATGAATGGGAATGATTTCCAGGTAGGTATGCAAAAGTCTGCAGCACTAGAATGATGAAGCATGAATAGTTTTTCCTCTAAATCTTCTTAGATCCGGATCTAAGGAGCGCGGTGGAAAAACAACCCAAGGGTGCTTCTGATTTACCAATGTCCTTGAGAGCATCCAATTATCAGAGGACCAAACCAGTCATAAATGTCTGCTGGTCTGTGCGCAAACAGAAGTAGAAATAATATGAGGTTATTTTTGTCACATGTTGGAGAACAGTGCTAGAATTAAAAAGAAACAGGTCAGTCCTGCAACATATTCCCTGTGGTTAAGTTCCCTCTTCTTCCATATTTGAACAGAATCTGCAGATCTCTTAGGGAGGTAAGAACTTCTGCCATCACAGGAATGAATTGCATAGCTGGTCATTTTATCAGTGAAGAGATGCCAGAAGGATGTCTGTAAATTCATGAATCAGACTACTGTTTTTGGGAAATGTTGAAGGGTAAGGAAGTTCTTCCTGCCAAGGGTTTATGGGCAATGACTGTGCAAAAAAAAAAATCTGGCCTCATGGTTTGACTTCATGGTTTGATCTCATCCACCCTATTATGCAGCTTAGTTGCAAAAGGAAATACAAACAAGCCTCCCATTTAAGAAACAGTAATTTGTTCTGTTTTCTTACCTAATTTGACATCACCCGGTGAATTTTGTAACTGGAAATGCAGATGCCAACTGTTTGAAGTGGTAGGCATGGCAGGTGGTAGTGTAAAATTCAAGGAAGAAGTCTATTTCATGGGGACTTAAGGACAGAAAGCTGGTAGGTTATCTATATTTTCCATTTTTCCTTTCTGGTATGCCCATGGACCTCTGCCAATAGACCAGGGCAGCACCTGGTATACACTCCATCTTGTGCAGATGGAGCATACTTGGAGGGAACGGGTCTCCTCTGGTCCATTGTAAGGTGTGGATGAGAGAGGCCCAGAAGTGGAAAATGCTAGTCTACTATCCACTCTACTGTCCACTGAAGATAGGCCCTAATTTCCCAGCCTTGGTCCATATGGTATCTTAATTCCTTTTCCTTGTATTGCTTTTTTATAGGTTATACTTTTCTCCCTATAAGGCTGCATCCCCAAAAGACTTATTTGCCTCTCTAGTCTCCCTCTACTGTCACTCTATTCAAGCGGACTTTAAAAGTGCCCTGCACTTCCGAAATAAGCGTCCGCATGAGGCTCAGCAAAACGCGTGTTTAAAATGCACCTTCTGTCCCCACGGAAGCATGTTTTCTTTCCCTGCATCTTTTTCTCCCCACCCCCTCTCTTGTTCAAAGGAAAAATAGCCATCGGTTCTCTGTTGGTCTCCCAGATCTCTGCTCCCGAAATGGCTTCCCGTGCCGGCTGCAACCCCCCACCGGGTGATCGTTTGCTCATTCACTCTTAGCACTTTCACAGAACACTGTCAAAATCCACCCGGTAGAGCAGCGGTGACTTTAAATACATCCACTTCACGCCTGATAACAATCTTGCAATTCTCTGCAATTCTGGCTCTTTGATAGTTGTGTGCTTTAGAAAGGGAAGGAAGGGAAACTGCAGCATTTCTGGGAGATGTGTGAATGCTTTATGGCTTTATGGCTGTGTGTGCAGGCAGCAATCCCCACCCCTTTTGCCACGGAGCATCCCCAAGGAAAATGCTTCAAGGAAAACCTGCGACTTCCAAAAAGAGCAATGAAACTCTTATTTAAAGGGCAGGTATTTTGTCGCGGGTTTTCCTGCTTTTATAGTGCTGGAAGCTCGTTCAAAACCCTGGCATGGGGGCACTCAGAGGCAAAAGAAGATTTCTAGCACACCTTAAATTGCTTGGGGATGCACCCTAAGTTGTCCTCTTTCAGTCTCATTTGGCTTGGCCTTTGTTTGCCTATCATTGCACACATTGTCTTCCTTTTACCCCAAAGTCTTCAACACATTATGAAAAATTGTGACAAGACTTCGCTCTCGATACTTTTCATTTGTTTGCCTTCTCAAGAGCAGTAGAGACTCCCCTTCCTTGGTTCCTAACACAAGGAAGCAGACAAAGGGGTGAGGGAGTTATTGGAAAAGGTTTTACCCCACCCAATAAGGGGAACATTCATATGCTTCATTTTCTACACAGTTCTGTGGATTTTTCAACAACTGCCTTGATTGGCCGCAATCTGCTGGGGGGGAGTGACCTTGGTCCGGTCTACCAAGGGGTCCCACAGCCCCTGCCCCATAGGCAACTTGCCCCAGGCCCTGGGTTGGGTGGGTGGGTGCCCGGGTGGGGTCGTGCCAGCTGTACACAACCCGATGGTGTCCTGTACAGCTGGCAGGAACTGGAGGAAGCAGCCTGAGAGGGCTGCCTGCCCCCGCGTGTTCCCAGCCAATGGTGGGCAGGCTTGCGGGAGGCGTCCCCCCCCCCCCCGGCCAGCCTTTCCTGGCTAAATCACTTCGAGATGCTTTGAGCATTTGCACACAGGCAGGCAGGAACGTGTGTGTGTGAATGGGTAAAGCGTCCCAAAGTGACTTAGCCCAAGTGCATTACAGAATATCTGTGACAATAAGTGGAGATGAAGAAATGAGATTAGTTGTGGGCTTCCTGAGGCTCCTTTAATGTCATTATGTCTGAATCCAATCAGTTCTCTGAAACAGCTGATATCAGAAAAATTGACAATTTTTCCACTTTGTAGTTTGCATACTAACATAAAGGAATGATGCTGATGATGGCAATGAGGATTTCTGGAAGCTTATATTTGTTGCAAACTCCCAATGCAGAGTACATTATAGTTAGATACTATTAGTTGAAATCCTACTGTTTTTCAGGAGCTTAATAATGCAGCCGGATCCCAGTGATACAGTTTAAATAATATTTGCTCAGTCACTAGGCTAGTTCTAAAGACTGAGCCAACACAAACTCTACAGCTGTGAACCATGCTCTGTGAGACAGAAATCTGAGGTGAGGAATCAGTGCCATCAAAATAATTGCAAATATATTTACCCAGTTTCTCCATGGCTGCACAAGCATTGGAGATCTAAGATGGCTTTGAATCTGAAAAACCTCTCAGTTTGAATGTTTATAAGGTGAAGTTGTGTAGCAAGGCATCAGACCTGAAATATAAGGCAGAGACCAAGATTTACTAGCATTATTTTCCCCGGAAAGTCATTAAACAGCAATGAAAGATAGGGTAGTCCCTCTGAAATGAAAGTGATGTTGCGTAGGCACAACTAACATGATTACAGCAGCAAGAAGGCAGCAGTTGAGACCATGATCATGTAGTATGGGGGCAGGGAAAGAAGATTAAAGGGATCAGGGTTTGTCTTACCCTTGCTTAAACTGTATGCACTCTCATGCAATTGGAGCTGAGTCTACACTCCTGGCGTAGCTGCTCTTTTGTGCTCTGTAATGAGCCCTTGGCAAGGTTAGTTGTTAAAGAATATTTGTTAAGCATTTGTTAGTTGTGATATTAGCTAACGGGGGCAGGGCTTATTGCATCCAGGAAGGGAGGGGGTTAAGTTAACCCAGAGACAGCCAATGAGCAACTGACGCTAGGAGAGGGAACTCTATAAAAGGACACAACCAGAGGAAGAAGGGTTTTTTGTCTGATCATCTCACTGGGGTATGGGTAGGAAAAGGGCTGGGTCCATATCAGCCTGTAGGGATTGATAGGTTAGGATCCTGAGTATTAGCATAAGTGTTTAAACAAGAGAAAGTGTTGAACCTGAAGTAACTGTATTCATAAGCTGTTCAATATACAAAGAAGCTGTAAACAGTAAAGCAAGTTATCTCAGTTTGTTTCTAGTGAGCCTGACTGAAATCTGTCAGTGGGAAACATAAGAAGTATAAGAATGAAAATAGTGCACTGTTGCTTTAAAAGGGAAAAGTCAAGCCAACGGAGTGCCACAGTTGGCGGCAGTGAACGTTTCCCTGTTTAAAGCAGTAAACTAAATGGAGAGAGCGTGTAAGTCATGAAGAGGGGGGTGCTTGCTGGCATGGAAATGAGGCTTTTGAAGCTGTTTTAAAACTCACCAGTTGGAAATGCCAGAGAGGGACCAGCAATGACACCATGACAAACTACATGTGGGACAATGCGTTAAATCTTCTTAATGTAGCTAATGCAGCTTTAGTCAGTTTTAAGTTCATTTTGACTCATTTCTTATCACTTTGTGCTTTTTTTAAAGTCTTACATGAAAATTTGTGTGCCTTTGCAAATACCTTTTTTTGACACTTTTTTTTTAAAAAAATCCCTTCCTTACCTGCTCAATTTGCAATGAATTATCCACAAATAATGAATTTTAGTATTGTGTCTTTGAAAATATATGACATTTTGTTGTCAGGTTCCAGCAAAATATACATTTTAGATCAGAAAAAAATAATAATGTCAAATTGGGAGAAGAGCAAACATTCAAGGATAGCTGACTACATTGAGCCTTACTTCTGAGTAAATGTAAATATGTTTGTGCTTTTAAGAACAGTTCAGTCTTAGTAAAGGCCTTTAAATGTTTTCCATGAAGAAGCAGGACAGGACAGAACCATTGTCATTACTCTCAATTTAATCTTTTTGTATTAAATTGTGCATATTCTTCTGGTGAACAACCGTGCTTTTCTTCACATCTTTAACCAAATGAACCTCAGTCCTCCGTTCCCTTTCTTCCTCACACGTGCATGCAGAAATCTCTGTTGTCGTATGTTGTATATTTCTGTTTGTGAAATTCCATACTTTCAGTAAATTTCCACTATAGAATTGCTCAGTCTTACTAACTCGTAACATAATAAAGTAACAAAAACACATGTCCCTTGTTTTTGGTTTTTTTATTAGTGCCATAATCTTTTAAAACCTTTGTTTTGGGAGGCTATATATATAAAACACTCAAAGAGTGGAATAAAACTGTGGCTAATTTCTTTTATCCAATAGGAACAGAAGAGTTATCATTGGCCAGCTTATGATAGCCATTCAAGAGCATTCCGCTTTTCTCAGCTTGAATATGTTTTTGTCTTTCTCCTTCCGCTCTTGCCTCTTTGTGTGAGAGAAAAGATGCAGGCTGTGAATAGGGTCCTATATGAAGGGAAGAGAAGCTTTCCTGAGATAATTGTACAGAAGCCATTTTAAAGATTTTGCTTTGGTGTGAAAAGCAGTGTATTTCTGCCATGTAATTTTGAATGTCGTATCTAGCCACACAATTCAATACCATTTGCACAGAAAGCTCACCCATTCTGAATTCCTATTATAATTCATTAGAGACCTCAAAATGCAGCTAAGGATTTGGTTTTAAGTATTTCTCAGAATGGTGCTGCGTGTGTAGATAATCTTTGCTGCAATTTTAGTCCCAAGTCATACTTCGGTAATGAGGGAAGCATAAGTAAAAAAATAAAATAAAATTAGACATGAAAAACAGTTTTGGGTCTCATTTTATGGTTTTTAAAAAATTATGATGGTTTTATTTAAACCTGCGTGAATTATTTAAAAGCTGTAATAAAAGAACAAGGATTTCTGTGATAGCTGACCAGCCTTCCATATAATGGGCTAATTTGAGCAAGGAAGGGTTCATGGTATGTGGCTATATGTCTCATGTGTATGTGTGTGTATGCCTGAATGTGGTGTTTGCTGTATGTGCTCATGTTCTAAGAAGCTATGGAATGTGCTTGCTGTTATGGGGCTGCTTGGACTTTGCACTAGCTGAGAAGCCACAGGAGACACTTTGTGGAAGATTTTTCAACAGAGAATTTCAAAGTGCATAGAGCCCTCACAGAGCCTAATAAGGGTGGAATTGACACTTGGAAAAGAAAGGCAATTCTCCTTTGACTTGGGACCTGTTTGCACTACTGCCTCTGGTGCACTATTAGTGCACCTCTGGGGAAGAGCATGCGGAGTAGGCTGTTAGAGCCTCCAAGTGTGCTTGCCCTTCCCAGATGTACACTAATCATTGATTAGCTGTGGAGCATGAAATCATGAACATCCCCATTTGACGTGGATTGAGAGTGGACTAAAAGTGGATTCAGGTCGGATTCAGAGCGTGGATCTTTTATGGGTTACATGTTGGATATGTATTTGTTCATGTCGGATACATATTAGCTCATATCCGATATGTATTCATTCATATCGGACACGTATCTGACATTTGGGGTGTTTCCGCACAGGTCCTTTAACACCCATTAAGCACGGATTGGGAAACGCGCATCCGCATTTATGTGCCTATTTAGCACACTTCCGGCCACGTGTGTCCGCATTGCGCGCCCCTTTTTAATGCGGATTTCGGTGGCAAAACCGGTTTGGTGCCGCCATGTCCGCATTAGTGGGGGCAATTAAGCACACTTCCGGAAGGTGCGTCCGCACCTACCTGTGCTTAATCTGTAGTTTTGCGCCATGAAAACGCATCCACTTAGGATGCGTCCGCACGGCGCAAGTGTGCTAAAAGACGACCCACCCCTTGCTCGCCATGATTGGCTCCCCGGAGCCAAGCATGGCGAGCTGGGGGGGGGGGGTCCTACCTATCGGCTCGCCCTGGCCCCAGAAGCGGCGGATCGCCGCTTCTGGAGCCAGGGCGAGCTTGCCTAAAGCCCACCCTAGCCCACCCTGCTGGGAGCACGACCGATCCCCTCCTTACCTCTCGAGGGTCGGCGTTGTTCTGAGGGTCTTCGGCCAGGATGCAACGCGCCTGCATCCAGCGTGGCTCCTGGGTGGCTGGGCTGCTACTTGCAGCCCTTGCCCTCAGGAGCGTTCTGAGCAGGCGTGTTGTGCCGCGCTCCCAGTGGGGTGGGCTAGGGTGGGCTTTAGGCAAGCTCGCCGTGGCTCCAGAAGCGGCGATCTGCCGTTTCTGGGGCCAGGGCGAGCCGCGGCTGCGAGGTCCCCCGGCTCGCCATGCTTGGCTCCGGTGAGCCAAGCATGGCGGGCCGGGGGGGGGAGCTCTGTCCCGGATCAGAGCTGGGTGCCGTGCCTCCGCACAGCACCCGCCTCCGATCCGATCTACGCCGTGTGTGCAGCAGCAGGGTTGCGTTGTACCCCGTTAATCCAGATCTGCCGTGCACACGGAGCTCTTAAAGCCGGTTCCCCTGGGAATCGGTTTTAATAAATCTGGGTGCCCCTATGCGGAAACAGCCTTGTACAAATTTACATGAATACATTCATATCAAATAGAATCCTATCACATTCGAAGGGATCAATTCAAATGAATACAGCTTTTCTAACATTCAATTTGTTGCAGATCGAATGTCGAAAAACCCATTCATGCATATCCCTACACTGGATCTTTCTGCACTTGCCTTCTTTAGACAAGTTTACCTATTCCACTACAGTCTGCTCCAATCCAACACTAGCAACAATGTGGATGCACTTTAACTGTTCTGCTCCATTTTTCTTTTGTTTTTATAAGGAAGGTCTTCTACCTAATCTTTCTTCTTTACATTAAAGAGGTTCCTTTTCACTTCCTTGTGCACCAAGCTAAAAAATGTTGTGACGTTTTTGGAAAATCATAAAGCAGAAAAATGCATAATGGACATTGCTGTAGAGATAATTTACTGAGACAACAATAGACTGGACAATGGCAGGATCTGCACAGTTGCCAAGTGATCCATTCCTAGGCCAGACCAAGGCCCTGTTTGCACTTACCTTCTAGTGAGCAGTGGTCCAGTCGCTGGCCAAGTGCTTCCGCATTCCAATACCACTGCCACCATCCTGGAGTGCACCAGTCCTTCCCCAGAGTTAACTAGCTGTGAGCCGCTAAAAAGCAGTCCACTGATTGCCTGGAAGAGGCTATGTGGCTTCCGGGTAGCAGCATCTGTACCCTCTTTAGGGTCCAGTGCTCTGAGTTGTATATGGTAGCATGATTGCAGCTGTGCAATTGTGCACCATGTTCCAATTACCTTGGCAATATCCAGGTTGGTGCCAGATGTTGCTGCAGCCGTTGGCATGGTATTTTAGGCCTGGCCTACCCTGGTCATCTACACTTCAAGTGTGCATGGCTGCCACCATGGCTCAACCTTACCAGCCTAGTAAGGTATTGTAATACAATCTAGGATGTTAAATTGAAAATGGTCCCAATTTGCTGCAGATGAGGAATAGGGTGGAAGATTGTCCATTCAGACTATGTGTCTTGCCCCACGCTAACTTTGAGGCCAAGAAAAGAATGCACTGCATAAGGCATCATAAATAGCCTTTGAGGTGGACGATTTTTGCTCCTTTGCATAATGGAGCTAGTCTCAAGTATGGAAAGTAGACTGGTCCTGCGGCCACCATTCTTCTGCATGATTTGACAGGAGTAAGGATGTGCATGAATATTTGTAACATTTGAAATTCATACACATTTGGTTGAATTTGGACATTTGTATTTGAACTGAATGTTGGCACATACAAAGATTGACGCTGAAATTTGAATCGAACATTTTGATACATTCATATGAAGCTTGGTATGGGATCTGTATGGGATTCCTATTGGATTTGTATGGGATTCGTAGGCATTTGTATGGGTTCGAACATTCATATCACGTTTGAATCCCACTACATTCAAAGGTGATTTATTCAAACAAATATGAATTTTCTTGCATTTGATTCAATACGAATCAAATACAAACAAGAAACATTCGTGCACATCCCTAGACAGGAGTGAAGGTAGCAGAGGCTGAATTGCAGAGTGATTTTTCTTGCTCTGCAAATAGGGCACTTCTGGAGGAGCAGATTCCAGCTCTGATAGTTGGGTAGGTGCTGGTGATGTGTGAGCTTGAATATCCCCACTCTTCTGGCATGAGATGACATGTACCCACCATGTTCTGGACCCTTTTTTGGTTAGGTCACTTTTTCTCCGCCCATGAGAACATCACCAAAATATTATTTCCCCTTTGATATTTTCTCTACAATTTATTTTCTTATTTAGTAATAGGCAATTGTATAAAATTGCAAAAGCAACTTTAAATACTGTGCTAGTCTGAGTGTGGTCCCTATGCTTTTTTTTGCTCCATTTCTCTACCCACTACTAATGATGGCTATTGTGGATTTTAAGAAAATATCATGATTGCTTGCTTATTCACAGCTTGGTCTATGTTTTATATCTGCAGCCGTCAATCTTGAGGTGCACACATGCAGACAATGGTTAAATTTTAATAAATATGTAAATAAAAGCCTTGAGATGCCATTTTTTTTCATGCTACCAGAAGGAACGTACACAAGTCACTTAGTCTTTTTCCCCACCTGTCCTTTCCAGGTGTCCATTTCATTCTGCTCCATCTGTGCAGCAAATTGCAAAAATGTAATGATTTGTTCCATTTTAAAAACTGGAATAACATTATACATTATGTTATTTAATTACATTACAAATTATGCTATTTACTCAGGCAACAATGGCATTATGGACAGGCTGCCTAATGTTAAATGTTCAAATTACATTACGTTTCGTGATAAAGGGGTAAGCCACATAACTACTGAAATGACGACAGTAACATACTAGCCAGATGCACATCACACCGGTGTTAAAAGAATTGCACTGGCTGCCAATTCGCTACCGAGCCCAATTCAAGGTTTTGACTCTAACATACAAGGCTCTAAATGACTTGGGCCCCAAATATCTAAAGGAGCGCCTTCTCCCACATCGACCTGCCCGTGCCTTAAGATCAAGCGGTGAGGCCCTCCTGGTTGTCCCACCACCTTCAACAGTGAGGTTGGTGGACACCCGGGAGAGGGCCTTTTCTGTGATGGCCCCCAGACTATGGAATAGCCTCCCCCTTGAGGTGCGTCATGCCCCTTCCCTATATACATTTAGGAGGGCAGTGAAGACGCACCTCTTTACCCTGGCCTTTGGCTAAGCTGTTTATGTTCCCCCTCAGTACAGACACTATTATTTTAAACATATTGTATACTGTTTTATATTTGTTGAACTTTTAATGTCTTTTAATGTATATTCTATTTTAATCTGTTGTAACCCGCCCAGAGACCTTCGGGTATGGGGCGGGATATAAATGTAAATAAATAAATACTGAAATTGAACAAGAGGCGTTCAGACATGACCTAGTAATGCTATCACACCTGAAATGTTGTCTCTATGTTTGAACTGTCTCCTCACATTGGTTTTAATACTTCCTTAGTATTAAATCAATGCAACACTGAAGCTTCACCCAGATCACACTTACTTAATCCACATTATTTGGATAATCCAGAATAAAATGAGTCTGGATGTGCTTTCCTCCAGATCATCCAAATAATGCGGATTAAGAAAGTGCTGTCTGGATGAAGCTTTACTTAGAAGGTTACCCTTTATCAGGTGATAGTAACTTCTTACTGTAGAGTATGCTGTTATATGCTGATTTAAAGTTGTACAAAAGGCTGGAATGCTACTTTCTGAGCATTCTTGTTAGATCATCATGGTCTTTCATAGAAACATAAGAAATACCCTGTTGGATCAGTTTAATGACTATGTAGTCCAGCACCTGTTATCGCAGTGGCAATCAGTTGGCTACAGAAGCCTACAAGCAGGGTGTAAGTACAGATCCTGAGAATCAGAGGGTACCTCCATACCCACATGCACAGCTTTTTAAAGGCCACAGCAGCAGTGAAGCATTTGGTGAAGCAAAAAGATGCTGAACTAACAGCATCTTTTTACTTCGCACTTACCTTAGAATGCTATGCTGCTACTGTGGGTGCCACAGTATCCTGTCTGGCAGACAAGAAGCTGCTGCGAAGGGATGGTGCAGCATAGCACGTTTCTGGAAGGAGCGAATGAGTGACTTTGGACCAGCCAGGTCTGCTGATTCTGATCATGGAAAGGTGTGGGCTGGATCAGCTGATCCAGCCCAGCCCATACTACATCCTGAATAAAAGTTCAAAGCCTCAGAGGCCCCAGGAGATGCACTTCCCCCTGTTCTATCTTGCTAGGCCAGAACATGAGAACATGACTACATGGCACAACATGCTTCCTCATTTGGAATTTGGACTTTAAACCCATTTAATCATTACTAGCATTCCTGATCAGGAGTCTCCTGATTGGGATTACACTCCATCTAAAGCTTGTAGAACGTTCCAGTGAAGGGGTTATGTGGGCTCACAGATAGGCATTAATGTAAGGATCTGATTGTTCCAGTATTCACTTTCACTGTGTGACCTCTAGGACCGTTCTGCACTCAGCCTCATTAGTCACTGTGTTCAGTAGGAACTTGAACATTAGATTTTATTAAATTGGCACTTGCCCTTCAAAAGCTAGTGAAGTCTACTATTAGGCTCCAGCTGGGAGCCCTGCTGTTGTCTGCAACTGTGGGATCTACCATACTGTGCACTAGCACCATATTCCAGAATATAGTCCAGAATAAGGCCCAGTGGAGAAAGAGTTCTAGTTCTGCATTGGGGGTGGGGGTGGGTGGGAGGCGAAAAACATCTCCATATCCACTCTGCCCTCACTATACAAAATTTTACATATCTGCTTTCTACCCTGTCCTTCACTCTTCTTCCTTTCTAGACTAAAAAGTTTTTCCTCACAGAGGACTCCCACTGTTCCCTTTGCCATTTTGGTTGCCTTCCTCTGAAACTTTTCTAATTCCACTTTGCCCCTTTTTTTGAGACCTTGTGGTAGAAAACTGTAAAAAGTATTCCAGACTCCATCACTGCTTTGTAAACAGCATGACAATATTGACAGTTTTACTTTCTATAGAGTTTCTTGTTAACCCCAACATACTCCAAGCCTTTGTTTTACACTTGAGGCACACTGAGTAGATAGGTTCATCAAGCTATTTACCACAGCCAGCTGAGATCCCATTTGGCTGTAGCCATAATTTGGATTTTTGTTTTTACAGTTTACACTTGCCCACAATGAACACCAGACAATGCTGGGAGCTCTTCACAATCTATTTTGGTTTTTATCAGTCCGCGCTATGTGGTTTCATCTGCATACCAGCCCATGTGACAGCTATGGCCCCAGTGTATAACCTTGGAGAATTGCAATAGTCATAGTTCTCACTTATGAGAAATGTCCATGTACCTGCTGTGGTATTAAGCTTAAGAAATCTTTGGTTGGAGACTTTATCAAAAGCTGGTTCAACTTTATTTGCATGTTTAGTGATTAAATAAACAAACAAATAAATATTGATTAGCGAGAACTTCCTCTTCCAGAAGCGATCTTGCCTGTCACTTGAGCAAGGTCTGTGTTTTAAAATGTTTGGTAGGTTTATCTTCGGTAATGATTTCCACAGTGATCCTTGAGACAGAAGTTGAGAGCTCTTTGATTTCCCAGATCAATTCTTTTTTAAAAAATTAAAAAGTTACACACACCACCTCCCAGTTCCCAACCACAGCTTTTTAAAGAAAAGCATAAAATATTGCCAAGTTCCCTTTTTCTCCTATATACTACCACCCCCAAGGCCTTATTTACCTTAGTGATTTAGAACCACTATATCGAGAGCTCTATTGAAATGTCAGTAAAGCACCGTCTGGATGCTCAAACACAGTTCCTTTTGAAAGGGCTGGGTTGAGACCACATTAGGCCAGTAATTGCCGCAGCTCTGCTCCAGAAGCCAACTCCTAAAGTTGATTCCTTTCATTAGCTACCACTCAATGGCCAATCTTCCCTTAGGAGCTTTCTCTATTTAGTTTCCTGTGAGATTATAATTACTATTGTATTGCTCTTTAAAAGTACAATTTGGAGCATATGTCTAGGAATTGCTGTGAGCATTCTGCAGCTAGAAATAACATTCATGCCTCCCGATCCTCTGTTTTCATCAACACGCGAGCCTCTCTGTCAATGATTAGGCCACTCTGTGACTAGTGGCTCTCATCTCCTGATAAAATTGCTAATGGGAAAGCCATGAAAAAAGCCCCATCAGGCTAATCAAACTCTCTGAGCTCACAAGCCTCATTAAAATAGAGTAAACGGCTTTGGGAGGAAAGTTCCTTCGTCTATCAAGTGTAGGCTCTGCTCCTAAAGCCTTGAAGGAATTTGTGTAATAAGCTTAATAGGCTTTACATGGGAAGAAAAGTAATATGGCTTGTTTCTAATTGTCCCCCTGGAATCATCTAATTTAGAGCTATGTTTATGAAATAAATAAAAAATGACCATATTCCCCAGCTTTGCCATGCGTTGATTGGAATTTTGCCACTGGGAATTAGGAGTGTAATTTCCCACTGTTGGTGTACTATGCTGAGACTTGTACCAGCTCCACCAAAGGCAAACCTGTTCTTTTAAAGATATATATATATATATCCCCCTCCTTCTACCATATCTTACTTGATACTCCAGACAGCCTCACCTGCCTTCAGTGAGCCAGTCTGGTCTAGTGGTTAGGGAGCCGGGCTCTTGTCTGGAAATACCGGGTTTGATTCTGCCCTCCCCCTAAAAGCCAGCTGGGTGACCCTGGGCTAGTCACAGCTCTCTTCTGAGCTTTCACAGCCCCACCTACCTCACAGGGTGTTCTGTTGCTGACTCTGAAGGCAGATTTAAAGTGGGGACAGAATATGATGTGACTGGGCACCGTTTTGCTATGGCAGGCTTACATGCTTTGTTGAACATGGTTGAGGAGCAGGAAAAACCCACTGGAAATATTTTGAATAAACATTCAGTAGGAATGCTTCAATAAAAAGGTCAGAAATCTTAAAAATATGGTTTTGAATATCTGTTTTCAGTACAACAGAAGAAGAGAGTGGGTTTACTAGAGAGCTGCTTGAGAGATACTGGGATTTGTGGGCAGCCAACCAGTTGCTCTGGTAGCCCCATTAAATGGGTCCAGAGAAGAAGAAAAGGCAATAAGGCAGAGAGGCAGAGAGAGAGGAAAACACACAGGATGGACAAGGTTGCATTGGTGAGCATCCATAATATATTCATATGGAAATCATTTCAGAAAAGATGCCCCCCTTTTACATTGATTGGTAGCAAGATGGGAACTGTGGAGCTACTGCTCTTTCTCCCCCACACACTGCATGTGGTTGTGGATTCTTGTGTAAGTTTGTGTTAGGCCAAGGAGCCCAAGAAGTAGATGGGTTAGTTGTCCCTGCATGGAGACAGACACATGTGATTCAAATCCATGTTGCCCCAAACCATATGGGGATGCTGTATTGTGCGTGACAATGTGGATTTTTATTGCACGTGTCCAAAGCTCATCAGCCGGATTGCATGGGGACACGGCCAAGGAGTCATCAGAAACAAGGAATGATTATTCATTCACTGTTGTGTATGATCTAACATAGGGATGTGCTATGAATTTTTTTCATGTTTCGCTGCAAAGTGAGTGTGAACAAAATTATCATTTGTACAAATAGAGCTACTTTGAATATGGTAGGATTTGAATCCGCTGCAAATGTTCTTTGAATGCTGTTTGAATCTGATTTGAATCCCTGCTGCATCTCTGAATCCCTTCCAAATCGGCTTTGAATCTCCTCTGTACACTTTAAATCTTCTCTGAATCCACTTTGTGTCCACTCTGAATCTGCTACAGGTATGACTGGGCAGCCACTTTGCTCCCTCCCCATGTTTGCAAAAACTGTATAATGAAGTTTTGAACAAATGTACGAATTTCAGATGTGATGAATATCTGTGCACATCCCTAATCTAATATGTTGACAAACATAAAGCAGCCAATGAACTTTTCTATACATGGTAATCCCTCTGCTGTACGTTTGGTTGGGATTCCGATAAAGACACTGATTTCAGACATGTCTTTCTTTTTCTTTTTTAAAACAATTTTTAAAATTTTATTTTCAATTTAAGTCTTAACAATTCAAAATAACAACAATAATAGAATATAAACGTCCCAATAAAACAATAAAACTTAAAGAAAATATAAATATAAATGAGAATAAATCTGTGATTTTAAAACAACAAAATTATTCACAGAAAACTTACGTTTATAGTAAGCTAAGAAATCCAAGACTGATTACACCAGAAATGTCACTAGGTAAAGGCTTCCCTCCTGCCAAATTGACTTTAAAATTCAGTACTGCATTTTAATCAAGGTCTTTATGAAATAATTGCTGTTAGGGGGTGAGAGGTCACTCAGCTGAAGGATTTCCGGGCAAAGCAGAGAACTCTTGAACCTTTATTTGACATTTCAAATTCATTTGCTTCCTTTGGATTTCTGCTGGGCTATCAAGTATTCTTTCAAAATATAAGGTGTAATTGGGGTCCAAGAGGCAATTGCAGATCTAGAGAAGATCCTGAGATCACCTCTTGCTGCCCCCACCAAATGCAGGAAGCAATCACGAGCTTAACTGATATGTCTCCTGGCTTGTTTTGCTATAATTCCTCTTGTAGCAACCTGAAAGCCAGCCATGTTGTTGTTTTTCATGTACTTTGCTGGCTTCTGGGTAGCTGCAAGAGGAATGATAATGCAGTGAACTGGCAGACACCAGGTAGCCATTGCTATTATGGAGCAACCTAGCATCATTTCCAAATTTCCCATAATAGTAATACTATGGGATACCACCTTGCTGTCCAGGTACTGTACTGGGAATGCTGCAAATACATCTGGCATTCCCAACCTAGTCCCAAGAAAATCTGTGCGGAGCTGTTATGTGCTTTTGTATGTTGTAAGATCCAAGGAGATTTAACTGCAACAGCAAGTGTCGCCAAGGGGAGCACCTACCACAAACCGCCTGTTCAGTCTTGAGCAACATTGCGCCTTTTCAGCCTTTCTAGAGTTTATCAGACTTATGCAGCTGTTCCCTCTCCTGGAGAAAATGCCAATGAGACATAATGAGGTTACACTGAACTCCGAGTAGTAGTGCACGTGGGTTTTTTTTTAAAAAAAAGGAACAAAAAGGGAGGGAGGCTATTAAAGCAAATTACAGAGTACTACAGCTGAAGTCTCAGCTAGTCTTATTGCTTATTTACATAACATTACTTTAAATGATTTGCATTAGGATTTTCTTTTGAAAGGGAGATCTTGCTGGAGAAAGCTTAACAACACTAACCAGGATCTATAAATTGCTGGCCAAGCAGAACTTTTACTAAACGAAGGGGGAGGAAGGATTCTATCGTATCAAATACGGTAGATTGGAATTACTTTTCTCCTTCCTTCCTGCTGCTAGAATACGTAAAATATAGTTTAATCCTTTAAGCTGCAGCCTCATACTCCATATCATGGGAGTCAGTTCTAGCCCCCACCCCTGAGAGGGAAGCATGGGAGGGTGTTTGGGGAGGCACATTTGAGGAAGAACTCCCACACGTTGTTATTCTGAGATGGAAACCCAGTGGCGGAGTGGGATAAGAAGGTGTGGAAATGCTTCCTTGGATTCGGCCCAGGAAACTGGTGGGGTTGTGGGAAGGTGATATAATTCACAAAGCATTCCTACCTCCTAAGCAGCTTCCCTGCTCCCCAGACTTCTCTTGCCTTTCCTGCAAGCTGGAGGGCAGAACATGTACCTCTCCCTCCCCACATCTTCTCTTTCAGCCAAAAAAGTGAGCAGGGGGAGGAGGAGGAGGAGGAGAGAGTGGAATGTCATTTCTGCTGTCTTCTGTCACTTTCATCAATGAAGGACTTGGAGGTAGAGATGTGCATGAATGGGTTTTGGGGCACTCGATTAGTAATGAATCGATAGAAAATTCGTATTTGCTCATTTGAATGTGACAGGATTCTACTCGATACGAATGTATTCAAATGAATTCGTACAAATAGCCAATTTGAATGAATACTTATCTGATACGTATCTGATAATGCATATGTATCCAATACATATCTCCTAACATATCCACTCTGAAAGCATCAAATCTGACTTGAATCCACTTCTAATCTGCTCTCGATCCATACCGAATGCACTTCGAATCCATTGCAAATCTGACTGGTGCAGCCGCCTTCCCACTTCCCCAGTTTCACGAATTTCCAAACCATTTGTACAAATGTCCGGAAACATATGTATTAGTACGAATGTTGATTTACAAATCTCGTAACATTTGATTCATGTACGAATGTCTGAATTCAGCTGAATTTGTATGAATAACGAATGTTACAAGTATTCATGTACTTGGAGGCTTCTTTCTGCCACAGCTAAAATACATTCCCTGCTAGGCATCATCCATATGACATCAACTAGAGGTGGCTTCTGGGTTGGGAGGCAAGAGATCTTCAGACAGAAGAAGATCTGAAGCTTGATAGTGGAAGTCAGAATGGTGCTGCTGAGAACATCTGCAAGTTGCCTGTTTTCTTGTCTGTTCCTGTGAAACCTCAGCAGTGAGGTTTCTAGGCAAACCTTACCTGAGAGACTGGAAATACATCAGCAAGTTGCCCATTTTCTAGTCTGTCCCACTGAGTCTGGGCAGAATATGTGGCCCTTGCATTGCTTTCTTGTCTCTCCCCTTCTCAGTGCATCCACACAAGGATAAGAAAGCAATTTTGCTGGGAGGATTGGTGTGGGAATAGCCTCTCTCTTTTGCCATTTATGCCACTCACTTCCACTATAGGTTCTGTCCACTCACTGGCAGAATGGGGACAAGACTGGCTGTCTACCCTACTCCCTGGTTTGCAGCTGGATCACTGCAAGGCGCCATGTGGATGAAACCCTAGAAATTTCTTCTGAAATAGAACCTCACTGGATACAGTCGAATATCCTTCTGTGTAACTCTGTACAAGATTGCAGTGGTTGACGCCAGACTGGGCTTCCTGGAGAGCTCATTTTGGTCCCCCTGAACCGCATTTTCATCTGCAGTGGATCAGGCTGAAGAACAGATGATCAAAGTACCCCGGAGTTCCAATATGTAGGCTCTCCCTGCAGCATAGTGTAGGATAACTTGGTTTTGCTCCACTTGATCCAGTTGAAATGTGGCCCTATTTGACCAATTTCCAGTACTTTCAAGGTGAACTTTGTGCATTTTAGAATATCTCTTTTAAAAGTCCTCTTTCCAGTCTCCCTTGGGCTTTCTGCATTTGGCCCCATAATCTGCATGCAGTATACTCCCAGACAGAGCACCTGCACTTGAAGGGGACATTTCCAGCTCAGAAACAGCCCTTCTGTGCAGGAGCATACAGCATGCAAACTACATGTGAAGCACAATTTCTTTCTCCACACGCAAACTTACCCTGCGCAGAGACAGCCTTTACCATCACCGGTAAAGCCCATTTACACCGCTATGGTGCTGGGCGGGTCACTTGAGGTGCCATGCAAGCATGCTGGCACCTCAGATGATCTCAAACACAATTGTGTGTGTGCAGCGCGTTACCAGCATCCTGGTGATGGTGACGGCACCCACATAGCCATGCCAGCCACAGGGACAAAGATGGCCTCACCCGGGCATGTTTCTGGACCTAAGTTAGGTCTGCAGACACATGGGGTGAGGGATGGAGTGCATAATTCCTCTCTCCTGGATGGGACGTGAATTTCAGAAAGGCCCCTTGTTCCCCCACTTCCCCCCTCCTTCACTGGAAAGTTTCCAGTACACTTTATTTGACAAATAACAATGAATTATATACAACAGTGATAACATTGAGTTGTAATGTTATAATTACTTAAGATCACTTGAAAGAAAACCATACCATTGAATTCCATGGAATAGGAGATAAAACAGAGGAAGCCAAATATTCCTTAAATCCCCCTGATAACCTCTTGCTGGCATTTCCATGATCCCATCAAGAATTTTTCAACTGGTAAATATAAGAAGACACCTATTCTTATATTTACTACAGTATCAAAACAATGCAGCGTTTGTTAAAGTAGAGAGCCAGTAATGCAAAGCAGACTCATCATTCCATTAGCACCATGTGAAGCCAGATGTGAAAGGGCCCAACCAAAGTGTCAAAATCTTGTGTTGATTTTCCATGTGCTACACAGCCAGCCATATGCTGCATTCAGCAAATAAATCAGTACCAGTCTGCTGCTGGCTTTTAATTGCTTTTAAGATATCTTATGTTTTTTGAATTTTACTGGTTCTCTTGGATATAGGAAACTTTTCTGAGGTTGAAAAATACCGTATGTTCCTGTGTATAAGATGGCTGGGTGTATAAGACGACCCCCAACTTTTCAGTTAAAATATAGAGTTTGGGATATACTCACCGTATAAGAAGACGACACCCGGCGTATAAGTCGACCCCTGACTTTTGAGAAGATTTTCCTGGGTTAAAAAGTAGCCTTATAAGCCAGAATATACAGTATGTCTTTCTACACAAAGATGTCGTAACTCCAAAATACCCTTTTTGTAGCCTCCAAAATCACTAGGGATGCACTCAGATTTAGAAACAAAACGACCGGTCTTTCAATGCTTTCTTTCTTCCTTTTACCTATTTTTAAGCTTTCAAGTCCTTCTTTTTCTTCCTTATTTGTACCCAGATTCAACTTTCCCTTTTCAGTAAAACTACTCTCTTTTTAACTTTTTTTGCTGCTAATCCAAATTTGTTTTTGATTTCACCTTCAGCATATCCTGCCTTCCTGCCTTCCTTCAAGGTTTTTGGACCTGTCCTGTTGTTTTTCTTTTTCCAGATCTACACTTCACACGTAGAGTGCCTCCAGACATGAGGAAAAACCTACCATGTTCCATGTTCTTGAGACTATATAGGGTTTGCCACACATATTGCTTACCCTGTCTGAGACCTCTTTGTGAGATCCTTCGTCTTACAAAGTACCGAGATGGAGGAAGTACATTTTTTAAAAAGGGAAATGGGCGTGCACTTTCTGCATATGGTTATTTTGCCAGACACAAAGAAATGACGGACAGAGATAAGAGTCTGATATTTTGGGTGTTTCTGCACAGGCTGTTAAAACACATATAGACACACATACAGGACACATTAAAGACACATAAGAACTTATCTTCCGCACAGGAGGCCAGATCCGGGACTCTTCCTGGTGGCCATTTCCACACAAGACCCAACCCTAATTGGGTCTTGCCGCTGAAGAATCTGTTCTTCGTGAAGACCTCGAAAATTTGGTCTTCAATCCGTCCCTTCTTCAGGTATACAGCTGGTTAAAGGCTGAAGAAGAAGTGGGGTGGTGTTAGGCTGATAGTTCTGTCTCAAAACATTTAAAATGTGTGCTTCATTTTGTGAATGAATATTGCTACAGAATATGCAATACAAGTTCAAGACTCAGTAGCTTCGAAAGAGCACTATTACATACTAGTTTGGGTGTTCCAGTCTTGTTACCGATCTCCATTTGTTGCTGTTTTCAACAGTTTAATTTCCTTTGCTTAATCTACTGTAGAGGATTTGTTGCTGTTTTGTTAAATATTAACTTTTTGCACTACTTCTAATGAGAAATGAAATGAAGCCTTCTTGGTGCAGGTCTTTCCTTAGTCCTGATTCTTTACAATTGACCAGGAGAAATATTCAAAATCTTCAAGGTGTAAGATGAAGAAAGAATGAAATATCTAAATTGCAGAAAGAGAGGCTTTAGCAATGAATGAGCTTCCGGGGAACTCAAATTTATTTCTACATTAATAAAGGCTGGGCTGTAGCTACGATTTCATTGTTTAACAGACAGACTCAGGATGTAAAACATTGTAGTGTGACCTATGTGTTGACAAAAATGCCTTCACTGTATGTAAACACTTTTATACTGAGGTGGCAACCAGACCTGGCAATTTTACTAAACTTGCTTATTTGTGAAAGTTTATTTGTGAAAGTCTGTCGTAATCTGGAGTTGTACATATTAAATATATAATAAAACATCTATCAGATACTTTATGATAACTGAAAATTTGAAATTAAGGAAAGGTATGGGGTTGCAATTTGATGAGAATAGTGTGATCCAGATGGTCCCCATAACATGCGGACTGGCAACTTGACAAAAACATAATGAGAACTATCTCACGCCAAAGCCAATTTTGAAAATCTGTGCATTTAAAATTTCCTTAGTACACTCATCCTGAAAAACATTCCAAAACCTCCTTTCTGGAGGTGTAGGTCATAAAGTTTATTGCTCAGATCTAGGGTTGAAAACACTTCATGCACATGTGCACATGTGTTCATGCACAGACACATGCTTACACTAACAGCTCCCCCCAGAGGTTCTTTTATTGGCAAGATCTGCACTGCGCCATAACACTGCCATGGAAGAGTTTGAAGGGCACGTTTGTCCATCACTGCCAGGTTTGTTTCATGGTCTGGGTAGTTGGCAGGAGTGCACAGCAGCTTGAAAAATTCTATTGCAGCTGATACCAGGGTACTGGAAGAAGTTACTACAAATACACTGCTTTTCTTTGGATGATCCTGTGCTACCCAGGGTACTGGACCAGCAAGCCTATTAAGAGCCTCCCATCTGCTTGGGGCCTCCTTTAGTGTAGCGATCCCTCGCCCCACCTAACTCACCTGCCACCGGCCTCCAAGCCCCTGCTTGGCTTGGGGACTGCCTCTCTCCCATTGCTCTCTCATTTTCTGCTCCTGGCAACCCAGGGCCAGCGGCCCACTGACAAGGTCCAGCTCTGGCATGGTGGCCAGCGGTGGGGAGAGAAGAGGCAGCCAGCAATGGGCCCCAAAGCAGCTCCGTTGCCTGCATGGCCCGAGAGCTTGCTGGGCCAGGTGAGGTGTGACAGAGGGCAATCAGCTGTGGTGTGATCTGCTTCATCTGGGCCCCACTGGCAGGGTCCCCATGCACCTGCGGCACAGCCGCAACCAGGCCCATTGGGGCAGCATGGAGGTGGCCACCTCATAGAAGGAGCTCAGCACCCACAACACCCACACCAGGTGCTGCGGGCCTGGCCCAGCGCTGCCCACCTGGCCCTGCATGGGGAGGAAGCCTGCCGGCTGTGGCTGGCGGCCTCCCACAGGACCTCCTGCGCATGCTGGGGGAGCACTGCTGCCAGCCAGGTCCAGCCCAGCCAGGGCAACCAGCAGCAATAAGGGAGGAGGTGACAGCAGATAGGCCCTGCCCCAGGATGGGCCCTTTGCCCAGCAGGCGGTGGGCCCATGAGAAGCCCTGATGCTGATGCTGCTGAGGACAGGGGACACCACCACCCTGGCTGCCTGAGCACCCTCTGGGGGCCTCCTTACCTTATGGCCAGGGCCTTCCCATGACCCCCTTTTGGAGGGTTATTTAAAGTTCTGCAGAAGAATAAAGAACTCTTGGTTCCAGCTGATCCTGTCTCCTGCTTGATCTCGCTTCCCTGTGCTTGTGATCTTTAACGTCTGCCATTAAGCACGTGGCAGGTCCCTGATCTCAAGCCAGTAGGGTTCAAGGGATTATACTTTTGCAACACCCAGCAAGGAACCGTAACAGCAATAGCTGTTACCCGCATTAATACAGCCTCCAGCCAGGGGCGGTTCCGCCTTCTGAGCGGCGGAGCGCGCGCACACCCTGCGCCCTGGGGGCATATACAATGCATTATAGCTTGTTCCACCCATCAGCAGCTTTCCACTCCTTCTATTGGTTCAAGGCGCATTATTTTTTATCACTGGAGGAGCGCTGCCAGAGAGCGCCGCTCTGACAAAGCTGATTGGTGGAACAAGATATGCTCCTCCTTCCTTCTCCTGTGTGTGCGCGCCTGGCCCTGTTGCCGCCGCCATTTCTGGAGAGGCGGGTGGACTGAAGAAACCAAGGTAAGTTGCTCCCTCCCTTTGCCCCTAAGCTTAGCTTTTAACCTCCCCTTTTTACCTGCCCCCCTCTCCCTCCGTCCTCTCTGCGTCGCGTCCCTCCCTTTCTCTCCCCCCCCATTCCCTACCTAGGAGTAGGTTCTGTCAAGGCTAAAAAGCCAGTGGAAGGAAAATGTAGTGATGTGTGCAAAAAGTAGAATAGATAACCAGGAGTTAACTTAGTATTTAGTCAGGAGACTCCTGGAATTGCATCATAAGGTGAGGTGTGCAAAACACATCACCAGTTCTCCTAAGACTGATGACAACATCACAGGGATTGTGCAAGAGTTGTGTAAGACTGTGTAACACTTGCGAAATGCCAGGATATGACACTCCAACTCAGATAGTGGAAAGGTATAAAACTGGGCACGGCTGTACCTTTGCCTTGCCTTGCCTAGCTGGTCGAGGAAGAAGGAGAATGTAACTTGCTATGCAATAAACCTCTTTGGAGAATTTACGGCGTCCCTGACTCCTTTGTTTACACTGGCGAAGAGGGGGAGAAGGAGGGGCCAAGCCTCAGCAGGATCGGAGATCCAGATCGGGAAGCCAGGCCCTTCAGCACCTTGGACAGCGACAGCTGAAGCTGACAGTCTGGGAGCCAAGACACAGAGAGGGGAATTGCTTTTCCGGGAAAGCAGGAAAGCAGGACTTTGTGTTTCCAGCACGAACCAAGGCGCGACTCTGCGAATGGAATGCTGATGGAGATTTATTACCACAGGGGGGGCAACCAGTTACCCCCTGACAAGGGTTATGGGCCCAGAGCGTTAACCCCGCGCGTGCTGGAAAGTTCAACTGACTGTGAGTGCCGAAAGGCTGAGTGAAAAGAGAATCGGACGGCTGTCTGATTGTCTGTTTTGTGTGTCTGTTCTTTGTCACGTTTGACAGAAGAAGGAGGAAGGAAAGTGCACTGCTTGAGAGGTGGAAGCTGCACGTTTTCTGACACTGGATGAGACGAACTTTTCTGTATGGTGTGTTTACACTGAAGCGGCGCTTACCGGAGAACGAGTCTGGAGATTGTGGCAGATTTGCAAGTTGCAACATGGGGAGTCAAATGCCCCCCAGTGCAAAAGACATTTGTCCTGTTAGAAAGTTTGACTGATGAGTTTGAAAATATCCTGTGGAGCCTACAGTGTGTTGACCAGAGGCAGCTGGCTGCAAAGATGGTGGCATCACGAGTCTTGGAGGAAAGCCAGCGTAAGGACTACGAGGCAAAACTCCAGAGACAGGAAACAGGGGTGACTCAAACCCACTCAATCGAGACTTTCAATGATTTTGAGCCTGAGAAAGCATTTGTGTCCAGAGGGAGGAAATGCTTCCACGGTGGTGGAAAGGATCATCTCATGAAGGACTGGAGAAAGTTGGCTGAGGAAAGAGCCAAGAAGGAACCCAGGTGTGCTGCAAGCAACAGAAGGGTTGTAAAGAACTGTGAGTCTATAGCCTGTGTGGCTGCAAGCCCTAGTTGGGTGTTGGACTTGGGGGCAAGTTTTCACATGGCCAATTGTGAAAAGCTCCTGAAAGATGAGATGCCTCCTAATGCAAATGGTGCATCGGGGGGGCGAGGATCTGCAGTGGCAATTGAAAAAATACCATGTTTTGGAAAGGATTTTTCAAATGTATTGCAAGACTGTTTAATCAGGGAATCTGAGCTAACAAACAGTAATTATGCTTTGTGTTTCAAGGGGAATGATTGTACTGTTAGCATAAATGATGAAATTTGTGCTAGGGCAGTCAAGGGAAACAAAGTGTATGTGATGACTTACGGGCTTGAATGCGCGCTAGCTGATAATGTGCTGTTGCACTTAAACTGCGCCCATTATTACCAGAAAGTCATGGGACATGTGAGCTCCACAAGTGTGGTGAAACTAGTGGGAGTGTGTCCAAAATTTCAGCTGAAAATTTGTTCAAACCGTTGGGATTGTTCAGTTCACAGCAAGGTAAAGCCTGAGGTTTTTCCTGTGGCCAAGTTTAGCCAACGCACGACAGAAAGATTGTTTCGGACTGTGCAGGCAAATTTGGCTGGCCCTTTAGCAAAGACTATGGGCAAGAATCAGTATTTTATAGCCATTGTGGATCAACATATGATACTAATGGCAGAAAGAAGTCGAACAACACAGAAAAGGTGGGGAGGGGCAATTTTGAATGTTAATCATGTTGCTAACCATGTTTGGAATTCTTTTGTAAAGGAAATGCTTTATCATATGCTGTATGGTAGACCATCAAACCTTAAATGTATAAGAGGTTGTGGGCAATATGCAAATGTATATAATGTATATGTACCTGCAAATTTCTGGAAAAGGTTAATGTTTGTGGAGTATTCTGGTAACAGCTATAGATTTTGTTCAAGTCATGGAAAAATCTTACTGTCCAGGAGTGCCAACTTTGAGAGATATTCCAGCAGGGAAAGACTCCACATTAATAAGGAGGTTTTTCTCAAGCTAGGGCAGAGTGCCACAGATGCTGGAAATGGAGGGGCACTAAAGCAAGAAGGTTCTACAGATAGTGAGACTAACACTTCTGCAAATGAACAAACACAAACACAGCCTAGGTCAGATAGTGGAGATGGAAAAGGAAGGACACAGGTAATCCTACCAAGGAGAACTCAGAGAGTTAGAAAGCCCCCAGATTGGTTTGGGACACAGACTGCAAACACTTGCATAGTGATAGCAGGAGGCAAGTGGGTATTCAAGAGGCAGGAAATGCCAGATGAAACCCAGAAACACGGGGATAGAGACAGCAGAAAGGTGAATGATCCTAAGGTACCTAAAGAGGACCAAGGAAAGAGAGTTAGTAATCCAGGACAAGAGCTGGAGTGCTGTGTGGCAAAGTTCAAATATTATAGCTGCACAACATCAATACATTTTGGAGGGGATTGTCAAGGCTAAAAAGCCAGTGGAAGGAAAATGTAGTGATGTGTGCAAAAAGTAGAATAGATAACCAGGAGTTAACTTAGTATTTAGTCAGGAGACTCCTGGAATTGCATCATAAGGTGAGGTGTGCAAAACACATCACCAGTTCTCCTAAGACTGATGACAACATCACAGGGATTGTGCAAGAGTTGTGTAAGACTGTGTAACACTTGCGAAATGCCAGGATATGACACTCCAACTCAGATAGTGGAAAGGTATAAAACTGGGCACGGCTGTACCTTTGCCTTGCCTTGCCTAGCTGGTCGAGGAAGAAGGAGAATGTAACTTGCTATGCAATAAACCTCTTTGGAGAATTTACGGCGTCCCTGACTCCTTTGTTTACACTGGCGAAGAGGGGGAGAAGGAGGGGCCAAGCCTCAGCAGGATCGGAGATCCAGATCGGGAAGCCAGGCCCTTCAGCACCTTGGACAGCGACAGCTGAAGCTGACAGTCTGGGAGCCAAGACACAGAGAGGGGAATTGCTTTTCCGGGAAAGCAGGAAAGCAGGACTTTGTGTTTCCAGCACGAACCAAGGCGCGACTCTGCGAATGGAATGCTGATGGAGATTTATTACCACAGGGGGGGCAACCAGTTACCCCCTGACAGGTTCTCCTTTTCCACGTGGCCGCCATGTGTAGGACCGGTTCTAATATCTCTCTCTCTCTCTCTCTCTCTCTCTCTCTCTCTCGGCAGCCTGCCTTGTTGCCAACAATGAAGCCCTGTTCGCCACCGAGAGAGAGAGAGAGAGAGAGAGAGAGAGAGGTGACTTCGCTGCCACCGCTGCCCCAACCAAGTCCGTGGCGCGAAGAGGAACTGGTCGCCAGCACGGGCCTTTCTCTCTTTCTCGGCTGCCTGTCTTGTTGCCGATAAAGGAGTCCTGACTTGGGGCAAACTGGGCTCGAGAGAGAGAGAGAGAGAGAGAGAGAGAGAAAGGGCTGGTGCTGGCGACCAGTTAATCTTCGTGCCACCGGCTTGGTTGGGGCAGCAGTGGTGGCGAAGAGGTGGTGATCTCTCTCTTTCTCTCTCTCGGCCAGCAGCAGCGGCGGCACCGGCCCAGCGCTCGTTACGGCCGAGCTGGGGGCCTCACTCCAGTGGCGGCTGGTGGGCTTCAGGCCTGGGTGTTCACAGCCCTAAGTCCCAGGGAGGCGGGGACTGCTGAAGGTGCTGGGTGGAGCCTAAGAGGTCACTGGGTGGAGCTTAAGAGGTCACTGGGTGGAGCTTAAGAGGTCGCTGGGTGGAGCCTAAGAGGTCACTAGGCGGAGCCCCGGTTCAGAAAGTCTCAGAACCAGATAGGTGGGACCACAGCCAATCTGATGTGTTCCCTGGCTGAGTCTTAAAGTGCAATGAAGCCGGATTAAACCTGAGGTGTGACTGCAGCCAATGTGAAAAGAAAATTACTGGTCACATGGCTGATGTCTTCTGTGCCTATGAAAGTGGACTTAAGCTAGATTAATCCCTAGAAGAGGAAGAAAAAGAAGAGGAGGATGAGGAAGAAGAAGAGTTGGCTTTTCTACCCCGCTTTTCTCACCCATTTAAGGGGACTCAAGGCGGCTGACAAACTTTCTGTTCTTCCCCGCACAACAGACACCCTGTGAGGTAGGTGGGGCTGTGAGAGCTCAGAAGAGAGCTGTGACTAGCCCATAGCCACCTAGCAAGCTTGGCTCATGTGAAAGTGGACTGAAGCTGGATTAATCCCTAGAAGAAGCAGAAGCAGCAATGGCTTTTCTACCCCAGTTTTCTCTCCCATTTAAGGGGACTCAAAGCGGCTGACAAACTTTCTGCTCTTCCCCACACAACAGACACCCTGTGAGGTAGGTGGGGCTGTGAGAGCTCAGAAGAGAGCTGTGACTAGCCCATGGCCACCTAGCAAGCTTGGCTCATGTGAAAGTGGACGGAAGCTGAATTAAAGCTCTGGTGTGACTGCAGCCAAAGTGAAGAGAAAATTATTGGTCACATGGCTGATATCTTCTGTGCCTATGAAAGTGGACTAAAGCTAGATTAATCCCTAGAAGAAGAAGCGTTGGCTTTTCTACCCCGCTTTTCTCTCCCATTTAAGGGGACTCAAAGCGGCTGACAAAGTTTCTGTTCTTCCCCACACAACAGACACCCTGTGAGGTAGGTGGGGCTGTGAGAGCTCAGAAGAGAGCTGTGACTAGCCCATGGCCACCTAGCAAGCTTGGCTCATGTGAAAGTGGACGGAAGCTGGATTAAAGCTCTGGTGTGACTGCAGCCAAAGTGAAGAGAAAATTATTGGTCACATGGCTGATGTCTTCTGTGCCTATGAAAGTGGACTAAAGCTAGATTAATCCCTAGAAGAAGAAGCGTTGGCTTTTCTACCCCGCTTTTCTCTCCCATTTAAGGGGACTCAAAGCGGCTGACAAACTTTCTGTTCTTTCCCACACAACAGACACCCTGTGAGGTAGGTGGGGCTGTGAGAGCTCAGAAGAGAGCTGTGACTAGCCCATGGCCACCTAGCAAGCTTGGCTCATGTGAAAGTGGACGGAAGCTGGATTAAAGCTCTGGTGTGACTGCAGCCAAAGTGAAGAGAAAATTATTGGTCACATGGCTGATATCTTCTGTGCCTATGAAAGTGGACTAAAGCTAGATTAATCCCTAGAAGAAGAAGCGTTGGCTTTTCTACCCCGCTTTTCTCTCCCACTTAAGGGGACTCAAAGCGGCTGACAAACTTTCTGTTCTTCCCCACACAACAGACACCCTGTGAGGTAGGTGGGGCTGTGAGAGCTCAGAAGAGAGCTGTGACTAGCCCATGGCCACCTAGCAAGCTTGGCTCATGTGAAGCTGGATTAAAGCTCTGGTGTGACTGAAAGTGGACGGAAGCTGGATTAAAGCTCTGGTGTGACTGCAGCCAAAGTGAAGAGAAAATTATTGGTCACATGGCTGATGTCTTCTGTGCCTATGAAAGTGGACTAAAGCTAGATTAATCCCTAGAAGAAGAAGCGTTGGCTTTTCTACCCCGCTTTTCTCTCCCATTTAAGGGGACTCAAAGCGGCTGACAAACTTTCTGTTCTTCCCCACACAACAGACACCCTGTGAGGTAGGTGGGGCTGTGAGAGCTCAGAAGAGAGCTGTGACTAGCCCATGGCCACCTAGCAAGCTTGGCTCATGTGAAAGTGGACGGAAGCTGAATTAAAGCTCTGGTGTGACTGCAGCCAAAGTGAAGAGAAAATTATTGGTCACATGGCTGATATCTTCTGTGCCTATGAAAGTGGACTAAAGCTAGATTAATCCCTAGAAGAAGAAGCGTTGGCTTTTCTACCCCGCTTTTCTCACCCATTTAAGGGGACTCAAAGCAGCTGACAAACTTTCTGTTCTTCCCCCCACAACAGAAACCCAAAAGTACCTGGGGCTCTGAGAGCTCAGAAGGGAGCCAGCCTAAGGTCACTCAGCTGGCTTCAAGGGGGAGTGTGGAATACAACCTGCTATATGCAGATAACAATCCTCATGTGTGACTGCAGCCAGTGTGAAGAGAAAATCCCTGGTCCCTTGCATTTTCCATTTGCTGCAAGCACTCAAAAGGAAACTTCCTGGAGCAGTAAAGGGAGGTTAACTGAACTGGCTTCAAAGGAAACTGGTATACAACTATTAAATTGTCAGTGGTTGCAACTCCAGATCAGTCCAAGCTGACAAAGCTTCTGTTCTTCTCCCCAAGACAGAACATCCTGTGACGTAGATTGGGCTGTGGAAACTCTGGAAAGGGAGGAGAGGAAGGAAGGACAGAAGGAAAGAAGGAGGGAAGGGGAGAGGGAGGGATGGAAAGGGAAGGAGTGAAAGAGAAGGAAGGAGGGGAGGGAGGGAAGGAGAGGGAGGGAGGGAGGGAAGGAGGGGCGTGGGAAGAACAGAGGGAGAAAGGAAAGGGAGAATGGGGCCCCGCTGACAAGCGAGGGCCCATGAAAAAGGGAAGGAAAAATGGGGGAGGGAGGGGAGGGGAGGGGGGGTAGGGGGGATGGGAAGGGGGAAAGAGAAGAAGTGAAGGGAGGGGGAACGGGTGATGGAGGGGCTGCCAGCGTTAGGAACGAGAAGGGGACGAAGGGGCTGCCCTTAGGAAAGATAGAAGAAGCAAGGGAGGGGGAATGGGCGGCGGGGGGGGGGGTTGCCAGCGTTAGGAACGAGAAAGGAAAGAACGGGCTGCCCTTAGGAAAGATAGAAGAAGCGAGGGAGGGGGAATGGGCGGCGGGGGGGGGTGCCAGCGTTAGGAACGAGAAGGGGACGAAGGGGCTGCCCTTAGGAAAGATAGAAGAAGCGAGGGAGGGAGGGGGAATGGGCGGGGGGGTTGCCAGCGTTAGGAAGGAGAAGGGAAAGAACGGGCTGCCCTTAGGAAAGATAGAAGAAGTGAGGGAGGGGGAATGGGGAGCGGGGGGGGGGGGTTGCCAGCGTTAGGAACGAGAAGGGAAAGAACGGGCTGCCCTTAGGAAAGATAGAAGAAGCGAGGGAGGGGGAATGGGCAGCGGGGGGGGGGTTTGCCAGCGTTAGGAACGAGAAGGGGACGAAGGGGCTATCCTTAGGAAAGATAGAAGAAGCGAGGGAGGGGGAATGGGCAGCGGGGGGGGGGGGTTTGCCAGCGTTAGGAACGAGAAGGGGACGAAGGGGCTATCCTTAGGAAAGATAGAAGAAGTGAGGGAGGGGTAATGGGCAGCGGGGTGGGGGGGGGTTGCCAGCGTTAGGAAGGAGAAGGGGACGAAGGGGCTATCCTTAGGAAAGATAGAAGCGAGGGAGGGAGGGGGAATGGGCGGCGGGGGGGGGGGTGCCAGCGTTAGGAAGGAGAAGGGAAAGAACGGGCTGCCCTTAGGAAAGATAGAAGAAGCGAGGGAGGGGGAATGGGCAGCGGGGTGGGGGGGGTTGCCAGCGTTAGGAAGGAGAAGGGGACGAAGGGGCTATCCTTAGGAAAGATAGAAGCGAGGGAGGGAGGGGGAATGGGCGGCGGGGGGGGGGGTGCCAGCGTTAGGAAGGAGAAGGGAAAGAACGGGCTGCCCTTAGGAAAGATAGAAGAAGCGAGGGAGGGGGAATGGGCAGCGCGGGGGGGGTTTGCCAGCGTTAGGAACGAGAAGGGGACGAAGGGGCTATCCTTAGGAAAGATAGAAGAAGCGAGGGAGGGGGAATGGGCAGCGGGGGGGGGTTTGCCAGCGTTAGGAACGAGAAGGGGACGAAGGGGCTATCCTTAGGAAAGATAGAAGAAGTGAGGGAGGGGGAATGGGCAGCGGGGGGGGGGTTGCCAGCGTTAGGAAGGAGAAGGGGACGAAGGGGCTATCCTTAAGAAAGATAGAAGCGAGGGAGGGAGGGGGAATGGGCGGGGGGGGGTTGCCAGCGTTAGGAAGGAGAAGGGAAAGAACGGGCTGCCCTTAGGAAAGATAGAAGAGGAGGCAGGAGAGCTCGGGTTGGGGCCTGCCTGCTCCACCTGTCCACCCCACCTCTTGTGGAGGGACTGAGAGCGGCAGAGAAGAAAGGAAGTCATGCACCCTGTGCTTCCGAAGCCCCACACCTCTGGCTGGCGATGGAAGGACACGGTGGGGAATGGGTGGAGAAGGGGAGGGAGGTGGAAATAGGGGGGCAGGGGGAGGCAGGGGGTCCTTGTTGTAGGGTTAGGCATGGCAGGGGCTACAACAGTGAGCGGACATACCTTAATTTCAACCTCCCTCTCACCAGTCTCCACCGAAATGGCGGCCACAGGGACCAGGCGCGCTCAGCAGAAGGAAGGAGGGCGGAGCGTATTGCTCTCCGCCAATCAGCTTCTGAGAGCGGCGCTGGCAAAGAGCGATCATCCCTGCATGAAAAAAAGCGCGCCCTGAAGCAATGGAGAGTGTTTCTGACCGATGCAAGGAGCTTATTGCTTAAAAACACTCTCCTTGCATTTAATGTAATTTTCTTCTCCATTGTGGCCTTCCTAGGGTGATCGCGCGCCCATGCGCCCCCTAGAGGCGGCCGCCACTGCCTCACTCTCTTTCTTCCTTCCTCCCTCTGTTCCTTCCATCCACCTCCCTCTACTTCCCTTCCTTATTGCCTTCTCTGTTTCCTTCCTTTCCTTTCTCTCCGTTTCTTCATTCCCCCATTCCTCCCCCTCCCGGGTAGAAAAGCCAATTCTTCTTATTCTTCTTCCTGCTTTCTCTCTCTCTCCTCCTTTCTGTCTTTCCTTCCTTCCTTCTCTCTCTTCTCATCTCCCTCTTGTTCTTTCCTCCCTTCCTTTTTTTCTCTCTTCCTTTCCTCCCTTTCTCTCTCCCCTCCCTGTTTCACTCTTTTTCTTTCCTCTTTCCTCTCTTCTCTTTTCCTTCCTTCCATCTATTCTGTCTATAAATGTGCTTTTCTGACACAGGCGTGTTTTTTGAAAGTCTATTCTGAGCTGTCTTTTCTGTTATTTTGATCCCTCCATTCCTTCCCTCTCCCCTTCCCTCTTTCTTTCCCTCCTTCACAGCTTTTTCCAGAGCTTCCACAGCCCTACCTCACAGGATGTTCTGTTGTGGGGAGAAGAACAGAACATTTGTCAGTCACTTTGAGCCCCCTTAAAGCAGGTAGAAAGCCAACTTCTCTTCTTCCTTATGAAGGCAGATTGTTTCTCGAAGTCTGACTATATAACTAGTGTTTTCTGTCTGCTCTTATGAGGAAAAAACCTCCTTATTTTCAGTTTAGATCTCCTCTTGATGTTTCTTTATTCCTAGAACCAGTGTATGTATGCATACTCTGAAGATGCTAGGAATAATGCCCTGAAATTTAAATAGTAATGGACTATTTGATCTATTTGATCAAGTGGTTAAGGAGCTGGACTCTTATCTGGGAGTACCAGGGTTTGATTCTGCCCTCCTCTATGGAGCCAGCTGGGTGACATTGGGCTAGTCACAGCTCTCTTCTGAGCTCTCACAGCGTCATCCACATTGCAGGATATTCTGTTGTGGGAAGAAGAATAGGAAGCTCTGTCAGCCACTTTAAGACCGCTTAAATGAGTGAGAAAAGTAGGGTAGAAAAAGCCAACTCTTCTTCCTCCATAAAGCCAGCTGGGTGACCTTGGGCTAGTCACAGCTCTCTTTGGAGCTCTCACAGCCCCACCTTCCTCACAGGGGAAGGTGTGGGGAAGAGAAAAGAAGGTTTGTCAGCTGCTTTGAGTCCCTTAAATGTGTGAGAAAAGCAGGGTAGAAAAGCCAACTCTTCTGTTGCTTCTGCAGTGATTTCAGTGTCGGGAAGACAGGCATGGGAAGCAATGACTTGAAGATTATAATGAGATTTGTCTGGATTTTAGAGTAGACCAAGTTTGAATCTGAGGTTCCTTGAATTTCACTACATTGCTTGTGTCAATCCTGTTTGTATAGGCCATAATCTGCAAGAACATTACTGTTTTTCAGTGATATATAGTTAAGGTGGGGGAAGCAAGCATTACCTACCTCTATATTGCTGCTGCCCATTCCCCCTCAATTAGAGTTTCCTTGCTACCACTGTTATTTATTTTCCAAAGATAAAAGTTCCAGTCTGAAGCAGTCCCACCAACTTTAACATACACTGCTTGGCCCCTCCCACATGATATTGGCCCCTCCCACATGACCTCACCCCACATGACCCTTCCCCTCCCATGCCTGTGAACACCCAGCCCTGAAGTCCACCAGCCGCCACTGCCTCCAGCCTTAACCCACAATGTTGTAGTTTTAGATCAGCAGCCACAATTGAAGTAGCTCTAGGCTGCTTCCCCAGGCTTCCCTGAGCCCTCAGATTTAAGTTGCAGGTGCAACTGCAACACTTTAGAGGATTCTAATAGGCTTGTTGGCTCCGTGTACAAGCCAGTGTGGCATCATCCTCTGACTCCAGTTATCACTCGCCATCATGCATGAGGCTCAAGAAATGGGAGCCCAACATTATTCAGATTGCCTCATGTTTTCCACCTTTATTCATAAAACATCATTATAGATCTGAGTATGAATTTTGCATGAAGACAGATTGTTTATGTGTGGTAGTGTAAACACAAGTTGCATCCAGGTAGGGCATTACTCAGCAGTATTTTTTTCTGCATTCAGATTTTCTGCATCATTTCTCCCCTCAAAAAGAAAACAAAACAAAAGGCTATCCTCATCAAATGTCAAGGATAACATTTCAAGTAACCAACAGCTGTATCACTGGGTGCTACTGCACTTGCTTGCACACTAAGAGCCACCTTCCCACATGTTAGTGCAGGAGAGAATGTTATCCAGATTAAGAGAGCCTTGATCTGGATCACTACTATCAATGTCTATTGGCGCACCAGCTCAGCCTAATCCAAAGCATGGAGACATGCAGAAGGCAACTCTCCATTTTTTCAGACTACCAGATGATCCAGTTCAGTGGCTCACCAAAGTGCCCCACCAAAATGAGCTTCCACATGGGCTAAGAGCTAGAAGATTTCATTCCTAGCCCTTCAAAACCCTTGGTGGCTGGCCTTGAAGTTTGTGTAAACTCTGAGGCCAGTGAGGTCCCTGGTCTGATGAGTACTGTTGTGCAGCTAGTACTGTCCCAGACCAAACCATAATAATTACTAGCAGGCTTGTAGTTGTGTGAGAAGGCCCAGGGAAATGAGCCCTGGCAATGGCCACTCCTAGCATTAGGGAAAATGCTTTGCTCTTCTTGGATTTCAGCTGAAATGTAGGAGCAGTTGAATATATTTCTCAAAGGCGTCCATGCTGGCTGATGCCAGGAAGAAAAAAGAAAGAAATATGGGGAGCAATGTGATCTATCATCCCTTTATCTACACTTGCAATTTTTAAGTGATTGTTCATCGTTGCAACCTGCCCTTGGTAGGGATGGCCATGGGGGCAGCAGGCGGCGGCGGGGGGGGGGGGGGAATTAACAAGTTTGTTTCACAACTGAAATGAAAATCTGTTAATTTATTTTGTTGTTGAATCATTTAATTGGAAAAATGTTTTTTCATATTAAGTTTTAAAACTTTTTTCATGAAGAAAATGACCAGGGTTTTTTTTCCCATTGAAAAAGCCCTTTTCATGCCCAAAAACTCAGTGATAGTATTGTTCATTTTTTTTAAGTAGGAGACTGGTTTGTTTCAAGCAAAGTTTTGGATATCTGCAAAACCAGATTTTTGCTTTGATGCAAATGTCTGAGAATATAAAAATATTCCATCAAATGTTTGAACGCAAATTGAATTTGGCACATCCCTAGTCCTGAGTCTTAGGAGCGTATGTGGGATAGATATGAAAACAATCACATACACAGCTCAAAAAAGTGCCACCCAGGTCACAGAAATTGCAGTGGATCTTTCCAGGTCACACAGTTTTCTATGTCTGTCTCTGTACATGAGAACAACCAAGAGGGATTATGTAGATGCTGGATGAATTTTCACAGAGAATAGAACACATAATAGAGGCAGAGTGTTCATAATCTCTCTGATGATATTATGTGTTGTAATGCAATACTTACAGTATTTGTACTTGCTCTTTTCTGAAATACAAGGGCCACTTTGGTTTCTTATGTATGCACCCTGATAAAATAAATAAATGGAAGCACCTGATCCCTGAAATCAAAATTGACAATTGGATACTGTTACTAACCCCACTATAACTGGATACTGCTGTTTATGGCATTCATAAACAGAGCAGCAAATGAGAGCATACATACTCAGGCATGTCTGACAGCTGTGATTACCACTGAGCAGCAGTTCATCCAGGACTGTGGGCAAAGTTTGGTCCTCAGGGACACTTCTGCCCTTCACATAAATTAGCTATGAAACCAGACTCAGAGCTTGTGCAATTAAACCACTTCCCTTCCCAATCTGCAAAACTTCTGGTAAAAATAAAATAAAATTTGAAGGATCTCTGCATATATAGTTCTCTCTCCCTCCCTCCCCCAATCTCCTCTAAAGGTGTATATGGTTTAAACTGACTTGTTTGTATCTTTAGGGTTGCTTGTTAGGGTTGTTACGGTTAAGGTTAAGTTCGGGTGTGGGTTTGGATTCAGGTTAGCAGGAGAAGATTTGCCCTTGTCTCTGCTTGAGATACCCATGGACAATTGGTGGGCCACTGTGTGCAACAGGATGCTGGACTAGATGGGCTGTGGCCTGATGCAGCAGGGCTCCTCTTAGGTTCTTATGGGAGAAGTCAAAAGAGAACTTCTACTTGTGAAAGGTGTGTGAAGAGATGGAAGATCTTAGTGGAAGAAAGGAACCATCTCCACGTCTTTTACTCTTCCTCTGCCGTGGGCTCTTCGTGGTATTGCAGATGTTGCCCCAAGTCTCCAAATCAAAGGTGGAATGTGGCGAGTATAGCTGACTGGGGGAGAGAAGAAATGGGTGAATCTAATTCTTTTCCTTTCAATAGGAATTACTTCTAGGAAATGTGGGGAAAAGGTATTGATTATAGATGCGCCAAACTGGTTCAACTGGAATTTGAACCATTTGAATTTGAACCAAACCAATCTCAGTTTTGGTGGGGTCAAACTCAATGAGGATGGTCCATATGAACCAATCATACACCCCAGTTTAAATTGAACCAGTCCACGTTCAATGTATTATATGTGGTTTAAAACCTAGGTGTAGTTGGGCCATGACATAACGGATTCCTCATTTCCTAACTATACTATCTTAATTATATACTGCAGTTGTTCAAGCTCTTCCCTTATCTTGAATAACAATATAATCAATGCATCTGCCATAATGTTGGACTGTTGGAATGTTTGTTTATTTAGTTGAGTATAAAGCTTTTAATACTTTGATCATCAGAACAATCATTTATTAAGGAGGGAGAGGTGATAACTTCCAATTGAGCTAATCCATATGGGTATGTATGAAGAAACACATGCAGATATGTACATTAGTATACACGTGAGAATGTATTTAGACCTGGCCTACATCCAGCATTTGCCTGCAGACCCTGGGGATTTGTACTGGGTCTATACATGCAATTTTCTTGGTTACTGTGTGTGCATGTGGTTTTTCTCCAAATGTGTAATTACAAGTGAATGAATGCTGTAGTCCTCAGGCCTGACCTTCTTCATTGACCCTCACTAAACAAATTTGAATCTTCTAATGGAAAGTGCAGAGCACCAAAGGATTACTGCCCTAATTGATGGGAAGCCTCTCTGCCTACCAACACCATAAGATGACTCCACACAGGTCAGTTTACCAGAGGCCTTTTGCACTACAGTCCCCAATGCATAATTAGTGCACCTCTGGGGAAGAGTATACACACACCCAGTAGGCTACTTCAGCTTACAAGCATGCCCTCCCATCCCTGAAGTTCACTAATAGATTTTTGTGCTCCACACCTTAACCAGCATTACCTAATTCCTTACCTAAAGTGGCCCTGGGCTGCTGGGACCATCAGGGCTGCGGCGTGCACATGCGCGATTGGCGCCGGCCCTGCCAGCCTCAGAATCGGGCTGGAGACAATGAGGTAAATCGGAGGGACTCTCGGTGGGGTGGGGGTGAGAGAAGGAGTAGGAGCCGCCTTACCCTGGCCAGAGAACGGCGGATCATCGGTTCTCTGGCCAGGGGGAAGGCAGGGAAGCTGGCTGTCAGACTCGCCCACCTGTCAGAGTCACAGAGCATGCGCTCTGCGTCTCTGACAGGTGGGCATGTGCCGGCAGGGGCGGTTTGGGATGGGTGCTGGTGCATTCGCACAGCACCCACACCAATCCATTTTCCCATCCAGCCCTGCCACCGCCCCGCGTTTGTGTGTACACGTGGGGCCTCCAAGAATCTGTCTCTATTTGAGACAGATTCTTTTTTAGAACCATTCCGCCAGAAAACAGTTCTTTTAGATCCATTTTCGGCAGCATGTGCAGAAAGGCCCCTGGATTTAAGGAATGGGTACTTCCCTTAATCCGGATCTAGTAGATCCGGATTAAGAGCGGTACCTAATGTGTTTCCATGGGTGGTCTAGCACCTAATAGCAATGGGCGCTAGCCTGTCTGCTGTGGAAACACTGCAGCACCCATTTGCAAATCTGGATCTACCCCTGTCACCCCATGTGTTTTGGGGAACAGGGGATGCAATCTCTGAAATTGCCTTCAGAAATTAGCAAAGGCTCCACAGAAATAACCCTTTCAAGAGCCGGCTCTGAAGTCCCTCCAAAGGCAACTTCAGAGATTAGCAAAGGCTCTGCAGAGAAACCCATTGTGAGATCAATGCCATTGTCAAGCACTCGGGAGGATCTTTGAAGTTAGCGGCAGATTGCTCCAGATCTATACTCTTTTACATGGATATATCCAAGCATAAATTACCTTAAGTACCTTTTCTTCTTCCTTTACCTATACATATATCTATATACTGTTCGGGTTTTTCGTTTTGTTTTATAGGCCAAACTATTAAATCACAACAGCTTGCCGACTTTGCCATTTGTTTCTGGGCACGTCCCCATGCATGTTTTGGTCTGAAACAAAATTGGGTTCGGCAAGGGTCGTCCCCATGCACTTGTGATTTGGTTCAATTTCTGCAGACCAATTCACCCAAACCTGTGCCAGATTTGGTACTGGAAAAACAAGTCTCATCATGGTTTGGTGTCCTGGCATGCATTGCTTTGTGAGCCGAGACTGCACATGGGGATGGTCCCAGGCTATTTGGGGAGAAGATTGGCACTCGCATCATTGGGAGATGGAGTTTCAGGTCCTGTGCTTGCCATTCCTGCCCTGTGCAGTGGAGATCACAACTGCTGAGATTTAAGGAGAGTAAATGGTGTTAAAGCCTTCACTGCCCCATGAGACTCTTTTAATACAAGTATTCCACGCCCTTCCCCAATCGCCAAGGCAGGAAGGATAATGGCTTGATTTTTCTCCCTTTTACATGAAAAATATTCCACCCCCGTTTCCCGATCGCCAAGGCGGGCATGATAATGACTTGATTTTTCACTTGCCGGGTGTCTCACAGTTCCCGGGAAGAGCGAAGGTGCGCAAAACTGTTCAACTGCTCAGCCACGCACCTGCCACCAAACCTCATAGCGGTTTTGCTCAAGCAGCTGGGTTTTTTAAAAATTATTATTTTTGCCGTTCAGTCCTGGCTTCTCTGTGCCGTCAAGGGGGGGGGGATGCAGCATTTGCAGTGGGTGGCTCAAGGGTGGGGTGATGTCAATCTGACTTCAAATGAGGAGAGAGGGGGCGGAGGCAAGATGGTGCTGCTCCACTGTGCCGGGGTTTTGCACAATTTGCATGGGGACAGCTGAATCTGCACCCAGCCCGCACCTAGCCTGCACGACCAGGAATGGCATGGGGATGGTCAACACCCGATCTTGGACCTGCACCCGGTCACATGCATGCCCAATCACAGCCAAACGGCTTGCATGGGGACGCGGCCTCCGAGTATATGGTTAAAAGGGAATATACTGTCTCTCCCTACTTAACAGACACTTTTACTGTTTAAATATATGCTTGATTTTAAATGTTGTTACCCACCCTGAGGGTGGGATAGAAATACAAATAAATAAATATAATGTTTGTGAAGGATAACCCAAAATATTCTTCTTGAGCGAAAAAGTGGGGGAAGAAAAGGAAAAGGCTGGTGTTTAGTGGTTATTGCTTTGCTGTTGAGACTGCCAGGTGAGCCGAGCTTTCTTGTATAATATAGTCAGTGATATTTTTTTCCCCAGGGTAAATAATGGGGGCAGCCTGAGACAGTGGCAGTAATTTATATAAATCAACCACAAACCTCTTAAAATCCTCCAGAGCAACGAAAGAAAAGGATCGAGCCAATACCCCTCCCAGTAGAAAACAAAACTATAATGGTGTGTTAAATCAGCATCCAAACTGTCATATAAAAACATTATTGCCTTATTTAGTCATAGACGTTTATAACAAACCTCCCTAAGTGACTGTTCATTAAACCAGAAATCTGGTATCAATTTTCGCATCAGACTGTGTGTTTCAAGCTGAGGTTTAACTTTGTAAATGTTGTTTCCTTTTATACCCCCTGGCACTCGCCTGCCCCCTCCCTCCAGCTCCCTTCCTTTTTTTCTTTCTGCAACGCCTTGTCTACAAATGATTTAACAGAAGGATTCTGATGGATACAGAGTTAATTCACAAAATCGCTGCCTTTTTAGAGATTACTCTGCTGAAATTAGTGTAAGTGTAGGTGATCCCAGATAAGAAGGAGGGGTGTTTGGTTGCTTATACTGTTTCCTCTGATGTTTGAAAATCCAATTTAGAGCCCCAGGTTTAACATGACTTAGGGACTCCAGCCATGTTATTGGAAAACTTTCTTCACTGGGGTGGAAGCTTCATGATGGGCGCTTAAGTAGTCTTTTGCTTCTCCTTTGGTCTGCAGAATCTGGAGACTGTGAGGGCATTCAGGATGTTCAGGTTGTTTGTGGCATATATCCCTAGCATGCATAGGCATGACACTGTTACATTAAAAACAAATAAGCAAAAAAAAAAAATCCTTAAAGAGACAAAGAATCATTTTCAAATGCTCGCTTTCTTCCGTTGGGCCGTTAAGGAACAGTTCTTTAACAGGACCAGGTGGAAACTTCAAAGTCTGTGGAAGAAAAATTCTGTAACTCTGGAAGCTTCCCTCAGGCCTCGAAGCCTGGAAGAAAGGAGGCAACTGACATTTACACACAACGGTTGCCTCCAGACTGAAGCTGTCAAATGTGCAGTCAAATGAAAAATCGCAGTACACTCACTGCGCAGGGAAAACAGATTGTCCCCATTTAAAAGTCAGCTCTGTGGCTTCCTCTCTGAGGAGGCATGCACCATCAGGTGGGTTCAGTCAGCCAGTCAAGTTTTGCGCTGCACTTCCTCGTACAGCAGCCACTCGTTGGTGCTTCTCATTGTCCTGCCTGCATTAAGATGATACTGCGATCCAAGCAGATACTGCGCTGTGAGGGTTCTTCCTCCTGCACTAAGGTAAATGCACAGTACTGATCATGTGTGACGAATTGCCAATCATCTTGTGTGACCAGATGATCAGGACTGCACATTCCCTCCATAGTATATAACATGTCTAGAGACGTACCCAATATGCCTCCCTGTATCATACTGTACTTACCATTTATTAGAGATGTACACATAGTTGAAAATTGCTATTTGGTTCAAATTGAACTGAACTTTATTGAGTTCAGGTCAGTCTAGAACCAGAACCCTTTCTGCACTGGGCCTTATTCTGTATTATATCTCAGATTAAGGCCTTGGCATTCACATATTAGTGTAGACTATGGTAGGCCCTTGGCAGATTCTCTTGTAAGCTACACCAGCACAAGAATGGCAGGCCCCTAGTCCAGGATATAAACCAGAATAATGCCTAGTGCAGAAATGGCCCAGGTCAAATATACTGACTTGGTTCTAGATTGAACTCAAACAAGTTTGTGAACAGTTTGATTTTTTTTTTGTTATAATCAAGAATTGTGTAATTCTGCCACCACCAGCCTCAGAATTTGTAGAACTGTGCAAAAAGGTCCAGATAGTAGGAGTGTGCACAAATGCAATTTTCAGGTTTCGATTTGAACCTTTTTTAAATTCAAATTTAACCAAATTCTATTCAAATTACATGAATTCAAATCTATTCCTTTGAATTTTTCATTCGAATTTGCACTTACGAATGTCACCAACATTAGTGGATGCCTGTACGCATCTTCCCCGAGTCCATACACATCTGAATGCATCCCATATGCAACCTGGCTTCAGCCCATACAGATCTGTACAAATGAGTACAGATGCGGGGAAGATTCGAATCTTCAAGTACGCATTGTGAACGAACCCATACAGATGCAAATGTCTGAAGAATTCAAACAGATAGATCTGAAATTTGAATCAAAACTTTAAATTCACATTTAAGGACATTTGATTCGAATGTCAAAATTTGGTTGATTCAATTGAATTTTGAATGCATTTGAATATTTGTGCACATCCCTACCAGATAGGGTTGTTGTAGGACAGTTTGAATCATGCTGTTTGTTGTTTGAACTGTATTCAGTTGAAAATGCTTGGTTCAAAATTGAACCAACTCCCCTTCAATAGGGGGTAGTTTGGTTAGGATCAAACATGGCCAAACCAAACCAACCATTCATTCTGAACTGCTCTAAAATGACTTGAATTTGTACAGCTCTAACAGAATTTATACCCTGCTTTTCTTTCAAAGGCCTCACGTTAGCAAATATTATTCACTTCCCTCCCATTTTATCTTCCAACAGCCCTGCACAGCAGGTTGAGAGATAGTAACTGACCCATGTTGGCATACTGAATTTTCATGTTGGAGTGGTGATATGAGCCTAGTGGCTGCTACATTTTAAACTAGCATTCTGACAACTACAGTACATTGCTTCTTCTGGGAGGAGAAATCCTAATAACCCAGAATCTGCTTTCATGTATAGGAACTCTCTGCAAGTATTTTGATATGTACATGAACTCACTGGTCATATGTAGGCTTTTGTGGCCAGATTCAATCTCATTTGTAGCAGTTTTAGGGCTGTTATGCCATGTTCCAGGATTCTCCTGAGAACGTAAGCTTTCGGATATAGCTGTGCTATCTGTCTTCAGAGGATTTTGCTTGTGGAAGAGTCAAAAATGACTGGTGCCCTCCTGATAAACAAACAGCAGACATCTATAAAAAGGGAAATAAGAACTAGGAATAACCATGACAGTGATGTTCTGTGCTTGTGCATTTGTGTCTATGGTCATTCCAGGTGTCAGCATGCTTGTGTGGCACCTCAGATGACCCTGGAATACCAGAAGACGCAGAGAAGATGCTCACTTCTGGACACTTCTGGTAAGTCCCTGGGTAAGGTTAGTAAAGGTGTAGAACATGAGACGTTTTCGCACGGGGCTGTTTGGTACGCGTGGGAGACAGCCTGGAACGCGGCAAACGCATTGCCGCCGCGGGGCTTGCGATCCGACGTATCCGGAGCTGTCTCTCTCGCGTACCAAATGTAGAGCACTTTGAAGTGCTCTACATGCGTTCGGGCACGGACGAACTGCCCGCAGGCGTTCAGGAGGAGAAGGATTCGCGCTTGCTTCTCGCTCCCGAACAGCCGCGGGCCCGCCTCCCCCGCCGGCGCAGGTTTGGCAATCAGCTGTTTGACAATCAGCTGATTGCCGATCTGCCTCCGCAGCTGTCTCCACGCCCCTGGCCGGCCTTTGCCGGCCAAGACAGCTCCCGGCGCTTTCACCTTTCGCACACAGGCGCGCCGGAACGCGTTCCGGCGCGTCTGTGTGTGAACGGTGAAAGCGCCCGGAGCTGTCTTAAGCTTCCCGCCTGAACGCGTTCCGTTTGGAACGCGTTGCAGTGCGGAAATCCCTATGATTTCATTCTCCATACCTAGTGCATGATTAGGGAACTTCTGGGAAGGCAAGGAGCGCCTGGAAGCTGTAACAGCCTCCTCAAAGTGTGGATGCTCTTCCCCAGATGTTCCCTAATCATGTACTGTGGGTTGTAGTATAAACAGGCCCAGGAAAAACCCAACTTTTGCTCTTGAAAGAGGCCGTTGCAAGAAGAAACTAAAATCCACACAAGTACCAAGGTAAGAGAAACTTGCTCCTAGAAAATAACTTGCTGGTCTAATGGGAGACCTCACTTCTCCTTTCTTTGCTTCTCATAGTTAAAAATATCACTTCAATCAATGATAAGAAAAGATTAACGGAGTCACTGGGAGACCACGGGAAAGATCAGAGGCAATGGCACTTTTCAGTAGGCAGAGCAAATAGCTGGAATGCTGGAAGATTATTTCAAATTACCAGTTTATGCAATTACGATCACTCTTGCCAAGACTTAAGCTGGATAGTAGTAGGGCTCATAGGTTTCTTCCCCTTTTGTCCTGTTATGACACTTTAGAAATGAACTAAATTTCCCATCACCATCTTAGCAAGCAGGGGCCTGAGATGAAAATGTTTTGATTAACTGCTCAAGCAGAAGTTATTTTAGATCAATCAAGGCAGAGAATGTAGGACAGTGAAAGTATTTGATGCCTGTATGTCTTTTCCATATATTTTGCATATTCTTCCCTTTCCTAAGGAATTATTGAACTGAGAAAATGTGAGTGTTGGGAACAGGTAGGGATATGTTCTTGGAGCCTCACCTAAATTATTGGACATTACCTCCAATAAAAGACACTTTGGATTTTCGCCCAACTCATCAGAGAAATCAGCTCTGTTCATATAAGTCTGAAGAGAGAAAATGGTTGCTTGGAAGCATCTTGGCTGTTTCTGCACAGAGGGGGCAGAAGATTCCGGATTGGTAGATCCAGATTTCCTGGGTCTACTGATCCAGATTCTGGGAAGGCGAACTGATCAGAAAAAGCTTTATAACACATTTCTCTATTGCTCACTTTGTTTGTTTTGAAAACAATGTATCACATTATAAGATAATGCTCAAGCCATTTTTCAGTTTAAAAGAGTGAAATCTTTCATCCCAATTGACATAGTATTGTTGAGGGTTTTTAAAAATGGTGCACTTAGGCTAACTTTTTTCCACAGTGTATTTTATATGCTTTTAAAAACAAACTTTATAACCTTTGTAAGGCAATAGCGGAAACAGACTCAGGTTTAGATCTATTTGGATTATTTCAGTGCTCACTGGGAATGTTTAGACATTTGTCAGAAAAGTTCACAAAATCTTCCTTGAATGCATCCACATCTTGTGCTGCTAATTGTAATAATTTAGTTGTCAGCATATATACATGTATCTGTCGTCATCACTTGTAGAGAAACAATGCAAAAATGTTATGTTAACCGTGCCATGCAATCTTTATGTTGTGCATAATGTGATTTTCTGTAGAAACTCATCCTCGGTGACTGGTATTTGTCTATCTATGCCAGATCTTTCCTGACTCTTTCCCTAGCACAGGATTTTACTGAAAGTAAGGTGGACACATTGTTCAGGTATGTTATGTGCCATTTATAACCTTCTCCTTCTGTTTATAGCATAGGGCCTGTCCCCAAGCAATTTAAAGTCTGCTAAAAATCTTCTTTTGCCTCTGAGCGCCCCCATGCCAGGGTTTTTAATGAGCTTCCAGTGCTACACAAGCAGGAAAACCCGCGACAAAATACGTGCCCTTTAAAGAAGAGTTTCAGCGCTCTTTCTGGAAGTCGCGGGTTTTCCTTGCAACATTTACCTTGGGGATGCTCCATGGCAAAAGGAGCAGGGATTGCTGCCTGCACACACAGCCATAAAGCATTCAGACATCTCCCAGAAATGCTGCAGCTTCCCTTCCTTTCCTTTCAAAGAGCCAGAATTGCTCAGAATGACAACATTGTTATCAGGTGTGAAGTGGGTGATCTGTGAAAGTGTTAAGAGTAAATGAGCGCATGATCACGTGGCTGATGGCTGCAACCAAGCCATTTTGAATAGAGAACAGAGTGAAAGTAAGTGCTGAGAGTGAATGAGCGAGCAATCACTCCCTTTGCCATCACGGGAAGCCATTTTGGGGGATTAAGATCTGGCTATTTTTCCTTTGAACAAGAGAGGGGGCGGGGAGAAAAAGATACGGGGAAAGAAAATATGCTTCCGTGGGGACGGAAGGTGCATTTTAAACACGCGTTTTGCTGAGCCTCATGCGAACACTTATTCCGGAAGTGCAGGGCACTTTTAAAGTCCACCTGAATACAGTGACAGTAGAGGGAGACTAGAGAGGCAAATAAGTCTTTTGGGAACTCAGCCATAGTGATGCTATAAACAGATCATTTTAAGGACCATCTTCACCCACATGAACCTGTCTAGGACCTGAGGATTTTCACGCTTACCTGACTGGTATGCTGTAATGCCTTATCAGTCAGGTAAGTTAGTAGCATGGTGGTAACCATCCATACTTTGAGTGCTGGAAAAGTCCCATACTGAGCCAGCAGCACTTGAAGTGCAAATCAGCAGGGCAGGCTAGATTGCCTCAGCAATGCCCAAAGCAACATCTGGAATACAATTGGATATTGCCATGGTGATCTCGGGTGATTTTGCACTTCCCGTCCCGTCCCATGGATGGGAAATGTGTGCAAGAGACTATTGTTGACTAATGCTCAATGACAGCCTAGCACCTGCATGATCGATCACTTACCTGTGTTTGGTTGCCAGGCCCATCCACCCCTGGGCACCGCCATCTTGAGTATGGCACCTTGCATGACTGCACATGCTAATGACTGTGATGCTGATGCTTTATGCAGTTCCAGTTGTGTCAGTGGTCATGTGAGCTGCCAGCTGGTTGCCTGCTAGTCATGTAAGATAAGTTCCCAGTCATGACTGAGGAGGCTTGGGTTGCTTCTGGTGCACAATATCATGCACCACAGCTATTTTACAATTTGTCAACATCTGGGCACGCAAGGGGTGCTTGTATGCTGTAAGCACCTCCTGTAAGGGCAGATGTATCCACCCAAAAGTGTGAATTGCCCCCTGGGTACTGCACGGAACCGCAGCTACAGACATGCTGCCAGGTTCACTCACCTGGAAGAGGGTGAAGATGCTGTATCCAGTAAAGTGGATATTCCAGAATATCTATGCTTATTCCAGAATATCCAAATACATCAGAATAAGTAAGCAATGCCTGGATGCAGCCTAAGTTGAGAGTTTTGTATGGGCATTGCTGGCAGAGCCTTTGTTCTTTTGTGGCTTTTATACCTCACTTTTCTCACCCTTAAAGGGGACTCAAAGGGGCTGAAAAACATTACCAACATTAAGGTACTTGCGCAGTCCCAATCGGATAATGCGACACCACAACGATCCATCGATTGTCATGTCTAAAACCTCAATCAGGACTGCGCATTCCACGGAGCTGTATAAATGTGTCTGGGTGCAGCCCTGAACAGCCCTACAGGGATCAGCTCCTCAATAGTCCCAAGCTCACCTTTCATGCCCAATCAATGCCCATCCTGTGTGTTTGATTCATTTGCTTGATGTTAGAGTATTTGGCCCTTATGAGTATCCGGAACCAGGGCCCTGAAGAGGACCTTTTTTGTTTCAGCCTCCCAGTTTCTGAAATAGTTTCCCAACTGAAATTCAAGCAGATCCATTTCTGATGTCGTTCTTTTAAAAATACTTAAAACTTACTTTTTCACCTCTGCTTTTTGATGGTGTTTAAATTGGGTGACCGCTGTTTAGTTAAATTTGTAATGTTTGTTTCCTGTTTTATTCCTTATAAATATTTGGTCAGTGTAAAAGACTTGAATGGTCCTCACTTTTCTTAGCTTATTCAGCGACTCCTGGGCCAATGCCCTCAAGAAACTAGTTTCAGCTAAAAAAAAAAAAAAGTGAAGGAAAATAATTCCCAGTGATTTCCCTTCCTCCTTTCTGGCACTTCGTGGCTCTTTTCCATCTGAACAGTCTTGAGAATAAATGGCACGTAGATGATTCATTGGTGGTGTTGATGCCATTTCCATTCCCAGGATTGTATTGCTTATGGGATAAAGTAACTCAGAGGTAGGGAAGCCACCACAATACTGAGTAGCTGGATTTACCAGAGCCAGACTACAAAATAGTTCTGTTTCTCAGGCAAATTGGGAAATGGTATCCAGCTGTGTTCCTGCCAATTTGGTGACACTGAGGGAAATTTTGTACTGGCCATAATATAGACCAGTGGTTCTCAACCTGGGGGTCGGGACCCCTTTGGGGGTCGAATTACCCTTTCAGAGGGGTCGCAACGAGCCTCCCGCTGCCCTTCCCTCCCACCTCCCAGCTGTTCCGCCCCCGTGGTTGGGGGTCACCACAACATGAGGAACTCCATTAAGGGGTCGTGGCATTAGGAAGGTTGAGAAACACTGATATAGACCCACAAGTGTACCAGAGGTCTTTCTTAGACCAGACTAGTGTGTAGAAGGGAGGCTTACAGTATGCTTGCTTGATTCATTATAGTGGCCAGTACGGGTGTGCATGAATGCAATTTTTGAAATTGGATTTGAACTGAATCGAATATTCAAATGTTGTACGAATCGACAAAAAAAGAATGTATTCAAATTTGAACTGATTCAAACACATTCTTATCAATTTGAATTTGATGATACAAATGTTAACAACATTTGTATGTGTCTGTATGCATCCGTTCGCATCTGTATGCATTTGTACGCATCCTGTTTTTATCCTGGATGCATCCAGTTTTTGTCCCATACGTATCTGTACAAATGTGTATGGATACGAATAATATGCATACGGATACGTACTGTATGTAATGTGAATGGATATGTATGGATACAAATGTCTGAATAATTCGTACAAATGATATGAAACATTTGAATTTGTTTGAATGTTAAAAAACGAATGTATAGACATTCAATTTGATTTTGAATGTCCTAATTCAAATGAATTCGATAGAATTTCAAATGTTTTGAATATTTCTTGCACATACCTAGTGGCCAGTGAAGAACTGCCCTGAGTTCCATGTTGCACTATAGAATCAGGCAGATTGCCACTGGCAGATTTTGATTGATCTTGGAGAGATCACCAGCTGCTCCTTTACACAGCCCTACGCACCCTGTGCTTGGAGGTTTGTGTTTATAAGCCTGAAACCAGGATTGAGGAGCAGATTGGAACACTTGCAAGTTTGGACTGACTAACAGAGAAAGAATGAAGAACGCTTCTACCTTTTTATTTTAATGCACTCACTCCCCGCTTCTCATATGCTTGTGTTATTTTGTTAGACCTTTACAATGCATTATTACACAACAGTGTTTAACTGTCAATGGTGTAGATTTCTGGCCTTCACAGGTCTACCCCAATATACTGTCATTGCTCTGGCTACCATCAGCAGGAATGTCTTCTGGCAGTGCTGAACAGCAATGCACCTTGTTGCAGTGGGGAACATGGGGCCTATTTATGCTTACCTTGACGGTGTGTCTGCAGCCACTCCACGGGAGGTCTGTCTGCACACCAAACTACCACCACCATCCCAGAAAGTCTGGGAGCATCCAGGAGCTGTCTCCAGTTATTAGTCATTAGCTGTGGACAAGTAAAAAACTGGGAGCATCTGATCAGCTCCTGGACACAGCATTCACACTCTCTTTTGGGTGCAAATGCTGCAAGAGGGTGGGCATGGCTGAGGCTATGCAGTAGTGCGCTGCAGGCTCATCACCATGGCAACATCCTGAAACTAGCTGGATGTTGCCACTATTGTTGCTGTGGTGATCGGGCTGTGGTGGGCCATCCACACTTCAAGTGCTGGTGATCCGGTTGGCGAATGCACCAGCACTTGAAGTGTGGATGGTTCTGTTTGCACCTGATATTTTGATATAAGAATACCATTCCAGTGAGCAAAGTGCAAACAAGCCTGTAGTCTATTTGAATAACTAGCAGCAAATAAAACTCCAGCAATATCTGTGCAGTCCCTGAGGTGCATGGCAGGTGTGTTCTCAGACTGCAAGGTCCACATTCCAAAGCACTCCCTGTGAGGCATGAACCATATGCTTAGCCTACTCCCAAGAGGAGATGACTTTAAAGCAGTCTCCTGCATGACCCAAGCTTCATTCCTGTTTCTGCTGCAACCATGCAGATAGGCAGCAGGAGCAAGACGAGCCCAGACCCTGTTCCAAGGCAAGACCGAGATCCAGGAGATGGTGCATACCTGGGGCCATCTCCAGTGCTTTAGGGGACTGTCCATGGCCTGTAACTTTGAAGCCTGAGAACTTTTGTTCCTTGGATCCTGGACACAGTGAGTGTTATGCAGCTGTCCACCAGCACAGTCTTCATCACCCTGATGCATTCCTAGGGAATGTTTGCACTTTGCTTCCTGTCTGTGGGAACCACAGCATGAACGTGCCCACACATGTACTAAGCATTTGCACTTGTGAATGCTTAGTACACACAATCCCTACTCCCCCCCCCAAATCTGGACACCTGCCTCAGGTGCATCTTCATTGCTAGTGTTGGCACCAGTACACATGTACCAGTGGCGTCACTGGGGCAAGCATCACACTTGTGTGGCACTTCATTTGATGTGTCAGTGCACTTGTACAATGTGTCACATGCCTTTTCAGCCCTGGAAGATGTGCAGATGGCCCTGCCCAGAGTCTTACCAGCTCCAATGCAGGTAAAAGTAGGTTCACGGTTGGTGGAGGGTCAACCTGTACCATGCATTGTCACCATGGGGCGGGGAAGAGCTTCTGGACAGAACAAACCATTTCTGGTTAGGAAAAAGCTCCTTCATGTGGAAATGCTTCGTCTCAGAGCTCCCCCCCCATGGTAACTAGCGGGGCATGTTCAGAAAGGCCCCTGGTTGTTATAGATCAAGACTGTCCTCCAAGAACATGCCTAAGGTGTGCATGTGAAAACTACTTATGAATCAATTGTTCCAGTGCTCCAAGATACAAATAACCATCTTAGATCATATTCTTCTAATGGTGAACTAAGGTTTTTTTAAAAAGTCATATTTAGGTGAGTACATAAGCATAACATTCTAGATCCTCTTGACATTTTTAAATGAAGTGCTTTACAAATAGTTTGAACTTCCAGCATGTTAACCTTATCCATGGCATGTTTACTGATAAATATTCCATGGGAGCATAAAGAGAAGCACAAATATCCCCCCCCCCGTGTCAATACCTGGTTGAGTTTCACTGTGACACCTGTACTATCTTATCAACAATTTATATATTAAAGAGAAGAGGGTCGGCTGTGTGTGTGTGATCACAGTTCAAACTGATTCTTAAATCAGTCCTGAATGTGAGCACAAGCTTGTTGAAAACCTAGAAAAAAGTTCCCCTAATTAATCCCTTGGGGAATAATTAGTGCAGCTGAAAGTATAAAATTTAAACATCCCAGGTGGATTGCTTTATAACCGTCTATGGAACACTCATAAAACTTACTGCGCTTTCTGAGAGCTAATGCACTTACAAAATGACCAAAGCATAAAATATTTGTGCACTAATCCAAGGAGTGGAGTGTGGAACAAGAAATTCATTTGAATATACACAGCTTCTTTAAAGAGGAACAGGGCACCACATCCTTCCATTTTACTATACATAGCAGTTGCATTTTAGAATATTTTCTCACCCACGCCTCTATTGCATATTGTCTTTCTTTTTTTAGGAACATTCGTTTACACGAGATTTGGAACACTCTTAACTTTTTAACCTCATTGAAAATTGTGTATTCTTGAAGAACAACTACATCTGTGGAATGCAGGAGAATTTACACCCACCTTTTGGGCTGCTCATATGCTGTTTCTTGAAGTTGCTGCTAATAAATCTAGATGAACCACAACAAACCAACTGTATCTGGACACGATGAAGGAAGTCTGTGTCATGGTGTCCTGAATCAAAGAAGTTAGGGGGCACTTGATTCTGGGGCCCTGGTCACACCTTTAGTTTAAGACGACTTCAGGTCGTCTTCTGGTCATGTTACTCACATTAATTTTATTCAATTTGTTTTCCAAGCTGGCTTATCCCTGTCAGATTGTTTTCCAGAGGACTCAGCCCATACTGGCATCCCAGGCTGTCTTCTCAGTGTGAGGGGGGTGGGGGTGGGGCAGGCGAAAGGAGACTGAACCATGCTGTGGTGGGTGGGGTCCAGTCTTTCCTTTCAGCCAGCACATATGGAGTTCGTGAGGCACCCCCCTTCTCTCCTCAGTTTGTGTGTATGATTCATCTTAGTGTTTTTCCACAAATTTATTATTATCTTAAAAATTAATCACATGGAGAAGAAATGCACATAACAAAGGAAGTGGGGGCGTGGAGGTGGGGAAGAGCCCTTAAAAAGAACCACAAATGCACGTCCTCGCCACCCTTGAGTGACAGAATGGCATCCAATAAGAAAGGAGATAGATTAGGTGCAGGAAAAGGGTTGGAGAGCCAAGAGTTCTGTGGAGGAGGCTCAGATTGATCATGGAGAAAGGTGTGAGTAATGCATCCCAAAACGAGGACGGCCTGAAGATGACCTATAACAATCTAGGTGTGAACCAAACTGATACAGTTTGAATTATGAATAGGGCCTTCTGTCTCATATAGGTGTGACCAAGGCCTGGATAGGGTTTTTGTGGTCTGGGGATGCTTCGGGATTCAGGTAGCAATGATAGCCAGGAGCACTTACACCCAACTCCAACTGGTTCACCAGCTTCAGCCTTTCGTGGATAGGGACAACTGAGGGGTGCTTAAATTGGTAAGCCTGGATAGTGTGGGAGGGAGAAAGTCATTGGAAGAACTGTGAAAGTTCTCACCATTCCTATCATGAGTGCTTTCAGTGCAATAATTGTTCCACGGGCACAGAACAACCATGCACATCCCATGATCTAAAAACAGCCTTGTGATGCAACAGGTGCACACAAATGTGCCACAAAGATCCCACAGCACCATAAAGATGGTTCAGGTCAGATTGGGTGCTTCCGCACAGGCCCTTTAACACACATTAAGCATGGATTGGGAAATGCGCGTCGGCATTTATATGCCTATTTGGCACACTTCCGGCCACGCGTGTCTGCATTGCGCGTCCCTTTCTAATACGGATTTTGGCGGCAAAACTGCTTTGGCGCCGCCGCGTCCACATTAGAGGGGGCAATTAAGCACACTTCCGGTAGGTGCATCCGCACCTATCCGTGCTTAATGTGTGACTAAAGGGTGTTAGTCACACACCACATTTCAAGTGGTTTTGCGCCGTGAAAACACATCCTTGCCCTCAGGAGCGTTCTGAGTAGGCAGCGCGCCTTCTAAGAATGCCTCCTGAGGGCAAGGGCTGCCAGTAGCAGCCCCAGCCACTCAGGAGCCGCGCAGGATGCAAGCGCGCTGCATCCTGGGTGAAGACCCTCAGAAAGACGACCATGCTGACGAGGTAAGGAGGGGTTTTGCCGCGCTCCCAGCGGGGTGGGCTAGGGTGGGCTTTTGGCAAGCTCGTCCTGGTCCCAGAAGCGGCGATCTGCTGCTTCTGGGGCCAGGGCAATCCGCAGCAGCGAGGTCCCCCGGCTCGCTATGCTTGGCTCCGGCGAGCCAATCATGGCGAGCGAGGGAAGGGCCCTCCGTCTCGGATCGGAGCCGGGTGCTGTGTGTCCACACAGCACCCGCCTCCAATCCGGATCTTCGCCGCGTGTGCAGCGGCAGGGGTGCAGGGTAGATCCGGATCTCTTAGACCCAGATCTACCCCATTAAACTGGATCTATCTGTGATCTGGAGTTATTAAAACCGGTTCCCCTGGGAACCAGTTTTACTAAATCCGGGTGCCAGAGATCTGGTTTTATTAGCCCCTGTGCGGAAGCAGCCATTGTGTGGGACACAAGTCTTTGCTCTTCCGTAAAACACCATCACCTCCTTCCTATATGTATCTGTCATATAAAGTGGTTACTTCATGCTCATTGGTGACCTTCTGATGGGAGAGAGGCAAGGGATGGAATTGAAATGTTCTCAAAACACTGTTTTTTTTTTTGCATTTTGAGTTCCCTGGGAAGGTGTGGAATGATTTGAGTGTCTGCACTTCGGGACACCCAAACCATTTGAAACTTAACTGGCACTTAACTACATGCAAATAATCTCCATTAAGGAGGTGATCATGGAGCTACAGCAATGGTGCCAAGGCATCTGTGTGATGCCATTGCCTCAGCAACTGAGCAATGCAGTGCACAGCCATGCCTGCATCCTCAGTCAGATGATTCAATCAAACCTCCTCCAGCCAGGAGAGGTTTGGCAAGTGCAGGAGGTTCCCGATGGGCAGCAAGGTAAGTTGTGGAACATTAAAATGTGCTCCACATCTATCCTAGCCATGAGATACTCCAGCATGGATGGAAAGACTTCTAATATAGCAGTGTCTCCACAGGATGCAGATGCTCCGTCTGAGAGAATACCCAGAGTGTCTCTTTTTACAAAGTGCCAAAATTCTCTGCAAGGTTTAAAACAGTTGTTAGGAAGGAATATAGTTCAAGGTGTTTCACCACCTTGCCTTCACGGACAAAATAAAAGAGAAGAACAGTGACTAAGTACCACTTAGTTTGTGGTTTTTCACCTTAGTTTATAGATCTATGTTTCTGCGGCTGAAGTTCTCTTTCCCCAGCCTTGAGCAGTAGATAGAATCTCTCTATTCACCCACCTTTTAAAAAACTATTCCAATCAATACCCCAAAGTGGTAATGAGGTGGGTACCACCAGGTGGTTGCAGGAGAAGAAGAAGGCCATGGAACACCTGGCATCAAACATTTCTAAAAGATCTCGAACAGATGAATATAAAATGGGATGAAGCTGCAAATCTGGCTGCTGATCCAAGTTGCTGGAATAATCTCATTGCTAGATATGCTACTTAGCAAGAGAGGAGCTAACTAACTAACTGATCAACACTTGTGGTGGTCTTTTTGCAAGCAAAAGTATTGCATTGCAGGTACTGAAGGACGGTGGGAAATCTGAAGAGAATTTGGATAGCTGTTCTTTTTCAAAAAAGCACATGAGCAGTTTGCTAAGAATTTGTGCTTCTGGGAGCTGTTAAATAAAGAACAATTGCTTGCTATCTCTCTCTCTCTTTTTAAGGAGTATGATATTGCTTTCAAATGAAATCCCCTTAAAAGCAAATAGTTAAAGGGAAAAGGTAATTTGCTGGAAGACTTCATGACAGGTCTGTTTTATTGCTTAGAAACAGTCAGCCTAACCTCATTCTAGTGGGGCTTCATTTAAACTATCTGAGGCACACACAAGAGAAGAATTTAGATCAATAGGCTTTTATTGACACAAAGTAATGCTTATATGTCTGCCATTAAACCAATGACCCTTTTCCCTAAAAGCTGTATGCCTTAGCTTCCACTGTAACCAGAGAGACAAAATCAAGATTGGTAAATGTGATGCAACTGGAACAAAAGCTTTCTTTTAACAACAAACATTAATTTAGTGACTCTGAGCCAACTTAATAAAAATGTTTGTCAGCTTTTTTCTTTTTCTCTTTACCTGCATTCACACATCTGCATTCAGAAGGCACTCTGAATAGTGTTATCAATGGGCAATTATGGCCCAGTAAATCTTAACTTAGTGCGTGTACTGACCTTCAACTCTGGCTCATTCCTCTGTTGAAACAGACATATTTACTTATGACGCAACGTTGCTCTAAGCTTTGTTTAACCCCCTTGCCTCATACCCATTACCCCATCCATCTCACCGGGCTGTGAAAAGACTGCTATGGTAGGCATCAGTGATAACTGAATGTGAAAAGTGAGGTTTTAAAGGAATGGAGCGAGTTTCTGAAAAACGTCCAATGTTTGTGTCATGTAATATATTAACATTTAGATAGCCCAGAAAGGTAGTGTAGTTTATCTTCTGAAACCTACCTGGATTGGTCCCATATATTGCTTGCAAAGGATGCTTCTCAGGGAATCCAGGTGCAGCAGACAAAGAACAGGATATAAAGTGAAATAAATGAGAAGGAGTTTAATGGATTAATCCAAACGATAGCAAGTGGTTATTCTCTCTTCTGCTTCTGCTGACTTTCTTTCTATTGCTTACTGATGAGAATCCAGTGAATAATTAGTTGTGGTTTAGCACACTTAGTTAGATGTTGGTTCCTGCAATGAAATAGTCTAAATAGATGAGTGTGCATGTTAAAGCCATTTGATATGTCATGAATACAATTTCTTAAGAGACACGGATGGTAAAAAAGCTGATGAAATATAGAGAGTAAATATATGAACCAAGATTTAGGATTATCTTGTAAAGTTGAATCTATAAGATCCTAAGGTAAATTCCTTATATTTGATGCAGCGAACAAAGCCATCCAGAATTCATTTAGTACCACCATGAATTAATTCTCATCAGTACGGGAGAAAAAAAATATGCAATTTGTGGATTGTGACATTGCTTTGAATCACTTTTAAAATAACTCTGCAGCTGAGCTTTATATGAATTTAGCCTGATTTCTGCAAGAATTCCTTTGCACACTGGGGCAGAAGCCAGCCTTGCAATGCCTCTGCCTGTCTACGTGAGGAAATAAGAAAGACTAAAAAGAGAATTTGGAAGCAGTCTGGCTGGTTCTGGTTTGTCTGAGTCATTTTCCCACCCCACTAATTTTTGGACAAGCACAGACTATGGGCCTTTCCATACTTACCAGTACCCAGTTCACTACTAGGCCTCAATCCCCAAACAGTCAACACTCAGCATGGGATCTAAAGGGATGGCATTTAGGTGAATGAGCCTCCTCACAACAGGGAACTCTCAAAGCTTGCAAGGGTAAGAAGTTGAGTTGTTATACACAGAAGCAATGGGACTAGGGTTGCATATGTATGTGCACCTGTGTTATGCAGTATGCATATGCAGGAGGGAAGGAGGGACTTATTGGGATTTCTCCATTGCCTTTGAGGTCAGCAAACTGTGGAAAATGAGACTTTAAGGCACTATTTGCCAGAGGATTCCTAATGTGAAGGGGTTTGGACGAAATACAGTAGATTTGCCTTAACAAAAACACCTTCACTTTGAACCTTCTTCAGTCCATCTTTAGGTCTGATTGCTCATTTCTATCCATTTTATTTGTGGACTTTCTACCCTCCATTTGAACTTTCCAGAGGGGAAAGTCCAGAAATAAAAAGGATAGAAATGAAAAGGTGTGAGCAGTCAGCCATAAAGATGGATTGAAGAAGGTTTAAAGTGAAAGTGTGACCATGGCCTAGGTGTCCTTATAGCTGCAAATATTTAACCCTAAAATATCAAAAGTATACATATGCATAGCTTATGTATGTTGTGTGGAAAAACACATTTTCCTTTAAAAGGTTTTAGTCATGTGACCTGTTGGAAGGCCATGGATTTCTGACTAAGGAGAAACAGATGAATAAATTTCAGATTCTGTTTGAAAAATTGACTATTAATATTATTTTCTATTAATCCATTATTGTGGTATTGTAGAAAAGATAAGTTGTTTTTCATAGATACTGTGATTAATTGCAATCATTTTATTCTTGTATTTATTCTGAGTCCATGTTTTACTTGTAAACTACATAGTCTTTATGAAATCTGTGGTATATAAATCTAATAAATGAATGAACCCCTGGTAAGCCTTCTTCTAGTTTGCACATCTGTGGCTGCTGGTCTGCCCTGCTCTCCATTTAAAGCCCCACAATTATTATCAATTAATGAAAAATGTCTACAGTTTGGAAGTTTAGCAAAGTCACATATAGGTACAAAAATGATTTTTTATTACCTCCACCACTACTGCAGTGTAGATGGATAAAAAGCACCAAAGTACAGGTACCCTAGGATAGGGATGTGCATGAATATTTGTAGGCATTTGAAATCCAATCAAATGTGCCAAATTTCGACATTCAAACTCGAAAAGAATGTCCCAAAATTAGACTGAAAACATTTGAATCGAATTTTGAACTTCAGATCTATTAGTTCGAATTATCTGGACATTCATATGTGTACAGGTTTGTACATGATGCGTACTTGAAGATCTGCATCCTTCCCGCATCCATACACTTTTGTATGGATCTGTATAGGATGAAAACGGGTTTCATATGGGATAACTGCAGGATGCATACAGATGTGTACAGATGCATACAGATGTGGGGGAGATGCGTACATGCACATGAAAACGAAAAACAGATTCAAATGAAAAACTCAAATGAATACGTTTGAATTTTATAAATATGAATTGAATTTTGTTAAATTTGAATTTAAAAGATTTGAATCAAATCGGATTTTTAGATATTCAATTCAATTCAAATAGAATGTCCAAAAAAATTCTTGCACATCCCTACCCTAGGATAGTCATTACAGACCATCCAGAAAGTTATCAGAGATAATCAGGTATTTCATAAACTCCAACCCTACCTCCAAAATGCACAATATTATAAATCAGGAGACTTTGGACCTTTTCACACTGGGACTTGCTCCAGATTATATCTCGAGATAAAGACCTGTCATCCACATGCTGGTGCAGACTACAGCATATCGTGGCTTTGATACTGGACACTTATTAGATAACTTACTTATGATAAGTGTTTTAGCTGTGTTTTTTTTTCACAAGAAAACACCCCTCTTTTGTGTGAATTCCATCACTGCCTAGTTTTAAAACATAATGTGTTAAAAGATTTGTCCTCTTCTCCAATACCAGCCCATCAATCTTCTTCTTGAAAAGGTTACTTGTCTGCTTCCTTGATTAAATTTAAGTGAAAATATCTGTATTCAGTACTGCATGAGCAAAGTCATTAATGCTATGAGCTAATAAGCTCCAACTAACTTCTCTGGAAAAATAAATACTAAGCTGAGGAGGAACACTATTACAGTTTAGCTAATTCCCTTTGGCAACCGATAGTGACCAAATTTCTAAGGATTTCTAAATATTATTTTCCCTATTGCACAACACTAGAACTGGGGGCACTCTATGAAACTGATGGGTAGGAGAGTCAGATCAGATGAGGGGAAGTATTTCTTTACCCAGAGGGTCATTGGTCTATGGAATTTGCTGCAAGAAGAGGTGGTAACAGCAACCAGCCTAGACAGCTTTAGGAAAGGGGATGGATTGCAAGAGACGCAATGGAATAAGAAGTCCATCACTTTCCAATATGTAAAGTATTAATATGTGGTTGCCATGTTTGTAGGTAAGCACGGGGCTAAGCCTTCCTGAGGCTGAAATGGCAGTGTGGCTTATTTGTAACCTGTGAAGACCATTCCACTAGGTGCTGCGATATCCACCCCCAGTAGCCACCTATGGGTGTAATTTCATAAGCATGTGATATGTGTGGATCATCAGAAGGAGGCTCAGGGCAGAAGCACGAGGAAAAGTCTAAAGCAGAGTGCACAGGAGCCCTGACATTGGTGGATTAAGTGTTGTGCTGAGCTGAGAGCCCACAGCTGCCATTCAAGGGATCATTAGCAATGGAAGAGAAGTGAGGAAACATGTTGCGTTGTCATCACACTGTAAAGCTGGCTGCAGTCCAAATTAGCTTCCTTGGAGAGTGTGAATCAAAATGACATGTAATCTGGTTGTTAATGAAAAATTCTCTCTTCCTTAAGGCTGCAAACACCCATGCAGAAAGTGTCATCTGGAAGGCTTTATCTCTCCTTTCTTAGATTATGAATTGCAAAGTTTATGCAAAATACCTATCGAAATATATCCTTTTAATGTAGGTCTGGCCTGCTTAGAGCAGTACTCTGAAATTTCAGTATGGGGGGGGGAGAGTTCACTGGTCATACCTTCCCTAGGTACAGCTTGTTGACAAACAGTTTTGATTGACTAATAGAAAGAACAGTTGTTTTGTACCAGGAATTTATACATCAGCTTACCTTATTATGGCTTGGGTCCAAGCTATCTCAGGGACCGCCTCCTCCCGTACAATCCTCCCCACACTCTCCGGTCCTCTGGGAGGAACTTACTGCAGCCTCTAAAATCTAGGCTTGCGGCGACCTCCCAGAGGGCGTTCTCTGCTGTCGCCCCCAAACTCTGGAACGACCTGCCGGATGAGATCCGTCAGATAACATCATTAGACAGCTTTAAAAAGGCGGTCAAGACGGATCTCTTCCGGCAGGCCTTTCCAGATTAACCATCCCGGCCCAGATTCCCTGATTCCTCCCGTGGCACCATCTTAGTGATGGTTGAGGATCAGTAGAGGGACATCAGGGTTTTTAGTTTTTATATGTTTTATGCATTGATATTATGTTTTAATATGTTATACTGTTTAATACTGTCTTAAGGGGGGGAGGGATAAGGTGTTTTTAATTGTTATATTTTACATTTTACTGTTAACCGCCCGGATTGGTTTGCCATAGGGCGGTATACAAATAAATATTATTATTATTATTATTATTATTATTATTATTATTATTATTATTATTATTATTATTATTATTATTATTATTATTATTATTATTATTATTATTATTATTATGTGCATCTACAGATCAGCTTTGCCATAGGGGATTCTATTATTTTGCAGACACTGCTCAAAGTGTTTCTGAACTGAGAATCTGTTGACCTTAATACGTAAGCTGGCACTCTTGGGTTTTGGTATTGTTGTACATTTGTGTTACTGCTGTTTAGACAATTAATTATTTTTATGAGACTTGAACAAAAATCAAGTGGCCAAAAAGATATTTTGATCACCAGAAGGGAATTTTGTCACAGGTTCTCAAAGATCCATAAAGTAGGAACCCCCTTAACTTACCAGACAGTGCACTAAGGGCCTCCTGTATATTAAAGCAGGATATGGGAGGTCCTGTCCACTGGCATGCTGTGTCCATGCAGGACAGAGTGCAGTCCAGATGAAAGGGCCCCATATCTTGGTCACCAGTAGTCTTTGGCATCAAAGACTACTGGCATATCAGCTCAGTCTAGGCCAGAACATAGAGGTGTGCAGAAGGCATACCCCCATATTTTAGAGTACTGGATGATCCATTTCAACAATGTACCAAAGTGACCCAATAAAATGGGCTCCCAAGGGGCTATGTGGCTGGGAATTTGGAGACCTTGGAGAATAGCCTCGTGTGAGCTTCAGGGCTAGCTCAGAGGATGGGCGAGGAACTGCTATGTATGCTCCGCATTGCTGCCATTGTTGGTACAGAATGGACAGCATCTCTCATGATGAGGGTGGAACATGCTGTCTTGGTCCAGAACAGGGAGGAATAGAATAGTTAAAACACTGTAGGTGCAGAAACAGCCTTAATCTAGAAAGCACTGAGGTGACCAAGTGGCTCAGGAACCTAATGTCTGTCAGCCTCATGCGCTGAAGGAGAGTTCGAAAGTCCTTTCTGTATTTATTTATTTATATTTTATTTATATTTATATCCCACCCCATACCCAAGGGTCTCTGGACGGCTCACAACATTTAAAAACAAACACATCAAAACATAGCAAAAACTATGTCAGTCCTAAAACTAGTACTAAGTTTAAAAATCCAGCATTAAGAAAAATACAGAAACAGTTTTAAAACAGCAGTGTTTATGATGGGGGAAGCGTGGGGAACATTTAACCAAAGGCCTGAGTGAAGAGGTATGTCTTCACCGCCTTCCTAAACAGAAACAGAGAAGGGGCCTGACGCACCTCGAGGGGGAGAACATTCCACAGCCTGGGGGCCACTACTGAGAAGGCCCTCTCCCGGGTGCCCACTCGCCTAGCTGCTGAAGGTGGGGGGATAACCAGAAGAGCCTCCCCTCCAGATCTTAGAACACAGGCAGGTCGATAGGGGAGAAGGTGCTCCTTTAGATATCTGGGGCCCAAGTCATTTAGGGCCTTATAAGTCAGAGTTAGCACCTTGAATTGGGCTCGGTAGTGAATTGGCAGCCAGTGCAATTCTTTTAGAACCAGCGTGATATGTGTCCGCCTAGCTGTCAGGCAGGAGCTCAGGTGGAGTTTAGCATCCTTCCTTCTCCCATTCCTCAGCTCTTTTAGTTGCTAGAGGGGGGGGGGGTTGGCAGGCAGGAGCCCAGGTGGAGTTTGGCATCCTCTGTAGGATTTTTATGGACAAATAAAAGTCCAGAAATAATTAGAAGCCATTTTTCTTTAATTGTTTTAAGACTAAGTGATGGCTTGAATTCTTGGAAGAGGTAAGCAGGTGAGAAAAGCTAACTCAACTATTCACACAAACATCTATCACAAATTAGGCCCAAAGCCATTGCTTTGATTTTTCTACCTCACATTTATCTTCTTCCACCAAAACCTTATTGATTATGTTGAAATGCTTGCCATAGGCCACTGCCATTATGATTTCCTAGCAGATAGGGTGAAGGAATCATAAGTTGATAGTTATGAGACAATGGGTGGTAGATTATGAAGACCATGAATGGGCTGTCCAACCATCCATGTAGAAATCAAAAACTGACCACACCTTTCTAGGAATAATGTTTATGGCTTTTGATGAATCTTGGCCTGTTTCCATGATACTTTGTACACTATTAATATTTAGGAGTTGGTTTAATTTTGCTGATCCTCTCATGTTCTTTTTTTATGTAAATGACCATAAGCCTTTTTCTGTGTGAACAAGAATTTTTACATAATAAAGCACTAGGGTGAATCCGTGGTTACTGGCACAGAGCAGAAAATTCATCCATTTTATATCAGGATTTAGTTTAAAAGTCTGGATTACTTAAAATGCATTTATTACATCTGACCTACTTTTTAAATCTTTAATATTCCAATTTGATTTCTTCACAACATGGTGCTTGAAGATATGCCTTCCTCAGCCTGCTTCTAACTAGTAATACTGTATTTGTATGTGGTGGGGAGTGAGGAATTTATTTAAAGCAGCCCATACAAGGGATACCAAACACTGCAGTCTCCCCAAATAATGTAGCACTGGAAAATATATATATATATTGGATTTTTAAAGACTACCTCAGGTGAAGACTTGTGGAAGATAAAGATAAATAATGATTTTTTTGGACTTTTAAAAACAACCTCAGGTAAAGACTTTTGGAAGATAAATAATGAATAGCAATTGCTTAGCCCTTACTAAGAGCTTTTTCAGCTTTTAATGATGTGGAACCAAATCAAAACTTGAGGAAATTGTCCTATACTGAGGCAGCCTCCTGGTCCATTTTGATTCACTATTATCTGCTTTGACAAGGCTTTCTGCAAGGTCAGCCCTTTCCACACTTACTCAGAGGTGATAAATTTAAAGTTGGACTTTCTGTGGGCTCTCTCATAGTTTTTCTCTTCACTGTGGCCCTTTCTCCACTGGGCATTATTTTGGATTATCTCCTTCAACAGGGAGCGTCTATCTGCATGCTTGTGCAGACTATGGCAGAGCCTAAGATAGGGCTTGCCATAGGCTGCACCAGCATGTGTACGGCAGGCCTCTATTCCAGGATATAGTTCAGAAAAAGGGCCAGTACAGAAAGTGGATGATTTGTATCTCACTCACACTCTCTTGGAAGTTCTCAGGGCAAGTGGCAATATCACAATTTAATAATAAGACTGAGTTCATGCACTCAAATTAATCTGGGATGCTTTTCAAAATTGCACTTAACTTCTGGCTTTCCCAAATCCTAGACAGCCTGGCAGTGTCAGCTGGTGGGCTTCCAGGCTGGGTGTTCACAGGTAAGGAGGCCAAGCAGGAGGAGACGGGGGTGGTGGTGGTGGTTAAGCAGGCAGAGCCAGAAGAACAAAGCAACCTAATTTTTAATATAATAAAACAATCCTATGGGGGCAAAGACATTTTCATAAATCATTCTACCATTTTTCCTTCTCTTCTATTGTCCATATTGAGGCCACTAGATTACTTACTATACTGAAACTATTTGGGATCTACTACCAGTGTCCCGTTATTACCTCCTCAAACAGGGCAAGTTAGTGCCCAAGAAAATGTGTTTAGCAGGGATGCACACCATCCCAGCTTTGCAGAATGAAGAAAAGGTGTTCTTAGAGTGTAAGAACACTTCATATCAAATAGAATCCTAAACTAAAAAGGTGGATTGAACACGAGATGAAAACGCGGGTGCCACAAACTACTGGCCCTGAGGCACTTTTGGCCTATTTTTTCCTATATGGGAATACAGCCTTACAGTGTGGTCCACGATGTATCTGTTAGCTATATGGGAATTGGCTTTGGAAGTCAAATGTGTTTGACATGAAATGTGCTGTTTGGAGTGTTTGGGGCTTCAGATGGAACAGCTGTTATAATAAGGGCCTGTTTCAAGCTCTAAACCTAATAGCTCCTTGAGCTGTTTTCTTCTCACATTTTTAATACCAGTTTGAAGGCCTCTTTTTATTCTTGTTGATTGATTTTCTGGAACTCGTTGCTGTTTAGTTTGTGGTTTCCTTACTTCTTGATTGGCTTCTTTGCAGATCAAGCCTCTGTGCTCCTCATGTGAGAAGAGAAGAGGGAGCATAAATAAAGGAGTTTTGAATTACATTTAAAAGGAAAGCAGAGCTTACTTGTGGGAATTGGGGTCAAGGTTTTAAGTAAATAAAAATGGACTGGTTGCCCAATTCTTTTGTGGGTGTATGGTATCATGCTTTACTACTCAACCTACTTTCAAATCACTGGAAGGTACCCACTTGTAACAAATGGTTGTTTCATGTTTCAATTGGTTGCAAGTTCATTTGCAAAATGCCAAGGTAATTGTCATTTGAAACATCCAAATTATGGAGACAGAGATTGCTAGACAAAACACCTAACAAACTCAGGCCTAGATTAAGGTGAGCAATTACTTCACTTGGTAGCCCATTTGCCAGGACTCTAGACAGTTTTTAAAGTCAATCTTTAATAAAAGGCGAAAGATTTATACGATCTGAAGAGAAACCAGAATCAATCATTCAATCAGTTGCTTGTCAGAATCTGACTGGGCATCCCCATTGTAAGGATATTGCAAGGCAAATGTGAGTTCGCCTCAGGAAAGTCCCCATGTAAAGCCCTAATTCGGGCTACATGAGGGAAAAAAACCCTGCAAATCGCAGCAAAAAATCCCCACTTGATAACTGTTCTCACCCCTAATTACGGGGCAAAAACGGTTATCCTGGGGGCATGGGAACACTTGTGGGTTATGATCGCAGCATTAGTGGGCGGGGCTTCGCTGTCCCTACCGCTAATCCTGCAATCACAACTGCTCCCCTTATCTGAGTGCTTAACCATTTTAATTGCTAAAATAATTAAAACAGACAATTGTTTGGGGTAATTCAAACCCTTACCTGGGTGATTAAGCACTCAGGCAAGGGGGGTGGATGGAGAAAACCACAGCATCCCAGTGAAGGGATTTGCCGCGGTTTTCCTGAGGACGGGCATGTTCGCCTTGAACCCACCCTGTCCTCCATTGCCATGGGGACTCCTTAATGCAGTCCTCAGCAGTCCCAAAATATTAATATAAATATGCTGTTCTATCCTTATACCTGAGCAGGTACACCTTCACCCATCTTCCATAGAACCAATGCTAAAATATGAAGCCATTTTGCTAGAAATGCTGCCAGTCTTGGTGACTGTTGTAATGCACTGTAATGCCATAAATGCTGACTCAGAATCTGTAGCTTGTACAGAATGCCATGGTGGTTCACACTTGCGGTCCTGTTGCTACAGGAGGTGATTGCCAATTCACTACTAGGCCAAGGTTAACGTCTTCACTGTTGGCTTACCTGGCACCAGGTAAACGGAAAAACAACAACACATTTTCCACACAGAATTTTATGACCTTTGAGATCTCTAAAGAAGGCTTCCTTGTTTGAAGCACCACCTGTGGAGATTAACTCAGGAAGGTGAAGGTGATGGTGGTGCACAAATTATGTACAAATTAGTCAACCCAAAATTGAGAATTGAAGGAGAAAGGGTGGAAGAATTATGAGCTAATGAGTGCTAGCCATTTTGCCCTTGTGGGCCAACTATCCCCAGAAGTTTGTTGTGACACCAGTTTCTAAAATGGCAGAACAGATTGTCCCCATGTTTTCTGGGAGAATGGATTGTCCCCATGTTCTCCCCATGTTCCAAAACAGCAGACAGGGCCCTTATGACCACATGGTCAGCCCCTCCCTCAATGAGAACCCTGCTGTTTCCTGAGTAAGGGCAAACTCTCGCAAGATCTCACCCAAGTACCCAGGAAAAGGGAACATTTGTTGTGGAGCATTGGCCTTTGCTTCACAGTGACTGCAAAGCATTCTAAAAGCTGTCTGGCATTGTGACAGCTGCTCTGCAGCCCCTGCAAAGTATACATTCTGTCTGGATGCACCCTATATTGTACTTTTTGCTGGGGATCTGTGGAACACAAGTACCACACCCACCTCTGGATATAACCTTCCATCAGGCTTGCGATGAGACACTTCCCCAGTGTTCCCTTAAAGCAACATAAAACATTTTGCCTGGTTTCTTTCTTTCTTTCTTTCTTTCTTTCTTTCTTTCTTTCTTTCTTTCTTTCTTGTATAAGAGGGTATGTGGGTTGCTAGACCTTTGATTATGAAATATACTGTCAGTATGTCCAAGTGTTATTAGTCCGTAACTCAAAAATGGCAAGCAAAAACACAGCAGGGCTCTTTTAAAATCAAGACAACATTTTATGTAGGCATAGATGAAAAAAATGTACAGGAAAAGATATGAAAATTGGGACAAAAGGTATGAGATAAACAATAAAAACACCTTCTTCACTACACCAGTTGAATTACTGCCACTTCCAGTCATATTCCTTGGCTGTCTTAACTTCCTAAATCCAGGCAGTTCATTACTTCTGACCCTGACTGACCAGCCACTGACAGCCACCACCGCTACCGGAACTACACGTGGGATCTCATGTTCTCTTATATATTATCGTATTTGCATAACTCCACCCCAAATACCAAACAAGTTTAAAAGAAACAAGCATCAAAAATTCAAACATTAGCAGTAATGCTGCAATTCGTCACAGTGCATTCAGCACGCCCCTGCTTTCTCCACCTGCTTAAAACATATTTCTGCACGTGTGCATTTGCAAGTCACGGATGAACTATTACTTGACCAATTGTTTTAACAATGTGTTTACCACTCTGTAATTGTTGTTTTCTTATTTTGTTATTGAAAACTGCCTTAGAATTCATAATGAAGGGTTATACGTAAATGTTTGAAAGAAAATAATGGACACTCACGTTCTGTAGCACATTGCAAATGTTCCCAGCCTATTTAATTCATTTTGTCATTCTTTTTTTTAAGAAATGGCTTGCAAGGGGCATCAAGTGTTTTCCTCCTGCAGTAATGATCTAAAGATCGGTTTGAACGAAATTCTTGTCACTTCTCTCTTTTGCAAATCCGGCAGCCGCTTCATGCAATCCTCATGCATTTATACACTCATACATTGTACAGTCATTCTAGCAGTGACATACTGGTGAGTGAAACAAACAGATGGGGGCAGGATTAGATAACAGTAATTTAAGCATGTTTTTCCTAGAGTGCCTCACTAGAGAGACAGGCAACCTCACTGGGTGAAGTTTAGGCCTAATTAGAGTAATGTCAGTGGAATAGTTATTGTCACAATCAGGGGCACTAGCAAACTGGTAGTGGGTAAGGACCTGTCTTAAAGATGTGCTTCAGGTAATAAAGTCCCCAGTGGTTCAGAGGATGTTGGTGCTCTTTCAAAAATTTGCCCTTTTTGCTGACAACCGTCTCTCTTTCTCTCTCCTGGTCCCCCGCCTACAAGAATTACTGTGCAAAACATCTTTCGTACACATGCTCTGCTTGTCAGTGCTAAGAAAATATTAAATGAAGTTTGTAGAAACAATGTTATCACATTGCTGCTTCATTCAACAAAAAAACTCTGTCAGGCACCACAGTGAAATTTATTTATGGTCTCCCACTTGGCTGTCCGCTTGCAAAGTCCCACTGCCCAAAACTAAGTAAGGGACCCTCAGGATGATGAGGAGAAAGACCAGTGTTTTTGGAGAAGTTGGCATCTCCCCTCTTTCCGCATCCCGGGATACTGTTACACCTTCCAGCCCTGCCACAGTGACGCACCAGCACTATGTGCCATTTTCTAGCAGAGTTCTCTCTCTTTGGGTCTCTGTAAGTACAGCCAAAGAAGCTGCCACAGTGCCAGGAAGAACCAGGAAGACACTGGCAATTTGAATGATAAATTTTGAACATTTGCATGAACTATGAAAGTGACAAACATCTTTTGCCCATCTCCAGTCCACAAGTGGCCCAGGGTTCATCTTCTGTGCTAGGGAGGGCGTGCAGACAATACATCCCCATAAACCAGAGTACTGTAACGGACCCTTTTAGGCAGTGTTCGAGGAATCACCATCAGAAGTAGTACCAGAAGTGGGACACCACCAAAAAGGGCTCTCCTAGAAACAGCAAAGGCTGGGAACTTTTGGGTGTTTCTGTGCTGGCTGCTGAAAAACGTATTAAAGAAAATCCATTTCCCAGCAATCCATCCTCTGGAGGATCCGTCCAAAATAGGGAGGGAGCCAAAGAGGCCTCGTGCATCCGCACACGCGTGGGGAGGATGGATCCTGCCAGACGGATCTTTTGGGTGCTGTGTGGAGGCCGCAGCACCCATTTCCAATGGCAGCCGGCCTCCCGCACCACCGACGCCGCCCACGGAGCCACGGGACTGGAGCATTCAGCTGCCAGTCACTGCGTGTTTCTGCCAGTGTGCGGCACACAGGGGAGGGGCTCCGGAGGCAGACCAGCCTGCTTCCACCCCTCCCAAGACGGCAGCCACCGGCACATCCATCCCCTCGCCTCTCCATGTGCAGAAGCGTCCTGCTTCCAAACGGATCGAGGCGAGGGGATGGATTGAAGACCTAATTTCCAAGTTCTTCACAGAGGATGGATTTTTCGGTGGCAAGACCCCATTAAGAACGGATCTTGTGTGCTGCTGTGTGGAAGCGGCTACCTCGAAGGGTACCTCATTCGTCCTCCAGTGCGGAAGGTAAGTCTAGTATGTGTCTTGGATGTGGTTTTAATGTGGTTTTAGTGGCAGTGCGGAAACACCCTTTGTTTTTGGCCTTTGGAGGCTCACCGCTGCCTCCCAGAGCAAATCAAAGGCAGCAGGCAGGGCTGGAGTGGCTCCAGCAGCAACCCTCCTCAGCATGGAATGAGTTGCTAATTCTGGGACAAGGCATCCTTCCATGTTCCAGCGGCCTTTTCACACTTACCTGATTAGGCTGCCATGAACTAGGGCAGGTAAACTTCTGGTAAAGGTGGACCATTTGTACTTGTCATGAGGAAAGCCCCCCCCCCCCCCAAGCTTCCATTACCAGCCAGAAGTGCACATGGTCCTCCCATTTACCAGCTCACACCGCTGCATCTGAAGCCAGAAGTTCCACCTCCTTGCTGCCGCGATTGGCTGTTACATGACATGCCCGGATGCCGTTGTAAGAGGGGCATGTTCAAGCGCAGAGACATATTGCAGCCAGTCACATCAGTGCCTGTGATTGAACGCCTGTCTTGTAACTCTGTGACTGGACACCACTCCCACCACAGCTGGTGCTGGTCCCATGGACATCAGAAGCCAGCGATCGATCATGGCCGCTATTGCAACTGGACATGCATGGATGCCGCCTCCCCTGCCCACTGACCACAGGGAACCAGAAGAAGAGTGAATGGTGACACTGCTGAATGCTTCAGGTAAGCTTTTGGTTAACGTTGGTAAAGGTGTGGAGCACGATTTAGTGCTCCATACCTAATCAAGAATTAGTGAACTTCTGGAGAGGCAAGGCAGGCTTGAAGGCTCTAACAGCCTCCTTGAAGTGCAGATGCTCTTCACTAGAAATTCACTAAGGACACATTCCCATTACAAGGTTAAAAAGGTTTCAAAACGGTTTCAATCCTCACTGTCCTCACATCAGGTTGGCTTAACACGCTTTCCATGTGTTAAATCACCCCAAAGCGTTATAAATGTAAACACTCATTTCAACAGGTCTTGCTCCGGTTCTTGGATTTACAATGTTTTACATTTCTTACTGTGGGAACGGTACTGTTTTAGTGGGATGAGAATGCATGTTTAGGTTTTCCCTCCCCCTATAGCTTGCTTCCAAAGATAGTGATTTCACTGTAAAAATCCACCCCGTACAGCAGCGGTGACTGTAGCAATCCACTCACTTCACACCCGATGTTGCAATTCTGTGCAATTCTGACTCTTTAAAAGTTCTGACCTTTAGAAAGAGAAAAGGAAGGAAAGCAGCTGCAGGTTCTGGGAGATGTGTGAATGTTTAAGGCTGTGTGTGCAGGTGGCGGCGGTGGCAGCAGCAGAGTGAGCCAGCCAGACCTGGGCAATGGGGAGAGGAGGGGAAAGAATCGCTGGCTGCCCGGTGCTGTTTTTCATCCATCCATACAAGCAGCAGCCACCCAGCTAAGCTTCGTGAAGGGGTCGGTTATAGGTGGCGCGTTCACAGCAGGAGGAAGAGGGCAGGGCAGCCCTGAAAAGCAGCTTTTAGAAAGTAGCCACTTGAGTCCCCCCTTGAGTCAAGTATGCCACGTACGATCCTCAGAATCTGGATCGAACGCGATTAAGTTGAAAGTAATGGGATCAGGCAAATTCGTGTTAGCATCCGGTTCTATTGTTTCAGTTTAGGAAAACCGTTTTAAGCTTGTAATGGGAATGCGGCTAAATTGTTGACTACCAGCCAAAGTGCAAATAGGCCTCAGGATAAAGGAGGCAAGTGTGGGGCTATGCTTCTAATAATCTTCATGGGGCTTGAAAGAAATTGTACTCCTAAAAACCTGTAGTAGGGGTAATGTTCATCCTTTGCTGACAGCTTTGGGAGTGCCATTTCACCTTCTCTCCTTTTCTACACCCCTTTGCCAAATTTAACATGAAGGCACATGCTGGGAGGATGACAGTATGAGACCGTATGATCGGTTCTGGGAATGGATGAACTGACAATTGGGGAAATCAGCCATTTTCTAGATGGTAACACACATGCACACACTGAATTTTTTTATCTGGGCCTGACATGAGTTTGAGGGTGGAAAGCTCTGTTGATTGCAATACAATGCCTGCTTCCTTGCTAAGGGTTTTATCAGCTGCGATACAGTGCAGCTGGTAATGCAATTAGCTTTAGCAGTGAGTATAAATGAAGTGGAATTGTTACATGTTGCCAAGGGAAAATATATCACCCCAAATGAGAGGGAAAGTTACATCAAATTTCTGTAAGACAATCTAGAAGTAATGTCTACAATTGGACATTACTTTGTGCCTAACATCCAGGTACATGCTAAATGACTGTTAAGCAACTTCAAGTCTTTCTCTTCTTTCTGTTAGGAGCCTTTTAACTGACCTTATCTTTAAAATGGGCATTTCTTAAAACAGCAGATGGCTAGCAACAAGCTTGCCTTCTGTATTTGCAAAGAATGCATCTACTACCCGGTAAACTGATGAGCAAGTGGATAGTATTTTAAAAGGATTCCAGCTTCCTTTTCAAACATTCACAGATTTTGCTTTTTTGTAAAGGAAATAAGCTTAGTATTTATCCAGTCTGCTCTGCACATTGCAAGTTCTGTATTTTTATTTGTACAGTCTTTTGAGTCAAGCCACCTGGCAGCTTTTCTTAGTAATAAGCAGTCAGTTAAAGCTGGCACTAAAAGGAGAGTTTTCCAGAGCAGAGCTGTTGTCCAGTGGAAATTATAAACCCTGTAGATTGTTTAACGATGAGAGTTTGTTTTCTTAAGCCTGTATCCTTGGATTAAACTTTGGTGGAAGCTGTAAATTTGTACTGCCCGGCCTAACATGTATCTAGGTGGAACAGGGCAGCAAGAAAGGAAAATGGAATGGAGTTAAAAATCCTTTCCCATCAAATTCCAGTTTATGCAAATATTACCATGGGCAAGTTCTTTAACCCAGTGGTTCTCAACCTTCCTAATGCCACGACCCCTTAATGGAGTTCCTCATGTTGTGGAGACCCCCAACCACGGGGGTGGGCAGCTGGGAGGTGGGAGGGAAGGGCTGCAGGAGACTCATCGCGACCCCTCTGAAAGGGTAATTCGACCCCCAAAGGGGCCCCGACCCCCAGGTTGAGAACCACTGCTTTAACCCACGATTTTTTTTTCAAATTGTTCAAGCCAGGTGTAAGCATCTTCGACAATAAAAAAGTCATAGTTTTTTTTATTATTATTGGATGGTAGGAAGAAAGCCAATAAACTCTAAAGTAGCTTATGACAGCCGCTTTGGGAAAGCCGAAGCAGAAAGGAATTCTAAACCATTCTTGTCGAAGCCGTCATAAGAGTTGTGTGGCCAGATGGAACGGAAAACAGACAGGTCTTCTGTACCTTTAATGGCTGCAAGGCAGAGGGAATTTCACTAGACATAGTTCATCAAGCAAGCAGCACTTACTATACAGCCCTCTTCTGTGTGGCTTTCAAAGGTGTAAGATCCTGGGCTTTTTTCCATGGCTGTCTTATAAATTAGTAGCTGGCTGCCTCTCTCGGCTGTGTGGAAGTATGCACTTACTTGCCAACATGCCTGGAAAAGTGTGGATTCTTTAATGAAATTGCCACCTTTGGAGTAGGTAGGTGCTGATCTGTGCAGGGAAAGGAGGGAGGGAGGGACAAGATTGTAATTCAAGAGGCACCTTTGCCAGCACCAAATTGGGTGTTACTGCTGTTAGTCAAAGCAGGATTGGGTGTGAGGAAAAGAGCATCTCCTAATTATATCCTTGTCCTCCTCCTCCACCTGACAGTGTGGGCTGATGATAACGGGTGTTTTTCCACCGCGCTTCTTTAACCTGGATCTAAGAAGATCCGGATCTAGTAGATCCAGATTAAGGGAAGTGCCCATGGGTGGTCTAGCATGCAATAGCAATGGGTTCTAGCCTCCCTGCTGTTGAAACACCGGAGCACCCATTTGGAAATCCGAATCTACCCATGAGGGGTCTGCCTGCCACCCCAGGTGTTTGGGGGGACAGGGGGTGCAATCTCCGAAGGGGCTCCAAAGTTACTTCGAAGTCACTTAGAAGTCTGCGCAAAATAGCGCTGGAGCATCTTTGAAGTCTGTGCTGATCTTCGGAATAAACTTCGAAGTGACTTCAAAGTGACTCCGGAGTGACACTGCTATGGTGCTGCCTATAGAAGAAAAAAAATCAATAGGCAGCACCATAGCAGTATGGATGGGGTTTACCAGAGACTTTCTCAGGTCATGGAAAGTCTATGTCTAGAGCACGACCTTGTGCTCTACATGTAATGAAGCTGCAGTACACTCCTGCATGGAAGGAGCCATTTCTGGTTTGGAAACTGCTCCTTGCAGTGCAGGTGTTCTGTCTGCAGCTTCACTACAGGGCCAAGTGCAGAAAAGTCCCTAGATGTGGCCACTACACATGTGCGGGGACTGAGAATAATGGCCACGCATGCACAGTAGTTGTGTTCTTCTGGTTTTCTTGTGCTGTTGAAACACCCAGGTATATGCGTCACTATATCGCACACAGACAGCACCAGCTCCTGCGCAGCAGTCCAGTGAGAATTCTGGAGAGGCTTTATTCTGGAACATCACTCATAGTGTGATATTCAGCTGGCATCTGAAGGATCCAGCGTCGGCAAAAGATAAACACCTTGAAGCGTTTCAACAGGTTTGATTTTTATACCAAATCACTTTTCCTGCATACTTCTAGAATTGAAGGGAAAAGTAAACCTGGTAAATTCCTGTGTCCTACTGTCTGTTCTATTTAAATTCCCTTCTCTTTGAAGGTGATGTGCATTCATCTCATTCAGTAATTACATGACAGAGCTCCAGTTTGGATACACTTTTAAGACTGTGAAAGCGCCTAAGTTTAATCCAGCTTCAGTCCACTTTTGGAGTGAGAGAATACATCAGCAAAGTGAAGAGTTTCTGTCAGTGTTAACTCAGAAAATCCACCTTTGGGATAGATAATGTGGAAATAAAATTACTGGTCACTTTGCTTATGTGTTCGCTCGCTCTGAAGACAGACTGAAATTGGATTAAACCTTAACTGTGACGGCAGCCTAAGTCTTATCAACTTGTGCATGAGCCTGTGTGATATTGAAATCAGCAGAATTTTAATGCTCAGTTCTGATTGTATCCAATTTCCCTTTAGACGCTGTGTCCTTGGTAACAAAATTTATTCTAGTTCCCAAATTAGTTTTTTAAAAAATATGTAATTATATGGGTTTCACTTTTTAAAAAACTGAGATATTTCTCTCTCTCTCTGTCTCTCTTTTTCTTTAGCAAGGAGGAAACAGTCTATCTGACCCCAAGAACAACGGCATGGTTTCTAATCAAAATTATCCCAAGTACTGGCTTTGTCAGTGACTTGTACACTACCCAGAGAAAGTGGCAGGAACCTTTCAAAAAGAATTACCGAAAGAGTTGTACTTCATAGAAGCCCAGCTGAGAGTTAGTTCTTTAAGCCTCAAACCCAGAATAAAAGATGACACCCGGAGATACATTATTAGATGAGGTCAAGTATCAGGAACATGGTAAGACAGATGACAGGAAAGCTATCAGTCAGGAACGGAAAGTGAATTGCAACAGCAGAGTAATGAAAGCCCTGGAAAATTGAAAGCATTGAAGAGCTCTTATGCTTCAGCCTCATTGGTCTGGCAGTGTTTGTATCAAGCACTAAGAACAGGTTGAATCGAGGAAAATGAATTTGAAAGAAAGGCTTGCTGGTCCCATCTTTTTGCATGCACTAATTTAATTACCATTTATGCAATGGATTTTGAGTTCTTTGGTTTTATGCCTTTCAGTTGTTCCTGGTAATGCACCAATAGCTAAGTTGTACAAATAACTATTAAGGGCAATGAAGGAGCTCAGGACAGGAGTCACGTGAGTCAATATTGTGGATCTTACCATGTGCAGTAACAACATCTCCATCATTATAGAACTGTCTCCTCTCCTCATACTCTTTCCCCTCCAACAAGGATCCCAAGAATGTTTAAGCTAAGAAATATGACATTGCTGCTTTTATAAAGCAGACCGTTAGCATACCTTGGTGTTGGCTGGGAGAACAGAAGGTTACCAGTTAAGTAATTTTTGCTGTAACTCTTTGGAGTGCCAACAGTGTGGTTTGTGTTAAGTATCAATAAGGCTTTTTCTGTTGAAGCAAATGCCAAAACAAGCCATAAAATTCTTACTGTGGGTCCCACAAAATACTGATGATACCCTGCAGTTGGGATTTCTCTGTGATATCACCTACCTTATGGAATTCTGTTATTTGCAGAACTTCTGTTATTCTGTCTTCCTTCTGCATATTAATGTGGAATAAGGGAGACCCCATCCACCACTAAGAAGCCCTTGATCTGGATCACTGGTAGACCTTGACTCATTCTACACTGGACCTTATTCCAGATTATATCTCAGGATATGGATTTATTTTCTGCATGCTGGTGCAGACTATGGCAGGCCCTGGCATGGTCTGCCATAGTCTGCCTCTTCATGCAGATTGCTGGTCCCTGTCTTGAGAAATAATTCTGAATAAGGCCCAGTGCAGAAAGGGCCCTTGATATCAGGGTGTACTAGTGGGCCCTAATCTGGAACACAGAGGAATTCCAGGTCTTTGGAGCTTCCAGCACTGGCTCCGAATCTGGTGCAGTCTTTGGAACTGACAGCAGGCAATGGGATCAGATGGGGCATCCCAGTGCAGACAACTGTGTCCCATACCACTGGCAACCTGTCCCAGTCTGTGATGGGTTATGTATCCCAGAACTGAATGAGAATGAAATGAGTTAAATCAGCTACTTGGTTTGGACTGCAATGACTGACATGTTAATTTCTGAGTACTGTGATCTCTAGCAAGAAGGGAAAAAAATCTATAGGAAGAATTTGAAATGGAATAGATGTGAAGGTATTTCACAAAGGGGCCTCAGTAATGCTGGAAAGATAAAGTGCAGAGGCCCTGTTCTTTCTTTTTTTTTAAATGGGAACTATGTGAAAACCTGTATGTGCTCACTGAATCTGCATTCCCTCCTACATCACAATAGCCAGACATATATTACAGTTTGAGAAACTGCTGAGACATACATAGCTCTATAAGTGACTCAGCTGGGTCCAGGCACGTGTCTGGGTTTTATCCAGGATTAACCTCAGGTAGGTGCAGAAAGGGTCTCTGGAAGGTCCTGGATGGGATCTGCTGTAATACACACTAGGCTGTGGATGGCCAGCATGTGGTATATAATCCAAAATACTACCCAGTGCAGAAAGCGCCTTTGATCCAGATCAGCTGATCTGTATGAAGTCAAGTAAGTGCAGAAAGGCCCTGAGATTAGGGAAGAGCTAAATTATGTGACTTGTTACACAACAGGTTAATAAGAAACTAGTAGTATTTAGGGCACTGTTCATTTTCAACATACAGGTTTGTTCCTAGACATGCAAATTTTAGGCTGCCAAGGAAAGACGCAGAATGCTGAGGCAGAGATAAATTCACCATGCACAAAACTTATTCCATACTCATTCTGGAGAGGGAAAAAAGATTGGATGCAGAGAGAAAAGTCTCTCTGATGGTTAAAATGAAACCATGGAAGTGATAAATGGTCTAGTATCATGTGATAATTACAATAATCAGATTAATATGATACCCCCTTCTCCTAGGGCATTGGAGAACACACATTGTTGACCTTCCAGCTCACTCTGTTCCTTATCACTTTGCAAATTATGAACTTTGTATACAAGTGTCTGAGAGAGAGACGATAGCTGCATCTAGACGTAGCATATTTATTCTGCTATATTGGATGTTATGGAACAAAGCATAGATATTCCAGAATATCTATTCTTTATTCTAGAATACTGAAATATAGCAGAATAAGTAAGCAACATATGGATGCAACCAAAGAGAAAAGGCAAGGGAAGTCGCTTGTGAATTGGGACCAGTATTTGAAGCACACAGCACAACTGAGAGCTTTGTTTTCACTGGCTTGAGCTATGACCTCCTATGTGACAGAAGAATTAGGGCTGCTGTCAGATCCACCATAGGAATACCAGCTTTTCTTGAAAAGCCAGTCTTTTCTCTGGGCAGTCTCCATAAGGACACCCAGACCAGAGAGGCAACGAGTGCAGGCTTTTGCAGTCACTGGATGTAAAAAGCAACTGAAAAATTTTGCCCTTCTGAGAGCTCTTTTGGCCAATGCCATGTGGCAGAGCCTGGCCTCAGAACACTTCATACAAATGATGCACCAAGAGTGGAAATTTGCACTCTTCGGTCAACACAGCCCTTCTGAGTGTTTCATGACTGGAGTGTGGCCATTTGCCTGCCACACCCCCTGTAGAGATAGGCGCAGCCCATGTGCAACTTCATGCAAACAAAAGTAAGGCTTTTGGTCATGTTGTGGCTTTCTCACTGCATCATCTTCATCTGCAAAGCTCATCAGGCATCTGTCTGGCATCAAGTATCCTCCATTCACATGCAGAATAACAGTAAGACAGTGCAAATCCTGAACTAGATGCAGAAATAGGTTGGATTAGGGCCAATAGAGTGGATTACAGTAATCTAACCTGTAATCTAACCATATAGACAGAGTGGATTACAGTAATCTAACCATATAGACAGAGGTGCTATATGATCTAGGTTCAGGAAGGATAGAAGTGGGGAAATATCTTCTTCTACACAGGGTTGCAGTCACCTGGAAAGAACAGGTGTGATGTTTAGTTATATGACTGTATTCTGACCTGTCAGATGAGGCCCTTTCTTCAACGGGGCTTAATCCAGAACAAATTCCAGAATGAGAGCTTGCTATCCACACACTAGTGTGAGGTAGAGCAAAGCATGCCCCTAATTGTGATTTGGCAGTATTGTACAAAATGTGGACCACACTAGCATGCGCAAAATGGTACCCTAGCCTGGTATAGCTGTAGACCTCAACTTCAAGGTCTACAACCTGCTGAGGGCAGGTGTACCATATCACAGAGACCCCTGTGGTCTGGTATACTATGGAGAACACTTTTGGTGGTGCTTCAGGAAGTGCTTCCAGAAGTGGGTCTGTCCCAGAAATGCCCCAGCCAGAAATCCTGAAGGCCAAGATTGAAACTTCCCAGCCTTCGTAGCCTTGGTGCAATACTAATCAACTGATGTTGAAGCAAGCAGGCACAACTGAAAGCTGCCAGTTCATTGGCTTCAGTGTATGGTGACAAATCCAACGTGGTTCAGGTCAAAGTGTGATCGGCTGCCACGTCATGGACTTCAAGCAAAGCTGACAAACTAGTGTGACACAGTTCCAGGCACTGGCAGTGCATCCCATCCCACTCACCAGAGCTTGTAGGTAAGAAATCCAGATTGGAATTGAGTGCCACTCATGTTAGCAAAAATCAAGGATGTGATGCGTGTGGCCTACATTTAAATTGAAGCTGCAATCCATTTCAGTTTCTAGACCATAAAATAAAAGACGAGAAAATCATTTTTGTCAAATTACCTTGTAGAGGAAAAACTATTTCAAAAGTGATACCCAGAGTTCGTAGTCAAACATTTATGGGACAACATTACAGGAGACATTGTTCAAAGGTAGCAATGTAATGTATGGCATATCAATTAAAACTCCCATGAATGTCCATGTGCGCCAATCCTGTAGCTTTAGTTAATTCCACATGTTAGTGTATAGGTTGTATAGTCTGAACTGACACTGGAGCTACACAGAAAAATGATTTTCCAGATGTTTTCCTGCACTGAGGTGTAAGTACTGGTCTGTGTTATACAGTTAATTCATTGAAGTATATATTTACCATTTCCATGATCTAATGTATATACACTCAGGTCTCTTGAGGCTTGTCAGCCTTTCCCATTATACAGTGCCATGAAAAAGTACTTGCCCCCTTCCTGATTTCTTCCATTTTTGCATATTTATCACACTTAGGGCCTTTTCGCACCTTTGTTTGGTGCAAAGGCCAGAGAACTTCTCAGACACATTAGATATCTGCATTTTGGGACACCTGATGCATCCCAACCTTACCCGGCACTTCCAGTTTGGTCTAAGTGGTTACAGAACCAAACTCTTATCTGGGAATACTGGGTTTGATTCTTCATTCCTCCATGAAGCCCACTGGGTGACCTTGGTACAGTCACAGCTCTCTTCTGAGCTCTCACAGCCCCACCTACCTCACAGGTTGTCTTCTTCTCATATTAAATTTTCTTTGTATATCTGAAGCATTTAAGTGTTACAAACACACAATATTTTGTTCCTGGTCACTGGAGTTCACAAGGGTCTAGCTCTGAAAGTCCTGCAAGCTTCAGGGCTGGCAGGGAGATTAGTCAGGGACTAAGGGTTCCTGACTAAGGGTAATGTGTCTCAGCCCTGGGATGGATCACAGGCCTTTCTTCATATCTTGAATAGATTTCTGCAATGTGCTCTTCATTGGGCTAACTTTGAAAACAATGTGGAAGCTTTCAATTGGTTCAAAACACACAGTGGTCTGTTTGTTAACCTATCAGAGGAAACATGACAAGATGACCGCTCCCATTTGGTTGCCATATTGATTACAGATTTGCTTCTGGACTCATATAAAGCCTTGTTTTCACCTACAAGGTCTGTCAGGGCTCAACACATGTACATCTGAGCTCATCTGCCCTATTCAACTGTGCATGTGACTCATTCCTTAGAACTACAAAATCTTGGGGGGGGGGAGAAGGACTTTCAGGGCCTTTTGCGTGGTTGCCCCCATTCTTTGAAACTAAATAACAGTAGAGATCCACAATGAAAACGTATTTCTCTGAAAATATAAATCTTCACTAATGCCTTTGGAATTGCTTTCTGTATTCTCTGTGCACTTTTGTATCTGTTTTGTTTTTATATACTTTTAAAAATTATTGTTTAATTTGTACATGTAGAGTTATTTGAAATCCACAATATATAAGCCTATAAATATCACATCAGACAGCAGTATTGGCACTGTACCAAAATGTTTGAGAAACTATGGGAGTTCCCAAATCTTCATGAAAACAGGGCCTAGCATATGGGTTTGTCTGCCAGCCCATACAGAATGCCAGAATGATTCCACTGTGAATAAAATGTCTAGTAAGTCCCGCAGTGACTAGCCTTGTTACTAGCCCAACCCTTGGATGGCCAATTGCTGACATTTTTTTGTATGGGTCCTGTCATGCCTCCAGAGCATCTTTGATGCTCTTGAGACATATATTTAGTTCAGATTATAATAGGCTTTTCTGTGTATTAGTTTAGAAGGGGAAATAGATGTTTATAGCTTTAAGAAAGAAAAGGATTGTGGGAAATTCTAGGGTCTTATACTGCCCCTCCAGTTAGTTTCAGTTTTGTATGTAGTGAGTTTGCAGCCAAGTCAGACCTGGAAAGAGCATTTTCCTTTGACAAAAGACAAAGTCCACAGGAGAAAGATACATTTCACAGAAGAAGAAAGAGAAAACACACAAAGAAGAGAGAACAAGGTATTTAACCAAGACTGTTGAGAGAAAAATTATTTCATGTTATGTGTGTTTGTAACCAGTAAAGCCTTTAAAAATCTAAGAAGTTTGTGGACAAGTCTTATGTTCGGGCTGTGTTTCCTAGAGCCAGAGATTTCACTACATGGAAGTCCATAGCATTGCTCTGGGGACAAAACAGGTCCAGCAGCTCCCTTACATGATTACAAAAACATGATATAGCTCAGCATTAAATTAATCAGTCCAACGCCATGAAAATTGGCATAAATCCCTCTCACAGTTTAACAGAACAAATTAATGTCTCCTGTTCATGCTATCTCTGTATCATAATTAAGAACAATGTTCCTGCATAACCATATCCAGGTGATTTCAAACAAATACGTAACAAATATCTTCCTTCCTTCCCTTCCCTTCCTTCCTTCCTTCCTTCCTCTTGTAACAGAAGATAATCGCAATCCAATTTGTCAAGTGTACATGAATTTGAGTTAGAATGTATTGCTTGGATTTAGGTTTAAAAAAAGAGAAAAAAGCATTTTAACAGGAATAGAAATTTCATGGAAACTCAAACCTACACAGATAATAATAATAAATAGCTGCATTTTGCACGAGCTAATGCCATATTGGGGAATGTTGGTGGCAATATATAGGGCAAATGTTTCCTTGGTAGAAAAAAAAATGTTTGTTCCAATTATGTTCTCTGTTTGTATGCCTCTGGCAGTAGAAAGATTTTCTTTCCAAAGAAAGAGCTGCTGTTGCTTTCCGCACATCCCCAACTCTTTATAGTTTGATATTTTATATTGTAATTATTGGATCATTTCTGCTTTTCTGCTTGTGAGCTCTTTTGAGTGGAGAAGGGCTAAGTGTATTTGCACACTGAAAATGATACCATTGCTTTACACACAGCACACACCGTTTTGCCCTCTGACAAATGCTTCAGTTGTTATGTATAACTATGCATGCCTGTTAGTGTGGATGGTAATGAAAGTTAAAGCTGAAAAGTAAATAAGTCTGGTACAAATACAGATTTAAATGTGTTTACAGGAACATCAAAACAGTGCAATGAACAACACAGTGATTGCTTTGCAAGAACAACAATCATTAACAGGAAGCTATTCCATAAACTCATTTTTAGTTAGCACATCATTAGCCTTATTTCCAAATGCATCTGCTGTTTGGAAGCAGAATATTCAAAACAGACCGTATAGCCTACAACAAAGCATGAGATTCCAGTGACCTACATTAATTTGTCTTTCTTCTTTAAGTACAGTGGTACCTCGACATACAAGTGCCCTGACATACAAGTGTTTTGAGATACAAGCCACCGAGCGAGTGATATTTTGCTTTGAGATGAGAGCAAGATTTGAGATACGAGTATGTAAATACAGTACAGTACATAACAAAAACAACTGAGGTGGTGTTTTGGGAGCTGGAATGGATTAATGGGAAAATTGCTTTGGAGATACGAGCGATTTGACATAAGCGCAAGGTTACGGAACGAATTAAACTCGTATGTCAAGGTACCACTGTACATGTTGTTATTGTTGTTTATAATCACATGGGGTGTTTCCAGACTTGTAAGTACTGTGTAGTGGAATGCGCAGTCACAGTGGGAACATCACACATGACAATTGGACAATCATAGTGGTGACACATTATCCCACCACTACTACAAATTTATCTGTCTATATGGTTGGAGAACATTCACTCCACACCATAAGGTAAATTCGAATTTTCCCACCAGTCCAGACAGGACAGTGAGAACTGCTGGCAAGAACAGGGATGGTAGCTCAACTGCAATTGGCTGCCTCATCTCATGTGGCCACAAACCCTGACTACCCTCTCACAGTTTCCTCCTTGGAAGCTATGAAGGCTGATTTTAGTGAGGACAGCGGGACATGGATTCACGGCAGGTAAGCTGAATTTTTTTTTCTACAGCTGTGGATTTATTCTGCAGGTCTGCAAGGAGCCATGAATCTACACGCTGAGGAAAGCAGGGGTCTGATCTTACTTACGTACCTGGAGTGGATCCAGTCTCTTCAGGAGAAGTTCATATACATGCCATGCTGCCTTTCCCAACCTGGAGTGTTCTGGAAAATCTGTCAGTTGTCCTGATGGATGTTGAGCTGTGGAACTCCTGGATGCAGCATTCACACTGTCTTCCAGGTGTAAACGCTGTGAATGAGCATGGCTGCACAATCACATTCTGTGTTGCGATGACCATGGCATCATCCCTGTCTTTGCCGGATGTTGCTGTGGCTGTTGCCATTGCAATCTGGCTGGGCCTGACCATCCACACTTCAAGTGCTGGTGGTCAAATCTGGGACTGCCCCAGCACTTGCAGTGCAGATGCATCCCATTTTGCCCAATCTTAACTTCAGTGGTATGTATTGTTATACCATACCACAAAGTTAAGTGCAAACAGGTCCCGAATCACAGTTTTTGAAGTGCTAAGCCCACATGTAAAACGCTGGTCCTATGTGAGCGATTCTGGCCCGTACAACTACCAGTAGGAGTGCAGTCAGACAGCTTCTCTTGGCCCAGACCATGCAGAGATCTCAGAAGAGCTCTCTGGGAGGGCCCTTTCAACACCATTTCCAGCAGTACTTCCTGGAGTGCCACTGAAAAGAATCCTCCAGCATGTTCTGGCCTACAAGCATGCCCTTTATAGTCCTGAATATGGACATTAGTTCTGTTGTGTAGCTCTTTAAAGATATCCAAGGCAGGATCAGGATAAGGTGCCATTTGGGCACCTAATCCTGAATTGGAACTTTGTCCAATGAAGACCCAGCATGACTGGGGGTAGGGTGGTTCTGCCATAGTCTGCACTAGCATATGGATGGCAGGCCCTAATTCCAGGAATAATGATAAGTGCTAAATGTGTCTCTGTAAAGACCGTGGCCTAAAGAATAGCCTGCAAGCAATTTAAGAGAACTATTTAGATTTGTTTAGTAACGGCTTTTCCCCTTTCTGCTATGTGTCATCTGGGGTACTTTTAACACTTCGCAAATGAGGTCAGTTATGATGGGATTACTTTAATTCGCTTAGATGTCTTTCCAGAACTTAGCTTGGACTGATGACCTTCCTCCACATGGCTGGGCAGTAGGAATGGACAGTTTGCTTCCTGCTGGTAAGGGTCAGCTATTCATACAAGGTTTAAGGGATGGGGAAAGAGAGACAAGAAAGAAAACCAAGTAAAATAATTTTGTGTGTCAGCTGATTATATTATGAAATGGAAGAAATGCAGTGGTAGTATGGGAGTATCGTTTCTGAGGAACTTCTTGAGGTTCTGAGAAAGTGTTGTCTTTTGGAATCATTAAATCAAATTTGGAACTATGTTCTAACTTGTCTCATTGCTGATTTTGAGAGAAGGAGGAGAACAAACAAGGCAATAATACCCAAAGAGTGTCTCCAGACTGGGAAGGAAGCAGAGAAGCAAGTTCCATGCTTGAGTCCACACAGTATGAGAGTAACATTCCCCCCACCCCACCCCACCAAGAAAAAAGATGCTTAATAACATGCAAAACTGGACGTGCATAGCATGAGTACAGGGACTTGGACTGGATGGTGCCAGAGACCATTTTCAGAGACCATTTTTCAGGATTGAGGACAGAATTCACCCTGTTTACTAGGAGAGTTATCTTACACCTTGATTCACTGACTCAGTTCTTCTGCCAAAAACCTCCTTTGTTAAAGTTGTTTATACAGTAAAGGCCCTGCTTATACAGGACAGTATACAGAACAGTAGCAAGAATATGCAAACTGATCACCAGTTTAATCACCAGAGTTATTTACCTGATCTAGAAAACCAGAATTTTTAGAAATCTTTTGTTTACACCTGCCTCTTCCAAGACATCTGGTCCCACAGCTTGGAAGTAAGGGCAAGTGACCTTTTCTAATCAGTGTCTTTGGCTTCCCTAAAGTCCAATCAATTGTTGCAAGAGCTGAACTCTGGTCTTCGGCTTGCACTGGGTCTATTATATCCTTTTTTCAACAAAAGCTGAACCTTGTGTGCTTGCTTCATGAAAAGGTTCCTCCTTCACGAAGGCTTTTGTTGAAATCACTATTGGACTGGAGAAAGAGGATCCACCCCTGCTGGTCTGGTTCCATCTATATTCGATGGAGTCTAATCCAGATTAAGGGAGCCCTTAATCCAGCTCTGTGGTAGTACTGTTTAAGTACTACCTGAAGAATCAGGGCCCTGATTTGGAGCATGGGAGATGTATAGAAGTCTGTTTCCTGTATTTGGGGTTACTGGCTGCATGTGTGTGCTTTTCAGCAGTGCATAGTGTGCTACCAAAAAGCACCCTCCAAGCCCCAAGGCTAGGAACTTTCATGAGCCTTGCAGCTGGCAGTGAGAACTAATCCAGATCAGTGCAATCAGTGCACTGCCAAAACCTCCCTGCATTCCAGATCTGACTTTAAATAAGATTCTTGCACTGGCAGTTCATACCCATCGGCTCGTTCTACCTTGGCACCAGTTTCATCACTTGATGACTTTCCAGTACAACTACCTTCTCTGAGCAGTTCCATCAGCTTGCCCAGTTCAAATTTGAGTTCTTTAAGCATCTGGAATAGGGATGTGCAGGAATGTTCAAAATATTTGATCGAATTCGGCTGAATTTGGACATTCAAATTCAAATCAAATGTCCAGACAGTCATTTTTTAAAATTCGAACGGACACAAATATTTTGAATCATTCATACAAATAATTTGGACCTTCATATGTGTACACATATGAATGCGATTGAATAATGAATATCCGTACACATATTCGTATCTGTATGCATCCATACAGATACATATGGGATGGATACATATGAATGTTGTCAACATTCATTTCATCAAATATGTATCAAATATTTTGTGAATAGATATGAATGTGTTTGAATGTGTTTGAATTTTTGTATGGTACATTCATTTTTTCTCTATTTGTACGAATTTGGACATTTAAATATTCTATTCTATTCGAATCAAATGTTGAAAATTGCATTTGTGCACACCCCTAATCTTGACCTTTTGAACACAGAGACCATGAAGAGGATAGCTTGACTGACACACCTTTTCTGTGTCCTTACCAATGCTCTTTGGGATCAGTTTACTGGCAACTTCTTTGAGGTCATTTATTTGTACTTTTTTTGTCAAGCTTTTTAGCAGAAGGCTATTCCCTGATCCCAGATTAAAGGCAAGTAAGTGTAGAAGGGACTTACTTATTCAGGCTACACACCCAACTTATGAAGACCTGGGATCCTACCGAAAGGCTTGAGCTTAGAGATTTTTTTAAGCCAGAGTTTACCCATCATAGTTCAAAACAGGCTGTTTCCCTTAGTGCACACTGGCACCACATTGGATCAGGCATCCAGACACTTGCTGCTTCTTTTGTTTGCTTACCATGCACTTTAAGTTCCTAGAAGTCTGTTCTACTGCTGAGCTGGCTCAGAATGCATCAGACAGGGAGGGCACTGTGCCAAATTGCTTTTAGGACAGTGTTGCATAGCTTTTCAGGAAGGGCTGGAAGAGACATGGCACTGCATGTGGTATCAGCAGTGAAGCCACTGCTAATACTATGTCTGGTACATCCTTTAGTATGGGAATTACCCAAGAGTGGCTTTCCTAGATAAGGTTCTTGTCTCATCTCTTGCATTTCCTTTTAAGCTCACTTCTTTGGGGAAAACTCATAGGGAGTTTGCACATTCAAAGTAAGTGTATGCCCTTAATTACCTTCCAGAACAGCTTTTAGGAACTTGTTTGCTGTAAACCAGTATTTTTTTTTTGTATTTAAATACAATAAAAAGAGGCCATGTCATACATCTGTTTAACATATGAAAATGGCGCTAAACAATAAGGTACCATGAACCTATTGGCTGTTTTTGAAGGTTGTATAGCTTGCTTTGCACATGGCCATCAGTTCAAAATGGATATGGGATGTTTATGCAGTTAAGTGATTTATCAAAGCTTTGGATTTATTTGTTGATTTTTCTTTAAATCTAGACTAAGGATGAGCATGAATATCTGATGGAAGTATGAATAGGTACAAATTCCGACATTCGTGGATGAATAGAATTGGGTCTACATTCATAGGTCCTATTCATTCATGAATCAGATATTCAGGTATCTGTTGAAGCTTTGGTCGAAGCTTCAGTGGATACCAGATCCTCCCCATGGCCTCCCACTCCCCCCTGCAGCCTCCTGCCCCCTCAGGGGCCCCCATTCCCCCCTGCAGGCCCTGTCACCTCACTTACCTGCCACCACCAATGTGCATGCACAGAACTGGAAGCCCTATTTCGGCCTCTGGAGAGCATTGAAATAGGCCCAGGGATGCCACCAGAGGCCTCTCGTCTGCCTCCCACGTGGCCTGTTATGGGACCCTACTCAGAATGTCCCACTGGATCAAGTGTGGAAAGGGCCTTATTTTAACCCAACCTAATACAGAAAAGGGTCTGCATCTGGCGTATCTGTTGGCCTTGTCCCCTTTGCAACTAACTGATTCTTTAAAAAAAAAAAAACAACACACACACAAAAACATGTCTGGCAGCACCATCTCTCTACATCACTTCATTACTTGTTACTATTTGCCCCAGAACCTGATAGGTATTAGATGCTATCAGTTGTATAAGCCACTCAGTGCTGAGAAATAATAAATGGCTTCTCTGTTTTCTTTCTTTTTTCTTTTTTGCAGCAGGCAAATCCTTACTGTCTCCCTAAGACATTTACAGAGCAAAACGGGTGCCCCAATGATTCCAATACCTCAGACAGTTGCCCAGTTTTCCATTATGGTCAGTCCAGCTCTGAATACTAAACTATGATTGAATATCACAAGACTAGTTTCCATTTGCTGACAATTAAAGGGTTTACCAGATTTATCTATTCTCAGTTTCTTTACACTCTGAAAATCAATGTTTTAATCATTCAGGTGCTTTGGTTGCAGATGCTTTTGCAAGACCATTACAATTTAAAAGGCTGTTATTTTCTAGGTTAAGCATATCTTAGCAGTTCAGGATGAAGGTTTAATAAAACCTTAGACTTTCTTCCTAGCATTGATTCTAGCCTTGTCTATTAAATTGTATGTTTTTATGTCCATTTAAATATTTTTCCAATCTGAGAATCATGAAGTATAAATAAATGTTAAAAGTGTTGACAGCACTTTTTCAGTCTATTCATTCATATTTTTTTCCATTTTGAAATGTCACTTCCTATCTCATTTTGCAAAATTAGATTCCAAGCATTACAGGTCAATTCATTTTGCAAAAAGACCATTTTTCTTCAGACTCAATGGATACATGTCCTGTATTGATGGAATCTTAAAAAGTAAAATAAAATACTATTTAGTTTAACTCCCATCAGTACAACTGGGGTAACTTGGTATACAGGCCAAGTGACAGTGGAGCTATTTTATATACTGTTTAAAATATGCTTTTATGATACCATTGTACAACTTCAGGACAATAATTGGTTTGGCTGAAGTTCTTAAAACTTGGGAGGATGCAAAGAGTTCCACCATCCCCAAACTGTGGAAAACTGGGAGTCAGATCTCAATATTTCAGTATCTCAGTATCTCTCAGTTTTTCAATGTTTCAGTATCTCAGTGTTTTTGAGGATACCTTCTCAGGAAGCTCTTCACTTGTTGAGCCTTCAGAATTACTCAGTGTAATGCTTGTGAACTAATGAAATAGAGCAAGGGATAAAGACTGGATGTATGGTAGCATCTGCTATAGGGCTGTGCATGAATTATTTTTTGTGTTCGATTTATACTGAATGCAAGAAAATTCATAGTTGTTTGAATAGATCCTCTTCAAATGTGGTAGGATTCATATTCAGTATGAATGTTCAATCTCAAACGAATCCCATACAAATGCATATGAATCCCATGCAAATCCCATGCAAAGCTTCATATGAATGTATCAAAACATTTGATTCATATTCAAATGTCCAAATTCAGCCAAATTTATACAAATTTCATTACGAATATTTGTGCACATCCCTAATCAGCTACAGATACAGCATCTACTGTTTGGACTGGATATATAGTAGCCTCATCATCTGAGCAAAGGCTGTGCTCACATCTGAAGTTATATCTTAGTTTTCCAACAGTCTCTCTTCTATTCTTTAGTGGACAAGGCTGGTCTATTCATGAACCAGAAACTTAGAAGGTGGTTGAAAAAAGGCAGGAGCATTATATCTTTTTCATATTCTTAAATGATTACATTCCTAGTAATATAAAGGTTAGCGTCCTTGAATTTCGGATTCCTGGGCTACTGAAAACTGCAATCCCATGCATGTTTGTGTATGTGTGTTTGGGGAAATGTATGCCCAATCAAACACTAGTAGGACTTCCTAGCAAACATATTCAGAGGATACTGTAGGATGACTGTCAATAACATGGTGACATCTCAATACCAGCCCTTTGGACAGGTCAAAAGTTCCAGAGTGGCAGGAAGTTGAATAGATTTGCTGTCAGAAGATAAAATCAGGTTCTGAAGAGTATGACACAAATGGAGGCAAACACAACAGATGTCTGTGTACAAGGTCTCTTGTTATGTTTATCTGATTCTAACCAAACTGACCCTAAAGGATACATAGTGCCTCTTTAAAAGAGCTGAAGTTGAGACAGGTCTTTACCAAAATCTTCCTCATAGAAACCTTGTGTAGTCATAGGGGCTTTCTTCTGCTTCTTCCTATTCTGGTGTCTGCTTCTCTGAGCTTCTGCTTTTGACTCCCTTAGGCCAAAATTTCTTCATGACTCATTACCTTCCTTTCCTCTGAGTGTGACAAGGGGGACTAAATTGCAAGATGACTCATTCTCTCTTTATTTCCTTACTAAACATAGGCCCAGAGGTTTTGTTTACTCTCCTTTCTTCTAAGAATCTCCCCTTCCCTCTCATAATCCTACAGACTGGTTTTTGGACGCAGCAGGAAATTGAGAGAAGCAGAATGCTTCTGTTTTTTTCCCTTTTCAAGACAAAAAAAAGAGAGTAAGTTGAGGAGCACAGAAAGGGCGTGAGAGACAGGGAGAAGAAAGAGATGAACAACCTTGATCAGATAATGAGTAACAGGAAATTTGAGTTGACAGATAGTTGCAAAGGTAGCTGTTATCAACAGGTGGCTATTGAGCAAAGCTTTACTACTCCAGACGAATCAACAGGACAACATGCAATTTGAGTGATGTAACACTAAAATATGTGAAACTAGCAAAGCATTTTCTCATCTATTTGGAATGACACAACTGATGCTATGGTAGGTTTCAGCAGATGTATGCCACTATCATTGGCATACCAGAAGACAAAATTAATATTCATGACTTCCACAACCCCCTACCACGGACTTATTTCTTAAAATGACTTGGGGAGCTCTTTAGCTCTGTGCTCATTCCCCAGAGATTTGTTCTGAGGAGTGTTCTGTTTTGCTGCTAGGAATCTGGATTATCTTCCCCATTTCAAGTCAAATCTACCAATGCCAGCAAGTTCTAAGGTGAAGGAGTCAATATATTCAGTGGAAGGAGTCCAAAGACTTATATATTGCATGCTGTTCATCCCCATCTTCCCTATTTATTACTCAAGCAATGTCCAAGAAAATCAAAGTGTCTGTGACACCACCAACCAGAAAGCAAAGTCAATGGATTCTATGGAAGGCAACAGTGTCCTGTGTACTCCTATGGCTGTACCCAGATTAGGGATGTGCATGAATATTTTTTGAATTCAATTTGTATCAAATGCAAGAAAATTCATATCCATTTGAATAAATCCTTTGAATGTGGTAGGATTTGAATTTGATATGAATATTTTATATGAAGTAGATACAAATGTCAGTTATGAATCCCATATAAATCTCATATGAATCCCATACAAATCCATAATGAAGCTTCGTACGAATATATCAAAACATTCAATTTGAATTCAAATGTCCAAATTCTACCAAATTCATACGAATTCCAAATGTTACAAATATTTGTGCACATCCCTAATCCAGATGCCTTTTACTTATTTTGCTACATTTGGATATTTCAGAATAAAGTGCAAATATTCCAGAATATCCATGATTTATTCCGAAATATTCAAATATAGCCATAAGTAACTCCTGTCTGGATACAGCCAGAATCAAACTTTGTATTCTGATTATTTTATTGAGCTAGATGTCATGCTGACATCCTTAATTTGCATTAGTTGCCTTTTTTTTTGGCTGTGAATATTTTATAAAAGTGAGTCATTGTAAAGCATACAACAAAAGATTATTAAACTTCAACTTACTTTAACTTTCACAGTTGATTCTATTTGTTCTAAGTTCTTAGATTAACACCTTTATCCAATAACACAACTGACTGCATTTCTATGCCAATCCTCTGTGGTTCAAAGAACAAAAAGCTCAAAATAATCAGAGGGAATAGACTGTAAACAAACATTAATCTTTGAAGATTCTGAACGGAAGTTCACCATGCATACAGTACGCAAGGGTATGGGAGAAAGAAAACTGCTTATCATTTTACCTTCTGTTTTTTCAGGTTCCACATTGTTTATTTATTTACATCTGCCCTTTATGTTCTGTCTTTGGCTCTTTTTGCACTTACCTCCCTTTTATCCTCGGTTAGTGGATCTGGAATAGCCTGGCCCACTGATCCAGATCTCATGGAGGCATGGGGGAGGAGGGGGAATCAATGCTGTCTGTACTGATGGCACTGATCCGATTAGTCCATGATTCAGCTGTGAATCTTGCATAGGATCTGCAGCTTCATCTCCACATCCCTGAAGACTAGAAATGAACATTTCTAATCTTGGGGCCCTGGGGGAGGGGGAGGGAAATGCTTTTTGGCAACATGTCATGGTGTGCCAATGAAAACCACCCCACAACAATCCTGATCAAGGAGCTCCTGGGCTGCTTCACTTGTCCTGGGAGTCAACTTATGGTAGGGCAAGTTGTCCAGCTCAGGGCTCCTGTCCCACCAGCATTTCCTCCCCTCTATGCAAACCACCTTGTAAGTGTAGTTTACAGGATCCCCTTTTTTTGCATTGGACCAAAAAATGGCTGACTTCCTAAATTACTTTACGTGAAAAGTAAAACACTTTACATGCTTTCTGTGACTCCACATGCCTATCACTGTAGTAGCTGTTCACACATGCTTTGCATCAGCCCATCCCATCACAGGGCTGCATGTGAGGATGTAGCTCATGTGTTGTTTTCCACAAATACATCTACAGGCAGGCAGTAGATTGGCCAGTAAGAGCGTTCACACTAAGGATGGCCCCAAAATGCATACACGTTTTAATTTTGTGAATGTCCAAAAGTTTGAATGTTTAGAAATTGAGGATTTTGTGCCCTATCTGCTGGCAAATGTAACACTAGGTCATTGTACCCTAAAGTGTGTCAGGCACATTGAATGGTCTATGTATGTTTGTGAGTATTTTGGGTGTTTCCGCAATTGCTGCCAAAAAATGGATCTAAGAAGATCCATTTTTTGGCGATCTGACCTCCCAAGGATCCGTCCCAAATAGGGATGGATCCGAAGGGCCCTCGCGCATCTGCACAGATGTGGGGAGGCCAGATCTGGCAGGACAGATGGTCTGGGTGCTGTGTACATGAGGGTTTGAAGACGGTGTTAGAACTGAGGCAAAGTTTATTCGTGATCAGTACTGGCCATACACAGCAAGTATGAACAAACAGAATACAAAAGGCTACCAACCAAGGCAACCCTAATTTAAATTATGGATTCTATATGCTGAAGAAATATCTCTATGCTGCAACAGTGTAATAATTAATTTAGTGTCAAAACTGGCTAGATTAGTACCAATTAGTCTTTGTTTATGGCTTCTCCTTTGTTGGATTACTCTTACACTATTTCTGGCAGCTGATGTCATCAAGAGCATTTAGAGGAATTCATGTTGATATATTTCTGAAACACTGACAGGCTTGTCCTCCGCTCTCCTCTTGAGTTAGTAGCAGATTCTGAAAGCACAAAAGTCTATGTTGTTTTCTCCAATAATTCTTTTTTGTCTCCCATCCTTCACCCCCCAACCCCACAGTTTCCTAAAGATATAAATGCTACTCTGACTTGTTTCATCAAGCCAGGCCCAGATCTGCACAAAAATAAGCCACCATTAATTAAAAAAAGATTTGCCAAAGAATCTTTTGAACGGAAGTGCTATTGTGTTATTCAGAAGAGCCTAAGAGAGGAGGGCTATTCCCTTGGAAAGACACCATGCACCACTGTTGGATATTTTTCTGGAAGGGATAAAGACGTGCCATTTAAGCCAAACTGATGCCTGAGATGTTTGCCTTCCTTTCGGATGATGGTATTGAACTGCAGCAGAATAATTGTTTGGCATTGCCTCTTGCCATGGTCTGCAGGGTCTCCTGGCACTAAACTGGTTGTCTGGTGAGGCTCCTGCAATATTGGGCGATTTTCAGTTTTTGCTTCCTGGGGAAAACCTCCCCAGAAAACGAAGATGGTTCCAGTGTCTGCACTTTGGAATGCTCGATCAACCCCTAATCTTGCCAGTGCTTGACGCAGTGATGGAACAACACAGCAAGGAGAGAAGACAATTGGAGCCTTGCCAGATTGCAGGAAGGGTAGATGTAGAGCAGTTAGAACTGCTCTATATCTACACAATCTAGGGCAGTCCTGCAAGCATGCAGCCTCGCCCCCCCCCCCCCGAATAGTAATTCTTCCAGAAATTGCAGTTGATGTGTGTAGGAATTCCCCAGGAGTTCACTAAGCATGTAAGTGCAAAAGGCATGTTGCTTCAGTAGCAGCTAGCAACTTTCATTCCTAGCCTTGTGGAACCCTAGGAGACTGGGTAACAATGCCTTAGCCCAGTGCTTCGCCCTAAACAGAGAGATAGGTTCACTACTTAAAAATATGTTTCACATTATTCTTCACTCCCCTTTCTTTTTCTTTTTTTACACTCCAGTTTAGAGGGGAGATCACTTGCCCTGCTGCCCTGCTTGATGGAAATTCAGGATAATTTTAACCCTGGCATACACAGAACCTGAAGGTGACCAGTAATGAGGAAAACCTGTTCCATTGCTTTTACTCTCGGGGAAGCAATCATGCTCTCTCTGTGGCTTTAATTCCCTCCAAGTATTTATAGACTCATCTCCCTTCTTAGGTTGCCTCTTGTCTATCTAGCCATCTACCCAATTTCCTTTAAGCATTTGTTGTGTATTATAGGCAATCTCAGACTGCTATAAATAAGACAGCAGTGGGAGCATGCGGATGTCTGATGATCCATTCCAGGACAGTCATTCTTCAGACAGATAACACCTGCACATTCCAGACCTCTATGGGAAACTAGATTCTCAGCCAACCCTGGGTCCTTTGGTGCTTCTATAGGAATATGTGTGTGTGTGTGGGGGGGGGGGTTAACTGAATGAATGGGAAATCTACTTTTAAATTTTTTGTCTCCCCCCTCCAATTTCCCATAATACAGCACCAATCCCTTCCTTTTCTGTGTTTCCCCATTTCCTTTTATCCTCCACCTTCCTTTTCCTTCAGAAGTTGATCTCTGTTTGCTTTTCTAGATTAGCTCTCACGGCAGGTAATGCTGTCAACCTGCTTTTCTGTGAATGGAAAGAAAAAGTTTGCCTTGGGCAACTATGAATCCCTTTTCAACTTTGGAACTCTCTACTGTAGACTGTATCTGCATAGCAGGAAAAGAGCTCTGGGGACATTGTGGCTGCATATCTTCAGCTCCGTCGGGCCTGCAGCTTATCTCCAAGATGACCTAAGCATAAACCTTTGGCTATGATCAGACACAGCAAAAACAAACAAACAACTATCTCTGAGGTCAGGTGCACAAACCAGTCTGCCTCGCCACAGCTCCTGAACATTATGTCCTTAGAAAAGGTGGGTTAAAGAAGGCTTGGGAACATGAGGGCTACATGCTGTCTCTCTAAGGCAGCGGTTCTCAACCTTCCTAACGCCGCGACCCCTTAATGGAGTTCATGTTGTGGAGACCCCCAACCACAGGGGTAGAGCAGCTGGGAAGTGGGGGGGGGGAAGGGCGGCAGGAGACTTGTCACGACCCCTCTGAAAGGGTCGTTCAACTCCCAAAGGGGTCCCGACCCCCAGGTTGAGAACCACTGCTCTAAGGCATCCAAAGACACCCCATTTATTATGTCTGCTTACAGCCCATGGTAAAGGACTCCAAGGCCAGATTTCACTTAGAGAGACAGTGATGCTGGGGGTGCCTTACTAGGACTGGGAATGTGCATGGATATTTGTAACATTCTTTATTTGTACAAATTTGTCCGAATTAGGACATTCGTACACAAATGGAATGTTACAACATTACTACATTAACATTTGTATGAATACAAATGTTGTGGACATTTGTACAAATTGTTCGGCATTCGTACAAATATTTGAGACATTCATTAAATTGGGTGGGTGGGAAAGTGGGGGCCAGTTACATCTGCAATGGATCAAGAGTGCATTCAACATGGATTGAGAGTGGATTAAAAGTGGATTCAGGTCGGATTTGATGCTTTCAGAGCGCAGATATGTTACAGATAGGTATCGGATATGTATGCATTCATATTGGGTACATATCAGATATTTGTACAAATTCGTACAAATACATTCATATTGAATAGAATCCTACCACATTCAAAGGGGATCTATTTTAACAATTATGGATTTTTTAACATTCAGTTCAGTACAAATCGAATGTCAAAAAAACCATCCCTAACTAGGACCTCTCCAACCCAGCACCCAGTTAAGTGATGGAAAAAAAAAGTGGGCAATCTCTAAGGCTACTGCCTGGTTCTAAACCCTGCCATGTGGGAATGTTGAAGCTGTGGAATAGTCCAAGGATGGGAGAAAGCAATTTACTATCACCCCTAAGTTTGTATTACCACATGCCTAAATTGTGTAGTTTAGGTCAGCATCTGTAACCCTCCAGATGTTGTTCAGAAACAATTCCCATCATTCCTTGCTACCAGCCATTCTTTCTGTGGCTGTTGAGACCACTAATTCAGTAGCACCTTGAGGGCTGCATAAGTAGTTACCCCTTGTCCGGTCACATCAGGAATGCCAGCTCTTATGTGTTTACCACACTGTTCAGACAGAATACGCCTCAACATCTTGACAGAAGCTATAGAAAATTAAACCTTGTACTCTGTCTGAATTTCTGTCTCTCTGTATTATGTTTTCTGTTTCTCTTTGGCCTTCTTTCACCAAGAATGGATTAAAAGTCAAGCGGTTGTCTTCCTGCATTGTTTTAGGAGACACAGACATTAAACTGTATTAAAATTATGTTGATTTATTCATTATTGCCTTCCGTAGTTTCTATAGTTAGAGAATCACTCTTGTCTACTGGCATCTCAAATCCGACTGTCACAAGGCAACATGCCACCTCTTTCTGCCCCATCAGATAGTTCATTACAGTAGCAAGGAATGATCCAAGGGTAATGGATTTGGCATGTGTGGTCTCAGAGTGTCGGGTTGCATATTTGGTGTAATATCTGCCTTCACACTCCAAGAAACTGCCAGCTGGCAGAGGATACTAGTAGTCTGTTGCTCATTCTGTTACACCTTCTGCAGTCTGCCACCTTATTTCCTACAATCACGCTGTTCAAGCAATAGCTTCTCAGCCCGGTAGTTTGCTCTCGAAAATAAAATAAAGTAATAATACTAAAAGTACTCATTATTCCTCATGAAATAGTTCTGGAAAAAGCGCTTATCTTGTGTACTGAGGTGTGGCAACCATAGTTTTCTTCCTGGCTTGGTTATAACTATATTTCACACTAAAATAAAATATAAAATAAAAGAATAAAAACCCCTGTTAGCTGAAAGCTCTTTTGTAAAATGCTGGGCTAAAATTATGATGCAATGGCACAACAGCATTTTCCCCTAGTTTATTTGAATTATAAATATCTAATAAATACAATTTATTTATTTATCTAATAAATACAATTAATTCATTTTCTTAATTTAAGGAACCACTGCCTGGTGGGGGACAGCGGAGGCCATTTCTCCATCCAAAGAAAGGGCCCTCTGTTTCAGTTCCTGAATTCAGTATTGGCCATCCCACTAAACTTGTTTATGTGCTGTATACATTAAAATAAGAACATGCTATATTGTTAGGGGGTGTTAATGACACTGTTCCTTCCTTCCTTCCTTCCTTCCTTCCTTCCTTCCTTCCTTCCTTCCTTCCTTCCTTCCTTCATGCAATAATTTCTGGGCTTGCACAAATTCTAGCTAAGACTTAGGTATATGTTCTATTCTGCCCCATGCCTGGCCACTGCCTTCAAAGAAAACTTGTTGGAAGCACTGAGGCTCAAAGACCATGAACTTTACTTCTTGGCCTTTGGAGCTTCCAGACTGGCTATGTTTGAGGTGGGTCCCACACCCAGTGGCACTTCCTAGAGCACCGCCAAAAATACTCCAGTATACTAGCCCTGGTACAATTGTAGAACAGTGAACCAGGCCATGATGTCACTTCTCAGGGCCCTCGTCCAGTGTGTCCTCAGTCCAATGTGGAAAAAGCATGATTGGAATGCAAGGCCTGCTGTAGTCCATGCTAGAATGTGGACTGCAGGCTCTTGTTCCAGGATTTGTCCCAGAACAATGCCCATTGTAGAAATGCCCTTGCCCTCAGGGTAGAGGCCAAGAAGTGAGAAGGGGTTAGGACCCAAGGGAGGAATGAGCAAAACCATTCATGTTTCAGTTGACTCAGTTTAGAACAGGCTTTCTTCAGCCAAGATTGGATGGGGCACTGTTTTGACTATCTTGCTTTCCCTCCCACTGGACTTTGAATGAAAAAAGTTCATGTGTGTCTTCCCACTCTGTCTGTATAGAAGTATCTAGTCACTTTATTCACCAGATGAAAGGCGGAAGTCAACGGCAGCTCCCTTGAAAAGGGTGAGCTGGGGATTAGAAATGGAGCCTTTCATTTTCTTGCTTTAAAATATATTGCAAATGTGGCTCCTTAGACCAATGGCTTAGGAAAGTATGGAACTTAGGGAGTCATACCCCTACCCCACAGAGGAAGTCTTTCAAACACCCATTCCTGTACCCATTTTATGCCTTTTAAGCCTAGCTGTAAAGCCAGCAACCTAGCACCTGCTAAAAAAATCCCAAATTGACTCAACATCACCTTCCACACTGCAGCACAGTGCCCCCTTTCCTCGATAGGGGCAGGAGCTGGAATGGGCAACATTTGCTGCTGCTACCTCCTCTCATTTCAGGATTGTGCCCCCAGCTAATTAAAAAACATTTCGTAGAGAAACTTCACATTGCTTCAGTGATATATATGCAGATCTGTATTAAATGAAGTGGAGAATGCATTGTTTCCTGGGAGTAAATTAAATCCCTTGCACTAGTGTGATCTTATTATGAAAATGAGGTCTAGAGATAGCACGACCTTAACGTTTCTTGTAAAAATCACTCTGGCTGAAATATGATGAAACAAAAATCCTTCCTAGGAATTCTCTTTAGGTCTTGTGAACATATAATTAAGTGCAAATATTAACAACTGTATTTGACTTTGTATATATTTGAAATTTAATATATCACATACCAAAATCATAGGCCTAATTGCACTCGGGCCTCGGAATGCAATTAGGCAAGCCCTGGGACAGGACATTCATTCTGCTGGGCAGGCAGTTCTGTCCAGAACCGTCCCATCCCACAGCAGACTAATTGTGGCCCAGGCCATCCTACAGCTGTCTGGCATTCACACTCTCCCTGCTGGACAGCTGTGGACCCTGCCCCATGGCCATTGGACCCTTTCGGGGCCTCTGGCCAACAGCCCCTTTTGGGGGAGGGTGAGATTGGGATGGACAGACATGAGGTCCGGCAAGCTATAGCTGACATGATCGGGTCAGCTACAGCTTGTAGGGACACCCTAGGCACCCCCCATACCCACGGGCCCACGCCACCCGCCTGGCCTGCATGTGATCACTTTCCTTTTTGGACCCTCTGATCCAATGTGGTGCTCATGGGGCCAGCCAGGGTGATCTGCCACTCTGTGCACAACAGCAAGACAGTAGACTGCCCCCACACTGGCCTGACACTGTGATGTCCAGAGGGTTCAAAAAGTAAGTGATTGTGTGGCTAGGGGGAAGTTGCAAACCCTTCAGTGCCAGTGGGCATCTAGGGGTTCCTGACAGCAGCCAAGACAGGGCCGGCCAGTCTTTGGCCTCTGCAGGGTGCAGTTGCCTCAGTCGAGGAGGCTGAGCCCTGTGGAGGCGCCCTGGCCCTACCACCCCACCCAGGGCTGCACACCTCCTCTCCAGACGCATACACAACTTACCTTTTTGGGGTCTAGGTTTGAACTGGCAAGCCTTGGGTAGGCAGGGCTTGCTGGGTTCAGAGCGCAGCATTCTGTGCAGGTGCACACCATGGTCTGATCACAGGCCATGGCACCCACCTGCACAGAACACTGTGGTTTGAACCCAGCAAGCCCCACCCACCTAGGGCTTGCCAGTTTGAACCTAGACCCCCAAAAGGTAAGTCACATGCACATCTCCAGGGGGAGGCACATGGTCCTGAGTGGGGGGTGGGCCCAGGGGGCCTCCATGGGGTCCAGCCACCTTGATTGAGGTGACTGCACCCCACAGAGGCTGAAGACTGGCCAGACCCAGCTGTCTGCCACTGGGAAGATTGTGAAACTTCAATAATGTGATTCCATGTCTTAGCAGTAGGGTCTTATTTTGGGGATGAGAAGTCACATCAGTTCTATAAAGAATAGAACCAGCTGTAGTAAAACCTATTGAACAGCACTGACAGTGCTTGATAAAACTTAAGCACTTGTGCCAAAGTGATACCAAAGTTTCCAGTCTTGATTGTTTGGGTGTACTACTTGATGAACCTAATTACTTCCACCATGTGTCTCTTTGCGTCTTTTCGCACTTAGAAGATGGGGACAGCTGGCAACACTCCAGCATGAAGCATATGCCCGCACATGGAACAGAGAGTCCAGGGCTGTCCCCATCTTTGTTAGCTGTGGCACTCTTAGTAAAGTTCCACACACAGCATATGCATAACTTCCATGCAAAGGGCATGTGAGTGTGGCATGATGGGGCTGCACCTGCAAATTCATATGCCACTTGCTCAGCATGGACAGGACTGTTCACGCTTCACCCAGATCCAGATGGGTCCCGGAATGGGATGGCACTTGCAGTGTGAATGCTGGCCTCCATCTCTGATCTTAACTGCTGTGGGATAGTATCCCACAGCACTTAAGTGAAAAGCCTCTTTATGTCTTTTTCATTGGGCAGCTTAAATGTTACACATATTTTAATCAAAGTTTCATTGCTGTATTCAAATTGTATTAATCAGCTATTCTACATCTCATGTTAAGTTTCCATACAGCTTTAAATCATCCATGGAAAGAAAACATAAGAGTTTTAGGTTATGTCTTGGATATCCTTGGTCTGTTCTCTTCAAAATCACTGACATTGGTATTATAGTTATGAAAAACGATAATGGTGATAGTGGATTCCCTTGAAATATATACAAACAGTAGAAACCCCCAACACAAACAAATAATCCAAAAAAATGTAAATCATAAATAGGTTTTATATGTGGATATAAGAATTTCAAGAAGTACTTGCAAGTACATATATAATATAATTTAATAACAACGAATATAAAAGGTCATAGTAAAACCATTATACTATATGTGGGTACTGAAAAGCAACATCCCAATGATATCTAGGACTCTCAGATTCAATTCTTCTCAAAGTCCAGAGGCATTTTGACCCCATTCTTCCTGAGTTTCTTCAGTGGTCACTAGATGAACATGTGTGGAGCAAACAAATGCCAAAAAAAAGTCCAATACATAACAACTTACAATTTGTGGAATCTCGCACAATTTGTTCGGTTTCTGTCAATACTCACATCAATGTAAAATCAATTTCTGTAATAACATGATTATTTCCCAGACCTCAAGAGAAGCATATTGTCTTATAGGTTTATGTAAATAACCAATAAAATACAAACATGCAAACATACCCACAGAAGTATTCGTCAAAGGTCTATGTCGTCTCATAAACTCTTGTCTATGCCTGTTTTGCTCAACCCAAATTCAGACAGTTTGTCTTGCCCAAACTTTTAGTTTATTATGTGCTTTCTGATTGTTTGTAGAATACCTGTGAATTGAAGGACTGAAGAAAGGATGCTAAAATCTAGCAATAGATTGTACAAGCAATGAGGCAGATAAGTTTGTTGTCCATTCTGAACAATTTTTTTTAGGAAAGACAAGAGATGCTTCCTGTGTATCTTGTTGGAAAAGAACTCTGTTTTCTATGTTGATTATTTATAATTATTCTGGTGGAAAGCTAGGACCTTTTCACACTTAGTTGCTAGAATGCTTCTATATGCTTACAGCTCAGGCCCAAATACCTACAGACAACACAAAAGATCTATCAAGGAAAAAAACCAAGGTCCTTCTAATATGAGATACATAATAAAATAATAAAATGCCCTGATTCCAAAAAAAAAAAAAGAAGGAAATATACAGCCTTATATACAAATAATTGTAAATTTACTAGTAAAAATATTATATCTTATAAAAGCTTATAACAGTATACAAAAGAGAATAAAAAGAAAAGAATGGTGTATAAAAACAAGAAAGGAGGTAGCAAATGTCCAACCATACAAAAACACCAATCTGAGACTTCTCAAGAAAGGCAAACAAATACCTGTCATTGCTGCTGCAGTTGCCTTGAAGTGGGATAGCCCCTCCCCTGCCTTGAAGTGGGATAACCCCACAGCAGATCCAGCTAAAAAGCAGTCCACACAGCCTATTCAAAAGCATCTTGATTGCTACTGGCGTGGTAGACTTGCACAACCTCTGGCTTGTGGGGCAGTGAGTAGAGTCGTGTGCAGTCACATGCAGCTGCTGGATTGCCGTGATAATATTCAACCATGCACTGGATGGTGGTTTGGATATTGTTAGTAGTGAACAGGCCCCTATTACTAATTATTTTCGGTCATCTGTTACATGTATGTCCCACTCAGGTTGCACCACCATTCTAAATGGATTACATTCTGAACTTCAGTAGTTTATCTACAACAAGAGTGGCGAGGAATGTTTATGAAGGAGAAAAGTGAAGGATCTCTTGGGGAGTTTCCACAAAGGCCCCTAAAAACATATTAAGGGCTCATACAAGACACATACAGAATACATGGAAAACTTACCTTCCGCACTGGAGGCCGAATCCATGACTCTTCAAGGACGCTGCTTCCACATTCCGGCGTGCAAGATCTGACCCTAATCAGGTCTTGCCACCCAAGGATCCGGCCTCCAGGAAGACCTCAAAAATTAGGTTTTCCATCCGCCCCCTCACCTTGATCCGGTCGGAAGCAGGACACTTCCACACACGGAGAGGTGAGGGGCTGGATGTGCCAGCAGCCGCCATATTGGGAAGAGTGGAAGGAGGCCGGTCTGCCTCCTTCTGCCCTTCCCTAGCACTTCGTGTGCCGCTGGAAACACACAGTGACTGGCAGCTGAATGCTCCAATCCCACGGCTCCGGGGGCAGTGTCGGCGGTGTGGGAGGCCGGATCCTCTTTGGAATGGGTGCTGTGGCCTCTGCACAGCACCCAGGGGATCTGGCCACCCCGATCTGTCCTCCCCGCACGTGTGCAGATGCGCGGGACCTCCTTGGATCCGTCCCTATTTGGGACAGATTCTAGGGAGGATGGATCTCGGAGGCAGGTGTGGAAATACCCTTGGTTGGCTAAGGTCCTTCTAATCACAGAATAAATATTTAGAAGGAAAATAGGACTAAAGCAGAGTTCTTTTAATTCACTTCTCCTGAATCCATTAGCCGTTGAGCTGCACTCAGGTTTCGGGCCAAGGGTCTACCAAATCAAAATGTGTTTTGAGATTAAACCTGACTGTCTTTTAATTATTATTAATCAACATTTTCTAGTCTGCATCCCTAGAGAACTGTGCAAATTAAGAAATACATACTGAGAGCATGCTTATTTCCATGTTCTTTCAAAGCCATGTTTTGCCCTTGCATAGTATCCATTGCTTTGTAATTTGTATCCATTGCTTTGCAATTTGTATAGCCTTCATTTTTTTTCAGAGGAAAAAAATCACTACAGATTCCCTGAAATGCATTATACATGGGTTGTGGTTGTAAAATATCGCACTTATAAGGTGTGCAGTTTTGCTTGAAGTGCCTGGCTGGAAATACTTAAACATTTTGAGTGTGCAGATGGAGAATGTGGCCATTTTTTAAAATGGTAACACATATATGAATTTAATTAAAAAGTAATTTGACAAGCAGTATTTCCGTTGCTTATATTATTTTGGGGGAAAAAGAGGAAGAGAATAGTGATTTGCTTAAAAAATATATATTACCATAATACTGTATCTTTTCATTTTTGCATAATCTGCCAGAGCTAGTCTAGCTGATACAGAACTAGACCAGCCCAAATTTGCATAAATGGATATATGTAAGGCACTGATACAGCCTGCTTTGATTATAATTTCTTTTATTTTTTGCCCCATTAATGTTCCATTTTTCCATTTCTCTGAGTAAAAATTAGTGGCTTACTGAATATGTGCTAATATGCTTGTAGCAGTAAGAATGGACAAATGCCAAAATACTGCTTCACAATATTTATTTAATTTCAACATTTTTGCTCTGCCTTGAGTACAAAAATACTCAGGCTGGGGAATCGTAGAATCTAAAACAATGTACTCTTATATCTGTAACATTAAATAAAATGTCTGTAAACCAGAATTAGTACAAAAACCATAGCGGTCAAGAGAAAGATGCTAAAGAACTGAGTATGAACCATATAGGGATGATATTCAAATAGGAATGTGCAAAATGCCCCACTTTTGAACATTTCAAATTTGGATCAGGCCATTATGAGTGTACGATAAGATTTTTCTACACGGCAAATTCTGTTACGGCAGATTTGCTATTACCCATCTATCAAAACGTGACTCGCTGGATGTTGTCAGAAGTCTGAGATGAGTGTGAACCCCAAATCAGCAGGATGGCTTCATCTTCTTCCTGGCCAGCAGCCATTTTTTTCACTAGTCTTTTTGTGCAGTGAAGGAAGTGCTTGGCTATGGTTGTTTTTGGGAAAACAGCTTCTGAGCATGGATTTCTATCTTGTGAGGTTTTGGGAATGGTAGGTTTCCAGTACTTTTGTGGCTTTAGTGCTTTTGAGTGAGGCGTAGACAGTAAGGATGTGCACAAATGTGGGTTTGTTTGTTTTTTGGTTTGTTTTGGGGGGGGGCATTTGATTTGAAATGAACTGAATGTTCAAAAATCCATATTTGTACAAACAGAAGGCATTCAAATGTGGTAAAATTCTTTTTGATATGAATCTATTTGTACGTATTTGTACAAATATTTGATAGGTATCTGATATGAATGAATATGTATCTGATATGAATAGATACGTTTTGGATACGACAGATACGTATCTGATATGAACAAATACATATCTGATATGAATAGATACATATCTGATACGTTTCCCCAGTTTAATGAATGTCTGAACTATTCGTACAAATGTCCAGAAACATTCGTATTTGTTCAGATGTTAGCATATGAATATCGTAACGTTCGATTTGAATTCAAATGTCCGAATTTGGCTGAATTCGGCCAAATTTTGAATGCTGCGAATATTCGTGCACATCCCAAGTGGCTGTGGGGTGGAGGAGATGGTGTGTGTGTGTTTGGCAGTTTGATGCATTTTGTGTGCTTTGTGTGCTTTGATTGCTTTCCTGTGCATTTCTGCTTTTGCCTGTGTGCTTTAGGGTATACATGCTATGGTTGGTGATTGAATTATTGGATTCCTAAGTGAGTGCAGAATGCTTTTAGTAATGGAGGGAGGTGGCTGCAAAGCCCACTGGCAGCAAGGCAGGGCAGCTTTCTCTGCTGCCAAGAAGCTTCCTTTTCAGTCCACAGTTCAGGAAGCAGTAGGGGATGGAGGGAGGGAACTTTGTGGAACTTAATCCCTACTAATTTTCACATGAACCTCATCTCATAAATTAAGGAGTAACCAGACATTAATTTCTTCCAGTGGCTTCTATGTATCTCAAATATTCTGACACCGCTCTCAGCTCAAAAAGAATCAATTTAAGAGTTAATGTTTTGATTTTTTTCTTGTAAATGTATGTTTTGTTACAGCATGATAATTGAAACAGTGATTTTAAATGTGTATTTGAACCCAAACATCTGAATCAGTCCTTTTTTCAAAAATGCCCTCTTTAAGGTGGACACAGACCTCTGCTGGTATAGGAGTGAACAAATCATGAGGTAAAACAACCTTCAAAAAGACTGATTATGCCAACGGATAGTGCACATGCGACCACTGCTAAGACCACAACAGACTTTAAATTAAAATGCTTCCAAGATGAACTTTTCTCAAAGGCGTTTCATTTCCAATGAGTATCTTTGGTCTGATCATGTTAGAACAAGGGCCAGATGGTCATGCATAGATTTTCTGCAAAAAGGACTTGTGACTCAAATTTTAATGAGGCAGTTTTTTATTTGTTTGGTTTTTATGCCCCTTTCAGCAAAAATAGGTAGTTTGTTTCTCCAATTATGAAAAGGCTAGCTTAAAGGTATGTTATGTACAAATAAAACAGAATGGTAGTTTCTGGTTATTTTTTAATGTTGAGCTTCAAGCCAGCCTTTGCACTCCACTTTTTCACCTTCCTCAAAAGACTCCTTAGTTCTTCTTCATATTCTGCCATCAGATCTGAGTTTGTTGATATTTCCCCCCACAATCCTGATTCTGGGATTTGACTAATCCAGCCTGGCATTTCACTTGATGTACTCTGCATATAAGATAAATAAATTGGGTGACAATATACAGCCTTTCCCAATCTTAAACCAATCAGTTGTTCCATGTTGGTTCTTATTGTTTCTTCTCGATCCATATACAAATTCCTCAGGAGTCAGTTATGGTGATCTGGTACTCCCATCACTTTCAAGAACTTGCCACAATTTATTGTGATCCACTCAATGTAAGAACTCCTTTGCTTGTTCCATAATCCAGTGAATGTTGATCTCTTTTTATTTATTTATTTATTTATTTATTTATTTATTTATTTATTTATTTATTTATTTATTTTGTTGTTGTTGTTGTTGTTGTTGTTGATCTCTAGTTCCTGTTCCTCTTCAAAAATCAGGCCAATTTGCGCTTGGCCTACTAGTGCACACTGGGGTAGCTTCTGGGAAGCACCATCTACACTTGGAGGAGGAATTTCCTCATCAGAAACGTATACTGCTGTACCAGAAACTAACCCAGCACCATAAGTGTCCATTTTCTTACCTTTGCCAGCCATGGGACAGAGCATGCACACCTGTTCTGGCACCTCAGATGACTGGAAATGTGATTGCACCTGAACAGTTATTCATCACTGTCCTTGTGGTGGAAGGCACTGCTGCGTGCACAGTCACACCAGGCTCTTCAGAGAAGATGGCAGTGTCCGGACACATGTCCAGCCCCAGATGACTGACTGGGCATGTGGGGGGTTGGTGTGGCATGCACTAGTGTTTACAAGTGTGAATGCTAGTGCATGGCAGTGGTGATTTGATATTCCCGTCCTGTGGATGGGAAGCAAAGTGCAGAAAGGCCCATCTTCTGATAGTTCTTGGTTCACATATGGCTGGAACTTAGCTTGCAGGATCTTGAGCATAAACTTGCTAGTGCGTGAAATAAGCAAAATTGTTTGGTACTTTGAATTTCTTTGATATTGCCCTTCTTGGGATTGGAACATAAACTGACCTTGTCATTGTACCGTCATGTTTTGGATCCATGGGGTGGGTGGGTGATATATTAGGGGCTCCACAAAATGTCCTGATTATACTGAGAAAATGGCCTTTGGAATATGGAGAAGGAGGTCAAATAGTAGGACGTTATCATTTGGCCTTAAGTTACATTGATACATTCAACTTTATGGGTGAATGTTGTAACTAATATATTGCCCACACACTTTAGGGAAGTAAGCTAGGAAAACTCTAAGGGCGTCTATTTACTCGTGTATTACTGTTGTAATGAATTGACGCTCACACGCAGGATGGTTGCCAGGTGAAAGAGTCTCTCTTTTACTGAAGATTTAGGGGCTTTTTATGCCCAGTTACAGAATACATTAACATGGAAATTTCCCCCCGGTGTGCCCATATTTGGCATCACCGGATAAGATGTTGTCATCCTTGAGTGCTGTACATTGTTTATACAAACACAGTGGATGTTATACAAATGATAAGAGGTGTTATACAAATGATAAGAAGTGTTATGCCTTTTCTGAGACCTTGTTTCAGAGAGATATTAAGAAAGTTACAGTGACCCGGAATGTACCCTTTGTCCTACTTGTTTTCAGCTTAGCAAGAGTTGCTTTAGCTGAGATGGACAAATTGCACCCCCACATATTACTTCCTCACAAAATAGTTTAACCTTGTCCATGAAACTGAAATTCCACCTGCGTGCAATTCCATCTCCATGTCTCCTCGTCGGGGAAAAAAGGCAGATAATATATATCGCTTCTCCCTTCCCTTCCCCCTCCATTTTGAAAGAAGTCTTTTAAGCTGTTTAGTTGGCTTGAGGCTCACCTGTCGGAGGACAGATTCTATCAGCAGTGCCATGTATATGTGAGAACGTTGGAATGTATTAAGTTATTCAGACTGAAAAAAAGAATCTTTTGCTCATATAATCCACTTGGGAGGCACAGGTCTTCTCCATTGTTTGACAGGAAAGAAAGCCTCTGGGCATTTAGAGCACGGTGCTCTCTGTTGTGACTGATATACTGAAACAGTTGACTGAATGTGAATTTTCAGCCACAGTGTCTGACTAAGAAGCACATCCTCTGTTTCAGAGAAATATATAATAATATGGCAAGGAGATGATTTCAAAGTATATTGGAGGCCAATCATTTCAGCAAATGCACTTCAAAACAAAAGTATAAGGTCAGTGACTAGACAGAATGAGGTGGCTAGTTCAGGCAGTAAATTGTTTATTGTTTTACTGTATATATATTATTGACATATCTTTCCTGCAATGAGGGAGAAAAGGTGTCTTCTCTCAGATTGCCATGGCTGCGTCTTCTTTCACACTAGTAAGCTGACTAAGGGAAGATACTTTGGACCTTTTCACTAGCGATGTGTACAAATATTTGTAACATTCCAAATTCATTTGAATTTGGCCAAATTTGGACATTCGTATTGGAATCACATGTTGACACATTTGAAGATTGACATCTGAATTTGAATTGAGTGTTCCAATACATTCGTGTGAAGCATTGTATGGGATTTGTATGCATTTGTATGGGATTTGTATGGGATTGAACAAATTCGAATCCCACTACATTTGAAGGGAATCTGTTTGAACAAATACAAATTTTCTTGCATTCCATTCAATACGAATAGAATAATAAAAAAAAAATCATGCACGTCCCTATTTCACATTTTGATCCTGACGGACACGGATGGATCTTTTAGCTGCTGCTGCTGCTGTTTGTTCTTTATGTTTCTATCCTGCTATGTATTCAGGGCAGGTCACAGTAAAGTCACTTTAAAAGAGATAAAATAAATGAGCTAAAATGATAACTTCCTGCATGGGAAGGGAATGCTGTTCCCTCAGCTGAATACTATGAGGGTGCCTGATGCAACTCGGAGGAGAGGCTGTTCCGTAGCCTGGGTGCTACAGCAGAAAATGTCCTCCCATGTATCCCCACCCCCTTATCTGCTGAAGGTGACAGCGCAGCCATGAGGGCCTCCCTGGCAGATCTTAGAAAAAGGGCAGGTCTGTATGGAAGGAGGCATTCCTTTAGATATTTGGTGCCTGTCAGGGAGCAGGGGCAGGCAGCCCCATCAGACATCTCAGCATGAATCCACAGAATGTGGTGAGATACTGGAAGGGTGATGAGAAGAGATAATAATTCAGAATTGTTCTTAGGCCATTAGCACCTCCTTCCAGAAGTTTTAATGTGGGGGAAAGTGGAAGTGCACCACTGTGAAAGACATCTCCAGTACATAATTGAGGTGTGGTCTGCACATCTTTACTGTGGAATGACTGAATATGTCATTTGCCTGCTTCAAGTAAGTAAGTACCGATACATGTGAAATCCCCCTCTTATTTCATTTTTTTTTCATCCTTCCTGTGTGGCTGTGAGTGTACCCCTAGTCCATGCACCAGAGAAGAATGATTAAAAACCACACTGTCACAATTTATAAGATTAATCTTAGCAGCATGCAGAACTCTAATAAATCAGTCCCAGAAAAGCTTTGTAGTGTGTGTTGGTTGCTTGTGAATATTCTGAAAAAGAGATATGAGACGTTTTCGCACGGGGCTGAACGGAACGCGGAAAAGACAGCTGTGGACACGTCATCCGCATTGCCCGCGCGCGGCTTGCGTTCCGACGTGTCCGCAGCTGTCTTTTCCGCGTTCGAAATGTAGAGCACTTTAAACTGCTCTACACGCGTTCCAACGCGGACGAGCCGCCCGCAGCCGTTCGGGAGGAGAAGCGTTCGCGCCTGCTTCTGCCTCCCGAACGGCTGCGGGCGCGCCTCCGACGCCGCGCGGCTTTGACAATCAGCTGTTTGTCAAACAGCTGATTGTCGATCTGCCTCCGCGGCTGTCTGCGCGCCCCTGGCCGGCGTTTGCCGGCTAAGGCAGCTTCGGGCGCTTTGAGCATTCGCACCCAGACGCTCCGGAACGCGTTTACACGCGTTCTGGCGCGTCTGTGTGTGAAAGGGGAAAGCGCCCGGAGCTGCCTTAAGCTTTCCGCCTGAACGCGTTCCATTTCGAACGCGATGCAGTGCGGAAATGCCTATGGATAGGATATCTTACCTTGTTCTTCTGAGAAGTGACTGAATTGAGTCTTACATGCACTCAATTGCTCATCTTAGTGGACTTTTATCTCAACCTCTCAGTCGTTTATTAAAGTCAAAGACCCAAGACCAACAAAAGAGCAGGTTTGGTAGAGTGCCAGGCTCATATCTCACAGTTAAAGGGTTTGATTCCTCACTCCTCCACAAAGTCAGCTGGGTGACCTTGGGCTAGTCACAGCTCTCTTTCTGCTCATAGCCCCATCTACCTCACAGGGTGTCTCTTCCAAGGAGAAGAACAGAAGGTTTGTCAGCTGCTTTGAGCCCTTTAAATGGGTGAGAAAAGGGGTATAAAAGCCAACCCTTCTTCTTCTGTTTGAAAAACAAGAAAGTAATGATCACAAATAAGCTCACCTCACTAAAGATAAGTACAGTTTCTTAAAATTATTTACTTGAACGTACAAATTTACATAAGAGCAAAAACGATATCAGGCTGTGGCTGCCTCCTGCTAGCAAGGGATTTTCAATTTCTTCACATCTCTCATAATTTATGCCCCATCAATTAGTGTCCACAGAATGCTTCCAACAACTGAACCTCAATGTATATGGGAGAAAAAAGAGCAGAATATGCCTTGTCATTTTTTGTTTAATTACCTCTGATTCCTTTTGCTTATAACTGTTCTGCCCTTCATAATCCCAGCTACTGCTTAGAATATCAGTGCAGATAAAATGAACTAGAGTTTACAAATTTAGGCAACTTGCAAAATGGACACAGGTGGGAACCACGTAGAGAGGGAAGCTGACTCAGGTTCAGCCTGGCTGTCCTGGGGGACTGTTAGTATGGCCTCTGCCTGGGTTGGCTATAGGGATGTGCTCAAACGAATTCACATTAGAAAATGCAATTGAATTTTTGAATTCACAATTTTTTTTCATCATAATGGAAGTCTTGATCTTTGAATGTTTGCACTTTCAAATGAAATAAATTATGCTTGTGTGTTGCAAATGCAAAAAAAAAAAATTAATTGTTTCACTTTTCTTGGTATTTTACTGATGAAAACAAACTTTTGCCTTGAAAAAAAGCTGCAAAAATGTTTGCCCCTGAATGTGAAAGTTTGAATGTTCAAACAAACAATTCGACAAAGAAATGAATTTTCAGATGTTTGTTTTGATTGCAAAACAAATGTTGTGTGTGTGTGTGCGTGCATGCATGCGCACATCCCTAGTGGTGGGGTCTGTGCATGATATCTCTGCATGGGGACGTATTTTTAGTTTTCCATGCTGGCTGATTGCACTGTTCAGGCACATGCACCCCCTCCTCCATTTTTCTCGAATGACCAAACAGTTTCTGTGAGCCAAATCAACAGGGTAGGGTGGGGTGCTGTCAGAATGGGAAATCCATCTCTGAGGTCATTGTGCCTTAGGGTGATAGCTGGGACTTGAAACCATTTCAGAACAGAAGTGTATTTAAATCCCATATATTTAATAATTTCAATATATCTAATTGTGAATTCAGTTGTAAAATCAAGACCAAGCAATAATAGCTCCCTACTTAGTTATGCATTGACTTCAAGCTTGTTGTAGCTTCCTGCTAAGTTTTTTTTAAAACATTCTTTATTCTTTTCAGTGGATGCCTTGTAAGAGGCACCGATGTCTAGCAACAGTGATGCAAACATCAAAATCTTGTAGAATTTTATAATTGCTTTGGACCCTTGTGTCATCAACAGAAATATTTTTAATGATCAATAGAGCATAAAACACGGTGCTTTCATTTGATATCCCTCATCAACAAATTGATTCTGCATTACCATATGATTAAAGCAAATTCATGCTAGACGACATGTCTTAAAAACCCTTTGCAAAAATGAACCAAAATATCACAACTGTTATGAAAACCAGGCTGTACAGGACATACTGCTTTTCATTCTGTGATCTACAGTGTCTTATTCTAAGGTTTCATTACTCAGTTACTACTCCAATTATATTTAGCTTTTCTTAAGAAACAGATTCCAGGTGATCTTGTGAATCAGTGATGCAGCTTCTTCATCAAGGAATAGGGTATCTCTACCCTTAGATTCCATTGGCCTGTATACTTATAATCCATAACCACTGGTAAAGCTGGTTAGGTCAAGTCAGAGTTTCAATCCAGTAATTTCTCAGGGACCACATGTTGACTGACCCTTCTATAGAAGCCAGGCTGGCTCATCATAGGCTCCATTCACACATTATTTTTGACTGTCTTTTGGGTGCCTGGAAGGTGGAATGGACAAACCCTCCAGGCCTCATTTAGCCCCTGAGATTTCTTGAATAGTGACACTGGTGACCAAATGCAAAGCCTGATTAAGGTCCTCTCAGGCTTCCCCAGTCATTGGTTTTGACTCCCAGCTACTGCAGGGCAGTCACAAGATAGTTCAGCTGCAGTCACTGGCTGCTGATGTCTCAGAATTCTGGAACCGCAATTGACCTTTGACATTGGCTACAGGAACCTCTGTAGCTTCCCACCACATCTGCCCCAACTAGGACTCTCCCTAAGAGTTATTACTTCTTTCTGTGAAAGGGGCAGATAATTGGAGGCCTGGGACACAGAAAGTATTCTTTTTAAATTCCCTGTCTGTTCTTTGGGTTTCAAATTTGTTCTGGGGGCCCAAGTATGGCTGTGGTCACATGTAAGGTTTAATCCAGCTTCAGCCCACTTTCGGAGTCAGAAAATACAGCAGCAATGTGACAAGGGTTTTTCTTCAGTGTTAAATAACTCAGAAAATACACAGTTGGAATAGATAATGTGGAACAAAAATTCTGGTCACTCTGGTGTTGTGTTCTCCTGCTCTTAAGATGGGCTGAAGCTGGATCAAACCTTAGATGTGACCGCAGCCTATCCCGAGGTTCTTTTAAGCAGCTCTTTTTGGTATGTGTGAACACAGCTTCGGTTTTATGCATATTCTGTTCCTCTGGAGAAGGACTGTCTGCCTGCATCCCTCCCTTTTAGGAGTTATGGAAATAACTATAATTTATTTTTAGTAATTTCAATTAGTTTCCTATGGGAATACTCAAAAGATAAGTGCCTTACATTTGCCGCCAGTGTTCACCCAGCTTTGTCTGACACCAAGGATAGGGAATGTGTCATAATTATTTAGAAACTATGTTCATTTCTTAAAATAACTGGCAAAATGAGTTGCAGTAGTAATGGCTGCTTCCCTGACTAACCTGGCCTGTCTACAATATGTATGCAGTTTCTCATGCATGTAATTTAGGTACCTGACTCATTAACATTTAAACTCACCGTTAGGCTACAACCACCAATTAGATGCTTTTGCAGAGCCTTGGCAGAAGTGTGTTTAACAGCTACTGGCACCATCGCATCTTGTCAGGGAGAATAATATAACAGAATTGTGGATTTAAGGTATTTAGAATTTGCATTCTTGTAGGGATGTTATCCATTTTCACAGGTACTTGCTATGCAACCCTACAGCAGCCACTCAAGAAACATCAAACAGAGCTGAATTGTTAACACTGAAGTTGTAAAACACAAGTGAGTCAAATGCAGAGGTGGAAAACACAACTGCAGTAAAAAATATTATCTCTAAAAAAAAAGATGCTTTGGTCATTTTGGCTAGTGAAGTTATAATTGTCACTTCAGCCTTCCTTTTGTGTTTGCTATTTGAAGAGACTCTTGGAACTATGGAGAGATAGAGGGAAAAAGATAGGTAAAGATAGAGAAGAAAGATTGAGGAGCAGGCACGCCCTCATAATATATATTCAAGATTTACTGGAGAAGACACTAATGGAGAAAGGAATGAAGGCAAAAGGAAAGGCAGGTGTCAGGAGCTAAAATGGATAGAAGACCTGAAGGAAGTGATATGAACTTAAAGGAGCTTAAGAGTAACTGTGGAACAGTGTGCTTAAGTGCATGGGGTCATGGAAAGTCAGATGTAGGGATGTGCACAAATGTATTTTTTACATTTGAATCCGATTCGAATTGAATATTCAAAAATTTGATTCAATTCAAATTTCAAAGATCTGGATTTTTGAAAATCCAATTCGGACCTGGATTATCCTGGTCCATAAATTCAAAAATCTGATTCGGATCAGGATATACAAATGTTGATAAGATTCATATCCAAAATACAAATTTGTGAAAATGCACATTTATCCCACACGCAACTCGTATGTGTCCCATTTTCATCCTGCATTATTTGCACAAATACATTTTAAAAATTTGCAAATTTGTATACGATAGATACAAACCTACTCGTTCGAGTTATTCAAAAATCAGTATTGGATTTTCAAAAATCCAAGATCTGACCAAATGTTTCATTTCGGATTTTCAAAAATCCGATTCGAATTTGAATGTTGACATTCAACAGATTCGAATTGGATTTTCAAGTTTTTGAATATCTGTGCACATCCCTAGTCAGATGCAAGTATGTGACTGAACATCATCATTTCATTTTTAAAGAACTTGAGTTGGGCATAAAGCTCAGGAAGATAAGATTTCAAGAGAGCAGTGAAAAAATATAGTGGTGGAACAGTGTTTAAAGGGAATTATTCTAAAAAGAAGGACATGGGAAAAAATAATTAAAAAATGGAATCTGTGATGACTAAGTGGCTAGCAGTGGCCCCAGATAAACATCATATGTAAAGCCCTTGAGCGAAAATGAGAAAGGAGACTTAAGAAAAGTATGGGGGAGAAGCCATAGCTGATGAAGAGCCTTTTTGAACTTTTCCTTGAAGGTGCTGGACTGGTGGATCTTCACATTCTGTGGAAAATTCTCTGCTTTGGAAGGAAATTATTCTACTGTTACTTAATTCACTTATGTTTCTCGTGACTCCTTAAATGAGGTATATGATAACACCCTTTTCTTCTGCTGTTCTGCTGGACAATGTGTATATTCTGGAAAGGAGGTAGAGGCCATATTTCAGGTTCCTGAAATATTTCACAGCAGATCCCTTTCCTGCCCCCATTCAATTTGTAATATCTCTCAGACAAATGTCAAAATGATCATAGCAATATTTAGATGGCCTTAATAAAAGTCTCTTCCTAGCCATCAGGCAAAGAATTGGGATCGATGATAACTCTTCATATATGTTTATTCGAATGTAAATCTCATTTGTCTAAGTGGGGTCTTTACGGAAGGCCCCATTCATAGGACTGGCCTGTGTATTATCCATCATTGGCTAAAATGGAGAGAAGCCACAAGTGAGGGTTGTTTTTGTGGCTGTACCTAAACTACAAAGTGCTCAGCCACCTAACTATAGTATATTCAGTTTTACATGTATTTCAAAAGGTTTTTTAATAGACACATGGGAATTTGGGGTCTTTCACCAGACCTGAAAACTCTCACCCTTCCCAAACATCACCACCTTCCCAAATTTCCTTACGAACAAATGCTCTTACAAACCTGCCAGAGCATTCTGTATCCACTCACAGCCTGGGGCCTGTTCACGCTTGGCTTTATTCTGCAGTATATACCAGAATAGGGGCCTGCTGTCCGCACGCTAGTGCAGGCTACAACAGGACGCAGCTGAGGCCTGCCAGAGTCTGTGTTAGCATGCAGACAACAGTCTTATGTCTTAAGATATATTCCAGAAAATGTCTAAGTATGAACAGGCCTTTAGTCTGCAAACTTTGGAAAAGACCCCAGATGATGCTTCATCATCAATTTATTCATATGAAAAGATGTAAAAGGGGATGGGGGAGAGAGGGGCTGTCACCAGAAACAAAACAGTGGCATTGTTATTATACTTTTCTTGATGATACACCAATAGTTCAACTTCTCTTGGGACCTCCATTCTCTTATCTGAAACTATTACTGTAGCTTGTGGCTGGATTATTTATTTATTTGTATTTTTATCCTGTCCTATATCTGAAGGTCTTGGGGTGGCTACAGTGATAGAAACAGAAAACAAAATGAACTGACTAAAAACATAACAGTGCCTGAGAGAGGGGAGTGGAAGCTATTTCCTCAGTCAAAAGCCAGAGTCAATTGGCTTCACTGATCTCCTGAACATATACAATGAGATTGCTTGGTGTGCCTTAAGGAGAAGATTAGTCCATAGTTTTGAGACTCCCAGCAATGGATGTTGAAAGTCACGCTCCCAAGAGCCTCTTACTGCTGAGAGAGAGTGGATGTGGTACAACTGGCGATAAGAATATATTATTCGTACAATATATGAGTTTACAGAATTATATTGTTGCATAAATTATTCAAATTGTGTTAATGACCATGAACAAAACAATGAAGAGGAGGAAGCAGAAGAGGAGGTGGCTACAGTATGCGAATTTCTGCTGAGAAGCCACAAGAAAATATGCAATTGGAGTAGAGCAATCAGACAATTGCATTCGGCGTCTGAGGGGAGGATGAAATGGGCAGGGCTCCTGAATTTCCAATACTATGCTTAGAACACTTGTGGGAAACGTAAGCTTAACGTGGGCTAGTACATTAAAATATCAAAAATGCAGAATAGTTGCTTTTTACGTCAAAATGCTTAAAGCCTTTTGAGTGTAGGTATGCTCTAAATTATGCGCAAAATACAGTATAGAAAAAGAGGGGGTGAGTTCATTCCATGTAAAAATACTATATTGGATCTCTCCTGTGGCTCATGTGTGCCTTTAGCTTGACACCTGTTAAAATAGGCAGCGGAATACCTGAAGAAGGGAGGAGACAAAACAAGGAGTAGCTCCAGGGCCTCATTTGCATGCCCTGCTGCCTGCTGGGAAGACAGCAGGAGTCAACTGTGACTGTGAGTTGAAATTGGGCTGGAAAGCTCAGCTCTACAGCTTATGATCTGGAGCTCCAGGGCCTCATTTGCATCCCCTGCTGCTTAACAGTTCACAGTATCTGAAATAAAACAAGTAAGCAGGTCATTATTTTAAGTCAGTCAGCAGTTGATACCTCACAATTGTGGATGGGCAGCATTGCTACCCCCCCCCTTTTGATTCTTTTTCTTGTTTTAGTTCTTTTTCTTAAAAGATATGAAGTTAGTGATAAGAGATGTGCACTGGGATATACTGGAATGAGGGAAAAGCTTCTCCCAGGCAGTATCTCAGAGCAGGACCTTTGGACTACTGGCTTTAAAAACAGACAGTTAACTGGCGTGGGACATTCAAAATCAACCGGCAACAAAAAATACTCAAAAGAAAAATTTATTCAATAAAAATACTAAAATTTTATTAATAACACAACAGAAAGAAAAATGGCAGAATGGTCAAATCAGCTCTTTGTCAACTGTCAAAAATACAGGAATCAATTGACCAGTACTCTTCCCCTCCTACATTTTATCCCATAGTAAGTTTCTGAGATAATACTTACTAGCCAAGGGCCTTTAGGTGGATTCCATGGTGGAGATCTGACCACTGATTGAGTTGATGATATCACTTAGTCATTCTTGGTGGATTGCAGCAAACCATACAAGGTCAAAGACACAAAAGGCAAAAGGACTCAAATATGGGACTTTGAGTGATCATCAGATTCAGGCCAGTGAAGGGCTAATGGGAGTAGGTGGGAATGGGTGAAATTAGAGAAATTATGGGTAAACATGTCATCTGATATATAAATGATCAGAATTTAGGGCATGTGAGAAATGATCTTATAACCAGGATATCTCCATTTGGTGTATAATTGCCATCAAAATGCTCCCCCTCCCCCGAAATCAAATGGTGCGACCTTTAGGACACCCCTCATTCTTCCCCATTCTGTACCAGTTTTGAGGTCTGTTCAAAATCTTTTCCAAACTCTTGCATGAAAATCTTGTAAAGTAGTGCACTGAATGGGGAGTGTGCCATAAATCTTTGGCTGAGTGCTCAGGAGTGGCAGGAACACATTTAAAATAAGTTATTAGGATTTCCGTTACCACTTTACTTGTTATATATTGTAATTACAGTATTGATTACTGCTTTACGATTAGTCCATGACCAAATGAATGTTGCCCGCTTTGACTGGTTAAATCAGTGAACAAGAACACTCCATTGATTGCCAGCATTTTGTACCGATTAGTAACTAGGAACTAGCTTGCTCAAAGATCCCTTTATGGGAACTGCCTTCAGATGCTAAATCTCAACAGAAGTTTGTAAATTTTCACTGGACAGTAAGTTACTGTGTGTCTTCTGGCAGCCAGAGGACAGTCCGTAGGGATGTAATAAAGCCAAAGATATTTCATCACTAACATTGTAACATTCAGAAACTGCTGAAATGTGTTATTTTCTGGCGGTGTATTCCTGCTCCAATGCCATAGTTTGTTGAAGCAAGGCAAACACTAGCCTGATTAAGAGAATCAGTACTGTATTGGAGGATGATGGGATGGAGGGACCATGGCTGGAGTAAAATGGAAATTTTACTTTTGGAGATTTCTCTGCAGTAAAATTTCAGAAGTTTAGGAAAGGGACAAACTGCTGGTAATTCATGACGTTCTTGGATTAGTTATTTGAGGATTACTACATGGAAATCTACACTGTGGAACTGGCAGAGGTTCTTTCTGCATGGACCCTTAATCTGGGTGAAGGATCCATGTAGTATACATTCTGCACTGCCCTGTCAGCACATTAATACAGATAAAGGAGACCCCACCACCCACTGGTCCCAGTTCAGCTTCATCTGTATTAGAGGGAACCTGATCCAGTTTAAGAGGCCCTTAATCCAGAACTCTACTAGAGGGAGCAGGACCTGATCTGGAACCCAGGAGGCTTGCAAAGGCATGCTTCCATATTCCAAGACTATTGGTAGGTAATTTTCAGCAGAGCTTTGCATCCTTGCCATAGATTAATTGGATTAGCACCTTCAGTGCCGACAGTGCTTATCCTCCCCATGCCTCCCCATAATCCAGATCAGTGGGATGGGATATTCCAGACCCACTGATCCTGGATCAATAAACAGTAAGTATAGAAAGAGCCAGAATGTCCAATCAGTTGTCTTGTAGCAGTGGTTACCATGGGATCAAGTTGGGCGAAAATAGCTAAAAGTAAAGGGGAGTGAAAATGTTGTATAGAAAGCATAAGGTGGGTCAAATGACCCTTGAATTAGGGGAACTTTTTGTTAAATTGATATAGTCTGTTGTAATGTTTTTAAAGCACTAGAATGAAGTGTGTATTTTTAACCTTGTTAGCCGCTCAGAGTCCACCAAGGTGGAGATGGTGCGGGATAAAAGTTAAATAAATAAATAAATAAATAAAACCTGTGCAGGTGAGGTGCCTGAGGGAGCCTTCAGGAACTGGCAGATTAGCAGAGATTATATGCCCAACAGGGCTACATGTGGATGATCCCTGAAACTAATGCTTCAGCACTGTTTAAAGTATATACTCACATTGTTTAGGGGACTATCATGGCCTGCATGGTCTAGGGAGAGGGGAAAGCACCCATAAAATCCCTTTGTTCCATGAGGTGACAGAAGATGCCATGAGCAACTATGTGGTGAGAAGGCTTCTGTTAGCTAAAGTTGCAGGGATGTATGTATCAGAGTGATCGCTCGCTCATGCACACGCATACACACACACACACACACACAACCTCATCTTCAGAAGTTTGTTCAACTTTTTTGACATTCTATTTGAATCAGATTGAATACCAAAAAATCTTATTCAATTCGAATCTTCTAAATTCAAATTTAACAAGACTCATTTCATATTTACCAAGTTCAAATCTATTTGTTCGATTTTTTTGTTTGAATCTGCACATACAAATGACAACAACATTCTTATGTGCACGTACACATCTTCCCCACATCTGTAGACGTCCGTATGCATCCCATAGTTATCCCGTATGCAGCCCATTTTTGTCCTGTACAGATCTGTACAAATGCGTACAGATGCAGACTGGAAATAAGTAATTTAAAAAAAAATTAGTTTTTTTTAGTTTTGTAAATTTATCTGTTTAAATATTTACATGAAATGTTATCTAATAAATAATTTATAAAATGATATTAGTTATAAAAGTATTATTTAATTCATTTAAGGAATTGTTATATTATGTTTTAATGATGTTGATTTAATCAATAAACGTTGCAGGGGGAAAGACAACTGATGAATCTCTTCTTAGCTGTGCCCTCTGTACTTGTATTTGCGCTGCTTTTGGGTCTAAGCACCATCATGAGAATGAGCTTAGAATTTGCCTGTAATAGGAAAGTCTACCCCCTCCAAAGTTTATGCTCACATGTTTCCTTTGATTGCAGTCTTGCAAGACTTGACTAGCATGCTTTAAATAATAGGATGGCAGTTTTGAGTCTGTGTTCTAGTCAATATATTTGTTTTATGTTTGAGATGTGGTTATTTATAATACTGTAAGACTTAACAACCAAGGTTTGGATCTGACTCTTTCCTCTGAATAGCTTAGAAAACCAATAAAAATGACAAATGAAATATCCAGCAGGCAGGTACAAAAACAATATTGTCAAAGTAGGAGATCTTGTGAGGAATTCAGAAACTGAACTTGCAAGTGAAGCTATATTTCCAGTGCAAGCTATTATTTACTTCAGGAGAAATATTTGCATACAACTTCAGATGCTCTGATTAATCATACAGAACTGCCTCTTTCGAGTGGAGAAGAAGGTCTCTTGTCTTAATTGTCTTATTGCAAAAACGGTATCAGCACAGGAAGGAGGCGGCTTGGTTTTGGCTGTGTGATCAAGAAAATGTCTGGTTGTCATGCACCACAACACTTCTGTGAAATTCACTTAGTTTTGGTTGTGAACAGCTTCCTTGTTGAAATAATGGGTTTTTTTAAAAAAAATTGATGCGTATGGGGAATTAATTATGTTTTGCAACACTTTATCACTGCTACATAGCTAAACTGCAGAGAGCAATTTTTGTCACATGGTATTTTTTCACCCTTAAAAAAATATAAATGCAGCCAAAGCCTGATATTTCATCTGCCAGATGCTTTTTAAGTCTCATAGGGTGGCTGGCCTGTTAGGGCCAAGTAGACAGCACTTCCAGAAACACAGGCCTTTTCTGCACTTACCTTCCATTGATCTGGATCAGTTCTTAGCTGTGAGGCCTGAAGGGCTTGGTTTTTGGTGGTATGCTATGGCGTGCTGCTGAAAACCACTCCCCTGTAGTTCCAGAGGCCACTGGTCCGGTCGTAGACCTGATTAAAGAGGTTTACAAATCAGATCCAGATTAAAGTCCTCCTCAATCCAGATCTGGCTCTGTTCAGATAGAGCTGGACCAGCAGGGTTGAGGCCTTCTTGATCCTCGCAAACAATATGCAGAAAGGACCACAATATCTCAATGCTTGAGTTTGCTCTACCACTTTTCTCTTCCATGCATGTTTTAGTTCAGGTTGGCTAATAGGTGCATAACACAGTGGCTGCGTCCCCATGCTGGCCATCTGGCACACTTTGGGTGCTGTTTGGGCATGCAGAGGCCAGGCATTTTGGGTGTCCCCATGACATTCCTGGCAACTTGGGACAGACACGGGTTGGGTGCAGATGGTGGCATCCCCATGTAAAGTGTGCCAAACCCTGGTATTGGGGAGACGCACCCCCTCCTCTCCACCCCCTCTCTTCTCGTTGGAAGCCGGATTGACATCAGCCAGATTCCCTCCCTCCCTTAGCAGCACTGGCAGCCAGGACTGGGGTGGGAGGCACGGAAACCAGTAAAAATGAAGCTCCATTCATAAAAATAACTTTTAAAAAAATGCCAAAAGCCACAACGAGGTTTAGTGGCAGTAGCCGCTTGAGCAGTTTTGTGCACCTCCGCTGCACTGGGGACCGCGGGAGCGCCTATCAACTTTAAAATCAAAACTCTATTTTTGATTGCCTTGACGACTGGGGAAATGGGGGCTGCAAATAAAAACACAAATCAAGCCATTATGAAGCCTGCCTTGGCATTCTGAAATGGGGTTGGAATTACTTCTGTGGAAATGGCAGAAAGTTTAAAAAAACCAAGCTGTTCTCCAGCCTGCCTTTGCGATCAGCATTTTAAAAAGTCAGCGGCTCTGATCTTCAATAGACAGGACAGGGACAGCAAGCATCTCCCACCTCCCAATGATGTAAGCGCAAAACTCCTCCCCATTAGCCTGCAAGTGTCCCCATGTGCGTTCCTGGCTCACTGAGGAATGCGTGCCAGCTCCCCCAAAACGTGCTGAGACTTGTTTAACAGGTATCAAATCTGGCACGCTTGTTGCACGGTTTGGGGGGATTTGGTACGCTTTTTGCGTGCCAAATCCAAGGCCCATGGGGACAGATTGTGCCGATCCCATGCTCGGAACCCTGCAAAAGCTGCATGGGGACACGACCAGTGTGTTGATTGGACTTGATTTTTGTGTAGTTTTGGTTCTGCATGGAATTTCAACCTCATAATGCAATGCCCACAGTAGCTCTACCTGTTGCGTGCCCTAGCCTCACTTGTTTTTAGCTACCTCTGCTGCACCAAACACATTGGTTTCCAGCTTTTATCCATTTCAGCCAACACAGTGTAGAATAGAAGAAATTAGAGGAGTTTATTTATTATCAATATTTCTATCCTGATCTATACTTGATAATCTTAGGGCGGGTTACAATAACTTCACAATAAAAACAGATTTTAAAATGACTAAAACAATGGCAGGGCCTCTACGGGAAGTGGATGTTGTTCTCTCTTCCAAAGGCAGGTGTAAAGAGGTATGTCTTCATTTGTTCTCTGAACATATATTATGAGGGTGTCTGACACACCTTGGTGGGGCTGGGGAGATTATTCTATAACCTGGGGGCTACAGCCAAGAATTCTAGAGATGTGTGAACTTCAATTCACATTCAAAACTTTGATCAAATAGTTTGTGTTCAAGAATACTCACATCAAAATGAACATGCAGTTGTTTGTACATCCAAAAATTCAATTGAATTAGTCTTCTACCTTTGAACATGAACAGTCTGATCAAACATTTGTTTTTGCCCATGGAAAGGGCTTTTTTTCAATGGAAAAAAGATTAAACAACAGCTTTTTCAATTAAATAGTTTGTTGATAAAACAAATGGGTGTTCACTTCAATGGCAAAGTAACACACACATTTTGTACAAGCACATCCCTATGTTAAACTAATCTCCCAAAATTAAACTATGTGTTCTGCTATTTTATGAATATGGAGTATGTTCAGACCTCCGTTAAGCACTTTTAATCCAGTAACTGCTCTTAAGCACATTCTGGATGATTTTCAGTGTTTAATTTAGGTTGCGTCCAGACAGGACAAATACTCTGCAATGACCGTGGAGCAGCTGTCAAATGCCAGATGGGTATTACAATGCTCTGCATAACATCGGCTGCAGAGTTCCCCTTCCCTCTGCATTTTCCTAGGTGCTTGGCCAAAATCTTGTGGGATCTTGCTAGGTGTGTGCACAAAGGCAATTTTTGACATTCAGTTCATAACGAATCAGATATTTGAAAATTCGAACTCATACGAATAAAGAAAAAGGAATGTCTGGAAATTTAAACTGATATGAATACATTCATATCTGCTTGTTTGAATATTTAATACATATCCAATTACATGAATCTAGCACACATCTGTATGCATCCTGTAGGTATCTGTACAGATGTGTACGGATACGCACATGCAAATGTTTGAATTATTCATACAAGTAACTTGAAATATTTGTATTCGTACGAATACTAAAGTACGAATATCTGGACTTTTGATTTGTATACGAATGTCTGAATTCAAAATAATTTGTACAAATAACACATATTTTGGATATTCATGTATATCCCTAGATCTTGCAAGATTTCGCCCTCATCTGGGAAGCAGCAGGCCTCTCAGAGAGAGATGATCTGACTACATTGTTGGAAGATGCTTCCATCTGTTCTGAAATATTGACAGAATGGAGGGACATGCCATTCTCCCTGTGTAGCTTCTTTACTTTGCAATAAAGGTACGACCGCATCTTAAATTCATATCAGGAGGCACTCTTGACTGTATTTAAATTATCTTCACTGCTTTTTAATGACATGATCAGATTAGCTTTTGGCAATGTATCCAAATTCAATATTAGGGTGTCTCCTGACTGTGGTCAAGGGTTTGGGAACTATTTTAAAAATGAATGCGATTGAATAAATTCATATTGTTAAGCTATGCACTGAAAGCTGCTGGTAGTAAGCTAGCTTAATTGCCTAATGACTCTTTCCAGGGGGTTGGGTGTGGGTTTTTTTTGTTTTTTTTTGGAATTTGGAAAGATGAAAATGTCTTCTTTAGGGATGCACATGAATATTTGTAAAATTCAAATTTTGTACAAATTTGGCCAAATTCAGACATTCATAACAGAACTGAATGTTAGCACATTTGAAAATTGACATTTGAATTTGAATTAAATGTTTTGATACATTGATATGAACCTTTGTATGGGATTCGTATGGGATTTCTATGCCATATGTGTGGGATTCATATGCATTTGTATGGGAATAGTATGGATTTGAGCACTGTAACGCCAGGGAAAAATAGACTCAAAAACTCAAATATCTCAATCACTTATTTTCCCAGCGTTTGTCCTCAGTTAAAATTCCAAATATATTATAATAAAGCTTCTTGCTGCCACCAATGTTAAATGTGCTGCCACCAGTTGTTAACGGCCTGTTGTTCTAGTGTTACAGTAATAGTTATTTTATTGTTTGGGTAGCGTGTTGTAATATCCTAAACAAGGATATAATGTCAGAACTTCCTTTTAAAAGTATATTTCTTCTCTGCCCCTATGGGCTGAATAATAATGTAACAAGATGAAGTCAGATTCACCAAACTTCCCTCCCCCTCTAGCTCTACCTAGCTAGGCAGGGATATTGTATCTCTCAGTTCCTATGACAACGGAATGTACCACCCGAAGTCTTCTTAAAACAACAAGAAAATGTTTTTATTGAATACAGATAAAGTTTTTAAAGTCAGCTTCTTCTTAAAGTTACACTTTGTTGCTTCGTTGACAACTGCTCAGTCTTTAACTTTTACACTAAGTCTAAAGACTCTCCAACTTCATGAATAAAACTTTCAATCAGTTCAATATATGTTAGCTTGCCCTAAAATAGCTTCACAAACTGAATCAAACATATACTATTAGACTCAGGACCCTAATTCAAGCCTCCTCAGCTAAGGGCCCGTTTCTCCCCTTTGTTAACCTCCCTCCAGGATTAACGACCCAAGGCAGAGAACAGAAATTGTTCCCTCAGGCCCCCTTAAATATGGGCCTGGCTGGCTAGCTTCGCCCTGATTGGCTGAGCTCCTCCAGCATTCTATTTCACTCCTCCCCTTGGAGTGCTCAACTAGCCCCTCCCTTAGGCTACTTACCCTTGTTAAAACGCACTTTGGCGACACTTTTGAGCGTCTGGACTTACCGTGTTCGCCACACTTTGCATTTTAAACTAAAAAACCTATCTTTTGGGATTGAGGGGTCCTAGCGGGCATTACAACCACTCATATCAAATTTGAATCTCACTACATTTGAAGGGGGTCTATTTGAACAAGTATGGATTTTCTTGCATTCAATTTAATATGAATCAGATACAAAAAACATTCGTTCACATCCCCAGTCCTCTTGCAAAGTCAGGGAGATAGGAAAAAAGCATGGTAAGCAAAATACTGAAACAGTGAAACTTAATGGATCATTGCTTTCTTCCATCACCCTCATGGAAATCCTTTGCAGTATGTGCTGTCACTTCATCCAACCTATATGGTATTCAGATGTCTTATCTTGGGAAGATGCAGGATAGAAAGGAAAGAGGGGAATCTTATGTATCATCCACTTAATGTGTTACCACGGGTGATCTAGCACCCAATGGCAATGGGTGCTAGCTTGCTCGCAGTGGAAACGCTGGAGCACCCATGTGGCAAATCCAGATCTACCCACATGGAGCCCACCTGTCACCCCACATGTTTTGGGGGACAGGGGGTGCAATCTCCAAAGGCGCTCTGGACATTCTTAGAAGAATCTCTGGAGCGGCTCCAGAGAATCTCTGGAGTGATCTGCCACAAACTTTGAAGATCCTCTGGAGCCTTTGACAAAGGCACTGCTCTCTCCTGGGGTCCTCTTCAGATCCTGTGCTATTCTTCGGAGGAACTTTGGAGCCGGCTTCAGAGAATGTGCACAGGTTTCGAAGCTTTGAGTTTTGGGGCAGCCCCCCATGGGTGTCCCCTCCCCTGATCCACCCATAGACCCCATTGCCCAATAGTGGTGGAAACGGGCTCTGTATAATCCGGATTTGATGCCTGAAGACCCCATTGTAGACCCCTTTAATGGAGTCTACAGGGAATCTGGATTATAGGTCCTGAAGGACCCATATGATCCAGATTTCCCTAGCATAGGTGAAAACAAATGTGGCTCTAATGGGGTCTGTAGTGCAAACGGTGTCTTCCTGCTCTGAGCCTAATGAATCCTTAATGGGTACTTAGTGCTAGTGGAAAAACACCCTAAATTTTCTGTCCTTTAATGGGGATTAGATACACTAATGTGTAGATGCTACCACTTTAAAGCCATTTCCCAACCAGTCTTTTTTTAAAGGTGTGCATGCAGCCATGAGTTTCTGTGATTCTGTGGTCCCTGCCTTCGTTTTTTGTATTTCCTGACCTTGGCTTCAAAACTTCCTCAGCATTGGCATCTTTGCATGCATAGCCACCAAGAGAATTCTTCTAATTCAATTTCTCCCTAAACCCATATTCTCCATTAGTTGGACTACTGCGAACAGTAGCTAACTGCCTTTGATACTGCATAGTCCTCCAAACTAATTCATTTTGCAGGTTGGTAGGTTTTATAGTCGCTCCTTATCAGCTGGTCTCCAGACAACCAGGCAGCTGCTGGCAACTAGAGACTGAGTTTTTGTTTTTGTTTCAATCTGTCACAAAACTGAACTTTGGGAAAGCCCAAAGACTCCCCCCTGCCCCATTTCTGCTTTGCAAGAACGGGCCACGTATATGACTGCATTTTAGATTGACTTCGATCCATTTTTCTCAGGTTTGCTAGAGTGGCTCATTGCACTTCAACTCTATTTGAAGATCAGATCACAGCAGAATGAACTCCTACATCCAGGTTATTGGAGGTTTCATAGCCCCTTTGACTGGAAGAAAAGATTGTGAAAAATGCATTTCCCATCAGAGCTGGTTATATCAGCACCATGATGAACTTATGGGAGTAGCGGGATAGAGTGGATACTTATTTCTCTGAATATTTTTGTGAGTGTGTTTAATTTTAATGTACAAAGTTAACAGTTTGACAGGATGTTTCTGCAGACTGTTAACAAAAATTTGAGCTGATAGTCCAGTTCCTTCACCTCTGGATGGAATTAACTTGGCTTCAAGGACCTGTGCTCTGCTAATTATGGCCCTTTCTGTACTAGGCCTTATTCCAGATTATCCCGGAATAGGGACCTGCCCTCTGTATGCTGGTACAGACTACGGCAGGTTGTGCCTGGGTGTGTGTCATAGTCTTCACTAGCATGCAGATGGCAGGTCCCTATTCCAGGATACATATCTGGAATAAGGCCCAATGCAGGAAGGGCTTGTAATGATTTGCACGAGGCTGCCTTTGAAGACAGTTCAGAAACGGAAACTGGTGCAGGATTTAGCATTGTCTCTTTTGACAATGTCATCAAGGGAACAATATGCTACTCTTCTTACCCAGTTATACTAGTCTTCAGTTTGTTCCTACAACCAGTTTTAAAATACTGGGTTTTAAAAGTTTTCATGGCTTGGGAATACTCTATCTAGTAGAGTTAATGTTTCTACATGGCATGCATTATTCTCCATATCTGTGGTGCTACCATTATGGGATGCTCCCTCTGGATTCACCATCCGTTTTCTTTGCTTCTTTGCTTATTTATCTGAAATAATTTACATATTGTAATGCCTTATTAGGGCTATGAAGATAATGTTAGACCAGTGATGGCCAACCTATGACACGTGTGTCACAGGTGACACGCCAAGCCCTTTTGGGTGACACACCTGGTCACCCTGGCACCTGGGCTTGTACAAAATACCAACTTTCAATTGAAGATTTAGCAAATGAAATTCAGTGACAAAAGTCACTAATGTAAGGAATTATTTGTTTTTGCTTTTAATAAAATACATATATCAAAATATAACTTTTTAAATAGAGCTACAAATATCACAAAATTATGGATATTTCTAGATGTGACACAGCACCCGAGTTAAGCTAGGTTTTCTTGCAAATTTTGACACACCAAGCTCAAAAGGTTCACCATCACTGTGTTAGACTATGCACTTGGCCTTCCTGTCAACCTTGTTGCAATTATTTGTTTATTTGTTTATTTGTAGGATGTGCACAAATTGATTTTTTTTTGCATTCGATTTGTATCAAATTGAATGTAAGAAAATGTGTATTCATTCAAATAGATCCTCTTCAAATGTGGTAGGATTCTATTTGATATGACTATATTTGTACGAATATCTGATATGAATGCATACATATCCAATATGTATCCATACTTATCTGATATTTCCACTCTGAAAGTGTCAAATTTGCCCTGAATCCACCTTGAATCTACTCTCAAACCATGTTGAATGCACTCTGGATCCATTGTACATGTGACTAGCACAGCCACTTTCCCACCTCCCCATTTCCTGAATGTTCTGAAGCTTCGTGTGAATGTTCTGAAACATTTGTACAAATACAAATGTCAATGTACAAATGTACAATTCAGTTTGAATGTCTGAATTCATCCAAATTTGTACAAATATCGAATGTTACAAATATTTGTATGCATCCCTAGTTGCAATCAATTTAAAGATGTCTGAGGAACTTCTTCCAATTCTGATTCAATCTATCCTGATCGATTCTTTCTGGATGAACATGTGGAATGGGACTTAGGCTGAATCCCCTGAATGGGGATAGTAGCATCTGCTGAGTCAGAGTGCTTCCTTGGTCCCTGAAAGTGAGAAGTGTGATTTCTCCACACATTGTGCTCCAACCCTTCTCAGGCTTTGATGCCACGGAATGAAAGTTCTCTGACTTGGAAGTTACAGCACTGTCCTATTTCAGAACACACATGAAATGGCACCGGAAGCTGTCCATTTTCTAGTCTTTATGCAACAAGGATGAGTACTGAGTGAGACAACTAAGGGTGCATCCAGACAGGGTTAAAAATGCGTGTGGAATGTGTTGCAGCTCTCAGTTGGATTCTCCGCCTTATAATCTGATATTCCAGATTTTAAAATAGTTGTTTTAAGGATTTTTGCTGTGGAATATTTCGTTACTCTGCATTTTCCCATGTGTTTGGGTGAACTGCACAAGAGCTCACCTTGACCGGAGAACACGCAGATTCAGCAGAGAGCAGCTGAGCATGTGAATGGAAGAATTCTTGCAGTATGTGGGGATGAACCATTTTCGTTTACTTCAGACTATAGGTAAACCACACATTTTTAATGTGATATCCAGAGGTACCTTAAGACCTACAGAAGCAAGTACCCATGGGACTGTTACCCCCACTGTTTGGAAAGATGTTTTTGAGGGCATTTGCTGGTACTTGGAGATTTGCTGTGTTGCCAGCATGCTGCCAGCATGCTTCTTGGGTTCTTGGTGGGTATATTTTGTGGCCAGTTTTGGTGCAGCCTTAGACCGTATTCAAATATAACAAAAGGGGTGCCTCAAAGACCCCTCAATTGAGACAGTGTGTGGCCCTTCCCAAGCCTTCTTTAATCCATCTCCTCTAGCACAGAATGTTCAGGGGAGGGGCAGATTGGTACGTGAACAAACCCACCTCAAAGCCTTCTCCAAGGTGCCTCCGAGAGGTTTTCTTTTGCTGTATCTGATCACAGCCTTAGAAGAAGAGTTGGCTTTTCTACCCCGCTTTTCTCACCCATTTAAGGGGACTCAAAGCGGCTGACAAAGCTTCTGTTCTTCTCCCCACAACAGAACACCCTGTGAGGTAGGTGGGGCTGTGAGAGCTCAAGGGAGAGCTGTGACTAGCCCAGGGTCACCCAGCTGGTTTTGTGGAGGAGGGTGGAATCGAACCCGGCATTCCCAGATAAGAGTCCAGCTCCTTAACCACTAGACCAAACTGGCTAGATATTCATTGGTTCTGACATTTTTAGAATGTTCTATGTCTAACCCATATATCGTATGTATCTTATATTATAAGCCATATCAAAATACTATTTTAAAGGGAAGATAGATTCAGAGGTATTTTCTTTTAAAACTTAACTTTTCTTTTTGATGGCTTTTTAAAAACATGGATTATTTTTTAAAAGATCTACAAATTAATGTGGAAATGGGACGTTACAGCTGGGAATAGACGCCAGAGTAACATTGGTGAGAAATAGGCTTATTTAACCATCCTTAGCTGAGGAGACATCAGCAATGTCTCCTTGAATGGGCAGCGAACTGAAGAGGTGGGGGGCTGTTTTGCTTTTCGGGCTTTGTCTTCAAAGATGCCTTGACAACAAGGAAGACCAGATGCCACATTTGAAAACACTGGATAAATAATAAATCAAGGCTCTAAGGGGTGATGTGAATATCATTTAGAAAACAAATAGCTGCCAGTGGTGAATTTGGAATGAGGAAAGATGGAAACCAGAGACAGTGCCTCTCTGCTGCAGCCAATGTAGCCCAAGGGGGGCTGTGGAAGGGATAAGATTCAGCTTGTCCTACACTGGGGAGCAAATCAAATTGCAGTGCATTTCCATCAGTTGTCAAGAGTAAACGGATATTTCTACAGGGCCAGGCAGGAAATTAGGCTATTAAATTACAGCTTTTATTTTTTTTTCTTTCCCTCTCTTTCTCTGCACTTGTCATTCTCTTCTACAGATGTTCTATCAAAGCAAGTCATTGTAACCATTTATCTTTCCGAACTTAAAATACCTTCTGCAGAACTAATTTCCCCCCTTCTCAGCACTTGAGGTCTTTGTACTCTGTGTCTTGCTTTCCTGATCTTGTATGGATCTAAGATTAATTTGCACCAGCTAAGAGTTCAACAACAAAATCAATTCCAATTGGGTCAGCTGGGGTCACCAGCAGCTCAGTAGTGTGAGAAGAGAAACAGATTATTATCATTCTGGGAACATACAACTATGTTTCAATATATACACAAAATAAGGGGTGGGCCCAACAGAAGGAACAGGAAATATTCAACACTGGATAGGTTTGATTATTTTTTTAAAAAAACGTGAAATGTATGCACTAATATTTCCCTAAACTTTCCATCAGCCATTTTTCCATCATGCCAGAAAATGATGGAATAGGAATTGTTACTGGATTAGCAACATTTCCTTAGCAGAATTCTGGCACTGTCAAACCAATATAGCAGTACCTTTGATAGAGCTTTTTTGTAAGCCTGGCACGTAGCAGGTGTAAATTAAACAGCATTCTGTCTGTTAGATATTCTCTGCCACAGAAGGATGGCTAGTGTTGGACTTAAAGGGACAGCGCTCCTAAACTGCAACAAAATCCAGAAATGTTTAGGTTTGAATGCTGGAAAACAGAAATGCTAAATTGATTGTGGCTGTGTTGGAATAAATGTCAGCCAGTAGCTAAACCATTGCACCACTGCTTTTAGGACAGCTTTGGGGTGACTTACTTGTGTGGGGAGACTTGGCACCTTTATTACATGCTTGTTGCTACATTTATTATTGGTTGCACTGAATGCAATGCTTTCAACATGATCTTTTTTAAAAAAAAAAAATTGTTGCACAATCCACCAGCTGAAATGACTGGAGTTTTGGCCTGTCCTTAAATTAACCTTACCCAAGAATTTAGGATTTGGGATTAACAAGGCATTCCTTGAATAATGAGATTGATTTGCTGATATCCCTGCTTTTTGCAATTTGTGGAATTATTTTATCTACTCTGGAGTCTTCCAAGTTATTATAATTTTTTTTTAAAAAAATTGGTGCTATTCTGTCTTGGGTCTCAATTGTTACTGGGACTACTGCTGAGTTTTGTTTTTGTTTTTTCCCCCAGAGGCATTGGGCTTCAATTTGAAGGCCTTAGTATCCTGTTATGCTCTCCCGTTCTTTCTCCTTAATACTCCTTATTTAAATAGTAGACTTCCATGTAGTTTATTTTTGGGCAAACTGCCTGGAAGCAAAGGGGCACCAGTTCAATCTTCAGCCCCTCACTGGAAGGAGGCAATGGCAAACCACTTCTGTATCCCTCCCCAAAAATCCTGGGTGGAATACCCACGGAAATATCCATGCAGTCAACCAGGAATCCACCAGGCTGCAACCAGGCTGCATCCAGATATCACTTACTTATTCTGCTGTATTTGGATACTCTGGAATAAAGCACATTTATTCTGTAATATCTGTGCTTTATTCTGTAATATCCAAATATAGTGGAATAAGTGAGTGATGTGTGGATGCAGTCTCAATAGTACCGTACAACAACAAATGCTTATATGTGCTCAAAGGATTTCAGGCCACCTGACAATTTCTTAGGTACAGTTCCCTGGCTAGGCTGTCCTTAAAATTTCAGCCAGTCATTTTTCAACAGATTACGAGAAATTGCCTATATCTTAGAAAAAAATTTGTTGTTTAACTTGGAATGTGTGGTAAGGAGTCCTATCTATAGATGAATAAACATCGGAATTTAGCATGAGGAATTATTTTGTGAAAACTGCACCCTGTTGAAGGAATCTTCCTTGGAAATAAAATCGCAAATCCAGCTGAAATAAAATGGGCAAAATATTCTACTTAATATTATGTTTGGAGTAAATCTAGTTGATTAATTAGCAGTGACTGGTATGCTTCAGCATAACCAAGCTATTAAAATATTCTAGGCCAATTTAAATCCCTAAATCATCTTTCTGGGAGCTACAGGAATGATTGATTTGGCCCAGTGAACTTCCATTACCCTGTCAGATAATCCTGTCTGCAGGATCCAAACATGCTAAATTAGATAATCCTAATAGTCATTTCTTACATCTTGGGTAAATGACTATATTTGTCCTGAGGTATGACTACATATACACATACACATTAATGAAATATGTAGAAGACGTTGATTCAGCTCAGGCATGTGAAGTTTCCTTCTCTTTACCTGGTTGTGTAGAAATATGTTCTGAAACAACAGTTGCAACCTCATATTCTCTCTCTCTCTCTCTCTCTTTCCATGAAGCTGCTACTATGGAACAGCTAATCCACGGAATCCTTTAGTCAAACCTTCTTTGGCTGCATAATATTAAATAAATCCTTCTTTGGTGTTACACTTACTTTCTATGACATGGGATAAAGTTCAGATGCTTAACCCTTTGGTGCCAGTAAGCCAGGTCTCTTATGACTGAACTGAATTCTCATCATGAACCAAGTTAAAATTACAGATTATTAACATTGATACCATGCTAAATACCTTGGATAATTCTATGAGCCCATCTCTTTGTCTGCTTCTATCCAGCAAAAATTGGGCAGAAAGCTTCTGCCCAGGTTATAACTTATTGGATCAAGGCTGGTTTTGCTTTGACCTATAGGTCACAGGTCATCCCTTTCTTCAGGGCCTCAGCATGCTCTCCATCAGGCATACATATACCTCTGGTGCTTTCTCTTTGTAGATGGTGGCACATCTGTGCTTCTCAGTTGTACCCACAGAAATAAGTAAGCAATGGAAATAAATAAGTAAAAAAAACATAGAGAGATAAGGTATGCATATATAAACAGGCACTCTAACATAATCTGAAAATAAGAATGACAAAAGAGCTCCATACCTTTAACCCATCAGCTTGCTTGAATGCAGAGATGGAGGCAAATAGTCAATTGTATGGGGTCTGAGGAGTCAATAATTTGAAGGAATGCCTTTCAGGCAACAGAGCCATTATTCTGCACTAGATCTGCACCAGGCTTGCTGAAAGAAAAGCATTTTTAGGGTCTCTGGCTTGCCCCTTCTTATGTAAACTTTCTAACAGTGATTCATTTTCATACACAGTTTCAATGTATGAATCAATTCATGTTATAGATCAGTTCTATTAAAGCTGACCTGGCAATGCTGACCATGAACTTAATATAGGATACAGTCACATGTCATTTACAGAGGAGGAAAAATCCTGAAAATATTTAACATTCCCATTGAAACTAATAAGATTTGGAAATTAGTAAGACAATAAGGGTCTTTCCGCATTGGACACTAAATACCCATTAAGCACCCATTAAGGATGGATTTCAAAAACCTCATCCACACCACAACACCCATTAGAGACCCATGCGTCCGCATTGGCTCTCGCGCGATTGGTCTCTAATGGGTGTTAAGACACCCTTAATATGTATTAAGGGAAGACTACCTTGGAGTTAGTCTTAATGGGTACTTAATGGGTACTTCTGCAGTTAAGACACATCCATGTAAGATGCGTCCACACCTGCACAAATGTCCTTAAGTTGGCCCTCCCCCCAGTCTCCATGATTGGCTCCTCTGGTGAGCCGGGGGCTTCCTAGCATGGTGAACTGGGGATCCTATCTCGGGATCACGGCTTCTGGAGCTGGGGGGGGGCTTCACCTACACCCACCCTACCCACCCTGGGGCTAGCACACATAATCCCCTTCTTACCTGCAGGGAGCCAGGCCGATTCTGGCTGCTGGGGCCTGGCACACTTTGTGCGTGCATGCAGCATGCCTCCCTATTGCAGCATGCCTCCCTCTGCGCATGCACGCGGCCCTGGCCAATAGGGAGGCACGCTGCACGCATGCGGAAGCACAGCACCCACCCCAAATCTGTATCTAAATCCGTCCTTCCCTTGCGGGTGCGGATGGAAGGGGTCTTAGTAGATCTGTATCTAGTATATACGAATCTAGTAGACATGGATTTCCGAAATATAGATCTAATAGATCCGTATTTCAGAGGTCCAGTGCGGAACCACCCTGAGATTCACAAATAAAGGGCACAGTCCACTTTGCGTTGACTGAGCCTTTTATTTGCCATAGAGCAGCAAAAAAAAGGGTATCTCAGAGGCACCTCTGAGGAAGCTTAGAGAGAGCTTTGAGGTGGGATTAGAGAATGCTTGGGGCCACAGGGGCCACACACTGTCACTCTCTGAAGTGCCTCTGAGGTACCTCTCAGGTATTCCTTTTGTTATGCCTGAACACAACCTTGTATATATTTTCCAGATGATATTGACTTACAACTTTGATGATTCATGCCTATAGGCCTCACTGGCTATGTCTTATGTGAGTCCAGTAAAATCGTCTACTATACTGTATAAACCACTCACAATGTACAGCTATTGATATATTTGCACGAGGCAGTATGTACTTTGAAATGGTCCTTTAAATATCTGTATTCTCAAATTTTGGGTGAACACCATTATACATATTTCAGCATATTACATTATATTATGTATGTAATTTAGGGGTCAATATATGGTAGGATGACATATATCCAAACTCATATTCCTGTCCTGGAACTCTAAAAGACAGTCAGTCTGTTGTCTCTCAGGTTTCCAGTCAAGTCAGTAGAATTTGGACTCACTAACACTCAGTTGAGTTCATGTGAGTAGATTTCAATTTGTTTCAGTCTGAACCTGAGATTTAGTGACTTAATTCTTGTGGCTTTCAGCCAATTCTAGCATAATGTAAGTTATTGTTCAAGGATCTGACAAATGCTATCTTTTAAGGACTGTAGCATTTTTCTGAGTGTAGCTGAGTTTTTCATAAAATTCTGAGACATACACAATAGATATATTTTACTTTTGGAATGATTTGCAAAGTGCTTTTTCATTAATCTTATAGAAACATTAACTTTTGAGTTATCATGACTCCGTGCTTGCCACTTAACCAGAGTGATCCTTCAGAGATTTCACTGTAAAAGGTTTCTCTCTGCGGTTTTGATTTTCTTCTAAATTTACACTACATTTTTAACTGTATCTCCACTTTACTTGTGTAAGCTTGATTTATAGACGAGATCAAAGTCAGGCCCACTGTGTTTCTCAGTGGAACAAATTAGTTAAGGAAGAGATCCTTGGCATGGGTAAATCAGTTTAGCCTCACTGGATCCTGTAACTGAGATATCTGATTCTGTACATATTAAGTGTCCTTTGTTTACACAAGAAAAAAGAACTTTCCAATTAGTGTTGCTGTTTGATCTAACGCTGAAATTTATTTAGCCAGTATTAATATTTTATGGTGATATATTGTTTCCTGCTTTGCTTGTATTACTTACTTTGGACTTCTGTGGAAACCACATTTATAGAACCGCCAGAGATGTTACCTTTTTGAAAGAGAAAAGCAATTTGCTTGTAAGTAAACAATTATAATCAATTTTAATTACATTGAAAGCCAAAAGAATGGGGCTTTTTTGTGTATGTATCATTTAGGCAGTGGGAACGGGGTAAAAATGTTGGGAAAAAATTAATCTGGACTACTTTTTGACAGCAAACACTATTGCAGAAAAGAGTAACGTACATGGCAGATACAGAACTGTAGATCAACATCTTAAGAATGTTTGGTTAGATCCTGATATGGGCACTTCAGCAAGTCCTAATTCTAAGCCCTTTCTGCCACTGCACCGTATTCCAGATTATATCCCAGAATAGGAACCTTTCTGTGCTAGCACGTAGATGGCAGGTCCCTGTTCTGGGATATAATAATGCACTTCTGTTGATCCAGATCAGTGGATATGGATTAACCAGACCCACTAAGGCTGTTTGCAAGGCACTGATCCAGCCGACCCTCCCCGAGGCTGTGAAGCTCCCACACGTTTTGCAGCTCCTCCCCCCAATCCCAATGGCTAGGAGCAAAAATTAAGCCTGGTTAAACTATTCCAAGACTGTATTATCAGTGGAGTTGACTCCTGGCTCCTGTTTGGATGGCTGTGGCAGCCAGGAGGAGTTGATCTGTGCCCTGGAATTACTGCTGGGAATGAAAAATGGACCAGGCTTCCCGTTGCACTTTCCAGTCAAAGCTGCACATCCAGCTGCATTTTGGAATGTTGTGGGAAGCATTCCCACTGCTCTGAGGAAATTTGTGGCTTAGTCTGTGCATCCGCATCCCACAAGGGGTTAAAACTGTGTTGCAGCCCACAGCCGCAGCCTGTACCAGTGTAGTTTTAGTACCTGCGAGCTCTCAATGTACGCCGACTTGGACTGCCTCCAGACATCACTTATTCATTCTGCAATTTATCAATTTACTGGTATAAAGTGCATCTGAAATTATCACACATTGTCTAGACATTAGATTGGAATTCCACATTTTAGAATTTGCCAGAGTAGTGGAATATGGTTACAGGCACAAGATTTTCTTTCCATGTGACCTATCTCATCAATTGTGCTGTACAGGAGACAAATAGTATCATGTGAAGTACAGTTGGGCATCCATATCCATTGGAGATATGTTCTCTAGGTCCTACCACGGTTAATGAAAAAGGCAGGGAAGTGCACCCAATTTCCCATAATTCCTGTGAATTCCTCACAGAATTTCACAGAAATTATGGGAAATCTCGTATCATTTCACATGATTTCCTGACTGTCCCAGACCTTGCAGAAGCTTCAGGTATGTCTAATGGCATCTGGGGTGGGGGGTGGGGGTGGGGAACAGGCTTATCCGGTAACCATGGAAAACTGAAACCACAGATACAGAGGTCTGACTGTATTTACAGGGGGCAACAGCTCACACCAAACTATCACCGTACTTCTTGAGCAGTTACCCAGACAAAGCTGCCATTACAAAATAACAGGATATTGTACTATGATAGTTAATTTTACCAGAATTCTGATAACCGATTAAATCGGGTCTATATTCTGGGACTGTATCAGGGACACTGCAATCACACTTGGCAAATCAAGTTTAAATACAAAATAATTACAGGGTTTTGACACTATCAATGGAGCCCTGGTGTTGGAATGGTTTCACTGGACCATTCCTCTGCCTCCCACCCCCTCCACCCATTCTCACCCTCTCCCTCACTTACCTGAACACCTTGCCGCCATCACCGTTTTATCTTCTCCAGTTGTGCACAGTGTTTTATTTTCTCCAGTTGTGCACTGATTTCAGCAGTCTTGGGAGTGCTGAGAAGTTTGACAGTGCTTTTTTCTACGGTTTCAGCAATCTCTTTTGATCAGTGTATGATTGATGTCCACAAACCTGGGTCAAAAAGATCAACCTGGAAGGGTAACAACCAGTGGTCTTGTCTCTTTCTTTCTTTCTTTCTTTCTTTCTTTCTTTCTTTCTTTCTTTCTTTCTTTCTTTCTTTCTTAATAGAGGAGGGCCTCTCAAAAATTACACTTGATTATCTATTTATTGATCAAAACTTCTCATCCAAGTGCCCCTTTAATAGAGGAGATTGTCCTGGGGGTTTACAATGCAAGGGCAGTTTGTGATGAATCAATATGCTCAATAAGATGTGCAAAGAAACCTCTGTAATTTGTGTTACTTGTTTAATTGACTAGTCTGAATGATCAGGACTTGGATGAGAATGACATAATTCTTTAGGGTGCATTATCTGCAAGCATACAGATAATTCTAAAGGACTCACAAACTTCATCTCACAAATGCTTCTACTGAGATACACCTTACTTGCAACAGTAGAAGCAGGAAAAAGTACCCACCCCACATTCTACTTTTATACCTACAGCTCTATATGCAACTTCAGATGATACTTCAGATGAAGAGAGGTCATGGGAAGGAGAGTTTAGCAAATAAAAACAAGGGCGCAGTTTACACCTTAGCATTTTAAACCATTTTTAGGAAGGCAGCAAATCCAAGCCATTTTGGGCCTGGAACGGCTTGGTCACACCTTCCTTCTGCTGTCAAAAGGAATCCCATCAAGGGGGGGATGAGGAGGCAGATCCAATGATAGTGAAGGAATCACAGCAAGGGGGGGGTAAAGGAGGCAGATCCAATGACAGAGCAAAGGAATCATAGCAAGGGGGTGGGGGAGTCAGAGGAACGGCTTTCACGGCAAGGGGGAGGGGGTGGGGCAAGGCTGAAGGCTGAAGGCTCAGAGCAGAGGCTTGCATATGTATCCTTTTCTGGGCAGCCAAAGAGCTGCAATAGTGGCCTCCTGGAAGGGGATTAAAACTTTAATGCTGTGTTGGCCCGAATGAAGGAAAACCCAAATAGAGGGAGGAAAATCCAGAAAACAACAACAACAAAAAAAGGTTTAGCATTTAAAAATGTAACCAAACTGGCTGGAATTTGAGCTGAAGAAGAATTAAAGTAAGGGTGTAACCACGGCCCAAATTGTTGCTGCTTTTACTTCAGGTAGAATATTTGCTGCAGCACAGCTTATCTGTAATAAGAAAGAGTCTGTTTGTTCTGAGCCACTTTGGGGTGGAATGATGAAGAGAGGCTTGCAGTGATAAACTTTTAGTAAAAATCTCTCCCTCTTAATCCAGACATCTGAGATTTGTTGACGAATCAGATAGGGCCCTATTCAAAAGGCCCTATCCATCCATGAATTGGATAATCTCTCCCCCAGTCACCCCCCGGCCACCCTTCCCCCAAACATCCCCCCCAGCGGCCTCCCCAGGGGCCCCTTACCTGCTCCAGTGGTGGTGCAGACCTCTTCCAGGGTCCTCTGGAACTGCAAAAGGTTCCAAGAGCTAAAAGTGAGACTGGGTTTATGAACTGGAAGGCCTGTATTTAGATCTCAGAAATCCTTTCACAGTTCCAGAGGGCCCTAGAAGAGGCCCGCGCCCTCACAGGAGCACATCTGCCCACCTTCCCAGGGCCCACTTACCAGAAGAAGGGATGGCAGTGTTGTGGAGAAGGCGACAGTGGTGGTGGCAGCAAGGTGTTCAGGTAAGTGGGGGAGAGGGTGAGAATGGGTGGAGGGGGTGGGGATGGGTGGGGTGGGGGAGCGTTTATTTATTCCAGGCATTGATATTTGATAGAATATTGCGCCCAGATCCAAATACTCCCAAATCCGTGTGTGGGGTTGGGGTGGGGGTGGGGGTGGGGGTATTTGGCCAGAGTCAAATTTTTCCACATTCTATTCAACTTGAATAGAATGTGGAAAATGGCTCTGGGCACACTCCTAGTTTCTATAAGCATTTAGTTAGATAGCATTTTAGGGTTCCTGACTAAAGTCCTGAGATAGATCTAAATACAAATTATCCAAATGCCTCCCAGGACATATGAACGTTGCAGGGTGTTTTTGAAGATTCTGTTTTTGCATCATGAAAAAGTGTTGCTTGCAAGGATCGAAAATAGGTAACAATTTATATCATAGAGTGCATCCAGACACTGCTTACTTATTCTGCTGTATTTGGGTATTCTAGAATAAAGCATCAATAAAGCATGGGTATTCTGGATTATCTTTCCTTTTTTCCAGAATATATTCTGGCATATAAGACTACTTTTTAACCCAGGAAAATCTTCTCAAAAGTCGGGGGTCGTCTTATACGCCAGGTGTCATCTTCTTATATGGCGAGTATATCCCAAACTCTATATATTTTAACTGGAAAAGTTGGGGTTATCTTATACGCCCAGTCGTCTTATACGCCGGAATATATGGGTATATGGTAATAATTAAGCAATGTCTGACTGAAGCTATGGCAACTAAGCATTGGATGCTCTGTTCAGTTGCCAGTGTATTATTCCAGCATTCCTCAACCAATAGTCCCATTCTCATCAGAATTATCCCTGAACTGTGACAAACCTCACTAGAAATGATGGCCCATGTCACATATAATGCTCTTGTCAAATAGTATACTTTGTTTCTACATCAGAGGTGTCAAACTCAATTTTGCAGAGGGCCATATATTAAATTGAGAATGTGTAGGCGGGCCGGATTCAAATAAAAAAAATGTACTGAATTATTATAACATTTTATTTATTTATTTAATTATATAGTATATAAAATATACGGTTGTTCTCCTCACAACAGGCACCTTGTGAGGAGGTGGGGCTGTGAAAGCTCAGAAAGAGAGCTGTGACTCGCCCAGGTCCCCCGGCTGGCTTCATGGAGGAGGAAGAAGAAGAATTGGCTTTTCTACTCTGCTTTTCTCACCCATTTAAGGGGGCTCAAGGCTGCTGACAAAGCCTTCTATTCTTCTCCCCACAACAGAATGCTGGCAGCTAGAGCCCGTGGTGGTGGTGGGGGAGGGAAGCATGGCAGGAGGGGAGGTTTGGGGGCTCCCATCTAGCCACAGACACTGAAGAGATGCTGAAGAGAGGGCTCCGGGCCCCGCTGGGTCACCCGCCCGCTCGCTCCGGGCCCCACTGGGTCGCCCGCCCACCTGCCCACTCGCTCCGGGCCCCGCTGGGTCACCCGCCCGCCCGCTCGCTCGCTCGCCTGCCCACCCGCCCACTGGCGGTCTCCTTCCCTCACCTGCTGGCAAAGGAAGAGAGACAACAGCAGCCGGCCAGGCGAGTGTGCGGATTTCCCGCGCTTGTCGCTGCCTTTGCCGATGCCGCTTTCACTCAGCACCGGCAGGAGCCGCTGTGAGGGAAGCGCGCGTGCGCACGAGGATGGAATGGGCAGGGGGAGGGGGCGGTGACAGGAATCTGTCTCTCCTCACACACAGCCGCGTAAGGGACGGCGAGGCGAAACCATGCTGGGGAGAGGCTGGGGAGGCGGAGGCGGCGAGGGGCACGGGGGGGGGCCTGCGGGAGACACACTGCGATCACGGGCCGTATTGATTTGGCCCGCGGGCCGTATCTTTGACATGACTGTTCTACATGGTCACTAAAATGTGACTTCCCTTATATAAACTGCGTTATGTGAAGTCATTGTTGGTAATTGCAACCCAGCAGTTGGAAGAGGCAGAGATCCAAGTGCTTCCCCTTCTTGCAATATGTAGAATGCACTAATTTCCAGAAAACAAAACACTGCATTACCTGAGAGATGGCTGTAAAGGCACTAAAATGCTCTGTGTTAAAGAAGTAACTTTGATCACAAGCTGCATTTTCATTTGCCCCAAGTTTTCAGAGCAGCAGCAAGCTATTGAATTGTGAGTCTGATCTCCGAAGGAATGTTGGAAAAAAGTCAACTTGGAATCTCCATTGGGAATCTTTACTTTCTACCTTGACCCAAATGTTGATGTTCAATACACTGATAAGGAAGTTGGGGTGGGAGAATCCTAACATGATTCATTTATTTTTTTTCTAAGAAAGCAGTTTGGGATTAGTAGACATTGCTCATCTTAGTTTTCATTCCTGAATATTTAAAACAAGCCAAGGGTCTTTGTTTGGGACAAAAGCCCAAAGTTACTAGCTTGTAAAGTTTTCCAACTTGCTTGTATATCCATGCCAAAAAAGAGTATCTTTCATGGTTACAGTTGCTGGCTACCATGTGGCTGCTGCGCTCATATTTCTCCTTCTTTCATTAAAGTGGCTGAATGGAGGCCAAGAAATGGTCTATTTTAGAACTAGATTTGAGGAAGTAAGAACATCATCTGTCTTTGCAGTATATAAGAGGGAAAAATCCTCTCATCTGAGAAAAATGTTAAGTTTCCTTTCCTCTTGGACAGTCAACAGGGACCACCACTATTGGAAACAGCAGCTTTGAGAAGATTATTTCTGCTGTGATTTGCATGGCTTTGGAATACTTTCACCTTATGCATTACAGTCATATTCTATGCCCATATTTGAGCTGGATGACAATCAAATTTTATTTCTCAAAAGATTATCCTATTTCCTGTCTAGTGTTTTATTCTTCTAATTTTTGGCATCAGTATTTATTTATTTATTTAGTCATTTCCATGCATGCATCACAAATGCATACATTTTTGTGCATATTTTCTTCACAAAGATGCCCTTCCCTGTGCTGCAAAGTTGACTGAATATCTAAAGATACTTGCATTTCAGTTCATTCATTTAATTTATAGTGTGTGAATTGTGTAAATTTGCATTTCTGAGGTTTCAGACACAAAGATGTGTGCCAGGCTGGGAGGAAAAGGTGTAAATTTGTAAACCTGGTGGCTTCCTTCTTCTAGACTGGTGTCAGTATTAAGACATTCCTAAACATGGATTGGTGTATAAAAGGCCAAATCAAACTTCAAATGAATGGTGGAACCCTTTATTTTATTACATACTTAGGCATGAGCTACAAAGCCTAAGGCCCTTTCTGCACTGGGTCTTATTTGAGATTATATTTCAGAATAGAAACCTTCCATCCTCATGCCACTGCAGACTATGGTGGGCTCCTGTGCAGAAAAGGCCAAAATTGGCCAGCATGGGGAGAAATTCCAGAAGATTGGAGAAGGGCAAATGCTGTCCCCATCTTCAAAAAAGGGGGAAAAAGTCAACCCAGGTAACTACAGGCCTGTGAGCCTGACCTCAATACCAGGCAAGATCCTCAAGCAAATTGTTAAACAACATGTTTGCAAGCACTTAGATAGGAATGCAGTAATTAATGAGAGCCAACACAGATTTGTAACAAACAGGTCATGCCAGACTAATCTAATATCCTTTTATGACAAAATCACTGGATGGGTTGTTCAGGGAAATGCTGTAGACATAGTGTATCTTGACTTCAGCAAAGTATTTGAAAAAGTGTCTCATACCATAGTTATTGAAAAGCCAGTTTATTTAGTCCCACCTTTTGAGTGTAATCACTAAGCTAGTTAGTGATCACACTCAAAGGGTGGCAATAAATTGCTTCACGTTCAATTGGAGGAATGTTTCAAGTGGAGTGCCACAGGGGTCTGTCCTGGGTCCAATGCTATTCATCATTTTTATAAGTGATCTGGATAAGGGAGTCGAAGGGATGCTGACCAAATTTGCAGTTGGCACAAAGCTAAGAGGGGTTGCTAACACTTGGGAGGAGAAGGAGATGATTAAAAAAGATCTAGATAAGCTTGAACAGTGGGCTGAAACTAACAGGATGATATTTAGTAGGGACAAATGCAAAGTCCCACATCTTGGTAAGAAAAATGGTAAAAATGAATCCAGACTGGGAGGAATTAGGCTGAGTAGTAGCACAAGTGAAAAGTACCTGGGTGTACTGGTTGATCACAGGATGAACATAAATCAACAATGTGATGTAGCTGCAAAAAAGGCAAATGTCATCCTAGGATGCATGAAGAGGAGTATTGAGCCTAGATCATGAGAAGTAATTATTCTTCTTTACTCTACCTTGGTCAGGCCTCATCTAGAATACTGTGTTCAGTTCTGGGCACTCCAGTTTTAAAAAGACATTGACAAACTAGAGCAAGTTCAAAGGAGGGTTACCAAAATGGTTAGTGGTCTGGAAAGCATGTCCTACAAGGAATGGTTGAAGGATCTAGGAATGTTTAGCCTACAGAAGAGAAGACTGGGAGGAGACATGACCATGGTCTTCAAGTATCTGAAGGGCTGTCACAGTGCAGAGGGATAGTCCCTATTCTCACTTGCACAAGATGGGAAGACTAGAAACAATGGTATGAAGGGAATCAGTACAGATTAGATATTAGAAAAATCTTCCTGACAGTAAGGGCAATCAGTCAGTGGAATAGGTTGCCACAGGAGGTAGTGAACTCTCCTTCACTGAATGTCTTTAAGCAGAGGCTGGACATACATCTGTCTGGGATGCTTTAGAAAATCATGCATTGAGCAGGGGGTTGGACTTGATGACCCAAGAGGTCCCTTCCAACTCTATGATTCTATGATTCTCCTCCATGAAGCCAGCTGAGTGACCTTGGGCTAGTCATAGCTCTCTTCTGAGCTCTTACAGCCCCATCTACCTCATAGGGTGTCTGTTGTGGGGAGAAGAATAGGAAGGTTTTTCAGCTGCTTTGAATCCCTTTAAATGGGTGAGAAAAGTGGAGTAGAAAAGCCAACTCTTTTTCATCATCTTCTTCTTCGATTGGAAGCCTGAGGGCAGGGACCATTCTTACTTTATTTAAACAAACTCTAAATCACATTGAGAGCCTTTATAGACTCAAGAGCAGGATAAAATGTAGAAAGTAAGCAAGCAAATAAATAAATGCAGTGACATATTTGAGTATGTGGTCCTGTTTTTGAAAACAATTAGTTTGTATTTCAAGCCCCCTACTTGGAATTAAGCTGAGTAATCCATAGGTCATCCCGCCTGTGGGGCACCTGTCTGTGATTTGGTAAAAAGAGCTGAGAGCCTTGGGCAATGGAAGTAGTGCTGTATCTCGTAAGAGAAATTCCCTCCTATTTCTGTGTTTGGGAATCAATTTTCTGGTTGCAGATGCCTTTGAGAAGGGGATTTACAGCAGCTTCCTGTTCTTCAGCCCCCTTACAGCCCCACTATCAATGAACTAAATGCTTTTCTCCCTCAACCCTGGATCCCCACATATCCTTCTGATATATTTTGGAGAACTCAATATAATTTATTTCATGGCATTAGAAGGGGGGGACCAGTTCTGGTGGCAGTCAGCAGTCTAGCAGCTGCATTCTGCACAGCTTCAGCTTCTGAACAGTCTTCAGAGGTAGCCCCATGTACAGCACATTACAGTATGGAAGTTACCTGAGCATGGATAACCATGGCCAAATCATCTCTGCCCAGAGGAGAACTTACCTCTCGAACCAGCCATAGTTGGGCACTCTTGGCCATGGAACTTGCGCTGGTCAACATTAGTGTGTGGACGGCAGGAGTGTGGAATGAGTGGAGGACAATATGCAGATTAAAAAAAATACATTTGGACTTCCATGTCCACTGATCTGGTAATCGTGGTTTCAGTTTTCCATGTTGACCAGACCAGCCTTCCCCCCTCTTGCCTTCTGGCCTGTGCCATTAGGCCTATCTGGAGCATCTGGAAGGCCTGGGACACTCAGGAAATTGCAGGAAATGATGCAAGATCTCCCATTATTCCAATGAAATCACCTGAGATTTCTTAGAAATCATGGGAAATCAAGTGAGATTTCCCATCATTCCTGTGAAATCTCATGGGATTTCACAGGAATTTCAGGAAATTGAGTGCATTTCCCTGTGTTTGAAATATCCAGTGTATACTTACAATATATATATATTGTATATTGTATACTTACAATATATATATATATATCAATATATATATCAATATATATATTGATACAATATATATATATATTGTAAGTATACAGATTCAGGGTTTCAGTCTAGTTCCTGGACAGTTTCATGCCTGGGAAACCTCATTCCCAGGATTTGTTCCAATATACTGTTTTGTTTTCACAGGCACATTAGACATATGGGACCAATGTCTCCTTGGCATAACACATAATTGCAAGTCAGTGGCTGCTGACCCTGATACATAACCTTTGCAGCCTTGACCGAGGTCAGATGACTGGAGATGAGCAATAAAGTTTTTGGATTTTTATAAGCATGCTTGTCTGACAGGCCTATATTATACTTGCCATTGCTTGAGGCACAGATATGTGCAATAGACAGTGATCTAGTAATATCCTTGTAAAGCTGAGTAAATTGGCAGTTACCCAGAGAGAGGAATGTGATCTATAGTACTGTAATATGCGTTCTTTTAATGCTACACGGTGAATGAGAGAGAGAGTACCTGGCATAACAACAAAAATATCCTCCTCCCCAAATGGAAAAATATCTGCTCTTTCCTAATGTCAAAAATGGTTAACTTCGTGAATCGTGATTCTGTTATTTTTGATACAAAAATGGTATTTTCTAACCCTAAAAACAGATTTGCTAATGGTTATCCCGACTGTGCGTGTATGCATTAGTTATTCTGAAACAGTTTAGCGGTTTTCATAAACAGGAAACTTCCCCCCTCCTTCCTTAAAGCAAGGACCTTCCAGGAAGAAAAAAAATGAAAGAAAAAAAAAAAAGAGAGAGAGAGAGATGAGGGCTTGTTCAATGTGAGAGTTCAGCTGAAGGCCAATAATCCAATATATATGTTTTCCAGGATTGGGGGGGGGGGGAGGATAGTACAAATCTTGCCTTTCACAGGAAGAGAAATAAAAATAGCTATGAATGTTATCGCTTACAAATGGTTCCTAGGCATGAGGAGACGTGATCCAAATAACAAGAGACAAGCTACATGCATATACTGGTGCAAGATAAAGACCCCACATAGGAATTTGATTAAGTACTATCAAGCACTGTATAAAAAAAAATGGCAAGCTGCCAACGGAACATTCCATTTTCTGTCCATCTGCATGCTTCTGGCGGGTTGCTTATGCAAGTTGTCATGAAAGCTAAGCAGCAGGCCGCAATCCAGATAGGTAGCAAAGTGAATATTTGCTCCGTAAGGGGTTGTCTTAAACATTATTTTCATTGTCCCCGTGGGAAGAAGGTTGTTGCTTTGATGTCATCAGCTTGCTAACTCTTTAATTGCATGCTGATACTTGGTAAATTCTGATGCTGGCCTTCTTTTTTGATGGCTAGGGTATCTTACGTTAAGCTTGCACGAATCCAGAGATTCTTCCATGCAAAACTGTCAGATGAAGAACGAAAGAAGGTGCTTAATGCTAATGATGATCACTGGGTTCTTTATCCCTCCCTTCTCTATCTCTTTTAGAAACCTTTTAGTGGCTTTTTAAGGAAGGATGCCATGCATGGTTTATAAAGCTGGAATTGACACGGAAACAAAAGACTTATTGTAAAATTGCCTGAGGCAGGGTTTTTATTCTGGGCCCAGTTTATCCATAAAACAAATTTAAGGCTATGTTCACACATAGCAAGCAAGCAAACAAACAAACAAACATGCCTCAAAGACATTGTGGTCCTCATGTTGTAAAGGCCACCTCTCAGTCGGGTAACTATTTTATATATATCTTTATATTTGGTAGTGTGGTAGCGTTGGTTTTACTTTTTAGATTAAAACTCTGTTATTCCCTTCCAAAAGACATGCCTTTCATTTCCCTTTCCCTACTATTAAGTTTGATAAATAATGTTGCCTCCTTCCTGGTGCTGCAGCAGACAGCCCTTCCCCCGCTCTGCTTTCTTGCTAGCAGTGGGTTACAGTATCTGCTTAGAACTCCGGCCTAACTTGGCTCACTTTGAAAACAGAGTACTCAGTTGAAGCTTCTTTAAAATAACAAGAAAACAAGTTTATTGTGTACAGCTTTCTTAATAATAAACAGGTAAGTTCACTATGTCAGTCACAGGTCCATTCACCCTTCTGACTGAACTGTCCCCAGCTTCCTCACTCAGCCCAAGGACTCCAATCCTATTCAGATTAATGCCAGCAGCATAAGTAACATATAACCATTTCAATTCTTTTACTTTCTAAACACCATATATTCACTATTGACTCAGGACTCTATTCCCCAGCTTCCCTCAGGACAGCTTAGAGCCCGTTTCCCTCCTAGTTAACCCCCTCTGGTCAGTTAGCCCCAGGCAGAGAACACTAACAACTCCCTCAGGCTCCCTTAAATACGGGCCTGGCTGGCGAGCTTCACTCTGATTGGTGGAGACTCTGCCAGGATTCTATTTCCCTCCTGGAGAGCTTGTCTAGCCCCTCCCTTAAACTACTTACCATTACTAAAAAACACACTTTGGCGACACTTTTGAACGTCTGGACATACAGTGTTCGCCACACTTTGTATTTTAACCAAAATAAGTTTTGGGGTTGAGGGGTCCTAGCAGGCATCACACATGTTCTCCATCTGGCCTACAATGTTTATGAAAAGGGGGGAAGGTCAGACTGGCCTGGGAATGATCCTGCCTGTGAACCCTCTATAAGAGCAGGTCCAGATGCCATCCAGATACCACACTAACGTATGCTAATCCAGAGTAGAGACATTCTGGAATATTCACTTGTTGCCTAGACAGTGCAGAGGCTGGTGCTGTCTGTGCAGTGACATGCACATTTGGGTATATCTACAGCATGGGATACTGTTGTTTTGTTGGTTGGATGGCAGGTTCTGAATGAGAACAAAATATAAAGAAGGTCCATACCCCAGAGTGAAGCTAATCACCTGTCTCTGTATCTTGAAGACATTAAAGACACTCGTATGAACATAAGAAGATCCCTGATGGCTCAGGTAATAGCCTATCTATTCCAGCACTGATTGCTTCTAGGGATTCTCAAGCAGAAGACAAAGGCAAAACCGTCATCTGCTCTTAACCTCTTGCAAATGGCCTTTAGAGACATCCTGCCTGTCCCTCCTGGTCATCCGTTATAATAGCTATTGATATACTTGCCATCCATAAATTTGTCTAACCCTTTGTTATACCTACCCAGACTGGATGATGTCACCACCTCTTTTGGTAGTAAATTCCATAGACCGATGACTCTCTGGGTGAAAAAATATACTTCCCCTCTTCAGTTCCTAACTTTCTCGCCTGTCAGCTTCACAGAGCAAGTCTTTACCATATCATGCATAGTTTTATATATTTTAGCCAGGCTACTTCCTAAATGATGTCTTTCAAGAGTGAAGAAGCCAAGACAGCCTGGTCTTGTAAAGAAAATTGGCTTTTCTCACCTGCTTTTCTCACCCTTAGGGGGCTCAAAGTGGCTGACAAATCTTCTGTTCTTCTCCACCTTGTGAAGCAGATGGGGCTGTATCAGCTTAGCAAGACAGCCATGAGTTGCTCAAGGTCATCCAGATGACTTTATGAAGAAGTGCAGAATTGAACTGAGAAACTAACAGATAAGAGTCTGATACTATAACCACAGGACCAAAGGAGATTTTCTGGCCATTTGATCATGCTGGCTGCCCTTTTCTTCAGTTTTTCCAGTTCTACAATATCATTTCTGAGATGTGGGGATCAGAATTGTATATAATGTGCCAAATATGGTTTGCTGGCTTATCCTCTGTTCATTTTCTTCATTGCTGCTGGACACTGTGTCACCATCTTGATAGAGCTGTCCACCAGAACCCCAAGATCACTCTCCTGGTCTGTTATAGAATGTGTAATTTATAGGTATAATTGGGTTTTTAAAAACCTCATTTGGCACTTAGCTATCCAATTCCTCAATGTCACACTAAGGCTGTGGTCACAGCTTCACTTTAAACCTTCTTCAGTCCATCTTCTGATCGCAATGCTCACACCTTTTCATTTCTATCCATTTTAGTCCACAAATAAAATGAATAGAAATGAAAAGGTGTGAGTGTTGCGATCAGAAGATTGACTGAAGTAGATTTAAAGTGAAGCTGTGACCATGGGGGAATTTTATCTTTAACAGTGGGCTCTATCACCTGAATGGTCTGTAATTTCTTGGATCCTTTTTTTGAAGATTGGTGTTACATACACGCATTCTTTATTCAGCTTTTCCTAAAGATTGCCCTGTGGCATGGCTGAAATTCCCATTTACTTAGCCAAAATCATGTGGGAAATGTTCATAGTGGAAAACTGATATAATCATTCTGGAGTCTATGTTTTCTGTGTGTGGAGATCTGAGAAAGTTTGCTATTGAATTATTTAGCAAAGACCTGCAAGTAACATTCATCCAGAAGGGTATTTTTGTTGTTACCTGATGTCATTGAGTCAGCCTCAACTCCTGAGGTTCATGGCAGATACAAAAGTTGTTTCTTATTCTCTTTTTTTGGAGGGGGGATGCCAGTGGTTGAATCTGTGGCTATTTTCCAGGCAAATGAGCTATGACAACTCCTATCTAGGAGCTTTTGGACTCTTGCTAAAACCTGATCCAGCCCCATAAAAGATAGTGGTTGGAGAAAGGTCCATTAGTCAGTTTTGATCAGATTAGTCAAGTTTCTTCTTCAGAATTGGTTAAGTTCCTAATTCTGAACATATTCAGATGTATAGGTTGGGAGAGAGTGAAGCCATGACTGCACATGATGGAAGACAGGGTCTGAGGGTGGGGCCTTGGTACAAGCGCCTTGTTTGCCATGTGAACAAGTATTTCCATATTTCTACTTTGAAGCACAGAAGTGCCCAATGATGTGGCAGTTGAGGCATTTCTGATGAAGGTAGAAAAATAAATACTTCACACATAGGTGCCTACTGTAGTGACTGCACATTTTGCTGGGGCAGTATGCTCACCATGGAGCATCTTTTCTCACCACATGCCCTAACCCTAACATAGGGCAAAATTGGAACAATTTTATGGTCCATGGATGAGAGGTGCTGAGCGTCCAGCCCTCTGGATGTTTGTGAACTATGTCTCCCAGCATTACAAAAAACAGAGACTGACATAGAATGCTGGGAACTGTAGCTGCAGAACATCTGGAGAGCTGCAAGTGAAGCAGCCCTGCTGTAGATGACTTGACACTTTTCTGACATGTTCTTTTGAAGCTCTTTTTTTGCTATAGGAATCTGGCTGTTTCTACACTGGGTCTTATTCTGTGTGGAAAGACCCTAGGTTGCTTCTGCACTAAACTCACTTTGATCTATATCAGTGGACCCAGAATCACCAGACCCATCGATCCAGATCTTCTGGGGGTGTAGGCCAGATCAGTGTCATTTACACTGATAGAGCTGATCCGGTCCAATTTCCTTCACAGCTATGAAGCTTGTTTGAGCTTTGCAGCCACTTCCCTGTACCTCCAAAGACTAGGAATGATAATTCCTAGCTCTGGGGCTTGGGGTGTGTGTCGGTTTGGGTGGCATGCTATGGTGCACCACTGAAAAGCAGCGTCCAGTAGTTCTGGATCTACTGCATGCTTCCCATGGTCCCAAACAATGTATTTGGTCCACTTGTAGACCTGATTAAACAGGTCTACAATAGATCTGGATTAAGGCCCTCTTAATCTGGACCTGGCTCTGTCTTGTGCTGACAGATCCGGACCAATGGGGGGCAGGGCCTCTTTGATCTGATGAAAGGCTCATGATCCAGATTAAGAGTCTCCTTAATCTGGATCTAAATCGAGTGTAGGAAAGGCTGTAATTCCTTCTTTTCTTTCTGAGCAGAACAACAGTATGCTTTTTCCCTAGTTACTTTAGTCTGATGTAATATAACAGGGTGTTTCTTCCCAACCTCTGATCAGATCATACTGTTCTGCTTCTATTTACTGTGCAGTATTTCTCATATTTATATGCCATTTAAAAAATAATAATAAATCTGTAAGTGGTTTTGGCAACCACACAACTAGTCTCTGGGTTTTTTTAATATCCCACTACAGAGAACAGATTTATTAATGAAAACTGTAGCTGAGACAGCAGAAAATTTAATGGATGATACATCTAGAGCAGTAGGGTTGATTATGTCAGCTTCTGGCATTCAGCTGTAGACCCCAAGCAAAAGCTGTGTTATCCTGAAGAGCAACTTGGCCATCAAGCCTGGAAAAGAACTCAGGGTAGGACAAACAGTTTTCACAGGGCCTTTCTGGTCAACTGAACCCATGAGTCTGGAAAAAGGACGGATGACTTCTGCACACCTCTGCATTCCAGATTAGGCCACACTGGTTTGCCAGTAGACCTCGATATTGAAGTCTATTGGTGATCCAGATCAAGGGCTCTTTGACCTGAATTATACTCTCCTATACAGATGAAATGTACCAGTGGTGGGTGGGGCCTTCAATATTCTGCATCAACATAGTCACCTTCTGGAATGGGACTGAGGACGAGGGCAGAATGGTCCATGGTCTGTTGTCCATCCATGATAATCTCCATTCTTATCCATTAGTTTTGCCTAGACTTTGCAGGGATTAAAGGAAAACCAGGAAAGAGATGTTCCCAGAGAGAACAAATCTCTCTTTCTTCCTCTGTGTAATCTTCCTCTGATTCTTTCTAGCTCTCTTTGGCTGAGCTTGCACAGTGCCCTGTTGGCACCACAAAGGATCATGACCCTGCTCCCTCATGGTGCAGTGAGTGAATTCTATGGTTTACACAGTTCCACAGCACTTGTTCTACCAGCATCATAGAGTGCTGTAAAAGGAGAGCAGGATTAAATACTTGCTCCCATTCTTCAGGTGCTGCTACCACCAATTGCGCAATTTGCCTCAGACACCTTCCATGTGGCTTCCACAGCAGCCCTGTTCCAGGACCATTTCCTGTGTCTGCATAAACATCCTCTATGTTCAAATAAAGATACCTAGCCGGGGAACCCATCAGCAAGCCAATGTATTTTTGTTTTTTAAAGGAAACCTTGAAGACATTTAGTTTCTACTCATGTTATGCAGCAAATAGTGAATTGATAAAAATGTCACTCAAATCGAGTCAGATTTTTTTTAAAAAAGTAATCAGTACTTATTTACATTGTTGAAACTAAAAGTTAAATTCTGCTAACAGTAGCAACAGACTGCTTTTTCATAATTGTTTAATGCTTTTATGATCTGGACTATATTCCTTTGACTTGAGTGCTTGTAAGCTTGGTCTCAACACAACATTAAATCTGCATCTGACTTGCCACATTCCTGGACCAACATCTGAAAGACCTCCATATGTAGCAGTTCTGCTAAATGAGTTGGCATGGACATTTAGGGATCCCACTTGCTCCACTCCAGTCAGCCTAGTGGTGGTGGTGGATGGAGCTTCTTCCAGCACCTTCTCTTCTTTATCCAAAACCTCCTCATTTTGCTCCAGCTGAAGCCCCTGACCCAAGGGAGAGGAGGATCTGGCCTCAGAGCCTGAGTGGGTACAAACACTGTAAGTGACAGAAACTCTCCTTGCTTGCTTGAACCAAAGCCGTGAGTGTCCAAGTGCCCACAACAGTGCTCGTGTCTGCAGCCCCTCCTATTGTGTCTCCCTCTGGAACAAAAACATGAAGAGGGTGAGGGTGATTAGGAAGAGGATGGGGACTTGCACCTCCTCTTCTTCTAAAATCTCTTCCCCTTGAACAGGTTGCCCATCATCATGGAGGTGATTATTTTCTCAAGAAGAGCTCTATCTGGGGAGGGGGAAGCCTCCCTGCCCTGCCCTGCCTGATTAGGATCCTGATCCCCTCCAGACAGGGGCAAGGAAAAGGAGGAAGGAGAAGAGTGGGAAAGCCCCATTTTGCACTGCTCCAAGGCCTCAGAGCCCTCCTCCAACTCATTGGCATACTTTAGGTGGCAACATGTCTTCTCAGTAGCTGTAATCGGACACCACTCCCCTTCTCAGAGCCCCCATTAACTTCCTTGCTGTCATGCTACTCTGGTCTTCCGCCTGAAGGGGTTAGGTATCGGGGGCACTGCTTTGCAGTGGTTCCGGTCCTTCCTCTCGGGCAGGTCTCAGAGGGTGCTGCTCGGGGACTGTAGCTCCAGTAAGAGGTACCTCACTTGTGGGGTTCCTCAGGGGGCTATTTTGTCCCCGATGTTATTTAACATCTATATGAAGCCGCTGGGTGAGATAATACGGAGTCATGGTGCTGGGTGTTATCAGTACGCTGATGACACCCAAATCTATTTCTCCGTGTCTCGTTCGTCGGCCTCGAACTCCGATGGCATCTCTTCTCTCAATGAATGTCTTCAGGCGGTAATGGGCTGGATGAGGAAAAACAGACTGAAACTGAATCCAGACAAGACGGAGGTGCTCATGGTAGCGGCCCCGAAACCAAGAATTGGGTTGCAACCTCCAGTCCTGGATGGGGTCACACTCTCCTCCAATGACTGTGTTCGCAGTCTGGGGGTGCTCCTTGACTCGTCGCTCCTGATGACAAATCAGGTAAATGCGACGGTCAGGAGTGCCTGTTATCAGCTTCGGCTGATACGCCAGCTGCGCCCTTTTCTGGAAGTAAGGGATCTCGAGACTGTTGTGCACGCGCTGGTAACCTCACGCCTTGACTTCTGTAACGCACTCTACATGGGGCTACCCCTGTGCTTGACTTGGAAATTACAGCTGGTTCAAAACATGGCAGCCAGGCTTATCTCAGGAACATCTAGGAGGGACCACATCACTCCCGTTTTGAGGTCCCTCCACTGGCTGCCTATCAGCTTCCGGGCCCAGTACAAGGTGTTGGTTATCACCTTTAAAGCCCTAAATGGCTTGGGTCCAAGCTATCTCAGGGACCGCCTCCTCCCGTACAATCCTCCCCGCACTCTCCGGTCCTCTGGGAGGAACTTACTGCAGCCTCTAAAATCTAGGCTTGCGGCGACCTCCCAGAGGGCGTTCTCTGCTGTCGCCCCCAAACTCTGGAACAACCTGCCGGATGAGATCCGTCAGATAACATCATTAGACAGCTTTAAAAAGGCGGTCAAGACGGATCTCTTCCGGCAGGCCTTTCCAGATTAACCATCCCGGCCCAGATTCCCTGATTCCTCCCGTGGCCCCATCTTAGTGATGGTTGAGGATCAGTAGAGGGACATCAGGGTTTTTAGTTTTTATATGTTTTATGCATTGATATTATGTTTTAATATGTTATACTGTTTAATACCGTCTTAAGGGGGGGAGGGATAAGGTGTTTTTAATTGTTATATTTTACATTTTACTGTTAACCGCCCGGATTGGTTTGCCATAGGGCGGTATACAAATAAATATTATTATTATTATTATTATTATGCCAGCAGCAGCCAACAGCTGAACAAGTAGATATTTACACAGGTGCCTCTTCTGTCCCCATGCCTATTATGCTACCCAAAAAGATGGGTTCACTTCTGCAACCTCCAGGCTCACTCCCCAAACAAACTCCACTCTGATCTAATGGGGAAGAGATGCCATGTTTGCAAGGCAAGCCACAAGACCCTAATGGTCAACTACTACTGAGAAGGGGGGGAGTGCAAATAAATTAGCACACATCATAAGGGAAAAAAAATGGTCCCAAACCCCTGGGAGGGAACTGCTCTGCTCTGGAGAATGGCCACAATCCTGATGCACCTCAAGCTCCCAGGAGCCCATGTGACCACTACTGCTTCTTGAAGGGCTGGTTTTTCTAGCTCCATGACTGAGCATGACTGGGATTGAGCACTCATGTGGTTGATCTTTTATAGAGGAGCCTGTGCGCTATCCATCAATGGGTAGAGCACAGAGACCCATGGTATTCTGCTGGGAGCCATCCCAGAACCTTCTGTTCACATGTTCAGCCCCTCCTTGCATGCTTGGCATGAGGCACATTCTGATAGGTCCCGTTGTGTTCTTGCATGAAGATGGCTCCCCATTAGTTCTTGTCCACTTTGCTCACACCAGTTAGAAAACATGGAATAATGAGATGCTGTACCACTAATGTGCTTAGAACCACTATTTTTTAAACTTGGTGTATTGGGTGTATAATGTACAGCTACAGAGGAGACCTGATTGTCTTGTCACATTGGGCAGGCCCTACTCAAATTACTTTAGCATTCTTCTATGATACCTTGTTGTCTTTTTCCATAAACTTAACACATTTGGGACTTTCGGGTAATTTAATTTCACCTTTTTTTAATTTGTCCAGTAAACCAGTTAATCTTGCTTATGCATATACCAGAACAGTGACATATTCATAGCCAATATTAAAAGCATTCCAGGAATTCTGTGGAGAGCAAAGCAGATTCTTGGACAGATAGAACAGCATTACATGAGTTAATAACTAGTGTAAATGGATTTGTGCAATAACTTCCGCTGCTAAGATACACAAGAAGTGATAAAATAGTAAAAAAAATGGGATAGTATATGAGACCATGTCGAGGAGGGGGGGTACTTTAAAACTGATTTGAAAGCAAGATTTTAAAGAAGAGGAATCACTTGATGTTTCCAAGGTTTTTGCTTATGTTTACATCAACATTTTTCTTTGAGTCGAACTGTTAATGCTAAGTTTGAACGAAGACTCACTACACAGCATAGCTTGGTCTAGAATATATAGCCCCATTTTTGTTATTGCATAAGGAGAATGTTTAAAGGAAAAATAATCACACGCTTCAACATTTTATCCATGCAACTTTGCTAGAACTTCAAGTAAGGAGAATGTTTCATGAAAGATGGAAGGAAGCGTGCTTGAAGCAGAGCACCTGCAAATCTGGGAGTCTTGCCAGATGAACGTAGCATTACCCAAATTAGGTTTCTACCTCATTTCTTTATCAATCATCAAATGACAAAGCTGAAAATGAACTAGGCCAATTTTAATGCAGTTAGCAGCAAACAAGCCTTAAAGGGATTTCTTGGAAGGCCTCACTTGTTCAACAAAAAGTGGAGAAAGTGTTCTCATGAATTGCTGCAAGCCCAGCTGAGGTTCATAATGCCGTTTGAATGAGCCAAGAAGCTACTTATTTGAGGAGGAGGTGTTCCTACTGAAATCGCTTGCCAACCTGACCTGGTCCAGCATTGCTTCTTTCTCTAGCAGATCATATCACCCTTTAGCTGTCAGAAGTTCTGGACACAAAAGAACTGGAGCAGGGATCAAAGTCCTAATTTTAGATATATGCTTGCTCTAGTTACCAAAACAGTTGTCCGTTAAAGTCATTTATTTTGATCATTTTTGAAGTCGTTGGAAGGCTGTTTCCCCTTGACTCCCTGGAAGAAAATCTTGTGAAAGATAAGGCCTATTATTTGCCGTCCCTATGCAAAGGAAGGCAAAACGGGCTTCAGCAAAATGCCATCCTATCTCCAACTTCCAACTGCTGTGCATGGAGTGGAACTAAGGTGAAAAAAGATAGGAGGAGCAGGGAACCTGAAGTCATTAGAGGACAGCATGAGAAAGAACATCACAGGAATGGGAATATGAAATTGGACCCACCCTTTGACTAATAATGGAGCTGCTGATTTCCCATGTTTCCCTTTCATATTGGAACATGCAGATAGGCATGGGCCAGGCTCAGAAATTCTAAAAAATTGAACCACATGTTGAAAGATTCTGCAAAATTCACGCTTCTATTGGATTTTGGGACCATAGCTAAGGGATGGAACAGACCCCACAGTTCAACAATTCTTAAAACTTCCCCTTTCAAATTTTAAAAAATCTGGCTGAATTTCAACTTGTACCAACTTTCACCAACATGCTTCCATATATTACACTGGCAATGAGAGGAGATCTTTCTGCAGTTATTGTTAAACTAGGCCTCTCTCTTCTGCACACTGGGGTGGAATGGAAAGGCTACACACCCTGCTAGCACGCTCCATCCACAGTGGATGGAGCATTAAAAAAAGAAATGGCCTTTCCAATTTAAAGGTAATTTTTGCATGTATTTAAAATACGCCTTTCCTCTTCTCTGAGGAAGGAAGAAAACAGAACACAAATGGACGTATCTCTAAGTATTGCACATGTATTTGTACATTAATATGTACACTTATGTACCTGGGCCAATGGCGGCAGCCACTCCTATGCACAACTACGTCCCATCCATTAACACTGCTGCACTTGTGTGTGTGAAGAATTCCTTTACTGCCTTATCAGTCGTAGAAAGATTTCTGCTGCAGAAAACTAGTTAGGATTTGGCAAGTTTCCAGAAAGAATTACGATCTTCATTCTAGCATTGAAACAAATTAGCTCGGTGCTAAGGTAACTCACATTGGCTGTGTGTAGACATCATAAAGTTAAACAAGAGTGAAAGCAGAAAAATTGACCTCAGTTATACTGAATGTTGCTGTTGAGCTCTTCCTTCTGTACAGGGACTGTGCAGTAGCTTGCTGCCTATTCTTACGTTCCATGTGGAGCTGAAGTGTTTTCCTTTAGCAAGTGGAGGTGGGTGTTTCCAAGCAAAATTCATTTTAGGAACTTTCAGCTGAGCTTGAGCTCATTTTCAGTGTATGAATATATGCTTGTAAAGGAGAGAGAAGAATTCTTCCAAATTTGAGATGGAAACCAATGGAACAGCTGTGATTTGCTTTTAATTTACATAATGCTGCACATAATGATAGGTCATTAAACAGCATTGTTGTAGCTGAAAACCTTGCTCATTTGAGATGATTTGTTCACTTGAATGTGATTTAGATGATGCTTTCTAGGCTGTTGTTGATTATTTCTGCTTAATTTGTTTCACGGTCCTATCTTTGCAGAAGTTTGTTAAAAAATTACATGATCTTCCTGCCCTTTCGCAATGCGCATTATTTGTGGTCCTGCCGCTGGACAACAGTAGTTAGCCTTTACCAGGAGTTACCATAGGTTGCAGCAAAATGACTTTCATCACATTTGCATTCATGAATTGCTGACATTAAGTCAGGAAAACAAGTAAAATGATGAACAAAGATGTTCAGAATGTGGAAAAAAAGCTTGCTCAATCAAAATATATGCTTGCTTCAATTTGAAGCTCAGCAATGTTCCAGATTTTTAATATTTGGTTCCTCATCCGTATCCTTTTCTTAGGCCAGTTTTGTTGAAACAGCCTCTATGACAATAATGGTACAGACGTCTTTAGTACAGGAGACATCAGCAGAGGCATTTGTGCAAGCTGACAAATAGAAAAAAATCTAGGTTGTATGCAGAGGTGTTCCAAAGAACTCAAGCTAATGAGTGGAGGACACAAAGGGATGGATCATTTGCTCCTGTGAACTGGCGAGTGCCCTCCACGTGTTCCGCATGTAGAGCACTTAGCGGTTTAAGGGGAAAAGCCAGATGTAAGACCTGATTTTTTCAGGTCTTACATGTGCAGACATGGCGTCCTCAAAGGGACCCTAATTCCGTTCCCTTTGTGGAAGCCACGCCCAAATCCTTCCCGCTTCTGGTTCTAATTCCATTTTTAGAGCCTGTGCGGAAAGACCCTGGTTTTCCAAATTTTAGTCTAACACTTTCATTCTTATGTTCTATGCTTCCTATGAACCAGACATCTGCCCAAACTAGGGATATGCACAAATGTTCACAACATCCATTATTTGGCTGAATTCAGCCAAATTCAGACATTCATATACATAGTGAATGTTATAACTTTTGTACACTGACATTTGTATTCATATGTCAGTCACACGTTGTGCCAGTCACATTTACAACGGATCCAGAGAGCTTTTGACATGGTTTGAGAGCAGATTCAAAGTGGGTTCAGGGTAGATTTGATACTTTCAGAGCAGATAAGTTATGGGATACATATTGTGTGTATTCTTTTGTATTTTGATATGGTCAAATGGACTAATCAATAAAAATTATGTATGTATGTATGAATCATATACGTTCATATCGGATATTCGTACAAATTTGTATGAGTACATTCGTATTGTATAGAACCCTACCGCATTTGAAGGGGAACAATGCAAACAAATATGAATTTTCTTATATTTTATTTGGTATGGATCAAATGAAAAAAAAAACACCATTCATGCACATCCCTACCCTAGACCTTATCTTTAAAGGAAAAAACAAACAAGAACCAATTTTGTTTGGCAGAAAGTGGAGATATAGCATTGACTTTCACAACAGTGTTTTGAGGGGGAGAGAATTCACTTTGGGGGAACCACAGCTCTTATAATTCTTAGCCATCATTGGCAACTTTGTCTAAGGCCCATGAAGGTTGCAGCCCCCCAACTGAATTTTTTGAAACATAAGTTCATATAAACCAGTGATGGCCAACCTATGACATGTGTGTCACAGGTGACATGCCAGACTCTTTTGGGTAACACACATGGTCACCCTGGCACCTGCGCGTGTAGTGCTTGCTTGTTCTTGAAGTGTACGAAATACCAACTTTCAATTGAAGATTTAGCAAATGAAATTCAGCAACAAAAGTCATTAATGTAAATAATTTGTTTTTGCTTTTAATAAAATACATATATCAAAAAATATAACTTTTTTACTAGAGCTACAAATATCTCAAAATTATGGATATTTCTAGATGTGACACAGCACCCCAGTTAAGCTAGGTTTTCTTGCAAATTTTGAAACCAAGCTCAAAAGGTTCACCATCACTGATATAAACCATCAAACAGCAACCTAATCCTTCTGCACTCTGCAGCCCATGCTAGCTTATGTGTACATAGATTATTTTGAAATAAATAAGTACAGAAATGTAGGAGTTAGGAGGAGGTGAGGAGCCTTCTTAGCAAACTGATTATGAATTACAGGCTGAGGCATTTTCTGCACTTCCTTTCCCCTTGTTGAAGACAGGAAGAGACACAGGAGGCCTCTTCACACTGAGGCTGCTAGTCAACAATTAATGAACTTTTGGGGAAGGGCATCTGCACTTGGAGGAGGCTGCTACAGCCACCAAGCGTGCCCTGCCTTACCAGAAGTTCACTAATTGTTAACTACACTAAATTGTGCTCCACACCTTTGCCAACATTAACCCTAAGCTTACCTGGAGCATCCAGGCAGTAGCCATTCACACCTCTTCCAGTGCTCTGGGATTGTCTGAGGTGCTGCACAAGCATGCTGGCACCTCAGATGACCATAAACATTACTGCACGTGCACAGAACGTCAGCGTCATCATAGCGATGGCGCTATCACGTGTGCAGTTGCAGAGGACGCCACAGCCAAAATGGTGGTACCCTGAAGAGGACCTGCCCTGCAATCGAATCAGGTAAGTATTTGATCGTGGGTAGTGATGGCTAAAGTTGTCTAGCACTCTGGAAGGGAAGTATGAAAACGCCCCTCAAGTCAGATAGGGTCTTTCCTCTCCAGGCCCTTTTGCTGCCTCCAGAGAGCCCTCTAAGGTACCGTCAAGGCTCCAAAAGCGGGAAATGTTTCCTCCCAGTCTTCAGAGTTTCTGGCTGGACCACTTCCAGCAGCACTTGTCTGAGTGCTGCTGAAAAGCATCCCTCAAGGTATAACGGATCATAGGGGTGTGTTGTCCACACATCTACAAGTACAACCCTGCGCTGGTTGTAGACATCATTTTTGGGTGGCCTAGCCAGGTCCACCCTTTGTTTAATGCAAATGAAGTGTGATGGGGGGCTAGTGATGAATTCCATGCTAGCATATGGACAGCAAATTCTTGATCTGGAATATATTCTGGAATACAGATGACTATGGAAAGGGCTCTCTCCATAGGTCATTTTAAGGAATGGATGCTGAAAGTCTGAACACAGTTTGTTCTCAGTATTTCAGCTAACTGAATGCACAGATCTCAGCCATGAGGTATCCCTGATAGCAAGTGTTCACATTGGCTTTCAGCTCCCAAGCAGTTTCAATTAGTCAGTTCTGCCTTCTGTGACCTCATTGGCTCAGTATCTTGTCTGTTGCACTCCAAAGGTCACCAGCCACCACTGAAACGTGGTACTACTGAAGTCAGTGGCTGTTTTTTGTTGGTGGATGCTTCATAAGTGCTAGGCATTGCGTGGGTTTCCTGGTGAGAGGTGGAAATGTTGATGGCACTTTGAAATGCAAGCATCTTTTCAACAGATCTGTGCATGAAAGCACTGAGGTTGTACTTTGGGGATAAACAAGCAAGGTGCAGGTCAAGGAGTTATGAAAATTCCACGTACACCTATTGAAAACACAACTAAGCTATTACTTTTTAAAGGATGCATGATAAAAGAATGCAGATAATAGTGAAATCAAAATATCAATTCTGTATTTGAGAGATTCCGTAGCACAGAAATTATAAATCAGATAGGCAGCTTCACATGTTGATGGCCTCATAATTTGATGTCATGGTAAGACAATGTATACATGCTTTTTCAAAGAAAATTCTGCACTACTTTCCATTTCTTGAGGTCAAACCCTGTAGCATCAGTTACACAAGTTCAAACAATCTTACTTCTGCAATAGTTATTTTATGGATATTTATCACAATTTGACTAAGATGCCTTTTCCATAAGTCACAGCTTGCTGCTCTGTGTTTCTGAAACTTCATTTCCTCTTATACTAACAAACCCAAGGAATTTCATTAAACCTGTGTGTACTTTATGTGGAGAGTGGAATAATTTGATCTCACTATTAAATTTTCATCTGCAGTCCCTAAGCAAGCCAGGAGAAGACAGTCTCTAAACCTTTTGAATACTTTAAGCTTAAAGTTGAGTCAGTCTTTTAAAGCTGATACATGCTAGATGGTAGAATTGGAGCCCACTTATCAACACTAAAGATATATAGTACAGTACATCCATAATGCCAAAATCTAGCATCTTTAAATGTTTACCAATAAAACTCATACAGAAAAGTTCTCAAAGGGTCTGGTTTTTACTAGCTCATGACAGTCTTAATCAGGATGGAAGATTCTGGGCTCTTACAAATATAACTGGACTCATATAACTTACAAATATAACTTCCCATTAGGTCCAGCCAGAGTAACCAATTAAAAAAACCCACAATTTTTTTTACACAGGGTGGTAAGAAAGAGAGAAAAGTCAACATTAGCTGTAGAGGTGATCACTCTGTTACACTTGAAACCACCTACTTTAGTGTGTGGTTTTACTATGGCTGTGACCACACCTTAACTTTAGTCCTTCTCCAGTCCATCTTCAGACCCCACCACTCACACCTTTTTAATCAAATCCATTTTATTGTGGATTGTACTTTCCTGAGTCCTGAGTTTTACAGTTCTCAAGCCATTATAAAGTGATAATCAATTTTCATTTTTGGGGTGTGATCGAGGAAGAGGACTAAAGGGGCTGAACCGTACTATAGTGGGTGGATACCGCATGATTACAATCACCCAATGCATGATTACACACTGTTGAGTGACAGAACTTTTATCCTATTAGATCCAGTTCCCATTGGCATTTTAAAGCAATTTAGAAACTGTTTGGACCCTCTTTGTCCCCCTTACCAATCCATTTTGGGGGTTCTTTGAGGAGTATTTGGCTCTAAAATGGAATAAATAATGCACCTGGTTTTTCAGGTGTTTCCCCCCATTTTTGCTTTATCTTTATTCCTTTGGGAATGCTACAGCAGATTGGGGCAGATCCATTATGAAATAGGTGGGATTCCTCCTTGCAGTACAGTCCCTAGCCAGATTTTTAAAGTGGCAGGAAGCCTAAAGCCCTTTTTCATCCCCTCTCAGAGCGCTTCACAGTTTCATTTTCTGATAATAAGTAACGATTCGGAACACTTTCATTTCCCACCCATGCACAATGGTAACAAAGTTACTGCTCCCTCTCTGCAGACGAGGAACCTGCCTGATTCCACCCAACAGAGCTCATGCTGTCAGATGTATTTCTCTTTCTCCCGGCTAGAAATGCAGGAATTATCTGTGCATGTGTCTGTGTTTTGTGTGTCTTTGAGGCTAGGGGTGAGTGGCTGTTGCTTTGGTTGTTTGGATTGTGTTTGTTAACAGGGAGGGCTGAGGATTTTGTGAAACATGTAAATGGTGTTTAGTCTGTGGAATCAAACAGGGGCAGCAAAAGCAGGAGGGAGGTGGCTGGGATTCCCCACGTCATTGGATCAAAGCCAGTGGGGAGAGAGGGGTGGGAAAAGGGTGAGGAGGGGAAAGAATCATTTTCCCCAATCCATTTTTTGGAAGTGTTTGAAGTGTGGGGACACAATTCAGGGTTGACTGCGATTGCCAAATGCACATTTACTTCATTTTAAAGCATTTTAAAAAGTGTTTTAAAAAGCATTTTATAAAGCATTTCGTTCCATGAGTGGGAATTCACCCTTAGAGTGCAAGGGATGTTGTGATGGTGGAGAGGAGTGGAGATCTTTAAAAGTCTTGTAAAGTTGTCTTAGAATGGGAACAGAAAGGTGTAGGCATAGCAACCCAAGCTGAGGATGAACTGAAGAAGAAAGATTATTAGGTATTGGGTATGGTTGGAGTTAGTGTGTTTTGAGTCTGGATTCTTAATAAGATGGATTATTTCAGCAAGGTGTGACCACAGCCAGAGAGGCAGGTTGATGCAGAAGATGAAGTTATGATGAGATAGTTCTGTAATCCATACCAATTCATATTTCTATCTGGATGTGGAGATCTGCAGTGAGGTGTAAGGAGCAAGGTTCACTTTCTTCTTACTGATTGAAATGCACACTCCTATTAGCAGTTTCAAATACTTTCTTTTTCTGTAGTAAATAAGACTTAGTGGCAAGGATATTGTGAGGTGCAAGTTAGTTTGCCTCGCAAGTGTCCCCATGCAAAGCCCTAATTCGGGCTACACGGGGGACAAAATCCTCTAAACCGAAACAAAAAACAAAACAAAAAAACTTTATAACTGTTCTCACCCTGAATTACGGGGCAAGAGTGGGTTATAAAGGGGGCATGGGGACACTCCCAGGTCATGATCACAGCATTAGTATGCGAGGCTTTGCTGTCCCCACTGTTAACGTTGTGATGGCAACTGCCCTGGGTGCTTAATCAGCTGTGCAGGGGTAAATCAAACCCTTACCTGGGTGATTAAGCACCCAGGTAAGGGGTGGTGGTGGAGAAAACGGTGGCTCCCGATGCAGGGATTTGCCGTGGTTTTCACGGGGACGGGTGGGTTTGCCTTGAACCTGCCTTATCTTCCATTGCCATGGGGACTTCTTAATACGAATTAGATTCGCATTAAGGGTCCCCTGAATCCACTGTGGGGTATTGGCAGCCCCATGGGGACTCAGCCTTAAGCATTACTGAAATGCACAACAATGGGTAATAACATTCAAGGAGGGGGAAATACAGTGGTACCTCAACATACGAGTGCCCCAACTTACGATTTTTTTGAGATACGAGGCGCCGAGTGAGAGATATTTTGCTTTGACATGAGAGCAAAATTTGAGATACGAGGAATCACACGACCAGCGCTCCCGCTGCGGGCTGAGGCTAAGGCGACATGCTGAAGGGCGGGGGCTGCGACGCGCGGAGGAAAAGAGGAGGCAGAAGGGCGGGGGCTGCGACGCGCGGAGGAAAAGAGGCAGAAGGGTGGGGGCTGTGACGCGCGGAGGAAAAGCCAAGGCAGAAGGGCGGGGGCTGCGACGCGCGGAGGAGAAGAGGCAGAAGGGTGGGGGCTGTGACGCGCGGAGGAAAAGCCAAGGCAGAGGGGCGGGGCTGCGACGCGCGGAAGAAAAGAGGCAGAAGGGCGGGGGCTGCGACGCGCGGAAGAAAAGAGGAGGCAGAAGGCCGAGGGCTGTGACGCGCGGAGGAAAAGCCAAGGCAGAGGGGCGGGGCTGTGACGCACCGAGAGAAAAAGAAGGTGACGGCTGCGAGGCGAGGGAGGGAGGGAGGGGGTGAGGAAGTGAGCGCCGAGGGCAGGCTGAATTTTGGCAGCCGCTCCTGTAATCCAAACATAGCAGCTCCAGAAAGACATAGGGCAAAAAATGGAGCTGTTATAGCTGCTGGCTGCTTTCAGGGACTGAAATTTGGGTGTGGAGCTGGAAGGTGAGGTGGTTTTTTGGGACCCGGAACGGATTAATGGAATTCCATTAATTAATTGCTTTGAGATACGAATGATTTGACATACAAGCAATGTTACAGAACGAATTAAACTGGTATCTCAAGGTACCACTGCAACTGTTAAGAGTGGTGTTTGAGGCATATTTGTCTTTAGTTTAATTTTTTTAGAAACACCCTCAATACAGGGCCATCACTTATTGCCTTTCTGTCTAACAAATAATAGAATAATAAGTGGATAATGGCAATATCTAATAGGGCAAAATATTAACAACAGGGCGAAGGAGCAAAGGTTACATATTTGTCTAAACTGGAATAATAGTACCTTTTCTGTCTGAAAGCTGTGAGACTGGAGGTCTGATTATCTTCTCAGGGCAGAGTTTCAAAACCTGACTGAGTCACTGAAGCCAGGCTAGCTAGCTACCAGAACTGAAATATCTGGGTAGAATTACCTTGCAAAATGCAGCAAGATCTTCTAGATTTCCTTGCTTATTGCAGAGGAATGTGGTATCCCTCAGATTTTTCTCAGTATGGGGCCAAAAACTGTGAGATGGAGGATAGTAGTCATGGTTCAATCTCAAACATTTCAGAAGAATGCATTGTGTCTGCTGAGGAGAAATAGTTAAGTAACCAGAGTACTAATACTAATTTGTTGGGTTTTTTTTCTTTCTGAATTGTTCTTTGTGTTTTCAAAATATCTTTTTGCAAGGTTACTCTCAAGTATGGTGAGGTCCTGTCCAAAATAATATCTCTGAGTCTTCAAAAGTTGATAAACGTGAGTATGCATGTGGACAGTATAGTAATAGACACAGAGATATGAAGATAGAACAGTAACAATTGTTGTATTAGAATCAATCTCCTATAAGACAGTTTACTTTGCAACTTAAACTCTGAACTACAGGAATGTCACATCTGTGTGATATAGACTAGGGTCCCCTAGAGGCTGTTTCCAGGGAATGGCCTGTCTGCATGGGGTCATTGGAATGACCTGTCTGGAATGACCTGTGTGGTGTGAAGATTGCACTGGAGCACACTTCTGCTGGTGGAATGGACTAGCTGATGTGCAAAGCCCAGCATCATTTTGTTGGTCTCCTGGAAAAGGCCTTGGAAATGGGTCATTTCTGGGCCAAAACAGCCTTGGTTGGTAACATTGGAGTCCTAGAACCTTTAGACCTGAAGTTGAGCTGGTCTGGTTCACAGCAAAGTGGACAGACAAAAAAGTTCTTTCTTATTCTCCCCCCTCATATTTTATATGTTTTTATATTATATGTTTACCTGATTTTATAATGTATAATTTAAATTATATTTATTGTATTTTCTTTATTGCTGCAAACTACATTGACCATTCTTTATTTGAAAGGGTAATACAAATAACTTGAGGAGGAAGAGGAGGAGGAGGTTTATTTACTGATGTTTATTTACCGTTATGCCAATGTTCTCCTGAGGCAAAAATTCGGTCATTCGAGCAAAGTTTTGTCTGTGTTAGACTTTGCTGGTGAAAAAAAACACTAAACACCTCAAGTGTCTACAGTTGTAAAGACAAATGTTCCTTGAGAAAAAACAGGGAACTAGTTCCTGCAGTAAAAGTCACTTAGCAATTGTACCACAAATCAGAATGAATCTGAAGTCTACAGAAGGGACAAGTGAGGTGAAGTCAATAAGTTTCAGAAGCTGAACAGGCTACTCTCCAGGATGATGTCATCAGATGGTCATCTTTTAATCACATTGTCATGATCCTGAACAGAGTAATCCTGGAGGAAAGATGTCAAGCCAAAAATGACAGCAGGAAATTGTTTTGAGTTTCACAAAGCCAATAGGGGAGAAGAGATACAGAAATTACTCACTCAAAATCTATGCAAGGGGCTTAAAAAACAGAAGGAGATTAGTTCTTCCATTTGAATCAAAAATCAAAGTTAATTCTGTTTATGAGTAGCCTGACAGGAGGAGGATAGTTAAAGATGGAGGAATTGGGTAGGGAAAGATTTTGGTACATTTCACAGAGGCACCAGTGGCCAGGTGCAGTGATTGCAATCTACTAGGGGTGTGCACCAAGAAAAAATAATGTTTGTTTTGTTTTGCAAACAAATTGAACATCCAAAAATTCATATCATCATTGGATTTTTCATTTGAATGTTCAAATGTACACATTTGTGGCCAAACATTTTTGTGACCTGACATTGAAAAGAAATACTGGGAGAGTGTCAGATGCCTATAAAACAGGCAGTGGCTGGCTTTTCCATGCTAAATTGGAAGGAGAAAGGTATCTCAAGAGCTTTGTCTGAGGAAGGAAAATTAAAATAGGAAGCGCAGATTATGTTCTTTTTAAAGTACTGGTAAGAACCAAAGAGTGATACAGCACTGTAACCTCTCAGAAACAGTAATAATCACTTGAATATTGCCTGGCAGCAAATTAGGCAATTCACACAAAGCAACACCGAAGCTATATAAACAAGTAAAATGGAAGGTTGGGGGATCTCTATCAGGAACAGTGACTGGCAAGATAGAACAGAAGGAAATGGAGAAGAGACATTACTTTTGCCTGAAGAAAGGTAGATGCTTAAGGACTGATGCAGCAAATCAGGGGCTAAAAATCTGAAGCCTTGCCTCAAGTGTTAACAATGAGAATTCTGTGTGATTAGTTATTTGCTTAATAAACAAGTGGAATACCTGTAATTAGTGCATTTGCATATGAAGAGCATAAAAGGGGGAAACACTATGTAGTAATATTAAGTAATGCTATATATATAAAAAATATATTAATGCTAAAAGATTTAAATGCAGCTGTTGTTAAATGCAGCAATATCCTCATGTGGTGTCATGCAAATGCCAGTGTTTCCATCCCATCTCCAATTTGCATTAAAGTCCAGAAAATGCACTTTGGAAGTGCATTTTCTGACCTTTCATATGGATTAGATTTACTTCTAGCCAAAGGCAGAGAATTAGCTGTGACTCTGGCCAGAAATAAAATTCAAATTTATCTGCCTTTCAAGTTTAGAACTAAGTTGTTGACAGGATTAACTTGTGGTACAAAAACCACTTTCAACAGGGGGAATAGACATTACTGAAGATTTAGCCAGTGGACTTAAAGGGGAGAGATGCACCCTGATAGCATGAGTTCCAGTTCTTTTGCCATCAATGGGATACTGACCTGAGTGTGACTCCCATTGCTATACATGGTCTCCAGGGCCATCCTGTTCAGAAGCCAAGGTTCTGATATGGACTGCCACACCTCCCATTTCCTAGACTTAATGTGCCACCTACAACATAATGTTAATACCTATAGTGTTAACCTGCTAGCTCTTGCTGGCTCTTATCTTATCACCCTTGTGGCCTAGGCATTAATCCAAATCCTCTTAGTCCATTTCTACTTCTTTTTTAAAAAGGAATTTACTGGCACTGTGCCTCTCCAATGGTAGTCATAGGTAGAAGGTGCAAGACTGGGAACAGTAGATGCTGCCATTAAATGCATTTGGGCTAAAGGGCTCACAAACATCATTGCAACAACTCAAGTGAATCTGAAAAGCCTGCAAATCCACAGGCAAAGAGAAAGAGGGAGAAATTCTCTATTCGATTTTTTTTTTCAGAGCAGTCCCAGTTGTTTTTGGAACTGTCATATGAGATCTTAATCTCACTTACTAATTACCACCTAATGCTAAATTCTGTGCAGATGTTCTGTAAGATATTAATCTCACTAGTTGCAATAGGAAATTGGGAACTCAGATTTAGTGACTCATCAAGAATTTGAAAAAGTCCCAGTTTTGGACTAGACCCCAGACACTGTGACTAAGCATCATGTCACAGGCAATGATTTAACAACACTGTTAGATCTGCTGATTCTTTTCGCAGGCCACCTACCTCGAAACAACGGACAAATCTCTTTCCCTTTTTCTTATGGGCTTTTGGCCAAGTTGCATCTATTTCTGGATGCTGAGGTTGCAATGATGGTTAAAGAGTCTTTCTACCAATTCATTGGGGAGAAGATTCTATCACTGGAGAAAAGGCTGGTGACTTATGCTCAATGCGCCTATTTCATAACTAGATAGTACAGCCTAGAGCAAGACTGAGGCACATGTTGTTTGTTTGTCTGTTCATTCTTCCATTCATTCATGACATTTTTATACCACTTCCCTCTTGAAATTTCCAAGAGGTTTGCAAATAATCTTAGAATAACCCACAAGCATAAACAAAGAAAGTATGTATTGGGTAAGAAAGAGGGTGAAAGCATGCACCCTGGAAAAACAAAGCTGCATGAAAAAAGTCTCCATAAGCACCTACATTTTTTACATATAGGTGTTCCACATTCTCAAAGGGAAGGTCTTGTTTCTCCAAAGTTGCTGAAACCCAAGTAATATCAATCCAGCTGCTACTGACAGTGATCAAGGACTATGTGAACTGAAGAAAAGTAATTTATAGATTAACAGCTTCTGCACTTCTAGTAGTGAGGGTGGAGGACCCTTCCAAGTGTATTGCTGCAGGACCACGGGAGATAATATTCTTCAGTCTAATCTGAATATCTCGGCATTGCTGAGATTTCTCACATTGATGAGGGATAAATTCTGGCTACAGTGTTCTTTTATTATTATTATTTTACTATTTATATTTCTATCCCGCCCTATACCTCTAAAATCCAACATATCAAACAAAATGAAATATATTGAAACAATAAGGATCACTACAACGTTTTAAAAGCCAAGCATGTTTAAAACAAAACAATATCAATTAAAAGAGTAGTGTTTACAGTGGGGGAAACAAACCAACATTTAGCCAAAGGCCTGAGCAAAGAGGTGTGTCTTCACCACCTTCCTGAACAGTGTCTGTTTTTAAGCCCTGACTATTGACTAAGTGCCATCCCCCAAGACTTCATGCCAGGGCAGAAATTCTTTCATATCATTTGTAGCAGTTTTTGCATTGTTACGCCATGTTCCAGGTTTCTTCTGAGAACCTAAGCTTTTGCATAGTGGTATCATATCCATCTTCAGAGGGTTTGCCTTTTGGAAGGATCCAAAGCTTTGGTTCTCAGAAGAAACCTGGAACACACCATAACCATGCAAAAACTTCTACAAATGAGATTGAAACCAGACATGAAAGCCTACATATGACCAAGTTATTTTGTTGTTGAAAGCCCAGATGCTTTTTGATGTTGCATTTGCAAATGTCAGGAAGAAACAGGCAGCAAACATTAAAACACATGTCCATATGACAGCTGCAGCACAATGCCAAGAAACAAAATAAAAGGTTTTTCAAAAGAACCAAACAGAAATGTATTTAGAGATAGAATGGAGATTATGGTGAAAGAAGCTATCCTGATTGAAGTGTGATCACATTCTTTATTCAGAGTGAAAGTTTGCAGGGGTCAAAAAAAGTCTTCAAAATTATCTGAGAATGGTTTACTCCACTTCCTGAACAAGTAAGGATTTTTGCCTTTCTTGGTTGCAGTCTTAGGCTGGGTCTCCACTTACCTGGCAAAGCGACTCTGTTACAGGCATCAGGTGAGACACCATGATCTGCTGCCAAAAAGTCACCTCTGTACCCCCTTTTCTAGGTGCAAAGGGGTGAATACAAGTGCCTCTGTTTAGGGTGCAGAATCACGTAAATGATGCCTCCAGTAATTGTGCCCCACGGTGGAGATATAGGCCCAATTCCCATTGGCATTTTAAAATGGTTTAGAAAAAGAACACCGGTACTTACCGTAGGGTGGTGTTCTAGAGGACGGAGAGAGAGGGAATGCCTAGACAGGTGGGTATGTCTTCAGCTACTCTGCAAGAAAGCGACAGGGGGCGCTCCAAGCTATAAATAGCCGCACTTGGCGCCCTTTTGACAGTCCTTCTGGAGCCCCAAGGTAAGTAAGAGGTCCAAAAGATAAGTATTGTAGTACAAAAAACTCCCTAGTCGATGGGAGGGACGGCATTCCCTCTCTCTCCGTCCTCTAGAACACCACCCTACGGTAAGTACCGGTGTTCTTTTCTCCGAGGACGGAACTGAGAGGGAATGCCTAGACAGGTGGGATGTACCAACGATTTGATCACCTGGGAGGGAGACTAGGCAGTTTTTTGCTCTTCATCTTCCTCCAATATATGTTGCAAAATTCTTCTTCCAAATGCTGCCTCTGCTGATCTAAACAAATCAAGTTTATAATGTCTTGTGAAAGTGGAAGGATTTTTCCAGGTGGCAGCTTTGCAAATCTGTTCCCACGAAGCCCTATTGTGGAAGGCAGCCGAAGAAGCTGAAGCTCTGGGAATGAGCCCAGATCTTTTTAGGAGGCGTTTTGCCTAAGGACTTGTAACACGTAGTAATGCAACTCACTATCCATCCTGCTATGGTTTTGGAGGATGCCTTTTGACCTTTTCGAATATTATTCTGTAAAACAAATAGTTTCTGCTTTTCCAAATTCTCTTGTACGTTTCTCATAAACTTGTAAGGCTCTCTGCACATCCAGAAGACGCCAGTAATGGTCTTTAGGACTAGAGGGTTTAGGAGCTAAGGAAGGAACATGCACTGCATAACATTGTTCAGGCAGGGAAAACGATGCTAACTTTGATACTCTGTCACAGAGAACATGGTTATGAGGAAAATAGTCTTACAAGTCAACGAAATAAGGAAACACTGTCCAAAGGTTCAAACGGTGAACCAGTGGGCGCTTTTAGAACCCAATGCAAAAGCCAAGAGGGGTATCTATGAACCACAGGGGATGAGCTGTTTTTAAATGGTTAAGGAAACCTTTTAACTTGTGGATGATTGGTAACAGATGAGTCTTTGCCAATGTTCACAACTGAAGCAACGACAGCCAAATGTCTGTTCATGGTACTGTATTGAAATCCCATTTGAATGCCCCTCTGCAAGAAGATTAAAGTGTTGACAACAGAAGGGTTCATGGGATCCTCCAAGATCTACTGAACCCAGTCATAAAATATTTTCCATCTACTAGTGTATAGTCTAATGGTTGATCCTCTTCTATCAGCCAGAATTGCGTCAAAAACTAAGTCCATATATAGTAAACATCTCAGTTTGTGCCTCTGAGCACCCAGGTATTGAGAGACATCCACTGAGGATCCAGATGTGGAATCCCTTGTTGCATTAACAAGCCTGGTCTGATAGGCAGCTGAAGTGGACCCTGAATTGCCAATGCTTTGATCATGGCACGCCATTGTCTGCGAGGCCACAGTGGCAGTACCAGGATCACAGCTGCCAACAATCTCCATAGTCTGGCCAGGAATCTCGAAAGAAGAGGCAGCGGAGGAAATGCATACAGTAAACCTGGAGGCCATGGATGTGATAAGGTGGCCATTCTCTCTGCTGCATGATGCCTGAACTGACACAGAAATCGCGTCACCTGAGTGTTCTCCAGTGTTGCAAACAAATCCATGACTGGGGTGCCCCACTGTCTCATCCAGTCGAAAGATACCAGGTGTAATGCCCGTTCTGTGCTCGGAAGGTGTGTGCGAGATAACGCATCCGTCTGCAGATTTTCCTTTCTCTGAATGTGCAATGAAGAAACTGACTAAATATTAGCTTCTGTCCATGCAAAGATTTCTTCTGACAGACGCATGAAAGATTTGGATATGGTACCTCTTTGTTTTATAATATGGTCTTGGGCAGTTAAGTTGTCAGTGAAGATCAAGACATGCTGTCCTTGAACCAATTAGAAAACACCAGCAAGGCCAGCTATATAGTCTTCAGTTCAAACCAGTTGATAGAATGAAGTTTGTCTCGAGGAGACCATTGTCCCTGTGGTGTCCTGCCCAAGCAGTGATTACCCCACCCAAAGAGGCTGGCATCAGTAGTGATTAGAACTCTCTCAGGAGGTGATATAGGGCAGCCCAGGGTTAGCTGTCTGACACGGACCCCACCATGCAAGGGATCCCTTAACCTCCTTGGTAATCAGAAGTGTCCTAGGAACCTTTGTGATCATGACAGAGTTATACGGAAGCAGCATTCATTGCAATGGGCGAGCTCTGAACCTTGCCCATAGCACAATATCTATTACAGAAATCAATTTGCCCCAAAAGAAAGAGAAGCTAGCTAGGGAAGCTGTTCTCTTATTCATTAAGGTCAGGGCCCTGGTGGATATTACATCCACCCTTTCTGGAGAAGGAGAGATCTTACTTTGTGCTGTATTAATCAGAGTACCCAGATGCACCATGGTCTGAGAGAGAACCTGTGAGCTTCGATCCAGTTTATCAAAAACCCATGAGTCTCCAGCGTATGTTTAACGAAGGTAACATCACATTCCGCTTTATCCCTAGACAGCAATAGAATAAACAAATAATCTAAATATGCATAAATAGATATACCATGCAATCTTTGACCTTGTACAAGTGCGCTTAGAACACAGGAAGGATTCGAGTGGTCAAACTCAATCGAAGGGTAAGGCTCAAAACTGCCAATGGCTCAATCCTAATGCGAAACTTAGGAACTTTTGAGAACATGGCTGCATAGCAATATGCATGTATGCATCAGAAAAATCCATAGAAAACATGTAAAGATTTGCATCAATCGCTGTTCTTGGTTTTTCAAGGGTTTCCATCTTGAACTTAACGTGTGGTATAAATTGGTTGATGTACTGAAACTCAAGAAATGATTTCCAATCACCCTTCTTTCTTGGGGCAACAAGGAAAGAGGAGTAAACTCCCTGACCTCTTTCATTTTCAGGTACATGTTCTACAACTCCAATAGAAATCAATTTAGCAAATTGCTTCATAACTTCCCTCTTTCTATCTTTCTATCTATCTTTTTTTTTTTTTTTTTAACAAGACATACACTTTAAGCACTGAACGAAACGTGAAGGTAGGAGACAATCAAATTCAGTTCTATATCCGTCTTACTAATGTTAGAAATCCAATAAGCACCTGACTCGGGTGGTCATTGATCAGCAAAGGTTGTCAAATGACCCCCTATTGGAGCACTTTCTGAATCATTGGGAAATTCACTTGGAATCATGAAAGAAAGAGCCTTTCCCGACTTCCAGCTATGTTTTGGAACTCTTGACTTGTCTGAAGAGGGCTTGTCATAATTTCTAGAGATTTCTTCCCTGAAGGAATGAAAATTACTCCTCTGTGGGTGATAGGTCAATCTTGGAGGGGAAAACCACCTTTGTAGGAAAAGAATATCTTTTCTTTACCTTTATGCAAACATGATGTGGTTGGCCTGTATTTTTTTCTTCCCCTGGCCTTCCAGCAAAATATCCCACAACACAAAGTCCCCCCAAAGCATTCCATCAATGAATGGGGAAGTAGTCACATTGTTCTTTGCATTTGGATCCACCTGCCAAAACCTTAACCATAAGGTTTTCCTGGTGGCTACATTACATGCTACTCCTCTAGTTGACATGAGCATGGCATCTAGAGATGTGTCTGCTGTCAAAGCTAAAACCTTTCGTATGTGTCTGCTGTCAAGCTAGAACCTTTTGTATTTCATCAATGACAGAGTCTGCCCACTTTAGAGCCGCTCTAGAAATCGGAGATCTGAGTGTTCGTAGGTATACACAAATAATTTGATTCAAAACTTTTCTTTAACATCGACTTCACATGCTTAAAGGTCTGCTGATTGGAACAACAGCACAGAGACTCTTGAATCTATGAGAGGCGTTGCCCAAAAACTAGCATCCTCACCTTCTGCTCCAGTTATTTGGAACAGGAGGGAGTTTCGCAGGTTTTCCCACTGTTTTAGAATCATCTTCTTAAAGCTCTGATTCAAGGGAGATACCATATAATGTTTGGGGGGAGGCATCAAAAGGTTGGCCTGCTCTGAGGCTAGGTCACTGGAAACCACTTCGACTGGCTTTAAGGATAATGTGGCTAACATCTTAAGTAATACTTTTGGAAATTCCTCCATTTAAAAATCCTAGGAAAAGGCAATCCCTTTCCTAAATCTGGTATTTGCATAGAATCAGAATCATCATTATCATCCGAGTCCCATTGGTTAGGGTCATTAACATAAGTGGAAAAATCAGATCCCTCAGAATCCTGCAGTTCACTGTCAGAAACCTAAAGGGTCGCAATTACTGCCAGTGTCAAAACTGCTATTTTCAGGTTCTCCAGCAGGTGGCGATGATCGCTTGCCAGAAGGCTTGGCTCTGTCTAGCTGACAGGCTCTCTGCAAAGCAACAGCAGCAGATTAAGCCTCAATTTTGTTTCCTGCTGCTGAGTTTTTTATTTTTGGGCTAAGAGAGTCCCGAGAGGATGTTTTATTCTTCAGGCTTGAAGAAGGGGCAGCAGGCTTGGTCTCTGTGGAAGACGAGCCTGGCTTGACAGACATTGCTGGCAGCACCGGCACAGAAGAGACCGCCCCTTTGAGGCCTTGGCTTTGGCAGGCTTTGTAGTTTGTGGCTGCTGCTTTCCCTTAGTCTGAGTGCCGTTCTTGCTTGCGGTCTTGATGGTAATTGGAGAACTAGCATTTCCCAACCTAGACTTACCTTTTTAGAGGGTTTATTTATTTATTTATTTATTTTTTCAGCATGCTTAATCTTCTTTGACTTCGTGTTTGACTCAGGTGGGGAGGGATTGGTAGGCGAGACAGGAGGGTGAAGGAAGAAAGGAATAGGAAACCCAGGCCCAAAGGGGCAGATAGAGCTTGTGGGAAGGAGGAGGGAGGTAGGTGGATTTTTTTTTTTTTCTCTGGCTCCGCTCCCAGCCGAGGCCTCAGGCAATAAAAGTCTAACATGCCTCCTGCCTGCCTTATTTCAGAAAGGGAGACTCAGGGAACAGACGGCCGGGCTGGTCTGTGTTGGAACCGGCTGGAATGGCGAGGGCAGCCCATGAAGACTCTGCCACGAGCAAAGAAGGGGCGGGTCGTTATTTTGATCCTGGGCCAGAGATTGAGCTGACGGGATGGGCTGATGGCCACTTACTCCCTAGCCTTAACTTCACCTCACGCTGTGAGGGAGTGAATGCTGGATATATCATTCAGGGGTTGAACTCACATGGTATTCCTCCGGAGACTACCTCACGCTGTGAGGAGAATGAGTTGCCATCGGCCCGAGGATAAATCGAACAAGCTGCCTCAGACTTTGTCAGGCAGATTGTCAATATTTAAAAGGCACGAACCTCCTCTTCTCCCGGAGGTCGAGTAGCTCTCGCAGTATCCCTTCAGAAGGAAACTGTCGGCCCCAACAAACGGAATCTGTTGACAATATTTAGAAGGCACGAACCTCCTCTTCTCCCGGAGGTCGAGTAGCTCTCGCAGTATCCCTTCAGAAGGGAACTGTCGGCCCCAATAAACGGAATCTGTTGACTTGATGAATGCCTTGACAGGCCTCAAATACACTCTGTAGTCAGAAGTCCTCGCTAACTTGCAGAAAGCGACAGAAGGACTGTCAAAAGGGCGCCAAGTGCGGCTATTTATAGCTTGGAGCGCCCCCTGTCGCTTTCTTGCAGAGTAGCTGAAGACATACCCACCTGTCTAGGCATTCCCTCTCAGTTCCGTCCTCGGAGAACAGTTTGGATTCTCTGTGTCCCCATTACCAACCCATTTCAGGGGTATTTTGAGGATTATTTGGCTAAAAAACAAAATAAACACCTGTTTTTTTCAGGTTTCCCCCCCCCCATTTTTGCTTTTAAAACGCTTCTTCCTTATTGCTGTGGGAACACTACAGCAGTATTGGGGCAAATACATCATGAAACGGGTGGGCTTTCATCCTGCGCCCCTGCCAGATTTGTTAAAGTGCCAGATCCATAGTCAGCAGAGAAGTAACAATTCAGCCTGATAAGATGTAGCAATTTTCCCACTCCACACTTCAAACTGATAACAAAGTTTCATTTTACACTTCTCCTTGCTTTCTCCTTGCTGGAAAGCACACTCACACACAGCTCTCTCTCTCTGCTGCTGCTTTTTCTCTTCTCTGCATTTGCAGACAAGTGAAAAAGCACCAGTCCTGAGTTTATGAGTGTGTGTGTGTGTGTGTGTGTGTGTGTGTATACCAGCCGGTGCTGCTGGCGATGGGGAGGGGAGGAGAGTGAAGGGGTGTGTGTGTGTGTGTGCTTGCGTATGCGCAGGACTGGCGGGACATCTTTTGCAAAAGCATGAGGGGAGGGGAGGGGAGGGGAGAGGGGGAGCTGCAATTCCCCACCCTCCACCATGTCATTGCAGGATCCCACCAGGGGGTGGGGCCCTGGCTGGCAAGAGGGGGGAAGAAAATATTCCCTTTCCCTAATGCGATTTGGATGGGGAGAGCAGAGGGGCTGATAGCAATTTAAAGCAATTTAAAGCCACTGAAGTGGGGACTGGCAGGATCCGTGTTTGAATTGCTTGTTTGTTTGTTTCATTTTTAAACCATTTTAAGAGGCATGAGTGGAAACAAGCCCATACTGCTGCTGAAAATGGGGACACAGATTCTCTCTCACACACACATATTCTTATATTTCTCCACATCTGTACTGACATAAGAGAACTACAAGAACCTCTTTCTTTTGGATGCCAATACTTTGGGGTTTTTTCTTTAAACCAATTTCTTTCTATTATGTTTTGTGCCCATGATACATTGTGTCCTTCCTTAAATACTATTTAGCAGAAATTAAGTGTGAGATAAATGCTTCATTGAGGAAGGTGGCCACAAGAGTGATGTTTCCTCATTAGGAAGCTGACAGAAAATGAAAGAAATGTATTCTAGAGCAGTAAGATTTCTCCCCCGGATATTGCTCAGTGATTTGTATGGAGTTCAAAATGCTAGGCACCTAAGCATTTTATTGTTCCTTACCTAATCATTTGTTGATTCCTTATTCTAATTTTATCTTAGGTGAAATATAGTACATTTATTACCCAGCAGACAACATTAATTTGTTTATTATCTGGTTGTTGTTTCTTGTAACGATAGGCCAGTGAGTTTCAATTGCTTTGACCCAGAACACTCATACAGTGAAATGATAATTTGCCATTTACTTGGAGCACAATCTTACTTGTCAGCTCAGAAATAAATAACAAGCAGTTGAGTGGAACATATTCCAAGGGAAGTGAGTTCAGGATTACAGCCTATAATTATTTGGATTTTAGTTCCCAACTCTCAAAGGGGACAATTCATGTTGATTTTGATACATGCACCACTGATACTGCTGAATAAAATGTCAGCCAACCTCTTCCATTCTAACCCGAGGCTTTTTTGCACTGATGTTTCTAGTGCGTCATGCAATAAGCCCGGTATACTCGGGGTACAGGAAGACTGTACACATTTTTGGCCGGTGAGGATGCTCCTCACTGGGCAGAAATATGAATGATCCTCCTGTACACAGAGCGTACTGAGCCCTCTCACTGCAGAATCGCCCAGGGGGCGTGCCTAGGTCACCCCCTGTCAGCCTCACTCCTCTTGGTGATCCAGGAGTGGTGAGGCACACCACCAGGTCAGGTTGATCTCCCCTCCCCCTTGGATTGGCTCCCTGCCAGCCAGCACACCACAGAATGTGTGATGCGGGCAGTAGCAGCCCATCGTGCCAGCCAGGGGAGGAACTTCCATAGCAAGCTGGAGGAAGAGCAAATGCTCTCGCTGTGGGACGCTTGTGGTAAGTCTGGGGGATAGGTGTGGAGCATGAATTTGTGCTCCACACCTCATCCACAATCTAGTGAGGGTGGGGATGCTTCTTGGCTGTAGCAACCTAGGGAGCGTCTGTATGCCCTTCACCAGAGCATACCAGAGGCCTACGTGCAAATAGGCTTCTGGTTTGAACTTGTAACAATTACAGTACTTTGAAATAAAAAGCAACAACAAAGAAGCATTTTAAAAGATGCATGTAGATGTATAGTGGAGCAAGCACTTTATGATTTGGATAGCGTTTGGTTTGACAATTGAGTTCAGGTATTTTTAATTAGCTTATGGCAGAAACTTTGCATAAAATTACTGAACAAATAATAAGCCAACTTTTAAGTGCAAACCCACCCACCCCATGTTCTAGCTCACTAAGATCAGCTTCAGCAAGCAAAGTTCTTTAAAAAATAAAGTGCTTTAAAAGCTAGTTATAACTTGAAAGACTGAGAATTGAAAGAGCAGACTTGCCTAATGCTTTAATTGTTTGCTCACCTCAGATGTAATGTTTAAACATTGTTAATGCATGAAAGACTGCAGGGTTTTTTAAGAAGAGGTCCTGAACAGTGGTTGGTTCTATTGTCCATGAATTTGCTCTGTCCAAGGTCCCAAATGCTTGCTGTGTTCTCTCGTTTTCACCAGGCACTGATGGGGAAGACTGCTATCTGGCATTGTGTGGCACCAGCATTAACTTGGGGCTGCTGCCCAGTGTGTCTAGGGTCGGGTCTGCTGCCTGATGCTCTGTAAAGGTGGTGTGTGGCTGTTTGGCACAACAGAAAACTGATGACCAGTGAGATAGGAGGTGCATGCTCCTGGGAAGTTCCAGTAGCAACTTTAGGACCTATAATCCGGATTTCCTGTAATGGAGTCTACAATCCAGTCTTCGGTCATGAAATCCAGATTATGCAGTGTGTGTTTGCACCGCGATCAGGCAATGGGGTCTAGGGGTGGGTTTAGAGGAGCACCCATTGGGGGAGTGCCCCAAAACCCAAAGCTTCAAAGCTGGTGCCTACTCTCCGAAGACGGCTCTGAAGATGGGTGTTTTTCCACTGCGCTCCTTTAATCCTTTAATAGTAGATCCAGATTAAGGGAAGTACCCAATGTGTTTCCATGGGTGGTTTAGCACCCAATAGCAATGGGTGCTAGCCTCCCTGCTGGGGAAACACCAGAGCACCCATTTGCAAATCTGGATTGACCCAGAAGCGGTCTGCCTGTCACCCCAGGTGTTTTGGGGGACAGGAGGTGCAATCTCTGAAATCCCTCCGAAGTTGCCTTCGGTTAGCAAAGGCTCTGAAGTCCCTCCAAAATCCTCCAAAGTTACCTTCAGAGGTTAGCAAAGGCTCTGAAATCCCTCTGAAGGCAACTTTGGAGATTAGCAAAGGCTCCGAAGACAAACTCCTTGTGAGAGCTTGCATATTAATTAGGTCCTTGTGAGCAGGGATGAGTCAGCCTCATTAATATGTACCTCTTTCCATGCCTGAAGGTAACAGGATGAGTCAGCCTCATTAATATCTACCTCTTTCCATGCCTGAAGGTAACAGTCTGCTTTGTTCTCCCTTTGTTGCCTTTGGAGGGACTTTGCAGCCTTTGCTAATCTCCAAAGGCAACTTTGAAGTAACTTCGAAATGGCTTCGAAATAACTTTGAAGCCTAGGTTTTGGGGCTCCCCCCCCATGGGTGACGCCTCCCCCTAGCCTCCTCTAGACCCCATTGCCAAACTAACGTAGAAACAGGCTCCCTTTCATCTGGATTTTCTGGCTGAAGACCCCATTGTTGACCCCATTAATGGGGTCTACAGAAAATCTGGATTAAAGGCTGAGATGTACCCATATGATCCGGATTTCCCCAGCAGCGGTGGAAACAAATGTGTCCCAAATGGGTGCTGTGGTGGAAATGGGGTCATCCGGCTCACACTCAAATGGGTCCTTAATGGGTGCAAAAATGGGTACTTTCTACCAGTGGAAAAACACCTGATAGCTCTGAACACAGACTTCAGAGTTTAGGCCATTTCTACTGGGCCCTTCTACAGAGCTTTGGCCAAGCTCCAGAGAATCTCTGTAGTGATTTGTCACAACTGAAGATTCTCCGGAGTGGGTCCAGAGTACCCCCCCCCCCCGCACATCGCCACGTCAAAAAACATGGGGTGATGGACTGGCCCAATGTAGGTAGAGCTGGAATCGACACATGGGTGCTCCAATGTTTCCACTGCAAGCATGTCTAGTACCCATTGCTACGCTGCCCATAGAGATGCATTGAGTACCTCCTTAGATCTGAATTTACTAGATCTGGGTTCATTTCTTAGATCCAGATCATCTTAGATAAGGATTAAGGGAGGTAAGTGGAACAAACTCCCTAGTCACATTATCCCTGTACTTCAAGATCTTCACTGTGGAGACCTGTCTGCCTCTTCCCTCCCTGTCTTCCCCAGAGCCACAAGAGCTCAAAGAAAGCGGCCAAGTACCCAGTCACTTGCCAGCTTCCTTCAGCTTTAATGCCTAACACTTTCACCCTGGCTTCTTCCTTTTATCTGCCTGTTACCTCTGTTTGTTCCCCAGCAATAGACAGACACTGACATAATGAACAAACTCCAAAGGTTTATTATTACAGCAGAAAGAAATGCAAATAAAGACTCAGTATTAAGCTTGCTTGTTTAAGTCATTTTGTTTTTTGAAAAGAAAACAGTCTTTTTATCATCTCCTTCCTCCTAAACACGCCCTAACTGCACAACATTTCCCTTCTTAATCAGCCCCTTTCCTGGGCTTTTTCTCCCCTCTAAAACTGAGCGAAGAGACTCCCCTCTCCCTCCAAGCAGTGCAGCCTCATGGCAGCTTCATCTGCCTGTTTTATAGTCCGTGTGTGGCTGCTGGTGATTGGTCCACACTGCTTGGCTGGCGTGGCTTCTCCCAGTCACCACGCCTCTTCTGTCACTCACTCGGGCTGCTGAACGCCCGTCAAGCCGTCTGCCCTCTTGCTCAGCTCCCGCGAACGCCAGATGCACTGTTTTCCTATTAGTGTCCAATCATAATTGCAGGGTCAAATACTTGTGCATAAAGCCCTATACAACTTAGCCCGCAATTATTTGAAGGCGTGCCTCCTCCCATTCAGAGCCAGTTTGTCTAGTGGTGAGGGAGTCAGACTCTTATCTGAGAATACCAGAGGCGTTTTCGCACTAAGGCGAAGACGCCTCGAAACGCTTCCCCCCGAACGGGTTGAGAACACTTTCCCGTTTGCACAAGGGCAGGTAAGGAATGCTTTGAGAGCAGTTCTCTTACCTGCCAGTGCGAATGGGAAAGTGTTCTCAACCCGTTCCGGGGGAAGACCCTCCCCCGGGCTGCTCCCATTGGCTCCTATGGAGCCAGTGTGGGCAGCCGGCTGCCTTCTGTCCCTGGGTTCCTGCTCGCTCCCGAACCCCAGATCGGGCTCCGGGGGTGGGCAGGAACCCCAGCCCAAAGCCCCCAACCCATCCCCAGGGTCTTACCTTCTCCTGCAGGCCTGATTCTGTGTAGAAAGGCCGGGCCGTTCTGAGCATGCTTGAGGGGGCGGCCCCTCATTGTCTGGGCACCCGCCTGGCTTCTATTGCCCATCTGAGCATGTGCGGGTGCCCAGCCAATGAGGAGCCACCCCCTCAAGCATGCTCAGAACGGCCTGGCCTTTCTACACAGAATCGGGCCTGCAGGAGAAGGTAAGACCCTGGGGATGGGTTGGGGGCTTTTGGCTGGAGTTCCTGCCCACCCCTGGAGCCCGATCTGGGGTTCGGGAGCGAGCAGAAACCCAGGGACGGAAGGCAGCCGGCTGCCCACACTGGCTCCATAGGAGCCAATGGGAGCAGCCCGGGGGAGGGGCCGAGCTGTCACAGAGAGAGAGCATGCGAATGTGTTCTCTCTGGGACAGGTCGGACGCATCAAGACGGTTTCAGAGCACTTTTTAATGCTCTGAAACTCGAACGCATGGAGGGCATGTTGGGATGCTTGCGGGAGACCTGGAATGGATCTCACCGCCCGCAAGAATGAATGCTGCGTCCCAGCGTGCCCTCCATGTGTTCGAAAAACCCCTGTGCGAAAAGGCTCCAGGTTTGATTCCGCCCTCCTCCATGAAGCCATTTGGGTGACCTTGGGTGAGTCACAGCTCTCACAGCCCCAAGTACCTCACAGGGTGTTCTGTTGTGGGGAGAAGAATAGAAAGATTTGTCAGATGCTTTGAGTCCCTTTGAGTGGTGAGAAAAGCAGGGTAGAAAAGCCAGCTCTCCTTCTCCTCCTCTTCTGTCTGAGATTTTTAGGAGAATCCCATCTACTCATACTATCCTTGGATGAGTGTCAGGGGATGGCTGCTAGTAACAGAGCTTTCTCTGTAATAGCCCCCTTTTATGGAACACTCTTCCAGGGGAGTTTCCCCCAGAGGTCTTCTTTTGATACTTTTAGGCACAGACCGAAATGTCGCCTTCTGGACTTCTGGCAATAAGGTCAGTTAGCGTAGTATTTTACTAGTTAATAATAAAAATTAAAATCTAATTTTACTTTTATTTAGATTTTAATAACTTGTTTCCTTCTTTTATTTAATTTTATTTTCTTAGTGTTTTGTTTTCTTATGACAGCTTTCTTATTGTATCTGTTGTTTTAAACTGTATACTGCCCTGGAGCTATGGCAAGAGTCAGTTTAGAAACTATAAATGAATAAAATAAAATGAACCACCTGATCACACTATCCTACCTTACTTCCCAGTCTATCCCTGTGTTCCTTTTATCTGGGAATATGGATAGAGTTTTGTAAAAAATGCAAAATGATTTTGGCTGTTTTTAAAAATAGCATGATATTTTAGTGCTTCTAAAATATCTGCTAAGACTTCTGCTGTTTGAACTCTTAATCAGGCTTCAAGCAATAATTGAAATGTCAGAACTTCTCATATGCTGCAGAACTTCTGTTTTGGTGAATCAAAGGAGAAATACATTTCAGTTTTTCTATTTGGATATCAGAAATAGCCTGAGCATAGCCTTTGGCCAAGTGGAAGGTTCTTAATAGAAATTCATTTGGTACCCTATATGTGGTTATGTGTCCGTATGCACATATGCAAATATGAACGTTTGCCTCTATGCCAAGAAATATCATTTTTCCAACCCTGTAGATGCACACTTTTGGAAATGAAACACATCTACAGTGGTACCTTGACATACGAGTTTAATTTGTTCCGTAACCTTGCTCTTATGTCAAATCGCTCGTATCTCAAAGCAATTTTCCCATTAATCCATTCCAGCTCCCAAAACACCACCTCAGTTGTTTTTGTTATGTACTGTACTGTATTTACATACTCGTATCTCAAATCTTGCTCTCATCTCAAAGCAAAATATCACTCGCTCGGCGGCTTGTATCTCAAAACACTTGTATGTCAGGCACTTGTATGTCAAGGTACCACTGTACTTGCTTTACATTGGAAACAAAAAACAAGAGATTTAATAGCTGATTTATTTCAACCAGACAAAGAAAAAAACATATAGGCCTTAAAACTCCTGACAGGAGTATAACTGGACTGGAATGGACTGTCTGCAAAGGGAACAGCACTCAGACTAGAAGACTAGTTTATTTAGAGCAGGCAAGGACAGTGGATAGCAATGAGGAAAGGCTCTATGATCCCTACATTATCCTAGGCTGTGATCAGTCACAAAAGAAGAAGAAGAAGAAGAAGAAGAAGAAGAAGAAGAAGAGTTGGCTTTTCTACCCCACTTTTCTCACCCATTTTAAGGGGACTCAAAGCAGCTGACAAAACTTTCTATTCTTCTCCCCACAACAGAACACCCTGTGAGGTAGGTGGGGATGTGAGAGCTCAGAAGAGAGCTGAGACTAGCCCAAGGTCACCCAGCTGGCTTTGTGGGGGAGGATGTAAAGGCCAGTTGTTATAACATTTCAGGTTAAGTTACTTTACTGTTTTGGGTAGCGTGTATTTATATCCTAAACAAGGATATAATGTCAGAACTTGCCCTTTTTAAAATGGCTCTCTTCCTTATCTAAGTCTTGATATTATGGTAACAATAGCTGCTTGCCAATGCTCCTCCCCCCACTCAGCCTAGCCAGCAGTGGGTTACAGTATCTGCTTAGAACTCCGGCCTAACTTGGCTCACTTTGAAAACAGAGTACTCAGTTGAAGCTTCTTTAAAATAACAAGAAAACAAGTTTATTGTGTACAGCTTTCTTAATAATAAACAGGTAAGTTCACTTTGTCAATCACAGGTCCATTCACCCTTCTGACTGAACTGTCCCAGCTTCCTCACTCAGCCAAAGGACTCCAATCCTATTCAGATTAATGCCAGCAGCATGAGTAACATATAACCATTTCAATTCTTTTGCTTTCTAAACACCGTATATTCGCTAATGAGTCAGCACTGTATTTCTCAGCTTCCCTCAGGAGAGCTTAGAGCCCGTTTCCCTCCTAGTTAGTTAACCCCAGGCAGAGAACACTAACAACTCCCTCAGGCTCCCTTAAATATGGCTGGCTAGCTTCAACCTGATTGGTGGAGACTCTGCCAGGAGTTTATTTCACACTCCCTCCTGGAGAGCTTGACTAGCCCCTCCCTTAAACTACTTACCATTACTAAAAAACACACTTTGGCGACACTTTTGAATGTCTGAACATACAGTGTTCGCCACACTTTGTATTTTAACCAAAATAACTTAATTTTGGGGTTGAGGGGTCCTAGCAGGCATCACAGAGGGCAGAATCGAAACCGGTATTCCCAGATAAGAGTCCGGCTCCCTAACCACTAGACCAAACTATTTCCCTTTGCACCCTGGCAGGCTTCCCCATACAGGGCAATCTTTCTATATCTTGCCCAATGCCCTCCCATCCTGCCCCCTTCGATTCCCCTGTCAGGAGTTTTAAGGCCTATATGTTTTTTTCTTTGGTTGGAATAAATCAGCTGTTAAATCTCTTGTTTTTTGTTGTTCAGCCTGACTATAATGGGTAATTTAAAGTGTATGTTGATGCAAATAAATTATTTGATGCAAATACCCTCTTCTTTGGTGGTGGTTGTCATTTTACTGACTTCCTTTGAGTGACCTCTGGCTAACCCTTTTTCAGGCAGAGGATAGCAATCCTTCTTCTTTGCTAGACTCCACTAGGCATGGATAGTATCAAGAGACAAACTGCATTAACTGTCTAGTAGTCACCGGCATACATGAAAATATGTAATATGCAAAATCTTTCCAAGTTAAACATGCACTGAAACACACAAATTAAGAATATTTTGCCTTGAGCTCTTATTTAACAACCTTTAAGTATTTATAACCTCGAGCAATTAAAAATGATGGCTCATCCATATTTAAATCTACAGCAATGTCTTAATTATCCTCTTGCATGTGTGACGCTCACATGCTGTGCAACATTGTAGCTGCATTTGATTTCTTAAAATCCCTTGTGTGGCATAGGGTGCCCATCTGTTCTCTGATTTACAGTGATGTTGTAGATCACCTTTACGCAGTGTTCACATTCAGAAATCAAGGCACTAAATGGGGAATCATGTTTCTGGACTGGGGAAAGTGTGGGCCTGGAGGAGACAGATGGCTTTCCTTAAGTTGTCATGATACTCCTCAAAAGGGTGACATTTTATGAAAATGTGCAGAGGGAGGGATTTGGGGGATGGAAATACAGGTAGACTATCCTTAGTGTAGAAATAACTGGAACAGGAATACTATATTTTAATTAGTGGACTTAAATCTGTCTCTGGCTTTTTCAAAACACGGATACTCAGCCCAAAGTCTAAATTAGGGTCATAATGTAAAACTATTGATGCCTTCAAACCTATTCCCTTACTGTTTTCCAGCTAAAACTGTTACTTGCTGATCCCCCCTCCTTTTTTTTTAAAAAAATGAGAAGATAGAAAATTATATTTTTAAAAGCTGAAAAGCAGGTATGGCAGTTTCAGCATAACATGAGCAAAATAATTAAATTCTCCTCCCTCAAGACCTCACAGTTTTTGTTACTTGAATTGTTTCATCTTCAGGTGACCATTGGGAATTAATAAAGGATGCTTCTGATGGTCAAAATGTACCATGTTATACTAAAAACAGGAAAAGTCTTTGTTAGTTTCAGTCATGAGTGATGGGAGTGGAATTCAACCCAGCCCCTTATAAATAAGCAATTTGGGAAATGTGCATTTTCTAACCCAGTTTATGCAACTGAAATGCACTCAGATGGCAGCTGGTGCTGTCTTTGCATGGTTTACTGTCATTTGGACACCCCAGATGCTCAGATGTGCACATTGGCACGTCCATGCATGTGTGTATGCTTCTTTTGATCTCCACACATGCACCTCCATGCAGAAGGTAAGGAAAAACAAACAAACCATTGCTGGAAAACCCATGACCAGCACTGGATTTTCTAGAAATAGAGAGAATTCACACTTTGTCAGCTGCTTTGAGTCCCCTTAAATGAGTGTGAAAAGCATGGTAGAAAAAACCAGTTCTTCTTCTTCTTCTTCTTCTTCTTCTTCTTCTTCTTCTGTCACTGGGAGGTGAAGGGCTAAAATGCTTTAGGCGTCTTCACTTGTGGATGCCATAAGTGCAAATTGTGGTCATCATGGAGTGTGTAATCGTGACTGCACCTGTGACTCCTCCTTCATGTCTTTAACCAGGAAGTGCTGAAGGAGCCCTGCCGCTACTATACAGTGGTACCCTGACATACGAGTTTAATTCGTTCCGTAACCTTGCTCTTATGTCAAATCGCTCGTATCTCAAAGCAATTATCCATTCCAGCTCCCAAAACACCACCTCAGTTGTTTTTGTTATGTACTGTACTGTACTTACATACTCGTATCTCAAATCTTGCTCTCATCTCAAAGCAAAATATCACTCGCTCGGCGGCTTGTATCTCAAAACACTTGTATGTCAGGGCACTTGTATGTCGAGGTACCACTGTAGTTTTAACCGCTCCGCAACTGTATGGCACAGGCGATGTTCCAGCACACACAGAGCCATCTCTGGCAAGAAATGGCTCAGTGAGGTGCAGACACTCCGTGCTAGAGTGTCCCCTGCATGTACTTACGATGTAAGTCCAAATAAGGCTCATAGGTTCTAGCACTTTTTTAGGGGGGGAATACGGGACTAGGGTGGGGTTCCCTCAGATACACGAGACAATCCCACCATAGTGGCATTGTAATGATACTATATTCCCCCTATCTGGACAGGACCTCATTCTTGAAAATGTTTATCTGTCTGAATTTTGTGAGGCAGAGCTATTGCAGAAAACTTGGTTTAAACAGAGGCATGTTTTAGAGAAAGCTGTGTACAAGAATTCATTATATTGAGGGAAATGTGTAAAAAAATACATATGTTGGAGAAAACTGTATAACAGTGTACATAAGGGAAATCAGTGAACTTTAAGAAAAAACACAAATAGATGAAGAAATGGGCAAACTGGTGTGTGAATTGAATAAGAAACAAACTGAAACATTTATGCATCTCTATTAGTCATTCAGTATAAAGTAAGATGATTACCATGTTATAATAAACAAGAAAAGTAGGTATCTCCAAGAATTAGTTGAAGTAATTGCTTCAGTTAACTGAAAATGCATGTGTTATTTCTACTTGTAAGGTTTTGGCAATCCCCAAATAGTGTTGAGATAATCCTGGGATTTAGGCCCCACCTGGAGGCAGCCATAGAGGATCAGGGTGATGTGAGAAGGTTAAAATTCTCTTAACTGTTCAGTCTGGATTCCAAGTTAATTAAAAAGCCTCAGCAAAGATTTAACTGTGAGAAATCATGCTTTGATACACAGTGGATCAAATTATAGGTAAGCAAAATCAAAGGTAAGAGACATCAGTTGCTGCCTCACACCCTCTTTGTCCCACCACATGATCCAGTGATGCTTCAAGGATGTTTCCAGGCACAATCCTCTACTTGGAAGCATGTGACACTCTGTTCTTTAGGTTCACCACAACTCAGGTCACAATGTTTTGGAGTGGAGCCCTAAAGAGTCATTTAGCAAATAATTTTGTAAGCCAGCCATAATGAAAGCCATTTTGAAATCGCTCTGAAATATGTTTGCATTGTGAAAAGAAATAGCAAAGCTTTAGGGGAGGGGGGATTTGAATGATAAACACAAATGGGTTTTCAGACTGTATTCCTGATACTGCATCCTTCACAAGTTTGAGTGCCTCCACTTCAGACGGAGCCCTAAAGGTTAAAATTAGTAACTACAGACAAGAACTTTTGAAATGGTTTTTGTACTCACAATAAATGTGTAAGGACAAGTGTCCGTGTGAATGTTCCCATTATATATAAAATAAACAAATCATAGAACAGTCCTTCATGATAAGCAGACAGGACAGAGCCCATCCTTGACCTTCAGCTATGGGGTTTTTTGGAGTCCTGCCACATCTAGAATGAATCACTTCACGTTTCCCCATTTCTGCTTTACAGATTTGCCTCAACTCCAAGCCACTGCTTAGCATCTCACTACATTTTGAGGAACTCAATGCCAGAAGCTAATTATCCAGCCTGAATTTACTGCCAATCGATTTCATTGAGTTGACCCCACATTCTATGGTTATTGAAGACAAAGACAAAAGCCTGAACCCATCTCTCTCTCTGCATTGTTCATTATAACCCTTTGCCTTTGCTTAGTCATCTGCCATCCATCTACTTGTCTTCATCATGCCCTGCCTGTGACCTTGAGACAGATGCCCCTGAGAGTCTCAAAAACAGGGCAAGGAGGAGATAGCCATTACCCCACTTTCTTTGTACAGCACCATTCAGAAGAGGTAAGCTACATTTGGGGGCATTAAACCTACCAGGCATTGCTAGGAGAGCTTATTTAGTGGCGGCATGGCTATGTTGATTTTAACCATGAAAAACGTTCTGAATCAGAGTTCAGATTAAATAAGAGTCCAGCCCTAAAGTACAACAAAATCAGAATAGATTAATGTGGGTGTTTATATTTTGGAACCTAACAAGCACCCAGGAAAAGTCCTGGACCAAGACTTGCTTCAAATTCCCACATGGCTACAGATGCTCCCTCCTTAAGCCAGGCACTGTTCTAAATAAACAATTACATAAACAAAGTAATCTGTTCATATAGTGTTGGTTCTAGATTGTATGCTTCATGCACGTGTACACTTTTTTAAAACCATTTTTTAAACTCAGAAAATCAATGGCTTCTCACTTAAAAACAACAACAAAAAACACTAATGCTCTATCTAATCATACCCAAAACAGCTCTGTAGCTTCCCATCGGAAGCTGCAAGAGCTGTGTCAGCATGTATGGTCACATGGGATGAGGCAGCCAATGACATTTTAGCTGGCCTCCTGCTCTCGTTATGCTACTCTTGCCGTTCTGCCCAGACTGGTGGGAAAATTTGCATTTTCTTTATACTGCGCAGCAAGTGTTCTTAGGTCAGCATTAAGGTAAGTGCGCAGCAATTATCAGATTATGTGACACCATGACAATGCATCCGTCGTCATATGTGATGCGCCAGTTGCAACTTCACATCCAGCTGCATAGTATAAACAAGTCTGGATGCAGCCCTAGTTTCTTCTTCTTTGTCTTTGGGGATATTAGTTGTTCCCAATAGTACCAGAGCCCAAGCGAAGAACAGCCTCCTTGTGAGTATAACCTGCTGTCATCATTTGTGGTCTTAAAGTGCCAAATGAAGGTTATATCATCGTCGTCGTCGTCATTTACCATGCTTTTTAATGACATACAATCTGTGATTTTTCTATTTTTCTTTTATTCTGCTTTTAAATTACGTTTGAATGGCCACATATTTCAAATGCTTTGGGTGGAAAAAGTGATTCTACATCTGAGTTCTAGTTTGTGGAAAGACAGAAGAAGAGGAGGAAAAGAGAGCTTTGGTCTTCTCCTCGTTGTTTCTGCAAGGAATGGCACATTTCAAATTGCTGCTTTCCCCCATTAAGCTAAAAAAAAAAACACCTGCATTTTAATGGGCCCACTGTAGTGGGTTTAATATTTTATTACCTGATCAGGGAATGATAGTTATACCATGGCTATTTCATCAGAAAGATTCTTATAGTAAAGAAATAAGGCCAGGTAGTTAGAAAAATTGAGGGCTTTCTCCTCATCTTGCTCTTTTTTGGGGCTGCACTATAGAACCATCGGAAAAAAATAGGATGCCATTTTGTTTTTTTGCTCTTCTCTTAATTCTGAAAAAGAAAGTACTCAGAATTTTTGAGGAAGTAGCATTTAAACTGAACAATTTCCCTTGTGCCTAATAGAAAGTGTTTAATTAAAAGAGGTTTTTGAAATAAGACTTATACTATTCAAATTATACTGAACTGCACAAATTTAGAGTAGACACTTCCCCAAAACTTATGGATTTATTTTCCTCTGCAACACTATGGATTTTTGTTTTGTTTTGTTTTGTTTTTCTGCACTGTTAAGAGACCTTACTTGAGTCATTTTTAATTGTCATTAATTGGCATGTGGATTGTGCTGTTAAGCCAAGGGTTAATAATTAGAATAATGTGTTTACAAGTATAATTCCATTCTTACTATCATAATTAAATATGCATTATGATCTCAATAAATATTATATAATTTTCCTAGGGCAAATCTATGTCAGTTCTGCAAGAACTAAATCCACAGGTTAATTGTGTGTAGTATTAAATATGTTCTCATATTTGATATAGAACATTATCACTGAATAAGACTCCCTTTTGAAAGAGATTCAACGTGCAAGATGGGTGCCTTAAGGCACATAGCTTCATGAAGTTCACATAACCTCTGCTTTTCTCTGCAGATGATGAGGTCAGCAACACAGCAGTAGCTTGAAGCTGCAAGAATGAACTGATAGCATTGTGATCTTGGGCTTTCACCTTGTTCACCTCTGGTTTTGGGGAGGGAGAGTTCAGCAACATGCCCCAATGCCCCCCCCCCAAAAAAGGGGTTGTTTCTGGAGCCGAGCAAGTGGTGGAGGTATGGAGCATCCACAGCCCAGGAATGCTTGGAAAAAGACTTTAAAGTGGTAACATTCTGTTGTGCTCCCCAGTGCAGTTTTCTAGGGAGCCCTTCAGCTGCTGTGGTCATGCAGCTGGCATGTTGCCCGGGAGGTTGGAAGCCTCAGTGCCTGGAAGCAGCTAGCATGGACCAAATAGACCACAAAGAAGCTGATTTGGATTCCACATATCAGAGAGTTTCTGCATTCACTGATGATTTGCAAGATGCTGGCCTACATGTCCAAAGTTGAAGGACAAGACAACGTCCCAATACCCATTACAAGCTCAAAACAGTTTTTCTAAACTGAAATAATAGAACCGGATGCTAACGTGAATTTGCCTGATCCCATTACTTTCAACTTAATCCCGTTCGATCCGGATTCTGAGGATCGTACATGGAGTACGTGACTCAAGGGGGGACTCAAGTGGCTACTTTCTAAAAGCCACTTTTTGGGGCTGCCATGCCCTCTTCCTCCTGGCGTGAACGCGCCACCGATAACGGATCCCTTCACGGAGCCTAGCTGGGTGGCTGGGTGGCTGCCGCTTGCCTGGATGGATGAAAAACGGCATTGGGCAGCCAGCGATTCTTTCCCCTCCTCTCCCCATTGCCCAGGGCACACAGCAGCAGCGGCAACTCAAGCCCCCTTTGCCCGCTCACCTCCACAGCCACAGCCTTAAATATTCACACATCTCCCAGAACCTGCAGCTGCTTTCCTTTCTTTTCCCTTTCTAAAGGTCAGAACTTCCAGAATTGTGCAAAATTGCAACATTGTGAAGTGGGTGGATTGCTACAGTGTAACCGCTGCTGTAAGGGGTGGATTTTTACAATGAAATCACTAACTTTGGAAGCAAGTTATTGGGGGAGAAAAACCCTAAACATGCATTCTCATCCCACTAAAACGTTACTGTTCCCACAGTAAGAAAAGTAAAACATTTCAAATGCATGAACCGGAGCGAGACCTGTTGAAATGAGTGTTAACATTTACAATGCTTTGGGGCGATTTAACACGCCGAAAGCGTGTTAAGCCAACCTGACTTGGGGACTGCGAGGATCGAAACTGTTTTGAAACCGTTTTAAGCTTGTAATGGGAATCCGGCCAACAAGGGTCGCTGAGCATTTTTCTCCCTGATCTGCAGGAAGTCACTACTGTGTAATGTTAGGAGTGGTCCAAAATTGCCTGCTTTCTGATAATAATATTGTAATTATTGATTTTGCAGGTTGCTTTGCATTCTCTAGGCTGATGCAGCAATGGCTGGAGAAATACATCTCTTGAGTGATTGGGGGGGTCTGCCTTTGATGCTGGGAAATGCCCCATAAAAAACATAAGTACATAAGAGGAGCTTTCCCCAGTCCAGTTAATCCCTCATCTTATCTCACACAGTGGCCCAACAGTTGTTTCTGGGCCTTTTCAAGAAAACTGGAGCCATTATCTAGGTATCAGTTCTAAAATTCATTGATATACCTGCCCTCCATGAATTTATCTAACCCTTTCTTAAAGCTATCCAGGCTGGTTGCTGTTACTACCTCTTCTGGTGAACTTTTTCCAGTCCACCACTTGCTTTAAACTGATGTATGGTCCCTCACTTAAGCTTCATCAGAAAATGATATACATATATTGGGGTACTAGACCTTAATAATACCTATAAAAAATTTTGGACTGTGAAGTTTTCTACACTTGTAATGTAGTTTAATGATCTTCTTTGCTGAGGCTTTTTAATTAACTTGGAATCCAGACTGAACAGTTAAGGGAATTTTAACCTTTTCCAAAACTACCAATCTCTTAAACTCTGAAGGTTATTATCCATGGTAGACCACTGCTCTGTTTTGGTTTAGTGATTTCTCTGTCTTAAATATCCCATTTACTTTATTAACAAAATTAGTTCCTATTTTGAGTATACTACTTTTACATAAGGGCCTTTGTGACTGTTTAGAATTTTTGTTTATTTTCATAGTCCTACATTATTAATTGCTAAGATTGCATTAATTAAATTCTGTATTTGTTTTGACTTATAATATATTCAGAAAGAAATCCATAGCAAACAGAGCCAATGCATTGCATTAAGAAGCCTTGCAATGTTAACATTCAACTTGAAATGAATTATGCACTAAGGAACAATCTAATGAATCTTTAATGTTTTCCCAGACAATCCTGTTAAAAATCTGACCTATCTTAAAGCAAAGCTATAGAGAAACTCACTTTTACTTTGAGCTGTAGCACTGGTGTCATGTTAGTTCAATCAAGTGATTTAATGTTATATTAGAACCACAAAAGATATTATATTATATTATATTATATTATATTATATTATATTATATTATATTAGATTAGATTAGATTAGATTAGATTAGATTAGATTAGATTAGATTAGATTAGATTAGATTAGATTAGATTAGATTAGATTAAACTGCAGTCCTAATCCTAGTCCAGCTCAGCTTAGCTTTGGAAGTTGAGAATTTTCATTCCTAGCCTCCAAAGTTACTTACCAGAGCTTTTTTAACCTGGCTCACACTTGGCTTTATTCTGAAATAGGGGCCTGCCGTCTACATGCCAGTGCAGGCTAAAACAGGCTGCAGGTGAGGCCTCCAAGAGTCTACATTAGCATGTGGACAACAGACTCCTATCCTGAGATACATCCCAAAACATGGCCAAATACGAACAGCCCTAGGTGCCTAGGAGGACTGTACTTCTGGAACTCCTTCCTTGCTCCCAGTAGACCTGCCCACTAGCAAATGATTCAGAGACCCCGGGCCTGTTTGCACTTGCTTATATTCTGGAATATATCTCAGGACAGAGGTCTGTGGTCTGCATGCTAATGTGGACTCAGCCAGCTTTCAGTTGGGGACTGCTGTAGCATACCCTAGCAAGTGGACAGCAGGCCCCTATTCCAGGATATATTCCAGAATAAAGTCAAGTGCGAATAGGCCCCTGCTTGCAAGTGGTCTTCTTTTGGAGCCCAGTCTCAGTGACACAGGCATGTGGATGTGATGTTCTACCACATTCTTCAAGCATGGGCCAGCAATCCCATGCAAACACAACTATCGTGAGGAAGATGAATCTTAATGCTTGAAAGGAACAGAGGTTGCCTCCACACACAGAAGAAAAACAGAGGCATTTCCGCACTGAATCGCGTTCGAAACCGAACGCGTTCAGGCGGAAAGCTTAAGCCAGCTTCGGGCGCTTTCCCCGTTCACACACAGACGCTCCGGAACGCGTGTAAACGCGTTCCGGAGCGTCTGGGTGCGAATGGTCAAAGCGCCCGAAGCTGGCTTAGCCGGCAAACGCCGGCCAGGGGCGCGCCGGCGGCCGCGGAGGCAGATCGACAATCAGCTGTTTGAAAAACAGCTGATTGTCAAAGCCGCGCGGCGTCGGAGGCGAGCCGGCAGGCGATCGGGAGACAGAAGCGGCGCGAACGCTTCTTCTCCCGAACGCCTGCGGGCGGCTCGTCCGCGTTGGAACGCGTGTAGAGCACTTCGAAGTGCTCTACATTTCGAACGCGAAAAAGCCAGCTGCGGACACGTCGGGACGCAAGGCGCGCGCGGCCAATGCGGATGACGTGTCCACAGCTGGCTTTTTCGCGTTCCATTTTCCCCCGTGCGAAAACGTCTCAGGTGGCTCAAAAGCAGCTTTGAGGTGGTAGTGTCGGCATACTTCTGGATTTTTAATGTGGATTAAATGTGGGATGAAAATACAAGCATTTGCATGCTACAGGCTTAAGCTGCTTTTAAGCTGTGGTTTTTTTTAAAAAAAATGTGTGTGGGTGTATCCAGTGTCAGATGAGTCTCAGAGAAAGCAAACTCGTTTCGCTGAGATACTATTAATTACTGTGATGGGTAATTATCACAGACATCTGTTTTTCTCTTTTTGTTCATAGTCAATCAAAATTTAACATAAGGAAATGACTGCGCCTTTAGTGAGCTGTCTCTGAAATATACATAATACACTTACCTACTCATCTGAAATGTATGCGTAGGCACATGCGAGTCTGTGTTTTAAAGTAACATCCAATGTCCAGTCCCCTGCCGCATTCCCAAAGTGTTCAAGCCTCAAAGAGGTCAAACGTTGCTGAGATAATGAGGTGGACAAAGCCCAGCAGAAGTCATCTGTCTGCATGTGGACTGAACAAACATTTCTCCCATGCCTAGTTCCACATCTCACATAGTGAGAAAGAGGGAGGGATGTGCATGGATGTTTGTAACATTCGTTATTCGTATGAATCCAAACAAATTCTTACATGTCATATTGTTATGACATTCGTACATTGACATTCGTACGAATATGAATGTTTCAGAACATTCGTGAAACAGAAAGGTGGGAAAGCGGCTGCGCTAGTCAAATCTGCAATGGATCCAGAGTGAATTCAACATGGTTTGAGAGCAGGTTCAAAGTGGATTTAGGATGGATTTAATGCTTTCAGTGAGGATATGTTACAGGATACATATTGGATACGTATTGGAATCTGCACGGATACATATCAGATACATATGTGTTTGTATCGGTTATTCTTATGAATTTGTGCAAATACATTCGTATCAAATAGAATCCTGCCACATTCAAAGGGGATCTGTTTAAATGAATGTGAATTTTCTTACAATTGATTCCATGCAAATTGAATGCAGAAAACCCCATTTGAGCACATCCCTAGATCGAGGGCCCTTGACATTTTCACTTTCCCAGGACAGTCATGTGTGGAGACGGTGATGGGGTAATGGGGTGCATAACCACATCTGCCCTGCCCTCCCCCGACTTTATTTGAACCTCTTCCACCAGGAAGAAGGGCAAACACAGCTGTGCCAAGTTGGGACAGCCTGGCAGTTTAAAATAGATGTAAAACAATTAAAACACCAGGTGAAGAAGCGGCCCCATGTAATTTATTTTATTGATATTTTTATCCTCTCCTATACCAAAAGGTCTCATGGAAGATAACAACATTTAAAATCAACTACTTATATATAAAAACAATAACTGTATCTGAAAGTTGGAACAGAATGTGTACTCCCATTTAACCAAAGGCCAAGGCAAAGAGGTGTGTCTTCACTGCCTTCCTAAATATGTACAGTGAAAGTACCTGGCTTACCTCAAGTTGAAGCTTATTCCATAGCCTATGATACCGTCACTGAGAAGGCCCTCTCCCAGGTGCCCACCCCTTTTAGGGATGGTGGTGGTACAACCAGGAGAGCCTCACCTCCAGATTTTAAGGCATGGGCAGGTTGATATGCAAGTAGGCAATCTTTCAGATATTTGAGGATGCAGATTCTTCTGGCTGGGGCATCCTTAGAGTTCTCCAGCACACATAGTGTGAAAAAGCTCTGAGGCTGCATCCGCATACATTTTTTAAAAAAAATGATGATGAAAAGCATCTTGAAAACAGTAGCATGCAGACACTAATGTTCCCATCTCACCTCTAAATCCACACTAGGAAACAACCACATACTTTTCATTCCTTTCACATCCCTGACAGAAGAGTCCAATTTCCTGCATTACTTTTCACTGGCATTCCAATATTGCTTTTGTGTTCATTCTTAAAAAGGGAATCAGGCTTTGTGGAATTTTATCAGTGCCCCCCCCCCTCCCTCCATGTGTGGAGACTTTACCACAGCCAGAAAAATAAATCATACTTTTAACTGTTTTTGGTTTTAGTTTGCCTTTGCCTTAAATTGTAATCTTTAAAAGCAGCTGTATGGGTTATCTAAATAAAAAATATATGATTTTATTTATTTATTTATTTGTATTTCTGTCCTGCCCTATACCCGGAGGTCTCAGGGTGGATTACAATATTATATTAATCTTAGACAGGTCCTTGCCCTCAGGCTTACAACCTAAAAATTTTAAAGCTTTTAAAGAATCTCTTAAGCATGATAAAATACTTAGGGCCTATCCCCAAGCAATTTAAAGTCCTCTAAAAATCATCTTTTGCCTCTGAGCGCCCCCATGCCTGGCTTTTCAACGAGCTTCCAGTGCTACAAAAGGAGGAAAATCCGCGACAAAAAAAGTGCACTTTAAAGAAGAGTTCCAGCGCTCTTTTTGGAAGTTGCGGGTTTTTCTGGCAGCATTAACCATGGGGGCGCTCTGTTGCAAAAGGGGCGGGGATTGCTGCCTGCACACACAGCTATAAAACATTCACACATCTCCCAGAAGTGCAGCAGCTTCCCTTCCTTTCCTTTCTAAAGGCCAGAACTTTCAAAGATCCAGAATTGCGGAGAATTGCAACATTGTTATCAGGTGTGAAGTAGGTATATTGCTACAGTCACCATTGCTCTACTGGATGGATTTTGACAGTAATCTGTGAAAGTGTTAAGAGTGAATGAGCGAATGATTGTGTGACCGATGGCTGCAGCCGCTGCCTTTGCTGGCACGGGAAGCTATTTTGAACAGGGAACAGAGTGAAAGTGCTGAGAGTGAATGAGCGATCGATCACTCCCTTTGCCGGCATGGGAAGCCATTTCGGGGGACAGAGATCTGGGAGACGATCAGAGAACTGATGGCTATTTTTTCTTTGAACAAGAGAGGGGGGGCAGGGAGAAAAAGATGCGGGGAAAGAAAACACGCTTCCGTGGGGATAGAAGGTGCGTTTTAAACGCGTGCTTTGCACGGCACTTTTAAAGTCCGCTTGAATAAAGTGACGGTAGAGGGAGACTAGAGAGGCAAATAAGTCTTTTGGGGATGTAGTCCTATGGCACTTTATTTTCATTTCCTCAACTCTTAGAAGGTTGGTAGCACAGGGTATATTTGATTGTAAAACTCCATTGGGCTGAAGTGTCCGTGTGTTCCTAATACATTCTGATGACAGTGCTGGCCATTTTTCATCTTAATTGTGTAGAAAAATTTGAACTTCTTAAGCAGGCATCAAAGCAGTGTGTGATGAAAATATGCTTGCTTTGCAAGATGATTCTGAATAATGTTGTACTGGAAACCGAAGCAGATCTGACTTGTGAAGCATTTGCTTATTATGCAGATAAGATTTCTGGGAAAATAACAAAAGTGAATCACAGTCTCTGGACTTTTTTGCACTTAACCTCTGTGGGATACTATGCCACAGAAGTTAAGTTCAGGGACAGTGGCCAGCATTTGCACGGTGAATGCTGACACTGACCCAGACTTAACCCGAACCTATCTTGTGATCCTCAAAGTGCTGACAGTCTGCATCACCATAGCAGCAAGACAACTTCTTTTGGGTGTAGCTGCAATACCCTGCTCCCATGCCACGTTCATACAAGGAAGCCCTGAGAACAGTGTATCCAGGAATCTATCAAGAGTGCCCTGGGCACTCCAAGTAAAATTGTAGAGCAATTTTTACTGCTCCACAGTAGGAATGTGCATAAATATTTGTAACATTCTAAATTCGGCCAAATTCGGCCATTCAAAATCAAATCAAGTTGAATGTTATGATAGTCGTATGCTAACATTTGAATGAATATGAATGACTGTGGACATCTGGATGAATAGTTCGGACATTCATTACATTGGGGGTGTAGAACAGAGCACCAGTCTCATCCGCAGTGGATCCAGATTGCATTTGACAAAGATCGACAGTGGATTAAAAGTGGATTCAGGTTGGATTTGACATTTTTGGAGTACGGATATGTTACGGATAGGTATCGGATAGGTATCAGAAACATATTTATTCGTATCAGATACGTATTTGTTTGCATCAGATATGTATTTGTTTGTATTAGATATATATCAGAAATGTATTGATTTGTATTTGATACATATCAAATGATTTCATGAATACATACAAATAGATTCATATTGAATAGTATTTTACCACATTCAAATGTGATCTATTCATACGAAAAGGATTTTCAAACATTTGATTTGTTTTGAATGAAATGCCAAAAAAAAAAAATTTAAGAAAAATTGTACATATCCCTGTTCCACAGCTAAAAATGATGAGGATGGCCATGCACACTTTACTCTGGAACAGAGGCAGCACCTGGTCTACGGATACACCATCCTAGAGTATGCAGGCCATCCTGATCACCTAAGTGCAAACAGGCCCTCTCTCTCTCCAGGTAAGCATATGAATATGTATGCTTACATAGTGGTCAATACTCTATATACCAAATCAAAAGGCTCTTGGATCTTGAAATCACCAAATCTTTAAAAATTATTCCTATCAGGAGTAAGTTACCAGTAGGCAAGACTTCTCCTTGGTAGGGGAACAGTAAACAAAGAAGTTTCCGTTACCACTACAGCTGGCTGGCTGGTTTGGGTGCAGCCAGTTCAATTTACTGCTGTGTTTGGTTGTTATGTATTATTGTCCTTTGTACATGATTTTGGTCTCAGACCATTTTTCTTTTTCACAGCAGCCCAGATGGCAAGAAGCAATCACAGTATCTCCTTTAGATCCCATGATGGCCTCTTGCCACTTCCACCAAATGAGAAGGTAATTGCAGGATTTTGCCTTTCGTCTGCTACCTCCTATCCTTCATACTCTTTTTCAAATGCTAGAAAGCCAGGAAAATGCCTTCCAGCTTGCCTTTACTTACCCGTATTTTCCGGCGTATAAGGCGACTGGGCGTATAAGACGACCCCCAACTTTCCAATTAAAATATAGGGTTTGGGATATACTCGCCGTATAAGAAGACGACACCCGGCGTATAAGACGACCCCTGACTTTCGAGAAGATTTTCCTGGGTTAAAAAGTAGCCTTATACGCCAGAAAATACAGTACTTACTAACTAACTAACTTACTTACTTACTTACTTATTTTGTATGCTTTGCTTGTTTCCTGGTATTTCCAAGAAAATGGGAACAAAAGGAACAAGCAGACAAGAGGTAAGTTACCTAGTATTGCCAGAAACACAGCACTGTTGCTGAATTTAACATAAAAGTGATATTAGGGGACATTGCCTCAAAATCCCAGGACTATATTATCCTGGGAGTCTAAAAGAGGTGCAGAGTAATTGTATTGACATGGATGTAAGATTACAGAATGAAGCACATCTTATTGAAATAAGAAGGGAAGGGCCTTCCTATTGGCAGGGCTCTCTTCCTTCTGGTCCAGGCAGTCACACTCTAAGCTTATAGTCTATTTCAGGGATGGGCAGGGAGCTCAGGGTGTTTTTGGCCTGGAACTGCATGGTCAAACCTACTGTGCTGCCACCACTACTGCCACGCTGAGCCAAGTTGAGCTTTCATGGATCCCCTTCATCTGGTAAAAGATAAGCTTTAAGGGGCAGTGGTAGCAGTAGTGGAAGCACTGGGGGCAGCGGCAGGGGTTGGCAGCAGTGGCATATTTGTCCTGGGGGAACTCCTGTATGCACAGGGCTACTTATGGTATAGAAGCAGCTCCACTTAGTGCAGTGCATGTGCTCTGCCTGGGAGCATACCCAGAGTTCCCCAGTATGGTAAGTGTGAATTTGTCCATAGGATCATGGAAGGTTGTCCGCCATACAAGTTCTATCACATTCATTCATATTTTGTATCTTGCCTTCCACGTTATAGCACTCAGGAAGAAAAAAAATGTTGTTTGCAGGAACTGAACATTTAAAACATGATATTTAAGTTAACTTAAGAATTCCAAAGAAGAATGCCAAGATGGACAGAAATGTTTTTAACTCATCTATTTAGTGTCTGGTATGAGCTGGACGTAACAAATTTGTTTGACCTTCAGGCATTCAAATGGAATTGGGAAGTGAATTTCTGTGTGCACAGAATTCCATTCATAGAAAAACCTGTTCAAATGGAAATCTGCTTTTCCAGCCTCTAAAATATTAACCTAATGCTCAGCAGGAAGCCATGTTTTTGGCCAATCCCAATGTGGGACCTTGTGTTCAAAGAGGATGTGTGGTAAGGTGTAGCAATTAGGGATGTGCATGAATATTCAAGGCATTTGTTATTTGATTGAATTTGGATGAATTTGGACATTCAGATTCGAATCAAATGTCAAGACATTAATTTTTTAGGATTTGAACAAATATGAATATTTTGAATTATTCGTCCAAATAATTTGGACATTTATATGTGTGTGGATATGTACACATTGCATCTTATTCGTATCCGTATGCATCTGTACAGATACGTATGGGATGAAAACGGGATGCATATGGATGCGTACAGATACATACAAATGTTGTTGACATTCGTATCATGAGATATGTACCAAATATTCGTACGAACAGATACGAATGTATTCAAATCGGTGCAAATTTTAGTACATTTGTTTTTTCTCTATTCTTACAAATTCAGACATTCAAAATATTCTATTCAAATAGAATGAAATGTTGAAAATTGCATTCGTGCATACCCCTAGTAGCAATTCTCCATCTAAACTACTTGCATGAGGCTTTCGAATTTTGTGTCAGAATTATCAACATAGTCACTACTAGCCTCTTTTATTTGCAAGGAGGAATCCATCTAATTCCTCCAGTGCTTCTGTATTTCCTGAAAAATATTCTTCCTCAGACCCTGCAGAACTGATTTGGGTTGAGCATCACAACTGGACCTGGAAAAGGATGCTGAGTAATTGCTATTTTCAATTACTGTTGACATTTCTGCCACATGCGTTGCATGCCCAGTGGCCAATTTTGAGAATGTATTTTCCAAGTGCCATATATAATACCAGGGTTGCTTCTTCCCTCCAGACCTTTGTGGATATGTTATATAGCACTGTAAAGGGTTTTCTGTTTCCACCAAGAGCTTCACCTCTGTTTTTCTGAGCTGGAGCAAGGGGCTGGTGACAGCTCCTTTCTGCCCTCATCCAATCTGCCATAGTTTATGCAAATTCAACACTGCCTAAAAGTGAACAGAAAATCATATAGAGGGTGGGGTGGGGGATCCCATATGTAATGTGCTGATAATTAAACTCCTTTGACAATTACATCATGCTCTATCAGGCTTAGCCAGATCCATTACTCATGATCTGTGCCTAGGACAAAACAAAGCTGGTTCACTGGGGACTCTCAGCTGAGCAGATGCTCCTATAGAAGAAATCAGCCAAGCAGTGTTTATGTAATGTGAGAGATCTGCTAACACAAGATACTGCTTCAGCTGGTGGAACAGGCAGGCAGGATTTAAAATTAAGGTGAAACAGGGTTAGGAAGGCACCATGTATGTCGTACCACCTGCAGGTCTCGCTTTTTCTCTCTGTGTGTTTTCTTTGCAGACTGCTGCCAAACAGCTTCAGCAGAATTCCCATGCATTCTTTTAAAAATGAGTTTATAACTGTTCCTTCCGCAGCATCAGCACATTTTCTTGTCTTTAAAAATTGCTAGTGGCTTTAAGGACACGGAGGAAAACTTGATACAGCATACATTTCAGTTCTTAGATGAGATTTCATAAAATGTTATTTGGCAATTCATGGGCTATTTCACTCTGATTGCAAAATGCACAGCATGATTATACATAGCTTTATGCTACCTTCCCAAATTTGAAACTGCTGGAAACCGCTGACAGACACACAGGGACAGGGACACTATCCATTTCTGTTCAATAAACGCAGGAAAGGGCAATTGCAGCAAAATACCCAGGTTTTAGAATTTCCCATCCCATGGCAGCCTGACATAATATGAGACTAAAGACTAGGGCTGCCTCCAGATGGCAGCCAAAGAACCCACAAGGAAGTGATAACATAGGATATTGGTCCCCTATGATGATCTTTTGCTAGCTAGACAGCACTGCAGTTGGCACTGTCTTTGTGCGTTTTAAATTATGCACACTTCCGGACCTCCAGACAATGGAGTGCCTGGAGTAGAGTTCACTTCTGTGCATGTTTTGAAGCGTGTTTCAGCCTCAACACATGCAGGCTGGCTGATTTTATGATGGAGGCTCCGTGCACTTGCCCTGCCTAAAATGTACTACTCATTAGAAGTGTGCACGGATGCAATTTTTGAATTTGATTCATAACGAATTGAATATTTGAAAATCCAAATGTATCTAAATAATGAAAAAATGAATGTCCGGACATTCTATTCAGTATGAATACATTTGTATGCATTTGTACTAATAATTCATATCTCTACATGTACATACACATCTTGTACGTGGAAGTCTTTGCGACAGTTGGTGTGACCACCAGGAGGAAGCTCTTGGCTTGAAAAACAAAAAGTGTCCTGGGCAAGGAAGTAATTTGGTCCAAACCCCAAAATTACGGAAGGATGATGTTGCTGAACTGAAACTCTTTAACCCCTGAAAAACAGCTCATCTGCTGTTTGACAGAGAAGGCAAAACAGCTTATTTCAGAAATCACAGTTTATTGCAGCAGAAATGGCAGCATTAGAGAGTGGCGCTGAAAGTGACATTTCCCATGTTGGCCTGATGCCTCCCTGATTAATCCACATCATGGCAGCATAATCCTTATTGAAGTGCAATACTGTATGTTGGCAACTTAAATAAATGTAATGGATGCACACATGTGCCTCTGAACATCAGGGCAGGCATGTAGGCATTTCTCTGTAAGGTTGGTTTGTTTACCATTTATATACACAACAAAAATATATTTCTTAAATGTTCTAGGATTAGGAATGGTTCTACATTAGGGATGTACATGAATATTTGTAACATTCATTATTCGGATGAATTTGGACATTCATCCATAAATCGAATGTTACAACATTTGTGCATTAACATCCATATGAATACGAGTGTTTTGGAACATTCATATGAATAGTTTGCACATTTGTTAAACTGGGGATATGTATCAGATATGTATCGATACATATGCGTTTGTATAAGATAGGTATCCTATACGTATGTGTTGGTATAGGATACATATCTGATATGTATGCATTTGTACAGGATCTGTATGCAGGATCTGTAAGCATTTTTATTGGACAAATTGTACAAATTCGTACAAATACATTCGTATTGAATAGAATCCTACCATATTCGAAGGGGATCTGTTCGAACAGTATGGATTTTCTAACATTGGATTCATTACAAATTGAATGCCCCAAACCCATTCATGCACACGCCCATCCTACATATGTTGCCTATGTTCCTGCAACACCTGTGCTCCAGACTAGCCTCAGGAGGATGACAGACCCATGGTTTGATCGTTCAGCCCTCGAAATAGGGCCTGCCATTCACATTCTGGTCTAGGTTTTAGCAGGACCGAGGCCTGCCATAATCTATACTCGCATGAAGATGGAAGATCCCTATTCTGAGACAGAGGTCCTGCTAGCACTTGACTTTATTTTGGAATATATCCTGGAATAGGGGCCTGCTGTTCACATGCTAGTGCAGGCTAAAGCAGGTCCCAAGTGAGGCCTACCAAGGTCTCCGTTATGTACTCTGCAGACCCCCATCCTGAGGTATATTCCAGAATATGGTCAAGTGTGAACAGGTCCATAATCTGGAATAAGTTCCTGGTGCACATGGCCATGCTAGGGTGAGGCAAACTGCCCCAGATGAGACTGCACTTCACAGTAGTGTGCAGATGCACTGTGTCAGAGTGTGTGGTGCTGTCTTCATCTTCCAAGTGCAAAAAGACTCTTCTGACAGTCAGTGAGAGCTCTGCCCTTTCATAGGTTAGCAGAAAACTGTTGCTGTTGTGAATATTGCAGAAGTCACTGTAATAATGTAGTGTAGCGTGTGTGATGTGTGTGTGTGGCCTTATGTATGCTGCAAAGAAGGAATAACGGACCTCTATTCAGAAGGTTATTATATCCAATGAGGCCATTAAATCCAACTGGAGGTCTGTTAGACTAAGTGTTCAATAGTGAATCATGTGCTTCCTCCTTTTATAAAAAATATAAGAAAGATTTTATTGGTGCCTCTTTGTATTTTGTTTTGAGAGATCTTTCCAGATATTGTCATTTTAAACTTCTAATTCTGTCTGTTATGTCATTTTTAAATTTTGTGTAATAGTCAGTGGCTAAATTAATGAAATCTGTGAAGTTTAAAACATAAATAAAGAATGCAGGTATTTCTCTCTTGTGCATTGTTCTTATCATTTACATAAACTGTGCAGTTTACAGAGACCATGCTGGAGACCATGATGTGCATAAATATAATATTTGTATCTCATTTTACCCTTTTTTTTTTCTCCCAACACTTTACTCCTTTGAGGACTTCAGAGTGTTGTGGGCACCATTCACCACAGTGGAATATGCAGTGGAAAAAAATTCAGGCTGGGAAGAGTGAGTGGAGATTTTGGATCAGAGCCATCCCCTTACCCTCTGCGTTCCCATTCAACATTTGACTAATAGGAGGCATGTGGATTTATTTTGTTTAAAAGCGTCTGAAAGTATTTACAACAATCATTGATTTGTGTTACCCCCAGTCATGATTAGCATTCTTTGAAGGGCTATAGCATATACCGTGAAAAGATTGGCACCTTCACTGATACCTGTCAGTTTTTTTCTGTTTATGCCCACTTGCCTTACCACTTGTCTTAACTGTGAGCCAGTGTGGTCTAGTGGTCAGGGAGCTGGACTTTTATCTGGGAATACCCAGGTTTGATTCTGCCCTCCCCATGAAGCCAGCTGGGTGACCTTGGGCTAATCATAGCTCTCTTCTGAGCTCTCACAGCTCCACCTACCCCACAGGGTGTCTGTTGTGGGGAGAAGAATAGAAAGCTTTCTCAGCTGCTTTGAGTCTTCTTAAATTGGTGAGAAAAGCAGGGTATAAAAGCCAACTCTTCTTCTTCTTCTTCTTCTTCTTCTTCTTGAGGTCTTTCTGATGAACCTTTCCCATAACAATAAATGTAGCACAATCTTTCTAACTGAAGCGCCAGCAATATAAGTTGGGTCAACTGTAAAGGTTTTAATGACACTCTGCTTATACGTTATTGCTCATAATGTTGAGGCTGTATAATAAAACATAGAGTATAATAATATAATATAGCACTAATAAAGATCCACGTTAGTTAGAATGGTTACTGCAAGCACGATCTCTTGTCTGTTCAGTTTTATTATATACACCACACTACAAAATTTGGTGAAATAGCCCTTGAGGGAGCCAAGCACTTCCTAGTGTGCGCTTTATAGTGGCTCATCTTTGTACAAAGAAAAGAGTGGGGAAGGGGAAAAAGAAAGGCCTGCATTTAATGTTCTTCAAGTTATAACAGTTTGATCATGACCTGCCTTAAGAGGCATCAGGTATAGGGTGGGATAGAAATGCAAATGATAGATAAATAGGTTGCATACTCTCATTGAAAGTGATGTGTTTAACAGCTACATGGTGGGTAATGGCTGGCATGGAAGAGGAAGACATGAACAAAGGCCCTCAATAGGCCCTGGGGTCTCCTGTCCCAGGGGCCTCCTCATACAGGAATGGAAGAAATGACTCTGAAGCCTCCTCTGACTGTTGATTCAACATGGGGGCAAAGTTTGTGCATGTGTGTGTATGTGTTTGCGTGTGTGTCATGACAGCTCCATCCCAACTGGCACTCTCCAGATCTTTTGAAGTACAACTCACAATATTTAAAACATCTGGAAGGCACCGGGTTGGTGGATGCTGGTTAAAAAGCAGCAACTTTTTCCAGCTGATAACTTTTTATCCCTTTTGGTGTTATTTCCTGGTCAGCATATTTTCCATTATAAATATACAGGTTTGTGGAATTCTGCTCAGTGTATATATACAGGGAAATCTTCAAAGGTTTTACTCTGCTTTCCTCCTGCTTAGTATTAGGTTTGCAGCAAAATGCTTTCAGAATTGATTAATCTTCTAAATCCCAGTAGTAACAGCTTGGGCACTAGAATATTACTAGTCCAGAAGATAGGTGCAGTGTGACACAATTACACTTCAAGCCTGGGCCAATATTGCCATATTTCTTTTATCTTGCACTCTGAACATTTTAGAAAAGATATTATTTTTGTAATATGTTTCTGATATTGTTTTTAATTATATGGTCAGGGGTGATATTTACCTGATTAGTCCATTGCCTTTTGGTTTCTGTTTTGCAATCAGATTTTGGAAACTTCTACACGGGCATAGAAGGAGTCTGTTCTTGAGCCAAAGTAAGTACTCTGGTTTGGAAGCAGGTAGCAGGACCTTCACATAGCCCACGCATCCTGGCCTGTGCAAACTTTGAGGCCAAGGAACAAATATTCCCATATGTCAGAGTTTCTGACCTTTACTCAAAGTGCCAGAAATAGCTTCATTTTAGAGCTTCATGTAAGGGTACTGGACAGCAGGACCTGAGATAGGTTGGTCCAGCAGCCACCAGTCTTCTGTCCAGTGGACAAAGGTCACTGCACTTTCAATACATAATGACAGGTGGTCACTTCATTCCTGGCACTCTTTTTTGACATGGCCTGATGTGGCCATGTGCATTTTGTCTTTGTTTGGTTGGACATCCACTAAACTTTATCAAGTCTCTCCTTGATAAACTCCTGAACAAGGTTGTGTGTCATGTAAAGAAATGATAGGTTCTTTGTTCATGATAAGCAAATAGTTCAGGGTGGTGGTGGTGTGTGGTGGTGAAGTGGGAAGGATTGCAAAGACTTTCAAAAGAATGTCTCCAAACTGGCTAAATGGGCATCATACATGTCAAGAATGAATCCATGAAAACAAGATACGGGTTTGGAATCAATGGTGCTCATTTTACACATTCTTTGGTAGGATCTTAGCGGATGAGAACAATTGGATTAGAGCCAAGCCAACCAGACTATTCCCGTGAAGAGCTGCACAAGGAAGCCCACCAGTAGGACATGACCACATAACAGTTGGCCCTCAAAGGCAGACCACTTCCTACTACCATGGGCAGTCACACTACTTTCAGGACTAATAGCCATTGATAGTCCTCACATTGATGAATTGGTTTTGAATTGAATGTATTTGTACGGTCACAGAACAGAATTTAAATGTATACAAATATAACCAAATAAAATAAATAAAACCAAATATAAAGTGAAAACCAATTAAACAGCTGTCTTATCTGCTTCTCTCCCTCTGTATGATTATGAGCTAGATGATCATAAACAGTTATATTTGCTTTGTGCTAAAGGCTGTCATAACAGCTCAGCCACATCATTAGCACAAGAACTAGGAGAAGTTTAGACACCACTCACCGGCCTTGGCTCTACCGCTCTGCTTTCTCAGATGTATCCGGACTTGTTGCTTAGATCAACTCATCTAAACACCATAAATTAATGCGTGCATCACAGGCTTACTTTGTTTTATCACCTCGGACAGCTGACTCTCATTGCCAACAGCTCTTCTATCAGCCAGTATCTAGAATCCTTGTCAATCTTTAGTCCCTTTTAAGATAATCCTCAAGATTTTTAACATCTATCCAGATGAATTGGTTTAAACCTTTAAACCATTCAACCCGGTGGCTGGGACTACATCTCTTGGTAGCAGATTTCAAAGTTCAATTAAGTATTCTGTTTGAAAATAAATAAATTATTTAAATTATTTTGTCTCACCTGGTTCTTCCAGGATTCACCTTAAAAGTGTGACCCTGGTTATAGTAAGTTGGAAAGGGGGAGGGGGGAACCACGTAACACATCATTTTATATGCCTTGACTATACCCTCTCTCAATTTCTTTCTAGACGTAGGCCCTTTCCTTCCTTTGGTCTGGAATGAGGATCAAGGAGGTTCCACCCAGTCAGTCCTGCTCTGTCTGCACTAGATGGAACAGGATCTGGATTAAGAGGCCCTTAAGAGGCACTAAGGACCTTGGCATGCATATGGAATGCCTCTGTGTTTCAGGAATACTGGGGGGGGGGGTGTTCAATGGAACACCATAGTGTGCCACCAAAAATGACCCCCTTGCCAGGTTCCAAGATTAGGAACTTGTATTTCTAACATTCAGAGGTTAGGGGAGCTGCAAAGCTCATGCAGACTTCACAAGCATGAGGAGATGTGGGCAGATCAATGCTGTCAATGCAGACCATGCTGATCTGGCCTATGCCTCCCTGCAATTCAGATGAGTGGGCTCAATTATTCCAGACCCACTGATCCAGATCTAAGGCTAATAAAAGCAGATATATTCTATTTTAATCTGCTGTTACCCGCCCAGAGACCTTCGATTATGGGGTGGGATAGAAATATATATATATAAATAAATAAATAAATAAATAAATAAATAAATAAATAAATAAATAAATAAATCTATTCAGTCAAAACAACTGCTAGATATAAACAAAGGGAGGAGGGGGATCATGGTTAATATAGTCCCATATTCATGGACCTTTGAGTCTAGAACTTACATCTTAGATCTTGTGTGGTTCAGTGATTCCTTCTTAGTTATCAAAAGAAAGGCAAGTATCTTGCCACTGCTAATGTATTAGTGAATAGTGCCAGAATCTTGGCAAAAGGAAATACTGCAATGGAGAAACCTTTCTTTGCTAGAGCTTCATTCTCTCTTGGCCAATAGTCAGCATGCTTTTGATTAGGTCTTAGATCTCCCAAGGCTGAAGATAGTCCAGCTGCAAATTCAGACCCTTGAACTCATCCATAACATCTCTGTTCTTTCCTTGGAATTCCTCAAAGCAGATAGCAGCCATTTAATCTTCTATCCTTCTGTTAACTCCTGTGATCTTTTCCCTCGCATTGTGTTACTCAAGCTTATTTTACACCTGACACATCATTTGCGTGACTAGTAGAGTGGAGACTGAGGTCCACTGTGGGAATTGCTATACCCCTTACACCCTGACGTTTCCCTTGGTTCCCTCACATTTGCCATTATGTCCTTTACCTTTGTGTTAATCATGAATCCTTCAGATGATGTTAGTCTGTTTGGGGCGATTCTCATTTTATTGTTGTTCCTTAATTAAACAGAGAATGATGAATTGTTTTTGTCAATTGCGCAGTCTACAAATGGACACTTCCTGGTTCATTATCATTATCGTACGACACATGAAAGGGATAAGAAGGGATAGATTAATGTAGCTACACTCTGATCATAGCCTCGGCTGGGAAACTCCAGATAGCTGTAATCTGGCAGCCATTTGTAAGCTCTGCATCTGGACTAATCAGACGAGCTTTTGCTGCTGAGGGATGGCCAGAAAAACCAAAGGCTGTTTACTTACATCACATCTTTCAGAATTAAACGCTAAAAGAGATCATTGGTTATTCTCATTTAAAACCTAATAAATAATTAAGGGGTTTCTTTGGGGTTGGGTGGAGGAAGGAATGGCATGCTGACTGCTTGCTTATTTCTGGGGTTGCATTGCAAGTGCTAAAAGTGAGCTCAGAAGCCAAAAGGTAGCTAGGAAAAAAAAACATGCAGATGCCATTTGGATAGTCCTTTTAATCAAGGGTTTGGAAACTGCTGTTTGATGATAAGCCATGTAAATAAAGATGAAGTCAGTTATGACAGAATTGCCTTGTGACCTGTAGCTCTAGGCAATAGTAATGGTGTTATTTTATATAGAGTTTATATACCACCCGTACTTTAGTTTCAGGAATCAAAACCACTGATACAATAAAATAATTGTTATAAACCTAGATCAGACAAATAGCACACAGTGTTGATAGCTGGGGCCTATTCACACTACGCCCTCTAGTGAAAAATTAGTGAACGTCTGGTGAAGAACATACGCACGTGGAGTAGGCCGTTACAGTCTCTGAGCGTGCCCTGCCTCACCAGAAGTTCACTAATTATTTATTAAGTTAACCAACATTTACATGCAGAGTCGCCTCAAGTGTCCAGTGGTGTGACCATCCGCACCTCTTCCAGTTCTCTGGGGTCATGTGAGGCGCCCTAAGACAACCATAGATGCGACTCTGCATGTGCTGAGCATCGGTGTTGTCAAGGTGATGGTGCTGATGTATGTACAGTCTCAGAGGGCACTGCAGCCAAAATGGTGGCACCCAGAAGAGGACCGGCCCTGGGATCAAATAAGGTAAGTATTTGATTGTGGAGGGGGGGAAACGGCCAAAGATGACTAGGGCTCCAAGTGCAAGTGCTAAGACGTTTTCGCACGGGGCTGAACGGGACGCGTGGGAGACAGCTGCGGACACGTCATCCGCATTGCCCGAGCGCGGCTTGCGCTCCGACGTGTCCGCAGCTGTCTTTTCCGCGTTCGAAATGTAGAGCACTTTAAAGTGCTCTACATGCGTTCCAACGCGGACGAGCCGCCCGCAGGCGTTCGGGAGGAGAAGCGTTCGCGCCTGCTTCTGTCTCCCGAACAGCTGCGGGCTCGCCTCCGACGCCGGCGCAGCTTCGACAATCAGCTGTTTGACAATCAGCTGATTGTCGATCTGCCTCCGCGGCTGTCTCCGCGCCCCTGGCCGGCATTTGCCGGCTAAGACAGCTCCCGGCGCTTTGAGCATTCGCACACAGACGCTCCGGAACGCGTTTACACGCGTTCTGGCGCGTCTGTGTGTGAACGGGGAAAGCGCCCGGAGCTGTCTTAAGCTTTCCGCCTGAACGCGTTCCGTTTGGAACGCGTTGCAGTGCGGAAATGCCTCTAGTCAAAGTTGGTTAAGCACGCTCCTTTCCCATCCAGCAGATGGGAAGGGAAGTGTGAAAACATCCCTGGTGTATCTCTGCGAGGAGATTGCACGCGAATGCCCTTTTGTGATACGTAGGGGCTGCCATGGGGATGCTGGTGCAGACTATGGCAGGCCCTGCCCAGGCACTGCCACAATCTGCACTATGGATGCCAGGTCCCTATTCCGGGACATGATTCAGAATAGGCAGTGCAGAAATTAGGGATGTGCAAGTATGTTTTTCTGACATTCTATTTGAGTCGATTCAAATACTCAAAAATTCAATTTGATTTGAATTATTTAAATTCGAATGCAACAATTTGCACTTACAAATGTCGACATGTGTTGTCTTCCCGCCAACACATACGCATCTTCCCGACATCAGTATACATCCGTGCGCATCTGTACATGTGCATAAGCATCCCGTAGTTACTCTGTATGCAACCTGTTTTTGTCCTGTACAGAGCTGTACAAATGCGCACAGATGCAGGAAAGGTGGAGATCTTCAAGTACGCATCGTGTACTAACCCGTACACATATATGAATGTCTGGATAATTCAAACGAATAGACCTAAAATTCGAATTTTGATTTGAATGTTTAAATTCGAACTTTGGGAATTCTAATTGAATTCGAATGTTGAAATTCAGCACATTCAATCGAATTTTGAGCACCTATGAATATTCGTGCACATCCCTAGTAGAAATGGACTAAAACACTGTCCTTTAAAAGGAAAGAACTTTACTGTATCTACAGACTTCAGCTCAGAGTCTAATTCAGTGATGGCGAACCTTTTGAGCTCGGTGTGTCAAAATTCGCAAGAAAACCTAGCTTAACTCGGGTGCTGTGTCACATCTAGAAATATCCATAATTTTGTGATATTTGTAGCTCTAGTAAATATATATATATGTATATTTGATATATGTGTTTTATTAAAAGCAAAAACAAATAATTCTTTACATTAGTGACTTGTGTTGCTGAATTTCGTTTGCTAAAGCTTCAATTGAAAGTTGGCATTTCGTCCACTTCAAGAACAAGCAAGCACTCCATGCCCAGGTGCCAGGGTGACCAGGTGTGTCACCCGAAAGGGCTTGGCGTGTCACCTGTGACACGTGTGTCATAGGTTGGCCATCACTGGTCTAATCTCTAGTATCATTCTAAGTAACAAATATGTAAAAGATCTCTGTTAGGCCGTAGTCACACCTTCACTTTAAAGCTTCTTCATTCCACCTTCAGGTTCAACTGCTTGCACTTTTTTATTACTGTCCATTTTATTTGTGGAGTTTTCATTCAGGAATGTCCAAGTGGAGGGTGGAAGGTCCACAAATAAGACAGAAATAGGGTGTGAGCAGTCAGGGCTGAAAATGGACTAAAGAAGGTTCAGAGTGAAGCCATGACCATGGACTCAGTGATGATGGATTGTTAGTGCCATTCAGTAAAGCATGCCAGGTTAGATGGATGGAACTAGTATGTTTGTATACCAGTGATTACAAAACCGTATAAAGGCAGTGTTTTCCCACTCATTCAGACATTTTCTTTCTGTTGTAACAGCTGCAGTATTTGTCAACAGTCTGTTACAGAGACCACACTGACTTTGCTTTAACAGTAATTCTGTGTGGTAGCATATGAAATATTTGGAGAACATATTTTTTTAAAGACACCTGTAAGGACCATCTGTATTCCAGGTATTATTTATCAAATTAATAGAAGTTCGGGGAAGAAAGTCAGCAAAATTGGGAGCTCTTGATTTTTCTTGAACCTCCTATCTCTGTTTAAGTAAACTTAACAGAAACCAAGGATGAAACAAAATCCAACAGATCTTTCCTCCTTGTTCAGATCAGATTAGCTTAGATTTAGTCTATAAATATAAACAGTAATTATTGGAAAGCAGTGGAGTTATAGGGTGTTCATTTTTGGTTGATGTATTTAATTCTACCGTGCATAGTATCCCAAGTCAAAGGGAGCTGACACTGTGTTAAGGCAGGGAAGAAAAGAGGAAGTGATCACTAGATGTAAATGGTATGACAGGTCGGGGAGATATGGGTTGCCTCCAGAAAGCAAGTAGAAAATGCAGGGACTTCTCTTGATCCCACAATTGTCTCTTGCCATTCCTGCCAAATGGGAGGGCAAAACTGCAGGATAGGTCCAAGCCCTTACCTGTCTGGATCCTTGCTTCCGTAATGGTGAGACAGCTACTTCCGGGTATTTTCATGGCATGAAATACTCAGACGTGCATGATTGCTAGCCCCACGTATTTGCAGGGGCAATTTTGTTCAAGGCCCATGGCAAAAGATAAATCATATTGCTATTTCAGGAAAATCTCAGTCTATTTAGGGATTGCCACAAATCAATAGCCCTGGGATAAGCCCATATTTTAAGCTCTGACTCGACAAATCCATGGCGTTGAGAGATGAAGCCAGATGCGGAGAAAGGGTTATAGAGGTATTCAAGCTATCACTCCTTCAGTTCTGTCTCCTAACCTGTAGAAGTGCACACGAATGTGAGTTTTTTTGCATTTGAATTCAAGTCAAATTGAATATCAAAACATTAGATTTGATTCAAATGTTTAAAATCCGAATGCTAAAAACCTTATTCAAATCCGTTACATTTGAATCTATTCATTCAAATGTTAGGTTCATATTTAAAGATATGAATGTTGACAGCATTCATATGTGTTATACGCTTCTGTACTTATTTTGTATGCATCCCGTTTTATCCTGTATGCATCCCGTTTTCATCCCATATTACAAGCGCAAATGAGTACAAATACATATAATATTTGTACAAGGAAGTATGTAATACATACTTATCTGTACATTCAAATGTTGTGAATCATCTGAATGAATGTTTTGTAACATTCAAAATATGTTTGAATGTCTAAATTTGAATGTGAAGACATTTGATTCAAGTTTGAATGTCCACATCTGAATGTAAATAAAGCATTTTATTGATTAGTCTATATGACGGTAGCAAAAACAGAAATACAATACACAGATTTGAATGAATTTGATCAGATTTTGAATGTTACAAATATCCATGCACACCCCTACTAATTAGCAGAATTTGGGGAGAGCAGGTCGACCACCCCAGCTCTGGTGCTGCTGCATCTGAATTCCAAGTCAGTTCAGAATTCCATGTCAGTTCAATCATCCACAACCTGAATCTGTAGGAAGGGGGCTAATCTAGACAAACATGGTGGGACTTGCCTCATCCAGCCTTGTCTTCCAAGTTACCCAGTGCAACACTGCTCTAGACTGCAGGAAAGGGTGTTGCTGTGACCCACAGGGCTCCCATCCCTCTTTCTAGATACCATCTGTCTGATGTTCGCTCAGACAGACAGAAAAGGGATGTTTCTGATGTACTGCTTACCTCTCTGAGCTGGCTGAAATAATCCTGGATGTGGTGTTGGGGGATTTCAACATTCATCCTGAGATGACTCTCAGTGGACCAGTTTAGGGTTTCATGGATGGCCTACATGACAACCATGAGGCTGGTTCAATAGATTACTGGTTCAGCACTTATAGTGGATTACACCCTTGTGCTTGCCCCTGGACTTTTTGTGGAACCTTGAGATAAATGACATCAACACGATAAGTTACCAAGAACCTTTGACATACAAGAAGCCCTGTTGGATCAGGCCACAGGCCATCTAGTCCAGCATCCTCACGCAGTGGTCCACCAAATGCTCATGGGCATCTCAAGCAGAGACAAGGACAAACCTTGTCCTGCTCTCAACTTTCCAGGCTTCAGGATGGAGTAAATATTTTTTGATATGTTATGTCTGCCCTTACAGCCTCAAATCCACCCATATGGCATCTCACTGAATGTGTCTGATCATACCCATAAACTACACTTAGGGAAATTCTGCCCTAACTTATTGTTTATCAAAGAATCAAATATTCTATATTTGTAAACTCCAAATCCCAGATTCTCATGAATGCAGAATAAGAATTCTTGAGCGCTTTCAGAGATCTAATTCTCATGAATAGACAGGGATTATTGCATGTGCAGATCCACACGCCTGCATTTATGTGTGTACTTAATGACTGTAACAAAAGTATGATAATCCATGCAAATAAAAATCCAATAAGTGTGATTCCCTAAAATATTGCTTAAAATTGAACAGGCATCAATTTTATCAACTCCTCTAAGATCAGTGTGTTTCGCAATGGAGGTAAGAAAACTCCTGGCTAACATTATTCATGTGAGTACAAAAGCAGAACAAGGAAACATATGAAGCAGCTCATTGTGCTCACAATTCATGATATGTTCCTCACATAGCCCAAGGTCAATCCCTCTCCTGTTTTGTTTAAATGGTGTTATGTTTCTAGGTGCTTCAAATAAATGAGACTGCTCTCTGTTGGCAGTTACACTCATAGTAGTCGTTATGCCTTTGAAAATCTTCCGTCAAATGGATAACGAATATCATTTATTGAGAGAATGAAAGCAGGAGAGGGAAATAGCTTCTCTCTTCTCTTGCCCTGACCTATACTTCTGTTCCCTCAATTTCCATGTTTTATGAGTTAGAACATCAGCAGGCTGCGGAGAAATCGCCTCAATATTTAGGGGGAAAGTGTAAATAAGTTTTGATGAAAGCAAGATGGTCACTCTAAAACAAGTGCCACATGGAGAATACCACTCATAGGCTGGAATGCTTTCTCCAGTCCAAGGGCAAGGTGGGACAGATGGCAGATGGACAGGCTGGGTCAGTTTGGCCTGGCCCAGTCTGGCCTAACTTTGAGGCCAGGAAACAAAAGTTCCTGGCATCAAATCTGCACTCCAGAGACATTTCACCAGGTTCCATAAATGACCCCAGAATAGAGCCATTTTCAGAGTCTAGAAAATCCGTAGTGCACCATGGACTGCTATTGTCATCACACATTTCTGCATGGCGACAGCAGGAGCAATCCTGGCAGAGAGGGTTTACTTGATCTGTAAATAGAATACTCCCAGTTTGTTTTCACTTTTAGGATGTACATGAATGGTTTTTTGTTTTTGTTTGTTGCGTTCATTTCATATTGAATCAAATGTAAAAAAAAAAAATTGTATTCATTCAAATGGATCCCCTTTGAATGTGGTAGGATTCTATTCGACACAAATGTATCCATACAAACTTGTACAAATATCCGATACGAATGCACATCCCTATTCATTTTTCAGATAGAACACTCTCAGGTAGGGATGTGCACAAATATTCGTAACATTCAACGTTTGTATGAATTTGGCCCAAATCCGGATGTTTGAATTTGAATTGAACGTTGGTACTATCAAAGATTGACATTCAAATGCAAATCAAATGTTTTGATACGTTAGTATAACTCTTCCTATGAAGCTTCATATGGGATTGAACCACATTCAAAGGGGAGCTATTCAAATGAATACTAATTTTCTTGCATTCAATTTGATATGAATCAAATGCAAAAAATAAAAATAAAAAAAAATATCATTCGTGCACATCCCTACTCTCAAGACCAGGCCTGACCTGGGGCCTATTTGCACTTGGCTTTTTTTATGAAACATATCCTGGAATAGGAGCCGGCTGTCCACATGCTAGTGCAGGGTATAACAGGCCCCAAGTGAGGCCTGCCAGAGTCTGCATTAGTTTGCACACCACAGACCCCTACCCTGAGATATACTCCAGGAAAAGCCCAAGTGCGAACAGGCCCCAGGATAGTCACCCTGCACCTGACACCCTGCTAAAATAGTTCAAAAGGACAGTGTGGAGAGTGTGTCCTAGCTTAGCTTCAAAAGCTAGGAGTAAAAGTTCCCAGCCTTCAAACTTTCCGCCATGAGTTTTTCAGCTGGGCATCCAAAAGCAGGGCATTTCCAGCATCACTTCTGGATGCCTAGTCAAGAAGAAGCTAGGTGTGGTTTACAAGACTATGGAGGCAAGGGCTGAATTTGTACTTAGGCCTCTGGTATGCAATTAGGACAGCTCTGGTGCAGATATTCTGTACCAGAGCTGTTCTAGTTGCATACCAGAGGCCTAAGTGCAAATTCAGCCAAGCTGTCTGCATGCGGTCTGTGGTTCAGTATACCACAGTGGGATACACTGGTCCAGTGGAGTCTTGCTACAAGGCCTTGTCTATTACCTCCAGTAAATCAGTCCACCATACAGGCCACCTGCCTTATAGACCACACAGGTTCAGTTTATTGGTCAGTGTGGAAAGGGCCTGGGGCTCTCTAGATACTGTTAGACTACAGCTCCCGTCATCCTTGGCCATTGTACATTTCTGCTTAGGCTGTTAGAAAATGAAGACTAGGAACTCCTGAATTGCAATTATTTTATTTTTATTTATTTGCACATTTATCCTGCCCTGTACCCAAGGGTCTCAGGGTGGGTCACAACATATAAAACTAACATAATAAAACCAATTACACATTAAACATGCTACATCTTCTTCATGGCTGATCTCAATAGAGTTTCAGTTTTCAGATGCATGAGTTATTTTGTAGTACTGAAACTTTTAATCAGCGACGTCTAACATTTTTTTAAGGTACACTTTGGTGTATTCATTTAAGATTGGTTGGAAAAGCAAAGTAACTGCTCTCACGGTACAGAAGCAGAGCAGTCTGCGTGCTCCTGATGGATTTCCCTGTTCAGCTGGCTGGCAACTGTGAGAAAGACTGCTAGGTTAGATGGGCCTTAAGTCCAATACAGTGTGGACTTCTTGCATTTTTCTTTTTATTCTATTTTACTTCCTTCAGCCTTACCGAACATGATGCTATTAGGAGACAGTTAATATTCACAATGACAGATGCGTTCACACCTAAGTTTAAATCCAGTTTTGGTCCACTTTCAAAGTGAGGGAGCACATCAGCAAAGTATCCTTTCAGTGTTATCTGACTCAGAAAATTCAGCTTTGGGTTAGATAAAATGGAAAGAAAATGGCTAGTCATTTTGCTGATGTGTTGCCTGACTCTGAAAGTGGACTGAGACCGGATTAAAACTTGCACACCTACGTTTTAATCCAGTTTCAGGTCACATTCTGGACAAGAGAATACATCAGCAGAGCAATTAAAAAGATGGCTTTTCCAAGTTAAATAATGCTGAAAGAAAACAGCTTGATATTTTTCTGATGTATTCTCTCACTCTGAAATGGGACTGAAGTTGAATTAAAATGTATGTGTGAAGGCAGCCTTAGGTGTGAACATAGCCATAATGTGAGGACTATAAGTAGGTGTTGTTTTTCGCATTTCAGATGTGAAAAGTAGAGTTTAGCAGACTTTATAAGTTTGACCATGATATTTAACCTCCAACCAGCACTGATCGCAATCAGTCTGGTAATGAGTTCAATGGAGGAATGAAATAAACTGGCAAAGTTCCAACCATCGGAGGCAGTGTTGGAAAATGCCATTATTAAAGGTTGACTATTAAATGCAAACATCAGCATTTAAATTACATGTTGCAAACCACCCCAGATTTAATATGATTATTTCTCGAGTTCAGTGTCTGTGACTAACATCTCAGGGATGCTAGTTTTGATGACTGCAATCCAGAAATAATGACTCCATGTTTACAAGAAATGTATTGAAAATCTTTGAGCAAAAGGAGCCGGGAGTGGGGGGATGGAAGGCGGGGGAATGAAACATGCAAATGAATTCAGTTAAATGTTAGATACTCATGCTGTAAGCCTATCTGTGCTGTGCAGTTATACGGCTATCCATCATGTTATTCAACCAAGTGGAAATAAGAAAACTGTAGATGCTCAATAAATGATCAAAACTGAGATTTGCCTTCCTAGAACCAAAAAACGGGAGAGCAATAAATTGATCCTCATTGACTGAATGGATTTAACCACTTCACTTTGACTGAAAGAACAGTCTTCTTTTTTCATTATGTTTAATTAGATTTGCATTAGGAGAGCAGAAGGGGCAGGAAGAGTATATGGGCCTCTGCTACTGCTGTTGCTGCATTAAAACCCCGCAGTTCCTTTCTGCTACAATTCACGGTATTACAGGACAGTGCATTTAATCTTTGTATGACAAAGAGCATTCAAATGCAACCCAGCATTAGTGAGGCGCCATTATGATCGTGGCCTTGAAAACAAGCCCCACGCTCTTTCTTTGGCACAAGCTATGGGTGAGTCCATTGTGCCAGTCTGTCAGCTGCTGCCCAGTTCCTCTCAATTGCTGCCATCCATAGACAGCTGATGGTAACAATAATAGTAATAAAAAGGGGGAAATTATTTAAATTGTAATGTCCGTAAGTCAGCCTCATTCAGTTGTCAAAGAAACTTGGATGCTTTGTCTCAAACAAGAGAAGGAAGCCGTTAGGCTCTGAGCTGTTCTGGGATTTCTGTAACGTTCAGCATGGGACACTCCCAGCAGATGTTGGCTCATTGGAAGAGCAGTGATCATAGCTGAAGATCCAGTTCAAATGTGATCTGTACTGACATCCTTGAGAACAGTCTGGAAACAGCTGCGCCAGCTGCTACCCTCTGAGGCCTTTTAAATCTGCTTCAGGAATCCAGCCGTATCCAAGCCGTTTTCAGCCTGGAATGGCTTGGTTACACCTTCCTGCTGCTGTTGCCACTGTAATCCTCAGCTGTGAGTGACTGGGGGAAATAATCTGCTCGACAGGGAGGCATTCTGAGAGGATAAGGGGGGGCAAGTTGAGAGGTGGGGAGGAGGAGGGAGATTGGGTGAGGCAGTGCTGACAGGATGGGGAGAGAACGTCAGGACAAGAGGGAGGGAGAGTGAATTGGGGCAGGGGGAGGGCGATCATTGATTGTGACAACAGCGGTGCCAGGGAAAGGAAATTAAGGCAAGGGGGGTGGGGAGGGAGATCCAGATCCAGAGAGGAAAACCCAGCAAGAGGGAGGGAGATTGTGACAACAGGGCATAGGACGGCCTGTCAGGGGAAGGGGGGGGGGCAAGACTCAGAGCAGAAGCTTGCATAGGTATTTTCCGGGCAGCAGAGGAGCCCAAATGGTGGCCTCTTGGAAGGCAATTAAAACTTTAATGATTTGTTGGCTAGAATGAAGAAAAACCCAAATAGAGGGAGGAAAATTACAAATACACACGTACAAACAAAAACACCACAGCTTGGCATTTAAAGATATAACCAAAATGGGCTGGAATTCAGGCTGAAGAAGAATTAATGTAAAGGTGTAACCGTGGCCTATCTCTCAGTTCCTTCTGAATTAGGTGATGCAGCTGAAGTGCTCTGTCACTGCCTCGAAGTAGTTATGGACTGGATGCACACCTGTAAATTGAAACTGACCCAGCAGGGCTCCTCTTGTATTCTAATTGGCTGTACAGTGGCATACTAGCCCTGTTCTGCACAGTTACATCCTTTGTGTGGTGTTTTTTTCCCGTCCATTGTGCAGCTGCACACGTGCAATCTTTGACGTGCCCCCTTCCTTTCTGTTATATTTTGAATTCCCTGATGCAGGTGGAGCAAGACCAAAGAGTGTGGAGCCTCTTTGATCTGCCACAACACAGGGATGAGAAGGCCCATGATCTTGATTAAGGGCGAATCCCCACAGCAAGCTTATTTCGCTTTCCCTAAACCGAAATAATAGAAGCGGATGCAAACGCGAATTTGCCTGTTCCCATTACTTTTAACTTAATCGCGTTTGATCCAGATTCTGAGGATCATACGTGGGGTACGTGACTCAAGGTAGGACTCAAGTGACTACTTTTTAAAAGCCGCTTTTCAGGGCTGCCCTGCCCTCTTCCTCCTGGCATGGACGCGCCACCCATAAGGGACCCCTTCACTGAGCCTAACTGGGTGGCTGGGTGGCTGCCGCTTCCATGGATGGAGGAAAAATGGCAGCGGGCAGACAGCCAGCGATTCTTTCCCCTCCTCTCCCCATTGCTCAGGGCACACAGCAGCAGCGACAACTAAAGCCCCTTTGCTTTAAACATTCACATTCAGCTGCTTTCCTCCCTTCCTTTTGCTTTCTAAAGTCAGAATGTTTGGAATTGCAGAAAACTGCAACATATTTATCAGGTTGAAGTGGTTTCATCGCTACAGTGTAGCGCTGCTGTTAAGGGTGGATTTTTAACACTGAAATCACTGTCTTTGGAAGCAAGCTATTGGGACAGGGAAACCCTAAACATGGATTCTCATCCCTGTTGAAATCAGGATTGAGATTCACCAAACTTTGGGGTGGTTTGACATGGGGAAAGTGTGTTAAGCCAAACTGCCATGCGGACTCCAAGGATTGAAAATGTTTTGAATCTGAGATAAGGTTGCCGTGAAGACATGGCCTAAGGGGCATCTTATTCCAAATTAAAGGTGAGTGCAGAAAGACCCTCAGATATCCTTATTGGCTTATGATCCACAGACACTTTAAGCCTTAGCTTAAAGTGTAATTTGGAAAGAAAGGTCTATGACGGGAATTTGGATAACAGGTTATTATTGACACAGGGTTGTATTAAATGTTCTTCACCTGTTTTCCATTGTGCATTTGGAAAATCTGACCAAAAGGTAATGATTAAAACACATTTCCTTCCTCTTTCTGATAAACAGTGCACCTGAGGCTATGGACCAATATTCTTTATGGATATTGGAACACCTGGCCAGGTCAAATGCATTTTTATGTATTTAAAATCTGTTTCTAAAATACAGATGAACAGGTGGCTTCCTGTATGTATTTTAATTGAAAATAGGTATAAAATTATCTCAATTCCTACAAGTTATAATATTTTTATTTTGTATTCAGAGATTTACTCCCTAAACAAAAGCAAAACTTCTCATTTATGGCTCTCTTGCCCTGAAGATCCAGATCTTAGGTGAGATGGATTGTTTAGATTCCTCTAATAATGTCTGAAATTATCTGCACGTATTTTTGTTTGGAGGGCAACAAAGAATAGCTGTATCAATTATCTTGGAGTTTTGGGCTGCCTTTGATACAGTCAACCGTGGCACTCTTTTGGGTAGCCTGTCTGGAGTCAGATCTGAGGAAACTGCATTTAAGGAGTTCTGTTGCTACTCATGGGATCAAGATGGCTACAAAATGCTTTTCAGTATCAGCTTGGGGGCCATGATATTACAATGATCAAAATGGTGGAATAAATGCTCTCAGGCTGTTATCTACTCTAAGGGCACAGCCCAAGAGTCTCATCCCCAATTCCTCTAAGGATCAGACATGTCTGAGAAAGATTATTAGTCATGTTTGAGATCTTCTAGGAAGGGAGACATGGACACCAGTGTGCTTGACCTAGCAGGCCAAGCTGAAGAATGACAACTGGCATCTGAATGAACCATATGACTTGCAGCAGCAACTCAGCCTGGCAGACAGGCAAGGCACAGGTGCAGAGGGAAAAGGAAGGAAGAGAATGGAGAGAGGGAAGAATCAAACTGAAAGAACTGTTTGCTCCCCTCTTTCCACTTCTCTTTCCTATTGAACCAAACCTCAAAGTTTCAGAGAAGTTCAGTTCAATAGAAAACCACACACATCTGGGATAGTTGTAACAAACTGGATTCATCCAAACCTGGTTTAACATGCCTCTCCTGATTAGACAAATCACTGAATCCTGATTGTTAGAGGAATAAAATTTAGATCCGAGATAAAGATGCAATTAAATTAAAAGGAAGAGCACACTACAGAGACCTGTTTAAGCATATCCACCAGTAATTCAGATCAGGGGTCTGTGATCTGAATTATGCTCCATCCTGTGCAGATGAAGCATACTATGTAGCAGTGGGTGGGCTCTGTCTAATCCACACCAGCTGTGGTTTGGGCTGTGGTTACACCTTCACTTTAAACTTTGTTCAGTCCATCCTCAGGTCTGACTGCTCAAGCCTTTTCATTTCTATTCATTTTATTTGTGAACTTTTCACCTTCCATTTGATCTTTCCTGAATGGAAAGTCCACAAATAAAATGGATATAAGTGAAAAAGGTGTGAGCAGTCATACCTGAAGTTGGACTGAAGAAGCTTTAAAGTGATGGTGTGACCTTGGTACCTGTGTCCAGAGGTGTTTTCGCACTACGGCGAAAACGCCTGAGGACGCTTCGGCCTGAACGGGCTGAGTACACTTCCCCATCTGCGCTGGCAGGTAAAGGTTGTGCTCCAAACGCATCCTTTCCCTGCCTATGTGTGATTGGAGAAGGACTCTCAGCCCATTTGGGCTGAAGACCCTCCCCCAGCCTCCCCCAATTGGTTGTCTTGCAGCCAGAGGTGGGGAGGCCAGTTGGGCCCCTTCCCTGGGGTCCTGCCACCTGCATTGGCCAGGATCAAGCTGATGCAAGTGGCAGGACCCCTACCTAACACCCCCCAACCCACCTTGGGTCATGCGTGCGTGTGTGAATGGGGCCTACTTTCTCCTGCCAGCCCGATTCTGGCTAGAATAGGCCGGGACATTCTGAGCATGCTCAGATGGCCAGCCGGGATGTTTTCAGAGCAGTTTTTTCTGCTCGGAAAATGGAATGTGAGGAGAGCTCCTGGGGACTGTTGGGGCGGTCTGGAATGGATTCGTCCGCCCCTGATGTGTGAATGCAGTGTCCCCACATGTTCTCCATGCGTTCAAAAACTCCTCGTGTGAAAAGGCCTCTAGTTTCTTAGCATGAACAGAGTTTGGGTGAGGATAGTCACCATGACCAACTTTCACACATTGGACGAGATTGGAGAGATCATTTTCTTGACATTCTTTTACTGGAGGCAGATGGTGTAATGGGAAGTTGGCCTTTTGGCTTCTGATGTCAACATCATCATCTCCCTGAGTAGCCTATGAGAATCTGAACCTTTGATTTGTGTGCCCAAAGGCTTTTCCCTACTTAGCCTTTCATTATTGATGAAAAGCGTTATAAGCATTCTTGGTTTTATTGCACTGTTTTAGATGCTGCTGCTTATTCTGTTGTAACCTACTCTGAAGATATTTCATACTGAGGTAGGGCTATGAATAAACAGTCATCTTAGTCCTCCATCAAGGTCCTTCATCTCTTGGTTAATCACAAAGCATTGTGCAGTGCACTTGTAGTGGAGACAAAAGTCCCTGTAAAACATCATATACTTTGGTAGCATAATAAAATGCATGGCAGCATCAACTTCTAAGCAGTAAACATCACCAGCTAAGTCAAAGACTGTGGCAACCCTTTCAGCAACCCTTTCATTATTAAAAATAAATGTGTGTTTTTTCTAAGATATGAAAGTCAAATATTTAGGCAGAAGGTAGGAGGTTTCTAAATTATTTGGCAGGAGAGATGCACTCCTGACTTCTAAATGCCTCCACTTTCTAAACCAGCAAGTTTATATAACATTCTAATTAAAATTTGTTTTAGGGAAGATTCAGGCGGCGGATGAGGGGGTGGGTGGGGAAGAAACTCTTTACACACCTCATCAAGGGATTAGCGATTTATATTGCTTTGAGCATTTCACAAAGGCATTTTATGAGGAAATCTAGTGTTTGTGTTTTTTAATTCCCTTTGAAATGCAGCTTTGATAATCATTATTAAAGTACCGTACAGCTTAATGGCTTAGCTGTAAAAAAATAACAGTACAGTAGAGAGGAAACGAGAGATTTATTGACAGTATAATACAAATAAACAGATCGTTACAATATTTTCAATGATTGTATGATCCTGAAGCCTGAGACAGAAAGGAACTGGACCCAGTAATGTTAGGGTGTGTCTACATGCTGAAAATACTCCAGATTTAAGCTTGTTTTGCCTCGGAGTGTCTCCATGCCCAGCTTTACTCCGGGCTACATCAGGCACAAAGAAGGAAAATCCATGGAAGAAAAAAAAACCCTTTCAAACAGTACTAGGCTGCATCCCTAAAAGACTTATTTGCCTCTCTACTGTCCCTCTACTGTCCCTCTATTGAAGTGGGCTTTAAAAGAGCCATGCAAATCAGGAATAAGCATCCGCATGAGGCTCAGCAAAATGCGCATTTTTAACACACCTTCCGTCCCCATAGGAGCCGTGTTTTCTTTGCACATATCTTTTTCTCCCCGCCCCTGCTCTTGTTGATAGGGTGCCAGTGGGAATGGGGAGGGACTGCGCTTGGCACGGCCACAACCAGGAAGACAATCCCTGACAAGTGCAAAGGAAAAATAGCCATCGGTTCTCTGTTCGTCTCCCAGATCTTCCGCCCCCCGAAATGGCTTCTCATGCCGGCAAACATTCACTCTCACCATTTCTCCCTGTTATCGCTGTCAAAATCCAGCCTGTCCAGTGCACGATCGCTCATTCATTCACCACTTTCCCTGGTATTGCTGTCAAAATCCAGCCTGTCCAGCGCACGATCACTCATTCAGTCACCACTTTCCCTGTTATCGCTGTCAAAATCCACCCCTAGCAATAATCCACCCATTTCACACCTCATAGCGATTGCATCTATGTTGCAATGCTGCCTGATTCTGGCTCTTTAGTTCTGAGCTTTAGAAAGGGAAGCTGCTTGTGTTACTGCTGTGTGTGCAGGCGGCAGTCCCCGCCCCTTTTGCCACGGAGTGTCCCCAAGGTAAATGTTGTGAGGAAAACCCGCAACTTCCAGAAAGAGCTCTGAAAGTCTTATTTAAAGGGCACTTTTTTTGTTGCGCATTTTCCTCGTTTTGTAGCTCTGGAAGTTCATTAAAAACCCTGGCATGGGGGCGCTCAGAGGCAAAAGAAGAGTTTGAGCAGACTTTAAATTGCTTGGGGACAGGGCCCTACATGCGACTTTAGGGAGCAACCGCAGATTTTCCTGGGAGCATGGAGACGCTTACAGGCATAACATTAGGAGGCTGTCATTTGCCTTGCATGGAAAGGGAATGCCAAGAGAAAGTGAAGAGAGGTGAAGACACACACATGCACGAGCACAGCTGGAAGGAGCAGGGGAAAAGAGGAAGGGAAGGAAGGCAAAGAGACAGACACCCACAGAAGTGAAGCTTATTGGGGGGAGGGAGAAACAGAAGAGAAAACCCACAGAGGAAGAAATCAAGAGAAAGGAAGGGAAGGAATCTCTCTCCCCTCCTAATAATGCAGCCTCTGCTGTGAAAGAAAGGGGCAGATTGCTGTTTTGCTTATGCGCTAAAACAGTTGCCTTACGTGAATGCAGGGATCTGGATGACAGTTGAAGAGAGCCTGTCATTGCTCCAGTGCGTGCGGGGGGGGGGGGGGAGAAAGAGATGCGGGCTCACAAAAAGCGGCTTCCATGGGGACAGGAAAGTACAATTTTAATCCGTGGGCATCTTGCAACATCTGGATAACATTAAGCATGGCCACATGAAATCTCTGGTCAGTAAAGAGTACATCCAAAGGACTAGAAAAATCTTGAAAAGTAAATTGAATGGCGGTAACACCATTAAAGCCATAAACACCTGGGCCGTACTACTCATTAGCTACACTGTGGGAATTGTGAACTGGACTCAGCTGGAGTTGGACAACTTAGAAAAACCAGAAAACCGATGATGATCCACCATGCACTACATCCTTGTAGTGATATCGACAGGCTGTACTTGCCCAGGAAAGCAGGTGGTAGAGGACTTTTGCAAGTGAAGCAAACAGAGGAAGAAGAGAAGCATGCATTAGCAGATTATGTGACAGAAAGCAAAGAATCAGCTTTGATTGAAGTCAACAACCAGAAGCTTCTCAAAGTGCAGCAAATGAAGAACCAGTACCGGAAAACTGCAATTCAACGCCGAACTGACAGCTGGCGCAATAAAGCACTGCATGCACAGTTCTTGGAGAAAATCTAAGGCAAAGTGGACATGGATAAGACCAGAGGGATTTCCGCACTGCAACGCGTTCCAAACGGAACGCGTTCAGGCGGGAAGCTTAAGACAGCTCCGGGCGCTTTCACCGTTCACACACAGACGCGCCGGAACGCGTTCCGGCGCGCCTGTGTGCGAAAGGTGAAAGCGCCGGGAGCTGTCTTGGCCGGCAAAGGCCGGCCAGGGGCGTGGAGACAGCTGCGGAGGCAGATCGGCAATCAGCTGATTGTCAAACAGCTGATTGCCAAACCTGCGCCGGCGGGGGAGGCGGGCCCGCGGCTGTTCGGGAGCGAGAAGCAAGCGCGAATCCTTCTCCTCCCGAACGCCTGCGGGCAGTTCGTCCGCGCCCGAATGCATGTAGAGCACTTCAAAGTGCTCTACATTTGGTACGCGAGAGAGACAGCTCCGGATACGTCGGATCGCAAGCCCCGCGGCGGCAATGCGTTTGCCGCGTTCCAGGCTGTCTCCCACGCGTACCAAACAGCCCCGTGCGAAAACGTCTCAGGTCTTGGCTTACAAATGGAACATTGAAGAAGGAAAAAGAAGGACTGATTCTTGCTGCACAAGAACAAGCAATAAGAACAAATGCCATCAAAGCCAGAATTGAAAAATCAGGAGAAGATCCAAAGTGCCGACTCTGCAAAGAAGTGGATGAAACAATCGACCATATACTCAGCTGCTGCAAGAAGAGCACACAAACGGATTGCAGGCAGAGACACAATGCTGTAGCACAAATAATCCACTGGAACTTGTGCCAAAAGTATCATCTGCCAGTGGCAAAGAACTGGTGGGATCACAAGCCAGAAAAAGTTGTTGAAAATGAACAGGCAAAACTACTTTGGGACTTCAGGCTTCAGACTGACCGAAAATTGGAGCATAACAACCCTGATATTACAATCGTTGAGAAAGAGAAGGTGTGGATCATCGATGTTGCTATTCCAGGTGACAGCAGAACTGAGGAGAAACAGTTGGAGAAGCTCACCAGATATGAAGACCTGAGAATTGAACTTCAGTGACTCTGGCGAAAACCAGTGAAAGTGGTCCCAGTCATACTTGGCATACTGGGCGCGATGCGCAAAGATCTCAGTGGGCACCTAAAAACCATTGGCATTGACAAGATATCCATCTGCCAGCTACAAAAAGCCACTTTACTGGGGTCTGCTCACATAATTCGCTGATACATCACGCAGTCCTAGGTGCTTGGGAAGTGTCCGACTAGTGATATAATACGAAATCCAGCATAGTCATCTCGTTTGCTGTGTGTAACTGGTTTTTACATCATCATCATCATCATCCTTTCTGAGTTCAAACAATGCTAACTTTCTTGCAGTCCTTAATTCCAGTACACCTGAGGCTTTTGAGCAGCTCTATTTGCTTTGATCAGTTAAAATTTTCAACACTACTGATAGCTTGCAAAACATCTATTTCTCAGTGGCTGTGGCTCTACAGCCATGGTGTGAAAATGCATTCTCTAGCCTTTAATGTGGATTAGAAGTGGAATGGGAACACTGATATCTGCATACTACCACCTCTCAGCTGTTTTACAGCTGTGTTTTTTTTTCAGTTTCTGTGGATGCAACCTGTCTTTTTGAGCTTCTGTACAAAGTTGACAGAAAACCAGCTTTTTAAAAAACAAAAAACAAAATCTATATCTGTTGATCCTCAGACATGGACTAGGCATACTGTATTATGTTTAGTTGTGGATTATGTTAATAAAAAACACTTCTGCTCATACAAGGAAAGGAAAGAAAATTGCCCTCACTGACTAGCTGTTCTGACCCAAAAATCATGGGATATTTTTTAGAGGAATGCAAACAACATGGAGTGGAAGCTTTGCATAAGTGTTACTTTTCCAGAAGCAGAAAACCATCCTGGAATTTAGCCTCCCATGTCTATTTTGGAAAATTAAACTTGGTCTCCAAGGCATAAAATTATTTTTAGCTAAGAAACCTAGAATGTGTACAGCATTGCTAAATAGTGCTAGATATATGAAAAATGAAAAATAATCATAATTTCAAATTCTTTCCAGCAAGGAAAAGAAAAAAAAAAGTAAAGCTGCAAACTTTAGGTGTCTGTATCTGTGCATTTTAATTTACTGACTGACTCAGCCCGAAACATTGAAGTCTCTTAATCTTTTCTTTGTTTTGGTCCCATTTATTTTATTTCATGGGTATGGGCCGATCCTCACTCAGTTCCTTCTATTTAGTTGAACTGGTCAATGGGCAGCTTTGAGTGATAATGAGCTATATAATCTGCAGGCCTCCTATAGTGTTGATTTCTGTGGGGCCAAGAAGGATCTTCTGACCTGAATTCTGTAAACTGCTCTAATACTGTCAGACCTCATGGGTAGAAACAGAGAGCCTATGTCTGTTCAATGTCATGAAACGACATCAGTTTGACAGATGTTAGTTTTTAAAACTATTTCAGTAACAAAATCCACTGTGGTGCCCCAATCTTTCTCCTTTAACTGTTTAGAGTAGTCACCATTATTTACACAGTGATCTGGAAGAGCTTTAATTATTCTGGTCACTCTTTCTCAGGGAATATCAACACAGGTCTGTTTTAGAGGGGCAGACACAATATCCTAGGATGACCATTATTCAGATAAAGGTACAAAATGGATAGAATCCTACACCATCAGTTTTTCTAGACACACCATTCATGCTCAACAATATATCCCTAAGCTGTTTCCTTTGAGAACAGTAAGTTAGTTTGCTTGAACTATAGGTACCCTGTTTGGTGTTGTAAGTAGGCCTGTTTGGTGTGGTAAGTTGGCCTGCAAGGTATGTGGGCACTAAGTTGAGAAGACTAAGGAACATTGAGATTTCTCAACTAGGATGGTCAACTTCTTTACAAGCAAAGGTTGCAACATCTCAGACTTTTTGGTCTAGAAAGGAGAGAAAAAAACTTATTGAGAGGTATAATATTATGCATCGTGTGAAGAAATTGAATAAGAACTTTTTCTTCATTTGCAAAAATACTAGAACCCTAAGAAGCTACAAATTAATATCTGATCCAATACGAATTGTGCTAAATATGATCAAACACAGCAAAAGCTACAAAAAACAACTCAGTATTTGGCCCTTGACCTATACAAAGCATTTGATTTCGTGGACCACAGATTCTTATTAAACATATTGGAAAGTGTACGTTTCCCAACCACATTAATAGAAGTCTTCTCACAAATATACAACACCACTACGGCTTCTATATATGTAAACAGAACCCTGTCAGCCTCCTTTCAAGTAAGTAGAGGAACCAAACAAGGCTGTCCACTATCCCCCCTAGCTAACAGAATCAATATTAATAAAAAAATAATTGGATACAAAATAGGAGGAAAAGAAATAAAACTTAATCTCTATGCAGATGACTGCATGCTTTTTTCAGAAAACATACAGGATAGTATTGAGCCATTAAAAAAAGAACTAGAATCATTCCAATATTATTCAGGCTTAAAAATCAATTTAAGCAAATCACAAGCATATTATGTAAACACACCACCCCAAACAATAATAGCAGTCTATAAAACTTCAGTGATCCCAACAGCGACTAAAGGAATAAAATATCTTGGTATTTACATTCCTAAAAATATTGATAAAATATTTAATTTGAATTATTTGAAAGTCTGGAATAAGGCAAAGAAAGATATGGCAAGGTGGGAAAAGAAAAATTTGGCAATAACAAACAGAATTATAGCAGTTAAAATGATGATAATCTCTAGACTCTCATATTATTTTCGTACGATCCCAGATATTGTATCTCCAAAAATTTTGAATGCTTGGAACAACCATATTCTCAAATTTGTGTTGGCAGGCAAACGTCATAAAATACCAAAAAATATTACCTCTAAACATCAATCCAAGGGAGGTTGGGTCCTAACAAGTTTAACATTATATTATGATGCCTTCAAACTACAACATCTTTTTCATGCCCTATATGCAGAAAGAAAATGGTGGACACAAATTGAATTAAATAAACTAAATTTTACCAAAATTCACCCTCTATTTACAGACACAAAATATTTACTAAAACACATTCCCAATTCTTACTTAAGAAGTTCATTAGTAGTTTGGGACAAATGGAGAGCAAAACAGCATCCGTATTTATCCCAAGAAATGCCATTACGCTATGTAACAGAACTAGCAGATACAATACCCTCCTATAACTGGGATAAATTACAAGAACAAGGACTATACAAAATAAAAGATTTTTATATAAATCAAACCACAACAGTAAAAAAATAAGACATTTTAGACACATTAACACCTAAAGAGAGCTCTTGGTTTCAAGCCAAAGTGATAATACATACACTGGAATCTCCAATCATAAAGAGAAATGTGAATAAGCCAATTACAGACTTTGAAAATTTATTTGATATCCTTAAAAACATCGGAAAAGGAGGTGTGGCAACAATTTACAAAATATTAGTAGAATTAGAATACAGTATGGTGATGTTACTCATGTGCAGAATCAATGGTCAGCAGATCTTAATATCCAAATTACAGAAAAACATTGGTCCACAATTTGGAATAAAAAGCACCCGTGCTTTGGATATATGTATACAAGGGAACCATATTTAAAAGTACTCTCACGATGGTATTCAACACCGGTCTGGCTCTCATATTTGACTTCGCAATATTCAAAATTGTGTTGGCATGGGTGTGGAAAAGTAGGTACGTATGCCCACCTTTGGTGGGACTGCCCTATCATTAATAATTTTTGGCTCAAAATAGAAAAAGAGATTAAAAACATCATAAACATACAATTTAATATGACAGCAGGAATGGCTCTCCTGCAAATAATAGACTCAACTGAAATTACATCTCACAATAAAATACTACTACATTTTATGCTTATTGCAGCCAAACAAATCATTGCAAAAAATTGGAAAGCCCATGATACATTAAATATACTGGAGTGGTACCTTAAATTGGCAGAATTGGCAGTAAATGAATTAATTACGTCGCAATATAGAAACTTAAAAGACCTCAAACCCTTATATGGATACAAAGAAGTATGGTCCCCATTTATAACAAAACTTAATGATCTGAATGGAAACAAAATGATTCCCTTCCATATTGTCAAATTATTGCTTGATTAAAGTAATATACTGGTTTTTGTATTGTACCTTGCCTCAAAACTAGAAACAAATGATTGAAATGATATGATATGGTATTGCTGCCGTTGTGTAAATAATTCATGTTTGTTTGTAGTTATGTATGTTGATTGAATGTGTTTTTATGAGAGAGGGTTGTAAAAAAAAAAGAAAAAAGCAAAAGACTGAAGCTGCGCTCCATGACAGAGGATAGCTGGAAAGAATTATTAAACTATTTGATGAGACCTCAAGCTCCAGAAATTTTGAGAGACAAAATATTAAGACTACTGCTTTGGTCCAACTAAAAGCATATCAAGAGGTAAAGGAGAAAAACAATATGTTATCAACTGAGCGCACACAGGGAAGGTGAAAGGATCTATGTGTATGTATATTCACAATGTTATTGTTCTTTTTGTGTTGATGTTATTATAAAAATAAAACTAAAAAAAAAGAACCCTAAGAAGCTGATTCCTGGATGAATCAGGTCAGGCAAAATGTACTCTTATACTTCTTCTGCTTCCTCTTCTTCTTCCACGCCATGCATAGTTAGTTAAACTTTGGAATTCACTCTCATGAGATGTGGTGATGGCTACCATTCTGATTTCAGAAAAGGTTTGGACCAATTCATGGAAGTCAGGGCTATTAATGGATATTAACCTCAAAGGTAGTAGGAGGCAATATGCCTCTAAGGTCAGCTCCTGGAGGACTGTGAACAGGGCAAGTTGTGTTCTTGTGCCCTGCTGGTGGGCTGTCATGTGAAGCTGGCTGGTCACTCTGAAAGCAGACTGTTGGACAAGACAAGACATGGATCTGATCCAGTGAGTCATGTCTTAGGTTCTTCTGTTCTTACATGGCATGAATGGGTGCTGCCTGGAATCTCAGGCAAGAAATTTGGCTGGTCCTCAGAGGAAGGAAAATTTCCACTTCAGCTGCCTGACAGTCGCAGAATGACTATATTTTATGTGCTGTTATGGTCTGTACTGAGCATCATCAAGAGGACAGTTTTATCAAGAGAGCTTTTTTTTTTTTGCTTTCCTTTATGGCCACGATGATAGATCTTTAAGCTCAATTGAGAACACAATCCTTATTCAGATAACATAATAGGCATAATTTGTATGAGCAAGGGTATAGGCGACAGGTTTGCTCCAGATGCTCCTCTCTCTGATCACCTGGCACTGATTTAATCCCACTCCACCTGTTCACATATGGGGTGAATTAGTAAGGGAAAGGTATGCTGAGAGCACACAATACTGTATAGAAATGGTTGTGTCCTGTGATTTCCCTATTTCTCGAAAGATAAAATGATGTGGATGAGGAAACAAGAATAAGAGGAAAAGTCAAGTGATTTACAGCCACAGAGAATAGCCAGCAGTATATTTTTGGATCCCTGGAGTCTGCAGAATATTGCAAAAAGGGGATTTCTAGCCTCTCTACATAAATGAGGAAAATGATTAAACAGATTCATTAAATATATTTTGCTGTACAGTTTAGTTTTTGCTGATTCAAAAATTTGGGGCTTGCTTTTAAAGTGAAAAAAAAAATACACACACACACACACACACCAAAACATACCCATTACCAACTGTTTACTTAGAGGCAAATAAAGAGGCAAGGGAAGTTATAATGGCAGCAGGCTTGTTTTACTGGCAGTTCGTTCATTTCTTCTTATTGCCAAAACTAAACAATCACTCTTTGCAGACCCTTTATCCTTGCCCAATATGAAAAATGAAAAAGGACTGGAAAAAAAAGGTCAGGGTAAAAATCAGTTGCATTTTTAAATACAAATTCCAGACTTAGGCCCTTTCTGCACTGAGCATTTTTCAGGATAATATTCCATAATAAGAACTGCCATCTGCATGCTGGTGTGGACTATAGCAAGCCCTGCCTGTAGCCTACCATAGTCTGTACTTGCATTCAGAGAACAGGGGCCTTTCTGTACTTGGCCTTATTCTGGAATATATCCCAGAATAAGGACCTGCTATCTGCATGCTAGTGGAAGCTATGGCAGGCCCCAAGTGAGGCCTGCCATAGTCTGCATTAGCCTGTGGCCAGAAGACTGCTATCCCGAGATATATTACAGAATAAGGTCAAGGGCAGAAATGGCCCTGGTCCCTGTACCAGATATAAAATGCCTGAGGAGGAGAACTTTGCCATGGGCGTATTCGCACTTGGCTTTATTCTGGAATATATCCCAGAATAGGGGCCTGCTGTACACATTCTAGTGCAAGTTACAGCATGACCCAAGTGAAGCCTACCATAGCCTTCATTAGCATGCAGACCATAGACCCCTGTCCTGAGATATCCTCCAGAGAAAGGCCATGTGCAAACAGGCCCCATCCCTCCTGTGGGTGGTCTAGTAGTGGCAGTCTAGGACCACTCTGCCCTCTGGGTGACTCTCCAGCCTGGCTGGGCACAAACATCTTGGAAGAGATGATTCTTTGTGAGACTTGGGCCTTTTGTCAGCTGCTCTGAACTCTACTTGGCCTCAGCTGACTCAATTGGTTTGTGTGTGTTTGGCTTATTTACAATGTTTTGTATGATGTGCAATTTTTATAATGTATTTTTATTATAATGGTTTGGTTATTATTTTGCATTGTGTTTTTCCTGTTGTTGTAAACTGCCTTGGGCAAAATTTAATTTGGAAAGGCAGTATACAAATAAAATGGGGAAAAAATGTGACCCAGAAAAAGACCCAGTGCAGAAAGGGCCTTAGGTTATGTCTAGATCAGTGGTTCTCAACCTTCCTAATGCGACCCCTTAATGCGGTTCCTCATGTTGTGGAGACCCCCAACCACTGGGGAGGGGCAGCTGGGAGGGGGGAAGGAGGGGCAGCAGGAGACTTGATGTGACCCCTCTGAAAGGGTAGTTCGACCACCAAAGGGGTCCCGATCCACAGGCTGAGAACCACTGGTCTAGATGTTAAGGTGGACCCCTGTAATCCTCTCAGCATTGCACTGGGAGTGCCAGACGTTCCTGTGGTCTTCCTTTCCAATGCAAAGTGTAGAAATCTTGTTGCATAACTGTCCTGCCCAGTTTCCCATAACAGCTCTGTTCACCTGCACATCTGGAGCGGTGCAAACCAAATCACCTCACTGGGGATTTCTGGGAGCCACTGAACTGTGTGAAAAAAGGGGGAGTGGGTGCTTGTTCCCCCCCCCCCAGAAGTCCCCAGCGAAGTGATTTCTTGTGCATCTCACCAAATGTCAGGTAACCTAAGGTTTGCCGTGAATCTTGTGGGACGTGGGTGCTGTTCTAGGACTGGTAGCAAGGAACAGGAGCACTGATATACTATCTAAATGGCATCCCATTTAAGTGGGTGGGCATAGTCACTCTGACTGCTCTGTTTTCTTTGGGGATGGCACTGACAAAGGTGAGTGACAGCTTGAGATTCACTGCCTTGGCTTGACAGTAACAGACCACTACTTTCAATGGCGGTAGAAGCAAACGTGATTTATTCAGCTCAATGCATCTTATCCTTGACCACGGTGCCTTAATTTATTCTCTTACCCCTCTTGGTTTAGCAATGATATAACAAAGTCTGTGTCTAAACAGGATGAAAACTTTGCAAGTTGAGCATAGCAGTTTTCAGATTTTATGATGCTCCACAGCACCTGCATATTAAAGCTTGAAACTCTGAATTTTTTTAAAAAAAACCTATTTACATAAATATTCTGTTCCTCAGCATTTTCCCAGCTATTTGGGCAAACTGCATGAGAACCCGTGAGAACTCACTTTCAACTGAGATGCAGCAGACCTTTCTGAGAGGGAGGGACTATGCACATAGATCCTCGTAATGAGTAGGGAGCCAGACTCTTATCTTATCTTGGAATACTGGATTTGATTCCACCCTCCTCCATAAAGCCAGCTTGGGCTAGTCACAGCTCTCATCTGAGCTCTCACAGCCCCACCTACCTCACAGGGGGTTCTATTGAAGGGACAAGAATAGAAAGCTTTGTTGAGCACTTTGAGTCCCCTTAAATGGGTGAGAAAAGCAAGATAAAAAAGCCAACCCTTCCTCTTTTCCCTGTGTGTGTGTGGGGGGGGGGGGGCTTTACTATGAAGTAAAAGGTAAGGTCCACATTTTTAACATCCTGTCTGGAAGCACCCAAGGTCATGAAATAACTAACCAATCTCCAACTTTCCCTCCTAAATGTAACTATTTACAGAAGTGGTGCCATATAATCATGATAATATTTACATTAAAAGTCTCTGGCAGGCTTACAATGTCTGACAAAGCTCAGTGAGAGGCAGTGAGAGGGTTGGAAAGGGAGCCTGCAAATCAAGCTGTCCCTTGTGTCATAAGAATGTAAGAGCATAAGAAGCCTTGTTGAATCAGGCCATGGCCCCTCTAGTCCAGCATCCCATGTCACACAGTTGCCCACCGATTGCTTCTGGGCATCTCAAGCAAAGGACAAATGAAAAGCCTTCACCTGCTCTTGAATCTGTACAAATGACCTTTAGAGCCATCCTGCCTGTCTCTCCAACCTAGAGGAAGTACCTAGGCACCCGCCCTAGTGGTCAAGCATAGGGATGTGCACAAATATTTGTAACATTTGATATTCGTACAAATTTATACAAATCCAGACATTTGTATATGAATTGAATGTTATGACATTCATACATTGACATTTGTATGAATATGAGTGTTTCGGAACAGTCATGAAATGGGGATGTGGGAAAGTGGCTACACCGGTCCCATCTGCAATGGATCCAGAGTGAATTTGACATGGTTTGAAAGTGGATTCAAAGTGGATTCAGTGATTTGAGGTGCCTGAAGATGGTAGGCTCCTATTCCAGAATATAATATGGAATAAGGATCAGAGCAGAAAAAGCCATCTGCAACTGGATGGTACCAGTGATATGAAAATGACTAAATTTGTATTTCCCAACTCTTTCAAATTAGTGGCCCTGTACAGGTTCTGTTGTGAGCCTTGCTGAATATTCTGGGCCTCTTTATTACAAGGCCCTTTGAGAGTGTGAGGTTTCAGCAATCCTGAGCAATCAGTATTTGCTGCTGGAAGAATGTCTGGTACAACTCAATAGGACATATATAAACAAATACTGGGCTGGTAGACTGTTGCCCCTGTGACCTTTGTTTGATGTGGACTTGATTCTGAATAGTGATTTCTGGTGCAATGCCCATGTTTGCATGGCATCAATTGTCAAGTTCAAATATTTTGCTAAATCAGCAGTTGTGTTGATCTGCTGTTTAAGTCTGGTCCCTACTGTCATTGTGGCATTTGGTGCAAAGCCCCAATGACTTAAATAGAAATCGGATTCCCTAAATTTTGACAAACACATAATAGACCAGCTGCAAAACAACAACAACAACAACTTTGCTAGGCTCAGCCTACATTACTCAAAGGGCACGTCTCCATGGTCTTTTTTTGCTTCTCTCTTGCATCAGATTTTAAAAATGTGTGTTGTAATTCAAAATAAAGCATCCCCATGTGGTTTGGGGCAACACAGATTTAAAACATACTTTCCTGTCCCCATGCAAGCTGCTTTTTGTGAGCCTGCATCTCCCCCCACCTCACCCACTGCAGCGATGACAGGCAAAAACCTCAATTGAACCTCCACAACACAACACAGATCATGCCTTTACTTGGCTGCAAATAGTTAAAAGCATAAATGAAAGCAGCTAGCTCTCTCCATAACTAATGTTTGTAACATTGTTACAAGCATAACTGAAAGCAGCTCACTCTCTGCAACTGTTTGTGTGCAGAAGCTGTCCAGCGAACTCTTTCTTTCACATTATTGGGAGGGGGAGAGAAATTCTGTGTTTACTATCAGGGGAAGTGATGCTAATTATCTTAACAACAGAGAGGGAAATTTCACATACACACTGACAGCAAGCACAGAAACTCTGTGTGCTAAAATGGAATGTTATTAGTTATGCCTGTAACTATGTTACAGGCATTGGTTATATTTTTAACTCTTGGCGGGCTGGCTGGCTGACAGGCTGCAGGGCGTGATTTGTTTTTAGTTATGCTTGTAACTCTTGGCAGCCAAGGAAAGGAATGTTTTCACACACACACGTAAAGAGCGAAAAAGATTAATGTAGCCAGAAAGACACTTTAAAGAAATCCATGTGCGTCTCCATGCTCCCAGGATAATCCGCGGTTTCTCCCTAAGTCGGATGTAGTACTGTTTGAAAGGGGGGGGGTTCTGCTGTGGATTTTCCTCCTTTGTGCCTGATGTTGCCCGGAGTAAAATTGTGCATGGAGACGCTCTGAGGCAAAACAAGCTTAAATGCAGGGTATTTTTGGCATGAAGACATACCTGAAGATATCTTCATTACTCTTAAGGCCCAGAAAATCAAACTGGACTGTGGAATACGACTTCTCTATTATAACAAGCAAGATAATTTTTAAGGTTCCTGGCATTTTTAGTTAAATGGTACACATGTAGGGTGAATATCCACAACTACCCTAAATGTACCTATATCTTTTCCCTTACCCTCTTTTTCTGCTAGAGACCTTATTTAACTTCTAAATCATAATGTTTAAGTAATTACTTATCATAATTACTTTAGGCAATGAAAGATATTTATACCTTTTAAACATCTAATCCTTAATTAGCATATTTTCATTAATCAGAGAAATGAATAATTTAAAAATTGGATAACAGACAAATTATTAAGAGGACTTTGTCTGGAAATAACAATCCATCTCAGCACTGTGTGTTGCTCAGCCTAATCCCAGGAGGTTTGCTGCCTATCCTTTTGGAAGAACACGGCACCTCCTACTCATGAAAAATCCTTAGTCCTTCATAGCTGCTGTTGGCAATTCTGTGGTTGACTAATACCAGGGGAACTTTTTATGGTTAGGTATGTCTAGAAAGGAGAGTGATGACTGAAGGTAAGTGACTGATCCCAATAGTCTCTGATCTAATTAACTGTTGGTTTGAAAAGATTGGCTGTCATAATAGTATTTGTCCGTGGTTCCTGTGTCCAGCCTTTAATTAGATCTATCAAGGTGACACAGGACAGAAAGAATAGCACTTAAAGAGCAAGATTAAAAGGGAAAATGTCTGACCCAGGTGAAGAATATAGTATAATGGTGCCTCCAGATGCAATTTAAACTGTGGGGCAATTCTCACTTGGCCGAGTAGTGCATGCATGATAAGTTCCCAGACAGAGCGCCTGCATGTGAAGAAGCCTTTTCTTTACCAGAAATAGCTCCTTCATGCAGGAGCTTACTGTACATGTATTCTGCATGATGCAGGTTTAACTGCATCACACATGTACTAGTGCCAGAACCGGTAAGTCTCTGAGTGCTCAATCTGCACATCTTCCAGCTCGGAAGACGTGCGTGAGGGTCATGTGATGACTGCCACGCTGCTTGTTTGCCCGAATGATAGTGCCACTGGTGCCAGCACTGGAAATCAAACATGGCTGCTGTCCAGTCAGCCATTTGCATTTCAGTTAGGTTTTGGGAGCTTTGGGTTGGTTGCTTTTGCTGTAAGCATTCCCAAGTGTGGATGCTGAGAGCATACTAGTGCAATGCCTCCTAAGTGACCAAGGTATAGTTTGAAAAGGCCCTGTGGTTTTCCCTGGACTATATTGGGATTGCTGCACATAACCATGCCAATCTCAATAAACTCCTGGGATACTCCCCCAAAAATGTATTATGTAGGCATGACAGAAAATCCAGCTCTGATGCCAGGTTTTCCATCATGCCAAATTGCTTACCTTGATTGACGTTTCCTCATGAAATTGCTGCTCTTTCAAAAGTACCCATACATAGGAAGTGCACAAAAAAAAAAGGCAAAGGGAAGTGGGTGGGTAACTCCCAATATCTGACTGCTCCAGTGATAAAAATGCAAAAAGCGTTTATTAAAAGAAATCTACCATTCAGAACTAATAGAGTGAATATAGCTTAGTGGGAACAAATGTATCTCCTTCACCATCCTATATGACACAGATATGCTTAGAGTTCAAAATAAATTTAAGAATTAGTCTGAATATCCAACAGTAGGTTTACTAAATATATATACACACAAACATAGATATACACATAGGTAATTAGTCCTGTACTAAGCAGAAAAACGAATGTATGATATTAGAAATTTCCCTCTTCAAATTAAGTAACTTGACTTTCTGTAGGATGCCTTCACTTTGCCTTGAACACAGCAATGTGGCCTCTCAGGCTTTGAAACCTCCAACAAAATAAAACTAGTTCGTAGAAAGCCATAACAGAGATAAACACTTGTATCAGTAAATTACTGTGTTTGGGTAAATGATCATTCAACCTGTAAATTAATTATACATCAGTTTAATTTTCAAACTAATATCAAGCCCAGCATCAGAAATTAGGTATTTTCCTGATTATCAACATCAGTAAAACTCAAAAGTATACATATTCTGAATCTAAATAAAATTACACAAGAGTGAGAATTCACTATTTAGCAATAATGAAAAAGAAAAAAAGTTTTTCTTAAAAAAAAGACCTTGTAAAGAGCTTCATTCTATCTCCAGTGTGGTAAAATAAAACAATTTATAGAATGTAAAGACAATGTATTTTTTGGCCCTGCTACAGAAAATCACATCTGTTCAACATGCGTTCTGTTTTATGACAAAATGGGTAAGCTGCTTGCTGCTTATAGTAGGAAAAGGAGAGCTAAAGAATATACACTGTTGACATTTCATTCGTAATCAAGAAATCTAGATTTATTTTTTTTAAAAAAAATACACCATTGCCCATTGTTTCACAGGAAACCATTAAAACATCATTATTATTTGAGATGTGAAACACTATTGGCCCATCTCTCTCTGAATTGCATTGCACATGTAAAGAAACTTGTCTTTTATAGGATATTATCTGTGGACAATTCTTTACTCTTGTGTATGCCCATCTTCCTCCCACCTTTATTGTAGTCCACATGCAGTCCTGGAAATGTGGCTCAGACCAACCCGAGGCCTATGTGCCCACCTACCCACCCACCTATCTATATCATTTATCTATCATCTATCTACAATCTTCATACATATGTCTGTCTGTCTATCCCACCCTATCATAGAGGGCTAGCATGGCTTCTGCAGAGCCTGCTTAAGAAAAAAAAAGAGCAGGAGGAGGCTGCAGAGGAAAAAAAGGTTTAGGCAGGCAGCAGATAGCCACTAGCAGTGCAAAGCCTCATCCGTGTGTTTATTGTTGTTCTATTTGTAGGGTTGTGCAGGAGCTCACTGTTGCATTAATTTTAGGCTTGTCAGATTACACATCACATCCTGCCAGATGCTGACCCATTAGAGCAAAGACTGTTGTGACAAGAGAGAAAAGTTGTGATGGCAAAAGGAAGTGATCCTGCTTTGCATCCTGTAAGGTGTGAGACAGTGGAGATGCATTGAGATGGGGAGTAATCTCACTGGGTGAGGAACATGGTATCCAGTCAGAGCAGCTTGAAGGCCTCTTGGGTGCTGGTGTGCAGATAAAGCCAAGCAAACCATAAAGGTACTTGCAAGCTTTATGGGGCATCAGATCACAGAACAATTAATCCCTTTGTTCCTCTTTAATAGGAAACATCTTGTACATTTTTGTACATATTCAAAAATATACTTGGTAAAAACAGTGACGGATGGGTTGATGGGCATAATTGGAGTATGGGAAAAGTCCCAGTCCTGCTTGTGAATGTGTGAGAGCCACTGCCTGGCCATGTTTTGCTCTCACTAAAAGCAGGCCCACTCTCCTGGCCTGTCTGCTGGATGCTGTGTTTCCTCGAAGACCACCTTAGCTGTTTGTATTTTCATACCACCGTGGCCTTGGGCTTGGGCGAGAAGGCTGTGGGAACCAGATATGACTGCAGCTACTAGATATAGTCCTGCTTTGACTTCATTCCTTGTCTTTTGCTATTAGCTCAATAAACAGAAGAACCTGCTTTATGGCAGATATATGTCTGTGTGAATTCCTTGCCTAGGTCAGGACTTGAGGGCAGCTGGTGGGCTATTTTGACAAAATGGCATTGATTATGAGGATAAAGTGTCATAGTAAGACTTGATTTAGGATAACAGAAACCCTTGAAGCATCCTTGTGGGCAGAAGATATCATCAAATTATGCAAACCCTAATGTAACCTAGGAAAGTGGGGTAACTGTTCCAGATCCTAAATGCAATGACTGCTTCATATTGTGAATTGTCTCCCTCATGAAGAGAAGAACTTGCCTAAGCTCTCACTGTCCCTTCAAATGGACAACTGAACTTACATGTTGTTTCTTTTTGCAAACCAACATTTTGCAAATTAGTTTGGCTGCTGACTAGAATGTGAAGACTCTCTGTGCAATATGAAGATCCCATTGTTGATATCTGCACTGGTCTAAGTATCTGCCCACTAGTGTGGAACAGCAGAGCACCCACTATCACTAGTATGCTTCATCCACACAAGACAAAGCTACAGACCAGGGTAAGAGGATAATATGTGACATATCCCAGGCCAAGCATAACTGGACCAGCGCTGATATCCCACATCAGGAAGGGTGTGTCCAGAATACAACAATGAGGCCATTTGACAGCACAACAGAAAGCTCCACCAGAAGTGGTGTCAGAAGTAATCATGCTGCCGGAAACTCGAAGGCTAGGAAGCTTTGTTTCTTGTCTTCTAAGGTTGAGGGCTAGTTGGGGCTTTCAAAGCCAGCATTCGAGCTGGGTTGGAATGGATGGTCTGGAATTTGGACAGCCATATCCTGCCCCACTGACAACCCATCCAAGCACTGGATGGGTTGCCTAACCCAGACCAGGGCATTCTACCATGGTCTGGGATAGGCTAGCCTAATGTGCAAATGTCTTCACTGGCCAATAAGCTACATAGGGAAGCACATCTGCAAGACATGAACACAGAGATTGCACTACTTTTAGTCTCTCAGCATTTGGCCTTCAGAGGTGAACCAGGTTTGTCCCTCTTTGATCTCCACAAATTATATTTTCGTTTGTATTCCAGACAGAGGTTTGACCCTCTTTGCACCACTCTGGTGAGATTGCTTTCTAGGGCTGTGATTAGACACAACAACAACATCAAAAAAAAAATCACTGAGGCAGCTTAGAGACAGCTTGGAGGTGGGATCGTTTACACCCCAGTCTGCCCCTCCCTGCTCTGATGAACATTCTGGGCTAGAAAAGGTGGATTAGAGAAGGACTGGAAACATGAAGGACACATACTACTACTGTCTCTCTCATGTGCCTCTTGAGATGCCCCCCTTTTAAGTGCCTGAACACACCCCAGGCTGCCTCTGAGCCATGAACTACAAAATACTAGGATTTGTCAAAAATATCAGACAATGCTTCATATTGGCAAGACTCTATTACTGTCAATGTTGAATGCTAGTCATTTTAAGTCACTAATTTTACATCAGTTGATGCTGCAATGTATACAAGCATTGTTTGGAGAAAGTCCTAGATTTCATTTTATTTTTTAGGGGAAAATTAAAAACATATTAAGTTTGGCCAATATATTTCATGTAGCATTTATCCTCTGGTGGAAGATAAGCAGGAAAAATGAGATATTAATTGCTAATATCTGTGAAAAAGATCTTTCCCCTTCCTTTTTTTCCTCTAGAAGGCCTTCGGCTTATGGCATTAAGTAGTTCAGTGATGAGCAGGGCAAATGATCAGGAAGGGCAGAGTATAAATACAGCTCACCATATAGGATATAACAAAAGAGCAGAGCTATTTTTAGAGAAGCGATTTCCTGTACATTCTGCATATGTTATTCTGTTCGCATATGGTTCTTACTCAAGCCAACAAATTAAAATGCATTTTATCTGAAATAGAACTCTTGGATCCCTTTCCATTTTCACATAATAAATCTATAAAACGAAGATGCTGAGAGAGAAAAAAGACTCCTTTTAAAAATAAAAATAAAATAATAAAAACCCTGTATTAAAAATAGTTCACAAGATTTGTGTGCGCGCATGCGTGCACAAACGTTTTAGACAAAAGGTTTAATACATTTCAAAATACTCTGAGTTCATCAGCTAGTTTCACTGTAGAAATAACACTGGCAAGTCTATATTTCTATTATAATAGGTCATAACATCTAATTGAAATGATTACAGTGGCCATTATTTTGATATCGGGTGGACTGGCTCAGATATTAAAAGAAATGGTTTGAGTAAGATAATAGAGCTTCTTTGTAATCTCTCGCTGCATTTACACTAAGTTTTAATCCAGCTTCAGTCCACTTTCACTATGAGAGAACACATCAGCAAAGTGATCAGTCATTTTTTTGTTTATGTTATCTAACCCAGCCTCCGTGGATATTCTAGGTAAGATGTTGCCAAAAGAAAACATCTTTTCACTTTGCTACTTTGTTCTCTTATTCTGAAAGTGGACAGAGGCTGGATTAAAATTTAGGTGTGAAGACATTCCCTGTGTTACTTTGTTGTTATATGAGTGTTGGAACCAACCAAGATGGCATGTTGCATGCCTTTGCTGTCCCTGTTCCCCCAGAACTAGAAGAAAATCTGGAAACTGGGCTGGACTACCCAATCTTCCAGGTCCTTATTTGGGGTTAGGTCAGGAGCAACTGGCAAACAGTCACATCCTTGCTGCCAGGGCACTATTCAATTAATTCAATGGCTAGTTTGCCTTTGGACTTGAAGCTGGTGCATCTTGTATGAGAACATCTTCCCACAACACCCTTCCACTGACCTCTTGTTTATCTGGAAAGCAGCATGCATTGGTGCCTATGGCAGGGTCTACACAGAGAGTGGGCACAGTAGCTTAAGCATGCTATCTTGTCCCCTTCTACACTTAGAATAGTGCTATGAAAGGTTATTCCTGGCTTTGATCATGATGGGCTTAGGTGGACACAGCAGAGGAGAGGTTTAAACACAGAGAATAGGCCCCATGGACCACTTCCTGCAATTGAATACTAGCAATGCTGCGACTGAATACTAGCAATGCCACAGAAGGGACCAATGGTGGCAGGGTTGGTACCACAAGGGGAGAACTGCCTAGAACACTTTGAGCTCTTCAAACACATTTGATGTGCTGTAGAAGTTATTTGGTAGAGCACATCATCTATATGCATGGTGTGACAAGTCCGTGGAATGGGGATATTAGGCTCTCATGGCACATTCAAGGGATTAAGGTGATGTTTGGTACCTGCATATGTCAAGCAAACAGTGAACTGATAGCTGGCATCTTCATTATAAAACAAAACCAAAAAAAAAGTACTAACAAGGAAGCAAGAGAAAGGCAATCTGCAGAAGAATAACTGAGGTCAAAATATAACTTGGAATTCATAGGGTCCTGAGCATGAGCATAACAGGATCTTTCCTACCTTGTTCTTTTACTTGGTTCATCTTCCCATTGAAAAACCCTTGTTGGGCCATGGTCACACCTTCACTTTAAACCTTCTTCAGTTCATCTTCAGGTCTGACAGCTCACACCTTTTCACTTCTATCCATTTTATTTGTGGACTTTTCACCCTCCATTTGGACTTTCCTGAATGGAAAATCCACAAACAGACCAGATGAAAATGAAAAGGTGTGAGCAATCAGACTTAAAGTGAAGATTTAGCCATGTCCTTGGTTTCTCAAAAACTTTCCAGTAGACACAAGATGTTGCACAGAGAGGAGAAATGGCTGAAAAGAAACAAGGGAGGTTTGTGTGAGTGAGAGACATGAGTTTAGACTAGCACATTAAGCACATTAAATGCACAGCATCCTTCAATCAAAGGACTTTTTTACACCTAGCTCCAGTGGGACAGTGTCCCAGAGAAGTTAAGTTCCAGGATGGTGGCTAGCGATCACATTGGGAACACTGGCATCAGCCACATTAATCAAGAAAGCATCTCCGAGGAAGCTTAGAGAAGGCTTTGAAGTGGGATTGTTCACATACCAGCCTGCCTCTCTCCCTCTTATGAACATTCTGGGCTAGAGAAGGTAGATTAGGGAAGGATTGGGGGGAACACCAGGGCTGCAAACTGTTGCTCTGAGGTGCCTCTTTTGGTATGTCTGAACACAGCCTGAGTGCTGGTACAGTCAGACAGCATTTACTTAATCCACATTATTTAGATAATCTTGAGTAAAACATGGATTAGTAATTCAGAATGAAATATGTCTGGATGTGCTGTACTCTGAATTTTGCAAATAACATGAATTAATGTGGATGAACCTTATTGGCCAATAGTACATCTATGTGTATAGAATATCTCAGGCTATGAGACATAGGCCAAAGAAAAGAGCATCTCTGAGCCAACTCCGAGTTAGCTTAGAAATGAGAAAAGGTGGCTTAGGAGTGGCTTAGGAACATGGGGCCCACACACTGTCTTTGGACATGTCTCTGAGGCACCTCTGAGGTGCCCCTTTTGCTATGTCTGAACACAGCTTCAGATCTGCATTGTGAAGATGTTACCCATTCATTCTAATGTATTCTGGCAGGCAGGGAAATGGCAGTAGCCTGCAGTTAGAGATCTGCAGGCTCTCAACGTTGGTGATGCCTTTTGTTTTATTGTGTAGTTATATGCAATATAGTTCACTTGGCACCTTGAAGCTTTCCAAGATTCATAAACAAATTGTGCCCTGGTGAAGATGCATGCGTGGCATGCAGACCTGTCTCTAAGAGGTTTCAGCCAAGGGACATACATCCCAAAAGTCAAGTTGCTGTGGCTGGGGGAGAATAGTGACATATTTGAGGCATTGCTGCTGACAACGCACACCGCTAATGAATGACAGTGCCAAAATGCCAGCACTTACCTTGTCACCGCCAAAGAGTTACAATTAAATTGCCCCTTAAAAAACTGACAAGTGACGAAAGAGGTTTCGATGAAGGTCATGAGTATCTAGGATTTCTATTCCCTTTGTGCACGGCTGTAATTTCTGATTTCCCACAAAAGAAATCGCAAGACAAATGTCCTCTCATAACTTAGAAGGTTTCCAAGAGAAATATGAGATTACAGAGGCAGAGTTTAGTACTGTATTAGCTGTGCCCATGAAACCTTGTTGTATTGAAAAGTGCATACAAGTGCTGCCATATTTCTCTGATGCTGCATTTAAGGCCATATTCTTCCTCTTTATTATATGTCTCAGAAAGAAGCACACAAATGTTTAGCATTTTGGAGAAATAAAACAGCTGGATTTTTTCTTTGGCCAATTTACAGTTCTTTAGGAATGTGGATGAATCATTCCTAGTGCAAATCATGTTTCTTCTTCTTCTTCTTCTTCTTCTTCTTCTTCTTCTTCTTCTTCTTCTTCTTCTTCTTCTTCTTCAGCTCCTCATTATGTGTAAAACTTGAAGGCTTTGAATTTTTCTGCCACAGGGAATAGCTCCATTTCTGGATTGTGTTCACAGTTGATAACAGTATTTTTTATATATATATCATTTCTTAGTGCTTATTTTAGAAACTGCATGGCAATCTACCACAGGGCCTTTCTGCACTGAAGGACATGGCTGGAATCAATAGGTCTCAACCAGCAAAAACCATTGATCCAGATCAGAGCGTGGTCTTGTTTGGAATAGCATTGTCTGCACAATGTTGCTCCAGACCAGCCCCTGCCATGGTGATGAAACTAGGTTTCTAGTGTTCCAAATGGCTAGGAATAAAGAGCTTCTGGGGACCTGGTAGTCTCAATCATGGAAGGCGTGCCTTCTGTATCCTTCTGTGTTCTGGACCAAGGCCTGCTCGTGTGCCAATAGACAAATCTACTAGCAATCGCAGTGAGGCCTCCCTGACTGGGAGTGTGTTTTGTCTAGTATGTATAGAGGATATGAGTAGGGCCTCACACATCCACACTAATACGAGGACTGATGAGTCCCAGAAGCTGACTACCTGGTCACCTATTCCTCATTGCAGCTAAGTGCAGAAAAGACAACAGAATCCATTTGTATTATGCTATTAAAAAAAATTGCTTCTAACAGCACTAGTAGTAAAACTAGAGCCATAGCTGTTAATGGGGGGACTGTGGTATTTTTTCTTCTGTAAATATGGTAATTTCATATTCTGATATTTTGAGGGACTGTTTCTCTGGGGCCTTTGATAATAGTACAATAGGAAAGCAACTTGGCTGGCTGTTTCAAAATGCCAATATTTACACAGTATTTCCCTTGTAACAACTTCTCTAGGGAACTCAACCAACTTTGCATTCTGTTGCATGTATGGATCACCTTATCCACAGGGATTCCTATGAAAGGAGGAATTTCATGGATATATTTGGATGCATATTGATCAAGTTTTTTCAGGCTTCCTACTAACCTTTGTTTAAAAATATGATCTGAAGAGCCGCGATAAAACAAACTAGTTGACTTGCACTTCCAAAATAAGTCATGAATATTTAATTTGTTATTATTTGTTCTTCCAGCACCTCAAAAGACACAGACATCACCAGATGTTCAATACTGAAATCCAATTGATTGATCTAGTGGTTAGGGAGCTGGACTCTTATCTGGGAATACTGGGTTCGATTCTGCCCTCCCCCATGAAGCCAGCTGGGTGACCTTGGGCTAGTCACAGCTCTCTTCTGAGCTATCACAGCCCCAACTACTTCACAGGGTATTCTCTTGTGGGGAGAAGAATAGAAAACTTTTGTCAGCCACTTTGAGTCGACATAAATGGGTGAGAAAAGTGGGGTAGAAAAGCCAACTCCTCCTCCTCCTCTTCTTCTTCTTCTTCTTCTTCTTCTTCTTCTTCTTCTTCTTCACAGTGAAAGGCAGAGAGGCTCCATACAGGCAGTAAAAGACCAGGAGCTGACCCTTCTAAATATTACTCTTCATATCATTTTAACCTTTTAAAACTGGTTTGCAAATGATATGATGGTGATGATATCAATATTAATTCATATTAGATACATGGGCAACATTGACAACAAAATTAGGAAAAAATAAAATACCCATACGAAACTAAACAACTCAATGGAACTAAAATTAAGGCATTGTGAAAAAAAAGAAAGTTCTTGCTGAATTGCCTTACCTAGGCTGTGTTCACGCCTAAATTTTAATCAAGCCTAAGTCCACGTTCAGATTGAGAGAACACATCAGCAGAGTGACAAACGGCCATCATAATCACCACCCAATTCTAATTGAACCAGTCCAAATTAAAACCCAGTTCAGGGATGTACAGGGATGGTTCTCTATATTTGAAAAAAGTTTTAAATTGTCATTGGATATGAATTGTTCAGTGGGGAGCAATTGTAGGCCTTTATATCAACTATCAGGTTACAAAGGCCCCATTCGAAAGGCCAGATAATAAGTCGGTGGTTTCACACTTCTTTGTACTGACAGTACGGTACTTTCAGATTCAGTACCTTTTGTGGACTAAAAGTGAGGTAAAAGTGCACATTTTATGCAAATTAAATGAGTGATCAGTCTAGTTCAGAGTGTCAGCCCATTTTATTTTGGAAAGTGGGAATATGGAATGAGTGTCCGTTCTTGCAGGCTAGCTCTCTCTTTCGCTAAGGCCTCTTCTCTGGAACCATTTATTCCACAAGCCTAGCATGTGTCAGAAGGGATGCCTGCCTCAAAATATGACTGTTCTTAATTCTAAAAATCTTACTCATTAATTTACAATAATGAGATGTAATGAATATTTATAGAAGATTTTATCTATACCTATTAATTTGCCAAGATATAATACTGGTATCACTTTTTTTTTCTGAATTAATGACATAGGGGGTGGAATGGAGTGGGAAGCTGATTAAACGAAAGTCTTTGGCTTTTCATTTTAAAAGAGTAATATGTTCTGGACAAATGCAGGTTTCCTGGAAAACTCACTGAACCTCCCAAAGGACACCAAGCAATTATCTATGTATATATCCATTATTGCCCTCGTTTCTTCATCAACTCTCCCTACCCTGCCCCCAAACCCGCAGATATCTTTTTCGCTTTCTGGAAACTGTATGGCTCCACTGGTCTCAGTTACCATTAAAATCTTACTCGGATTAAAGATCAAAGGAAAAACTGTGACTACAGCTTGCCTTTATTTTCTTCCATGTGCAGAAAAATATGGTTACTCTCAGCCCCCAAGTTGACTTTTTGGTTTTTTAAAACATGATAACAGCAGTACACGAATTTGTGCTTACTTAAGGAAGCACTCTATTTATATTTTAATTTTCCCCTCACCCATTTGTAGCTCAGTTTGAAAGTGTATTCAGGATTAACATCTATTGAATATAGTTAAGATCCCTTTTAGTAGGTAAATGAGACTGTCATCTTATATATCCTTAGCAAGAATATGAGGACCTTTCTGCACTTAACTTCCATAGAATACTATCTCATGGTAGTTAAGTATAGGAACAGTGGCCACTATTTTCATTGCAATCACCAGCCTGTCCCAGTCTTCACCCACACTTACCTGCATGCTCCCACAGGATAAAGGCTACTGTCTGGGAACATCCTCTTGCCACAACAGTGGCCATGAGCACTGGAGCCATTGCTACATCAATTAGGTGTTGAGGTTCACAACTACATAACTACAGCCATGATGCCCAACCCCAACACAGTATAGCTGTGTGAATGCTGCATGCGTGGGCGTACTAGGAGTACCATATGCGCTGCTAGAGAAGTTGTGGGAATGTTTTTAGTGTTCCATAGCTTCCAAAGATTGAGGACAGCTGGACACACTTGGAGCCATCCTGGAGGGCCAAGTGCAAAAAAGCCTTTAGAGTCTGCTTTTCTCATTCCTGTTCAGATTAACCAGATCCTGGCAAGCCCATCCAGAATTGCTCTACATCTAGATAGGGATGTGCATTAATGAGGTTTTTTGGCATTGATTCATAACAAAATAAATGTTAGAAAATTTGTATTTGTTCAGATAGATCCCCTTCAAATGTGGTAGGATTCTATTCCATATGAATGTATTTGTACAGATTCGTACGAGCATCCAATATGGATGAATATGTATCTGATACGTATCTGACAAAACACATACATATCTGATACATATCCAATATGGATCCAATATGTATCATATAACATATCCACTCTGAAAGCATCAAATCCAACCTGAATCCACTTTTAATCTGCTCTTGATCTATGGCAAATGCACTCTTGATCCATTGCAGATGTGACTGGTGCAGCCACTTTCCCACCTCCCCAGTTTCACCAATTTCTGAACTATTTGTACAAATGTTAATATATGAATGTCGTAACATTCGATTTAGCATACAAATGTCCATATTCAGCCAAATTCAGCCAAATAATGAATGTTACCAATATTCATGCACATCCATCCATCTGGAGGCTTAATGTAATGTTCAGTTGTTGGGCAACACCTATTGTTCTTGACAACTGGCGGATGGTATCAAGCAACATCTGGATTCCCCCCCTACACACACACACAATTCCCACCCCTGGTTCAGATAACTGAATGACCTTTGGATAAAGAACATTTTTGAATCTAGTCAAATCATCATGGTGACTTATAATAAAGCTGAGACCGAACAAATAAATCATATAACAATAATGACAACAATGCATTGGACAATAATGCAAAGAGATTTGGAATTTGGACATTCTGCCCTGTGTGCCATACTCTCTGATATTTTTATCCCAAAGCAGATGAGTATAATTCAGAATCAGAATTCCTGTGGACATGAGAAGCTCTCAAGTTTAATGTTATGGGAATGAAAAAAATCTGTGAAAAAGCATTTCTCACTCATATTACCAAGCTAAACCTCTCTTCATTCTATTTCCACATCAGTTTGCTCCCCCCCCCCAATAGTTGTCCTTGTATAAGCATTTTGTATACCTTTTTGCTTAATGTGTGTGTGTGTGTAGTTGAAGCAGGTTGTCAAACTACAGAGCACGTTTTGGTTTGTTTACTTCATTAACACAGATATGTTTGTATAGGTCTTTCTGTAGAAAGCATTTCTGCAAGCTGTGTGTGTATAGCGATAGCGATAGCTATATATAAGGTTTTAGAACTTTACAGTGAAATACGACAGAATGCTATTTTTGTGTAAAAACAAGAACAAAGCATAATTTAAACAAATTATGAACTCTACCAGGATGTGACCTAAATCAGATACAGCAAACTAAAAGCACTATTATCAAAGAAGAGCAATAATTTGTTGAAAGTATATAAACCTTCATACAGGCCGCATTCCCACCTACCCGTGAACCTGGAGCAAACTCGGAATACTCTGATGTGGAGTAATCCAGGTTCTGCTGTGGGTTGGATTGGAGACTGGGAACAGCACCGAGCATGCATCAGACTGTTCCCAAAGAGGCCGCAGGTATACACAGGTACACCTGCAAACGGTATGGCTCAGTGCGGTGTGGTGCGGCGATCAGCCGCTGCCTTCACCAGCCTCCTCCTTGGTTACCTTCCTTCCTTTTCCCTCCCCCTTTTTCAACAGGAGGAAAGAAAAGACTGGCTCAGTTTAAAGCTGAGTGAAGGAGAACAGCCAGTGGCAGGGTAAGTGAGTGAGGGGGTGCTGTATCCGAGGGGTGGCCTCCCCTCTGCACACCCCTTTGCTCACTTACCTGGCCGCTGGCTGTCCTCCTTTGCTCGGCTTTAAATCGAGCCAGCTAAAAGTTTCAATGGGGGGGGGAGGCTGGCTTGGTTTAAAGCCAAGCGAAGGAGGACAGCCAGTAGCCGGGCCGCACCCCCTCACTCACCCGGTCACTGGCTGTTCTCCTTCGCTCAGCTTTAATCTGAGTCAGCAAAACAAACAAACAAACAAACAAAAAACCTGTTGAACCAGGGGTTTTCTTTCCCCGGATTTCCCCCAGAAAATCCAGGGAAACAAAACTGGCATGGGAACAGGGGGCCTAAAATCCATGGTGGATTTGGAGCACTGGGAAATTTAATGGGATCCCCCAGTGCCAAATCCGAATCCACTCCAGATTTTACCCCCTATGGGGATGCGCCCTCAGAAAACACTTACTTAATCCATATTATTTGGATAATCTGGGATAAAGCACATCTGGACACATTTTATATCCCATACTTTATTTTGAATTATCTAAATAATGTGGATTAAGTAAGTACTGTCTGGTTGAAACTCAAGAATCTTTACAAGTAGGATATTTTCTAGCTTACATAATGTAGAAGGAAAATGTCACTACAATAATGTGTTTTCTCACACTGAAGTTATACTGAAAGTGGATTAAAACTTGCATGTAGTGGAACTAAGTAAATCTCTCTTCCATTTCTGCGTAGTTTCACCCATGGGCATAATAATGACAGTAAAAATTATTTACCCTGCAAGGAAAGGTTGTGTAACCTCACGTGCAGCTTTATCCATGCCTTCTTCAAAAACTGTACATGTGTGGTATGGGTACAAGGATCTGGATCAGACAATATCAGAAACCATTTTCACCAATGGAATTTGCACTGAGGTCAGAATCCATTTCATTTACTAGAAGACAAGAAGAGCACAGCCACCCATGTTCATCTTCTGAATCTATTCTTTTATGTTGCTTCCTGCCAGAGACATCCCTTTGTTTTGTTATTTAAAGCTTAATTCCATCAGCCTGAAACAAACAGGAAGATCTTGATTGTGTAGATCTGTGATCTTGCCTTTAGTGATTATGAGCTACATGGATATGGTAATGTGGGTACCCAAACTGATAGCTAATTTACTCACCACAGTTGCTTACATGATCTGGAAAACCTGAATGCTCCTCCCAAGCATCTAGCCCCCACAGCTTGGATGTACAGTTTGGGATGGAATAACAGTGAATGTTTTTTACTGTCCAGTGTTTCTGGTTTCTTGGAAGTCCACTCTTTCATTACCTCAAGAATTGACCCTCAGATCCTTGTACATCCTAAGGTCCACTTCTATGCTGGCATGCACTTTTCTCTGATACCACCATTCTATCCTGATTATAAAAGCTGAACTTCAAGATCAGATAAGAGCTGAACTTTGTGTCTATCCCAGAAAGCTGTGGGCAAACTACTTTGCTGAGATCACTTTGGGGATAAGGTGTGAGTGTGCTTCCCTGCTCTGGTTTGTATTGTTGTAATTTTTTGCTTGCTTCTGTGAAGATTTTTTTTCTTATCAAGAGAAAAGCCCAGGAAAGGAAGAATTCTTACTTTCACTTCAACTTCTTTAGTGCCTTTTCTATTCTCTTTACTTCAGTTTACATTGAGCTCATTCTCTCCCCCTTTCTTTTGCTTCTGTTCCTCACTTGGGTCCCTGCCTCACCTTAAGCCTGAAATACCAGAATTCTTACTCTGTGTAATTTTGCCACACTTACAGTGAAACCTTTCTCTCTTGCTTTTGAGAATCCCCTTTTCAAGTTGTGTTATTTGAATAATTTACCATCTTTGAAGTTGTTTGCCATTTGACCAGTTCACCCAACTTTGAAACTTTGAATACAGTGGCCACTTTCTGTGTAATAAAGCTATTTCCCTTACACCTTTTGAACTTCAATAAATAAAACTTTGTATTAATATCAGCTAATATGTCTACTTCCTTGGGATTGGCTTCGATTCATCAGTCAAACCTAATCAGAGGTCCTGAAAAATCCAGGGAACAGTGGGAACAGTGCTAGAACAAGTCTAGTAGAAGTTCCCATGACAGAATTTCATAAAATTTGTAATCATTGTGGGAGACACATCTTTCTTTCCATATGAGGTCTTTAAATAGTAAGAGATCCTTGCACAGCAACCCTGAAAGGTAGAATAGTGGCTGAAACAAGGTATGCTAAAGATGTACTTTGCCCTCACCCAATGAAACCCAGTAAGCTCTGGCTGTTTTGCAACCTTTTATCTCATACTTCCTGCCCTTTCTTTGAACTTGAAATGAAGACTGAAAATCTTTCTCTTTTTGCATGGAAAGGAATATTCTGCAGGTATTTTGAAAACCATATTTTTAAGTGAAATTAAATGGAATGTTTACTGACAAACAGATATAAGAGTAGGTGCTTTTTGAGCACAAACAAATTATGTTTTCCCTGGAAATATATCTGATGCTCTCAGGTACAACTTTAGCAGAACTGGACTATTGCTAAAATATTTTAGTTTAGTAACTTCTGTTAGAATTAGGGATGTGCATGAATTTTATTTATTTATTTTTATTGGTATTCGATTCGTATCAAATCGAATGCAAGAAAATTTGTATTCATTCGAATAGATTGCCTTCGAATGTTGTAGGATTTGTATTCAGTAGGAATGTTCAGTTCCATACAAATCCCATATGAATGCATACAAATAGCACACAAATAGCATACAAATCCCATACAAACCCCATATGAAGCTTCCTATGACACTTCATACAAATGTATAAAAACATTTGATTCAAATTCGAATGTCAATCTTCAAATGTGCTGACATTCATTTCAAATTCCAATATCCAAGTACCAAATGCTATGGAATATAATATTCATTATGTACTTATATAAGCTGCATATTACAACTTAAAACAACTGAAAGGCACCATATTGGAACACCAATATAGCTTATTTTATTTTTATTTTTTTAAAAAAAACATAAGAAATGATGGTCCCTATGTATTATGCCTGCCTGCTTCTATTGCTCCGCTTAGATCCTTTGTTCCCATACAGGAATGCAAGTTGGCTGGTTTACAGTGAGAGGGTCCATCTTAAGGATATGTTAAGAAGTTAGTTGAAAGTGCAGGAGGAAATGCAAAGGTGTTATTTAAGCCATCTTGTGGAAGCTGCATTAATTCTCTGCATCCAATACTGCCCCACTATGTGAATTCACATCTCAGTTGCTATTTAGGAAATGGAATTTAGTACTGAACACAAGAATCAGCCATGAATGGTATGTCCTTAAGGCTGCCACTCCTTCCAAGCTATTTATTCATTACTATTTACATTTATAACCTGACATTCTTCTGTGAAAAAGAGGCGCAGGAAGGCTCGGGGAGGGGGATAGAAGGATGGACATAGAAAGAGAGATGATCTGGATAAATAAATAGATTGTTCTAATCTGGTCTTATTTTGCTGTGTATTCCTCACCAGGAACAGCTTGCAAAAACGTGCTATGTGTGTTTTGGAATGAGATAAACCAAAGAAGAAATATCTGGATTAGCTGAATAAGAATGAAAAGAATATTTGCTTGAATGCACATGGGAAGCTTATTGAGGCTTAAAAAATAATAATAATAACAGCAACTCGTGAGATTTAGAAGATCTGAATACTCTGCACTTAAAATATAAAGCAAAACTATTTACATCCTATCTTTCATCTAGTTCTTCACCTCTCCATTTTGTCATTTTCACCATCTCCTGCCTAATCATCTTGGGGCTGATTCACACTTTGGCCTCTGGGAAAGAGCATTCACATCTAGAGGAGGCTGCTACAGCCTCCAGGTGTCCTCTGCCTTCTGAGAAGTTGCCTAATCATGCTCTACAACTGAGGTCCTCAACTATGGCCCACGGGCCACATGCGGCCCGCCGAGGACATGTATTCAGCCCACCGGTGTTTTTGCCGCTGCTGCCTGTCCTGCCTAGCAGCCAACTTGTCCTGGGTCCGCAGTGCATAGGAATTTGTTCATAGTTTTTTTAAAAATGATATTCTGGCCCTCCAATGGTCTGAGGGACAGTGAACTGGCCCCCCTGTTTAAAAAGTTTGAAGACCCCTGCTCTACCACCTTACCAGCCTTCCCAAATCATTTACCTTTTGCATCCAGCTGAGGAGCATTTGCACCTCTGCTGGACAAGGAGGTCAGCAGGACTGCTGCATAAGTGCGGTGGCAGCTCTGCCGCCCTCCTGATGGAACAGCGACTGTGCAGAGCATTATCATCATCGTGGCAATGGTGCTGACACATGTTTAGTCATGGAGGGCACCACACTCAAGATGGCAGTGCCCTGAAGAGCCCCTGGATCAATCACAGGTGAGTGACTGATCGCACAGGGCATGGGCTGTAAGTGACTAGGTGATCATGCTCCTTTCCTGTCCAGGAGATGGGAAGGGAAGTGCGAAATCACCATTGGCTTTGCATTCCAACCCAGTAAATGGCACCTTGTAGAAACTACAAGATACGATACCAAAGCTAGCAACAGGCCTGTGGGTAGTTATAAGCACAAAATTGCTTCCCCTTTCTCTAAAGATTCCTCAAAGATCAATTTGAAAATCAGAGCCAAGCAGTAAATGAAACAAATGTGTGTGTGTGTGTGTGTGTGTGTGTGTGTACGTGTGTGTGTTGCGTAGATATCCTGTTGCTTCTGGAATGATCCTATCCCTTATCCCCTCAATGAAATCATCAAGCAAAAAGGCAGCAGTGTTGTGCTGAGGCATACATGCTCTACAAAATAATTTCTTTGTAAATAATACTTTAATGAATGCTGTTGGAGAGGAAAAACCATAATGGCACACAGCTGCAAGGAGAAAAGTAATGTAGTTGGAAGGGGGCTTATAAATAGACTTTCTTCAGTAGTGGACCATCCCAGCAATTTCTATGCTTTCTCTCCACTAATCTCTTGTCCCCAGCATCAAGTCTGTCATATTGATTTCTTGCACGGAGGGGTGGATGGTGAAGTGTCCTGCCTTTGTCAATCCAGGCTATAGTTGCCAGGCAACAAGATGACCTGACTCACTGCAGATGGTCTTAGTAGCCTGACTCAATGCCCCAGTAGTCACCTGAGGATTTTTAAAGAAAAGCACGGGCACCATTGAATTATTAATGCAATAAACCAAGTGTTATGCTGCTTGTTTGTTACCAACAAAAGGATGGTGTGGGAATTAATTTAATGTAAAAAGGTATGGCGAGAATCTTTTATGCCAGTGAAAAGCAGATAATAAACAGTCAGCATTCTGTTCCCATAACTCCGTTTCTTGAACTGCACGTGTCATTCAGCAGAAGATTCTGGCCTTTCACTACACCCCAGTTCAAAGCATGATGGAACGTCAGGCATGGCTTCCTAGCACAGCATTAGACTATGCTATCGCCTTATCACTTCTATAGATAATGATGTGTAAAGAAGAAAAGGGCACATAGAGATAGAATACAGAAGGGATGACTTAATGCTTGTGATGATTTGCACTTAGAATGGCAGTTGCTGATATCAGGAAAGGGTTTGCTAACATTAGCAACTCATTATCACGGAAAACCAGCAGTGTCTTGAGTGTGTTAAAAACAGATACAAAACTGGGCAAGCCAGGGAGGTTGAAAGCCTTGCCTCTATCCATCCAAAAAGACTGGCTTACAAAAGAACATAAGAGGAGCTCTGCTGGATCTGGCCTCAGTCCATCTAGTCCAGCATCCTGTCTCACACAGTGGCCCACCAATTGCTTCTGAGCATCATCTCAAGCAGAAGACAAAGGGTGCTTCCACATTGGACACTTAAGACACATTAAGTACAGATTGGGAAAGCCCCTTCCCCACACAACACACATTAGAGACACTTGCTTCTGCACAGGAAGTGTCCCTTATGTGTGTTAACCGGATGTTAAACCAGTTTAACGCAAGACTACTTCTGAGGTAGTCTTACATGTGTGCTTAATGTGTCCTTGTGTAGTTAAGACACATCCATTTTGGGTGTGTCCGCACTACACAAGTGTCCCTAACTGGGCCCTCCCCCATCCGCCATGACTGGCTCCTCCTCCTTACGCCCTTACCCCAGAAGCCATGGATCATGGCTTTTGGAGCCACGGGGAGATTCCCCTAACCCCCCTATCCCACCCTGGGGAGATCGTGCGTGGTCCCCTCCTTACCTTAACACAGCCAGGCCGATTCTGGCTACGGGGTCCCACTTTGTTTTGTGCATGCATCTGTGTGATGGTTTCAGGGTACAGGCTGCAAACTGCTTTGCTTTCTGGCTTTGCAGGCTTCTAGCTAGCTGCAATAGCCAGCCTTGTTGCAAACCCTGGAATTTGGGCTACAAAAAGAGCGGGAAATCCTGTGCGGGCCCTGTTGCAGTGATTGGCTGGAGTAAGGTTTTGGAGGGAAAAGCTGTCCGGGGATCTCAGTGCTGGAGGGGCTAGAGAAGGAGTTCCCACCAATCAGGCTGGAGGGACAGCAACCTTTGTTAGGAGTCTCCAGCAGCATTTTATTGCGGCTAGAGCCAATCAGGATCAGGGGTGTGTGTATAAATGAACACAGAGTACAGCAGAGAATGTCTTCATGCTGGGACAAGAGCTGAAAGGAAAAGAGCTGAATCCTGAGGGAGCTGGAACCAGTAGCTGACCATTGGGCTGTTGGCTGAGCGAATTCTGAAGGGGACAATCGAGGAAGATTGGGGCTCCGAGGGAGACTTCGCTAGCAACTACCCAAGGCTGGATGATCGGACAAGCAAGGACGGACTGGGCCTTGTGATCATCTAGGGCCACGTTCTGGTACACTGGCTTGGCTTGAGCTGTGGCAGAAGCAAGCCAGAGGGAGAGGAACGTGGAGAGGTTTGTCTTTACAAAAGGGGAACTATTTTCCTTGAGGGAAAGGGGTAGCTCCTAGCTGTAAGAGACTTGCAAATTTAAACCAACAAATACCTGAACCTTATTTTATCTTTTATAGTATTGCTTGTGTATAATAATAAACTTGTTTTAGTTAACTGTTGAAACGCTTGCTACCAGTGTTTTGTGTCCACACTGTAGTATTTACTTGGCCGTTGCACGAACCCAGCATCCTAACAGGGCCAAACCACTCCTAGTGAGGGCAGGCACTTTCTGGATCGCTGGGCATTGTGGCAATTTGGTGGCAGCTCGGGACGAATCTTGATTCAGTCCGCTTTGGCCAGAATACTACAGTAGCAAGCAATACTGTGTGTGATTGAGAAGGGCAGCCAGAGTTTGGCTCCTTTGTGAATGAGTCTGGTGTCTGGACACAGAGCCCTACGGTAGTGCCTGTGGGTCAGAACTCCTCCATCCCTGAAGTGTGTGTGTGCTAGAGATCAGGGAGGGCTAGTAGGTACGGGCAAGCAGGCACAGGTCCTGAGGTAAAGGCTTTGGGTACTTTGTAAGGACCTGTTGTGCTGTCAGCCCAAGTATTTGGGTGAGCCTAGCCACAGTATATTGGGGTCAGTAGGCTTGGTGACCAGAGGTAATTGTTTAAGGTATAAAGTACGGTCACCAGCCGGACGCTGGACCACGTGGCTACACCCAGATAAGCCTGGTTCCGGAGGTAAAGTGCCTGGGTAAAGTACGGAACCAGGGAGGGAATTACGTTCCCTGTGTGTTGGCTACAAATATCAGCAGCCAGCACGGTAGATCAAGTGGTGGGGAGTCCCACACTTGATGCTAACTAGAAAAGGGGCAAAAGTTGTTCCAAAGGGTCCAGGGGGACTGCCAGCTAAACGTGTTAGTGGCAAGCAGCCCAGAGCCAGACCAAGGAAAACTAATATGGAGCCCGCAGTTAGTCAGGAGATTTCAACCCCAGAGCCAAGTGTGGGTGCAGGCCCAGGGACTCATGAAGCTGTGCCGGGAGTGGCGCAGGACAGTGGGCTCGTTGAGCTCAAACTGAGGCTCGAGTATGAGCGGGAGATAAAAAAAATGGAACTGGAACTCCAACTAGCCAGGGAGAAGTCTGCTAGAGAATTGGAAATGGCTAGAGAGAAAGCTGCCATGGCAGAGCGTGAAAAGGAAATGAAAAGAATGGAAAAGGAAATGGAATTGCAAATGGCTAGAGAGAAAGCTGCCATTGCAGAAAGGGAAGGGGAGAAGGCTAGGGCTCATGAGCTGGCTGTTCTCCAATTAAAAGCTAGCCAAGGGCAGGGTGCCCAAGGGTCAGTTCCTGGACAGGGTGAGGGCGGAGCCCCTAACCCCATGAAGGTAGACATCAAAAGGTTTCCTTTGTTTACAAAAGGAGATGATGTTGAGTCCTTTCTTCGGGCTTTTGATCGGGCATGCATGGAATTTGAGGTTCCACAAGAGCACAAAATGATGTACTTGAGATCACGAATTAGCGGTGATCTGCTGGAACTTTATGCCGCCCTTTCAGACGAGGAAGCCCGGGACTATAAAGTGTTTCAGGAGAGGGTGAAACGTCGTTTTAACCTCACTCCTGAACACTATAGAAAAACCTTCAGGAATGTGGTGAAGGCTGAAGGAGAGACTTTCATGCAGGTTGCAGCCCGTATGACAAGACACTTGTGGGATTGGGTGAAGGAATCCCAGATTAAGACTCTCGAACAATTCGCGGAGCTTATCTTAAAGGAGCAGTTTGTGCAGCTGTTGCCCAACCATATCCGCTGGATAGTGGTGGACAAAGCGTGTACTACTCTGGATGAGGCAGCCCGGTGTGCTGACAGCCTGCTAATGGCAAGGGAGGACTGTTTTGGGAAGCAGGCAGATGGGGCAGGGAGGTCTTCATCTGCTAAGAACAGTTCCTCAAGCCATTTCAACTCAAGTAATGGAGAAAGGGCACAGTCCAGAGTGCCAGACAAGGCCAGAACCTGCTTCCTATGTGGCAGTTTGACGCACCTGAAGGCCGGATGCCCAAAGGCGCGCTCCTCTGGGCAGGAGAAAGCAGGTGAGCATCATTCTTACTGTGTGCGAGCCTCAAAACAGCGACACGAGAGTGAGAATGATGGGGCTAGGCAAAGCCAAGTGGGACATTCCCTGCCAGAGCCTGAGAGCTATGTAATGATGAATGCTGAGCACCCCCCAGATGCTGAATACATCTGGAAGGTCCGGATTCATGGGCGAGCATTTAATGCCATAAGGGACTCAGGCTCTGCGGTCAGTGTGATTAAGCCACAGTTGGTACAGGAGAGTGATTATGTACCAGGGAAGAAGATCAAACTGAAGGGAATTGGTGGCAGTTCCTTCAGGGCTCGCGTAGCAAGGGTTCCTGTACAGATTGGGGCAAGGTACATGGAACACGACTTTGCTGTAACTGGCAGCATCCCAGTTCCGCTGCTAGTTGGCAACGATTTGGCCAGGCGTGCGAGACCAAGGATGGGAGGCAGACCCACAACCCCAGCCTGTGCAAGTGTAAAAGCTTTGCAGGAGGCAGTAGAGGAGTTGAGGGTGGGGCAAACATCCTTACAGAAAGAGATCGCACTGTTGAAACAAAGCAATGTAAACATATAGCTCGATGAACCCAAGATTGAACCAGCTGGGTCAGGGGAAGTGACCAAGGCAGAGGGCCAGGAACTGTCACGAGGTTTGAGTGGGCTGAACAACACAAGCAGCACCTCCCCAGTAAAGGAGATGCCAAGGGAACCAGAGAGAAAATCGCTTCCACAGGCAACCAAGCTAAGGAGACTGGGAACGCTGTTAGTAGCAATTGCTAGTATGTCAGAAGGGATCCAGGGAGCTGAGGTCGTGCCGGATGGGTCAAGGACTGCAGCATCCAGGACCAGGGAGACCAACAGGATGGCATCTCCAGGCAACCAGGTCAGCCAGAAACCGGATCCCACAGCAGGACCACCACCAGAGGGGACCAGCACCACAAGTGACCAGTGCGGGAGTGGATCAAGCAGGCGACTTAGCGCCAAGGACCTTGCGGACCAGTGTGGAGGAAGGAAGACCAGCAAAGAGCCAGACTGTGATTTTGGACTCAGTAGACTATTTGAGTGACTTTGGGAAATGGTTGAGTTGTAATATAGTCAGTTAAGGAAAATGTGTTACAGAGACTTTGGACTTTGATAGAGTGTGTTTATTAGGTAGTTAGATTGGTAGTTGCACTCCTCCTTGGGAGACAAATGTCCATGGGACAGTTGTGCCCCAGGTACATTTGTCTTTTTTGGGGAAGGGAGGGGTTGTGACGGTTTCAGGGTACAGGCTGCAAACTGCTTTGCTTTCTGGCTTTGCAGGCTTCTAGCTAGCTGCAATAGCCAGCCTTGTTGCAAACCCTGGAATTTGGGCTACAAAAAGAGCGGGAAATCCTGTGCGGGCCCTGTTGCAGTGATTGGCTGGAGTAAGGTTTTGGAGGGAAAAGCTGTCCGGGGATCTGAGTGCTGGAGGGGCTAGAGAAGGAGTTCCCACCAATCAGGCTGGAGGGACAGCAACCTTTGTTAGGAGTCTCCAGCAGCATTTTATTGCGGCTAGAGCCAATCAGGATCAGGGGTGTGTGTATAAATGAACACAGAGTACAGCAGAGAATGTCTTCATGCTGGGACAAGAGCTGAAAGGAAAAGAGCTGAATCCTGAGGGAGCTGGAACCAGTAGCTGACCATTGGGCTGTTGGCTGAGCGAATTCTGAAGGGGACAATCGAGGAAGATTGGGGCTCCGAGGGAGACTTCGCTAGCAACTACCCAAGGCTGGATGATCGGACAAGCAAGGACGGACTGCACGAACCCAGCATCCTAACAGGGCCAAACCACTCCTAGTGAGGGCAGGCACTTTCTGGATCGCTGGGCATCGTGGCAATCTGGCATGCCTCTCGATTGGCCAGGGCCATGCCTGGCTTCAGGAGGCTCTCTGCGCAGGCACTGGCCCATGCCAATCAGGACGCGCCCTTTGGCCAGGGCCACGCACCTGGGCAAGGAGCCTCCTGAAGCCAGGCATGGCCCTGGCCAATCGGGAGGCGTGCCAGACACATGCGCAAAGCGAACTGGGACCCTGCAGCAAGAATTGGCTTGGCTGCATTAAGGTAAGGAGGGGACCACACGTGCTCTCCCCAGGGTGGGATGGGAGGTAGGTGAAGCTCCCCCTGGCTCCAGAAGTCATGATCCACAGCTTCTGGGGTGAGGGGAGCCCTGAAATTGGAGTCCCCCGGCTCATGATGCTCAGCTCTGGAAAAGCCAATCATGGCGGGCTGGGGAAGGGCCTCCGGAGATCTGGATTGTGGTGGGTGCTGTGCTTCCGCACTGCACCCACCTCAAATCCGGATCTAAATCCGGCCTTCCGTCCTGTGTGTGGACGGAAGGGGTGTTGAAATCCATGTTAAAATAGATCTGGATCTATTTTAACACGGATTTCCGAAATCCAGATCTAAATAGATTTTGGAGAACAGATTTCGGAGAACAGTGCGGAAGCCCCCAAAGGCAAAACGTGCACATGCTCTTGTTTCCCTGCAAATGATCTTCCGCTCTCCAACCTTGATTTTGCCAGTGCACCATCCCAAGGTCCCAAACCACAGGTGACCACTGTTACAAAATAAAAAGAAAGTGATGGTGAAGCCCTTAATTTGGGGAACACGACTGTGATGGCCAGTAAAGCCCTGTTAGAAATTCACTCTAATGGCACACTGTTCATGATAAGCCTTTGACTTCTCTATGCAATGGTAAATTCATTCAAGTGTTGTTCATTCAATGGGATGTGTCTATTTATATGAGTAGAAATGCTTCTGGGATGGTGGTGGTTTATTGGATGTGTTTTTTTAAAAAATCTTAAAATCAGTTGAGTGGCTCCTTGCTAACCCAATGAATTGATTAAATTAAATAACATTGTTTAAAATTCTTCACAGACTCCCTAACAAAAGAGCGCCTGAGCTATGTTGGCCTTCAATATAAAAAGATTGTCCTTGGCACTGTTAGTTAATAGACCGTTCTCACCATTTCTGTTCTTAATATTGTAAGTGACAGCTTTCCCTTTCAATCAGGAAATGATTTGACTTTACTTTTGCTTCCAGTCTCAGTGTTTTTGACAGAGATGTAATTATATATAAAACCTTCAAATAAGGTTATCCTTTACTAATCCTTAAACTCCTGCACCAAAGAATTTCCCCTTCAAGAATTCCAGAATGTTTTCTGAAGAAATCCCTCTAAGGGTGTTTTTCCACTGTCAAAAGTACCCATTTTTGCATCCATTTAGGACCCATTTGGGGAAATCCGGATCTAATGGGTACATTTTGGCCTTTAATCTGGATTTTCTGTAGACCCCACTAAAGGGGGGTCTACAATGGGGTCTTCTCCCAGAAAATCTGGATTAAAGGGAGCCTGTTTCCACTGGAAACAGGCAATGGGGTCCAAAGGAGGCTAGGGGGAGGGGATGCACCTTTGGGACCCCCCCCCCAACATTGGCTTTGAAGTCACTTCGAAGTCACTTCGAAGTTGACTTCACATTCACTTCGAAGTGGCTTCGAAGTCAGCTTCTAAGTGACTTCGAAGTGACTTCAAAATGACTTCGAAGTTGCTTCAAAGACTGCCCCCCCCGCCCCCAAAACACCTGAGGTAATGGACCGACCCCTTGTGGGTCGATCCGGATTCCCCAGATGGGTGTAAAGCTGTTTCCACAGCAGGGGTGTTAGCACCCATTCCTAATGGGTGCTACACCTCCTGTGGAAACACATTGGGTGCTTCCCTTAATCCGGATCTACTAGATCCGGATTAAGAAATGTACCCATTCCTTACATCCAGATCTTCTTAGACCCAGACCTAAGGGCTGCAGTGGAAAAACACCCTAAGAAAGATAAAACAACTGATGTGGAAATTGGCTGCCCCTTCCAATAAGTTCAATTAGTTCATTTTATATCACTTGTTAACAACCAGCATGATGTCACACGAACTGAAGCATACTTCTATGAACACGATCCAACCGAATGAATGGATGTGGAGTAGATGCCAGGATTTAGCAAGTTCTATAAAAATAGATGGTGCTTATGCTATGTACAATGCCTATATTGAAATTCTTAGAAATGAATAACAATAGATTCATTTTGGGTTTTTTATTACATAGATCCATGCCATTATGCACTGTTAAATGAGAATTAACTTAGTAAATAAATGCTTATCATTACAAACTCGCTAATCTTTCTATTTCTTTACATTTCATTGGTTTCACTGTATGTTATAATTCCGGATAACTGCCAATGACTCCTGTTCCAAGATTTTCTGTTCTGTTCCACATACAATTATTTTGACAGTCAGTCATTTGCAGTTGTCTCAGTAAGTGGCTCTGCTGCACATTCTTCTTAATTTCCTGCACAATGCAAAATATCAGTCCTTTTTATATTTATTCATCGAGGACACCTGTCAATCAGTTGAGGCATCTTTTACTTGCCAGCTGGCATTTGTTTCACTTATAGCAAAAGGCCTGGGAGGGAATAAAGAAATTACAGCTAATACAGAGGGGAAACTTTTTATAATGGGCTTGTATACATTATGGCACATGGATCTCTGTCAGGTGAAATAATGCCCAAATGTGAATCTAGATTAACTCTTTTGTTTCAGGCAAATGGCTTTGGTCACACCTTTTCAGACTGGGTTTTTTTTCCCCCTGTATTGAGGTGTAGGGCTTGTTGGTACTTAACCAGATGGAATGAGTATTCCAGTTCAGTTAAGTACAGGGATGATGGCCCATGTTTGCACTGCAAGTGCTAGTGCCATCCTCAATGTAACTACCAGTGTTCGCAGTGTGGATGGTTTGTTCTGGACCATCCAGATTACCATGGCAATGGCTGCAGTAATTTTTGCAGCATATCCAGCTGTTGCTATGGGAATTTTGATGCAGTGTGTATTTGCATACCTGCATTTGTCCTACCCCACCCCCTTACGCAGTGTTCTTACTGGAAGTAGGTGCAAGCACTGCATCTGGGAGCTTACCAGGAGCTCCCTAGCTTTGGAAGATCAGGGATGCTCCTGGACATTCTGCGACACTCTGGGACAGAGGCAGTGGCATGACATGCAGATGGACAGTCCTGGAGCATGCTGGAGCATCCCCAAGAGGTAAGTGTGAACAAACCCTTCTTTGCTGGCTCTTGAGAGACCATTTAACTTATGTACTAGATGTACATCTGTATAATTCTTATAATAGTTTTCTGAGGGACTTTGCATCCTGGACCCGGGCAGATAGGTTGATGCAGCGTTCCCATAGTGGTTCCTGGAGTAAACCAGAGGCTTTTCCGCACTGCAACGCGCGCCTGTGTGTGAACGGTAAAAGCGCCCGGAACTGTCTTGGCCGGCAAAGGCCGGCCAGGGGCACGGAGATAGCTGCGGAGGCAGATCGGCAATCAGCTGATTGTCAAACAGCTGATTGCCAAACCTGCGCCGGCGGGGGAGGCGGGCCTGCGGCTGTTCGGGAGCGAGAAGCAAGCGCGAATCCTTCTCCTCCCGAACGCCTGCGGGCAGTTCGTCTGCGCCCGAACGCATGTAGAGCACTTCAAAGTGCTCTACATTTGGAACGCGCGAGAGACAGCTCCGGATACGTCGGATCGCAAGCCCCGCGACGGCAATGCGTTTGCCGCGTTCCGGGCTGTCTCCCGCGCGTTCCAAACACCCCTGTGCGAAAACGTCTCAGGCCTGTGCTGCCCTTTGAGGAGAGGTGTGTTGTTGTTGTTGTTGTTTACCACTCTACAAGAAGACCAGTGTTTGCAGTGTGGATGGTTTGGCCCCAGGAGCCAGCTGGGCACCAATGTATGCCATCACTTCCCCTGTGTGTGTGGGAACCATCCTGTGGTTACCACACTGCAGGTCCTGTCTTGGTTGTCCTTTTTGGACCATGCAGTTGTTGCTTCTTTGGCCTTTGTCATGAATTAATGTCAGTAGAAGCATCAGAACCTTAGAAACATGAATAACATAAATCTTTCCAAAGACTATATTGTAAAATAGTAAAAATGCCATGTGTTTTGAAAAGATTCCACTTTCTGCTTCCTTGAGGTGAAGCCTGCGTGACACAGTGCTGAGTGTTCAAAACAGATAGCTCAGTACAGAATCAGCAGGAGAAATCTGATTGTTGTTCTACCATGGACTTGGATGCACTTGAATATAAATGTCATTTAGTTATTCGAAATATGCTGACTTGAGAGATATTTGTTACACTTTTGTAGGAAATTCAGCACCAAAATCTCCAAATAAATATTGCTTTTCACATTTGCGAATGCACACTGGCACAGTATTTGGAAGCACGGAAAAACCTTACTAATGTGCAACTTGGAACAGAATTGTTTACAATGAGCTGCTTACACAAGCAGAGAAGGAAAGGTGGTGAGTTTTAATTATGACAAAGCCAAAGATGCTTTGATAAGTGATGAACTCCAAGATGGAATGTAAAATTTAATCTTGTGTATGTGATGTGGCATTTTTGTGGGTTTTTTTTTAATTTTTAAAATTTACTTATTGGATTTATTGGATTTCAAAGCAGAGAGAAAGAGATTCTCTTCTACCTAAGGTTCAAGAGTTGATAGCAAGATGTTTAGAGACGTAATATATAATTGTATTAGGGATGTGCATGGATATTGATAACACTCAGAATTCAGACAAATTTGGCCAAATTCAGACATTTGTATTTGAATCGAGTGTTGGCACATTTGAAGATTGACATCAAATTTGAATAGAATGTTTTGATACATTTGTATGAAGCTTCATATGGGATTCATTGGGGGTATGTATGGGATTCGCATGGGACTGAATTTGAATCCTACTACATTTGAAGGGGATCTATTCATACAAATGCAAATTTTCTTGCATTCGATTCAGTCTGCATCATATACAAAAAAAAAAAAATCATGCACATCCTAAACTTTATATCTTAAAAATATTCTTCAGTCTTAAAAACTGCCAAGTCACATATGTACTTGTGATCCAGACCAAGAACAGAGGGCTTGAGCTTTGTTAAGTTTCCAAAGTCCACATATGATAGATGTTTCAAACAACATTTGATACAGCCATTTGCAAATAGCTAAACTGCCAACAAAAGAGGACTTTGGGGAACAAGTGATAGTCTTGTCTAGTACAGCAATTCAACTTTCTGGAATGGTATTTTGGATGAAAAAAAAAAACTATCATTCCACACAAATTGCTAAGGACACAAAATGTTGTCTTCTGACCAAATAGTAAACTGCCTTTTAAATAACTGGTAATGTACATTCTTAAGCATAACTAAAATTATAAGTGTGAAATTCTGGAAAGTGCCAAAGATTTGGACAGTTAATTGATATAGCTAGAAATTATCACATCCTTTTAGAATCATTGCAGGTACAGATAATCGATACGCTTTTTTCTTTTTCTTTTTTTGCAATATGGTCTATTTATTTAACAAAACACACAAATCTATGCTCATTAGGGATGTGCACAAATATTTGTTGTTGTTTTCAATTTTATCTATTGCTTTTATAAAAGGAAAAAGAAAGAAAAAGAAAAACAGACAAACATTGTCCACATATAACATAATACATGAACCCAACTCTTAACAACTGTTGCAGTCATACCTGTAACCTAAATCCAAGGGCTGAGGGAAACCTGAGCAAGCAGCCTATAGCTACTTCGATCATGGCTGCAGTTCTAAAAACCACAACGGGTTGCGGGTTACAGCCAGGAGGCTGTAGTGATGCAAGTAACAGCTATTGCTGTTATGGTTTCTTGCCGGGTGTTACGAAAGTAAATCCCTTTGATCTCTACCGGCTTGAGATCAGGGACCCGCCACGTTCTTAATGGTGATGTTAAAGATCAGAAGCACAGGGAAGAGTGATCAGGCAGGAGAAAGGATCAGCTGGAACAGAGAGTGATTTATTCTTCTGCAGAACTTTAAATAACCCTTCAAAAGGGGGCATGGCGGAAGTGATGTCAAGGCAAATCTAGGCAGGTGATTGGTTGAGGTAGGCAGCCAGGCAGGTCAGAGGTCCCTGTCTATGTTACATCCTGTGGTCAGAGGCGGGGAAAATCCTCAAACAGGAAGAGAAGGTACCTGAAGTCTTTTTTTTAAAAAAATTATTTATTAAAATTTTACCACAAACTAAAAAAGAAAAATCATTTACACACTCTTTCCATCATTACATTAATTGAAATTCCCTTAATTTTCTCTGCTTGTCTGACTTCTATATCCTGTATCTATCCTTTGTTGCTCCGCCTTTTTGTCTCCCCTTGGTTTCCTGTTTGTTCTTTATCATCACTCAAACCCATCTGTCGTTAATTCGAGCTCTGTCAGATATTCAATAAATGGGGACCAGTTTCTCGTAAATTTATCAGTTGATCTATAATTTAGTAGGTTTGTTAATATAGAGAAGGTAATTGTAGTCTTAAGGCCATGTGCTTTGCAGCCACCATAATGCCAAAAGGCCGTTGCAGAGAGGAAAGAATTCAGCACCCTAGTGGCACTGAGTGTGCACTACAAGTCTGTGGAAACAGGAAAATTGTTGCTCCTTTTACTCTCAGGGCTTGAGAATTGGATGGGTGAAGAAAAGGAAGCCATGGGAAAAGCTGTGCAGCTTTTGTGGTTGCTACAAACAACATAGGCAAATCCCCCTCCATCCTTTAACCCTCAAAGGTCACAGGTAAATATGTCCATAATTTTGATAATCCTTCTTTCATCTCCATTGGTAGGGTGTCATTAATAAACACTGTATGTAATTTGCTCCAGGCATTTTGTAAACCTTGACAAAGACTTTCCTCAGAATAGAAAAGCCTCTGATGTCTAAGGGCATCAAATTTGTACATGTCAAGAATGTTACTGAACCACCTCTCACAAGACCATTTTGTTTTGTCTTTCCACCCCCCAGCTATAACTAATAAAGCTGCCCATAACATTCTATCATCATCTATCAATGATGAATGATCTTTGCAAACTTGCAAAAGACACAATCCTAGATGGGGACTTATATTAATTCCAAAAACAGTCTGTATTTCCACCATTACTTTGCCCCCAAATTTTGCAACGTCTTTGCATGTCCACCACATATGGAATTACGTTCCCCTGTGCCAACAGGAGGACAAAAAAGATGCAATCATATGGGACAGCTAGGTCAGAGTTCTATACCATCTATATAAAATTTTCATACTCAGCTCTTTAATCTTAATTTGTAATTTATTAATTTCTTCAACTTTCATTCGCATGTCCTTCTATTTGGAAATCCATCTTCCATATATCAGTTAGTGATAAAATATGGTCTGTGTCATTCACTAATACCCTATATATCCTAGCACAGATACCTCTTCTAGCTTTCAACCTACTTCCTATTACTTCTTCCAGCCCCTTCAATGGGTTTGTCAATACCTGCTGTATATTATTCCTCCTCAGGATTCTTTTTAAAAGTTATTATTTGTAACCAGTGTTCCCTCCCCAAGGAATCCTGGAAGCATTCATCTGATTTCACCTCATTTCTTTCATTAAATAAATCCTTGAAGTACGCCATGTGGTCATCCTGCAATTTACGTAAGACTCGACTATTTAGTACTCCAACCCTATCATTAATATGGCTTATTGGGGTTAATCTTGAGCGTCTGTCTATTAATGTTCCGTGCCACACTTTCAAAGTTACCTGCATGGGGCCATATACTTTATTTACTTATTTATTCTCCAGTTTAGCAAATGGCCTAAGTCCTAATTTAGCCATTGTTCTTTCCAGTCTAACCCATTTAGCCAATCTGTTATAACCCAATTCCAACAGTTTCATTATCTTGCAAGCCTCATAATACTTCTCCAAGGATGGCATTGCATGAGTATTCGTAGCATCTGTTATTTGTACAAATTTGTATGAATTTGTACAAATTGAATATTATGCCATTAATACATTCACATTCATATGAATACAAATGTTTTGGAACATTCATACAAGTAGTTCGTACATTCGTTAGACTCAGGATACGTATCAGATACATACTGATATGTATGCGTTCATATAGGGTACATATCTGATACGTATGCATTGGTATAGGATATGTTATCTGATTGGTGTGCATTTGTATAGGATCCATTCATATCGGATATTCGTATGAATTCAAATACCAATTTTGAAGGGGATCAATTTGAACAAATACAAATTTTCTAACATTTGGTTCGTTATGAATTGAATGCCAAAAAACCTATTCATGCACATCCCTAGTGCTCATCCAAATACAATTTGACATGTGTGCAATTAAATTTGAATAATGAGTGTGTCAGTTTTATTACTCTAAGACATGTGAATTCTTGGTTTATTCAAAATTTTAAACAGACATCTATAAAATTAAAAATGACTATGCTAAGTTTGTGAAACTTATATATTAATCAGTATGCACAGTATTTTTCACATGCAATTGATCCTGATTTTATGTACAACAGTCCCGCAGTATTCATGATGCAGTCCAATATGCCAAATAGTTCTGAGAAGAGGAGCTTGTCCCCCAAAATTTCTGAGAATGCGCTGTTTGCCTTTACTAAAACTCACAAATAAGCAAGGGCAAAGATGTTCCTTGTTGTTCATGATTATGAGTGAAAAGAAACAGTCACACTTGCAGAATCTCAAATATACAAAACTCACAGGTATACAGCTATCAAGATTCAATTCAAAGACACTGCTGTGTTAGTTTGGATCAGTAAGCAGGGGGGTCTAGCAGAGGTGTGGATGTGGGCCACCATCCCTTAACTTATATCATTCCAAGCAGTTAAGTGTGAAGAGGCCCTAAGCCTGCTTCACTTCATGTATCTGGTGAAGTATAGTTAACCAATGAAAGCTCATGCAATAAACTGCTTTCTCTTTGTTCATCTTCAAGGTGCAACTAGACCCCTTTGATCATATTAAAGAGACTATGGTAATTCCCATCACCACCAAAACCATTTGCCTCTAGAATTTACCTATTATGGGATGCTTATCCCATCAACATTATAAAAAGTTCACATTTGCCAATGCTACTAATAAGAGAAAATGGGGCTGAAGCACCTCCAATGCACGGATTTTGAAAATTGTACAAACTGTGGGTTGGAAATGTATGTAAACTTCAGGTTAAATAATGAGGACACCCCCCTCACTGTGCACGAGAAGTCTTGTACAATGCTTGTGCAATCTTTCTGGAAAAGGAGGTCAATATGAATGAATCCGCAAGCCAAACAAGGGGAAAAGTCGCACCCAGAGAGGCAATTAGGAATTTGGAACAAAGATATTGAACAAAAAAATAGTGCATGGGGGGGAGTTAATTCTCCTTTGCTTATGGGTCTGTGATCCATCTACAGGAGTTACTGCAGAAGATGTACTATCAACAGCTGTGAAAGAAAGAAAAGAAAAGGTGAAGCTTGTTTACTCTTTGATTGGTAATCAATCTTCTGGAGTAGAAGAAAGGACCTATTGATGTTTCAGAATAACAGATTTTTTTTTCTGACATTTGATTATTTTGTGACTTTTCTGGCATTTTTCCCCCCAAAATTCTTACTTTTCAAAATAAAAACCAGGCTGAGAACTCAGTTTATCCGAATACACAAAAGTGCACAAAAGGTACAAAAAGTCAACTTTTTGTCAGGACGGTGGGTATAAAGGTGGCCTCTAAACTAATTAAATGCTGTATCAGAGCACAGCTAAAGAGGCATTTTATGGTGGAGAAAAATAACTTATATTGAAGCAAGTTTTTTTTTTTTGATATTGCAAGAGTCTCAGTGGAACTTGGCTGGACCTTAGCTGCTTTTTTGTCTCTCACCACCACCACTGTTATTTTATAATTATTGGGGTTTTTTTTACCCCGAATCCCTTGTTCCATCAGAAGTTCCATCAGAAGTCTGTCTCTCTGTCCTGGACAAGGTGGGATGGGAGGTCCAAAAGGGCTGGGCTGGGAGGAAAATCAGCTCAGGAATCCTATGAAGTCACCATCAAGCATGAAGCTCCATGGTTTGCCCTCCAAGAACAAGTGCTAAGAAAGCAACAGCAGACGTGAAATAACAATGCAATTCATGACATTATTGCAATAGGAACTTGCAGCCCGTTCTCCATAACACATTTTGTATAACTAGTTATTGCAGGAGAGAAGATGCCCAAGTAATGAGCTACGATATATTTGATCTCAAAGCAGACAAGGGCAATTACAATGATGATTGATTGTCGATTATGCATCAATTGCAATACTTGCGTCACCCTGTTCCTATTCACCCCAGATTGCTGCAAGGGTTGCTTTGCTTTGCTTTCTACAGCCCTTTCTACACTGGGTCTTTTTCTATATTATATCCCAGAATAGGGACCTAATCAGGTCACAGCCCATCTAATCCAGTATTTTGTGTCACACAGTGGATCACCAATTACTTCTGGTCATTCTCAAGCAGAAGCCAAAGGCAAAACCTTCACCTGCTCTTGACTCCCTGCAATGGTCATTAAGAACATAAGAGGAGCCCTGCTGGATCAGGCCACAGCATCTGGGCATTCTCAAGCAAAATACAAAGGCACAATTTTCACATGTTCTCAACTCCTTGCAAATAGTCTTTAAAAGCAAAAGAACACAAGAGGGGCCCTGCTGTATCAGGCCACAGCCCATCCAGTCCAGCATTTTGTCTCACACAGAGGCTTCTCAATTACTTCTGGACATTCTCAAGTAGAAGTCAAGGCAAAACCTTCACTTGCTCTCAACTCCCTGCATGATTCTATATTAGTTAAATATGTATAATCAACCATCAATAATCATTCCCTAGGCAGCTTGCAGCAAAATATTAAAATACAATATGTAGTAATAATTGAAACTTTATGCTATTCCTTGGGTTGGTAGCCACCCTATTCCCCCCTCCCCTTCTAGGCAATTATTTGCTGGCATGGCAAGTTTTAGAATGAAGAGATTAGGCCTCCTCAGTAATCCTCTAAATCTATTACTTCTGGGTTCTATAGGCAGAGGTTTACTGCCTTCTCTAGACCAGTAATTACACAAGAGTGTGTGTGCGCGCGCCACTTCAGAGAGACTTTAACGAGCCTGGCAAATGAGTAGCAGCAACAGCTGTATTTTATTCACTGCTGTTTTCAGTCTGCTGAGTAACATTTCTAAAGGTGTCAGTTGCCATAGTATAGCCCTCCCCTGCCCCCCTAGCTACAGAACAACAGGTCATTATGTGAGGGTAGATTGTCTTAAGTGTATTGTATTTTTGCAAAAATATACGTTAATCATGTCCAATTAAATCGACTTCAGCTACCTTGATAAGAGTTGGTCTAACAGCTATAACGTGCTGATCTGCTCTCAGTTCAGTGATATGGGAAATGCACAGTAGTTATGTGCCCTGCATGAGAGGAGGAGGAGGAGGAGGATGAGTTAGCTTTTCTAGCCCAATTTTCTCATCCATTTAAGGGGACTCAAAGCGGCTGATTAAGCTTTCTGTTCTTCTCCCCACAACAGAACACCCTGTGAGGTGGGTGGGGCTATGAGAGCTCAGAAGAGAGCTGTGACTAGCCCAAGTTCTCCCAGCTGGCTTTGTGGGGGAGGATGGAATCAAACCCAGTATTCTCAGATAAGAGTCCAGCTCCCTAACCACTAGACTGAACTGTGGTGGTGGTGGTGGTGGTGGAGGAGGAGCATTCTGTAATTCCCAGCACTGACAGAAGCAAACATCAGGCAGAAAATATGGATAACACAGCTTTTGTGTGCAGTGGAGTGTGATTATTTTTAAACATAAAAGATAACACAAAAACAAGTGCGAGATTGCAGATGCCCCTAAAAGAAGAGATCTTATTAATTGTCTCTCATTGGCCCTGCCAGATGGAAGAAGGCAATCCTGGGCTCTTACCTCAATCTGGTGTTTCATTGTGACTTCTTCCTGGTTGAAATACACAGATGTCAACCAAGCACCTGCATCTCCCCCTTGCTTTTTTCAGCTCCTGTCCTGTCCAACATCCAGGTATTTAAACCAGGAAGAGAATTGTGATGGAACGCCAGAGGGGTGTGAAATCTCAACATTAGGGAAAACTCGATGTTATTCCTGGATTTTCTGTAATGTCAGTCTATCAATTTTTTTGCCCAACTAACTTGGGGTTATATTGAGATTATCACGGATATGTGTGGCAATCCCAATATGGTATACTTTACATTAAATGACCTTTTGTCCCAAGTGCATGGTTTTACCCACATCTGGAGTGACCTAGTTTTGGAAAACTCTAGTACGTGAAGAAAGGTATGCTGTGTAAAACTACATTAAAATGCTAGCTGTGACATGAAATGTCTTCTTTGGTTAGCCCTAGTCTGGATTGGGGCTGTATGCCATGTCTCACCATGTCAATGAATGGAATGCAAAATAAAGGCCTTGGGAGTAGTTAGGGTTAGCAAGCTTAAGCTCTCACTTCATCTAGCTCTACTACCCCTTATCTCCACCAGTTCCAAAGCTATAAGGTTGTAAGGAAACTGACTGTCTCTGGCCTGACAGTGAACTTATCTATGTTTGGGGTGTTCATCAGTCTTGGTTCCTTGCAAGAACTTTACTTAGTTTACTCTAGGGATGTGCAGGAATATTCAAAACATTCAAAATTCAATTGAGTTCATTTGAATTCAGACATTCAAATTTGAATCAAATGTCTATATGTTCATTTTTTAACATTTGAATGAATTCAAATGTTTTGAATCATTGGTATGAATTATTTTGACATTCGTATGTGTACGGATACATATGCATTCCATACTTATCTGTACACATCTTATTCGTATGTGTACACATTTGTACAGATCCGTACGGGATGCATACGGGATAAAAACGGGATGCGTCTGGATGTGTACAGATGCATACAGACTCATACGAATGTTGTTGACATTTGTATCATCAAATACCTAACAAATATTTGTACAAATAGATATGAATGCATTAGAATTGGTTTGAATTTGAATACATTCATTCTTCTCTATTCGTATGAATTTGGACATTCGAATATTCAATTCGAATCACATGTCAAAAATAGCATTCGTGCACACCCCTAGTTTACTCCAGTCTTGCTGTTTGCTCCAGCCTGCTGAAGCAAATCCTTGGTGTTTTATTAATGGACTATCTCTCTGGTGTTTCCTTGAGTTGGTTTCTGGGCTGAAGTCACCCTTTGGCCTCTGGTATGCAATTAGGACAGCTCTGGTACAGATCCCAGAGCTGTCCTGTCACGATGCCCAGTGATCCAGTAAGTGCCTGCCCTCTCAAGGAGTAGCTTGGCCCTGTTAGGATGCTGAGTTCGTGCAACGGCCAAGTGAATACTACAGTGTGGACACAAAACACTGGTAGCAAGCGTTTCAACAGTAAACTAAAACAAGTTTATTATTTTACACAAGCAATACTAGAAAGATAATAAGGTTCAGGTAGTTGTTGGCTTAAATCAGTAAGTCTCTTAAAGTTAGGAGCTACCCCTTTCCCTAAAGGAAAATAGTTCCTTTTTTAAAAGACAAACCTCTCCACATTCCTCCCCCTCTGGCTTGCTCGGCCACAGCTCAAGCCAAGCCAGTGTACCAGAACGTGGCCCTAGATGATCACAAGGCACAGCCCGTCCTTGCTTGACCGATCATCCAGTCTGGTCAGTTGCTAGTGAAGTCTTCCTTCAAGATCTTCCAGCCAAAAGACCCCTGGTCAACTACTGGTCCAGCTCCTTCAGGATTCAGCTCTCTTCTGTTCCTTTCAGCCCTTCTCCCAGCACGAAGACCTAGTCTGCAGTGTTCTGAGTTCCTTTATACCTTATTCTGCGGCCCTGATTGGCTGTCACTTCCTGGGGAAGATTGCTGCAATAAAATGCTGTTGGAAACTCCTGCTAGAAACTCCTGATTGGTGGGAACTCCTGCTCTAGCCACTCCAGCACTCAGATCCCCGGACAGCTTTTACCTCCAAATAATAGCTGCAACCAATCACTGCAGCAGGGCCCGCACAGGATTTCCCGCCCTTTTTGCAGCCCAAAACCCAGGGTTTGAAAAAGGCTGTTTGCACCAAAGCTGGCTATTGCAGCTAGCTAGAAGCCTGCAAAGCCAGAAAGCAAAGCAGTTTGCAGCATGTACCCTGAAACCGTCACATGTCCTAATTGCATACCAGACACCTAAGTGTGAATTCAGCCCTGGGCCCTTTCTGCACTTGACCTTATTCTGGAATTTATCTTGGGATAGGGGTCTGTTGCCCACATGCTAATGCAGGTTATGGTAGGCCTCACTTGGTGGCTGTCATAGCCTGTATGATCATGCAAACAGCAGGTCCCTATTTTGGGATATGATCCAGAATAAGGCTAAGTGCAGAAAGGCCCCTGGTTTCCTGCTTGTTCTGACGAGGGTTGTGCATGGTGTGTTTTTCCCCGCATTCACTTTGCATCAAAGTGAATGGAACAGAAATTCACATTCGTGCAGATGGAGCCACTTTGAATGTGCTAAGCTTCAAATTCACTTTGAATATTTGTCAAATGTTCATCACACGTGCTAGGCTCTGTTTCCACTCCGAATCTGTGAATTCAACTTCACAAATGTAGTGACGCTTTGAACGAAGCATCAAAGTTTTTCTTTTGCATACAAAGGTCAGTCTTCAAATATAGCCAATATTCAATTTGAATGCAAAGTTCTGAACCTTCAAAATCCATATGAATTTTTCACCCATCTCTAGTAGGCGACAGTGGCCCTTTCCGCACTTGGCCTTATTCTGGAATATATATCAGGATCAGGGTCTCTTATCTCCATGTTATTGCAGACTACAGCAGGTCCTAGTGAGACTTGCCATAGCCTGTATTAGCATGTGGACAAGAGACCCCTATCCTGAGATATATCCCAGAATAAGGCCAAGTGTGGAAGCAGCCAGTTGGTCCATCTCATGCAGTATACTTTACATTAAATGACAGGAGCTCTTCATATTTTCAAGCAGTTCTCCTTGGCCATCTGAAGATACCAAAAATTGAACTTGGGACCTTTTGCATGCAAAGTATGGGTCCTCCTAATGAGCTATAGCTCTCACTTAAAAAAAAATCAGAATGCTTACCAATATGTTTGAAATTGCAGTTTAAAAGTAGTTGGTGTGCTAGGTATGTAGGAGTTGGAAAAATAATTAAAAACTCATTTTTCTTAGTCTATGCTCTTACATTTATCAATGAGCCTTAAGGATGTGCTCTGCTTTTGTTGTGAGGAAAAGCGGAGAGGCATTTGATTTATGTTTTAAGAAGTGTGCTTTGCTTGGGCTACTTGCAATTTTCAAAACATTGTGTCTGAAGGAAGAAATGTTTGCTATGTAAGAGATGAAATTAGATGGAACTCAGTCTCTGACAATGAGAGTTCAAGTCCCTAGAGCGATCTCAGCTTGTAGCTATTAGAAAGAACTGATGGCTTCATTTTAAGCATTTCTGATTCTGTATACATCTCAAAAGTGATGTATTGCTTAAATGGAGGAGTAGACCTATGGTCACTGTGGTCACAAAACAAGCTTAAGGAGCTATAAAGCATGATGGAGCTCTGCTCTCAAGTCCACAAGGAGTGGTGTGTTTGACTGAAATCTGGAAGATACCTGAAATGACAAATGACATTGCATATGCTGTAAAGGTAGGCTGCACAGAAGGCTCAGAAGAGTCATATGTTGGTCAGTTCTTGCTGTTTTCTCAGCACTACCTAAGATGATATTTTTAATCTATGAAGCCCAAATATCTTGAACATAATAAAGCCGTAGCTATGATGCAGACAGAAATGGAAGAGTGAAAATTCTCTCTAGCAAGGGCAATGTCATCAGACCAAACTTTTCACATTTACCTTGCCTGATCCAGCAAGTGAGCTGGACAAGCAAGGACTTCTTGTTTAGACCACTGCAGGGCATGGTTTGAAACACCATTGTCTGCAGGGCAGCCCTGGTCCAGACCACTCCCCGTACTAGCCCTGAAGTTTGCTCAAGCTTCACAGCTAGCCTCCAAGGGCTCTGAATGGCCAAGGATGAAAAATCCTCGCCTTTGAGCCTCCAGGGAAACGGGTTCTGGAACTTAACAAGTAGAATATGAGGCTAGGAATCTATTATGATTTATTACCAATATCTAGCACTAAGAAACACGCTATCTCTGAACATGCAATTTTCATTTAGTTATCATGAACAGTAGCTACCAAGAATGGATGCCTGAGTACACCTTTCAGGCCAAGGGACAAGCAGGATGCCTCTAAGGCCATTTGCTGGGATTCAAAAGTAGAGGCCTATTCGCACTTGACCTTTTTCTGGAGTGTATCTCAGGATAGGGATCTGTGGTCCACATGCTAATGCAAACTCTGGCAGACCTCACTTTGGGCCTACTGAAGCCTGCACTAGCATGTGGACAGCAAGTCCCTATTCCAGGATATATTCCAGAATAAAGCCAAGTGCGAATAGGCCCCAGGTGAAGGTTTGCCCTTGTCTCTACTTGAAATGCCCATAAGCAATTGGTGGGCCACTGTGTGAAACAGTATGCTGAACTAGATGGACCAGGCCCTGATCCAGCAGGGCTCCCTTTATATTCTTATGTTATTATTTCAATGCTTGTTAAAGCCATAAAGCTGATGATTTCCTATATCATGAAACAAATACATTTCTAATCAGTACTGATCAGTGCAGATGAGCAAAGGCTGAAGCCCCATCCCTTGCTCCATACTGGTTTGTTATGTGCATTTGAAAACTAGCTGGAAAATCTTACTGTGAGCTAATACAATCTGGGCTTCAAAGGAAGCTTACTAATCACCAAGTGCTTACCTAAACTGGCAAGTGCTAGATCTAATGGAGGTTTCTTTCACTAGAAATCCCTATCAGGCTCTGTCAGCGTAGGAAAATAGGGAGTTACATTGAGGAGGAAGAAACACATAGACACAAACATTTGCTCCAGAAACATCTTGTAGGATTACATTAAACATGTACACATTTTTTTTGAAATTCTATTCAAATCCAATACCCAAAAATCAGATTTAGTTCAAACATTTTAAATTTGAATTTAACAAGATTTGATTTGTTAGGGTTAGGGGTTAGGGTTATCCAAATTCGAATCTATTTATTTGAACTTTTAATTCAAATCTGCATGTACAAACGTCGACAACATTTGTATGTGCACATATGCATCTTCTCCACATCCATACACATCTGTACACGTCTGTACGTGTCCGTATGCATCCCGTAGTTATCCAGTATGCAACCCATTTTTGTCCCGTACAGATCTGGATAAATGCGTATGGATGCGGGAAAGATGTGGATCTTCAAGTACGCATTGTGTACAAACCCCTACACATACAAATGTCTGGATAATTCAAACAAATAGATTTGAAGCTTGAAATTTAATTTGAATGTTTATATTTGAATTTTGGGACATTCTGTTCGAGTTCGAATGTTGAAATTCGGCACATCCAATCAGATTGTGAATGCCTACGAATATTCATGCATATCCCTAGCTCCATCTTCCATGCGTATAATGAACTAGCATGGAGGTTCCATAAGCATACCTGGAATTTTGGTTGCCTACTGAGGGCCACTTCCCTCCATTGACTGCTTCTTTCCAGTGGGCAGTGAGTGGGAAAAATTGGAAGGATTTCTTTGCATGTGCCAAAGAAGGATTCAGTGGCACCACTGTATCCTTGCACATTATGCTGGCAATTTCTGAGTAGCTGGTGCAGTTTTCCAATGGGGACATACAGCACAAAGTGCCTTTCAGATATTTTAAAGAGCAAATATTTGCCACATGACCTAACACTTCCATTGCCTCTAGATCTATTTAACAAAATAAACCAGCTTTCTTCCTTGTGGCATTATATAATACCAGTTCATCTAGAGTGTATATATACTTAGATTGTCTGGGCCATAAGGTGCCAATTGAGTTTAAGGAAATATTTCTCCTAACTATTGATGGGTAAAAACAGGAGAGAAAAAAATGACTTCAGAGGTTTATTCAAAGGAAGCCACTCAAAAGCCAGAGTCCTCAAGATGGATTTAAAGCCATAGGTGGGGGCAATTGTACACCAATCACAGCAAATAAAAGGTACTTTAAAAGTGCAGGATTAGAAATGAGACATAAAAGAACTGCAGTGCCCTCTTTTCAAGTAACAGAACAACCTACATTACGAACAGCATTTTGAAGTATACATCAAACTGATTCTTCCCTCCTTTATCCTTTTTAATCTCTACCAGATGCACTTTCTTTAAATTCAGGTTTTACATTCCTAACCACAACTTGCCTGAACACACTGGAAAAAGCACTGAGAAGGATGTTAGTGGTGTTTTCCCTTTTACTTTCTTGCTTTAAAAACTGCCCATTGAAGGCTTAACATCTTAAATGCCTCCGCTTTTGTAGGATTGCATTAATTATTTTGATCCTCACTTCAGACAATATTCTTCTCTCCATTCTAAGAAACAGAAATGTAACACTGGCCTCATATGAAACTAGGAGATACTGTATGGGGCCCTGATCTGAACTGAAATCATAATATACACCTCATACTGAAAGGAGTCAGATGGTGATATATTTATATTTTAAATGCAAATTAAAAAAGAAAGCCGTGTATCAGACTTTATTCTGTAAACCATATGCCCATAATATTTGAAACGTATACCAACGGTGCACAGATGAAGCTGGAATCATTGTTCAGCCTTCATTGCTAATGTATTTCAGAATTTTCTTAGAAAATACTGTAACACACTCTTAATTTATAGATAGGCATAGATGAGTTGACTTGACACTCTCCTTTTTTATTAAAGATTCAGGCCGCTGTCTCTATTCCGTTCTGTTGGTATCAGAGTGATTCAATATTAACAGCATTTGGTTTAATTAAAGCTTTATGGTTAAAATTCATGTGCTCCTCCCATCCATACAGAATGAGTATCTAGACAGATAAATCATGATCTTCATTCGTCATGACACAACATCATGTTATAATGATGTTTAACAGACTTTGCAAAATTTTGGCAAGACTTGCCCATTGACCCTTACCTTGATATATATATTTTTTAAAGAAAGCTTTTTACATTTGCAAACGTACATAGATTTGAAGTCAGAACAAGCCATTTTGTTTCACAACCAGTGTGTGAGCTAACTGGATATGAATAATGCCCTAAAAATAAGAAATCATGCCAAATAAAAAGGTATAACAGCCTTTATAAATTATAACATACGAAAATATGTGCATTCAGCCTTCTTGTTCTCTTCCTTTTTCTTTTTGCACAGATAACTGGGCAGACGCAGACTATTGAGCCATTTTCCCTCCCCCAGTTTCTCTTCATGTTTCTAATTCATGGGCAAAGAGCACTTGCTTTTTCCCAGCATGCATCTCTCCAGTATACCAGGGAGTTAGCCTGAGGCCATACCTATATATCTGATCCATGCATAATGAAGCATGAAGCTGCCAATTGTCGGGAGCGTCTGCTGTGTCAGAGACTGATAGGCATTTCATTTGCTGAACTCCCGAGGGCCTACCACACATCTCAGGGTTCATGTAGTATTTATTTTAGGCCCTCACATTTCTCATCTGTGTGAACTTCACACCATGTGTATGACGAGCAGTGCACGGTGCTCCCACATGAAAAAAGCTCTCCAGGTAGTTTCAGATGTAATTCAAGGGAGAATGGGAACATGGCACTGATTGTGAAATAAGGCTTGCATGGGGAATGAAGGAACATTAAGACTCTTGCATATAACAGCTGTGTGGGGCTTTCAGGGCTTGATGACAGCAGGCCTTGCCTCTTATTCTAATAAGAGTCTGTCTTTAATAAGGAGACTGCTTTGCATATGGGGTCGTAGGATTTGTACAGTTAGGCACCAAACACTTATTCGTTTTTTGAGAGATTGTGACAATTCTGTTGTATCCGGAGAGAGCGAGAGCCTGTCCGCGCAGACCCAGATTCTGGGCTCTTTTGAAATCAGAGCAGGGAGTAATGATCCTGAAGTAATTGCTTAAAACTGCTGAAAATGTGATCACCCTAGCTAACTGAGAAAAGCTGTATTGCTTACACATTATCTGCTGCTGTAGGCAAGCAGGGTTATTTTGTATCTGAAGATCTGTATGGCTTTTTACGCTTGCAATTTTGTATGCCTGTGAAAATTTGATTTCTTTGTCGTTTGCCCAAAAGGGCAAGGCAAACATTGGGGTTTTGAATCAAAGCACACATTTTGAGCTGGCATCATTATTGTTACAGAACTTGTTAATTACATTTAAGTTACAGCTTCAAAACAACATAAAGAAATGAAAAAATACAACTATGTGAATGCTATTAGGAGAATAATAATACAAAATAATTATTTAAAAACAAACAAACATCTGTATCACGAAGGCTTCCAGAACTATACCTTTCCAAATATTCTAAAAATATTTGCCCCATAAATCTTTGGCTGTGGTAACTATCACAAGAATCCTGGAAACTGGGGTAATTTTGCACCCCATGGGTGCTGTACTGTAAACCTTTGGTCTTTGTGGTATATCTGTACCTCAGTCTTTGAACTGATTCTTCTTGTTATTATTTTTAATAATAATAATAGAAATAAAAATCTTATCCTAATTCACAAACCTTCCCTGAATTTTTGGTTCTAGGAAAAATAGAAAGTGTTTCCAGAGCATTAAGTAGATGTAAAGAATTAGAATAAAAATAATCCCTGTTTAGAGAAGACTTAAAATATTGATTTTGGATTTTTTTTTTATTTTGGACTTATTTCTTGGCAAGTCAATATGTTTCTGTCGTTCAACCTAATTATGTTCGTCAACGTTGGATTTTTTAGTTCATTTTTAAAACTGATGCAATTTTTAAAATTCATCTGCAGATTAGTACTATAGGATGTTTTTACACTAGCACTAGAATACCCATTAAGGACTCATTAAGGACGCTTAATGGGTCCTTAATGAGTACTATAGTGCTAAGTGGGAAAACACTCATGGTCAAACACTGTAGGGATAATTCTGACTGAGAGGGAATGTTCCGGTTGTCCCCTCATTTGTATTATAATATGGATTCAGTTCAGACTAACTCATTCTCACTCCTCGTTTTTCTCACGGTCAGCATGAGGGGAAACAGACCGTTCTTTCTTCACCCCTCACAAAAGTCTTCTTCTTGTGTGATCAGTGATTGGATGCAGTTCCAGTTCAAATCTTGACTTCACAGGAACAAGAAAGTCTACCCTCCATATTTTCTTGCTGCTCCATCAGGATGTGGATTCCTTTGTTGGTGTTTCTTTCCCCCTCTAGCTTGTATCCACACGAGCACAACTTCAGTTCCATGTCTACCGTGCAGTAAAGCTTCTTGAAGGCCAAGTTTTGCTTATTTCTGTAATCCCTTTCGCGTTCACATTTTCTTTTTTCTGTCGTGTGTGGGGTCATTCCTATATAAACATTCCAACAATTGCACAATATCTTATAAATGCCTGGAGTATGATGGGGGTTGTGCTTGTCTTTTGTTGATCTTAATATCTGACTGATTTTGGTGGTATAGACTGTGTGTATACCCTTTTTGTGTAATAACTTACCTGTATGGCCCATTACTTGTTGCATGTATGATAGGAAAGCTTTATCCCCATTTTTGTCTTCCTGTTCTTGTTGTTTCTGGTATCTGTTTGGGTGGATGGCTCGTTGTATGTCCACTCTGCGGTGTCCATTTGCCAAGACTGCTTCCTTTATGTGTTCTGTCTTCGCAAGAAAAGAGAGAACCCTTAAGTATTTTATGACTACATTTTATGGCTACAACACAGTCTCTTTGGAGGAGAATGGATCTGTGTCACCACAGCCAGGACTGTGTTCCAGGAATACATTCCCTTTAAATCTGAAACATTTAGTTCTTGGCATACTATAACCGAGAAGAGCATCTAAATCCTTTTCTAGACAGCATTTTGCATCTTGACAATTGCAACACTTGAACCCTCGCTCCAGTGCATTGTGTACTATAAGAGACACCTGAAAGGCAGCGTTAGAAGATGGAGAGACTGTACTACCGCATTTTTCCATTAAAGGTCCATGGTGAAGTGTCTGTGGTGCAGCAATGGTTGAAGATCTTTCTCGTATCTTGTTTACCTGTCCCTTGTATTCTTTAATAAGAACCTCTTGTTTGGGCCCCTTTTACAAAACAGGTCCTATTAGAATGCAGATCATAAAGTGACATACCTCCTGCAGGGAGAATTGTCCAGGCGACATATATGGTAGCCTTGTTTTTTGTTAAGGTTGCCCAGCTTAGGAAATCATTCATTGAGTTAAAATGGGGTGCCTTGCAAGGGTGATAGGGACAAATAATGATATATATTTTTATCCTTGTATATTTTATCCTTGTATCATATGATTTTATTCTTTGTACACTTGAAACTTGATATGGTCAAATGACTAATCAATGAAGTTCATTTCGTTTAATTTCCATTAAAGGTAATATTTTAGCCAAGCACTCAGAACTGGCGCACTTCCAGGGCCACTTCCAAGAGCACAGCAACATGATACCAGACTCTTTCTGCCTGTAGACTCTCCCAGCAGCATGCACACAAGCCGTTGGGCTAGTCTACCACTGGGGAATGTGAAGGAGACCACTGCAAAGGAGTCTACTGTTGAAGTGGATTCCAGAACCACTTTCACTAGGTCCTGCTACAATTCTGCATTAATATAGATTTGGCTTTCCTTGGGAGGCATGGCCCTCCACTATACTGATCCTCAGTGAGCTGAAGTGTTTCCTGAATGCTATAGCTCAGTTTAGATTTTGTCCATTCCTCATCCCATATGTCTAACACATGGAGCTTGCATGTAATATAGGCCAACTGTTAATGGAAGTCAACCATGATGAAGAGGCTTGGAGATGTGGTAGGTGGTATTTCATAAATTTTCTCTCTGTCCCTTGAGTCTCAAATTTTCCCCGGGCCCATCCCTTTTGGTATGTCTGATTGGAGCCTAAAGATCTCTATTTAGTGAAGGTGTACTTTGCACTATACAGTGAATCAGCTGTAATGACATTCGAAATTTGCTTCAATATGAGTGTATTCGTACAAATTCGTACTAATATCCAATATGAATGCATCCATGCACATTCCACGCACTGATACGTATCCAATTACATATCCGCTCCGAAAGCATAAAATCCACCCTGAATCTACTTTGAACCTGCTCTAAAACCATGCCAAATTCACTCTGGATCCATTGCACATGTGACTGGCGCAGCCTCCCCATTTCAAAAATGTTCTGAAGCCTCGTAAGAATGTTCCAAAACATTCATATTCATACAAATATCAATGTACAAACGTCATAACATTTGATTCATATGCAAATGTCCAAATTTGTCTGAATTCGTACCAATAACCAATGTTATGAATATTCATTCACATCGAACAGTGTTCAACAAACCAACCAACTCCCATCATACACTGATAGCCACAAGATTGATTGGTCGATGAAACGCCTTCTCAACTCCCTCTGGAATGCCTACACAAGCCTTTATGGATCCGTGTTTGCAGTCACAACATGAAAAAGAAATAGATGAAGGTAAGAGGGCCACTTCTGGTGCAGAAAAAAGCACTCTGAAAAAAAAATATGGATTACAAGAGTTATAACTGGCATTTGTCATGAGATCTCACATTTATGTGTGATTTTACTGCAGCATCCTTTTAAAAACCTGTGTATAGCTGTCCCTAACATCCTGATGCCCCTTTTGAATGTGCATGGATGCAGCTCTGATGTCTCTCTTTGTTGTAGGATAAAACTTTTCCTTCTCCCCCCACTTCTTTTTAATGCCCTAGCCTCTTTGTATTATTAAGGTTTTGCAGTGAACAACAGAAAATTACAGATAAATTTTGTAGGGGATGGAAAGACACCTTCCCCCACCACCATGTTTAATTCTGAGAAATCCATGCTTGTGACTTGAACTACTGGCAACAAGAAATATTTCACAAGCTGTTTTGGCTGTTGTTCAGCAGGGCGATAATGGACCTGGACACACCCATTTATACACTCCATCCTTTATCTAAGTCTTTTTGCCATCCCCAAGGTATGCACTGAAATTCAGATCAAGAAAAACAGAAAGGCAGCTGACCTGTGCAAGAGACAGCTGGATTGCAGCCAGCTGGGCCCACGTGATATATTTAAGCCTTATTAGTTCATTGGTTTGAACACTCACATTGCATGCAAAGCTTTTCAAAGGTTACATTCTTTGCAGGCCCATCAGTGAGTAATTTGAACCCGCACACCTGCAAGACCTGCAGAGCTATTAAAATGGGAATAATTTTCCACACAAGATCAATAAATGCTTAATTGTCCTCATTTGAATAGGCAATTATTCATATTCTACCAAGCTAAAATTTGTCTGATTAAAAATCTAGAGATGCCTCTCCCTTCCAGCTACCAAAGGGGCATTACTGTATTCTGCTTCAAAAAAATAAATAAATTAAAAATAGAATTAGTGAAAGATCATTTATTTTAACGGTGAGATGTAAAGTAAATAAGGTGTTATTACAGGCATCACCTTACCTATTTTGTGATCTATTCCCTGGGGCTGTATTTGCAAATGAAATTGAGAACTTTGATTCTGAGGCTGCTGTTAGAAGACAGTGCATTCATAAAGACTCTGTCTGGTGATTCAAGATTTCCTAGGGAGTGAGTCTAGTGCGGGCTATGGCAGGCTCCATGTGGACAACAGATGTCTATCCTGAGATATATTCCAGGCCAAGTGCAGAAAGGGCCTAGCTTTCTCCCGGACAACAGCATCCAAACCCTTTTCCAGGTGCAGTACAGTGAGTGGGCATAGCAGGATGACGGCAGCTGTCCAGACGTGTCCAGCATCTACACCTCCATGGCAACATCCAAGCACACTCCAGATGGCCTGATCATACTAGATTGGTAAGTGCAGATCCACTCTGCTGAATATAATGATCACAAGCAATACAATGGGGAAAAGTTACCAGGATTGAATCTTAGATATAGGGGCAATCTGCATTTGACCCAGCAGTCAACATGAGGTGAGCTCAGAGATGGAGCATTTGCATGCGAAGGAGCCATTTCCTGACCAGAAATTGCTCCTTCTGCTTAGGAACTCACCCTGAGTCAATTATATGTGGTGCAAGTTGAACCTGCACCATGCATAACTTACTTTCACTGAGCACCAGAGCTGGTAAGGCTCTGGATGACCCCTTTACACCACGTTTTGGTGCTGGAGGGACACGTGACATTCCACGTACTCATGTAATGCCACACACCCACATGATGCATCACATGATGTAGCACACATCACACAGCTGCCCTGGTGATAGTGCCACGTGTGCACACTGGTGTCACCACCGGGATTTGATGATGGCTGCTATTGAGGCAGCTGTTTGCATTTCAGGTAAGAGCTAGGGAGGATTGGAATGCACCCTGCATTTACAGGTGCAGAAACCTAGTGCATTCTGGGCCATTTTGCCCAAAGGTTCCCAGGGCTGAAAAGCCAAGCACAAAAATGCCGATAGATTAAAGCAAGCTTGGGTGGATTTTGCACTATCAATATGCTTTTCATGCAATGTGGAAAGTGTCAAGTTTTGATAAAGCATGGTAAAGCATTTAAATCTAGGCTGGGTCTTATTCCACTGTTGTAGCACCTTGACAACATTTTGCCTAGACACAGCATAGCCATGACCATACACACCACTGAACCATAATAAGTAGTGGTTACACTACTGTAATGCCCCAAGCATCAAAATGCGGTAACATAAGTAGGATTCATACCAGAGTCACAACAAGATGTTGACTTCTGGATTAGCAAGTGGAAAGGGAGGGAGGGAGGGAGGCACACAGGAAATCAGTGCAGACTGGTAAATTAGTATCAAATGTAATTTCAGCTGCACTAACACACCACCTGCTTCTTTTCTAGTTCAAAAAGGTTTGAGGAACTACAGTTTATTTGTGACTCATACTTCAAAGACCAAAGATAATTAAACTATATAAACTATTAACTCACATGTTCCAAGAGAGAGGGCTTACTTCAGAATACAGCGGTTGAATCTTTCATATTCACTGCATGACGGCCTTTGGCATTTTCAGCTCTCCCCCACATACTCTGTTCTTTAGCTCTGGGCCCTGTTTCCTGCTCTGATGCCTTCTGCATTGTATGTGCACCTTTCTTTCCTCCAGTATTTCCCATTCTACTTGGAGCTATTTAGCAGAGGCTTAGTATGTCCTATTTATGTATCAATCTGCAATATTTAAACATGAGACCAAGAAGTGCTTTTATTTAGTCCTTTGTTTGATACATTTGTTCAATCTCGGGATAGTAATCATTCCACATCACCATTCCAGATTGTTGGGAGGGGATATTGGGTGTTTTTCCACTGTCACTAGAAGTACCCATTAAGTACCCATTAATGGGTACAAAAATGCCATTACATACCCATTAATGGGTACTTAATGGGTACTTTTAGTGACAATGGAAAACACCCATTGGCTCCAGTGTGATAGTTGTTCAATGCATCTGGATCCATGGAGGACTTCTTAAGGAGGGGGTGTACCACAGCTTTCTTAGGAGCTTCCAGCACCTCTCCCTTGTGCAAAGAGGCATTTATCACTCCCTGGATCCACCCAGCCATACCCACTTGGCTAACTTTTATTAGCCATGAGGGGCAATAATCAAGGAGACAGATAGCTGGCCAAACCCCTACAAGCAGCTTGTCCACCTCAGACCCCAACAATTGAAACTGATCCAAGATAATCAACCGAGACAGAACTCTGTACTCGTCCATTAAACCACATCCAACTGTGGCATCCAGTTCTGTGCAATTCTGAGCAACTTTGTCCTGAAAGTGCCTTGCAGATTTATTGCAGTGGGTTTGCAAAAGTGGCATAGGCATATCCTTATGACCTGATGACAGCAGCCTTTTCACCACTTGGAACAACTGTGATGGCTGGCCACTTGAGGACACGGTGGAAGCAGAGAAATAGGCCTTCTTCTTTGATGCCACCGCCACATAGGAGGTGTGATAATAATGTACTTTTACCGGTGTTTAGTCTGATTCACATTGGGATTTTCTCCACTTGTGCTCTAGCCATCAGCTTTTCCACTTCATTACATGTAGCTTCCTGGTAAACCATGGTGTCATTAACAGGAGCACCAAACATACGGTAGTAAAGGTACCTAAGAATATACGTTTTTCATTCCTTCTGATTCTGGTCTCAACCCTCACCATTTAGATTTCAATATTAAAATCTATTACTGTATGAGATTGATTGGATGAACAGAATCAGCATAAAGTGTCCTAAATTCTTGTGAAAGACTATTGTCACGTACGACTGTTGTCGCTGTCAAGTATAGATGAATCTGAATGGAGCATATTTCCTGAATATCTATAGAGCAATAGTAATTACTAAAGCCACCTCCAGACATCACTTACTTATTCTGCAATTTATCTATTTATCCAGGAACTATCATTCATTGTCTATACATTAAATCGATACACCAGATTTTAGCATTTCTGGAGCAGTGGCATGATGTTACAGCTGCAATATTTTCTGTCCAGGTGACCAATAGTATCATATGAAATATTTCAGAATAGTGACAGCTAATGTTACAATTCTTGCTAAACATTTTGGTCAGTAATCCAGACAATTACAGAATTACAGGCTATTGGACTGCAACAGCTAATAACAATAACCAAATAAATGTGGGCTGTATTCCAGGACTGGATTAGAAATACCATGATCACATCTGGCAAATAAAATATAATTATGAAATAATTACAGGGGTTTGACCCTATCTGGATGCAGCCTAAGCATTGATACAATATTAATAATCAGGCTTCACAAAGGAAAACACTTGAAAACAAATTTTAGTAAAAAATAAAATAAAAATCAGTTGTTAATCCATTTCTTTCAGCAAATACCAGGTTCGTTTTCTCTTATCCTTTTCTTCTATTTTTAATCAGTGCCATTAGATTTTTTTTTAGTGCTTCATGTTAATGTTAATGTTTTTCACAGCTTCTCTCTTCCCAAATTGCTGTTGATAAATTTACGCTACCACTAAAAGAACATTAAAATGATGTTGGACTTGTAGGCATATACATTAAGCTTGATATTGCACCAATCATGCTGTCGTCTTTCTCTCTTTGATCTCTTTTTATGACTAGCCCAACAGGAATGCACTTGAAGTCTTACTCCAGTTTAATGTGAGTTACTGTAATCAGACCAACACTCTATCATTATTTGAAAGTTTTCAACAAACTAAGAGCCCTTTCAAGTCTTGATTTATGTTTAATAACATCGCTATCATGAAAATAGTCAAAATTTTATTATTTGTGTGCATTTTGCCTTTAAATCATGTTTATTAATTATGTCTGTTGATGGAGTATAGTAGTCAAGGTCTCTTCTTCATTTTCTTTGCTTTCCTCTCATCTTTTTAGAAAAAAACTTTACAGTTTGTGTATTCCTAGCCTGTTGCAAGAGAAGACACAGTATGTGTTGAATGTCTCCCATCTCAACTTGTGAAAAAAAATACAATTTTATGTATTAAGATAATCAAAAGAAGAATTTGGTGGTGGTGGTGGGAGAGAATATATGAATGCTTAGTGTTGCATAGAATGCCTGAACTATGATGCATGATTAAGTAAATTGAAGTTGACTGGAGTGTGGTAACCCGTACTCAAATAATAGGAAAGCCAATGTGGGGGAGAACCCATATAGCTTGTGTGACAGCTTCTCAGCTACTGTTTATATAAAGCTTAGAGATACAGATATTCTAAATGACTCATTTGTAACGTCCCATATATCTCTCATGAATTTTCCTTTTTTTCTGTATATCATTATTATTGCTTTTTTCAAAATACATAAGACATTCTTCAAATTCCCACCTGAGGACCCTTAACATACGTAATCAATTATTCTTATGGATATTGATTGTTGATTTCCAGGTTTCTTCTGAAACTTCTCTTATACGTCTTAATTCTTGCCCCCTGTGAGCCAGTTTGGGCTAGTGGTTAGGGAGCCAAGCTCTTATCTGGAAATACCAGGTTCAGTTCTGCCCTCCCCCAGGAAGCCAGCTGGGTGATCTTGGGCTAGTCACAGCTCTCTTCTGAGCTCTCAGAGCCTCACTTACTCCTCAGGGTGTTCTCTTGTGGGGAGAAGAATAGAAAAGCTTTGTCAGCCACTTTGAATCCCCTTAAATGGGTGAGAAAAGCAGGATAGAAAAACCAACTCTTCTTCTTCTTCTTCTTCTTCTTCTATTATCCCTGTAATCTATTAGTTTTCAAACCCAGTAATTATAAGTTCATTTTCTAATTCTTGTAGAAAGTCATTAAAGGGCTTTTAACAAACTTATCCACAGAAAGGTTTTCCAGTTTTTAAATAAACTTATCCATGAAATACATTTGTTAATCTAACCATCATTACAGTCATACTGGCAGATAAACCACAATTTATGGCCTTTTTCGCTTTATCCCATGGCAGTTAAGACTGAAGACAGTGTACCTGTCTGTTGCTATGGTGACCAGAGACATGGTGCACAGCTGTACAGCTGCAGTAGCCCCACTTGCTGCATGTGGAGTTGCAATAGGAGCTAAAGCTGTGGAGCAGTTTTTACCGCTTCACAGCTTCTGAAGATTGGAATGGCTAAGCATGCTCTGAGCTGCTCTTGAATGGAAGTGGCTCCAGAGTGTGCGGATACACCGTACCAGAGCGTGCACAGCCGTCCCAATTGGCCACATTCCAACAGGCCCTTTGATTTAAATTAACATATTATTACAGTTAAATTTCATCTCAACTGTACCAACAATAAGCTGGATACGGTATAGGCCTAAAACTAGCATTGAAATAGCAGCTCAACTGAAGGTAATTTTATGGGCCATAACTGTCAGTAAAAAGCCAAATGATTTAAAATCTTGATTTTCAGTTGTAAGAAAATTACTGTGTATATTGAAGATGACGATCTTGTAAAACAGGAAATAATCACCATTTACACTCTTCCAAATAAATATCTCAGACCCAGTACTTGTTGTCTACCTTTTCTCTTTTTGTGAAATAAAGGAAAATAATACTTTATCTCTTTATGATAGCAATGTACTGCACTGAGAGTGAATTATAAACAGACAAGCCAAATAGTCTGTAATGGATGATCCTAATATCACTTGTTGAGCTGACTACTTTAATCAAGAGAGGAGACAAATAAATCAGTACTTCTGGAAAGGATCCAGCTGCCCTGTGGAGGGAAAAAACCCACACTGAATAAGAGCAGAAGATTCAGGAGTACACCAGTGAGACCCCATTCCCACAGGGTGAGGTTAACCCAAATTAAAAGTTCCTGATGTCTGAGTACACATTCTGGCCATTCCCACACGTTACTGATAAAACGGACTAAATTTGAATTTCCAGGTGCTTCCGCACAGGGGCAAATAAAACCTCATCTCCAGCACCCGGATTTATTAAAACTGGCTCCCAGGGGAACCGGTTTTAATAGCTCCGGGTGCACGGTAGATCCGGTATAACGGGGTAGATCTGCATCTAAGAGATGCGGATCTACCCCACACCCGTGCCTCCGCACACGCGGCGCTGATCCAGATTGGAGGCGTGTGCTGTGCGGACACACGGCACCCGTCTCCGATCCGGGACGGAGAGCCCGCCCCCGGCCCGCCACAATTGGCTCGCCGGAGCGGCGGATCCCCTCCTTACCTCTTCGGCATCTCCCCAAAAGTGAAAGCAGGCACGCAGGATGCAGCATGCCTGCGCCCTGCATGCCGCCTGAGAGGCCGGGGCTGCGCCTGGCAGCCCCTGCCCTCAGGAGCCATTCCGCGCAGGCGCGCTGCCCTGACTTGCACGCCGGCCAATCAGGCGGCGCGCAGGACGCAGGCACACTGCATCCTGGGTGCCTGCTTTCAGTTTTGGGGAGACGCCGAAGAGGTAAGGAGGGGATCCGCCGTGCTCCCCCCAGGGTGGGCTAGGGTGGGCTTTAGGCAAGCTTGCCCTGGCTCCAGAAACGGCAATCTGCCGCTTCTGGGGTGAGGGCGAGGTGAAAGATAGGAGCCTCCTGGCTCGCCTTGCTTGGCTCTGGGGAGCCAATCATGTCGAGCCGGGGGACATGATGTGTTTTAGCACACTTGCGCTGTGCGGCCACATCACAGCACAAAACCACTTGATATGTGGTGTGCTAGAAACACCCATTAAGAACGCATTAAGTCCGGATAGGTGCGGACGCACCCACTGGAAGTGTGCTTTTTTGTCCCCGCTAATGCGGACGCTCCGGCAGCAAACTGGTTTTGCCACCAAAATCCGCATTAAAAATGGGCTCGCTGTGCGGACACCCCTCACCGGAAGTGTCCTACTTAGTGATCCGTGTGCGGAGGCGCACGGATGGAATGTGTGCTTAATGGGTGTTAAATGGCCTGTGCGGAAGCACCCTCCTTGTTCCCACTGACAATGGTTCCCATCATCAGCATGGAGGAACAGAATATTTTTCTCCTCTCCCCTCTTCAAGTACCCCTCCCACTCAGCTCACTGATTGGATTTGCACCCATCCTCCAAATCATGACTTAGCTGGGGTGGGAATTTCTAGGTCCACCTTTCAGCTCCAGCCACTCCCGATACCATGAAGAATTTCTAGAACAGGAGGCATTCACTGGGGGCTGCTCCCCTCTTTGCACTACAGTGCAGTAACACAACAGTGCTGCTGGTTTGGGGCATCTATATTTGCCCAGCTGGTTCCGTGGGTCTCCTTCTCCTTGAAAGGCAGCAAGACTGATGGTTTCCCCTCTGCTGGGAGACCAGAAACTGCCTTTATCCTTGTTTAATCCTAACTTTCCACAACAGTCCAGGGACTTTTCTGCACTGGGCCTTATTCCAGATTATATCTCAGAATGGGAATCTCCCATCCACATGCTAGTGCAGACTATGGCAGGCCCCACTGCCATTCTCTGCATTAACATGTGGATGATAGTTCTCAATTCTGGGATATAATGTGGAATAAGGGCCAGTGCAGAAAGGGCCCACAAGTAAACTTGTATAGTTTACTTTGCTTTCCAAAGGGCTGGAGGAGGGAACTGTTAAAGGAAGAACTACATCAACACTTTCTTCCTCACAAAACCCTTCGGGATTCATGAAGGTTCCCTTTGCCCGCATTGAGACAGGCACTTAAAACACACTTGATTAAGTGATACTGTGCAGTTTACAGTGTCAGAGTGTTTTAGTGGTTTTACCCTGTCATTACTAAGAATTTTTATAATGTTAAGAGTGCTTCAAAGTTTGGCTTTGGTCTTTGTTTTAATTGTGGATTTATTTATTTGCATTTCCATGAGTATTAATAACTGCACCCTTTATGTTATTTTAAAGAACTGAGTGTGGGGAGAACTGGCAAACATATATTTTTAGAGGTCTGTCAAACAGAGTGTTTTGTGACCATTTTCAGGCCTAAGCACACCCATAACGTTTGGACTAAGGGCCTTTTCACGTGCTCTGAGACACCCCGACACAGCCCCCCAATCGCATTCACATGCAGAAATTAAAAACTCCTCGGAGGCAACTTAGGGTCTGGTCACACAGAGCAGTTTTTGGACATTCTTTGATCAAGGAGCACCCCATTTGCAAATGCACTAAAATAAGCATGCTGCAGACATCATCTTCCATGCCTCACACCTTTGCCTTCTAATCTGTCACTGCAGGCACTTACTGTTGGCCACTGCTAGATCAGTTTTCTATGGACCTAACTGGTTGTTGGTGGGAGCAGCCTGCTATTGGCTACAGAAACCTTGGCCCTTTCTGCATTTAACTTATTAGGTTGTGCACTAGGGCTGGTCAACGCCGGGTAAAGGAGGACTATTCACATTTCCCAAAGCACCCCTTGCCAGCCAGAAATGAGAATGGTCCTGCTGTTGACCAGCCCGTGTTGCCTCCTTGAATGCTGGGAGTCCTGCCTCCTCACTGCTGCAATTGACCACCGCCAGCTGCATCACACATTCTGTGCAGGCTGATGGAAAGGGCATGCCCCAATGCTGCATGGATAGTTTCCCCTGCCACTGTGGCACTGGACCGCACAGACCTGCCTGTGGCAGCAGCTGGCAATTGACCAGAACCGGTGCCACGATGCCCAGCAATCCAGTTAGTGCCTGCCCTCTCTGGGAGTAGCTTGGCCTTGTTTGGATGCTGGGTTCGTGCAACGGCCAAGTGAATACTACAGTGTGGACACAAAACACTGGTAGCAAGCGTTTCAACAGTAAACAAAAACAAGTTTATTATTATACACAAGCAATACTAAAAAGATAATAAGGTTCAGGTAGTTGTTGGTTTAAATCTGCAAGTCTCTTAAGGCTAGGAGCTACTCCTTTCTCCAAAGGAAAATAGTTCCCCTTTTAAAAGACAAGCCTCCACACATTCCTCCCCCTCTGACTTGCTTTGCCACAGCTCAAGCCAAGCCAGTGTACCAGAACGTGGCCCTAGATGATCACAAGGCCCAGTCCGTCCTTGCTTGTCCGATCATCCAGCCTGGTCAGTTGCTAGTGAAGTCTCCCTCAGAGCTACAATCCACCCAATTGCCTCCTTCAGAAATCACTCAGCCCAAAAGACCACTGGTCAGCTACTGGTTCCAGCTCCCTCAGGATCAGCTCCTCTGTTCCCTTCAGCCTCAGTCCCAGCACGAAGACCCCTGGTCAACTACTGGTCTGGCTCCTTCAGGTTCAGCTCTTTTCCTTTCAGCTCTTGTCCCAGCATGAAGACCCCTTCTGCTGTACTCTGTGTTCATTTATACACACACCCCTGATCCTGATTGGCTCTAGCCGCAATAAAATGCTGCTGGAGACTCCTAACAGAGGTTGCTGTCCCTCCAGCCTGATTGGTGGGAACTCCTTCTCTAGCCCCTCCAGCACTCAGATCCCCGGACAGCTTTTCCCTCCAAAACCTTACTCCAGCCAATCACTGCAACAGGGCCCGCACAGGATTTCCCACTCTTTTTGCAGCCCAAATCCCAGGGTTTGCAACAAGGCTGGCTATTGCAGCTAGCTAGAAGCCTGCAAAGCCAGAAAGCAAAACAGTTTGCAGCCTGTACCCAGAAACCGTCACAACCGGCAATACCGCTGCTCCTGCACAGACAATGTACTCCTTGCCCACCAAACACAGCAAGCCGGATGATATGTGGCTGCTGCTGGTAAGCCTTGGGTAAAGGTGGGTAAAGGTGTGAAGCACAAATTCATGCTCCACACCTAATCAGCAATTAGTGTACCTCCAGTGAGGGTGGGCATGCTTCTAGGCTGCAGCAGCGTAGTGAGCATGTCTATGCTCCTGACCAGAGCTCTTCTGGAGGGATGTGCACACAAAAAAATTTGGATTAGAATTCGAGTCAAATCATATGTCAAAACATTTGATTCAAGTGTTTAAAATCTGAATGCTAAAAAAAACCCGAATTGAATCTGTTACATTCAAATCTATTTTTCAAAAGTTAGATTCATATTTAAAGATACAAATGTCAACAAATGTGTATGAATTTCATATGCATCCCGTCTTATCCGTATGCCGTTTCCATCCCTCATTATATGCAGAAATGCATACAGATGCGTATATTATTTGTACAGATACGATTGTTTCAGAACATCCAAGATCCGTTCGAATGTCGAAATTCAAACGTGAAGACATTCGATTCAAATTCGAATGTCCACATTTGTCAGATTCAAATAGGATATTTGTATTTTTGAATATTTGTGCACATCTCTAGTCTGGGGCTCAGAGAACTGGAATGGGCCACCTTGGATGGCTGCCCCGAGTCCAAAGTAGATGTGACCAGTCCAGAACAGTCCGGAGATGCCCTTAGTTCTCTGGCTCTCTTGTTATGGTGTGGCCATGGCATTCGAGGAATTGCTGCTCTTGCAAAAGCACACATATGCAGAAAGCCTGCTAAAAGACACAGGGAAGTGGGCAGATTCTGTTTATCTGGATACTTTTGCTAGAACAGCAAACCCATGAAGATTGCCTCCTGCTGTTTGGCAGGGGAAGTGGGAGGCCATTGTGGGATCTAAACCAGATCACGAAATTTCCCTTAAAAATAAGGGACCCTTATTTTTAATTCATGCTTTTAATGATGTTTTATAATTGGTTGTCATTTTTGGCAGAAAGATAGGGCATAAATTTAATAAATAAACAGAGGATGGCTTTTTCTCAGATTTCAAATACCTCTCTTCAGATTGTGCCAAAATTAGCAAAATATGGCCAAGAAAACTTAGATTTTTTTTTAAATTAAATTAATAAATGAATAGTCCATTTCTGCAAAACTGCCCACATCTTTTTCTAAGGAGCCAAGGAGCACCTATGCCTTAAACTGCATGCTTGATCAAAGCATACCGAAAGCTAAATGAAAAATGTTCTTTACTCCCTTGTCTATTTTTGCAACTGCACGTTTGTTGAATTAAGTGGGCAACACATAAGAAGAAAGCAAGCCTGCAGGCTGATTTTGTGCTGCAGTGAGATCAGCCATAGGGATGTGCATGGATGCTCGAAACATTCATTATTCATACAAATTCATATGAATTCAGTCATTCACAAACAAATCAAATGTTACGATATTTGTATGCTAACATTTGTATGAATACGAATGTTTCTGGACATTCATACAAATAATTTGGATATTCGTTAGATTGGGGGTGTGGAAAAATGGAGCTCCAGTCAGTTCCGGATTGCATTCAACATGGATCAACAGTGGATTAAAAGTGGATTCAGGTTGGATTTGATGTTTTGGGAGCGTGCTTGCAAAATGATATACAAAACAATCATACCATACCCAAGCAACTATTTATAGTCTACAATTACTTTTAACAATGGGTTTAAGAATGATTGTTGAAGCACCAAACGACACAAAATGTGATCATTCAGAGATCTTCTAAAGATACAGGACTTTAAAAAGCGGTGTGCTCTTTCTCACACCAGAAAAGCAACCCTAACATATGAGAAGAGGTGGGAGAAGAGGGAGGAGGAAAACCAAAACTGCATTTTAAAAGGTTTTAAAACAAACCAACCAATACGTCGGATGGCATCCGTACAAAGTGTTGTTTATGAGTGGCACAGATTGCAAGCTATCAAGCTGAACCTGTAGCTTGACAGATGTCCAATTGTTTGATGGTACTTTCGTCCTCACATTATTTTCAGATTATCCACCACATCTCCTGTAATAAAGCTGAATAGTGATTGGAGTGGTGTTATTTATTCATTTTACACTGAGTCCGAAAGCCATAAAACATTGCTCTGATGGATGTAAATAGTCTCAGGCAATTAGCTTTGACTATATAATAGCAAATGCCAAGTCTCTGCAGTTTAATAATCAAGATGCCTCGTGCTTCCTGTGAGCAGTTTAAAACAAACACACATAACTGAAGAATGGCTTATGCTGGACAGGCAGATGTATAATGTCCAGGGTGTGACTGGAAAGCATTGTTGAGTCCATAAATCCATGGATCAGAATGTCTTGCCCCACACAAGCGCTACTAATCAATGGAATAAATGCACATCTGTTTTAGTTTATTGGCTGCCTAACCCATTTTTAAATCAGCAGTGGATGGTGCTGCCTTGCTCCTTACACAATTTCCTGACTTTACTGTCACATCAACATTTCCTATAATAAGTTCAGTGGAGTGGATAATGCATTTGGACTGGAAAGGCTTGGGTTAAAATTCCTAGTCAGCTTCTAGTGTGACCTAATCAACTTACTAACTGACCTTGGGGCCAGTCATTTTCTTTCAGTTTCACGTACAGACCTATGCACACATTAAATGGGGTAACTTGGTGGAAGAACAGCAGAACCCAAAGTTAGCAAGTAAGGTTAAGATGATAACCACACATACCCCTTTTCCCTTCTGAGAGAAAAATATCATTGAATACACCATATAATAACTAGCATGTGATATCTGCCGTGCCAAATTTGCAAGTCACTCTGAGGAGAAAGTCACTGAGATTCGCACTTGGATGCCACAGTTGAGAATAATCCAGATGAAATGTCCACAGAACAGTCAGCCCTTCTTAGCTCATAAAAGCTATGGCTGGATGGGTCCAGGGATGAGTGAATGCCTCTTTGAGAGGTGTGGTAGTCCTTCTGGCTATTAAAAAGGCAATAGAGTACCTCTCCTCAAGAGGTCCTCCTTTTAAACTTTTAAACAACTATCACCTGTTGGCAAACAAACCCTTTTTGAGCAATGTATTGGAGAGGGTCATGGCTCTCCAATTGCAGCCGTGCTTGGAAGAAACCATTTCAATATGGCTCCAAGCCTGGCTATGGCACTGGAAGTTTCAAACCAGCTCTTCATCCAAATAATGCTGTTCCAGTTGATTCAAATATATGGCTGATTTCTCTAGTTTAATAGTTAATGCACTAATGTTCAAATAATTGTTCAAAAGTAGTTTACTGACTCTAAATACCATAAAGCTAGTCACTATAGATGGGTAAAAGGCATTTGCATCTGTGATTTTTTTTCATGTCACGAAGGCTACATTATTATCAGTATTTACCTATTTGACAATGCTTTGCTGTGTTTATGAAATGCATACAGTAATGGAGGATCGGGGGGGGGGGGGGAAGCAAGCCTCCAATGAAAGCTCTCATTTGCTGTGAATCAAAATGTGGGATGAGAAGATAAAAGGAGATGGTGGTTTCCAACTGCAGTCTCATCTCTCACCCATGCCTTGATCTTAGTGTTGCCTTTGGCAAACGTATGCATATGATCACACATGAAGAATGGGTTTTCCAACTGAGATTTTTCAATATGGCCAAAAAATATGTGCCAACTAGGGATGTGGATGAATGGTGGTTTTTTTTTTTACATTTGATTCATATAGAATATCAAATGTTACAAATATTTGTGCACATCCCAAGTGCCAACCACATATATAATAGTGTGTATTATAGTTTATATTTCAGATCAGTACTATGTCAACTTAGGTCACATCCAGACAGGGGATATATAACACAATTATGCCTGGGCTATGGTGGGATTGCCACACATATCTGTGGCAACTCCACCATAGCCCTAATATTTAATTGTGATAATCTGCTATAGCCTATTTTGGGAAACCAACTCTTGATAGTAGGTTTTCCTGAAATACTGCTATAGCTTACCTTCTTTGGTGTTTCTGCAATTGGCTTCCCATCTACTGGATGGGAAAAGTACATTACCTACTAACGTGTATTAGTATTTGCACTTGGGGATGCTGGTACATGCTGCATCAGGCCCCATGCACCTGGAGACTTACCTTTGTCTGGAGCCTGGTGTGACTCTGCATGCACTGTCATGTTTGAGGTCATCTGAGGTTCCAGCATGCTTGTGTGGCACCTCAGACGACCCCTAGCACTGGAAATGGTGCAAACAGTCACAGTGCTAGATACAACATATAAGGTTCTGATTAGTATTGGGATGCATATGGTGCACAAATTCATGCATCTCCGCTAGTAGATGATAGGGTAGCACCTGTAAGGCAGGAGGCATTTCCTGCCTTACCAGGTTTACCCTGTTGTGTGCTACAGAACCAAGTGTGAATTGGCCTCTAGTCAAAGCTGCTATCCACCATGGCCACCATGAATATGCAGGTGATCATGCATGCACAGTGCTGATGATCTAACTCTTCTAAATCTTTTCATATCATCAAAATACCTCGATGTGTGCATCACTATATTGTGCACAGACAGAGCCAGCCACACTGAGGGGCTTTTCTCTGGAACGTTGCTTGTAAGCACAATATTTGGGCAGCGTACGGAGCCGGCCTTAGTGTTGCATTTGGAAGTCAATGCAAATCATCTATGTCCATGGTTTACAAGACTGTTTCTAATTATAGTCTCTATAAACTTAGCTAGGGATCAAAATGGCTGAAAAAGGCAATATCTAGCATCCTACCAAAAAACTGTAATCACATGAATGCAGTCTTGTTGATGTGTGAGACGGAGGGGAATCCAAGAGCATGAACTGCTGATAAAGTAGATTTTGCTTTCAAGCTAAGATCCGCATTTTGCTTCCAAAATGCAGAGGCCACCGATATGGTGATGAGTAACACTGTGCAGTATTTGCAAAGTATTGTGTTACACCACCTCTCTCCCTCTGAAACATCTGGGGAAAACCCAGTGGGAGTTGATAAAGTTGGCTGTTCACCGTATTTCCTGAAAACATTTAATGGGACTCAAGAGAAGATGAAAGGCTACTATCAAGTGTGTGTGTGTTCGTGTGTGTTTTAAAATCTGCATTCTGCTAAGCATTCATGCCTCTGAAATGGAGACCTCAGTCACAGCAAACAGCTGTGAAACATGCAGATCTAGTAAATAGTTGTTTCTTGGTTATCTGCTTGGTATGGTATAAAGCTTTTCTTCCAGACAGGATTGTAGTGGGATGAACATTTTAAAGCAACCAGAAACATCCAAATGGGCCTTGCTTTCATTTGCAAAAACAGATCGGAGGCCTATTCACATGAGGGGGTTTGGAACGTGTGGAGGACATGCGGGGATGGAGCATTCGCTCCTGTGGGCCAGTGGTTCTGTTCAGAACCGCCTCAGCCCACCCCAGAGCACCCTCCACGTGTTCCCAGCCATACCAGAGGGAAAGTGTTCACATGCTCTCCCTCCGTGACAGCTAGGCTCCTTTGGAAAGTGGCAATTTGTGCCTGAAAAGCTTTTGCTATCAGTGGAGCCTCTCTGTATTTGTATTATGATCATAGAAGGTTTCCTGCTGAAGATAATTGCCTTCTTTAAAAAGTTATAGTTATCCTTGGGCTCCTCATTGGTGCTTCACCAGGAAAGCAAGGCCTGGCACACTCTTATATAGTGAGAAAGTCTGGTACTTGCCCCACATGAAATGAGAAAGACCACTGAACATAAGAACATAAGGGGAGCCCTGCTGGATGAGGCCACAGCTCAACAAAGTCCACCATCCTGTCTCACACAGTGGCCCACCAATTGCCCATGGGCATCTCAAGCAGAGACAATGGCAAACCTCCTTCTGCTCTCAAATCTCATCAAATGGCCTCAGAGGCATCCTGCTTGTTCCCCAGCCTGAAATATGTACTTAGGCATCCATTCTAGTAGCCATTGATACATCTGTCATCCATAAATTTGTCTAACCCTTCCTTAAAGCCATCTAAGCCAGTTGCTGTTACCACCTCCAAGCTATAAGTTAACAAACATAGGAGCTCATCCGTAGCTCCAGAAAGGCAGAGAATTACTTGCAATGCTAACATGAACAAATGCGTATTCTCAACTTACCCTGTGCTTTCCAAAGCTGGCCTTTCGTCCTATGCGGCCTAAACGTCCTATGAGTGTATAAATCAATTAATAACACTCAATGCCTGCAAGAAGGCCTGCAAGAAACAATGATTGTTACAAATTAATTCTTGCAATATGTGAAAACATTTCACACATAGCCCACCATGCTACAAATGACATCCATACTTTAGGCATCCTGAAATAATTACGTTCTCATGTTTTGTACAATTTTGTTTGCATCATTAACTGCTATGTCTTTTGTGTTTTAATATTTGCAGTGAAACCAAAGGGATGAGAAGCCTTCTTACCCATAGGTTTCAGTTCAGTGCTGCCCTAGCCTGTGCTATGGCAAAACTCTACCCATCACCTTGGGAAGCAAATCACAGTCTTCTGCAAGTTTTGGGATTTGAAGATTAAGAAGAAGAGTTGGCTTTTCCACACAGCTTTTCTCACCCATTTAAGGAGACTCAAAGTGGCTGACAAAGCTTCTGCTCTTCTCCCCAAAACTGAATACCCTGTGAGGTAGGTGGGGCTGTGAGAGCTCAGAAGAGAGCTGTGACTAGCCCAAGGTCTCCCAGCTGGCTTTGTGGGGGAGGGTGCAGTTGAACCCAGTATTCCCAGATAAGAGTCCGATTCCCTCACCACTGGACCAAACTGGCTCACAATTAAGAAAGAGTTCAATCCCAAAGTGCATTTTACAAATAGCTCGGGTTTTATGAATGCCGGAGATGTTTTCCCCTTTCATTTCATATTTATTCATTTAAAACACTCATGCATATTGCTTGATTAAGCTAAAAACATTTCAAGATAAACTACTTATTTCAAATATAAGCACCTACCCGAAGGTAAGAACTGTACACACAAACACACATAAAGGCAGAGCAGAACAGAGTAAGACTCTTTTCTGCACTCTCCGGTGATCCAGATTAAGGAACCCCTTAATCCATATTACTGGCCTCCTGATCCGCATGGAGGTGTACCCCTGCTGCTCCAGCTCTGTTTACACTGGATGGAACCAGATCTGGATTAATGAGACCCTTAATCTAAATCTGTTGTAGACCTGTTTAATCAGGTTTACCAATGGACCAAGGGCCTTGCTCCGGATTGTGGGAGGCACACAGGTGGTATGCCTCCATTATCTGGAACTACTGAAGGCTGCTTTTCAGTGGTTTCAAGGCTAGGACCTGTCACATTAGCTTTGGAGCTATGGGGAGGCATGGGCCAGATTAGCACTGTCAGAGCAAATGGCACTGATCCAGCCCACACCTCCAAGTAATCGGGATCAGTGGGAATCACTTATTTTCCGGTTTACCACATGGTAAGTGCATATTGGTCCATGGAGGGCCACGTACACAAGCTGGGAAGGCTTATAATTTAATGCTATTGATCTCCATATTCTAAAAAGGTCATTTTATCTCTCCTTTTGCTTTATGCAAGATACTTTCATGCAAACACAATGAAATGAACTTCACCTGCTGGTCTCATTCACTTGTTAGTGGGAGCATTTATTCCCCACTCCAGATCAGCACAGATGTCACAATGTGACCATTCAAAAATGTGTTAACAAGTCATTACCTATGACAAACTAGCATGATCATTTCTACAGGTAAGCAATAAACAGTGGCCTATTGGCCCAGTCCTTAACGCATGGGATGTGGTGTCAAAGTTGTAATTAAACACCGTGCAATGCAAATCAGGTCCTTGGAATGCTAATCTCATTATCACCTTGTCTGAGCTGCTTCCCAGAGAAAGTAACAGCCATTACAGCTTTGCTGCTCATCCAATCAGAATATTAAATTAATCAGTATGATCTTGACATAAGTATTGCCAGCGCAGTTAATCTTGCTTTGCCTAGACCACATTGGTAAAGATGAATGCTAGGATCGTAACATCCTGGCACTTTCTGCACTGGGCCTTATTCCAGATTATATTCTGAAATAGGGACCAGCATCTGCATTCTGGTGCAGACTCTGACAGGCACTGCCTGGGGCCTGATGCAGTCTGTACTAGTATGTGGATGACAGGTCCCTGTTCCAAGATATATTCTAGAATATGCCCAAGTGCAGAATGGACCCATGATTGATATAGAAAGATACATAGCCTTTCAAATTAGGTAGCATTAATCCATGGGAATAATTTGTCATTTCTAAATTTTTGCTTTTTCATTTTTTAAAAGACATTTAAGGTTCTGATGACTTTGGACCAGGGCCAATTTCACACTGTCCTTCCTGTCCCATGGATGGGAAAGGTGTCCAAGAGACTAGCCCCCACACAATTGATCACTTACCTGTATTTGATCACCGGGTTGATCCTTTGCAGGGTGCTGCCGACTTGAGTGTGGCACCCCACACAACTGTGCATGCATCAGCACCATTTCTACGGCAACACTGACACTTTGCACGGTCACCGTCATGTCAGGGGGTCATGTGGGTTGCCAGCGCAGTTGCGTGGCAGCTCAGATGACCTCCTCAGCTGGCCAGAGTGCAGATGGTTGCTCTCTGGACATGTAAAGTAAGTTCCCAATCGCAGTTGGGGAGGGTTGGGTTGATTGTGGTACACAATGTTGTGCACCACAGCTAGTTTGCAATTAGGCAACTTCTGGGCAGGCAGGGGGCATTTGTAGTCTGTAAGCACCTGTAAGTGCAGATGTACCTGCCCAGATGTTGCCTAATTGTGAACTGGGGGCCTAAGTGTGAATTGTCCTCAGGTTACTTATTGGCCCTGTTATGGACTTACAAGTTTACTAAAACCACCAGCTCCTGCTCTGGGAACCACCAAGTCTTCTTGCAGCTATGCACAATTGTGCTTTCTCTGTTGTGGCACCTTTGTAACCTTCTTCCCTCTGATATTCATATGGTGCTTATGGATACAGATGAGGTTGCTGTTGCTGAATCTCTTTTGGGGGGCTTCCTCAAAGAAAAAGGGTTTCCTTTTCCACTGCTACTCCTTTTGATGGTGATACTTTCATATAGATCTTTTTAATCTGTTTTTATTATAAACTGTTCTAATTATCTAATAGGAGGTGGCATATAGCGTGCAAACCAATGAGGCCCAGAAGTAGACTTCACCCTTAGTTTGGACTAAAGGCAATTGCAGAGAAGGCCACAGTTTAGGTGGCACCCTGGGGAATTACCCTTCTTAATATAAAGTACTCTTCTATATAACCTTCAATACACTGAATTCAAGAAGTGGGGAAAGTATTTTGTCTCATAAGATTCTGGTCATAATGGAGTTTTTCCTCACACTTAAGGGGACTGAAAGCCACTGACAAACCTTCTGTTCTTCTCCCCACAACAGACACCTTGTGAGGTAGGTGGGGCTGTGAAAGCTCAGAAAAGAGTTGTGAGTAGCTCAAGGTCACTCATCTGGCTTTGTCTAGGAGCACAGAACTGAACCAGGAGACTACCAGATAAAAGTCTGACACTAACCACAACACCAAACTGGAGAAGGTCCTCTTCTCACTATCTAAAATCCCAGGCAGACTCATGAGGGAAAATTAAATATTTCAGATAGTTCAAATCCAAAGCTATTTATATCATACTTCAAAAACAGCCATACATTCAGAGAGCTATGTTAATTCTAAAAACGTGTTAGCATAGGCAGATTGGGCATCTCTAGGCGGGGAAGTAGTTGGCATACCAGTTGCAACTCTACAAATGCATACCTGAATCATTGCCAAGATCTAGGCCACCAGGTACAGCAGTTAAGAGACCAGGGATGCTTCCGCATTTGCTGCCGAAAAATGGATCTCAGAAGATCCGTTTTTCGGTGAACAGTCCTCCAGAGGATCCTTCCCAAATCGGGATGGATCCGAGGAGGCCTCCCCGCGTCCGCACATGCGTGGGGAGGCCGGATTGGGTGGCCGGATCACCTGGGTGCTGCATGGAAGGCACAATACCCGTTCAAAAAGTCCACCAGATTCCCACACTGCTGACGCCACCTCCAGAAACTTGGGATTGGAGCAGGCAGCTGTCAGTCACTGCGTGTTTCCGGCGGTACACAGCATGCGAGGGAGGGGCTTCCGAGGCAGGCCAGCCTGCTTTCGCCCCTCCCAACATGGCGGCCGCCGGGGCATTCGTTCCTCCTCCTGGCCATGTGTGGAAGCATCCTGCTTCCACATGGACCTAATTTTTCAGGTCTTCCATTTAAACCGGTTTTCGGTGGCGAGACCCGTTTTAGAAACAGATCTCGCCTGCCGAAATGTGGAAGCAGTTGCCTGGAAGGGTGTCAAAAGAGGTCTCCAGTGTGGAAGGTACGTAGGGAAGGGTCTAAAATGGGTCTTAATTGGGTGGTTAAACTGAACCACCCCAGAAGTACATTGCAATTGTGAGTTTGAGTTTTCAGGGTACAGGTGGAAGATGGTGGTTAGGAGAGGGTACAGTCCCGTGATGCACTTAGCATGTATTTTTATATAAAATGTAAAAATATGTTAATTCCCTTTCATGCATTTGAATGGAACAAAAACATAAAAATTCATACAAACCCAGATATTTTAAATATTTTAAATGCGTGAAAGGCAGTGGTCACACTTTCACTTTAATCCTTCTTTGGTCCATCTTTTAACGCCACTGCTCGTATCTTTTTAATCCAGTCCATTTTATCTGTGGACTTTCTTCCTTTCAATTGTACTTTTCTGAGTCCTGATTTTTACAGGTTTCCAGCTGTTAATAGAGAGTTAATCTACTTTTATTTTCTGGAGGACTAAAGGAGGCTGAACCATAGCATAGCGGGTGGACACTGCATGGGTTTGCCTTCTCTTTCACCCAATGTGTGATGACATGCTGTTGAATGACAGAACCTTTACCCTATCAGAGCCCAGGGGGTGTTGAGACATTGGAGAGGGGTGGAGATCTAAAAAGTCTGATAAAGGAGTCTCAGGATGAGAATGGAAAGGTGTGAGCATGGTGACCCAAACTGAGGATGGACTGAGAAAGAATTATCAGGTATTAGGCATGGTTGGAGTTAGTGCATTTTGAGTCCCGTTTCTTAGTAAGATGGACCATTTTAGCAAGTTGTGATGACAGCCAAAGACAAGCAGATAGAAGCCTTTCACTGACCAGTCACTAAACCTACTATGCCAAAATGTAAAATAAATGGCTACCGATCATGGAACAACTTTCAGACAAGATCAGTCAGATCTTATAGAACATAAGGTTTTGTACATTTATTTTGCCAAGCAGTAGTAATTTACTAACAGAACACAGAATAAAGGGGGGCTTCAGATTTTGACTCTTCCATCACCCATGCTCTTCCAGGCAGATCTCAAAGCCCTGCAATGAAGAGAAATCAGCTCCTATTTTGCATAGGAAACCTTCACAATTAGGACCTTGAACTTCTAGGTTCCTAAGCAATGGGAGACTCCATATATACTGGATATGAAATAGCAAATTCACATGGAACTGCTCAGCTATTCTCTAGCAACACTATATATCCCTGTCTATATTTATATGCAGCTTATGTGAATTCCTGTACAGAATGGAGACGTGTCTATGTTATGCACTACGGACTCAGCAATGTTTTCAAATGGTTTAGAATAATTCCACTGGTTGCCATTAGGATTGACATGTGAATCAGAAAGGGCTATGGCCCTAGACACATACAGCCCACCATTGTGCTGCAGTAATAATCAATATTCATGTGATCCTTTAAATAATTTATTGTAATAAATATTTATACAACATACATGATGGGGCAATATAAATGTTTTAGTGGCACACCTCGGAGACTGCTGCATTATTTAAGAGCGGTGAAGCCACAAGTAAGTTGTGTGTGCTATCCCAAAAGCATCCTGAAAAAACTTTTGACATCTTTCTGTGTCTACAATTATGCATATGCCTTCTGTGTTGCAAACATGCTGTTGTACAAAGTGTCTGATGTGTTAATAGTGAGCTGTTTCCCAGAAAACCTTTTTAGATCTCGGCTGTTTTGGCAAAAGCCTGCTCTGTGTAGTTTGAACTTTTGTTATCAGTAAAAAAAAAAAAAAAAAGGAGAAGAAAAAAGAAACCAATTTCTCTTAAGTGCACTTGCCCTCCCAACCCCCCTGGGATCATTTCAAGCATCATAACACAATGCAACGTCTTTTGGCGATACTGTATTCAAAACCTGAGGACCTGAGGAAAGCAAGTTTAGACATCATGAAATGTGCCCAAAATATTGATCCCTATAAATAGATGTTGGTCTTCAAACAGAAAACCCCACTGACTCAAATGAATCACAGAAAAATCAGTAGCCTTCCAGAGAATAGGGTGGCCAACTGTAGTGGCAACCAGAATAATCTATATCAGTGATGGCGAACCTTTTGAGCTCAGTGTGTCAAAATTCACAAGAAAACCTAGCTTAACTCGGGTGCTGTGTCACATTTAGAAATATCCATAATTTTGTGATATTTGTAGCTCTAGTAAAAAGTTATATTTTTGATATATGTATTTTATTAAAAGCAAAAACAAATAATTCCTTACATTTGCTAAATCTTCAGTTGAAAGTTGGTATTTTGTACACTTCAAGAACAAGAAATAACTACATGCCCAGGTGCCAGGGTGATCAGGTGTGTCATCCAAAAGGGCTTGGCGTGTCACCTGTGACACGCGTGTCATAGGTTGGCCATCACCGATCTATATGTTTCAGGGTTGAAACTACGGCTGTGTCTAGACTTACCAATACTGTGCATTCTGATGTGCAGTCGGGGTGTGGGTGGCACATCTGACACCCGATATTTCGTAGGGATAGCGCTTTATGCCACTGCTACTGCAAATTTTCCTACTGCAGAATGATGAGCACTCACTCCGTAGTATCAGGTAAATTCAAAGTTTCCTGCCAATTTGGACAGGACGGCGAGAACAGCAAACGAGAGCTGAGCCTGCAGCTTAGCTCCCATTGGCTGCCCCATCCCACGTGATGCGCGCCTCACCATGTGTACCATGGAAGTCTTGAAGCTTTCTGTGAGAAAGCTACGGGGAGGCTGCTGGAGTCCAGATGGTGCGTCGCAGCTTTGCGGCAGGTGAGCTGTGCTTTTTCCTATATCAGCGGATTTTATTCCACTGATCTGGATACAGCCTACATTTACTAAGAGAAGTCTAAACCACATCAATGTATATGCTCATCAAGCCAATCTTGCCATTACAGCAATTGTGACGGATCCTTAAAGACTGACTTAATTCACCCATCTTCTTGTAATCATTAATGATTTTATGTGAGCAGGAATTCAGGTGGATAAGGGATACAGAACACTGCAGAAAGTGCTAGATACCACAGAGACAGTTTTAAAACAGAATTTTGCTTTGTCCCCACTGTCATATTAGCAACACTGAAAAGGGTTTGTGTGTCAAGGCTTTGTAGTTTGAATCACTTGTTCTCTTTCTCTGCCTGTTTCTTTTAAAAAGTATTTTACAACTGTGTGACAGCCAAGGGAACATTCTCCATTCAAGACTAAGAAGTATTAGATGATCACATGGGAAAACAACTGCTGATGCCAATATTTTGCAAGGGACCAGGAAATGTAAGTTTTTATTATTATTATTATTATTTTATTATTATGTAAAGGCAGCAGTTACACACAGCAAACGAGATAACTATGCTGGATTTCGTATTATATCACTAGTCGGGCACTTCCCAAGCACCTAGGACTGCGTGATGTATCGGCGAATTATGCGAGCAGACCCCAGTAAAGTGGCTTTTTGTAGTTGGCAGATGGATATTTTGTCAATGCCAATGGTTTTTAGGTGCCTGCTGAGATCTTTTGGCACCGCGCCCAGTGTGCCGAGGATGACTGGGACCACTTTCACTGGTTTCCGCCAGAGTTTCAGGTCTTCGTATCTTTTGAGCTCCAACTGTTTCTCCTCAATTCTGCTGTCACCTGGTATAGCAACGTCGATGATCCACACCTTCTCTTTCTCAACAATTGTAATATCAGGAGTGTTATGCTCCAATTTTCTGTCAGTCTGAAGCCTGAACTCCCAAAGTAGTTTTGCCTGTTCGTTTTCAACAACTTTTCCGGCCTGTGATCCCACCAGTTCTTTGCCACTGGCAGATGATACTTTTGGCACAAGTTCCAGTGGATCATTTGTGCTACAGCATTGTGTCTCTGCTTGTAATCAGTTTCTGCAATCTTCTTGCAGCAGCTGAGTATATGGTCGATTGTTTCATCCACTTCTTTGCAGAGTCGGCACTTTGGATCTTCTCCTGATTTTTCAATTCTGGCTTTGATGGCATTTGTTCTTATTGCTTGTTCTTGTGCAGCAAGAATCAGTCCTTCTGTTTCCTTTTTCAATGTTCCATTCGTAAACCAAGCCCAGGTCTTTTCCATGTCCACTTTGCCTTTGATCTTCTCCAGGAACTGCCCATGCAGTGCTTTATTGTGCCAGCTGTCCGGTCGGCATTGAATTGCAGTTTTCCGGTACTGATTCTTGGTATGCAGCACCTTGAGAAGCTTCTGGTTGTTGACTTCAATCAAAGCTGATTCTTTGCTTTCTGCCACGTAATCTGCTAATGCATGCTTCTCTTCTTCCACTGTTTGCTTCACTTGCAAAAGTCCTCTACTGCCTGCTTTCCTGGGCAAGTACAACCTGTCGACATCACTCCGAGGATGTAGTGCATGGTGGATCGTCATCAGTTTTCTGGTTTTTCTGTCTAAGTTGTCCAATTCCAGCTGAGTCCAGTTCACAATTCCCGCAGTGTATCTAATGACTGGTATGGCCCAGGTGTTTATGGCCTTAATGGTGTTACCGCCATTCAATTTACTTTTCAAGATTTTTCTAGTCCTTTGGATGTACTCTTTACTGACCACAGATTTCACATGGCCATGCTTAACTTTATCCAGTTGCAAGATGCCAAGGTATTTGTAGGCTTCTGGCTGGTGGGACCTGATGGCTTGACCATTTGGCATTTCTATGCCTTCACTTTCAGTAATCTTCCTCTTCTTCAGTGCCACTGTGGCGCATTTGTCTAGGCCAAACTCCATACTGATGTCACTGCTGAATATTCGCACTGTGTTGGTCAGTGACTGGATCTCGATTTCAGATTTTCCATAAAGCTTCAAGTCATCCATGTACAGTAGATGTGAAATTTTCTGTGAATTTCTGGCAGTTTGATAGCCCAGGTTTGTTTTCTGTAGGATGAGTGACAGTGGGATCATAGCGATGATGAAAAGCAGTGGGGACAATCAATCCCCCTGGAAGATGCCCCTTTTGATGTTGATCAGTCCGTAGCTTTCATTTCCGACAAAAAGCTCGGTCTTCCAGTGTTTCATAGCACTTTCTATAAATTTGGTGATGTTCTGACTGATCCCGATGGTTTCCAGGCACTTTGTGATCCAACCATGTGGCAGTGAATCAAAAGCTTTTTTATAGTCGATCCAAGTCATATGCAGGTTTGTTTTTCGGCTTTTGCAGTTCTCCAGAATCATTTTGTCAATCAGTAGCTGGTCTTTTGTGCCCCTGCTTCTCCGTTTGTTTCCTTTTTGCTCTACTGGCATGATGTTGTCTTCGAGGTAGTCTTGAATCCTGTCTGCTATTATGCCTGTCAGCAGCTTGAGCATAGTAGGTAGACAAGTTATCGGCCTGTAGTTTCCTGGTATGGCTCCTTTGGCTGCATCTTTCTGTATTAAGTATGTTTTGCCAGTTGTTAGCCATTCACTGATGTTTCCTGTTTGCAGCATTTCATTGAACAGTTCAGCCATTTTTGCATGCAGGCTGGTCAGGTATTTGAGCCAGAAGCCATGCAACTGATCATTGCCAGGGGATGTCCAGTTCTTCACTTTCTTCATTCTTTTCGTGACCATTTCAGGTGTTATTTCCAGCTGCTGCATTTTGTTCATGGATAATTTCTTCTCGAAATCCTTTATCCACCCAGCAGTTTTGTTGTATTCTTTTTCAGCCTCCCAGAGATCTTTCCAGAAGTTGGTTATTGCTTCTTTCTCTGGCTTTTCAATTTTCTTGTCTACTTGCTGATGCAGGCTCTGGTAGAACTGCCTCTGATTAGACTGGAACATTTGGTTCTGCCTGTACTGGATGATTCTTGCTTCGTATCTTTCGATCTTCCTGGCTGTAGCTGTTATCTGCTGTTTCACAATTTCCAAAGCTTCATCAGTTTTCCTTGTATTCAGCCAGTATTTTTTGATCAGATGTTCTTTAGTCTTCTCATTGTTCAGTTTCTTCTCCTTCATGTTTTTTAGGTTGCTGGCATTTGATCTCAGGCTTTTCATTTTTAGTTCCAGTCGGACGTTCCACTTTGGTTTTTCAGTTGATTTTCTAATTGGTTTTGGCTGCAGTAACCCTAGTTCTTCTGTTACTATCACAGCTGTACTGTAGGCGAGCTGGTTCAGTTCTTCGATTGTTGCTACCTGAACAGTTACAAGGGCAGAGTTGATGTCATTCATCAGTGGGACAAGTCATTTTCTGCCTATAGTTTTTAGGGTTGGCAGTCGCTTTCGCTCTGTACTTGATGCTGTATGAGCCATTATTCTGTCCTTCAGTTCCTGCTGTCTTTGAGACAATGTGCCAGGTGTTTTTTTATATTATTATTATTATTATTATTATTATTATTATTATTATTATTATTATTATTATTATTATTATTATTATTATTATTATTATTATTATTATTATTATTATTAATTTCAAATCATAATTCAGAGGATATGGAGAGTTTCTCTGAGATGACAGGAGAGCAGCAGGATGCCATGAATATGTATAGCAGGCTTGAAAAAAATAAATTAACAGGGGCCAGGCGCTCCAGTGACCCACTTAGGCTGTCATTGATGAGTGTGACAGCAAGGTTCTGGGGGGTTTAAATCTCCATGACAGGCTTTTCTCCCAATCAGTTCATATACCCCTTGCACTGAGATCATGTAAAGCAGTACATAGCCACCAGATAATTAATCACTAATTTGCAGATACTGGCAAAAAGCAAAACATTCTAATACTTTGTAATATTCTAAAAGCAGAGAGCACAAGTATTTATTGCTGCTGCTGCTGTTATTATTATAACAACTCAGAGGATATGGAGTTTCTCTGAGATGATGATACTAATAACACTACTAAAATACTACTGCTGTTGCTGCTGCTGCTGCTGCTACGATGATGATGATGATGTGCACCTGAAAGTCCAGAGGCGTTTTCGCACTAAGGTGAAGACGCCTCAGAACGCTTCCCCCCAAACGGGTTGAGAACACTTTCCCGTTCACACGAGGGCAGGTAAGGAATGCTTTGAGAGCAGTTCTGTTACCTGCCAGTGCGAACGGGAAAATGTTCTCAACCCGTTTGGGGGAAAGACCCTCCCTCGGGCATGTTCCCATTGGCTCCTATGGAGCCAGTGTGGGCAGCCAGCTGCCTTCTGTCCCTGGGTTCCTGCTCGCTCCTGAACAGCAGATCGGGCTCTAGGGGTGGGCAGGAACGCCAGCCAAAAGCCCCCAACCCATCCCCAGGGTCTTACCTTCTCCTGCAGGCTCCATTCTGTGTAGAAAGGCCAGGCCGCCTGGCTTCTATTTCCCATCTGAGCATGTGCGGGTGCCCAGCCAATGAGGGGCTGCCCCCTCGAGCATGCTCAGAACGGCCCGGCCTTTCTACACAGAATCAAGCCTGCAGGAGAAGGTAAGACCCTGGGGATGGGTTGGGGGCTTTTGTCTGGAGCCCAATCTGGGGGTCGGGAGTGAGCAGGAACCCAGGGACAGAAGGCAGACGGTTGCCCACACTGACTCCATAGGAGTCAATGGGAGCAGCCCGGGGGAGGGGCCGAGCTGTCACAGAGAGAGAGCATGTGAATGCTTTCTCTCTGGGACAGGTCGGAACGCGCCGAGACGGTTTCAGAGCACTTTTTAGTGCTCTGAAACTCGAACGCATGGAGGGCACGCTGTGATGCTTGCAGGCGGCCTGGAATGCTGCGTCCCGACGTGCCCTCCATGCGTTCGAAAAACCCCTGCGCGAAAAGGCTTCTGGTCTAGTATATTGTAGTGTGTTTCTACTAAGAGAAAAGGACTGAAGGAAAAGAAATTACATTTTTTTCTCTTCCAACTTTCCTTTGATGTATACAAAAAGTGTGTTTTCTATTTTAAGACAATTGGATATAATATTCCCTAAAGATTCCAGCCTTTCTCCAGTTCCCAGAATCTGAGCTTGGCAGTGATGATGGTCTATACATATGCTCAGTGACAACCTACTTTTTGTTAGATTACTGAAAGCATTTCAGGAATTAAAACAAACCCTGAACCCACGTTCTGAACTCAGTTTCCCGCTGGATATCAGCCAGAAAACACTAGGGTATGAAATACCATGCAGTCATGTTCTAGTAAAGTGTTATTGCCTTGGGTTGCTGGTCTTTCTCTTCCATCTACTGAGGATATGAAGATTTTTAGCTTCCTTTATTGCTGTTTGCTACCAGTGAGTTGTGGTGGACCTCTGACTACACGGGCACCTCCATGGGCACCTCTTTGTAGTGCTCTTGGCAGAGATACGGAAGTGGTTTGCCACTCCCTATTTCCAGGAAGAGACCGAGGATCGAGCTGGCAGTTCTCAGCTTTCCATGGAGTTACTGCCACTACTTTTACTTGAGGGTCTTTAATTGCTGTTGTGTTCGCTTTGGGAGCAAAAAGACATGCCATGAAAAAAGTCATTCCTGGAGGAAAAGATGATCCATTTCCAGTTGTATAATAAAAGTGGCTTCTCTGTTCATCCACAAAAGCGAAGCTGCGAAGCTGCGGTGTAGGTCAGATTGCAACTTTCAATTGACTGAAGATCCCATCTGCTGGCCATTCCCCAGCAATAGTTTCTATGGCAGCTCCTGTCCATCCCACCCTTGCATTTCCCACAGTAACAGTCCTCAACCTACAATTGGCTGCATTTCCTACTACCTAAGACTTTGATTTCAGGCTTATGTAACCACAGAGACCCAGAAGAGAGAAGTTTCAAATTTCTATTTTTCTGCTTTTCACAGTCTCAAAACTATTTTTTAAAATGTTGCATTTCTTCTTTTTCTTTAAAGAGAGCTGGCAATGCTTTTCTTCTTGACTCTCCTGATGCAGGTAGCTTCTGTGTTGATCATTTAGGCCATTTTTACACATACCTGGTCCTCTAGCTGGTCCATTCCTACTGCACCCTTCCATACACCCAGGTGGGACTGTTTATTCATGAGTAGACTACTAGTAGACCTTTTTAAAAAGGTCTACTGCTATACCAGATTAGGGGGCTTTTCACACTTTTTCTTCCATTTCTGGGGAGCAAAGGATGGATAGGCTCTAGTATGCTCTTGGCATCTGCACTTGCAGATGCTTGGAGTATATGAAACCCACCCAACCCCTCCCAAAACCTACCTAAGTGCTTATGCCTGTCTGGGTGTCACCATACTTGATCCCCAGTAATGGCACCAACATGTATGTGCAATGCCATCACTGGGGCAAAATGGACTGTGTAGTACATCATCATACTGAATGTGCACCACCCATCAAATGCTCCCTATGTACTTCTTCTGAACAGGAAGAGGTGTGAATGATGCACCTGGAGACTTTCTGGCTCCAGCACTTGTATAGGGGTGGGGCATGTTAACAAGCAGAGGAAACAGTGAGAAAACAGTTCCATGAGGTGAAGATGCACCATCTCAGATCTCCCCCCACCCCCCCACCCCACATACTGACCAACTGGTCAAGTTCAAAAAGGCCTTTGGTGATATTCCTCACTACAGTGTGAAAGAAAGAGGTCCAAAACAGGTTTAGGTTTCATACTGTACCAAATTACTCCTAAGTGCAGAAAGGCCCTTGGTTTCTCTCTCGCACACGCAAAGCATGATGGGGCAGCCAGAATCAGCCTGGCTACTTGAAGGTAAGGAGGAGATCGCACGTGCTTTCCCCGGGGTGGGATAGGGTGGGTGTAGGTGAAGCCCCCCTGGCTCCAGAAGCCACGATCCGCAGCTTCTGGGGCAAGGGGCAGCCCCGAGATAGTTGACCCCCGGCTCACCATGCTTGGCTCCAGAGAAGCCCGTCATGGAGGGCAGGAGGAGGGCCCACTTAAGGACACTTCTGCGGCATGGGCACATCCTACATGGATGTGTCTTCACTGCAGAAGTACCCATTAAGTACTCATTAAGACTACCTTCCAGGTATTCTTCCCTTAATAGGTATTAAGGGGCTCTTAACACCCATTAGAGACCCATCGCGCAAGAGCCAATGCAGACGCATGGGTCTCTAATGGGTGCTGTAGTATGGACAAGGTTTTTAAAACCCGTCCTTAATGGGTACTTAATGGGTGTTAAGTGGCCAATACAGAAGCACCCTATGTTTTGATGAAAATACTATCACATGTCGGGCGCATTTGAAGTCGATGCCACTGAAGGAAGAGGTATAATTGAAAATAGCTAAAGAGAAAGCTCTAGAAACTTGATGAAAGATGCAAACAATAGATTGAAATTTTGTCTGTTCGGCAAGTACATACAGTGGGAGAATTTGCCTGGGCATTTTTTCTATTTTAAAGTTCCATTTTTAAATTTAAAACCTATCCCCAGTATTAGATAAGCATATTTAGCAATGCATATTTTGAAGGGGAATCTTCAAAACATTCTGAGTCATCTAACTATATGTTGCATCGTAAAGAGAAAGCACAAAAAGTGAGAATGTAGGAGGTAGACTGCATATCTACTAACAGTCTTATTTAAGTCTATGTGGGGTGTGGAGGCAGAGGACAGAAAATTAGGCCCTTTCTCCACTGTCATTCTGGATTATATCCCAGAACAGAAGAAGCGTTGGCTTTTCTACTCCATTTTCTCACCCATTTAAAGAGACTCAAAGCAGCTGACGGACCTTCTGTTCTTTTCTCCGCAGCAGGCACCCTGTGAGGTCGGTGGGGCTGTGAGAGCTCAGAAAAAGAGCTGTTAGTAGCCCAAGGTCACTTAGCTGGCTTTGTGAAGGGGCGCAGAATCTAACCACTGACCAAACTGGTCCAGTAGTATAGAATGCATATAGCAGGTCCTTATTCCAGAATATAATCTGGAATAAGACTGAATGCAGAAAGTGCCATAGGCTGTTGTTATCACACATTACATGATCAGATCCATCTTGCAATGCAGGGAGCATTGCACTACTTTGATTCTCACTGTTTTATTATCAAACTCATTTCTGATGTCTTTTCCTCATTATACACCGTAGAAAGGCAGGGTGCTTCCGCACAGGGACAAATAAAACAGGATCTCCGGCACCCGGATTTATTAAAACCGGCTCCTAGGGGAACTGGTTTTAATAGCCTCGGGTGCACGGTAGATCTGGTTTTACGGGGTAGATCCGCATCTAAGAGATGCCTCCACACATGCAGCGCTGATCCGGATTGGAGGCAGGTGCTGTGTGGACACACGGCACCCGTCTCCAATCCAGGACAGAGGGCCCTCCCCCGGCTCGCCACGATTGGCTCACCCTTGCCAAGGCTGGCGAGCTGGGGGACCTCGCCGCCGCGGCTCACCCTCGCCCACCCTGGGGGGAGTGCGGTGGTTCCCCTCCTTACCTGGTTGGCGTCACCCCAAAACTGAAAGCAGGTGCGCAGGATGCAGAGCGCCTGCGCCCTGTGCGCCGCCTGAGTGGCCGGGGCTGTGCCTGGCAGCTCCTGCCCTCAGGAGCCGTACCGCGCAGGCGCGCTGCCCTGACTTGTGCGTCGGCCAATCAGGCGGCGCACAGGACGCAGGCGCACTGCATCCTGGGCGCCTGCTTTCAGTTTTGGGGCGACGCCGACCAGGTAAGGAGGGGAGTTGCTGCGCTCCCGCCAGGGTGGGCTAGGGTGGGCTTTAGGTAAGCTCGCCCTGGCTCCAGAAGCGGCAATCCGCTGCTTCTGGGGCCAGGGCGAGCTGACAGGTAAGAGCCCCCCAGCTCACCAGGCTTGGCTCCGGGGAGCCAATCATGGCAAGTCGGGGGAGGGCCGTGTTTTAGCACACTTGCACTGGATTCACAGCGCAAAACCACTAAATATGTGGTGTGCTAAAAACACCCATTAAGTATGCATTAAGGACGGATAGGTGTGGATGCACCTACCAGAAGTATGCTTAATTGCCCCCGGTAATGCTGCCGAAATCCGCATTAAAAATGGGCTCGCTGTGCGGACACCCCTCGCCAGAAGTGTCCTACATAGCAACCTGTGTGCGGAGGCGCACATTGGAATGCGTGTTTAATGGGTGTTAAAGGGCCTGGGCGGAAGCACCCGCACTCACTAATCAGACCTGTTTCTGATTTCTACTCCTGATTGCAACCTGAAGAAAAAGAAAGGGCACACAATGCTTTATTTTCAGACCTGCCATTCACTCAGGGTACCGCTTATTATCAGATATATTTATGGTTTTTATTCCTGTTTACCTCCTGAAGGAAGGACACTCACTGCATTATTTTCAGAGCTGTTTGCATTTATTCATTATTTACACCTCAATTATTTATTTGTCAACTTGCTTGCTTGTTTGATTTGTGTGTCATGTTTTGGGCTTAGAGCCAATGTTCCTGTTTCTGATTCTGAAATGTTGGAGGGTATGAAATGAACCTAAGGATTATGAGCCAGCTGGACACAAGTAAGCAGAATAAAGAAAGCAGGGTGGAAGAGTCCTTTACCACCTGTCTGTAGTGTAATGGCTGCTAATGATCAGTAAGATGCAAAGAAAAAAAGGAGGGTGAGGTTGAGTCAGTCTAGTCTAGTGGTTAGGGAGCCAGACTCTTATCTAGGAATACCGGCTTTGATTCCACCCTCCCCCACGAAGCCAGCTTGGTGACCTTGGGCTAGTCACAGATCTCCTTCTGAGCTCTCACAGCCCCACCTACCTCACCGAGTGTTCTCTTGTGGGGAGAAGAATAGAAAGCTTTATAAGCCACTTTGAGTCCCCTTAAATGGGTGAGAAAGCAGGGTAAAAAAGCCAACTCTTCTTTTTCTTCACGGAGGCATAAAGATTCCAAAATGGCAGCCTCAGGGATGGTAATGGAGCCATGAAACACTTTTCCAAAGCTGCCTGAAGTCAGGAAGGATTGTTAGGGAAAGCTTATTTGTCACTGCGGCCAGTGTTTCCAAACTTCAGGATTCTTGCTATATACCACCTGTACTAGTTTGAAATCAAAGATTTGTTGGCTGCCTTGTATCCATTTATTTGTGCTTATTTAGGGAATTTAGGGGCTCTGGCGTCCCGTGGTGTCCTCCCAAACTAACTTAAGATCTCCATCATCGTCTGTCCACATATTTCCTGCAAATTCAGCTGCATAAATAGATGTATAGTACAGATAAGGTTAAACGCCACTTGATAAAACATCCTTTCTGTAACCGAGATGCAGTTGCAAGTCTGAACTTTCTTGCAGACCATGACTTTTGAGTTTTCCTTGTCTCTGAGTTTAACATTGCAGGATCTTACATGAATGCTTGGCTTCATTATGGGTGAGTGAGCCAGGGACTTCCCATTTGCTCAGAATAACTCCAGCTTCTCAGAGCTTTGAAATGCATGCATTCCTGTTTATTAGAAGAGGATAAAATGACAGATGGTTTTACTGAGTGGATGGTGCTTGAGTTTAAATAAACATTGCGAAAACATAAATTGTACATGAACACTTAAAAGGGTTGGGCAAATTGTGTGTATGTCAGTCTGCAGATCAATTTTTTATCATGGACACCTCATAAATATCCCAAATAAGTAAATATACAGCTCTAACATACAAATGGGGCAGGTCTTTGCTGTAGTCTCCATAAGCATGTGGATTGCAGGCCCCTACTCGGTGGTATAATCTAGAATAAAGCCCAGTGCAGAAAGAGCCTTTCTTTTTACTGTGTAGCTGTGGTCACACTTTCACATTACACCTTCTTCAGTCCATCTTCAGGTTGACTTTTCATTTCTATCCATTTTATTTGTGGACTTTCCACCCTACATTTGGACCTTCCTGAATGGAGATTCCTCAATAAAACAGATAGAAATGAAAAGGTGTGAGGAGGAGTCAGATGTGAAGGTGAACTGAAGAAGGTTTAAAGTGTGAATGCAACCTTAGGTAATCCCCAGGGTCCATTAGAGCTCTCATCAAAACTGCTATCTGGAACAGCAGAAATTCTTCTCATGAGGTGGATGGAAACTTTTTTTCGCAGGGCAGAGACAAAGAAGCCAAATTGTCTTCCCACATGATGCCTAGCCTACCAAGGCTTGTCCCAGGCTGCTATTTTCTTGAAAACCTCAAGACAAGGTATGGTAATTGGCAGGTGCTTAAGGAGATCACAGGTATTGGCTCAGGTTTGCCACCTCAGCCTGCAGCGTGATATATAACAGCAAGTATTTCCTGACCCAGGAATAACTATGATCCAATAAATTGAACATTTGCATTTTAATGCCTGCTCCCGCCATTTATACATACACCTTTGAAGGCGTCTCATCATTTATCATAGTTCACGTTTCATGGCTAATGTGCTGATTTGATTTTTAACCCACGGCCAGAGAATCCTATAACAATTATTAAACATATCCTGTCAGAGAAGCTTGGGTAATTTGTTCTTTTATCAGTTTTATTTTGTAACGTGATTTACAGGGAGGAGGGTGCAATCCAGGCTCTGTAATAAAAGATGTTAAGGACTTCTGCATAAAACCAAGGTTAAGCTGGGATAAAAGTGTGTTCCGGGGTTAATCTTTCAATTTTTTTTTTTAACTAGCATTAATTTAGCAGGCCTTCATACAAACTAGAGGTCATTGGAGTTTAAGGGTGTTTCCGCACAGGCCATTAGAACGTGTTTAGAAACACACTAAAGACACATTGGAACTTACCTTCCGCATTGGAGGCCAGATCCGGGACACTTCAAGGATGCTGCTTCCGAACAGGCTCACGCGAGATCCATCTCTATTGTGGTCTTGGTGCCGCTAAAACTGGTTCCCGGAAAGACCCAAAAAATTAGATCTTAATCTGTTCTTGAATAGAAAATCCACATCAAAGGAGGACGCTTCCGCACATGGACAGAAGAGGGAATGGCCGCCATGTTGGGAAGGATGGAAGAAGGGTGGAAGTAGGACTGTCTGCTTCCGAAGCCCCTCCCCTGCACACCAGCTCACCGCTCTAGGGTATTTTTCAAGGATGAAGCAACAGGCAGAGGAAGCTATCGGGAGCCAGTTTGGTCTAGTGGTTAGGGAGACGGACTCTTATCTGGGAATATTGAGTTTGATTCCTACCTCACCTGCAATGCAGTTTGCAAGTATAGCCCCCCCCCATGAAGCCAGCTGGGTGACCTTGGGCTAGTCACAGCTCTCTTCTGAGCTCTCACAGCCCCACCTACATCACAGGGTGCTCTTTTGTGGGGAGAAGAATAGAAAAGCTTTGTCAGCTGCTTTGAGTCCCCTTAGATGGGTGAGAAAAGCGGGGTAGAAAAGCCAACTCCTCCTCCTCCTCCTCCTCCTCCTTCTCCTTTTCCTCCTCACACTACAGCCAAATGGCTGTAGTGCAGTTAGGCTAGGACATGTGGGGGTGGATTCCCCATTCACACATAGGGCGCATCCCCATTATAAGCTTAAACCGGTTTCCTTAAACCAAAATAATAGAACCAGATGCAAACGCGAATTTGCCTGTTCCCATTACTTTCAGCTTAATCGTGTTCAATCTGGTTTCTGAGGATCGTACGTGGTGTATGTGATTCAAGGGGAGACTCAAGTGACTACTTTTTAAAAGCCGCTTTTCGGGGCTGCCCTGTCCTCTTTCTCCTGGCATGAATGCGCCACCCATAAGGGACCCGATCCGGGAGCCTAGCTGGGTGGCTGGGTGGCTGCTGCTTGCCTGGATGGAAGAAGAACAGCAGCGGACAGCCAGCAATTCTTTCCCTTCCTCTCCTCATTGCTCAGGGCACGCAGCAGCAGCAACTCAAACCCCCTTCACAGCCACAGCCTTTAAAACAGCCTCCAGCTGCTTTCCTTCCTAGCTTCCCCTTTCTAAAGGTCTGAACTTTCAGAATTGCGCAAATTTGCAACATTGTTATAAGGTGTGAAGTGGGTAGATCGCTACAGTGTAGCTTTAAGGAGTGGATTTTTATAGTGGCTGTTTTGAGGGGTGGATTTTTTTCAATGAAATCACTATCTTTGGAAGCAAGCTATTGGGGGAGGAAACCCTAAACACGGATTCTCATCCCTTAACACCGTACAGTTCCCACAGTAAAAAATGTAAAACGTTTCAAGCGCACAAACCGGAGCGAGACCTGTTGAAATGAGGATTAACATTTACAACGCTTTGGGGCGATTTAACACGTGGTAAGCGTGTTAAGCCAAACTGACACGGGGTCTGCCAGGATTGAAAACGGTTTGAAATCGAAATAAGGTTGTAACGGGGATGCGGCCATAGGCAGGTAAGGGACGCATTCCCATTTGTCCCTTACCTGCCTAGATGCGAATGGGGTTCTGTCCCCACATGTCCTAGCCCGAAAAGGCTGACACGTGGGCCAGAGGCCCTGCCTTCTGCTGCTGCCATTGGGTCACAATTGACCCATTGGCAGGCAGTCAGGGTCTGGCCAGTCTTCCGCCTCCGTGGGATGCAGGTGCCTCAATCGAGGTGGCTGTGCCCCGTGGAGGTCCCCTGGCCCCCAGCACCCAGGGCCATGCACTTCCCTGGTGTGTTTCTCTGTGTGGTCTAACCAGCTCTCCACCAGTAGCATTTTAAGTTGGGAAGTCACTGGCAAGGAGGCTTTGAGGTGTAACCCATTACAGCTCCACTCACCCCAGTTTCCTGACTACAAAGAGTGCAGAGGAATCAACACTGGGGCCACTTCTGCTCTCATGAAACAGAGAACTGAAATGGCCTTACAAAATATGAGTTCTAATCCCTGTTCTCAAACAAATATCAGCCTCAGTTACCTGCTGATTATACCTGCTGATTATACACTGCTGTTCCTTTTTTGTTTCGACTTTTTCCTTGTCTAGAATCTATAGGCCATTGTGCACCTTTATTAGGGGCAAAATATAGTGAAAATCAAGGATGGATTGGGTGTTCACATTTTAAAGACCGATATTACTCCTGAGTTACCTGGCACATTTACCTGGGTAAATTTGAACACCACTGTACTAGCAGTGATCACCTTGCCATAGCAATGGCCATGTGCACCAGCCTTTGCTCCAGCAACTGGGCAATGCAGTTTGCAAGTATAGCAGCCCCGCCTCCACAAGCCTTTGCCCAGAAGTGGTGTAAAGAGTGTGTGTCTCAGGGTACTGGAGCACTTTTTAGTGCTTTGCTGCTTTGCAGATGGGGAGCAGTCTGGCATGCTCAGATTGCTTCTAGAACATAAGTAGCTCCATGTGGTGTAGATGCTATGTGTTGGAGCATCTGGGACCTTCCCTGTAGGCAAAGTGTGAAATGGCATTTGGTTTCTGCACTTACCTGTGGTGGACCATTCTAATGGGTCAGGATCAGTTGGAGTAGTCCACCTTCACAACTCATCCATATGTGCTGGAACAATGTCATCTTCATTTGGACACTTTTTCCAGACAGTCACCATGCCAGCCCTGAAGCTCACATGAGCTTTGGATTCAGACTTTGCACACTCCTGTGGGCAGGAGCTAAAGCTCCTGGCCTCTGAAACACTGGGGGACCTCTGTATCTGTGAGGAATAGATTCTAAGAACTACTATGGTCGCAGAAAGTGTGGATATTGTGAACACTGGGAAATCATGCGAGATTTCCCATAATTTCTAGGGCTGACTACTAAGGAGGTTGTTACGGTGCCCAGCAGGGGTGGTGGGGCTGATCTGGTCATCCGTAGATGAGTGAGTCTGCGGTTACCAGCTCAGCAGATAAGGGAGCAGGCTTGTACCGAGATGAGAAGTTCTACCAGCAGCCAGTCATGGTCCCACCCAATACAGAGATATTTTTATGTGCCACTGCTGTGTTCTTGTTCTTGATATATAAACCATTCTGAGAACTTAGGCTGAACAGTGGTATAGAAATATAAATAAATAAACAGTGTCCTCATCTGGTCCCTTTCATTTCGGTGTGCAAGAGTTCCTTCATAGTTCGGATTCCTCTGCCATTAAGTTTTTTTGTATCTTTTTTTTTTTTTAAGGCCCATAAATTTGTTTGAAAAGAACGTGAGGCACACGTGTGATGTAACTTTTTACCCTAGTGGTTTATATTTGTGCACAATAACATGTCATAAAACACTCAAGCCTCTTAAATAGAGTCAGAACAATATCTGCCGTAATGAAGTATAGTTCCAGTGGGTACCAAATTACATCTTAGAGATTTCGTTTGTCATCCTTTATGAAGCAAATGTAAAATTGTAGTGCAAGTCCTGACAGACTCTATAATTCAGCTGTCTGGTGCTTTATCACTGCTCTCAGTAGGTCTCTAATGAATAATTCTGTATGCATGTTTCTGACTGATAATCAAACTCAGAACAATTCCTAATTGGGTTTTTCAGGGTGCAGAGAAGTGCCTACATTTAGCTTGGCAGATGTCCCAACCAATGTTAAATGAAAAGCACAAACATAACAGATTTCTTTTAATTTTATTCTGTTGGAAAACTGTAAGTGCTTTTTTTCCTCGAGTTCTAAGAATATGTAAAAAAAGAGAAAGAACAAAGAACAAAGTAGCACTAACGTGTATTGTTGCATAAAGTATTCACTTGGGCCAAGAACAAACAAAGAGTGGAATTAAATAGAAACATGAAATGCTTGCTATGGGTGAGGTGATTTTCTTGTTTCCCCCAAGTATGAAGACCTGGTGCTAGACTCAGACAAGAATCAGCTGTAGGTATTTGTGCCACTCTGAGGCAGTCTTCACACACGGAATTGGGCTTTCTTGCAGTGAAATGCACCACATTGGCATTAGGGCCTGTAGTACCTGTGTACGGGAAGAGCAGGTCCTGCGTGTGCAGGAGTAATAACATGAACAACCAAATCTTGGTGATGGCAATGGCATCATCAGTTCCTTTGCTGAGGCCACCTGAGGCTCCAAGGTATCTTGCTGCAGCACAGCTGTCCTTTCAAGGTGCCTCCCACCAGCAAAATGGAAACGTTATCTCTCCCAAAGCAAACATTATAAGCAAACATTATTATTTTCTAGATTACATAGCTTATTGTTAGAATTTTGCACATTGCTTATGATATATATTTGATATTTTAGTTATTGAAATTGATTTTTTTTTTACTTGCTGTATTTACTAGCTGTATCTCTTTGATGTATTCTCATGGTATTTTTCTTTTTTGTTTGTTGTAAACCGCCTTTGGAAAGGTGGTATACAAATAAAAATGGAAATGGAAATGGAAATTGAGTTACTTAACACCGAAAGAAAACCGCTTGTCACTTTGCTGACGTATTCTGTAACTCTGAAAGTGGACTGAAGCTGGATTAAACCTTAAGTGTGACCACAGCCTTGGTGATACTATCCTCTTATTTTTTTTAAAAAAAGAATAGTCAGTACAATATTCACAAGGGCATGGCTCAAAAGTCTTGCGTATTGTTATTAGTGAAGGGCCTACTCACACCTTCAGTTCCTTGGGAAAGGATCCCAAGGAAGTGAAGATGCGGGATGGATCTGACATCTGGGACACTGAGGATCCATCCCCAAGCTCATCAGCATTTCCCTAAGTGCTGGTGAGATGTGAATCATGGCAATCACCTCTGTATTAAAGGTGATTGTGTCATTGTGCCAATGGTGCCAATGGGCATCCAGACCTGTCTCAGCCCTAGCACTGGTATAGTTGAAGAGCCGTTAAAACTAGGGATGTGCATGGATATTCAAAATATTCATTATTCGGTTGAATTTGGACATTCGCATATGAATCAAATGCCCGGACATTCGTATTTTAGTATTCATACAAATAATTTGGACATCTGTATGTGTATGGATACATATGCATCATATACGTATCTGTACACATCTTGTGCATATCTGTACGAATATGTACAGGATGAGAATGGGATGCATATAGAATGTGTACAGATGCATACAAAATTTGTATCATTGGATATGCATCAAATCTTTGAACAAATAGATATGAACGTATTGGCATCGGTTCGAATGTCCAGACATTTGTTTTTCTTTATTCATATGAATTTGGGTTTTTGAATATTCAGTTTGCTATGAAGCAAATGTCCAAAATTGCATTTGTGCACACCCCTAGTTAAAACCGCTCTATAGCTATATGCATAGGGGAAACTTGATCACACGCAGAGCCACTTCTGGTATAGAAGCAGCTACATGTAATCTATATGCTCCATCTGGGGTAATACCCAGAGTTCCCCAGGAAGGTAAGTGTGGTGCCAGGTCTGAAATCTTTTCTGACAGGCATAATAAAATAAATCAACACATCTGCTGAATCTAAGGAGTGTGTGAAATTAGGACTGAGGTTTGACAGCAACAGTGCAAGCTAGAGTTAAAATAGGATACAATTATTTAAAAGTATGGATAATAAATACATGATGGGCAAAGGTGTCCGTGTCCTCTAGATTTCCCTAATGAAAATGCTAGCAATGGATTGAAACCAGCACAGTTAAGAGACAACCGTATTGTCAAACCTCACTGAACAAAGATTTAGCACGATATGCCTTTGGGGCTTACAATAAGAAATAAACAAACTTACACTTTTTAAATACATACACGCACATGCACACAATTAAGATAGATCAGATTAAAGGGCCCTTTGTAAATCCAGCTCTCTCCAGTATAATATTGTGACTAATGGACAAGTATGTTGACTTTTCATTTTTTTCCCCTCCAGGAAAGGTGAATGAAAGGACTTGAGTTGGCTTGGCCCCAGCCCAGGACCACAGTGTTGGCCCAGCCATCTGTCACAGCTGCTGCTTGCTTGAACTGCCACTCTAATTGACAATGAACCCAAAGACCTGTAATAATTGTGGCTGCTCTGTGACTTCAGCAGGTAATGCCTTCCTTTTAGTGTCCATCAAGCCCCATCTGTGCCCCAGCTCTGCCTTTCTCCTAAGACGCCACATACTTTCTGCACAGAGAGACTTGGGGGGACCAAAAGAGAAGTTTTGTGTGCAGTGCAAGCTAAATAGTTCTCAGACTTGTCAATTTCTGCCAAGAAGGAGAATACAAAAAAACTTCTTTCTATGGGAATCCAGATTTCCTGCGCTCTGCTACCACAATTAGAGTTATGTGAACATCTTTGTGCTCCATCAGTCTAACAACTACAGACACTTCAAGTCTCCTTATGAATATCTAGACTGAAGAAGAAGAGGAAGAGGAAGAAGAAGAAGAATAGTTGGCTTTTCTACCCCACTTTTCTCACTCATTTAAGGTGACTCAAAGCACCTGACAAAGCTTTCTATTCTTCTTCCCATAACAGACAATTGTGAGGTAGGTAGGGCTGTGAAATCTCAGAAAGAGAGCTGTGACTAACCCAAGGTCACCCAGCTGGCTTTATGGAGGAGTGCAGAATCAAACCCAGGTAAGAGTCCGGCTCGCTTAAACTGACTCACAAACTGCATCCAGAGATAGGTTACTTATTCCACTGTATTTGGATATTCCAGAATAAAACGTGGATTTTCCAGAATACCCAGTGCAAGAAGGGCCTTCTATTGTGGCAGCAACAGTTTAGGTACAAGGGATGGGTCTTCCACATTATTTGGGTGCATTCCCATAGGCAATTAAATCTGGACTGGATTCGAATTCGACATCCAGGGTTCCCATTACTTAGGCAAATAATCCAAATTCGGCAGCCAGCATTCCCATTCAACTTCATATCCCCAGATTTTTTGAGGACTATCCTGCAAAAATCCTGGGGGAAATGGGACATTTGACAATTTTGTAGCCAAGGCCACTTTTTTTTTTTCCTAGGTGTGAACGCTCCTGGGCTATTAGAGGTGGAGCTGTAGCCTCCTGGCCAAAGCCAGCCACATGTGGGTGAGGTTTCACCGTTCGCCACGCCCGCCATGCTAAGAACAGAAAAGCAGAACCATGATTCAAGCCATTCTCCCCCACTGATCTGCTTGTGTGCACATGCATTCTTGCAGGCTCCTGAGGTGGGTGAGGAAGAGGAGGAAAGAGGCGTCACTGCCACCACTGCTGTTATTCCCTCACCCTGACTCTCTGTCACCTGGGCAGGTGAAGAGGAGGAGGAAAAGGGAGGAAGGAGGAGCTGCCACTGGGTTCACTGCCATGAGCTGCAGCTTGGCCAAGACTTGATGGGAGGGAGTAGAGGGGGGTGCCCAGGTGACAGGAAGCCTGGTGGTGGCTCCTTCCTCCACCTCCTCCTTACCTGCCCAGCGGCAGGACTGGCAGGAGTGCACAGAGAGGATTGCGCTGCCACAGGAAGACTTGGAGGGCTGGAAGTGTTGGGTGGCAGAACCACCCAGAGGGCTGCTAGCCATCCCTAGCCTCAAGGTGGTGACCACCTTCCCCTCTGCTGCCCCAGCAGCCTCTGTAGCACCCCCCACCCCCGCCACCCCTGTAGGCCCAGCTGCTGCCAACAGCCCAGTACGGCCAATACCAATTCCCATCTCCACTGCAGCTGCCTCAACCCACGCCGCCGCTGCCTCAGCAGCAGCAGTCACAGCTACCGCCTCAGCTGCAAAGGCAAAAGGCTCCTCTTTTCGTGGGGTGCCCATAGGCCCAGCTGTCGCTACCAGCCCAGTACAGCTAGTACTGATTTCCATTGCTGCCTAATTTAGTTCAAAGAGGTTCTATTTCTCCACTGTCTCTCTGTCAATGAAAATAAAGAGCAAGGACAGATGCATGCAATCCAAAGTGAGTGGGAATGGCTATATTTGGATTAATCGTCAGGCAACCCTATCCAGATTAAAAATAGTCCAGATAGTCCAAACAGGACTAAAAAAGTCAAGTGAGAACAGGACCTTTGTGCCATCAACCTCCGTACCTCTCTCAATACTGTATAGCTTTCCCTGCATGCTGAGAAAGGCTCCACTGGAGCTCCCTAGAGTAAAACTAGCAGAATTTGTAAAAGTTATCATTTTGAATGCCTACAGTCCTGCTGCAGCCTTTTCCAGCTTAGCAAATGTGCGGATCCACTAGCTAAGGATCATGGTTGTTGTAGTTTTACATATTGAACTGCTCTGCTGTGCTCAAAATTAGTGTTGCCCATATGGTGCAGTGCCTTGTAAGCCAAGGTACCGTAACTTCCATTGCTGTATTTCTTTAGGTGGCTGTTCTGCCTTCCCCCCAAACCTTCTTGCCGATATACAATTTCCAAAATAAAAATAGAATGCACATCTATTTTATACACTCACAGTTAAAAAATATGTAGATTTCCAGCCCTAACTTGTTTACATACCTCCCGTAGAATCATGGACACAAAACTTTTGCAACGTGTCTATGCAGGGGAGAAGCAGCAGCCTTGGATTTGCCCCATGGGAAGAACTGATTAGATCTTGCTGTGGTAAATGCTTAATGTCTTATTTAAATAATCATATTCAACAGAAAGCAAATCCTCCAAATTATGCTTGCTGTAGGTTCAAAGGATTCAAAGGACACAATATCAAACAATGCACATGAATGATCACAGAAGAAACAGGCACATTCTGCTTGCAAGTTGCAGAGTCCTTTGCCCAAGGATTAACTTAAAAAAGAAAGGAAGAAAACCAAAGCACTTTTTTAACATCACATATTTCTGTCATCCAAATGCCAGCTCTAATTTGAGACCAGCATCTCGAGAGGATTAGTGGGGAAATCTAAATAATATTGATTCAGAATCGTACATTGACACTGGAAAATAAATTTGAAAAGGTCAGACGTAATGACACACAGTTATTTGAGAAATAAAATATGCATTTAATACAGAGATTGTGAAGGTTTGCTTACCATTTGTATTGTGTTTGCTTTATGTATCTTCAGATCACGATCCAGGAGAATAAGAACTACTGTATATTAATTATCTCTTCATCTATCCTTCCTTCATGAAACGATCTAGCAACTGTGGAGGAGGAAGAGAAAGAAGAGGAAGAAGGAGGAGGAGGAGGAGAGAGGAGGAAGAAAGGAGGACAAGACAGATGAAACCCATGAACGACATAAATTTAATTGTTTCTTTGCTGAGTCTTCTAACTTGTGATTTTAAAAAGTCATCTATTGATAAAGGAAGAGCACTATCTGTGGTAAGCAGATCAACTGATCAGTATCTTAAAGAACACTTTGTAAAATCCTTCCGGCATTCCAAATGCAGCTTTGAATTTGATTAGAAAAACATAAATAGGCATGAAGTCACATTTTCGTGGTCAAAGCAATTTGATTCTATCTTTTTTACACAGACTTAAGGGAGTTTTTAGTGTTAGCATGTCAATTTGAAGGAAGCCACAAACAGAAAAACATTTTTTAATGCAAAACATATTGGCAATAGTATTACAAGAGGAAATTAAAACAGCTGTAACTCAGTTCTTTAGTAATTATTACAAAAAGGTGGATTAGAGGTAGAATGAGAACACAAGTGCTACACTCTACTCTATTGTGCTTTTGAACTGCTTTTTGTGCCTCACATGAAAGCAACCTCAGACTGTTTCCAAACTGACTGTTGCTATTCTGGTACAGGGCAAGCCATCCTGTAACAGAATAAGCAATCCATCGCAAGAACCCTGGTCCTGGGATGGAACAAGGCCATCTGCATTGGGAGAACATGAGGCCTTTTCACATGAGGGGTTTTCAAATGCGTGTAGAACACGTTGGGATGGAGCATTCGCTTCTGTGGACCGGTGGCTCTGTTCCGGGCCGCCCCATTCTGTCCCAATGCGTCTACACGCGTTTGAGTTTCACAGCACAAAAAAGTGCTCTGAAATCATCCCAATGGGTTTGGCTAGTCTTGGCACATTCCCAGCTCTACCAGAAGGAAAGCATTTGCACACTCTCCCTACGTGACAGCTGGGCCCCTCCCCCAGGCTGCCCCCATTGGCTGCTGTGGAGCCAGGGGTGGACAGCGCTGGCGCTTCCCTTCCCTGTTCTCATGCACACTCCCCGGGGCCAGATCGGCTTTCCGGCACCGGCAGAACCCTCACCCAGCACCCCGCAACCCACCCCAGGGGCGCGCATGCATGAACGGTGCTTACCTGTTCGGCGCAGGGCAGCAAGTGGGATGAGGAGGCTGGCCGCGTTCTGCGCCTGCGCTCGGAGAGGTCCCTGATTTGCCAGGCACCCTGCCTGGTTTCAGCTGGCCATCTGCGCAGGTGTGGGTAGGGAATGGGGAATCCACCCCCACGTGGCCTAGCCTTCTTGCACCACAGTGTTCGGATGTGTTGTGAAAAGGCCTCAGGTCCACTGTGGTGTGAGAGCACAGGCAGTTCACGTGGTCTCCATGGAAATGTAGGATCTAGCAGGTAGGCCAGGAGGCAGACCCTGGTTTGGTGAGTGCAGAAGGTACCTGGGCAGTAACTCTCATTTTCATTTTTGGGGTGTGATTGGGAAAGAAGACTAAAGGGGAATGAACCAAAATATAGTGGGCAGATATGGCATGAATTTGTCTTCCCTTTCACCCAGTGTGTGATTACAAGCTACTGAGTGACAGAACTTTTATCCTATCAGAGTACAGATAGTTGTGATGGTGGAGAGGGGTGGGGATCTAAAATGTCTCAAAAAGAAGTCTCAGGACAGGAACAGAAAATGTGAGCATAGCAATCAAACTAAGGGTGAATTGAGGAAGGATTATTAGGAATTGGATGTGGACAGAGTTAGTGCATTTTGAGTCTTCTTTCTTAATAAGACGGATTATTTCAGTGAGTGTGACCCATGGCCCAAGAATGAAAATTCCGATCTTCAAAGCTCCCAGGGGACATTTTGGCAGCTTGACATGCTCCACCATCAAAATGTGCCCTCTGTAGACCACAGTACCATGAAGGCATGCCCTAATCTTCCACTAGACTTCAAGAAAGAGTTCTACCAGTAGACCAGAGGCCAATTTTCACTTGGTCTCATAGTTTGTGGTAGGTAAAAAACTGGACAAGTGTATCTGCATTTGTAAGAGGCATTTACAGCCTAGAAATGCCCCTGCCTGCGCAGATGTTCACCTGTCACAAACAAGTGGTGGTGCATGAAATCGTTCACCACATGCACATAACCTTTCCCAATCGCAACCAAAAACTCGTCTGTCTTATCCATGCTGCGACCATTTGCACCATTTTGGGTGCGAGAGGTCATCTGAGGTACCACACAAGCACATTGGCACTTCAGATGACCCCTGATGTGACTGTGGCTGTGCAAAGCGTCATCAGCACCATAGTGACAACGACAACACATGTGTAGACACACAGGGCACTGCAACCAAAATGGCGGCACTCTGCTGTGGATCGGATGCGCAACCAGATGCTGGTAAGTGTTCAGGCATGGCATAGGTGGGCTACTGTGTATTAGCATTCCCTAGTGTGAACGCTAGTACACGTTAGTCTGTTCTGTACTCTTCCCACCCAACAGACAGGAAGGCAAGTGCCGAAACCTCCCAGATCAGGGGGGATAGAGGCCTCCCAAACTGCACCACTGGCAAAAGTGGAAAGGGGCTCCCTGTTTACGGAGTGTAAAGAAAATAAATGTCAAATACAAACTGCAAAGAAAGGGACATTAAAGATTCACAAACTGCAGTCAATCAAAACATTTTAAAAAATGGTTTTCTAACTGAACATTATTACGTGTGTATTGGATATTGTTTGGATAACAAAAAAACACCCAAGAGGTCAGAAAGTTTTGCTGGGCTCTTAAATGGGCCTGGTGTTAAATATTTGTGCAGTACCAACGTCAAAAGATCCATATTGTAGTGGCTCCTACAGAGCTACTCCTGAAATGCAAAGGTCACAGTGAATCTGAGGATTAGCATAAGAAAATATACCATATCCCTATTTTTTACTCTAAAGAAACTACGTATCACACTCCAGCAACAACCCACTTATAACTTTCAGTGCATACAGAAATGCCACATATAAGCATACACACCTGTTGGTAATATTCTGCTGTACTGCTAAACTAAAATTAGGAACATATTGGTCACAAACCACGGGCCATCAAAACATTACAGCTTTTTAGTTCACTAAGGCTGAATCCCCAAAAGACTTATTTGCCTCTCTGAGTTCCCTCTGCTGTCACTCTAATCAAGCGGGTTTTCCTCATTTTGTAGCACTGGAAGCACCTTGAGAAGCCTGGCATGGGGCCGCTCAGAGGCAAAAGAGGAGTTCCAGCAGACTTTAAATTGCTTGGGGATGCACCCTAATTGAGCATTGTTACCTATGTATTGAATACGGTTTGGGTAAAAGATTTTATAGGTTAGAAGATTTTGCTCGGCTCTGAAACCGAGATAATACTGTTATCCCTGAATGCTTTGTGAGCATTTCCTAGACCCCATGGGCTTCCTCTTGGCCCAGTGCCTTCTTGGCTGCTCTAGCACTCCAGTTTTCCTTCTCCCTCTCCAGATCCAGGAATTCATGCTTCCCAGCTTTAGTCCCTTTCAGGTTGACATTCCAGCCCCCACACACCATCATTTACCACCTTACCTGGGAGCACCACATTGGCACACCTGAGTGTCATGACATCCTTCTCAAGTAGGTCCTTCATGCTAAGTAAAGTTTTTGCCTAACTGTACTGCAACTTGACATAGGTAAGGAGCAGGTTTAACTGTTCCACACTAGGGATGTGTCTGAATTAGGGTTTTTTTGCATTCGATCTGTATTGAATTTAATGTATGAAAATTTGCATTCATTCAAACAGATGGCCTTCAAATGTAGTAGGACTCTATTCAAAATTTGTACAAATATCCAATATGAACGCATACATATCTATATGTATCTGATATGTTTCCCATAACATACCTGCTCTGAAAACATCAAATCTGCCTTGAATTCACTTTGAATCCACTCTCAATCCATGTTGAATGCACTCTAGATCCATTACAGATGTGATTGGTGCAGCTGCTTTCTCATCTCCCCGATTCATGAATGTTCCAAAGCATTCATACTAGGGGTGTGCATGATTTTTTTTTACATTCAAATTCTAGTCAAAACATTCAATTCGATTTGAATGTTTAAAATCCAAATGCTAAAAAAACCAATTCGAATCCGTTACACTCAAATCTATTCATTCAAATGTTAGATTCGTATTTAAAGATACAAATGTTGACAACATTCGTATCTTATACATACCTGTACGCATTTCGTATGCATCCCGTTTTCATCCGATATTATAAGCGCAAATGCATACAGATGCGTATAATATTTGTACAGATATGTATGTAATACATAAAAACTTTTTGTTTTTAAAAAATTCTTTGCATCTTTAACTAATCTGACTCCTCTAAGTGTTCAGGTGCAATTAAATGCTTGTTCATGCTGGGAGGCAGGGAGGAAACAGTGACAACTCAGAGAGGCAGTTTGCTCTGGTCAAGCTGGGGTCAGAATCACAGTAAACCAAAATGTAAGGCCTTTTCGCTCACGGGGTTTTGGAACACGCAGAAGACAGCCTGGAACACGACATTCACATTGCCGCAGCCATCCCAGCCCGTTCCAGGATGTCTTCTGCGCGTTCCAGATGTAGAGCACTTTAAAGTGCTCTGCATCCGTCCGTGCATGTTCCAAGCATCCCCGGCCTTTCGGGGAGGGAAGTGTTTGCACACGCTTCCCTCCCTGACAGCCCTGGGCACGCGCCCCCCCCTCCTCCACCAGCATTGGCCGAAAATCGGCCTGACAGCTGACAGGGGCCGTGCTGGTCACCAACCTTGCTGGGCTGGTGATCGCGCAGGCGCGCCAACGCCGGTAGACAGGACAGGGGACCCACCAATTCGTGGGTCTCCTGTCCCATCAACCAGGGTCACTGACGCTGGTAGATGGGAGAGGGGACCCATGATTCAGTGGGTCCCCTCTCTCATCTACAAGGGCCGGTGTGCCAAGCCTGGTAGACACCAGAGGGGACCCACCGCGCTTCGATCTCTGAAGGGGTCCTGCCCCATAGGGAGCTTGCCCCAGGCCCCACGATGGGTGCCCGGGTGCCCAGGTACCTTCGTGCCAGCTGCACAGGGCTCGATTGAGCCCCATACGGCTGGCACGAAGCGGGGCAAGCGGTCTGACAGTGCTGCCCACCCCTTGGGTGCTCACACCCAATGGCAGGCAGCCTTGCGAGCTATATCCCCGCCCCTGACCAGCCTTTCCCGGTAAGTAACTTCAGGACGCTTTAGCCATTCGCACACAGGCACGCAGGAATGCGTTTACACACGTTCCTGCGTTCCTGTGTGTGAATGCTGAAAGTGTCCCGAAGTTACTCAGGCCACGTGCACTACATCCGTTCCTGATGTAGTGCGAAAAGGCCTCTAGTCTGAAGGAAGCCAGGATCCTTCCCCTAGATCTTGCCTAGCATTTACTCCCATGTAATCACACAAGGGCCAGCTTCAGTCCACTTTCAGAGTGAGAGGACACCATGGAAAAGTGACAATTTGTTTGCTTTTTATTTTATCTAACTCAGAAAAGTACACCTTTGGGTTACATAATGATAATGTGTCACTCTGAAGGTGGACTGAAGCTGGGTTAAAACTTAAGGTGTGAACACAGAAACAATTAAATGCAAGAATGGGTTTTTCTCCACCCCACCCCCCACCCCCACTTTATCTTGTTTTTAAAGGATGCTTGGAGGGACATGACAGTGTTGCTTAAGAAGCGGGGTAAATGATATCAAGCAGTCATCTAGGATGTGGATGCCAAGCTTGACTTTATGGCAGAATCGGTGTAATAAGAGTTACTGAAGCAATAGGCAGAATGTGACAAGATCAGCGTTTAAATCCACACTCAGCCATGTGGTTCACTTGGATTAGTCTCAAGCTAGCAGCCTAATCTTCTTTGAATGGTTGCTGTGTAAGGGAGAGGAGAACCCCTTGCAGGAAAGATGGTGTATAAATGCAATAAAATTAAATTGTTGGATGCCCATACTTTCAGGCAAGTACACTGCAAGTACATTAGAACATAAGAGGAGCCCTGCTGGATCAGGCCATAGCCCATCCAGTCCAGGATTCTGTGGCCCACAATTGGTTATCAGCATCTCAAGCAGAAGATGAGGGCACTCTGCCTGTCTCCCCAACCCTGGAGGATGTACCTGAGCATCTATTCTTGTAGCCATTAATATAGGCCTTTTCGCACAGGCCTTTTCCGAACGCGTGGAAGACAGCTTCGGACGAGGCATTCGCATTGCCCCAGCGGGGCTTGTGCCGCCTCGCGTCCGGAGCTGTCTTCCACGCGTTCCAGATGCAGAGCACTTTAAAGTGCTCTGCATCCATTCCGACGCGGACGAGCCACCCCGGCGCATTCCGGGAGAGAAGCATTCGCGCACGCTTCTCTCCCTGACAGCCGTTGGCATGCCCCCAGGGCTCGACTTGCCGGGCCGGCGATCGCGCCGGCGCGGCGAAGCCGGTAGACGGGACCCACCGAATCGGGGGTTCCCTTTCCAATCTGCCAGGGTCAGTGACCCTGGCAGATGGGACAAGGGAACCCCGATTCGGTGGGTCCCGTCTGTCATCCCGACGGCCGCCGGGACGTGGCTCCTTCCCGGGTCCGACAGCCCCAATGGGGCTGCCGAAGCCGGGGAGCCACCAGCATCGGCTTCCTGTACCCCTTTCCGGGGTGGCAGGAGGCGGATCCCGGGCTGGCTGGGGCCGAGGAACCCCTTGGGCGGCCGGAACGCATCGCTCCGGCCCCCCAAGGGTCCCCCCCCCGCCCCCATCGCGGCCGCAGATCAGCCGCCCACCCCCCCACCCCCCCCAGTCCCCAAAACCCTCACCCCAACCACCCTCCGAGCCGGATCGGGCCCATCTTCGCTGTGTGGGTGCCTACATCGAGGCACCCACACCGCGAAGATGATTTCCCCCCCCCCAGGGCCCCGGGAGGACGCGCGCGCGATGGAGGACTTACCTCGTCGCTGTGCAGTCTTGGACTGAGGGTGGCATTCTGGGAGCGCGCAGCATGCAGCCCACCTAAGCCCCCTATTGGACAAGCAGTTCACGTGAACTGCTTGTCCAATAGGGGGCCTAGGTGGGCTACGTGCTGTGCGCTCCCAGAATGCCACCCTCATTCTGAGCCTGAACAGCGACGAGGTAAGTCCTCCGTTGCGCGCGCGTCCTCCCGGGGCCCTGGGGGGGATCATCTTCGCGGTGTGGGTGCCTCGATGTAGGCACCCACACAGCGAAGATGGGCCTGATCCGGCTCGGAGGGTGGTTGGGGTGGGGGTTTGGGGGACTGGGGGGGTGGGCGGCTGATCTGCGGAGCGCCCGCCCCTAGATCCAGGCGCTCGTGCCCCACAGATGGGCGAGATCGGGGCGCGGGGCGAAGCCTTTGCAGATCAGAGCCAGGGGCTCTGATCTCCAAAGGCGTTCTGCCCCATAGGGGCCTTGCCCCGGGCCCTCGGATGGGCACCCGGGTGCCCGGGCATGTTCGGGCCAGCTCCACAGGGCCCAATCCGGCCCCGTAGAGCTGGCACGAAGCGCGGCGTCTGGCTTGACAGCGCTGCCCGCCCCTTGGGTGCTCTCACCCAATGTGCGGCAGCGCTGCCGGCCGAATCCCCGCCCCTGGCCGGCCTTTGCCGGCCAAGACAGTTCCGGGCGCTTTTAGGATTCGCACACAGGCGCGCCGGAACGCGTTTACACGGGTCCGGCACACCTGTGTGTGAATGCTGAAAGCGCCCGGAACTGTCTTAAGCTGCCCGCCTGCACGCGTTCCGAACGGAACGCGTTGCAGTGCAAAAATCCCTTATATCAGTTGTCCATGAATTTGTCTAACCCTTTTTTAAAGCCATCTAGGCTGGTTGCTGTTGCCACCTCTTCTGGCAACAAAAGTAATCTCCCGGCATGTGCATAATGTCCTCCCCTTCAGCTTGTCTCATGTAGGGAGTGATGTGATTTTGCTTCTGGTCTAATGAGCTGGAAAGTAAGCTGGAGCACAGCGTGGGTGAGAAAAGCAGAGGTTCAGGCCTGCCTCTGTGCTGGAACCAATTATCCATGAGGAGAAGAGGACTTTGGCAGATAGATAATAATGGAGGCACATTTCTGGAAGAGTGCAGTGAATAAGAGTCAGCATTGAGGGAAGTGAGGCACAGAATAAAGAAGAGGAAAGTTGTGAAAGTCAGAGCAGAGGGATTCAGAGGAACTCGAGCCACAAAAGGGAATATTCCCACCTGAAAGGGAATAAAAGAAACAAAGATGACCACTGGTCTAAGAGTCAAAAATGTCTGAGGCCCTGTCCCCAAGCAATTTAAAGTCTGCTAAAACTCTTCTTTTGCCTCTGAGCGCCCCCATGCCAGGGCTTTTAATGAACTTCCAGAGCTACAAAACGAGGAAAACGAGCAACAAAAAAAGTGCCCTTTAAATAAGACTTTCAGAGCTCTTTTTGGAAGTTGCGGGTTTTCCTCGCAACATTTACCTTGGGGACGCTCTGTGGCAAAAGGGGCGGGGATTGTCGCCTGTACACACAGCAGTAACACAAGCAGCTTCCCTTTCTAAAGCTCAGAACTAAAGAGCCAGAATCATACAGAATTGCAACATTGTTGCAATCGCTATGAGGTGTGAAATTGGTGGGTTATTGCTAGGGGTGGATTTTGACTTCAATAACAGGGAAAGTGGTGAGTGAATGAGCGATCGTGCACTGGACAGGGTGGGTTTTGACAGTGATAACAGGGGAAAGTGGTGAGAGTGAATGTTTGCCGGCACGAGAAGCCATTTCGGGGGGTGGAAGATCTGGGAGATGAACAGAGAACCAATGGCTATTTTTCCTTTGGACTTGTCAGGGATTGTCTTCCTGGTTGTGGCCGCGCCGAGTGCAGTCCCTCCCCATTCCTGCTGGCACCCTATCAACAAGAGCAGGGGCGGGGAGAAAAAGAGGCGCACAAAGAAAACACGGCTCCCATGGGGACGGAAGGTGGGTTAAAAACACGCATTTTGCTGAGCCTCATGCGGACGCTTATTCCTGATTTGCATGGCACTTTTAAAGTCCAATAGAGTGACAGTAGAGGGACAGTAGAGAGGCAAATAAGTCTTTTGGGGATGCAGCCTGAGTAGGAAAGGGCAAGTTACTACTAAAAAGACAAGAGAAAACAAAGAACATGAGTAGACTGTGGTTTGACTCTGATGAATTTAACAACATTATCATTAGTGTCATAGGTGTACAGTGTTACTTACAGCCTTTTATAACACAATCATAAGCATGTTAAGGGCAGGATATAAATTTATTTATTAAATAAATAAATAGATATTCAAAACTTCAAAAATCTGATTCAAATTCGATGAATACCAACATTCGAATTTGAATCGGATTTTCAAAAATCCAAATTTCTGAATTCAAACGGATTTCAGATTTCCGGAAATCTGATACAGATTTTCAAATAATTTGACCAAATAGAACATCATATAACACATCCAAATATCATGTTTATTTGTGCTTATAATATGGGGTGAAAACAGGATGCAAAAGAGATGCAAACACGATGCAAACAGGATGCACACAGATTTGAAAATCGGATAGGAATGTTGCTGACTTTTGTATTTTCGAGTTCAAATCGAACTTCTGAAAGTATGGATTCAGATAATCTGGATTCAAATTGGATTTTCAAAAATGTGGATTTTCGAATCTGGAATTAAATCGGATTGACTCGAATTCAAATGCAAAAAATGCATTCGTGCACACCCCTATCCAAGACACATGTTAAAAATTAGGGCTTTGTCTGGACATTGCTCGTGTTGGGGGTCTTTTAGTGTGAAGGTTTGTATAATGATAAATTGGCTATAATGCTCAGGCAATATAGACAGTGGGCAAAAGAGACTCCAAAATGAAGTTGGTTCATGAGAAGAACAGTTTTATTCATAATTAGTATGAAAAAAAGAAAATGGAGAGCCACTGTGCACAATGCTTCAAAAGAAGCCAAAGCATAAGCAAAAATAGATTCCCAGTGGAGCAGGCACAAGGCTTTGACCAGCTTGGTACAGGAGAAGAAGTATCAATTTAAAAGCAAACCTTTCAGCAATTTAGAGATATAGAAGAGATAAAAGAAGAAATGAACCCTGTTTTGTCTAGTGCAACTGGCTCTCACCCATGCAGGTTCCTCCTGAGCAGGATCAGAAATCACGTGGCCACAGGAATTTCTGAAGATCACACAGTGAAGGCCCAGGTCTCTCTCTCTCTCCAAGGCAGAAGAGACTTTGGGGGCGTCCCCATGCACTCTACTTCAAATCAAATCTGAATTTGACTCGGAGCGTCCCCATGCAAAGCCCCCAAACCGGGCTACATGAGGAACAAATCGCCCAAATCTGTGGTAAATAAACTCCCCTTGCAAACTGTTCTTGCTGTGGGTCAGGAAGCAAGCCTGGATTATTTTGGAGAATTGGGGATGCCCCCAGATTATTAGGGGAGGAGATTGATGCTTACCTCATTAGCAGGCGGGTTTCACGTCCTGTGCTCGCCGTTCCTGTCCTGTGTGTTGGGGATCGCAACTGCGCAAAACAGCATAAAAGAATTGATCGCCCCAGTTTGACACGTAAAGATGCAGTGATGAGGGGGGTCATCTGGCCCTTGTTGTGCTTCTCTGCTAAACTGCCTCTAAACATTGTAGCAGCTTTTGTGGGGGTGGAATAGGTTAACCAAAGCCGCTACAATGTTTAGAGGCAGTTTACCAGAGAAGCACTGCTCTGCTAAACTGCCTCTAAATTCAGAAGCTGCTTGCCAGCAGTCGGGGAGTGTGGGTGGAATAAGGGTTGCAGGAAGAGGCTTGTGGGACAGCCAGATGACACCCCCCTCCAATCACTGCACCTTACTGGGGTGATCAGTTCTTTTACGTGTGCCTGGTGATCAGATCGCAGAGAGAAGAGGCTCATTTCTGTTTGATCACTGTTTAATGCCCAGCAGTTGTGATTGGGGAAGGGGAGTTGGGTGGGATTTCCCTGCCCTTGGTTCTATCAGGAGAGAGGGTTGGAGAGAAAAAGATGCGGTTTCCTGAGGCAGAGGTTTAGTGAGGTTTGCATGGGGACAGGTGTATTAGACTTGAGCCCAATAGGTCAAGACAGCGACGTATATACAGACCTCAATGGGAGATCTTTTGTTTGTTTGTTTTAGCATTTCCAGGAAGTTCTGTTCCAAATTTTCCTTTATAGAAGTATTATTTCTATTTTGATAAGCCCGGCTTGGAATTATATTACATGCCCATAATAACTCCACATGTCCAGCTTTATGCCAATTAATAAATGCCAGTTATCTTTTATCCTTAAAAACAGACTTCAAGAAAAAATGAGACAACCAATATCAGCAATGGAAAAAATAATAAAAGAGTGGAAGATAAGTAAAAAGGGAACATGTGCAAAGATTTATAAAATAATAACTGATGATGGAGGAAGTATACTTGAGAGCACCACTGGGTCTTGGCAACTTGATACAGATGTGACAACAGAAGAAATAAAAAGTAAGTTTGGTGAAATAGCATGAGTAAAGCACTTGAGAGTAAGAGAACTACTCATGAAATTAATAACAAAGTGGTATAAGACCCCTGCACAGCTGGCTTATATAATTAATAATTTTCCGTCTAATTGCTGGAGGGCATGTGGTATGAAGGGCACGTTCCACCATATGTGGTGGATGTGCCCTAAGATTATTCCTTTCTGGAATAGAATCTTTGAAGAGATTAATGATATAATGGAATTGAATATTAATATGTACCCGGAGACAGCATTGTTACAGATATATAGAGAACAAGACATTCAAGAAAATAAAAGATATATGCTGAGTCAGTTGCTTAGGGCGGCACTGGCAACTATAGCTGTATCATGGAAATGATAAATGTAAATTGGAAACATGGTACTATTATATTGTTGATCAGTTTAGATATGATGTATACAGACAAAAGAGATTAAAATGTATGGGCGTGAATATAAGAATTTCTGCTGAAACGGCTTGGGAAAGGTTATATTTATATACCACAAGACAAGACAGAAATAACAAACTGATAGATGATGTTAAGAAATTTATTATGAGTCTAGGTTGAATTAAATTAAATTTGTATTAATTTTATTTCACTTGGGGGGGGGGAGAAATTGTAAAATTTGTGTTTTGTATTAAATTTGGTAAGAAATGATGCTTTGTAAAATATGTAAGATAACACAAACTAAAAAAAAATTTAAAAAAATAAATATCACATCTGCCATAAGACTTGGAAGGCAGCATTGCCTAGTAGTGTCTACTGGTTTTGCCATGACTCAGAGAGAGAAGAGGGTATTGCAGGGCAAGGCCAGTTGGGGTCCAGTTTATGCATAAGAGGCGATGCTACTGAATGTGAAAATAATTGGAGCCAACCTTCCCATCTCTTTCAGATGGGAGCAACACAGGTGCTCCAGACATTTTGATTTTTGAGTTTCATATGTTTGAAGGGCACCTGGATGGAGAAGTCTGTTTTGCCCAAGACATTTCCCTTCCCCTCCCCTTTTTTTGTATTTGAGAAGGAAATAAAATATTTTCATGAAGGAAAATCACCAGTAAAACCAGATAATGAAAATAATAGGATGAAGCAGCAACTGCACCTGGGGCTAGCAAATGTCTGAGTGCACGTAGAAATATTTAGCAAAGGCTAAAATTCTTTATTTTAAGGCAATTATTTCACAAGCTCGTTACAAAGAACTAAACTAAATTACTCCCACAGTCCTGTTAGTGACAGACAGAGTTCCACCGGTAGTGGTTCATTGAGCTTAAGAATCAGGGAGGTGGGAGTTATGCCTTCATATAAACTGGTCTCAGCTTGTTCAAGAAATTAAATGTCAAGATCAAAACCTTAAATGCTTAAATATTGGATGAGTAGAATCAGAATCTCTTGATCCAGCCAAAGACTGATCTAGCCCAGTGTGGGATACTTCATCATGTGTGGACCCTGCCTCTCTGTCCGACATCCAAGGCCTTTCCAATGACAATGCAAGGGTGAAGGCAGCTTGTATCTGTATGATTGTTTAATAACGAAGAGCAATGGTCGTACGTAGGCTTTCATGGCCAGTTTCAATCTTATTTGTAGCATTTTGGGGGCTGTTATGCCATCTTTCAGGTTTCTGCTGAGAACATAAGCTTTCAGATTTAGCCGTGATATCCACCTTCAGAGGATTTTGCTCTTAGAAGAGTCAAAAGTGACTGGTATTGCAGCTTTATCCAAAAGCTTAGGTTCTCAGAAGAAACCTGGAACATGCCACAACAGCCCCTGCCCCCAAAATGCTACAAATAAGACCAACGAATAATAATAAACCTTTCCTCAAATGATTCATTCACTTGTTCAGGTGATGGCAAGGTGATAATTAACAAAAGTCGTTTGTTAAGCATCAATAGGAATGCTGCTCCAGCTCCCTTATAGCCTTGGGGAGGGGGGAATGAATGAGATATATATACACACACTATCTAGATAAAAGAGATTTAAGGGCAAGCTAAAATGGAATAAAAGGTTTGTAACTAAAATGAATATGTCAGAAAACAGTGTTACGGCGTTGTATGTGGTTTTACAAGAAAGGGGGGAAAAATCAACTGTCCAGAGAACAAGGCGGTAGATGACGAAGGGAAGCTATTGGAAGAGACAAGATAAGAGAAGGTTTATCAAGCAGGCATAAAATGAATATAAAGTGATTCAGGAGATGAATGAAGCAGGAAATGCATCTCCTTTTCTAGGGACTGGAAGTTCCCAGGAGACCCTGGCTAAATGACATATTCACTTCTCGGTGTCTATAAGCAAAGTTCAAAAGAATTCTTCTTCAGGACAGGAGTACTGGATAGACCTCTGGGGAAAGGAAATAGAGAAAGGCTACTTAAACAGGGAATTGAAAAGTTTCTGCTTGAACAGGCATTTTCTTTGGAGAGGAAAGAATGATAAACTCTTCATAAGACTGATTCAAAATGGTAGCATATTTCTGGGAGGGGGGGAATGAAGACATATCCAAGTTTACATGGATTCCAGAAACAAAACAGCGGTGCCTGAAACATCCAGTGCTTTATATATACAGTGGTACCTTGAGATACGAGTTTAATTCGTTCTGTAACCTTGCTTGTATGTCAAATCACTCGTATCTCAAAGCAAGTAATTAATGGAATTCCATTAATCCGTTCCGGGTCCCAAAAAACCACCTCACCTTCCAGCTCCACACCCAAATTTCTGTCCCTGAAAGCGGCCAGCAGCCATTAACAGCTCCATGTTTTGCCCTACGTCTTTCCGGAGCTGCTATGTTTGGATTACAGGAGCAGCTGCCAGGCCTCGGAGGCTGCCAAAATTGAGCCTGCCCTTGGCGCTCACTTCCTCACCCCCTCCCTCCCTCCCTCTCCCTCGCACCGCCGCCTTCTTTTTCTCTCGGCGCGTCACAGCTGTCGCCCCGCCTTAGCCTTCCCTCGCCTTGCGCCGCCGCCACCTTTTTCCCTCGCCTCGCACCGCCGCCTTCTTTTTCCCTCAGCGTGTCACAGCTGTCGCCCTGCCTTAGCCTTCCCTTGCCTCGCGCCGCCGCCTTCTTTTTCTCTCGGCGCGTCACAGCTGTCGCCCCGCCTTAGCCTTCCCTCGCCTCGCGCCGCCGCCTTCTTTTTCTCTCGGCGCGTCACAGCTGTCGCCCCGCCTTAGCCTTCCCTCGCTTCGCGCCGCCGCCTTCTTTTTCCCTCGGCGCGTCACAGCTGTCGCCCCGCCTTAGCCTTCCCTCGCCTCGCGCAAGCCGCCTTCTTTTTCCCTCGCCTCGCACTGCCGCCTTCTTTTTCCCTCAGCGCGTCACAGCTGTCGCCCCGCCTTAGCCTTCCCTCACCTCGCGCCGCCGCCTTCTTTTTCTCTCGGCGCGTCACAGCTGTCGCCCCGCCTTAGCCTTCCCTCGCCTCGCGCCGCCGCCTTCTTTTTCCCTCGGCGCGTCACAGCTGTCGCCCCGCCTTAGCCTTCCCTCGCCTCGCGCAAGCCGCCTTCTTTTTCCCTCGCCTCGCACTGCCGCCTTCTTTTTCCCTCGGCGCGTCACAGCTGTCGCCCCGCCTTAGCCTTCCCTCACCTCGCGCCGCCGCCTTCTTTTTCTCTCGGCGCGTCACAGCTGTCGCCCCGCCTTAGCCTTCCCTCGCCTCGCGCCGCTGCCTTCTTTTTCCCTCGGCGCGTCACAGCTGTCGCCCCGCCTTAGCCTTCCCTCGCCTCGCGCAAGCCGCCTTCTTTTTCCCTCGCCTCGCACTGCCGCCTTCTTTTTCCCTCGGCGCGTCACAGCTGTCGCCCCGCCTTAGCCTTCCCTCACCTCGCGCCGCCGCCTTCTTTTTCTCTCGGCGCGTCACAGCTGTTGCCCTGCCTTAGCCTTCCCTCACCTTGCGCCGCCGCCTTCTTTTTCTCTTGGCACGTCACAGCTGTCGCCCCGCCTTAGCCTTCCCTCGCCTTGCACCGCTGCCTTCTCGTATCTCAAATTTTGCTCTTAAGTCAAAGCAAAATATCCCTTACTCTGCGGCTCGTATCTCGAAAAATTCGTAAGTTGGGGCACTCGTAAGTCGAGGTACCACTGTATATACTTTCAAATGGACAATATAATGGGAAACTCATTGCCGCCTCTACCCAATCCTGAAGAGTGAGCTGCAATGAGAGTTTGCATGTCCATCAGATATGGACTGTTGATACTTCAGTTCTTGTTTCTGTTCTGTTTGCTTCCTCTTAATTTTCCCAAATGGAATGGAATGTTCAGTCAAAGTAAGAAATGGCTACTTGACCACTTGGGGACCTTACATTTATTTATTTATCTATGGTCTTCTTTGGAAAGGAAGATCCTACTCTTTGTTTACTTCTGAATGCACTATTTGCACAGAGTGACCAAAAGACATCTAATGATGGTGCAGAAATGGAAGCACAGACTTGAAGTGCCACAAGGAATGTGTTTGGGTGTGTGAATTAGATTCACTGAAGGTCCTTCATTTTAAGTACATATCTATTTTCATACTGATCCCGAAATGTTACAGCAGCCTCACTACTTTTGGCAGTTTAAACCTAATCATCAAGGCCTAAAGTCAATAGGTCATTTTCTTTCTTACCCAGAAAAGTCAACAAGGGGTTCCAAACTTTTAAGAAAGGATCCTAATGTTCTTTCCGTATCAAATATGTCCGTCTATCCATTTCTGTCAAGTCCACCAATTTCACAAACTAGTCTTCCATGGTGGGTGGCGCTAAATTCTTCCACCTTTGCACAGTCTTGTGGCCATGACCGTGTACTAGACATCTCCTGAAGGGCCTTTGCACACAGAGCAAAGCTACCCACTCTTTAGTGGAAGCTTTGTAATATTTGAAGCAAGGCAGCAGGAATCCCTATCTGGCCTTGGCAGCTGGATGGGAAGTGGCTGGTCAAGGTGGCACGAGTATTCCCCCATCCCCACCTCACCAATGGGGCTTGAAGTGAGGGAGGAAATCTTCAAACCTCCTGGTGTGAGGACTACGGATGGCAGTGGCTAGAGTGGTGACACATTGGGTCAAGTGTAGGGGTGTGTATGAATGCAAGTTTTGACATTCAGTTCAATTTGAATTGAATATTTGAATATCCAAATTTGTACGAATAAAGAAAAATGGATGTCTGGACATTCAAACCAATATGAATACATTTGTATCTATTCATTCGAGTATCTGATATGTATCCAATGATACAAATCTCATATGCATCCAAACGCATCCGTACACATCCGTACGCATCCCGTTTTTATCCCATGTGCATCCCGTTTTCATTCTGTACATATCTGTATGGATGCATACGGATACACACAAGATGTGTACAGATACATATGCAATGTGTATGTATCTGTTTACAATCAAATGTCCAAATTATTCATATGAATAACTCAAAATATTTGTACAAATACTAAAAAATGATTCGATTCATATACGAATGTCCAAATTCATCTGAATAATGAATATTTCAAATATTCATGCACATCCCTAGTCATGTGCCAGAAGCGGTGGCCCACTGCAGACCAAAGCCCTCCAGAGAACAGTGGCAGCAGCTGGAGTGGAAGCAGCATTGGGAAGGGGTGGGGATTCCCTCCATGCCAGGATGCAAGGTAGGGTGCGGTGATTCCTCCATGCTGGAATGCAAGATGGGGGTGGGGGGATTCCCCCTCATGCTATGGCATGAGATGGAGGACAGGGGTTCCATTTGCCCCAAACCTTTGTTGAAAATTCAGACCAAAGTTGAATAGTCAAGGGGCCCCTTCCCCCTTTGCTTCCATGTGAAACGAAGGAAGAAAATAGCCCATGAACATCCCTATCATGTACTGTAACAATATTGCATAGATATTTTCCAATAGTGGATCTATCAACCCCCTCCAAAAAGGTTCTGGGGCTTGTTCACACTTACCTGAAGGGGATGTTCAGGGATGCCTCATCTTCATACTGCAGTGCCACCTGTCTCAGAGCATCCCAGAATGTCAGTGACTGCATTCTGTGGGGAAGTGTTTATTTCTCCATAAGTTCACCAGGATGTAGAGCCCTGGGGAGCTCCCAGACATAACATTCACACTTTTTTGTCCATTGCAAGCACTGCATAGTTGTGACTGCACAATTGTGACTGCACAAATGTGCACCATGTTGTGACTTCACAGTTGTGACTGTACATTGTGCACCATGTTGCGATTGTCTTGGCTTTAGCCATGTGCACAGTTGTCACAGGCTTTGCCATGGCAATTCGGACTGTCCAAGAAGGATTGTCCACAATTTGAGTGCTGTTATTAAAGTTGGAGGATACAGCAGCACTTGCAGTGTGAACACAGCCCTCCATCCCTGAACCTAACTGTAGTAGAATGATATCTCATTCCACGGAATTAAATGTGAACAGGCCCCTAGTTTCAACTGTGTGTATTAGTGTGTAACTGAGTCCTTTTTCTTCTTTTTTTTTTTTGACTTTTTCGCATATCTACCACATATGGTTAAAAAGTCTCCTTATGTTTTCTTCATTTCCAATAAGTATTAGACACATCTTTATATCTTCATAACATTTCTTGAGCAACACTGATAGAACAAGCAGCACCTCTAAGCTTGTTGAAAAGCCAAGAGAGTTCAATGAAGAAAACAGGAAGCATATTTGAAGGAGAAAACTTTAAATATCACCAGCTTCAAATGAAATAAAATGCAATGACTCATCTCTTTCCAAGCCACAAAGGCGACTGGAGGTCACTTCACACCACCATTCTGAATGTGAAGGGGCCACAAAAAGTTAATTTCCTGCCATCATATTAAACAGTAAAAAGATTGTGACCAGGTATCCAAAAGTTTAAAAATGCACTGTTAATACCCTGTAAAGTACTTTAGCACTACATTGGGACCAAATGAACAGCTATTAGAACAAAAACAAAAATCTCCTAAATAGAAATAAAAGAGCAAAGATTATGGCCCTTTCTGCACCGAGAAGCTGTAGATCTGGATTTACTGGGTCTTACTGATCAGGATGATGGGGAGGTGAGGGCTGGATTGGCACAGTCTGCACATAAGGCATTATTCTGGATCAAGCCACTACTAGGGATGTGCATTAATTTTTTTTCATGTTCTAATCAAATCAAATGCCAAGGAAATTCACATTCGTTTGAATAGAGCCCCTTCAAATGTGGTAGGATTCTTATGGGATTGAACATTTGTATCAAATTCAAATCCTACTACATCTATTCGAACGGATACAAATTTTCTTGCATTCAATTCAATATGAATCAAATACAAACAACAACTTTTGTGCACATCCCTACATGGGGGTATTTTCACCAGGCTCTGTAGGCTGGCTGCCCAGTCCACTGCAGAGAACACATGGAATGGTTCAGAGAATGGGCCACCCCTGGCATCATATGGACTATTTTAGAATGCAAATGCCATGGTTTTCAGTGTCAGCAAGCTTCGCCTCTCATGACTTTGCAAATGCTGCCACTGAGTCACTGCTGCCACTGTTACTATACTGCCAGTAATGTACAGCTGCCACTCAGGGAGCTGGTCTCCCAGCCTCACTCCAGGCTCAGGCTTTCCATTTAGTGTCTGATGATGGAGCATAGTGAACACACACCAGGCTTGTGTAGTGTATGTGCATACGCTAAAAGCAGACAAACTGAGGTGTAACAGTGAATCTATTCCTGTGTCACCCTCCACATGCACATACTGCCTAATTATGCAGGCACTGTTTGAAATCAGGCTGTTTCCACACCGTCAGACCCCCATATCCACTGAACCGGTAACCGCAGTTTCAGTTTCCCATGGTGACCGGATCAGCCTTCCACAACCCCCAAGCACACCATTAGGCCTACCTTAAGCTCTTCCGAGGCCTGGGACAGGCAGGAAATGGCTCAAAATGGTGCACAAATTCCCACAATGCCTTTAAAATCCCATGGGATTTCACTGAAATTATGGGAAATGGAGTGCATTTCCAAGCATTTGCTATTATCCATGGTTTATGTTATCCGTGGTGGGGTCTGGAACGTATCCCCCACAGATACAGGGGTCTGACTCTAGTATGATATAAGAAAGAGACTATTGGCCTCCCTTCTGCACTGATACTGAGGTGTGAGGACCAGGAGCACAAAATGGTCATCTAGTCTGGCCAACCAGCATACTACCAGCAGTAAATTGGAGCCTGGGGGACCCATTTCTGCTGAAACGTGTCCCTCAAAACCAGGAGCTTTCATTCCTGGTTGCTGGAGCCTTTGGAGGTGACTCCAAATCTGGTCTGAACTTCCTGCCAATGGTCCAGGGATGAATCCATTCACTCCCGTGAATGAGTGGGATGGCTGTTCTAACCCTTCCCACCCTATACTGGAACAAGTAAGATTAGTGCAGAAAAAGCCTTATTTAGTCTCTGACCTCTTTTATGCTCGTCAGTAATTATGGTGCTCCAGTAGATGACTCCATTGCTCCTGTTCAAGAGCAAAATATAAAAACCAAATAAATCTCTTGTTGTGGTATAATAGACCTGATCCTTGCTGCCATGTTCTTGTGGTCTGCTGGCTTCTAGTAACACCTTTGTCTTTGCATATTTGGGCATCAAACATCCAGGTGCTGTAATAAGTCCTGGTGAAGCATGATGTATAGGGAAGTGGCTGAATTTGGCTTGCTCCAGAAACTATTTCTGATAGTTCAGAATATTTTTTTGTTTTCTTCACAGAGGTAGCTTTTATTTCTCTAAACAGGTCAGTTGTCATATATAATTGCTGTATGCTAGCTCTGTACTTTATTTTGGGCAACACAAGTGATAAATTGCTAGTTAAGTATTTGCAGGAAAGAGTAAGAAAGGAGAGAGGAATTATATGTCCTGTAAATTGTGTAGATATAGCCAGATTCCAGAACAAAGTTAACTGCACACAGTTTGCAAAACAATGGCATTTCATCATTTTTTATTTATGGAATGCATTAAAATGTGAGATGCTAATATACCATGCACTAAAAAGAAATCCGATAAACAATCCTCTTCTGTGTCATCAAAACTATTAACCATACGGTAAGAGATGGGTTGTATTCAATCCTTTAACTCCTAAAAGACTGCAAAAGCACCTTGGTAGTTATTTTTCCCATAAAGCACATTGACTTTCACTGGCATGTCAGGATCAGCCAAATAAAACCAGGGAGAAAGAGAAGTGTGAGAGAATGCAGCCCCGTGCAATTGGGTTATGCCAGGCTAGATGAAAGGTTTGTTTTTAAAAGCCCCCTAGAGCATGAACTTTCTCAGGCACACTGTATATGCATAATCACCCAATTTCAAGGAAGATTAAATATTCACATAAGGATCCTTGAAATGTGCTAATACCTCTTCAGGGATCTGGTGGCCCTGGAAATTTGCCACCAGTGGCGACACTTTCAGGCAATCTAGATTCAAAACTTAGCTATTTCCTTCCTCTACCATTCTTGCTGGTGATTGGTAGTTATTATACCCCCTATTCCTCCCATTTTACTAGCTCTATTTACCATAAAATGGGAGCATTAATCTGTTGGGTATTAAAAAGCTTTCCTTAAATAAATGGTTGCAAAATCAGATCCAGCTCAATTCATGATTTAGCCATCATGTCTCCAATCCTAACTTCTGATATCTCCTCATGCACGCCTCCCCAAAATTTGTTCAGAAAAGCAACAATAATTTGTCTGAAAAATTATTAATATTTATGTTAAGATTATTGTGCATGTTCAGTCTCATATAGGACCTTACAATCCATCCACTCCAACCATACAAAAAGTGTACATTTGTGAAAGCAAACTTCTAGGCATCCATTAGCCTGTTTAATTGCAGGGAGCATGTTCCTGAACAGGGACTTTTCTGCATTTGGCCCATAGTTTGCTTCCAGTGTGCTCCGAGACAGAGCATCTGCCCTGAAATGACCCCTTGAGTGTAGGAGTGCACTGGAAGCAAACGATGTGATTATTGACTGCGTCCAGTTGCGTCTGCCAGTGAGCCCATTCACACTTCTGTGGTGCATGGAGGGGCACGTGACACACCATGCAAGCGTGTTGATACGTCACATGACTGCCGGCACCGGTGCGCATGCGCATCACATCACTGTTGCCCTCGTGACAGTGCCTGTGCAGTGGTGCCAGCATCAGGAGGCAAGACAGTGGCTCCAGGACCACACGTCCACACTTCAGGTAAGTCTGCAGATGTGTGGAGGGACTGATTGCATGTACTAGCATCCACTAGTTCCAATGCTTTTAGTACACACGTGGGGAACTTCAACCTTTATTGTCCACGGACAGACAGGAAAGTGTGAACTTTCTCCTGTAAATAATTAAAGTCTCATGGCATGTGGTGCATACCAGTAAAGGCACACAGGCAGCTGTGGTGGTGCCCTGACATGGCTTTTAAAAACACTGCTGTATTCCTCACACCATATAGATGAAGCAGAAATGCTGAGCCTGAGGAAGCTGTCCTCCCTTGTGAGGTACCACATTGCTGGGGCTCAGCTCAGTGTCCACTAAACTTCAGTAAATGGGCTTAGGCACATGTCTAACACTAATCAGAAGTCGTTGCCTGTGTTTACAACTAAATTTTAATCCAGGTTCAGTCCACCTTCAGAGCAAGAAAACACATCAGTAAATTGACTAAGCGTTTTCTTTCCACATTATTTACCCCAGTGGTGAAATTTCTGGGACATATTACGCCAAAAGAAAATAGCTTGTCACTTTGCTGATGTGTTTTCATACGCTGAGGATGGATTGACACTTGGACTATGGAAACTAGAGATGCTGCATTCTCCATTGCTGTAAGCATGGGCAGTTGCATTATTACACAACCTGTAGAGTTCAGACATTGATCCTTAGTATTTCTTTGAAGAGATCATCTTTGCTCTTTTATTTCTATTTCGGGGATTTTTTTTCCTGTTCTAATAGCTGTTCATTTGGTCCCAATGTAGTACTTAAGTCACCAGGCAACAAGAAGACAAATCTCAGGCGATGAGAAGATAAAACGTTCTACCTTTATCCACCCTGCTCCAGTCAGCCCTTAGCCATTCAGCCTAATTGCACCAGCCCAATTAGGGGGACTCTGGGGATGCCTCAGCAGGTGGCATCCACACTGCATGAGGCATCTCCACTGCATGAAGCTGCTCCATGGATGACAGAATTATCCCTGCGCCTATTGTGGCAGAACAGTTTTACTGCCCTACCATTATATGAACACCAGGCTGGGACAGCCTGGCACAGCTCCATTGGCATGTCTTCCTGCGAACAGAGCCTGGTGTGGGGCAGTGCAGGTCACCATGGTAACAGTGCCATGCATGCTCATTGGTGACACAATCAACTCTAGGATAGAGGTGATTGCTGTGATTCACACCACATCAGTTCTTAAGGAAGCAGTGGTGAGGTTTGCAATAGATTCAGTAACCCAAAGTGTAGATGCTGAATCTATCCCCTGTCTTCATTTCCCTGGGATGATGTCCCAGGGCAGTGAAGATGCAGAAAGGCCTTTAGGGTGCATCTTGATGTTGATTACTTATTCCTCCATATTTATATTTTCTGGAATATCCATACTGTATTCCAGAATATCCAAATAGAGGAATAAATAATTGACATCAGCTTTAACTGGTGGAAGATACAAATAATCAGGAAGCTGAAAGAATACATGCCAAGGGTAAGTACTTCATAGTTGTAAGTCACAGCTGTTCTGCAAATCAAGGAAGTTAAAATTAGGCTGGCCGGGTCTACTCTGAAGTGATGTTTTTAGCAGACCTTTTGGAATTAAGAGAGCAGGCTGTCAATCTTTTCAGGGCATTAAGTCATGAGTTCCAGGTTTCTTGTAGCAAATCTATGACAAGGGTCACATGACAGAGTGAACAACACTGCCAGGGAAATCTAATTCCCCTGCTCCAATGTTGCTGGCTGGGGGGAGGGGGGAAGAGGGTTGAACACAGAAAAGGGCCTTGTTGTCTGTTTCCTATATTCACAGATGAAATAGGGTTGGCAGCAATGAGAAGACAGTAGACCAGGATGGTCTGCTTGAGCAGTGGCGCATCATCATGGATGCCAGAATAGCAGTAGGAAGAATTGTCAGAGCTCTTTCCACTAAGAATCTGCACGAATATTCATAACATTCAAAATTTGGCCAAATTCGGACATTTGAACTCAAATTGAATGCTATGATATTCATATGCTAAGATTCAAACAAATACGAATGTTTCCGGACATTCATACGAATAGTTCAGGCATTTGTTAAGCTGGGGAAACATATCAGATATGTATCTATTCGTATCAGATACATATATGTTCATATCAGATACATATCAAATGTCCATACAAATACGTACAAATAGATTCATATCAAATAGAATTTTACCACATTCGAATGCAATCTATTCATACAAATACGGATTTTTGAAATTCAATTCAATCCAAATCAAATGCCCCCCCCCCAAAAAAAAATTGTGCAGATCCCTACTTTCCACTGCTGTGTTGTTATAGCTCTCTGAAGTGCTTCACTCAGCTAGGGCACCCAGTGCACTATGAGAGGAGAGGAATGCGCAAACTTTGCACCTTCAGTGCACTGAAACAGTGGAACAAAGGCCTGTGTGAGCATTACCTAAGGCAAAGATGTTTAGGTTATTTAGAAAAGTCTTATCCATCATGCTGCTTTCCCAGGTGTCAGTGATCTATGAGACTCGGCTCACACAGGGATAACCTTGAGACAAAGAAAGTCAGGATGATGGACTGAACTTAGGGCTCCTGCCTCGGCTCTTAAAAAGGTTTTCACTGGAATAATCCTGCAGTAACATCTCTGGACTACATTGAAATGTCTGCTGTTGCTACAGAGCTTGAGCTTGTATTTATTCTGTTCTGCAGGAGAGATTAGAAACTCTCCTTCCTCAGGTACAACAGGAAAAGTTATAGGATGGATGCTTGCATGTTCTTTTAGTAATACTTTGCCTTATGGCTGTGCAATGCTTTTCCTCAACCACTATACCACTCTGACTAATAACAACCTGGGGGGTCTTTCTGCTCTGCACTTATTCCAGGCCCTTTCTCCATTTACCTGATTTAATCTAAATTAGCTAAACCTGAAGCCAATTCACAGTTGGCTCCATAGTACATGATAAACATCTGGTAAGGTGCACCTGTACTTGCAGAAGGTGTTTTCAACCCAGAAATGCCTCCTGCCTTACCAGATGTTACCAGATGTCTACTACCAGTGGTGTACAAAATTGTGCACTGCACACATCCAAACCCTGATCTTTCCTGTCTCATTCCTTACCTGTTATATCCAGCACCATGACCATTTGCACCATTTCTGGTTCCAGGGTCATCTGAGGTGCCCCACAAGTGCGCTGGACCTCAGATGACCTGAAACATGACTGTGCCATGGCAACCCCAGACACAGATAAGTCTCTGGGGCATATGGGGCTTAGTCTGGCATGTACTAGCATTCCCAAGTATGAACGCTAATACATGTTAGTGGGTTCTGTGTGGGAAGCCAAGTACAGAAACATCCCTGCATTAGCTAGATACATATTACCTAGATCTGGATCAACCACAGGCAGAGTCATTTGCATTGAGTGTTTAGAACAGCAAATGTGTGCTAAAGATCCAGATCTAGCATGGATGTAGACCACATTTATCTGGTCTACCATTAAATCAAATTAAGAGCTCTTAGCACAGTTCTGACCCAGATCTACTATGCACCCATGCAGACAATGTGTTCTTAGCTGCTAGGGAGCAGTCAGTAGTAGGAAAGTAGAAAATGTAGGCTGCCTCACTGTTCCTGTTGCAGCTCCATAATTGCTGGTGGTGCTGCTGCATTTGTGCTTGAAGTCTCAGAAAATCATGATTTGTGTTTTCCCCCTTCCAGTTATACCAGTGAGAGGAAGTGTTCTGAGATTTAGATTTCCTGCTCTTGAGGAAATCCTCTCTTGTGAGTTGGAGCATGAAGTCTTCATCCTTAGAGCAGGGATAAATGCTCACACAACTACCCAAGCTACTGCAGGCCACACTTGAGGCTGCTTGTAAATGCAGCCTAAACCATGTCCATCTATAAAAGAGTGAAGTATAGAGTCCAGTTAATCTCAGTTGTGAGTCTATCTTTCAGCGTAGCCTGTCTGCATTGCAGGAGTGAAAGGCTCCATCTCGATGAGGGATGTATAGCACCAATATGTCAGTGCTATGGTAGGATTGTCACATATATCTGTGGTAGCCCCATCATGGCCTCACTTTATTCCTCCTTAAATCCCACTACAGCCTGTTTTGGGAAATGTGAGTCACTGATGGCAGGTTTTCCCAAAACACCTTTTATCTGGAGCTGACATAATTGTCGTGGCCACCATGCATGTGCAGGGGCTGAAAAAGAAGGCAACACATGCACAATGTTGGTAACCATGCACTTCTGGGTATTTCATGCTGATTGAAACACCCAGAGGTGTGCAATGCTAAAACACTCAGAGACAATGGCACAGTCCCCGCACCGTATGGCCAAGAAGCAATAATTTCAGAGGGTCTATATTCTGAAATATGACTTGCTAGGGATACATTCAGCCAGCATCTGGAACTGGCCAAAGTTTCGTCCTGCTTTTGTTAACATGTTGCTCTTAGCATTGGGTGAGCAAAAAGAGCACGCAATGCAAATGTTGTTTAGTGTGCTCTTTTTAATAAAAAGCAATTTAAGGAGCATTTTCCTTTTCTTTCCTTATTGTCTTTCAATTAGTAGAATTTAGTTGCATTAGCAAAAAGTAGGGGTCCCCAGAACTTTTACCTTCGAGTCTGGTAAGTAACAAACCACATGAGATGATAGCTTTATGATCCCTTTGGTTGAAGAGACTGCTCCAAACATACTCCAAGCCCCTGTTCTTCTGCCTGTTGCAAAGCATTGCCACCTGTAGAACATGAGTTCTTTTAAGGTCAGCATTACTGTTAAATGTTTGGTGAGGAAAGGGCGGTCAAGAATGGCTCATTATCTTGTTTCTAATAGGAGAGAGCCAGTGTTCATGTTCTCTTGCGCCAGATAGAAGAGATTAAATGGCTACCTAGAGGGTACGGTATCATTAAGATATTCAGGGCAAACCTATTATGCTTTTAATAAAATTGCCTTGAGAAAGAAATTGGCCAGCTTAAACATATTTAAAAAGGGCTGATTTTACACTGAGGACTTGGTAATAAAAGGAGTTAAGGGCATGGAGAAACATGGGGAACTCAAATTAGGGAGGTATGTTAAGATAGGACATTGTCTGGGCCAGTTTTGTTTCCAGACGTTTGGTGTTTCCTTTCTTTCTCATTGATATATCTGTGTTTGTATGGGTCGAGCGGAGCAGTTAAGCAGGATTTGTGTGACACACATTATCCCATGCTGTCCAGTCCTGGGCCGGATCAAAAGATCTGCCCGCAAATAGGATGGCAGATGACCAGTGGGATGGCCCAAGGGCTAGTCGCCAGCCAGTCACATCAAAGGCAAAAGTTCCCAGCCTCCAAAGTTGCTGGTTGGGGCTTTCCTAGGTAGGTGCCCAGAAATGACCTACTTCTGGGGCTGCTTGTGGAAGACCAGCAAAATGCTGCTGGACTCATCATGCCCAGTAGACTAGGCCAACAGCTTGCTGCTTTCAGTGCCAGGCTGGTCTACCACCGGGAATGCTCTGGAAATCCCTTTCAAGTGGTCTACCTTTGCAGTAGGCTGCAACACCATTTTCTCACGCGGTCCTGCCTCCATCCATGCAGATGTGGCATTCTGCTGGGAAACAGAGCATTCTAGTAGACTGGTCCACAATGCAAACTAGGTGTTCCAAAGGGGCTGCCAGTATGGCTCCGAAGCCCAGTTCAGATACAGCTTTAGAAGACCTGTCTAGTTTGACTGACCTCTAGGTAACTTGTAAGCAAATAGAAGGAAAGTAAAAAGAGGGATGAATTCACCAGTAGTGATGCACTTGAACTGGTTCGGTTCAGTCCAGAGCCAGGTTGACTGAGCTCAGCTGGTTCTAGACCTAACCTTGAACAGTTCACAATTGTTTGCAAACATTTTGAGAAAGTATATTTTAAAAGCCCTGTTTGAAGAGCTGGGATGGGATACCGTTTGAAGGGTTTGAATGAAAGAGTTTGGTTCGACCCACTTGGAAAAACACCTCTGCTTTGGTTGGAATTGAATCAGCCCCTTTTTAAACAGGAGTAATTCAGTTTGAATCAATTTGGATCAAGCTATTCAGGTTGATTTGAACCAAATAAATGTGAACCAAATTGGCACTTCTCTACACTGAACGAATGAGGCAGAAAAAAGGATCTGAATGTGAAAATAATAATTATTTGAAGAGGTTTACAGCAATGAACAGTGCCATGCACTTTTGGCTCCATCAAATTCCTAGCACATCTTCAGTATGATCAGGTGTTCTGTGTTCCTGATGCCCCAGTACTAATAAGAAACCCATGCTCTCCTTTGGTTTATCTTTAAATCACATTTGGACTTCAAACAGCAAAGTATCTACTGCAAAGTAAGACAAATGGCTACCCTAATTGCTTCTCTTCTGGTGAGTGTTCACCCTGCTGATTAGGTTGCTTTTAAAGTGCGTGTCTTTTGGGCTTTCTAGAAAGACCTTTTGAATATGAAAACCAAGGAACCAGGGAGCTTATCAGAAAAAAAGTTTCTAGGCTTGTTTTTCATGTGACAGGATAGCTACTGACAGAAGAGATGGATGAGGAAAATAGCATAATTCCATTAAGTTTATATCCCACCGTCATTCACGGCTAGGTCTATTTCATCTCAGTGTGCTGATGTGTTTTAAAAGATGTCTGTTCTAGCATTCTTATAAAAAGTATGCATTTGTTCAAGAACATATTAATTTTGTTTTTATCGGTCTGAACAATTTGGGCTGTGATCACACCTATAAGACATCTTCTTGCCATCTTCTCTTCACATCACTCACATTCCCCACCCCCACCCCGGGATTGTCTTGGGGGCAGGCTGTGCTTCCTCAACCCACTGCCCTGGACTCCAGTTTTATACAGGACTCAACCTGTCTTGGGGGGCGGTAGTCCATTTTGTCTTGTCATGTGTAAGCAGGGAACTGGAGTAGAGGGGGCTGAACTGTACTTGGGTGGGAGGACCCAGCCTTTCCTTCTACCCAATGGCTTCCCACCCTGCCCCCCAATTCCCCTTTGTCCATCATTTTTTAAAAAATATAATCTATTTTGCACTAGACTGATAATGCGATAGATCATATTTCTTTAATTGCTCTTCAGTGCTTTTGTGAAAAACAGTAAAGGGTTTAAAAAATGAATGGCCAGAAAGGCACTGTTGGGAGGGGGAGTGAGGGAAGAGTGGAGCAGGAGTATCAATGATACAATTCTAAGGACAACATAACTTCCATTTTCCTTCAGCAATGTGCAAGGGAAACAATGTTTTGTTTCAGTAAAAAGTAAAACCGGGAAGTCAAAACTGAGAAGTGAAAGCGCTTTAGCAGCTTGAGGGAAAATGGCAGATTACATCCTCTCATTTCTCTACAGGAAGGGCTGCAGAGGTGGATGTGTATGCTGGCTGGGATATGCCTCCACTGCACCTGCTTGAGGGAACAGTCACCTTACCCCAACAGTACCCTATGTTAGCATCAAGTTTGCCATCAGCACTACACAACTCCAAACACACCCTGTTGCCACTATTGATTGACAGAACTTTATCTTATTGGAATACAGGGGTGGAGAACTAAAGAGTTGTGTAAAGGAGACTCTGGAAGATAACATAAAAGGTGGGAGGCACAGCAGCCCAAGCTGGTGATGATCTGAGGATGGATTATCAGGAATTGGGTGTGAATAGGATTAGTTCCCAATATAGTTGCCTTGGAGGTTATTGTTCCTATAATTACATAACTTTATTAAACTATGGTCACTATTCCTGGTCAGTTCAACTACATTAAGGGGCTTTCTTCACTTGCCAGTAGTGAGGAACAATAAGGATTCTACAGGCTTCCATTCCACATACTGCTGTGCTTTAAATGAGGCCCCTCGCCATCCTAGTATGCTCTGTCTGCACAGGATGGAATGTAGTTGGGACTAGGGCACCAAAAATGGCATCCTGGTCTGGTCTAGAGGGTGACATACTGGACCACAGAGGGTGTTACACTGGGCATCGGAGGATGGCATGCCTCTGACTGTTGGGGCACCTCCATGGTCCATTATACGAAGCATCCAACTGAAATGCCCCCCATGGTTCCCCAGAGCAATCAGAGGCATAAACTTCAAAACTAGTGTAGGGAGGGGGGTAGTCCATTTTGTCTTGTCAGTTAAAATGCCAGGTTTCCCCTCTACAGCAGATGCTTTCATTGTAACAATTCACCCACTTCATGCCTTACAGCAATGTTTCCTTTCTCACCCACACTTCATGTCATGCACACACATGCCTAAAGATCAAGGAAAGAGGCAGGGAGAAATCTTGCCCTTCACAAGCGGTCCTGGCTGCACAATTCTGCCTGTTTCCCTCCCAGCCTCCTTCCTTGATCTTTAAAAGGGCAAAGGGGGGGGGGAGCTACAGGAACTGGGAGAAGCAAGGAACTGGCAGCCCTGAGCCCATCCCCACCCTCTCACCCACCCTCCGCAGTGGCAGCACTGCTCACTCACTCGCTCACTTGCCCATACACTATTTCTATTAAACCCTATTAATTTGTATCTCCTTCGCTTTTCATATGATGTTTCTTGCTTACTAAATTACCCTTTAAGCTTATTTTCAAAGTGAAGGGAGAATAGTTATTTTCATTAGCAAAATAGCGCTAAGGCATGACTTGAGCAAAGTCATTTCAAAGCAAAAACTCAATGTCAGCCATTATATGGCAGATATATATTTACGTTGACAGAGATGTGTGGTCATATTCAGATATCTAGGCATAATAGGTCTCACCTAAGCATTCTACCTCCATTGTTTCCTCCTCAAACTTCTAAACACGAAGAAAGCTAGATATGTTCAAATTAGCAATCTCTGCATATGTTTCATTTAGTTGGAGTGGAATAATATTACGGAGCTGCTTTGCTGGGAGCCTGAAATAATGAGAATTACTATAGCTAGATTTCACATCATAATTCATGTAAAACACGCAACTATTGCAATGGTTCCATTTCTAATCATGCTATTAATAGACAATCAAAATGTCCTGTAAATGTAAAACAGAACTTGTTTTTTTTTTCCTGCCCCTCAGTAATAAATATTGCAGATTTTTAAAGCTCATCTAGTTCAGTATAGAATAAAGAATATGAGCCGTACATACTCAGGCTTCCTTCATTCTCTGTAATTATGTGTGGAGTTACAGTCATGTTAGTCTACATTAGAAAAAGGTGGATTACCATAACACGTGTTAAAGTAGTGCTTAAATGGTAATTATAATCATTTTACCAAGGCTGAGCTTGTACCAGAGGAGTTTATATAAATGTCTACATGCAAATTCCATGAGCATCAGAGTCAAAATAATGGAGCTGGAATGATATTATTGGCATAACTGAAAGCTGGGGGAAATTTGCTTCCCACATGTCCGCTAAGCATTCACACTGGCAAATGCTTAGTCCACGCGAACCCTCCTCTCACACATCCAGAGGAGATGGTGTCCGGGTGCCACCATCTTCTGTCCCCAACATCAACCCCAGCACAGGGGGGAAATGCTGAGTGAGTCAGGAAGTACTTGAGTTCCCCACCCTAGATAGGAGAGATAGTCAAACAGAAAACAGAACAACATTGAGTGATACCCCTAAGCAGCATAATCCATGTGTCTGGCATCTTGCGTCCAGTGTGTGTGACTAGACTGACAAATATATCTGACTATTTCTAGTTAGTCTATGTAAGTCTTTTCCTCAACCAGTTCCTCCTAAGCTACGGATCTCAATTAAATGCTTTCTGTAAAACACTTAGCTCCATGCGGCACCATTAAATTGCCTTCAAATTATTTAAAGTCACTATTTGTGAAAGGATTTCCTCTCTCATTGGATGCATCCGTCACCGTGAAAGAAAAGCAGACAACAGCTATTTTCATGGTAGAGGATTGTTCACTAATTCCACCTCATCAAATGCTACCTGCCTTGCCAGTTGTAGACAAAATGAGCCTTAGCAAATGGTTAGCGGAATATAAAGTGAGTTCTTGTCTAGCTGACAGACAGTCACTTGCTGATTGCCTAAATGTGCAAGGTATATTAGCACATCACTTCCCTCCAGTTGGGGTAGCTGGGAGATGGACTGACTGTGGACAAGCAGCAACAAAGGCGCGGGAGGTTATAGTATGTGAAAGTAAAAAAAGAAGAACCTCGAGGTGGTGTCTCAAAAGTAAAGTAAATTTTCTCATATATGCATCTCGAGTTACTACATATGTATTATTACACTTCTCGAAAGTTACACTTACTATGGGAAAAAAGACTAGGGCTGCATTCACACATAGCAAAGAAGTGTCTCAAATGTGCCTTAGGGAGGGCAGCTCTTTCATCAGCCTTGGCTAGTGGATGGCCCACCCGTGAACCTGCTTTAAAATATCTCTAAAGCTAGCAGGAAAAAAAAAAGCATCTCTAAAGTGTCTCTAAAACACCATCCAAGTAACGTGTGGCATTCTCAACCCGTCTCTAATCCACCCTTTCTGTCCTAGAATGATTACGAGAGGTAAAGGAGCAATCTGGCTTGTGAACAATCCATTTCTAAGGGCCTTTCTGTATTTATTGTAAATCCAGAACAAGAAGGTTTCTATGGGCCTCTCCTCTTACCCCCTCCAAGTATACTCCATCTACACAGGAAGAGGTGCAGACTGGTCTAGCATGGCCAAAATGACATCCTAGTCCAGTTTACTGATAGACTTTGATGTGGACGCCTACCGCCATACTAGGTAATGGGATACCGGACCACAAATGCATGTGGACAGCTCACCCTGTGGTCTCATAAACCATGGGGATCCATTCAGTGTCACAACCCTGCTGACTGTCCCCCCCCCATGGAGGGGCATCTGTAGCAACCCCCCCCCATGACAACTCTAAAGTAGGGATGTGCACAAACATTCATAACATTCGATATTCATATGAATTTGCATGAAATTGGACGTTCGTACACGAACTGAATGTTACGACATTCGTACATTGACATTCGTATTTTTACAAAGCCTTGGAACATTTGTGAACCTGGGAGGTGAGAAAGTAGCTGCGCCAGTCACATCGGCACCAGATCAAGAATGCAGCTAACATCAGATCCAGATTGCATTTGACATGGGTTTTTTTTCCACTGCAGCCCTTAGAGCATGTTAATTTCATCTCTGTGACCACTTAGTATTCTAAGGATATACAACTGTGCAAGAGTGAGTGGGAAATAATGCAAATATGAGGTTTAAGGATGTGCACAAATGTGTCTTTTGGCATTCAATTCAATTTGGCAATTGTATATGTAAGAATAGACCCTTTTGAATTCTATTCAATACAAATGCATTCATATGAATTCATACGAATATCCAATATGATCCAATATGTATCTAATATCCTATACAGATCTCGTAACAAATCCTCTCAGAAAGCGTCAAATCTGACCTGAATCCACTTTTAATAAGCTCTCAATCCATGTCAAATGCACTCTAGATCTGTTGCAAATGTGACAGAGGCAACCGCTTTTCCGCCTCCCCAATTTAGCCAATGTCCAAACTATTTGTACAAATGTTCAGACACATTCCTATTCATATGAATATCAATTTACGAATATCGTAATACAGGATTCATGTACGAATGTATGAATTTGGCCAAATTTGTACGAATAACGAATGTTATCAACATCCTGGACATCCCTAATGACCTTAACAAGACTATCCTGCTGCCACATCTCCAGAGAAGCTTGTGTCTTTTTGCTGCTGCATTTCATTAACGCTGATTAGTACACATGGGGTAACTTTCTACCTCAGCAAAGTCAAATTGTAAATATGTTTTTATACACAATTTGAAAAAAAAAGAAAGATTTATGCCACTTTTCACTGTATATTGTTATGTTATTGTTTTTTGTATTTGTTTATTTTGATGTTATTATAAAAATAAATAAATTTAATAAGAAAAAGAGTTTTAAAAAGGAAAGAACAAAAATTAAAAAAAAATGATTTAGGAACCTTGTCAGGAAAAAAAAATCTCTGCAGATATTAGGCCAACACCCTACCTGTTTGCAGAGATCAAACATAAGAGGAATACCTAACATATCCACCATCTACAAATTGCCTTATTTTTCACTTGGTTAAAAGTGGCAAGAGAGAGAAAGATCTTTTAGATCTTCTATTGTTGTGTGGTCTGGTCCAAAGCTGGATTTAACTAGTTTAACATTGTAAGAAGCATGAGCCTGAATTGGACCAATGGCCTACCCAGTCAAACAGTGTGTTGCCACATTAGTAATCCAGCCTATGGGAAATCTAAAACCATGAAAGTACTCTCATCATTCACAGTCTCCAGCAGTGTAAAAACATACATACATACGGTCTTCTGCTTATCCATCTGCTATCCATAGATATTGGGTGTTGGAACCATTCCATATTAGAAGTGCCTAACTTTTTTTTAAGGTCAGTGTGGTATAGCAGATGGCACGCTGGATTTGAACCAAGGATATGTGAATCAGTTCCAGAAAATCCCATTTATCTCATAGAAAAAAATCCCATTTAACATAGTGGGTGACCTTGGACAAGGCACGCTTAAGCTGCTTTATTGTTATTTTTGCTAGGATAAAAGAGAATAACTACTGTCACGATCACATGGTAGTAGACAGGAGAATGGGAAAAGGAAAGGACGTGAGATTCCCCCTAAGTGCTCTTGCTACAGCTGTTTGCACACCTCTACAGCCAAAGTACTGCAACTGAGTCTAGACATCCACTAAATCTGCCATTTTGCAACCCAGTGCAGTTTCCCTAGAATGAGTGGTGACTTGCAGGTTGCAGCAACATTAAGGCTGCTACTGTATCACCTTGTGAGCAATACAGTTGTGAATGCTGCATGTGAAATAGCTTATTACCCTTTCTGCATGGACCCTTAATCCATATTAAGGGTCTGTGTAATACACATCTGAGCCTCGCCTCCATACCTGCAGGTTAATGTAGATTATAGGCCGCATTCCCACCTACTGTGAACCGGAGCAAACCTGGATTACTCTGATCTGGAGTAATCTGGTTCTGCTGCAGGTTAGGGTTGGAGGCTGGGAACACCACTGAACACGCATTGGCCTGATCCCAAACCTTACCCATGAATGGCGCGGCACAGAGGTTTTTGGACAGGAAGCGCCACCACTGACACTGCTACCAGCCTCCTCCTCCTCCTATCCTGAAGGGAAGCTGGGACCCGGCCATGCCCAGCCCCTCAGTCCTCAGCACAGTAAAGCACAGTGCAGCCCTCAAGCGCTGTGCCATTCGTCTCTCCTTCCGCTGCCGCTTGCCTGCCTGCCTGCTCCTCATCATGCCGCCCTAGCGTAGCCCAGCCCAGCTGTGAGGGAGGGAGACAGTCGCGCCACCACTGCCCTCTTCCTTCCCTCCTTCCTCCTCAGGCTCAGTGCAGCAGCACCAAGCTGGAAAATCCAGTGAAAGTAAACTGGCACAGGAACAGGGCTGGAAAATCTGGAGTGGATTTAGAGTACTGGGGGATTTAATGGGAGCCCCCAATGCCAAACCCAAATCCACTCTGGATTTTAGCCCCTATGGGGACTGAACCCCACTGGGCCAGCTCTGCCTACATTTGAGGTCCTAATCCAGAGGCCAGTTTGCACTGGGCCCCATAGTTTGCAATAGGTTAACATCTGGGCAGGTGTATCTGCACTTGCAGGAGATGTTTACAACATAGAAATGCCCCCTGCCTGCCCAGATGTTAACCTATCATAAACTAACCTATCATGCACTGTACACATACTGACCTTAACCAAAATTGTCCTGTCCACACCATGACCATTCACAACATTTCTACCGCCTTCCTAAATGTATACAGTGAAGGCGCCTGATGCATCTCAAGGGGGAGAATATTCCATAGCCTAGGGACTATCACTGAGAAGGCCCACTCCTGGGTGCCACCCCTTTTACTACTGAGGGTGGTGGGACAACCAGGAGGGCCTCCCCTCCAGATCTTAAGACACATGCAGGTCAATATGGAAGAAGACGTTTCTTTAGATATTTGGGGGCCAAGTCACTTAGGGCCTTATAAGTCAAAGGTGACACCTTGAATTGGGCTCAGTAGCAAATGGGCAGCCAATGCAACTCTTTCAAATACTCTCTGACCATGCACAGCTGCCCTGAGCTTTGGTAGTTGTGGATCAGTAAAAATTGCTCCACAGCTTTACTAGGACCGTTTAGGACTGGCAGTGCCAGCCTTGAAATGGTTCTGTGAGCAGATTTAAATCCTTTCTGTGCCAACAAGTCACTTGCCAAAATACCTTAGGTCTGTAATTTTATTCGTCACACTTAGGCTGTGTTTACACCTAATTTTTAATTTACCTTCAGTCCACTTTCAGAGTGAGTGAATCCATCATCAAAATGAGCAGACTGTTTCCTCTGAGCATTATCTAACTTAGAAAACCCACTTTGGGGTTAGATAATGTGGACAGAAAATCTTGCTACTTTGCTGATGAGTTCTCTCTCACTTTAAAAGTGGACTGAATGTGGATTAAAACTTTGGTGTGAAGGCAGTCTAACCTAGGTTACCTCCAGACAGTGAGGGGAAATGCCAGATCTTAATGGAAAACCAATATTGGCCCTTGACATGGCTCACCAGGCAGAGGTGGAGTTCTGGAGAGGCTCCTGCAAGATTGTTGGTTCCCAGAATTTGGTACTCTCCAATTTCTAAGTTAATCTATTCAATATGAGGGATGTAAAAATATTGTACAATCCCTGGCACTAACTTTACTATTTAAGTGTCCAAAAAGACCTCCAGAGCCCCAGTATGGCGATCCAGTCATGATGCAGCCAACCTTTTAACATATTTTGTGTCTCTGTCAGCTTTACTAGTGTCAGATTTGCCTGAGGTAAAAGTAGAAGGCTGCATCCAGATGTTGGGTACTTCTTATACACTATGGATGTGTCTCCATGGGAGCTAATTGCTTCGCTATTGATGCGATTAAAAAAAAAACCGTGTTGTAACTCGCAATAAAGCGACCCCATGTGGTTTGGGGCAATGCGGATTAAAATTGCACTTTCCTGTCCCAATGGAAACCCTCTCTTCCCTTCCTTCTGTTTCTCCCCCCCCCCATACATTTCACTCGTTTTCTCCATGCGGTTGTCTCCCCCCCCACCCCCGCATGCCTGAGCCTGCAATCACTCAGGCAAGGGCTTCCTTTAGCCCAAATGAGTGCCTGACAGGTGCTCTGTAGTCAGCTAAAATGATTAAAAGCAGCTGCTTTCACTCTTCTCACCATTTTAGTGGAGCTCTCTCTCTCTCTTCCTCCTAATAATGCAGCCTGTGATGATCACTGTTCTGTTTGTGTGCTAAAACAGCTGTCCTTAAATGAATGGAGGAAGCTGAATCTGACAGCTACAGGGCTGCAAGGAGTGAGTTGCTTTTAGTTCTGCTTGTAAGCGTCTCCATGCTCCCAGGAAAATCTGCGGTTTCTCCCTAAGTTGGATGTAGCCTTGTTTAAATGTGGGGTTTTCTGCCACAGATTTTCCTCCTTTACACCTGATGCAGCCTGGAGTAAAGCTGTGTATGGAGACGCTCCAAGGCAAAACAAGCTTAAATCCGGAGTATTTTTGGTATGTAGACACACCCTATATTTTGATATTCCAGAACAAAGCATATTATTCCAGAACACCCATCTATTATTCTGGAATATCAAAAAACAGTGGAATAAATAACCAACATTTGGATGCAACCTTAACCCTCATTCGAGTATGTGAAGCAGAGATGGGGTTAATTATAGGCCGCATTCCTATCTACTGTGAACCCGAGCAAACCTGGATTACTCTGATCTGGAGTAATCCGGTTCTGCTGCAGGTTAGGGCTGGAGGCCGGGAACACCACTGAATGCGCATTGGCCTGATCCCAAGTGCGAGTTAATTTCCACTGTGGAGTATTATGCTGTATTGTTTGCATCTAGCAGAGATAAAACTTTCAAATGATTTCTCGGGGGGGGGGGGGATGCACCAGGCAGGTTATAATGGTTCAATGACTTTTCCCTTCCAGGGCACTTGGTGTTTTTCTGGAGTATATCTCAAGTTAGACCTATGTGGTCCACATGCTAATACAGTCTCCGGCAGGCTTCACCTGGGGCCCGCTACAGCCTGCACTAACATGTGGACAGCAGGCCCTATTCTGGGATATATTCCAGAATAAAGCCAAGTGCGAACAGGACCCTGGAAACCATCTCTGTCAGACGTATCTTGATCATCATTGTTCAAAGAGGGATTCCAGAATTGTTTCATCCAGGGAAGGACCTGGGATATGAGGGAACAGATATTCACAAAAAGTGGTATCATGTGTATTGTGTACGCTGAAACTGAACAAGGGCAAACCATGTACAGTATGTATTGAACATCTTAGAATTATTAAATAATAACCGTGCTATGAGAGTACCTCAAACAAAATCCATGGATTACACTAGGAATTGTATGATTATTTTTGGATTCTGTTGATTTGTTTCAGTGTATTATCAGTTTAATTGCCTTACATGAAGCCATATGACATTAAGTAAGGCGTACTGTGAGGTAATGAAAATATGTATAATAAAGCCTTTCATTATGGCAGCATAAGAATCTCCTTCATTATTATGTCATAGGGATGGGTTTGTTCCGCTACAATTGTTTTTATATTTACAAAATCTCAGTTATATTGAGGTTTAGTGCACTAATTAGATTGTACATTACAGTACCTGTACCTTCAATTTTATTTCTGTTGTTCACAGCTGGCAGATGCTATTCTGCGTATTATTTTGTATTAAGAGATGAGGAATTTTTAAAGCAGGGAATCTCACCAAATCCACGGGCATATATTCTCTTGCAGACTTTGCCTATTGACATCCTTTGTGGCTACTAGAATGGATGCCTAGGTACCATCTTTGGGTTGGACAGGCAGGCAGGAAGCCCCTAAAGGCTGTTTGCAGGGAGAGCAGGTGCAAGTTTTGGCTTTGCTTTCTGCTTTAGATGTTCAGAAGCTATTGGTGGGCCCCTGGGTGAGGCAGGATGCTGGACAAGATGGTCTGAGGCCTGAAGGACAGCTGCATACTCCGTGATGCCATTCTGAACTACTCATGCTTGGATTGTCTTCCCCCCTTCCCTGAAGTTTGAGGTAGCTGTAGAAGTAATTGGAACACCAGCTGTAGGAAGAGGGATTTTAGAAAACTTCTTTCCCCAAACCATGTACCTTGCCCAAAAATTAGAGCCTAGAAACGGGAAAGGAGGATTTGGAGTAGTAAAAATTGGGGGAAATAATTTAGCACCAGAACTGCTACTGCGATCAAAATTTGAGTTTCCTGAAGATGCTTTAAAGGCAGCCAACCAATCAAGTACAGGAAGGTACTATATTTGGAGATCTCAAATGTCTTCCAGTGTATAATTCAATCATTTGTTCTAACAGTTAAGCTCCTGTTATTAGTGGCCACTTAGGCCTTTCAATAAGAAATGCATTACCCAAAAATTGGAGGGTGGGCATGGGCATGCAAATTTCCATAAAATTTGCCTATGCTAATATAAATATATGTCTAGTTGTACATTACATTTATAAATCACTCTTTTGATTTAAAAGGAAATAGTAAATACATTTCACTGTGGTCCGATGATCTATGTGCTTGCTCCATCTGCTGTCCGAGTGTTGCTGTTGATGAGCGACTGAGATTTCCCTTTGTGAAGGTCTTGAGAGATGGGTCATACCTTTTTTTAAAAAAAGGAAAAAGGGGTGGGCAAGGACTCCAACTGACTCAGTGGATATGCTTTCACTGGAGAGACTATCACATTTCCAATTATTGTTTCATATCAAATTGGTCTATATTGTACAGTATATGCACAGCATGCAATATTTGCACCATAATGAAAGACATGCAATAAATGTCCACAACATAGAATTTTGCAACTGGTTTTAACTTAAAATAACGTCATAGAAATATATCATATAATGTTATTGTTATTTATGGTTTATTACTGTTAAAAACCAGCTCTTTCAGAGACACAATAAACACTAAAGTCGTAACTAGGCAAAAGAATGTCAACAGATAGCTTACCGGAATACTATACATGCAATGCTGTAGTTAATTAATGGAAGAATATCCTTGGCTATAGAGTTATTGTTAAATCCTTTCATTAATAAAAGTGGTATGCTTTCCTTTAGTATAACTCCCAAGGTGGTCCACAAATACATTTACAACATGTTAAAATGACAAGAATAAATCAAATATAGTCAATCAAATATTCTGATGCATACACAAGACTAAGTATTAGCAAAAATGTTAGGTCTACCTTCCCAAAAAACATAAAAGAGATTTCTTGCAGACCTCTCTAGGAAAGAAATTTTGTGTCTTCACTGCAAAAGCCTCCTTGGTGAAAAAGAATAAAAAGAATTGGCTTTTCTACCCCACTTTTCTACCCCTGTGTGGTAGGTGGGGATATGAGAGCTCAGAAGAGAGCTGTGACTAGGCCAAGGTCACCCAATTGGCTTCATGGAGGAGGGCAGAATCAAACCTGGTATTCCCAGATAAAAGTCCGGCTTTTATATCCCGCCTTTCTCACCCTTAAGGGGGCTCAAAGCAGCTAACAAACCTTCTGTTCTTCTCCACACAACAGACACCCTGTGAGGAAGGTGAGGCTGTAAGAGCTCAGAAAGAACTGTGACTGGCCTAAGGTCACCCAACTGGCTTTGTGTAGGAGTGTAGAATCGAACCAAGAGACCAACAGAGAAGGGTCTGAGACTCTAACCACAAGACCATTTTGGCCACCTTTAGTGAGACACAGAAAGATCAGCCTTTGGGCTTTGAAGTGAACAGCGGTATTGAAAAACATTTAAAAACTCAATTCAAGCCGACCAAATTTTCATCCACAGTGGGCTAGGATCTGGGTCCTCATCATGGTTACCAGAGTCTCGGGGGAATGATGAGCAGTGGAACACTTCCTCCTGCCAAAAAACTGAGTCATATCTGCCAGCAGAGTGATTTCTCTCTTTATGGGACACTGTCCAGGTTGCCATAGCTTTTCTGCCAAAGAGCCAGTGTCTTCAGATTTCATGGCTGCAGTCATAGGCTAAAGTGATAGTTGAGCCCAAGAAAATAAAATCTGATATTGCCATGATTGCCAAGAAGTGATGAGACGGGATGCTATCTCATTAGAATTTTTAAATGATCCTCAAGAGAGCTTTTTCACCCCCACCCTCACCAAAAGACTCTTTAATTCTCCTTCATTTTTTGCCATCAGAGTGGTATTGTGTATATCTGAGGTTGTGTGATGATGATTAATAACAATAATAATGGGAGGAAGAGCCTGAAAAAGTGGTAGAAAATGAGCAAGCCAAAATATTGTGGGACTCTTGTATTCAACCAGAAAGATTTTAATGCATAACATACCTGAAGCTAATTCACACTTGGCCCCATAGTCTCCAATAAGTTAAGATCTGGACAGGTGCATCAGCACTTCCAGGAGGCATTTACAATCTAGAAATGGCTCCTGCCCGCCCAGATCTTAACCTGTCGTAAACTAGTAGTGGTGCATGAAATTGTGCACCACATGCATAATAGCCTTACCTGAAGGCTTACCTGTAGCATCCAGTGTGTGATCATTTGCACCATTTCCATTGTGAGGGGTCATCTGAGGTGCCACACAAGTCAGTGTGGACATGTGCCCGGACACCAGTAAGTCTCTGGGCTTGTGAGGCTTAGAGCAACATGTACTAGTGTTCCCAAGTGCAAATGTTAGTAAACACTGGTTGCTAATACACTCTTCCTGTCCAGCAGATGGGAAACCAAGTGTGAAAGCAGCCCTGATCTAACCATTGTTGAGAAGAAAATGGTGTGATTCTTTGATGTAGCAATCCCTGGCGATGGGAGAATCAATGAGAAAAAAACATGAGAAGAAAGCCAAATTTGAAGACCTGAGGATCCAAGTGCAGAGATTTTGGCACAAACAGCAATTGTGGTACTAGTGGTAATTGCTACCCTGGATGCCATCCCAAAAGACTTTGAGTGGCACTTGAAACAAATCAATGTTGAAAAAAACACCATTGGTCAACTACAAAAATCCACACTCCTCAGATCTACATGCATTATACGCTGATACATCACAACATCCTGAGTTCTTGGGAAGAACTTGATGAGCAGTGAAGACCAACTCCAACTAGTGATTTGGCAGTTGTGTATGGTATAATTAATGATGATGATGATGATGATGATGATGATGATGATGATCACACTGGGTGCCATTCCAGAAGATGTTGCATAGCACTTAAAACAGCTTAACAGTGACAAGTTTATCACCAATGGTCATGTATCAGCATATAATGCATGCAGATCTGAGGAATACGTCTTTTTGTAATTCACCAGTGGTGATTACAAAATGCCACCCTGCTGGGTTCTGCTCACATTTTTCACCAGTATATAACGTCATCTTAGGATCTTGGGGAAGATCCCAATACGTTAAGAAATATCGAAGCAGACATGTTTAGTCTTGTGTTATATTGTTGTGTTTCTATAAATAATAATAACATGATTAAATGTATTTGTGGAAATGCCACTTGCCATTAGCTTCTGCATACCCTGGACCAGCCCTTCAGATTACAAATAAAAAGAAGGCAAAGGAAGGTGCTGGGAATTGAGGAATACATGGTTTGGAGCAAATATTATACAGTGATAAGTGATGTAAGTTTGAATGGTATCGTGTTCATGCAGCATGACCCAATTTAAATACCTAATTTACTAAGTCCTGGAAAGAAGGAAAAAAGCAGCTTAAAGCAAGTCAAAACAGCATAACAGCTTTATTTTTATTCACTTGAAATGGACATTGAAATTCCTCTCCATTTACACAAGCCTTCATTTTCAGGGTTTCAATTCGTCACAGTACAAGCCGTAAATATGCATTGGGAAGAATTAGCATTCCTGGTCATGGTATGCTTCTGAATTTCTTCTGAAGTCCAAAAGTGCCTTTCACATCTTTAGAAGACCGCCCCCCACATCCCACCTTAACAGGTAATCCTTCCCAGAACCTGTTTTCTGTATGGCTGCTATCAGATAAGCTCCAGCTCTCTGAGAAAGATTCCTTTTATGAACTCATGAATAAAACCCAGCATCCTTATCAATGTTAATACAAAGCTACATTCCACAAGAGCTCAGCTACGTACTAAAATAAAGGATGTTTTAAAAAATGTTCCTCTCTCTCTCTCTCTCTCTCTCTCTCTCTCTGTGTGTGTGTAGTCCATTACATAATGTATATATGGCAAATACAAGGCCTTCTTTAACTGAAGGTGCAGAGACTGCAAAATGTATCCACCCCAAACTCAAAAATCTCAGTGTGGGTCAGAATAAAACTCATTAAAACATAATTAAAACAAGCTGACTAACAATGAAAGGGGAGGGGCGCTGTTCCTTCAGCCAAAGGCCACGGTAAAGAGATGAGTCATGGCCAGACATCTGAATGCATACATTGATGACACATGATGCATCTAATAGGACAGGAGATTCTATAGTCTAGGTGAGCCAGTTTGGTTTGGTGGTTAGGGAGTCGGACTCTTATCTGGGAATACCGGGTTGGATTCTGCCCTCCTCCACAAAGCCAGCTGGGTGATCTTGGGCTAGTCACAGCTCTCTTCTGAGCTTTCCTAGCCCCATCTACCTCACAGGGCGTCTGTTGTGGGGAGAATAGAAAGTGTCAGCTGCTTTGAGTCCCCTAAAATGGGTGAGAAAATGGGGAAGAAAAGCCAACTCTTTTAGAGTACATGTACGGTGCTTTAGAAATCAATAACAACAACTATAACAACAACAACAACAGAGAAAACTCCTCTGTCACACCTCCCCATTACTTTAACTTCTGTGGGTGGTGGAACAGTCAAGAGGGCCTCAGTGGCAGATCTTAAGGTATGGGCAGGTCTAAACAGATATTTGGGGCCCAAGCAATTTAGAGTCTTATAAGCTAAAGTTAAAACCTTGAGTTGGAGGTATGTGCTGAACTGTAGTTCATCAGAGCATGACAGCTTTTAGAGGCCAAGGACTATTAGATGCTTCACCTGATACCCTGGGCTATCCTTGGCATCTTTAAGCGTCTCACAAGTACGTGAGTTGCATCCAAAATGAGAACTCACCATTTTGGGGGGAGCAGCCACTGCCATTAGGGCCCTCTCTGTGGAAAGGGCTGTGTCGCACAACATCACTGCACCAGTGCAGACTAGGGATGTGCATGAATGTTCTAAACATTCGAAAGTCAATTGAATTCAATCGAATGCAGACATTCAAATTTGATTAGAATGTCTTCACATTCAAATTTAAACATTTGAATGGATTTTGAATGCTCCAAAACATTCATTTGAATGTTTTGAAACATTCAAACGTACAGATTCATATGCATTACACACATATCTGTACAAATGTCATATGTATTTGTACGCACTCGCACTTATAATATGGGATGAAAACGGGATGCATACGAGATAAAAAGGGATGTGTATGAAATGTGTGCAGATACGTATAACACATACAAATGTTGCTGACATTCGTATCTTAAGATTCAGATCTAACATTCAAAAACTAATAGTTTTGAATGTATTTGCTTCGAACTGGATTTTGTTGCATTCAGATTCTAAACTTTCAAATTGACTCGAATGTTTTGGCGTTAAATTTGTCTTGAATTTGAATGCAAAAAAACCATTCATGCACATCCCTATTGCAGACAGCAATGCACATTTGTGCTTGTGTGATGATGTATTATGTGAGCCTGCCCACAGAGACATCAAACATGGTGGCTGCACTTTCAAAAATAGTGAGTTCCCTCCCTGCACCTTTTGGATGCAACTCACCTGCTTCTGAGTTGCTTAGCAGTGCCAAGGAGAGCCTGGGGTTGTCAGTAATACAGTGGCAGCCAGTGCAGTTCTTTTAAGAATGGCATGATGTGTCTCCAGCCAGCTATTCCAGCCAGCAATCTTGAGTGGCTTATCTGGAAAAGTGGTTCCCTGAATGTGGGGTATGCACAAATGTGTTATTTTTGCATTCAAATTCGAATCGAATTGAATATCCAAAAATTTGATTCCATTTGAATGTTTACAATTCAAATATCCGAAAATCCAATTCAAATTCACAACATACGAATCTATTTGTTCAAATGGTAGATTCATATTTAAAGATGCGAATGTTGACAACATTCGTATCTGTTATACGAATCTGTGCACATTCTGTATGCATCCCGTTTTATCCCATATGAGTGCAAATACTTACAATTTTCGTGGAAATTGGCATGTAATACACATGAATCTGCACATTCGGATCATTTGAATATTCCAGCGAATGTTTCCGATAATCTGAAATCCATTTGAATGTCTTGATTTAAATGTTATTAAATCTGATTCAAATTCGAATGTCGACATTTATTGGATTTGTTGGATTTTTGAATTTTTGAATATTTGTGTACATCCCTACCCTGAATGTATATTTGGGAGGTAGAATACTCATTCACTGCGTATATCTTTAACAGCTGGAGATTTGTAGCATTGACCATTCAAATTCTATACAAAAAGTAAACAATGAAAAGGAAAAAGAAAAAAAATCAAGGTGCTAAAAATGAATAGTCTTATTAAATTCCAATTGTCAAGGGATTACAATTTCCAAACCAATGTAAATGACCAACTTCTGAGCTGTTTTCCTTGTCATCCAAATTCTAACCAAAGATTTACAATTCACACCTTCCCTTTCCTGGAAAATCATCCCAAGGGAGTGAAAATGGGGGATGGATTCGGCGATTGCAGTTTGCAATGCCGGATCTACTCCAGATGTACCCACGACTTCACCAAGTATTGAATAAATGCAATCACCTCCATAGTAGAGGTGATCGTCTCGTTGTGGCAACAGACATGCATGCAGGTGGTTGTCGTGGTGACCAAGCAATGCAGCATGTAATTGTGACTGTACCACCCTGCCCCATGCAGTGTTCTCTCAGTTGATGCGTGAACAGTGTGTGCAGGGCTATGCTAGTCATGTCCCTGATGTGGCTAGCACAGCTGTGAGAACTTTTTAGTGCTCCACAGGTATCTGGCTAGGGAACAGTTCAACATGCATAGAGTGGTGATATGCAATGGAGATTATCCGTGCTGGGGTGTCCCAGCAAAAAGTATCTTCCAAATAGCATTGGATGTTTTTGTGGTTGTGGTTTTATCTACTTGTTCATTTTCTTTGTTACTGCACCCAATGGACCTATAAGTACTGAAATTACGGTTATCTATTTCTTCCAGAGGCACTGGATTTCAATTTGTAAATGTTGAAAGTTTATGATCTTCCCGATTTCTTTCTTCTCAATTCTGTTGTCCCCTTGGATGGCCTCTTCTATTATTTTAACTGTTTTTCTTGACACATCAATGTGTGAGAAATAGTACGGTCCAGCAGCTCATCAAGGGGCTGGATTGTAAGGACTTCCACTTTGCCCCCACCCACATCTGTGCCAGGTCCCAGCACGTTGAAGTTCAAAAGCAGTGCTCACCAATGCTTTCTCTATGACCTTCTCTGCATCCCATTTCCCAGCTGCCCTAGCATCTGGGAGGGGCAGGACTATGTAGCACTGCCAATGACATCATCATGAAGCCCACCACAATCACTTTACCCTTTGTCTTTTGCTGGGCTCTGTTAAGCCTGCACAGGGCAGAAAAAATGACCTGTCCATTCAGACTTGGCTGAGGCCAGGAAAAGGGTATTACAAGGTACAGAAGAGGAGCCCTGCTAGATCAGGTCAGAAGCTGGAGCCTCTGGATGTGCAAACCTTGTAGACCTTGGTGGTGGAATTTATTTCTTTTAACCGTGATTAGTGGTTTTATACTCACACCACCTGGCAACGGTGATTCCTCTGGTACATACTTTGTCACCACCATAGCCCTTGGCTTTATTGAATTCATGCAGGGCCCACCATGAGAGCCTGTGGTGGGGTATAGGGGTGTGCACAATATTTTAAATTTGATTCGTATTGAATCAAACACAAGAAAATTTGTATTCATTCTAACAGTTCCTCTTTGAATGTAGTGGCATTTGAATTTGATACAAATATTCAATCCCATATGAATCCCATACAAATCCCATACAAATGTATACGAATCCCATACATATCCTATACAAATCCCATACAAATCCCATATGAAAACATCAAAGCATTCCATTTGAATTTGAATGTCAGCCTTCAAATGTGCAAACATTCGATTCAAATATGAATGTCTGAATTCGGCCAAATTTGTATGAATTTTGAATGTTATAAATATTTGTGCATATCCCCAGTAGGGTATAGTGATGATGGTGGTGTCCATGAAAAAGTGTGCATTGAAAAAGAAATCCACCAAAACCATGTTAAAAATACCTATGACTGATGGTGTAATCACAATTATAGGTAGGTACAGTAAGAAGTATACAACACACTTTAAAAATAAGTGCCTAAAAACATCTTACTTCACTTTTTTCCATTGTCCTTCCGTTCTTTGTTTGCCACTCATTGTTTGCCAGTCAACTGGGTTTCCTTGGCCTTGATTTGCCAGCTGCTCATACCAAATTGTTCCGGGCTGGGATTGGCTACAAGACCTTCCATAGCTTCCTGCCCAATTAGGCCCAAAGAGTGACGAATTCCTATCTGGAAAAAGGGCTAGAAAATCAGATGCTTGGAGGATGTGGTAAGTCATCTTTTTTTTCATATTTTATGCCTGTACCTTAAGCCCCAAATTTGCCCCGTGTGTGGCCCATTTACCATGTCTGAGCATAAGCTGAGTGAGGCTAGACTGTCATTTAATGGAGAAAAGCTGATTCAACCTTCCCCTACAGTTGTCCTTATAGCATCATATTGGAAAGGCTGGCTCCCCTTAGAATCTAAGTCACTTTGATTTTTCGCACACAGCCTTCTAATGAAAATATATCTCATCAGATATATGAGAACAGACCAGAGGGTGCAGGTCTGCTATTTCTATGCTAAGTATGTTACAGAGCTATTATTTTCATACTTGTAATGGTGTCAAGTCATATACTATCCCCTGAATGTAATCAGTGTCTACAGATTTTAAAGATAAGACCACAGGCTTGAAGAAAGACAACATTCACATTCTATGACGTGAATGAGGAAGAAATGTCAATCCAGTTTCTAATATGAGGTAATTTACTTGAAGTGGCCAGATAAACTGAAAATCAGGCCTGAGTAGGGCTATAGGAATTATGAAGCTAAATAAAATGGTATGCATCATCATTATCATCAGAAGACTGTTCCTTCTTCCCAGAACCACCAATAGATTTTATAACTTTATTTAAAGATGAGTTATTTCACAGAGATGTTATGATGCTGATTCATAGAGATTGTGAGGTAATGCACTTAAGATATTGTAGGATTTCATCACCTCAGTATATCTCTGCAATGCAACTACAGACAAAAGCACCAGCTTTTACTGTAACCAGAAACTATAAGGTATGATGATAGTTAAGCAGGTCACTGAGTGAAAAGCTGACAGGAATGTGAGCCCTATATTCCATGTGACATAAGGCAGGAGGTCCATGCCTCCTTTTTATCACCTGGGGTCACATTAATGCCATCTCTCTTTTTCAAACTTAAAGGATCCATGTCATGCTTTCATTGAGTGATTGTGATTACAGAAAGAAAGAAAGAAAGAAAGAAAGAAAGAAAGAAAGAAAGAAAGAAAGAACCTTTCTGCATGTATTTTGGAGTTGTTAGTGCAGATCTATGAAGCCTCGCTTGCTACTGGTGCGCTCAGAATGGTCCTTAGTCCCAAATATGGAAGTGTGCAGAAGGCATGACTTTGTGTTCGGGACATCCAGGGGACACATTTTGGTAGTGCACCAAAAGCATGCTGCTAAAATGGGGCTCCCTTGGGCATTATCTGCATCAGATGGACTACCTTTATAGTTTTTTGAACCTGCTGCAGATACATTGTGTTACGTGGTGGTGTTTTAACTCTTGGCCGTTTGGTTTTGATTTAATGCTGCTTGAAATTTCAGCATTGTTTTGTATTTTAATAGACTACTTTGGGGATGGGGGTGTTTTTGCACTTCCCTTCCTATCTGCTGGATGGGGAAAGAGCACAATTAATCAGTGTTGACTAGCTCGTACTTGGAGTTGACTTTGTGCTTCTCCCGGGATCAGATACTTACCTTATTCGATCTCAGGGCCTGTCCTCTGCTGGGCACTGCCATTTCGGTTGCAGCGCCCTCTGTGACTGTGTGTGTGCGAGCACCGTTGCCTCGATGATGCTGATACTCTGCACACACTCAGTCACGTCTATAGTTGTCTGAGGTGCCAGCGCACTTGGGCAGCACCTCTAACAACCCTGGAGCAGTAGCAGAAGAGCAAATACTCCTGCCCTGGACTCTTCAGGTAAGTCTCTGGGTAACATTGGTTAATGTGTGTAGCACAATTACGTGTTCCACACCTTATCAACAATTTGATAAGGCAGGCAAGCACACTTAGAGGCTGTAACAGCCTACTCCACATCCGTATGCTCTTCCCCAGAGGTTCACTAATTGTTCACTAGAGGCCATAGTGTGAAACAGGCCTATGGTTTCCGAAAACTATTCTTAAAAAATCTGTTTGGATAAGGAAATAACAGAGTAGGAACTAACTTGGTGAAAGGCCAGCATTGACTCAGCAAAAGTGAAACACAGAGACAGATTTTTTTGTGAATCTGCGGGAGTAGGATCATGTTAACTAGTCCTGTTGGCTGGTTGGATCAAAGTGCTTAGACTGTAATGATTCAAGTACCCCCGATTGGCAGCAGGAGGTGGTATTCTTTCAAAGGCATTATTCTCACTTAACTGCATGGAATGATATAAATGTTTGCATTATTTGGAATAAAGCATGGATAATCCAGAACAAAATGTGTCTGGATGTGCTTTACTCTGGATTATCCAGATAATGCAGATTAAGTAAATGCTGTCTGGATGAACTTCCACTGCAGCTAAGCTTGGGGACAGAGGACCGCATTCACACATCGAATACCATTGTATCCTAACAGATCTGCCACCAGAATTTGCAGTGTGGACAGTCCAGGATGGACCTCCAATTCACCATAGCAATAGTGACAGCAATCTCTGCCATACACCCTGCGGTAGGGTAGCCATGGGAATCACAATGCAGCATGTATTTGTCGCCACCTTGCCATGCTCCACCCACAAGTAGTGTTTGCACTGGAAGAAGGCGTGAATGCTGATCCAGGAGCTCCCCGGCTGCTCCTGGTGAAACTGTGGAAAAGTAAAAACTTTGCTACAGCTTTGGAGGATTGGGGCTGCTCCAGGACACAAATGTGCCATGTTGTGTAGACAGAGTGTCCTGAAACATCCCTGACTATCATCACCATGTAATGGGAAACAGGCCCATTGGTCAGTTGCTGGGAGTCTGAAAGCTGTGTGCTCATGTCCTGTTGGTTGGCCACTGTGAGAACAGACTGCTGGACTAGATGGACAATGGGTCTGATTCTATGTGACATTCCTTATGTTCTTATGTAGACTGCAAACGCACAGAATTTAAACAGAATTTTCTTATTTAAAACATAACCATTCAGTCGACTGCTGCTCCCATTTCAAGTGATGGAAATTCTGCATTTAACTTCAGTGAGATATGGAAGCACATATTTCTAGAAGTAAGCAGGGCACCTGAGCCGTCTAGTCATTTTAGGCAGAGTAAATGTATACAGAATGAGAGCTTTTATTATATTGTGTTACATATAGGGGCAGAAGGAACTAGATAAGTGACGTTTCAGTATCTGTGTTCATTCATTTTATCATAGTATTTTATTGCCTATTCATCTGAAACAATTATCCCTCTGTATTCACTGAAATTTGTTAGAAGGATATTTTCTCATGCTTTATACAAACTCCATACTTAATGGTACATATCTTAACAATTCATTATCAAGTTTTAATCAGTTCTCAAAAGAAGTCATTTTGACTCTTTTCTTTCTTTCTTTTCTTTTTCTTTCTTTCTTTTCCTATGGCAAATATGGGGAGGGAAGAGAAAGTAATACATGATGAAAAATAACCTTAGAGGGATTTTAGACTGAAAAAAAGTAAAATGAAAACATTCTGATTCTGTAAAATCAGAATGTGTGTGAGAGAGAGCCAGAGAGAAATAACATATATTTAACTTACATTATTTTTAATTATTATTTAAGATCTGAGCTGGTTGCTGATAAACATATTCTCCATAATAAGGCCATCAGTGTTTTTTTCTTCCAAAACAAGAGTAACTGCAACTCACTGGCAGAATGTTTGCTGTAGACATTTGGGAGTCCAGCCCCCTGCATCTGTTTGACAAATTACTTGTATTGTTGCCTACGCAAGTGCATGGGTGCCATTGAGTCACCTGGAGCCGAGTTCCTCTTGAGGTACCTTGACCTTTATTCTAGTAAGGGCCAAGTGTAAGCACGGCGCTTCAGAAATAAGTCCCTCTGAGCTCACTGAGGTTTGGTAAGTGGGTTTAGACTGCAGACGTGAAGCCAACAACACCCAGCAAAATCAAGCTGGTAAAGCAATAGCATGACAGTTGGGGTGCATTTGAGCAGCTTTACTCACATCAATCTGACCTTTGACCCTTTGGAGAGCAAAGCATGGATTGAGATGAAAACACATCTTGTCAGTTGCTCTGCTGCCCCAGATATGTCTCAGATCAATCCAGTGACCTGGCTCTTGCAGTATAAAGCTGACAAATCACCCTGTAGTTTTTTAAATAAGGTTCAGAGCAAACCCTAGCCAAGGTGTGTTTCACCAGGAATTCCCTTAGTTCACATGTGAACTGAACCACCCGGTAGTTTGTAAAAATAGTTCAAAGTGAACCCAAACCATGGATTGCTAGCCCTTGCAGTTGCAAGTCTATGCTTAGCTACAAGAGGCCAGAGAGCAGAATGCTGAAGTGGGCTGATGGGAATTTAGAATCCCTTTAATGCACCAGGTTGATGATGGAGGTTGGCCACAGCTGAGGTCAGTTGCCTTGCAATGGGGTCCTCCCTTGAATCCAGTCCTGAAAGATCCGGATCTTGGTGAGGATCTCATATGTCTGCATGGGCCCTCTAGCACCCAACTGCAATGGTTGCTAAGTGGGGCGCTGTGTGAATGCCGTAGCACCCATTCCAACACTCCATTTAGCCAGAGCTGGAAGGGCCACTGGTGGCATGGCACAATTGGCCAGTGCCACTATCAATCACGGTATACTTTCACCGACAGAGAGTTGGGTGGAGAGCACGGCTTCATAGCTGCTTATGCAGCAACTACAAAACCTATGCTTAACTCTGTAGACAGCTACGGAGGTCATACAAACTTCATAGCTGTGCGTGGCAAGGTGGAGCCAGAGCCACCTGCTGCAAATGGCACTTGCTGTGCCCACCATGGACCGTATCGGCCCAGTAAGTAGTGTGAATGCATCTCCTCCAATCTGGTCTTCATGACTGAAGACCAGATAGTGGACACCATTAAAGGTGTCTACAGGAAATCCAGATTTAAGGGCCCGGAGGACAAATTAAATCCAGATTTCTCCAGCACTCATGGGGACAGGGTCCTAAAGGGGTCTTGCATGGGGTCAAGGCATGCCTGATCGGTACTGATTGTGTACTGATCAGGTTCCAAAGGGGCTCTTAATGGGGTCTTCAGTGCTAGTGCAAAAACAGCCTTACAGTGGATGAAAACGGGATGCATACAGGATAAAAAAGGATGTATACTGATATGTATGGATGCATATGAATGTTGTTGACATTTGTATCATCAAATTTGTATTGAATATTCATACAAATAGATACAAATGTATTCAAATCTTTTCGAATTTTAATATATTCATTTTTTCTCTATTCATATGAATTTGGACATTCTAATATTCGATTTGGATCAAATCGAATGTTGAAAATTTCATTTGTGCACACCCCTACAACTAATTAAAGGTGCAGGAATCTTGTCCTCATTTGCATCTAGTCACCATACATGGTGGCTGCCTATGGTTTTGGGCAGCTTCATTTTTCAGCTCTACCTGAAGATATTGAATATATTCAAGGTCGTAACTGGGATCTTGAGCGTACTTTCTTTTTCCTTTTAAAAATTAGCTTACTAAACATCAACAATCAGAAAAACATAGTTCAGTATATTATTTGAATCAGTTTCTCCTCTTTTTTGATGTTCCTTCTTTTAATTCAGAGAAATGCTGAAGGATCTACCCTACTAAGAGAATCTTATGTATCTTTGTTGTTGTTGTTGTTGTCCTTGCATTAACTCGACCCCCTCTGCTGGAAGAAGAGGCATAGAGTAGGGATGAAAAAGGACCACAGTGTGCCAGGATAAACATTGATAAAGTACTTTAAATCCACAGTGCTCCCACTACTAAACTACTGTGCATGCCCCGGGAAGGAATGAACACATGTATATTAATACCGCAATTCAGCTTCTTCTTTTTTTCCCCCCCTCAGCCACCAGATTATTTTTTTCTTATCATCCACTAAATTCTTGATTATATTCTGTAATTTATAGGTAGAAATGAAGATATTAATCAGCATTGCAAAAACAAAACAAAAACAAGACACATTTTAAATGATTATACACAATAGAATACATGTCTACTAAAGAACCTCAGAGCAATGAATCACCTCTGTTCTTAACACAGCTAATCAATGGCCTTTATTGGATATTACTAAAATTTGGTGAAGTATCAGAGGAAACGGGAAATGAACATTCCTATTTTACTTTAATTACAAGGTAAACCTAATTCAAAGATTAGCGGAGGTACCTTGAATTCATTCTTTCCTCAGTGGAAAATTGCAAACAACATTTCACATTTCTCCTTCTACAACCCACAGTTTTATTTATCTCCCAAACAGATGATTTTTTAAAAAAATCCTTATTGAAAAGGAAGGCTGCATATAGATTATTGATCGGAAACTGAAGTTACTTTTAATAATCTCATCCCTGGCTCCTCATGAATCATCACACTTGATTGATAGTAACATCGCCAGAATATTCTAATTAGTGTTTGGAGGAGAATGACAAGCTTGCTGGTATCTTGAAAAGAAATGCACCAACGTAACTTGGCAGCCGAGGGATTAGCTGAGCAGAAGTCAGACTCTAGATGCGGACAGGCTGGTACAGCGGATTACAGCAATGGTCTTATGCGTCTTCAGACACTTTAACATGAAGAATTAAATCTACTTTGGTCCAGAATGCAGCAGTCACCTGGTCCATGTAATGACACTAATGCCGTGAGTGGATTTGCTATGTCCAAAGAGAGAGGCCAGGTTTGTTCTCTACAGATTAAAGGATACTTTCAGACAGCATCCTTGAAAATTTCACTTTTTCTTTGCTACATTCACTCCCATTCTATCACAGAAATATTATTCTGTTTTTTAAGCAAGTATTTCACATGCACACTACTATTTTTGTTTTTAATCTGCTTGATGTGGGACAGCTAAAACGCAGGTTTTTAAAATTCTCTGTAATTTTTCCCCCCTGAAAATCCATTTAAGCTTTTAAGACATTTAATTTCTTTCATTCAAATGGTAACAATTTGCCTGTCATTCATGGGTGAATGTATCTCCTTGTCTGATAACATCAACAGCCACAATCCTGAAAACTATGTGATTATTATCTCTATATGCCTAGAGAGCATCTTTGATGAAACCTCTCTTTAAAAAGTTTCACATATAAGCCACAGCAGATACCTGGAGTCTTAATTTAGATTAGAGGTCATTGTGGAAAAGTAATTAACTTTTACATTTTAATGATTTTGGTGCTGGGAAAATAGGGATTTACTAGATGACTATGAATCAGAGGAAAATATTCTTATTGAATTCTTTTCAATCTCCTCTCCTTTCTCCTCTTAATATGGTAGCCTCAGTCTTATTGCATGCAGCACTGGCTTCAATTTCTTTTTTTTTTTGATAGCCCTGGGAAAATTTGACTCACTCTGAACCAAATCAATTTATATGCCACATAGGAGGCACACTTCTGGTTTAAATTAACCTACCCATTTTCCTAACAGATGGTTTTCTTAGGAGGGAAGAATACCTTTTCTCTGGTTTAATCGTTTTGAAAATAACTTCTAAATGCAAGCCATATAGCATTGTTTTGTTTGGCTCACCTGATTAAACTTCAGATCTGCAAGCACACTTGCAAAAAAAGAAAAAAATTAAAAAGCAACTTTGCCAGTTTTCTCATGGCTAAACTATGTCTCTGTCTGCACTGAGTTTTATTTTGGATTATATCCTGGAATAGGGGGCTGCTGTTTGTATGCTAGTGCACATTGTCGCAGGCCCTTATTCTGGAATATAATCCAGAATAAGGCCCAGTGCAGAAAGGGCCTATATAAAATGAGGTGTGGGAGAATACGGCTCCATCTAGATGGTGGGTGTATAATGTAATGATATCTGGGCTATGGTGGGATGACACACATATTTGTGGCAAGCCACCATAGTCTCTCTATACTGGGTGAAAATCCTCTAGAGCCTATTTTGGGAAAACCTGAATCTGATCACATTCCCAAAGCAGCACAATAACTTACCTTCTAGGCAGAACTGCACCTGTGCAGAGGACAAAAAAGATGACTGTGCATGCATGGTGGTGGCAATCATGCACTTTGGGGTATTGTGCACCATTGATATGTATGTCAATATTTTGCACACAGAGAGTGTCAACTCTGTGCTGTCTAACCAACACTTGAGTGTTCCAGAGGGGCTTCTCTCTGGAATATCACTTGTTAGTGTGATATTTCGGCAGTGTCTGGAGCTGACACATGTTGATTCCTCTCATTAAAAGATGGGAGAAACTGACAACAATCTTTGGAACAAACTTTTTGTCATTCTAGTTCTACTTTTGAAGAAAATGCAGAAATGCTGGGCTTGTCCAAAACTGTCATCATAAAACCTAATACACAATGAGAAGGCAACAAAGAGATCTATGGGGATCATTTACAGGAGTTACAATAGACCTCTTGACATTATAATGTTTTCGGTTACTTGTATCTCAATGAGTTAAAAATACTGCTGGGTATAGTATTACATTCTGGAAGAGAATGAGAGAGCATAAGAAGTCCTTTGGTTGGGTAGGCTAAAGGCCCATTAGCCAGCCCTCTGAAGTGATGAAAGAGGAAGGAAAATTCATAGGTTCAATGGTGAGTTCTATAGCACTGTTTTTGTCATATGGATCAGCAGGCGAGGGCCAAGATCTATACAAGAGCAAAATATCCAAACAGGTAAAGCCCATTGAGATCATAGTTCTGGCATATCTTCAATCCTTCCAAAAAGATTTGGTTCAGGGCTTCTTTTATAACTCTTTTCCCTTTTCTCATAACTTGTCAAACCTATAGCAACTTAATTATAATATTGTCTAGGATTAATGTTTCTGCTACAAACAAAATAATCTGTTGGTGGTTCCAAATTGCCTAAAGGTCCATATCACAGCACCTCAGGGTTTTCCATATGTGGGGAAACACTTGGCATCATTCCCAATCCTTTGATGCGCCTTGACAGCTCTGCAAAAAGCTTTCCACAACTAGGGATGCTGAGGCTATGAATAAAGCGATCGGATCCTTATTCCTGTGTGATATTTTTGTTCCTGATACTGCTATAATAATGAAACCAAATGTTCAGCAATATTTCCTAATATATCAATAATAAACCTTGTAATATCGCAGCTCCCTAAAAATATTAAATAGCTGTTAACGTGGGTGCAGAACTTCCAACACAGTCATTTTTAAAAGATCATTACATTCCAGTTAAAAGTATCATTTGTTTTATTGACTGATACAAATTTGCAGATATAGGTATGGACAAAAGGAAACCAAAATGGGGAGAATTTTTGGCTGCATTTGCACAGTGCAGGATATTGCTCACCGCGCTAGCCTGGGCTACGGATTCCAGCCCACACTGAGCCAAAAGCCATCCAGTGTGGTGTCCCAAAGGGCCTTTTCAAAGGTGCACCACTTGTGAATTCACTTCCAGTAGCATTTTCTGGAGGATCGCCAAAAACCCTGGCCTGGAAGTAGATCTCGTTATTGAATCTACTGGGGCTTTGAGAACATGTGAAGGTTTTGCCCTTGCCTTTTGCTTGAGAAATTGGTGGGCTACTGTGTGAGACAGGACCAGATGGGCTGTGGTCCAATTTAGCAGGGCTTCTCTTATGTTCTTATGTTAGGCCACCACGCTGGGCACTCTTGCCTGGTCTATATTCTGTCCTATGCCGACAGAGTATTAAAAGAGACCAGGCCCTCCCTTATCCCTCTGCAGCTTTCGGGGAGGAGATTCCTAGGTCCTTTCTGAGCACAGGGCAACATCCACTGAAGAAAGGGCCTTTGTTACTCCATAAAACCATAATGTGATTGTTTATTTATGGTTAGAATAACATTTATTTATTTTCTTTATTTTTTTCAAAAATGCATTTCTATCCTGCCCTATACTAGACATAATTAAAATCTGGTTCATTAAATTCACAAACTACAGTGCCTGAAAGGGGAGGGTAAGCCCCCTCTTCAGCCAGGATAAAGAGCATTTAAAGAGCTGAGATGCTCTTTGGAATCAAAGCAGAAGAAATGGGGTGTGTGGTTGGTTAGTCCTTGGAAACCGCTATATTTGGGGAATTTTGAGACTCTTTGCACAGTGATTAGGCCTTCATTCAAATCCAGCAGGAGGAAATAACACACTTAAAACAATTGCTGTGAGTGCATCTCCCAGGTCTAAGAAAACTCAAGCCAAGGTGAGGCTTGTACATGTCCAATTACGTGGTGCCCTGATTCAGTTGGATAGCTGACTATAATAATACATGAATAATATATCACTATAGTGTGTTGAAATAACAACAGAGGAACCTAACTCATTCCGCAGTATAATACAGTGTCCAGACATTTCTCACATAGGGGCTTAAGGCTAAATGTTTTCAGTATGGTGTGTCTTCCTTATAACGAATCTCTGAACTTCCGCTTGAGGTTTCCTGCATAGGGAGGGAAGTGTAAGCAGGATTTTGAAGTGGAGGGAGAAGGAAAAGCAGAATTAGCATTTTAACTTTGAAAGTGTCTTCGTCAACAGGCAGTGTTTATGAACTGGCTTGGCCGTAGACAGCCATTCATCTGGCTTTCACAATGACCTTGACGGCCTGCATCATCCGTCTCCGGGAATGAAGGACAAAATAAAGATACCACAGATAACCGAAACCTGGGTGCCTTTTGAAATGTCTAAATTGTTTGAAACTAGGCAGCTGTCCTACAGTTCTCATTTTTATCCCGTGAAGGAAACACAAACCAGATTAATCGGAGGGGAAGATTTGCTGTAACCTTCCACCCCCTCACACACAATCGCATCCCCCCCCCTCCCCACCAGTCTCTGTGGTAGGAAAGCAGAAGCAGCAGTGAAAGATCCTCAGATATCCTCTTCTAGTATTCAGGAACCATTTCCCCCTCCTTCCTGCAATATCACCTTAGCCCCATCTTCATTTTATCCATCCACTTGTACGTTAAAAGAAGGATGTCATGCAGAGGGAATTCAGTCAGATTGTCAATGTATCCCCTCCACATTCTCAGTCTCTGCTCAGTGTACCATGACAACAAGGTGAGATGGCAGAGGTTATCCGAACAGCTGCTTCCTAAGCTGGAAATTCCAGGCATTGAAAACCATCTGTCTATACATTCACAAATGTATATAAGGGCAATCTATCAGGCTGCAGTCTCGCAGCTGCCACTCGATCAGGCCTGCTTCCTTTCTAGACATGGAACAATGCGAACTGGTTCTTCACTTTGTGTCACACAGAATGGCTGATTTGATTAAGTCCCCCACTCTCATTATGCTAGGTAGGGGTGTAGAATTTCAATGATAATCCATAATGCATGACCAGTTTGTCACCATGGCAACATAAATTCAAGGTTACTAGCTCAGACGCATAATTGGGTGTGCATTGAGTGCTGAAGAAGGGCTGTTAAAATTCTTGTCATAGAAGAGTCACATCCATCATACTGTCTAAAAATTGCAAAGTGCTCATAATCAGAAGGGGGAAAAATATCCTTGGAGAATAATGTTAATAAAATAGCGATTATGTCTAATAGAATTGTTTAAGTTTTTACACTTTGGAGTTTTAAGGTTTTTTCCGTTAATAATGATCAAATAGGCTACTCCCTCAAAATTAGGAAGCTTTAGTTCAAGACTCATCTACTCCCAAAATATTTGCATTGCAAGACAGACCTAATATGTTCTTCCTTCTGAGTATGGCTGGTCTGAAGACAAGCTAAACCTACACAATGAAGCTGATGGTGCATGCAGCTGTCAGATGGTTTGAGAGGTCACACCAGCCAAAATTAGACATCTTGTATATCAGTATACCCAGGAGAAATGGTTTCAGCTCAGCTGTAAAAGAAAAGAGAGAGGAAGATGAGAAAGATGCTGGATTTGTTTTTGTTTAAAATAATATCTGTGTCCATTTTAATTGTTTATTGTAAGCAGAGCTGAAGAATGAATGTGATTATCAACAACAACAACAGCAACTGACAGGAAGAAAACACCAATAAAATACTACAGAGAAATGCAAGTCCTATTTCTATTCTTTTCCCTTTTTGCTCTTGTCTGCATGTACCTTCTGAGGCTGCTATACAACTCCCAATCATCTTCTTCCCACCAACATTCTTTTCATATATTATATCTTAAAAGCAATATCCTTGTTATTTTGGCACTTGAAACATCTTGGTTTGATGCACTTATGGTTCCAACATGCATGAACTCAGTCCTGGGATGCTTCTGCACAGGCCATTAAAATACATTAACAACACATACAGGACACATACAAGACACATAAGGTGCTTCCGCACAGGCCCTTTAACACCCGTTAAGCACACATTCCAATGTGCGCCTCCGCACACTGGTCGCTAAGTAGGACACTTCCAGCGAGGGGTGTCTGCACAGCGAGCTCGTTTTTAATGCGGATTTCGGCAGCAAAACCAGTTTGCTGCTGGAGCGTCCGCATTAGCGGGGGCTAAATAGCACACTTCCGGTGGGTGCATCCGTGCCTATCCGGACTTAATGTGTGCTTAAATAGTGTTTCTAGCACACCACATATCTAGTGGTTTTGCGCTGTGAATCCGCATCCGTTTTAGATGCAGCCGCACAGCGCAAGTGTGCTAAACCAGGGCCCTCCCCCGGCTCGCCATGATTGGCTCACCGGAGCCAAGCCTGGCGAGCCGGGGGGACTCCTAACTTCCAGCTCGCCCTCGCCCCAGAAGCAGTAGATCGCCACTTCTGGAGCCAGGGTGAGCTTCCCTAAAGCCCATCCTACCCCACCCTGGGGGGAGCGCGGTGGATCCCCTCCTTACCTCTTTGGCGTCTCCCTGAAACTGAAAGCTGGCACCCAGGATGCAGTGTGCCTGCGTCCTGCGTCCTGCGTGCTGCCTGATTGGCCAGCACGCAAGTCAGGGCAGCGCACCTACGCGGAATGGCTCCTGAGGGCAGGGGCTGCCAGGCCAGCCCCGGCCACTCAGGCGGCACGCAGGATGCAGGCACGCTGCATCCTGCGTGCCTGCTTTCATTTTCGCTGAGACGCTGAAGAGGTAAGGAGGGGAACCACTGCGCTCCCCCCAGGGCGGGCTAGGGCGGGCTTTTGGGAAGCTCGTCCTGGCTCCAGAAGCAGCGATCTGCCACTTCTGGGGCGAGGGCGAGCCGTGGCGATGAGGTCCCCCGACTCGGCAGGCTTAGCTCCAGTGAGCCAATCGTGGTGGGCCAGGGGAGGGCCCTCCATCCCAGATCGGAGATGGGTGCCGTGCGTCTGCACAGCACCCGCCTCCAATCCGGATCAGCATCGTGTGGGAGCTGGTTTTAATAAATCCGGGTGCCGGAGATCCTGTTTTATTTGCCCCTGTGTGGAAGCACCCTTACAGGACTTACCTTCTGCACTGGAGGCCAGATCCGGGACCAGAAGCTTCAAGGGCAGCATGTATGCAAAGAAGCATCCCATCACTTACAGTGGAAAGTGTGCTAATTGCGTAGCCCCATCCGTACTCCTGCCCAAGAAAACTTGCACTTAGCAGCTTTGATGTTTCTGACTGGGACTGTTTTTGCAGAGATAGGAAATGACCATGGAAGTCAGCCATTTTCTCTGTTTGTAGGTTAGAAATGCTATAGGAAAGGGCCTTGTTACACTTACCTTTAGAGATTTACAAAATGGCATTGACATTTGCAAATTTCCAAACATTCAGATTTAGTTGAAAGTCCAAATGTGCAAGAGATTTTTCAATGGGAAAACAGCTGCAAAAACTTCACAATTTGAAAGTCTGGACATTCAATATTACAAATCCACGATAAAACAATTTTTCAGATGTTCAGTTTGATAGCAAAACTAATGAGATTCTTTTCATGCACATTCTTATTTACCGTATTGTTAAAAGAATATCATACCTGGTAGGTAAGAATGGAGTGCAGTGGTGGCCATTCACACTCTGCATGCTGGACTAGCCCCATACCCAGCTAGAAGCATGTGCAGTGGAAATAATACATGATAATACAGTATCTGGTGGGTAAGGATGAAGTGTGATGGTGGCCATTCACATTGCACACACTGAATACCTTGCTAGATGTGTGTGCAGTGCAAATGGCTGGCCAGATTGCTATGGCAAATTCTGCACTGACATCCAGTGCATGGTCAGATATTACCATGATGATCCATCAGCTGTGAATGACTCTGCAGCCATATACAGCCACTGCTGGTCAGCCTTTGGGCTCCTTTTCAGTTGCCAGAGCTGAATTGCCCCTGGGGAGGGCTAAAGCACCTCCAAATGAACTGTAGCCATAGCTGGGTACAGCCCAAGCAACCCAGCAAGTGGCCTGATCACTCCATGAGATATGCCTGCATTTCACAGTGACAATGTGGCAGAACAGGAGGAAGCAGAATGAGAGTGCTTGCTCCTACTCTGCCATTGAAAAACCATGAACAATGCTTATGGCAGAATGTTTCCTTGGTGGTTGTGAGCATGTGTGATCCCGGCATCCTTCAAGGACTCCCCTGGCACCATTAAGGTACTGTATGGATCTCACCTAACTGCTGTTAAAAAGAAGGGGGAATGGTCAGTTAACAGGTTGGTGTGTGATCAACTGATTTTAGCCTATCATCTGGCACTGTCATCTGCCTAATGACCCACTCTTGACTGCTCCTGCACAAATATCTGCTGCTCTTTAAAAAAATCACTTAAGGTTTATTATTACATCCTCAAGTTGAGCTTGGCTGTTGGCAACTCAACAGCAATATGGGAATCCTTTTGCCTGTGTCTTCCCTGCAGATTTCCTTCCCACTTGAACCTTCCCTCTAAGTTCCTACTAGTTTCCTTCCAAGGACTAACCAGAAGCCAGTTCACACTTGGCCTGGGGATGAATGTTGGGGTAGCTTCTGGGAAGTACCATCTGCGCTTGCTGATCAGAAATCACACCAGAAATGTCTCCTGCTATACCAGAAGCTACCCCAGTAGCTACTAGCATTGGTGCACAAAACTGCACTGCATATGCCTGCAACCTTGCCTGTTCTGGCCAACAGAAAGAGCATTTGCACCTCTGCTGGTGCTGAGGGTTGTCTGAGGTGCCGCACAAGCACTCTGGCACTTCAGATGACTGGAAAGACAACTGTACATGCATGGTGCATCATGGTCGTTGTGGGGATGGTGCAGAGTGAATGGATCCAGAGTGAATTTGACATGATTTGAGAGCTTATTCAAAGTGGATTCAGGTTGGATTTGATGCATTCAGAGTGGATATGTTACAGGATACATATCAGATATGTATGTGATATGTATGTGTTTGTATTAGGTACATATTGGATACAAATTGGATAAAGTATGTGTTCATACCGAATATTTGTACAAATTTGTATGAATACATTTGTATTGAATAGAATCCTACCTCATTCAAAGGGGATCTATTCAAACAAATATGAATTTTCCTACATTTGAATCAATACGAATCAAATGCAAAAGAAAGCCCATTTGTGCACATCTCTAGTCATGGGTGCCTACAGTCATTTACCAATCAGTATCATGATCAAGAGATATAAATCGTACTTGCTGCTGACCAATAAAATACTATATATTGGCTTACTAACCATTAGCTGGACCAGGGTTGCATAGTTTGTATCTCAACTTTCTAAATTAGCATGATGGGATATAGCTGGATGAAAAGCCCAGATGCTTGGTGGTTAGGGAGATAGATGAGCAGAAGCAAAGGGGGAGGGGGGTGGACCTGTACAGCTTTAGTAAGATCTGTTGATGAGAAATGTCTTTATTTGAATGCAAAGCTGCTTTAATGCATCGCTTTCAAATATCACATCTGGAAATATATTCACTTCTTGATGTGCACATGTAATTCCAATTAACATTATGTAAATGAGAATAAGTTCCTGTCAGGGACTATTGAGGTAGGGGAGAAACGCAGGAGCAGCTTGGCGGTTCTGATTTAAATAACAAGTCACTTTTGTGAAGAACACCAGCATGTGGTCCCCGCACTCGCACTGTAGAAATACAGCATTTCTCAAAGATAACGCCCAATTGATGCTCATCCATGCTTAGCCAAGTGAACCCGTTGTTAGGGACAAATATTAAACTCCCAATGAGCTTGTTCCAGGAAAGGGTGTTTTTCAAAAGGGTTTCTTGTCAGTTTGGGAGCAGGCATCAAATAGCTTACTGGGAATGAACGCCTTTGTGAACACGTGAAAAGAAGCCCAGTTGAGTTCAAAGGTGTGGAACATTTCACTTTGGATTTGGTGCTCTGTGCATATTTGCCCATGGAATATGGAGGATGAGTGAAGTATTGGTTAGAGGCAGGGCTAAAAGCCTTTCATGATTACGCTCATATTATTTATTGCCTAATTATTTAGCTAATTTTGGTTGACTAATTTTGGTCCTTCAGCTGGCTGGAGTGACTTTTCCCTAGGTGAATGGCCATTTTCCTGACCCACTCAGTATGCCTTTTATTCATTGTATGCTTTTAACTGCTTTGGGGTTTTTAAAAATCTGCATTTTTGTGAACTGACTTGGGTTACTTTATCGGGTAACAGTTTTAATATAAATAACATTAATATAAATGCTTTGAATAAATAAATAATAAACAGCCAAGGCCTTTGGAAAATAGATTTGAAGCCATGTTTCTAAATTTTAGTAAAGTGCATTTTAAAATTGTTCTTTTTCTTTTAAAGTGATTTAAATAATAAATACACACAACACAAATACCAATATATAATACTTGCTGAGAGTGCCCCTGGCCTGAGCAGTACAATTAAAAATAACAACAAATATTTACCATCTATGCTGCAAAAGCACATATAAATGGTTGTTACATCCAGAAATTTAATAATAATTTGTGTGGTAGGGTTGCAGTTTTTGATGATGGTACCTTATCGTAATATGGCTGCCTAAATTCTGCATTTTATTATATCAGATCCTAGATTGTTCTTGAGACTGAATATTTTCTAATACCATCAGATCCCATACTGCATGGGGCCACAATTCCTTCGTTACTCCATTCCAGATCTTTGCAGTGCTGCAGAATTGTTATTTGTGCAGTGTATTAATGCATGTATTTAAAACTGTTCTGTTTTTGCAGTAAATTACTTTTGCTGGCATGGCACTTCAATTCTATATTTGTGAGACCTGATATATTTTGAAATATATACAGTCTCGACACTGCAGTTCATTACACTGCTTGTGCTTCAGTGATGGCTGTGTTCAAATACCTGGTTACATTTGTGTGGTAACCTACAGGCATCGGGGATTAAGTCCAGGGCTTCAGATGTCTAGCAGGTAGCAGTAGTTGAAGGTCTGAGACTAGTCCTGAGCATTAATATAATGACGCTGATGCTGTATTTTTCCCCAAAGTATTTACCAATGAAATTACCAAAGGGGTCCTGCAGAAACACCCATATCAGTGACAAAAGCCCAAAGCAATGCTGACAGCAGGACAGTCTGCCTATGAAGATCCTGAAGTACAGTCCTATACAAAAGTAGACACTGAGTAAAGCAAAAAATCAATGCTGAGAGCTGGACTGTTTTGCTGCAGAGGTTTTTAAGTGTGCTTCTGCACAAAGTGTAAATGGAACAACAACAAGAAGCCAGAGTCAAAGGATTTGTGCTCCTACTGTGCTGTGAATGACTGGCTCCCTCTACAAAGGGAAAAATTGAGATAACACCCTTTTACCCTCCCCTGGAACTCTGACACCCCACCTCTTTAATTGACAATACTGATAAACCTAAAAAAAAAAAAAAAAAAAGGTCCACACTGGAAGAAGCAATATTTGTTTGGTGTGGGAAAAATGAGTCTGCAAAAAATGTAGAATCTACTGTAAATATTGCACAATTGACACACTTTTTTGTATGTATTTCAATAACAATTTAATGCATGGTAAAGACTTTTGTGTAGCTCCCCCCTAGCACTCTGTTGGTCACATTTTACAGATTGAAGGCAAATCTAAAGCCACGTCCACTTGATTTATAGCGGATACTCTTTGGGTGTCCCTGGAGCATAGCAGGCAAACATTCCTACCTGCATTGAGCTCTACTTCTCACCACCAGATTGCTTTCCAAGGCACTTTACACACAGTGTGAGATAAGCTACTCTGACATGGGAGCATGTCCCCAGTCACCTAGTCTGATACCATATAGACAGTGATGATGGCAGAGAAGGCAAATTACCCGGAATGATTTCTACCTAGACGAGGGTTGTGCACGGATATTCATAACATTCAAAATTTCATGTATTTGGACATTTGAATTAGAATTGAATATTGGCACATTCAAAGACTGACATTCAAATTTGAATTGTGGGAAGCTTCATATGGGATTCGTATGGGATATCTATGGGATTTGTATGCATTAGTATGGGATTCTTAAGGAACTCTTGTGTAATTGAACAAGATGCATATTGAATTTGAATTCTTCTGCATTCAAAGGGGATCTATTCAAACAAATATGAATTTTCTTGCATTCAGAATTGAATACAAAAGAAACATTTATGTACATCCCTAGCCCAGACTAGTTAATTGTTGGATTGAAAATGCCAAACTTCTGGGGGCATTTCTGACAAGGGGCTATTTCTGGTCCAAAGCTCTTTTGCAACCTAGGTGAAGACAGAACAGATCCTTGGCATTTTCAGTTTCATTTTAGAAAGCTTGAATGTGGGAGCTTAAGGTTGTTTCTATATGACTTACACATTTTATTTTTTAAAAGAGCATCTGCACCATAAGAAAATAGAGGAGAAACCTTTGCCAGAAAAAAAAAATGATATATATTTCTTTTTACTAACAATTGCAATTTAAAAAAAAATAACTAGAATTATTTCATTAGAAATGGAATCTGAGTTCCTGCTCATTGTCTTGTCCAGGTGCTAGAGTTGCGGGTGGAAGAAATTCAGTGGAAGAAGTTCAATTCTTTTAATTTAAAGCATAGCTTGTACTGATGGATTTATATTAGATTAAAATAGGCAGAATATAATATGGAATCATACTGCCCTTTTGTGTTTTTCCAGAAGTATTTTCCATAATTCAGTCTTAGACCAAGACTTCATGCACACAGGCGCTGTAGGGTATTCTCCACCAGACTCAGAAGCAGGGCATCCAAACATCTGGCTGCCCTGGCATGGTGCATTTATGTACTCCTATCCCCATCAAGTGGGTTTTCCATTAAACAAAATGAAGTCATTGCCTCAGGTAGGGCAGAAAATTATTATGCATCATAGTTACTGATGTTTGAAAACTAAGCAAGAAATATCCAATGTGACCTAAACACAGTGTCCTGGCAGGCAACCATATTATAGTGCTGGAGGTATCCACTGAAGTGCAAAATCCACCCTTCGATGAAACCTTCACACAGAGTACTATAAGCAATTCAAAGGGCAGATTTCACTCTTGTTTTTCCCTGTCGCCACTGGGTGGAGTGATGGTGGTGATGGTGATGGTGATGGTGTTGGTGACTTACCAAGGAGAGGCAATTTCTGTCTGGTGTGATCTAGCTGGAACAATTTGGCTAGACAAATAATGGGGCATTTCTGGGGGCATTTCTGGTCTGACACTAAACCACACTTTTTGCCCTGAAAGGCCCATGATCACAATCAGTGGGTCTGGAACAGCCAGACCTACTGATTCAGGCCACAGAAAGGCATGTCACTCAAGTGTGTCCCGCAATAGTCCAGAACATGAGAGGCATGCCTTCTGCACGCCTCCCATGTTATGGATCAGGCTCTCTGGTATATCAATAGACACATTCAATAGTGTCTATCAGTGATACTGAACAGGGCCTCCCTAATGTGGATCATGGTCCATCTAATGGAGATAGAGCATTCCAGTGAGGTATATGGCCTCAAAGATCTGCATTAATATATGGATCAATGAGAATCAAAACCTTTTTGGTGGCATGTCATTTCCAGCAATTCTTCTGGGGGCTTTTGCTTAAGCACCGCCAAAAGACGTTTCCCATAGAACTCATTGGACCTTTTGTACCTTTGCCTGACACAAAGACTGGTTAAGTTCTAGGATGCATCGGGTGTCCATGCCCAATGCATCCACAATTGATCCAGTACTTCTCCAAGCACTGGGTATGTGCCATTGTGTGACACTGTTGTGGTGCTGGTAAGGTGGCACAGTGAGCATGAGCAACCACATTTGCACTGCCTCATCCCAGGCTCTGTTTGCACTGGAGAGATGCAAATGAAGCCGTGTCAGGGTCTCCTAGCTGGAGGCTAGTATAGCTGTAGAGCATATTTTTGTACTCTATAGCTATACGTGCAGGGAATGCTCTGGTATGCACAGAGCTGCTTCTAGGACAGAAGCAGCTCCATGCAGTGTGTATGCTCCATGTGGGAAGAGCCCCTGGCTTTCTCTCCAGAGCGACTATGAAAAATGCCCATTCTCAAGGTCTACTTGTAGGGAGGGATAGGGTGCCATTGTGGCGCCCCATCCTGCTCTCTCAGTTTAGCTGATAACTCACTGCCCAACTGCCATTAGCTTTGGGTGACATCTACTAGTAAGGTCTCAATATGTCCATCGTTGAGTAAGGTTGGCCTCATATTAGTGTCAAGCCACATCTCTGCTTCTTGGAGAGGTGGACCTGTTGCAAGCAGATGGGGGAGGTCCCCCAATCTACAGCACACCTGTTGTCTCCTATTTCCAAGCAGGCTGGGAAGAAACTAGGGATGTACATGAATATTCATAATATCCGATATTCATAACATTTGGTATTTGTACGAATTAATATGAATTCAGACATTCGTATGTGATTTGAATGTTATGACATTCATACATTGACATTCATATGGATACAAATGTTTTGGAACATTCGTACTGATGCTTTGGAGCACTCGTGAACCAGGGAGCTAGGAAAGCAGCTGCACCAGTAACATTTGCAATGGATCCAGAGTGCTTTCAGATCTGGGTCTCAATTTTCAAGTCTCTGAAGGGCAAGATAAGAATGGTTTCCAAAGAGTGAGGCCAAAACAAAAACGAGCAAGGAAAAGTACGGCGGAAGGAGCAGAACTGCAGTGTGTGAGAGAAGAAACACAGAGAGAATCAGAGAGAAGTGCAACAGCGGCATCTGCACTACAGCCCTCATATGGAGAATGTACATTGATGGAATCACTAGAACAAGGTCTTGAGGAGATTGGTCTGGAAGAGATTCAGAAAATTGAAGCGATATTAAGGGATGCCAGAATGAAGAGGGAGTGAGACTGTTAGAGACCTAATAATTCAAAGAAGAAGAAGAAAAAAACAAGCAAATAAAGGACAATGGGGTTTAATTGAATATGTGGGGGAAATGGGTGAGAAAATGGTTGAGAAACAGGGAGAAATGTTTTGATACTAATTGGAAGAAGGGGAATAAAGTAGGACAACGCAGATCCAATGGAAGGTCTGGGAAGGAGGGAGAGGAGGCCTATGGGGCCAAGCTTTCTTCCTCCTCTCCAATCATTGGATTGGGGGGGGACTGGACCTGAGGGGAGGGGGAAGAGGGTAATAAAAAGGGGGGGAAAATGTGAAAAGGCTATAAATGGGAAATGGAAAAATAGATGAGGGAAATTATATGTATATCAATTAATGTAAATGGATTAAACACTCCGGTAAAAAGGGCAAGACTTGTACATTTAGCTCAGAATCATAGAGCAGAGGTAATTTTTCTTCAAGAAACTCACAAGAGACAGAATGGATTATGTTTGTTAAATAATGCCAATTGGAATAATATTTATGAATCCAGGGGAACCAACAACGCCAGAGGCGTGGCTGTATTGATAAGGAGCAGTTTGAATTTTCAGTTGTTAAATATTAAAAGAGATAAAGAGGGAAGATGGGTAATGGTGAAAGGGCTATTGGAAAATATGAAAATAACATTAGTTTCAATATATGGCCCAAACATCAATCAAAAACAATACATTAAGAAAGTATTAAGAAAGGTAAATGAATATGCTGAGGGAGAAGTTCTGATAGCAGGAGATTATAACATGGAATTAACATCACAAAGATGCAGAGGAAATAGAAAGTTAAATATAGAGGAATATGGATTACAGGATCTAATGGACATAGAATCAGCTGCAAGTAGATATACTTACTTTTCAGGAAGACATAACACATACTCAAGGATAGATTATATTCTGGGAAAAAAGACGAATAAATTACAGGTAAAAGATGGAAAAACACTACCTATATGGCTGTCGGATCATGCACCTTTAAAGCTAAAGTTGAAGTGTTCGATGGAAATTAAAGAGAGAAACTGGAGATACAATCCCATGGTCCATATGAAGGACCAGGAAAGGAACAAACTTAAGGAGGAAATAAATAGATATTATATGATAAATGATACAGGAATGGTGTCAAGAGATATAGTGTGGGATGCTTGTAAGGCTGTGATACGAGGCAAATGTATAAGTATAGAAGTCTATATTAGAAGACAAAGAGAGAGAGAAAGAAATAATATTTTAGAAAATATAAAATTATTACAGGATAGACATAAAAGAACAAGGAATAGGCAAATTTGGGAAGAGTTACAGGAAAAGAGGAGGCAGTTAGAAATATTGGATGAAAGTAAATTAGTAAGGAAGTATATGTATGTGAAAAGTGAATATCAGAGTTGGAATATAAAATCTATGAGGAGATTAACAAATTACCTAAAGAAGAAAAAAGAGAAATCATGGATCAGAAAGTTAAAGGATCAAAATGGGGTGGAATGTGAAGACCAAGGAAAATTAAGGGATATAATGAAATCTTTTTACTCAGATTTGTATAAGGAGGAAGAAGTAGAAGATACCCAGTTAAATATTAAAAATAAGATACAGGATGAGGATAGAATAGAATTAAACGCCAGAATTACTCAGGCGGAGGTAGCAACAGTGATTAAGGGTCTGAAAACAGGAAAATCTCCGGGTCCAGATGGGTTTACAGCAGATTTTTATAAGGTATTTCAAGAAGATTTGATTCCACATCTAACTAATCTATTTAATGAGGTATATATAGAACAAAGGGTCCCAGAATCATGGAAAGAATCAGAAATTATTACATTACCGAAGACAGGGAAGGATCTACTTCAACCAGGATCATACCGCCCAATTAGTTTATGTAATCAAGATTATAAGATTTTTGTAAAAATCTTGGCAAATAGACTGGAAGGTATATTACCAAAAATAATTGAAGGGGATCAATATGGCTTTATAAAGGGGAGGAAAATAGGCGACCCAATTAAAAATGTTATTGCAGTTTTGAATCATGCATACCAAAATAAAAACAAGATAGGAATTTTGAAGTTAGATGTATTTAAAGCTTTTGATAAAGTAAGTCATAAATACTTGCTGAAATTATGTAGAGAGTTAAACATGGGGGAAAATTTTTGTAAAACATTGAAGGAATTGTATACTAGATGTAAAGCAAGAGTTAGAGTAAATGATGGAAAATCAGACTATATAAATATTGCAAACGGTACCAAACAAGGCTGTCCACTCTCCCCAATGCTATTCACATTAGCAATAGAGGTTCTAGCGAATGATATAAGGGATACCCAAAGGTGGGCTGGTTACCAGGTAGGTAATGAGCAAATTAAATTAAATCTATTTGCTGATGACGCATTATTAATTTCAAGCCACCCATTAGAGATGGTTAGAGAAGTTATGTCAATATTACATAAATTTAAATTACAATCCGGGTTATCTGTGAATATTAAAAAATCAGAAATAATATGTTTAAATACACCACCAGGGGAGCAATTGGAATTGAAGAGGATAGCAGGGTTGAATCTGGGAATAAAGAAGATGAAATATCTAGGAGTATGGATCTATAAAAACCCCAATAAGATAGTAAATGGTAATTATAAAAGTATCTGGAAATCAATAGAGAAGCAATTTAAAAAATGGGAAGGGAAGTATTTAAATAAAATAGACAAGATTAGAGTACTAAAGATGTTAATAATACCAAAAATAATGTATTTGTTTCAAACACTGTCACCAGTAGTAGATAGGAGATCTTTACAGAGTTGGGATAGAAGAATAAATAAATGGATAGCAGGGGAAAAGAAACCCAGATTAAAAAATAAATGGTTAATAGCAAGTGAGGATGAAGGAGGATGGGGAATACCCAGTTTACAGAATTATCATGATGCATTCCAACTACAGAGATTATTAGAGTTGCAATATTCAAAAAAGAAATGGGGGGAAATAGAAAAAGAGATTAATAGAATGAAGGAAGAAGAAATTATCTTTAAGGATTGGAACAGGAGGGAGGAACGAACTATGAAAGAACCATTAAAGGGCACAATGATGGTGTGGAAAAAAAGGAAAAAACAACTAATAATAAATAATATAAATAAATTGGCAACTATATGGAAAATAAATAAAAATGGGGATGGAAATTTGAGGATAATATTGGGTATAATGAGAGAAAGAGGATTCAAGACAATAGAGGACTTTTATGTTAATCAAGGGAATCCAATGGAAGGTGATGCTATTAGAGGGATAATAGGACAGAGATATTGGTTAGAAGCGATAGCAATTAGAACATATATAAATAGACTAGAGATAAGAGAAAAAATTAAAGAGGAAGATACAGCATTTGAAAAAATGATAAGAAAATGCATCAAAGGGGAAAGTAAAATAGCAGGAGGACTATATAGTCAATTAAGTTCGGTAAAAGATGAAGTGGTGGAAGAGTTATATAATATTTGGAGTACAGATATAAGGATTGAAAGAGAGGAAATTAAAAATGAAATAAAATGTATAAAAATGGTGAAGTATAATAACCTTAAAGAAGTAAGAAGGAAAATATTACATAAATGGTATAGAACCCCAGCACAATTATCACACTTCTTTACAAATACAGGAAGCAATTGCTGGCATGGTTGTAACCAAAGAGGTATTTTCTTTCATATGATTTGGGAATGTCCTATAGTATTTGAATTTTGGAAAAAGATAGAGAAAGAAATCAGTGATATGCTGAATATACAATGTACAATAACAGGGAGAATGGGAGTATTACATTTGGAGTTAAACAATATTCCGACTATCGAACGGAAGGAAATAGTAGAACAATTGTTAACATGTGCTCAAATAGTTTTAGTGAGTGGATGGAAGGATAGAACAAAATGGTCTATTAATAAATGGTATAATTATATAATTAATGTGATAGCAGTAGAAATATCGAATAGTCGTATGAATAATATAAGTAATTTGGATAGGGTTAGAATATGTAAACAAAAATGGATGATAGTTAAAATATATTTAGATAATAAGCTTAGGAGTGAAAGTGAGAAAATGAAGTTACGTTTAATTTTCTCAATGTAGTATTATGAATTGTGTAGCCTTTTCAATGTATTGTATTAAAAATTTGGAATTATGTATTACCCGGGGGGGAGGGGGGAGGGGGGTTTAAAGAAACTGTAATAAAACTAACATGGTGGATTCAGAGCAGATTTGACGCTTTAAGGGCGGAAATGTTACAGGATACGTATCAGATATCTATACATTTGTATCAGACATTCTTACAAATTTGTATGAATACATTTGTATCAAATAGAATATTACCACATTTGAAAGGGATCTATTCAGACAAATATAAATTTTCATCAAATGCAAACAAAAAACAAAAAAACAAAAACAAAAACAAAACAAAACAACCATTTGTGCACATCCCCAGAAAAAACAGCTCTGCTTCAGAGGTGCCTCTGCAAATGATTGTGGTGCAAATTAGCACGTGTGATCACTTTTGGGATGGTGCAGAAGTGATCACTTTTTAGGATCACAAGGGCACCTTGTTTTCGTAAATGAAGATTTGGCCTTATTGTAACCAGGGGTGTTTCCGCACTGGCTGTGGAAACCCCATTAGGAACACATTAAAGACACATACAGAACACATATAAGACTTACCTTCCACATTGGAGGCTGGATCCGGGACTCTTCACGGCGGCTGCTTCTACATTCCAGCACGCCAAACCTGTTCTTAATGGTGTCTTGCCGCTGAAAGATCCAGCCTCTGGGAAGACCTCAAAAATTAGGTCTTCCATCTGGCCCCTTGCCTTGATCCATTCAGGAGCAGGATGCTTCTGCACCTGGAGAAGAGAGGGGCTGGATGTGCCGGTGGCCGCCATCTTGGGGAGGGTGGAAGCAGGCCGGGCTGCCTCCAAAGCCCCTCCCCCATGCACCACAAGCCAGTGGAAATGCACGGTGACTGGCAGCTGCATGCTCCAGTCCTGCAGCTCTGGGGGCAGCGTTGGCAGCACAGGAGGCGGGATGCCCTTTGGAATGGGTGCTGCAGCTACTGACTATTTTGTTCAGGGGTGCTACTTTATATGAGGATCCCTGAGTTGTGCAGTTTGAGGGTCTGATCCAGTTGCTTTTCAATGGCTTTGACTTGGAATTCTCTGAATAGGCTTTTCTTAAACCATTTTTAGCAAGATTTCAGGAAATTTTCTACTTTTGTGGTATGTGTGTTTGTGTGTGTGTTTCCTTTTTATGCTGCTTCATTCTAAGATTTTCGTTTTATCTATCATACCTGTTCTGACCTATCCACAAATGTATATATTTTTTTTTATGTGAACAAGTTCTTCTGGAATGAAGACTGCAAAATACTGACATAAATTTACACATATTGTACCTAATTGCTATAATGATTTGTCCTGTTTTAACTGTAAACGGTCTGCTTTATCTGAATGTACGTATTGCTGTTTGAGTCTTTGGACTGAATATAGATGCTATAGTAAATTTATGTTAATAGTCTGCAACCTTGCTGCTGCTAGATATCTGACAGAAGCTCTTATGAGTATTTCTTGTTTGTCAGATCTGCAAAATTTTGTTCCAAACTTCCTGGCATAGTTATAATTTAGTGGATGAAAATTATGTTTGAGGGGGTGGGTGAAAACTGCGCTATAAAAAGGTGGGATGTTTTGATGTAAAGTGGTAAGAAGCCACAGACAAGCAGCCGGAAGGCCTTCTGTAATGAAGAAGAGCTATATTTAGTGCCTGATTAACATTTGGGAAATTTGTAGGCCAAGACATTTGCAGGCCGAACGGCTCTCGCTGAACTACAGCATGGCTTTTGAGAAGAATGATGTTTTCCTAGGAATAATAATTCTATCTGCTTCCGAGGTGGCTCCACTTCCCCAGAAGATTTGAAAGGAACAGATGTAAAATCATAGACATTCTCATTAAAATGTAACAATATGGCATCTCATTATGCTGAGACATAAAACCCAGCAACAAAGATGACAAGCTACATTCTTCTGTGCTGTTATCCCCTTCTCATGATAAGAATGGCGGACACTCGCTCACTCACACATGCAGGCGCACGACAACCAAAATAATAAGAATAAAAAAAATAAAAAAAACCCTTAAGCCAGCAAATAAAGACTCCATTAGCATGCTAGATGCAACTGCTGGGGCTTGTTGACAAAGCCTGCCAAGATAAGCTTGCGTTAAGGCAGTGCAACGCATGCAAGATTTCCATGGGCTTCCAAATGGCAGTAACTCTGGACCCACAAAAATCAGCCCTGTGATAAACTGATGCTAATAACTCTTGCCTAATACTTTGCAACAAGATAGTTATTTGTCGGTGCTTGGTGGAGAAGCCAGAATCTTTTCAAGACTAAATCTTTGAAATCTACACAGCATTACGTCTGATGAGCATCAAAAAAGAGGGAAGCAATTGGCAAGGATTTAGCATTTGGAAAGATTTGCATGGGGTGAAAGGAATCACTCTAAGCCATTTCCCCATTCGTCTGACTTTCTGGAATTTTTTTTTTAAATCTATTGACTTTGGGTGCCTCCAGATGGCAAGAAAAAAAATGAGGGATCTTTTTGAGATTCCACAATTGCCGCTGGCCACCACTACCAGATGACAGGAGGCAATCCTTGGACTATCCTGGGCTCTTACAAAGTCTGCCTGTTCTTCACATTCTTGCTCCTGTTTCAAAAGACCAGGATGTTAGATAACACCCACCCACTTCCTTTTTGTCTTTCGCCACCTTTTCTGTGTTTCCCATAATACTGGTCTTTCAGGATATTGCCTTGATATCCTGGAACTATAATAGGGTCACTGTGAATATGTGCAGTGATCCCCATATAAATCTCATGAGAATCAAAAGTTTTTACCCACTTCTGAAAACAGCTTTGGCCAATAAACCTTTCTTCTACCAGGTACTTGCATCACTTCTGGAGATTCTGGGCATTTCCACACCTTGCTTTGGCATGAGATGTAGTGAAGAACTGGGATAAGTTAGGTGTCTGCATTTCAGAACACCAGATCCAAACCAAAATTTCTGAACACTTCCCTATATGCCAGGTGTGATTGCCACTGTCTTAGCCAGGGGACAGTCCAGCACACGTGGAGCTGCTTCCAGAATAGAATGCTCCATGTGGGAGCATCCCCAAGCAGTAGGGATAGGCACAAATATTTGTAACATTCGTTATTTGCAGGAATTCATACAAATCTGGACACTTGTACATGAATCAAATGTTACAACATTCATACATTAACATTCATACGAATATAAATGTTTTGGAACATTCGTATTAATAGTTTGGACATTCATTAAATTGGGGATACATATCGGATACGTAGCAATGCATATTCGTTTGTATAGGATACGTTTCCAGTATAACATAAGAACATAAGAGAAGCCTTGCTGGATCAGGCCACAGCCCATCTAGTCCAGCATCCTGTCGCACACAGTGGCCCACCAAATGCTCACGGGCATCTCAAGCAGAGACAAGGACAAACCTTCTCCTGCTCTCGAGTCCCAGCAGATGGCCTTAGAAGCACCCCAGTTCCTCCCCCCCCCCTCAGCCTGAAGGATGCACCTAGGCATTCGTTCTAGTAGCCATTGATACATCTGTCATGCATAAATTTGTTTAGCCCTACCTTAAAGCCATCCAGACTGGTAGCTGTCACCACCTCATCTGGCAGCACATTCCATAAGCCGATGACCCTCTGGGTGAAGAAATACTTCCCCCTGTCAGACCTTATTCTCCTACCCATCAGCTTCATAGTGACCCCTGGTTCTAGTGTTGTGCGATAGAGAAAAGAAATTTTCTCTATCCACTCTTTCTATACCATGCATAATTTTATATACTTCAATCAGGTCCCCTCACAAACGTCGTCTCTCCAGACTGAAGAGGCCTAGACGTTGCAGCCTGGTTTCGTAAGGGAGGTGTTCCAGACCCTTAATCACTCTGGTTGCCCTTCTCTGCACCTTATCTAGTTCCACAATATCCTTTTTGAGGTGTGGTGACCAGAATTGTACACAATACTCCAAATGTGGCCTCACCATAGATTTATAAAGGGGCAAAATGACACTTGCTGTCTTATTTTCTATTCCCTTCCTAATTATTCCCAGCATTGAATTTGCTTTTTTCGCTGCTGCCGCGCACTGAGTTGACACCTTCATGGAACTGTCCACCAGAACTCCGAGATCCCTTTCCTGGTGTGTTGCAGAAAGCTCAGACCCCATCAGTTTATAGACGTAATTTGGATTCTTGGCTCCGATGTGCATTACTTTGCACTTGTTAAGATTAAAGCACATTTGCCACTTGGTTGCCCACTCACCCAATGCTAAGAGATCCCTCTGGAGCTCTTGGCAATCTCTTTCAGATTTTACTACCCTAAATAATTTAGTATCATCAGCAAACTTTGCTATTTTACTATGTACTCCTTCTTCTAGATCATTGATGAATAAATTAAAAAGCATTGGTCCCAGTACTGAGCCTTGAGGGACCCCACTTTTTACTTCTTTCCACCCTGAGAATTTGCTGTTTATTACTACTCTCTGCTTTCTGTCCTTAAGCCAGTCACAAATCCAGGACAGAACTTGTCCTTTTATTCCATGGCTGATGAGTTTACTCAGTAGCCTTTGATGTGGGACTTTGTCAAAAGCCTTCTGAAAGTCCAGATAGACAATGTCTACTGGTTCACCTTTATCAACGTGTTTATTGACACTCTCAAAGAATTCCAACAAATTTGTGAGGCATGATTTACCTTTGCAGAAGCCATGCTGGCTTTTGTTCAGCAATGCTTGCTCTTCCATATGCACACTAATTTTGTCTTTAATAATGGTTTCCATCACCTTACATGGAACTGACGTTAAGCTAACCGGTCTGTAGTTGCCTGGATCACCCCTGGATCCTTTTTTGAAGACCGGTGTTAGATTTGCTACCCTCCAGTCCTCAGGTACGGAGCCTGATATTTCTCCAGGATATGTACCCAGGATATGTATGCATTTGTATTGGATATTTGTGCAAAGTCATACGAATACATTCATATCGAATAGAATCCTACCACATTCAAAGGGGATCTTTTCGAACAAATATGAATTTTCTAACATTCAGTTCATTCAGATGACCTTGATCCTGGCAAAGGTGCAGCTGGTCCCTCCTCTGGCCAGGAAAGGTAGGGATTAGGTAGGGTTTGGGATGTGTGTGGTGGACCATCTTGTGCACCACCACTAGTAGACTCTGGGGTAGCTTCTGGGAAGGCAGGAGATGTTTCTGGGTTGAAAACACCTCCTGCAAGTGCAGATGCTCCTTACCTGAAGCTACCACATAATCTACCACAGGGCCAAGTGCAAATTGTTTTTCAATCTTGAGATTATAATTCAAAACAGAAATAAACAACCAAACTCCCCACAAAACCCTGAAAACCCCTAAAATTGGACAGTACATCAGTTGTTTTACAATAAAATGCCGTACTCTTTTTCTAGTGCACATTTATTGTATGAACACTTAGAGTGACAGAAATGTGTTTGGTTACTAGAGCCTAGTATTTTGAACATTTCCACTTCTGTAAACAATTCCTCCAGGTCCAAGTCTTTGGAGTATTTCGTTGTTTAGCTCAGCTGCATTTTTAATTTTGAAAACTTCCCAGGTCTTTCCCTCGGGAAACTTCCCAAGACAGAACGACTATAGCGTCAAAGTCAAGCTGTCTTTCGATCAAACAGAAGGATATTGACAATGTGGTAGATACCCCTGTTGATCTGCAGTGATGATGCTCCCTGGACGCCTTCCATTTTATATGCTGTTCACCTTGAACACTGCCCTGGAACGATGGTGAAGGGCAGTAGAGAAATTCCATAAATAAATAAATAAACTCCATTTTGATCTGCAACAAGTCAAAATATGGTTCTGGGAGATCAAAGAGAGGTTTTCAATAGCCCCCGTCTCCTCTTCCATGCCCTTACGGTTGTGATCCATGGACTACTCCCAATGTCTCTGTTCATTGCTTGTATTCATCTGTATTTCTGACTTATTTGGGGATACATTGTACTATGTTTTCAGCTGGGCAAAGACAGAAATAAAATATTTACTAATACTTTTATGAGGTGTGCATGTGTTAGTGGGCTTTCTTCTTCCTGAGAGCTCTTTGAAGCATCTTGGACCTCAGTAGGAAGCCTTCTGGACGCCAGTCTACTGTCACCAATTTTCTGTCTCTGTACTTTACTAGATGTTAATACATAGGCTGCACCTCCATTATATGCTACAGAAGCCCCTCCTATGCCCCCAAAGCAGTACATCTCCATTCTTTCCCCCACCAAACTAGCTGGGCTGAGGCATTAATGCCCCTCAAACCTGAGAAGGGCATCTTAAAGAAAGAGTTCAAGGAACAAGTTGGAAGTCACAGACTCACACTCTGACCTCTTCAGCATTCTGTCAAAATGATGTGAGGTGAATGAAGGGGCTGATGGTCCTCTGCACAGATGGGACCTTCTTTGACCAGGCACTGCCACAGATCAATATGGACATTGTGAGCAAAATATTCCAGCCTTGGTGGCCAGGCTATGTTGACAAAGGGTCTTCCCTCACACTCCTTCCCACTGAATATGCAGCCACAGCCTTTAAAACCAGCCACAGAGCTTGTTCTGAGGGCACACAATATAGTCAACTAACCTAAGCTAAGCAGGAATGCATCTGTTTGATATTCCCTGCCTCAAGTTCTATGATGGAAGAGATCCAGGAAATAAATTAACTAAAAATCCATAAATGAAACCTTTAGCAATCTTCACAAGACTGCAAGACACACTGGTGTACACTTGTCTGTAGTAGTCACAGACATAAGACTGGTGATACCAGATCTTAGGCATTTCCGCACTGAATCGCGTTCCAGACGGAACGCGTTCAGGCGGAAAGCTTAAGCCAGCTTCGGGCGCTTTCCCCGTTCACACACAGACGCGCCAGAACGCGTGTAAACGCGTTCCGGAGCGTCTGGGTGCGAATGCTCAAAGCGCCCGAAGCTGCCTTAGCCGGCAAATGCCGGCAAGGGGCGCGCCGGCAGCCGCGGAGGCAGATCGACAATCAGCTGTTTGAGAAACAGCTGATTGTCAAAGCCGCGCGGCGTCGGAGGCGCGCCGGCAGCCGTTCGGGAGACAGAAGAAGCGCGAACGCTTCTTCTCCCGAACGGCTGCCGGCGGCTCGTCCGCGTTGGAACGCGTGTAGAGCACTTCGAAGTGCTCTACATTTCGAACGCGGAAAAGACAGCTGCGGACACGTCGGAACGCAAGCCGCGCGCGGCCAATGCGTATGACGTGTCCTCAGCTGTCTTTTCCGCGTTCCGTTCAGCCCCGTGCGAAAACGTCTCTTATTTGGCCTGGATGAAGCAGGGGTACCCCACTCTATCTGGTACATAACCTTTCCTTCTATTTTCAGTGAAGCCTTACACATATGCTAAACCATTTACTTAGTCCAGCTCCAGGATTTCCTTGCAGGTACAGAGTATGAAAAAAGGAATAATTTGTAGCACTGGGCTTGTAAGAAAGGGATGGTGGTTGCATATAAGTGGGAAATGGTATGTGATACATGCTTGTGTGGAAATAAAAGGGCCTGCTGTCATCTGCACCAGCATGCAGATGGCAGGATCCTATTCCAGGTTATAGGGCTATTTCTGCACTTCTGGTTTGATCCACAACAGTGGATCTGGATCAGCTGGCCCTACTGATCCAGACATTGTAGAGGTATAAGTCAGATCAGTGCCATCTGCACTGACAGCACTGATGTAGGCCATGTGCTGCCATGGCTGCAAACTTTGTGTGAGCTAGGTGTGTGCACAAATGCAATTTTTGGGATTCAATTCAAATCGTTAAAATGCAAATTTATCCACACTTGATTCGAATCAAGTAAATTCAAATCTATTCATTCAAATTTTCAATTTGAATTTGCACATACAAATGTCGACAACGTCCCTTTCTCATCCCATCTGGATCCGTAAAAATGCATGCGGATGTGGGAAAGATGAGTACGGGCACATATGCCTCGTGTACGTATCCATACACATACAAATGTCGGAATAATCTGAACAAATAGATTCAAAAATTCAAACTTCATTCAGATGTTTAAATTCAAATTTATAGACATGGCTCCCACATCCCCCGGCACATAGACAACCGGCAGTTCGACCGCCCCCCGTCCTGGAAGAAGGCAAGGGTAGGCCAAACTGGGTGTCTCCCCCTCTACTTCAGTCCCGATGGGACTGAAGCAGATGGGAGCAAGCCCCCCTCCCCCCCCATGTGCGCAAGCGCTTACCTTGCCAGCTCCGGGGTTGCCATCTGTTGCGGTCTGCACAGGCATGCACACTCTGGGTAGACGGGACCTATGCGGTCAGCTTGGGTCCCATCTACCAGAGTCCGCACGCCTGCGCAGACCACGGCAGATGGCAACTCTGGAGCCGGCAAGGTAAGCGACTGAGCAGCCCTGCCACCTGTTCAGCTGATTTTCGCCCGATCGTGGCAGGGGGGCATGCCCGCAGCTGTCAGGGAGGGAAGTGTGTGCAAACGCTTCCCACCCTGGGCAGCCGGGGACGGCCAGAATGCATAAGGATGCATGTACAGCAGTTTTTACTGCTCTACTGTACTTTTCGAACACGTCTAGGACACGTCGGGACACTTGGGGCGGTCGGGAACGGATCCGTCTGCCCCAAACATGCGAATGCAGCATCCCAACATGTCCTAGATATGTTGGAGATCGCTTCATGTGAAAAGGCCTCAAAAATACCTGCTGAATTCACAGGAGGCTGAACTGGGGATGGATTTGTAAATGTCTTCACTGTTAACTTTGGTTATCTCAAACAGATGAAGTAAGATAAACAGAAATTAAAGGGGTTGTTTTGTTTGCCCCAGCATCTTATTATATTAACTTACAGAAAACAAGCCAACAATAACCAATAAACAAACAAATACACTGTGCAAAATCAATTGCAATAATGTCAATAACACTGTAGCAAGGAAAAAATTATTAGTTTCTCCACAGGCTTTGGCATAATTCCCTTGAATGCAATGTTGTTTTAAATGGTTTATTATCAGATATGTATACTTTTAGCTTGTGGCACATAAAACATGACATTAATTTAAAAAAAACACCCAAAACCAATTATACATTTTTTTTCTTGAAAATAATTAAAAGCAATGCTTATTTACACGGAAAAAAAGAAAGGAGAATTGATTTTAAATTTTACAGTTCTATGGAAAGTGTACAATGGAAAGAAAATCAAATTATTTTAAATTATTTTAAAATAGTTGATCAGGAAAGGAGAAATAGGTTCGCATTGTGATTTGAACAAAATACAAATTTAAAGTATTTTAGAATGGTTTAAATTTAATTTCTTTGCTGTTCACTGGCTTCTAACAGAGTGGGGCTTTTCTCTCTTTTTACCAACTAAAATTCTCTGTGTCACCATGTGATTACTGTAATTAATATATTTAATGACAAAAATGAAGACATTTGGGATGTATAATTTCATGATTGGACTGGTGTGTGAATGTTGAACTGGCATAATATACAGGTGATCTCCTTGAAGGAATGCTAGCAGTGAAAGCAGGAAAATAAGCCCAATTTTCAAAGGCCCATGGGGTTCATTTCTGGAAATGTGGAGTCTTTCTTTTCATTATGAAACATCCCTTTGCCTAAATAAGCAAAATTAACTAGTCATTCACTGGGTTTTAATCCTGAAATCGTTATATAATGTCAAGCATGTTGCACAAGGCAATGAAAAGAAGGAAGAGGTTCCAACAGAAAGCTTCCTCTTAGTCATTTCAAACTAGATAAAAGTGTGTTTGAGGGAGACCAAAGGACAATTTCCAGTTAGATAGTCAGCCTTCTTCACTGCCCTGTTTGTCCTTAGGCCAATTCACACTTGGCCTCTTAGTTTATAATTAGTTAACATCTGGGCAAGTGTATCTCCACTTGCAGGACGCATTTACAGCCTACAGATGTCCCCTGCCTGCCCAGATTTTAACTAACAGTTACTTATTGCAACCAGAAACTTACCTAGAACATCCAGCAGTGGCCATCTGCACAGTTTAAGGTGTGAGGGGTGTCCTCTAAGGTGCTGCGCCAAGCATGCTGGCACCTCAAATGACCCCTGACATGACTGCACGTACACAGAGCGTGAGCACTGCTGTGACAATGGCAACAGTACACATGCAGTCATGCAGGGCCTCACAACCAAAATGGCATTGCCTTGTGAGGAATCAGATGTGCAACCAGACACAGGTAAGTCTCCGGTTCCATTAGGGCTGGGCTATTGTGTACTAGTGTTCCTAACTGCAAATGCTAGTACATGTTAGTCTCTAATGCACCTTTCCCATTCAATAGGTGGGAAAGCAAGTCCAGAAACAGCCAATGTCTCTGGCTATCAGGGTGGAGATGATGCAGTGAGACCCTTTCTGCACTTACTTGGTAATCCAAATCAAGGAGCTTCTTAGTCCACATCTTCTGTGTGGGAACTGTAGTAGTCTGGATCAGATTTGTAATAGGGTCATGGTAATCTAGATTAGTGGTGGACCTGATACATTGGTACCACATCCGCAGTAGTGCCATCTGATCCAAATCAAGAACGAGGCATCCATACACAGAACAGAACTAAGAAGGGCATGAGGACATGGTATCAAGGAACATGCACACTGGGCCTTTCAACACTTTACCTCCTGTCTCTGGGAAGCAAAGGAAAGAATGGCTCCAGTATGCACCTAGTTTCTGCACTTGCAGGTGCTTCATACGTACTAAACCCACCTAACCCACCCCAAATTTTAAGGGAAGTGTGGATGACCGCTCAGACATGGCCATCTTCACTCCCTGGAGTTGGTGCCACTTCACCTGGGCAGCACCATCACAAGGGCAATGCGGTGATGTGTCAGAATGATGTGCCTGACACTAGTGTTGGAGCATGTGCACTGATGGAAATGTGATTCTTCTGCACATCCAAACTGGAAAACGTGAGGATGGAGGGTCCGGAGCCTGACCAGCTCTGACACTAGTGTACACATGATGCAGTTAAACCTGCTCCACATGTAATGCACTTGTGGTAAAGAAACAGCTCCTTCTCGCATGGACAGTCTGTCTGGGGGCTCACCATTAGGGATGTGCGCGAATATTCAGAACTTTCAAAATTCGGCCAAATTTGGACATTCAAATTTGAATCGAATGTCAGCTCATTAGAAGATTGACATTTGAATTTGAATCAAATGTTTTGATACATTCGTACGAAGCTTCGTATGGGATCCGTATGCTATTTGTATGCATTCATATATAGGATCCGTATGCATTCGTATGGGCTTCGTATGGGCTTGAACATCATATCAAATACAGCGGTACCTTGACATACGAGTTTAATTCGTTCCGTAACCTTGCTCTTATGTCAAATCGCTCGTATCTCAAAGCAATTTTCCCATTAATCCATTCCAGCTCCCAAAACACCACCTCAGTTGTTTTTGTTATGTACTGTACTGTATTTACATACTCGTATCTCAAATCTTGCTCTCATCTCAAAGCAAAATATCACTCGCTCGGTGGCTTGTATCTCAAAACACTTGTATGTCAGGGCACTTGTATGTCGAGGTACCACTGTATGAATCCTACCACATTTGAAGGGGATCTATTTGGACAAATACGAATTTTCTTGCATTTGAATTGATACAAATCAAATACAAAACAAAAACAAAAACCTATGTACATCCCTACTTACTACATGTGTACTACTGGACCAAGTGCAAATTGGCCTAATACTGGGCAAGATTGTGAAGATGATGGCAAAGACACTTTGCGTCTGTGGCAAAGGTGTTTCTGCATTGCCTGCGGAGACACCCCACCTCCGCTCCCTGAATGCAGTGTTTGATCAATGGGGACGTGGGCCAATTGAATTGGGTGTGGGAGGTGATGCAGAACAGGGCTTAGGTATCTGCATTGTGTGGCTCCTTAGAATGCATTATCTGCTCCCAAGCCCACTTAATGAAGATCCCTGTGCCTTCAATTGATCCAGCTAATCTGGATTAAAGGCAGTAAGTGCAGAGAGGTCCTGTGACGGCTAAGCTGAAGCAGTAGGTAAGTTTGGTAGGTACTGTACAGTAAAATAGTTGAGAATGCAAGCCTGCAAGAGGGCGGAGCTTACAGGTCCTAAGAAAGGGGGGGCAAGTGAGCTTCAGTGGCTGGACCAATGAGAGATGGCAACAGTGCAGGGGAAGGCTTAAATAGAGGGGGCAGAAGTGACAGTTTTGTTCATTAACTTATCAACTAAAAGGGGTTGGATTGATAGTGGCCAGGTCCCTAGAAAAAGCCCTTAAAGGGAGAATTAAGGGATGGGATCCTGAAAGGAAGCAGAAAGACTGAATGAAGGGATTCATGGTGCTTCCACACAGGCTTGTTAAAACATATTAACAACACATACAGGACACATACAGAACACATATAAGACTTACCTTCCACACAGGAGGCCAGATCCGGGACTCTTCGTGGTGGCAGCTTCCACACTGTGGCACACGAGACCCATTCTTAATGGGTTCTCGCCACTGAAAGGTTCAGCCTCTGGGAAGACCTCAAAAATTAGGTCTTCCATCTGGCCCCTCGCCTCGATCCATTTGGAAGCAGGACGCTTCCGCACACGGAGAGGTGGGTGGTGGTGGATGTGCCAGCAGCTGTCATCTCAGGGAGGGCAGAAGCAGGCCAGTTTGCCTCCCTCCGCCCTCCCCTGCACGCCGTGTGCTGTGCACCGGCGGAAACGCATGGTGACTGGCAGCTGCATGCTCCAGTCCCGCGACTCCAGGGGGTGCACCGGCAGCGCGGGAGGCCAGATGCCCTTTAGAATGGGTGCTGCAGCCTCTGCACAGAACCCAGGGGATCCGGCCGGCTGAATCCATCCTCCCCACGCGTTCTGAGGATCCATCCCTATTTTGAATGGATCGCCGGGAAATGGATTTTCTTAAATCCGTTTCTCGGTGGCAGGTGTGGAAGCACCCTTAGTATGGAAGAGGAAACTTCATAAGTTGAAACTTGTTACCTGATTTTAAAGTATGTTAATAAAAGCAATTCTTAATTTCAGTATTGTGCCTCAGGCTGTGGTTGCCTTGGTAACAGGACTGATTACAAAGTATCTGAGTTGAGCGGGGATAGGGCGGCATATGTTAACAATTGAAGACAGTTAAAGAAGCCTTTGTATTTTGTTAGATAGAAGGTTGGCTCTAAATAAATAAAACCACATAGAGGCTAGTGAAGCTGGGGAAGAGAGGTTTATCACCTCAAGTGAGAAGAGGTGTGGCAGGGCCCAACTCTCTCCCCTTTTCCACCGAATTTATTTTCATTCACAAATCCAGAGAACTGAAATGTTCCAATCTGGGCCAGGAGCTGCTTTCTTTCTTTCACCCCAAACTGATATCTTCTTAAGGGCTAATATTTAGCTTGATTTTCCTGTATGAAGTCCTGAGGAAAAATCAGAGTAAGTGATAGTGTTTTTATGAGTGCTTGGGGAGCTCAGTCTTGACCCCATAGGAGAATCTTTGGGTGCAAATAACACCATCTTTGTAACTGGAGTAGTCTTTGGCAGGATCGGCACAGGATGGAGAAAGAGCACTTTAAGTGGTCCACCTTGATTCCCCCAGAGTAATGTGGTGACATGCTTTCTGGATGCCCTTGCTGCCCTTCCTGTAAGATCAAAGTTGGGGATACTCTGCTTTGATCACGATATTTGGAGGCGGAGGCAGAGCTCTTCCCTGCCATCAGAACTGAAGCATGGGAATCATCAGCCTTGATTCTGATGGCAGGGATTGTTTTGTTTCAAAAACAGGGAATGGCTTCAAGGAAAACTAGAAATGTTGCTCCCTTCCTTTCCAAACCTGGTTGGAGCTCTCATAGCCCTACCTTCCTCACTGGGTGCCTGTTGTGGTGAGAAGAACAGAAGGTTTGGCAGCCACTTTGAGTCCCCTTAAAATGGTGATAAAAGCAGGATATAAAAGCCAACTCCTCTCCTTCAGGAGAGGCTCCATCTTGACTTGGGGATGATGAGATTAGCCTCCTACTCTCTCCATGAGTCAAGAGGGGTTTTGATCTTAACATCTAGGGAAGGCTGTCCCCAAACACTAGAATTAAAATGAGGAAGCCCCCAAGTGAAAATCTCACGGTGGAGGTGTGTGTTTATCTCACACAGGAAATGGTCTCATGGTTCATTTCCTGTATGTGATAATAGAGAAACCACTGAAGGGACCAGTAGTAGCAGCTGTAGCAAAAGGGTCACTGCTATGAGGCTCTTCAGCTGCCATGAGAGCTCTCCAAATGGCTCTGCCACTAAGGTGCCATAACACCAACTATGGTAGAATAGTGGGGAAAGAGCTTGCTGATGCCACACTCTTCCTGTGCACTGAATGTGCAACAAGAAGGCACATTCAAAGTGCCCTACAGGCACCATGTGGATTCTACCTCTGACAGTGCTCAAGGACTAGAACAAAGGGCCAATTGTATTCACTCAAAGCCTATCCTTTTTTTTTTGCCATGCTGTCATATTCTTCATGTAAAATATGCATTGTAAAATAAAACATTCTAAGAATGTTTAAATAAACCTCACCAGAAATAGCAGACATGCTTATCTTCCTATCTCATCTTTCCTCCATTGAGCTCAGACTGGTATAATTGAATAGAATCATCATTTTTTGCTGCCGATTGTTAACTTATTTTGACCTTGTAATTCTTCTAAGTACTTCCAGTCATCTTTCCAATACCATATATTCATCTTTGATGCCATCCCTTTCCTTCCACTTCTCTCTATCTTCCCATGTGTTCATTATTTGTACTGCCAATATGGATCCCTGCTGGGGGACTCCAAAGCCAGGGGATTTCATCCTTGGCCATCAGAGCTTGTGGAGTGCAGCTCCCAGAGGTCCTTGCAAGCTTTGGGGCTGGCTGGCTGGCTGGCTGGCTGACTGAACCTATTTCCTTCTCTCTCAACCCTTTATTTCTGGCAAACTTCAGAAGCTGCTTGCCAGCTAAAAAGCGCTTCTCTGCTAAACTGCCTCTAAACATTGTAGCAGCTTTGGTTAGCTTCAGAAGCTGCTTGCTGGTGATCAGAGAGCAGGGGTGGAATAAGGGTTGCGGGAAGGGGTTGGGGGACAGCAAGGGCCAGATGACCCCCCTCATCGCTGCATCTTTACCTGTCAAATGGGAGCGATCAGTTCTTTTACATTTGCCTGGCAATTAGATCGCAGAGAGAAGAGGCTTTCTGTTTGATCACCGTTTAAAAATGACCAGCAGTTGCAATTGGGGAAAGGGTGTTGGGAGGCATTTCCCTGCCCTTGCTACAGCAGGTGGTACAGGGGTTGGTGATGTCAACTCAGCTCCTATAAGGAGAGAAAATGATGCTGTTTCCCCGAGTAGGAGTTTAGTGCAGTTTGCATGGGCATAGGCATATTTGACTTGAAGTCCACACTTTGGCAATCCCATGAGGATGGGTCAATTCAGTCTCGGCTCTGTATTCAGACTAAATTTTATCCAATTCGGACTAAACGGAGCACATGGGGGTGCGGCCATAGAAAGTAAAGGACATTAAAAAGCAAACTGCATACTCCATTATTTGATCCGCAGCTGAAATAACAGAATGACTTTCAGATATTTCTAACAGTCCCTTAGAAATTGTCTGGTGTTGCCAACCTACCTTTCCATCATGATTTCTTATGAAAGCTTCTCTGTCTAGGTAGGTAAAATGTCTCTCTGTGTGTGTGTTCTTGCTGTCTCCCTTGCCATCATTATGAGCTGGACTAAAAGTGGATAATTTCAGGTTTACCCACTTTAGTCCTATTAGTGAGCTCCAAATCAGTATTAATTGCTCCAGCAGCAGTGACTACATCCGCTGAGAACAAGAACGTTCTTTGTATTTAAATTTTATTGCAATCATCCACATATACTATGAAGCTGCATGTAAAACCTGAACAAGGAACTATTTGTTTCCATAGAATCCTATGGTGAAATCCTATGATTAAGGGGTGAAAATATAGAAATGTCAAAAAACGGCAGGTCATAACAAAGCAGCCACCAATATATGTGGGAAAAAAATAAAAGCATGGCTTGGGCAAGGCAAAAAAACTTTATATTATGATTTTTTAAAAAATAATAAAGTAGATAAATAGATACTACCACTGCACAGTGGAAAGTAGTTCTTGTGGGAGGGGGGTTATCTCAAAATTTTTGGCAGGGGACAGAGAACATAAGACTATGGTTGCATTAAGTTCTAGTGCTTTTTGATACTTAAGTTCCCTAGCACTTAAAATAAGGAACAAAGACCCCATCCCAAACTGAGCTTGAAGTCACCTGCAGACAAATTTATGGATGACAGATGTATCGATAATTACTAGAATGAATGCCTAGGTGTATCTTTTAGGCTGGGGGGGGGGGAAGTGGGGCACTTCTAAGGCCATTTGCTGGGACTCGAGAGCAGGCAAAGGTTCGTCCTTGTCTCTGCTTGAGCTGCCCATGACCATTTGGTGGGCCACTGTGTGCGATGGGATGCTGGACAAGATGGGCTGTGGCCTGATCCAGCAGGGCTTCTCTTATGTTCTTATGTTCTCAGGGTAAGTGTGAACACTGCCATCTGGCACTGTCCACTTCATCCTGTAACAGCCATGTGTGAGCAGCCCCTGCTATAGTGATGGCTCAGCATGATTGGTGACTGTCCAGCTGGCCTTCACTGCTGTCAAAGATGCGGTGGCCGCACATGCTCAGAGCCATGTTGAGAGAAAAGTGGCTCTGCGGTGTCCATACACTCTGTACCAGAGTGCACCCAAACATCCCCATCTTCACAGTGCAAAAGGGCCCCTAGTTTTCCAATTCAGCCTGAAACTAGGGCCACTTAGGAACTTACCTTTGTGCCAATTCAGCAGAACTGGGTCAGTCTCAAGTGGTCCCAATATCCGAGAACAAGCCTTTTGCATGTAGATAGTTCCCAAGCTGGCTCCAAAGATAAGGCATTTTTCGATCTCCTATAAACCTTGCTGGCAGTAGTAGTTTACTACAGGAGTAGCAGATTTTTTTTTCCTTATTCCTACTGTCCAAAAGGCCACATTTTTTGTTGGGTGGCAGTTTCATTACTGGACAGGAGGGATGCACATCATCAGTTTTTTTTCTTCGATCAAGGTAACAAAACAGCCTTTTAAGCCTCGAGGAGGAGGAGGAGGAGAATTGGCTTTTCTACTGTGCTTTTCTCTCCCATTTAATGGAACTCAGGCCGTGTCTTCACGGCAACCTTATCTTAGATTCAAAATGTTTTCAATCCTCGGAGTCCACATGGCAGTTTGGCTTAACACACTTTCTCCATGTTAAACCACCCCAAAGCATGGTGAATCTCAATCCTGATTTCAACAGGTCTCACTCCAGATTGTGTGCTTGAAACATTTTACATTTTTTACTGTGGGGACCCTACCATGTTAAGGGATGAGAATCCATGTTTAGGGTTTCCCTCCCCCAATAGCTTGCTTCCAAAAATAGTGATTTCATTGAAAAAATCCACCCTCAAAACAGCCACTATAAAAATCCAGTCCTTAAAGCTACACTGTAGCGATCTAGCCACTTCACAGCTTAATAACAATGTTGCAGTTTTGCGCAATTCTAGCTCTTTGAAAGTTCTGACCTTTAAAAAAGGGAAAGGAAAGAAAAGCCCTGGAGGTTCTGTTTTAAAGGCTGTGACTGTGAAGGGGGTTTGAGTTGCTGCTGCTGCTGTGTGCCCTGGGAAATGGGGAGAGGAGAGGAAAGAATCACTGGCTGCCGGTGCCTGTTTTTCATCCATCCAGGCAAGCGGCAGCCACCCAGCCACCCAGCTAGGCTCCGTGAAGGGGTCTGTTATGGGTCCATGCCAGGAGGAAAAGGGCAGGGCAGCCCTGCAAAGCGGTTTTTAAAAAGTAGCCACTAAAGTCCCCCCCTTGAGTCATGTACGCCACGTACGATCCTCAGAATCCGGATCGAACACGATTAAGTTAAAAGTAATGGGAACAGGCAAATTCGTGTTTGCATCCGGTTCTATTATTTTGGTTTAGGGAAAGCGAAATAAGCTTGCTGTGGGGATTCGCCCTCAGAGTGGCTGACAAAGCTTTCTATTCTTTTCTACACAACAGATACCCTGTGAGGTAGGTGGGGCTGTGAGAGCTCAGAAGAGAGCTGTGACTAGCCCAAGGTCACCCAACTGGCTTGAGGTGGGCGGAATCAAACCCAGTATTCCCAGATAAGAATCCGTTTCCTTAACTATTAGACCAAACTGGCTCCAAACCCAAGCTTACCTTCATTCTCGTAAGACCTAACCTATTTCAAGAGACAAGCTGCTGAGCTGGCAGAAGTTGTTTCAGCAAGGCTGTAGTTACACTTAAGGTTTAATCCAGCTTCAGTCCACTTTCAGAGTGAAATAATACATCAGCAAAGTGACAAGCGGTTTTCTTTCAGTGTTAAAAAACTCAGAAAATTCACCTTTGAGATAGATAACATGGAAAGAAAAGTACTGGTTATTTTGCTGATGTGTTCTTTGTAACCACAATCCAAGAGAAAAGGCTCCAAGTGATGGCACATAATGGCCCTTTCTGCACAGGGCCTTTTCCCAGGATATATTGAGGAATAGGGGCCTGCAACCCACACGCCGTTGTAGACAGGGACTGCCATAGTCTGTGCTGGCATACTGACAGCAAGTCCCAGTTCTGGGGCATTTCGCAGAATAAAGCCCAATGCAGAAAGTCCATCAGAATGCTTTTAGAACAGGACGGGGGCTTACTCAGGAAAAGTTTTCAGCTGACAAGCTAGCCTTGAAAATGCCTGTTCAACTATTATCCACAAGCAAAGCAGAACTCAAATTGCAGACATCAGTAAAGCTGAGGTGTAAATGGCACAGTCTGCTTTTGGGTCATTTCCCACTAAAAACAGCTGGTTGTAGGCACCACAGCAATCCTGCATCTGTCAGCTAACTGGCATAGGCTAAGAATCCTTTTTCTTGATAGCAAGTGTGCAATCATTTAGCTTTTCTTTCAGTGGGGTTGGTGTGCTGCTTTGCTTATGGATAGTAGTTGAACAGGAATTGTCAGGGAATTTCATCGACTGGAAACTGTTATTAGAGGAAGCTTTCCAATAAAAATGCACTGTCACATCAAAATAGGTACAGGATATCCAGAGACAAGTTTTTATTTAGCTATCCTGCCCTTCACTGTAGTTCCAGGGAAGTGTACAGGATAAACAGCAAAGACAACTATAAAACAACAACAGTAAAACTAAAAAAAATAATAAAAAAATTGGATCATATATCTATAGCTTGAGTTCCAATTGGTAGATTGCTCTTTCTGCCTTGGGCCTTATTCCAGGATAAGAGCATAGGAGGAGCCCACCTGGATTGGGCCACACCCCATCTAGTCTAGCATCCTGTTTCACACAGGCACCCACCAAATCCTTATGGGCAAGCTCAAGCCAAAGACAATGGTAAAAAATTCACCTGCTCTCGACTCTATGCAAATGACCCTGAGGGGCATCCTGGAATAAGGGGTCTGCCATAACTGGCACTAGGGTATATATCCTGGAATAAGGCCTAGTGCAGAAAGGGGATCAGTACAAAATATGCTTTTTATCTGAACTACAAGTTTAGCAGAAGAACCATCTTATCACTTGCAACTGGCTGTTTTTGGGTTGTTTTTTAATGTTATAGGAAGGGGCAAAATTCTTGAGCTGGGGAACAACCCAGTTGTCAAGAACACCCTGTATATTTATTATAATATATTGAGCTGGCCCCAGTAGTGGTTTTCTTTCTCTCTATAGCTAAATAAGGCTGCCCATCAAAGAAAGAAAGAAAGAAAGAAAGAAAGAAAGAAAGAAAGAAAGAAAGAAAGAAAGAAAGAAAGAAAGAAAGAAAGAAAGAAAGAAAGAAAGAAAGAAAGAGCACAATACCTTACTCCCAGATTGCTGGTTGACCTTTTGAAGTGTTGGCCTGAGCAAGGAAGAAGTCTGCCATCTGGGCTCAGCAGTACACAGCAAGAAGTCTTGGGCCAGCCTTTAATAGCTGCTGTAGAACAGAGAATGTAGGCAGAGACATTATTGCTTACCATTTTAATACCATGATCCTGTAATTATTTATGCAATTATTAGATGCACATTAACCTTGTCTCCACTGAGAATTAGAAACTTAACAGCCTATTGATGTGTTGTGTTGTATTAACTGCAGTTGGCTTGTGAAGGCACAAATTCCTGGGTATTTTGTCTATCTACTTGTTTCTTGTATAGGGGTAAGAGAAAGAAATGTATTATTATCTGTTGCACAGCAACAGTAAAAGTATTTTATATGCAGTAGTTTGATATATTTAAGGAATGAATTGTGATTTATATGATGCTGTGGATCTGGAAATGTACGTAATATGATGTGCATTTTACAAGTTGTATCAATTCAACTACAAAAACTGTGGAAAGGCTAATTAACAGCTTTACTCATGGCAAGAAAAAGCCCAGGCTCCCCAAAGTTTTGCTTCATTGACCGCAAGAAGAAGATTGGGACATCCCCACCTTTCAGATAAAATAGCTGTAAGGGAAATTTTTTACACTATCAATACTCTGGGCCAAGGTAGAATCTTTCACTCAAGAGCAAGACCTCAGTATAATCCTCTCTTTTGAAAGAACTGATACTGTTCCTAAAAGAATAGGCTAAATAAGTGAGGTCAACACTTCTTTAAAAAAAAACAAAAACCCACCCTCCCCAATAACCCCAGTGGATCATAACTCACTCTTCTCATGACTACTCTTTGTTGCTCAAATAAAATAATTACAAGAAGCAGATTATAGACATTTGAAAGACTTTTGTTTTTCCAATGGGTTCTTGAGAATTGCACACCCATTTTGAATCCTTCGGAGAAGTCTTATCTGACACTTCAAGTACTTAAGAGGATCTAGAGAAAATGAAATTGGTAGCATAAGCTTTTATAAACTAAGGGACTTTGCCTTAGTGGGATTGTAAAACAATATCAGTCCACAGATGTTAAAATCAGGGGTTTTTCCTCACTTGGCCCAGTGGTCACCTTGTATTGCGCTCCAAGACTGAACCATCTGTACTTGAAAGAGCTGATTCAGAATCACTTCCCCGGGACAGGAAGTGCAAATTAGCTCCAGCCTCAGAGGGAAGCATCTGTACTTCAAGTGCTGGTGCAATCCTTAACCAGATCAGCAGCACTTGGACAGCCCAGCTCCACCAGAATACCGTGCCAATGGCCATGGCAACATCTGGCACATGCCAGGATGGGGCATGGCAATCAACCCACAGCACACCACCCACTTGCAACATTCACACCAGGGAGAATGTGTGAGCACAGTGGCTCAGGAGCTCACCAGCTTCTCCTGGGCCCTGGTCATGCTAAAAGGTTTGTCACTCAAGGGATGCGAGGATATGTGTTTGTGGTTCTTTTTTAAGCCTGCTCCCCCACTTCCATGCCACCCTTCCTTTTTTTTATATGCTTTTCTTCTTCATCTGATTAATTTGTGTCCAGAAGCAGGTGCATTGTTGCTGTCGCTGGGGCTCCACAGTGGCCATTCACTCTATAGCACGAATCAGAATGCTCTAGCTATCTGCAAGTGGATATGTCTACAACATTCTAGCACTTTGCCTCCTAGCTCAGGGAGACAAAATGTGCACAAATATTCATAACATTCAACATTTGGCCGAATTCAGACATTCAAATTTGAATCGAGTGTTGGCACAATCAAAGATTGAGTTGAATTCGAATAAAATGTTTTGATATATTCATATGAAGCTTTGTACAGGATTCACACGGGATGTATATGGGACTGAACATCTGTATCAAATTCAAATCTTACCACGTTCGAAGGGGATCTATTTGAATGAATACAATTTTCTTGCATTCAATTTGATACAAATTGAATAGAAAAAGAAACATTCATATGCATCCCTAGCAAAATGTGAATTCCCCTTGAGTTCCCAACACTTAACGTTCTTTCAAAAATTCACCCATACTGAAGGGCTGGTGATCTGCAAATGCATCTAAATTTAATTGATTAATCCATTAATCAGCTAAAAAAGCAGATGATAAATCAACTAAAAAATTCCTTAATCAATTGACAGCTCTATTTTAATTTCATACAGGCTCATTCACATTTGTAACATAATAAGTCTTAATTTACCAGCTAATGTCTCATTAACCAACCATTATTTTAGAAAATGTGCAAATATATTCTAAACTATAAAGAGGGATTTACTTGATTAGATTTAAATATGGTATGCGGGCACCTGCTAAATGGCAGGAAACAGCCTTGCTCCTTGCTGCTCCACAGTCAGGAAATGTAAAAGAAAAGTATCAAAAATCCCAGTGGCTGGTTTCATGCCTGTGCCTGCCCACTGATCTTGGAGGGAAAAAATGTTTGTGCCATTTTCTCCATGGTTGCTGCCCACTAGGCTGGCTCACAGAAGGCATTTTGGGGGAGTATGTTTCCAAAGGATCATCCCATTTGTGTGTGTGGGGAACCCTGCATTACACAGTTTTTAAAAAGAAGTGTCTATCTTCTTCATTCCCTTCATAGCAACAAATGCTAACATCCCCTTCATAGCAAGAAATGCTCACAACTGATTTGCTGCTCCTGGCTGATTTTTCCGTGACTATGATTTGTCAGCAGCAGTATCAGGCTGGGATTGGCTTAGGAGCCCTGTAGCCATTCCAACCCATCAGACACTAACTCCTTGTCCCTGGAGTGATTTGGTTTTTTTCCCCACTGAACTCCCTTAATCTGGATTGAAGATGATCCGGATCTAAGGAATGGGCCCTTCAACTAATCCAGATCTAGGAAGTACCTGATGCGTCCCCATGGGCAGTGCAGCACCCAATAGCAATGGGTGCTAGCCTGCCCACAGTGGAAAAACCGGAGCACCCATGTGGCAAATCCAGATCAACCCACGTGGGGCCCGCTCATCACCCCACATTTTGGGGGGGACAGGGGGTGCAATCTCCATAGATGCACCAGAGATTCTTTGAAGATTCTCTGAAGTTTTGACATAAGCTCCGGAGATTTTCCAGAGCAATCTGCCACAAACTTCAAAGATTTTCCAGAGTCCTTGACAAAGGTCCATAGGATTGGTATTGCTCTCTCGTGGGGTCCTCTTTGGAGCCTGTGCTATTCTTTGGAGCCAGCTCCTGAGCTGGCTTTGGAGATTGTGCACAGGCTTTGAAGCTTTGGGTTTTGGGGCACCTCCCATGGGTGTGACCCCCCATGGGTGTGACCCCCTCAGATCCCATTGGCCAATCGCAGTAGAAACACACTCCATATAATATGGATTTGATGCCTGAAGCCCCCATTGTAGTTCCCTTTAATGGGGTCTACAGGAAATCTGGATTATAGGTCCTGAAGGACCCATTCAATCTGGATTTCCCTAGAACTGGTGGAAACAAATGTGGCTGTAATGGGATCTGCAGTGGAAATGGAGTCTTCCTGCTCTGAACCTAATGGGTCCTTAATGGGTCCCTAATGAGTCCCTAATGAGTACTTAATGGGTACTTCATGCTAGGGGGAAAAAACCCTTTAGGGCAGATATACAAAGGACTGGGGATAAAAACAATGGGCCTTTCAGCATGTGCTGCCGGAAAACGGATCTATAAGATCCGTTTTATGGCAAAATGTTTTTAAAAAGAATCTGCCCCAAACAGGGGCAGATTCTTGGAGGCCCTGCGCATCAGCGGGGCGGCAGCAGCACGGCTGGATTGGAGGCCCTGACCAGCTGTCAAAGATGGAGAGTGCATGCTCCCCGTTTGACAGCTGGAGCTGCCCACCGGCCTTCGCCATTGGCTCCTTCAAGCCGACATGGCGCAGCTGGCAGCCAGCTTCCCTGGCCTCCCCTTGCAAGAGAAGGGCTGATTTTGCCAGGGGAAGCATGGCGTAACCCCCCACACTGCCCGGGGCCGTGCGGTCTCACTCGGGGTGCTTACCTGGTCACTGGTGGCCTGATTCTGGGAGTGGCAGGGCTGGCATCGATCGCACATGCACACACCACGGCCTACATTTCCCAGCCACCCTCATGAGGGTGGCTGACCCCTTCCCATTGGCCAGCCACCCTCGTGACAGCGGCTGGCCAATGGTGGCTGCAGTGCACACTTGCACAATTGACACCAGCCCTGCCACTCTCAGAATTGGGCTGCCAGCAACCAGGTAAGCACCCTGAGTGTGAGCGCATGGCCCCGGGCAGGGCGGGGGTGGTAGTTCGCACTTCCCCTGGCAAGAGAAGGGCCGATCGGCCCTTCTCTTGAGAGGGGGAAGCTGGGGAAGCCGGCTGCCAGCCTCCTCATGGTTGCTCCAATGTAGCCAATTGTGGAGGCCGGTGGGCGTGTCCACCTGTCAAACCAGGGGAGAAGGCATTCTCCCTGTGTGACAGCTCGGAATGCACTGACAATCCAGCTCTTTCCCTGCCGCTTCTGAAGCATTTGCTTCTGAAATGGTTTAAGGTGTAAAGTCAGATGTAAGACCTGATTTTTCCGGTCTTATATCTGGGTCGGATTTCGGCAGCAAAACTGGTTTAAGCAACCGGTTTTGTGCACCGACATGCGGACATGGCATCCTCAAAGGGACCCTAATTCCATTTCTTTTGCGGAAACCACATCCTAATCCTTTCCACATCTGGCTCTAGTTCCATTTTTAGAGCCTGTGTGGAAAGGGCCAATGATTTTTTTTTAAATGTTTGTCCTTTGGGTCTCTAATTTGCCCCAGGGACACCCCTAACTATATGTCTGAACATACGCACAACTTGGAGAAAGTAATGGTGACTAGGGACGCACACAAATATTCAATACATTCATAATTTGACTGAATTTGTTTGAATTTGGACATTTGAATTCAAATTGAATGTCTATAAATTCAAATTTAAACATTCAGCCGAATTTCAAATTTTTAGAACTATTTGTTTGAATTATTTGGACATCTGTGTATGTACAGATACATACACAATGCGTACTTGCCTGTATGCATCTTTCTCTATCCACACGCACTTGTATGGATCCATAAGGGATAAAAACAGGATGCGTGCAGGATAAATACAAGACGTGTACAGATGTGTACAGATGCGAATGGGTTGCATCCCATTGTCAACATTCATATGTGCAAATTGGAATCAAAAATTTGAACGGATAGATTCAGATTTACTCAATTCAAATAGAATATGGGTTAATTCAAATTTTAAAGATTCGAATTGAATCCCAAAAATTGCCTTCATGCACAGCCCTAATGGTGACTCCCTAAATGGAGCTTTGCCGCAATCGTGACCTTTCACTCCTTCCGTCTCACCCATTACTGCTGCTAAAGAACTGATTTCAAACCCAGTTCCCCTCCAGAAATACTGAGGGAAGGACAAGCAGTAAAATCTGGATGAAAAACTGGTCTTATCATACATTTGACTCAAACATGCTTTAAGTGCACTAAGTAAATTGAATGAATGAATAAAACAGGCAGGATAGCTCCAGGACTGGCTTCACTTGAAGTTGGCAAACATTATTAGTTTTGGATAAGAAACATTACAATGGCATTGGGTGGACAAATCATGCGTTTCTTGGACTCCGTTTCCATTGTGTAGGAAGCCAAAGAAATTGCTTAGCAATGACTCTTTAATTAGACTTATGTTTTTCTAAACCTTACAATGATAAGGCAGACATAGCATGTGCTGCAGCAGTCTGAAGGCTACAGTTAGCCCTGCAGGCACACTTAGGTTTTCCCCACACAACATAAAAGTTCCTGTTTGTGGTGGTGGGGGTACTTCCTGCACTGCTCAAGGGGATTTTGGAAGAGGTTTCTGTTACTTTACTACTCAGTAGCTTCCTGAATAAAGACTAGTGTTTTCACTTGGCTTACCTCTCTGCATCTGATGGTTATATAGTTAAAACTGTGACCTTGACTCATTTTTGACTTTAAACATTTCAAATGTTAAATAGATTTATAATAAAAATAGCAAGTTAGGGTTGAATATGAGCTATTAGAAGTGTGGCAATTGTATATAGTCTTAATCACGTTATTAACCAGAAATTGTTTGCTTCTGTTTAAATTCACTCTTTCTCATTGGTTTTTACCTTGCCTTTTGTTGTTGTTAAAATTTATTTCTGTGCTATAAGATTCCACAACAAAAACTGTTCGTTTCATTTGCATTCACCAGACTCACTTTCTAAAAAGAAGGAAGAGTGAAAACTATGTTATGCAAATAATTTTCTTTCCACATTATCTATACCAAAGGTGAATTTTCTGAGTTATTTAACACTAAAAGAAAACAGCTTGTCACTTTGCACATATATTCTCTCACCTTGAAAGTGGACTGAAGCTGGATTAAGGTTTAGGTGTGACCACAGCCTTTAATTTAACAATGCCATACGCACACTATCTTTTCTCCATATTAGCTTCCTTTTCATTACAAATGGGGCTACTTGTGAGGAGAGGGTTCACATTTTCAACTACTTTCAACTGTTTCTGGCTTTTTCATTTATTTGAGGGTTTCTTTATTTGCTTGAAAGAGTAGCAGGCTCCAATGCAGCATCTGTGACCTTGACAATATGCTTGCATAATGTCTCCTCCCTGAATAAAAGAATAAATATAGTTCTGGCTTCCTCAATGCCCTTAAAGTAAAAGAAACCACTATGTCTTCACTTTCCCCCTTCTCTGGAGTGAAGGTCTTCCCAGCCCAGCACTTTGATGAAAAGGATATTATGAAGGCCACTAGTAAAGGAGAAAGGAAAGGCCCAGAGAATCTACTACTACCTTTCTCACTTCAGTCAGAATGCATTACCTCATCCCTGGTTTGTGTATCTGTGTATTTTGTATGGACGGCTGGCTTTATTGTGAAACACACTGACGTTTTTTCATCTCCCCTCACCCAACGTAGTTCTTGCTTTGCAAAAGCCTTGCTGTTCACACTGAAGAGAAAATGTGGGGCTTAAAGAATCACGTAAGCCTGTTTCTGGATTTTTGTTTTGTCTGGCCTGGGGATGTGTTTGCCAGTGGCTCAGTCTGCTACTAAGCAGCTGCGCACACTTGACACCAATGAGGAAATCGCCCTTACATCTGCCGTGTCGCAGCACCAGGTTGGGGATGGATGACGATGGAAACAAAAAGAGACAGCCACATGTCCTGAGTTCTTTCCAACCATCTTCCTTTCTCCCCACTGGCACTTGAGAAACCATTTCTCCTGGTCACCCTCTGAATCGCCCTGGACTGAGCTACTGGACTAGCTAAAATTAATGTCCTTCCATGAGGTTATTGTGATGTGGCAATTGATTTGGCACACTGCAAAGGGCTTTTGACACTCAAGTGTCACTGGAGAACTCTGTTGTAGCTTACAGACTTCTCTTGCTCAGCCGTACAATCAGATTTCTAAAGGACTGCAGCTATTTTCTTTTAATGGATTGTAGAGGGGCAATGTAGTGCGGAAGTTAGAAAGGTTCTCCATTTCAAATGTGCTGTGAACACCATGATATCCCCTCCACCTTCAGTCTTACCACCTGCAAAATGGGTGTGTTAAAACCCATCTCCTTTGCACAGCTGCTACACAGATTACTTAGGTACAGCCATGAAATCTGTGAACATTCTAAGGTGGCAGTTAATTATCACAGGAAGAAAATGTAATGTGTAAACAGCAAATACAAAATTCTAAATATATTTAAGGATTTCACCCTTTGCACCCCACTTATGCATCTTAACTATACAGGGGAGTATATCCATGTAAGGAAATGATCAGGGGGGGGGAGGAAGGAAGGAAGGAAGGAAGAGCAAGTTTGTATTGGCTTTTGCTTTCAGGTGTGTGAGCAGAGGTTTAATTCAAAGATTTGGAGCTGCTTCTTATCACCATTTCTTATCATTAATCTTTACTGATGCAGTGCCCTCCAAAATATTTATTGGCCCTTTTTGCACTTACCTCAATTAATCCATATTAGCTAGATCTGTATTAGGTAGCCCTGGATCAACCACAGGCAAAGGCAACGGCACTGTGTGGGCACCGCAGTTGTGCTAGAAGTACCATCAGTGCTTCTAGTGCACCCTTAAACACTGCCTTTGCACCTTCCCACACAGAGGTTTTGTGGGGGTTGGCTGCAGCTGTGAAGTCGTGCACTACTTTGCCTGATTGCCATAAGAACAGCCTGGCATGCATGGCCATTGCTGTGGCGAGGCAGACACTCCCAGACAGTAGTGCCCACACTTTGACAGCAGGTAAGCGCCGGGTAGCTTTGAAATGGGCTTAGAGTTCTGTCCCACAGAAGATGTGCAGGCAGAAGCTAAGTCAGTGTTGGTTAAAACTGTGTCCCTCCATTGGTTGCTGAGCACCTGCTCCCATCATGCCTTGCCATTAGTTAAACTGGTTGGGACCCCTAGGAGTTCATTAACACTTTCAAGGACCATAACATAGCCACCCGTAATGTACATACTGATTGTGAAAGTCAGTATTGGAAATTCCACTCCTGGGCTTCCTTGTGTGTGAACAGAAAGTGGGTGTGAACTGGCAGATCCAGGGTTAGCAGCAGCGCCCTGCTTCTTTAGTGCAAGTTGAAGACTAAATGTGCTAGAGCGTGCAGAATTTGTATGGGATTTTCTATCCCTCACAGCAGGTAAAGTTAGATTCTTCCTCTGCTCTTTTCTCCTCTGCTCTGTAAAACAGGAAAACATATGGTCTTCCCGCTATTGTTGGATAACGGTTCCTATCATCTGTGTCCATTGCCAGCATTGGATAAAACTGATGGGATTTTGCACCCAGCAACATCTGGTGATAACGCGTTGTCTCCTTTTGACCTGCAACCATAGCTTGGAAGCTTCAAAAGGGTTCATAATACTTTTGTGTTAGTAAAAATAAAATGGGTCAGAAAAGTAATGGTTTTAGCATGCAGAAAACTTCAGCCTCTCAACTGTACATTTCCCCTTTTCACACATGTTTCTCTGGGTACCTATCTGCTTCTCAACCTTCCCCTTCACACACTTCATTTCAAATGCCCACCTCTATCTCATTTCTCCAAGTAATGTTACTTAATCATTCCCAAAGGGGGAATGTCACACTTCCTGTGTTTGCTTTCCAGTTGGAACCAAGAATCTAATTATAAAACCATTAAACAGTGGTAACACACTCTCAGTTGGGAGTATGTCTTTTTCAGAACTACCTTTGCAGTATCTGTTTACAGCAGTCCTATAAGAGCACCGTGCCAAGCAGGGAAGACAAACTTTATTAAAAAGAATGGCTGGTAGATTTAGATTTCCACATTTCCTTTCTCCCCCTCCCTATCATAAAAAAAAATTGTAGGGTCTTCAGGATTATTCCATGCTAAACAAGCAATTATCCAATATGTAAATATTCTTTCCATTGATGTTATCTGGGTGCTAAAATTGAAACTCTCAGGCTGCATCCACAAGGCAAAAATAGGAGGCAGTGGCCCGGTTCCCATTACAAGCTTAAAACAGTTTCAAAATGGTCTCAATCCTCGCAGTCCCCACATCAGGTTGGCTTAACACACTTTCCGCGTGTTAAATCGTCCCAAAGCATTGTAAATGTTAACACTCATTTCAACAGGTCTTGCTCTGGTTCGTGCGCTTGAAATGTTTTACATTTCTTGCTGGGGGAACGGTACAGTTTTAGTTGGATGAGAATGCATGTTTAGGGTTTCCCTCCCCCAATAGCTTGCTTCCAAAGATAGTGATTTCACTCTAAAAATCCACCCCCTAAGCAGCCGTTACACTGTAGCAATCTACCCACTTCACACCTGATAACAATGTTGCAATTTTGCACAATTCTGGAAGTTCTGACCTTTAGAAAGGGAAAAGGGAGGAAAGCAGCTGAAGTTTCGGTGAGATGTGTGAATGTTTAAGGCTGTGGCTGTGGAGGTAAGCAGGCAAAGGGGGCTTGAGTTGCCACTGCTGGTGTGTGCCCTGGGCAATGGGGAGAGGAGGGGAAAGAATTGCTGGCTGCCTGGTGCCGTTTTTCATCCATCCATGCAAGCAGCAGCCACCCAGCCACTCAGCTAGGCTCCTTGAAGTGGTCCGTTATAGGTGGCACATTCACGCCAGGAGGAAGAGGGCAGAGCAGCCCCGAAAAGCGGCTTTTAGAAAGTAGCTACTTGAGTCCTTCCTTGAGTCACATACACCACTTATGATCCTCTGAATCTGGATCAAACCCAATTCAGTTGCAAGTAATGGGATCAGGCAAATTCGTGTTAGCATCCGGTTCTATTATTTCAGTTTAGGGAAACCATATTAAGCTTGTAATGGGAACCGGGCCAGTGAGAACCCCTGGGTGTACATAGCTCTGACTCAATTGAGCCTGGAACTAACCTCTAAGGCAAGAAATCTGCCCTTGGAAATGACCCAAGTGTAACCTGTGATAAAAGGTTCCATGGTCAGATTTAGCTCTCTTGCACTTTGACCCACCATCTATTGAGATAGCAGCACAATTTAGTAATGGAAAGACAATGTCTGACTTCTTGGGTCAGTTCATGTCTGGTGCTAATTCTTGCCAGACAGAAACTCCAGATCATTCAGGAGCCACATAGAAGAGGACATTCCACCAAGTGTTGCCTGCTAGGGATGTGCACAAATATTCAAAATATTCATTATTTGTACAAATTTGCACAAGTGTTTTGAGTGCATATCCATGTACATCTGCATGGAGGCATATAGGATGAAAATGGGATGCATACAGGATGCGTACGGATGCATACAGATGTGTATGGATATGTACGGGGTTCATATCATTGGATAACGATCAAATATTCATACGAATAGATATGAATATATTTGTATCGGTTTGAATGTTCAAACATTCATTTTTCTTTATTCATATGGATTTGGATTTTTGAATCAAATGCCAAAAATTGCATTCACGCACACCTGCAGTGACGCCTTGCCCAACACCTTGCTGCCAAAAAGTACTAAACCCCAGATCCATATTTAATCTGTATATTATGGCCCTGTGTTGGCAGACATCTCCCCCCATAATCTCCCCCTTTCCATTTCTTCACAATGTAAATGGCAAGGCTACTTGTATCAGCTGGCGATTGGCCCCTCTGTGCTCTTTCTTCCATACTTAAAGGCACAGTACTTCTTTATGAGGATGTATTAATATTGCTTCCCCCCACATATGAAAGTCGAGCTCACTTTAAGAGAACCAACGTATATTGTTTTTATTGTTACAATCTGCTTTATAGACAATCAGTCTTTACACTTTGTCCATAACAGTCAGTACTACTTTCTAATCTTTAACAGCACTTTAGTAGTCAGGACCCTTCTACCCAGCACCACTCAGGTAGATCACGAGCCCGGTCCCTTCCTGCCCACCCCGTAGTGAGTTACCTCAGGCAAAGAACCCCCTCAGTCTCGTTTCATGACCATATAGAGTCTCTGCCACAATGTCATCCGGTTCTGATTGGTTCCGTTACTGGGCTAGCTTATCCCACCCTCAGGAACACCGTCCTTAAACCATAAAACATCAGTCAGCCTATGGCTATAACTAACTATATCTAACTTACCTTAACCCGCGGTCATCACAACACCCCTATTGCCTGCATTACCTATTACACCTGCTGAAAATGCTTCTTCTGCATGATTGTTCAACACGTAAGAGTCTTGTCTTCCTCTCCATATGGCAGCAATATGCTTTGAACATCTGATGGATCATAGAGTTCAATCAGCCTTGCCTAGAGAAGTCAAGTGAAATGTGGCTCTTTCAGATACTGTTGGACTCCAGGTCCCCATCAGTCCCAGTAATGGCCAAGGATAATAGGAGCTGCAATTCTACATGTTTTAGTATGTTCATTTGACATTTGGTTTTCATTGTGGTTCCTATTGCAATAACAGAAGAATCTCCTATCTTCTCAGTGGAATTTCCCTAACAACTAGGCAGTCAATAATAGCTAGACTGAATAAATTCAGTTACAGTAAGGTTTGGGTTAGTAAATAAAAGTTAGTCTAAGCTTTGCTATAGGACCATAGAAACACATCACCACAAGGAAGAAAATGCATCATGAAAAAGGGATACAGAAATATAATTATTTGTTTTTAAACAGTGGTGTATTTTATGCAAATTTGAATTTTATGCAAATTTGTGCTATGTATCCTTTTTTTCATAATGCATTTTCTTCCTTATAATGATGTGGAAGTGGCTGGCTGCTTCTTTGGATTTGTAGCAAAATTTGAACCCCCGACTTTCCTGCCAATGGCTTTCTTCAGACACAAAATTTCACTCTGGTTCAAAAAGCAGTCTGTGCGAATTTTGCATCAGGAGAGAGGAGAACAGACATAAATGAAAAAATGCACATTTAGAGCCTTTGTTCTGCCAATGCACTAAATAGTGTTCTGTGTCTAATGTGCACAAGGCCTGCCTACAACTCCCCCTTGAAATGTTCTTCCTGCTACTGAAGGTGAGCGGTCCCTTCTCAAGTGTAACTGTGAGGCCTTTGTGAGGAAAGAACTAAATTGGGGGAAGGGGGACATCAAAGTGAGCTTGCTGCACTCTGCAGTTCACAAGAAAGCCAGCAGTCCATACAAAATATACAAATATACAACCCAGGGATGAGGTAATGCATTCCGACTAAAGTGGATTGTCTGTGCCGTGCTTTGCTTTTCTCCTTAATAGTGGCCTTTGACTATTGTAATTCCTGAAAAGTTACAAGCAGCTTCACTCCAGCACCGAAAAACCTCCCCCTTTGACTGCATTCCTGTGCAAAAGGAGCCACTGTGCTTACAATCCTTGCAGAGGCACTTTATGACTCCTGCACAAACTTCCTAACCTTTTTTAAAAATAAAAAAATAAAAAAACAAGAGCAGTATTGTACCCTAATCCTCCAGCAGCTGGACTATTCTACTTCTGATCCTTAAAGAGGTATGCAGTTACACTTTTTCCTTACATATCTATATTCCTGCACAAATCTGCCTAAACTTTTTTTTTTTTTAATGGGAGCCTGGATAGAAAGAACCCAACAGTAGCAAGGGAAATAGCAAAATAGAAGCACTGCCCTATCACCTTTCCCTTTATGGAAATTACAGCCTCTCCAAAACTGTGCACAGGAGAAAGGAATCTGCTTTCCCTAAGGAAAAAAACAAAAAAAGAAACAGCAGATTGAAAGCTAAATACTGAACCTATGACACGAGAACTCACATTATTGAATAACTGCAATAAATTCATCTGAAAATAATGACTTTTGAGAAGACATAAGAGATTACACTATTAGTCAAGGCACAATGACTATCCTAAAACATACAGGCAGATGACAAGGGCAACTTGGGCAGAAGATAATGAGTAAGATCTTATGAAGGATTTTGTTTGTCCTTAAATTTTATTTATTTATTGAAAACATCTAACTACTATCTCCCTTTGATGGATCCCAAAACAGTTTACAAAAAGAGAGAGAGAGATTTTTTAAAGAATAAAAACAGTTTAAAATTACAATTAATTAAAAACATTACAAGTTGTGAGGGTCAGGAAAGAACAACCATTAACATAGGGAAGAGATATGTTTCAGCAGATGCATAAAACCTGCATTGGTAGGTGCCTCATAAACATCAGAGAGGAAGTTATCATCTGCCATATGCATCTAGTGAGCCAGTTTGGTCTTGTGGTTAGAGAGTCAGACTAGGGGTGTTCACAAATGCAATTTTCAAGATTTGATTCAATTTGAATCAAATATTCAAAAATCTGAATTTGTATGAATAAAGAAAAACAAATGTCTGGACATTTGAGCCAATACAAATACATTTATACCTATTCATTCAAATATTCAATATTTATTTAATGACACAAATCTTGTACGCATCTGTATGCATCTCACTTTCATCCCATACGCATCTGGACGATACATACGGATACTTATGTGATACACACATATCTGTACACATACGAATGTCCAAATTATTTGTATGAATAACTCAAAACATTCCTATTTGTATGTCTTTACATTCAATTTGTATACAAATGTCTGAATTTGTCTGAATACATCTGAATATTCGTGTACATCCCTAAGTCAGAGTCTTCTCTGGTAGTTTCCTGGTTCAAACCTGCTCTCTAACATAAACGCAGCTGAGTGAACTGGGGATAGTCACTACTCTTTTGGAGCTCTCCCAGCCCACCTAAGTCACAGGGTGACTATTGTGGGGAGAAGAATAGAGGTTTGTCAGCCACTTTGAGTCCCATTAATGGTGAGAAAAGCAGAATATAAAAATGAATTCTTCTTCTATAAAAAGCTGACAATATACAGTGCAAGTCAGAAAGCATTCAACCACTGCCTCAGGGTGTTTTCCCACTGTCACTAAAAGTACCCATTAAGTACCCATTAATGGGTATGAAATGGCATTTTTGTACCCACTAATGGGTACTTAATGGGTACTTCTAGTGACAGTGGGAAAACACCCTCAGACTCCTGCTTTTGCCCCCAGAGTTGATGTAGAAAATTGGAACTTATACACAGCTATTGATACACTTGTGTGTGTGTGTATGACTAAGGGTTTCCATTTGTCCTTCTCAAACTTTCTAGGGTGGCCATTCTATACATTCACTGAACTGGCCCTCTGCAATGTTAAAAGGAACCATTATCAGAGGCTTCTATGACATCCTCCTACTTTAAGTGATTTCTTAGAAAGGTAGTTTATTTATAAAAATGGAAATGGAGGGAGAAAGAGAAACTGTCTCTCACAAAAACCTAATTCTCATAGTAGCACATAAATGCTTCCAAGGGGTATAGGCCGGGTGTCAGTATAATTTAGGATGGTATCCATTATCCTTCATGTAAAGTGTGCTGCCAATTTCTGGGTCAATATAACCCGGAAGAAAAACATTGCAGCGGGGCAATTTTGTAAGTCTATGTACCATATGATGCAGTTTTGAGTTAGTGTAATGAAGGCCATTTGACAAATGCCTCCCACCTGTCCGGAATCCCAGTCCCCTAAGGTTCCATGTCCCTATTTTGTTCGGGTTTCATATCCTTCCTTTCCTTTTGCTGCTTTGGGCTCAAAATCTACATCTGGCATCAGTCTGACCACAAATTTGCATTGATCTTCTTCTGTAAGCAGCTTTCATTGCTTTGCCGCTTGGCCTGGCCTTTGCAGGGTAGCTAATGAAACTAGTCTGGTTGTCATACCTAAAGGCTTTTCCGCATTATTGGCTTTTTGTGCAGTAAAGATGAGCCTATTTCTCATTCATTATGCACAGTCCGTGCTTTTGCCCTTAAGGATCCATGTGAGTTATGGGAATATCATTATTCCCGGCACCCAGAGTAAGATATTTAGGTTTTGGGGAAATGTAGTGTTAGTGCTTTTTATTTTCTTGATTTGTTTTTAAATAAATAACTTTATTTTAAGCCAAAGAGTGCAAAAGCCCTGCTGTTTTTATATTAGCTAAATTGTCATGGCTTCATTATTCATTCATTCATTCAATCTTTTGAGAGATTTTACTTCTTTTTACAAGCAGTTTTGAATATCTTAATTCTAGAATTGTTTGTGCAAGTCTTTGCTAAGAAGTTTCTTAAAACTGGGGTGTATTCCTTTTTAAAGGAACCCATTGCTTTGCTGGTGAATAATGTTTGAACTGGAACTTGACCCTTTCTGAATTTACCTTGGTTAATCTATGGGTGTTTTTCCACTGTCACTAGAAGTACCCATTTAAGTACCCATTAATGGGTACAGAAATGCCATTTAGTTCCCATTAATGGATACTTAATGGGTACTTCTAGTGACAGTGGAAAAACACCCTATATCAGCTAGATCCGTATTAGCTAGAACTGGATCAACTGCAGGCAGAGGCATCTGCATTAAGTGGGCTTTAGGACATTTATCTGAGGCCTTTTCACATGAGGGAGTTTTGAACGCGTCGAGAACACATGGGGATGCTGCATTCACATGTCAGGGGTGGCCGGATCCATTCCGGACCGCCCCAAGTGTCCCAATGCGCTTTCCACACGTTCTGTTTTCAGAGCAGAAAACTGCTCTGAAAGCGTCTCTGTGCATTTGGCATGTCCCCAGCTGTTCCAGAGGAACAGCGTTTGCACACTCTCCCTCTGTGACACCTGAGCCCCTCCCCCATCCTCCCCCAATTGGCTGCCTTGCAGCCAGAGGTGGGGAGGCCAGTCGGGTCCCTTCCCTGGGGTCCTGCCACCTGCATCAGCCAGGATCAGGCCTATTCAAGTGGCGGGACCCCCACCCAGCACCACCCCCAACCCACCCTGGGGTCACGCATGCGTGAACAGCACTTACCTGCTGCTGCTGGCTTGATTCTGGCTAGAATAGGCCAGGGACATTCTGCACATGCTTGTGGGGCAGCCCCTCATTGGCGAGGCCCTCGCCTGGCCTCAGCTTGTTATCTATACTCAACGTGTTCGGGCGGAAGCGTCCTGAGGCGTCTTTGCCTTAGTGCGAAAATGCCTCTGTTCCACCACTAATCCAGATTAGTGAGCCCTTAGTACAGGTCTGACATTGATCTCCTCTACTCCTGTGCAGATGATGTGTTCTTAGCAACTCCTTAATCCAAATTGCCATGCTGATGTGTTCCTTGCAGCTCCTAGATCAGAAGCCTTTTCACACTACAGCTAGGATACGTGGGGACGGATGCTTAATTCACACCTAGGCAGGTAAGGGACATGGGGTGCAGGTGCCTTGATTGAGACAGCTGTACCCCGCAGAGGCTCCCTGGGCACTCCCATCCACCCAGGGTTGCGCGCCTCCCCTCATGCCCACACACACCTCTTACCTTTTCGGGGTCTGGGTTCAAACTGGCAAGCCCTTGGTGGGTGTGACTTTCTGGGTTCGTGTCTTAAAACGTAAGTCCTGGCATGTGGGGCTGGTGGGTGGCGAAGGCCACTGGGCATGGGGGGGCAGGGGTTCCCTGCAGGCTCCAGCCGACCCGATCGGGTTGGCTAAAGCCCCCGGGACCAGAGAACGGGCCGTCCTGATCTTGCCTCTCCCCTGAAAGGGGCTGTTGACCAGAGGGCCCTTGTTTATTCACACTCTCCCAGCTGTCTGGCAGGGAGAGTGTGAATACTCTCTGCCACACAGCTGTAGGATGGCTGGAGATGGCTTGCTCTACACTCTGGCCATGATTAGGTCACCCTGGGATGCACCGGTATGGTTCCATATGGAACCACCCTCCTGGCAGAGCAAATGCTCTGTCCCAGGGCTGGCCTAATCATGCAATAGAGGCCATAGTGCGAATAGGCCTCTGGATTAACAAGTAAATCTAGAAAGGGCCTGTGGCTTGGGGAACAGAACTAAATCTACCTATCCATGGACTGAGGTCCCAACAAATCTATCTTTATATAAATGCTACTATCTGTTAGTTATCATTACTGTTTTTAAAATGATGCTGGTTTGTTAATATGATGCTGGCATGAGACTCATTCAGATTCTACTGAAGGAGAAAGGCAGTGTAATTTCACACTTTTCAGGCAGGTTTCCCCCTTCTTCTAACAACAGGCGGAGGTGGAAATGCATCCCCAGTTGCTCTAGCACTTGATAATTTCTGCATTTCCTCTCCTGCAATGGCAACTCTGGCTCCTTTTGTTTCTGATATTCTCTGCGCGCAGTGGAGTGGCTCACAGTGTGATTTTCCTGCTAACATTTTTCCTTCTCTGACAGACTTGCTATTGATTAGTTCCTTCCTGCTTTCAAGGAATAGGCCTCAGCTTCCTTGCAGCAAATGAGAAAATCACACAGCACTTTCCTGTCCTTTATTCAACATTGTGACAGATGCACAACAGTTGATTATACTTACAGCACCTCTGTAACGGGCACCGTAAGCCAAAACCTAGATGGATTCATAATGCCACATTTGGGCTTTCTTTCAGTGACATGGAGGTGTTTTTTTAAAAAAAATGTCACATAAGAATGAATGTGGCATTGCTGAAGCAATTACCTATAGTTTTACGAGGAAAATAGACCAGTATACCCAAAATGTAATCCACGCCAACAGCAAAATTAGGGTCCAAAGGTGCAGTACCACCAATAGGCAATCAGTTCACCAAATGAAGCTGCCCCATATATCCCACTTTTCCCCCCCCAAAGACTTCAAGGTGGCATGCAATGCACTGTTTTCCCTCCCTCCATTTTATCCCCACAACAACCGCCATGGAGTGGCTGGTTAGCCTAAAAGGCAGTGAGTGGCTTGGTGTCTTCCTGGGAGCTTTGATGACAGGATTTGAACCCAGGGACTTCCAGGTCCCAATCTAGCACTCTAGCCACTACACTACACTTGCACGTTTTAGATGAAGGCTCCTTCCGCAATGGGTCTTATTGTGGGATATCCCACTGTGGAAAGAGCCTATCTTCTGAACAACAAAAGGGGAAGTTCTGCACTTTGTAGCAAAAAGCCTCAAAATGAAATAAAAGCTGTTTTTCCTTGATATATGTACTTGTTTTTAGAGCGTTTGTTTCCTCCCACGGTAGAGTGGGAGCCCTCTTGGAAACCCAACCCCTAAATCTTTAGTCAGACACCCATAGTCAGTCAAGTCACTCTTTGCCATGGAGAATTTGGGGGAGCAAATCTATTCCTGCAGTACTTGTCTATGAATTCAGGAAATGTGTCCCAGGCCAGGAATGAAGCAGGCCATGTGGAACATCCAGATGGCCACCTGTGTGATGGCTGCCTGGCCCAGTCTAGCTTCAAAACCGGGGAACAGAAGTTTCCCTGCCTCGAGAAGTTACAAGCTGGGTACATTTTGCTGCCCTTCTGGAACCACCCTCTGAAGTGCACTATCTTCTGGAAATATCCCCAGGTTCCAGAATGAGGCCTAGGCAACTCCTGTCACTGCTGCCTATCTGCCTAGTGGCAGCAAGAATGGGAAGCCATTCCAGCTCCTATTTGTATGTAGGCCTCTGTCTTATGGACCGTCCAGATTTGCCTTTCAATCTGAAAGATCAGGAGGCTGTATAACAGATCAGGGGCTGATTTGCACTTTGGCCCATAGTTTACAATTAGGCAACATCTGGCAGGTGCATCTACACTTACAATCAGTGCTTACAGCCTACAAGTGACAATAAATCAAGTTGAAGCTATGTATATACATCTAGAACTAGGGGATTAAACTCCATTCCTTCATGTATATGCTACCATTGATACAGTATTATTCTATGCAAATAGCTCAAGGCCAAAACTAAATGTGTTTCTATCTGTTTATATGTAACACAGAGTGGGGAACCCAAAGAGTGTGCAGGTAGAGGAAGTTAAATTTTCTTGTTTTACTTGGTTTAGCTTTCTGCAATTTGTCTCCAAGGTTTGTATCGTTTAGCTTTGTTTGTTTCCTTAGTCAAGGTGACCTGGTACCTGAGCCAGAGATAGGAGCTGAAGCCTGCAGGTGAGTTATACTGTGTGAAAGACTGGCACTTCCTGTGTATGCTTTTGTTTTAAAAAATTACCTCCTTTTTTAAGTGGGGGGGGATTAATACAGATATACCTGGCACAACATTGGCATAACATTTGCTTAGCTCTTCCATGCCCAGCTGGGGACTGCTTGTTGTCTCTTAAGCAATTGAACTGATTTATTATGAGGATCCTTGCACTATACTAATTAAAATGCCAAAATGGGGTGTTGAGTTGTGTTGGAAGGTTTAGTAAGGGATCAAGATAATAATAATAATAATAATAATAATAATAATAATAATAATAATAATAATAATAATAATAATAATAATAATAATAATAATAATAATAATAATAATAATAATAATAATAATAATAATAATAATAATTATTATTATTATTATTACTATAGTTTATTTCTAAAGCACTGAACAGGTACTAAGCGCTGTACAATATTATATTAATCTTAGACAGTTCCTGCCCTCAGGCTTACAATCTAAAGAGACAAGAAACAAAAGGAAACTGGTGTGGGAGGGAAAACAGATAAAACAGAATATCACAATGGCAAATTTCTATTTCACCTTTACCCTCTGGATCATCTGGAGGACACTCCAGAATAGTGGGCCAAGGTGAAGTGGAAATATATCTCCCAGGTTTCACAAGATCTTCGCCCTTGGAGCATAAAGGAGGCCTGCTGTTCAGGTAAAGGACTTTCTTGAACCCTGACAGGTGAATACTACCAAGCAGTTGCATATCCGTGAAAATGCATCCACAGTAGGGATATGGACAAATATTCATAACATTCAAAATTTGTACAAATTTGGATATCCATATTCAAATTGAACGCTGCGACATTTGAAGATTGACATTCAAATTCGAATCAAATGCTTCAGAACATTCCTACAAAGCTTCATTTCATTTGTGAACCTGGGGAGGTGTGAAAGCTGCTGTCCCAGTCACATTTGCAATGGATCTAGAGTGGATTTGAATAGGATTGAGAGTGGATTCAATGTGGATTCAGGGTTGAATGGACACTTTTAGAGCGGATGCATTGGGGATACGTAAGAGATACATAGAGGATTCCTATGGGATAAGTAGAAGATTCCTATGCAATTCGTATTGGACATTTGTATCGAATTTGTACTGAACATCCGTATCGAATCAAATCCTACCACATTCAAAGAGGATCTATTCAAATAAATATTAATTTTCTTGCATTCAGTTAGATATGAATTGAAACCCCCCCCCCCAAAGCATTTGTGCACATCCCTAATCCACAAAGCTTTCACATTTGTTCCCACAGACGGCTGGTTTTATTCCCCTGCTCATGTGTTGCGAGTCATTCTGGCCCAGTCGCTCTTTTCCTGCCCACCATGCAGGTTTACTGTAAGGAAGAAAAGAGGCATCCATAAAATATGCATTATTCTCTTTAGCAGAAGGAAAGTAGAAAAATCAGATGGATATGCTCTTATACTAGCAACTGATACCATACATAAAATTGACTGTGTCTTCATCACACAGCTGGAGATGCCCTCACATACCACTGAAATTGGGGAAGGGCACCATAGGGTGGCAAATTCACAGCATGAGGCTGCATCCCCATTACAACCTTATTTTGATTTCAAACCATTTTCAGTCCTCGCAGACCCCACGTCAGTTTGGCTTAACACGCTTTCCGTGTGTTAAATTGCCCCAAAGTATTGTAAATGTTAATCCTCATTTCAACAGTTCTCACTCCGGTTTGTGCGCTTGAAACGTTTTACATTTTTTAATGTGGGAACCGTTCCGTGTTAAGGGATGAGAGTTTTCCTCCCCCAATAGCTTGCTTCCAAAGCAAGCTGTAAAATCCACCCCTTAAAGCAGCAGCCGCTACACTGTAGCAATCCAAGCACTTCACACCTGATAACAATCTTGCCATTTTGAAAGTTCTGACCTTTAAAAAAGGGAAAAGAATGGAAAGCAGCTGCAGGTTTGGGGAGATGTGTGCTTTAAAGGCTGTGACGGTGATGGGCGAAAGGGGCTTGAGTTGCCGCTGCTGCCGTGTACCCTGAGCAGTGAGGAGAGGAGGGGAAAGAATTGCTGGCTGCCCGCTGCCATTTTTCTTCCATCCAGGCAAGCAGCAGCCACCCAGCCACCCAGCTAGGCTTCGTGAAGGGGTCTCTTATGGGTGGTGCATTCACGGCAGGATGAAGAGGACAGGGCAGCCCCAAAAAGCGGTTTTTAAAAAGTAGCCACTGGAGTCCCCCCTTGAGTCACGTATGTCCTCAGAATCCGGATTGAACGTGATTCTGGCTGAAAGTAATGGGATCCGGGAAATCCGCATTTGCATCCGGTTCTGTTATTTCAGTTTAGGGAAACTGGATTAAGCTTCTAATGGGGATGCGGCCTGAACCTTTCAATTATATCACTTTATTTTCTGGAAGGAACGTGAGACAACCCATAGGGCCACCAGCAACTACACATACAGACTGACTCACAAGGAGTTGCTGGCCTTATGGGTTGTCTCACATTGCTTCCAGAAGATACAGTGATATAATTGAAAGGTTCAGGCTGTGAATTAGCCAGACTGTGCCTTTGAGACCCCTATTCCCCCCCCCCACACACACACAGAGCACGATTTCATGCTCTACAGGTAGTGCATGATTCGGGAATTTCTGGGGAAGGGCATCTGCACTTGGAGGAGGTTGCTATAGCCTCCATGTGCCCCCTGCCTTCCCAGAAGTTCCCTAAACATGCACTACCTGTAGATGCTCAACATCCTCCCCAACTTCCCCCAATCACTTACCTGTTGCATCCAGCCAGGGAGCATTCCCACCTCTGCTGGAGAAGGTCAACAGGGCTGCCACACAAACACACTGACAGCCCTGCTGCCCTCCTGATGAGACTGCAACTGTGCAGAGCATCATCATCATCATGGCAACTGAGCTGATGCATTTGCAGTCTGCAGGATGCTGCAACCAAAATGGCAGTGCCCTGAAGAGGGACCGGCCCCGCAATCAAATCAAAGAAGTAAAAAGTGGGGTCCCTCAAGGCTCAATGTTGGGACCAATGCTTTTTAATTTATTCATCAATGATCTAGAAGAAGGGGTACATAGTAAAATAGCAAAATTTGCTGATGATACTAAATTACTTAGGGTAGTAAAAACTGAAAGAGATTGCCAAGAGCTCCAGAGGGATCTCATAGCATTGGGTGACTGGGCAACCAAGTGGCAAATGTGCTTCATTCTTAACAAGTGCAAAGTAATGGACATTGGGGCCAAAAACCCAAATTATGTCTACAAACTGATGGGATCTGAGCTTTCTACAACACACCAGGAAAGGGATCTCGGGGTTCTGGTGGACAGTTCAATGAAGATGTCAACCCAGTGCTCAGCAGCAGCAAAAAAGCTAATTCAGAGCTGGGAATAATTAGGAAGGGAATAGAAAATAAGTTAACAAGTGTCATTTTGCCTCTTTATAAATCTATAGTGAGGCCACATTTGGAATACTGTGTACAATTCTGGTCACCATATCTCAAAAAGGATTTTGTGGAACTGGAAATGGTGCAGAGAAGGGCAACCAGAATGATTAAGGGTCTGGAACACCTCCCTTACGAAACCAGGCAGCAGCATTTAGGCTTCTTCAGTCTGGAGAGATGGCGTTTAAGAGGGGACCCGATTGAAGTATATAAAATTATGCATGGTATAGAAAAGGTGGATAGAGAATATTTCTTTTCTCTATCACACAATGCTATAACCATGGGGCACTCTATGAAGCTAATGGGTAGGAGAGTCGGATCCGACAAGGGGAAGTATTTCTTTACCCAGAGGGTTATCGGTTTATGGAATTTGTTGCCGGAAGAGGTGGTAACAGCTACCAGTCTAGATCATTTTAAGGTAGGGTTAGACAAATATATGGATGACAGATGAATGAATGCCTAGGTACATTCTAGGCTGGGGTGGGGGGAGCAGGACACTTCTAAGACCATTTGCTGGGTTTCGAGAGCAGGAAAGGTTTTGTCCTTGTCTCTGCCTGAGATGCCCATGAGCATTTGGTGGGTCACTGTGTGCAACGGGACGCTGGACTAGATAGGCTGTGGCCTGATCCAGCAGGGCTTCTCTTATGTTCTTATACGATAAGTATTTGACTGCAGGGAGGGGGACGCTTGCGGGTGTGTATGAGTGCTAGTCAACCTTGATTCGTAGCACTCCTTGGGTTTATGGAGGTGAGTGGAGATGTGGCCATAGCTAAAATTCAGATTCAGAAATGTCTTCAGTGCAAGCTAAGGTCAAAAAAGGTTATAATTCACCAGGCATGAGGAGAACAATATTTGAGATCTTTGTGATCACTGGAGGGTACAAGAGTGTAAAGACACAAAAATTATTTGTAGCATAAAACAGTAGTTTCAACCAGTGGGAGGTGGAGGGGAGAGTTTAGTCTAGTGGAGCATTTTATTTCCTTGCTTATCTGAACAGTCCTTCTTTTCTGGCTGGTTGTAGCCTCTGGAGATATATCAAATCCTATCTTTTGAATGTTATTTATGCTGCTTTTTGGTGTTCCTTGTTTTCTAAAGAAAATATCCACCTGCATCTGAGAATTTAAAAAGATAAATATTCAGGGGAAGAAAAGTAGCCTTTAGAGATCATTAAAAATTGCAATACAGTGATTGATTATATCTGTTAGCAAAACAAAGTTCTTTGTTCAATTCATGAGTTCCCTTGGGACCGCATTCATGTGTCTGTCAATGACTATTCACTATTTAAAAAGCTTCAGTCATACCATAAGGGGGTGTAGGGGAACAGACAGAATCACCTGACTGTGGAAGTAGCTCACATCCACCATGTCAGTGTAATATATCTTGACATAATCAGGTATTTCATACAGTTCAACATGACATTTGAACAAACAAGAAATTTAAGAGCGCCCTACTTGCTTCAGACTAATTCTTGGTATAGCCTAATATTCTTTCTCCAACAGCAACCAATTAGAAATGTTTAGAGGAAACGTGTAATAGCAAACTATCCCATAATGTCTTGGCAGTTCTCCCCATCTTAAGAGCAATGGCTCCTGGTTTTATTTTGTAGCTTATGCTTTTAACTCTGAGGATACCCAGGGATTGGTGTCTTGGTGCAAACAGTATTTCTCTGACACAGGCCATGGATGATGGGCGCTCTAGTTTAATAATATCTGGAGACCAAAACTGAATACCATTGACTTCTGATTTACGTCCAGCTCCTAGATGCCTTTTTCAGTTCCTTATACTAACAGCTATCCCACACAGAGCAACTTCCAGTGTAAAGAAGTTTTACATGCCAGCAGTCAGATGTCAAAATGTAACCAGGGCAATCCATGGCATTTCATTCATTCTGCAGAGGACACTGTTGCAGGCAGATGGGAAGGAAACAGGGGAAAGTGCCATGCAACTTTCTCTCTACCCACGTTTACCACCCTACATCTGTTCAGGAGGTGCTGGAATTCTGCCCCTGCAGCAGCAGCTGCTGCTATACCAAGAAGCACTAGGAGGAGTTGCTAGAAGAAGGGAGTGGGTGGGTGGATGGATGGATGGATGAAATTACTCGAGTGACAGATGCAGACTCAACAAGACTGCTGCAGGAAGTGAATGGAACTGGTCTGTCTAGTTACCAAACTGTCTGCTCTCTCTCTCTCTCTCTCTCTCTCACGCACACACATTCTAACCCAAACCCCCCTTTTTTCAACTCCCGTAGAGTTTGGAACTACAGAGCCCGCTGCCCTATATCATATTCAGTGATTTCTATTTCTATTTACTTTTACATTTTTAATTTTCCTTCTTGTTTACCAGTTTCATTGTGCGCTACCCTGAGATTATAGTAACTGAGTGGTATAAGGTCCTTTCCACATCTGTTCTTTAGCCTTTGCCATCCAGGTGGTAGGGCAGGATAGCGGGTGTTCCATCTCCCTAACATGCTTCATCTGCACTGGACAGAGGCTTTGAAAATGGCTCCATAGCCCATATACCTAAGGTTTGATCCAGCTTGAGTCCATCTTCAGAGTGAGAGAATGGGTGTTTTTCCACTGTCACTAGAAGTACATTAATAGGTACTTAATGGGTACTTCTAGTGACAGTGGAAAAACACCCAATGAATCATCAATGTGCCAGTAATTTTCTTTCCATCTTATCTATCCCAGAGCTGAATTTTCTGAGTTATTTAACACTGAAAGAAAACAGCTTCAAACTTTGTTGATGTATCCTCTCACTCTGAAAGTAGACTGAAGCTGGATTATACCTTAAGTGTGACCACAGCCTACAGTAGGTGTAGATCTGTTTAATGAGGTCTACAGCAAACAAGCACGGTGTACTGGACCACAGCGTGTACTGATGGCACACCCTTGTGGTCCCTTATAATACAGGGGACTCTTTTCAATGGTAGTCCAGGAATTATTTTTAAAAGTGGGTGTGCCACACTTCAGAGTTCCTAGTTTCCAGAACTTTCCCACTGCCTCAGAAGGCTCCCAAGGACTGGAGTGGGACAGGCCTTCTAGATGCAGACGTCTGTCCTGCTCCAGAGACATCCACTCCAGCTTGGGACAGGTAGCTTATTCCAGGATGGGGCAACCTCATACCAAGTAAAATAGCACTCAGGTTTTCTTTATTTGGTTGCATTGAGAAGGAAGCTACATAAGCAAAGAGTACGCCCAATCACATTGAATGGAACAGATGCTACAGTGATGCTACAGTGCTTGAGTGATGCTATAGACTAGGGCCCTGGAAATCTGGCTGGTGGTGGCCAGTGACTGATGAGCACTTGTTATTAGTGAAGCATTGCCAGACTTCATTAAGGATGTGCACAAATGGTTTTTTTGGCATTTGCTTTGTAACAAATCGAATGTTAGGAAATTTGTATTTGTGCGAATGGATCCCCTTCGAATGTGGTAGGATTCTATTTGATACAAATGTATTACAAATTCGTCTGAATATCCGATATGAATGGATACGTCTCCAACATGTATTGGATATGTACGGATACATATCCAATATGAATGGATATGTATCTGATACAAATGGATATATATCTGATACGAACAGATACGTATCCGATACATATCTGATACGAACGTTAATGTAAGAATTCCATAACATTCAATTTGTGTATGAATGTGGAAATTCATACGACTTTTACAAATAATGAATGTTACAAAGATTCATGCATATCCCTAGAAGGAATAGCAATGCCTGGGAATATGAAGCAGGATTATTCTTTTTACTATTTGAATTTGTGGTTTGTTTTTTTAAAATTGATTACAGAAGAGTTGCATTTTCTAAAAGAAGCAATTGAAAAAAGACCTGTCTGATTGCACCCTACATCTCCCATGATTCTTAGCCATAGTAGTCAGTGCTACTGAGGACTGTGAGAAATAAAGTTTTTAAAACATGTTAGTGTGTTTTACATTTCAACCTGTGATCGTGGCACCAACACTTGATAGACTAGCTATAGAGGAGGAGGAGATAGTTTTAGTACAGTCACAGTAAACAGGAATATAATACAAAACTTTGCCATCGACACACATGATGTGCTGGGGTTCCTATATATATTTGGAGCACCTTTCATGTCTGTGATGAGGCCAGATAAAAAGTAATGTTGGGGTTTTGTTTCTTCGAATGACGCAAAAAACATTTATTTCATATATGACAAATCTTGAGACACCTAGCAATTCTAATAAAGGGCAATGAAACTGCCCCTCACAATCTTGCCCATTTTCTATTATTTTGAAAAATAATTACTAAAGACCCATAATCTTACTCTGAACTGAGTATGGAACTCCCAGGAAGATTAGCTGAGTTCCATTCATGGAAGTATACAGCCTGTTCCAGTAATATAATCTGACCCTCGAAGCAAAAAGGTTCAGACTCATTAAGAAAGCTCTTCCCTGCTTCCAAGGGGCAGAGGCAGCTTTCCATTCTGTGCTCATCTGAGAAGGGGCAGTGAAGAGAAAAGTCCAGAATACACTGTCATCTGCAGTGTGCAGATAGTAGTATATCAAATAATTAACCTTTCCTGTTAATGGCTGAGTTTGTCAAGAAAACACAGTGAGTTAATATTTGGGCTGTTTAAATATTCATTTAAGCAGCACAAATATCTGTTTGCCACCGCACTCCGAATTGTGTTTCTGGTCTAGTGTACAATACCTGGGCCAGATCCATAATTAGAGAGCCCAACAGGTAAAATAGGCCCTGACTGAGAAGGCAAAAAAAAAAAAGGAAGCAAACACAAAAAGCCAAGAGACATGAAACCCCAGGGTGGTAACAAAATATTTTCTTTGCTTATTGCTTTTATTAGTTGTCCAACGTATTTAAGTTGGTGAAAATGGCTTTCATCAGGGGCATAATAAAATTATTCCAGAATATTCTTTGAGAGACCACAAAAATGCACATGAGGATAGAGTGTGTTTGATTCACAGGGAGAGAAAAGTAATTAAATATTGCAGCATATAAGCAGAGCCATGATCACAAGTCGAAATGTAAAAGTAAAATGTAAAGAAGTAAATGTAAAATGTAAAGAAAATATTTTGTCAGCAGCTTTGGGTGTGATCACACAAGATTTATTTTGAACACTCATTTTTAAAGGAACACCTCAGGCCCTGCATGATTGCACATTTTTCCTCTTTCTTCTGTGCACACAACTGATTGCTCACAGCCCACCCAGGATTCCATGTCCCTGATTGGTTGGTCAGTAGTAGCAGATGTTTCAAGGCTGCTATTGATTATATGATCATCTGTAGCTCAATCTGCCTCAAACAGTGAGTCACTCTGGATGCTTCTGCACTTACCGCTGGAAATCTGAATTAAGTAGATCTGTTTTTATGAAATGAGTCTCTAGCCAAGAATCTGTTTTTATGAATGTTTCTCTAGCAAGATCTGTCTCAAACAAATACGGATCTAATGAGGCCTCATGCTTCCGCACACACGCAGGAAGGACAGATTGCGAGGAACAGATTCTGCCTTCGCTGTGCGGATGCAGTAGCACAGATTTCAAGATGGCTGCCCCAGAAGCCGTGTGACTGGAGCCTTCAGCCATCAGTCACCGCTCCTTTCCTGCCATGCACGGGCCAATCAGCAGCGTGTCTGAGATCCAGTGCCCGCCTGGCACCGAAGCCGGCTTTCTGTGCATGGAATCGCTACATTCAGACTTGCTGTCCCTCTGCCGCCATAGCTGGGCATCTGCCCAATGCAAATCCCATGTGAGAGGGACTTCATGGCTGGACTGTGCTTCTCCTGCCTCACTCAACATGGCGGCTTCCTGCCGCTGCCTCACTCAACATGGCGACCTCCTGTCACGCCCCATGTGTTCTCTCTCCCATCCGTGTGCGGACACATCCTCTGTTAATGCAGATTTAGAGCACAAGTATCCATTAAGGGCCTTTTCACATAGGCTCTAAAAACGGATTTAGAGCCAGATGCGGGAAGGATTAGGACGTGGCATCCGCACAGGGACCGGAATTAGGGTCCCTTTGAGGATGCCACATCCGCACATCGGCGTTCAAAACCCAAACCAGATGTAAGACCTGAAAAATCAGGTCTTACATCTGGCTTTTCCCCTTGAACCAGTTTGGAAGTGAATGCTTCTGCACCAGCAGGGAAAAAGCCGGATTGCCGGCGCATGCCCAGCTGCCACAGAGGGAGAGTGCATGGTCTCCCTCCCTGACAGGTGGGCAAGTCCGGCGGTCGGCTTCTCTGGCTTCCCCCTGGCAAGAGAAGGGGCGATCGGCCCTTCTCTGGCCAGGGCAAGCCAAGTTCTACCCCCATCCTGCCAAGGGTCCCGCGCTCGCGCCCGCCGCCTTACCTCTTCACCGTTGGCCCGATTCTGGGACTGTGTCATGTCACAGGCCGGTCAGGCAACAGGCAAACACTTGCGCAGCTACTCAGTCCCAAATGTTCCAGGCGTACTCAAAGTCAGTTCCAGTCCAGGGTCTAGGAGTCCAGAAGTCAGCAAGGGTCAGGCAGTTCAAAGAGTCAACAGGTCACAAGGAGCCCAGGATTTCAAGCTGTTAAGACATCTGCATCAACTTGAGACAAGGTGAGCTTGTTCTTAAACAGAGGAGTCAGAGCCACGCCTGTGGTGCAGCTGGGCTAATTGCTCTGATCTCCGTCTCACCTGCTTCTGCTGTCTTTGATTAGGCTCACTGCTGTGGACTCATCATCAGAGCTGTCTGGCTGCTCACCTGGACTCGGCCTTAACTCTTCCATGCCTGCAATGCCCTGCTGTGGCTGCTCCTCAGCCTGTGGTCGCATTGCAGGCAGGCTTCCCTCCTCCGAGGAGGCTAAACAGGGCATGACAGACCGGCGGAGCTGGCATCAATCGTGCATGCATGCGGCACGGCCCTGTCTGTCCCAGCAGCCCAGGACTATATTTCCCAGCAGTTGGGCATGCGCCCCAATCCGTTTCCCTACCTGGCCCTGCTGCCGCCGCAGGGCCTCGGAGAATCTGACCCTATTTGGGTCAGATTCCCTTTTTAAAACGTTCCGCCTTAAAACGGATCTCATAGATCTGTTTTCGGCAGCACGTGCGGAAAGGCCCTAAGACTACCTTCAATGTGGTCTTCCTGGAAACCAGTTTAAGGGCCGCTTAACACCCATTAGAGACACATAAATGCAGAAACGGCTTTCCCAATGTATCTCTAATGTGTGCTGCTATGCGGACGCGGTTTTTCCCAAGTGTCTAAAATGTGTTCTTAATGGGTGTTAAAGGGTCAATGCGGAAGCACCCTATGAGAGTTATTATTTCTTGTTTGTGGAAGGGGCAGATAAATTAGAGACCTGGAAATCTTGTGATATTTGTGTATTTTCTGTCTGGCACTTGGGTCTCAATTTATCCCAGGCCTGACCCTTTTTCTACACTGGGCTTTATTTTGGATTATATCCTGGAATAGGGACCTGCCATCCACATGCTGGTGCAGAGCTTGCCATAGTCAGAAACAAGAAAGTAAGCAAACTCAACAGAAGCTAGGTAATATACACTGAAAACCCATCTAAACAAACATGGCTTCCCATGTTTTGAAACATAGTTTTTAGTGTGATTAATGTCTGATTAGAAGACATCTTAGGTCATGGTCAGACAGGACATTTAATCAGATTCCAGACCATTTTCTCTTCTGAGAGTTCAAACATAAGAATATCTTTCCTTTTTTCCTCCAGATTTTCTCCTGAAAAAAAGACTATAAAGGACTATAAAGGGGCACATCTGAATACCACTGCCCAAGTCACACACGCTGCTACGCAGATGGGCATCCATTAAGCATGTATGAATGCGTGCCAACATATCCCAAGCTTTCACAGTGCAGATTAATTAAGGTGATGTCAGAAATGCATTCAGGCTACAACTCTTTCAAAGTCACCTTAGTAACTGCCTGCTGAAACCACTATTTCTACTACAGTTCTGCTGCAAGAATATCCTCAATGCAACAATTTCCTAATCAGTGGTAAATGCACTACACCACATGGTATGGGGACCCCAATTCAGTAGCAGCCTCAGCTCACATTAGCCGGCCCGTCACTAAGTAAATTGGATTAATTTTAATTCCACCCTTTCAAGAGTGGTGGATCCAAAACTCTGTATAAAAACGGGGTCCATTAACCCTGTTTTAAGTCATGCCTGTTGGAACGAAAATAAAATAAAGAGATTCTGGAAGACACAAGCATCTATTCTATTCCAGGAAACGCATGCCTCAAAAGAGAAATGATATTTGAAGCTAAGAACATGTTTTATCTTGCTTGTTTCAAGCACTGAATCTTCATGGGGGAATCAGAAGACCTTTTATAAATGGGGATGCAGACGTTTAGCCATCAGCAGAGAAGAATGCTGATTGTGTAAAGGGTACAGGCTATAGTTTCACCTTTCAAATGTCAATATACTCTGCCTAACCCTGGTGAACTTTGAGAAAGACCTTTCTGTGGAAAGCTCAGAAGAGTTCTTAGCTGTGATTTTTTTAAAAAGAAAAAAGCCTGAAATAGACTCTTTGTTTGTGACATTTAAAACAAAGTTGAAAATACAGAATGAGATGCATACACCCAGGAAGTCAACTTTATGTGGACTATAATATAGTATAGAAACACACATTTTAAGACCCAGTAACTTAATTTGTATCAGCCTGAAATATTCCATCAAAATAAGTGTCTTTAGTTATAGGGGTGCTTCCAGATGGCAAAAGGCAATTGCAGGATTTCAGTGATGGCCCCCATTTTATGAAACAGTTCCCCCCCCCCCGAGATGTTTTAGGCACCTTCACTTCACATGTTCAGGACAGCAGTGAAGATGCACCTCTTTGCCCTGAATTTCACCATGCCAGCTTTTCCTCCCCACTTTCAGATGCCATTATGGTTTCGGTATGTTTATTTTGCGTGTGGTTTTTAATGCTGTGACCCACCTTGAGACCTTTGGGTACAGAGCAGGAAAAAAATGCAAATAAATAAATCGAAAATAGCAAATCTGCCAAAACAATTGAAGTGCAGCTAACAGGTATTCCATGATTCCTAACTTTAAAATTGGAACATAACCCTGACTTTTTACTTCCTTAACAATAAAAATTCCAGCTGCTTTTATGTTGTGAAGGAGATAAGTGCATGGGGAGCAGAAATCTATGATGTTTCATATTTTAAGGCATCACTTTCCTTGCAAGTTCTAAAAATTTCAAACCTCTGAAAAATGTGAGTATTCCCCAACCACCTTTCATATAATATTAGGAATCCCTTGAGAAAAATAGGCAGATGTGTGCACGTTGGCTAAACAGCAGTTGCTAGAGAATAAGGAATATTTCTGTGGATGTACAAGAGCTCCTTCACTCATTCATTTGCAAGCTATGAAAGCAAATGTCCTGATCAAGTAGGTTTACAAAGTCTGATCAACAGCATATAATATCAGAGTGAGCAAAGTGCTTTATGGTTCACTCTAACTGTCCAAGCTAATGATTTCATTACCCCTATGACTAGGAATATTGGGGGACTCCCTTGTGTTTTGTCGCTTCAGTAATGAGAAAATAATAAAGATTTTGCATTCATGCCACACTTTCCATCGAGGCGAGGCTTTTCAGTTGAGTCTTTGAGTAGCTCTCTGGGGAAGATAAAAAAAAATCCTAATTAAGCAGATAGCATGGTGAAGTGCAGGCAGGTTAGGGGTATCAGAAATGCATGCTACAAAGGAGCTGTTGTTCAGTTGCCAGGGTTATCTGACCTTTCTTCTTTAAAGAGTTGTCCCTTATTCTTCAACATTGCAACCTCAAAAGGATGTGTCAAATCTTCTTAGCATCCCTTTAAAAAAAAGCAACTGACCAGAAATCCCTAGCAACTTATCACTGCTCTGTTATTGTGAAGGAACACAACTTAGTTGGTGGAATTTTGCCAGGAGAAATAACATAAACTCTAATCCTGATGGAACCTTAAATGGTTACATTTTAAATGTGTTTTAATAATACTGTATATATTTTACCTTTCTATCATTGTGACCTATCCTGGGACATTTTGGTGAGGAGCATGATATAAATTGTTAAATTGATTGATTGAACTGATATGTCCAAGTGACATCCGTTTGCTTCTGCCAATCACTGCCTCTCCAAAAGGAGTTAGTAATATCCATAAAAACAATAAATGAGGGTGTAGACTTGCATAGTATTTGAAGGTGTGCTAATTTAGAAGTTATAACTATGGACAATTACATCTTTCCATAGCAGCGATGAATGTAACCAGGTAACTTACATATCTACTGAACAGGAGTTAACAGGAAACGGGCAACCTCATCTCTGCACTTCTCCCCTTCCAATATTTTTTTTATTTTTAGTTTTTAAGGTTAAACTGATAGGGACTGGAGACAGGTCAATGCCTTCCAATTGATCAGTATCATCCAAAAGCTTTTCAAAATGGAAGGCTGTCCTCTGTAAAGTCATGACATAATCTTCTCTGTATTTCACTCAGCCAAGAACTTTCAGACATTATTTCTACAGGAGGGGTAACCCATCAATGGCCACCTCCCTTTGGGGGAGAGGCCTGGAGTTGCTGCATGCAGACATGTCTTTTCTCTCTTTTTTTGTGATGCCCCACTCTTTTCTGCTTGCTCTTTCTTTCATTTCTTATTCTCCTCCCCACACCACTTGGTTTCTATTCTAGTTGCAAACTTTTTTTTTTAAAAAAAATCCTCACCTTCCTAGGTTTTACGACTGCAGAAATGTTTTGACTATAGGTCTGACAACCAAAAATGGCCAGTGGCATGAGGACACTGGCAGGAACCCTCTAGTTCTTATGCCACACTTAGGACACCTTTTGCACTTGGCCCTCCAGGACAGCTCCACATGTTCTGACAGATGTACATCCACACACTGTGGAGACGCTTCCATCCCAGAGCATCTCCTAGTGTGCACACAGCCATTCTCAGTCATAAGCTGTGGTGCAGTAAGTCCTGCTCCACATCTTCACTAGAAGCCCCTGTTCACTCCGAGTACACCCCGCACCCAGCATTAGCATGGGGATGCTGCATGGGAACAGGGCAGGGCGAGGCAGCTGCGACTGCTCACTTGTGCGCCACACTGCACAATGGATGTTGACAACAGCCTGGCATGCATCGCCATTGCTGTGGCACAGTGGACACTTCAAGATGGGAGCATCCACAGTTTGATGGCACTCAGGTAAGTGCTGCACAGTTTTGGAAGGGGATTGGCATTCACAGTTTGAATGCTGGCCACCGTCCCTATACTTAACTTCCTTGGGTCATTGTTTCATGGAGGTTAAGTGCGAAAAGGCCCTGGGTGATGTGAAGAAGGGAAGGAGCAATCTTCTCCTGTTTAGCAGTGGTGGTGCCATTTTGTGAACCAGGTGTAGATTAAAATTTTTTTTAGGGATGTACAAAAATCTGAAAATGCTCTAATTACCATTTGCCAGTCACCTGTACAGTACGGCAATGATTATTAACCTGGGATCCAGGGACACCAAAGGATCTGTAAAGGTCTCACAGGGGGTCCACTGTAGGCCAGTGGTGGTGTGGGGTGGTGGGTGGTGGTGGTCAGTAGGGCGGGTGGGGGGGGCGAGCAGGTGGGCGGGACTGGTGGGCGGGCGGGCGGGCAGGCAGGCAGGCAAGTGGAGGATGCAAAGCCGGGGTGAGTGGGGGATATGAAGTGGGGGCGGGAATCCCCAGCAACAAAAGTTATATAAAAAGGTTCTGCAGTGAGGATACCCCTGCCCTATGGTATCTTCAGAGGAATGGGAGGCTGTGTTGTCTCCTTTGCAGTAGTAAAGAATACGTAGGTTCCCTAGAGTTGCTGAAGTGCCAGGACGTAAGATCACACATGGCTAAATTTGCATGTAGCTGGCCCTGAAGTGTACTCAGGCTAGCAGCAAACTATTGTTATGGTTGAAGTGAGAGCATCCAAGTGTAGGAAGTGCTCTCATGGCCATTCTCTCATAGCCATTCTTCAAAGTCAGTATGCCATTGGTGGAGGAATGTCATGTTTGCGCCTTGTACTCTCATTGGATATGCATTGCACCCAGTGTTGATGTGAAATGTTTGCAGCACAGGAGCAAGCACTTTGCACAAACGCAATTAAGAAAAAGACAGAAAAATTGCATGATGACAGCAAATGCCATTTGTGCAAAGAGACCAAAGAAATAATCGAACACTTAATCTATAACCGCAAGAAGACAGCACAAATCAGTTATAAAGAAAGGTGTGATAAAGTGGCAACTTCGATCCACTGAAACATCAGCAAGCAAATGTATAATTTATCAGCAAGCAAAAGTTGATGGACTCACAAGACTCCAAAAGTAACAGAATAGGCCAAAGTATGATGGGATTTTCAATTTCATACAGAAAAGCATAACAGCGGTTGAGAAAAGCCATTTGTTGACTATTGATATAGCCGTAATCCACAGTTTAGAGTTGAAGAATAACAGCTGGAAATAGTTAGCATATACAAAGACTTGGAACAAATTGAAATCATTCATCTATAGCACAGGAAGATGATGATTGCACCAATATTTATTGGCATCTTTGGTGTGGTGGCAAAATAATGGAGCATCACGTTTAATGCTATTACAGAAATAATACTAGACACGTGTCTAGCAGCATTCCCATAAACAACAACTTTAAAGGATCAGAGGTTTGGCTTGAGACAACCCTCAAAGAAGGGGAAATGACCAGGCTGATTGTGGTACAAAGTTTATATTTATTAAGAGCAAAAGGTACACAGAGAATCACTTTACTGCACAGCAGATAGAAACAATATCAAAATAGGGGTGAATTAGTCATATGGTAACAGCAACTTAAAGTGTGAGGTATCCAAGCTAAACAAATAGTTACTTGCAGAGAGATTTTAACTGTAACCATGGCAAAAATGATGCAGAGTTAGGGTGTTTCTGCACAGGCACTAAGAACACATTTAAAGACATAAACAAGACACATTAGACACACATTTAGACTTACCTTCTGCATTGGAGGCCGGATCCGGGACTCTTTGCGGAGGCCGCTTCCGCACTCTTAATCGGCTCTTGCTGTTGAACAACCCAGCCTCTGGGAAGACCTCGAAAATTAGGTCTTCCATCTGCCCCCTCCCCTCAATCCAGTCGGAAGCTGGTCTGCCTCCTTCGGCCCTTCACCCACGTGCTGCGTGCCATCTGAAACATGCAGTGACTGGCAGCTGGATGCTACAATCCCGCAGCTCCGGGTGTGGCATCAGCAGCGCGGGAGGCTAGATGCCCTTTGGAATGGGTGCTGCAGCTTCCATACAGCACCCAGGGGATCCGGCCACCCAATTCAGCCTCCCCATACATGTGCAGACGAGCGAAAGACCTCTGAGGATCTGTCCCTGTTTGGAGGCAAATGCGGAAACACCCTCAAAGTTCCCAACTCTAAGAACACAGATAAGGCAAAGAAACAGACTAGTGGCCAGCTGTGCCACAGGAACACTGGGATTTTTCAACCAACCAGGTTTGTTGCTAAAAGGCCGAAGAATGGATGTGTAGGAGAAGATAAGAGTCAATAGATCTCAGTTTAATAACTGCAAGAGCTGGCATTAGTAGTCAAAACCGTTCAACCTAACAAACTCTTTCCCCCTGATTTGCCAGTTTGAGCCTCCTATCAATCACAGAAATATCAACTTTTCCTCACACAAATATCAACTAGAGCTTCCAAAATAAACTGGAGTAGCCCAGCTAAGCCACAAGTCCGCTCTTTTTCTAAAGAATGAGCTAGGCCTTTAATATTTGAGCAGAAAAGTGGAGGAGAAGAGTGAAAGGGGAAGAGTGCCAAAGAAAGCAGCAAGAAGGAAAAAAGTAGGGGGCTAACGTGAACTAAGTTCTCGGCATTCCGGAAAAAAATATTAGGGTTGGGTACAGGTACAGCGGAAGCAGAGGTATCAAAAACCTCAGGAATAATCAGCTGTAAATGCCTTGTTGGACAACTGCTGAAACAAAAGGCCTTTTCGCCATTAGGCTACGACACTCTGGGACGCTCACCCCATTCACAGGTAGGCAGGAAAGGAACGCATCTACACGCATTCCTCGCTGCCTACGTGCAGATGGGGAAAGCGCCCCGAAGTGTCCTAGCCTGAAAAGGCTGGACAGGGACGGGGACACCCCTCCCAGGCCTGTCCGCCATTGGGGGAGAGAAGACCCAGGGGAGGCAGTCTTGTCATGGCCCTTCCCTGGTCCCTGCAAGTTCTAGGGTACAGGATCGTGTTTCCTAGGGCCTGTAGGGACCCCCTGGGCACCCACCCACCCACCCCCATGGCCCAGGGACGTGCACGCGCGCACGTGCACCTACCTGCTGGCTGTCCTGGGTCCAAGTGACCCGGCTCAGCCGACGTCACACCGCACATGCACTGGCTGGCCAATCAGAGGCCGCACCACTCGCATGCATGCACCATGGTCTGCGCAGGATCTCATGCTGTGCCCACTGGGTCCTGTCTACCGTAGTGCGTGTGGTTGCAAAGACCATGGCAGATCACACCCTAGGCCCAGCAAGGTGAATGATTTTCATGGGCCTGCCAGCTGTTGGGCTGGTTTTGACCCAATCGTGGTGGAGCCGCCGGCCCAGAGGAGTCAATACTCTGTCCCAGTGTGGCCTCCACGCATTCCAAAAGGCATTGTGTGAAAAGGCCTAAGATGTCGTGAACAGCTGATTAGATACTCAGAACCCAGCTAACCGTACCCCATTAAACCCAGGCAGTTGAAGGTCAGGCTGCCCAGACTTTAGTAACAGTGAATCAGCTCAAAGCCTTGAAGTGGAAGACTCTGATGTCTTCCGTTAATTCAGCAATGGTCTTTGTTTACTCTTTTTAAAATTACCTTTTGAACAACAATAAATTCCTTTAAAAGGAGGAAGGCAAGAAATTCATGGAATTTCTAAGGATGTTCATAAAATCATAAACTGCAGTAGAGGCTCAGGACTGTGTGGTGATTTACCTGACAATCTGGCTCTCTTATGCACTTTTATGTGACTCCCAAGGAGTCCATGCAATGCAGGAAACATTCATTTTTCAAATGTGTGGACACTGCTATTATATCACGCTATTTGTGCTGAGGCTCTCTGAGCATGTATAACAATTAGGCATCTGCATGAAAATTCATAATATTCAAAATTCACACAAATTCAGCTGAATTCATTCAAATTTGAATCTAATATTGGCACATTTGAAGACTGACATTCGAGATCGAATTGAATGTTTCATTACATTCATATGAAGCTTTGTTACATATGTATGGAATTCATATGGGATTCGTATCTAACATTTGTATTGAATTTGAATCCTACCACATTCAAAGGGATTTATTCGAACAAATGTGAATTTTCTTGCATTCGATTTGATACAAATTGAATTAAAAAAAAAACATTCATGAACATCCCTAATATCGATGTTCATCCCAGCCCTGCACACAGGGAGTGCTGTAATGATAGTGACCACACTTTTAGATAGCAAGCAAGTCCCCTGTACTGCGTAGACTTCTCAGGGGTCATGTAAAGATACCAGGGATTGTCGGAACTGCATGAGACTCCTGGGCCTCTACTGCAGTTCATACTTCAATGGTTTGCAGTTTGGCACATCCCTATTAATTTTCTCTACTGGTCTAGAATTATGAATTTATTTTGGAGCTTTTGGTATTCTATTTTTGTAGGGTGTAGAGGGCTGCAAAGTGGGGTGTTAAAATTTAAAGGGATTAACAGCATTGTTAATGCACATAATGCACAATTAGAAAGAAAATTGTTTCTACAGTCCTTGATAATCTTATTGTCTCATACATTCACCATTATAGGAAGAAAAAGCAAAAGTAAGTCCATGTCTGTCTCACATGCTGTAAACAAGCTCCATATATACACTTTTGCTTGGACTGAAATATGTTTAAATTGCTATCTTTTACTCGAGATCTGGCAATTTTTCAACGGAGGGGTGGTGCACGCCTTTCTGATATATTCTAAACGTAATAGTAAGCTGGAAATCTGGTTCCTTTCTTTTCCTTTCTTTTATTTGTTGTAAAATTGTGCTTATGTTATTTGCTGCTTATGAAAAGCAGGTGTTCTCAAGCCAATTGGAACAAATCCTTGTTTTGAAATGCAAATTGTTTTCACAGCATCTGCATAGTTTGAGATAAAGCAGCCAACAATGAATTAATCCTTGTTCAATGCAGTTCATTATCTGGAGACTATGACCGGGGCAGCTTTATATTTGAATTAGAACAATGTTACAGCAACAGGTAGATTTTCCCCTCCTCCTAGCTAAGTGAATCTGCTGAGGAATATTGCCTGGACATAAACAGGCTGTGATTTTTGTGCCTGATGTCTGCTCTAGGGCACAGAATATCGCAATTATATTTCTGATAAGGAATTGCTGTTAAAAATAGGTCATGGAAGATGACCTGTACACAGACCAACATTTGAAGAGCACTGTAAATGTAGCCACCCTATATGTCTTCATAGTATAGTGCATATTTTCTGTGAGGGAGAAGACTGGAGAAATTGAGTTAATATCTCTAACCTGTGCTGAGAATGCAAAATGATGAATAGATTTAAAGAAATGCTCAGCCATTTTGACTTAAATTGAAATTAATGATACTAACCCATCCTCCTTGTTCGAGATCCAGCATATTACCATTACTTCCCCTAACTTCAGCTTTACTACTGGCGCCATTTTAAGTTCTTCTTTCCTAATCTGATGCGATGTTTGATCCCTGCCAATCAGAGATCACATCAGAAATATAAATTAGGGGAGCAGTACTTCCAGAATTAGGTCCCATTCATATAGTCTATATCTCAGCACAGCCTCACACTGCCTGAAAAGCAGCCTGATGCTAGGGATTTTGGACTGCAGCTTAGCCCTGCAGACGTAGAAAGCAGAGGCCTTTTTGCACTACAGCCATAACGGCTGTAGTGCAATTAGCCTATGACACTTTGGGACGCTTTCCCCATTCAGACGTAGGCAGGAAAGGAACATGTCTACACACATTCCTACGTGCCTACATGTGAATGGGGAAAGCACCCTGAAGTGTCCTAGCATGAAAAGGCTGGACGGGGGTGGGGACGCCCCTCCCAGGCCTCAATGGGGAGTCACTGAGCCTCCACATGGATGGTGACAATGCAAGAAAACTTTCTGTTGATGCTTCTGAGCAAACTGGTTGAATTTATCTAAAATATAGTAGCCTTGGGGGAAGAATAACTGTTTGACGTACAATTTTGTGTTTGGACAGAATTTAGTATTTTTGGATGTTAATATTTTTCTCAACTGTTTACATATGTCTTGGAAATTGACAAGTGGGAAAAGTAAGTGGATTCCCCATGTCATCACAGGACCAAAAAAAGCCTTAGGCAGCATCTCCACTTATCTTTGGAGGCATGCCATGGCTGACGAAGAAGATGCCTGCTGCTACCATGTCTCCATTTATGATGGAACCGGGTGCCTTACCACAATTGTACCAACCCCTTTGCCAGTTAGATTGCCTTCCAAGGTGCCCCTGATTTTATAAAAATCAGGTTGCCCCTCCCTTCTGGCTGAAACAGCCAGCTCAGAAGATAGATGAAAACTTGGTCTTATTATGCAACAATGGAGGACAGATGTTTGGTCAGTATCAGCCAATGAACTAAGGACTTAGCACATTTGGTTGTATAGGCTATAATGGCTATTTTTAAAAAATGTATATAAACACTTAGTCAGCTTTCATTAAAGTTTATCCATAATATTTCTAGGACACTATGGCTAATATGCTTCTTCTCATGACATGGTTTGCAAGCTTGCTTTTCTTTTCTTTCTTTACAATTATGTATTCTGAAAATAAAAGCATATCTAATATGTCGGTTGTGTCTGGAGGTAGATAAAGCAGGCTAATTCTGTCCTGATAATGTTTTGATGAAAAGCATTTCTTGGTCCATTTGAATCTCATGTGATATTTTTTTCAAAAAGAAACCACATTGAAATTATACAGATTTTCGTACTTGCTTTTTATGTAAACTATGCATTTTTCATTTAAAATTAAGCTTTTTATGGCACCAAAATTAAACTACAGAAATTATAAATAATTATTTTCAAGACCAGGATCTGGGAATTCTAGAATGGCTGAGGTCTACTGTGAGAATTGCACCACTTGCATTTCTTCATCCTTTGTAATCGTGATAATAGTTGTGTTGGGATGAGAGATTTCTGTGCAATCACTTGACTGATTCTTATTTTAGCAACCAACGCAGAAAGTGCTGTCCTAATAATTTGGACCCTAACTTAGCTTTAGTGCTGGTTATAGACACTGTACTGGGAAACTGGACAATCGTGGCAATCAAAATCCCAATTCACAGTGATGCAACCATAATGAGAATATTTGCAGCCATTTTGTGGTACCTTATTCCAACTGTCAGATGTTCAAAGACCAACAGCAACTTAGGAGCAAAGTTAACAAACCTGCCTTATCCAGTGCCCAGGTAAATTTGAAATTAGTATCGGCTGAATTCCAGGAAGACTTAGCAGATTCTCAAGTGTCAGAATCTGAGTGATAATTATTGTGACGTATTTTAAATTTATATTTCCCCCTCCTTGTCATTGTATGTGGGTCTAGTGGTTAGGGAGCCGGACTCTTATCTGTAAATACCGGGTTCGATTTTGCCCTCCCCCGTGAAGCCAGCTGGGTGACCTTGGGCAAGTCACAGCTATCTTCTGAGCTCTCACAGTCCCACTCACAGCATGTCTGTTGTGGGGAGAAGAACAGAAAGCTTTGTCAGTTGCTTTGAGTCCCCTTACATGGGTGAGAAAAGCAGTGTAGAAAACCAACTCCTTCTCCTTCTCTTCTCACTTCACAGCAGGCTTGTGAGAGAGGTTATTCTAAGACTGCATGCATATGCAGTTTAAAACAACCACCACTACCTTTGAGGTGGCTCAGAGACAAGATCAAAAGAGTTGATAAGTGGGATTGTTCACACCTCAGAGCAGCCCTTCACCCTCTCATGAAACTTCTAGCCCAAGAAAAGATGAAAAGCAGTTGAGATGAGAACACTAAGGACATGTGCTACCCTTTTCTGAGGTGCTTTTTGGCATCTGAGAATGCAGTCTTAAAGAGGATGCACAAAGTTGTGGTGATTTGGGCGACTGAAACTTTCATTGTCATGCTAAAATTATCAATCTGAGGCAAAAGAAAAATTACATATTCAGACATCAGAGTCAGGACACTTCCCGGATGGGAGACCACCGGGAAAGCCCACGGGTGGAAGCCAGATTCAAGTAAAAAAAGCATTCTGGAGGAAGGCAAGGGCAGTTGATCTGAGAGGAATGTTAACCTTCACCTTAGCAAAGCGCAGAAATGTGGTTTTAGTCCAAGAAGAGGGCTGATACTTCTATCATTCAAAAATCCACTCCTGTTCTCTCTTCTACATCCTTTTTTCATCTCAGCAAACTAAGAAAGAACAGGAGGTGGGGGTGGAAGCCAGTGATTGAGAAGAGATAATCTACGGCAAATAATTCAGAGCAGGAAATCCTACTTTGCGTAACCCCTATAGTACATACCGGTATTGTATCAATGAATGCAGTTGGAAGGGCAATGGATTCAACAGTAATGAAAAGCAGATATTTTTATGATTGCAAATGCATGTTTTATTATCCTTTGTACTTGACTTAGAACAGCTGCTTGCCTGCTTGAGATGCGCATATCAATCAGGTATTTCAACTCTAATTTTATATACCACACACATATACACACAGAGAGAGAAACACCAGACCTGTAATAATGGAACTATATGTTAATTATGAATGCTGATAAAGGAGGACAAATGATAGATGCTAATAATTCATCATCTTAGTACAGAATGGCCTAGAGAAGGTAACAACAAGGAAAATAATATTTCAGCTACAGGCATTTACTATGTGTTGAAATACAGGCTGTAAAAGAAGTCAAATTCTTCAGTTCTTTTGTGATATATACAGAATTTCCCTACATCTATATAGTATTACATCATACTTTCTCCTTCAGTTTACTGATGGAAATTAATCATGTGAAGGAGCAAAAAGTGTCTAAAATGTAATGAAATCCATATTGGATCCATTTAATAGCAGTTCCTGTTGGTAGAAGAACTAAGATTGTGGTCACAGCTAAGGTTTAATTTCAGCTTCAGTCCACCTTCAGAGCAAGTGACCAGTATTCCCCCCCCCCCCCACTTTATCATCCCAACGGGGAATTTTCTGAGTTATTTAACACTGGAAAAAAAACAGCTCGTAAATTTGCTGATGTATTCTCTCACTCTGAAAGTGGAGTGAAGCTGGTTTAAACCTTAAGCGTGACCACAGCCAAACTGGCCATACACACACGCCTAAAAGCGGCAAGCATGGTATTCACACAAACAATGCCTCTCCTGGCCCTAGAAGTCAACCACTGTGCAGCACCATGATATATTTCTGGATGAAGCACAACAAAGATATGTTGCTCATGGAATCACCATAGTATCTACCTGAGTGAAGGCACTGCCCTCAGAGACCTTTTTGCCACTGTATGGGAATGACACCTTGAAGGGAAATTGCCAGTCCTTTGATGTATTCTGCATGCCCAGTGGTACCAGCAGGGGCCTGTTCACACTTGGCCTTTTTCTGGAGTATATCTCAGGTTAGGGGTCTGTGGTCCACATGCTAATGCAGACTCTAGCAGACCTCACTTTGGGCCAGCTGAAGGCTGCACTAGCATATGGACAGCAAGTCCCTATTCCAGGATATATTCCAGAATAAAGCCAAGTGCGAATAGGCCCCAGGATTGGAGATCACAATCTTCAGCCCTTGACTGGGTGAGCATTATGCCTGCTACAGATGAAGCCTTTAGGGCTTTTTCACACTTAACTTCCACAGGAAAATGTCTCATGGGAGTTACTTTCAGGAACAGCAGCCAGCTTTTGCACCATGAGTGCCGGCACCACCCCAAACTTGTCTGAGGACCACTGCAGTGTGGGATCCTGCATTGCCACAGAAACGGCTTCGGCAACTTCTGCCATATGCTGGGCTATTGCTATGGTGGATCATGACATGGTGCACAACCAAGCAGCTGCAGCCACAGCCAGGAAAGGAAGTGATGCAAATGCTGTGTTTGGGACTGAACCAAGAGTGCCATAGGCATGCCTGGTAAAGCCAAGGAGCAGTTTTTACTTCTCCACAGCTATAGAAGACTGGGACAGCCCTGCATGTTCTGGGCCATTCTGGGATGGAGGTGGCCCTGCAGATGTGGTATGCAGATGCAGTATCCCAGTGGGTGCTCCGCTTTGGATGAGGGGTGATACCGAGGGTAACCTTCTAGTTCCAGAGTTTCTTTTAGGGAAATTAACTTAAAACTGCTCCACCGCTGGCACATGCCACCAACTAAACTTACCTATATCAACAAGAGGAGATCCCTACTCTGTTGGCACTGTAAATGTGCCAAGGGCACCTATTTTCATTTAAGATGGTCCTGTCAGGTAACTGTGGATTATTGGAAACTAATTGGCTGTGAAATTCAATCTCCCATGCATATTGGCTTCACTTTGACACCTGAGGCTTGCCTTTTACATTTATTTAGGGACCACAATTTATCAACACCTCGCAAGGTTTTCTTAAAATTTCTGGTTACTGCACCCTAAGCTGCTTATAACCCCAAACTGGAAAAGGCAGCCTTTACACTGGTATAAGTGCCTGTGGGATTTTGCACCTATGGACTTTGTACACTAAGGCTATTCTACATGCTTTGGAGCTTCTAATGGGACAATTTTCATGAAAGTTCTTTCTTTGCTTCCTTGGTTTATTTCATGTTTCATGAAAGGAAATATAATTCAAGCCAATAATTCAGGCCTTTCTGAAGATTTTGTACTTGGCAAGCATAATGGCTTCTTCTTCTTTAGGCTTTATAACTATACATGCATATACTGGTATTCTAGTAATAGTAGTTTATTTATACGGTCTACAGACCAGATAGACTGGTATTCTATACCAACGTGTTTTTCTCTTAAAAAACTGTATACGTAGAGTTGAATTGATGGCTTTGGAATTTAATATGAGTAAATAAATAGTTTAAAACATTTGAATCAATATAAAATAATATTAACATTCTGGATGGGTTGGGAGAACCTTCATTACTGGGTCTAAGCTTATAGTGACTTCTTCTTTAGGATTAATATCTTATGATAATCAGAAAACTCAATCTTAGGAGCATTTCAAGCACAGAAATATTGACTGCATCTCATAGCATCTTATGTCTATTCAGTAACAATGTAATTACACAGGGTAAAAGGGGCAGACCCTGGGCCAATCTGAGACCCAAGGAGCAGCTATAAAATTTAAAAAACACTTACTGTGTTCCCAAGACTCCAATGATCCATTCTTTCCAAGGATGGGAAGGAATAGCTCTTGGGATGATTTTGCACTTCCTTTCCCTTCCTGTGGACAGGAAAGGTAAGTTGTAGACTAACATTGACCAGTCAACCCTAGTCAATGATAACATAATCCCTGCACAATCGATCACTTACCTGGGATAGGTCACACATCTGATCCTCCGCAGGGTGCTGTCATCTTGGATCTGGCGTCCTGTGTGACTGCACCTGTGCCAGGTCCATCTCTATAGCACCGCTGCTGCTTTGCACAAGCACAGATGCATCAGGAACCATCTAAGCTGCCAGCGTGCTTGCACGGCAGCATCAGTGGCCCCCATTACACCAAAAAAGGTGCAGATGGTCATTGCTGGACACCTCAGGTAAGGTTTTGGTTAAAATTAGTTTGCATGTTTGGTTAAAGTTAGTTTGCATCACTAGTTTATGATTAGGCAACATCTGAGAAGGCAAGGGTGTTTGTAGGCTGTAAGCACTTGCCCAGATGTTGCCTAATTATGAACTATGGGCCATAGTGCAAATTGGCCTATGTTTGGGGTGGTTGGTGTGGGATGCTAGAGAAATAACTGCTAGGGACAAACCAATCAGGAAGCCAGAAATTTGGCTGACAGCATCCCATGAATTGCTAGCATTTGTTGCTACAGAGGGATTGCCAGACTTTAAGGTGAGAAAACTCAATTTTATTTTTCTGTTTGCTTGTTTACTTGGGATGGCTACACGAGGGGCACATTTTGTAAGAGCGACATTTGAGAACAACTCAATGAGATCACAGCCTAAGTCCTTAGTAAAGAACTCAGTAAGCAAGTAAAGAATCATTGCCTAAAATAGACAGATCTCTAAAACAGCTATGTTTGCTCAAGGATACAGGTTTAGATTTTTTGTTTCCTGCCTTCCCTAGAGTAGTGCATTTTTCAATAATGAATGCTGCAGCTTTTCTGCAGCTGTATAAAATGAAGTTGAAAGAGTTCAAAAAGGCTTTGACATGGGGGTGACCTTTCTTCTGAGCTGTAAAAGATAGCCCTGATAGGCAACTACTTGGTTGTTGATTTAAGATCCAAAGATACAGCAGAGAGGGATGGAGAGGGGGTGTCTTAGATGTCAGGTGATACTTTACTGTTCATAAAACCACTTCAGCTGGAGAGGTCACTACAACTATATCAAGTATTGTAAAATCAAATACATCTTTTTCTAACCTACTTGCTGTGAAACAATTCATCTTTCAGATAACCAATCTGAAACCTATTTGGTGGTGGTGGGACAATACAAATGTGCTTTCTCCTGTGCATTTATGCTGTTAGTTCTATTTGCTTTACTGGATGCCTGTTAAAGCCAAAGATTTCCAGATGAAAAATACCTCTTCAAAGTATCAGAGGGCTGGAAACCAGAGCCGAATGAGGGACAACTATCTAGTAGGAATGTGCATGAATATTCGTAGTGTTCAAAATTCATACGAATTTGGCCAAATTCGGATATTTGTTGAATTGAATGTTGGTGCATTCAAAGATTGACATTCAAATTTGAATCAAATGTTTTGATACATTGGCATGAAGCCTTGAATGGGATTGGTATTGGGTATGTATGGGATATGTATAGGATTTGTATGCATTCATATGAGACTGAACATTTGTATTGAATTCAAATCCCACAGCATTCAAAGAGGATCTATTTGAATGAATATGAATTTTCTTGCATTCAATGCAATACAAATCAAATACAGAAAAAAAAATTGTGCACTTCCCTACTATCTAGTTCACTATTTCTTACTAGGCATGGCTACTGCTGGACACAGTTGGCTTTTTGCCAGGGGATCAGTAACCAAAATAAAAACCTCAACAGCAACCTGGCCCAGTTTGGTGGGCTACTGAGAGTCTTGTCTTTATTACTACACTCTGTAAGCACTTTGTCTCATTCTACATTGTATGGAGAGTGGGGGGGGGGGGGCTTTGTTTCCTGGCAGGAAGAGAAATTTTCTCAGATCAGGTTGGAGTTGCCAGGAGCCATGTATTTTGAACTATGCTCTAAAAGGACATGTGCAAATGAGGGTAAAGAGCTCCTTCCTATCTTGCATTTTTGGCTGTGTCTCCACATGGTTTTCAAAATGCTTTGCAGGAGCACTGAAATCTGTCCATCTCCATAGCTCCCCTGCTGAAATGGCATGAGCATGCATGAGGGGTGTCATGTACAAAGAGTCTCCATTTCTGTGCAGGCCTTCTGGACCTGGACCTGGAGGGCAAGGAGTCCCTCCAAGCACAGGTAGAAAGACTTATTAATATATTTATATACCACTTCTCTTTAAATAAAACTGTAACCATGGGGACAGAGGTGGAATCATCAATAGGGATGAACATGAACAAAATTTGCATGGTCAGTCTGTCATTGAAGCAGACACCCATTTGTTCAGTTTGGTGGCAACCAGTTAACCAAACAAATTTGTTTAACTTGACTTGTTTGAAAACAAAAAAGGACCATTTTTTCCCATTGGAAAAAAGCTTTTTTCAAAGGCAAAAACACACTGAACACGAACTTTTTGATGCACAAACATCAGACTTGTTCAGGTTGAACAGATTTTATGGATATTTGAACTGTATTCTTGTTCAATATAAACATTCACAAACATGAATAGTTTTGATCAATTTTTTGAACATAAACTGAACTTGGCACATTCCTACCTTTTTAAGGCTGCCTGAAACCTGCAAAGCCCTGGCAGAAAGCCTGATCCAGCACTGTTTGTGACACATTGATAGTCTCTTCTATCATCTGTAGCTGCAATGTTATGAAACTCATCCTAAGGATCTTGTCTCACAGTACTGCTATAGTCATAAGAGTCAATCTGTATCAGGTTAGTCAAGCTTGCCAACATTCTCACATAGGGTATATATCATTTTTGCTTCATTTTATAGTAAAATTATTTCTCATCTCTTCATGGCTAGGTCGCTGTTACAGAGCCAAGATGCCTTCCATGGGAACCTGTGGTTGCTAGTTTCAAGGTTCACCTCTGCCATATTTTCTCAATCGAGTTGCTAACACCTTGGGGACCATCAAAGGTGCTAAGAGATCCATATGCATGGAGTAGGACCTATGCTGCTACCATATGTGCTGCCAGGGCCTCTCACTATGACCAACTCAAGGGATTGCTTGACCTGTCCATGCAGTCCATACCCAGGCACAGATGTTCCTTGTAAAGTGGCTTGCCTGGTAGCAATGAAGCCAGGGAAGAATCTTAGCCAAGCCAAGTCAGGGGACCTCCTCTAAGCATCTTCCAGGCTGAAGTGGAGTCAGGGCTGATGGATAAATACATGGTGCAGTGCTATGTTCAGCACTATAAAATATGGCAACCACATTCAATCATATTATTAATGCAAACATTTCTCACTTAAAAAATGGTCTCAGATCAAGAGTACCTACTGATCCCGTATCATCTACGGTGTTTGATCAAAGGGGCCAAGGCATCAAGTTTTCCATTTTGATGGCATGAATTTTGCCTGAGGAGCACAGGAAGTGAGAACATGACATCACACTTTTTGCAGGAGTGCCTGATTCACTGAGATGTTAAGCAACTTTTTGTGTTAAAATGGATATGTGCAAGCCACTGGTAATGTGGCAAAGGAGTCACTTCTGCTGAGGTGTCTACCCCAAGGTCTTCTCACACCCCAACCCAGACAGGGCCTAAAACATCCTATGGGTGAGAGAAAGCACAACTAAACTCAAAACCAGGAAAATGTTCATGAAAGCAAGAAATAACTGTAAATAGGATTCTTCTTCCAAAATGTCATAAAGACACCTTGATATAGATGCCTTAAAGAAGGAGGGCTGTTAAAAACAGCATAGCTAGGGGCTGCATCATAAGAGTTCTCCAAGGTGAATCTTCTACCCGCAAACATTTTGTCACCAGGTAACATAATTTGGCTGCCAGTGGTACATAGAGCAGCTAATCCTCTGCTTGCCTTGTGTGCCCTCCGAGATCCCAGTTATAAGGGATGGGTCATTCTTTAAAGGGCTCCCCCTGTAGATTAGCCCTGATCGCTGCTGAAAACCTTCATCAAGGATGTAGAGGCTTCTGGAGATTTAGGAGCTGTAATCCATCCTTTTTGATTCACTGCTATGGTAGAATTATTGTTTTACCTCCTGTCTGATCAAAAGATATTTTGAGTTCATTCCCAAGTTAAAGGCAAAAGGGCCAGCCCTATAGAAGAAAAAGAAGGAGGGCGAGGAAGAGCAGCTAGAATTGAACCAGGAGAACACCAGATTAGAGTCTGAGAATCTAATCACAAGACCATTTTGGTCACATTTAGTGCAACACAGAAAATGCTTATCCTCCAGCTATTAATTACACTTGGAAATGAAATCATCCTTATCTTGTCCCTTACATTTCTTTTTCTTTTTTGGAACTTAGCTGAACTCAGATTTTGCAGACATAGGTTCACCCAATGGTCAATCACCTATATGGCCCAACTGTCATTTTAAAGCATGTGGAATAAGTTAAAAAATTAACTTGGTTCCTGACAGGCTGGCTCCAAATCACTAAAAACTAGCAAGTCACTGCAGTTTTGATCTTTTCATAGAAATTCATTTTTATATTAAAAATTGAGATAGAAATTTACCTCATAAAAAAAAAAAAGCCAGAAGAGTTATTAAGAAGAACACAGCATTCCCCCCAAGAATATACAACATATATATTTGCAAGAAATATTGTGAAGATTCAAATTACCACATGCACATTTTATGCAAATCAGTGCAAAAATTTGACCTTTTTCTCTGGTGATATGTTCAAACGTTTTGCTTAAGCGTATGTATAATGATCTACATGAATGTGATAAAATTATACTTATTTAGTCTTAGGGGTTTTAACATTATATTTGTTAGTGGTTTTACATTCATTTTAAGTTTGGTGTTTTTGCATTGATTATTTTTTAAAAATAATATTGCAATAACAAGTGGTCATGGCAGAAGTATATGTTATATTTATAACCTTGTCTTCCAATTGTGCTTTTGACCCCATGGTCACATATTAGATTATTTGGGGAATGGAAGAGAGAAATGCCATCTCCATGTGTCTTATAAATTCTTTCTGCTTCCTTACAATCAGAGCTTTCCTTTTCTGGTGTCTTAGGAACTCAACATGCAAGGGCGTACCTACTCCTACACCCTGGCAGATTTTTTCACCCCAGACCATCCACCCACAGTTTAGTCATATTCTCAAAAAGCAGACATGCCATTCATACTGTATTTAAGAAAGCAGCCGGCAGTTTGCTGGTTTAAGGCACAAGTAAAACAGAGGATAAAAATACCCTTTCCAAGTCACCCGAGGCATTTTGAGCTTTTCTTCCCCTCCCTTTAAAAAAAGGAATTCTTCAGATGGTTTGAATGTTCATTGCCCACTGCACAGGGTTGGCCCAAGCTGTTGGGTAGCAATGTACAACATTACTGCCCTACTTAAACATACCACATGCTGCAACTCTACATCCAGTTTTGACAGTTGGTCAAGAAAAAGAAGAGGAGGGGAAGGAGAAAGAGAAGAGTAGGTGTTGGTTTTTATACCCCACTTTTCTCACCCATTTAAGAGGATGCAAAGCAGCTGACAAACCTTCCGTTCTTTTTCCCACAAGAGACACCCTGTGAGGTAGGTGGGGCTGTGAGAAAGAGACCTGTGACTAGCCCAAGGTCACTCAGCTGGCTTCATGGAGGAGTGTGGACTCAAGCCTGGTGACTACAAGTTACGAGTCTGACACTCTAACCACAAAACTTTCAAGTCCTCCAAGGACTATGGGAATAATCAGAATCCACCATAACTGCTAAAATAAGAGTGTATTTAAAATGTTCCAAGTCACCAATTGCTAAGTTAAAGGGAAATGTGATCCCACAAATTGGGAAGCTCCAAGCTTTTACAAATGTGCTGGTAATCTGTGGTATTCCTGAATGCAGCAGAAACATGGATTTGGAGGGTGCAGGCATCTGCCAGAGCAGGCCACTTAATGGAATGCCCTTGATCACTGACATCATATGCACCTATCAAAGTTGCACCATTGTTAGCAACAAAATGGATTTTTTAAAAGAAATGACCCATTTGTAAAGACCTGGACCCTTTCTGCACTGGCCCTTATTCTGCATTATATCGCAGAATAGGGACCAGCCATCCACATGCTGGTGCAGTCTGCACTGGGATGCAGATGGCAAGTCCCAATTCTGTGACATAATTAAGAATAGAGCCCAGTGCAGAAAGGGCCCTGGACTCCAGCATGATGTAGAGTGTGGCAGATCCTCCATTTCTAATGTATTCATTTCACTCCAATATAATTCAATGCTCTACCATCTAGCCTTTCAGATGGGAAGAAAGGATCAACCATAGTTCAGTGATAAAGCATTTGCCTTCCATGCAAAATGCCTCAGGTTCAATACCTAACATCTCCCCAGAAAAAAGAAATGACAAATTGTTTCCATAACTTTGCTGAGACTGTTTCCGTAACTATGCATCAAGAGGAAAAAAAATGGCTCAATGACATCTTATACTGGAAGGTCTCAAAACAGGCTATGATATTATAATTCAAAAACATGCAGTTAAGTAAGACTGTGTGCAAAATAGATTACAAGTATGGCAAAAGAGTAACATTAGGCCTTTTCTGCACTAGGCCTTATTCCGGGTTATATTCCAGAATAGGGACTTACCAACCACGTGCAAATGTAGAGTGCAGCAGGCTCTGCCTGGAAAGTGCCGTAGTCTCCATTAGCATGTGGATGGCACGTTCCTATTCTGGGATATAATCCAGACAAAGGCTTAGTGCAGAAAGGGCCTTACTCTTTATCACCCGTGAGCCATGCGACCTGGTGCAGTTCAACAACATTTGGAAGGCCATTCCTAAATTTGGTTCTGCTGTTGCTAGAGTTAAGCAGCTGCCATCTGTCCAACAATTGAACCAATAAGGGCCTGAAAGGCTCTTTGGAAAAGGATGGATGGCATATGCAAGAAAATGTAAAGCAGTTCAAGGACGTGCAAGAAAAATCATTAGACACTGCTCCCCTAGAACTAGTAGTCTGGGCAGCTCTAATGAGCCTACTTTGTGCTGTTTCATTTTGGCCCCATCATATCATCAGCTTCAAAAACAGCAAAGGCTTCTTCACACTTTGATCTGCATGCGCTGCCAAAGCAGAAGGGCCATGATTTTCTGATAGGCTTTTCTGCAGTCCCTCTCTGGCTGGCCCCATTTCAGCAAAGCTGTGAAGGTGAAAATATCAGTCTTTCGAAGAACTGCTATTCATTACAGCACATTTAGAGCAGCTGCCAGTAACCTTGGCTGCTTGCATGAGCTCCAGATGTTCTCCTGTATGTGAGGAAGACTGACAGGGTAATAGAAAATCTCCTGCCTTCAGAGCTGGTGGGTCTGGTCCTTAGTTGCTCTGTTCTTGCATCTTCTCTTACTAGCAAATGTCAAGCAGCCAATTCGACAGATGAAGGAAAGGAGATCTTTGTAGTGCTGAGACATTCATATCCAGGAAAATGTTGTCGCTGCTGCTGCTGCTGTCATTGGCTGTGGCAATTTTAAAGAACTAGCACAAGGTTGATACACAAAGCTTCTTTGCTAGATGTTTAGTTTAGGTAGCATTTTGTTCATGTTGCTTAATTTGCTCAGGAAGGACATTTGTGCATTTTGCCTCATCTTGTACTCAAAGTAGCACACAAGAGTAATTAAAACTAACATAACTGAAAATACTTAGCCCATATGCAAATACTCAGCAGTGAGTCTCATTAAACTGTGTGTGACTTCCTTCTCAGCCAACCTGCCAAGGGAATGGTTTATGGAAACACATCTGTATAACTAAAGACATCCAGAAACAACATCTGCCTTCAGACTTCCACAGACCAACCTGAATCAATACAGCTTGGGGTTTTTTTTTATCCCTTTAAGATTATCCCTGCAGTGAAATTTGGAAGCGAAGTGAAGGAAGAAGCTTGTATGTGCAAAAATGCTGTATCTGCTCCTTAATACAGCCTCAGTTAATACAGCTTCCCTATCAAAGCGGATATCTAAGTACCAAAATTTAGTTGTTTCCCTGTCCGTGCTTATCACAAATACAAATTACCTCTTCTTTCCTCGCACTGGTGTTGTTTGAGAGGCCCCACCTCTTTTCGTATGCTCTGTCTGCATGAGACAGAGCTTAATCCAGATCAGGGACTCCAAAATAGCCTCCTCATCCCCTTATGGTCTGAGATAGTGGTAGATCTCAGTAATGAAATCTACTGGCATATTAGCAACATGGTGGATCCATTTTGGTGGGTCCCTTGGAGAATCCAAGCTCAGGAACTTTAATTCCTGGCCATCAGGTCTGGCTACAAAGTTTTGGGGCTGGTGCAGATCTGAGACGTTTTCGCACGGGGCTGATCGGAACGCGGAAAAGACAGCTGAGGACACGTCATACGCATTGGCCGCGCGCGGCTTGCGTTCCGACGTGTCCGCAGCTGTCTTTTCCGCGTTCGAAATGTAGAGCACTTCGAAGTGCTCTACACGCGTTCCAACGCGGACGAGCCGCCCTCAGCCGTTCGGGAGAAGAAGCGTTCGCGCCGCTTCTGTCTCCCGAACGGCTGCCGGCGCGCCTCCGACGCCGCGCGGCTTTGACAATCAGCTGTTTCTCATACAGCTGATTGTCGATCTGCCTCCGCGGCTGCCGGCGCGCCGCTTGCCGGCATTTGCCGGCTAAGGCAGCTTCGGGCGCTTTGAGCATTCGCACCCAGACGCTCCGGAACGCGTTTACACGCGTTCTGGCGCGTCTGTGTGTGAACGGGGAAAGCGCCCGAAGCTGGCTTAAGCTTTCCGCCTGAACGCGTTCCGTCTGGAACGCGATTCAGTGCGGAAATGCCTCTGGTTCAGAACAGATCAGGGCCAGCCTCCGCTTGATCCAGAAACATAGATCCATACCTGCCCGGTTAAGTCCAGAAAGGACCTTTATTTTGCAAAGGAGCTCCACGTCGTTCAACGGGAAGTGTGCAAAAGGCCTAGCTTGGCATTGTGCTTTCCCAAACTAGTCCCAGATGCAGGCTAAGAAAGAAGATGGCAAAGCAAACAGAGTGTAAGCCTGAGGTCTTTCCTGAACTTACCTGCCTTAGAGCTGGATCAGTGGATTCAGAATAACTGGGCCCACTGATCTGGACCTTGTGGAGGCATGTGCTGGATCAGTACCACCTGCACTGACAGCACTGATCTGGCCCATGCCTATCCCATGGCTGCAAAGCTCAGATGAGTTTTGGAGCCTTCCCCCTATAATCACAATGGCTAGGAATGAATCTTCTTAGTTTTTCACCAGTGTGTCATGGCATGCTTCTGAATAACAGCCCCAGTTGTTCTGGATCATAGAGGTGTGCCATCTGCATGCTTCTGTGATCTGGAACAAGTCCCCTAGTCTACTTGTAGACCCAATTTAAAAGGTCTACAATAGATCTGGGGCAACTTCTGACTTGCTTTCCCATTCCATTTATGGGAAAGATTCATTATAGACTAACATTGACTAGTTCTCACACTTGCAAGTGCTGGTCAACGATAGCCTAGCTCCTGCACAATCCATCCTGTCCTGGGATTGGTTGTACATCTGATCCTCCACGTCTGATCCTCCAGCTTAGATCCGGCATCTTGTGGGACTGCACATGCATTAGTGCCATCGCTAGGGTGATGCTGACGTTTTGTGCAAGTGCAGTCACAGTCACGTCAGGGGCCGTCTGAGCTGCCAGGGCATTTGAGCAACAGCTCCAATGGTCCCAGTGGAAAGGGCTGCAGTGGAAAAGGTGCAGATGGTCACTGCTGGATGCCTCAGGTAAGCTTTTGGGTAACATTGGCTTGTGTGTAGTGCACTATTTCATCCACCAATGCTAGCTTATGATTAGGCAATATCTGGGAAAGAAGGGGATGCTTGTAAGCGCCACCTGCAAGTGCAGATACACTTGCCCAGATGTTGCCTAATTATCAACTATGAGGTCAAGTGTGAATAGGCCTATGGTTTAAAGGCCTCTTAATCCACATCTGCCTCTGTCTTGCGCAGACAGATCTGGATTAACGGTGGTCAGGTTCTCCTTGATCTGTATTAACATGTGGATGAGGAGGCTCAGGATCCAGAACAGAGTCCCGTACATCTGTCTATAGGTAAATGCAGAAAGGATCAGAAATAGTGGTTTCTGAGCCACATCTGATTTGCCTTTGCTGCTAAAATATATTGATAAAAGCAAAGAAATAAAATAATTTTGATCGCTTCATACAATCTGCAAGCACCAGCTGAAAAAACTGAAGTGTTCCTAAGGTAGTGAGCCAGTTTGGTCTAGTGGTTAGGGAGCCGGACCCTGGGAATACCGGGTTTGACTCGGCACTCCTCCATGAAGCCTGCTGGGTGACCTTGGGCTAGTCACAGCTCTCTTCTGAGCTCTCACAGCCCCACCTACATCACAGGGTATTCTGTTGTGGGGAGAAGAATAGAAAGCTTTGTCAGCCACTTTGAGTTCCCTTAAATGGGTGAGAAAAGCAGGGTAGAAAAGCCAACTCTTCTTCTTCTAATACAGACTAGCTATCCTGGCATGATGCTTTTGTGCAGAAGATGACTCTGGATATGCTGCCCCATTGCTTGAGTGATGAAGGACCCTGTAGGCATGACGCTGTAAGGTTACTTTGTGCTGAGAAATGCACAGAAACCTGGGACATCTCAAGGAGGGGGTAAGTAGGTGGGCAGGTGGGTGGGTAATCCTTTTCTTTTCGATCTTGTCCTCCAGATGTACCCATTCATAACTTCCTTAGAGAAGATCTGACAACAATGCTTTTTGCTCCATTCATTGTACCCCCCTGCTCATGCCACTGGCTCAGGACTGCATTTTGTTTAAAAAGTTGAACAGAATTTTTTTCAGAGAACCAAGGGTCAAGAGGTCCAGAAACAGGAGCCTTTGATCAGTAAAGTCTGCAGCTAGCAGGACGTCTGAATGGCTGTGAAAGTAGTGGCAGTTCTTAATTCCATGCTACTCTTTGTCAGAGATTCTGTTGGTGTGTCTCTCTGCTGGCTTGAACAAGTCCATACCCACATTACCCCACCTTATGAGACCATCTCACATGAGGGTCTTTTTTGCACTTTGCTTCCCATCCCTGGGTAGAAAAGGTTAAAAATGGCTCAAGTATGCACTAAGCTTCTGCACTTCCAGATGCTTAGTGCTTACTTAACCCTCCCAACCCTCCCCAAAACTTACCTTCAATGCAAATGGCTGCCCAGATGTCAGCCTTGTCTGAATCCTGGTGATGGTCCCAGTGTGCATGCACTTTCACCACCACAACTGTGTGACACAACACATCAGCACACTTGATGTTGTCATGTGCTGCGCCAGCACACTAGTGTGGCATGTCACATCCTCCTTCAGCTCTGGAAAAGGTGCCAATGGTCTAGCTGTAGCCTTACTGCCTCAAGACTAGGGAAAGGTAGGTGCCCACATGGTGCAGTTCACCCTGCACCATATGTAGTCCATGTGAGGTGAGCTCCCAAGTGGAAGGAGCCATTTCTGGTTGCTCACCTTGCATGGATTACTAGGCCAAGTGCAAACTGACCCAGAGACCTCTTATCCTGGACAGTAGCTAAAGTCAGTGGAACTGCTTGCTGTTGCGACTAGTTTTCCTTCAAAGAGTGGTAGGCTGAAAACAATCCTGGATTGGGGTTGCCAGTGGCCAAGTGAGGCAAGATCAGTTGGCATCTGGAGTTCTGCAACCTCCTGCTTTACCTCAGAAACTCAGCATAAAACCATAGTATGAATGCATGGCACCAACATCAATCTTCTTTGGAGCGCTCAGCCTTTGGCACAATCAGCTACTAATTATACTAAGTGCCAGAATGAGTAGGTCCAGCCTTAGACCAACTGTCCCAGACTGCTCTGTTCATAATAACATAAATGTCCCACTGGGTCGGACCCATGGCTTCAGCAGCCTGCTTTCACAGTGGTCAGCCAGCAGCACAGGGAAGCCCACCAGCAGAACATAAGCACATAGGTTGCTCTGTTTATAGTCTCACAGCACCTGGCTTCTGGAGGCAACCTACCTGTTCCTGCCACTAGAGCTAACAGCCATTGGCAGCCCTGGTTTCCTAGACCTGGTCCAAACCATTTTTGAAACAACCCAAGCCAGATGGCTGGATATTCCTGGATTCTATGTGGTCAACTGGAAGTTTTTACTGTGGAACTCCTGCTTGCATGGAGAAATGCCTCATTATCTGTTTGCATGCCCAACACCTATCAAGAATTCTGATTTTAGGTTATTGATGATCAGTTACATCCCATCAGCGATCTATGGGTTATGGACACATTATGGCTAGAGAGGGAGAGACAGCAGATTCTTAGGCAAGGTCTAGACATTGTCATGATATCAGTACAGTCCATGCCACACTAACCCTCTACCTAAATGTGGCATGAGCACACACCTCTTTAGGCCATGATGAGCAGAAATTATACCATTTTGACAGAAAACTTCATTTTTGGAGGGTTTGCCTTGCAGTGCCCTCACAAGCTGCTTTGGGTGGGGATGCTGCTTATTTCCTCACCAGCCATCTTAGCCCTGTATATACTGTATGCCAGCTAGCTGTCACTCTGTAAATGCTCTTCTGGACCTAGTTCCAGGTTGATAGATCACAATGTCACACAGAGACCCAGGTCTCTCACACAGTTCCTGAGCAGAAGGAGGATTCCAAGTGTGTAAACAGACGATGGGCCTTTCTGCACTTGCTGGTGTTCTGCACTAGCAAGTGCATTAAGGGCCTTTCTTCTGCCTGTTAGTGTGGAAGACAGAAGGCCTCACCAACTGCATGGGACAGAGCATAATCTAGATCAGGAGGCCCTGGTCTGGATTGCTGATAGACCTCCATATAATGTATCAATATATTAGCAGCCTAACCTGGAACACAGAAGTGTGCAGAAGGGGTATCCATTTCAGCAGCACCACTAAAATGGGATCCTTAAGGGCTTGGAGGCCTGAAACTTTCATTCCTGGCTGTCAAGAGGCTGTGCAAACTTTGGGGTTGGCACAGAAGCTGGGCTGGAACACGTTGTCACTCTGTTTGTTGCTTCCATCACCCGGAGTATTCTACCCCTACATAGAGTTTCCCATCTGGTGGACCAGGAGCCACTCCACAAGGATGCTAAAGCTTCCGATCCACCAGTCTGGTCGACCAGAATCCCCTGCGCAGGAACACTGAAACCACTGTGCAAGGAAGAGGAAGTCTGAAGGCACTCCATGCCTAGAGTGATAAGTCCAGCCTTGGGACATTTTGCTCTACATTCCTGCTCTACAATCCCAGACTACAAGGGGTAGGTGAAGAAAGTCCTCCCGAGGGATCGAAATCTCCCTTCAGGACTTTGTGTTGAATGCGCTGTGGTTAGAATTGTTTGTACGCAGGCACTACGCAAACTTTCCCACTGAAGCACCCTTGCACTCTGATGAACAAGGCAGAAGAGCTGCAGGAATTGGATGAAAGGCCAAATGGTGCTCTGCTAGGTCTCTCCCACACACCTCTACTAAGCAGCATGTTCTCTGTCCAGTGCTAAGCCCTCCTCTTCCAGAATCCTGATCTATGTATCCTAGACTGCTTAATGTGCCTACTGTGGTACTTTTACACACCAGGCTCCCTCAGCAGTTCTGTTGCCTTTGAAAGGCTGCACCTGGCCAAGTATCTCTGAAATATTATAAGATGCTGCATACGACGCGTTCTAATTAAACCTCCCTCTTTGCATGAATGGATCCTTGTCCTCTCTCTGCAGCTTCAAAATACATTTTGCAATGTATCCCCACTTGACGCTGACTTCATGAAGAAATCCCAGGGCTGTATTCCAATGAGAGCACCCAGGTTCAAGGAAACCATTCTGGGAAGATTATATATATATATATTCACTTGTAGTAGTACAGTCATCTAGGATTGCAAGTCCTTGATAAACGATTTGCCACCGCATTGGCCAGAGTACTTGTCTCTATGAATGGGGAGTGAATCATGGGAAGGGAACGTCTGATGGGCTGCTGTTTAATGTACAGGGCACATTTGTTGCTCTGCACTAAGTCAGGCCATCAAGTAGTTAAATCATTTCTCTTCCCCTCATTTAGTGCCTCCTGCACACAAGAGATCTCTTGCTCCTTCACCTTTTTCCCATGCAGAACCTATTACACACACATAGGTCTTTCATTCACTCCATATGCTCCATGGTGCTTTCCAAGAGAATTATAATAATGTGACTCCTACTGCCATGCCTGTATAATTAACCTCTGGTCTTTCAACTGTATTTTGATACACTTGAAACGCTACCTAGAATTTCAAATCCCCTGCACATTAAACAGACCAATCTGACAAGCAGGTTTGCGGCTCTGTTCTTCAGTGTTTACTCCCAAATCACCAGTGACCTATCAGTCTGCCCAATGTATGGAACAGAAACATACTCGGATCTCCTGCATTATTTTCTGTGGGATGAATAAATCAAGGTACAAAGCAGTATCACAAGACTGCGGCTCTCCAGAGAGGGGGAAAGCAAGTTTCTCTTAACACAACTTTTCAGACCCTCCCGTCTGGGTTTCTGGAACCTGTTGCTCATAAACTGCCTTCATCTGACCTTCCTGTTTGCCTACGATCTGCTTCTTTCTCTCTAATGCACTGGCAGTTTGGCATGGTTGTGGTCTCGTTCAGAAGAAAGTTTTCCCATTTAATTCATGCAGCACATTTGCCAGCTTCTTGGAGGGCAGTTGTTCCCATTGCTGACAGAAGGGAATGGTGAACACTGGATGCTTTGGTTCACTCAAACAAACTACTTTCTGCTTGGACAAAGCTACCACTGATACAACCCAGAACAGCAATGAAAAGTGTGCATCAAACAATATACTGCTTTTTTCTAAATAACTCATGGCAGCATACATGGTACTTCCTTTCTGTATTCAAACAACCTAAAGAGTTAAGCAGAATAAGAGAAGATGATTTTCATGGCAACTTACAAGATACCACACCAAAAGGTTTGCCAGCAAATCAGAAGCAGCGGCAAAGGATAAGTAATGGACAAGATTGTGTTTCATGTGCTAACATCAAAGGTTTCACTGGGCTGAACTATCCAGCAGATAAAAAAGGTACTTAAATATCCAGGTTCAATTTCATCTTCTGTCATTGCTCAGGGAGCCTCACATTTGGCTTTGCTGCTTCTGACCAACTTATCTGAGGTTTGTCAAATGCTCCAATCTTCTGCTGCCAAGGACAACTCAAGGATGGGGGAGATGAGGCGATAATCAGTTGCAAGCCTCAGTTTTCACCTGTCAGAAATACATTCTGGCCAACTGCACATTGGAACACAATGAACGTAAGACTTCTAACCCATGTTTCATTCCTCTTCATCTAGGCTGCATCTGCACCTAAGTTTTAATCCAGCTTCAGTCCATTTTGAGAGTGAGAAAACTCATCAGCAAGGCCACTAGCCATTTTCTTTCCCCATTATTTAACCCAAAGGCAGCTTTCCTGTGTTAGATATTGCCAAAGAAACAGCTTGTCACTTTGCTGATGTGTTCTTTGACTCTAAAAGTGGGCTGAAACTTAGGCGTGAACACAACTCTAGTCTATTGTGGTGCTGAGACTGGCATTACAACAAACAGTGACTGTCATCAGAACAACTACAGGATCTGTACAATGGTGGATCCTGCCAAGTGAAGGCCTGGAACGCTTTTGCTCCTGGCCATGGAAGTAGGAAACATGCTTTGTTTGTGACCACAGCAACATTTCATGTTTCTGCCCAGCTATTTGTTTGAAAATGGAAGAAGTGATCCCTGAAGTTATCCATTCTCTGTGTCCTCTGAAGTAGACCTGGGTAGATTGGGATACAGGTGAGTCAGGAGAGCCACTGTGGTCTGTTTGCTTTTCTATTCAACCAAAGGTGAAACCAAAGAGGTTTACTTCACTGCCTTCTTAAACATGTACAGTGAAGGTGCCTGATGCACCAGAAAGGTGAGACTATTCCACAGCCTAGGGGCCATCACTGAGGAGGCCCTCTGACTACTGAAGTTGGTGGTACAATCAGGAGGGTTTCCCCTCTAGATTGTAAGGCACCATGTGTGGATCCTGCACTCTTTGGTCCATTCTGTGGCACCATTTACACTATGTGCACACACAGATTTACCAGACGTTCAGCGATGGATAATTTTAAGCTTAGCACCTAGATGAATGCCTAGTGTGCCTATATGTTTGGATTACTCCTGGGAGACCCTTGCACAAAGGTCTTGCCACAATGTCATTTATTTATTCATTTATTTACTCATTTATTTATTTGCATTTTTTAAATTCTGCTCTGTACCTGAAAGTCTCAGGGTGGATTACAGTAATATAAGCAAAATATAAAATGAACACACTAAAAGCAACAGGGAGGGGATGCGGTTTCCTCTGCCAAAGGTATCCAGTAAAACCCCCAGCAGCACAGCTGTCTTCATTTTCTGTGCGAACGTGGCTTTAAAAACAACAACAGCAACGTTTTCATTACTCCTGAGCAGCTTGACTTAAAAGAAAGCAAAATAAACAGGCAAACTCATTGGAATTGGCTAGGCAAGATACAGGTGGGAAAACTCATTAGAACTCATTACATCGCTGCACAAGGTATCTTTCTTTTTGCTGTTTGCTGTGTTACGCTTCTCTGTTTGATGCACAATCACTGCTCCAAGAGCAGAAGTGATGCTGAAACCCACAATTCCCCAGCACCTAGAGCCAGCTGTCCGGCCCTTTCACATCAGTCTGAACTCTCTCTGAGGCCATGTGTACCAGCTGCCTTTCCACCTGAGAGCCATCCTTGTCCCAGCAGTTAGCATGACCTGTCTCTCCCACCCCCAGAGTGCATCATAAAAATAGACAAATGCTGTTATTACTGCACAGCTTATTAAAGAAATAGCTACACAGTCTCATCTCACCTATTTATATATTTATTTCATCACATTTATATCCTGCCCTTCCCCTATGGGTCCTATTCCTAGGCCTCATGCATTCAAATGACTAAAGGTATTTTTGTTTGTGTGTGTGTTATCGTCCAGTCTATGAGTGTACTTACTGTATATATTAAGAATCCAACACTGACCAAATGCATCTTAGTCTATCTCGTCTTTCACTCATTTCTTTCCATCCAGGTGATTCGCTATATTCGCTATGCAAGCCACGATCATCCATCACTTTCCACGCCTCTGTCCCACCATTACAACTCTTCCTTTGCTCTTTTTGTGGTTCAGACTCAGCTTCATTAGTTACTTGTCAGCTTTGTAACTGAGCTTCCTTTAATCGTCCAACAGACTCCAGGGTTTAGTGTTTTTCTTTCTTTTCTTCCTCTGCTTCCTGAAATGACATGCTAAAATGTGACTCATGTACTACTCTTCAAAACAGACACGATATCGCCAGCAGAGTTAAAATGATTCCCATGAGTCATGTTTCAGCAGCTGAAATCTCCACTGAGTTCCTACAAAGAGAAGAGAAGCAAATCATGTGGAGCAAGGAAAGTTGTCCCCTCTGGGTACCGAGAATTGCCCAAAATATAGATCTTTACCATCAAGGAACACAAAAATAGAGCAGGATCTCTTTCAATGGACCAAGGGAGTATCTACTAGTGCCATATAATTAATCCATATTCCCAAGAAAATATTTTGGCCTTCAGCCTCTGGGAATTCAGAGAAACACAGATCAGCCATGGTCTCCAAGTCAAGGACGAGAAGCAGCACAAGACTGAAAGCCTCATTTTCACCTGCCTGGATTGGGACCAAGAAGAAGAAGAGTTGGCTTTTATGTATACCCCATTTTTCTCACCCATTTATGGGGACTCAAAGCAGCTGACAAAGCTTCTGTTCTTATCCCCACAACAAACACCCTGTGAGGTTGGTGGGGCTGTGAGAGCTCAGAAAGAGCTGTGACTAGCCCAATGTCACCCAGAGGGTTTCATGGAGGAATGCAGAATTGAAGTCTAGATAAAAGTCCAACATTCTAACCACAAGACCTAACTTGCTCACACAAGATTACACTGGCTCACCTAATCCATTCTGTACCCGGCTTTTGATGGAACTGCACCCTTGTCCCTCATGCCTTGGATGTCAATGCCAATTAAGTATTGGGTGTATACTTGGTCTCTAAGGAAGTCAATGAAATGTAGCATAAAATCTGAGGCCGCATCTCCACTTATTGTCAGAGACAGCTCCATTCTTGGATGGATGGAGGAGGCACAAACAGGGCACCTCTAAAGCAAATCATGCCATTAAAGGGGGCAGCATAACTGATGTGAGGTGCCTACTTCCACCATGAATAAGATACAAAGACAGTGAGTGCTTTCTTCAGACAGTGTGGGTTACCTCCAACATACGTGGAGATGTGGCCTGATTTTTTAAACCAGAAGGACTGATCTTTGTGGTTGTGGCTCTACATGTTACTGTAAAGTTGAAAGGAGTCAGTGTGACAATAGATAGAACTACTAGTAAAAAGGCTTCCATGGGGCAGCGACCCTATGTACATCCACACTAAAATATACCTTAGTAAACAAAATGGATTATGCAGTCAGGATCAGGCTCTGAGCTGCCAAGTGACCACAGGCTTTCTAACATCACCTCTGTTAGAAAGCAAATACAAAAGGAGTCTCCTCCCTTGGGGGGGATCCAACCAGTGGTGGAGACAGCCTGCCCAGAGGAGATTTGGAGTGACGGCACATGGCAAAGGTCCAAAATGAGTCATCAGAACCTCTAGGGAATTTTGATGTAACAGCTTCAAATGCAGCCTGAACTGATGCAAGGTCTGGATGTGGCAGCAAAAGTCCACTGGATTTTTGGTTCCCTGCGGCAATTGCTACTGTGTTGCCAGCTATACATTCAGCTCTTGGACACTACCATCATTTACGAGGCAGTCCAGAAGTGAATGCAGTAATGAGGGTGGCCTGGGAGCCCTTTACTCAGGCTTTCTAGAACACACACACACACACACACACACACAACTACCCTATGGACTCATCCACACAGCTTCAGTCCACCTTCAGAGTGAGGGAACACAAAGTGACCAAGCTGTGTTCTTTCAGAAAATCCACCTTTGGGTAAGATAATGGGGAAAGAAAATGGCTGGTTGCTTTGTTGATGTGTTTCCTCACTCCAAAGGTGGCCTGAAGCTGGATTAAAACTTAGGTGTAGATGGGTCTCTTGTCACTCCTTTGGATACCAAAAGGAGAGAGACTCATTTGTCCATCCAGCCTTCAGATGCCTGTAGGACCAAGAAAACGGCCCTATGGATGGACCTTAAGTAGTATGTGCCTTTTGAAGAGGCACGTGATGGAATAATCAAGGGTCCCCTTTGTGACTTCCCTGGTGGGTTTAATCCTGCCGGGTGTGGCTTTTTAATCAATTATAACATAATGAAGTTGGAAGGGGGCATTTAGGGTTGGAGCCTATCTGTTCAGATGGGTCTCTAAGTTGCCTTTACCTGACTTTTAGTTGTCTTGATCTTAATAAAAAGACATTTATCTCATAGTTCAGCTACCTCTGCATAGCATAGGACCTTTCAAGACAAAGATGTGCCAGTGAATATTTCAATCTGGGGAGGATACAAGGAAAGCAGGAATTATCTATTCTGGTAAACTGGCAGGAAGTGGAGATGGCATGCCAATGCCATGCATATCTTCCTTCCCCCGGTCCTAGGGATACTACCCTCTTGTCCTTTTCCTGCATTAAAAAAAAAAAAAAAAGCCACACTGAATTCTGAGAAAACCTTCATAGGATAATACTAATAAGCGACGCCAAGTTAAATAGTACTGTATGCAAAAATGGTGTGTGCACGTAAAGCTCCTTAATTTGTACAGACATGCTGTATTTCTTGGACATAATGCCTGGGCGCGGACTTGCAGTTGTTGTCATTTCCACCATCACCATCTAGTCTTGCCAGATCAGATGACTATCTCTGAAAAAACCATGGCAGTAGAGAAAGTGAATGCAGGCAGCTTCTCTCATCTGCTTTACTGGGACAAAAAAAAAAAGAAAAAAGCTCTCAATGCTCCAGTAAGTGAGACAGAAGGGTGGGTGATAAGACAATGAAGAGAGCAGCCGGGTTAGCAGAAGCTAATACGACATCATCACTGGAACAGATGGGATGCCTGGGTCACAATCTGGCCACCCTACTGGCAAGAAGAAAGAGAATAAAAGGCCAAAAAGGGGATTTTTTTTTTTCCCAGAGGCAAAGCATTTGTTGGTCCTGTTGGATAACAGGAAAGATGGGAAGCCATTGGTGAAGCCTGGTTGTTTCCTTGGTTGGTTTTTATGGCAAAGAAGGACTTTGATTACCTCTTATGTTATATCAAGAATCAACATAAACCTGCCTTTTGTCTGGGTTGACAAACCTTTTTCTTTCTTTCTTTCTTTCTTTCTTTCTTTCTTTCTTTCCTTCTTTCCTTCCTTTTCTTGATTTCTGTCATACCTTGGAATAGATTTTAGTTAAAGCACATGAATTACTACTTACGTACACCCATTCTGCACATACATTTTTAAATTCAGATTAGTGAATTCTGGATTAGCAAGATGCATGCTAGCTCAATCTGGATTAGCTAGATCAGATCAATCACAGAAGACTGCACTGAGCAGGCTTTAGAACAGCAAATGTGTGCTAAAGGGCAATGCAATGAGATGCCGAAACCCAGTTCCCCATCGGTGGATGCAAACTACTTCTGTTCAAGCCACCCACACTATGATTGGCTTAAGCACCTTCAAAACCCGGTGCAATTGGCCACATCCCCATCAATCAAATGCTGCATCCATGTGCGTGAGGTACCTTCAAGGGCAATACAAAGACACTTCCACTGCAGATGTGAGGTGTCTCTGCAGGCACTGTGAAGACACCATTGCCATCAATGTGACCACTGTTGCGGAGGTGCTGCAAAGGGGATTTTGCAGTTGCACTGTAACTGTGTGTGTCACTCAACACCACATCACATTCTTTCTACATCTATATGCAGATGCCCCTTCCTTCATCAGAATCAGGGATTTAGACCATATTTATTGGGTCTACAACTATTCCAGATCAGTGAGCCCTTAGCACACTTCTGATCTGGATCTATTCTACTCCTGATGCAGATGATATATACTAAGCAGCTACTTGATCTGGACTGCTGTGCAGACGATGCGTTCTTGGCAGCTCCTTAATCTGGATTAACATGTAAGTGCAGAAAGGGCCTCTGATGCATTTTTAGATCAGACATCAGACTCTAGCAACTTGTGTTCTCTGCAGGATGGGGGAAAGATATGCATTATAATTAAATTATACCAGTTGAAATTATAATATCAGTATCTTTTCCCCCCATTTTTATTTATTGCTTTTATAAAGAAAAAAATAGAAACAGAAAGAAAACGCACACACATTTCTCACATTTCAGTAACACATTAATTCCACATAGTCAACCCCACCCTCCCTCCTTTATGCCTCAAAGGTCACGGGTAAATATGTCCACAATTTCAGTAGTCCTTCTTTCATTTCTGTAGGTAAGGTGTCATTAATAAAGGCTGTATATAATTTGCTCCAAGCATTTTGTAAATCCAGAGTAGAAGGGCCGCTGGTGTCTAAGGGCGTCAAATTTATATATCAAGAATGTTACTATACCACCTCTCATGAGACCATTTTGTTTTATCTTTCCAACCCGCAGCTATAACTAATAAAGCTGCCCATAACATACTATCTACTATATATTTAACTGGAACCAATGTTGAGTGATCTTTATAAACTTGCAAAAGACACAGTCCCGGATGGGGTCTTATATTAATTCCAAAAACATTTTGCATTTCCAGCATGACTTCGTCCCAAAATTTTGCTACTTCGCTACACGTCCACCACATGTGGAAGTACATTCCCCTATTGTCACAGGCAGCTCCAAGCCTTGGAAAGAGGTGCATATTAATTAGCTCCTTGCTCGCGTCTCTCTTTTAATCATTAGTGGAGCTCTGCTTGTGCGCATGAGAGCTTCTATAACCCCCTGATAGTTGCTCAGCTGATTGCAGGGCAGTTGTCAGGCAAGTGTTTGCAGTAAATCAACCCCTTCCTTGGGTGATTAAGTGATTAAGAAGTGTGTGGAGAAAACAGTGGCATCCCAATGCAGGGTTTTGCTGCAGTTTTCATGGGGACAGGCAGGTTCACCTTGAACCCACTCTGTCCTCCATTGCCATGAGGACTCCTTAATGCAAATCTTAATTCACATTAAGGCTGCCCTGAAGCCATAGCGCATCGGGGCAGCCCCATGGGGATGTGCCCTGAGAAGGCCCTCTCCCTGGTGCCCACTGCTTTTGCTCCTGAGGGTGGTGGGACAACTAGGAGATCTTAAGGTATGGGCAGGTTGATATGGGTGCAGGCGTGGCATGGATTCAGAATATAGCCAAGCTTGTTCTGAAAAGGCATTTTTGTAAGTGTCTTCCATGTTTCAGAGGGCTTTTATGTTTTTTTTCACACTGTGCTTCTTCAGTAGAAGAACCCCTGCAGTGCAACCCATCCTAGACATTTTGAGAAGAACTGGTTTGTTTGTAATGTACAGTATTTGTATACTTCTTCACATACAATATATCAAAGCAGTTTACATAGAACAGGAACATAAACAGGACTCACAGTGCCTTTATGATGCTTGAATTATGCCAGGAGGGTTCAGGGTCTGCCCAACATTGTACCCTCACTGCACATACGTTATGGATTTGCCAGTCGCATTTCGCTTTGGTATCTAAAAATAGTTTTTAAATTATTTTCAAAAGAAAAACAAATTAAAAATAACCAAAATGCTTGTGTTAAACCCTTATTGTCATTGCAACTGATCTCAAGTGAGCCAGTTTGGCAGTGTCGTTACAGTGTCGAGACTCTTATCTAGAGGTCTCCTGGTTTGAATCTGCACTCCTCCATGAAGCCAGCTGGGTGTCCTTGGGCTAGTCACAGCTCTCTTTCTGAGCTCTCACAGACCCACCAACCTCACAGGGTGTCTGTGGGGAGAAGAACAGAAAGCTTTTCCAGCTACTCTCAGTTCTCTTAAAAGAGGTAGAAAAGTGGGGTAGAAAGGCCAACTCTTCTTCTTCTAGTGAAAGAATGCCATGTTTCTGAGGTTAAAACAGATCCTATACTATGAATTAAAGGTGCATTACTGATCAGTCCATCAGACAGGTCTACCAATTCTCTGTCATTACCGTGCAGTAAACTCCCGTCATGATACATTTTCATTTGAGCAGGAAAAAGGACTTGTAACTGGACAGTTGGCATGGATTTTCATGCAAGTGCAGGCAGAACTGCATGTGAACAAATGAGGACTGTGGTCACACCTAAAGTTTATTCCAGCTTCAAACCACCTTCAGAGCAAGATAACACATCAGCAAAGAGAACAGTAGCTTTCTTTCCACATTATCTATCCCGAAGGTGAATTCTCTGAGTTATTTAACACTGAAATACCAAATACCACCCCGGTGCTGCCTGATGGGACTCTTCCTTCTCTGCAACTATATAAAAGCAGGCAGGGTAGAGAGAGATGCTGAAGAGCACCTGGCACTGCCTGATGGGCCTCTCCCCCACACAAAATGCAATTAGTGTTGAGAGGTGGTGTACATGAGAGTGTATTTCTAAAAATAGTACTATTTTTAAAATACTTTCACTGTTTAACATCTCTGCCAGCCCTTGTTGGTGGGTATAGATAGAAATTGGACTGAGCTCAGAGAGGGGAAAGGAGGAACCATCAGTACTGTTGCTTTATTTTCCCCTCCCCCAATGTTTTATATAATTCTCATAATTATTATTCCGTTTATATATAATTTTATATTATTTATTTAATGTATTAGTGTATTAATTTAATGTATGATGTATTACTTTGTATTGTATTGTATTTTTTTTCTTTTTCATGGTTGCTGTAAACCGCCTTGAGTAATTTATTAGAAAGGCGGTATACAAATTAACTGAATGAATGAATGAAAGGAAACAGCTTGTCACTTTGCTGATGTATTTTCTCACTCTGAAAGTAGACTGAAGCTGGATTAAACCTTAGATATGACCACAGCCGAGAAGACACTTAAGAGCTTGGAGAATCCAAAAGTCCACCTCAAAAATCAATTGGATCTTGGCTCAGAGCGCTTATCCAGTTAAAAGATCCTGTGCTCTGTCCTGAGAGGAAGAAAATGGTGGCAGCAGTGGCTACTTCAACAGTAATCTAACAGCCACAAAAGTACAGGATACATAAAGTGTGGAGTTTTAGGTCTAGTGAGGATGAAGCATTTTCCCTTCCAAGTAAAGATACTCGAGAGAATCAAGGAAAATGTGGGTTTTAAAAGCACTGTGTGGAGGCAGCCTGATTTCTTATTTATAACAGACAAAAACCCTTAATGCCCCATCCCCAAGCAATAAAAGTTCTGTTAAAAAGGTTATTTTGCCTCTGATCACCCCCTTGCCCAGCTTTTCTCCGAGCTTCCAGCAGCACAAAAGGAGGAAAATGCGCGGTAAAAAGACTGCCCTTTAAAGAAGACTACCACCACACTTTTTGGAAGACGTGGGTATGCTAAGCAACATTGTGCATGGAGATGATCCATGGCAAAAGGGGCGGGGATTGGCGGCCAAGATCTCCAAAAAAAGCACTCTGGCTCTGCTGCTGCCTGCACAGTCACACATCTCCCAAAACTGCAGCAGCTTCCCTTCCTTTTCACCTTTCTAAAGGTCAGAACTTTTAAAGAGCTAGAGTTGCTCAGAATTGCAACATTGTTATCAAGTGTGAGGTGGGTGGATTGCTACAGTGAATGAGAGTGTTGAGAGTGAATGAGCAAGCGATCACGTGGTCGATGGCTGCAGCCACTGCCTTTGCCAGCACAGGAAGCCATGGCTTAATGATTTGCTTCTGCCCAAGCGCTGGCTGCAGCTCGGCTGCCTTTGCAGGGAGTGGGGAGACAGATGGATGGCTATTTTTCTTTTGGACTTGTGGGGGGTTGTCTTCCTGGTTGTGGCTGTGCTGACCGCAGTCCCTCCCCATTCCCACTGACACCTTATCAACCAGGGAGGGGGTGGGGAGAAAAAGATGCGGGCAAAGAAAACACGCTTCTGTGTTTTGCCTGACGGGACTCCTCCTTCTCTGCAACTATATAAAAGTCCGTTGGAATAGGGGGACAGTAGAGAGAAACTAGAGAGGCAAATAACTTGCTTGGGGATGCAGCCTAAGAGATGTAGTCAAATGGTTTTAAACGGGTCATGATTTCCTCCCTTGGCATTTAATTCAGGGAGTGGTGAAGCATCGTTCCCCCTTATCCCTAAGGATAGGCTTTTTGTTATGTATGGGGAATCACAAGTATTTGCTGAGCAAATGCAAGAAATCTTGCTTTGGCAAGAGTCACATGGCTAGGGGGAAGGTTGCATAGCCTGTAAAGAAGAGATCTGTGTATTGTGTGTTGAGGGCAAACAACATAAACCTGAACAATTAATTTAAGTCTTGTGATAGTATAATATTTTTCAAAAATTAGATTCTGCAATGCCACTCCTCATGTGTTAGCTTAATGATTCCATGCTCAATCCATCCCTATATTTTTTTTGGGGGGGGGGGACATTCTGCTATCCTTTCATATATAATTTACCATATGAAAATCCAGGGCAGTCAATCTTTCATTAGACATGGGGTGACAGAGGGTCAGCAGACACTCCTGCGAACTAAAAATAAAGGCTCCACATCTGGTCTGGAATGAGGTCTGGAATCGTAATGCCCCTACATCCACTTACTTGTCCGGCTGAAAACACAAACCCAGGACCTGCTTGCCGGTTGAAACATGAACCAGTGTAATAGGAACCTAAGCCCTGAAACAGACTGTTTGTGTATGTAGCCCGTTTATTAGCAAAATGTGCAGGTCTGAAGAATACAAGGACCTCGGTTTCAAGTCGATCTGTCGCACGCTTAACAAGCTGTTTGTAATATAGTCCATTTCAGACTTAAAAGGGGGAGGGAACGCATTCCCACAGTGTAAGTAATGCATGATGCTTTTAACATATGGTTCAGTTCTGCCTTTGCCACAGAAACTGTTGACACATGTAGAAATGTCTGTTACTTGTGTATGGATAATACATATAATTGTGTGTTCTATAATGAAGGCTACATGAATCCCAGAGCACCAACATTTCAGAAGGATACCAATGTTTATCTTAATGATTGAGCCAGCCCTGTGAAAACAGAAACTTCGTACCCAATGGGAAAGGAATCTCTGAGCTACAGAGGAAGAAGCACAAACATCAGAACAGCCCTCCAAGCGAGGATCAGTTTGCACGTTCATCAGAGGATCTCAGCTGTGTGGTAAGCAGCCCTTGTGACATGTTCATGTGATTTGGAGACAACAAACGTGAGTCTTACCCCCTAACTCCCCTGTCCCCTGGCTCTGCTGGATGAGTTGCCACAGGTAAGTAATAACACTTGTAAGGGTTCCGACATTTACATATAGCTGATAAACCTCTTATGCAAGAACATAAGAGGAGCCCTGTTGGATCAGGCCACAGCTCATTTAGTCCAGCACCCTGTCTCAGACAGTGGCCCATCAAACTTCACCTGCTCTCAAGTGTCTGCAAATGGCTTTTAGAGGCCTCCTGCCTATCTCTCCAACCTGGAAGCAGTAGCTAGGCATCCATTCCTGTAGCCACTGATAAACCAGGGGTATTTTCACACTTTCCTTCCTGCTGGACGGGAAAGGAGTGCAATTAACCAATGTTGACTAGTACTTGCACTTGGAGCGCTAGTCAACTTTGGCCATTCCCTCCCCACAAGATTGGACACTTACCTTATTCAATCCCAGGGCCTGTTCAATGCTGGACGTCACCATTTTGGCTGCAGCACCCTCTGTGACTGTGCATGCATCAGCACCATTCCCTTGACAACACTGATGCTCTGTGCATGTGCAGTCGCATTTGTGGTCACCTCAAATGCCCCCAGAGCAGCATCAGAAGAGCATCAGAAGAGCGAATACTCCTGCTCCATGCTCCACACCTAATCAACTATTAGTGAATGTCTGGGAAGGCGAGCAAGCTTGTAACAGCCTACTCCGTATGTGAATGCTCTTCCCCAGAGATTCACTAATTATTCACTAGTAGCCATAGTGCAAACAGACCTCAGGCCTCCATGAATTTGTCTGACCCTTTCCTAAAGCTATCCAGGCTGGTTCCTGTCACCAAATTCTGTAGACTAGTGGTTCTCTGGATTAAAAAAAATACTTCTCTTTGTCAGTACTAACTCTCCTGCCCACCAGCTTTATATAGTGTTCTCTGGTTCTAGTGCTGTGAGACAGAGGAATGAATGCTACCTCTTAAAAGCTGTTTTTCAAGTATGAAGAGGCCTAAGGCCTTTTTGCATTACAGTCAGAAAGAATGTATGATTGCATGGGCAAAGAACTTTGGATATAACATTCAGATGGACCAATGGGAGAAATTGTGGATAAAAGATATGAAATTTACATACTATTAAAAGAAAAAAATATACAAGATGATGTATAGATGGTATTTAACATGTCATAAATTAGGGAAAGTATATCAAAATATGTCAACTAAGGCTGCATCACCATGCAAGTCATTTGGAGCAGAATTGGAACTCATGGGACCAGGAGTGGGTCTGAGATCGCTCCCAGACCATCCCCATGCCATTCCCGGCAACACAAGCTAGGTGCGGGTTGGGCATGGATGGAGGTGTCCCCATGCAAACCGTGCCAAACCTTGGCACCGGGGAGCAGCACCACCTTCTCTCCACCACCTCTCTCCTCATCGGAAGCCAGACTGATGTCAGCCCACCCCTGTGCCGCATCGCCCCCTCCCTTAGTGGCACTGAAAGCCAGGACTGGGCTGGGAGGCATTTAAAAAAGTTTAAATAAAGCTTCCTTCATAATAATAAATTTATACATAATTTTAAAAGACCGAAAGCTGCTACGAGGTTTAGTGGCAGTTAGGTGCTTGAGCACCTTTGCGCACCTTCGCTCCACTGGGAACCACAAGAATGCCTGGCAAGTTTCAAAGGGAGAAAATCAAGCCTTTATTTCATGGTCGTCTTGGTGATCAGGAAATGGGGGTTGAAAATTTTTGGAATTGGAACAAAAATTAAGCCAGTATCCTGCCTGCCTTGGTGATTGGGATTTTAAAATGTCAGCAGTTGTGATCTCCAATGCACAGGGTAGGAACAGCAAGCACACCCCACCTCCTAATGATGTGAGTGACAATCTCCTCCCAAAACCACTCCTTCAGACGGTGGTTGTGGGAGATTCTTGCTCGACACTCTGGGAACTCACTTGTGGTGTTCCTCATGGGTTGATCGTATCTCCCATGCTCTGTAATATCTATATGAAGCTGCAGGGAGACGTCAACAGGAGATTTGGAGTGAGGTGCCATCAATATGCAGATGACACCCAGCTCTATCTCTCTATGCTGTGTGAATCAAAAGAGGTGGTTGGAGTGCTCAAAAGCTGCCTGGAGGAGATAATGGGTCGAATGAGGGCCAATAAATTAAAGCTGAATCCAGACAAGACAGAGGTACTGTGTGTCATTGGGTCTTGTGCCTGTGAAATTGGGAGGCAACCTGTCCTTGATGGGAAGAAACAGATGCAAAATCTGGGTGTGGTCTTAGACTCTGCATTAACTGTTGACCGAAAGTGCCTATTCCCAGCTTTGGCTGGTTTGTCAGCTAAGGCCCCTTCTGGAGAGAGATGATTTGGCCAGAGTTATCCATGCTCTGGGAAATTCCAGACTGGACTATTGTAATGTGCTGTCCCTGAAGCTGCAGCTGATGCAGAACGCAGCTGATAGACTGCTGACTGGAACAGCTGGCCGGACGCACATCACACTAGTCTTAAAAGAGTTGCACTGGCTGCCAGTTTACTACCAAGCCCAATTCAAGGTTCTAACTTTAATCTATAAGGCCTTAAATATCTAAAGGAATGCCTTCTTCCAAATTGACCTGCCCATACCCTAAGATCTGCAGGGGAGGTCCTCCTGGTTGTACCGCCAGCCTCAGCAGCAAAAGAGGTGGGCATCCAGGATATGGTCTTTTCAATGATGGCTCCCAGACTGTGGAATAGTCTCCCTCCTGAGTTGCATCAGGCACCTCCACTTTATGTATTCAGAAGAGCTGTGAAGACACACCTCTTTACCCTGGCCTTTGACTAAGTAAGGGGACAGCTTATCCTCCCCACATCCAGACACTGTTATAGTTTTAGTAAATTTAATATGTTATAATTTTAATGTGTTCATTTTATATGTTGTAACCCACCCTGAGATCTCTGGATATAGGGCGGGATAAAAACAGTGAGTGAGTGAATGAATGAATGAAATATGGTCCTTGTGGACTGGGCTAGGTTCTAGAGGCAGAAAGGCCTCATCCCCACGCAACTTTGGCACAGTTCTGAGCATGGAAGGGTGCCAAATTTGGTACCCGTTTAAACAAGTCTCGGCATGATTTGGGGGACTGGCATGCATTGCTCAGCGAGCCGGGAACGCACATGGGGACACTCGTGGGCTAATGGGGAGGAGATTGGCACTCACATCATTGGGAGGTGAGGTGTGCTTGCTGTCAGCCCTGTCCATTGAAGATCACAAACGGCTGACTTTTTAAAATGCTGATCGCAAAGGCAGGCTGGAGAATGGCTTGGTTTTTTAGTTTTCGGCCATTTCCATGGAGGTAATGCCAAGGCTACAAGCATGACACACACCCCTTGCCTTATCTCCCAATTTCCAAGGCATAGGTGGGTAAGGAAGGGCTTGATTCAGCTGAGTGCATGCAGCTGAGCAAGATCTGTCAAGAGAGCTGTCAAGCGAAGGAGGGCATCTCCGGTAAAATAAGGGAAAAACACAGCCTCGGCTTCAGGCACTTTCAGTGGCTTCAGACACTTCAGAGGCTGCAGTGTTCTCCCTTTTCCAGGGGGGCAATAAGGTTGCCACTCTGGAAAAGGGAGAACACTTCAGCCTCTGAAACCTCTGAAGACTCTGAAAGCAGCTGAACCCACAGCTGTTTTCCCCCCCCTTATTTTACCAAAGATGTGCTCTTTTGCTTGACAGCTAGCTTCATAGATCTTGCTTAGCTGAGTGTGCTCAGCTAAATTGAGCCCTTCCTTACCCACCCGCAAATTGGGAGATAAGGCAATCCGGCTTCCAATGAGGGGAGAGTGGGCGGAGAGGAGGGGGTGCTGCTCCCCCATACCAGGGTTTGGCAAGCTTCTCATGGGGATGCCTGCATCTGCGCCAAACCCACACCTGTTCCGCGCTGTTGGAAATGCCATGGAGATGCCCGAGATGCGTTCCCGGTCCCGTGCCTGGCCCATGCATGCCCAAACAGCACCCAAAGTGTGCCAAACGGCTCACATGGGGATGGGGCCAAAGTGAAACAAACATACTAATCAGGAGCAACTCAAAGTCTATCTTGGGCCTGGGGAGGAAAAAAATCCTTTTCATTTATTTGTTTATTTATTTGTTTAGTGATCAGAGATAAATGTAATAAGTAATATTACCCCTTTCTTGTTTAAATATCATATGAATGAAAATGAAACACTATTTTGCCACAGCAATGTCTGTTCTTTGTAATCTTGTTAGATTCAGGGATTACTATGGGGAGGGGAGGAGAGAGAATCCTCTCCAGGCTAGTTGAAGCATTTTCCCTGTGACCAGCATACAGGGCAAAGCAACAGGAGGTATATGCCTGGAGGAGCTGCATCTGGCTGTAAAACAATGAGCATTTTGTCTTTAAGAAGCCTCTAGAAACCCACTGCAAAAAAAGCTACACAAAGCTACACCACCCACTTGCTGTCCAGTTTTGATTTATAAAGGCAACAGCCTAGCAAATCCAGCTATCCTGAAACATTTGGTTGCTTTAAAGGGCAATTGAATTGCTTCTTCTCAAAGGTTGCATTTTAATCCTTTCTTATGCTTACACATCAGAAGATTAACAGAAGGTAGGGAAAGAATACATGATGAAGACCTGTAGTTAATGCCTCCTTCAGAAGATGACTATTGTCGCCGCTGTCTCTGATTCTCATAGATTATGGCCATCTATGGTATCACACTTACCTTCATTATCCTGGCCCAAGGATATTCATCCCACCCATCCCATACAGGAATGAGTTGCTACTGAAGTGAACACCTGGGCAGGTGCATCTACATTGTTTACAGCCTACAAACTCCCCCTACCTGCCTAGATATTCACCTATCAGAAACTAGCATTGGTGCACAAAATCATACACCACATGCAAGCACCCCACCCAATCTTGACTCAAAACTTGCCTGTCTCATCCATGCCGTGACCATTCACACCATTTTCGGTGCAAAGAGTCATCTGAGGTATCACACAAGCATGCTGGTACCTCAGATGACCCCAGACACAACTGCATGTGCACAGAGTGTCATTGTCACTATAGTGCTGGCACCGGCACCCACACCATTGTGCAGGGCACCACAATCAAAATGGCAGCACTCTGCCAGGGATCGGAACCATGACTGGACGGAGGTAAGAGTCTGAGGGTGTCAGCCATAGGCTACCATATCCTAGTATTCCGTAGTACAAACACCAGTACATGGTAGTCTGTTCTGCACTCTTCCTGTCCAGCACCCCGGTTCTCACTCTCCCACTATGTCAGGTACAGATGAAGCATTCTAAGAGGAAGCAGGGCTTCCACTATCCTGCACCAGTGTGCAGGAAGAAGCTCCCTAGTCCCCTTTCTAGGCCATACTAATGGAGTTTGCAGAAAGGACATGTGTTTAAAATATCTTATTGCTGGCAAAGGCTGACATAGGGGTCCTCCAGACAGCACAGGGAAATGCCAGGTCTTTAAAAGGATGCTGGCATTTCCCTGCAATGTAGGCCACTAGATAAACTCACACTGCTTCAACACAGCACCAAACTGAATTCGAATACAGCAGATACAAATCTACACATTCGAATTATTCTAAAATCCATATCGGATTTTCAAAAATTCGATTCGAGTTCGAATGTTCAAATTCGGATTTTTGAAAATATTTTGAATATTCGTGCTCATCCCTACACTGAAAATTATGGAAACACACCAATGTGCTTCATGAAGCGCACATGGCAAAGCTATGGAAATCTGGGGGGAAGTATTGTAGGCCAGATTATGCCTGCAGGATAAAATTTCTCTGAGGCTCCACCAATTTCCCAAATTGCAGCTGTTCATTTGCATCGAGCAATAAGCACCATGGCTTCCACAGATGTCATCTCCAGTTTGGCAATTACCTTAAAACCTATAACCCTTCCATCTTCTGTGATGTTTAAAACACTGAAGCAACTGAAAATTAAAATGTCTAGGCCTGTAAGCAGTGAATGAGGAATGAAGAAGCTTTGAGGATGCTACAGAAAGCCCTCAGAGGGACTTTTGTACCCTTGGATGACACAGAAGAAGAAGAGAGGTGGCTTTTATACCCTGCTTTTCCTCACCCATTTAAGGGGACTTCAAGCAGCTAACAAAGCTTTCTGTTCTTTTCTTACAAGAGGTATTACGGAAACCTGGTGGGATAACACACATGAATGGAACACAAACATTGAAGGCTACAACTTGTTTCTGCGAAACAGACTTAACAAAAGAGGAGGGGGTGTTGCGCTGTATGTTAAAAAAGAAATTGTCTCCTCAGAGGTTCAAGTTTCAGAGAGTGGAAGCTCAGTAGAATCGGTATGGGTAAGAATTCAAGGAGAGAGCAACAGAAAGGATACCATTGTAGGAGTCTATTACAGCCCCCCTGGACAAACAGAAGATATGGATGACCTCTTCCTAGACCAGATGGCTAAACTTTCACGAAAGCATGACATAGTGATTATGGGAGACTTTAACTACCCAGACATTTGTTGGGAATCTCGCTCAGGAAAAAGTCACAAGTCTATTAAGTTCTTATCCTCTCTCGCTGACAATTTCATGTACCAAAAGGTGGTGGAGGAAACAAGAGGATTGGCTATCCTTGATCTAATTCTTACCAACAGAGAGGAAATGGTGGAGGATATCAGAGTTTCTGGGGCATTAGGAGGCAGCGATCATGTTATCCTTGAATTCTGGATAATAAGGGAAGGAAAGCATGAGAGGACTCAGACTTCAAAGTTGGACTTCAGAAGGGCAGATTTTGATGGACTCCGGAGGAGGTTAGGAGGGATCAAATGGTTAAATGTACTAAAGGATAGAAATGTCCAAGAAGGATGGGATATTTTGAGAAATGCAATATTAGAAGCGCAATCATTAACAATTCCTCAAAGAAGGAAGAATGGAAAACATCTAAAGAGACCAGGGTGGATAAACCTAGAACTTAAAAACTTGATAAAAAAGAAAAAAGAAATGTTTAAGAAATGGAAGGAGGGATACATATCTAAGGAGGAATATAATGAAATCAGTACAATCTGCAGGGCAAGTATCAGAAAAGCTAAAGCTAAAAATGAACTGAGGCTTGCAAGAGAGACTAAAAACAATAAAAAAGGGTTTTGGGGATATGTCAACAGCAAAAGAAAAGTCAAAGAGGTTTTGGGAAGTCTGCAGGGAGAGAATGGAGAAGTGATCGAAAGTGATCTTGAGAAGGCAGAGATTCTGAACTCCTATTTTGCATCTGTTTTTTCCAAGAGGGATAATGTACATGCAACAGTCCTTCACTGTACTGAAGAAGGACTAGGAGAATCAAGACACAAAATCAACACTGAGAGAGTAAGGGAACGCTTAGCTAACTTAAATGAATTTAAGTCCCCGGGTCCAGATGGATTACATCCTAGGGTACTGAAGGAATTAGCAGAGGTAATTGCTGAACCACTTGCTGTAATCTTTGAGAAGTCATGGAGAACAGGAGAAGTCCCAGACGAATGGAGAAGGGCAAAAGTTGTTCCTATCTTCAAAAAAGGGAAGAAGGTAGACCCAGGGAACTACAGGCCTGTTAGCCTGACTTCAATACCAGGAAAGATTCTCGAACAAATTATTAAACAACACATATGTCAGCATTTGGATAGGAATTCAATAATTAACAGTAGTCAACAAGGGTTTGTATCAAACAAGTCGTGTCAGACTAACTTGATTTCATTTTATGACAAAATCACTGAATGGGTTGATCAAGGGAATACAGTAGACATAGTATTTCTTGATTTCAGCAAAGCATTTGACAAAGTATCTCATGCGATCCTCATTGAAAAATTGATCAAATATGGGTTTGACAAGGCAACTATAAGGTGGGTTCAAAACTGGCTTAGTAATCGTACTCAAAGAGTGGCTTTAAATGGCTGCACATCCAAATGGAAGGAAGTGTCAAGTGGAGTACCACAAGGTTCTGTCCTGGGACCAGTTTTGTTTAATGTTTTTATAAACGATCTGGACAAGGGAGTTGAAGGGAAACTGATCAAATTTGCTGATGACACAAAGCTAGGGGGGATTGCAAACACCAGAGAAGAGAGAGAGAGGATTCAAAAAGATTTAGAGAAACTCGAACAATGGGCTGCAACTAATAAAATGGTATTTAACAAAGAAAAATGCAAGGTTTTGCACCTGGGCAAGAAAAATGAAAAAAGCACATATACAATGGGAGGAATTCGGCTGAGCAGCAGCACATGTGAAAAAGACTTGGGTGTCCTGGTAGATCATCAACTGAACATGAGTCAACAGTGCGAGGCAGCTGCAAAAAAGGCAAACGCAATCCTGGGGTGTATTAGGAGAAGCATAGAGTCCAGATCACGTGAAGTTATTATCCCCCTCTACTCTACCTTGGTCAGACCTCATCTGGAGTACTGTGTCCAGTTCTGGTCACCCCAGTTTAAAAAAGACACTGACAAGCTGGAGCAGGTTCAAAGGAGAGCTACCAAGATGGTGAACGGTCTGCAAACCATGTCCTATGAGGAACGGCTTAAGGAACTAGGAATGTTTAGTCTACCAAAAAGAAGACTGAGAGGAGACATGATAGCTGTCTACAAATACCTCAAGGGTTGTCACAAGGCAGAGGGATCAGCCCTGTTCTCACTCTCTCAAGGAAGGACTAGAAACAATGGAGTGAAACTGCAGGGGAAAAGATTCAGTTTAGATGTTAGGAAAAAATTTCTAACAGTAAGAGTGATCAACCAGTGGAACAGGCTGCCACGGGAGGTGGTTGGTTCCCCTTCGATGGAGGTCTTCAAGCAGAGACTGGACAGCCATCTGTTTGAGATGGTTTAGGAGATCCTGCCTTGAGCAGGGGGTTGGACTCGATGACCCAGGAGGTCCCCTCCAACTCTACCATTCTATGATTCTATGATTCTATGATTCTACACCCTGCGAGAGTTCAGAAATAGAGCTGTGACTACCCAAGGTCACCCAGCTGGCTTTGTGGAGCAGACTGGAATCAAACCCAGTGACTATGAGATATGATGGTACTCTAAGCACAAGACCAAACTGGCTTACAAGCTGTTGGAATAAGACTGAAGCCTGTTCCTGCTACCATCTTTCCAGTTCCACCAATGTAAAATATTCATCTGCCTGTGATGGGCACTAGGTGAAAGCGAAGGAGATTTACCTGAAACTGCAGTAGATCAAATCAGGCAGCTACATAGATAGTAGTGGCCAAGAAGCATCCAAGGGAGCCATGGGATAATATTTGAGGGTAAATTGAAAGGTTGTTTTTCAAATTCTTTTACTTCCTTTTTAATCTTATGAGGTTTTGTTTGTTTCATTGTTCCTTATTTTTCTTTTTGAAGTGCAGTAACTATGGCCACCTCCAAACATCACTTATTTGTTCTGGAATTAAACAACTTACTGATATAAAGCACACCCAAAACTTTCACACATTCTAAACACTAGATTGATACTCCACGTGTTTGCATTTGGCATAGCAGCAGTGGCATGTTACAGCCGCAAGTTTTTCTCTGCACATGACCTCACGTGACAAATAGTATCACATGGAGCATTTCTGGGTAGCTACAGCTCATGGAAAACTTTTGCCATACTTCACATGCAGTAATCTAGGCAGAATATTGAGCTATGCTAATTTTATTGGAATAACGATAACCCAGAGGCCTTTTTGCACTACAGCCAGATGGCTGTAGTGCATGAAGGCTGAGACACATGGAGACAGGACACCACACTCAGGCCTGCCGCCATTGGGCCATATTGGCCCACTAGCTGGCAGGCTTGTCCCGGCCCGTCAGGGGGTCGGCTGGAGCCCACAGGGATTGCCTGAGCACACACACACCCGGGGTCTGCGCTGTTCCCCATCCCTGTGCGTGCAACTTACCTGATCGGCACCCAGGTTTGAACTGGCAGCCCTTATGGGCAGGGCTTGCTGAGTTCAATCCATGGCATTGTGCGTAGGTGATTGGGCTGTGGTACTTGCCTGTGCACAATGTCTGGTTTGATGTTTGGAAGAAACTAATTATCAAAGACTATCAATTTAGCTTCAGACTGGGATTTGGTATAGCCTTGGCTGCCCTGATGAATGACCTTTGCAAGGAAAGGGGTGGCAAGGTGTGGTCCTGTAGATTCTTTAGTTTCAATACTATTAATCGTGATATTCCATGAGAGTTGCTTTGGAGGTCAGAGGTTGGAGTCATTGTGTTGGAGACTTGAAATGGTAGTGATGAAAGATTTTTCATTTAAGGACCTTGGAAGCCTGGGGATCGATCTTGTTCTTTAATATCTTTGCTTTTAAACATCAATGTGAGTCACTGGTTGCAGTGATTAAAAGATTCATCAGCATACTGATGACACCAATCTCTCTTCCATCTGAGTCAGGAGAAGCAATGCAGGTGCTTGTTCATTGCCTGGAAGTTTAAACTAGTAAATCGAAAGTGATGAAGTACTATGTGTCACAGGGTTTAGATTCTGGGAAGGAAGGAGTCATGTGATTCCTGAAGGGTTCATCTTGTCTTGAAATGATTCTGAAGGATTCGTCCCTGCCACTTGAGGCTCAGGTGGCCATGGTGGTCAGGATTTCCCATTCCCATCTCTGGACCATTCACCGGCTTTGGTATTTCCTCATTCAAGATAATGTGGGCACTGTGATTCAAATTAGACTGTTACAATGTGCTTTATGTGGCCGTAACACTGAAGGGAAGCTGGATCTAAAGGAGCATACACCAACTGCACTCCTGTTGGGTGTCTCTGCTTGGATACACATCACACCAGCCCTGAAATATTTGCCCTTGTTGCCTATTTGCTACTAAGTTGGATTCAAGGTGTTGGCATCAACACAAGAAAGCCTAAATGTCTTGAACTCCAAATATCCTAAGAATTGTTTTCTACCATATTGACCTGTTTAATTATTAAGACCACCTTGGAGAAACCCTTCCTGTGATCCAGCTGGCAGGCCATTATCCTAGAAAAACATGTTTCAGTGACAACCCAGTTCTCAATTGTCAATTTTTTTAAAAAAGCCAATTGAATCTGGATGGGAAAAACATGACCCTGAATGTGTGATTCATCAAATAATTTAAATATGGTATACACAATTTTTTTATACAAAGCCAGGAATTGCTTGTTTCACTAGGCCGTTCAGTAGATCACCTGAATCTGATTATACAGCCAATCCCCATTAGTCAGAAAATGTGAAAGGAAAAGACATATTAACACTAATGGAATCCTGAGAAGCCAATTTTAGCTTTTCCTCATGCAAATGATTTATCGTTCTTGTGCCAAGGCTTCTCAGAGTTTTGACCACTTCTACCACAGAATTTATTTTAATTGTTTTGATGAAACACTCACTTTGACTGAAAATTGGCCTCTATCAAAACTAGGGATGTGCACGAATATTTGAAACATTCAAAATTTGATCAAATTCATGTGAATTTGGACATTCAAATTCAAATCAAATGTCTTATCAATTCAAATTTAACATTTGAATGAATTTTGAATTTTTGCATCATTCATACAAATTATTTAGACACTTGTACGTGTACTTGCCCATACTCATCTTTCCCACATCTGTAAGCGTTGTGTGGATCTGTAGGGGATGAAAACGAGATGCATACAGGATGAAAACAGGATTCATATGGATGTGTATGGATGCGTAGGGGCACATAGAAATGTTGTTAACATTTGAATTTGCAAATACGGATCAAAAATGTGCACAAATGGATTTGAATGTATTTAAACTGAATAGAATGTGAATACATATGGAACACCTCCCTTACGAAACCAGGCTGCAACGTCTAGGCCTCTTCAGTCTGGAGAGACAGCGTTTAAGAGGGGACTTGATTGAAGTATATAAAATTATGCACAGTATAGGAAAGGTGGATAGAGAGAATTTATTTTCTCTATCACACAATACTAGACAAAGGGGGCACTCTATGAAGCTGATGGGTAGGAGAATCAGATCCGACAAAGGGAAGTATTTCTTCACCCAGAGGGTCATCAGTTTATGGAATGTGCTGCCGGAAGAGGTGGTGATAGCTACTAGTCTAGATGGCTCTAAGGTAGGGTTAGACAAATTTTTGGATGACCGATGTATCAATGGCTACTGGAATGAATGCCTAGGTGCATCTTTCAGGCTGGGGGAGGGGGAACGGAGGCGCTTCTAAGGCCATCTGCTGGGACTCAAGAGCAGGAGAAGGTTTGTCCTTGTCTCTGCTTGAGATGCCCATGAGCATTTGGTGGGCCACTGTGTGTGACGGGATGCTGGTACTAGATGGGCTGTGGCCTGATCCAGCAGGGCTTCTCTTATGTTCTTATGTTCTTAAATTGATTCAGATTTTCAGATATTCAATATGTGATATTGAATCAAATCAAATCCTGAAAATTGCATTCGTGCACATCCCTAATCAAAACTTTCTTAGTCCAAAGAAGGTTGCAGTCGGAATGATCTAAACAGCACTATGTTACTGAAGTCTGATTACAAAGATTAATTTTTGTATCTTTTTTTTTTTTAAAAATACAATGTAGTGCTGGAAAATGGTTAAATTGAACCTATTATTGCTGTATTATTAAAACTCTCATCTCATTCATTCAATCCTGAAAATGTTTTGCACCCCCATTGTGCAAAAAGCAAAAGGGATTTTACAGTGCATTGCATAACATTTGCAAACCATTTCACAGTGAAAAACCTGTGCCTACACAATATGTGGGGTAATCTGCCCATCTATGCCTTTTCAGATTCAATGAGGTAACTCTGAATATCTCTGTCACAGCCACGAATGCTATCAAACTTTATAAAAAAAAAACCTGGTTGGCCAGGTTTATTTGTTAAATACATAGGCAATCTTCTTGCATTTTGGTAGTATTTTTTTCAAATGTGTATACATGTATAAAGACTGGAGGAATTCCATATAAACAAATAATTTTTTGAACTATTAACTATATTAAGCAGTGACAACATGCAAAAGAAAAATGGAACACCCAAAATTGTTACTATTTGATATGTGTCTTATTTTAACTCTAAGATCTTCTTGGGTAAATCTTTTGTGCTGACTTTTTGGCCTAAAACTGCCTTTCTTTTAACCTGCATAAAAATGTCCCTGAACATTTGCAATAAAATTTGCTTTAATGAATAAATAAAAGTATTTAAAAGTTATATTGGAAACACATTATTTCCCTCTAATATCTAGTGGGACCCGTTCCCCCAGACCTCAGTGTTATTGTGCAGTCTATGGGGGGGGAGCAAAGGAAAAATTTGGTGCAATATCTACCCTCATTTTATGTCAAGCAACTGTCTACCCTGTTCCGTGGACTGGCTGGTGCATATTGTGCCTAAATCACAAAAGCTTTACCCCATACTGCCTTGAGACATAGGTGAAAGGCAGTAAAAAATGATTTATAAATAAACAAATAACAGAAACAGAAAACAGTTTCACTAAAACCCTACTGCAATGCCAATGATGCCCTCAAGTCAAATATCTGTTTTTGGAGAATCTGGTTCCTGCCATCTAATAAGGCCTGGGATAGTATTTTCCACAATGCTGCTTACAGTAAGACAGCGTATTTCTTAGTTGCTTAGAAGTATGTCAACACAAGGAAGCAGCACTAGACAGTGCAAATTAAGAAGATTATGAATAACACAACAGCATTGGGGCATGGCTTGTTGAAGACATTTGTTTAAAAGCCACAAAAACGAAAAAAAAAAAACCTGACAAGACAGCCTTCTGCTTGAGGATAGAGGCATTCTTGGATCAAGAAAGCAGGGAGAAAATCTCCATTGTTATGACTATATCAGAGAGCCTTAAAGCGAGCCTGACTAGAGTGCCATTTAATCTCACATTGTTTCTTTTGAATGGCAGCATCTTTCCAGAAGACACCACCATGTCAATTTCTACCTGATCCTTTTAAATTGAGGGTATCTGGGATTCAATCTGGCTTCTTTTGCATCACAAATACATGCTTAACCCCTGAGCTCTGGTATCACATGAAAACTGCTTGTACCAGAGGGAAATCCTTTTGCATTTCTCACCCCACCACCAAAATACAGGATGAAACGTGATGTTGGTGCCAATGCCCAGCTCTGCCATCTGATAGAATGACAAGTCAGTCCAAATTGCATCTACGCTTTTTTGTCAAATAGGGCAAAAGATAAATTAAATAGTACTTGCTTTTATAAAGATGACTAGCCCATACTTTTAAATAACGGTATCATAGAACTTGAATCTGTGACAGGATCTGCACCATACTCTAAGACCATGCCAACAGAGTTTTGGGAACTCCTTTGGCAGGCAATGTGTTCCGTAGGGATATTCTGTAGGGATATTTGTAACATTTGTTATTCATAAAAATTAGTATGAATTTGGACATTTCTACGCGAATCGAACGTTATGATATTTGTATGCTAACATTCGTATGTATACAAATGTTTCCAGATATTCGTATGAATAGTTTCGACATTCCTTAGATTGGAGGTGTGGAAAAAGAGAGCACCAGTCACATCCGCAATGGATCCAGATTTCATTCAACATGGACCGACAGCAGATTAAAAGTGGGTTCAGGTCAGATTTGATGCTTTCATAAGGTGGATATGTTATGGATACATATTGGATATGCATTAATTCTTATCAGATACGTATCAGATACATATTCATTCATATCCGATACGTATTGAATATTCATCCGAATACATATTAATAGGTTTGTATCAAATTGAATTTTACCACATTCGGATGTGATCTATTCATACAAATACAGATTTTCAAACACTCAATTCATTATGGATTGAATGTAAAAAATGCATTCGTGCACACCTCTAGTCCCATCAGCTAGACAGTCAGAGTGGGTGGCACACACAGACATACAGTGCCGCTGGCCCGGCTCACCACTTCGGAACCTGGCGAGCATAAAGTAAGTGCCTCGTGCACGTCCCTGCATAGGCCGGTGGGTGGGTCCCCAGGGGGGTTCCTGTGGGCCCTAAGGGACCCAATCTGGTCACCTAGAGCCCGCAGGAGCCAGGGATGGAACATGACAGGCCTGCCTGCCCCTGGGTCAAATTCAACCCAATGGGGAGCAGGCCTGGGAGGGGCGTCCTGCCCCCGTGCTAGCGTTTTGGGGCTAGGCCACACAGGGGCAGATTCCCTTTTCGCATGTAAGTAGGTAGGAATGCATGCTGTAGTGTGAAAAGGTCTCTGGTCATTATAGAGAAAGCTCTGGACTGACAGAGTGTCAAGTCTGTCTTCTCTCTCCATACTCTTGTCCAGATACTGGCATGGGCAAAAACTGCCTCGAAGCAACCTAAAAATAAATATATGGAGGCTGTGGGTACAGTAACATGCAACTGCCTATTCCCCATAAGTTCAAGGGTCATGTTTAAGTCAGCAGTCCAACTGTATTATCGCCCATCTCAGTGGATAATATATGGATATTAAACCAGATTATGGAGCCTTTTATCCTGGGGTCCTTTCTGCACTGGTCCTTATTTTGGATTAAATCTTCAAAAAGGGACCCGGGCCTTTTTTTGCACTTGGCCTTATTCTGGAGACTGCTTGCTAGCCATAAGCTAATGCAGACTATGGCAGGCCTCACTTGGGGTCTTCCATAATCTGCACCTAACATGCAGATAGCAGGTCCCTGTTCAGGGATATATTTCAGAATAAGGCCAAGTGCAGAAAGGCCAGTGCTATCTGCATCTTGGTCAGACTACAGCAGTCCTCAGGTGGGATGTAACATACTGTGCACCAGCATGTGGATGACAGTTCTCTATTCTGAAATACAATCCAGAATAAGTCCCAGTACAGAAAACATCTGGATCACAGGCCTCCTCATCCCCATTTTAATGTGGATCAAGGGGGTCAAGCCTCCTCTGGCCCAGCTCCATCAGCACTGGACTAAGCCAGATCCAGATTAAGGAGGCAAACTGTTTAATCTAGTTTACAAGAAAATCAAGGGTCGTGTTCTGGAACTACTGTGAGGGAACTGCTTTTCTGCAGCACACCACTAAAAATCACCTTTTGGAGGGGTTGAGGGAGGGGCTGCAAAACTCATGCAAGCTTTGGAGCCACATGGAGGCATGAGCAGATGGCACTGATCTGGCCCACAACTCCATGCAATCTAGATGTGAGCCTGGTTATTCTGGATCTACTGATCCAGATTTAGGGTAGGTGAATGCAGAAAGGGCCCCCAAAATACACACCCTCCCCCACACCATTCTTAACTTTGTGGCTTTTAAAAACTTATTCTAGCCTGGTTATCTACTGTAAATAAAGGCCTTGGTTTTTAAAACCAAGTGTATGCATGCCCATCAGAAGTGCATAAACCCCAGTCACCTCAGACAAGCATTACTTTATTTAATAGAAATTCCAGACATCTTTGGAGTCTCCACTCTCCTCCTCCACAAAAGCAACAGAATTGGCTGCATGTTTGAAGATGCCTTGAGTACTTAATTGTTGAGCTCACTTTAGCATTTGGAGACCCAGGCTATGGAGTATGCTGGGACAGAACTAAAAATGACTGCTGGAAAGTTTGCTAAGCAGATTATCTCATTCCTGGGTTTGTTTTGCTTTGTTAGCATTTTTTCTTTCTTTCACCCCCCTCTGCAAGGTATTTTCCTTGGATGGTTACTTACAAATTCACCGCTGGCCTCAGCATGCGTGAAGCAAGCCAGCCTAGACAAACACAGCCAATTGGACGTGCTCTATAAATCATCACCCACATCCTTGAAGCAATTTTTAAAAAAAAAAAATAGGGCAGAGGGTGGGGTAGGGTTGTGGGGGTGAGGGTGAGGGTGAGGGTAGGGAACAACTGGTAAGTGTTCCGCAGCAGGAAATGGAGTCTATTCTCTGTGTCCCTATTCTCATATATCCATATGATCTAAAACACAAAGCATTCAACCCAAAGCAAAACAGCAAACCAACCCTTCCAAAAGATTCACCACAGTTTGCCAGTTTTGTACTGCATTGAAGAAGCATAAGAACATAAGTAGGGGCGTGCACAATGCATTTTTGACATTTGGTTTGTAACAAATTGAATGTTTGAAAATCAATATTTGTACGAATAGATCTCATTCGAAAGAGGTAAAATTCTATTTGATATGAACCTATTCATAAGAATATTTGATACATTTCTGCAAAGAAGGAATACATTTCTGACACGTATCCATTATGTATCTGATACATATCCGATAACGTATCTGTAACATATCCACGCTCTGAAAACGTCAAATCTGACCTGAATCCACTTTTAATCTGCTGTTGATCCATATCAAATGCAATCTGGATCCACTGCGGATGTGACTGGCACTCCATTTTTTCACACCCCCAATCTAACGAATGTCTGAACTGTTTGTATGAATGTCTAGAAACATCCATATTCATACAAATGTTAGTATACAAATATCATAACATTTGATTTATGTATGAATGTCCAAATTTGTACAAATTTGTATGAATAGCAAATGTTATGAATCTGAACATGAACCCACTCACCTAAGGAAAGCTACTGATGGTTAAAGTGTGCGCAGCATAACCTATGTTTGAAGTACACCTCTTCTGCCTGCTTTGTGCTAGGGAAAATACCAACTGCTCCTGTCCTTTCACAGAGGTATGGTCTATGAGAGGCATGATTAGGAGTTTAAGCTGGCATTTGATGGCTGCTGATTTCATCTTGCTATGTCCCATAGCCATGGCCATGCCACCCTGCTGAATTCCTAAACACTGTGACTGGGATAGTGCTTTAGTGGTGAATATTTGTAACTCATCATCAAAGTTCACTGAGATAAATTTTCTTTCTGCAGGTGTTTTACTACCATATTAAATAACATCATCTATGCAAAAAAACAACAACAGTGAAGATGCTACCTTATCTGTTAGCAAAAGTTCTGCATCACATGCATACACTCACCTCAGCGTTATTAATGAGGCAGAACTGGGCAGGATATAGTTAGAGAGGATTAATCTAAGGCTATGATCACACACAAACAAAACGTGTTGCCCTTGTTTTCTCATCCCATTTCTAATCCACCTTTTCTAGCCTAGAATGTCCATGAGAGGGACAGAGTCCAACTTAATCCAGTTTCAGTCCACTTTCAGAGTGAGAAAATCCATCAGCAGAGTGACCAGTCATTGCCCCTCACACACATTAGTTCTCCAACCGCTCCAAAACTCCTACATTCACCTATCCCAAAGGTGAATTTTCTGACTTACATAATGCCAAAGGAAAAGAGTTTCTCACTTTGCTGATGTGTTCTCTCACTCTGAAAGTGGACTGAAGCTGGATTAAATCTTAGGTGTGAATGCAACCCAATAAGCTGCCTCAGCGGAGGTATATTTTACTGTGTGTGAAAATAGCCTGGACTGCATTACGCATAGCAACACATCTCAAAAGTGACTTAGAGAGGGTAGCGTGAGGCCCTTGTGTTCTTATCCTATCTGCAATCTGTTTTCTGGCCTAGAATGCTGATAAGAGGGTAGAGAGGCAGTCTGGTGAGTGAACAATACCACCTCAAGACTGTCTCTGAGCTACCTCAGAGGTGTGTTTAAAAACTGCAGGGATCACAGCTTCTATAGAACTAGACATTTAACATCTTATTGTAATGTTTAAACCTTGGTTCATACTTGTTTGCATAGGCAGCCCTTCCAGTGGTACCTTGCTGGTTTAAGAATTGTCTGGGCCAAGAACAGAAGGCTTCAAGTCTTTGGTGCAAATTAAAATCCAAGTGCCAAACAGGTTGGTTAGTCATACGGCCTGTAATGTGTCCTACATGACAGCAAAAGCTATGGATGGTGAGAGGGGTGTTAGAGAAAGAGCCCCCCCCCCATTTTACATTGACATACATTTCAGAATTTCATGATCTTGTATGCTGCATTTCTGATATTTCAGGGCCACTCTAATGTGCAAGTTTTCAACACAGCCCACAGGATAAAATCCCCATCAGATTCTCATCATTCGATACCCTTTTTGGCACTGCTCACATGACCTCATCAAATTCCTATCACACACTCTTCATTGCTTTAATGTGGCTTTTCCCCATTCAGTAAGGAAAAAATAACCTGTTGCTCATCTACAGCAAATGGGCCATTTGCTCCCATCTGGATGCCATCTGACTCTTCTTTTGAAACTTGCAACTGCGGATTAGAAGTTATTTTAGGGGTGGGCAAAGTGGCAGCAGTACAGCACAGCTCTCTAAAACCTTCACAGAACTCTTAAGTTTTAGAGAGCTAAGCTGTATCGCTGCCACTTTGCACACCCCTGAGATAACTTCAAGTCTTCCACTATGTTCCATCTAAGGCAGCCAGATTCTTATCCCCAATGGAAGGACCAGCCAGTGGTGACTTGTGGATTCAGATGGCAAATTGGTGCAGCAGAAGAGGCTAAGTTCTTATTGGAACTCCCACTTTTCCTCAACCATATTTTGATCACCAGCAGATCAAGGCACAGTTTGGAGAGATCAAAGAAGCACTTCAGATGGAGTTGTTGCCCCCATCTTGGTTGACTTGGCATCCTTTTTCCATGGGGGAAATGTCCCTATTTTGAAGAATTGTCCAGGAACTAAGTATGATGTCATCTGTCAAAAGAGGTGTATGCTGTTTGAGGACAACATATACGCTCCTATTCCCACTATGCAAACATCACCTCTGAAGAAATTTTCTTCCTCCTCTTCAATGCTTCCGGCTGTTTTTCCAAACACATTAAATGGTCCTGGAAGTCATCCATTTTCTAGGACCAGGAAAACTGGGCTGGTCTCTCCTCTCCAAACAGTCCAGAGCAGATGTAAGGTCCTTTCTGGATTCACTATAGATTCAAGTTAAGAGGGCTTTAATCCAGATCTATTGCAGGCCCATTTAATCAGGTCTACAACTCATTTAATCAGGTCTACAATCAGCATGCCTCCATGATCTGGAACTACTGGGGGCTTATTGTCAGCAGCACACTCACAAACAGGGTTTCAGGGCCACAGGAAGACATGGGCCAGATCAGCAGCACTGGTGGTCTGGATTAACTGAAGTTTGTACAGAAAAGTGCCTTGACTCTCCTTCAGCAGTAGAAGGGTATTAAAGCTCTTCCCTGAATGCATCTTAAAAGTGCTTACAGCAAGCTGATGTTGTATGAATTCTATGAATGTCCCTGCCCTCATTCTGTTTCTCTGTCTTTGTCATACATGCATACCTTGAAGACAGCAGAGACCTAGGATTCCAAAAATTGTTGAAAGCTACTTGAAAATTAAAATGAGATGGGGATCTTTTCTTACAGATGGTAGTTCTGTACTATAAAGCATCCTAGGCTGTGGTCACACCTAAGGTTTAATCCAGATGCAGTCCACTTTCAGAGCAAGAGAACACACCAGCAAAGTGACTGGTATTTTTTCCCACTTTGTCTATCCCAAAGGTGAATTTTCTGATTGATTTAACACTGAAAGAACACAGCTTGTCACTTGGCTGACGTATTCTCTCTTTCACTCTGAAAGTGGACTGAATCTCAATTAAACCGTAAGTGCGACCACAGGAGGAAAAACTATAAAGAAGGGGAGTGGTTTTTAATTTTCATTTTTCTTAGGTAGAAGTCCTAAGATTATAAGAAGGTCATCTGGGGGCACTAGGCTGGGCTGTGAACCTTCCTGGCTGCAGCTGGAAAAGGAAGCTGTGGTTAGTGGGAAAATTCTGAGCTCACCAGCTTTCCCAAGCAGTGGTAGAGCATTGCATCACTGTTGCTTGTCCTCTTGCAGTGTTCCTATGGTGATGTGACCAAAAGAAGGTTATTCCAGGGGCACGTAATGGTGTATTTGAGATGGTGTTGGATCTGCCAGATCCAAAATTCCTTACTTCCCTGGACTTAGTTTCAGAACAAGGCTTGGAGAACAGAGTTACAGTATACCAGTCTTAGTGTTGACATGGTTATTGTCCTTCTCTTGGGACAAATGGGTTAAGTACTTTGAGAAAGGGTGGGAGGAAGGGAGGATTCAGCAAAACACCAAAGCCCACACACGTATACACCCAGGTTTAGAAAGCTGACTTTGTGCCTTCGTAGAACTCAGTAGGGCTTTGGAAACACTAGATTTATTTACTGCAGATTCTTAACTCTCTCTGTTCAGTTTCATCTTCACTAAATATGGTTTTATTTTGTGTTTCATGTTGCTGGCTTGGTCAGAAAAGTGTTGGAAGTAATCAGTCTTGCACCAGAACCTCTCTGGGCTACTAGCATAGGGTAGGGGAAGAACTTCTTAACTGGCACATAGACACCCTCCAGATGTTGGTTAGGGTCAGCCTAGAGACTGGGGCATGTAGATGATGGCATGCTAGATGCAACTACTTCCTACTCCATCCTCCAAATGGGTGACTTCCTGAATAACCAGGAAAAGTTACTCTGAAAGCATCTAACCCCCTATCAGATCTTAGGCGTTTTTGCACTAAGGCGTTTTTTGCACTTAGGCGTTCGCACAAGGGCAGGTAAGGAACGCTTTGAGAGCAGTTCTCTTACCTGCCAGTGTGAATGGGAAAGTGTTCTCAACCCGTTCAGGGGGAAGACCCTCCCCCGGGCTGCTCCCATTGGCTCCTATGGAGCCAGTGTGGGCAGCCGGCTGCCTTCTGTCCCTGGGTTCCTGCTCGCTCCCGAACACCAGATCGGGCTCCGGGGGTGGGCAGGAAGCCCAGCCAAAAGCCCCCAACCCATCCCCAGGGTCTTACCTTCTCCTGCAGGCTCCATTCTGTTTAGAAAGGTTGGGCCGTTCTGAGCACGCTCGAGGGGGCGGCCCCTTGTTGTTTGGCACCCGCCTGGCTTCTATTGCCCATATGAGCATGTGTGGGTGCCCAGCCAATGAGGGGCCGCCCCCTCGAGCATGCTCAGAACGGACCGGCCTTTCTACACAGAATCGAGCCTGCAGGAGAAGGTAAGACCCTAGGGATGTGTTGGGGGCTTTTGGCTGGGCTTCCTGCCCGCCCCCGGAGCCCGATCTGGGGTTTGGGAGCGAGCAGGAACCCAGGGACAGAAGGCAGCCGGCTGCCCACACTGGCTCCATAGGAGCCAATGGGAGCAGCCTGGGGGAGGGGCTGAGCTGTCACAGAGAGAGAACATGCGAATGTGTTCTCTCTGGGACAGGTCGGACGCGCCAAGACGGTTTCAGAGCACTTTTTAGTGCTCTGAAACTCGAACGCATGGAGGGCACGTTGGGACGCTTGCAGGCGGCCTGGAATGGATCCCGCCGCCAGCAAGAGCGAATGCTGCGTCCCAACGTGCCCTCCATGTGTTCGAAAAAACCCTGTGTGAAAAGGCTCCTTTACCTGGGATTATGGACCATGTAGAGACTGCATTCAGACATAAGAGCTGTCTGAATGCAGACAGATGATCTGTGCTGAATCGGTCCATCAGTTTGATGGAACTCCTCCCATTCCTGAACTGTCTCCTTCACTGTGCAGATGAAAACCAGTGTGTACTGTGTGCTATTGCAGTTCACACAGGCAAAAGCAAGTCTTCTCAGCTATACTGTTGCACTGCATCCACCACCCTTTTCTGTAATTTCAGTCCATGGCCAGTGAGTGCTTAAGGATCACATTCTGCCATGTGAACTGGTCTACTTGCCAAAAGATTCACTGGATATCTCCTGCTTCTGGAACAACCTGATTATAGAGCTATCTCTATATATGCTTACCAGGAGCCATCTTTAATATATTTTAGGCACTATATTATTTGCCTGAGCTTTTCCCACAGTGCATAATTCTATTCTGATCGGTAGGTTTTATTTTGTTCCAGTTGTTTTCTTCTTGTTGCATTTAACATCTAGAGTAGGATCACTGTGGTCCCTTTGGAACATGCCGGAAGGTGCACTTCACCCCAGGGTTCTGTGTTTTCACTTCACCATGTGCCAAAAGAGGGCCTGGAATGCAGTCAATGCACATCACCAGCAGCCCAGTCCACTTCTGGGGACAGAATCCACTTCTGGGAGTGCAATTATTTTCAGAGCAGGAAAAAAATTCTGCAAATACAGTATGGGCCAGGTTTGCTCCTGTTGTTGCCATGTCGAAGGACAATAGAGGAAATGGCCTACCTCCTGCTCTGGATCCTGGAGGCATTTTGTCAGGCTTCAAAAGGGGCTGACTTCCAAGGCCATTTCTGGAGCCTGACAAAACACCTCTGGATGAAAACTTTGACACTGGCCTAAAAGTTAGCATAGGTCAGGATGTGACCTATGAGCAGACAGCCATCCACCCTGCTACTGGGTCAATACAAGTCCTCCAGCCCAGGACTAGTCCCTGGAGCACATGGCATATGACATGGAGAAAGTCACCCGGAACTGCCTACTTTTATGTCTCCCCTCCAAAAAAAATGTGTTCCTCACTCTCTCAGACTGTAGTCTGAAGGCACATGAGGTTTCCATCTTGCATAAAATATGCTAACCTGGAAATGGCCAGTGCCTGGATACAAGACCACTTGGCTCCCAAGGAAGAAGAAAGTGAGAGGCAATGACCAAGTGTGTGTGTGTGTGTTTTCATAAATAAATGTTTAATTTCTGGTTGGTTGGTTGGTTGGTTAGTTGGTTAGTTGGTTGGTTGGTTGGTTAGTTGGTTAGTTGGTTAGTTAGCTAGCTAGCTAGCTAGCTCCTCTCATGCTAAGTAGCATATTGGGCAACCAGATTATTCCAGTGACTCTAATAAGCAGCCAGATTTATCGCTTTGTCCCATTTTACACTCATCTGTTCAAGATCTTTTAGAAATGTTTGATGCCAGGTGTTACGTGGCCTTCCTCTTTTCCTGCAACCACCTGGTGGTACCCACATCATTGCCATTTTGGGGATTTTCTCATTGTCCATCTGTAGAACATGGCCTGAGAATTTTTGTTTAACTGTTCATTATTTAGGGATTGGATAAGATTTTTCTGTGTCATACATAAGATGGGAGGACAGGTTTAAGATACACCCCCTCTCCCAGTATAGCCATTGTTCCCGACACCTCCCACCAGTTGGCAGGACTGTAGGACACTATTGCTGGCTGTTAAGCATGGGTCAGCCTTCAGTCCAAAATGTTCTGAGGCTGTAATGAGAAACAGCACCTCTGGAATGTCTTACAAAATGCTTTGAGTTGGGATTGTCCACACACCAGTCTGCCTCTCCCCCTTCTTCTGAACACTCTGTGCTAGAGGATTAGAGAAGGACTGGGAACATGAGGGCCACAGACTGTCACTCTGAAGCACCTCTGAGGTGTTCCTTTTGTTGTGTCTGAATGCAGCATCTGAGGCTGTTATCAGACACAGCAAAGCAAACATGCCTGAGGTGCCTCTGAGATGGCTGAGAGAAAACTTTGAGTTGGAATTGTCCACACACCAGTCTGCCCCTCCCCCTCTCCAGAACATTCTGTGCTATAAAAGGTGGATTAGAGAAGGGTTGGGGGCATGAGAGCCACACATTGCCTCTCCAAGGGACCTATGAGGTGTCTCTTTTGTTATGTCTGAATACAGCTTATGGCACATCATAGAAATGTAAGTACACTCACAAGAAGGCAACGAATAAACACAGAAATACTGTAGAAATCTATACAGATATAGCAGGCCAGTATGTTGTGCCTGTGCCTTACTTTCTAAAGACTTTGTGTGGACATGCCTTTGTGCTCAGTGGGGTTGTTCCCACCTGGCTTTTATTGCAGTTTGAAAACGATTTGAATTTTCTTTGGCCCCATTGGGTTCCTGTGTTTTCCGAGGAGTAAATGGCTAAAAACCACAATAAAAAAACACCTGAAAAAACAGTTCTCACTCTCATTTTTACTGCTAAAATGCTTTTCTTTATTCCTTTAGGAACGGTACTGCAGTACTGGGGGGAGATGCATCATGAAACCTAGTAGGACAGCCCCTGGCTTGCCATCCCTCCTTTGCAGATGAGTTTTAAGTGTTCAAGCCTCCACCCCTTCTTTCCCTCAGAAAGCCACTTCACAGTGGATAAAAAGTTTTATTTTCACCCACTTCACACTGATAATAAAGAATAAGTTTCAGTTTCACCCACTTCACAGTGATAACAAGTTTCATTTCTTGCCAATGCTTTCCCCTCACTTTCTCTTTTTTTCAGCTGGGGAAAGATGGCTTGGCTGGCTCCTTCCTGCATGAATCAACCACAGTGGGTGGGCAGGAGAAAGGTGTGATAAAGGAGAAAGTGAGGGAAGGTGTGGGCAAGGAGGCTCAGGGAGGTGATTTTGTGATCCCCATGGTTGCACTCACTGAAGGTTTGGCTTTGCAAATGGTGGCAGCAAAGGCAGGAGGAGAGGGAGCTGGGAATCCCCACCCTTGGCCACATCATTGCGGGATCAAACCCAATTGAGAGAGGGGGGTGGACACCCTGGTTGGCAAAGGGTGGGGAGGGAAATATTCACTTTCCCCAATGCATTTTGAAGCATTTTCTGTGGGGACAGCATAGGGGTTGACTGCGATTTAAAATGAAAAAAAAATGGGAACGGCCAGAATGCGTATTTGCATTCGGTTTAGCTTTGTTTCATTTTTAAAAACATAAGTGGGACTGCAGCCGAAGTATAGCTGTGAAGTACAGTGGGAATATGATTCTGCCTGGGGAATAATGGGTTGATTACCCTTCCCATTCAGTGGCCTTACATTCATTTTTTACATCCCATAAACAACTAATGCTTAAATCAATGCCACCAAGCAAACGTGGTGCAAAATTGTGAACATCTGAGTAATCCTTCTTCTTCTCTCTATTTGCTTTTGCTTGGTTAGCAAACGATGGCTTCTGATTAATAGACACAGAGCCATTATGGCTTTACCACAAGCTGTGTTTAGCAGATGATGCAAAGATCCATTAATGGAAGATCAACCAGAAAGGGTGGGGCAGCACTGGAAACAAAGCTCACACAGTAAGTGAATGGAATGTCACATTTGTAACATTCCATGAAAATTTTCTAAGTGTTCCTCCAGTCATCCATGCACACATTCTACTGATAAATAAAAGTTTCTCCAGTATTAAGAATCAGCATCTCTCCTGCCAGTGAGCATAGAAACTTGGCTTCTCAGGCTAAAAACCATGAGAACTGTAGTTCAAAGAAAACTTTTAAAAACTTGTCCAGGGAGTACACAGCCCTACGGCCTTAATGAGTAGGGATGTGCAAAATGACATTCGAATTTGCAAATTCTATTGAATTTTTTTGAATTTGCAGACATTCAATTCAAGTCGAAAATCTGGTTGTTTGAACTTCCAAAACAGTGACTGAAGAGAAGAAAGTTCCTGCTTCTAAAAACAAACATTTTAATTGAATTTTGTATTTTGCTATGTTTTTGGTGATAAAAAGGACTTTTTAAACGGAGAAAATATTGCAAAACTATTCAAATATAAATGCAAAAAATCAGATTTTTCAGCTTAACAATTTGACAATGGAGCAAATTTTCTGATGTTTGATTCAAAAGCAAAACTTTTTTTTCATTTACATCCCTATTAATGAGGAATAAAACAGCTGCAGCATGATTCAGAAAGAGACAACCTGTTAACAAGTGCAGTAAGTCTCATTCACAAGTTCAAATACTGCTGAAGATGCTGTTCAAAGGGTCAGTGATTATGGTGATCACAAGAAGGGGGTAAAGCCAAATGGAGCCAGAATAATACCCCGATCCTTTTGCTTTAACCACAAAACACCTTAGAGTATTGAATCTCCACTATAGTAACATTCTAGATAAATGTAACTGCTTTGTCTATTCCTGTGATACAATGACATCAGTGTTGATGAAAAGGAATAATCTGAAGGACAGAAGATCCTGAGCAGAAGGTTATACAAAACATCTAATGTGATACAAGAGTCTGAGTGTTCAGATTTCTTCCATGAAGTTTACTGTGTAATCTTGGGCCACTCAGGCTGTGTCCACACAGGATGGAGCTTTAGAATGACCCAGTCATGGACCACTTGTAAGTGGTTCAGGCAGCAGTCTAGTTGGTAGACAAATCCATAGCCGAAATGCAGACAGTGCACAAGCCATGGCCCAGAATATCAAAGCCAATGCCTAAACTAGCATCAGAAATGCACCGCTGTTGTCTGAAACTTCCCTGACTAGCAGCCTCAAAGACTGGGAATATTCATTCCTAGTCTTGAAGCTGGGCTGGGCCCCATATCAAGCAGATGGCCCTTGGAACACTTTAATGGCAGCCCAGCCCAAAGTGGGTCTGGTTGCTTGAAGCAGGCCAGGGTGACATAGGATAACCTTTGTGTGCAGATAGGTCAGTGTAAGGGCCGATCACACCATTTCTTATTCATTTGTTTTTGTAAGAAGGAAAAGGGAAAGAGAAAAACTCACTGACTTTAACTTCTAAACAAAAGTCATTAATATAAAGGTTCATAAATAAATAAATAATGTATTCCACAGATAAGAATATGCTGCGATGGTACAAGTTAGTGATTAGAGGGTGCCCCCATGCCATGAAAAAGAGGCCCAATCTGCCAAGATAAGTCAAAGTCCAAATCATATTGTGGAAAGTTTTGGGGGCTGCCTTGAAACAAGTGAGTTCACATTGTACTGGAGCTTGTCCTAACAGTTCAGGTGCCTCCAGACAACCAAAGGAAGGAGAAGAACCGGAGGCAGGGCAGAAGTGGGGCAGAGACATTCATTCATTCATTCATTCATTCATTCATTCATTCATTCATTTACATTTCTATCCCACCCCATACCCGTAGGTCTCTGGGCGGGTAACAACCGTTAAAACAACAGATTAAAAACAAGATGCACATTTAAAACACTTTAAAAATTCAACAAATTTTAAAACAGTACATTCTGTATTTAAGGCAGCCTATGGTCACATTGCATAAAAGCAAAACTGCACTATATTATACAAATCTGTGGCAATTGTCCCAGGACAGGGAGGAAGTGCTATAAGCTAACACCTTCTTTCCTGCACATTAAAAACAGTGCTAAGCACATTGTCAGATTCACATGGACACCCGAGTTTAATCCACCCAACTTCCCCTCCCTTCAGTGAGTTGATCCAGGGAAAGTAAAATATCTGATTCACCAGGAGGTACCCATGGGATCTCCTAGAACAAGTCCCCATGGGAGCTAATTGCTTCGCTATTGATGTGATTTTAAAAAATCCACATTGTAACTTTCAATAAAGCGACCCCATGAGGTTTGGGGAAATGCGGATTAAAATCGCCCTTTCCTGTCCCCATGGAAACCACTTTTTGTAAGCCCGCATCTTTTTCTCTCCCCACCCCACCCGCTGGAGTGATGACAGGCTCTGTTCAGCTGTCAAATTCAGCTGCCAGCATTCACCTAAAGAACGGCAGCTGTTTTAATGCAAAAGCAAACCAGCAATCGCCTCTTTCTTTCATAGCATGTGTGTGTCGTCTCTTTCCCTCCCTTCCCTCTCTTCTGTTCCCCCCCCCCGCCGTAAACTTCACCCATTTTCTTGATGTGGTTTTCTCCCCTCCCCCCCCAATGCCTGATCCTGCAATTGCTCAGGTAAGGGCTTCCTTTAGCCCAAATGAGTGCCTGACAGGTGCTCTGTAGTCAGCTAAAATGATTAAAAGCAGCTGCTTTCACTCTTCTCATCATTTTAGCAGGGCTCTCTCTCCCTCCCTCCTAATAATGCAGCCTCTGATGATCACTGCTCTGCTTGTGCTCTAAATCAGCTGTCCTTACATGAATGGAGGAAGCTGAATCTGACAGCTACAGGGCTGCAAGGAGTGAGTTGCTTTTAGTTCTGTTTGAAAGTATCTCCATGCTCCCAGGAAAATCCACAGTTTCCCCCTAGGTCGGATGTAGCATTGTTTAAACGGGGTGGGGTGGGGTGGGGTGGGTTCTGCTGCGGATTTTTCACCTTTACACCTGATGTGTGTGGAGACACTCCAAGGCAAAACAAGCTTAAGTCTGGGGTATTTTTGGCATGTAGATGCACCCCTAGACTGTGTTACATCATGACTTGGATGGTCTCAACTCAGTCTTTAATATGTATGTATATATTGCAAAGTAAAGACAAGAAGATTTGAAAGGCCTGTCTTTGCTAGAGCAAAGGAAATCTACAGAGGTTATAAAATACCTGTCATTCAGACTTTATGACGGGCTTTTGAGGCAAATAATTAACAGTTCCAAAGAGAAGAAGTCTTGTCTTCTTATTTATAAAAACCTTCATGCCCAAAATGTGCACTAGGAAGAACAGCACGCACTTCCATTTTATATTAATGCTACACAGTCTTTGCTAAGCATTGCTCCAGAATAATGAATATGGCAGAATCTCTTCCAAATTAATAGCTATGGGCATACTCAGTTGCTCATCATATACAGGGCATGTTCAATTTGGGTGAAAGAAAACATACTGCAAAAATATTAATGGTCAGTCATGAAAGCCAATATGCATAAATAGAAATATTGCATTGCTCCATTTCTTTTTTTGGACACCACTGAGACTATCATTAACTGTGGAATCTTCCATGTTGAGAATCCATTTGTTTACCCATGTAAGATAAAAGTGATGGCTGCACAAAAGGTTTATAGTTTGGTTTTGTTGGATTCCTATCTGGTAGTTTCCCGGTTCAAGTCTACGCTCCTCAACAAAGCCAGCTGGGTGACCTTGGGCTACTTACAGCTCTTTTTCTAAGCTCTCACAGCCCCACCTACCTCACTGGGTGTCTGTTGTGAGATGAACAGAAAGCTTTTCAGCCAATTTGAGTTCCCTTAAAGGTGAGATAAGTGGGGTATTAAAGCCAACTTTTCTTCTTCTTCTTCTTCTACTACTACTACTACTACTACTATTTCTACTACTACTACTACTATTTCTACTACTACTACTACTGTATCTTCTTAGAAGTAGCTTAATTGTGTTCTGTAGTGCTTATCAATATTGTCTTTTTAATGGTAATAGTAAACAGCATCTTGAGAAGATCATTGCCCTTCTGCATCCCTTTAATAATGGCAAGCAATTAATAGTGCCCAACCCTAAAGAAAATGACGACTAGGGTGCTTCTGCACTTACCTCGGTAAATCTGGATCTACCTCTTCTGGATTTAGTAAATCCAGTTTCCAGGAGATCCGGATTTACTAAATCCAGATGCAGGGTAGATCTGGATTTACGAGGGTAGATCCATATCTAATAGATATGGATCTACCAACCCCCCATCCTTCCGCACATGTGGCGGAAGTACAACTTAGATCCGGATTTGAGGTGGGGGCTGTGCGGACGCACAGCACCAGCCTTACATCCGTGCTCTGGGGGCCCTCCCCCGGTCCGCCATGATTGGCTCTGCCAGAGCCGAGCATGGCAAGCCAGGGAACTCCGCTCTCATGGCTCACCCTCGCCCCTCCCTCGCCCACCCAGAGGGGAGCACGAGCAATCCCCTCCTTACCTCTTTGTAGTCGCCCCGATTCTGGCCGTGGGGTCCCAGGAGGCTGCAGGTCTCCTGACTGGCCAGGGCAGCTCCTGGCACACCATCTCCTAGTCCTCAGAGGCATTGAGTTTTCAAAGACCATGTGTACTTAGAGGTCATGGTGCAGGCTGATCTGGACCAGTGCCATCATGTAGACAAATCTGATCTAGCCCTATCTTTCTGCGGTTGAAATCAGTGGACTTGGCTGTTTCAGATCCACTGATTCTGATTACGGATCTTTCAGTGCAAAGGCCCCAAGATTCTGGACTCCGCCCTCCCCTCAGCTAGATATGAGCAGCAATCCTGAGCTTTCTTTGTCTGCTAGCTTCCACTTCCTTTTGTTCTGTTTTGTGCAGTTAGCTCGCTCCTGGTAACGCCAGTTCCTGCAACTGAGTAAGCTGCTGGCAGATCACTGCCTAAAACATGACTATACTGGGAATATTAGGAGGTAGCCCCAGTGACTACATGGTTTTCTCCACACAGTTTTCTGGGTAGGTACAGATGTGATTTGCCTTCACTTTCTTCCTGTGAGATTCTGTGCAGACAAGGCAGGCAGGAAGACTGTCAAAGTGGCCTCTTTGGTTCTATTTATAGTAATTTATTGACTGGTGACCTTTGAAAGACCTAATATTGAACCTTCTGGCAGGAAGAAAAGGTCCCCACTAGAGGATACACTTCGGCACTCCCTTTTTAAGTTCTTCTTAAATCAAAAGGGAGTGGCTTTTTAAATCAAAAGGGAATACTTCAGGGGTAGAGAAAATTGTCTGGAAAGCAGAGGGTCATAGGTTGAGAGCCCATAATTGAACTAAGGCCATAACCAAGGAAAGTGATTTTTTTTTAAAAAAAAAAAATAATAATAATAGAAGGAATGAAGTATGTATTTAATTTTTCCAAATGATGGCAGTGGAATTTTCCAATGTTTAACTTTTTTATTCAACCACCCTTACATGTCCTAAAATTCTCAGTCAACACTGTCACAAAAAGGGCGAAAGAAAGAAAGGAAGGAAGGAAGGAAGAAAAGATAATATACAGAAAAGCTGCATGTGACCAAAAGTGAAATCCTTTGGAGGTTTGCTCAGAAGAAAGTCACACAGCATTGTATAATAGACTGTATTATGAAGGAGAAGGAGAAGGAGAAGGAGAAAAGGAAGGGGAAGAAGAAGAGTTGGCTTTTCTACCCTGCTTTTCCCACCCATTTAAGGGGACTCAAAGCGACTGACAAAGCTTTCTATTCTTCTCCCCACAACAGAATACCCTGTGATGTAGGTGGGGCTGTGATTGCTCAGAAGAGAGCTGTAACTAGCCCAAGGTCACCCAGCAGGCTTCATGGAGGAGTGCCGAATCAAACCTGGTATTCCCAGGGTCCGGCTCCCTAACCACTAGACCAAACTGGCTCACTACCTTAGGAACACTTCAGTTTTTCAGCTGGTGCTTGAAGACTGTATGAAGCGATCAAAATTATTTTATTTCTTTGCTTTTATCAATATATTTTAGCAGCAAAGGCAAGTCAGATGTGGCCCAGAAACCACGGGACTCTGTTCTGGATCCTGAGCCTCCTCATCCACACAACAGAATACCCTGTGATGTAGGTGGGGCTGTGAGAGTTCAGAAGAGAGCTGTGACTAGCCCAAGGTTACTAGCCCAAGCTGGCTTCATGGAGGAATGCAGAATCGAACCCAGTATTCCCAGATAAGAGTTCAGCTCCCTAACCACTAGACCAAACTGGCTCACAAGGCTGTTTAGGTGTGCAGTTTTTAACCTACAACTAGGGATGTGCACAAAGGCCATTTAAATCAAAGGGGGGAATATTTGGCTTTGTGCAAACCACTCCCCCTCTAGAGATGTAGACATTTCAGCTTTGTATGCAAACATCCATCAAATGTTCACACACAAAAAGAATCCTTCCATCCCCCATCCCCCCCCCCCCACTTTTTGCCATTGCCGTCACACTCTCCTCTGAGACTCATCTAGGCCTTCTGGAGGTGTGCAAATCCTAGCACAGATTTATTTATCTGCATATCTGTCAAGATGCATACCAAATTCCCTTTAGCTTGCCACACCCTCTTCCCCTTTCTTTCCCCCCTTCTTTTTATTTTACCTTCACTCTTGGGAAGTTTCCGAGGAAGTCCCCAGCAAGGTGATTTTCCTTGCGTACGTAAGCAAAGCTATTGTCGGGTAGCCAATGTCACTGCTGGATTTTCCACAATAGTGATGCAATGCATTTTTCCCCTGCGCCTTACAGCTGGCACTGCATTGAGAAGGCCGCAGAGATGTCTGACAATTCCAACGCATCGTCCTGAGGATCTTGAGGTTTTCCTGTTGTCTGGAAAGAGCCTTAGAATAGTGTCCAGCTTGCCTTGACCGTCACTGGTAATGTCAGAGGGATTATCCAACAGATGCTTGCAACCTCTTGCAGTACAGAGATTCCATTTTCCCAGTGATGAAGGACAGGCTTCATCCCACATTAAGCCATATTGATTTCACTGGCACATGCTTAATACTTCAGCCACTGAACCAAGTTGACTTAAATGTGATTAGCTTTGATTGGATCATGACCTGCGTATTGTGGTGTGAATCCTGGAGAAATATGATATTCCTGTGACAGAAACACTACCTGCAGGAAACACGTTTGGAGCCCCCACACCAAAACCAGATTTACTGCATTTTAAATAGAAGGCCTTTTAGTAGAACTTAATAAGTAAAGGTGTTTACTATTTGGGTTGAAAATGACCCTTCCTTTCCCCCCACCAAATCCAGTGTTTTTATTGTTAATAGATTGCAGCTACATGAAATTGACTTTTTTAAAGGGCCTTTGATTTTTTGCATGGTCCTTTTGACTTTTCTCAGAAGATTTCATAAACGCTGTTAAGTCACACGCTCCACACATCAGGAATATCATCTACCAGCAAAATGTGATCTCACTCTGGACAGAAAGCCTTAATTATATAATCCAACCACTGAACTTTAGACAACTTTCTGTAAATAATTTTCTCTCGGTCCATAAAGTATAGTAGAATCCTCTGCCATTCCATTCAGTGTTATAATTTTGAGAAATTCCACCTGCAATAAAGTTGTGTATACACTCCCTAGATAGGCAGAGTACTGAAAACATTTGCTTCATGCTTTAGTCCATTTTGTAGAGTATAGCTAACAGTAGCTAGGAACAAAATGCACCTTTATTGGTGAGAAGTGGGATTAAAGCAAGACAAAAAACAAATTCTCCCCTCCCCCAAATATATTAGAGGCGTGAGACATGTCCTCTAGTAATATTTTCAGCTCTATGCTTTTTGGTATTTATATGGCTAAATTTATTAAATGTCTTTAGTCAAAAGAGGTGAGTAACTTTGTGCCTTTCAACACTGAGCAGCAGACTGCTTCCTTTTAAAAAATAATCACAAGGTGTTTTACAAAGAATAAAAACAGCTAAAAACATAATAATTATATAAAAACGAAATTAAAATCGAGGATGGGGGATACACATGCACACACCCACACACAAGTATGCTAGCATAGACAAAATGCTTTGTTTATAAGCAGAATACAAGAACTCCAAAGGGTCACCCTCAGGTGTACAGTAGAACTGAAATGTGAAGAATTCTTGCGAAAGGACTGAACACAATCCCATTGTTCTCACTGGCAGTTAGAAATGCTTATACAGCCCAATCACTTGACACAATCTGAGCTAAACAAACTTTTGTGTTTTCCAGTGGTGGCAACTTTGCCGGCTTGTTACTACATATTACAGCAAAAATAAAAAGACTCGTGGAACCCTAAACTCGGATGGACTTATTGTGACTCAAATTTCTTTGAAGAACAATCATGTGTTTCATCAAATGCATAATAGAAATTGTATTGTCCCACAGCCAGGAATTAAGGCATCAGGTGATATTTAAGATCCGAGGGTCAAAGCTTTTATCCTGGCAGACATAAAAAGAAAAAAAACTACCCGGAAAAGAATCCCAGGGCTGTAGTGTCTAAGTTGCAACTGCACACAGTAAAAAGGATGACCACAGGTCACTTGGGGCTGGATAGGGCAATAGATATGCCCCAGTCACAGCCAATTTCTGCTTCCATCACCCAGAAGAGAAACAAATTCCCATTCTTAGAACACCCCTTCCAAAGAAAACATCCCTGGGCTAGTGTGACCCAAGGGATTTCCGCACTGCAACGTGTTCCAAACGGAACGCGTTCAGGCGGGAAGCTTAAGACAGCTCCTGGCGCTTTCACCGTTCACACACAGACACGCCGGAACGCGTTCCGGCGCGCCTGTGTGCGAAAGGTGAAAGCGCCGGGAGCTGTCTTGGCCGGCAAAGGCCGACCAGGGGCGTGGAGACAGCTGCGGAGGCAGATCGGCAATCAGCTGATTGTCAAACAGCTGATTGCCAAACCTGCGCTGGCGGGGGAGGCGGGCCCGCGGCTGTTCGGGAGCGAGAAGCAAGCGCGAATCCTTCTCCTCCCGAACGCCTGCGGGCAGTTCGTCCGCGCCCGAACGCATGTAGAGCACTTCAAAGTGCTCTACATTTGGTACGCGAGTGAGACAGCTCCGGATACGTCGGATCGCAAGCCCCGCGGCGGCAATGCGTTTGCCGCGTTCCAGGCTGTCTCCCACGCGTACCAAACAGCCCCGTGCGAAAACGTCTCCAGTTTGGTCGTGTGGTTAGAATGTCAGATTCTTATCTGGAGATCTCCTCGTTGGATTCCATGCTCCTCCACAAAACCAGCTGGGTGACCTTGGGCTAGTCACAGTTCTTTTTCTGAGCTCTCACAGCCCTACCTATCTCACAGGGTGTCTGTTGTGGGGAGAAGAACGGAAGGTTTGTCAACTGCTCTGAGACCTCTTAAAGGGTGAGAAAAGCAGGATATGAGAGCCAGCTCTTCTTCTTCTTGAGCCTGGCAAGCAGCACCAGCCTGAAGATTACTGTACTGGCAAGGTTCCATGCCTCCTTCTGCTCCCATGAAAGATTTCTCACCACACTTTCAGTCCTTCAGCCAAAAAAGGCCGATCACGGGTCATGACTGTCTGGGATGACTTTTTATGGCTGCTCGGAGGAAATGCTGTGCTTCTGGTGATGAACTGCCCCATTGGATCGTCATGCAGATATAGCCTGTTAGTCTGTATCCAGATTGGGGATATTTCAAATTCACAAACATTCACATCAAATCAAAAGCCTGAAGGTTTGGATGTTTGAAAATTTGATAAAATTTGACAAAAAAGTCTCCTGTTCAAAAATATGAAAAATTGATTGAATACCTGTATTTTGACATGTTTTGCTCATGAAAAAGGGCTTTGCCCATGGAAAACAAGTCTCAGAAACTTCACAACGATGTTCAAATGTGAAAGTCCAAATGTTCAATTTAGCGCATCTGTGACAAAATGAATTTTTGGATTTATGATTGGATAGTAAAACTAAAGTAGATTTTTTTTCCCCCGTGCATAACTAATCTAGATAGGGCCTAAAATCTGGAATAATCCTGGGGCTATATTCAGATTGCCACACATATCTGTGGCAATTGCAACATAGTCCCAGAATATAAAGGTGAAATCCCAGCATATTGATGTTTTGGGTTTTCTGGGATCTGTGGAGGTGTGGTAAGGCCTGAAAATGCCCACTGCTGGGCATTTCATGCCATTGAAACAACCAGAAGTATCTATCATGTCATCCCAAGACCAGCACTAGACAAGATAAGGAGCCTTTTGGCACAGGGGTTTTTCGAACGCATGGAGGGCACGTCGGAACGCAGCATTCGCTCTTGCGGGCGGCGGGATCCATTCCAGGCTGCCCGCAAGCGTCCCGACGTGCCCTCCATGCGTTTGAGTTTCAGAGCACTAAAAAGTGCTCTGAAACCGTCTCTGCGCGTTCCGACCCGTCCCAGAGAGAAAGCGTTCGCACGCTCTCTTCCTGTGACAGCTCGGCCCCTCCCCTGGGCTGCTCCCATTGGCTCCTATGGAGCGAGGGTGGGCAGCCGGCTGCCTTCTGTCCCTGGGTTCCTGCTCGCTCCCGAACCCCAGATCGGGCTCCAGGGGTGGGCAGGAACACCAGCCAAAAGCCCCCTACCCATCCAAAGGGTCTTACCTTTTCCTGCAGGCTCCATTCTGTGTAGGAAGGCTGGGCCATTCTGAGCACGCTCGAGGGGGCGGCCCCTCATTGGCTGGGCACCCGCCTGGCTTCTATTGCTCATCTGAGCATGTGCGGGTACAAAATTTGTATCACTGGATACATATCAAATATTCAAACAAATAGATACAAACGTATTCATACAGGTTCAAATGTCCAGACATTCGGTTTTCTTTATTCATATGAATCAAATGTTGAAAATAGCATTTGTGCACACCCCTAGCAGCTACCATAGGGTTGTATCAGTGATCAACTCAAAACTCTACGCTTTTTAGCCAATTATATTCTCTATCATCTCAAAACTCTGTAACACTCACGCCATTCTGTTTCCTGCTTCCCTCTAGAGGGATTCTCATATGCTCTAAATCTGTTCCTAGTTAAGAACAGGAAAAGAATGGAAAGAAGTCACTGTTATTTGTTGTAGATGTCAGTTCCATGAAAGATCACAAGGAGTTTGTCTACATTTTTACAATGTGGTTCTGTATATGTAGTGTTTTCTGTCTATCCTAGTTCCTGTTCTAAATCCCAAAGTTGCAAGTGAGGTTCATAATAATTAGACCTTTACATCGCTTGTGGAACTCTGAAAACACTAAGTCCCTTATGCTCCGTACATCATCTACTGAAATTATAGTCAGTTTTTCTAAACTTAATATTTAAAATGACTTTACAGTTTGTTCCTGTTTTTCAGCATTACGTAATAGGAAAGGAGATCTGGTATCTAGCAAAAGCATTTTTCCCAGTGACTTCCTGTAATACCACCATATGCAAAAACTTACAAAATTTCAGCTGTAAGAAAGATTTTTTTAAAAAAAAAAGGATACCCTTTTTCAGTGGACATGCTTAAGTATCTACCTGGGTTTAAGGTAACTCAGGGTGTTTTTCCACTGTCACTAGAAGTACCCATTAAGTACCCATTAATGGGTACAAAAATACCATTATGTACCCATTTTAGTGACAGTGGAAAAACACCCTTAAATAACTGCACAAAAATTAGATCTTTTATTACTGTCTCCAAATTTAAAATCAGCTGTATTAGAAGAGGATGGAGGCCTGGCAGTGGGCATAAGTTATGTAAAATTTAATATGGACTTTCCCCAAAAATGGATTATATGGCACTTTTGAGAAGAAACACACTGCACTTTTAGGAAATTAGTATAAGCAAATTTAGTCCATTTTAAAACATTTATCAGTCTAGATCGGATAACATACTGCGCCAAAATGAAAGCACAGATTTAATTTTGTATGGCATTCCAAAAACATGCTAATGGTGTAGAACTGTACAATTTTAGGACACTCCTTCCAGTGAATCTTTTTGCAGAAATCGGGCTAATACTAGCACACACTGATTTAGTCCTGGGTCATCTATACCTTATATAGTGGAGATGGGGAAAAGGAAAAGAGGAAAATTCTGAAAATGCAAGAGTGCCATTGATAACAGAACGCCCAATCTTGCATGTCAGCACAATTGGCAGCAAACAAGTTCTGTCATGCAAGTTCCTCCCGCACAATATGAAATCTCACACAGCATGTGGTTAGGACAGAATGTATATGGTCCTTTCTAAACACTGCATTACACTTGAATTCCAGCTGATTAGAAGTGACCCAGGGCACACACACTGGCCGCATCTACATGGAAAAAACAATCCGGATTTAAGCTTGTTTTGCTTCGGAGCATCTCCATACAGAGCTTTACTCCAGGCTACCAGAGCCACAAAGGAGGAAAATCCGAGGCAGAAAAATACCCCTTTCAACAGTTCTACATCCGAAGTTGTGGGAAGCCACGGGTTTTCCTGGTAGCATGGAGACGTTTACAAGCATAACATTAGGAGGCTGTCATTTGCCCTGCATACTTGCTGGCTGGATGAGAGAGGGGAAAGGGAAACACTGAGAGAAAACAGAGGGAGAGGAAGACACACACACACACAGGTGCACCTGGAAGTAAGGAGCAGGGGAGAAAGGGAAGAAAGGGGCAGGTCGCTGCTTTGCTTATGCGCATAAACAACATGAATGCACGGAGCTGGATGACAGCTGAAGGGAGAGTCTGTGCAGAATGCATACCTCCTTGACCCAGAAGTACAAAAATCACCCCTTCCTACAAGCCCAAAGGCTAGGAACTTTCACTCCTATCCATTGGGAGGGTGTATCACAGGCTCAAGAAGGCTTGGTCCAGATTAGTGCTATCAGTGTAGATGGTGCTGATCTGACTCTCACCTCCCTATAATCCAGATCAGTAGATTTGGTAAATCCAGATCTAGTGATCTGGATCTACAGTGAAGTAAATGTGAACTACAGAGAAGCTACATCTCTGGGCCCATTCACATCTATCCTTACTGTCGTATCATCCAAAATGCATTATCTGGCCTTTAAGATAATGCCCCTTAATTTGATTCTCATCAAATTAAGATGAGAATGCTAGTGTCTGCATGCTACCACTTTTGAGTGGCATTTAAAAAAATGTGTGCAGATACAGCCAAAGGTAGGAGAGGTTCTCTTTTCTACTGTTATGATGCACAAAATTACACTCAATGGGAGATATTGGCTGGGGACCAGTTACCCAATTTAGGCTGCTTCCAAAGGGTGCAAATATAATCAACTCAAAAGTGGCTTAGGGGAGGTAACTGCCACAGGCTACTGCTCCCATCCCATCTCTAATATGCATTAAAGACGAGAAAATTCAACTATATCATTCTTGCACAATAGTTTTTGGAAAGGTGGTGTACAAACTGAATGAATGAGTGAGTGAGTGAGTGAATGAATGAATGAATGAAAATGCAAGTTTTAGATATGGTTTCCCACCCAATTGCTACTTATACATGGTTTCAATATATAGCTTGTGATATTGTTTGCTACTCTTTATAAATCACAGATACAAATATACTTTTATTGTTTATTTATTGGTCTGTTTCCTGATAGCACCATCTCCTCCACCTTCTGAGTGTGCTGCTCTCATCTGTGGGATGGAATGCAAAGACATCTGTTTTAACTGCTTAGCAATTAGGACTAAGAATATCCTGCCTAAGTGAAATGGCAGGATTTATTTAAGGAGGCAGGTTGTAACAACACACACTGGAATTTGACCTAAATGCTACCAGATCCTCGTGCTGTGAAAAATTCACTGGGATCTTCAGGCTTTATGAGATCAGCACCTGGACAGATATACACTGTATTGAAGAAACAACTTGGTGAAAAGAACTGGACATAACATTTCTGGATGGGCATGGAAGAAGGATGTGAAAACTGCAGCTCCACAAATCAAAATTTGTTGTTCTGATGGGGGGGGGGCTGTGGAGGTGAAAGGATGGTGGAGAATGTGATGAGAATAAATTAAAATCTCTTCTGCATTAATCTGTACAACATGAATTTGTACAACACTGAGGCCTAATCCTTCCTGCCTTGCATTTATATTTTGCTTGTAAGCTAATCATATCCTCATGGACACAGAAAATAAACTCTCAGTGATCAGTGGAACTTATAAGTAAGAGCTCTATATAATTTGCTCTCCTCTGCCCACCCAGCTTCTAATTAAAGAATTTTGACACTTACTATTCAGGTTACAATCCTGTGTACATGAAGAAAATCTTATGCAGAACACAAATCTCTCATTTAAATAATTTCCCTCTTCACACTTCCTACAGAACGGATGTTTGTCTCAAAAGTAGAGGTGTTATAGATCCTCCTAGAACCTATGAAAAACCATGTCTCTTATGATGTAAACTGAAGGCATGAGGAGCTAGGATCTTTTTATTTGTTCAGATTTTCCCTAATCATAACATGTGGTTTGAACATACCAGGACCATCTGCATACAGAATGGCAGAAATTCCAGCAATGTGGAAAGAGGGACTTTGTACAATTCATCTTTTTCATATACATACACCATGTGATGCACCTTTTCAGATATAGGCTGCTTCTATATATGCCATCAGAAGGAAGAGGCGTTTGTCACCAAAAGCTTGGTATTTGTTTTCTTTGTGGCCAAATCCCTTGGTTGCCATGTCATCAGGTACCTTCACAACTCCATTTCGGAACATGGGAGTGACCGATACTAAGGCAGACAAGTGGGGTGTTTCTGCACATACAGTACCTCCTGAAAGCCGGATTAGGGGAAACTGTTTTTCTCAAATCCGTCTCTGGGAAGATCCATCTGAAATAGGGACAGATCCAAATAGGGTCCCATGCTTCTGAAAACTCACGTAGGAAGACCAGATTCTGGAGAACGGATGGAGTGGGTGCTGTGCAGACCCATTCCAAAAGTCCTCTGGCTCAGGCGCCGCCCCCCCCCCCCCCCGAAGCTGCGGGACTGGAGCGGTGAGCTGCCAGTCACTGTTTCTGACAGCATCTGGCGCGCAGGGGAGGGGCTTTGGAAGCAGGCAGTCCTACTTCCACCCTTCCCAGCATGGCAGCCAGAGGGACATCCGTTCCCTCTCCTGTCCCTATGCGGAAGCATCCTCCTTTGAGGTGGATTTCCCATGCAAGAACGGATTAAGACCTAATTTTTCAGGCCTTTCCGGGAACCGGTTTTAGAGGTGCCAAGACCACATTACAGATGGATCTTTCGCGAGCCTGTGCGGAACCAGCATCCTTGAAGTGTCCCAGATCTGGCCTCCAATGTGGAAGGTAAGTTCGAATGTGTTCTGTATGTGTCTTTAATGTGTTTCTAAATCCATTCTAATGGCCTGAGCAGAAACACCCATTGTTTTCACTGAAGGCAGCAAATTGCCCCTTACAACAGAAAGCGTCTATGATGGCAACTGTGCTGTTTTGGGTGTCAGTGCACTCAGCTTGGGTAACCTCTTGCTGCCATAACTGGATACATGGAAGGTAACTTCAAAGCCCCCCCCCCTCTGGCCGCATTCCCATTACAAGCTTAATACGGTTTCCCTAAACCGAAATAATACAACCGGATGCAAACGCCTGATCCCATTACTTTCAACTTAATCGCGTTCGATCCAGATTCTGAGGATTGTATGTGGCATATGTGACTCAAGGGGGGACTCAAGTGGCTATTTTCTAAAAGCCACTTTTCGGTGCTGCCCTGCTCTTCTCCTGGCATGAATGCTCCACCCATAACGGACCCCTTCACGGAGCATAGCTGGGTGGCTGGGTGGCTGCTGCTTGCCTGGATGGAGGAAAAACGGCACCGGGCAGCCAGTGATTCTTTCCCCTCCTCTCCCCATTGCTCAGGGCACACAGCAGCAGCGGCAACTCAAGCCCCCTTCACCTGCTTACCGCCACAGCCTTAAAAACATTCACACATCTCCCAGAACCTGCAGCTGCTTTCCTTTCTTTTCCCTTTCTAATGGTCAGAACTTTCAGAATTGTGCAAAATTGCAACATTGTTATCAGGTGTGAAGTGGGTAGATTGCTACAGTGTAGCGGCTGCTGTAAGGGGTGGATTTTTACAATGAAATCACTATCTTTGGAAGCAAGCTCTTGGGGGAGGGAAAACCTAAACATGCATTCTCATCCCACTAAAACTGTACCATTCCCACAGTAAGAAATGTAAAATGTTTCAAGTGCATGAACCAGAGCGAGACCTGTTGAAATGAGTGTCAACATTTACAACGCTTTGGGGCGATTTAACGTGCGGAAAGTGTGCTAAGCCAACCTGACGTGAGGACAGTGAGGATTGAAACCGTTTCAAAACTGTTTTAAGCTTTTGCTCAAACATCGCAAAAGGGGCGCCCCAAGGGTACCTCAGAGGTGCCTCAGATAGACAGTGTGTGGCCTAGAATGTTCAAAAAAGGAGGGAAGGGCAGACTGGTCAGTGAACAATATCACCTCAAAGACTTCTCAGGGGTGCCTCAGAGATGCTTTTTCCCCCCTTTTTTTTGCTGTGTCTGATCATAAACAACATGTGTGGCCCTAGTGTTCCCAACCCTTCTCTAATCCATCTCTTCTAGGACAGAATGTTCAGGGGAGGGTGGAGGGCCAGAATCCCACCTTGAGGTCGTCCCTATTCCACCTCTGAGGCACCTTAAGAGATGCTTTTTCTTTTGTGTCTGATCACAACCACTGTTACGTATTATCTTAATAAAGGTACTTATGCTGTGCCTAAATAACTGTGAATAATTTTAAAAAGTGAAATATTTTTAAATAATTTTTGAAAGTGAAAAACTGAAAAGATTTTCTCCCTCCCATCATGCACTAGGGCTACACATGGTGGCCATGATCAGACACAGCAAAAAAAGTAAAAACTGTGCCATTCTTCCATAGACAAAGAAGCAAAAAGCTATCAGGTATTCAGTCTTTAGCAGGATCAAACTCTGCATTTTGTCATCTCAAAAAACAAGACAAATTTTAAGAAAATGCAGACTCTGTTTCCTTACTGGCTACAAGTACTACCAAGTACCGGAACAGTCGTTTGTCAAAGTGGGTAAAATAATCTGAGGATAAAGATCAGCACAAATTACTTCCTAAGGAAGAAAGGTAGGCCTTTGAAGAGAAGTTATGCCTTGTCATCTTGCCGTGCAGTGCAGGAATTATAACCATATTTGTGGGGACTTTGAAGTAGAGACATGTCAACCTCAGCTGAGTAGATCTAACAGAAAATTATAACAATGTAGTGTAAAACCATTTGCTCTCACAGGACTGCTGTTAAGTGAGGATTAAAGCTCATGGTCAGATTAAAGGACTCGGAGTGAAGCAGGAAAGAGAACCGGGTCAGATCTTACTACAAACCCCCAATAATGCTGAAAATTATTTTCCTGGTTTGGGAAATTTGGTTGCTTTTGCACACTGGGAGTTCAGTGACTGTGCTTGTAGTAAAATTCTAGGACTCTGTATCTGTCTCTTTGCTCCCATTTTCATTACAGGATTGCTATTGCAAACTCATAAAGCATTTCCCCCCACCTTCTCTTCCAGCACTGACACACAATGCTGAGTATTCACAAACATAAACTGCCACATCTGTTATATCACGTGATGGCTGTAAGATTTTTTTGGGAGTATGGGGAATGTTCAGTTTTTCATATTCCATTTGGGCAAGCCTAAACTGCAACACATCGGAAATTAATTTATATTGTGAGAAGTAGGGGGGGAAAAGTAGCACCTGGAACCTGAACAGTTTTATATGCCTTTCAGAGAGTGACTGGGCTGCTTCTGTTACAAAAGCAGAAATGCAGGCTCTTTTCACATGTAGCGTGTGGCCCTTGTGTTCCCATCCCATCTCTCATCCACTTTTTCTAGCCTAGAATGTTCATGAGGGGGGGGGCAGACTGGTATGGGAATGATCCTGGCTGCATCCAGATGTTGGTTACTTTTCCATGATATTTGGACATTCCAGAATAAAGTTAGAATGCCCGTGCTTTATTCTGGAATATCCAATTACAGCAAAATAAGTACTGTATTTTCTGGCGTATAAGACTACTTTTTAACCCAGGAAAATCTTCTCAGAAGTCGGGGGTCGTCTTATACGCCGGGTGTTGTCTTCTTATATGGTGAGTATATTCCAAACTCTATATTTTAACTGGAAAGTTGGGGGTCGTCTTATACACCCAGTCGTCTTATACACCGGAAAATACGGTAACTGATGTCTGGATGCAGCCCCCTTCTCGGCAAACCAACTTTAAGCTGCCTGCAAGCCTCCTCAGAGGTGCTTTTTAAAAAGCTATACATAAACATGTTGAAAATGAAGTGCTAAAAACAACAAAACCAAAGCTAACCATACCTGTATCAATAGAAACCATACCAGTTGTACTAGCCATCCTCCCAGCATCTGTAGCAACACTGCAGACTCCCACAGGCTGTGTGACAAAATTAGGGTGGAGAACAGCTTTCAGTCTTGCCAGGGTGGGCATTTTCTGCCCAGGGAAAGATATGGGGGCACATTATGTACCCCCATGAGACAAGGAGATTATCATATGAGGCGATGACCACTTCAAAAGGAGTTATATTGGAGCAACTCCCAAAACAGAGTACTCCACCTTGAGAGCAACCAAAATTGGACTCAATGCGGCCTGCAGAAACCTTGGTTACCAAGGCTCATTCCAATTGAGGGATGGCAAACTCCCCACTGTTTCCACTACATACAACAGAGAAGCTGCAAGAAAACAAAACTCCATTCAAAAGTATGAATAAGTTGCCCCATCTGGCTTGCTGTACCTTCTGGCACCTTCATGTTCAATATAAACATCCCTAGTGAGATTTTTTTTCAATATATAGCAAAGACTGCTCACAGGATTTATTTATTTATTTATTTATTTATTTATTTATTTATTTATTTATTTATTTATTTATTTATTTATTTATTTATTATATTTCTATCCACCCTATACCCAAAAGTCTCAGGGCAGATAACAACATTTAAAATCAGACATATATTAAAATGTCTGTAAAGTAGGAAGGCCAGGGCAGAGAGGTGCATCTTCACCATATATAGTGAAGGAGCCTGATTCACCTCAAGGGGGATTCCATAGCCTAGGGGCCATCACTGAGAAGGCCCTCTCCCGGGTGCCCACTGCTTTTACTACTGAGGGTGGTGCTGTCTGCTGTCCACATGCTAGCGCAGACTACAGTAGGCCCTGGGCAGAATAAGGCCCAGTATAGATAAAGCCTACTGGTAAGTATGTTACAGCTTTCCTTAGCAGCCTTGTTACACTGTAGAAACTGGGGCTTATTGTAAAAGGACTTGAGCCAGACTTATTTTTAATCAAAGTTAAGCTCCTGCAACAAAGAATGCAGTGAACAGGACTTCAAATCCAACTTGTTCACTAACAACAGATGATCATGAAGCTGAGTTTCCACTTCATTAGACATGAAAAATCTTAAAATAACATACCTCATAAAATGGTAATTATATTCTAAAAGCCTTCCTAATGAAGGCAAGAAATACCTTTGCTATTTAATTCCCTGCTCGAAGTTAATTCTCCTCCCACATGTAAAGACTACATTTTTTTCTCATAAAAGGAGGGTTGCGATTGGAGAGAAGACTGATGCCTCCTTTAACACTATAGTCTGTAGCATCAACAGATAAACACTGCTGACTGAGCTGGAATCAGTAACCCAACTAAGGACCCAGCTAAACCCAAGATTGCCTTTCCTCCCCATGCCTTTCCTCCATCTCTCCTCATCTCCCCCAGTGCTTGCCTTTCCCCCTGCCCCTTTCCTCCATCTGTTGGAGAATGGTGGGGAAGGCAAGCAGCAGGATGATGATGAAAGACGGAGGAATGGGGTGAGGGGGGGAATGGTGCCCCAATGCAGTTGGTACGGCTGCAGGGAGCCCTCAGTGCTGGTCAAAAACAATCCGGCTTAAAACCTGGACTTTTTATACAAGTGGAAATACTAGGCTGTAGCTAAGCAGAAGTCCTCTTATTTGTGTAACTACTATAAGTACTGCCAACAGCTGGATTGTGTTTTCTACCCTTTCAAAGAGTCTGCTAATGCATATAATCTAAGCTGTTTCAGAGAGAGTTTCCAAGAGTAGGGATAGTTGGAAATGAAGCCATATGACCACAGCGTGCAGTCTTTTCACTCCCTCCCACCTTCCTTCCCTCACTTCCGGCACCGTTGCCTTAGGGAAATTTGCAACAGATCCACTCCCTATCAATATAATTAACAGTGGGGTCTTATTTTTGTGAAGAAAAAAAAAAAAGAGGGGGTTCCCCAAGTCTCCATCCATGCATGGCATTCCTGATCACACTGTGAATACTGTGCATCCCATATGCCCACCCTGGCTCTAACATTGCCTTCCTCAGGCCCTCGGAGCAGCTGGTCTCACTTAGGTGCCTTTACTTCATAATGGAGACACAGGCGCCACCAGTGAAAGCACAGTGTTCACAGCTGCAGAACATTCCTTAAAACTCCATGCAGTGATATGCTCCCAATTTGGCCCCCAATTTTCTCCACCCACCCTTGTTCTCTGTTCAGCACTCTTCTTTTTCCTCCTGTCCCACCCTTGTCCTCAGCCAGTGAACGAAAGTATCCCGCACTTCAAAATATCACTGACTCCTCAATTTCAAGGACCACAAAGCAGTCAAAAATCACAACTTTCCAATGGTGCTAAAGGGATCATAGATGTGGCTGTGAAATGCCCAGCTACTACATGGGTGTGGGAGGTGGCAGGTGTGGTGTTATCAAAGCTGCAATTGGCCGCACACACACACACACACACACACACACACACACACATGTACATAGTACCCACCATGATCCACTTACCTGGTGAGCATGCCTGCCTAAAGGTGTGAGAAGGCAAGCTGAGCCAGGGCTCCATGCTGTATCCATGCCTTTTTGTGGGATATTTACAAATAGCAGAACAAGTCAGCGATATCTGGATTTGGCTACCCTCTCCCATGGAAGGGTAATGGCCAGTGCAGATATTATATATATATATCCCAGTGGCTAAAAGTGGGCTGAATACTCCCTTTGGGGGCAGTTGAGAGGCTGTGGAGAGATTTGGCAGGCAGAAAGGAATTTAAAATGGAAAAAAATACAAGAAGGTTCTCACTGGTATCACCAACATATATCATCAGCACCGAGCTCTTAATTACAGCTGGAAGCTTGCTTTTGGAGATTTGATATAATTTGGGAAGGTGGCCTCCATGCTAAAGCAGGACTTGCTTGGAATTCTGATGGTGAGCCTGTGAGGCCACTGGGTATTACTTCTACCCAACTAGAATTCTTTTGACATTGTTTAGTGATATCACAGTGCTAACATTCATGCATGACAACTCAGAGTTGCTTCGGCTACACGTTGCTTATCCAAGGAGCCCCTCAAAGCTTCTTAGATCAGGAGAAGTTAGAACCTGGTACTGTCCAGGACTTCTTGGGTCAGGAGAAACCTAATGGTTTGGTATCCCAAGAAATTTGAAAGTGATTCCTTCCTGCACTGTAACAAGTATACCATATTGGCTTTCAGATTGTGGTTCTCTTACTCATTCAATATAACGATTTCAGATGCAATTCTTTGCTACTTGTACACAAGTAGGGCTCCCTGAATTCAAATTATTCCTGTGTGTCCAGGCAGACCCTCAGCCTGGATTATCTCAGGACTAAATTGGAATTACCACATGTTGGCAATCCCAAAATAACCCCAGGATATTGGGGTGATATCACGTGGTATCATTATTTTGGAGAAATCAACACTCCATCTGGATTATTCCAGAATATCAAAATGGTTTACCATATCTGAACGCTTACTTTCAGCATACATACATACAATATGTGGTGCCAAAACTAGCCTGAAAATAGCCGGGGCAGGGTGATGGGTATTTCACACCATTAAGATACCCAGAGGTAGCTGCCTCACCATCATGGAGCCTTGCGATTTAAGCACTGCTGTTTGGCAAGGATGGAGAAAGTTTTTTGCAGGATCCAAACAAGATTGTACATCTCCTTCTTGTATGTGTGTGTGCATGCACATACACATTCACAAGACAGAGAGGGAGGCTCTTTTCTAGTCAGAAGCATGCCCAATTGTCTTTGGCAGAGCTTATTGCTTGGGAAGTTATGTCTGGGACAGCAGCTTTTCTTCTTCCTTTCCCCTTTGGAAATGGCAAGGCTTCCTCTGGGAGCACATCAAGCTCTTCGCAATATGCCTGACAGTCTGCGTCCACAATAATTTTCAGAGTATCACAAATGCAAGTTTGAGTTTCCCATGAATTCCAACCAAGTTTGTTACATTACGAGCTATCCCCTGTACCATGTAGGCGTGAGACCTGAAGAGTGATGAGCAGGAAAGACAGCACACAGGGGAACATGATCCTGCATTAATAAGACCATTGATGCATACTTGACAAACCACACCTTTTTCGGGAGCAGGAAGGAGGATGACATGGGGCACACAGAGCTAAGTGTTCCATTAGCATGCCGAAGACTGAACTGGAGTACCATCTGCCTTAGTATTCTCTGCATGTACTTCCTTCTCCCATCCCTGTGCACAGACAGTAGATCTGAACCAGGTTGATACAGAAGACTACAAGGTTCTGTCTTAACCTTATTTCTGACTGCACATTAGTTGTGCATGGGCATGTCTCTACCACAGCATCCCTAGGCAAAACGGGAAGAAAAGAAATGTCTCACTTGAGGCTTAGATTTCCCTTATACTTTCAGCTGGATGAACCTGATATGTACCACGCAACAGGATGTCTGGGGTTCACCTGCATTCCACTGGAACAAAGAGTTTATTCTACTCATTTTCTCCCTAGCCTTCCACCCCCAGCATCAAAGCTCAAGGGCTTTAAGGTGGCAACAGAATGACTTTTAAAGCTCACAAATGAAACGAAAGCCAAAGAATTGATCCTCTAGGTATAATTAGCCTGGAATTACATTGGGCTGGCTTCACCGGCTTTTTGGAAATGACAGCTTGCACTAAAATGTTTCTCCTTACGAGAGCGTGCTCATGCTTAACACAACTGCTGTAACTCTCCTGCTGCTATTTTACTTTTGCAGATAGCTGGGATTAAAGAAAATTCCACAGTGATTCAAAAGCAATAATAATATTTTGTGGGACCTACCGAAACACAGGAGCCACTTACGAAAACATGTCAAAAAAAAAATGTCCAATTCATGCTCATATATGCAAATGCAGAACAAAACAAATCATTATAATCTAGCCAAAGTTGGATAAATTAATTTTTGTTCTAGAGCAGTGATGGCCAACCTATGACATGCGTGTCACTGGTGACATGCCAAGCACTTTTGGGTGACACACCTGGTAACCCTGGCACCTGAGCGTGTAGTGCTTGCTTGTTTTGTTTTATTTTTACTAGAGCTAGAAATATCACAAAATGATGGATCTTTCTAGATGTGACATAGCACTCGAGTTAAACTAGGTTTTCTTGCGAATTTTGACACACTGGTCCCAAAAGGTTCACCATCACTGGGTTCTGGTTAGGTGAGGGTGAGGGTTGGTTAGGGTTAGAGATAGGGTTAGAGTTAGGGTTAGGGTTGGTTAGAGTTAGGTTTTGGTTAGGGTTAGGGTTCTGGTTAGGTTGGGATAGGGATAGGGATAGGAATAGGGTTAGGGTTAGGGTTAAGGTAAGGGTTAGGGTTAGGATTTCACCTAGGGTTAGGGTTGGGGTTAGGGTTAGGGTTACGGTTACAATTTCACCTAGGGTTAGGGTTAGGATTTCACATAGTGTTAGGGTTAGGGTTGGGGTCAGGGTTAGGGCTACGGTTAGGGTTAGGGTTGGGGTTATGGTTATGGTTACGGTTAGGATTAGGGTGATGGTTAGGGTTGGAGTAGGTTTGGGTTAGGGTTAAGTTTAGGGTTAGGGTTAGGGTTAGGGTTAGGGTTAGGATTGGGGCAGGGTTAGGGTTTGGGTTAGGGTTAGGATTTCACATAGTGTTAGGGTTAGGGTTAGGATTAGGGTTAAGTTTAGGGTTAGGGTTGGGGTTGGGGTTGGGGTTAGGATTAGGGTTAGGGTTACGGTTGGGGTAGATTTGTGTTAGGGTCAGGGTTAGGGTTAAGGGTAGGGTTGGGGTTAGGGTTATGGTTACGGTTAGGATTAGGGTTACGGTTAGGGTTGGAGTAGGTTTGGGTTAGGGTTAGGGTTAGGGTTAGGTTTGGGGTTAGGGTTAGGGTTAGGGTTAAGTTTGGGGTTAGGGTTAGGGTTGGGGTTGGGGCAGGGTTAGGGTTTGGGTTAGGGTTAGGATTTCACATAGTGTTAGGGTTAGGGTTAGGATTAGGGTTAAGTTTAGGGTTAGGGTTAGGGTTGGGGCAGGGTTAGGGTTTGGGTTAGGGTTAGGATTTCACATAGTGTTAGGGTTAGGGTTAGGATTAGGGTTAAGTTTAGGGTTAGGGTTAGGGTTAGGGTTGGGGCAGGGTTAGGGTTTGGGTTAGGGTTAGGATTTCACATAGTGTTAGGGTTAGGGTTAGGATTAGGGTTAAGTTTAGGGTTAGGGTTCGGGTTCGTTTTCGGGTTAGGGTTAGGGTTAGGGTTGGGGTTGGGGTTGGGGTTGGGGTTGGCGTTGGCGTTGGCGTTAGGGTTAGGGTTACGGTTGGGGTAGATTTGTGTTAGGGTCAGGGTTAGGGTTAGGGTTAGGGTTAGGGTTAGGGTTAGGGTTAGGGTTAGGGTTACGGTTACGGTTAGGGTTACGGTTTGGGGTTAGGGTTAGGGTTAGGGTTAGGGTTAAGTTTGGGGTTAGGGTTAGGGTTGGGGTTGGGGCAGGGTTAGGGTTTGGGTTAGGGTTAGGATTTCACATAGTGTTAGTGTTAGGGTTAGGATTAGGGTTAAGTTTAGGGTTAGGGTTAGGGTTGGGGCAGGGTTAGGGTTTGGGTTAGGGTTAGGATTTCACATAGTGTTAGGGTTAGGGTTAGGATTAGGGTTAAGTTTAGGGTTAGGGTTAGGGTTAGGGTTAGGGTTGGGGCAGGGTTAGGGTTTGGGTTAGGGTTAGGATTTCACATAGTGTTAGGGTTAGGGTTAGGATTAGGGTTAAGTTTAGGGTTAGGGTTCGGGTTCGGGTTCGGGTTCGGGTTAGGGTTGGCGTTGGCGTTGGCGTTGGCGTTAGGGTTAGGGTTACGGTTGGGGTAGATTTGTGTTAGGGTCAGGGTTAGGGTTAAGGTTAGGGTTAGGGTTAGGGTTAGGGTTAGGGTTAGGGTTAGGGTTACAGTTAGGGTTACGGTTAGGGTTATGGTTAGGGTTAGGGTTGGGGTAGGTTTGTGTTAGGGTCAGGGTTAGGTTCAGGGTTAGGGTTAGGGTTAGGGTTAAGGTTAGGATTTCACACAGGGTTAAGGTTAGAGTTAGAGTTAGGGTTAGGGTTAGGATTGCACATACGGTTAGGGTTACGGTTAGATTTAGGGTTAGGGTTAGCTTTATCGTAAGGGTTAGGGTTCGAGATAGGGATAGAGATAGGGTCAGGGTTGCACGTAGATTTAGGGTTAGGGTTCGGTTAGAGTTAGGGGTAGGGGTAGGGGTGGGGTTGGGGTAGGGGTAGGGGTAGGATTTCACCTAGAATTACGGTTAGGGTTGGGATTAGGGTTAGGGTTAGGGTTAGGATTTCACATAGGATTAGGGTTAGGGTTGGGGTTAGGATTTCACCTTGGGTTAGCGTTAGGGTTGGGGTCAGGGTTTGGGTTAGGGTTAGGGTCGGGAAAGGTTTAGGTTTAGGGTTTCTTTAAGGTTAGGGTTCGGGTTGTAGTAGTCTTAGGGTTAGAGTTAAGGTAAGGATTAGGGTTAGGGTAAGGGTTAGGGTTCGGGTTCGGGTTAGGATTTCACCTAGGGTTATGGTTAGGGCTCGGGTTCGGGTTAGGATTTCACCTTGGGGTAGCGTTAGGGTTGGGGTAGGCTGCGGGTTAGGGTGAGGTTTAGAGTTAGAGTAAGGCTTAGGGTTAGGGTAAGGGTTAGGGTTAGGGTTAGGCTTGGGTTAGGGTTAAGGTTAGGGTTAGGGTTAGGGTTAGGGTTAGGGTAGGCTTAGGCTTAGGTTTAGGCTTAGGTTTAGGCTTAGGCTTAGGCTTAGGCTTAGGCTTAGCCTTAGGCTTAGGCTGAGGGTTAGGGTTAGGGTTAGGGTTAAGTTTAGGGTAGGGTTTTCACCTAGAGTTATGGTTAGGGTTGGGGTTAGGGTTAGGATTTCACCTTGAGGTAGCGTTAGGGTTGGGGTCAGGGTTAGGGTTAGGGTTAGGGTTAGAGTTTAAGGGTAAGGGTAAGGGTAAGGGTAAGGGTTAGGGATAGGGTTGGGTTAGGGTTAGGGTTAGGGTTGGGGTCAGGTTTAGGGGTAGGCATAGGCGTAGGCGTAGGGGTAGGGGTAGGGGTAGTTTTAGGGTTAGGGTTTGGGTTTGAGTTAGGATTTCACATTGGGTTAAGTTTAGGGTGGGGTTAAGCTTAGCGTTAGGGTTACTGTTAGTTAGGGTTAGGGTTAGGGTTAGGGTTAAGGTTAGGCTTAGGCTTAGGCTTAGGCTTAGGCTTAGGCTTAGGCTTAGGGTTAGGGTTAGGGTTAGGGCTAGGGTTAGGGTTAGATTTAAGGTTAGGGTTAAGCTTAGGGTTAGGGTTAGGGTTAGGTTAGGGTTAGGATTTCACTTGGGGTTAGGCATAGGGTAGAGGTCAGGGTTAGCGTTAGCATTAGCATTACTGTTGGTCCGGGTTAGGGTTAGGGTTAGGATTAGGATTAGGGTTAGTGTTAGGGCTAAATTTAGGGTTAGGGTGAGTGTTAGGGTGAGGATTTCACATAGGGTTAGGGTTAGGATTTCACCTAGGGTTACGGTTAGAGTTGGGGTTAGGCTTAGGTTTAGGGTTAGCGTTAGTGTTAGGATTTCATCTAGGGTTGGGTTAGGTTTATGGTTAGGGTTAGGATTAGTATTTCACCTTGGGTTAGCATTAGGGTTGCGGTCAGGGTTGGCGTTAGGGTTGGCGTAGGTTTGGGGTAGGCTTAGGGTTACGGTTACGGTTAAGTTTAGGGTAAGGTTTAGTGTTAGTGTTAGGGTTAAGGTTAGGGTTAGGGTTAGGGTTAGGATTTCACCTAGGGTTAGTGTTAGTGTTGGGGTTAGGGTTAGGGTTAGGATTAGGGTTAGGGTTAGGGTTAGGATTTCACCTAGGGTTAGTGTTAGTGTTGGGGTTAGGGTTAGGGTTAGGATTTGAGTTAGGGTTAGGGTTAGGATTTCACATAGGCTTAGGCTTAGGCTTATGGTTAGGGTTGGGGTTAGGTTTGGGGTTGGGTTAAGGTGAGAGTTAGGGTTAGGGGTGGTTAGGGTTAGGGTTTCACATAGGGTTAGGCTTAGGGTTGCGGTCAGGGTTAGTGTGAGTTTTAGGGTGAGGTTTAGGGACAGGGTTAGGGTTAGGATTGCACTTAGGGTTAGGTTAAGGGTTGGGGTCAGGGTTAGGGCTAGGGTTGGGTTAGTGTTAGGGTTTGGATTTCAGATAGGTAAGGGTTAGGTTTGGGCTTAGGATCAGGGTCAGAGTTAGTGCTAGCGTTAGCGTTGGTTAGGTTGTGTTAATGTTAGTGTTTTAGTGTTAGTGATAGTATTAGGGTTAGGTTTCGGTTTAGGGTTAGGTTACGTGTTAGGGTTAGGATCAGTGTTGGGTTAGGGTTAGGATTAAAATTAGAGTTAGAGTTAGGGTTAGGATTGCACATACGGTTAGGGTTAGGGTTAGGGTTAGGGTTAGGGTTAGGGTTAGGGTTAGGGTTAGGGTTAGGGTTAGGGTTAGGGTTAGGGTTAGGGACAGGTTTTCGGTTAGGGTTAGGGCTAGGGTTAGGGTTATCTTTAGCATCAGGGATATGGTTACAGATAGGGATAGAGATAGGGTCAGGGTTGCACGTAGATTTAAGGTTAGGGTTAGGTTAAAGTTAGAGTTGGGGTTAGGTTTAGGTTTAGGTTAAGTGTTAGGGTTAGGATTAGTGTTGGGTTAGGGTTAGGGTTAAGGTTAGGGTTTTGGTTAGGGTTGGTTAGGGTTATCGTTAGGATTGCACATAGCATTAGGTTAGGTTTACGGTTGGGATTAGGGTTAGGGTTAGGGGTGGGGGTGGGGGTAAAGTTACGGTTAGGATTGGGTTTGGGTTCAGGTTACGGTTATGGTTGGTTATGGTTATGGTTAGGATTGCAGGTAGGGTTAGGTTAGTGTTAACGCTAGGGCTAGTGTTAGGGTTAGGAGGAGGGTGAGGGTTAGAGTTAGGGTTGGTTAAGGTTATGGCTAGGGTTGGGTTAGGGTTAGGGTTAGGATTTCCCGTAGGATTAGGATTAGGGTTGCGGTCAGGGTTAGGGTGAGTGTTAGGGTGAGGTTTAGGGTTAGGGTTAGGGTTAAGCTTAGGTTTAGGGTTACGGTTAGAGTTAGGGTTAGGTTACGTGTTACTGTTAGGATTAGTGTTGGGTTCGGGTTTGGATTAGAGTTAGGGTTGGTATTAGGGTTAGGTTAGGGTGAGGGTGAGGGATAGGGATAGTGTTGGTTAGGGTTAGGGTTAAGATTGCACTTAGCGTTAGGTTAAGGGTTGGGGACAGGGTTAGGGTTAGCGCTGGGTTAGAGTTAGGGTTAAGGTTTTTTGGGTTTAGTCTTAGTCTTTGTCTTACGGTTAGGGTTAGAGTCAGGGTTAGGCTTAGGGTTAGGGAGAGGTTAGGGTTAGGGTTGCATCTAGGTTCCGGTTTCAGTTTCAGTTTCAGGTTAGGGCTAGGGTTGGTTTAAATTTAGGGTTCTAGTTAGGGTTGGTTAGAATTCTTGTTAGGATTGCACGTAGGGTTTAGTTTAGCATTAGGGTTAGGGTTAAGGTTAGTTAGCATTAGGGTTAGGGTTTGGGTTAGTTTTGGTTAGGGTTAGGGTTAGGATTGCACGTAGGGTTTGGGCAGTGATGGCCAACCTATGACACACCTGTCACTGGTGACATGCCACACCCTTTTGTGTGACACACCTGGTGACCCTGGCACCTGTGCGTGTCGTGCTTGCTTGTTTTTTTTTACTAGAGCTAAAAATATCACAAAATTATGGATCTTTCTAGATGTGACACAGCAGCCAAGTTAAGCTAGGTTTTCTTGTGAATTTTGACACACCGATCCCAAAATATTCACCATCACTGTTCTAGAGGGCTGGCTGCTTAAAGAGAATGATCAAAGTTTAATCCTTGTAACACCTGCGAAGAGGATACTGTCACTGCAAGACCAAATCTTGCTAGCAAATAATCCATCTATGGCCACAGGCTTATCTGCAACCTCTCACGTATGGACCCTCACCAACATGCTCTGTGCCAATGATCAAGTCAAGGATATCTCCAGTTATGTATGTTGGGTCTTTTACATACCTGCATGTTGCATAGATGTCAAAATCTCCTAGCTCTACTATGGAGTGATACTTCAAAACCACATCTGCTATCATCTGAGCCAGCTCAGCTAGGGAAACCGCTGGGCAACACGGTGGAATCCTTATGGGACAGAATGACAGTACCTTAAGAGGGGAATAAGTAGAATCCCTGACTCATCAGATCAGGTCTTGGTAGTGCCAGCCAAGTTACCCCCTCATCCAGGACAATGACTTACCTGAGACTGACTTTGCATTAAAAAAAAAATCACCAAACCTGGAGGCTGGTTGATAGGTATTCCCAAATATTGGAGGGCAGCTGAGGAGGGACATCTTTAATTTATCTAGGCTCCTTTCTCTTTTTCATTTCAAAGAAAGGGTGTGATGTATTCTAAACAATGGACCCATGGTACCAAAAAATAGAAGACAATGAGTGCAGTCTTTAATATCACATTTCCATTCACATTGGCCATGATGGTACTTGTGAAGTTTCTAAGTGCCCATTGTAAGCCACGACTACACCACTTTACTTGCATTCTTGCAGGTAAAAAATTTCCAGTGCCACCACCATTCCAGAGCAGAGGGAACAGTCTGGAAATAGAGCAAAACAGTGGCCCCAAACAATCCACTTTAATGCACCCTCAACCCACCCTGTTTCCAAGTTTACCATCAGCAACAACAGCTGCTAGTGGAAATCTGATATGAAGCAGCTGCACACCCACCAAAGGGAGGGCCTGTAGGCACTTCCACATCAGTTCCTGTGGCAGAGCCAATCCTGAACTCCCAACTAGTTTATTCCATCTTGCTCAGGGTCGACTGCACTGAAAGGGATACTAGTTTACAAAACAAGGAGGAAAGATGGTGCTAATTTGCATGCCATGTAAATCTGAGATGGCGATCTAAAGGCCGGATTAAGGAGGCGCCAGAAGGGCAGCCCCCTGGAGCCCTGCTTAGGAGGTTAGGTTATTCAGAGACAGCCAGGAGTATAGGAATCTGTGGGTGCAATTGCTGTTTTGCAGAGGGGCACCCCATGGAGAAAAGAGGAGCAAAGTGGCTCGCTAGCCAATGCTCTTGTATTTTGGGAATGGCTTCTGTGCCTCTGGCCCCTGCCCTTTGGAGAGATGAGGAGCTGCATTAAGAGAGGGAAGAGGAGCAAAAAAGGCAAGATAGGTGCTAAGTTGCTCTTTTGAGTTGTTTATTATTTGCACAACTTCCCTGTCTGCTCTTCCCTTGCTTAACATTCATAGCTTCTCAAATCTGGAGCCAGCCTTAACTTGTACAACAATCACACACTGAGCCTTGGATGCTGTGGAGCCCCTGGGAAAGCACAAGGAAAGAGGCTTTCTCCTCCTTCGATTTCCTTATTGCGTCAAACTAGCAAGTGATAATTTGCAGTATTGCTTCTCTGGTATTATCGCTTGCTAGTCATACTGGGGCTGTCTTTGCATGTTTCACTGACGCACACATCCAAGTATTCACACAATCCCAAATACCCAGAAATACACTTTGCCACAGCCATGCATGCCCAGCTGTCTTTTTCAGCCTCCACACATGCGCAGTGGATGGAGAGATGATGGCAACTTTGTCCATAAGGTAAGTAAACACCAGAGCCAGGTTTTCCAGGAATTTTTTTTTTTTTTTGCATGTTTTAGGGGGGATATAGTGTGGCTATGGGGGACTTACCACAGATGCATAGTGGTACCATAATACTCCGCCTTATACAGGGCCTAACTTTTGCAAAGAGGAAAAATGGGCTCTTGAGATTCCTGGGGAAAGGAATTGGGCCCTAACTTGATTTCTTTGCCATTCCAGCCTTGCTGTATGTGAAGAAAGGGACTGTTGGGGCACAGTGTAGAAGGATCAGAAGTAGGCGTGTGCACGAATGCAATTTTTAGGATTCAATTCAATTCAAGTCGAATATCCAAAAATTCAATTTGATTTGAATCTTTAAAATTCAAATTAAACTGAATTCAATTGAAATTAAGCAAATTTGAATCTATTCATTCGAATTTTCAATTCGAACTTGCACTTACAAATGTCAATAACATTTTTGTGCCTCTTCGCATTCATACGGATCAGATCTGTACATATCCATATGCATCCTGTAGTTATCCCGTATACAACCCATTTTGTTCCTGTATGGATCCATACAGATGTGGGAAAGATGCAGATCTTCAAGTACGCATTGTGTACGAATCCATACACATGCGAATGTCTGGATAATTCAAACAAATAGATTTGAAATTTGTTTGAATTTTTAAATTTGAATTTATGGACATTCAGTTCAAATTCAAATGTCAAAATTCGGACAAATTTGGATTTTGAATACCTTCAAATATATATGCACACCCCTAATCAGCACTTCTCTGGTGTTCCAGTAAAGTGGCTGCTGAAAAGACGATGGCCAGCACAGGGGCATGCAGCCTCCCTCTATTGAAAGAGGGTCAGGAAAGAACTACACCATTCTTTCCCCTGAACTTAAATCAGCCCCTCAAACTTAGGCTCAGAACTTCATTCCTTTGACAAAGACATGCCAAAGCACGTGATCACAGCTGGCCAATCGGATTTGCTGTCTGCCATCCCAGCTTGCTTTGATAGCCACTGCCACGCCAGGGATGCTTTTGCACTTCCTTTTCCATCCCATGGATAGGAAAGGTGCCATTAGAAACTAGTCAACAATAGCCTACACACAAACCCCTAGGCAAGTGATCACTTACCTGTTTTCGATCATGCGGCCGATCCAGTACCCTGCACAACTATGCATATGCTATCGCTACGGCAAGGCTGATGCTCTGCGCAAGCACAGTCATGTCAGGGGGTCATGTGAGCTGCTAGCACGCTTGAACAACAGTTCAAATGGCCCCCTGACCAGAAAGAACGTGGATGGTCACCGGCTGGACACTTCCAGGTAAGTTCCCGGTCACTTGGGGTAAAGGTTAGATAACTTTTGTGCACCACAGCTGCTTCATGATTAGGCAACATCTGGGAAGGCAAGGGGGTGTAAGTGCCTCCTTCAAGTGCAAATCCACTTGCCCAGATGTTGACCAATTATAAACTATGGGCTTTAGTGCGAACTGGCCCCAAATAAGAACCAGGCTATTTGGAAACTAGAAATGCTGGGGAGGGAGCTAGTAATAATACAATATTCCCAGGAAAAAAAAAGAGTTTTGAAAAATGCCATAGCAATAAATGGGAGAGAGGGAGCTCTGGGGTAGACTGTTCTTTCAGATTTTTTTTTTGAATTGTTTTCATCAACTTTCTTTCCTTCGCCAATCTTCAACTTTCAATCTTAGCTGCAACTGAATAAATCTGTGGGAAAGGAGTTTTATCCTCCATTTTTCTACAGCCACAACTTGGGCAGGAAGAGTGCTCCTATTCCCCTTGTGGGCTCAGAGTTGAACAGTCTTTCCTTCAGACTTTCAATATACACCGGGAGCAGAGAGAAGGGAAGATTCTTTTTATTATTATTGTTCTTTATCTCTCCCCAGAGGGACTGCTGTACCAGTGTGGTGCGTTTCTTTCTGCAATCCAGATTCCCAAGAGGACAGTGTTGCAAATCTTGCACACAATGTGAATAGTGAGAGCTTATTATCAATCACCATATTTTAACAGGCAATACCCCCCTTTTTTAATTGGGGGGATTTCCAGTGGATCTCTGCAGTTTGAGGCAAGAGGTGGTGAGGAATGGACAATGTTCAATTGGATACTGTATTACCAACCTTTGATCTCACTGAACTTCACTTTTATTTGCTTCGCATCCATGTGTTACTAAGGATACCTATTGGAGACTTTGCCAGTCTGATATGAACCTACCGTCCTATGATCTCAGACTAGTGCCACCACTGGCCTTCTTGGGGAACTGAAAGGAACTGCGGTCTTAATAGTAGTTCAAAAACTTCCTCCAAGTTAAAGTTGGTTGGGAAACACTTTAGGCCTGCATTCACACCTAAATTGTAATCCAGCTTCAGTCCGCTTTCTGAGTGAGAGAATACATCAGCAAAGTATCAAACTGATTTTGTTCAGCATTATCTAACTCAGTGGTTCCCAAAGTTGTCTGGGCTACGACCCATCTAATATAAGTTTACCAACTTGGGACCCACCTCTAGGAAATTTAACCGTTACCAATATGAATAAAGGAGTTTTCAAATAACAAACAAAGTTTTAATACAATTTTTTATTACTTAATTAAATAATTACATCAAAAAAGTTATTTCAAATACAGTTAAATTTCCTAGAGGTGGGTCCCGACCCACAGTTTGGGAAACCCTGATCTAACTCATCTTTGAATTAGATAAAGGGGAAAGAAAATAAGTAGTCACTTTGCTGATGTGCTGTGTTACTTGGAAAGTGGCCTCAAACTGGATTAAAACCTAGGTGTGAATGCAGCCTAGCTGCCTCCCAGTTAGCCACAGAGAAAGGCTTTCTCTGATGTGAACATGGGGAATGGTGCTACGGCAGGAGGTGACTGTTTATATGGCTGTGCCTCCTGGCACTTGGAACTTTTACTGGACACAGGAAAAGAAAAGAAAGTACCTCTGAGGCAGCTTACAGAAGGCTTCAAGTTGGGATTGTTCCCACACCAGTCTGTCACTCTGGCTGTGTCCCCATGCTGACCATCTGACACACTTTAGGTGCTGTTTGGGCACACATGGGCCAGGCACAGGACCAAGAACGCGTTTCAGGCATCCCCATGAGATTCCCGGCAACACTGGACAGGTACGGGTTGGCCGTGGATGGTGGCATTCCTATGAGAACTGTGCCAAACCCAGGTATGGTGGAGAAGCACCCCTTCCTCTCTGCCCCCTCTCTCCTCATTGGCAGCTGGATTGTTGTCAGCCCACCCCTGTGCCGCAAACCCACCTCCCTTAGTGACACAGGCAGCCAGGACTGGGGTGGGAGGCACGTAAACAAGTTAAAATAAAGCTTCATTCATAAAAATAACTTTTTTTAAAAAATTTAAACACCAAAAACCACTACAAGATTTAGCAGCAGGAGGTACCTGAGCAGTTTTGCACACCTCTGCTCCACTGGGGACCACGAGAACGGCTGCAAACAGAAAATTAAGGCTTTGTTGATTATTGCCTTGCAGATCAGGGAAGCCGGCGTTGCAAATGGAACAGAAATCAAGCCATTATGCAGCCTGCCTTGGCAATCTTGAAACAGGGTTGGAATTACCTCCGTGGAAATGGCAGAAAATTTAAAAAGCAAGCCGTTCTCCAGCCTGACTTTGCGATTGGCATTTTAAAAAGTCAGCAGCCGTGATCTTCAATGGACAGGGCAGGGACAGCAAGCACACCCCGCCTCCCAATGACATGAGCACAAATCTCCTCCCCGTTAGCCCGCTAGTGTCTCCATGTGTGTTCCCGGCTCGCTGGCAATGCATACCAGTCCCCAAAAGCACGCTGAGACTGCATTTTTCAGTTATCAAATCTGGCACCCTTCTGGCACGGTTTGAGAGAGGTTGGCACCGTTTCACAGACCAAATCCAAAACCCATGGGGACAGACCATGCCTATCCCGATCCCGCACCTGGAACCATACCAAAGAGCCATGGGAACAGGGCATCCCTCTCCCCTGAACAGTTTGTACTAGAATAGGTGGATTAGAAAAGCTTGGGACCACACTGTCTCTCTGAGGCAACTCTCAGGCACCCCTTTTGTTATTTCTGACTAAAACCTTTGAAGATTTGGAACTCAGTCCCTTTCTGCCTGATCTCTTAATCTGTATTAAGGGTCCGATCTTGTACACATCTGGGCCTTCAGTTCCACACATTTAATTGGGTCCCACCAGAGGGATCAGTACAGCCTGATCCAGAACACAGAAGGCATGCAGGACATAGGAGGCATACTCAGGATGAATGGGGCAGTGCCTTCCAATATCACATCATAGCACGCCACTGAAAAGCACCCCCAATGGACCCAAGGCTAGGAACATATGTTCCTACCCTTCCGAGGTGGGGGTGAGGTTTGCAAAGCTCACATGTGATGTGGGCTAATCTGGAACAGATCCATTGATGCAGATCTTGCTGATCTGACCCATGTCATCCTGTGATCCAAAACAGTGGGCCTAAAATGCTACAGCTCCACAGTTTCCATTACGATGGTTTGAGAAGAGCCTGGAAATGATTCTAAGCATTGTCCATAGGGATGTGCACAATTTTATTTTATTTTATTTGCATTCAGTTTGTAACACATCAAATGTTAGAAAATTTGTATTCATTTGAATAGATCCCCTTCAAATGTGGCAGGATTCTATTTGATATGAATGTATTCATATGAATTCATACAAGTATCCGATACGAATGGATAGGTATCCAATTCATATCTAACACAAATGCATACGTATCCAATAAATATCCGATATGTATCCAATATGTTTCCTGTAACATATCCGCTCTGAAATCATCAAATGTGATCTGAATCCACTTTTAATTTCCTAAACTTTTGTATTCATATGAATGTTAATGTACAAATGTTGTAACATTCTATTTGTATATGAATCGGATGAATTTGTATGAATAATGGATGTTATGAATATTCATGCACATCCCTAGTTGGCCATTTTCAGTCCAGTATCAACTGCCCCAGAGAAGTTGCCCCTGCTGCTGCAATCATCACTCCACAAGGCAGTGTCACTGATGACTGGGGGCAAAATTTGCTTCCAGAGCATTTTATGAAACTCTGCACAAATGGTGCCTCCAAGGGCATATTTTGTGGCTTGGGGGCTGTCTGCAGGCCCATTGAAGGCTGGAACATTTGCCTGCCAGGCCCCAAAGGAGCCCTAGAGGCGCCCAATATTGATAGTGTTGATGCAAAGGTATACGTTTACCAAAAACATTGCTGTACCAGCAATTTACAAAGGAAAGATGCTTTCTGTGAAAATATCCCCCTATTCATTTAAACTCCGCCCTGTCTTAATAATAAATAAAGCCGAGAGTTTTAAACTGAATGAACAAAAGCAATGGGCTCCCCTATATATCTCCTGCACAGCTGATCTTCCCTGAGAATATTGCCAGAAAATATCTTTCTAGCAGATGGACTCTGATACAGAAGCAAGGCTGGGAAGGAGAAATTGACTAAAGGCAGGAAAGCCAGAGAGTAGGCCAGTTAATTCCTCATTCTTGCATATAATTTTGTGTTTTTTTAAAAAAAAAGTAACTCCCACCTCTATTTAATATTTGTGGAGTCTATAGAGCCAAGTGTTTGGGTATCAATGGGCAAGAGTGACTTTTCATGTACCCAGTAACAGCTGGAGGTGGCCAGCATAGAAAGAGCAGATGGGAATCAGCTCACCTTAGAGGTGCTGGTATTTACCTTCTATGGCGGCCAGCCTCAGTTTGTCGTGGACAGTCCTCAGTTTGACTTACAATGACTCCATGACCTTTGTGAGCCAAACTAATAGGACAGGTACAGCCAAAGCAGGAAGATCTTATTCTGTGGCCCAGGTGCTCGGACCTCCACCTGCACTGACATCGCAAGATGCGGAAATGTGGATGAGGAACACCTCCTTGACTGTGCCATGAAAATGCAGCATCAAGTATATCTGGTTATTCGGCTGCCGAACTTGGTGTTACCGCAAACCTAACCCTGACCCTGACCCTAACCTTAAACCTACAGCCACCACAACCATAAGCATAATCATAGCTGCTAATGAGTGACCAATCTTGGTTTCCTTTTTGTGAGGAACCCATTCCACCCTAACACACTCCTAGATAGACCTCATTCCCCGCCATTCCATGTTTATACAACCACATATTAAATGTGATCACAAGCAGTTGGGACCCACTTTACATAACCATACCTCTCATTTGGCATTACAACAAGCCTACTGCTGAAAATAATGTTACGAACAAAAACAAGTAGTCTCCTCAGAGAGTGATCAACTGGTCAGAAATGCGCCATTAGTTAGGGAGTCCCAAGAGACCTGCCACTCTAAAAGTCTATTAATTTTCCACATTAGCAAATATTGGCTTCTTGCTTAGAAGAAGAAACTCAGTAAAGAAGAGTTCTGAAAGCTCAGGCCAGCATTTTCACGGCTTAGCATATAGCTGGTATGTCGTGTGCAGAACGGAGCAAAAGTAAATGAAAGCAGAGTGAAAAACAAGCCCTTAAATTAGGCCTCAAGAGGGGAGAGAGAGGGAAACCCACTCTTTTAATCCCTGTGCACGGTAAATAAACCTACCTCCTCCAGTCATTATAAGCAGTGCACAAAGCCAGTGATAGCATACACCTCATACCTACCATGACTGAGTCAGGCCCTGGGTAAGACTCAACAGCCCCTGCTTTTGTGTTTGCTCAGAGACGTTTTGTGAGGAGATAAAGGCTTCTCCTCTGCAGTCTTGTTTGTAGCCCTGCTTAGTGTCATGAACTTGACTGAACTTTATGATGGAAATATTACCACCACAACCTTGCCAGGGGTCCCGGGCACTTAGAGGTCTCCTCATAAAAAGACTTTTTGTGTTGACTCCAGACTTAACAACTAGAATGTGGGCACATTAACTGAGGCAATTTTCTACTTACCACCAGAAGAGGAACTTAAAGGGAAAAGCAGGGAGGGGAGGCCTGGTTCTCCTTCTCTGACTCGGATAAAAATGGAGAAAAAGAAAAATAGCACCTCTTAACCATATACCACTACATGGTACATTTCTTTTATGTATTGTTAGTGTGATGCTTCCATCTTTCTTTTCTCCCAAATGTGTCATTTGCTATTTTATTCCTTGCTGAATGTTCTTCTTCCTCTTCTTTAGGCAACCCTTGTCCTCAAGCCACAAATACATGGTGTGCAGGGACTGAACAATAAAAAGACAAGGGGTTTTAAGATTATGAATGTTTTCTTTCTTTTCTTTTTTTAAAAAACCTGAAGCATATAGAGCTGAGTGCGTGGCTGTAGCTCAGTGTTAGAGCAAACTGCCTGGAAAGCAGAGGGTCGGCAGTTTTATTTTATTTTATATTTACATTGATATGCCACCCCATACCCGAGGGTCTCTGGGCGGCTCACAACATTTAAAAACAGACATTTTAAAAAGTTTGATCCCCAGGTTCTCCCCAGAAGCCGGAAATGGCAAACCACTTCTGCATCTCTGCCAAGAAAACTCCATGGAAGTCCTTGTGGAGGTGGCCATGCAGGCAACCAGGAGTCAGCTATGACTTGGTAGTGCAAAACAACAGCAGCAGTGGTTCTGGTTGTCAAGATCATTTTAAGGTGTTTTGACATGGCATATAACATGTTCCTCACCCACCGTTTGGGCTGATTAACATCTTTATTAGGTGTGATGGCCAGCGCTTGTCTCAGACATCCTTACCTTGCAATGTCTGATCCATTCCAGACTTAGCTGGAACTTCCCTAAACACAGCTAAGTGAGATCACCTGTATTCTAGCCAATTGCCTCACCATGGCAACATGGCAACCAGACGATGCAGTGTACAACCACACCTGTGCACCCTGCTGCACCAGAAGAGGTGCAAATGGAACACACCTGGCTGTACTAGCCAGCAGCTGGTATAGCTGTAGAGCACGTTTTTATATTCTAGCGCTATCCAGGCCAGGGAACAATCCGGCAAGCAGCGGCTCTGTGCAGTGTGAATGCTCCATCTTGGAGCATCTTCAGTCTTCCTGATTGCGTGAAAAGCCCTCCATTAGCAAAAGCACACATTCCATTTAAAAGTAGCTTTCACCATTCATTTTTAAAATTTATTGAAAGTATGTAGAAATTTCAAAGCATTTTACCCTAGAACAGTGAAGCAATGAACTTAACATAGAAAATACAATTCAAAATAATAATTACTTGCAGCATTGATTAAATTTACGCTGTTGATGGCTGGCTTCTTATGCTGCCCATCCTAAGGCTGTTATCACACCTTCAGTCCATCTTCATGTCCTACTGCTCACAGCTTTTCATTTCTATCCATTTCATTTGTGGACTTTTCACCCTCCACTTGGACCTTCCTGAATGGGAAGTCCAGAAATGAAAAGCTGTGAGCTGAAGGGCTGTGCACAAATGGAACAGAGAAGGGGAATGGAGTGCCAGAGAAGATAGTAACATGAGGGCAGAATCGTGGGGCCTTTCTGCACTTACTTGTTAAACTGGATCAAGTAGCTGCTGAGAATGTGTCTACATGGGTGAAAAATAGATCTGGACCAGAACTGTGCTAAGGTCTCACCAATCCGAATTGTGCTGTGGTCACATGTAAGGTTTAATCCAGCTTCAGTCCACTTTCAGAGTGAGAGAACGCATCAGCAAAGTGACAAGCTGTTTTCTTTCAGTGTTAAATAACTCAGAAAATTCACCTTTGGGATATATAACGCGGAAAAAAAAATTCTGGTCACTTTGTTGATGCGTTCTCTCACTCTGAAGGTGGAGTGAAGCTGGATTAAACCTTAGGTGTGACCACAGCCTTAGTAGCAGACCAAATAAATGCGGTCTACATTCGTACTAACACTCTTTAGCACATATTTGCTGTTCGAAAGCCCACTCAGGACAGATGCCTCTGCCTGTGGTTGATCTGGATCTAGCTTATCTGGATTAATAAAGGTAAGTACATAAAAGGTCACAGAGTGATTCAAACAACATTGGATTTAGAGTCAGTGCTTATGGGCATCCTTCCTGCAATCTGTATACTTATTTCTTTAATATATTTATATAAGGGCCCAGAAACAAAGATTCTCTGTGCAGTTTATAAGTGTATAAAGATAAAACAGAATAAAATACAGGTATTCCCCCATATCCACATGGGATAGGTTCCAAGACTTACCATGGATACCTGAAACCACAGATAATACGAACAACTGCACTAGTATCCCCCCGCCTCCCCAGCAGTGGGTCCACTGTGATTAGGGATGTGTATGTGAGCTTTGATGAAGCCAGTTCTGCCCACCCCCACCTCATGATCCCCATGGCCACACACACACATGCCTTACCTTGAAGTCTGGGCACCGCACTGCCACCATCTCCAGTATCAAGCTGTGGCACCGCCCATCCCCCAGTGCGAGCCAGCTTACACTCTTCACCCCTGTCTTTAAACACAGTAAAGGGGCTTTTATAATTTTAGAATCTTGGTAGCGTGTTTTATATATGTTTCTGGTAGCGTGTCTATATAGTGGTTTTAGCCTCACACCCCACAAGCGGACACCAACAATGCTTTCTACGTTTCTTCACTTGCCAGCCTCTATAAACCTCTGGCTGCTGTTTTATTCTAACTCCTCCCAGCTTCCTTGGTTGGTTCTCTAAAGAGATATTTGCTACTGCAACCCCTTCTGCGTTTGAATAAAGGGAAGCTGGCAGAGACTCTTCAAAGGAATAAATAAACAGGTTTTTATTCTTAGTAACAGGAAACACAATAAAAGTTCTAAAGATGAATACACATCAGACAGTACTAAGCCACACCCCTTAGTTCTTAGTCTTCACACATAAGTCTTAACTTCGCTGTTCCTTTTCCTTTCTACCCGCTTCTGGCCTTATCCCCAGCTCAGAAGTTTGGGACCAATGCTTGGTTCTTTCCCTGAGGTACAGAGACAGTCTAACCCGTCTCCTCCCCCAAAACCCAAAAGCAAGGACAAATCTTTTTCTTCTAGCAGGCGGGTTTTATACCCCTCACTAGTCTAAACTCGATGCCTGATTGGTGGAGTGTGCTCCTCCCCCTCCCATTATGCTAATTAGGGAGGCCTCACCCCCTCCTTGCCTGTTTAAGCTGTCAGTTTAGACTCTCTTCCTCAAAGCACATTGAATACGCTTTCATTACACTTTTAAAATTTCTTCTCCCAGCACGAAAATTTAGTGTGGGCACCACACATGCCCTCCTCAGAGGCTCAACCCAGCCTTCCCAGAGGTGTGCGTGCTCAGCTGGAATGAACACAACACCCCCCCGGTTGGGAGGCCTGAACTGAGCCTCTGAGGAGGGTGAGATGCCAGAGACGGGGGCAGCAGCTAGCCTTCATTAACAGACATGCAGTCCTGTTCTTGACTGGCTGTAAGTTCCTTACTCATTTAATGTCAGCCCCACATACAAGACACTGAAGTATTGTTCCTCTTCAGGGCTACACTTAGGAGATGAGCAGGAGGAGTTGTGCAAAGTAGATTCAAAATTCTGTATCTCTTCTTGACTAGAGTTTTATGATACCCACATACCCCAGAGATCACGCAGAGCTGTTCGACAACTTTTTTAAAAAAATGTTTCATGAAGAAAGAATACTTTATGGGGAGGGAAGGAAGAGAAAGAACGGAGGAGGAAAAGAGCATAGAGGAACCATTAAGCATGAAACAGAAAGGAACAGCCAAGCATTGAACCTGTGCTCACCTTATTGTTACAAATGTCTTTCATGTGAATAATAAAGCTACTTTTCCCCTGAAAGTGAGCCATATACTTTGACTGCTTCTTAAATATTATATCTTCTGACTCTAGAGGACTGCTGAGTACATGTACTATAAGTCTTTGAAACACCTGAGAAGTTCTAGTTAAATAATTATTGCTATTACTGTACAAATTAAAAAGTCACCTACGCCTTTAAAAAATCACTGATCAACAAAAACATCTGCATGTTTCTGATGAAAGGCTTCAGAAATCCTCAGCGAGCTGCACTGTAGAGAGATGACAAATGTCCATCCTATGTAAAACACCGCCAGATGTTGGAATTCAATTTTCTACACACAGCCAGTGTGTGAGGTACTCTCTTCAGACAGAAGCCACTGTAAGCTGTGTTTACTTGCTGTGTCTCTCACCTCAGCTTTGGGCTGCATTCCACCCCGGTGACTCACATTCTCATAGCATCATGGTTATTGTAGGTATAGCTGGCTAAACCATTTTAGAAGTTAAGGCTTCCACCATGTTGCTTTCTACTGTCCATTCAGCACTGAAATAGCTGATAACTAAAGATGCACCAAACTGATTCGTTTTCAAAAAGGTTCAATTTCAACCTGGGCTGTTCAACCAAACACACTGCTAGTTCAAGAGGGCATGTTTGAATTTGAACCAGAACAAGGAGTATTTGATCAAACCAGTCAAACCATCTGGCTCAAGTTTGCCATTTTTTGCCCTTTTAAAAAAGATTTCATGTATTTTTTCCTCTTTATTTCTGGGGCAGAAACAGGATCAAAGTGGCTCGAATAAGTTCAACTTTGAACACCCTGCCAGTTTCAAAGGGAAGTTTGAATTTGAACTGAACCAAAGGGGTGCTCAGTTTGATTCATACCAAAAGCCAATTTTAAGTCTGTGCACATCTTTACTGATAACACACTCCCCAAGAAAAGAAAAAAGAACAAAAAGCCATAAGTCTGAATGTTCAGACCATTCAAGTGCAGTGCTGGTTGGAGAGAAAACAAGATTCCTGAGGCAGGCTCCATCAAACATGAAGAGTGTGCTAGGTCATTGTAATGCCTTTCATCTCACTTGTTTAAATCAGGATATTTCAGGCAAAATGTGAGTCTAGTGGGTTAATGCCAATTTCCTTAAATCTGTGTCCTCTGCCCTTCCCGCTTCTTTCTGCATCTAGGTTGCCCTTAACTTAAGAACATAAGAATATAGGAAATGCCCTGTGACTCATCTAGGTTAGCAGTCTGCTCTGACCTAGCTGCACAAGGAAGCCCACAGGCAGGACAGGAGAAACATCTCACTCTGGTTGCAGTCTCTCAACAGCTGGCCTTTGGCAAGCCCTCTTTTTCACGTACAGTCAAAGAACCAAATCTTCAAGATCTGGATCTTTGAGATGGGGTCCTCCTAGAGATCCGTATCTTGAAGATGCCTGAAGACCCCATTGTGGACACCTTTAATCAGGTCCACACAAAATCCAGATTTAAGGGCCTGAAGGACCTATTAAACCTGGATTTTCCCTGCTCTCATGAGGACAGTGTCTTGCAGATGGGGCCTTCAATGGGGTCCAGGTAGGGACAGGGCCTTTCCAATTGGTACCAATCAGGAACTAATCAGGTTCCTAATGCGGTCCTAGAAGGATTCTAATTCCTAGTGAGAAAAGGCCCTCAGTTCATTAAATGTCCTCCTCTTGGTGTATAGGTACATTTCCTGATCTGTAATGCACATTCAAGTTGAGCTTCTATTATTCTATTTGTAAATATGGCATCATTCATTCTGGGATGGGACCCAAGCCATAGCATAGGGTAGCTGCCTTGGGTGTGGGAGCACAGCCCAAATCACATGTTATCCCAGAGTCCTGCAGGAATTCTATTACACCTGGACTGTGTAGCCCCATTCAACAGCCCCAAACAAAGCCAGAATCCCTGCCACACATAGGAAGTGAGGACCACTTTTATGACCCATGACAGCAATCCCAGCCATATTTTCACCTACTGAGTCAAGACCTGCCTGCCACATGCACCCAGAAGGCAGCCAAGTATTGACAGTTCTAATAAAGCAGCATCAGAGTAGTTTAATCAGGTTCAAACAAAGTCACCTTTGTCGTGTTTGTCAAACTCTAATATCCAGAGGATCAGGGAAGAAGGAGAGTTGGCTTTTCTACCCCACTTTTCTCACCCATTTAAGGGGACTCAAAGTGGCTTACAAAGCTTCCTATTCTTCTCCCCACAACAGAACACCTTGTGAGGTAGGTGGGGCTGTGAGAGCTCACAAGAGAGCTGTGACTAGCCCAAGGTCATCCAGCTGGCTTCATAGGGGAGGGCAGAATCAAGCCCGGTCTTCCCAGATAAGAGTCTGGCTCCCTAACCACTAGACCAAAATGGCACCCTGGGAAATGGTGTATGTGTGTGGTGTGAAGCCTATGTCATGTTTGATCTCCTCCAACATACTGGTTTTAAGGGGAAGCTACCAAGTGGGCAAAAGATGGGCAGTCAAATATCCCCCTCCCCTCATGTATGAAAAAAAGAAACAGAAGGTTGATACATGATTGCTGATCACAACTGGCACCACTGTGTTCCACATCCTAGATCCAAATGCCTTGCAATTTAGTGGTTTTAATTTTTGATGTTGTTATGCGGACCCAAGTATTTGGTAGAGTTGTCATGGTGTTTAGTTCCCTTCAACCACAGTGAAACAGAATAGCCAAAGAATCTCATTTTACATATTATTAGTGACCCACCCAAAAAGTACAGTATACCTTTTATTTTTGGCCATGTGAGTAGCTAATTAAAACTGGGTGCCTGATCTCATGTTGGAGACGGCCAGAGCCATTTACAGAGAAAAACCCTCCAGGGATCATGCAAGAAAGCTGCCACTGATGACCTCAGCTATCATAAAAAGGCAAAGAGCAAACATGGGTACCCTGGCATAAGACTGCTTGGGGCTTGTCAAACTTTAATTGACTTTCTAAATTGCACCACAGTCAGAACTCACAAAGCACTTTGCAGGCCTTCTGATAAAGTGTAGGACTCCATCACAAGCCCAGTTCCTGCCCATCCTAGCAGCAGTGCCCAATGGCTATGGGCAATGTGAAAGAGCATGGGTTCCTTAATCCCATTGTTACCATTGCTACAGACTGATTGGTTTTTGTGACTTCTCTGCAGATGGTGCAATGCTTTCTCTTAAACAGCATATTCAATAGAAATCATACATTTCTTTATGGACTATGTCAGGTCCTAATAATGGGCTGACAAGTTACATTTGGCTTGGAAAGTCACAACTTGTGCATACCTGATTCACTTTGTAAGCATAATTGTGAGGATGTCATATAGCATCTTGGTCAAGTTTTCTTTACTTTCAATAGTTTTGCAGAAGAAGAATTTCAGCAAGTGGCACTTTTAAGGCAGATAATAGCACCATCCACATGGCTGCTTGCTGTGCTTTCTCTGTTGACCAGGCAGTGTTGATGAGCTCACAGAGGAAGCAGCCTAACAGTAAGATGGAAGTAACTACTAATCTGGTTCCACTTCTGAAAGAGGGAAAAGGCGAGGGAAAAGGCAAGGCAAAAGGCAAGGAACGCCCCTGGAATCTCTGTGGTGGACATCAAAAATGGTTGAATTCTGGGGTCATTTCCTGTTGATCACAATGAGTCCAGGCAGGATCTTCCCTGCTATAAGTAGAAGCTCTGGCTGCAGAAGTGTTTTACTTGCTGCCATGAAGCCTCATAAGTTTGCCATAGGTTGGTTCTTAATCCAGTTTTCATCCCTTTTTGAGCACCATATGAGTAAAGTCAACACCTGCTGAAATCCTTCCTTTTGCATTTTTTAAAAAATCTAGAAAATGTAAGGCAGATTCCACATGGCAAACTTGCTATGAGCCTTGCTGACCAATAAATTTTTCTGTGGGTGTGATCACATGCATAATTTGGAATGCCCCCTGGATGAACTAGGGACCCAAAGGACAAATACAAGATAAAAAAAGGATCACTTGTTTTATCCTCAAGTAGTCTACATATCTGCCCTTTTCACAGATGCAGAAAATCATTCTCAATTTGAGAAGCTACAGGCTCCTGCAGCCAATAGCAGCCTCCTACCACTGCCAACCAATCAGGTCCACAGAAAATCAGCTTGAAAATCAGTTTATGGGAGGTGAGGGAGGAAGAGAGGGCAATCCGTCTGTTTTTTAAATTGTTTATCCCAGTGCTGTGACCTGCCCTGGCACCTTTGGGTGAACGGTGGGATGCAAATGGAAATAAATAAATACATTTCTCTACGTAAAGATATGTATCTTTTATAGATACAGAATTATAGGAATAGGAAACCTGAACTGCTTTTACTGCTAAATGGCTGCTGATTCGGTGTCTAATCTAAAGAATGGCAAAAACTAAAATTTGCCCAAAAAAGCAGCTTTAAAAAATGTCCCTAAAGACAAATTTCTCTGTATCTCTCTTTTACCTTAATCGCTTAGCACACAAGCCTTTATAATAACAAGGTTTTAGGATCTTACTGTTGTCTAAGATGGAATTAAGAACTGGCCAGGCTTTAAAGCTTGCAGCGCTCTAACTAAATCCTTTCTCTGAGATCCTTTGAACAATTTTATAAGTCAAGATTAAACATGTCATGTACTTTGCTGGAGTGTTAAAGGGCCTAATTGCAAAGGCAGAAAGACAGACTGGTACAGTGTTGTTGTCTTCCCTTTCGGTTGGTAGATGTCTGCTCCTTCAGAAAATGTCTGGCACACAGCAATAGCAGAGGGTGTGAGAGGGCCAATTCGCACTATGCCCTGTAGTACATGCATGGTAAGCTCCCAGACGGAGCATCCACATGTGAAAGAGCCATTTCTTCACCAGAAACAGCTCCTTCCATGCCAGAGCTGCCACACATGCATTACTATGTTTAACTGTACCACACATGCACCAGTGAGACTCTGGATCCTCCATCCACACATCTTCCAGTATAGAAGATGTGCAGGAGAGTCATGTAATGGGCTGCACACATTCAGTGATGTGCTGTGTTTCTGGGTTGCCTCGGCGTTCAGATAAGTTATGAATGGGTCAGGGGCCAGACTGAAACAGTGCAAAAAGCCTCCGAGTCTAAAAGTACTTACCTTTGTCCTGTGGTCCCCTTTAGAACCTCATTGGTCCACAGATTAGTGCAGATCAGTGAGGCCACATCCACCTTGGTATGGTCTGTCTGCTTGGGAAGGACTGTGATTCCTAGAACCAGGAGTGGGCCTTGATGTGGAACATGGAGGCACTCCTCTCAATTGGATGGTACACCAAAGCGCAATCCAGCATATCCATCCTTTATTCCAGAATATCCAGGTACAACAGAATAAGTACATGACGTCTAGATGCGCCCCTAAAGCATGGTATTTCCAGAATATCCAAATATAATGGAATACGTAACTGATATCTGGATGCAGCCTCAGTTTCTGCTGACACATGGGCATGTTTAGAGACATCTTGGCAGTGACTTGCTGGTGAGAATGTTCACATGTCAATCTGCTCCTCCCCTCTCCCATTAACATTCTAGGCTAGAAAAAGTGGATTAGAGATGGAATGAGAACACGAAGGCCACACAACTGCCCTCTTTAAGGTGTCAACGGTCCACTTCTTTGCAACATGTGAATTCAGCCATAGCCATTGTATAACTCAGGAGGAAATGTTTGTCTTGCTTACTTGCTCACAGAACAGGTAGAATGCTTTTCAGAGTGCATGCCACAAATATATTCAGTTCTTATCTTTAGTCAACATTTAGTAATACATTTTCAGCTGCAGTGAAACTCCCATTATCAACAGCAATTGTATGCCTACCCTCTAATGTCATTAACTCCCATGCTGATAAAGTGTTTTCAATTACAGCGCCCTCAACACAAGAAAAGACACGTGCGGATGAAAAATGTGTGTTTTGATTGTGACACAGAGAGGATGAACATTACATTGCATTACACGGCTCATAATAACACCGAGTATGAACGATGTGAAAGCCAGAATTAGGACAATGTAAAAAGACTTGTGTTCATTATTGCAGCATCTGCTAGTGCTGCTATAAATAAAGGGCTCCCTCTGTTTCCCTATTATGAACTGCTAATTTCATGAATTTATAGCATGAATGAGAAAACTCATTCATGGTTGATATTTGGAGGATGCTGTCTAAGCTGTGGAATCAGGATGGGGAAGGGAAAACACAGCTATTCCAAAAGCCAGAAGAAAGGCAAGGCTTTCTATCTATTATAAATACATTGTCCTGTATTATCTATTATTAAAAAGATATATACATTGAATAATGCCTGTGGCAGCTTGGGCGTAGAGTGCAAGAAAGGAGCTAAGCAGATTTGGTATTAGTTTATAATGGTATGAAACTACCCAAGTGTTTTCCATGCGTTCAAAAACCGTGTGTGCGAAAAGGCCTCTGACTTGGCAATCCCATTTGTAATACCCAGATGAATTGTGTTTTGTAATATACGTAAAATAGCTGGATGCTTTCAATGGAGTCAGTCTCAATGAATGCAGTGGGACGTTGAACATAAGGTATAGATAAATGCAAAGAACAAGGCTCCCAATTCCCCCTATAAGATGGAAGGATTTCATTTCTTTATGGCTACTGCACATAAAAGTAAAACATACTGCACTTGTTTTTTTAAGTAACAAATTAAACCATCCGTTGTCTCAGCTTCCAGGTACTTTTCTTAACTATAGAATAGTCAGTGGTTCTTGTTCCAGGAAAAATGAAAAGGCTTCAAAGTCAAAAGCCACCATAGTGTATATTTTGGAGCACAGAGTGGAGCAGTCCCATTACTTTTTCTGCTTTCAGGATTAGCATCACTCTTATTTAAAGACAATATAATAAACTGTCAGAAAGCCATAAAGTAGCAGATTTTCAACCCCAAATAATAACAAACTGCAAGGATTCCTCTGGATGGCAAATATTTGTTCTGATTTCCTGTTCTTAAAAGAAAATGGATTATTTACCCCGTGACATTTACAGCTTCTCAATAATTTTTATGGTTTCTCTGAGTTCATAGGTAAGAACCTTGTAAAAGCAGGCGCTGGTACACTCTGCAGTGTATGTAATCTTTATCAGCTAGCTTGAGGTGAATAGCCCTTAAAGGCACTTTAAGGTGGCTTACATTTTATCGGTAAACAGACGAGTTGGCTGCATTTTGGAAAACTGTGGGATGATTAATCCCGGTGTGTTCCTTTCTTGTTTTTAACCACTGTGTGTTTATGAGTCATTTCCAGAAGGCCAGAAAGTAATATAACGGCTCATCCCTACTGCACTTCTGCTTTAAAATGACTTATTCCTTCTCCCCATGGACAAATAAACACACACACACACACACACAAACATACCACCCTATTTCAAGTACTGGGATTTGGGGAAGCAATGAAGAGGTTCCAGGGTGGTATAGGTTCCCCAAACTGCAAGATGGGTGGCCACAAGTGCTGCTTCTAGAAAGAACTGTGTGAAGAAATGATTCCTGGCCACCACTATCACCTCAGGCCAATAGCAGAGGAGGAAGGCAGAGAGGGAGGAGTACCCCCACCTTTCTTCTTTTGGAAAATTTGTGAGCCAGTTTGGTCTTATGGTTAGGGAGCCGCCAGACTCTTCTGAGTGCTTTTTAGAACACTAGCTCATTTAATTTTACAAAGTAAGAATGCACAAGTATTTGACTCACAAAATGCAGGCCTCCTCTTCCCAATCCCAGCCCTGCAAGGAGAAAGACAATACAGTGGTACCTCGACATACAAGTGCCCTGACATACAAGTGTTTTGAGATACAAGCTGCCGAGCGAGTGATATTTTGCTTTGAGATGAGAGCAAGATTTGAGATACGAGTATGTAAATACAGTACAGTACATAACAAAAACAACTGAGGTGGTGTTTTGGGAGCTGGAATGGATTAATGGGAAAATTGCTTTGAGATACGAGCGATTTGACATAAGAGCAAGGTTACGGAACGAATTAAACTCGTATGTCAAGGTACCACTGTATATCCTCCATTTCATTTTCTCTCCAGTCCCTACAAAGAGAAGGACTATGCAACCTCCATTTCCCCTTGACAATGCACAAGAGAAACAATGTTTCCTTTCATCAAAAGGTAACTCTTGCACAACAGCATTGTACTTCTGGGACAAACAGCTCAGTACAGCATGTTAGGGTGTTTGTGCACTGGCCATGGAAACCAGTTTAACAACCCATTTAGGACACATTTTAAACCCTTGGGTACTTACCTTCTGCATTGCAGACCCCTTTAGGGACCCTTCCAGGTGACCACTTCCACATTTTGGCATGTGAGATCCGTCTCTAAATTGGGTCTCACCGGCAAAAACCAGATCTAAATGGAGATCTAAAAAATTAGGTCTTCAATCCATCCCTTTGCCTGGATCCGCGTGGAAGCAGGATGCTTCTGCACATGGACAGGCAAAGGGTCGGATGTCCCTGCAGCTGCCATCTTGGGAGGGACAGAAGCAGGATGGTCTGCCTCAGAAGCCCCTCCCCCATCTGTCACACGCCACCAGAAACGCGCAGTAACTGGCAGCTGATTGCTCCAGTCCTGTGGCTCCGGAAGCAGCGTTGGTGGTGTGGGAAGCCAGCTGCCTTTTTGAATGGGTCTCGTGGCTCTCGCACAGCACCCAGACAATCCACCCCTCAGGATGTGTCCTCCCCACACGTGTGCGGATGCACGAAGCCCCTTCGGATCTGTTGCTATTTTAGACAGATTCTCCGGAGGATGGCTCTCCAAAAAACGGTTCTTCTTTGATCCATTTTTTGGCAGCAGGTGTGGAAACACCCTTAGTCTCCTTCAAAAGCAGCCAGAGGGTGGAAATGTACACTGACTGAAACACCACTTGGCGGTGTCTCTCTGGGGGCACAGTCCTCTTACCCTAATGATGATCCACGTCTCCATCCGCTTTGTTATCAGCACAACCCACCTTCATTGTGGGACACATGCCATCATGGATGTCTTGTGGGGAAGCAAGCTAGACGCCATTTGGTAGTGACTAGCTTCACTACCACAAATATCAATCTCCTCACCCTTCTCCCTTTTCACTGTCTGGCAGCAAGCAACACCCTCATTGTGCGCTGTTTTGAAATTCAGCGTACCACAAAACTGCAAGTAGAAAGGAAAAGAAATTGACATTGGACTTTAAAGAAGCCCTGCTGTGTTGCAGATGAAAACTGAAGTTGTGGCTTGAGTGAATACAGGCTGGAGGGGAAGGAGGAACAAATGGTGAATGACTAGTGATACCTCCAAGGAAATCCATTTTCTGATGTGTCAGCAAGGAAGTACAGTGTGTGGAGTGTTGCCTTGCAAACCCCATGAAGTCCAGATTTGAAGGAGGAGACTCCATCCAATTGTTGACTGCACAGGCAAGGGAATTTGGTGAGGATGGAGAGTGAAAGGTACAACTTCCCCATGACAAGCATGGGAAAAATGAGGAGTGAGAATGAGCAAGTTCATTTTGAGTCCATGTTATACTGTAACACAAATGTGGGAACAACTGGAGCACATATTCAATCCTCATCTCCTCTCCAAATACAGATTATCCCTACAAAGTCTGAACATGCCCTCACTGTCAACAGCAGATGAGATGATGATCTGTGCTGTGATATATAGTAATAAAACCCGTTGTAAAATATTGATGGCAAGATTGGAGAATGGTAACCCTCACACAGTTCTATAATAATTAGCACAAGGCTGTGTCCCCATGCAAGCTGCTTGGCGTGGTTTGGGCACCGATTGGGCTCACATGGGACCGAGTGTGGGACCAAGATCGAATCTCGGGCGTCCCCATGCCATTTGCCTAACATGGGCTGGGGGCAGACTGAGGGCGGACTCAGCCATCCCCAAGTAAACCATGCCAAGATCATGATTTTCCTCCCTTTCCCAAGCAAGCCACTTGCTTGCCTCGAAAGGGGAGTAAAAGCAAATGAATAAGGGGGTGCAGAGGCTTGAGTTTTCTCTCTTTTCCAGGGAGGCAACCTTATTGACCCCTTGGAAAAGTGAGAAATCTCAAGCCTCTGCAACTCCTGTTCATGATCTCAGCTGACAGGACAGAGGCTTGGCTTTAAAACTCAAACCTCTTTCCTGTCTGCCAAGATCGTGAAGTCCGGCACCATCCCCATGTGCGGGATCAGCTCGCTAACCAATGCGTGTCAGCCCCCCAAACCGTGCCAAGACTTGTTTTCTCAGGTACCAAATTTGGCCCTGGTCTGGTACGGTTTGGGGGGAGTTGGTCCACTTTCTGCAGACCAAATCCAAAACACATGGGTAAACCCCTTGTCGATCCCGTGTTTGGTATGATACCAAACATGCATGGGGACATGGCCCAAGTCTTTCTGGCCCTAGAACCTTGCTTGAAATGTGTTCAAGAATAAAATAATAAGCCAAACAGAAAAATCTATAGAAAACTTTTCACTTAATGAAATTTATTTGTTTATTTATTTATTATTTACATGTCTATCCCTCCCCATATCAGAAGGTCTCTGGGTGGGTAACAACTGTTAAAACAACAGATTAAAAATAGAATATACATTAAAAGCACTTTAAAAATTCAATAAATCTAAAATAATACACTCCATGTTTAAAAGGATATTGTCTGTACTGGGGCGGGGTGGGGGGGAAATGTAATCACCTCAGCCAAAGGCCAGGGCAAAGAGGTGCGTCTTCACTGCTTTCCTACATATATATAAGGAAGGGGCAGGACACACCTCAAGGGGAAGGCTATTCCATAGTCAGGAGGCCATCACCAAAAGGGCTCTCTCCTGGTTGCCCACTAGCCTCCCTGCTGAAGGTGGCTGGAGAACCAGGAGGGCCTCACTGCTAGATTTTAAAGCATGGGCAGGTTGGTATGGGAGAAGGCATTCCTTTAGTTATTTGGGGCCCAAGTCATTTAGGGCCTTATAGGTCAGAGTCAGCACCTTGAATTGGGGTTGTTACTGTAGTGAATTGGCAGCCAATGCAACCCTTTTAAAACCAGCGTGATGTGCGTCTGGCTAGCGGTCAGCACTCTAGCAGCTGCATTTTGCACTAGGTACAACTTCCAGGTTGTCTTCAAGGGCAGCCCCATGTAGTCCAATCTAGAGATTACCAGAGCATGGATGACTGTGGCCAAGTCATCTCTATCCAGAAAAGGCCTCAGTTTATGCACCACCCATAGTTGGAAGTAGGCACTCCTGGCCACGGAAGGTTATATGGAAGGTTATCTACTCGCAGTCAGCAAACAATTGCTATATAAAGATAAACAAAAACTATCAAAATCGGTATTCTCTTTCCACATCCACACCTAGCAAGCCGTTCTATTTTCTCATATATACACAGTCACATGATTGTGGGTCTTTTAAATACTAAGCATGAACACTTGTGCTCAATAGGAACACACAGAAATATATATACGGTCACATGATTGTGGGTCTTTTAAATACTAAGCATGAACACTTGTGCTCAATAGGAACACACAGAAACAAACAGAAGGGTAGGGCAACAGGGAGGAGCCCTACTGAACTCATTGGCATGTAAAGCTGAATACTACGCAGAGGGTATTGTAAAATTGCTGCCATCAGGACTGAAGGTGAAAGAGCCTACACTTACTCAAAAACAATAAAGACTTTGAAATAAGCCCCCATCATCCTTCTTCTTTTTTGCAACATTTGAGTATGTGTGCTTATTTTTTTTTAAGTCCTTCAAAGGACTTCCCCTCCCTCTTCTTCTTTTGCCATGAATAAAGGGGTAAATGATTAAATTTGCTTCACCGAATTGAACCTACACTGCTTCCTGCTGGGTACTGGTTAGCATTTATGCAACACCACCTGGAGGCCAGCTGCTGCTCTTTTCTTCCAGTCTTGCATATCATTACATGACATGCTGGAAGAAATTTTGGTTCCGAAGGCTGCTGGGCTTGGTGTTCCCAAATGTGGAATTCCAAAAGAGAAAAGAAAAAGTTATCTGCTTAAAGACTAGTAGCACTGGATGTCCTGTTCCTTCCACGGTTGACTCCCCCCCACCCACCCACCCATCCCATGACAGCGAACAATGATAAAAACAAAAATGGGAACATCTCCTCTTTCCTTGCTTTCAATATCCAGCTGTATTATTAGACAGGTCAAAGTTCTTCCTCCTTATCAGGTTTCTCATATAAAGACAGTCTGAGCCTCAAGTGCAAATATTGGTGGGGGACCATTGACTTTAGCGTCTATCTTAACTTAGCAAAAGAGCTTGTGAATGGGGATGTATGTTGTCCTTTGTGAAGCCATGGACAGTTAATGCCTGCATTGTAGCCCTGATTATTTACTGTCCTTGTTTGCAGAATGTCTCTGTTTAGAAGGAGAGCAATCAGCCGTAATCTTACCTTGTACACTGAGATGACACAGGAGCCTTTTGAGTGCTCAGAGAAGCTCTGCTTCTTCCTAACTGTTTACCTAGGACAATCCCCTGCTGGATTAATGCTGCTCTTAAAAGCTGCCTTCCAAGCAAAGCTGCTGCCTGGCGGTGACCTCATGCGGCTCTTGAGAAGTGCATTGTGGGCAGAAAGGGAGGAGTCATCAGGTAAGCAGAAAGGCTGGCAGTGGAGGGGGGTAGATGATGAGAACAGATATTATAGGATCAAAAGGCATTAGAAGACCTCCTGATGTGTCTCATTTGCTTCCTTCTCTTGTTTTGATTTGTTCAGAGTTAGTACTGGAATGTCACAACAACCATTTTTGGTTTGAGTCATGATTCTCCCCTCCCCCTCCCTTTCCATTCTTGCAGAATTGTCTTTGTGGAGATTTTCATCTTCCTATCTGTAAAAATGCAGGAAACTCAAAAATGCATGTACATACATACATACATACATACATACATACATACATACATACATACATACATACATAGCTCTTACACAAATGTATACATATATATATGCATATATATGTATATGTGTATGCATATATGTGTGTGTGTGCATGTGTGTGTGCATGTGTGTGTGTGTATGCAGGGGCGCACACATGAAGGGAAGGAGAAAATGCATCAGCCTAAGTCATAGGTTCTTCTGGAAGAACTGGTAAAAAGTGTGCAACACTCCAACCCTATGAAGATTTTTGAAATGTCTAATGATCATGGCTGATTCAAGTGCCTGCTATGTGTGACAAAACCCAACATACATGCAGCTTCCACACTGTGCATCTAGGCATGAGATGCACAGGCCAACCTTGGTCCGGATTGCTCTATCTGAACCAAGTTCAAAGCAGGGTAAAGCAACATGCTCCAGCAGTTCCCCACATTGCCATAGCCCTGTACCAACCTTCTTTGGAACCCAAGGAATGAAAGGTGAGGGCTGGGGTTTCTTTTGGCAGCACACTACAAACAGCCTACCTCTAGGGCCATTTCCAAAGCCTGAGAAAATTGTGCCAGGCTCCACATACTATGTGGGCTGCTCCAGCCATCCCCATAATTAAGGAATGCTCAGCAGAAGACTACTTTGATGTGAAGCACTCCATAGCGTGGTGTTCATATTGCTAAGCATTCCAGCTGCCACAGTCATTTACCCAACATGGCCTCCTGGAGAATGCTCTGGAAGTCCAAATAGACCATGCAGAAGTTGCCACAATGGCTTCACACTCTTCTTTATTTAGGGGTAAAAAAAAATGGGGGGGAATGGAAAATTCAGAACTCGTCACCTGGCCCTTTCCTGTGGTTACTTCTCTTTAATCTGGATCAGTGGATTGGGAATAACGAGGAATAACTCCAGATCATATGGAGGAGTGGGCCAGACAGGCACCATCTGCACTGACAGCACTGATCCGGTCTACACCTCCCCGTGGCTGTGAAGCTTGTGGGAGATTTGCAGCTGCCCCAAATCCAGATTAATCTAGCTCCATCTTTTGTGGTCTCCCATCCAAGTGCTAAGCAGATTGATCCCTATTTAGCTTTTAGACATTGACCATGAGCAGCTAGATCTTGCATGATCAACTAGTAACTGATCAGATGTAAGGTAAGATGAACGATACGCATACTACAAGGCTTCATATATGATCCTACTGTATAAAATTGCTTCATGAATACAAGCATCTAGAATTTCATCCTTAATTATTTTGACACTGTTATGTATCATCTTCCTTGCCTTACATTTTAGATTGCACTGCAAAGAAAATATGAGATGCGCAACCTTCCCTCAAATGTATTTTGTCATTATCTTACTCATTTCCTCTGCATTTCTTGGATATGATAAAAACAGAATGGGGGACACAAAGTGAAGCCTACTGGCTGCTTTAATGTGTTTTTCAGAAAGCAATTTGAGAACCAGGAATCTAACATCAGGTGCTTTTACATAAGGGCAGTTTAGGAATGAGGATCTAGCTTGTCCTATAATTAAAACATTGGTACTAAAAACTGAAAGTAGTATCTATGTAATCTGGTATCATATCTACGGACCTGGGGGCTGACTGTGTTCATGGTACTCCTTAGGTCACGTGTTCCCTGTGCAGTGCTAAAGAGCAGTTACTTTGATGCTACCATCTAAAACCTCAAAGGTGTGGCAACCAGACAATCTTAAAGGATCTCCTGGTTCTATCACATTGTTTAAACTATGTGCATTTGTTATATGTTAAATAAATAAATCTATGGACCAGGCACAATTAAGTCAGGTGGCTTTTGATTTGGTTTCTTATTTTCATTTGTTTGTTTGTTTGTTTACATTTTTATCCCACCCTGTTCCCAGGGGCAGGGAAGTGCACAAATATTTGAAAATTTGATCGAATTCGTTCAGATTTGGACATTCAAATTCAAATCAAATGTCTATACATTTGAATTTAATCAAATTTTGAATTTTTGAAACATTCGTACAAATTATTCGGACATTGTGTGTGTACACATCTCATATCGATCCATATGCATCTTTTTCTATCCGTACACATTTGTATGGGATGAAAACGGGATGCATACAGGATAAAAATGGGATGTGTACGGATGCATACAGGATGCGTACGGATGCGTACAGGGACATACGGATGTTGTTGACATTCGTATGTGCAAATATAGATTGAAAATTCACACAAATACATTCAAATTTTAAACATTCAAATCGATCCAAATTTTCAGATATTCAATTCAAATTGAATCAAATCCTGAAAATTGCATTTGTGCACACGTCTACCCAGGGGTCTCCAGGCGGGTAACAACATTTAAAATCAAACATTATTAAAACAATAACAATATTTATTAAAACAATAGCATCTGCAAGCAGGAAGAGAAAAGTGTATCCTCAGTTAACCAAAGGACAGACCAAAGAGGTGCATCTTCACCACCTTCCTAAATTTGTACAGTGAAGGTGATAGTCTCCCACTTGAGGTGCATCTATCTCATAGCCTAGGGGCCATTACTGAGAAGGCCCTCTCCTGGGTGCCCACCCCTTTTGCTGCTGAGGGTGGTGGGACAACCAGAGGGGGCCCCCTCCAGATCTTAAGGCATGGGCAGGTTGGTATGGGAGTAGGTATTTCTTTAGATACTTTCTTATTTAGTGAAGGATCCCTCTCTCACATTGTATTGTCCAGATTTAATAAGCCACACAGCATTTTGTTTCTGCTTCAGCCTACTTACAGTTCCTTACACAGGGAAAACAAAAATTGGATTGAAACTCTGCTGTCTTATAAAAATCCTTAGTAACCAGGTCTTCTAAGTAAGAGCTGGGCTAGGCCATGCTGACACAACGCAATCAGTTTTCTATGCATAAAGTTGCTGTAGCACGACAAAGTAAAAATGAAATTCCAGGACTTATGAGGTTTGTCATGTTGTTGTATTGTCGTCACAACTTGGTTTAGCATCAGGAAAAATCTCAAGACACTGAATAGCCTATTGGTACCATTTGTTTGCATGTTTAATAGCAATAGGAAAGTTTGTTTTTTTAAAAAAAAGCAGAATTATTAATAATTTTTTTCAGCTAAAGGATATTGTGTTTATGCCTAAATTCACAAGAGTCATTATATATACTTGGCATACTTTAGATTTTTAACATGTCTATAGTGTTGTATCCAAATGGAGAATCATTTTAGGAGTGAAGAAATTCCCTTTATTCACGTTCCAAAGAAAACATTTGATGAAGTTGTTTTGCATTCTTTTAACCTTGCCTGACTCTCCTGCAAAATTTATTTTTCTTGGTTATTCTACTAAGAAATTGAAAGAGTGTCTTTGATCATTTTGCAAGGTGATGTTGTTGTTTGTGCATATATATAATATAGCACAACACAGGACAAAAAAATCAATCAATCCACCAGATCTTTGGTGTATTTCAGTTGTTGTTGATAGTGGCACTTTAAAACAATTGTCTACAAACAAAGCTTTTGGAAATGGAACTTCCTATTAGACTTCAACACATTTCACTTTTCCCACATGCTTGCTCATAATTACTCATTACATTTCTCCCCATTACTCAGTTCCTATACAGTTCATACCCAAGAAAACACAATGTGAGATACAGGGAGATAGCAGCATGAGGAATGCAACATCTATATGTCCTGGAGATCATTTGTTCAGACAGACATCCAGAATCAAGCCCAACTCCATGGAACTTAATACCAGCAACCATCTAATATATCTTTTATGGAGAGAGGAAGAAAATGTGGCCCTTTCTGCACTAGGCATTGTTCCAGATTATATCTCAGACTGCCATTCATGCTGGTTCAGAATATGGGAGGTTGCACCGGAGCCTTCTGTAGTCTGCACCAGCATGCAGATGACAGGGTTCTATTCCGGGATATAATCCAGAATAAGGCCCAATGCAACAAAACCATTTGAGTTGTAATAATAGCAATGGTTTTCCCAGTCTACATCATTTTTGTCATGGACCCTAAGGAAGAGGAATATAGAGAGCTCTCATGTGATCTCCAATCAAGGGAGCAATCTGATAGGCTTTCTGTTGCAGTCCAGTAAGCTTTTGTATGGTCACTGAAAATCTACTACATGCTGGAATTGTACAAATCTACTAGTGTAAAGGGTCTTATCTGTATCAGCTGTCTTGCCTCTCCAAAAACTGTTCAGGCACCTCTGATCTTCTTAGGATTCCTGGAAGCAGAAAGTGAACTGGAAGTGACTGAATAGAAAGAGGAGGTAACGGAAAACCTGTTCTGCCAGCAACAAACATGGATAGCCAGTAGCAAGTAATCTTTCTTAGAAAGTGCAATAAAGGAGAACCAGGTTTATTCGGAGCTTCCATGCAAGGAAAAGTTGCAATATTGGAGGGTTTTTTTAGTCTAAATTAAGGAGAAGAGAGAGGAGATATTAAAAAGTGTATAAAATCATTTATGATGTGGACAGAGTGGATAGGCAGATGTTTTTCTTCCTTTCCCAAAATACCAAAGATCACCCAATGAAACTAATTACTGGACAAATCAGGACAGACAAAGTGAATTTTAAAAAATATAATGTATAGTTAAACCTTGGAATTAACTCCCATAATATCTGATGGAGGCATGCCTCCAATGGCATGCCACAAAAGACAAGCTGCTATCTCAGAATTCTAATCATGGGGCACTATGGCCTCTTATCTTGGCTTTTGTCGCACACATCTAAGAGACTTTCTGTGTAATTTTATAGTGTATTATTTTGTTTATATATAATTTTATGAAATATTATCTATTTAATGTATGATGTATTACTTTGTATTGTATTCTTCATGGTTGCTGTAAACCACCTTGAGTAATTTATCAGAAAGGCGGTATACAAATGAATGAATGAATGAATGAATGAATGAATGAATGAATGAATGAATGAATGAATGAATGAATATGCTTATTGGACACCCAGAATACATAGCTCCAAAGTTATCTTCAGGGGCTCTTTTGTCTCCATACTATTGCGGCCTAGAGAGGCCTCACTGCTATTCTACAACAGATGAAAAGTTATCCAAATCAAGGGCCTCCTGACCAGATCAATGGAAGTCCTCAACATCAAGGACTGCCAGCTGACTAGCATGCATAAATCTGGATCACAGATGCATGCAGAAGATATACACCTTCATTTTCTGGTCTGCTGAGGGACCTGTTTCAGCAGTGCACAAAGCAGACCACTGAAGTGGACCCCCAGGGTATCTGAGGCTGGCCTCCAATATGGAGTCCTCTACAGTCCCTACTGAACTTGCAGAGGGTGAGCCACTGCTGGTTGAAGCATATTCACATACACCCACCTATGTGACATCAACTGATGAATTAAAATTTCATCCTAATTCTGTGTCTTAAAATAATACTTACCTATTTATTCAATCACATCAATGGCATATTGATTGCACATCCCATCCAAGGGCAGCAGAAACAGGAATAATGTCAGAGCATTTTTGCGCTTGATCCAGTTGGATGATCCGAGATACATATGCACTGGGTAGAGACAGTTCCATCCTACAAGGGTCTTTGTGCATGCCAGTGCATTGCCCAGGTGGATAACTATGGAGTATCAAAACATGCTCCACAGCTATGTTAGCTGTGTCACTTGCACACCCCACACACTCTGTTTAACCTCTTCCAGGCAAAGAGAGCATGGGGCATGGTTGTGCACCATGTTTCCCAGTCACTGTTCTAACAGCACCGCAGCATGTCCATTGCCACGGTGAGGTCATTGTGGTAATCACATTTACCCGACACTTGGTAAGAGTTGGATGCACCGGGCTTGCAAAGGCATCCTAGAAGTTCACTGGCCATCACACCAGAAGAAGGTGTAAAAAGGCCCTGAGACTTGTGATGATGTGAACAAAGATCTCTAGAACTTCCCTAATGCAATCCTAGTGAACTTCCAGATCATCAGCTTAATGGTTGTCCCTTCCCCAGCCATTAGCCCCAGAAATAGTACCAGAGCTGATAGGAGAGCAGCTAAGCAAATGCCAATTTTTTTTCCCCCTTTCATAATCTTTTTTGACACTCAGGTGCTGCTGCTATACCATGGCACACTCACATCAGAACTCAACTTCCCTATCTTTTTCAATAACCAATGGGGCATCCATCAAGATATCAATCACCTCCAAGGACCACTGGGTTTCTGCTGCACTGAAAACAACTTTACTGATTTAGTATAGTCTGATCTTAAAAAAATACAAGACATGTAAAAATATATGTTGTTACCCACTAAGCATGCCATAACTTTTTACACATTTTCCTTTGGCTTTGCAATTCAAATGATCGGCTACTATAAATCAAAGACCCGCCCCTTTCACAGTGTGCCTCTGCATTTGCAAAAATGGCATGGCAAGGGCCCAGATTTATTATCTCATTTATTTCCATATACAATGAGCTCAGTTTGCAAGTAAATTTCTAAACTTCCAGCTGCATAAACTCTGTCTGAGCTTTCATAGTTACACTGGATTTCTTCCATCTTATGCCTCACTCCCTGTAATAAATCTGTACGCTGGCCAAATTAAGACCCCAGTAACACAATCCAGTGAAACCCTGTAGCCATTGGTGGATTTCCACTAGTGCTTCCAACAGGATAACACAGGGGTAATAAGGGAATTAGTTGATCTGTGGAACATTTGCTACTACTCAGCATGATACTTAAGACAGGACCAGGGAATCAGTTGGCTTCCACAATCCAGATCTGAATAATTTTGAGTTGCATTGGGAGAGAACAGACTATGGAAAGTAAATAAAATAAAGATTGCAGTTAGAGATGTGCATGGATATTCATAATATTCGACATTTGTAGAAATTTGTATGAATTCAGACATTCGTATATGAATTGAATGTTACAACATTCATACATTGACATTCATATTTGTCCAAATGTTTCGGAACTTTCATACGAACTCAGAACATTCGTGAACCTGGGAAGGTGGGAAAACAGCTGTGCTAGTCACATCTGCAATGGATCCGGAGTGCATTTGACATGGATTGAGAGTGGATTCAAAGAGGGTTCAGGGTGGATTTGATGCTAGGGCTAATGCATGCCATCCTGCCCCACACTTCTCTGCAGACCTACCAGATGTCTGGAAATGTGGCCGGGAACTGCCATCTTTGTCCCAGTGACTGGCGTGACTGCGCATGCACTGTCACCGGGACAATAGCAAAGTGCCACACCCACACTTTAGCATCCCTGATGTGCCAGCATGCTTGCACAGCACCTCAGATGACCCCTGGCACTGGAAGAATTATGAATGCTCTCTCGGGTGGCTTGGAAAGGTAAGGAATAGGACACGTGTGGTGCATTGGGGAAGCTTCTGAAATACCAGGAGACATTTCTAGTATGGGAGCACCTCCCAGAAGCTACCCCAATGTGCACTAGCAGGCCGAGTGTGAATTGGCATTGGGTTTCCCCTTTGCAATGCCATTGACCTATTAACTTTTCAGGGCCACTGACTTACACTGATATAGTTAGCTTTCTGTAACCCTCCATGTAACCTGCGATTGAGGGACAGGGACTGGTAAAATATTAAATAGAACTCTTAGAATAAAGCTTTGTTGTAAATTTCTTTTTTAAAAAATTATTTTGGTATGGTGAACCACAATAATAGTTACCAATTTTGTCTTTGGTCTCCTGAAGCACGAGACACCTAGGCCATAAACACAAGACTACCAGAGAGTGGGAGCATCCTGCTTCTAAAGCGACTGGGCCCACCTGGACCTGAGCACCTGTGCCTCCAGTTTCCATCATGCACCATTTTACAGCTGTGCAGCATGATTTCCACCTGTTCCTCAGCAGCTGTACTGGGAATGGGTGTTACATGATTCCTGATCCAGCACAGCAGAGAAGGGACATAGCAAAGGCACTCTGAGAATATGAAATCCCACCTCCCTTATTTTTCCTGCATCTTTAGTGGAAGCTGCAAGAGGCAATCATGGGATCCATTTGGAAGCACCCTAAGGGGCGCAAGTTACTTGTTAACTAGTACATTTCAATGCATAATAAAGGTATTTAAATTCTTATCCTTCTTTTACTTTGATGACCTATTTAAATTTTATATTTTTAAATAATTATTTAGTAACAATTTTGTGAGGTTTTTTGTCTGAAAAATGGGTATATATTTAGATAGGTGCATGCTCAGAACATTGATCCAATAGTACCCAATTAGGGTGCTGAGAGAAACTGAGGGCCTTTCTGCACTAGGGTTTATTCTGGATTGTATCCTGGAATAGGGAATTCACGTGCTAATGCATACTGAGACAGGGCATGGGTGGGGACTGCCATCATCCATACCATCATGTGGGTGACAGATCCCTATTCTGGGATATAACCCAGAATATGGCCCAGTGCAGAAAGGGCCCAGGTCCTGCAACTTTACAAGCCCAGAGGGTGACAATGGTCAGCACTTGTTTTTCTCTGCTATTGTTTTGGTAGGGAACCACTGAATCATGACCAACTCCTGGTGAACTCCATGGGCCCCACTATGCAGTTTTCTTGACAGAGATACAGAAGTGGTTTGCCATTGCCTATTCCCCAGGAGAAGCTGAGGATTGAAACTGCAATCCTCTGGTTTCCAGACAGTTTGCTCTTCCACTGAGCTACAAACACTCCCTCCCTGACCTTCCCTATTTTATCTTAAAATGGGTGCTGGTCTAATCAAGGGCATGTAGAATGGGTGAGAACGGGTTGCAAAAATATTGGTCCAAATTTATCACAGAGACAAGAGACCAGTAACATTGTAATGAATCATTAATTTCCATGCAAATAAGCCAAGGTTGCGTCCCCATGCATTATAAAGTCCGAATTGAATCCGAATTCAGCAAGGGGCATTCCCATGAAAAGTCCCCAAACCAGGCTACATGCAGATCAAATTGCCTAAATCCACACTAAATTTAGTCCTCTAGAAAACTGTTCTTGCTACGGTTTGGCAGCGGAGTCCACATTATTTTGGGGGCCAAGTCTGTGCATGGGCTGGCTACCGGGCTACTCTGGCATCACTAGGAGGTAGGGTTTCACTTCATGTGTTCACCGTTCCTGTCCTGTGCATCAGGGATCACAACTGCTGGCCATTTTTAAACAGTGATAAAACAGAAACGAGCCTCTTCTCTCTGAGATCCGGTCGCTGGACAAACATAAAAGAACTGAAAAACCCAGGTTGACAGGTGACGATGCGGCAATGAAAGGGGTCATCTGGCCCTTGTTGTCCCATGAGCCTGTTCCCACAAGCCTTATTCCACCACCGCTCCCCAATCACCGACTCTGAAGTGCTTCTCTGCTAAACTGCCTCTAAACATTGTAGCGGCTTTGGTTAGCTTTTTAGCTGGCAAGCAGCTTTGGAAGTTTGCCAGACTATGACAGGCAAGCAGCTTCTCAAGATGCCCTCATTGCTGCATCTTTACCTGTCAAGCTGGGACGATCAGTTCTTTTACATTTGCCTGGTGATCAGATTGCAGGGGTGAGGGGTGGAGAGAAAATGATGCTGTTTCCTCGAGCAGGGGTCTAGCACAGTTTGCATGGGGACAGGCATATTTGACTTGAGCCTGCGCTTTCATCAATCAGATGGGGACGGGTCAATTCGGACTTGGCTCCATATTTGGACTAAATTTTATCCAATTCGGACTAAACGGAGTGCATGGGGACGTGGGCCAAGAGAGGCTGATCAAAGAAAAACAAGTGAGGTCAGGAAACAGAATTAAGTACCCAGAAGAAAAAAAGAACTCTCTGACAAATTGCTCTCAACAATGAGCTACCGCAGACGCATCCTTAGTGCGCAGACCCATCAAACCCCAGCAGTCCATCACACTCAAACCTGGCTATAAATCAGTGAGGCAAGGCTGTTAAAAACTGAACCTCTCACTTAAATGTCTGTTAATGATAGTCACCAGCTGTGACCTTATAACTGATAACACCATGCCGTTATCACATAAGGATAATTAATAAATATGAAACAAATAAAGCACACTCGTTTGCAAAGTGGGAATAGAGATCCTATCTTTGGGAACTCTTGTGGATAGCAACATGGTGTATCTTCCTACCTCCATTGTTTATGGACTGAGAAACTGGGTTGCTTTGATCTCTGACCAAGCTATGGTTAAACCAATTTAAATTGATATATTTTAAACTTTTTCTTGTTACCCATAGGGAAAGCACTTATACCAGCCCCCCAAAAGAAAAAAAATGGCTTGAGCTGTCCATGATAACAATACATTGTAAATCCTGCTGCTGCTGTTGTGCTAAAATGCATGTTACAGCCAGCCAATTAAATATACTCTGCAACCTGATTACATTTTTCATTTCGTACAAATGGAAAGAAGTTCTGTTTCACTGCTTGCATTTCTCAGAACACTGAGTTCACAGCCTCTTGTATTTTTCATAAAGTCTCAGTAGAACAGGTTAAAGATAGAATGGTATAATTAAATTTTTAATTTTGACAAACACCCTGGGTGTCTGCATCATGCCTTGTGGCAGTTATGTTAACCTCTTGCCAGCTTGACAATAAAATTATATAATATTGCATAGCAGGCAATTTGTGATCCCAAACTCAATTATATTGGGTTTTTCTTTCTTTTTTCTTTAGCAGAGCGCATTTGGTGTTTAAGAAAATCCTTTTATGGCTGCAAATATTGCAGCCTTCTACATATACATTTTTGCTCTTACTAACCACTTTCACTCAGTTTTTTGTTAAAAATCCAGATGATCTTTCCATGAAATGACTGCTGTTGTTCTTTTACATTTTAAAGGATTCATGTTTTTTTAAAAAAAAAATTACTGCCATTATACTATTTTAATACACCACAGCAATTTAAGGACTCAGTTCATTTACTATTTTTGTCTCTATTTATGATTTTTAGGCATGTTGTATACCATGCTGGGGACAGAATATACAGTAATGCTTTCTGTTTTCTGAGTAGGCAGCATGCATCCTTTCTATACTGGATCTTATTCCGGAATATATCCCAGAATAGGGGACTGCCATCTGCATACTAGTACGGACTTATCACAGTCAAGACTACATTATTTGGAAGCTGCAGCTCAATAAATATTGATGAAAAATTGGAAATGCTGCTAATCTAATAACAAGGGAGTAGGAAAATGAATTCTGGAAAATTATGATAAACAAATTTATCACATGTAAGTATCAACTGGAAGATAACACCAATGAGCATTTTTGCCAAATATGGGAACCTTTTATTGAAAGTCTGTTAGCAGAAAAGAATACATGTATCCCAGAAAAGAACTTTCTATTAAAATAGCTGTATCTCTAGATTGTACCCATAATTGAGTTGATCAAATTAGTCTATCACAGGGGAGAGTGGAGGGTAATGTATCTGTACATTTAGTGTTCATTTATTTACTTTTGTTTTTACTTGATGTATGTACATTAAAGATGTGCAAGAATATCTGAAATATTCATTATTTGATTGAATTTGGCAGAATTTGGACATTCGAATTCAGGATAAAAAATGTATTTGAATCGGTTCAGATTTGAATACATTCTTTTTTCCTATATTCTTACAAATTCAGACACTTGAATATTTAATTCAAATCAAACTGAATGTTGAAAACTGCATTTGGCACACCCTTAATGTATATATGTATGTAAGTTAAGTATGTTACTGTCTACTAAAAAAAAAGTACTAGTACAGATGTATGGCAGACCCCACTCAGGCCTGCTGTTGTCTGTGTACAAGCATGGAGATATAAGCCCCTGTTCTAGGATATATCCTGAAATAAGATCTAGTGCAGGAAGGGTCATGGTGTGCACCACAAGCAACCCAACCTTTACCTAACATTACTGAAAGCTTACCTTTTTACCTGCAAGTGGTAACTATCTGTGCTGTTTCTGGTTGATGGGGCTGTCTGAGGTGCAATGCAAATGTGCTGGCATTTTAGATGACCCCTGACATGACTCCATGTGTGGGGAGTGGCATCGTCACCACGATGATGGTACACGTGCAGTCATGCAGGGTGTCACAACAAAAATGGTAGCACCCTGCAGAGGACTAAATACAGGTAAGTCTCTGGTCATGTTACGGCTAGGCTATCATGTACTCGTGTTCCAAAGTGTGGACGCTAGTACATTAGTTTCTAATGCACTGGTGCAGAAATGCCCTAAAATCCAGTATATCACTATAATAGAAGCCCAAAGTTATTTCGGGGTTTTCTGTAATAGCAATATGTTGGATTTTAGATTGGGTATTACAGAAAACACAGCAATAACTCTGGGTTTCCAGTAATAGCGGTTCCAACTCCAACTCCTGGCTTTTTGCATTATTGTTGCACTTCCAAAATAGCAACATGCTAGCAAGTCAAGTGTGGGATGGGTGGGAGGGAACTGGACAGGTGCTTGCTAACATCCAGGTATTTTGCAACAGGAACAGTAAAGCATAGAGATGGCAGATGAAGTAAACAATAGTGATTGCCTCCTGCTATCTGGCAGTGGTGTGGGGTGTGACAAGTGAGGGATCAAAGAAGATTTCACAATTCTCCCTGCCATCTGGAGGAACCTGTAGTCTCTCAGAGGGAAATAGAATGGAGAGGCAGAGAATAATGATTGCTGGTCACCCCAAATTCTTCAGAAATAAAGCAGGATAGAAATGGAACCATAATGAAGAATTAGTAGTGCTACAATGTTTCACGATGTGGAAGGAGAAGGATAAAACTGATGTGAAGTGTGGCAATTTCCCCTCATTTCTACCTCAACGTTGTAAGGCAGAAGATAAATCTTATCAAGGCCCATTGTGTGCAATTAAAAACACACTGCTTTAAACCAAAATGTGAAATTGAGGATTTCCTCATTCATTTCTGCATCCAGGTTGACTTTTAGGAACAGGTAACATGAAATTGACAAACCTTTTTTAAATTTCAATCTCATTGTAAGAGGCAGCTGTATTGCCAAGGAGCCCCTTTTTTGTTAATGTCCTATGAAGTTCATCCAATATTACTGATTAATAAAAGTGTATACTTTCCCTAGAGCTGGCTGAAGAGAAATGCTCTCAAAGACTGGGGAAGGGGAGGAATTTTCAGGATATTCAAAACCCTGGTCTGGTCCTTTTTTCTGCCCTCTTGTTTCTTTAATTTTAGAAGCAAAACTAGATGAATGCTAACTTCCTGCCAGAAAATATCCAATCACCACATATTTTTCAGCTTTGCTGAAAATCCTGCAAAAACCCATCGGAAGACATAATTGGATTATTTAGCATCCATGCCATATATGTCATACAGAAACACAACATGGCTGTCTCATTCCCAGGATGAAAAGGAAGAAAGAAAGGTATCGATGAGCGGAAAATTTTCCTTCACTTGACTTAGGCTCTATCCAAAGGGGGAATATAGCACCATTATGGTGCAACTACATGTATCTATGGTAATTCTACACTAGCCCTGCTATATTCCCCCTAAAAAAACATAAATAACTACTGCCAGAAAACCGAGCATTGGTCAAGGGTTTTCCAGCAATAGCACATTCACCTACCTTGGGAATGGAACTGCTGTCATACAAGAAGGAGAAGGAGAAGGAGGAGAAGGAGAAGAAGGAGAAGGAGAAGGAGAAGGAGAAGGAGAAGGAGAAGAAAAGAAGAAGAAAAGAAGAAGAAGAAGGAGAAGAAGAAGAAGAAGAAGAAGAAGAAGAAAAAAAGGCTTTTCTGGTCTACTTTTCTCACCCATTTAAGGGGACTCAAAGTGGTTGACAAAGCTTTCTATTCTCCTCCCCACAAAAGAATACCCTGCAAGGTAGGTGGGGCTGCAAGGTAGGTGAGAGCTCAGAAGAGAGCTGTGACTAGCCCAAGGTCACCCAGCTGGCCTTGTGGAGTAACCAAACCTGCAAGGTAGGTGCTGTTGAAATATCCAGATGTAGCTGCCTCACCAATGCATGATGAAGGGTGAAGACAAGTAGGTCATAGCACTTCCCCTGCAATGTTGGAAGGGAAAGTGAGAGGAAATGGCCAGGTGCAGACATGTTCTCCCATTTTCCTCTCATCGAGTGGAAGCACCCTCTGTCTCCCTCTGTTTTTAGGTCTAACAACATAACTTAATGTTTTGTATTATTTGGATAAGAGAGAGATTTATAACTGTATTATTATTTGTCTAGTTATCACTTTTGCTTATGTGTGGTAAAGGGCTGGATCATAAATCTCACAAAAATAAATAAAATTCTCAGAACTGCAGGCATTAAACCCATACTGCACATAACAAGTCAACATGAAATACTTACAAATACTCTCTCTCTCTCTCTCTCTCTCTCTGTATATGTATATGTATATGTGTATGTGTATGTGTATGTGTATGTGTATGTGTATGTGTATGTGTATGTGTATGTGTATGTGTATGTGTATGTATATATATCAGGAGAATTATACAAAGCTACAAGACAAACTAAAGTACAATTTGAAGACAGTATGGGTAAAAGCATAAAATTATTTACAGAACTAAACTATATTATAAGAAACATGATGTTGTTTATCAGTATTTAGTTTTGTACTTCTTTAGCAGTGCACTTTGGAATAGGGATGTGCATAAATATTCATAACATTCAATATTCATATAAATTCATACAAATTCAGACATTCATATCATGTTATGACATTTGTACACTGATATTCATATTTGTACAGATGTTTTGGGACATTTGTGCAAATGCTTCAGAACGTTTGTGAAACGGGGAGGTGGGAAAGGGGCTGTGCCAGTCACATCTGCAATGGATCCAGAACGCATTCAACATGGTTTGAGAGAGGATTCAATGTGGATTCAGGGTGGATTTGACACTTTCAGAGCAGCTATGTTACGGGATATGTATCGGATATACGTATCAGATGCATTTGCATCGGATATTTGTACAAATTTGTATGTATATATTTGTATCGAATAGAATCCTATCACATTCAAAGGGGATCTATTTGAATGAATATGAATTTTCTTACATTCAATTCAATATGAATTGAATTGAATCGAATGCAAAAACAAAAACAAAGCAAACATGTGTGCACATCCCTAATCTGGAATCCACATTCAGAAGTAGAAATAGCAGAAGCATCAAAAATATGCATCAGCAAAAATACATTTGGAAGGCTTAAAAAAAACCTAGTGGTGGCTCCTTTCCCAGACTAAAAGATATGTAATGTGCAGGAAGACTTACAGAGCCTGTTCACACTCACTTGACTGGTATGGTATAATAATACCATACCAATCAAGTAAAGACCAATTGTGGCAGTGGCCATCTGCACTTCCAGTACTGGATAAGCCCTGTCCTGGGCCAGCGGCACGTGAAGTGTGGATGGGCAGGGCAGGGCAGGCTACCATGGCAACATGTGCCCAGATGTTTCCAATGAGATCTGAATGCCGCTCACAAATGCAGAGCCACAGTCACGTTGCCATGTCCACTCACAGTGCTGCATCCAAGAGAGTGCAAACACTGCTGTACTGGACAAGCCCCCCAAAGTCCTTAAATCCCATTATTCCTACCACAAAACTTGGGTTTGAATCTTGTCTGTTTTAAAATTGGCTTGTTGAACTGCTGAAATGATCTAATGATGTATTCAAGGCTACAATGTGATCTTGGCATGTAATCCTTTCACATCCCCTTTTATTTTCAGTGTTTATGGGTAGTACTTGTTCACTTAGATATAATTTTTATTGTCTGCAGACTTTATTAGATATATAAAATATGATGCAATTTAGTCTTTTAGTAGGACATACTAGGGTGAAGAAGACAGAAGTGAAAAGTTGTCCCAACCATTTTTCTCACTGCCTCTCCCCCCCCTCCTTTCTCTCTCACACACACACAATCACACCACAATTGCTTGGGTGGGTGAGGAGAGAGAACAGGGAAAAAGAAAACAGGGTAGTGCATGTTTTCCTTGAGTTTTCACCTCACTAGTGGGGGAAGAGAGGGCAACAAATTTGCATACTATTCACTTTAGGAATTATTTTTGTAACATTTTAACAATGACAAAGATTTATAAGCAAATGATTTACAGAATCTTTGTGCCTCATATGCTATTTGTGGACCTGTGCAAAAATTGTTCATGCAGAACAAAACAGAGAAATTTAATTTACATGCAAGGTGGACAAGGCATGCTACAGATTTAAGGGATGTATCCAAATTGGGGGGGGGGGGTTTGCATTCAATTCGTATCGAATTGAATGCAAGAAAAATCATATTTGTTCAGATAGATTCCCTTGGAATGTGGTAGGATTCTATTCGATACAAATGTATCCGTACGAATTCATACAAATATCCGATATGAATACACACACCTCCAATATGTATCTGATATGTATCCGATAACATATCCACTCTTAAAGCATCAAATCCACCCTGAATCCACTTTGAATCCGCTCTCAGACCATGTCAAATGCACACTGGATCTATTGCAGATGTGACTAGTACAGACACTTTCCCACCTCGCTGTTTCACAAATGTTCTGAAGCTTCGTATGAACATTCCAAAACATTCACATGAATACAAATATCAATGTATGGATGTCATAGCATTAAATTTGTATACGAATATCCAAATTTGTACGAATTTGTACGAATATTGAATGTTATGAATATTCGTGCACATCCCTAGTTTACACTAGAATAGCAGCTCGGGAAATTGTGTGTGCGCGTCCACAGCTGATCTTGGCTGCAGTCACACCCTAGGTTATTAGTCCATCCCAGCGTCAGACCAGGAAGCCCACTGTAACCAGGCACACCTGCCAGAGCACCACTGCTCACAGCTCCCACCAAATCTTCATGGTAAAAGGTAAGCTTCAGCTGGTGAGGGTCAGCAAGGTGTAATGGGGGGGGGACTGGTGGGAAGGTGAAGAGAGTAGTTTGTCATGCCAGGTTGGTAGTGCAGTGGAGGAGGGGGAGGAGGCCGGGGGGAGGGAGGTTCAGCATGCCAGGGGGCAGCACAATGGGGAAATGTTGTGGGAAACAGGGGGCAAGGGGGCAGGAGGGCTCTGGATGCCAGGGGCGTGTTGTAGGAGGGTGAGGGGACAGTGTATGGGAAGAGCTCCCTCCCACCACACTGAAACTTATATTTTACCAGGCAAAGGTATCCATTCAGTGTGATGGTGGTAGCCTGGCAGGGCTTTTCTGGCTGAGGAGGACTCGGTGTTGGGATTAACCCGTTACAAGATAGTCACATTCTAGCCAGGAAAGTCCTTGGGAAAACCATAAACACACTTTGATGTCTGATTTCTGAGGACTTACAACAGCCCCAGTCTTCTTAAAACCCAAGGTGTCAGTACAGCCCTAGTGGTTCTGTCGGTAATGAAGTCTCATCCAGATACCCTTTTCACACTTTGGAAAACCTGGCCTGTCCTTGAAATTCCAATATATCTGGATAGGTCAAGGATAATTTTAAACTTTCAGCATAAACTACAAAGCATTTGACTTTGCTTTTAAACAAGTTAGTTGACAAATAAAAAGAATGGCTTTATCAGAGTGGTTTCTAACAATAACAAATAAACCCTACTGTAATTAAAATACTAAAAGGCAGGATTTCTGAGCAGTAGTGTTTAGCCTTAACAGGAACCTAGGTATTAAGAAGCAGAAAAGGCCAGAGGATGGTAGATGTGGGCTGTGGTCACACTTAAGATTTAATCCAGCTTCAGTCCACTTTCAGAGTGAGAGAATACAACAGCAAAGTGGCAAGCGATTTTCTTTCAGTGTTAAATAACTCAGAAAATTCACCTTTGGGACAGATAATATGGAAAGAAAATTACTGGTCACTTTGCTCGTATGTTCTCTCCGTATAAAAGTGGACTGAAGCTGGATTAAACCTTAAGTGTGACCACAGCCATAATGAAGGAAGGAAAGACTCAGTGAATGAAGAAAAACAGTAAGGAGTTCTAGTATCGTGCCCTTCAGTGAAAGGAAAGGAGGGCGGAACTATGGAAGAGGAGCCGGCCATCAATTCAGCATGGCTCAAAAGTTAACAACTCTTGTATGTCTGCCAGGCAGCAGCAGCAGCATCAGTAGTGCAGAAGCAACAGCAGCAGCTTCATCACGTGCCAAGGTCTCTGCGTTGTCTTCGTCCGTCGGTCGCCTTCAGACGGGCACCACCGGAACCAACCTATCCAAGGCGTAGCAGCTTCTGTGATCTGATTTTGAAAAGGAGACACACGAAAGCGAGCCACGGTGGTGGGTAGTGGAGCGTCTTCACTGTAGTAGAATCCAGAAGGATGGGAGGCTCTCCGAGGAAGCTTGGTTGGGGGATGGTGTAGGAAGGAAATCGAACAATATGCAATTTAGAGATTGGATATTATATGGAACTGCCGGCGTGAAATAAAATAAAAATACAGCCAGACGCATGGACTCTGTGTGTGTGTGTGTCCCTCTCGCTCTCGTTTTCAGAGGCTGACGGTGCTAAAGCGCCACCTAGAGCTGGTGAATTAAACCACAGGGGCGAAGAGAAAGAAGAACCTCACCGAAGCGAATTGAAATGACGATGCCCCGAGGACACGATTCCGCTCCTTCTCGCCCAACCGTGATCTCACCCAGCGTGACATCAGGCAACATGGGAATTATCTCACCAGATTCACCTCCGCCATCCCTCAGGATCTGGTAAATACAACAACAACAACAACCACGACGACAACGACAACAACAGCCCACGGTATACAGGCACTCGGCAGCTGGAGGTCGCCCAAAGAGAAGAGGGGCAAAGCCATTCATAATCCGGCTCAACTTTAATGAACTGTGCGAGGCATCGCTCTCGCCAGTGTGAGCATCCGGCTCTTTCCTGGCCCCGTCCTGCTGCCCAGGCGGCCCAGCCCGGCCCCCTTCCCGTTTCCACTAGGATGGGAAGGAAGGGGGTGTGTATGTGTGAAGCCATGTGGGGGGAACTTAATAAAGGCAGAGTGGGCGGAGCCAAGGGGAGGAGTCCGGCCGCCACCATTGGCTGGCCGAGCGAGTGATGTCACCCATATGAAACCCAGATAACTAGTTCGGAGAGGACCCGCAACTTTTGCAGAAGGGGGAGCGCGCGATCCGGTGGCGACATCTCTGGGTCCGGGCAGCTGCTGGTGCTCCTGCTGCTGGGGGAGGGGAAAGAACCGGAGCGAGATCTGCTGCCGCTGCTGGTGCTGGTGCTGGAGGGGCGGGCGGGCAGGCAGGCAGGCAGCGTGGAAATCATCATCATCACAATAAATAGCAGGAGGGAACGAAAAGGAAGGGAAGGGGGAAACGGGAGCTTCCAGCTGGCAGACCCCGGTTCCTTCACGCTCAGCAGCCGCTCGCCGGAGCTGGCCGCGGTGTGCAAGCGAAGGGAAATCCGATCCAGGCGGACGCGCGCAAAGCTGGGGCCGCGTTAAGCGGGCATCCGAAGGGCCGCCGAGGAGACGCGAGACGAGCGACGGAGCGGCCCCGCCATGGTCCAGCAAGCGGAAAGCCCCGAGACGGAGAGCAACCTGCCCCGGGAAGCGATGGACACCGAGGAGGGGGAGTTCATGGCTTGCAGCCCGGCGGCGCTGGACGAGAGCGACCCGGACTGGTGCAAAACGGCCTCGGGCCACATCAAGCGGCCCATGAACGCCTTCATGGTGTGGTCCAAGATCGAGCGGCGGAAGATCATGGAGCAGTCGCCCGACATGCACAACGCCGAGATCTCCAAGCGCCTGGGCAAGCGCTGGAAAATGCTCAAGGACAGCGAGAAGATCCCCTTCATCCGGGAGGCGGAGCGGCTGCGCCTCAAGCACATGGCCGACTACCCCGACTACAAGTACCGGCCGAGGAAAAAGCCCAAGATCGACCCGTCAGCCAAGCCCAGCGCCAGCCACAGCCCCGAGAAAAACACACCCACCGGCACCACGGGCGGCGGCGGCAGCAGCAAGAGCGCCAAGAGCTCCAGCAGCAAGAAATGTAGCAAAGGCAAATCTTCCTCGTCCTCCTCGTCCCCCCCGAAAGCGGGCACGAAGCTGGCGCCGCCGCCGCACCCGGGGGACTACGGCGCAGGGGACGATGGCCACCAGTTCGGCGCGCTCAAGCTCGGCGGCGGCGGCGGCGGCAAGGCTGTCAAGTGCGTCTTCCTGGACGAGGACGACGACGACGAGGACGACGAGGACGACCTGCAGCTGCGGATCAAGCAGGAGGACGAGGACGACGACGAGGAGGAGGAGGACGGCCACCATCACGCCCACCACCACCACCACCACCACACCCACCAGCAGCAGCAGCAGCACCATCTCAGGCGCTACAACGTGGCCAAAGTGCCGGCCAGCCCCACCTTGAGCTCGTCGGCGGAGTCCACCGAAGGGGCGAGCCTGTACGAGGAGGTCCGCGGCGGGGGGAGCGCGCACGGCGGGGCCCACGCCGGCAGCCGCCTCTTCTACGGCTTCAAGAGCATGCCCAAGAGCGGCCCGCAGGCCAGCCTGTCCGCGCCTTCCTCCAGGTCCGTCTCCACCTCCTCCTCCTCCTCCTCCTCCTCCAGCAGCAGCAGCAGCAGCGGCGGCGAGGAGGCGGACGACCTGATGTTCGACCTGAGCTTGAATTTCTCGCAGCACCCGGCCGCCGCGGCCGCGGCCGCCGAGCTGGGCGTGAGCGCGGCCTCGGGGAACCTGTCTCTCTCCCTGGTGGATAAGGACCTGGATTCGTTCAGCGAGGGCAGCCTGGGCTCGCACTTCGAGTTCCCCGATTACTGCACCCCGGAGCTCAGCGAGATGATCGCGGGCGACTGGCTGGAGGCGAACTTTTCCGACTTGGTTTTCACCTACTGAGGGCGCGAGGGCGCAGGAGGAGGAAGGAAAGGAAAGGAAAGAAGGAGAAAAGGAAAAACAGGAAAAAAAAGAAGAAAAAGAAGAAGCAACGGGCGGGCGAACAAGCTGAGAGGGAAGGAGAAAGAACTGTGGAAAAAAAGAAAAATCGGTAAAGGAAAAAAAAAGATGATGCCAGTGATATATGCGTAGAAAAATGTGGTGGAGATTTGAAGTGAAGTAATGATCAAAATTGTCTTTGGGTTGGTTTCCCCCTTTCCCCCTTTAATTTTCTCCCCTCTTTTCCTTTTCCTTTTTTTTTTTTAAAGCCTTGAAGTTAGTTCCAAACCAAGTCCGGAGTTATGATTTTGTTTTGTTTTGTTTTGTTTTTTCCTTCTGATTTTTTTTTTAAAATAATGGTGATCACAACAGCAGCAAGGAGAAAAGCAAATGGGACTGGGGTTAAAGAAGGTTCTGTTTGAAGCTTGTCGGTCTTGTGATTGAAGTCTGGAAGATGGTCTGCAAAAACAAAAAAAGTCTTTTGGCAGCACAACTGTTACTCAAGGGGGTTTGTGGATTTTTGTTTCTCCTACAAAGATTTTCAAGGACCGTTCTGATTTTTCTGATATATATATATTATTTTTTTGTAAAAGGGACCATTGCAACTGTTTTGTTTGGTTGGAGGGAGAAAACTCATGTCTTCTATGCATCCGATTCTTAACAAAGCTGCAGGGAGCTTGAAAAAAAAATGCAGACTGTACAAACGCTTACAAAAAACAAAAACTGTGAACTGACTTAAGATCAGAGTTTACTTTTCAGATCAAATTGTTTATGGTTTTACAAATGTGATTTCTACTTGCCAACTTTTTTTTTGTAACTCGTTCCCTTATACCTCCTTGATTGAATACCAGACAGCCTAGACCTCAGTACAAAAAGGTATTGAAACATTTTTGATACATAACAGACCTCAGTCTTTTTTAAAAATTAATATATTTTCAGGCGTATTTTTGTACAGTGAAAGGGAACATTCTTGCTGTGTTTTTTCAGTAAGACTTTTCAGGCACTTCTTCCCTTTTATTTTTTATTTTTTTATTTTTTTCCTCTGTTTTTAGCATGCAAGTTATATGGGTACGTTTATGTCCTGATTTTAAAAGGATTAAAAAAGAAAATCCTTGCATCTAAAGGCCTTGTGATTTAAACAGAAAAAAAAAAGAAACGAACACTTTTTTGTACAGCTATAGTTCAGATTTGTTCAATATTTGTAGGTAAAGATTTATTGAAAATGGTGATATAGGACCTCAGAGCTGTTATCTTAGTTTAAAAGACTGTATATGTACTGTACTATAGTAGGAATTTATGTATCTCATACGGTGTGATATGTGAATGGAGGCCCAGATGGAAGGTTTGAAACTGGATTCTTTACTTTTCTTAGACGACAACAAAATGGAATGGGGAAAAAAGAAAGGCACATAGTTTTAAAAGTTTCTCATTTTGTGCAATATAATTCTTAAAAAATTACAGACCACCTGCCTATTTTGTAGCAAACAATGGCAAAAAAGAAAAAAAACAGACTCGTGCACTGTCAACATCATTGCCTGTTTTTTTCTCTCTCTCCTTTTTTTTAATGCTGAAAGTCTGTATCTTGACAATTTTAATAAATCAGCTGGAACTGATAGAAAACTCTATTCGCTATTAGTGTCTATAGAAGTGGCGGCGGCCCCTTCTCGCCCGTGCAGGAGCCTTAGCTGAGGGACTTCACGAAGGCGGGGAGGGGAGAAGGAGACCGGAGGGGGGGGGACCGACTTTAAAGGGCTGAGGAGGAGGAGGAGGACGGCCCAGTCTGGGATGCGTCTTCCTTTCTCCAGGCTATCCTTCCTTCAGCCTCTCCCCCGGCTTCGGTGTTTTCTCCCTCAGAGGAGCAGGACGGGGGTGCTTCTCTCTCTCTCTCTCTCTGTGTATATGTGGAGGCGAACCCTGAGAGGAAACGGGTGTTGCCGCTGGCCGTGGGGGTGGGTTGCTGCCTGGCTGAGGAATGGCGCTCTGAGGGGCGAGCTTCGGTGCGCGGTTGAAGGTTGCGCGCTCTTTGGAGGAGGAGGAGGAGGAGAGGACGCGGGCAGCTTTCTCGGTGCGAGGGAAGGCGGGGACCCTGCGGCGAGGATGCTCCTGGCTTGAGCGCAGGCAAGGAAAGGATGGCGGCGGTCTTAGCGGAGTGTTGTAGAGCGGTGTCGTTGTGGAGAGGGAGGGAGGGAGGGAGGGGGTCACCTTCAGGCTTGCGCGCTCTCGCTCTCTCTGTGGACCGGCCGTGCGTCGCGGGCTTCGGGGTCTCGCGGTTCAGGCTGGCTTAATCCTCCCTCCCCCCTCCCTCCGGCCACCGACCCCCTCCCTTTCCTCAGCCTTCCTCCTCCTCCTCCTCCTCCTCCCCACGTTCCTCGCCGGGTTTTCTTTCTCCCTGGCCATACACAAGGGCTGCGTTTGGGGCATCACCCCACCCCACCCCACTTCTTCCCCCGGCCGGGTGTGGGGAGAGGGAGGAGGAGGGGAAGGGGATGGTGCCCCGGCTGGCAGGCGCAGCAGCAGCAGCAGCAGCAGCAGCGAGGCCAGCCTCGGCGAAGGGGGTGTGTCCGGACCATGTGCGGCAGGCAGGCAGCGTCAGCTCGGTATGCGGCGGCGGCGGCGGCGAGGGCCGCTCCGGGAGCGCGCAATCCGCCCGCCTGTGTGTGTGTGTGTGTGTGTGTGTGTGAGAGAGAGAGAGAGAGAGAGAGAGAGAGAGCATGAAGGAGGAAGCGGCGGCGCGGACGAGACGGCGGGGCTGAGTTGAGCTGCTGGGTTGAGGCGCGCGGGAGGCAGGAGACGGGAGAAGGAGCCCCTGTTCGAACAGCAGCAGGTTCTGAATAAAGAGAGCGCGGGCTTGTGTGCGGGCCCCATTCCTTCCTCGCTCCTTATGTGTGTGGGACGAAACAAGGCGGTGTCAAGGAAGGAAGGACGCGCGTCCGTGAGGGGCGACCCTTCCCCTCTCGGCGAGAGCGCCACAGGCGATGCTGCAGCTGGACTCCGTCCTCCCCCCCCCCCGCTCTGCATACGCGCCCGCGTTTGAGCGGCGCCAGCTTCGTGGCCTCCTGCCGGGGCTGCTTCTCCCCCTCCGTCACCTTTCCCTCCAGAGCCGCAGTCGTGGCTCTGTGCGCGCGCGTGCGCGTGTGTATGTGTGAGAGAGATGCGCGCGGGACCTGTGGGCGCGCGCGCGCGTGCGTGTGTGGGGGAAGGGATGCTTCCTCTTGAGTCTGGGGACTACAGCCTGCCTCAGGATCCGCCTCCCCTCCCCCTCTCTGAATGGGTGAAGGCAGCAGGAGGAGGCACCTTTCCTTTGCTCTCGGCGGGAGAAGAGAGCAAGAGATGCTGATGGCTGTTCTCCCCATATTTCAGAAGCAGCAGCAGCAGCAGCTTCTTTCCTGTTTCCCCTCCATCCCGCCCGCCACCCCCCTGCAGCCCCAGAATCTACCCACGATTGGCTATCATGGAAGAGAAGATGAGAATGGGTGAGGGAGGGGAGGGATGCGTAGTAGTAGGTGTGTGCGTGTGTGTGTTTGTGAGCTTGCTCAGTGCGCGCGCATGCATGGGTGTAGTACCGTTTCACGGAGACTGGAGCTGGCAGGGGGTGAAGCTGATGCCCTGCGCGGCTCTGCTTTCAGCTCTGCCGGGTAGGGCTTTTCTGGTGGTGGTGAAGGATGCTGACAGTGCTCGGCTGCGTTCCCACCTACCTCTTAATCCAGCTTCAGTACGCTTTCAGAATGAGAAAAGGCATCAGGCAAAAGTGACAAGCTGATTTCTTTCGGCATTGTCTAGCTTAGAAAAACCCACCTTTGAGTAACGAATAAAGAAAACGACTGTTCGCTGTGCTGATGTGCTCTTCCATTCTGAAAGTGAGCCGAAGCTGGATTAATGTTTAGGTGTGAACACGGCTTGGCTCGCCTGTGACGACCCCTGCTTAGCTTTGGAGCTTGTGCCGCAGGGTGTGCGTTGTTGTTTTTACCAATGATAGACGTCTCGGTTCTCTTTGCTTTCTCAAGATTTGTGCCCATAGATTATGATCGCAGCCCGTGCGGCAGTGGGTTCAACTGCAACCATTTGGAGTGCCCCCACTTTTGCAAGCGTGCTGCCATGTTTTAGTTATACGCTTTGGAGTAGAAAAACCAATTGCAGGTAGACTTGCGGGTGCTCTCCCACAAAAAGTTTCATGGAGTTCAGTTGCAGCCTCAGCAAGGGCAAAGATGGAAACTCTAAAGGATTCAATGGAAGCCATTTGCCATTGCCATCTTCCTCCTCTGCCCTGCCTAGCTTACAGCCTTTGGAAATTTTCTGTCTGCTCCTGTCCAAGCTCTAACCAAGTCCAGCCATGTTTTCCTGCAAGGTCAGGTATTTTCTGCTAAAGGCTAAGTTTCCTGGAAGCTGCATAGTCTCCATGCAGTTTTCTTGGTGACACTGAGGGAATGGTTTGGCATTGCCTCTGTCTGGGAAGACGCCAGGAGGTGAGCTTTAGGGGAAAGTATTACTTTCAGTACATTACCATAGAAGTGCTACTCAGAAGGAGTGTGCCTAATTCTTAGCACATCTTGCCAAACCTAAAATCCAACAGAATTCAGTATATCCTAGCCTTCAGAATGAGTCTTTTCCAAACTCTTATGACCTTTGCATGAAATATAAGGCTAGGATTGAGTTGGTAGCAATTTGCAAAAATAATTCACAACTTTGAGAATCACTGCTGTAGTTTTTCATACTAGCTAAAGATATGGACTCCTGCAATACACTATGATTTAAGTTAAATGTAGAAATTTTAAATTCTATTTGTTCAAAGTATATTTTTTGCCATTTGTTGATTAAATTGGTAGTAAATTAAAACTGATTTCTTTGATTCATCATATACTGTTTATCCTCAATGAAAAAACATTTGGCCTAAAAGTTTGTTAGGAAGAAGCTGACATGCTTCAAAGTGATTTGTCTTACATTATGTTAAATCCTTACAGGAAATGGTTTTCATTCATTCTCCCTTCCTTCCTTTCTTTTTAAGCTAAAGCCTATTATAATGGAAGAAGTACCTTTAGCTAGGAATAGCCTTCAATAAAGCCAAGGTTTTTAGTCTTCTTTTGGAGAGGAGTCTTTTATATTTTTAGTGTATTAGTAATGCCTTTTCTTTAATAAATTGAAATGATGGAGAAGAAAATGCAGAAAAAGATCTTTGCTCAGCAATTTATCTGGGAGTTTTGCAGTTGAACGCTATCAAGTTCATGGATTGGGCACAATCAGATTCTAGCCTTTACTGAACCCAAAGCCAGAACATTTTCATTGAACCGTATCTGCCTTGATGTAAGTGGTTTTCCAATACCTCTGTCTTACGTGTATCTTTGTTTATATATATTTAAAAAAATAGGCAGTGTAATTGTGGCAAATATTTGGCAAGGTATCATTAACTGCATTTAACGTGTGGTGGGTTTGGATGAATAGCAGGAACACTTTGCAGATGTGTGCATGTATGCCTAATTCTACTAGAAATGAAATATTCAGATTGAGCAGTGCATCTACATTACTGATGTGGGGATGCCTGGAAATTACTATCCAAAAGAGAGAGTGAAGTTTGGGAGGTTTACACCTTACTATTTAAGAGTTGAGTGAATGTGCAATATGCAAGGAAGAGGAACTTAGCTTTTGTCTGGATTTTTTTTTAAAAAATACACCCATCTGATCAGTAGCCTTTTTCAGTATTCAGGAAAAGGAAATCGTTAAGCTAAAACGACGGACGTTTACAGTTTTGCTATTGAAAAGCTTGTAAAATCCGCACTGTTAATGGGTGTGAAGTGCTCCTAGTGTCAGTAGGACAGTAAATGCATCCTGGGCAGTGGTCTCCATTTCCAGAGCTGTAATCCAAAGCACACTTATTACTAGGGCAATGAGACTCTTCATTCAACTCAGTGGGGTTTACTTGTGCCTACGCATGCTGGAGATTATATTGCTGGTTTACTGTCATAGTAACATACATGTTCCTAATGCCTCCTTGTGAGTGTACATGTGGATTTTTACAGAGCAAGCTGTCAGCAAACTAGAATTCAGGCATAAAAACACCTCACTCCCCATTGCTGTTTTGTTAACTTTAATAGCTCCTCAGCACTTTCCTCCGTGGTGGGTGTACAGATGCATTGTCAAAAGGGCATAAAACAAAATGTTTTAATGATTGTCAATTTTTAAATGTCTGAGAATTTCCTGGTCTATATAGTATATTTCAAAAGGAAACCTAAGATTTTAAAGACACTTTTGGAAGATGAAATCCAGTTTATATCTTTCCTTCTGGTTACTTCCTTTCTAATGTTAGAAAGCTCTAATTCACAAAAATGTTTAATTCTTTAAGGGCAATATATATGACAAATTAAATAGAAAGATTGATTTAAAATGTCTTTTAAAATTGTATTTACTCTAAATATAGATGTCAATACATGCAAAAGGTAACTTTTTCCTAGTGTAGTGGCTACGAAAAGTGATTTGAACGTAAGAAACCTTATTGGCCATTCATGGCAATGCAAATTGGTTGTAATGTAAGGCTATAGTTAGACCAATCTCAAATGAATGTGAACTGGGAACCAGACCCTGCAGACATTTTTGTCTCTGGTAGTCTGTTCTACAGAACTCTCTTTGTTCTATATCTCCACCTTCGTCACACATTCCCATTCAATGGCCTGGGAAGAGCCTCATCCCGCACTTATTTAAGTATGACAGAGTATTTTTCTTTTTTAAAAAATAAAATATGGGCCTTGATTCTCCAGTGGTTTGAAAGAATACTTCTTTTTCACAGCCTCACCCCTTAATCTTCCACAGTCACAAAAGTGAGGGAGAAATTCCTTGCATTAATCTACTTTTGTATTTCATCAACCTTTTGACCCTCAATGTCTTTATCTTCCCCCTTACCACAAGTTGTGGGGTTTTCTTCCTCCCCCTTTCCATGCACTACCTATAGCAATTAACTGCCTACTTGATTTCTACCCTCCCTCCATGGATGCAGTGAATTTTTAAGAGAATCTCACAAGCAAGTAGTTTTTTAGTGAGTTTAAAACAGAGTTTTAAAAGCCTATTTTTATATATTCATTATAAAGCACAAATGTGCAGAAAGTGTAGAATGACTTAAAAAAAAGGGAAGTAAAGTCCATAATATTTCATATATAAAAGTAATACCTGGAATTTGGTATTCATCCTTCTAGAAAAACCCAGTCGTTATGCCAGTGCAAAGCTAAGATTAGTGACACATCTCTTAGGGAGTGACTTGATGGAAAGCAAGTTTCACAGGAATGACTTCTGTAAATAAAAAGGACCCCTCAATTACTTTGGCCAAGAAGGGGTAATAGGTGACTCTTAAGGACACACAAGACAACCTGGAATACAGAGTTTCCTGCCTTTATTAAGTCATCACACACGTCTTCGTATTTGTGGGTACTTTTCATGCCCAGATTTCTCCAGATAAAGTGTATAAGCATAGTTGAGATGGTTAGTTAATTGGGCACCAAGAATCAAAAAATCAAGTGATTTATAACATTAATTTGATGTGACCCATTAATTTCAATAATGGGAATGAATTTACTACTTCTTTTCAATAGGGTTGGGATTGCATCCCTGTATTTTACCTTCTGGGGAATAAAATGTGATGATGTAATAAACACATAACTCAGGAACTCTCATTCTTGCAAGTTTATTTTTTACCTTCATCTTCCTGTTTATCTTCAACTGCTGGTTATACCAGGAGTGCAAGTTAGCAGTATTATCATTTCATTTGCAAGTTCTGTTTCTGGTTGTTGTTGGGTTTTTGTTTTTGTTTGAAAAACATTATCTTGTACATGCATTGGAAAGTTGGTATCTACATAATGCTGTAATACTTTATTTCCTCTCTCTTCCCTTTCTCTTTTCCTGGTGGGCTGTTTTCGTTTGGAGGCCTATTGTACCAGTGTGGGAATCTTGATGGTTACAACATTGATGAGATGTTGCCTGATGGCCACAGGTGGAGTAAACTGAATGTTTTTAGAGCAGGTTTTTTTCAGCATGACACTTTTGAAATATGTAATTTCAAAAAGAAAAAAAAAGGAAAAAATGAATGAAAAGGATTTTTCAAAAATAAAATTCTCATGAGAAATAGTTTCTTTCATAACCACTCCAGGTGTGGGGACAAGAGGAAAGCTGAAAAGTACTTTTGTTTAGAAGTCTGAATGATGGTATTGGGGACAGAACTCCTTAAAGGTTTTTGCATGCCAGTGCACGGGCTATTGCTGTAAGAAGGGGGGGAAGAAGAGAGTTAAGTTTGCTTGAGGCAATGCACTGGAGGACAAAAGTATTTTCTAGCACTAGGAAAAAAAGAAAATGCATGGCAGAGTTTCGTCTTCTAGTAGACTATATAGCATGCAGAGTTTAGTATGTGTCAAAACAGTGTATGACATTGCTGTATCAAAGTTGTAAAGTTAAGCATTATTTATTGAAAACTATGTATTTTTTTTTTGTAAAAACCTGATCACCTAGACAATTAATATTCACTTGTGCTAGTGCTACATTCTTAACCAGCTTCTTTTACTACAGTACTTGATATGCAGTGTTAAGCGCTCAGGGTTGAAAAAAAAAAACCAGTCCACTCCGATGTCTCTTCTCTCTTTTTCTTTTTTTCTCCTTTGGGAAATAATTTCAGACAAAGGAACAATCAATGAAGTTGTTCAAAGAGTCTAATAAAACTGTGTGATCAATCTTTATATGTGTTTTATGTGGATTTTCCCCATCTGTTTTCTATTTTATATATATATTATATATAAAGGGCTCTGCTTTTTGTTTCATAGGGCAACCAAAATAAAAATATGGCTCAAGGTTCCAATGAGGATAGCTTGGGTAATTTGATACTTTGTGACCATCTTTAATCCCCTTAATACAATGCAAATGTAATTTTTTCTTTTCTTCTTTTTTATGTTTTGGATAAAAAAACACAGTACCCTTAGGCTCATCATTTCAGGCAGTGTTTTAAAGTTTAACATGAAATAAAGAAATAAGAGAAGTTTCTACTCTTGGATTAAATACCAGCAAACTCCATTTCTCTGTATCATTTTTCTACAGACAATTTACACTGTAAATGTATTTTGACATAGAAATAAATCATTCTGTATTAAGATTCTTGATATGAAAATGTTTTTATGAAAATCTGTAATTGGAACTATAATATGTTTATAAAATGTGTTTATGTGGTGGAAGTTTGTTGTATATTAAATATGGTTTTATATAAATGATTGTGTTATATTGTAGAAATTTCAAAAAATACACAATTAACACAGCCCATTTACACTGTTTAAAAGAAATTTTAAATATTCAAGATTTAACTTGGTAGTGGTTTTAATTCCCCTGTGTAGCTCCAAAATAATACAGTCTTACATAAACAATATTCCTGTTTTATCAAAGATGTTTGTATTATAAGTAACATTTCCTAACTACTGGGATAAAAAGCTTTCTAACCAATTCATGAACATATGTAAACAGAAGCTATTCCCACTTCTGAAGCCAGCTATTTCACTTTGGCTTAAGGGGTTTGAAGAAGATACTGATTTGTTTGTTTATTTTAATGTGTGTAATTAAGCTATCAAAAGTCAGCCCTTAAAACATTGAGCTTGAAATAATTTTGTTCTAACAATTTTCAAACACCTCTTCCCACTGGATTACTACAACGTGACTAGGGTTTTCAGAAAACCACTTAACACTTTGCTTTGTTTTATTTGTGTACCTCAGAAATGCCAGTGTTATCTTAATTTTCTGATTAATGGATATGCTTGGCTTGGTAAAGTTCTGTGAAATAAGATGGGCTGTAATTGCTAGGTGCCAATGAATTAAGACTGGCCCATGATGGCTATTTGGGCACATCCATAGTTTTTCTTGCTAAAGATACAGAAGCTTCCCATTTTTGGAGGAGTTATAGAACTGGGAAATTGAACCTGCTTTTTAAAGCAGTTTCTCTATTACTGAGCTGTAGCTATACCCAAAATAAGGTATAATATTTGTTATTGGGCAGTAGTGGCCAGCCAGGATACTGGCGGCTACAAGATGGTAACAGTCACCAGTAGAATTGAGGAGAATTCTGTCTGGCCTACCTGGATGTGTTAAGTGGTTGTCCCAGGGATTGATTTATGCTGATGAGAGCATGTTACTCCACTGTCACCCTTTACCTACTATTATACTGGGCCGATTTCACACCTCCTTTCCCATCCTCTGGATGGAAAAGGTGCATTAGAGACCAACATTGACTAGTCTTACGTGATCAATCACTTACCTGTGCATGTCCGATCCACTGCAGGGTGCCTCCATCTTTGATCCTGTGCCCTGCACAACTACATGTGTGTCCCCACAGTCGCTATGGTGACACTGACACTGTGTAAGTGTAGTTGCATCTAGGGTCGTCTGAGGGGTCAGCATACTTGTGTAGCCCCTCAGATGACCCCCATTGCACCAGAAAAGGTGCAGATGGCTGAGATGGTAAGGTTGCTTGTGGAGCACGATTTCATGCATCACAGCTAGTTAATAATTAGGCAGCATCTGGGAAGGCAGAGGGCACTTGTAGGCTGTAACCGCCTCCTGCACGTGCAGATGCACTAGCCCAGATGTTGCCTAATCATGAACTATGGACAAAAGTGTGAACGGTCCCCTGGCTTCTGCTATCAGTTCCAGTCAGAATAGCCCTGCTGCGTGATCCAAAGGAATTGGCTGGGAAGGAGGGCAGTGCAGGATAAAGCAGTCTCTGTTCAGCACTTCCTCCCTGCTCTGTTGGTTTGGGTGTCCTTGGGACTGATTGAAACCCCTTACAGCACACCTGATCTACAGAGCAGAAGCAGAGAATAACGTGCCAGTGAGTGACTGGAGTGTCCAGGATGCTTCAGTTCAGAACAGCCTGTCTGTACAAGCAATTTTTGGGAGGCTGCTTCCCTTATAGGTTATGATCACACCTGAGGTTTAATGCAGCTTCAGTCCACCTTCAGAATGAGCGAACACATCAGCAAAGTGACCAGTAATTTTCTATCCACATTATTTGTCCCAAAGGTGAATTTTCTGAGTTATTTAAGACTGAAAGAAAACAGCTTGTCACTTTGCTGATGTATTCTCTCACTCTGAATATGGACTGAGGGTGTTTTTCCACTGGCAGTAAGTACCCATTTTAGCACCCATTAAGGACCCATTTGGCTGAGAGCCGGATGACCCCATTTCCACTATGGATACCATTAGGGACACATCTGTGTCCACCCCAGCTAGGGAAATCCGGATCATGTGGGTCCTTCAGGACCTATAATCCGGATTTCATGTAGGGGGTCTACAATGGGGTCTTCAGCCATAAAATCCAGATTATAGGGAGCCTGTTTCCACTGCAGTTGGGCAATGGGGACTAGAGGAGGCTCAGGGGACTGTGGAGATTACACGTCCGGTCCCCCGAAATACCTGGGGTGACAGGCAGACCCCTTGTGGGTAGATCCAGATTTGCAAATGGGTGCTCCAGTGTTTCCACAGCAGGCAGGCTAGCACCCATTGCTCTTGGGTGCTAGACCACCTATGGAAACACATTGGGTACTTCCCTTAATCTGGATCTGTTAGATCTGGATTAAGGGAAGTACCCATTCCTTAGATCCAGATTAAAGGAGCGCAGTGGGAAAACACCCTGAAGCTGGACTAAACCTTAAGTGTGGCCACAGCCATGGGCTCTTAAACAGGAATTTCCACCATATGTGGGAATGTATTGACCTAGGATTACGTAAGGTACCAGTATTTTTTTTTAATGATTAAACAAATGCAGGACAGGATACAAAGATGAGTGGTGCAGCAGCCCCACTTAGAGGTATAAATACAATAACAGTTTCATAAACAAACAAGCAAAAGTAAGGTACCAGTATTGATCAAGTTTGCTTATTTGCCCCAGCAACTGTTTTGAATGGAGTTAGCATTATTTTTATCTCCCCTGTGGGTGTCGAGTGGGTTCCTTTAGCATACCTGTCATCTGGAAACATTTAAAAAAAACCCCTCAAGCTGTTGTAAATAATAAGTTGATGATAATACTAAGCCACATAACAATAACCCTGTAAAATCCTGCAAAAAGTAAGTAAAACACATGTTCATTTTGATGGCTGGATTCTGCACAAATTCATTTCTGCTCTGCATCTAAAACTGCCTGAGCTCTGTAAAAGAATACTTTAGAACAATATGTTACTGGCCTAGATGTAACATATAAGTGACTGAAACTTGGGGTGATTCCACACTGGCTGGTATGGTCTAAAGGAGGCCCCAGTTGGGATGGAGGCTCCTAACTCACCCAACGCAATTGCCATTGACAATATTTAGGACACCGGGGCAAATCCTGGGAAAGAAAGTTTCTTTCTGCACTGTTTCAGAAAGCAAACTACAGGTATCCCTTCTGCATGTTAATGTGGAACATAGCAGGCCCTGCCCACCACTGGTACACTCCATCCACAAAGAATGAGCTTGACCCCGAGCAAGAAGGATTTAGGCTCATCCAGGTGTCACTTCTTGTTCTGCTATGTCTGGATATTCCAGAATAAATCAGGGATATTCCAGACGATCTATGTTTTATTCCAGAATATCCAAATATAGTGGGACAAGTAAATAATGTCTAGATGTAGCCTTAGTCTGGAACACTGGTAGACCTTGATTTTGGACTAGCTGGGTCAGTCCAGAACACAGAAGCACATTCTATGTTTGGGACTACTGAGGGACCAATTTCAGTAGTCCACAACGTATCCCACCCTAGAGCATGAACTTTGGGGCCATTCTGGGGGCTGGTCTGAATCAGTGTCATGCAGACAGCACTGTTCTAGTCCAAACTGATCCATCCCCACCTCAGGATGGATGGCTTTGTTCCTGTTTCACTATGATGGATTGGATCAGGTAAGTAGAGAAAGGCCCAAAGACCAAGACAAAAAACTTGCAGAGTAAAACAACAACAATAGCAAGCTTGCCAGCTAGCCAAACTGAATATATCCAGGCTATACTGCCTGCTCTTAATACTTGCTGGCCCTCATCAGGTTACTAGGTACCTGGCCTTACTTAACAATGGTTATCCCTTGTTAAGTCAGCTAAAATTAAAAAGCCCTCTGAAGAGCTATTTCCTATCAGAGAGGCCTGAAGGCCGGCTACAAAACATTTATCACACACACATGATGAAAACCTCTATTCTTTCCTGTTCTTTCTGAAAAAAAACGCTACTTCGGGGATAATTTGAGTGGATGAATAAAGGTTAAGACACTGCTTGACCCTCCCCCTGCCATCTGCTTCTTCACTCCAGACTGTGCAGCTGATGTGTTTCTCCACAAAGTTCTTGTTTTTTAGCTTTTGCGACACCATCACCATCCTGTGGGCTGTGAGGAAGGATGGAATTACAGTGACTTTAGAGCAGAGAGCAAATGTATAAAGAATCTAAATGACCCCCACGTGCTGCTTTCTTGTTCAGAATCAGTTTTGAAGGGGCTTTTCTGAATTTTCTTATAGTGTACGCTCTGACTTAAGTCCTTTCTGCACTAATAGGGCTGATCAAGAGCCACCGTGGTCATCTTTTGGGACCCATCAATCAGCATATTAGTGTGGACCTGTGATGCCCCACCCCCTGCTGGCTCACTTAATCCGCATTAAATCATAATCCTGATTAGGGAGGCCCTTAATACTGGGAGACTTATTAATTTATTCATGAAGGTCTTTGGGCGAGTCACAATAAAATCATAATAAAAACAGATAAAAAGCATGACTAAAACAATGTGTCTGTTGGTGGGCTAGTGGCACGCCTCCTCATTTGGGACTACTGGGGGATGCATTTTGAGGATGTGCGAAAGCTGCCTCCAAAATTAATCCCCCAGTGGTTCTGAGACAGATAACTTTTGTTCCCAGCCCTCAGAGGCTCCGGGCCCTTGCCTGAAGCTTGTTCAAGCTGTGAGTTGTAGCATGAACTGATCTGCAGCCAGATTGGTCTAGTGGTTAGGGAGCTGGACTCTTATTTGGGAATACTGGATTTGATTCCACTCTCCGCCATGAAAGCCAGCTGGGTGACCTTGGGCTAGTCACAGCTCTCTTCTGAGCTCTCACTGCCCCACTTACCTCACAGGGTGTTCTGTTGTGCAGAGAACAGAAAGCTTTGTCAGCCACTTTGAGTCCCCTTGAGTCAGCGCTTTGAGTCCCCTTGAGTCTTACTTTGAGTGAGAAAAGCAGGGTAGAAAAGCCAGCTCTCTTCTCCTTCTCCTTCTTCTCCTTTCTGTAGTCTCAGTCAGGAGGTCTGGCTGTTCCACCCAGACCCAGTGATTCCAGTCATGAACAGGTAAATGCAGAAAGGGTACATGTTTACAGTAGTGATAACTTGTGGTTTTGACAGTGATGTGGTCAAAGTTAATGACTACATTTCTGTTATCTAACCTAGGACAGAAACCTAATAATAAAAATCAATAGAAAATACACAAGTAAAAATCAATTGCTTATCTCTCAATATAGGAATGGAAGGCCTAGATGATTTGATCAACCCAAAATCTATTCCAAAGACCTCGCAGGTCAAAAGCCAGACCTTTCTGACTTCACTTAGCTTGAGGATAGGATTCAGTTACAGTTGCTTGCTTCATTCCAGGGCTGCTTCCTTTTGGAATTCTCCCTTAGGTGAAAATGCATATGATTCCCATGCACATGTTTGACACATAGTCCTTGTAAATCATTACCACAAAGTCTGTGTCTTCACTACTACCACAGCAGATGCCTCTCCTGCAGCAGCTTTGCCACTAGATAGCAGGGGTCCACCAAGGAAGATGCCTAGCTCTAAGTTAGCCAGGCAGACCACCTTAGATGGTGCATCCTCACCTGTGTGAGGTTTCTGTGGACAGGCACAGTGTCCCTTTAACTGGTGAAAGCCATTCTGCAACATTATGGGGCCTTATGTCATTCCTCAGGTTCTGTGTGTTAGGCACCTTTGATGAGCCCCAGAAACCTTAGGCAGCTTTCTAAGATGGACAGTCTCCCCACCTCCCACAAGACACCACTGTGAGAGTGATATGGAGACTGTCCCCCCTAGGAGTCTGTTGAAGGTGTCTGAGTCCAGGCATGGAGGCAAAACAAAAGTCAGTGCAAGAGGATGAACAGGCAAAACTGCTTTGCTGATCTTGTAAAAGTAGAGTTCACCTGAGTCTCTGGTGACTTCCCATCACAATTGTTGAGAAAGAGAAGGTGTGGTTCATCAACGTTGCTATTCCAGGTGACAGCAGAATTGAGGAGAAACAGTTGGAGAAGCTCACCAGATATGAAGACCTGAGAATTGAACTTCAGCAACTCTGGCAAAAACCAGTGAAAGTGGTCACAGTCATCCTTGGCACACTGGGTGCGGTGCCAAAAGATTTCAGCAGGCACCTAAAAACCATTGGCATTGACAAGATATCCATCTGCCAACTATAAAAAGCCACTTTACTGGGGTATGCTCACATAATTCGCCGATACATCATGCAGTCCTAGGTGCTTGGGAAGTGCCCGACTAGTGATATAATACGAAATCCAGCATAGTGATCTTGTTTGCTATGTGTAACTGCTGTTTTCACATAATTAATAATAATAATAATAAATAACAACAACAACAACACCTAAGGAACATGAGAAACAGATCAAATTAAGAAATATGTACCATTGATCCAGAATGAAATAGTCCTAAATGAAACTAGCAATAATCTGTGTCAAAAGAAAAGAGTAAGAAATAACTTTATTACAGCCTTAGATCAGATAAAATTAGTGTTAAAGGAACTTTTCTGAGCTAGTCATATATATGACTTTCCACATCGGTTTCCACATCTGTGTGGCTCTTAAAACCAAGGTTTAGTTTTATGGATAAGCAGTCGGAGCACTGAAGTTAAAGAAAGGGAGATTGAACCACCCAAAGTTTAATAAAGGAGAATTAAGTTTAAAAAGTAATACCCTGAAGGAATTAAATTAATTAAGCAACAAAGCTTCCAACAACATACAAACACTGTATCCATGCAGTTATTATAGAAGTTACCTGCCCTAGACCTTTGGGTATAGGGTGGGATAAAAATACAAATGAATGAATGAATGAATGAATACGGAAGAATTGCTTGCCTCCTAATTCAGAACAGGCTGTCTTCTGCAACCAGAAGGTACCAGTGGGGGTAAAAAGACCTCCCTAGTCCATACCAGTGTGCAGTAGGGATGTGCACTAATGGTTTTTTTGCATTTGAATTCAAGTCAAATTGAATGTCTAAACATTTGGTTTGGTTTGAATGTTTATTATCTGAATGCAACCAATTCCAATTTGAATAGAATACATTCAAAACTATTAGTTGGAATGTTAGATTAGAATCTGAAGATACAATTGTTGACAACACTCGTATGTGTTATGCGTTATCTGTACGCATTTCACACACATCCCGTTTTATCCCGTATGCATCCTGTTTTCGTCCTGTACTTTCTGTGCAATTGTGCACAGATACGTATGAGATTCATACAGAAACGTATGTAGTACATATATATCCATGCTTCTGAATGTTTCGGATCATTTGAACTAATGTTTTGGAACATTCAAAATTTGTTTGAATGTTTAAATTCAAATGTGAAGATGTTCTATTCGAATTTGAATGTCTGCATTTGATTGAATTTGAATTCTGAATGTTTAGAATGTTTGGGCACACCCCTAGTGTGCAGACAAAGGAGCCCCAGAAGATAGCCAGAATCTGGAGGGGAGGCAGGTCCAGAGAGGCCCTAAAAGTTACTTTGAAAATTGTAAGGCAACAGTATCTTTGCTGACTCTGGCTGAGAATTTGTTACCATCTTTTAAGAAATGGGTAAAGTAGTTGCTTGAAGTCAGAAAGAAAGGAAAATGGAAAACCTATTGTGTAGGGGACACTCTAAACAAGAGCAGCACTATAAATATGTTCTGACCCGTTTTAAGAACTGGGTGATGATGCAGCAATTGAGAAATCCCTTGATTCAAATGATTACCAATGAACTGCAGACACTCCTGAAAATGGCAAAAAAAAAGTTTTATTACTTTGAAGATAGCATTGCATATTTTCTATGATAACTATGTATCATATTGATTTTGCCACCTGCTATTTACAGAAAAGATGCCCAGTAGTGGTTGATCTGCCCACTAGCAATTGCAGAAAATGTTAAAATATTTATTTTTCTATTACTTCTCTTGACCTATCTGTTGAGTTCACTAATGGATTCAGCATTCCCATGCACAAAGTTGCATGCTGGTTATAAGCTTCATCAAGACAAGTAAAGCTTAGCTTTGTTGTTCAAGTTCTGCTACCAAGCAAAATTTGGAGTAAGATCTACACTCCCAAATGGCTCTTGTATTCTATAAGTATACAAAAACCATATTTTCATTTTGATGCAAATAACTGTGAATACAAAGGAGTACAGAGGAAGGAGTGTCACGACTTCTAGCAGACCATCCAGTGCCTGCCCTCTGAAAAGTGGCTGGGCATTTTTAGGTTGCTGGAAGTGTGCATTAGGCTGAGTAAGTACTACAGGTCTAAAGCAATAAACTGGTAGCAAGTGTTGTAATAGAAAACCAAAACAAGTTTATTGAGAATAACAATTAGGAAGGTAAGAGATTAAATAGAAAGTACAGATAATATAAGAGAAAGCTCAAAACTCTCTTAATATAGCAAGCTTCAAGCAAAATGGCTTTCTTAGCTTAAAGGTAACCAGTTGCTTCTAAGTAGACAATCCTATCCACTTCCCTCTTTGGTTTGCTCTGCCCAAAAGCTCAAGCCTCCCCAAAGCTTAGCAACTCAATCCCAGTCTCAGCAAGGCTTAGCCCTTCCCTGCTAGGCTGTGGGTTCCAGCCGCTGGTCAGTCCTTAACAAAGGTCCTTCAGAGACTCAACCACTCATGGTTGCCTCCTTCACCTCCCCCCCCCTCCAAAGAACAGACCTTACTGATCAGTTCCCCTTCAGAGAAAAGACCCCTTGGTCAGTTTCTGGCAAAGTTTCTCTCGGAGACAGATCTCCACCATCAGTCCCCCTCAAAAATTGCCCAGTTTGCTGCTTTCTCTGCCTATTATACCCTTCAGCCTCTAGTGCTCCGATTGGCTGTTACCTCTGGCAACTGAGGAAAACTCCTCCTGCTTGTCAACCAAGCCCCCAGGTCCCTGGGTAGCTTTTTCCTCCAAATTGCCAGCAGCCAATCAATGCAGAAGGGCCCGGGCAATGTTTCCTGCCTTTCCTGCTATTTGCAGCCTAGGTTTGCAAATGCAGTTTGCAAGGGTTTGCACAGGCAGAAAGCAATGCATTTTGCAAAAGGGCCAATGCACTATCACTGCCCTCTGCAGCCTGCACCCTGAAACCATCACAAGGAGTACTAATACTAGCAGCCACTCAGTATATAGGTAGGCACACAGCATCCAACAAGAGGCCACAGAAGAGGCTGCTTTTCATTTTTGGTTCCACCAATCCCTAAAAGGACTCTTTATTCCCTGTAGTGCAACATAGGAGTAGGATAAGAATTAATCTGGCAGCATAACACCAGATTGTTAATACGATTCTGGCTGCACATAATCTTTCTTCCTTCTTGGCTAATAGTATCACAGACATTTTACAAAATAAGTGTCCCTATTTAGTCAAGCATGGCATTCTGAAAAGAATGGGCAAATAAGCTTAAAAATGAAGTCCTTTTCAATGCCATGAAAGATAAGCCTATCAACACTCTTCAGGCTGCTGTGCATTATTGCGTTTCTCCAGTATGGGATGTCCTCCTCCTCTCCATCCCCAAGAAGATTTCTGTCTGCTGGGGTAAATGAAATGTATCTGCGAACCATCCAGGTGCACCACAGTGGCAATGAAAGGAAGTCACTGAAGCATAGCCAAATGTGGCACAAGGCAAAGAACATCGCTGATTTTCCTCCCGCCCCAAGCCCCTGGAGTATCATGTGTGTAACAAATGAAGGGAATGACATCATCTCCAAAAGGGGCTGGATTCACAGACGGGCCATAAATAAATGATTCATTCAGCAAAATAAAGAACCAGCCAAGTAGCAGCTGGAGTTGTGCTCTTAAGTCTATATATTATTTACTCAATGGACTCCATCAGCTTCTCCAGGGTCTAGATTCTCAGGTAAACATAGAGAGTGTTGATGTCAGGAAGGAAGGAAGGAAGGAAGGAAGGAAGGAAGGAAGGAAGGAAGGGTGTTTTTCCACTTAGCACTAGAGTACCCATTAAGGACCCATTATGGGTCCTTAATGGGTACTCTAGTGCTAGTGGGAAAAAACCCAATATCTTGGGTCACATCCCAATGAAAAAAAATCCATTTTAGGGTCCAAGGGGAACTAAGAGCAATTTTGACAAGGTCACATCCTTATGTTTCAGTGCTTACTGAAGCAGCCATTCTTTGTTGACACCTGTCAGTCTCCCTGGCCTCAGTCCCATGAAAGGGTACTTTATTTTGTTCCCACACACCCTGCTTCTCCTCTCTGTGATCCATCAATCACATTTTGGTTCTCAGAGAAGGGTACACCCACCTCCCTCTGTAGTGTAAACCTCCCTCACCTACTTTGGAAACCTTCTCATTTAGCCTCCAATTCACCTTTATTTTGCTTCCTCTGTTACAGAGAGGTGGGGCTCCCCTGGCTGCAATGGTGACTTGTCTATGTCCTTAAAAGTGTGGTTCGTTGCATTTCAGACAAGCCCTGGGCTGGCCATTCCCTCCGCCTCCACAGATGATGATGATGATGATGATGATGATGATGATATCTATGTTTTGAAAACTACTTTGAAAATATATTTTAATGGGAAACAGTATATAAATATTTTAAATAAGTAAATAAATATACAGTAGATCTTTCAAAACTAGATTGCTGTAAATAAATCTGGCCAGAGCCATGGACCAGTATTCTGTTGTGGTTCCACCTGCCCTTAAACCAAGGTAGCATGCTTTACTAGTTGTGCTGACATGAGGTTTACTGTGCATGGACCATTGTGGCCAAGCTCTCTGTGTCCAAGAAAATACAGTTCTAGAAAGACACCTGCAGCCACCCTTAACCTGAAATTATCAAGCAACAAAAGATGTATCCACGTGCATCCCCAGCTGTCCCCGTATCTTTTCCAGGAAAGCACAGCTGTGCCAGGAACAAGATGTTTCTTTAAATCATGCATTGCCATCCCTCCCCCCTGACCATCACAATGAAAACGAAAGTACCTCCTATATCTCCCTCTCCATTGCAGCATCAGTAGGTATATCACGTGTGTTTTATTTAAAAAGAAAGAAAGAAGAGGGGGGGGGGGAGACCAGTTCTAACTGTATGTTCCAGATACAAGGTTGGCTGCTGACTCTGGTCTTGGATTGGCAGAAACTAAGTGGTAGAGCAATCTTCCTGGAAAGTAGAGGGTTGCTGATTCAATCCCCAGCCTCTCCCAGGTAGTAGGCAACGGCAAACCACTTCTGTATATCTGCCAAGAAAAGTCCATAGAGGTGCCCATGTGGACATACCCATGCAGACAACCAGAAGTTAGCCATGATTCAGTGGTATCTGACTCTCCTACCCATCAGCCCCCTGGTTGAAGTATTGTGTGACAGAGAAATTTTTTTTCTCTATCCACTTTTTCTATAGCTTGCTTGATTTAAATACTTCAGTCAGGCCCCCTCTTAAATGCCGTCTTTCCAGGCTGAAGAAGCCTAGATGTTGTAGTCTGATTTCTTAAGGGAAGTGTTCCAACCCCTTAATCATTCTGGTTACCCTTTTCTGAACCTTTTCCAGTTCCACAATATCATTTTTGAAGTGTGGTGACCAGAATTGTACCCAATATTCCAAATGTGTCCTCACCCAAACTGTGCCAGACCAGGACCAAATTTGGTACCTGAAAATTAGGATTCTTGGCCCCAATACAATTAAAGCACATTTGCATCCAATACCAAGAGATCCCTCTGGAGCTCTTCACAGTCTCTTCCAGTTTTAACTATCCTGAATAATTTAGTATCATTGGCTAACTTTGCTGTTTTACTATGTACCCCTTCTTCTAGATCATTGATGAATAAATTTAAAAAAACACTGGTCCCAGTTCTGAGCGTTGGGGGACCCCACATTTCACATCTTTCCACCCTGAGAATTGGCCATTTATTACTACTCTCTGCTTCCCATCCTTAAGCCCATCACTAATCCAGGAGAGAACTTGTCCTTTTATTCCATGGCTGATGAGTTTATTCAGTAGCCTTTGATCTTTATAATAAGATAGACACTATCAGGGTAATATTGCAATACCCAGCAACATAATGCACTGCTTGGTTCTAATTGTTTCCTGGTTTGATGAAACTCATATATAAGATTAAGTTAAGAACCCATCATTGTCACCCCGTTCCTCCTTCCTTTTCTTGGTTTCATTTGAAACAACAGATTGTGCTTCATGGGCTTGGCTTTATTTCTCTTCTTACTATTATTATTTATTTCTCTCCTCTCCCTGCCACAAAAAAGAAAATTTATTGATTGGTTGTAGCTCTGAAAAGGAGATGGATGAAAAAGCCAAGTACTTTATTTTCCTTTTCACTAAGCCAAGCTTCTGAGCTTGCAGGGGATGTCAGATTTACAGCCCTGAAAATCAAACAGCCTCTGCTCATACTGCAAGTATGGCGGTGATGGTGGTGTTCTCTCCATCTGTAATCCCATCACACCCCAAAGAGAGCACCAACTACAGTTGTAGAATAAGGAGACCACTGCTACTTAATCTTTTCTGCTGACTTTTTTGTGTGGTGGGGCACTGAACTGAAAGAAGTAGCTCTGCCGCCATCTCCCCCAAGGCCAGCTTGTGATGACTCCTCTATCCCTAAGACACTGGTCACTAGCCTGAGCGTAGCACCCCACTATCCCAGTGGCAAAGAGGCATCCAACTGCCGAGGAGTACAGGGCAACTGGTGCAAAATATATTAGAAAATGCACCTCTCACTTGAACTGGTAACCAGAAAAACCATTACACTCAGTTGTAGTAACAAACCACATAAGTGTTTATTAAATACAGCAACTAATGATAATAAAGGGCAAAATAGTGTAACTGAAGGGAAATAGCTTGATTAAGCTTCAGTTCAAGTTAAGTTAGTGTACAGGTAGCTTTAGTCTTTCCTTCAGCTTAACCAGCTGTAAGGTTCATGGAAATGTTCTTAGAAGTTTCAATATCAAGCAACTTATTATAACTAGATCAAAACCAAGTTCAGTCTCCCCCCAAACAGTCCCTTGCCTCAGCAAAAGGCCCTGCTTTAAGCCACAGGAGACTGAGTGCTTCACCCAAGCCTCAGCCCCTGCTGACCTGCCAGGCACACAGCCTGCAGAATCCCTGCTGTTTAGCCAGCAGCTAAAACACCCAGCAGGAGAAAGAAGCCTCTTGCTTCCTCCCTGAGAGATATCCAATCTCTCCCTCTCCCTAAAACAGAGGAGAGCACAAACTGAGCAGCAGTCAGGAGTTTTCACTAGCTCCTCTCTCTGCTCGAAACCCAGCAGCAAAACAAACTCTCCTCCTTCCCTGCATGTTTGCAGCTTTTATAAGGTTCCCTCCCCAGCTCCTGATTGGACAGGAGAGTCAGATGACCCTCCTGTTTGGGCAGGAACTCCGCCCCCTACTTCCTGGAACCCTGGAAGCTGCTTAACTCAAACAACAGAAAAAAATGCCTGCTCAGGCTGCAGAGGCCTGTGATCTTCACACAGCTTATAATCGATTCTTTGGTTTAAGAACAATCAGTACAGAAATGATGGGCCTTTTCACACTTAGATGGTTGGGAAGGCCTCACACGCTCTGGGACAATCTATGTACACACCACAGCACTGCCTCCATCCCACAGGGAGCGGGGGTGGAATAAGGGTTGCGGAAAGAGGCTCACGGGACAACAAAGGCCAGATTACCCCCCTCATCGCTGCATCTTTACCTGTCAAACTGGGATGATCAGTTCTTTCATGTTTGCCCAGCAATCGGGTTGCGGAGAGAAGAGGCTCATTTCTTTATGATCTCTTGTTTAAAAATGGCCAGCAATTGCGATCCCCAATGCACAGGACAGGAAAGGTGTGGAACCCCACCATGATGCCAGAGTCTATCCACTGCCCAAGTAGCCAGGAACCATCCCCATGGGCAGACTTAGCCCCAAAATAATGCAGGCTTCACTCCCAAACCGTAGCGAGAACAGTTTTCTAGAGGACTAAATTTAGTGTGGGTTTGGGCGATTTGGCCTGCATGTTGCCCGGTTTGGGGACTTTGCATGTGGATGCTCCTTGCCAAATTCAGATTTGATTTGGACTTTACAGTCCATGGGGACGCGACTCTTTGATGTTGCTAAACTACTCACCATGTCAGCTGATGGGAGTTAAACTTAGTAACATCACAACCATCTAATTTTCTATCCTGTCAGTGTCTTTTGGCTCTTCAGTCCGTCAAGCATTGGTGTCTGCTTGTTATCAGGAACATCAGATCCTGAAGATAACTGATCAGATTAAGTCAGCAAAGTTTATTTTATGTTATACAAATAAGCAATGACAATGTCATTTGGATGCTGCAACGTACATTGAGATCTTAGCTCTTCATGTGTTATGTTTCAAGAGACACATAATTTTATAGCATGTATGTGGGATGCTCACATTGAGGGATGAGATAGTTTTAAGGGCACAGAATCCAGTCAGTCCCTAACCCATCAGGCCACCATCCTGCTACAGAGAGGTGGAGGGCACTGTCAGAAGTGGTTTTCTCATGGAATGGGGGAAATCACTTGACGGTGCTTCCACCACCCTGCCCACACCAGCATGCAGACTGATGTACAGTGTTTGCTTGCTAGCAATCTGACTGATCCTGTTTTTGGAGACACGGGAAATGGCTGACTTCTGAGTTCATTTGCTGTGTCTATGAAAATAGGCCTAGAGAGAAAAATCAAAATAGAACTGTTCTAGTCATTTCATGCGACTGTTAAACTGATTGGGGGAACTACGGGGAATAAGTGCCAAGACCCTGGGGGATGTTGTCTCTTTTGCACCATCTTCCAGACATAATGAATATGATGTCTCCGACTGGGAATTAAGAAAGCCTTTCTACAAGGATGCCATGGTCAATGGTACCAGAGGACACTAAGAGGTCTAAGAAATTTAGGTCCATGGCTTCCATTCTGCTTTCAATAAAGGTCATCACATAGGACAACCAGAGTAACTTTTCAGAACTAAAGTTCTGAATGTACTAAAGTACTTCAAAATGCATCTGAAGTCAATCTAGATCAGTGGTTTTCAACCTTCCTAACGCTGTGACCCCTTAATGGAGTTCCTCATGTTGTGGCGACCCCCAACCACGGGGGCAGAGCAGCTGGGAGGTGGGAGGGAAGGGTGGTGGGAGGCTTATCGTGACCCCTCTGAAAGGGTAGTTTGTCCCCCAAAGGGGTCCTGACCCTCAGGTTGAGAACCACTGATCTAGATGATTTTATTCAGGAATGTTTCACGCTTATCACCTAGAACCCCTTCTCCACGCATCCTCAGATTCCAATAAGTGACTCTCAGTCAACTGAAATGGGACCAGTCAGTTCTTTGAGAGGCCTGATTAGCAGCATTGCATTAATTGCACAGAAAAAAAATATCCTGGTTGATGTAAACAATTTCTACCTTAAAATGTTCTGTAAAATTGCAGTGGTCCACCATTTCTTCTCCAAAGCTAGGATGTGAAAGATTTTGAATCATATGGGAAAATTTACGTGGGTAACACAGAGGAGGAGAAAGACTATTTGATTTGTATTTGATCATATGAATGTTGACAACATTTGTATGTGTCTGTATGCATCTTATGTACTGTATTCATATGCATCCCATTTTTATCCCATATTCATCCCGTACATATCAGTACAAATGCATACAGATACAAATAAGATGCATACGGATAGATATGTAATGTGTACCTATCCATACACGTACGAATGTCCAAATAATTCATATGAATGATTTGAAACATTTGAATTCATTCAAATATTTAAAAATGAATGTATAGACATTTGATTTGAATTTGAATGTCTGAATTTGAACAAATTTGATTGAATTTCAAATGTTCTGGATATTCTTGCACCTGGGAGCTGGCATGTGTGATCATCCTGCAAGAAGGCAGGAGGTTACAGTGATACTGCAAAGTAGGTGTCCCTTGATAAATGTGTAGATATGACCCAGATCTTCATTCTACTCTGGCCTTAAGTTAGAATAATTAGATGGCCAGTGTCTGAAAAGAAACTATGAAATTCAACAGAGGTGTTTATAAAAGTATTTCCAGAGTGAAAGCTATTTTATTTAGTCTCCACTAGTGTTCAAGCAATGTTCACATCCAGGTGTCAAGGACAGCCCTGGCATTCTGTATTTAGTTCAGTGTTGTGCTTTGTTCTTAACCAGTTTTCAGCCTTCCCAGCTGAAGAGTTTATCATCAGGAAAGTGTTTTGTGAATGATGATTTATGAGTGAATGATGCCGTCTGAGAATATATATTGATTCTGGATGCACTTGGGACCCTGCAAGAGAAGCATGTGTGGAGAGAATGGAAAGAACCACCCTCCCATGAGAAAAACATCAAGATGGTCCTCACTTTCTTCTGGTTTTTCTTAAGATTTCTTAGATTGCGCATCAAATGGCTGTATTAGCTTTCTGAATGCAAAGCTTGTGACCTGCAAATTCTTCAACATCACAATTAATGTGATGATTCTTTGTTGACTCCTTTCATCCCTTTGAAGTGGAATGACATTTACTCTAGTAGCATTTTAAATGAACTAATCAATAGCCAGATATTCGCTATTAAGACTGATGAAGAAAGGTCAAGCGGGAGACAAAAGAGGTTGCCTTACTATTTGTTTTTTGTGGATTGCCAAACTTCTTCTAGTGCAGTGGATAATTTTGTGCTTCTTTTTAAAAGCATGTAATTTTATTATGAGTGCTAGAAAAATCTTGTCTCTGTTTGGTAATTTCTTATCCTTTTCTTGCACTTGAGAGCTGTTGAAAAGACATCGTGGCTGCAAAGAGCTTCCTTTACTTTAGTACTGGTTCCAAGGTACTGAGGTTCAACTTTTCATCCAAAACATTATTTTCCTGAAAATCTATAAAGTGATTGGAGAGGAGGCTTCTACTGCATTTGTACTGCTTTGCTGCTGCCTGTGTTTGGCTTTTGATGCTTCTTATACTTCCATAGAAGAAATCAGCTTCTGAGAGGGTGTACATACCGTATTTTCCGGCGTATAAGACGACTGGGTGTATAAGACGACCTCCAACTTTTCCAGTTAAAATATAGAGTTTGGGATATACTTGCCGTATAAGAAGACAACACCCGGCGTATAAGACGACCCCTGACTTTTGAGAAGATTTTCCTGGGTTTAAAAGTAGTCGTATACGCCAGAAAATACAGTACATATTTGCAATTAATAGTAATCACACAGTAAGTGGAAGGAAGCACTGCAGAGTTTGGTTGAGATCAGATTTACCCTCATCACACAGAAAAGAACTTTGTGATTAAGAAATCTTACCAAACTGGTGGTAAGAAAGGTTGTGTGGATGGTTAGGGAACATCTGCAAATCTGGGGGCTTTCTGTACTTGGCTTTATTCTGGACTATATCATGGAATAGGGCCTGCTGTCTGCATGCTAGTGCATACTATGGCAGACGCCAGGCGAAGCCTACCATAGTCTGTATTAGCATGTGGACAACACAGCAGAGATGTGCACCAATTTTTTTGACATTCTATTCAAATCGAATCGAATACCCAAAAACCCAATTAGATTTGAATCTTTTAAATTCAAATTTAACAAGATTCGATTTGAATTTACCAAATTCAAATCTATTCATTCGAATTTTTTATTTGAATCAGCACATATGAATGTTGACAACATTTGTGTGTGCACGTACGCATATTTCCCACATCCGTATCCATCCGTACGCATCCCATAGTTATTTCTTATGTAACACATTTTCGTCCTGTACAGATCTGTAAAAAATGCGTACAGATGCGTACAGATGCGGATCTTCAAGTACGCATTGTGTATTAACCCGTACACATACAAATGTCAGGATAATTCGAATGGATAGATCCGGAATCCAAAATTCTGTCCAAATGTTTACATTTGAATTTCGAGACATTCTATTTGGGTTTGAATGTCAAAATTTGTCACATTCGATTGGATTTTGAATGCCTATGAATATTCATGCACATCCCTACAACAGACCCCTATCCAGAGATATATTCCAGAATAAGACCAAGTGTGGAAAGGGCCCTGGTCTATGGGACGGTAGCTTCATAAGTAGTATAACTTTTATGAAAATACAGTGTGGCTAATTGTGATTGTCATGGTTGACTGGTTGGCTGGTGCATTGGATGTTTGCTGCCTTTGCCCTGTTCTCTCCCAAGGTTCTGTGTAATTTTACGTTATCATTTTGTAATGTATGTAATTTTATATTGCATTCTTTTGAATTATATGGGTTTTTTTAAAGGCAGTATACAAATAAAAATGGAAAATGGAATGTATGACAATTGCACAAATGGCAGGGAGACACAAAATATGTGCAATTACTACTAGATGCATCCAATAAAGACTGATTCACTCAGAGTTTTCCCTTCTCCCCAAGCCATTCAAATCCACTAGCCACAGTTCACTGGCCTTCCCCAATTGCCACATGTTGCTTCCTTCAGTCCAGGACAGTCCTTCCACATAGTAACAAGATAATTTTGACTGGAGGTTGGGATACGCACGAATGCAATTTTTGATATTTGATTCATAACAAATCAAATATTTGAAAATCCGAATTCATAAGAATAAGGAAAAATGAATGGCCTGACATTTGATTCAATACAAATACATTTGCATGTATTTGTCTGAAGAATTCGGACATTCGTATCTCTATGGGTACATAAGCATCATGAACATACCCATTTGCATCCTGTACGCATCCCGTACGCGTCCAATATGGATGCGTATGAGGTGCGTAAGTACCCATACAGATAGGAATAACTCACAGTATTCATATCCGTTCAAATTCGGAAATCTGAATGTCTGGACATTCGATTCGTATTCAAATGTCCAAATTCATACGAATAACAAATATTTTGAATATCCATGCACGTCCCTAATTGGAAGTGTTGATTTGAAGATTCAAGACTGTGTTGGCTGTGAAGCGAGGCTTTGGCTGAAAGCCTTCCTTTCCCTCCGCTGAACAATATGGTGATTCACAATACATCAAAGCCTGGCTCAGCTGGATCAAATAAAGGATTTTAACTACAATCGGCCTAGGTCGCCCACTGGTATTCATGCTAGCCTATGCTTCTAACCAGAGTGATAGAACTGGGAAAGCCTATTAATGAAGCTATCGCAGGTAAGTATAGTGATGTACTAGGGCAGGGAAGTCTCTAATTTCAAATCGTTGTGGTCTTGAAAACTCACTGGGTGATTTAGGGAGAGTCATTACCTTTCAGCTTACCTACCACACCACTTGGGACCTTCATGTGTTGTGTACCCTTGAGACTGGTACCCTTTATTGGTTGTGTGGGTGCGTTCTGGTGGAGGTGTTTTGGGGAGGAAGGTTACTAAAGAAAGGGGAATCTTGTTTTCATTTTAAATTTTGAATTCTTATTCTTGTTCTCTGTATTATATATTTAAGTAATATATTTTTAAATAATAATATTTTTATCTTGTTTCATTTTTGTGGATTTTGCCTTATAGTGTACTTTTACACTGATTTTGAAGTATAGAAAAACTGTAATCAGTGTTCTGTCTGTGGAATTATTGTGCTTTATTTCAGTTCTTGTTGTTTCTGGAAATCTGGTGGGTGGGCAGTTGAGCAACTTTACTTTTCTAGAAGTTATAGGAGGGTTGTTGTTGTTTTTTTGTGTGTAGATATAGATGAGCTATTGGACAGATTTTTGTCCCACAGGTTTTGTGTCCTTTCACTTAACTGTTCTACTAGCGCTAAAGCCACTGGGCAGCCAGGGCAGAGAGTTATTTAACTAAAACACATGAAACAATAAGGGCTTGTCCCCTTGCACTCCGTTTACTTCAGATTGGATTCAGGATATTCCCAATATGGACTCTAGTTTGAATTGACCCATCCCCATGCGATTGACAAAAGTGTGGGCTCAAGTAGAATACACCTGTCCCCATGCAAACCGCGCTAAACCCCTGCATCGGGAAACCACATCCTTTTCTCTCCACCCTCTCTCTCCTGATAGGAGCGAGGGCAGGGAAATCCCACCTAACACCCCTTTCCTGATCGCAACTGCTGGACATTAAACAGTGATCAAACAGAAACGAGCCTCTTCTCTCTGCAAACTGAACACCAGGTAAACGTAAAGGAACTGATCGCCCCAATAAGATGCAGCGATGAGTGGTGTCATCTGGCCCTTGCCGTCCCCCAAGCCTTTTCCTGCAACCCTTATTCCACCTCCGCTCCCCAGTTGCTGGCAAGCAGCTTAGGAAGTTAGAGGCAGTTTATCAGAGAAGCAGAAAAGCACTTCTCTGGTAAACTGCCTCTACATTGTGGTGGCTTTAGTTAACCTATTCCACCCCTGCTCTCCAACAAGCAACTTCTGAAGTTTGCCAGCTAAAAAGCTAACAAAAGCTGCTACAATGTTTAGAGGCAGTTTAACTTTGGTAAACTTCAGAATCTCCTTGCCTGCCAGCTAAAAAGCTAACCAATCTTCCACAGATGGACTAGGGAGAGAATTGCAGAAATCAGTGGACCAATGAAAACAGGAATAAGTGTGTGGAAGACATGGAAATCAAAGCTGGCAGGACACATCTCAAGGTATATAACACTCAAATATATAAATGAGGATAATATGGTTCTGGACAGAATCACTGGAAAAGATGAAACAAAAGGATTTGGAGACAGTTGATCTATTTACAGTCAATAATGAAATATTGAGTGATAGGCAATTAAAATATATTTTACGGAGGTAAAATTAGTTAAAAATTCATGCCATAAAATCTTTTATTGTTAAAAATAGACTTCAAGAAAAAATGAAACAACCAATATCAGCAATGGAAAAAAATAATAAAAGAGTGGAAGATAACTAAAAGGGGAGCGTGTGCAAAGATTTATAAAATAATAACTGATGATGGAGGAAGTATACTTGAGAGCACCACTGGGTCTTGGCAACTTGATATAGATGTGACAACAGAAGAAATGAAAAGGAAGTTTGGTGAAATAGCAAGAGTAAAACACTTGAGAGTAAGAGAATTACTTATGAAACTAGTAGCAAAGTGGAATAAGACTCCTGCACAGCTGGCTTATTTGATTAACAATTTGTCATTTAATTGCTGGAGGGATGTGGTATGAAGGGCACATTCCACCATATGTGGTGGATGTGCCCTAAGATTATCCCTTTCTGGAATAGAATCTTTAAAGAGATTAATGATATAATGGAATTGAATATTAATATGTACCCGGAAACAGCTTTGTTACAGATTTATAGAGAACAAAACATACAAGAAAATAAAAGATATATGTTGAGTAAGTTGCTTGGGGCGGCATTGGGAACTGTAGCTGTATCATGGAAATCAGCAGATAAATGTAAATTGGAAATGTGGTACTATTACATTGATGATCAGTTTAGATTCGATGTATATAGACAGAAGATATTGAAATGTATGGGTGTGAATATAAAAATTTCTGCTGAAACAGCTTAGGAAAGGTTATATTTATATACCACAAGACAAGACAGAAATAACAAAATGATAGATGAGGTTAAGAAATTTCTTATGATTCTGGGTTGAATTAAAATTAAATTGTATTAATTTAATTGACCTTGGGGGGAAGAAACTGTAAAATTTGTGTTTTGTATTACAATTGTTAAGAAATGATGTTTTGTAATATATGTAAAAATAACACAAACTAAAAAACTAAAAAATAAAACTAAATAAAAAAATAGAAAAATAGAAATTGCACCCTTATTTTCCCAAATCCTCTGCTGTCATTGTTGAGAAAAATCAGTCCACAAAGAGTCCGAGTTTTGATGAAGCAGGAACTCACCTGTATCTCAGCATTTTAGTACCCTGTATTTGAGGAGATCAAAGGCAACCAACAGAACTGTCCTCTTCCATGCTTTGCACACAGTTAGAAAAAGCTGGAATGCTAATAATTTTATTGGTGTCATACACTTTTGATGTAGTTTCCTTGCTTTTGGACTGTATATATTGGAAACATAAAAGCACAGAGATTGTTTTAAAATACTTGAACTATGATGAAATATACACTTCACAAAGCTTCTGGAGAATTGATTTCATCAACTTTAAACTCTCTTGCTCCCTCTGCATTTGTGTGTGTGTGTGTGTGTGTGTGCCATTGCTGTCACTTATGACCTTGATAGTAAAAAATGTGCTGAGTGGCTGACCAAGAATATCAACTGACCAGACTATCAGCATCCTCTTGCAATGTGTGATTGTCATGTGGTGGAGCGGTAGAATTTTCTTAACTCATTTATTGCCATGCTTCAAGAATGCTGCTTCCAGCGGTAAAGGTTTGGCATCTGGGAGCCAAGAAAATGGCTTGTTCTGCTTCAAGAATGTCCACATTCAAAGTCATTACCCTCCCTCAGGCTCCACTTTTTTCCCATCTTTTTTCAGGATAAGTGTTGTATAATCTGCCTCAGTTTCATTCCAAGTAATCCGGCCCATTTCTTCCACCCCCAGTAATGCAACATGATTGGCCATCTCTTTTTGTCAACCACCATTTTTTGTCTTTTGTCTTTGTTACAGATTCAGGCTCTCAAAATGTGTTTGGGAAACACACCAAAAACTCTAACCAACTTCAGGAGTAAAAATCTCCTTCCAACTGGATTTTAGCTGCTTTTCAGAAAATCCATCTTTCTTTCTTTTTCACCTAGAGAGTTATCAATCATTGGAGTTTGCTGCCAGAAGAGGTGGTAACAGCAACCAGCCTTCATAGCTTTAATAAAGAGTTAGACAAATTCTTGGAAAATGGGTGTTTCAATGGCTACTAGAATGGATGCCTAGGTACTATGTGCATGAAAGGGGATTTCTGACATTCAATTAGTAACAAATCAAATGTTAGAAAATCCATATTCGTACAAATAGATCTCCTTCGATTGTACTAGGATTCTATTTGAATCGAATGTATTTGTACGTAGTCATATGAATATCTGATACAAACAAATACATATCTGATATGTATCTGATACATATCCAACATGAATGCATATGTGTCTGACATGAATGAATACGTATCCAATACATATCCGATACATATTACATAGCAAATCTGCTCTGAAAGCCTCAAATGCAACCTGAATTCACTTTTAATCCACTCTTAATCCATGTCAAAAGCCATCTGGATCCATTGAAGATGTGACTATCGCTTCTGCTTTCCCACCTCCCCACTTTAACGAATGTCCGAATTATTCGTACGAAGGTCAATGTATGAATGTCGTAACATTCAATTCATATATGAATATCCTAATTCATCCTGCTTTGTACAAATAATGAATGTTATGAATATTTGTGCACGTCCCTACTAGGTACTGCATTCAGGTTAAGCAGTGGTTCTCAACCTGGGGGCCGAACGACCCTTTCAGACGGGTCGCGGCAAGTCTCCTGCCACCCTTCCCTCCCACTTCCCAGCTGCTCTACCCCCGTGGTTGGGGGTCTCCACAACATGAGGAACTCCATTAAGGGGTCACGGCATTAGGAAGGTTGAGAACCACTGGGTTAGAGGGACAGACAGGTTGCCTCTCAATGCCATTTGCAGGGAGTTGAAAGCAGTTGGACTTTTTGTCTTCATCTTTTGCTTGGCTGGCCACTGTGTGAGACAGGATGCTGGAACAGACGAGCTGTGGTCCAGTTCAGCAGGGCTCCTCTTATGTTCTTAGGAGTTAGATAATGTGAAAACAAAATGGCTTTTTGCTTGTGGATGTCTTCCCTGTTGAGGCTGATCAAAGAAGGATTAAACCCTTTTACGTCCGCACTCCTGTGAACCCTTCTTTCCAAATGAACATATCCAGAGATGCAACTGGTCATCATACAACGGCTGTATAAAGATGCTAAATAAGTCAGAATGATCACTGCCAAAGAGGAGAAACTAGCTGTTTGCAACTAATAAGAACTACACATATCAAGATCTCCAAAGTTGTGTGATTTTGCAAGTTATAGACTTCATGAAATAGAATAGGTGACTTGAGTAACTGTCAGGGTAGATTTGATTTAAATCATGATTTAAATAATTTCTATGAAGGACATGATTTTAATTATTTAAATCACAATGCTACTGAGGAAGGTTATAATCAATTTTAGTAGGAGAAGTGCAGCATTGTCTAAAAATCTTCATACACATTCATATTCAGAAGGTTCATTAAGAGATGTTGGGTTCATCCAGGGATTCCTGGTGTGAATGAATATCTGTTTTCAGACCCCACACAGTTTTTATTATTGTTTTAATATTTTGCTGTTTTAATTGATTTTAACCTTGTATTTAAGTAATGTTGCAAATTGCTTTGGGGCTTCCTTTAAATGAAGAAGCAGTGTGTTATGTTGCTCTGCAATGGCTTCAGCTGGCTGTGAATCAATTAGACCAAACTGTGGCTCTCAGACACAGTTCATACTCCGTTCTGGCTAGCAGAGGCGAAATAGGTTGGATGGCTTTCAGAAATATGGCGAAGTACCATGACCAAGAAGGAAAGCAGAATTCAGCACCGAAAGGAGCAGAGCCAAGAGTACAAATGGATGAGACAATCAGGGAGAGGGGGAATCATGGAAAGGAGTCATGCTGCTTCACAACTTTGCTAATCAGTAATTAATAACTGGTGTGGTGGAACTTTATACCATGAGCTCACAGACCTTTTCTGCTCCACAACTAACACTTCTCAGAGCCTGGGAGGATACTTTAAAGTATTCTGTTTTCTCCCAGCCAGTCCCGCACTACTATGGCGTTCTGCTGTCGTATCCAGACATCACAGAAAGGGTGCCTCAGAGATGCCTGAGAGAGACATATTACCACGCCTTCTGTAATCCACCTTTTCTAGGACAGAATGTTCACGCGTATGGGAAGGGCAGACTAGTGTGTGAACAATCCTACCTCGAAGCCTTCTCTAAGCTCTCTCAGGGAGACAATGGGCCTTTCCAGACTTGGCCTTACTCTGGGATATATCCTGGAATAGGGACCTGCTGTCTGCATGCTAGTGCAGACTACAGCAGGCCCTGGGCAAGGCCTGTTATAATTTGTATTAGCAAGCAAACAACAGACCCCTGTCCTGAGATATATTCCAGAATAAGGCCAAGTCAGAAAGGGTCGATGTGTGACCCTTATGTTTATAGCCCTTCTCTAATCCACCTTTTCTAAGCACTGAATGTTCATGAGAGAGGGATGAACAGGTTGATGTGTGAACAATTCCACCTGGAAGCCTTCTCTAAGCCACCTCAGAGGTGCCTTGGAGAAGCTTTATTTTAATGGGTTTGATTGCAGCCTGAGCTAGCCTTCATTCCATGCACTGCCCTTGATGTGACATGGCTTATCCTATTCCTCACAATGAGGTTGGTTAAGGCTAGAACTCTGAGAAGCGGCATCCTCTGATGCTGACATGGCCAGAGGTCAAAAGCAGCTCAGAAGTTGTAAGTGCTTCCTCTGTTTGTCACAGTTTTCACTATGTGAGTCAGGAGGGGGCATGACATGACATATAAATGTTTTAAAAGACAAGGTAAGTGCACACTATGGAAAGTAAAAGGGAGAAGAAGAATGGCTCACTGGTAGATGGATAAGACTCAATTAAGACAGCACTGAAAACTTCTATGGGAGAGCTAAGAAAGATCATAGAAAATTGGTCATTTTGGAGAAGACAATCCATGTGGTCACCAAAAGCCAGCTACAGCAAGCAAACACACTATGCAAGATTTAAAAAACCCTACCCTGACGCGATTCCTCTAAAGGCCATGTTCCTTTGTCTTCTGCTTGAGATGCCCAGAAGTAATTGGTGGACCACTGTGGGTGACAGCTGTGTGGCCTGATCCAGCAGGATTCCTCTTGTTTTCTTAAGTTTTCTGCACCTCAGTGGTTCATGGGGTTTGTTGAAGTTCCTGCAGTGCCTGCTTGAAGCCTACTTGTCACAACACGGAAAGAGTTTTGTTGTTGTTGTTTTAAAAATGAACCAATATGACACACAAGATTGTCTTTCACCAATGCCCCCCTCACCCCAACTGCTGCTGACCTAAGGTACATGGTGGGATAGAAAATGCAGAACAAACACACCAGAGTTTCATCCCAAATGAGAAAGTATCTATTAATCATAAGAACAGCTAATAAAAAAGCAAGAAAAAAAATGCCTTCTTTATACACTTTCACGCACAAAAGACAATGAAGCTTGACACTTATCTGCCCAAACCAAATCTGGCCGAAGTGAAACTTGAATGCAAATTCCCTTAGCCATCCAACAAGCAGGGCAGACCCCTCTATTTCCTCTACATCAGCAGGAATCTGCTGTCTTTTCTCTCAAGAGAAACAGCATTTTCTTACTACCTTTCCATTAATGTGTTTTCTATCCTCTCCTTTTCCTGTGATCAAAGATCCCTTCTCAAGATGGTGTCACCAGTTCAGATGATTAGCTTTCCTGCTTGAGAACTCAGGATTTCTTGTAAGGTTATCTTCCCCTGGCAGTCATCCTGGAAATCTCAGTGGAAAGGATTTAGACAGAAGGACAAAACAGGTGAGAAAGTACCATCTACATGCTACTCTAAGTTAAGATCCACATGGACATTAAGATCACTGTGGGACCACAGCAGAAGCATGCTTGGCACATATTTTTGCAGTCAAAGAGTCCTCCTAGGGTGTTTTTCCACCGCACTCCTTTAATCCGTATCTAAGAAGATCCGGATCTAAGGAATGGGTACTTCCCTTAATCTGGATCTAGTAGAGCACCCATTTGGAAATCCAGATCTACCCATGAGGGTTCTGCTTGTCACCCCAGGTGTTTCGGGGGAGAGGGGGTGCAATCTCTGAAGTGGCTTCGAAGTTAAAATTACTGAATACAATTTGATCAAATAATATTCCAAATTGTCAAGCAAGAGGCCAGACGCGTACAGTTGTTATTTCTGAATCGAACAGAGTCACATTGTGAGCTGTGTATATATTATTTTGAATATCCATAGGCCACTGAGGAAGACTTTTAGTCGAAACGCGTCTGGCCTCTTGCTTGGCAATTTGGAATATTATTTGATCAAATTGTATTCAGTAATTTTAACTTTTCAGTGGGGTATTGTACCCTTCTAGTAATTATATTGGCTTCTCTGCGTTTGAATTCAGTAATTTCTTTACATATTTGCTTTTGTATTATATTTGTAAAACGGGACTTATTTTACCCTGTTTATGACTTATTTTATACTTTTTGGCAGACCCCCCCCTTTTTTTTGTCTGGTTTTTGGTTTTGCACCTTGGGTTTTTTGCCTTGGGAATTTGTGTTGGTTTGTTCATGATATTTGGCCACCATTCTACCTCTGTTTCACACAGGGATTTTTTTGGTAAGAGAAAACCAAGATTTTTTTTTAATTTAAAACTTTTAATGAAAAACAACTCATAAACACTGGAAAATTAACCAAGCTGAATTTTCTCACAGCTTTCTACCAGGACACCTCAAAGTCAAACACAACAAAGAAGCAAACTCACTTTGAAAATACAGTCAGCAACGCTTCCGTTTGCTAATTAAATAAAGTAACTAATAAATATAAACAAAAGCCAAGTAGATAATACTATAACAGTTGCTTAGAAGGCATTGAACTATCTCAGCAAACAAAGTCAAATTTAAGAAAAAATGGGGATTGATTTTTTTGCAAAATACTATGCCTTAGGTTTGGTTCAACAGGGCGCTTAATCCATTAGAATCAGTGTCTGAGGCAAAGGAAGCTACTAAAGGGCCAAATATTTAATGAGACCCTTGGGCCAGATGACCATTTAATTAATTCCTAAAAGGCCACATAACTGGAAGGTGCCCCCTGCTGACAATAGTGTCTTTAAACATTCTGGATCTTCATCCTCTACAAGCTATTAGGTAAAAGGCCATTATTTCAGATTTGTTAATGGAAGCCAGCTTGTGGCTGCCTCTCCTTAAGAGGCAAAGGTGACTCATAGAGTTTAGTTTTATATCATAAACTACCCAAATGCCAGAGTCAGGCATTCCCTTATTTAAAATTATGCAGATAGTGACCCAAGGTATGGATATGAGAGCGACACATTGCACATTGTAGGTCAACAGCCTAGTTTTGATATGATGCTGTGCACATCATATATTTTTAAAATATATTTGGTGGGAAAATGCATTCCCCTCCTTTGTGTGCATATGTAAGTAAAAAACTACATCATGTGCATGCCTGGCCATTGATCTTCCATGGTTTTCTCACTGTCATTCTTTTGAAAGAATACAATAAATCATTCAAGGTCAAAGAAAAAAATGTGTGATATAAGCATTTGTTACCTTAATGTATCTATTCATAGTATTGACTTGGCTGCTGATGAAATATTAGAAATCAGAAAACACATCCACCACAAGGGCATACACGTTCCTATAAAGATATATTAAAAAGGAGAATTTTTTCAGAATGAGCTGTCCAACAGAATATAATTTTTGAACTCCAAAGTAATATTCCTTTCCCACTAGCTGCTGTTCTCCCCTTTATTTTATAAGACCTCTTCTCTCTTTGGTGGGGAGGTGGGGAGACTGTCTACTTTTGTCTTAACAGAACCCCCAATTGGCTTATTTGCTTTCACATTAAGAACTATGAATCTTCCAAGTGCAAAAATTGAAAAGATAATAAATTAAAATATTGGATGGCCAAATTTAGTCTGGATCTGCCAATGTACAAACCTGAGATATGCTTCATATTCACATTTGATTTATTTTTATTTTTGCTCCGTGGCATTTAAAAGAAAACAGATTTGACCCAAATTCAGCAAATTGTTTGCTCTTTGTGAAAGTTATTTGGGGACCGTTCCCCCTTTTGTAGTTGCTGCTCTTAGATTACAAGAGTACACAAAAAAGATTCCACAGTGGTTATTCTGTGTCACATTTGAAATCTCATGTATTATTAACAAGGTATTGATGGCAGCAGGGAACTGCCTTGATGGGCAGGACCCTTTCTTTTGCAATTGTGCCTTGTTTCCTAAATTTCCAGCGCTATTGGTTGCCATTGAAGTTTGGATGACCAGCAAAAAACTCTGCTTAGAATTCTCATTGAAATGTGCAATGGTCTGCGTTTTTTCTGGATGCTGCTGCTCTGGATAGGAAATGCCTTACCCACATAACTGAAAACTGAGAAGTCCTTTACCCATCCCATTGTCTGAATGCAGACCTAATTCTGAGCTATTAAAAAAATCTAAATGCTGTTAACAGGAGCTGGAGCACCAAGTATGCAGCTGGTCTTTAGTAGCTCTATCATCACAGTTCAGAACAACAGGAAAAAACAGGATTTATTTATTTATTTATTTATTTATTTATTTATTTATTTATTTATTTATTTATTTATTTATTTATTTATTTATTTATTTATTTATTTGCTGAACCTGTTGCTGTCGTTCAGTTGTGTCCAGTGCTTCATAATTCCATGGGCCATAGCATGCCAGGCAGGGCCCTTGTTCTCCACTGACTTTTGAAGTTTGCCCAGACTCATGTTTGTTGCTACTGTGACACTGTCTATCCATCTCATCCTCTACCGTTCCCCTTTCCTCTTGCCTTTCGTCTTTTCCAGCATCAGCACTTTTCCAGTGAGTCCCGTCTTCTCATCATCTGGCCAACGTGTCTGAGTTTCATCTTCAGCATTTGTCTTTCCATTAAACAGTCAGGGTTGATGTCCTTTAAGCCCTGTTCCCACTAGGACCATTTAGAGTATTCAAAATGGTTTGAAAACACTGTCTGCACCGAAAAGTGGCTTTCCGAGTTAAAAAGAGGAGTAATTGGTAGAAAACGAATTAAATAAACAAACAAACAACTCTCGCTCCCGTTTTTTAAAATGAAATGGTTTATTTCCCCAGTGGGGCGTTCCCACTTGGCTCGGAGTGTTTTAAAACCGTGGAATTAACGGGCACCTGCCTGCCCGCCCACCACTGACTTGGTTGCCCAGCTGCTTCCCTGCCTGCCTGCCCAGCTGCCTGCTATTTCGGCTGCTGCTTTGCACCCACCATTGTGGCTGCCGCCTGCTGCCGCCCTGTTCAATCGCTCGACTTTCCGACGAGCAGCCCTGGTGTTCCCGAGGCACAGGAAGGAGGAATTGAAAGTGGCGAGTGAGCAAGCGAGCTCCCCACTCCCTTTTGGGCATTGCTGCTGCTGCTGCCACCATACCACCACCATGCTCCGCTTTAAAGTGGAATTAACAAAAACAAATGGGAACACAAATAATGTATGTTCACATCCTTTTTTTAATTCCGCTTTAACAGAGCTAAGTGGGAATTCACCCTTAGTGTTCTCTGATTTGATCTCCTTGCAGTCCAAGGGACTCTCAAAGGCCCTGTCCCCAAAAGACTTATTAGCCCCTCTCGGCTTCCTCTGCCGTCACTCTGTTATAGCTGACTTTAAAAGTCCCCTCCACTTCCGGAATAAGCGCCCCCATGGTAGCCGCGATCTAAACGGACTTTCCGTCCCCAAGGAAGCCTGTTTCCTTTCCCCGCATCTCCCCCCCCCGCCCCCTCTCTTGTTAAAAGGAAAAATAGCCAGATCTCCGGCTCCTGAAACAGCTTCCCGCCCCTAGCAAAGGCAGATGATCGCTCATTCATTCACTTTCAGCACTTACTTTCACTCAGTTCTCTGTTAGAAAAGGCTTTCTGCCCCAGCAAAGTCAGCCTCTGCAGGCATCGGCAGCGCGATCCTTCACTCATTCTCTTTTAAGGCTTTCACAGATCACTGATAACAATGTTGCAATTCTGAGCAATTCTGGCTCTTTTTACAAAGGAAAGGAAGCGAACCTGCTGCATTTCTCAGATGTGTGAATGCTTTTTGGCTGTGTGTGCAGGCAAGCAATCACCGCCCCTTTTGCCACGGAGCGTCCTCAAGGCAGATAGCAAGCAAAACCCGCGAATCGCCAAAAGAGCGCTGGAACTCTTCTTTAAAGTGTACGTATTTTATCGTGGGTGTCTCACTTTCCTAAGCTCCCTAAGCGCCTTGTAAAGCCTGGAATGGGGCCGCTCAGAGGCAAAAGAAGAGTTCCAGCAGACTTTCAATTGCATGGGGACAGGGCCAAAAGTCTTCTCCAGCAGCACAATCTGAAAGCGTTGATTCTTTGGTGCACAGGCTGCCTTATGGTCCATCTATCATAGCTATTCATCACTACTGGAAAGACCATTGCGTTCACAGTACAAACCCTTGTTGGCAAGGTGACGCCTATGCTTTTTACAATGCTATCGACGTTTCCTATAGCTTTCTGCCTAAGAAGCAAGAATAAAACCTGCCACTGCTTCCATTTCTTCCCCTTCTGTTTCCATGAAGTGATGGGGCCAGATGCCATGATTTTAGTTTTTTAATTAAATATTGACCTTCAAGCCAGCTTTTGCAGGTTCGTTTCTCACCCTCAGCAAGAGGCTCCTTCGTCCTTTTTCACTTCTTTCCTTCAGAGTGCTCATTTCCATATCTGAGGCTCTTAAAATTTCTCCTGGCTTTTGGTTCATTCAGATTGGCATTTCGTATGAACTGAAAAGCTTCAAATGTTCACATTTGAATTGAATATGGGCTATTTTTGACAGCAGACATTTGCATGTGAAGCAAAAGATTTGGGGGTTCATTTGAAGCTTTGTTACATTCATGAGTAGAGGTGTGCACAGATGCTATTTCCGGCATGCGATTTGATTTGAATCAAATATCCAAAAATGCATATAAATTCAAACGTTCAAGATACGAATGTATTCACATTCCATCCGATTCAAATACATCTGTATCTATTTGTATGAATGTTTTGTTCATATTTGAAGACACAAATGTCGCCAACATTTGCATGTGTCCATATGCATCTGTATGCATCCAGCTTTTATCCCATATGCATCCCATTTTCACCCAGTACATAACTGTACAGATGCGTACAGATATGAATAAGATGTGCACAGATACCTATGTAATCCGTACGTATCCGAGTAATTCATACAAATGATTCAAAACAGTTGAAATTTTTTGAATGTAAAAAAAATGAATGCATAGAGATTGGATTCGAATTTGAATGTGTGAATTCGAACGAATTCAATCGAATTTTGACTATTTAAGATATTCTTGCACATCCCTATTTATGAGGGTTCATGAGAATTTGTAGATTCTTCGTGGATTTGGAGTAGATTTGGAGGTGTGACGGGTGGTAGCTTGGATCGATGGAGCATTCAATGAAACATTTGAAGTGAATTCAAAACCTAGCACACCCCGAAGACACACCACATGTTGACTAGGACATAAAGGGTGGTAAGTCAGTGGATCTCCACCCAGACATTTACCCATCCCAGTCTCTAGGGGACCAGAGGTTGGCTGAGTAGTGATGTTTGGATGCAACCTTAGGGTAACTTTTTGCACTCAGAGTATTCTAACATACGTTAACTTACCAATACAGTTAGACCTCTGTATCCACTGATCCAGTTACTGCGGTTTCACTTTTCCACAGTGACTGGACCAACACACACACACACACACGTACGTTGCTAGTGCCATTAGGCTTACCTGGAGCTTCTTAGATGCATGGAGCACTCAAGGGGTGTTTTTCCACTGTCACTAAAATTACCCATTAAGTACCCATTAATGGGTATGAAATGGCATTTTTGTACCCATTAACGGGTACTTAATGGGTACTTCTAGTGACAGTGGGAAAACACCCAAGAAAATGGACACAATGATGTGAGCTTTCCCTTGATGGGGTCTGAGCTTTCTGCAACACACCAGGAAAGGGATCTCGGAGTTCTGGTGGACAGTTCCATGAAGGTGTCAACTCAGTGCGCGGCAGCAGCGAAAAAAGCAAATTCAATGCTGGGAATAATTAGGAAGGGAATAGAAAATAAGACAGCAAGTGTCATTTTGCCCCATTATAAATCTATGGTGAGACCACATTTGGAGTATTGTGTACAATTCTGGTCACCACACCTCAAAAAGGATATTGTGGAACTAGAGAAGGTGCAGAAAAGGGCAACCAGAATGATTAAGGGTCTGGAACACCTCCCTTACGAAACCAGGCTGCAACGTCTAGGCCTCTTCAGTCTGGAGAGACGGCGTTTGAGAGGGGACCTGATTGAAGTATATAAAATTATGCACAGTATAGAAAAGGTGGATAGAGAAAATTTCTCTATCGCACAACACTAGAACCAGGGGGCACTCTGTGAAGCTGATGGGTAGGAGAATAAGGTCTGACAGGGGGAAGTATTTCTTCACCCAGAGGGTCATCGGCTTATGGAATGTGCTGCCGGAAGAGGTGGTGACAGCTACCAGTCTGGATGGCTTGAAGGTAGGGTTAGACAAATTTATGGACGACAGATGTATCAATGGCTGCTAGAACGAATGCCTAGGTGCATCCTTCAGGCTGAGGGGGGGGGAGGAACTGGGGCGCTTCTAAGGCCATCTGCTGGGACTCGAGAGCAGGAGAAGGTTTGTCCTTGTCTCTGCTTGAGATGCCCATGAGCATTTGGTGGGCCACTGTGTGCGACAGGATGCTGGACTAGATGGGCTGTGGCCTGATCCAGCAAGGCTTCTCTTATGTTCTTATGATTCCTGTGAAATCTTGTGGGATTTCACAGGAAGTATGTGAAATTGAATGCATTTCCCTGTGTTTGAAATATCCACTTTTTTGGGTAATTGTGATCGGACCTGGAACGTATCCCCGCAGATATGGAGGTCTGACTGTATAAACTAATGTTATTTGCTATTTCACATCGAACACCTCTGTGTTTCTCATGAAGCACCTTGCCTGTGGCACTTTCTTTTCTTCTAGAATATCTGTTTATGAACGAGTGGATCAGCACATATACTGTAACATGAAAGTGACCTGCTGTTTTGTATACCTTGGTTCGGTGCAGAATTAAACATAACCTACTCTTCCAGTTTGGCACAGACAATACAGCAAGCATGACAAGAATGGGGATTTCCTTACCCCCTCCCTATTCTCACTTCTCTTTTGCTTATACATTTGGCTCTTTCATCTCACAGATGCATCACTTAGCTCTGGAAGAGATGGAAACGTACGTGCCTGCCTAAAGCATGTTATAAAGTATATCTTAAATGGAATATGGGAGTTTAAAGTGCATTTGAGAAATTCCTTGACACTTTTCAGGAAACTTGGTTAAACACCAGGGAATAAATATTGATTCAAGGCATAAAATGATAAAATAATATTTTTGTCGAAACGACTGCAGAAGAGGGGTCCATAAGATCTGGTTGCTCAGATCAGATAGAATAAAATCAGGGGGCTACTCAGTAAAATGAGCACAGCACGTAAAAGGCAGCTGGCATGATTTACCACATTTTGAGCTAAGATGGGGAATCTCAGTAGTGGTTGGCAGTCATTATAGCTGGTGGTGCAATGGACTGGCATCTAAAAGGAAATGGTACCAGGGGTCCAAATGGATAGAGCTGGAGGCCACTGAGGTGCTGCAAAGGTTGCAGTTCTAGAGGGCATATAGTGCCCATGAGTTACTGCCATACAGGTGTGTGCTAAGCATGGAAGCCTGCTAGACATTTATCTATGGTCTTTTCTGCACCAGGCATTATTCTGGATTATATTTTGGAATAGGGATGTGGTAACTACATATAGCCCCTGCCAAGGACCTACTGTACTCCAGTACAGTAAGGGCCTCTATGTTGATGTTCAACAAGAAATTTTCCCAGACTTTGGTGGAAGGGTGTACAATGATAGTTTTCTCAAGGGGGTAGATAGCAGGAAAGGAACTGGAACAAGGCATATAATTCACCTCTTCTGTCAGGTTGCATCTAAACACAGTTTTTCTTTCCAAGAAGCAGGAAGACTTTTTTCTTTAATCAGTTACATAGGTTGTAGAGGACAGAAAGAATACAACATAGAGAGGGATATTTACAGAGAACAGTTCTAATGGTCTACACATGTAGCCAATCGGAATACAAATTACATAATCAAGAAATTTTACACCCATATCAAGCTTGCACCTGGCAAGTTAGTATCTTAAGGGTGCATTCCGAGGAAAAGAAAAGTTTCTGCCCATTGTGAGTTTTAGTTCCTGACTCTATTTGAATACTTGACATGTTTTTGCTATGTCAATATGGTTGTTTGACTTCAAAGGGCAGGTTACTAGTGATTATGGACCAAGGAAAGTAAACTCTTCCATGACTTTGAGGGTGGAACCACCAATACAAATTCTAGGGGTATTGTGAAGATCCTGACCCATGATGTAAACCTTCTTTAGATGTATGGTTAAGCTGAACTTGCCACCTACAAGTGTGGCTGCTAATGAGTCTGCTAAGAAGAAGAAGAGTTGGCTTTTCTACCCCGCTTTTCTCACCCATTTAAGGGGACTCAAAGCAGATGACAAAGTTTTTCTATTATTCTCCCCACGACAGAACACCCTGTGAGGTAGGTGGGGTTGTGAGAGCTCAGAAGAGAGCTGTGAATAGCCTAAGGTCACCCAGCTGGCTTCATGGGGGAGGGCGGAATTGAACCCGGTATTCCCAGATAAGAGTCTGGCTCCTTAACTACTAGACCAAACTGGCTCAGAGTGTGCAGCCAGGGCACTGTTGCCTGCAAAAAGTAACTCATGGATCAGCAGACATTCTGAAGGCATTTGCAATAGCAGGAAGAAAAAGAGTCCAAAGAGAGCAGGTGCAAGTATGCAGCACCACTTCACTACACCATTTATCAGGAATGGTTATGAGGCTCAAAGCCAGAGTTTGGCCTGGAGCTCTGGGCAGGGCAGGCATGGGTGAGATCAGCACCATCTGCACAGTGGCAGTGATCCACATTAGTTCATGCCACGGTTGCACTCTCAGGGCCTCTGAAAGCTAGTGTGAGAGAAGTCTGCCATCTTTGGGTAGGCTAATCTGACAGCTAAAAACACAGGTTCCTAGCCTTAAGGTCTCTTGTGGGTCCTTTTTGGTAGCATGCTATAAGGGGTCACTGAAAGGCACCCCATAGAAATCCTGAACATGGGAGACAGCCTTCTGCACAACTCCCGTGTTTTGGCTCAGGCCATGCTGGTCCCTCTGGTGGATCCAGTTAATTGATTCCACCAGAGATGAGGATTGGGGCCTCCCTTAATCTGGATCTTGCTCTGTCTCATGTGAACAGAATCAGACCAGTGAGGAGCAGGGCCTCTGTCCTTAAGGGTCTGTGCAGAAAGGGCCAGAGATACAGAAGTGATTTGCCATTGCCTTCTTCCAGGATAAGAGGCTGGGAACTGAACAGACGGCACTCTGTTTTCAGGCAGTTTTCTCTACCACTGAGTTACAGCCAGTCTGCAACCATATCACCCTTACATGGCTCTGTGTCGTAGCTACAGCACAGTGGCACAGCTGCCTATTTAGCTATCCCATTTATCTGTTGTAGTTGCAGAGCTGAGATCAGGATGAGCATCGGTGCACAAAAGCATGTGCCTTGCCTCAAAGTGATTGAGGAGAAGGACTTTGAATAAGATGGCCTTTCGACTCTATTTTCTTGAATTATTTAGACTCTATTGGGAATAGCCTGCCTTAAGAGCAGCCATTATCACTATTCATCATAAGGTCTGCAATGAAAAATAATTTGAAGAGTAGCTTCACACATGTGCTTTAGTTCTTTAGCTTCCCAATATACAGAAAGGCTCAGATGGGAAGCAAAGTGTCTCTTTTTAATGTGAAGCTTTGCCATAATGTGAATAAAAAAGAGGTCTCAGTGCTACTCTTCATTAGTTCGTATTGGAAATATTTATATGTCCTCCACAATCAGTCTATCAGGTTTAGTGATTAATTTGTTAATTAATATGCAGATTAAAATTCAAAACTACCAATTTTTGCTGGTGTCTGTTTTGCTCTATACTAGTGGTTCATAACCTTTATTACAGTTCACACTCTTTTGTAGTTGTTGTTTTGGTTTGGTTTCTTCTTCTTCCCTATCAAAATTCACTAAACATTGCAGAAATTTCTTTCTTTCCACTTATTTTTGAGGAAGTTAAGAAAAATAATAAGGGTTGGCTTTTATATCCCACTTTTCTCACCCATTTAAGAGTACTGGCAAACCTTCTGTCTTTCTCCCCACAACAAGCACCCTGTGAAGTAGGTAGGGCTGTGAGAGCTCAGAAGGGGAGCTGTGACTAGCCCAAGGTCTCCCAGCTGGGTTCATGGAGGTGTGTGAAATCAAGCCCGGTGACCACGAAATATTAGTCCTGCACTCTAAGCGCAAGACTAAACTGGCTCACAGATTAGTAGAACTAAAGTGCTAAATGAATTTACACAAGGCTGGTGCACTGACAAAAGGTTCATCAAAAATGAAACTGGGATCCTGAAAGCTATCCAGCTTTTCACTGAAGGCTCAGAAGAGTTCATCATATAAGCCTCCACCATGCAAGGAGGCATCTCTGTTAGTGTATCTAGACATGGCTTATGGTGGACAGTGTGAATTTCAACCCCCCACTGCTGCCATCTGGAGAGACATCAGTAGCATAGAATAATTAAGAGCTGGGCAAAAAAATGGCCACCTTCTGTGGCCATTTCCTGTCTGATGATTGATTGCACCAGCCAGAAACTTCACAGGTTGCTGAACAAACTTTCCCTGGGCCTTTAAGCCAGGAAGGGCAGGAGACATTCAAAAGTATACAACCTGCACTAGCAGGATTGTTACATCCTGCTGCACAGATTTTCCTTTTCAACCCCACTGAAAGGGGCAGCACCACTGCAGTTATGCACCATATCACTTGGTTACTATGGCAATGGCACTTTGCACACCCATTGCCATGGCAACGTGATCCTAGCAATAACACTTATCCAGCCCTTGGGGAAGCACTAGCTAAGTTCTGGGTACACAAGGCATCACAAGATGCAGACACCCAATTCATCATAAAGTTCACCAACCTATGCGCCTAAGTAAACTTTGAAAAGTCCCACCAACCTATGCCAACAATATTTTGCGTTTATTTTTGTTTTTTTAGGGGAGAGTTTCCTCTGATTTTGCTTCCTGAATCAAAGCCTGTGGTTGCAATGTTTTAGATAATTTATCTTGTATGATTTATATGATTTGTAAACTTGATACGGCCATATGAGTAGTCAATGAAATTCATTCATTCATTCATTGTGATCTTGAGAACTGCAAGTATAGGGTGTGATAGAAAAACAAACTAATAGTCTTGTGCTCAGTGGGTTCAGAATGCACTGCTAATTTTCAGCACTCTTTTTTTTTTGTTGTTGTTGTTGAATAACTTCCTAGTCTTTGAAATTACAATCCAAGAGAAATGTAAAGTTGGAACACCTCTACTTTATATCCTGCTGAAGCCTTTGAAGTTACCACACTATTGTTTACTGTTGATCCCAATATACCCCTCAGAAGGGAAGGAGGGAAGAAAGAAGTTTTTAAACCTCATTTCCTTGGATAAAGAAAGAGTGTCTTTTTGCCTTGTTACACAGGTTTAAATGTCCCAGAATAGCATTGAGATGGGCATGCTGGGATTGTCAGAATCCTAAAATAGTGCCAGGATAGGATGTTAACGCCATTTCCTATTTTTGTCTGCAGTTATAAAAATGCCATTTTATCATAAAGATGTCAAGTGATTTGCCACACTTTTAGGAAGCTTGCAGACGCACCAGAGCTGTTTTAAAGCAGTGCTGTGAAACTTCATGCATGTTTAAGGTAGAAGAACACACAGTTCTGCTCTTCTTTTAAGGATTTTCCAGATGTGTTAAGACTTCTGATACACACACGGGCTGTTATTGGATCTGGTGTCACAACACATATTGGCTTGAGGGAAATTGTCTGCAAATTTTATTCCATTATCTTGGACATCTCAGTGGAATTTCATTTTGAAAATTCATAAAATTGCTCTCATGTTCCGCTAAAGATGCATATTTTGGCACAAGGGTCAGGCAAAGGGCAAAGACAAGCCAAGTCGTCGTTGACAAGCCAAGCCACTCTAGGACTTGATTGCAATAATTTTAACTTGCTGTGTTTCCACAAATGGTGTTTACAAGGATATGCGGTATTTTTGCCTGATTTATGACAGCAGGATGCAAGAGAAGAAACTCGGTGTATCAGAGCTGTGACCCCAGTGACATTGTTTTGCCCTCAAACCCAAAGAATGTGGATACAGCAAGACTCATCCCTGCTTGAACACAATCAACTGTAAGCCCAGCATAGCTCATTTTAACAAAACTAACTGATGCTATTCAGTTTTTTTTTTAAAAAAAAAAATCAGTCTGGCACCAGAATCACAGCTGGATACTGCGAAACAGAGGAGAGAGGTTTGCTATTTGTTACCTCTGGCCTCATTGTCATTGTGTGTGATTTTACAGCTCTTACAAAGAGCCAAGCTGTAATTATATGCCCTGCCCTGAATAGTGGCTTGGTATGTAGCTGCATCATTGAGGAGGAGAGTGGGGGAGACACACACCAGATAATCGCTTGTTATTTGACACCTTCCTGAGTTTAGATAGCTATTTGTTCAAGGAAATGGAAAGTTAAAAGAGTCTTCAGCTGCTTTGGGAAACTATTTACATTTTGCAGCTTAACTACACTGGCTGGCACCTGAAGAGGTAAAGTCCAAAGGAATATGTTGGTGTCGACTAACAGGGGCTGCATCTAGACATCAGTTACTTATTGTGCAACCCATAATATGAAAACAATCCAGTCCTTAGCTTGGTGGGTGACTAAATGGAAGGCATTTCCAACATAGTGTGCTCTTGCCATTCTTTTGCATTGGATTCTAATTCCTCTGATTCCATTTAATCCTGCTTTTAAGCCTATACCAGCAATATCTTGAACTTTAAAAGAAAAAAAAAATAAGCAGGCCCAGCCATTTTAAGACTCTGCAGCTTGATCTATGGTGGCTGAACACCATCATACTGTACGCCTTTTTGGCAAATGGGTGCCCAGTCTGATACAGCAGGGAGACAATGCTGTCAAAGCATTCAGAGAATGCAGTATCTCCCACTCTCCCTTGCCATGGTCTTCTGAATCTCCACAACAAGCATATGTACTCATGGGACCCACAGATCACAAATGCATACACCTGTTGATGAACCGAGGACTTCTGATTGTGCCTGGAATCACCAAGGAGCAGAAAAGAATCAGACACATAGCTGGACTGGCACCAAAAGAGTGGAATAGGACATGGGTGGTTGCATTCATGCACAACAATATCCTGTTTCACATGAGTAATATGGAAAAAGGTAGAAAAGGTACTGAGGAGGCTGCTTGGTTGTCCAGAGAAAGGATTATGTAGAAAATGCAGGCCCTGACCTATGGTTGGAGTAGAACAGCCAGGCCTACTGGAACAGTGCCATCTGCATGATGGTGCTGGTCCGGACCAGCCCCTGATCTGGCCCTGAAGCTTGTGAGGGCTCTGAGGTTGGGCTTCAAGAGCTCTGAGGGCTAGGAACAAAAGCTGTTAGACTCAGATTGTAAGAACATAAGAGGAGCCCTGCTGGATCAGGGCACAGCCCAGCTAGTCCAGCATCCCGTCTCACACAGTGGCCTACCAATTGCCCAGGGGCATCTCTAGCAGAAGACAAAAGCAAATCCTTCACCTGCTCTCAAATCCCAGCAAATGGCCTTAGAGGCATCCTGCCTGTCTCCCCAGCTTGCAGGATGTACCTAGGTATCCATTCTAGCAGCCGTTGATACATCTGTCATCCATGAATTTGCCTAACCCTTTCTTAAACTTATCTAGGCTGGTTGCTGTTACCGCCTCTTCTGGCAGCACATTCCATAGATCAATGGGTCTCTGGGTAACAAGATCCTCCTTCTTGTCTGATCTGACTCTCCTATCCATCAACTTCACAGTGTGTCCCCTGGTTCTAGGGTAGTGTGATGGACACATTTCAGTGGCATACTTTGTCACACTGCTGCAATTCAACCCCCACTAGTCAAGAATATGGGAGGCATGCCTTCTTCCTGCCTCCTCATTCTGGACCAGAGTCTGTTTTGGTCTGCTGATTTCATTCATTCGTCCGTCCGTCCGTCCGTCCGTCCGTCCGTCCGTCCGTCCGTCCGTCCGTCCGTCCGTCCGTCCGTCCGTCCGTCCGTCCGTCCGTCCGTCCGTCCGTCCGTCCATCTATCTATCTATCTATCTATCTATCTATCTATCTATCTATCTATCTATCTATCTATCTATCTATCTATCTATCCTGCCCTATACCCAAAGGTCTCAGGGCAGGTAACCACTTTTAAAATCCAGCATATCAGAAGAAACCTATATTAAAACAATAATGTCCATCAACAGCATTTAAATCCAACGTGTTAAAAAACAGCACAATACCAGTTAAAATAGTAGTGTTTGTAGTGGGGGCCAAACACAACCAACATTTACCCGAAGGCCTGAGCAAAGAGGTGCATCTTCACTGCCTTCCTGAACCTAATCAGAGAAGGAGCCTGACACACCTCAAGGGGGAGATTATTCCATAGCCTAGGGGCCATTACTGAGAAGGCTCTCTCCTGGGTGCCCACCCGCCTCAGTTCTGAAGGTGGTGGAACAACCAGGAGGGCCTCCCCTCCAGATCTTAAGGCATGGGCAGGTCAATATGGGAGAAGCCGTTCCCTTAGATATTTGGGGTCCAAGTCATTTAGGGCCTTATAAGTCAATGTTAACACCTTGAATTGGGCTTGGTAGTAAATTGGCAAACCTTGATAGAGATAAGACTTTTTGTCTAACGCAGAGAGAGTGTACTTGTGGGTGACAAGGCCTCACAGATCCGCACTAATATGAGGATCAATTAGGCCCAGAAGCTCATTACACAGGCCCTTATTCCTGATTAATGGTGAGTAGGGATGTGCACAGATATTCATAACATTTGATATTCGTATGAATTTGTACAAATTTGTACATTCGTGTATGAATCAAATGTTACAACATTTGCACATTGACATTCATATTCGTATGAATGTTTCAAAATATTTGTACAAATGCTTTGGAACATTCGTAAACCAGGGAGGTCGGAAAGCTGCTGTGCCAGTCACATCTGCAATGGATCCAGAGTGCATTCAAAATTGATTGGGAACAGATTCAAAGTGGATTCAGGATGGATTTGATGCTTCCAGAGTGGATATGTTACAGGATACGTATCAGATAAATATGCATTCCCTTTGGATATTCAGCCGAATTTGTAAAAATACATTTGTATCAAATAGAATCCTACAACATTTGAAGGAGATCTATTCGAACGAATACGGATTTCCTTACATTCAGTTTGATACAAATTGAGTGCAAACCCCACCATTCATGCAAATCCCTAATGGTGAGTGCTGATAGAGCCGTGGATCCATCAATGCCAGCACACCTTTCCCAATCAAAGAAGCTTGCTCAAGGAAACATTCAGAATTATGGAACCCTGCCAACCTAGTTGGTAGACAGACTCTACCTCTGGAGCTTTCCTTCCTTCCTCTAATTTTGTTTGTAGGGTTCTTGAGGCCAAGGAAGCAAGCCATCCAGCTGAATCCTTCTTGCTACACCTAATTCTGTGTGATCATCTGAATAAATATGATGCCAAACCTGCACCTTAATTCCGCAGGGCCTCACCTTCTTGCCTGAGTTGATAGTATGCAACATATCTACCCATCATTTCTCCCTTCATATTACTTAACTTTGCTTATCTGAATTATTTGCATGAAAACAGTGCACAGCAAGAAGTAGTTTGAACTATTTGTCAATAAAAAAATGTTTATTTTAAGCAATTAAATGTTACCATCATCAGTATTTGGCCTGAAGACTAGTTTCACCAATTTAGTCTTCATATTTTTATATGGTATGGTAAAAAGAACACCAAAGGAGTCTTCATTCTGTCCCTGAAGTCTTAACACAAAAGAAAGTCCTTAAAAGCAGCTTCCATATGGCTTGGGGGGGAAGCTGTGTGGTTTGTGCCAGTTCCCAGACTCTAGAGCATTCTCCAGGAGCCATGGGGAAATTCACAGTTAACTTCCTTGGGATGATGGCCTGTCTAAAACGTACCTGGGACTTACACTGAAGAAGGGTAAGTGTGAATGATGCTGTCTGGCAGCATTCATCTCACTGCAGCAACAGCCTCATGCAATTGGCCATTGCTACGCTCACAGGGTGACACAGCACATGGGTGTGCAGCCACAATGCCACAGCCTTTGCATGAAGGCTGTACTAGGAGCACTATTAATGCTCCTATTATAGCTATGGAACAGTTTTTACTGCTCACAGCTCTCAAAGATGGGGACATTTGGGCATGCTGGGAGGCACTCCGTCATGGAAGTGGCTCCTCAGTGTGCGGACATTCTGAGCGGGAGCATCCCCATGCCGTCCCCATTGTTAAAGTGTGAAAAGGCCCTTTGTCTCCTGGCGAACTGCTGTGACTTCACAATTATGTCTGCTGGCTTGCTCCCTGGTGTGAAAATGGCTCCAAGGACTTCTTTGAAGTAGTCTCCTGAGCATTCCTGGTGGTGCATGGAGCTCAGTGCCATTTCATCGGTCTCCCAGAAATGGCCTTGGAAATGGGGCATTTTTGGCTTTCCACAGTAACCCCCTCCCCATTCAACGCTGGAGGTCAGGCCAAGAAACCTGGCCTGGCCTTTAGAATTATAGGGGGAGGGGCTACAGCATTACAGATGACACCTGGTACACACCACCATCCACTGCTCTGGTTTTGGCTCACATCAAGCAATCCAGGCCAAGAACAGGCTCTGCAACATAGACCAAAGTATGCATTGTGGAAGCTGCCTAAATGTTGTTCAATCAGGTCTTTGAGAGTCAGAAGGATCTGATCAACCCCTATAGCTTCTCTCTCACACAGTTGAACAAATGTAGTACTTTATAATACACTGGGCCCTTACTATTTCCCTGCCAAAGTGCCACAGACTGAAATATCAGGGAATCATTATGATTCCTAGTACCTGACATGTGAATATTTGAGTTTAGTGGCCACTTTAGAGAGGGTATTAAATCTCTGTCACAAATATGTGTGTTTACAAATAAAAAGCCTAGAATAGCTGGGGTTGACTTTATACAGATTTGCATCTGAAAGCCATCACACATAAAAAGCATTGTCCTGTCTGTAATGATATTGTCAAAATACCTTCAGCTGTACATTTGCCATTGCCAATAAGCTGATCTGCTAGTATTTTATCCACTGAATTATATTTCACAGTCTTGTGAAATTCAGTCGCTAGTGGCCTGTATTACATTTATTTTTATTTTTGTTTTAAAATGTGTACCTACTGGTTAATATTATAAAATACCTTCAGCAATTCTCAGGGGGGGGGGGGGAAATAGCAGAAATGTGGACAATGAACACAAACACAATAAATTACTCTTATGTAGAAACTGTAAATGGCATTGGAAAAGTAGAATATAGTATCTGTTCTGGGAATAGAGAATACATGGAGCAGCTTCACTGGTTTAGCCTTTCTTACCCTTCCTCCCCCCCCCCCCCGTCCCTTATCATATGATTAGATGACATGGGTGATGTCTCTAACTCCTACAGTATGTGTGTGGAAAATAGAAAATGGCCATTCTGTCTCCTACATGCCAGGTTTTGGGTGTAGGATCAATAGGGTCCAGGAGTACATGTGTTTGCATGCCAGTTCCTGCCTGACTGAGGGCAAAGGAGAAAATGCATCTTATTAATCAAAGGGATGAGAACTCAAGTATGTGATGCAGCCCAAGATTCCTGTGTCATTTCATTGTGCACTGAACTCCTGCACTTATCCTGCCAGGATTCATGGCCTTCCAAGCAACGCTGAATACGTTGACCTATCCTGAAAGCTAGCCTGTGAAGGATGTGCAATGGCTTGACATTTTAAAGGTTAACAACAGAGGACTTTCGCATCTGAAAGATGTTGCAGCCATACAGGATATGCTTGTGTAGCCAAGACCCCTGACAGTGATGAGAGGCATATAAAGTCACTTCACGACGAGAGGCGACCGTGGCAGAAAGAGCCCACTGCACTGGGTGAATCCCTGGGTACCACTTAACAGCCTCCATGCTTCTGACGGAGAGATGACTAAATAAAAGACCAAATGCTGCATACATTGACAATTTGTTTCGTTTCTCCCCCAGAGACCTCTGTGTTTTGACAAAGCCTCTACCAATTAGCAGTCACTTTTTTCTGCAGGAAAAGAAATTATAATTATGATATCGCTTGAAGTAGAGACAATTAAAACATTTATATATAAACAGCCCATAGAAGAAAGAAAACAGGGATTTCAGTGAGGTCAACAGTTGTTCAGGCAATGTCTATGAGGCGTGCGTGCGCGCACACACACGCACACACAAAATACTTCATTCTGTTACTACAGAGAAGGCAATCCACATTTTGACATTCGATTGCCTCACTAATTCTTCCTGAAGCAGAGGTGTAGATACCATTGAGCAAGCAAGGCTTTTTGTCAGGAAGGAAGGAAAAGGCAGGAGGTTTGGAAACATGGAGCTGGTTCTTGAACTTGCTATTTATTACTGTATTTTGTGCAAAGATGTGCTGGATACCAGGGCAGCTGGTAGGAGAAAACAAGCAGAAGCTTCTCCCCTATAGGCATCTGCAGATTTGGGTTCCTTTAATTTTCCAGCATTGCAGGACCTTCAGAAGAAGCCTGCAAACCAGTGCATGGCAAGGTAGGAGCTTTCTCTTGCATTTCCCCCTGCTGGACACCATGGGTTGGATGATTTCCCGGGGGCCATCTTGTTTCTGTTACTGTATGCCAATTCCACCCTATTCATAATCCTGGATATCTTGACAATTACATTAAGGCTGTGTTCCCATTACCACTTAAAACTGTTTAAAAACAGTTTAAAAACAGTTTGGATCCTAGTTGTTCCCACCCCCAATCAAGTAAAACGGTTTAAAAATGGTTTGGATCCTCGTCGTTCCCATTCACAATCAGTTTTAGGGCTCTTGAGGATTATTTGGCTTTAAAACAGAATTAAATAAACACCTGATTTTTCAGGTGTTTCCCCCAGTTTTACTTTTGAAATGTTTCTTCCTTATTGCTGTGGGAACGCTACAGCATTATCGGGGCAAATCCATCATGAAATGGGTGGGATTTTTCCCAGTAGGACAGGACAGCCCATGGCCAGAATTTTAAAGCACATGGCTACTTCAGCAGTTTCCTTCTCAGCCAGCCTCTACCTGATCACAAAGTAACAGTTCACGCAATACTCCTTCACACCCATGGACATGAATAACAATGTTGCCACATTGCCGGCAGTTTTTGGCTTCCCTGAAAGGAAAGAGGAAGGAGCCGACAGGGCAGCAGTGTGTGTGTGTGAGAGAGAGAGACAGGGAAGGAGATCAGAAGATTCTGCCTTTCAAGTTTCTCTTTTGCCTCGGACAAAGGGCTCCTCTCTCTCGCTCTTGCTCTTGCTCTCGCTGTGTGTGCTTGAAGGATCTTACATTGCTATAGCCTTTTTAAAAAAGGAAAGGAAGGTGAGGGGACTGAGTTGATTGTTTTTTTAAAATACTTTTTCTTGCAATAGGCTACATTGGCTTGGCTTGCCTTGACAAACAGGTTTTTCCCTTTCAAAGGGGCAGCAAAAGCAGGAGGGAAGGGGCTGGGATTCCCCACGTCATCGGATCAAAGCCAATGAGGAGAGAGGGGTGGGGAAAGGCTCAGGAGGGGAAAAATGCTTTCCCCAACCCATTTTTGGAAGTGTTTTAAATGGTAGGACAGTGAGGACAGAAAATCGAGCTTGAATCCGATTGCCAGATGCTGTTTGCTTCTTTTTAAAACGTTTTACATAATCGATTTAATTCCCGATGTAAATCCCAATGTAAATTGCATTTTATTCCTTCAATGGGAACTCGCCCTAAATGTTATCTACATTTCTGTCCAGCTTGAGTCACATCTCAAGAGAGAGGAGAAATCAACAAAGTGACCAGTCATTTTATTTCCAATCCCAAAGGAAAGCCCAAATGGAGGGTGGAAAATCCACCAATAAAATGGATAGAAATGAAAAGGTGTGAGCTGTCAGACCCCGAAGATGGATTGAAGAAGGTTTAAAGGTAAACAGCTATAGTTCAACTCGGCAAATGCCTTGTTTGGTTCCAATGTGGATTAATACTGAATTAAGGGATCTCAAAAAAACAGGGCAGCACTTGGTTGCATGTGTTACTGGTCTCAATCAAGATGTAAACACACACGCACACACATATAATGAGATCTAAATGTATCTTTTATTCTTAGTCTGTGTAAATTGCTTAGAAGAGCAAGATCACTTCAGCCCAGCTGTCAGTCACGCCTTGTGCTTAATAAACTCCCCAACTGCAACATTAAGTCAAGCAGGAGCAACATTCAACACCCGATAAGCAAAGAGGCATCGGCTGTTGGCCTCATGAAGTGCTGGGACTGAATTTCCATTTTTCGAGGCAATAGGCTCTCCTTAAATGGCTTGATTGTATCTCAGCTCAGATTTTCTTCTCCCTCCTGTCAGCATTTGTCTTGCTCAAGAACACAGAAAGAATTGAGGCTGACGTAATGAAATGCAGTTCAGTGGGACCTAGCAAGGCCTCCCTTTAATGTATATGCTCCTTTGCATTACCACCAGCAAGATATACAAGACTGGGGGCAGGGGACAGTGGAGGGAGCGACGGTTGCATCTCAACCCCTGGAATTTCTGACCACTGCAGGTTTTCTCCTATTATGCTCCCTCCATAAGCTGTTTCACTTGACTGCCCCTGTGAAATGCATGGATTGTGGCTTCCAAGTTCTTTGTCATGGTTTCTTTTGTAGCTACATCTGGTGGTGCAAATTGCAAAACTTTTTCTTTCCCCCGCTTTGCCTTGAAAGATGCTATTTCTCACCCTTTGAAGCTGGCGCTTTGCAGAAAGATTACATATGCTATTGCTCCTCATATCCGTTGATGACAAATTTCTTCTATAATTTTTTTTTTTTAAGGCTACAAATTTGCTCCAGAAAAAGTAAAAAAGTCTCATGGCTGCCGCAATTATTGTATATTGTTGGGGCCAATCCACCATTGTTAAACAGGTAAGTATCTGGAAACGACTTCAGATGTCTGAATTGAGTATGTTGCAAAAAATCACTGCGGGGGTTTTTTTAGTGATCATTTCTTCCTCTCATTGGTATAGGAATCAATAAACCATATACAGTATTATGTCACTGATTTTGGAATGAAATTTGACTTTTTTATTATGCCTTAGAGTAAAAAAGATTGGGCACGTTTAGTTCTTACAGCTTTAACTTTAAATCTACACTTCCAAAGGCTGTGTGTGGTCCAGAGCTGGAATATGTATGTAGAAACCTCTTTAAAATCTTCTGTGCTAGGAAGGTCAGGTCCAAGTCAGCTCTAATATTAAACTATACTCCTAACCACCTGTATTTCACAGTGGGCACATCATAAACATAGGAAGTAAATGAAACAGCCAAAAAGCAGGGTGGGAAGAAAGTGGAGATTCATCAGACAGAATTTCCTGCAAACATTTTGAATGTTGCCTTCAGACTGCATGGGGGAAATCTTAGGTGTTTTTGCACTACCCTTCCTCTCTGCTGGACAGGAAAGGAGCACGATGACCCAATGTTGACTAGTGCTTGCACTTGAGCATTAGTCAACTTTACGCACTCCCTCCCCCTGGGATCAGATATTCACCTTATTCAATTCCGGGGCCCGGTCCTCCTCCGGGTGCTGCCATTTTGGCAGCAGCGCCTCCGCAACTGTGCATGCCCTTGACAATGCTGATGCTCTGTGCATGCACAGTCACGTCTATGGTCATCTGAGGTGCTAGCGTGCTTGCATGGCTCCTCGAACGAACCCAGAGTGCTGGCAAGAGCAAATGGTTGTGCCTCTGTATGGTTCAGGTAAGTAATTAGGTAATGTTGGTTAAGGTGGGGAGCATGATTTCATGCTCCACATCTAATCAATGATTAGTGCATTTCTGAGGAGGGGGGGCACATTTGTAGGCTGCAACAGTCTACTCAACTTGCATATGCTCTTCTCCAGAGGTGCACCAATTATGCACTAGAGGCCATAGTGCAACAAGGCCTCTTGGCCCTTCAAAGAATGTTGGCATTTCCCCCACAATATAGGCCACCAGGCCAGTGTGGGCTACTCTGGCATCTTCTGGGAGCTGGTTGCTTCTGCCTCTGTTCTTCTCTCTCTCTCTCTCTCTCTCTCTCTCCCCCCCCCCCTGCACATAACAATCCCGTGTTGTGCTGAAGGAGCCCCAATAGATATTGGGTTGTCTAGCAACACGGCAGTATGTTAAAGATAGCACACAGTTTTCTGAGCTATTTTTAATGCAGACTAAGTTCCCACTAGGCAATTTAATCCAGTTTTAAAGCAGGGTTTTTTAAATCAGCAATGAGTTCTGGGTGTTTTTTTTTTTTTTTGTGTGTGTGTGTGTGTGTTCCCACTGCTAGCTTATAGTGCAGACTCCCCATTCTTCAGTGCCCGGCAGGGGAGGAACCCCCTCCACTCTCTCATCCCCTCAGCAGAACCCCCTCCTCATGCAGTCAGCAATTGGACACTGTCATACCCTCACTTCATCGGGGAAGGCAATTCAAACCCCAAAGGGTGGCCTTTGGAAGTGTAGATTTAAAGTAAAGATTGTAGAACTATCTTTAGATTGTAAGAACTAAATGTGCCTAATCTTTTTTACTCCCTGGCAAAATAAAAAAGTCAAATTTCATTCCAAAATCAGTGACATAATACTGCATATGGTTTACTGATTCCTATATAGAAGGTGGCGTTTGATCTGCTCCTGGAGATCATGGAGTTCTTTGGCATCAGCATTTGTTCACTACTTGCACCCACACCATAGCACAGCTTCTTTCTCATGTTAACAATGCAGTAGAAGATTAAATATCACTTCCCCATCTTATATTATATTCTCCTTCTTATATCGATAGATCAGAGTAGTGTGAAATGACAGGAGTAAGGCAAAAGGAGGAGCAGGCAGGCTTTTGTACAAGAGCCAGCAGCTTTGTGTCTTTCCATGATCTCTTTGTAAAATCAGATACTTCAACCCCTGATACATTGTTAGATCTCACTACTGGACACTTTTATCTCATATTAGCTACTACAGGCTCTTCATTCTTCAGTTCTTTCCCCCAAGCTCCTTTTCAGCCAGGGCGATCTCCTTAGTACATATTGGTAGACAGCCTGGGAAGAGGGGGCTAGGGCAAGGGAAATCATGGCTTCTCATTGGGTCAGAGAAAACTGAGGTGAACACCCCTAAAGCATGTTTCCCTCTCCGCAAAAAACACTTGGTTTCCCATTTGCTAAATAAAGTGGAGTATTTCTAAATCCATTAGCAAGACCTCTTTTATCTGTATATAAATAATCCATGTTTTGGGCCCTTTAATCCTCAGAAACTGCAGATTCTTTTAAAACTTTGGGAACAGTGAGTGCTCAAAATGGTCTCAAAGATCTTTAAATCTTGAATGGGAACATGCCCTTTGGGTGATAGGTCAATAGCACCCCAACATGGCAATAGGGGTCTTTGCCAGTCTTACTGCAATGCCGTAGGTTGGCAACATTTTTTAACATGTCTGGAGATGGTTAGGCTCAATTAAAAAAAAAGTATTGCCTTTGAAGGTGCTTGTCACTAACGGGAGCTTAAAAGAGGTAGCATGGAAATACTCATGATCCCATCCCTTCCCTTCCCATCCCATCTCTAGTCTGCACTAAAAGCCAGAGGATATGTTTTGAAAGTGCATTTTCTGGACTTTAATGTGCATTAAGGTACTAGCATGTGGATGCTATCATCTCTAAGCTGCCTTTGAACCACTTTTTTTGTATTCCAGGATCAAGCATAGATATTCTGGAATAGCCATGCTTTATTCCAGAATGTCCAAATATAGATGACTAAGCCACCAATGTCTGGACGCAGCCTTAGACACAGTTTGGAGATAGTACATAGATGGGGCTGTACCACATTCGAAGGGGATTTATTCGAATGAATGCAAATTTTCTAACATTTGATTTGTGTGCACCCCTACCTACAAGTATTCTGTATAGACCCTTACTTCAGATAAAGGATCCGTGCAGAAAAGTCCAAAGTCTGAAGTGCATTTGCCACTTTGGTTGTCCACTCACTCAGAGTCAAGAGATTCTTCTGGAATTCTTTGCAATCTCTTTCAGTATTTACTAACCTGAATAATTTAGTGACATCAGCAAACTTTCCTATCATATATGAATAAGTTTAAAAGCACAGGCTTTAATACTGAACCTTGGGGAACCCCATTTTTTAGTTTCCTCCATCTGGAGAATCCTCCACTTCTTACCACTCTATTTCCTGTCATTTAGCCAGTTATCAGTCCAGGACAGGACTTATCCTCTTATTCATGACCAATGTTTTTATTCAGAAGCCTTAATAAACCCAGTTCACCAGCTGCTTCCAAACTGTGGTTGTGTCTGTAGGGCTTTATTGGATCTTGGAAAATCACCTTTATAGCCTGCTGGTCCACAAAGAGGCCTACTAGTTTTTAACTACCTCTCCACTGACCATTGGAGGCACCTCCACAAGGCATCCTCTGTTGTGATGGTAAAAGGCACAATTTTCTCCCTTCACTGCAGACGCTTCCAGTTGGCAGTTAAAACAACATCTCCATGCTCTGAAATGGAGATGCAGAGCTGTCTTTGGAGCAGTGATCATGGCACCTTTGCCCAGGTGCCCACACTGAAACTGGCTCCATGGGCAAGTGGAGACCCAGCAATTGTCTATTAATGGGACTGAGACATCTATCTGTTCATTAACATTAATGTATATATTTTTTTCTTCCATTGTTTCATTCACCATTGTTATTGGTGCTTTTTTGTCCAATGGAGGCACTTCCAATATGGCTAAATAATAACATTTTGCACATACATATCTATTTTAAAAATTAATGAGGTCTCAGGATTCCCTTTTTCCTAAAGTTGCAAAGTCCCTGCGGTCAGTCATTTTCTCCAAGTTGTACCCATATCATTCACTCCATGCTATTCCTAAGCACATGACATGTCTAGTTAGCAACAGAATGGGGGAGAAACAGGCACACATTAAAGGGTGTTGGATGTGTAAATGAAGAATTTAGCATTGCTTTTATTTTCAGGTTTGCAGTTTAAAAGCAGTGGCAATTACCGTGAACCAAGTCCCACAGTTCTGCTTTAATAAATCAACACCCTTCAGGAAGAAAGCACATCTACCAAGGATAAACTAATGGACCTAACCTTCTGTTGAGGCTGTTGCATGCAATTGCTTGTGATCGAATTAAGGGCGATTCTGCAGGGAGGCAGAAGGGAGGCTCCAAGGCTGTGTTCACACCTACGTTTTAAGTGACTGTTCTCTTTGCTGATACGTTATTTCATTCTTAAGGTGGTCTGAAGCCAGATTAAAACTTAGGTGTGAACACAGCCTTGGAGCCTCCCTTCTGCCTCCCTGCATTATCTAACTCAAAGGTGGATTTTCTAAGTTAATGAATGCTGAAAGAAATCAGCGTGTGGCTTTGCTGATGTGTTCTCGCATTTTGAAAGTGGACTGAAACTGGATTAAAACAGTAGTGTGCTTACTGACCTGATGTACCGGTCAGTGCTGAATTGCTCTAAGGTTACACCTGGCAGCAAAAGGAAGAAATAACTCATGCATGGTGCTCAGATTTGGATTTCAAGGGTGAATGTTTAAATGTTGCAAGGTCAATTTTACAAATAAGACAAATGATGCATGTGTGATAGACACCTGCATTTATTAATCTTATTAATTTGTATATCACCCTTCACTCAAAGGTCCCACAGCAGGTCACAACATTCAGTAAAACAACTGATAAAAAGAGACTAAAATAGTTTAAAATATAAACATCTTGGCAGAGGTACATTCAGAGGAAGCTAAGCATTAAAAACCTAGGTGAAGCAGTATGCTTTAACCAAGGCCCTATTCGCACTTAGACCTCTGGTGTGCAATTAGGATCGGTACCAGAGCTGTCCTAATTGCATACCAGAGACCTAAGTGCAAATAGGCCTCAGGTGCTGAAAAATCTATACTGTTACCACTTGGCTTATCTCCACTGGGAGGTTGTTCTAAAATCTGGGGGCCACTACAGAAAAGGCCCTCTCACATGACACCATCTTTCACACCTGTTGTTATACAAACCAGGGCCTGTCAGTCAACACTGCTTGGTTTTGAATTTATTAAACTGAGAACTCACTTATTTTTAGGTAACAACTGTGTGGTGGGTGGTAATGAGCAAGACCTTTTGCTCCACATGGAGCTCTGTAATCAAAGAGGCATGCTTCAGTTCTTGCCAAAGGGCCCTGCATTTGTGCACTTCTACAAATGACGGTCTACAGTTAGAATGACCAGGTACTAGATATGATAGGGAAGAACCCAAGATCCTTAAAGCTATCACTAGTCAAAGTAGGCAGCATTAAACTTGATGGATACTTGGATGCATCAAAGGCAACTTTTATGAACTGGGTCTATATATTTTACCTTGTGCTTGGGTGGATGAATACAAATTCCAGTGGGGAGGTTGAAATCCGTATCTTTGGATGTTCATTTCCCTAGGATTTTCCAGCATATTTTTTTGGCTAGATAATGTCACATTTCACAGTTTTCATTCTGGCCTTACAGGATACAAATCTATGTAGTTTATATCTTTTTTGCTTTTGTTTTTTCAAACTGTCTTATTGTTGGCTGTTGTTTTTCTTTTGCATTCCTGGTCTTTGACTGTAATGAGCAAAGTTACAAACAATGCCACCTACAACAACAACAACAACAACAATAATCCAATAAGGGAACTAGAAAAATGTACAAGAAAAATGGCATGGGGGAAGGATTGGCAAGAAACCAAAACAAGAGTGTGTTTCCATTTGATACACTGTATTTATGGACTATATTTATATTGAAATAAAGACTTTGCACTGATGTGGTCAGCCTCAAAAGAACTCCTTTGATATTCATTAGGAATCTGGTATGGGGTAGGAAAACAAATTTATCTTTGTAGGCACAGCATGAAAGCCACCAGTCTAAAAAATCAAGGAAGCATGAAGCAGGGTAAGCATCTTGGCTTGTTTCAGGAAGCTTGCTTAATGTTGACCACTGCTCTTTTAGAACAGGGTGGTCCAGCTGTGACCCTCCAGATGTTTCTGAACTGCAAATCCCAATGGTTACAGCCAGCATAGCCAATAATAAAAAAGAAAACAGTAGTGGCTGAAGAAGCAAGAGGAATAGGAAGATTCTGGAACTGCTGGTTCAGCAGGTCTGCTTGAAGTCTCCCCAAGTATGACAAAGATCTCTTGACCTAAGTGCTACAGGTTGAATCAGAAAGGGATTTGTTATATGCATTGGACTTTAGGAAAATCAAGGGAATCTACATGAAGTTATGCTATGGCGCTTTCAGGTGTGCCTACAGATCCTGGGCATAATTGGGGAGGGATTAGTAGAGTTGTAGCTCAGAAACATCTGGATGGACGCAGTTGGACAACTCTGTTAACATGTTATTTAAAAGTACAGCAATAAAAGAGAAATATGGAACATGGTGCTGCAATATATAAGGGTTTCGCAAAAGGAATGTGAGATCTTTAAAATCTAGCTACCTTTATAATATGTGGAATGCAAAGTTGCAGGCCTGGTTGGTTCTATACATCAGAGAAGTGGGCATCAAAACCAGAGTTAACAGCAGCTCTTCTAAGTTAATCTAAGAATATCAAATTGGGACTAATTGAATTAGAAGCCTTTTGCTGACATCTTAAAGCCCAGTTTTATTCATTATTGGAATTGGTTTAAACTGGTTTTAATATTGGCTTTGATGTAACCTGCCCTGAGTCTTTTGGGTAGAGGTCAGAATATAAATATAAATAGGTAAATAAGTAAATTTTAAATCGTTAAGTTGACTCAGTGCGTGGGACAAGCACACTTGTGGACAGCATAAATCCAATGCATTGTGTGAAGGCAACCGCTTTGCTGTAGTGAAGCAGGTGAATATGATCAGTGCCTGGGGGAAAAGTTCTCTGGAAACCCCGTGCTTATCATCTTGTGTCCCATAATGATGGAAGAAAGGTAAGATGCAAGGAAATAAATTAAAATATCTCCAAAGTAAGTGAAGTTCACATGGTATCTGTTAAGAAAAAGGAGAGCCAAAGTCTTGAATTTGGCCATCAGCAGGACTTTGGAGGAGTTTCAGCAGGCAAGGAAACAGGTCACACACAGGTGACTTCCACACAGCCCTTTTGGGTTGTGCTAGTTATCCTCTGGGCATGCCATATCTGGTTCAATCAGAGGCATGGCCTCCTGGGGGATGCTGTGGTTGCACAGGTCTTCCCATTGGAGTGCCGCTGCCCCACATGAAGATAGCTCTGGGTTAGGGGTGTGCATGAATGCAATTTTGGGGATTCAAATATCCAGAAATTTGATTCAGATTTTTAAAATTCAAATTTAACCTAATTCAATTTGAATTAAGCAAATTCAAATCTATTTGTTTTAATTTTGAATTTGAATTTGCACTTACAAGTGTCGACAGTATTCATATGTGCCCATATGCATCGTTACGCATCCCGTACACATCCATGTACATCTGTACAAGTCAGTATGCATCCTGCATTTATCCCATATGCAACTTGTTTTCATCCCTTATGGATCTATGCAAGTGTGTATGGAGCGTATGTGCTAGTACGCATCATGTACGACCATGTACACATGCAAATGTCCAAATAATTTGAAGAAAATAGACCCGAAATTCAAAATTCATTCAGATTTTTACATTTGAATTTATGGACATTTGATCTGAATTTGAATGTCAAAATTTGGATGAATTCGATCAAATTTTGAATGCCTTCGAATATCCGTGCACACCCCTAGCTCTGGGAAGCACTCCAGACAGGAGGCCACATGACCCACAAGCTACCATAGTTGCTATGTTTTATCTACTACAGTACAAAGTGTGTCACAGGATCTTGGGTCCATGTAGTTGGGAGACACCCTGTCCTTGATGGGGACATAATCCCCTGGAATGGACAGGTACATAATTCAGGGGTATTTCTGGACTCCGCGGTGATGCTTAAAGCTCAGGTAGATGCCGTGGCCAGGAGTGCCTATGCCCAACGATGGCTGGTGCATCAACTGAAGCCTGTTCTGGACAGAGATGACTTGGCCACAGTTATCCATGCTCTGGTAACCTCTAGATTGGACTATTGTAATGTGCTCTACATGGGGCTGCTCTTGAAGATGGTTTGGAAGTTGCAGCAAGTGCAAAATGTAGCTGCCAGGGTGCTGACCAGGACAGCTAACCAGATGCACATGATGCCAGTTCATTGGCTTCAAATCCACTACCAAGCCCAATTCAAGATGTTAACTCTGACTTATAAGGTCATAAATGGCTTGGGCCCCAAATATCTAAAGGAACACCTTCTCCCATACGACCTGCCCATGCCTTAAGATCTAGTGGGGAGGCCCTCCTGGTTGTCCTACCACCCTCAGCAGTGAGACGGGTGGGCACCCGGGAGAGGGCCTTCTCAGTAATAGCCCCCATTCTATGGAATAGTCTCCCACTTGAGGTGTGTCAGGCTCCTTCTCTGTACATGTTCAGGAAGGCAGTAAAGACACACCTCTTTGCCCTGGCCTTTGGCTAAATGTGGTTACATTCCCCCTACCACTTTTAAGTAGTACTGTTTTCAATATATATCTGGTTTATTTTAACATTCTGGATTTTAAATGTTGTCAATATTGCTGTTTTAATATATACCCGCCCTGAGACCTCCAGGTATAGGGCGGGATAGAAATACAAATAATAAATAAATAAATAAATAAATAAATAAATAAATAAATAAATAAATAAATAAATAAATAAATAAATAAATAAATAAATAAATTGTCATTTAAATATTTTGTGAAGATGTGCATGTACTCAAAAGCGGTGACTCAGTTAAAATCAAACAGAACTATATGCAATTTGCTTCAAATCTGAAGCAGTTTGAACCTCCAACTGGTTTGGTCTGGTTCTACATATAAAAATGCCTTTTAGAAGCCCTTTAAAAGGACAAACTATCAATGAACTCATCCCAACTAAAATTGAACTGAGTGGTTTCAAATGGTTTGAATTCAAACTGGTTGAATCACCCAGTTCAGTATGAATCAGTTCAACACATTTCTAATACTTATTGCACATTTCTAATTTCTAATGCACATATATTCAAGTATACAAATTTTGTGCTAATCTGCCTCATAGTGTGCCCTTTTAAGGACGTATTGCGCTTTCTATAATTTGCTGAAGCATATGTAATCATATCCCTCCTTATACATGCTTAATTTGTTCTGTAACAACTACTTGTGCTGAGTCCCCTTTCATACTGCTTGCACTTTCGCCTTGTATAAACAAAAATCTACTTGTTTAGTGGGAAACTGGTTGGGATTCTTTACAATCTCTTCTGGGCGAAATCTTTTATAATGGTTACTTGAATAAGGAGGTATTGCTGCATGTTATTTTGCAATATATATATATATAATTTCCCCCTGCCATTCAAAAGATACCACAGATGTCTTTGCAAGCCTATTTGAGCCACTATCAGACTTAATAACTTTGCCTCTAGAAGCCTGACAGCAAAGGGGTGTGTGTGTGTGTGTATGCTTATTCTCATGTCAGCCATTCAAGCGTGGTTATTCTTGTGTCAGCCATCTTCTCGAGGCTTAAAAAGCTGATTGCAATCATGAGGTTTATGAGGGCAGCCATTGTCTGTTTCATCCTCTCTATCTCTATTCACTGCTTCCATGCTTCTGAAGCATTCCAGGGAAGCTCTTGGCAGGTTTTATTTATTTATTTATTTTTTTTACCCCAGTCATTTTCTTCCTTCCTTTCACAGGTCTGTGGAAATACACAGACTCGCATAGTGGGGAAAGCATCTCTAATGGTGGCACAACTGAGTGATTCTGATTGTGCCATTCAGTTGCCAAGGAAACAGGCTTCTGGATATCTAGGTTTATTCCTTCATTACTGGAAATGCCATGTACTCCTGATATTCCCTCCCCGCCTTTTTATGTGAATGTACTGCTAAAAGGAGAGAATAAAGTAGGTTTCTGAAGAACACGGCCTATAACAAGATTATGTATTCTTCTAGCAGAGCCAGGGGGAAAAAAATAACAGTCTTCACAATCTGAGAAACCATATAATTAATGCATTCATTTTTAGTGCAAGGTGACTGCAGGTGACTTCTATAAATGGCTGCTGTTCAGTGTTACTTTTAGCGGTTAAACTTCTGCACTGCTAAAGAATTCTGATCCTTCAGAATGTAAGCAACTATATACCAATACAGTATTGGCATGTAGTTGCTCATGCCTGAGTATTATATCCCAAATCACTTGCCTGTAAATATACTCCCTGAGGCATAAAAGAATATTCCTATGCCCTGTGCCCTACGTAAGAAAGCTTGATATAGGGTTAGTGGGACTAGTCATGAATTTTAATTAGTGGATGCACTTGGCGTACACACTATAGGTAGGACTGTGTTTTATAATTTATTTGAGGAACCCATACAGGAGTTCCAGTACAGATACCTTTAAGTCAGGTGTTGTTCTAAGGCTATAAATAGCCACACTCAGGTGTCTGCATTATTTTGGCCTTCAAGAAGAAACCATGCAGGATCACAGAAACGGGAAACTTTTCTGGAGAACACCAATAATAATACTTAAATGCACATCTGTTCAAAATGGTGGGGCAGTGTTAGCTTGCTTTTTAAGTAAAGCACAAGAGTTCTCACACAACTCTTTGACTGGCTATTCTGGCACTGTATCTTTGGTGGTCTCCAGATGCCAAGAATCAAATGGCAAAAACCAAAAGAAGATCCTCTAGTTGCCCTTGCCAGATGTGGGAAGGAACCGTGAGTTGAGATGTGCATGAATATTCATAACATTCAAAATTAATATGAATTTGGCTGAATGTGGACATTCAGATTCAAATTAAATCTTTGCACCTTCAAAGACTGACATTCAAATTCGAATTGAATGTTTTGATACATTCATATGAAGCTTTGTCTGAAGCTTCATATGGGATGCGTTTGGGATTCGTATGGGATTTGTATGGGATTGAACATTTGTAAATGCTAGTGCATCCCATTCCTCCACGTAAGCATCTGCAGACCTACCTCAAGTACGGACGCATGTCTGGGCACCACCACCTTCTTCCCAGAGGCTGGAATGGCTGTGCATGTGCCGGCACCATCAATGGGGACAACAGTGTCATGCTGTGCATATGCACTCGCATTTGGGGTCATCTGAGGTGGGTCAGATGATCTTTCCAGCACCATAAAGTTGTGAATGGACTTTACCAGAAATGGCAAAGGGCCATCTCTGATCAATATAAGTTTACATGTGGAGTTTGCATGCAATGCACTCCTACAGAGAAGGGCCTGTTCTGAGCTGGAAACAGCCCCTTCAAGTGCAGATACTCGGACTGGGAACATACTGCACACAAACTACGGGCCAAGTGCAGGAAGACCCCTTACCTGGAAGCTTCCTGGTTCAATTCCACATTCCTCTACAAATTAGATTTGTGACAGCTCTCTTCTGAGCTCTCACAGCCCCACCTACCTCTCAGGTTGGCTGTTGTGGGGAGTAGAACAGAAAGCTTTGTCAGTTGCTTTGAGTCCCCATAAATAGATAAGAAAGGTAGGGTATAAAAGCCAACTCTTCTTCTCAGGATTGTTATCCTGATTCTTCATATCTCTTTCACCTTTTGAGTAAAATTCTATAGGAGAAAAGAGAGGAAAAGGAGCATGACAGAAAAAAAAAGATGCAAGTTTTAGTGCTCTGTGTTCAGAGAAATCCCGAAAGATGTACCTTACATTTATTACTAACTCACCATTGCATTCTTGTAATAACAAGACAGTTCATAGTGTATAATCAAACAGCAAACCCAGGAGTAAAAAAAATCAGCCTGGAAGAAATATTTAGCTTGTTGCCAGGCTAACATCCTAATAGCTTATGCGTTGGAAGGATGGCCACAACAAACAGAAGTCACCAAACAACTGTGCCCACTTGAAAGGAGCCAGAAGGAATTAAGCTTTTTTTTTTTTTAAAGACAAACCAAAACACACTGGAGTCTCCGGTATCAGGGCTTAGAAAAGAAATCTGAATCATTATTATTTTTACTAGAACAGGACTGAACATGAGAAGGAAACTTAACTGTGGCCACTAAACCATATACACCAAACTCCCCAACTGTGATCAGCGCATATAATGTTTTTAAAATATTAAACCACAGAAGGTCTTCCTAAGAGTATGTTCTATAAAGAAAGAATGCAACTGTAGTATTAATAGGGATTCCATCAGAAAGGAGACTATGGCACTTGGAGATGGCGGAATGGAAAGTCTTACCATGTTGGAATACCAAATAAACTGGGAGGCTATGCATAGTCTGTGGGTCCTTATTCACTTTTGCATATTTTTTAGGCTGCATCTACACAATGGATAAAGGTACTCCGTAGGTATCATTGGAGTTTGGCAGGCAAATGCACCTGCAACTGGTTAACAGGCTGCTATAGAGGTTTGAAAGAAGAAAGTTGGTTTTTATAACCCACTTTTCTCACCCTTTAAGGGGGATCAAAGTGACTGACAAACCTTCTGTTCTTCTTCCCACAACAGACACCCTGTGAGGTAGGTGGGGCTGTGAGTGCTCAGAAAGACAGCTGTGACTAGCCCAAGGTCACCCAGCTGGCTTCAGAGGGGCAAGCAGAACTGAACCAGAGCCAACCAATAAGAGTCCAACACTCTAACACTAAGACCAAACTGGCTCACTGTCTTTGGAGGTGCTCTGCTTGGGTTGCATCTGTAGAGTAAACCCAAGCAGGACAATTTCCATCCATCCAGGTTTACTGTCAGTTTGCAAATGTTTGACTTCTAGGGCCATTTCCGGTCCAATGTTAAACCAGTTCAGATGGGAACCTTACAATTGGAGGACTTTTCTTCCACAGCTTGAAGGCTAGAAGTGTGGCTGCTGAATGATTGCTGTGCCTCCTGGTTCTGTGCAGGGTCCAGAACCTCCTACACTTCAGGTGGCCTTTTTCTCAGCCATCTGGATGAAGCCCCAGAAGGAGTTAGGGGAAGGTAATATTCCAGCACAGAGGGTCGAGTATTTATATTCAACCACATTCAGCCAGTGTTGCCCAAACCTGTTCTGGTGATATGTGCGAGCTTTGCCATGTGTACCTACTCCATCTCTTCCTGTGCTGAATATTATCAATACTATCATGCCTGGTTACAGAAAGGTTCCAAGCAAATTTAGCTAGATGCATGAAACACAGGAAGATCAGAAGCAGAAGTGGTATATGTCACAATATTGGGGCCATTCCAGCTCCACTTCTACCATTATAAGTCCTACTGGGTATAATGGTCATCATCTTCTTTGTCCTGAAGGACAAGTCACTCCTGCATCTTATCACACTCTCATGAAAGGCCCAAGCAATGTTCACAGTAGCATGAGTGTGCGGTGTCCTGAACACTTGTGATGCAGTGGGAACAGACAAATGTGAGGTCCGCATGGCCTCACACTAAACTACCAGGCATCTACCGTAAGAGCTCCTTAGAATGCTATATTGGCAAAGTGGGAGACAGCATTCTGAGGCTCTTTCTGCACTTATCTCAGTTAATCCCTAGATCCATATTACCTAAATCCATATTAGTTAGATCAGGATCAACCACACAGAGAGACATCTGGATTGAGTGGGCTTTAGAACAGCGCATGTGTGCTAAAGAGTGCTGGCATGGATGGAGACCACATTTATCTGATCTACCACTAATCTGGAGTAGTGAGCCCTTAGCCCAGTTCTGATCCGGATCTACTCCTGTGCAGATGATGTGTTCTTAGCCACTCCTTGATCTAGATTGCTGTGCAGGTGATGTGTGCTTAGCAGTTCCTTGACCTGGATTAACAAGTAAGAGCAGAAAGGGCCTTAGTGTGCTTACTTTCACTCTTCTGGAGCTACCATTACCACTACCATTGTCTCTCATGTGGACTTACCTGAATCTCCATTCATCCCTGCGGTTTTCCTATCCCAGGTTCTTTAAACACAACACACGGCTTACTTCTGAACCTATTTCCTGTGTCTTAAGAATCTGTCCCAGATGAAAACCTTGCAGCCAGGGGATGGAAGTTCCCCGGCTACAATGTTCATACAGGTGGGACTGTGACACATGTGCAAACAGCAACAGCAGTCCTGTCAGACCCAGCAATGTTTGCATGGTGGGATCAGCATCAGATTGCCAGATCCCATTTTTCCTGGGTTCATTGCAGATTTCCCTATATTAAAAAGAAGAAAAAATGATAAGAAAAAACACAGAACTTCAATCTGAATTTCATCTCCATGTGAACACACCCTTCTCTGTTTAGGTAAACTGTAATATCATATTTTAGAATCTCATACTAATCACTTCTTAGCATCTCATGGATCGTGTCCTTTCCCCAATAGACTGAGAATGAGGAATAGATCCCAAACCACTGTCTCAAACCACTATTTTTTTTTCTAAAGAATTACTAAATTGTGAACATAATAGAGAAACATTCACAGTAGATAGATTTGGCAGCTATGTATAGTGTAGGACTGTTTGCTATAATAATTTCTGCAGCTGCCAGAAGGTTCACAAAGCCATTCTGTGTATACCTATGCCTTCCCCAAAGCTTTACTTTATTTTTATCTAGGAACAAAAAGGTAATTTAATAACTTTCTGCAGCTTTAGAAAACAGACTGCACTAATTATGTTTCTCGAAAAAGAATGTCACAACTAACTTGAAGATTTCTGGATATGCTGTTTGCATTCCTGACGGAGAAGACAAAAAAAAAAGGTTAGAAGAAATAATTTTTTATAAAAAATAACATGGAATTAAATTTGCTATCTTCAAGGCTGTTCACAGTTATCTGTAGGGTACAGATCTGAGTGATCCAAGAAGCTCCATCCACATGCCAGGCCACCACCAGTGCCCCGGAGTAGCCTGTTCCTCTACAGCTTTACTGGGAGCATATAGTACACTCCTGGTAAACTCCCAGACACAGGTGCAGCTGTTCAAATACTTTCCACATTGCAATTGCCATAGTAACAGCCCAGCACATGGAAGAAGTAGTTGCAACTGTTGCTATGGCAATTTGAACAGACAATGGCCCAATAGGTAACTTGGGGACAGTGGTGGCGCTTCCACTGAAATTAAAGGGAAATCTGCACTCTGCTTCCTGTCTGGGGGACAGGAAAGGTGAACTAAGTATTTGCACTGGTGAATCCTAGCACATGTGATGCCTCCCCACACAAATCTGGGTACTTACCTGCGGTGTGGATGGTGTTAAGCAATGCCATCTTGGAGCCCCAATGTCAGCCCCAGCACTCATGTGCCAGTAATGTCACTGGAGCAACCATGGCATGCTGCACAGGTGTGCTTGCATGTCATGCCACATGATATGCCAGCATGCTTGTGCAGCACATTGCTGCAAATGGGCCTGCCCAGAGCCTTACCGACTCGTGTAGGTAAAGGTAAATTAGGTTCGCATGTGGAGCACTTAATCATGCACCACATGTAGTCACCTTGCAACGCACTCCTGCATGGTTTCTCATTTGATGGTTCCTCTGGAAGTGCACTGTGAGGTGACTATGGAACCAAGGGCAGAAAGCCCCCAGGGTGAAGAGACTCCTCTTCAATGTGTATAGCATAATAAGAAGCCTGGATTAGTTTCTTACAAATTTTGTTTTGCAGTTCTTTGGGATGGGGAGGTTCTTTGTCCAAATTAGATTAGATTTTGGTTTTAGAATAAAAAAAGCAAACAGTGAACATAAACATTCTAGTTGAAACAATGGTTTAAAATTAGTTCACCTTTCTCGACCTAAGAAAAAAAAACGATAATGTGCTTTACATGAAACTCATGCTATAAATATGATACAATAAACAAACAAGAAAACATTCTGAAAGGTATTTCTATGAAGAACCTGATTTTTATGTCAGTATCATCCTTCCTTGGAAATGAAGCAGTCAGGAGGCCTGTTCACACTTATGTTAAAAGAGTAGTTCCAGCTACTCCTTGGGTAATGTATCCACATGTTGTGTTGCCACTGCCACCCTGGAGTGTCTGAGAGCTCCCTCTAGCTGCCATGATTGTTGTTAGCTGTGGAAAAGTAAACACTTTCCACATCTTGACTAGGAGCAGCTGGTATGCTCCTGGACATAGCATTCTTACTCTGTTCCAGGTGCAAATGCTGGAAGTGAGGACCGTCCTAGGAATGGTGACAAGGAAAGTACAAACTGCTTGGCAAGCAAAATACTGTAGAAACTATGGCCATGATCACACCTTTCTGCCAAGCCTTGCTGCCCTCCTGAGAATTCAGGGGAAGTGCAGAGGGAAGCAATAAATGGGGAGCTGTGCAGAAAAATCCCACAGCCAGGCATCGGGTGGGAGGGAAGGCTGGATCCACCCCTACCAGCATGGTTCAGGCCTCTCTAGTCTGCTTCCCCACTCATACTGGAGATGTGAAAACAGACTGGCTCCCCAAGACAGATTGAGTCCTATGCAAAGGAAGACTGATGTAAGTCAAACTGAGAAGAAATTGTCCATTTATAAGATGAAATGAGAGGGGTAAAGTGTGAGCTGTGTGGTTAGAAGATGGCTGGAGGACTTCTTCGAACTATAGGTGTGATCACAGTCCTGGTGGCCTTGTTGGGGAGTACATGAGCACTTCTAGTGCAGATGGCTTCCTCTGAACCACTCCAGTGAGCAGAGTGCAAACAGGCCCAAAAGGTCTTAAAAGAAGTCACTTTAGGAGACTACTCTCCATGAAAAGGAGATGGAGCCGGTGCAAAAACTCTTACAACACTAATGGCTTCTTCTTACTGGGCTTGGACAGTTATTAGTTCTTTTAGATAGTTGATATGCATGTTTTTGGAATGAGTGCAGCCATGAAGTTGGAGTGATTGTGCTAGCGTGGCAATACATATACAAAAAAAAAAAAAAAAGCTATCATTTGGACCTCAAACTGTGCAAACTTAACAATTTTAGAAACTACACAATGCATCTGTGCCCTTCCAAACAGCTGCTCAGTGGTGGATGGGATTATGCAACAGTTATAGCTCTATGTTTGTGTGTTCATGCGTACGTCTGTGTTTCTGTGGGAAGTCTGCAGCTGGGTCTGAGGAACACGAGTTAAGATATTCATTTGGTTGACTATAAGGAGAACTGACTGACCGACACCCTAAGCCTTACAGCTTTTTTTTAAGGGCAAAGGAGGTTAAAAGAAATGCCTTCAACTTCATAAAACTGGACACAGAACTAATAATCATTCCCATCACTAACGTTCTTTCTGCACCGGTCCTTATTCCAGATTTTGAGGTTCTTTCCAAAATCTTTTAAGAAGAAGAAAAAGAAGAAGAGTTGGCTTTTCCACCCTGCTTTTCTCATCCATTTAAGAGGACTCAAAGTGGCTGACAAAGCTTTCTATTCTTCTCACCACCCTGTCAGGTAAGTGGGGCTGTGAGAGCTCAGAAAAGAGCTGTGACTTGCCCAAGGTCACCCAGTTGGTTTCATGGGGGAGGGCAAAATCAAACCCAATATTTCAAGATAAGAGTCCGGCTCCCTAACCACTAGACCAAACTGAGGCTCAGAGCAGGAAGACCCAATTTCCACTGCAGACCCCATTAGAGCCACATTTATTTCCACGTGGTGTTGTTTGTCTGTGTGTGCCCCCGGCTCTGATTGGCCAGGGGCCCACTCCTGTGCAGAACGCATGGCATCGAACTGGGCATTCTGCGCAGGCATGGGTCACTGGCTAATCAGGGGCAGCAATGCATGCAGATGCAGAGCGCTGCCGACCGTGCCGGGAAGCCCCACCCCCGGTCTTCCCAGTCCAAACTCTGGTGGCGAGGAGGTAAGTCCCTTGTGTGTGTGTGTGTCCAGGGTGGGGGTGCCCTGGGTGGAGTTCCTGCTAGCTGTAGCAGACCCAATCAGTTCTGCTACAGCCCACAGGAACCCAGGCAAGGGACGGGACTGGCCTGCTCTGCCCGCCCCGGGGTCGACTCCAACCCAATGGCGGCATGCCTGGGAGGGACATCCCAGCCCCGTGGCAGCCTTTTTGGGCTAGGCCATGAGGGGACGGATTCCCCATTTGCACGTAAGCAGGCAAGGGCACGTCCCCATGCTTTCCTTACCTGCCTATATGCAAACGAAGAATCCATCCCTGCATTCCCTAGCCTTCATGCACTACAGCAGTTCGGCTGTAGTGCGAAAAGGCCTCGGGTTGTGTGCAGGATGACTACGGGATACATACGGACCAGTATGGATTTGTACGGGATGTGTAACAATGCGTATGGGGACATACAAATGTTGTTGACGTTCGTAAGTGCAAATTTGAATTGAAAATTCAAACAAATAGATTCAAATTTGCTTAATTCGAATTGAATTTGGGTAAATTCAAGTTTTAAAGATTTGAATCAAATCGCATTTTGGGTATTCGATACAAATCGAATTGAATCCTGAAAACTGCATTTGTGCACACCCCTATTCAGGACCCTTTACTTTTTCTTGCCATGGAAATGAGATGGGAGATGCATCAGCTGTGTCTATCACAGTAGTCCCACAGAAGTGTAGGACACCCCAGTAGGATTTTCTTTTATAGTGGTTTGCCCCAGGGAATTCATAGCATCATAGGTAAATGCCTGTAAAGACTTTCCCTGTAGCTCTTCCTAAATTCCCTCAACCTCTTTCCAGTTTGCTTTAAGCCAGCACAGAAAACAACATAATGTCGCCCTTGTCCCATGGAAATATAGAAAGTTATCATCCTTGGTAACTTAAGTGGAGACTGGGGCCGCGTTCTCATTATAAGCTTATTTCAGTTTCAAAACGGTTTCAATCCTCGCGGTTCCCACGTCAGGTTGGTTTAACACGCTTTCCACATGTTAAATCACCCCAAAGCGTTGTAAATGTTAATCCTCATTTCAACAGGTCTCACTCTGGTTCGTGCGCTTGAAACGTTCTACATTTTTTACTGTGGGAACGGTACCGTGTTAAGGGATGAGAATGCGTGTTTAGGGTTTCCCTCCCCCAATAGCTAGCTTCCAAAGATAGTGATTTTACTGTAAAAATACACCCCTTAAAGCAGCCGCTACACTGTAGCAATCCAACCACTTCACACCTGATAACAGTGTTGCAATTCTCCACAATTTTGAAAGTTCTGACCTTTAAAAAAGGGCAAGGAAAGGAAAGCAGCTGCAGGTTCTGTTTTTAACGCTGTGACTGTGGAGTGAGTGGGCGAAGGGGCTTTAGTTGCTGCTGTTGCTGTTGCTGTGTGCCCTGGGCAATGGGGAGAGGAGGGGAAAGAATTGCTGGCTGCCCGCTGCCATTTTTCCTCCATCCAGGCAAGTGGCAGCCACCCAGCTAGGCTACATGAAGGGTTCCCTTATGGGTGGCGCGTTCACACCAGGAGGAAGAGGGCAGGGCAGCCCCCAAAAGTGGCTTTTAAAAAGTAGCTACTGGAGTCCCCCCTTGAGCCACGTACGCCATGTACGATCCTCAGAATCCGGATCAAACGCGATTAAGTTAAAAGTAATGGAATCAGGCAAATTCACCTTTGCATCCAGTTCTGTTGTTTCGGTTTAGGGAAACTGAATTAAGCGTATAATGGGAACGCGGCCTGGAAGAATCCAAGGCTCTCCAAACTTCATCTTTGGTATATAACAAATGTGTGTGATGCAGAACCTCCCTGAAATATGCATGTATTATTTTTTTCCCCAAGTAATGTAATTGGGGGGGGGGGTTAACGTCAATGAATAGTTAATGGATTTGTTTCCTGGTTTATGAGCCTTGAAATGGATTTCAATTAATTTAGCTGTATATCGAGAAAAATTACAGCATAATCATATATGTATGTACTCAGAAGTAAGTCTCCTGTTAAGCTTTGTTTTCTTTACCCAAGAGGGTTCTTTAAATGTTTTTTCCTCAGGTTTGTTTTGTTTTGTTTTGTTTTAAATGTAATTCAAATCAAAGAGAAGGAAATTGGACCACAAAGAAGTGCAGCCAGTTACTTTGATGTGTTGTGTGGGGGTGGGGGGTGGGTAGGAAATTCATTATTAAAAATAGCACAAAATGTGGTTTGGAAACTAGCTATAACTTAAACTTTTGCAATGAAGGAACTTTATAATAGAAGCTATCTCTGCCTGTATCCTGTTAAGGCAGTACTTTGTCAATTGGACATACTCATTTTTAGACAATTAGATATGTACCTGTTTCTTATTAAAACTATTGCTACAACCTCCATTAATGTATGCACATTCTAGATATCTAAAGAACAGAGATATCAGAGCCACAAGGGAAATAAATCACCAACACTTTACAGCAGCCTACTCTTCTGTTACTACTGGTGTGTATATATATATATATAGTATATATATATATACTATTGTTTTTAAACTGCTTTTGTATAATTTTTATTATTATTATTATTATCATGCTGGTTTTTAAACTTTGTATGGATTTTAGCACAGTCTGATACAATTTTAATATGTTCATTTTTAACTGCTGTGAGCCGCCCAGAGACCTTTGGGTATGAGGTGGGATATAAATATATATTTATTAAATATATAAATATTTATTAAATATATAAATATATATATTAAATATATATTTATATTTATATCCCACCTCATACCCAAAGGTCTCTGGGCGGCTCACAACAGTTAAAAATGAACATATTAAAATTGTATCAGACTGTGCTAAAATCCATACAAAGTTTAAAAACCAGCATGATAATAATAATAATAATAATAATAAAAATTATACAAAAGCAGTTTAAAAACAATAGTTTTGCAGGGGGGAAGCATAGAGGGCATTTAGCCAAAGGCCTCAGTGAAGCCACAGTCCTCTCTCATAATTTTGTCAAACTAGGACAGTCCAGATGACACCTTCAGAAACACAGCTGACACTCTGCATATGCTAATCATCTCTGGCAATGGAAAAACAAAGCCATTGTGCCGGACACCGTGATGGTTACAAGAGCCTAGCAGACAGCTGATCACCCTGACCAGCCTTGAACCTTGGAAGCTTGCAGGGAATTCTTCTGGATCTATTCCAGCACGCTCATACTCTTCTGGCATACTTTTAGCTTGAGGCTATTGACTTGCTACTCTCAGGCACCCAGTGATAGATCACTGTACCACCTAAACTCCTCCAGATAGTGAGAAAGAAAGGCCACGGTCACACCTCCACTTTGAATCTCCTTCGTTCCATCTTTGCACCAAAGGACTCATACCTTTTTAGTTTAATCCACTTTATTTGTCGTCTTCCTTCCTTTCAATCATAATTTCCCGAATCTTGATTTTTACAGATCTTCAGCTGTTATAGAGTGTTAATCTGTTTTCCTTCTTTGGGTGTGATTGGGGAAGGGGATTAAAAGGGGCTGAACTGTATTGTAGTGGGTGGCTACTTTATGGATTTGCCTTCCTTTCATCCAATGTGTGATTACATGCTTATCCTATCAAAGCACAGGGGGCGTTGGGACAGTGGAGAGGGGTGGAGAGCTAAAAAATTCTTGTTAAGGCATCTCAGGATGGGAACAGTAAGGTGTGAGCATAGCAACCCAAGCTGAGGACAAACTGAAGAAGGATTATCAGGTATTGAATGGGGCCGGAGTTAGTGTGTCCTGTTTCTCAATAAGACTATTTCAGCAAGGTGTGACCATGGCCAGAGAGAGAGAGAGAGGTCCCAACCTGGAACAAAAACAGAAACATATTTAAAATATAGCCCCCCACTTTTTTGCTTCCTCTCCCCCACTCCGGCAGGACTACATTCAAGGGAAATGGTGGACTTTTATGCACTCAAAGGCCATGACCTGAGTCAGTGGCATCCAGTGACATACAGTGGTTTGGAACAGGACTGGCTGCATGACAGCACTGGTCTAGACCAGTCCCTGCACTGACTCAGGAGCTCACATGAGCATCAAAGCCAGCTTCTGAGAGTTTCAAAGGGCAAGGAACAAATGTTCTTAGCTTTTGAGCTTCTGGGGGACCCATTTCAGCAGTGGGGTCTGCTGGGCCACCAATAGACCCATTTAATCAGATAAAAATTCAGATACAGGGACCTCTTGATCTAGATTATAATCCATCCTATGCAGATGAAGTATACCAATGCTGAGAAGGCCCTTGCTTGGACCCTTGATTCAGAAGGGATGCCCATAATTTATATTGTAGACTTGCCTAAATGTAAGTGCAGGAAGGCCATATGCCTCAAAAGTGTTAGTGAAGAGTTATGTTTTAACCAGGCACCAAAACCTGATCCACGGCTGTAAGGGGTGGCACCACACAAAAGGCCCTCTTGTGTGCCACAATCTCTTGCACCCTTAGCCATCTCCTGTCTAGTTTGGCTATACTTAGGTATTGATTTTTAAATCAAATATGTATCAGAATGAAGAAGAGTTGGGTTTTTTATCCCTGCTTTTCTCATCCATTTAAGGGGACTCAAAGTGGCTGACAAAGCTTTCTGTTCTTCTCCCACAATAGATACCCTTTGAGGTAGGTGGGGCTGTGAGAGCTCAGAAGAGAGCTGTGACTCGCCCAAGGTCACCGAGCTTGCTTTACGGAGGAGTGCAGAATCAAACCCGGTATTCTCAGATAAGAACCCAGCTCCCTAACCACTGACCAAACTGTCAATAAAACTAGATCAACCCATCCATCCATCCATCCATTTATTGGTAGTACCTGACTGGCCCAGAAAACTCTAAAGCAGAGCATGTTGATCTCATCTGATGCACCATCCACATGAAGCCTATTTGGGCTAATCACTCTTGTGGGAGGTGAGGCTGTCATCCCAGACCCAAAGGGGACACATGAAACTCATTCCACCACAGTTTCCCAGATGCTGCTACAAGAGTAAGCCCCTCACAGGTGTGGTGTCTCCTTGCTTGCTTTGCATTATCCTGCCCTGCTATTTGCATGGGAGCTGAGCTGATAGTTAACAGCACCTGTCCATTAGTTATGCCCATTTTGGTTCGTGTGATATTTCCTCATTAAGAACCCTCCTAAAACAAGCCTTATGCAATTTGGTGTTCATTTTAAGAGCTGATAGTTTTCAGCATTTATCAGTGCCGTCTTTCTCACTCCCTCGCTCCCACAGGTTCACTCACACGCATGCACTCCCATCCTTTGTTTACCGCACTTTCCCAAACTGTCAGGTTTCCTAATTACAGACCTGAATCACTGGAACAGGGGGAACTCTGAGGTGAAATATCTAAAGCCGAGTCTGAACTTAATGAGTCACGAATCACTGTCTGAATCATTAAGTTCAGATCAGGATATTAAAGAACCTCAGATTACCTCAAGGAGTTATTTTCTAACTTTAGCCGCAGTTTATGTAAATACAGTTAAGATAAAACAAATAAAACATGTACCCTCCATGATCATCCCCCCATTTGGTGTCATTATAGGAGGGGGTTTAGGGTCAGACTGCGCCTTAAGTCTGTCAAATAGCATGAACAATAAGGGGCTAAACTCAGACAAAGGGCAGATCCATATGCATCTGGGTTTATCCTCAAATGGCATTTACTGCTGTGCAGAGGCATCTACCATTTTTATAGCAATGCCAAGTGAATCAGTCATAGATGGTGACCACAGGGGTATTATTAGCAGGTTGCCTATTTAGCTGTCAGAGAGCCTTTTCACACTTACGTGCAGGGGGAACTCCAGGGGAAATTCCTGAATGGGCCATCCGCATTGCATGGAGCTGTGGCTTATCCAGATGTGGCTCTGTGCCTGCAGGACTTCCCCCAGTGTGTTCAAACTGCTACATCTACACTCCCTGCCACCAGGAGTGGCTCTGTTCGCACTTCTGGGAGAGGTTCAAACAGAGTCTGGGAAAGGGTGGTGCAGGTGCGGTTAGCACTGCATTATCCCATCATTGCAGCAACAGTGTCACACAGGCACATTACTGCCATTGCTGCATTTCCATGATCACCAACATAAAGGCGGTGGTTCACACCTCACCAGTGCTTAGGGAAATGCTGGATTGGTTAGGGAAAGATCTGGGATCCCAAAGTGCAGACATCGGAACTATCCCCCATCTTTGCTTCCTCGGGGAAGCAAAGGTGCAAAATCACCCAGGGATCCTTTTTAAAAAGACTACTTTAGCTTTGGCTGTATCTGCACACATTTTTGAAAAACAGCTTAAAAGTGACTTAGTATGTGTTCCCATCTCACTTCTAATCCATGTTAAAGGCCATTCATGCTCATGATACAACCTTGAACCTGCTTTTGAGACACACTTCTCTTTGCTGCATATAAGTGTAACCTTCATTCCTCTCTCTTTTTTTCCTTTCCTTCTCCCTTCCTTCCATCCCTGCTAAGTGAATCCACATATATAGTACAGGGTACAGCTAAGTAGGAGGAGATTCTTTTCCATCTATCATACCCCCTACCACACCAAAGGGGAAGGAAGGTATGGAAAAGAAAGCTACATATTTTGTACAAATGAGCCATAGTGGGTCAGAGTCCTCAACAGGAGAAAGAAGGGGAAATCTGCGCACCTCCAGATAGCAAAAGGCAATTGCATGATCTAAAGAAGAGCCTCTGGTCACTCCCACCAGACATGGGAGGGAAACACAGAGCTACCTGCATGCCTTCTAGATCTCTTGTTGCATTATAATTCTGTTTGTAGCAACTCAGAAGGCAGCTGAAGACACTTCCCTTTGTTATATTTCATGTAGCTAGGATTCTGTGCAGCGACAGGTGGTATTAGAATGAGATGAGCCAGCAGACACCAGTGAGCATTACTATTGTGCAGAAACCCAGCACTGTTTCCAAATTTCCCATAACAGCAATATTATGAGACTTCCCCTCCCTAAAATCCAGTACTGTACTGGCAATGCTGCAATTATGCCTGGCATTCCCAGTATAGTCCTGGGAGAATTGTGGGTTTTAGCCTGCCTCTAGAGGCACCTTCCCCTTGTTTCTGTTACCCTGGGCTACACACATCTCCAAACATGCACACACAAAAAGGAAGGTGAGCTGGTTTTCTTGGCACACATTTTCACCTTGTAATTTGGAAGCCATTCTTGTGGCTTCCCTGAGGAGATTGAGAACTTAGGGAAGAGTTGCCAAAGGTCACAAGAAAGGAACTACATTCCATAGGAAATGAGAGACAAGGATGAGGGAAACAACAATCTCAGAACTTTTCAGAGGAGCCAAAGGAACGTGCTCCTGCCTCCAGAGCAAAGCCCCTAGTAGAGATTCGCTAAAAAGAAAATGCCCACAACATAGGTTGGAAGCAAAACACTGTAGATCCAGGTAGGGTGCTTCAGCTCAATGGAGTAAAACCAAGAATCCTCCTTTCCTTCTGCCACTGGTGGTTTTGTCTCACTATGGCACATAGAAGGAAGCAGGGCATGCAATGTCTTCCCATTTTCTCCACTCACCTGATAGAGGCCTACCCACAGGAAAGGTCCCAAGGTAAGCTGCTGTTCAAATTAGTTCAGAATCCAATAGAAAATCACATCTTTGAGCAGAGAGGGGACAGAGAGGGTGTCAAACCCGTACCTCAGAAGTAAACAGGGTGATTCCTGCAAGCCTGGCCTGTAGAAGAACTTCTCCTTTGCTTTTATGTGGATCCCCCCAGAGTAAGATGGTTTTCTATTACATTTAACTCACTACTTGTAGAACTGCTCATTCACCTCTTCCATTGTAACCTATGGCACCTTCTGCGCAAGCCCTTAATATTAAAGATCCATGCTAGTACACATCTGGGCCTCAGTATCTGCACTTTAATGCAGATGATGGGGGCTCCATCCCCTGCTTGTCCAGCTCTGTCTGCACAAGGCAGAGCAAGATCCAGATTAAAGGAGGGTTTAATCCAGATCTCTGGTGGACCTGTTTAACCAAGCAGAGGGACCACCATGGCCTGATCTGAAACATGGGAGTATCATATTGTGCTGCCGAAAATAACCCTGCATAGGCTCCTAGGCTAGGAACCATTGTTCCCAACCTTTGTGGCTATGGGGGGAGGCGGTGTCCTCAAAGCTCACATGAGCTATGAGACCATGTGGAATGGGCAATCTGGATCAGTGCCATCAGTGCAGAAGATGTTGATCCAGACCACTTCATCCTGTGATCTACATTAGTGGGCTGGGCCAATCTGGAGCCACTGATCTGGACTGCAGGCAGGAAAGTGCAGAGAGGGCATTTCCTACCTAATACCTGTGGTTGCTGCTACTGAAACCCAGTTTATACATAGCATAAGTGGAACACAGATGGAACACAGTGGTCAGTTCCTCACTGGCCAGTGTATCAGACCAGCAACCATGGGCCTATTCGCACTTGGCCTTTTTCTGGAGTATATCTCAGGATAGGGGTCTGTGGTCCTCATGCTAATGCAGACTCTGGCAGACCTCACTTTGGGCCTGCTGAAGCCTGTACTAGAATATGGACAGCAAGTCCCTATTCCGGGATATATTCCAGAATAAAGCCAAGTGCGAATAGGCCCCATATTAGGATCCTGCCTTCTGCATCTGGTGCTTTCTAAGGTAGGCCCTGCTATGTTTGCTGGTCCAGCATATCCCTGTTAAGTTGTGTCACTGTGCACTTGGCTGGAAGGATCAAGGCCTGCCTTGAGCCTGCACCTAATCCACACACAGATTGTCTCTTGCTGCTTCCTAACTCGCACCCCGCTGCTTTCTCACTGACTGCCGATTCACAAGCTTGGTTGCTTTGGAGGATTTTGTCAGCAAGCTTGTGAACAGGCAATCAGTGAGAAAACAGCAGAGGGGACATTTAGGAAGTGGTTGGATAGAAGTATCGGTGAAAAGCTGCACGGATGAGGTGCCAGCTCAAATCACTCCCTCCAGCTGTGTTTACTAAGAGGGAACATTGGCAGTGATTAATACAAATTTGCTAACATTCTGCTCCTATTACCATGAGTTACACTGTCAAGTTCTTCTGAGATAGTTCTTCTGACAAATGGCTGTAGTGAACGAAGGCTAGGACACGCAGGGACGGGTTCCCCTTTCACATCCAGGCAGATAAGGGTGGGAATACATCCTTCCTGCCTAGGTGCAAAAGGGGAACATGTCCCCATGTCGCTTAACCTGAAAAGACCGGCGTGGGGATGGGACGCTCCTCCCAGGCCTGCTGTCATTGGGTCGAGTTCCTTCCCCAGGATCCTGCTGCATCCCAGGATGTTCTATTTGTGTTTGAGAGGCCCTCATGCGAATAGGCCTCTGGATTCAATTCCCAACAAGACACAGATGTTCTCTAGATGCCCTTGGACCAGTCTTTTTTTTTTCCCCTGGCATGGCACATAAGGACTTGTGATGATAAAAGGAAAGAGAGAATGCCATTTGCTATACGTCTCTGAGCTCTTTGGAAGGTGGTCTTTAAGAAAAATAGAGTAATAATAAAATGAGAGCAGGCAGGAGTAAATAAAGACATTTTATCACCATAAGTGACTCTCTTCTTGAATATCCACCCTTGAATAGCTCATGTCACAATGTTGTCATAGCATTTACTTTTAATTCACATGTATTTACTGCAAAGCAAAATGAAATTTTCGGTTTATTTGTGTGTGCCAAGTAATATCGTCCAAGTAGTTTGCAAACTACTCCTTGTCAGATGATTACATATCATTGATGATATATTACCTCTAACTCCTGCCTGTACTTCCTTTCAAGCATTCTGTATTAATAATAAGCAAGCAAATTAGATGCACTAGTACTGTCTTTCTATTGCTACCCAAATCACTCTCTGCATATTTGATATGGACTGGAACACCATTCCACTATGTTAGACCATTCTATTCACACTATAAGAAGTGTTAGACAAGGCTGTGATGCTTGTAAGCTGTCTGCCCAGAGTTCCAGGCTGTATAGCAGACAAATGGACCACCTTCACCACCTGTAATAACTCCAAACTTCACCAGGAAATGATCTGTCCATGACAATGAATTCACTACAAGTCCACCTACTGATAGATTATGATATTGTTCTTCCATGGCAAAGTCCAGGCTGAGAGTATGTCAGTAGCATGGACTGAGGGAAGAATATCTCTAACCCAGACAAACTTGCCAATGTGAAAGGTTGGCTATGCTGTACCACACTTGAGAGATTGCTACCTGTTATCTCTGGCTTTGCTTTGGACTGGGAGCAGGACCTAGGCCTAATCAAACCAGCAATTAGCAGCACCTGTAACAGCTGCCAGAGTCAGCTTGCTGCCTGGGTCTTGCCTATAAAGGAATGCTGTGAGAGTGAAGGCCTACATTCTACATTTGCAACCCTGATTGCTCTTTGATTTGGAGCTACTTGATCTAGAAGCTTGTTTTCATCCATGCTTCTCTTATCCTTCTCTCTTGCTTACCTACGTATTTGTCTTCTCGTCCCTCCCTTAAGATTCCTAACATTAAGACCCTGTGATTTCTGTGAGAAAACCAGTACTATCAAGAGATCTGTAAAATGCAGCGTGTGCACTTACCTGGCTGCAGGGTAAGTCCCACCTAGGCTTCAGGCAGGGCCAGCAATGTTTCCTGACAGTCGGTGTGCACTGTGCTTCCAGGTGGAGAATCTGCAGTGCAAGGAGCCATTTCCAACCCATAACTAGCTCCTTCCATGCAGGAACGCACTGCAGGTTGACTATGGGTGGAGCATGATTTCATGCTCCATACATAGACTCACCTTTACCAGAGATGGCATTTCCCGTCTCTGGTACAGCCCATTTGCACCTCAATGGTGCTGTTTCAGTCACCTGAGTTGCCACACAAGCCTGCTGGCACATTAGATGATCCAAAAAATGAGTGTCACCATTGTCCTGGTGATTCCACTGGTGTATGCACATGAGTGCCACCATCGGGACCCAAGATGGCAGTGCCCAGATCACACGTTCACACTCTGGGAAGTGTCCAGATGCGTGGGAGGGAGGAGTTGGCATGTATTATCATTTGCCAAAATTCTAGAGAATATCAAGCTGAATTTTGCTCCTTTCTGCACTGCACCTTATTCTGGATTATAACTTGGAATAGGATTCTGCCATTGATATGCTGATGCGGTCTATGGCAGACCTTGCCTAGGGTTTGTTGTAGTCTGGATTAGCATGTGGATGGCAGCAGGTTCATGTTCTAAGATACAATCTAGAATAAGGCCCAATGCGGAAAGGGTGTGTGACTTATCGAAAATAAAATGTAATCTTCCTCAGGATTCAAGTGATTGGCTTTAAAACATGTTCAACTCTCAGCAACAAATGAATGAAAGGAAAGGCAGCCATAAACTCCCATCCATATACCAATATGAATAAAGGCATTAAGCAGCAAGCTTAAATAACATTAGAGAGGAGTGAAGTATGTGTTGTGTAAGTGTTTAAAGAAAATCCTTGGTTGGTTAAAAGCCTCATTTCTGTCCAATCCTGCATTTTAGAACAGAATGATATTAGAGCCTGGCTGTCTTTTTGCAAACCTAAAAGGGGAACGAGAACCATCTGGGAGAGGGTGTAATTTGAACTCTTTGATGGCACACAAGTATCTGCCCTTCCCTTGTTTTATGGGCCTTTTCAGTACACTATGCAGCATGACATAACATGTCACATAGCTACAACTCCTTGAGCACGGCTGCCGCCGCAGTCGTGCAATAGAAGCTACTGTGTGGATGAACAATTCAACCACATACCTCTCTTAATTTAACACTTACTAAAAGTGAGGCAGTTTTTTTCATGGCCCTCCATGACAAAAAAAAAAAAAAAAGTCAGGAATGGCATATCAGTGCTCTAAAAAAGGAACGGAAATCCGGAGCATTTCTGCCCTTAGCTCCATCTTCCGCATGGAGCCTGGCATGACTGCATGTGCCCTAGGGATGCATATGAATATTCATAACACTTATTATTTGTACAAAGTCAGACAAATTTGGTCATTCGTACACAAATCAAATGTTACGACAATCGTACATTAACATCCGTACAAATACAAATACAAATGTTTTGGAACATTCTTACAAATAGTTTGCACATTCATTACACTGGGGATATGTATCGGATACATATCAATACATATGCGTTAGTGTAGGATGCATATCCAATACATATCCGATACGTATGCGTTGGTATAGGATATGTATCCAGGATACGTATGCATTCGTATCAGATATTTGTACAAATTTGTATGAATACATTAGTATTGAATAGAATCCTACCACATTCGAAAGGGATCTATTTGAACAAATATGAATTTTCTAACATTCAATTCATTACAAATCGAATACCCGAAAACCCATTCGTGTACATCCCTAGTGTGCGGCATTGCCAGGGCAACAGTGACAATATGCACATGTGCAGTCACATTTGGGGGCATCTAAGGCGCCAGTGTGCTTGTGTGGTAGACAACCCAGATCCCAGCAGAGATGCAAATAGTTGCTCCTCCTCTGGCTGCTAAAGGTAAGGATTTTGTGTAGCACGACTAGAAGAAGCTACCCCAATGTCTACTAAGAGGCCAGCTTATAAAGATGGTTCTTTGTGTGATATTTAGCCTGGTCTTTTACTTACAACCATCTTCTGGCATGTTAACAGCTAACATTGCATCTTGGGGTTTTTGTAGCATTTGTTATTCTAGCAAACAGTACTCCATGGGCACCCAGATTGCACATTCCCACTTCCTCTGAGCAGTCATTTCACAGAAGGTCTTCATTCAAGTGCTATAACAGCAGAGCGGTATGAAGAAGAACTCTGAGACCTCCCGCTTTGTCTCTCCTCACTTGGTGAATGTACCTTGCATCACTGCCTAGAACACTGAAAATGGCTGATTCTGCGTCGATTCCCTGGGTTCATGGCAACATCGCTGTGCAGAAATATCAAAGCTGCACAGGAGCTATTAGGAGCTGCCGTAGGCACTCCTGGTATAGCTGTGGACATCTGGGCATGCTTGGAGCCATCCTGAGATGGAAGTGTCTCTGTGTGATGTGAACTAGGGATGTGCACCAATGTTTGTTTTTTAATTCAATTCCTACTGTATGCAAGAAAATTCATATTCATTTGAACAGATCCCTTTCTAATCTGGTGGGATTTGAATTCAATACGAATGTTCAATCCCATATGAATCCCTACAAATCCCATATGAATCCTATGCAAACTTCATACGAATGTATCAAAACATTTGGTTCAAATTCAAATTTAAATCTTCAAATGTGCCAACATTCAATTTGAATTCAAATGTCCGAATTCATCTAAATTCATCTGAATTTCAAATGATTCAAATATTTGTGTGAACACTCTGTGCTGGAGCAAATATGTCCCTATCTTCACAATGTGAAAAGGCCCATCTGTCTATTTATTGATCAAACACACATTAGTTTTAAAGGAGGGTTCAGCAGCACTGTCCCTCACCCAGCCAGGGACGGTTACCTGCACCTGCCAGAGATCCTCCTTCTGCCATACTGCTAAAGGCCCAGGCCTTTCCCCCCTTGCATCTTGACACCTTGTTTTCTCTGGAAGGCCCCCTTCTGCAAACCCTCCATCCTGTGTGCCTTGCACAAAAATGCCTGGAGTGCCTGGCGACTGTAAGACAATGCCCCCGTTCTAAATAAAGAGGCTGTGCTGGGACGCAGCTGACATGGCATGTCCTGACACTTCCTTCCAAGCGGAATGAGGTGGGGAGTTTTGGGGTGGGCGGAAGACAACTGCATTCCTTGATTATAACGAAAGGCAGGGAATAGTCTGGGAGGGAGGGAGAATCAGAGAAGTCTATAGAGCAGGAGAAGTTGACGTCCTTTATTTGCAGCAGCAGTAGTAGTGAAATAATAATACTAATGCATGACTGAACCATCCTTTCTTGCAGCAAGGCTGACTGTGTGGGGTCGTTCTCATTTGTCTCTTCTGGGCACTTGGTTGGTATGTGTTTTAGGGAAGGTTGACACTGGTTGCCTCAGAGGCATTCTGCCTCCGGGGAGCAGAGCACACCCCTGGAGTTCCCACCGGTACCTCTGGCCAATAGGCAAGGCCAGAGCAGTGGGGCTGAAGGGGAGTGAGAAATAGCAATGCTGCAAAGCTAGCTTGCATATCAGACCTGCCGCTCCAGAAAGACCGGAGATTAGGAGGCAGGAGCTATGCTGTTCAGCTTCTGGGGAAGCAGAAACTCCAACTGGTGGATCTCTCTCTCTCTCTCTCTCTCTCTCTCTCTCTGTATGCGTGTGTCCTACAACAAGGTCAGATCACAAAAGGAAAAGACATGGGCCATCAACACAGGGAAGACCTGTAAATTATCCTGCATAGTCATGAGCCACAGGATAATCTATCCTGGGATTCTGCCTTGGATTTGCAGATTAACTGTCATATGGGTGCTGGAGAAGCACAGGACTTTCCAAATAGTGTCTGATTTATTGAAAAAAAACAAACTCAAAGCAAATCTATTTATATTTCTGTCCTATGCCCAAAGGTTCTAGGGTATTTACAATTAGATACAATCAAAATGAACTGACTAAGGGTGCATTCCCACTTGACTGTTTTGGTGAGGGTTGAACTATTTCAGTTCCCACTGTACTATTTTAATCCAGGAAGAGGACCAAGTGTGCATTTCAGGCTGTTCCCATTCAGGCTGTAAACCAGACCCACTCACTCATTTGCGCACAAGCAGATCAGTGGCTTGTGCAGGGTGGGGTTTGCTTTTAAAACGTTTTGATTAAGTGGAGGGGTACAGCAACTGTGCGGGGTGTGTGGGTTTTCAAGTGGAGGAGCATGGTGGCACCAGGCAGTGATTGGGGGCCCAGGCAATAGTGAGCCCGGCAGCTGCAACTCCTTTGTCCTTCCTCAACCTCCTCCTCCCCCACCCAGGTGACAGCAGATCTGCTCAGTTAGTGGAGGAGCATGGTGGCTGTGTAGGGGTTGGCTAGTGGAGAAGCGCAGTACGGATGTGCATGGATTATCCATGCATTCGGAATCCAGACAAATACGTCTGAATTCCAAGATTCATGGATGTATCGAATAGGGCCCTATTTGGATGGCTCTATCCAACCAAGAATTGGATAATCCAGTATCTGTAGAAGCTTCAGTAGAAGCTTCTAAGGATACTGGATACCCCTGGCCACCCTCCCCCAAAACCTCCCCCGCCAGCAGCCTCCCCAGGGCCCCCTTACCTGTTCCAGTGGTGGCACGGGCCTTTTCTAGGGTCCTCTGGAACTGTGAAACAGTTCCGAGATCTAAATACAGGCCTTCCATTAAAACCAGAAGGCCCGTATTTAGGCCTCGGAACCCTTTCATGGTTCCAAGGGGCCCTAGAAATGGCTCATACCACCAACGGACTTCACGCGCCCGCCTCCCTGGAGCCCACTTACCTGGGGTGCACACTCCAGTGGTGGCATGGGTCATTTCCAGGGCTCTCTGGAACCACGAGCAGGCTCCCAGGAGGTAAATACAGGCCTTCCGGTTTATTTAAGCAGTGGTGCAATAGTTGTACTCAGCAACCTGGTTATTGTTTTCTGCACCAGTTGCAGCTTCTGGAACAGATAGAAGTGTAGCCTCAAATGCAGTGTCTTACTATACCAGTAAATAGACAACAGCGACTAGGCTTGGTTATCCCTGTTCAGGTCATATGGGACTCTAGTAGTAACAATTGCTTTGGTAGCATCCACAAGCTATGGTCAGGTTTGCACTTACTGAACTGGAGGACTTGTCCTAGTAGACAAATTCGGGCTGGTCAAGATCAAGACCTGCAGGGGCCATTTGCATTATGCATGCTGAAATACCTTTGGTCTGTTCCAGCAGCACATCTAATGTGAATGGCCCACTCAGATTGCCACTGCAAAGTCCAAACCAGCATCCAGGGCAGGTTTGTACTTAGTAGGGTTATCTGAAAGCTACAACCAGTGCAACCACGGTCAAATAGTCCATGACCCTTCTCACCTCACATGGAAAAGCTCCAAAGATGCCATCCACAGAGAAGACCAGAAGCTGCTGGTCAGTTAGTGGACTATTAGTAAGTTGTCCACAATTGGATCACTCCAAAGGAGGCTTGGTCATATCTGGAAATGTTGTGGATTGAAGGGGTAGTCCAGCAATTTCCTCCAACAGTTAAGCACAAAAAGTCCCACTTCTGAGTCTGCTTGTATTACTGTTCCAGATCTTCCCAGCACTTCAGTTATTTTTAATCCCCCAGACTGTTGCTAAAGCTGCTAGCATCTGTATAAAATGATTTCTGAAGCACATTGCAAGCTTCCTCACAGTTGTGCAAGTTCGGTCACTGTTCCCATTTTAGAAAAAGCCTAAAGAGTAGGGATATGTACAAATATTTGTAACATTTGATATTGGTTCAAATTCATATGAATTTGAACATTCATCTATGAATCAAATGTTACAGTGCTCGTACACTGACATTTGTATTCATCCAAATGCTTTGGAACGTTTGTAAAATGGGGAGGTGGGAAAGCGGCTGTGCCAGTCACATCTGCAACAGATCCAGAGTGCATTCAATGTGGATTGAGAGCAGATTCAAAGTGGATTCTGAAAAATTTGAGGCTTTCAGAGCAGATATGTTATAGGATATATTTGAATAAATACAAATTTTCTTTTAAAAAACCATTTGTGCACAACCCTACTAACGAGAAACAAAAGATGTACCCCATTGATCTCAGGTGAATTATATTAATATGAAATCAATTACTGAAAAGATTTGACTTTTGTTGGATTGAGCTTGATATGGCTTCATGCTTTTAATATTCTCTGAATTTTGAAAAATGATATTTTGATATGTCTGGTATTTTTTTAAAAAAAATATATTTTTAAGAAAATCTGTAATGTTTGAAGAAATTTGTGAGTAATAATTCTTTCTCTCTTCACGATATCAAAACCACAAAAGTAATTCTGTTTCTAAAGCCAAAGGCAGTCTTATACATAATAGAACTGAGAATCTGTCCTTTTCATGATTACCCTCAGAACAGACGCTATTTCCCAAAAAAGTTCAGCGGCGTGAAAATGAGTTCATGGGCTATTATTACACTTAATGTAGTTTTAGTAGAAACAGCATCAAAATAGGTCCTGAAAGAGAAACGGTTATGCTGAGCTGCTTGATTGGCTATGAAATGTTAAATCTTCTTAATCCATGGAGCAAAAATGACTTATGAGAATAAATCTGACAGCCTCTCAGTTTGTTTGTGTTTGGTGGAGACTTAGAGGCAAAAGTGAATTATGGTTCACCAAGGACTAGAAATTATGCCTTTCTTTTGGGGATACTTAATTTTTTTTCAAGTGCCTTGTGGTTTTCCGAATGAAGTGAAACATAAGACTATTTCAAGTAATCTACTCTTTTCCAGTTGAGCCCAAGTAATGAAAAGAACTCATTCTCTATGGATTTCCATGTCAATGTCTATAAAATTAAGATTTGGGGACAAGACCACTATTAACTAGAGATTTTTGAGACGCCCTTTAAAGCCCAATCCTAAAATATTTTCTCAGAATATTGCATATATTCATCACCTTTATCCTTGGTCTTTATACTTATGCCAAGAATTTCAGGATAATATACATAGCTTTTACCCATGTTTTTCTCTTCAAAACTGTGAGCCAGTTTGGTCTTGATTAGGGTGCTGAACTCTTATCAGGCAATCACCAGGTTTGATTCCACATTCCTCCATGAAGCCAGCTGGAAGACCTTGGGCTCGTCACAGCTCTCTTTCTGAGCCCTCACAGCCCACCAACCCCACAGGGTCTTCTGTTGTGGAGAGAAGAATGGAAAGCTTGGTCAGCTGCTTTGAGTCTTCTTAAATGGGTAAGAAAAGCAGGGTAGAAAAGCCAACTCTTCTTCTTCTTCTTCTTCTTCTTCTGACATATTTGGGGTGTCTGCAGTTAATTATGCCCTGGAATCTGGGAACAAAAGAGTACACTTTCTATAATCATACTATCATCATACTCAGGGGAAGCTGTCTGCCTTGCTGGCACTGGCAATCCTGTCCCTGGCATCCCTGGTGCATTCACTTACTCTCTTGGAGTTCTCAGTTCAAAAAATCTGCTCAGCCAGTTGCCATATCCATCCCTTCCACCCTTCAGGCCACTCAAGGTGCTCCATACCCACCAAAGAATGATGAATGGTCTTCACCAAAGTAGCAACCCAGGGACCAGTCTTCTTCATCCTGTTCTTACATTCCAGTTTCCTCCTTGCGGGGTCTGAGTTGCAAAAGCTACCCAATAAGAAAATCTGGCTCTTCCTCACTGCTTCATGGGTGACCACCAGTAATCTGACCTTTGCTGCCTGGCTGACTCACCCGTGCATCGGCTCTGTGGACCACTGTGTGTGGGTGAGTCTAACCCAAACAATCAGAACATTTGGAATGGCTCCTTGACCAATGTAATCCAACTGCTATCATCACTGAGCCCCAAGCATAAAACTCTGAGCATGTGACTTCTGAGAATAGCCGTATGTGGCATTGATTCCCCCAGTCATTGTCTTATCAACTTCTAATCCCAGAAGAGACTGGAGTGGAGCACACAATTTGTTATTTCTTAAACCAGGAGGTAGCACCTGTGCTGGCTTCCTCAAGTAGTTCTTCTCTTGTACCAGAGTTCTCTGCTTTACCAACAGTTGCTTCCATGTGTCCAAACTGAACTGCATTGGGGACCATCAAAATACTCTGTTTGATGACCCTCCGCTGACACTTGAGTTTCTTGTAGAGGCTGTTGCATTTGGGTGGTGGTGTAAGGATCAGTCTTGTAGTGGGGAGAGGAAGCAGAACTGAGCACTTCCATTCTCTTTCTGACAAATCAACCAACAAATGAAACTTTTCAAACACAATTACGATTGCTGACTACTAACCTCTTCCACACCATTTTAGATTCAGATTTGACAACTGTCCCTCAGCATTAAACATTTTTGATCCTTTATCTCTGTTCTCCCTTGATAATTTCCACTTCATTCTCTCTGCTTCTCAAACAACAGGCATCTTGTTCACTTGCTAACATTCCATGCTTCTCCTGCCATCATAAAATGACTCCTCAGGCCTCCTGGAACTAATTAACTTTAGACTGTTCTCTCTTCAAATCACGTCTTATGTTTAAGCTTGGACAATCAAGGCAAAATTTTGTCCCCACTTCATTACCAATCAAATCTGAAGTGGGTAATGATTCGCACCTTCTAGATTATGATTCATCCTGAGGGATGTCTGCTAAAAATATGAAAACTGAACATACAAAAACCAAAAAGAAAAAAAGAAATATATAATCTTGCCAGAGTGAAGCAACAACAACAGAACAGAAATCTTTCATAGTTAAACTGCCAGGAACTTCTGGGTTTTTCTTCTTTTTTGTTTTTTGAAAAATCAGTAATTTGATGAAATTTTGTCAGATGATACAGTGGTCCCTTGAAAAGTCCAATGAAGGTGCCTCCAGGGGACAAGTACATGTTATTGCCTTTTGCCAGTTGCCGCTGAACACCAGGAGCAAGCTCTCTAGCTTACTTTCACATCAGGCAAGCCAAGTTTGGTCAAGTGGTTAGGTAGCCAGATTCTTATCTGGGAATACCGGGTTTGATTCCACCCTCCTCTATGAAGCCAGCTGAGTGATCTTGGGCTAGTCTCAGCTGTCTTTCTGAGCTCTCACAGCCCCGCCTACCTCACAGGCTTTTCTGATGTGAGAAGAACAGAAAGCTTTGTCAACTGCTTTGAGTCCCTTTAAATGGGTGAGAAAAGCAGAAAAGCCTATTATTATTATTATTATTATTATTATTATTATTATTATTATTATTATTATTATTATTATTATTATTATTATTATTATTATTATTATTATTATTATTATTATTATGTAAAACAACAGTTACACACAGCAAATGAGATCACTATGCTGGATTTCGTATTATGTCACTAGTCGGGCACTTCCCAAGCACCTAGGACTGCGTGATGTATTGGCGAATTCTGCGAGCAGACCCCAGTAAAGTGGCTTTTTGTAGTTGGCAGATGGATATCTTGTCAATGCCAATGGTTTTTAGGTGCCCGCTGAGATATTTTGGCCCAGTGTGCCAAGGATGACTGGGACAACTTTCACTGGTTTTCGCCAGAGTCGCTGTAGTTCAATTCTCAGATCTTCATGTCTGGTGAGTTTCTCCAACTGTTTCTCCTCAATTCTGCTGTCCCCTGGAATAGCAACGTCAATGATCCACACATCCTCTTTCTCAACAATTGTAATATCAGGGGTGTTATGCTCCAATTTTCGGTCAGTCTGAAGCCTGAAGTCCCAAAGTAGTTTTGCATGTTCATTTTCAACAACTTTTTCTGGCTTGTGATCCCACCAGTTCTTTGCCACTGGCAGCTGATACTTTTGGCACAAGTTCCAGTGGATCATTTGTGCTACAGCATTGTGTCTTTGCTTGTGATCAGTTTGTGTGATCTTCTTGCAGCAGCTGAGTATATGGTCGATTGTTTCATCCACTTCTTTGCAGAGTTGGCACTTTGTATCTTCTCGTGATTTTTCAATTCTGGCTTTGATGGTATTTGTTCTTATTGCTTGTTCTTGTGCAGCAAGAATCAGTCCTTCTGTTTCCTTTTTCACTGTTCCATTCGTAAGCCAAGACCAGGTCTTTTCCATGTCCACTTTGCCTTTGATCTTCTCCAGGAACTGTCCATGCAGTGCTTTATTGTGCCAGCTGTCAATTTGGCATTGAACTGCAGTTTTCCGATACTGGTTCTTGGTTTGCTGCACCTTGAGAAACTTCTGGTTGTTGACTTCAATCAAAGCTGATTCTTTGCTTTCTGCCATGTAATCTGCTAATGCATGCTTCTCTTCTTCCACTGTTTGCTTCACTTGCAAAAGTCCTCTACCGCCTGCTTTCCTGGGCAAGTACAACCTGTCGACATCACTCCAAGGATGTAGTGCATGGTGGATTGTCATCAGTTTTCTGGTTTTTCTGTCTAAGTTGTCCAATTCCAACTGAGTCCAGTTCACAATTCCCGCAGTGTATCTAATGACTGGTATGGCCCAGGTGTTTATGGCCTTAATGGTGTTACCTCCATTCAATTTACTTTTCAAGATTTTTCTAGTCCCTTGGATGTACTCTTTACTGACCACAGATTTCACATGACCATGCTTAATGTTATCCAGTTGCAAGATGCCAAGGTATTTGTAGGCTTCTGACTGGTGGGACCTGATGACTTGACCATTTGGCATTTCAATGCCTTCACTTTCTGTAATCTTCCCCTTCTTCAGTGCCACTGTGGCATATTTGTCCAGGCCAAACTCCATACTGATGTCGCTGCTGAATATTCACACTGTGTTGGTCAGTGACTGGATCTCGATTTCAGATTTTCCATAAAGCTTCAAGTCATCCATGTACAGTAGATGTGAAATTTTCTGTGAAGTCCTGGCAGTTTGATAGCCCAGGTTTGTTTTCTTTAGGATGAGTGACAGTGGGATCATAGTGATGATGAAAAGCAGTGGGGACAGTGAATCCCCCTGGAAGATGCCCCTTTTGATGTTGATCAGTCCGTAGCTTTCATTTCCGACAAAAAGCTCAGTCTTCCAGTGTTTCATTGCACTTTCTATTATTATTATTATTATTATTATTATTATTATTATTATTATTATTATTATTATTATTATTATTATTATTATTATTATTATTATTATTATTATTATTATTATTATTATTATTATTATTATTATTATTATTATTATTATTATTATTATTATTATTATTCAAGTAGTTGATTGGATCTATTTACTGGAAGGCAGCCAAGCTTCCTCTTGTTTTTCACACACTTGGCTGGCTTCCAGTAGACCCAATCAGCCTCATCATGGAAGTTGTATGTCAGATATGAAGGTAAGGAGGGCTTTGATTATAACTGGAATTCCCGTAATAGCATAGCAATGCCCTTTTTGTGCATTATAATCATTAGTATATTGGGAATGCCTTGGACATAACTGACATTCCCAAAATACTGCTAAGAGGCTTGAAAGTTTTACCTTGCACCTGGAAGCAAACCTATTTGCCAAGAATGGCACTCTTTGTTTATTAAAAGCCAATTTCATGTAGATAATTTGTGTTTAAATATGGAGCCCACTTCTTACTTATACTGTGACAAACCCAAAGCGATTCATGAATAGGATGTGGCAGTCAATGAGCTTGATCACTCAGACACATGCAAAAGGCTAAAGAATAACACGCTCTTTATACAGTCAGTTTGGTGGGATAAAGCCTTTGTTCAGTCAGTAGTGTGGCAGCGATTAGGGTTAGATAGCGTTAAGAAAGCATTAGACAAATTCATGGCTACATCTAGAATGGCTACTAGAATGGATGCCTAGGTACATCTTCCAGGCTCGGGGAACAGGGAGGATGCCTCTAAGGCCCTTTGCTGGGATTTGAGACCAGTTGAAGGTTTTCCCTTGTCTTCTGCCTGAGATGTCCATGAGCAAATTGGTGGGCCACTGTGTGGGACAGGATGCCATGCCCTGATCCAGCAGGGCCCCTCTTATGTCCTTTTGATCTTATGAATGTGAAAACAAATTATTTCAGGTCAGATAATAAAAATCATAATTCTTACGTGATAGTGATGGAAGACACCTCTACCTCTCCTTCTCCTGCCAGACATGTTATTTTCTTCTTCCCCTGCAAATGTTGATTTCATCTGTCGTTTGTTGCAGTTGTTGGTACACAGAGATCTGTCATTAGAGGAGGTCGTGTGATGTCTTTGCTTCATGACCATGAAGGGATTGCTCAGTTCATGACATTGCTCTGCTCCCATATCCACCCACTCATGGAGATGGAGCAAAGAGATACTGTTGGTTCCTGCCAAGTTGCTTGAATCACTTAGTGGATTCTGTCAGTTGCTGTCATTAAAGGCTGAGTTTTCCATCGATCAGTCAACTTGAGATTGCTGGTGGTGTTCTGATTAGTAACTAACTAGACCAAACTTTCCATTGATTAGGAACTGGGAGGCAGGAAAGCATTGTCTTATGGTAATCTGGAAGTTAAGGAGAACGTAGAGGTCCAGTTACCCAATGTAAGTCAAAGGCGCTGTGAGGTGGGAGACACACTCTGCAGATAGCCATAAGTCAAGCTGCATGTGAGCCAGGACGTTAACACCACCCTCATGGGGCCCTGGATCTAATTGCATTCCTTTAATCTTTGAAGACCTGAAGGGATAAGAGGTATTCATCAAACAGCAGTGCTCATACAGCAATGTTAAGTAGTCTTGCAGCTTTATCTTTCTATATTCAGTTGAATGTAACTCCCCTTGGTCCCTACTACCATCATCTTATTTTTCTCCCCTTTGGAGAATAGATTTCTATCCCTCTAAAAGCAAAACCATGCTGCACAAAACTTACAGGAAGGAAAACTAGCTAGCAAAATATAGGGATACACTTAAGCAGGTGGAATTGAGGGGCCTCTTTGCACTTGGCACAAAGGGATAGTCTGGGACTGCTCTGGGATGGAGCATTCACGCTATGCGGAGGCACTTCCATCCCAGAAGCATCTCTTTGTGTGACCCAGATAGCCTTGGAGCATGTATTTGTGCTCCACAATTATAACTAGCTACAGGCTGGGAAAGCTTGGCATGGTCTATTCGTGTCTCTTCCAGTCAGATAGAGCATGCCATGGGTGGTTCCACTGCATGTCACATTGTCTGCCAATGGCACTCCAAATGCCCAGTGATGTTGTTGCCACTGTGCCACGATTGCCTCTAGTATAGAGGCAGTTTGCACCAACTTGGCACCTGGTAGGTTTGGAATTTACCCAGTATCCCAAAATGCAGATGCTGGATCCCTCTCCCATTTTTGCTTCCCTGAATAGGTCCGAGATCAGAACATTATTTACTCATATGCTTTGCTGCCTGTATTGCTGGCCATGGGCTATAAGGTTTATGGACTAGAAACAGTCTGACCTATGAAATGTTCCCTGATATCCTGTTTTTATTTTCCAAGAATATTAACTGTGGGGATGAAAGTTGCTCCTATCTGATTTGGTGCTACTTTAAGCTTGGCACTGTGGGCATCTGCCTGCTCCATCTCAGCATTCCGATCAGGGCTGGGAGAATTTTTTTTAGAAGCTTGAAGAATCCTTGCCAATAAGTGAAGGCATGGACTTGATATAAGCCAGGTCACCCTGTGCAAAAATCCGAAGTCTTCAGATTCTCATGCCAAAGTCAATGCAGCAGGATAGGCAGCTTCAGTGAGCTGATCAATATTTATTTACTACAGTATTACTCAAGTTTATGTCTTGCCTAAGAAGACAAATAAATTTGGGGGGCTTAAATATTTTGTCATTCTCAACAATACAGTTAGCTTTGCACACGTTTTATACAAGGAAAGATATAAACCTAAACATAAAATATATATTAGTGGCCAATAAACTTAGGCTAGTATATGTGAAGCACAATCACTGTTTCAACATGAGGTACAGATGTGGGTTTTTCAGCCCTTTCAATATGAAAAAAGGCAAGCTCTGCATCTGTAAGGGTATGAAAAGCAAGTCTGCCTTAATCACTGCATTGATTTGCTTAACAACTCCAGGTATCCTGGGCTCTTGCTGTTGGCAATGAATAGTTAGCCCTATTTGAAAATGCATTTCCTGCCAATTAGAGCTTTACAGAAGTGGTTTAGCTTCTTTGAAGAATGGCCATAAATAAATCTATATTTAAGGTTCCTTTCCATCTGGCCACATGAGTAAGTGTGCACACATTTATTTACTTCTCTGACATATTTATATTTTTCCACTGGAGAGAAACACATGACAGACTTGGACATGAATACATGTAGCTTTCATATAAAATATCTCAATAATTCCATAAGAACCTAAGAGGAGCCCTACTGGATTGGGCCACAACCCATCTAGTCCAGCATCCTGGGCTTCTTAAACAGGAGACAAAGGCAAAACCTTCACCTGCTCTTGACTCCCTTGCAAATTATCTTAGAGGCATTCTGCTTGTTTCTCCGAACCTTGAAGCAGTATCTAGGCATCCATCCTTGTAGCCACTGATACACCTATCCTCCATGAATTTGTCTAATCCTTTTTTAAAGCTATTCAGACTGATTGCTGTCACTATCTCTTCTTCTGGTAGTAAATGTCATAGACCTTCTGAGTGGAAAAAAAAAATCCCTTGCCTTATGGCCCTAACTCTCTCCTACCTATCAATGTCATCAAGTCCCCCTGGTTCTACTGTTATGCGATATAGAAAAGAAAACTTTTTCTCTATCCACCTTTTCTTCAATTTGCCTGATTTTCCCCCTGATGTGGTTTAGTACCAGCCTAGAAATGGCCCTATTAGTTCATTTTCAGTCTTATGCTAAATTGTACTGAGTAGAAAATGCCCCTGGTAAGTTGCCCCCATTACCACTGTCCATTGTGCCAGTGGGGGTGAATGAGGTTGTGATCCACCCCACAGAGAGACTTTTTGCCCTTTGTGTGTTGGGCACTTCCAAGAATGGATTTCATACCTCTGCAGACCCGTTCTCATCCCATGTCCCAGTGATGGTCTACTGCGGTGTTTCCCAAAGTGTGGTACGTGTACCCCAAGGGGTACGGGAAGAGTTTGGTGGGGGTACACATTGCATCGGAGTTTGGTGGGGATCACGTGGGAATTTCCACTGCACCGTGCTTAGCTGTGCCCACAGAACAAGGAAAGAAAGAGGCGCGTATCGCAGTTTTTACATGGGAACTGGGGCCATCGTACATCGTATTGCAATTCATTATGGCGGGAACATCTGCGCATCCTTTGCGCAGCTCGGGTTCGGCCATTTTTAAATTGCGGGAACATTAACAGTTGACGTTGAACCACGGAGCTGTTTAAATGCCGGAGAATTGCAGTGATATCTAATGGTCTTGTGAGGCGTGACACGGTGTGAATATACTGCACTTCGTTACAGAGACAACTTACTTCTTTAATAGTTAGTTCCAGGCGCCTGTTATCGTGCTTTAGTAAGTCCCACTGATTTTGATTATTTTTATAAAATACAATTTTTATCCCTAATGTTTTTTTATGAGGGGTACTCACCGTTACGAAAATTATAGAAGGGATACGCATATGTCAAAAGTTTGGGAAACACTGGTTTACTGTGTGCATACCAGGGGTGTGCATGATTGCAATTTTCGGATGTGATTCAAATAGAATATTCAAATGTTCAAATTCGAACAAATAGAGTAAAATGAATGTATTCAAATTCAAACTGATTCAAATACATTTGTATCCATTTGTATGAATATTTGATTTACATACGCATCCCATTTTTATCTTGTATGCATCCTGTTTTGGTCCCATATGTATCCGTACAAATGCGTACAGCTATGGATAAGATACGTACGGATATGTAATGCATACGTATCCATACACATTTGAATGCATAGGCATTCGGTTTGAATTTGAATGTCCAAATTTGAATGAATTTGAATGAATTTCAAATGTTTTGAATATTCTTGCACAGCCCTAATGCATACAGTCACGGTAGTATCCTATACATATAAACTTGTGCATATAAACTGTTTTCACCGTGATTCATTTGCACAGTGAAATAATGGTTAATGAACCCTTTTCTCAAATTCAAGCAAATAGGAGCTCCTTGTTGTACTAAACTATGTTCAGTGTGTCCATTGTCAAGCACATTTGTTCTTAAGCTTTCACATGTGGGCTTTTACTCTGGCAACATCCAAGAACAACAATTATCAACAAGCCATAGCACTGTGGAACAGACCCTCATAGTTTGCATTTGCTGGAGAAGGATCAAAGAGACTGATGGAATTCCATTCAAAATTCTACCAGCAGAACTCGCTGTGACAACTGCAAGATCGTTTTTGATAAATAATCAAATGTTTAATTGTGTAGGACAAAGCTCGTATCAGAGAGCTGCAGAAGCAGCATCTTGTTCACTTCACTGACATAACTGTTAACAGTTCAGGGATAGCTGTGGCCTCCAGATGGGAAGAAATGGCACGTTGTACATAGGCAAAGTCTGCCTGCTACTGGAATATTACAGTCAAGCAATCTTAGGACAAATTAAGTAATACACATTTTCTCCTTCCTGTCGTAGAACGTAAGAACATAAGAGGAGCCCTGCTGGATCAGGCCACAGCCCATCCAGTCCAAGATTCTGTCTCACACAGTGGCCCACCAATTGCCCATGGGTATCCCAAGCAGAGACAAGGGCAAACCTTTTCCTGCTCTCGAATCCCAGCAAGTGGCATTAGAGGCATCCTGCCTGTCTCCCCAGCCTGAAAGATGTACTTAGGCATCCATTCTAGTAGCCATTGATACATCTGTCATCCATACGTTTGTACAACCTTTTCTTAAAGACATCTACGCTAGTAGCTGTTTACCCCTCTTCTGGCAGCAGCCTTGTGGGTGATGAAATACTTACCCTTGTCTGATCTGACTCTCCTACCCATCAGCTCCATAGAATGCTCCCTGGTTCTAGTGTTGTGTGATAGAGCTGGGTGGCCTTGGGCTAGTTGCAGCTCTCTTTCTCACAGCCCCACCTACCTCACAGGGTGTCTGTTGTAGGGAAAAGAACAGAAAGGTTTGTCAGCCACTTTGAGTCTTGTTCCTCTTCCTCTTCCTCTTCCTCTTCCTCCTCCTCCCTATAGAAGCTGAGTGTGAGGCGGTGATCAGATACAGCAAAATAATACATCTCTGAGGCAGCTTAAAGATGGCTTTAAGGTGGGATTGTTCACACGCAGTTTGTCCCTCCTCATCTCATGAACATTCTAGGCTAGAAAAGGTGGATTAGAGAAGGGTTGGACATTATTGTGTCCAAGTGGTTCTGAATGGGACATCTGAGGCAGGATCTACATATGGTGCACATGTTCTCTGTCTCCCTTTTATTATGTCTGAACACAGCCTTAGTGTGCTCATGTTCTGCTTCCCACAGGCTATTATGTGAGCAGACAGAAGGATCTGACACAGTAAGACTGTTCTTTTAGCTTTTTTACAGCCTCACAGCTGTGGTATGACCAATGATAACATTGTATAGCTTTTGACATGTGGTAAAAACAGCCTTCTTTACCTAGGCTTATGAAGATTGACTCCCTCCTGATTTCATCCCAAATGTAGGGGGGGGGAGTGGTTTAGCAGTGTGGCTGTTCTATCTTCATCCCATCTCTAATCCATGTTTACTAGTCTAGAATGTTCATGAGATGGGGGAGGGGCAGACTTGTGTAAGACTGAGGCCATGATCAGTACAAGATGTCCTCGGATCGTCTTCTCTTTGCATTGCTCACATTTTTCCCCATAGTGCAGATGCACTATGGTTTGGAAATGTCTCCTTTCAATGCAGATCCTCCGTCTGCGAGCGCTCTGCACCTTCACTATGGGGCCCAAGGGCAGAATGCCCCCAAGTCTGACCACCTCACTACATATTACAAAAGTAGGTGATCTAAAACAGCCCGCTTTCAGATGAATGGGCAAGTGCTGTTTAGATTACATCAAAAGCCCGAAGAAAGAGCATATGGTTACTCAATACCACACACTTGTGTGCTCAACATGCATTTGGTTTGGCTGCCTTTCTCAAGGTGTGAATTCATCTCCTGGATTTTCACACAGGGGCAACATCCCTGAAAAGGATTCTCCCATACGGAAAAAATGGAAAATTACCACATCAAGAGAAAACTCCCAGAAGTCAGCTGCAATCACAACATTCCCTTACCCCAGTTGCAAAAATAGCCGTTACTGCTTCCTTTCTTCTTAATAAGTGAATGCATGTAGAACTTTCTATATATTAGGTATCATCTTCTTCCAACTTTGTGGATTCAGAAAGATAATTCCACTTCCACTGTGATACTAAAGAAGGAGGGCAACAGAGCAGGATTTTAAATGAACTTTAACTGTGCGAGGGAATTCCCCCCCCCCCCCCGTTGCCATTGCTGTCTACATACTGCAAAGGAAAACAACTAATCATAGGATGCAAAGTGAAGGAAAGATGGCTAGAAATATACTAACGTCATGAAAATCAACAAAGCAAGGACTTGTCCAATACATAATTTTCTCATGAACCAATTTTCTAAAAAGGTAAATTATACATAACTTTGAAATGGCAATGGTAGAGAGGGGTGCACCCCAAAATGCTTGCAGCCCAATCTACTCAATATGAGCAAGGTACGAACGTGGCAGGAAATGGCGGCAGTGCCAGGTCTCTACCATGATACTCTTATGATGATGATGATGAAGAGTTGGCTTTTATACCCCGCCTTTCCCACCCATTCAAGGAGGTTCAAAGTGGCTGACAAAGCTTCTGTTCTTCTCCCCACAACAGGCACCCTGTGGGGTTGGTGGGCTGTGAGAGGTCAGAAAGAGAACTGTGACTAGCCCAAGGTTGCCCAGCTGGCTTCATGGAGGAGTGCGGAATCAAACCCCATGACTGTGAGATGTGAATCTGGCACTCTAACCACAAGATCAAACCTTGTGATGAAAGCTGAATGCCTGCTGGATCCAAGCTCAGGGAGAGTGGAACTCTTTTAAAAGGCCCATTCCTGCAGAGGGGAGTGGGAGTAGGATTGCAGTTCAGCAACGTCTTGCTGGATCCAGACTTCAGTCATGTGTCTTGTGCCCCGACAGCAACAAAAGCAAAGGGATAGCAAATCTCAAAGAACTTTTGCTGCATCTGCATGCTAAATGTGGCAAGAGATGGGGCCCTTTTCAAGTCTAGGGCCCTTTCTGCAATTGGCCCTATTCTAGAATATATCTCGGGATAGCAGTCTGCTGGCCACAAGCCAATGCAGACCATGGTAGGCCTCATCTGGGGCCTTCCATAGCCTGCACTAGCATGCAGATAGCAGGTCCCTGTTCTGGGATATATTCCAGAATAAGGCCAAGTACAGAAAGGCCCTAGGAGTGGACACGATGGAGATCTACATCCTGCTTCAACCCATGCTAAACTGGCATAGAACCACCCAAAGGGTCGGGGGGACTACAGCCATGTAGCAGATTAATCAGCTTTCTGCCCTAGTCAAGAGTGACTCAACATCAGAGTGAGATTCTCACTATGATGGTGCCCTTATGGCCAAGTCAGCATGGGGTGACCATTTGACAGTTTCTTTGGCCCTAGGTGGTTGAAAAAACTGCCATCTTAGGCCATGTACATGGGAGCAGCGTTCCTCTCACAGAGACAGGCCAGAGGGTGAGGATGGCTGTCTTGAAACGTCATTGATTTGATAGCACCTCTCCTGCCCACATACTGCCTTCCTGATTAGGTTGGCTCCAACCAGATGGTTTGTTTGAATGGAGTCTGAAGCAAGGAAATCCAGCTCTGGAAACAGTTGAATGGCAGATGGCAATGGTTCAGCCCTTGTGTCCCCATGATCCGAATCAGTAGATCCTATAAACCTGGATCTATTGATCGAGGTCTACATCGCTTCAGTGCAGAATTGGCCCCAGTGTCCTGTCATATCATCTTCCAGGGTATTTCCCCCCTTTCATGCGATCAAACGTTATTCTGGACTGCTTCTTTCAAAATGATGCTGGCCATTTTAAAAGATCATGCAATATGGGAACATTATGCAGTGGCTAAAATCCATTTGTTGTGATCTGTTTTTTAAAACTGGACAAGGTCCAGTAAAACAAAAAAATATTTATGGGTCTTTGGTATAAAACACTCTGCTCAATTTTCAGCTCAAAAGGAGCTTAAACTGCTGAATTATGCTAGCTGTTTTAAGGTGTGTGGGTTTTTTTGCTGTAACTGTGCATATTTTTAGTGCTGTGGTTTTGCATTGAGGTTTTTTTTTTAGTCTTTTTTGTCTTCCCTAGGGCCTCCCAAAATGTGTTTCAGCAACACTCCAAAAACTTTAACTAGGGATATAATGTAGGGATGTGCCAAACTCATGTTCATTTGGGCTGCGTTCACACCTAAGTTTTAATCCAGTTTTGGACCACTTTGGCTGTAATCACACCTGGCTGAACTAGACAGTCCCGTTAAGAAACTGAACTGAAGCCAGCCTAATCCTTTTCACACCCAATTCCTGATAATCAGTCCTCAGATCAGGCTGCTATGCTCACACCTTTTATGTTATCTCCTTTTCTCTCCTTCCTTCCATTAATTTAGCTTTAGTCCACTTTCAGAATGGAAGAAAAGTGAACATCAGCAAAGTGGACAGTCATGTTCTTTCCATATTAACTAACTCAAAGGTGAATCTTCTGAATTAAATAATGCTGAAAGAAATCCACTTGTTGCTTTGCTGATATGTTCTCTCATTCTGAAGGTGGACTGAAGCTGGATTAAAACTTGGGTGTGAACACACTTGTGTGGTTTGATAAAAGGTGCATTAAAACTTAGGTGTAGCTGGGCCCTAAGGCGGGATAGCTGTTGGAGTCTACTCCCAAGATCAAATACTTCGTTAATAATTAATATGTTCTTATTAATATATTATTTTCTGCCCCTGCATGATCATCATCCTTTTACTGAACACAATGTTTTGAACACAGTGCTGCACCTTAGTAAGATTACAACAGTGCACCTTTGGGTGGAAGATCTACAATTGTCTTATGAGTTAGTATATACACATTGTGTTTAAAATCAGGATGTTATGTGAATTGTATGTAATTTACTAGTGGTTGCATAGTGACTGCTTAATGCTAAAAAGCTGCCTGCAAATTAACTCTTCAGCTAAAGGTAAACCGATTGCCTCACTTGAGTCTTTCCTGCCACACAAACATCTGGTTCTACTTAAGCGTGTCCACATTTGCAACTTACAGTTAACTTTTTTGGCACCAGGAGTAGTGTCTTGCAATTATGCTAAGTCTAGAAAAAAGAAGATTTGCTTTTACAGCAGAATTCATAAAATTGGGGTGGGGGGAGGAAGAGAGAGTTGTAGCCCAATTTATTAGCTGCAACAACCCTTCCAAAATGTAGACGTCTGGTCTGGTGGAAATCAACAGATTTCTGTTCATAGCTCACACCCTTATGTGCATGCACAAATAACCACTTTGTGAAGGGTTAGGTATGCACTAAACTGCAAAATAGTTTGATATTCAGAGTCACTCACGCATAACAGCAGTGAATATACACCATGCTTAAAATGGTAAGACTGATAGTACTGAGATGGCACTAAGAGAACAGTTTAGCAGTATTTTTTTTTGGTATCACCTGTCTTTCATTATAGAAATGCAGCCATAATTTTCATAGATATTCATAGGGGTGGCTAAACTACTGCTGGATTATTCACCAGTTGCAGACAGAGGATTTCTTCATTCTCTGGGGTTCAGTCAGCAGTGGTGCTCCAGAACTCTGGGAAAGTAGGTTAGTAGGCTGAAGTAGGCAAAGCAAGTTCTCACTGGGTCAACCTGAGAATTATGCTGACTCTGAATGAGGAAAGGGGGGCATAACTGGCCTCTTTCAGTGCAGCTCATTAGCAGACCATTTCAGACCCTTGACTGGTGCTAAAGGGCAACTGCTGCATGCAGTAAAGGTCCTGTCTGGGACCCTTTCTTTGGTATGGTGGCTGAAGATGTGAGATATTAGAGCCAATTACAGAGCAAGGGGTGGTCACCGGGGCCCAGTCTGTGCCTGGTCATTTGTGTACAATTTTGGAAATGTTTCCAGACTACCTTTGAGACAATTAACATCTGTTCCTGCTGTTAACTCAGCTACTGTGGAAGTGTGTGTGTGTGTGTGTGTCTGAGGGAGAACCACAAAAGCGACAGATCAAAATGAAGATTCCAAATGTAGCTTTGCTTCTCCTCTGTGACCTTTATTGTAATGATCTGCAGACTGCAGTCCCATGAAGGAAGGAATTCCATCTCTGTGTCTATTAAACTACCTTGGGATGTGCTAATATGGGAACTGCAGCCCATGAATCAGTACTGAAAAGTTGATGGGTGGGCGTGTATCAAAAATCTCTCAGACTTCCAGGTGACTGTTCAGGCCTCTGGGGCAAATGAAGGCAAAGAGGAAATAGGAAGTGGTGTCTTGTGGTTTAGAGTCCTTAATTCCGCACTCCTCCATGAAGACAGCTAGGTGACCTTGGGCTAGCTCTTTCTGAGCCCTCACAACCCCACTGACCTCACAGGGTGTCTGTTGTGGGGAGAAGAACAGAAGGTTTGTCAGTCACTTTGAGTCTCCTTAAATGGGTGAGAAAAGCGAGATATACAAGCCAACTCTTCTTTGCATTCAGAAGGCCTTCCTTGCATCACTACAAATCTCAGCTTCTCTTTTGATGGGTTTCCATTCAATGTGAAGGGCTGATGAGGTATTTTACACACATGCAGGAGAATATACTTAGGCTGTGATCAGATAGAGCAAAAAAAAAAAGGACTCTGAGGTGGAATTGTTCACACAGCAGCCTGCTCATCTCCCCTCTCCTGAAGAAAGAATTCTGTGCTAGAAAAGGTGGATTAGAGAAGATTTGGGAACATGAGGGCCACAAACTGTCTCTCTGAGATGCCTCTGAGTTATCCCTTTTATTATGACCGACATACTCTCTCTGGCTGAGAACATGATTCATGGATGAGAGAAAACATTGAGGTGTTACAAGCCCCTGTTACAATCCTGGAAGAACTCTGAGATCATCTGGAAAAATTCAGCTGCAGGTTCTCAGAATGACCAACAGTCATGCACTTTGAGTCATAATATCTCCCTTGAGGAAAGTCCTCTCTTCAAGGTGCCTACAGTTACAGCTCTCAGGTACCAAATGGAGACATATCTCTTTATCTGGCATTCTAAGGCTGTGGTCATACTTAAGGTTTCATTCAGCTTCAGTCCACGTCCAGAGTGAGAGAATACATTAGCAAAGGGACAAGCCGCTTTATTTCAGTGTTAAATAACTCAGAAAATTCACCTTTGGGATAGATAATGTGGAAAGAAAATTGCTGGTCACTTCGCTGATGTGTCATCTCGCTCTGAAGGTGGATTGAAGCTGAATTAAACCTTAGGTGTAAGCACAGCCTAAGTGTGAATGGTTGTTGTTTTCCTTCATCCCACACAACTTTTCATTACAGAAGTGATAATGTTGGGTGTTGCCTCTCTGTCATTATTGCTTCTTAGCTAGACAGTGCCATGGTTGGTGCTGTCTTTGCGTGTTTTTGTGTGTATGTGTGGCTGCCATTTTCAGCTTCCACACATGTGTGGTAGATAGAGGAAAAATCCTGGGTTTCTAGGAATATTTTTAGTGCTTTTTTTGGTGGGGGAGCAGGGCTATGGTGGGGGTGCTATATTCCCCTTGTCGTGCTAGTAGTGAGACTAAGGGCCAGGCTTAGTCCTTTTCCATTTCCACTGTGACCTCGCTCTCCCTTTTCCTGCAAGTTAATGGAAATATCTTTAATATGCTTCCCCACCTACAGTCTATAATGTGCAATCACTTGCCCAACTTTAGAGAGAACAGTGCTGTGCAACTGATCTGTAATTGGTTCAAATCATTCACCTCTTCAGCCATCCCATAAGAGAACAGAGCCATTCCCTGGGCTAATCTACACTTCACTTCCCATCCAGGGAACGCTAGTATATACAATCCCTCCCTCGCAGGTCGGGACACTTATGTGTAGTGCAAATGGGGTCCAGGCTCCTCCGTCTTGGAACCCTGATGCCAGGGCTGTCACCAGGGCAACCCTGACTTCCCACGCATGCGCATTTGCATATTACGTCACATGATGTGCCAGTGCGCTTGCATGGTGTGTCCGGTAACCCTCCAGCACCTGGAAGAGGTGCAAATACAGCATCCAGAGCCTTACCATCTCTGGTGGTGGGGAAGGTAGGTGCACATGTGGAGCACTAATTGTTCTGCCCATGTAGTCACCTTGTGGTGTGCTCCTGCATGGACAGCTGTTTCTGATTCAGAAATGGCTCTTTCAAGTGCAGATGCTCCATCTCGGAGCGCACTGTGAGACAACCAGTGGGCCAAATGTGGAAAGGCCCCTTGCAAAATGTTTAGGAATGTTTAGTCTACCAAAAAGAAGACTGAGAGGAGACATGATAGCTGTCTACAAATACCTCAAGGGTTGTCACAAGGCAGAGGGATCAGCCCTGTTCTCACTCTCTCAAGGAAGGACTAGAAACAATGGGGTGAAACTGCAGGGGAAAAGATTTAGTTTAGATGTTAGGAAAAAATTTCTAACAGTAAGAGTGATCAACCAGTGGAACAGGCTGCCACGGGAGGTGGTTGGTTCCCCTTCGATGGAGGTCTTCAAGCAGAGACTGGACAGCCATCTGTCTGAGATGGTTTAGGAGATCCTGCCTTGAGCAGGGGGTTGGACTCGATGACCCAGGAGGTCCCCTCCAACTCTACCATTCTATGATTCTATGATTCTATGAAATGCAAACGGATTCAAGCATGCATTTGAATTTATACTGTTGGGTCTCATCCCTGCAGTGCCATTGTTTTCACTTTAATAGGCTGGGACTCCACAGATCTCCTAACTCCCCAGTTTTCTATACATGAAATGTTTTCACTCTTCATGGTGATTTGTGGGAACCAAACGATGTCACGAAAGAGGGGGAAAGAGCATTTCTATTTAAGTTACAGTAATTGTTTATAAACTTCCTTCTGTATCTATAAAATAAATGAAAATTCTAGGCAAATATGTCCTCTCTTTAGATGCCACAAAGTCTTCCATTTTGTAATGGTTAAGTAGCAAAGCTTAGAAACACTTAAACTTCCCTTTGAATGTGGTTTTGGTCTTTCTGTAAATTAGATCTTAAGTGTTGATAGGAAAGCTTTGCCAAAAGCTCCAGCAACAAAACTTGAATTATATAAAATGCACACAAAATAAAACATGTTTCAAACTTAAACAGTGGCTTACTAGCAATCTACCAGCACATTCCCACTGTTCATCACTGACACTTACAATAATAGTTTGCAGAAGGAAAAGACATTACAATCCCAGCAGACTCCCAAGGCCAAGTCATGTTTGTTGTTATTGTTACATTTGGAAATTCAGACATGCCTCTTCTTCTTCAGTTATAGTCAGGTATTAGGGTTGTGCAAAATGTTGCTCCAAAATATTTGTAGTTACGTGCGGAAACCTTAGGTTTTTTCAAGCTTTGGAGGCTGGTGCAATCTAGGGGATGCTCCAAATTCATTATGCTAGAAGATGAGATGATCACCCAACACACCCATCCGGCCCCACATTCTCAGACATGGAGAATATGCCAACCCTACCATCAAAGACAGCAGATGTGCCCAAGTAAATGCATAGCCTTGCTCCTAAACACTGCTCCCCCTTGCAGATTATGGCTGGCTGTTCTGGTCAAGGGGGTCCTCTGAGGTACCACACAAGTGTGCTGGAACCTCAGATGCCTCCCTGAGGCAACTGTGCTTGCGCAGAGAGTCAACATCACCATAGCAATTGTGCTGATGCTTGCGCAGTCACGCAGGATGCCAAAACCAAGATGGCGGCACCCTGTGGAGGATTGGATGCATGCCTGGACCCAGGTGAGTGACCGACTGAGCATGGGCTAACTATCATGCGCTAGCACTCGCAAGTGCAAGTGCTAGTAAACATTGATCTGTAATGCACCTGTCCCATCCAATGGACAGGAAAGCAAGTGCAGAAAAGCCCCATGATTGGGATATGAGGCATACATCAGCAGGCCCCTGTTCTGGGATTTATGCAGAAAGGACCCTTGTCTACAATATATGAGCCTGCAGTTTCTTTACAGATACAGAAGGGCTATGTCTTCTTCTGAGGAGACGCTGAGGACTGAACTGGCAATTGCCCTATACTGAGCTACAGCTATGAGATGAGGGGAAAGCATGGATTTGCATACTTGCTTACTATATAACCAAGAGAAAAACTGCAAACAGAAAAAACCCCTTGACAACAGAAGTAGTTCTACTTTCTGAAATGAGAAGATTGTGGTCTTGTGGTTAGAGTGCTGGACTTTTATTCAGTTCCGCACTCCTCCATGAAGCCAGCTGGATGACCTTGGGCTAGCCACAGCTCTCTTTCTGAGCTCTCCCAGCCCCACTTACCTCACAGGGTGTCTGTTGTGAGGAGAAGAACAGAAAGTTTTTCAAGCAGTTTGAGTCCCCTTAGGTTGAGAAACGCAGGGTATAAAAACAAACTCTTCTTCTTCTTCTAAAAGCTTTGCCACATTACCCAAGACATTCCTTTTCTTAGATCCCAGATTAATTATTTGGGGCCCTTTGATTATTTCTACTATCCAGGTGGTTGGCACAGTCAAAATGCAGGATTATTATTATTATTTAAAATCCTAGGAGGAAGTGGAAGAACAGAGTTTATGATCAGTTATTATTACTTCCCATTAGCATAATAGGGCAATACACAGGGATGCCACATCCGATATAAATCAAACCAGTCAAACAGGCACCTCATGTCATTTCCGTGGCAGGAAAAGCTGCATCCATTGACTTTCTCCCTGTTTGTCAACTCTCAAAAGCCACCGTGGGCATGAGATGACAGCTGGGCTCTGTTGGAATGAATGTCAATAGCTTTTTGATAGTTTCCAGATGGAAAAAAGGACAGGGACTCCTATCTTCTTAATTTGCTGATTAGAAAACTTCAGTAGATTTGACCTACATGACTTGCTACACCTGTTGAAATTTCCTTTCTTATGCAACTGTTAAATTTATAGGAGTCTCTGTTGTCCTTTCAGTTTGGAAAACGAAGCTTTTACTGTGGAACGCTGAATATAAAGGAAAGTGGTCTTCCTCACAGTGGTCTTCCAGACTTGCACAGGGTTCTCTCAGCATAGATACTCTTCGTAGTCATGTGCATGAATATTCATCACATTCAAAATGTGTACAGATTCATCCAAATTCAGACATTCGTATTCGAATTGAATGTTGGGGCAGTTCAAGATTGACATTCGAATTTGAATCAAATGTTTCTATACAATTGTACGAAGTTTCATTACATTTGTGAAACTGGGGAAAGCGGCTGCCCCAGTCCCATCTGCAATGGATCCAGAGTCGATTCAAAGCAGATCCAAAGTGTGCTCAAAGTGGATTGAGAACTGATTTGACGAGTTCAGAGTGGATAGTTAGGAGATTCGCAGGGGATACATCGGGGAATCGTAGGCTGTTTGTGGTGGGGATTCAAACCAGATTCGCATTGAATATTCATATCAAATTTGAATCCTACCACATTTGAAGGGGATCTATTTGAACAAATATGAAAATTTTTTGCATTTGATTTGATATGAATCAAACATGAAAAAAAACAAACATTCGTACACATCCCTAGTTCTTAGTGGCTCATCTGGTGATGTCCATTCAGCAACAAGAGCATAAGAGTAGCTCTGCTGGATCAGGCCACAGCCTACCTAGCCCAGCATCCTATCTCACACAGTGAGCCACCAGTTCCTTCAAAGCCTTCTCAGTTCCTCTAGGTTCCCTGAAGTGGCCTCTAAAGATACCCAGCCTGTCTCTCCAGCCAGGAGGCAGTACCTAGGCATTCATTCAACTAGCCATTGACACTCCTGCTCTCCTTGAATTTGTATGACACTTTCTTAAAGCTATCTAGGTTGGTTGCTGTCACTACCTCTTCTAGTAGGAAATTCTATAGACTGATGACCCTTTGGCTGCATTCACACTTAAGTTTTAATCCAGCTTCAGTCCAATTTCAGAGTGAGAAAATACATCAGCAAAATATCAAGCTGTTTTCTTTTAGAATCACCTAACTTGGGAAAGCCCCCTTTGGATTAGATAAAGAGGACAGAAAATTATTAGTGACTTTTCTGATGTATTCTCTTACTTGGAAAGTGGTCTCAAGCTGGATTAAAACCTAGGTGTGAGCACACCACCAGAGTGAAAAAAAATGCCTCCCTTTGTTGGTCCTAATTCTCTCCTGTTCATCAGCTTCATAGAATGCCCCCAGCTTCAAAGAGTGGCCCCTAGCTACCTTTTCTACACTGTCCACCAAGGACAAAGAGATCTAGATTTTTCAGGCTGATTTTGTAAGGAAGATGTTCTTGCCCCTTGATCATTCTGGTTGTCCTTTTCTTCATCTTTTTCCAGTTCCACAATATCCCTTCTGAGATGTGGCCAATTTCCAAGTGTGGTCTCATCATATTAGTATATTCAAGAATAAATGATAAAGAAATGGAACAGACAGACTGATATAGAGATCTATGAATAAAAAAGGAATGACTTCGGCAAAAGAAACTAACACTAGTGTGGATAGTGGTTGGTGGCCCTGGGTGCACTACCAAAGATTTGGAGGGGGGCCAACTTAGCATTCTAGGAACTGACAGAATGTCCATTTATCAGATACACAAGCCATCACTGTGTACAATTTATGCTTATTTTAAGAATATACCTCTAATTATTCCAGATCATTGCGGAGCACCTGGTAATAGAGAGTGAAAAATCCAATCAAGGTAGGTTGTATATAGGGATGGGCATGGATCAAAGTGCTTTGCAGCAAAGTGAATGTGAAGGAAATTTGCATTTGTGCGAATGCAACCACTTTGAACGCAACCACAGTTCACATTTAGTTCATATCCCCTGCGAATATTCAGGAAATATTTGCCACAGATCTGACATTAGAATCTGCACATTCAGATTTTATCTGGAAGTGCTGCCACCATATGGTATGATTTGAATGCTCTCTGGCAGCTGGCTGCTTTCGCCAGCAGCACCCAACCAGATCTCAGTCTGCTGTGGAAATGACTGGGCAGCAGATCCTCACATCTGCAAATATCATGAAGTTTCAAACGAATGCACAAAAGCATTCACTTCACATCTGAATGTCAATCTTCGAATGTAGCCAACATTAGATTTGAATGTGAATATTCAAATTTGTTTGAATTGCAAGTGGGATGAATATTTGTGAACATCCCTATTTGTGTATGATTAGCATCATCATCACTGTTGTTGTTTTCATCACTATCTTCCAATCAGGTTTCAATACAGCTAATAATGTATTGAAGCTATCATGGATCCTTAAGATATAGGTAGGATCTCAGCTAACACCCCCCCCCAACAGAAAATTGTCAAGAACATGGATGTGGCCATGCTTCCTAGCGCAGTTGTGACACTTCGATTGTGAGGGGCTGAGTTTTCAGGATGGAATATTCCATTGCTCTAAGAGCTTTAATCAATTTGCAATCCTATTTTTGGTGAGGCTAAGGACAGAATGAATGGAATAAATAGTTATTAGGTCTGAGTATTGATTCCAAGAAAAGAAAGCTTCAGGTTGCGGCTTGTGCTTCCTTATGTGACCTAGCAACCCAAGAGGCTGGAAAGCAGCAAGGCAGAATTTCCCACATTGATTTTGAACTAATGTGCCAAGCCTCTGGATGTTGGTGCGGGACATTAATGAGTATGCTGTCTTCTTAACATTCCGCTAAGACCAGAAAATATCCTGGCTTTTTGAGCAGATACTGAATAATTAGCTCTTGGGAACAAAAGGGGCTGATCGTCATAGCTGCTGCTCAAACCCGTGCAGGCCAGGTTTGAGATTTCTTGGTAGCAAGCCCACATTTTTCAGATTCATTCCCTTTAGAAGTGCAATTAAGCTTCCTTGAGGTTATCTTTGAAAAAGTGTTGCCGATCACACACCTCTTCACTGAGATGAAGTTGCAATGTTTAATGGACTGCATATTTTTTAACTCCTTTCCTCCCCCTTCTGCATTCTCGTGTCTCATAATTTGACAGGTAAGGTTTTCTTAATCAGTACATCTTCAAAATGGAGATCAACCTGTAGAGTTTAGAAAACCTTTAACTTTTTTTTTTTTTTAAAAAAAATCAAAGCAAGGTTTATCAGGCTCTAGTGATCAGTATCTCAAATAACAGGCCTGTTTCAGTTTCATTTGCCCCTTTGAACACTGCCAGCTCAAAACAGTCTTAAGATGACAGCTTTCCACATCTGCATGTATGAAGCAGTCTTGAAGACTAAGGCAGCTTCCAGATTAGTGGATTAAATTCACAGATATTAAAAAATACACAGCTTGTCCCCACACCCAACAGAGGTCCGTAGCTTCCTCCTCGGTGGCTGGGAGACTTCCGTGAGGCACACATCGCATGGGAAGGGACAGCCAACGAGAACTGTTTACTGTTCTTGCAGTCCTGTCTGGACTGGCGGGAACATTCAAATTTACCTTATACTGCAGCACATGTGTTGCTCGTTCCGCAGTAGGTAAATATGAAGTACGCAGGATCAGGCGTCAGGTGTGACACCCATGCCTCAGCTGCACATTCTGATGCACAGCTTTCTTAAGTCTGGACACACTCTAAGTACATGCCCACTTCTAAATTGGGGAGTTGTTACTTGAATTCCATGAAAAGACAAATAAAGGCACTGCTCCTTTATACCTGTTAACTCAGGTGCTTATAACTCTATATTACCTGGGGTAACCAATGACTGGGGAGAGAACAGTTGAATGGATCTCTCCTTTTCTTCATTTGTGTTTTCATATCTTCTGTTTCAATTCATAATTATTTTGTACTGCTATGTTGTCTTATTTTCTAGTTGTCTTATAAACTGCCTGAAGCATCAAAAACCTTTGCTGCACTTACCTCTGTGGTGTGAACCCATGGGGTCTAATCAGTGAGGCCCACTGGGTCAGATCAAAGGAAGGCATGGTCTGGAACAGTACTGTCTGCATGATGTCTTTAGTCCGGACCAGTCCCCTGCCCCAGTGACCTTTGCAGTGTAAGCTCCAAGGGCTGCAAGGGCTCCAAAAGTTCCTAATCTTGAAGCCTCCGATGGACCAACTGTGGCAGTGCCCTTTGATGTGCCACTGAAATGGGTCCCTCAGTAGTTCTTTCGGCATACCTCCCATGCTCTGTACCGGGGCCCATGCTCTGTACTGGTGTACTGGCAATCTCAATCAGGACCTCCTTGATCTGGATCACATTTCATCTAATGCAGATAAAACATACCAATGGAAACAGGGCCTCAGAGATCCACACTAATTTGCAAATCAGTGAGGCCCAGAAGCTGATTATGGAGGCTCTGGCGCCTATTCACACTTGGCCTTATTCCTGAATATATCCAGGAATACCTGTTGTCCACTTGCTAGTGCAGGCTACAGCAGGCTGCAACTGTGAGCTGCCAGGGTCTGCCAGAGACTACAGACCTCTATCCTGAGATTTTATTCTGAAATATGACCAAGGCCCCTGGATTCAAACTAACAAGTTGATACAGGATATATATCTCCCAAGTTTCAGATTGATCAGACATTGCGAAGAATAGACACCTTATCCATTCTACTTGTTCACCAGTGTCCCTGTCACAATTATGGCATTGTGCTTCTGGGAAATTAGGGCCTTGTTGCACTAGGCCCACAGGGGAGATTGTAGAATGCTCTCTCACAGAGCTCTGCATCACACAGTGCTGCTGCTGTTCCAGAAGTGGCTCTGCACATGCTGGACCATCTGACGTGGCTAGTATCCTCTGGCATGCAGCCTCTTCCAGGCTAAGGGTATGTGGGACGGCACAGCACAGCCACACTTGCATGCCACATTGCCAAGTCACCATGGCAACAGCTGACACACATTGCTGTTGACGCAGCAAGGTGATTGCTGCAATTGGTGTGATTGCTGCTAGTACAGCAGCAATTGCACCTACCCAACATGTAGTGAAGTACTGGGTAAGTTTCAGATTGATTGGACATTGCAAAGTGCAGACACCTTATCCATTCCGCTTGTTCACCAGTGTCCATGCCAAAACAAGGTGCAGAAGAGCCCTTAGTCCTTTTCCGCCCTGGGACATATTTCAGGATAGCCCATTATAAAGCCCAGGATGAAAAGGGCCTTACAATTAGGAGGACTAGTTAGTAAGCACCCTCCATTTTTATTAAGGGCTCTTCCAGTCAGATAACAGAGGTACAAAATTGTTTACCTGGGAAAAACAAAGATTGTTTCTGTGTGTTGGCCGTAAGTATCTGGAGCTGACGGGGGTTGTAGTACAATGGCACTGAAGAAGATCCAGCTGAGTCAACCCTTCTCTAGCCTTACACAATGCAAGGCAGTTTTACTACATTGTATACCACAAAACTGTGCAATAAGGAATCATCTTATAAAATTAATTGCCAGCTATGGAAAGCTAACAGTTAGGGGAACCAGTGATTATACCATTTCTTCTAACACAATTTGCATAATACTGTCGTTTCTGGGAACAGAATCAATGTGTTATAAAGTGGCTGTACAGGGAAAACTATTTGATGGGGAAGGGGATATTTTTAAAGATGTTTTATATTAGATTTTAAATTCTGTAAACCACCTACTTGTTGTTGGATGGCTTTATAGAAATATAGCTAATAAATCTGTGTAAAAGGTTTACGTTCCCAATTTCTTAAGCCCTGATATAGGGGTCTAAATTAGAAAACTGAAATGCCAAGCTCTCTCTTTTCTGAATAGTCCTTAAATCTCTTCTGTTTAAAGGGGTGAATTATTGAATGTGTTCTGTCTGCAGCCAGATGGGTGTCCCATCTACAACAGCTTGGGTTGTGAAATGAATGTCTTCGTTCTTCATAAAAGGCATAAGGGGGAAATAGTTGCAAGTGATTCCTGGAGCATTTATGCCAATGGCATTACCTGTTTTTCAAAATGAAGACACTCACTGTGTCAGGCACTGCTTTTCAAATCATGCAGTTCTCCAGTCGGGTCGATACACGTTATTTTGCTTCTAATTAGCCAGGTGTGTTGATTTTATATGTGTGTGGGTGCATATGCGTGTGTGCAAATACGATTTTCACTAGCCTAAATGGAGCATGTTTAGTTTTTCAATTATTTCCATAAAGCAAAAAATAACTCCAGGAGACCGACAGATCCCCTGCTCCTTGCCCCTAAGTGTTCCTTCCCCCTTTCACAGCCTCCTCCTCCTGGAACCCAGCCAAGGATAATTTGTTGCTTTTGAATGCATTATTATAGCAATGATGGGGTGAAAGTTATTTACTACACCTTCCTTCACATCTGTGGAATGCAGAAATGCAAGAGCAGGAAGGAATCAGATGGAGGGGGAGGGGCTAGCAGTACAGAAGAGGTAGCAAAAGGCTGAGTGACTTCATTTTCCCCCTTCTGCAGGATAGCTCCCTCCATCTCTTTCCCTATAAAAAGCAGCCCTTACCTCTTACTCCAAAGATTACTCACTCCTTTAGAAGTTCCTGGAGGACATGGGGCTAGAGAAGGCAGGACTGCTCTAGTGAGATTGGATTTAGAAGTGACGCAGCGCAGCCATGCTAATTATATTCTATTCAATCAAAAGCGCTGCAGACGCACAACCACTTGATCTGGGTTATACACTCCAGTGTGAAGTTGAGAAGCTTTCCCCTTTCATCTCTGCAGTTTCTAATGAAAAAGGAGCTGCAACTCAGACTTGCCAGTGTCCTTTAATTACTCTCTTTTTAATTGCTTTCAAACTAATTAATTTTGTAAAGATCCAAGTCTAACAGTCTGCCCCCTTCCTGCCACCATCTAAGGACACTCAGTCTAAAGGTGTGATCAGACACGCTTAAAGGTGTGCCCCTGGGAGAATTGGAGTTGGGGGTGCCAAACATTTTACTCCTGCTTGGGCCTTACTACATCCTGAAGTCTGTGAATGGTCAACCTTTCCTCATACTAGGAATAATAAGACCAAAGGCGATTTCTTAAAAAGTCACATTGGACAGTATGCTTGGAGGGAATTCAGCCAATCCCAGCATGCGAACAAATACTGCTGCTGAGAACTAATCAGGGCCATGGAAAACCAGGCCAGTGGTGACCAATGAGTAGCAAGCACTGGTGTTAGGGAGGCGTTGCCAAACTTCAAAGCAAAGGGACTCCAATGTCTTGAAATATGAGGCAGGATTATACTTTTTATCGTTTGAATGCTTGCTTTTGGATGGCTACAGAAGGGGTGTGTTTTCTGAAAGCCCTGTCTGATCACACCCTAAGGGTTGCTATCAGCTCAGGAAATAGAAACTGAGAGGCAAATGAGCAGACGGCACTACTATCAAGGTCATATCTAGCTATATTTTTCCATGGCCTTCTGGAAAAAGGAAGGGAGAAGCCTGATAATTTTCCTTGAGAAAGCTCTGAAGTAGATCCTCACAGACTAGGAATAGTGATGGATGAATGCATTATATTCAAGAAGTCTTTTCCTTCCTCGTCAGTGGCAGGATTTGCACAATGGTAGTTCCTGCTTCCTGTAGGGCCAGAGCTCTTGTCCTGGCTGTAAAAGCAGAAAGTGACCTATCTTTACACACACGCCACCTGCAGCAATGTAAAGTCAAAGCTGAAGAGTTTTTGTTCTCCAGCTTTGCTCTTTCTGTGCAGGCCTGTTCTGGAAGGCACTGGAAGTAGCTGTGGAAGTTGACCATTCTCTGTACCTTCCAAAAGAAGACCCCCCCTTTTTTTTTTTTGCACAAAGGACACATTTTCAGGTAGATCCACTCAGCAGTGGCAGTGGGACAGCAGAGAATGGGAAAGAGCTGACTTAGTTGTTTTTCCTGCTCTATGGAGAAAGCACTTTCTAAGGCATAATGTGAGCTTGATTTGTGATCATCCATGCCATTCCTGTGTCCTTCAAACTCTCTTATGGTTCCATTATAACACCATATAGGATCCTGTCAATGAGACTGTACTTACACAATAGAGCTGATTGGCATACGTAAGACTAGGGATTCATATCAAATCAAATGCAAGAAAATCCATATTTGTTTGACTAGATCTCCTTCGAATGTGGTAAGATTCAATTTGATATGAATGTTTGATACGAATTTGATACGAATGTTAGATATGAATCCCATACGAATCCCATGCATATCTCATGCACATCATGAATGTACCCCATATGTATCCACTCGTAACATGGCAAATCTGCCCTGAATCCACTTTGAATCCACTCTGGATCCATTGCAGGTGCGACTAAGGCAGCCGCTTTTTCACCTCCCCAGTTCACGAATGTAATGAAGCTTCATACAAATATTCTGAAGCATTCAACTCAAATTCGGATGTCAGCCTTCGAATGTGCCAACACTAGATTAGAATCTGAATGTCTGAATTCGGACAAAGGTGTACAAATAACGAATAATACAAATATTCATGCACATCCCTACTTAAGACTGGCAGCCATGTCACTACAGCAAAATATCTGTTTTTTCTGAATTTTGCTCTTTCCAAACCCTTCAGTCTTGCACATTACTGCTATTAGCAAAGTTGTTGTTTCTCTTTCTCTGCCTTGGTGCCACAGTTCTCTTTGAGTAACACTTAAGAAACAGTAATTTTTAAATACAGAAATCAGGAACACAGATGCGGATGAACTGAAACCAGTACTGCACTCCAACCCCAACCCCACTGCCAAAGAATAAACAAGAGCTCCAGCTCTGTCACTGAAGGGAGAGGAATTGGGTCTTGCATCTTGATTGTTTGGGGCAAGAAGGGGCGTGTCTGAACTGCAAGGCAGAGGTGCACTGATTCAAGGAGCTATTCAAAATCCTGTGGATTAACCCGGCAAGGAAATGATTTACCCCTGCAACTCATTGGCCTGAGGAGAGGTTTAAAAGGAGGTGGAGGTTGTGCCTCTGTGCACCTTTACATTGGCTGGCAGGTTATTTTTTTAAGGGTATAGTTCTATCTGCCCATAATAATGGTAGACGACATATAACAACTCAGGCTGCGGTCATACCTAAGGTTTAATCCAGCTTCAGTCCACCTTCAGAGCGAGAGAACACATCAGCAAAGTGACCAGTAATTTTCTTTCCACGTTATCTATCCAAAGGTGAATTTTCTGAGTTATTTAACACTGCAAGAAAACAGCTTGTAGTAAAGTTGTCTTCAGACTTCTTAAAAGCAGTTCAAGGAGAGGTCCCTTAAAGACTATATCCAAATCATGGGGGCAGCAAGTGCTCCAGGCAGAAGCACTTACATCCATTCCAGGGGCACAGTGTCTACCTGCTGTGTGGCTTGCCACTCACTGGAGACCTTCAAAGCAGTAAAATGTACCACTTCTGGATGACTGGGTAAAAAAGCCCAGGACAGCAATCTCAGAAGCTGGAAAACTTCATTCTAGCCTTATTTTTCCAGGAACAGTTGTTTTGCAGTCTGTTTAGTATGAACTACCCTTAAAGACTCTTCCATAAAATCTAGAACATACTGAGGTCCTTCACTAAACAGGGGCTGGCTAAGCCATAATAATTTCCCTGGTTCCATCATCCTTTTTGCATGACTGACTGTCACAGTTTACTTTTAATGTTTATAAGATCCAAATTTAAAATGTCTGTGATTTGACTCAAGTGAGCCTGCTCTGGGAGCAGACCGCAATTCCCTCCTCCTTTCTCACTTCTGTGTTCCACTTTAAGCAAATTCAAATCTATTCATTCAAATTTTCAATTCAAATTTGTACTTATGAATGTCGACAACATTCATATTATTTATTTATTTAATTTATTTATTTAACAACATTCATATGTGCCCATACGCATCATTACACATCCGTACACGTCCGTATGCATCCCGTAGTCATCCCATATCAACCCATTTTCATCCTGTATGGATCCGTACAAATGCGTAGAGATGCAGGAAAGATGTATATGTGCAAGTACGCATCATGTACAAACCCATTCATATGCGAATGTCTGGATAATTTGAACGAATAGGGCAGGGGTTCTCAACCTGTGGGTCCCGACCCCACGTGGGGTCAATTAGCCATTTGGGCGGAGTCGCGGAATCTCCCGCAGGCCCCCCCACACCGTGCCCCCACACCGCGCTGCCACGCCGCCACTGCTGTGAGGAGAGATCAGTGTCGGCAGCGTCGGGTGGCAGTTGGCATCCAGGCGGCAGCGGGAGCATCCCCGGTGGCGCTTGAGGCGAGGCGAGTGAGGCGAGGAGGATGGCGGCGGCGGCGAATGTGGGCAGCCCTGGGCGGCTCGGCTGGCCACTCCTCCCACTCCTGCTGCTGCTGCTCCTAGGACTCACCGCCCCGGCGGCCACCCTGGCCAGGTACATTGAGGTAAGAGGCGTTGGGACCCTGGCGGACTCCTCCAGTCCCCCGCTGAGAGCGGGCACCCGCCCAGTGCTATGCCTGCCTGCCGGGCGGCAATGGTGGTGAAGGGCGCTGGACCCGCACTGCCTGGCGCCTCACCGCCCACCCCAAAGGAGTTGCGGGTCATGGAAGACCTAACGCGATGCCAGTGGCCCCAGCCCTGCCCCCACCCCGCCCCCGGGCCCTGCCCCCACCCCGGGGTACTTGAAGCATGGGGAGCTGCATTGGGGGGTCATGGCCTTGGGAAGGTTGAGAACCACTGGAATAGGGTGTTTTTCCACTGTCACTAGAAGTACCCATTAATGGGTACAAAGATGCAATTATGTACCCATTAATGGGTACTTAATGGGTACTTTTAGTGACAGTGGAAAAACACCCATAGATTCAAAAGTCTGAAATTCGTTCAAATGTTTGAATTTATGGACATTCAATTCAAATTCGAATGACAAAATTCAGATGAAATTGACTGAATTTTGGGGTGTTTTTCCACTGTCACTAGAAGTACCCATTAAGTACCCATTAAGTACGTTGTACCCATTAATGGGTACTTATAGTGACAGTGGAAAAGCACCCTTGAATGTCTTTGAATATTCTTGCACATCCCTAGTCACTTTAATCTGGCCTTGCTTTGCACCATCTGAAATCTTCTCTCCCCCGCCTTGCCTTGGAGGTACAGGGATTATACAACTAGCAGACTGAGCTGACAAAGACCTCGAGGTGACAGTGATTACAGTATATTCCAGAAATCATTTCCCCTTACTTTTTGGAGCCGATGTGAGCTCTCTTCCTTCTGGGCCTTCTTGGTTTTCGAAGTCTTCTGGAAGGGTGGGTGGGATTTAATAACCTCAACTAGGAAAATGGTGAACTGCCTGTTCCTCATTTACCAGGAACACCTTGTTCTCCTCTGTCTGAATGGACCCAAGACTAGCAATGTAGCGAGAAATAACCTTTCCCTGTTTTCTGCTCGTAAAGAGTTTCGTTATTTGTAGTCTGGAGTTCTATAGCCTATTCAGACCATTCTGTCATCCCTAAAGGGACATAGGAATCTGCTTTATATCAAATTAGGCCATTGGTCCCTCAGGCTCAGTCAAGTCCCATCTGGCAGCAGCTGTCTAGGGTTTTAGGCCGAGGCAGCCCAACACCTGCCAGCTTGATTGCTTGGCTGCTTATGTATTTATTAATAAAAATAACTGGGGATGATAGCTCTCATACCCAGGTTCTTCAGCTTGCATCTCGTTCTGCTAAGTGATTTATACTTTACTCTGCTGAACACACCGATCAAGGCATGGCATGCAAGTACATATACATACCACATCCTGAAAGTCTAGTTTGCTTTCCTCAAAGGAAACAAACCCTAGAATGGCCCCCTAAACTTCCCAGTGCCTGGAGGTGGGGGTGGGGGTGGGGATGGGGGAGTTATATTGGCTGTAAGGGAAAGCAAGCATATACATGCATAATGCATTCCATTTGTGATTCAAGAAACACACACTCACACACACACACACACACAGATACAGACACACAGACAAAAATACTGCAATACACCTGCATTCTATAAAAAGAACGAAGAGGCACTGTGGAACTCCCTCCCCCCCCCCAGTTAAAAAAACCCCATAATATTTATTGTTCCTTTTTAAAGAAATGTAATTAATGTTTCCATTTGAGAGGAATTAAAGAAAAGTGGGTGTGGGATTGGGGGGAGAATGAAGCAAGTTGGGGGAAAGATCACATATCTGCCTGGTTGAAACAATTAGTTTTGCTTTGCCTGAGATCTAAAGCATAAAGGACGTGGGATTGTTGTTGACTGGCTGTGTCAATCTATAAAGTTGCTTTGATCCCTTTTAGCAAGAAAATGACTAACAGAGACTGGAGAAGTGACCTCACAATACTGCGGAGTGGCTCTCCCCACACAAGTGAACACAGTCATAAAGCATTATTGATCTGAGACAGCCTAATAAAGATCAAGAGATAGCAGTGCCTTCACAGGGATGTCTGATTCAGCAGGCCTTGTTCACAAAACCAGACACGCTTACAGAAGCCGAGGCCAGGCTCCAACGCTTTTGCCACGGCAAGTCCCAAATGGACACAAGAAGTGTTCTCTCTTCTCTCTCTCTCTCTCTCTCTCTCATGTACACAGAAATACACACTTCTCTCTCACATACAAACAAATACACACACAAATGCACACTTCTTGGTAGGTTTTTTTTAAAATTGAATTTCAACACCAGTAAATGACGTTTGCTGTGATGTTCTAGGGTGCGTTCCCAAAGACACCAAAGGCCGGACTGAATGAGCGTTTTCATTAAATCGGCCAGTAGTCCGAATCCAGGAAGGCTCGTTCCCATGCCAGTTCTTTTTCCCCAGGTTTTCTGCAGAAACCCTGCAAAAAAACAGGGAAAAAAACCTCTGGATTGGAAGAGGACTTTCCAATCCAGCCCAGATTTTAGTGCCAGAGAAGGAGAGAACCAACAGCTGGTCAGGACGAGCACCAACAAGTAAGTGAGTGTGTGTGTGTGCAAGCAAGTGAGGAGGAGAGACCACCTCTCCTCCCCACACACCCTGTCCAATGCTGCCCCACAGGTGTGCAGGGAGAAGCAGGCACCTGAGGATCAGAGGAGAAGGAGGCTGGCAGCAGCGCCAGTGATGGTGGCTCCAGTCCAAAAACCGCCACGCCACGCCATTCGCTGCTTTGTTTGTACACACTTGTGGGTTCCATTTGGGAACAGCCCGCAAGTTCGCTCGATGCTGTTCCCGGCCTTCACTCAAATCCTCAGTAGAACCCAGACCAGAGAAGTCCAGGTTTTCTGTAGGTGGGAACACACCCCTAGTGAGTGACTCAAGCATGAAGGCAAGGCCTTTATAGTGTTAATGGCTGCTCTGAGCATTACGTTCATTTTGACTATGATGACTACTGTTTTCCCCTCAAACATACTACCTTCATTTGGTGCTGTCCAAGAAATTTATGCCCGAGACATCATCAGAGTACACAAACAGATAAAGAAGAATTCACAAATGGGAAAGAATGTGAGGTGCTGTATGAAAAGAACCAACAGACAGGTTCATTTCAAAAGCCAGTTCTGTGGCTGACTACAAGACTGATAGGAGCATGTGCGGTGGTGCCAAGCTTATTTGCAATCTTCTGTGAAACTAGAAGTCACTTCCATTTAAATCAGGTACTTTTGTACCAAGGAAGATAGATGCCTCTCTGGATTTGGCCAATAGCTCATCTGTCCCAAGAGTCTGTTCTAATAGGGGCTAACTAGGGGCCAGTTTGCACTTTGGCCCATAGTCAACAATTAGGCAAGATCTGGGGAAGAGCATCTTCACCAAGAGGAGGCTGTTACAGACATCTGGGCAGACATCTGTCTTCGATAGTTTAGTGCATCCTGCATTGAGCTGGGGGTTGGACTCAGGCTGCCTCCAGACTAGCTGAATAAATCCGCAGTTAAATCTAAAAGTGCAGTATACTCGCTGTGCAGTGAAGACCAGGCAACCCAATGGGAAGGCAGCTCCATCGTTTCCCCTATCAGAGCTGTGGGAGTTTAGTCAGTGTGCGCCATCATGTGGATTGAGGCAGCCAATCAAATTTTGAACTGCCCTTCCTGCTTAGTCGGCATCTTGTGTCCTTTTCTTGCCATCCAGCCTGCGTTGGCTTGAAGCTTCAAATTATCAAATTACCGCTCAGCGAGTGTTGCTGATCCAGCATTAAGGTAAGTGCGCAGTCCTGGTCGTATAATGCGGTGCCACGATGATCTATCAGTTGTTGTGTGTGATGGCTCAATTGGGACAGTACATTCCAATGCACAGTATAAACGTGTCTGGACACAACCTCAGTGACCCTGGAGGTCCCTTCCAACTCTATAATTCTTCAATTCCACGAGGACTCAACAGCCTCAACAGTTTAAATGAAATGTATGAAATAAATGTTAGTAGCTGGTTTCTCAAACCAAAATGGATCCCATGCTGCTGTGGCCTTGTATGAACTGATTCATGTTCTTCTTTGAGAAGTGGGAAGAGAAATGAATATACCTTACCACTTTAGTAGAAGTTATGAGCTTTGGGTTCTACTTTGTTTTGTTTTTGGTGTTAAGTTCTTAGGTATTTGATCTTTATCATAACTGAATGGGCATTAAAATTAAAATCTGTTCTTTTGTATTTTTTAGTCTAAGGGAGATCCACATTTAACATAAATTGCACAATTGTTGCTCAGGTCTTATGCCTTCAATAATACCCCTTCTGTGAAAGGTTTCATGTATACAGATTAGAGATGTGTACAGATTTTTTTTTACATTCTATCTGAATCAAATTGAATACCCCAAAATCCGATTTGATTTGAATCTTTTAAATTCAAATTCAACAAGATTCAATTCGAATTTATCAAATTTGAATCTATTCGTTCAATTTTTTAATTCAAAAATGCACAGACGAACATTGACAACATTCGTATGTGCATGTACGCATCTTCCTCACATCAGTACACATCCATACATGTCCGTATGCATCCCGTAGTTATCCCATATGCAACCCATTTTCGTCCCGTACGGATGCATACAAATGCATACAGATTTTGGAAAGATGCGGATCTTCAAGTACCCATATGTATGAACCTGTACACATGCAAATGTCTGAATAATGCAAACAAATAGATCCAAAATTCAATTCAAAGGTTTACTTGAATTGAGTTCAAATGTCAAAATTTGGCACATTCGATTGGATTTCGAATGCCTACGAATATTTGTGCACATCCCTAATACAGATATGGATAATTAATGTGAGCTTGACATCACATCACCAAAGTTTGTATTGACTTTTTTAAATAAAAACCCCTGACATACTTCACCAAAGTTGGCTTCTGTTTACTAAGCTCAATCTCTAAATCAGAAATGAGTTTGGAAAACAGAAGAGATGGTATTCTGTCCTGCCCTCCAGTGACTAATGAAGACAATAGTGAATGATCTAGTCCCATATAAAACAGCTGTTGTACATGGGAGAACATTGCACTTCAAAGTGTGATCTTTCTTTCTTTGTCATTCTTAATTACACCATATATTTGGGAAATGAAGTCACTATTTTGTAATCAGCTTACCCACTGCATGACTTCTAGATTTTTAGCCCTTTCAGCACTGGGCCTTATTCTGGGTTATATCATGCAATAGAGGCCTGCTGTCCACATGCTAGTGCAGACTATGGTAGGCCCTGCTCAAGGTTTTAAGCCTTCTCTCTGCTCCACAAAGCAGCATGTGACTAAAAAACATATACTAGTTTGAGGTACCTCTTTCATTTCCCACTAGACAGCAGGCACACAGTTTGTTGTTTTTCCTGATAGGATGAAAAAGTGCTTTTATTTACATTGTGGCCACCATCTTTACATTTCACATACAGTGTAATGAAAATCTGGATAATCTTTTGTTACCTTTCATTGCCATGGGCAAAGAGCATCCTATCTAAGTGGACACCATGGTTTTGACTCAGGGTAAGCACAAATGCCAGTAAGTTTATATTTGCCTCCAATTTCCTGAACCATCAGCCAGAGAAAACCACCATCCCTCTAAATTCTAGGCATTTTTAGAGGGCTGCTCCTATTTGAGTCTTCTACATTCTTATCCTAAGCAGGCCAATTTTTCTATTTTAATTTAAATGTAGCACTCAAGCAATGGTGTATTCAGAACTATTGAATTTCTTCCAATATCTTCAAGAGGTCTTTGCTTAAACTCAGCAGCTGTAAGCCACATCGTGTGGTGATGCCGGCTTCAGCTTTTGTCCTCCTCCAGTTTCCAACTGAATGGTGAAAATATGTGAGAAAGGACAAGCAGGGAACGCATGAGATCCCACTATTCTATCCAAGGCACAAAATCCCTGCTGCAGCTGCAGTAGAAAACAATTTGTCCAATCATCAGCTCAAGCAGGAGGTCAACACTGATTGGAGCTGCCCCTATTATTATGTACTTAAGAGGCTTCTGCAGTAACAAAGAGCCATAGAGGGAAAAACAGAGAAGCAGGAGATGAGAAAGGCACCTGCTGTCTTCACCTTCACCCACTAGATGCATAGTGGCTGTATGTGCTCATCACCGCTGCCCTTCTATAACATGAGATGAATGGCGTTAGTCTTACAAAGAATGTAAATACTCAAGCTTTACCCTGGCAGTAGCAAAGTTGACCCATTCTGGCTGTGCCTTCATGTTTGTTGGGAAATCACCTCATTTGAAGATTTGTGTGGAAGTGGACACATCTTATGTGTAACCATCTACCCAAACTTTAGGCATTACGTAGATGGTACCTATGTAGATGTAGTGTTGCAGACAGATTACCCAAGTATCCAACCCTAATCCTTACCTGTTTACTTCATTTTATGCTTTTAAAAGAAGCCATGGAAGAATAAATGGTTCACTTTAATGCCCCTTTCCCCTCCTAAATGAGCACCATCCTGTTGTCTTTCTAAGCAAGGCCTGTGCCCCCTCTCTGCTCTCCAACCTGGCAAATCCCACAACTATACATGGCAGTAACTGAGATGGAGAGTGAGGGGAGATCTTATTACAACAAATAATTTACATTCCCTAAAGCTTTGACAGTTTCCATCCTTGGTCGTGTTCCTGCACAAGGAGCATGAAATAGATACAGTTATGGGGGAATTCTCCACTTCCCGTGCACTGGATGGGAAAGCTATGCATTGAACTAATGTTGACTAGTGCTTGCACTTGGAAGTGCTAGGCAACATTAGGCTTACCCCCACCCTTGACTGAATACTTATCTCCATTCAAGCACCGGTCTGGTCCTCTTCAGGTCGCCGCCATCTTGAGTGCCATGCCCTCTGTGACTGCACATGTCAGCACCATTGTCATGGGCAACAGCACTCACACGGCAGCTCTGATGACCTCCCCATCCAGCAGAGGTGTGAATGCTCCTCAGCTGGATGCTTCTGGTAAGTGATTGGAGAAGGTCATGTAGCTTGTGGAGCAAGATTCTGTGCTCCACAGCTAGTTGATAACTAGGTTATTTCTGGGCAGGCAGGAGACATTTCTAGCGTGTAGTATTCTCTTTCCTCTCTTCTGTTCTCATGTCACAGCCATCCATGTCCCCATTGCTGAACTACGCCCTGTGTGGAAGAAGCATTTTTATTTATTTTGTCAGTTGTGAAACTTCCAAGCAAGAGTGTACACTTATCCATTTTACCATGGTACAGGGTAGAGAGCACAGCTAAACCTGGAGCAAGCACAGCTGTAGTCATTTGCAGTTGTACCTCATTATTTCTGGTTTTAAAAACCAACAGTTACAAGTCCTTGCAAGTTCAGAATGCTACAATATAGACTATGATTTGCATAAAAGCATTTTCCACATATTTTTTTCCAGATGGGGGAGGAGAAGTACCAAATTTCTGCCTCCTCATTATTGGCAAAGTTTTATATTCCTGAGGCTGGGATTAACAAAAAACTGCATAGGTAGGTATTACTTATATTTATAGAAATCACCATCAATAGCTGATTGTGTAACTTTAATAATACATAGATAGGACTATAAAGGGAAGATGCATGATCTCAGAAAAAGGAACTTCTTATATTAATTAAAACATGTTTGTTTGTTTGTTTGTTTGTTTGTTTATACTTGTATTTCTTTCATGCTCTATACCCAAAGGTCTCAGGGCGGGTAACAACATTTAAAATTATATTATATACACAGAGAGAGGGAGACTGCCTTCAGTCTGCAAGAAGCAAGCAATGCAGGAACTAAGGAAGATCCTGGGATTGTCTCTTGTCCCCCACTGCCAATGTGAGGTGCAACCCTGGGGTTACCTCGATTTCTGTCAGCAGCTTCCATGAGGGAGCTGATTGGGACTATCTGAAGCCCACCCACTCCCTTTTGTGATTTTCCACACACTTGGATGGCCTCCAGTAGCCCAAATCGACTCCATCACAGAAGTTGCTGAAAGACATTGAGATAAGCTGAAAGACACTGAGGCTGCATCCCCAAAAGACTTATTTACTTCTCCACTGTCACTCTACTGTCACTCTATTGAAGTGGACTTTAAAAGTGCCATGCAAATCAGGAATAATCGTCCGCATGAGGCTCAGGAAAATGCGTGTTTTTAACGCACCTTCCGTCCCCATAGGATCCCTGTTTTCTTTGCGCGCATCTTTTTCTCCCCGCCCCTGCTCTTGTTCATAGGGTGCCAGCGGGAATGGGGAGGGACTGCGCTCGGTGTGGCCACAACCAGGAAGACAATCCCTGACAAGTGCAAAGGAGAAACAGCGATCGGCTCTCTGTTCGTTTCCCAGATCCCCCCCCCCCCCCCCGAAATGGCTTCTCGTGCTGGAAAACATTCACTCTCACCACTTTCCCTGTTTTTGCTTTCAAAAATCCACCCTGTCCAGCGCACGATTGCTCATTCACTCATCACTTTCCCTGTTATCGCTTTAAAATCCACCCCTAGCAATAATCCACCCATTTCACACCTCACAGCAATTGCAACAATGTTGCAATTCTGCATGATTCTGGCTCTTTAGTTCTGAGCTTTAGAAAGTGAAGCTGTGCTTGTGTTTCTGCTGTGTGTGCAGGTAGCAATCCCCGCCCCTTTTGCCACGGAGCGTCCTCAAGGTAAATGTAGCAAAGAAAACCCGCGACTTACAGAAAGAGCGCTGGAAGAGTTGTTTAAAGTGCATGTATTTTGTCGCGCGATTTCCACGTTTTGTAGCGCTGGAACCTCGTTAAAAACCCTGGCTTGGGGGCGCTCAGAGGCAAAAGGAGAGTCTTGGCAGACTTTTTATTCCTTGGGGACAGCCCCTGAGAGTCAAAGTGGGTTGCTGTTAGCCCACTCTTAGGGTTTTGGAGGCTGGGAACTACGTTGCTTGGCTTTCAAAGTTGCCAGCTGGAGCTCTTTTGGCCAGGCATCCAGAAGTGGCACACTTCCAGCACTGCTTCAAGATGTCTGGCTGAAACAAGGTTGAGCTTGCTATGTGCTATTGGCATGGTCTGCCTATGGTCTGGTATACCTACTAGAATGCTTCATGGACTGCCTATAAGCAGTCTGTGGATGGAGTGGGATATGGTGCTCATAAGCAGAACACAGCTGGAGTGGATTATGGGATATTGCCCCTTATCCTACTCCAAAGCCCTACCCAGTGTAGATTAAGCCAAACCTGGAGCAAGCACAGCTGTAGTCATTTGCAGTTGTACCTCATTATGGTTTTAAAAACCAACAGTTACAAGTCCTTGCAAGTTCAGAATTGTACAGTAGAGACTATGATTTGCATAAAAGCATTTTCCACATATTTTTTTTTCCAGATGGGGGAACACAACTGGAGTGGATTATGGGATATTGCCCCATATCCTACTCCAAAGCCCTACCCAGTGTAGATTAAGCATATTAGTGAGGGATGGCCTCTGCTGGGTTACTCCATTTCTGTATCAGGTCTCTTGGTCTGGTCTACCAGTCTGGACAGAACTAAAGATGACTATAGGATTACATTGCTTCATCTGGGATATAAATTCTTAAATAAAATAAAATAAATAGCTGAGACAACTAAGGGAAGAACCAACCATGTGAAGCTGTGCTCCCAGAACTTTTATTGACCATTTAGAATTTGTTGTTGCAAAGGATCATGTCTCCAGAATTCCACTTCCAACTCTTCAAGAGGGTCACTAGATAATGTGCTATTCTTGAATGCTGTCCAGGACAGGATTGAAAACCAGAACTGTGAAGTAGGCCAGCTAAACATTTGAAATCCCTGCTTTAGATGGCTGAACTCAAATGCTAGTAATTATAGTCCAAAACCAGGTTTAGGCAGCTGAAAGATGTCCCAGCTATGCTGCTAGCCTCATCCCCTGACCCAATCCAATAACTGACAATATCCAGCCAGCCACTTCCTAATCTAGTGTATATTCAATGTTCCACATGCAACAGCTCCAAATTAATAAGATAATGCTTGCTTGACTTCAGTCATTTTCCAGTCAGTCAGGAAAGTAGGAACTAACTGAAGACATAGAACATAAAATTGCTTCAAGAGCTTCTTAATTGAAGTGGGTAACAATGCTTCACCACTGAAATAAAAAAACAACAACCTTGATCTAGAGATGTTCAATGCAAAAAGAAGAATTCTTCAGCCAGAATTATGTATGGAAGTTTGTTATAAACGTCCACTTCTGCATTTCATAGGAGGAGCTGACTGACTAATTTCCAGTAGTAATATGTAGGAATGAGAATCCCTATCAAAAGCCATGCCCCAAAGAAATCTTATGTGGGCTGACTTGTCTATATATTTCTTTTCACTGAAAATGCAGTTCTATTTTATGATTTCTAAGTTCGCCTCCACACAGATATGGGCACTACAGGAAATGCACCATTAACACAACCTTTCAGCCTCATAAGCTTTGGATTTTCTGCCCTGTGCTGTGTAGTGCCAAACAGGAAATGATCCAGGAAGTCAGACATTTTCTGGAGCAAGGGCAGTTGAGGGCAAAATCCTGCCCTCAGAGCAGTTGACTGCCCATAGGTCACAATGGAGGGTGAATTTCACTTCTTGGAAGCAGTTCAGTAGCTCGGTGGGGGTGGGCACATCCAGAGACACTTTATGAGTGTCCATTTTATGCCATGTTGGTGTGATCTTAGCTCATTTGAGTATATAAAAGTAGTGCTCAGCACAAACACATTAAGGATCTATGGAAGACAGCTCATGCTGTTTCCCATTCCCCTTTCATTGTTTCCTGTTTCAAAAGATCATATACACCCAGTCACTGCTGCTTAAAAGTCTTCCAAGATCTGATCTCAGACTAAAATGAAAACAATTCCAAAAAGTGATGAGAGAGGTTAAAAAAACTTCTGAATATGCCAGACACTCTGATATTAATAAGTATACATTTCCAAGCATCAGTATGGAAACATGGCATCGGCCCATAGTTTTTTATTTCCCAATAGGTCTTTGGTGAATTATGGTAACAAGGTGCCTGACTTTAGAACCTCACAAGAGACTGTTATTCTGTGCCTATTATATTTCTATTGCTCTATATTTTATAACCTAACTTGGAACTGGAAGCCCCAATTATTCTGAACTGGAAAGGCTGTGTGCTAATTGACAAAATAGGGAGTAACAAAAGAAGTGCATTTGCAAGCCTTTGTTTAAGGGTCCCTTTGAGGCAGGGTGAGGGTACTTTTAAGAATACTATGAAAAGGGACTGAACAAATCTTTAATCCTCTTCAGGTCACACAGTTGGCAGAGTGAATAATAACAAGGGCCTTTTTCACCTTTTAGTTCTGCTAAAGCAGTAACATAACTTGAAATGAGCTAAACACAAAAGCCAGGAAAGGCCCCCTTCCTTATCCTGCTCTATGTTAACTGGTGAATTTCTCACATGTTTGTTCTACAGTTATATATAATCCTATTTGTCTAATTCCCACAAGCCATTGGGAGGGGGGGAAACCTCAGCAGTTTATAATCTTGCCTATAGTATATGGAAACTATACAATCTTTCCCTTAAGTGAAAGTTCTCTCTCCACATTTTCACTTCTCTCCCATCGACTAATGGCCCTACTCCATTATAAGAATCAGTGTGAAAAATCTTCCTATCATGCTCCAAATCCTAACCCCCCTGTTCAACACTAGACTGCACACAATAATTAAACCTTGGGGGCTTGGAGGATTTGGATGAAAGCATAAAGAAATGCTGTATGTTGGCCTCTCCCCTCTAATGCCCGCCACTTGCTGTAAAGACTTTGTTTTGTTTCACATGGTTTCATGGGTAAACATGCTTAAAAAATACTGGAGGAAACAAAATTAGCACCTTCAGTGTTGCTCATAATGGACCAGTTTGCCTGAAGCGCTGGGCATTTAGGGATGGGTGGGTTGTTGTTGTTTTTTAATGCTTTGCACTTAACAATTTTTAATAGTATCCACTTTACTTTCAATTCCATTGTCGGAATAAGTCTTTTATGATTTCATACAAATGAACAAGGGTATGTGGACACATTTGCATTCATTTCTATACAATCCAAATGTATACATTTGGATAAATATAGTTTTTGCATATATATCATGGATGCAACTATATCTGCATGAAATGCATATGTAAAATGTGAACAGCTTAGCTGTTTGTGAACTAGCAAAAATGAACGTAGCCACATTTATGTGTATCTATTTTGAAGCATATAGAAATTCATAAAAACAGAAGTCTGCACAAGTGGAAATCTTGTCAGTATGTACCTTTAAAATTCTACCACAAACAGGGAGGACACAAATTTCCCTAGGTTCTCTAGCAGCATTATTAAGTTTGGAAAGTTCTGCAAAATTAAGAGTGAATTTGCACTTTGCCTCCTGTCAATGGGAGGCAAAGCACTACAGTACAATGTTCTAATAGGAATGTGTACGAATACAATTTTTGACATTCAATTTGATTCAAATAGATTATTTGAATGTCTGAATTTGTACAAATAGAGGAAAAAATGAATGTATTAAAATTCAAACTGATTTGAATACATTCTTATCTATTTGTATGAATATTCAATACGAATTTGATGATACAAATGTCGACAACACATATGTATTCATACGCATACGTACAGATCCCAGTTTTATCCCATAAACATCCCATTTTCATTCTGTATGCATCCCGTCCTCATTCCATACATATCTGTACAGATGTGTACTGATACAGATAAGATGTGTACAGATGCGTATGTAATGTGTACGTATCCGTACCCATACGAATGTCCAAATTACTTGAATGAATGACTAAAAATATTTGTATTCATTCATATATTAAAAAATGAATGTCTGGACATTCAATTCATATTTGAATGTTGAAATTTGGCTGAATTCAATCGAAAAACAAATATTTTGAATATTCTTGCATATCCCTATGTTCTAGTCATTTGCACCTGCAATGTGCTGTCACAGAGGCAACCTGTTGACCAGTGCATCATGTCATGTGCACCGCCAGTCATGTGCTCCTCCGGCACGTCGTCCAATAGGAAGATGTGTGGATGGAGCATCCAGGATTTAACCAGCCCTGCTGCTAGTGTATGCTGGTGGAAAACTCCCACATGTGCTGAGCCATTTCTGGTTAAAAAACAGCCTGGTGAGGTGCAGCTGCACAGTGCAAGAGCTCTCCCCACGTTGACTACTAAGTCTCACACAAGATCTGCTCATTCCAAGTGCAGGACATGAAAAAGGACCACTGGAACAGTTGCTTTCAGTCCAGAAGCTGGTAGAAAGATGTCTGCTACAGCTGTGCATCCCAGCCTGTCCAAACAGCAAGATGAGGAACAAAAATTCCCTGGGGTTGAAATTCTCAACTGATCCTATTAAAAATCCCCAGAAGTATTATAGGTTATGCTCAACACTTTGCCTCATAGGCTTGTTTAGGTAGATCAGTCCAGCAAACCAGGATCATAAGAGCTTTTGCAGAGCAGTTTTCCCTACTCTGAACAAGGAGGCCTACCTGGAGTGGGTTCCACACAGTCCTGGAAGCAAACTGGGTACCAGTGACATGAAGACTCTTGCACATCACTGCACTTCTGATGCACAATAAAGTGTGGCCACCACATTCCAGGCCATCTTTTGGCATGCCCTCTTCATGCCATGCAGATCTTGTTGAAATACCTGTTGTAGTGTGTCTCATGTATGCAGAATGAGAAAACTAAGGGTACTTCCACTTGCTGCCTAAAATGTGGTTCAGGAAATCATTTTCACGATTGCGACCTCATGTTTCTGCATTCAAAATCTCATCTCTACCACTTTTTAGACAGGAAAATATGTCCTTTGGATTGTCCAGATTAGGACACTTAAAAAATGATCTGAAATAGACTCAACAGGTAGCCTGAAATCCATGTCATAACTGTGCCTTCCACGCCCTTTTTTCAAAAGTGTATCTCCAATGGAACCTGGATATTTGAATAGCCATGTCATCGGGGATGCTAAAACAACATCACTTCAAAACACGACAATGGCCCTTTCTGCACTTGCAGGTTGTAGATCCAGATCTGTGAATGTGGAATAACCGAGCTCACTGATCTGGATTCTGTGAAGACACGGGCCATATCAGAGCTGTCTCCACTGACAGTGCTGATCTGCATAAAGCCACACCACAGCTGCAAAGTTTCTACCTACAACACCCCTGGTTGTCCAAGAACATGGAGGCATGCTGCCTGCCTGCCTCCTATGTTCCAGAACAAAGCCCTGATCTCTCTGATGGACTTAGTTAAATGGGTCCATCAAAGATTTGAACTAAAGACCATTTAATTGGATCCTGCTCATCTAGTGTACCTGGATAGATCATTCTTTCTACTTCTGTCTGCTGGTGCTTCTCCTCTTAGACATCTGTCTTGCTTTGCAACGAGTGTGATCTTCGAAATAAATCTTAACCCTATCCCTTAAAAGACTTCCTTTGCAATCAACAGAGCTAGGAAAGATGGACGGATATGCTTATCTTATTTGGAAACGTTTTAAGGGGAAGCTGCATTGTTTTTTGCCCTTTTCTTTGTGTACTTTCAGATTTGAGGGAGGGAAGAAAATGTAAACAAATTCATTTCACACTCTGTCAAAAGGGGAAGTTCAGGAATGCTCTGAGATGGAGCACTGTGTGGAGACGGTGTCTTTTCCATTTAGCTGTGTGTATTTGCACTCTCACGTGTGCAAGAGAGAGAGAGAGAGATTGAAAAGAGACAGAGAGGAAAGGGAGTAAGCTTGGCAAATGAAAACCTCCAGCACCACAAGGGCCTCCAGCACACACATGCATTTTAGAGTGTGATTCATGTAATTGTTTGGTGGGTCAAGGCAACCATTTCAAGAAGCAGAAGAAAGCAACAGGACATGGCAGCAAGCGATCATATGTTTTAACAGAAGATGGAAAGGAAGAACAAGAAAAGCACAGGAGACAACTTTTTCGTAGTTCCTCCTGTCTCATAGGTGCAAGAGGCAGGGACATGCAAGAGAGCCTTTTCTGTGGTGCCCCCCAGGCTCTGAAACATCCTCCCTCTGATGGCACCTACATTATATAGTTTTCAGCACCTGGTTAAAGCATACCTCTTCACCCAGGCCTTTAATCCTAAGCTTTCTTGCTATGTTGTCCTGCCACAGAGGTAGGGTTGTATTTTTAATATGTTTTAGGTGCATTTTGTATCATTTATATTTTTACTTGTGTGACTTACCCAGGGGCCTTCCAAGGAAAGGCAGGGTATGAATTCTTAAATAAATAAATAATGTGGTGTCCACACCAGTCAGGCAGAGACAGGGCAGCCTTTTTGCGGGCTTACTGAGCTCCGTGACTCACATCTGGGGCGGAGCATCGGAGAAAGCCCCACCAGCCCACCAAAATGGACCAATCAGAGGCGCTGGATCATAAGCTATAAAAGTGGACGGTTTGCCATGTCTCTTGTCTCTCGTCTTGGGCAGAGAGGGTGATCAGCGTGTGTAACTCTGAACTGCTGCTTCTAGGCCTCTCCTTCGGGGTGAGAGAGGGGAAGAAAGGGAGAAGATCTCTTGTGAAGAGGGAGATCGGGGTGCGCGAATTAGATCTTGCGTGTGTGAATGCAGGTCTTTTCAAGAGCGGAATAGAACCCAGGGGAGCAGTATAGGACTTGCTGCAAAGTTATCTTTATTATTTTGAGAGGTTACTTTACTTCAAGTTAGAGCAGAGCCTGAGAGGCAAGGACTAAGAACTGCTTAAGCTACTGTGGAGCAAAATAGGGACTCTTGGCTGACAGTAGGCTTTCTGAGGCTACAGGACAGATTATTAATTTCAATATCTTACTTTTCAAGCAACCGAAGAGCATTCGAGTTAAACTACAAACGTGCTTCTTTATTTTTCCTTTTGTAACAGTATATTAGTATTTGTTTTACAACTGAGTCAGTTTGCTGCTTTAAGGGAGCCTAATTCACAGACATATAAAGCAGGACACCAGTGGGGGTGGGGACTGATTGGCACACAGCCCCGCCAGAGCTGGTAGTGACCTGGGTGCTGAGCAGCTCACTCACCTCCTGCATTGCTCTGCGGAGGATGAGGAGGGAGAGGCTGGGCTGAGACACCACAAATAAAATGGTAGAACTTGAGTATGAAGATAAAGATCCATGCATCAAGGTATCTGGAGTTTCCTGAGGGAAATAATTAGTAAACGTTATCACATTGGGGGAGGGGAAGAAAGATTGCTCTGATGGGATGAAAAGGGGATTATGCCTTGTGGGCTGCATAGATTCACCAACTAATCATAGTGCTGCAGCATGCTGTGAAGGGAAAAATCGGGTTCAAGGCATGGACCGTCCAGCAGGTCTGCCTCAGCCTGGATACATTCTGGCTGCAGGAATTGGTTTCAAAGTACCAGGATAAGCCTTCCACATTTGGAAGGTTGTCCTATACAGTGATCTGTGAAGCCACTTTCAGATTGGCCCTGGGGATGCATTCTGGCAGTGCAGTTTGATGCACCACCAAGATGTGTCCTCTGTTAGACTGGAACAGGAAGGTGTGCACCCTTCTGCATGCCACACTGAGCCAGTGTAGCCACTCTTGGGGCCTTTATGCACTTTGCCTCATAGTTCACTTCCAGTGCACTCCCAGATGAAGCATCTGCACTGGAAGGGACCATTTCCGGCTCAGAAACTGCTCCTTCAGTGCAAGACCACACTGGAAGTCAAAGAGCACGATTATGTGCTCTACCTGTGCACTTACCTTAACCAGAGATAATCTTTCCTGTTTCTGGTGAGCCCATTCACACATCTGGTGAGCCCTTTTGCTGCCCCTTCAGGTGACCTGCCACATGTACACTGGCACTGGCAGCCAGGAAAAAACATGCATCCACACTAAGGTAAATGTTTGGGTGCGTAGGAGAATGGGTTGGTGTGTACCAGCATCCATGGGTGTTTTTCCACTGTCACTAGAAGTACCCATTAATGGGTACAAAAATGCCATTTAGTACCCATTAATGGGTACTTAATGGGTACTTCTAGTGACAGTGGAAAAACACCCCATGAATGTGAATGCTAGAAAATGTGGGGGAAAGTTCACCATTCCCATTCCCCATACGGGAAGTGCACATTGCCCTTAGAATGCAAGTAGAAGTGAAAAAAGGTGTCCTGCTATAAGGCTCCCAGTATATGCAGCCCACAAACCAGGACACACTCCATCCCAGTGCAGAGGAAGTGACCCAGAGAGGGGCCATGGCTTCTCCCACCCTGACATGCGAAAGAGCAGGGACTGAAGAGGACAAGATGCCTTGCTGGATTGGTCTGCAGGTAAGTGCAGAAAGGTCCATGGTCTTTGCTGTGCTTCCAACAGCAAAAGTATACTAATCTCGTAGAGTGAACCAATGTTAAGTGAAATGAAAAGTACAACTCCAGAATAGGCACCCATGCTGCTCTGATCAGGTGCACATTTCATAAATAAAACAAAGATCAAGATGAGATCAGTGTGACTTACACAAATATAAGGCTCAGAAAGAAATGAGGAAACAGGAACCTACCAGACATGGTGAAAGCACAGCATGGCCAGTAGACATCCCTGATGCCATCTCAGGGTACCACCCCAAATATTTAGCTAAATGGCCAGATTGTAGGAAGCGAGGGAATTCCCAAACTTCCTGAGCAATTCTGGCATGTTGGGAAAGGGAGGGAGGGAGGACAGAGTTTCCAAAACAACAATCCAACTTCATATTGATGATGGTCCAGGAACCATTCTTCCTCTTCCCTAATAAAGTATTGCTAGTTCTTTTTACAGAACCAGCATTTCCACATAGGGTCTAGAGGACCCCTTTGCCCAACATTAAGGCTGGAAATAATTTTCACTGATGTCTGCTTAAATCTGAATGACCCACTAAAAAGATCCAGGCAAGTCTGGTGGACTTTCATTCAACACCCTTTTCTACACCCACAAATTGCTTAGGGAAGTGTCCAATTTCAGAATAGCTTGCCCTCCTGTGTGCACACGAGGTGGGGAAGCCTTATGGAGCATACCATGAGTGGCTGCTGCAACCCCTTTTTAGACTTACAAAACTAGCTTTACACTCCTTTAGACCCTTTGTTGGGGCTTTGGAATGCAGAGTCCTGCCCCTGCTTATCTTTCAAGAGGTTTGTATTTAGGACACACTGTTGACTGAAGTCATTGTTGCACAAAGGAATTCCAGAGCACTAAGTGGGTATCAGTGCTTATTGCCGATTGGGCACAGGGGCAGTCAGTTTAATGAGGGCGGGAGGTGGGAGGGACTAGCAAGCAAGGGCAATTCTTGGCTAGTTGCTTTTAGCCAACATTATGTTTTATCTCCCAAGCTCACAGCTAATTTACCTCTCAGCACCTCCTCTTCCACTCCAAGTAGTTTCTTATCTTGGGTAATCAGGACATAGGAGTTCCCCTCTATCCCTCTTTATAGCCTTCTCTCAGCAGCATTACTATCTGAAACACATAGAGTTGGATAAAAGAGCCACCATCATCCCAGCTTCAGGAAGTAACCTTAAGTAGGAAGCAAATATTCCACTTACTTAACAGCCCATAGATGAACTCAATTACATCCTTCATCTCTCTCAAGATATGAATTAAAGACGGCTTGTCTTTGATCTGGAATTAAGCAAACCTTACTTTTAAATCAGCCTACCATGGGATTTTATTAGGAGAAGTAATTAGCAGTTAACATAGCCAGGAATATGGTAGTGGGAAGCTTTAAAATGCAATGCTGGGTTGTGACACATATTTTTCACATACTTGACACTGAATCAAAGAACCGTTTCTGATCCACAAGTCACAGGAAAGATATGCATAAACTATTCCACTTAAAAGGCTTTATGGGAGGGAAAAGTTACACACCTTCATTCTCCACAGACTTAACTGTAGCCTATTTAATTTAATGGATCCTAAAGACAATATGGAATAAGAGTCATAGAGAAGTTGTGCATCAAAAATCCTAAAACAGATGTGTACTTTAAAACAAAAAAATGCAAGAAATAATAGGAGGCATCGTAAGGCCTTTTTAGTATAAACGTTCTTCATATGTTTCCATGTAGAATCTAACGTCTGTATAACAACTTCTCAAATGTCTAGATTCCCTCTTACTTTTGTACTGTGGAACAGATGTTGCCCTGCTTTTTATTACTTTAATTTACGAACCCTGCGCCTGCTGATTTTTGAAACTAAAACTATGGAGAGTTTACCTTCTCCTTGGCTTCTTTCTTATATAGCTTCGCAGTAGCTCTCTCCAGTCCAACTTTCTGTTGGAAGCATTGCTGGGTTATTTTCTCCCCGCCCTGCAGCTATAAATATCCTATTCCTTATTAATTGGTCAAAATACAGCTGATCCAACCAAGTTCCCTTTTGGAAAATGCCAACTTAGACCCCAAAATAGCACAGAAGTATCTGAAATCTATGGTAGGACAGGGGTGTCTTGTTCAAATGATCTAATGAAACAAAATGCAATTAAAACTAACAAGGCAACAAAGTACCCCCTCTTGGGGTTCATAAACATGCCTGTGGGAGCTCTGAATCAAGGATAAGAGACCAATGTGTCTCTAATTGTGCCTTGTTTAACTTGACCATTTACAGAGCCAGCGGTTTAATTTTTTAGGGCAAATTCATACAGGAGCTAACACCTCCTTTACTTACTTTATACAGATACTGTTTGAGAGTTCCCTGCAAATGAAGCGAAACCCATGAATCAGTCAGTAGGTTTACATAGTTTTGACCCTATTTTTTTTTTCAAAGAAAGAAAGAAAAAGAAAGAAAGAAGGGCCAAATTCCCTGCACTTAAGGTAAGCCTTATTGAAATTAGTGATTCAAAATGTTTTGATCCAGGTCAGTGGATCTAGATTAATTGGACACACTGATCCGGAATGTATAGAGGGGTGTTTTTCCACTGTCACTAGAAATGCCCATTAAGTACCCGTTAATGGGTACTTAATGGGCATGTCTAGTGACAGTGGAAAAACACCCTAGGTGTGGGTCAGATCAGTACCATCTGCTAAGGTGCATTGCTAAAAACCAGCCTCTCTTGTAGTTCCATACCACAGAGGGATATCATCTGCATACCTCTCATGATCCAGAGCAAGGCCCTTAGTCCTTTTCAGGACCCAATTATACAGGTCCACAAGAGATCTGGGGTGTTTTTCCACTGTCACTAGAAGTACCCATTAATGGGTACAAAAATGCCATTTCGTACCCATTAATGGGTATTTAATGGGTACTTTTAGTGACAGTGGAAAAACACCCCTGGATTAAGGGTCTGCTTAATCTGAATCTAATTCTGTCTTGTGCAGATGGAGAAGGACTAAGGAGTAAGGGGTGTGCACGAATGCAATTTTCAGTATTCGATTTGAATTGACTATACAAAGATTTGAATCAATTTGAATGTTTAAAATTCAAATTTATTCACATTCAATTCAAATTGAATACATTTGAATCTATTCGTGCAAATGTTCAATTCTTATTTGAAGATATGAATGTCAACAACATTCATATGTGCCCGTAGGCATCCTGTTTTTATTCCATATGCATCCTGTTTTCATCCCATACGTATCCATACAGATGCATACGGATATGAATAAGATGCATATGAATATGTATGCAATGCGTACGTTTCTGTACACGTACGAATGTCTGAATAATTTGAACAAATGATTTGAAATTCTTTTGAATGTTTAAATTCAAATGTATAGACATTCGATTCGAATTTGAATGTACAAATTTGAATGAATCTGATTGAATTTCGAACATTTTGAATATTTGTGCACATTCCTACTAAGGAGTGTGGGGCTTCGTAGACCCTCATTAATGTGCAGATCTTTGTGGTCCAGAAGTGTTCTACACGGATCCTTATTCTGGACTAAGGGTCCATGCAGAAAGGCTCATAGACTCACTACGTGGCCTTGTGCAAGCCGCTCTCCCATCAGCTGCAACTCTTTTATCTGCAAAACAGGAAGAACTGAGATCGACATCATTGACTTTTTATGAGGGTGGTCACCATAAAGGCAGCAAACTGCACTTTGCAACATGAAGAGTACCACATAAATGATATGTAGTAGCGCTGACTAACAAAGCATCTTTGAATGCAAACATGTGTGAACTTCTGTCATTACTGTGGCTTTAATGTACACATTGTTTAGAGAAACACCCACGTGTTTGTGTCAGTGTTGGGGCCATATGTCTATGGCAAAGCAAATTGAAAACAGTGCTGCTCATATGTTGTATCCAGTACACCCAGTTTAAGGCACTTTATCTCAAGCCACTTTTTCTTTTTTAAAAAAAAGTGGTGCTACTGAAGCTGCTGTTTGTGCAAGATACATTTTTAAAGCACAAGTGCAATCAAAACCAGAAAGTGGACATTGCTCTGAATGTATAAGAGAAATGAATCTACCCCCAAAGAGGACAGTACGGTGGACGAAGGGAATGTGCTAATTCAACAGATCTCTCCGACAGCATTCCTTCTAGCGGCCAACTTTATGTTGGAATTAAAGCTGAGTTGTTGGCATACTCAGTAAAGTAAGGAAACTTCAGCCACAGTCTGGCCTCCATCAGCAGGCATTCCTTTACTCAAATGGAGATACTGCTAATTTGGGGGATCAGATTTTTTTTAAAAAAAATCACTCTAGGCTCAAATAGAATTTCTAACAATTTCAGTCACTGCTGCTTTATATGTACCCCAGGGATCATTGCTAACAAAGATATCCTACATGCTACATACACTGGCTGTGCAGGCTTTTGGCTTTTTGCTAAATGTGTGGTTTAGAAATGTACGCAGCATCAAACTTAAGAACCAGTCTGAAACAGATATAGCTGGGGGAGGGGCAACATTTATACACCTGTGGCTATCTATAAGTCCAACCTGATGATACCCATGAGAATGAAATCTGGTGCTCTACACAACTCAAAGCAGACCATGGCTGTGTCATGATCAATAATGGCCAACATAGGATTGGTTCCTGCAGCAGATGCAGATGCCTGCTTCCCAGCAGATGCAGATGACTGCTACCTGCAATACAGGGGGAGAAACAACTCTGAAGCTGTGCCCTGATGGTCAAGTGGGCACATGAGTGAGAGGTGTTCGTTGCATTGGCCCCATGCTAACTTTTGTAGGCACTGTTCTTCAGAGGGATGGCTCTGAGCAGTAATTAGGCTACTTCGGGGCTTTGGCAACTTGGCCAAAACCCTCCCTCCACCATTGAGTCAGTGCTTCAATGTGTTACCCAATGAGCCCAGCACACATTTAAAAGAAGTCCAAGGATTTATGCAAACTATTGTTTTTGAGTGTTTCTGGGTTGCTAGTCCTTGTGGGCTCATATCTCATTGTCATTGGTTTTGATTCCACATTCCTCCAGAAAGCTGGGTGACCTTGGGCTAGTCTCAGCTCTCTTTTGAGCTCTCACAGCCCCACCTACCTCACAGGGTGCCTGTTGTGGGGAGAAGAACAGGAAGCTTTGTCAGCTGCTTTGTGTCCCTTTAAATGGATGAGAAAAGCAAAGAATAAAAGCCAACTCCTCCTCCTTCTCCTCCACCTCGTGTCAGGGACACCTGAATTTTCAGCATTTCAAGGTCAGTAAAGAAACCTTTCATGAATCGACAGATATTTTGCAGTCTGAGTGTGACTCTCAGAGGTTAGGATGATTTGGGCAGGAAAGTTCAGCAAGCAGGTGATTGTTTACTTCAAGGAGAGGTGTGATGTAACATCACTTCACTGGTTATATGATGATCCTGCTTTCAGCATCATTAGCAAATGGAACACAGTGGTTGTCCTTCTGAGAAAATTGTCATTAGATGACAGATTGTGCAGTAACAGTGGCCAGTTTCCTTGTTCCCTAATATGCAGTATATGTGTGAATTTGTGGGACATGAATGCGTAATCATGTCGAATGCTTGTCTGAACACACCCTTACAGATTATTCAACACGTCAACTTCGTTTATAAGTATAAAAAAAATTTCTGAGGAAATTTGGACACACACTAAATCCGCAAATGGCTTGAAAAACCTGAGGTGACTCTGAAGTACATTTATGTGGACAAGTTGGCTGACAGTGGGGAAACCATTTAGTGAATCACAGCATGTTACTGGCAATGCCCCAATCATTGCTACGCAACATCCTCAATGTGAGTGATTAATCAGAACTTAGTACTGGTTGTCAAGGAAGTAGTTGCCCATCTTGGAGGTGATAAAACACTGCTGTGTGAACAAATAAGGTAGCTTATTTAGGAGGTTATTTGTTCTTTTGTTTGATGCAATGATTTTTACTGTGTTTTCAGATACAGCGTCCCCTTGATCTGAGTTGACCAAAAAAACATGTGTCTGAAGACACCCAAAATTAAACAGCCCCTCATTTGCTTGCTTGCAGAGGTATGATGACATGGTACTGCCCACCAGAACTTGCAGCATACAATTTGTGTGTATTTTACTTTAATCAAAGCAATTATCCTTCTTTGGTAAAGTGTGCATCTTTACTCAAACGAACCTCACCTTCAGATAATTTAAAATTCTTGACAGACTTTCCTAGAAATAAAACAGGGATGCACATAGACCAAACACAGCATATAAAAATAAGAGTGCATTTGGTAATCAGTGAAATGCTAATTAGAAAGTTTCTCCACATTCTGCCATTGATCTGCCATTTCTCTTAGCCCAATTCCAATGCCCCAACTTCAATTTCAATTTAGGACTTGCAGAACTATTATGATGCAAGTTCTGGTAGGCAGTCTAATTCCTTTACTCCACAATTGCCAGTACTGCCCATTTCTGATCATTCCATCCATAGCTTGTTTTGTGTTCACCGCTAGATCTTTCTGACTCCCTGATATTCACAGTTTTGGAGTATTGTCATTTGTCTGGCATTGTTCATTCATCTGGTGCATGACTTTGAAATGTTGTTGCTGGAAGACTTTGTAGCATTTGTTTAGAAGCATCCTGTTTCTCTCTCTCTTCTTCGGGTTTCTACTGAATGTCACACAGCCCTTGTGAAGCCCAAGTCACCAAGGGATGCTATGTGAAGTCTGTTTGAAGTTTGTTTTCTCCTGCTGGTCTCTCTAAGGGAATCTAGTTTCATACCAGCTGGCATACAGAGAAGAACTTTCCTTTGTTTTTGTAGGATATCAGTTGGTGCTTTAAAAATTCCTCTCCTTGGTTAGGCTCCATATGAATTGCACTGCTCTAGCAGATCGTGCTTTCTATTAATTTATGATCCATGGTATTAACAAGTTGGAATATAGACAAAGTGGGCACTTATCAAAAAAGAAGAAAGGCTTCCAAAAAGCCACTAAAAATGAGAACATACATAGAATTTACATTTGTGTCTAAATGAAGAACAAAATTCAAACGCCTTCTTCCATATTGACCTGCCCATGCCTTAAGATATGGAGGGAAAGCCCTCCTGGTTGTCCCACCACCCTCAGTAGTAAAAGAGGTGGGCACCTGGGAGAGGGCCTTCTCAGTGATGGCCCCTAGGATATGGAATAGTCTCTCCCTTGAGGTGCATCAGGCTCCTTCACTATATATGTTTAGGAAGGCGGTGAAGATGCACCTCTTTACCAAATGGGAGTATACTGCCTTTGTCTAAATGGGAGTATACTGTCTCTTCCCACTTTACAGACACTGTGGCTATTTTAATATATGCCTGAGTTTAAATGTTGTTACCTGCTCTGAGGACTTCAGTATAGGGAGGGATAGAAATACAAATAATAAACAAAATTTGAAAACAAATACCACAGTTTAAAGTGGAAAATCCTCACTGGGCTGGTGAAGAAGAGCATGAGCAGGTGGCATGCTGTAAAGTGGGCCTAACAGTCACCATTGCCATATCATTTTCATCAAGTATTGGGTATCTGCACAGGAGTCTGTCTGTTTTTCTCGGTGACTGCAGTGAGGCTTGAACCATTGTTGGAGACTCCTTCATACTGCCAAGTAGGTGAGATATGAGAAGTTGAGAGATTTGAACAAGACAACCCTGAACCCTTGGGGCTTTGTGCAAAAGCTGCAAGTATTTATGTCAGCAGTGTGCCACTAGTTGTGTTTGCCAAACATGCACCATTTGCACAGGCAGCAGAGAAACAGTACACAAGAGGATTAGAATCCCGAGTAGAGATGAGCACGGCCCTTTTTGTGTGTTTTTGGCTCAAACTGAACCAAACAAGAGGCATTTCCGCACTGCATCGCGTTCGAAATGGAACGCGTTCAGGCGGAAAGCTTAAGGCAGCTCCGGGCGCTTTCCCCTTTCACACACAGACGCGCCAGAACGCGTGTAAATGCGTTCCGGAGCGTCTGGGTGCGAATGCTCAAAGCGCCCGAAGCTGCCTTAGCCGGCAAACGCCGGCCAGGGGCGCGCAGACAGCCGCGGAGGCAGATCGACAATCAGCTGTTTGACAAACAGCTGATTGTCAAAGCCGCGCGGCGTCGGAGGCGCGCCCGCAGCCGTTCGGGAGACAGAAGCAGGCGCGAACGCTTCTCCTCCCGAACGGCTGCGGGCGGCTCGTCCGCGTTGGAACGCGTGTAGAGCAGTTTAAAGTGCTCTACATTTCGAACGCGGAAAAGACAGCTGCGGACACGTCGGAACGCAAGCCGCGCGCGGGCAATGCGGATGACGTGTCCACAGCTGTCTTTTCCGCGTTCCGTTCAGCCCCGTGCGAAAACGTCTAAGGACTGGTTTGATTTTGGACTTTTTTCTTCAAAAGCATCATGTTCAGTTCAATTTGAACACCTTTGAATTATGATTGAACAGGATGCATTTACTAGGTTCAATAGAACACCACTTTGTTCAGTTTTAATTCAAACTCTGTTTTGAACGGGGGCAGGATGTTTGCTTCAAACTTAAACTTTTCAAACACCCTTGTTTGATTGGAATCAGTTGAAACCCAAACCAATTTGGCACATGTCTCTTTGTTATGCTGCTTACCTTAAGAAATACGACCGCAATGTCTAGGCCTTGAAAGATGACATTTAAGCAGGGACCTGACTGAAGCATTTAAAATTATGCATGGTATAGAAAAGGTGGATAGAGAAAAAATCTTTCCTCTATCACAAGACACTAGAACCAGGGGGCACTTTATGAAGCTGATGGGTAGGAGAGTCAGATCACACAAGGGGAAGTATTTCTTTATCCGTAAGGTCATTGGTTTATGGAATTTTCTGCCAGAAGAGCTGGTAACAGCAACCAGCCTAGATGGTTTCAAAAAAGGGTCAGACAAATTAATGGATGGCAGGTGTATCAATGGCTATTAGAATGGATGCCTAGGTGCATCCTCCAGGCTGGCGAGACAGGCAGGATGCCTCTAAGGCCATTTACTGGGATTTGAGAGCAGGTTAAGGTTTGACCTTGTCTTCTGTTTCAGATGTCCAGCAGTATTTCTTGGGCCATTGTGTGCAACGGGATGCTGGACTAGATGGGCTGTGGCCTGATCCAGCAGGGCTCCTCTTCTGTTCTTCTGTTCCTGTTTAGCCCAGAACCTTTATGTTTCAGCTGCAACAACTGGGTGAGTCTGAGTAGGGGCAGTGTCTTTATTCCTTTTTTTCTAAGAATGCCAAGGCAAATCCTGATGCCCCTGGCCAGTGAAAGATGAAATTAGACAAACCGTTTACCTTTTTCTAATCTTCTCTGGAACACAGCACGAGAGTAACTCTAAGTAGGTCATTTTGCCAAAACAAATTGGTTCAAAATCACCCTAGAGACAGACAGAGTGGATCTTATGTTCTCTTCCCATCTCTAATCTATTTTTCAGAATGGTCATGAGAGGGAGCAGGGGCGGAATGACACGAGAATGAGCCCACCTGCCAACCATCTCTAAGCCACGTCATACATGCTTCTTCTTTTTTTTCTGTATGTGAATACAGCCTGTTGCAGGGGTTGGGGTGGGTGTCCTTAATAGTGGCAATATCAGGAAGCCTTGCTGTTTAAGAATTTGTTCTGAAGCACCAAAGAACTGCCCCAGATCAGAAGTTAAGATTCTGCCCACCACTTAAGGAGAGGAACGTAGGTGCCTAGCTTCATTTTTCTCAGGCCTTGTACCTCCCTTGTGTGGAGAGAGGCCTTGGGTGGAGAGAGAGGGAGAGGGAGAGAAATAGCACTCCTACCACCATTTGTCCTTTCTGGAATGTGTAGCCTGCAGACACACATCAGAGGCAAATGATGTGAGGTAGCCAGAAAGTCAAGCAAAATCAAACCAAGGAGAATTCACTCCTGAACTCAACTGCACTGAATCACTCCTTGGCCTTTTGGTTAATATCAAGTGCAGTGAGCTTGGCTGTGGACAAGGGCAACTCATGTCTTCCATCTAGAAATCTGTTAAGGCCACAGCCCACAAACATTTAAGAAAGCAGCTCTAAAAACACTTAGAGGGGGTAGCATGCAGACACCGGTGTTCCCATCCCACCTCTAATCCACATTAAAGCCAGAGAATTGACTTGGGAACACACGCAAGTGTTTGTGTGCTACCACTTCTAAACAGCTTTTAAGCTTCTTTTAAATGTGAACAGATGCAGACTTAATTAGGATCGGGTCTGAGCTCAATTATATGCATAATTAAACCTGTGAATCCCAACACAAGAGCAGACATGTTCACACGCAAGACTCCCGTTTGATTTTTGGCTCTTGAAAGTTAATTTCACAAAACTTTAAAAATGATTTCAGTATGTGATGTTTGCAGTTGAATTTATTTTATATTTTTAATTGAAATAAGTTGCGAAAAAATTATCTGTAACATTCTTTGTAACATTCAAAATTCATACGAATTTGGCTGAATTCAGACATTTGTATTCGAATTGAATGTTGGCACATTCGAAGATTGACATTCAAATTTAAATGGATTGTTTCGATAAATTCGTATGAAGCTTCGTATGGGATTCATATGCAATTTGTATTCATTCATATGCATTCATATGGGATTTGTATGGGATTGGACATTCATATTGAATTTGAATCCCACAGCAATTTCTTGCATTTGTTTCAATATGAATTGAATAAAAAAGAATTCATACACACCCCTACTCTGTAACTGATTCTGTTAATGTTACCATTCTAGAAATACTATAATGTAGTATCATGGTAATTTCTGGCTTTCATCTGGTTATTTGGCGGTCTGGATGAAAAAAATACATCTGCCCCCATTCAACCATCAATACAGCTTAACCCCCCACAAAAGCAACATATCTATAAACCTGTTAGAACTGCCCTGAGGTCACCTTGTAAGGGGTAGTTGCTTTCTGGCCATCAAAGAGCTACAGTCATTGCTGGGGACTGCAAATCTAGGGGACTTATTTTTTCTTCTTTCTGAGGGTACTGAGGTTATTAACTTGGGGAGTACTTAGGACAGAACGGGCCCCCGCCAAGAAAAGAAAGATGTTTTCATCAGACCGTACAGACTAGGGATGTGCACGAATATTCATAACATTTGAAATTCGTATGGATTTGGCCAAAATCAGACATTCAAATTCGAATAGAATGTTGGCACATTCAAAGACTGACACTCAAATTCAAATTTAATGTTTTGACACATTCGTATGAAGCTTCGTATGGATTTGTATGCTGTTCATATGGATTCGTATGGGACTGAACATTCGTATCAAATACGAATCTCACCACATTCGAAGGGGACTTATTCGAATGAATATGAATTTTCTTGCATTTGATTTGATACGAATCGAATACAAAAAAACATTTGTGCACATCCTGAGTTCAGACAGAATCCAAAATGCATGCAGAGAATTTCCTAATGAGCAAATTCCCTTCCCCTTGATTCCTGGGCCTCCCAATGAAAAGTTGGACTTGCTCAATGGTAGTTCCATTCTCACTGACCTTGTTCCTGCTGCAGTTTGTATTTCTGTGCTTCTGTTCTTTAATTATTAGTACAATTACTGTTTCATTGCTGACAAGATGTACGTTTGAAAACAGGCTTTGTTTTTCACTTCATTGTTTCTGGAGGCACATTGCCTGGGATAGTGTTGCTAGATTGTATGTGTGCATGCATCTATCTATAAATAAATAAATCCCTTGGGGAAAAATAAATTAAGAGTGTCCCTGTTCCCTCCCACACCATTTTGCTTTTGGATCTTGTCTCTTTAGATTGTAAGCCTGAGGGCAGGGACCTGTCTAAGATTTTTATAATATTGTAACCCACCCTGAGACCTCCGGGTATAGGGTGGGATAGAAATACACACACACACACAAATGGGCTACATCTGGACACACACACACACAAAAAAAAAAAATTCCACACCCAAATCCACTTAGAGGGGGTAGTGTCCTCATTCCAAACACATTCTCTGGCCTTTAATGCAGATTAGAGATAGGAAGGGATGCACGCAGACAGCAGCTCTAAGCCATTTTTGTGTAGTTTTTTCTTTTGCAACGTGTTTGGCTGCAGTCATAGTGGCTTTTGGATAAAGGAGTGGCTTCAGCTTTCTCTAACAAACTGACATGTCAAAACGTTCATCTTTTCTTTGCATCGTCTTCAAAATGCGATAAACTGCATTTTGTGGGGAATCCTATGCAGGCCATTCAAATATTTCTCATCATCTAACATTGACAAAATTGATCAGCCAGCTAAGCATGGTATGTTTAAAATTAGCTGTCTCTGGTGTTTAACAGGCAATTTTTCCTGCTTACATCTCTTTCTTTTTTCTGTTCTACCACACATCTGTCTTTGCCAAGCCTGCCCTCCTGTTATATCTCTTCCAAGCCCCACTTCTAAGAGTGTGTGTGTATGTGTGTATATATTTGTCATGTTAGTTTTCATTGTAAATAGGGAACCCTTAAGCTGGCCCTAAAGTAAAGTTAAAGCTGAGTTCAAAGAAATCCAGCTGCTTCCTGGAGCTGGTAAGCAGAGAGGTTGGACAGGGAGGAAAAGCAGTGGTTTCCCTTTGAAGTTGGGCTGTTGAAGTCTTGCTGCAAGATGGATGCTGATTGTTTCATATTACTGTGTCATTAAACTTAAAAGAAACCTACACACACACATGCACATACAGAATTGACAATAATGGTAAGGCTTGTTAGAAAATTCCAGCCATCCTTTTCCCTCCTTGTCTCTCCAAGGAAAATGTTTTCTACAGGGGGGAGAAATTCAGCAGGGGGCTGAAAACTCATTTTTGCTTCAGAAAAATAAAAGATATTGCAAGCAAAATGGAAGAAAAATGTCTAATTATATATTTTTTAATGGTGCATTTAATCGTGGGGTCAAAACTTTTGATGCCTTTCGCTGCTCCTAAAGGTTCTCCCATGTTGGACATTTAGAAGTATGGGAAGACCTCATCAAGAATTAGTTTTATAGACTGAATATCTTCATGAAAGAATAAGGCCCCAAAGAAGCTCAGGAGTTCATACATAACAGAGAAAGTCACTTCATTCTTTATCATTCAAGCAGCCATTAATTACCTAGAGAACATGCCCCTGAAGGTTAGAATAAATGACTAGATTCATCAGATTCTAAGCATGCTCTGTGCTGTTCCCCCTTTCTTCAAAAATTATAATGGGACTTTTGCCCCACGCTACCTGCCTGATTTATTTCAATCTCATCAACTTTCACTTTTTGAATAGTGGCACAAATGTTAAAATATTCTTCAGAGAATATATGGGAGGTTGGGAGACTAATTCATTGCAGAAGGAAGTACACACTTTGCTTCCCATCCATAGGAAGGAAAGCAGAAACTTTCCATGTGCATACTAAGCATTCACAGTGGACACTCCCACACATCCAAGTGTGGATGGTGCCCAGACACCACTATCTTCATCCCCCAATGTCGACGTTAGCACACATGCACTTGCACCGTAGCTGGGGCAACTGTGATCTGCACATGAGCTTGTGCATTGCATCACATCACTGACTTGTCAGCATGTTTGCAGGGTGTGTCACATGACACATCAGCAGCTGGAGTGGTGCAAGTGAAACTGTGCAGAGCCTTACCAGCCCTGGCACAGGTAAAGGTAAGTGCATACATAGTGCACTTAAATATACACCATGCATAGTTGCATCGTGGTGTACTCTTGCACTGAAGTTTGAAAACAGCTCCTTGAAGTGCTGATAGGTTGGATGAATGCAGAGTAGACCATTCCCAAGCCCAAAGTACTAGAAACACAGAAAACGGACATGATAAAAAGCAATATGTTATACAAAATGAGGTAAAACAGGGGCTTTAAGGGCAGCAGTTAATATGGTTCTGCCAGTTTCGTCAGTTTGTGCGATAATCCCAACCATACCTCCTTGCAAGTAAATATTGCTGAGCATAACAGGTATTAGCCATGAGAAGATATGCTTAGATAGAATTATGTCATTAGTTCTTACCTTATCATTCCTGGACAAGATGGACTGACTGAAACCTGCCTTTTCTTTCTGTATGGCAGGAATAGGTTAGAGCACTATAGATTCTGTGGACTACCTTTCCAATTTGTAGAGATTGTATTTGCCATTAGGGGAAATTGATCTGGTCCAAAATTGGAAACACATTATGTTATAGTGTCTGGCGAAAGAAGAAATTAGATTTATTGATTGAAAAGAGCAGGATTTTTTTAAAAAAAATCAAATAATTTTCCATGTGTTAGTGTGAACTGGCTTACCGGCTCACCTGATTGCAACCATGTCCCATTATCAAAGGAATAAACTGGTTTAAACATACAGATACATTGACAAGATATGCTGAGCAATACTAAAATGAAAGATGTCATAAATTGTGCACTACATTACTTTGCAAGCAATCATTTGCCTCTCCTGTGAACCTTACAGCATTTTAATTGCTAGAGCTGTTCTGTTATCACAATCTCATACTTGGAAAGCAAAGCCAAGTTCATCTGTAGGTTATGAACAGCTGATAATTTTTCAACACACCACTGTTATTAGATTAGATAACTTACTACTGTATGATTTCCCACTGAAATGGCAGTGGTGCCAAATTAAATTAGCATTTTCCTCTTGCCTACCTCTTATTGTGCTCATAGACTTTTTCTCCCAAATTAAACAGATATAGGCATACATTGATGAGAGTAAGAGTGAGTAGTTATTAATTATTTATTAATGCAATTGTATCAATATACACAACATTTTAAAGAGCTACATAGGCAAAGATGTTTGTTTTCTGGTATAAAGGCCTGAGAATCAGGTTTTTGGCAGCCTCGGACCATAATCTTGTTGTGATGTTAGATCAGTAAAATAAAATCTAATGATAATACTAATAAGAATGTAGAGGTAGATATAAGAACTATAAAAACATTAGTGCTGTATTCCATCAATTAGAGAAATCCATTGTACTGAGGCATGGGGGAGGGTCTCCTCAGCTTTGGCACCTCATTTATGGAATATCCTTCCTTTGAAGGCCTGATTAGCACCAACCCTTCTAACTTTTAGGCACCAAGCAAAGACCTGGCTTTTTATTAAAGCCATTGGGCACTAATTCACTCTGGCACAATTTTTTTTTTAACTTTTAACTCTTTAACTATCTATGCTGTTTAATACTGTTTTAATGGGCTCCATATTTAATATTTGTTTGCATATGGGTTTTTTTATTGTAAGCTGCCCGGAGATCTTGGGATATGGGAAGGGATATAAATATTTTAAATAAATGAATAATAAATAAAGATAAAAACTGTGTTATAATAAGTAACTTGCAAATCATAATAGTAGCAAAACAAAATACTGATCAGCAAACAGATAGGAAATACTGTATAAGAATGATCAGAATGATCAAACAGCTTATTAATAATGAAGATAATAATGAAGATAACTTTCTGTTCTTTTCTCTGTTCTATAATCTAAAGTCTCGGGGCAGGTTATAGTAAAGTGAATATAAAACTGTACCCACTAAGGGCCTAGTCTCTCACATAGGACATATTGGTCAGACTAATATGAATTTGAAGCCAGGCTACAGCCCTTAATCCATCTAAAATGCAGTCCTCTTTAAACAGGACTGACAAGGACTCAGGCTGGCCTGGAATTCCAGTCTGTCTTCTGCTTCTTCACATGTGTGTGACAGGATGGCTTCAGGAGGCTGAAGTGTGCTGGGGTGAGTGGTGCCCAGTATTTCCTTTGGCCTCGGCACACACAGAGTTTGTGAGGCACCTCCCTTTACACTTTGCATCTGATGCATCTAACACTTCCCTAAGTGCTGGGTAAGTGTGATCACCAGTATTGTCCTGACATAGCAAAGCACATGTGTGGTACTGTTGCTGTGGTAATATGGTGATGCAGCAACAACTAGAGCTGTGCCTCCCAGTTCCAGGCTCCAGAAGAGGTATGAATGGAGTGTGCCAGGCTGTCCCAGCCTGGTCATTAGAATAGTTGTAATATATATGTCCTGTGCTGGGGCATACTGGGAGGTCCCCAGGGAACAAGGTGTGGAAAGGCCCCAAGTCTCAGCCTTTGGAACTGCAGAGTGGTTTGCCATGTGGTTGTGCAGTCACTGGGCCAGCCTTTGAAAATGCAGATTTTTACCAAGGAGAAGCAACTATCTTGCAATCCTTTCCTTCCTCCTTGCTGAAATCAAGGTTAGAAATATAAAAATAAAGATTTTGGATTTAAAATCTGGTCAGTACAGAAACTTCTGGTTTTTCTGATCATATTTCTGTACTTCCAGCCTTTATGCCAATAAAGACCAATCATACAATTTAATATTATAGATCAAATGTGTCTTTATCTTGGCAGAGCCCTGCTTTTGCTTGACAGAGCATTAAGAGTAAGGGATTCTGGGAAGTACATGTCAACTCTACCTGCAGATGCCCCATCTGGATCAGATGGTGCTAGCACAGATGCTTAGACTACAATTATCAGATCTAAAACTAACCTGGTTTACTAAGCCCTTAGCACAGATCTGATCCAGATTAATATTATTCCCATGGAGATGATGTGTACTAGACAGCTCCTTGATCCAGATGAATCAAGTAAGTTAAAAAAGGGCCTAAGACTGTGGCTTAGTAAATGAGCTATGGTCCTGCACCATGGACAGGAGCCCGGTGAAACTTTAGCTCATCACAAGGGGCTGATTATCACTTGCCTCCACAGAAATGAGATCAATAAAATACCCAGAAGCTGTAAAACAATATAAATTGGTTGTGGCATTGAGAGTAAGAATAAGACATAGGTCTCACTTTTTGCCTTGCCAGATTACCTCCACTGCAGAAAAATTAGCTTCACAAAACCATTTATCTTTTATCTGCATGCAATTCACTAGAACATTTTTGTCTCTTTCCCTCTTCTCATTCCATGACATTAGTGCTTTTTAAAGGCTGGAATATTGAAGAAAACTTAAGTGAAATGATCTAGACATTATCCAGTAATGTTCAAGTAGCATTGGGCTTCCGGCCAAGGGAATTGCAGCACCTATAAGACATTATCTTCATCCATCAAATCTTGGCTTTTATGCATACCAGTTCATATGTATGCAAAGAAGGAACTTGCAGCAAAAGCCAGCTCAGTCCTTTCCAGTATTGCATAGGAAATGTTGATAGGCAAGACTCTCTTTGTTGCAATGATACATAACATGTTCTCTGTTCCAGATCACAATTCCCTATAATGCCAGCTTTTCATTTTTTGCCATGTGGTTCTGCAGTCACTGTTTATTATGTCAAAGGGCAGTAAGTATGTATGAACACAGCCCATGTAATTTTGAGGAGCTGTGCAATAACCACATGCTTTCTTTTTTAATTGAATGTATTAATTGCAGCAGAATGTTCAATGCATAACAGCCCTTTCTGAAACATTTTCTGTGCATACCTAGTGCCAAAACTGGGTACTCAAACACAAATCACATATCTGTCAATCTGAGCACCAATTAAATTTATAATTACAAATAGCAAACATTATATGCCTTAGGCAAAAGCAGCAGTAACCCTTAAGCCACACATGAAATATGCTGCAAATATTTGTATAAAAAATTATCACCAAGTAATACTCCTTATAGACATACCTCAGTCACAAAATCATTTGTTATGTCCCAGGGATGCTAATGGGTCCTGCTGAAATACCTTGGGTTTCAAATGACTCAAGTTTGGAACAATTAGCTTCATAATTGCTTGCTTTGAAATAAAAACTCTCAGTTCTTTAGTCAAAATGTATAAATTATTTTATCCTTAAATGATACTGTAACCAATGTGAAATTACACACTTTAAAGTCCATTGGTTTCAGTGTGAGAGCTGGATGCATTCTTCTTAACAACACAATTCTATAACTTCTTCGCCTGCATATGATGTCTGTTGAGTTTAATCAGTTTTTGTAGCGGAGAAAGGTTGAGAAAAGAAGGAAGAGAAAAACTTACCTTGACAAGAAACTCCCGTTTTACCAATCCAGTTAATCCTGATCTGGTCCAATCTTTGGGTCTGTATAGTCTTGCACTACTTAAATCAAGATCTTAAAATAAATCAGAATGGAGGGGTGGGGGGGGGGAGAAGACTTTCTTATTAATTTTTTTTAAAATGAAAATATCATTTGAGATAGAAGAATTGGCTTTTCTCACACATTTAAGGGGACTCAGAGTGGCTGACAAAGTGTCAGGCCGGCAAAGAATGACCACAAGACTCTTTCTTTAAAAAGATGAACAGTAGCTTATTTCAGCTCAGCATTAGGACATTTCTTGTTGGGAGCAACTTGGAACAGAAAGCCCAGCATATTTATATGTTTCGTAGCTGGGCGGGATTTGGCCCTTAACCAATGAACAATAACTATTTTTCAAAACCAATTTAAACTTGGAGCCAAAACCTTCAAACACAATGTATCACTTGACCTCAGCAGGGAGGGGGGAGTCAACTGTCATTTTCCTGCTGAGGCAAAACAACAGGCAGCCATTATATATACAAATATACAAATATTATGGCAGGCAGCTAGCCCTGCCTGAAACAAAGCTTTCTATTCTTCCCCCCGCATCAAACACCCCGTGAGGTAGATGGGGCTGTGAGAGTTCAGACAGAGAGCTGTGACTAACCCAAGGTCACCCAGCTGGCTTCATGGAGGACTGTGGAAGCAAATCTCGTGACTGTGAGATATGAGCCGAGCACTCTAACCACAAGACATAAACAGGCTCGCAAAAGTCCAAATTGTGGGACATGGTTCGTCGAGATGAAAAAGTGCTTTCCCCTAAAATGCATCCATCTCAATTTTTGTTTTTGGTTCTGCTCATGTTACCTTGAATGTGCATTCAAAACTAAGCCTTAATCCTCATTCTGTAGTATGAGGGACATCAGAATGAGTAATACTTTGGTTGGGTTGTCTTATATGAACTTTCAAGACTTAAACGATGCAGTGTTTGTTAATTTTCATTCCATGCAGTCCTAATGGAAGATTTCCCAAATTTCCATTTGGTTTTATAGATTCCTTAAGCTGTATCACTTTTAACATCCTGAACATTCATCTATGACTGTTTATGATACACAACCAAACTTTAGGAGAAAAAACAAAAATGCTGCCTCATATTTTATGTTTAAAGGCAAAATGTTTTACCATTTCACGAGGAGCATATTTCCCTCATGATGAAGTACAATAAACAGTCATCTTAATCACTTAACAGGATAGAAAACAGCTTCACATAAACAAATACAATAAAATAAAATCTGCTCAGTTAGCAAAACTGAGTTGCTTGAAAAAGGGGAGACCATAATCTATGTCTAGAAATTGAATTACAGCGATTTTCTCATTTATTATCAGCTTCTGGAATTGTGAATCATTCATATGCTGAACACTCAGATAATTTTATAAGGAAGTAACAGTCTAGTTTTCCCTGAGGGACAGGCATCTTCAGATCCATTAAAAATGCACTACTTATGAAAGATTGTAAGATTATGTGTGGATTGCTTGCAAAATGTTCTGATAGACATGAGCCTTTTATATTGTTAGAAAAAAAACTGTTGTTAAATAGAAGAAATCCCAAGGCCTTTACACACATAAGACATCTTAACCGGAAATTTTAAAATATGAGCTGTCAAGGCAAGAGATGTTTGAAAATTGATTCTTTGTATAAATATATTGTTAGAGAGACCAAACAGCATAATATCTTTGGACAAATGGTGCTATATTTGTCCTGTCTGGATGCAGCCATAGTTCAATGGGTAACCTATGAAATCTGCTACCTCAAAAACATGTAGTTTCAGTCTGAGACTTTTTATGAAGAAGAAGAAGACTTGGTTTTTCTACCCTGCTTTTCTCACCAATTTAAGGAGACTCAAAGCAGCTGACAAAGCTTCTTATTCTTCTCCCCACTGCAGAACATCCTGTGAGGTAGGTGGGGCTGTGAGAGCTCAGAAGAGAGCTGTGACTAGCCCAGAGTCACCCACCTGGCTTTGTGGAGAAGGACAGAATCAAACCCAGTATTCCCAGATAAGAGTACGACTCCTCAACTACTAGACCAAACATGCTCACAATGAAGGTTACACTCACAGGTTGGGCAGCAACAACTAGTCATAATAGCTGCATCAATTCCAATAATATAGACTGTGGTCCCATCCAGGTGGGATGAATATAGTGCCATCAGGTCACCTTGTAAGCTGTAGGAAACCCCATCATAACCCTGCTTTTAACTGTTGCTGGAAAACCCAGCACTAATCATTGGTTTTCCAACAGTAGTGCTTTTTAGGGATCCATTTACCTTTCTAGATGGAGCAAAAATTGTAGCTTCATCCAGTGTACATGTATGGAGACCAAAATAGGTCATGTGCACCTCTGGGAATTCAATGGCAGCCAAATTGTCTGGCCAGCACTGTCTAGGTATGAAGCAATAATAACGGGGGAGCAATACGCAGCATTATTGCTTTCTTTGCTGTATCTGGCTGCTGTCTGGAGGCAGCCTGTATCTCTGAAGACTGAAAAATTGGGAAGAAATGTGAGAAGATTGCTGTTGTACAATTGTTCCACATAACCCAGCTGGTTGACCACACAGGATGTGGGATTAAATGGGTCCTTGTTCAAAGCTAGCAGGGATTTTCTCATGTTATTTATTTACATTTTCTGAAAATCTATCATGCTGATGAGGCAGCTGAACAAAAATATAGTCATCATGGTGCAGTGACTTGTGTCAAGTGAAAAACCAAGAGTCCCTACGATCCTTATTCTCGGTTATATCCAGAATAGGGACCTGCCATCTGCTTACTGGCACAGGCCCCACCTAGGCTTGCCATAGCCTTTTCACTTGCATGCAGATGGCAGGGCCATATTCTGGAATATAATCTAGAATAAGGTCCAGGGCAGAAAAGGCCTGTTAACGCTCACTAAGGCTGTGGTCGCACCTAATGTCTAATCCAGCTTCAGTCCACTTTAAGAGTGAGAGAACACATCAGCAATCTGAGAATCTATTTTCTTTTGGCATTATCTAACTGAGACAATCCATCTTTGGGATAAATAATGTGAAAATAATATGACAGGTCACTTTGCTGATGTTTTCTCTTGCTCTGAAGTTGGATTAAATCTTAGGTGCAGATGCAGCCTTAAGGTTTAATCCAGTTTGTGACTACAGCCTAAATGACATTGAGTCAGCCACTGTCCCTCAGACTAATCTACCTCACATGGTTGTTGAGAGAATAAAATCCTAGACATATTTTGCATAGTTAAGTCTGAGGATCAAAGCTATTTACTGAGATGCAACAACAATACATTAGCACACTCTTGTTGGCAAAATGGGGCCTCCTTTTCTTTTACTCCCCCTTGCAAAATGCTACTTATGGCCCAGATCTGCTCCAGGAGGCAGGGCCACTTGAATGTTGAGGAGGAGAGAAGAGGAAGAAGAAACACTTGTGTGAAGTCAGATTCCATTCTGCATCTTGATGCCCATCACCCAAGACAGATAAACTTAATATACTGGATATTTTTAAATTTCACCACCAGATTTTGTCAACAGAAATATGCAAATAAGATAATGTACTTCTGAACAGCCATGATTAGGATTTCTCTGTTAACTCAATAGCATTTCAATTTTTTTCAGTGGAAAGTTTCATGTATATTGTACAGACTGAGAGTAATTCCTATTGAATAGGCAGAGAATGTAGTTAATTATTACATTTATATCTTACCTTTAAGACAGCTTGCATTTACTGGTCAAAAGTATCTAAAGTATAGTAGAACCAGCCCACTCATTGATGCAGACCCTTGGGGGGGGGGCAGAGATTGGGGTTGCAGGTATGGGTGCCTCCAGTTACACTTAAAACTTTGCAGTCCCTGCGTAGTCCCTTCCCATCTGATAGATGGGCCAATCAGACTCCCATAATGACTCCCATAGGCACTGTACGGCCACTTCCCATCATTCAGTCAGGATGATTGACCCTCCACAGCGTCAGAGTAGAATTCAGGAGAAAGTCTCAGTTTAAAAGCTGCCGATAAATCAGCAGCCTTTTACTTCGGAGTTTCCCTGTTTCTGCGCTGCTGTGGCAGGACGATCGATCATCCCATTTCTGGTCATGTGGTTCAGTGCAGCGACAGTGCAGCAACTGCAAAGTTTTAAATGTGTCTGAAGGCACTTGATATTTTTCTGTTATTGTTGTAGACTACCCATAAATATTTAAAGAAAATCAGCATTAAAATATAATAAATCTATCATTTTTTCAGATTGCCATTTGAAAATTACTCAGTAAAAGCCTGGGCAAAAACTATCGTAACAGTTTTATTTCAGGCCAAGTCCAGTCTTGGAGAAGCAATACAATTCTACTTTGCTAGACCAGAGCGCATAACTGTGGCGCAGAGAGTGCAGACAAAGAGTCATGGCTCTCTGGCCCTGGTTATGTGTCACTTAGCTTCTAGAGGCAGACAACATAAAGTCAACAATGGCAGCAAAATCTGGGTATTGGGGCAGTAGCATACCAAGTGGTGCGGTACCTTTGACCAACTTTTATTGCCCCAAGGTGTTCTGATCACTGCCCCCATCAAATTCTGGACTACTGACTGTTGTGACATAAAATTATCTCAGCCAAAGATCAAAATGATCAGAAGGAAGATCAGTGTAATCAAAATAACATTGTGAATTCATCATCTTAAATAAAATCAACTGAAGCAGAACCCACCAACTCATCTGGAGATGGGAAACAATATAGTTCTTTGAAGGGAAAATATCAAGTATGAAAGGCAATATCGTTTGCTGGAACAGTTTTCTCTTTCTCAGACTGTTCAGTCATTTGTATTAAACTCGTCCAATAAGAAATCTCACCTTTCCTACTCGCCTCTTTCTCTAGGAGCAGAAGTGTAATAGGCTTCCCCAGATAATTTCTTCTGAGCCCCCCATTCCTGCCACCACTACAGCATTTCATACAAAATTAACTTTGTCAGCAGAATGAGTTCTTCAGGCAGTGTCATGGGTGACTTCCCCCAGCCAACCCACACAACAAGTGATTTCATCCATATCAATGTCCATATCTCTATGCTAGCAAGCAATTTTAAAACTGAGAAAAAAATCAGAGGAGAAGGAAGAGGGGGAGGGAGAGGGAGAGGGAGAGGGAGAGAAGGCAGCTGCAGCAGCATCTTGGCAACAGATGAACCTCCCTGATAACAGTCCAGTATCCACCCACCTGGATAGGCCTTATTGCCAATAACAGCCTGACATAACTCCAAAAGCAAGTAAAGGGTGATTCTGCACTGACCAGTATGCTGGACCAGCAAGCATACTAGGAGCCTCCCTTCTGCACACTGGTGCAGTCTAAGGAAGGCCTAGCATGGGGACCTTCTTAGGCCACACCAGGGTATGGAAGGGAGGCTCTTAGCATGCTTGCTGGTCTAAAATACCCAACAGTGGAGAATTGCCCAGTATTTCTCTTCCTTCTTCTTCCTACCGTTCTTCATATTGTCCTATCAGAATCATTTACACACTTGCAGAGTTGTATAGGCTAATTAAGTAATTGTGCTCTGTTCCCACTGAAGCTTCCAGATAGATTTCAAAGATATGCCATCATCAGTAGTACAGTAGTACTGTAGTGTCTAAATCCTATGCTCAGTCTCTTTCCCCTCACAGCTCTGTGTGTGAAGCTGACAAATGTTTGGGCTTCAGGGGTGGCCATTTCCCACCCAAATCCCCCAAGGAGGTGCATTTTTGGGGTATGCTTTCTGTGGACTCAGCATCTGACTGGCATTGGCCATTATCTAGAAAAGGAAAGAGGTGATTTTATTTCACTGATACTTGACAGGGGAGCTCGCAGGCATCCATCCAACCTTATCCACGGGCCCTGAGAGCTGTCCCTCTGTTTAGGACTGCACTGTCACATGGTTCCTCTTCGTGGAATGTTTTCTCTTCTGGCTTGCTGAACCCCGACAGCAAGTTTATGTATAATTTTGTGCAAACACTCATATAGATTTATAGGCAACAGAAGCCCTCCAGTTTTCAAGGGATTTCATTTGCAGGAGGCTACTGGTGTCTACTAATCTCTTCTAGCTGATAACAAACAGAAGCGGACAGTAACAGCCCTTGGCACATAGAACAGACAGCATTTTCATTTTTGAAGAGTGATTTTTAGAAGTAGCATTTGACAGTCTGGAATGAGAGGCTGCTGTGCAGCAATTCACATTTCTCACTTAGTACTTCATGACTAGTGGCATGACTTAGAAACGAAGTCTGGGGCTCCATAGCCCAGCCCCCTTCCCAAATATGGTGGGAATAGTAGCAAACCAGTCTCCCATCAATGCCTAAGCTAGCTGACTTGGCATACTAGACGTCAGCCACTAGAACAGTCTTTCAACCAAGATCTCCAAGTCAGTAGATAGCTGGCTAAGCACGTGCATGGTTACAAATGCTTAGTTCATCATTTTAATATCAAATATGAAATACTCTGTTCAATAAGAGAGCCAAGTAAATGTAGTTAGTGTCAAGCCACCAGAACCATGGTCACACCTTTCTGAAATAGTCTGTCTTATTATGAAGCTGGACTGAAGACATACTACTCCTGATCACAACTATCTGCTAACCCTTCCCTCGTCATCCTTAGTTTGAATTGTACCATTGGTGGTTGGGGAAGGGGAGAATGGGAGGAGAACATAAGTACTGTTTAAGGGGAGGTTTAGGGATCTGCACAAATTGGGGGGAGGTGTCGATTCATGTCAAATTGAATGCAAGAAAATTCATATTCATTATAGTAGATCCCTTCAAATGTGGCAGAATCCAAATTTGATACAAATGTTTGATACACATTTGATTCAAAGTCCCACCACAAGTTGCATGCAAATACCCTATGTATACCATATGAATCCCCTACATATCCCATGTGTATCCTCGATATATCCACTCTGAACGAGTCAAATCCACCCTGAATCCACTTTCAATCCACTCTCAATCCACTTCGAATCCACTCTGGATCCATTGCAGATGTGACCGCACAGCCGCTTTTCTACCTCCCCAGGTTCACAAACGTAATGAAGCTTCGTACAAATGTTCCAAAGCATTTGATTCAAATTTGAATGTCACTCTTACAATGCGCCAACATTCTGTTCAGCTTCAAATGTCTGAATTTGTACAAATTCATACAAATTTCGAATGGTACAAATATTCATGCACACCCCTAGTGAGGTTGGTTGAAACTGAAATTGTAAAATATTACAGTTGTGTGACTGTGTGCAAATGTTTAATTAAGCAGACAATAAAATAAAAAAAAGAAAAAAAATCAATATTTGATCTAGATCGGTGATGGCCAACCTATGACACGCGTGTCACAAGTGACACGCCAAGCCCTTTTGTGTGACACACATGGCCATCCTGGCACCTGGGCATGTAGTGCTTGCTTGTTCTTGAAGTGTACAAAATACCAACTTTCAATTGAAGATTTAGCAACAAAACTCATTAATGTAAAGAATTGTTTGTTTTTGCTTTTAATAAAATACATATATCAAAAATATAACTTTTTTACTAGAGCCACAAATATCACAAAATTATGGATATTACTAGATGTGACACAGCACCTGAGTTAAGCTAGGTTTTCTTGTGAATTTTTACACACCAAGCTCAAAATGTTCACCATCACTGATCTAGGTCTTGAAGATACTCCAGTTAGCTTTAAATATTGTTTGAGTAAGGCGCTCATCACATGGGATAGGACAGCCAATGGAAGCTGAGCTGCAGTCTCAAATCTCATTGGCTCTTCTCTCCATCCTGTCTGGAGTGGTGGGAAGCTGTGCGTTTATTTAATGCTGTGAAGTGAGTTCTCCTATATCAGTATTAAGTAAATTTGCAGTAGTGTCACTATAAAGTGACGCCACTGCGAAGCATTGGCCATAATGTGTGACAGCTCGATCTTGGCTGCGCATTCTGGATGCAGGCTCAATTACAACAGCAATGAAACCCTCCTTGGCAGACCTACAAAAAATAATTTAAAATGCTACTGAGACACCATGGCCAATATTAATTCCCATCACATTTACACCTAGATAATGTGTGCTGATGATAAGTTGTAACAAGTTAAATAAGATGCGTTTCAAGATTTTCATCGCTTAGCGGTGAATCCTCTGACTGAAATCTGTAACACTTAAACCACAGCCTTTCTCTGAGCTCATACTAGCTGAAGTCAATACCAACGCTTGTTTAAATGGACTTACTCCAAATTTACAACAGCGTTGCTGACTCTAGTACATAACTCTTGGATTTTTATGGGATTTACTTTATGCCCTGAGCAAATCAGCAGTCTCAGTGGCCTAAAACATGCCCACTCATAATTCACCATTGGCTGAGACAATTTACATCCAAATTATTTTTCTGCTAATTTGCATTAGAGTGCATGGGCATAAAAGCAAAACAGCAAGACAGATGTAATCGTGGAAGAGATCTAGGGCCCTTTGCTTTCGCTTATGGGCATGGTAATTTTTTTTCTAGCGTGTCTTTAAGGCGTCTGTTGCAGGTGATGGTGGGAATGTAATTTGCCTGCTTAAAAAAAAGGCATTATTTAAATACAATCCTAGAAGGGAGAAAAGGGAGAATCAACTTAAGTTCTTATTATCATGCTAATACTGCATAGCTGTGATGAGTATCCATCAGTTTTGTGGCAGGAAAAGGGACAGAATAGTTGTATTAAAAAACAAGACTGGCATCATCTGGGTACAAAGACAAGAGAAATGCAGCAGTTGCATTTGCCAGTAAAAATCACCTCCAGATCAAGATGCAAATCAAGTAGTCCAGGAAATCATTTAAATCCTTTACAGGTGCCAAAGTTAAATTCAGTATGGAAATTTATTTATTTATTTAGGGAAGTGCAAAACTCAAGATACACAGCTAAGGTGCACAGTTTTAAATGAATATTAAGAAGCTGATTGTGTGTATTTATTTCTTTACCTTGCACTTTTATTTTTAATTTTTTTTTAAAAAAAAGTCTAGAATAGTTAACAATGGCAAAATTCACCCTGTGTGGCAGCTTCTGTGTGGTCCCCCAGGACTAGGCTATCTGTCTCCTAGGAACATGGCATCTGCTCAGCAGAATGGTCCCGGGGACAGCCCCGTAGCTAAAATGGCTTTAGACAGTTTCGTTCATTTGCTAAGGAATTTTTTGACCTTTTTATTACAAGCAGGAGTGTCAGGTAAGATTCTCCTCCACTCTCCACATATTCATGAGCCAGTTTAGTCTTGTGGATAAAGTGTCAGATTCTTATCTGAAAATCTCCCAGTTTGATTCTGCACTCCTCCACAAGGCCACCTTGGGCTAGTCACAGCTCTTTTCTATGAGCTCTCACAGCCCTACCTACCCCACAGGATGATTCTTGTGGGGAGAAGAACGCTCTAAGCCCCCTTAAAATAGTGAGAAAATGGGGTATAAAAACTCTTTGTCTGTTTCAAAGAGACTTGCACTACTGATGCAAATGCAGAAATATGCATTATAGTGACTTACATACAATAAATATGTACCAAACTATTCCAGTTGGTTCATGGATGGCAGCAAACCAGGTAGTATGTGAATATTTGCATCAAACTGAACATCTGGTTATTTAGATATCGAAAATATTGATTGAACTAAACCAGTCTCCTAGCTGTGAACATAACCTATTTGAATGAAAAGTTGCATTCACTGAAAAGAGCTTTTTTTAATGGGAAAAACTGGTATTTCTTGTTAGAACAACAAACTCAAAATTCCAACTGTTTTTTCAATTAACCAGTTCTGTATTGAACTGAACCAACACTTATTTCTGTCACCAGTTGGTAGAAACCGATATGTTACCAGAAGATTTATCTGCAGTATTTATTCCATTTGTGGACTCTACACTTAAGTCAAGAAACATCAGATGAAAAAGGTGTGTTGAAAAAGGTATGAGATAGCATTTTACTCCATGTACTATTTTTGTTATTAATGTTAACTACTATTCCTTGGCCATATCTGTAAAATAATCTTTATAGAAAATAATCAAAAAAACAAATTGTACCTAAAAAGTTTGAACATAAAATTTTCCTTTGGTGGTGGGGGAGGGCTGTTTTTTGTGTGTGTGGGGGGGGGAGGATGTATTAGGGATTTTTCCTGTGTAGAGTCCAGTCTGCCGCAGCTGTTTGCAAAGGGTAAAGAGTAAATGATAAAATAAACCCCTTAATAGAGAATAATGGACTACCAAGAGTTTTCCAGCCTGTATCTGTAGGGCAGAGTCCATGCTTATTTCCTTCTCCAGGATTGTGCTTTTTACTCCAAAGTTTGCTTCAAGGAAGTACTGTCAAATCCCAGAACTAGAAACGCAGCATATTATTGCCATAGATATAGATATAGTTAATATAGACGTAGATGATATAGATTTATTTATTTATTTATATTTCTATCCCGCCCTATACCGGAAGGTCTCAGGGCAGGTAACAGCCTTTAAAACAACAAATTAAAACCAATATAGATGATATAGATATATCATTCTTGAACATTTCTCTTCTTTTGCATTCTGAAAGTGAATCTGCCCACTTTGCACATTTCAGCTTGCAATAGGCATCAATGACATTTTTAGATTTTGACCTATAGAAATTCTTGCAGTATTCTGAAAGTCTATTTCAAACGATTCACAGGCTTTAACTGTTTTACACTTACAAGGGTGATTCAGCTTTGCTCTGTAAATATTCTTTTTATGTTTCTATATGAAGTCTAGACTTTCCAGAACCTTAAACTGAAAAGTCCCTCTTAAAAAGCAAAAAACAACAACAAAAACCCCACAGCCCAGAGGCAGGTGGTGAAGGAGTTAACCATTTTAGCAGCAGCACTGTCTGTCTGCTAGATCAAATTCTTGCAGGAGGTCACTCTCAACCATTTGTTTCTTTAGCATTAGGATGCTTCCGGCAAAGGAAGACCAGAGCCTCTACTATTGTATGGTCCCTGTGATCATATTTTCCATGCTAAGATTCTCTTCTCTGACTGCTGGAAGGGGGTGTAGGTCTGGGCTCAGTTTTTTTCTCTGAAGGGGACATTAACAATACTCTCCATCGCAGAATTCTTTGCCTCTCCTCGCTGCACCATCACAACAACCTGAGGGCAGAAGACTTTGCCCCTTCATGGCCCCTTAACATATGGCAGCAGTAGCCTTTGTTTAGGGCTAGTGTGTGCGTGTGTGCGTGTGGCGCACTTTGCAATGTCACAAGGCCAAAGCAAAATTTCAAGCAGATGCCAAGGAGCAGGCTCAAAAGGGCTTCTCATATTTTCTGGTGATCCGGATAATCTTTTCCAAACTCGCCTGAGCACACACACATTTGCCTTGAATCAGGACCACAAGAAGAAAATGCAAGGGAAAGAACAGGGAGAAAATAAGGGGGGAAGATAGCAATGGTGCTGATCTTTGGAGGACAAGAGTTTATTATGTCCTTTATTTGGCTACGCAATACCAGTGCTTTTGTTGTAAGCCTCCAGGAGAAAAAAGGGGAAAGGGACAAACAGAGCTGATTCAGCAAAGCATGGGCATCTTTCAGCTCAGCGTGTGAACTTGTTCCCTGAAGACAGGCTCCGGGTTTGATGGGATCTCTCTGGCTGACCATTTGACTTGAGTGTTACATTTATGCTGAACCATTCGCAGGCTTGTTCTTGATGTATCTGTATGGAAGGTGCCGCCTCCTGCCTGGGCTTGGCAGATCCAGTACAGATGGCTTTGATATGGCAAAAGTAGCCACAGGAATTACATAGCTGGTTTTGCAAACAACTGTTGTGCACTGTTCTAATGGACCCTGAGACTTCACGGTATTATAGAGAGGCATGTAAGTATAAATAGATAAAGTCTGCAGACAAATGCCATCTGATTCTGTAGTTGTTCTAAAGTTTCCACTGCTATTGCTGGTACAGACACCACCAAAACAACTTTCATGAAATTGCAGTCATTTTGCGCTTACACAGTGTGAAAAATGCAACTTCCCTTGTTTAACACGGTCCCAGAAACTTACAGTAACACCATCTGGCATCTGCACCACTATTGACTTATGCTACCAGCACATTGTCATCTGTTGCACCGTACTGGGGTACTAGTGACTTCAGTTGCTAAAGCCAGTATCTCCTCTGCAGTGCCACTGAATTACACTAACAGATTGGGTTTCTCTCCTGCAGCACCACCAATTTACACTGTAGTCTTGGGCCTATTCACACTTTGGCCAGTAGTCAGCCATTAGTAAACTTCTGGTGAAGAGCATCAGTACTTCAAGGAGGCTATTACAGCCTCCAAGTGTGCCCTGCCTCCCCAGAAGTTTACTAATTGTTGATTAGGTGTGGAACGCTAAGGCTGTGTCCAGACTTGAGAATACTGTGCATTCCAATGCACAGTTGGGATGTGGGTGTCACACCTGGCACCTGATACCTCATAGAAGTGGCTCGCTATGCCACTGATACTGCGAATTTACCTACTGCAGAACAATGAGCACTTGCTCTGCAGTATAAGGTGAATTTGAAGTTTCCCGCCATCCTAACAGAATGGCAAGAAACAGCCAACAAAAGCTGAGCCTGCAACTCAGCTCCCATTGACTGCCCCATCCCACATGATGCGCACCTCACTGCACACGCCACAGAAGTATTGCAGCGTTCTGTGAGAAAGTTACAGGGAGGCTGCTGGAGTCCAGATGGCCCGTTGTGGCTTCACAGCCAAGTAAACTGTGTATTTTGTCATAACTGTGGATTTAATCTGCTAATCTGGACCCAGCCTCAATTCTACTCCACACCTTTACCAGTATTGACCAAAAGCTTACCTGGAGCATCCAGCGGTGTGACCATTTGCTCTTCTTCCAGTTCCCTGTGGCTGGGGGGGGGGGGGGAGGCAGTATCCGTGACAGATCACTGACCTTTGACATGAATGGATCTTTGATCCCTGGGAATAGCATAATGTCATGATCGCCCGCAATACATTCATGACATGAACATTCCCCACTTGCAATGGCCTCTCAGCATGTCACGGAACAGCCAATCGCAGCAGCGAGGTGGTGGAACTTCCATCTTTGGACACAGCGGTGTGGGCTGGTAAACAGGAGGACCATTTGCACTTCTGGCCAGTAATGGACACTTTGGGGGAGCTTTCCTCATCACAAATCTGAATGGTTCACCTTTACCAGAAGTTTACAAGCCCTAGTTCACAGCAACCTAATCAGGTAAATGCAAAAAGGCCATAGACTGCTCTTCCATGAAGCCCCTCATACACTTAGTGCAGATGTGGGGCTGACCAGCGTCCCATGTTGGTGTAGGACTAAGAGAGAGTCAGAACACACTGGTGAGCATTCTGTGCTCTGAACTGTGAACATAAGAACATAAGGGCCATGATCCCACTTGTCTTATTTAAAACAGAATTAACAAAAATAGATGCGGTCGCACAATATGCACGTTCCCATTTTTTTGTTAATTCCACTTTAAAAAGCAGAGCATGGTGGCGGCGTGGCAGCGGCGGCGGCTGAAAGGAAGGGAGGGAGGGCAGGGTTCAGCCACCCACCCACCGTTCCATGCCCTGGGAGTTCCATGGCTGCTCAGTGGGAAGCTAACAGGTTGGCAGCTGCCAAAATTGTGGGCAGGTGGGTGGTGGCAAAATGGCGGGTGGCCAGGTGGCTGGGCAGGCAAGCAGCTGGGCGAGCAAGGCGATGGCGCAGGGAGGTAGTGATAGTTACAGACAACCCTAGTGAAATTCAGAATTTCTACCTGACAGCCAACTTCAGGCTCTGTATGAAACCCATGAATTTCCATCACATCGAGGACAGGTGGGTGGGCAGGTGAGCATGATACTGTGAATCTACCGTTCCCAAAGGGAAAATAAAGCATGTTAAAACCAAAAACCGGAGCAATAGTTCTTTAAACAAGTGGTTTTTTAATGTGCTTTTTTTCTGATTTATTCCTCGGAAAGTGCAGGAAGCCAATTTTCAATGCGGACAAACTGTTTTCAAAATGTTTTCGACACGCAATAAAGTCCCAGTGGGAACGGGGCCAAAAGATCCCATTTAATCCAGCATCTTGTCTCACACAGAGCTCTACCTTGTTAGCATCCCATGTGTGTGCAGGGTGAGGATAGAGTCAAAACACAGTTGTTTTGGGGTGTTCTCTCAAGCAGGAAACAAAGGTGAAACTTTCACCCACTCTTAACTCCCTGAAAAAGGCCTTTAAGAACGAAAGAACCTAAAAGGAGACCCGGCTGGATAACGCCACAGCCCATCTAGTCCAACATCCTGTCTCACACAGTGACCTAACAAGAGAAGACAAAAGCAAAACCTTCACCGGCTCTCAACTCCCCACAAATGGCCTTCAGAGGCATGCTGTTAGTGGCATCAGAAAAGGTTTCATATTGAAGTTAGGGTGACGCTCCAGTTCACACAATGGCAGGCATATGGCAGGCATAACATGTTGGTTCTACATAAGAGTTCGCAGTCATTACATGAGAGTCTGCAGTGTCCACAGTATTCTACTAAAGTTGATGGCGCAGAAACAGAAAAGGTGCCTCAAAGCAAGCCAAACCATTTAATTGTACTTTCATACAGTCTGGATCATTTCACCATCACATTTGTTATTTATGTAGCAAGATGATAAATTGTAGCAACAATCCTAAAAGGAAAGTTAGGTCAAGGGGCATCAAAGAGCTTAGTCAGCAAGTCAAAGGCCTATCGCACTGATTCCCATTATAAAATCAATTCTAGTGTATTTCTAACCAAAGAATTTTGAAAGTGATCAGACATATGCAGACAAGTTGGATCAGTCATTTTAGTGTGATTCTCTATTCCCATTAAACATGGTGAGAGGAGGTATTATGTAATTTTCAGATAGTGAAAACGTATCTAGGAATTTTCAGAAAAATGGTCCTACTTTAAACTATGAAATGTATTTAACGTTTTCTCATTTCCCCCCATCTTGCAAAAGCCTTAAATTTCAGCAGTTTTTTTTCTGATCAGCCTGGAAGTACTTAGCATTGATCCTTATGCATCCCATTCTGTTTTTTGAGATAGCATTATTCTCAGATACATTCTTGGAGGGGGGAAAAATCACTCTCATAATTAAAGTAGCTTTTATTTTCTTCCAACAAAGACTCTGCTGTATTTCAGATAATTTTGTTATAATGAGCATTTTGTTCCAGGAAAATGGAGAACCTGCCCAGGATAGCCAAGCTGCTACCTGAAGGACTGGACAGAGAGCCTGCAGAGTAAATAATGATGATGATAATGATAATGATAATAAACAACCATATACTTTATTTAATAAGTTTCCCCTATATCCAATCATTTATCCCTCCCAAGAGGTTAATAACATCGTCTGATGATTCTTTCCCCCATGTATCCAAAAACTATAAGCAGTAGTTGGATTCTATTATCTTGAGTCAGTGTGAGCATCAGTTTGCAGTCAGTTGAGGAAAAGCGCTACTGTTCCTGCTAGTGGTTGCAAGCCGACATTAAGCAGGATCAGCACAGATGACCAGAACAGTGGTGATAGCTCTGAAATCTGCAGTACTTAATACTTCCTTCTTGCTAGTAATCCTCTGTTGCTTCTGGTTTGTTCATAGATAAGACATCTGGATGTGCCCTTGCAATAAATATCATCAAGCAGTAACTTCTAAGCCGGCCCTTGAGTGGTGACATCTCCCTCTTAGTTGCTAAATCCAGAGCAAAAGAAGAGTGTGAACAAGCAGCATCCAGGTCTTCAAACGCAGTTTAAGCTTTCACTTACAAAGCTGTGCAGATGCCTCAAACGAACTATCCAATTCTGAAATAATAATTATGGAAGGCAGGTTAACCTTGTTCTTCAATCAGAAACATTGCTGAGACAGCTTCAACTTCTGCAAACCAACAAAAATCTGTTTGCAACTTTATACTATAACAGACATAATAGGAGTTTGGGGAGGCTGAAAGGAACCCTACTCCCTCTGTGATGTTTACAACTGAGATTCCCCAGCCTCAGTCTTGATGTGGGGAGGGCTCCCTCTGTCCATCACCATGGCTGTGATCCTGACTGACCAGAACATTCTCTCCCCCCACTGTCTTTACACTGGGGCAGGCAGGGAGGTAGAGGCAGCTTCTCCTCTCTGAAGCAAAATCATGGCTGATCTTGACAAGGGAAGAAGGCAGCTTCCTCTGCCCATCAAAATCTCATCCAGGGGTTTCTTAACCATGATCTTGACCAGGGAAGCATGTGCCATTCATCCATACAGGCCACAGCCAGATAATCCCTGGGTGCAATTTGGATGGGTGGAGGCAGCATACAGTGTGCTAGTTCTCTTAATTCAGAGGTGAAGTACATAAGTAATTTACAGGGTAATGTTTAAGGATGTAGATTTTTCTATAATTTTTCCTATATCTCAGGTGGAAAGGTTGCTGTCTTTTTGATTTTTGACAGATAAAACATTTTAGAAATAGTTATATATTGTCTGTTTTTCTATTTAGTGATGTTTGCGGTAGGGAAGGGCTCCTGCCCTTGACAGTAACCCTGTCCAATTTTACTATTCTCCCTGCTTATGTATTGTAAACAAAGTAAGTGAGATGGGCTCTGCCAGTGGTGGAAAGGATCTACATTGGGCTTGCACTCAACGCCATTGTGCAAGCACATAGCATGGTGCAGAGGTATCTTTTTGTCTGAGGATGCTCTGAGATGGAACAATCACACTGAGCATGTGCCAGACCATCCCCTGGCCTGGATAGCTGTAGGCTGATAGTCTGGCATGCTCTGTTCATGTCTTTTCAGGCAAGTGGAGTATGCTGTGGGGAAGCACAGGTGCAGCTGCATGCCCTGTAACTGCAGTGATGGCGCTGTGCATGCCTGTTGGTGCTGTTGCCAGCGCAATGCAATTGCTTCTGGTGTAGAGGCAATTTGCACTTACCCGGCACTTTGCGAAGTGCTGGGTAAGTCTGGAATGGATCTGGCATCCCATAGTGCAAACAGTGGATCCATCCTCGTCTTCACTTTCCTGGGATACTTTCCTGGGAAGTGAAGGTGCCAACATTCCTTAAGATCTTAAGTTTTGCTATTCTCAGAGATGTGATGGGTTGTGGCATGTGAGAAAGTCTTTTCTCTGGTGGCCTCCAGATTTTGGAACAGACTCCCCGAAAAGATTCACCAGGTGCCCACACTATATGGTTTTTGGTGCCTGGTTAAAACATACCTCTTCAACCAGACCTTAGAGAGTTAGCTTCCCTGTAGTCATGCCGAGGAAGATGGGTGATTGTATTTTATACTGCATTTTAGTTATCTTTTAACCAGTTTGGTCTAGTGGTTAAGGAGCCTGACTCTTATCCGGGAATACCGGGTTTGATTCCACCCTCCTCCATGAAGTCAGCTGGGTGACCTTGAGCTACTCACAGCTCTCTTCTGAGCTATCACAACCCCACCTACCTCACAGGGTGTTCTCTTGTAGGGAGAAGTATAGAAAGCTTTGTCAGCTGCTTTGAGTCCCCTTAAATGGGTGAGAAAAGCGGGGTAGAAAAGCCAACTCTTCTTCTTCTATTACAAATTTTAATGTTGTTGTTGTTGTTGTTCTTGTCTGCCCTAGGACCTCCATTGAAGTGTGGGATATAAATAATGAAATAAACGAATGAATGAATAACAAATGGTAAATCTGAATTCTCAAGATGTTATTTAGCCATTGGTAATGATTGACAGATATGACAATCTACATTGGTTGCTTTGTTATATATTTATTTTCTGTTTATTTCTCATGAATGAGTTCAGCAGAAGGAGAGGAGAGAATAGGATGTGGCACTCAGTATGTAAATACACATACAGGGAGGGGAGGAAGAGAGAGATTTTGAATTCAGTCAGCCCATGGATTTGCATTGGAAATACAGATGCTCTGTTTTACTGGCCACCAAAAGGGATTTATACTACACAGAATCTGTGTAGGATCAAAGCAGTATGAATTGCAAATATTTTACAGTTGCAAACCAATGGCTTCTGAAGATCACCAAGAAATATCTGTGGAATTATTTTCTGGCCTATAACTTTATGGGAGGAATAAATCTCCAAAGGCCCCTTCCCCCCAATGAGGCAGCATTTATATTCAAATTTAAATTTTAATGCAACTCAGATATGGAAAAAAAAAGAGGAAGATCTATTTATTCATATTTTTTCCTTTAACTATGAAGATTTAGACCTGTTCTTTAGCACCAGCCGCTGAATGCCTCTTGCAGCCTCATAGATGATCAATTACCCACGACAAAAGCATGTTCCAGAAGCTCCAAATCAATATGCACCAGGCAATCCCTCTGCTTTGTTATACCTCCCCTGTGTTGATCTGGCAGTCGGTGCCTCTAGCATCCTGGCAACGTTTTCAACACCTTTTTCATCAGGGGGCTCTTGATGAATTTAAGATTAGCTATCATACTGTCTACAGATTTAGAACAAATACCCTGTTCATTTAGTTAATAACAGCAGCGTGGTTGTAAAGCTCTAATAGTTTATGACTTTCAGGACCTAACCTGCAACCACAGACAATATAAATTTTATTACAATGTGCTTTATTGCTATTCAAGGTCCAGTACTAGAATCACACAAGGGAAGGGAAGTTGACTGAAATATATATAATATATATTTGATAATGTGAACCACTGGACAGAAGCATTTTGGTAGAAAAACATACACACACTCACACACACATATATATGCATGAGTGTGTGTTCTTCTACCAAAAAGCTTCCAATCAGTGCCTCACATTATCAAATATACCCAAACTATTCCACGTTTATCTAACACCCAGCAAGAACCAGACTGAAATACTAATTCCTTGCCTCCTCAGACCCCTCATATTCAAATGATTCGAACCACTTACAATTTAGTTACACCTAAAAGAAGCTCCGCGGGGCATTGCCCATTTGGAACTATATGCAGTCCCAAAATGCGCTTCTCCATTTATTCCTAGAAGGCTGCTTTGCATTTAAAGGGCAAAACAGTAATCTGGTGGCCACAGCAGCCTTTTCAGCTCTGCCTCTCCCTCAAGTTGTGGCCTAGGGTTAGGTTATACAAAGAACATAAAGGATGAGCCGTGTGATTTCTTGGCATAGAGGGCTTGTGTAGAAAATGGCAACAGAGCTTCAGGGATCATGAAAGACTCAGAAGGAAATCATGCTCAGCCAGGACCCATTTTGGCGTTAACAGTGTGTGCGCTGGGGAGGGGAGGGGAGGGGACCAGGCACTTTGATACTGCACCTGCTACTAAAGCAGCTCTGTATTATGGAAAAAAGGTCTGTTGCCACACTCTCTGCATATCAAATAGGTGATTTAGAGATGAGATCATTCATTTTGCAGTCATACGTGTGGTGTGGTGGGAATAGTTAGTTGCCTCACAATAAACCATGAAGTGTCAGCAGGTTTCTTAAGCTCAGCATCAGCGTACTTCTTGTAAGGCCTTTTCTAAGCCATTCTAGTTGGGATCTGCATCTAGGTTTCAACCCCTTGATTAAAGAAAAATAAATCCCAGAGTGTAAATCAAAGATGTTTCTTCAGCTGTGGTCACACTTAAGGTTTAATCCAGCTTCAGTCCACCTGCAGAGAAAGAGAATACCTCAGCAAAGTGACCAGTAATTTTCTTTCCACATTATCTATCCCAAAGGTGAATTTGCTGACTTATTTAACACTGAAAGGAAACACCTTATCTTTGATGTATTCTCTCACCCCGAAAGTGGACTGAAGCAGGATTAAACCTTAGGTCTGACCACAGCCTTCGCGTGTAACACTCCAGTTTTCCTCGAATTTCGGAACAAAAAATAGCCTATTAAAAGGAGTTTTCTATATATACAGCTTGCCTTGGTATTTAAAGCTGCCTTTGAAAAAAAACACAGTAGATCTCCTGTTTCCTATTATGCTTCCAACTGTTCCACAAGTGCTGGTGGCTTTGTTTTGGAAAGGAACTGGCTAATTAATCAAGGGATTCTGCCACTAATATTAGAAGGATTAATTTGATCCTAAGCTTTTTAAATAGGTTTGTACACTTTGGGAGGAGAAGGCCCCATCTAGGCTGGCTGTATTGATTCTGTCCTCAAGTGCTTGACTGAGTTTTGGGGACAAACAAACGGGCGAAGGGTGAAAAAGCATCCTGACTGTTATAGCAGTGGGAAGTGGGAGGGAGCTGCCCTGCTGAGCAGAAAACTGCTGCCATGGCAATAAAAGCAGTGGAGCGATGATGGCAAAGATGGCGAGGGTTGGAACACAGCCCAGCTGAGGCAGGTGCTGTGGCTTCAATGGTGAAGGAGGTGGAGGCAAGAGCTTCACGGAGATCCTGGCTGAAAATTGGTTCCAAGCAAAGAAGCCATTTTCAGGATACTTTGAACTGGATCAGTGAACATCAGCCGGGACAATCTCATGCTAAATTTAAGCTGCATCCATATAAGTAGGGAAACGCTGCTCTCTCCAGGAGGGCTGTTCAGATTTGCTCTCTCCCAGGATGTTTCCTGGTGGGTCTGCTTCTGTTGCTGCATTTCCTATAAGCTGGAAAAAACTACTTCTAGCATGGGCCGGGCAGCAAAGACACACACACACACACACACACACACACACAGTGTCAATTAAGAGTAGAGTTACCGGTTGCCATTTTATGTTGGAATCCCTTTGGAAAAAGAAAAATAAGTTGCCTTCTGGCCATCTTTCCAGTCCTCTGGAAACCTTTCCACAGAAGAAAGATTACACAGTGACCCAGGCCCTGTGCTGGGGCAAACACTATTTGTATACCATACTGTTCACCCTGACAGTGGATTTCAGATGTAGTGATGGTGATCCTGATGCAGTCTCATAATATAAGGCCACTTTACTGGGTACTCATTGTTGGTAAAAGTAAGCAACATAGTGCAATATTCTGTAATTGCAGCTCTGTCTGGATTACTGCATGAGAAATAGAGGGAGAATTCAGTGTGAGATGTCAGAACCCGGGAAAACTTCACGTGATTCTGTTGGTAGTAAGGATATGCACAAATGTGGGTTTTTTGGCATTTGATTCATAATGAATAGAATGTTAGAAAATTCATATTCATTTTAATAGATCCCCTTTGAATGTGGTAGGATTCTATTTAATACCAATGTATATGTACAAATTTGTACAAACATCCAATATGAATGAATACGTATCTGATACAAATGCATACATATCCGATACATATCCAATATATGTATCCCGTAACATATCCACTCTGAAAGTGTCAAATCTGACCTGAATCCACTTTTGATCCGCTCTTGATCCATGTTGAATGCAATCTGGCACAACCGCTTTCCCATCTCCCCAGTTTAATGAATGTCCAAACTATTTGTGTGAATGTCAAGAACATTCGTATTCATACAAATGTTAATGTGCGAATGTCCTAATGTTCAAATTCAGACGAATTCGGACAAATTCGGATGAATAGCAAATGTTATGAGTTTTGGTGCACATCTCTAGTTGGAAAGGTTATAGACCTTCAGGTATAGGGCGGGATATAAATATAAATAAATAAATAACAAATAAATAACAAATAAATAAATAAATAAATGTGGAAAGAAAATCTCACAGCTGCAACATCACACTGTTGCTGCGGAAATGCTAGAACCCAGAATATTGATCTAGGATGTTTTTTCCACTGAGCTCCTTTGATCCGGATCTAAGAAGATCCAGATCTAAGGAATGGGTACTTCCCTTAGTCCGGATCTAGTAGTTCCGGATTAAGAGAAATACCCAATGTGTTTCCACAGGTGGTCTAGCCTGCCTGCTGTTGAAACACCAGAGCACCCATTTGCAAATCTGGATCTACCCACAAAGGGTCTGCCTGTCACCCCAGGTGTTTTGGGGGAGAGGGGGTGCAATCTTTGAAGATGCCTTCAGAGATTAGCAAAGGCTCCGAAGATAACCGTTTGGGACAGCCGGTTTCAAAGTACCTCCAAATTTGCCTTCGGAGATTCGTGCAGGCTCCGCAGAAAAAAACCTTGCGAGAGATAGATCTGCCGCTAACTTCAAAGATCCTCCAGAGCGCTTGACAGCAGCATTGCACTCACAAGGTTTTTTTTTTCTGTGGAGCCTGCACTAATCTCCAAAGGCAACTTCAGAGGGTCTTCGGAGCTGGCTTCAAAGGGACTCCAAAGTCTTGAGTTTAGGGCACTGCCCCCCCATGGTGCATCCCCCCTGAGCATTCTCTATGCCCCATTGTCAAATTGTAGTGGAAACAGGCTCCCTACAATCAGGATTTGAAGCCTGAAGACCCCATTGTAGACCCCTTTAATGAGGTCTACATGAAATCCAGATTATAGGTCCTGAAGGACCCATATGATCTGGATTTCCCTAGCTGTGGTGGAAACAGATGTGTCTCTAATGAGGTCTGTTATGGAAATGGGATCATCCATCTCTCAGCCAAATGGGTCCTTAATGGGTGCTTCAATGGTTACTTAGTGCTAGTGGAAAAATACCCCTAATGCGCTTACCCTGTTTGCGCTTACCCTGCTGGAGCAGTTCTGGACAATCTGGGGGAAGTGTATTCATTCTCTGCAGCATTGCTACCAATCCGCAGCCCCAATCTTCTGAAGCTATGGAGAAATAAAAACTCCACAGCTTCATCAGGAATTGCTGGTGAGCTCCTGGACAGAGTGTTCACACTCTCTTCTGGGTGCAAATGCTGAGTGGAGGCATAACCGGGTAGCTGTGGCTGTGGCTATGCAATCTCGCACCATGTCGTGATCACCATGGCAATGTCCTGGTAACTGCTGGATTTTGCCCTGGCCATTGCCATGACTTTCTGGTCAGATTGGGACTGACCATCTGCAGTTCAAATGCTGGTGGTTAGCTTCAGGACTGCCCAAGCACTTGAAGTGCAGAAGCATCCCAATGGTATTGTTATACCACACTATGAAGTTAAGTGCAAACAGGCCTTTTGTGTGATAGTTATGAGTGTGTTTTAAAATGGTAAATCAAAAAAAAAATGTGCAACAAATTTAAGCACCTGGAGGCAGCTCTAGTATTTCCTGGGTTCAATGTACTTGCTGGAAGTTGCTGCTTAATATATATATATAATATTGTGATTAGCTCCCATTGACATCAATGGATTTTAAATTATTAACAGATAACCTGTTGTACTGGTTTCAGTGAGAATACAACATGAAAATCCCCAAGAATTACTCTTGATTAAACAGTAATATTTTATGTGTTCTTTTCCTACTGCTCTGTTCCTAAAACACCTTCCAGAAACAGTCTTAGCCCAACCAAAACTGGTTACTTCACCTTACACTGAAGCCTCCGCCATACCATAGCTCAAAGGGGAAAACAAATTGCAAACATCTATTAGAAGCAGGAAGCATCTAATGGAAAGCTTGTGAACATCTGATAGATGAAAGGGAAGGCACAAATCAGGAAAGCAAACAGAGGAATGTACAGCTAATTGAGCAGATTCTACACAGCTCACGCTTAAACACAGCGGGATACACACACCAGTGAGTCCAGGAACAAATAATGCAAAAGGAGAAGAAGAAACAGCGGTGGTCGATGTCTTTAAAAATAAAATGAAAGTATTAATTTCAACCTATACCAATGCAAGAAGTTTCTTCCTGGGACAAGGACAAGCATTTTGATGGTAGCTGCAAGCATGCTGATCCAAGCCGGTCCATAATATGCATGTGCTTTGGCAGAATGGTTTAAGTTGGGGTGCATAATGCATTTACAGCACTTAAATGACTTCCAGCTTTGACATAAAAATCATCAGATTCTGTAAAGATATCAATGTGTTTTAAGCACACGCACAGTGAGCACTGGCAGTTATTTCATAGCTAGAAACGGCCTCTGCATTGGTTTCCAGAGAAGTATGATTTCCTATGCATAGCCTTTTCAAAGGCATCATGGTACAGTCTAGTGAATGTGTTGAAATGGCTGTATCCTTTTCAAAATGGTCGTCATCTTAGTGGAGGATTTGGCCATGAGGAAGGAGAGTTGCAACAAAAGCAGCAGGCCTTGCAGTGCCGCTCTTCTGTTTTAAAAGAGTGCCAAAACCAATGGCATCTCCTGCTTCTCATCATTTTTCCAGATGCATTTCTCTTCTTTTGGAACTCAGATATACCGTTTTGATCAAACAGCAGCTTGAGGAACAATTTTGTTGACAGTTTTGGAGTTGATAACCCTTAGTCCTGTTTACCACTAGAAGTTCATGCAATGGAGACAGGGGATGGGATAGGAAGACATTGGTCACCTCTTTACTCCAGACCCCAAATGGTTTTGATGGGCTCCTGGGGCAGACAGTCTCCACCCTTGCCTACCAAAGCATCTGGAGGCGGGAGGGGACAGGTCCTAGGGACCCATAAGAGGTGCCTTAAGCACAGTGTGTGCACTGAAAAATACCAAGGACATTTCCTTGTGCACTGACAAGGCCCAGCTGCCCTGATGTGGCCTGGTGTGAATGAAAAGTGGCTACTCAGAGCCCACTGTGCATCAAACATGGGGCATTTCTGCACTTGCTTTGGTGGAAAGCTGATGGCTGCTCCCACACGGAGTAGGGTTGTGCACAGATGCAATTTTTGAGATTCAATTCAAATCAAATATCTGAAGATGCACCTAGACATTCATTCTAGTAGTCATTGATACATCTGTAATCCATACATTTGTCTAACCCTTTCTTGAAGCCATCTAGGCTGGTTGCTGGAGTGCCCTCTCTTTGGTTCCATCTTGTCCAGTACTGTCTGCTTTGGCAGTGGTAGCATTCCAGGCTCTTATGCAGAGACTAGAGGTGTGCAGAAAGCCATTTTTCACATTCAATTCACTACGAATCGAATGTGGGAAATTTCAGCTTCAGCCGAATTCCACACTCATGAATGTGAATATTCTAATGAACAAAATGAATACAACCTTCCCCTATCCCTCCATTTCTGCTCCCCCCCCAACTTATCTGTCCCCCTCGCACTTTCTGTGCGCACAGACCAGAAGTGCCTTTTCTGGGTTCTGGAGAGCTCTAAAAGAGGCCCAGGATGCCACTGGAACAACCCCCAAACATTAAGGGGGCATGTGGGAGGTGGTTGAGACTGCTCTGGTGGCATCCCAGGTCTCTTTCTGCAGTCCCCAGAGGCCAAAATAGGAAAAGGCCTTCCAATTCTGGGGCCTCTGGAGAGTCCCAGAAAGAGGCTCGGGACACCACCAGAGAGCATCCAAAAAGGTTAGGATGCATGTGGGAGGCCATGGGGTGGTGGTGGCAGGAGGCATGGGGGGGAGGCCACAGGGGCAGAGGCCACAGGTCATCTAGTATCCGCAAAAGCTTTAACAAAAGCTTCTACAAATACTGGATAATCCAATTCGTGGACAAACATTCAATTCGGCCACGAATCTACAAACTCGTAGATATTTGTACAAATTCTGGATGTCATGAATATTCATGAACATGACTCTTCGTGTCATCTGCTGACATTTTAACTGGAGCTGGCTAGAATTAAAACTGGGACTTGCCATAGTAAAATGCCATGTTCTGTCATTAAAAGACTGAGTCCATGGAAGTGCCTTCCATGCTATTTTCCCAAATGCTTCTCTATTTCTGGCACATCAGGACATCCAAAGACACCACAGATGAGGTAAACGCTCTCCAAGTGCCTTATCACACCCCTGTCCCCAAGTGCCTTGTGTAATTGACATTCTTTCTGGTCGCCATCTTATGCTACTGAATATGAGTACCTGATGCCTCAGAGAGCCCAGTGAGTAATCTGGAACTACACATGGATACACAACCAAGATCCCCCTTTCTGAATGCAAACTCCTTTCTCATCATTGGTAGCCAAATTCAATTTTTGTGAGGTGAGTGGGTTTCATTGCTGGGATGAGAGGCTGGATGATATCGTGTACAAAGCACTCACAGTAATTTAAACAAGGTTTTAATTTAAACAAAGATTTTAAAATGGATGTGACCATAAGCTGTTCAAACCAGCTGAAACAGCTATCTGATACTGTAACAACTCTGCAAGGCAAAGACAGGGGCAGCGATTTGGAGCAAAAGCCTAGCTGATGTCACTCTAGTCCTGATTTATTCTGGAAAGAATAACCTATGGACATGTACCATTTACATGCAAAGGAATTGAAGGGTAATTTGAAACATGTGCTAAGAATGTAGGAGTCTTGACTATACATCTGGAAATGGATAATATATTTAGATGAAACTATGGGAAAGCCAAATAATGATTAGTGTTCTCTGTGCTTTTATACTGACCAAACATGGACTGATTTGATACTTGTCATTGTTTCCAATGGGGTACCATTCAAAATAACTTTTCTTTTTAGAATTCGGATAAATTTTTTATTAAAAATATTAAAAATATGATTCTGGGCTCTGCCATCTCACATTCCTTTTTGGGCAATAACTGCAAGAGAATCAAGGAAAGAGGCTGTATTCCCAGAAATGCTGTTCCAAACTCAGGCCAGCTAGGTAAGTCAAATACAGAGGCTTCAGTGCATAAACAAGGCAGTGCTGTTCAGAGAAAGGATTTAGGTATTTTCTGCACTGACCTTTATTTAGAATTATGTCTTGGAACAGGGAACCACCATCCACATGCTGGTACAGACTACAGCAGACCCCACCTGACGTAGTTTGCATCAGCATGTGAATGACAGTACCCTATTCTGGGATATAATCTAGAACGGTGATGGCCAACCTATGACACATATGTCACAGGTGACACACATGGTCACCCTGGCACCTGGACGTGTAGTGCTTGCTTGTTCTTGAAGTGTATGAAATACCAACTTTCAATTGAAGATTTAGCAACAAAAGTCACGAATGTAAAGAATTATTTGTTTTTGCTTTTAATAAAATACATATATCAAAAATATAACTTTTTTTTTACTAGAGCTACAAATATCACAAAATTATGGATATTTCTAGATGTGACACAGCACCCAAGTTAAGCTAGGTTTTCTTGCGAATTTTGACACACCAAGCTCAAAAGGTTAGCCATCACTGATCTAGAAGAAGGATAACACAGAAATGGCCTTAGTTGTGGGGAACATTTTGGAACAGGCCAACTGGAACAAAAGGAATGAGTTACAGTTGAATTACAATGGGACGAGACTAGTGGCACTTAATATTTGAAAAGCTGCAGAGCTCCTGCATCAAAGCCAGCAGGAGCCAGGCAGCATCCAGCTTGCGAAAATGCAAATTTAAAGGATGAGGGTTGGAATTATGCAAGTGTTTCTGAGAGGATTGAGGTACTAGGGAATAATATACACACTGAAAGATGTAAGAAGCAGTCTAAGAATTCACATGGTTTTGGGGGAGTGAACTTCACACCAGAGGGGTGTAAATGCTAATGCTAGAAATCTCTGAGCCAAAATTTGGGAGCTAGAGTGTTTGGTGAAGGATGAAAAAGTAGATATTATTGGCATAACTGAAACCTAATGGGTTAGGTTAGGACGGGAAGGACAGGGAAGGGTGAATTGGGAGGTGGTTTATCCTTGTATATTAAAAAATAGATAAAATCTAATGAACTAGAATGTCTAGGTGAATCCGACCCTTCCACAGAGGCCTTGTGGCCAGAAAGCAACCTTGATGTGAGGGGTATTTTATATTTTGCTGTATTTACAATATAATTACATTTTTAAATACCTGTATATCTTCATTTTTTCCACACTGAGCAGGAATTAATAACAGCATAATTTTTGTCGTTCAGTAAAAGATATGCCATTATTATTCCTCTCACACTTTTCTAACAAAATCACATATGATACATTTAGAATATCATGTTTTCTGCTGAATCTTTTTTTCCTCTCCCAGAAACAGGGTTTCTGATTAAAACATTTAAAAGCAAAAAAAAGAATAAAAGAAAGCTTTATTAATTCATGCAAGGAATATTATTATAAATAGCAAAAGACTGGCACGTATAGCTGGCAGCTCTTCACAAGCATTAAGGCTATTTACAACACTGTGTACTTGGAAGGGAAAAACACCCTTCTCTGTTTCCATACATTCTCTAGCATATAAATGTCAGCCATTTTGAAGCACATACATTATCATGTTCAGACTAGAGTTCTACATCCACCATGATAGTCACAATGATTTCTCCTTTCTCTCTCTCTCTCTCTCTTCTCTCATTTGCTTTATGTTAAAGCAAGGGACAAGGGGAAAAATGGAGACAACTTTTAAAATGATTTAACTTAAAATCTGAAGGGAACCCATCACATTTCACCAAGGAGATAGGGAATGAGTGGTTGTATTCTGTGCATCTCTTTAGAAAGCATCTCCGCATTCAGGCTTGGGGGATGCTGCTGTCACTACACAAAGGACTCATGTTGAGCTGGATCTTTGATGGCAGGACAAGTGCCTATATTAGGCCTCCTTAGAGGGCTTCCATTCTGCACATGTGATTTTCACAAAAAAAATTCTGACTCTTTTGTGAATATGGACTCCAACTGAATCAAAGACAAACCCTCTTTTTTTCACTTTCCTTTTTCATATCCCAGTAACCTTTGTTTTCTGCCTTCCACCTCAGCGTTTTTTTCCACACAGTCTGAAATGAGGTAACGGACAATTGGATTTTTGAAATAAAAAAAAATCTAATGAATGGGAACCCTTAGAAAAAGAATACACACTGGATTAAAATATATATACTGTCCATTACCTGAGGTTTTATGATATTGCACGCACAAATGCAGGTAGCCCTGTGCTTTTTCTTAATTGGATTTACGTTTGTCAGCTTTTGCCTTGGATTGCCACATTAGATAAAAGGAGGCTTGAGTTCCTGTTGTAACCACAGTTGCTCTGAACACACAAGATCTTGTGCATTTCAATTGTTCTCAAATTTCTTACAATATAAAAGACAACGTGTATAGAAAAAACTGGCACCCTGTGTAACAGGAAAAGCTGCTTCTTTAACTTTCCCCACCACTCCTTGCTCTAAACGCCCTTATAGACTTTGTGAGGGAGCATTTTTTTAAAAGGTTACTCAACATCTAAATATTGACAGCATGTTCTTAAAAGCACATTTACAGCTGGATTTACAGCCTGATCCTATATCTGTTTAGTCAGAATTAAGTGCTACTGAATGAATTGATCATAAGTAAGGATAAGATTCCAGGTTTATATAGTTTTGTAAAAAGAGAGAGAGAGAGAGAGAGAGAGAAAGAAAGAAAGAAAGAAAGAAAGAAAGACCTTCAATGAAATGTCATAGATAGAGAATTCACTGGCTGCCTCTGAACACAGAATTCTTTATGCATCTGCCCAAATTGAAAAGGTTATTTTTGCTGTCTTCAAAGGATGACTCTTGAGCTGATGCCATAGCACAAGGAGTTTGCTGTCCTGAAAGAAGGGGTGATAGTGGGGGGAGAAGAGTTGCTAGGAGATAAGTCCAAGATTTCAGAAAAGCTGCAGCATTGCTTTGAGTTATCTCTAATTGACAGCTGCTTACCCTAAGGGTCTAATTCTAACCTTGAGGCCCAAACTATAATGAGAGGGCAGCTTTCCCTCACCCCTGTTGGCTAGGGCAAGGAGATTACCTCAAGCCTATTTCTCTCCCAGGTACTTCTCCACACCCCCTCTCCCCGCCTTCACCCAACCCAGTTGGGCAGCAGTGTTCATGCTGAGGTGAAAGTTTGCTTTAGTGAGCCCTTTCTCATTCATACCACCTGAATAAACTTGGGGCTACTGCTGAAATGATCCCTTTTTATTATTAAGGAGCAACAGGGAAGCAGACAGAGAAAACCTTTTTAAATTAATTAATTAAATAATAAATAAATATAAATAAATAAATATTTGCACACCATCTAGTATATGTTTCTCACTGGCTTGGCACTCTGATGGTTGGATCCTTCCTAAGATAGGATCGAATCAAATGCAAAAAGTTTGTATTCATTTGCATAGATCTCCTTCAAATGTTGTAGGATTGGAATTTAATATGAATGTTTGATATGAAGTTAATTCATATTCCAGCTATGAATCCCCTACGTATCTGCTACGTATCCACTCTGAATGTGTCAGATTTGCTCTCAATCCACTTTGTACACTCTCTGAATCCACTTTGAATCCACTCTGGATCTGTTGCAGGTTTGATTGGGGCAGCCACTTTCCCACCTCCCCACACTCACCAGTGTAATGAAGCTTTGTACAAATGTATCAAAACGTTCAATTCAAATTCGAATGTCCCAACATTCATACAAATTTTGAATGTGATGAATATTTGTGCACATCCTTACATCAGAGGTATTGGCACAGAATGTTTGCTGTTCTCGGCATAATACTTACTTTCTTTTTTAACTATAAGGATAGTAGATATGGGTGAAACTCCTGTTTAATGAATATGGACTTCCCAAAGCTGGTGTAGATTTGAAGGAATTCACTCCCACACCTTTGTGGCCACCAGGGAAGGGTAAAGGGGACGGGCAAAGATGCACAGGGGATCCTGCTAAAGAGAAGGACAAAGAGGAGATCTGGTTTTTATACCCTGCTGTTCTCACCTTTAGGGGGACTCAAAGCAGCTGGCAAACCTTCTGTTCTTCTTCCTACATCAGACACCCTGTGAGGTAGGTGGGGCTGTGAGAGCTTAGGAAGAGAGCTGTGACTAGCCCAAGGTCACCCAGCTGCCTTAATGGAGGACTGTGGAATCAAGCTGGGAGACTACCAGATATGAGTCCAACACTCTAACCACAAGACCAAAACTGACAACATCCCCCTGTCGTCCCAGGAGCTGGGCTATCTTTCTTAGCTCCCTTTACCCCAAATGGGCTTGACAGAACCGAGAGAAAGGGCAGGTGAGGCAGAATCCATGTGAGTTGTCTGAAGATGTCAGTGCTGCCACCATGTTGCACAACCCCCTCCCAGCTGCAAGATCAGCTGGGGAAGAGAGCCCAAACATTGGAAAGGCCATGGAGAAGGCAGATGGGTATTATTTTGCTTTTCACAGGCTCTCATGTGCACTTCCCACTCGTCCACCTCTCCTCTTTCTCTAGTGCCTGCGGAAGTGTGGGATTGAAGTCCTCCAATTCAACACCCCCTTTGGGCAGTTTTTATTCCTCAGACAGGAGGTCAACACATCCTTGATGAACCCCTGTTCCAACAGGGCTGTTGCCACAACCGTCACCTTCTCTTGCCATAGACATTCCATTTCAATTTGCAGGTCCCTGTATCTGTGACTTTTTCCGGCTGTTCTTCCTCAACTCTACTATCACCAGAAATTGCCATATTGATAATTCACACACAAACACCCCTCGGGAGTATTATGGGCATGACTCATGACATAGAATTTTTCAGAAATCCAGAACTCATATATCCTTCTCTCTGTTTCTCTCTCTCTCTCTCTCTCTTTTTTAATGCGTGCCCTGCATAGCAACTTGCTATTACTTAAGATGTTAAGACAAATAAACAGAACCTTTCAAAATAAAGAGATAACCGAACCATAGTAAATTAAGTATTTCTTGACATCCAAACTTCCCATTTCATTGATTTATGTAGAAATTTGCTCAGAGAACTTTAACTTCTGTTTTGAACAGAAGCTCAGTGTAAACATTTGTAGTGTGAATTTACCTGGGTGGCATTTTGACTCAGAGCTGGGGGGAGGCCTAAACAGTCAATGGGATCTCCTGAAAGAATATACTATACTTGAACATAAAGAGGCGTATAAAAATGAAGCATTAGTGAAGAAAATGTTAACCATTTGTTTTGCTTGTCCCAAACACAAAATGTTTGCATTCAGAACTATTAAAATTAAATATATATATATATTTTAAAAACAAAATAAAGAGATTCATATTTGGTTGAATGTTGAAACCCCAGATCTTCTCTTAAGAGTGTGGAAATCCATTATTGGGAGTGTGTTAATCTAAAACTCCTTCACTAAGTACATGCAAGAGTCAGGAATCGGCCTCTATCCGTCTCCTGTTTGTGCTGGCAGTGTTATATGCCAACATCAGTATTTGAGTAAGGTTCAACACTGTCAAATTTGATGTGCATCCAAAAGCGAAACAAGAAGAGCTATATTCTAACACTCATTTGAATTTTCTATAAACTCTTTAGCCACAACACATTCAAGCCTAGACGCTCCTAGGATTGCTGATATAAATGTGTCTGAACCTTCATACACAGAAGATTCAGCCTCAGATCATTGTCTCATGGACCAAACTAAGTGTGAATGATCTCTGCAGAACCTTTCAAACAGATTTGCCAGACAACAGGCAGGAAAACTGAGAAAGAGACAACAGGGCCCAGATGCCTTTGATGGGCCTCTAGGGTGGCCAGTTTTCATGTCTCTAGCCAAGGTGTCAGGAGGAGGTGGTAACACGCTAAGGTCCTTCAAAGACACCTGGGGCCTTTTCGCATTACAGCTGGAATGGCTGTAATGCACTTCGGCTAAGACAGTTCGGGATGCTTTCCCCATTCTCACATAGGCAGGCAGGAATGCGCTTACATATGTTCCTGCCTACCTACATGCGAATGGGGAACCGTCCCAGACAGATGCCCCTCCCAGGCCTGCCCACCATTGGGTGGGAGAACCTAGAGGCAGGAGACCTGTCAGGCAGCTTCCCCCAGTTCCAGCCAGTTGTAGAAGACCCAATCGGGTCCTCTACAGCTGGCAGGAACCCACCGGGCACCCACCCACCCCGGGGCCTGGGGATGCACGCATGCGCACAGAGGTCCTACCTTCTTGCTGTCCTGGGTCTCACTGACCCGGGGTAGCCAGGAACATGCACCATGTACATGCGGCATGGCTTCTGATTGGGCAGATCACTCACATGGGCAGTCTGCCCAATCAGAAGCTGTGCCGCGTGCACGTGGTGTGCGTTCTCGGCTGCCCCAGGTCATTGAGACCCAGGACAGTGAGAAGGTAGGACCTCCATGCGCATGCACTCATGCCCAGGCCCTGGGGTTAGGGGTGCCGGGGGGGCCTCTGCAGGGCTTAGCTGCCTTGATCGCAGGGGCTCAACCCCACAGAGGGTGGCAATCTGCTGCAATGAGCTGGGGGATATAGAACCCCAGTAAACTGGACCGACATGGGTCTGGTCTACCGAAGGGTCCCACATCCCCCGGCCCATAGACATGCTCAGATCTGCCTCCTTCCACCCCGGAAAGGGGTGAGGGGAAGCCGATCTGGGTGTCTCCCCAACTCCAGCAGTCCCTATGGGACTGCAGGAGCCAGGAGCAAACTACCTCCCCCCTCCATGTGGCATTCACTTACCTTGTCTGCCCGGGGTTGCTATCATGCAGGCATGCATGCTCCCGGTAGACGGGCCCTGTGGGTCCCATCTAGCAGAGTCTGTGCACCTGCAGAGACCACGGCAGAGGGCAACCCCAGAGCCAGCAAGGTAAGTGAATTCCACGCCCCCACCACCTGTTTGGCCGATTTTCGGCCAATCATGGTGTGGGGGGGGGGGCATGCCCGCGGCTGTCAGGGAGGGAAGTGTATGCAAACGCTTCCCTCCCTGGACAGCCGGGGATGCTTCGAATGCGGAAAGACAGGTGTAGAGCAGAATTAACACCTCTACGTCTCGAATGTGTGGAGAATACACGGAGACAGGCTGGGACGGAATTGCCGCCCCAGCAATGTGAATGCTCTGTCTCCGTGTGTTCTCTGCACGTTCGAGATGGCCTCGTGTGAAAAGATCTCTGAAGTGCACTGTGGGAGGAACAATTCTGTGGCTTTTTCTGCACTGGAACTTATTCTGGATTATATTCTGGAACAGAGACCTGCTAGCCATGCACTAGTACAGGCTCTGGGTGTGGCCTACTGTAGTCTGCACCAGCATGAGGATGGCAGGCCCCTGTTCTGCGCTATAATCCAGAATATGGTCCCGTGTAGAAAGGGCCTAAGATTGTTTCTTCAAGCACTGATGAGGCCCTGTAGCATGCTGAAATAGTTGATGCCAGCTCAAAGTTCCCAGCCTTTGAAATTGCCAGCTGGGTCTGTTTTAGCCAGGCTCCACCCCCTCATCCCATGTGAACACAGCATTACATAGACCAGTGCACAATGTGGACATGGCATACCCTAAGCACAGCTGGCTAGCGCCAGTAGCCTTGTGAGAACCCCACCTTTGATTCTCATCACTCAGTGTTATTTACTAGGATTGATAAAGATACATATTATGGTCTGGGGCTGTTAGTCTGTAGTGGTAACACTTTTTAAAAGCCTGATATTCAATAATACTCTTTGCTGTACTGTACTTTCCATACTGGCCTGTAAAGCCCCTAAGCAGCCAGCAGGGCAGGAATCAGTTAACCTGCTGCTGCTGTGGGTTTGATTGACATGCTGAGGAGGAGGAGACTCAGCAAGCTCCATTTTGCCTACAAAAAAGCCAGGCTCTCCAGCCAATCAGCAGCCAGGATTCTGGATGAATATTAGCTGCTGCTGAGACTGCTAGGAAAGAGTCTCTGCTGGGGTCTGAAAAGGGAAGAGGACTGCTCAGTGTGCCTCTGTGTGTTTGTAGGCCTCACCTCTAAGTTAGAAAGAGGGAGAGAAAGAATTGACAAGGTTTTGAGTCAGAACACTAAGAGATATAAAGAAGAGAAAAACAAAGCTGTAACAAAACAAAAGGAAAGTGTTTCAAAGGCTAGAAGTTATTAAGAGGCTGTGAATTAACATATGAAGTTTACGTCAGACTAAGAGAGGGAAGGCCTTTTTCAGTCAGGAAACCACTGAATGAAATGAGAACCTTTGCTGGGTGATTAAGCAAAGGACTTTACTCGGTTCCTTTACCATTTTAGTTCCTTACATTTACTATAGGACTCATAACTGATTCATTCATACATTTTATTCTGTTTATTCCATTTACTCTGTAACAATAAACCTTTGAGTTCGGTTAATTAAAGATTCAGTATTCTGTTTGTGGTAACATCTAGAAAGAACTAGCAAACAGAGCCAGTGAAGATCCGATTTGTGCTGAGGATCTAAGAGGATCTGGCAGAGTGAATTGGCACCTGGGCTGTCTGTTAGCCTGCCAGGCTACGCTAAAAGGAGGCAGGTGGTACCAGAGCTGCCCGGGTTGTCACAATTGGCCATTAAACAGGTATGACCTGTAGAACAGGTTGGCCCACATGACAGACTGATTTTCTAGAAGTCGGTGATTCAGGCCACGGAAAGGGACATGGCAGCAAAATGATGCTATATCCCCCTGTGCCAATATACTGTTTTTAGTAGCCCACCAACATTCCACTCTGGTATCCTGGATCACACTGAGTGTGTGGACAATATGCCTCCATGGATACAGCCTTTTGGAAAACGTGGCTTCAGATTATTTAAGGCCCCGCTCCCACCTGGGTTTTATTGAGCTTTGAAAATGATTTGAAAATTTTTTGGCCCCTTTACAGATTGGCTTCCCACACTTTCTGAAGAGTAAATCACCCAAAAATGCATTTTAAAAAACCCTTAAAAAAAAAAAGCTCTCGCTTTGTTTTTGCTGCTAACACATTTTATCTTTTTTGCTTTGGGAATGATATCGTAGTATCATTTCAGGAGGTGCGCTTTGGCCAGGGATGGCATGGCCCTGTTCAATCAGGAGGTGTGCAGGACACAAGCACGAAAGCAACTGGGACCTTGTAGCCAGAATCGGGCCGGCTACGTTAAGGTAAGGAGGGGTTCGTGGTCAGTCATCCCAGGGTGGGCTAGGGGGCGTTAGATGAAGCCCCTCCTGGCTCCAGAAGCGGTGATACGCCACTTCGGGGCAAGGGGGAGCCCCAAAATTGGAGTCCCCTGGCTCGCCATGCTCGGCTCCGGAGGAGCCAGTCATGACGGGCCGGGGGAGGGCCTCCGTAGATCCGGATTGAAGTGGGTGCTGTGCTTCTGCACAGCACCCACCTCAAATCCGGATCTAAATCTGGCCTTCCGTCCTGTGTGCGGACGGAAGGACTGGCAGTAGATACGGATCAACCTTAACACAGATCTCCAAATTCCAGATCTAAATAGATCCAGATTTTGGAGGTAAATGCGGAAGCACCTGGAATGTTCCTGCACCCAATGTGAGAATGGCTCTGACTGATCCAGACATCTGCAAACACCATTTCATGTGGATTTGGCTTACAATGACTCTTTGGAACTCACTCTAGACACATTGGAGTGAACATCATGTAAACCCACTCTCATTATAGCTTGACCCAATCTCAGAAACCATTTCCTAGATAGATCATTCTTTAAAAAAAATAAAAATATTCATTTAAAATTTAGGATAACAGAAATACATAAAATTATGCCCTCAATGATACAATTTAACTATTCCACTAATTGGCCATCTCCAGCCTGTTACAGATGTTGCATTTGTAACATTCCTTGTTTAATATTTTATGAATACTTTTATGGCACCATTGCAGGTCTCCCACTGAACAGTATAGGAACCTTCAACTGATAACGATAATATAACCCTCCTCTCCACTTACAACCAAAATGTAAAGAGTGACTTGTGAGATAAGGGGAGCTGCCACAAAGTGAAATCTGCATTTTTGCAAACTCTGCACTCTTCCAAGGTCATTCTTGAGCTTCCATTCCATTCAATCTCTCTGTAAACTTAAGTGTCTTTCTGTACTTACCTCAGTTAAGCCCTATTAGTGAATTTGGATTAGCTAGATCCGGATCAACCACAGGCAGAGACATCTGCATTGAGTGGATTTTAGAACAGTAAATGTGTGCTGAAGAGCAACACAATGCAGATGGCTAAGCCTTGTTCCACATCAATGGGTGCAAACTACTGCCATATGTGTTGCCCACACTTCAGTGTCATTGGTCCAAAGCACTTCCAACAGCCAATGCCATTGGCAGCATCCACATCAGTCAAACATTACATCTGGGTAGCAGGGGGGTAAGGTGCCTTCAATGTCAATATGAAGACACCTTCACTGCAGATGCAAGGTCTCGTTGCAGGCATTGTGAAGACACCATTGCTGTCTATGTGGCTAATGTTGTGGAAGCTCTGTAAAGGTATCTTCATAGTCATGTTGTAACCATGCATGCCACTCAGATCCACACCACACCCATGTTCTTCCTAAATACATTCTACATGTAGATGCCCCTTCTTTGATCCAGATCAGAGAGTGCTAGCACTGATTGATTTATCTGGATTACCACTAATCTGGATTAGTGATCTGAATTTATGCTAATCCTGTGCAGCCATTGGAAGCTGAGCTGGGACATTCAAATTTACCTGAAACTGCGGAGCCAGTGTTGATCGTTCAACCCTAGGTAAATTTGAAGTAGTGGTGGCATAATGTGCTGCTACTACGGAGTTTTGGGCATCAGGTGTGACACCCACACCTTAGCTGCCATTCCAGTGTGCAGTTTTACTAAGTCTGGACACATCCCCAGTCAAAACAAATTTCGACAGGGTACAAAATTTGAATGCTAGGCACTTGATCTTTCTTTGCTTCTTAACTTGGTTGCCACTTAGCTCTGGAAGCCATCTGTCACCCAGACAAACCCTATGGGAAGGTCTCCTTATACCCTGAACAGTTCTAGCACTAATGTTTGGAGGCAAAACACTAAATAAAGTTGGGCAGATTTTTTTTTCTTGCTGAACAGGAGCATATACAACCCAAGGCAGATATGTACCTGAAGAAGTAATTGACACCTGAATTCTGATGCCGAAGGAGAAGGAGGAGGAGAAGAAGAGAGATGGCTTTTCTACCCTGCTTTTCTCACCCATTTAAAGGGACTCAAAGCAGCTGACAAAGCTTCCTATTCTTCTTCCCACAACAGAACACCCTGTGAGGTAGGTGGGGCTGTGAAAGCTAAGAAGAGAGCTGTGACTAGCCCAGGGTCACCCAGCTGGCTTTGTGGGGGAGGGTGGAATCAAGCCCAGTATTCCCAGATAAGAGTCCGGCTCCCTAACGACTAGACCAAACTGGCTCACCAAACTGAAATAGATCATCTGGGTGTGTAACAGTTTTCTAACATCTGTTTCACAAGAAGCACAAGAACCCCAGCAGAAGAAGGTAGTTAAAGGCAGATGCAATTCCAGGTGCCCTTCCAGAGAACTCTGGTCCTTCTGGGCCTGACTGATCCTGTATTTATTTATTTATTTATTTATTTATTTATTTATTTACATTTATATCCCGTCCTATACCCTAGGGTCTCAGGGTGGGTAACAGCATATTTAAAAGACAAGAATATTTAGAATAAAACCATATATAAAAACAGTATAAGACATTAGTATGTGCAGTAGGGAAAAACTGTGCCACGTTCAACCAAAGGCCAGAGCAAAGAGGTGCATCTTTACCCCCCTCCTAAACGTATACAGTGAGGGGGCCTGACGCACCTCGAGGGGGAGGCTATTCCACAGCCTGGGGGCTATTACTGAGAAGGCCCTCTCTCGAGTGCCCACCTGTCTTGCTACAGAGGGTGGTGGGACAACGAGAAGGGCCTCCCCCCCAGATCTTAGGGCACGGGCAGGTTGGTATGGGAGGAGGCGTTCCTTCAGATATTTGGGGCCCAAGTCATTTAGGGCCTTATACGTTAAAGTTAACACCTTGAATTGGGCTCGGTAACGAATCGGCAGCCAGTGCAGCTCTTTTAAGACTGGTGTGATGTGCGTCCGGCCCGATATCCCTGTAAGCAGTCTTGCAGCTGCATTCTGCACTAGCTGTAGTTTCCGAACCGTCTTCAAGGGCAGCCCCATGTAGAGTGCATTGCAATAGTCCAATCTAGAGGTTACCAGGGCATGGATGACTGTGGCCAAGTCGTCTCTGTCCAAAAAAGGCTTAAGCTGACGCACCAATCGTAGTTGGGAATAGGCACTCCTGGCCACTTATCCAGACTAACCCTTTAACACTGAGTGGCAGTAGCTCAGTGGTGGAGGAACTGCCTAGAAAAGAGAAATCCGTAAGTTAAATTCTTGGCATCTTCTCAGAAGTAAGCAATGACAAACCTCTGCTGTACCTGGAGTCAACTCTGACCCAGCATTGCCAACAACAGCATAACCCTGAAATGTTTATAAGCAATAAAAATAATGTTGTTGTATTCATTCACTCCCCATATCTGTACCTTTTTTAACCCTTTATTTTTCATTGTGAATAACATACTTGTGATCCATCCAGAATCATGAATGGCATCCTGTGTGTGACCATGCAGAGAGGTAGGTTTATGCTTGCATCTGTGATGAGTTATATAAATATTTCTGCCTGCTTACTGCATAGCACACCGTGAATAAAACATCATAAACATAAAAGCCCTGTAATGTAAGCAGTAATTGTAATCATCACATATTGACGGTACTGTTTGCAGAATTTGTTACAAATATCCAGTGGGTATGCCTGCTTAGAAATGCACACCCAGGCGCAAGGATCATATACTGTAGTCCATTGACCATGTGGTCAATTTGCTATCAGTTAATTTTGGTAGTGGTGCAACTTGATAATTAAAAAAGAATGTTATCACTTCCTAGCTCATTATAGAAAAGTGTAAGCCAGCCGTTAACTTTCCCTAATCCCATCAACCCAGTCTGTAGGAGAGGTCAGGGGTCAGTTACTGCTTCTAAAAACACTGTTCAATTGAATTCAAACACATTGTTGCCTACTAAGCAGCTGCTCACAAACAATTCAGAATCTGTCCTCATTACCTATTGTGGGGCTCTCTTATTGAACGAAAAGTGGAGATCTGAATAGAGCCCTTATTCACCATAAAGGCTTTAAGAAGACAGACTTACATCTCAAGTCAGTAAATTATATTTTCCTCCAGCATTTCTAAGGAGTATTGGAGGCTACTTCAATGTAGCTGGCAGCAGTGGATAATTACTACATGTTGTATTTCAAAGATAATTGCTGAACAGAACAGTAAAAACTTCTATAACAAAATCACATTAATTGTAATTGTGATCTGATCCATTGGGGACCCTTTCACACACTTTGGGATGCTCTGGGATGGAGGCAGCGCTATGGTGTGTGGATGGAGTGTCCCAAAGCATGAGGGAATGTCCCCAACAGGTGGGTGCTGGAATAGGAGCCTGCCCTCTACATTAGGGGTCTGCGTGAATGCAATTTTTGGCATTGGATTTGTAAGAAATCGAATGTTAGAAAATCCTTATTCGTTCAAATAGAACCCTTTCAAATCTGGTAGGATTCTTTTCAATACGAATGAATTCATACGAATATCCAGGTGTGTATCCTAGATACGGATCCTGGATACATATCCTATACAGATGCATACATACATAACAAAACAGATAGGATCCCCCCCCCCTCCTGTCTTAAATGCAAAGTCTGTGTGTCCCTGGACTTCCTTCGCTTTCCCTCCGGTCTTAACCGGCGTGTCTCTCTCAGTCTGAGACTCTGAATCCCCTCTTTCTTCTGTCTTATACAACCACACATCCCTTCCCTCCCTTTCAGTGGACTTCCTTCGCCTGCCCTCCAGTCGTAAACATAAAGCCCTCACATATGGGCTTCCCCCTCATTTTTTCCCCTAGCTTAACAAATGCCCGAATCATGTACATGAATGTCCCGAAACATTCGTATCCATGCAAATGCCAATTGCATTTGATTCGATTTGTGCACAAATGTGAGAATGCATCCAAACTCGTCCGGGTAACAAATGTTACGGATATTTGTGCACACTCCCTAATCTATATGCTGATGCAGACTATGGGATAGGGGTTTGCAAGAATGCAATTTTCAGGATTCAATTTGAATTGAATATCCAAAAATTTGATTTGATTCGAATCTTTAAAATTCAAATTTATCCACATTTGATTCAAATTGAGTAAATTTGAATCTATTTGTTTGAATTTTTTATTCAAATTTGCACATACGAATGTCAACAACATTCATATGTACCCATATGCATCTGTATGCATCCCATACACATCTGTACGCATCCCATATGCAGCCCGTTTTCATCCCGTACAAATCCATGCAAATGCGTACAGATGCGGGAAAGATGGATAAGGGAAGTATGCATTGTGTACTTATCCATACTCATATGAATGTCCTAATAATTCAAATGAATAGATTCAAAAATTCAAAATTTGTTCAGATGTTTAAATTCAAATTTATGGACATTCAATTCAAAATTGAATGTCCAGATTTGAATGAATTTGATTGAATTTTGAATGTTTTGAATATTTGTGCACATCCTTATTATGGGAGTCCTCTGGGAACTACCATAGTCTGCACTGGCATGTGGATAACAGGTCGCTATTCTAAAATATAATCTAGAATAAGGCCCATTGCAGAAAGAGCCATAACCTGGAACAGTGACCTGTGTAGAAAGTGCTTTTGTCACCTGTCCTTCGGTTAGCATCTTGTTCATTCCCCTTCCTCTGGACATCACCTAGTACTCTTGTACAGTTAAAAAAATAGCTTAATGTCAGTTCCATGTAAGGTGATGGAAACCATCATAAAACTAGTTTGCACACAAAGGAGCTAGCATTTTTGAAGGAAAGTCAGCATGGGTTCTGCAAAGGTAAATCATGTCTTACCAACTTGTTATAATTCTTTGAGGTTGTCAAAGAGAAGGGTGGGTAAGGGTGGACCAGTTGACATTGTCTATGTGGACTTTTAGAAGGCCTTTGACAAAAGTCCCTCATCAAAGGCTACTGAATAAACTCATCAGCCATGGAATAAGAGGACAAGTTCTGTCCTGGATTGGTGACTGGCTCAAGGACAGGAAGCAGAGAGTAGTAATAAATGGCCAATTCTCAGAGTGGAGTGGCCTAAAGTGGGATCCCCCAAAGTTTTAATTTATTCATAAATGATCTAGATTTTATGTAGTAAGATATAGCAGTGTGCATGAAGCCAATTTCCCCTCTTCAACACTAGAAACAGGGGCCACACTATGAAACTAATGGGTATGAGAATCAGGTCAGACAAGGGGACATATTTATTCACCCAGCGGGTCATCAGTCTATGGGAGTTTGCTGCCAGGAGAGGTGGTAACAGCAACCATCCTGGATAGCTTTAAGAAAAGGTTAGACAAATTCATGGACGACAGGTGTATTAATGGCTACTAGAATGGATTCCTAGGTACTTCCTCCAGGCTGAAAGGAGAGACAGGTGAGGATTTTGCCTTTGTATTCTGCTTGAGATGCCCACAAGCAGTTGGTGGCCCACTGTGTGAAACAGGATCCTAGTCTAGATTGACTGTGGCCCAATCCAGCAGGTTTCCTCTTATGTTCTTATGTTTTCTTATGACAGTGCTTTTCTGGCTGGTGGAATGGCAACTAGAAGGGATTGAACAAGTGTGGGTGGTCTGAGAACCAGTACATTTGGGCATGAGATGTGAGGATGTGTGAGTTAAGAGCACTTCATGCTCAGCACATTGTATTCTAGTGTTGACTTACTTCTCATATTTTAACTATGCCTGTGCTCAGAGAAGGCTTTGAGGTAGGATTGATCACGCACCAGTCTGTCCTCCCCCTCTTGTAAACATTCTAAAATGGTGGATTAGAATAGGATTGGGAATATAAGGACCACACACTGGCTCTCTGAAGCGTCTAAGTAATTTGAGGCATGTCTAAGTAAGAATACTAAATTATTTTCACACCACATGACTCAGGCCAAATAGTTGAAGGCCACCCTGGAGCAGCTCTCAAGGCTGGTATGAAATTTCTGAAGGTTGGGTGGGCCCCTTTCTGGCACCATCGCCAGCGACACTTCACTGCCAGAATGTGCCTCCCCCCATGGCTTATGAGGATGTATTGTGTCATGCCATATCCTGGCCCACTACTTTGTCCAGTGTGGAGGGGCATGAACTCACTGGACCACTCTAAAGTCCAATAAATGTGGCCTACAAGTAGACTATGGACCAAAACACAGGTGTCTGCACCACTGAATGAAGTAACATATTTAAGTTTTAAATTGGGACAGACTGAAAATTTATACATAGCATTAAAAAAAAAATCAATAAGCTATCGAATGAAGTCTTCTAATACAACCCTGCAAAGGGATTGGGTTATCTATACAGTATTTGGTCAAAGCTATTAAGTAGGATTTTGATGACCAGGTTGTGGACAGAATAGCTCACATGCTGCGTTTTTTGTGTTACTATATGCAAATCCTTATGTCAGCAAAACAGCGGGCACAGGTTTTGTTGATTTTAAAATCTATTAATTACAAAAGAGTTAATGTACAATAAAAGAGGAGAAACTGCTCAGTAAGAATGTTTTACTTCCTTCTGTTATACCTTCACAAGCCTAGTGAGGGCAATGGAGTTTCATTTCCCCAAGCAGCAATTGCTGATAGCAAGTAAACGGTGGAAAGACTGGATTGAGAGCACATAAAACCCAGGTCTGAAAATTCTGCATGCTTTCAAAGCAATTCATACTCAAAACCTTTCCTAAATTCTGCAAGAAATATAGGTTGTCTTAATAGCCAATAGCAAACTTCCATCACTCTCTCTCTTTTTTTGTTGGCATGCAGTTAACATCTTTATCCATGCAAATAGGAAGAAATAATGGAAAAGTAAAGAAGTACTGACATCTGGGAAGAATAGAATAGGGATAAAGTCTGTCCCATGCATTTCAGGCTTGAAACTGTACTCCAGGAATGTTGAATTGTCTTGAGCATTTGCCATGGTGAACTGGTTGTGCATGTGACTGCATAGCCGCAGTTGTGCCGCTAAACCTACTCACAATGCTACACCTGAAAGAGGGTGCTGCCCTGTCACTCCTTGTAAAACTGTCCTGGTGTGGAAGCATTTACCTAGAGAGAAGACTACCACTCATTAAGAAGTAAGTGCAAACAAGACCTATGCCACGATGCCCAGCGTTCCAGTTAGTGCCTGCCCTCACTAGGAGTGGTTTGGCCCTGTTAGGATGCTGGTTTCGTGCAACGGCCAAGTGAATACTACAGTGTGGACACAAAACACTGGTAGCAAGCGTTTCAACAGTAAACAAAAACAAGTTTATTATTATACACAAGCAATACTAAAAAACTAATAAGGTTCAGGTAGTTGTTAGTTTAAATCTGCAAGTCTCTTAAGACTAGGAGCTACCCCTTTCTCCAAAGGAAAATAGTTCCCCTTTTAAAAGACAAGCCTCCACACGTTCCTCCCCCTCTGACTTGCTTCTGCCACAGCTCAAGCCAAGCCAGTGTACCAGAACGTGGTCCTAGATGATCACAAGGCCCAGTCCGTCCTTGCTTGTCCGATCATCCAGCCTGGTCAGTTGCTAGTGAAGTCTCCCTCAGAGCTACAATCCACCCGATTGCCTCCTTCAGAAATCACTCAGCCCAAAAGACCACTGGTCAGCTACTGGTTCCAGCTCCCTCAGGATCAGCTTCTCTGTTCCCTTCAGCCTCAGTCCCAGCACGAAGACCCCTGGTCAACTACTGGTCTGGCTCCTTCAGGTTCAGCTCTTCTTCTCCTTTCAGCTCTTGTCCCAGCATGAAGACATTCTCTGCTGTACTCTGTGTTCATTTATACACACACCCCTGATCCTGATTGGCTCTAGCCGCAATAAAATGCTGCTGGAGACTCCTAACAGAGGTTGCTGTCCCTCCAGCCTGATTGGTGGGAACTCCTTCTCTAGCCCCTCCAGCACTCAGATCCCCGGACAGCTTTTCCCTCCAAAACCTTACTCCAGCCAATCACTGCAACAGGGCCCGCACAGGATTTCCCGCTCTTTTTGCAGCCCAAATCCCGGGGTTTGCAACAAGGCTGGCTATTGCAGCTAGCTAGAAGCCTGCAAAGCCAGAAAGCAAAACAGTCTGCAGCCTGTACCCCTGAAACCGCCACAACCTATTTTTGAGTCCCTGCTGTAAGAAAGGAGGAGGGGTGGAAGAATGGGAAGGTAAGGTCATTTCCAAGTCATTTTTACATGTTACAGGGGATCTATTTCAGCAAAACTATACGTAGAGCCAGGGCTACTTCCTACATTTGTTTGAGTCACTTTTAATAACTCTGGGATTCTTAACTGTCTATGCAGAGAATGTAATACTCTTGTCTATGCAGAGAATGTAATGTTCAAGCTCATAATTTCTGTACATAAAAAGTTTTGCTTATTGAGCAACATTTTATGAGCAGAGTTCCACAGTTATGCAAATAGCCTATCGCTCTTCCTAGAACAGTATTGAAGGAAATGTTTAACATGTGTTTAGACAATAAAGCTTATTGCTTACAAATTGCTTGATGAAAGGTGATATGAACTTTAAAAAACACTGATTGAAACTTAAGGAATATCTTAAATGCTAAACATTAAGCAAAGGAGATGGTGTCTTTAACTGTGATTTACCTGTATACATCAAGCCAGAAAGGAAAAAGATATGCTGTAGAGCAGTGGTTCTCAACATGGGGGTCGAGACCTCTTTGGGGGTCAAGCTACCCTTTCAGAGGGGTCGCGACAAGCCTCCCCCCACCCTTCCCTCCCACCTCCCAGCTGCTCCGCCCTTGTGGTTGGGGGTCCCCACAAATTGAGGAACCCCATTAAGGGGTCGCGTCATTAGGAAGGTTGAGAACCACTGCTGTAGAGCTTAGGTTGAACAAGCATTGGACAGCAATGAATTGGGGGGGGGGGGTGATCTAATAAATTTAACTCATGATCTCATTAGACAGGAAGATTTCCATATTCCTCAAATTATTTATTGTATATATGTCTCTGGTTGTGATCTTACATAACACAACAAAAGAAAGCTCAGAAGCACCTTAGAGAAGGTAGTGTGTGGCCCTCATGTTCTCAAGCCATCTTTCTTAACACAGAATGCTTGGGAGAGTTGGAGGGGCAGACCAATGTGTGAATGTTTACACCTGTTACAGCATGGGATCACAGCCTTCTCTCTCTCTAATTCGTACTCACTGGTGACCCTAGTAGACATTTATACAGAAAGGAGCACTTTGGGAGATTTGGATCAGGGGAGGAGGGTGGAGATTGTGGGACTTGGGAAGAAAAGACTGTCAGGATTGTAGGACACAGGGGGAAAACAGATAAGGAGTTGGAGGTAGACAACACTCCAGATGACTCCAGACAGTGAAGGAAGTAGCAAAGCAACCTCACTGCTTCTGTGTCCTAGTATAGGAACACAGCACCACCACCTCCAGCAAAGTAAAAAAAAGGATGCTGGTTAACCAGCATGTTTTTACTGCATATTTGCCAGTACTTACTGCACTCCTACTGCTGGTGACAGAGCTTCCCATCTGGTGGAGGAAGCAGCTCCAACAGAAATGTGAAGCTTCCAATTCTCCAGTCTGGAGAACCAGAAACAGCTTTGAATTTCTGTTGGAGCAAAGGGTGTGTTAGGAGGCACCCTCTGTTTCACACACACAGGTTTACTACCTGATATTGCATATCAGCATGGAATCCAGGATGTATTGGCTAGAAGCATTCCACCTTTGCTTCCCTCCCTATCTGTGGTTTTAGCCTGCAGAAGGAAAAATAACTGTGTACGTTTTATGTCTCTGGTTCCCCCAGAGAAAACTTGAGGAAGGCTGCCTCCAGACAGCAAAAAATCAGGGATGTAAAGAAGGAACAGCATCTCCTACCCATGCAGGCACTATCACTGTTTAATCTATTTTACCTATTTTTGGAGTGATTTTATTCCTCTTCCTGAGACCTTCAGTTATACTGCAAGAGAGAGGTAGGTAGGTAGGTAGGTAGATATAGATAAATAAATAATAAGCCATTTTATTCTTGTTTTAGTGTATGTTGCCTTCTCCCCTTCTCATATAAATTTTTATCAACCATTTCATGCACAATAGTTCTCAGCCCTAGCAAATAAACAAAACAAAAACTAAGGCTGAATCCCCAAAAGACTTATTAGCCCCTCTCGGATTCCTCTGCAGTCACTCTGTTATAGCTGACTTTAAAAGTCCCCTCCACTTCCAGAATAAGCGTCCCCCTGGCAGCCGCGATCTAAACGGACTTTCCGTCCCCGTGGTAGCAGTTTTCTCTTTCCAGGCATCCCCCCCCCCGCCCCCTCTCTTGTTAAAAGGAAAAATCGCCGGATCTCCGTCTCTTGAAACTGCTTCTTGCCTCTAGCAAAGCTTATGAGCGCTCATTCTTAGTCACTTTCATTCACTTTCAGCAGTTACTTTCACTTTGTTCTCTGTTAGAAAAGGCTGCAGGATCGGGAGCGCGATCCTTCGCTCATTCTCTTTTAAGGCTTCCCTTGAAAACAATGTTGCCATTCTGAGCAATTCTGGCTCTTTTTACAAAGGAAAGGAAGTGAACCTGCTGCATTTCTCAGATGTGTGAATGCTTTTTGGCTGTGTGTGCAAGCAAGCAATCCCCCCCCCTTTTGCCACGGAGCGTCCTCAAGGTAAATGTAGCGAGGAAAACACGCGACTGACAGAAAGAGCGCTGGAAGAGTTGTTTAAAGTGCATGTATTTTGTCGCGCGATTTCCACGTTTTGTAGCGCTGGAACCTCGCTAAAAACCCTGGCTTGGGGACGCTCAGAGGCAAAAGGAGAGTCTTGGCAGACTTTTTATTCCTTGGGGACAAGCCCTAAGAATCAACTTGCCTTCAGTGCACAGTCACCAAGAATTTCAATTAAAATGTAAGAGAGGCAAATTTTTGCTTTGTATAATCTGGATGTTTTGATTTGTGCACCTAACCAACGATGCAGACTGGAATCAATATCAAGAGACATCGTCATCATTTTTATCATTTGGAATCATTCAGGCAACTATTTATATGACATATTCTGGTCTCCCACAAAGTTTTCCCAAACCAAAGCTGCAATTCAGCTTCTCTGACCTGACTAGCTAAATACCTGTCATCAGGTGATAGATGAAACTTCTGCTCTGATTGCTTTGCTAAATCTCCCAAATGGTGCATGGAAAGATTTGTGGACATCTATGGAAAAAGAGTTCAAATATATTACGTGTCTCATTCTATGTCCCCAATATTCCCCAATGACACACACACACACTGAATACATAGAAATTGTCAAATTATTTTTGACAGGTTTCTAAGACTGTCAATAATTTGGTGATGACCAAATTTTCTACCTAGCTAATCCAGTTCACAGAACAGTAATTTGTAAGGTATTTTACCATATATAGGAGTACTGCTAAACATTGCCATTAGCAATAATTAAATGTGGGGACATCTTTGTGCCCTGTACCTTTCACTTCTATAAATCCATGTGCCCCTTAGACACTTGGAAATCATCCGTGATATGGTCCCCAAGTGATCAATTATTTTTGCGCACAAACTCAGAGCTTTCTGGAGTTTCTGACAGTATCCATGGAAAGTTAGGGGATCATATATTCCAGTTTAGAGGATTGATTTCTGACAACTTCCAACATCCCAATGAATTAATTTGCAATCAACAGAAATGTACTATAATTTTACCTGTACTATAATTTCACCTGGCTTGCATGATGCTCTTGGCGTATGTTAAATGAGGCAGAATTTTTATCTGTGCAATAATGATCCTGCCCATCCTTGGGTACTTAAACTTCCTAGGTAAAGGTACTTCCAGGTTCAAAGTAAACCATCTTGGCATTGCATTGGGAATGACAGACATACTCATGGAATCCCCAATGCACTGGCAGTTGAAATGTGCAAAATGCACATTGCAGTAGAATGACACCCATAACAGTCCCATTTACATGTGTGTCTGGAAAGATGTATATGCAGTTGGCATGCTCAGGACTTCCTCGAAGCAGTCAAGTGGGCAAAAAAGAAAAGAAAAGAAGAGTGTAAGTGCTTGATTGGCACCTGGAAATCCTCAGTGAGCCAATCACGTTTGTGCAGGAGAGCTATGGTTTCCTGGTTGCATCTGAAAGAACATGGTAAGGGTTTTCTGTTTGCATCCAATGGGCCATGGCAAAGGACAGTCATGGGATCTTCTTTACATCCTGCTTTGCTTTTTGTCTTCTGGAGTCATCTTAAATATGTGTAATCTTTAGTTAATAAGTCAATCTTCTATGGCTGCTTCACAGAAGCAATATGATTTTTCTTCTTTGTATATACTGTACGGGTGACTTTTTCTGCAGCGACTTATTTGTGTATCTCTGTCTGCACGCAACAGAGAGTGGATCTAATATGGGACAGATATCTACTTTCATTTTGGTGGCACCCATTCTGGCATGAGGCTGCTAATAAGACTTTGCCACAACAGAATTTTTATACTGTCCAGAGTGTGTGAGTACCCCCCCCCCCGCCGTCTTACTAAAGCCTTATCTACCAAGTCTGGCGACAATAGCAAGAGATATTGTGGAATCCAAACAAAACCCCATGGTTGCCTCTTGCCACCCCTGACAAATATAGTTTAGTTCCTGTTGCCTGCCAAAATGAAAGCAAATCATATAACCAGAAAGCCAACCATACACCCACCCACCCACTTCCTTTGTTGGCTTCTGCTTGCACAATTCTTCTTTATTTCAGAAGCTCCTGGTAGATGTCCAGGTATGGGGACAATGACTGAAAACTGATCATCATTACCCGATTACCTGTAATAGCAGTTTTATGGGATATCAGCTCACTATCCTGGGACTTTATTGGGTATGTCACAATTGTGTCTGGCATTCCCAATATAATCCTGGGAGTAATATAATCCTGGGAGAAGTACAGGTTTTAGCGTGCATCTGGAAGCACCCCAAGTTTCATTCTTGTAAGATCTGTTCTATTAGGAGCCCAAATTAGGGCAATCATTACAAAAAGAAAATTAAAAAATGTATTTCAGTTTTCATTAAAATGATGCCTCTTTACTCTTCAAGACCTAATTAGACCAATTAATTTGCCAGTCAGTGAAATTCTTTATTAATGTACACATTCCATGTATTTACTTGCTTTACATATTTACTTTAGTTCCATGGGAATAAATCCTATACATATTGTTTGCAAATATCTCTTCTGGGCAAAGAAAAAAGGGCAGAACCAGTTATTTGCAATAAGGAAGAATAAAAAATAAGGTCTTCCATGCATAGGTGGAGTCTACAATTTCTTTGTAGATAGCTGCTTTTTCTTATTTAATCTTAACAGAGGATGCCTCCAGATGTGGACTAAAAACTTATTTCCATATGTGTTGGGATTGCCCCCTGATTAAATGTTTCTGGAAAAAAAATTCATAGAATTTTGAGGAGAATGTTCCAAATACACATACCACAAACTCCAAAAATATTCTTATTACACGATTTTTCAGATTTGAATATTGGAACAGAAGAACAAAAATGATTACATCTTTTAATATTGGTAAACCAGCAATGCATAGTGTGTATTTGGAAATACAAAATCTGACCTTTCTGTGTTCATTAAATGATCAATATTTCAGCAGTGAAGCAAATTTATTTTCTTTTTAAAAACCTCATTTGGGAGGGTTTCAGCTTTCATATGAGTCATTTCTAAAACCAATGGATGAATTTTAAGTCAGGTTATAGGCTTTGGTTTCAACAACATGGATAAGCGACAGAACTTTTGTCAGGCACTGTACAGGGGGCATGTACTAGCATTTGTGAGTGTGAATGCTATTATACATGGCCTAGTTCACCATTCCTGTTCCCTGGATGGGACAGGAAGTGTGAATTTGCCCCAGGATGACTTCTCTCACAAATACTGGAAGGCAACCAAGACCCCCAAAAAATATGAACAAAAGGAAGAGCATTTGCTTGGCTTTTGATATTTGCAAACAAAATTCTTTTAGAAAGCTCTGACACGTAGAAAGATAAGCTCAGTCCAGTTAAGTAGCAAGCCCTATTTCTGGGAAATTTGTCGCCAGGGTTTTCCAGCAACAGTTTCTTAGAGCTTTTTTGTGCGGGGATAGTGGGGCTATGATGGGGTTACCTCAGATCCTTGAGGCAACCCCATCATAGCGGCACCTGTCTCAAAAGAAAAACTATCAATTTTAGGTGTAATTCACACAGAATTGCAATTTAACTTCAGTAATAAAAATCTGTAAAGAAAATGTTCATCCAAACAGTGTGATGCAAATTGAATGTTGAAGTTTTTACACTCCCACCCCCCAGAGCTCAGACGTTTCAATTATGTATAGGTAAGCCTTTAAAAGGAAAGAAGATGATGACTAACTTTAGGAGGTATGCTCCCCTGCTTTTTTTTTTCTTTAACCAAGAGAAAAGAAGTGCAATAAATGTGTCTGGATATTTGTGGGTTTAAAAGCAAAGATGATTGAAGCTCTCAATTGTTCTGTCTTGCAAGATGATACCAAATCTGCAGAAAAGGATCTGATGAGGTCCATGAGATAACAATTTTGGGACTGTAATGAGCAAAGCCACTAGGAAATTGCTGTGAAAATGGTGGGATTAAGGTCCATTTACTGAAGAAAATTGCGAGGAAATGGCAGGCAGATATTTGGCAAGATATTTATTGTTTCTGCAAATTAGCTTTATTTTTTTTAAAAAAAAATCTTGACAAAAAGTACACTTCCTAGTTTAGAATAAAAGAAATATTCTTCTTTTCCATGTTCTGCTCTTCAGTTAGTAAAATACGCACACACTAAATCTGTAGTCTAATGGAAAGCTAAGAAAATTAGGAATATGTGAGAGAAACGCACAATCCAGCGTTTGGGACAAACGCACATGGGATATTTCCACACAACTTCAGTGGGATGGAAGTTAAGTTCAGGGATGGAGGCTGGCATTCACACTGTGAGTGCAGGCACCACTCCCAACTTACCTGGGGACCATTGCACTGTGTACTGGCCAGATTGCCATAGCAGTAACTGTGGCAACTTTGGCTACGCACTGGGCCATTGTTTTGGTGATCACATTGTCGTGCGCAACTGAGCAGCTGTAGCCATGATGCCATGTTCTGTTCCTATGCAGCATTTGCGCAAGAAAACAGAGCAAATGCTGTGTCTGGTAGTTTACCAAGAACAACATAGGTACTCCTGAGGCGAATCCCCACAGCAAGCTTATTTCACTTTCCCTAAACCGAAATAATAGAACCGGATGCAAACATGAATTTGCCTGTTTCCATTACTTTTAACTTAATCACGTTCAATCCAGATTCTGAGGATCGTACGTGGCGTACGTGACTCAATGGGGGACTCAAGTGGCTACTTTTTAAAAGCCGCTTTTTGGGACTGCCCTGCCCTCTTTCTCTTGGCATGAACGCTCCACCCATAACGGACCCCTTGAGGGAGCCTAGCTGGGTGACTGGGTGGCTGCTGCTTGCCTGGATGGATGAAAAACAGCAGCGGTCAGCCAGCAATTCTTTCCGCTCTTCTCCCCATTTCCTAGGACACACAGCAGCAGCAGCAGCAGCAGCAGCTCAAGCCCCCTTCACAGCCACAGCCTTTAAAACAGAACCTCCAGGGCTTTTTTTCCCTCTCCCTTACTAAAGATCAGCACTTTCAGAATTGTGGAAATTTGCAACATTGTTATAAGGCGTGAAGTGGCTAGATCGCTACAGTGTAGCTTTAATGAGTGGATTTTTATAGTGCCTGTTTTGAGGGGTGGATTTTTCCAATGAAATCACTATCTTTGGAAGCAAGCTATTGTGGGAGGGAAACCCTAAACATGGATTCTCATCTCTTAACATGGTACTGTCCACAGAGTGAAAAATGAAACACGTATCAAGCGCACGATCCGGAATGAGACCTGTTGAAATCAGGATTGAGATTCACCACGCTTTGGGGTGGTTTAACACGGGGAAAGTGTGTTAAGCCTAACTGCCATGCGGACTCCAAGGATTGAAAATGTTTTGAATCCGACATAAGTTTGCCGAGAAGACACGGCCCTGGTAAAGCTGTGGAGCAGCTTTTACTGCTCCACTGCTAGAGGAGATCAGGGTGGCTCTGCACACTTTGGGCTACTCCTAGATGGAAGCAGCCCCACGGTGTGCAGATCCTGCATCCCAGAGCATCCTGGGCCATCCTGATTGCCTCAGTGCAAAAAGCAAACGTCTGCAATGGGAGTTGCAGATGGATGAGAAGTGATAGAGTTAAAAAAAGTTGGTTAAGCTGCATTACTTCTCTTGTCCTGTTCCTTGGATTTATGTACATCCTGACTGCAAGAAGGAGGGAATGATGTTCTTAGTCCATTATTCTTCAGCTGAACTGAGGCTACAATTATAAATACATTTACCTGGAAATGGCATTCTTTAAACCTGAGATATAGTTCCAAGCAGATATGCCCAGGGCCACTTTGCTAGCAAGTAGCTGATTGGTGTAGTTACTAATTTCTAAAACAATACGTTTGCTGAACTGTAGCTGCTAAATTAGGTCAGGTTTCATACCTTGACGTATTTATTGATTTGCTGCTGCAGATTTTGGTGCAGAAATGAAAGGCTGCAAGTTAAAGTATGTGCATGCTTGAATGAAATAAAAATGAATAAACAAAATCTATTTATTTCAAGCAAAGTATTCAGGTTTATTTACTTATATTTCTATTCTGCACCATACCCAAAGGTCTCAGGGTAGGTCACAGTAAATTTACTATAGTAGCAGAGAAAATAACTTTGCTAAAGCAATAGCTGTATCTGCATTGGGGGGGTGGGGTAGGTTTAGGGTTAAAACATCCAAATGGTAAAATATAACTAAAAATATAAGCCCCTTCCTCCCACCCCCTCCATAACAGAACAGCACCCTGGGGAAACTAAACAGTAAAAGTTATGCTTTCACCACGTGCTGAAAATATACAATGTAGGCACTTGGCAAAACTCAAGTGGGAGGCTGTCCCAGAATCTAGGGGCCACAACAGAAAAGGCCGTCCTGCAAGTCCCTATGCCTCATACCTCTAGCAGAGAAGGGACTATAAGAAGGCCCTCTCCTTGAGATCTCAGTGCCCAGGTAGGTCTATATGGGAGAAGATACTCCTTCAGATACCCAGACCCCAAGCTGTTTAGGGCTTTATATAGTGTTAACATCTTGAATTGTGCTTGGTAATGATTAGGTTACCAGTGCAGATCGTTTAAGACCGGCTTGATGTGAGTCCAGCCAGAGACGTCTGTCAGCAGTTGAGTTGCTGCATTCTGCACCTGTTCCAACTTCCAAACTGTTTTCAAGGGTAGCGCCACATAGAGTGCATTACAGTAATCTAATCTGGAGGTTACCAGAGTGTGGATCACTGTGGCCAATTTATCCTGACCCAGGTAGGACTTAAGCTGGCAGACCAGATGAAGAAAATGGTAGGCACACCTGGCAGGCCTGCCACTTGAGACTCAAACGACAGCGATGAATCCAGGAGCAACTTATGGGCAGGCAGGGGGCATTTCTAGCATGTAAATGCCTTCTACAAGTGCAGATGCACCTGCCCAGATCTTGCCTAATTGTTGACTACAGACCAAAGTGTGAATTAGTCCCCTGTCTTATTTTCAGGGAAACAGGGTATATAGAGTAATTCTTCCTGTAATGTGCAGAATCTTCACAATACATGTTTCTTTTCACAATAAATGTCACTCATATTCGTGCTAAACTGGACTCTGCGGAGCTGTTTTGGTGCCATAGTGCCATAACTGTCAAGTTTGGGTGATTATGTCTGTTTGCTTAAACTGATGGCATGGGTAGGACTTTTAAACAGGTGGGACCTAATATGGCTGATACTTCTTGACTTTAGCAGGCAAAACAAAGCACCCTCCAGCAGCTGGTGGGAGTCACTTCTTAGTTAACAGAGGGGCTGTGTCCAGGGTTAGGCATTTATTTGCCCCCAACCCTACCCAGAACCCCTGTTGCTGCCCTGAGGTAGGGGAACAGGTACACTGTTAAGGAAGATAGATTTCCCACTCCCACTGGAAGGTGTTCCCTTCATTTGGATCCCAGTGGCTATTTGACCACTTTAACTGAATGGAGGTGGATTTGTTTCTAGTGCCACTCATGGTTTGCTGTGACTATGGCTGTGTCCTCATGGTGGCCAGTTAGCACCCTTTGTGTGCTATATTGGCGTGCAGAGGCCAGGTGTGGGGCTAGGCACGCATTTCAGGCGTCCGCATGGGATGCCCGGCAACGCGCGCCCGGTTCGAGGCTTGGCACAGATGGAGCCATCCCCAGGCAAGGCAACTGTCAAGGCAACTTCATGTCAGGCACTCGTTTGGGGTTGCCTTGCACTCAGCTCAGCGGGTTTCAGGTGGGGGGTGGGACTAATGTGCGCACATTCAGAGGCTCACTAAGATGAGAGCAGCGCTTTCACTGCTCTTAATCATTTTAATGGGGTTTGAAGGGATTCCACCCTCTCTGTCTGTCTGTCTCTCTCTCCTATCCAATCCCCAGACCCTAGTGGGAAATGATCATCTGAATGCAGCTTACCAAGGGGTGGCACAGGGTGATTGCTGAAATGGGTTGTTACCCTCATCATTGTCATCCCTCCTTCCACCACCACCCCTCCCCCGCCCCCAGTGGTTCCAAGGCCAGGAAGTTTGATTCCTGGCTGTTGGAGCTTGCAGAGGCTGGTGTCTGAAATTTGAGGAAGTTTGGGGGTCAATGAGGAGGCTGCCACCCGAAACAGTTGCCCCAATACATGGATAGCTCCAGTTGGTAGACCACTTCAGCATTAGCATGTAGACCATGGATCCCTATCCCAAGATATATTCCACCAAGTGTGAACAAGTTTCTGTTGGTCTACCATCCATCCCAGTGTCCAAAACTTTCCTGCATCAGTCAGTAGATGTTGCTCTTCTTTCTCCTAAAACAGCCTATGTGAGAGTTCTTGTTTATTCCAAACTTTATATCCTATGGCACTGAAATTTTATAATCTGTCCAAGTGCATGGAACTGGACTATACAATCAGGAATAATTCAGTGGCACCATCTGGTCCTATAGGTTGGGTCTGATTCAACTGTTAACTATTGCAGTCTCAGGAAATAGACAAGCTGCTTGCAAGGGTTTAGACAACCACTTGTCCCTGATCCTTGTACATTATGACTAATAAAACCTAGTGAGGTGAGTGGATGAGAGGCAGAGGGGCAGAAAGAAACAAGCAGACAGAAACAGAAACAGAGGATATTTCCCCTGTTTTGCACATTTGCAAGTTAACTGGTATCCAAATATCATATTTGCAGATAAATTGAACTAAAAGTAAGGGGACTAGACTGTAAAGTTCTGCTGATGAGTTCAGTCATCTGCAGGCCAGATTGATTAAGGGGATCAAAAGCCTGAAGAGGAAAGGAGAATTCATTAGACCAAAGATGATAAAATTGACAGCTTGTCCCCGAAACCTCAGGCTCTTGTGCACTTTGCCTCCAGTTTCTGGAAGCAAAGGACATAGTTGCATACAAAACCCACCCACACTTCCCCAAACTTTGCCTCAGGTGCCAATGGCCACTTGGACACAGCAATTTTCACTCCCTGGTGCCAGCACCAGCCTGTCTGCCCATCACCATCACCAGGGCAATCAGGTGATGTGCCATGTTCTGACAGGTATTGTGTCCCCCCTGTCAGTCTTCCAAACAGGAAGACGTATGGATGGAGTCTTACTGGTTCAGCACTAGTGCATGCACAGTGCAGTAAAACCTGCACTACACATTGTGCTCAGGGAACACTTTGGCATGCAAGGAGCTATTTCTGATGCAGAAACGGCTCCTTCAAGTGCAGATGCTTTCCCTGGGAGCATTCCCTGCATGCACTATGTACGCAAGTGCTAATTGGCCGTTTGTTCCAACTAATTTACTAGTTTTGTTCTGGCCTTTTGAGACATTTGGGAGCACATCAGATTTGTGCCCAGATCTCCTGGTAGGGTGGCAGAACAAGAAGAAAAACACCCAGAAATTAGCTTTCTCTTCTGGGAATTCCTCTTCTGGGAATTCCATTCTGTTTCTGTGTCAATACTCCCTCCACATTTGCACTTGCACTTGAGTGACACCAATCTTTTGCTTTCACACTTGGCCCACCCCAAGGAATTCTTCTTCAGCTCCTTGCTACAAACCAGTGACTGTGCCTATACGTATCTTTGGGGATGAGTGAGGATTTTCCCCAGGGTAGGATACACAAAGCAGCAGACAGGATCCTTGGTGTAAGAAGAGGATTTTCCATTTTCAGGGGGCTCCATCATCTTGTCTTGACCCCTGATAAACATTGGACCATTCACTTCAGTTTACAGCCACCTTGAATGGCCATGCAGCTGCATGCCCAATGGCTGCAGTAGCCCACACAGCAGTCATAAAGCACAAGTGTCAGCTGCCCCAGGCCCTGACAGGCCATAGCAGTTTGTCCATCTTCCAGGAAGGCTGAGACACTTTGGGGTCAGGACCTATGGAGGTAGCTTGTCATTAGCTCCTAACAATGACCCTCCCTTGTCTCATCTGACCACAGAGCAGCCATCTTGCCTGAGGGGAGTGGAGGAGCAAGAGCAAGATGGGACGTTTCCCCAGCACCTCCCAGCTGCCTGAAACTAACAGAAATTTTATCCAACCATATAAAGAACTTCTTTTCTGCCTAGCGCAGTGTGCTGTGTTCTCTACTTATGGTTTTTTTAAAAAAATTCCTACAAATCTTGCTGTTTCCCTTTCTACCTTAGCCTTTGCCATGTTTAGCCTCTCCAGTGAAATGATTGTTTTTCAGAACCTGAGTTTAATGCCTCACACACTGAGGCACTGAGACATGCATGCAGCCACAGGCACAAAACAGTGCCCGTGGAATCCTCAGAACCATAGCTTCATATGTTCATCAGAGAAGAGGCGATTTGGAAAGACAGAAAAGGGTGCTGATGCTGAAATAGCTTGTGGCATAGGTGGGTAATCATAGAAACTAAAGGCATTAGAATTTAGTCCTGTCATTAAGCAGACTAGTTGAGCACCTAGAGCAGGGGTCCTCAAACTTTTTAAACAGGGGGCCAGATCACTGTCCCTCAGACCATTGGAGGGCCGCAATATAGTTGGAGGCGGGTCAGGGGGTGGGGCCTCTGATGTCAGGGGGTGGAGCCACTGGGGTCACTGGGGGCAGGGGGCAGGGCTGCCCCACCTGCCTCATGGGGTGTCTGTTGAGGGGAGAAGAACAGAAGCTTTGCCAGCTGCCTTGAGTCCCCCTAAATGGGTGAGAAAGGTGGGGGAGAAAAGCTGGTTCTTCTTCTTCCTGCTCCTCCAGGCGCTTTGCAGAGGCACTTTGCAGACCCTCTCGGCACCGGAGTTTTCCCCTCATCTCGATGGGAGGGAGAGGCATTTCTCTCTCACTGTCACCATGGGGGGGGGGGAAGCCTCTGTGGGCTTGCTGGGGAGGCCAGGGGGGTGTCTGACACCCTTTCTAGAGTGGGTGGCTAGGGGTCGCTGGGGGGGGGGGGGAGTTTCCTGAATGTAACTTACTTTCTGCCCTCGACCAGCAGCCAGCATTAATGGCTGGTGCCGTAGCTTGCCTGTTAAGTTTGGGGGAGGAAGCATTGGTTCAAAGGGGCCTGGAGGTCGCTGGGATTTGTGGTTTGGGAGGAGGATTACAGAGTCCCAGGGGCCGGGGTTGGGGGCTCCAAACGCTTTTCCTGCTGAGCTGAAGAAGGCGAGGTGAAGAGAGGGGCGGAGAGGGCTTCCTCCATGGGTGGGAGAGGGAGGGGGCAGCGAGGGACTCCGCGGGCCAGATAAATGTCTTTGGCGGGCCCTAGTCTGAGGATCCCTGACCTAGAGCATTGCATGTACAAGGATAAGGCTTGCATGTTGGTGTGGTATATGTTTTCTTTCCAAGATCAGTAGTCCTGGGGTGTTTTCTCACTTCCCTTCCCATCCTGTGGACAGGAAAGGAGTGCAATCAACTAATGCTGACTAGCACTCGCACTAGCGATCTCAACCCCCACAAGTGAACACTTACCCTGGTTTTGATCACCGGCTATTCCTCTTCTAGGCACCACCATCTTGTGTGCGGTTCTCTCCATCACCACACGTGTATCGGCGGCATTGCTATGGTCACTGGCTGGACACTATCTGGTAAGTTGGGGTAAGTGTTGATTTTGTGCTCCACACCTAGTCAGCAATTAGGCAACTTTTGGGCAAGCAGGGGGCATTTCTAGCATGTACACACCTCCTCCAAGTGGAGATGTGCCTGCCCAGATGTTACCTAATTGTTGACAATGGCTGACTTGTAAATTGGCCCTTGGAAGGAAGCCTTCCTCTCTACTCAAAAAACTTGTCAAATGTTTCACCTTATTGTCCTCATAGCAGCTTTACAGCCACATCTAGAAGACACTTATTGAGAACAAACACTCTCTTTTGTTAAAATATCAATCTCAGAGTGGTCTGATTATCTTTCTACTCATAGAAAATTTCCTGGGGTTTTTCCCTATATAGGTGTACATAATATTGCAAATGTCCAATTGCATTTTAAGAAACTTTAAAATGCATTCATGAATATATGACTGTGTACTACCATGATTGCTATAGATGGAGTCCCATCCTCACCCACCCCTGAGGCCAATTCTCACTTGGCCCAAAGTACATGATAGGGTAACATCTGGTAAGGAGCGTCTGCACTTGCAGGAGGTGTTTCACCCCACACATCTCATCCCTTACCTGAAGCTTACCTTTTCTGATCAGCACTCATTCACACCATTTCTGGTGCTAGAGGTCATCTGAGGTGCCACACAAGCACACTGGAACCTCAGATGACCCCAAACGTGGTTGTGCATGCATGGAGCATCATCATCACCATGGTGACAGCAACAGAGCATGCACAGTCACGCTGGGCTCTGGAAAGAAGATGGCGCCACCTGGACATGCGCCTGGACACAGGTACCTCTCCAGGCATGTGGAGTTTGGTGCTGTGTGTACCAGTGTTCCCAAGTGTGAATGCTAGTACACCTCAGTGAGGAATGCACTTTTCCCATCCAGCAGACAGGAAGCCAAGTGCACTACCACCCCTAGTTTTGTCTGAGATATCATCTCAGTTGAATCAGAGTTTGATTAAAGGGTGTTAATATTTGGAAAGAGCTAATTACATGTACTTTTCCATTACGCATCATAAGAGCATGAAGAATGTGATGCTAAAGGAAGCCTCCCTTTGATCAGGAGATTCCCCTTGATCTCCCCTAACTGCGTTTTGATCCACATGCAGGTTTGGGAGATCAGAGGGAGGTTTCTGATCCGAGCATTGCCACTCCCCCCTCTTTTATCTACGTTTAAGGAAGGGGGCAGTAATAAGCCAAGCACAATACGCCTAGGTCCAGGCTGTTTATATTCATATAGTAAGTTATGTTGTGGTTTCATCCAAATATGTAGCCCTGGGAGACACTGAACTAGTGATTTGTTTTGAAGTGACTTCATAGTCAGTCTCCCTCCCTACGCTTCACAAATTAGCTTTCTGTGAAGTTTGTTACTGTACAATATTTGGATTCGAAGGTGTGGAAAACTGCAGTTCAAGAGGACTGTTTGGTTTTTCTTATGAACTGACAATAGGAAAACCCTGTGGACGTTTATGCCATAAATGTGTATTGAATTACTCTGTTGCCTTGCCCTCTTTTAATGAAATCTTAGCACCACTGAGAGCTGACAAGCTTTAGCCATGATCATTTCAGCTACGATAGCACTAGGAAAAACTAACTGGTAGAAGCAGAAATGTGTTTTGATATTTATTTTAATCGTGGAATAACATGTCTGCTCTAATTAGAGATGCGCCTTCCAGGCAGATGTTCAAATCAAGTGGGAATTCATATGCCAGCTATGAGATTAATGGGCTTACATGTTAATGAAGCACTCATTCTATGATGAGGAATAAGAGCACCATCCAGTGATGGGTAAGCTACATTCTCTTCAGTTTGCAAGGCCCGGCACTTCAAAGCATGCTTGATTCATCCCTGTTTCAAATACTAGTCAAGACTGGACCATCAGTAACACTTTAGAGTGGTTCAGAAACTGAGAAGCAGGACCAAAGAGAAATCAGGGGCCTTTCCAGACTTGGCCTACTCATTGCCTCACTGTGTGCTCCCAGATGGAGCATTTGCGCTCCAAATAAGAAACAGCTCCTTCCGTGCAGGAGTGCACCACAATGAGACTGCATGTGGAGTACGATTAAGTGTTCCACACATGAACCTATCTTGATCTGTGCCATAGCTGGTAAGGGTCCAGACAGGCCCGTTTGCACCTTTTCTGGCTTGGTCATGTGACGCGCCATACCAGCAAGCCCGCAGGAACCTGGGGAAGGGACTGAACCAACCTGGCCGCCCCGGGTCAAATCTGACCCAGTGGCGGCAGGCCTGGGAGGGGCATCCTGTCCCCACACTGCCCTTTTCAGGCTGGGCCACGTGGGGATGGATTCCCCATTTGCACGTAGGCAAGCACGGGCGTGTCCCCACGCATTCCTTACCTGCCTAGATGTGTACGGGGAATCTGTCCCTGCATGTCTTAGCGTTTATGCACCACAACAGTTCAGCTGTAGTGCAAAAAGGCTTCTGGTTCACAGAGAACTGAACTGACTGTGAACTGCACCACTATATGGTTTGAAAAAATGGTTCATAGCAAATTTGAAACAAGGGATGTTCTAACAAATCAGGTGAACCATGGTGGACCAAGGATGGTTTGTATGGTTCGCTTGCTTCACGTGAACCAAACGATCCTGTAGGGATTAAAAAAAAAAAATGAACCCAAACCAAGGGTAGTGGGTTTGATTTGAAGTGAACCACTAAATGTAAGTTCGTGCACATCTCCACTCTAGAGTTAAGCATGGAACTGAGCTCTGTGTGGGTGACCAAAAAAACCCCACAAATGTATTGATCAGGTATATACCTTTTACAGCCTCTTCTATGATATTTAGGCATGGAATTAGATGACATATACCCATGAAAATAACAATTGTATTTTTTGTTTCTGAATTCTGTGCATGTCTTAATTGTAAAGATATAGACTTCTATAATTATTAGCATTTTAAGTACTTTTGTAATTTGATGTAGGTGAATCTTGAGCTGTCATTTTAGACTCAGATATCAATAATCTAGTGATGCTTTTTCCTTTAACAGTGAATGGAACTGTAGGCATAAATTACTACTTTTCTTGATATTGTTTGAGATAGAGGGCATGAATCTTTCCTGATTGCTGCTTTTGTGTATTTTGCCATGAATAATATCTATTTACATGCTCATGCATCATTCATGACTGATGCGAAGTGAAGTACGTTTACACCACGGTGAGCAAGTAATGCCCTACATTTAAATGCTGCATTCCGCTGTGGTATTATTGACACCTGCTGACACATAGAGGACTGTGGTATCAATTGGAGATTTGATTGGATGATGACCTCATATTTCTTATGGGATAAAACTGCAAGATTCCTTGATGACTAGGGAACACATGGGTGGAAACCTTATTAAAACACCAGCAATACATTATTATTATTATTATTATTATGCTGGTTTTCAGCAGTGGAATTATTTTGAAACCCATTCCAATCCCTTTCTTAAGAAGTAGCTGGGAGGATTTCACTGACATTAGTGGAATTATATATCAAGCTAAAGTTGGATATTAAAACATTTTTAAAACAGAGGATATTAGTAATATAAGAAGTTAAAAGCAGGATTGCAACTAATATCACAAAGAAACTACCTGTTCTGCTCACCTGCTTCCACAACACTGTAATTGCTGCATTATAGATGTTATATTTCAAGACACAGGCAGCAAAATACTTATCTTTTTATATCATCATCTAATAAAGGGCATGTTCTAGTGAAAGTCAAATTGTGTAAATCCTGTTGATTTCAAGGGTAGGATGAAGCATACAACTCCATTAATTTGAAATAACTTACGGTTCTGAAAAAGTATCTGATGTTTTTACAATACTGTGACATTTTCTTCCCTCAAAATTAAAATCACACTTTAAAATGTTTGCAAAGAAACAAGGAATGTGAAGGGGGGAAGGTTTTGTTGCTTTAATATTTGTGGAAACTGAGGCGTTTCAGTCGTTTTGGACCATAACTAAATTTCCCAGCACATTACATTCTGGAACTCGCATAGGTTCTACAGTTATCGCATTGTGTGACTCTCTAAGGCGATTCAGTGAACACTGTTGGTACTCACTCTGACACTGGATTGCTCAGCATGAACTGAGGAAAACCAGTCATTTTCTCAAAGGTGCTTCCCTTTCTTTCCATTTAATGTGCCCTAGCAGTGCAATCCTAACCAGATGAAATCTGAAGATCTTTTTCACATAAGATCATTTATACTTAGGAAACTGAAGTGACAAATGCAACCTAAATCTCTTAAATGTGTATTTCAGAGAATAATAGAATTACAGAGTTCAAAGGGAACTCTAGGGACATCAAGTCCTAAACCATCCCAGACAAATATAGGTCCAGCAGAGGCTTGAAGGAGAACTTACTACATTGGATGGCAACCTATTTCATTGACTGATTGCTCTTACTGTCAGGAAGTTTTTCCTAATATCTAATCTGTATTCACTCCCTTGAAATTTCATACTATTGTTTCTAGTCCTCCCATCTTGTGCAAGTGAGAATAGGGACCATCCCTCTGCACTGTGACAGCCCTTCAGATACTTGAAGACCATGATCATGCCTCCTCTGAGTCTTCTCTTCTGTAGGCTAAATATTTCTAGATTGTTCAACCTTTCATGGTAGGACATGGTTTCCAGAACACTAACCATTTTGGTAGCCCTCCTTTGGACTTGCTCTAGTTTGTCAATGTCTTTTTTTTAATTGGGGTGCCCAGAACTGAACACACAACTCTAGATGAGGTCTGAGTAAGGTAGAGTAAAGAGGAATAATTACTTCTCGTGATCTGAAGCCTTTTGGCACTACAGCACAACAGCTATAGTGCGTGAAGGCTGGGACACACAGGGACGGATCCCCCATTCACACTTGATGGATCCCCCATTCACAATCAAACCAGGCATTGTGCACAGGCGTGTGCCACAGCCCAATAACAGGCCACGGCACATACCTGCTCAGAATGCCATGGATCAAACTCAGCAAGCCCTACCCTTGGGGCTGCCAGTTCGATCTCAGCCTCCAAAGAGGTAAGTCTCGCACAAGGGGATGGGGGTCAGCGCAGACCTCTGGGATGGGGTGGGTGCTCAGTGGGTCCCTGTGGGCTCCAGCTAACCCAAGCCCAAGGGACCCCAGGACGGGCCCAGCCCGGTCTTGCTGCACCCCCAAAAGGGGCTACCAGCCAATGGGCCCACGGGGTCTAATGGTGGCAGGGTGGCACAGGGCGGGGCCTAGACCTGTCTGGCAGGGAAAGTGTGAATGCTCTCCCTTCTAGACAGCTGTGGGACAAGTGGGGATGGCTTTGGCCAGATGTGGACCATGATTTCGTGCTCCACGCTCTGGATGCAATTAGGCCACCCTGGGAAGGACCAGGATGTACAGAACCGCCCAGCCCGCGGAGTGAATGCTTTGTCCCAGCGCTGGCCTAATTGTTATCCAGAGGCCCTCATGCTAATAGGCCTCCAGACTCTATACTCCTCTTGATGCATCCTAGGATAGCGTTTGTCTTTTTTTCAGCTGCATCACATTGATGACTCATGTTCATCTACTCAGCCAGAATCTTCCCATTCTGTGTTCATTTTTATCATTTTTTTTTACCAAGATATAGGACTTTGCATGTGTCCCTATTAAATATCATCCTGTTAGTTTCAGTCCACTGTTCAAGCTTATCTAGATCTTTTTGAATCCTCTCCTTCTCCTCCCTAATGTTAGCAACTCCTCCTAGCTTTGTGTCATCTGCAAATTTGATCAGCATCCCTTCAACTACCACATTCAGATCATTGATACAAATGTTGAATAGCACTGGACCCATCTGTGAGCGATCCCAGGGCCAGTCCTCTTCTGGTGCTGCCATTTTGGTTGCGTAACCCTCCATGAATGCGATGTGTCACTTTCATCGCTATGATGATGATGATGATGCTCTGTACATGTGCAGTTGCATCTATGGGCGTCTGAGGCGCTAGCACACTTGTGCGGCACCTCAGGCAACTCCAGAACACCAGAAGAGGTGTGAATGGCCGCCACCTGGATGTGCCAGGTAAGCTTTCCGTTGAGGTTGGTAAAGGTGTGGAGCATGATTTCATGCTCCACTCCTAGTGCATAATTAGGGAACTTCTGGGAAGGCAGGGAGCACCTGGAGGCTGTAACAGCCTCCTCAAGTTGCAGCTGCTCTTCTCCAGAAGTTTCCCAACTATGCACTATGGGCTGCAATGCGAATAGGCCTCATAATTAAGCCTAGGTGTGGACATGGCTTTAGGATGCTCTCTGGGCCTTTCTGCACTTGGCCTTATTCTGGAACATATCTCAGAACAGGGGCCTGATATCCTCATGCCAACGCAGTCTGTGAGAGACCTCAGATGAGGCCTGCTGTAGTCTATATTAGCATATGGACAACAAACCCCTGTCCCAAGATATATTCTTAAATAAGGCCAAGTGCAGAAAGGACCTCTGTTTCCCAAGGGAAGTTCCAGAAAAGAAAACGAAGTGAGCTAGTAGATTAGAGGTGAGGCTTGATTTTTGTTCTCTCCAGAAATAAATCTTAGAAACAAGATGAGCTCTTTTCCCAGAATTCTTCAAGAAAGCTTGGAAAAACTGAGCTAATTATGAGACAAGTGTCAAAAGGAAATTCACTCATTCCTTTTTGTGAATGTTTTTAAATATTTAAGATCTTTACCTGTTTAGAGGCCAACTTAACAACTAAATATTTACTGGTTCTTCTAAATTTCCATGATGTTACGACCGAGAATGTGTCCCTTTTGCACTTTTTTTTATTCTACATGCTCATTATTTTAGCAGAACCCATATTACCTTCATTTCCACTGAATCTTACAGAAAGGGAAATAAAGCACAATAAAATATTTCTCCCAGTGGGGTGGTTACATGGTATAATCTGCATTTCTGTTCTGTTTCAGTCTGCCTCAAGGGGACAGTGTGTTGCCAAGGTTATACTGCTATAATCATCATGTATTTATGCAAAATAAGAGCTATGTAATGATACAACATTATACATGATGAGATTTGCAGGGAGACCAGTGGGGGAACATGCACAAAAACACCTTTCATTTGTGTACATTTAAGAAAATTTACAAACAAAAGATGTTTCCACCAGCACCTGCAAAGCCACATGCCCAATTTCTACTTCCCAGTCCCATGATTCCCATTGTTGCCAATGTATCAATTCTCCTGAAAGCATCTCTTTAACATAAGCATTAGGAAATACTCTTCTTTGACCCAGGTTGAAAGCCTGGATCTTGGGCCCTTTTCTGCACTGGATCTTATTCCAGATTATACCCTGGGATAGGGATCCACCATGTTCATGCTGGTGCAGGCTATAGCAGGTCACACTCAGCGCTTGCTGTAGTCTGCACTAGCATGCAGATGACAGTCCCAATTCCAGGGTATAATCCAGAATAAACCCTAGCGCAGAAAGGCTCTTGGATGTTTTACCTTAAATTGCAGCAAAAGGTAGCCAGCGCACTACCATCCAAACTCGATGAGATTATTTAAATGGAGGTTCCACTTACAGTGCCATCGCCATTATTTTATCATCAAATTGCCAGCTCATTTTTGTTCCATCCAAGTGACATAGTTCTTATCAAATGGCATTCTAGGAACAAATTATGTTCCTAGAATGACTGAGCTGTATATCGTGTCCAACTTCTTCCTGCTCACAAACCCAAAGGATGTGATTTGCTGCTTGTGATGCTACAAAACTATTCAGTCTTATTACAGAGACATCAGAGAGCCTTCTTTTGTGTAACTTGTTGTGCCGGCATTTCAAGGGAAGTGGCAAATATGCAGTACCTATTCCTGGATATAATTTGGAATAAGGCCCAGTGCAGGAAGGCCTCTAGTCCAAAATACTGCAGCTGGACTGCTCATTGGGATGTCTAGTAGTGTCCATATCACTCCCTTCTTAAAAGACATTGATTTGGCTACCGGTTTTCTTCAGGATCCAATTCAAACATTGATTTTTGAGGTTCTAAATGTCTTGGGTCCCAAATATCTGCACTGACACTTCCTCCCTTACAGTCTTACCCATCTGCTAAGATCTTCTGTTGAGGCCCTTCTGATGGTCCTTTCATCCCATGAAGGTCTAGGATCTACTATTAGATGAGGGAGAGGGATTCTCAGTGGTGGCCCCCAGGCCCCAGAGTACACCGGGCACTTTCCTTGGTTTTATTTTGTAACCTCCTTAAAGAATTTAGTTCTTAACAGTTTTCTTTTCCAGCAACCCTATTTGTTATTTTATTTTATGTTTGTATGTTCCATTTAAATATGTTTTATGTTCCTAAGTGTTTTATATTCGTGACTGTTTACTGTCTCGAGACCTTGGTAATAGGGTAGTGTGTGTGTAGTAAAGTAGACTAAGCTTTTGTGGTGGATAAGTATTTATCCATGCTATTATTCAGATGTAAATTCCATGGAATCCAATGGGGCTTACTCCCGTGGCTGTACAAAATACTGGCATTACCAACATGGTTAATTTTTCTATTGGAAAATGCTAGCAGAAGGTGGAAAAGCTCCTAGTGCTTACATGTAAGAAAAATAAGCTTGGAAATTGTGGCCATTTTTAAAAGCATGATATCTAGAAATGATATAGGAATAGATTTTTGTTTTTGTCGTCCTTCAATAATGTGTTATTTCTGTGCCGCTAGTTATACTTTTACCATGTTTACTTCATCATTTTCCAAGGGATTAAACATGACCTTAATTGATACATTTTTATTTCTCAAAATTCAGAGTTGTATCTTGGTTTCAAAAATGATGAAATACACAACTTCAGGCTAAAATCAAGGATTCTCTGTAGAGTACCAAAGGATTTTGAAAACATTTAGCTATAAGATGTAACCAAAGAGTTGCCTAGACTAAATGTATAAACATATGCAGGAGTCAGTATTCTACAAGGCAGACACAGTGAACAATTGACCCTCATTTGTTAAATTATGTAATTGCAAATAATGGCATGGTGCACAGATGGAGAAAGTATCCCCTTTATGCAATTTCCGTCCATTCATGACATTACAAGATCAAAACCTCAAAAAATGTCCAAACAGGAAGTTGCTTCCAAATTATAGTTCTTCCTTTGAACCTGACATCCTGCCTTTCCCGTTCATTTTGAGCTGAATTAATGAGGAAAGCTCAGGTTACAGAGTCCAGTTCTTTTGAAAGCAGAGCTGTCTAGGTGAAAGTTACATATAGCTCAGGATTTAATCAAGGACCATAATTTCTTTCTTTCCTTCTCTATTTCTGTGCATGTGTGTGTGTTATTGCTGGAATATGATGACAGAGGAAGGAAAGATTAAATACTTCCCTTTATTTATGCATTGGAATTTGTGGCCACCATTGATTGTCTGTGATAACCCTTTTTTTTATCTCTTTCACTCCGTATCATCAATACCCAGTAACCTTTTCTGAATTGTTCATGAATAGGTTGGGTGATGATGAAAACAAAAATAAGATTACCCTTTTTGCTGTAGTCTGTCCCTTTTGAGATGAGAGTTCACTGCCCTTGGGGAGCTTTGTTCAGAGCTAAACCAATCATTCCAACAGTTTAAAAGAGCAAAGTGGTACATTATTCAAGCCTTGGATAGAGATCCACCAGGTGGCAGGTGTGGGTTGAAGGCTCCCTTGGATGACATGGGCGTTTCTGCACTTGCCTTTCCATCCATTGGATGGGAAACATGCAGAGCAAACTAACATGTACTAGCATTTGCACTAGGGAAAACTAGCACACATTAGCCTATCTGCCATGCATCTGGAAACTTACCATGCTCCAGATGCACGTCCGACCCCTGCTAGGGTACTGCCATTTTGATTGCAGCACCCCGTGTGACTGCACATGTGCCTGTGTCAGTGCTGTAGTGACAAGAATGCTCTGTGCATGCGCAGCCATGTAGGGGTCATCTGAAGTAGCAGAATGCATGGTACCTCAGATGACCCCTTGCACCACAAATGTTGCAAATGATCGCACCACATATGTAACAGGCAAGGTTGCGGTTGTGTTTAGGTAGGATTCGGTCATGTGTGGTGCACAATTTCATGCAGCACCACTAGTTTGTGATAGGTGAGCTTCTAGGCAGGCAAGGGATTTTACTGTGTTGTTAACATCTGCAAGTGCAAACTAAGAGGCCAAGTACTGGTCACCATTGCAAGTGCCCAGCATGCATGGCCATCTGGCACCTTCTGTACTTTACTGAGACATATTGGTGTGGCTGAAGTTTGCAATGGGCCAGTGCTCACAGTGTGAACACCTGCCACCGCCCTTGATCTTAACTGCCATAGGATACTTTCCCTCATCAGTTAAGTGTGAAAATCCTGATATGAAGATAATACACACCGGATGCTTCAGACTTCTTAATACTGCACGTCAGAATGCGCCAGCCAAGATTGAGCCGTCACACACGACGGCCGATACTTCATAGTGGCATTGCATTATAGTGATGCTACTGCAAATTTATTCAGTGCTGAAGTTTCCCACCACTCCAGACAGGACAGCAAGAATTGCTGGCAAGAACAGGGATGGCAGCTCAACTGCAATTGGCTACCTCGTCCCATGTGACACAAGCGCCAACGCAAACTCCCGCAGTTTCCTCCGCAGAAGCTAGGGGGGGGGGGGCTGCTGTAGTCTGGATGCCAGATCCCCGCTTTGTAGCACGTCAGCTATCTTTTTTTTTTTAACTGCAGATTTACTCTGCTAATCTGGAAGGGGCCACCCTTGTTTTATTCCCTTTCCAAATGGAAACCAATCTGTGCCTCCATGCTGTCTTCTATTGCCTCCTGGTCAGTATAAAGGTTCCTCAGTACAGTCAGGTGTTCTGGAGCACCCTTCTTCCTTAAAACTTTCCACACCTTAGCCTGATCCACACAGTCAAAAGCTTTCCTGTAATTAATGAAACACATATGCTTTCTGAAATTCCTTTGGTGCTTTTTTTTTCAGAATAAATCTTAAATAAGTGATGATATCTCTATTTCCCTTGCCTCTCCTAAAACCTGCCTGTGTATTCAGTAATACTCCTTCTATATAAGGCAGCAATCTGTTTTGAATGATCTTTAACAGAACCTTACTAGCATGGGAGATAAGAGAGAAAATACAGTAATTGAAACAATCAGTCAGATTCCCTTTCTTGGGTATTAGCACATAAACCAACTTCTTCGAACCTAGTGACCACTGAATGGCTTTCCAAACTAGTTGACAACTATTACTGATCTAACTGATTTTTCTTTCACTTCCTGTATTATTTGTATGGCACTTCAATGTAAATCTAAGGACAGTTCCCACAGTCATTGGTTCCAGCCAGACTCATTGTGAGTATCCTGAATGTTAGAAGAAGAGTTGGCTTTTCTACCCTGCTTTTCTCACCCATTTAAGGGGACCCAAAGCGGCTGACAAAGCTTTCTATTCTTCTCCCCGCAACTAAGTATCCTGTAAGGTGGGTGGGGCTGTGAGAGCTCAGAAGAGAGCTGTGACTAGCCCAAGGTCACCCAGCTGGCTTCACATAGGAGTGCAGAATCAAACCCGGTATTCCCAGATATGAGTCCGGCTCCCTAACCACTAGGCCAAATTGGCTCACATATTATTGTCTCTTCTATACAAATTCCCTGTATTATCCTTCCATTTTTGTCACCATCATTTATCATCTGTCCAGCTGTGTCTTTAAGAAGGCCTATTCCAGGAGGAAATTTTTCTTCAGTTCTCTAACCTTTTTAAAACAAAGATCTATCTCTTCCTCTTCCTTTCAGATATTATTTTACTACTGTTCCTTCTCTCTTATAACGAGCCTCTGAAATTCTCTGTTTAATTTCTGTGTTCATATTTCTGTGTGTGGAAATATGCTGCTCTTCTTCTGAATGCAATTTCTTCTGCATCAGTTGACATACATTTTAGCTTTCTTTTATGTTTTACCTTCTTTAGTTCTTTTTAGGGATGTGAATGATTTTTTTTTGTATTCAATTCATATTGAATGCCAGAAAAAAAATATTCATTCGAATAGATCCCCTTCAAATGTAGTGAGATTTGAATTTGATACGAATATTCAATCCCATATGAATTCATTGAAACATTCAAATCAAATTTGAATGTCAATCTTGTCTGAATTAGGCCAAATTTGTATGATTTTTGAATGTTACAAATATTTGTGCACATCCCTAGTTCTTTTCCATATTCAACCTTGATTATCTCTTTAGCTTCTAGCTACAATTCATCTGTTTCTCTATCAATTAAATTCAGTGTCTCAAAACAATCCCTAAAACAATCTTTAAAACATCAAATTTTGGTAGCACTATGGCTTTACTGTTCTTGAACTACATCAAGATCTTTCACATAAGAAGTTCATGATCTTTCCCACAGTCTTCTCTTGGACATGTTTTCACAGTCAGAAAATAACTCTTGCATCTATTATTACCAATGACGTGATCAGTCTGATTCTTATATAATCCACCTGGTGATGTCTATATAGACTGTCAAATGTGGTGACTATAAAATATATTTCCTATAAAGAAGCCTATGAGTGGTTCTCCAGCCTCATTCCTACTGCCATGATCATGTGTGCCAACTGCCTTCCCTTCTCCATCTTTTCCACCTTGGTTTTCCATTCTAGGGATGTGCACAGACTGAATTTTAATGACTCTGTTCAAATCATGCCCTTGGTTTGGTTCAGTCTGAAGTGTGTTTTTTAAACAAGGTGGTTCTGTTCACATGTGAACCAAATGAATCACTTGAGAACCACCTTGGTTCATTACACCACCCTTTGGTTTAGGTTCAATTCAAACCAGAGACGTTTTCGCATTACTCCCGTTCCATTTGGAACGGGAGTAGGACGGGAAGATTAAGACAGCTCCCGGCGCTTTCACCTTTCACACACAGACACGCCGGAACGCGTGTAAACGCGTTCCGGCGCGTCTGTGTGCGAATGCTCAAAGCATCGTGAGCTGTCTTAGCCGGCAAAGGCCAGCCAGGGGCGCGGAGACAGCCGCGGAGGCAGATCGGCAATCAGCTGATTGTCAAACAGCTGATTGTCGAAGCCGCGCCGGCGTCGGAGGCAAGCCCGCAGCTGTTAGGGAGGGAGAAGCAGGCGCGAATGCTTCTCCTCCCGAACGCCTGCGGGCGGCTCGTCCGCGTTCGAATGCATGTAGAGCACTTTAAAGTGCTCTACATTTCGAACGCGAGAAAGACAGCTGCGGACACGTCGGAGCGCAAGCCCCGCTCGGGCAATGCGTATGCCGTGTCCGCAGCTGTCTCCCACGCGTACCGTTCAGCCCCGTGCGAAAACGTCTCAGATTTCTCAAACAGCAGGGTGCTTCAGTTTGCATACAAATAATGCAAACATCCCAGTTCGCTAAGAACTGCAAACCAACCAGACCACTTGGGTACATCTCTAGCCTGCCTACAGGTTCTATTTATTTCACTCTGGACCGTTTCATAGAACTTATTTCTATTTCATCGTTTGCTGCCATTTTCTTAGGGCAGAAATCTGAATAATCATTATATTAAGAGATTGCTCCCTAACCTGACTGAAATTACTTTGTCACTTGCTGCATTATAGTTAATTGTGAATAGTATTCAATTTCTCCTGAAAAGTATACTGTATTCTATTCTGACTGGAAGTGTCCAGTTCCTGTCCACTTCAATTTACTCACAGCCCAAATATCCAAATTCAGATAGTCCATTTCCTTATTTGCTCTTGCTAACTTCCGTTGATTCATACTTCATGCTTTCCATGTTCCTATGGTGGGATTTTCTTAACAGCTTTGTATTTTAGTTTCCTTTCTGACAAGAGCTACAGTTGGACATCTGTAAGGTTTTGGTCTAACTGTATCATAAACATCAGTGGTACTTTTTTTAGTTTTTTTTTATTTCCAAATATACATATACAAATACAAGCATTCAAAACAAAACAAGATATGAACAAAATACAACAACCAATGTAAGTAACCAATACTTTAGTAAGTAACCAATACTTACTAAAAAACAAACTTACACCCACTATATACATCAAATATCATTTACCTCAGACTTATAAGAAACTTATTTATTATGTCCTTCAAGTTGTTATTTACTTCCGGTTTAGCAATATAGCTATATAAGTCTTTCCAACTATCTTCAACTAAAGTTTTAACATTGTCTCCTAAAATCCTGATTCTTCTCTTCCTGATCATATCAAATTTAAACTGCTCAGATATATAATAATACCATGTATCAATTGTGCACTTATATTTTTCTAATGCAGGTATGGTTGATAGTGCCACCATAAACAATTGATCTAACATATACCTCTTACTTTCATATATGCTTTGGCCCTTATACAGATGTAATAATGCAGTCTCTGAATACTTTTTTACCTCTATACCCATTATTTTCTTTATTTCTTTAAGTAGCGTATCCCAGAAGGGTAAGATTTTTGGATATAACCACCACATATGAAAGGTCGTTGCTTTTATTCCACATCCTCTCCAGCACATTGAGGAAAAATTAGGAATCATATAGGATAATTGTGCTGGGGTTTTATGCTACTTTGATATTAATTTCATCATTAATTCCCTTAATCTCAAATGTTTCAATTGTGCTATGTCCCTTATTCTCTTCTTTACCTCATCTTTTGTTATATTAACATCCAATATACATGTACCTGTTATTGAATCTATTATTTTATTTCCATCTTCCGTTATCAGTTTGTATATTCTCCTACTAATACCCTTGATATCTTTTTCCTATTCTTTAACAATTTCTTCCATTCCTTTCAAGGGTTGTCTCAATTGTTGCTGCATCTTAACTTTACCCATAAATGACTTCATCATAAATACTTTTAGCCAGTTTTCTCTTCCCAATAAATATTTGAGTTGTTAATCAGTTAACAGTTCCTTATTAGGTGAAAAGAAATTTTCCAGTACTGTCACTTGTTTTCATCTCAATTTTTCCAATAATTGTCCATCTAGCAATAAATATTTTTCATTTATATGTTTAATAGAGGTACATCTAGAAATATCTCCTATTAATTTTTTTCCATTTATGCCGAACATTAATAGTTGTTTTTATTGGTCCAGTAATTTCCATAATTTTTCCTTTTGTCCAATGATTGAACATTACTGATTTATACTCAAATCCATTCATTGATCTTTCTAACTTTACCCATTTCAATTTGTCATTATATTCAAGGTCTAAAATTCTAGTTATCTGAAATGCCTCATAATAATTCAGTAGTGAGGGTACTACATCACCATCACCATCCCTCTTCACTCACAAATAATTTCATCAGTGGTTCTTGACATAACCCTCAGCAATTCCTCAGTAGCTTTATACGTTCCTTCTGACCTTAGGGTCTTATCTTGTGACATGATCTCATTCATTCTGGTTTGCCTGTCCATATAGTCTCCTTGGTTTTGGTTTTAATGTAGTACATAAGTAGTTTACCAAAGTCTTCTTCTAGGCAGTATATAACACAATTCCATCCCACTGGTGTCTGAAATGGATGGCAGGTTTTATTCTGGCATTTCACCTTTCACCTCTCCACCTTGGATGACCATACTGGGAGTTTTTTTCTCCTGACCAAAGGATCATTGAATGTTCCAAAAAACCCTCACCGTCTCAAAGCATCATATAGTGAATGGTGGCTCCAGACTTGCACAAATAAGAGACTTCTCAGTTTCGATTGCCCAAGGTATCCCCCACAACTTCCCCCATCCCTGAAGTAAAAAGCTGCTGACTGAACAGCAGCTTTCTAATTCAAAAATCCCAGGGATCCTGCAGGGATCCTGTGGAAGATCAAAGGGCAACAGATTACCTACTCTGCTTCCAAGCTTCCTGTCTGTCCAGCAGGAAGCAGCTGTGAATTCCCTCTGCAGCTTCCAATCATCCAGTCTGTCAGAAAGGAAGCAGCTGCAAAGAGAATTCACAACTTTCCTCCTGTCTGGAGGCACTTATATTTAGGAGGGAGCAGATGTTGCTGGGAGCTTGATGGGGAAAGCTTACTTAACACCATCCATTGTTCCCTGTTTCTTTCTTTCCTTTATCATCAGTTAGCCATCTCTCCAGATGTTTAAAAGGGCTCTACTTGCCCAGATGTGGCTTCCTTTGATTGTGTAGGCAGTTACAGCTCTCAGATACCTACGGCTCCTCCAGCCATGTTGGAATGTGTTGCCTACATGAGAAAAAAACAGATCACATTTTAAAAATTGCTCTCATTCTGCCTGGATGGTCAGGACAGAGTTAGATGATCTCTGTGGCTGCTTTAGCTTCTATACATCCCATCTGTGGTAGAGATACAGACATGGCTGAAATAATCAAGGTTCTTTCCCTCACCTGAATTTTGACCATATAGCCATGATAGAAAAGGCCTCTCGCTGCTGTCAGTCAAAACAGACCTTAGTAGTCTTGGTGGTCAAATCGCCTGTCATGATGTCAGGCAGCTTTCTAGAGCTCCAGATGATTCAGAATTGTATTTGAAATGTTGTAACTGTGGGTCACCTGGTGCCTTTAAAAATAAACAGTGACTGTCAAAGACAGAATGTCTGGCTTGTTTGGATATATGCCAAGCTACCCAAAATATTTTGAAGCATTCTAATAAAAAGTTAAAAGCTCCCGCTTTTTTCCACTGAGAAAACAGATCCAATCCTAACTGGCCAATACACTACTCCACTTCAGGAATTATATTTATTATGAGGAAAATAGAATTTGAGTTTCTAAATGACAGACATTTTCTCCCTAAATTTGCATTACTCCAGTTTGAAGCCTGGGAAAGGACATCTCTTCCTCATTCAAGGTAAAATAACACCGAGGGCAACTCTTTCTTTTAGTTGGATTGGAAGAATTGGACAGGAAGCTACATAAGCACAGAGGAGAGAAATGTGGTATACTCTGTCCCAGAATAATCAAACATTCCACATTGGAATGTGATGCAAATGAAGCAGGACAGAGCCATCCACGGTTTCATATACCACCTCTAGACTATTTGTAGACTTTAGTGTTGAGATATACAACTATACCATGCTAGGCCCAATACCTTTGAGACTGGCTCAGAGACTGAAGTGGGTACAAAATGTGGCAGTAGGGCTCTTAACAAGAACTTCTAGATGTGAACCCATTATACCAGTCTTTATATGTTTGCACTGGCTGCCTTTATGTTTCTAAGATCTTTGCTTTTTAACATCCAACATAGCTGAGGGTGTATAATGGAATTCCTGCTCCTGTATAAATCTAGCCCAGAAGCTACTGTGAATATCTCTGGCTGCATCTGTGCACATTAAAAAAATGTGGATTCAAAGTGTCCCATGATAGGAAAAGGTCCAGAGGTCTCTGTTCCATATGCTGGTAGGGACCCATGTCCTCCTAGTAAGCTCCTTTTGCAGAAGATAGAGTCTAGATTGTGAGGGTGGCATAATGGAACACGGTACAGAAATCCACAGGAGACCCATTTTGGTGGTGCAACAAAGTGTGCCACAGAAATGCACCCTCTCCCCAGAGCTCCAAAGGCCAAGAGTTTTCATTCCACGGCTTCAAAGCATTCTGAGCCCTTCTGTACCAGCTCCAAACCTGGCACAAATTTTGGAGCCAGCACTGCAGCTGGTGGGAAACAGGCTGTTCCAGTGTAGATAGCCTTGTTCCACACCAGGAGCAATCCATCCCAGCTTGGAACAGATTGGGTATCCTGGTACAGGGTAGCCATCCCTGTACTGGGATAGCACCGTTTAGTGCAGATGTAGCGGGGCTTTTTGTACCTTCCCTTCCCTGGGACAGTGCATCTGGCATCCATGCTTAGGGATGCTGGATCCATGCCAAACCTCACCTCTGCTTCCCTACCTGCTGGCAAGGTGCAAATCCCCACGATCACTTCTGTACTAGGGGCGATCACTTCACTCTGGCAATGACACCATTGGAGATGTGTAGTGTTGTTGTTGTGGGAACCAGGCAATGCAGAATGCAACCACACCTGCATTACCCAGTAACATGCTCCATTCACCTGGAAGAAGTACAAACAGAGACGTGCCAGGCTGTCCTTATATGTGCAGGGTGCACTCTAGCACATGTAGAGCCACTTCTAGAATAGAAGCAGCTTTACGCATATGCCCTGTGTTGGAACATACCAACAGTGTGAAACTCCCAGTGTGAAAAGGTTCAGGGTTAGAGCTAGTAAGTAGCATGAGGCAGCTAGTGTTCCATCCCATCTCTAATCTACATTAATGGTCAGAAAATGAATTTTGAAAGTCTATTTTTTAAATTTATTTATCTTTTGCCTGTAATGAGGATTAAGGGTAGGGTTGGACCACTAATGTGGAGTACGTACAATCTCTAAGTTGCATTTGAGCTGCTTCCCCCCCCCCCTCCAATTTACTATGGGTGGAGTCAAAGGTTGAATAGATACCAAGCAAACATGGGGCCTTTTCAGTACTGGCTCCTTGTTTGCAGGACTCTTTTCTCAGAAAAAAACTTACAGTACTTGACTCAGATCCATTATGCTTCTGGTGTCATCTAAGGACCTATCTCTTTCCCAGGCATATTCATGGTGTGATTTAGGAACTGATGCTTGGGTCCTTTGCCTTGTCTCTCAGATTTATTTATTTATTTTTAATATTAAGTATATGTAGTTCTATTTCTTGGTATTTTCAAAAAGTATAAATTGTAATTGCTGTTATTCCTAACAATGGCATATAGTAAGAGTCTACTACAATTGATACTGACATTTAAAGCTTACCTTTAAGGGGACTAATTGCCAAAATTGTGCTCAAGATACCATTAAAAAATAATATAATAGACGTGTATGGCATCTTAGATCCAGTAGGGAGAATTACTTGAGTTTTTTTCAGTTCTTCTTTGAATTTTCTTTCTTTTTACCCATTGCCTTTGTCTTGTATGAGCGAACGAAATACACAGAAAAATGACTTTCACCTTTAGAACTGAAATGCACAGCTTGTCAACAGCAAAGCAGAGCCAGCTCAAGATATTTCCCCCACCTTAAATAATGCCAAAATGGCAGGCCCTCTCCAGCATTTTGAAAAGGCACCATTTAGATACCAATTTCTATTTTCATCTGTCACCTTCTCGTAGAGATTTCTGCAGCAGTGTACTTTGCTCTTCTGCTTGGGTGCAGAGTTAATAATACATGGAGCATTGGTAAGGCAATAGGCGTATCAGAGCAAACTTTTTTTTCCCTTCCGAACTGGTTCCAGTTCTGCTCAAAATTCATTCTGAAAGCAGTGTGAATGAAAGATGTGAATTGGCTCTTTAAGTAAGAGAAAAGAATATAGTGAATATATTGGCTCAGAGACAAAAATGACAATGTGTTGATAAGTTCTCCTTTCCCATTTTCTATTCTGACAAAAGCCAATTTCCTAACAGAGTAATTTTCCTTTTCCTCCCTTGTTCTCTTGACTTATACTTAGGGCAAATGAAGCTGGAAAATCCTCAGCAATTATATTACAAGCAGTCACCTCAGTCCCCATTACTGCATAGCAACTTGTCATTTTTGTTATGTTTCTTCCATCTCAACTGGCAGGAAAGAATTTACTCCTGTTTACACTTACCTGAAGGGTGCAGTTCTGGACACCCTCTGACAGCATCCAAGCTCTCCCTCAGCTGCCCTGATCTTCCATAGCTTCTGACAAGTGAAAACTTGTCTGGAGCTCATCACCAGGAGAAGCTGGTAAGCTCCTGGATGCAGCAAACCAAGGTAAATAAGTGTCCCTTCACTGCTCTCCTAAATATGGAAAGGTGCTTGATGCACCTTGGAAGAGACCCATCCATAGTCACTGAGAAGACCCTGTGCTCATTCAATCAGAAACAGGGTCAGCATGTCCCTTGGAGGCAGGGTGGGAGGTTACCAACCTGGAACCAATCTGCTTCAGCATACCTGAGTGAAGGGAGACAGGAGCAATGCTGCTCCACTTCTCCCTCGTGGGCAGGAAAGCCTGTGGGACCTGTGGCAGTGGTGGTTTGAGAGGTGCCTATCCTTGGATTTATCTGCTTTGGTGCACTTGGGAGTTCCAGAATTAACAGAAGTGCTCCAGAAGGTTTTAGAGTGATGTGGGACACTTGGCTGGCTGGCAGGCTTTCTCTCTGCCTCAGCCTCTCTCATATATACATAGAACCCACATGAGGCAGTAGCTGTTTACACAATAGTGGAACAGTTTTATTTTCCGCCCCTGTTGCAGGCAGGGGAGCTGCTTCCTCTTGAAGCAGAAGAGGCAAAGCTCCATTATGGCTTTAAAAAGAAACAAGGAAAAAATGAGCCAATTTTGCCTAGTGGTTAGGGAATACCGGATTTGATTCCACACTCCACCACAAAACAAGCTGGGTGACCTTGGGCTAGTCACAGCTCTCTTCTGAACTCTCACAGCTCCACCTACCTCATTGGAGCCGTGTCTTCACGGCAACCTTATCTCGAATTCAAAATGTTTTCAATCCTCGGAGTCTGCACGGCAGTTTGGCTTAACACGATTTCCCCATGTTAAACCACCCCAAAGCGTGATGAATCTCAATCCTGATTTCAACAGGTCTCACTCCGGTTCATGTGCTTAAAACGTTTTACATTTTTTACTGTGGGAACCCTTCCATGTTAAGGGATGAGAGTTTCCCTCCCCCAATAGCTTGCTTCCAGAGCAAGCTGTAAAAGCAGCAGCAGCCCAAATAGCAATCAAGCAATCCACTGTAGCAAACAAGCAATTCACACCTGATAACTATCTTGCCATTAAAAGTGCTGACCTTCTAAAAAGGGAAAAGAAACAAAAGCAGCTGCCGTTTGGAGAGATGTGTGAATGTTTAGGTGTGACGGTGGCGGACGAAAGGGGCTTGCCTTGCCGCTGCTGCTGTGTGCCCTGAGCAATGGGGAGAGGAGGGGAAAGAATCGCTGGCTGCCTGCTGCTATTTTTCCTCCATCCAGGCAAGCAGCAGCCACCCAGCCACCCAGCTAGGCTCCGTGAAGGGGTCTGTTATGGGTGGTGCGTTCACGCCAGGAGGAAGAGGACAGGGCAGCCCCGAAAAGCGGCTTTTAAAAAGTAGCCACTGGAATCCCCCCTTGAGTCACGTACGTCCTCAGAATCTGGACTGAACGCGATTAAGCTGAAAGTAATGGGAACAGGCAAATTCACTTTTGCATCCGGTTCTATTATTTCGGTTTAGGAAAAGCGAAATAAGCTTGCTGTGGGGATTTGCCCAGGGTGTCTTTTGTGGGGAGAAGAAGAGTCCTCTTAAAGGTGAGAAAAGTGGGGTATGAAAGCCAACACTACTTCTTTCTAGAGCAGTGGTTCTCAACCTTCCTAATGCCGTGACCCCTTAATGGAGTTCCTCATGTTGTGGAGACCCCCAACCACAGGGGCGGAGCAGCTGGGGAGGTGGCAGGGAAGGGCGGTGGGAGACTCGTCACGACCCCTCTGAAAGGGTAGTTCGACCCCCAAAGAGGTCCCGACCCCCAGGTTGAGAACCACTGTTCTAGAGGCTAGCAAGAACACTTACAAGTTCCCACACTGGGCAAGAAATCGAGCAAAATACTTCCTAAATCCCACTTACAAAAGTACGGTGCCTAGTAGTCTCCTTCTGCAATCACACTTTGGAAATGTAAATGAACTAATGAGAGCAAACGGTCTCAGAGCCGGGAAAATCCAATTGCAGTTTAGTCCCAAGCATGGTGAGAAAGTCCAGATAAAAAATGGAAATCTCTTTTACAGTTGGAACCCTCAGATCAGAGTACAGTCTGGAATGTGATCAAATGTCATGCCTGACTTCAGCCTTACTGGTGTTTGTCTCACTGGATTACCTACAATGAGTTGTCCCACTTTAGAGATGGTGGTGTTTATCTTACTGCCTGGACAACCAGCTGTTTAAGATTCTTCAATTTGCATTATTTCATAGAGAAAGGAGATTGGACTCCAAAATCTGAATGGCCTCTTTCAACTCTATTGTTCCAAAAAAAAAATAATTGTAAAAATGAATATAGAATGGGAGGAATCAGGCTTCGTAGTAGCACAAGTGAAAAAGATCTGGGTGTACCGGTTCACCACAGGATGAACATGAGTCAACCATGTGATGCAGCAGGAAAAAAGGCAAACACCATCTTAGGATGCATCAAGAGGAATAGAGAGTCTAGATCATGAGAAGTAATTATTATTCTTTACTCTGTCTTGGTCAGACCTCATCTAGAGTACTGTGTCCAGTTCTGGGCGCTCCAGTTCAAAAAAGACATTGGCAAACTAAAGCAAGTCCAAAGGAAGGCTACCAAAATGGTTAGTGGTCTACGAGGAAAGATTGAAGCATCTAGGAATGTTTAATGTACAGAAGAAAAGACTGAGAGGAGACATGATAATGGTCTTCAAGTACCTGAAGGGCTATCACAGTGCAGAGGGATTCCCCCTATTCTCACTTGCACAAGATGGAAGGAAGAAGAAGAAGAAGAAGAAGAAGAAGAAGAAGAAGAAGAAGAAAAGTTGGCTTTTCTACCCCGCTTTTCTCACCCACTTAAGGAGACTCAAAGCGGCTGACAAAGCTTTTCTATTCTTCTCCCCACAACAGAACACCCTGTGAAGTAGTTGGGGCTGTGATAGCTCAGAAGAGAGCTGTGACTAGCCCAAGGTCACCCAGCTGGCTTCATGGGAGAGGGTGGAATCGAACCCGGTATTCCCAGATAAGAGTCCGGCTCCCTAACCACTAGACCAATCTGGCCCACTAGAAACAACGGTATGAAACTTCGAGTAAATCCAGATTAGATATTAGAAAAACTTCCTTACAGTGAGGATGATCAGTCAGTGGAATAGGTTGCCACGAGAAGTAGTGAGTTCTCCTTCACTGGAGGTCTTCAAGTAGAGGCTGTACCTACATCTGTCTGAGATGGTTTAGGTAATTCTTCATTGAGCAGGGGGTTGGAGTCGTTGGCACTAGAGGTCCCCTCCAACTCTATGATTCTAACTGGCCCACAGGGGCTGAGTATGTATATTCTAAGGCTGTGGTCACACTTAAGGTTTAATCTAGCTTCAGTCCACTTTCAGGGTGAGAGAATACATCAAAGACAAGTTGCTTTCTTTCAGTGTTAAATAACTCAGAAAATTCACCTTTGGGATAGATAATGTGGAAATAAAATTACTGATCACTTTGCTGATGTGTTCTCTGTCTCTGAAGGTGGACTGAAGCAAGATTAAACTTTAGGTGTGACCACAGAAACTAAAAAATACCCCACTGGATCAGACTGAAGTCCATGTAGTTCAGCAGTAGGTTGTTCACAGTGGTCCAAGAATCACCTAAGGATAGCACCAGAGGGACACGGGCACACAGCTTGACCTGCTCACAGTGTCCCAGCAGCTGGTATTCTGCCTTTCATTGTGACCCGGTTTGGTCTAGTGGTTAGGGAGCTGGTCTCTTATCCGGGAAAACCAGGTTTGATTCTGCTCTGGTCCATGAAGCCAACTGGGTGACCTTGGGCTAGTCACAGCTCTCTTCTGAGTTATCACAGCCCCACCAACCTCACAGGGTGTTCTGTCGTAGGGAGAAGAATAGAAAAGCTTTGTCAGCTGCTTTGAGTCCCCTTAAATGGGTGAGAAAAGCAGGGTAGAAAAGCCATCTCTTCTTCTTCTTCTTCTTCTTCTTCTTCTTCTTCTTCTTCTTCTTCTTCTCCTTCCCCCTTCTCCTTCTCCTTCTTCTTCATTAATAAAGGCCAGTCACATTGCAGTCAGGGATAATAGGCATGGATGGCCCTGACATCCATGAATTGGTCCAAATCCACTTTGACAATGGTAATAGCCCAGCCATCACATTATTTCTTGGAAGAAGGTCTTCTTGGAGGCTTCACAGTAACTCAGATTTAAATTACTTGTGCTTTTACATTTTCATTATTCATAGCAGACAAATGGAGAAATGATATATGGAAATGGCTTACAGTGCTAAGAGCAAATCACAGCTGGAAAATCTTTTCTGCAGTAATACCTTTGGTACTGCTGACAAACACAGAGCACTTGTGTTTCAAATGCTCATTAAACTCAAGTTCCCTTAAGTCAGTGTTTCCTGAACAGCTGAGGCACACTGTTCTGCCCCCCTTTTGACCATGGGGGGAGGATTAAGATTGGATGAATAATTTTGAATTCAATAAACATTTCATTGTAGGGTGTATGGGAAAATAGCTCTTCAAATTTTAATTAATCATTTTAAAAAGATCAAATTAGTTAAATTAGTGCCATTTAAACACAAAATATTTTCTTTTCCCACACATTCAAAGCTTGACACCATACAAGCAGAACTTGATGAGAAGAAGGTATGACCGTATTTTAGAAAAAGGCTTTGGTCGTGTTCACACCTAGTATACCTATACCATTCCACTACAGTTAAAATTGCATGTGGAGAGATATGTTTTGCATCATTCTATATCCAAAAAAAAAAAGGCAACACCACCACCCGCCTCTTCTTCTAGCACCAAAATCCAGAGAAGAGTCTTTGGAGGAAAAAATACTCCAGGTTTTCCAAATGGAACAATGTGGGCTGTGTTTCACCTTTCTTTAATACTCCTGAGAGAAAAGCCAGTTCTCCTTCATGGACTGTAATTTGTGATAGTGTTCAAGGCTACATAGGCTGTCCAGGATAGGGGGATATAGTGCCATTATGTTGTTGCTATGGTGGGTGTGGCGATCTTCAGGTATGAATAATGTATGAACCCGTACACATACAAATGTCCAGATAATCTGAATGAATAGATCTGAAATCCGAAATTCATTATGAATGTTTACATTCAAATTTTGGGACATTCTGTTCGAGTTTGAATGTCAAAATTCAGCACATTCGATCGGATTTCAAATGTGCCCATCCCTACATCACACTCACATGGAACATGAGATGTAGACCTTGCAAAATGTATGGTTTTGATCGAAAGTGGATCTAGAATAGCATTAAGTAGGGTCAAAAGAAAATGCTTTTGGGAGGTGCTTCCACCAGGCTGGGTGCTCCTGAGTCCCTGAATTAGGCAAACAAACAGGGTACGTCTAGGACATCCTGCATATCTGGAGCTCTTCAGATGGGTTTCATCCATTATCTTAAGACAACTACGCTACACCTATCCTATCTGTCTCCTAGTGTGGAGGTTTGAACAGATCCTGGGGAGGGGCAGCACACCCCATCACCCCAGCAACAATAGCACACAGGTGCATTGGTCCCACTGCTGTGAGTAGGTGATTGCCTCCATAATGGAGGCAATGTCCACCTTGCCAGCACATAAGGAAGCACTGGTGAGGTTGGGGTAGATCTGGTTTCTCAAAGTGTGGACACAGACCTATCCTCCATCTTTACCCAGGGAAGTGAAGGTGCAAAAATGCCCAATATTTCTTTCACCCTTCCCCAGCTGAGATTAATCCAGCCTAATCTACGACCAAGAAGAAAGGGACCATGGGAGGGAGCAAGAGCCAGATGTGCATTGACATCTGGCTTGGATGCCTTGCAATTCATCATAGGATGGAACCAGTTTCCAGTTGCAAAGCATTCCTTTTTGCAAATGAAGCATGGGACAATTTCACACATGCAGCAGTGGAACGGGATACGGTGACCGTTTACACATGACTCTTTTTTAAAAGAAGAGAGCACCCTTGTTCTTCTTGTTAGCCGCTGTGAAGTTTGTTCATCTGTTCATTCTGACAAAATTGGCAGGGATTCAGCTCACTGCAGTGGTAGCAGCTTCAGGATTTGGAACGCAGATCTAAAGCAGGCCAATTTGTGTCTTGCCCCAAGATACGTTTACAGCCCTAGCATATAATATACCATAAATTAGCTGATGAACGTGCACAAAGATGTTTAAAGTGTTGTGGTCTGGATACATACGCCTTGCTACTGTTGCATAATTTCAGGCCACCACACTAGTAAATCATAACTAAGGGTTGGCATTCCCTACCGGATAGATCTGTGCTCTTCATTATGATTTCAACCATAATACAGTATAAGCATCCACATCCAGAACAAGATCCTTGTGCCATGCTATAGTTTTGGCTGATAACAGAAAAGGGCCATTTCTGCACATGCCCTTAATTCAAATTAAGAGCCCACATAGTAAAGTAGCGGTGCAGACAGGTCTGCATGCTAATGCGGCTCTATGAGACTCTACCCCCACCCCGCCTCTGGTCCATTCTGTCTGCTTTAGATGGAGCGTGAGCAAGGAGACTCTGATCAGGATTACTGTAGACTGATTTAATTGGGTCTTCCAGTGGAAGTGGCCCTGATCCAGAACATGCCGCTCCTCTTGTGTTCAAGACTACCAGGGGAAATAATTCAATAGCATACCATAGCATACTGCTGATATCTATCCCCAGAGGCCCCAGGGGCCCTAAGATCTGGAGGGGATGCCCTACTGCCACTCACAGCAGCAAAAAGGGTGGGCACCCAGGATAGGGCTGTTTCAGTGGTGGCTCCCAGACTGTGGAATAGTGCCCCTCCTGAGGTGCATCAGGCACCTTCACTCTATGGCCCAGTTCCCATTACAAGCTTAAAACGGTTTTCCTAAACCGAAATAATAGAACTGGATGCAAATACGAATTTGCCTGATCCCATTACTTTGAACTTAATCGCATTCGATCTGGATTCTGAGGATCGTACATGGGATATGGGACTCAAACGGGGGACTCAAGTGGCTACTTTCTAAAAGCTGCTTTTCAGGGCTGCCTTGCCCTCTTCCTCCTGGCATGAATGCACCACCCATAATGGACCCCTTCACGGAGCCTAGCTGGGTGGCTGGCATTTGCCTGGCTGGATGAAAAATGGCACCAGGCAGCCAGTGATTCTTTCCCCTCCTCTCCCCATTGCCCAGGGCACACAGCAGCAGAGGCAACTCAAGCCTCCTTCGCCCATTCACCTCCACAGCCACATACTCACACATTAAATATTCACACATCTCACTGAAACTTCAGCTGCTTTCCTCCCTTTTCCCTTTCTAAAGGTCAGAACTTTTAGAATTGTGCAGAATTGCAACACTGTTTTCAGGTGTGAAGTGGGTGGATTACTACAGTGTAATGGCTGCTTAGGGATGGATTTTTACAGTGAAATCACTATCTTTGGAAGCAAGCTATTGGGGGAGGGAAACCCTAAACAAGCATTCTCATCCCACTAAAACTGTACCGTTCCCACAGTAAGAAATGTAAAACGTTTCAAGCGCATGAACCGGAGCGAGACCTGTTAAAATGAGTGTTAACATTTACAATGCTTTGGGGCGATTTAACACATGGAAAGCGTGTTAAGCCAACCTGACATGGGGACTGTGAGGATCGAAACCGTTTTAAGCTTGTAAACCTGCCCGTGCCTTAAGATCAAGCTGTGAGGCCCTCCTGGTTGTCCTACCACCTTCAATAGTGAGGTTGGTGGGCACCCGGGAGAGAGCCTTCTCTGTGATGGCCCCCAGACTATGGAATAGAGGTGTGTCATGCCCCTTCCTTACATATATTTAGGAAGGTGGTGAAGACGCACGTCTTTACCCTGGCCTTTGGCTGAGCTGCTTATGTCCCCCCACCCCCCAGTACAGACACTATTGTTTTAAACAGACTGTGTATCGTTTTATATTTGTTGAATTCTTTTAAAAGTCTTTTAATGTATACTTTGTTTTAATCTGTTTTAAGGTTGTTACCCGCCCAGAGACCTACAGGTATGGGGCGGGATAGAAATGTAGATAATAAATAAATAAATATAATACTACTGCACCCTTAGTTCAGTTCTGATCCATATTACCACTAGTCCCATTCAAACTCATGTGGACTACAGAGCTCTTTATTCTGCATTACCAGGTTTTGCTAGATCAAGAACTCAAGGCTTCAGGTGGAGACAGGATGGACTGTGGGGCCTCCCTATCTGCCCCATAGCATAAAAGCAATGTTGGGTTCCTTCATCAGCTGCCATCCAGGGCTGCAGGAGGAGGGCTGCAGGAGGAAGACAGGATGGCCCTGACTGCTGCTTCTCTCATTTGCCCTAGAGCCAAGCAGCAGTGCTGAATCCCTCCTCAACTGCCACTCAGGCAGCCATTTTACCACCAAGTTCAGGAGGAAGGAAGCAAATTGGCACCATGCCTGTTATTAGATTCCCCTATTCCTTTCTCCTTCTTCAGTGGGCTTTTCCTTTTAGAATGCAAGGGACTTATATATATACTTTTAAGCCGCTTTGAGAGTCTTAAGGGTAATGGCTACAGTGGCCAAGAAGAAGAAGGAGTGATTCGTTGGGTGTCATTTTCACCTTGATAGGATCCTAGCAGTTTGGAACAATGGCCAGTAGTCTGCTGTTTGCATTGTTTTGGAGAATTCATAAGCACAGAAACATCACCACTACAAACAAAGTTCCAACTGGTGGCCCAGAAGTGACAGTGAGGTCCAAATTCCATTCTGTGGAGACATAAAAACACTTCATTGTTAGGATCTGCCAATTGCATAGGTATACTGAATGCAGATCTACTGTCTGCTCAAAGTGGGTTGGCGCTCTGGGATAACTACCCTCAGGTACGGGTAGCCATCTAGCTGGTGTTCAAGAATAGCAGCCCATGGGTATTCCATGCCTGGCAACATTTTGTCGAGCCCAGAGGATTCTGGGTGCCTGGCTGAAATAGTCCCAACTAGGATGGGTGGGGCCATGCATGGAGTGGGCCGTACAGCCTTTAGAGCACTCTGGTGGACAACTGGCCCGTCATGGGCTGGGTTGCTGGGAGTGGGCCAATGAGAAGCCAGATGCACTATACCAGGAAGTTAGGGCCCTAGATGTCTCTGGGAAGTCCACAGGCAAGATCTAAATGAAGTATAATGCACATCTTGCATTTCTTGGATAGAGAAATGTCTTTTATTCATCAAACAGCACTAGAACCAGGGCGCATCTATGAAGATGATGGGTGGGAGAGTCGGATCTGACAAGGGGAAGGATTTCTTCACCCAGAGGGTCATTGGTTTATGGAATTTGCTGCCAGAAGAGGTGGTGACAACTACCAGCCTAGATGGTTTTAAGGAAGGGTTGGACAAGTTTATGGATGACAGATGCATCAATGGCTACTAGAATGAATGCCTAGGTACATCTTTCAGGCTGGGGAGGAAAGCAGGACACTTCTAAGGCCATTTGCTGGGATTCGAGAGCAGGAGAAGGTTTGTCCTTGTCTCTGCTTGAGATGCCCATGAGCATTCAGTAGGCCACCGTGTGCGACGAGATGCTGGACTACATGGGCTGTGCCTGATCCAGCAGGGCTTCTCTTATGTTCTTAAATTCTAAGCGTAGAAGGGATAGTTCAAATGCTGATTTTAAGAGAACTGGCACCATCAAACGTCTCCACAGTGACTCTAGATATTCCTCGGTTCCAACTACCATCTGCCTCGGCAGCACTAAAAACAGTTAGGAATCATGGTAGTTGGAGTCCAACACCATTTGTAGAACACATTTGTAGAACTGGGGAAAGCTCAGCTAATCTTTGGCTGCAGAATTCACAAAGAGGTGCAATTTTCATATTAAAAGTCCTGTTGAAATGTGTTCAAGGCTGTGCTGCTTTCCACTTTCCAAAAATATGTCAGGGACAAAAAGCCTGAAGCTTATAAAAACATTGCACGAGGCATCTGCGTGCATGTATAGACTACGTGTATATACCTCATGCAGGCATCTATATTTACAGGAGCCTGCTGTAATTATGGATTATGTTCTGTCAGCAATTCTACTATAAACATCATCTCTGGGATTACTCTACAGCTATAGAATTAGAAACCCCAGCTAAAATTTGGCAGAGAAAGACTTGGCATGCGTAGCAAACACCCTCTCACTCCCCTTTTTTCAGATTTCTTTATTTTTTTAAAGGATTGGCTTCTAACATATACAACACAAACAGAAACAGCTGTTTGCCAAGCTTTATTTGCATTTGCATAATTAAAAAACAGATCATGTCTAAAGAAGCATTCTGATCTGGAAGGAAATTAAGCCTTTTTTTAAAAAAAACATCCTATATATCTCTTACAATCTCTTAAGCCTTATTTTGCAAGGTCTGGTTTCCCCCATTTCTTTATCTGTACTCATCATCTCCAGTATGCTTTTTAAAAATATACTGTTCTACCAAATTAGAAAGAGAGAGAAAGAATAACAAACCCAGAAGTGAGAAATAAAATACCCCTAAGGGATTAATGGGCTTCTCAGCAGTGACAGAGCTCTTCCCAGCTGTAATATTGTGATTATTTACCCTCAGTTGTTGAAAAGCAAAGATAGGGGGACAAGGATAAGTACCCGAGATCTGCAACAGTTTGACATTTTTCTTTTTAATTTTTTTAAATTATTAAATTTTTGCCGCATACAATTCCATACATGTTATATATATTTACAAATACCATTATAATTACGCTCACGTTTATACATTTTTTTTTTACAAATACCATTATAATTATGCTCCCTTTCTGCTCCAGAAACTTGGGGGTGGATTCTGAAATGTCCAAATTCCAGTTATATCTGCAAGAGCAATTTAATCAAATATTTTAACTGATTGTTCTACCTTATTGTTTCCACAGATTCAAAGACTTTCCCTGACTTTACTTTTGTACTTTCTTTAACTTTCAATCCTTCCTCTACAGCAGTTCAACTGAAACATTTTAGAAGAGTTTAGTTATCAAGCACCTGCAGGCAATCTTGGAAGAAACTATCTAGAGTGCTTCCGGATTGGCTGCCAAAAAATGAATCTAAAAAGATCTGTTTTTCAGCGATCCGACCTCCCAAGGATCTGTCACAAATAGTGATGGATCTGAAGGGCCCTCTCACGTCCGCACATGCGTGGGGAGGCCAGATTCCGGAGAACTGATGGAGTGGGTTCTGTGCAGATGCATCAGCACCCATTCCAAAAGTCCTCCAGCTCGCGCGCTGCCAACACCACCCCGGAGCCACAGGACTGGAGCGGTGAGCTGCCAATCACCGCGTGTTTCCAGTGGTGCCCGGTGCACAGGGGAGGGGCTTCGGAAGCTGGCAATCCTGCTTCCGCCCTTCCCAACAAGGGGGCTGGAGGTACATCCGTCCCTTCACCTGGCTGTGTGCAGAAGCCTCCTGCTTCTGCACACATCCAGGCAAAGATTTCAGCAGCAAAACCGGTTTTAAAAACCAGTCTTGCACACCGAAATGTGGAAGCGGCGTCTGCGAAGAGTCTCCAATTAGGTTTGCAGTGCGGAAGCCGTTTAAGGTGTTTTAAATCTTACTTAAGGGAGGGAGGGAGGGTTAAACCGGTTTCCACAGCTAGTGTGGGAACACCCCTAGACTCATTTCAATCTGGGTTCAGGACTGTTTGGGACACATATGGATTTTGACAAGATAGGCCCTGGTCACATCTTCACTTCAAATCTCCAGGTCTGACTGCTCACACCTTTTCATTTCTATCCATTTCATCTTTCCACCCTCCATTTGACTTTCCTGAATGGAAAGTCCACAGATAAAACAGATAGATATGAAAAGGTGTGAGTAGTCAGGCCTGAAGATGGCCTGAAGAAGGTTTAAAGTGAAGATGTAACCACAGCCAAAATGTTGATTTCTGTTCTCTAGACTGTCATGATTCATCTAAGGCATGCAGGTCTCTAACCCTGAAACAGAGGAGCATCAAATCATCCTTCATTATATCTCTCTTTTTTGCACCTTCACTTCTGGGGAGTACCTTCTGGCATCCTCTTTCCTGACTCCAGCTGAACCGTAACCTCACCAGTGCTTCTCATGTATGTATGTATGTATGTATGTATGTATGTATGTATGTATGTATGTATGTATGTATGTATGTATGTATGTATGTATGTATGTACATTTTTATCCTGCCCTGTACCTGGGGGTCTCCAGGTGGGTAACAACATTTAAAAATCAAATATCATTAAAACAATAACAGTATGTATTAAAACAATAGCATCTAAGTGCTGGCAAAGTGTGAATCACACCCCTTCCCCAGCTCTCGCCAAACTCGCGCCAGCAGGAGGAAGTGTGGAAGCCTCCTCTGTCTGTAGGGAGTGTAGGTATAGAGCAGTTAGAATGCTGCTCTACATGAGCACACTTCTGGGGAACTCCTGCATACACAGAGCTGAATGTGGGGAAATAGCAGCTTTGGGAAACGTGGATGCAGCATTCAGGAGTTCCCCAGGAGTTTGCGTAAGAGGTAAATGTGGAAAGGATCCATAACTAAATTAACCATAAGCAACTAGGCTATTTTGACCCACTCAGACAGAAGAGTCTGCACTCATTTTTCATCCTTGGCCGTAATAAAGAAAACAAGATAAATTCTCATTTACTCTTATCCTCTAAATACTGATATTCATGCTCAATCATGCAAGTATCATTGCCAAATGGAAGTTTCGTAATATGGAGCATCGTGTGACTGAGCACAAAGGACAGCATCTGCGGGGGGGGGGGGATTTACATTAAGTACCTAGTTTGCCTTAGTGTTTTTTCAAGCAGTACTTAAAAAAAAAAATCAGATGGAATGTACATAGAGGGTGTGCGGACTGAATGTGACCAATCAAACACAGGTTTCAGAGAAGGTGCTTAGTGTGAACAAGCCCCAACCAAATGAAAGAAAGGAGAATGGAACCAAGGAAAGAAGGCTTTTAAGAATGAATTTCCAGCAGGGATTCATGTATGAACTGGGTTAGGGTTAGGGATGGGTTAGGATCAGGGTTAGGGTTAGGGATTCATATACGTACATTCATATATGAACTGAATGTTACAACATTCGTACATTGACATTCATATTCATAAGAATGTTTTGCAACTTTTGTACAAATGCTTTGGAACATTTGTGAAACAGAGAGGTGGGAAAGCGGCTGGGCCAGTCACATCTGCAACGGATCCAGAGTGCATTCATGTCCGATCTGATTAGATTAGATCTGTAGATAAGATCTGTGAGCAGAGTGATTACCTGATTGCTAAATTCTTCTCCTTTGGCTCGACGCTTCTCCAGCAGAGACTCTTGGCACAGCTCCAAGCTCCAGCATTCCAGCATTCAATTTAAGAATCACAGCAGTTCCAGAGTTAAATCTAACTCTCTATGTTTATTGCAAATAAAGATTACACAGGCTTATAGCAAAGCAAATACAGGCATTTAGCCTGGCGGATCCCCAATCCAATCCATGCTTATCAGCGTCAGCTTACATACTTGTTTAGCAGCAAGCAAAAACAGCAAGCGATAGATAGAAAGTTCAGCCGTTACATCCGTTACGGCCGTTACAGCATGGCAAAAACAGAAGCCTTTTTACATAGTAGCAGCCGGAAGTTGTATTATGACAACTTCCGAGAGCTTGAGTGAGTTCTGTCCCCCCTCCCAAGTGCCTACGTGCTAGCAAACACTTCACGACCTTGGTTCTCAGGAGAGAGGCAGACACACTATCAGTTTGTTTTGAAAAATCTTTCGGTACATCCGAGCTGTGTTTCCCTCACACTTTTCTCACATTCTAACATGCCCCTCCAAACACAGTTTGGATGTACGCAATGTTTACAATTTAGTTCACGGTGTCATGCCTAACAGATTTGCCAATTGCTCATGTTTACCTGTTGGCAGTGGCTTTGTGAGAATGTCAGCAATGTTGTCTTCAGACCCAATGTATTCCAGCCTTATGACTCTGTTTTGCACCATCTCACGTACATTCTGATATCTGACCCCTATGTACTTGGTTCGACACCTAAGATTCTCACCCTCAGCCATAGCAATGCAGGTCTGTGAATCTTCACGAACTGTAATAGGCTGGTCCACTGTCTCCCCCAAATCAATGAGCAATTGCTTGATCCACTGGATCTCAGCCAAGAGTTCAGATAAAGCTGCAAACTCTGCTTCTGAACTGCTTAAAGCAACACAACTCTGCTTCCTGCTGTGCCAAACAATTGGACTTCCAGCAAATTTGATAAGCAAACCAGACACTGACTTTCGGTCATTCTCCTCAGAAGCAAAAGAGCTATCAGCATAACAATCTAAACCCTGTTGATTGCCTTGGATTTCCAGCTTTCTGTGTTGTGTACCTTTGAGATACCTTAACACATGTTTCATTCTGATCCAATCCTGAACTGTAGGCCCATTTGCCTTTCTGCTAAGCAGAGCTACTACAAAACTGATGTCTGGCCTAGTGTGCGAGCTTATGTACAATAAGCTTCCCAAAACACTTTGAAACAACTTTGGATTCTCAAACTGTTTCTCTGAGTCTTCATTAGAAGTTCCAGTGAGCATTGGACTCTTCACTACCTTTGCATTCTGCAAACCACACTTCTCAATCAGTTTCTCAATCTTTTTCTGCTGGCTCAACAAGCACTTGCCATCCTGAGTCCACTGTACCTCGATCCCAAGGTAAAACTTCAGATTTCCCAGGTCTTTGAGTTTGAACTTCTGAGACAACTCCTTCTGCACTAAAGCAACTTCCTTATCAGTCCTAGCGATCACACACAGATCGTCAACGTAGATAGCAAGAATTATCTCATTTTTTGTGTATACGCATGCATCAGCAATGCTGCGTTTGTACCCCAACTTGACCAACTCCTCATGAATGCAAAGATTCCAGCAACGAGCACTCTGCTTCAAACCATACAGAGCTTTCTGCAACTGAAAAACCTTTTGCTGCTTACACTGATCAAAACCTTCAGGTTGCTCCATGAACACTAGTTCATCAAGGGGAGCGTTCAGGTAGGCAGTCTCAAAATCAAAGTGTCTCACTGCAAACTGCTTTCTAGCTGCAAGAGCTAAGATCAGCCTCAGGCTTTCTGCCTTTGCAGTAGGTGCAAAGGTTTTGTCAAAACTCTCAAACCTCTGCTGTGAGTACCCTTTAGCAACCAATCTAGCTTTGTACTTCTGGGTTCCATCAGGCAACTCCTTGTGCTTGAAAACCCACTTACAGCCTATAACCTTCTGGTTCTCAGGCCTATCAACAACTTCAAACACCTGTTTGTCTACCAAAGACGAGTACTCTTGCTCCATGGCTTCAAACCACTTCTGCTGCTCTTCTTCAGGAAAAGAGAGTAGCTCTTGGAAGTTTTCTGGTTCAGCCACCACTGAAAAAGCTTTTGCACCTTGCACAACAAACCTATCTGGAGGTTTCCTGACTCTATGAGTCCGCCTAGGTATGATCACCTTGACTCTACCTTTCTCATCTTCTGAGCTGTCTGAGGTCTGAGCCTCTGTGGCAGGGTGTGTTTGTGTATGGTGTTGTGTAGAGGTACTGGGTTGAGGCCCTGCAGAAGCATCCTGCTTCACTACCCCTCCATTTCCAGCACTTGCAACACTTTGCCCCAGCTTGAGAAAAACCTCTTGGTTGGCATGAAGCCTGTCCCACCCAGAATGTTTCTCAAAGTTGGCACTTCTGGACAGCAACACTTCCCCATGGCCCAGGTAGAATTTGTAGCTGTTACCAGAATAACCCACAAACATCAGTCTCCTCCATTTGGGATCACCTTTCTTCCTAAAGTTTGCTGGAACATACACATTAGCGTACTGTCCAAAAACTCTTAGGTATTTCAGATTAGGTGGTCTCCCAAACAGCATGTGGTATGGAGTGGTTTTTACAAAGGAATTCCAAGTGCGGTTAGCTATATGATTGGCAGTCAGTATAGCCTCCCCCCAGAGTTGTTCCGGAGCCTGTGAATCGAGAATTAGGCAGTCCTTTATCTGCTTTAGGACCCCAATTCTTCGCTCAGCAAGGCCGTCCTCCTGTGGAACTGCTGGGTTTGTTGTCTCATGCTGAATCCCTTTTACCTTCAACCAGTTCTTCAGATCATTAGACAGAAACTCACCCCCTCTGTCTGTAACCAAGAACCCAACCTTGTACTCAAACTGTCTTTCAACCATGTTGACCCAGTTTTTGAGAAGTTGAGCAGCCTCACTCTTCTCCTTCATGAGCAGTACATATGAATACCTTGTGTGGCGATCCACAATTACCAAAAAGTACTTGTTCCCACCAAATGTTTTGCTCATGGGACCTGCCAAATCTGCATGGATTACTTCAAAAGGCCGTTGCGTGGTTCGTTTACTACGTTTCGCAACTGGAAAAGCTCTCAGCTTGGCCTGGCTGCACACTGTACAGGATAAAAAAGAATCACATGCATGGATTTTGAGGTCAGGACACACCTGTGTCAATTTTTGCAGATTTGTGAAACTAGTGTGACCCAAGACCCTATGGTAGTAATGGGCACATTCCTCGTGTAAAGGCTGATTCTGAACCTGTGAGCAGTGCTCTTTCCCTTCTTTGTCAACCAAAAAATACATTTTGTCCCTCTTGACAGCTTTTGCACACACCTGGCCATTCAGGCTAATGTTACATTCATTCCCTGTGAAAACCAGAGTGTAGCCACTAGATGTCAGTGCAGAAACACTTACGAGACAATTCTGTAATCCAGGAACACACAAGACTTTGGAAAAATCTGTCCCAAAACTTGGCACATGAACAGTACCCATTTGTTTTACCATTCTCGCCCTCCCATCAGCTAAGGCAACAGAATGTATATCAGTTTTTACCACCTCTTTTAGGAGCTTTTCACTGTTAACCATATGAGTAGAGGCTCCAGAATCTAAGACCCAGGTATTTGCACTAGAACACACTTCTTGCACAATGGACACCATCATCCCACCGTGTTTCTGGCCCCGGCTTCCAGCCTCTTTGCCAGCCCCTTTAGCCCCTTTACCAGCTGTTGGATGTTTACAGTCTTTTAACACATGTCCTTTCTGCCCGCAAGCCCAGCAGCGTTTCTCCCTAGAAACAGCTGCCTTTTCTTGCTGAAGGCCTTTGAAGTCTTCGGTCAGATTAGTGGAGTGTCTCTGTGCTGCGTGCGGCTGCCTCTGGAGCCCTGCTTCGTCCTTCCGACGCTGGCTCTCCTCCAAGACACGCGCTGCAACCAGCTCTGGAGTAAGCTGCCTTTCATCAACACTTTGCAGACTCCACAGAATGTTTTCATACTCATCTGCTAGACTCCCGAGAAGGATGTAGGACCGTTGAATATTTGAAATTTCTATCCCGCGGCTTTGGACTTGATTAAACAAATCAGTCATTCGTTCCAAGTGGGCTGCTGGATCTGTTCCCTTTTTCATCTTGCAGGAATACAGTCTCCGGCACCACAACATTTTAGATAAAGCTGTTTGCGACTGATGCACAGCTTTCAAAGAGTCCCATGTGTCCTTAGCCGAAAGTTTATCTCTCACATGCGAAAGTTGCGAGGGAGAGATTGTAAGCAAGATAGTGGCCCTTGCTTTCCGGTCCTGCTCCGCAGTCGCTTGGGTTGGCCCATTCACAACAACATCCCAAAGGTTCTCTCTTATCAGCAATGCTTCACAATACGTCTGCCAGGAGGCATAATTAGAATTTTCTAACTTCGGAAACCTTGCTTGCTCCATCATTAAACAGCTTACAGACGGGATCTTGGCAGTTTTCCCAGCTTCTGCTGTCAGCTATGATAAGACACAGACGCTCCGTCTTGCTCAGTCTCACCAATCAGCCCAGACAGCTTTTCCAGCTTCAGGGTAAAAGCCTTTCTCCCAGTCTCAGCAAAAAAGTTTCATCAGATAGCAATCAGATAAGAGCTGATAACGATCTGGGCCCATAACCCTTGTCCGATCTGATTAGATTAGATCTGTAGATAAGATCTGTGAGCAGAGTGATTACCTGATTGCTAAATTCTTCTCCTTTGGCTCGACGCTTCTCCAGCAGAGACTCTTGGCACAGCTCCAAGCTCCAGCATTCCAGCATTCAATTTAAGAATCACAGCAGTTCCAGAGTTAAATCTAACTCTCTATGTTTATTGCAAATAAAGATTACACAGGCTTATAGCAAAGCAAATACAGGCATTTAGCCTGGCGGATCCCCAATCCAATCCATGCTTATCAGCGTCAGCTTACATACTTGTTTAGCAGCAAGCAAAAACAGCAAGCGATAGATAGAAAGTTCAGCCGTTACATCCGTTACGGCCGTTACAGCATGGCAAAAACAGAAGCCTTTTTACATAGTAGCAGCCGGAAGTTGTATTATGACAACTTCCGAGAGCTTGAGTGAGTTCTGTCCCCCCTCCCAAGTGCCTACGTGCTAGCAAACACTTCACGACCTTGGTTCTCAGGAGAGAGGCAGACACACTATCAGTTTGTTTTGAAAAATCTTTCGGTACATCCGAGCTGTGTTTCCCTCACACTTTTCTCACATTCTAACAATTCAACATGGTTTGAGAGCACATTCAAAGTGGATTCAGGGCAGATTTGATGGCTTCCACAGATATGTTAAGGGATACGTATCAGATATGAATGCATTTGTATTGGATATTCATACAAATTCATACGCTTGTATTGAATAGAATCCTACCACATTTGAAGGTGATCAATTGGAACAAATATTAATTTCCTTACATTCGATTCAATATGAATCAAATGCAAAAAAAAATCCATTTGTGCACATTCCTAGTTTCCAGTGCAGAAGAGAAATGCTCCAGAAAGCCTTTCTTTCTAGACAGTGACCAAGATCTAGTATGTTAATTATGATTCAGTTGAAACTGAAAGAAAAATGCACAAACCCTTTTTTTTAGGTTTTAGTTTTTTAGAAAAAAATTCCTTGCTGTTTCCATTAATGCAAATGCTGGTGCATACAAGGTTTCTTGCGCATATGCTAAGGTGGGGACAAGCCCTTTGGGTCAAAAATAAAGGTCATCAGCAGCTCTGTTTGTAGCCGTGATGGAAATGAACATTTTCTTCTATGCACAATGTGTTTTTTTGTCATTTCCACTGAGCCGAAACCATGATTTTGGCAAGTCCATTTATCAAAGGCTTGCAAAGGCAAAGAATTCAAATGTGTAACAGAATTTCCATCCCAGGTTATCCAAAAGTTCTTTATTTGCCAGAGTTTCAAGTAAGCAAACAAGTACAGGACATCCTCCTCTAACACTGATTCTTATAACACATTGTGGGGAGGTTTGTCCTTGCTAATCATCCCTGGGAAGCAAAGAGTGAACTTGCCCATGCATGTGCTGAGCATCCATCCTGGCAGATGATTAGAGCATGTGAATCCTCCCCCTACACGTCCATCCACTGGACAGACTAATGTGGACTAGCATTCACACTTGGGAATGCTAGCACATGTTACACTACCCCCACACGCCCAGAGACTTACCTGTATTTAGGCACGTATCCAATCACCAGCAGGGCATCACCATCTTGCGCTCAGAGGCTGGTGCAACTGTACATGTGCTGGCGCAATTGCTATAGCTATGATGACATACCACACCTGTGCTGCACCTCAGATGACCCCTCAAATCAGAAATAGTGTAAATGGTCAGGGCACAGGATGATGGGATGAGAAAGGATGGGTTGGATTATGTGTGGTGCACGATTTTAGTTGATGATATGGTAACAGCATTTATGAGTTGGAAATGCCTCCTGCAAGTGCACCTTCAGCTGGTCAGATGTTACCCTATTGTGAACTACAGGGCCAAGTGTGAATTGGCCTCAGAAGATGTGTGAAGGGAGTTTCCAGAGCCTTACCAGCTCCAGTGCTAGTTAGGGTAAGTGCACAGTTCACATAGTTCATGTGCAAAATGGCTCCTTCAAGTGTGGCTGTTCCATCTGGGAGCATCCCCCACATAGACTACTGGGCCAGCCCTGTATTGGGCTCTTTTGAAATTAGATTTAGTTTCTTCCCATGATGATGATGATGATGATGTAAAAACAGCAGTTACACACAGCAAACAAGATCACTATTATATCACTAGTTATTATTATTATTATTATTGTGTTTTTAATTTTTGCCTACTGGCAAGGCTCTATCTATCTATCTATCTATCTATCTATCTATCTATCTATCTATCTATCTATCTATCTATCTATCTATTTATTTATTTATTTATTTATTTATTTATTTATTTATTGCATATTTAACACTTTTAAAAACTTTATTTAGTCCTAAATTTAGCTCCTTATAGAAATTCTGTAAACCTACCTCAAAGAGAAATTTAATTGGTTAAACAACTTTCTTGCATAGGATGAAGACACTCTGGATGAATAATTCTTCCTATATACCTATATGAAGTATTGATTTATCAAATGCAGTGTCAGTCTTCACTCACCTATTTCATGGCAGACTACAGTGACCCTGGTCGCATCCAGAGAAACCCTTAAGTTCTGAGATTATCCTGCCATTATATTGGGATAAGAACAGATTGCAACAACATTCCTGTGTGAGTTCAGAGTGCTTGTGTGTGTGTGTGTGTGTGTGTCTGTATGTGTGCATGAACATGTGCATTCATGCATGTATTGGTGTGCCTTTTTCTGTACACCTGGCTGATGCCTATAAAACATTTTTGTGCACTAGTTTTGCTATACACACCTTTTTGCTGCATGCAGCTCCCACCACCACCATCACCAAGCTATTTTGGGGCTTGGAAAAGATGGCTCCAAAGTATGCTGGCAGCAAGACAGAGTCGTCCTTGAAGTGGCAAAGTTGAAAAATGGGGGGGGGGGGTTGTCCCGTCTCTGGAGGACAAAACCAAAATCCTAGACAAACTCAATGAAGCCAAAATCTTCGCTGCTGTGGGAATAATCAACCCTCAGCACCATCAAAAAATGATTGTCATTTGTGCAAGCTGCGTTGCAGCCTCTACTATAAGGTGTTTCAGGACCAGGAATAAGAACGAGGACAGAAAAGGCTCTGAACATCTGGAGGGCAGTCCAGATGCAGAGGATGATGCTCTTGACTGCCCAAATGATCTGCATTAAGGCCAAGTGGATCTTCAAAAGTCTTGCACAGAGAGGAATACCCAGGCAGCCACCAGGCCAGCATGGGCTGGTTCCAAAAATTCAAAACCACTTTACACTACATAATGTGAAGATGGTGGGGGAGATCACTTTGATGGATGCAAAGGCAGCAGGGATGTTCCCCAAGGAACTGAAGCAGGCTATTACTCCATGGTTATGTTTCAGACCGCCTATGACAGAAGACTCCTCAGTCCTTGTTACATGCCTTTTTCTGATCTGCAGGGCTGAAAAATATAGCACAGCTGGAAGAGCATTCCTCTTCTGAACCAACTTCAGAGGAAGAGGAGGGAGAGATGGAGGAGGAGGAGTTTTTAGCCCCCCTCTTTTTGTTGTCAAAAAGGCTGTCCTGCCAAATGCCTAGCTCATAGGCTGCAGGGCAAATCTTTGCTGTGTTCCCTCCTCCCAGGTTGAAGAAAGGCTGTGATGCCAAGTCCTGGGTGCTCCTTTCTCTGTGTGTTTCTTGTGGTTACAAATCCATACTTATGTGGGTCTTCTCTTCCTTGCCTGAATTAGATAACTGGCTTTGTAACAGGCGCGCCTTGGGAAGTTCTGCGTGACAGTGTTTTCTGCCCATCAGAAAATATTTGGAAGACTGCTACAGTCAGAAGTGCTCTTTGAAAAGCAGTGGTGTGCTGTTTGCATGACTGATGCTGTTCCAAGTGCAAAAATATTGCAGCCAGGGCAAACTGATTTGATCTCCCTTGGCTGCAACATCTCTTTGATGTCTCCTCTTACTGAAATTGTTCAAAACATAAGAAATAGTCACCTGCATGTCTCTGCGGTCCATTTTACCCTCCCCTAGTACACCGGTAGACCTCATAGAAGAGGACTACCAGTAGACTATACCAAACCACCAGTTGGGGACCCTGGTCTGGTCTGCATTTCATCTGGTGTACTAACAGGAGTCAGGGCCTCTCTTAGATCCTACAAGCATGCACAAGGACAGCTTGTAATACACTTGGTTGTCCATTATATTGGCCAATGTGAAATTGTTCTAAGTGTCAGTCCCTTGAATCAGGCTCATTAGTGCATAGTGCAGATCTCTCAGGACTGGAATAACGGGTGTCTAGCCAGAGAATCTTAATCACAGTTGAGCCAATGCATTCTACGCTAATTCCATCTTCCAAGGGTAGCCTCATAGAAACTGAGATTATTCCTACCACAGAGGTTGCATTTCCACTGGCCATCTGGTCTGGCCTGAATACAGCTCGAGGGCTCACTGTCCCAACACTTTGGATGGGATTCCCCATTTCGGTGGATTTAATGTCCAAAAGTCTGGGGAATCCCTATTCGGATTTTAACAGGACTCACTGCGGAATCCTGTTAAAATCCGAACATTTATGTAATGAGAACACTGCCCCCCACCATTTAGCGCCTCCTGCCCTAGTTCTCAGTGGAAGACTATCATAATGAGATAGGTGTACTCATGGTGGAGCCCTGAGTTCGTTCTTTCTCAGTGCTCAGCTTTCGCAGTCATACATCACAACAGCCAGCGCTACTGCATCAATGATTCTGACTCTTACCCTTATCCTTCATGACCAGCTCTAAGCTTGAGGAGGTCATAATGGAACACTGGCAATGCCTCCCAAAGATTTTTAGTCTAATAATCCACTGACCTCAATATGTGCAGTAAGTGGTGGAGGAAAAGGAGACATTAGAATAATCCATTAAAATGTCTTTGCCCATGGAAATGTTTTATTAAATTAAAGTGTAAGTTAATTTATTCACATGGAATCTGGCTGTGCCTGCTCAAACTGTAACTTCCAGTACAGTGATCATGAAAGACATTGGGAGTTGATTATTGACTTCCTTCCTTTACTTTTTGTATTATTCTTTTAATCATCTTTTTAATGGTATGGAAGTTATATGTTCTGAAACCAAATAAAAATATTTTTCTCCTCAAAAATAATCTGGCTCTGCCTATTTGACTTCACTTGGCACCATAGTCTGCTCTGCTGGGAATGAGGGCTTTCCTATTCTGGTTCAGAGTGCAGACCAACTGTTCTATGGGCTGTCCTAGTCTGAGCTAGGAGGAAAGGGCCTTAGAAGAAGAAAAATGAACTAGCTCCAAAGCAGGAATGTCTTATAGTCCACAAGAAGGCAAGAGAGAGAAGGAGGCTTCCTTTGGACACAGTAAGCCTTTTTGCACCTAATGTTGTAAGCACACGGAGGGGAATAAACTCCAACACAGAGTGTCTGCACTTCACAGAGCCATGTCTTTACCAGAAACAGCTCCATGCCTATACTAGCAGAAGGGCTAGTAAAGCCCTGCATGCTCCTTCTGCACTTCTTCCTGGTGGAGGAAGTCCCAAGGAGCACATGACCAGTGGTGCAGGTGCAATTGTGTGATTGTGAGCCAGTTTGGTCTAGTGGTTAAGGAGCTGGACTCTTATCTGGGAATACCGGGTTTGATGCAGTACTCCTTCACAAAGCCAGCTGGGTGACCTTAAGCTAGTCACAGCTGTCTTCTGAGCTCTCTCATAGCTCTCTCACAGGTGTTCTGTTGTGGGGAGAAGGACAGAAAGCTTTGTCAGCCATTTTGAGTCCCCTTAAATTGGTGAGAAAAGTGGGGTAGAAAATCCAACTCTTTTTCTTTTACATCACCAGGTCCCCCAGGCAATGGTGCCATACAGGCATGCTAGCCCATCACTTTGGCTCCATAAAGGTGGCCAGAATGGTGGCCACTCACACTTAGCTGTTGCTTAGTAAACAGCTGGCTAAGTTATGAATACTTGAAGTGGCTACAAGTGCAGACTCCTAAAGCATTTTAGCACTTTTCCTCCCAATGAAGGCGTCCAATTTGGGCCTTTTATTTATTTATTTATTTATTTGTATTTCTATCCCGCTCTATACCTGAAGTTCTCGGGGCAGATAACAATGTTTAAAATCAGACATATATTAAAGCAACAAGAGTAAATATTAAAACAGTGCCTGTAAAAAGTGGGAAGAGGCAGTATATTCCCATCTAACCAAAGACCAGGGCAAAAAAGGTGCATCTTCACTGCCTTCAGGCAGTGGTGGCAGGACTGAGCCCAAGGCTGTCAGAGGCATTCCTTACAATCAGCTGTAGACTCTGGGGCCTATATAGACTTCTGCCTGTGGTCTTGCCCTGCTGGAAACCACTACTAGGAGAAGAGCACCTGCTCCCCGGCACCCCAGAGTGAGATTCTGGGCCTCAGCCTGGTGAAGCTCTTCCTGTGGCTGCTGCTCCAAACCACCATCTTGAGAGACAGCTGCTGTGGCTGCTCAGGGACTCCAGTAGTACGGAGTAAGGATATGCACGAATATTCAAAACATACAAAATTCAATCAAATCTGATCGAATTCGGACATTCAATTTCAAACCGAATGTCTGTACATTCAAATTTAAAACTTGAATGAATGTTGGAATCTTTTGAATCATTCATATGAATTATTCGGACGTTCATATGTGTACCGATACATATGCATTACATATGTATCCGTACGCATCTTATTCATATCTCTATGCATTTGTACAGATATGTACAGGATGAAAATGGGATGCATACGGGATAAAAACATGATGTGTATGGATGTGTACAGATGCATATGGACACATACGAATGTTGTCAACATTCGTATCTTCAAATACAAATTGAATATTCATACGAATAGATACGCATGTATTTGAATTGAACGTGAATACATTCGAATTTTAAACATTCAAATCGATCTGAATCTTTGTATATTCGATTTGAATCATATTGAATCGTGAAAATTGCCTTTGTGCACACCTGAGCCCATTTGTGACAGGACTTACCCAAGGCTGCCGGAGCCATTTGTTAGTTACCAGTCTGTTCGTTGAGCCCCAGAGCAGGTTGTCTTCTCCTAGTAGGGGCTCCTTACCCCTTGCATTTTGGTTCATAGGCCCAATCCACAGGCCCAAACTACCCCAATCTGTCCCCCTGACCCCCTTTGTATTTAGTGGCAGCACCTTGTCCTATGAACCAGCAGGTGTTTTTCTCATAGCGCTTAAATCCAAGTGGTCATAAATCCTATTTATGTTAATGTGATTCACTTTCCATTACAGCACGAAAGGTCTCATGACAACTGCTTCCTTTTTGCTTCCACCATATATTAAAACTCAGAATTTGTATCAGCAGAAGGATAAGGAAGAAAGAAAAAAAAATCTGCATATTTATGACTTAGGGATTGGCGCTTAGGATAAAAGCTTTCCTTTTATCCAGGCCGTTCTGTTTAATTAAAAGCAATAAATTAAATAACGTTTCAGCACTTGGGATCTTAGCACGGATAGCAGCAAGTGGCAATGAATGACAATCAGTGGTAACTCACTGCCCAAGTGAGTTGTATCCTGCCTAAGCTGTATTATTAAGTACCAAATGCAAAAGAATATTCCGTTTCAAATCACTGGGTACCAAGCAATGTTTTCTGTGGACATAAGCCAGAGGAATCATGCTTTACTTAGATTTTCTAGATGGACCTCCAAAGCATTTTCACCACCACCACAAATACAGAGAGAGAGAGAGAGAATGAGTGAGAGAAATCCCTTATGTGTCCTGAGAATTCTCTGAGTTCCAAAGCTTTGTTGTTACAGTGTATTCCAGTGAAGTTTTTGTAATGCCTTTTTTTACTGCAGATTTTACAAACATATGGTATAATGTGACTACATGGGTAGATAGAACAGTTAGCGGCGGCTGCAGTAGTTCTGGCTGAAATCCACCTTACAAATTCACATGAAACTAAAATATCATGCTGGCGACATATGCTTACCGGCTCCCCTTTTACTGCCCGCAGCTACAAGCTCCTGTATTCTAATGGTAATTTGACAATCTGTTCACTGACAGCTCAGGAGGCCTGAGATGATATGCACACTACTGACAGGGATACCACTTTCATGAAACATTTACTTCTCTGCACCTGAATATTGGAGCAATCATATAAGGAGTCGACACACCATGAAATAGAGTTAGACTGAAAATTTGGAGGAGAAAATAGCAGACTGTCACTCAAAATAAAGTTCATTTGATACGCAACAGAGCTATGCAAAAAGACACGTCAATGTACAGCATGCATGTTCAAGCTAGGAGGTCGCCATATATATAAATATATTTCTCCCGTCTATTTCACTTCAGCGGCCCTTGCAGTAATTACTCTGAAACCCATACATAAATGAAATCAAGGAGTTTGTTTTCCCTGCTGTATCCAATACACAGAATTTAGATAAGATAGCAGCTGCTGTTATGATACTCCATTAAGTATCTGTTTGAGCTGGGGTAGAAATTCTTTTAAAATAATAATATGTTTTTAAAAATCTAACAAATAAGAGTTCAGTAAACTTGCTGTTACCTGAATTCTTTTTTATTTTATTTTCCAAGTGCTTGCCTTTTCTTAATTATCATGCATTACTGATGCCACATGGGTTGAGTATCTTTGGCACAATACAAATTCTGGGATTCTCAATGTTTTCGTAGACGTTCACTTGCTGTACTGCTGAAATGTTTGGCCATTTTAAATGCTACTTCTGTTTCATGATGCTCCTATGGGAATGGATGCATCTAATATCCTTCTGTTGCACAGTTAAATCCGGAGGCAAACTCCACTCTCACAAAGATAATGCTTGGCCTGATGCTAGAAGTCATAGGACTCGTCCAGCCGATATTTCTTGCACAGTTTAAGTATTATCAACCTATTTCACTGTCCTATGATAGTCTGAAGGTTAATCTCATAGCTATAGGACAAAATAGGGAGAAGCTATAGCTCAGTGGTAGAACAAACTGCCTGGAAGCAGAGGGTTGCCAATCTGATCCTCAGCCTCTCCTCAGAAGTAAGCAATGGCAAACCTCTTCTGTATCTCTCCCAAGAAAACTGTATAGTAGTGCCCATGAAAGTACCCATGGCTGTCAACCAGGAGTTGGCCACAAATCAGTGATATCCAACAACAACAGGCCTTATTCTGGGTTATATCTTGGAATAGCAACTCGACAGCCTAATATTAGTGTAGACTATGGAAGGCCCTGGACAGAGACTACCAAAGTCTGCACTAGCACGTGGATGGCAAGTCACTGTTCCAAGAAATAATCTGGAATTAGGCCCAGTGCAGAAAGGTCTTGAGTCCCAGCCATGCCTGCTTGCTTTTCTCAGAGATCCAATGTGATCCCTTCTTGTTAAGTAGTCCAGTATCCAGATAAGATGGACCTGGGAACACCAATTGTTAGGAGAATCTTAGCTATGTTATGTTATTTGGTGGATAGGTGTCGGAAAAGGAAATTAACTGAGATGTGTTATTCATATTCTCAGTGTTCGCATCAAACTTCTGTCTTTTATTATCTGGAGTAGATTTGGGTTCTACTTGCCATATTCTGCTGTCATATGCTTTCCATCAGCAGGATCCATATAATTATTAATTAAATAATAATGTTAACAATGACTAATTGACCTTTAACAAGCACTTCTTTAAAGATCACAACACTTTGGCCCCGTCTTCACGGCAACCTTATCTCGAATTCAAAACGTTTTGAGTTCTCCTTGGCCAGATGGCAGTTCGCCTTAACACACTTTTTCCGTGTTAAAGCACGCCAAACTGTTTTGAATCTCAAACCTGATTTCAACAGGTCTCACTCCGAATCGTGCATCAATATGTGTTTCCTTTTTAACTGTGTGGACAGTACCGTGTTAAGGGATGAGATTCCATGTTCAGGGTGTCCCTCCCCCAATCGCACTGTATCCAATGGCTGTCCGTATGCTGGGCACGTCATTGGGGTGTGTGTGTTTCTCTGCCTGATCTGAAGCAAAACAGCAGCAGCAGCAGCAGTAGCAGCAAGTAAAGCCCCATTCCTTTAAACATTTCTTGCAAGCCTGAACTTCTTGGAGCAGCCTTCACAGAGCAGCGCTACAGTGTAGCAAAAAAGGCCCTTCACTCCTGATTAACAATGTTGAGAATTTGCACAATTTCAGAAGTTCAGACCTTTGAAAGTGAAAGGAGGGGAAGCAGCTGAGATTCTGTATTAATGTTGAAAGGAATGGGCCTTTACTTGCTGCTGCTGCTGTGTGCTCTGAGCAATGAAAAAAGCCCCTCGGTCCCCTCCAGCCCAGCCTCTCGGTGCCAGGGAAGCATGGGTGGGAAAGGGGGATCCAGACTTCTTCGATGGGGGTGATGAGGGAAGAGCACAAAGCTGGAAGAAAAGGGGGAAGGAAAGGTGGTGCAGAGGAAAGGAGGCGGAGAGCTGCACAGCCATGAGGGAGAGGTCTGATCTCTGTTACTTTGAACTAAGTGAGAGGGGCTGATCCTGGGAGGGAACAGCAATCAGAGAGAGGAGGTGGGCACAATCTTGACTGGCAATGGGCAGGGAGGACTTGCCGTGGGGCCTCCGAAGATTGAATCTGAGATAAGGTTGCCGGCGGGATGCCGTTGACACGGATCAAGTTGAAAGCCGGTGGAGACAGGTTCGTTCCAGTTCAGTTATTTTGGTTTCGTTAAACTGAATTAAGGCATGCCATGCGGATGCAGCCTTTTGTAGCTTGAATCAGACTGAATTCACTTTGGGATTGCAGCTTCTTCCTCACAAAAATACATAGTCTGAAATAACTGAGGACTTCATCAAGGGGGGTGGGATTGACCTTCAGATTGTAATAGATTTCTCCTTCCACCAGTGAACACTGAAGTATATAAAATCATGCACTGTGTGGAAAAGGTGGATAGAGAAAAAAATATTTTCTCTATTGCACAGCACTAGAACCCAGGGGCACTCTATGTAGCTGATGGACAGGAGAATTAGGACTGACAAGAAGTATTTTTTCACCCAGAAGTTCTATAGAATTTGTTACCTGAAGAGGTTGTAACAGGAACCAGCCTGGACAGCTTTAAGAAAGAATTAGATAAATTCAAGGAGGACAAGTGTATCCGTGGCTGTTAGAATAGATGCCTAGGTACTGGCTCCAGGCAAGAGAGACATTGGCTGTGTCCTGATTAGCGGATTAAATCCACAGTTATATCAAAATACACAGCTTACCTGGTGGTGAAGCCATGGTGGGCCATCCGGACTCCAGCAGCCTCCCTGCTGCTTTCTCACAGAAAGCTGTGATACTTCCATGGTGCATGCGGTGAGGTGCACATCATGTGGGATGGGGCAGCCAATGGGAGCTGAACTGCACACTCAGCTCTCATTGGCTGTTTCTCGCCATCCTCTCAGGGAAACTTCAAATTTACTTGATACTGCAGAGCAAGTGCTCATTGTTTCACAATTGGTAAATTCTCAGTAGTGGCGGTATAATGTGGCACTTCTACAAAGTATCAGACATCTGGTGTGATGCCCCCACCCCGACTGCACATTAGAATGTGCAGTATTCTCAAGTCTGGACACAGGGATTTGCAGGGACTTGAGAACAGGTGAAAATGTTTCCTTTGTCTTCTGCTTGAGATGCCCAGAAGCAATTGATGGATGACTGTGTGTGAGTAGATGGGCTGTGGCCTGATCCAGCAGGGCTCCTCTTACGTTCTTTTGAAATTATTGATGTGTTTATCCTATGCATGCTAGATTTACTGCAAGAGGCTTCATGGAAGGGAGCGTGATAGGAGGAAAAGGTCGGAGAAGAAGACTGAAACATTCTGGTTTCACTAATCCAGATCTATAGCAAACAAGTGCAGAAAAGGCCAATAAACGTTCACTGTATGTTATGCAATAACACTTGAAAGAAAAAAGTGGGTTTTTTAAATGTCTTGAGCTCCCAGGGCAAAACAAGTGCTTATAGAACGCACTGCTGATATCTATTCACAAATGGACATAGCATCTATAGCTAATTCATCAGCTGCAAAGTTTCTAACCAGCCACAAACAGAACACCAATATTGAAAACTACCTGACCATCCCACTTCCGCTTTCCCTAAGAATAACTTACACCAGGACAAGATTTGAACAACTCCAACTTATGGAGCAAACAGGGCGCTACTGCAACATTCCAAGCAGAGAAAGATTCTGTGTTTGGGGGGAACAGGTCGTGGAGGATGTCAAACATTTTCTGATTGACTGCCCAGCGTATTCTGAGCTCCGTGCCAAATACCTGGAACCAATACTATCTAACCTTGAGCCCCGGAGTAGAGAAGACCCTCTAAACTTTCTCCTGAAAGGTCAGGAGAGAGCTACTGTGATTAGAGTGGGACTATTCACCCTAGGGGCTATTAAGAAAAGAGCACACTACCTGAAAGGAAAATGGGATAAATAAGTACTTGACCATATGCAGAAGGATACCTGCTCACTCTTGCTTTTGTTTTGTCGTACGTGTTTGTATATGCACTTTGAAATGGTCTTATGACTAGTCAAATAAAGTTTATACAAATGTCTTGAGCTCGCAACAACTGGACCAGAAGAGCATCCCAGGACCCCACTTGTTGTGAACCAAGAATAAAGCTGCCACCTCCCCTGAAAAGAAAAAAAAAATAGGGAGAAAACAAGAAGAATGGGCAGCTAATCCTAAAGAAAGGCACAGAACCATGGGGTATTTTTCCCACTTGAAGTCAGCAATAAGGACCTAATCCTGGCCATCATTCATTTCACCTTTGAGAAATCATCTGTGCAAAAATGAGGACTTCATCAAGGGCATGGCTATGGCACTTCCTCCCTCTGTGGAAGCTGGACTCAACCAATCCCACCACCTGTGCTATACCACCTGGCAGCTGGACTCAACCAATCCCACCACCGCAGACCCAAAGAACTTAGACCCTAGTGGGCATATACAGTCACTAGCATGTGACTGTGCCTGCAAAGCAAGTATTTATCCAGCTGTATCTATGTTAATTGCACAGAACTGGGATCCAAGATAAAGTAAAATCCATCCTGGTAGAAGTGGAACAGATACTATTGAAAATCCTTGAAAAAGAAGTGGGGAGAGGGAAAGAAAGAAAGAAGAAAATGCTCCTTTATTTTGTCCTTCTTCCATTTTGGTTAAAGTTTAATGGTGCTTGTATAGATAGATTCCAATAAGTATTACATTTCAAAAGTTCAGAGACTTGAAAGAATTCTGTTATTTCCCTGCTCTGTTTCCTAAACCATAACATCTGCAATGGGTTCCTAGTTATTTGATATTGCTTTAACCCACACGGTACATCACACTTCAGTGATAATTAGTGGAACAAATAAAGCAAGCCACCCAAAAAGAAATGTGCATACAAGACTATAACATAAGCCAGACTTTGAAATTTGCATTTTATTTATATATTTTTCCTTAGCGAATGGAAGGCAAGTGGGCCTGGTATTTATGCCAGCTGAGCCCCTTTAAAGGGCCCACTCGGAGGAACTAAATCAACTCAAGAATAAACAGAAAGTCACATGAGGATTAGGAATCTAATGCTCTTTATTCATTCACATGCATCAATTTAAAGCCAGGACTTCAACAGACCCATTTTTGATTTACACATGAGAGTGAGTGAAGAGAGAGACCATCTTGCCTGAAAGATAAACCTTATCTTTGAAGGAAATGTGGCTTCAACTGTGCCAAAGGTTCAGACTAGAGGAATATGCTTCCTCTTTCCTATACACAAAAACCCCCAAATACTTTACTATAACAGCTGCAATCTCAGCTTCGCTTTATTTCTTGCAAGTCATCCCATGATTTCTCCAAGTGTTGTGGCATGCGCAACCAGAAAAGAAATGACAGCCTTTTATATACACACAGTCCTTAGAAGTAATGTTGCATCGTCCTCCCCTCCCCTCCCTCCCCCAGCCTAAGCTTTGAGCCTTTAACAACTGCATGCTAGGCAGAAATTCACCAAGTATGTCTTTCCCACATCACTGCATTTCCATTCTATTTTTTTTAAGCCACCCTCTTAAAAGCACCTGCTAAAACCTTACATGTACCAGATTGTGAGAAATTGCCAGCTTATGCAGAACACTGTTTCTATCTGGAACACTTGAAGTAAAGAGAAATTTAAGTGCTAAACAAGCATTAAATTTTCCTAGAGGCAAAGAAGTCTGAACCAGACCAGATTGCCAATAGCAGCCTATGGGGCTTTTTTCTCTCTCCAACAAAACAAGAGAGGAAACACAAGGGAGAAGGATGGAATGCAGTTTAGGATCTGCAAAAGAAACATCAAGTGAGCAAACAAGGCCTCATCCTGAGGAATATTCCTGGGGTGTGGGGAGAAGGGAATCTAATAGCAGCTCCTTTCTTTCTCATGCAGCATGCAAGTAACTATTTAATGGTTTAAAGAGGGAAAGGGCCATCCTCTAAGCCACCATCCAGACCTGGGCAGCGGGGGGGGGGGGGAGGAGGATATAGGGCCATTATGGCACTGCTATAATGAGGTTGCCTCTGATCTGGTAGGTCAACCCCCCCCGCCCCCCCACAAAAAAGTGCTGGTCCTGGGTTTTCTAGCAAGAGTTCTACTACTCACCATCTAAAGAAAGGAAACTTTCACATGCGCTGGAGAACTCAATCTTTGTCTGGACCAGCATTCTGGGTCAGGACTGCAACATGCACCACACAAGTAATTGCTGCTGCTGTTTGTCTACCCAGCAGTGGCACGAACCTGGACCTAAACTGATTTGAGCCCTTACATCAAACACCCAAGTTAACTCTCCATTTTCTCTTAGGCTCTAAGAGAAAACCAGCTTCAGTTATTTCCCAGCCATTAAATGCTTATCTCTACTGCAAAAGAAAAGCAGGGTCAGTGAAATGTGCAAGCAGGCATGGCCTGGAATCTCAGAACTTCAAGATGGCAGTACAGTGACCCAGCTGACAACTCAGAGGTCCTGCTAGCACCAGGCAGTTCAATGTTGAACCACCCTGGACCCCAACAACAGGGACAGCTCAAAGCCTTGAAATGGAAGAGACAGCTTCCGTCTCTTCCTTTGATCCAGTAGTGATTTCTGTGAAGTTCTGAAATAGCACCATGGGCTAAGCTGAGGGATGTGACATCTACACAATGCCACACGTCCTATAAAGAGGTGGAATGCACCATCAGAAGTACTTTTCAAGTAAATTTGGGCAGTTGTCCTGTCCTGCTGCCCTATGTAGGCTTACCTTGTGTTGTCTAAAGCATGCAAAATGCAATAAAAACTAGGGATGAGCCTGAATATTTGTAACATCCATTATTCATACACAAATTGAATGTTATGACATTTGTACATTAACCTTCGTATGAATACAAATGTTTTGGAACATTTATACGAATAGTTCGTACATTCGTTAAACTGGGGGTACATATCAGATACGTACTGATATGTATGTGTTCATATAGGATAGTAACTGATACGTATCCGATATGTATGCATTGGTATAGGGTACGTATCCAATATGCATGCATTGGTATAGGATCTATATCCAGGATCTGTATACATTTGTATTGGATATTCGTACGAATATATTTGTATTGAAAAGAATCCTACCAAATTTGAAGAGGATCTATTCAAACAAATACAAATTGGTTAACATTTGAATCGAATGCCAAAACAACAACAACAACAACAACAATCAAAACAACAGAGAATTAATGCACGTATACAGAGCAGCAAATGATAGCAAAGTTTCTTCCCTATACCTGCAGCCTCCACCAAACATAGAATTTGATATATTAATACAAATTTGATAATAGTTATTCCTATTTGATAATTCCCTTTTTCATTTTCTGTGCTGGGAAGTAAGAGAACATAAGAACATAAGAGAAGCCCTGCTGGATCAGGCCACAGCTCATCTAGTCCAGCATCCTGTCGCACACAGTGGCCCGCCAAATGCTCATGGGCATCTCAAGCAGAGACAAGGACAAACCTATTCCTGCTCTAGAATCCCAGCAAATGGCCTTAGAAGCACCCCGGTTCCCCCACCCCACCCCACCCAGCCTGAAAGATGCATCTAGGCATTCGTTCTAGCAGCCATTGATACATCTGTTGTCCATAAATTTGTCTAACCCTACCTTAAAGCCATCTAGACTGGTAGCTGTCACCACCTCTTCCGGCAGCACATTCCATAAGCCGATGACCCTCTGGGTGAAGAAATACTTCCCCCTGTCAGAACTTACTCTCCTACCCATCAGCTTCATAGAGTGCCCCCTGGTTCTAGTATTGTGTGATAGAGAAAAGAAATTTTCTCTATCCACCTTTTCTATACCATGCATAATTTTATATGCTTCAATCAGGTCCCCTCTTAAACGTTGTCTCTCCAGACTGAAGAGGCCTAGAAGTTGCAGCCTGGTTTCGTAAGAGAGGTGTTTGTAAGAGAGGGGAAGAAAAAAATAATTCCGTACATATGGAACTGAAGGGGTGGAGTTACTTTCCTATATAAGCTGGAAATGTAAATATTTCATGAACAGAGCTTGGAAGATTCAGGGGAAGGGAGTGTAATTCAATTACATACATATTAAATGATATGACTAAATCTATCCAAGTAATTATAGTCAGACTTTCAATATAGAACTACTAAAGTCATAGGAATGTTTTTTCCTTTGGTGTGAAGGACATTGCTTTTCTACTACTGACATTTTAATTTATGCTTAAAGTACTATATTTGAGATATCTGGGACACTTTTGAAACTGTTAACTTGTTCCTTTGACAGTGTGGTGATTTCAATCCTGGAAACCATCATATTACACAAGTAACATTATGGGAACCAGAACATTTACCGGTTCCCTAACTTATGGCAGTAGTTGGCAATAGGGATGTATTTGATCCGAACAGATTCATATTTTGTATTTGATTCATATTGAATCAAATGCAAGAAAATTTGTATTCGTTCAAATAGATCCCCCTCAAATATAGTAGGATTCACATTTGATACAGATGTTCAATCCCATACAAATCCCATACAAATGCATGCGGATCTCATGCATATCCCATACATATACATACGAATCCCATATGAAGATTCATGCAAATGTATCAAAACATTTGATTCAAATTCGAAAGTCAATCTTTGAATATGCCAACATTCGATTCAAATACCAATGTTCAAATTTGGCCAAATTTGTACAAATTTTGAACGTTATGAATATTCGTGCACATCCCTAGTTGGCAATAATCAATACAGTGTGGTTTGATGTAGCAGAAGTTTGTGCTACTCGTCACATTCTTGCAACTTGTGAATGAGGAAAACTATGATCACTGAAAGTGGGTTATATGTATTCTGAAAAGCTTGTTCTAGTTCAAGGGTGTAGAAGGTTTCCTCATGACTGCATGGCATTATTGGTATTGTCATTTGAATAACCTATCCCTAATACAACTGTGATAAAAAAAACACATAGATGGTATATCATTTTAATATGCATAGCTGAAAAGGTGCATGTAGAAATGATCCCAGAATTTCCAGATCAGAATTTTGGATCAGAAAGTTTTAAATAGTCAACCAATGGTGACATGAAGCTAACTGGTGTCCTGGTGGGGGAATAAAGTCTTTATAAGCTACAATGGTGCTCTTTTACCCCTTAATCTGGATTGGTATTACACAGGGAATACAGAGAAATGAAGGAGGAGATGCCACCCCAGCATCTACTAGTGATGCTGCAAATTCCTGCACCACATGCATCCCACAGCTGACCCAAAGCTGACCTTTGCTGGCCAGGTATTGGACCATCTGAACCTCTTCTGGGTGCTGGGGGTCAGCTGATGTACTATGCAAGCGTGCTGGCACACCAGGTGACCCTAAACACAACTGAGTGTGTGTCATGTGTCACTGTCATCCTGGTGATAGCCCCAGCACCCGCACAGTCGCACCAGCCAGTGCAAAGAAGATGGAAGTGCCCAGATACCCATTCGGATGCAAGTGAGTGTTCAGGCATGCGGGAAGTTGGCTTGGCCTGGTGCGAATGCTAGTGCACACTAATGCACGCTAGTGGGGATGCACTTTTCCCAACTTGCAGACAGGAAGCAAAGTGCAGAAAGGCCCCTGTTCTCCATTGATATACATACACAGAAGAAGAAAATATCACATCACACTCACAAACATTGATCTGGGATGGAGTTTGTGCTGTGTACATAAGAAATACTTCCGCTTGAATCTGAGATCAAACATTCTTCGGGTACCCAGGGAAGGGCAGCGGGCCCTGTGTCACCCTTCCAAATTCCTCACAAAATTCCTGTGAATGGTGGGAGACTGAGAAAGTATGCAAAAGTGTGGTTCTGATGTTCTGCAGTCAACCATGACCTTGGCATTTCCTGACTTCTTAAAAGGAAAACACACTGTTGGTACAATTCCATTGACTCAAGTGAAGTAGAAGCAGAACTGGACCTTGGAGTGAAAATGTAAAAAAACTTGGTGAGATGGAGAAATTTTGGACTGGGGACACCTTGGGAGAATAACTTTTAGTCTCATTTTTCATTTTGTGCAAAGGTTATGCTTCTTCAGTTAGAATAAGGAACTGAATTCTCACAGAAAGGCAGCTGCATTCACTGCAGTAAAAAAAAAAATTATCTTAGAAATGGTATTGTATGGCACTGAATTTCTCATTCCATCCTCCTCCCAACTTGAATAAATTTTGATGCACTTTGGAAGTACATAGTCTGGCCTTTGGTGTAGGGATGCTTTTTTAAAAAATTGATTCTTTTCAAATCAATTGCAAGGTAGTTTGTATTCATTCAAATAGATCCGCTTTGAATGTAGTAGGATTTGTATGCGATACGAATGTTCAATCCCATATGAATCCCATGCAATTTCATATGAAGCTTCATCTGAATGTATCAAAACATTTGATTCAGATTCGAATGTCAATCTTTCAATGTTCCAACGTTCAATTTGAATTCAAATGCCCAAATTCGTACAAATTTCAAATATTACAAATATCCATGCATAACCCTACTTTGGTGTTCACTAGAAGAGGGATGACATCATCCAGCATGAACTCCTTCCATCAATCTCCCAATACTGATCCTTCCCTCCCAACTATCACAACAGAGAAGGAGAAAAGAAAACTAAGTGATCTGGGCATTCTAAAATCTCTTCCCCATGCAGTTACCACCCTCTAACTAGGCAGCTAGACCTGTCTTTGTGCGTTTTAACTGACACACACATCAGGGCATTTGGGCATCCAGAATGCCCAGATGTGCATGCACGGATTCCTGTTTCTGCCTTTATGCATGCATGCTGAATGGAGGAATCATGGCAGCTCCATCCAGAAGGGAAGTAAGCACTCTACTGTTGGAAAACCTCTGACCAATGCTGGGTTTTCCGGCAATAGTTTTTAACAGGGTTTTTTTTGGGGGGGGGGGAGAATGGGGTTATGGTGGGGGTGCCTATGATACATGGGGCAAGCCTGTCATAGCAGCACTGTAATGGCGTTATATTCCCCCTGTCTGGTCAGGGCCAGACCCTTCCTGGCAGCTAGCCAAGGCTGGATCTGATGTGGTAAATGCCCCATTTTCCTGACAAGGCACCTCTATATCCAACCTCTGGCTTAGCCTTCCCCCATCACTCATCACCTCCATCTGATGACTTTTATGCTGGCAGGTGCAATAAGCAACATGGGGTCTCCCACCTGGTTGACGTGTGCAGTAATGGGATCATCAGGCGAATACTTTGATTTTTGATGTGAGGAAGCTAAAGGGTTAGGAAAAGGCCTATGAAGCTTAGCAAAGCTGAACCAAGCAGAAAGGGAAGCCAAAGATGGATGGGCAGCATGAAGAACTGCCAAAATGTTCTGGGAAGAGTTGCAAAATACTTCAGAAGTCACATCAAGACCCTGAGCATTAGTTCATCTCATCCACTTCTGATCTGACAGCACTTAAGAGCAGCAAAAGTACCAGAACTGACTCTAGTAACAAGACCACACTATATAGGATCTGAATCTATAGAGGGGCTTTTCTTCATTTTATTTGAGAATCTGAGTATACTCAAAGAAATATATGGCCACTGCATTTTTCATTTTCAAATGACATTAAAGGTGACTCACATTTATTGAATAATTTATGTCTAATTTAAAGCCTGGAGCTCTTCACCCTTTAATCCTCAAATGAAGTGAGGGAAAGCAGATCAAAGGCCTTAAAATGGCATTCATTAGCGAGGGCACTATAGTGCAGGCCAGGCAGGTAAGTTGAGTGCCCCCAACCACAAAGAAAAGAAACCTGAGCAATTTGTTGTAATCCACAAAGATGGACGACTAAATGCACGTCCCACACAAAATTATACATCTTGTTGGAAAGCAAATTGCATGGCTCTAATCAAGGCACACAGCCTAAACAAGACAAAATTGGGCCGTAATTGTTTTCTCAGAAGAGAACAAAGAAGTCAAGGGAGCAGAAATGAAGAGGTGCAGAATGGAGCTCTCATTACTTTTTTCAGGGTGATGAAAATGTAACATCCATCTATTTGCTTATTTTCCTTTCCCCACCCCCCAGAGAAGCAATATATTTTATGCCTGGTAAAAGCTACTGATCACTGTGGCTTCTGTGTACAGATAGCTAGGAGCCCAGAATAGTAATCTACTGTAATCTAATCTAATACCTATCTATCTATCATCATCTATATCATCTCCCTCTCTCTCATTGCATCGAGGTGGTAGTTAGTGCTGAACCATCTGATCTACACTTTAGCAGAATCTGCATGGTTCTGTTATGGTACTGAGAGGGTTCCCTAAGGGCACAGAGGGTATGCCTACATTCTTGTACCCTTATTGTGGCATGAGTGCATTAAAGGAGCACAGGATTTGCATGACCCTGTACTCATCCAGCAACCATCTAGTATAACTGCTGTTTAGATACTGCTGATACTGCTTCCTGCTGATCTTTTGTTGCACTGCAGCAACTACCGCCATAATGTATGGACATTCCTGGGTGCCTTTTTGGTAAGCCAACTAGCCCAGACCTGTTTTTCCTTGGCCCTTTCTGCACATGCCTGCCTTCACTCAGGATCAGGGAGTTTGAAATAGATTGCCCACTGATTGTGACCACAGGAAGGCATGGATGGGATCAGCGCCATCTGCACCAATAGTCCTGATTCAGATCAGCCCACCCTGTACCTTCTGAGCTTTGCAGCTGCACCCCCAAACCTCTGAAGACTAGGAACAAAGGTTCATAGCTTTGAGGCCTCTGGGGGTTCAGCTGTGCACAATGGTTTACAACTGAAATGTGTTCCCAAGTAGTCCTGAACATAGAAGGCATGCCTTTTGCATGTCTCTTGTCTTTTGGATCAGGGCTACTGGATCGCTAATAGACCTGATTAAATGGATTTCCCACTAATCCTGACCAGGGCCACTCTGGGTGCTTCCGCACAGGCCCTTTAACACGCATTAAGCACGGATTGGGACACATGCATCCGCATTTATGTGCCTTTCTAGCACACTTCTGGTCACGTGTGTCCGCATTGCACATCCTTCTTTAATGCGGATTTCGGCGGCAAAGCCGGTTTGGTGCCACCGCATCCGCATTAGAGGGGGCTATTAAGCACGCTTCCAGTAGGTGCGTCCGCACCTACCCGTGCTTAATCCGTGCTTACTGGGTGTTAGTTACACACCACATCTCAAGTGGTTTTGCATCGTGAAAATGCATCCATTTAGGATGCGTCCGCATGGCGCAAGTGTAAATAACAAGGACCCTCCCCCCGCCCGCCATGATTGGCTCGCCGGAGCCAAGCATGGCTCGCTGGGGGGCCTCGCTGCCGCGGCTCGCCCTCACCCCAGAAGTGGCGGATCGCCACTTCTGGGGCCAGGGCGAGCTTCCAAAAAGCCCACCCTAGCCCACCCTGCTGGGCCCGCAGCAAAACCCCTCCTTACCTCTCCGTGGTCGTCTTCGTTGTGAGGGTCTTCGCCCAGGATGCAGCGCGCCTGCGTCCTGCACATCTCCTGGGTGGCTGGGGCTGCCAGTAGCAGCCCTTGCCCTCAGGAGTGATCTGAGCAGGCGCATTGCCCTTAGTAGGCAGCGCGCCTGCTCAGAACGCCTCCTGAGGGCAAGGGCTGCTATTGGCAGCCCCAGCCACCCAGGAGACGTGCAGGAAGCAGGCGTGCTGCATCCTGGGCGAAGACCCAATCATGGCGGGCAGGGGGAGGGCCCTCCATCCCGGATCGGAGCCACATGTGCGGCGGCAGGGGTGCGGGGTAGATCCGGATCTAAGAGATCCGGATCTACCCCGTTAATCTGGAGCTGCCGTGCACCCAGAGCTATTAAAACCGGTTTTAATAAATCCGGGTGCCGTAGATCCGTGTGTGTTTTTTTTGCCCCTGTGCGGAAACCGCCTCTGATTGGGATTGGGCTCCTTCTAAAGCAGATGACGCCTGATCAGCAGGGTATGTAGCCTCCTAGGTGTGGATCTGAAGACCTAGATCTGTACTACACAGATCCAGATTAAGAGTTCATGTAGTACACATTCTGGACCTCCTTAGCCACACATTACTGCAGATCAAGGAGTCCCTGTCTCCAGTTAGTCTGGCTCCATCTGCCTTAGAAGTATCCTGATCCAGATCAATTAAGGAGGCCCATTTAATTAGGAACAGAGAGATTGGGACCCTTTGCGCATTGGGCTTTATTTTGGATTATATCGGGATAGGAACCTGACATCTGCATGCTGATCCAGACTACAGGAGACCCTGCCCCAGACCTGCCATAGTCCGCATCAGCATGCAAATAGCAGGTCCCTATTCCAAGATATAATCCAAAATAAGGTCCAGTGCACAAAGGGCCTAAGGCCCTGATCTGGAACATGAGAGGCATGAAGATGGACACCTCCTGTGTTTGGGATTGCCAGGGGGTGGCTTTTAGCAGCATATCACAGCATGCTGGCAAAAGGAAAAAAGGCCCTCACAGACCTCCAGGCTTGGAACTATCATTCCTAGCCTTCAAGAGACATGGGGCTGTGGCCTGAGTTAATTTTCATTTTCATTATTTCCCATTTTTATTTGTTAACTGCCCTTCCCAAAAATAAAATTGCCCAAAGCAGTTTACAACAGACAGAAAAGATACAATAAAAAAGCAGATAAAAGATTACAATAACACATTTTAAAATTACATATATCATACAAAACAAAATACATTATAAAATTATCCAGAACCTTAGAACAGAACAGAGGCAACAATTCTAAGTTTTCTTCTATGTGCTAAGGACACTCCACCACCACCACCCCAAGTTCAGTTGGAAAGCAAGGTAGGAAGATACCCATCTCCCCCCCCCCCATCTCTGTGCCAGGTACCAGGTGCCACCGCAGTTCTTAAACCCTGGGGGCAGGTCTTCCCTCACCTTCTCCACACTGGGTGCCACAGTAGTTCTAGGATTTTGTGGAGGGAGGGGGCAGCAAGACACTATTATGCCCTCACCTTTTTTGGCATTGGGAACCCAGTCCTTAATAGCTGCACGTATCAAATTGAATGTAAGAAAATTTGTATTCATTCAAATAGATCACCTTTGAATGTGGTAGGATTCTATTTGATACAAATGCATTCGTATGAAATCATATGGATATCCAATACGAACACATACATATCCCACATGTATCCAATACGTATCCATATGTATCTGATACATATCCAATACATATCCAATACGTATCCAGTAACATATCCACTCTGAAAGTGTCAAATCTGCCCTGAATCCACTTTGAATCTGCTCTCAATCCATGTCGAATGCACTCTGGATCCACTCCAGATGTGACTGGCGCAGCCACTTTCCCACCTCCCCAGGTTCACGAATGTTCTGAAACATTCGTACAAACATGAATGTCAATGTACGAATATCATCACATTCAAGTCGTATATGAATGTCTGAATTCATATGAATTCGGACAAATATTAAATGTTATGAATATTCATGCACACCCCTAGTCATCAACCCCAGGGGCAGGGAGGGCAGTGGAATGCCAGTTTTCCTTCTCCTTTTTCATGCCTGGCTGGAAGCCCTGCCTGAGGAGGGGAAAACCTTGCCAACCTTCCTGGGCTGGTGCTCTAGTGGTGGCAGCCTAGACCACTCTGTCCCCTGGATGACTCTCCAGCCTGGATGGGCCCTGGTAATTTGGAGCTGCTTCCTTGCAGAACCGGGTCCCTCTTGTCAGCTGCTCTGGACTCCACCTGGTCTCAGCTACACCAGAGACCATAAAGGACAGCTGCTTATGCCATCCCTTCTGGGGGTGGTCTAATGGTGGCACTCTGCCCTCTGGATGACTCTCCAGCCTGGCTGGGCATGAACAACTTAGAGGTGCTGATTCTTTCTAGGACGGGGGTCTTTGGTCAGCTGCTCCGGACTCCACTTGGCCCCAGCTGCCTCATTCTGTGGGTGGGTGTGGGTGTCTTTTGGCTTATTCTGCAATATTTTGTATGATGTACAATTTTTATAATGTATTTTTATTATAATGTTTTGATCATTGTTTTGCATTGTGTAATTTCTGTTTGTTGTAAACCACCTTGGGCAAATTTTCTTTTGGAAAGGCAGTATACAAACAAAATGAAAATGAAATGAAATGATGAAGGTGCAGTTTAAGCCTCAACCTGGGCAATGACGAAGCAGCTGAGCAAGTGAGCTTTGGTTCATATGAGGTCACCTGGTCCATGAATTGCTGTGAGTGTTCATCCTGAAGACTAGAAAAGAGGTGAACTTCTTTGCTGGGGAGGCTGGAGAATTATGGTTGTCTAATAAAAGTAACATTTTCCATGCCTTAGGAAAATGATCCACCGCATGATCCAGATCAGTGGACTGGGCTATTTCGGGCCAACTGATCCCGAACTTTAGAACAGAACAGAGACAAGCGCAAAAAGGACTTTTGTTTCTGAAAACAAAGGACGGAAATGTTGGAGCTGGGGGATAAAAGTTCCCTGGCTGTGATGTTTGCATGGCTGGGACAATAGATGTGTGTGAACAGCACACAGCCACTTCAGAAGAGTGCTACATTGTAATGCTGCTTAATGGCAGGCTCCATCATTGTGCAAGTAGCAATAACAATAGTGTGGTGTAACTTATCGGTAGTAATAACTATTTGGTAGATGCAAATGTTAAATTTTGTGGCACAAATGAGTGTGTGTCATGCTTCAGAATATACATTTTTGAGCAAGAAAGAAAAATGTAGGTTTATTGCCAGAGCAAAATACCATTTTTCTCCTTGTGTGGATTGACACATGAGTTTTAGAAATGGGAGTGCATTCATTGTACAGAAACAGATTTTGACCTCAAAAGGTGAAAGAATAGCATGTTTAAATGACTTCGCTGTCTACAGACAAAACCATTACAGGAATAACTCAGTTTTTGTTTTTATCTCCAATAAACCAAGAAGGTTTGAAAGACCAAGGGCATGTTTACCCTTAACTTTGTGGGATAGAATCATAGAATCATAGACATGGGACCGTTAGGGTCACCAAGTCCCACCCCCTGCACAATGCAGGATTTCCTAAACCAGTGGTTCTCGACCTTCCTAATGCCGCGACCCCTTAATGGAGTTCCTCATGTTGTGGAGACCCCCAACCACGGGGGTAGGGCAGCTGGAAGGCGGGAGGGAAGGGTGGCGGGAGACTCTTCACGACCCCTCTGAAAGGGTAGTTCGACCCCCAAAAGGGTCCCGATCCCCAGGTTGAGAACCACTGTCCTAAACCATCCCAGACAGATGTAGGTCCAGCCTCTGCTTGAAGACTTCCAGTGAAGGAGAATTCACTACCTCCCATGGCAACCTATTCCACAGACTGATCGCCCTCACTGTCAGGAAGTTTTTCCTAATATCTAATCTGTATTGAGTCCCTTGAAGTTTCATACCATTGTTTCTAGTCCTCTCGTCTTGTGCAAGTGAGTATAAGATAGTATAAGATCAGGTGAAGTGGGATACATTGGCGCTTCAACTGCTTGAGCAGTCCCATATTTGATCGCCAGCATTTGAAGTGTGGATGGTCGGCCCCAACCGAGTCAAATTGCCATGCAGCATTTGATGCATGCTGGGACATTACCATGGCAATTGTAATGTGGTGCACCATTGCACTTCTGCAAGCACAGATGTGTTGCCCCACTCCCTTGCAGTGTTTGGCCCAAGTCTGTCACTGTGAGTTCTCATGAAAATGTGTGTCTCTCCCCTGCTCCAGTCCCATTTTCTTCACGTGTTTTATCATTTAATATTGTAAGACGAGGGACTTGTCTCACATTATATGTTGTAAGCTGCTTTGAGAGTCTTTGGGGTTAAAGGTTGCATATCATCAAATTTAATATGAAAAGTAAGAGCTGTAGCCCATCCTTTCAGATAAACTTGGGGGAAGCAATGAAGGGTTTTAAAAAGCAAAAACAAAAAGGTGCGCAAGAGACTAGGGATGTCCATGAATATTTGTAACATTCATTATTTGCTGAATTTGTTGGAATTCAGACATTCATATATGAATTGAATGTTATGACATTCGTACACTAACATTTGTACAAATATGAATGTTTTGGACCTTTGGACATTCGTTAAAGTGGGGAGGTGGGAAAGTGGGGCACCAGTCACATCCGCAATGGATCCAGATTGCATTTGACATGGATTAAAAGTGGATTCAGGTCAAACTTGATGCTTTCAGAGTGTGGATATGTTACGTATATGTATCGGATACATAGTTGTTCATATCGAATACATATCAGATATCATACGAATCTGTAGAAATACATTCATATTAAATAGAATCCTACCACATTCGAAGGGGACCTATTTGAACAAATATGAATTTTCTAACATTGAATTTGTTATTAATCAAATATTTTAAAAAACCCATTCGTGTGCATCCCTAGAAGAGACAAAGCCATTCCTTAGTCTGTTAACCACAATCTGCTCGGCCTACTGCCACATCTTTACTGTTTAAGCTTGTAATTTACACATTGGTTGAGGAACAGTACATGTAGACATATGTGTGAAGGTTCCCCTCATTATTTGGAACCCCTGGTAGCACTATTTTCTATGCGTAAAGATGGAGTAGGGATTTTATTTTATTTTAGGTTGTGTTCTGTTATTTAAATCAAAGAGCGTTTCATGATATGAGTCTCTGTAATCGCCTGAATTTTCGCAACACAGAACAGCTTTATCACCTCTTCATCTCCTCTGTGAGGCACACATGAACGGGAGAATATATTATTCCCTAGGACATAATTCCTGCAAAGCCATTCTGGAGCTTACATCACTGTGTGTGTGGTGGGGGTGGCGGGAGACCCTTTAAGTATTTCCATGATACTTGTGAAAAATAAATATTGGAGGGAAAAGACAGTTAACACTTGCCAACAAAGACCATGGCTTATGTCACGTTTATCCATTCGGTAGCACCTGATTTTTGTTCAAACCTAACGTCCCACAATGCACCCACAATCCTATTTTCAATTGCACAAGATGGGAGGATGAGAAACAACAGTATGAAACAGTACGAAAGTACAAGGGAGTCAATACAGATTAGATATTAGGAAAAACTTCCTGACAGTGAGGGTGATCAGTCAGTGGAATAGGTTGCCACATGAGGTAGTGGGTTCTTGTTCACTGGAGGTCTTCAAGCAGAGGCTGGACCTATATCTGTCTGGGATGGTCTAGGAAATCCTGCATTGAGCAGGGGGTTGGACTCGATGACCCTAGAGGTCTCTTCCAACTCTATGATTCTTCCACCTGGAAGACGTGCAGATGCAGCATGCAGTACAATACTAGCCCTGCCACTAGTATAGATCTGGAGCAGTTTTAACCACTCCATGCCTATATACTCAGGGGATGCTCCAGCATGTGTGGAATCATTTCTAGTGAAGAAACTGCTCTGTGCAGTGCAGATGCAGCTTGTGGAAGTGCCCCTTGCATGCATCTATAAGATAAGTGTGAAAGGCCCAAGGTCTTCTAGTTGAGTGGGACAGGGTTCCATTTTGGGTACCCTGACCTGCTCTATGATCCATCCTGTGATGATGGAGCATGCCAAAATGGAGCAGTGCTGGCCTTATCTAGCACCAGCATGCCAAGGGGAGGACCCTAGACCCTTTCAAAGTACAGAATAATGTCCTTTGTGGAAAGTGCCTGAGTTTTTAACAGGAAAAATAAAAAAGCTGGCATTTGAGGGGAAAAATAAGAGCAAGGAGTCTTCATTCATCCTCCAACACACTGTGCCTGACAAATATATTTATTTTTGTACTCTGTAATTCTCTAATTAGAGCAACATGTTTTCATGGCATTCCAAACCACTTAAATTAGAAAAATCTGTATTTCCAATGTCTGTGCTCAATTTATTCAAAATCTAGCCCCCTCTGGTTTCTCTGATCTCTATCTTAGCCGTTATGTTCTTTTTGCTTTAATAAGGCTGTCATTTAAAATTCACCAAGCTGTCATTATTTTAGTGGCACGCTGGAAAAAAAAACCCTACTGTCTTCTTAGGGGTTAGTTGCTGTTAATGAGATATGGCAGCATTCAGTCAGTAGTCACTGTTCTCATCTTGAACCTGCAGCCTTCAGGTACATCTAACCCTATTTTGTGGTGTACCACAGTCCACAACTGCTTAACAGCAGGAGGCACCATGACTAAAGCCATATGGATTCTTTTCATTCTGAAAGCTCATTCTGTGGTTTTTCCCTCTCTCATCCAAAAAAAAAGAGCCTTTTCATTCTCCATGAACCATCCCTTGCTTCATATATGAATAGCAACAGCAACTGGGGTTTTAGGCAGCTCATGACTCCATGGGTACAACAGGGTCAGCTATATTCCCTCAATGGTTTAAGATGATCATCATCCTCACGCCTACGCTTTACAAACCAAAACCTACTCTTCTGGGAGAAAAACTTGAACAGTTTTTCCAGTTGTTATTGGTGCATTGGGTACAATACTGAAAAAGCAAAAAACAAAACCTCAATATATTCAGAAAACATCAGAGAACAAGTGAAAAAACAATTCCAACTTGACAAATGTGAAAATGCATCAGTACTTGGAACCAGCTAATTTCATTCTAAGTACGAGTAGCTCACTGATTCTAAAAGCTTTGGTTAGGATTCAGGTTCAGGATGGGTTGAAGTTTCAGTCAAGCTTTATTTGCAAGTATTTTTAATTTTTTAAATCTCAGTTGTGTTCAGATGATTTCAAACCTATTTTGTAATGGTGGCACTCATGCCAGCCCAAATCACTTAAGCCAAGGGCATTCTGAATTCCATGCTCAGAAGATATCTGGACAGGCAAGAGGACAAGATTTCCTCGCCCTTTGCAGGCTGTAGCAGACCTCTCTCTCCTCTGAGCAACAGAGCACTGAATGGTATGCCTTACATTTTTCCACAAACTTGCCTTCAGACACATTCCTCCTTCTTCACTTTGGACAATCAGAGGCCAATTTGCACTTGGCCCCATAGTTGATGATAGGTTAACATCTGAGCAGGTGCATCTGTGCTTGCAAGAGTCATTTACAACCTAGAAACACCTCCTGTCTTGCCAGATGTTAGCCTAACATCAACTAGTAGTGGTGCACAAAATGGTGCGCCACACACAAAACCCAACCTTACCCGAAAGCTTATTTGTTGCATCCAGCCCACAACCATTTGCACCATTTCTAGTGTGAGGGGTTATCTGAGGTGCTGCTGGCACCTCAGAAGACCCCAAATGCGACTGCACCTGTGCAGATGGTGCAAGCACAGTCGCAATCACAGCAACCTCTGGACACAAGATGGTGGCACCCTATCGGTGATTGGACATGCACCCAGTCACAGGTAAGTCTTCAGGCATGTGGGGCTTAGTGCAATGTGTACTGTCTCCCCAACCAGCAGACAGAAAGCCAAATGTGAAAGCATCCCATGTCTCCACTGAGGTTTGTAACTTTGGGTAGTGCTGGCTACCATCAACCTGTCCAGGCCCTTCCTGAAACTGTCGAAGCCAGTAGTGACTCATAGCTAGGAACACAGCCAGAAGTGTGGTACGTGAATTCTACAAGCTTCTTTTGGAGTCCAAAACACACCACAAATCCCTTTTTTTGATCCACATTGGATGAAATAAGGAGTTGTAGCACATTTCAGACTTCAAAAAAGGCTCATGAATCCCTGTGCTGCTCTTCCAGACTCTTTTGGAAGCACTCCTGACTGTCAGTCATTGTCAGAGATCTAAACTAACACCACATTTCAATCAAATCTCATAGTTTATCTGTCTGTTCTGTGAAGAAATACTTCCTTTCATCTATTTTGTGTCTTCCTATATTCAGTTTTATTAAGTAACCTTATGCAATTATTTTGAGAAAGCCAGGGGGTGGGGATGGACGGACAGGCAACCCTGTCCTTGTCTGCATTGCCTATACATAATTTTGTACACCTCTATCATATCACCTCTCATTCATCTTCTTGCTGAACCAAAAAGTTCAAAACGCATTACTGAAAGTTTCCAGGATTTTATCAAACAAAGGAAGTTCACAGCTTATGAACTGTGTAAAAGCAAAAGCATGTTATAAAAAAACAGTGTTATACCAGAGACGTCACATTTTGCCAATCATCTAAAAGCAAAGGCGTGTTACACTGAAGTGCATTACACAAGGGATGTCTGTAATAGCACTCTTCTGATTTGAAACACACAAACGTTCAGCAGTGTGTCCTTTAGGGCAGTTCTCCAAGGACCATTCTGTCTCCCAGGGCTATTGCAAGGATGAAACCAATTGCACCCAAAGCTGTCCTAGAATCACTGGATCATAGAATTGCAAAGGATCTCCTGACGTCCAAGCCCTTACTCAATTCAGGATCCACTAGAAATTCTACAAAAATTGCCCAGGGCAGGTGATCAGGACAAGCATCCTGACCTACTCTGATTCTAGACAGTGAAACTTCCCCATGGGAACTGGGAACTCAGAACAGCCTCCCTCCACTCTTTCCTATGGGTGGAGTATTTGGAATGCAACATGATTAAAAAACAAACACCTTATTCGAGTTTGTCTTCACTCTGTAGACAAGTGCTTCCCCAGAATTCTTGACCAGAGAGTAACTGTTAGGGATGCGCATGAATATTCATAACATTTTTGGACGTTTGTACACAAATCAAATGTTACAACACTCATACCTTAACATTCGTACAAATACAAATGTTTCAGACATTCGTATGAATAGTTAGGTCATTAGTTAAACTGGGGAGGTGGGAAGTGGCTGCACCAGGCCCATCTGCAACAGATCCAGATTGCATTCGACATGGATCGAGAGTGGATTAAAAGTGGGTTGAGGTCAGATTTGATGCTTTCAGAGCTGATATGTTACAGGATACATATTAGATATGTACAGTATGCATTTGTGCCGGATATGCATCAGATAAGTATTTGTCTGCAATGGATACATATGTGTTCGTATCAGATACATATCAGATATTCATACAATCCTACCACATTTGAAGGGGATCTATTGAAACGAATACAGATTTTCTAACATTTGGTTCATTAGGATTCAAATGTCAAAAAAAAACCATTCATGCACATCCCTAGTCACTGTCACTCTCATCCAAATAACAAAGCCTCTGCTAATTTTCTTCTCCTCTGCTTACTTTCTAAACCTGTGATCATTCCTTTAAGTCATTTCTTTAGGAAAAAAGCATTCAATTGCCAGATGCTTTCAGTACAGATTTGTGTGTGTGTGTGTGTGTGTCACACTGTAGCTCACTCCACCTGTTTCCTGAACTTGCCTTGGCAGTAGGGATGGGCACAAATATTTGTAACATTTGAAATTTGGCCGGATTTGGACATTCGAATATGATTTGAATGTTGACACATTCGAAGACTGACATTTGAATTTGAATCAAATGTTTGGATACATTCATATCAAGCTCCGTATGAGATTTGTATATAGGATCCGTATGAGATTTGTATATAGGATCCGTATGAGATTTGTATATAGGATCTGCATGCTATTCATATGCACTCGTATGGGATCCATATGGGACTGAACATTCGTATTGAATATGAATCCTACCACATTCGAAGGGGATCTATTCGAATGAATAAAATTTTCTTGCATTTGATTCAATAAGAATCACATCTATATTAAAAAAAATCTGCCCATCCCTACATGGCAGGGGGGAAGAATTCATTGTTTTGGAAACATGGAAATTCAAAAAATATGAATAGGGATGTGCCGTATCACGTTACATCTATTTCTCATGTGCTTTTCTCTTGATGGGAAACTCCCAACCATCGATTTCACAGTTTTCACACCAAATAAAATAAGAGTGTAGTTTGAAAAAGACGATTCCACTGCTGAAAAATTCTGCCAATCACTCTCTTGACCTTTAAGGCCCAAGAAGTCACATGCTGAGGATTGATATCTACTGGGTAAGAATGAAAAGTCACCCAGAAGGTGACTCTTTTAACAGTGTCTGATCACACCCTATGAGAGAAAAATGTGGCAGGAATCTTGTTGCTTGGCTGGGAAGTTTTTTTTTTATTATTTTTATTTTTCTAATGAAGAAAAATGAGGAGAAAGGAAAAGACAAAATCAGCTTCCTGTTTTCTGTTCCCCTTCTCTGTTGTTTATAGACTTGCGCCGGAAGTGAGTTGTGTGAATTAGACGCAAAATGATTTTCTGCAGGTCCCACTGGGATGCATAATTACTATCCCAGTGTAGCTGCAGCCTGAAAATACTACATTTTGATACTGGAACTAGTGTTTTTGAGTAGAGTCTCTTGCTCAAGATGGCTATCTTCTTGCTTGCAATTAAGTTGCTCAACATTTGTTAATGTGCATGTCTGAATGTGTGAGAGAAACATTTACCTTCCATACAATTTCTACAGGTACTCACATTAGGCATGCACTTGTCATTTTAAATTGTAGTTAATTGGTCTCATGTTAACTTTTCCATTATCCAAGGATCAATATTAGCCTAACTTGACTGTAATTGCCAAGATCAGTCTTCTTTCAAAATATTATCTTCCAGTTCCCTCAAATACCCCACCCAAAGCACGTAGAGGACCTTTATTACAGTTTAATTCTTCTATCATGTAGACCAGTGGTTCCCAAAGTTGTCTGGGCTACGACCCATCTAATATAAGTTTACCAACTCTGGACCCACCTCTAGGAAATTTAACCGTTACCAATATGAATAAAGGACTTTTCAAATAACAAAGTTTTAATACATTTTTTTTATTACTTAATTAAATAATTACATCAAAAAAGTTATTTCAAATACGGTTAAATTTCCTAGAGGTGGGTCCCGACCCACAGTTTGGGAAACCCTGGTGTAGACTATTCAAGATAATTGCTATTCAAGTCACCTGAATTAACTGAAAGGGCTCCATCATTGTGCTATCGTTTGTTTGTCAGTGGATAAAACATGCCTCAAAGAAGAATCCAACTAAGGGGTTCCAGAGGGAACAGCCAGTCTTGAAGCCATCTTGGAATCATTGCATAAGCAGCACTTTATGTTGCTTTCATTTGGTCTGAATTCCTTTGGAAATTGCAAGGGTGCTATAAAAATTGCTGTGACACTGGCAGGGGGAAAGATAAGTCTGTGATGTACGATCACTTAATGTGATGGTAGATTTTAATTTGGCTGCTTATAAAAAGCAAGGCAATAGGCCCAAGAAGGTCCTTTCCATACAGGATGTTATCCTGTACTAGGAAAGGGTTTGTGGTCTTCCGTTCCTCATCCAGCATTGTTTCCAGACAGATTGACTGTTCCAGTGAGGATCTGAGGCTGATTCACTCTTTGGCCCATAGTTTACAATTACAATTAAAATTTACAATCTGGGCAGGTGCATCTTCACTTACAGGAGGCACTTACAGCCTACAAGCACCTGCTGCCTGCCCAGATATTGTCTAATTTTAAACTAGCTGTGTTGCATAGCATTATGCACCATAAGCAACCTAGCCCTCCCTAATCATGACCAGGAACTTATCTTACTAGTGGGACCTCCAGCAGTTGAGTATATGCACTCTGGCCAGTTGTGGAGGTCATCTGAGCTGCTGTGCAAGTGCGCTGGCAGCTCACATGACCACCTGACACGACTATGATGGCACAAAGTGTCAGCATCACTGTTGTAATGGTGCTGATGCACATGCAATCATGCAGGGTGCTGCACTCAAGATGGCAGCACCCTGCGGAGGATAAGGTAAGTGATTGATCATGCTGGGGCTAGGCTGCTGAGCGCTAGTCAACATTAGTCTAAATTGCTTCTGTTCCAGTTGGGAACTCTGTAGCTCAGCTAAATACTGGAATGGCCTAAAGTGTCAACAACTCAGCCAAACTCACTTGGAGGAAATATAAACCCTTGCCTTTCTTTTCTTCTTTCTTTCCACTAGTATCTTGCTGTATACCAAAGGTCTTAGGACAAGCTATAAAAGATAAGCAAATTAAATTCACTCAGGTCAGGAGCTGGAGGGCTGAACCTTGAATAAAGAGGTCAAAACAGGTATATTGAAGGTACCTAATGCATTTCAGAAAAAAATCAGTACAAGCTATTACATTCCCCGGACTCAGACTGAAAAAATAGTTTTGATTGAAGGAAGGAATCTGCTTGTGGCCACATGTAAGAAAAGAATTAGGATCAATCACTCAGTATCTGTTAAGCTCAGGGCCTCTTCCAGAAGGTAAGAGACAGTGAGAAATATATATATATATACATTCACTCCCTTTCTTTGGCTTTTTACATGCTTGACTGGCTCACCATATAAGAAGGGAAGTGGGGTTATCACAGGAAACCTGGGTAAGTTTTGGGGAGGGTTCAAATGCACTAAGCACCTTCAAGTGCAGATGATTAATGCACTCAGGGCCATTTTGTCCAAGGCTTCCCATAGCTGGGAAAATCAAGTACGAAAAGCCCCCCCCCCCCCAGTATTTACAGATGTGAAAAACTCAATCCGCACTTGTAAATTCAACCCAATAGTGTTTATGTTCATGGATATTCATGTCAAACCAAACATGCAGGTGTTTAGATATCCAAAAATTTGATATCCATCTCCCACTTGCAAACCTAAAGACTGAACACTCATGTTTTGCTATGGTTCTGCCAAAGAAAACCTTTATTTTTTCCAATGGGGAGGGGAATGATATTTTTTTCAAACCAGCGCAAAATCAAACACAAACAAGAATTTCTTTTGACTAAATGGTTTGATGGTGAAATGAACATCTACTCCCATATCAACCTGCCCGTGCCTTAAGATCTGAAGGGGTGGCCCTCTTGGTTGTTCCACAACCCTCAGCAGCCAAAGGGGTGGGCACCCGGGAGAGGGCCTTTTCAGTGATGGCCCCTAGGCTATGGAATAGTCTCACCCTTGAGGTATGTCTTTCATTTTCATTGTACACCTTTAGGAGTGGGCCTTTTTCAGCCCAATCTGGCATCTGAACTAGGCCTCCTTGGGGCTGGAGAAGGCTGTTCCTGGGAGGTCCAAGGCCAGAACAGGAAGGCCTGGTTCACCCCAGGAAAGCCTATTTCCATGCACAGATGGTGCTGGAAAACACCCGCGGATGGCGGAGGAGCCACAAGAGAAGGTAAGGGGGCACATGGTGGGTGGGTGGGTGGGTTGGCAAGATGCCTCCTCCGATCCTATGCCCAAAATAGGCCTTAGGCACTTCTGGTTCTGGGCTTGCAGATCCAGAAGTGTCTTAGAAGAAGGCACAGTGGCGGCAGCGAGGACAGGTAAGGGGGGGATATTCATTTTGTACACAGATATTCTAAATAAGATTCTAAAGAATATTTGTACCCAAATACAAATACCCCCAAATTTGTTGGTATTGGGATTCGTCCGAAGCGACATTTTCCCACATTCGATTCATTATGAATCGAATGTGGGAAAATTGCTTTGTACACACCCCTAAATCTGCAGCCCTGCCCCTATTCCTATTGCCTTTTCTTGTTTTTTTAGCATTTTAATTTTAGTTGAATATTAAAGCTTCCTCCAGCTGCTGAGCAAGATCTAAAGAGAAAATTGCCAGAGCAATGGGCCGGGCAAAGCTATTTCATGGCTCCCATGTTCTTTTATCATCATTTTTTTTTCTTCCTCTTCTGAGCAAAATGAATGGCTAGCGTTTCGTAGTGGTTTTCTGAAGCCCATCCAACAAACCTGCTGAAGAAACAGTAATAGCAGCTGGACTTGACATACAATCTTGCCCTTGGTGTATTAAATCATTCTGATGTAATGTCTGACAAATCACATGGCGTGGCTATTAAAACCTTCTCAGAGCATGTGCTACAGCAGTAGGACAGACTGTGTAATGAGCCCCGAGCTCCCAGCAGATAAAAAAGAAAGCATTATTATGAAAACAAATCTTCAGGAAGCTCACATTTCATTTAGAGAATGATGCCTGGGAATGGAAGTTCCTATGTGCATTTATACTACCCCCAACTCCATCCCTGCCGTCACCGCTACAGCCATCTCCGCCACCACCTCCAGAAAATATTCCCTGTTCCTTATTTCATGTTGCAAAGCCATCTGAGGCAGCAGCAGCAGTCTGCATTCATGATCCAGGTGGTGTGGTACAGCTCTTCATGCACTAAATCCTTAAAAAAGAAGAAGAAGAAGAAGAAAAAGCATTAATATGCTAAATACATTGTAGCCTATTGGCTCCCATGGCGATAGCACCAAAAGCTTCATGAATAATCCATGAAGCACCTGGAGGCATGAAATTTTCATGTGCCGTTTCTAGAATGTTCACAGCAAGTTCCTTATAGGGACAAACAAGTGACAGATATGTTTGGCATGCAGGGCTTCATAAATGAGGTGTGCGCATGTACACAAGAAGGAAGCCCAGCTTTTCGGTCAACTGTTCAAACAACAGAAGTGCCTTGCGTTGTTACCTTGTGACCACAAAGATGTACAGTGCTTGAAGGCTGGATATTCAAACCTTCTTAATTTACAACCTGCACTGTAAAAAAAAAATTAAAAAATGTATATTTTGTATTTAGATTCTTTAAAAAAAAACAAACAAGCTTTTCCTTTTTCATGGACTGGGAACCTGGACTGGAAGGAGGTGTTTTCTCGCCCATTTACTCTTTGCTATAGGAGTTATTTAGAGAAAGATGAGATTTCCCAACGTGCACGTGTCCAACAGCACAATGAAATATGTCATCCTAGGCATTTCAGACAGTCCCTCATGGCAACTTCTAAAAGGAAGAACAGCTGCAGGAAAAATAAGTGGGGGGGGGGGGATCTTGTGGCACCTTGAAGACTACTAACAGATTTATTCTAGTATATTTTTCATGTACTAGAGATCTGTTTCATCAGATTCATAAGACTATATAGTAGGGGGTGAATGGAATCTGAATGTGCCAATTTTTCCAGTTTGTTTGTCTATACATTAAATGCATATGTTGATCATCTGGTTTACCAAATATTCTCAGCAGATGAAACAAGGAACTGGCTAAAAACCAGCACAAACAGGGTAACAAAGAATGAGCTCACAGGTTAAAATCCAGAAGGCTTTGGTAATAAAATGATCTTTACCTGGTCCAGAATCCTAGGGCAATTCTGCATTGGCCAGTTTAGTGGATTAGCAAATGTACATGGGGTCCCTTTTCCATGCACACATGGGTTCAGCTTAAAGGAGGCCCCACCAGGGCTGCTTTCACACTTGGCTTCCCATCCACTGAACGGGAAAGTGTGTGACAGACCAGTGTGTACTAGTGTTCACACTTGGCAATGCTAGTACACGTTGCAATAACCCCCACACACCAGGTGTCTTACCTGTGTTTGGGCGCATGCCCAATCACCGGAAGGGTGCCACTAGAGCCTGCTGTGACTGTGTGTGTGCCAAAGTGATGATGATGCTCTGCACACACACAGTCACATTTGGGGGGTCATCTGAAGTGCCAGTGTGCTTGTGTGGCACCTCAGAGGACTCCTCACACCAGAAATGGTGTGGATGGTCATGGGCTGGATTCTACAGGTAAGCTTTCAGGTAAGGTTGGGTTGTGAGTGGTGCACAATTTAGTGCACCACCGCTAGTTGATGAGAGGTTAACATCTGGTAAGGCAGAAGGCGTTTCTAGGTTGTAAATGCCTGCTGCAAGTGCAGATGCACCTGCCCAAGTGTTAACCTACCATGAATTATGGGCCCAAGTGTGAATTGGCTTCTGCTTAGACCACATGCACCCCTTAGACCAAGGCAGGGCTTCCCTTAGCCCACACCTGCATGCAAAAAGGTGTTGTATGTTTCAGTATGCTGGCGAGTATACAATCTGGCTCTGTCGTCAGTATCCACCTCCATCTAGAGGTGTCAATAATAACTTTTTTACTAAAGAACATGAAGAAAATTGGAAAGAAGGGTTCAGGGTGAAGCAGGAGTTCCCCCTATTGATTGATCTTTATTCCTAAATTATCTGCTTCAAAACAAAACAAAACAGGCCTTCACTTGGCCCTGTTTAATTCTCTCTCTTTCTCTAGCTGTTGTTATATATCTCTGATGCCACCAGGAGTCCAGTATTGCCTAGATGCAGTGCGGAAAAAGGAAAGGGATGCTGGAACAATCAAGATCTGTCTCAAGAACATTTGATAATCTCTTTGGTTTGGGGACATAGACCACATCTAGCCTGCTCTTATAAATCAGGGCAGAATCTGCACAGCACGTTATCCCATGCCATGCATGTCCAATCTGGGGATGGATGGGTGGGTGGGTGGAGCTACAAACACCTGGGAGAGGGCCTTCTCAGTGATGGTCCCTAGGCTATGGAATAGTCTTCCCCTTGAGGTGTGTCAGGCATATTCATTGTGCCTGTTTAGGAAGGTGGTGAAGAAGTACCTCTTTGCCCTGGTCTTTGGTTAAATGAGAATACAATTTCTCTTTTCACTTTCAGCTGCAGGTCAGGATAAAAATGCAAATAATAAATAAATAAGCAAGAGTCAAGGACGATGATGCCTGAAGTCCCCAGCTGGTTCAAGCTGGTTACCTTGAAGCAGCAACAAACCTCTGCTTTTGGGACTTCACTGCAATGGTATTAGGATCCCTCATACCTGGTTGACCAGAGGGCCAGTTCACACCTGGCCTGCTAGTAGATACTGAGGTACCTTCTGGGAAGCACCACCTGCACTTGCAGGAGGCATTTCCACATCAGAAATGACTCCTGCTATAGCAGAAGCTACCCCAGCAGCTACTAGCAGTTGTGCACAAAATCATCCACAACCTCACCTGTTCCAGACAGAGGAGCAACCATTCACACCTCTGTTGGTACTGGGGGGGGGGAGTCATCTGAGGTGCCATGCAAGGGTTGGTTTGGTCTTCACTAGCGCTCACAAGTGTAAAGGCTAGTGCGCATCAGTGGGGATGTACTTTTCAAAGTGCAGAAACACCCCAGATCAACTACATGTTGCTATCCACACATGAGCAGCTACACCAGTCTACCACCATAGGATGCTTAAAGTGGTCTCCCCTTGAATGGGCTTCAGCTCCCTTTGGGGACTGTAGCCTGGCCCAAAAACTCTCCCTTTCCACATGTGTCATTCTTCTGGGAAGCATAGGCTTCTGCTAGATTGATCCCCAATACAGCCAATGCATTTCACATGTGGACGCAGCCTAAATGTTTTCAAGTATGTCTCAGTAATAAGATCTCAAAATCAGAACTTAGTTTTGAATTATTTTAAATATTCTGGAATTTCATTTCAATTTAATTCTGAGCAGGCTCATCAAAATAGGACAAATAGAGGAAATCATTTCAGAGGCAAAGGATCTCATGAGGTAGGATGGATGCAAAAATCTATAATCCATGTGATTAGGACAGTGGTCGGCAAACTTATTAGTCAAAAGAGCCAAATATCAACAATACGACGACTGAAATTTCTTTTGAGAGCCAAATTTTTCAAACTCAAACTATATACGTAGGTACATTGTTATTAACTTAATTAAGGTACTCCTAAGATGGAAGAGCCACACTCAAGGGGCCAAAGAGCCGCATGTGGCTCCCGAGCCACAGTTTGCCCACCCCTGGATTAGGAGATATGTGCATTCTTTAGCTTGGCGATTATTTTATTTATAGTACCACAGTGTAGATACACCATTCTTAAGGAAAGCTCTTCAGTTTTCTTTTCCAATATGACCACTCTTCCCCTCTCTTCCCCTCTCTCCCCCCTCCCTTCTCTCCCCCTCTCCCTCCCTTCTCTCCCCCCCTCCCTCCCTCTCTCCCTTTCTCTCCCCCTCTCTTCCCCATGCACACAAACACACATACATACTTTCCCATCTTGGAATATTTACAGAGCAAATAGTTTGTAAGCAGCAGTTTATTCACTTTTGGAGTTTTGTTATCACATTCAGAATATGCCATTTGGAGAGCACACATTGATTGTCTGTTTAAGGAATGAAATGCCACGTTGCCGCCGCTGCTGTGTGTATAAATAACTTTTCATTTGAAGATGCTGTGCGCATCTCTAAATGGGGACAATCAATATCTGCCATGACTGATGGGGAAATTAGCAAAGTGATAAGATTCATGCATGAGCTGCTGCTGGTCGCTGAGCTGCACACCTAAAAGCAAACTAATGTTACCTGGAAGAACATTTACAAGCTAGACATGTGTTCCGTCCGACCATTCTTATCCTGTGGAATTATTTTTTCACTGGGCCTATTATAAAGGTGATTCAGTGAGTTATTACTGTTAACAAGCTAAACATTGCTTGAGCATGTTTGACATTTCAAAATCAATGTGAAGTTTAAATCTCTGAATAGGTAGAATGGACTACAAATCTTTCTCTCTTTTCTCTCTCTCTTTCTGATAATGGGAAAGATCACTTGATAATGTTGGCTGCTTATAGAGATGGTTTGGGGAAAATTCTGCATACTGAGTTATTGAAATTCTTTGGTCTGAGTTTTATTTTTGAGTTTTCCAACGTGACATCTTTAATCTATGCCAGCTGAAGCTAGATAGGACTTCCATACCATGCAGAAAACATGCACAGAATGCAATAATAAATAATCAGCAAAGTCAGTAGCTGGCCAGATGCTCCAAAGACCTCCTTTTGTTTTCTTGGCCTTTGTAGCTATTCCTTCCCCATTCTGGAGGGTGTTTCTGTGTTATCGTCCCCTCTTCTCCCCTAGCTGATTAAACCTTGAAGGTGCATTTGATTCATCTGTTTTGAATCTCTCCAATAGAGTGCATTATCTCATAATTTTGTCTTTTGCTTCCCAGATCTTGGTGCTATTATTTATTTATTTATTTAAAACATTTATATACTGCTTCATCATCTTAAAAGAACTCAAAGCAGTTTACATCAGAATGTTTTTTGCAAATTAAAAACAGCACAGGACATGAACACACACCCTCCAGACACCATGGTGAAAGGCCAGCTCTTAAACATATGGGCTGCAAGACCAGCATGGACTTCTTCAACATAGAACTGGAGAGAATTTCTGGGACCATGCTGTGTCTGCCCTTTGATTTTGCTATTTTTGGAAGCACAGAAAACTCCCAGAAGTTTGATTTGATGTTACATCCAAGGAGTCCACACCAGATTCACAATCCTGTGGTAACAAGCCTGGACTGTAAGGAACTTTGTGGGATTTCCCATACAATCTAATTTGAATTTGAGGGATTATATGCTGGAAAAGAGCCCTGTCATGGTGTTGGGGCTGTTTGCTGGTCCTGCTGCAATGCCAACAGTTGGCCACCATTTTTAATATATTTGGAGACAACCCTTGGGCCCTTTAAAAGTAAGAAGGGTGATCCTGCACTGGCTGGTATCTGGACCAGCAAGCATGCTGGAAACCTCCCCTTTCCGTATACTCTTGTGGTCTAAGGGAGACCCCAGGCAGGGTGTGTGGAAGGGAAGTTCCTAGTACTCTTTCTGATTCAGTATATCAGCCAGTGCAGAATTGCCCACAGAAGATGGATTACACTGCTGGTCTACATTGTCGGATTGTCTCATTTCTTCCATTTCTCCCATGGTTTAACATCCACAGAAAATGAGGCAGGTCAGACTCAAGTCACAGCTCATTTTTGCAATGTGGAAATGATTATCCAGATTGACATTTATATCAGCACAGCAATTTAAAGATGACTAGAAAGTAAAAATAAGTAAATCAACTGCTTATTTGGATGACTTAAGAAGAAAGTTGGAACAATTATGGATTATTTTTGTTGCTACCTTTAGTTTCTGGGTCCATTATTTCTTATAGGCATGAGTCAAGGATGATAAAAAGTGTGTGGGGGGAGAACAGGCTGGGACAGACAGTCTCAGCATTACTCTTCATCTCTGCTGTGAAGGGAGCAAAGTTCATCTTTAGCCAATTTATTCCTCTGATTGGATAGCAAAAACAAAACACACACACCAGTTACTTTCGTCCACATCTTGCTATATAATTTTGTCTGGAAAGGTACCAGAAATGTGCTTTTGGCTGCATGCTGTTTGGCGTGAAATGGGCACGTATGGGACCAGGAGTGGGTCCGAGATCGATCCCAGCCCATCCCCATGCCATTCCCAGTGAGGCTGGGTGTGGGTTGGGCGTGGATGCACCCGTCCCCATGCAAACTGCGCCAAACCCTGGCATGGGGGAGCAGCCCTACCTCCTCTCTGCTTCCTCTCTCCTCATTGGAAGCCGGATTGACATCAGCCTATCCCTGTGCTGCCAGCCGCAAATACCGCATCCTCACCCCTCCCTTAGTGGCACAGAAAGCCAGGACTGGGCTGGGAGGCACAGGAAAAAAGTTAAAATAAAGCTTACTACTAATAATAAATTTATAAGTAATTTTAAAAGACCAAAAGCTCCTATGAGGTTTAGCGGCAGTTGGGCACTTGAGCAGTTTGGGGCACCCAATGCCCGCCAAGTTTAAAAGGGAGAAAATCAAGCCATTATCATGATCGCCATGGCAATTGGGAAATGGGGGATGAAAATTTTTGGAACTGGAAAAAAATCAAGCCATCATCCTGCTGCCTTTGCGATCGGGAAATGGGGGTGGAATATTTTCCATGGAAAATGTACAAAAATTAAGCCATTATCCTGCCTGCCCTGGCGATTGAGATTTTTCAACTCCCAAAAAGTGACAGCCGCTGAGATCTCCAATGCACAGGGCAGGAACACCAAGCACACCCCACCTCCAAAGGACATGAGCACCAATCTCCTCCCCAAATAGCCCAGGATCGTCCCCATGTGCAGTCTCAGCTTGCTAACCTATGCGTGCCGGGACCTCAAACCATGCTCAGACTTCTGTTTTTGGGTACGAGACCAAACCCTTATAAAACCCTTATAAAACAAAAAATAAAAGGTATCTCCTTGCAGGTATCTCCTTGTTAAAGCCAAATGTTGTTTTAACTCAGCTCTTCTTCCTGTGATTCCTCCTAACTTCCTTTATGAGCTGTATTCCAAAAAGTGAAATACACAACAAACTTCAGAAAGTTCATCTGCTGTGGAACATTAACATTCTGATTAACAAATAAGTAGGGATTTGCAGGAATATTTGAAACATTCAAAATTCGATTGAATTCGTTCGGATTTGGACATTTGAATTTGAATCGAATGTCTATAAATTCAAATTCAAACATTCAAACAAATTTTGAATTTTTGAATCTATTCATTTGAATTATTCAGACATTTGTATGTGTATGGATCCGTACACATTGTGTACTCGCCTGCATACATCTTTCCCACATCCGTATACATTTGTACAGATCCATACAGGACGAAAACAGGATGTATAGGGGATAAATATGGGATGCCTACAAATGCGTACAGGTGCATACGAATGTTGTTGACACTCGTATGTGCAAATTCGAATAGAAAATTTGAATGACAGATTCAAATTTACTCAATTCAAATCGAATGTAGATATATTTGAATTTTAAAGATTTGAATCAAATCCCAAAAGTTGCATTGGTACACACCCGTACAAATAAGTGAGCTGGAAGGAAACTATTTAGAAAGCTGCATCTTCATTGAGGATGTGAAAGAAAAGTCCCCTTGATTAGATTTGTTACAATTATAAAGCAAGGGTAACCATTTGCCATTCTCAATGGATTTATTTATTTATTTATTTATTTATTTATTTATTTATTTATTTATTTATTTATTTATTTATTTATTTATTTATTTATTTATTTTAAGAAGTGTTGCCCTGTATTGCTTTCCTGTCATCACTTTTAAATGTGGGCCTTTTGGCACTTAACTTTCATGGGAAGGTTCAGGGATTGGGGCCAGTGTTCGCAATGCAAACGTTGGCACTATCCCAAATTTAACCTAAACTTACACTGGGGCTGTAGGAAGAGCCACAGCGATTTCTGCTGTGTGCTGGGCTATAGCTACAGCCATTGTGACATGTCACGCATCCGCACAGCAACAGTGTCCCGCCCCCACCCAGTGTTTGCACATGGAAGAGGTGCACATGCTACATCCATTTTTGACTAGGGATGTGCATGAACTAGTTTTTTTCGTTCAGTTCATATCAAATTGAATGTAAGACCATTTGTGTTCGTTCAAATATATCCCCTTTGTTCAAATAGATCCCCTTTGGTAGGATTCTATTCAATACGAGATATGAATGCATATGTATCCAATATGTATCTGACAACATATCTGCTCTGAAAGCATCATATCTGCCCTGAATCCAACTTGAATCCACTCTCAATCCATATCAAATGCACTCTGGATCCCTTGCAGATGTGACTGGGAGAGCCACTTTCCCACCTTCCTGGTTCACAAGTGATCCAAAATATTCATACAAATACGAATGTCAGTGTATGAATGTCATAACATTTGATTCATATACAAATGTCCAAGTTCATATGAATTCGTATGAACACTGAATGTCCTGAATATTCGTGCACATCCCTAGATTTTACTGCTCCAGAACTGAAGACAATCAGGATGGCCACATACATTCTGGGCTGCTCTCGGCTGGAGGCAGCATAACAGTATGTGAATGGCCTGTCCCATAGCATGCTGGGCCATTCTTATCCCCTAAGTGTGAACACACCCTATATGTATACATAAGGGGTATTCTGTGAGCCACTTAGTTGCTACTGAACCTTTCTGGAATCAGTGCTGTATGGGTAGAATAAATTGTATTCACAACATGGGAAGAAGCATAGAGCAGCAAAAACATTAACAAGGAAGAGATTAAGGACAATCAAGATAAACAAGGAAAAAGGGGGTGAAGTCATAAAGCTAGTTCCTTTGAAATGCTCACCACCTGGCTCTCCCTTCAGATGCTACATTATCAGTAGAGCAGCAATGGACATCAAATAGCAGGGACCCAGACCAAAATATTACAGGAAACTGATTCTATATGGATCTCTGCCAAGAAGACAACAGGCTTGGAGGAATCAGTCTTATATTCATCACTTTAGGAAAATAATTTGGGCTTACTTTGGCCAGTGTATTAAAGAAGCAGCACACCAACCAGTCACAGAAGTGAAATGGGACTGGAAAGGTAGCAAGAATGCAGAATTCAGAGTTGCCAATTTACACAATAGATGTCACTCAACTTCAACAGACCTCCCTTTAGTGTAATTGTGGGTGGCGTATTTATGAAAGATTTCACAGCACTGGCAAATCATTCATTTTTGTCTCCTCTGGTTGGCTAGGACATTTTAGCCCATCCTGTGGCTGATGACAGCTTCAGTTACATGTCTCTCTTATCACCTTCCAGATGGAGAACAGCAATGTGTCATCGCTGGGCAAGAGGTTCTCTTCCATATGGACAACCCAGCTGGTTCCCAGTGAAGTTGTGTGTCTCCTCAGCAACACAAATCAATCTGAGCAAATGAAATGTGCTGTTTTGGATCCTGATGGAGCATATAAGTCATAGCTTCTGTCTCCTTTCGCCTCTGGAACACTGAGAAAGCAAGGTCAAGGAATACAGGCTCTTAACCAAGGGCATTAAGGCTGGAGACCTGGATCAGCTCACTTGGGAGAAAGCCAGTATAATTTAATTTCAAGTAGACACATATATAGTTGTGCTGTACAAGAAGCTTTGCCAGAATTGAGTTCCCAAATCATTATGAGATTTCAGATCTTATAGAGTAAGTTCAGTGATAGGTCAATACAATTACAATTAGGTCACATGAACCTAAAAGAGTTTGTTCATGTATTTAACTTATATGATTCTCATCTACAACTCTAGTCTAAAATAGTTTAGTATCAGCAAAGCAGTAGAAAGGGAATGCAACATGCAGAATGTTGTATCTGAACAATTCTCAAGGTTGGTAGTGTCTGTTTTTATGGACATATGGGTACAAATAAATTTCTGAGTGAATATTAAAAGGTATCAGTCATAAACTTGACTCAAACACAGAATAGAAAGGCTCCATCCTAACTGGAACCTGTTAGGAGGGTGTCCAGTCAGAGAGCTTGGGGCAGCAGTGACCAGAGAAGATAGCAATAATCTAGTATTGTTTGTTCTTGGGAGGAAAGCTTAGAGAGCACTAGTGTGGAAGCTTTTGGAGAAGCAATATCTGAGGAGGAAGAGGGGAATCTGATAAAATGTTTTAACATCATTGCATGATAATGGCTGCATTTGAGCCTCACTGTTACACCAAATCCAGAAGCCCTTTCTGGACTGACATTGAGGCAGAATCCTTGTGACATCATAATGGCATTGTGTGCACACTTGGAACATTCAGGAACTGCAAATACCTGTGTTACAAGCAGTGGTCTCGGACGTTAAAAAAACTCTTAAAACATACAATGTTATTGTAAAATTATACAGTTAGTGATCTCTTGATTACATTTTGACTACCTGTCTACTTCTTGATGTTTTCCTTGTACTAGCATTCCACCTCCTGAAGTTTTTCTCTTCTTCTTCCACTTCATCTAATGTTTTACTTGGTCCTTGAATCCTGCAATTAATACATCATTTTCTTGGCTCTGTAGATAGTCAATAAATGGCTGCCAGTTCTCTGTAAAATTTACCACTGAATTGTCTCTTAACAAATTAATTAATTTGTCCATTTCCGCAAATTTCATCATCTTAATTATCCAGCCATCTATCGTTGGAATATTTTCAATTTTCCATCTCTGGGAATATATACGTCTGGCTGCTCTTACTATATATTGTTTTAGCACTATCCATTCATCAATAAAACCTAATAAAAATATTTCAGATTTCAACCTTAATTGCACATGTAACACTGCTTTGTATGTCCCTATGTTTTTCCAAACCAGAATTATTTCACTTTTGGGTAAGTCACTTCCCCGTAGTTTCAACCTATGAACCAATTATCATGCCAGTCACAAAAGTCCAGCACTGGTGATGCAAGAGTCTGTGAGCCTCTCCACACCTCATTCCCTAGGGAACACTTGGTATGCCCCACCATGGGCCATACACAATCTGTGGAGCTGCTTCTGTTCTAGAAGTGGCTCCATGCATGTTGGAGCATGTTCCAGCTACATAGCTGTAGAGCACTAAAAAGTGCTGTAAAACTATCCCAGGCACTGCCTAGTACAGTCCAGAATGCTCTGTTTGTGCTTCTTCAGGGTGAATGGAGTGTAGGACCTGCAAAGTTACTCTGTCACTGTGACAATGGCACTGCACTGCACTGCACATGACTGTTGCTGTAGCCCAGAGATCCTGGTGATTGCACTTACCCAGTGCTTCTACTCCACATTGCCTTTGAGCCCTTTGTATTCGTTGCACGGTAGCTTAACTGTTCCCTAACAGATCCCTAACCGGAAAAGAAGGGGTGAGTTCAGCATGTCTGGACTTTTCACATCTTGAACTTTCTGGTGGGAGGGGGGGGCAGTCTCAGGCAGAAGGGGGGGAAACACCGTGAAACTGCTTCCCCTCATTCTGCTGCTAAGTTTGAAATAGATTCAGCATCCCAAAGTGCAGATTGTTTCCCTGGGATGCTTTCCCAAGGAAGTGAAGGTGCATAAAGGTCTTGTGCCTTAGCAGATCCCTGCCTTTGGTGGCACAACTCTGTTCCAGAGTGATAGGTTGGTATCACCTGCACCCATTGACCAACATCCTGTCTGAAGTACTTTAGCAGCAGAATGAGGGGAAGCAGTTTCATGGTGTCCCCCCCTTCTGCCTGAGACTCCACACACACACACTGCCAGAAAGTTCAAGATGTAAAGAGTCCAGACATGTTGAGCTTACATCTCCTCTTCCAGTTAGGGATCTATTAAGCTACTGTTCAATGAACATAAAGCACTCAAAGGGGATGTGGAGTAGAAGAACTTCAACTCCACAACTTTGTATCTGAACCTACCCCCAATGGCCACAACAAAAGTTCTTATCCTTGGGGTTGGGTGTACTATGGCATGCCACTGAATGGTACCCCCCCATTGTTCTGGTTGAGACCCTTAGTCTGGTCGTAGACCCAATTTAATGGCTCTACAGCCTTAATCTGGATCTGGATCCATCTTGTGCAGATGGAGCTGAACTAATGGGGGCATCGAGGCACCTTCATTAACATGTGGGTGAGGAGGCCCAGGATCTGGATCAGAGGTCCTTTGATCCAGAACTACAGGTAAGTGCAGAAAAGGCCCTTGATTACACTCTCCTTTTTCTCCATCTCAAAAAAACTTTAGTTCACACTTCGCTAAGGTATCTGTAGCAATTGCAAGTTTGCCCAGGTTTTCCACCAGCTTCTCTAGCCTCCGGGTAAAAGGATTCTCCCTGCTTCCAGAAGCTTGCAGTGCACATTTGGGACCAGCAGGGGATGGACTTTTAGCCTGAGGGCAGAATGGCCACCCAGCCGCATGGCAAGCGTAAAAAAACAACCTTCCTTCTTCCTGCCTGCCACAGGATATGACATCAGAAGGACTTCTGACCTGCCCAGCTGATGCACTTCACCTATCGCCTACCTGGATTTTATCCTGAGGTCACTTCCTTCCCTGCCTTCTTGTGGGGGATATAAAAAGCTTTGCAGAGTAATAAACTCTCTCTTTTCCAGCCCATCTTGTCTCCCGCCTAACTTCTTTCTCCTGTTCTCTCTGTCTTTAATCACCATAAGAGCACATGGTGATCCCTTGTAGGTATGCTGGTGGCTTATAAGGGAATACTGTCGCAACACCCGGTGATCGTACCAGTCTAATGGTACCAAGATCGTTGCAGCCCCTTGGGTTGTAACCACATTTCGCTGTGGTTCTCAGGACTGCAGCCAAGACTGAGGTAGCCATAAACTACCTCCCCCAGGTTTCCCAGAGCCAAGGATTCAGGTTGCAAAGCCGGATTGCAACAGGTATCTATATGCCATTATGTTTTAATAAATCCCATCATTATAGCATCTGACCTACCATTAATCTTCTCTGTTTTGGTCCATGACGCAATCATTTCTGCCCAATGAGGCCCATCTGCCACTAGTGGATCCCACATGCCATTTCTATGGCAAGTGTCCCATCTCTATGGGACAAGGGTGAAGAGGGCTGTGGTGAACACAGGCAATGCTGATCGCAGGGGCAACACGTACACTGTAAGGGTCAATGTCATGCACATTAATACATTTTAAACTCTTTCTCTTTTTGAAGGCTCCTGGGCTCTAGAGAATTCCAAGCAGCTTTTAATATCATAAAACCTGCACTTGTTGTATCATGACTGTTGATATGTAATGGCTGTCAGAAAGAAATTACTTTCCATCTCTACTGTGGAGCTTTGCTAAAAAAAAATGTGGAAGAGCAGTCAGGAATTGACTGTGAAACCCTTTTGCAATGGGATGGGTTTTAATGACTCTGTAAATTATTTAGGACGTGTGAAGCCCAAACGGCTACCAGCTTCCCCCTGGTCTTCATCTTCACCCTCCAACAACTTTGCTTCCTTACCTTATTGCCTTCATGGTGCCCTTCTTCCTGATTAACACCTATGAGATCTAGAAAGACGTGATTTCTTTTTCTTTTTCCCTAAGAAAAAGAATAAAAGGAAATAACAGAGAAAAGGAAAATATATTAATATTTTATTAGCCTTCCTTTTCTTCTGGAGATTGATTGGCAGCTCACAGAAGGTATGGGGAAAGAGTTGGTTTTTAATAATTTCCTTCCACATTCATTGAGCCACTGTCACTTTCTCTTTCTGCAGCAAGCCAGGGAGAAGTGTTTTCCTACTTGTATTATTAATAAAGCCACAGCATAATATCTTTAAATAATTTTTTTACCTATTTTTTTTCCTTACCTAATTCCCCCCCGCCCTCCCTAAAGCTTAGGCATTTTTAGAACAGAGATGGAATTAACATTCTACTCAGCTCTATATAACAGTTTTTTTCTGTACCATTTATTCCTTCTCCCCCTCTATCCCCTTTCTCCCTTCTGTTGTTTGTGAAGGACCAGGCAGTAATAATGATATTCCATTTGTTCCAAGTTATCAAAGAAATATATAAAAGCACGTTAAAGGCCTCTCTTTGTGAGGTAACTTTACCATACATGCCTAAATGAACCTCTCATTCCTGTCAGGATTTTGCTTTTCATTTTTGCCTTGTAAGATGAGTGCTGTAGATTTACATGATGGTGGCCATTTTAAATCTTTCCACACAGTGAGCATACAGCCTTTCCACCATGCAGGTCAGTCAATGTGCACCTTACTTCAATAAAAACAGTCCTTTCTGCAAATACGTGTGCAACAGTGTGGAGAAAATCAGTATATTGAGCTCCTGCAGATAGCTCAGCATGTGGAATGATTTAAAAGGACTTCTGCAAAATGGCCACAATGCAAATGGTGTTTAACCAATGGCAGCTCTCATCTTTGCTTGGCTGAAGAAGACAGTAACCAGAGAGCAAGTATATTGCTTAAAGAAAAGACAAGGATAAAAGGAAGAAGTTTCTCTAAATTTTGAGGTGAAATAGGACATGCCTACCAGGAAATCAGTTCTCCTTCAATAGAAACCATTGCCTCTCCCTTTGATACTTTAGGGCTCAGCTTCCTTTATTAAATTTGAGATTGCTCCACAAACAATAGTGTTGCTTTATTAATAAATCAATCAAAGAAACATTTTGAATATAGGTTGTTCCAGGTTTGAAGATGGAAATCTTACATATTTCACCAAGATCTTAGGACTTGTCCACAAAAAGAAGAAGAATAAGAATTGACTTTTCTACCCCTCTTTTCTCACCCATTTAAGGGGACTTAAAGCGGCTGACAAAGCTTTCTATTCTTCTCTCCACAACAGACACCCTGGGAGGTAGGTGGGGCTGTGAGAGCTGTGACTAGCCCAAGGTTACCCAGCTGGCTTCATGGGGGAGGGTGGAATCAAACCCAGTATTCCCAGGTAAGAATCCAGCTCCCTAACCACTTGGCCAAACTGGTTCTCCACTAGACCAAACTAAGGCAACCAGGACTGCCCTGCATGCTCTGGGATGAAGCATACACACACCACAGTGCTGCCTCCATCCCAGATTGGCCCAAGGCGGTCCTGATCATTGGGAGTGTCTAGGATGCTCCCAGTAAACCCCCCATGGAAGCATTTGTATTGCTTCCATATGGAGATGCTGCCTGGGGGAGGCGCTGCATGCCACATTGGTGATTGCCATAGCAAGAACCTGGCACTCATGCCCATTGCTACAGCAATATGGATGGTCCAGGACATGGAGGCAATGTCTAGGATATTGCCTGCATTTGCAACGTAAATGCCAGCCAGTGTCCCAGAACTTAACTTCTGTGGAACACTGCCCCACAGACGTTAACTGCAAAAAAACAGGGGGGAAAATCCCAATCTCTGAGAGAAAACACACATAGGTCCTTTCTGTACTAAGTCTGTAGTAAGGGACTGCAAAGTCCATTTCTGAGCCTCATCAGTCTGTGCAAGGAATTCCAGATCTGAAATGTGGGCTAGATGAAAATGCTTAACTTTCCAAACACAGGGAACATCCCCATGGAAGCCGGTTGCTTCGCTTGTGACATGTGTCATAAAAATCCGTGTTGTAAGTCGCAATAAAGCATCCCCATGTGGTTTGGGGCAATGCGGATTCAAATCGTACGTACCTGTCCCCATGCAAGCCACAGCATGAACCCACATCTTTTTCTCCCCACCCACCCCCTCCCCTGACAGGAAGCCAGGTTGATGTCACCATAACCCATCCCGCCTGTTGCAGCGATGACAGGCAAACAGCTGCAGCAATGACAAGCAAATACCTCAGTTGCACCTCCACGAACACAAAGATCATTCCTTTCCTTGGCCGCCACAGTTAAAAGCATAACCAAAAGCTAGTTAAAAGCATAACTTAAAGCAGATCATTCCTTTTCCTTGGCCACCAGAAGTTAGTGGAGGTGCGCACATCTGCATGACAGCAGGCAGCCCCCACTCGCAACCAGCTCAAAATTTTCTCCTAATTCAGGTCCCAGATGTGCTATCAGGGAAGGGGGGTGCAATAACTGTAGCCGTGCACAGCAGGAACAGGGAGATGCTGCCTGGGGGAGGTGTGATCGCAGCGCACACGGCAGGAACAGGGAGCAGAGGTGAAACTGCTCCGCCCCAAATAACCCAGGAGCATCTGCATGACCCCAGGACAATACATGCTAGCCCCCTATTTCAGAAGGAGTACAATTGCTAAGTGGGGATTTTTTTTTGACACGTATTGTCTCACATATAGCCTGTATTAGGGCTTTGCATAGAGACGTTCCCAAGGCGACCTCAGAATAATTTCGGGATATTTTCAGCATGAGGGCAAGCCCAGAAAAACTTCATTTGTTTAAAAGGTGCATTCATTGAACAAAGCGTTGCTCTAGGTATGTTTTAGCTTTGAATTGGCATTGTCTTTTTATTTTAGCCCACCCTGGAAGCTCCAGGTGATGGGCAGGATATATGACTGCTAAAAAGAAATAAATAAAAGGAAACAAAGAAGCCTGCTTCTGACTCAACCTCCTCAAGCTGCAGTAAATCAGACTCCTTCAGTGCTGCTACCGAATAGTTTTTGCCACTGCAGTAATTCCAGTCCATTTTAGTGATCTCACTCTTAGCTCAGAATCTCTTTCTCAGCTCTTTTCCCTTCACCTTGATTAACTTTCACATTTTTCTCTCACAAGAACTCTCTTCACTCTTCTTCTCAGTCTTCATTCCCCCCACAAATTCCCTTATCAACTGATCAAATCAATTCTCTTTAAAAACATAGCCAATGAAATCAACTGCCTTTCTTCCCTCCAAGAAACAGTTCAAATATTCTGTTACTTAAGTAGCTGTCAGAGCAGAAATTGTGAACTTCTGTTCCAGGCTCCATTCTTTTTTGTCAAAGGAAAGAGACAGCAAGTTATTGTGTGCGTTCACCAACTACAGCTATTTACTTCACACAGACATATGCTGTCATTGGGTGATTTTGCACTGGCCCTGAAGACCCCATTAGGGACCCATTAGGGACCCTTGTGGAACGGATCCTAAAAGATCATTCTGCACAGGGGACCCCATTAGGGCCGGATGAGGGAGGCGTCTTCCGCGTGACGACCTCCCAATTCTGGCCCTAATGGGGTCTTTGGGGCTCCAGATCCAGATTTCCAGAAGACCTAGATAATTGGGCCTACAATCCAGACATCACTCTTGAAGATCGGGATATAGATCACGCATCCGCACAACTTACTGTGCAGATGGGGTCTTCTGGGTCAAGCCTCACAGGAGTGGAGCTGCGCGTGCAGGTCGCACCAGCTCCACCCTGCCACTGACATCTACAGAGGCCTGCATGGCCTCCGTAGCTGTCAAAGGAGTCTGGCACAGGCTTTTTAGCGATAGCTACAAAGCTGTGCCTCTCCTAGAGGGTGTCGCTGGCGGATTGCTCCGCCATCACCTGGAGTGGGGGGGGGGTGATGGTCGTGTGTCATCACCCCACTCCCTGATGCAGTGGGGGGAAGGATGGAGACAGAGGCAGCAAGCCCCTGCTCCCTTCCCATGTAGCTGCTCTAGCATTGGGCCTCCACCTCCACCTGCCATCCAAGCCCCTTTGCTGGAGCAGACACATGGCTGCTCCTCTTCAGTGATGGGGCATTGATGGCAGGAGGCAGCTGGGGATTGCCTCCACCCCCTGCCTGCAATCAATGCCCCATTGCTGGAGCAGCTACATGGGAGGGGGGCTTGCCATTGTTGCCTCCTCCACCACCAGCTCCATGCCCCCAGGAAGCTGCTTCACCACTGGGGAGCAAGAGGAGGCAGGGGGAGCAGGCAGCCATGATCCACCACCCCCTGCCCTGATGGCCTGCAGCTGTCACCGGGACAGGGGTGTGTGGTTGCCTTCTCCCCCTGCAGCCTCCCACATCCTCCTTCCTAGAGGCAAAGCAGCCTCCTGGGAGGGGAGAATCTAGCCGCGGCAAAGGAGGTGACAATGGCAGCTACACATTGTCACCACGTCTGCTGCCTCCGCCACTGCCAGATCCCCTCCCCCAAGAGGCTGCTTTGCCTCTGCCTCCCACATCCTTCTCTCTAGAGGCAAAGCAGCCTCCTGGGACGGGGGTAATCTAGATGTGGTAGCAGTGGAGGAGGCAACTATGGCAGCCACATGTTGTTGCTGACACCACTGCCTCTTCCCCATCCACCCCCCAGGACGCTGCTTTGCCTCTAGGGAGGAGGACACTGGAAGCAGAGGCTGTGGGGGGAGCAGGCAGCTGCGATCCCTCCCTGGCCATGGTGGCCCATAGCCATCATCAGGACAGAGGGCATGGCAGAGGTGGCCGCACCACCATCATCACTCCCGCGGGGCAGAGGCGGCAGCAGCTTGCCCTCTTGTGGACTGATTAGGGCCTCAGGAGGCATGGTGTGCATCCGCACGGTTCCCTTCTCAGCACCCATTCCAGTTGGGTGCTAGAGGGCCTGTGCAGACGCAGGGGGTTCTCCTGAAGATCCGGATCTTCAAGATCCGGTTGTCAGGGAAGACCCCATTTCAAAGATATGGATCTTCAAGATCCGGATCTTTGAGTTCAGTGCAGAAACACCCTTTGAATGTGTTTATGTGTGTGTGGATGTGATCAGACACATTTAAAGGGTACCCCCTGGAAAAACTGAAGTTAAGAACAAAAGACATTTTATCCCTGGGGAATGGGTGTCTCTTCCTCATTTAGAAGATAATAACACCAGAGCAACTCTTTCTGCTATCACACTGGGAGGGGACACAGAGGAGGGAAATATAGCCAATTGCAGCACGGGAACATATGCTGCCAGCCAGCAACTAATCAGGGCCCCCAAAAGCCAGGTAGACCCCTGGCCAATCAATGGTGAGCACCTGTTGTTAGGAAAGTGCTGCCAGACTTTGAGGCGAAGGTAGAGCAACGTGTGGAAATATGAGGTATGATTATTCTTGTAACTGTCTGAAGGCCTTTTTTATGGCAACAGGAGTGGCATGTTTTCTAAAGGATTGACTGAAAACAACCTTGTCTGATCACATTCTGTATTCCACCCTTCGTAGGTGCATTCCAATATTTTAGAAGTTGTTGAGCAATGTGATGGGGTGAGGCAAACTGGTAACTAGTGCCTAGCAAATCAATGCATGGTTCAGTGGAAAGGGAAGGGGTTGATCACCTTTTCATCCTTCCCCACAATTCCACTGTGTGAACCATAGTTGACTACTAGCCATAAATTTGGTTACCATTATTCATCTGAATGTGAGTGAAAGGAAATGGCTTGCTATAACCTACAAAGACAAAGTGTTATGGCTGTTGTTATTTGTTGGTTGCACAGACCGCTAGATGTAATGGCTCAGGTTCTGGGCCGTCATAAATTCGATCCTAACTGAGTTTTTGAGAACCAATGAGCTATATTGGGCAAGTGTGGCTAGTTCCTTATTCCATGTAGTTTTGCTTTTTGCTATTGTAGAATTGTTACTTTGTTTGTTCTGATAGCATCCGAATAAATATTGAATTTATTTGGTATTTAGTACCCCATTAAGTACTGGAACTACTGTTGTCTTTTGATTCAAGAGGTACTGGATTTCAATCTGTAGAATTCTCTACTCATTCATTCACTCATTCACTTACTGGCATTTATATCCCACTGTATATCAAATGTTTTGGTGAATGTTGCAAAAGATAAAAACAATCCAAAGTTTAAAACAGGACCAAAGCTTATTAAAATCCTACATAAATCATAGTTTTAAAAAACCACAATTAATTTTTTTATAAAAACATTATTTTAATGTACGGTCACAGACCAGAATCAACAAATATTTTAAAAATATGTAAAATGTACATAGAGATTATTGTAAAATATGTAAAATGTACACAGAGATTATTTAACAATTAAAATTAAAGCCACAGTTCTCAGGATCGAGGATGGAGTAAAGAGGTACATCTTCACATGTACAGTGAAGGTACATGATGCAGCTCAGAAGGGAGATCACTGCCTCCAACTGAAATTCAAATGTCATTGGGAAGCCCAAGAGGACCCCCAAATTTTGCAACTGTTGCTTCCAAAACAATACAGTCCCATCAAAAACAGGATGCCTCCCTCCTTCATAAACTCAAGATCCTGTGACACATAACAGTCAAATCTTGTCTAGATTCAGTGACAATTTATTAGCCAATTTATTTACTGCCTCTTAGCACTTGTCCAACAGCCCTATTATTTCTATTGTTGTGGAACAGAGAGCTAGAGTTGGATGTCATCTGCATATTGATGACACCTTACTCAGAATCTCCTGTTGACCTCTCCCGGAGGATTCATACAGATGTTAAAGAATATGGGAGAAAAGATCTGTTCTTGAGGAATCCCAGAGGTTAGTTTGCAGAGTATTGAGCAATATATGTACTCTCTTGTTTGGTCTAGTGGTTAGGGAGCCAGACTTTTATCTGGGAATACCCGGTTTGATTCCGCCCTCCCCCATGAAGCCAGCTGGGTGACCTTGGGCTAGTCACAGCTCTCTTCTGAGTTATCACAGCCCCACCTACCTCACAGGGTGTTCTGTTGTGGGGAGAAGAATAGAAAACCTTTGTCAGCTGCTTTGAGTACCCTTACATGGGTGAGAAAAGCAGGGTAGAAAAGCCAACTCTTCTTCTTCTTCTTCTTCTTCTTCTTCTTCTTCTTCTTCTTCTTCTTCTTCTTCTTCTTCTTCTTCTTCTTCTTCTCTAGTATCACCCTTGGGGTGCTTCTGCACTTGCCGCCGAGAAATGGATTTAAGAAAATTGGTTTCCTGGCGATATGTCCTCCCGGCAACATGTCTGAAATAGGGCCAGATCCTCAGAGGCCTCCCGCATCTGCGCATGCGCAGGGAGGATGGATTTGGCTGGCCAGATCCCCTGGGTGCTGTGCGGAGGCTGCAGCACCCATTCCAAAGGGCATCTGGCCTCCCATGCCCCCGCTGCCAGTCACCACGCATTTCTGCCAGCATGCAGTGTGCAGGGGAGGGCAGAAGGAGGCAAACCGGCCAGGTTTCTCTCTCCCCAAGATGGTGGCCATCGGCACATCTGCTTCCAAACAGATCGAGGTGAGGGGCCAGATGGAAGTCCTAATTTTCGAGGTCTTCCCAAAGGCCAGATCTTTCAGCAGAGAGACCCCATTAAGAATGGGTCTCGTGCACCAAAGTGCAGAAGCGGCTGCCACAAAGAGTCCCAGATCCGGCCTCCTGTGTGAAAGGTAAGTCTTATATGTGCCCTGTATGTGTCCTGTATGTGTTGTTAATGTGTTTTAATGGACCTGTGTGGAAGCATCCTTGGGGACAGGAATGGAACCATCACCTCCAACTCCTAAACTTTGCAGCCTCCTGGAAGAATATCATGGTCAATGATATCAAAAGCTGCTGAAAAACCAAGAACCAACAAGGTCATATTTCCCCATCTTTCTCTTGGAGAAGGTTATCCACCAGGACAACCAATGTGGTTTCAGTGCCATAGCTGGGCCTGAAGGCATATTGAAATACGTTTAAATAATCAGCTTCCTTCCAATGTGCCTGCAGTTGAATAGCCATAACCCTATTGCTCAGAAAGGAGGAATAACACCAATTGCACTACTCCATCTCACCTTTGGCTGGACCCATGAGATCATGTCCATTCAACTAGCTTTTACCAGCCAAGAAGGGCAAGGAGCCAGAGAACATGTAGTCAGCGAAACCTTGGAAAACAGCTTGTCTCTGTCTTTGGGCTGCAAAAATTGAAACTGACCCAAAGTAACTGGAGCAGACAGTTACTTCTCCTATGCTGTTCTCAATGGTGGCATCCAACCACCTTGCAAGTTTGGAGAGCAATCATCCTTCTTTCAGGGGCTTGATCTTTTGAGGCCATTCGCTGTTTGAAAGAGCTGTATCAGACAACTGCTTGAGGATGCTGAAGTGGTAAATGAATGGCCCTCCTGGCAAAGTGTCTCTAAGCTGCCTCAGAGATGCTCTTTTTCTTAGTGGGTATGAACTTTGTTGGTCATTCACTAAGGCATCCCATCCTTCCAAGGGCAGACTTGTGCTTCTACCCTCACAGGAGGAAAGTACTTTAGGATGTTTTGTGCTGCACTAAAAATGTTGGCAATGTGCTGACATCAACTTGAGACTGGCAGCCATCCCCAATGCCAAGTTAGGACATTGCCTGCCTATTGCCCTCACAGTCTAGTTGGCCGGGAGAGCAGAATATCCCACATTTTCTTTTTTATGCTGGCATGATGCAACATTACCAGACATCAGGCTGAGCTTCTTCACTGCTATATCAAAATGAACTTTCAGGGGCTTGCTGCAAAAATTAACAACAACAACAACAACAACAACAACAACAACAACAACAACAACAACAACAACAACAATAATAATAATAATAATAATAATAATAATAATAATAATAATAATAATAATAATAATAATAATAATAATAATAATAATAATAATAATAATAATAATAATAATAATAATAATAAAAGGAGCTGGTTACAGGGAGCTCCTGGATGTTGATTCTGGTGTACAACCAAAGGGGACCATGCAAGTCTGTCAGCCCACTGTTCAGGGAGTTTCCCCACACAGGCTGTCAATCATTTACACCAGTGGTTTTCACAGTGATAATGGCCCTTTCTGCACTTGGACTTATTCTGGAATATATCTTGGGATATGGGTCTGTTGTTTGCATGCTAATGCAGGCTATGGTAGGCTAAGTGCAGAAAGACCCCATGTATGTGTAATGTGAAGATCTATTCAATGTATTTTATTTAATAACATTAGTTCCACCATTACCATAGCAAAATATGATGGTGTTTCACCACCGAGAGGCAATGCTTATATAAGATTTGAGATCTTGCTGCCACCCAATGATGGACCTTTTTGGACCACCCATCCCTAACTTCAGGCAATTTGGATTATCACCCTGGCTAGAACTGGTGCAACTTACAGTGCAAACCATCGAGAACATGATAGATTGGTGTTGACCAGAAGCAAAATAGGTGTGTGTCAATACTTTCAAGGAGTTTCATGTTGCCTATTCCAAATGAGAGATGCTATTCATCTTCTCTGGCTGTTTTCCAGCAATGTCATTTTGCTATTCCACAGGTTTTTGTTTTTTTAAGAGTGTCGGTGGATTTGTTTTAAATATTACTGGCATATAAATGCATATAGTAGGGCATTCTGCAAACAAATCTTCTGTTGAAAACTGTCAAAACTAAGACTTTTACTGAACAATGTATTGGAGGGAGGAAGGAAGAGAAGAATCTATCAGATGCAAAACCAACTCTATTCCTCTTTTAAATGAAACTTGCAAGGCTTTTAATTTTTTTTTTAAAAAAAAATCACATCTGTGCTTTGCAATAAATCTTTTGGCACCATCTCCAAGTACTTCTTGTCTGGAAGTCTGGACATGGTTTCTGCTACCCACAGAAACTTATACATGATTTATATATATGGTCTCCCTTGCTTCTTATATTCTGCTAAGTTCATTTAGCTGTTGGACAGATAATTTTCTAACAAGAACAATTTTGCAACTTGACTGCTGATGGTAATTGTTGCTATTTGTGTTCTGATTCCAGTGTTCATTGTGTTCAGACATCACTCTTTTGAAGCCAACTTGATTTCCTGCATTTGTTTCAGAGGGAATCTGCAGACTCAGGACTCACCAAAGACATTTCAGCTGTGTTCACACCTACGTTTTAATCCAGCATCACACATACTGTGGAACATATTAAGGCTAATAAGTGTGCAAGAATACTTGATCATTCTTTTGATAATTTTTTTATAACAGAAAGCTACAAGGTGAAGATTATTTTTGGAGACAGAATGGTTTAGGACAGACAAGGGAGTAAATTGTTTTCATATCTGCTTAGCTTGTACAGTGAAAACATCAGAGGAATTAATGGTGGGACCAGAAGAGACAGCAACTAGAATTCAAACTGAGGGTTGAAATATTGGCAGTCAGAGAAATTCAAACAACACAACTCTGTTAGGACTGCTGCCAAGGCTGAAATTACTCTTCGTTGGAAGAATGCCTCCAAAGTTCCATCACTGAATGCGTCTCCAGGATATGGACCTTTGCCACCAATTAGGGATGTGCACAGATATTTGTCACATTTGAAATTCGTACGAATTAGTCTGAATTTGGACATTTGTATTTGAATAGAATGTTGGGACATTCAAAAATTGGCATTCAAATGTAAATCAAATGTTTCGATACATTCATATAAAGTTTTGTTACATTCATGAACCTGGGGAGGTGGGAAAGTGGCTGCCCCAGTCACATCCCCAATGGATCCAGAGTGGCTTCAAAGCATTCAGAGTCTGTTCAAAGTTGACTGAGAGCAGATTTGATGTATTCAGAGTGGATATGTAGGGGATGCATAGCAGTTATTTAGGGGATTCATATGGGATCCATAGGGGATTTGTAGTGGGGCTCCGTGGTCCACATGTTCAACTTGTGAACCACTGAGCTCCACTTGTTGGGGCTAGGAGTGTGCGTGAGGCACACACACACCCTTCAATTTGAATTTAATAGAGGGGGGATGTTTGGCTTTGTTTGAAGCCCCTCCCTTGAATGCTGGGGGCTTCAATTCATGCGCTATCATCTGAAGGATGTTCATGCAAATCAAAGCCTCCATTCCTTCCCTCATCCCCACTCACCTTCTGCCACCACTGCAATTCACCACGTGACACCGTGCCATGCCGCTGCCATGCCCCCCTGCTGTCATGCCTTTCCAATACAAAGGTGTGGTAGGTAAAAATGGGCCATGCAGTGGGCCAAGGTGATGTATACAGAGTTGTTTACATATAAAATGCAAATAAGTGGTGACTTATCTAGTTGACAAATACTGAGAAAAGCATTGGCCAGATAAAATAGTGTAACCTCTTACCTATACTTCAGGGTGCTGTGCCAGTTGTGAAAAGATGCTAAAAACAACAAGCTCAAACTGTAATCAGGTTTTCTAACAAAGAACTTACTCCTATGGTGTGTTCCAAGCCCCAAGTATTGTCCTGTTTACAGATAACTTCTTTGTGAGTGAGAAACTTTGTTTCAAAATACAACTTTGAAACAAGATGGGTTTTAGGTATTCTTCATAGCTCATGTAGGTAGCGGGTTTTTCTTTTTCCCTTTTGCTTTGGAACATCAGGCTTTACATCACAGGAACTGCAGAGCATCATGAAACCAGTCTAGCAAGTTAACAGCTGCTCTACAGAATCTGTGAAGCATTCATCCTGTCTGGACACAGCCCTAGGGGTTGCCTGCCATAAAGCTGATTGGGTGGAATCCTCAGGTAAGACAATGGCTCAGGCTGATTGGACGGAATTCCCAGGGATCATGACCCAGGCTGAATGTGTGGAATTCCAGGGTAAGGTAAGTGGTGGCATAAGCTGACTGGCCCCTGTAGTTATGTAAATTGTAAAATAAAATCCCTTCTTCTTCTTCTTCTTCTTCTTCTTGTATACGTCAGGGGACTCCTGATTAGGGGTGTGCACAAACACAATTTTCAACATTCAATTTGATTCAAATCAAATATTGGAATACCTGAATTTGTACGAATAAAGAAAAACAAATGTCTCGACATTCGAACCGATACAAATAGATTCATATCTATTCATTCAAATATTTGATATGTATCCAATGATACGAATCTCGTACACATCCATACACATCCCATTTTTATCCAGTACGCTTCATGTTTTCATCCTGTAAATATCCGTACAGATGTGTACAGATATACACAAGCTGTGTACGGATACATATGTGATGCATACATTTCTGTACACATACAAGTATCTGAATTATTTGTACGAATAACTCAAAAAAATTTATTCATACATTCAATTTGTATATGAATGTCCGAATTCATTGAAAATTGTCCAAATAATGGATATTTTGAATATTCATGCACATCCCTGAACTACCCCCCCCAAAAAATGATGAAATCACTTGTTTTGTAGTAAACCAAGTTCCTGCATGTTCTTATGAACTCTGGGTCCAGCTGTTATTTACGACTGAGCTGAACATTATATTATCCTACTCTGCAATTAGAGCATTCTATGAGTGCTTATGGTGTCATGAGTACATTGTCCATGTGAATCCCACAGTTATGGCATCCAGCCCCCTTATGGCACACTTGGCAACATAATATGTGGTACTATGCACTACCCTTCCAGATATTGACCCTTGCCTGGCTGACTGAAACTACTGGTTGGCCGGTCCCTAGGATGGGTTGCCTGGACATTGACATGAGTCCCCCACCTGTACACATTCCTGACTTGATGGAGAGTCCTCTGGGACCCTATAAGCTTTGGCCAATGTGTGTTAAACTGAAACATAAATCCTTGCTGGGGAAGGCCCTGTGCAAGTTTAAGCCTGTAATGCAGGGAAGGAGTTTACATGCTGAAGCTTGCTGGAAGAAATAACATTAATCTTGCTTTGAGTTGTATTTTGATTTCCCTACCCTCCCACTTTTCACTGTGAACAGTTTTAAGTCGCAATTTTAATGCTCTGAGTGGGCTTCTGGAAATCAGTATCTGAACGTTATTTACATCCTAAAGCCAAGTTGTGTCTGGAGAATTTCAATTGCCTCCTTTTATGAGATTCCACATGCCGGAGGCGGGCGAACTCTTCTCCAGAGCTCCCTCTCTCTTTTTTTTAAGGGGGGGGAGGCTAGGGCTAGGGTTGGAGTTGAGGAATCTACTGGAAAAAGAAATTATCTGTCTCAGATTCCAATATGAGTGGCTGCTTCATGCAAGTGAAATAGTAGTATATCCTTTTCTGTCAAGCTGGTTCTCCCCTTGCCTTCTGGTTGCCTGTGTACACTGTGTTACACAATTTTATTTTACTGAATTCACATATAATTTGCTCTTCTTAAATATGAAAAAAATGGTGTTTCCTCCTGGCAGGATGGGAATATCCTTCTACAGAGCACTGAACAACAAAAGATTCAAGGTGCTTGTTCTGTAAAAATTGAGCCCTTGAATATGCATCTAAAAAGAATGAACATCAACAGCTGATGCAGTTAAAGAGCCCAAACAAAGATACCTGAAAAGTTGTTCAGGGGAATGTTGACAGTTTCATACTGAGCAGTATAAAAGAAATTTGGAGGAAGCCCTTGTTCATGTTGCTATATTATTATTTATTTATTTAATAAATAAATTAATTTGATTTATATCCCGCCTTTTTCTCAAAAAAGAGACTCAAGGAGGTGTACAAAATCAAAAGAACAATGTAATACAATAGATTATGATATAAAACATAATTAAAACAGTACAGAAAGAGAAAAGACAAAGTTAAAAAGCCTTCTGGAATAAAAATATGTTTTTACCTGCTTAAAGAAGGCAGGAAGGGATGGGGCCATCCTAGCCTCCTTGGTGAGGGACTTCCAAAGTTTCATCCCATCTCACACAATGGCCCACCAATTGCTTCCGTGAATTCTCAAGGAAAAGAAAAAGGTAATGAGCAGAGATGAACAAAGCTGAGCAAAGAAGTGATTGTCCGGAAACATGAAGTGATTGTCCGGAAAGACTGGGGGGGGGGGGAGTTATATGTCCTGAGCATCCGCCAGTGTGAATGCTTAGTGTATATGTGGGCCAATTCACCCTTGGCTTCCCAGAGACGAGAAGCAAAGTGCGAAAAAGCCCTAAGTGCGTCACTTCCACTCAGGCCATGGTCACACCTTCAATTTAAACCTTCTTCAGTCCATCTTCAGGCCTGACTGCTCACACCTTTTCATTTCCATCCATTTTCATTTCTGTCCACTCAGGGAAGTTCAAAAGAAGGGTAGAAAGTCCACAATAAAACAAATAGATATGAAAAGGTATGAGCAGTCAGACCTGAAGATGGACTGAAGAAGGTTTAAAGTGAAGGTGTTATCTTGGCCTCAGTCTAACCTACTACACGGACAAGTTAAGATGGAGGGCAGAAAATCAATATATGCCATTTTGGGTTCTTTGGAAGAAAGGTGGGCTAGAAATGCCAGTAAAATAAAATATCTTACAGCTACAACTCCTTGCCTTGCATTATGACATCAGCAGTACATATGTTCCTCATCAAGAAGGCTTCTTATCTCAGAATAACATCTTGTCCTGTCTTCATGGAAAAGATTTAGGTGAGGAAAATGAACAACAGACAGCCCAAAGTAGTGTTGAAACATTTCCTCATTGAAGGAGAAACTCTTTGCCTGTTAGGCTCTACTTTTCCCTTAGGGATCTACTACTTTCTTTTTTCTACCAACAGGCAGACAGTGCAAAAAGGAAATCCCACAAAAAGAGATATGCATTTTTGCAAATTATTTTAAGTATGCATGTGATCAAAACTGCATGTCTATATGTTCATTCCATGTATCATTCATCTTCAGGATTTGTCACTGAATTTGTTAGTTGTTCAAATATTTATATTTCTTGAATGCATTCTAACTGATCCATGTATTATTTATTTATTTATTTATTTATTTATTTATTTATTTATTTATTTATTTATTTATTTATTTATTTATTTATATTTCTATCCCGCCCTATACCCAAAGGTCTCAGGGCGGGTTACAATATTATATGAATCTTAGACAGGTCCCTGCCCTCAGGCTTACAATCTAAAGAGACAAGAAACAAAAGGAAAATGGTGTGGGAGTGAACAGGGAACAGCAAAAAAGCAAGCACTTGAGGTCTTCAGTTCCAATTCTTCTGTTCATTTCTTATTGCTAGAATTTTCCTATTCTCTTTACTTTGCATTTTCTCTTCATTGATGACAAACCGGATGATGGTAGAGATGGTCAGCTGGCATCTACTCAGCCTCGTCCTGCTCAGCCTCAGGACCAGATGATTTCTCAACTGCTGGATTTTTACCATCTTGTGATGGGAGCAGTTGGAAGAGGGAGGAGGCACTTTTGTGGGCAAGGTGGCAGACCTCCTCAACCTGCTTCCTCTCTTCTGCTCCTCTCAGGCAAGATGGTTCGCAGCCTTGTGATGGCAGTTGGCAGTTTCATGTATGTTTTTGAAAGCAATATGTCTGCTATGTCAGACCTGTGGCCCTTTGCCTCATTTTCTTTCACCAACCCATCCTTAAAGGCAATATCTGCTGTTATAAAGATCAGGGAAAGACTTAACTTTAACAAACATGTGATGTTTGTAACCAGCCCCTCATTTTTCTTGCTTATTTATGATTTTTCTCTCACTGTGTTTTCCCTGTGTTTTATTGTGTGTTCTTGTGCATTTGGCAGTATCTGGGAGGCTGTATTTTGGAGGCTGCTGTGATGAGAAAACAAAAAGCTACTGGGTTTTGTGAAAGACCAGGAAGATGCCTTGCTCCAACCTTAGGGCTGCCCTGAAAAAAATTCAGTAGAAGCCTGGTAAACACATTTGCAAATGACTTGCAAACCTCTGCTAGTCAGATCACTCTAGGTGAGATGAATCAGTGGTTTGAGTCAACAAAACACAAACCTTGTTGGAGAGGGGAAGATGTCTATGGAATGTGCTCTTGTTTAATTAAAAGAGCGGGAAAGGTAGTGTTATTTCTTTCCATGCTAGCTGCCTCTGCTGAAACTGTGACTTCTGCACAGCTGTTAAACATACAGAAACAATATTCTCCTTTGCACTTGAAAATCCAATATGCACATTTGAAAGCAAAGCACTTGTAAGCATCGTTTATTTCGATGCTACCTGCAGTGTTGGAAGACACATGCCTCATACCTGTTTGTGGGAAGTAACATAAATTCTTCCCTTACCTTGTCTGGTAGTCTGGCTTGCTTGCTGAGAATTATGACGACCCTTCTGAGTTTGCACAGGATTGCGGGGTTGGATGCCACACGAAACCAGACCAAGCCCCTGCCCATTTTATGACAGAAGTTAGACAGAAGTTCTGCTTGTCCACCAGCTGCAGTTCAAATTCTTCAGCTACCAGCCCAGCCACAGTCCCAGTTGGAGCACAGACTTTTCGTACTTATCTGAGTGGTAAAGCCGGGGGGGGGGGGGAACGGGAGGACTCTAACATGCTGCATTCACATATCATGAAGCCATTTCATTACCAGAAATGTTTGTGTGCATGCCAGAGTTCCCCCTGCATGTACAGTATAGGCGTGGAGCAGTTCAAACTACTCCACACACTTATTCTAGCAGCAGGGCTAATATAGACCTGCAAACTGCACCCACACCTCTTCCAGGTGCAGGGATAGAATGTGACTTGTGGTGCTGCCTCATTGCCCCAGCAACAGCGCTGTCCATGTGTACTGGCGCCATTGCCAAGGCTTTGCGATGGTTACTGCAATGGCAGCATTCACACGTAGCAGTGTTTACTTAAGTTCTGGAATTGTTTGGAATTGAATGTCTGGGTTTAAAAGAGGAGCAATAGGTCATCACTGCATTGGGGGCCTCAGGGAAAGACCCACACTGGCAAAGTGGACTCGGGACAATGGTCTGTCATGCCAGCTCAAATGATACCAGAGGTTGACTCAGGACAAGCTGAGCCTGGCAAAGCAGGTGGCTTAAAAGGTCCTGAGTTTCACTGACAGTTAAAAGCATGCAAAATGGGTAGAGCATTAACCTGATTCCAGACAAGCTGTCTCTGAAGTAATATAAACCAGGAAAATCCCTGTCTGAAGTTGTCAGAAGTACATAAGAGGAGCCCTGCTGGATCAGGGAACCACCCATCTAGTCCAGCATCCTGTCCCACACAGTGGCCCACCTACTTGGTTATGGGCATCTTAAGCAGAAAAGGGCAAAACCTTCACCTTCTCTCAAATTCCAGCAAATGGCCCTGGAGGCATCCTGTCTGTCTCCCCAGCCTAGAGGGTGTACCTGGGCATCCATTCTAGTAGCCATTGATATATGTGTTATCCATGAATTTATCTAACCCTTAAAGCCATCTAGGCTGGTTGCTGTTACCACCTCTTCTGGTAGCAAGTTGCATAGACCGATGACCCTCTGGGTGAAGAAATACTTCCCCTTGTCTGATCTCTTGGCTGACTTTCCTACCTGTCAGCTTCATAGAAAGTTTTCAACAAGTGTTTTTGTACCATTTACATATTTATATTTAGTTAACTTCTGCAAGCATGTTTTATACTTTCCAGCCAGGCACCATAAAAAATGGGGTACGTGTTTTTTCTGACAGCCACCATAGCACACAACAGCATCCCTGGAGTTCAGTTATACCCCACAATGACAATTAATGGTAAATTGTCATGAGGGCTGATCAGCATTTATGGAGTGATTCACTGTGCAATTTCATATTTTGAAAAAAAAATTAAAAACTTTATTTTAAACTTCCCAAATTCAGTACAAGTGTTCCTTCCTGGCCATTCTGATGCCCTTGCTCTAAGACATCTTGCAAATATGTCAGCTTTTGCAATGAAAAATCCATACTAGCAAATCTGCCCTTCATTCTGCAGTGTTCACATGCTGAGCAGCATCTTCAGTTCTCTTCTTTCGGCTGCTTGTTTTGCTGGTATTTTCTGCCTCTGCACCAGTCTCTCCTGTTGGCCTCACGGCCGTTAGTAGCACATTGCAAGCCCTGTCCTAAGCTAGCTCTATTTTCAGTGTAATAAAAGTGGGCAGTTGTGTCCTAGTCAGTGAAAAAGCCACCCAGCAGAATGCTTTGCAAAGGACATCTGGCATGTAATAAATGCATTTAGGAAGTAATAAGCAGGCCATCTTTGAATGCCTTTGGAAATTGGTTTCAGTACAAGCGGTTGGTTGAACAGCAAGCTTTTAAGAAGGCCATTTAGAGACATCTACAGCCCCTTCTCTTCCTGTTAAACTATTCAGCACCAAACAAACCAGATCTCAATCAGTTCCAATCAGATGATGAAGTGAATCATCAGGGCAAGTGCTTGCTGTACACTGATTGTAGGCTCCTCTAGTTTTCAGTGCAATATTGTATCGCACTAGCTCTGAACCAAGGGGTGATATTAGCTGCATTCAGCAGGCTCATCCTCAGCATTACACTCACCACCTCTTTAACCAGCACTTATCTGTTCTGTATAATTCTCTTTAGGGAAGAGGCCAATGTCCATGTACAGCAACCGAATGTTCAAAAATTCCAATGAAACTTGGATACCCAACTTAAAAGATCAGCAGCACTGAATTATATTAAGGATTTACTCCTTCCCTTGATCACAGATTGACTAGTTAGCAGCAAAACACCAAGAATGAAATACTATAGGGAAAACAAAAATGACCAACTTTCCAGACAGGCCTAGACATGATGCTGCTTGCCAAATCTTTCATATATGCAACAGGTGTCATAGAAACTCTACACCAATAGATGCTGTCATGAGTCAACAAGGACATCTGGAGGATGCTACTTTCATCTATGCATACAGTCACAGAACACTTGAATTCCACCTGTTCTGACATCCGCTTCTCCATCTAAGGCAGGTGGATTCTTGAAAGCTACTTTGAAGAATTTCCTGTTAGCTCAACTGTTGTTGAATATATGAGCCCATCTACACATGATTCTATTATTGAATCTGCACACAATCTATTACTACTACTACTAGTAGTAGTAGTTCTAATGCTACTACCACCACCACTACTACTACTGTATTACTACTACACATGTTCTACCCCCAAGCTATGATCACTCTAGGGGTGTGCACGAATATACGTAACCATTGTTATTCATACGAATTTGTACAAATTCAGACATTCATTTACAAATCAAATGTTACGGCATTCGTACATTGACATTTGTACAAATACAAATGTTTCAGAACATTTGTACAAGGCTTTGGAACGTTCATGAGACGGAGAGGTGGGAAAGTGGCTGCACCAGTTACATCTGCAATGGATCCAGAGTGCCTTTGACATGGTTTGAGTGTGGATTCAAAGTGGATTCAGGGCAGATTTGAGGATTTCTGAGCAGATATGTTACGGGATGCATATCAGAAATGTATGGATATGTATTGCATATGTATGGGTACATATCAGATACGCATGGTACATATAAGATACGTATTGGTTACGTATCGGATATGCATTTGTATTTGTATGTATTTGTATGAATACATTTATATCCAATAGATATAAAGGAGATCTATTCAAACGAATATGAATTTTCTTATATCCCATCCGTGCACATCCTTAGATCACTCCCATTGGAAAAAATGTGGCATTTTTTGAGCTTCCACATTAGGTTGTTACTGTATGATGCAGGCTATTCCATGCCGTGTTAGCTCACACAAGATGGTCTGACCCACACTGGTTCATACTAACTCAAAGTGTGGGGTAAGAGTCCTCTGTATGTCAGGTAGCCTGTGCTGTCCCAGCCTCAGCTGCCACTTTGACAGCCCTCAAAGTTGGCATCCAGACTCTGAAGGTAGGGCATGAAAATTCCTGGCCTTTGCAGTTTCTTAGAGATCCCTTTTCAAGGGGGCACTCACTTCCTGTGCCATTTTCGACAGTGCTTCCTGTCGTGCTACCAAAACAGGTCCCCCATTGTACTCCAGCCTACATGTAGTCCAGAATTCAGAGCCTGGTCCACTGGTTGACTTCATTGTAAACGTTTACTGCAGGACTGGGGTAGGTGCCATTTTGGTGTCCTCTCCTGGCCTTCCTCCAGACTAGTGGAATAAATTTGCAGTTAAATGTAAAAATACAGTATACTTATTGCACAGCAATGACTTGGCCTCCTGACTGGAGAAGCAGCCTGCATTGTTCCAGGTTTTCTTTATACTGTGCAGTGAGTGTCATGAATCCCACATTAAGGTACGTCCACAGTCCCATTCATATAATCAATCAATCATTGTGTGGGGCAGCTCGATTGGGACTGTGCATTCCAATGCACAGTATAAATGTGTTGCTGTGCTCTAGCGGGGGGCGGGCCTTCTGATGTTCTTCACTAGTGTTCAAACAGCAGGCCTCTGAAGCCTTTCATAATCCATGATAATGGTGAATGCAATAACCTTGCTACATTGGTCCTAGTCACACTTGTCTCCATTTTGCGAGGCTCATGCTGTTGGCATGCGTGACTCCCCCAGAAATGCACAGTTAGTTGTGATTGCTACCTATTGCTTGAATAAACATCAGAGAAGCAGTATGTAGTGCCACTTCTCCCAAGCCTCAGCCTTCCATATATCATTCCATGGTGAGAGGGTAGGCAACTAATCTAGGGACCTTTTCACAAAGGCTGGCTAAGTACCAAGATGCATTGGGGATCCACATTTTGCGAGGCCCAAGGCATTTGAAACATATCCACTGCCAGGTCAATCACAGGGCAATCACACATTGAACAGTTGGGAAAGGCCCATTTGCATTTTAATGTACTCCTGCATGCTTTGGGGATCATTTCACTGTGCTGCATGCAGATGGGTCAACCTCCCCTGATCCTCACTAACCCTGGGATGGTTCTGCCCCAAGCAGTACATGCAAAAAGGCCCTCTGTGTGAAGTGGTACTCATAGCTGAAATAGGAATCATTCTTGCGGTTCCCCCAAAATGCATAGACGGGCTTATGGAGTCACTTCTGGCCATAGGATACAATCCTTTATTAAGATCTTATTGTGTTTATGCTGTCTGCTGCCAAAACTATTTCAGGGCCCCTTGCATTCCACCCTAAAGTTGCATTTATGTCATTTTAAACGTTTTATTGGCATGGCTTTCCATGAGGTGAAAAATAAGGAAAATTAAACATTGAGGTAGTTATCTTGCCATAAATCCCACCAACAGCTAGATTATAACTTCACAGTTTGTAATAACAACCGCGTAGTCATCATGACAAAAACAAGTCATTTCCTAAATGTGTAGCTTAGAAGGAACTTCTTTCTCAAATCAGAGTTAAATATCAGGTCATGATGAGTTTATTTTCTTCTTGTATTTCTGACCCTTTTGCTTTTATGGCTTTATCTTTTCTTCTGAATTTGAACTGGTCATGAACTCATATCTTGTAAGCTACCACAAGTGAATTTTAAGTAGTGAGCAATTGGATGATTTCACACCTTTACTTCCCCAGGGAAAACCTCCACAGGAAGTGAAGATGCTAGAACTATCACTAACCACACCAGTGCTTGAGGAATTGCCACCATTATGGTGGTGATCCCAGAATCATGGCAACAGTGGCACCGCAACTGCATGGCACCACTGCTGCAGTGATGGAAGAATGCAGCACAAAGCACATTTACACTCCAGCAGGGAGATGTGAGAGTAGAGCCTCACCTCGTTGCAAGGAGCATAGATTTGAATACCAGTTAGAAATGCTGTACATCTACATGCTCTAGGGGAATCCTGCATGCGTGGAGCTACCCCTGGAATTGTAACTATTCCAGGAAGTGCAGTTAATGCAGATAAGAGTTCCCCCAGAGTTCCCTAAGCAGGTAAGTGTGGAAAGGCTCATTGTTAATGAATAAAATAAAGGATGACCTTTTACTCCAAAAAGTGTTTCTGCAAAATAGATATAAGGGGGGGGGGAATCAAAGGAACAGAAGGAAAGGCAAAGAAGGGAAGAAAGAAACAAATGAGGAAAATACAGGATTGAACTGGACTGGCCCAACATTTCTTTTGAAACATATTTCTGTTTGACTAAATAATCTTCCTTTGGGTACGTGATATGGGAAGCAGGCCACACAGTTTCAAAAACCAGTAACTTTGCCCCTCATTTTGTTATGTTTTCAGTCTGCTGAGGCATTATTCCAGCAGCTAAGGGCAGAAGCCTCCATATTAACAAGATAAAATCCCATGCTTATATAACACTACTAAGAGATGTGTATATTTGACTGTCACGGTACAGCACTCTTCTGTTTAGAGTTTCGGGTTTTCTTGTTTATTTAGGAACATTATGGAGGGTCAGCTGCCAGTTTTTAGCCACGACTCTTTATGTACTTAACAGAGGCAAAAGAACTGGAAAGAAGATTCAAGCTGGAAATCTACACTGTGTACTGATGTTCCTAGAGAGATTCTTATAACTCAGACATCTGCCACCTTGCATAGAGGAAATCCAGACTGTGGGTGTTTTTGCACTTCCATGGGACACCAGTTTCTATGGTGATTGATGACATGTCACGTGATTGTGCAGCCATAGTCGCGCTGTGCTGCCTCCATGTGGCATATGTGAACGCCGCATCCAAGAATTGACCAAAAGTGATCAGAGGTGGCACCACAATGTGTTCCATCCCAGAGCATGCTAGATTGTCCTGACTGCCAAAGCGTGAACAGACAGGCCCTGTGTCTCCATTGGTAAGAACTGAACCAGGCTGCTCTTGCAGCCGTTGCAAGGAGTGTCTGCTTCTCACACACTGAACTGCACGTTCCTTGGAGGGGAGCTGAATTCCCTCCATGTGCCCACCACACATCTCTTCAGTGTGAGCTGCTGAGATGATGGGAAGACATTGGTTCCCCTGCAGTGCTGTGTGGAGACGTGAAGATGTTATTTTTAAGGGCAGTCAGGTTACATTCACATACAGCAAAAACACTGCTCAGAAAAACTAAAGAGACATTTAAATCACACATTGGATCTCAATGAACGATTCAAGTTGAAAATCTTTACTGATATAAATTGTACAATTAGTTGAGAACAAAATGACATAGCAGTGGTCAACGGAAACCAAGATCATCAATCAGTTGAGGGCTTGATTCCAGAACACCTTGGATAATCAAAGTAAAAAATTGAAACCACGGGCAGATGCAATTGCGTGAATTTCATCACGGCAACTCATAACATGACTCAGTAGTGTGTACATAAGAACATAAGAACATAAGAGAAGCCTTGCTGGATCAGGCCACAGCCCATCTAGTCCAGCATCCCGTCGCACACAGTGGCCCACCAAATGCTCACGGGCATCTCAAGCAGAGACAAGGACAAACCTTCCCCTGCTCTCGAGTCCCAGCAGATGGCCTTAGAAGCGCCCCAGTTCCTCCCCCCCCCTCAGCCTGAAGGATGCACCTAGGCATTCGTTCTAGTAGCCATTGATACATCTGTCATCCATAAATTTGTCTAACCCTACCTTAAAGCCATCCAGACTGGTAGCTGTCACCACCTCTTCCGGCAGCACATTCCATAAGCCGATGACCCTCTGGGTGAAGAAATACTTCCCCCTGTCAGACCTTATTCTCCTACCCATCAGCTTCATAGAGTGCCCCCTGGTTCTAGTGTTGTGCGATAGAGAAAAGAAATTTTCTCTATCCACCCTTTCTATACCGTGCATAATTTTATATACTTCAATCAGGTCCCCTCTCAAACGCAGTCTCTCCAGACTGAAGAGGCCTAGACGTTGCAGCCTGGTTTCGTAAGGGAGGTGTTCCAGACCCTTAATCATTCTGGTTGCCATTCTCTGCACCTTCTCTAGTTCCACAATATCCTTTTTGAGGTGTGGTGACCAGAATTGTACACAATACTCCAAATGTGGCCTCACCATAGATTTATAAAGGGGCAAAATGACACTTGCTGTCTTTTTTTCTATTCCCTTCCTAATTATTCCCAGCATTGAATTTGCTTTTTTCGCTGCTGCCGCGCACTGAGTTGACACCTTCATGGAACTGTCCACCAGAACTCCGAGATCCCTTTCCTGGTGTGTTGCAGAAAGCTCAGACCCCATCAGTTTATAGACGTAATTTGGATTCTTGGCCCCGATGTGCATTACTTTGCACTTGTTAAGATTAAAGCACATTTGCCACTTGGTTGCCCACTCACCCAATGCTAAGAGATCCCTCTGGAGCTCTTGGCAATCTCTTTCAGATTTTACTACCCTAAATAATTTAGTATCATCAGCAAACTTTGCTATTTTACTATGTACCCCTTCTTCTAGATCATTGATGAATAAATTAAAAAGCATTGGTCCCAGTACTGAGCCTTGAGGGACCCCACTTTTTACTTCTTTCCACCCTGAGAATTTGCCGTTTGTTACTACTCTCTGCTTTCTGCCTTTAAGCCAGTCACAAATCCAGGACAGAACTTGTCCTTTTTATTCCATGGCTGATGAGTTTACTCAGTAGCCTTTGATGTGGGACTTTGTCAAAAGCCTTCTGAAAGTCCAGATAGACAATGTCTACTGGTTCATCTTTATCCACGTGTTTATTGACACTCTCAAAGAATTCCAATAAATTTGTGAGGCATGATTTACCTTTGCAGAAGCCATGCTGGCTTTTGTTCAGCAATGCTTGCTCCTCCATATGCACACTAATTTTGTCTTTAATAATGGCCCCCATGTGTCTATACAGCCCCCACATGCCTGCAAAACCATTCCCTATTTGGGGTTTTATTTCGCTGTTGCCCCTCCAGTGCACCTGTTGTCACTTTCATTTCCACCAAAGCGAGTGAATTTGATTTACAGTCTCTTATGTTTCCTGGACAGACTGATGTCCCTGAAGTTTAAGTGACTTGGGGTTATACTGTGATGCTTAAGTGTTCCCTTATTTATTTATTTTTTTTAGCAGTGTGCATCAAAAGCACTCTGAAGACAGTAGCTGATGGCCCTCACGCTCTTCTTCCATTTCTAGTCAACCTGTTATCACCTAGAATGTTAATGAGGGAGGCGCAGATTGGCCTGTGGATAATCCCACCTGCCGACCACCTCTAATCCATCACAGAAATGCTTTTTAAAAAACCGTGTGTGAATGCAGCCTGAGATTTAACTGTCTGTGTTATTATATTAAGAAAAAACTTGTTGAATGAAACTAAAGCACTGCAATGGAAAAGCGTGCGGAAGCACAGCCTATACAGCATATAAATCAGTTCAAGAGAACCTCATGCAACCATGAGATCGCCTGTTTTACCTAGGGATTGTTGATGAAGTGGGAAGATTGTGAAGCTCCGTGAGGATTTTAAACAACTACAAATCCCATTTGACCCCTCTCGCTCTTAAAAGAACGCAGAGCATCAGAGTATTTAGAATTCTTTTGATGTATAAATGCACACCCCCTTGCTTAATTGGAGTGCTTGATCAACATTCTTAGTTGGCGTAATGTGAAATCACTTTGAACGTGTGTGTGTGTGTATATGAGAAAGAGAATTCAGGGAATGCACACTAATGAGCTATGGAAGTTATATTTGAGGGCCCCTGGAAATGATAAATACACAGAGAAATACAGACTTGTGCTTAAAACTAACTCTGAAACTCATGTCTATAATTCTAGGAAAGGTACTACAGGACCATCTACAGGCTAATTACAACACAATATGCTTAGATCTACAGTGTTTTAAATCTTCTTAAATGTAAAAGAACAAATCTGAAGATCTTGTGTTGAAACAATCACACACCTGTCATTGCTACAAGGATTCCCTATGATCTGGGCCAATATTGCCACAACAGCATGTCCAGATGTGTTCTCCCTCATCACCACTGCCACTGTGATGCTCATGAAGACGTGAGACAATGACAGTTTCTGCCCTAAGTGTTATTCCTGATATCTCAGAAGAGGGACCTGCCATCTACATGCTGGTGCAGATCGCAGCAGGTGCCATCTGCTTCAGAAGGCCTGCCTCCATTTTCTGTGCTTCCAGGTGACTCAGGTCAGCAGCACACCTGAACTTACACTCCTAGCAGTCAGAACTAGGGATGTGCATGATTTTTTTTGCATTCAATTTGAAACGAATTGAATGTTTGAAAATCTGTATTTGTACAAATACACTTGTGTACATTTGTACAATTTGTACTTTTGAATGTGGTAAAATTCTATTTGATACGAATCTATTTGTACGAATTCGTACAAACATTTGATACATCTCAGATATGAATGAATTCGTATCTGATATGAACAAATACACATCTGATACAAATAGATACATACAGTATTTGATACAAACGGATACGTATCTAATACTAACAAATACATATCTGATACGAATAGATATGTATTACATTGTCCGTACAAATGTCCAGAAACATTCATATTCATTTGAATGCTAGTATACGAATATCGTAATATTCAATTCAAGTTTGAATGTTTGAATTTGGCAGAATTCAGCCGAACTTTGAATGTTTCAAATATTTATGCACATCCCTGGTCAGAACCATTGCAGGCCATCCCTGAAACCTATGAGAGATTTAGGGCTGGTGTGAGGGCTGGTCTACACTAGTGTCACCATGTGGACAATATTGTTCCAGACCACACTTTGCCTTGGTCCAAGCCAGAGGGTCTCACTGATCCAGATCCACTGATCAAGTGTAGAAAGGCTATAGTATCTGCAGGGCTAGATGGACAAATGCATCCACTGCTTTCTGACCCATCACATGGCCCAGACTCAATCCCTACAAAAACAAGCAACTGTTAATCCAGTTGCAATTGTTTGGAGGTTTTCACCAGGGAGAGTTGTTTCCTGGCCACTGTTTAAGGGGGCATCCCCATGCACTCTGTACTCTGATTTGAATCTGAATTTGACTCGGAGCATCCCCATGCAAAACCCCCAAACTGGACTATATGCGGAACAAATTGCCCAGATCCATGGTAAATAAGCTCCCCTTGCAAACTGCTCTCTCTGTGGTTCAGGAGGCAAGCCCGGATTTTTGGGAGGCTTGGGGACGCTCCTGGGTTATTAGGGAAGGAGATTGACACTCATGTCATTAGCAGGCGGGTTTCACATCCTATGCTTGTTGTTCCTGTCCTGTGCATTGGATATCACAACTGCCGGACATTTTAAAAGATCAAACAGCGTAAAAGAACCGATCGCCCCAGCTTGACAGGTAAAGATGCAGCAATGAGGGGGGTCATCTGGCCCTTGTTGTCCCACGAGCCTCTTCCTGCAACCTTTATTCCACCCCTGCTCCCCGATCACCGGCAAGCGGCTTCTGAAGTTAGAGGCAGTTTAGCAGAGAAGCGCTTCTCTGCTAAACTGCCTTATTGTAGCGGCTTTGGTTAGCTTTTTTTGCTGGCAGGCAAGCAGCTTCTGAAGTTTACCAAAGTTAAACTGCCTCTAAACATTGTAGCGGCTTTTGTTAGCATTTTAGCTGGCAAACTTCAGAAAGTGCTTGTCAGGGAGCAGGGGTGGAATAAGCTAACCAAAGATACTACAATGTTTAGAGGCAGTTTAGCAGAGAAGCGCTTTTCTGCTAAACTGCCTCTAACTTCAGGAGCTGCTTGCTAGCAATTGGAGAGCGGTGGTGGAATAAGGGTTGCAGGAAGAGGCTTTTGGGACAGCCAGATGACTCCCCCCCCCCCATTGCTGCATCTTACTGAGGCAATCAGTTCCTTTACGTTTGCCTGGAGATCAGATCACGGAGAGAAGAGGCTCGTTTCTGTTTGGTCACTGTTTAATGGCCAGCAGTTGTGATCAGGAAGGGGCATTGGGTGGGATTTCCCTGCCCTCGCTCCTATCAGGAGAGAGGGGGTGGAGAGAAAAAGATGTGGTTTCCTGATGCAGGGGTTTAGTGCGGTTTGCATGGGGACAGGTGTACTCTACTTGAGCCTGCACTTTTGTCAGCCACATGGGGAAGGGTCAATTCAAACTCGACTCCGTATTGAGAATAATGCGAATCCACCCCTAAGTAATGGGGATTCAGCCTAAGTGCAGGCAGCAGTCAGAATCCATCTCAAGGGCCTAAAATGTGCCCAGAATAGCTGCAAGGGACCAAAGATAGGGGAGACTTCTACCGACATTTCAGAGCCCTATAACATTTCAAGACTTGTTCTGAAGCTGCTCCAGGAGGCATTCTGTCACTCCAACATTCCCCACAGGGCCCGAGGAGTCATTTTAGAGCCTCATGGTTTGTCGACACATTGTGCCCATCCAGGTGTTCTGCACTGTGGCTCAGATCCCACCTTAGTGAGCCAGTTTGGTCTAGTTGGTAAGGGAGCTGGACTCTTATCTGGGAATAGTGGGTTTGATTCCGCCCTCCCCCATGAAGTCAGCTGGGTCACAGCCCCACCTACTCCACAGGGAGTTCTGTTGTGGGGAGAAGAATAGAAAGCTTTGTCAGCCACTTTGAGTCCCCTTGAATGGGTGAGAAAAGCGGGGTAGAAAAGCCAACTCTTCTTCTTTTTCTTCTTTTTCTTGGTGCGGATCCAATCCAGCCACAGCCTTGCTTTCAACAATCAAAAATGGGGCTGCAAAGCCTGGACCCGAACTTGAAGTTTTGCCCCATGTTTTCTTCTATACAGATTCAGCCTATAAGCTCCTTGAGGGAATCCAAATATAATTATGAAAGTAACTGGAAAAGCATAGCCTTTACAAAACACTGCAGCTGTTGTCCAAAGTGCCTGCAGATACAAATTATGTTTCGATTGTGTGGTGTATACATCCTAACTGTTGATATGCATATTGCAGATTTGCTGTTTTTAAGTTTGATTTTTTTTTCCATGGCTTTTTTTTTGGGGGGGAGGGGTGTTAAAAACAGTGTTCATGTATGCATAATGCTTCCATTTGTGTACCATTTTAGTTATACACAGACTTTAATATTCCATAAGCATAAAAGTCACAAAACATGACAAACAGCCACATATAGAGACTGGCCAGTCTGAAATTGGCATCCGTCAGAGACAGTGACTGAATGTTTACTCCCTGTGAAGTTACAGCAACCATCAGTGCTGGGAGGGTTAAGCAAATTGTTCCCTGCAGCCTCTTTCCTTTTCTTATCCAAGTTACAGTATTTCTCAGGAAATCACAATTCATCCTTCAACTGCACTGATAGGTAGAGTCCGCCAGGTGGCAGATAGAAATTAATCTCCATCCTGTGTTGCAGTCTGTGGTTAAATATTTAACTTTAAATGCCTGTCTGTAATAGATTAAAACAACACATTTATTTGTTTGGTTATTTTGAAAATCATTTGTTCTGCCTATGAGTTTTCTTGTGTGTTTATGTACACTCACGCCCGCGCACTTGCACACACAGAGACTATGAAAAGCAATTATATTTTGGAACCTTGCAGAAAATATGTACGGTATGTATTTTCCCTAAATTTGCCACATGTAAAGATGCCCTGTGATTGTAAAACTGAGGCATTCTATGAACTGGGACGGAGACAATTTGTGGTGGGGATGAAAGAATTGCTAGCATACAAACCAACTGCCATCATGCAAGCTTCTATGTTTTGATATCTCACAAGAGTGTATGGAATTAAAAAGCCACCGTTGTGTCAAGAGGAGGTGCCACTGGGATGATAATGGGTGATGGTACAGGAGCATTTTGAGATGATGCCACTTTAGGACAAAAGGAAGAGCTGAAAAAAATCCATGTTTTCTAGGAATTTCTTTGAAGGCTCCTGAATGTAATGACTACAACACGTAAAAACTATCAGTTTTTGGACAGTTGTGCTGCTTGATTCAGTGTCATGCAAAATAAAACTTCAGTGCTTTTAAAAAGTGTTTGAAACAGTAAAATACTGCATCTCAGTTTAGGCCCTTTTTGCATGTACCTGCGACTGAGAGAATGAGAGGAGAGGCCTGGTCCTCTTCAGGCCCCTGTCTTGCCACACTCGAGTGGTAGATAGAGGTCCGCTCCCTACGTGCTTCCATCTGCATTAGGATGAAGCGTGCCCCAGAATGGCTGCCTATGACAGGACCCTGGTGGACCAGTTTTTTCAGGTTTACAGGAATTCCAGGGACAATCGGACCCACCCAGGGACTCATGCAGAAGAGCACGTTTTTGTGGGGCACCAAATTGCACTGCAAAAATGCATCCTCAGGTAGGACTGAGGCTAGCAACTTATGTGCCTAAACTGGAAATAGCTCCAGAGATTGCGCAGTCTTCAGAGCCAGCATGGAGACTGCTTAAGGCTTGGAACAAAAACTGCAGTTGTGCCCTGCCTCACCTGGTTACTGCACCAATGGCTGACAAGCATGGCTGTTGCCATGGCAAGGAGGTCATCTCTAGTGTAGAGGCAAGGGCACTTACACGACACTTAGTGAAGTGCCTGGTAAGTTTCATATGGATTGGGTGTTCAAGATGCAAACACCCAATCCATTCCAGGTCTTCACTTCACTGGGATGGTTTCCCAGGGAAGTGAAGGTGGAAATCTGCTCCTTGGGGAATCATTCTGAAATATGACCTAGGTCAGACATGATCTTGCCATATTCATTTGTATTTTATTGTGCTGGTTTTGTTGTAACTCACCCTAAGACTGTATGATGTAGGGTAGAACAAGAGTGCAAATAAATAAAAACAAAACATATGCATGTTCCATCTACTAGCACCTACAGTAAAGAACTTCGTATCTTTAAAATACCTCTTCAAAGGATTCCTCTTCCTTCCTTCCTTCCTTCCTTCCTTCCTTCCTTCCTTCCTTCCTTCCTTCCTTCCTTCCTTCCTTCCTTCCTTCCTTCCTTCCTTCCTTCCAGAAAGTGATGTGATTCATTATTTTATAAGGAAGGAGGAACCAGTAAATAAACATGCAACACAGCATTCTCAACATTGCCAGATAATAATGGCTACAAGTGCATCTTTCCCACTATTTTAAAAAAGAAATTCCAGGAGAATTGATGCAATAAATATGCACAAGACAGGCAGATGATAATGTGGGGCAACATCTATCCAGTCATTCAGAATTGCTGGTACCTGTTGCAGTTTTTCCATCTAATGCATTCTGTTGCTGCTGGTGGTGATGGTGCTGTTTTTGGCTATCTACTTGCCTGCTGCCTCTCTTGAAATGTTTTAGGTGATTCTTCGCATCCTGCTTTCAGCTGCTTTTGCTGATGTAAGTCTTTTTTGTGTTTGCGTGAAAGACAAATCTTGTTATCATTTTCTCATTTGCACCTGTAGTTGTTAGTTTTAAATTGTAGGGCCCCTTGAAATGAAAGGACCAAGAAACAAATCTTTCATATATTTATTCCATCTGCTTGTCCTCATCTCTAAAACAAATTGGCCTCACCATCTCAACCCAGTGTGGATCTTGAGCTATTTATCCATTGAATGTCCAAATGTTTTGTAAGTTTGGGTGTATGTGTACCTTGATGTATTACTAAAAGCAAAATATTTTTGATATACCTTATCATACAGTGCTTTTCCCCCAGAATTATAGGACTCCTTAGGCCCCATTCCCATTACAAGCTTAAAATGGTTTTACTAAACCGAAATAAAAGAACCGGATGCAAACACGAATTTGCCCGATCCCATTACTTTAAACTTTAATTGTGTTTGATTCCAATTCTGAAAGTGCTTGAAAACTTTATTTGGGAAAGCGTATCTTTTTCTCCCTGCCCATTGCCAGTCATGGTGCCCACCCCTTCTCTCTGATTGAAGTTCCTCCTGCCGCAATATTTTTGATGTGACAAATGCAGGGAGTTCCTGGAGTGCTATTGTGGGAGGGAAACCCTAAACAGCTTTGCACCCATGTGGGGAATCCGGATCGACCCCCAAGGGGTCGGTCTGTTACCCCAGGTGTTTCGGGGGGCAGGGGGGGCAGTCTTCGAAGCCACTTCAAATTGACTTCAAAGTCATTTTGAAGTCATTTTGAAGTCTGTGCAAAATAGCTCCAGAGTGCCTTTGAAGTCTGTGCTGATCTTCGGAATGAACTTCAAAATGACTTTGGAGTCACTTTGGAGTCACTCCGAAGTTCATTCCAAAGATCAGCACAGACTTCAAAGGCACTCCAGAGCTATTTTGCAGAGACTTTGAAATGACTTCAAAGTGGCTCCAAAGTGGCTTTGAAGTGACTTTGGAGCCTAGGTTTAGGGGGACCCCAATGGGTGCATCCCCTCACCCTAGCCTCCTTTGGACCCCATTGCCTGTTTCCAGTGAAAACAGGCTCCCTTTAATCCGGATTTTCTGGCAGAAGACCCCATTGTAGACCCCATTAATGGGGTCTACAGAAAATCTGTATTAAAGGGTAAAATGTACCCATTAGATCCGGATTTCCCCCACGGCAGTGGAAACAATCGGGTCCCAAATGGGTGCCGTGGTGGAAATGGGATCATCCGGCTCACACCCAAATGGGTCCTAAATGGGTACTTTTTGACAGTGGAAAAACACCCCATGGCTATGCATTTATATAAAGTACTGTATGTATGCATGTATGCACACATGTACTATGTAATGGGCCATATAACAGTGTTGACAGCAGCATCATTAGCTCCAAAAGCACCCACAGGGCTCTGTGCTTCCCATTGATGGTGTACTGTGAACCCAGCTGAGAAAGTCAGAGGCAGTATTTACTCAGAATTCTTTAAATAACTCTTATACCATGGTGGCCCTGAGGTGGTGGGTACAAAGGCAGCTGCTAGCTGTGGTTACTTCCAGAGTCAAGCCACATCCAGTCTGGCTTCAGCACCAAGTGTAGACTCATTCTCTCTGACCTTTGTTTTATTTTCCCCCCACAGATTGCACCAGCTTTTGCCTCTTTGCTAGATAATGATTATGGACTGTATTAAGCAACGTGCCCCAAAGAGGCTTACAGCTTGGTCCGATGAGTGTTTTCTCAAAAGCAAGTTCACGTGATTCCAGTACAACTTACTCTGCAGGACGTACGTGCAGAGAATGCAGCCTCAGAGATGACATAGAAATAAAGGAAGCTTTTGAAGCTCTTTCTCTTTTTACTTTTTGCAGTTCTGGTGCCCCTGCCCATATCCAAGGCTGTAAAACTCTGTGCCTGTGAAGGACACATGATCAAATAATCTTTGTCACAGTGCTTTCCCCCTTCTCTGTTTCTCCTTTTTTGGAACGCGCTCAAAAGCGTGCCTTTTAAGCCAGCATCATTAGCTAGCTTTCTATAGCAGATCCATTTAACTTTAAAGTTGACAAGATTCGTTCTTTCCCTTTTCAATTGGCTGCCAGCTGTCATGAATTCCAGTCCTCCCTATAGCACTGAGGTATGTAAGTACCCCCTCCAGCACCCTCAGTTTTTAAATGATGTGGAATGAAATACCGCAAGCCAACAGAAGACGGGGAAAGTTATATGGAAGTTCTGCTGTTCAGTTTGCAAATTGCCTAAGTGAAATCTGCCCCATGCTTAATGAAAATCATGTCATACCGCAAGTGCATAGTTGCTTCAGCTTGTATCATTAGTGTGCTTTACCGTTCATTCTCCCAGATTGGTAGTTCTTGATGTCTTGACACGCGTGAGCACTTTCCCCTTCTAACCAAACTTAAGGGAGGGGGCGTATCTTTGTTCAAAAGGGTTTCTTTTTTTTTACAGCTTTGTTTCAGAACTTGCAAGGACTAGCAGTGTGGTTTGATGTCGGAAAGTACAAAAACTAGATTTGACACAGATCTCTTGACTATCATCTTGTAAGAAAGGTGAAGCATGGGTCATGACAACACACACATTTGAAAAAATGCAGAGTAAAAGAACAGCCTGAGAAAGTACAAAGGGTTTTCTGGTCGAAGAAAATGATGTTCCTGTTTGTACTCAGGAACTTTGGTGTTGGCCAAAAGGCCAAACTACAGAAGGATTCTCAGTGCTGATCCCTTGGAGCCCAACTTTTGAAAGCCGTTCCAGAACCAAATACACAAATACCCTGTGGGTATTCATTCCAAAGCCTAGGAAGCCTACACTGAATGCAAGTTCAACTGAGCTGTAGCTCATGCCTTCCAAAGATTGAAGGAACCATATCTGGGCAGCCAATGGAAATTGGGAAAGGTGCACTGATGCTCTTTCCCTTTCCTTATTGGCTAAGAAGACCGAGTTGCTCAAGAGTCAGCTCTTACTGGTAAAATGGGATATGTGTTGAGATATAAGCTGTTTTTAGCCTTTGTACACCACTTCCAGATAATATTTTAATGTATAATTAATAATAATAATAATAATAATAATAATAATAATAATAATAATATTAATATTAATAATAATAATAATAATAATAATAATAATAATAATAATAATAATAATAATAATAATAATAATAATAATAATAATAATAATAATAATAATAATAATAATAATAATAATAATTCGCCGATACATCATGCAGTCCTAGGTGCTTGGGAAGTGCCCAACTAGTGATATAATACAAAATCCAGCATAGTGATCTCGTTTGCTGTGTGTAACTGCTGTTTTTATAATAATAAATAGTCAAGAACTGGACATCACCTGGTAATGATCACCTCCATGGCTTCTGGCTCAAACACTTGACAAGTCTGCATGCAAAAATGGCCAAATTATTCAACGAAATGCTGCAGACAGAATTCAGGACTACTTAGAAGAAAATAACATCATGCTAGTAGAGCAAAAGGCAACAAACAAAGAAGCAAGGGGATGAAAGATCTGCTGCTGATCGATAAAATGATTTTGGAGAACTGCTAAAGCCAGAAAACTAACCTGCACATGACACGGATTGATTATTAAAAAAGCCTTTGATTCACTGCCACACAGTTGGAACATAAAGTGCCTGGAAACAACTGGCATCAGTAAAAACATCAGGAATTTTACGAAGAAGGCGATGGAATACTGGAAGGCAGAACTTGTGATGTCCACCAGGACTGTTTCTACCAATTCCTGCATCTGCCTTAGCATGTTTAGTATAGGAAATACTACATTGTATTAGTTGTGGGAGGAGCTGAAGGAATCCCCTGCATTTCTCCAGGTTTGGTTTGCCCCTTCCCAGCAAGCTCTGTTTTAGATAGAGGCTTCCTAGTTTTAGTCAGTCTGTGCTGTGAGCTTGCAGAGAGCTGTCCTTTTGGTGGCAAACAGGCCCAGACAGCCGGGAAGGGCATTTCTTACACGTTAGCCAATTTAGTTACCATTTAGCCAATTTAGTTACTAGAAACAACTCAGCCAACAACAAGTACGCATAAGGAATCAGGAGCTGAAAGACCCTGCACCAGCTCCATTGAGTGAGGAGATCAAACCCAGAGAGATGACACCCTGAAGACTGCTGGAACTCAAACTGTAAAGTATTTTTCCATTCAAGGCTAGATAGAGCTGGGGAGGAGAAACCTTTTACTTTTGTTCTGTAAAATAAACTTTCCCCCCTTTTCAACTTTATATTCAGCCTTAGAGCTTTCTTTGGGTGAAAGTGTTTGATCTCACTAGGGTACCGGCGTTGCACACCTGAACCTGCCACCACCTTTAGTTGGGTGTGTCTTCACAGAACTGTTTGTCAGAAATGAAAATTACAGACTAGTCAACATCAAGATAGGCATCTTCCAGGAGAATTCATTGTCCCCACTACTCTTCATCACTGCCATGATCCCAATGTCAATCATTTTACAAAGAACAAACCTGGGCTATCAAACAGCCAGAAACATCCAGAAAATTTCTCATCTTCTGTATATGGATGACCTGAAGCTCTATGGAAAATCAGAAACCGAAATCCAGTCACTAACCAACACAGTCCAAATCTTCAGCACTCACATCAGCATGGAATTAGGCATGGATAACTATGCCACAGTGGCACTAAAGAAGGGAAAGATAATTGGAAGTGAAGGCATTGAAATGCCAAATGAACAAGCCATTAAGTGCTACCAGACGGAAACCTACAAAAACCTGGGAATCTTGCAACTGGACAACATCAAGCACAGGTACGTGAAACCTATGGTCAGTAAAGAATACATCCAGAGGACCAGAAAAATTTTAAAGAGCAAACTGAATGGCAGCCACACTATCAAGGCCATAAATGCTTGGGCTATACCTGTTATCAGATACACTGCTGGAATTGTGAACTGGACACAGGTGGAGCTTGACAACCTGGACAGAAAAACAAGGAAATTGATGATAATACACCATGGATTACATCCCCTCAGCAATGTCGACAGGCTGTACTTGCCTAGAAAAACAGGCGGCAGAGGACTTTTGCAAGTGAGGCAGACAGTAGAAGAAGAGAAGCACGCATTGGCAGAGTATGTGAAAGAAAGCCAAGAATTAGCTCTGATTGAAGTGAATAACAGGAAGCTTCTTAAAGTGCAGCAAACCAAGAACCAGTACTGAAACACTGTACTTCAATGCCGGACAGATAGTTGGCACAACAAGGTACTGCATGGGCAGTTCTTGGAGAAGATTTAAGACAACCTGGTTGTGGCTGACCAACAGAACACTGGAGAAGGAAACAGAGGGACTAATTTTCACTGCACAAGAACAAGCCATCAGAACGAATGCCATCAAAGCTAGAATTGAGAAATCAGCGGAAGATCCAAAGTGCAGACTCTTTAAGGAAGCTGATGAAATGGTCGACCACATTCTGAGCTGCTGCATAAAGAATGACGCAAATGATACACTGGAATCATAGAATCATAGAATCATAGAATGGTAGAGTTGGAGGGGACCTCCTGGGTCATCGAGTCCAACCCCCTGCTCAAGGCAGGATCTCCTAAACCATCTCAGACAGATGGCTGTCCAGTCTCTGCTTGAAGACCTCCATCGAAGGGGAACCAACCACCTCCCGTGGCAGCCTGTTCCACTGGTTGATCACTCTTACTGTTAGAAATTTTTTCCTAACATCTAAACTAAATCTTTTCCCCTGCAGTTTCACCCCATTGTTTCTAGTCCTTCCTTGAGAGAGTGAGAACAGGGCTGATCCCTCTGCCTTGTGACAACCCTTGAGGTATTTGTAGACAGCTATCATGTCTCCTCTCAGTCTTCTTTTTGTTAGACTAAACATTCCTAGTTCCTTAAGCCGTTCCTCATAGGACATGGTTTGCAGACCGTTCACCATCTTGGTAGCTCTCCTTTGAACCTGCTCCAGCTTGTCAGTGTCTTTTTTAAACTGGGGTGACCAGAACTGGACACAGTACTCCAGATGAGGTCTGACCAAGGTAGAGTAGAGGGGGATAATAACTTCACGTGATCTGGACTCTATGCTTCTCCTAATACACCCCAGGATTGCGTTTGCCTTTTTTGCAGCTGCCTCGCACTGTTGACTCATGTTCAGTTGATGATCTACCAGGACACCCAAGTCTTTTTCACATGTGCTGCTGCTCAGCCGAATTCCTCCCATTGTATATGTGCTTTTTTCATTTTTCTTGCCCAGGTGCAGAACCTTGCATTTTTCTTTGTTAAATACCATTTTATTAGTTGCAGCCCATTGTTCGAGTTTCTCTAAATCTTTTTGAATCCTCTCTCTCTCTTCTCTGGTGTTTGCAATCCCCCTTAGCTTTGTGTCATCAGCAAATTTGATCAGTTTCCCTTCAACTCCCTCGTCCAGATCGTTTATAAAAACATTAAACATAACTGGGCCCAGGACAGAACCTTGTGGTACTCCACTTGACACTTCCTTCCATTTGGATGTGCAGCCATTTAAAGCCACTCTTTGAGTACGATTACTAAGCCAGTTTTGAACCCACCTTATAGTTGCCTTGTCAAACCCATATTTGATCAATTTTTCAATGAGGATCGCATGAGATACTTTGTCAAATGCTTTGCTGAAATCAAGAAATACTATGTCTACTGCATTTCCTTGATCAACCCATTCAGTGATTTTGTCATAAAATGAAATCAAGTTAGTCTGACACGACTTGTTTGATACAAACCCATGTTGACTACTGTTAATTATTGAATTCCTATCCAAATGCTGACATATGTGTTGTTTAATAATTTGTTCGAGAATCTTTCCTGGTATTGAAGTCAGGCTAACAGGCCTGTAGTTCCCTGGGTCTACCTTCTTCCCTTTTTTGAAGATAGGAACAACGTTTGCCCTTCTCCAATCGTCTGGGACTTCTCCTGTTCTCCATGACTTCTCAAAGATTACAGCAAGTGGTTCAGCAATTACCTCTGCTAATTCCTTCAGTACCCTAGGATGTAATCCATCTGGACCCGGGGACTTAAATTCGTTTAAGTTAGCTAAGCGTTCCCTTACTCTCTCAGTGTTGATTTTGTGTCTTGATTCTCCTAGTCCTTCATCAGTACAGTGAAGGACTGTTGCATGTACATTATCCCTCTTGGAAAAAACAGATGCAAAATAGGAGTTCAGAATCTCTGCCTTCTCAAGATCACTTTTGATCAATTCTCCATTCTCTCCCTGCAGACTTCCCAAAACCTCTTTGACTTTTCTTTTGCTGTTGACATATCCCCAAAACCCTTTTTTATTATTGTTTTTAGTCTCTCTTGCAAGCCTCAGTTCATTTTTAGCTTTAGCTTTTCTGATACTTGCCCTGCAGATTGTACTGATTTCATTATATTCCTCCTTAGATATGTATCCCTCCTTCCATTTCTTAAACATTTCTTTTTTCTTTTTTATCAAGTTTTTAAGTTCTAGGTTTATCCACCCTGGTCTCTTTAGATGTTTTCCATTCTTCCTTCTTTGAGGAATTGTTAATGATTGCGCTTCTAATATTGCATTTCTCAAAATATCCCATCCTTCTTGGACATTTCTATCCTTTAGTACATTTAACCATTTGATCCCTCCTAACCTCCTCCGGAGTCCATCAAAATCCGCCCTTCTGAAGTCCAACTTTGAAGTCTGAGTCCTCTCATGCTTTCCTTCCCTTATTATCCAGAATTCAAGGATAACATGATCGCTGCCTCCTAATGCCCCAGAAACTCTGATATCCTCCACCATTTCCTCTCTGTTGGTAAGAATTAGATCAAGGATAGCCAATCCTCTTGTTTCCTCCACCACCTTTTGGTACATGAAATTGTCAGCGAGAGAGGATAAGAACTTAATAGACTTGTGACTTTTTCCTGAGCGAGATTCCCAACAAATGTCTGGGTAGTTAAAGTCTCCCATAATCACTATGTCATGCTTTCGTGAAAGTTTAGCCATCTGGTCTAGGAAGAGGTCATCCATATCTTCTGTTTGTCCAGGGGGCCTGTAATAGACTCCTACAATGGTATCCTTTCTGTTGCTCTCTCCTTGAATTCTTACCCATACCGATTCTACTGAGCTTCCACTCTCTGAAACTTGAACCTCTGAGGAGACAATTTCTTTTTTAACATACAGCGCAACACCCCCTCCTCTTTTGTTAAGTCTGTTTCGCAGAAACAAGTTGTAGCCTTCGATGTTTGTGTTCCATTCATGTGTGTTATCCCACCAGGTTTCCGTAATACCTATGACATCATATTTATCTACCTGGGTCAGGATCTCCAGCTCCCCTTTTTTATTTCTCATGCTTTGGGCATTGGTGTAGAGGCATTTTAGTTTGTAATTGCTATAATGCCTCTACACCAATGCCCAAAGCATGAGAAATAAAAAAGGGGAGCTGGAGATCCTGACCCAGGTAGATAAATATGATGTCATAGGTATTACGGAAACCTGGTGGGATAACACACATGAATGGAACACAAACATTGAAGGCTACAACTTGTTTCTGGAACTTATGCCAGAACTACCATCTGCCAGTGGCAAAGAATTGATGGGACCATAAACCAGAAAAAGTGGTCAAAAATGAACAAGCCAAACTACTGTGGGACTTTGAACTTCAGACTGATCAAACACTGGAACATAACACACCAGACATCACAATCATGGAGAAAGACAAAGTGTTTATTGTTGACATTGCTATTCCAGGCGACAGCAGAATTGATGAAAAACAGTTAGAAAAAACTTACCAGATATGAAGACCTGAAAATAGAACTGCAGTGACCCTGGCATAAACCAGCAAAGGTGGCCCTAGAGGTTCTCAGCACACTGGGGGCAGTGCATTGGCATCAACAAAATATCCATCTGCCAGCTACAGAAAGCCACTTTGCTGGGAATCTGCTCATATCAGTCACCGATATATCACTCAGTCCTAGGTGCTTGGGAAGGGCCTGACTAGTGATAACAATTACCAAAACCAGCATAAATATCTTGTTTGCTGTGTGTTACTGTTGTTTTATGTCAATAATAATAATAAGGAGGAGGAGGAGGAGGATGGGTGATTGCAGATGTGAACTGGATGCTTGCTGACCATGGGGACATTCAGAGACTGTTGCAAGAGCCACCCAGGGGATGGCACACATTGGCCAGCAATCATCTGGCCCATTTCCTGAAACCACCTGTCCTATTAAGCTACAAGCCACCACTGGTGTATGTGTAGGAGAAGTATCATTCTCACAAGAGCTGACTTGATCCTGCTATCCAGACAAATACAGAAGGAAACAAAAGAGGAAACAGACTGAAATCAGTAAAACAGAATGCCTGTATGCATGGAAAAGAAGCATAGGCGTCCTGTTCCCAGGTTCTTTTATCCTGCTTTGAAAACTTAAACTGACTTTCACCCTGTCTTTTCTGCCATTCCTTTCCGTTTGGGATGGGAGTGTTTAACAGCTATGCTTCACCCTGTGGAAAAAGTGGGTGACATGTTTACAATGGTCTACTGCACTAAGTTGGGGACAGATAAGGAGGAGACAGCTTTAGGGTGAACTCTTTGAGGTGAATCTGGACATGATATATGGCTGTGAATGCAGTAACATCTATCCTTTGTATAAACTGGAAACTGAAGAATTCCTTCTGCCCTGAGTACAAATACAGCTGCGGTCCTCACTTACAATTCAACTATACAAAACCCACAAACAGAACAGCTCATAGCAGGAAGGTCTTGTTTTGCCAGTGAAAGCAACTCACCCACACTTCTGAGGTTCCAGAGCAGCCTTTTGAGTATGGGGTATGGATGCACATAGATATTCATAATATTTGAAATCCGATCAAATTCGTTCAAATGTAGACATTCAAATGTAGACATTCAAATTCAAATATCTTCACATTTGAATTTAGACATTCAAATGGACTTTGAATGTTACGAAACATTTGTTTAAATGATTCGAAACATTCAAATGTAAAGATATGTATGTATTACATACGTATCTGTACAAATATTATACATATCTGTACACATTTGCGCTTATAATACGGGATGAAAACAGGATGCATAGGGGATAAAGCGGGATGCATACAAAATGTGTACAGCTGTGTATAACATCTACAAATGTTGTCGATATTCATATCTTTAAATACAAATCTACCATTCAAACAAATAGATTCAAATGTAACAGATTTGAATCAGGTTTTTTTAGCACTCGAATTTTAAACATTCAAATTGAACTAAATGTTTTGACATTCAATTCAACTTGAATTTGAAAGCAAAACAAAAACAAAAACCATTCACGCTCACCCCTACCTGTGCACAAAATGCCACACACAGTATCTGAAAAAGCAGCCAAAAATTTGGTGGTGGACAGAAGATGTGGTTGGAGCACCAGTCATTCAGTTGTCGTCAGACTGGCCAGCTGTTGATTTCTCAGAAAAGAGTAGCCCAAGAGTGGCATTTCCCTCTCATGGATCAATGTTCCCCTTTGGGGGACTAGAGCAGGAAATGGTTGCTCCGTAGCTTTGTGTTTTCCCACCCCCTCACCTGGATGACCAAAGCACCCTTTGGTAGTTGAGTTGTCCATTCATCTCTATGACCCAACTCCACCGACTATGTTTGCATCTCTCTGCAGAGTTTCCAGCAGATTCAACAGTTTTTCTGTTCACATTCTTATATTTTCTGCTTTTCTCTTGTGAAGCATCAACTTTCTTCCTCCCATCCCACACAGGCTGTGGTCACACGTAGGGTTTAATCCAGCTTCAGTCCACCTTCAGAGCGAGAGAACACATCCACAAAGTGACCAGTAACTTTCTTTCCACATTATCTATCCTAAAGGTGAATTTTCTAAGTTGTTTAACACTGAAAGAAAAGAGTTTGTCATGGAGCTGATCTATACTCTCACTCTGAAAGTGGAATGAAACTGAATTAAACCTTGTGTCCACAGCCTAAGAAAACGTCATTTGTGAACAGAATCATGGTAAATATTACCTTGTACAGAGCGACTGAACAGGGGGAGAAACTCATGGGCCCTTCTGCATTTGGTCTTATTCTGGAATATATCTCGGGATAGCAGTCTGCTGATGACAAGCTAATGCAGACCATGGCAGGCCTCACCTGGGGCCCTCCATAGTCTGTACTAGCATGCAGATAGCATGTCCCTATTCTGGGATATATTCCAGAATAAGGCCAAGTGCAGAAAGGGCCCATGTTTCAAAAACTGACCAGGGTTCATTCAAGCATATTTATGTGTTTGCACATCTTTCCTACCCTTGCTGGACACTTGCTCTAAATGAAACAGTGAAATTATTTAGAATTTAGAACCATTAACTGACTGATATATCTGTATAGACAGCAACGGTGGCTAAAAAAAGTTTACATTTAAATTGACATATGAAAATGCAGTTAGCTGTGGATATTAAAAGCTGCCTCCTATTTGCCATTCACAGTTATTGCTAGCTCTCCTTGAAATGACTTATAAAACCTAGAGACCTAAGCACTTTCTCCTGGGAATATATATATATATATATATATAACTGTAGCAGTGGATACAGGCAAAAGAAGTTATAGTGAACCTAAGAAATGATTGCTTGATTTGACCAGTATTTATTGCTTGGATAATGTACAGAAACAGTAAAATGGCAAAGCACAACTTGCCACCTGTGCTGCATTATGCCCTACAGAGGAACTATTTTTCATTTGAAATGGTAGTAGCCCTGAAGGCCTTCTTGCCTGAATATTGTACAGTACCACACAGGAGATGATGAAGTATAAACTGGGTGACTATAAATCTGACTTTTATACTCCTGAAAGCCAAAATGATCCAACTCTCATATTTCCCAGCCGTGTTGCCTTCTGTTGTGAATGGTAGGTCAGGTGTTCTGCCTATTCCAAATGGAGAACAGGAATTGTTCTCTTTGAAATACACACACACACACACACACACACAGAATTGTAACATCTGTACCAGAGTTGAAGGGGGGAGAGGAATTAGCTTGGCAAACAATTCACCTTCACCAGGAATAAATATGTTTTTATTTTCTGTCTAATCTTGTGCGGAAGAGATTCTGGTTTCTTTGCTTCACTTTGCAAAATGAATTGTTTCCTTGTGTCCCTTACAGCATTTCCTATCCTATATTTGTGAAACAAAAATACATCTGCTTTGAATTGATTAAACGTCAGCTTTCTTGAGTTTGTCCCTGTAGTGTATCGAACTTGGTTCATCTCACCACTAGGGATGTGCATGAAGCCAATTTCCCACATTCAATTGAATCAAATGTGGGAATATTTCACTTTGGTCAAATTCCTCCCCACCACCACAGTGTGCCGTACTGAATGCCCTGTGTAAGGAGGCCACACGTTTTAGGAAGAATGGTTGGGCTTGATTATCAGGCTCAACTCACACTGCACAACACCAGTCAAGTATAAATGGAGCTAACTATTAGGTAGCATTACAACACAATTAATCCATAAAATACCATTCCCATTGATACAGGTAGTGTCAGGTTCCAGATCCCCTACTACAATGAAAGAGAGAGTAGGATGTGGGCTCAGTCATGGAGTTTTGCTTCCTGAATAATAGGCCTCCTTCCAACCAACCTAATTAACCTGAGGAAAATGTTGGTAAGGGCCCCAGCCCCAAATGCCAGGACTCTTGCTTGTTTGGATGCTACTGTATTCATCTGGGTTTGTGTATTGTAACCCCATTAAGTTGTATAGCCACATCATTTTTACACCCCTGTTGGCAATCTTTTGTACCAACCAGCAAAAACATGAATGAGGACTGCATACGGACCTAGCACCCTGATCTTATGAAATGTAAATTACGGGCAAAACAGCGTAGGAGCTCTAATACTAAGACAGGGGCTACATGTGGAGCTGCTCACAAAAGTGGCAATATATATGGCAAAAGTGCCAATATGAAATGGGGCATCACTTGGATGAAAATGTCTGTTGGGATTTTATGAGACCAAAGGTGTCATCTTGTCAGTACAGAGATTCCTAACAGCAAGATAGTGCAGGGTTCTATATGTCCTTTCTGAGAGCGGCTATCTTAATTAACCAAAGCTACCTCTGCCTTCTTATCTGCTCAAGTTTGTTTTATTGCTTTTCCTACTCAAAGCTATCTTGTAAGCTATATATCTTGGTGGAAATAAAACTTCTCCTCCTCAAACTTTGCCTGCTCATTGCCTTGTATCCAAACAAACCTCAGCAGTTGCTGACAGAATACCACCCCGTAATTCAAATAGATTGTGTGTGTGTGTGATTTGAATTCTACAACTGCATACCCCAGATTTCCATGGCTATCTCTGAGCCTAAAGGAATTCATTTATCAGAAGTTTGCAAGGGTCACTCATCAGCAAAGGAAGGCCTCCTCATAATCTGTTTTTGCTGGTCTGAGGAAGAGACATCCAGATGGTCCCACTTTGAACTTTAATTGGAGGCTGCCATGGTTTGGACACCTGCAAATAATTTGTTTCTTATATGTTACAGAAAAATAACATTGCATTGATGGGATGCGTATTACTTCTGTCATTGTTTCAACTTTCTATGTTCAGAAGGAAGATTTGGAAACCTACTCTCATATGTGCAATCTAAAATGATATACCCAAGAATCTATTAAATCTACAGAATTTTGAGAAATCCCTCTTCTACTGCTAGTAAGGAAAGCTGAGCATCCATTTTCTGGGAGCGCCCCATTCTTGAACATAGGAAAGCAAACCAATGTCAATAAGTGGCTAAAAGCCCCCTGCCTGCCTGATCTTCCTCGTTGCCTTCATTGTTCCCCTCCCATTGACTGCCGCCATCCCAGGTTACCCTGGACTTGATTGGTTGGTGGTTGAAGCAGACTGGGATTGGCTAGAAGCCCATGTAATCTCCCACCCCATCCAATAAAAAGTTCTGTGACTCGCCCTGAGAGAGTTTATTTTGCATCTTTGAAAGGCAGATAATCGGGGCATGGGGATGAGGTAAAGTGATTTCTAAACATTTTATGTCTGTCCCATGTTTCTCAAATTACCCCCGGGGAATCCCCAAGCACATGTATGAATACACCCTAAGTCAGCTGTACTGCAACTCAGCCTACTAATATGTGCATTTGAAATACCCTGTACATTCAAAGAGCTTAATGGTTCCCAAATAACTGTGCATAGGGCTACAGCCTACACTTCTAAACAAACTGCCGTAAACTTTTGTTTCTTCCTTGGCTATCCAGGAAGAATCTAAAAATGTGCATACTTATGGAGGCAAGTACTTTTTGTTACCATATCATTGATGCAAATTAGCGCAGCATCAATGCAGTTTTCTTTCCAATCACGGCATAAACTGATGTAACAGAAAACTATCAATATATTAATAATCACCATGTTCCAAGTATCTTGCTTTGGTCTGAACAATAAGGAAAATATAATAAAATACCTCTGTGCCCATATGAAAATGCAGTGCCGCCTTGTAAATTATTACGTGCTAAATTTCACTCTTAAATCTATACTTCAGGGAGCACATGGTTCCATGGTTCAGAGAATTATTAATTTAAATTAAGCATAATTATAAACCAATGGCTGATTTATTACTTTCCATTATTAGGAAGAAAGACTGAGCAATAGAATCACTGTGTATCTATTCCACCTTCTTGAAGCCTGTGGACTCTATTCAGTTACTTAACATTCAGTGTGGTTTCAGAGAATCAGTCACTGTATTGACTTAGAATCCCGGTGCCTGGCCATATGGATAACCTTCCCTTTCAAAGCAGATGGAGGGTACGCATGCTACAGACAAAATCTGTTTAGTCTCTGGAGGAAGGATTGTGGCTGCTTTGTTCTCAGGCTGCAATGTTTTGCCAGGCCTTCTGCTCAGGTTGGATGTCTCCTTGGTACCTGTTTAATATATGAACAACTCTTGAATTAATCTGCAAAAAGCAGATAAAACCAGGCTCTGTACCAGCCAAACACCACAGTCAATTAATATCCATGGCTAGTCCTCGAGGCAATAAGAAAATGTGCTCTTCCTTCAGGCTGCCCCAGAACCATGCATTACTTCCAGATTTTAAAAAATGCATCTGAACAATGTAAAAGTACTTGACTCTGGTGGCCATATGGATAAGGCTGTGGGAGGAGGAGGGGCTGGCTTCTATACCCCACTTTTCTCACCCATTCAAGGGGACTCAAAGTGGCTGACAAAGCTCTCTATTCTTCTCCCCACAACAGACACCCTGAGTGGTAGGTGGACCTATAAGAGCCCAGAAAGAGAGCTGTGACTACCCCAAGGTCACCCAGCTGGCTTGGTGGAGGAGTGCGGATTGAATTTGGGAGACTATCAGATAAAAGCTGGATACTATACCCACAAGACCAGACTGGCTCAGAAGCAAAACAAGCACCAGAAGGAGAAAGAGAGAAGCTAAACTAAAATCAACAAAATAGTAGGTGAACCATGGGGACAGCCAGCTTGTCTAGAACATGTTTAGTAGATGGAGTGGTAGGGGTTCTCCTATCAATCTCAGCCCTGTGACTAAAACCATTCAGCTGAAATAGCTGCCCCAAAATAAAATACAATAAAAACTTCTGTTATGCTCACTACCATCTTGCAAAGTAGAGGCTAAGTCTTAATGAGAAATGGAAATAATTTGTCCCATGTATCTCCCTCAAAATCCAGAGTTGCAGATCTTAATATTTAACATCTGCTGAATACTCAAGTGTCCTCTGTATGGCACTGATGTGGCAAAATATGACTTCATCCTATGGAATTTACACTATTGGAACATGTTGCATGTCAAGTTGTTTTTGAAGTTTCAGAAACTTCAGTTAATTCAAATAAGTCTGTAAATTAAGACCACATTGTGGATTATATTTTATCTGTATGGGAAGAGCCAGGCTTCCTTGAGCTCAAGCTTAGGAAGCCCCAAATAATTATTGGGCTTTCATGACAACCACCTGTGGCCTATTCGCACTTAGGCCAGTAGTCAACAATTAGTGAACTTTTGGTAAAGAACATTTGCGTGTAGAGTAGGCTGTTACAGCTTCCAAACATGTCCTGCCTACCCAGAAGTCCAGTAGTTGTTGATTAGATGTGGAGCGCTAAATCATGCTCTACACCTTTACCAACATCAACCAGAAGCTTACCTGAAGCATCCAACATGCTACCATTTGCATTTCTTCCAGTTGTCTGTGGTCAGTTGGCAGGGGAGGAGGCATCCATGCAGGCGTGGTGGTGTTGGTGGCTGATCGATCGCTGACTTCTGACAAGCTTTCCTCATGACAAGTATGAATGGTCTACCTTTACCAGAAGTTTACCAGCCCTAGTTCACGTCAGCCTAAGTGCAGAAAGGCCCCAGATCGCTGAGGTCTTAACTTTGGGCTTTTCTGCACTTTTCTCACCATGGTCCATAACCCAAGAGATGCCCTATGGTCCAGATCACGGTGAGGCTTGGACTAGAACAATGCCATCTCCACAGTGACAGCCGTTCTAGCCCAGCTTCCACGCCAGCACCAAAGCCCTCCTCATAAGATGACATTAATAAACAATTCACTTTCTTCATACTTCTGGGGATGATGTCATGTGGTGCTCACATGGTTGGGTTAAGCATTTCTGGTCAGAGACTGAGAATAAAATTAATACAGTGATAAGGATTCCATTGGCAACTGAAAATAAATGAGTGTTACTGTTGATTTTTATGGGACTCAATGGTTCGTGGTACTTAAACATTTGGTAAAGTATTTACCACAGGGTTGGAAGTCAGCACAAAAAATAACATTAACAGTTGGTACAAGAGGGTTTGGGAACTTTTTTGCTGAATGTATAGCAGAACAAAGACCTGTTATGTCTGGGATAACAAGAAAAACTTCAGCTATACAGATCTGGGTCCTATTAACAGATGCTATACTAAAAATCAGAACAAATTACCTCCCCCAACAGTGCTCTCCTGGTTAAGACAGATTAAACATTTGCAAATAAAGTAAAGTATAAGGTCTTTTTAGTATCTTATTTGTTGTAATGCTCAAGCAAATTGTTCAAGCCAGCTGAAATTAACCAGTACATGCAAGTGCAAATTTTGCATTTGCTCTTTTAGAGAGGTCCAATTACATAGTATATCTCACCAATTTGTTAGCATGTGTGTTAATGGTACAAAAACACAAGTGCACACTTAAAGAAGCTAAGCAATCAATGCTTACAGATAAATCGAATGAATTTTTTGGCTGGGCATCTGTTGGAGAGGAAAGACTTTCTGGGTGCTTCTGCACTTACCGGGGGTAAATCCGGATCTACTACATTGGGATTTAGTAAATCTGGTTTCCAGTAGATCTGGATTTACTAACCCCGGTTTAGGGTAGATCCGGATTGAGTACATCCAGATGAAGGTAGATCCGTATCTATTAGATACGGGTCTACCAACACCCCTTCCGTCCGCACACGTAGATGTAGATCTGGATTTGAGGTGGGTGCTGTGCATGGCCTCCGTAGCTGTCAGAGAACTCCGGCACAGTTCCACTCCCAATGCAGCAGGGGGGAGACGGAGGTAGCAAGCCCCACTTCCCCCCATGTAGCTGCTCCAGTGATGGGGCTTCGATGACAGGCATGGGTGGAGGTTTGTCTCTGCCCCCAAGCCCCTTTGCTGGAGCAGCCATGGGGGGCTGCCCCCACCTCCCCATGTGGCTGCTCCTTACCAGCAATGGGGCATCCATGGCGGGCAGTGGCGGGAGTTTGCTTTTGCCTTCATCTGCCATTGAAGCCCCATCGCCGGAGAGGAGGAGAGGAATCGACAGCGGCAAGTCTTCCCTCTCCGCTGCTCCTTTTCCTCCATTGTCACCTTCTCCGCCGCCAGCTCCATCCCTCCCCCAGGAGGCTGCTTTGCCAGAGCAGTGGAAGTGGGGGGGGGGGAGATGATGATCTGCATTACCATCTTGCCCCCCAGCCCTGATGGTCCAGCAAAGCAGCTGCCATTAGGGGAGGGGACGTGGCACTATGGCTGCAATTACCACTTTTGGCACGCCCCCTGTCCCAATGATGGCTGCGGGCCATCATGGCAGGGAGGGGGCGCAGATGGCAGCTACCTCCTTCCCCTGCCGCCACTGCCACAATTGCTGCCTCTCATGTTCAACCTCCTGGGGGAGGCGATCTGGTGGAGGCAGAGTCGCCTCCACCACCGCTAGATTCCCCCTGCACCTGGAGATGCAGATTGCCATCTCCCCCCCTGCCTGTAATGTCGCAGGCCGGTCAGGCAACAGGCAAACATTTGCACAGTTTGCTTAGTCCCAAGGGTTCCAGGCATTCTCAAGGTCAGTTCCGGTCTGGGGTCCAGGAGTCCAGAAAGTCAGCAAGGGTCAGGCAGTCCAAAGGGTCAGCAGGTCACAAGGAGTCCAGGATTTCAAGCTCAGGTAACACAAGACTGCAAAGACGTTGTCTGCAGCAAATTGAGGTAAGGTGAGCTTGTTCTTAAATAGAGGAGTCAATGCCATGCCCACGGTGCAGCTGGGCTAATCACTCTGATCTGCGTCTCACCTGCTTCTGCTGCCTCAGCAGGCAATAAGAGGGCCTTTCATTAGTCTCACTGCTTGTAGTTTCATTATCAGAGCTGCCTGACTGCTCACCTGGAACTAGCCTTAACACCTCAATGTCTGTACTGCCATGTTGTGGTTGCCTCTCAGTCTGTGGTAGCATTGCAGACAGATCTTCCTCCTCTGATGAGGCTGAACAGGGCATAACACTGCCTTTGCTGCTCTGGGGGACAATGGAGTGAGCGTCACCTCAGGGGCGTGATGGAGGTGGCCATGCCACCGTTACCACGCCCTTGAGTGGAGGAGGCAGTAGCAGCACGTCCTTTTGTGGCCTGATCCGACCACAGAAGGCATGCTGTGCTTCCACACAGCGCCTTTCTAAGCACCCATTCCAGAGGGGTCTCCTGAACATCTGGATCTTCAAGATCTGGATGTCTGGGAAGACCCCATCTCAAATATCCGGATCTTGAAGATCCGGATGTTGGAGCGCACTGCGGAAATACCCTTTTATACAAACATTGACACTAATTTGATACTATTTGCATATGAATCCCCTACAAATCCATATATCCCCTACATATCCACTCTGAAAAATGTTAAATCCACTTTGAATCTGCTCTCAATCCACTTAATCCAGTCAGGATCCATTGCAGATGTGACTGGCACAGCCGATTTCCTACCTCCCAGGTTCACAAATGTAATCTTTCCCATCTCCTAGGTTCACGATTTGAATTTGCATGTCATTCTTCAAATGTCCAAATTCGGATGAGTTCATACCAATTTTGAATGTTATGAATATTTGTGCACATCCCTACAACTGAAATGCAATGGCAAAAACAATCGTGCGCTTCAAAGTTTCAAGTGAATTACACAGAGTTACTTATACCCTGCAGAGGGTCATGATCGGGTGAGGGGGGAGCCTTGACTGACCGGAACCATGCAGTCTGGTCGACCAAGGGGTCCCACAGCCCCTGCCCCATAGCCAGCCGGAGATCGGCCTCCTCCCACCCAGGAAAGGGGCAAGGGGAAGCCGATCTTGGTGCCTCCCTGACTCTGGCAGCCCCAATGGGGCTGCCAGGGCTGGGAGGGACCCACCTCCCCCCACGCGACAGCATCACCTACCTTGCCAGGCTGGGGTGGCGATTGCGCAGGTGCGCCAACCCTGGTAGATGGCAGAGGTCTCGCAGGTCTCCTCTGCTATCTATCAGGGTCAGTGCACCTGTGCAATCGCTACCCCAGCCTGGCAAGGTAGGTAATTAGTGCGGCCCCGGTCAGCTGTTCGGCCGATTTCTGGCCAATCCTGGCAGGGGTGTGTGCCCGCGGCTGTCAGGGAGGGAAGCGTGTGTGAATGCTTCGCTCCCTGAATGCCCGGGGACACTTCGTACGTGCGGGAATGGATGTAGAGCACTTTTAAGTGCTCTACATCTCAAACGCGTGGAAAACACTCCGGAACGGGCTGGGATGCAAACCCAGCCCTGTCAATGCAAATGCCGTGTTCCCAAGTGTTTTCCACGTGTTCCAAAACCGTGTTTGTGAAAAGGCCTATGATCACCTCTAGTATAGCCCAATGGATTGCCATGATTTATACCTAGTCAGCACTTAGGGAAGTCTTGACAAGGCTTGGCACAGAGCTGGTGTCCCAAAGTGCAGACACTGGATCCATCCCCAATCTTTACTTCCCTTGGATGATTTCCCAGAGAAGTAAAAGGAAGTGAAATTGTGTACTCTTCAGCCACTTAATTTTGTGATATTGAACTTTTTTTTTTTTTTTTGGCATTTGATTCATAATGAATCAAATGTTAGAAAATCCGTATTCGTTTGAATAGATCCTCTTTCAGATGTGGTAGGATTCTATTTGATATGAATGTATTTGTATGAATTTGTACGAATATCTGATATGTATCCAATATGAATGCATACATATATGATACATATCTGATATACGTTTGCCATAACATACCTCTGAAAGTGCCAAATCTGACCTGAATCCACTTTTAATCTGCTCTTGATCCATGTCAGATGCAACCTCGTTCTGTTGCAGATGTGACTGGTGCAGCTGCTCTCCCATTTCCCCAGTTTAATGAATGTCCAAATTATTCATATGAGCATCTGAACTATTCATACAAATGTCCAGAAAATTCATACTCATAAAAGTGTTAATGTGCGAATATCCTAACTTTCAACTGTGTACAAATGTCTGAATTCAGATGAATTAGTTATAACAACGAACGTTACGAATATTCCTGCACATGCCTAAATGGGAGCGCAGTTTTGCAGTTTCGTTTTACTACCAAGGCTAATCAAGATTTGTTTCTTTCATGTCCCCTTCCCGCAATGGATTTCCCTATGTACATCTACTCACTCTTTCTCTCTCTTCCTCTCCCCTCGCCAAAAGTTTTTCAATCAGTTTTTGGCCAGACACGTTTTCTGTAAACTAGCTATGCACTGCTGCTGCTGCTTCTGAAGAGGTGGAAAATCCTGGGCTCCTAACTTGGTTTTAGGAGACTAAGAATGAAAAAGGTAGCTTGGCATCAGACCAAATGCATGTTTAAATAATGTGCCAGAAAATCACGGTGCAGTCAGAAATTGCTATATCTGCAATTTTACATCCAGTCACAATTTTCCAGAGGTCCTGATTACGATCTTGGGTTCAGGGTTTTACAGAAAGTGCAATAGGCTATAGTTACAGTGTATTTTAAATGACCTAGAAAATCAGAGCAAAAGAATTTAATTCATTACTTGATTAACTACTTGAGTGGCAATTCAGCCTCAACTAAGAAGCTAATTGTAGAAATATCTTTTTAAAAAGAACAAGAAAAAAGAAATCTTAGGCTTCCACTTAAACAAGAAGCAGATAGTTTTAATTAATATCAAGGTTATTGACTAATTCCAGTGACTGAAGTGCAGCATCAATAGAATAGAAATGGGTGGAACATCATGTTGGGCTGCACCATTTAGTCTGTAGATACAGGACTTCATGGTTAATTGTTTTATCAAATGTAAAATAAATTATTTATAAACTTAGGGACTTAGCAGATGTGGGGAAAGTGGTAGCATAATACTAGCATTCAAATAGGCAGGCAGACAGGTCCAATACCAAGTTGGACCATTGCTGATGGAGGACCTAAAATACGAGATCAAAGGCACCAGGATCTTCCAGAAAAGCCAGTATTGGGGACGCATTGTGTCAGCAATACAGTGCAAGACTGGACAATCCAGAAATTTGCCTTGCATGCAAAATGAAGAAGAAAAGAAAGACAAACTAAAGAAAACCAAAGGACTTCCCAGCGGATCTCCAATCCAAAGCAGGTTTGGCAGTCCCTTTACTCTCTGTTATGAGGAAATGACTTTTTTTTTCTTGATGTGCTAATTTTCTGTGTCCAAGGGTTCCTTTAGTGGTCTCATATTTGGAAATACAGTCCACTAGGGATGTGCACAATTTTTAAAATTCAATTTCTATTGAATTGAATGCAGGAAAATTAATATTCGTTTGAATAGATCCCCTTCAAATGTCGTGGGATTCAAATTTGATACAAATGCATACAATTCCCATACGAAGCTTCAAATGTATCAAAACGTTTGATTCAAATTCGAATGTCAATCTTCAAATGTGCCAACCTTTGATTCAAATACAGATGTCTGAATTTGGCCAAATTCGGCCAAATTTTGAATGTTACAAATATTTGTGCACATCTCTATGGCTTCCTGGTTACGCACTGAAGGCTTTACATGGGATAGTCTTTTAAAGAAGCAGCGCTGAATCCATCAGCATTAAGAGATTAGACTAGTTTCATATGAAGCTTCAAACAAATCCATCAAGACATTTGATCCAGATTCGAATGGCAATCTTTGAATATGCCAACATTCAATTTGAATTTGAATGTCCATATTCAGCCAAATTTGTATGAATTTTGAATGTTACGAATATTCATGCATACTGCTTTAAACTGTGTGTGTGTGTGTGTGTGTGTCAACCTGTGGACTCTGGCCTGCATTGGGGCCAGGATGGCTATGAATGTGGCCATAATGTACCATTATGAAATTATGCATGGACTAGGGCAGTGATGGCCAATCTATGGCAAGCTTTGTTATATTCATAAACTTGGGGAGGTGGAAAAACAGCTGCCCAGTCACATCTGCAGTGGATCTAGAGCAGATTCAGAGTGGATTCGAAATAGAGGCATTCAGATTGGACTCATAGGGAATTTGTTAGGGATTCTTAGGTGCGACTGGCAACAGGGATTTGAATCCAATTTGAATAGCAGTCAAAGAATATTTGTATTGAATGCAAATCCTACCACATTCAGAGGGGCTCTATTCAAACAAATGCAAATTTCCTTGCATTTGATTCTATTCAAACACACACACAAAATCTGTGCACATCCCTACTGGAGACTTGGCATTTTGATAACTTAGGTTCATTTCTGTATCCACCAGGAAGGGGATGCAGATGAAACAAAGAACCGAGGGAGCCCCTTTTGGGTGGTTCTGGATAAGTAAATACACTTGTACCACATTTTAAAAGACCTTGTCATTAACATTCCACTCCTTACAGTATTTAGTGTTTAAGTTCATTTGTTTATGGGATGATGCAATAAAGTTTTGGACTCGATAGTTAAGTACAGCAAGAGGAGCCTTTGTTTGCAGGCACCTTCCTTGTGTTGTCTCTTATAATTTACAATAGCACATCAAATTACATGGTGTTCCATGACAATAGCGAGGTCAGGGGGGTTCCACTTCAGATCCAAATAAAACTAGGCAATAATTTAGAAGCACAAAAAGGCTAGAGGTCTAAATAGTGGCTCATGTTATGGAATGAACAATAAAAAAAGGCAACAGTTTTAGCATTTATAAATGTCATAGCAAGACTGGTGTTCTGTGTAACAGCATAAGCTATATATTGCTTGTAAACCTATTGCTCATGACAGCCTATTGTTCTTAGGCAAGTACAGATGATTTCAGAAACCAGCCCTGGAGTTTTATACGGTCTTAACTTTACAAGGGTCCACCTCACAAATATCCTTATCTGTAAGAGCAGAGAGTATAGTTTTGGAGTGTGTTTTCATGAGGGTTTATTTTTTGAGAGGGGCTGTTTCCACTATTCAAAATAGTCTGATTTAAGAATCAGACACTGGGCCTCCTTTCTGCACTGATCCCTCTTTGTACACTCCATCCACACAGGATGGAATCCAACTGTTCCAGTATACAGGTAAACCTCCTTAAAGGTCTATTCACAGCTCCATGGTTCACACCTCCATGGCCCCATTTTGGTGGTGCAACCAGGGGTGACCCTGAAATAGATCTTCTGGAGGCTCCTTAATCAGGGACATTTGTTTGTGGTCATTAGAGCTTTTGAGGCATTCCAAAGCTGGTGTGAGGCTTGGGAACCATGTGGGGGACTGGGTCACCACAAATGTCCTATCATAAATAGCCTCACTTTTGTCCAGTTCCATACCTGTCTTTGCCTTATTTACCTGCCTTTAATCCAGGGTTCTGTTCACACTTGGCCTTTTTCTGGAGTATATCTCGGGATAGGGGTCTATGGTCCACATGTCAATGCAGACTCCAGTAGGCCTCATCTGGGGCCTGCTGTAACCTGGACTAGGATGTGAACAGCAGGGCTCTGTTCCAGGATGTATTCCAGAATAAAGCCAAGTGCAAACACACCCCAGACCCACTGATCTGGATTGTGTGGAAGCATGGCCCAGATCAGTGCCATCAGCACTGATGGTGCTGACCTGCCGTATGCCTCCCTGTGACTGTGAGGCTTGTGCAAGTTTTATAGTGCTCCCCCCCCCCCATTCTCAATTACTAGGAACAAAAGTTCTTGGTTCTGGGGCCCGGGAGGGTGTTTTTTAGTGGCACACTATGCTCCCTCCTTTGTAGTTTTGGATCACAATTAAACAGGCCTACATGAGATCCAGATTAAGAGCCTCTTAATCCAGATCTAGTTCCATCTTGTGCAGATGGAGCAGGACTAGTAGAAGCAGGGCCTCCCTGATGTACACCAACGTGTGGATGAAGAGGCCCAGGAACTGGTCCAAGAGACTCCTTAGATCAGATCAAAGGTAACTGCAGAAATAGCCATGAATCCAGGCATTCCTTGGATGGATCACTTGTTACAGTGTAGGGTGGTGCACCCTATACAGGACCAAGCAAAGTAAATGTGAAAATGGCCTTGGTTGCTCTCAAACTATTTATTTTTTTGCCGGTTTCCCCCATGACATTCATACAATATGAATTGTCTTGTTGCTGTTAATGTGAAAGAAAATATGAACCCAAAAGTATGTGGAGTGTTACTTAAAGGCCATCCTTCAGATTTCTAGTCCTGCCAATAACTAAAGGTTGCTTCTACATGGTGCAGTAACCCCAGCTACGTGGCCTGGTCTACAGGCTTCATTACCATGAGGATCATGTGGACAGTCCATTCTTGGCCTTTTTCACTTCACTGAAAAAAAGAGCAGGAGGGAAAATGCACATCTTCTGCAAATTGTAATATGCTATAATGTATTAATGTGCAAGAGATTTGGAAAGATGAAGAATCACTGGAGGGCTCCATGGTTAATTTTTCTCATGGTCCATTCCAGGAAAGGACCCAGCTGTTTGATTTCTAATGATTACACAACTGTTGGATGCACAAGCAATCTTCATCTTCCAAAGCTAGGCAAAGAAATCAGGTTCCATATTTCTGCAGAATTTCAGTCACCTGGTTTTAGATTGGCAAAGCACAGTCAGGACTGCTTTTTCCAATGCCAGCAGGGTCAACAGTTCAGAGGTGGACGCTTGAGCAAAGATCAATATAAATGGTTACAAAAGCAAACATTGTGCTTTAAGAACATTTGTGGTGAATATTTGTTTATATTTTAGTAACTTAGAGAAATGTTAAACTGTCAGGTTGAGACACCCACCAGTTCTGAGGGCAGAGATGGAAGAAGCATATAGGGTTTTTACATGAATAAAAGCATTTATATACCAGCAGCAACAGGCCATTCCCAACAATCTTCCACCCCCTCTCAGATAAAAACAATCAGCCTTTCCTCCATGCTGTTGCTGCTTACTCCAGACTCTCACTGCACTAGTCATACACTGAGGCCACGTCTTCAGTTAAGCACAGCATAGGCTGGAGGCAATAGGCTGCCTTGTTCATGGGTGATTTCGCACTTCCTTTTCTGTCCCATGGATGGGGAAGGTGTGCAATGGACTAACACTGACTGGCCCTCACACTTGCGAGGGCTAGTTGATGACAGCCCAGCTCACACACGATCGACCACTTGTGTTCAGTCGTGTCACTGCTCCTCTGCAGGTTGCCGCCATCTTGATTGTGGTACCCTACATGGCTGCTTGTGCATCAGTGCCTTCGCTATGGCAACATTGGTGCTCTGCACAGCCACAGTCACATCAGGGGCTTATGTGAGCTGCCAGTGAGCTTGTGTGGCAGCTCCGGTGACCTCCTTAGCCAGCCGGAGTGCAGGTGGGTTCTGGCTGGACGCGCAAGGTATGTACCCGGTTGTGATTGGGTAGCTTGTCGTGCACAATGTTGTGCACCACAGCTAGTTTACAATTATGCAACATCTGGCAAGGCAGGGGGCACTTGTAGGTTGTAAGTGCCTTCTGTAAGTGCAGATTCACCTGCCCAGATGTTGCCTAATTGTTAACTAAGGGCCAAAGTGTGAATTGGCCCCATTTTTTTCATCAGCTCCTCTGTAACTCTTATTTCAAAGCACAGAAGCACCCAAGAATGTGTCAAACAAAGAGTTCTAGCTGAGTGCCAAAAATTGCACCGAAGTCTGCATCCATGAAATAAAGCATGGATATTCCAGAATGCCCATGCTTTATTTGGGAATATCCAAATATAGTGGAATAAGCAAGTGATATTTGGATGCAGACTTACACTAAAGGGATTTCCGCACTGCAACGCGTTCCAAACGGAACGCGTGCAGGCGAGCAGCTTAAGACACTTCCGGGCGCTTTCACCTTTCACACACAGACGCGACGGAACGCATTCCGGCGCGCCTGTGTGCGAAAGGTGAAAGCGCCGGGAGCTGTCTTGGCCGGCAAAGGCCGGCCAGGGGCGGGGATTCGGCCGCAGCGCTGCCCGCCCATTGGGTGAGAGCACCCAAGGGGCGGGCAGCGCTGTCAAGCCACCCGCCCCGTGCTTCGTGCCAGCTCTACGGGCTGGCACGAAGATGCCCGGGCACCCGGGCACCCATCATGGGGCCCGGGGCAAGGCCCCTATGGGGCCGGACCCCTTTGAAGATCAGAGCCCCTGGCTCTGATCTCCAAGGGCTCGCCCCGCGCCCCCATCGCGGCCATCTACGGGCTGCAGGCGCCTGGATCTAGGCGCCTGCAGCCCGCAGATGAGTCCCACCCCCCCCAGTCCCCAAAACCCCCACCCCCAACCACCCTCCGGCCCCCATCGCGGCCATCTACGGGCTGCAGGCGCCTGGATCTAGGCGCCTGCAGCCCGCAGATGAGTCCCACCCACCCCCAGTCCCCAAAACCCCCACCCCCAACCACCCTCCGGCCCCCATCGCGGCCATCTACGGGCTGCAGGCGCCTGGATCTAGGTGCCTGCAGCCCGCAGATGAGTCCCACCCCCCCCAGTCCCCAAAACCCCCACCCCCAACCACCCTCCGGCCCGGATCGGGCCCATCTTCGCTCTCTAGGTGCCCACAGCGGGGCACCCAGAGAGCGAAGATGTTTCCCCCCCCTCCCCCAGGGCCCTGGGAGGACGCGCGCGCGACGGAGGACTTACCTCGTCGCCGTCCAGCGTCGAACTGAGGGTGGCATTGTGGGAGCGCGCAAGACGCAGCCCCCCTAGCCCCCCTATTGGACAAGCAGTTCATGTGATCAAGCAGATCCAGGCGCCTGCAGCCCGTAGATGGCCGCGATGGGGGCGGAGGGGACCCTTGGGGGACCGGAGCGATGCGCTCCGGCCGCCCAAGGTGTTCCTCGCCCCCAGCGAGCCCAACATCGACCTCCTGCCACCCCAGAAAGGGGCGACAGGACGCCGATGCTGGTGGCTCCTTCCCGGGTCCGGCAGCGCCATTGGGGCTGCCGGACCCGGGAAGGAGCCACGTCCCGGCGGCCGTCGGAGGCGACAGACGGGACGCACCGAATCGGGGTTCCCCTGTGCCATCTGCCAGGGTCACTGACCCTGGCAGACGGGAAAGGGGAACCCCGATTCGGTGGGTCCCGTCTACCGGCTTCGCCGCGCCGGCGCAATCGCCGGCCCGGCAAGTCGGCCCCTGGGGGCGTGCCGACGGCTGTCAGGGAGAGAAGCGTGCGAACGCTTCTCTCCCGGAACGCGCCGGGGCGGCTCGTCCGTGTTCGAACGGATGCAGAGCACTTTAAAGTGCTCTGCATCCGGAACGCGTGGAGGACAGCTCCGGACACGAGGCGGCGCAAGCCCCGCTCGGGCAATGCGTATGCCTTGTCCGAAGCTGTCCTCCACGCGTTCCGGAAAGGCCAATGCGAAAAGGCCTTAAGTGGTGCCTGCAATTATGAGCCTGCTTTTACTGGGGCTGGCATATTTATTATGGAGTACCTCTTGTTCCCACAGATCCACATGCAGTGGGCAAGGAGGCACCCATGGATACTTTATCAGGGAAGTGGAGACATAGCCCAAAAAAGAAAAAAAGAGGCATCAGTAGTGGGCTTGTTCTATATTCACGTTGTCTACATTGCTCTTCCCTTCTTGCTATATGCATATACTGTACTGTATTAACAATGGATATTTTTTTTACTTTTTATTAGAAAGACACTAGATGTTCAGTCTATGTGGTTGGGATTTCTTTTATTTCTTTAATTGCTTAAGACTGTATGAAGGAGAAGGAAGAGGAGGAGGAGAGTTGGCTTTTCTACCCGGCTTTTCTCACGCATTGGAGGGGACTCAAAGTAGCTGACAAACCTTCTGTTTTTCTCCCCACAACAGACACCCTGTGAGGTAGGTGGGGGTGTGAGAGCTCAAAAGAGAGCTGTGAATGGCCCACGCTCACCCAGCTGGCTTCATGGAGGAGAGCAAAATCAAACTTGGTGACTTCAACATATGAATCCAGCACTCTAACCACAAGACCAAACTGTCTATGAGGCCTAGGAAAAACATGATTTCCTCCACTATATTTGCTAGACTTTGTTTTAGACTGGACACATTACTACCCAGACACAGCCAGCCTGGATTTCTGAATTATTTTCTCTGGCAAAAATAACTTCACTAACATAGAACATGACAAACGAAACAAAGGAGGGAGTTCTTCTCTAGTTTCTGAGGCAAAGGTGAAACTCTGTAGACATTATCTCAGCATTTTTAAAATATGTCAACAATCTACATGCAGCAGACTAGCTAGAAGATAATGCAACACCTTTTTACAACAAGTTTAAAAATAAACACCCTAAGCAGAGAATGCAACAAAAAATAAAATTAAATGGCACAGTCTGACAGCAGCAAAATTGTGAGAAGCTATAACAAAAGTTAATTTAGACAGTGGAAAGAGAGAGAGAGAGAAGCCCCTTTAAGGCAGCTTAGAGACAATTTAGAAGTGGTTTGCAGGTGAGATTGTCCACATGTCAATCTACTTTCTCCTCCCAGGAACATTCTGGGGTCTTTCTGCAAGGAACATCGTTCTAAGAAGGTTTTCTAGAAGCCCAGCTTCCACATGCTAGTGCAAATTATGGGAGGCTCCATCCCCTCCTCATTGATTGTAGATTTCATTTAACTCCTACAGTTAATTGTTAGTGATGGAAAGGGAGAGAGAGTTACATATGCTCAGTTATAGGATTGGCAGAAGTGAATGCCAGCATGACGGCAGTTTAGACCTGGCCCTGAAGCTCACGCGAGAGTCAGAACCAGCCCTGAGAGCTCCAAAGGACTCGGTATGACCTCAGAGCCACCAGACTTTGGTGCACCACTGAAATGGGTCTGCCAGCAGTCTGGAACATGGAGGCCTCATATTGACTTCAAAGGCACCACTCACCCCCACCCCTGCTACCCGGATATAATATTCAATTGACAGGGATATGGCCAATTGCATTGGTGTTGGAGGTGCTGTGGGCCAATCACATTGCAGTGTGGGTTGTTTGTATGGCAGTAGTTTGCACACGCTGATGTGGAACAAGGCTTAGACATCTCATCTCCACTGAATCTCTCTTTAGCACACATTTGCTCCCATCTGGCCTCTGCAGTGCAGATGTTATGGCCTGCAGGGGGCTTTCTGCATTTGGTCCCATAGTTTGTGTGTAGTATACTCCCAGATGGGGCATCTGCGCCAACTAAGAAACAGCCTCTTCTGTGCAGGAGCACACTGGATGCAAGCTACATGAAGAGCACAATTCCATGCATGTGGCCCACTGAGGTCCAACTAGGATTTCCAAATGTGTGCATGCACCTCCCCCATCTGGGAATTGCCATGAGTTCTGGATGAAGAAGAAAAATGGTGACAGAGGCCACAGAGGCCATGGCCATATTGGGGGCAAGGGGGCACGGTCACAGGGGATGGGAAGCCAGGCATCGGCTTCCTCTGCCATCTGAGCATTCCTCTGAGGCCCAAGTAGGTCTTCCAGAGGTGTGTACACACCTCCAGAAGGACTAGTTGGGCCTAGAAGGACAGCATGAATGGCAGTGGAGGACACTGAGGATGCTGCTACAGCCACATTCGAATTTGATACGAATGTTCAATACAAATTCAATATGAACGTTCAATATGAATTTGATATGAAAGTTTGATATGAATCCCCTACATATCCAATACGTGTCCGCTATGTATCTGCTTTGAACGCACCAAGTCCATTCTCAATCCACTTCAAATCCACTCTGCATCTGATGCAGATGCGATGGGCACAGCAACTTTGGCATCTCCTGGGTTCACAAATGTAATGAAGCTTCCTACAAATGTTCCAAATAATAATAATAATAATAATAATAATAATAATAATAATATTTATTTGTATACCGCCCTATGGCAAACCAATCCGGGCGGTTAACAACAGTAAAATGTAAAATATAACAATTAAAAACACCTTATCCCTCCCCCCCTTAAGACAGTATTAAACAGTATAACATATTAAAACACAATATCAATGCATAAAACAATATTTTAAAAACTAAAAACCCTGGTGTCCCTCTGTTGATCCTCAACCATCACTAAGATGGAGCCACGGGAGGAATCAGGGAATCTGGGCCGGGATGGTTAATCTGGAAAGGCCTGCCGGAAGAGATCCATCTTGACCGCCTTTTTAAAGCTGTCTAATGATGTTATCTGACGGATCTCATCCGGCAGGTCGTTCCAGAGTTTGGGGGCGACAGCAGAGAACGCCCTCTGGGAGGTCGCCGCAAGCCTAGATTTTAGAGGCTGCAGTAAGTTCCTCCCAGAGGACCGGAGAGTGCGGGGAGGATTGTACGGGAGGAGGCAGTCCCTGAGATAGCTTGGACCCAAGCCATTTAGGGCTTTAAAGGTGATAACCAACACCTTGTACTGGGCCCGGAAGCTGATAGGCAGCCAGTGGAGGGACCTCAAAATGGGAGTGATGTGGTCCGTCCTAGGTGTTCCTGAGACAAGCCTGGCTGCCATATTTTGAACCAGCTGTAATTTCCGAGTCAAGCACAGGGGTAGCCCCATGTAGAGTGCATTACAGAAGTCAAGGCGTGAGGTTACCAGCGCGTGCACAACAGTCTCGAGATCCCTTACTTCCAGAAAAGGGCGCAGCTGGCGTATCAGCCGAAGCTGATAACAGGCACTCCTGACCGTTGCATTTACCTGATTTGTCATCAGGAGTGACGAGTCAAGGAGCACCCCCAGACTGCGAACACAGTCACTGGAGGAGAGTGTGACCCCATCCAGGACTGGAGGTTGCAACCCAATTCTTGGTTTTGGGGCCGCTACCATGAGCACCTCCGTCTTGTCTGGATTCAGTTTCAGTCTGTTTTTCCTCATCCAGCCCATTACCGCCTGAAGACATTCATTGAGAGAAGAGATGCCATCGGAATTCGAGGCCGACGAACGAGACACGGAGAAATAGATTTGGGTGTCATCAGCGTACTGATAACACCCAGCACCATGACTCCATATTATCTCACCCAGCGGCTTCATATAGATGTTAAATAACATCGGGGACAAAATAGCCCCCTGAGGAACCCCACAAGTGAGGTACCTCTTACTGGAGCTACAGTCCCCGAGCAGCACCCTCTGAGACCTGCCCGAGAGGAAGGACCGGAACCACTGCAAAGCAGTGCCCCCGATGCCTAACCCCTTCAGGCGGTCCAAGAGGATGCCGTGATCTATAGTGTCAAAAGCCGCTGAGAGGTCTAAGAGCACCAACAGGGTCACACTCCCCCTGTCAATGCTCAGACGCAGATCGTCGGTCAAGGCAACCATGGCGGTCTCAACCCCAAAGCCTGTCCCAAAGCATCCAATTCAAATCCAAATGTCAATCTTTGAATGTGCCAACATTCATTTTGAACCCGAATGTCCAAATCTGGATGAATTTTGAATGTTATGAATATTTGTGCACATACCTACAGTCAACACTGTTTTGGGTGGGGAAAGGAACCCTTCCCTGATCCTCAAAAACTCAGGTGAGAATTCGCTCACTGTGATTCAACAGGTGAGGACATCCAACAGCTGTGGATTTAAGAGAAGCAATTGCTTCTCTTAATTCAATGGGGGAAGGGTAATATGCTGGTATCAGCCTTCCCTTTCTGGTGCACATCCTGTATTTTATGTAAATTTTTTTTTGGATTCATATGATGCAAGTTTGCATTATGTTATATAACCTGTGGTTATGACAGGGTTAATACAAGCCTAAGTTGATGCTAAGCAGTAAAAGAGAGATTTGTCCTTGCTTGCATGGTAGGGGAAACTCCCGTTAGAGTTCAAAAAAGAAGCTTTTTGACAGCTGGGCCTCTGTTGTAAAATGAAAAAAGAATTCAGTGTTAAGGATAGTTTCTTTATGGAGACAGCAAGAAAGCAAGTTTACCATACAGAAGAGTTTTTCTCTGCATCCAGACTGAATATAGCGCCATTGCAGTGCTGCTAGGATGTACACGAACACTCGTAATATTAGTTATTCACACAAATTCATAAAATCCAGACATTCATATGTGAATCAAATGTTACAACATTCATGCATTAACATTAGTATGAATACGAATGTTTCAGGCATTCGTACAAATAGTTTGGATATTTTTATAAATAGTTTGGACATTCATTAAACTGGGGAGGTGGGAAAGCAGCTGTACGAGTCTCATCTGCAATGGATCTAGAGTGAATTTGGCATGGTTTGAGAGCAGATTCAAAATGGATTCAGGGTGGATTCAACACTTTCAGAGCAGATATGTTACAGGATAGGTCTCAGATACTTATGCATTCATAGGGGATCTATTTGAACGAATATGAATTTTCTAACATTCTGTTTGCTATGAATTGAATGTCAAAAAACTCATTTGTGCCCATCTCTGCTTGCCATTAAGGATGTGCATGAAGCCTATTCCCCCAAACCTTGAATGTGGGGAGCTTCAGCTCCATAAGCCAACATCATTTGTGAACAAAGGGAATCCCCCACCCCACCCCTCACCTCCCTTCCCATCCTACCTTCCCCCCCCTCACCTGATGCTGCTGCCACCACCATTTGTGTGCTCATCTGATGCTGAAATAGGCCTTCCAAAGCTGTGGGCGCATCTCCACATCTGGAAATTGCTGTAATTTCTGCATGTGGTTCAGGCACAGCTCTGGAGGGCTTATTTTGGGCTTGACAAGTGCACAAATGGCAGCGGAGGATGAGGCCATGACTACATTTGGGAATAACGGGGATGGGATGGGGGGGATGGGAGGCCAGAGATATTTGATTTTTGGCCAAATGCAAGGCTATGAATGTAGGCCTCTTTCAATTTCCCCACAAATGTTGAAATTTGTACAAATTAGTACGAATGTCAAATGGTGCAAACATTTGTGTACATCCCTAGTTGCCATATGTGTCATAGGCAAGCCCACCATATCCCCACTTTTTCATCCCTAAAAAGCACTTTTAACTGTTGCTGGAAAGCCAGCACTGGTTGTCAGCTTTCCAGCTTTAGTGCTTCCACTTACCTTTTCTGGATGGAGCAGCTATCAGAGCTCTGCCCCAGGCGCATGAATGGAAGCTGAAACAGCTGACCATGAATACATGGAAGCAATAACACGGCCATCTGGGAAATCAACGGTGGCTGAATTGCCGGGACTAAACATCACCAAGATGCACAAAGTCAGTGTCTAGACAGGAAGCAATAATAGCAGGGACCAACACCCTGGGTTCTCCAAAGAAAATCGCATGTGCCCTGAGCAATGGACAAATTTGTCCCCAAACTATTTCATTTCCCCAGAGACTGGAAGAGCTGCTGACTCTGGAAGACTTTAGCAGCTATCTAGCAGCATTACATGCAGATCTCTCATCCAGTTAATTCATATTTTGACCCTTGAGTTCTGACATTTGAAGAGGCTTCTAAAACCTGTAGTTCTGCCTTATTTAGTATTCTTCTGCCTGTGTTAATAAGAAAATAGGAACACAAAGGAAACCCTGAATCAACCCACGACCTATCTAGTTTACCATATCTTCTCACACGGTGGTGCATCATTTGCTTGTTGGCATTATCCGGTAGAAGGTGAAACTCACACCTGTTCTCAACACCCTACAAGTAGATTTTACTGGCATCCTGCCTGTCTAACCGGAAGTACATAGGCATCCATTCTAGTTGCCATTGATACACTCAACCTCCATGCGTTAGTCTAACCCTTTCTTAGAGCCATCCAAGCTAGCGTTCAATAAAGGTTCAATATGCTGCCTCTTTTTCTGTTTCTATACTGGTTTGTGAAAGCAGCCAATAAATAATAGGGCTGTGCTGAAACTTTCTTCTGAAATGTCCCTTACCCAAACATTCTTCATCAGTTAATGAGAAATGGTGGCAGAAGTGAGAGAAAGGAAGCAAAGTTTAAGAGGAAGGCATCCTTATTTGCAGGCGCCCATCAGAACTGACTGCATGTCTGGGGAAAAATGAAGTAATTTCTTCTTTGAAAACACAGATATCCAGATAAATTGCAGTGTGCAGCAAATTGTTTAATATAAATCAAAAGACATATAGCTACCTCTCTATGATAATGTAAACTAAGTTCTGCATTCATCAATATTCTGAAGGGATTTTAAGGAAATTCTAAAGTGCCTCGAGGGGAAGAGGGAAAGCAGGAAACATTTTCTCAGAGGAAAACTTCTGAGAAATTGGAGGACCATTTTGACACCAATGTGTAACTGAAATAATAGCAATGTCTTGAGGCCAGAGACAATTTAAGGCCTTTTCTGGTCAGAATTAGTGCATTTTGAGTCCAGCTTCTGACTAGATTGCTCCCTGGGCCACTGGCCGGATGTGTATCACGCCAGTCTTAAAAGAGTTGCACTGGCTGCCGATTCGCAACCAAGCCCAATTCAAGATGTTAACTTTTAAGTCCATGAATTACTTAGGTCCCAAAAATCTAAAGGAACACCTACTCCTATATCAACTTTCCCATGCCTTAAAATCTGGAAGGGAGGTCCTCCTGGTTGTCCCACCACCCTCAGCAGCAAAAGGGGTGGACACCCGGGAAAGAGCCTTCTCAGTGATGGCCCCTAGCTATGGAATAGGCTCTCCCTTGAGGCACATCAATCATGCTCAATGTACACATTTAGGAAGGCAGTGAAGACACACCTATTTGCCCTGGCTTTGGTTAAATGGGGATACACTTTCCCTTCCTACTTGCAGATGTCATTATTTTAATACATACTGTTACTGTTTTAATGATGTTTGATTTTATAAAACAAACAAACAAATAAGGTGTGATCATGGCCTGAAAGAAAACAGCCTCTGTAAATGTAGCTGAATGATAGAAGATTATCTATTGCGAACTCTTCTGTGTCACTCTAGAAATAAGCAGTACAACCTCTGGCTACTACCAATCACACATTGGTGAAAGGGGAGGCAAATTCATGCCATATTCAGCCACTATAGTACAGTTCAGCCCCTTTAGTCCTCTTCTCCAATCACACCTAAAAACCAAAAATCATTTAACACTTTGTAATGGCTTGAGACCTGTAAAATTCAGGAAAGTATGATTTATCTACAAATAAAGCAGATAGGACTAAAAAGGTGTGAGCAGTGGGGTCCCAAAATGAACTGAAGAAGGATTAAAGTGAAAGTGGAACTACAGCGCCAGTGAACCAGTCATCACTGGTTTGTTCCACAAACTCATTCAAATGTTACTAGGAAGCTGGAAAAAGATACATTTGAGGTGAGTTCCCATTACCACTTTAAAACGGTTTCAAAACAGTTTGGATCCTCATCGTTCCCCCCCCCCCCATCAATTAAAATTGTTTCAAAATGGTTTGGATCCTCTTTGTCCCCATTCCCAATCAGTTTCAGGGGTATTTTGAGGATTATTTGGCTTAAAAACGGAATAAATAAACAACAGAATTTTCCAGTGTTTCCCCCCGCTTTTGCTTTTAAAATGTTTCTTCCTTAGTGCTGTGGGAACGCTAGAGTATTCCCTTGTACAACAGACTGTTTCATTGTAACAATTCAGCCACTTCACACCTGATAACAATGTTTCCTTTCCCACCCACGCAAGCCTAAAGATTGAAAGAGGCAATCCTGTGCAATTCTGGCTGTTTCCTTCCTTGCTTGATCTTTAAAAAGGGAAAGGGGTGAAGCTGCTGCAGGAACTGGGAGATGTGTGTATGTTTAAGTGTGTGTGTGTATGCAGCAGTGGCAGCAGAGCCAGCCAGCCAGCCAGGGTGCTTTTTTTGGAGGGAACCCCTGCTGGGGATGGTGGCTGTGGAGGTGGAGCGGGCGAACGGGGCTTGAGTTGCCACTGCTGCCGTGAGCCCTTGACAATAGGCAGAGAGGGGTAGGGAAAGGCTGAGGAGGGGAAAGAATTGCTTTCTCCAATCCATTTTTGGAAGCATTTTAAGTGTTTAAGAGTGGGGACACAGAATCAGGGTTGAATCCGATTGCCAGATGCTCCTTTGCTTCCTTTTAATGCACTTTACATATAGATGTAAATCCCAATGTGAATAGCCTTGTATGTAGCGCTTTATGCCTTGAATGGGAACTCGCCCTTGAAGGGGAAAAAATCTGGACATGTGGTAACAGCTCCAAATAGTAAATAAAGGTGCTCACTCCATGTTCTGATACATTCTTTAACAAACCCAGTCAGCTTCTTCGGCAGACAGATGAAAACACTGTATGATCACTGCTTTCGGATGTCACTGTCACTTTATGATTTAATTGGCCCCACTGGGCTAGCTACTATTTCCCTTCATAGGTAGGAAGATTCCTTACTTGCTGCCAAATACTGGCACGAGGCACTAATTGGCAGCAGCAGGCAAGTGAGAAGTGCTCAGTTTTCCACTGCAGCAAACTGATGAAGCAATCCTGAAAAATGCCACATAAAGAAAACGAGGAAGACACTTTACCTGTGCATTTTGGAATTATACTTATCTACTACAGTTCTGCACCAAAATTTAACGGTTTCATATTTTTAAGATTTGCATGCTTTCAGATGCATATTTTGCATTTATTTTGTAATGCACTGTCCTCTCTACATCTTTTTTTAAAGTATAATTGTAAGACAAAAGAGACAGCTTTGTTTTGTTTTTTGTTTTTTTAGGTCCTGAAAACTAATAGAAAACAAAGGTCTCCTTCCTGAACATCATTTTGACTGTTTTTTCCTTCACAAAATTCTTCTTTTCATCTTAAAAGGCCTGCAACTTCCTACAGTTGCAAACCAACACACCTCCCTGGTTATTTGGATGTTTTATGAGAGAGTGGATCAGCTGTTTGGATTCTCCATCAAAGGAGACTTTAGATGTAAGCATTTAATGTTGTAGTGGGATAAAAAAAGGAAGGGGATAAAAGCTTACCCTATCTACGTTTTGATTTTCTAGTGCCAAAAAAATTGCCAAAGTTTGCTTATTCACTTGAACAAATAAAGAAAAGGAAATTACACTATCGGGCTGGAAAATATTTCCTTCAGTGCTTAGGATGGATTTGTCTGTCTCTTACAGTCGCAGACACCCCAATTTTGGAGGCAGGACAAAAGCCGCCATCCTAAATTCCACTCTCTAGGAGAAGGGAAAAGGTAATCCTCAGGCCTCTTGAAGTTTGGATGAGAAGGAAATTCATATACAACCCTCCAGTATGTGTCTTACTTTAGTGGAAAAGGTCTGCTTTCTGGAGTATCTTTTTTGAAGGGGCATCTGGCTCAAGTCTGCCTGGAAGAAAAGAGCCTTCAGAATATGGATCAGAGATTTTTCCATGCCCAAGAAGCACCCAGGCAGTTTGAGCAGGAAACCAAATTCACTGGTCACGATCTCCCCCCTGTAGGAACTTAGAAATATATTTCTCTCTTCATAAGAACATAAGAGAAGCCCTGCTGGGTCACGCCAGAGCCCCTCCATTCCAGCGTCCTGTTTCACACAGTGGCCCACCAGTTTCTTCTGGGCATCTCAAGCAGAAGGCAAGGGCAAAACCTTCACATGCTCTCAAAGCTCTGCAAATGGCCTTTAGAGGCATCCTGCCTATCTCTCCACCCTGGAGGAAGTACCGAGGCATCCATCTTTACTTCATATAAATTAACGTATGCAAATCTAATGCTTTTTCTACTTTTTGTGATAAGGAACACCTACCTTAACCTGATGGAAGGACTACCATTACTCACTACAGATCTATGCACTTTACTGGGCAATTTGATAAAAGTACAGTTGTAGTTAGGATTGTCAGGGAAGCGTCCAGAAAGAAGAATTGGCTTTGCTTTTGCCTGCATCCTAATCTGTAGAAATATCAACAATCATGTTGTTCAGAATGATCCAAAACATCTAATACTATCCGACTTCAGAATCAATCCTTTGAATGAATTGACTTGCTGGCTGGTCAGATTCCAGTGTCTCTCCTTGGCTTTGCTTGGTTTTTGCCACCTTCCATAACCATGCAGATGGAAGGTCCCTATTCCAGAATGTAATGCAGAATAAAGTCTGTACAAGAAAGCCCTATGGGTGTAGATGGCTCTTGAACTACAGAGCTGAACCCGGGAAGATGTTTTTTCTTCCTGACCCCATTGGCAGAAGTGAAGGGAGGCCTGTCCTGTCCAGAATCTGTGGTCCTCATCTTGACCTTCGAGGGGTCTGAGTGATGAAATCTATCACGTTATGCCCTGTGAACTCTATTCTAGTTGTATGCAGGAGATAGGTCTCCAGTTCAAAGCATAATGAAGGCAACCAGAAAAAAATAGACTGTTAAAAAGATTCATCCTCTAAAACCACTTCCCCTCATCACTGTGAATCCCCCCCCCCATCTCCACTTCTTGCTTTCTTTCTAAGTGCAGCCTTAAAGGAAATGCATTTTAAAGAGAAACCAACAGCCATCAATCTCTATCTTGTGTGAGGTCACCTCGACATTTGTGATTCAGTTTTGTTCAATGTCAGGATGTTACATAAAATACTTTCTGCTCCCTCCATAATATGCTACTGTACTCTGAGAGAACTCAAAGGTAAGGCTGGTTATATCTGCCTTAATTTTACCTTTCCCAAGTCATTAGGCTTTTAGCCTCACCATTAGCAGTATTTCAATATCGAAGGATTAAAAAAAGAAAGAGAAAAAAGAATTATTGTAAAAAGCCACATGACCACAGGTGATAAAGGGTAATGGAATATTTCTGTTGTAAATCATTTGGCTCAAATCACGTTATCATGTTTCAGATATTAAGCCATACCATAATCATAAATTTAAATGGTGATAAATTAGGTTTCAGAATACAAGCTGGATTTAAAAATCTGATTGCTTTTCACTGTAAATGTCTTACTGCTTAAATGTCCAAATGGGGTAAACCGTCGGCATGATCCATTCAACAATAAGCACTTTTGTATCCCACTGATTTCAAAGTGAAAAGTCTTATAGTTTTACTATATATTGGTCTTATTGTATATATTTGATTATGGGAGCTGCCCCAAAACCTATGCATGATGGGGAAAGATATAAATCAAGTAAATAAATAAATTCACATCCACTTTTTTCTCCACACTGACATTTGTTGTTGGAGGCCATCAGCTTCAGGTAACTGTATGAGTATGGACTATCCATTTTGACCAAGGTAGTTTTTTCTGGAATGTATGAATACATATGTATTACATATGTATCTGTACAAATATTATGTGTATCTGTACGCATTTGTGCTTATAATACGGGATGAAAACGAGATGCATATGGGATAAAACAAGAAGCATACAAAATGTGTACAGATACGTATAGCACATATGAATGTTGTTGACATTTGTATCTTTAGATATGAATCTAACATTGGAACAAAAAGATCCGAGTGTAACAACTTCAAATCTTGTGGGTTTTTTTTAGCATTCGGATTTTAAACATTCAAATTTGAATGCAGTACACTAAAGCCCCTCCCCTGCGCACTGGGCACCACTGGAAACAGAGTGACTGGTAGCTCACCGCTCCAGTCCCACAGCTCCGGGGGCGGCGTTGGCAGCACGAGAGCCAGAGGACTTTTGGAATGGGTGCTGATGTATCTGCATAGCACCCAACCCATCCGTTCTCCAGAACCTGGCCTTCCCACGCGAGTGCGGAACCATGGGGCTTATTTGGATGCATCCCTATTTCAGACGGAACTTCCCAGAGACAGATTTGAGAAAAACGGTTTCTCTTAATCTGGCTTTCAGGAGGTATGTGCGGAAACACCCGTTGTTTCCTCGAAGCTGTCTTGATTCTTATGGTTTTATCCATAATGCTACCTTACCATAGCATAAATTACCAGGAAAACTTAGTCTGTGGTGACTTTTCCGTCGACAGCAATTATATTAATGATGAAAACAAGATTGAATAAACTGTGAACACTTAGTAAACAGTCATTTATTCTTATCATCCCCAACTGCTTTTTTGTCACCTTTTAAGGAACTTCTGAGTAAGAATTCTCCATTCCATTTTTCCCTCATGGCCCAGTGGTTTCAGTTCACTCTGCCACCAAACCTCCGTTGTTCCTCCTGTAGCACCTAAATCTCAGCTGCTTTACAAGCTGCTGTCAAGAATTTAGTACCTTAAGGCTGACTTCAACACCTTTCTTTCATGTTTTATGCTTTTGCTCAGTTTTATAGTCATTACACAGCTGCAATAAATGGCTACAAATCAGAGGGAAAGATTGGGAGTGCCACATGAGGCATGGGGGAGGAGAAATTTCCTGACTGCCTGTGTTGTTTTCCATAAAAAGAACCCAGTGCTTAGTAAAACCATTAGTATTTTGTATCACAACATATTTTCCCTCCCTTGTTGTGACTCTTTTCTAGCATACGCAGCACTTAACAGGGTCCATCCCATTTTAGCAGACCTTCTGACTGTAGATGAATACTCACCATGACATAGAGGCAGTTCCCATTATAAGCTTAATTCTGTTTCCCTAAACCAGTGATGGCGAACCTTTTGAGCTCGGTGTGTCAAAATTCGTAAGAAAACCTAGCTTAACTCGGCTGCTGTGTCACATCTAGAAATATCCATAATTTTGTGATATTTGTAGCTCTAGTAAAAAAGTTATATTTTTGATATATGTATTTTATTAAAAGCAAAAACAAATAATTCTTTACATTAGTGACTTTTGTTGCTAAATCTTCAATTGAAAGTTGGTATTTCGTACACTTCAAGAACAAGCAAGCACTACACGCCCAGGTGCCAGGGTGACCATGTGTGTCACCCAAAAGGGCTTGGTGTGTCACCTGTGACACGTGTGTCATAGGTTGGCCATCACCGCCCTAAACCAAAATAATAGAACCGGATGCCGACATGAATTTGCCTGATCCCATTACTTTCAACTCAATCCGGATTCTGAGGATCATAGGTGGCATACATGACTCAAGGGGGGGACTCAAGTGGTTACCTTTTAAAAGCTGCTTTTTGGGGCTGCCCTGTCCTCTTCCTCCTGGCATGAACGCGCGTTGCCCTGACTAGATAGCACGCCTGCGCAGAACGCCTCCTGAGGGCAAGGGTTGCCAGTAGCAGCCCCAGCCACTCAGGAGGAGCACAGGACGCAGGCGCGCTGCATCGTGGGTGCCAACCCTCAGAATCGGGGCGACGCTGATGAGGTAAGGAGGGGATTTGCCATGCTCCCCCCAGGGTGGGCTAGGGTGGGCTTTAGGGAGGCTCGCCCTGGCTCCAGAAGGAAAAGCGAGGTCCCCCAGCTCTCCATGCTTGGCTCCGGTGAGCCAATCATGGTGGGCCAGGGGAGGGCCCTGGGTAGGCACACTTGCGCCATGCGGACGCATCCTAAGTGGATGCGTTTTCACGGCGCAAGATCACATAATATGTGGTGTGCCAAAAACACCCATTAAGCACGCTTTAAGCACGGATAGGTGCGGACGCACCTACCGGAAGTGTGCTACTTAGGCCTCGCAAATGCGAATGCACTGCCGAAAACCACTTTCAAAGCGGTGTTGCTGTGCGGACACACCTCACTGGAAGTGTGCCACACAGCAACGCATGTGCAGAATGGCCACGCCAGAAGTGTGCTTAATGGGTGTTAAAGGGCCTGTGTGGAAGCACCCTTAGTTTTCATTGTTCTAGACTGATTAAAAACAGCTTTCCTGCAATAGAATGTATGTTTGATTTCGCTTTATTAAATTCAGAATGCCCAATATTTCATAAGTATTTTACCCCAGTGTCCCTCCTATTTTCATCTCACCTACTAATCTTCTCTATTTATCAGAATCACGTTCCAATTTATACATTCTGTTATGAATTTCCTGGGGATGGTGAGATCATGGAATCTAAGGGGCACAATGCCCATTGTCTATGAAGCTGAAGGGTTGTAAGCCTCTTAAGAGGTTATAGACCTTCAAATCTAAGCTGAGAAAAAGATTACTACTTAATCAATATCAGTATTTAATCAATAAATGTCCATTCAATACTGGTTAATATTTATGTATTGATCTATTTGATCTGTCTTGTGGGCACAAATTATGAGAGCCCAAGGCCTATATATACATTAATCTATCTCTGCCTCAAAACTCCATTCTTGGTTGAAGTTGTGTCTGATTGCTCACACCTTTTCATTTCTGTTTAATTTGTGGATTCTCCATCCTCTGTTTGGACTTTCATGAATGGAAAGCCCATAAATAAACCAGAAAAAAAGGAAAACGGTGTGAGCAGTCAGACCAGAAGATGGACTAAAGAAGGCTTAAAGCGAAGGAGCGACCACAACCTAGATATCTTAATCAAAGGCACTCTGAACTTCTGTGCCTACTTTGTTCACCTTAAGCACTTATAGTATGACCTCAGAGGAGAGATCGCCCTCCAAATATTATTGAATTCTCGTAACCCCCTGTGACGATCACAGGCTGGGGGGAGTGAATGAGAGGCTGCTTTCAGCAGCAGTAGGGATCACATGACCCTCTCCAGCCAATGGTAGCTGCAGAATCTCACTAGGGGGAGACAGGCTGACTGAGACAGAGGGAGAAGCTGGAGGATTTTAAGAGAGTTAGACGCAGAAGTTAGTAGGGGAGAACAAACAAGAAGATATATAAAGTATTGAGACAGAACACTAAGAGAAATAAGAAGAGAAAGACAAAGCTTTATCTAAACAGAGGGAAAAAGCTTAAAAGAGGCAGAAGCTATTAAGAGCCTGTGAGTTAGGGTTCGAAGTTTACCTCAGACCAAGAGAAGGGAGGCCCTTTTCAGACAGTAAAACAATGTTTTAAATGAGAACTTTTGATGAGTGAACCACCAAAGGACTTTACTCTGTGTTCCTACCATTTTAGTCCTTTCGCATGGACTAAAAGACTCAAAGCACAACCTAAGCTTATTTCTTTATTTTATTTCATTACTGTATTAATAAAGTTTAAGAGTTATCCTTACTCTACTGTCTGCTGCTTTGTGGTAAACCTGTCCAAGGACAGACTAACTAGCAAAGTGGGGCGCCAGCTTTTTGGAGCTATATAAATGAAAAGTTGGCAGGGTCTGGCGACCCCCACAGCTTGCTTTTATTCTGCGCCCCTCTGAGGAGTGGTGAGCATAGAGGGGGCTGAGAGGGGACGTTACAGGGGCGCAGAATAAAAGCAAGCTGTGGGGGTCGCCAGACCCTGCCAACTTTTCATTTATATAGCTCCAAAAAGCTGGCGCCCCACTTTGCTAGTCTGTCCTTGGACAGGTTTACCACACCCCCAAACGGCACTGTGAATTTTGAAGGGATGGTGGGTATTATAGTTTATTAGTGGCATAACCACATTCTCTTTACCATAAAAAAGATTACAGTGAGTACCTCAGTTACTGGATCTGTGGTTGTTGTTGTTCAGTCACTCAGTCACTTTGTGACTCCATGGACCACAGCACACCAGACCTCTCTGTCCTCCATTGCCTCCCAAAGTCTCCCCAAGCTCATGTTTGTTTCTTCCATGACACCATCTATCCATCTCACCTTCTGCTGTCCCCTTCTCCTTTTGCTTTCAGTCTCTCTCAGCATCAGGGTCTTTTTCAATGAGTCCTGTTTTTAGACTATGTAGCCAAAAGTATCTGAGCTTCAGCTTCTGTATTTGTCTTTTCAATGAACAGGGTTGATTTCTTTTAGTTTTGACTAATTTGATCTTGTTATAACTTATATATAAATCCTAAAACAGCATGGAACTAGAATATTTGAGAAACCAACTTCCTATGTACTGCTCAGGAGTTCCTTAAGGACACTTTGGGCCTTTCTGCACTGGACTGGGAGATCAGCCCAGTGGAGTCCCTGGACCACCTGGTCCACAATACAAACCAGTCTTTGCCTTTTCTGCACTGAACAAGGTGTTGGAGCAGAACACGGCATAATATAGCACCATAGTTCCCTCCAACTGTCAACCATTTGTAACCTGTTCACCCATTGTTCTATCTGTGGACAGATGACCTAGAAGCAGCTCAACAGTCATGCCATATCCCCTTTTGTTGGGGGGTGACCACACATTCTCACACATAGATCACTTGTGCATACACAGTGCAACCAAACCTGGCAATTTAGTTCACCCAGACAACTGCTGTCTAATCCAAAAAGTTTGAGACTAAAAACAGTACATATGTGGGGAAAGACTCTGTAACATGAAAGACAACATGCCCAGAGGCAGGCTTCTGAACACTAATTTTACTTGTAAACTCTTTGCTGACCCAATAGGACCTGATTCCCCTCCTCCTGTTTTGCATTTCCCACTAAAAATCAAAGAATTCCACTTTATTGTAAAGTTATTTAACAAGTATCAAAACTTTTCTCTCTGCATTTGATGACATTTGACTACTGAAGTAGGAAGCACAATAGGCAAACAGCAAGAAATGGAGGAAAAGCTATGTAGCTAACATTGCTGTATTCTGGGGTTGTATTCACACCTACATATTAATCCAGCTTCAGTCCTCTTTCAGAATGGAACAACACAACAGCAGAGTGACCAGTCATTTTCTTTCCACATTATCTAGCCCAAAGGTGGATTTTTCTGAGTTGGATAATGCCAAAAGAAAACAGCTTGTCACTTTGCTTATATGAAATTTCATTCTCCACAGTTCAGTGCATGAATTCATAGACAGGAAGCACAACACTCTATTTATTTATTTATTTATTTATTTATTTATTTATTTATTTACTTACTTACTTACTTACTTACTTACTTACTTACTTTCTTTCTTTCTTTCTTTCTTTCTTTCTTTCTTTCTTTCTTTCTTTCTTTCTTTCTTTCTTTCTTTCTTTCTTTCTTTCTTTCTTTTATATCCCGCCCTATACCCTAGGGTCTCAGGGCGGGTAACAGCATATTTAAAAGACAAGAATATTTAGAATAAAACCATATATAAAAACAGTATAAAACATTAGTATGTGCAGTAGGGAAAAACTGTGCCACGTTCAACCAAAGGCCAGAGCAAAGAGGTGCATCTTTACCCCCCTCCTAAATGTATACAGTGAGGGGGCCTGACGCACCTCGAGGGGGAGGCTATTCCACAGCCTGGGGGCTATTACTGAGAAGGCCCTCTCTCGAGTGCCCACCCGTCTTGCTACAGAGGGTGGTGGGACAACGAGAAGGGCCTCCCCCCCAGATCTTAGGGCACGGGCAGGTTAGTAATAGGTTCATGTGTCTGGCTCAGTTTTTGCCTGACCTTTGCACCCCATTTCATCCCATCCCAGAAGAAGCAGTTTGACCAACTGTTAAGGATGTTTGCTGAGTTTAATGGTACTACTTGTCACTGATCAGTCCAGATATTTATCAAGATCAAACTCTTATGTTTTTTGGCCTCTGCTGACCATGCACAAGACAAGACATTTGGTTGTAGTGCACTTAGCTTAAGACACCAATCAGAGAGCTACCAATCAGAGAGAGGCCAGAGAGTGCAGGCGCACTCGGCTTGCCATTTCAGGACCCAGAGAAAACGAGGTAAGTACCTCATGCACGCGTGCAGCCCTGCCTAGGCTCAGGTCCAGGAGGATGGGTGCCTGGGGGAGGTTCTGGCGGTCCCTAGGGACCCAATACAGTCCCCTAGAACCCACAGGAACCCGGGGAAGGTACGTGAAGCAGGGCCTGAACATGTCAGGGGGGAGGCATGCAAATGCTTCCTTCCCTGATCAACTTCAGGATGGCCCCAAACGCCCTGGCCCAGGTGTAGAGCGGTATTAATGGCTCTTACTGTGATGGGGTTTCCCCTGTGCATATGGCTGTGGAATAGTTTAAACTGCTCCATACCAATTGTAGCAGCAGGGCTAGTATAGTCCTGCATGCTGCATCTGCATCTCTTTCAGTTGAGGAATGTCCTCTAATAATCCTTCGGAACAAAAGAATGCTGTCTGAGCTGGCCATCCTGCAATATGGTAAAGATAGTTCTAAAACGGTGATGGCCAACCTATGACACGCGTGTCACAGGTGACACGCCAAGCCCTTTTGGGTGACACACATGGTCACCCTGGCACCTGGGCGTGTAGTGCTTGCTTATTCTTGAAGTGTGTGAAATACCAACTTTCAATTGAAGATTTAGCAACAAAAGTCACTAATGTAAAGAATGATTCGTTTTTGCTTTTAAAAAATACATACATCAAAAATATAACTTTTTTACTAGAGCTACAAATAACACAAAATTATGGATATTTTTAGATGTGACACGGCACCTGAGTTAAGCTAGGTTTTCTTGCAAATTTTGACACACCAAGCTCAAAAGGTTCGCCATCACTGTTCTAAAACAAGGGCACCTTCATAACCATGAATGCTGAGCCTTCATCATGTAACATAGGTTATTCCTTGGAAGTGTACTAGAAGAGTGTTTACTAAGGCCCTTTCCACACTTGTCCTTTTTCTGGAATAAATCTCAGGATAGAAACCTGGACCCTTTCTGCACTTGGTCTTATTCATGAATATATCTCTGTATAGCAGTCTGCCTGCCATGAGCTAATGCAGGCTGTGGCAGGCCTCACTTGGGGCCTTCCATAGTTTGCACTAGCATGGAGGTAGCAGGTTCCTGTCCTGAGATACCATATATTCCGACGTATAAGACGACCCCAGCTTTTCCAGTTAAAATACAGAGTTTGGAATATACTCGCCATATAAGAAGATGACACCCAGCATATAAGACAACCCCCAACTTTTGAGAAGATTTTCCTGGGCTAAAAAGTAGTCTTATACCCCAGAATATACTGTATATTTGAGAATAAGGCAAAGTGCAGAAAGGGCCCTGCTGTCTGCATATTAGTACAGATTTTGGAGGCCTTGCCTGGGGACTGCCATAGTCTACATTAGTATGCAGACAACAAACCTTATCCTAAGTTATATTCCAGAAAAAGGCCAAGTGCAGAAAGGGCCATGTCTTGAATAACCCATAAATAGAGTCAGCAAGGCTCTCTAAGTCTGGATATGAGCATTTAATTTTCTGTGTAGCTGCATAACAAGAACAATGCAACAGCAGCTGTACAAGGGGCAAGTCAGACAGCTGGCAGAGACCCAAAAATGGTTTTTATATTATTATTAAAGCACTGACCTGATTAATCAAGTTGCTATTTCGATAGAGCACTATGGGTCAGGGTTAATGAATACTATGCGTAGCAAACTCTGCTGAGTCTAGTGGCTACTCTGATTGTCTCTCAAGAGAGATCCACAATTAACTCCTTATCAGACAATTCATAAAAATGGCTGGATTTTATTGGCTAAACCATTGTGGAGATGGGGAATTTTATTGGCTAAGCCATTGTGGAGATGAAGAATTCTGTAATAAGTACTCACAATTGCCAAGTGCTACACAAAGTCTGGAAATGATACAGAATGGTTAAGAATAGGAATGTTGTCTACTAATCTAAGAAATGAAATAAAATTGCAGTTTGATTAATCTGATGTATGCTGAAAGCTGTGTACAATCAGCATCTGAGAATTCATCCTATTTTGAAGAAGAACTTGTCACGACGTTGGTTCACAAGCAGGGATGTTCTTAAGAGAAGCACTCACCAATAACAGTAGCCTAGTCTAGATTCATTATCATCATCATTATTTTTATTATTGTTGTTGTTGTTGTTGTTGTTGTCGTTATTGTTGCTATCACTATTGCTATTGTTGCTATTGCTATTGCTATTACTATTGTTATTAATTAACCTTGGTTATCAAATATCCAGAAACTCACAGAAAATTTCCCACCTGCTATATATGGATGAATTGAAGCTCTTTGAAAAAACTGAAATGGAAATCCAGACTTTAACAAACACAGTTTGTATCTTCAGTACAGATATCAGCTTGGTATTCGGCTTGGATAAATCTGCCATAGTGGCACTGAAGAAAGGAAAAATCACAGATAGCAACGGCATCAAAATGCCCAGTGAGCAAGTCATAAAGTGCCACCAGCCTGAGGCTTAAAAATATCTGGGAATACTGCAGCTGAATAATATAAAGCATGGACAAGTGAAAAATGTGATAAGCAAAGAATATCTCCAATAGGTCAGGAAAATATTGAAGAGCAAGTTGAACGTGGAAACACCATCAAGGCCATTAATACCTGGGCCATAACCATCATAAGATATACTGCTGGAATAGTCAACTGGACACAAGCTGAGTTGAATAGCCTGGACAGAAAAATGATGAAACTGATGACTATCCATTACACATTACACCCCTGCAGTGACACTGACAGGCTGTATCTGCTCAGAAGATCTGGGGGTAGAAAAATGGTCCAGGTGCGACATACTGTTGAAGAGGAAAGGCATGCTCTGGCTGCTTATATCAAAGGCAGTCAAGTATGAGCTCTGATGGGGGTGGACAATCGAAAACTGCTCAAAGGGCAGCAAACCAAGATTGAATATCGGAGAAATGTAGTGCAAGCCCAAACAGACAACTGGCACAATTGCATGGACAATTCTTGGAGAAAATCGAAGGGAAAGTAAATCAAGGAAAGACCTGGCTGTGGCTTACAAACGGAACACTGAAGAAAACGGAAAGCTTGATTTTAGCTGCACAAGAACAGGCTATCAGGACCAATGCGATAAAAGCCAAAATAGAAAAATCTGCTGATTATGCAGAGAAGCTGAAGAAGCAATCAACCATGTACTCAGCTGCTTCAAAAAGATCGGGCAGAGTGATTACAAACAGCGACATAACACTGTTGCCAAAATGATCCATTGGAATCTATGCCACGGTTACCATCTGCCAGCAGCACAGAACTGGTGGGATCATAAACCTGAAAAAGTAGTTGAAAATGAACAGGCAAAAATATTATGGGACTTAAGAATACAAACTGATAAAGTTTTGGAACATAACATCCCTAATATCACCATTGTAGAAAAAAGAGGGTGTGACTCACTGATGTTGCTATACCAAGAACCAGCAGGATTGACAAAATACATGGACTTAAAGATCAAAGTTCAAAGACTTTGGCACAACCCTGCAATGGTGGTCTCAGCAATGGTGGTCTCAGTAACCATCAGCACACTGAGTGCCATTCCAAAAGACCTTGGATAGCACTTAAAACAGCTTAACATTCACAAAGTTAGCATCTGTCAATTACAAAAGGCTACCCTGCTGGGTTCTGCTCACATTATCCACCTGTACATAACATGTTAGGATCTTGGGAAGATCCCAGTGCATTATGAAACATCAAAGCCGACATGTTTAGTGTCGTGTTCTATTGTTGTGTTTCTTTATATAATAGTAATAGTAGTAGTAATTTTATTGTTATATCTGCTGTTGTTGTGGGTGCATCTGCTGACTACATTTGCAGTTGATCTCCATTCTGCATCTTCAGTGTCCTAGACCTAAGGGACATCTCCATGGCAATGGAACAATGATATCTTGGCCTTCTGCCCTCTCTTTGTATGTACATGGTACATTCATTCATGCCAGCTAAATGCCTGAATGGGCAGTCCATGTGCATTTGCATGAAAGCCTCCAAAAAGAGTTTTCACAGTGGTATTATAGCTAATCTATGGAGGTCTAATTTGCAACTAGAAATGGTGATGTGAATGGTGTGTGAATTTCATCAACCAATACCCTGGGCATCCTCAACATGTCCCAAAGACACACTGGTGCTTGTTGGTACTGAAACACACTCAGAAGCAGAACCCATAGCAGGTTCTATTCAGTCTTCACTGTACACATGCATGGAAGCTGACTAAGGCTGCATTAACACTGAGCAACTAATGCAGTTCAAACTCAGCTTGGAGCTGGTAGTTGCCACATGCTAGTGTTCCAATCCCAAATCTACTCCTTATGAAAGACCAGAAAATGCACTTTTCAAAAAGATATTTAATATGGGTTACAGGTGGGGTGGGAACACTACCATGTGGCAACTCACATCCCCAATTCACTTGTCCATTGCATTATTTGTTCATTTGTTTGCTATGTATGAAGGCAATCCTGGTTTCAAGGTAGTGCAAAGTTATAACGGTGCCTGCCGCAAAAACAAGGGCAGAGAATATTCAGGGAGAATTCTGCACAGCATCCCCCTTTTTTGTCTCATTTTCTAAATCACTTCATCCCAGCTGTCTTTCAGTATAGTTCACGAAGCAAGCAATTCCCGAAGTGGCTGTCCCCAAAAATCTCTTTGGGACAATGAAGGACGAGCCTCCATTCTAAGGGTTAGTAATATGCACAAACACAGGAGGTGTAACTCTTATGCCCTCCTGGCATTTATGTATATGATTATTAACCTAAATCATACTCTCTTGCTGCTACCCAGAGGACATATAATGGAGCCAGAAGTGTGGATGCATTAGAAAAAGGTCAAAGTCAGACAAAAGAACTGTGGTGGGCGAAAGCATGAATGAGGAGACCTCCGAAAATCTGGAAGTGTTATCCAAGGCTAAAAATGAGGTGAGGGAACAGATACTATATGCATACCCTCAGTTACTACATCATATAACTTTCTCAGGTGGGTGGCATCTAACCCCCTTGGGGTTCCTCTTCCTGTAACCATTCACTGCTAATCTCCCTTAAGAAGCAAGCTAAATAAATCTTAAACAAACACACACACCCTTGCACCCGGGTTCTGATGCCTTTGGCTGGGTTTAACATTCCATTAGTGACCTTATCAGTTGATCTTAGAAAACTCATTTCTCCCAAGGTGACTTGAAATCATAAACTTCTTTCTGAACAGATTTGGTTGAGACTAAAATTGAAGCAGGGGGCGGGCAGGCAGTATCTTTTAAACAGAAAAGTATTACATTCAATAAAGGAGACTTTAATTTAATGTACCTGAAAGACTTTTGCTGGAATTTACATTTAATTTATTAGTATAAATAAACAGAATCCATGTGCTAACTGACAAAATTAAAGCAAAGTCTGATTTGGTATTAATCATGCAATGATCTGGGTTCTGGGCACTTTCTCTCTCTTTGTGTGTTTTTCAAAATTAGACACAGTTATTGCTGTAACACCTATGATACAATTAAATGTGGGCTGTAAATAATACCTATGCAGGTGTCCAAAATTCTGGAAAATGTTGGATATGAAACAGCAAGCGGCATTGTGACTACAGGCCTTCTGCCATATCCGCTGATCCACTGGATCAGCCTCTGATCCATCCCCCAAACAGTATCTTTGGGCCTCCTGGACAGAAATCATGAGGAATCTCACAGGGCTCCCCACGATTCCTGGGAAATCATGCAGCATTTCCTGGTAATCATGGGAAGCCTTGCAGGATTTGCAAGGGACCATGGAAAATCCCACAAGATTTTCCAGTGTTTCATATATCTATGGTGTCCTTTAGCCACAGTTGGAACAGGTACGCATCCCCTACGGATATGGAGGCACGCCCGTACTGCAAAGCTTTACAAGAAGAAAGAAGGAAAGTATTGCACATAAACCTCAGACTATGGTCAATTACTAAGGCTGTCTCCAGACAGGAGGAATATAGCACCATCATGGTGCTACTATGACTGGGTTGCCCCATGTACCTGAAGCAACCCCACCATAGCCCCACTTTTTCCACTCCATCCAATGTGCATGTGTGAAGGCATGCATGGATCCACATGCATAATTTTAAACACATTACACAGCACCATGTCTGGAACTATCTATCTAGCAAGGGATAATGGTGTTGGATCAAAGTATCCCACATTATCCCTTGCTAGAGGGTTATCTGGAGGTAGCCTAAGACTAGATAACTCCACAAACAAGCATAGGATATACCACCACCATTGCTACAGCCTTCAATTAGAAACCTTTGGATTTTAAAGCAAACTTATAATTTTATTTAGGTATCAGTTTACATAGTTTCTGTACCACCTTTCTAGATAAAACAATGTGATTTTTTTAAAAAAAATAATAATGTTTTTGGCTTTCCTTTAATATTTGTTGATCACATCAAAGAGAAATCACAGTGATGAGATGGAACAGGAAAGCATTTCTAAAGAGTTTAATTACAGAAAGAAGCTTCATCCACATGTCTCTCTGCCCCCCAGTGGAAGAGGCACATGAGCCACTGTGGGCATGACCATATGTTGACCACATGGCTGAGGTCTCATGGTAGGAAGCAGAATTCAATCTGGCTGGAGTCACACATAGGGACTGGAAATATGATCAGAAGTCAATTGTTTTCAGAATTCCAGATAGTAGGACAATTCACACTTGGCCCCGTAGGTTAACGATAGGGTAACATCTGGTAAAGTACATTTGCATTTGCAGGAGGGATTTACAACCCAGAAACCCCTCCTGCCTTACAGATGTTACTCTATTTTCGACTAGTGATGGTGCACAAAATCATGCACCACACACATCCCAACCCTAACCTGCCAGTGATCAGACATGCATCCAGACACAGGTAAGTCTCTGGGCACATGGGACTTAGTGTAACATGTATTAGCATTCCCAAGTGCAAACACTAGTACGTGTTAGTCTGTCATGTGCTTTTCCCATCCAGTGGATGGGAAGCCAAGTGCAAAAGCAGCCAATGATTTCATGTGCAATTTTTGCACATGGAATCTCCTCTTCTCTGTATGTGCAAATGGGGAAGGAGAAGAGAATTCCTTTGACAAAATGTCCCAAGTGATGTTTCCAGACTAAGAAACGTTTACTGCACAATTTGTCAGCATGTAATACATCATCTCATAGCTGCTGTTTGCAACTCTATTAACAATAGCGAAATGGTATAATGAAACATGGGGTCTTTCCGCATTGGCCACAGAAAAACGGATCTAAGAAGATCCGTTTTTCAGCGAACTGTCCTCCCAAGTATCCATCCCAAATAGGGACAGATTCTCGGAGGCCCCGCGTGTCTGCACACACGTGGGGGAGATGGATCCGGCAGGACGGATCATCTGGGTGCTATGCGGATGCTACAGCACCCAATCAAAAAGTCCGCCGTATTCCCGTGCCGCTGACGCCACCCCTTGAGCTGTGGGACTGCAGGAGGCAGCTGCCAGTCACCATGTGTTTACGGTGGCACATAGCGCGTGGGGGAGGGCAGAAGGAGGCAAAACATCTGTCCCTTTGCCTGGCCATGTGCGGAAGCATCCTGCTTCCACACTGATCGAGGCAAAGGTCTTCAATTTAATCTGGTTTTCAGTGGCAAGACCCATTTTAGAAACGGATCTTGCTCACCAAAATGCGGAAGCAGCCACCTGGAAGGGGTCTCCAAAAGGTCTCCAGTGCGGAAGCCTCCAAAGTGAGTGTCTTAAATGGGTGTTAACTTGGGTGTTAACTTGGTGGTTAAACTGGTTTAACCACCCAGTGAAGAAACACGCATGGAAGATAATGACAAAAGAGTACATCTCAATCAGTCAATCTAAATTAGAACAGGGAATAAAACAAACCAATTCTTGAAAATATGGGGAGCAAGTATTGACTTTCTTAGTGAGAAATTGGGCATAAGTGTTCCTGAAAAACAATTTCTGATAAAGCATCTTAGTTAATCTGGCATATTAAGTGACTTGTAAGAACTGGAAACACCATTCACTCCAGTTCAGAAGCAGGGGAACAGCAAATTACTTTGTTTTTTTATATTATTTTTCTTTTGTATGTAATGTTTATATTATGTTTCCATCTATCCCATATACCATATATTCCGGCGTATAAGATGACTGGGAGTAAATGCAACCCCCAACTTTCCAGTTAAAATATAGAGTTTGGGATATACTCACTGTATAAGAAGACAACACCCGGCGTATAAGACGACCCCCGACTTTTGAGAAGATTTTCCTGGGTTAAAATGTAGTCTTATATGCCAGAAAATACAGTACTTACATATGTACTTTTTACGCTTATTAACTTCTATGTATTTCATTGATATAAATAAAATTTGCCCATTGTCTCCAGCCCGTAGTCTGAGACACACAAGCTACTTACGAACTGAGGAAGCAAATGGCTTTCGCCAAGGGCCTGTCTGCACTTACCAGTGCAACACAGATTGGGACATTCCAGCCTGTTCCCATTACAAACTTAAAACAGTTTGGAAATGGTTTTGATCCTCACGGTCCCCACGTAAGGTTGGCTTAACACACTTTCCACATGTTAAATCGCCCCAAAGCGTTGTAAATAAAACACTCATTTCAACGGGTCTTGCTCCAGTTTGTGCATTTTAAAGTTTACATTTCTTACTGTGGGAACAGTACCATTTTAGTGGGATGAGAATGCGTGTTTAGGGTTTCCCACCCCCAATAGCACTCTAGGAACTCCCCGCCCTTGTCACGTCAAAAAATTTGCGGCAGGAGGAACCCCAATCAGAGAGAAGGGGTGGGCACCATGACTGGCAATGGGTGGGGAGAAAAAGATATGCTTTCCCAAATGAAATTTTCAAGCGCTTTCAGAATCGGGATCAAACACAATTAAAGTTGAAAGTAATGGGATCAGGCAAATTCGGGTTTGCATCCGGTTCTTTTATTTCAGTTTAGAAAAACCATTTTAAGCTTGTAATGGGAACGGAGCCCTGGGATGGCCCATTGGCATGCTGCACTATCACCTCCATCCCAAAGCATCTGGTAGCAGCTTGGAGCTGTCCCAATCCTAAATAGCTGTGGAGCACTTCTGGGTGCGAAGTTGTGAGGAGGTGGGGTGGCACAGCAGTCGTGAACTGCACAATGATCGCCATGGCAATGGCTAGCTGCATGGCAGAAGTTGCCATGGTGATTCAAACAGTCTAGGACAGACCATCCATGCTGCAAGCACTGCCAGTGCAGCTAGAGATGGTACTGGCTCTCGCAGTGCAAACACCAGCCACTATTCACTGCGCTGGAATTCTCATTCCAGGCAGTTCAGTGTAAACAGGCGCCAAGTTTCCAATATGTTTTTGTCTTAGAGATAACTGTATAGGCAGCTTCAGCCCTGAGTAATTTCCATTCTTACTTAATGGCTCTTTATTCAAAAAATGAGCTTTGGGCCTTCCTGAACGATTTTTTTAAAAGAGAGAGGATGATCATAGCTTGAAATCCAGTGGCTCAGGGACAGAGCATGATGAGAGCTGGCCACTGTTACAGGATATGTTCTGGAATAAGGCTCAGTGCAGAAAGGGCCTCAGTCACAAGCCTTTGTTTCGCGTCTGCTAATAGTGGGAAGGCTTCGGGAAGTTTTTCCCCAAAACTACACAGGGTTCCAAGATTGGATCTCATGCTCCAATCAATATTTCTAGCCCTTGGGGTGGTGGTGAGGGGAAATGTTAGTTTGTCACAATAAAAGTGGCATTTCTTGGCACTTGGAAAAGGTGTTCTGAGATCTGGAAAGGAAAAGCTGTGGAACTGAGATACCCAAGGTTCTTCTAAACACAAAAAAAGATCTGAACCATGTGCCAGCACCACAACCCACTGCATTGCTGGGCTTCCTCAGTCCCCAAAACCTGACTGGGAGTTCAGAAATTAAATTCTTCAGACAAGGCTGCAGCTTGAATTGGGAAACGTATGCTTCTCCTCATTCCACTGTTGCAGAGACGGCTTCTTTCCAGGCGTCCTTTCGAGTGGCTCCTTTTCCAAAGGCCCTTCGTTTCCCTCTGCCGCTAAAGCTGTACATTGATTGAAATTCATTGCCCAGAAGAGTGTGAGAGAGTGGATATTACTGCAGTCTCAAGCTTCATCCACCATTTGGTCAAACGCCCCAGGAGATATGAAAAGGAAAGCTCAAACGCCTCCGAGTGGGATGCGGCATTTTGACTTCACAGCTGTCGCTGTATGCGCTGATTGTCACAGCAGCTTAGGCCAGATTTGAGGGAGGAGGCCTTTGACTGGCTTATTAAAACAAAATCAGCTGCCATTAGCATATTCAACGAGGTAGGCCAAAAACTGTGGCAGTCCCCAGTGGCATCTTGGAGCATGCTTTCTTTTGTTTGATTAATGAATGGTGTTAGCAATTAAGAGCACAGCGCATGATGGGCCTTGGGCATCCTACACTAGGCAATTTTGTCTTTTGCTCAGAGCTAATGAAGAGTAAACACAAAGCTAAGATAAACTGGGTTGATAAGCGGCGTCGCTCCTCGTATGCTTCCCCGGCTCCATTTGCACAAGTCACTGAAATCTGCCTCTAGACAAGCTGTTGAGGAGAGATTTATTTGTTTGTGCAACTTGATTAATAATTTTGCACTTTTGACTGCGTTCGGTGTTTTCTTTGCACTCAGTCAGGTATTTGAACCAGATAAGTGGCAAATGACAGTTTAAAAGGGACTAAATAGACAAATACACAAACACACACCCTGCCGTATCTGATTTAGAGCTTCATGGGAATGACAGGTGTCACCCTGATCAAGGTGGAGAGGGGTGAATTGATCTCCTGACCTGTCCAATCCTGTTTGTTATAGTTTTAGATAAAGCTGTTTGTCAGCCGTGCCATGGAGAAGTGTTTTAAAGTGCTAAACCCACTAGCAGGGGCCAGTCCATCTTTCTACACCACTATCAACTCTCAGAGTCAGGAGACCCTATTACTTACCAGTCTGAGCTCTTCCTCCCCCCCCCCCCCCCGTGTGCAGTATTAAAGCCAAAGAACTCCCCCTTGTGGTTCAGTATTTTAAACACCCAGTTTTGTAGGTTGGAATGTCTCAATATTTACATGATAACAGTGCAGTGATTCCTAAAGAAAGCCATAGGTGATTCTCAGCTGCCATTAGGGCTGTCACCTGCAAAATATTCCACCTTTAATGTATTTATATCAGCTTTCAGAGTAAGAGAACTCCTCCTAAGACCACTGTGCACCCTCCACCATCACAGTACTAGAGGCCCACTCCTGACTATATATAATCACGCGTGCCACAAAGTTTTGTAAAGTTTATCTGCTTCCTCTAGTGACTTGGACTTCAACATCTGTTTTACATGAGCATATATATGCACTGGGACAATGATTTTGAACTGGACAGGTGAACTGGACTGGAGCTCTAGTTACTTCAAACTGTGGATTCAAGGGATAGAAAATCTGTTCAATTCAGGCGACAGCTCCTACTTCCAATTGCTGCTTCCTCTCTCCCTACGTAAACCATAACCAGTTGCCCCTGTCTAGACTAGAAGAAGCAGGTAACATTAGAAAGGGCATGGATTTACAGGGCCCACATTCTATAGCCTTTCAGACAAATCAGTCTGCCGTTGTCCAAAATGCAGTGTCCCAGAGCATATATATGCTTATGAACTAGAGAGGTTGATGTCATGACACAAGAGCCTGTTTGGGCCACGAGGGAGGTCACCTATGTGTCTGCTTGCAAAGAGTCCAGGTTTCTACGAAGCAATAATCTATACTGAGCCAAAGTTATCACCCTAATCCCTTGGTTGCAGTTCCTCTGGTGGAGCAAATTCATGCTGCCTGCTAATTCTTCTTTGTGATTAATTACTTAAAGCTCAATGGTGAACAAATGCTTGTCCTCACAAAGAAGATGTTTGGACAGCAAATCATTCATTGGTCCCAATCAGTAAAAGGATATGTCCATTGCTTGGAAAATCAATCATCTGCTGAACACGGAGTTTGGATAAGGACATAAACACATTTAATCCCTTTTGCCCATACATCATGCATAGACACTGCATCCCTCCTAAGTGAGCCTACGTACTTCCAACCATGCAGTAGTTTAGGGGAAATGCTGCCAGTTCCAGTGGAGCTGTACAGCACAAAAGGTAAGAAAAGTAGTTTGCTGGACAAAACTGCTAGTACAGCGCATCTAGCCAGGCTTCTTGCCCCTGAGGAGCTACACGGTTTGGAGTAACTGCTGTGGGGCAGAACATTGCTATGGCATTCCTTAATCAGAGACATTTCTGGAATGGTCCCCGGTTGCTGCAAGAATGGCAAATCCCTTCATTCTGCAAGAAATAAAACTGGCCTTGGGCCTATTTACTGTTAGCCATCATCCTGGTTTCAAGATAGCCAACCATGAATGGTAAACAGTGTGCGGGCCTTTTCACACTTGGTGAAAATGGGAATATACAGGTAAAACGCTCTACCACTATATTAGCTGCTGGCTACTACAAGCCAGCATGCACCCGTTGGTATGCCATTGGTGATGTATGCATGGAGCAAGGCAGTGCTGCTACAACAGCTGTTGCCATAGCAAAGTGTTTGCTTCTAGTATAGAGGCAATCACACTTTCCTGGTGCTTTCCAGGCTACAGCAGGCTCTGCCTAGGGGTTGCCGTAGTCTGCACCAGTATATGGAGGGCATGTTCCTATTCTGGGTTATAATCCAGAATAAGGACCGGTACAGAAAGGGCTTTAGTCTAGTTCATTGAATAACATCGTTTATAGGAAACTACATAGAATATTGATATCTCAAGACTTTATAGTTTCTACTCAGTTTCTCCCCCTTTGTTCCTAGACATTTGTTATTACAGTTCATCCTCCCAATCCGCATGTCCTTGAAAGCTATGTACCAAATATAAGTCTGTCGGTGGGCATTCCTGCATATTTAACCTCATGGGGGGAAATGGCTGAAGAAAAGTAAGGACAAAGGCTACCATTTACTCTAAAGTTTAACGAGAGACCAACTGAGCAGGGAGGACACAGCATGGGGATTTGTCTGGATCATTTTGAGCAGTGTGAAGCCTTGGATGTCTAGTCCTTAAAGAATTTTCCACACTTACATTTATTCCGGAATGAATCATGGGATAAAAGCCTGCTGTCTGCACACAAGTGCAGATTACAGGAGGCCCGGCCTCCCTTGGACCAGGCTCCAACAGGTAAGAAAATTAAAGTTCCTAGCCTCATAGCCCCCAGGAGTCTTATTTCAGTGTCCAATACGGCATGCAGTCAAAACTGGTCTCGCTGTAACTGGAATACAGAGGTCTGACCGTCTGCAAGCTTCCATGTCTCAGATTAAGCCTTGCAATTAAGATCAGAAACTTCCTTATCTAAAATATTCTGACTCTGCCTGCTCTGTTCCTGGTGGGGATGTGCATGAAGCACCTTTCCCCCCTTCAATTTGATTCAAATCGAAGGGGGGAATGTCCAGCTTCATGCAAAGCCCCCACCCCCACCACCGCTGTGAATGTAGGGGGCTTTGCCTTCACACGTGAACATTTGTTGAATAATCGCACACAAAGGGAAACCCCATTCCTTCCTTCATGTCCTGCCTCACCTCCCCCCTCATCTTTTGCTGCTGTCCCTATCCATATGATTGCACCCTCCTCAAAGGCTCAATTGTGTCTCTCAGAGGTGTGCAAGTAGCCGAGGGAGGTTTATATCTTCTTTACACTATCTGCACTTGCTGTCCTTTGAAACCTTTTCTATTTTCACTCTCATTTTTTTCTTTTTGGAGGCCCTGCTTTTGGACAGCACAGTTCATTCTGCAGCCATTTTCTGTTGTTTTTCTCAGCTACCTTTTCTTTTCATCTTTTTTTATCTACTACCAGCTTCCCATTAAATTCTTCCAATCAATTTCATTAGTTTTTTTAAAATCAATTTTTCACGATTTTCCTTGTTAGTACTTAAGATACCTTCTTTGCATATTTTCTTGCTTTGCTTGATGTGATCAGCTGAACTTTTCTTCTTCTTCTTTCACTGTGTGAGTCATGCTTAATAAACCATTGGCCACTATTATTAAATGGCAGGCACACTGCTACTACTAATGCTACTATTGCTGTTATTAAACTTTTCTTCACAATTATGTGTGACTATAGACTTAAAATTAAAAGTGTAATCATTTATAGATTTCAGGCCACTAGAGGCTTGCAGAGCAGAGCAGATGAAGTAAATGAGGTGGAGCTGAAAGCCTCTCTCTGCTCCACCAGTTTTGTTGCATCACTTGCTCAAAGGGCCAACAAAGTAATCCTCACCCTTTCTGCACATACTTGTTAATGTGGATCAAGGAGCTGCTAAGAACACATTGGGTGTTCTTCCACCGCGCTCCTTTAATCCGCATCTAAGAAGATCCGGATCTAAGGAATGAGTACTTCCCTTAATCCGAATCTAGTAGATCTGGATTAAGGGAAGTACCCAATCTGTTTCCAAGGGTGGTCTAGCACCAATAGCAATGGGTGCTAGCCTGCCTGCTGTGGAATCACCGGAGCACCCATGTGGTAAATCTGGATTGGACCTGTCACCTCAGGTGTTTTGGAGGACAGTGGGTGCAATCTCCAAAGTTGCCTTCGGAGATTTGCAAAGGCTCTGAAGTCCCTCCGAAGGCAAATTCAGAGATTAGCACAGGCTCCGAAGACAAACCGCTTACGAGAGAGGTGCATGTTAATTAGCTCCTTGTTTGCATCTCTCCTGTAAGCACTGATGAGTCAGCCTGGAGGCAAAGGGATTCTCTATGGAGTCTTTGCTAATCTCCAAAGGCAACTTCGGAGGGATTTTGGAGCTGCCTTCGGAGGGACTCCAAAGTCTTGACTTTGGGGCACCCCCCAAGGGTTCCTTCCCCCCTGAGCCTCCTCTAGACCCCATTGCTGTATTGTGGTGGAAACAGACTCCCTACAGTCTGGATTTTAAGGCTGAAGACCCCATTGTAGACCCCATTAATGGGGTCTACACAAAATCTGGATTATAGGTCCTGAAGGACCCATAACAATCTGAATTTACCTAGCTGTGGTGTAAACAAATGTGTCCCTAGTGGGGTCTGTGGTGGAAATGGGGTCATTCAGCTCTCATCCAAATGGGTCCTTAATGGGTGCTTCAATGGGTCCTTAGTGATAGAGGAAAAACACCCATTGTCTGCCCAGGAGTAGAGTAGATCTCGATCAGAATTGTGCTAAGAATTCACTAATCCAGAGCTGCTTTCTCACTTGGCTTTCCGTCCACTGGACGGGAAAAGTGAGTAACAGGCTAACGTGTATTAGAGTTCTCACTTGGGAACACTAGCACATGTTACACTAAGCCCCACACAACCAGAGACTTTCCTATGTCCAGGCGCATCTCTGATTGCCCACAGGGCACTGCCATTTTGGATTCGGAGCCCAGCATGACATGGTGTGCACTGTCACCATCACCATGATGATGGTGGTGCTCTGTGCATGTGCAATCACATTTGGGGTCATCTGAGGTGCCAGCACACATTTCCTTGCACTGGAAATGGTGTGAATGATTGTGGCGCTGGACAAGAAAGGTAAGCTTTTAGTTAAGGCTGGGTTGCGTGTGGTGCACAATTTCATGCACCATTGCTAATCAATGATAGGTTAACATCTGGTAAGGCAGGGGGCATTTCTAGGTTGTAAACGCCTCCTGAAAGTGCAACTTGCCCAGATGTTAACGTATCGTTGACTACGGGGTCAAGTGCAAATCTTCCTCTGATTAGTGTAGACCAAATACTGTAATTGTGGTCTACATCCATGCTCATGTTCTTTAGCACACATTTGCCATTCTAAAGACCACTGAATGCAGAAGCTTCTGCCTGTGATTGATCCAGATTTAGCTAATACGGATCTAGCTAATATGGATCCAACTAATATGGATTAGCCAAAGTAAGTGCAGAAAGGGTCTAAATATCCTGGCATACCACAATACAGTAGGGTAGCAAAGCTCCAGGTAGAACTTTCTCTGTGAAAATCCGCATTATAAATCCCTAAAATTTGCAAGGGATTTTTTATTCTTTTGATTGTATCAAAACATTATGCCAGAGGGCTTTCTCCTACTTTATGAAAAAAATGCAACAATGTTACTGATTCAGGAGGTATGACCCATGTAATGGTCCTTTGCAATAAATAAATAAATTTAGGCAATTTGTTATATACCTTCAGCCTTGAAGTGCCTCTGTTTAGAAACCCCAAGTATATCGAACGGTGGGATTTTCCCATTTTCTTGGTAGGGAAGCTAAAACATAGGGTGCTTAACAAAACAAGAATGCTCCAGGCTAAACTGGAGTTGCAGATAGCTTCGTCTCTCAGTGGCTTTATCTGCAGCTGCTGAAGCAAACATTCCCACCTCTCCTTTGGCTCACTCAATAGAAAGATTGTATTTCAGGCCATTGTTTTGTGTAGACACTTATTAACCCTGTTGAATTTAGAGCCTTAGGTTGCACTCAATACTTATTGATTAGCAGTCAAAAGTGTAGTAATCCCCGGGCCTTCATCAATCCTGGCTGTTGAATAGGGCTTTGGTACACAGCAGTGCCCTTTTCAACAGCCATTGATATGCATGCATAGATGTACAGGGGGAAAGGGGGAAGGTTAGCGTGAAGTCAAGTGTTTATACATTCCAGAAAATTCCTGGTGAAGTGATGGCAGCTTTTATCATAGGCTGACACAATCCAGAGCATATATCATGCCAAGTGATATCACATGAAAACAACCCAAGATACTGCTTCAGACTGTTTTGGAAGACTAATGCTAACAGTGCAAAGTCAGTGAAAATAATAGTAAGCTATGCCCCTCCATAAAGGAAACCAGCACTTGGTCCACATTCTGGATTATATCTCAGAATAGGACCCTGCCATCCACATGCTAGTGTGCAGACTATGGCAGGCTAGCACAGAGAGCTCCTTATTTTACTTCTGGCAGTAAATTATTTTGTTTTATTGGAACATCCCTTCTTCTTTAAACAAATTGTGACATATGTGTCACTGGTGCACTACTGACTTGTACCCAAATCATCATCATAATAATAATGGAGAAGAAGAGTTGGCTTTTCTACCCTGCTTTTCTCACCCATTTAAGGGGGACTCAAAGCAGCTGACAAAACTTCTGTTCTTCTCCCCACAACTGTCATCCTGTGAAGTAGGTGGGGCTGTAGGGCTCAGAGAGAGCTGTGACTAGCCCAAGATCACCCTGCTGACTTCGCGGAGGAGGAAGAGTTGGTTTTTCTAGCCTGATTTTTCATACATTTAAGGGGACTCAAAGAGGCTGACAAAGCTTTCTTTTCTTCTCCCTGCCACAGAACACCCTGTGAGGCACGTGGGGATGTGACTAGCCCAAGGTCACCCTGCTGGCTTTGTGGAGGAGGAAGAAGAGTTGGCTTTTCTACCCTGATTTTCTCACCCATTTAAGGGGGACTCGAAGTGGCTTCTCCTCAAAATGGACACCGTATGAGGTAGGTGAGGCTGTATGAGCTCAGAAGGAGCTGTAACTAACCTAAGGTCAGCCAGCTGGCTTTGTGTAGGAGAGTGGAACTGAACCAGGAAATTACCAGATAAACAACTATTATGAGTAAATTTGAAGGCAGGTAACAAAATAATGAGAGTTCCTATGGTAATTTGTTGCAATATTGGGTCTTTGGAAAACATTGGAGCAAAGTATGAGTTGCTTTTTAAAGAATTAAACAGGAGTGAAGACTTAATTGTTTTTTAAAGGGTACACAGTCTAACCTTGATAAATCAGCAACGTGAGGAATCTTTGTCCTTAGCAATACAGTATATTAGGTTTAGAGATGGCTCATATTTTTATTTGAATTTGTTTCAATATATGCAGTATAAAATGTAATATGGGAGGAGAAAACTAGTTCAGTGCTGTTTTAAGAGAAGAAGCTGTCAGTGTTATGTATAATTCATATATTTTCAGACTGAACTGTAGTATATATTTATTTCTTGTTTCCATTATTTACAGGCAACACCTAATCTGCCAACTTGTAAGCAGGAAGTGCTTCCATTTATAGAAAAGAGTCTATTCCTGGAAGAATATGTTTGAGGAGCACCCCTTTGCTCTAAAAACGAAAGTTTCTTTTGTGCACTGAGTAACAAGAGTAAAAGACAAAACCCTTCTGTCCAGAACTCCTGGAGCTTTCAAATTTAGCCAGCCTCTACTGCATTCTATCCTAGTTCTACATTGCAAGTAATATATTCAGAGCTTGCTTTGAGTTTCTTTGAGAGTTCATGAGAACTTTTGCTTCTGACTTAGGCCTTGCTTGGAGTAGTTTAACTGTTCTGAACCAAGTACAACAGGTTCCAGCAACAAATATGCTGTCTATCCTGGGCCATAGCAGTAGCAGTGGTCCTTTCTGCACAGACCCTTGATCTGGATTAAAGCCCCATGTAGTTTGGATGTAGGTCTCCAGATCTGCTCATTAATGCAGAAGAAGCATGATTTTAAGGAGGCCCTTGATCTGGATCTCTAGTAGTACCATTTAATCACCTCTGTGTTCTGGAACTACTGGGGGTGCTTTTTAGTGGTGCACCGTAGCGCACCACTTACTGTAAGTACCCACACACACAAGCCTTGAGGCTGGAACTTTCATCCCTAGCTCTTGAAAGCATGGGAATGCAAGTTCAGGCAATGCAGCATGTGCGATCCAGATCAGCGCCTTCAGCGCAGATGGTGCTCATCCTGTCCACACCTCCCCACAATCTGGATCAGTGGGCTGGGCTATTCTGGACCTACCGGTATAGATTAGTAACAGGGCTCATAGCTGTTCTCACCCATCCACATGTCCTGTCCAAGGCACAACACAGTCCTACCAGCAATTGGCCCAGGCCCCACAACTCATACATTGGGTGCGGAGTACAAGTAGGAGCTGAACAGGGCTATCTTTGAAGGCAGCCTGCCCACCTCTGTGCCAGGGTTCTGAAAGTGAACTTTGGAGGCAGTCCATAGACTGCAAAAATGGGACAGTGAAGGTGACACACAGTCACTGTGACTTTTCATAAAGTATAGAATCACCCTATTTTCCCTGCTCCAGATCAGCTGCAGAAACTGATGCCAGGACCAGAACAGATGGCACTAGTACACTCACAGACCTCTTAAAAGAGGTCAACATTTGGAATGGAGACAGTTTGGAATGGTTCTGGGCCAGACCTGCCCTAGTTTCATGCAGAAGAAGCTTACTGGCAAGCAGTTTGTTCTGGGATAACTGACAAGGGTCTTTTCATACTTGTTCGAATGAGACAGCCAGAGGATGCTCCTACATGAAGCATACGCACGGCGCAGAGGCACTTCCGCTTGGAAGCAGCTCTGCATGTGCAAGAGCATCCCCTAGGTGTACAGCTGCAGAGCACTAGCCGTGCAACTAGTAAAGCCCTGCGTGCTTCATGTGTACCTCTTCTGGGCGAATGGAGCATGCATGGGGCAGAGTGGCACAGCCGCCACTTTGCTTGGTTGCCATGGTTGTGCAGTGCTTTTCCCAATTGCCATGGCAATTGCTCTGAGCATGCCTGTTGCCGCAGTGAGGCAATCACATCGATTGCATGTACCCAGCACTTGGGGAAGTGCTGGGTAAGTTCCAGATGTATCAGGCATTGCAAAGTGCAGATTCCCAATGCATCCTAGTACTTGGCCAGCCTTCGTGCCAGGCAGAGGTGTGAAAAGGCCCTTAGTTTCCAAAGAAGTAAACTGTCAAGAAGATTGATTGATTGATTGTGTATTAAATTGGTATGTGGCCGCACACTATAAAGCTCTTGGAAAGGTTACAATAAATAAGAAAGCAGTTTAAATTTAAAACGTGATAAAAAACATAAACATGACAAAAACATCACAATGCCCTGCATAATCTGAACAGAGAAAAATCAATCAAACCAAAATAAATGGAGTAAATGTTTACTTTATATGAAGGGCATTTTGTATTTTTAAAACACTTGTCTGTCATCGTAGATTGTATATAAATCCTTCTCACTCTTAGAAGCATAAGACAGAAGACTAAGAGGCCAAATGTACCCCCAAGTAACTCTAGATGCCTGCTGGAACATGCCAGCTCTTCCATTTCTACAAGATGTTGCCTTTCGCTCTCTTACAAAATCCCGGGAGTAAGTAGGGAAGCTACATGGAGCATGTCAAGGAAAACCAAAGCCAAAATGAATCATTTCACTAATGGGTCATTCTTTCTGAAGAGATCATTCACTCAAACTATATATTGTCTACCCAGATCTCAGTATCCATCATACTTCACGTCCATCCATAGAGGTATCCTGGGGCCAATTCGCACTTTGGCATATAGTTCACGATAGGTCAACACCTGGGCAGGTGCATCTGCACTTAGCATCCCCTGCCTTCCCAGATGATCACCTATTGTGAACTAGCTGTGGAGCATGAAATCGTGCTCCACAGGCTAACTAACCTTCTCAGAAACTTACCTGTCACGTCCAGCTGATGAGCATTTGCACCTCTGCCGGACAGGGAGGTCATTAGAGCTGCCGTGCAAGCGCACTGGCAGCTCCAGTGACCTCTGACACAACTGTGAATGCACAGAGTGTCAGCATCATCAAAGCAATGGCGCTGGCACACAGGCAGTTGTGGAGGGCACCAAACTCAAGATGGTGGTGCCCTCAAGAGGATCGGCCTGGCAACTGAACGGAGATAAGTGTTCAATTGCGTGGAGGGAGGACGGGCTAACACTGACTAGCGGTCGCAAGTGCAAGTGCTAGTCACTGTTAGTTGACTGCGCTCCTTTCCCATTCACAGTATGGGAAGGGAAGTGTGAAAGCACCCCTGCTTTGAATGGCAGGATGAAGGAAGATAGAAAAAAGAAGAAATGGGTGGAACATTCAGGAAGCCTTGCTAAATGATTGGTCCTCGGAGTAGAAACAGAACCATTTATAATAGTGGGGAAGTTTGCACTTTGATGAAAAAGAATGTTTGGGTATACCCCAGCACAGGGCAAATTTCCATCCCAGAAGTGGTTCCACACATCCCCGACCGTCCTCCAGCCAGATTGTTATGGAGCAGTACCTTGTAGAGAACTCCAGTCCACCCACTGCTCAGGCCCATTCATATCCAGAGGATGTAGCAACTCACCAGAGGTTGGCACCGGAGCCATCCATCTGTGGAATGCTAACACGCTTACCAGGAGCAGCTGGATCACTCCTGTATGCTGCGTCCACACCCACTCCTGGGTGTGGTGTGGTGTGGTGAGTGGGCATAGCTATCTGATTGTGCCAGCACAATCATGTGCAGGATTCAGATCACCATGGCAACATCCAAACATTGCCTTGGTGATGTGGCCAGTTCTGAACTGGCTGTGCATACCTCAAGCACTGCTGGCCAGGCACAAGACAAGTTTAGCACTTGTGGTACAAATGATCGCCACCACGTTGGATCCTTGGGCCTATTTGCACTTGGGCCTCTGGTATGCAATTAGGACAACTCTGTACCAGGGCTGTCCTGATTGCATAGGAGAGGTCTAAGTGCGAATAGGTCCCTAGAAAGGCTAGTATACTATTGTTATATCATATCAAGCCAGCAAGTGTGAACAAGCCCTTTTATGCATCAAGTAGGTTTACATTAAGCGGACAGTACATCAGGTGGCATTGAAAATGTATATCCTATTGGAAGACTGCACACACCATGCATAATATTGACAAACTCTTTTCTTCATATGTGCCCATACGCATCATTACGCATACTGTATGCATCCATACACATCCCGTAGTTATCTGCATGTAACCCATTTTCGGATTGTGTACGGACAGGGGAAAGATGTGTACTGTATGTGCAAGTACGCATTGTGTATGACACATGCGAATGTTTGGATAATTTGAACAAATAGAACCAAAATTAGAAATTTGTTTGCATGTTTAAATTCGAATTTGTGGACATTCAATTTGAATTCAGTTGCTGAGATTCAGACAAATTAGATCGAATTCCGAATACTTTCGAATATTCGTGCATACCCCTGGATATGGTAGTGTGGTTTCCAGTTAAACCATACGTTTATGACATAAGATATATTTTCTGACATAAGAGCATAAGAACATAAGAGGAGTGCTGCTGGATCAGGCCACAGCTCATATAGTACAGCATCCTGTCTCACACCTGTCAAAATAGTGTATAGTGAAGGTAAAAGAAAGGAACTGAGAACAGCATCCACAATTTCTTGGAGAAGGGTTAGATTTCTAAAAAATAATCAGGCCTCAACAAGCTGCATTTATACATGTAGTACAATAAACAGTTTCACTTGCTTCTCTGGAGTTCACGCTAAGTACTTACTAATTATGTTCTGTTGTACCTGCTAGAACCTGCAGTGTGTTAAGTGAGCCGACATGTCCACAGGCTATTTTGATCCGGCTTGATAGGAGACTGTCATATTCTTTTTTAAAATGAACGCTGTAACCTTACTCACAAGCATCATTAGCAAACTTGCAGGCTGCCTATATGCAACATTTAATACTTTAAGAAATGCAAACCCATTCCTAAATACTTGAAGTATTTTCACTGCCCCCCAAAAAGCAGAAATGAAAAAGCACAGTTCCATTAGTAAAGGATGGCCCTATTATTTTCCTTCTCTCCTCTCTCCAACTCTGTAACATGCTAATCCCCCCCCCCAAATTGTAATGGCTTGGAAAGTTGCCTTGAGGCACAGATTCTTAGAAGAGGTGGAACCTAGTGGTTAAAGTGAAGGCCATTCTGGTTCATTAAATGGCCATTAAGCAATGCAAGAAGCTGTTAAATCCTGCTTTGGAATGCAGCTTAGAAACCAGAGACATAAGCTGGAAACTGTGCGTATGTATCAGTTTATTTGTGGGTGTGAACTTAAGTACCCAATGTCTGGCTCTGGCTATGCTTCAGTTGCTTTCGGAAGATCACTCCATTTTTCTTTGTACCGGTTAGGGTTATTAAAACCATGACTTTAAAAACAGATACACACCATATGGATCCAGAAAAGTTTCACAAAAGGACTACTATGATCATAAAGGCCCTTTCTGCACTGAAGCACAGTAGGGGCCTTTCCACACGTGCTGCCGGAAAACGGACCTCAAAGATCCGTTTTCAGGCGGAATGTTTTAGGACCTTTCCGCACAGGCTCAAAAAACAGATTTAGAGCCAGATGCAGGAAGGATTAGGATGTGGCTTCCGCATAGAGAACCCAATTACTGTAGGGTCCTTTTGAGGATGCCAGGACTGCACATCGGCACGCAAAACCGGTTGCTTAAACCGGTTTTGTCGCCGAATCCTACCCAGATGTTAAGACCTGAAAAAATCAGGTCCGTTTCGGAAGAGAACGCTTCCGAAGCGGAGGGGGAAAAGGCGGATTGCCGGCACATGCCCAGCTGTTACACATGGAGAGCACATGCTCCTGTTTGACAGCTGGCCCTACCCACTGGCCTCTGCCATGGCGCGGCCAGCGGCCGCCTTCCCTAGCCTTCCCCTGGCAAGAGAAGGGGCCATGGCCCCTTCTCTTGCCAGGGGAAGTTGAAACCTACCCCTCTCGTGCCGCCCAGGGTCACGCAGTCCCGATCGGGGTCTTACCTGGTCGTGGCGCATCACCCAGCTTCCACTGCACCTGAGTGCGCCACAGCCTCCATTTCCCAGTCACCCTCACGAGGGTGGCTGGCCCCTTCCCATTGGAGGGTCCTGGTGCATCTGCCAGCTACCCCGATTGTTGTGAGCAGTTGAGAAATTTCACCAGGAGCAGCTGGAGAGTTCTTGGATGCAGCGTTCACACTCCCTTCCAGGTGCAAATACTGTAAGTGGATGGGGCAGCATGGGCTGCACAATCATACCCAACCTGGTCTCCTGTCCCCGCTGGCTATGCCCCCTTACCCCCAAATAGGGTCGCAACCGCATCATCCACTGCTATTAGTGCATTTGAACCTTTTCGAAAATAGTGGGGGGGGGAGTATTTGCTCTAATATGTATTAATTGGTTACAGCATTCCCAATAATTATTATTTCCATAGATGTTTCAGAAATCCCATGGTTCTGGTATTGGCAGCTACCAGCATATATAGTCACTGGGAAAATCACTTCTTGGACATGATAGAATGAACTGTTTGGCACTGAAAATGGATAGGAAACATCCCATTTTCTCATTCTCTCTTGCCATAGTCCTGTCGCAGTGTAGGACCAACCAGTGGTGGAAATGAATGGTAAAGACAAGGTGTAGGCAAGATCTGTAACTTACCTGTGAGGCCATAGAGTCTGCTCAGCCCTGCATCCTCTCAGCTGAGCTAGGGTGCTGTTAGGGTGCAAATGTTCATGGATTCACAAGCACACAGCTGCCATCCCACCATAATGACTTCTTGAACATTTAGTTCAGCTCTTCTAGTGGTGGTAGCCCTCATCTTTTGAACTCAGCTCTTCTAGGGCTGCTGGTAGCCTTCATCTTTTGAGCACAGGAAGTGACTATTTCTTAGGTCTGAAGTGCCATCACAGTTAGGGGAATGACCATTCTCTGAATGTGGCAGTGTGCAGACAACATATCACTATAAGGAAGAGCACTGCTAACATAGCACTTAGTTCCTGGTTGGAGTGCCACCAGGCCTACCGTGAAGACTTGGCCTTAAACTATTAGCTGGTATAAAATGGCAGTAATGTGAGTTAGGCCATATTTGCCTTTAATGGAACTGCAAAAGACTAATCTTAAAACCAGCTTTACTATGGCAACCATTATAATCTCACCTTTCACTGGCCTTTCATTTATTTCGACTTCTTCTGCCCTCAGTACTTTCTCTTCTATTTTACAAGAATCTCTTTCTGCAACATTGTGTTTGTTTGTGTTACCTTGCAGATTTTTAGAAAATCACAGAAGCCCTGGTGCAGCTACAAATATTACAATGAGCAATATGTGTTGATACTTTTCCCTATGTGATAATTTTAATTTCTTCTCATTCAAAATGAAATGAAAACCCTCTAGGTAAATAAGGTCAATGGAATGGAAGAGGTTCCTTCACAAAATATGCCAGACTAACTTCATACACATTCCAAAATAAAGCATATGGGGGAGAGAGAGAGAGAGAGAGAGAGAGAGTGTTTCAACTCTAGCTTGGTGGAGCTGCCAAAAAGATGATTGGTAAACATACGGAGTTCTGAGATGGAGCTCCACACTGCTGGATCACCTGGTTGAATAAAACTCTGACCACAGAGATGAGGTTCTTATTGTGTATGACTTCAGTGGATCAGAAGTAATGCTAGAAGATGGGCTGTACCCCATGTCCATATCTCAGCTAAAAGGTCAACATGGAAGTGACAAGGTCACCTTTTTTAGCAGGAGACCAGTGCATCAGGCATGCCAATGTTTGCTTGCCTTGTCCCATACTCAGTTCCAGTCAACCTAAAGTTATACGTAGATAGTATCAGATACTGAGGTCCTTTCTGCACTGGGCCTTATTCCAGATTATATCCCAGAACAAGAACATGCCATCTGCATTCTGGTGCAGACTATGGTAGTCTACCGGCAGACCCTGCTGTAGCCTGTGCCAGCAAGAGAACCGCAGGTTCCTATTCTGGGATATAATCAAAGGGCCTGAGACAAATACCCCATATGGACATTTTCAATCTGTTGTATGGCTAGGGTCACTTTAAATCTACATCCAGATGTCAGTTATTTATTCCAGAATATAAAAATATAGCAAAATAAGTAAGCAACATCTGAATGCAGCCTAAACCCAGAACTTCTCCCTTAACCAGTCTTTCACCCTTGGCGCTCTTCAGGCATTCTGTTAAGTCCAACTAATGAATTAATGACTGCTTGAAAAGTGACTCCTGCAAATTGGTCCTGTGGTCTCAAGAACAGAGCTGGCCAGTAGCTGGGAAGAATCAAGTGGCTTAGACTGCCTGATTCCCAGTGCTTGCAAAGAAAAAAAAATACATTTTATTTTGGAATGGCAATTAAATCTTGTTAAACCTCTTGCAAAGCTGTACCTACTACCATTTTATTTTTATTGTCATGGCTCCACAATAGGTGTTTATTTAAACCTAAGCAAAAAATTGCCTCAGTTTGATGAGAAAAACTCCTGGTCCTAGTTTTAATTAAATTGGCCCGAACTGGTTTTAGAAAATGTTTCTTCTCCAAGCTCTTCCGGAACATTTGAGGTGCCTTTCTAAGGCTGCTGTTCCACAAATGCTAACATGGTTTTTCTGTCAGTCATTCCTGAGCCAGAGCTGCCTCATTAAAAACTAGCCTAAAGTGCTTTCAGTTTTGAACACTCCATACAAATCACTTCATGAGGGGAGCAGTGGAGTCTGATTCAAGTTTCCAGGTTATAGTAACCGGATTAGGGAGCTTGAACTATAACAACCGGGAAGAAGTTTCGATATGGATTTAATTAACAACAACCATCACAACATCTAGATTTTACCACAGTTTCCAATGTTAAAAATATGGGGCAAACCATCTTTAAAAACATTGGTGTATACAATTTCTGGTGCAGAAGGTTAAAATCAATTAGCTGTCAGCTATTGGTTAATGATGACTCTGTGACCCTGCCTGACTCCTGCTGGGAATTTCTGAGCAGGAGGTTTATAATGGGAAAGGCTCGGTGAGTCTTCTGAGTTAATAATGTATTAGATGCTGAAGTCACTTTATCAGACAGAGCCTTCTGGAAGGGCAAGATAAACTCTGTGAAATGGGCAGAGATTGGAACTGTCATAAAAATAAGGATTAAATCCAAGGCAGTTCTTTGCAATTTTTTTTTTAACAGAATCTTATAATGTTATCCATGAGTTTCAGATGGTCTACTTTGGTAATAGGTATTTGGCATAGTGGGATCCTTGCACGTTGCCCTGAAAGATATAGGAGGTCAACTTTGTCATCGGTACAGCTTGATAAATCCAGGTTCAACTCAACTGTTAAAGCGCAGAGTTCAGCTGAAACTGCCAGATTACAGTATAATGCATGAGTTGGGATGTTAGATAAACTTAAAAAAAAAATAGCATTGGAAGAGATGTTGGTTAGGAATCCCAGGTTGTATGGTATCATTCAACAGGAAGCTATCTTTTAAGTCATTTTTACTTCTCTGGCTGCATCCCCATGGTCTCCAGTTACAGCGCTGCTGAATCGGGGCATCCTTAATCCGTATTGTAGTTCGAATTAAGATGTCCCCATGCGGTCAAGGAGACCGCGGGTTCAATTTGAATCTACCTGTCCCCAAGAAAATGCGGTAAACCCCTGCATTGGGGAAACCGCATCATTTTTTCTGCACCACCTCTTCCCTGATTGGAAGCCTGGCTGAGAAGCATGCCCTGTCCAGCCTGGTGCAGCGACGACAGGGGAAATCCCTGGGAAACGCATCTAGGTCACACCTCCTAAAACACAACACACAACAGGAATAAGGGGAAAAAAGACAAAAGGGTGGCATAATAGGATGGCAAAAGGGCTGATGGCTTGAAGCCGCAGCTCTGACTTTAGTGGATGCGTGCACGTCCACGTGACAGCAAGCCTTGTGTTCATATCAGCCTCCCTCTAAACCTTGCAGCTTGGATCCATTTTCTTATCTTCTGTTCAACAATGCCATTCTGGTCCCCCACACCTCCAGCTACTTAGCAGTTTCAAATCCTAGCTTTGAAAACCATAGCTTTTTGGCAGAGAATGAGTGATCCAGCGCTTGTGCGGAAAATCTACCCCTGCACCCACTGTTCAGAACTGCACCAGCCCGTCCCACGGCGGCCACTTGCATTCTGGGTGTTCACCCGGCCCAGGGCGTTCCTGGCTGCCCCACAGCTGTACGGAAAGGAGTGCATTTGCACGCTCCCTCCCTGACAGCTGTGGGCCCCACCTTCAGCTGCCCCATTAGGAAGGCCTGTTGCGTCCCTTCCCTGGTTCTCGTGGGTGCTAGGGGACTGGATCATGTCCCCTAGAGCCCGCAGTAATCCCCCCCCCCGGGCACAGGCCTACGCGGGGACACGTGTGTGTCCTGGAGCATGCAGGAACCTGGGGAAGGGACCAGACAGGCCTTACCTGACCCAATGGCAGGAGTCCTGGGAGGGGCGTCCCACCCCCGCACCAGCCTTTTCAGGCTAGGACACGCAGGGATGAATTCCCCTTTTGCACGTAGGCAGGTAGGAACATGTGCCCATGAGTTCCTTACCTGACTAGGTATGAATGGGGAATGCGTCCTTGCATGTCCTAGCTTGACTGCACTAGAGCCATTTGGCTGTAGTGTGAAAAGGCCTCAGGTCAGAACCCTCTCTAAGCAATTTTGTACTTTCAGAGCCATTTCAGAGATGCTTTTTTTTAATTGGATGGGATCAGAACCTTAAGTCATTTCCACACTATCTGGTAGACCAGACCAAGAAAGGGTCTACCCGCCTTCCTTCTGCATGCTGGTGCAATTGGAGAGAGGCTCCACCTTTCCTAATATACTCCATTTTCACAGGACTGAATATAAAATGGACTAGGGCATTTATATTCCTACAATTTTTTCCAGCTGGTCTATTGTGGCTTTTATACAAGTTCTGATGTAACACTGCTGTGGTTTTATTGTGGTGTTTCTTATATGGTGTCTGTGTGGCCTTACTGCGCTAGCTAATGAAGTGATCTACTGTTCCTCAATTTTCATTTTCATGATGCTTCTTTGTAATGTCTCCTCTTGAATGCTGCCAGCAGTTGGTTATGGTGTTTCTTTTATATCTCTGTCAGCCATCCTAGATATCAATATAATTTGAGGGTATGTGGTATAAAATGTATAAATAATTTTTTAAAACCTTTCTGATTTCTAAAATACAAGTACATGCTTACATAAACATTCTAAATTACAATCCTTTTCAGTTCACAGTTAGTCAAGCAGAATGTCCGCCACATAAATGCATCCAATGAACACAGGATACTAAACTATGCTGTCCCTGAACTACGGTAGCATTTTCTGGGCTTTTCTACGCTTGCATCTATTGATCTGGGACAGCTCTTCCAGGCTGTAGTCACACTTTCACTTTAAACTTTCTTCAGTCCATCTTCTAATTGCAATGCTCACACCTTTTCATTTTTATTTATCTGTGGACTTTCAACCCTCCATTTGGACATTCCAGATAATGCAATCTGTCACACAGCTGGGTCAGATTGCCCTTAGGCAAAAATAATGGCTTTTGCATGGTGATGGTGTGTTCCTCACTACTCTCTGTACTGGTCCCAAAGCTCAAGTGAGCTTCATAGGGGGTCTCTGGGAGTTTGAACAGCCAGGAATGAAAGTTCCTGACTCCAGAGCCCCTGGGAGATCCATTCTGGTGACACAATAGGACATGGTGCTAAAATGGGTTACCCTGTAAATCAAAACATGTGATCTTGATTTATCTCTCCTAGTGCTTTGGTAGACATAGATATCAAGGCCTACTGGAAATCCAGATCAGGAGATTTCTGATCTAAAAGATGCTCTGTTTGGTGGAGACAGAACATACGAACTGGGGGTGGGGAGGCAGGACCTTTCTAATCTGCACTAACATATCGAAAGGAGGTGCGTATACTTGCTAGTGTGAATACCAGTAAGTGCAGACAGGCTTTTTAATTGCACTGCTCTGAAGTCTTTTATGTAGTACCTTCTGCTCAGGAACACATTCTAGTTGATGGTACCCTAAATCTTTCTTGAACTATCAGTGAATTTCTGATTTACAGGCTACTACAGTACGTGTATGAGGGGCTACAACACGTTATATTGTCATAGTAGGGCGCTAGTTTGGTCTTGCGGTTAGAGTTTTAGATTCTTATCTGGTAGTCTCCCAGTTCGATTCCACACTCCTAGGCAAAGCCAGCTGGATGACCTTGGGCTGGTCTCAACTCTTTTTCTGAGGTCTTACAGTCCCCGTTACCTCTCAGGGTGTCTGTTGTGGGGAGAAGAACAGAAGATTTGTCAGCAGCTTTAAGTCCTCTTAATGATGGGAACAGCAAGGTATGAAAGCCAACTCTTCTTCTTCATGGCATTACCTTAGATGATGATAGATAGATAGATAGATAGATAGATAGATAGATAGATAGATAGATAGATAGATAGATAGATAGATAGATAGATAGATAGATAGATAGATAGATAGATAGATAGATAGATAGATAGATAGATAGATAGATAGATAGATAGATAGATAGATAGATGACAGAGGCAAATATTTCCACTGATACTGCTTAAATGGCAGTAAAAAAAGTTATGTACTGATAATATAAAAATTACACCATCCATAGTGGAAGCTCTTAAACCTGTCCATTTGTGGTATACAGATAATATAAAAACTAGTGGTTAGGTTGTATTTCAACACAAAAATCAAATACCTCTTCTAGGGTATAAAAATTTTATATCATCTGTAGTCTAATAAACATTTTGTCTGGTTATTTCTTTTAATATCAATTGATATCTGAGTTCATGGATGGCCCATCAAAAAACCTGATAGCTGTGAACAAAATCACTCTGTGAATTCAACGTGCATCAGTGGAGTCCGTCTGCACATTCAGGTTTTAAAATACCAAAAGACTTGTGAAAACCCATCCTTGTGCTTCAAATAACCTTAGGAACTTTGAGCACTGGGCCCTATTCTGGCAAGCTCCAATATCCCAGAATAGGAGCTTGCCATCCGTATCCCTTCCAATGTCTTCACAAATTAAATATTGACAGCAATTTATAAACACTTTTCTCTGTGCCACCAAAGATAGTAAAAACTGTACAGGAATATTTAAGCACATGCCTGTATCATAGAAATTTGGCAGCAATAAATACTTCCCCTCTCCAGATCCATTAAGTTTGGCAGGACTCATGCAGATCTTTGAGCCATTAGTTCTGTTCGCTGATGACAGTGATGGCTGCACTACTAAATTGGGTGTAATGATGTTCTTCCCTCACAGCTATGAAAGAATGAATTTTGTTCCTGCTGAAGCTAGCAGCTCAACACCTTTGAACTCAATGTGGTGCTATTACTCATTTGGCAGTTCCCTTCTCTTGTAGCCAGAGAGGTCCTTTACTATTCTTTCTGCACTTAGCAGTTGAGCAGGGATGCTTACTACAGATGCCTTACTTAAGCCTTGTATGAGAACTTCTGTGCTTGGCATTAAGCCACAGATTTTGCATTTCTGTTGAAGACCTTTGGTTGTGCGGCTCATAAACATCTGCCCAGTGGCCCTGCAGTTTAGATTTTGTCTCCTTCCAGGGACAGCAGCTGTTTTCAGATCAATTAATTAATTTTTTAAAAGCTCCATTTTGTTCGTAAAAACGTTAGGCTAAACTGAATTCTCTTCAGTCTCCTGAAAATATTTTACCCTTACAAAAATGTAGGACAATTCTACTTATTTATTTCATTATTGGAAACATTTCTATACCACTTTTTCAGTTTTAAAAACAGGTCGAGGCCTTTCAAAATAATGCCAGTCAATTATTAAGACGAGTGCCAAAAAAACTGGGTGGGACAAGAAGGCAGAGGCCCTTTCTGCACTTACCTTGAGCAAATCCTGATCATGTGTACATGACCAGTTTTAGGCCTTTTGCTTCTTACACTCATGACTTACTGAAGTAACCACCATTTGTCTTTACAAAGCAAACTTTCCAAACTGACTGATAAAGGATAAGCATGAACTTCATTTGCCTTTGTGCGCTCCACATGAACCAGTTCAAATCAAGTTTATCAAGGGGAAAAGCCCTCCTGTGTAAACCTATACCAGGTTCACACCAAACTAAGATGAAAGTTTTTCCCCCCGTCTCCTTAAACTTCCACGCAGGCCCTTACATTAACGCATCTCTTTCCCCGAAACATTATGATGTGGCCCATTTCTTAGTGCGCAAGAGGTGAACAGCATTTGACGAGGCACACTTAATGAGGCCTAGCTGCATTGTCAGACAAGAAAATGTTGACGTCCAGCCCTTTGATGGTTTTGTTTTGAAAAGCACACCCAGTAGGGACGATATTTTCTTTTTTATCTGATTAAGGGCAAGGCCACCATAACAGCACAACCCAACAGCTAAAGCGGCTTAGTCCCACAAATCCCTTTATCCTTTCTCAGACTATGGAGGGCATTGATAGCAAGCCACTTAACTCGGTCCAGGCGCAGCTGCACGGGTTTTGCATAATTAATTATTTATACCAGTGCAACCACAGTAATTAAGTTGCAGATGAAAGTGATGTTCTGAGCAGGAACCTTTTGCATTTCAGCCATCCCTCTAGCAAGCAGTTGTCAGTGGGATTGTTTGACATAGTGGGCCTGCCAGAAATACCCTCCCAGACATCTGCTCTCATACAAACACACACGCACACAAAGGTCCCTCTGAACAGTGTCCACGCATATTAACTCATTTTGAAAAGCTCTGATGGCTGCTTCCTGATTCTTTATCATTCTGGAGCAGAGGGCACGGAGGGGGGAAAATGGGCTGAAATTACAGATTCCTTTTGAATATCAGGAGAAATCTTTCTCATTGTGAAAAAGCAGTTCCATTCTTCTCAGGACATATGGGTTCTTCTTAACTGCATGTGCGCACTGTTACATTGAGAACCATTTTAATTTGAATTCTGAGGAGCAAGGCACAGGATGATAGCCTAAGTAGACCCTTTCAAGGGCCCAGCTATACACAGGCTGTGATCACCCCTTCGCTTTAAACCTTCTTCAGTCCATCTTCAGGTCTGACTGCTCACACCTTTTCATTTCTATCCAGGAAAGTCCAAATGGAGGGTGGAAAGTCCACAGCTGAAGTGGATAGAAATGAAAAGGTGTGAGTAGTCAGATCTGAAGATGGGCTGAAGAAGGTTTAAAGTGAAGGTGTGACAATGACCACAATGTTCCAGAAGTACTTTGAGTCAAGAATACAATTTATTTCACTTCAAGAATGTTCACGTTCAGAGTTATTAGCCTACCTCATGTGCCCCTTTCTCTCATCTCTTTCCAACATGTGCATTTTTTGTTTTGCCTCTGTTCATTCCTGTTAGCCTGACCCATTTCCTCTCACAGCAACACAATGTTACTGACCATCATTTTTGTCAGCTACTAGCTTTGTTTCTTATCTTTTGTTTACACTTAGGCCACGGCTAGGGCCTTTCTCTCATATTACTATGGCCTAGAGATCAAGGATGGGAAAAGTGCATCCCCACTGGTGTGCACTAGCATTCACACTTGCGAACGCTAGTGCACACCAAACCAATCCCCAATGTGTCCGCAGGCCTACCTGGGTCCAGGTGCGTGTCCAGGTGCTGCCATCTTCTGCGCAGAGCTTGATGTGACTGTGTTTGTGCATAAACCAACACCACACATACACAGTCACATTTGGGGTCATCTGAGGTGCCAGCGTGCTGAGGTGTCACATTTGGGGTCATTTGAGGTGCCAGATGGCCCCCAGAGCCAGCAGAGGTGTGAATGGTCGCTCCTCTGGCTGGAACAGTTAAGGTTGTTGACACACGTGGTGCATGATTTTGTGCACCACCATTAGTAGCCACTGGGATAGCTTCTGGGATACCAGGACACATTTCTGACGTGGAAACACCTCCTGCAAGTGCAGGGGGTGCTTCCCAGAAGCTACTCCAGCTTATACTAGCAGGCCAAGTGCCAACTGGCCTCATGTTTCTAGGATGGCAGAGAAGGTATTTCAACCTGTAGAGGATCAAAGCAAAGCACTATTTGAGAAACTGAAAATGAGGCTTCTAATCACAGGGATGTCCTTCTGTTGATGTACACAGTTCCACTGATTTGCTACAAGCAAATATGTAGATTTACTGTTCAGAAAGCTGCTTCTGTTTAATTCAGGCTTCTCCTAGAGAAAAATGTGGGTGCCTGCATACCATCTGCTAATATGTTCTGGAGGATTCTTTGAAGGAAGGGAATTTAGGAACTGCAGGAGGGCATTAATAGTTGTGTCCTGCACATGAAAAAGTCATGCAACAATGACGTAGTATTACTGACCACCTTAATATATTGCTAAGGCTCATCTCTCCTGTGTTTAGATTTGCTTTCTGTTTTACCTATAGTCTTGTAAGAAAGTCTACAAGTGCTTCCAGACTTGTTAATAGTGTACAGCGGAATGCACAGTCACTGTGGGGGTGTCATGCACCACAATCGATGGATTGTAGTGGCAATGCATTATCCTCTAATAACTGCGAATTTACCTTAAAACTCACTCCACAGTATAAGGTAAATTCATATCTTCCCACCAGTCCAAACAAAATGGTGAGAAGAGCCAACAAGAGCAGGATGGGCAGCTCAACTCCCATTGGCTGCCTCATCCCACATGATGGCACATGCCAGGCTCAGCTCTCACATTTCCTGTGGGGAGCTATGGAGCTGTGTTTTGGGTGGGGACGGCGTGTCATTGTTTCGCATCAGGTAAGCTGTGATTTTTCTTATGACTGTGGATTTATTCCGCAAGTCTGGAAGGGGCCCATATTACAGGAGATACTGCATCTTTGTTCTGGCATTCTGCTTACTATCCAGCCACAGCTAGGAAATAAAAAACCTCTTTTGGGTACTCTGCTTGCAGAGCACTGTCACTTAGTACCACCAAGGGTATAAACTAAAAGATTTTTTGAGTATGTAATAGTATTGCTGCTATTTTTGCAGTCAGGAACTGGACAAGGGAAGTTTAGAATTCCTCTCCGCTGAGATCTCATCAAGGTGTATTTTCACAGGTGTCTGAAGTTATTTTACAAACCAGGCCAAGGAGAACTTTGTTAGCATTTCTGTTTATGTGCTAACCTTAGCACATTGAGTTCCTGTAAAAAAAAAAAAAAAAAAGAGGCCAGAGCTCTGCTTGTCTCCTGGTAAGCCAGCAAAAGGGGGAGGCATCTTTGGCATGGCATGGCTGCTATGGAAGCCATTTTCAAGTTGCCTTCAGGGGCAGTGAAACGTGTACATAGAGGCTGGTTTTCACCAGTTTGCCTATGTTTGCCCTTAATTCATCTTGCAACATTTCCATCACATGCTATGAGTCAAGTAAGGGATATGGGAATCTTCAAATTCCCATCATGAGCCTAAGATGGTCTTCCACCACTCCTGGGGCTACAGTGAGTGTCCCCCACCACATCAGTTCAGGGACCAAAGGGCAGGAGAAGGTGCTTTTCTGATGCAGTGGAGACTTCACCTCTGTTGAAGGTGTGGCAGTTCAGTCCGTGATCTGACAACTAAATCATTGCCATGGTGGTTATGTTTCTCCCCAGTGGGTAAGCAACAACTCAGAGCTTTCACTAGCTTTCTTTGCACCAGTACCTCCTTCACTAAAAAGAAAAAGAAAAGAAATATGCCATGTTCCCAGTGCAAAATGGCAGCTTCATTTTCGGATGTGGGCATTTCAGTTCAATTCTCACTATCTCCAGTGACAAAACTTTCTATCTGCAGCAGATGCCATGCGGGGAAAGGGTAAGGTTCAGGGGCAGCTGCTATGGGAGAGCACAGCCATAACCCCCTGCTTCTGCTGCTCACCAATTTGTGAGCTTCTTGTATGTCCACGTGGCACTAGAGTTGGATCGAAGGAGGATTTGCCAGTGCAGCATGCATTTCAAAGGAAGCTCACAAACTGGCTTTCAGTGGGGCAAAGGGCCTACAGCTGCATTTTCCTGCACTGGTTGCCACTCGGAAATGCTACACAACCATTCTCCATTATCACTTGATCTCTGGATACCATAGAAAAATCGGCTTCAGGCCAATTCACACCTTTCTGCAGGGCAATGGGCTGGAATGTTCTGAAATAGATTGGATGTCTGCGTTTCGCAATGGCCAATCTATCCCAAACTTAGCCAGCACTTATCCAAGTGCTGGTTAAGTGTGAATTGCCTCCATTAGAGAGACGATCAGATTGCCATGGCAATGGTGCCAATGGGCCTGCATGGCATTGTTGCTCTAGCAGCCAGGCAATGCCCAGTCACACACTCCAACTGAACCACTTTCACCTCGAAGAGATGCAAATGGAGCATGCAGGGTTGTCCTGGCCGGCAGCTGGGTAAGTTGTGAAGTATGAAAATGTGCTTTGCATCTATCCTGGCTGTGGGAATCTCCAGCATTCACAGAGATGCTTCTAGTATAGAAGTGTCCCTTCACAATGCATATGTTCCATGTGGGAACGTACCCGGAGTGTCCCTTGATCTCCCTAAATTACAGCAAATCAGATTTTGATTCCATGCCCTTCTCCACTGAATCAAAGGGCCATTTCACACTTAGCGAAAAGAGAAACTCAGGGTATGCCACTGTTTACCACACAGGAGGCCTTTTACATATCTTAGTTCTAGAAAAGGGGAAATTTTGCTTCCCCCCCACAACCTATTACAACTGACTCCTTTTCCAAAGTGGAGTTTTTGCTGGTGTTTTGAAAGAGATGGGATGTGGGGCATGGTTGTAGTGGCAATAGTGAATAAGTGCAGCTGAGGTGACACACTTAACCTGACCTTAATCACAATAACTTTGCCTGGAACCCTCCTCAATTTATAAATCTAGGGGTTCTTTTCTATTGAGTTACAATTTCAATTGACTGAGAATAAAGTTTTCTAACCATACAGAAATTATATCTGCTAATTCCATACTCGAATGACACCTGAAACTAAGTAATCAAACAAGAAGACACATTTATTGTTCCTTGTTGCTAAGTCTTCTGCTTTCTATCCAATACTGGCATTGGTAGTATGTATTTCATTTTATCAGTGGAAAACCAATTACTAGTTGATGGACCTTCAGTTAATAATTTCAATACCATTAATTGTCCACAGCTGACAAGAAGGTCATTTAGTTCTCATTATGTGAAGATTAGAAGTTTTCCAGAGAAAGGAGGGTTAAATTATCTCTCACTGCTTTTGCCTCTCTGTTCCTCCTACCAATGTGCTTGGTCTTATGTGTATGAGAGAGTTTTTCCCCAAGCTTATTACCACTACATTATTAGCATATTTGATGTATTTTGCAGCTTGGTTAAATAAACAGTTGGGGTGGGGGAAACGGTTGCTTTGGATGGATTATAGACTGACTGTTCTGCTTTACTGCAATATCTGGAGCACAGATGGCTTTTGAATAACTGGTTCAGATTTTTAAGCAAGGATGCTTCCAATTCTAAGGTGTTAATTAGGGCTGCAAGGGTAAACACATGTCTGTAATCCCACTGGAGGAAGAAGCAGGTGGGGGAGGGAGTTGTACAGGAAAAGTGCTACGAGGCGACGGAAGGGGAAGGGTTAAGCATGCCCCCCTCACTAATTTTTCACTGATAATCGCTCCTCCTGAAGTGGTTTGTCCCTAGAAGTAGACATGCAGAGTTTGATCCATGTATTCAAACACTCCCTCACTACATGGACCCAGTAATATGGAAATAGTACGCTATTCTGTATTTCTGGAGACATGCTGAGGATTAAGTCTTGGGCCTTCCACATGTGCAACAGACACTTGATCAGTGGAGTACGGTCACTCCATTCCCTACCTTGGTATACTTCGAGTGTTTTTGAGTCAGGTTTCATCAGTCCAATCCAGGCACCAAGACTCCGGGTCAGAGGTGATGGAAACCATAGTCAAAGACATCTGCAAGAGGGAGGGTCTCATTAGGGAAGCAGGGAGAATGATACTTCAGGTTCAACAACAGTGCTGCTGAAACTTTCAAATGAAGGGTCAATTTTTGAGAAACCTTTCCTGGAAACTTCTAGCAAGTTCCCGGCTTGATCTATACAGACAACCAAATGGTCTTAGGATTTATATATACTAAAAAAAAGACTTGGTCACTTCTGAGAGATGCTCACATAAGAAGAGTTCAAACAAACTATCATAAACCAATGCTACATAATGTTTCTGTTAGAAAAGGGTTTCCAAAGTATAGATCATGACCCATTTGTGGGTCTTGGTGAAATTTAAATGGGCTTTGACGAGGACACCAGCAGTCATGAAGCTGTCGTCCTCACTGTACATTGTAATACAGGCAATACTAGATAGTCCTCTTCTTCATAGCTATTAAAATATAGTTGTTACAATTATTGAAAAATCTCTGAAGGGAAAGAGGTTTTTCAGTAGCATTTCTGTATATGTGCTATGCTAGCAAAATGCTGACTTTTCTGCAGATGGTACAATGCGAACCCTACACATGCTTTGTACAGAACAGAAAACAGAATTTGGTGCAAAACAAAGGTGGTATGCAGTTTGACAATTACCTGCAAAACACATTCACTGGAGCTATGCCATTTATTAATGTAAGTAAAATAAAATAAATCCTGACTTCTCCCACATCTGTTCACAAAAATTATTGCAATTTTGTACCATTTCTGTGCACAAAAATTATTGCAATTCCTATTTTTGATATGATATGTGTATATATGTACATATACGCTCCCATGAATATGCTCAAAACAAAAAATCAAGCAGATAACTGTAATTTTGTAATGAACTAAACATTATCTTTCCCCATACTGCATATTTTAAAACAACTGTGTTGCTCCTTGTTGGCTTCTGAAAACTGGTATTTTGTTTATTAACTAGTTTTATTTTTAACATAATCTAAAAACATACATACCATAATTCAACCATTATCTTGAGTACAATTTTTTGATTCCCACCCAAATCATGATGTTTATTTATCTTCATTCTTTGCTTCGCTTTTTCCAAATATTCTTATCCTCTCAGTCTAACTTTCACCTCTAGACTTCAAAGCCTTTAGTTAATAAGTCTTTTTCAGTGTTCCACAGATAGTCAATAAAAGGTTGCCAGGTGTTTTTTTTTACAAAATCTAAAACCATCTTATCTCTTAATAAACACAAATCAATTTTTCCCTCTCTGCCAATTCCATCATTTTTATAATCCAATCTTCTGTTGTTGGTACCTTTTGTGACTTCCATACCTATGCATAAACATTTATTAGCACTAGAGAGTATGAGATGATGATAAAATTATTTAAATAAATTGGAGGGTTTAGCACACCTCATCTGTGTGCAATATTTCTTGCATAATAAATAAACAATTAAATTGCCACTCCTGCTTTGTGCATGAATAAAATATATAACAGTAAAGGCAAGAAAATATAAATGGTTTGAGAACGGCACAGATATGAAAGAAAATTCCATTAAGAATTTTCCGTAATTCAAGACCAGATTTTATTCCATTCTTATAAAGTGGTGGCTTCATTCATCCACCAACTAACCTTCCATTTCTGCCCTGAAGTAGCACAAATGAAGCCACCAAAATGTCAGCATTTTCCCATAGCTGCACAAAAGAGTTCACTAGATTGGGTTAGGAAAATATGATGCTTCACTCCTTTTCTCTGGCCATAACAAACATGTCCTGTTCTGGCACATGTAAACAAAAAAAGGCAGCATTTTAAAGAAAGTGTGAGAACTGCACCAATTTTTTAAATCCAATTTTTCAGGAGATATGCCCTGAGAGGCCCAGCATAGCACTGAGCACATCTGCCAGTTCTGGACCTATACAGCTGGATGATGTTTTTCACATCTGGATAGGCAGCTGGCCATTAAGGGCAGAGAGGGCAGCACCTAATCACACCCGGTAGCTTAGAACCTAGAAACGCCTCCTGCCTTCCCAGATGTTACCCTGTCGCTAACTAGCAGCAGTGTATGAAATCACTCACCACACGCAGCCCAACCTTAACCTAAAGTTTGCCTGTAGCGTACAGCCTGCAACCATTCACCCCATTTCCAGTCTGAGGGATCATCTGAGGTGCCGCATAAGCACACCGGCACCTCACATAATCCCAAACACGACTGCACGTGCACAGAGCATCATCATTGCTGTGGCAACGCTGATGCCACACACACAGTTCCATTGGCTCCAAATCCAAGATGGCAGACCCTGCTGGCAATCAGATACACGCCCAGACACAGGTAGGTCTACGGGCACATGGGGAATAGTGTTAACGTGTAGTAGCATTCCTAATCTGTCACACACTTTTACTGTCCAGTGGACAGGAAGCCAAGTGCAGAAGTAACCTAGGTTAGGTCAAATGGAGACGGAGCTGAACCAGTGGGGCATGGGGCCTCCGTGATCCACATTAACATGCCTATACGGAGGCCCAGGATGTGTACTACACAGGCCCTTAATGTAGGGATCTATCAAAAAGGGCCTCAGTTAAGAAATTATCATTGATTAATCCCAAATTCCAGTTCTGTCAATGGGCCTGGATATTTATTTAACTAGAGACACTGGAGGCCGCCTTCAATGCTGAACTGGCCCTCATTTTATTACAGCTCAAAGAATGCTTAGAGGTGGTTAAATGGAGCTTGTCAATCACATTTCCCCCTTCCTCAGTGCCCTACCAGTTCCAATTCACCAGCTGGTGCTTCATTTAACACTCTGAACAAGATCCAGATCTGGTATGCGAAAGCATCTATTTTCTCTCCTATACATTAATTCAGCCTTCTTGTAAACATACCAAAGGCAGAAAGCTCAGGAAATGCAGACTGATGACTTGTGTCCCCTGTGCACGCGCGCCTTGGCTAAAACGATCCTCCAAAGAGCGTGTGTTGGTATGATAAGCAATGTGTGTACACTGTTTTCCTCGATCAGTCTTGAGTGGTGTCGGACTCCATGCCAAGAATCTTGGCAGCTCATACTTCTCTTGCTTCAGCTCATACATCTGCCAGGCTGGGGACAAAGCTCTTCCCTTCCCTGAAACCTATATCTTTTCAAGCAGAAGACAAAATGTGCTCCCAGTGCTGCTTTAAAATGGCAGTGCAAGCTTGCACTGCTTTTCATGCAAGCATCTCTTGTGAAGACCAGGGGTCCCTGCATTCTCAGAACAGCAGGAAGGAGAATGCATGAATATCAATGAAGGAAACAGGGTTGTGCTCATGGAAGGGAGCTAGAAGAGTTAATGAGAGGCAGCCTGCTGTTGGACCTTTGCATGCTAAATACCAGCACAGTTTTATCTAAGCATGAGGCCGCTTTGATCAACCCCAGTGGTGCTATCAGCGAACTTCAGAACCAACAAAGTGAAGCCATATTTGAACTGTCGCAGGCAGAGAATTTTGTACACTTAAAGGGAGAGATCAGGGACTGCAAAAAACTAGAGAGGAAATCATCCCAAACACAGAGTGTTTAGACAGAAGAACTCGCTGTCAATCCCCTATCCACTTAAAGAGAAACCAACCTTCAGGCTGCCTCCTTTGGGTTAGACTTGGTGGTGGTGGTGGGGGGGTGACAGCTGTGCAGGCCTGAGCTGGAAGCTCCATCAGGAATCTGTACTCAATATAGCCTTGTTTAATAAATCTCTTTCATTACCTAGGCCTGTAGGAGTGGGAGCTGCCTGTGAGTGAAGGTCCAGCAAATGGCTGCCAATACTGTATGCAATATTATACACGATTCCCTCCTTCATGGATCTTCCATGTCAGGCTGTGGCCTTGAGAACAGCACTTCCTATAAAAACAACAAAGCAGACAGAGCATGCTGCTCTCTATAGGAAACTCACAACTACAGAGATTTCAGCTGTCAGGTGACGTTTGGCTGAGACACTGCAGTACAAATCTCATCATCTTCGTAAGCCTGGGCAAGAACGTTCTCTTGCATTACTCTTCATAAAAATCAAACCAAGTGCATCATCACAAAAGAATGAGCTGGTGTGTGTGCGTGCATTTGTGTGTGTGCGTGTTGAAGACCTGCAACCATCTTTCAGTCTACTGACAAAAGAGGAGACACTTTGCATCTTGACTTACCACTCCTGCTGTGTAACAAATTGATGCTGTTTAAATCTGCTAAAATCAAGCAGTGAGAGTGCTTGACAGGAATAATAAAAAGATTTTGACAGGAGCATAATAAAATGTTGGAAATGTTGGAAAACTCTCAAGCTTGTTATATTACCAGAATGTGAGAATTCAGAAGTAATTCTGGCCCCCTGCCCCAAAACATTAAATGCTTACGTTGTGAGTCTTAACAATAATGGTTCTGCAAAGTAGAAGGTTGCCTGTTCAATATCCAGTCTCTCACTGCCCTGGAAGCAGGCAATGTGGCGAATCACTTCAGTATCTTTGCCAAGAAAACCGCATAGAGGTGCCCATGGAGATGACCATGCACTCAACCAGGACATAAGAACATAAGAGGAGCCCTGCTATTCCAGCATCCTGTCTTTCACTCAGGCTGCGTTCCCATGCAATAATAAGTCTGCTGAAAATCTTCTTTTGCCACAGAGCGGTCCCATGCCCGGCTTTAATCCGGGTTTCCAGCGCCGCTAATGGGGAAAACCCGCTCTAAAAAAATACCTGTTTAAAGCAGTACTTTCTGGAAGACGTGGGTTTTCAGCGCAACATTTTCCATGGGATCACTCCGTGGCAAAAGGGGCGGGGATTCTCTCCCAGGTGGGAATTGCCAGCCGGAGAGATCATCTCTCTCTCTCTCTCTCTTTTGCCTGTCATCCAGCCAGCAATCTATGCAAACAGCAATCTAGGCAGGCATTTTCTCTTTGCTGTTTCTCTTTCCAATCCCAAAGAGAAACAGCAAAGATACATTGTGATGAATTGCTTCTGCGAAAGTGAAAGTGTAAAAGAGCTGGCTGGGTGGAGATCTTGTAAAGAGTGCCGGCTGCAGTCTTCGCAAGCAGGGGAGATGAACAGAGAAGTTTTAAATTTTTCTTTTGGTCTTTTTGAAGGAAAGGATTGCAGGATCGCTGGCTGGGGGGAGAGGCGTTTCGGCAGCTGGAAATACCTTCCGCCCGATCACCCAATGAAACAGCGAGGGGCGGGGAGAAAAAGATGCGGGTAAACAAAACACACTTCCTTGGGGACGGTCCGTTCATTTTAAATGCGTGTTTTGCTTACCCCCTTGGGAACGCTTAAATCCGGATTGAACCCGCTTTTCTTTAATCCACTTCAGTGGAGGGGCAATAGAGATACAAATTAGTACCATGGGAACGCACCCTATGACCCACCAACTGCCCATGGGCATCTCAAGCAGAAGACAAAGACAAAATCTTCACCAACTCTCAAATCCCTGCAAATGGCCTTTAGAGGCGTCCTGCCTGTCTCCCCAGCCTGGAGGATGCACCTAGGTATCCATTCTAGCAGCAATTGATATACCTGTCATCCATGAATTTGTCTAACCCTTTCTTAAATCTATCTAGGCTGGGTGCTGTTGCCACCTCTTCTGGCAGCAAATTCCATAGGCCAATGAGCCTCTGGGTGAAAAAATACTCCCCTTTGTCTGATCTGACTCTCCTGTCCATCACCTTCATAGAGTACCTCCTGGTTCTAGTACTGTGTGATAGAGAAAATTTTCTCTATCCACCTTTTCTATACCATGCGTGATTTTATATACTTCAGTCAGGTCGGGTGGGCGCGGTATACCGCCAGAGTGGCAGATTGCCCAGTTCAAAGACAGCCGCAGTTCGATCTCTCCCCACCCTGGAAAAGGCTGAGAGGAGGCAGAACTGGGTGCCCCCCCATGGGACTGTCCGATGGGACTGCAGCAACGGGAGTGAGCCACCACCACCACCCCACGCAGGTGATACCTCACCTTGCTGGGCCCGGGGTGCAGTCAGAATGGATCCCATCTACCGGAATGCACGCACCTGCACAGACCATGGCAGATCGTGCCCCGGGCCCAGCAAGGTGAGTTATTGCTTGGGCCTGACAGCTGTTGGGCTGATTTCGGCCCAATAGTGGCAGTGGGGGGCGTGTCCTGCAGCTGTCAGTTAGGGACCATGCGAACTGTCTCCCTTCCGGACAGCTGCGGAGCAATTAAGTGCTCTATACCCAGAACGTGTGTAGGACACGCTGAGGCGGGCTGGGGCATTTCCAAATGGAACTGCCTGCTCAGAGGAGCAAATGCCCCGTCCTGGTGTGTCCTACACACATTCCAAATCTCACAAAAGTCACTGCACTGCACTGCACTAGCTCTATTGCTCAACTATTACTGCCTTAAAGTGCAGAAGGCTATGCCACAGTTCCCATATCCAAAGTCTAATCTTCCAGTGTTGCAGATATATGAAACTGGACAGCTTTCCATTGCTTGCTTGATGGCTTCCCTCCAGCCTAAGATGAGCTTCTCTGATGTCAGCATCCTAATTACTGGGGGGGGGGGAGTGCTAGCCACAGAAGGATGCCAGAAAGACTTGCCCTCGTGTTGCCAGTGACACAGAATTGAGACCGGCTGTAGTCCTGATTAAAGGGAATATAAAACAGCATGGCTTTATTTACCATGTGATTATGGAAATGACTCTTAGTGCACCGGAATCCTCATTTGATAGGACAGCAAAGGGTTTTTATTTATTTTATTTTGAGAGTAAGAGGGGGTTGCCATTTAAACCCTTTCTGGAGGCTAGGGGCTGGAGCTCCAGCAGGGCTGCTGTCTTCGTAGATTTGGTTGATCATTAAAACATATATTCTTCCCACTTGGTAGCCATCTCTTAGAAGGGCTCTGAGAAGATGACGCTTGATCAACCTTCGCAAATTATTTTTAATAATGACATTGGACCCCACACCTTCTGCAACTAAACCTGAATCTACTTTGTATTCAGGTACTTGAGCGCTTAGACTAATTAATTGGCCCTTTAACTGTGGTAACATTTCAGGTGTTTGCATGATAGTGCAGTGGTTCCTTTTCATGATTTGACATGGCATTACATTGCGCTAGACACATTACCCCCCCTAATTAGGCATGGCTTTCATCTCTGTTATACTGTTTTCTCTGTCACCTCTGTTATATTCGATTCCCTTTTGATATTTCAGACTGTGAATTTTATATGCGTATTATGCATGTTTATGTGTTATTCTGTATGTATAAACACATCCCAAGTTTTCTTGTACAGAATTTATTTTACTCCACTTAAAAATACTATATGCCCATTTCAGATGTGCTGACATCATCCTGTATGTGAAGAATCCAGGTCTGGAGGAAAATCAGCAATGTCCACCCCTTTACTGTCCTCCAAGGATGCTGGAAGGCTCTCTTCCTGATTTATGTGGAGCCATGCCTAATCTGTGGTTGCCCTGATTCTGTTATGACTCTCTTTTTATTCCCAAAGAGGGAAGCAAAAGAATAAAAGGGTGACAAAACATCAAAACGTCACTTCTTTACTCTCCTGTTCCTTCAACCAAACCTGCACCCAGGCAGTCTAGATTTACTCCAGAGGAACAAATGTAGGTCACCTCCAGATGTTGGCCAAAGAGCTTCCCAGCAACAGGTAACAGGGGTGTGCACATATTTTTTTTTTCATGTTCGCTTCATACCAAAGCGAATGCGAAGGAAATTCACATTTGTGTAAATAGAGCCACTTTGAATATGGCAGGATTTCAATCTGTTGCGGATGCTCTTCCAATCTGCTTCAAATCCCTGCCGCCATTTGCGCCTCTGAATCTGTTCCAAATGCACTCTGAATCTGAATCCACTGGAGACGTGTCTGGGCACTTGCTTTACTGCTTAGCAAATAGGACAAAGCATCGAACAAATGCACAAAAGCATATACTTCGCATTTGAATGTCAGTCTTTGAATGTAGCCAATGGGTGTTTTTCCACTGTCACTAGTAGTACCCGTTAAGTACCCATTAATGGGTACAAAAATGCCATTATGTACCCATTAATGGGTACTTAATGGGTACTTTTAGTGACAGTGGAAAAACGCCCAATATTTGATTTGAATGTGAATATTCACACTCGTACCAAATCCATTGGTTATCACAATTTATGAAAAAGAATCAGTTTTCCAGGTAGGCATTTAGTGTGATTATTCAGATATCCTAACTGATGCTGATGAATAGTTTGCGGCAGACCCTTGTAGTAAAAAATATGTGAGCAACAAAACCCCATTCTACAATAAGATTTCTATCAGCTACACATTCAACATTTCTCTGTATTTTATTCCCCTGGTATTCTGCTGTCTTTCAAATTCTGTTCCTCCCATCTGATATCATACAGAGGTTTGCACTAAATTCCAAAAGTTAATGTATTTGTTAACAAGATATTATTTAAAAATAATCACTCCAATTCCATAATATTAGAACGAAATAAGTGTAACTCTCTTGGCTTTCAGTGCCATATTTCGTCGTGCCTGATAAGGATTGGTGGGCCGAAAAATTAAAGAGGCACCATGTGAAACTGCATATTTAATGGGAATTTTCCTCTTTTCACTGACTTCCATGTTATAAAATAGGATGCTGTCTGAGATCTGTCCTGGAAAAGCGATACATTTGTGAAATATTTTAATGAGTCTAAGATATGTTGTGGGCTTAGTGCCATGTAATTTCCAACATAATTTCACTGTCTGTTTATCTATTCATCCATCCATTCATATGTATATAGAGAAGCCAGAAAATCTGGTGGAGGTTGATAGATCATATATCAGTGTCTGCTCTCCACACCATCTGAATACAAATGTGATTACATTTGATAACTTGTCCACATTTCATTCATCAAAATGTAGAGTGCAGAGTATTTTTACTTCCTCAAAGCTCTATCATCATTCCTTGAGAGGCTGAACCTATTGCTCTGCCACATTTTCTTGGGGTTTAAATTTTGTCTTGAAAACAGGAGTTAGGGAATTAAGCCACACCACACTTAGTAAAGAGCCATTAAGCAGAACAAAACAAATGTGTACAATCTCAGTATGAGGGTAAAAGATACATCTCAAAACCCCACCAAATTTTGTTCTTTGCTCAGCTGTACACAGATTCTAATGCATAACTATTCTGATATGTTTGCCTCTAACCACTATACAATCGTACAACAATTTGACTTTTTGAAACGGAAGTTCTGCCTGATGTGTCTGTCTCAAGATGAAATAAAAGCTGAGAAACATAGGGATGTGCACAAATGGGTTTTTTGACATTCCATTCATAACAAATCGAATGTTAGAAAATTTGTATTTGTTCAAATAGATCCCCTTTGAATGTGGTAGGATTCTACTCGATACGAATGTATTTGCACAAATATCCGATAGGAACGAATACATATCCGATACGTTTCCGATATGAACACATACATGTCCCGTAACATATCCATTCTGAAAGCATCAAATCTGACCTGCGTCCACTTTTAATCCATGTTGAATGCAATCTGGATCTGTTACAGATGTGACTGGTGCACCCGCTTTCCCAACTCCCCAGTTTAAAAAATGTCCGAACTATTCAGACAAATGTCTGAACTATTTGTACAAACATCCAAAACATAGAAATGTTAATGTATGAATATTGTAACATTCGATCGTGTATGAACATCCACATTCTTATGAATTCGTATGAATAACTAATGTTACGAATATTCGTGCACATCCCTACTCTCTGCCCAAAAGTTGGGTTCCCTGCCTGAAAAGGGTTGCCTGAATTCATTATGCCTTGCTGTGGGAATTATTCATAAAGTTTCCTGTGCTGTCTCAGCTAAGAACAGGGGAAAGCAAGGGGAAAGACTATGTTGCACAGAGAACAATGTATAAAGAGAACATAATCTTTAAGATGACCCAGCGATTAAGGATGTGCACGGATTATCTGTGCATTCGGAATCTGGACGAATACGTTTGGATTCCAAGATTCGTGGACTGATTGAATAAGGCCCTATTCGAAGGACCCTAACCGTCCACGAACTGGATAATCCAGTATCTGTAGAAACTTCAGTAGAAGCGTCTAAGCATACTGGATGCCCCAGGGCATCCCTCCTCTGGCCACCCGCCAGCCACCCTCCCCCAAACTTCCCACCGGGACACCCTTACCTGCTCCAGTGGGGATGTGGGTCTTTTCCAGGGCCCTCTGGTACTGCAAAAGGGTTTCGCAGGCTAAATACAGGCTTTCCGAACAGGTGGTGGTCCATGGTGACAGCGGCCCACAGAAGGCGGCGAGGATGGCGATGGCGAGGAGGTAAGGTAAGTGTAGAGGGGTTGGGAAGAGGGGTGGGAGGATTCATTCTGGGCACAGATAAATATCTGTGCCAAAATTTGAATACCCCCACATCCAGGGGGAGGGGTATTCGTCCAGAGCCAACTTTTCCCACATTCTATTCAACTCGAATAGAATCTGGAAAAATGGCTTCATGCACGCCCCTACCAGTGATATTCGAAGGGTCACAGGAACGCTTCATTTAGACACACATAGTAGGGTTATACTGCTATGACACAAATCATACTGTACAGTATAACCATGTGTATTAGCTATTGAGAAAGACACATCCAGTCATGTTATTTGACTACTGGAGAACTTTTTGATAACATTTTCTGTCCCTCCATCTGGCATCAGCACTCTGACTAGGAATAAGAGACGACTAACCTTCATATCCCCAGCTGACTGTGAATCACAGGGAGTAGCAGCTGAAAATGGACAGTTATTGAGTTTTTGTGAAGCCCAATATTATTTGGATTTTTATTCTGATTATTATTGCAGCAAGCTCTTTCTGCAGCAACATCGTGGTGGTGGAAGTCTGCCGTCCACACTCTGTCCCAGACATGCATAAAGAACAGGACAAGGAGAATCTGGAGGAAAGCTCTTTCTTGCTGATTTGGAAGTCCTCCTGCTCTGGTCTCTCAGGCTTTCTGTGGGAACAGCCTATGTCAGCAGAGCAGTGAAATGGCTGGCTGTATTTATGCCCATAAACTGTGTTGTATGGCCATATAATGGCCAAAGTGCTATGTCAGGGATGGACCCATGTCCTGTGGAGGGCCTGTCACTTTAATGTCAGTTTACAGGTGCTTCCAATGGCCTGTCAGACACAAGCCTAATCGACACCCACCTAAAGCCCCCAAGCAACCCTGTGGCACTCTACAGGATTTACTTGAGAAAAAAGGGCTGATACGTCTGTTCCTTTGGGGTCTGGCCACTCCACCTCTCTATTGCCCTGTTGACCTCTGACACAAGAGCTGTTGGTAGAAACACTCTAGGCCAAAATTGTCAGAAAATGGAATCTATTCATTGGTGCACTGAGGCAGAGGTCTGCTACCCAGGGGGATGACTGGGGTGGAGTGAGACCCTGGCAAAGAACGGAAAAAGTCTCCTTTATGCCACATAGACTGGGAACAAGAGCATGCACAGAATGCAATCATTACCAAACAATAAGCAGCTCACCAAACAGCCAAATACTCCAAGAACCTGAACTTCCACAGCCATACACTTTCTAGGCTTCTGTCAAAAGACTGAAGTCATAACTAGCCCCCCCCCCCCCGCATCCCAACTGGTAATACTAGATCCACTGCATCCATTTCCCCAGCTGGTGGCTCAGTGAGGCCGGGTGGCTTTCTAGAATATTTTCAAAGGCCTTTTCCTTTCCATTATCAGCTTGCTAACCACAAAATCATTGACCTGAACGTGATGGAAGGAGGAGTGCAGAAGGGTGTTAGGGCTGGCAGCATGAAGGAATCACAACAGGAAAAAGACAATCATAAACGGGGTGTGTGTGTGTGCTGTCACAATTCCCCTCCACAAGATTGGGGATTTGGGTGAGTGTGACGGTTTCAGGGTTCAGGCTGCAAACTGTTTTGCATTCTGGCTTTGCAGGCTTCTTGCAAGCTGCAATAGCCAGCCTTGTTGCAAACCCTGGGATTTGGGCTGCAAAAAGAGCGGGAAATCCTGTGCGGGCCATGTTGCAGTGATTGGCTGGAGTAAGGTTTTGGAGGGAAAAGCTGTCCGGGGATCTGAGTGCTGGAGGGGCTAGAGAAGGAGTTCCCACCAATCAGGCTGGAGGGACAGCAACCTCTGTTAGGAGTCTCCAGCAGCATTTTATTGCGGCTAGAGCCAATCAGGATCAGGGGTGTGTGTATAAATGAACACAGAGTACAGCAGAAGGGGTCTTCATGCTGGGACAAGAGCTGAAAGGAAAAGAGCTGAAACTGAGGGAGCTGGAACCAGTAGCTGACCAGGGATCTTCATGCTGGGAGAAGAGCTGAAGGGAACAGAAGAAGAGCTGAATCCTGAGGGAGCTGGACCAGCAGCTGACCAGTGGTCTTTTGGGCTGAGTGATTTCTGAAGGAGGCAATCGGGTGGATTGTGGCTCTGAGGGAGACTTCACTAGCAACTGACCAGGCTGGATGATTGGACAAGCAAGGATGGACTGGGCCTTGTGATCATCTAGGGCCACGTTTGGTTACGCTGGCTTGACGTGAGCTGTGGCTGAGCAAGTCAGAGGGAGAGGAACGTGGAGAGGTTTGTCTTTTAAAAGGGGAACTATTTTCCTTTAGAGAAAGGGGTAGCTCCTAGCCTTAAGAGACTTACTGAGTTAAACCTGAGTTAATCCAACAAATACCTGGACCTTATTATCTTCTAGTATTGCTTGTGTGTAATAATAAACTTGTTTTAGTTTACTGTTGAAACGCTTGCTACCAGTGTTTTGTGTCCACACTGTAGTATTCACTTGGCCATTGCACGAACCCAGCATCCTAACAGGGCCAAGCTACTCCTCAGAGAGGGCAGGCACTTACTGGAACGCTGGGCATCGTGGCAATTTGGTGGCAGCTCAGGACAAATCTTGATTCAGTCCGCTTTGGCCAGAATACTACAGTAGCAAGCAATACTGTGTGTGATTGAGAAGGGCAGCCAGAGTTTGGCGCCTTTGTGATTGAGTCTGGTGTGTGGACACAGAGCCCTACGGTAGTGCCTGTGGGTCAGAACTCCTCCATCCCTGAAGTGCGAGTGTGCTAGACATCAGGGAGGGCTAGCAGGCACAGGTCCTGAGGTAAACGCTTACGGTATTTTGTAAGGACCTGGTGTGCTGTGAGCCCTAGCATTTGGGTGAGCCTAGCCACAGAATAGTGGGGTCAGTAGGTTTGGTGGCCGGAGGTAATTGCTTTGGGTAAAATGTACGGTCACCAGCCAGGCGCTGAACCACGTGGCTACGCCCAAATAAGCCTGGTTCCGGAGGTAAACTGCCTGGGTAAAGTACGGAACCAGGGAGGGAATTACGTTCCCTGTGTGTTGGCTACGAATATCAGCAGCCAGCACGGTAGATCAAGTGGTGGGGAGTCCCACACTTGATGCTAACTAGAAAAGGGGCTAAAACTGTTCCAAAGGGTCCAGGGGGACTGCCAGCTAGGCGTGTTGGTGGCAAGGGTCCCAGAGCCAAACCAAGGAAAGCTATTATGGAGTCTGTGGTCGAACAGGAATTTTCAACCCCAGAGCCAAGTGTGGGTGCAGGCCCAGGGACTCCTGAAGCTGTGCCAGGAGTGGCACAGGACAGAGAGCTTGCTGAGCTCAGACTTAAGCTCGAGTTTGAGCGGGAAATGAAGATAAGGGAAATGGAAATGAAAAAAATGGAAAAGGAATCGGAATTGCAAATGGCTAGAGAGAAAGCTGCCATTGCAGAACGGGAAGGGGAGAAGGCTAGGGCTCATGAGCTGGCTGTTCTCCAATTAAAAGCTAGCCAAGGGCAGGGTGCCCAAGGGGCAGTTCCTGGACAGGGTGATGGTGGAGCCCCTAACTCCATGAAAGTAGACCTCAAAAGGTTTCCTTTATATACAAAAGGGGATGATGTCGAGTCTTTTCTCAGGGCTTTTGATCGGGCATGCTCAGAATTTGAAATCCCACAAGAACATAGGATGATGTACTTGAGATCACGAATTAGCGGTGATCTTTTGGACCTTTATGCCGCCCTTTCAGATGAGGAAGCCCGGGACTATAAGGTGTTCCAGGAGCGGGTTAAGCAACGCTTTAACCTAACAGCAGAACACTATAGGCAAACCTTCCGGAGTGTTGAGAAGAAGGAGGGGGAAACCTATATGCAAGTTGCAGCTCGCATGGTGCGGCACTTATGGGATTGGGTGAAAGAATCCAGGGTCACTACCATTGACCAGTTTGCAGAATTGATATTAAAGGAGCAATTCATGCAGCTGTTGCCCAACCACATCCGTTGGATTGTGGAGGACAAGGAATGTGTCACAGTGCAAGATGCAGCCCATTGTGCTGACCGGTTAGTGGTGACCAGAGGGAGTGGCAACTTGAAGCAGGCAGATGGGGCAGGGAGGTCATCATCTGGTAAGAACAGTCCATCAGGCCATTACAACTCAAGTAATGGAGAAAGGGCACAGTCCAGAGTGCCGGACAAGGCCAGAACCTGCTTCCTATGCGACAGTTTGACGCACCTGAAGGCTGGATGCCCAAAGGCGCGCCCCGCTGGGCAGGAGAAAGCAGGCGCGCATCATTCTTACTGTGTGCGAACCCCAAAACAGCAGCACGAGAGTGAGGATGATGGGGCTAGACAGGGACAAGTGGGACATCCTCTGCCTGAGCCTGAGAGCTTTGTAATGGTGAACGCTGAGCACCCCCCAGATGCGGAATACATCTGGAAGGTCCAGGTTCATGGTCAGTCAGTGGATGCCATGAGGGACTCGGGCTCAGCGGTCAGTGTGATTAAGCCAGAGTTGGTACAGGAGGGTGATTATGTACTGGAGAAGAAGATCAAACTGAAGGGGATTGGTGGCAGTTCCTTCAGGGCTCGCGTAGTGAGGGTTCCAGTACAGATTGGGGCAAGGTACATGGAACAGGACTTTGCAGTGACCAGCAGCCTCCCTGTGCCACTGCTGGTTGGCAATGAGTTAGCCAGGCATGCAAGACCGAGGGTGGGTAGCAGTTGCCCAGCCCAAACCCTCAGCGCAGGTGTAAAAGAACTGCAGGAGGCAGTAGGGAAGCTGAGGGAGGAGACATCAACCTTGCAAGGAGAGACTGCACTGTTGAAACAGAGCAATGCAAACAAACAGCTCACAGAACCCAAGAGTGAACCAGCTGGGTTAGGAGAAATGACCAAGACGGAGGGCCAAGAAGTGTCACAAAGTACTGGTGAGCTGAACAGTGCAAGTGGCGTCTCTCCTGTAAGGGATGTGCCAAGGGAGGCTGAGACTAAACAGCTTCAGCAAGGGAGTCAGATAAAAAGACTGGGAATGCTGATAGCTGGAATTGCGTGCGTAGCAAACGGGATCCTTAAGAACCCAGGACTCCAAATTCTCCTGTGGGTGAGCCATGTGATGGGTGAGTTGCTGGCATCGCTGGAAGGGATCCAGGGAGCAGATGCCGTGCCGGATGGACCGGGGACTGCAGCGCCCAACGCCAGGACCGGGGAGACCAACAGGATGACATCTCCAGGCAACAAGGTCAGCCAGAAGCCGGATCCCACAGCAGGACCACCGCCAGATGGGACCAGCACCACAAATGACCAGCACTGGAGTGGATCAAGCAGGCAACCTAGCGCCAAGGACCCAGCTGACCAGTGTTGCGGAAGGAAGACCAGCAAAGAACCAGGCTGATTTTGGACTCAGTACACTATTTGAGTGACTTTGGGGCGCTGTGTTGAGTTGTAATATAGTCAGTTAAGGAGAACCTGTTATAGAGACTTTGGACTTTTATAGAGTGTGTTTATTAGATAGTTAGATTTATGTTTAGTCACACTCCTCTTTGGGAGACAAATGTCCATGGGACAGTTGTGCCCCAGGTACATTTGTCTTTTTTGGGGAAGGGAGGGGTTGTGACGGTTTCAGGGTTCAGGCTGCAAACTGTTTTGCATTCTGGCTTTGCAGGCTTCTTGCAAGCTGCAATAGCCAGCCTTGTTGCAAACCCTGGGATTTGGGCTGCAAAAAGAGCGGGAAATTCTGTGCGGGCCATGTTGCAGTGATTGGCTGGAGTAAGGTTTTGGAGGGAAAAGCTGTCCGGGGATCTGAGTGCTGGAGGGGCTAGAGAAGGAGTTCCCACCAATCAGGCTGGAGGGACAGCAACCTCTGTTAGGAGTCTCCAGCAGCATTTTATTGCGGCTAGAGCCAATCAGGATCAGGGGTGTGTGTATAAATGAACACAGAGTACAGCAGAAGGGGTCTTCATGCTGGGACAAGAGCTGAAAGGAAAAGAGCTGAAACTGAGGGAGCTGGAACCAGTAGCTGACCAGGGATCTTCATGCTGGGAGAAGAGCTGAAGGGAACAGAAGAAGAGCTGAATCCTGAGGGAGCTGGACCAGCAGCTGACCAGTGGTCTTTTGGGCTGAGTGATTTCTGAAGGAGGCAATCGGGTGGATTGTGGCTCTGAGGGAGACTTCACTAGCAACTGACCAGGCTGGATGATTGGACAAGCAAGGACGGACTGGGCCTTGTGATCATCTAGGGCCACGTTTGGGTACGCTGGCTTGACGTGAGCTGTGGCTGAGCAAGTCAGAGGGAGAGGAACGTGGAGAGGTTTGTCTTTTAAAAGGGGAACTATTTTCCTTTAGAGAAAGGGGTAACTCCTAGCCTTAAGAGACTTACTGAGTTAAACCTGAGTTAATCCAACAAATACCTGGACCTTATTATCTTCTAGTATTGCTTGTGTGTAATAATAAACTTGTTTTAGTTTACTGTTGAAACGCTTGCTACCAGTGTTTTGTGTCCACACTGTAGTATTCACTTGGCCATTGCACGAACCCAGCATCCTAACAGGGCCAAGCTACTCCTCAGAGAGGGCAGGCACTTACTGGAACGCTGGGCATCGTGGCAGTGAGGTTAATGGCAATGATTACCAGAGCGTCCACATGAACATGCTGAATGCATAAATAAATATGATGGGAGTGCTCTGGACCTTTAAAATTATTTCCTTGTAAGCCATGGGAGTCTTGAAACCTGCTCCAGAAGGAAGCTACAACAGAGAGATTGCGAAGCCTACAAACTTAAACCCGAATAATCGTTTGCTTTTACATCATCATAAACCCAATGCAATATTGTACAGTGCATCGTGATCTCAGCTTGTTTTATGTTTTTTTAAAATATAAGTAACCATTGTTGATATCTGCCTGGTGGGGTTTACAGGGAAATGTTCCTCCTCTATGCTTGCTTCACAGAAATATTTGTCTCTGTATTTGCGAGGAATGAGTCCCACTGAACTGGGCAGGGCTTACTTTTAAAAGGGCAGCGCAGTCGTTTCTCTATAAGGTTCATTCTCGTGTGTAGTGAAGTATTTCCACTTAAAGAAAGCTGATGTTGTTTGAACATCAGCTTCTTACTACCAGGCCCAAAACACAAAAGGCATTTAACTAAAGTAGGTATAATAAGACGACATCTTCCTACTGCATTTAAACCTCGACGCTTAGTGAAGGGTTCTTTTAAATGGCATTATCGGGCATCTTTGGCTGAGTACAGGTCCTCTGAAAACAGATCTGGGGTCTGAGCCAAGGAAGTACTTACAGACTTGAGGAACAAACTACTTGCCCGGTGGCTTGCAGAGACATTAAAACACTTCTGGACATTAGTGGCCTCCACTTTTGTCTATACACTGACATCACTTATGAAAAAACCCATGAGAAAACTACCCATATGCCACAGTTATCCGGTTTACTTTTAAGCACCAGATGATGCGGTATCTTTGCTGAAGATCTCTGCATTAGGACAGATGGTAAACCAAGACTTATTGTTATGCTGTATCACAGTTCTCACCGTGTTCATTGGGTACTGGAAACTAGGGCAGCTTTCTATCAGTGACAGTAGCAGAAGTGGATAAACACATTGCCTACTTGCTGTAAATTGGATTATTATACCTATAAATTCTAAGCGGTAATTAAAAAAAATGCACAAACTTTTCCCCTCGCTTGTATAATCTGTATACAAAGATGGAGGAAATATGTATACATATAGACAAGTCAAATAGCTAAGGGGAAAAAGTTGTAAGCCACATAAAATTCTATCTCAGGCGCAGTTCTTCCTATGAATGCCACATTCTGATATGGTGTTGGGAGCCTTTGTGCACTTTTGCTTCCAGCAGAGATTGGGCCCTCCAGGATGTTCTGTCTGCATGCCATGGTGCTACCTCTGCCCCAGAGCATGTAGGAATGTCTCAGAGCGCCCCAATCCCCCAAAGCTGCTGAGAAGTATAAAATCTTCACAATTTGACTGGGAGCATCTAATGCACTCCCTGTCATTCCTGAACACAGCATTTGCACCTGCTTCTGGGTGCAAACCCTGTGTTGGGGCAGAGCAGCATGGCTACAGCTCTGCAACTGTCATCACCATAACAACAGCCAGGCACATGGTGGAAGTTGCTGCTACTGTCTGCATCGCAAGCCCCCATAGGTAAGTTGGGGATAGTGCCAGCGCTCACGGTGTGAACGACAGCCACCATCCCTAAAATAACGAGCAACCCAAATCCTGCAGCAAGTGAGATTCTAGCCACCCGTGAAAGCATACATTCTACAAATCGATCCAGTGGTTCCTTCATGGAAGGCCCATCTTCCAGGCTAGCATTCATGTGTGACATTCATTTCTCTGTGTCTTCTGCCATAACTGCCTTTTCCTCCAGCACGGCCAGGCCACAAGTATGGAGAGATGCTTCTCCTGCCTACTGAAGTCAAGCTATAATCATAGCGCCCCTGGACCAGGGTATCAGGGGGGAAATGAGCAGAACGTCAAAGGGCAAAGTACAAAATAAAATATTTTTTCCTTTCTGCTTACTTTCCCAATTCCAGGACATTTTCTCTGGCTTCTAAGTATATTCAGAATTCCGTATTAAAGATTTACCCACCTTACCCACCTAAGAAACATTTGAAATGTGATCACAAGTTTTAAACTATTAATTTGTATGTATATATATTGTGTGTTTTTAAACATTTTTACCTTTTGTAAATACTTGTATTTTTTAGCATTGGTTACATCGGGTTTGTAGACCGTACAAATAAACTTGAACTTGAACCACTTGAAATGCTTGCTCATGTGGTTGTTTCAGTGCCTGCCTGACTTGAGAAATGTTGTGAACAGAAGCCATTACAGCCAAGTCTATTATTCGCTAATAGTGCAGCCATTACAGACCTATTCTGCTCGTAATTGATCATTAAAGGAAACAAAACCCATTGGCTAAGTCTGCATGGGCTATAATGTGAAGGGCAGGAAGTGAACCAACACAGCACAAAAAAGCAACTTCACTTATTACGGTTAAGACTGTGATATTTAAAAAAGGAAGGAAGGAAGGAAAAATCCACTGGATTTTTATGCATGTAAAAGGCATAAATAATACTGTAGGATAGATAGAAGGCTTAAAAATAAAATGAGCCATGGTTATCATTCAGTAATGTTCCGGTATTTCAGCAACTATACTGGAAATTATACTGGAAATTTCCAGATATTTCTACTAATAAATCATTTTGATGTGGATGACCAACTGTAACGCTAGTACCACTTAATGCGGTGATGGCCAACCTATGACACGCGTGGCACAGGTGACACGCCAAGCCCCTTTGGGTGACACACATGGTCACCCTGGCACCTGGGCGTGTAGTGCTTGCTTGTTCTTGAAGTGTACCAAATATCAACTTTCAATTGAAGATTTAGCAAATGTAAAGAATTATTTGTTTTTGCTTTTAATAAAATACATATATCAAAAATATAACTTTTTTACTAGAGCTACAAATATCACAGAATTATGGATATTTCTAGATGTGACACAGCACCCGAGTTAAGCTAGGTTTTCTTGCGAATTTTGGCACACTGAGCTCAAAAGGTTCACCATCACTGACTTAATGCCTTCTTAGAGCTCGTCCCTATGGCAAGAAGATTACGAGGCAAAAGCTGTTTCACCTCGCAAGCATCCACACGCAAAGCCCTAAATCAGGCTGAAAGAGGAACAAAATCCTCTAATTCAAAATACCCCCCCTTTATAACTGTACTCATCCCGAATTAGGGGGCAAGAGTGGGTTATAAAGGGGGCATGGGGACACTCGTGGGTTACGATTGCAGCATTAGCAGGCGAGGCTTCGCTGTTCCCGCTGCTAATGCTGCAATGACAACTATCCCCCCCTTATGCTAAAATCCTCGCTAAAATCCTGTTGTTTGTCTTGCATGCTTCCTGGCTACAAGGCAGACTTGTAGCCAGCAAGTATGCAGAGCAAATGACAGGATTTTAGCGTGGTGAAAGCTCATTGTTTCCCTCCTTTTCCACATGCCCCCATTCCTTTTGCAACCTCGAGTATGCAATGAGCTTTCACAACGGGCTGGAGGAGGGAGAGAGTGGGGGAAGAGGAGGAAGATGTTCCTCAGGAGAGATTCCCCCCTGTCTGTCTGTGCGTGTGTGTGTGAAGGAGGGCTCAGGGACTGGAGGAGGGAGGGGGGAAGGGAAGGAGGAAGACTGGCTGTGAAAGCCACGAAAGCTGCTGCTCTTTTAGACATTTTATCTGGGCTCTGACAGGGATTCCACCCTCTGTGTGTTTGTGCATGTGTGTGGAGGAGGGAGAGAGAGAGGGAGGGGAGGAGGAAGACGCTCCTCCAGGAGGGAATCCACCCTGTCTCTGCATGTGCACATGTGTTTGCATGCTCAGGTAAGGGGGGAGGGGTTGGAGAAAACCATGGTATCCTGATGCAGGGATTTACCACAATTTTTACGGGGTCAGGCGGGTTCACCTGGAACCCACGTTGTTCTCCATTACCATGAGGACATCTTAATTCGCATTAAGCTGTCTCGCTTCCACCCTGCTTTTTTTTTTTTAACTCCACGCGGACGTACCCTTTGTGAGCCAGTTTGGTTAGAGTGCTGGACTCATATCTTGTAGTTTGATTCCACACTCCACCATGAAGCCAGCTGGGTGACTATGGGCTAGTCACAGCTCTCTTTTTGAGCTCTCACAGCCCCACCTACCTCACAGGGTGTCTGCTCTGGGGAGAAGAATAGAAGGTTTGTCAGCCGCTTTGAGTCCCCTTAAATGGGTGAGAAAAGTGGGGTAGAAAAGCCAACTCTACTTCTTCGTCTTCAGCTGTTTCTAGGAAGATTTAGACTGGCCAGATACAGTAAGGTAATACTTCTTACTGAATACACTGTATACCTAAAGAACATTGGAGGGGCTCTAAAGACAGAGGAGGAATTTGCTACTGAGAGAGTTAAAAATGTGAATACATGGTAATAGCAAGAAACTGATTAGAGTTCTTGGCATATGGGAATTAAGACTGCAAAAAAAAAATTCCTCTCAGATTTCTTTATTCTGCTATTGAGCAGAGGAATTTTATCAAATTTCTCCAGGGACACAGAAGCCCCTCCAAGCCTCTCTCAGGAGCAGTGCCAGCACTCACCATAGACCTACAGCAATAGCAACAGGGCAGGGCAGCAAAATTTGCTTGCTCCTGACTCCTTCCAAGGGTTTCAGTTTTCTTTGCTTGTTGCCATGAGCAGAGCAGCTGCAGCAGCAATTGTCTTGGCAATCTGTCCACGCTTTGCATCTTCCCCAGCGCCCTGAGCTGTGTTCTGCAAAAAGACTTATAAAATTAAGACGAGGAAAGGAAAAATCTCAAGAATGAGGGGAGAGGAATCAGCTCAGTTCTTCAAAAGCATTAAACACGCATCCATCCAGTCGACCACACATGCCTTCAGCAATTTCCGTTTGGGATTCTGCTTATTTCTCAAACAGCCGTTTATGTTCCGAGCAAATGTTTGGCATTCAGCTCAAACATGCAGCAGAAAAAAATGGGAAGAGAATTTGTGTTGCGGTTACACATTGCTTTGCATGTGTACCCAATGATGACATATCTCTGTGCTTGTAACCCTTCTCCAGGTGCAATCAGGCAGGGGAATATGTTTTCTTCCTCTATTTTTATGTGATGTTTCCAAGATTTTAGTAAAAGAAGTGATAATATATAGAGAGGGAGAGCTCACGCAGTCAGCCCCATGCTCTCCTAAACAAGAATGCAATTCAGTTTTAGTACCAGTTTGCCTCTTCCGAGTTGGAAGATATTTCTAAGACAACAGTTCACTCCATAACTTATTGTTATACTTGTGTTTTACTAAAAATCCTTCAGATACAAAACACAATGTCTTTTCTGGTCACACCTACACTTTAAACCTTCCTCAGTCCGTCTTCAGGCCTGACTGCTCACATTTTTTCATTTTATCTATGGACTTTCCACCCTCCATTTGGTCTTTCCTGAAGGTAAGGTCCACAAATAAACTGGGTAGAAATGAAAAGGACCTTTAGGGTGTACAAGGAAGGCAGCAGCGCCTAAGAGCTGCTCTGAAGGCAAGGGCATAAAAGCACTCAAGGGGCTCATCTACATGCTGAGAATACTCTGAATTTAAACTTAGACGTTTTCGCACGGGGCTGAACGGAACGCGGAAAAGACAGCTGAGGACGCGTCATCCGCATTGGCCGCGCGCGGCTTGCGTTCCGACGTGTCCGCAGCTGTCTTTTCCGCGTTCGAAATGTAGAGCACTTCGAAGTGCTCTACACGCGTTCCAACGCGGACGAGCCGCCCGCAGCCGTTCGGGAGAAGAAGCGTTCGCGCTTCTTCTGTCTCCCGAACGGCTGCCGGCGCGCCTCCGACGCCGCGCGGCTTTGACAATCAGCTGTTTGTCAAACAGCTGATTGTCGATCTGCCTCCGCGGCTGTCATCGCGCCCCTTGCCGGCGTTTGCCGGCTAAGCCAGCTTCGGGCGCTTTGAGCATTCGCACCCAGACGCTCCGGAACGCGTTTACACGCGTTCTGGCGCGTCTGTGTGTGAACGGGGAAAGCGCCCGAAGCTGGCTTAAGCTTTCCGCCTGAACGCGTTCCGTTTCGAACGCGATTCAGTGCGGAAATGCCTCTTGTTTTGCCTCAGAGCGTCTCCATGCACAGCTTTACTCCAGGCTACATCAGGGGCAAAGGAGGAAAATCCGCGGCAGAACCCCCCCCCCTTTCAAAGAGTACTACATCCAACTTAGGGGGAAACCGCAGATTATCCTGGGGGCATGGGGATGCTGTCCCACTAAAATGGTGAGAAGAGCCGTAAAAGCAGCTGCTTTTAATCATTTTAGCGAAGCTCTGTACATGCACACAACAGCCCCTATCCCTGCCTGACAGGAAGGGAAGGAAGGCGAAGAGACAGACACACACAGGAGTGAAGCTTACCGGGGGTGGGTTGGGGTGGAGAAACAGAAGAGGAAACCAAGGAAGAAATCGAGATTCTAATAATTAAGCCTCTGCTGGTTTGCTTGTGTGCTAAATACGTGGATGCAGGGAGCTGGATCTGACAGCTCAAGAGAGCCTGTCATACCTCCAGCGGGGGGGAGGGGGGGGAGAAAAAGACGCGGGCTCACAAAAGCAGCTTCCACGGGGACAGGAAAGTATAATTTTAATCCGCGTTGCCCCAAACCACATGGGGACTCTTTATTGCGAGTTACAATGTGGATTTTTTTTTTAACTCGCGCAACAAGTTGCCTTTGGTTGCCTTGATAGGGTGTTAACCTGTTTTCATGTTTTGAGTGTGATCAGGAAAGAAAACTAAAGGGGGCTGAACTGTAGTGGGTGGAAACTGCGTGAATTTGCCTTCCCTTTCACCCATAAGTGAAGAACTAAAATGTACCTGGCTTTCTGTTGAACTGTGCTGCACGCCACGTTCCCCAGCAGACTCAAAGTTTCAAAAAAAAAAAGGGGGGGAGCTTTGGATTTGTTCAGGGGTGAGAAGGAGGAGGAGGAGCTCCAGTCACAAATGAAAACTCAGGCAGATCAACGCCTGAAGTTTGCTAAAAATTACAAACTGAAGCAGGGTTTAGTTTGTGTGCTTTAGATCAGTGATAGCCAACCACCTTCTGCAGAAATTTCTGACTTACAGATCAACAAACAGTGTGATCTTAGTGTTGCACATTTCTTGGGAGATCATGCTTCCCAGGGAACGCTCTAGCATGTGAACCCTGCAGTTCAAGAAGGCAGATGATGTGGGCCTTACAGACTGGGTGGAAGACATCAGACTCAAGTTGCTCCTTCTTCCCAGTCTGCGTAAGAAAGGCACTGGGGCCAGACACAGTGGTGCCAGGGTCATTTTTCTTCTTTTCAGACTCCTGAGCATTTCACTGCTTCCTTTCCTCCTCATGCTTCCTAGAAACATGCCCATGGTTCACCTCTGCTGCACAGGAAGCTAGTACTTTATTTTCCTTGCCTATAGAGCACTTGCACTTCTGCATGACTGAAGCTCTTCTCTAACAGTTCCAAGCATTTTCCTTTCTGCTTCACTAACTAATTGATTTAGATAATGCTGCCTATTTAATTGCCTAAACTGAGTTCCATTTAGACCCCATGTTTAGCACAGTTTTCCAAGGCTATTAACACATTGCTCAGTTGTTTGCTGAGCTTAATTCTCCATCATCACTAGGGCTGTTATTACTGGTACGCTGCTTAGCAGTTCCTTATATTTGTGTGTTTCCCATTGCTCTGATTCCTCAAGTGTTACTGATTTAGCAGTTAAGATTTTTTTTTGCATTGATTATTATTGCATATTGCTATGTGTATTTCATATAAAGTTCACTGCTTTCATTTGAGATTTTTCCTTGGATTCACACCAGCTTACTGTTCAATTTTAAGCACTCCCGAAGTTTGAAGCCCCATTCATGGCAAGCCCATTAGGTAAGGTGCTCTTCAGATGACTGGGGTGGGATGAAGGGAAGGAGATTGCACAGAAAACAGCAGCAGCCCTGCTTCTTAGTTTGCATCTATTTCCTGAACTGTCTAGCTATAGAACGTGCGCAAAGCAGGAACCTCACAAAAAGTCAAGAATTTTCATGTAGGTGGCGCAGAAACAGTAATGATCAGGTAATAAGAACAGAATTGTTTAGGTCCTGAATTTTGCTAACAAAAGCATTAAAGGTTGACATATACGGGATAGCACGGTGACAGGCTAGTGGTGAATGCATTGTGATCAGAACTGAGGTAGCTCTTAGATGTTTGCAAATTAATGGCTCCAGCAGGAAAAAGGGGATGGAAAGGTGGTAGGAAAGAAGGAAGGAAGGGAAAGAAGGGAAAGAAGGGAAAAAAGAAAAGAGGGAGGGAGAGAAGGAAGCTAACAAATTGCTAGGCCTAAATAATGGTTCTGTTAATAAATGACTATATGGTAAGTCCTGTTTTGCATTTCCCCATGCAGTTACATTTCCATATTGAGTAGACAAAGATTGTGAGAGACATGTCAAATGTTTACAGCAAGGGTTGTTTCTGTATTTAAGTAATGCACACTATAAAATTCATGGGATTTAAAATGCTATCTGTGCTTCCCCCTCATGTAGGGGGTGACAGACACCATTAATTTGTAAGCATTAGCAAAATAAGATGCAGTTGCAGAAAATGTAATTGGATCATCTTTGTATTTTATGCTAGCACATCCAGCGAATGTTAAAAGAGGCACAATGCACATGGTGACATGACTTTGACAGCAATATTGTAGCTGCTGGAGGCCTGAGAAATAATAGCTGGCTTCAGTTTTCATTGTCACTTTAGTATACCACCTTTCCCTGGCACCATTCATTAGACAAGAAAGGCTGCAAACCTCAGCCTGGAAGCTTAATGGGCTTAAACCTTTTATAATATGAATATATCGTATAAATACAGTTCCATTAGGGAAAGACGCAAAATGTTTCCTTTTGCTGTGAACCAGAGAAATTATGATTTTAGGCTGCTCTCCAGCAGCCACTTACTTAGGTATAAGCCCACTGTATTCAATGGAACTTACTTCTGTGTAAAGACTCTTACAGGATCACACAGTAACTGTTGAGCTCCATCTTTTCTTATTCTACCTTTGGTTTCTAAACCTGCTGCCTAGGAAAAAAAAATCTAAGGCACTCAGCTAAGAATAATATATGGGTTGTCTCGGTAGCGAAGCTACCACCTGCAGAAGCTCATCATGAATTATGATGATTTCAGTATTATCATTTTTTACTATTTGCATTTCTAAGAATGTAATATCTGGGAACATTAATCACACATTGCTAGGGGTGGGTTCAAACTCAATGCTAATTTCCAATGCATGGATGCCATTTATTTATATATGAGATGATAAGTGAATTCTTATTCCTGGAACATGCTGCAAGACAGAACTTTTGTAGAAACGTGGCTATTATAGCCCCATCTACCAAAGAAGATGTCCAATCTTGTCACCTTTCATTTAGTTTTTGTATTCCATTATCAGGTACTAATCATTATGAACTTCTCAAGGGCTTGCTTGCACTTATACTAATGTTGTCATTACCTGTGAGCTTACAGCACAGATCCATGCCCCCAAACTGCCAAAAAGAAAAACAACAACACTTTCCACCCACTTGCAAATGGCCACCCCCTCGAGGTGCGTCATGCCCCTTCCTTACATATATAGGTGGTGAAGACACGCCTCTTTACCCTGGCCTTTGGCTGAGATGATTATATTTCCCATCCTAGCCTAGATACCATCATTTTAGATTTGTTGATTTTTTAAAAGTACTTTTTACGTATATTCTGTTTTTAATTTGTTGTTTTAACTGTTGTTACCCACCCAGAGACCTTTGGGTATGGGGTGGGATAGAAATGTAAATAATAAATAAATAAATATTTCATAATCTGGGGGCCATCACTGAGAAGGGCATGCAAGGAAGGAAAGCAAGGATGTGGAAGAAGAGATGAGGTATTTGAGACGGTGTCAGGAGCTCCTCTAAGCACCTAATCCTTGGCAGCATCCCAGGCTTTTAGATGAGAAAACTCAGAAAGGGAATGCACAAGAAATATTCTTCAATCTACAACTGTCAACATGGATGCCTGATAAAGGGAGGATTTCCTTTGATAATGTTAAAGACAACTTTGCTGGATCAGATCAAAGGCTTACGTAATGCAGCAGCCTCTCCTCACAGGCAACTTCTGCAGTGTGCAGAGGCAGGTCTCGGTCTGGATTGCCCAAGAAAATGGCTGCATCTGGTGACTACTACATTTTTCCTTCTATGTAATGGATATTTGCGTCTACATAACTCGCCATCTTGTCAGCTTCTTTGCCCTTGTGCCCTTTGTTATTTTTGTTGTTTTGGCTTAAATAAAAACCCCACTGACCCACCAAATAAGAGCCGTGATCTTACCATTTTAAGGGTGACTGAAATTGTGGCAAAAATAAGCCTAATAAAGGTCAATTTCTTCCCCATAGCACGGAGTGATCAAATTTGCATCTAGCTTCTGTTCACATACATGCCCCACCCCGTTCTTATGTTCTTAATATCTTGAGACAACAAGAATGAGGGGAAATGTTATTAGTAAACTATTAACTGTATCCATCTCTGTTCCCAATACAGATGCTACAGTTACACATTTGGAAATGTGGGATGGCCTCTGGAGAATAAAATGATAATTCCAGAAGGAACATTTGAAAAGCAAGACTGAGGGTGTTTCCGCACTTACCACGTGAAATCTGGATTAAAGAAATCCAGATTTCTGAAATCAGCCTGGAAAACGGATGGATTCAAATGAAGTCTAACACTTCTGTACTCGCATGGGAAGCACAGATAGCGAGGAACACATCATGTGTTTGCTGTGCGGACGCCGCAACACCAATATCCAGAAGAATCAGGCTTCTCTGCAGCCCAGGGAGCCACGTGATAGGAGCGCTCAGCTGTCAGTCACCTCTCGTTTCCCCACCAATCCGCGGCGTGCCTGAGATCCCATGGCTGTCGTGGTGCCGATGCCTCACGCAACACGGTGACTTCCGGCTGCCTCATGCAACATGGCGACTTCCTGTCTCACCCACATGCATTCCCTCTCCTTTCCCTGTGAGGAAGCGTCTCCCTTTGATGCAGATTTTGCGAGTAGGAACAGTTTGAAGACCTAATTTTTCACGTCTTCCTGAAAACCGGTTTGGCAGCCTCTAGACCCCATTAGAGATGGATCTCACACGAGGCTGTGCAGAAGCAGCGTCCTTGAAGGGGCCCTAATCTGTCCTGCTGTGCGGAAGGTACCTTGCACATGTGTGCCATATGTGTCCTTATTGTATGCTTACTGGAGTTTTAAGGGCCAGGGCGGAAACACCCTGAGCAACAACTTTAAAAGCTATCTGCTTAATGTAAGTCTTTTTCTGGAGGCATAATGTCTCAGTGCACACAGTTTTTCACCCTGGATGATCTAATCTTATTCTAGGGTAGGGCCTTCTTCCCATTAGCTCATTTGTCACATACTGTAAATATGACAAATAGTGATACAGTTGAAATACTATAAGCCTCTAAAAGTCTCACGTCATTCTTGGTAACAGGGACTTCACACACTTTTTGGCATGATTATTATCCAGTATCTTGACTTGTGTAGCCACCCATGTGGCCTATTTTATGGAGAGAGCGTGAGAGATGCATATTAAGTGCTGAATTTTCCTTAATAAAGGTAGCAAAACACGACTGATTGTCCTTAAGTCACAGCGAAATGAATTGGGCATCCATGCCTTGGTGATCCTTGCTATTCTTCTCAGGATTGGAGCCTCTAAGCTTGCAATATCATTTACATTTGTGGATCAATTTGAAGATATATACAAAAGGACCCAAAATGGTTTGGAGCAGGAGATCATTTGAGAAAGAAAAGGAATTTTCAGATCCCTCTTGATTCTTGAAAACAGAATTTCATTTTCATACTTCTATGTGAAATTAGATAATGGTGAAAGAAAACAGCTTGTCACTTTCATTTTGGAAGTAGACTGAAGCTGGATTAAAACTTAGATGTGAACGTGGCCTAAGGGCTGTCCACAGCCTGCACCCCTGCCACCCTCTGGTGAGATGAGGCACAAGGAAAAGGAAACAGCAGCAACCACACTCTGGCTGCCAACCTCTACACCTTAAGGTTTTTGCTGATGCTCTTAAGACTATGTTTGTGCATGTGTGTGCATGTAGATATGCACTGATTATTTTGACATGAAAACAAGAAAGTCAGAACCTGCTTTCTTGTTCCTCGGTCCATAAAAGATGCATTTCAGCACTGACCTTCTTTATAGGCCGTCTGTGTCCATGTATGAGTCAGCCCTAATAGGCATAAAATGTACCAGGCAAGGAAAGAAAATCAGAAGAGATTCTGGACTTGTTCTGGCTGCGTCCAGATGCAAGCTGTTTGGTGCGGATTGGGTTTGCATGGGACTGGGCGTGGGGATGGGATCGAATCTCAGCCATCCCCAAGCCATTCCCGGTAAGGCGGGCTGGGGGTGGATTCACCTGTCCCCATGCAAACCATGCCAGGATCGCGATTTTACTCCCTTTCCCGCTTCCTTGCCTTGAAAAGAGAGTAAAAGCAAGCCTGTCAGCCGGAACCCTGTTCAAGATCCCAGCTGACAGGCTTGGTTTTACTCCCTTTCCCAGGGAAAGGGCGTAAGCAAGCCTCTCCCGGGATCGTGAACCCCATTCGTGATCCCAGCTGACAGGCTTGCTTACTCCCTTTCCCAGAGGGCCTCCCCTCCAGAGAAAGGGAGTAAGGGGGTTCAGAGGCTTGAGTTTTCTCCCTTTTCCAGGGGGGGCAATAAGGTTGCCTCCCTGAAAAAGGGAGAAAACTCAAGCCTCTGCACCCCCTGTTCACCATCTCGGCTGACAGGAAAGAGGCTTGGCTTTACTCCCGAAGTAAACTCAAGCCTTTTCTCTATCAGCCGAGATTGTGAACAGGGAGTGCAGTGGCTTGAATTTTCTCCCCTTTCCAGGGAAGCAATAAGGTTGCTTGTCTGAAAAAGGGAGTAAAACGCAGTCTGGGACCGTCCTCATGCACAGGCTCAGTTCAGACCAAATCACCCAAACTGTGCCAAGACTTGTTTTTTTCAGGACCAAATTTGGTCCTGGTTTGGCTGATTTGGTCCGAGAAAATCGGACCAAATAAAAAATGCATGGGGATGCCCCCCCCGAACCCGATTTCGAATCGAGACCAAACATGCATGGGGACACAGCCATGGTTTTCAATGCATAAAATCAGTGCTGTAGCCTCTGAACCTCTTCACATGCCAGAAGAGCTATGAGTGCCTCTGTATGAAAGATTGTACTTCTCTCACTGCTGCAGCAGCATGGATTTATGGTTGTGGAGAAAGCACAGTGATTCCTTTGGTAACACCCTTTTCCAGTTCAGACTGCAGATAACCAGTCCAGTATCAAAACAGCAAGCAGGACTAACTGGGAAGAAATGGACTGCATGTGGATAAAATGCCGTCTACAAAAATGGTGGGACTTGAACAGAACAAACTCGTCATACTGCAGTGTACTGTTCACGGAAGGAGGTTGGCTGGAGTCCACAGAAAAGCAGTGTAGTTGCTATCTAAGCTACACAGATTAATGGCAGCATCCTATGTTCCTAAATTCTGCTGTAGTTTTTATTGTACAAACATGAGCAACCTTTTTCAGATTTGACAGAAGCCCTTAGGGAAATATCCACATTCTAAAGTGTTTCCAGATGCAAATAAATGCCATTTTTAAAGTCCAGAGTAGTTAAAGCAAGTCTAGCCGTCGGTCTGCTTGTACGAAAAAGCGGCAAATCAGTTTGCTAAGTCAAAAGAAGTTCTGGTTCTCACTGTTACTGCGCCTAGACCCAACTTGCTTGCCTTTTTTTCTGCCAAGATATCAATCCGTCCCTTCTTGCTAAATTTTCTCTCGCTCCACTCTAGTATTTTGACTCCCATTTGTGAAATCCTGAAGCTGTTTATTTTCTTGGCCTGACAACAAATGGTCCTGAAGTCTTTCCGAGCGCTTCTACTGCTGCAGCTGACAGTAACTTTAAGCCTTCTGGGGTACATTAGCTCCATTTCAAGAAAGCGGGCAGCCAGTGACTAGGAAATAAATGCGTTCTAGCACTCTGGGGAAATGAGAGGAGCTGCTGCAGTACAAGGAGAAACTGTAGAATATAAATATAGCTAACTGAAGGGAAAGATACTTACTCTAGCACTTTTAAGCCTTGCAGAAAGTCAAGTGGAGCTCTGGGTGAGGGAAGGACTTAGGTCAGTCAGCAGTGCCCCCACAGCTGCCCAGACTGTGGGAGAAACTTAGTATAATTTTGACTTCTGGATTTAACAATGTTAGTCCAATAAACCATTTTTATTACAACTTGCAAAGCTGAGTTGCCAACAATCCTTAAATTTACTGAGGGCCATTAATTTCTTTTACATGTCATGCATTTCTCCTCCCCACCACCACCCTGCAAAAAGAGCCTCACTGATCATAAATTTTGTGTTTAGAGAGAGACTGAACCATTAAAAAATAATGTCAACAATTATTCACTCTCTTGGCAACAATTCATATATGACATGAATCTATGGATAATACGTACTACTTGGGCTTAACTTTCTTTAAACGGATAGATAAGCATACACCGAAATTCTACATTCAGTGATGATGCTAATGGATTTAGTCATCCCTTGGCTTGGAACATGAATATTGGTCTCTTTTCATCCCCATCTGCAGTATGAAGACGAGATCTGCATTTGTCTCAGCTATCATCAGAGAATACTTTCTCACCTATTTATTCACATATCTTGCAGGGGCTGCAATGGGAAAGATGGCAAGGAAACGGGGGGGGGGGGGGCTTTCTGTTTTTGTGTGTGTGTGCCATGATCTGGAACAGTGTTTCTGAACTACTGAGGCCTGCTGGTCCGGATCACAGTGCTGCCTAGGCTGCATCCAGTCTTGTGGAAGAAATCTACAGTTAGAGCTTAAAAGCACAGCTTAGCTGCTCCTGAGCGACAACCTGTCATCCTGACTAAAACGCAGCTCTGTAGCTTCCTCCTCAAAAGCTGCGAGAGCTGAGTCAACGCATGCTGTCACGCAGGATGAGGCAGCCAATCACACTGAGCTGCCCTCCAGCTCTCATTCGTCTCTTCTCACTATCCTGCCCAGACTGGCGGGAAGATTCGAATTTTGTTTCTACTGCTCAGCAAGTGCTGTTAAATCCGCTTTCAGGAAAGTGCACAGTAGCAATGGGATAATGAGTCACGACAACAATCCAGTCGCAACTGCACATTCCGCTGTGCAGTGTAAACAAGTCTGGACGCAACTAGAGTCTGGAACAGCACCATCGGCACAGCAGTGCTGACTCAGACCAGCCCCTGCACTAGCCCCAAAGTTTGCAGGGGCTTCAGGACCAGCTTCTAGTGCGGTGATGGCGAACCTATGACACGCGTGTCAGCAGTGACACGCATAGCCATTTTCAGTGACACGCGGCCGCATGCGGCTGCATACACAAAAATATGCCCCACCACCTGCCTGTCATCGTAAGCAGAGTCGCTGACATCCTTGTTATCTACACTCGGAGCGACTCTGCGCGATAGGCAGCAATTGATCGTAACCCTCTCCGTTTCAGACAAGGCTGGGAGAGAGAAGTCAGCGCCGGCTGCTACGGCTGCCCAACCTGGGATTCTGGGACTTGTAGTCCCCACCTCCCTCGTCCTCTGAACCAAGCAGCAGCCTAAGCAATAGGTCCAACCGGCCGAGAGGTCTCCGCCTTCTGCCTCCTCCTCTTGGCTGCCTGCCTGCCGGCCTGGTGTGTGTGTGAGGAGGCTGAGGGTGGGTGGATGGGCTGAGCAATCCGAACCCGGGCTGCTGTGCCTTGCCTTGCTTGGAAGTGGTGCTTGCTTTGCCAGGGAGAGGGAGAAAAACAGGGCTCTTTCGAGCACGTGCAGTGAGCGCTGGGGAAGTTGCCCTTTTCCCACTTCTCTGTGTGTGTGTGTCCTGCTCTGGGTGAATAAAGTTCTCTCTTCCAGGACTGGGCTGGGGTTTGATATCAGAGAGCTTAAATACAACAGCTCCAGGTATGTCAGCATCTGTTTTCAGCTGGAGCTTTGAAGCAGAATAAACCAAGTACAGTATATTGTTATTTAACTAGCTTATTTTTCTTATTTTTTACAAACAAGAACCAAAGCATCTTACCATACCTAATGTTTCAATAATATTTAAGTGATACTTCAAGCAATTGTTCTTCCTTGGTTTAAATCTCAAGTTTAATGATTGGTCCATTGACCTTATAATAAAATCATTAAACTTTATTATTGTTATTGTTATTTATAATAATAATAATATCTGGACATAATTTAGCATATGTTTTGATAAGCTCCATAGCAATTGCTCTACTTTTTTAAAAAATGAATGTGGCTATTTAAGAAAACCATTCTAGTCATCGCTCATATAACAGAGTTTTGTACAGCACCATTTTTGGTTTATTAAATACAGTTATATATTACAATTATACATTTTTGTTATCTAAACTATAAATATCGCTAAATTATGGTGTTTTCTCTCGAAGTGACACACCACCCGAGTTATGCTCGGTTTTTTTGGCAAATTTTGACACACCAAGCTCAAAAGGTTGCCCATCACTAATCTAGTGACTCTGAAGGCCTAGGAATGAATATGCCTAGCCTTGGAGCCCCCAGGGAAGGCATTTTGGTGACGCACTTTGGAGTGCTACAGAAATGGGTTCCACGGTAGTCCAGAGAATACAGACATACCTTCTGCACACTTCTGTGTTCCAGACTGACTAAAGCTGGTAGCTCACTAATCCTTAGCATCAAGAACTACTAGTAATCCAGATCAGCCCCCTGCCACCCCCTTGCTGTGATCTGGATTATGCTCCATCCTGTACAGACGGAGTATACCAGCAGGGGGGTGGAGACTCACTGATAGCCACTAAGGCTGTATCCAGATTAGCAGAATAAAATCCCATTATCGAAAGCACAGCTTATTTGCTGCAAAGCCACGATGCACTGCCCAGACTCCAGCAGCCTCCCCGTCACTTTCTCGCAGAAAGCTATGGGACTTCCATGGTGCGCACGGTAAGGCGCACATCACGTGGGATGGGGCAGCCAATGGGAGGTGAGCTGCAGGCTCAGATGTGCTCACCATTCTCACTGTCCTGTCCAGACTGGTGGGAAACTTCATCATTCCACAGTAGGTAAATCCGTAGTAAATAATAATAAATAATAATATAATAAGTATCAGGCGTCAGGTGTGACACCCACATCCCAACTGCTCATCAGAATGCACAGTATTCACAAGTCTGGACGCAGCCTAACATGCAGACTGATGAGGCTTTGAAGGAGACTATGAGAGATCCTGTTGAGGAACAGAGATAAATGCAGAAAGGCCCTAGGGCTTTCAACTTCTTGTATTTCTTCCGAGAAGTGGCCACGCATGAGGACAGTGAGGGGTTTGAAATTTGGCTGAACCATGTGTTGCAGTAATCATGGAGAGATAAACAGGAAGCTTCCAGTTGGAGATTTTGCCTCTTCCACTGTGAGCATGGTTGCACCTGCTCAGTTGCGCGCCACAGGCCAATTGCCATGGCAACATCCTAGTGCACGCCAGATATTGCTGTGGTATTGCCATGGTGATCCGGCCAGGCAGGGCTGGACCATCCACACTTCAAGTGCTGGTGGTCTAGCTGGGGAATGCACCAGTACTTGAAGTGTGGATGCTTTCCTCTGACCTGATCTTACCCTCTCTAGGATGGTATACTATCTCACTGATTTAAGTGAGAACTGTCCCCAAGACACATAATAAAGGAATGAGTTACACAGCTCTGCTTGGTGATTGCTCTCAAAATCTATATTAAGCAGAGAATCCAAAATCCCACACTATGTTTAATGTTCAAGTATGCTGCCAAACTATTCTTCTGGCAGAGCACGTCTGGAATAGCATCAGATTGCTATTCCAGCAGATTGCTGCTCTCAGGCTGCAGTCACACCTAAGTTCTAATCTGGCTTCAGTCCACTTTGAGAGTGCGAGAGCCCATCAGCAAAGTATCAGCATTATCTAAAGCAGGAATAAAATGACTACTTACTTTCCAGATGGATTCTCTCATTCTGAAAGTGGACTGAAGCCAGATTAAAACTTAGGTGTGAAAGCAGTATCACTGAGAGCTATGCTGGAGGAACCTGGGCCGAGTCTGGTATCCCACACTGGTATCCCATGTTTGCCCATGCAGTCGGGAGGTAATGGCAGTGTTTCTATAACTTGCTCCAGATCTTAGGAAAGGAAAATACAGTGGGGGTGGTCTGTTTATGGCCACAGCAATGTGATAGCAATTAACTGTTCTGTGCAAGGCTTCCATCAGAAAAACAGTGAAGCCAGCACCAGCTGAAATATTTGATTCCTCTCCAGAAAAAGACACCTTATTTATTTATTTATTTATTTATATAAGCACAAGATATGAGAATTGTCCTATTTTATTTGTAGCACATGTTTTCCAATTTCACTGTTTTTATATATTCATATTTTTATATAAAGGGAAGCTGCTGTATATTTCCATGTATTTTAACTGTGAGCTGCCCAAAAAACCTATAGTTATTGGTTACTGGAGGCTATAGAAATTCAGTAAATAAAATAAAATAGTCATGAGCTACATTGTTATCAATCTCCTGTTAACTGGCTTAGAGTTTTTCTTATAACCACTGAACTTTTCGTAGACTTTTTCTATTGATAATTTAAAAAATCAATTTAAGAAAATAAGAGCAGGCGCTCTTTGCTGCCATCTGAAGGCAGCCTAAAAGAGTACATCCATATGCAGGCTAAAGGGGGCAGGAGTCACCACAGAATGACCAATTGGTGGGCAAAGCTCCCAGAATACTAATACACATGGAGTTCTACTTGCAGCATTGAGGTTTCCCCGACAGGTTTGCTTTGGAGGACTGGAAATGGAACCAGAAGCCTACTGTTTTTGGTCCTCTGGGCTGGATTTTTGCCCTTAAGCTGTCTTTTTACCCACTCATGCATCCACACAGGAGGAGGTAACTTCCCCACTGAAGTGCAACAAGAATGGTTGGAACAGGTATACCGGTAGCGTGCTCCAGTTCAGAGGCCAGTAGAGGATGGACATGCTTCCTCCTTCAGGTGCCCACAGAGGCATCTCAGGCACTTAGGTAAATGCAGCCTAAAAAATTAGTTCTAAAGCTCAAGCCTAGAGGAGGATGGGCAGTAGATATGCTGTAATCCCAAGTTAGAGTTTGCAACGATAAATGTGTGCCTCATAGTGATGCCAGTAAAAGAGAGGCCACATCCAGAAAGAGGAATATAGTGACATTACGGTACTGCTATAGTGAGGTTGCCACACGTATCTGTGATAACCTCACCATAGCCCTGCTATATCCCCCTAAAAAGCACTAAAATCTATTGCTGGAAACTCCGATGCCAGTTGTGGGTTTTCCAGCAGTAGGACTTTTTCTTACCTTGTGGACAGAGCAACAACCGTAATTCTGACCACTGTGCATGCGTGGAGACCAAAACAGGTCACACATGTGCAGTGGTGGTGATGCATGCTTCTGAGCATTCCGCACTGGCTGAATACCTGGATAACCACATCCCAACAATGTGCCTAAACTGCTCCATGGTCTAGCTAGGAAGCCATCATGCTGGGGAGGCAACATCCCCCATTTTCACTTTCTGAAGGCAGCCAGAGTGTGGCATTTCACTGTTGTCTCTTCTGACTGTTTGACTAAGGACAAAATGCAAAAAAAGCCAAAAAGGGTGGGCACTATAAAATATGAGCACGCTACACAATTTAACCAGGATGCTCAAATCACTCATTAGTATAAATGCATTACTTATTTGACTTAGCCATGTTTTTAAATGTTGAGAAAGATTTGAAAGTTTGCTTCAATGCTGTATTCTCAATCTTTATTTCACTTCCTAGGTTCCCTAAAAAACCAAAACCCTCAGTTGACTTGTGACTAATTTATTAGAATTCCACAGTGAAGAGGTTGAAATGACTAAAGCTTGAAGTCATAGAAACATGCAGCTCAAGTTGATGAGGTAGACATATAAAATCTATAAATCAGCATTAACCAAGAAATAGTAAAAATGAGATCTGTTGTATAGTGGTATCCCCACGGTGACTGAGAAACAGTCAAACCAGCCTTCTGTTAAGAACTGTTCCATTTAAATAGTTTATTTAAATTTCCTTTTCTGGATTTAGGTACAAACAGCTATTGCCTATGTACCCTCTGGAAAAATTGATCCCCAATCTGGAGAACTGAAGCAGAAACTATAGAAATTTTTCATTGTGGGCACATCTTTTGTGTGTGAACAGCTCTGACACTTTTGGGTGAAAACTGGTGATAGAGAAAAACAGACAGACAGACAGGATAGTCATACAGACAAGCAGGACAGACAGACAGGATAGACAGACATGCTAAATAGACAGAAGGGCTAGACAGATGATAAGGAAATAGACAAACAGGATAGATGATAAATAGATACGCAGAGGATTTAGACTAGGGTCCTTTCCTCATGGACCTGAACCACAGATGGCAGAAGGGTCTAAGCCACTTTGTTTTGCATGTTCCTATGGGCCAAAGCAGTCTCCCTCCCCATCTGCACAGAACAGAGTAAAGAGTGGGATATGATCCCAGAAATGGTCACTTGTCCCACTCTACCAATACCCCTCAAGATTTGCTGATATATGAGTGAGCCAGTTTTCACCCTTTTGGCGATGTCCCAAGAAGTGCCAGCAGAAGCAACACACTGCTGAAAAGGGCCCTTCTGGAAACTTTGAATACTGGGAATGAAACTCCCTAGCCTTTAAGGACTCCAGTGCTCACTCTAGGGAGTGGCCCAGCCTTTGGAGTCAGTAGCTGGAGCTGGGACCAGATGGGTCATTCCAATTCAGATGGTTATGTCCCACTGCAGTGGCAGTCTGTACCAGTGTGGGACAGGTCATATCCTGGACCACCCTGGCCTGGGATTGGAACAGTAAGTGCAAAAATGGGGTAGGATATTTCTCTTACTTATGCCAGCCTTCGGCCCTAAGCCAATGTGTTGAGCTGCGAAGATAATAGATGTGAGCTTAAAGTCTCCCGGCAACCCAAGACAGGACTGCAAAAATTGTATAGGAAAATTGCAAGCGATATCACTCAGTGACCCACTTAAGTACTTTATTAGAATCTCCAGGGAATGGTGTAATGGTGGCTGCAGGAAATGTGTTAATCCAACCTGGTATAAAAAGCTTCAGGTTGTCATGTTAGAAGAAGGATCAGAGAGAGATGTTAAAGACACTGCATTTAAAAAAAGAAAGAAAGCATGTGCTTGTAAAAAAATTACAATAAATGCCTGATAAAAGCAGTGTTACAAGAAGACAGATCTGTGATCCCATATGGAAGGCCCAGCAGGACTGCTTAGTGTTAACTCTCTAGTTGGTCTGTTCATTTGGGCAGGTTTTATCACAGCTTTTAGACACGAGCCAGGCAAATCAAAGGAGTGGTGTGTCAATATCTACATTGCACAGATCAATGGAGAAGTTCAAAAGATGCTTTAAAAAATTGGGAGCCGTGCGCCTTGCCTTTAAATTCAGGGAACTTCCATGAGAGAATTTCAATAATGTTAGGAGCTGGGTATGTTATCACTCTAAGGGAAGTGAACAAGAAATGCTGCTGTCGTTGTCGTGGTGTGCTGAGCTTCTACACAACCAACCGGCCCACTAGCAAGTCATCACCTGACCTTGGGTAAAGCAACTAAAAATACACACTTTTATATTAACTGCAGGGCCAGGTCTGAAGTCTCCTGGCAACCATAAGATTAAGGGAGATTTTGTTTCTGAAATTGTTACCTTTAACAAGGTTTGTGTTATAAAATGCTGAAACCCTAGAATTCTAACTGTAAACTAAACTATTTTCCAGATATTCATCTGACAATCTGGAAAGTATGGCACATGGATAACAGAATCTCATGAGGTGCTGTTAATATCCGATCTTTGGATGTGAGACCTTAAAAGAATATTGAGCTCTCTCGAAGTTTATGACCTAAATACACACAGACACAGACACACACACACAGGAGGGGGAGAGTGCGAGAGGCAGTTTCTTCACTGTTGCGTACGCTGCTGAAGTGGCCAGGAAAGAACAGGAAGGGCCAGAGTGTCCTGGCAGTTTTCTACATAACAGCCACATGTCCTGACCTGTCTTTGGAGGCTAGGGAACAAAAATTCCCTGGCCTCCTAACCTGCAGGCTGGGGGGGTGGGGGTGGGGGTAGGGTTCTGTGGTGCACTCAGAATGGGCCTCAAAAGTGGTCTGTACTCAGAGCCTGCAAAAACAGTGTTTGGCTCCCTTCACAGTACGGACTGCTCCAGGTAATAGGGGGTGGTATATAACACCGTGGAGGTGTGTGGAGAGTACTCTCCTCCATGGTTCAATATACCATGGAGGATCCATTTTAGCAGTGCAATAAGGTGCACCCCCAGAATTGGGCCCCCAGGAACTCCTGGCAGTTGGAGCTTTTGAAAGAGGCACAGGGGCTGAGCTGAAACAGCCTATATCCCAATGCTGAAGGCCTTGTATTGTGCCACATTGTGCGAACTGGATCAGTTTGACTTATCCATGGAAGGTAAGAGCATAAATGGCCAGAGACCTCTGAACAGACCTGAGGTTCCAGCCCTTGGCCCAGAGTTCCATAGTAATGGCACCACAGTATTTGGTGGGCCAGCATGTTCGGCCAATTGTTTCCACTTTTCTACAATTTGGTCTTGTTGTCAGAATGTCGGACTCTTATCTAGTAGTTTTCCAGTTTGATTCTGCACTCTTCCGTAAAGCCAACCTGGTGGCCTCTAGCTAGTCACAGCTCCCTTTTCTGAGCTCTCAGAGCCTCATCTACCTGTGAGAATTCACAGCCTGTCTGTTGTGGGGAGAAGCATGGGAAGCTTTGTCAGCAGCTTTGAGTCACCTTAAAGTGTGAGAAAAGCCGGGTATAAAAGCCAACTCTTCTTCTTTTCCTCCTCCTCCCTCTCTTAATTATCGCTTGTTCTTCGGCAGTTGTAAACATCATCGTAAATTGAAATGACTATTACTGTTTAATATGCATAAAACAGAAGAAAAGCTAGGCAATCCTATTTAAATTAACAAACAAGTAAAATGGTATTATTCAGTCATTCATCTAGACTGGGTAGCTGGGGAATGAACTGCAGCAAATGATGTATCATAAGGGCCTAAAAGAATCATATTCTAATACAAAGCAAAGGAAGGCAAAAACAAAAACTTGAGAATCTACAACAGATACCACCAGCGCCTTAAAAAATGCATTTCAGCAAAAACAAGAGGAAAACAGTACAGTTTTGAACTTTAGCATAATGCCTGTGGGTAACTGAAAACTGTTAGGCACAAAGTTAGCTGTCAGTTCTGAACAGAGTTAGATGCTGATGCATGAGGTGAAATAGCTCGTCTGGTGAAGCGAGGTAAAGACAATCACTAAGAATATTCTGCACTTGCCAAGATACTGGACCAGCAATCATATTAGGAGTCTACCAGCTGCACGCTGGTGTGGTCAGAGCTTCCCTTAGACCACACCAAACTGTGGGAGGATAGCGTCTAGTACACTTGCTGGTCCAGTATACCAGTCAACATAGAATCACCCTTAGACATTGGTTCTCCCCACCCTTGGCCTTATTCAGGAATATGTCTCAGGATAGGCGGGTCTGTCATCTGTGGGCTAATGCAGAGCTGCCATAGTCTGCACTAGCATGCAGACAGGAGGCCCCTATTCCAGGATATATTCCAAAATAAGGCCAAGTTCAGAAAGGTCCATTGTTTCAGAGCCAGTCACTTCTATCCAAAAAGAATGGCAGGTATCAGCCAGCTGCATTTTAACCCAGAAAGCTACTGAAATCCATATACTTTCTCCTCCCTCTGCACTCTAAGGGCAATAATAATACACTTCCCTCTGCATCTATTGTACCACAGACCTTTTATTCCTCCTCTTCTTTTTCGCAGCATTCCCAGGAGAGACGCTGAAGAGTTACAGCATGCAGGCCTCAGAACTTTGGGGAAATGGGCTACCTATCTCCAGAAGATGCTCTTCCCGTCTTTCTTGTTTAATAGCCAAGATTTCATTAGTGATAGGAGGCACAGAAATTGGCTGCTGGGTGACCAAGATCACACAGGCTGGAACCAATGGAGCTTTTAACAATGGTTTGACAATGATGATAACAGGCCATTTAAAGCAAAAGGCAGCTGTAATGACATTTTATTGCATGTATATAGATCAGGAACGCAAGACAAGGAGTTATCTGAGGAATATCTAAACAGCCTTGTGGTAGCTGGGAAATAGGATGGCAGGCAAATGTAATGGGAATATTTTCTTAAAGTGAAAGTTGAATATGATACTTGCCACTGTTGTTGTAAAGCTTAAACTATTAGCTAAGTTTATGGAGTTTATGTTTGCTCTTTCATCTGGATGCATATGTACTGTTTCATTATAAAGTTTTATATAGGAGGTGAGTTACTGGATGAGATTTCCACATGTCCTGGTTTAATACTGGAGTGAGAGTGGCCAACCTTGCCAGTCCCACGCTAAGCCACAAAGGCAGAAACCTTGCAGCTGCAGAACTTTCATTCCACAGGTGAAACGTTTTCAGAGGTCAGGAAGATTGGCCATCTGACTGGCACCTAGGGCATATCATCTCACTCCTGCTGCTGAAAGGGCCTCTAATCCACATTAAAGTCCTGCAAATTAAGTTAAAGTCTAGTGGTTAGTGAGCCGGACTCTCATCTGTGAATACCGGGTTTGATTCTGCACTCCTCCTAGAAGCCATCCGGGTGACCATGGGATAGTCACAGCTCTATGAGCTCTCACAGCCCCACCTACCTCACAGGGTGACTGTTGTGGAGAGAAGAACAGAAGGTTTTGTCGGTGGCTTTGAGTCCCCTAAAATGGGTGAGAAAAGTGGAGTAGAAAAGCCAACTCTTTTTCTTCTAAAGGAAAACTAGCTGCCACGTGGACCTGCTTCTAAGCCACTTTTAATGCATGTGGATGCAAACCAAATGAGATCTGGCACAGCCAGACACAGCAGATTATGCACACATTAGGCTTTGGGAACTGAACCATGCATGAAAATGAAAGGGTATGTGGATTCAAGCTCGGACTGACTAGGCTTGGCTGCATCCACTGGCTTTTGTTCTGTGAGGTAGCCATCCTGCTTCCCTCTCCACTACTGAATTCATATTCCTAGAAATAAGCAGCACAAAACGCAGGAGAACTTTGGAAAATAAATGGCTAGAATGCCACCCCCAAGTCTCTGTTGATTTTATTATTGTTATTATGCATTTAGTCCTTATTGCCAGAATTCATGGCATCTTTGGGGGCTCAGAAAGAATCAGCTCAGAGAACGACAAGCCATCTCTGAACAGAGGTTAGTCATTCCTGATATATGTCCTTATTTGCTCACAAATGGGCCTGCTCATGCTACATCAGCCCACAGACTCTAACCTTTAAGGCCTTCTGGAGCCAACTGTTCAATCTCTGCTACCCCAGATCCTTCTCAGCTGGAATGCCAAAGAGTGGGCTAATATTACCACTATCGCTACAGACATCTTTGTGAACAGATTTTATTTAATTTGTTCATATCCCATGTGTCATTCCCAAAGGGCTCATCATGGCACACAGCAAGTGTTATATAAAAAACAAATGATGAAATAACATTAACTGTAGTAACATATATAACAGTTATCAAGGGATGTGCAGAACTCACCCTTGTTCAGATATAAAAGGGAGTCCAGCAAAGGTGTTCTCCCTGACACCCCTCCCTCTCTTCAGCTTCACTTGCTTAGGTGTGAGGAAGACTATGAAACAGGGAACTTATCACTTATTGCCTGCATCATTGGCACCATTACGGAGGCATTTTCGCACTACACTCATTCCATTTGGAACGGGTGTAGGACGGGAAGCCTAAGACACTTCAGGACGCTTTGACCATTCTCACATAGGAGCGCAGGAACGCGTGTAAACGCACTCCGGCGCGCCTGTGTGCGAATGCTCAAAGCATTCTGAAGTGCCTTAGCCGGCAAACGCCGGCAAGGGGCGGGGAGACGGCTGCCGAGGCTCCCGCAGCCAGCAAGGCAGGCAATCAGCTGATTGTCAGCCAGTGCCGGCGGGGGAGGGGAGCCCGCGGCTGTCAGGGAGAGAGAAACATGAGCGAATGCTTCTCTCCCCGAACGGCTGTGGGCGCTTCGTCCTCGCCGGAACGGATGTAGAGCACTTTAAAGTGCTCTACATCTCAAACGCGCGCAAGACAGCTCCGGACACGTCGGAGCGCAAGCCCCGCTGCGGCAATGCGTATGCCGCATCCCGGGCTGTCTTCCGCGCATTCCAAAACCCCGTGTGCGAAAACGCCTTAGGCCTCAAACCATGTGCTCAGCGCTTACGCTATCTTAGAAACCAGCCCCACTCTAGCAGCTAAACCAGCCACACACCAAGTAAACCACCACACCACACCAAGATCATCCACCACACAAACTTACCACGGCACCAGCAGTTATTCGTCCAAATTCCTCTAACAAACTCCTTTTACCTTCCATTTGGTTTGGTCTCAGGAGAGTAGCCTCCTTCCACTTAAGTACATATCATTGCTTTCATTGGGCTCAGTAAATGACTTTAGTTGTGGCCCTTTTGTAAGTCTTCAGATAACTTTCAAGTTTTTTTAAAAAAATCGCTTTCCTGGACTACAGATTTCCTTTGCTAGGTGGCTGCTTTGGCTGCGGATCATGGTGTTCACAATGAGAGGCTATTCCAAGCTCTACTTTCATCAGTTGTTACCACTGACCAAATTCATACATAATAGTATAAGCCAGGAATATAATAATGGATTCTAGGTTGCCTACCTGGAATCTAAACAAATAAAGGAGTAATTTGCACCATGCCTCAGAAAGGACATTGTAGAACTGGAAAAGGTGCACAAAAGGGCAAGCAGAATGATTGAGGGGCTGGAATACCTGCCTTATGAAACCAGGCTGCAACGTCTGGGCCTATTCAGCCTTGAAACAGCAGGTTTAAGAGGTGACCAGAGGCCTATTTGCACAAGAGACTCTCGGACACAAGTAGAACACCCTGGGATGAAGCTTTCACTCTGCTGGGGGTTCTGTTTGGAACTGCCCCAGCCCATCCCAGGGTGCCCACTTGTGTTCCAGGTGTACAGCACAAAATCGCTCCCTATATCTGGCCCAGGGCATTCCCAGCCATCCTGGGCCATCCCACAGCTATACGGGAGGGAGAGCATTCTGCCCCGCGCCCAGCTGTCACTATTGGTAGATGGGCCCAAAACTGTCAGCGCTTCGGACTGAAGGCGCTGACAGCATGGGGCCGGTGTACCACACAGAGTGGCACATCACCCCACCCTGGTCATGAGGCTGGGGGGAGGGCGGCACCCCCCTGGGTGCCGGTGGGCACCTAGAGAGCCCCTGGCAGCTGAGGCAGCCCAATCCAGGCTGCCCCAGTTTGCCAGCGCACTGGGATGGATCTTCAGCCTCCCTAAGCTTGAGTTGAGGTGCGCATGCCACTCGAGGACATGTGCACACACATGCAACTTACCTGGTCACCACCAGGTTCAAGTGGTGGGCCCGGCCAGTGGCATTGTGTGTCTGTGCATGCCACCGGCTCTGATTGGCCAGTTATCCGCGCCTGCGCAGAATGCCTGGCATTGAACTGGGTGTTCTGCACAGGCACGGGTAACTAGCCAATCAGAGCCAGCAGCATGCCAAGATGTGCAACGCTGCCGGCCAGGCCCACCACTTCGAACCTAGCGGCAATGAAATTGGTCACGTGCGTGCATGCCCCCGCTAGGCCCCAGCCTGGTGGTGGTGGTGCCGGGGGAGGTTCCTGTGGACTCTAGGTGATCCAATCGGCCCACAGGAACCCAGGGAAGGAAATGACCGGCCTGCCCACCCCTGGGTCTAATTCGACCCAATGGCAGCAGGCCTGGGAGGAGTGTCCTACCCCCATGCCGGCCTTTTCCGGCTAGGCCACACGGAGACAGGTTCCCCTTTCGCACCGTTCACCTGTAGTGCGAAAAGACCTCTGACTGAAGTATACAAAATCATTCAGTGTGGAAAAGATGGATAGAGAAAAATGTTTTTTTTTTCCTATCATACAACACCAGAACCAGGGGACACTCTATGAAGATGACGGGCAGAAGAGTTAGAACTAACAAAGGGAAGTATTTTTTCACCCAGAGGGTCATTGATCTATGGGATTCACTATTAATCCCATACAGGTAATGATGACAGCAACCAGTCAGGATAGCTTTAAGAAAGAATTAGATAAATTCATGGAGGACAGGTATATCAGTGGCTACTAGAAGTGATGCCTAGTTAAGACCTCCAGGTTAAAGAAATAGGCAGGATGCCTTTAAGGGCCATTTGCAGGGATTCAAGAGCAGGTGAAGATTTTGTCTTTGTCTTTTGCTTGAGAATACTTAGAAGCAATTTGTGAGCCATGATGTGAGACAGGAATGTGGACCATGTGGACTAGATGGGTTGTGGCCTGATCCATCAGGTCTTTTCTTATGTTCTTATGTTTTTAAGAGATGAAGTTTTATGAAACAGTGAGCATACAGTCTGAATGAGTTCTCAACGGTTAGGGACTAAGCCACTGATAATAACAGTTCCGTGAGAAGTACCATAGTATTAATTTTACCTTGCCAAGGAAATATAGTCAGGGGGTGGACCCACACCTGCCTTTCCAAAGCAGTTGGTTCTAGAGCCTTCTCTGCTGAAACCAAAAGGAGATTATTAGTTTCCAGTTTTCCTATCATGTTATAAAGGCCCTAAAAAATTCTGACTCTGATACCAACAGCCTAATTTGACAAATGTCATTCTCTCCCTCAGTGCTTCCCCTTGTAAGTTATAGGGCAAGCCAACATTTTCATGCTTGTCAAGAGACACTCTTAGCTGAAGCACAATGGAACAAAACCTGATGGCAAACCACTTTGGTTTCTAAGTGCTAGTTATGTAAGAAACTAGCATTGGAAAATGAGTGCTTTTTCCGTATTAACATTAATGTCAAAGCTACTGGCATGAATATAATCAAGACTGATATTTTATGCTGTAACTGACACACAGGAGTGAATATATTGCTGCACTCAAAGCAAACTGACTTTCAATAAAAGGGAAGAAAAGACTTGCATCACTTAAAGTTCTGGTGTACCCATTCACCTTTTAAAAAAGATACTCATACCAATTCATTCAGAAGGTCCTTCCTTCCTTCCTTCCTTCCTTCCTTCCTTCCTTCCTTCCTTCCTTCCTTATCTCCCCTCACAAAACCCTCCATTCCTCTCAGACATATTTGTCCTTTAGGACATCCAAGTATTGGATTCTTCTTATACTCCTTTTGAATTCATCAGAATCTGCCCTTCTGAAGTTCAACCTTGAATTCTGAGTCCTCTCAGGTCTTAAATTTCCTCCCTTCCCTTGGCCATTCCACAACCACCACACCTAAATTTGGGGGTTTTCTGTTTTTCTGTATGTATGTATGTATGTATGTATGTATGTATGTATGTATGTATGTATGTATGTATGTATGTATGTATGTATGTATGTATGTATGTATGTATGTATGTATGTATGTATGTATGTATGTATGTATGTATGTATGCATGTATGCATGTATGCATGTATGCATGTATGCATGCATGCATGTATGTATGCATGTATGTATGTATGCATGTATGTATGCATGCATGCATGCATGGGTGTTTTTCCACTTAGCACTACAGTACCCATTAAGGACCCATTGGGTGTCCTCTTACCTTCAGCTGCCAACTTCTTCCATGACTGCTGTGACTGCAAATACCCAGATGTCAGCCAAGAACCCACCAACTTTCCTTTACTTTTCTGTGTGCTTTGCAAGACAATCACAAAAAGGGCCAGCAGATGGAGGTAAACAGAGTCTTCTCACTGAAGGTCCCCAGATTATGGAATAGTCTCCCCCCTTAGATGCATCAGATACCTTCAGTTTACATGTTCAGGAAACTAGTGAAGATGCACCTCTTTGCCCTGGCTTTCAGCTAAAGAAACAGCTTTTCCTCCCCACTTGCACAAACTGTATTATTTTTATATGGTTTTTAATGTTGTTCCTCTGCCTGAGACATTTGGTAAAGGGTAGAATAAAAATGCAAATAAATAAATGAACACTATTACAGAAAACCTGGCATCATTGCCAGATTTCCTCTAGTAGTGATATTATGAGATATAGCCTCCATATCCCATGACTATATTGGGAATGCCAAAATTACATGTGGCATTCTCAGCATAATCCCAGGAGAATTGCAGATTTTAACCTGCATCTAGGGGCACCCTTAATTTGAAGTACACCATGATTTACTTTCGAGAAAACTCACAAATAGAATGAAATACTGATACTTACTACCTCCGCTGCTATCCTGCCAATTGTAAAGAAACCTTCTAAAAAAAATTAACTATGTGTACATAGGTTCCACACTTTTAAAAACTATGTAATTCTGTTCTAGCACAAAGAAGAGTTTGTGCGTGGGTTTGCACGCACAACTCTCCATCCAGGAATCGCGATGCCCGGATGGAGAACTGGGCACATAGACCGGGAAGTGCCTAGCATGAAGGTAGGCGGCAGTGGCAATGGTGGGGATGACAGGTGAGGGGTGTGGGAAGGGAAGAGGGGGGTCACTTAATTTAATGCACAAATATCTATAATCTGGCCAAACCAAATTTTCCCACATTTGATTCATATCGAATTAAATGTGGGAAATTGGCTTCATGCACACCCCTAGCAAAGAGTGAACAAATTCAGCCATGGTAACAAAAATGAACTGATTATATGCACTGTTAAAATTAAGTTAAATGCATCTCTTAAAAATGCATTGGGTGTGTCCCCAAGCAATTTAAAGTGTGCTAAAAATCTTCTTTTACCTCTGAGCACCCCCATGCCAGGGTTTTGAACGAGCTTCCAGTGCTACAAAAGAAGGAAAAGCCATGACAAAATACATGCCGTTTAAAGAAGACTTTCATCACTCTTTTTGGAAGTCACAGGTTTTCCTCGCAGCATTTACCTTGGGGACACTCCGTGGCAAAAGGGGCAGGGATTGCTGCCTGCACACACAGCCATAAAGCATTCACACATCTCCCAGAAATGCTGCAGCTTCCCTTTCCTTCCCTTTCTATAGCACAGAACTTTCAAAGAGCCAGAATTGTGGAGAATTGCAACATTGTTATCAGGCGTGAAGTGTTATCAGGTGTGAAGTGGATGGATTGCAACATTGTTATCAGGCATGAAGTGGGTTTATTTAAAGTCACCGCTGCTCTACCGGGTGCATTTTGACAGTGTTCTGGGAAAGTGCTAAGAGTGAATAAGCAAACGATCGCCCGGCCAATGGCTGCAGCCGGCACAGGAAGCCATTTTGGGGGACGGAGATAAGGGAGACGAACAGAGAACCGATGGCTATTTTTCCTTTGAACAAGAGAGGGGGCGGGGAGAAAAAGATGCAGGGAAAGAAAACACACTTCCGTGGGGATGAAAAGTGCATTTTAAACGCACATTTTGCTGAGCCTCATGCAGACGCTTATTCTGGAAGTGCAGGGCACTTTTAAAGTCCACTTGAATAGAGTGACAGTAGAGGGAGACTAGAGAGGCAAATAAGTATTTTGGGGATGCAGCCTGAGTAAACTGAGGACAGAGATTTCCAAAAAGAGAAAGAAAATAATAAAAGTTTATATGCTGATTTAGAAACAGCTTATGTAATGTAACTGCATTAATAGTACAAAGAGATAACGGGTGCCTGCTCTTCAAGTGCTAAACTCTGGCAACTCCTTGAAGGCCATTTTTCTTCCTTCTTAGATGTCATTTACCCTTCAAATGAACAGTGCTGGGGCAGCTCCTCACTTTACAATAGGGGTCCATTATCCCTATTGTCTTTGGACCATAAAACTAAACAAAATATGTAGCTTTTTTCTATATTTTTTTACCAAAAGTTTTTGCCATGGGAAAGAATATTATTTCAGGAAACATCTCCCACCTTCTTCTTTATAGTGTTAGATCAGCAGTAGGCATTTTTGACTGAATTATTGGATGTATGATGCCAGGATAAAACAGAGAAATGTATGCACCTCTTGCCTTACAGAGTAGGCGTCATCAAACATAAAAACAAAATGAATGTAGGTACTTTTCAGGTCACCTGGGATGATGCACTCGGAAACTAATTAGTGTGTACCATAAATAGGATCATATGGAGTTAATCTGAAGAAATGCATGGCGCTAACGCCTTCCTTGCATTATTAAGCATTCTGGTTAGTCACAGCAACTGCAACTGTTCTCCTGCGTGCTTATTAAAGTTTCAGTGTTGCTGACACAACCAAGCAAGCACCCAATAGATCAAGTGCAGAGAGAAATGCTTGTCCCAAGGTATGGCTGGAAGCTTTTCTTCGGAAATGAGAAAGTATAGGGTACGTCTGCAGGTTGGAACTAGCAGGAACCACGGACGGAGAACAAGCTTTCAGCCTAGGCAAGAGTGCCCTCTTCTGTGATTGTTATCACATAGCTATGAGTTTCTTCTCCTGTTTTTTCACACTATATCAACCTGATCTAGGATCTGAAGTTAAATGCAGAAAATACAGTTTCCTTAAAGACACAGAGCATCAGGGGTATGCACAAAACTGTTTGATTTCAAGACTGAGGGGGGGGGGAATTTGAAAAGAAACAAGGGCAAACATTGTTACAATGCTACAACCCTCAAAACATTAGAGTATCTCCCAGCCATTGGGTGCAAGGAGTAAGCTCTAAACTCTCCATTGGAGCCAGAGGACACTAAAACAGGTTGAGCGGTAGGTTGATCCTACCAACCAACTCACAAAGGAAATGAGCAATCATGATGGAGGAGGAGGTGGAGGAGGAAAATAAACATGTATTCAATATCCTTGTAGGAATTTTTGAGGTATTTGGGGAAAAAAATATGAAAGAGAACACTAAGGGTTGTTCAAGGATACATACAGCATCATAATGGCTCTAAATATCAAAGAAGCACATTCGGCCATATGGTACAGCATGTTTTAATGTTCTATGGCTATACACCCCAGGGAACAATGTGGCCCATGGAGAGCTACATCTGGTATAAAAGTGGCTTTTCACAGTGTGGGTGCTCCATATGGGAACATCCACGGCTGTTGCACTGGGCCTAGTGCGAATAGGCCCAGTGATATTATGGATTGACATGTCAAGGCTATATTTGAAATGTCACGATTAAGTCCAGCATTCCCAATATAGTGCTGGGAGAATTGCGGGTTTTACCTTACATCTGGAGGCAGCCAAAGTATAGACTGTGTGAAAGCACCTTGATTTCCCAAGCTGTTTCACCTTAGCACACTCTCACTTTCATAGCCATCTGTTCCTGCAATGGCAGATGTAGATCTAAGAAGCAATATGTAACCACCATAACTAGGAGCCACTAACAGCCTTATTCTCCAAGAAATTACTAATTCTCTTTTAAAGGACACCATACCTGCAACTACTGCTGCATCCTCTAAACCCTGGAAATGTGATTACATGAAGTAACTCAGTAAGTAATTCTACTGCAGAACCTATATGACTGTATAGGTATGTATGAACTTAATGATCAGTGTTGTAAAAAAAAAAAAAAAGACCTCTGTACTCTTGTCTTGTCCAGTCCAAAGGCAGAAATCCACTTGCTTAGTATAGAAAGAGACTTTTTAAATCTACATTGGCCCTGTCCCCATGCAATTGAAAGTCTGCTGGAACTCTTCTTTTGCCTCTGAGCGGCCCCATTCCAGGCTTTACAAGGCGCTTAGGGAGCTTAGGAAAGTGAGACACCCGCGATAAAATACGTCCACTTTAAAGAAGAGTTCCAGCGCTCTTTCGGCGATTCGCGGGTTTTGCTCGCTATATCTGCCTTGAGGACGCTCCGTGGCAAAAGGGGCGGGGATTGCTTGCCTGCACACACAGCCAAAAAGCATTCACACATCTGAGAAATGCAGCAGGTTCGCTTCCTTTCCTTTGTAAAAAGAGCCAGAATTGCTCAGAATTGCAACATTGTTATCAGTGATCTGTGAAAGCCTTAAAAGAGAATGAGCGAAGGATCGCGCTGCCGATGCCTGCAGCCGCTGACTTTGCAGGGACGGAAAGCCTTTTCTAACAGAGAACTGAGTGAAAGTAAGTGCTGAAAGTGAATGAATGAACGATAATCTGCCTTTGCTAGGGGCGGGAAGCCGTTTCAGGAGACGGGATCTGGCTATTTTTCCTTTTAACAAGAGAGGGGGCGGGGGGGAGATGCGGGGAAAGGAAACAGGCTTCCTTGGGGACGGAAAGTCCGTTTAGATCGCGACTACCATGGGGACGCTTATTCCGGACGTGGAGGGGACTTTTAAAGTCAGCTATAACAGAGTGACAGCAGAGGAAGCCGAGAAGGGCTAATAAGTCTTTTGGGGATTGGGCCATTGATAAGACTGCTGTGTGGTGCAAACAGAAGAACATGCATTAAAATATGCTGCCCTGCTGGATTGTGTCACAGCCCATCTAGTCCAGCATCTGGTATCACACAATGGGCCACCGATTGCTTGTGGGCACCTCAAGCAGAAGACAAAGGCAAAACCTTCACCTGCTCTACAATGCTGCAAATTGCTTTTACAGTAGGGATGTGCACAGATATTCGAGATATTCGTTAGTCGATTGAATTTGGACATTTGAATTCAAATCAAATGTCCAGACATTCATTTTTTTAGTATTCAAACGAATACAAATATTTTGAATTATTCATACTAATAATTTGGACATTCGTATGTGTAAAGATACATATGCATCACATATGTATCCGTATGCATCTTATTCGTATCCATATGCATCCGAGATGAAAGCAGGATGCGTACGGGATAAAAACAGGATGCATATGGGCACGTACGAGAATATTCATTCAAACAGATATGAATGTATTCGTATCAGTTCAAATGTCCAAACATTTGTTTTTTCTTTATTCGTACGAATGAATTCAGGTATTTGAATAGTCGATTCAAACTGAATCAAATTTGAAAATTGCATTCGTGCATGCACCTACTTTAGAGGCATCCTGACTGTCTCCCCCAGCCTGGAGGAAGTACCTAGGTATCCATTCTAATAACCTTTGATATATCTGTCCTCCCTGAATTTATCTAATCCTTTCTTAAATCTGTCCAGGTTGGTTCCTGTCACAATCTCTTCTGGCAGCAAGTCCCATAGACCAGTGACCCTCTTGGTGAAAAACTACTTCCCACCATTCAGGCATCCTTCAAATGCTGTGGACTAAACTCTCATTAAGAATGATGGGTTGTGTTATCCAACAGTATTTGGAAGGCCCCTAGGCTGAAGGGGCCTGCTCAAGGCTTATTTAAATTGGAACCTCAGTGAATTTAACTGATGGTATTTCTAAGCAGCAATGGTTATGATTTTCACTGCCTGGTCTGATATAGGACTCCCTTGCAAATCACTGAATGCATCCTCACAAGAGGGGGTGACTTAGGAATGCTTGCTTCCACCCCAGGGATTGGGTACAAAGTTTGCACATGGCACACATTTAACCTCCTCACTCTTCAAAGGTGAGGATCAAACATTCCCACTTTTCAAAGAAAGGACACAGCTTATGTTTTTATGCACCTGAAATGCCCCCAGAAGGATCCAATATTCAGCCAAAAGATACTACTGGGCAGAGCTATGATCTACTTGTGTACCTGAGGACTGCCATTTTCCTGCTTTGTGGGAAGTATGCTTCCAAGGATGCTTACCAGTCTTCAATAAGTCTTCGTAGCACCCAGACACCACACCAGGTGCTTACCACCACCTATATGGCTGCCTCCACAGTTTCCTTACTTTCAGCTTCGATGTATTCACATGGGTACTACTTATCCTTCATTATTCATCATCATAACAACAAGGGACACTTTCTCAATCTTATGTATCTGTAACAAATGCATGATTGCATTCGTACAGTTGCCATATTGAAAAGACTCTTCTGCTTTACCATCTAACATCTTTTCCATGTTGATTAAATACAGGGGAACCCTAACACCTTTCCCATGCTATCACCCTATGCATTATGGTATATGTGCCCTGCATAGCATGCCTCTGACAGTGCATTTAGAATCAAGAAACAGTGAATGTAGACAACACAAGCTGTGTAATACAGCAAGACTTTTCATTATGCGTAAAGCAGGCTCCCTACAAGGCATGCATGTTTGTACAGACAGCTGTGAAAAGTGCCACTTAATACTATTAAAAATAATGGCATGGTTTGTTTTCTGGCTCAAGTGATTGATAAACTGATGGATGATGTTGACAGAAACAGTGGCCATGAAGAACCAAATTCACAATGAATCATGTTTCGTACTAACCCGGAGAAAAGGAATTACAGAGCTGATTTGTGAACTGATGTTGCCCTTTAATGTGGCTTACATCAAAGTTTTCACGAAATTCATGGCTCCAACTCACTGCCATTACTGTGTCCTTGTAGATTCTTGTTGACAACATTCAGTTTATAATGCCACAGAACAGCAGTGTGGTGATCGTAGATAGTAAACCAAGACACACTATGAACACTATGAATAACAGGTCATAAATGGCAGATTTCATGCTTGGAATTTAGCTCATTCCTTGCTATATGCTAAGGCCACTGCCTCCAGGACTCCACACATGACACTGAAAACTGTTCCTGTCCCAAGACACACTAAACCTGCAGGTAGAACATTCTCCATTCCTGACAACACATGGAAATGGAATTTGAAAATTAAAAACAAACATCTGGCACAAGGAAACAGCCAGAGCACCACCTTAAATGTATCTATCAATACGTTTTACCCTGAAATTCTATGAGAAACAAGGCATGATGTATGCTTTGCTTCTCATATTACAAATACACATCCTGGTAAGTGCAGTTGCATCTCGCAAAAAAAAAGAAAAAGAAAAATCCCCACAGCTTTCAAAAGTAATGCAAAGCACATCTTTTATAAACGAAGGAAGTACCTTTCTCATTGTGTCAAAAGAGGGAAAAGTCATCTAAGTTGACAAGATTGGAAAAAGAACCTGACATTGGACCTTGCAGGGGTTGTCTGCAAAGGAGTAATGCTGGAGGGTTGGAGATCAAAACTCCTCCATTCCACTCTTTGTAATTTAGTCATTATTGCTCCCCCAAGGGCTTTCAGTGTTGGCCTTCTTATGTAAGTTCAAGTGGCCCTAATTGGCTCCACTTAGGTCAATGCACAAAGATATTTCTCCTGGGCTTGTCTGTTCTTGTTCTTCCTTTCTCTTAAAGGAAAACACAGCAAAAACATCTGTCTCTCTTTATTACCCTGCTTACAATTCCACATGTGTTTGTAAGTTCCTGCCTGTAGTCTGTAGTCTGAAATTCTGAAATTGTTACAATCATTGTCTTCTGCAGGAGCTTAGACTGAACTAGCATATTATTTGATTTTAATGTGTCCTTCAGGGCAACCAGTGAATGGTTGTTTATGCTGCAAGCCCAACAATTTCAACATTTTTTACTGTTGGTTTATTGGTTTGATTTTTTTTAGGCCTAGGAATTGGCAGGTAAGTCCCTTCTATGAATCAAAGACCTTCTGTAAACTTACCAAAAAATACACTTGTCAGACATCAATGACAGTTCTTGCACTTGAAGTGTGGAGTTGGTGCAACACTAGAAGCATTTAACTTGGAATCTTTGGAGGAGGAGGAGGAGGAGAAAAAGAAGAGCTGACTTTTCTACCCCACTTTTCTCACCCATTTAAGGGGACTCAAAGCGGCTGGCAACGCTTTTCTATTCTTCTCCCCACAACAGAACACCCTGTGAGGTGGGTGGGGCTGTGATTGCTCAGGAGAGAGCTGTGACTAGCCCAAGGTCACCCAGCTGGGTTCATGGGGGAGGGAGGAATCAAACCCGATATTCCTAGGTAAAAGTCCAGCTCCCTAACCACTAGACCAATGATGGCTAACCTTTTGAACTCGGTGTGTCAAAATTCGCAAGAAAATCTAGCTTAACTCGGGTGCTGTGTCACATCTAGAAATATCCATAATTTTGTGATATTTGTAGCTCTAGTAAAAAAGTTATATTTTTGATACCATATATTCCGGTGTATAAGATGACTGGGCGTATAAGATGACCCCCAACGTTCCAGTTAAAATACAGAGTTTGGGCTATACTCGCCATATAAGAAGACGACACCCGGCATATAAGACGGCCCCCGATTTTTGAGAAGATTTTCCTGGTTTAAAACGTAGTCTTATACACCAGAATATACAGTATATGTACTTTATTAGAAGCAAAAACAAATATTTCTTAACATTAGTGACTTCTGCTGCTAAATCTTCAATTGAAAGTTGGTATTTCATACACTTTAAGAACAAACAAGCACTACACGTCCAGGTGCCAGGGTGACCATGTGTGTCACCCAAAAGGGCTTGGCGTGTCACCTGTGACACACGTGTCATAGGTTGGCCATCACCGCACTAGACCAAACTGGAGATTAATTCACATTTGTATACCACTCTTCCTCCTGAGATTCTACAGATGAAAACACAGGTTAATAGTGTAACAAATGTCATAGAAATGAATGAATAAGAAAGGGAATCTAGATTTAATGATCACATGATAAAGTAAAGCTAGGAATATCTAAAAATGGTAAAATAATATTCTTGCTAACTGCTCTGCAGTTTAAGGTCTATCAGTGACTTCTGATATAAACAAGAGAGGCACTTGCTGCCCATTTCAAGCAGTAGTGTCCCCAAATACCCTGTAAGGCTCTTACGTCCAAATGAATATGGGTACATAAGATGCACTGTATATTTGAAACCCCAGAGAGGGGTCCTCTATTGCTTATTTACAGTAATTCATTTCGTCTTTGGAAAAGTTATTTGGTGCATCTATAATTTATATGTAAAATACTGCTTTCTTATACTAAGGGATACAAAAGAGCCATAAAATGCATACTTAAAAGCTTGCTGCTTGCAAAGCCAGCCTATAATTGTTCTCAGGTGCCGTATCAGAGAAATAAAATGATGGTAACGTATTCCCTCTTACGTGCAAGTTTCAGGAAGCTGAACAGATTTTTCTGACTTACAGTATTTCTAGGGTCTTTCTGAACTTACCCTTACACCAACCCAGGCAGGAGTTTAGAGGTCATTGTGGACTGGCTTAAGGGTAGGCCACTTTGCCTGCTAGCACCTTCCATCCGCAATGGGCAAAGCATAGGCCAGTCCTGGTGACCAAAACGACCACTTACCAGAGGTCCAGGGGCTGCTAGAAAAGAAAAGGGGAGCACACAGAAGGGTGCATGTCTCCCTGTTCCAGTGGGGAGACCCTTTCCAGTAGCACACCAAATTGTGCTCCTGAAATGGGCCTCGCTGGGGATACAGGGCTAGAAACCTTTGTTCCTGGTTGCCAGAGCCCTCAAAGCAGGCCCCAAAGCCTCTCATACACATACAAATGTCAGAATAATTCAAACAAATAGATTCAAAAATTTGAAATTCATTTAAATGTTTAGATTCTAATTTATAGACATTTGATTGAAATTGGAATGTCCAGATTCAAATGAATTTTATTGAATTTTAAATGCTTTGCACACTTGTGCACATCCCTTCTAAACAGTACTTTGGTCCACATTGACATTACACATGTGGTGGTGTGGGTACGTGCATGCACAGAATGGTATTACTGCTGTGGCTTCCCTTGGAGGTCTTTGCTTGCTGGTTTTCCCCCCTCATTGATGGAGTTAATATGGCCAGGGCCCCCAGCTTTCTTAGTATCGCTGTCTAGCCACAGAATAGCTTGTAACCCAAAAAGTGATCACACCAAGAGATATTAAGATGCAACCTTCAAATTGGCACAACCAGAAACAGCTGGGGCCTGTTCTATTCCAACTTCTTTTACCTTGCCCAAAGGTCTCTTGAGGACACATTACAGTCCAGATGCAAAGTGAGGTTGGGCTGGACTTTCACTGACCATTCTTCTGGAAACCCCCCTTGGGTCACTATTGATTGGCATGATTTCTCATCACTGTTTCACCTAGTTGTACTTGACCCCTCTGGCCCAGCTATTCAATCAATTCCACAAGTAGACTACCTCCAAACCAAAACCCTCCTAGGGGTGGGAACAATACTGTCAGATTGAAACACATGGATTCCACTAGATAAAACAAAGCACTAGAGAAATCATTGCTGTTCCGTGTGGACATTTATAAAAGAATAGATTAAAGGAATAATAGCATGCCATGAACACTGTGAGTGACAGTTATGCAATAATGGAGATGGAAAACAGATTTTTAAAGAACTGCTTTTGTTGTGCTTGACTGTCAGCAACATGCAGATAATAAATATAAAGTAGCAAAAATGGATGATTTGGAGTCTGGCACATTCACAGTTTTCACTGGGCTGTTCTGAAACTTCTTTCTCTCCTCATTAGTACAGGCAGGTTAATTTTGTCCCCCAGTCAAATAAAAACTGTAGACGCATCCTTTGAATGCAGTTTAAAGGGTATGGTTACATAATACAACGTACAATTTTAGGATACTGACTGGGGGAAAATACCTGTTGTAAAATAGCAGGAACAAATCTGCAATAATGATGATGTTGATGATGATGATAAAATACACAGATTGGCTAATTTTTCATGCATACTAACAAGGGTTAAAAAAACTTCTTCAAATTCTGACTGTTACCTAAAGCAGTGATGGCCAACCTATGACATGCATGTCACAGGTGACACGCCAAGCCCTTTTGGGTGACACACATGGTCACCCTGGCACCTGGGCGTGTAGTGCTTGCTTGTTGTTGAAGTGTATGAAATACCAACTTTCAATTGAAGATTTAGCAAACAAAATTCAGCAACAAAAGTCACTAATGTAAAGAATTATTTGTTTTTGCTTTTAATAAAATACGTATATCAAATATAACTTTTTTACTAGTGCTACAAATATCACAAAATTATGGATATTTCTAGAAGTGACACAGCACCCAAGTTAAGCTGGGTTTTCTGGCAAATTTTGACACACCGAGCTCGAAAGGTTCGCCATCACTGACCTAAAGCCAATGTGCAGCTTCTTCCTTCTACACAAATGATGGTCTTTGTGCTGTTCACTGATGAAAAACACCACTATTTGCTTATTTAATATTATTTCCTATGGACTAAAGAACGCTGCAGGTTGCTTGGTGTACAGTTCAATTAGTTATGTCAATTATGGCCACAACAACCTCTTTGGTGAAAGCGGTTGAAAGGGCAAAGGAGATGCAGAAAGAACCGAATAAGCCATGCTGCTTCAGGGTTGGTGAGCATTTCTTGTAGTAAGAATGTCAATCTGTTGCTATAGTTAATGAAGGGACATTTTATTTGATTTCTTAACTGACCAAAGAAAGTTGTGCAATAGTAGTGTACTCAAAAAAGAGATTGCAGTCACTATAAAAGATATTTTAAGCCAAAAGGTTTAAACATTAATAAATTGAAGAAAAAGCTGGGTAAGGGTGGGGAAAGAACTCTTCAATGTTACAATGTGGGTTTCTCAGCTATGAGACAACCAATAGAGCTGCCCTCCCCCATTTGTATTATTGATTTTTAAATTACATTGTGTTTTTATTACTTTTTCCTTGAATCTTTCACTGTAAGGACTGGCACAAGATCTAATCAGAATGTAAGGAAACCATTTTATCTAGTTATTCACATAGCACACAGACTACAGCAGTCTCTGATTCTGTTTACAGCGTAATGGCATCAAGTGGCCAATTGTACATTGGAAAGAACATGGATCTGAATGGAATGCCCGCTTAAGGGTCTAGCTAAGGCCCAAAGTATAAGAAAATGAAAGTAAAGTACAGCTTGAAGCTCTCCTCAGGGCGTATTAGCTGGATAAGAATTGGATTATTACTAAATCTTTCTGTGCCAGTTGAACATAAGGTTCTGCTAGCAAAATGGATTCACACTTTGAAAGCCTGGTGAACTTCTCCGTGTTCTGGCTCAGAGGAGAGTGTGGGGGGCTCAGAAAACCCACACAAGAGCATATGTGTATTTTCTAGACCTTGAACTTCTTCAGTTTCTTGGACCCAAATCAGAATAGCAGATGAATCCTCAGTACTAATTCCCTCAGAGCCAACCCTGAGATAATGTACATCCTCCATGGAATTGGCTGCCATGGAGAATGGCAACAGAATGTCTGGTGACATCTAAGTTTTAATCAACCTTACATAAGAGGAGTCCTGCTGGACTGGGCCACAGCCCATCTAGTCCAGCATCCTGTATCACAAAGTGGCCTACCAAGTGCTTCCAGGCATTCTCAAGCAGAAGGTAAAGGCAAAACCTCCACTTTCTGTCAAATCCCTGAAAACTCCTTTAGGGGCATCCTTCCTGTCTTTGATAATCCTTTAAGGTGAGCCATTCTCTTTCCATGTTATTTAACCCAAAGGTAGATTATCTGAAAAGTGGATAAAATGCCATCAGGAAGTACGTAAGGTGTGTGCATTTTTAACCCGTAAAGCTCTGAAGTGTTGCTCAAATGCAGTTAAGGAAGTTGATACAAATGGTGGGGTTTGGGAGTGACGGCTACAATGGAATGGCCAGTGGTGCCCCAGCACTGTGGAGGAGGAAATGGGAAACTCAAAACAAATCGAGGAGGAATAAATATGCACACTCTTTAAAATATGTGCTGAAAGGTGATAAAAGAAGGAAGAATTTGAGGACCACTAATGACTTTTGTCTTCTGCTTGAGGATGCACATAAGAAATTGGTGGGCTACTGTGTGATTCAGGAAGTTGGACTAGATGGGCTGTAGCCCAATCCAGCAGGGCTCCTCTTATGTTTTTATAATTGTGAGTGTGAACATTCTCAAAGCAGAATGAAACTTTTCTTTTTCTTTCTTTCTTTCTTTCTTTCTTTCTTTTTTTTTTTGGTTCAAAGCACTTCAGGAATATTATGTATTAGTTGGGCTCAGAAACTTGCATAGAAGAAACAAAACTGTGAACACCCACAGTCCTGTCACAGTGTAAGAATGTTAACCGGAAACAGAGTGTGGGGGTGACTTCCGTGCTTGGGTGGCAAACCTCAGCATAAGGAAGCACTCAGAGCATGCCGACCCTTCTAATCTTTCTAGAGCATAAACATTCACCTTGCTGAAGGACAGGGTTTACACAAGTGGTTCACGAGGACACCACATGCCAGTTCAGCCAGTGTCTGAATGTTTCCTCTCTAACCAATTATATCCGGTTTTTACCAATAACAAGGTATCCTGTGCAAAGAGATATAAGCAACTGTGTAACCTAGTAAAGGACTTCAATCTTCAACAGTCCTCCTCCACTCTCGTCTCCGTGTCATTCATTTGAACAATAGAGTACTTAGTATTCTGGAAGATTTAGTCCTGCCAAACCCTATTACTGTTACTTTGCAGCTGTCCCCATTCTGAAAACGCACTAAGGAGGGGCAGAAAAGAAGACTTCCTTTTCCTCTTTGGCCAAAATTGTGTTTACCCCAGTTACTGGCATGTCTGAGTTTAGGATATAGTGCCAAGATACACAACAGACCCTACGGCTCTGCAGACCTCTCAGGACTACAAATCCCAGCAATCCATGTCAGCCCTACTGGATCTGGCATAGCATGCTGGGAGTTATAGTCCAGGAACATCTGAAGGGCTGCAGTTTGAGACCCCCGATATACAATAAATAAAGAAAGGAGCTGCTGTGCCCTAAAGGAAGTTTTAAAATATCTCTCTTTCCCACAAATACATAAATAATGAAAGCAGGAAATATACACTTTCACCTGTGCCTACTGCACTCAATGCAGCTGCCTGATTTACCTGTCCCAGTTCTCAATGTGGTGAGTTATGGAGAATGAAGACGTTTTCGCACGGGGCTGAACGGGACGCGTGGGAGACAGCTGCGGACACGGCATCCGCATTGCCCGAGCGGGGCTTGCGCTCCGACGTGTCCGCAGCTGTCTTTCTCGCGTTCGAAATGTAGAGCACTTTAAAGTGCTCTACATGCGTTCGAACGCGGACGAGCCGCCCGCAGGCGTTCGGGAGGAGAAGCATTCGCGCCTGCTTCTGTCTCCCGAACAGCTGCGGGCTCGCCTCCGACGCCGGCGCGGCTTCGACAATCAGCTGTTTGACAATCAGCTGATTGCCGATCTGCCTCCGCGGCTGTCTCCGCGCCCCTGGCCGGCCTTTGCCGGCTAAGACAGCTCCCGGCGCTTTGAGCATTCGCACACAGACGCGCCGGAACGCGTTTACACGCGTTCTGGCGCGTCTGTGTGTGAAAGGTGAAAGCGCCGGGAGCTGTCTTAAGCTTTCCGCCTGAACGCGTTCCGTTTGGAACGCGTTGCAGTGCAGAAATCCCTTGAGATACAACACATCATGTGAGTGGAAATGCTTTCTGCCAGCACAAAATTGTTTATCAATAAAACCAGAATACTAGACATTGAAAATAAAACTCAAAAGTACCAGCAGCCAAAAGATCTGGGAAATATGAAAGAACATAAGAGTTGTCCTGCTGAATCGTGCCATAGTCCAGCATCCTAATCCACCAATTGCTTCTGGGCATTCTTAAGAAGAAGACAAAGGCAAAACCTCCATTTGCTCTCAAGTCTCTGCAAATGGCCTTGAGAGGCATCCTGCCTGCCTCTCCACTGTACAGATGGTTCTTAGGCATCTGCCCTCCATGAATTTGTTTAATCCCGTCTTAAAGCTATCCAGACTGTCACCACCTCTTCTGGTAGCAAATTCCATAGACTGAAGACCCTCTAGGAGAAAAAATACTTCCCTTGTTATTCCTAACTCTCCTGCCCATCAGCTTTATATCATGCCCCCAGGTTCTAGTGTTGTGCAATAGGTAAAAGAAGTTTTCTCTATCTACCTTTTCCACACTGTGCATGACCTTATATACTTCAGTCAGGTCATCTCTTAAATGCTGCCTTTCAAGGATTAAGAGGGCCAAACACTGCTGCCTGATTTTATAAGAAGGTGTTTCAGTCCCTTGATCATTCTTGATCAAGTCATGCCTCCATGTATCATTCAAAGCACCACAGAGGGGCATCAAAGTCTGTCCATCTCCACAGCACCCCACTCTGAAAAAGCATGAGAGTCCAAAGAAGTATTTCAAAGAAGGCCAGCCGTGTTGAGATGTAATATCTCAGAAGAGTCTCCACACTAGAAAGCACAATTAGACAATTCCATAAAGCAGACAGATGTAAGATAGCTACCCAAGTTGATTTCAAAATATAGACAAATTTCATAGCAGTAATGCTGCCATGAATTTCCATGTGGCTTTTTGATCCTCTAGCATGTCCTTAGGAAAGATTCATTTGTGTTTATGTTTCTCAGATGTCAATTTTTGTTTACCAATGTAAGCAAATTACAGCCCTGTGTTTCTTACATACCCCTTCCTTGGCTCAACCAGGAGAAAGCAATCTTTGTATTGGGTTCCATGCAGAAAAGAAAATAGGAACCCTGCATCTTTAAAAATTGCACAGAAGAGGCAATTTCAGCAAGTGTTGCCTTGACTGTTTTTTTCTATAAGGAAATTATATGTTCTGGTGATATAGGGCCAGCTGTGACAGTCCCTTTGTAAAGAAATATCTCCAGTTTACCTGCCTGCCTTTTTGTGGTGCTTCAGTTCTCTTAAGGTTTGGACCCTTTTTGCCCCTAGAAATTGCAGAAGGGAAAAAAAAGGACAAAGTGGGCAGAGCCAAGGCATGCTTAAACACACACACACAGATACTCACAAACCATTCACACATCTATATCGATGGATACAGTTTTAAGGAGTCAGCCAACAACATACCTGTACTTCTGATATCATTGGTTTCAGCATCACACCAGTGTGCAGGGCATAACTTTGTTCAACAATAATCATAAGTACTTAGGGCTAATGCTATAATTGGATAAAATTTTCTGAAAGTCAATCCCATTAAACTCAAAAGGACATAGATTTGAATAAATATACATTGCATAGGATTGTGCTGCTCAGGAATGATCCACAGGCTAAAGCAGAGTGCCTTGCCCCTAAACTGCCAATAGGGTCGGCCATTTTATTTATTTATTTACATTTCTATCCTGCCCCATACCCAAAGGTCTCTGGGCGGGTAACAACAGATTAAAACAGATTAAAACAGGATACACATTAAAACAGCATATAAACTCAATTAACAAACATCTCCACACAGCTAGTCCATTCATAAAGTCAGGAGGGGCTCGGCCCCAAACATCAATATTTTCTGTAGAAAATTATAAGGTTGCATCAGACATTGCTTGTTCTGCTGTATTTGAACATTTCAGAATAAGGCATGAATTTTCTGGAATATCCATGCTTTATTCCAGAATGTCCAAATGTAGCAGAATAAGTAACCAACATCTGAATGCAGCTTAGTATTATGACAGAGGAGAGAACAGCAATTAGTGAGAAAGGAAGTTTAGACATGTTCCAGTTCACATGAAACTGAGAACCAACAGAAAGTATAATCCAGAATCCATATTATGCACCTGTAGTGCTGAAATTCAAGACAGCTTGAATAAACTAACTTTCAATAATCTGAAGCACTCTCCACATTTGGTTCTATTTCAGCCGAATGGAGAGGCTACAGAAACCTCTGAATACCCAGTGGTTTCCGCCTATGAGGAGAGGAATGAATTAAATTCAGAGCTAGGCTTGCTGGCTGAGGAATCAGGATTTAGAGATTATTTATATGAAAAACAGATTCTTCTCATTAAGTCTTACAAAACAAGTAATTGCTTAACACCATCTTGATTAGAAGCTACAAACATGGTGAGGGGCGGAATCGGTTATTTTTAAAGAAAATCAAAACAATGCAGACAAAATAAGCTCAGTTTCAGTTTTGAGGTAACCCAGGTGAGACCACCTCAGCCAAAAACATTAAATTATGGATTAGAAAACATCAGAAAGGAAAAAAAATCCATCAATAATTTAAGTGAAAGTTTTGGTACTAAATGTAAATACAAACTTCTTTTTAGCAACAGTATTTTAGGTCATTTCCACACTTACCACAACTAGGGAACCAGAAGGGGTTTATGGATCTTCTTTCTGTATGCTGGTGCTGAAAGCTCCTCGCCCTCCTGGTATGCTCTCTGTCCACAAAAAGTGTCCCTTTTTGCACTTTATCTTTTTCTAAACTATATACCAGGATACGGGTCTGCTCTCCATATGTTGATACAGGCTATGGCAGGTCTTGCCTGGGGTCTGCCATAGTCTGCACTATCACGTAGACAGCAGACCTCCTATTCCAGGATAAGGCTAAGTGTAAAAAGGTCCCAAACTAGGACACCCCAAATGGTGTCCTGGTCTGGTCTATATGACCTCCATGGTCCAGTATATCACAGGGGACCCATTTCAGGGCTGGCCTGTGGAGCATTTGAGGGCACCCTGTGCCAAACCTGAAAATGGTGTACATCTTGGAGCCAGTGCAAGGACTTGCATGGAACAGGCCATCCCAGTGTGGTTGGCCTTGTCCCAGACCAGGAGCAATCCATTCCAGGATTGTCCCACTCTGATCTGGAATAGGGGGTCTGATGGCTGCTCACATCTCTTAGAGCTTAGGCCTGTGTTCTGCTACCTGAGGGGACACTGAGGCTTGTCTTTAAATAATTCCCAAAGAAATGCTCTGATTCTTTGTTCAATCAGGAATTAACAGATTTATTTTAAAGCAAACAAAACACAAACAATTTCAGTTTCTTTCTCAAGGCAAACAAACAAATACTTTATGTGTCTCTCAGGGTGCGTTCCCATGGTACTAATTTGTATCTCTATTGCCCCTCCACTGAAGTGGATTAAAGAAAAGCGGGTTCAATCCGGATTTAAGCGTTGCCAAGGGGGTAAGCAAAACACACATTTAAAATGAACGGACCGTCCCCAAGGAAGCGTGTTTTGTTTACCCGCATCTTTTTCTCCCTGCCCCTCGCTGTTTCAGTGGGTGATCAGGCGGAAGGAATTTCCAGCTGCCGAAACGCCTCCCCCCCAGCCAGCGATCCTGCAATCCTTTCCTTCAAAAAGACCAAAAGAAAAATTTAAAACTTCTCTGATCGTCTCCCCTGCTTGCAAAGACTGCAGCCGGCACTCTTTACAAGATCTCCACCCAGCCAGCTCTTTTACACTTTCACTTTCACGGAAGCAATTCATCAGAATGTATCTTTGCTGTTTCTCTTTGGGATTGGAAAGAGAAACAGCAAAGAGAAAATGCCTGCCTAGATCGCTGTTTGCATAGACCGCTGGCTGGATGACAGGCAAAAGAGAGAGAGAGAGATGATCTCTCTGGCCAGCAATTCCCACCTGGGAGAGAATCCCCGCCCCTTTTGCCACGGAGCGATCCCATGGAAAATGTTGTGCTGAAAACCCACGTCTTCCAGAAAGTACTGCTTTAAACAGGTATTTTTTTAAAGCGGGTTTTCCCCATTAGCGGCACTGGAAACCCAGATTAAAGCCATGCATGAGACCGCTCTGTGGCAAAAGAAGATTTTCAGCAGACTTATTATTGCATGGGAACGCAGCCCCTGTTGAAACAAGATGGACTCTGACTGAAACTTTGAAGCTTAGGCTCTTTACTTTTCCTTGCTTTGAATTCAACTTGATGGTTCTTGCTGTTGCTTTGATAATATAAATAGTATATATATATTATTTATTAACAATTTTGCTTTGATAATGCTTTGTTGTTGCTTTGTTACTGCCTAAGTTGCTTGATATATACCTAAGTAATAATAAGGATGGCCTAAATGCTGCCTTTAACTCTAAGAACATAGGCCTTTCTTATTCCCTCTCTCAGTAAACTCTCCTCAGAAGAGTTTTGGAATGTACTAAAATGTAACCAGCTATGGGGGTATTCTCACAGCTCCACCCAGCCAGGACTAATACATTTGAACCTGCACTGAGGGTTTTTCCCTTTAGAACTTCTGACTTTAACAGCAAATTGGGGCAGGGCAGCAGAACCATAACTGGGGGAATGGGGCATGGGAAAATGCCCTTAGCTGCAAGCAGTGAGAAATTTCATCATGTTGCCTGCATTAAAAGCTGCTGGAAATCTTCCCTCTGTGCAACTTTCAAATTAGCAGGAACCCTTCATCTTTTCCATAGGGTAACCCCAAAAGCCATGTCTTTTCTTTGTGATAAGTGCAAACAGTCCTAATGTTGATGGTTCTTTGCTCTATCATTCATGTCTGTACATTCTCTGTCTGCTTTCCCCATCTCTTGCACCTTTAACCAAATAATTGCTGGATGTTCAGTCTATTTTTGCAGTAAAATATATATTAAAAGTCTAGGGGGGTATCACTACATTTACATGTAGGCAAACACTTTAGTGACATGTGTTTCTTCTTTATGGATATTTATTCAAAATCTAGTGTGTGCGTGCTTGTGTGTGTCTTGAAAGACAAACTCTTTACATTCTGGATGAGGGGGTGGAACTGACAGACGGCTAGTCTGTTAAGCTGAAATATTACACAAGATATGTCTATTTGCAAGGAATACTTCCATTTCCAAGTGTTGGTTTAAATGTTGAGTCACAAAACACAATAACATTCAAGTGGCATATGAGTCAACAATCGCCATTAATATGTTAATTCAGATGTTGAATGTTGATTTGACATTTGAATCAACATGTTGAAATAAAGTGTTTGATTTCATCAACAATCCAAAGTGAACATTTCATTTCCATATGTCAAAACATCTGGGTTTCCATTGGAAATGTTAAAATATTTCATTTTTGTGCAATTGACAAGTCAAATCTTTTGGCACCTCATATTTGACTTTAATATTATACATTATTGTATCAGTCTGTCAAGGAAGTTTGAACAATAAAGTCTGAATTGTACAATAAAGGCACTGAGATGATGGAGTCTGTTCTAGGCTTTTTATTCTGTTGCTGTTCTGATAACTTTCTGTCTGCTATTTATGGCTGTTTTCACATGGCCAGATGAGACCTAGCACAAGCTAAGGGCAGTCCACCTTTTGGGTACCCATGCTATCCCAGCCCCATCCACCAGCTCTGAAGTCTGGGCATAGTACTTGAAGCTGGTAATCAGCCTCCAAAGGCCAGGGGGTTTTCATTCCCAGCTTTCAAACATCCTGTGCCACTTCTGCCAGCAGTTCTTGGAGGGCTTCCAAAAAGGGTCCTCCATGAACCCATTATTCCTAGTAAAGTAAGGATACGGCACCATTTTGGCACCCTATCATGATCTCTCACTTCATCCAGTGTGGATGAAGTATTCTTGGGGTGGTGGTGGTCATGGCTTCCTGTATCCTGCACCAGTATGAGGAAGGGAGGCCTCCATGTATGAATGGGGGTGGTTTGGGCTGAGTGCTCAGAAGAAGGAAAGAGCCAGCAAATTATGAATGCTGCATTTGGCAGTGAAGTTATGGAGAGATGTACAGGAGAACAGTACAGCAGGATTAAAAAAATGAAATAGAGTGATGGGGAATGATTAACCATTAAGCAACAGGGGAAAGGCTGTAAATGATGGAAATGAAGATAAGGATGGGTCTTCTTGGAGGGTGAGAAGAACAATAATTTTTCCCAGTTTTAAAAAAATTCCCATCCTCATTTAGTGTGAACTAATTTCCTGGTATGTGAAAGTGTCATATTCAGGCTGAGGCCCTGTCCCCAAGCAATTTAAAGCCCTCTAAAAATCTTCTTTTGCCTCTGAGCGCCCCCATGCCCGGCTCTTCCATGAGCTTCCAGTGCTACAAAAGGAGGAAAATCCGCGACAAAAAAGTGCACTTTAAAGAAGAGTTCCAGCACTCTTTTTGGAAGTCACGGGTTTTCCTGGCAGCATTTACCATGGGGACGCTCCATGGCAAAAGGGGCGGGGATTGCTGCCTGCACACACAGCCATAAAACATTCACACATCTCCCAGAAGTGCAGCAGCTTCCCTTCCTTTCCCTTTCAAAAGCTCAGAATTTTCAAAGAGCCAGAATAGTGCAGAATTACAACATTGTTGCAATTATTATAAGGTGTGAAGTGGTGGATTGCTGCAGTCACCACTGCTCTACTGGGTGGATTTTGACAGTGATCAGTGAAAGTGTTGAGAGTGAATGAGCGAACGATCGCCCGGCCGATGGCTGCAGCCGCTGCCTTTGCTGGCACAGGAAGCCATTTCAGGGGGGGGGGCGGAGATCTGGGAGATGAACAGAGAATCGATGGCTATTTTTCCTTTGAACTTGTTGGGGGTTTCTTCCTGGTTGTGGCCACGCAGAGCGCAGTCCCTCCCCATTCCTGCCGGCACCCTATCAACAAGAGAGGGGGCAGGGAGAAAAAGATGCGGGTGAGCAAATCACGCTTCCGTGGGGACGGAAGGTGCATTTTAAACGCGCGTTTTGCTGAGCCTCATGCGGACGCTTATTTCGGAATTGCACAGCACTTTTAAAGTCCACTTGAATAGAGTGACGGTAGAGGGAAACTAGAGAGGCAAATAAGTCATTTGGGGATGCAGCCTGAGAAGTCTTTCAGAGGGAAAATGCAGACCAAACGACTCTGGATACATGAGTGCTATGCTTTGATATTTTTCCATTCTGAAAGGTTCTCTTTAGCCTATGCATCCCTATATCTTTGGAATTCCTCCCTCCCTCCCTTCTTCTTTCTCCATGGAAAATTAGCCAAAGACTTTAGGGAGCTCTGATTCTGTAGTTAGGACTATGCAGCAGTCCCTCCTTTCTCAGCTTCCATCATAAGCCAGTGCATGAGCTTTTTAAAGAATGAGAATGATTCTTCATTATTTACTTGCTTTTACCAAAAAAAAAAAAAAAAATCCATGGAAGTTGACATTTAAATTAAATACAGTTGAAGCACAGGACTTCATAAAAGTAAAAGAATGCTCTTAATCGTCTTATAAAGTTTACAAGATTGTACATGCCATCAGCAGGCTGGCTTTTGGCTATTGGCTGTTCTTTTTATAGGTGGAAAGGTTAAAAATTCAGGAACAAGCTGCATGAGACAATGCATGTGGCTTAAAACCTTTGACACGTAACAGCCATGGTAGCAAGTACTGGCAATTTTGACCCAGCATCTAGTGGAAATATACCTTTGCCAATGCTAAATGAAGGCAGAAATGGCACCAAAATGTCCCTTAAGAATAAGCAAATCTAACCTTGAGCTCCTTATCTATCCATTTGGTTCTGCACTTTTTCAGATGAAATATTCATTTCTGCACTTGATCATGGTTAACAGTTACACCCAAGCTGCCTTCAGTCATAACGCCAAAGTGCAATATACATGCACATCCAACATTTTTGCATTTTTGGGTTAAGTGCATTCTCCATTGACACAGACCATATACCATCAAAAACACCAATTACCTGGGCATTCAAGCAGTATAGTAGGTTGGCTGCAGTGTGATATGGGCAGAGAAAGAAACCATGATCCTCCACTCAAACAAAACATACTTGGATTTACTTTTAGAAGGAGAAGGGGGAAGGAGAAGAAAAAGGGGCAGAAGTTGTTCTTGTTACCCAGAGAAAACAACTGAGAAAGCCAAGAGAGCTGTGACTAAGCAGCGTTCTGTCCTAATGGTTTTAACTGATGGCAGGAAAGTATGTGGTATGTACATGTTTAAAATTACATTGCTATAAATTGAGAACACAGTGTGTTATTAGGCTGTCTGTAGGTTTATGAAGTTAAAATATGGCAAACCAGTTTGGATGGGCTGAGACAGCAGCATAAGCGAATAACAGTCATCTAGTCTGTTGGTTTGTGGAAAGAGATATTAGGGTAGGACTAAGCCGATGGCTTAAACACCTTGCCTTTGATCAACCTCTTTCTTATGTAAATCATTTTTCCCCTTTGAAATAAATAAATGGGACAGAAAGGATGAAAACAATACAAATTATTTTTTCTTTCCCATAAGGCCTTGCAGCACAAACCCTGATTCCATCCCATGACCCACAGCAGTTCCATTCACTCCATCCTTTCCCTGGACTCTACCAAACCCAAAGAAGGCAGAAACCCCCTTCCACTTACCTGCCATTGTCCTCTTTCTCACACCTAAGGTTTAATCCAGTTTCAGTCCGCCTTCAGAGCGAGAGAACACATCAGCAAACTGGCCAGTAATTCTTGTTCCACATTATCTATCCTGAAGGTGAATTTTCTGAGTTATTTAACACTTAAAGAAAACAGCTCATCACTTTGCTGAAAGTGGACTGAAGGTGGATTAAACCTTTCTTTGGTGACTGCAGAGGTGTGGGGTTGAATTCCTTCCCTTTCAAATTCTCTTCGGCAGTTTCTATTCATTGAATCAGAAATCTACACAATTCTACACAATTCTATTTCACCTGCAACTAGATGGCTCCTATGAGTATTAAAGAATGATGGCTTCAAGGACATAAAACATAAGAAATGACAAGCTGAATCGGATTTGTGGTCCATCCAGTCCACCAGCCTGTTCTCACAGTTGCAAGCAGTTGATAAGGAAGCCCACAAGTAGGACATAAGAACACACCTTACCTTACTCATAAGTCTCCCAGCAACTGGCTTTCAGAGACAGAGGGCGAATCCCCACAGCAAGCTTATTTCGCTTTCCCTAAACCGAAATAATAGAACCGAATGCAAACGCGAATTTGCCTGTTCCCATTACTTTTAACTTAATCGCGTTGGATCCGGATTCTGAGGATCGTACGTGGCGCACGTGACTCAAGGTGGGACTCAAGTGGCTACTTTTTAAAAGCCGCTTTTCAGGGCTGCCCTGCCCTCTTCCTCCTGGCATGGACGCGCCACCCATAAGGGACCCCTTCACCGAGCCTAACTGGGTGGCTGGGTGGCTGCCGCTTCCATGGATGGAGGAAAAATGGTAGCAGGCAGCCAGCCAGCGATTCTTTCCCCTCCTCTCCCCATTGCTCAGGGCACACAGCAGCAGCGGCAACTAAAGCCCCTTTGCTTTAAACATTCACACAGAACATCAGCTGCTTTCCTTCCTCCCTCCCTTTCCCTTTCCCTTTCTAAAGTCAGATCTTTTAGAATTGCGCAAAATTACAACATTGTTATTCCAGCCATCAAGGTGTGAAGTGGTTCCATCGCTACAGTGTAGCGATAGCTCTTAAGTGGATTTTTACACTGAAATCACTGTCTTTGGAAGCAAGCTATTGGGAGAGGGAAACCCTAAACATGGATTCTCATCCCTTAAAACGGTACTGTCCACACAGTAAAAAATGTAAAACATTTCAAGCGCACGATCCGGAGTGAGACCTGTTGAAATCAGGATTGAGATTCACCACCCTTTGGGGTGGTTTAACACGGGGAAAGGATGTTATGCCAAACTGCCGTGTGGACTCCGAGGACTGAAAACGTTTTGAATCCGGGATAAGGTTGCCGTGAAGACATGGCCAGAATGTCATGGACTTATCCATCAGTCCTGGATCAAATAAAACCTGATCGTTCTCTTCAGGCAAGAGTCATCAGGCAGAAACTCACATAAGCTTAGGTAAGTGTTGCAAGCAAATGAAGGGCTACAAAAAGCATTGTGCTTAGCAAGCCTGAGGGCTGGAGAAGATGGAGAAGAGAGTAGAGAAGACGGATGGACAGGATAAATGAGATACTGGAATGTTCCCAAGAGAGTGACAAGTTATTACTGGAGACAGGTCAAAACAGTAAACATTTAATCATACCGTCACCGGGAGTCAAAATACTACATGATGGCAAAAACAACGAGAAGGAGTTTAGTGGGCAAAATGGAAGTGTATAAAATTATTCGTAACGTAGGTGTATTTGGACAGGAAAAGTAAATCTCTCATTCAAAATATTAGACACAGGGATCAGGATCACCGGGTGAAGCAGAATCCAAACAGACAAAAGGAAATATTTCTACATGCAATAAATAGGCTGCATCACTGTAATGCAACAAAGGTGCAAGAGAGCCTTTCTGAATTTACCTTGCCATGATCTAACCCAGTTGGTGGGGGCCAGCAAGGCCCTCTGCTCTGGAACTCAGAAAAAGCATGTTCTGGAACAGCGCTGTCTGCATGGCAACATTGTTCTAGACCAGCCCCTGCATTGGCCCCAAAGGGTGCATGAAGGGCCTGACAGCTATGAACAAACTTTCCTAGACTCTTAAGAACCTGGTGGACCTATTAAATCAGCACAGTAAGGTGTACCACCAAAATGGGCTCCCCTGTAACCAAGCACAGAGGGATGCACCTTCTCACACTTCCTTATTCCAGATTAGGCCTCAGTAGAACACCAGTAGGTCTCAGTGTCTATTGGTGATCCAGATCAAGGCCTAGTTCATGTTCTTTCCTGTGCAGTCAGAAGAACTCTTGAAGAGGACCAAGAGGGATTCTATTTCTGATTACAGGTAAGTGTAGAAAGGCCCTTAAATAGGACCTCTCAGAGTAGTCAGTCTCTGTTACTTTAAGGTGCCTTTCCTGAATAATGGAGATGCAGCTACAGTTAAACTATGAAACCAGCAACCATGCAGTGGGTGTTGCCCACTTAACCTGGATGATTTCAAGAAAGGTATAAGCAAATTCATGGAAGACAAGGCCATCACTTGGGGCCATTTTGCACTTTGCCCTCCAGAATGTGTACATTCACACGTGGCAGGGCTGCTTCCGCCTCGGAGCGGCTCCAGGCATGTGCAGCCATCCCAATCTTCAGAAGCTGTGGAGCATCAGCAGCACTCTTAGTGCAATTCCACATGCAGCCTTCGCATTCCATGTGCAGTCGCATGCCATGTCTCCCAATCACTGTAGTACTGGCACATTCCAGTAGTCCACAGGACACACCATATCCATGTAGCAGCCTCGTACCTGAAAGCATGTTCACATGCAGGGATAGCAGGTAGCCCACTCCAACTGCAAACATGCAAAAATGAGATCCAAATGACCTGTAGGTTATCCCAGCCCTCTATCTGGAAGGACACATAATGCTTCTTAGCACACCTCTAACAGAACACACACTTGCAAATGAGGCGCATACGCTGTTCAATCAGAAGAGGGGTGCAGAATTAGATCTTCATCACACTATTACGCTGTTTAGCCCTATGTCTGCAAAACGCAGTCAGCATCCAAACTCTCGGCATCTGCCGTAAATAACTTGCTTTGAATTTTATATTGGAAACAGGATTCCATTATTAAGGTAACTTAAGTGGTTGGTTCATTTGTTTTCTATCTCAAAATGTGCTTGTTTCACAATCTAATTGGCTGTAGTGGGACCAGAGAAAAATGGTTAACCAGCAACTGTGTATTCCACTGATGATACAGCATTGATTGCTCTAAATTATGTTCTGAAAACAATTTCACACGCTGCAGTATTGGTTTTAACATTTGAACCCACTCCCACTAATTTTCAAAGCGTGCTTTTTTTAGTTGTCCCCCTTCTTTTACTTCATAGCAATCAGCTCTCCCTAACAAGCAAAATCTGTTACATTTAAGAAATGTCTTTTAAAGCCCACAAGCAAAAATTGTCATAGGAAGCCATAGCCAAAAGCACTTGTCTCCAAAGGATAGGCACATACGTGACAAAATAGATGTGGAGAAGAACTATATAAAATCTGTCACATGAAGGAAGCTAAATGTAACCAGACTGTCAGGATATGCACCTAGCAAAAGGCAAAAAGCTAATATGATGTGAAGGGAAACCAGAGTATGCAAACTGTGGGTTGCTCTTAATGAACCACCCAAAGGTGCTGCATTGGACAACCACAGACCCTCCTTGACTCCCTTCAGACTAGCAGAATAAAATCCACAGTTGTAGGAAAATTTGCAGCTTACATTCTGCAAAGTGATGTCCCGCCATCAGACTAGAGGAGCCTCCCGTAGCTTCCTCTTTGGAAGCTGCAAGAGCTTGCATTGGAGCATGTGCCCCGTGGAATGGGGCAGCCAATGGGAGTTGAGCTGACCTCCCAGCTCTCATTGACTGTTCTCGCCATCCTGTCTGGACAGCGAGAAGATTCAGATTTTCTTAATACTGCTCAGGGAGTGCTGATATATCAGCATTAAGTAAATTTGCAGTAGTGCTGATATAATGTGTCACCACTACGATCCAGTGATCATCGTGTGTGGCACTTCCAATGCGGCTGCGCATTCTGCTGTGCAGTATTTACAAGACTGGATGCACCCCTTGTTACTAGTGTGCTGTTAAAGATCAACAGACTTGCTCTGTTCTTAGAGGTACCACGAAATATATTAACATCAGGGCAGTTTATAAGTTCCCCGCCTTATGAAGTCTTATTTGGAAATAATACATCTCAGCAGTACATGGCTGGTCTTGCAGTGGGGAGGAAAGAAAATTTAACAAAATATGTGGGATGAGCACATGAAAAGGGAAGAGCCATAGTGATCCAGGTCAAGACCAGAGTGGCAGCCAGCAGTGCACATCAGGGAACATCTGTATTGCCCTGACTCAGAGACCTACAAATTCGTGATCCAACTTCATAAGTTGCTGGCTGGTGCTGTTTATAGTGGGCACCAGAAATGTTCCTTTTCTGAAACCACTTCTGGATGTCACCCAAAAATGTCTCTGTGCTCTGTGTTTTGGTTGAACCCACCCATGGCAGACAACGGGTCTACCTCCAGGGAATATCTAGAAGATTGCTTTGAAGTGGTCTTAGCCTTCTCTCTTGCTCCAATTATGCACTAGGGAGTGAGTTACCTACTGCCATACAGTGGGGACCAGACTGCCACATGATCTGCGAGTTGAAACCTGGCAGAGGGAACATTAGTTTTGGAAACTTTGACTCATTGTATACAGATGATGTCAGGCCACAGGGGGCTACAAGCTTTGTAGGAATGGACACCCTTCGGGTATGGGTGGGATAGAAATGTAAATAATAAATAAGTAAACTGAAGGAATGCAACCTTTCACATAATTCTGCCCAACAACTGGGATCTCAGGAGGTTTGCCTCATGATCTTCTCACTTGAGGTTTATGGGGTGGAACTCTGGAGGAGAACCTTCTCAATAGTGGCTCCCACGCTGTGGAACAATGTCCCTGCAGAGATATGCCAGGCATCAACATTACATGGCTTCCAAGAGCTTGTTCCCACTCAAGGAATAAAACACTATTTACAAGGCTATTTACAGTGCTATTTAAAGTGCTTTAAAACAAAGCAAATGAGCATCTGGCAATCGCAGTCAAACCAGAAATCTGTCCCCACAGGAAAAGGATTAAAACCACTTCCAAAAAACCCATTGAGGAAAGCAAATCTTTTTTCTCCTCACCCTTTGCCCACCCTCTCTCCCCACTGCGTTTGATCTGATGATGTGGCCAAGGGTGGGAAATCCCAGCTGCCTCTCCCTCCTGAGCCTCCTTCCTTTCTTCAAAAAACAGGTCAAAAAGCTGGCGATCAAGCCCCCTTGATTTACACACACACACACACAGCCTGCTCTGGCAGAGAGACCTGTCAGAGGGTGGAGGCATTCACAGGTGTGGTGGGAGCTGCTGGGGATGCCAAGCATTCCTGTGCGTGCACACACACACACACACACACTTGCGCATCCCCCCCCCCCCGTGGGAGCTGAGCAAGTGAGCAAACGAGCGAGCAGTGCTGCCACCGTGGTAGAGAGATGAGAGGGAGGGATGGACTGAGGGCTCCCAGTTCCTTGCTTCTCCTAGTTCCTGCAGTTTCCTCCCTTTCCCATTTTAAAGGTCAAAGAAGGAGGGAAACAGGCAGAATTGCGCAGAATTGCTTGTGAAGGGCAAGAATCCTCCCTGCCTCTTTCCTTGATCTTTAGGCATGTGTGTGCGTGAGGGGAAGCATGGGCGGGAAAAGAAACATTGTTATAAGGTGTGAAGTGGGTGAATTGTTACTATGAAACAGTCTGCTGTAAAGGGGAAACCTGGCATTTTAGCTGACAAAAGGCTGTCCTGCAGGGTGAAATCCCACCCATTTTGTGACGTACTTGCCCAAATACTGCTGTAGCATTCCCACAGCAATAAGGAAGAGGCATTTTAAAAGCAAAAATGGGGGGGGGGGGGACACATGAAAAAAACACATGTTTGTTTATTCCGTTTTATAGCCAAATAATTCTCAGAATACGCCTGAAACTGATTGGGAATGGGGATGAAGAGGATCCAAACCATTTCTAGACCACTTTAAGTGACTGGGGGGTGCGGACAAAAAGGATCCAAACCATTTTTAAATCACTTTAAAGTGGGAATGGGAATACAGCCTAAGTCTGGTAAAAATATATTCATTTAATTTAGAATTCAAACCCTGAAGATATTTTAGTTTTCCTTATTTTTTTTATTTTTTATGTCATTTTATCTTTTCTGTTGTGTAAACCACCCTGAAGTTATGGAATATGGTGCTACAAAATTTGTCTATTTTTTTAACCCTGAATTAAAAAGGACTTGGTAGCACAAGACATAGAAACATGCCCAGTTTGGACAACAAAAGAATACAAGCTGATGAGCTTTTTTATTTTAAATGGGTGTTTAAAATGAGGAGCTGAAGCAAATGATACTTGGCAGGTTGATTATGTGGGACTGTTGCTGAGGCAAATTGAATACCAGCACCTGTTAGCTTGTCTGGATATATATTCAGGGATAATGCAAACATTTCCTTTTGCCAAAGCTGATGGAACAAACCCAAATTGATATTCTCATTTTTGTGAACACAAGGTACAACAAAGGCCCTCAGACTTGGGCGTCAGGAAGTCCTGCAAATTCTCTGGTACCTCCTAGCACGGTGATGGCCAACCTATGACACGCGTGTCACAGGTGACACGCCAAGTCCTTTTGGGTGACACACCTGGCCACCCTGGCACCTGGGCGTGTAGCGCTTGCTTGTTCTTGAAGTGTACTAAATACCAACTTTCAATTGAAGATTTAGCAAACTAAATTCAGCAACAAAAGTCACTAATGTAAAGAATTATTTGTTTTTGCTTTTAATAAAATACGTATATCAAAAATATAACTTCACTAGAGCTACAAATATCACAAAATTATGGATATTTCTAGAAGTGACACAGCACCCAAGTTAAGCTAGGTTTTCTTGTGAATTTTGACACACCGAGCTCAAAAGGTTCGCCATCACTGTCCTAGCAGCTAAAGTGCTGTCTCTGCAATTTCACTCTGGCATGTTCCAGTAGAAAGATGAAGTAATGCCCAAGGAACTGAGGAGAGATATGGCCAGAGGAGGTAGGCATTTTGGTGAGTGCCTAGCAGCAAATGAGAAAAAGGTGGAACACTGTAATTCTTGATGGTTGATCACCAGTCTGACAATCTGTGAGGTCTATGGCAGGAGTACATTAATCTCCCTTGCAATCTATGCTTGTCCAAAACTGGAATTTATTTTCTAGAAAAAGTAAAATACGCCTCCAAAAAGAAATTATCTCTTTTTGTCAGATCGAAAGTGATAAAAATGACAAAAGCAACGCCTGTACAGCACCTCTGTAGGGAGTGATAAGATTTATGTCCTCCCTGACGAATGGAATTGTGATTATTGCCGTTAACCCAAAGGAGACTTTCAGGCAAAAGAACGCAGGCAGCTTGAAGTGATAAGTATATGGAGAAATCACGTGTCTTGACTTCTGCAACCCTTATAGGCAGGGAATTTCAAGTGACAGAATTCCAAGGCTTGGATAAGAATTATAAGCCCTTTCTCTACCAGTCCTTATTCTGGATTATATCCCAGAAAAGGGACCTGCCATCTGCATGCTGGTGCAGACTACAGCAAGCACCACCTAGCCCACCATAGTCTGCACTAACATGGAGATAAGGAACACAGTGCCTTTATGGTATTTTGAATATGCCATGAGAGTACAGTGTCTTTTTATTTTTTATTTTTTTATATTTACATTTATATCCCACCCTATACCCTAAGGTCTCAGGGCGGGTTACAGCATTTAAAAATGGACATATTTAAAATAGAACTAAAGCAGGAAAACCCAAAATACAAAACCAAAGCTAAACAGAAGGGGTTCTGCAAAAGAAATAAAAACAACCCAATAGGGTAAAAGTAAAAAAGATAATGTCTACCCCAGTCACCAATGTGAATAGTAACACAAAATTCAAAACTATAAAGCAGAAAAGCAGTGGTAATTTCTGAAAGGGTAACAATACCCCACTAGTAAATTTTATTGAAAAATATTGAAAATAATAATATAATGATACTTAAATGAATATAATAAAATATGAAATATAGGAGGCCAGATGCATATTTAAAATAGAACCATATATATATTAAAAAAGTATAAAACAATAAACACTGTCTACAGTACATGACAGTGCCCACTCATTCCATGTTTGTGTGCAGGAAGAGTACAGCATCTGTATAGATAGCATTCTCTTCCCCCTGCCATGTTGACACAAACACTACTATAGCACTTCTCTGGCAAAGCTGCAGTCGTTCCTAAGTTTTAATCCAGCTTCAGGCCACTTTCAGAGTGAGAGAACACATCAGCAGAGAATCAACGCAGAAAATCCACCTTTGGGTTAGATAAAATGGAAAGAAAATGACTAGTCGCTTTGCTAATGTGCTGTCTCATTCTGAAAGGCCCTGGCCACACATTTAGTTTAAGACGACTTCAGGTTGCCTTCTGTTTGCATTACTCACATTATTTTTATTCAGTTCATTTTCCAAGGTGGCTTATCCCCGTTAAGATTGTTTTAACCAGAGTTCTCTTTTCCGGAGGACTCAGCCTGTCACGGCACGCCAGGCCGTCTTCTCTTCCTCAGTGTGAGCGGGGTAGTGTAAAGGAGGCTGAATCATGCTGCTGTGGGTGGGGCCCAGTCTTTCCTTTGGTCCAACGTCTAGGGCAGGGTAGCATGCACAGAGTTCATGAGGCACCTCCCCTTCTCTCCTCCGTTTATGTGTATGATTCCTCTTGCGTTTTCCCACAAATGTATGATTATTATTTTAAAGAAAATTAATCACACGGAGGGGTGAAGAGCCAAGAGTTCAGTGGAGGAGGCTCAGATCAATTGTGGAGAAAGGTCTGAGTGATGCAGCCCAAAGTGAGGACAGCCTGAGAACAACCTATAACAGTCTAAACGTGAACAGAACTTGGTACAACCTCAGTTTGAATTATGAATAGGACACCATGTATCATATAGGTGTGACCAGGGCCAAAGTGGACTGGAACTAGATTAAAACTTAGATGTGAACGCAGCCATAGTGCTCCAAGCTGCTCTCTACTTGTGGCAGTGGCTCTGCTGCTGCTGTTGCATCTCAGGGAGATTAACTGGTCCTCTGGTCCTCTTGGTGATAGTCTCTGTAATTAAACATAATGAATTTAAAGACATGCACCCTTGTTAAAATGGGTCTTTGATCTGGTGGGGAGAAAGCAGAATGCAAAGAATATATGTCCATATCGAGAACAGAGTCAAGCTCCAACCTGTGCCAACATTGTGTATGAGCACTGTGCCAGGTCTTCCCGATCCTCACTAATGTTTGGATAGATGGGGCTCTGAAGACTGCACCTAGGTGTGGGTCCGCGTGCACGGAGGCTAGGCTAAAGTGTATTAGCATTCCCTAGTGCAAATGCTAGTACACGTTAGTTTGTCCTGCACCTTTCCCATCCAACAGATGGGAAGACAAGTGCAGAAACACCCCTGAAGAGGTTAAGTGTTGTGCCTGACCGAGCCATGATAACTCCTGCTATGGGGAATATATAGATCCAGAAGTGCAAGCAGGTAGGAGGCAGCAGAAAACACTGAAAAAAGGGATTGAAAAACATTGAAAAAAGTTTAAGAAGAAGAAATATAAACCAGCAATGCCTGCCCTGCAACATCAAAGAAAGCTTATTCATTTCATCAGGCTTCTTTTTTAATTGATACTTGCAGTAGCCATTCCATCAGACTGAAGGGAAGGGATTACCTCACGGCTCTCCAAAAAATGCAGCAGCTTCTGGCTTCTCTTTGAGACATGGTTTCATTTTGGCTGATGATTACATGGAACCTGTAATGAAGAAATAGTGCCCAAGATTGCTCTCCTCATCCATTTTCCTTTTGTGTCACATCTTCAAGATTGTATGTCTGATAAACCCTGAACCCAGCAAAATTCTGAAGAAATTACAATGCACCCTGAGAAAGAGGAAAAGAAACGAAATTTGCTGACACACAGAAGGAAGACTCTGAGACGGCAGGTTTTAGCATAGTAATACTATTAGCAAGAATAGGGGAAAGCTGGATAAAAAGTGATGCTCTTAAAAAGGTACATGAACTTTACACTCCAAGTACAGTCTTTTAAATGTTGTTATGTTGTGAGTTCCCGTCCATAGCATCACATACCTAATTTTTCAGAGAGCAGGAGATTGCTCTAAATTCTTTCTAAGAGACACAATAATATATATTTAGCAGTCTTTAGTACCCCTTAGCAATTTCAACAGTCTAAACAGAGTAAAAATGCCTAATAACTGACAGCAACTTAAAAGTCTTCTTCCAGCTTTTGTTCGTAACATTTCTACATACTGAATGTTCAATCACAGGTCTATTATTACTGATTTTCTGAAAATTCAAATTTTCTTATAAACCCTCAAAATTGTATACATTTTACTCAAAATATGAATTTTTTATATATTAATTTCTCCTCAATATATTTTCGTATGTTTCATCTGCTTTGATGTTTTTTGGGATTTGACTTGATCTGAATCAAATATCCAAAGATTCAAATCAATTTGAATGTTTAAAATTTGATTATATTGACATTCAATTCAAATCAAATACTTTTAAATCTATTCGTACAAATATTCAATTCATTTTTGAAGATACGAATGTCAACAAAATTCAAATGCGTCCGTACGCATCTGTAGGCGTCCTGTTTTTATCCCGTATGCATCCTGTCTTCGTCCTGTATGCATTCGTACAGATGCATATGGATACAGATGTAATGCATACGTTACACATACAAATGTCTGAATAATTCATATGAATGATTCAAAAGATTCAAAAATTTCTTTGAATTTTAAATTCAAATGTATAGACATTTGATTTGAATTCAAATGTCCAAATTCAATCAAATTCAATCGAATTTCAAATGTTTCGCATATTCGTGCACATCCCTACTTGGATGTTTGCAAAATCTGGAGAAATGTGTAGCCCAAACACTTCCATTTGGTCTGTTAGACCATTTCCACTCCTGCACATATGGAACGTGCCTTTCAACATGCCGCCATGGGCTGTTCTAGAGGCCCCTGCACCACTGTTAGTCCTGTTAAAAGAGGTCTACTGGCATCATGACCTAGAAAGCCATTTTGGCCACCTAAACACACCTTTAGACACACCTACACTGTGTCTAATGCAGAGTACTAAAAATAGCTCTGGCAGAGTTTGTTATCATTCTCCTTCTCTGCTGCACTGTGTGAATGGGCAGTATTAGTGCACCCTGTCCACCAGTGGCCATTAAGGGACATACAAAAAATGATTGTCTTCCAAAACGATTTCAAGAAAATCCCTTAATGGCCCTAGTTAGAACCTTCACAGTGTAGGAACTTTCATTCTTTGGCTTTGATGTTAGTACAGGTGGAAGGGGGCATGTGACAACATACCTCCTACTTCCAGGGGTGAAGCAAGCATCCTGCCATATGTGCTGCTCTCAGCTTTATTGCATACTTCTGGTACACATTAGTTTCTGCGCAGATATAGAGATCAGAATCTTTTAAATACACACACACTGAACAGGAGATATTGAATTTGACATCTTAAATACTATAACCCTGTCATCCAGCACAACAAATCACTTTTGAAAAGAAAGGATTTTAAAATCACATTAAACAACAGGGACTTCTGCCATTTAAGGCAAGGTAATCTCACTAGGAATATCCAAGTCTTTGGATTCAACTAAAGTACTTTTTTGGATCCCAGCCACAGATTATAGTGTGCTGATGGAGCAGTTGATATATTATCCTTGAGTTTCTTGGAAAGCCCTGATGTCATGAGCATCCCAACCAGTTGTAGTATCCTTAGCATTATTGTTTGCAGGATGCTGTCATCTGATATGACATGGTAGCCATAGGTTTGTGGCACTGCTTGCATATTACTAGGATCTTGGTTTGCAATTGACATAACATTTTTTTAAACCAACAACAACCCTGCTTTCAAGGAAAAAATCAAGGAAGGAAGGAAATATAGCACCCAAACCCTGCTAGCCCTCCCCTCGCCCAAAAAAGGCTAAATACCATTGCTGGTATTTAGTATTGGTCACAGGTTTCCCAGCAACACTGCTTTTTATTTACCTTCATGACAGAGTTACCATCATAGCTCTGTCCACCACACATACATGGAGGCCAGGACAGATGTGCACCCATGCCCAGATGTGCACGTCAGCTGTAGCGCTGTCTAGCTAAAAGGCGGTAATTGCAGGGTATCTGGCCACTGTCTGGAGGTGGCCAAAATGTTAAATGGTTATTAGTCTCAGAACCTGTAGGCCACTCCCTCTGCAATCACACAGAGCCAGATGTATTAAGACCGTGGCTGCTCAGATTATCATGGATCATAAGGCTTACCTCAGGCAGAAGCAGGGAGACCCTGTGCTCTAAATGAAGTTCACTTTTGATTACCTCCCTGTTACTCGCAGTGGGGGCAGAGTGCTCTGAGCAAGTTTTGTTTCCTGGTTCAGAGTTTCTCTGCCCAGGGGCTCTTTCAGAGATCACAGGGGCTGTGGCCACACCTAGGGTTTAATCCAGCGTCAGTCCACTTTCAGAGTGTGAGAACAGATCAGCAAAATGATAAGCTGTTTTCTTTCAGTGTTAAATAACTCAGAAAATTCACTTTTGGGATCAATAATGTAGTCACTCTGCTGATGTGTTCTCTCACTCTGAAAGTGGACTGAAGCTGGATTAAACCTTAGGTGTGACCACAGCCAGGAAGTGACTGCAGAAGTTAGCCATTTTCCTGTGCTCTACAAAGAAGCATGCTGGACTAGGTATGTGGCAGTGCACCTTCACTGCAGTCCCATGACAACAGTAAGGTCCTATATGGAACCTACCGTAGATATTTTGAAGCTAAATTGCTTTGATTTGTTTTCATTGCAAACTCATCAAGTTAAAACAGTAAATATCCAGTTTACCAGAAATGTCAGAAATCTAATTTAGCCTCCCCGTCTGCAACCCTTGCTCAGATTTTTTTCCATGAATGAATGAATATACATTCCATTCACAATCTCGCAAATCTCATCTTCATCCATACAGTTCAAATCAAGGTTCAACAGATCTTTCTTATTAATGCCCCCAAATCATGCAGATGTCCTTTCCTCCCTCTTTGAAGTGACATATGCTTCAATTTATTTTTAATCTTCTAAGTGATGTTATAAAGAAAGCCACCCTGCACGACATACAAAGCTACTATATATAGTCCTTTAAAAAAAAATGCTCTTGATCTATAAAACCTGGTCAATAGAATTTCAGCCCCATCTGAAAATGTGTCTAAGTGCTGTGCAATGGAAAACAACTTTTAAGTTGCAATGATGCCTTCATATGTGACTGGAATGAACTAAAAAGCACAGGAGATATAAACATTTTTACAAGTTTTGTTTTCCAGTCTTTTCGTTGTACTCTATAGAGCGACAGTGTCATCAAGTGGTGAACTGAACAGCCACATTATTCCAAGATCCTATGAAGATGTTGACTTTTGAAGGGATGACAGCTTCAAAATTAGTCAGCATGAACATCTTGCATCAATATTTCAAATGGAAGAACTGCAAAAATGAGCTATTTTTTCCCTATAGATCCAGAAGAGGGGAAATGGAAAACTATTTAATGAATGCTTAATGATTAGTGGTTCCATGAGATGTAATATGTTTCAGAGGGCTGCTTCTTATCTTACTTTTAGTATTAAAACAAAAGTTAAAAATAGGCATATGGTTCTCTCTGCTCTATCAGGCTTGAAATGTTGTGTGTCTGCATTCCCTTTCGGCTGATACACAAGTGGAAGGTCAGTAATTGTTTCTATTTTTAAGTTGCATGTGCTTAGCTATATGGATATGTTTGTGTGTCTACACACACACACACATATTTGCCGGGATAAACTGCATTTGGACTAATGAATACATTCTAGGAACAAAAGTGAAGGGTTATCTCACCTTAGGTTGCATCCACACAAGAAGTTAGAGGTGGTAATATATAACAGCCAGTGTTCCTATCCCACTTTGTTTCACATTAAAGCCCCCCAAAATATGCTTTGGAAACAGTAGTGTGTAGATGCTGCTACTTCTCAGTCACTTTCAGGACACTGTCATGGTCTACCGATCCCACACCTTACCCATATTAAGGGCCAGGAAATGGCTTTAATGTGAATTAGAAGTGAAACGGGTACCCTAGCCAATGTGCAACTTGCTGAAGGTGCTAATCTGGTACATCTCTATCTAGAACAGCATGAAGGGCTCTGTGATAAAGTGCACCAACCTAGCAAAGGGCACAAAGACCATCTGAGGCCGCCTTGTGTGATGGGTGTGATTTTGCTCTCTCCAAAAAATGCTTCAGTCATTACCTCAAAAGGAGCCTTCATACGCTGAACTATAGATGCAGAGAATCCATCAATCTGGTGAACAATGTACTTCTGAGGGGCCCCTGGCCTTCAGGGCCTCCTATGGCTAAAGTTAATTGCCTCTATTCCAGGGGAGTAAGAATCAAACAGATGTTTCAAATTATAATAAAACTGACCTTAAGGAAACATTGAGAAAAACTTTCTAATGATACGAATTTGTTTTACAAACCAAGTATCCTTCCATAGAGCCATTTTACCAGAACCTAGAAGTGACTCCTCTTGAGTGTCTATATCCCCTTCCCAGTGGAGACCCACAGGATGGAACCACACTGTGGAAGGGAAGAGGAAAGGCCTCAGCTGGAAGCCTTCCCTTTAACTTCCCCAAGCTGAATATTGACGTGCTGCGGACCCAAGAACATCCTAAGGCAATCAAAGAGAGAAGCCCAGTCCAAGGCTCTCTCACTGCCATAACCCTGCAGCCATTCCTGCCCCAACCAATTTTATTTACGACCAAAAGAAGTGGTAACAGCAACCAGCCTGGATAGTTTTAGGAAAGGATTAGACATTCATGGCTACTAGAATGGATGCCTAGACACTGCTCAGAAGCTCAGAAGCAATTGGTGGGCCACTGTGTTAGACAGGAGAGGCTGGACTAGATGGCTGTGGCCTGATCCAGTCAGGCTCCTCTTATATTCTTATAGTTGTACATTTTTATCTGGTATGACATCAAACGGAGCATGGTTAAGATAGAACATCTACCTAGCATATAAAGCAAGATGGGGTCCTCATACCAAGCCTTAAAACACGCACAAAACGCAGCTATGAACAGCAATCTGTCCAATTTTCCCCACTGCTTTCTGCCAAAATGTTGAGCACATGTAGTGGTGTGACTGTTCCAGAGCATTAAGGCTCACCACTGATGGTCTTGTGGTTAGCATGCCGGAATCATACCTCATGGTCTCATGGTCATCTCCTTCATGAAGCCAGTAGGGTGCCCTTGGGCTAGTCACAGCTCTCTTTCTAAGCTCTCTCAGAACAGAAAGCTTTGTCAACTGCTCTGAGTTGCCTCAAATGGGAAAGAAAAGTGGGGTAGAAAAGCCAACTCTTTTCTTCTTCTTCTGCAGAGAGTGCACACTCCATCTTGGGAGGTTTGTACAAAGACCTCCAGATTTTGCTTCTTCTTTTTTTATAATACACTATCATATTGTTTGCACTCACCACATTAACAGAAGAGGTGGGAAGGAAAGCCAGTATGGGTTCCTCTGTTTGATAACAAGTAAATGATAGAAATGATTTATTTAAAAAATGACTGGAATGAAAGGAGGAATCTACAGAAAATTATAATACCAGGCGTACTTCTGGAAAACATATGATTTGAGAAAGATCACTAGAATCATCCCTCCAGACAGCAGACATAACTGTGAAATCTTTTTTATATCCCACAATCATCTCTCACCAGCCCTGCAAGATGACAGGAGGCAACCCCAAACTCTTACTTCTCTCTGCCAACTTCTTCGATTATTGTTCCTGTTCCAAATACCTGGTCACTTCCCTTCAATTTTTTTTTCTGTGCTTAGCTAACATCCAGGTATTTAGAACAGGAGCAATAACAGAAGAAGCTGGCAGACAGAGGTAAAAATGTCCGAATATTTGTTTTACAGCAAAAATTTGCAAATTGAATTTTCTAATGTGAATTCATTTGTGCACATCCCTGATCCCAGGACTATATTGGGAATATGACAGATACTCAATATAATCCCAGCAGGATCAGGACTTTAACTCGTGTCTGGAGGCACCCATAATTATTGTTTCATATATTGCAGGAAGTATCTGTTGCATCTAAAATTGTAACAAATCATGCATTGAGCTAATAATGATTTTAAGTAATGTCTGAAGCAAAGAACGAGTTTTTGTTGACCTAGTTGTAACCTGAAAGGTCACAGACCCAAGCAGGTTTTTTTTTAATTGGCACACCTTATCCTCAGGTACATTTACCCAGAAATTTGTTTCATTGAGGGAAGTGATTGACTGAAGGAAATTCTGCTACCTAATGTACATGGAAAAACAAATCAACTCAAAATTAAAAATAAAAAAAGCAGAAGTTATCCTTAAATATATTACCACCTACTTTTTAAAAACACATGTAACGTAGGGATTTTTTAAAGTTTCATAAAACATTACATATGATAAACTAGGGAAAACTCTATATAGTGCAGCAAATGAGAACAAATATTTTACTAGCAGCAGTGAAGGATAATTGAGAACCACTAACTTAGGAGAAAGAAGAAAAATCACGTTATCATTTAAGTAAGAACTTTATGGCAGTTTGTGAAAGGGCATATTCTTTTTCGATCTGTTCCAAATGTGTAAGTAGTGGGTTCCAGACTTCAAAATATGGATATTGTTCTTTTCTCCCTATGTATTGGTTATGTTATGTTGTGATGTAACAATTCTGTGATTGCAAGTTCTAGCAAATTTGCTGTACCAGGTTGTGAGATTCAAAGTGTTGTGTAATTTCCAGTTCCTGACTATAGCATGTTTCCTTGCTAACAATAACAAGAATAAGAGATGAGACATATTTTTCATCAGGGTTTCAGTCAATAGAATATAAAGAATGCAGAGTTCTGGGGAAAACACGATGTGGGTGGCTACCAGTTTTCTAGTTTCTATTTCCAGCAGTCTTCAGAACCTCATAATGGGGGCAGGACCACTATAAATGGATATAAGTACCAGAGGATCCACAACCTTACCAGCAATATTGTGATGAAAGGGGAGAAAGATGACTCAGTCACACAGGAGTGGCATACCATCTGGTGAGAATTTTTAAGTAAAATTCTCTACTGTAAAAATAGTTATGCTACCACCTACTTGAAGGGAAGAGAAGGCAAGGAAAGGAAAGGAAAGATTTTCCAAAAATACAGAATACTTTTGTTACATAATAATTATTGAAATGTACAATAGGGCAATATGATGCTGAATCTTGATATCATTTGTGCACCAGATAGGAGAACGGTGGGAGAAACTTTCCCAAGAGGTGCAAAGGGTCAGCAAGGATTTCCATGTTCTACAAATTTGGGCACAGTTTGTGCCCCAGTGGATTTAGTGTTTATATAATAGGAAAGGATTTTTGTTTTTGTTTTGAAGGTTGTTTTGTTCATGACATATAATCACTTTAGCAATTTATTAAAAACCAACAATAAGAGCAAAATAGCATGAGTATGCTTAGGAGAGGAAGGCAATGGACAAAGTGAATGATGGAACTACTGTACAGAGATGGTTAGAATGTCCATTCTAAGATTTAATTAGAAGAAGACTTAAGGTGCCTCCAAATGTGGTTTAAAAACTGTAGGCGCATCCCCATTATAAGCTTAATCCAGTTTCCCTAAACTGAAATAATAGAACCGGATGCAAATGCGAATTTGCCTGTTCCCATTACTTTCACCTTAATCCCATTCGATCTGGATTCTGAGGATCTTACATGGCGTATGCAACTCAAGGGGGGACTCAAGTGGCTACTTTCTAAAAGCCGCTTTTCAGGGCTGCCCTGCCCTCTTCCTCCTGGCGTAGACGCGCCACCCTTCACGGAGCCTGGCTGGGTGGCTGCTGCTTGCCTGGATGGAAGAAAAATGGCAGCGGGCAGCCAGCGATTCTCCCCATTGCCCAGGGCACACAGCAGCAGTGGCAACTCAAGCCCCTTTGCTTTAAACATTCACACATCTCCCAGAACCTGCCTCTGCTTTCCTTTCCCCTTTAAAGGTCAGAACTCCAAAGAGCTAGAATTGCACAAAATTGCAACATTGTTATCAGGTGTAAAGTGTGTGGATTGCTACAGTGTAGCACAGTGATGGTGAACCTTTTGAGATCGGTGTGTCAAAATTTGCTAGACAACCTAGCTTAACTCGGGTGCTGTGTCACATCTAGAAATATCCATAATTTTGTGATATTTGTAACTCTAGTAAAAAAGTTATATTTTTGATATATGTATTAAAAGCAAAAACAAATAATTATTTACATTAGTGACTTTTGTTGCTGAGTTTCGTTTACTAAATCTTCAGTTGAAAGTTGGTATTTTGTACACTTCGAGAACAAGCAAGGATTACACGCCCAGGTGCCAGGGTGACCAGGTGTGTCACCCAAAAGGGCTTGTCGTGTCACCTGTGACACGTGTGTAATAGGTTGGCCATCACTGGTGTAACGGCTGCTGTGAAGGTTGGATTTTTACACTGAAATCACTATCTTTGGAAGCAAGCTATTGGGGGAGGGAAACCCTAAACATGGATTCTCATCCCTTAAAAAGGTAGGGTCCCCACAGTAAAAAATGTAACACGTATCAAGTGCATGATCCGGAGTGAGACCTGTTGAAATGAGGGTTAACATTTACAACGCTTTGGGGCGATTTAACACATGGAAAGCGTGTTAAGCCAAACTGACATGGGGTCTGCGCGGATTGAACCCGAAATAAGCTTGCTGTGGGGATTCGCCCTGTGACTTTCCCAGCACAATCCCAATATACTCCTGGGACAGGGCACTGAAAAAGCACAATAAAGGCATGACAGAAAATCCAGCTCCATCAACAGTTTTCCATCATGCTGGATTACTTAACTTGTCTGTCATTACTTCATAGAATTGCTGCTCTTGCAAAAGTACCCATTTGGTAGGAAGCATGTAAAAAAAAAGGAAAAAAAAGAAAATGGGCAGGCACTTCCTGCATTAGATAAATTCGTAGCAGTCAGGTGTATCGACTGCTGCTAGAATGGATGCCTAGGTATCTCCTCCAAGTTGGAGAGAGAGGCAGGATGCCTTTAAAGACCATTTGCAGGGAATTGAGAACAGGAGGAGGCTTTGCCTTTGTCTTCTGCTTGAGAATGCTCAAAGAAGTAATTCAAGGGTTACTCTGTGAGAGAGAATGCAGGACTAGATGGGTCATGGCCTAATCCAGAAGGGATTCTCTTAAATTCTTATGTACGTCAGGTACTTTTGCAAGTTAAGAGCTTGGGTTTGTCCCAAGATTGCCTACTGCCATTTGGCAGGGGTGTCAAGAGACAACTGTAGTGTATGTGTGTATGTGTATTTAAATTAATAAATAAGTATCAAATACGTTTGCTGTTTTGAATGGAAGGGCAAAGGCTTTTTCTTTTTTTTTTACAACTGCGCCCCCACCTCCCTTCTTCCTCCTCCTTCCAGTTTCTACCCTTTATCAAAATCTGCTTCAACAGATTAAGGTGACAGTCTGGAGGAAGAAGAAAGTGGTAGCAATGAAGACAATTGTTCAAAAGGTTTTCTTTCCCCTTTCAATGCAAATTTCTGTCTAAGGAGTGACGCTATTACTGCACTATTGTTTGTATGCAATGCAATTGTTTGCAAAGCTACTCAGAAACAATGCTGGAACATAGGCTGAAGGAGGTTCAAAGGACAAACCATTAATTTTCTTAAGAGCTCGGAGTCTGAACAGTACAGTATCAAGAAAAATGGTTGCTGTGAAACCACTTGGGAACAATGCATCTTTTGGAAAGCATTGATTCCCCAGTGAGATCCTGAACATGTTTCTCCACTAGACTCCCCTTTCTTTAACCAGTCTCCTAAAATCACCCTATTAAGTAATTACAGATAAAGTGCCAGGATCATTAGCAAAGGCTTTTCAGCTTGAACATGACTAAAAAAAGAGATACAAGATAAAAGCTGCCTGTTCATTGCTGTCATTAGGGTTATAGTTTGCGCTGAAAATTCATGATATTTTAAAGAGCTTTGATGCATAACTCAGCTTGAAGGGTAATTTCTGCAAGAGAACACAGAATGACTGCAGGCAGCCAGATCATCTGCCAACCTCACTAGAAACTGGACTTAGTGGAGGAGGCAGCAGCCAATGCAACCATTCAATTCTCATCTAAAGTAACCTGCGGAAGAAAGATCCAGTAAAAGTTTTTCAGTTTATATATTCAGTGCCTAAAACCAGGAGAGGAGGAGAGTTCTCTATTTATATAGTCTTTAGGAATATATAAACAGTGCTAGAGGTCCCTGCCTTCCGCCTAGGCTAGCAAAAGCAGGCTGCGCTCGTAGGATATCACAACCATCACCCAGGTGTTGCCCATATGCTTGCTTATTTGAATGTTTCTCAAGTGCAATTTTAGGAACACTCTTTGCAGAATCTACAGAATGAGAGAAAGGAAAAGATTTTATTTAACTGTGAAAGGGCAAAAGAGCCAGGGCCAATGTTATTATAAGCCAATTTTTGATAGTTGCCTCGGCCACTGGAGAAAGAACACAGTTACATCCATTATAAGAAGTTAAATCAATTTCTTCCACTTCATCCAGGCAGCACTTATTTAATCTGCATTATCTGGAATAAAGCATGGATAACACAGAACAAAATGTGTCTGGGTGTGCTTTACTGTGGAATATCCAAGTAACGCAGATTAAGTAACTGTTGTCTGGATTGCTGAAGAATATCAGGGTATTTAAAAAGGCAAATTGTAATCAATAGAAAACAATCACAAGATACCTCTTTTCAGATATCTGAGTATGTTCAAAGAGCTGTCCTTCATTACAAAAGTCAGGTGATCATAGGCCACATCCAGATAACACTTTTATGACTTGGCTATGTGGGGATTGCCACACATATCTGTGGCAACCCCAGCAAAGTCCTGCAATATGGGCGTGAAAACCAGCTATAACCTATTTTGGGAAACAGGACTCTCAACAAGGGATGTGCACGAATATTCATAACATTCAAAATTCATACAAATTTGGCCAAATTCAGACATTTGGATTCAAATAGAATGTTGGCACATTTGAAGATTTACTTTCAAATTTGAATAGAATGTTTTGATACATTCATATGAAGCTTTGTTACATATTCATATGGGATTCGTATCTAACATTCATATCAAATTCAAATCCTACCAAGATTCAAATCTTGCATCAAAAAAAAATTAGTGCACATCCCTCTATATTCTACCTGTCTGGACACTGCTGCTGGTAGCCACCATGTTGAACGTGGCCACAGCACATGTGGAGGGCTTGAAAATGGTGGTGGTGATTGTTCAATCCTAGGTATTTTCACATCATAAAAATGCCTGCCATGCACTATTGAGGCAATAAGCAACCATTTTGGAGGGACTTTGCTCTGGAATATCACTTCAAAGCATGATTACGGGGTGGCATCTGGAGGTAGCATTAAATATAGCTGACACAAAATGGCTGCCATTGGACATGAAAGAGAACACAAAATTGAATATAAAAAATGGCTTGCCTCACTCCTAAGCAGCCCTGAAAAATAAAAGAGGCTATCTAATCAATGGGTCAGTGAGCAAATTTAAATTTTATGCAGACACCAGCATGTGAGGAACTGTTCTAGACACAGGATGCAAAAAAATTGGTACTGCCAACTCATTTACTGGCAACCTGCATTTGGGCATGGAGCTTTAGTTGGTGAAAGGAATATCATAGGAATTTTAATTTTCATTCTACTTTATGCCTTGGAGACAGCTTCCTGACATAGATGAGAGTCGAAAAGGACACATTAAGTATATGTTTAGGTTTGGAGACAGACTGCAATGTAGGGATAAAGAAAAAAAGGCATATGAAGCAGAGAATTCTACAGACTATGAGAAAGACTGAAGAAATGTATTTATTTGCTTGTTTGTTTGTTCAAGTTTTTATCCTGCCTTATACCCAAAGGTCTCAGGTGAACATATAAAATGAACATATTAACACCGTAACAGTGCCAGAATCTGGAGGAAAACCCATTTCCTCATTTAGCCAAAGGCCAGGACAAAAACGTGTGTCTTCACAGCTCTCCTGAATGCATAAAATGAAATCATACAAATTCTTCCTCTTTTCAGCTTGCCATACAAGCCTTCCCTTCAAGTTATGAAATCTGTCTTGATATATGATATTCTTATTAGAAGTTTAAGTATACTGACTATCAACCATTTTGAAAGATATCGAAATGGCTGATAGCGTAGTAAGGTGGGGAATAAGTGGCCGGAATAAATATTTATTTTATAGAAGATGTGACCTGACATTGTGGGGTGACTTTTGGTGAGAATGTCTGTAGTCAATATGATCTCTTGTTACCTCAGAGCTTTGTACAACTGCCTATTCCTGAGTTTAGGACCTTACTTGGGACAGAGAGTTCAATCTTTCAAAAGTATTAATAACAGCTGAATGCCTCATTTAAATTCTGTCTGATATCACTGAGCATTATCACAAAGATGAGAAGATTCATCTTGAGGCAAAAAGATGCCACAGAAGAAAGGAACGATACTATTCCAGAATAAATGGAAACATACTTGTGATGCTATAGTTGTGCCAATAATTTATTTTACTTTCTGGCAAACAGGAAGGAAAAAAGTTATCTTCAAATGCTTCAGTCTAAGAGGAAAGCCTTTAAGGGATACAAACCTCCATTACCATCCAAACAAGTTTCATCCACACATCACTCACTTATTCCACAATATTTGGATATTCCAGAATAAAGCTTTATTCTGGAATTTCCAAATATAGTGGAATAAGTAAGCAATGTATAGATGCAGCCGATGTCAGCAGAGCAAAAAAAACCCATGGATAGGGATGAGTATGAGTGTTTTTGTGTTTGTTTGATTCATCAACTGCAAAAAAAGAGTACTTATTCAAATAGATCCCTTTGAATGTGGTAGGATTTGAATTTGATAGGAATGTCTGATACAAATCGTCTACAAACTCCTACATATGCTGTATGTATCCCCTATGTATCCACTACATATCAGCTCTGAAAATGACAAATCCAGTCTCAATCCATTTTTAATCCACTAGGAATTCGCTTTGAATCCACTCTGGATCCATTGCATTACATTTGTGAACCTCTCCAGGTTCACAAATGTAATGAAACTTCGTACAAATGTATCAAAGCATTTGATTTGAATCCGAATGTCAATCTTCAAATGTGCCAACATTCGATTCAAATCCGAATGCCTGGATTCGTACGAATTCATATGAATGCTGAATGTGATAAATATTATAGCACATCCCCACTCACGGGCCTCCTGAAGCCCAGATGTTTCTCACATCATCTTCACTTCAGAACCAAGACTAACAACTCATGCAGCTGCGTGGAGCCCTGTCTGGCAAGAAGTGCTTTGCAACAACCTATGAGAAGCATGAGTCTGGTAGCAAGTAAATTGGCTCTTTTGGGCCTCCTTTAAATTACCAAATTAAAACAGGGAGTACCCATTCAGTAACTCATTCTTCTGGCTGTTACTATTACACTAACTCATGAATTCTTCTTAACAGTGAGGTTGCAGAGCAAACAATAAACATTGAGGGCAACCCAATGCCGAGGCAGTAAATTTTCCTATGAGTTTTAAAGGGCCTCGGAGGGGTCATTCTCTTGAAGCTCCTGTGCTGTACGGTCAGTATAAGCAAAGCTGGGAAATGAAACGTGTGGTGGTTTGGCTGGTTTGGGCAGGCCTGCAGATTCCCTAGAGCCATTCCCTCACAGAAACTTATCTGACAGAGGATTATGTCATTCTACGCACTTAACCTGCTCAATGGAACAGCAAGTCAGCATTTTAGCTTAAAAAACAAGAAACTGGCAGTAGATGAAGAAGGGGAGGGGTGCAAATTCCTTTTTCCAACTGTTTTCTCAGGAATGAATCACAGATTTCTACTACAGTAAAGGCACATAGGGAATAGTCCTCTTATGTGCTCTTGATGATATTAGTCAGACCTCTTAAATATCTGCCCTTGTGAATTAGTGAATTAGCAGAGTTGCTATCTCCAACGGGATATGGATTAGCACTGAAACTGCATTTCTGCAGTCTGTGAGGGTGGTAATTGGCTTTTAAAGGAAAGGAATGCCTGGCAGTTTGCGTTAAAAGAAGAAATATATGGAGGGGGAAAAAAAGGAAATTCAGCCAGGGATAATTTTAACATTGATAAAAACAGAATCACCATTTGCCACCAAAACAAATAAATGTTTTCTCTCTCTCTCTCTCTCTCTCTTCCATCGCTGTCTGGCTTTATTAAAAAGAACTTGCAAAATGCAGTGTTTATCTGATCAAATCCTCAAGGTCATTTGGACTGTACCAGCAAAACACTGGGCACAGGATGATTGCATATTACTATGCAGAAAAAAGAGGAGTTAACTTAGGGTGCTTCCGCACCTGCCGCCAAAAAAATGGATCAAAGAAGATCTGTTTTTTTGGTAATCCGTCCTCCAGAGGATCCGTCCGAAATAGCGACAGATCCGAAGGGGCCTCGCGCGTCCGCACACGTGTGGAAAGGACAGATACTGAGGGCTGCACAGCACCCATTTGGAAAGGCAGCCAGCTTCCCGCGCCACCGATGCTGCCCCCGGAGCTGCGGGACTGGAGCAGTCAGCGGCTCTGCGGGGGAGGGGCTTCTGAGGCAGAACGTCCTGCTTCTGCCCCTCCCAGGATGGCAGCAACAGGGACATCTGTCCCTTCGCCTGTCCGTGTGTGGAAGTGTCCTGCTTCCACACGGATCCAGGCGAAGGGATGGATTGAAGACTTAATTTTTTAGGTCTTTTTTTAGATCTGGTTTTCGGCGGCAAGACCCGATTTAGAGACAAATCTCGCGTGCCGAAATGTGGAAGCAGACGCCTAGAAGGGTCTCTAAAGAGGTCTGCAATGCAGAAGGTGAGTACCCAAGGGTTTAAAAGGTGTTCTAAATTGGTCGATAAACCGGTTTCCGCGGCCAGTGCGGAAACACCCTTACTCTGCATGTCACTTGTGCCTGACCCACTTCTGGGAGCCCGTAGGAGCACCTATTTGCAGAAATTCCTCTCTGTAAATACAGTATGAGCCAGGTTCGTGCCTGTCATACCTAAAGGCAGTGACAGCAGGAGAAATCGGCAGCTCAGTTTGGAGCTTGCCAACCTTTCATTAGGCTCAAAAAGTGCCCCACATCTGGAGCCGTTTTTAGGACCTGACAAAATGAACCTGGTATACAACGTCCAAACAACAAGGAACTTTTGTTTCCTGGCCTCAAAGGTAGGCTGGACTGGTCCATCTGTCCAAGTGGACAGTAGTCCAAGCCATTTCTGGCTCAGAGAAAGTGCTCTGGCCTTCGAGTGGTCCCTGACTGTGGTGTGTGTTATGGCACATGGGGGGAAATTTCCAGAGAGGCAGGTATCTTTCAGATTTCTCACTTGCTTGAATTTTAGAACTACATGGAAGCATCTGCAAATCTAACAAACCCTTGATTACAAAGAGAGCTAAAATTTCTCTATTTTTCTCCTCTCTCACCAAATTCCTTTGAGAAACAGCTTACCTAGGGGAAAGATGTGCAAAAAGAAAGTACAGATTAGAAGAAGAGCTGGCTTTTCTACACAATTTTTCTCACCCATTAAAGGGACTCAAAGCTTTCTATTCTTCTCCCCACAACAAACACCCTGTGAGGTAGGTGGGGTTCTGAGAGCTCAGAAGAGAGCTGTGACTAACCCAAGGTCACCCAGCTGGCTTCATGGAGGAGTGCAAAATCAAACCCAGTATTCCCAGATAAGAGTGGATTAGTGAAAACAATGTGCAGAACTTTGGGCTGTGAACATTAGGTGCCCTAAACTGGAATGAGAGCACCTGCCACAGTTGTAAACTGAAAACCAGAGGCCTCTTCACACTACAGTCAGAACAGCTGTAGCGAAGAAGGCTAAGACGCATGGGAACGCTTTCCCCATTCACACGGAGGGAGGCAGGAATGCGTCTACACGTGTTCCTGCCTCCCTCCGTGCCAATGGATAAAGCGTTCCCGCCTGTTCCAGCCTCAAGAGGATGCCCCTCCCAGGCCTACCTGCCATTGGTTGACTAATACCCAGGGGTGGGCGGACCCGGCAGGGACCTTCCCTGGGTTCCTACACGTTGTAGGGGACTGGATCGGGTCCCCTACAGCTGGCAGGAAGCCACCCTGGAAAGGGGTGAGAGGAAGGCGATCTGGGCCCGAACATGTTGAGAGCAGTTCTCCATCTGCACTTGCAGGCAAAAGACACATTCCATACGCATCCTTTACCTGCCTACGTGTGGATGGGGAACTGTTCTCAGTCTATTCGGGCTGAAGACCCTCCCCCAGGCTGCTCCAATTGGCTCCTCCAGGAGCTGAGGGAAAGGGGCCCCCTGGGCTGTCCACCATTGGCTCCAGAGGAGCCAATCGGAGCAGCCCAGGGGAGGGGCCCAGATGTCACAGAGGGAGAACATGCAAATGCTTTCCCTCTGGAACAGCTGGGAATGCGCCAAACGTGCAGAGACGCTTTCAGAGCAGTTTTTTTCTGCTCTGAAAATGGAACGCGTAGGGAGTGCGTTGGGATGCTTGGGGCAGTCCGGAACAGATCCAGCTGCCCCTGAGGTGCAAATGCGGCATCCCTGCATGTTCTCCAGGCATTTGACAACCCCTAGTGTGAACAGGCCTATGGTTTGGGAGCAGATTCAAAGTGGATAAATTGTGGGTTTGACACTTTCAGAGCACATACGTTATAGGACACATATCAGATACGTATGCGTTTGTATCAGATATTTGCATGAATTTGTGCGAATACATTCATATCAAGTACAGTGGTACCTTGACATACGAGTTTAATTCGTTCCGTAACCTTGCTCTTATGTCAAATCGCTTGTATCTCAAAGCAATTTTCCCATTAATCCATTCCAGCTCCCAAAACACCACCTCAGTTGTTTTTGTTATGTACTGTACTGTACTTACATACTCGTATCTCAAATCTTGCTCTCATCTCAAAGCAAAATATCACTTGCTTGGCGGCTTGTATCTCAAAACACTTGTATGTCAGGGCACTTGTATGTCGAAGTACCACTGTAGAATCCTACCACGTTCAAAGGGGATCTATTCAAACGAATATGAATTTTCTTACATTCAATTCGATACAAATTGAATGAAAAAAAAAAACATTCATGCACATCCCTAAAATTAAGATTGTCATTCTTATATGTGCTTTTAAGCTTCATCTGGAGGCACCTATACACTACCTAATGAACTGCAGCTGAACATGTGACTGGGTGTATTATATTTCCTTCCCCCCTTTCCTTTCCTTCCCTTCTTTCTTTTGACCTGAATGTTCAAGAAACTATTGTACTAAGATTGTCATTCATTGGGACATTACTATACAATGAGCATGCAGGAGATATGCTAGATAAACATTCGTGTGTGAGATCTTTGGTGTGAAAATCTCTGGAGATGGATTTTTCTGCTGTTTGGATAGATGGACATTTTATATTGATTCAAAACATTCTGTTCCTTGTGGTTATAGGCATTAGATGTAAAGCTTTTTCATTATGTTCATTACTTTACTACCATATGTTTTTATGAGACATTTATGTAGTAAGAAGGTGGTATGCAGGTATTCCATCGTTGGTTGATTTTGTTCTGTTTTGACTCTATACGGTTTCCTTTTAGGATATGGGCTTGTTTAAGTCAGGTATCCTCTTTCTGGGAGTTTACTATGCACTGAGCCTTTTAGCTAGACTTTCAAAATGGAAATCGTATTTGCTGCTGGTGTTGTCAAATCCCCCATAGACCCAAGGCATCTGAGGAGAATGGCCTCCATGTACGTCTTTTCCACACAGAGAAGTTTGGGGCATATGGCTTAAAAGCTGCAACCTCAAATTATTTCAGATAAGCTTCCCAAGGGACTATTCTTGTCCGTTTTTATCATTTTGGAATCCATCTTGCTATTGTACCATTTCAGTACAATCACTCCATGGTAGTTTCGGATCACCCCATCAGTTTGTGTAGATGGCACTTTTTCAACTGCATCTGGCATACACTAAGAGTTATGCCGCATCTCCACGGCAGGTGGAGGGCAGCTCCATTTGGACAGGGCACGGGTGGCACTGTGGGGAAAACACCCTGTCCTTTCCTCCATTTTGGCACTATTTTCTGTGCCAGCTCTGTGCAGGGTGCAAAAAAGCACTCTGCAGAGGAGGCACCTCCAATGGCAATCAGTCGAGCCAAAGAGGATGTGCCAAAGATGCAAACTACGTGGAAGTATGTTCTCTCTTGAACTAATGTGGGTGCTCCTGATTGGTAAGTGGAGACCCAAACTTATTCTGTGTTTGATCTCAGAATTTCTCAGCACTCAGGAAGGCAGACAGCACTTGGAACACATTGAAAGACCAAAGAGAGATTTGCCAATCACCTTTGGTCTCTCCAGTGTATGGTAAGCCAATATACCTAAGGCTGCACTGCACACATTCTATCGTGTTATTATTTCTGCATTATTTGTCAATGGAAGGCTTTGAGATTCTCTTCTTTTAGTATTCTTTTATATATGTTACATCTCTAGCCTTTTGCTACCTGAGACGTTTTCGCACACGGGGGTTTGGAACGCGCGGGAGACAGCTTCGGGCGCAGCATTCGCTTTGCTGCGGCCAAGTTTGTGTCCCGGCATGTCCGGAGCTGTCTTCCGCGCGTTCCAAATGTAGAGCACTTTAAACTGCTCTACATGCGTTCGGGCGCGCACGAACTGCCCGCAGGCGTTCGGGAGGAGAAGCGTTCGCGCATGCTTCTCTCTCCCTAACAGCCGCGGGCTTGCCTCCCCTGCCGGCGCAGCTTTGACAATCAGCTGTTTTCAGCCAGCGCCGGCTGTGGGAGCCTCCTCAGCTGTCTCCCCGCCCCTTGCCGTCGTTTGCCGGCTAAGACAGCTCACGACGCTTTGAGCATTCGCACACGGGCGCTCCGGAATGCGTTTACACGCATCCCTGCGCCCCTCTGTGTGAATGCTCAAAGCGTCGTGAGCTGTCTTAGGCTTCCCGTCCTACTCCCGTTCCAAACGGAACGGGAGTAATGCGAAAATCCCTCTGGTTTACAACCTTTAAGTTCCACACAGAGGCCTTTATATACACTGTTCTGAATTACTTCAGGGGCCTGGTACAAATTGCTCTTTACATCCTAGGCTGCATTTTTCCACTGCAGGCTTTCTCTCTCCCACCCCTTAAATTTCACAGTATTGGCCCTTATGCTGCATTTACTTCACAACAATTCTGTGACCATTTGCTCCTTTTACTATATGCATATCCACAAGCCAGCCGGCAGCACAGTGGATGGTTGACTGGCAACTCACAGCTGACCTTTAATGTTCATAATGTACAGCAAATCCCTCTTTCATCTGGTGTAGATGTGCTTTCTGCTCATGTATGCACATTGTACACAGTAGATTTGTTTTCCAGGCAGCTTTTGGAAATTTTAAGTCAGGTTAACTTCTGTTTATACCCCAATGCCAGATAGGTTCTGGGGTTGTAGAGTCTCCATTCCAACACACTCCAGAGGTGGAGACCATGCCTGGGAGTGCCTTAAAGTAGTCTCCTTTGTGGCCCAGCCTTGGTCCCCATTTCTAATGCAATTGTGCAGAGAACCAGTGGTGGCAAGAGTGGTCTAGATTTTGTTTTGGAGATCAGTAACATTTTGTCAGGCTCTGAAAGTCTACTTCCAGAGCCATTTCTACAGCTGCAAGGAAATGTCTCCAGCCCACAACTGCAAGGCGAGGAACTCCTGGCTTATGAGGGAGTCTGGGGTGGGTGCCCATTTTGTGAACAGCAGCCCATTTGCTCCCTACTACCCTGTAGCATTTCTGGCTCAAATTACTCATTCTAGGTGAAGATTATCCTCTGTGGCACCCGGTGCACTGTGTGCACTTGTTATCACAAGATAATAAGGACAAAATTACAAACACTAGGTATTGCTTTTATGTACATATTTCTACAAAGACACTTTCTATCCTAAAGCTATTTCAAGGCTTTGGTGAGCAAAACAATGAATTTCAAACAGCGTTGCCTCCCGCCTTGCCTCCTCGTCGTGATCCCATCACAATCTGTAACCAGATGACACACAGAGATGATGTTCCAAAAGAGTACTCTAATAATTGTACCAAGTTATGTTCTATGACATTCTGGAGCCCGGACAATGCTCCAAAGGCTCCGGCTTTTACTAAAGTGCCCTAGACATTTAAGCTGCCTGGATGGGAAACACAAACGGAATAATGAAGTGGGATGAGCAGAGAAAAGAAAATGCATGTATTTACTCTTAGTTCTTTGAGGGGAGAATGGGACGTAAGTGTGATTGATGGGTGGGTAAGTAAAAAGAGCCGGCGTACCTTTTCCTCCGAAGGAAATACAGCAACCAATATTGTCACATATGTTAAAAATAGCAGTTGAAGTCCTGAAAATGAGAAGCCCTGCCAAATGCAGGAGGCTTCAGTTTGCCAAGGCACCATCTGCTCAGTGCGTCTACCGCCACGCTTCTAAGCTGCGGCAGAGAGATAATGGATCACTGTTAGGCCCCAACCTGTCCCCATCCATGAAGCATCTCCTTTGTCACATCCACATGCTGTCGTTTTAACTGCAGTGGCCAAATAGTATATTCTTTATTTGTTGGTAACTGAGACAGCTGAACACATGGCCAGCTTCAGAAAGTGGCAGAGTTGGGAATTAGTCAAGGCTTCAACTCTGGCAGGGAGCCCATCGGCCAAGCTGAAGTGGCTGTCACTATATATGTCACTATGCAGGAAGCACCCAAGGAAGCTTAAAAAAAAAAGGTTCAATTCTTTTAAGTAGGGGAATATTAAAGGTACTCTACTAAATCTCTCCTCTTCCCTCCCCCCCCCAAAAAAACCACCTTCTGGTTGCATCATAGCTTAAATACGCATAACTCTTAATCTACTCTGAGAGGTAATTTTTCAATGCATACCTTATTAGCCTATGCAGAACAGAGTGACTGATTGGGGTAGGCTGCATTATGCCACCTTCTAAAGCAAAGGTCTTGGAAGTGGTTCAGACTCTGGAGCTATATCTAATCTATAGCAGGTGTGTTCTTTTCTGCTGCCCCAAGCTTAGTGAAGAAACAGCTGGTGGAGTGACCCTCCAGAGATATTGGTACATAAGCTAATTCCTTTTAAATGCAGAGTGAGCCAGCCTGGATGCTCAGAAGATGTTATTAATTATGATGATTCATGCGTACTCACAATGTGAAGGGGGTCTTGCAGAGTAAAAGGTTTTTCACAGGATGTTATAGCCAATGCTCCACATATATTTAATGTTCCTTTTCAAAACGGAATGTTTTCAGCCCTCCTGGCGTCAAAGAAAGGAAGGCTTTTAACGTTGCAGAGCTGGCTCCAATCTCAAAAACTGGAAGTGTGACTCCGAAAGATTTCCGTGGATGTCACACCTATGCAATTCAGTGCCTCTCTCCTGACTGCTAAAACACAGATTTAAAAAACAAAAATAAAAACCTGATTAAATGATACAAAAGCAAGAGAAATATGCAGTTGCCAATGCAGAAATTTAAATATTATAGCACTGAGTACTGATGCGTGTGGACCCCTGTCGAAATGTTGGTACCAGGACTGGATGGAGCCAAAGACAATTGCCAACACTAGGACTAGTATCTAGTTCAGGATCCTACTTCAGAAAATAGAAGTCTATGTAAAGAAGTGCCCTGCCCCTCCTGGAACCACTGTCCCTAAAACTTCAACTCTGATTGTTCTCTTGTTCAAAAGGTTCCTTTTGTGCTATGGCTTAATCTTCCCATTAGGCAGGTGCAGAAAGGTGACACTTAAGCTGCAAAGAGTTTGTGCCTTGGGCAATAGCAGCTGCAGAACTGGCATAATCATGTGGGTGCCCAAACTGAATGCTTGCTTAGATTAAGACAATATGTTTACATGGCCTCAACAACCAGAATGTTGACAAACGTAGTTGATTTTGCCTGCCTAAGGTAGGAATTGGGGTATAAGAAATAGGTTCCCTGTTAGGGATGTGCATGAATTCTGCATTTGTTTCGTATCAAATTGAATGTAAGGAAATTTGTATTTGTTTGAATAGATCCCTTTCAAATGTGGTAGGAGTCTATTAGATACAAACACATATGTATCCCATACGCATCTGTTATGCATCCATTGCGTATCTGATACATATCCATACATATCTGATACGTATCCCATAACATATCTGATCTGAAAGCTTCAAATCCACCCTGAATCCACTTTGAATTCTTTCTCAATCCACATTGAATGCACTCTGGATCCGGTGCAGATGTGACTAGCACACCCGCTTTCCCACCTCCCCAGGTTCATGAATGTTCTGAAACATTCATTTCGATTCATATATGAATGTCCAAATTCATACAAATATTGAATGTTACACATATCCATGTACATCCCTATTCCCTGTCCATTTAAGTATCTTTCTGGTTCCACAAACACTACATCTGATGAAGTAGGCTTATTCTACAACAACTCATACCATAACATTTTTTCGCTGGTAGTCTTCTCTGATAGACCCCCTTCTTTTTTATTTTTGGCTCCACAAATGCCCTTTGTCTTGATCCCCGTTGCAAGAGCTGAAACCTGGATCCTCTACTTCAACAGGAACAGAACAGAAACTTGTGGCATCCCAAGGCTTCCTGACCCCTTCGGCCTGAGTCAGTTTAAGTGACCGAAAAAGGGCTGCCTTGGTAGAAAAGGATACTGGGAAATGCCACTTTCCCTCCTCCTCTTTCTACATTGTCATAAGACCCAACAAATGGAAAAACCAGGTGCTGATTTTGGCAGCTACTTTTCAAGGGTGTCTTGGCTGCTTCCCCATTTCTTGATTGTTTTTCCCACAGAAGGCACAGCCCCTTGTTTAGCCCAAGGCAACACTAACCTGATGGTTTAAGCAAACTCTGGTCATCTGAGCTGCAGCGTACATATACACTTCTGGCCCATTGGGATGATCAGAAGGATGGAACCACAGGGTGCTTCCACATTGGCCGCCTAAAAATGGATCTAAAAAAATCCGTTTTTCAGCAATCCAACCTCCCAAGGATCCGTCACAAATAGTGACGGATCTGAAGGGCCCTCACACATCTGCACACGCGTGGGGAGGCTAGATTCCGGAGAACAGCTGGAGTGGGTGCTGTGCAGAGTGGGTGCTGGAGCCGTGGGACTGAAGCAATGAGCTGCCGGTCACTGTGTTTCTGGTGGTGCCCAGCACGCAGGGGAGGGGGTTTGGAAGCAGGCAGTCCTGCTTCTGCCCTTCCCAACATGGCGGCCAGAGGGACATCTGTCCCTTTGCCTGGCCATGTGCGGAAGCGTCCTGCTTCTGCACACATCCAGGCGAAGAGATGGATGTAAGACCTGATTTTTCAGGTCTTACATTTAATCCGGATTTTGGCGCCAAAACCAGTTTTAAAAACCAGTCTTGTAAGCTGAAATACAGAAGCAAAGTCTGCGAAGAGTCTCCAGTCAGGTCTGCAGTGCAGAAGCCGTTTAAGGTAAGTGTTTTAAATCTTACTTAAGGGGGGGGGGGAGGTTTTAAACTGTGATACTTTGTTTCTTAGCTGCTCCTGTTTGTCATCCCACCTGCACATTTAAATGGCAAATGGTCTCCCAAACTACAGGGTTTTGTATTTTGTTCAGCATTTGGGGAATAAAAGGCAGATATCCAGGAACTGGACTTTTGGAGGCTCTACAAAACAAACCCCGTGATTTTTAAAGCACTGCGGTGAAATAAATAGCTTGGGTGATTCCAGGGCACAGGAACAGAACATTTTTATTTAAATATTTAACCACTGTGGTAGCTCCCGTGCAGCCAAAATGAATATTTCAAAATCAACTCCATAAGACAATGTGGTGAATTAAAAACCTTCAGTAGGTCCCTACCTTTCTCAACTCCATTCCTGCTTCTTCTGAAAGGCATCTCTGGTATTTTCCAAGAAACCTTTGTTCATTGCAGATGTTAAAAATACATTGCAACGGATACCCATGATTCCTCCTGCCATACCCGTAAAACTTTCTCTCAGTGTCATGTGGTTTAACAACAGCAGCCTTCCGGGTGTTAAAATTCCCATCATCCCCCACTCACTTGCTGTCATTGGATTGGGACTGTAGAAAAGCTTCACTATAGAATAAGTTCAAGTACAAAAAGACCTAAACATCCCTAAAATAATGATTAAAAAAATAACCTAACTGTTGCTTTCTGCTTTATCACTATCTCTGCATTTACTGTCTCTTCCCACTTTACATGCATGTTTTAATATATATTGCTGTTTTAATATATGTCCGATCTTAAATATTGTTACCCGCCCTGAAACCTTCAAGTGTAGGGAGGGCTAGAAAAACAAACAAACAAATCCTTTCCTATAATATTTTTCATCTGGTCCTTAGATATTACAGAGATTTTAGGAGTTTTATTAGCCTCAAAGCAGTCAGCAATAGTAACAATATCTTTTTGTTTTAAAATGTCTCACACCTGGCTAAATCAGAATAACCTTCTAAACTTAACAAAGGGGATGCAGCCAGAATCAGTTTTGGCCATCTCTTCTAGGCTGTAATAGCTATCGTGATTATACTATTAGGGTGCTGAATATTTTTGTGTTGTAAATTATTAATTAATGGAAAACTCATTTACCATCCTGTTTTTTTTCTGCTTTTGGTACTAACATCTGGTGATTCTTGGCTTTTTTGCATTAAAAGTATATTTAATTCTTTATTAATCCTTCCCATTATCTCCTTTTCTGGTCGCAAAGGAAGACACTGAAGTATTTTAGGCACTATACAGAGTTTTACAGGTTAGCATCAATAAATATGTACCTTTCCAGTAGCATAAATCTTATCTGATTTTCTTCAATAGTGGGCAGTAATTGGAAGTTAGCAGTTTATTAACAGTCTTGATGTTATTCCCCTTTTTAAAAAAAAATTCTGAATTTTGAGGCCTGGCCCTTATTGCATTGTGACTGTATATTGGGGTGGGAGAGGAATCCTCTTAAAGAGAATTTCAGACTTAGACATATTTATGGCCATTCCTGATACTTGTTGAAACTCCATTGCAGTATTTGCCATATTGCAAACGGTATGTAGAATGTCTGATGTCATTTTTAAGAGTCTCATCAGAAAAAAAAAAATCACTTTCAAGTTTTCCTACTCAGTATGGCTTAATTCTTGAGTTATTCCTTATCATGAGTGCGAAAGCTTCAGTGAACAATATGGAAGAGGCAGCCCTGCTCAGTACCCCTAGCAATGTTGCTGGGATTAGACAAATATCCATTTATCCTGACTTTCACTACACTGTTCTGATATAGTTCTTTTATAGGTGTTATAAATTTAGGTCCAAACTTCTTTTTTTTGGCAGAATCCTAAATAAGAATTGGTATTCTGTAGTATCGAATGTCTTATAGATATCAAGACTTAATATAACTAATAGTTTCTTTTACTGAGTACTGTCATACAAGGCATGTAGAACCATCCTACTGGTTCATACAAATACCTAGCTTGGTATAAATCAGTGTTGATCTTTATGTATCAGTTCTACACTAACTGTATTCAATCTTGTCACCAGGATTCCACGACTATCTTTTAATCTTGATTAGTTAAACAAATAGGTCTGTATGACTCAGGGGATTTGGGGTCTCTATAAGGTTTCGCTATGGGAATCAGAATTGCCTGTTACCAGGAAGGGGAGATTTCCATCTAAATTAAATAATGTCTTCATTGCTGAAATCTTGTTGTTTGAATAAGACATGAATCCATCTGGCCCCAGGATTTATGCCACAGTAGTAGGTGAATCAGGCTTTTGCCTATTCTTCATTGTTAATTTCTGCTGGAACCCCCATATGAAGAAGACAATTATATAACATCGTCCTTTATGTAAGATGGCTTTAAAGAACACAGTTTTTTTCTAACAGGGTTGATGTAATCTTTCCCACCCAACTTTTAATATATTTTGAATTTTCACTTTTATCCTAGCTTTTCATATTTATTTTATTTTAAATAAATAATGGGGTCTTTCTAGTTTAATGCAATCCCAGAAATTTGTGATAATATGACTTGACTCCTGAAACTCTAGTGTTTTATATTGGCAGACAGGACCACAGCACCATCTAGACATTGGCAGACTGGGCCTTCCTTCAAGAGACATTGTTAGCTTTCATTGGTTTACTGGATCATATCTCTGGCTTACTTGGGTAGACTGAGTTTCCCCTAACACCCAGTTTTTCACAGTTTTCCAAGAGGCAATTACTTGCATCATACAAGTTGCTATTATATGCTATTTGCACTCTACATGGGTGAACCATTGTACATGATGGAAGCTATACAATAGGGTGGCCTGTGTATGTAAATATAAAATCTAGATTAGGTTTACTACTACCATTTCCATTTTACTGTATATTTCCTTTCAAAAAAAAAAAAATTCTCCCATGGGTCACACTCTTAGCCTGGCAGTTGTTAGTACAGGCAGCAGCAGATTAATTATGGCCAAACTGGGGTTTCTGTTTTGCTGTTGCAAAATAGTTAAGAGTTAGATTAAAAAACGTTAACAAAAGTCACTCTATAATTTACTCGCTTCTGCACACCCCTCTATTATAAGGCATATTGTATTTCAATTAGCTTTGCATCTGCTTTGCTACATATTTGTGCTTAAGTGATAAAATGTGGAAAGTGACTCATCGAAATCAGTTTGCAGTTTAACCAACTGCATCTTCTACCAGCCTCTGCTGGTGGGACTGATGGGTGTGCTATTCTAAAACATCTGAAGGGCACCAGACTGGCAAATCCTGTTCTATTGGCAGTCAGTATACTCTATTATTGGTCAAACATATTCTTATAACAGATACTCATGCACATGTCCAGACCCTTCTCTAAAACTATTACTGTGACAAGTAAAGAACATTTTTATTTCAGCTTTTATGGCATTTTTAATTAAGGCAGCTTTAGTTCTTCCTTCCCACTTCTCCTTAGCATAATGTTTGATGGCAGTTTAGATCATGCCCTCAAATGGTTAGCAAACCAAATATAAGAGATATTCCTCAAAAAAGGCTTTTTGTCAGATTTGCCTTGAATGAAAGACAGACTTTTTGAGCAAATTTCCTTTATAGAATAAACCCACGCTCTCTGTCAAAATTAAGATTAAAATACCATCTAGGCCACTATGGGCACATAAGTAGCTGAGTTTTCACACCTTCTCCATTCATCCTTACACTCTTGTAGCATAGAACAACTGAACTCTCCATGAACCATTTAAAAGCACTGATTGAAATTAAATGTGCTGTAAATTATGTGTTTCCTGTTTGAATAACACTGGGGCTGATTTGTTCTCTCACTTAAACTAAGTTTTAACTCAGATTTAATTTGTCAGCTCATTAATACAGCTTCTAATTTACACCAAGAGCAATTTCCGCCCCTCTTTTTTGCCAGAAGGAATGTGGTTTACTATTTCCTCTATTTTTGTGTTTCAGCAAGTCTGCTGACCTTTTGGGCAGTAACAGGTGATTGGGGAACCAAGGAAGAACAGCCATTTTAAAATAACCCAGAGTGCAGTGCAAATGCAAATCGGGGCAGGTTATTTGTGGCCGTCAGGCAATACTCAAAATTTTTAAGAACTTAAGGAAAGTGCTGAGTCGGATCAAGAACCTATTTTATCCAGCTCAGGCAGGGCACAGTAGCATTCTCTGCTGTACACTCTTCTGTTGACACTGGTCAACAGAAACTCACTGTCTCTGATACATTGTAATTATTAACCTAAGGTAGCGTTAACAAATATACTTAGGCCCTGTCCAGATAGGGTGAAGTACAGTGCCATTATGATGCTATAGTGAGCTGCCTCACAAATCTGAGGCAACCTAACCGTAGCCTCGCTTTCCCCCTTAAAAAGGCTATAAATACTACTGGTGGAAAATCCAGCACTGGTTGTGGCTTTTCCAGCCACAGTACTTTTTATTTACCTTATAGACGGAGCTGCCATCATAGCTTCATCCATGATGCATGCATGGGGCCCAAAACAGACTTCCACACATGTGCAGTGGTGCCGATGTGTGCATATGGATATTCAGATGAACACCTGGATGGATAGGTCAGTAAAATGTGCAAAGGCAGCATCAGCTATGGTGCTGTCAGGCTAGCAAGGGATAATAGTGGGGATTCAATGTCCTGTGTTATCCTTTGCTAGTGGGATCTTCTGCCACCTTCTGGGGGCAGCCTGATATGCCATGGCTCAGTGGTGGAGCATTTGCGTTGTGTGTGGAAGGTCCCAGATTCCTAGCATCTTCCTGGGAGAAGATAATAGCAAACCATATGTGGTGTGGTGCTGACCACAAGGTTTACCATTGGGTTCAGGTTGCAGTGAAATCACATCAAAATGTAAATTTGTGCACAAACCTTTCTCTAGAAGAGCTGGCACAAAATTTAGAGAATCCGGGTGACTCCTGTATCTCTGCACCCTGCCTGAGTACAAGCCAGCTGCTGAAATAAATCAGTTCAACAAGCCAGCCAGCTGCTGCTAAGGCTGTGGAGCCACTGTGAAGGAATCCAATTTGAAATTGAGCAAGCCCTTGTAGTAGCTGTACTATTTGCAGGGCTGCACAGGAAAGCACTTCTGCATTTGTTTTAGGGATCTGTCAGTAGGGATGTGCACAAATATTCATAACATTTGAAATTTGTACAGTTTAGCTGAATTTGGACATTCAAATTCAAATTGAATGTTGGCACATTCAAAGATTGGCATCTGGATTCGAACGGAACGCTTCAGAACATTTGTACCAATATTTGTTACATTCATGAACCTGGGGAGGTGGGAAAGCAGCTGCCCCATTCACATCTTGTTGGGGCAGTGGAGGGCCATGGAAGAGCCATCTGTGCCCCTCTGCTCCCCGTCGTTCTGACAAGACTCGTCCTCCCTCCCTCCCCCATCCCATCTGCTTCTCCTCTCATGCCCCTTTGTCCACACCCCTCTACTGCTCTGACAAGACTTGTCCCCCCTCCGTTGCCCCCTTCATCTGCCAAGGAATATAAAGCTAGGTCCTGGCTTCATGCTTAAGCATTCCAATCCCACTCCAGAGTATAGTAGGATGAGGGTGGACATAGGGTGCGGGATGCAGGGGTAGGTTGGTGAGGTGACTAGTTGAAAATAGCTGGGAATGTGTGAGGCCACAAGCAGCCTTGACCTTTAACCACCTTAAACCTTTGAATGAAAGTTCTTTTGTGCACGTATCTACTTTTGATGCAATATGAAAAGACACTATTGACATTAAGGCTGTATTCAGACATAACAAAAGGGGTGCCTCAGTTTCCTCATGCAACTTTGGTACGGTTCTGAGCATGGGATTGGCAAGCTTTGTCCCCATGCATTTTGGATTTGGTCCATGAAAAGCATGCCACCCCCACCCCACCCCAAAAAAAATGCTCAGCATGCTTTGGGGGACTGGTACACATTGCTCATTGAGCCGGGAATGCACATGGGGATGATTGTGGGCTAACGAGGAGGAGATTGGTGACCACATCATTGGGAGGTGGGGTCTGCTTTCTGTCCCTACCCTGTCCATTGAAGATCACAGCCACTGACTTTTTAAAATGCCGATCGCAAAGGCAGGCTGGAGAACGGCTTGGTTTTTTAATTTTCTGCCATTTCCACAGAGGTAATTCTAACCCCATTTCAAGAACGCCAAGGCAGGCTGCATAATGGCTTGATTTTTGTACCTTTTGCAACCCCTGTTTCCCCAATCTGCAAGGCGATCTTAAATAAAGGCTTGATTTTCGGGTTACAGCCATTCTTGCGGTCCCCGGTGGAGCGAAGGTGTGCAAAACTGTTCAAGCGCCTACTGCCACTAAACCTTGTAGCGGCTTTTGCGATTTTAAAATATTTTTAAAAGTTATTTTTATGAATGAAGCTTTATTTTTCACTTGTTTCCATGCCTCCCGCCCCAATCCTGGTTGTCAGTGCCACTAAGGGAGGGGGGAATGTGGCACAGGGGTGAGACAGTAGTGTGTGGCCTTTAGGTCCCCAGGCCTCCTCTAATCCACCTTTTCCAGCACAGAATGTTCTGGAGAAGGGGAGGGACACAGAGTGGTGTGTGAACAATCCCACCTCAAAGCCTTCTCTAAGCTGCCTCAGAGATGCTTTTCTCCTGTGTCTGATCACAGCCTTAGTCATCAATTATCCTAACTCATCCATTCTGCTTGGACGAGGAAGGCAATCTGTTCATATCAGAGGATCAGTCGATCAACTGGGGCACAAAATCAACATGCAACTTCATATTTATTAAAGCCGCCTTTCTCACAGCCTCTTTTGCCCTTCACTGCCTCCTCTCACAACAATATTTGGTACTATGCCTTTAAAAGGAGAAATTCGCATTACTTATATATCATTGCTCCAACATAAAATTGTAGGTGAGAGACAGTGATGCCTAGCCCAGCTGGGGGGGCGGGAATGCTTTCAAGGCTAAAGTATTACTGAGCATATTCCCCTTTCTTTCACTTAATGAGCCAATTTGGTAAAAAGAATGCTTTAAGGAATCCAGAAATGTTCTAAAAGCAGCAGGACCTCTTGTATATATCCCAAGATGCAGCCAGGAGTGAAATTTTATAGCCCATTGGAAAAAAAAAAAGATCCTATTATGGAAACTCTGACACACCCTTAATTATAACAGCATGAGCAAATCCATTAGAATAAAATACATCAGAGACACAGAAAGGCTCTCTGTAATGTAGGGTCAGATCAATGCAATTGGTACGTAGTTTCTGAATTCCAGGAATCCTCTCTTTTCCCACCAGGCTGATTCAAGAAAAGATAATAAAAATGCTACCAGATGAAAATAGGACTGTAGCAAAGGAGGTCAGTTAAGAATGCTTTAAAAATAAAAAGGCTAATGCAGCTGAAGATGGAGGCCTTGTGTGTTTGAATTGCCAGACCAGGAGGCGAGATAATGAGTAATGTGCTGCCATTTACTGGGTGTCAAGCAGAATGTTGGGCTGTATGAAGCCATACAAGTAGAATTCTAGAAGGTCAGTACAGAAATGAAATAGAAAACGTATTGATTTTCAGGGATTATCCATTTGGTTGATGAGTAGCACTTGCTGAAACAGAGGGAGGGAGGAGAAAAAGTGAGTGATTCTGGCTGTTTCCGCACTTACCAGTTTTAATCCGAATTAAGTAGATCTGGATTGTTGAAATCTTAGCCTGGGAAATCTGGATGGTATAATTCTGGATCAAAACGCATACCCCTTTGTCCGCATGGATCATATTGAGATGGATGTTGGTAGATGCTAAACACGTAGGCTGTGTGGACATCATAGCTTGCATTGAAAGAAGGAGAAGGGTTCTGTTCTGGAAGTGCTGCCCAGAGGCTCATGTGATTGGACAGTGCCATTGGGTCCAGATCTCTGCGACGCCCGTGCAGAAGGGGCGACCTTCATGGGGCCTTAATTGGGCTTGCAGTGTGGAAGGTATGTACCATATGTGTACCATATGTATATAAGAACATAAGATGAGCCCTGCTGGATCAGGCCACAGCCCATCTAGTCCAGCATTCTGTCGTGCACAGTGGTCCACCAATTGCCCATGGGCATCTCAAGCAGAGACAAGGGCAAACCTCCTGCTCTTGAATCCCAGCAAGTGGCCTTAGAAGCATCCTGCTTGTCCCCCCAGTCTGAAAGATGTACTTAGGCATCCAGTCTAATAGCCATTGATATATCTGTCATCCATAAATTTGTCTAACCCTTCCTTAATGCCATCTAGGCTGGTACCTGTTACCACCTCTTCTGGCAGCAAATTCCATAAACCGGTGACCCTCTGGGTGAAGAAATACTTCCCCATATCTATTGGGTGCTTAATGGGGACCACAGTGCCCATGTGGAAACACTCTCTGACTACTTACCATGCTCATCTTATGCTTGTCAACCATGTACTGTTTACTCCAGAGGTATCCCATTAAAATTATGAGATCTATCCTTCCATAGGCCCACCACTAGTCTACAGTAATTAAGTTGACATTCTTTTAAAATAATGTCTTCTGTTTTGCTGTATCTGTTTTCAGCTCCACTGCAAAATGGAAACAACACATTACTGTGTAAACCATTCTTCACACATGATTAGGGCCCTTTTGTACTTAACTTCCATGGGACAGTATCTTGTGGAAGTTAAGATCAAGAACAGTGGTCTGTGTTTGCATTGCAAGCTCCAGCCCAAATGGGACCCATATTTGCTCCTTGCTGCAATACCCTTGCAGATTGAACAGCTCTATGCTCTGACACATAAGCCCCTCGTATTCTCCCCCTCCCTTTTCAATGAATGCTCTGTAACTGCAGAGCTGACAGCTGTCACACAGGCACATTTAAGACTGTGGAAATAGACCATAGCAAGGCAGGCCCATTAGGTTAGGTGCTGAAGCTGTGAGTTGTTGCAGTCTCCATGCAGAGAGCTAAAGAGAACCAAACCACAGTCATTTTGTTTGCTTTTTCTTGTCCATCCATATTGATATGCAGGTTTACTTCTCTTTGCATAGCTAATTGAGACAGGATACATGTAGATCTGGACTATAAGAAATAATGTAAGATGTTGTGAGAACTGGCCAGCCGCAGTGAAAAATCTAATCAAAAAGTAATGCAGTAGTGATATTCGCATCAGAAACCCAAATTAAAGGAAATGACACCTGTGCCATTATGTTGCTTTTGAGTCTGGGAATGTTCATGTAGTTTTTGTCACCTTTATGCCAAGTCACCATGGCCCCACACATCCCTTTCCCTATTAAACTCCCTGAATGTGATCACCTTTAAGATGCCCAAACAAGAAAGTGAACTCAAGGCTCAACCCAGGAACCCTTTCTTGAATAAAGGACTAGTAACATTAGGCTTCTTCGCACTACAGCCAGAACGGCTGTAGTGAAGAAGGCTAAGATGCATGGGAACGCTTTATCCATTCACACAGAGGGAGGCAGGAATGCATCTACTTGTGTTTCTTGCCTCCCTACGTGTGAATGGAGAAAGTGTTCCCACCTGTCCTAGCCTGGAAAGGCTGGGATGTGGGCAAGATACTCCTCCCCCGGGCTTCTGCCATTGGATCAGGCAGGACCCAGGGCAGGAGGCCTGTTGGGTGCCTTCCCTAGGCTTCCGCTAGCTCCTGGGGCCCATATTGGGCTCCTAGGGCCAGGGGGACCCATATCCCACACACCCCCAGGGGCGCGCACATGTGAACGGGACTTACTTGTTCGGCACTGGGCAGTAACTAAGATGAGGAGGCCGGCCGTGTGTTGCGCCTGCGTGCCGCATGTTCCCTGGTTGGTCAGGGACACATGCCTGTTCATATGGCCAGGTGAAGCCAGTTGCGTCCCTGACCAATCAGGGAATGGGCGGCATGCAGGTGCAACACACAGCCAGCCTCCTCACCTTAGTTACTACCCAGCACCGACCAGGTAAGCCCCGTTCATGTGCGCGCACCCCTGGTGGGGTGTGGGGTGTGTGTGTGGGGGTCCTCCTGCCCCTAGGAGCCCAATCTGGGCCCCAGGAGTGAGTGGGAATTCAGGGAAGGGAGGCGCCTGGGCTGCCCACCCCTGGCTTGAAGAGAGCCAATTGGGGCAGCCCGGGAGAGGGACCCAGCTGTCAGGGAGGGATAGCATGCAAACCCCCTCATGCGAATAGGCCTATTGTGCGAATAGACCTAAGGTTTAATCCAGCTTCAGGCCACTTCAGAGTGAGAGAACACATCAGCAAAGTGACCAGTAATATTATTTCCACATTATCTACTCCAAACGTAAGTCCTCTGAGTTATTTAACACTGAAAGAAAACAGCTTGTTACTTTGCTGATGTATCCTCTTATTCTGAAAGTGGACTGAAGTAGGATTAAACCTTAAATGTGACCACAGGCTTTGCGGCAACCCTAGAGAAGTGTATTTTGTCTCCCTCAAAGTAGTACAGGCTACCCAGGAAGAGGCTTTGGGGTTACGTGGTTTGAACCCAACTGTCCCATCCAGGACTTGGCTGTCTATTTTAAATTCTGCAGTCGAATGCAGACAGCAGGCCTCTATTCCAGGATATATCCTAGAATAAGTCCCTGTATGGAAAGGGCACCAGAGTTGACAACCATCAGATCACAAAGAAAAATCTCTACCCTTGTTTTCTGTGTCACCTTTCCATGAATACCTGACAACAAACCAAGAATCCATATGCTTTATTGGCTTTTATATTCCTGTTCTTTCTGAAAATGTCTTGCTTAGGCTGTTAACATCTGGGAGTAAACTTGATTGTTTTGCATTCAAAATTGCCTGCCGAGGCAAAGTGGTTGGAAACTGTCCAAAGTCATAAATCTATCATGATTGTCTCTCACGAAAATGCACAATCCTTCTCTAGGATTTTTCTCCTCAGTGCTCTTTTCCTTCTCCTAGGCATCTCTTCCTCTGCCTCATGGATCAGTATCCCTTACTTGCATCATTTGAGGGACAATTGCCATTTCTCATGTCTGCCCCCTCCACTGGCATGCCATCTTTAGGTCATCACTCTGTAGCATCTCTCTTTCATTCTCACACAAAGTAGCCTCTTCTCTATTGTTTCCTTTGATGGTAACCCAGTCTCTTTCCCTGGCTACCAGGCAAGCCAATTGATACTGACAAGTTTCCCCCAGCTGCCTATGGCACTTTCCTTCTGTCAACCATGCCAATTGCATTTGCAGTTTCTGGGAAAGTAAATCTTGCAATGGCGACATGGTATTTCCCCTTCACACTGACATGCAGTATTGACATTTTCCCATTGTCCTCCTTCCTGTCATACCAAAAATTGGAGGGGGAGAAAGGGGAGAAAGCAATGCAAAATGTGCTGGGCTGCTTGAGGCTTATTGGAAATGACAAGTTTCAGAGGCAATCCAGCAGGTTTGCACTATTCCCTCCCTCTACCATATTGCAATAAAAACGAATTTGTTCCCCCTCCCTCCTCGATAGTTTTTCTCTGGCCACACTGCCTTCTCCTGGCCCTTCCACATGAAAATCCTCGCATTCCCTCCCACCAGTTATTAGACCTTTTAAAGTCCACAAATAAGGTGGATAGAAATGAAAAGGTTTGCACAATCAGACCTGAAACTAGGCTGCAGGAGGTTTAAAGTGAAGGTGTGACCACGGCCTATATTTGCAGTTAGTAAGTCAGTTGAATGGCTCAGCTGAGGAGGGTTAGTTTCAGTGGCTTAGTTCAATGGAATGTAGGGATGGGCAAAAAATGTTTGTCACATTCTCAATTCATACAAATTTGGACATCCATGGGCGGAAAAAAAAAGAGTCTGCTTTGTGAGTGAATCAAATGTATCCAGCCTTCATCAGAGCTCCATATAAGCTCTGAAGAAGTAGTAGTGGTAGTAGATGAGTTGGTTTTTCTACCCCACTTTTCTCACCCATTTAAGGGGACTCAAAGTGGCTATCAAAACTTTCTATACTTCTCCCTACAACAGAACATCCTGTGATGTAGGTGGGGCTGTGAGCGCTCAGAAGAGAGCTGTGACTAGCCCAAGGTCAGCCCAAGGCTTCACTTAGGAGTGCAGAATAGGGATGTGCCTGAATTTTTTTTATTCGAATTGTTTCCAATTGAATGCAAGAACATCTGTAGTCATTCTAATAGATCCCCTTCGAATCTGGTATGATTCTTGTTCAATACGAATGTTCAATCCCGTACAAATCCCATACGAATGCATACGAATAGCATATGAATCCCATACAAAGCTTCATACAAATGTATCAAAACATTCAATTTGAATTCAAATGTCAATCTTCAAATGAGCCAACATTCGATTCGAATTCAAATGTCCAAATTCGTACAAATTTCAAATATTAAGAATATTCGTGCCCATCCTTAGTGCACAACCCCGGGATTCCCAGATAAGAGTCTGGCTCCCTAATCACAAGACCAAACTGAGAGGCAGATCTGCCCACCCAGGCCTCCCATCCCCCATCCATGCCCCCTTACCTGTAAATCCAGGCCTCTGCCACCTTCTCTGGTCACTTCCTCCAAGGCTCAACTAGGCCTACGGGAGGTGCGCTTGCAGGTTTAGAGGCTGCATCTTTCCGGAAATCACAGGAGAACTCGCAAGATCCCCAAATGAAGGAGGCCTCTCCAGCCATGTGCGCAACCCCAGCAGGCCTAGTTGAGCCTCGAAGGAGAGCGTGATGGCAGTGGCAGTGGTGGTGAAAGATGAGTTGGGGCGGGGAGTGAGGGATGGGGCACGTGAACATTCGGCAGATGTCCATGCACAAAACGAAAGCCCCCCACATTTGTGGGGGGAGGCTTCACACAAAGCTGAGTATTGTCCCCTTTGATACACACTGAATAGAAGGGGGGAATATACTACTTCCTAAAGAGTAAATTAAAATGCTCAAGCAGCCTAGGGATTTGGAAATCACAACAACACTGGAACCAAAAGATAAAATGTTTGTCCCTCTCGGTACACACACATGATTGAAGAAGTTAAGTCATCACTGAAGACAAGGCAGCATTCCAGCTAGTCACAGGACTGTTGTCTTGACTGAGAAGCATTTTGTTTAGAGAAACCCTCCCACCTTGTTCACAAATTCTTTCCTGACCCATCAACAGCTTCACCACTGTACTGCAGCATGGCCTGAAGCACAAGATGAATGTAATGTATTCTGCTGCTTCAGCACTCTTTATCTCTGAAAGCTGGAAATGATTGCCTTGACAGAAGGCATTTGTTGTTTGTTGCTGGCTTCAAAATCGTATCAAGCCTAGCTCTCTTTTGCCCTCTAGTGGTCTTACTGGCTCAAGAGCGGGGGGAATCCTCCACAAGCCTTTTATTATTTCTGCTACAGTGGCTGTTTCTAGTAGTAGTAGTAGTGATGATGATGATGAAGATGATGATGATGAAGATGAAGATGATGAAGATGTGTGCCAGTTGAAAGATCTTCAGCATCCAAAGAACATAAGAACATAAGAACATAAGAGAAGCCTTGCCGGATCAGGCCACAGCCCATCTAGTCCAGCATCCTGTCGCACACAGTGGCCCACCAAATGCTCACGGGCATCTCAAGCAGAGACAAGGACAAACCTTCTCCTGCTCTCGAGTCCCAGCAGATGGCCTTAGAAGCACCTAGGCATTCGTTCTAGTAGCCATTGATACATCTGTCATCCATAAATTTGTCTAACCCTACCTTAAAACCATCTAGACTGGTAGCTGTCACCACCTCTTCCGGCAGCCCATTCCATAAGCCGATGACCCTCTGGGTGAAGAAATACTTCCCCCTGTCAGACCTTATTCTCCTACCCATCAGCTTCATAGAGTGCCCCCTGGTTCTAGTGTTGTGCGATAGATCTTCAGCATCTCAGAACATTTTACAGAGGATAGGGTTTCTTTTTTGTTTTTGTTTCTTTAGGACTTAAATAAAGGATGTAGGGTTTACGTACATCCAGGAGTGCCTCAAGGCACAGATTAAAAATGCAAAAGTTACTTGCTGTGAAGTAAAGGAGCTCTGCAGGGAGAATGGAACATCCCCACATTTCAAAACACCAGGGATGACTCTTCTGACCACATGGTCAGCCCCTCCCTTTCTGAAAGGCCTGCTGCTTCCCGGGTAAAGGCAAACTTATCTCATCCCTTCCCTGGTTCCTACAGGCCCTAGGTGACTCAATCGAGCCCCCTAGAGCCCGCAGGAAACCCCCTGGGCACCCACAGCCCCAGGGCACAGGCCTACCTGGGGATGCGCACACGTGCACACAGCTTACCTCATCACCGCTGGGTTCGAAGTGGTGGACCCAGCCAGCGGCATTGTGCATCTGCGCGTGCTGCTGGCTCTGATTGGCCAGTTACCCTAGCTGGCCAATCAGAGCCGGCGGCGCACGCAGACGCACAACGCTGCCGGCTGGGCCCTCCACTTCAAACCAGGCGGTGATGAGGTAAGTCGTGCAAGCGTGCACACATCCCTGCTAGGCCCCAGCCCGGGGTGGGGGGTGCCCGGGGTGGGTTCCTGCAGGCCCTAGGTGACTTGATTGGGTCACCTGGAGCCCACGGAGGCTGAAGATCCATTCCAGTGTGCTGGCAGCTGGGGCAGCCCAGATCACCTCAGCCGCATGACCACTTACCTTGTCGTGGTGGTCATGCAGCCGGCCGGGGCGATATGCTGCTCCATGCAGTACCGGACCCACGCTGTCAATGCCTCCGGTCCAAAGCGCTGACAGTTTGGGCCCCGTCTACCAATATCGGCATGGGGGGGGGGCAGGGCCCGCAGCTATTCAGGAGGGAGAGAGTGGAAGAATGCTCTGGGCTGGGTGTAGAGCGCAATTTTATGCTCTACACCCAGAACGCACATGGGCACCTTGGGATTGACTGGGGTGGTTCCAAATGGAACTGCCGGCCCAGCAGAGCAAATGCTGCATCCCAGGGAATCCTACTTGCCTATTGTTGTGAGGACAGAATGCTAAGCTAAATGGAGTAGTCTGATCCAGCAGAACATTTCTTCAAATGAACCCAACATGGTTCACTTGTAATAATTCAGGTGTAACTAAACTCAAATTAATAATCAGCAAAGTCAAACTAAAATGTAAAATGTTTTCACAGAACTCTAGTTCTAAAGCTGATTTCCTGCTCAGGAAGATACAGGCATCCCCCACATCCGCTGATCCACTCAACTGGGGTAGTAAGCTACAGAGGAAAAGAAAAAGGCATGCCCCTGTATCCACTGATTCACTCCCCATTGATCCACTCAACCCACAGGAGAAAATTCAGTACAGTATATGTGTCTGTATTATCCGTGTGGTATGAGTTACTGCATGAGTCATCAGCATCCAAATCACTATTGCACCCTTTTATGATTTGGGCATATGATGGGCCTGGGTACGTCATCAGCGCTCTTCCAACCATTTTACAGTTTGAGCTTTTGTCAGAGAAATGTACCTGAACTTCGGCGGGAAACCAGGAATCATAGCTGGGCTAAGCTGCTACCACAGATTTACAAGGTGAAAGTTTGAAATGTTCATGATTTCTGTCATTCTTGTCTACAATGTGTTTTTTAAAACATATTTAATTATTTTCTATAAGTATGTAAACAAATATTAAACAACCAAACACACAAAGCAAAACACAAACTATACAAATCATAGAGAACTTGCAAAGAAAAAAAAAACACCCTGCCACGATGCCCAGCGTTCCAGTTAGTGCCTGCCCTCTCTAGGAGAAGCTTGGCCCTGTTAGGATGCTGAGTTCATGCAATGGCCAAGTGAATACTACCGTGTGGACACAAAACACTGGTAGCAAGCGTTTCAACAGTAAACAAAAACAAGTTTATTATTATACACAAGCAATACTAAAAGGAAAATAAGGTTCAGGTAGTTGTTAGTTTAAATTTGCAAGTCTCTTAAGGCTAGGAGCTAACCCTTTCCTCTACAGGAAAATAGTTCACCTTTTAAAAGACAAGCCTCCACACGTTCCTCCTCCCTCCTGACTAACTCGGCCACAGCCCAAGCCCAGCCAGGGTACTAGAACGTGGCTCTAGATGATCACAAGGCCCGTCCCGTCCTTGTTGACCGATCATCCAGCCTGGTCAGTTGCTAGTGAAGTCTCCCTCAGAGCCACAATCCACCCGATTGCCTCCTTCAGAAATCACTCAGCCCAAAAGACCAATGGTCAGCTACTGGTCCAGCTCCCTCAGGATTCAGCTCTTCTTCTGTTCCCTTCAGCTCTTCTCCCAGCATGAAGACCTCTGGTCAGCTACTGGTTCCAGCTCCCTCAGGTTCAGCTCTTTTCCTTTCAGCTCTCGTCCCAGCATGAAGACTTAGTCTGCTGTGTTCTCAGTTCCTTTATACACCCCCCCTGACCCTGATTGGCTCTAGCCGCAATAAAATGCTGCTGGAGACTCCTAACAGAGGTTGCTGTCTCTCCAGCCTGATTGGTGGGAACTCCTTCTCTAGCCCCTCCAGCACTCAGTTCCCCGGACAGCTTTTCCCTCCAAAACCTTACTCCAGCCAATCACTGCAACAGGGCCCGCACAGGATTTCCCGCTCTTTTTGCAGCCCAAATCCCAGGGTTTGCAACAAGCTGTTTGCACCAAGGCTGGCCATTGCAGCTTGCAAGAAGCCTGCAAAGCCAGAAAGCAAAGCAGTTTGCAGCCTGTACCCTGAAACCGTCACACACCCTAACCTACCTACTTAGTCACCTGTACCCTTTAAAAAAACCACCTTAAAATAGGGCCTTAAACACCATCCTTACATTAGTCCACAATGTGTTTATTGTGTGTACAGTAGGCAAACACAGTTGCCTCAAAGTTTTAATTTCAGTTCCACATCACATTATTAAAATAACTTCCTTCAGAGGCAGTTCTAGACAACTGGGAGTTACAAAAGCAACATGACTGATAAGTAATCAATCTAAGGGCGAATCCCCACAGCAAGCTTATTTCGCTTTCCCTAAACCGAAATAATAGAACTGGATGCAAACGCGAATTTGCCTGTTCCCATTACTTTTAACTTAATCGTGTTTGATCCAGATTCTGAGGATTGTACATGGCATACGTGACTCAAGAGGGGACTCAAGTGGCTACTTTTTAAAAGCCACTTTTCAGGGCTGCCCTGCCCTCTTTCTCTTGGCATGAACGTGCCACCCATAAGGGACCCCTTCAGGGAGCCTAGCTGGGTGGTTGGGTGGCTGCCGCTTGCCTGGATGGATGAAAAACGGCAGCGGGCAGCCAGCGATTCTTTCCCCTCCTCTCCCTATTTCCCAGGGCACACAGCAGCAGCAGCAGCAGCAACTCAAGCCACTTCACAGCCACAGTTTTTAAAACAGAACCTCCAGGGCTTTCTTTTCCTCTCCCTTTCTAAAGGTCAGCACTTTCAGAATTGCGGAAATTTGCAACATTGTTATAAGGCGTGAGGTGGCTAAATCGCTACAGTGTAGCTTTAATGAGTGGATTTTTATAGTGCCTGTTTTGAGGGGTGGATTTTTCCAATGAAATCACTATCTTTGGAAGCAAGCTATTGGGGGAGAAAAACCCTAAACACAGATTCTCATCCCTTAACACGGTACTGTCCACACAGAAAAAAATAAAACACGTATCAAGTGCACGATCCGTAGTGAGACCTGTTGAAATCAGGATTGAGATTCACCACGCTTTGGGGTGGTTTAACATGGGGAAAGTGTGTTAAGCCAAACTGCCGTGCAGACTCCAAGGATTGAAAACGTATTGAATTTGAGATAAGGTTGCCGTGAAGACACGGCCTAATTGGGTTTTGAAACCACATCAAACCTCGATAACAATGAAGGTACAAGTGCCCTGACTCCACAATTAAGAAGAGCTGATTTTTCTACTCCACTTTTCTCACCTCTTAAGAGGACTCAAAGGGATGACAAACCTGTTGTTGTTGTTGTTGTTGTTGTTGTTAACAACAAAATGCAACACATGCACCAGACATAATAAAATCCCCCTTCCCTCCCCCCTTACAGAAAAAGATTAATTATTCAGTGGAACAGACTGGTAGCTGTTTAAACTTATATATTTTTTCAATTCATTGTTCCCACTAACATCTCTTGTATAATTAATCACTTTTTGCCAGTTATAAATCTTCCATTCTTCTCCACAGCAGACACCCTGTGAGGTAGGCGGGGCTGTGAGAGCTCAGAAAGAGAGCTGTGACTAGCCCAAGGTCACCCAGCTGGCTTCATGGAGGAATGTGGACTCAAACCAGGAGACTACCTGACAGAAGTCTGCCACCCTAACCGCAAGAGCAGACTGGCTTGTGGAGTAGGAAAGCTTTTATTCCAGCTTAAGTATTCTCATACTATAGTTTATGAAACTGTTTTTTAATCACTTGTAGAACAGCTTTGAGAACATCTTCTTTAGAGGCACTGGCATCAACTGGTTGACATGCAGGATTTTCCATCCTTCTATAAGATTCTTCAACCCTGTGGAAAAAGAATATGCAATGTTACAAATGCTTGCATCACTTTAGAGCAGTGGTTCTCAACCTTCCTAATGCCGAGACCCCTTAATGGAGTTCCTCATGTTGTGGAGACCCCCAACCATGGGGGTGGAGCAACTGGGAGGTGGGAGGGAAGGGCAGTGGGAGACTCATCGCGACCCCTCTGAAAGGGTAATTCAACCCCCAAAGGGGTCCCGACCCCCAGGTTGAGAACCACTGATTTAGAGGCTTCGTCCACTCGAGAGGGGCCTTCCATAGTCTGCACTAGCATGCAGATATCAGATCCCTATTCTGGATATATTCAGAATAAGGCCAAGTGCAGGAAGGGCTACTGAAATTAAACAGAGATAATAGCAAGTTGTTACTTTTTGGATGACGGTGCTGAATGCAACAATGTAGGATAGGAGACACAAGACTTAATGGAGCCTTTTCAGCCATATGCACAGTTGATTCATTAGCAATTGCACTAGTCACAAGGTTCGTGTTGTCTGAGTAGTAGAAAAGGTTGGCTCCATCTGGTGCAAAGCCAATCAAGATAAAACTTGGCTCAAAAGGAAAACACAGGTATGTGCTGTTTGCTGCCCAGAGGGAGAGTTAGTCCACAGTTATCCAACAAGGAAAAGGGAACCTGCACTGTTACCTCTTTAGAAACTTTTTCCTGCTTGTGTTACACAGTGGTAATGATATGTGCATCACTATGTTCTCAAATCAGATGGTATAGAAAAGCACTTTATTTGCACAATTAGGTTGCTGTTACACTTTAAAACTGCTGGCAAATATAGTGGAAGCACAAGAAGGAAAGAATAAGCTATTACTCTCCCCTGATTCTCTTCCACTCTTCTTGAGGAGCCTTGAATTCTCTACTGATCAAGTAATTATGCTGCTCTGTGTTCCAGTTTTGCAGAATTTCCACAGGGACACCTCCACATACCTGCCATATCAGTTTCAAGATCCTGGGCAATTTCACACTTCCCTTCCTGTCCGCTGGATGGGAAACGTACGGGACAAGCCAACGTTGCCTAGTGCTCACACTGGGAGCGCTAGGCAATGTTAGCCACCACCATCACTCCACAATCGAATACTTACTTTGATTCAATTGCAGGGCCAATCCTCTTCAAGGCACCTCCATTTTCGTACTCCGCAGGTAGTGCATGATTAGGGAACTTCTGGGAAGGCAGGGGGCACTTGGAGGCTGTAGCAGCCTCCCCAAGTGCAGATGCCCTTCCCCAGAAGTTCCCTAATCATGCACTACCAACCCAAGTGCGGAAAGGCCTCCTGCCCAGAAGGTGAGGTAGCCCAGGCTGGAGTCATGACTACCACTGAGAAACGTGGCTTTTTGCTTGAGGCCCAGAAAACAAAGGAGGGTCCTCTTGAAGTGTCTAGCTTGTTGCATAGTTGACGTGCATTAATGCATTCTGCATACTAGCTGAAGCTTATTTTCCTTTCTTTTCTAGAGTCATCCCTACTGTGATTATTGCTCTCCCCTGAGCAGGTACAAAGTGCCAGCAGAGTTCCTTTAGCAATTAAAACAGTGATATGGCAAGGTACCATTGACCACTTCAGCACTCTTCCTCTTGCCCTGCTCTCAAATGAATCCCAAAGATGTAAGGGAAGTTACTCAATGTAAACCCAAGAACCTGAATACATACTTCTGTCGAAAAAAGCTATTCCTTTCCAGATCAGATTCTTCCCTTGTTTTCTCCACCCCTCGTCCTTGCAGTCTTCGGATTCTTTCTTCGGGATTAACAGTTAACAGCAGGACAAGATCTGGTCTTAGTAGATCTTCAGGCCAGTGGTACACTTGGTGATGAGGCGGAGGAAGATGTTGCACTCTGCCACTTACTTCAGTGGCAATTGCATAAGCTGCTGTGCTGTGCCAAAACCTACAAAGTTATGGGCATTGAAGGGTAAGATTTTATAACCAGAACTGCTGCCATTTCAAGGAAAACTAAAAACATATTCGGGATATAAGAAATATGGTGAGACAACTACAGGTCCTAATAGAACGGTACACATTCCTTACCCTGGTTTAGACTTGCATTTCTTCTCAGAGGTCCTTAAGGCAGAAAGCCCTGGTGAACCACTTTCTGTATTATGTGAGGCTAGGAAATGAACTTTAATCTCAAGCAACAATTCAGACTGTTGTTATAAACTGCTTTGTACTATTTTCCTATCTTTAAATCTTTCCTGAAAATGTCAGAACCAACACATCTTCGTTTGAGTATTTAACTAAGGACTGGGACATGCACAATTATTTTCAGCAATGGGGTTTTCCTCACGTTACTAACCTGTCTACAATCACTGGTGCCTTGGTAGATTCTCTTGCTATTTCAGAAGCAACAATGTAGTTGGTGAGAGCATAAAATGCTCTCCTGATGAGCGCAGGTTCATCGTCAAAAATCTTTCTCCACTGGCTGACACAGGATGGAGGGGACCGCAAAAGAACAGCATTCAGCGAATCCTTCAAAGCATGAGTTACTGTTGTCTTGCCTACAGTTGGAAAAGGGGAAAAAAATCTTGTAATCTATTCATAAATTCACAAATCTATAAAACTGTGAGCCAGTTTGGTCTAGTGGTTAGGGAGCCGGACTCTTATCTGGGAATAACGGGTTTGATTCCGCCCTCCCCCATGAAGCCAGCTGGGTGACCTCGGGCTAGTCACAGCTCTCTTCTGAGCTCTCACAGACCCTCTTGAACCTCACAGGGTGTTCTGTTGTGGGGAGAAGAATAGAAAAGCTTTGTCAGCCACTTTGAGTCCCCTTAAATGGGTTGAGAAAAGTGGGGTGGAAAAGCCAACTCTTCTTCTTCATCATCATCCATGACGCATGTATGGAATATCATGAAACATCAATGCAGTTTTTCAAAAATAATGAGAAATTAAAGCAGACATATGTGAAATCCTCATCTACAGACTTGCCCGTCCATTAAGATCTACTGGAAAGATCCTTTGGGCTATGTCTCTTCTACTGTGAAATGAAAGTTTAATAAAAGTAAATGCAGCTCTGAAAGTCTCTGGAAGCAGAACTAACTGGGATGGGACAGAGCCTGGGTCTGGGATGGGGTGCAGGCCAGGTAGTGCAATGATGATGAAGGAGGGGAAACTAGGGCTGGGTTGTTGCGTACTCCAAAAGTGTAGGGGGTCAATGCAGGAGGTGGCATGACATGGGGGTTGACTTGACAGGAGGCAACGAAGGGGATCTGGAGAGACCAGGGTGGCATAGTATGGTAATTAATGCAGGCGATAAGTGTGGGAGGCAGCCAGCAGGTGAGGCAAAAGGCACTGGGTCAAACAAGGTAATTTGCCTCCCTGTCCACTTCTCAGGGCTCTGAGATCCACCGCTTTGTGCTCCTGAATCTTCACACTTTGTGTTCATTCTCCAACTTCCTCATGGCTAAAACCAGGACTGTTTAGAACTTGGCGGCATTTACACATTCCGACCCTTACTGGAATATTTCTCAGTGAATTTTGTGGATTACTTTTACCTCAGCAATTAATGGCTTACTGGGAGAGGAGACTTACATTTTTTTCCTCCTGCTTTCCTCCATGCTCTTTTGCTTCCTTCAGGCCCTCTCAAGATTTACTCTGGCATATGTTCCTGTTGCCATTTTCAGTGGGATATAATTTAAAAAAAAATAAATAGTGCAACATAGAGACACACCATAAAACTGTCTCATCTCGCCCTTGAAGACAGGTATATGAACTCTTCCCGTGAATTTGCCCCTCCTATAGATTTAAACTTGAGGAAGGGACTCTGTGCTGAGAGAGAGGGAATATTCTCCATCAGAAAGTGCTCAGAGCTGCCACCAAGTGACAAGTGCCCAGGCTCTACACTGGTACTAATTTAGGCTACAGTCAGGCAAGCCTTTAGGAATCAGCCATTAACCTCAACCAACCTTGAATCATAGACATAGAGAGAAAGAAAAAGTTGAGGCCTCTGCACACTATGTCCCTTTCTGCACTGGCCTTACTCCAGATTATAGGCATTTTCACGCTACCTTTCCCGCTGGACGGGAAAGGAGTGCAATAACTCAATGTTGACTAGTGCTCTCATTTGAGTGCCAGTCAACTTTATCCACTCCCTCACACGGGATCCTCACCTTATTTGATCCCAGGGCCTAGTCCTCCTCTGGGTGCCACCATTTTAGTAGTGGTGTCTCAGCAACCGCGCATGGGTCAGCACCGTTGCCTTGACGACGACGATGCTCTGAGCGCGTGCAGTCACGCCTACAGTCGTCTGAGGTGCCAGCACACTTGCGTGTCACCTCAAACGACCCTGGAGGGCTGGCAAGAGTGAATGGTCGTGCTGCTGGACGCTTCAGGTAAGTAATTAGGTAATGTTGGTTTCGTGCTCCACATCTAATCAACAATTAGTGCAATTCCGGGGAGGGTGGGCATGCTTGTAGGCTGTAACAGCCTACTTAATGTGTGTATGCTCTTCCCCAGAGGTGCACTGATTATGCAATAGAGTCCATAGTGTGAAAAGGCCTCAGATCCTGGAACAGGGGCCTGCAGTTCACATGCTAGTGCAGGCTACAGCAGGATACAATCTGCAGAAAAGGCCTAGGCTTTCACGTGCCTTCCTGCCTCGTGAAAGTGAGGAAGATGTGGTAACTATTGGTAACTATTGTGCTGCCTAAGGAGAAAGTGAAGATAAGACCTATCTAAGGTGTGATGGCCATGTCTTGCATTCCTACTGCAGCAACAACTAATGGGAGATAAATTAACAAACTACAGGACCATGTTTTTCAGGGTGTGTCCACCTTAGTATCAATTCTTCCTTCCATGCTGTGTTACCAACAGCATTTTTTAGTGTTTTGTGGGAAATATGTAGGGAGTTAAGCAGAATACTAAAGAACTGGGGCCTTTGATGGTGTTGTAGGAAAGATCATATTCTGTGCGCCCAATTAGGAAGTCCTTTAAGAGTGCATATAGTTTAATACTGGTATGCATCACCTATAACTCTGAGGCACCTCTGAGGGGCTTTAGAGAAGGCCTTGAGGTGGGATTGTTTGAACACTAGCCTGCCCCTGCCCCTCTCCTGATAATTTCATGCTTAGAAAATGAGGATTAGAGAAGGGCTAGAAACATGCAGGCCACACACAGTTTCTCTGAGGTGCCCCTTTTCTAATGTTGTTAAGTGTAGAAGGGGCATCCCTCAGTTGTGAACAGATCAGTGAGGATTGACCACATCCAATTGCCATTTTTGAATGCAGCCTTCAGGTAGAGAAAAAGAAATGCAGATGGACCATTATGGAGGTGGATCGGATGAAGATGAGAGGAGGAAGTTGTTTTTCTTTAACGACTACTTTGCCAAAGAGAAAACACATATGAGATAGCAGGGTGGAAAATGTTGCTCAGATCCTTCCCAAAGCATTTGAAATGGCCGCATGGGTGGGCACATAGCTTGCCTTGCTCCCGGCGATCTCTCTGGGCCTTTCTGAAGCCAGGAGGAGGAGGATCTGGCTGATGCCCCATTGGGCTGTAAGTTGACATCACTGTGTGGTCCGGTGCAATTTTGAACCTGCCAGGGCTTATTTTAACCATTGCCAGGTCTCTTAATATTAAACCAAGTACAAGGAAAAGCTGGCAAGAAGACAAGGAAAGTTCCAGGAACTTACACATGTAACTAGCACCAAAATCTGAATGGTAACGTAGCCTCGAGGAAAAGATCCACAATGCACAGGCACACTGGACGTGACCCACCACAAGATCTACGCAGCTGCAGGTCCCACTAGCCTTTTTAGGACTCATACCTGTTGCATCCAGTCCCTCAATAACTATCACAGGGAAATCTCCTTTCCTTGGATCCTTAGGGCACTGGTCCACAAGTTCGAGGATGGCTTTCGTTTCTGGAATTACAGGAACGCACTGCAAAAGCAAACAAAATACAAATTCAGAAGCACTTCAGGAATGTATATTTTTAAGGAAGGCACTGCTGATCGTATTCTCTCAGCAAATATCCATGATGGGCTGTGTCTGAATGACTCTGCAGGCAAGCGGCCACCACCTAAGTCAGTGATGGTGAACCTTTCGAGCTCGGTGTGTCAAAATTCCCAAGAAAACCTAGCGTAACTCGGGTGCTGTGTCATATCTAGAAATATCCATAATTTTGTGATATTTGTAGCTCTAGTAAAAAAGTTATATTTTTGATATATGTCTTTTATTAAAAGCAAAAACAAATAATTCTTTACATTAGTGACTTTTGTTGCTGAATTTTGTTTGCTAAAGCTTCAATTGAAAGTTGGCATTTCGTCCACTTCAAGAACAAGCAAGCACTCCATGCCCAGGTGCCAGGGCTTGGTGTGTCACCCAAAAGGGCTTGGCGTGTCACCTGTGGCACACATGTCATAGGCTGGCCATCACTGGCCTAAGTTAAAATATGCCTCAGCCTACAGCCCTATATTTTCTCCTGGCAACAGGGTGGGCGCAGCTCGATCCCGCTTTCCTGTAAATCTACACCTCTGGGATTCCATAGGCTTCCACAGGGTTCCTCCAGGCCAGCGCCACTGACTGCAATGCCTCCTCCATCGCTACGATGTGCAGAAGACCTTTTCACAGAAGTCCTCCCAAGGCAGAGTCCCCCTCTGAGTCCACCCCTGCCCGATGGCTTCTGACTTCAGGACGGAGACCTTCCTCACCTCTTCCAAAACCCTGCGAGCGGCGTTCCGGGAGCCCCACACAGTCTCATCGCGAAGGGCAGCGACGGCAGGGTGCGCCCCGGCTTCCCCGAGCGCCACGACGCGCTGTCGGCAAACCAGCGTTTTGCCTCCCTCCGTTTCGTCGAGACGCCACAGCGCACACCACACCTCCCCGCCCTGCGCGCCCTCGTAGACGGCCAGGTGTGCGGGCGCCGGAAGGTGGGCGCGCAGGAGCCTCTCCAAGGCGCGCGCCGTCTCCGGCGATCCAGATTCGTCCTGAACGAGGAAGCCTCTCTCGATCGCCGGCGGAGCAGAGGACATTTGGGGGCCGTAGCAGAGGAGGTCCAGGACTTTGGCCCGAGCCCCGAAGGAGTCCTCCTGGCTCACCCTCCGCTGCAACTCTCTGTGCAGCCTGGCAGCCCCGACGCGATCCCGCGATCGCGGCACGCAGAAGGAATAGCAGCGCCCCGGGGGAGGCACGAAGCAGGCGAGGCGCGCGCCTGGATCGCTCGCAGGGCGCGCACCCTGCTCGCGCAAGGCGAAGCGCACCAGCTCCGAGCCGGCGCATTCCGCTACGAAGCGGCGACGCTCCGGCCCGCTGCCCTGCGCGGACGGCCCGCAATGCAGAGCGGCCGCCGCCATGGAGCCGCAGCGACGGGCTCCGGGTAGCTTCGGTGGCCGCGGGGAGGCGGAGACCAGGCGATCGGAGGGCCGCAGCGGCGGCGGCAGGACTGCGAGGCGGCCGCACCGCATGGGAATCGAAACTGGACGCGCCGCTGCCGCGGTGGCGAAAGCGTCACCTGCCTTTTCCCTCTAGACGACCCGCCTGTCGCGATCGGCCAGGAAACGAAAGTGGAGCGCAGCTGAAGTGGGGCGGCGGCGGCGGCTGGGTGTGATGAAGTCGCTTCGTGGGTTTTTGTTGATTCTGGGCTGTGTGAGAAATGCGTGGCCGCTTCGCCGAGATTAGGACGGGATGCGTTTGGGCAGTAATTTGCATGTGTCTCTGTAACGCCCTTAGGACGGAAAGGAAACTAGCCTGTAAGAGAATCATAGGGAGTTTTTCCCTGGCAGTAAGTACCCATTGAAGCACCCATTTGGCTGAGAGCCGGATGGCCCCATTTCCACCAGGGACCCCACTAGGGACACATCTGTTTTCACCACAGCTAGGGAAATCTGGATCATATGGGTCCTTCAGGATATATAATCCGGATTTCGTGTAGACCCCATTAAAGGCGTCTACAATGGGGTCTTTAGCCATCAGATCTGGATTATAGGGAGCCTGTTTCCACTGCAATTGGGCAGTGGGGTCTAGAGGAGGCTCGGGGGAAGGGGCACCCATTGGGTGGGGGTGCCCCAAAATAAGAACTCCAAAGTCTTTCCAAAGTCATTCCAAAGCCATGCCGACATTGCCTTTGGAGATTAGCAAAAGCTCAGAAGGGGTTTTTCTGCAGAGCCTGTATTAATCTCCAAAGGCAACTTCAGAATGACTTTGGAATGACTTCAGAGGGACTTTGGAGCCTTTGCTAATCTCCGAAGACAACTTCAGAGATTGCATCCCCTGTCCCCGCAAACACCTGGGGTGACAGGCAGAGCCCTTGTGGGTAGATCCGGATTTGCTATTCGGTGCTAGACCACCGGTGATTGCGAAGCTGCCTGGAGGCAGCCTAAGAAAGACATAAATAAAGAAGAATGTCCTTAGAGTATTCTGGTAAATGTGGGGCTGGATGGAGCTGGCAGCTGCAGGAGCTGGCTTAGAACAGAGCTCCTCTCTCCTCTCCCCCATAACATCTCTGGAGATGCCGAGGGATTTCTGCAGCTGAACAATCTAGCCAGGGGCTGGAAATGCACCCGGAAATCAAGATGCGTAAATGAGTTTGGCATGAGAGCAAAGCGGCAATCCAACCACCCCCAGTACATACATATGGGTGCACACATGGCAAATCCGCCAAAGGAAGCCATCTTGGAGTTACCGTACTTCTTCTGCCACAGAAGAAGTTTGCTTCTTTTGGAAGATGAGCAGGAGGTATCCATATCTAGCCTGGGTCCCTGCAGATGGCCTTCTCTCTGGCCAACTCTATGTCAGTCATAATCCCCTTTGTAGATGACTGTTTGGCCACTTCTGCACAGTGTGCATTATCCTGGGTCATGCTAAGCCAGTCTTGGCCCAGACTAAGCAATCTAGGTCAAGGCTGGAGTGTTGGCTTGTAGGCTGTCCACATCATAGGTAGCGCATCCTGACCCAACTTTTGTTCTTAACCTCTGAATTGGGGGGCTTAGGGTTAGGGCTATTTCTGAGTCCCAGAAAAATAGCACCAAGCTTCTTCAGCCCAAGAGACTAGATCAGTCATTCAGTGTCATCTGCACATGAGTCAGGTCCACCATGGTGGAATATTCTGGAGACGGCTTTCAAGTGATCTCCCATTGGGTGTCCTGTGGCCTTCACTGGAATCACATCTAATACATACATTGCCTCTGTCTCACAGCATTACATCTGACATACTTCTAAGACTAGAGGCCATTCTGCAAGAGCCCTCCATCTCTTTATACAGCGCTGTGTAATATAAGCACTTAATAAGCAGCAACGGTTTTTCACTCTTGCACGTATCTTCGTTTGAGAACTGCCTATAAGAAACAGGAAAGAAATCTGAAGATTTCCAGCCTGACTCATGGGTCAGATGTAGTACCAATCAAATGGCATTACCAGAGTGATGGATAACTTGCATCGCAATGCTGTGCCTGTCGATCCTTTGTTTCGTATAGCAGAAATGTTCAGGAAATCATTCCCATATGTGAACATTGTTCTGCAGGAATGCCTTCTAGGGGAAAAATAGATTTTCCATCCTTTATTGCATAAAGGACTGCCGTTTATCTTGACTTTTAATTGTGATAAACGCTTCCTGTGCTGCTCCCTCTGCCCTACCTTCTCAGAAATTCTATGTTGGTTGAATTTTAAGTTTCCATAAGAGCAACAACAAAAGAATATCTACAGCACAGCTGGACAATTTCTGCCCTGTTCTGTTTCTGAAAATAGATCGAGCGGGATCATTAAGGGTGACAAAGCTGGATGTTCTGTCTGTTACAGAAGCAGAATCTGTGCTGGATGGGAGGACCCTCTATAAGCATAGCACCTTCCCCTCCTTGGCATGAAAAAACAAATCACACTGCATTCCCAGTGCTGTTCTTAGTTTGGAGTGCTGTTCACATGGCGTCTTTCCCTTTCCGTTGTCAAGACTGAATTGAAAAATACCTGGTTTATAAGATGCCCCATCCGTTGAGACAGCAACTCACTTATGCACGATTTGAATTGACTGACTCCATGATGAAGTGTGGTAGATACCTTCAGATACCTTATCAAGATAGACTGTGCATCTGTGGGGCAACAGAGGTTGAAAACCTCTCACACATTTTGTTTACTTGCCCCTTGTACTCTTAACTAAGAACAGCATGTCTGGATCCCCTTTTGCAAAATATGGCATTTTGGAATGCAGAGCAAAAAGTGAACTACCTTTTGCAGGGAGAGAATGCTCAGGCAACATATAAGGTAGCTTTGTACTTGGTTAAGGCAGCTTGGCTCAGGAAACTTTTCATTGAGTCTAATGAAGTGCCTTGTAAGGGTGATGAGGATATGTAACTATAACATATGTACAGACCTGATTTTACTCTTATCTATACTGATTTTATTCTTCTATGGTTTTATCTTTGTATACTTGATACTTGATATGGTCAAGCGACTAATCAATGAAGTTTATTCAATTCAATTCTTCAATAATGATGGAAGGGTGTCTTCGAACTCAGGAACTCTCCTCAAGTGACTTATGTGACTTATTTTAAAAATTATTCTTAATACGATTTGTTAAAAATATGAAAAAAAATAAAATATAACCTGGAATAAAGCCCAGTGACGAAAGGCCCTAGGTCTGCTCACGGCCTGGATAGCTGATTACATCAGAATCAGTTGTGAAAAGAAAAACAGACAATTTTAAATGAGCAACTCATGTGCCTCTCCTTAATATGCTATCCATAGGATAGCAATGAAGCAACAAAGAGACAAAACTTACTTTGGATGCTTTAAGGCTTATTTTCCCTTTTCCCTTTTAAAAATTATGCATTTTATCTCAAGATCAATCCCAGATTCATGAACAGAGAAGCATTTCTAAAAAGCAAAAGCATTTGCATGCATATCACCAGGCAGTCAAAGTCCCTTCAGACCCAGGTGAAAATCCAGGGGCAAGTACTTCTTCCCCCAGAGGGACATTGTTTTATGGAATATACTGTTGGAAGAGGTGGTCACAGCTACCAGCTTAGATGGCTTTAAGGAAGGGGGAGACACATTTATGGATGGCAGATGTATCAGTGGCTACTAGTACATCTTTCAGGCTGGGTGGGTGGGGGACAAGCAGGGCACTTCTAAGCCCATTTGCTGGGATTTGGGAGCAGGAAAAGGTTTGTCCTTGTCCCTGCTTGAGATGCCCATGAGCATTTGCTTGGCCACTGTGTGTGATGGGATGCTGGACTAGATGGGCTGTGGCCTGATCCAGCAGAGCTTCTCCTATGTTCTTATGTTCCCTGGTTAAGGCAGCCCGACTTAGGAAATCATTCATTGAACTTAATGGAGTGCCTTGTAAGGGTGATGAGGATAAGTAATGACAGTACATACGCAGACTTGATTTTATTCTTGTATGGTTTTATTTTGTATGTCTAAAATTTGATATGGTCAAGTGACTAATCAATAAAGTTTATTCTATTCTATTCTTATGTTCCCAGCATTATATTGAGGCTGCCATGAGTATCAGGGTATCATACGCATGAAGCCAATTTCCCTTCTTTGATTCAATGAAAATCGAAAGAGGGGATATTTGGCTTCGTGGAAAGCCGCACACACAGACTGAAAGAAGCAGTGCTGGACCAAAGGCAGGTACACGCAGAGAGGCTCAGTCGGAGAGACAGCTGATTCTTTTGGCGTGCAAAGGGGGGTCTGACAAGACATGGGTCCATTTGATTGTATATACAGATGAAAGGGAAGAGAGTCAGCAACAGCATGGCTGCAGCAGTGCACATGGGTCTGGACAGGGTTTGCCTCAGTCCTAAGGTAAGGTAAGATAGGGTAGGGTAAGGCAAGGTATAGGGATGGGCGTGAATATTCGTAACATTCATTATTCGTATGAATTTGGCCAAATTCGGACCTTTGTAAGCAAATCAAATGATACAGCATTACATTCGTACGAATATTAATGTTTCCGGACATTCGTAAGAATAGCTCGGAAATTTGTGGAACGGGGGCGGTGGGAAAGCGCCTGCACCAATGACATCTGCAAAAGATCCAAAGTGCATTCAACATGGATTGAGAGCGGATTAAAAGTGGATTCAGGTCAGATTTGATGCTTTCAGAGTGGATATGTCATGGGATACATAACAGATATGCATGGATTCGGGTCAGATATATATCAGATATGTATTGGTTCATGTTGGATATTCGTACAACATTCATATCGAATAGAATCCTACTGTATTCAAACGAATACAAATTTTCTAACTTTCAATTAATTACAAATTGAATGCCTCCCCCCCCAAAAAAAACATTCGTGTACACCCCAGGTAAGGTAAGAAGGTCAGGTCAGGTCAGGTCAGGTGTTGTGGGGTGGGGTGGAACCATGGCAGGGGGAGGCATTGGTAACAGTATGTATTGTTGTTGCCCAGCTGGGAATACTGTAGGGTAACTTGCTGGTGGGAGTGAACAGGGCATACACAGATGCACAGATACAACGGTTAGCTGGGCTAAGACAGGGTCCACACAGCTATAGACTCAATTTTTGGCTGGACTAGAACTGCATCTGTAGGTGCAATTGTAGATGATCTGGAACAGGGCATCCATTCATCAGCTGGGCTGGAACAGGGCCTCCATAGGTCCATAGTTCGCCTAGGGTAGAAGATGGCATCCAAAATTCCATAGGTACAGTCAAAGGTGTGGGCTCAAGGGTCCATATATTGCAACTGTCAATTGGCCTAGACCATCCTGAAGTACCTAAAACTGTCAAGGCCATAGCCTGTACAGACCATCTAGTTGAGTAGCCCGTCTAGTTGAGTAGCCCGTCTCGCACAGTGGCCCACCAATCGCTTATGGGCATCTCAAGCAGAAGATGAGGGCAAAACCTTCACCTGCTCTTGAATCCCAGCAATTATATTCTCATCTTATGTTCTTACTTAAGGATTGGGAATACAAAATACTAGAGGTTTGGACAAGAAAACGTTTTTGGTTTAAAACTGTCAAAATTGAAACAAAAATTGCAGTAAGCCTTTGACATCACAGTCACCAAAGTGTATGGCAGTTTTCAGGAATTTATGAGAAGGTAAATGGCCTCATACATACCTCAAAAATTCCTGGGATCGGGGGGGTCACTTATTAATAAACTTCTTGGGCACTGGGTAAGTCAGATCCTGCCTGTTTGGGTTAGCATCTTCTCACCTAAGGTTTAATCCAGTTTCCGTCCACTTTCAGAGTGAGAAAACACATCAGCAAAGTGACCAGTAATTTTTTCCCCACATTATCTATCCCAAAGGTGAATTTTTCTGAGGCATTTGACACTGGAAGAAAAAAAAGCTTGTCACTTTGCTGACTATTCTCTCACTCTGAAAGTGAACTGAAGCTGGATTAAACCCTTGTGACCACAACCTGGGAGTCAATATGACCTGCTTTGAAAAGCGTCCAGTGTACTTTTTTTCGTGCATTCGGAGTCGCACCTTCAAAACGAATTGCTGGACCAGATTCCTCCCCCCCCCCCCCAGTCACTCGTTTTGGATAGGTGAGCAAAAGAAGAGCGGGCAGAGCCCTGGCTGGCTCCTCAGCAGGTGAGAGAAAAGCTATAAAGTAACGCCGGTCCCCAGCGTGTGCTTGCTGGGCACTTTTCACTATGCACGCGGAGCTGCATGGTTAGGGAGCCAGACTCTTATCTGGGAATACCGGGTTCAGTTCCACTCTCCCCCACGAAGCCAGCTGGGTGACCTTGGGCTAGTCACAGCTCTCTTCTGAGCTCTCACAGCCCCATCCACCTCACGGGGTGTTCTGTTGTGGGGAGAAGAACAGAAGCTTTGTCAGCCGCTTTGAGTCCCCTTAAATGGGTGAGAAAAGCGAGGTAGAAAAGCCAACTCTTCTTCTTCTTCTATCCCATATAGCATCACAGATAAGTCCAAGGGCGGTATAAAGCAGCCAATTAGTTCCGTAGATCTGGGGTGAGCGATAAGCTGCTCCAGTTGGTTGCGCGACTTTAGCTCTCGGTCGGGAATAGAAAACGAAACCGCAGCAGCAGCTCTTAAAGCAGGGAACTGCAGCGACGGAGGGCAGGTGGAGAAGCGCCGCTCCGTGAATCGTCTCGCCATGAAAGGTCCCAGTCAGCTGCTCTGCCTCCTGCTCCGAGCGCTGGGCGCCGCCCTCTGGAACTTCGTGCCCCAGTTGTGGTTTTGGCCCGAGGGGGCCACCGCAAAAAAGGCCTCTTCTGAGAACGGGCGCGCGGCAGCCCGCTCCTCACCAGTGCCGCTCAGCGTCAACTACCACTTCACCCGCCGGTGCAATTACAGGTGTGGTTTCTGCTTCCACACCGCCAAGACGTCGTTTGTGTTGCCCTTGCACGAAGCCAAGAGGGGGCTCAGCTTGCTCAAGCGGGCAGGTGAGTGGAGGACTCAGGAAGGCTGCCTGCAGGCGCGCGCCTGCGGGCAGAGATTCGCAGGTATTTGTTTCGACACAGGGCGGAGGAGGAGGAGGAGGAGGAGGAGGAGGAGTTCCTGCCCCCCCATCCAGAAATTTTGGCTTTAAGGCAAAGGTTTTTCTACAGGTATCAGGTTCTGGCGTTTTCCCCCTTGTTTTTGTTCACCTTTACTCAGAAGGACAGACAGGTGAAGAAGAAGAGTTGGCTTTTCTCACCCATTTAAGGGGACTCAAAGCCTCTGACAAACCTTCTGTTCTCTCCACAACAGACACCCTGTGAGGTAGGTGGGGCTGTGAGAGCTCAGAAGAGAGCTGTGACTAGCTCAAGGTCACCCAGCTGGCTTCAAGGAGGAGTGCAGAATCAAACCCAGTATTCCCAGATGAGAGTCTGGCTCACTAACCGCTAGACTTTAACTTAATTTGCAGGACTTTAATGTGGATTAGAGGCCCTTTCAGCAGCAGGAGTGAGATGATATGCCCTTGGTGCCAGTCAGATGGCCAATCTTCCTGACCTCTAAAAACGTTTCACCTGTGGAATGAAAGTTCTGCAGCTGCAAGGTTTCTGCCTTTGTGGCTTAGCATGGGACTGGCAAGGTTGGCCATTTTCACTCCAGAGAGATGTGACTAGCCCAGGGTCACCCAGCTGGCTTCATGGAGGAGAGCGGAATCAAACCCGATATTCCCAGATAAGAGTCTGGCTGCTAACCACAAGGCCAAACTGGTAGGGTTTGCGCATACACACTCCTAAAAATGTCTAATTCTGAAGCCCCCTAGATAAATAGAATTCAACTGCCCCATCTATGTCCCATTAAACAGCAAAGTTTGTGAAGTGTGGCTGTAGGAGGAATTGCCCAAGTTATTCAGCCCAGCCTCCACATCTGTGCCAGGGTCGTGCAGTTTATACTATCTTAACTTCCGCTTGTCTAGGGAATTGGAGGGTTAGCGGAATTTAAATACGCTTAAACTGAATTACAAAATATTTACGTTGTAGTAGTTATTACGTTATATTGCATTAATAAAACTGGTACAGAAACTAGTTGTATGTTTTCCTATAGATATCAGCTAATTAACAGCTGCTGCATCAATGTACCATCCTACTGAACAACACTTTCTATTCTTAATTTGCACCCTAGGTTAGTTAATTTAACGGGATCTTCTTTTGTTCCTTCAATTACTTCTCTCCACCACTGCCAAATAGTGGGAGGCAACAGTGGGATCTTGCCCCAGTCTGCTAGCTCCTTCCTTGCATTATTCTTCCTGTTCCAAATGTGTGGATGCTAGCCAGAAACCTGCCCATTTCTCTTTGATTGTTTTTCTCATGCTTGGCTAGCACCTGGGGCATTTGACACAGGAAGAATAATTCGAGGAGCCTGCAGGTGGAAATGAGGAGTTGCTGTCACAAGATTACAGGGCTGGCAAAAAAAGACCCCATTAGGAACCCGATAGGTACTCAATTGGTCCAGATCTGTTACATACCATCCGCACACAGGACCCCTTTAGGACCCCATTCTGATTGCACTGTACCCACAAGCACCGGCAAAATCTGGATTTAATGGGGTCTTCGGGCCGTTAAATCCGGATTAATGGTAGAACCCTTTAATGGTGTCTTCAATCTGGTGGTCCGCCGTGAAGCCTGGATCAGAGGCTGTGCATCCGCATGTCTACCGAGGCAATAGGGTCCAGGGGCGGGCTTAGAGGCCACCATTTTCAGCAGGCCGGCTCTGGCTCCACCCCACCACTCACAGTTATGCAGTCCTGCACGTCCTTCATAGCTGTTTACAAAGTCAAGCACAGGCTTCGTAGTTGCTGCGTAGGCAGTTATGAAGCAGTGCCCCTCTGCCATGCCCACTGTCGATGGAAGTACACTATGATTGACATCTGTGCTGGCCAATTGCACCATGCCACTGGTAGCCCTTCCAGTTGGGGCCAAACGGAGCCTTGGGATGGGTGCTATGGCATCTGCACAGCAGCCCTGTTTAGCAGCCATTGCCATCAGGTGCTAGACAGTCTGTGCGGACATATGGGGCCCTCACTAAGATGCAGATCTTCAAAGACCAGATTCAATGAGGACTGCATCTCAAAGATCCTTACTGAGTGACTACAATATATTAGGGCTGCCTCCAGATGTGGATTAAAATCTGTGATTCTTCTGAGATTCTGCTATAGCATTTCCAGTATAGTCCCAGGATATTCAGGCGATATCCCAAAACATCACTCTTAGGCCAAGTTCCCACTTGACTTTTTAAATCTGGTTTGGACTTTTTAAATCCGGATTCAGGACCGAGTGAACATTCTGGGTGTTGCCATTTGCTTGAGGATAACACGGGCTGAATCCAAATACTGCCATTCCCACTCACCGCCTAAATCATGGAGAAACAAGATCTTTTTTAATCTCCACCCCTTGTCCAAGCCCTGTTAAGCCTGCCCTGCTCAGAATCAGCTGAGCGAAATAACAAAGGGCAATCACAAAGCAAACATCCCTTTCATACTCTCCCTTTCAGATTGGAAGCTCCCTCCATTCATGTTGCCAGGAAGGCAGCACTTCTGCGCTTAAGCAGGAGAGCAAAAGAACTGACACTGCAAAGCAATTCCCTTTCAAAATGGAGGCTAAGACAGCTCACACAGAGTGGGGGAGAGAGGCTATTACTCTCCTTTTCAGTTTCCTTCTGTAAAACAGAGGCTCGTGGCTTAGTTTTTCCCTGCTGTGCCAGCTTTGCAGGCATGGCAAGTGGAGGGGGAGACCTTCGCAGCTTGAAATCCCACCCACATCTGGTAGGCTTTGGCCAGAAGGATAGATCTCTGCCCCAAATAGTCCAGTAGCATTCCCAAAGATGGGGGCGGGGAGCAGGTTGGGCTCCAAAAGGGGACTGAAAACAGTTTCTGTGAGGACTTTTTTCCTGTGGATATTTGCAGGAATGTGGGAATAAAAAGTCTGGGAACGCAACCTTAGGCTGTTTTTGCACATACCTCCCTTAACAATGGAATTTATTCCCCTAATCGGGATACTATCTATGTGTGAAAGCAGGGCAGAGCCTATTGAGGGAAAGTTATTTTCTTTGCATTGATTTAAAAGTATTTTGCACCTTTTTTATCCCTGCCACATCTTAGGTATGGAGAAAATAAACTTTTCAGGAGGTGAGCCATTTCTGCACGAGAGAGGGGAATTCGTTGGAAAGCTGGTCCAGTTTTGTAAACAGGAGTTGGAGCTGCCGAGTGTCAGCATTGTGAGCAATGGCAGCATGATTAAGGAAAGATGGTTCAAACGCTATGGTAAGAGACCGAATTATTGCATGCTTTGTTTGAAGCCCCGATGAAAGAATTAAGAAACAAACCTCCTCATTTATACATGTATTTAAAATGCCGCAGCTAAAGTGTATATTAACGATGAGTGGTGGATCTGTAGGTTACTAAAAAATGAGTGCATTTATGAAGCCAAAATTAACAGTTTTCATGCACAAGGTTTGTGCAGGTGCAGAGCAAGAAGTAAGAGATTTTCTAACACAAACTCCAGTTCATTGAGGAGCAGGCTATTGTAATGACAGTGAACTACTTTTCCTGGAGAGTAGGAAGACTTGGGAGATGAAGAATGGAAAAGCAAGACTAGAGCACAATATGGCTCTTTAGATAATTGGAATTTCTTGGAAAATTGACTATATGCTTATAAGTGATTGTAAGTGGATATAAAAAGATGAATAACTGATGCTTTGTCACTTTCTATTCTTTTAGGGAAATTCCTGGACATTCTAGCAGTGTCTTGTGATAGCTTTTGTGAGGAGGTTAATGTTTTGATTGGCCGTGGTCAAGGGAGAAGAAGCCATGTTGAATATCTTAAAAAACTGAGAAAATGGTGTCAAGACTACCGAGTGGCTTTCAAAATAAACTCCGTGATCAACAGATTTAATGTGGACGAAGATATGAATGGGCAGATTAAAGCTCTAAATCCTGTACGCTGGAAGGTAAATATTATCAGTAAAGGCGATCAGTCAATAAAATAGGTTGCCATGGCAGGAGTGAGCTCTCCTTCACTGGAAGTCTTCAAGCAGAGGCTGCGGAGACATCTATCTAGGATGGCTTAAGAAATCCTGCATTGAGCAAGGGGTGGAACTCGATGACCCTACAAGTCCCTTCCAACTCTATAATTCTATGATTCTATCTTCCTCATTACAAAGTGTATGAGAGATACATGAAAAGCTTAGCAAGTTGTATTCCAAATCGCAAAACAGCCACAACATAGTCGTAGAGCAATTGCCTGGAAATGAAGATTTGATCCCCGGTTTGATTCCCTCATCCTACCTGGAGAAGGTATCTACAAACCAGTTCTTTGTCAAGAAAGCTGCATGGACACTTCATGTCAGCATGAGGATCTGAGCTCAGCTTGAATTCATTTTTATTTTACATCACATAGAACTTATTTTCTATATGGCTTCCATAAATAATCAAGGGTAGCTGTGAAATAACTGTTTTAATAATATGTGTGCAGCCATGATAGGAACTGCTGCATTTATTGCAGATGGAGTAAGTCTGAACATCTGATTTCTTCTGCATCATAATTGTATGTTAGCATTACATTCTACTTTTTTGTGAGGGTAAAGCTAAAGCACAATAATTACTCTCGAATAGTTTATTTGCAAAGCATGCAACAGTAGTAGTACCTGGATTCCTATGTTTTTAGCGTTTTAGTGTCATATCTTTTTTCTTTTTGTTGAAGGAAGCGAGACAGTATACACATGGGTGTAGGACTGATAATTTAGAATCTAGATGGTCTAGAATTATAAACAACATGACCATCCACCAGGCATAGACTTTGTTTTCTGACATCGATGTTGCTCTAAATGAATAGTTTGCCACACTGGAGTCTAGTTGCCCATAGTGGCTGTCCAGAAAAATTACACTGTGGTAAATCAGTGTTTTTCCTTCAGCAATGTTGACTGCTGAGGCACTACCCAATGGACCCATCCACTTGTAGCTGATAGCTTTATGTTGTCAAGCTTTTGGTAAGGGTAATAAGCTTACTCTTGATACATTGTATTGTTATATGACCAACATTTAAATCATATTTGTACATATCTTCTAGGTATTTCAGTGCCTGCTTATTGAAGGGGAAAACACAGGGAAAGATGCTTTGAGAGAAGCAGGAAGATTTGTCATCAGCAATGAAGAATTTGAACAGTTTCTGCATCGACATAAAGAGATCTCATGCTTGGTGCCAGAATCTAATCAAAAAGTAACGTCTTAACACTGATTATTACTAAATTAATAAATTAAAGCTTCAAAACTAGGAGCTGAAATGCTGATATGTACTGTACTCTAAGCTTGTTAACAGAGGAGGAAATGTAAACACTTATTATCATAGTGTCTTTAGGTTAGCAAAGTCCTAACTGGTCATGAATCTTTTTCTTAGAATGTCTCTGCCTATTTGCACTGCAGCCTCCGAATACAATTAGGCAAGCCCTGGGACAGAGCATTTGCTCTGCTGGGCGGGTGGTTCCATCAGGAACCATCCTGGCCTGTCCCAGGGCGACCTAATTGCATTCAGGGTGTAGAGCATGAAATAGTGCGCAAATCGCCCTCACTCTGACCTGATGCTCATCAAGTCAGGTCAGCGTGGGGTCAAGATACCAGAGCGCGTGCCTACACACAGAGCGGCAGATCGCTCTGCCGGGCCGCGCAAACATCAGACCCAGGCCCCACAATGTAAGCAATTGCGCGCGTTTGGGATGTGGTGGCACAAACACCTGGGTGTGACTGCACCCTGTGGAAGCCAGACACTGTTGATCGCGACCCAATGGCAGCAGCAGAAAGCGGGGACTCCAGCCCACATGTCGGCCTTTCTGGGCTAGGACATGCAGGGATGGGTTCCCCATTTGGTGTGAATGGGGAATCCGTCCTCTATGTATCCTTGCCTTACTGCACTACAGCCATTCGGTTGTAGTGCGAAAAGGCCTCAGGGATAGTTGTAGAATTCAGCATCCTACATGATCTTCATTTTAACTTCTAAAATTTAAGGAAGGTGTTCCTGTTCCTGTTTTGGGGGATTTAATATAGTAAAATCCTTTAGGAAAACTCCGTTCTGATACCTGCAGTCATGTAATAAAGATAAAATCTGCCCAGAATTCTCAAAGCGTGCCACGGTACACTTTATTTTAACACTGCATTAACTCTTACTTTTTCCTTTTTCTTTAACAGATGAAAGATTCATACTTAATTCTGGATGAATATGTAAGTATTTTTCTTTCACTGCTCCATTTATTCCGCAACTAAACCCTCAAACTTCACTCCCAACTGTGGAGTTAAGGTGTAATGACTGGTGTTTACCCCCTTCCGGCATCATCCATGTAATGCAGAACATTGTAATGGTGCATTTGCATATTTCTTCTAGTTGTCAACATCCACTTACCTAAGTGTGCCTCCAGATGACAGGAGGAAATTATAGGTTCTTCAGATACCATCCATGCCTTTTGACAGATGGCAGAAGGAAATCCTAGGAGAATTACCTTGTCTGCTGATTCTTCATTGTTCCTGTTCTAAAATACCAGGATGTTAGCAAGCACTCACCCACTTCCCTTTGTTTGTTTTTTTCTATACAAACTTGCTAGCATCTGGTTATTTTGGAAAAGCAACAATAATGCAAAGCGATGTCAGGCAGAGGTAAGGAATTGATGTTATGAGAAATTCATCATCATTGCTGGATTCCCATACTACCAATATATCAGATTTTGATCAACTAACTCAGGATTATAATGGGAAAGCCATGGAGAATCTGTGTTTGGTGGCACCATAAATCATGACTTGCAGAACTCCCATGGCTTTTATGTGGTAGGTTTGTAAGCAATAGTAATGGAAACTCAGTATTTTGCCTAGCTGATTCACCCCTCCCCCTCCACTTCACTAACAAAAATAACAAAGATAAAACAATTAAATCAACAGCATGTAGGGGTAAACAGCCCTTAAGTGTATCCAGCGGCATTTCTGCACTCAGCTTCCCGTCTGGATGTGAAAAGTGCAGAACAGACTAACATGTACTAGTGTTTGCACTTGAGAATGCTAGTATGTGTGCCCAGGCACTCAGCTGTGTCCGGTCGCGTGTCCAATCTCTGACAGAGCACTTCCATTTTGATTTCGGTGCCTGGTGTGACTACATGTGGCGGTGCCATCATCATGGTGACAACGATGCTCTGCACACGCGCAGTGGCATACTTCAGACGACCCCTCTTACAGAAATGGTACAAATGGTCATGGCGTGGAAGTGTCAGGCAAGCTTCTAGTGCATTTTGGTTTACGTGTGGTGCATGATTTTGTGCACCACAGCTAGTTTGTAATAGGTTAACATCTGGGAAGGCAGGGGGCGTTTCTAGACTGTAAATGCCTCCTGCAAGTACAGATACACCTGCCCAGATGTTAATCTATTGCAATTAGGAGGCCAAGTGTGAATTGGCCTCAGAATCCATACAGCTCAAACATCAATATAGGAAGAGTTTTAAGAAGGCAGAAAGTAAAGGAAACAGGAAGTATGCAGAATCAAATAGAAAACACAACTCTGAGCCATCATCTTGTTCTATCCAATATTTTTTTCTAGATGCGCTTTCTAAATTGTGTACATGGACGAAAAGAACCTTCTCGGTCTATCCTGGATGTAGGGGTAGAAGCTGCGATACAATCCAGTGGATTTGATGAAAAAATGTTTTTCAAGCGAGGAGGAAAATACATCTGGAGCAAAGCAGAGATGGCATTAGAATGGTGATCAAGAATCCTCTTGCAGTTTAAATGCAGAAAAACCAAGAACATTATTCATTCCATTCCATAATCTTATTTGCTTATAATGAAGAACAGTATTTCAGCACGTTGTGTGCATGTTGCTGGGCAGACCCTGAACACCATAACCCTCCAGTATTTGAAAGCTAGAAATGGGGTGGGAATAAATAAATAGAATTGCTTGCATTAATGGAGAGAGTGAGAAAACCTGAGGGCTTACAGTCTTTGGAAGAGATGCTTTAATGGACTCCTTTCCAGTCTTATGCTGGGGGGCTGGCATGTGCTGCTGGGAAAAGTATCTCTGACCATGAATGCAGCAGACTGCACAGAGTACATTGGGGGCAAACTCAGTGGCAGCTACCCAGATCTGCCCTAGCTCCGAAGATGTGGAACAGAAGTTCCCCAGCCTTAATGGCGCAAGTTGAGGACATTTTGCCACACGTCTGGAAATGCCCCCAGAAGTGGGCCACCTCCCAGATTCCAGTGAAATGTTGCTGGGCTCCAAAACAGAGACAAGCCCACTTCTGCAATTGCTGCCTATCTTCGTTTTTAGTGGCATGAACAGGGACCTCAGAAAAGGCAGGAGGTCAACTTAATGTAGGAGATGACCGGTATAGCAGCTGTTTGTTTTAATTTGACAAAATATGGATTTTAGAAATATAATGTATGAAAGAGTTTTACAAAAAAGAAAGAAAACTACTTGATGCCTGTCTCAGTGTCCCATTCTTTTGTGGTGGATTATAAATAAACTTGATATGGGAAAGTGTGTTGGAATATTTTATTTTTCTTCATTAGAATTATTTTTTAAAAAGAAGCTGGGCATGTATCACAGCTCCCAGTGAACTGCATGGGAGAGATTTTTCTGATATTTCTATGGAGGAAGAGGAGGAGATTTACTTGTTCTATATGCTTAAAATGCACATGGATGCTCTGTTCCCACACAGGATATAAAGACCTTTTTGAGTCTTCAACATTCCCACGGTTTTCAAAGAATCAGTACCTTTTGTGAACTAAAGTTCCCAAAAGACAGACTTCTCTGTATGTGGATTAAATGAGTTCTCAGTGATGTTCTGAGGATTAGATCATTTTATTTTAATACTTTTCTAACTATTATTAGATTGATTTATATTGTTACGTTATTATTATTTTTGTAATTTTCAATTTTGTGCCATCCCTTGGTGGAAAAAAATAAACATTAATTATTATTATTAATTATTATTATTTTGCAAAGTGGATGTTTTTGGGAGGAAACTGTACTTTTGGGGACATTCTCCCCATTTCCTCTTATTCAGTGATAAGTGTTGATTTCCTTTGATGTTCCTCCCATTTTGTCATGCTCCCTGCCATTATGCGCTGCTTGCAAAACCTGCATTCTAAAAGCAATGGAAGGAAGACTGGGCTCTTTTCTTCTTTGCTAGGGTTTTTGCTCAGGAATAATATTGTGTAGCACTGAAATTAGTGACTGGGGGAAGAGGGCATCACAAGGGCACGGGCTACCTGCTGCCAGTATCACGGCACAAGGTGAAAAAGGCAACAGTCCTTCAAGGGGATGGGTCACCACCAGGCAATCTAAACCTCCCTGGAGAGTTCGTGTGCAGATGTCTGCTGCCAGGCAAACAAGAAGGTGGAGTCCCCTGCCAACAAGAGAGAAAATTTCCCAGCCATTAAGTGGAGGGGGACTGCCAGGCAATCTTGACCCCTCATTTTTCAGCCCCACCTTCTGGTTTCCTTTACTAGAACATGATGTGGGTCTCCATGCAACATAGACCAGACCTCCATGCAGGGTTGCTACTCCAGACTGGAGGAGAAAGACACAACCAAAGGGAGGGAAGGCCAACAGGGAACCCAGAAAGTAACTTCAGGGTTGGTAACTCTTTCTGCCCTGCCCACCCTGTTGAAGGAAAGGCAGGATGCCACCTGTCCTCCAAGGGGTTGATTACCACCAGATCTCCCCACAGGGTTGGTGTGCTGGAAAGCAGCTCTGCGTGCTTCATGCCGGCCCCACCATGTGGGATAGGGAAAGGCACCTGTCCAATGGACACCAGCTCATGTAGACCCCTTGCAGGGTTGGCTTGGCAACAAACAACCCTATGGAACCAGCTGGGCAAATATAGCGGCCCCAAACCAGCAGCATTTACACTGTCATGTTATTGCACTGTGCAAAAAGGGGCGCAGCCCCCAGTGAATGCTTTTGGTCATACTAAGTATCCATTGTATCGGGGGAGTGGGTGGAACCGAAGGCTGGAGCTAGGACTTCCCACCTGTGCTAGTCGTGATTTGAAGGATGGGCGAAAATCTAATCATTTGGATGAGTGGGAGGGGTACTTGAAGAGAGGAGGACAGAAAAAGATACTGTTTCTCCATGTTGAGGTTGGGAGCCATTGTCAGTGGGAATGGGGAAATTCACGTTCAGCCCATTTTATCAGTAATGTGTGGGAACAGCCAGAATGTGCACTCGGTCCTCAGGGACTTTTAATTTGGATCCATCACGCCCTGTGGGAATGGGTCCATACATGTCAATAGAAATGAGAAATAAAAAATGTTATTAGAATATATTTTTTCTTAACAAGTCTGGTTTTGAAGCAAATGCAGCATGAACATTGCTGCCTGCCCCTTTTGCAACATGGGCTGGGAATAGCACATCCGAACATCTAGGCATCCCTAAAACAGCCCAATATTCTAGCCGAAGTTTTCAAAAACATTTTAACTCCTCATCCTGCTCATTACAGCAGGCAAATGGACTGCTGAGAAGGCAGTGCAGCCCGGAACCACCAGGCGGCAGAATGTCACAGGCAGAAGAAGTCAAGGCATTGCAAAAACCATCTAGTTTGAGCCAGGGTTGCACTTGCAGAGAACCTGTATCCAAGTCGCTTCTCTTGAAACAATCCTCAGTCCAAAACACCTGTGATTCTGGGAGGGCAGGACCAAACGGGTGTTCTTTGTGACACTTTCATCTTTCAACTCTCATCAGTCTGGCGTAAAGTGAAGTTGCTTGATGTCAACCTTAATCCCTGCAGTCCAACCATATATGATAATGGCTTAATTTCTGCAAGGATATTTTTTTCCCCAGGGGAGAAACTGCATACAAAAAATACATCTATATTTTCACAATGCTGGGGTACAAAGTTATCCTGTTGGTACTGAAGAGGATGAAAAGTTCTTCTGCTGCTGCAGCTGCTAAAAATATATATCATATTTTACTACTACTACTACTACTACTACTACTGCTGCTGCTGCTGAACTCGAACCAGTAAACTACCCTGGGAATATAAAGTACGTTTGATTTGGGCATGGATCTTTAAAGCAAAGTAATAATAATAATGTGTTCATAATGCTAAATGGCACAAAGGTTGTGATCATGCCGAAGGTTTAATCTAACTTCAGAGCCGTGGCACTGTCTAGCTAGAAGGTAGTAAATGCACAGAGAGGATTTCCTGCATTGCCTCTTAGTGAGATCTTTGGCTGTTTTCTGGAAGTGAAAACTTGGCTTTGCTGTCTGGGTTCTGCCAACAGTTCCTCCAGCTGAGCTATACTGTACTGCAACTGAGAGACTGCTACCGGATTTCTCAGGCTTTGATTTGGCCTGTGGGCAGGACCGGGGTCCAACTAAACAAAGGACATTTCTGTGCTTGCCTTCCCGGCTGTTGGATAGGAAAGAGCACAGAAGAAACTGACATGTACTAGTGTTTGCACTAGAGAGTGCTAGTACATGTCAGCCTAAGCCCTGTGTGCCTGGGCACTCGCCTAGGTCTGGTCACATGTCTGATCCTCTGCAGGGCACGGCCATTTTGGTGTGTGCTTATGCAGCACCTCAGATGGCCCCCTCGCACCACAAATAATGTAGAAGGTTGCTGCATGGGTGCATTTTCACACTTCCCTTCCTGCCCCATGGCCCTGAAGTGGCCCTTATGGCTGCCTGGAATGACTTTGTGCAAGGAATGCCACATGCAGAATCCACGTTCCCTGGCCTAGGGCAGGGTTTGTACTCTGTGGTGTCAGCATGGGAGGAGGGCGAAATCTGCCTCTGCCAAAAGGCTGCCAGTATTTCAAAGTAGAGTGGGAGACGCCTTTATCTAGTGCAGGCCCATGCCAATGTCTTGCCTCCTGGACAACCTTATGTTGGCCATTTTAGAACTAGTCACAGCCTAATTTGGAAGGCAGAACCAAAACAACGCTTGAAAGAATCTGTATTTTTATTTTCTAGGCGTCTCTTTTGAACAACTGCATGGCGACTGAAAGAATGATGTTAAGTTGGCTTATACGTTTCTCTACAAAACATGCTTATTCTAAAGCCACAGTATCTATATAAAGACAAAATACTGTACGGTACACCACTAGAACAAACTAAATGTGTGAGTCTCTTAATCTCTATTTTTATTGCCATAACCATAATCATATACAACTCCAGGGGCACCAAAGTGTTCCCAACATTCTTCCATCCTTTTATTTACTTTACATAAGCCTTGGACATTAGTTTCTCCTCTTTCAAAATATGTAAAATACCACAAAAGCAATTATGGGACTTTATTGTAGAGCAATTTAGCAAAATCTGCCCTCTCCTCAGATGGAATGTTAGCTAAATAAAGTCTGCAAACCTAAAGCCAAACCACATATCTTTCATTATGGATTGCATCATGTTTTTAAAACCTCTTGTCAATATACACGCATGTCGGGAAAAGTATTACGACAACTGTTCTTTCAACCGTAACAATCAATGCTATTCTCACATTACAACTGCTTCGCTTCGTGGTATTCTCAGCCTGTTTGTCACATTAACAGAGATTAACTAAGATGTAGTCTGGGAAAAGGCTAAACCTTTTAAGGCCGTATCACAAGTTTTGCTGCTAACAAGAAAAATGTGCATGAGATTAGTAGTGAGGAAACGCAGAAGACGACATTACCAGGTTTGTATTAATTATTTCCTCCTCCTGGGGTGGCTTTTCTGCCCTAACCTCTCTCTCTTTTCGCTGTTGTTTACATTTTGATTTTTTAGTTTAGTTGTGATTTGTAGGGGTGTGCACAAGTGCAATTTTCAAATTTGATTTGAATATTCAAATGTTCAATTTCGTACAAATAGAGAAAAAACGAATATATTTGAATTTTAACTGATTTGAATACTTTGGATCGACTTGTATGAATATTCAATTCGTACTTGAAGATACAAATGTCATCAAAATTCATGTGTGTCTGTATGCATCCGTACGGATCGTTTTTGTCCTGTATACGTCCTGTTTGTCCCATATGTACCCGTACAAATGCGTACAGATATGAACAAGATGCATACTGTCTGAATTATTTGAAATATTCGCATTTGTTCGAATATTAAAAAAAAAGAATGTCTGGACATTGGATTTGGATTCGAACATTCAAATTTGAATGAATTTTGAATATTTAGAGTATTCGTGCACATTGGCGGGATGCTCTCTTACTTTTAATAAAATGGGGGAGGAAAGGGACTTTAGTCTGGCATCTATTATTCTGGAATGAGCTGGGCTGTTGCCTTGGCGATTGTGTCACGGTATGTGGTTGTGCAGCCATCCTGACCCACTTCGCCTTGCCCAGGCACAGCATTTGCACCAGAAAGTGGTATAAATGCTACGCCTGGGAGCTTATGCATGATTGGGACTGCTCTGCATGCTCCCAGCCACTCTGGGGCAGAGGCAGCACCGCAACGTGTATATAGTTCATCCCAGAGCATGCAAGGCTGTCTTGATTAGGAAAGTGTGAAAAAGGCCCTGTCTTTCCAACCTGGAAGAAATACTTAGGCATCCATTCTAGTAGCCATTTGATGCTCCTGTCCTCAAAGTTTTAGGATGGAACATTCTAAATTCCCATAAGCGAGCACACTTGTATGTGCAGCCTCAAGCGTAGAAATCACGCATTCCGTACTTCATTTAAACACAAGAGGCCAATTTGCAATTGTCCTCGTGGTTTGCAATAGGCTCACACTGTAGTAGGCGATAGGTGCATCTGCATTTGCAGGTGGTGTTTACAGCATAGAAATGCCCCCTGCCTGCCCAGATGTCCACCTATCGGAAACTAGCAGTGGTGCACAAAACATGCACCACACACCAAGTAAGCCAATGCTGACCCATCCTGTCCAGCCGGCGATCAGTCGCACCATTTCTGGTGTGATGTGTAATCTGAGGTGAAGCCAGGAGGGTGGCTGGCCAATGAGGGGCCGCCCCGTGAGCATGCACACAGCATGCCTGGCCTCCTGCAGGCAGAATCGACCTGGCAGCCTGCAGGTAAGGGTACGAACACACGCTCATGAGACCCAGGGTGGGTTGTGGGGGGCCCTTGCCCTAGGAACCATGATCTCAGCTTTTGGGGCGAGCACGACCCCAGGACAGCCACCAGACAGCCTCCCCATCCTTGGCTCCAAGGGAGCCAATCGGGGAGGTGAGGGGGGGGGCGGAGAGTCTTTGGCCAGAAGGAGCTGAGCGCAGTTCTGCCAGCCAGAGGGCAGATCGGAATGGGCGCTCGTGCGTCCGCACAGCACCCACTCCAATCCGTCTCCACAATCCGTCCTCCGTATGTGTGTGGACGCGCGGAGTTCCCTCAGATCCGCCACAAATAGTGACGGATCTACAGGGAGGACGGATTCACCGCAAAGGCCGGCAAGTGCGGACACACGCAAAGAGGAGCGCAGGTGGAGAGGTCCACCCTCCAGCGGCAGCCCCATTTCCACGCCGCCGGGCAACCCCACGGCGGCGGGCGGGCCGCGTTCGCCCGTGTGGCCGCGGCCCGAGTCGCGACCGTCTTCACCTCGCCCGCACATTCGACGCGCCCGTAACCTAAAGTGCCCGCCGCCCTCAGCCACGACGCGCCCTTCTCCTTTTGCGCGCCGGGCGCATCCGTGGCCGCCCCGTCGTTCCGGGGGTTTTGTGGGGAGGGGGCGACGCCCGCCCGCCTCGGCTCGAAGCGAGCCGGGGAGGAGGAGGAGGAGGAGGAGGAGGAGGAAGGCGAGGCTCACCCGCAGTTGAAGCGGCGCGAGAGGCCGCCCGGGGGCGCGCCGTGCCGTGCGCGCGCCTGGCCCCGAATTGAGCGGCGGCGGCGGCGGCGCCTTCAAAGCCAAGGCAAACCCTCGACGCTTAATGGCGTCCTTGTGCTGGGATTAGCCGCCCTCCCTTCCCCCTCCTCCTTCCTTCCTTCAGCGGAGGAGGGGAGCGGGGCAGCGGCGAGAGGAAGGCGGGGAAACGGCGGCGGCGGCGGCGGCGGCATCGCGAAGGCGCGCACCAGAGGCGCACGGAGAGCCGCTCCGTCTCCTTCGCCGGGGGAGGAAGGACGAAGGCGGCGGCGGCGTCACAATGCGCCAGGCACCGGCCACCCTCCACTGCCCGGGAGAATAAGGAGCGAGGCGGCGGCGGTGCGCGCGGTCCATGCGAGCGGCGTCGAGGGCTGCACAGCGCAGGAGGTGCCCACTGGGCAGCGGCCACCGAGAGCGGAGCCCCCCTTCTTCCGAGCAGCAGCGGCGGCGGCGGCAGGGTAAGGCTCAGGCTCAGGCGTCGTCCTCCCCGCCGGCAGCCGCCGCCGCTCCTTTGTGTCTGCTCGGAGTGTCTGGCTGCATCCAAGGCGGCGGCGGCGGCGGCGGCGGCCGGGGATGGGCGGCGGTGGGCATCGCTTCCTTCCTTCCGAGAGGCTCCTCCATCTCTCCGGCAGGGCGGCTCCTTGGAGGGCCAGGCCCCCGCACCGTGGCACACAACCGCATGCGGGCTCCAGCTATGTCACGTCCCAGTCCTTCGCGATCGGGGTCGCTTAGGGTGCCCGTCGATTTGGAGGCGATCCCTGGGGGCTCCGAAGTGAACGCGTCCAGTGCAGTTTTCTTGGCAGAGGCACGGAACAGAAGTGCTTTGCCCTTACCTTTCTCCCCCTCCCCCTCCCCGCAACCTGGGTGGGAGATGCTGGGAATCGAACCAGCGATCCTCTCTGCCGTCGATCCATTTGGAGTCTCTGGCTGGTTGATCTTCCAGATGCCTTAATTGCTCCGGCTTTTCCGTCATTTGGGCTGGCCGGCAATGTGGCTCTGGGAGCGAGCAGGTGCAGCGTTAGATTCACTTGGTAGGACTGGAAAAGGGGAAAAGAATGTGCATTTTCCTCCATGGATTTAGACCCCCTAGAATAGAGAGAAGGAGAAGGAGAAGAAGAAGAGTTGGCTTTTCTACCCCACTTTTCTCACCCATTCAAGGGGACTCAAAGCAGCTGACAAACCTTCTGTTCTTCTCCCCACAACAGAACACCCTGTGAGGTAGGTGGGGCTGTGAGAGCTCAGAAGAGAGCTGTGACTAGCCCAAGGTCACCCAGCTGGCTTCATGAGGGAGGGCAGAATCCGAACCCGGTATTCCCAGATAAGAGTCCGGCTCCCTAACCACTAGACCAAACTGGCTAGATAGAAGTCCATACAACTCATTCTTCTCTGCTTTGTCCTGCAGGACTGGGTTGCATTCTCAGCACCCTTATCCTCTCCTTTGACCTGTCTATGTGCAACACACTCTTAAAAACCTTGTGACTAAGGAACACTTCTAGCTGACTGGATTGTGCTGGGTGAACCAATAAGGGTTTTGCAGCCCCATGGTGTTGTGGTGTTGAAGAGGCCCTGGACAACTAGGGTAGTAGGAAGTATGAATGGACGACACCCTAAGTCCCACTGTTTCTACCATAATGTAGCCTGTGATCCCTTGAAAATTCCCTCTGAAGTTCTCAATCCCCAAGGGATGCTAATTAATCTACGATTTTCTACATAGTGTTTAAGTGATACATCAGTAGGCACCATAGTGGAATAGAATTATTTAAATAGCAAGTCAGAAAGAGCATATCTGTCCATGTGTATTTTATTTCTGTGCTGCGTATTCACACCCAGTGGATGCAATATAATTTTGTGCTTTTCTTCTCCGGTTCTTTGGCACAGCTGTGGTTTGCACCGACCCTGGTATCCTGTTTCTTTTTCAAAGCCAGATGCATTTTGATTGTGCCAACCCTAGTGTCAAAACAAGGAGTGTGGAGTGAGCAAAGGTGCCCAGAAAGACAGAAAATACATGCAGCACCAATAATCTTCCATTCCTTCATTGGCCAGGTAGCCTTTAGCTGAGGACGAAGCTGGGAGTACAATCTCCTGGCTTAATCCTTTGCGCTGACAGATTTTCTGCAAGGAAAAAAAAGGACAAGATCTGACAAACCTTGGTCGTACTTGAAAGCTTGTAGAGTGTGCAGTGAGGGCTATTAGAAGAGATCATGGAGAGAGCATTTAAGAAGCTTTCTGGGGATTTAGGCTAGGGTTGGTCTGTGTAGGTCGTTTTAACGATAGTGGATTGGTTTTCTGTTTTATTGAGGTTGGTAATATCTTGTCATTCAATAGGTCTGGGGCTCTGTAGTGCCAGACTCCACATCCTTATATTTGTTTACTTATGTTTATTTGTTGTTAACAGCTGCCCCTTTCTATATAAATTCCGGATCCTGCTGGAGATCAGCAACAGTTGACCACCAGGAGCTTTCCATTCACTCTGCAGTAATCTTTTACCTCTTCTCTATTGATACCTGTGGCCACGAGATTCCAGGTGCTGTAGGCTAGGCCACTTCTGTACTCTATACAAGAAAGGCACATGTGTCGATGCTCTTGTCATTTTTCGTATGTTTCATGCAATCCCATATGTAGAATGTGCTTTGGGACAGAGGAAGAAGAGTCACTAGGGGTGTGTCCAGGCTTACGAGCACTCGGGGCATGGACGTCATACCCGATGCCTGATCCTTTGTAGCGGCGGTGCATTATGCCATAGCTACTGCAAATTTCCTGCAAAACAATGAACACTCGCTCCGCAGTATCAAGTAAATTTGAAGTTTCTGCCAGTCTAGATAGGATGGTGAGAACAGCAAACAAGAGCTGAGCCTGTTGGCTGTTCTATCCCGCGTGATATACTCCTCACCATGCGCGCCACAGAAGTATCACAGCTTTCTGTGAGAAAGCTGTGGGGAGGCTGCTGGAGTCCGGAAGGCCCATCGTGGCTTCTCAGCCAGGTAAGTTATATATAACTGTGGATTGAATCTGCTAATCTGGACCCAGCCTAGCTTACAACTAGTGCATTTTGCTACCAGGGAACCAAGTGATAGAAGCTTACTTATACTCATTCACAGAGTACAAGGATTGGATCTGGGCTGGGAAAAGACTGAAACTCTCTATTAATTGTCTTCCCTGTTTGTAAGGTGTCCTGTTGAACAAGCATTCCTCTTTTCTTTCTGCAACACATGCTTCTGAGTTCTTTGCAGAAATCTTCAGAATGATACTTAGTGAGTGACAGAAGGGAGAAATAAGCTTCTGGTTTCTGTTTTCCCATTTCTTTTATTGGCTTCCAGAGCTTGAATTATGTATGCAATAGGTATTTCTGGTAGATGCCCAGTTTTCTTACTTATTCCTGGAGCTGGCATCTGTTGAAGTAGCTAAACCTGGGGTGTGCCCAAAATTTCCCTCAGCAGCAGTGCACTGTTGTAAGCATAAATGTGGGAGGAATGGGATTTTGTATCCTGCCTTACTGAGGCCACAAATGCAATAGCAGCCCTTTACAAGCCCTCTAAAGAACCTCTGAGCTTCTCATCTGAACGCCAAGTATTCCACCCCCTTTCTCTGCTGGTGTAGGCCCATGTGCTATTCCTGGTGTATGTTTTGATGTAAGCTTTCCTGAAGCCACTGGCAAAAAAAAGCTGTACACACTTGATCCAGAATGTTCATCATTCACCTTGGGATAAGCGAGGAGATGAAGCCAGAAGAGAGGGGTGAAGAAAGGGCAGAGCAGCATAATTTCACCAAGATTGCTTTCCCCTACTGTAGCAGTAACTTTCCGTTATAGTCTGCATTAAAGGTGCTAATATTGAGAATAACAAAGTAAGGCTGCATCCAGACATCAGTCACTTATTCTGCTGTATTGGGATATTCCAGAATAAAGCATGGATATTATTCAAATCCTCTGCTGTGAACGCGCAGCAGAAAAAATACACAGAGACAGATATCCCTATTTTGACTTGTTTCATTAGGCTTTATTTTGTTGATGGTGGTGGTAAAGGATGGGAAACATTAGAAAACATGGAAGGTCTTACCAGAAGATGTAGACCCTTTCTGCACTAGGCCTTATTCTGGATTATATCTCAGAATAGGGATATACCAGTCACATGGTGGTGCAGACTATGGTGGGTCACCCAGGACCTGTCAATGTCTGCACAAGCATGTGGTTGGCAAGTCCCTGTTCTGTGATAGAATCCAGAATAAGGCCCAGTACGGAATGGGCCACAGACTTCCAAATGATGCTCTGGATACTGACTGTTCTATAGCTCCTCAGTGAATTTAGTAATCTTTGAAAGGATAGATTGTTGTACGAATTACAGATGGGTTAAGGAAAAGAAAGAGATTGTTTGGCGTTTTGAAAGATAGCGATATTTAAGACCTGGGGGAAGTTTGCACTTCTGGCCCGTCCAGTGGACAGGAAAATGGTGAATTTCCCTGGCGTGTACCAGATTTCACACTAGTGAATGCTACGACATGCCCTCTGGACATGACTGGACAGTTGCCTGGTGCAGATGCGTGGTCTGGGCACTGCCACCTTGGTCCGTGATGCTGGTGGCACTGCGTGTGCGCCGGTGCTGTCACATGCCCCTCTGTGCCCCTTAGAGGTGCGGATGAGGATGCCGCTGGGTGATATAAGTGCACATGTGCAGCATGAAATTGTGCTCCACACGCAGTTTGCGTGCAGTACGCAACTGCGCAGAAGCTCCGTCTGGGAGTGTACTGCATGCAAACCATGGAGCAGAATGCAGAAAGGCTCCTGGCTAACCCTTGTCTCTACCCATAACAAAAATGGTAAAACAGAGCTCCACGAGGATTCGTTATTCAGTGGATTTATGACTGAAATGACCCTTTGAAATAATAGGAATATTTGGATAGTACTTGCTACACTAATTCCATTTTTTTTTCCAGGGAGGGCGGTTGGGCAGATTTCTTGTGAGCTTTCGTTCCTTGGTGTGCACACAGAAGTTCCATCTGTTTGCAAGGCTTTTTTCCCTCTGAATGTGACCTCCCAGGGGGAGAGGATAAAACAGCCTTTAGAAAGATTCATTTTAGATGGATCTAGGCCACATCTACGTAAGTAGAAAGACTTTTTTGGGTCAAGGTAGAGTGTGAGGAGTTCTCATGACACGCAGAAGGACAAGCCTTTGGTCTGTTTCAAGGGGACATTTAAGGCATCTCTTTTCAAATGAATTTAAAATCATCTGGTAATGCCTCTTTTCCTAGCAATTTTTAGGGGGTTGCTGAGCGCCACTTAAGCCATGCTGGATTTCACCTACTAGATGCGGGTCAGTCCACAACCCCTTTCAAAAAACAATTTGCACATTTGATACTACAAAATTGATACAACGTCTGTATCCCACCTTTTTTTTTAAAAAAAATCCTCCTCTGCCCAATGCATTGCAACAAGAAATCAGTCCCTTATCTTCTCCTTATTTTGATTGACAGAGAGGTTGAAGGTCTACACATCTTCCCCTGCGGAGGAAATGAGGGAGTTGATAAGAAAGGCAAGGTTTTCTGCTGCATTGTTATGAAACCATCTATCAGTGAGGAAGATGACCTTTTGGCTTAGCTGGGTTGTGAGTTGGACTGTGATTTCTTCGGCAGAGTCCTCATCACAACAGTTCCTGCTGCAGTGGCAAGCAGCTTACCTGCCTCACTGCTTCTAACCACCGAAATATTGTTCCCTGGCTTTGATGTTTCTTCCAGGAACTGTTTCCGGAGACACAGGAAATGGCCCTGGAAGTTAGCCTTATTTATTTATTTATTTATTTATTTATTTATTTATTTATTTATTTATTTATTTATTTATTTATTTAGCTCCCTATACCTGGAGGTCTCAAGTTGTGTCACTATAAAATCATGATAAAAACAGATCAAAAGCATGACTGGAAGAGTAACAGTGCCTGCATGGGCAAAGGAAGTTGTTCTGTCTGCCAAAGGCCAGGGCAAAGAGGTGGATCTTCACCAGTAGTGTGAAGGACGCGGTGAGGTTGCCTGAGACTCTCAGAGGGGAGACTGTTCCATAACTTGGGGCTACACCAAAAGCATGGGGCCTCCTCGGATCCGTCCCTATTTTGGATGGATCCTTCGAAGGAGGGATCACTGGGAATGGATTTTCTTAAATCTGTTTCTCAGTGGCAGGCACCCTTTGAGTGTTGCTATGATGCCATTTCAGCACTGTGTGGGGCCTGCTCTTGTTAGGCAGAAAGGGGGAGATACCAGAAGGTCTTTTCTTCTGGCACTTGATCCACTGATTGTCTGCTCTGCTTTTTTGCAACATGGGTTGGATTTGATTTCCGTGCAGTGTAAATCTACACACCTCCACTCCTTTCCACAAAAGTAGATACCTTCAAATGTCCATGTGTCCAGTAATGCTTCAAAAATGCACCAAGAAGACTGTTTTTCAAGAGTTGCTTCCCAGATGTTCTTAGGGCAGTTGCAGAACTCCCCTTGTGAAAAGTTTCCGGCAATATGTTTAAAAAGCCATTGTATGCAGCTTTGTATTGTACATTAGGCTGCACTTGGATGCCTCTGTTTTTTTTATTTTTGGAAGGAGACGGTTGTTTTCATAAGGAAATTGATTGTTTTTTAAAGGGGTTGAAAATGATTGTTAACACATTTCAGGTTTTTTAATGAAGCAGTCGTTAAACCATGATTTACAGGGCCGGACTAGAATAGGAGCGTCCATCCAGCCTTCGGCCCATGGACACCATATGAATACAGCCCAACACAAAATTGTAAATTTACTTAAATATTATGAAATTATGAATGGACCTTTTTTTGCTCATCAGTTTCATTAGTGTTTAATGTGTGGCCCAAGACAACAATTCTTCTTCTAGTGTGACCCAGAGATGCCAAAGGATTGGACTCCCTAGACTAGCAGGACCTTGGGGTCTCTTTTTCTTTGATATCTCCATTGATTCCAACTGTTTGTGCTTTCTGGACGGTGTTCAGAACCAGAAATAGCCTACTTGTTAGCATAGTGGACCTGAGTAGCTTTTTACAAATGATGCTGATCAAAGTGAACTAAATTGTGTGTTCTGTAGCTTTCTGCTTCTTAAGCGTTGTGCCCTTGATACCTTTTGCTCTGCAGCACTTTTCTGGGAAAAAGTACTCAGGCACTTGTAGGTCACGAAAGTGCTCTTGAATTGTCTTAAAATAACTGGTTTGGAAATTACATTCTTTGCCGAACCTCAGGGTATAATGCAGTTCCAGTGTTTGCGGTCGTGGTGGTGAGCCAGGGCCCTTTTTGTCTATTTAGATCTTCAGGCACAGTATGTTCTGGGCGCCTTTACAACTTAGTAGCTACATCAGATGGCCACTAGCTAGCAGCTTCCGTAAGACCTGACTGCATAACCCAACCTTGCTGTCGTCGCCAGCAGGAGCCGAGGGAAGTAGGAATGAGAAGCAGATCTTCACATCTTGCTTTCATGCTCTGGTGAGCTGCAGCAGTACAGACTGCCTTTTTAGCTCCAGCTTGGCTGGATTTTAAGAATTGAATCATGTTTAGGCACCAGCCGTCAGCTTGTGCAGCTTTTGGAATACAGGAAGTGTATGCAACTGGCAGGAGGAAGTTGTATTGCAAAGCTGAGCCTGTGTGTTGTGTCCCTTGCTGTGTTATCTTTTATAGCATTGTGACTCTGTCTTGCATAGGATCTCACAGAATCCCATGGCTTTGATTTGAAGTGGAAGTGGAAAATTTTCATGGGATTTGTTTAATGCATGCTTGCAGTATATTCCTGGATTTTTCTGCTGTCCCTTGTCTCATTGCTAAACCTGAGTTCTTTCTCCCAGGGAGCAGTATAGTTGGGATAGGTGAAACCTCTGGTTGGGCAGTCATTATATTCCCATTTCTGGCATGTTTTAGCCTGGCTTCCAGCTGTACAGTTTACTCCTTGCTTATCTGCCTTCCTCTGCTACAAGGTCTTGTTAGAAGTGCCAGTGATTGACAACACTCCGGGGACTCTGTGGCTGCATCCCCAATTGATAAGATGCAGGGAAGCAAGCAGTTTACACAAAGTGCATGCTAGAAACCTTGGAGGCAAGAAGCCTGGTGAATAAACACCACACGCCTTACAGCCCCTAAAACCTCACGGCTGGGTAATTAAGTTCCACCGCTGTACATTTTCTGTCTGGGCTGCTTTAACTCCATACCGGAAAGGCTCCAGATGTCAGACATTTTCAGTCCTGCGAAAAATTACCTAGATGGAAACCAGGACAGTAAAGATGCCTCTTCCATCCTCCCATCATTTCACTTGAAGGAGAAAGTGATTCAGATTGTGTTCAGATATAATAGAAGTGGCATCTTGGAGATACTTCAGAGACCGTAATATATGACCCTTGTTTTCCCACCCCTTCTCTAATCCACCTTTTCTGGCACAAAATGTTCATACAAGGGTGAGGGGCAGACTGGTGTGTGAACAATCCCACCTCAAAGCCATCTCTGAGGTACCTTAGAGGTACTTTTCTTTGCTGTGTCTGATAACAGCCTCGGGTTGACAAGTATCTTGGGACTCATCCATTGCACCTGACAAGTAAGTTAGCTTCACAGGCAGATCAGGTAGTACAGAAAACAGGTAATGTATAACTGCCCTGCCCTGGGGGCCTCCAGGTGTTTAGACAAGCTTTTGGGTCTATTGAGGGGCATAGTGTATACCTCTCAATTTTAATATGCGTTTTTGCTACATTTGTCAGCCTAGACAGTGTATTGTGGCCTGTTTTTGATCTTGGATATTACTGAGTTGTTGCTGAATCTTGTTTGACTGCATGAGTACCTACATGAGCAGTTCTGTGCAGTGTTCTTGGAGGAGATAAGGAAGTGATTTGTCATTTCCTACTTTTGGGGCGAGTCTGGGGATCAAACTGGCAACCCTATTGCTTTCCAGGGAGTTTGTTCTACCGATGAGCTACAGTAGTGTAAGATTGGCTTCAGCTAAAATAAATCTTATTCAGAGGAATGACAACTGGAATGCAAGAATGCTAGTGATGCACCATTTTGGTAGACATTTAAAAATGCTCGCAGGTGGCAAAGTTAAATAAAGTGTGCCCTTGTATTTATCTATGTGTTCATAACAAGAGATGTTGCTATAGTTACTTTTGCAAAACAGATCATCTCATTTAAATGTGACCTTTTGTTGCTGAGAATAGGTATTTTCATCACAAGGTGAACCACGGAAAATTGCATTGATATGAGACGTTTTCGCACGGGGGTGAACGGGACGCGTGGGAGACAGCTGCGGACACGGCATCCGCATTGCCCGAGCGCGGCTTGCGCTCCGACGTGTCCGCAGCTGTCTTTCTCGCGTTTGAAATGTAGAGCACTTTAAAGTGCTCTACATGCGTTCGAACGCGGACGAGCCGCCCGCAGGCGTTCGGGAGGAGAAGCATTCGCGCCTGCTTCTGTCTCCCGAACAGCTGCGGCCGCCTCCGACGCCGGCGCGGCTTCGACAATCAGCTGTTTGACAATCAGCTGATTGTCGATCTGCCTCCGCGGCTGTCTCCGCGCCCCTGGCCGGCCTTTGCCGGCTAAGACAGCTCCCGGCGCTTTGAGCATTCGCACACAGACGCTCCGGAACGCGTTTACACGCGTTCTGGCGCGTCTGTGTGTGAAAGGGGAAAGCGCCGGGAGCTGTCTTAAGCTTCCCGTCCTACTCCCGTTCCAAATGGAACGGGAGTAATGCGAAAACGTCTATGGAAAAGAAATATTAACCAAAAATGTAGTGAAATCATCAAGTGAGGACCTTGAGTAATAGGGCATTAGGTCAGGAATAGAGAGAGATACTGCCAGGGGAGGTTTGCCATGTTTAATTTATCCCTTAAATATTTACATAAATTAGAAATTAAGATAATGTACATCTTTTATCTGAGCTGCTCAGTTGATTATCATCCTGCTTTTTCCTTGGATCGGCATATATCAGAGACATAACTTGCTCTAATTTCACAGATATTATTCCTTGGTTTTGCTCTTGCTTTCCCTTTAGGTAATGCCCTAAAGACATGTCAGCCAGTTTGGTCTTGTGGTTAGATTGGCAGCTTCTTATCTGGAGGTCTCCTGGTTCAAGACCACACTTCTGCATTCCTTGGGCTAGTCACAGCTGTTTTTCTGAGGTCTCACAGCCCCATCTATTTAACAGGGTGACTGTTGTGGGGAGAAGAACAGAAGTTTGTCAGATGCTTTGAGTTCCCTTCAATGGATGAGAAAAGCAGGGTTTAAAAACCAACTCTTCTTGAGTCATTGAGTCAGTTTGCAAAATAAATCGTTCTGTGTCCTCGTGACATAAATTAAACCTTGCTTGTTTTTATTGATTATTAAAAGTTGTGAAGGAGATTTAATAGCTTTTCAATGGAAAGTGAATAGAAACACTTAAATTATTCTTCAGTTAGTTTATTACAAGAGGTTTACTGAGGTTATTTGTATTGAAAGCTGCCAAGAATGCTTAGAAGACCCCGCAGCGTGTAATCACAGCCATAGTCTCACTGGAAACTAATTTGAAATGAAACTAGGGGCTGTAAGTTGTTTTGTATAAGGCTGGATCATACACACCAAACAAAGCATCTCTGAGGGCTTTGAGGTGGAACTGTTCACACACCAATCTGCTCCCCCCCCCTTGTAAACATTCCGTGCTAGAAAAGGTGGATTAGAGAAGAGAAGGGTTGGGAACATGAAGGCCACACACTGTCTCTCTTGAGGCTCTTCTGACCAGTCACTTTTGCTGTGTCTGAACACAGCCCAAGTCTATTTGAAGTGGTTAGGTTGCCACCTTTTCAGATGCTTTGTTCAACCATGGGAGGCTGGAGACTGACCTGCTCTTTTCCACAAGCAGTGAGTGGCCGGTGTCTCAATAGAAGGGGCAGCTTTGCACTTCCTTTCCTTTCCCGTGGACAGGAAGGGTGCGTTATAGGCTAACGTTGACTAGTGCTTAGATTTGAGAGTGCTAGTCAACGATAGCCTGGTTGATTACTCACCTTATTGGTCGCGCGTCTGATCCCTCCGTGGGGCACCGCCATCTTGATTGCGATGCAGCTGTGCCAGCACGATCACTACAGCGGCGCTGGAGCCTTGTGCAAGTGCCGTTGTGTCAGGGGGTCGTGTTAGCTGCCAGCATGCTTGCGCTCAGGTGGTCCCCTCAGCCAGAAAGACTGCAAATGGTTGCCGGCTGGATGCTAAAGGTAAGGATATGGTTGGGTTTGCGGAGCGTTGGTGTGTTCTGGTGCACAGTTTCATCCACCACAGCTAGCTCATAATTAGACAATATCTGGGCAGTGGGAGAGGCCACTTGTAGGCTGTAAGTGCCTCCTGCAAATGAAGATGCAACTGCCCACATTTTGACGAGTAATAAACTATGGGCCAAAGTGTGAATTGGCCTCATGTTTAACCTATTTCTCTTTGGTATAGAGGCAATTTCTCTGAGTGAGGCGTTAACAATGTCAGTTGGACCATTACTCCTTTAATCCACCTGCTTGATGAGGACACAGTGTTGGACAAGATTCTAGAGAAGTATCAATGTGTTCTCTTCCATCAAGTTAATTTGCCCACTTTCTTTATGAGTCACAGATTGACAATCGTCCAGTCTGATGACCCCCCAAAATATTGCTGCACTCCACTCTGCCCAGTACTATAAAAATAGGTGTACAGACTGGCTTGAATGCAAGAAATGTTTATTTGCAGTAATGTCAGTTAAGAGCTTTATAGTTAGTTACTATCTCATTGCTCAGATTAAAATCAGAGGCCCTTTCAGCACTAGGCCTTATTCCAGATTATGTCTTGGAATAGAGATCTGCCATCCACATGTTAGTGTAAACTTTGACAGGCCTGGGCAGGGTCTGCCATAGTCTATACCACTATGAGGATAGCAGGCCCATAGCTCAAGATATAAACCAGAATAAGATCTAGTGGAGAAAGGGCCAGAGATGGTTTGAGATAGCTTCCAACTGGTCAGCTCTTCTGAATTTGAACTTAATTGTTGTAATCACTGCAGGATAAACTTGTTTCTAGGCATCTATCTAGGAAAGAAATAAAAAAAAGACAGTTCTCATTCCTGTAAAGTTTTAATGCACATTGGTCTACTTATAAGAGGGGGTATAATTGTTGAGCAAGAGTTTATTATCGTGGGAATGTTTTCTTATTTTTGTTGGAACAAAGGCATCTAGACATGGCAAGTACTTCTGGTTAGAGCTCTGTCTGGTGGTGTACTAATATTTCCCTTCAGTTTGACCATCTTGTAACAAAACTGAGGCAGACTTGAAAACATGTAAAGAAAAGATGCTCAAGTAAAGAGGTATGTCTTCCAACAGGTTATAGGATAAATATGTTTCAACAGTGCTTTATATATTTTATCTTTTTATTATTGTGACCCGTCCTGAGATCTTTTGGGTAGGATATAAATTCTTAAATAAGTAAATAAGTAGAGAGGGTCTTCTATAAGGTAGATGCTACTGCAAAAGAACCCCAATTGTGGGCCATCATCTTGCAGTAAGACCTCTCCAGATGATCTCAGGACTCTTCCAGTATTGCAGTAAAGGAGCCATCCTTTTAGGTACTATGACCCCACATTGTTAAGGGCCCTTTACACCAAGCATAAAGCCTTGAACGTGAGCTAGTCCTGCCCTAAATTGGAAACGGACTAAAGGACTGGAAACAGAGAGTGGTAATAAATGGAGAATTCTCATAGTGGGGAGAGATGAGAAGTTGGATCTCCCAAGGTTTGGGATTGGGACCTGTGCTTTTTAATTTATTCACAAATGATTTAGGAAGTTTGGGTAAGTGGCAAGACAGGAAGGTTTATGGGTAAGTAGTAAAAACAGAGATTGTGAAGAGCTCCAAGGAGATCACTCATTATTGTGTGAGTAAGCAATGAAATGGCAAATGTGCTTCAATCTTACTAAGTGCAAAATAATGCTCATTGGGGCAAAGAACCCCAGTTACGCCTATAAAATGATGGAGGCTGTGCTTTTTGTGATAGACCAGGAAAGGGATCTTGGGGTTCTTGTGGATGACTCAGTGTCCTATCGCAAGAGGCTTCCAGAGGCTCTAGCACAGTGGTTCTCAGCCTGGGGGTCGGGACCCCTTTGGGGGTCGAATTACCCTTTCAGAGGGGTCGCGACGAGTCTCCCGTCACCCTTCCCTCCCACCTCCCAGCTGCTCCACCCCTGTGGTTGGGGGTCTTCACAACATGAGGAACTCCATTAAGGGGTTGGGGTATTAGGAAGGTTGAGAACCACTGCTCTAGCATCAAGTTCAATGGGGCAGACGACAACAGCCCTTTCACCATTCTGGAAAGCTGTGCCGGCCAGTTCCTTGAGGCTGCAAAACACAAAGTAGTTAATGTGCATAAGCGGGAGGTTTGCTTTCCTCCCCAGTCCCTGGCTTTAGATGTTTATTGTGTTTCCCCCTAAATGCTTTGTAATTGTTGCAGCCATCAGTTAAACCCTGAAAACGGGAAACCGCCGAAGCTAAAACACTTTCAGTCACATTGTCAGTTAAGATCACCATATTAAGGAATCAGCAGGGTTTTTCGTCCTACAGATGGGATTTGGCTGGAGATTCTGCATTTTTTAATCTTGGGATATAGTTTACTTGCTTGAGTCATCACATCTCCCTTTGCCAGAATTAAAACTGAGGAGGAGGATCAGTGAGGAGACTGGTGGCTGGGACAAAATTTCGTTATGCTTTGGTAGCAATGCTTTCTAAGGTGCAGCCTGCCAACCAGGCATTAGTGAGTAAAGATTTCTTTTTCATTGCCTGAAGATAATATGAATTGCTGTAGACCACACTGTTTTTGACAAATTGTTGCAGAAGGGGGGGTGGAAAATTGGCAGCGGTAAACAGGATCCAACAGTTCTGCAGTTTGATTTTTATAAACGCGAATGGTGATTTACAACCGTTCTGTTGAACTAAGCAGCTGTTTACTTATCTTGGTCCTGCACATAATGGGCTTATAATTAGAGCCTTTTTCTGGGGAAGGTTTTTTGTTGTTGAGAAGCAGGATGCTGAGGCTTGTAATGTGTTTCCCAGAGGTCTTGAGCCTGGAACTGGGAGAAAAGCCTCACTTGAAGTACACTATTCCAAAATGGAACAAGACAATATTGAGTATTCATCGTCTTGTCCCTCTTTGTTAGTTCAGCCTGTTTGAGCTCAGCTAATTTTAACTCTGGGTATTGGGTTGCACAAACCACACTCTTAATTTTTGTTAGTTATTTTTGCACATTGCTAATTGTCCCATATGGTTTTCTGCTGTTTGTTTGTATCTGGTTAAAACCCAGCTGAACTGGAGTTGTTTTTCCAAACACACACACACATCTCCTCTTCTAGTGAAGTCAAATATTTTCCTGGCAGACATTTGTGCCTGTAATAGTTGCTTCACTTCTAAATTTTTAGTCTGGGAAGCCATTCTCATGACTGTTTTTCTGGGACTAACAGAGTTTCCTTTGCTGAATGTCTTCATGTTAGGCAGCTGTTTAAAGCACATGCAAAAAGTGGAAATGACCATCCCTTATTTCCAGCCAGAACAAATAACTTATTTATGTAATTGCTTTTTAATTTTTTTTTAAATCTAGCTTTTACCTTTGAAAAGTGCCAAATGAGCAAGATATGAACAAGCTTTTCTAGCTTAGACAGATAATAGTGGGAAAACATTCACTTCGTAAGGCTTGTGCTTGCTAAGGCTGGGCTTGCGTCATGGTGGTTCCTGTTCCGTTTAGGGTCAGAGCAAGCGTTTTGGCCATAAAAGCAGGAAGCATGCTATTTGTCTGCTCCCCCTGTCTGGATGACACACATATACCTGTGGCAGTCCAAATGTCAAAGATAGGGAATTTCTTCCCATCCAAGACTGTTTTCAGAGACACAGGAAATGGATCCGGAAGCCGGTCATTTTCTGCATCCCTAGGAATAGCAGTGGGCTATTTGGGCTTTATTAAGACATGACAAAAGGAGCACCACAAAGAGGCAGTGTGTGGCCCTTGTCTAATCTGCCGTGGGTGGACAGTCCCATCTCAAAGCCTTCTCTGAGGTGCCTCAGAGCTGCTTTTTTGCCATATCTGATTACAGCTTTGGTCTGGAGGTTGTACTTCAGTTAATTTTGTGCTAGCAAGACTGGTGGGGCAGAAGTGATGGGATACATTATCTGGTAAAATGTGAAGGCATGCAGTTGTTGTACCCATTCAGCACTCCAATGGAACCTTATCAGCACTATGCAGATCCTTTGCATGTCCTGAAAATAGGACAGGAACCTACTTATATGTGAAGACTGAGACTGTGAGAGTGGACCGTGTGTAAATATGCAGCAAACTGTTTCCTGGGTTGTGTGGGTTGTGTCCCCCTTCCCAGCAGTCCCAGGTCACTAATTCTTCATTATGGCTGTTTCCACACAATAGGCTGGCTCACAACAAGACGATCCACACTTGGATGGCTTGTTATTGTTCAGACCCCATGCCATTCCGAAGCTTGCTTGAGTTCCAATGGCCAGGAACCCTAAGGGGACACATTTTGGTAGCACTGCTAAAATGGGTTCCCCTGCTAAGCAAATCCACAGCCTGGGCTACTACATTGTGTCCAGTGTGGATGCAGCATGCTAGCAGGAGTCAGGACCCCTCTAGTCTACTCCAGAGTGTGGAAAAGAGAAGCCCAGAAGCGATCTAGGCTCGCAATATTGTGCCATATCTAAAAGTGTGGAAAACACCCTTACCTTTCTTCTGCACTTGTGACTCTTGACTCCATAACCCATTTGTTCTTAGTTTTTGTCTCTCTGTATTTTAACAAGTGTAACATCTCTTTACCTGCCCTAGTGTAATTCAGCTGCAGCATGTGTGCATATAGATGAGGCTAAGTTGCCCAGCCAGCATCCTCTTTCTCAAACCCTGTCAGGAAGATCAAAGCTATTTACATAATGACTTTTGGTTTTACCTTCATCTTTTGTTTCAAGATGATGTTCCATTTAAAAATTCTTCTCTGGAAGGCAGATTTCAGAGGGTTGAGGAATTAATTTTACCTGCATTTCATGTTAGAGGTTTAGCTTAAAAACGAGGCTTTGACAAAATGCCTCAAAGAGCTATAAATCAAAGCATTTGAATCTCTTTGCAGGCCTGTCAGCCTGTGCTAAATATTTTTCACATTTCGTTTAAACCATCAAGCAGTACCAACTGACAGCAGGGAAAGAAAGCTTACTACTTCTGCCTGGTTTCCTGCTTCCGATGTTGCATTGGTTGTGTTGTTTGTTAGAAGTCTTCATGCCCATTCGGCAGTCTGTCTTGGAGCTGGAAAAATACCATCCAAATTGACAGATTGTTTCTCTTTTAAAATAGTGAGCAGGTTCTCTTTCCTTTGTTTCTCTGTATCCTGCAAAATCTGCCTCATGTTTGCTCTTAAAATGCTTCCTGTTATAAACCCTTTAAAATGTTTTAGCTCCCGTTATTGGTAACAAACACCAGCTCTGTGGACACAGGATCAATTGGGGGAAGTGTTTGTTCTCTTTCTTATTTTCTTAGGGTTGCCGTACATCCTGCTCTGTGGGTGATTCTGCACTGGCTGTTATACAAGACCAGCAAGTATACTAGGAACCCCCCCCCCCCCCCGCGCGCCTCCCAGTGTGGTCTAAGGCAGGGCCTGGGTGCCCTGAGTGATGTTAGGTCTCTGACCCCAAGGCTGCACCGTACATTGCTTACGTATTCCTCTAAATTCAGATACTCCAGAATAAAGCACAAATATTTTGAAATATCCATGCTTTATGTTGCAATACCAAAATAAGCAGAATAAGTAGCTGATGTCTGGACACAGCCTTCTTTACTTGCATACAAGTAAAATGGAGAGAGGAGGATAATTGGCGCTTGGAACTACTTAGGAAATGGTGTGATATGAATGTCTGAAATGAACCTTTTAAAATAGAAGAATTCTGACCAGGATTCCATATGGCAATCCCTTCTCTTCCTTTGGAAACATTGATAAGTCAAGGATCTTAATAAGAGGTGGTTGTATACCAACAGTGACCAGTGCATGGACCACAGAGAAGGGATTAAACATCAATTTACTATTAGCTTTTAGGATCTATAAGCCATGTCAAGCTGCTCTTTGATCCAGGGGAAACTGGCATGCTGCAGGGTTAAAACTATGACTTTCTGCCTCTTCAGTCTCTGCTTCTCACTGTATACCAGACACATCTCTGTGGGTCATCTCATGGCTATGTTCACACCTACGTTTGAATCCAGTTTGAGACGACTTTCCAAGTGAGAGTGTACATCAGCAAAGTGACTGATCATTTTCTGTCCTCTTTATGGCTGCATCCGCATGGCATGCCTTAATTCGGTTTAACCAAACCGAAATAACTGAACCGGAACAAAACTGTCTCCACTGGCTTTCAACTTGATCCGTGTCAACGGCATCCCGCCGGCAACCTTATCTTGGATTCAATCTTGGGAGGCCCCACGGCAAGTCCTCCCTGCCCATTGCCTGCCCACCCCTTCTCTCTGATTGCTATTCCCTCCCAGGATCAGCCCCTCTCACTTAGTTCAAAATAACAGAGATCAGACCTCTCCCTCATGGCTGTGCAGCTCTCCGCCTCCTTTCCTCTGCACCACGTTTCCCTCCCCCTTTTCTTCTAGCTTTGTGCTCTTCCCTCATCACCCCCATCGAAGAAGTCTGGATCCCCCTTTCCCACCCGTGCTTCCCTCGCGCCGAGAGGTTGGGCTGGAGGGGAGTGAGGGGCTTTTTCATTGCTCAGAGCACACAGTAGCAGCAGCAGCAAGTAAAGCCCCATGTTTAAATACAGAATCTCAGCTGCTTCGCCTCCTTTCACTTTCAAAGGTCTGCACTTCTGAAATTGCGCAAATTCGCAACATTGTTAATCAGGAGTGAAGGGCTTTCTTGCTACACTGTAGTGCTCCTCTGTGAAGGCTGCTCCAAGAAGTTCAGGCTTGCAAGAGAAAGGAGGGGAAGCATTAATGTTTAAAGGAATGGGGCTTTACTTGCTGCTGCTGTTTTGCTTCAGATCAGGCAGGTCAGGCAGGGAAACACCCCCCCCCCCAATGACGTGCCCAGCATACGGACAGCCATTGGATACAGTGTGATTGGGGGAGGGACACCCTGAACACGGAATCTCATCCCTTAACACGGTACTGTCCACACGGTTAAAAAGGAAACACGGATCGACGCACGATTCGGAGTGAGACCTGTTGAAATCAGGATTTATTTCAAAACGTTTTAACGTGGTTTAACACGGAAATAGCGTGTTAAGCCGAACTGCCGTCTGAACTGGGAGAACTCAAAACGTTTTGAATTTGAGATAACGATGCTGTGCGGATGCAGCCTATGTAACTTAAGGGTGGATCTTCTGAAAGAAAACAGCTTGATACTTTGCTGATGTATTCTCTCACTCTGAAAGAGGACTGAAGCTGGATTAAAATGTAAGTGTGAACACAGCCAAAAGTTTCAGATCAGTGAGTTATTTCTGTAGCACAGAAATCTCTCTCGGTTACGTAAAGAAGGTGGTTTGAAGAAGAGGGTGGGTAGAAATCCCCGTGAGCCTGAGAAACCTGGCAGAGACACACAATGGAGGAATTAGGCTAAGAAGAGAGTATTAACTCTCATCAGTATGAGTGAAAAAATTATGCAGTTGGTAGGCATCCCATTGCTCTGTATCCCATTTATTTTTAGTTCCTGCAATCAAACAAAATATGGTATTGGAGTGATTTCTGCAGGAAGGGTGTCCTAAAACCGCATTACATAATCATGTTTTCCAAACTGCATTCAGAAAAAGATGTACATTTTAACTTCACTGAGGTACCTTACTGATGAGGGCTAAGCCACTTCTCCCTTTCCCCAATGGCTTGGCTTCCCCTGTTTGTTTACTTTTAAATTAAGCAGAAATAGATCCACACATTCTGACCCTGCACCTATGCATTGGTTTGCTGTTGAACTGGTGCCCCTCCGACAGCCCTCTTTCACCAAAGGATGGGGAGGTGGAAGCAAGTGAGGCTGCCCCCTGTCCTGTGCAATTGTCAGAGAACCTCACACATCATCCCCACCCAAAACTGCCATTTTAAGCATATTTGCTCGTAAGCAAGGCCATTTGGCTCTATTGGGCTAGAAGGGGAATGTTCTTCCTGTCTAACTTGATCATTTTGGACATAATGAGACCACAGATTGTGTTTAAATCGTTTTACAAATCGTTTAAATTGTTTTACTAGTCAGTAAAGCTTGATTTAAATCATAGTTTCTACATAAACCAATTCTTGCTACTTTAATATGCAAGTAGATGAAGATTTTTAGAATAACAACTTTTCATATTAGTTTTTCTTATCCCCATTTTAATAGGTTAATCATTCATATTTGGACACAACTTTTCTGTTGTACTTAGAAAGGAGAAAAATAATCATTACCTTAATAATAACAATTTAAATAAATTTATTCAACTGAAACAATAACATTACAGCATATGTTATTTGCTTAAACAAACGTCAATGTTTGTTAATGAATTTGGCTAAACAATATATAATATATATTATATATATTATATATTATCTTAAAGTAATATATATATTACTTTAAGAAACGTAGACTGTCAGCCCAGCCTACATATGAAAAACTTAAATACTGTCCTCAAAAAGCATTTTGTTTTTAAAAAATCCAATTTAAATTTTAAAAGTCCAATTTAAATTTTAAAAAAATCCAATTTTTTATTTTTTTAAAAAAATTCATTGATTTCTATCCACCCTGGTTTAAATGTATAGAGGCAATGCGTCAAAAGCATTCCTGCCTTTTGAAAACGATCAACGCAGATTAGCGTTTCAATTTTTGAGAGATTTCAGTTGAGTTGTGTACCAGTGTACGTTTTGAAGGCAGCTGTATTGACAGCCTACAGTTGGTACTATATGGTAGGTCGAGTTGGCCAATGGCAAAGGTGAAACCTGAGTGAGAACCTTGGTCGTATAAATGAGGACCAGTGATGTGATCACATGTAGCTAAAAAAGGTGCGTCCAGGATAGGGAAGTGCACAAATACAGTTTTTGGGATTCGATTTGAATCAAATATCCAGAGATTCAAATTGATTCAAATTGATTCAAATATTTAAAATTTGAATGTGTTCACATTCTATTCAAATAAAATACATTCTAATCTATTCGTACAAATTTTTTATTCGTATTTGAAGATACAAATGTCAACGACATTCAAATGTATCCATACACATCCCGTTTTTATTGTATATGCATCCTGTTTTTGTCCCGTACGTATCCGTACAAATGCATATGGATACGAATAAGGTGTGTACGGATACGTATGTAATGTATACGTATCCATACACATACAGATGATCGAATAATTCATACGACTGATTCAAAAGATTCAAAAATTCATTTGAACATTAAATTCGAATTTAGAGACGTTCGGTTTCAATTTGAATGTCCGAAATCGACCTAATTTAGAATGCTTTGGATATTCATGTGCATCCCTACTCCAGGGGGTCTTAGAGATGGTAGCATGTAGCCTTTTATGTTCTCTTCCAGTTTTTAATCCACCATTTCTAGCCTCGAATGTTCTTGAGAAGAGGGAGGGGCAGGCTGGAATGTGAAATGAGCCCACTCCTGAACCATCTCTAAACTGTCTTTAAGCTAGAGCAGCTTTAAAAGAAAAATAAAAATCCCTCGCATAAGTATAGTCTGGGTCTGCCGTACACTGATTTCTGACGCAGACCGCTAAATGTGGTGTTTTGTTCTTTCCTGCCTCATTGTACAGCTGTAACTTCAGCTGTGATCAGACACAGCAAAAAAAAGCACCTCTGGAGCTGCTTAGTGGACTCTTGGAGGTGGGATTGTCCATACCCCAGTTTGCCGCTCCCCCTCTCATGAGCATTTTAGGCTAGAAAAGGTGGATTAGAGAAGGGTTGGGCCCACGAGGGCCACACACTACTGTCTCTCTGAGGCACCCCTTTTATTATGTCTGAACACAGCCTTCAACAGAAGAACTTAGATAGCTAACTTGTTCCAGAATTTTCCATATTTGCAAGAAGAACATTGTCATACTCCCTTGCCGCTTATGAATGGGAAATCTCCCCCATCCGCTAGTTAGCACTGACACTTTCTTGCAGTGTTTTCTGGGTGAGGGTGATTTTCCTCCTATAAAAGCCTCACAAATAGCAAGGAAGGGACAGCTGTACTTGACAATGCATTCAGAGGATCAAGCCATATGGCATATTAATTGTTTGAGTACTATTAACACCTACCACTTCTGTTACCCAAACACAATTAGCATGTGGACCACAGGAGATGAGGACAGAGGGGTTAACCTTTGTCTTTTTACAGTTCTTAAAAAAGATTGTTCCCACTCGAAGTTGCTGTTTTCATTGGAAGGAAGGTTTCCACGGATGCCAGTACTGCATACCCACATCTGCTATTTACATTACATTGTTGGAGTGTACATTCGTACAGTACAGGGTCTAATTTGGGCCTACAAGGGAAGGTTTTAACTCTTTAGCTGGTCACTATCTGCTGCATTAAACACAGGGTTATTACAGTTTCCTAGGTTTCCTTTGCTTTTTGAATTCTGTTTGCGTTCACCACTCTATCATTCTGGATACTTTGTTAAAAATAGTATGCTTTTACATGACTTTTAAGCCACCCTTCTTGACTTAGACTTTCTTTGGAATAATGCCAAGTCCTTCCTTGGTTGTAATTAGGCTGCTTCCTGTCAGTGATGTATCCATTGTTTTTTAGTATTGATGACTACATCTATGTAGTGTACGTCAAGCCAGCGCATGTGAATCCAACAGCGAGTCGTCTCAGCAAAGTTCATGGGCGATGCTTGGATAAAGCACCATTTAGAGCTGGCAAGTAATGTGCATGTTTTGTTAAGCACTGGGCACACTCGAGTTCGGCATGGATCCAACTCTCTTGCACAACTCTGTGAGACATAGCTAAGACTAGTGGAGGTTGTAGCCTCACAACATCTGGAAGGCAGCAGATCGAGGAAGCCTGTTTTCAGGACACACCTCTGAGTTAATGTATACTCAGAAGCTTGGAAAGAACAGGTAACAGAGGAGGCAGATGCGTTTGACAGCATGCCTGTTTGTGGACAGGTATATAAGATGCTCGGTCTGCTTTTGTTTGTTCCCTTTTTCCAAGTAAGAAAAAAGACTGCAGGATAGAGGGTTTCTATTTTTGCTGCCTGGTATGTTTTGGCAGATGCCTTTGTCCCCTTGAAAAAGCATCACATATGCAAGGTGCATAAATGCAAAGAGCATGGCTTCAGGGGAAACGCAAGACAAGTAGGAATGCTGGCATCTGATGCATGTTGAAAAGCCATGTGCTTTGTTTGATATGTAAAGACTTGACATATGTATAAATAGAAAGCTGCTAAAATGGTAGGCTGTTAAAAAAAAAACTCACAGCAAATAATAACAGTGTGGCCTGCAACTTGGTTACAGTGCTGAATGAAAAGCTCTAGTTCTGGCTAGTGAAACTGGTCCCATAGTCATTTTCTTTTAGACACAAGGTTTATTAATGTTCCAGAACTCAACAGCCTTGCCCAGGATTTGTTGTTTTTGGGTACCACTGAGAAGTAACTGATTCCTAGTTGATTTTATGGGCTCCTCGGTACAGTTTCCTTGGCAGTGATACGGAAGTGGTTTGACATTGCTTACTTCTGGAGAGAGGCTAGACATCGTACCAGTGCAACAAAAGGGGGAAGTAGCTTATGGATTTGTATAAAATTTTCAAATGCTGTATTTATATGTGTAAATGGGGATTTATAAGAATTGTTATATTTTAAATATTTGGCTGTGGTGCGAAAAGGCCTCTTGTGGAAGCTTATCTCTTCAAAAGCTGCCTTATTGTGTTACTATTAGAATGCTAACATTTTAGGGTAAATGCGGTTCTCTTGAAATCTAGTTAGGAATGTGCCAGGAGCTTTTTAAATGTGGTGTAGACAATACAGTCTAGAAGCAGCTGTACTACATAATTTATATTTTCTGTTGGCTCCCTGTTCCTGAATTTAGGGCGGCTAGATGTTACTACAGCAGTTCAAGATGTTTACAGACCTGCTTGCAGCTCTTCCAAATTGCATACGGAAAGGAAGGAGAGGGGCTCTTGGGTTTTTAGATAGCAAAACAACTGTGCATGCAAGGAGTTTTCATTTACTTATCTTGCCTTCACCTGTGGCAGCTGCTAAGGGAAAATGAAATGCACTCTGGGGGTGCTTCCACACAGGCCCGTTAAAACACAATAACACATGCAGGACACATAGAGAACACGTAGAAAACTTACCTTCCGCACAGGAGACCAGATCCGGGACTCCTTGAGGCGGCCGCTTCCGCACTCCCGTTCTTAATGGGGTCTCGACGCCGAAAGACCCTGGCCTCTGGGAAGACCTCGAAAATTAGGCCTTCCATCCAGCCCCTTGCCTTGATCCATTTGGAAGCAGGATGCTCCCGCACACGGAGAGGCGAGGTGCTGGGTGTGCCGGTGGCCGCCATCTTTGGGAGGGTTGAAGCAGGCCAGTTTGCTTCCTTCCACCCTCCCCCATGCATCGCATGCCGGTGGAAACAGGTGGTGACTGGCAGCTGCACGCTCCAGTCCCATGGCTCCGAGGCTGTATCCACGGCGCGGGAGGCCGGATCCCCTATGGAATGGGTGCTGGGTCCTCCGCACAGCAGCCAGGAGATCCGGCCGGCTCAATCTGTCCTCTCTATGCGTGGGATAGGAGCACTAACATGCTGCTTCTGAGAAAACGTTTAAAAATAAATGGTAGAACATAGGTTTTCATGGCTGGTTGCAATCTCACTTCTTGCAGTTTTGGGGTTGTTACACGTATCAAGCCAAAAAGTGCAACAAGGGAGACTTTTTTATGGTGCCTAGATGCAGCCACTGTTATTTATTTTATTTATTTATTATTTATATTTCTATCCCGCCCTATACCCGGAGGTCTCAGGGTGGGTAACAACCTTTAAAACAAATTACAAACCAATATATATTAAAAATAATAATATACGTAAAAACACTTAAAAGATTTCAGCATATTTAAAACAACACCCTAAATATTAAAATAATAGTATCTTCACTGGGGGAAACCATGCCTGTAACTCAACAGTGCCTGCAGCTTAATTTCTAAATAGTACCCAAGTACACCCCCGCCTCCGTTCTGGGTGTTCAGCATTAAAGAGCAACTTGCTATTCAGGTTTTCAGCCACTGGCCTAGTAAAGCTGAAGTTTAAAAGTGAACTGCCAAACGTATACAAATCATTCAGTAAAACAGCACAATGGCTACAATCTATATAACTTTCCCCCCATAACACCCTGGTCATTCATTTAGGCCAGAGAGTAAAATATGTAAAGTGTTCTTGCTGCCTTGTCTTGGGGCCATCATGGACAAAAGACGGATTGTTATGCTGGAGCTTGCTTTAGCTGTCTTCAAAACAGTTGGCCTATACACACAGTTTCTGCTATTTTATCCATTTTATTAGGAAATAAAGTGAACAGTAATTTAATTGCTAAGGTCTAGGTGTGCAGATGCATTGCCCATGACCAGTTTTCTATGGCAGTGATTTAAATGCCATTCCCACTCCCCTCTATGCAGTACTATCAAGAAGATTTAAATATCTGGAGACACATAGATCAACCCAGCCCTTCTTTAGTTTTCTAGGATTCAAAACACTTTTAGCCATTTTGTACTGGTACCATTAAATGCTCAGCTAATTTAAGTGTGTCCACTAAGTGGTGATGCAGCGATGTCAACTCAGGTGAAAGGTTCGATTTACATTTTTTAAAAATTTATTTAAGAGTTATATAAAACATTCTTAAAACATACCCTGTTTCCCCGAAAATATGACCTACCCTGAAAATAAGCCCTAGCATAATTACATATAGCCCACCTTCTCTGACAGGATAACACTCAGAGGAAGCTAAACATCAAAGGCCTACTGTAGATGAAGAGATATGTTTTAACCAGAGGTGCTTTTGCACTTGCCCCTGTAGTCTGTGATAGGTTAACATCTGGAAACTATGCATCTGCACTTGCAGGAGGCGTTTATAACCTAGAAGAGCCGCCTGCCCAGATGTTAACCTGTCGTAAACTAATGATAGTGCATGAAGTCGTACACCACACACACCTTGCCTGGAAGCTTACCTGTCGTGTCCAGCGTGCCATCATTTGCACCATTTTCTGGTGCGAGGGGTCATCTGAGGTGCTGTGCAAGTGTGCTGACACTTCAGATGAGCCCAGATGCAACTGCATGTCCACAGAGCGTCATCTGAAGATGGCTGCGCTCTGTCAGTGATTGGATACGCATCCAGACACCAGTAAGCCTGTGGGCACATGGAGGTTGGTTTAAAGTGTACTAGCATTCCCAGGTGTGAACACTAGGACGTGTTAGTCTGTCCTGCACTTTTTCCATCCAGCAGATGGAAGCCAAGTGCAAAAATACCTCAGGTGTTTTTTAAAAAAAGTATGGAATGCTTCATGAATTTGTGTGTCCTCCTTGCTCAGGGGCGATGCTAATCTACTTGGTATTGTTCCTTCCTGCAAACGCGAGGGCCATATGCTACCATCTCTGAGGCATTTTTTGAGCTTTTTTTTTTTTTTGCTTTGTTTGAATGCAACTGCCCACACAGTAGTGAAGATATGGGGGATTATAATGCTTGAAAAGGATGTACTGAATTGCCGAGTGGTAAAGCCATCTCAGAAGCATATGACTCAAAGTCTTGTGGCCATACCAGTTTGGTTCTCCAAATTGGCTGCAGCTGCCTCTTGTTTAACCTTTTGCTTTACTGATCATTTTGAGCACTGCTGGGTAGAGTTGTACTGTTCATTCCATGTACGTAGAGGGACCCTAAATGGCAGCTTCCTTGACATTTAGGTCCATGTCAAACCACTTCTAAGCTGAAGGCAGTATCAAAAGCAGTTGGAAGATCCAGCCAGTTGGATCATTACTATAATTTTACCTGAAATGTACTTCAAAAATAGCTCAGATTTTGGTCTTTCATGGATATTTTTTGTTACTTCATAATTGTTTTAATTGGAGAGAGTGAAACCACTGTTTTGTTCCGTTCTGTTTTTGTTTTGTTTTATTTTGTTTTGTTGTTTTGTTTGAGAAGAAGAGAATCTCTGTGACAATAGTTTTCTATAAGTGCAAACAAAACAAAGGTCAAATGTTCTTTCTTTTCTTTAACTCCCTCTAAAAGGAAGGAAGAAAACTAACATAGTAATGTGGTGAAAGCTAAAGAACATTTTAATTGCATTCTGTGGTCAGGAATGAACACATTTAGAATATCCTGCAGCAGGTCTCCCACTGATAAAAGCTATGGAATTGTGTGGGCCTGGTCAGGATATGGGATAGTTAACCTGATTCCCAGTTAGGAAAGCATTAAGCAAGGTCTTTTGACCACCACCATTCCAACAAACCCTTTTTAAAAACAACAACCAGAAAGCAGAGGCCTTTTCGCATGAAGGAGTTTCAAACGTACGTAGAACACGTCGGGACGCAGCATTCGCTCTTCAGGGGCGGCGGCTCCGTTCTGAGCCTCCCCATTCCATCCCAACACGTCTACACGCGTTCGAGTTTCAGAGCACAAAAAAGTGCTCTGAAACCGTCCCGGTGTGTTCAGCCTGTCGCGACGCATTCCCAGTTGTACCACGGTCTCCCTCTGTGGCAGCTGGGCCCCTCCCCCGGGCTGCCTCGATTGGCTCCCTTTGAGCCGGGGTGGGCAGCCCAGGCACCTCCCTTTCCTGGGCTCCCGCTTGCTCCTGGGGCCCAGATCGGGCTCCTAGGGCCAGCGGGATCTACCCCCCACCCCCTAACCCACGGGCGCATGAATGGGGCTTACCTTTTTGGTGCTGGGCGGTAACTAGGCCACACCAGGCGGTCCCTGATTGGTCAACTGGCTTCAATGGCCTGGCTTCAACTGGCCATCTGCACAGGCGCAGGTCCCTGGCCAATCAGGGAACACACGGTGCACAGGTATAAAACACTGCCGGCCTCCTCGCCTTAATTACTGCCCAGCACTGAACAGGTAAGCCCCGTTTACGCGCGTGTGGCCCTGGGATGGGGGGTGGGTCCCACTGGCCCTAGGAGCCTGATCTGGGCTCCAGGAGTGAGCGGGAGCCCAGGGAAGGCACCCAACAGGCCTCCCGCCCTGGGTTGCTTTACCCAATGGCAGGAGGCCAGGAGATGAGCATCCCGCCCACGTCCCAGCCTTTCCAAGCTAGGACAGGCGGAAACACTTTCTCCATTCACACAGAGGGAGGCAACAAACGCGTGTAGGCCTCCGTGTGAATGGAGAAAGCGTTCCCATGTGTCTTAGCCTTCTTCACTACAGCCGTTCCCTAAGCTTTGTTTGGGATTATATGCCAAAATAGGAACCTGACATTTGCATGCTGGTGCAGACTGAAACATTTCCCTCTTGCACCAGCCTGTGGATGGCAGATCCCTGTTCTGGGACCTGATTTGGAATAAGGCCCGGTGCAGAAAGGGCCTTTAATTTGGATTGTTGAGGTGGTGTTGGGAAAACTATAGTGTAGTTTCTACCATCTCTAAATAATTTTAGGACATTGCTTTTTTAAGAACTGCATGTGGATATAGCTTTTGCTTGTTTATACAAGTGCCTAAGCTATACTGCTGGAGCTGTATCTCATTAAAATAATGTGGACTTAATTTGGTCTGGGTGTCATGATGACATTAGTTTGAAATATGGTCTTGAAAAGCCTTTGCCTGGAAACTTTAAATGGTGGCAGACATTAGGAAGGAAATAGCGCTGTGGAATTGCTTCCAACTGCATTCTCCCCCCCCCCCCCCATTCCTGTTTATATTCCTTTCCAAGCTGAAGCCTTTCTTAGACCTATGCAGATGTTCTAAATATGTACTGTATATATTTACTGTTTATAACTTATCTAAGGAAAGGTTCAGTTGAGAATGTGTGTATTGGAATTATCTGCATAAAGAAAGAATTGTCAGTAACTGGATTTTCATTGCCTACTTTTTTTTTCCTTTTGGCCAGTGTTAGATAGCCTATGGTCTCCAGATGTTGACAGGCATCAGCACTTTCACCAAACATAGCCAATGTGGGATGAAAACGGGATGCATATGGGATAAATACATATTTGCTCAAATTTGTATATCGGATATGAATTGTATCAACATTCATATATCAGGATACAAATCGGATTTTTCAAAGTACGGATCCAGATAATCTGGATATGAATTAGATTTTTGAAAATCTGGATTTTTGAAATTCAAATTGAATCAGATTTTTGAATATTCAGTTCGACTCAAATTCGAATGCAAGAAATACATTTGTGCACAGCCCTAATATCCAGATGCCCATTTGGGTAATTCAGTTGTCCAGGCGTTCAGCCTCTTCCCACTCACACACAGAACGGTGTGTCTTACTCCTAGGTCACAGAGACGACCATAATGTGGTAGTAATGTGGAAAGATGGGTAAACCACATAAGGCCCTTACCAACATGGAGCGGGCAGTGCAGGTTTGATTCGCAGACTCGGGTGCGTCGGGCTCTGTTTCTGTCTCTGGCTGTGTGATGGCATGCCTCTAACGGCCAGCTATTGGGAAGTTATGAGCACAACATTCTCTGTGCTCATGTCCTGCTCCTGGGCTTCTGTATATGACCGGACGACAGTTGTAGACTAATATTTCATTTTACTTATTTGTTTCTTTAAAATATTTATATACTGCTACCCATTAAAATATAATCTCTTGAAGCAGTGTACAAAGAATAGAAACAGCTTAGGTTAACTGGGCCCCTAACCCACTTTGCCATGTCATTTCCTCTGTTTTTGTGTAGGTAATGTGTCAGGGAGAGCAGTTCTGTATAGAACAGCTCTCCCTGACACATTAGCTACACAATGCTCTACTGGGTTTTTGGACCTGTTTGCACTTGGCTGTATTCTGGAATATATCTCAGGACAGGTGTCTGTTACCTGCATCCTAATGCAGACTATGGCAGGCCTCACCTGAAGCCTGCCGTAGCCTCTACTAGCACATGGATGGCAGGCTCCCACCCTTTACTGGCATGTGGACAATTAGGCCCTTTGTTTGAACAGCAAAATAAAGGGCTTTTTTCTATTTCATCTTGACCCCAACCTACCTAATTAAAATTTGCTAATATTGAATTCCACTCCAAACCAGTACAGTATTACCAAAATGTTCTGTATTAGCAATTAGCTACATCTGTTCAGACATCACAATTGTGATTTGTGCTTAATGTCTTATTTCTCTGTATGATATAAAGATAGCTGTAGTTCTGGTTTTGACTTGTTGCGTTTGTAACTTTGTACATAAATTAGCCTGTCATTTATTTATTGATGTTCTTTCCCTAGGGGTGTGCACAAGTGCAATTTTCAGGATAAGATTCAAGTCGAATACTCAAATTTGATTTGATTAGAATCTTTAAAATTTGAATTTACCCAAATTCAGTTTGAATCTGCAGTTGTGAATGTCGACAACATTCGTGTGTGCCGATACGCATTGTTAGACATCCTGTATGCGTCCATACATGTCTGTATGCATCCTGTAGTTATCCCATATGCAACCTGTTTTTGTCCCGTACGGATCTGTACAAATGCATACGGATGCGGGGAAGATGCGTATCTGAAAGTACGCATCGTGTGCAAACCCATACACATGCGAATGTCTGGATAATTCAAACGAATAGGTCTGAAATTTGAAATTTGTTCGAATCTTTAAATTTGAATTTATGGGCATTCGCTTTGAATTCAAATGTCGAAATTTGGGCAGATTCGATCTGTTTTGAGTACCTTTGAATGTTTGTGCGCACTTCTATCTTTTCCAAATCTTTGAACTCGCAGGTTCACATTAGTGGCTTTAAGGTGGCTTGTGTAGAAAGAACAAGAAGGCAAATAAATGTCTTAGGAAGAGGCATCTGGCCTGCCTAACACAAAAAGTGTATTTAGCTTGTGAAGAGGTGGTTTTCTTGTGGGATGAGATGTACAGTCGCCTTTCAGTGATGCTGTGGTTTGATGAGGCGCTTTGTGTAAGTAACTATCACCTGCGGAAAAGTGGATCTGCAGGGATGAGGCACAGGCCCTTTCTGCGTTGGCTCTTATTCTAGATTATACCCCAGAATAGGGGCCTGCTGTAATCTGCACTAGCATGCAGTTGGCAGTCCCTTACTCCAGGAAATAATCCAGAATACCTCCCAGTGCAGAAAGGGCCACAGTCACTTGATAAAAGTCAATGGCTCTGCAGTTATCAGTAAGTTAGTGGTGCCGCAGAGGAAAGATCCAGTCTACCAGTGTATTCAAGGTGCTACAAAGCCTTAGGCCAGCGGTTCTCAACCTGTGGGTCGCGACCCCTTTGGGGGTCGAACTACTCTTTCAGACGGGTCATGACGAGTCTCCTGCCTTTCCACCCCATCCTGCCCCCATGGTTGGGGGTCTCCAGAACATGAGGAACTGCATTAAGGGGTCCCGGCATTAGGAAGGTTGAGAACCGCTGCCTTAGGCCCAATCTGCTCCTGCAAATCGGTGGGGTCTCAGAAGCCGAATCTTGTTGTTGAAGGTCTCCAGGATTTCATTAAAGAAAGGAAATAGTATCTTGCCGATTATGTATAACTGTGCTGTTGGGTGTGTGTGTGTCTGTGTGCATGCGTGCATGTGTGTGTGTGTGTTATTCAGAAGAACTCACATTTTACCATGTTATGTAAGGGTCAGTTACACTTTCGTGAGCATTTGACCCCAGACAGCAACTTCGTCAGTCCTTTGAGAAAACCTGTTTTGAAGACAGGGAGAATGGAATTCTAATGCTTTAGATTTAATGTGTGTGCTTTGTCTGAATCCCTTTTCCTGCAGAACGTCCTGACTTACCATCCTCATTTCTTCCTGCTGTTAGGAAAATTTGCTGCGCTATCGGCAGATTTCACCCACGCGAGTTCCTTAATAAGCAAAAGGTCAAAGAGAAAGGATTTTCTTTTAATCTATGTTGCAACATAGGGAAAACTTGCCTTCCAGAAACCCTGTCAGGACAAGCTTCCAGTTCTTTCACATCACAGCCTGACTTTTTAATCCCTATCCCGGCCAGAAGTTCCAGTCTTCCCGATAACGCCTCTTCCAACCCTCCAAAGCTAGGTTGCATCTAATTTATTCTCCATTGGCATGTGCAGTAAAGGCAAAGTAAGAACACAATATAAACAAAGCTCACGGCTGACCATCTGTAGGATCTCCAGATCTTCTTATCAGTCTTTTGCAAACACACGCTAGCCTTTTTCATTCATTACATTATACCACCACCATTAATATCCAAGGAGTTCAATGGTTAATGCAAATATGACTTTGGCTTCCTCTGAAACCAGTAGTCTTTTGTTACATTAGGGCTGTAATCAGACATAACAAAAGGAGCACCTCAGAGAGACTCAGCGTGGCCCTCATATTCCCAATTTTTCTCTAGTCCACCTTGTGAGCCAGTTGGTCTAGTGGTTAGGGAGCCGGACTCTTATCTGGGAATACCGGGTTCGATTCCGCCCTCCCCTATGAAGCCAGCTGGGTGACCTTGGGCTAGTCACAGCTCTCTTCTGAGCTATCACAGCCCCACCTGTCTCACAGGGTGTTCTGTTGTGGGGAGAAGAATAGAAAGCTTTGTCAGCCGCTTTGAGTCCCCTTAAATGGGCGAGAAAAGCAGGGTAGAAAAACCAACTCTTCTTCTTTTCTAGCAGAGGATGTTAATGAGAGGAGGAAGGGGCAAATTGGTATGTGAACAATCCCACTTCAAAGCCTTCTCTGAGGAGACTCTGAGGTGCCACAGAGATGCCTTTTTTCTCTCTCTGATCACAGATTAACTACTCTGAGGTTGCACCTTAAGGGATCATTTGGTTGGCCACCTTGCCTTGGTTTGCCACTTCACAGAAAATTTTAGGCTGCATGCCAGTCATACAATCCAACTGCCAGGTGGACTTCCGGTCCCCTGGCCAGTGTGTCCAGCTAGAGAACTTGTCTCAAGTGACTGGGGTTCCATTGGCACAGTCAATCTGGAAGCCACTGAGGACCAACTTGGGACCATGTGAGTTTTTCAGCAGCCTCCTTGCTTCCATGCTGTCCCCAGCGTTAATCAACTCCATTTAACCCCACAAGGGGCTTTGTTTGGATGGGTCTTTGTTCCCTTCCAGACTAGTGGATTTTATTGGCAGTTCGGATAAAAATCCACAGATTCCCTGCTGCAAATTGACGACTCTCCATCCGTGCCAAAAGAAGCCTCTGTAGCTTCCTGCTCAGGGGCTGTGAGAACTGAGACTGGTGCGCGCAGCCCACATGGGGTGAGTCACGTGTCACGTGGGATGGGGCAGCCAAAGGGAACCGAGCTGCAGTCTCAGCTCTCGTTGGCTCTTCTGTCCTGACTGGCAGGAAGCTTCAAATTTACTTAATGCTGCACAGTGAGTGCTGCTATATCGGCATGAAGTAAGTTTGCGGTAGCTACGCTGTAAAGCGACGCCACTGCAAAGTATCGGCCATCATGTGTGACGGCTCGATATTGGCTTTGCATTCTGATGCGCAGCCTCAAGAACTCCGGACTCAGCCAATGTCTCACATGTTGCGCAAATTCAGTTCCCCTTGATATGAAGGTGATAGAGAGTGGGATCCTAGCAAGAACGCCCTTCAAAAATGAAAGAAAGTTTAACCATTCAGATTTGATTTGTTACCCAAAATGCTTGAAATGCTAACTTAGCGTTTCTTAAATTAAATGCCCAGCTGTTAAATTTGGAAATGCTAACTTAAGCATTCGGATATAATTTCGGTTCTACAATTAGAAAAAGGGAAAAGTAGAGTTAGTGTCCTCTTGCAACCCATGTCCTATTTTTGTACTTGGGTGGTAATTCTGGACTGTGAGGCTGCCCTTAAGGAAACAGTGGCCATTAAAGTAAATAAGAAAGAGCAGTAATGAAAGAGTGTGCCCTAGAAAAAGGTTCTCTGTTGGCAGGGCAGAATTTCTTTAAATAGGTATGTGTATCCTAAGGACTGATTTTTTTTCCTTTCCTTTTCTCTTTTTTTTTTAACCGCATACCTCAAACTGGGCTACTGTGGACAGTTCTTCATCTCTGGTCCTCCGAGAAGGATACACAGAGCTCAGAGGCTTGTGGGTTTGAGACTGTTTTGATTTCAGGCAAAGCAAGCTGCATGTAGCATTCCTTAAAATATTCAACAGATTTTTTAAAAAAACCACAAAGTCTTCATTAAAAAAATATGCTTTCCAATGAAGTTTTGTGTGAATTTTTATTTTTTTTATGGTTTGCATATTGGGGAAAAGTCTAGTGTTTGTCTTGTGTAAAACAGACAACAAAGAAAGAGGCGATTGGGACATTAACTAGTAATGTTTTAATAATGTTTTCTGATGTTATTTCTGGTGTAGTAAAGAAGAGTTTTAGAGGTTTAAGAAGCTCCTGGGAGAACGCAGAAGGCTCACTAACCTAAATTAGGAACAAGGGGGAAACACTCTTTTCATTTCATTATTCATTGCTGGATCACCAACAGCTGCATCCACAAAGGTACCTAGGATGCCTCACAGCTGGCTCAACACATCTGGACACCCCTGGGGATGTGCGTACACTGGCCCCCAAGCCAGACACTCATCATCAATTTTGAATTAAGAACAACAAGGGTGCTTTGGGTGGCATAAATTGCCTCCTTCTACTGAGTGGAGGCTTAGGGGGAAGATGTGACATAACTAAGCTTGTATACTAGAATGTCCTTAGTAAACCAGAAACCTGATGTGAAGTTGGCCATTTTCAGCTTGTCTGTGCACCACCCAGTACAGAAATAGAATAGTGTTGAGGGAGGTTCCCCTTACTGATGTGTTCTGTTGAGGAGCGGCAACCACAGTGTGGTAAATAATGGGTACCCACTATGGCTGTCATCCCTGAACCTGTTTGTGCATGCTTAGATCCCAGCTGCATCCTTCAGCCCCAGTGTGAACAAGACCTTTGTATTACCAAGTTGACGTATTATGGATGGACAAGTATCAGAATATCTCCCAACATAATTCTTGAGTTGACAAGTTCTGTTACTGTCCCATGTTTCACTTTTGGTAAGTATTGTTTCTTTTGTGCAGTGCAGCCTGTACATAAGGACCCCTGTCCCCACTGAACCATTGCTCTCTCCCATTATGTATGCATCTGACCCTCAGTGGAGCCTTCAGTGCAGAGTCAGAGCTGCTGTGTGCACATCTGGTCCATGATGGGCTTTGCTGCCTGTCATCTCACCTGCATACCCTTCAGCTTACGTGCCTGACTTCAAAATCCTGTGGAGATTTCAGAAGGGAGTGTGTGGGCAAGATGACAAGTGGGCAGCATGCTGCAGACCTTATTGCCTGCCAGCTGTATAAGCAGCAGCTCAGGCTTAGCCCAGAAGACTGATTGGCTGTGTGTGGGCATTTGACCTTGTACCAGTCTGCTTTACTCAAGCTTCTGGAGCAGAATAGCGATGTGATTGAAAGCCAGAGGCCAATTTGCACCTGGTCTGCTAGAACATGCTGGGGCAGCTTCTGGGAAGCACCATCAGCACTTTCAGGAGGGGTTTGAAAATCAGAAATGTCTCCTGCTATCCCAGAAGCTATCCCAGTGGCTGCTAGTAGTGTGCACAAAATAATGCAGCACACATGTCCACAAACTAGGTGTGTGAATGAAGCCATTTTTCACATTCGATTCAGCACGAATAGAATGTGGGAAAATTCAGCTTTGGCCAAATCAGTTTTGAATCCGTGCAGGAATATTCTAATGAATATTTGTGCACGAAACTAATACAACCTTCACACACACCCTCCATTCCGCCCCCCCCTTACCTGTCCTCACTGTCGCTGCCCCCACACGTTCTTCTAAGGCAGTGGTTCTCAACCTGGGGGTCGGGACCCCTTTGGGGGTCGAACTGCCCTTTCAGAGGGGTTGCAATGAGTCTCTCACCACCCTTTCCTCCCACCTCCCAGCTGCTCCGCCCCCGTGGTTGGGGGTCTCCACAACATGAGGAACTCCATTAAGGGGTCGCAGCATTAGGAAGGTTGAGAACCACTGTTCTAAGGCACTTCCAGGTCTGTGTGTGCAGACTGGAAGTGTCTTTTCTGGGCTCCAGAAGGCCTATTTTGGCCTCTAGAGAGTGAGGAAAGAGGCCCGCGATGCTAGCAGAACATGCCCCCAAAGGTAAGGGGGCAAGTGCGAGGCCTGAGGGGGGAGGGAGGCCCTTAGGAGACCGTAGGAGCATCCAGTATCCACCGAAGCTTCAACTGAAGCTTCTGTGAATACCGGATAATCTGATTCATGGACAAATTCTGGATGTCACCAGTATTCATGCACATCCCTACTGCAGACCTACCTTTCCTGGTCACTGGAGAGAGCATTTGCACCTCTTCCAGTGCCAGGGGTCAACCGATGTGCCATGTAAGTGCACTGGCATGTCAAGTTACTGGAAACACGATTGCATGCGCAGGGTGCTTCACCAGCCTCTAAGGAGAAAATGGCGGCACCCGGACCCACACTGCGAACCAGTTCACCAATTTCCTTCTCTTCTACTCCCCTGGAAGTGGCTTCCATGCCTTCTGTGGGAGAAAGAGGGCCTGAAGATTTTACCCACACATCGATCCTCTGAGGTGTATTAGACTGAGAGGAAATGACTTTATAGCCACAGTGCCTGCACTGCCTTATCGGCTTAGGCCTGCTGCCACAAAGTATTAAATTGGTTCTTTGGTTGTGCTCAGACACCACAAAAAGCATCCCTGAGGCACCTATGAGACTCTTCAAAGAAGGCTTTGGGATGGAATTGTTCACCCACCAGTCTGCCCCTCTCCCCTTAATTAACCATGGTAATACTTTCTGCTGAAGTATAGATGTGTTTAGTGTCACATCAGGACAAAGTTGGGGGAGAATTCTGATTGATGTCAGAAAACCACTTGAGTGCTTGGAATGTGCAGTTCTGAAACGCACAAGAAGATGCTTTGTAGTGAGAGCTTGTATTTGTTTAGGAAATCACCATTTTGACCCCTTCAGAGTCCTAAAAATTATTAAGGTCTGCATAGGTAGACTAGGCAAAGGTAAAGTAGTCTGAAAGGAAAATTCCTCCCAGAATAGCTTCTTGGCAGGACAACCTGTACTCCTTTTACGGAGCATGGTCAGCACAATATGGCATGTGTTCTTTCAGCTATGTGGTGCATAAAATGAGAAATGCCAGTGAGCACACAGTCCATTGAGAAGTTTTCTTGCAGTAACCTCAGTGTCATGAATAGAAGCTGTGCGAGATTTCGCAGAACGCACGAGGCCTGCAGTTTTCATTCCGTGTCCTCCTGAATCAATTGCCGACCTGATCTGGGAGCATTATCTTCTCATGGCTTCTGTGCGTGAATCTGTAAAAATCATTTTCTTGTTCCTTTTTCCCAATGGACGATGCTAAAGGGGGAATGAAGGTAGCAGAGCTGGGCTCGTTCCATTGATTGATCTCAGCAGTTATTTAAAGGAAAGCTGTTTTCCACATACAGATTGTCACGCGGGGTCACAAAGAGAAAATTAAATCACGAACTGAAAATTAAAACTTGCTGCACCACTGCGCGTACATGACGGTTAACTTCAATGAAAATCAGTGTGTCGTTCTTCAGAGAAGAGGTGTTCAAGATGGGATTGTGAATGTCAAGTATGTCATTATTTCTCTAGTTAAAATCTGACAGGAAAGATAAGTACATTTTGCTCCCTTCCCCAAAGTCCCTCCCCCCTTTATTCACACTGTTCCTGTATGCTCCAGAGATCATTCATTTTCTTGTAGTATTCATGAGATGTGGGAGCTGCCAGGCACATTTTTCTAAAATAGTGCAGGTTTTTTTTTTAATAGAGTAGGTCTCACCACATATTGCTACACCACTGGCCCATTCTCCCACTGCTTTGGCTTATGTTTTGCATTCTTTCATTTGGGCCAGCACTTGCCTGGCTTCTGCTGGCACGGCCCTGGCTTAATTGACCATATCCGTGGCCATGAAGGGTGATGCCACAGTGCCACCAGGGGATCGGGTAGTCTGACAGCTTCCACGGATGTTAAAACAGGGAAATGCCAGCTTTTCTGAAAGTCAGTATTTCCCTTCATCACCTAGAGCAGTGGTTCTCAACCTGTGGGTCGCGACCCCTTTGGGGATAGATCTAAGACCATTGGAAAATACAATGTTTTAATTATGTTTAATTTGTAACAATGAAAATACATCCTGCGTATCAGATATTTACATTACGATCCATAACAGTAGCAAAATTACAGTTATGAAGTAGCAACGAAAATAATTTTATGGTTGGGGGTTAGCGTTAGGGTTAGGTTGGGGGTCACCACTACATGAGGAACTGTTTTAAAGGGTGGTGGCATTAGGAAGGTTGAGAGCCACAGACCTAGAGAGTCCTGTAGCTAAGTTGGTTGGATGCCAAGTTTTCTTCAGAGCGTGGAGAATGGTATTGCTAGGTTGTTGAAGTTCCTTTTGACAGTCACAAAATGCATGGATAAAATTGGACATTGTGCAATTTGCATGTAATGCCTTGTAGGTTATGACTTTAAGGCTGCAGAGTGGGTTTCAAAACTATATTTGTTACAGTCCCCCCCCCCCCTTTGGATTCCAGTGTTAGAGATTACTTTCAAAGTTTGGTATGTTACTGCAAGGGTCTACTTCTCCCATATATACTTGACCAAACTTTGTGTCCTTCACTAGCATAGGTTTGCTATATAGCCCAGGGAACTACGTTTTTATCTCCTTTACAGTTTAGTCCACATGGATACCATAAGATGACCCCCAGTAGATACAGGTTTGTGACATCTGGACTTCTGGGCACATCCATATCTTCCTGTTTGTTGAGCTATTCAGCCCACCCTAGATGCCACCTTACTTCCTCTAATGACTCTTGAGGCAGCTGCCAAAGTCGAAAGCATTTCCTCCCCTCTCTGTGATAGTGTTATGGAAAGGAGGAGATGTCTTACAGGCTATGGGCCAGTTTGTACTTTGCTTTATTGTGGAAAATATCCTAGAATAGGGCCTGCTGCCCACATGCTAGTGCAGGCTACATCAGGTCCCAGAGTGCAGATGCTCTGCATTCCATAAGTTCACTGTCTATTGCACCTAATAAAGGTGCGAAAAGGTTAGTGCGATGTCTCATATATGTAGACTCCCTTCCCCAGGCAGAAGCATCTCAGTTGCAATCTTAAATGTACAGTATTTACTTATTTCTGACCAAAACAGAAATTTGCAATCCAATTCTGGCGTTCTCCATTCATTGCTTTCTGTACTTTGTTCAGATTGCTTAGATCACTTTGGGAGTTCGCCTGAGAGAAGCTGCCTAAAAATGGAACAGATTAATCAATTCAGTAACTCAGAAGTTCATTCTAAGTATGAGATTGTCATGGCAACCATACCCATGTTCCAGCTGAGCTACTTTTTTATTTGTTTTAAAACAATTTGACTACCATATTATTGTGAAATATTTCCCAAGGAAAAAAAGTACATTATAATTTTAATTCTATTTTTGTCATATAATTAGGAAGTGCCATGGGCTAGTGAAAATGGCTTATTCAAAATTAGTTTTTGCCTGGATGTTCTCAGCATTAGCATGAAAATCTTTCCATTGGAAAGGAGGGCATTTCTTAGGGGTCTGCCTTGTTCCAGAAGAAAAAAGGTAGTTACCGAAAAGAAGAAGAGTTGGCTTTTATACCCTGCTTTTCTCACCCTTGAGGGATTCAAAGCAGCTGAAAACCTGTTCTGCTCCATGCTACAGACACCCTGTGAGGTAGGTAGAGCCATGAGAGCTTAGAAAAAGAGCTGTGATTAGCCCAAGGTCACCCTGGTGGCTTAATGGATGAGTGTGGAATCATGGCCAAACAGTGAAAGCAGAAGACACGTTCATCGAGAAAGGCAGAAGTAATGGAGATTGTATTGAGAGTTTCTAGAACAAAATTAACCAAGATCCTCACCCCGGTCCTTTCAAAAGCCTTCTTTTAATGCTCTTCTGGTACTGAGGGGGTCATTCATCCCCAAGAGGGACACTGTGCCTTTAATGGGGCCACGACAGTGCGCACAGTCTAGCTGTACAGCGCTCCTCGACAGGAAATAACACAACCCTGGAGTTCAAAATATGAAGTGTTTTACTCCCACTTGCTTACTGATGAGTAAACAAGCGTCTTTGTTCTCTGCTTCACACCAACCAAGCGCTTGTGTTTTTTTTTTTCCTCACCATCAGACAACAGACTTCCTTTCTATGAGCAGCTTGTCGTCCTTGGAGTAATCTCCAGCCATAAATACACTGGTAATGCATCCAAGCCATGAGGGTGTAAAGTGCGCATTAATTTATCTGCTTTTCCTTTAAGATGCAATTCTTCCATTCTTGAAAGGAATGTGAAACATTAAGCCATGCTCAGTATGTTGTGAAAGACTAGCGACTTGGATAGCAACAAAGGAGGCAATATTTCTGGTTTCCACAAATGATAGGAATGTGATACAACCAAGGAAGAAAGGAAGATTGGGGTTAGATGGAGTTAGAAAATTGGTAGGCATCTGCCTCTGAGACAAGTGAGTGAAATGGTCACAGACCCCCACATTCTGTTAAAAAGATGGGAGGACAGGAGGGGGAGAGGGCGGAAGAAAACTCCCTCTAAGAGTTTGGGAAGGACTTCCTCCCTGCTGTGCTGGTCGGGCTGGCTGTGGGATCATTGGAGCAGTGTGACACCATTACTTTCATTGGTCCACCTGATCATGACCAAGGAAAGAAAAAAAGAAAGAGTGTTCTCTGCCGGTTCTCCAAGGCCCTTTCTGTACTTATTAGTTGATCCAGATCAAGGAACTGTTAAGAACATATTGTCTGCATGGCAGTATGGATCAAGGAGCTGCTAAGAACATAAGAGAAGCCCTGCTGGATCAGGCCACAGCCCATCTGGTGCAGCATCCTGTTGCCCACGGTGGCCCACCAAATGCTCATGGGCATCTCAAGCAGAGACAAGGACAAACCTTTTCCTGCTCTTGAATCCCAGCAAATGGTCTTAGAGGCGCCCTGCTTCCCCCCAGCCTGAAGGATGCACCTAGGCATTTGTTCTAGTAGCCATTGATACATCTGTCATCCATAAATTTGTCTAACTCTTCCTTAGAGCCATCTAGACCGGTAGCTGTCACCACCTCTTCCGGCAGCAAATTCCGTAAACCGATGACCCTCTGGGTGAAGAAATACTTCCCCTTGTCGGATCCAACTCTCCTAACCATCAGCTTCATAGAGTGTCCCCTGGTTCTAGTGGTATGCAACAGAGAAAAGAAATGTTCTCTATCCACCTTTTCTATACTATACATAATTTTATATACTTCAATCATGTCCCCTCTTAAACGCCGTCTCTCCAGACTGAAGAGGCCTAGATGTTGCAGCCTGGTTTCGTAAGGGAGGTGTTCCAGACCCTCTGTGCTAAGAACACAGAGTCTGCATAGGAGCAGAGTGGAAGAAGGGCACGCCGGAGTCTTGCCGCCAAAGAATCTGGCCACTGGGAAGACCTCAAAAATTAGGTCTTCTATCTGGCCCCTTGCCTCGATCTGGTAGGAAGCAGGACGCTTCTGCACACTGAGAGGCAAGGGGCCGGATTTGCCAGCAGCCGCCATATTAGGAAGGGCGGAAGCAGGCCGGTCTGCCTCCTTCTGCCCTTCCCCCATGTGCCGACCGGCAGCTGTATTCTCCAGTCCCGCGTCTCTGGGGGCGGTGTCAGCGCAGGAGGCCAGATGCCCTTTGGAATAGGTGTTGCGGCTTCCGCACAGCACCCAGTGATCCAGCCGCCCGATCCGGCCTCCCTGCATGTGTGCAGACACATGGGAGGCCTCCGAGGATCGGTCTCTATTTCGGACAGATCCTCGGGAGGCCAGATCGCCAGGAACAGATTTTCTTAAATCCATTTCTTGGCGGCAAATGCAGAAACACCCTTAGTGTTAAAGTTTTGGCACGAATTATTCTGCTAGAATCACGATTTCTGAACAGTCAAGGACCAACAACGTCAAGGATTTTTATAGGGATTATCATAGTCCCTAAAAAAATTTTTGGGTTGATTTTTGTTTTGCTAAGTAAATCTCCATGCATATAGATGCTTCCCAGTCAATGCAGCATGTTTACGTGAGATCCTAATAGACAAAAACCAAGACAATATGTGGTTTAGTATAAATGATCTGTTCGGCTCATGGACAGTTGCACGTTGTTAAAAATTCAAGTGGAAAATCATTCCAGGTTCGCTGCATCTCTTATCACTTCAGAGCCATGTCCAATCATGTTTTATTTCCTTGCTTCGCCCCCTCCCCCTTCCTTTGAACTAAGTTCATGTCAGTGGTTTTGGAGAAGTAATCCAGAATAACCTATGAAAATAGTATTTTTTTCTTTCTCCAACTGTTGCCAGTTCCATGACAGATGCATTGAAAAGCAACCCTTGAAATATGTCATTTTCTAGGCCAAGGCTTGGAAGATTGTGCTGTTCCCTTGGCAAGCAGAGAGCTAAACTATAAAGTAATTTTGTAACCCTTAAAAGGCTTTTCCTTGCCATCCACTGTACAAAGGAAACCTTTTGAACTCATTTGATTGGCATTCATTCAGTTTTGAATATCTGAAGGCTTTATCCACATGGTGGTGGACCATAGCAACTTAAAGATAGAAGCCCTTGCCCCCTACCCAGGGATAAGATGTGTGATATATTTACATTGGGTCTTTCTGCACTTTGCCTCCCGTCTCTGGGAAGCAAAAGACAGAATGGCTCTAGCATGCACTAAGCATCTGCACTTGCTTTGTATATACCCTAGTGTACGTTTGTAGTAGGTTCCCGCTTCATGTGCAGATGCTGTGTCTGGTCACTGTGTGAACTACCAGGCCAAATGCAGGTTTGCCCATTGTGTGCCTTATCCTCCTCGAAGCTGGGGAATGAAATTTCCCCACCTTTGAAGATACCGCATCAGGGGATTTTCTCGAAATAGCCCTAGATGTCAGGGCAGGTAACAGCATGTAAAATGAACACATTAAAACCATAGCATATTAAACATATTAAAACCATGGCAGTGCTTGAATGTGGGGAGAAAAAGGCTGTTCCTTTACTTAGCCAAAGGCCAGGGTAAAGAGGTGTGTCTTTACAGCTCATCTAAACACATAGCATGTGGCATTTTGCGTTCCCATCCTACTCCAGTCCAGATTAAGAGCCAGAAAATGTACTCTGGAAGTGCATTTTTCTGCCGTTACGTGAATTAAGGGTGGGATGGAAAGACTGGTATAACAGCTACCGCCTCTTAGAAGAGATCCTTTCACCAATAGATATGAGTTATGTGAAAACATTAAACAAGCTTTTAAAAGGTTTTAAAAGTGAATATAGCATGCCTCATTAGATGCTGTTTTTGGAAATGATGTTTGGATCTATTTGTGTCATGATACAAGTGATAAATAGCATGGTCTATTAAACCAAGGTCAACCAAAATGTTAATGCAAGGCATCTAGTTAGTAGGTTTGCTGCATACACTGTATAAACACTGAGAGCCATCCACACTCCGCCACTTACAGCAAATTGCACTTTGCATACAGAGTAGGGATGTTCACAAATGGGGGTTTTGGGGTCATCTGATTCATAACGAATCAAATGTTAGAAAATCTGTATTCATTCAAATAGATCCCCTTCAAACGTGGTAGGATTCAATTTGATACGAATGTATTCGTATGAATTTGTACAAATATCTGATACCAATGCATATGTATCCTGCATACATATCCTGGATATGAATCCTGCATATGGACCCTATACAGATGTATACATGTCCTGTACGTATCCCCAGTTTAACGAATGTACGAACTATTCGCACAAATGTTCTGAAACGTTCTTATTTGTACAAATGTTAATGTACGAATGTCGTAACATTCGATTTGTGTACAAATATCTGAATTCGTCCAAATTTGTATAAATAATGGATGTTACAAATATTTGTGCAGATCCCTAATACAGAGTACGTTTCTCAGTAGTGAAAACAAAAATGAAGCTCCCTGGGTCATACTTCAAGAAAACGCTTTAAGATTTTTTTGAACAGAGGAATTTTAAAAAATGACCTCATGATACTTTTTCCTTTTCAGATCATTCTGCAATGACCACAGCAAGATACAGACCTACGTGGGACTTGGTGCTTGATCCTCTTGTGTCGTGTAAACTCTGCCTTGGGGAGTTCCCTGTGGAGCAGATGACAACCATAGCACAATGCCAATGCATCTTCTGTACTCTGGTTAGTAAGCTTCAAATAATTTATATGTCTTGGCTGCAACCTTTATGTGCCACATCACATCCTATGTTCACTGGAATCAAGCAGCGTTCTGTTTGCAGATTATTGAGCAGGGCTGAGAGAAATGCCTGCTTTTGAGTAAGCACACAGTATGCCAGAGGCAGGAGTTCTCCTTAGTTCTGGAGCTGCTATACTGTTTTTGCTTTTCTGTAACCTCTCTGGTTTTCAACTTGAAGCATGCAATTTAAAAAGAAAACAAGGGTTCTGCGCTGCTTAAGGAATGGCTGAAATTTGGGTTGAGTAGGCTGCTCTTGTACATGTTTAAAGGGGCAAGTGGAAGTTGTCCAAAGATAGGGGTGGGCAAACAGTGGTGTTTTAGTGGCAGCTTCTCTCCACCCCAAGATCCACAAGGTACCACTGAGCAAAAATTCCACAACCCGGAACTGTAAGCCAGCATTTGGTAGGCCATGCCATAGCTCAAAAACACCTGAATGACTGGAGTTCCAACCGTTCTTCCCCTCTGGCTGTAGTTTTTGGTCCTGTGGCTGTTAAGTCTCACCATAGTTTTGTTCCAGTGGACTTGCAAGTCTACTGTGAAGCTGCAACTGTGTCTGAGTGTATTTTTAACATCTGCCCAGAGTAATCATTATGCTGCTGGTGACCAACTGCCTCATCTTAAGTGTAACGGATATCTCCAAAACACACTTCAGAAATCAGTGGTGTTGGAAGATGATATCAAACTCTTTAGTGCCATGAACTGAAAGTGTTTGTGTGTATTTTTGTTTTGTTTTGGCTATGTGAGAGTCCAGTGACATTGCTAAATAGATCATTTGGGCCTGTCTCTTAGCCTAATTAACATATATCACAAAGTTGTTGCCATGACCAAATGGGCTAGAAGGAGAAATGTGCCTACTACTGTAGAGTTCTTGGAGGAAACGTCGGATTAATATCTGATAAATAGGAAAACCAAGTGGTGGATTCAATTCTCTCTTCACCTTGGCACATGACTTGTTGCTAACTTTTGATCTGACTCTTTTCAAAAGGCGCGTCCCAAAGATTTGCATATTTACCATCTTAAAATAATAAAAAAGAATGTATCTCTTCCAGATTTGTAGATGATTACCTAGTTCTGCTGCAGTTGCTACGAGAACAGAAATGGGTGTGTGTTTTCTTGCTGTGCGAGCAGTTTGTTAGACAGAGAAGCCACAGAGCAATCTCTAAAGGTCTGGGCTAAGATTTTGACATCTAAATCTGAAAAGGTAGCCTGGCATGAAAAAGAAAAGCTGTGTGGTTAAGGTCATAAGTGTATTGAGATCAATATGGGCATTAAAAGGTGGCAGGTGGGCTGTGACCATCCAATTGCAAAGAACAAGGACAAGGATTGCTTCAGTATGTATTTCCATAATGGAGACTTGAAGTTTCCCAAGGGTGATAAATAAGAAGGATAAATAAGGTTAGAACCCCACCTGCAGCTCCCATTGTTCTGAATGGACCAGCTGTTTTGCACGTAAAAGGTTCCGGCTCAATTCCTGCCACTTCCTCAGTAACAAAACACTTTTGTATTGCTATGAAGTAAATTGCATGGATGATCTTTTGTAGTCATCAGGAAATAGGCTGGAACTGAAGGCACACTGGACTCAGTGCTGAATGCACAAAATTCGCAGAAATATCGTCCCCCTCAGGAAGCACTTCTTGCAATATTTCCATATCCTGCAAAAATTAGTGTGGAGTTGTGTTGCAGAGGTGCACACTTCCCTGGCCCAGTATGAACAGATTCCAGAGTGACAACTATGCTCATTCCCTGCTCTTTTTTGTGGGCCTCAGTCATCTTCAGTCCTCATATTAAAATAGGACCTTCCATCCAGGTTCTGTTGTATTCCTGGCATTGTCCACCATTTTTGCAGAGTGGATTTTATCCATTTGCAATCCATCCCCACCCACCCCCACCCCCCGCCCTAGTTAGTCCTGCTTGGTGCTTGACAATGTTGACCTAGATTATCTGTGGCTGGAAAGTAATATTCTTTGGGAGGGAGAAGAAGTTTGTCCTTTTTTTTGAACTAGCCAAACACAGTGCTTTCTGTACAACAATAGACCTGTGCCGCACCACTACTGAGGAAGGTACAATTGTTCACAATCAGCAGCAGCCCCTCTAGCCTGAAGAGGTTTAAAAGCTATGGGGCTGGTTGTATTAACCGAAGACCAAAGAGGCAAGTCAGTCCAGAAGGCCTCCCACTTTCCTTTCCTTTCCTTGTTTGATTTTATATACGTTAGGGTACACCCTCACACATGGAACAGGAAGCCATCATTGCTAATCAGCTACAACTACCTCTGTGCCTTAAGAGAGTCTGCATTGAAGAACAAGAAAGTTCTTCATGCCTGCCAATTTTTGACATGCAAAATAATCATTGTTTTTCTTTGCATATGTGTGTGTGTATGTGCATGCACACACACACATACATAGGCACTGATGCTTCAGAAAAGACCTGCTGAAGGTACAGTAATGGTACCTGGATTGAAGAGGCCATTTTCTGTGCCTTGTGTTAGGGGGAGCCTAACTAACATGACATGAAACAACATAGAGGCAAAAAATGGGGAGGAAGAATCCCTGCAGGATGTTAATTCAGTTGAAAACAGTTTGCATTCCCAGCAAAACATGCTACCATTTGGAATCATCCCTTCTTCGCTCTAGAGAATTGCTTGCCTTTCCCTTCAAACTTCATGACGTCATGATCATTGCCTACCTACTTGCTTTGCTCACTCTTTGGAACAGTTTTGGCTCCCTGTTAGAAAGCAGACATTCAGAAATCTTTGCTCAACTTAAATATATTTTCCTACTGATTCCCCCTTGGATCATTTCCTTCTTGCATGAGTTGGAGTATTTCTTCTCAAGCACTTCTTGAGAGGTGTTTCTTGAAGGAGGCTGATCCCCCTCTCTTTTCTCTCTTTCATTCCCCTCCCTAGGTAGGTACAAAGGGCATTTGAAATAGGATCGTCTTTTTTCTTTCCCTGCTGAGTTGTGTCTATACGAGCCAGCATAATTAGCTTGAAGTGAAGTTTTAGAAGCACAAAAAATAGCACCAAAGGAAACTTTTTTTTCTCACTCCCTCTTTCTTCATGATCTTCTGCAGATCCCTAACCCTACCTTCCTTCTTCCCTTTGTGTGTCTCCTGTTCCCTCCCTACAGGATCTAGGGCCTTTTTATTTAACCATTTGTCTGCCTCTGCTGAGCTTGGAGGGTGTTGAACAGGCTTTCTTTCAAGTAAATTCTCGTTTATTTCCTCTTTGGGTTTTTAATAATTCAAGAAGTCTCTCTGTGTATCTTCTTTTCTGGGAGAATGGAGAGGAAGAGAGCAAGACAGGGTGATAGAAATGTGAAATGTCAACCTTCATAAGCTTGGGAAGTCTGCTGGCAGGAGAGAGCAAAGCAAACAAGACAGCTGGGTCAGTGTGTGTGCCAAGATCCAGGCGTCAAAATCTCAGCTTCCAGCACTACTCTGTAGCTTTCCACATAGGTGTGGTAGAACATACTTGCCCATCTGCAGAGAGGCAAACTACACCTCCCCTAAACAAAACAAACTTAACAAAAAAAAACTTGTCTAGGTATCTACAGACAGAAGTATGAAAGAGTATAGAAGGTCTGAGCGTTGTGGGTGGTGGTGAGCTTTGCTGTGCAGATTGGCTTCAGCACAGGAAAACAGTGGGTTACAATTGAGATACTATGCATTGCACTTATAGACTGTAGTTGTGGACAACCATTTAGTAGACTGAACAGCACTGATGATGTATGCAGTTCTTCAAGCTTGTGCATAAACCTGCCCTAGGACTGAACGTAAATAATGGCTAGTAGAACATTCGGGTTCATTTTGGGCTGTGAATGGTACAAAGCCCTATCCTCCACTCTAGAAAAAAAGAAAAGAAATGCATGTACACTTTCCCTTTAGCTTTAATTGTCTGCACCCACGTGTGCACATGATGGAAGGGGAACATTTATTTTCTTCAGACACATTGCAAGAAAACAGGAAAGCACAAATACACCAAGAGGATAGTGTGTACCTTTAACTAATCCCCTTGAGAGCAGATAGCTAAGGAGCCTGAAAGCTCAAGGGGAAGAGGGGAGGAAGGAATTGAAAAAGCTGCTGCTGTGTGCAGCAAATTAGGCACAGAAGTGCTGTGGGTGGGAGGCCAACTTGCTTCATGGAGCTCTTTCCATAGCTGCTTCGATCCTCCTGTGCATCCCTGTGGCCGCATCCCCATTAGAAGCTTAATCCAGTTTCCCTAAACCGAAATAACAGAACTGGATGCAAATGCGAATTTGCCTGATCCCATTACTTTCAGCCAGAATTGCGCTCAATCCAGATTCTGAGGATGTACGTGACTCAAGGGGGGACTCCAGTGGCTACTTTTTAAAAACTGCTTTTCGGGGCTGCCACGTCCTCTTCCTCCTGGCATGAACGCACCACCCATAAGGGACCCCTTCACGGAGCCTGGCTGGGTGGCTGCTGCTTGCCTGGATGGAAGAAAAACAGCAGTGGACAGCCAGCAATTCTTTCCCCTCCTCTCCTCATTGCTCAGGGCACGCAGCAGCAGCAGCAGCAACTCAAGCCCCCTTTGCCCCATCACCGTCAACAGCCTTTAAAACATTCACACATCTCCCCAAATCTGCAGCTGCTTTCCTTTCTTTTCCCTTTTTTAAAGGTCAGAACTTTCAAAATGGCAAGATCGTTATCAGGTGTGAAGTGCTTGGATTGCTACAGTGTAGCGTAGCGGCTGCTTCTTCGAGAGGTGGATTTTACAGCTTGCTTTGGAAGCAAGCTATTGGGGGAGGGTTCCCACAGTAAAAAATGTAAAAAGTTTCAAGCGCACGAATCGGAGTGAGACCTCTTGAAATGAAGATTAACATTTACAACACTTTGGGGCGATTTACCACGCGGAAAGCGTGTTAAGCCAAACTGACGTGGGGTCTGCGAGGATTGAAAACGGTTTGAAACCGAAATAAGGTTGTAATGGGGATGCGGCCTGTCAGTCACCTGTACCTGCCTATTCTCAAGGAGAAGATATATGAAAGGGGAAAAGTGGTTTGGTTGTTTTGGTAACATTTCCGTGGCATGTTGGAAACTCAAAAAAAATCTCTTTGTTGCCTGGGCAGCTACAATACCTTTTCTGGTTACCTGAGATGTGCGTATCGTTTTTATTTTTTAAGGAGAAGTAAAAATTAAGCACAAGAGAATTCCAATTATTATGCAAAGTGGAACAAAATTCTTTGCATGCAGTTTTACACTTTTTTTTTTTTTACCTAACCTACATATTCACATCATAATGGATACTCCTTTGGTTGGTCAAGGTTCTCACACAAATTGCGAGCCATCTGTCTCTGGTGGCAAGCGGTAATTGCTCCCACCAAGCGTTCTTGACCTCCCTCCTATTTATCTTTTTTTTATCTGCCCATTTGCATTGCCAGAGCTATTCCAGCAACCTTTCATCCATAATAGCTGCGTGAATTCACATTTCATTCGTCAGCCTAAGGACTGTACAGCTTAAATCCCTAATAGGATCCATTCGTAGTTAGAATCATAGAATCATAGAATCATAGAATGGTAGAGTTGGAGGGGACCTCCTGGGTCATCGAGTCCAACCCCCTGCTCAAGGCAGGATCTCCTAAACCATCTCAGACAGATGGCCGTCCAGTCTCTGCTTGAAGACCTCCATCGAAGGGGAACCAACCACCTCCCGTGGCAGCCTGTTCCACTGGTTGATCACTCTTACTGTTAGAAATTTTTTCCTAACATCTAAACTAAATCTTTTCCCCTGCAGTTTCACCCCATTGTTTCTAGTCCTTCCTTGAGAGAGTGAGAACAGGGCTGATCCCTCTGCCTTGTGACAACCCTTGAGGTATTTGTAGACAGCTATCATGTCTCCTCTCAGTCTTCTTTTTGTTAGACTAAACATTCCTAGTTCCTTAAGCCGTTCCTCATAGGACATGGTTTGCAGACCGTTCACCATCTTGGTAGCTCTCCTTTGAACCTGCTCCAGCTTGTCAGCGTCTTTTTTAAACTGGGGTGACCAGAACTGGACACAGTACTCCAGATGAGGTCTGACCAAGGTAGAGTAGAGGGGGATAATAACTTCACGTGATCTGGACTCTATGCTTCTCCTAATACACCCCAGGATTGCGTTTGCCTTTTTTGCAGCTGCCTCACACTGTTGACTCATATTCAGTTGATGATCTACCAGGACACCCAAGTCTTTTTCACATATGCTGCTGCTCAGCCGAATTCCTCCCATTGTATATGTGCTTTTTTCATTTTTCTTGCCCAGGTGCAGAACCTTGCATTTTTCTTTGTTACAATACCATTTTATTAGTTGCAGCCCATTGTTCGAGTTTCTCTAAATCTTTTTGGATCCTCTCTCTCTCTTCTCTGGTGTTTGCAATCCCCCCTAGCTTTGTGTCATCAGCAAATTTGATCAGTTTTCCTTCAACTCCCTCATCCAGATCGTTTATAAAAACATTAAACATAACTGGGCCCAGGACAGAACCTTGTGGTACTCCACTTGACACTTCCTTCCATTTGGATGTGCAGCCATTTAAAGCCACTCTTTGAGTACGATTACTAAGCCAGTTTTGAACCCACCTTATAGTTGCCTTGTCAAACCCATATTTGATCAATTTTTCAATGAGGATCGCATGAGATACTTTGTCAAATGCTTTGCTGAAATCAAGAAATACTATGTCTACTGTATTTCCTTGATCAACCCATTCAGTGATTTTGTCATAAAATGAAATCAAGTTGGTCTGACACGACTTGTTTGATACAAACCCATGTTGACTACTGTTAATTATTGAATTCCTGTCCAAATGCTGACATATGTGTTGTTTAATAATTTGTTCGAGAATCTTTCCTGGTATTGAAGTCAGGCTAACAGGCCTGTAGTTCCCTGGGTCTACCTTCTTCCCTTTTTTGAAGATAGGAACAACGTTTGCCCTTCTCCAATCGTCTGGGACTTCTCCTGTTCTCCATGACTTCTCAAAGATTACAGCAAGTGGTTCAGCAATTACCTCTGCTAATTCCTTCAGTACCCTAGGATGTAATCCATCTGGACCCGGGGACTTAAATTCGTTTAAGTTAGCTAAGCGTTCCCTTACTCTCTCAGTGTTGATTTTGTGTCTTGATTCTCCTAGTCCTTCATCAGTACAGTGAAGGACTGTTGCATGTACATTATCCCTCTTGGAAAAAACAGATGCAAAATAGGAGTTCAGAATCGCTGCCTTCTCAAGATCACTTTCGATCACTTCTCCATTCTCTCCCTGCAGAGTTCCCAAAACCTCTTTGACTTTTCTTTTGCTGTTGACATATCCCCAAAACCCTTTTTTATTGTTTTTAGTCTCTCTTGCAAGCCTCAGTTCATTTTTAGCTTTAGCTTTTCTGATACTTGCCCTGCAGATTTTACTGATTTCATTATATTCCTCCTTAGATATGTATCCCTCCTTCCATTTCTTAAACATTTCTTTTTTCTTTTTTATCAAGTTTTTAAGTTCTAGGTTTATCCACCCTGGTCTCTTTAGATGTTTTCCATTCTTCCTTCTTTGAGGAATTGTTAATGATTGCGCTTCTAATATTGCATTTCTCAAAATATCCCATCCTTCTTGGACATTTCTATCCTTTAGTACATTTAACCATTTGATCCCTCCTAACCTCCTCCGGAGTCCATCAAAATCCGCCCTTCTGAAGTCCAACTTTGAAGTCTGAGTCCTCTCATGCTTTCCTTCCCTTATTATCCAGAATTCAAGGATAACATGATCGCTGCCTCCCAATGCCCCAGAAACTCTGATATCTTCAACCATTTCCTCTCTGTTGGTAAGAATTAGATCAAGGATAGCCAATCCTCTTGTTTCTTCCACCACCTTTTGGTACATGAAATTGTCAGCGAGAGAGGATAAGAACTTATTAGACTTGTGACTTTTTCCTGAGTGAGATTCCCAACAAATGTCTGGGTAGTTAAAGTCTCCCATAATCACTATGTCATGCTTTCGTGAAAGTTTAGCCATCTGGTCTAGGAATAGGTCATCCATATCTTCTGTTTGTCCAGGGGCCCTGTAATAGACTCCTACAATGGTATCCTTTCTGTTGCTCTCTCCTTGAATTCTTACCCATACCGATTCTACTGAGCTTCCACTCTCTGAAACTTGAACCTCTGAGGAGACAATTTCTTTTTTAACATACAGCGCAACACCCCCTCCTCTTTTGTTAAGTCTGTTTCGCAGAAACAAGTTGTAGCCGTCGATGTTTGTGTTCCATTCATGTGTGTTATCCCACCAGGTTTCCGTAATACCTATGACATCATATTTATCTACCTGGGTCAGGATCTCCAGCTCCCCTTTTTTATTTCTCATGCTTTGGGCATTGGTGTAGAGGCATTTTAGTTTGTAATTGATATCTATTGATATCTAGTTCTGTGTGCAACCTCCTCAAACAAACAAAGTCATTATAATATGTTCTTGCAAACAAAAAAAGTCATTATAATATGTTCTTCATCCAAGGTTCCACCAACTGGGGTCTGTTCTTCTTTGTTACCTTCTCCCCTACCACCACCAAGCAGTTTGCTACCATTCTGTGACTGCTCAGATTTGCCAGGTTTCCTCTGCCTCTGAAAAAAGAAATCTTGAACTTTTGCAAGCATCGGGATTGTCCATATCGCTGAACTTCCATCTTATTTGTGGCTTGTAATATTTCTGTTATGTAAAAAATAGCACTCATACCTCGAACCTCAGAAATGAAAAGAATATGTTTTATTACATTTTATGTTTAAGTTGTTGTTGGTTTGCATTTTTGTACCGCCCTTTGGTGGAAAGGGTGCTAGAAATCATCATCATCATCATCATCATTGATGAGGATGATGATTATGACTTTAAAAAAAAGGATTTGAAAGAGTAATTGAGCCTCAACATGTGTTGCCCTGTGTATATCTTTGTTGTTCTTTCTGTCCTGTATCAATATTGGTTGAGATTACTGGTTTTACTTCAGTGTCAGTCTTATCGCCGACAGCTTGCTTATCAGAACTGATAGGTGGTGGGGGAAGGACGCAGCTTTGACTGGAGACTCACCTTCGTTCTCTGCAAATAGTATTTTGATCTGCAGGGAACCAAAATTGTGTTTCAGACAGATCAAATGTGAGGATTTGATTGCCTTGCTGCCTCACTAGCTGCACTGTGTATAGCAACTGCGGCCATGAGCAACTTCTGCGACAGCAGATTTTAGGAACGGTGATCTACTGTTTATTTCAGTATACACCAATTGGAAATTCTGGAAAATTTATTTCTCTCTCTCTCGTTTTTTAATCCTTAACGTGGAGACACTTTTCGTAGCCTCTGCACATGGAAAAAGAAGCAACTGTATTATTTATAAAAAGGATCTTTCAGAACTGCAACTCAGAAATTGCAAGAGACTCTATCCTTGCTAAATTAACATAATGCTGGCATTTTTTAATGGTTTATGTTTAGAAGGAAACTTTGCCTGTCTTTTTCATAATCTCTGCGGAGATTATATTCTTGTTTGAATTACATGAGTGGGATCATATATGGCTTCCAGACCACAACTGGAGGAGGGCATCTGTATGTGTAAGTCTTACTTTGAATTTTTGAAGAGCCAAACTAAAGCCATTTTCCCCTTGCTACTAGCCCTATTTTGCTGCCAGCCCCTGTGCAAAATTGGCACACTGAAAAACTGAGGGGAAAAAAACACAGATCTGGAACCCTGGCAAACAGCTGGCCATCAGTAGGTGACTCCAATCCAGGAATCACACACCCTCAGTCTGAACATGTATGTGTCAGAGAGAGTAGCATTAGTAGTCAGAGGGACATAAATTCTTTCTAGTCTTTATAATCTCAGTGGGAACCTATTGGACAGAAATAGGCATGTGTTTTCAGACTTTCTTCTCTAAATACTTACAGAGTAGAGGTTCCATGTTGGGTGTCCTTCTGACATTATGCTGTATTGTTGATTGAAAGGGAATTCATGTCTTGTATGTTATAAAACCAATGTAAGGATAAAAAACCATGAAGCATCATTTCCTTTACTACTGAGTCCTTGTGGGTAGCCATTTAAAAGAGGATTGATTTCCCAGAATAAACTGTATTCCAGGTTCTTCTCTGATAACCCTACCCCCTTTGACAATCTAAGAGATACTGGATGCCATAAGGTAATCTCTCTTGGGTAGTATATATTTCTGTATTAAAATAAGCTGTGCTTAAGTGCTGGTACTCAGCCATAGGTTCATCTGGGTCTCTAGTGTCAGCTTGTCCACAGTGCTGCCATCTTTGTCACTTTCACAAACACAGCTTTTTGTCTTACACTAAATTACAGATGCTGCTTTCCCCCTATGTCACTACAGAATTCCATGTGTGCTGATAGATAGGCACCTTTTATCAGTGGTCTGGATGTATAAAGAGATGGTGTTTGATGCTTTTCAGATGAGCAGTAGTGGCTATTTAGGAAGCCATTCCACAGCCAAGGGCTATCAGCTCCCCATTCGGAGGGCAGTGGTTTTGCCAAGAGTGCATTTCCAAGAGATCTTAACACACAAGCAGGTCTGGATGGGAATAGATGTTCCAGGTATGAATGCTTTAGGCCAGGCTGAGATTGACCGTCTGCACTTCACGTGCTGGTGGTCAAATTCAGGGCTTCCCCACCTCACCTGATAGTTTTCTGATGGCAGAAGCCTGATCTGTGAGAGCTGAAAGATTATTCAGACTTTCCAAAAATTGTCAGTCTGTTACCTTAGCGCTATTACCAGGCATAGTTGTAGTTCACACACAGAAACTGAGAATACAGAATGTTCCTGTGGTCAGATAATTTGACCATCAGTCGCTCACATTTAGATAATATGCTAGCAAAGTACAAAGAGATAGCATTCTCTGTGGTTATAATTTCTTTGTTCTGAAATCCCTAGTAATTAAAGTCTCTTTTAATGGCAAAGGAGAGTTGCCTTTTTTCTAATAAAGCAATAAAGTAAAAAAATCTTTCTTCAATTGTCCCAAGCAAAAAAGATTGAGGAAGCAATTATGACAGAGTGCCCCCCACCCCCTCTGTTGGTAGCACCTGCCTTCTGGAGTGGTCCTTCCTTTCTAATGTATCCTATAGATGCCTACTGAAGGCCCATATTTTCACCCTTGGCTGTGGTCACACGTAAGGTTCACCAGCTTCAGCCCACTTTCAGAGTGAGTGAATATGGTGTGTCCACACTCACAGATACTGTGCATTCCGATGCGCAGTAAGGGCGTGGGCATCACATCTGACACCTGATACCGGGCAGCGGCAGTGCATTATGCTGCCACTAATTTGAATTTACCTACTGTGGAATGATGAACACTCGCTCCGCAGTATCAGGTAAATTTGAATGTTTCCACCAGTTTGGACAGGACAGCGAGAAGAGCAAGTGGCTCCCATTGGCTGCCCCATCCCACGCGACACTCGCCCCGTGCACCATGGAAGTATTGCAGCTTTCTTTGAGAAAGCTGTGGGGAGGCTGCTAACGTCCGGATGGCGCGTCCTGGATTTGCAGCTGGTAAGCTGCGCTTTTTTCTCCTTCCGCTAATCTGGGTACTGCCTCCATCAGCAAAATAAGAAGCTGTTTTCTTTCAGTGTTCAATAACTCAGAAAATTCACCTTTGGGATAGATAATGTGGAAAGAAGACTACTGGCCTCTTTGCTGATGCGCTCTCTCGCTCTGAAGGTGGACTGAAGCTGGATTAAACCATAGGTATGACCACATCCCAGGTGTTCCCTGTGCAAAAGCTGTACTGTTTGCTTTCCTTTTTCAACTGGTTGATTTACTGTTGTTCTTATTACTACTTGAGCGGTGATTGCTTTTGGAGTGGGTTATGTCATAAACTGTGAGTGTGACCAGGTAGCTTAAAGCTACCTTAAAGCTTTGCATTCCCTGCCGTAACCTCCCTCCAGGTGAGGGATAGTGTGCTGTTAAAAGCTGCTGACAAAACAGGAGCTTTTAACAGTGCACTTTCTCTGCTGTTGTGCCCTGACTGCTGGATCAGCGACAACAGCAATGTTTTTGGTGCTGTCCGGAGGCACCCTGTGCCAGGATGTTTTGGAAAGAGTAGTATGCAAATGTTTAAAATAATAGTGTCAAAGTGGAGGCATGGCCGCATGAGCAGTTCATGACAAAGATAAAAGACTTTAGTGGGATTACTACCTTCTTATTACAATATTTTTTAAAAATAAATCAACAACACATTTTTGTTTTGAAAGTGATGGATAACAAGTCTATTAAAATTTAAATGCAACAGAGCGTTCCCCTGGAAGATGATACATTTGCTTTGCTACATACTGTAATTCCAGCTTTGATATTGGCATATTGTGCCACTGTACAAAGCTGTTCCTTTCCTTTTTATGTGTAACAACATCACTGTATTTTATGTTTTTGTGAAACGGCTTCTGTAATTTCCTGCTTGGTAACCAGTTTATGAATAAGAAACCTCCTGAGGAGTGAATGCGACTCTGAAAACACAGTACATAAATGGAGCCCATTATCATATTAATGTAGTCTTAATGCCAAGCATAATGAGGGATCATTTCTTCTTCCTTTTCTTTAGGATGTCAAGAAAAGGAAATGAAGTGCCGGCAAAATACTTAATCAGTACTGGAAGACGCCCTTCCTAGTTTTTAATTGATTATTCATAATTGCAAAATGTAATCCTTTCTTAAAAGTGCTCTGTGAAGATCTAAATGTTGTCATTAAAAATGTACACAGATTTATTTTGAATTCATTTCCTTCCTTTCCAAATGGAATAGCAGGCCCCATCTGGCTAAGCCCTATTGCAGATGTTAATCCTGTTTTCCCACTCTGACCCCTGTTCTGAACAATCCACGTGATGATGTACTTCTTCGGGGGGGGGGGGGGGGGAGAGCAATTCAGGTACACAGCAGTTTTATTTTTTATTTTTTAGGTTAAGAGTCCTTCATGTGTCCTACATTCAGTCTAGAATAGCTTAGTATGTCTCCAGTCACTGCAGCCTACATAGATCACAGTAGGTACAGGCAGGAGTAGAATATCTATAAAAAAAGGATACTTGTCTTTCCCTGAGAGTCCTTCAGGATGCCCTGCACTTCATAGTATCTGTATTAGTATCCTAAATTAATTGTTTAATTTCTGAGGCTGTAGAAAAGGGGGGGGGGGAAGGTTATCTCAGTGATGGGAACTGTTGCAGGAGATGGGCCATTGCACAGCCATAGCCTTCTGGCCCCTAAAGCTTCAACGTTTCAGATCTTGGACCTTCACTGGACCTGGTGTGGCTTTGGAAGTCAGTACAATGGTTTACTATAACAAGGAGGAAATCACTCCCGTTAAGTCACTGTCAACAGCAGTGATTCACCCTCAGAGTGATTTATTTGCACCCTGCACACAGGACACCTCAGGTGTGGCCTGCAGGTCAGATGGGGGCAAAGCATCTTTGCCCACTGGGTGCCAGTGGGCCTCTAGAATCTCCCATTTCCTTTAGTGTGGATGCAGCCTAAGGCCCTTTCTGCTCTTACTTTTTTAATCCGGATCGAGGAGCTCTTAAGAACATGTATGTAGCATTGACTTACAATTCAAGTTTAAGAGGTGTCTAAAACCGTGGCATAAATGGATAGGACGGCCTTCTGGAGGGAAGTTACAATAACTGAGAAGGGTGAAATTTCTTCTTCCCATCTGTCTTATTTTAGAAAGGGGCAGTCTAAGCAGGAAGTCATGGAGATACAGTACTCCACTAGGTTTAGGTGAAATAAAGGCAGTTTTTCAAGGACACTACTGTTTTAGGGTTTGAGCTGTTGAACCAGCACTGTGCATTATGCCCCCAAACCAACTGGATGTCTGAACATTTGCAAGATGCGCTCTTGTACTCTTTAGCAGTCCTCTGCATGAAACACCAAGTTGTAGTTTCTAAATGTTCTACTACCACACATAGAATGTACAGTAGAAGCACAATCTAGATCTTTTCCTGGCACATGGTCAGAGTGATGAACAGCCCACAAGAGAGGAACTGTAGAAGAACTTGATAGGAATACAGCAACATTATTTGTACAGGATTTTAGTTTACTGAGGGGTTACAGACAATGATTTATAAGAATGTGGCTCTCCATTAGGACAGAGAATGAAAAGCGTGGAGTAGAAGGGAACCCAAGTTTAGGAGGAAGTTGCGTTGTATGCAATCCATGAATATTTTGGCATGAAATAGCAAGATGTTTAGTACTTTACTTTTGATTCTAGAAATTGCCCTCAAGCTTTTCAAAATCTTGCTTTCATGAATATTCCCCATTTAGCAACAGCATGTGGGTCAGAACTCATGGGGCAATAGATTGAAATTCTTGCTTTGGCCTCACTGAACCACTTTTTGGTCCAGTTAGATCAAAAAGGGGCATCCCATAGAAGCCCCCATCATGCACCCCACTGTCATCACCCTTAGGGAAACAATATGCAGACTCTCATATGGAGGGAATCGAAGCTCAGCCTCATAGATTTATCCACTAAGTCTTTCATTTTTCTCAGTAATTATCCATGGTGACTCAGTCAGCATTCTGAGGTTTAAAAAATGCTTCAGGCTTCGTGAATGACAGTCAAACAATAAGCAGTTTTTTTAAAAAAATAAGGAGAGATATCTGTTGATAAAAGTTGAAGGCCACCTAGGTATGGTGCCGCTGGAACATGTTTTCAAAAACCTGAGTTCATTTGTATTCTTATATAAAGCATTGGACATAGAAAAGGCTATATAAAGAAAATGATTACAGCGATCTGCTCTGGCTTTGTATATTTGAAGTTTGGAACAGCTTAATGGTTGCTAAGAGAATCACAAAAGGTCCCCTGGAACCAGCAGTTCACAGAAGAAAACAAAAATGTTTCATTGGTCTTCTGAAATAAAGCTCCTGCCGGGTGGTGGTGGTGGTGGTGGTGTTCACTCCCTTGCCCGCGCACATATATTGCCAATAGACTCTGCAGTCGTTGCTTGTGGAACAAAGGCCAAGAAAGAGCTATAGAAGTCCATGTGTACCTGCCAAAGTGATGTTGATGGATTTGCTGTATAAAAGCCTTTGTGCCTTATGAGAGAGAGTGTGTGTGTAAATAAAGACACATGGACAGGTGCATGCAATTTTCTTGGCAACAACACAGAAATTTTCCATTGCTTGCCTAGAATGCTTTTCTATTTCCCAGTCTATTTCCCTTTCTGCATCAGGCATATCCTTTCTGCATATTCTAGATTATATTCCAGAATAGGATGTGGATGGCAGGTCCCTATTCTGGAATATAATCTGGAATAAGACCTTGGGAAGAAAGGGCCTGAGCTACGGCACCTGGTATTCCCAGGTACTCTCCCACCTGAATACTAATCAGCCTTGGCCATGCTTAGGTTTCTAAACTGAAATAGGATCATATAAAGGCAACCAAGATGCCTTCAAATTTCCTTCAAAACCAAGTGTTTTGTGTGAGATGACACAAGATTGTCTGCAGTGGAAAGGGGGAAAGGATAGCAAAACTCATTGACCTCAATCACGTGGGTTAGCTTTAGGTAGCATTTTGGGTCTTGCATAATTCTAATTTTGTCATCTTTCATTCTCCTGTGACACTCAAGATGTTCAGTCATTCTTCCAGACTGTAATTTGCTGCGGCAGCCATGGAGAAGGGGAATGCTAAATTGACTTCCATCTCAAGGACTCCATTCTCGTGCAGTTTCTTCCCATAGTCTCTAGTCCATAATAAAAATAGTTTGCCATGAGGTCTGAGTGAGAAAAACAATGATTACCACTAAATGTTGTTTGCCTCCAAACCAAAATTGAAGAGAACTTCAAACTATAGTATTTCATCACAGAATGAAAGCACACTTTAATCATACTTGCCTTCGCAACTTGAAGATCATAGCACAGTGTGGTTCCCCAGAAACAGAAGGGACAGTAGAAGGCAACCAAGAATAGTTAAGAGTTTTTAGAAACAAGTGATATGACTAGGCAAATAATTTGTTTTATCAGATGAGAATTGTCTGATGTTGAAGGGTTGGCCATGTTCATCAGGCTGACAAACTCTAAACCAATGTTGATAATCACCTAGTTAGTCTGGGATACTGAAGTTTGGCATGTGCAGTACCAGGTATACCTGTAATAATTTTGGTTTTCTTTTTGTTGTGTGAATCACTTTAGGACTTCAGGATGCAGGGTGGTAGAGAAATATAAATAACAACAATAAACACAGAAATATATTTCTGACATTGATCTGTCTCATGGCCTGTTTGCACGTTGCTCATTGAAATGATACCATTCCAGTGAGCCGGAGATGAGGCACAGAGGGAGCCACCTGCATTTCAAAAGCTGGTGCAGTCCTTGGGTGTTTCTGCACTTACCAAATTAGTCTGCCAGGTACTAGGGCTGGTAAACTTTTGGTAAAAGTGAACCATTTGCATTTGCCATGAGAAAAGCTTCTCCAAAGTTTCCATTACTGGCCAGAAGTGCAAATGGCCCTTCCGTTTACGAGCCTGCTCTGCTGCATCCGAAGCTGCAAGGTCCACCTCCTTGCTGCTACGATTGGTTGTTGCCAGCTGCATCGTCAGGTTATGTGATGTGCTTGGACACCATTGCAAAGGAGCGTGTCGAGCACAGGGACATATTGCGGCAGATCACATCAGCGGCTGGGGGAGGCATGGACGAACACGTATGTGATTGAATGCACAGTGCCCACTACCCCATCACAGATCAAACACCCCTCTCGCGACTCTGACTGGATGCCACTCCCACCATGTCCAGGGGCAGTCCCGGGGATCAGAGGTCTGGCCATGTCAGAAGCCCATGATAGAACACAGCCGCCACTGTGACCATGCCTGTGTGGACACCTCGTTCCCTACCCACTGACTACAAGGAACAGGAAGTAGAGCAAATGGTGGAGCACAATTTCGTGTTCCACAGCTAGTCAGCAATTAGGCTACTTCTTTGAATGCAGGGGGCATTTCTAGCATGTAAACGCCTCCTGCAAGTGCAGATGCGCCTGCTCAGGTGTTGCCTAATTGTTGACTATGGGCCAAAGTGCAAATTGGCCCCTTAACTGGACCTCCTGCACTGGTAGTGTGAATGGCCCAGCCCAGGCTGGTCAGATTACCATGGCAATGGCTGTGTCAATATCCATCAACATCCAACTTGTACAGAGCTAGTGAAGACTCGGGACATTGCTGGCGGTACAGTGTGTGGTTGCGCTACCCCAGGAGTGGCTGAGACTCTTCCTGCAAGATAAGTGCAAAAAGGCCCACAATCATCGAGCTGGATTTTGTGTGCAAACTAGCACTGACAGAAGACTTTCAGAATTAGGAATAAAATAATATGGTGTGGGAATGCCTTAAGGAAGAATGGGGACATAGACTGGCCCTAGGTATAGATCCAGTAGATTTGCAGTTGCAGCTGGTGTGATTGGAGCATGGCCTGACTTGCTGAAGGCAACTGCTGGGGCAATTCAACAAGCAAATGGGTTGGGCCAGAGTGGGGTGAGCAGACCCTACCTGTCCCCATGGCCATCCTATCAAATGGTTTAACATTAGCTGAAAGTTATACTGAGAATTCCGTGGACATGTTGAATGCCAGGTAATACTTTCACACCACTTTCCACTCATATGTACATTCGTATTTATATTTGTGTTTTATTTGTTTTGGAAAATATTTTATCATACGATTTCTAACTGGTTGTATGTTCTTTCTGGTCAACTAATTTGTACTTGTTTTACCCATCAAATAAGGCTAGAGATGAATTTTTTTATTAAAAAGTCAACTTCCCCTGGAACTCGCCTAGCCTAAGAATCAATGGATGATATTCCCTTATATGAATTTCTTGCAGTGCCTCAAACAATATGTTGAGCTTTTGATCAAGGAGGGCCTAGAAACAGCCATTAGCTGTCCTGATGCCGCCTGTCCAAAGCAAGGTCATTTGCAAGAAAATGAGGTACGTTTTCCGATAACAAATTTTGTCTTGCATGACAGTCCTGTTCAGTTATAAATACAGATACAGTTTATTAGTAGTTTTTTGGGAATAGGTCTGGTGAGCCCTTATCCCTCGTGGGGATGCCTGTCTAATGGTTGAGTTTCTCACCGAGTTCACGTCCTATCCCTACAGCTGCCAAGTCCAGTGTCTGCATCATCCTCTTTCCCAAGTCATGTTGGCACTGTGTGGGCTCCACTAGCCGGGGCAAGACACAAGACCTCCTGTTTTTCTCCAGTTTCGTTCATTCCTGCTGCCTACTCAACTGTCTGCCCATAGATAGATTCCTCTCATTCACATTTCTAGTCACTCCAGTCTTATTCTCCCTCATTCTTTACTGTCTCTCTTCACTGTGCCCAGTCTCAGAAAACACTATTTTTCTTACTCTTTCACTCTCCACAGCCTCATCTCTCTTTCCCTTCATCTCCTGTTCCTTCACTTCTTCAAATCTGGCTACCTCCTTCCATCGCTTCTTTGATCTTCTTTCCCCATGTTCACCCTCTAGCTTATAGAGCATCTTGCTATTTTTAGTCTCTTTGCTGCTCCACGCTGTGTTTCCAAATCCTTCGCTCCCCTGGGAACCTTGCACCTGACAGTCACATATTCTGGCATGGACTTTGTGGCCACACCTATCTTCCTGCCCTGCCAGGTTTTAGGAGAGAGGTATTACTGCAATTGCTGAGAGAGCAGGAGTTTCCTTCACAGTTGCTCTACACCAGTGGTTCTCAACCTTCCTAATGCCGCGACCCCTTAATGGAGTTCCTCATGTTGTGGAGACCCCCAACCATGGTGGCGGAGCAGCTGGGAGGTGGGAGGGAAGGGCAGCAGGAGACTCTTCGCGACCCCTCTGAAAAGGTAGTTCGACCCCCAGGTTGAGAACCACTGCTCTACACAAAACGTTTGAAGCAAGTGATAATAAATAATGACAATCCACAATACAAATGCTCTTTTAAACCAGTGCAGAAATATATATATATTTGTGTGGTGCTGTTATGTAACTGTTGCTCCAAACTTATTGTCCTTCTTTGTCTGACACCTCTTTGGTCTATTTATAACAACCATTCATCTGATGCCTGTTTGTCTCTTTACAACAGATTGAGTGTATGGTCGCATCAGAAATCATGCAGAGGTATAAGAAGCTACAGTTTGAAAGAGGTACAGTATGCAGGGGAGTGAAGTACAAAGCAAGCCATGTCCCACTACAACCAGACGCTCAGAGCATGAATGTTCTCTTCTTCCTTAATACTTGTTTCATTTCAGAGACCGTGAATGTGTGCATAAGCAGTTACAGTTTGTGTGGCCCATTTTCTTGTCAGTTTGCACAGAACTGCAACTCACTGGCAACGTCTGCACATTCCTCCTAGATCCTGGGACTGCACAATCTCCACACTGTTGCGTGCCAGAGAAGGGCATGACCTCCCTTGGCATCTGGTGGCTGCAATGGCTTTTGGGCCTGGCCTGCTTCTGAGCACAGAATCTGTGCCAAGAAGCTCTCCAGTGGGAGACTGCTAAGAAGCTGTCACCTCACATGCCAAGTGGGTCCTGTTTCCTGCCACTTGCCAAGCAGACAGGCAAAGATTGCAGGGACATCTCACGGGCCATTCTGGACCCCAGGGACAAACTCTGGAAGATGTCCCTCTTCCAGAACTATTTTGGGGGACAACGTATTCCCCTGAAATGTCTCTTGCATGTAATCTCGAAGTTGGAGAGCTTTTGTCCGCCGGCTTTGAAGGTGGGCTAGGTCAGGCCAGTCATAGGGTGGGTGGCCACCAGCCCACACCATACTGTGCCGGGGTGTTTCTGGCCCAGAACACTTTTTCTAGGCTACACATGTTCTCCATGGCACATGCTGCAGGTGCACGTGCGGAAATTGCTGTAGCATCTCACCTGCCATTTGTTCTGTGTACTTAACTCCTTGTACTGTATTGTTGTTTTTGCCTTCTGTCCTGTCACTCACCAATGAGTATCAGCTACCCCTGTATCCTAGTCACTACTCCAAAATCCTCAGGAACCCCTAAACTGTGTGGGAGCTTCTTTCATTTTTTCTTACATGTATCAATAATTTATAAACATCTTTACAAACAAATTCCATTGTAGACACGGGGAGTGGAGGGATATTGCTTTCTTTACATATATTTCCATGAACGAGTGTTGCGGTTAGGCACAAAGCTAAGTAAGCTGAAACCACTTGAATTCATTGGTTCTTAACCTCACCAAAGTATTTTGGATTATAGCCAATCATTAGTTAACTTCTTCTCAGGAGAACAGTCATAAAAAGATTTATACAACCAGCACATAATGTTTACATTAGGGATGTGCACAAATGTTCGTATCATTCGAAATTCAGCCAAATTCAGACATTCGAATTTGAATCTAATGTTTTGATACATTCATATGAAGCTTTGTATGGGATCCGTATTCTCTTTTTATGCATGTATATAGGATCCATATGGTATTCATACGTATTTGTATGGGATTGAACATTAGTATCAAATCCGAATCCTACCACATTTGAAGGGGATCTATTCGAATGAATACAAATTTTCTTGCATTCGATTTGATACGGATCAAATACAAAAAAAAAAAAATGTGCACATCCCTAGTTCACATATTTCTCTTCAGACACGCTTAGCATGTCCACTCTGTACCCCATAGCTTCCCGTAAACATAGCAGAGCCGGATCAAAAATGGTTCACCTCTTAAAGATGCTTATTTGTTTGTTATTAGAACAGTCTGATCCAAGCACGTATCTTTGCATTAATTTATTGCTACAGATAATATATTAATATATATCAGCCTAGCCTTCTGTATCATGGAATCTGTGAGTCTGAAAGAATTCCCACAAGATTACAGCATCTGTAATTTATAGCCCAATGTGGCTTATGTTATGTTTCCTGTTCCCTATATTATTTCATTGTGTACATTTCTCCCCTAGAGATGGGTGGGGTGTTTGACCTTGCTGTCTTCCCCAAATAGGCTATAACATTCAAGAAATACGATAACAGGATATTATCAGCAATTGGCCTTCTTCTCAGCATGTTTCACATTTCTAGCCCCAACACATTTCATTGCTTCCTCTCTCTCAGTGACCAAACCTGGATCACTGGGATATAAATTCTTCAATACATAAAATAAAATTTGTTTCAGTCCTGCCTGGGGCCTTTTGCCTGGCCTATGCTCAGTCACTGGCTCTTATGCTTTCTGAATTGTGCCTTGTACCCATACAAATTCATGGTTGACATGTGTATCAATGGCTACTAGAATGGATGGTTAGGTAATGGCTCTGGGTAGATGAGACAAGCAGGATGCCTTTAAAGGCCATTTGCAGGGAGTCAAGGCCAGGGGCCTGTTTGCACTTGGCTTTATTCCAGAATATATCCTGGAACAGGGGCCTGCTGTCCGCATGAAGTGCAGGCTATAGGATGCGCCAAGTGACGCCTGCCAGAGTCTGCACTAACTTTTGGACAGCAGACCCCTGTCCTGAGATATATTCCAGAATACGGCCATGTGCAAACAGGTCCCTGGTGAAGGTTTTGCTTTTCTCTTCTGCTTGAGAATGCCTAGAAGCAGCTGGTCGGTTACTGTGTGAGACAGGAAGTTGGATTAGATAGGCTGTGGCCTGATCCAGCAGGGCTCCTCTTACGTTCCGCTATTTTTACAGAAGTCCTTCTGGACCCTTGTCGGACTTGGTGCCCATCTTCTTCCTGCCAGGCTGTTTGTCAGCTTCAAGAATCAGGACCTCAGAATCCCCAGCTGGTACAATGCAAATCTTGTGACATAGAATTTTGCTCAGCATGCAAATCCAATTGGCACCCAGGGCAAGGGTGTCAAGAAAATATGCCCATCAGCTTTCTACCCGGAGAGACAAGGTACGGTGGCATAGATTTCCAAGCAGCATTGGCATGATTCTTAATACATGAATAGCAACACACTTATTCGGCATGAGAAAAAAAAAGGGTTTTTTCTTGTCAGCGCCTTAGGTGCCTCTTTCTTTCTTTCTTTCTTTCTTTCTTTCTTTCTTTCTTTCTTTCTTTCTTTCTTTCTTTCTTTCTTTCTTTCTTTCTTTCTTTCTTTATTAATTAATTATTTGTATTTCTATCCTGCCCTATACCTGAAGGTCTCAGGGCGGGTTACAATATTATATTAATCTTAGACAGGTCCCTGCCCTCAGGCTTAGAGTCTAAAGAGACAAGAAACAAAAGGAAAATGGTGTGGGTGGGAACAAGGAACAGCAAAAAGCAAGCATTTGAGGTCTTCAGATCCAATTCTTCAGTTCATTTCTTTTTGCTGGAATTTTCTTATTCTCTTTAATCAAAGTTAAAACCCTTTCAGAGGATGGAGCAGCAGGAAAGGGCATATCTGTGCAAGATAGATTGTTCTGCTTTCTGGAAGTAAATTTCCATGAGGAATTTCCCAGGCTTCTGAAAAGAATAAGTTACTGTCTTTTCAGTGTGGCCAACTGGTTTTTCCACGTATTGCTCGGTAAGGTTGGAAGGCCATGTGAATTTAGGACTGCATGCCCGTGCTGTGTATTTCTGCTTCCAGAATACTCAGTGGCTTTGAAAAACAACCACATGTTAATTGTTAGTCTATACAGAGCTCCAGTGATACTAAGGAGCATTGAAAATGTTACACAGCCACAAATCAATCCCAAGGAACAGTGGTAGAAAACCACACTTCTGTCCACCACTATCCTGCTGTTTACTCCTAGGTTTGGTCTAGTGGTTAGGGAGCCGGACTTTTATTTGGGAATGCCGGGTTTGAATCCGCACTCCTCAATAAGGCCAGCTGGGTGACGTTGGGCTAGTCACAGCATTCTTTCTGAGCTCTCTCACTGGGTGTCTGTTGTGGGGAGAAGAACAGGTTTGTCAGCTGCTTTGAGTCCCCTTAAATGGGTGAGAAAAGCAGGGTAGAAAAACGAACTACTTCTTCTTCTGCATGCAGTAAAAATCCGAAGACAGAATGACAAATGTTCTGTAAGTTAACCTGACCTCTTCAGCTTTGGTATAACTGTGTAGGCTAAACAACAAAGAATGCAGCTTCAGTGAAAATGAAAAAAAACAAACAGACTATATTTACACAGGTTTGGACTCAAGACTGCGTTACAGATCAGTTCAGACATAGGAAATGCTTTAGCTTAAAAGTATCAGTGTGTTTAAGAAGGCTTCTTTTTTCTTACAACTTTACTGAAATGTCTCTTTCAGCTCTGTTTATAAAATGGAAGAAGATGATGCTCCAATTAAACGATGCCCCAAATGTAAAGTTTATATTGAGCGGGATGAAGGCTGTGCCCAAATGATGTGTAAAAACTGTAAACATGCCTTCTGTTGGTACTGTCTGGAATCGCTTGACGTAAGTACTCCTGGTGTACTTGTGTGTGCACTTGGGGGCTGATCACTTGTGTAAGTTCATCCTGGGACAGATTTTAAGGAACTTGTTAATTGGGATGGTCAAGTTCCAAAGTGGGAAAGTTCAGTAGGAAAATAAAAGGATGACAGTAGTATTCATTTCTAGGTTTGCCCATTAAAAGGCTAACTGTGGATAGGGATAAACTTTAATATGCTTGTTTGAAATTGGTTTTGTTGTGTAGTGAGTTTTATGATGGAAAGGAGTCTGTAATTGAACCAATGAGACGTATACACATTGTAGAAACAATTCAAGGGTATGACCAAGCTGTGATATATTCTGACCCTTTTATGAGTGTTGTTGCTCACATAGGGCCTTTCTGCACTTGACTCAGTTGTCAAGGTGGGGGGGGGGGAGCTCCCAGATGGTGCCATCCACACCTCACAGAGCTGTGTCTTAACCAGGAATGGCTCTATGCATCCTCAAGCAACCCCCAATCGGTATAAGTGTGGTACAGTTAAAAGTGCATCATGCTCACACTAGCAGCAGAGTCTGTAAGCCTCAGGGCACTCCATCCACACATCTTCCAGTTGGGAGAAGTGTAGGAGGAGCATGAGACTGATGGCACAGGTGTGATGACATGCTGTGTCACCAGGTTGCCCCGGGGATGGTGCCATGCAGGTGCACTGGCACCAGCACCCTGCAGTGGCTGTTGTTTGGGTTGCCATTCATGCTCAGGTAAGGATTCAAATGCTTTAACCCTCCATAGGCACAGCTGGCTAGAGCATTCTAGTGCTCTACCTAGTGAACGGAGGTGTTGTGAGAATTTTCCCATAGTTTCCCTGTATAAGCACTGGGGCTACCTCCAGATGGTGGAGGCAAAGTGGATATTAGAGAGATTCCGAGTTTGGTTCTTGCTGTGGCCCTCAGACAAGCCAGCATGTTGTCAGGAGTAAAAAGAGAAAGGAAGAATCACAGTAAATACATTCAGGCAGGCCCACAAGAACCTCCCGTCTGCATTATGGTTGAGTCTACCAGGTAGCTGAGTGCCCCAGTAGAATGCTGTGTTCTCATGGGATGAGGTGTTGGGCTGGGCTATGATGCAAAAATGGCAGCATAACCCATGCTGGCAGTGGTCCATGCAGCACTCCAGGATGGTATATGGGTCTAGCTACTTGTATGTAAAAAGCACATGGGACCTGATCAGGTCTTCTGGGGCAGAGGAGCCCAGCACCATTTCATTGAGCTCCCAGAAGTGGCCCCAGAAATGACCCTTTCCTTGGAGCCTCGCTAAAGCAGTGCTACCTTGCAACTTCCTCCAGAGTTCGTCCACAGTGGGCCATCTGGACTTAATTGTGTATACCTGTCTACGTGATTGGGGGTTTAAGTCTACTTCTGTATTATATTGATTGTGTGGCAAACATCAAGGGTATTTTTCTTTTTTAATTGATGCATTATAGGATGACTTTCTCTTGATACACTATGACAAAGGACCTTGTCGAAATAAGTTGGGACACTCCAGGGCATCAGTTATTTGGCATAGAACACAGGTAAGTACTAATTTTATCATTGGAAACACAGTTATCCTTCCATTGCCTAAGGACATGTCTTAAAAGCCTGATATTTGACCTCCCCAGCAATGTGCATTAGTGTGCATTGTGCAGACTGGTCTTGGCCCAAAATTCATTAGTCTGGGCCAAGAATGGATTGGGGGTCCACTCCAGAGGCCGTCAACTCAGACACAGTCCAGCCCAGCCCAACTTCAGAGAATGGGAACAAAAGTTCTTGGTATATACCTAGTCAGTTTTTGCTGAATGCCCAGAAGGAGACTGGAAAATTCATGACGGGCTATGCATGCTGGCTTGATCAGCCCAGATGTCTCTATGGTGGACAGCTTGGCTCACTCTACTGCAGGGAGTGTGAGGGATGCTGCTTTAGGTATTGTCCTGTTGGCCCACTCTCCAGCACCACTTTTACACCAAAGAGCAGGCCAGTGTGAACAAGGTGGTCCCCAGAAGCCATGGCCTCCTGATGGACTGGTAAGCCATGCAGACATGGGGTTCTATGAGAGCTGCTGGCATGGGCAGGAAAAAAGGAAAATTGTCTCCTAGTACTCCTGACATCATCTAGAGTATGGTAATAAGATGTTTTGCTTCCCAATTGAGGGTGAATTATGAGTAGAAGAGAAATTTCCTGGATATTCCTTGAAACATAGCTGGAAAAGCAGGTTCAAATACTAACTGTACAGTGAGTGGAATTGTATTATAAATGTCCCCATGACAGCTGTTCTCTTTAGCTATATTGGTTTGTTGTTATTCCCTAGGCGTAAAAAAGAAAAATCAGTTACAGAGGTTATAAACTTAGCTTCTCTGTGATGTATGAAAGGAGATAATAATTTACGTATTTAAAATATTTGTATACTGCTCTCCAGTAATATCCAATCTTAGAGTGGTTTACAAAAAATGGAGACGTAGCCATATTTTTCAAGACATGCAGTCTAACACCCAATAAATATAATAACCTTCGTATTCCACAAAATAAATTACTGTATTTTTTGCCGTGTAATACCCAATTCCCACTTCCAGAAGTTCTTCTAAAATCACCCTGAACCTTTTGCTTTGAAGTGTATGTTTGGCAAGGCCTCTGGAGTGGTCTGAAGGTTTTGTTTTTTACGTTCTTTTATTTTTCACTGTTTTCAATGCAGGAGCTGCAGGCTGCTCTGTGTACTGTTGGGCTGCATCCCTTTCAGACTGTTACTTTTCCCATAGAGCAGTTTCCTGCTGGTTTCTCGTCAACTCTTTAATTTCCGGGAACTGGACTCTAAAGGGCTGCAGTTTTACTTTTGCACGTTTACAGTGCCTTTCAGCTTTCACTCACTAAGCAGCACTGACAAGGAATACATCTGAACGTTAATGTTGGTGTTTCTTAACCATAAAAGTACCCTTCAGGGAGAGGGCAGTGCAGAAGGGTGTTGTTCTGCATGACAGCAGTATACACCCTCAGTCAGCAAGCATCACTGAGTGTCTTCATTTCATAAATAGTAGTAATATTAATACTAATAATAATATGACTCTAGCCTCTGAATCTTGCAAATAATCAGTGAGGGAGCTTCATTTAATTATTGAAGTCTTTAAACTGCTGGTGAGATGTATCAACAGCCTGGGTTCTAATGGAACAGGTGGCTGATAAGTTCAACAGCAGCAAGTCTCAGTCAGGAGCTCAGCAGAGTCAAAACTTTGCAGTGTTACGAAGACAACTGAAAAGTTGGCTGAGAGAACGGCCAAGCAGGTGTGTCTTCACATGGGCTGAATGGCAAGGCTTTGAGCATGAGGGGTTACCTCATGCTGCTTCTCTGCTTTCTCCTTGGCATCAGCTGCTTCTTCTGATCAAGAGGTCAGGGCAGTGGCTGCCTCTATGGCACTGATGGGGGTCAAACCTTAGTGGTAATGCAGCATCTGCATCCACAGCTTCGTAGGTGGGTGGTGGTCAGCAAGAGATGAGGTCAACCACAGACCCACATTGAAGGTATGCACCTATGTGATTAAAATTTATCCTTCATAAAAAGGTGAATCTTATGGGTCAGTGCACCTTTTATTATGCAAAACACAGTATGAAGGTTTAAGGAATTGTGGGTGGCTTTATTTAAAATAAAGTCCTTCCGAATACATACCATTACATAATACAGTGATACATGCCATAATCCTTCAAAGTGAATGTTGTTCGATAGTGCCACCTGCTGACCTAGATCGCTGTTCTCCCATGCCACAAGAAAGGAAGGAAAGGGGAGAGAGAAAGGGACAGCAATTGTTGTTAACACTGGTTTCTCTTCCTCTCGTTTCTTCGGTTTCAGTAATCAGCTTGTTCCTTCCTTCTCCACTTTTGCATAAGCAAAAATATGATAAAGATACGGTATAGACCCTTTCTCTGTAATCCACGTTGATCTTCACGCTAAAACGAGTGGAATCTTTTTTTATTCCTAGAATCCTGTACTGAAGTATCTTTTTGTAATCTCTGGAACTTGAAAATTCATTTTTGTACTTTATTGGACTGAGTTCTTAGTTTCCCTCACGCTGTACTGCTACTAATCTTAAGGAGACATGTCACGGCGTATCTTCTTGCATTGCTACTCTTTCTGCTGTTATTTTTACAGCAGTATTTGGGCATGTTGTCCTCCTTGAATCAGTTGGCTTCACCTTATTTTTATAAGCACTCAGGCTGCGTTCCCATGCAATAATAAGTCTGCTGAAAATCTTTTGCCACGGAGCGGTCCCATGCACGGCTTTAATCCGGGTTTCCAGCGCTGCTAATGGGGAAAACCTGCTTTAAAAAAATACCTGTTTAAAGCAGTACTTTCTGGAAGACGTGGGTTTTCAGCGCAACATTTTCCATGGGATCGCTCCGTGGCAAAAGGGGCAGGGATTCTCCCCCAGGTGGGAATTGCCGGCCGGAGAGATCATCTCTCTCTCTCTCTCTCTCTCTGTCTCTCTTTTGCCTGTCATCCAGCCAGCGATCTATGCAAGCAGCGATCTAGGCAGGCATTTTCTCTTTGCTGTTTCTCTTTCCAATCCCAAAGAGAAACAGCAAAGATACATTGTGAATGGGGGGGAGGAGGCGTTTTGGCAGCTGGAAATTCCTTCTGCCCGATCAAACAGTGAGGGGCGGGGAGAAAAAGATGCGGGTAAACAAAACACGCTTCCTTGGGGACGGTCCGTTCATTTTAAATGCGTGTTTTGCTTACCCCCTTGGGAATGCTTAAATCCAGATTGAACCTGCTTTTCTTTAATCCACTTCAGTGGAGGGGCAATAGAGATAGAAATTAGTACCATGGGAACGCACCCTCAGTTCTGGTTTGGAACAGTAACCTCTGCCTGCAATGACTTGCGTTAACAAGCCCAAGTAATACTTAATGGTGTAACCTATAGAAATATAGATTAAAGAGAGGAAGATACCACATTAAAATAGACCACCTTATTCTACGAGGAAGCATTAGCTTCTTTCCAGATATGTATCTTTCTGTGTTAGACATCCACACAATTTTTTATTTTGCATTCGATTCATAATAATAATAATAATAACATTTATTTATAACGCCCTTTCCACCGAAGGGCGGTACATAACATCACTAATAAATACAAAATACAACCCATACGTTTAAAATCCCCCTTAAAACCCCATTAAAATAACCTCCTATTTAATTTTCAGTCCCTTAACTAAATAATAATGGATATATGTCAGTCTATAGGCCAGGGACCATCAGATATTAAAAAGAACTGTTTTCAAGCCCTTGCGGAATTTGGTTAGGTCCTTTTCAAGCCTTAGGGCAAGGGGCAACCTGTTCCAAAGATATGGGACCATATGAATCTAATGTTAGAAAATTTGTATTTGTTTGAATAGATCCCCTTCAAATGTGGTAGGATTCGATTTGCTATGAATGGATTTGTATGATTCGTACAAATATCTGTAACATTTTTGTTTGTATCTGATACAAACTAATACGTATCCAATAAGAACAAATACATATCCGATAAGTATCCAACACAAACACATAAGTATCCGATATGTACCTTAATATATCTGCTCGGAAAGTGTAAAATCCAACCTGAATCCACTTTTAATCCACTCTCAATCTGTGTCGAATTCACTCTGGAACCATTGCAGATGTGACTGATGCAGCTGCTTTACCACCTCCCCAGTTTAACAAATGTCCGAAGTATTCGTACGAATGTCTGATACATTTGTATTTGTATGAATGTTAATGTATGAATGTTGTAACATTCGATTCACGTATGAATGTCCAAATGTGTACAAATAACTATTTGTGCACATCCCTACTGTGTGTACCAGGGTGGCATTTTGCTTACTACAATTTTGAGCCCTCGGATCAGTTCACCAGTTTCTGTAAGAGAACATAAGAGAACATAAGAGAGGCCCTGCTGGATCAGGCCACAGTCCATCCAGTCCAGCATCCCGTCACAGACAGTGGCCCGCCAAATGCTCATGGGCATCTCAAACAGAGACAAGGACAAACCTTTTCCTGCTCTTGAATCCCAGCAAATGGCATTAGAAGCGTAGAGAGAAACTGAGCAAGCTCCTGCGTCAATATTCTAAGGCCCTTTCTACACTTACCTGCCTTAGAGCCAGATCAGGGAGTCCAGAATAACTGGTCCCACTGATCCAGATCACGTGGGGGTGTGGTCTGGATCAGCGCCATCTGCAGTTTTGGTGCTTATTGGGCCTATACTTCCCTGTGGCTACAAAGCTTGTGCAAGCTTCACAGCTGCTCCCCAAAACCCAAGCCTAGATGTGTGCTTTTTGGCAGCACACTATGGCATGCTGCTGAAAAACAGCCCTTGGTAGTTCCAGAACATGGAGGGTTGCCATCTGCACGTCTCGGGTGGGGGTAGGTCCCTTTGATCCACATGAACTTGTGGATGAGGATTAAAGAGGCGTTTAATCCGGAGCGCCAGCAACTGCAGACAGGGCCTAAGAAATGTTTTAGCAGTCCTTGGATTCCCTAAATTGGTTAGAAGAACATCTGGCAGTAGGAACCACCCACTAATTCCAGTTGGAGAGCTTCAGAGTTGCTGAGTTCTCTGTGTTGCAAGTTTCTTGCAGTTTTAATTTCAATTAAAAAAAAAAACATAAAAACTTCTTACATTTTCCTCATATCATGCTATTACATTGCTTTAATGTTCTCTATATGACTTCCTCTGTTTTTCTGGCTCCTCTTCTTGATGTCGCCTGTATCTTTGCTTCCCTTCGATGTCTCTTTGATGTCAGCTGACCCCTTAAGTTTTCGTCGAAAACATCTGTCATTACTTCTATTTCTCGTAGATAGTTAATAAAGGGGCTCCAGTCTTTCAAATACTTATCCATTGTTCTGTCTTTTAATTGTCAGTTTGTCCATTTCAGCCAAGTCCATCAGCTTAATTAACCATTCTTCCCCTGAAGGTATCTTTTCTTCACCCCATTCCTCCTTCCCTGTATATATAGTGCTCATTTTTTCCCCCTAGATTGCAAACTAAAGGAAAATGGGAGGTCGAGATTTTTCTTTTGCACGCTTCACTTGAATGGCTTCCTTTCTGATCTGTATCTGAAATCAATATTGTCAACTTGAGCAGATTATCACCAAGAAGGAATTAAGACTAGGGATGTCCACGAATATTCATAATATTTGTTATTCAGATGAATTCAAACATTCATACACAAACTGAACGCTACGATATTTGTATGTTAGATATTCGTACAAATACATCCATAAAGAATAGAATTTTACCACATTCAACCGGGTTTATTTGAACGAATACGAATATTCTAACATTCAGTTTGTTACAAATTGAATGCCAGAATACACACCTGTGCTTATCCCTAATTAAGACTTGTCAGCAAGGTGTGCGTAAAAGGGGAATGGGAGAGCTCAGCATTCAGTTTCCCAGAAGCCTTTTCTTTCTTGAAAGCAAGGTTCTTCTCCCTATTTTCAGAAGGATCTGAAGAGTGTATGACTGTAAACAAAACTCATCCTCGGTTCAGAAAATGGAGCTGTTTTTTCCAAATGCGCCTGTTCAGGGCAGGCTTCCTGAAGTCCATCCACTGAGTATGTCCATGTCTGAACTTTGGAGTTTAAATGTGCTCCTTATGCCTTTTGCTCTACATGCGTACAAGTGGTGGTAATTTAGATGGGCCCTAAGTTAAAATTTGCCCTGTTCTCACATTGAATCTGACAGAGAAAATTGATACGCGTTCCCCTAACATATGCATTTCACCACTAGAGAGGTATGTCACAATGTTTAGAAAAGTGCAGATATTGAAGGACAGATGTATTTTGGCTTAGGAAGTTTTCACTGAGTCAAAGAAATGCAGTATCACTTCCATGCCTGTTAGAATGATAGTCTGGTCAGGTTGTGGAGGAAGAGAAAAAAAATATTCCTGAACATGCAAAGCAACAATCCAAATGTTTCACTGTGTTGTTAGTAGAAGGGGATGCAGGCAAGCCCTTATAATGTTGGTCTGCTCGCATTTGCTCACCTTCTGAGCTGGCGCATGAACCGATGGAGCCCTTGCTATTTGCCATATACAAATACCTAACCCATAGCAAAGTCTGGGCGTTTCCAAGAAGAAGAGTTATAAGTACCTTTGCTAATTTCAACAACCCTCCTTCCTACTGATCAAAAGGCTTAACATATCCATGTCTTTGTGCATACTGGTCCAAAGAAATAAAAAACATCTTTTTAAACAGCAAAGAAGTCAACCAACTGTGTTACACATGCACTCTCATCCAGCTTCAGTCCACTTCCAGAGTGAGATAACGCATTGGCAAAGTGACAAGCTGTTTGCTTTTGGCTTTATCTGACCCAGAAAATCCATCTTTGAGTTAGATAATACGGAAGGAAAAGGGTAAGTCACTTTACTCATGCATTCTTCTAATCCAAAAGTGCACTGAAGCTGGATTGAAAAGCAGGTTTGGACATAGACCAGGGATGTTTTGTGATCTCTTACTCTTCTTTCCCCTCAAACAGTGTTTGAGAATGCCTTCTGATACAATGCCTTTGCTGTTTTCCTTTCTTTTCTTTTTTATTCCAGGTCGTGGGGATCTTTGCAGGATTTGGTCTGTTACTCTTAGTGGCGTCTCCTTTCCTTTTACTCGCTACACCCTTTGTGCTTTGCTGCAAGTGCAAATGTAATAAAGGAGATGATGACCCTCTGCCCACTTAGATGGAGTGAAGACGGGATGAACGCGTTCTCACAGTGCATTTCCTTCTTCCTTCTTGCACTTATTCTTGTGTTAGCCTTATTGATCCTGATCCTGACTTCAAGCAAATCCTGAGGTGCCATGGTTCCAAGAATCACTGTTAACCATGGTTTCGTACTTGCAAGTCAGATGACTGAAAACAAGGCTTCCCAGTGCTTTGAGGCCGGCTGAAGACAACAGAACAACCGAAATACACACTGACGGATGTAGAACTGATGTTGCAGAGCAAAACGGAACTCTTTGCGTATCTCTTTGCACCAAACTGAGACGTCCTATTTGCTCAGCAAATGTATTTTAAGAAATGATTACCATTTTAAAGCGGTCCCGTTTAAGTGTGTTTTTACATATCTCCTTGTTAAAACTAATTCTCTCTTTAACGTATGACGGAGGAAAATGTATGCACATTCCTCAAGACACAATGTTACAGTAGCAATGTTTCCCCTGATGTGGGTACGTTCAGACCATTCTTTCGGGAAAGTTTGTGATCTGTCCCTGTCAGGGTTACTTTGTTTTGTTTTTCCCTGGTTGCCAAGAGTTCAGATTCTGAGTTTTGTGGCCCAGATCTTCTACTTTACTGAGGTTCTTTGTACGTCTTGAAGATCTCTCTATCCACTTTTCTATGTTGTTGTTTTTAAGTACTTTCTTAGTTTATTCTCCGCTACATAAATAGGGCTACCTCTTACTGGGTATCTTTTCATGTACATAGAGAAAAAGTCCTGTTTAAACCAAATGTGTAAGTAGCTGTCCTCTAGAGCAGCGGTTCTCAACCTTCCTAATGCCTCGACCCCTTAATGGAGTTCCTCATGTTGTAGAGAACCCCAACCATGGGGGAGGAGCAGCTAGGAGGTGGGAGGGAAGGGCAGCGGGAGACTAGTTGCGACCCCTTTGAAAGGGTAGATCAACCCCCAAAGGGGTCCCGACCCCCAGGTTGAGAACCACTGCTCTAGAGCATTGTGAAGGCTTAGTGGCAATGGCTCATCTGCTTTGATGGCAGATTCTAAAGCAAGGGTCATGGTCTTTTCCAGATCGCCTATTGCACTGTGTCTCTGTGACAGACAAGAACGTAGAACCCTCTTCCTCACGCTCACAAAATAAAGGGATCTAGCATATATTCACCTCGTTTTTCTGTTCCTCCTGAGCACTCTGTCTCATGTTTTTTGAATCCACAAGGGGTGATTCCACACCAGCGTGCAAAAGGGAGGTTCCCAGTATGCCTGCTGGTATACTCGCCAATGCCTAATCACCCAAGGATTTGGGGAGGTAGGTGAATTTACAGAGTGCCTGGAACAAAAAAAGAAAAAAAAATCAATTCTCTGTGCTTAGCATGTCTTAAATTTCTCCTTGAAAAGAAAAAAGGTGGATCCTTGAGAACAATGTTTATCGCAGTGTGCTGATTTATGCTCTCAAGGAAAAGGATAATGCACCAAAGGACTGAATGTGTTTGTACAACAGCTCCACCATATAAAGTATGCAGATTTGTAGATTCAAGAGACTTTGTTTCTTTTGATTTTGCCTCAAATAATAAAAAAAAATGCAAACTGTGTGCAAAGTCTGTTAAAAATCGTATTTATATCCAATTTTCAAAATAGTACAAAAACAAAATTTGCTTGGTTGTTTAATTCCCCTCTTTTTCCATCTTATTTTAAAAAAATCATCGTGTTTCTTTGTTACTGTACAGTTTGAAGTGCCGAAGTTCCCCCAGGAAAACATAACTTCCTTACTGATAGTCGACTTTTACTCTTTGCATTATTTGGAGTGAAAATGATAAAACATCTCTTTTGGGATTTGTAGATTTCTATATTGAAAATGTGTAAGCTGAAAATTGTCTTTCTATTTTTAGACACTTCCCATTAAATAATTCCATAGCACTTTACAATAATACAAGTGAAAAACAAGCAGTCAAAACCATATAATTAATTAAGAACATATTTTTATTATTTTTAAAAATGTTTAAAATAAGATTCTAAAAAGCAAGGGAATTAGGGTTTTTTCAGATGCTATGCAGTAGAGCAGGTTTTTAGCACATCGAATTGAAGAGTTGTACGTGAATCTGATTTATATCTAAACCCTTCTGACCTCATGTGCCAAAAAACTGATCCGCTGACTGCAGTCTGAATTGCATGAGGAAAAAATAGTTATGTGCCCATTCTATAAACGTGGTTTTTTTTTCACTAATGCACCCAGTCAGTGGCAATAGTAATTTGTTGTGAAAATGAACACAGTATGTGCCTAGTATTCATCCCCATGGTCAAGTTCAATAGCCCGCCATGTATGAAACATGTATATTCTTTTGCCATGTTTCCACACAACCTATACCTGTCTTACTTCTCATGCCTGTAAATGAGCATTAACTGAAGGCCTATTCGCACTTGGCCTTTTTCTGGAGTATATTTCAGGATAGGGTTCTGTGGTCCACATGCTAATGCAGACTCTGGCAGACCTCACTTTGGGCCTACTGAAGCCTGCACTAGCATATGGACAGCAAGTCCCTATTCCAGGATATATTCCAGAATAAAGCCAAGTGTGAATAGGCCCCGAGTCATCGTATGCAGCAAAAAGTTATCAGATATTTTTTGTTGTTTGTTTCGTCATCTTACCTTATGTATGCACAGGGTCTTCTGTAGCAAATATTCTCATATACCTAATTATATCAAAAAGACATTAATGGCCACACTCGGATGTTTTTCTGCCCTCGAAACTGAAGCCTTTAGATACTATAGTCCTCTTTACATCATATCGGATACCCTGAACAACATTTTTCCATTTGGAAAAGATGCTTATCATTGCATTACAGTGTTTTGTTTATCAGGTACATTTTTCTACATTTTGAATCCTCACCTTGAACTGGAAATTGCCATCTGTGGGCAGTCAACTAATTCATTTTGTTTTGTTTTTCAGTTGAAAGCTGCTGAAATCAGAGGATAATATACCTATGAACTTACTATAAACGTTTTGTAGTAATGAGAATTGCATTTCATGCCCTGCTATCACATTTGGTGGTGATGGTGATAAGGTTGCATCGTTACTTGTTTTACTAATTGCCTTAAGTTTGCTATTATTAGACAGCCATATTATTCTTGCATTCTGTGTGTCAGGACTGGTGTTAAACTCCCAGGTCAGAAGCTCTACCCAACCCCGCTCCACCACCATGCTATAGTTTTGTCAAATAAGAAACAGAACTATATATGCTTTCCTTCGGTGAATGATGACGATCAATGTACATGAGATCAGACTGGTCATTTTGACTGGATTTTAGTTGGTTCATCTATAAACAAACACCACTTTGAGGGTTCATTGCAAGTAGCAATGTGCAAAAAATACTTGTGTGTGTGTGTTTTGCTCCCAATTTGGATCAAATAAAAATACACTGAAAAACTTGTTGGCCAGCCTGATGAACAAATGAGTGTGGTAGCCATAGGGCACAATAGAGAAACATGAAGCACCTTTTGGTTCCCATTGATAATTTCTAAAGGGACTTGGGGAATAGGTCATGGGTCTGCTTCTTGCCAGCCAACTCTGAAAGGAATTGTGCAATCCAGTGATTTATTTTTTTTAAATGATTGGCTCAGAAACCCTGCTCTGGGGACCTGGGGAGCTGCCAAGCTCCATGGTACAAAATTCCAAACTGGGGACTGTTTGCACTTGGCTTTATTCTGGAATATATCCCAGAACAGAGGCCTGCTGTCCACATTCGAGTGCAGGCTACAGCAGGTCCCAGGTGAGGCCTGCCGGAGTCTGTGCTACCACGTGGACAACAGACCCCTGTCCTGAGATATATTATAAAATATGACTAAGTGCAAGAAAGACTCCTGGTATTTGAAACAGTGGAACAAAAGATGTGCTTGTTATGTTTTAGGCTCAGAAGTGGGTATTCTTATAAGAGTTCTTCTTTCTCATGGTCCAGATGCTAAAAAGAGGCCCATTTTGACATCAGAATATTTTGTTCATCCCTTATTGTGTCCAATGATTTCAAGTTTCTGTAGGGACACTCATAATTGCGACTCCAACTGATTTAAACTTTAACCCTTGAATCTAATAAATCTCTCTCCCCCCCCCCCACCCTACCCCAAAAGCCGCTTATCCAAAAAGTTCAGATAACATTAACCTGCAGAATATAGGCAGGAGCAATTCTGATTAGTTTTTTATCAAACAAAATGACTAGCATATTTAGCACACTTATCTTTCTGTCTGCAAGCACAGCAACAGTTTTTGGGAGTAGACCAAAAAAAGAAAATTCTACATCTACTCGCATTTGCTTATAAATATTTAGCAGAGGAAAGTATTGTTAATTTTTACATAGGCCTACAGAATTACCCCACTGCTTGCTTTTCCATGGAATTTGATTCCTGAATTAATGAATTTTGGAGCAGGAGCAGCACCAATGCTTTAGTGATCCTAGATCTCTCTCTCTCTCCCCCCCCCCCCTCTCTCTCTCTCTCTCAAATACACACACACAAATCTCTCTCTTTCCCCTTCTCTCTTTTAATTAACATACTTCACCCACTGTGGTTTGCATGCACGGTTCCTCCGGTTTCAGTCCCTCCTTCTTGTTGATTGTCAGTGAACATGGGCGCATGTGCATGCTATTAGGTTCTTTTTTAGTGCACAATGTAATTCACTTGAGGTTGCAGAGAATTTATTGATATCCATTAGGGGCCTTGTTTAAATCATAAGCAAAATCCTGCATTTTCATGACCCTTTACGGGGATCATATGTGAACTGAAAACTACAGCAAATTCTAAGAACAATCTTACACATTTTCCAAGTTAATTAAACCTACTACTACTACTACAACAACAACAACAACAGGGAAATGTGGGACAGAACTGACTCACGGAACAATATTAACAACCCTGGTTATCTGTGCACATATAAATTTCCAACCACCATATGAGATGAATAAATGAATTCTTGTCTTTTATACACTCCATCTATAAAAAGCTCTTTACGGCTTCTTTCAACAAAGAAGCTTCTCCCGGAATGTTTACTAAAAATGAGAAACAGTGGCATGCTTGCTGATAATGGCAATGAGGATTTTGAAACAATCTGCAAATTACTGACTAGCATTCCTCCCCCTCCCCCCAATAAATGCCTACCATTGTGTTTGAAGTCCCATGGTGATTTTTGCCTTGTTACATGTGTATTTTTCTTAAAGTCAAGGAAAATTTGATCAGATACACGCTATAGAACTGAAACTTCCTTGCTCATTTTACCATGGATGTATTTTTTAGCCTTGTATAGAGAAGCACGGAAGAGTCATACATAAGTATAAATAATGTATTTGACTAGTGTAAAAAATAATAATAATTCTTGTTCTGTATTTGAAAGGTAACTACATTTTGTGCCACTAACACTGTGATGTATAAAAGAGCTGTCGAATGCCTTCGAATGTTGTTTTGTACTTTGAATCATACTGAAGAGTTTTATTTGTTATTTCAATAGATATTTTAAATGATTTTGTCTCATGTCTGGTTTTCTCCAACACTTATCAACTTACTAGCTGGTGATTCATTCCTGGCAACTGTATGACCATATCTAGGCAGTTTCTTTGGCAGATAGGTCTTCTAGGGAGGATCAACCCTCTAATTTCCAGCCAATTGCTCTTATCACTGAGCTATGGCCATTTGCCTTCTATTCCTACACATGGAAAGAGCCAATATTATTCCTCTTTACTCTGCCTTGGTCAGACCTCATCTAGAGTACTGTGTCCAGTTTTGGACATCCCAGTTGAAAAAAAAAAGACATTGGCAAACTTGAGCAAGTCCAAAGGAGGGCTACCAAAATGGTTAGTGGTCCTGAAACCATGTCCTACTAGGAAAGGTTGAAGCATCTAGAAATATTTAGCCTAGAAGAGATTAAGAGGGGACATGACCACGGTCTTCAAGTATCTGAAGGGTTGCCACCGTGCAGTGCGGAGGGATTTTCCCTATTCTCATTAGTACAAGATGGGAGGACTAGAAGCAATGTTTTGAAACTTCAAAGGAGTCAGTACAGATTAGATATTAGGAAAAACTTCCTGACAGTGAGGGTGATCAGTCAATGGAATATGTTGCCACGGGAGTAGTGAGTTCTCCTTCACTGGAGATCTTCAAGCAGAGGCTGGACCTACATCTATCTGGAATGGTTTATTTATTTATTTGTTTGTTTGTTTGTATTTCTATCCCGCCCTATACCCGAAGGTCTCAGGGCGGGTTATGGAATATATAAATCCTACATTGAGCAGGGGGTTTGATTCAATGACCCTAGAGGTCCCTTCCAACTCTGATTCTATGAATAGTCAAGACCATTCAAAGGCTATCCTGGTTTTTTTTCCAGTGGCAAGAGAGGTCAGTAGCAGATGACAAAGGCACAGACTTCTTTCAAGTACAGAAGGAGTATATCATCCAATTATTCACTTCTTATTAGCCCTAGGTGGCATAGTGAGGTAAAACATGAGAATTGTAGGTTGTCACCATCTCGTGATCTGCAGGTTCTCTACCTTTGCTCAAGAGTTCCTTTCTGCCTCATGCATTCTTTGTTTAATCTGGCTGATTTTTAGCAGTGACAAAGAAGTCTTCTCTCCTGCTATAATCCATGGGAATGGAAAATTAACTGCACTGGTTATAATGTCTTCCAATCTGCCCTATTGCTGCTAAGCAGTCCATAGGCCTTTTCGCATTGGCCGTTTCCGAACGCGTGGAGGACAGCTTCGGACGAGGCATATGCATTGCCCGAGCGGGGCTTGCGCCGCCTCGTGTCCGGAGCTGTCCTCCACGTGTTCCGGATGCAGAGCACTTTAAAGTGCTCTGCATCCGTTCGAACGTGGACGAGCCGCCCGGGCGCGTTCCGGGAGAGAAGCGTTCGCACGCTTCTCTCCCTGACAGCCGTCGGCACGCCCCCAGGGACCGACTTGCCGGGCCGGCGATTGCGCCGGCGCGGCGAAGCCGGTAGACGGGACCCACCGAATCGGGGTTCCCCTTTCCCGTCTGCCAGGGTCAGTGACCCTGGCAGATGGCACAGGGGAACCCCGATTCGGTGCGTCCCGTCTGTCTTCTCCGACGGCCGCCGGGACGTGGCTTCTTCCCGGGTCCGGCAGCCCCAATGGGGCTGCCGGACCCGGGAAGGAGCCACCAGCATCGGCGTCCTGTCGCCCCTTTCTGGGGTGGCAGGAGGTCGATGTTGGGCTCGCTGGGGGCGAGGAACGCCTTGGGCGGCCGGAGCGCATCGCTCCGGTCCCCCAAGGGTCCCCCCCGCCCCCATCGAGGCCATCTGCGGGGCGCGAGTGCCCCGCAGATCAGCCACCACCACCCCCAGTCCCCAAAACCCCCACCCCCAACCACCCTCCGGCCCGGATCGGGCCGATCATCGCGGTGAAGGTGCCCACAGCGGGCACCTTCACCGCGAAGATGTTTCCCCCCCTCCCCCAGGGCCCTGGGAGGACGCGCGCGCGAGGAATGACTTACCTCGTGGCCGTCCAGCGTCCAAATGAGGGTGGCATTGTGGGATCGCGCAAGACGCAGCCCACCTAGGCCCCCTGGCCCCCTATTGGACAAGCACTGCTTGTCCAATAGGGGGCCTAGGTGGGCTGCGTCTTGCGCGATCCCACAATGCCACCCTCATTTGGACGCTGGACGGCCACGAGGTAAGTCATTCCTCGCGCACGCGTCCTCCCAGGGCCCTGGGGGAGGGGGGGGAACATCTTCGCTCTCTGGGTGCCCCGCTGTGGGCACCCAGAGAGCGAAGATGGGCCCGATCCGGGCCGGAGGGTGGTTGGGGGTGGGGGTTTGGGGGACTGGGGGGGGGGGGTGGCTGATCTGCAGGCTGCAGGCTCCTAGATCCAGGCGCCTGCAGCCCGTAGATGGGCAAGATCGGGGCGCGGGGCGAGCCCTTGGAGATCAGAGCCAGGGGCTCTGATCTTCAAAGGGGTCCTGCCCCATAGGGGCCTTGCCCCGGGCCCCATGATGGGTGCCCAGGTGCCCGGGCATCTTCGTGCCAGGTCTCGCGGGCCCGATCCGGGCCCGTAGAGCTGGCACGAAGCATGGGGCGGGTGGCTTGACAGCACTGCCCGCCCCTTGGGTGCTCTCACCCAATGGGCGGCAGCACTGCGGCCGAATCCCCGCCCCTGGCCGGCCTTTGCCGGGCCAAGACAGTTCCGGGCGCTTTTACCGTTCACACACAGACGCGCCGGAACGCGTTCTGGTGCGTCTGTGTGTGAACGGTAAAAGTGCCCGGAACTGTCTTAAGCTGCCCGCCTGCACGCGTTCCGTTTGGAACGCGTTGCAGTGCGAAAATCCCTCATAATTGACTTTCTAAGCATCTCTCCATGCTTGCCTCATTAACGTCCTACCAGCTATCTGTGCACACAAGCGACTGAGAACACAAGGGTGATTACTTTAAAAATTCTAACCCTGACACTTCTGCTAAAACTTGGAAGTATTAGGCCCAGCCTCACATGTTGCCCTCACAAGTTGTGTCACATCCAGAACTGAGGTATGGGTGTAGACTTCAGCCATTCATTTGGTTTTCCAGTCTGTGTAACTGATGCCTCCATGCAGTGATTTTCACATGAGTAAACCAGGAGCAGCTTGTAGAAAAGTGTGCAGAATTAATTCCTTATTATATTTCAAAGTGCTATAAAAATGCTCCTTTGTATAGCCTGAGCATGTGACTTTAGAGTCTCCCACTCAAATTCAGGGGGGTTTCTGCTCCTTTCAGTGTGGAAACCGCTAAACAACCAGGATGGATTGTGCTTCCACATTTTGGAATGCCCCATCGACCCTAATCTTACCCAGCACTTCACTATGTGCTGGGTAAGTGTGGACACCACTGCACTAGGCCCAGCCACCTTGCCGTCGCCCTGGTGATGTGCACCGACTGTTGACGTGGCGACCGGACAGTGAGGTGTGCAACTGCACCTGTGACACCCTGCCCCATGTACCCTTTGCCTGGAAGAGGTGCTAATGATGTGCCCCAAGCTGTACTAGCTGCGTCCCAGATGCAAATAGCATAGCTGGGGAAAACCTTTTAGTGCTCCACAGCTATCTGGCCAAGGGATGCTCTGGCACACGTAGAGGCACTTCTGTTCATGCGGAGCCACTTCTGGAATAGAAGCAGCTCCGTACAGTGCAGATGCTCTGTGTAGGAGCATCCTTAGGCTGTCCTGGTAAGCAGATTGCACAAAGGCCCTCAGAGTCAATAAAAGATCCTTATTTAGAAGTGACCATGTCACCAGTTTATGTTCTTTCCCTTTCCTGAAGCAAAAGTAATTTTAACTCAGGACGCCCCAAAAGTTCTATGGGAACATCCTTTTGTTTTGCAGAACTCTTAATCCATTCTGCATTCATTCCAGCCATTCTGGCAATAGAGGGAGATGGGGGAATCATTCTGAATTCTCAATTTACTATGGGAGTGGGGCCCCAGAATCCCTAAATGGGTGGATGATGAAGTAGGATAGCTACTACTTATCACACAACACAGGAAGGAATGTCATTTGTGGGCCAGTTTGGTCTAGTGGTTAAGGAGCTGGTCTCTTATCTGGGAATACCAGGTTTGATTCCATACCCCTCCACGAAGCCAGCTGGGTGACCTTGGGCTTGTCACAGCTCTCTTCTGAGCTCTCACAGCCCTACCTACCTCACAGCGTGTCTGTTGTGGGGAGAAGAACAGAAGGTTTGTCAGCCACTTTGAGTCCCCTTAAGGGTGAGAAATGCAGGATAAAAAAGCCAACTCTTCTTCTTCTTTGGAGAGGGGGGCTACCATTAAAATTCCCTTTAAAATACAGAATTAAAACCCTCTCTTTTATTTTACAAGGTCCTGAAATTCAAGGGAATTCAGAAAACTCCCAGGAGCAAGTGCAGGATGGGTGTTTGGGAAAGGACATTTCTTACATATCAGCCAACTCGGTAATTCTTGGGGATTTTTCAAAAACTTTAAAGAGATCGCCATTGTTTCCCATGAGCATATGGGAGGAAGAATGCTCTTGAAAAGCAGTAGTACACCCCACACTACTGCTGTGTCTTGATTACAGATTGGTTTCAGACATCAACACACCCTCACACAGAAAAACACAAGGTGTTGAGGAAATCTCTGGCAAAGCTGGTCCTGCTTCACAAGGCTCTTATAAGAACCAGAATCAAATTGGCCTGGGGCAGCAAGGACCTTTGAAATGCCTCATACAGAAACCCAGAGCACAAGCAACAACATAAGCAAAGCGTAACTACACCAACGGTTGGACTGCAAAGATTCTGGGTCTTTTCACACTAAGTGAAAAGGTGAAGATGGGGGACATTCCCGCATGGTGCATCCACATCACACAGACCTATATCCTAAGATATATTCCAGAAAAAGGCCCTGGGTCTTTTCCTGCCTTCTATAAAGTAATTGAAGATCCACGGCCATTTCTGAATTTTAGTCCTGGGTATTTGAATTGCGAGATTTTGAAATAAAAAAAATAAAATCCTGGCAATATTGGCATTGTTATCACTGCCATACTATCCAACCACAAAATATTATACTTTCCCCCAAAATTTCCTTTTAGAACTGTCTTTAATCAAGAGCTTAAACTTAGGCTTAATAAAATCTTTGACATTAGAAGAAATTGCAGTCCACAGATATCATGTGTGATCTTGATAATTTTAAATATTGTCCAGCTTACAAGTAGAACACAAGGCCTTTCCGCATGTGGCCCACTGGCCACCTTGCAGCGCACTCCGAGACAGAGCATCTGCACTTGAAGGAGCCACTTCTGAATCAGAAATGGCTCCTTCTGTGCATGAGCGCATTGTGAGGCAGCTATGTGTGGACCTACTTTCCCCAGCGCCAGCACCAGTAAGGCTCTGGATGCTGTATCTGCTGTATCTGGGTGCTGGAGGGTCACCTGACATGGTGCACAAGTGTGTTGGTGTGTCGTGATATGCTATGCAGGCACACGCACGTGGCATGTCAGGGTTGCCTCAGTTATGGTGCTGACACACACTAGCGCTGCCATTGGGGCTCAAAGATGACAAAACCCAGAAACCATAGGCAAGTCATGTGTGTGTGGGGGGGGGGATGGTGTGTGTACTAGCCTTCATGCGTGCAGATGCTAGTACATGACACACATGGGCATGTTCATCTTTCCCATCCCTCACACTGGACGGGAAGTACAAATTTGTCCCTCAGTGTTTAGAACTATTTTTTATTTCTCCAGATTCAGTTTAAAGCCAGCCAATGCTCTAAATTCTGCAAATAAATCATGTATTTTAGGGATATCTTGTTCTAGGTCAGTTATCACCAATTTGAGGTTACCAGTAAATTAATTTTATATTTCCTTAAATTCAAAATCTCTCAGCTCCCTTCATGTTAGAACTCAAGTTTCTATTATATTTTAGACCTCTCTCTATGAAATTAGCCTGCTTCATTTTTGTCTTTTTAAAGAAATCACTAGTTTCCCCTAGCTTCTCCAAACTTTGGGACCAGATGCTAATTTTTTAGCTGATTTATGGGTGCTATGAAGCTGATGGATAGGAGAGTCAGATCAGACAAGGGGAAGTATTTCTTCACCCAGAGGGTCATTGGTTTATGGAATTTGCTGCCAGAAGAGGTGGTGACAGCTACCAGTCTAGATGGTTTTAAGGTAGGTTTAGACAAATTTATGGATGACAGATGCATCAATGGCTACTAGAATGGATGGCTAAGTACATCTTTCAGGCAGGGGGGACAAGCGGGATGCCTCTAAGGCCATTTGCTGGGATTCGAGAGCAGGACAAAGTTTGCCCTTGTCTCTGCTTGAGATGTCCATGGGCCACTGTGTGTGACAGAATGGTGGACTGGAAGGGCTGTGGACTGATCCAGCAGGACCCCTCTTATGTATCACCAATTATTATTGCCAGTATCATTATGTGAAATACTGAGTTCCAAAGCAAAAATTTCTAAGCAAAGAGCAATGTATCTATTTTTTATTCATTCTGAGTATTCAAGGACAGGATTTTATATAAAACACACATTTTTGCCTCTTTTACAAAACAAGTGGATTTTAAAAGTATATTGTACTGTATTGTTATATATTTTCCTAAAAGCCAGCAGGGTGCAGTCTTTCCACAGACATCAACGCCCTGTGAAATACTGTAGTTCCTGTGTTTAAATACTGAACATACGTCAAACCGAAATAAACTTCTTGCTTACTCACAGTGTTGATGCATTAAACACTTGTTTTCTCTATAATTGTCATCATCAGGGTCTCTAGATGATTTATATAAGGTTTTTAGAAACCACAAAAAATCTTGATATAAATTAGAATACTATCAGTTCACAGCCCAGATTATCAAATGTGTACTAACATCTGAGCAAATAAGAAAGTAAAACCAAGAAATATTGGAAAGCCTCAACCAGCAAATGCCCGGGTAGAGAGACTGGGCCTATTCCAGATTATCTCCCGGATTAGGGATCTCAGACTACAGCAGGTCCCTGTGGCAGGGTTTGCCTTAGGTTTCACCAGCATGTGGATGGCATTTCCCCATCTGAATTCACACTTCAGGCCATAGTATGCAATTGGGCAACATCTGGGCAGCGGCAGCTGCACTGTCAGGAGGCATTTACTTCTGTGTTTTACTTCAGATAAAACAGATAATGTGGGTTAAGTCGGTGCTGTCTGGATGAAGCTCAAGTCATGTTTGACTCCTGGACTTCCGCGTGGGCACCTCCATGCAGTTTTTTGGTAAAGATACAGAAGCAGTTTGCCATTGCCTATGTCCAGGGAGATGCTGGGGATCAAACTGACAATGCTCTACTTTCCAGGCAGCTTTCTCTACTACTGAGCTACAGACACTCCCACCCCTGAGTCCACGGGAGGCATGCTGCATTAGTGGAGAGCATCTTAACCCGAAATAAAAAATACATAAATACATAAATAAATACATAAATACATAAATAAACTTTCCCCTCCACCTCTTGGGGGGAAGAAGAAGAAGAGTTGGCTTTTCTTCCCTGCTTTCTCATCCATTTAAGAGGACCCAAAGTGGCTGACAGAGCTTTCTATTCTTCTCCGCACAAAAGCAACGTAATTCTAGCTACTTCTTCACTTGAGTGTTATCAGCATCAGATGGGTACCAGACTTTCTTGCCTTCGGTGACCCCTCCAGGCACCAACATCCACCATTACCGCTCCCATTTGCGGTGGGTGGTGTACGATAAGCTTACCACTGCCTTAAGAATAGTGTTATGAGCATAAAAATATTCTTGATGTTCAGAGAGAAGAAAGCCAAGTCAGCCAGTACATTATTTGAAACAGTGGACATCCTAGAAACAACATGTTTACTTTAAAACCGAGAGAGTAACTGAGCATTTATGTGCATCATCCTGCTGATTAATTAAAACCACTGGGTGAGCCTCCTCTTCACTCTAATCCTATTTTAACCCGAAAGGTTAATCTTTAATACTTTCATCTCTTTAATTTCATCAGCATCAGGCATCCATTTGCTGTGTGTCTCCCTCTGGGTTCCAAATCTGCTGACAAGATCCACATGGGCAAAGAACACCTTGTACAAATTTAAATTAAGAACATTTGAAAAAATAGATCTTCTGCCTGTGGGTTAAAGCCAGTTTCGCGTCTTAAAAAAAATACATTACGTATATACTTGGAATATTGATAACAGCTATATCTCTCCTTTCTGGTCATTTGCTATTACTGTATTCTAGAAGTGATTGATCTTTTTATAGATCCAATAATACAATTTGTTCAAGCGTCAAAGTGAGGGATTGATTCTGGCTTTCTAAATTGTGCCTGATCGTTTTCTTTCACATGTCTCTGCTAAAGAGTGATCATCAGCACTTATTTATTCCTTACATTTCCACAGGCGGAGTAGACATTTTATCAGAATGTAGCAGGAGAACAATCAACTTGCTGGCATCAATGAATTTTCTTGGCAAGCCCTTTGTCTCTAAAGTATTTCAAACTAAGACCTCAGTTTATTCTTGAAAAGCAGGGCCTTTATGCACTTAAATGCAGTAGGATACCATCCTGCTGAAGTTAAATCCAAGATAGTGACCAATGTTCTCACCATGATTGCTGGAGCTGTTCCCAACTTACCTGGCCGCTCTCGCAGTGTGGACAGTCTGTCTTAGACCGTCTGCATCACTGTAGCAACAGCCATAATAACATTCGGTACATGTTGGGCCATTGCTATGGTGATTGTGATGTGGCATGCATGTGCACAGTCAGAGTCGCCCTGTCCTGCACCCATGCAGTGTTTGCATTGGAAGTAGGAGGGAATGCTGCCTCTTGGAGCTTACCAAGTGCTCCTTATCAGCTCCCCGTGAAGCAGAGGAATAGTCAAAACTGTTCTACAGTTTCAGAGGGTCAGGAATGCTCCTGCTTGCTCTGGGGCACTCTAGGATGGAGACAGCGCTGCAGCGTACTGAGGGAGTGTCCCTGAGCTGTGTTGGAGAGTTTCTAACTGGTAAGTGTGAAAAGGCCCATCATTTTCTGCCTTTGGGCATTTTTGCACCTAGGTTAGGCACAAAAACTAGGGCACAACATGCATGCATCAGGCGTTTGCACTTTGGGACACCTGATGCATTCCAAACTTACCTAGTATCACTTCACTAAGTGACCAGTGTGATCACCGCAGTAGTAGAGGCGATAGTCTTGCTGCCACAGTGGCCACTTGCACTCACCGCTGCTGTAGTGACTGGGCAACATGGCACACAACTGAGGCTGCACCATCCTACCCCACAGACCTCTTGCCTGGAAGAGGTGCGGAGGGTGCATGCCAGGCTGTACTAATCTTGTCCCATATGTGGCTAGTATAACTGTGGAGCCCTTTTTAGTCCTCCAGAGCTATCTGGCCAGGGGATGGTCTAGTACAGTGATGGCCAACCTATGACACGTGTGTCGCAGGTGACACGCCAAGCTCTTTTGGGTGACACACATGGTCACCTTGACACCTGGGCGTGTAGTGCTTGCTTGTTCTTGATGTGTGCAAAATACTAACTTTCAGTTGAAAGTTAGCAAATGAAATTCAGCAACAAAAGTCACTAAGGTAAAGAATTATTCATTTTTGCTTTTAATAAAATACATATATCAAAAATATAACTTTTTTACTGGAGCTACAAATATCACAAAATTATGGATATTTCTAGAAGTGACACAGCACCAGAATTAAGCTAGGTTTTCTTGTGAATTTTGACACACCGAGCACAAAAGGTTCGCCATCGCTGGTCTAGCATGTGGAACAGAAGTGGCTCCACATGGCGCTGATGCTCCGTGCTGGAGCAGCCTGGGAATTCCTCTGTGGGCCCAGTGCGAACAGGCGCTTTGAAATGTAAACTGCTAAATTGACAGATGCTGAGAGTAAGGGCTATGAAATCTAAGGCAGGCCTGTAGGAAAGAAATATAATTTTAGAGGCAGTGTCAGAGGAGGACGACATTGTGCATGATCAGAGGGTTTTGTTTTTTTTTTGGTGCAAAAAACCCTGAGATTCCTTCTGTGCAGCCGTACTTTTTTTCTGTGATCAACAATGGGTCACAACAAGTCTTTTGTGAGATCGCTATTAACATAGGTCATTCCTTTTTTTTTTTTAAAAGAACTATTGTCTGCTAAGGAGAAGTTGGTTTGATAGGATCTTGGAAATAACTTTGGGTATATTTTTATTAAACAAATGAATTATTTATATAGGCAACAGCTGCTGCTTCAATACAGATTCTGTATTGGAGAAACTGGGAAAGCAAGGTGAGTGGGGAGTAAAAAAGCTGACCAAGAGAAAATTTTCTGGTATTTTCTGCCATATGAGACACACATATACAGGTAATTGGGCAATTGAGGATAAATATAATTTTAAAAAATAGAATGCAAGGTGATTTTAAGAGAACTTAGTAAGCATTCTACAGCAGGAAATACATTTAAAATAAGTATTCTATGGGCAGGAAATACATTAAATCTCTTTGAAAGAAAATAATAGCACAAGTTATACAAGATCTTTGCAACAAAACCAAAATCCCCACTAAATCCTAGATTATGCTGCGCCTGTTCACACTCATCTGTTGGAGTGGTTTCATCTATTCACTTGTGAGGCCTGTCAGTATTTCACCACGGCCACTGCTGCCTAGGAATGGGGTAAATCCCTCTCTGGAGCAATTCGGCTATGGACAGCCAAGAAGTGGCTAGATTGTTTCCAGGAAGGTGGCTTTGCATCTGGAATGTGGCTGCATCTGCGTGACGGTAGCTCCACAGTTGCATGCAAGCGCTGGATAACCATAGCAACATCAACTGTGTCCCAGATGCCACTTAAATACCTTTCTGTGATAATTCAGTGAACCCATTCCCACTGTGCACATTGCTGGGCAAGTACGGGACTAGTCTAGTATGTGCAGTGTGGATGGCCATTACTGCACTACTTCCTTACCTGCTACAGGCCGCATTCCCATTACAAGCTTAATACTGTTTCCCTAAACCGAAATAATAGAACCGGATGCAAGCGTGAATTTGCCTGATCCCATTACTTTCAACTTAATTGTGTTCGATCTGGATTCTGAGGATCGTACATGGCGTACGTGACTCAAGGAGGGACTCAAGTGGCTACTTTCTAAAAGCTGCTTTTGAGGGATGCCCTGCCCTCTTCCTCCTGGCGTGAACGCGCCACCCATAACGGACCCCTTCAGGAAGCCTAGCTGGGTGGCTGCCACTTGCCTGGATGGATGAAAAATGGCACCGGGCAGCCAGCGATTCTTTCCCCTCCTCTCCCCATTGCCCAGGGCACACAGCAGCAGCAGCAACTCAAGCCCCCTTTGCTCGCTCACCGCCACAGCCTTAAAAACATTCACACATCTCCCTGAACCTGCAGCTGCTTTCCTTTTTCCCCCCTTTCTAAAGGTTAGAACTTTCAGAATTGCACAAAATTGCACCATTGTTATTAGGTGTGAAGTGGGTAGAATGCTACAGTGTAGCGGCTGCTGTAAGGGGTGGATTTTTACAGTAAAATCACTATCTTTGGAAGCAAGCTATTGAGGGAGAGAAACCCTAAGCATGCATTCTCATACCACTAAAACAGTACAGTTCCCACAGTAAGAAATGTAAAACGTTTCAAATGCATGAACCGGAGCGAGAGCTGTGGAAATGAGTGTTAACATTTACAACGCTTTGGGGTGATTTAACATGCGGAAAGTGTTTTAAGCCAACATGACGTGGGGACTGCGAAGATCGAAACCATTTCAAAACCGTTTTAAGCTTGTAATGGGAATTCACCCACAGTCAGGTAAGTGCAAAAAAGCCCACGGTCAATATTGTTGTATGGGGTATCATTTAAAACATCAGATTACATTTTTTAAAAAAAGGGATGGTTGTTGCACAAATGCAAACTTTAGCATGTGAAATGTTTGATTAACATTTTGAAGACATTGTTTTAATCTGGCTTTTCCTTTCAGGAAGGAATTTGGGGACGAGTCTCTAAAAAAAAAAAAATCACTCCATGCTATGAAGCCACAAAATATTTTCATTTATGCACAAATAGCATTTCCTGCTTGTGGTAAGTACAAGACGAAAATGGAGGTGGTATTCATAGGGTTTTCCTGGCATGTTACTGCTTTCCAGGTGTGCATTCTATTCTCCTAGTCCTTTGGATCTGTCTGTGAGACAGATAATTATAAAATAGAACAATGAATACCCTGGAGGACCAGTAGCCCCAGCAACAGTGTGCATGCAAATCTTACCCAGTTTCATCACATGCACAGTTTTGCTCAACCTAAACATCCGTTACAGAGGAACAAAATTTACCTCTGAGGTTCCAAAAGAATGAGTCAGATGCATTTTCTTTTTAATGACACTTGTCTTTCTTAAAAAAAATACCAATAACAAAATTAAATAAAAGAGATAAAAGACATCTCAGATGTGTATGGTGTGTGTGATCCTCATAAGTATGCATATATTTGTGTGAGAGACAGATACACCCGTGAACGCATATAACTAAAATTTAAACGTCAAAAACTGTGTAAATTGCACCACAATGTTTATAAATCTAACCTTTCTTAACTAATAATATCTTGCATTTAAAAATATATCAAAATGGTGTGCAGGACATATGTCTTTTTACATTGAGCCCCAGAGAAAATTAGAAGCCTCAAGATGTTTTTTGTGACCCACACTGATTATACAAAACTTAATTCTTTGAAATGCAGATTAAATGTATGTTATGATTATATATATATAAAATCACTGGAGATTCCCACAAATATGTACAGAGCACAGGCAATTGTGCCCATCCTCCCAAGTTTCTACCAATGTACTAAGAAAATTTTACAAACCAAGCACAAGGAAGGGTGATAGTGACCTGAAAAAGTGGTGGTCTCTCATATCAACCTGCCCATGCCTTAAGATCAACAGGGTAGACCCTCCTGATTGTACCATCACCTTCAGTAGTCAAAGGGGTAGGTAACCAAGATGAGTGAATTATGCCTACCAAAGTCTCTTCTGCACCATCCAGATACTTAGGGCACCATTGCTGATGACCTGTTTCCAAGATGTATTCAAGGCATTGATTCTTACTTTTCAAGAGCTAAGTGGTTCCAGATGGAATGTCACTTCCAAACCAATCAGTTACTAAGAACTTCAAATTCTGTTTCAAAGATTACTTCCACTTGGGTATCTCATAGTACTCAGGGGAGGGTGGAGGGTGGTGACATCTGCATTGCCAACAGCATCCCCTGGGCTTGCAGTGGTCCTTTGAGGGTTTTTAAAGGCTGGCAAATACGCTTGGTGGCATCTTCCTGTAGGAGGGAAAATGGACTCAGGGTGCTTGTCCCCCTCAGGTACTCTTGCAGTCACCATGTAGACAGATGGCAGCTGTGCAAGTGACACTTCTAGCCCGTGCTCTGCTTGGAGTTCTTCATTGCACCAAGAAACATTGACTTCTGGTGCCATCTCCAGTGTAATGAAAAAAGAAAGATATCCAGGCATCATCTTTAAAGCCTGAGAACTTCGAAAAGAATGAGGGGCGCAGACCCTGAAAGCCTCATCTCTGAAACAGTGCCCCTTCCCTTAAGGCACTGCAGTCCTCCACCATGGGGAGAAGAAGCATAGTGTGTTTTGTGAAGAGGAAGGCCTTTTTGGTGTTGACACTCTTGCTTTGGAACAACATATCAAAGAATTCAAGCATGAGAATGATAGTGTATCATGGCAAGAGGGGATGGGATATTTCTTGTACACAGTTAAAAACTATCGTATTGTCTTGGCTCAGTGACAGCTTGTTTGTGGATTTGTTTTTTTTAAATAGTTTTTTAATGTGTTATAGTTATTTTTTGAATGTGTTATTCCGCTGTCTCTATTATACACACTTTCCTGAAAATTCAATTCATGGGTTTTCTTTTTTAAAGTGCAATAACAAGTCTTGAAAGAACCACAAATAAACAGATTGCTTGAGCAAGCGAGAGACACTTTTTTGTTGTTGTTTTGGGGGGTTTTAGCCAGTAGATGGTGGGTGTTCCTATGTGCTTTTCAGACCCCTTCCATATATTTTACTCTTTGGCCCTGCAAGGGCATGCATTTTCTTCCTTTGGTTCTGAATTATCCTAAGCGCCAGCTTGCCTCTGGACAGTGAAGTCTTGAGTCCTTTGATTGATGGCAAATTCACTTTCAGTCTTCATAGCAACATTTCCCTCCTGTTTCCCCTACACACGAAGCCTTAATAATTGCAGTGGAATGAAATCTCCTGCGAGCTGAAATACATTTCAGTGAATTTATATGCCTTGATATTGTTGCCTGCCCATTCTTTCCTATGCACAAGATCAATGACAGGCAGGATTACAACCGGGATAGCTCTTACATCCACAAACATCATGCAGTGTATTTAAGGCTACATGATCGCTCCCCCTCCCCCAAGGAGCCAGAGATGGCAGCTTTCCCTTCCCCATTGCCTTATTTTTAAACCTCAATGTGTTTGTTGATGGACAGGAAATCCAAGACTATGGACATCTGGCTTTGCTTCCCAGCTTTGCCACAAAGGTCTATTATGATGCTCAACGAGTACAGTCTATCCTTTGCTTGTTTGATTCCGCCAGAATTTGAGGTGATGTTTTATAGGGATCAGGGATCTATTTGAGAATAGAAAATTTCAAGCCGTTTTTAACATTTTAAACACAATTGTTCAATGGAGTAGTAAGAACCATGACTGGAAGAAGCTTCGAAGAAATCAACTCATGAGGAAATTCAAGTGAGAAGTGCAGCGGGTAGACCTATTAGCAGAATTTCTGAAACATCACGGTAAGAGCAGAAGCTGCCCACAGATCAGGGGCAATTCACCAGAACTGAACATCACTGAAGACATTTTGGCCATGGCCTCACTGTACTGAAATAATATATCTTATTAAGAAACAGGACTGAAAACGCACTAATTCCGACCCACACCCAATACCTGATCATTGTTCCTCAGTCCGTCCTCAGTCTGGGTCGCTATCCTCATGCCTTTCTGTCCCCGTCCTGAGACTCCTCTACGAGACCTTTTAGATCTCCACCCCTCTCCACCTGTGTACTCTGATAGGATAAAAGTTCTGCCACTCAATAGCTTGTAATCACACACTGGGTGAAAAGGAAGGCACATTCATGCAGTATCTACCCACTAATAGTATGGTTCAGCCCCCTTTAGTCCTCTTCCCTGAACAGCCCCCCAAAATGAACCAGATTAACACTCTATAACAGCTTGAGACTTGTAAAATTCAGGACTTGGGAAAGTACAATTGAACAAAGGAAAATCCACAATTAAAACGGATAGGACTAAAAAGGTGTGAGCGGTGGGGACTGAAAATGGACTGAAGAAGGATTAAAGGGAAGGTGTGACCACAGCCTTTCAGTCAGAAGCTGATACCAAAAGATGCAGGAGAATATGGCTGTGTTTCTGATTTATCAAAGAAAACAGGCAGCTTCTGCACAGGTTACTGAGCAGAGGTGCCATGGTCATTGCTCCAAAAGATACCTCTGTGTCTCAGTTTTGGAGCAGGGGGCATTGTTTCAAGTCCCCATCTGAGGCCCCGTGGGGAGTGATCCACACTCAGACTGTGATCTCCGCTATAAACGGGGCAGTACACTTCCTGTGAGGTGTCTGTTACAGTTATGTGTGCGGATGAACTGTCAAAAAGGCTTTTTGTGAGTGTGTCCAATAGGAAATGGAGATGAAGTGTGTATCTGCAAATAAGATCATTTGGAAAGTCACATGCAGATTGCAAAATTTCACCCAGAATGGCAGCCTTTTATCAAAGGGAACCCATTGTTAAGGGTTTCAGTACTACCAAGCAACACTACTTTGAGGGCCTTTTTGCACTTTGGTTAATAAGGAAGTCTGGGGAAGCTCCAACGCGGAGCATCCACACAGCACAGAGCAGCTCTGAGCATGCGGGATCATCTCCCAATGCCAATAGAAGCACACAAGAAGCATTCTAGGAGAGCCATCACACTCCTACGAGAGCCCTGAATGCATCCTTTAAGCCACTTGTAGTTTGAAGGGTGAGTACCCCATCAGTTTTCTCAGTAGATGTAGCCAAAAACAGCAGCATAAACCAAAATTATACAATGCAATTCATATATTAATTATTTGTATTTATAGCTGACTATTCACAACTGAGTCCTATAAGGTGTTCCTTTGATAACGAGATGTTTTCACAAATGGTTATTCTTTTTAAAAAAATAATGCAATAATCAATAAACATGACAGTAAAAAAAGCAAAAAAGAAAAATAGACAACAAAGATCTTTCCAACCCCCTCCTCCCTACATCTTCAAGAAATCTTTATTCTCTGCTGATAGAGTCTCTGTACATCGTATAACCCACCTTTTAACATTTGTGGCACTAGAGTGTTCTCTTCATCAGTCAATTTCTTCCATGAATGGTTACTCTGAAACACCATAGATATTCCTCTGCCATTTATGACATGATTCACATGCACTAAGAAAAAGCACCTCTGAAAAATCCCAAATAAATGCACACAAAACCCATATGTATCTTATAAGAATCCCATACAAATCTCAGACAAAGCTTCATACAAATCTTCAAATGTGCCAACATTCAATTCAAATTCAAATGACCGAATTCAGGCGAATTCACACAAATTTTGAATGTTGCAAATATTTGTGCACATCCCTACTAAAGACAAATTGCAGTCCATTCCCACTGCCAGGCCCTGTGCGCCTGGCGTTCAGGATGATTTGAACAAATCCTGGAGGCAAAACTGAGCTCATAGAATGGGGTGGATGACTCCTAGCGGTGCTTTCAAATGCCTTGTTTGCACTGGACCATAACAGATGAAAACCTATTTTGGTATAGTGAAATTAAACCTTGCCATTTGCTGAGCACCTCTTCCCATAATATCTTGCAACTTCCTGTTCATCAGCCATGTTTGGTTGGAACAGGTAGCATGCCTATCACTGCTTGGCTGAATATTAAGGAAGAAAGGGTACCTTGTCTTCTTCATAGTAACACTGGAATAAAAAGAGGTAGAAATTAGCACACCCTTGCCACGTATCTGTTGTTATGCAATTGGTGGTGGTAGAGGGACTACCTGTAGAATTTTATTGTACAGTTTTGATAACAATTGTATGTCGCTTTTTAAAAAATCAGACAAAAGTTACTGTAATATTTTAAGAGCATGTTACGGTGGCAGAATCTGGAAGGGCAGAGGAGGAGGAGAAAGAGAAGGAGGAGGAGAATAAAGAGGAAGAGGAGTTGGCTTTTATACCCATCTTTCTCACCCTTAAGGGGACTCAAAGCAGCTGACAAGCCTTCTTTTCCTCACAAGAGACATCCTGTGAGGTAGGTGGGGCTGTGGGAGCTCAAGAAGGTCACCCAGCTGGCTTTGAGGATGTAACGTCTGCCACCAGATGTAAAGGCTGCCACCAGTTGTAATGGCCGGTTTTTATAACATTTCAGTTTAAGTTGCTTTACTGTTTTGGGTAGCGTGTATTTATATCCTAAAATAATGATTCAAAGTCAGAACTTCTCTTTACCAATGGGACTCTTCCCTTTGCTCTTAAGTCTTGATATTAACGTAGCAAAACAGCTGGACTCACTGTCTGAGCTCCTCCCCCAACTCTGCCTAGCCAGCAGTGGGTTACAGTATCTGTTTAGAACTCCGGCCTAACTTGGCTCACTTTGAAAACAGACTACTCAGTTGAAGCTTCTTTAAAATAACAAGAAAACAAGTTTATTGTGTACAGCTTTCTTAATAATAAACAGGTAAGTTCACTATGTCAATCACAGGTCCATTCACCCTTCTGACTAACTGTCCCAGCTTCCTCACTCAGCCCAAGGACTCCAATTCTATTCAGATTAATGCCAGCAGCATAAGTAACGAATAATCATTTCAATTCTTTTACTTTCTAAACACCGTATATTCACTATTGACTCAGGACTCTATTCCCCAGCTTCCCTCAGGACAGCTTAGAGCCCGTTTCCCTCCTAGTAAACCCCCTCTGGTCAGTTAACCCCAGGCAGAGAACACTAACAACTCCCTCAGGCTCCCTTAAATACTAGCCTGGCCGGTGAGCTGCAACCTGATTGGTTGATGCTACTCCAGGATTCTATTCCACCCTCTCTCCTGGAGAGCTGGAATAGCCCCTCCCTTTACCAACTTACCATTTCTAAATAATCCACTTTGATGACACTTTTAACAGTATAGACAAATAGTTTTCGCCACACTTTGTAATTTAACCAAAATAACTTAATTTTGGGTGAGGGGTCCTTGCGAGCACCACAGAGGAGGAGTGCAGAATCAAACCAGGAGACTACCAGATAGGAGGCTGACACTCTAATCACAAGACACAACTGACAGGAGCTCAAGGGGTGTGGCTACCTGTGAGGGAGGAAATAGCAGCTGCAAATAACCCTTTTCCAAGGCAAGTCTGCTCTGCAGGGCAGTACATACGACTTACCTGGGTTGCTGGCTGCCTGGCAACACACACAAAATGCCCCACTTCCAAAGCTGTTTCCTGTGCATTGCTTAATGACCCTGGGTGAAAACTTCAAAGCCATGGGAACATTTGTTTTCTGGCTTTGTTGTTTGTGAAGATAGGGGGTGGGCTGTGTGTGAACAGCATGCCTCCTACCACTGGGGCAGGGCTGTGCACTTTCACACCTCAAAGACTTTATTTTGCTTTCATGCAGAGTTTTCTTGTGTCATGGTAGGTTACACTCTTATCTCACAATGCTATAAAAGAGGAAACCAAACCTTCTGACTGATTCACGAGGACAGTGATCTTTGTAGGTGGCTGCAACAAGGTGAAGATTATTTTGGGCTGTCTATACCTATCTATGGGGGAGAACATAGGAGAAAATCTAGCTGAGAAGAAGTACCATTGTGACAGAAAAGTATTATAAAGTAGGGAAAATTGTTTGACATGTTTGAAATGCTCCCACTAAAGTATGGGAGCAGAATTTAGATATTGTAGAATGAAGCTGATTGTAATATTACAGAACAGAGCTTCCAAGAGCATCCTTCTGATTTCTTGAATTGCAAATCTGCTTATGAATGTGCTTCTGAGAACAAAATAGGGCCTGTTATTTGCTGCAAGGTGTGATTTTCAAGCTGCTGCTGCTAACCGCAGAAATAGAACTGATAAGAATCAAGCAGAGCACAGAGATAACCATTAGAATGACATTTCTAATGAAAAACCTCATGAATAACTTTCTGATTAACACCTGGCATCTTTGGTGAAAATAATGGTCATGGCTCACTTCCAGCTTGGTCCAATGGAATGCAATAAGAGCTATGAATACACATCAAGGTTATATCCAATCTTAATCTCCTGAGAACCACCCTTCTACACATGCCCAGCTGTTCTGGACTAGGGTGTGTAACACTCCGGAAGATCTCAGGATGGGGTGCCATTTTTGGGGCCCTATCCTACTCTAGTGCTCCACTCCTTTGGATAGAGCATGCTATGAGTGTGCCTCCCTGATCCTGTGCTAGTGTGTGTGAAGAGGAGGTCCTGGACAGTTTCTTGAGGCCAACTCAAACTTGGTCTCATAGTAGATGATGGGGTAGCTTCTGGTAAGGAGCATCTGCGCTTGCAGGAGGCATTTTCAACCACAAAACACCTCCTTCCTTATCAGAAAATACCCCAATGTCTACTAGCAGTGATGCATGACATTGTGCAATGGGATGCACACATCCCAATCCCTACTTAAGTCCTATCTTTCTCAGCCTGAGGAGTGACCATTCACACCTCTGCCTGGATTGGGACTGTCTGAGGCACATTAGATGACCCCAAATGCAACTGCGGGTGCATGGAGAGTCACTGCTGCTGTGGTTATGGTGCATGCTCAGTTGTACCAGGCTCTGTGAAGAAGATGGAAATGCCTGGACATGTGCCGCAGGCACCCAGACACGCACCCCAACCCAAGTAAGTTTCCAGGCATGTGGGGTTAGGCATAAATTAGTGTTCCCCAGTGTGAACACTAGAATATGCTAGTGAGAAAGCACATTTTCCGTCCAGAGGTTGGGAAGCTAAGTGCAGAAATGACCCTGGTGTGGAATTACATATTGGCAGAAAGGGCCAGAATGTTTATCCATTTGCTGAAATCAAAAACAACATATACAGCAATGCAAAAGCATGTTCTCTTTTCGTTTCCCAGCCCTCCCCATTGAATTATGTACACGCTATCTTTTTTTTTTCCAAGTCTTTACAGATTTTGTGTAGTAGTATTATGTACATTAACACTGTGGCACATCTATGTCACTTCCTTTTCCTCCCTCTAACAGGCCCGTTCTCTGCTTGAGGTCTGCAAATGCATGGCCAGGCCTCTCAGGAGCATTTCCAGTACATCTAGCTTTACTTGAGAAATTATTGTATTTCTATAAGTTATGTTCCGAAATCATAGGAAATCTGGAGGTATGGGTGGCTGGTGGGGTTGTGCATGAACATTTGCCCTATTCGAAATTCATATGTATTTGAATGAATTTCAACACTCACAGGTGAAGGCCCCTATTCGCCCACAAATCAGATGGATCCTACCTTCGTTAAAGCTTTGTGGAAGCTTCAAGGAAGGCCAGATCTGCCCCGCCTGGCCTCCGATTCCTCCACCCCAATTCACACCCCCTTAACTCAAAATGCAGCCATAGCCACAGCCACAGCTGCTTCTGCTTCTGCCTCCACCACACACTCCTCTGTGGCCCAACTAGGCTTAGTAGGCCCTATTTGATTTGTCTGTGAATGTCGTTATTTGTATGAGGTCATACAATAACAAATAGCATGAATATTAATGCACATCCCTAGTTTTCTTCTTGTCTCTGAGGTAAGCTTCATAAAGCAGCAATGGGGAGCTTTTGTTTGATACCTTATGGAGTTCCTGAGGGGTTGATTCTGTCCCCTATGGTATTCCTTGTCTGAATGAAGCCTTTGGGAGAGGTAGTCAGGGGATCTGGAATGTGATGCCATCAGTATTCTGATGTCACCCAACCCTATCACTCCATTACATCTGAGTCATGGGAGTTGGAGGCATTGTGAGGAGTTATTGTCAGGTTTGATGAAAATGGAGGCAGGGAGGCACCATGGCTGAACCTGTCTAGATCATGGTAAAGCCAGTGACCCACAAAAGGAGACACAGCCACTGAAGCCTTCCAAGTGGAAAGTCCCAGGCTCAACAATCTTTATGACAATCAAATTGAAATATTTGGTGCCCAGTCTGCACATCTATGATTGTTTGTGCAAAAGTAAATCCTACTATCTCCAGTATATTCTACTCCAGAATAAAGGAATTTAAAAATTCAGTCCTCTTCAGCAATCCTACTTGGAGATGTGCCCAGCTGACATTAAATGCAGCATTTGATTAGGCATACTCAGGACTGGCCTGTCAACTCCCAGAATCCTCCTTGGTTTTCCTCAGACCAGAAAGTTTAGGACCACAGTTTCCCTTTAATGCTTTCATTTCTAGCAGCAGGCACCCGCTTCAGCCCTGGACCCAAATCTATTAAAAGAGACACTGGCACCTTTGTGGAATTCTTTGTGGAGTCAGCTGTGGGTCTTGGAATAATCATCAGCTCAGTTAGCAAATATCTGAGAGGAGCTTTTGCAGGCAGGCTGGGCAGATGACAGTAACAGTAGGAAAGCAATTTGGGATTATTACCTTTTGTTGTTTGCTTTTTTTGAGATGCTGAAGTTCGTGCCCGTTGCCCACTGAATTAAACAGTCTATTTAGGCCTATTATTTCCCTTCATTATTGTCACGTTGCTCAATAAAACCAAATGTGTTATTTGTCCGGCACAGTGACAGTGGATTTCCTTAATGACACCACATCATTGTGTGCCTTAGGAAACAGCTGCACAGGCCAGGAAAGTGATGACACATACTTGGAATTTTCTCCATCTTTCAACCATGTTTTTGATGACTATCCCATGAAATGAATAAAAGCTATCCGGTGTAAATGTTTGGCAGGTGCTATCCAGCTGCAGAACTAACACGGAAAGTGTCGTTCATGAGAACATTATCTATCTTCTTTCTCTCTCAACGCCCCCCCCCAACCCACTTCCCCCACTTCTTACCCAGACATTTGAACTTATCAGAGTGCTTCTCTATTCAGCCTACAAAAATGTGATTGCTCCAGTCCTTTTGCTGCAAATAATGTCTTTGTACTCTTTCTTTCTGTAAAAAAAAAAAAGAGAGAGAGATTTCACACTCTTTCTGCTTCTGCTTGCTTAGGTTTCCTACATGAAAATTTATTAAGAAAGGGAGATTTTGTACCTCATATGCAGCAAAGGAGAGATCCTATGGTTCTGCAGTGTTTATTCATCTTGCATTTTTCTACTATTTGGTAGAATGTATAGCAGAAAACTATTTAACTGGGAGGAGACTTCAGAATTAGGAAAAAAGCACTGGCCAATTGTCTACTTGCCATTGGAGCCACCTGCCACTGCCCAAGGAAGTTTTGGCTACTGCTGTGTCTTCATTTGAGGCAGAAGCAGGCACCTCATGCAATCATGATACTCCACTTCTGGGCACAACAACTGATGGTAGTGCAATTATTGCCGGGTGCAATTTTGTACCCTGAACAAACGTGTTTCCAACTACTGTTGAAAAGATGCCTCTCTGCTCAGAAGACGACACGGAGGATGTGTCTTTTTCAGCAGCCATCCCAGGAGTTTCCTCCCATGTGTGTCTTGTAACAGCCTGCCTCACTGGCTCAGTGGAGATTTGGCCTTAGGCATCTGGAGAAGCATCTGATTTGCACCAAACCTCCTAGCTTCAGCACCTGTTATCTCCAAACAGAGCTGGGCACTATCACTGTTTGAAACACTTTAGATTCCTCTAGTAGTCAGTCTTATCAACACTGGGCTTTCTCCTCAGTGTGTAACATGTTGCTATTTTAAATGCAGATACACTTTTTAGTAATTAAACATAAGAACATTGGAGGAGCCCTGCTGGATCAGGCCACAGCCCATCTAGTCCAGCATCCCACCTCACACACTGGCTACCAATCACTTCTGGGCATCTGAAGCAGAAGATGAAGAAGACAAAACCTTCACTGCTCTTGACTGCCTGCAAATGGCCTTGAGAGGCATCCTGCCTGCCTCTCCAACCCTGAGAAAGAACCTAAGCATCCATTCTAGGAGCCATTGATACAGCTGACCTCCATGAATTTGTCTAACCCTGTCTTAAAGCTACCCAGGCTGGTTGTTGTTATTACTTCTTCTGGCAGCAAGTTCTACAGACTGATGACCCTCTGCGTGAACAACGACTTATGGAAGTGAGCTAGCTTTCTCTGTGAGTGCCACTGAGCATGGGTTAAAACCCCAAGTTCTCCCAGGACTAGACTGGGAATGTCAGAAACAATTGTGGCATTCCTAGTACAGACCTGTATCAGTGGATGGATAGCCCAGTATATCAGTAGCATGGTAAATCTGGCGACCATGTGGTGGATTTCCCATAATTGTTTTCCTTATCTGGATGCCCATTAGGACTTTTTGGAATAAAGTGGAATCATTTAACTGAAAGGCATCCAAGTACACAAAAATAACAAAGCGGGTGGGGCAGATGTTTGGCTGACTCCTGTTATACTATTCAACATCATTTTGGCAGCTCCTGGAAGATGTCCACACAGATTCAGCCCCCAAATGCTTTTCATTTCTGCCCAGGGCTGGCAAGAGGCAATTGGGAGATCTTCTTTAGAACCTGCATTGCCTCTTGCTATCTGGAGGCAGCCTGTACCCGCTTGATAAACTATATATAATCATTTTTCATACAAATTAGAATGGAGGGAAGGAGGAAACTTGTGTAACACCAGCATGTAGCTGTTGGGTTGCCAGCAGAAGTAAGTGCATATAGAAGCAACTCTCACCAGTGTGCAGTGGAGAAGAGGTTTTCATTTGCACCTGCTTGCACCAGCCATGCTACCTGGCTTAGTAGACCATGCTACCTGGCTTAGTAGCAGGCCCTGGAAGACACACACTCTTGGGGAACACTCTGGTCACCCAGTGCCAGTGGCTGGCCTGTTCCTCAGCAAGAAAATAGTGCCAGGTCTCCCAAGTGTCCCCTGAGGTAGACCAGTCCAGCTGTCTGTCATGGAGACAGCTGGCCTGGTCAGAGTGGCACATAGAACCTGGCACAATGCCACCAGGTTGCTAATGGGACAATGGTCTCAGAAATGGGACATTTCCTGCATACCCACAGTAAGCCTTCCGGCTGCAACTTTGGAGATCAGGGAATTGTCACTCTTGACTTTCAAATTTAGTCCGGGACAGGACACAGTGGGGTGGATGACCCCTGGCTTGAGCCACTGTTCACCATTCCACTCCTAACCTGAACTAAGTGATGTGGGCCACAACCGGCCTTTGTACCCACATACCAAGGTGCATGGTAAAGAATCATCCTTAATCAATGCCTACGCACATGAACTGGTTACCAAAGCAAGACGTATTCCCCGGCATGAACATATAAACCGTAGCTGTCTCAGGCTGGGATGAGATGAGAAAGAACTGGGTCCTGTGCTGCAGCTGTGAGTTTTGAGCTTTTGTCACACCCTCCATCAGGTGTAATGCTGGCTGGAGATGGAAGAACTGATCACCTGAGTTGGCTGCTGCTTCTGCTGCAATTTTTCTTTTTTTTTTTTCTTTTGTCATTTTTGAATAGTTTAACTGTATTAACTGGGCATATTATTGTTTTACTTTGTTTTTACCCTGTTCTATTGTAATTTCTTATATTATGTAGCTTATTATCAGAATTCTGTATATTGTTTATAATGTATACAGTCAGACCTCCATATCCACAAAGATATGTTCCAGGTCCTATCACAGTTACTGAAAAAACACAGGGGAATGCACTCACTTTCCCATAATTCCTATGAAAGCCTGTGAGATTTCACAGGAATCATGGGAAATCTCACTCAATTTCCTGAGTGCTTCAGGCCTCTGAGAAGCTCCAGATAGACCTAATGGCACTGGTGTGGTGGGGGTGGGGGTGGAAGGCTGGTCTGGTTACTGTGGAAACAGTGAAACCCAGTGGTGGCTGGTGGACTTCTGAGCTGGGTGTTCACAGGAAAGGTGGGGTCACAGGGGCGGAACCTCTGAGGTCACTGGGGTGTAGCCACTGAGGTCACAGGGGCTGGGCTGCTAAGGTCACAGGGGTGGGGCCACTGAAGTCATGGGGCAGGGTCCAGGACCAGAAAGATACAGAACCAGATAAAGAAAATAATTTATGCATGGAACTGAACTCATGAATGAATAACAATATAAACCTGCTTTTTCTGCCTGCATGTCCACACTCAATGTCTTTGTAGCAGAAAAATTGCTAGTGAAAGAATCACAAAACAGCAATAACATAAGAGGAGCCCTGCTGGATCAGACCATAGCCCATCTAGTCCAACATCCTCTCTCACATAGTGGCCTGCCAGTTGCTTCTGGGCATCTCAAGGAGAAGACAAAGATGAAACTTTCACCTGCTCTCGAATCCCAGCAAATGGCCTCAGAGGCATCCTGCTTGTCCCCCCAGCCTGAAAGATGTACCTAGGCATCCATTCAAGTAGCCATTGATACAGCTGTTATCCATGTTATCCATGAGGGGTTCATTTAGAAAACAAGGGACATAAATGACAACATATAATACTAATAAACCAATAAACTAATTATTCATCAATTATAGTAAAATAAATATTTGGTTTATAGATATGACAATACCAGGTAAGGCCAGGATTGTAGAAAAAGAACTAGTAAAAGTACTAAATACTGGAGCTAGAAAATTTGGAAAACTCTAAGAGAAAAATCAATGTAAAACCCTAATCATATATAGCAATACCACAACACTTGGAACATCTTTTCCCCTGGAATGAATGTCTTCCAGTTAGGCCCTGGTCACATCTTTAGTTTAGGATGACTTCAGGTCATCTTCAGGTCATGCTATTCACATTATTTTTATTCAATTTGTTTTCCAAGCCGGCCTACCCCAGTTAGATTTTCCTAACTGGAGTCCTCTTTTCCAGAGGACTCATCCCAGCCTGGCATGCCAGGCCATCTTCTCTTCCTCAGTGTGAGGAAGGGGATGGGCTAAAGTAGGCTGAACCATGCTGTGGCGGGTGGGGTCCAGTCTTTCCTTTCATCCAATGTCTAAGCCAGGGCAGCATGCATGGAGTTTGTGAGGCACCTCCTCCTCTCCTCAGAGGAATCATACACATAAACTGAGGAGAGGATGACTCTTTTTTTAAATCACATGGAGAAGAAAAGCATGTAAAAAAGGAAGGCGGCATGGAGGTGGGGGAAAAGGTTTTAAAAAGAACTGCAAACACACACACACAATTCCCTTGAGTGACACAATGGCATCCAATAAAAAAGGAGATATATTTGATGCAGCAAAAGGGGTGGAGAGTCAAGAGTTCCATGGAGGAGGCTCAGGTCATTCATGGAGAAAGATGTGAGGGATGCAGCCCAGAGCAAGGATGGTCTGAAGACAACCTATAAAAATCTATGTGTAAACAGAACTGGTATGACCTCAGTTCAAATTATGAATAGGACGTCCTGTCTCATATAGATGTGACCAGGGCCTTAAAGAATATTACTATATTAGCAATCTCTTATATTTTAAGAAAGTACTTTACAATTCCAAAGGCCTTAGGAAATGACTGTGACATACTACATGTCCTTCTAAAGAATAATAAATGTGCCTTGTCTTGTATTTGTGATTGTTGGTGATATACTGCCAGTTTGAAATATATTTGTATTATAGTTATATAATTTAAATACACCTGTCCACACATGCATGCACACAAACCATTTATATATGTAACACCAGTAGAATGGAATTCTGGGAAACTTAGTGGAGGAAGAGTGCAATACCATTGCCAATTCCCCATGCATTCTCGTGGTGAGAAGCCAATCTGCTGGCAAAACTTCTCCATACGGAAACATCAACACTGCAGTTTCAAGACTTTGGAAGAAGAGAAAGAAAATATGATCTAATATTTGTAACAGAAAGGTGGAAGTATTAAAGATACTAGAAGTACACATACTGTATATTAGCAGAAGGATGTTTTGTTTTGCTTTGTTCACAAGAGAGGTTCCTGAAAGGATGGTGGATACAAGTGTGACAAGGCAAATGTTCTTTGTAGTATTTAATTGAAACTGCAGGAGAAAAAAAATTAATTCTGAAGTTGCATTTGGCATGAATTTTCGATGTCAACTCTGTACTTGTAATAGCTCTCAGAACATACTTAAAGTGGTGGCTATGCAATTGTCCTTTCCCCCCCTAGAATGCTAAAAAGATGCATAAATATCTAATAAATGGGATCACTTTAAAAATGAATCTCCATTCTAATTAGACTATTCTCAGGGTTCAAAAAGCACCAGTTCTCGGCAAGAATTTCTTGACAGTGGAAGGACAAGAAAGAAACTGCTCTTGCACAATATACTGATTCAGAAGCTCCTGACATCTGGATATATAGGTTCAAATCAGGTCACAGATGGGCTGAATGAATGGGAAGTATTCAGGGTTTCCTTCCTGTCCTCCTATATTATCAAGAAAACACCAGTGAACTAAAAGGACTTGCTCCTCAAACTTACTCGTGTTTTCCCTTCCAAAATCATGCTCATCTTTACCTGTGTGTCCCTGGCTCTGCCCGGATATTGTAGGTTAAAAATAATGCTAGGATAACTTTAAACTAGGATTTTAAAAAGAAAATCCAACAGCCACAATCGAAAATGTAAAGCCTGATGTAAAATTCAAGCTCTAATATTAACTGCCTGTTTCTGGGAAATAAAATGAAGAGGCAGCAGGAAGCTAAGAAACAAATTACTGAGGCACATTCAGTATTAATGACGGAAACCCAACTGTAACAAGAGGCTTATTTATGAAGGGCACTCAGGAATCCTATAGTTCTTCAAAGCTCAGGCAGAAATTTATGCCATGTGCGAGCACAGAAGTGTGTTGAATGTCTCTGGGCCTGAGCAATAACATTGTGTGCTTGTGCAATATTGTGCAATGACATCACACACAAGTATGATGTAGCCCCACCCATGGAGAGGGTGACAATGGTAATGACCACTCTTCTGACAGTGGTGTGTCCCCACACTTTTCCAATGGGACTCACCTACTCATGAGTCATTACAGGTGCTGAGGAGAACCCTGAGGGATTTTCGCACTGCAACGCGTTCCGTGTGGAACGCGTGCAGGCGGGAAGCTTAAGACACTTCCGGGCGCTTTTACCATTCACACACAGGCGCGCCGGAACGCGTTCGGGCGCGCCTGTGTGTGAACGGTAAAAGCGCCCGGAACTGTCTTGGCCCGGCAAAGGCCGGCCAGAGGCGGGGATTCGGCCGGCAGCACTGCCGCCCATTGGGTGATAGCACCCAAGGGGCGGGCAGCGCTGTCAAGCCACCCGCCCCGCGCTTCGTGCCAGCTCTACGGGCCCGGATCGGGCCCGCGGGACCTGGCACGAAGATGCCCGGGCACCCGGGCACCCATCATGGGGCCCGGGGCAAGGCTCCTATGGGGCAGGACCCCTTTGAAGATCAGAGCCCCTGGCTCTGATCTCTAAGGGCTCGCCCTGCGCCCCGATCTCGCCCATCTACGGGCTGCAGGCGCCTGGATCTAGGTGCCTCCAGCCTGCAGATGAGTCCCCCGCCCCCCCCCCAGTCCCCCAAACCCCCACCCCAACCACCCTCCGGCCCGGATCGGGCCGATCTTCGCTCTCGAGGCACCCACAGAGCGAAGATGTTTCCCCCCCCTCCCCCAGGGCCCTGGGAGGACGCGCGCGCGACGGATCACCTACCTCTTGGCCGTCCAGCGTCCGACTGAGGGTGGCATTGTGGGATCGCGCAGGACGCAGCCCACCTAGCCCCCCTATTGGACAAGCATTGGGGACTGGGGAGGGGGGGCGGCTGATCTGCGGGGCGCTTGCGCCCCACAGACGGCCGCGATGGGGGCGGGAGGGACCCTTGGGGGACCGGAGCGATGCGCTCCGGTCGACCAAGGCGTTCCTCGCCCCCAGCCAGCCCAACATCGGCCTCCTGCCACCCCGGAATGGGGCTGCAGGAAGCCGATGCTGGTGGCTCCCCGGCTTCGGCAGCCCGATTCGGGCTGCCGGACCCGGGAAGGAGCCACGTCCCGGCGGCCGTCGGAGGCGACAGACGGGACACACCGAATCGGGGTTCCCCTGTCCCATCTGCCAGGGTCACTGACCCAGGCAGATGGGAAAGGGGAACCCCAATTCGGTGGGTCCCGTCTACCGGCTTTGCCGCGCCGGCGCAATCGGGCCCTGGGGGCGTGCCGACGGCTGTCAGGGAGAGAAGCGTGCGAACGCTTCTCTCCCGGAACGCGCCGGGGCGGCTCGTACACGTTGGAACGGATGTAGAGCACTTTAAAGTGCTCTGCATCTGGAACGCGTGGAAGACAGCTCCGGACACGAGGTGGCGCAAGCCCCGCTCGGGCAATGCGAATGCCTCGTCCGGAGCTGTCTTCCATGTGTACCGGAAAGGCCTCTGCGAAAAGGCCTCTGGGTTGCCTGCTGAAGCACCTGCCAGTCTGAGGCCTCCCTAAGCAGTTCTTAAGAAATGAACTTCTTATGAACTTCAGTTTCATACAGGCATATTATGTAACTAAATACACTTAACATGCTGTCTGCACTTCCACAGAAGTGTGCACAAAATGCATCTACATGGATGTGATCGCCATCTGAGGTGCCTGCCCCACACAGTGTGATTTTCCACCCTTTCTGCGGATGCCTTGGATCACCACTTGAAATGATGCCTCCTTCTGCACACTTCTGTGTTCCAGACTAAGCTGAATCAGTATGCCAGTAGTCCTTGATGTCAAGGACTACCAGTAATCCAGATCTGAGCCCTCCTGATATGGATTATACTTTGTCCTGTGCAGATGCTGTGTACAAGCAGTGGTCAGAACCTCCTGTTTTCCACACTAACAGAATGCCAACAATTAGTGAACTTCTGGTAAGAGCATCCACATGTGACGTAGGCTGTTACAGCCTCCAAGCGTGCTCTGCCTCCCCAGAAGTTCACTAATTGTTGATTAGGCTTGGAGCACTAAATTGTGCTCCACACCTTTACCAACATTGAGCAAAAGCTTACCTGAAGTGTCCAGCAGTGCGACCATTTACTCTTCTTCCGGTTCCCTGTTGTTAATGGGTGGGGGAGGCAGTGTCTGCGCAGGTGTGGTCACAGTGGTGTCTGTGATCAGTCGCTGGCCTCTGCCCTGACCGGACCTCTGATCCCTGGGAGTGGTGTCCTGGCATTTGATCAGCAAACAAGTAGTGTGCACTGCAGGTTCGATCACGGGTGCTGATGTGATCAGTCACAATAAGTCCTTCTGCTTGAACACACCGCTCTGCAACAGCATCCGAGCATGTCATGGAACAGCCAATTGCGGCAGCAAGGAGGTGGAACTTCCAGCTTTGGATGCAGCGGCATGGGCAGGTAAATGGGAGGACCACTCATACTTCTGGCTGGTAATGGATGCTTTGATGAAGCTTTCCTCATTACTTTACCAGAAGTTTACCAGCCCTGGTTCATGGCAGCCTAATCAGGTATGTGTGAAAACACCCCAGGGTGTGAGGTAGCGATCTACTCAGGAAACGCTTCTGCTAACTTCAAGGCCAGGAAAAGCAAGTTCCTCAGTAGCTGCAGTTCTTTACCAACCACATTTGTAATTTCAGCCTATGCTGGAAGAAAATTATAATGAAAAACAAACAAACTACAAAGTGCCTTATATTTCACAACTGCCTGAGAAAAACACTTGTGGAATAATGCCTGGGACTAGCTGGTAGATTGCACCGAAAAATGGAAGCCCTGAGCTATTGGAATTTTGGCTTCATCTGATTAGTGAATATTCCATGGAAATTCACTGCTTAGGACTATTCAAACACAACTGGTGATGAAAACTCTTCCCAGGGGTTTTATACATAGCACGGCTTCAGTATTTGCTGGCCATTATCATACAGAGTATTTTTGGAGCTCTTGCATGTTTCGCAGGAATGCACCACATCCCACCCACCTCAGTTATCTACAGGAAGGAGATTACATTTAATTACTTGAAGCCAGCCACCCCCACCAGTGTCATGTAAACTAAAAGCACCTGTTAGTTCAAATACTGTTACTAAGGTTTTCCTCATTAAAGGAATGCTATGGAAAATCAATGAACTTGTATATCCTCCAGAGAGGCAGATATCCATTGAATGCAGCTTGTTTAGTGGCCTTTAAGCTATCGCTAAACTGCCATTGTATACATGAGCAAGATAAAGAAAAGGTTTTGCTGGACTGAAAAGTCCATAAATTGGATTTATTGTCATCTCCAGTGAATATTCCTTACATTAAATAATAAATCTTCAGCCTTCATAACTCATTCCCTCCTTTTTTTCCCCATAATACAGTATTCAGAGACAAACATACATGTGAGGCATTTTTAGAAAAAAGTTGGGTGATGGGGGAGCAAAAGGGAAGAGGAGGGAAAGAAGACCATATTATAAGTTAGGGAGGAATGAACTCACCTATACCTGTGGTATACTGAATTATGCTTTCCACATATCCTCAGATTGTGTATTTTTGTGCTTTTTGAGTTGGCTTATCTGGAATGCTGCATGAACCACCTACAACCATCAGGCATTCCTGCATGAAGGCTGAAGGTGATCACTCCCAGACAGGAATGATTGCACTTCCACAACACTTAGGCTGTGTTCACACCTAAGGTTTAATCCAGCTTCAGGCCACTTTCAGAGCGAGAGACCATTTAAGCAAAGTGTCAAGCAGTTTTCTTTTGGCATTGTCCAACTCAGAAAATGTACCTTTGGGTTAGAGCAGTGTTTCCCAAATTGTGGTACGTGTACTCCCAGGGGTACAGGAAGAGTTTGGTGGGGGTACGCATTGCACTGGAGTTTGGTGGGGATCACGTGGGAATATCCACTGCACTGTGCTTAGCTGTGCCCACAGAACAAGGAAAGAAATAGGTGCGTATCACAGTTTTTACACGGGAACTGGGGCCATCGTACATCGTATCGCAACTCATTATGGCGGGAACTTCTGTGCATCCTTCGTGCAGCTCGGGTTCGGCCATTTTTAAACTGTAGGAACATTAACAGTTGATGTTGAGCCGCGGAGCTGTTTAAACGCTGGAGAACTGCGGTGTTATCTAACGGTCTTGTGAGGCGTGACACGGCGTGAATATACTGAACTTCGTTACAGAGACAACTTACTTCTTTAATAGTTAGTTCCGGGCGCCTGTTATTGTGCTTTAGTAAGTTCCACTGATTTTGATTATTTTTATAAAATACAATTTTTATCCTTGATGTTTTTTATGAGGGGTACTCAGCATTACGAACATTATAGAAGGTGTACACATATGTCAAAAGTTTGGGAAACACTGGGTTAGATAATGCGGAAAGAAAATGACTGGTCACTTTGCTGTTATGTTATTCCATTCTGAAAGAGGATGGAAGCTGGATTACTATTTACATGTGAACGGAGCCTTAGTTAAGTGCCATGAAGCTTTGGGACAGGGACAGTGTTCACAATGTGGATGCCAGCCTTCATATTATATCTTAACTTCCCTGGGACAATGTACCTGGGAAGTCAAGTGCAAATAGGCCTTTTGGTGAGGGATTTACCTATAACTTTTTAAAAATCTAAGTAGATGATGTTTACAGGCTCACCACTATTCTACCTTATCCACATTAGGCAGGACTTTCCCTTACAAAAGCCATGTTGGCTGTCTTTGAGCAAAGCCTGAGCCTGCAAATGTATGGTGATTCTATTTTATTATTTTGAAAGCAAATGACCACTGCTGCAGATTATTACAAAACATGATGGGGAAGATGCCAAGTTATTTTCAGAAATATATCCCATAATAGAAGCAACTCTGCAACGGTCTTGTATAGATTTCAAACCTTTACAGCAATTTCTAACATGGATTAACAGTATGGCAGATTAGTTTGGCTTTGTACAAACATGCTTTGTACTTATCTAGGCACATTTCTTTTGCTGCTGAGCATCTATGTAACGGATCTGTAACGCTTGCATTTTCTTGGCTAGGATATATGTCCTTATTCATATGGGCCAGGTATTAAAGTTCCTTCTGACTCTAAAGCAGAAATTCAAGTAATAGCTGAAGTGTAATCATTTCAAGAATAAATTATGGAAATGGCCCAGGATGTAAACTACAAATCAATGTGAAATCCAGACCTCTATCTCCAAAGACTTTCTGTTCTGGAGTTTATGGGAGTTATGTGGCTAAGCATCACAGAATTGTAAATCCAAAGGGACAGTTCTTACCTTCTGTACCTTACAGTTCAGTAAGATATGCATTCAGACATAATTCATGGCCTTCACAATGTGTATTATAGAGATTTACAGGATGCAATTCCAGTTGTCATGAGGTAATGGCAACAGTTGAAGGAATATCTATCCAGGTGGTTTTGATATATAAAATGTGTTGCGGTCCAAACATTCCTTTAACTGGAATTTGACAGGGAAACATCTAAAACACAATCTACAACTGAGCAGACATGTGAATTGCAATTAGTCACGGTTATGTTGCAGCTTTGGCTCTGAAATGCTCCATTCCCCCACCCAGGTGTTTTCTAGCTTCTTGAGAAATGATCACAGATTAGAAATGTGGAAGGTTTTAATGCCCATGAAATATTCCTGGGGTAAATTTCTTTTGCAAGAACAGAGTGAGCGCTGCACAGAATGGTCTTCCCCATGGTTTCTTGGGAACTCATAAACCTTTTAAAATTACATCTTTGGAAATAATAAATTTAAATAACTATGTGAAAAGAATGCACAATTCAACCCTAGGCATATATAGCCAGAAGCAGTATCACCCTAAGAATTTATTCTATTATTTGCATTGTTATCCTGCCCTATACTCAAAGATCTCGGGCGGGTTACAACACTTAAAACCAAATACAAACATATTAATCCAATAAAAGTGTGTGAAAAGTGGGGAGAAAAAGCAATATCCCCAATTAGCCAAAGGCCAGGGCAAAAAGGTACGTTTTCACTGCTCTCCCAAACTGGTCAAGTGAAGGTGCCTGATGCACCTCAAGGGGAAGATTATTCCATAGTCTAGGGGCCATCGCTGAGAAGATCATATCCCAGGTGCCCACCCTTTATTGCTGCTGGGTGGTGGTACAACTAGGAAGACCTCTCCAACAGATCTTAAGGCATGGTTAGATCAGTATAGAAGAAGGTGTTCCTATAGACATTTGGGACCTAGGTCGTCTAGGGCCTTCTTGGTTGAAGTTAACATCTTGAATTGGGCTCGGTAGCAAACTGGCAGCCAGGGCAGTTGCCAGTCTGTACCAGCTACAGCTTCCAAACTTTCTTCAAGGGCAGTCCCTTGTAGAGTGCATTACAATAATCTAGTCTGGAAGTTACTGCAGCATGAATAACTGTGGCTAATTTATCTCTGTCCAGAAGGGGCCTCAAGTTGTTAAACCAGCTGTAGTTGGGAATAGGCACTCTTGGCCACAGCCTCCATCTGAGCTTCAAGCGTCAGCAGTGCAAAACCTTCCTCCAAGAGCACAAGAGTCCAAGAGCACCATGCCTGGTAACTTCCAGACTGGACTACTGTATGTGTTCTACATGGCTGCCCCTGAAGATGGCTTGGAAGCTGCGGCTGGTGCAGAATGAAGCCACTAGACTGCTGATTGGAACAGTGGGACGGATGCACATCCTGCTGGGCTTAATAATCTGCACTGGCTGCCAATTCACTACCAAGCCCAATTTAAGGTATTAATTTTAACTTATAAGACCCTAAATGACTTGGGCCCCAAATATCTAAAGGAATGGCTTCTTCCATATCAACGTGCCCTAAGATCTGCAGGGGAGGTCCTCCTGGATTGTACTGCTACTCTCAGTAGCAAAAGGGCTGGCACCTGGGATGGGGCCTTCTCAGTGGTGGCTCCCAGACTGTGGAACAGTTTCTCTCCTGAGGAGCATCAGGCATCTTCACTTTATGCATTCAGGAGAGCAGCGAAGACACATCTCTTTGCCTTGGCCATTCGCTAAACAAAGAAATGGATTTCCTCCCCACATTCAGGTATTGTTATGGTTTTAATGCTCATTTTATATGTGTACTGGTTTTTAATGTTGTAGCCTGCCCTGAGACCTTGGGGTATATGGCAGAATAAAAATTCAAATTAATAAATAAACCATGCTACAATGGTATACCAGGCTACAGTGTGTACAGTGCATGTTCATGGGCTAGTATATCTTGCTCGGCTCCATTTCAGCTGGAAAAGCTTAGGTTGGCAACTTCAAAGCTGGACTAGTGCATAGTCCATCTGTAGCCCAGGGCAATCTGTCCTAGGGATGTACACGGAGCCATTTTCCACATTCTATTTGAGTTGAATAGAATGTGGAAAAATTCAGCTATGGCCGAATCCCCCCCCCCCCGGGATGTGGGGGTATTCGTATCCGTACACTGATATTCTATTGAATATCCATGCCTGGAATGAATAAATCACCCCCCAGCCCTCCATTCCCACTGCCTACCCCACTTACCTGAACACCACACCTCCTCCTCCATGCCTCCACGGCCCCTTCTTCCGGGGTTCCAGAGGGCCCTGGAAGAGGCTCGAAGTGCCAGTGGGGCTCCCTGCCAGGTAAGTGGGAGGTCAGCAGGAGCACTCCAGTGGCAAACTGGGCCCCGGAAAAGGCCCAGGTCACCACCAAAGCAGGTAAGAGGGCCCTAGGGAGGCCCCGGGGGGGGGGTTGAGGGAGGGTGGCTGAGGGAGTCCCTGGGGCATCCAGTATCCATAGAAACTTCGACTGAAGCTTCTATGGATACTGGATTATTCAATTTGTGGACAGATATGGCCCTTCGAATAGGGCCCTATTCAACCCGTCCACGAATCTTGGAATTCGGACACATTCTGAATGTACCAAATAACTTGTGCACATCCCTAATCTGTCCCATCTTGGGACTAGTTGCTTGTACTGGTATGGTAGTGCAGAATTGTCCCATGCAGTGCAAAGCCTTCCTCCAGGAGCACCAGGGCTCTGTACCCGTAAAAAGGCAGCAGCTTGGATACTTGTCTCTAGCTTGGACGGTTAAATAGAAGCATTGATATTTAGAATTGCAAGCTGCAGACTTTTGTGGTAGCATCAGTGATGCAGTTGTGCTTGTTTGCCAGAAGATGGAAGTGAAGCACTTTCCTCCCTCTGTTCTTTTAGAAACTAGAATAAGCATGTTAAGGCTAGAGTGATCACCCCTGCTGCTGACTTTCTGGTTCAGTCTAAATATTCCATCCCCATCACCTGCACCTGCACCACCACTACCACTACCATCTTTTTTAAAAAAAGAAGTTTTGGAGCATCTTTTTCCTGTAAGCTATTCAGGTGTTCAGCAGGATACATACGATTAAAGTAAGTAACGAGAAAAATCAGTACTGTGGATGGACAGTGGTGAAACATTAAATACTTTCCCCTATATAGCTGCTAAACACTGGGGATCAGGATTAGCAACCTAGGATCAGAGCCTTTCTTCCGAGTTGCTGAGCCAGTTTGGTTTTGTGGTTGGACTCTTATCTGGAGGTCTCCTGGTTTGATTCCACATTCTTACACGAAGCCAGCTGGGTGACCTTGGGCTAGTCACAGCTCTCTTTCTGAACTCTCACAGCCCCACCAACCTCACAGGGTGTCTGTTGTGGGGAGAACAACAGAAGGTTTGTCTGCCACTTTGAGTCCTCTTAAATGGGTGAGAAAATGGAGCATAAAAGCCAACTCTTCTTCCTCATCATCTACCCTGCTTAGCCTTAAAAAGAGTCGTCAGCCCGGGGTCTCTGCCATCACTTGCTACCTGCAAGTAGAGCAGAGGAAGTCATCAGGCAAATGCCATTCTAAAGCTTTCAAGGCCCTTGACAAAAGTTACACATGAAAATGACATCCCTTGACTTTGGTTCCCTTTATGGTTCAAGAGGGAGTAAATGATAACATGTCTGCAACATTCAGAGAGCTACTGTGTCAGGGTGATAGTTTTGAAAAGCATCTACATGCAACTAGGGGTGTGCACAAATGCAATTTTCCACATTCGATTCGAGTTGAATATTCAAATGTCTGAATTTGTATGAACAGAGAAAAAACGAACGTATTAAAAATTCGAACCAATTCAAATACATTTGAATCTATTTGTACAAATATTCTATTCGTATTTGATGATACGAATATCGACAACATTCATATGCGTCTGTATGCATTCCATTTTTATCCTGTACGCATCCTGTTTTCATCCCGTACATATCCATACAAATAAGTATGGATACGAGTAAGATGCGTATGGATACGTATATAATGCATACGTATCTGTACACACATGAATGTCTGAATAATTTGTACGAATGATTCGAAACATTTGAATTCATTTGAATGTTAAAAAATGAATGTAAAGACATTTGATTTGAATGTCCAAATTTGAACGAATTTGAATGAATTTCAAATGTTTTTCATATTCTTGCACATCTCCATATGCAATCCTGTTGCACTGTTTGGGCTGTTACATATGCAGGGCCTAGGCAGGTTGCATCCTCAGCTGCCTAGAAGTGTTCTGGGTAAGGGCCCAAGGGCTGCAATGTCTTGATGCCAGAGGAACCCCCTGAAACACCTCCACCAGCCCACCTCCAATGTCAGGTAAGCACTGTTGGAAGTGTCCTTCCCAAAGGGAGATAAGAACAATTCTGAGGTTGCTAGCTGCCCTCAGGTGTTTGCGCTGTTGCTGTCCAAATAGGCACTGGCTATATGAGTGATTTACCTACCTGTTCTGCACACCATTTCTGGTGCGCCCCCAAACCACAACTGTGCTGTCACTTAAAAACTGGGAAACTTTCAATATCTGCATCATGTACTGTGGAGTGATCAGTGTGGAAGTGATCTTGGATTTCATCTTGGAATCAGATGGAATGATTTGATAGACTGAACCATGGTGTGTTTCAATGCCAAACTTGGCAAGCTTCAGTAGACTATCCAAAGAAATGTTTAATTGGCAAATTGGAGAATTTTAGGTTATTTTGCAGGGGAGGGTAATATATGCAGGAGCAGTTACATGATCTGTTTTCAGATTATGTTCCATATGAACTTCTAAACCCTACCTATTCCTTAGGTAATGCTTGCCTAAATGGTAGCTCCATCCAACTTTTCAGCAAGATTCCTTTAGTTGGAGTGTATTCACCTGACCAAATTTTGATTGTCTCTAAATTTTCTGTTTTAAAGCTTCAGTGCTAGTGAAGTTTAGTAGCTCGTGCAAGTCAAGCTGTTCTTAAAATAACCAACTTGCAGGTTCATAGATAGAACTGATATATAAGTCATAAATTCTGAGACAAAAAAGGTGCCTTGCATGCTACAAAACCCATTAAAGTGACTGATTACTGAGAGCTGACTGTGAAGATCAGATTTTATACTATCGATACAATGGTGTTGTTCATTTTCAGCGTTTCAGTGTTTTTCACACTTGGCACTCATGATGTGCTCCTGCCTGCAGAAGACAATAGATGAATTATCTCCAACTGTTGGGCAGTCTGGGCTTGTTTCCTATTAAGCAGAAGAGTAAGGAAGGTTGTCCCCAGACAGTGACTGCATATTGTGCAAGGAAATTATAGCAAGGTGTATTACTTCTCTGCCATTACTGCTTCCTAGCTAGAGAGCACCAATGCAGCACTGCCTTTGTGCATTTTAAGTCATGCATGCATCCAAGCATCTGGAAGACCTGTGGACAGAGCAATGGTCACTACCAATCTGTCCCCAAGGTAAGAAAAAGTGCTATTACTGGGAAACCCGTGACCCAGCAATAGGGTGTTTTCTTTGGGATTTTTCGTTTTTGCTTTTTAGAGAGAGGGAAAGAGGGCTATGGTGGGGTTGGTTCTATATTCTCCCTATCTAGATAAGGCTGAAGGTTTTTTTTGTGGTTGTTAGGGTTTTTTTTTAGTAAGTGCTTAGTTATGATTACTTGATGTTATATACCAGTGCCAGTTAACTAACTTCTAGTGATGTGCATGAATGGATTTTTTGATTTTGTTACGTGACAAATCAAATGTTAGAAAATGCATATTCGTTTGAATAGATCCCCTTTGAATGTGATAGGATTCTACTTGATACGAATGTATTCATACAAATTTGTACAAATATCCAATACGTATCTGATATGAATGAATACATATCCAACACGTATCCTGTAAGAAATCCACTCTCTGAAAGCATCAAATGCGACCTGAATCCACTTTTTATCCACTCTAAATCTATGTTGAATGCAATCTGAATCTGTTGCAGTTGCCTGATGCGGCTACTTTCCCGCCTCCCCAGTTTAACAAATCTCCAAACTGTTCATACGAATGTCTGAAACATTCATATTCATACAAATGTTAATGTACAAATGTCATAACATTCGATTCATGTACGAATGTCCGAATTCGTATGAATTTGTACAAATAATGAATGTGAATGAAATTTGTGCATATCCCTACTAACTGGGTGACCTTGGGCTGACTTTTGTAAGCTGGGAAGGCGGAACTAGGCCAAGAAGTAGGGAAACAACTGCACCGTAGTCCACTTTGTCTAAGGCTCCATCTGTATGGGGCCTTAAACCAGAATAAGATCCAGTGCAGAAAGGACCTAAGATTCACAAATGACCTACTCCGACTTGTGTTGCAGACACTGAATTAATAAAAGGAGCTCTGATGGAAATGGATAGGAACGACACTCCTCACTGTGCTTCCACAACTTCATTTTTGCTGTTTGAGGGGATGTTGCAGCTGGGGCTCCTCTGGGTGTGTTTTTGTGCCTCACCTCCAGGTACCTTGGACAGGGATCACACAGTCCAGCGAGTGTCTTATGCCACCAAATATGGAGATGTGCCATTCCAGATGGTCTCTGGAGGTACCTGAATGGTAAGTGGAGACATGACTAGGTATTTTACCAGAGCTTCATTCTGGGTTAGACGAATTGATGGATGACAGATGTATCAATGGCTACTAGAATGGATGCTAAGCACATCTTTCAGGCTGGGGGGAGGGGGCAGGCAGGACCCTCTAGGGCTAATTACTGGGATTTGAGAGCAGGTGAGCATTTGTCCTTATCTTCTGCTTGACATGTCCATGAGCAATTGGTGGGCCACTGTGTGGGACAGAATGCTGGACTAGATGGGCTGTGGCCTTATCCAGCAGGGCTCCTCTTATGTTCTTAGGTCTTCCCCAAAGCCACGGATTAGAGTGGGGTCACAGTACTGAGGATGGGGTCTCAGCAACGAAGAGCTACAAAATCAACCTTCTGTGTGCGGAGGACACTTCCTTCCTCCAGGAGAGGGCAGTTGATAGCTTCTCTTTCACCTGATGGAGTATTGTGTTGAAGAGCTCACTGTAGCCACTGTACAAAATCATCTGCAACTTATTCTTGAAGCTATTGAGCACAAGAGACCAGTTTCCTAGTAATACATTTCTGTTATCAGTGTATTGCAGTGGCAAAAGTGTCAGACTAGAGCCTGAGACAACTTCTGCTTGGATGCTTTGGAGACCATGCCTGGCTTGGAAAAGTGTTTTGGTCTAAGAATATGGCATGTGGTGTGGGCACAGCCTGGCAGCCATCCACTTGTCAGACAGCCCAGCCTCAGTCTACCTTCAAGGATGGGGAACAACTGTTTCTTGGCTTCAAAGTTCCAGACTGGGTACATTCACAATGTTGCTTGCCTTGGTCTTGTTTGTGAGCCAGATCTCCTATGTTTCTGCATTCTAGAGCACAGTAACAGGAACTGGGACTCAGCCTGACCTGTGCAGGGACTGCTTTGAAATGATCCACTGCTAGAGCACTCCTAGGCCCTTTTCACCCTTAGCAAAAGGGGAAGTCCAGGTATGTCCCAGCATGGGGCATGCATACTGCTCAGAGCCCCTTCTATTCCAGAAGCAGCTCTGTGCATGCCGGACAGTCTCCCAACCGTTTAGCTGTGTAGCACAAGTTTTCCTTGCTTTTTATGAGAAATGATGGGCAGCTTGTACATGGACCTTATGGACTGGGTCAGGGAGGGCAGGATCTGTTCAGTAGAACTGTAGCTGTACTCTAGCTGCACTGGCCTTACCTTTGGAGTACTATCCAGTGTGAAAACGGTTCCAGAACTTGTGCCAGTGCTTCCCTATGGTTTCCCAGGTGTGCCTGGTTGGACCAAGCCAAGCAGAGTGTGGAGCCATACACCATTCACTGGGCTCTGGAAATAGCTCCAGGCATGGGCCATTTGCAGTGTGCCACAATCATCCCTCTGGCCTGTGACCTTGGAGGCCGGGGGGACTTTCATTCCCAATGCCGAAACTGTTAGCTGCCATGGAAATGGCTGCTGCTGTGATCCTCACATTCTTGACTTGAATCACTTGATTCAAGATGGAAGCAAGCTCCATGTTTTGATGTTATTTGCTGCTTACCATTAAGCTGCCTTGCTGTAGAGACACTGATTCCACTTCCTTACTTTGTTTGTACGAAATGACCCCAAACATTATTCCTTGTTTTACATTTTTAATTAGGGACACACTTTCTTGCTGGGTTTCTCAAGCCTAGTGTGACAAAGATTCTTTTTTTCAGGCCACGGAGACCTCCTGTGTATCAGAACACACAAGGAGGTCAAATCTCTGTTCTATCTATATACAAAGTTAGTTCACACTTTTTTCCACCAAAAGCTGAAGAAAGCATTTTTTTTTTTGTCACCTTCCTGTGAAACTGCTAAAACGGTGATGTTTTATTTTCAAGCTTCTTTCCTCGCTGTGCAACTTTTCACATGCCTTAAGGATAGGTGACATTTGCACCATTGCATTGTGGGAGCTGCCTTTCTCAGCTGTACCAGTCCCAGTCCTAGTCCCACCCCACCCCACCCTCTCCCTTCATTCAGATGGTGCTGCCTCCCTCGGCAGGCTGCTTACCGATGGCTGCTGCTTTGTTTTCCAAATGAAGTCCTGGCAACCCTACAAGCCACCGAGAACGCGCAGCCGAGAGCATTGCCTGCCAGGTAGCAGAACAATGTCGCAGTGAGGGGAAAGTGTCAGGCGATGCATTATTATTCTAGATAAGCCGTTTTCATTAGCCGCTGAAAGCAACATCTGTTTCCCCATAATGATGGGGCGATTTCTCTTCACCAGATATCGGTTCGTTAATGATCTTAGGAGCTGTCCGCCTTCCTAAGCAGGTGCTCCTGCATGGTGATGAAAACCCAGCTCTGGACCGAGCCAACGGCGAGACAATGCTTGGCAAAGGATGTTGTGGTAATGGTTTAAGCACCGCTGCAGGAAAAGTTCCAAATCCAAACTGCTCCGAGCTCAACAGCTTTTGACCCTCAGGCTTTCTAGCACACTTGAGGATTACCCAGACTAAGAGAGACAAGAGGCCTTTCTGCACTTAGCCTTATTCTGGATTGTGTCCCAGAATAGGGGCCTGCTGTCTGCATGATCACACAGGCTATGGCAGGCACCAAGCGAGGCCCACCATAGCCTGCATTAGCATGTGGACCACAGACCCCTATCTCAAGATATATTCCTGAATAAGGCCGAGTGCAGAAAGCACCGTGGCCTCTCACCTCCTGAGCTTTAGCAGTTTGGCTGGTGCCTTCCTGACTGGGGCTGAGCAATGGAGCTGGCTATTTTGGCCTGCCCACCCTGACATCCCCTTCCCTGGCAGTATCTACTTCTATGGCTCCTTAGGGGAATTGCAGCAGAGGCGGGCTTAAACACACACACATGCACAAGTATGCCAGAGAAAGGCAGCCTTCTTCCTTAGGCTCTTCAACATGGGACACAGAAACTGTTCTGGTAGTAAGTGGGCGCCGCTTGCTCTTGCCCAAGGCTTTTAACTCTTTGCTGACTGTGGATAGAGCAAGTCCCGCGTTTACAGGGAAAAACCTCCCTTTGCCCCCTGAGCAAGCAAACAGGCAGGACGCCCAGAACTATTTTATTTGTAAGTTTTATTTTAAAATTAAAATAAAAACAAACACACAAAAGGAAAGACTATGTGCTTGTCTTAATTTCCCCGCCCCATTCATTTAATGTCTTTTATTTAACGTAAATAGCTTACATACATTGACACATTAACACGAAGATAACAAAATGCAATACAGAAAATACATATAAGACCATAAGTAAAGGAGTGATCACATTTACTCTGCTACATTGTAGGTTTCAGGTGACTTTGGGACAGGCCAGCATTTGCAGCGCCTCTGTCCCTGATCTTAACTTCCCTGGGATGGTGGCTCAGGGAAGTTAGGTGTGAAAAGACCCTTTGATCCTTCCCCAAAGCCTGCCTTTTAGATCTGAGTCATCCACGCAAAAGGAGCAGAGACCAGGGCCTATTCGCACTTGGGTTTATCCTGGAATATATTCTGGAATAGAGGCCTGCTGTCCCCAAGCTAGTACAGGCTACAGCAGGTGCCAGGTGAGGCCTGACAGGGTCTGCATTAGCATGCAGACAACAGACCTTTATCCTGAAATATATTCTAAAATATGGCCAAGTGCAAACAGGCCCCTTGAGCATTTGGAAGGCTGCCCTAAGAAATTCCATGTTGCTCTCACAATCCAAAATCCATTCACCTCCATGTTTATGTCCATTACCTGACATGATCAGAAGTGAGAGGCCATTTGAACATTTCACAAAACACTTGAAACTGCATTTTGCACAACCCCAGTAAACAGTAATAATAGTACTTGTCTGTACATAATAGTACTTGTTTATTCCTCCTCTGACTTTTCTTGAGGCCTATTTACACTTAGGCCTCTGGCTAACAATTAGGACAGCTCTGGGACAGACCATTTGCTTTCTGGGATGGCTGGTTCCTTCCAGAAGCGTCCCGGCCTGTCCCTGAGCTGCCCTAATTGCAGCCGAGGTGTGGAGCATGAAATTGTGTGGAGCACACTCAGCCCAACGTTAGCCCCAAGCATCCCAGAGCTGTCCGGCAGAGAGAGCATTCACACGCTCCCTGCCCAGCAGCCCAGGAGGCCTGCCCCAGGCAGCTGCTATTGGGCCCTATCCGGGGGTGGGACTTGACTGGCCCTGGGCGCCTTGGGGTCCTGCTGGCTGCCACCATCTTGACTGAGCAAGTGGGAGCCTGCGGGGACCTCCTGGGTGCCCACCCCGACCCAGGGGTGTGCGCTGCCCCCCAGCCTCCCATGCCCCACTTACCTCTTCGGATCACTGGCTGGGCCTGGATAGGTCCCAGGGCTTGCAGTATGTGGGAGATCATTTTTGGCAGATCACCCACCAGCGACCCAACATGTCCCCGGAACTGGGCTGCCAGACAGTGGGCCAATAGTGGCCAATGGTGGCAGCCCGGGACAGGCTGTCCAGCCCCCATGGCGGCCATCCAGGCTGGTACATGTGGGGGACAGTTAAACCATTCGCTGTGGCTGCATCCCTTAATAGCAAAGGTGTGAATGATCAAACTGTCCCCCTTGTGTAACTGCCTCTGATTTCAAATCTCTCTTCTCAGCGCCCATTGCTCCACACCTAATCAGCAATTAGTGAGCTTCTGGTGAGGACAGGGACAGTTGGAGGCTGTAACAGCCTACTCCACATGCAGATGCTCTTCACCAGAAGTTCACTAATCGTGCACTACCAGCTATAGTGTGAACAGGCCTCCATTCTTGCTGACGGTGCTCAGCTGCGTCTCCTGACCAATTGCTGCAAAAAATTAATTTCTAGCTCTTATTATTGGCAGAGAAATGGTGAACATAATTCTCAACTGATGAGCTGCTGATGTTGACACCAGAGCAAGTGTTCATGTGTGTGTGTGTGATAGAGATAGAGGGAGAGAAGGAGGCAGGGAGTGCTCAGGCATGGTGGTTTTTAAAAATATATAGACAGTTTTGCAAGTTAACACCATTGGCTCTCACTTGCTGGTCAGCTTTCTACTTCATAAAAGGTGTGAGCTGGACTTTGAAGTCTTAACAGTTCTGTACAGTCAAAGAATACTCCTCTAGGTTTGTTGAAAGTGTGCCAGAGAGCTTTTTCTCTCCCCCGCCACCCCTCCCCATCTTTCTCTGCTCCCCTTCTGCTAGGTGGCTCATTACTTCATAAATCTGAGTCAGAAGAGGCATTGGAGCTGGGGAGCAACCAGGCTGCTTCATGCATCGCAAGCCAGAGTGCCTGTGCGTGTGTGGGAGACAGAATCAGCACCTCTTTTGACCAGCTGCTCCATCCATCTGCAGCTGGGTCTAGGTGCAGTGATCTATGGTCAAGATCTGCACTGGGAGCATTTTTACAGCAATTTTACAGCAGCTGGTGTGAATGGCAGCGGGTAAAAGGGAAAGAAAAATCATATTCCCAGCCATCAAGAATGAACAGAGAAAAAACAAATAAACAGAAAATATTGCTGCACTGCACGAAAACAAAACTGAAGGCTGTTGGGATGGTAGCATAGCTTTTATGGTTTTGATCTTCTTAAAAAGAGGAATTATTCTCAAAACCTATTGTTACACAACGATCCTTTTACATGGATCCTTCCTACACAGTTTCAGATAACCACAGTTGGAAGATTGTAGAATCCTCCATTTCGCGCAGTTCAGGAGTTTCATTTTTGGTGCAAAAGCAGGTGGGGCAGAAAGTAAGGCCCTTTCTGCATTTACTTTAGATCTGGATTAATCGTCTTGGCCCTGCATATCAGCATTTTCATGTGGATCATGGAATGCCCCGGACTCTGCAGGTCTGGATTTGTCTGCACTAGACAGAGCCAGATTCCGAGCCAGAGGCTGGGACACGCAGGGACGGAACAACCATTAGCTTTGGACGGTAAGGGATGTGTTTCCAACGGGTTCTTTACCAGCCAGGGTACGAATGGTTGTTCCATCCCTGCTTGCCCCAGCCCGAAAAGGTTGCCATGGGGGCAGGATGCCCCACCTTGGGCTGCTGTGATTAGGCCGTATTGGCCCACTGGCTGGCAGCCTGTTCCAGCCCATCCGTCTGGTTGGGCTTACTAGTTCGAACGAGGGGCCTACCAGTTCAAACCAGGTGTCCAAACAGGTAGGTTGCATGTGGGGAGCTGGGGGCGGTGCAGACCCCTGGGTGGGAGTGGCCACCCAGGAGGCCCCTGTAGGCTCCTGCCGGCCCAGTTAAGCCAGTGGGAACCCACAGGACCCCAGGACAGGGCCGGCCCACTCTCACCCTATTCCCAAAAGGGGCTGTTAGCTGGCAGGCCCGATAGGGCCCAATGGCAGCAGCCCAGGGTGGGGCACTGGGATAGCTGGACAGCTCTGGGACTGCTGGGGATGGCTTGGGCTGGGTGTGGAGCACGATTTCATGCTCCACACTCTGGCCGCAATTAGACTAGCCCTGGGCCAGGCTGGGAGACTTCTGGAAAGAACGGTCCGGCCCACAAAGCAAATGCTCTGTCCCAGGGCTTGCCTAATTGCGTCCAAAGGCCCAAGTGTGAATAGGCCTCATATCTCTGGTAGACCCATTTAAGATGAAGAGACTTCTTCTGGAACACAGAAGCCATGCTGATGGGATGTCTCGATGTCCCAGAACTACTGGGGGCTGCTTTTCAGTGGTGCAAAAAAGCACTCAGGCCCCAGGTCTCTAGGTCTCTCCTCTGTACTTGAGACCTATGTGCCAATGAGATATCAATATTAAAGATCAATATCATAATGCTGAAGTGTCTGTGCCTTTGCAGAGCCCTGCCTCACTTGGCATATCACTCAGAGTAAGGGATTCTTGGAAGCACGTAGTTGCACCACCGTCTACAGTAGTTAGGTGGGTGAGGACACAATTTATGGAAAAATCTCCCCTCATGGCAGGTCAGACACCCTCATTCTATGTGTTCAGAAGACAGGTGAAGGCTTACCTCTTTACACTTGCCTTAAGCTGAGGGAATCAGCATGCTCTCCCCATATAGGCACTGTCATTGTTTTAGTTATATTTTTATCTGTTTTTGTTGCATATCATTGTAACCTGCCCTGAGACCTTTGGGTATAGAGTGGAATACAAATACAAATAAATAAATAAATAACTCAGCTCCCCAAGGGTTGTATTGCTGCCACTTCCTTTAACTATTCCTGTTTGCTGTGTCATAACAATATTTCTGTACGCCTTTTAAAGCTTTAATGAAGAAACTTTGTATCAAGATCAGCCATTTTGCTCTTCCCTTTGGATTAGCTCCAACTATGAGTTAAACCAAATCAGTAGTCCTGAAAATCTTGCCTGTGGAAATGTCACTGAACTGTGCATCTAGAGCAGTTTCTAGAACAGGAAGAGTTACCAGAGCTTTTCCTACCACTTACAGCAGCATGATGCCTGGATATGGGTGGGTACTTGGTGATTTCATTTTTGCCCAGGTTTATGCAGACCTTACATTTTCAAGGTGCATTCATGCCACCATAAAGGCACCTTGCAAGCACAGCGGTGTTCTATTTCTCCAAACAGAACTTCATTTGCATGCTATGCAAATGTTTAATTTGAATAATTTAGGCTTCTTGGATTTGAGGACCTTGGTCTCGTTTATTCATATTATCCTGTTTCTGTTTTTTTTTCCAAAGCCATCTGATAGCTCTGATAATCACTAATGTTATTGCAATGACAGTGTCAGAATTATCATGATGTGACATTTTTCGTCCTCGTATCTAATTAAAAAAAGGGGTAGTAGTAATCTAATACTGCACACGTCCCTAATAAAAAGCATCTTGACAGATCAGGCCAAAGTTCACAACGCAATCAAAACCTCAGAGGTCTGTCAGAGATTATTTATTCAGGAATATGGCTGGAAGATATTAGTATTCATCTCAACCTCATTCAGCCAGGAAGCAGTGGGACTTCAGAAAGAAAATCGGAACTTTTTCCTATTTTCCATTGTTTTCTTTTGGCCGCTGTTAATTCTTTTCCAACCGAGAGCCATGAAGCTAGATTCTGCAGATGTCTGGTCCTTTCCCAGGCTATACCAGGATCCATTAATTTTTGGTATATTGATCAGTGAGATTTATAGTAGAAGGATGGAACAGGGAGACAGGCCACAGCTGTTCTAACCTCTTTGAAATAAGGCTGGGGTCAATAGAGAAGAGGTAGAGGCACAATGGAAGAGCATTCGATCTTTGGAGTCTTTTACAAGCTTTCTGAGATGTGCAGCTCTTTTTTTTATTTTTTTATTAATTTTTTACAATTGCTTTGACTCCCCCCTCCTCCCTCCCCCCAAGGGTAATACACAATTTAAAGTTCTTACACTTATCATAGAAAAAGCTACAATTCATAATACTACGCTGAGAAAATTAAACGTAACTTCAATTTTTAACTTTCACTCCTAAGCTTATTGTCTAAATATGTTTTAACTATCGTCCACTTTTGTTTATGTATTCTAACCCTATCCAAATTAATAATATAATTCATACGACTATTCAATATTTCTACCGCTATCACATTAATTATATAATTACACCATTTACTAATAGACCATTTTGTTCTATCCTTCCATCCACTATTTGAGCACATGTTAGCAATTCTTCTACTGTCTCCTTCAGTTGGATAGCTGGAAGATTGTTTAACTCCATATGTAATACTCCCATTCTCCCTGTTATTATAAATTGTATATTCGACACGTCACTAAGTTCTTTATCTTCTTCCAAAATCTAGATACTATAGGGCATTCCCAGATCATATTTTTAAAAAAACCTTTTTGACTACATCCATGCCAGCAATTACTACCCATATTTATAAAAAAAATGTGATAGTTGTGCTGGGGTTCCATACCATTTATGTAACATTTTCCTTCTTATTTCTTTAAGATTATTATACTTTACTATTTTTATACCTTTTATTTCATTCTTAATTTCCTCTCTTTCAATTCTCATATCTGATGGTGAGTGGGAGACAAACTACAGGGCTTCCTAATTCTGAAAATGCAGCAATCCAACTCTTGGCAAGGAAAAAAAATGTGTTCCAAGACAAATACTCTTACCTGGGGCTAGCCATTTATGTACTGCTGAGGAAGGAAAGGAAGAAGCAAGTTTACTTAAAATTCATGCATTTCCCCACACTAAAAAACAACTATGGGCAAATTCGCACTTTCGCTTCCCTGGGAAATCATCCCAGGGAAGTGAAGATCTGGAATGGACTGTTGATTCTCATTTCAAACATCCAATCCATCCACAATGTAGGTGCCAGGTATGTAAGTGCTGCTATACTAGCAATAGTTGCCTTGCCGCAGCAACACCTATGCACGTCTGTTGTTGCTGCAGTGACTGGGTGATGTGGTGTGCAACCGCAGTTGCATCCCATACCCATGGGAAACAGTCACCTGGAAACAGTGTGAATGATATGTGCTGAACAGTACTAGACCCACCCTAGACACTTCTTAGTAGAGCTGTAGAGCAAGTTTTCATGCTGTACCACTGTCCAGCCAGGGGATGATCTGGCACACATGGAGCTGCTTCCAAGCAACACTAGGTGTGCCAAATCATCCTCTGGTACTGTGCAGTGTGTATACCTCATGCCCAGACTGGCCTTTTTGCCCAAGTGTGAAAGACCCTACTACAGCTTGGGATATGTCTCATTCTGTTGAGGGGAAAACATCAAAAGATGATCTACTGCATAGTCTTAGTCAAAAAGGTGAGACCCACCGGGGAGACAGAAGAGCACTACAAGCACATTGCTCTTAGGCCTTCATATTGAGAGAAGCCACAAGCACTCCTCTTAAAGCAGTGGCTTGCTGATTGTGTGCTTCCTGTTGCTGCAAACATTGCAGCTGAGGAACAATAGTTCCCTAGCTGTGAAGCTGATGCCAAGAAGGCAATTAAACACAGGAACAGTCCTAGGGGCTGTTTCCTGAGTTCAATAACAGGCTTCCCAATTGGCTTGTAGTCTGAAGACTGTACAGGGTGACAGCTATCAGAGCCCTTCCTACCATTCTACTGTTCAGGTGTTCTAAAGAGCTCTTGTGGCAGGATGCTGGTGGAGTAAGCATGGGTCTGTGAAGATGTCACCCTTGTCCAGCACACCCTGCATGGGATTGGATAGCAGGGTCATGTGGACCTCCCATACTGTGCATCCAAACACAAGAGACACATTGTGCAGATCCTGCCACAGTGTTAGCTTTAGAGCACCAGCTTCACAGTCCCTGTCACCACATTGAATGTTGCTATATTTCCATCTGGAAAGCCCTTCATATAAGGGACTCTTCATTAGGCGACATGAGACAAATCCATGGGCCTGTTTGCACTTAGGCCTCTGGTATGCAGTTAGGACAGCTCTGGTACAGATACAGAGCTGTCCTAATTGCATACCAGAGGCCTAAGTGCAAATAGCCCACATTTTAAGGGCTTTTTGCACTCTGGCAATGGGGGAAGCCTTGGGAAGCTCTTCCATGGAGCATCTACACAGTGTGGAGCTGCTTCCATCTCAGAGTAGTTCAGAGCGTGCAGGGGTGTACCCCATCACCCTAAGTTGTGGAGCAGTAAAAACTGCTCCATAGCTATGCTAAGATCACCTATGGGTCTCCCAGTACAGCCCCAGGTGGAGCCTTCACACGTACTTCTGTGTGAAGGCTGTGCAGGGGCAATGTTGCACAGCTGCTGCAGTACAGATGTGTGCCGCATTACCCAGTTGCCATAGCAGCAGCCCTGTGCGCAGCCTTGTTGCTGTGGACAGACCATATGGGAGTGGTCACATTGACCCTGTTACAGGGTAAGTTCAGGCAACTTTGGGTCCGACTGGTGTTTGCAATGCAAATGCTGTCCTCTGTCCCTGGTCTTATCTTCCCTGGGACAGCGTTGCATTTCTTTTTTTTTTATTTATTTTTTTTATTTTTTTATTTTTTTTTATTTAGATTTTTATTTAAATATTAAATATTTTACATAATTATGCACTTATACATTCTTCCCTTTTTTTCCCCCCCCCTCCCCCCCCCCTCCCCCCCCTAAATAGTAAATATTCAATAACATTTATGAGCTAAGGGTTACATTAGGAATACAATTCTTAACTGTAATTTAACTAATTCACTTCTGACACTCGCTTCCAGGTAATTTTTAACCTCCCTCCATTTATTTTTACACCTTCTTATTTTTGCTAAATCATTTTCAAAATTTTCCCGACATTCTCGAACCTCTACTGCAATCGAGGCTATTATATATTCATACAGTTTCTGTATTTCCCATTTAGTTGCATCCTTCCATCCATTTACTACTACCAATTGAGCTGACCTAAGTATGGAACAGACTACTTCCCTAGTCTCTTTTGGCCTTATATTCTCCAGGGGACAGCGTTGCATTTCTTGTACGAAGGATTGTCATCTTACCTTTTGCAACCCCACAGTGGTGTAAAAACAGGGCCAAGCGAATGTTTAACAGCCTTTTAGGAAGCTAGGATTTCTAGTGCTTTTAGATTAATCTGGCCTTGTCAGAAATAAAAGATTGCAATTTAACACACAATTCAGGAATATGTTTGGAATAAACTCGCATATACATAAAGGGTGTACAAAAGCAATTTCCCTTTCTTTTTGCAATCTGCTGCAACATCCAGCATGTAAGAGAATTCCAACCTGCTCGTTTATTATGTATGTATAAAATATGAGCATCTCTAATAAACAGCAGCTGTACAATATGGCAGGCTGGATCCTTGTACGGAATGTCTTTTAAGGTGTTTTTGGCACAATGTTCAGGAATGCCTTGACCAACACTTTCCCAGATGTGTGGGATTATGGGCTGTGTCTCTTGTAACCTCTCAAGATAGCGCTTTAGATTCACAGCCACACCTGGTTCAAATATTGCTTTATTTTTCTCTGCAAAGCCTTCTCCTACCCCATTCATTTTCATTTCTACATCTACCCTCTACCTGCCCTCCCTCATTTTTTTTTATTTTTATTTTTATCACTTAATACTTTTTCCTCATTATTGGCATCTGGGCTCCGTGCTCCATCAGAAACAACAAAAGTCCAAATCAAGATTAGAAACAACAACAACAAAAAAAAAAGAGCAAAAATATTCCTAATTCAGAGGGAAGAGCAGATGGTGCTCTTGGCACTGCAGAGGATTTAAACTGACCCTCTGCACCAAGCTTGGGAAAGACATGCTGTCACCACTGTCTGGGTAGTACTAAAGAGACCTTATTTCTCCATGCAGAAAGCAGCAGAGGTTCCTAGTTTCTTCTGCTCAGAGTTGTTTACTACAATGATAAAATCTGCAAAAGGTAAAACTGAGATTACACTCTATTGCAGCCTTGATCAATATTGCTCTTCTGTCTCTGTTCTAGATAATTTCCAATCATCTCAATTCTTGGTGTTAGGGATGTGCAGAAATATTTATAAGATTCATTATTTGTACAAATTTAGATGAATTTGGACATTTGTACATGAATCAAATGTCACAACATTCGTGTATTAACATTCATATGAATACAAATGTTTTGGAACATTCATACGAATAGTTCATACCTTTGTTAAACCGGGGATATGTATTGGATATGTATTGATACGCATGCGTTGGTATAGGATACGTATCTGATATGTATGCATTTGTATAGGATCCATACGCAGGGTCTGTATGCATTCAAATCGGATATTCATACGAATACATTCGTATTGAATAGAATCCTCCCACATTTGAAGGGGATCTATTCAAATGAATACAAATTTTCTAACATTATGAATCAAATGTCAAAAAGAAACAAACACCATTTGTGCAAGTCCCTACTCAGCATGTCTCACCTCTGCTTTTCATATTTTATTCTTCCTCCATCCAAGGTATTAACATTTGTAGCATTCAGGCCTCACAGTTTGTTTGTTTCCATAGATTTCTGAGGGACAGATTATTGGAAAATGATTAAAGAAGAATTAGGCCAAACCTTCTTGCTAAATTTTTTAAAATGTAGGTTTTGCTTTCAAAGTTGTGTTTCTTTCAAAGGTCTCAAGATGATTATCATGATTGCTCTCTCTTCCACTTATTCTAGCAAGAGTCCAGTGAATATGTGTCAGGCTGTGGTCACACAGCAAAGTGACAGAGTTTTCTTCCACTGTTAAATAACTCAGAAAATTCACCTTTGGGATAGAGATAATGTGGAAAGAAAATTACCGGTCACTTTGCTGATGTGTTCTCTTGCTCTGAAGGTGGACTGAAGCTGGATTAAACCTTAGGTATGACCACAGCCTCAATCTGTGGCTGCATCCTCATACAATAAAAGGCAGTGGCTCAAAAGCAGCATGGAGGTGATAGTGTCTATATGCTGGTACCTCAACTCACATTAATGGCCAGATAACGCACTTCCAAAACACGATCTCTGGGCATTAATGTGAATTAAAGCTGGCATGGGAGCACTAGTGTCCACATGCTACCACCTTGAAACTGCTTCTATGCTTTTAAAAAATGTGTGCTGGTGCAGCCTGTGAAGGTAGGGTCTGTCCCAGTGCACTTCTGGAAGGAAGGAGGAGTTTAAGCCCTGACTTCCTAGGTCCCAGTGCAATATTCTAACCACCACTTCTTCGTTCTTGGATTCTAGCCCATTTGCTTTTCTAGCAGAATCAACAGCGGTGATTTGCATTAATGTGTGAATGAGGAGGCCCAGGATCCAAACTAAGAGGTTCTCATTCCAGATTAAAGGAAAGCGCAGAAAGGAGTCTATATCTGACTTGTATCAGACCCTTTCTGCACTGGGCCTCATTCCAGATTATATCCAGCATGTAGATGGTAGATCACTATTCTGGGATGTAATCTGGAATAAGTCCCAATGAAAAAAAGGTCCTTAATATGAAACTCATTCCAATAAAAAGGAAAGAAAAAAAGAATCCAATGTCATAATTATGACTCTGGTATGGCATGGCCATGACACTGAAGCCATCTGGCAAGGCGTTAACATAATTTAATTAACTATTCTTTGTCCTTTCACTACAGCAACCTCTAGGGCGCCTTTGTCTTAATAAGTCTCTCTCTAAAAATGTTAATAATGATCTGAATGGCACATCCATTAAAGCAACCTGAAACCTTTTCCATGGAATGCAGCAATTGTGCCCAAAGTCAACCAATAAAGCAAAAAACTCAATATGAGTGTTTGTGACAGATCTTGGGAGCCTATAACATTCTCGCCCACAATCCAAAGAAGGGGCGTTTCAAGGGTCCCCCACCTACCCCAACTTTGAGCAGAAAAATAGATGGAAGCATTATCATGGTTTTCCATAGGCTTTGTGCTCTATAAATAAAAGAAAGAGAGGGAATGTGAAAGAAAGCATAAAATATCGAACCAAAGTGCAGTCACTGCATCATTAAATAGGTCTTCATGACTGAAATATTCAGTAGCTGAATTTACTGTTCTTAAGGAAGCAAATAGAAACAAAAGCCATCTGGAAAATGGATCCAGTGCCTGTTCCACCTATCTTTGTGACTGACTTCTCCTTGTGTATTGTTTCAAACATGTCAGGCCTTGATGCAATGCTTTTCACTAATTTCCACCCTCCTTCATGCTGGCTCTTCACTGGGATGAAAGTCACACAGCTATGTCACACAAGACTCCACACCTTTCAAAAACACTATCTTAAAAATTGCATCCAATCCTATTCCTATTGTCTGTAAAATCTAACATGTTGTAAATTAATGATCTACTAAATTCATAATTGTTGGCAGTTCTCTGGGGTTTCAGATGATGGTCCCTCCCAGTGTCAGGAAGTGAACTTGGAACCTTCTGGAAGTTCCAGAAATCTTTTGTCTGGTCTTGGGCTTACAGAATGACTCCGAACAGAAACAAAAACAGCGTCAATGGCTCTGTCTGCACATGGTCTCAGTATGATATAGGAAAGGATCTAGGAGCTTCTCTTCAACATACTTCTCCCTCTTAGCAAGCTCCAACTGCACAGGATCAAGCATATACAGGGCTAGGGCATCCAAAATGGCACCCTACATTGGTCTACCAATAGATCTTGACATTGAGGTCTTATGGTAGGTTAGAGCCCTGGCCTGGAAGACGGGGCTGTATCTGGAAGGCAAACAGTCCCTTGTTCTGGTATATGGTATAGTGGTGGTGATACACTTCAGTGGCACAATAGGGAGCACCACTGTAGTGATCCCCCTGGGAACTCTGAAGGTCAGAAACATTTGTTCCTGGCATTTGGAAGCTACAGCATTGACTCCAAAGCTGGCACGGACTCTGGAGTGCAGATGGTTCTGTCCCAGACCAGCGGCAAGCCCTTCCAGCCTAGGATGGGTTGTGTATCCCTGGCCAGGGTGGTCTTTCCCGACCTGGGATACTCAGCACTAGTGTGAGAAGAGGGAATAACAGTTTCAGCAGGAAAGATGAGGACTATTTCTATCTGCAGGGAAAAACCCCCAGAAATAATGAGTGTCCTCAGACATTTATGTGCAAAGATCTGTACTTTCTTGTGCTGGGGAAGTCACTGGAGCGTTTCCCTCTCAGAAAACCTTTGCCAAGTATAAGGGTGCACCACTTTGGATTCTTCCTGTAGGATCACAGTCACAACTTATATTTTAGAAGGCCAGAGGCCCCTTCAGTCCTTGGAGAGCAGACACCAAAGTGAATGTCTGTGTTGTTTTTTTCTGAGGACTTTCTTGGCGACAATTGGATGATCCCAGAAATGAGACCATTTCAACTAGAAACAGTCCCAGGGAAAGTGCTGCCATCTAGCTCAGCAGCTGCGTGGAAGGCAGGCAGCAGGGAAGGGCTTAACTCTGCTATTCTAACCCTCCTACTGATGCCATCCCAATAGCCCCCCTACTGCCATCAGAAACACTCCAACTGCCCTCTGCCACTGCTGACAATACCTCGATACCCCCTGCTATCATCACCGCACTGTTCTTTTGGGGTTCCCTCTGTCGGGTATAAAGGAAGCTTCAGTGTGGAAGTGGGGGACTCCTCCTATGGCTCTCTTGCCTCCCTTGCCCCCCTCCTGCTATGCTCAGGTGAAGGGGATCCATGAAAACTTGGCATGGCATGGCCATGGCAGGATAGGCATGACTAGTCCATTTCAGGATGAGAATGGCCAGAATTCCCTCTCTGTCTTTGGGGTGGACTGTCTGTTTAGGTGTGACCGTGACCTAGTTCTCTCCTAAAATGGTTGCATCTTGAACTTCCAGTGATGGTTAAGAGAGAGAATGTTTTAGGGGTTTGGGCAAGGTAAGAATCAGTGAGTTCAAGGACTATTATGATTTCATGAGTACCCAAATAAAATATAAATAAACAATGTATTTTTGTCTGATTGCATAATCGACAGCCTTGTCCCATAATTTGTCTAAGGGATGGGATTTCCTGGGATTTTTTGCAATGTCAGTCTGAAATTATTCTTAGTATCCAGCTGGAAAGCATCAGAGGGAAAATCAAAGGAAATTGCCTATAGTGCCACTGTTGCAACCAGATTGTCCCTTAGTAGCCATAACCCTAATAGTATTAACTGATCTTTCACCCACAGAGAGTATTTTGCTAGCAGACTCATTAGCTTCTAAGCTAGAATGCCCATTGTATTTGGCTCTTAAGGCTGGATGCTGATTACAGAAGGGAAAAAATAGTTAAGAGTCGCCAGTTTCTCAAAGAGGCTGATCAGGTTAAAATTTCGAAGTATGCAAGGAACATTGGGATGGAAGTATGTTCATTGCATGAGCAGCCCCAAACCAGCAATGGTCAAACTGCTTAAAGTGATTAAACACGAGTGTTTTCCACCAATGCTGCTTGGGTATTTAGCTGATTTTGAATAATCCTGAAAGATGATCAAAGCAGAAATCTGAGGTTTGTGGAACTGTGTGAGAAATGTTAAGGAAAAAAAGTCAGCCCCTCACCCTTGAAGTGGTAGTGGTGGTGGGAGTCCTGTATTTTTGCTGAGAAAAGTACAGCATCATCTCTTAAGTAATAAACCAGAAGTCAAACTCGGGGCCTGTTTGCAGAGAGAGGCATCAGTACTCCAAGGGCTGATGTACTTCCCAACCGGACCAGCAGCACTTGAATTGTGGACGGCCCAGCCTGGCCAGGCTGGATTGTCACAGCAACAGCCACAACAACATCTGGTGCATGCTGGGGCATTGCCATGGCGATTGGCTTGTGATGCACAACTGCGAAGACGCGGCCACCTTGCCCACTCACAGTCTTTGCGCCCGGAAAAGAATGCTACTCCTGGTCTAGTTGTGGACAGGTTTTTACTTGTCCACAGCTAACAAAAGGTTGGGGCAGCTGGAGGAAGCTAATGGATGATCCACGAGAAAGGCAGCAGCATAGCATGAAGACAGATCTCCCCTGGAGTGTCTGGAGTCACTCCAAGACGGTACGTGCAAACAGACCCTTGATTACATTACCTTTACTTTGTGGCTATTTGTTTTTTCCCATTGCTTATTTAGAGACCAGGAGAAAATGTAAGATCAAGAATAGGCACGGCAGAGCTTGCTTGCATATGTTTGAAAGCACCACTTATACCGATGGTGAAGTTTTCTACTAGTTCAGACTATCTTGTGTCTATCATATAGTGGCTTGACTTGTTACCAAGTGTACGGCCATTCTTTGATAAAAAACAAATTGAGTAGAAATCTTCCTCTTTGCTTGGGTGAGGCTCTTTGGAAATCTTAACTTTTCTTTGTAGTTTAAGTGCTGGAAATGCTGAAAACTCCATACCTTATTTATGAGAAAGAAGACCAGGATCTTGTGCCTGTAGCCAGAATCCACAATAATGTCCTTGTTGGATTATGGCACTTGCAGGAAGGTCCCAGCTGATGCATCTCCATTTTTATTATCATAATGCACCTACCAAGATAGTGCAACATCTGTCTGAAGTGTGAATCCCCCTCCCCCCCATATCCATTATGCAGATCCTAAGAACATTTATTTAGATCTGTTACACTTTCTGGGGTATATCAAGCAATCATTATTATTATTTTTGTCCAGAAACAAAACTGTGCTGAAGTCTGCTGTTTCCATATTTGTCCTGTTGCCAAAATTCCAGTTGTTGCTCACATGTGTTTTGAGTGTTCAACAGCCCAGGGCATGACTGCATTCCAAACAACTTGTGGAACACATTGCTCTAGCCTCAGCATCTGGTGCCACTGCATTCTTTATAGGACATGGACCTCTGAGCATTCAAAGTGCCTTAGGGGCAGCATGTGAAAACATTTGTTGCAGGGGCTGCCATTTGTGTGAGTCAGATCTGAAGCCTCTTTCTCTTCCCATGTAAAGTTCTGCCCAAGTTTCTCAGGAGCATTGGTATGAATTGCTCTGAATGTTATCTGTTTTTGGAAGAATAGCAGCAGTAGCACCAAAGGCAAGAACAGCAACAAACAGCCACCTCACAGAAAGAGAAGCATAATTTTTGGAAATGAATTTATTTTTTTTGAGTCTCTGAACACTGTGCAAAAAAAGCTATGAGTGAATGGGGTGTACCTGGGAGCCATAAAATGTGCATTTATTCTTAATGTTGGATGTGCTCTAGGAACTGATAAACCTACAGTAGAACACAGGCAATAGTGTGCTTATAGGAGGGTCTATGACAGTGATGACTAACCTTTTGAGCTCAGTGTGTCAAAATTCGCAAGAAAATCTAGCTGAACTCTGGTGCTGTGTCACTTCTAGAAATATCCATAATTTTGTGATATTTGTAGCACTAGTAAAAAAGTTAAAAATTTGATATATGTATTTTATTAAAAGCAAAAATGAATAATTCTTTACATTAGTGACTTTTGTTGACTGAACTTTGTTTGCTAAATCTTCAATTGAAAGTTGGTATTTCGGACACTTCAAGAACAAGCAAGCACTACACGCCCAGGTGCCAGGGTGACCATGTGTGTCACCCAAAAGGACTTGGCGTGTCACCTGTGACACGCGTGCCATAGGTTGGCCATCACTGGCCTATGAGAAGAACTGAATACACTTGCATCTCTTTTTTGCTCTCTGAACTTGCCATACCTTTGTTGTGAAAAATTACTAAGGCATGGAGAAAAAAGTAATCAATTAATGCAGATTTTTTAAAAACAAAAATACACCTACACTTGATATAATGTCATAACTTCCCTTTGTTCATTGGTGCTTCACTCCTATCTCCTACTTCTTATCCTGTATGTATGCTGAGCACCTCCTCTCTGCATGCCCAGCTGTTTTGGTTTTATTTCACATCTTCCTCTTTCCTGTCTAGCTTACCAGTGTTTACTGGGAACAATGAAGCTCACTGTTGAAGAATCATGTACAGTGCTGAACTGGCAACCCATGGCACCATATTGTTGCACAGGTGCAAGGCTAGAGGTCCTGGGAAATCCCTGGAAAAGCAGTATTTCTGCACCCGCACACTGGCGTCTAGGGATGTGCACGGATATTCAAAATATTTCATTATTTGGACGAATATGTGTGCATTGCATACATGTCCGTACGCATTGCATACGTATCCATACGCATGTATACAGATACGTACAGGATGAAAACTGGATGCATACAGATGCATACAAGATTTATATCATTAGATCCACACTGAATATTCATACAAATAGATGCAAATGTATTCATATCGGTCCGAATGTCCAGGCATTAATTTTTCTTTATTCATACGAATTTGGATATTCAAATATTTGGTTTGAATTGAATGTCAAAAATTGCATTCGTGCACACCCCTACTGGTATCATTTGCAAGCCTGACACAGCCCCACCCATTCCTGGGTGCATGGAACAATGGAGCAACAGAGGGAATGCGCCAGGGAGCAGGTGCACCTTTTCCTTGAGCTAAATTGCACCTTATATACCCCTCACACAGCCTTTGTCATCAAAGAGGGCCAGGCTTCCAAGGTGAAGCAGACAACAGTGCTGGTCCTTTCAGGGTGGTTCAATAGTGTCGAACTTTAGTTTGTCACAAGCCTCGTGTGAACGATCTTACGCTTGGACCATCTCTAAGCTGTCTCTAAGCTTCGTCAAAAGTGCATTTTAAAAAACTATGTGTGAACACAGCCCAATTTTCACTGTATGCGGAACAGAGGGCACAGGGGACCTGTAATGCTCTGTTTCCCTTTTTTTGTGGCCAGTCATTGATGTGAGATTAGCATCGTCCTATAATATTTACTTAGAAGAAAATAATGGTCCTTGTCCTAATGACCATCCAGCTCATTTAGAAAAAGCAGGCACACTATGCGTGAAATTATTCACTAGGAAAGTGAGGGAAAGTTTGATGGCTTCCTTGCTCATTCATATCCACACAGGAGCCATTCTCAATCTGGTCTGAGCACGGCATCGCTTCCTTTAGAGACATCTCCACTCTCTGATCATCACTGATTCTGATCTTGCACCAGTGGGTTTGGAAACAACACAAGGCTAGGTGGGGGAGTTTGCTAGTAGAGAAATAAGCAACTACTGGACGTTTACTACCAGATGTTTATGAAGGCAAGTGTGCTCTGTGACCGTAGCTTGCTCTTAATTTTATCTTGTTCATAGGATGGCTTTCTTTTAAATTTAGTTTATAAAATTTAAGGAAGTTATATTACACATTGAGCCACAGGAAAACAGTAGATCTGTCGCACATCTGAATACTTAGACTTTTGAAAGAAGGGGAGATGCTTCATTGCATTCATTTTGTTAAATGAAGCCACAGTTTTAGCACACAGGAGTTAGATGCTTCATTATTAACATAACAGAGGTTTAATATGTGGCTGTTTTCTGGCACTGTTTGTACACTTATGGGCTCACTGGCATGGCAAGAACATTTGAATGTGTTTTAAAGGGGTAAAGGGAGCATGCCAACCCTTAATACAGAGGCATGTGTCCTCTGTGGTCCATGCCATAAAAAAAAATATATATATATAAACCTGAAGAAGTCACACAAGTAGTTTAGAGTTAAGAGAGACTGTGAAGCAGACTTGTAAATGTTGCAGAACAGCTGAAAAACTTCCTACAAGATTGCCCTATTGTGGCTTTTTTTTTTTTTTTTTTTTTGCAGATGATAATAAGGAAGTGTTGTACTTCATTAAAAAAATAAGAAGATAATTTAAGTTTCTGAAGTTACGAAGTTCTGAAGGAGCCTCAGTGGTGATATAACTAGCTTTCTCAACAGATTCTGTTACTGCTTTGCTAATGGTCCATCACAGTTGTTTTTAAAATGGACAGCTGCATGTTCATAAAATAATTTAACTGCAAAAGTGGCAAATAATCATCTTGCAGTCCAGTAGTAGCAGAGATTTCCCATATCAACTTGCTTGAGTCCTAAGAGGTCTTCTTGCCTGTCCCACCACCCTGAGTAGTTGGGGGAGGGATACATGGGAGGGCATTCTCAGTTGTAGCCCCCAGGTTATGGAATAGCCTCTCCACTGAGGTGGGTAGGGCACCTTCATTTGTGTTCAGACAACTGTTGAAGAGATGTACCTCTTCACCCTGGTCTTTGGCTCAGAGAACAACATTTCCTCCCCATGCAGGCACTGTTACTGCTTTAGTCACATTTTTAATCTGTTTTTATTATGATATTATTGTAGCCCACCATGAGACCTTTGGGCATAAGGCAAGATGGAAATATCAATAAAAAATAAATACACTTCACCCAAAACTAAGCGTCTTTTTGCACCTAGATTGCCAAGGAAGTCCAGATATGCCCCAGCACAAGATGTACACACTGCACAGGTCACTTCTATCCTAGAACTGGCTCCACAGCCTGGCACGCTCTGCCGCATCTTTCTGGGCAAATGGAGCATGGGACTGGGTGGTGCAACCATGGTTGCTGCTGTGTTGCCCAGTCACTGTGACAACAGTGCCATGGAAGCCCATTGCCATGGCCCAGTGATCCTGGCTATCACACTTACACAGCACTTAGGGAAGCCCCGGGTAAGTGTGGAATGGATCTGGCATCCCATAGTTCTTTCCCAGGGAAGTGAAGGTGTGAAAAGGCCATAAGAGCCATTGGCAGCTATTGGCAAAGATGGCTTAGAGAATGATTCTGCAAGGCTGCAATTGGGAGACTCATTTCAATCTTATTTGATGGATACATTAAGATCAAAATGAGGAATCCAACCAGAATCTTGTTCTTCCTATACTGCCCTCAGGGTCCCTATTCAAAGGCTTATTCTTGGAATCCTAGAATCTGTTTACACTTCAGCACACTCTGTGTGCTACCTCTGTCCCAGAACCCAGAGCCATCCTGATCACTGATAGCTGTTAAACAGTAAAAACTGCTCTGCAGCTTAACTCAAGAGTGCCTATGTGATGCCTTTTAGGACCCCTCAACCCCAAAATTAAGTTATTTTGGTTAAAATACAAAGTGTGGCGAACACTGTATGTTCAGACGTTCAAAAGTGTCACCAAAGTGTGTTTTTTAGTAATGGTAAGTAGTTTAAGGGAGGGGCTAGTCAAGCTCTCCAGGAGGGAGTGTGAAATAAACTCCTGGCAGAGTCTCCACCAATCAGAGTGAAGCTAGCCAGCCATATTTAAGGGAGCCTGAGGGAGTTGTTAGGGTTCTCTGCCTGGGGTTAACTAACTAGGAGGGAAACGGGCTCTAAGCTCTCCTGAGGGAAGCTGGGGAATAGAGTCCTGACTCATTAGTGAATATACGGTGTTTAGAAAGTAAAAGAATTGAAATGGTTATACGTTACTTATGCTGCTGGCATTAATCTGAATAGGATTGGAGTCCTTGGGCTGAGTGAGGAAGCTGGGACAGTTCAGTCAGAAGGGTGAATGGACCTGTGATTGACATAGTGAACTTACCTGTTTATTATTAAGAAAGCTGTACACAATAAACTTGTTTTCTTGTTATTTTAAAGAAGCTTCAACTGAGTACTCTGTTTTCAAAGTGAGCCAACTTAGGCCGGAGTTCTAAACAGATACTGTATCTTTAACCCACTGTTGGTTAGGCAGAGTTGGGGGAGGAGCTCAGACAGTGAGTCCAGCTGTTTTGCTACGTTAATATCAAGACTTAAGAGCAAAGGGAAGAGACCCATTGGTAAAGGGAAGTTCTGACTTTGAATCATTATTTTAGGATATAAATGCCCGCTACCCAAAACAGTAAAGTAACTTAAACTGAAACGTTATAAAAACTGGCCATTATAACTGGTGCCAACCTTTACATCTGGTGGCAGACATTACAGCCTAGGTCACACTTTGTCAATTCCTGGACACAACATTTGCATTACTTCCTATGCAAATGTTCCATGAGAGTGGCACAGCTATGCAGTCACCTGCCATGTTGCTGATCATCATAGCAAAAGCCTGACATGCATGACTGTTGCTACAGGGCTGCAGGTTATTCTGAATGGGACTGTTTGCACTTCAGCAAGATCCAGCTAAGTCTGGGTTAAATTTGGGATGAGCTGGCAGTCACTGTCTGAATGTTGGCCACTGTCCCCTATACTTAACTTCCGCGTGATAGTATTGAATGAAAGTTAAATGAGAAAAGGCCCCGAGATACATTAATGGTAAACTGGAGATTCATCTTTTTATTAGCTATTGTATTTAGCAGCCATAGAAAGGTCTAATCAACCCTCCTTTGCTTTATTTGTCATTACTCTTGAAAAAGGAGTTTGAAGCGTTGCTGCTACTCTCCCTCGCCAGAATGATAAGTGGTGGGCCAGATCCACCTGTGGAAGCCACACTGGATTTAAAAGCGGGACTCCATAGGTGACCATTGCCCAACCACAAGGCAGCCCCCTCCTGCATTGAAATCATCCTCAGTGCACAGGCACTCTTTCCAAAAGAAGATCTCTTGGAATGCCAATTTACAGCTTTCACTGGAGCCACAATTTTGCCCTCCTAATGCACTGTGAGTTTGCCTTCCACAGGTGTTGTTTGTACACACTACCCAAGGGTTGAGCTAGGTCACTATTTCCAACAGGATTAGAGGCAGTGAAGGTGTGAAAAGCTCCCAGCTTCTGTTCCTTAGATGCAAAAAAATATGGGCACCAACACCTTTGGAAATGTAGTCAACAAAATATCATTCATATATATGTATAGAAGAGAGAGAAAGAATCTGTTGTAAAGCAGTGACCACTCGTGTCACTGTCCTTCTGAAGCCACAATTGTGCTCTCATTTGCTCTCCCTTGTTATTCATTCCTAATTAAGTGTTTGCTCCAGCTGTCATTCTCTTAACCTCCGCCAGGAGTACATGGTATCAGGACGGCACTCTTGGGTTTTTATCTGCAAGTGCATTGAACCTTATTACAAACCACTTCTGCTGCGATATGCCTTGCATTATTTATTTATCACCATCACCCTAATCACCGTGATCTCCATTGTCCATTTTGTTAAATAGAGGGTAACCCATTAAACAGTCATAAAAAATAGCTTTCAGTAAAGGAAGGGAGAAAAGCAGCAGATTATTTTGATAATTTATTTTCATGAGAACCAGATGGGAGCTCTTTTAATCAGATGGATTTAACAGTTACGGCAAAGATGGAATAATGCATAACCTCATAAATATCATGGCTTAATAATTTGACCAGGGATGACTGTCACATATCTAGTTAACAAGCTGAAACAACTATGCAAGAGAATTGTGTTTTTCCATTGAAATACTCAGCAAGGTGGGCCTTTTCTACACCGGGCTTTATTCTGGATTATATCTTGGAATACAGAACTGCCACTCACATGCTGGTGCAGCCTGCAGAAGGCCCAGGACCTGGGGTGACTTCGCACTTCCCATCCGCTGGACAGGAAAGGAGCGTGATGAACCAACGTTGACTAGCACTCTCACTTGGAGCACTCCCCAATGTTAGCTGTCCCCCCCCCCCCACGCTCCGCAATCCAATACTTATATTGATTTGATTGTGGGACTGGTCCTCTCCAGGAAGCCACCATTTTGGCTGCAGCGCCCTATGTGACAGCGCATGAATCAGCACCATCATCATGATGACCCTGATGCTGATGTTCTGCACAGTTGCAGTCATGGCAAGGGGGGAGCAGGGCTGCCAGCACTCTTGTGCAGCTGCCCTGTTGACCTCCTCATCCAGCTGAGATGTGAATGCTCCCTGGCTGGACTCAACAGGTAAATGATTGGGGAAAGTAGGGGAGGATCTGCAGCAGCATCCTCCAAGTGTAGATGCCCTTCCCCAGAATTTCCCTGATCATGCACTACCAACTGAAGTGCAAAAAGGTCTCTGTAGTCTGCGCCAGGATATAGATGGTAGGTCCCTATTCCAAGATATAATCCAGAACATGGCCCAGTGCAGAAAGGGCAATTACAACGATGCTTACAAAATTCCACTAAGGCCATTTCTGCATTGGGCCTTTTCCTGATTACATCCTAGAATAGGAACCTGCCATCCATATGCAAGTGCAGACTCTGGCAGGCTGCTGTGCCCCTTGCCCCTTCTCTTGTCTGAATCTTCAGTTGTCTGATTCATAAAAAGGGTCTGAGATGCTTACGCCAGATCAGTCATCTACCATTGCCTGGATCCCACCAAATCCTTGGCTACTATCAGTAGATAAGCTGCACTAAATGGAAAGAAATTTTAGAAAAAGAAAGAATTGAAAAGGGAAACCTCAAAACAGTGACTTCACAAAATGCTGCCCAACTGAGAGAAGGACCAAGTAGGATCCTGAACAGGTGGCACCCACAGATAGTAGCTCTCCTGCTGTAAATGCAATTTACATTTAAGATTACTCCTTCAAAATGGCAGCTGTTTGGTTAATTGGAATAGGCTCCCCAGAGCATTTTTAAGTGGTGAACATGATTGTGTAATAGATGTCCATCCACACACTTTTCAATGGCCTTCATATCTGGCAGTTTGCTTTGTGGTAAGAGGGTACTGAATCAAGTATTATAGGAATAACAATTTCCAGAATGATCCATCTGTATTTACAGGTCTAGCAATGTTCCAGAGCCAGCTAAATCAGCCAAGGGAGAAATGCAGAAGACTGCATGCCTCCCTATTCTATTTTAGCAGGGGTAGCAAATTATACCACCAAAATTGGTACCCAGGAAGAACTGAGGCTAGGAATTCAGTTCTTAGTGCTTGGTGAACCCAGAACCACAGGGGCCTATATTGAGGTGTGCTTCCAAATGCAAAAGGCCTACCCTGGGACAGTGGAGCTGTTGCTGCTTCTGAAATGGCTCCAGGCTTGGGCAGTCTTCCTGAACTGGCCCACTAAGGTAAATGCAAAAATGGCCAAAGTCACCAGCTCTACTAGCTGATGGAGAGCAGTGAAAACTCAGCACAGATGCCAGCAAGGCTAGGAAAGCATGGGGGAATATTCAGGACTAGTTGCTAGGTGGAGGGTGGCAAAGTACAGCGAAAGTTTTAAAGTAAAAATGAAGATTGGGTGAGAGAAGAGAGAAACAGGCTTAGGAAAAGAGGGAAGCTTATATCTGTCCTAGGGTCTTTGCTTGATCAGAGATGGGGTTCACAATACAGAAAGTGGGATTGTGTTGCTGAAACAATCACAAACACACTTACACAGCAGTTAGGATGGATGAGACAGCTCAAACCCCTTTCTCCAGGCCAATAGTGATTTCAACAAAAGCCTTTGTGAAGTTACTTTGTGAACTTACAGCAAGGTCATAAGGTTCAGCTTCTTGCAGGGATGGAACAAAGTTCAGCTCTTGCTCCAGGAAAGTGCTAGTGGACCTTTTAGCGCTAAAGGCATGCAGTTCAGCACTTGAAGTAATGATGGAGTGGACCTTTGGGGAAAAACAAAGGCAATGGACTTTGGTTGGGCCAAAAGACTGCTAAATGACCTTTCTGCAGTGAAAGGCCATAATCCGAACCAGTGGGTCTGAACCAGTGAGACCTGCTGGTTCAGCCTATGGCCAAGCATGGTCCGGAGTAGTGCCAGCTGAATGATGATGCTCCACTTACCATGGAGCTCACAAGAAGAGTTAGGAACGAAATGGAAACCCATGGGGTCTGGAGCTCAAGCGAGCTTCAGGGCCAGGACATAGTCTGGTCTGGACCAGCACTGTCATGCAGATGGTGCTGTCTGAGCCTTGGAACAGACCCTTTTGTTCCTGACTCTTTATGCTGAATTGGTCCAGATAAGTGAAGAAAGTCCCCAAGATTTTCATCAAGAAAGCTTTGTGCATGTGTCCATGCTGCCTCCAGGAGCCAGCTTTCACCTTCTTACGCTGGCATTTTCCATTTTTCCATCATTGGTCCTTTTCTAGTCCTTGTAAATTGCTCTTAGAATAAAATAAATGCCTAACACTCAATGATGAGACCACTTCCAATGACCCTGACAACTACCCTCTTTCAACAGGAGCAAACTGCATCCATTATGTCTAACCATCTGACCTGGCTTCATTCCAACGGGTCCCCTGTGTGAAATGGGCCGTTATTTGACTTCCCGACAGAATATCCATTCAGCACATGTGATTTCCTTCCCTTCTTTTTCTTGCTTTCTAATAATCTGTGGGCTGTTGTGGCAGATGTTTGATTTCCAGGATGCTTTTCCACTCCCGGGGAATGCTATGAAGTGATCCTAGGAAGCTTTGATGGTGTCGTCCTGATTGACGAGGTACTTTCTGGCACACTGGAAGAAGGCTTGCAATCTGCATGCTGCTGAGTAGTAATAGGGATACCACCGCTCAACCTCCTGTTTGGGCTAAGCTCCATCGTCAACTTCCCATATGGCTGAGGGAGGTTCATGGACCGATGCCTGCCTTCATAGGAATGGAAGAAGCAAACGAGGTCTTTTCTGCAACCTCTGAAAAGATGCACACAGGTTGCTACAACATCTTCTCTTTTTCTTTTGCCCCACCTTTGCATTGTCCCTCAGTGTCCCTGGTTGCCACCTCATTCAAGGTGCTGTTCCTTTCAAAGCAGGGAACTGACTTAAATTATCAAGATGTACCTTCTCTGAAGCCCTTGTCTTGCCTAGTGTGTCAACATCTGTGCCTCTAACTGTGCGGTTAATAGGCTTGCATGAAGTTGCCTGTTCTCTTCTGAACCATTTTCTCACAAAGGCAATGGCTATGCTCCATTATCTAGCTCTCTTGCCAACAAAGGATGCATCTGCACTCAGTTAAAAAGGAAAAAAAAAGTGGCTCAAAAGCAGCTTAAAGCTGGAAGTGTCTGCATGCTAGCACCTTAACCTAGATTGAAGGCCAAAAAGCATGCTTCCAGACTGCATTCTCTGGCCTTTAATGTGGATTAGAGGTGCTTCTCCCCCCCCATCTAAGTCACTTTTGAGCTGCTCTTTCAAATATGTGCAGATGCAGTGAAAGAGTGGTTCTTACATGATGTTTACAGGTCTTATTCCACTGAGCGTCAGGTGCAAATACAAAGTGTACATTGATAGAACGTTCCAGCCAGAATCAAACAATTGAACTGTTTTTTTCCCCTGAAGGGCAGCACTTGAGTGGTCTTTACTTTAAAGATGAAGTAGCCCATCACAGAAGCATCTTTTTGCTCCTTTAAGCTGTGTCCTGGCAAAGGTTATAACTATCATTTAATGAGCACAGTTTCTCCCAGATTTTTGTTAGGGTGAAGAATACAAGGACGGCCTTTTGAAGCTCAGGTCAACTAAATATTACATGATATAGCAGAAAGCACATCTGAAATAATCACTGTTTGCCCCCCTGGGTAGGCAACCACTCTGGGCTAGTGAAAGGGCTTACCTGGTATGGACTTTTTGCTCCCATGATGTAGTCGACATGATCACCATTTTGCATACATGCACAGCTGCCAATTTGGCTCTGGTTTGGCCCTGCATATGTGCAGTGGCCATTTCCAAAATGGTGGACTGTGAGAGCTGCCATCCAGATAAGCTCAGTCTTTCCTCTTTTTATGAAAAGAAAAATGGGTTGGGAGTTGATTGTCCCCCAATAATGTTATGGTGGACTATCACCCCAATATTCTGGGGCTATGTTGGGATAGCCCCACAATAATTCTGGGTTTTACATTTTATTTGGAGGCAGCCTTAAACTGGCTACCAAGTCTGGACTTTATCATTTCATCCTGTGCATATTTTGGGCCCCTGTCTGTATAGTATAGGGGGCCATCTTGCTTTTTTTTTTTTTACAAGGATCCATTCCAGCCTAGTTGTAGACCCGTGTCCCAGACTGTTCAGTTTAATATTTCAAGGCTGTCCCATTAAATCATACACAGTGTACCTAATAAGGCTTTTTGCTGCACTATCATTACATAGCCCTCCTCCCCACAAAAGCTTTTCCAGTAAGAACCCTCCAAATTACGTCCCCCTTCGCTAGCTCATCTGTTCAGTCAATAAGCAAAACATTTTATTGCTTTTATGAATTAAAGCACTTTACATCCAATCACTTCCCAAACATCTGCAGTTGAATCAGTCTAGGGAGCTTTTGAAAAATCAATCAATGGGGGAACAGCTTTCACTTCATGGCCTTTTTTATTTTAATAAAGTATTTACACATGTTTGCTCCAACTGAAATGAGAAAAGAATTCACTAGATTGGGTATCAGATGTGGCACTGACAACTTTGAAACACCTCTTGCAGCTGGCAATAAAAGGATTAATCTGGGTGCTGCCTATTTGATGGGGGGAAAGAGTCATGGGAATAAAACAGATCAACCTTCTCACATAGCTTGTAGTGAGAAAGAGCAGTTCGGTACTATCACATCTGAACTGAACCTGAGCCAAAAGATATTTTTAGCACAATACGTGTGCTGGCTTATCATTCCTAAGGTTATTACAAACTGGTTATTTCAGTAATACTTCCAATTGGGATTCACACCAATGCTAACAATGACCACCCTGACTGCTTAGTGAATTACTTCAGTTATAATTGTAGAATTAACACAGCTATGCTTGCCTGCATTTAATTTCTTCCCGACTTTACCTCACTCTTGCAACTATGACTTTGGTCACACATTACTAGAAACCACGTCTGAAAAACTTACTTTGCTGGCGGTCCAGCTGGCAGTAAAGGAGAAATGGAGGAGGTGTTTCAGAAGGGTTTTCTGGTAAGCGTACACCACAGACACTGCAGAGGTCACACGGATATCAGCAGATAGCCAGCAGCACAGGATGGAGCTATAATGTAAGCCACATGGTACTCAAAGGTGTAAGTAATCAGTTTAAGAACATGTATTTAATGGTTTTGCCCATATAATGCTGTTTCTCCAAATGTGAAGCACATAGTGAATTTCCTGTCTTCCATTTCAGTGTTACATTCTGATAAAGATTACAATAAGGGGTATGCGAAAACAATTCCACAAATGCTTTTTGAAACATCTAACGGCCTGTTTGCACCTACCAGTTTGATCTCGTGGTTAGGAGCCGGACTCTTATCTGGGAATACCGAGTTTGATTCTGTGCTCCTCCATGAAGCCAGCTGGGTGACCTTAGGCTAGTCACAGCTCTCTTCTGAGCTCTCACAGCCCCATCCACCTCACAAGGTGTTCTGTTGTGGGGAGAAGAATAGTAAGGTTTATCAGCCACTTTGAATCTCCTTAAATGGGTGAGCAAAGCAGGGTAGAAAAGTCAGCTCTTCGGAAGAAGAAGAAGATCAGGTGCAGAGGGAGGCATCTGCACTTCAAATACTGGTGTTCTCCCCAGTGTGACTACCAGCACTTGAAGTATGGATGATCTGACCCAGCCTGGCTGGATTGCCACGGCAGTGCCATTCCCACTTACAGTGTTCACACCTGGAAGAGTATGAGCATGTTGTGACCAGAACCTCACCAGCTGCTCCCAGTCAAACTATGGAAAATATTTTACTTATCCATAGCTATTGTCCATCAAGGCAGCAGCAGGAAGCTCCTGGATGCTCCAGGATGGCAGTAGCTGTGCAGCACAGTGTGTGGACAGGTCACTTCTGAACCAGCTGAAACTGCTCTGAAGAGTTAAATGCAAACGGGCCCTAAGACAGCTTTGACCTTCTATAGGTGGCTGAACTTACTGGGTGGAATGCCTAGTAATCTTGGCTCTAAGAGCAAGATCTTATTCTGCACTCCCCTTCCAACCTTTTTAGGACTGGAGGGGGTGTTCCTGTTGCCATATTGTGCTGCACAAAGACATTATCAATTAGTAATATACGTGAATTTTGGGCTTGCTAGGAGTTCCACAGCCCCAACCTAAAATCCTTCATTTAAACAAATCAAGGCAACACACAAAAGCAAACCAAATATACATACAGTCTTTTAAAAGCATCTTTAAGTGTCACTAAAATGATTTAGAATATTAAAACATCATTAAAATTGTCAATGTCCAACACGATAAAACACAATATAAGCCCTTCTGCTATCTTTTGAATGCAGGGTGCATGTTTTACCTTTCCTGCCCCTTCTCCTCCCGCAAATAAGTTTTTTAAGAAAGGACATTATTTAATTTTTGAAAAGAGGAAGGTTAGAGGGCACCTTGAAGCTATACTTAGACCTAGCTATATTATTACCTTTTGCAGTCTTGTTTTGCAATATACAGGCCTTTTCATTTTCCTTGTTAATTCTTTTTGGACTTTAATCTATTAAAGTGACTTCTCTCTTTAATTAGCATAGCTAAATAAACATTACCAACCAATTTCAATTCACATGGCACATTAGCCTTAAAAAAGTATTCCTGGTAGCTAATATTCATGTCTCTCTTATTTTTTTTTCCAGCAAGGTTATTTGAATGTTTCTTCAGAGCCATTGAACTTGGGTTTTGATGTCATAATTAATCCACAATTGTAATTGCTTCTGATGTTTGCCTCCTCAGGTAAAGAAAAGGAAAGAAACATCCCTGCTGAAGCAAAATGAGACAATTTGCCACAGTTTTTCTATGTGTACATTTGTTTTTATTTCAATATCTTAACTGCATTCTCTCTTTTCCCCCTAATATTGAGAAATAAAGGGATTTTGGGATGCTAGGAAATATGTTAGAGGAAGAGACTGTTAGCATTGGCAAAATGGAACTGGCAAGGACGGGATGGACACCAGGGGTGTTTTTCCACTGTCACTAGAAGTACCCATTAAGTACCCATTAATGGGTGCTTAATGGGTACTTCTAGTGACAGTGGAAAAACACCCCAGGGCTGCGTCCAGACTTCTTTATACTGTGCAGCGGAATGCGTAGTCCCGATCAAGGATCAATGGATCATCGTGGCATCGCATTATGCGATTGGTACTGCGCACTTACCTTAATGCTGATCTAAAGACATTCACTGCACGGTATAAAGGAAATTTGACTTTTCCCTCCAGTTCGGGCAGAACGGCCTAGACCAGCACGACAATAGCAGGAAGGAGCAGATCAGATCTGAATGGCTGCTTCAACCTGCGTGAAGGCGTGTGCTAGCTCAGCTCTCGCAGCTTCCAAAGGGAAACTACGGAACTGTGTTTTGGGTCAGGACGCCCAATCATTGTTGCACAGTCGGTAAGCTGCCCATTTACCTTAAACTGCGGATTTATTCCGCAAATCTGGAGGCAGCCCAAGTCACTTTGCTTGCAGAGACCCTCGGGTATGGGGCGGGATATAAATATAAATATAAATAAATAAAGAAGTCTGCTTCTAATCCACAATAGATCAGAACTGGGTTGGTGGGAAGGGAAGCGCTTCAAAATCCACCACCACCACCCCCACCCCAATTGCCTGTATTTTGCCATCCTAGGTTAAAGAGAGGCATTTTACTTTGTTGTAATTTGTGAGGAATTCATTTCTTGGATAGTTTGATTACGATGGTCTAAATTAGGAAACACGGCGAATGGAGACTGTAGATTATTGACGCCTCTGTGTTACAAAGAAAATGATGTGCGCAATGTAAATAGGTGGTGGTGATGGTGCTTAGCTTAGTACCATTGAGTTGCAATGGTCACCTAGTGCCTACATAGACACAGCCACACAGCTTTCCTGGCAGATATGGAAATGGTTTGTCACTGTCTTCTTCCAAGGAGGTGATGAGGGTCCAGCCTATGGCCCTTTCTTTTTTAGACAGTGGCTCTATCATTGAACTATGACTATCAAGTATGTCTTAATGATGCTAAATATGTTCCAATAATTTACTATTTAGGATTATTGCCTTCCAAAAAATGAAAAAAAATAAAAATTCTAAATCCTAAATCCAGATCGATTGACCTGGATGCATTGAGAATGAGGATCTCATGTTGATTTTGCATCTGCCCAAAACATCTGCACTTTTGCAGGAGATTTAAAACAGATGGTGAAATCTCGTTGTAGAATCTCCTTATTCCAAAATGTAGGAACTTCCAAGTCAGTGCCCATTAAATATAAGAGGAGCCCTGCTGGATAGGGCCACAGCCCATCTAGTCCAGCATCTCATCACACACAGGGTCCAACCAATTGCTTTTGGTCTTCAAGCAGAAGACACTTGTTCTCGCTTCCCTGCAAATGGCCTTGCCTGTCTCTCCAAGCTGGAGACAATACCTATGGATCCATTCATATTCGTTTGAATAGATCCCCTTCAAATGTGTTAGGATTCATATCCCATATGAATGTTCAATCCCATACGAATCCCATACGAAGCTTCATATCAATGATCAAGACATCTGGTTCGGATTCGAACGTCAGTCTTCATATTTGCCAATGTTTGATTCAGATTTAAATGCCCAAATTTGGCTGAATTTGTACAAACTTTAAATGGTACAAATATTTGTGCACATCCCTAGGTGAGATACAGCTGTCAACAAGGTGACCTTATCGGATAGCAGTTTCAAAGATATTTTCTCCGTTATCTTATGAACAGCTACCACACATGCCCAGAGCCAAACCAAGCCTAAAATAGTGGCTGTGCATGGGTGCAAGGGAAGAATGGCATATATTCGGATATTTTATGCCACCAAAATATGCATCATGCCATCGCTTGTTCCTCACTATTACTCAGACATCTAGGCAACTGTGATTATTTTGGAATAGCTTTATTCTGGAATATTACTAAATACTGGTATATTTAGGTACTGTCTGGAGGTGGCCTTAGACTTAAGACATGGGCTACATCCACAAACATAAAAAAAACCCCAAAAACATGGCTTGGGGGGTGATAGCATGAAGCCACTAGTGTTTCTGTCCCATTTCTATGCCACATTAAATGTCAGAGGGTCCATTTTAGAAAGAGTACTTTCTGGCTTTTAATGTGGATTAAGGCACTAGCATGTGGATCCTGTCACCCCTAAGCTCCCCTTGTGTACTTTTTTTCTTGTAAACTCTAGAGCTGTGGTCACACCTAAGGTTTAATCCAACATCAGTCCACTTTCAGTATGAGATAATACATCTGCAAAGTGACTGTATTTGTTCAGTGTTAAATAACTCAGAAAATTCACCTTTGGGATAGATAATGTGGAAGGAAAATTACTAGTCACTTTGTGGATGTGTTCTCTCACTCTGAAGGTGGACTGAAGCTGGATTAAACCTTCGGCGTGACCACAGGCTAAGAGACTTATGAGTAAACATGAATAAAATGAAGCTGCCAGTCTTTCAAATCAAATAGTACTTTTGTTATGTGTGTATTGATTTATGCTGCTTTTCTTGCTCCAGCTTGAACCTCATGGATATTGATTGCAAATCTTGTGGTAAGGGTAACACTTTGGTTGTATTTTCACAGAATCAGACGGAGCTCCATAGAAGACTCTAGCCTCCCTAGAGGGTGTCCACACTGGTTCTGCCTGGTGAAGCTTGGGGCTGGTGTGTGTCACTCCATTTTAGGGCCATTTGTGGAAATCAGTTGTCCTTTGCAGGCACAATGGTCACCAGTCAATTTGGATTGTGTGTTGAAACAACTACCACAATTTGAATCAATGTGACAATCAGAGGGTCCTAATCCTCTGTTAAATAATCTAGAGCCTGATGAGGCCAAAATCTTTTGAAAAGGTATCAAGATGTGCCTATGATATTATTGCTGCTCCTTTTACCATCTAGCACGAACCTTTCCTAGTAAAAATGCCATTGGTATCACCTACGAACTGGGAATGCGGAAAAGCAGGGCAACTGGCAAATGTTTTTGTTTATCATATAAAACCCATAAAACAATTAGAATTTTGTGTGCCATTCTTTGGAAAAAGACCAGCATGACTTGAGTGATTTAGCAAATGGGCAGTGATGGAGAAGAGACCCACTGCTATCCTTTGTTGTTGTTTAGAATTTATTTATTTACTTATTTATTTGTGTAAGTAGCATCCTCAGGAGTTGTTGTTAAAAACACAATGTGTATGGATGTAGTTAAAGCACAAGGGTATGCCCTTACCTCTCCTCTTCATTTTGTTCCAAGCGGTGAAACAATGTGTTGGGCATTTTTTAAATGCTAGCCCCTTGGGCAGGAATCCCTTCCCCCTGTCTGATCCCCGTCACCGCAGAATGGAAGCGTTGCTTGCGCTCCGAAAGGAAAACTCAAGGGGCACCTCGGTGCTCAGCCAGATCATCAACTTCCCAGGTGCGACAAGCAGAAAAAAGGTGAGAAATGCCTGGTGTGTTTCATGGAATCCCATGCAAATGTATGCAAATTTCTTCATATTAGAATCATTGTTTAGTTGTCAACATCACATGGGGCACATGAAAGCCATATGACCTGATTTTGCACCTGCTGTTTAATTAAATTTACAAGGCAGACGCACTCTCCACTCCTGGTGATACACAAATCCATTTTTACTACCACCGCTTCTCATTTACAAGGTAGTTAACTGCTGTGTTTTCACCATCAACAGCCCAACTGCTCTTTGTTAAAGAGAAGATTAAAAACGGAAAATGGCCACCATTAGGGCATAGGAAGTCAATGACATTTAAAAAGTGATTTCCCTCTTCACCTTTACGGAGGAAAAAAAAAAAGGCTGGGCAAGGGAACAAGTAGAGGAGAAAGTTTTGGGTCTGTTTACAATAACCTGAGTTTGCCTTCCTTGTGACAAGAACACTAAACATGTGTGCACAAACATGCATGTCCATGCGTGCTGCCATAGACTGACACAGCACAGTGGAAAACACGTTAGAAGACAGGAACGGGTTAGTCAGATCAGACAGTAAGGAGATTTTTTTTAAAAAAAATGCATTTAAAGTATAGTTTGGCAAATCTGTCAAATTCAGTTTCTTTTTCTTTCTTTCTTTCCTTCTTTCTTTCTCTCTCTCTCTCTTTCCATCTTTTCCTCCAGTAGTCATACTTAGTCATTTAAACCTTGTCTGCAATGGGCCTCATTCCAAAATATATCCTGGAAGAGGCGCCTGCAGTACACATCCTAGTAGATTATGGCAGGTCTGGGTGGAGTTGGCTGTAATGCTCACAAGACTGGTGGCAGGCTCCTATTCTGGGATATTGGTGCATCCAGACTTCTTGATGCTGTGCATCAGAATGTGCAACCAAGATCGAGTCATCACACGTGACGGCCAATGCTTCGTAGTGGTGTTGCATTATAGTGACGCTACTCTGAATTTACTTAACGGTGGTTGGAAAACACTCTCTCTGCAGCATCAAGTAAATTTGAAGCTTCCTGCCAGTCTGGACAGGATGGTGAGAATTGCAGGTGAGAACAGGGATGGCAGCTGAACTGTGGTTGCCTGCCTCGTTCCACATGATGCACGTGCCAACACAAATTCCCACAGCTTCCTCCTCAGAAGCTACAGGGGACTGCTGGGGTCTGGACACTGGATCGCCGCTTTGCAGCATGTAAGCTGTTAATTTTTTAATAACTGAGATTTAATCTGCTAATCTGGAAGGGGCCATAATCTGAAATGAGGTCCAGTACAGAAAGACCTTTAGTCTGTCCATTTTTTCATTCCCCCGCCCCACCCCCCGCAAAGAGTTTGACTTTAAAATTACTGTGCATTTACCTCTTTATATGCACATAAGCCTCAGCGATATCGACCATTCCACTTTGGAAGCATAAGTGATTGTGAATCAATTTCACCTGATTTGGTGCAAATGAAAGTTGACAACAGGTGCACTGGAGTGTAACACCAAGACAGGCCCCAAATAGGGATTGGATTTGCAGGTGGTGGCCACAGACAGTCCTTTCTGCTTATCATTCCTGATTCCTCTCTAGTTTCACATTTTCCTTGGTTGTGGTCACACAAGTCTAAGACAAGACAGCCTATTCATTAATTCAAACTGAGGTTGTAACAGTGCTAGTCACACCTAGATCATTATCACTCACACCTTTCTCTGCAATTGATCTGAGCCTCCGCCACGGAACTCTAGGCTCCCCGCCCCTTTTGCTGCTTCAAAACTACTTTGTTGTTGGACGCCATTGTGTCACTCAAGGGAAGCCAGGGTGTGTGTTTGCGGTTCTTTTTTAAGCCTGCTCCGCCATCTACACACACCCCTTCCTTTTTGTGTGTGTTTTTCTTCTCCGTGCGATTAATTTATTTTTTAAAAAATAATGAATTTGTGTAAAAATGCTAGATAGAGGAATCATACACATAAACTGAGGAGAGAAGGGGAGGTGCCTCACAAACTTCATGTGTGCTGATTGGGCGAATGAAAGACTGGACCCAACCCATCACAGTACAGTTCAGCTTCCTTTAGCCTGCCCCCACCCCCACTCACACTGGGGAAGTGAAGACATCCTGGCATGCCAGGATGAGTAGAGTCCTGTAAAAATGAGGACTTTGGTTAAGACAATCTAATGGGGATAGGCCAACTTGGAAAACAAATTAAATAAAAATAATATGAGTAACACGACCTGAAGATGACCTGAGGTTGACCTAAGCCAGTTGGGTGACCTTGGGCTAGTCACAGCTGTCTTCTGAACTCTCACAGCCTCACTTACCTCACAGGGTGTTCTGTTGTGGGGAGAAGAATAGAAAGTTTTGTCAGCTGCTTTGAGTCCCCTTAAATGGGTGAGAAAAGCAGGGTAGAATAGCCGACTCTTCTTTTTCATGAACATTCTGTGCTAGAAAAGGTGGATAGAGAAGGACTGGGAACATGAGGGCCACATACTGTCTCTGAAGCATCTCTGAGGCTCGCTCCCCCTTTGTTATGTCTGAACACAGACATTCTGTGTTAGAAAAGATGGATTAGAGACAGCTTGGGAACATGAGCTCCACATGATACTGTCTCTCTGAGGAGCCTCTGAGTTTCCCCTTTTGTTATGTCCAAACACAACCTAAGAAGTTGGCTCTACAATTTGGTTACTCAATATACTAGTTTTCACATTTTTTAAAAAAGTGCTTTTGTACAGTGTTTTGCCTAATATCACAAGCAATTTTTCCTAACACATTTTTATACATTCACTGATGTGTACATTTTTCTCCACACATTTCCCTACAACATGCCATTTTGTAAATATGATTTTTGTTAGAGAGCTGCAACACAGAATTTTTGGAAGGAAAATTTCTAAAGGTGTTGCTTTGTTTTTTAGCATCAGAAGAAGGACAGCAAATTCTGGAAACTCACATTTAAATTCTGACCAGTTTGAGTTCTCCATTTCTTCTAGGATTGATTATGTAGAAAGTGTTTCTATTGCCCTGTGACAGGCAGAACCCTAGGCATTGTGTTTCTTGAAGCAAAAGAAAAATGGGAAAGAAAAGATGTCCAAACAACTCAAGATGATAAATACCCAGTGCTGGCCGATTTGTTTTGACATCTGAAGCAGAAAATCTTTCCAACAACCTCTCCTTAATAAAGAAAACGTGATAAAAACAAATAATACAATTAACTTCCTTGCCTTCCCATGAGTCCCAGAACCAATTTTCTGAAGAAGTTGTCTTACCCTCTAGAAACATCTCGAGTTTTTAATTTATGTATTTTAATTCTTAAAATGATTTTTTTTTATATTTAGCATTTCTACTAATGTTGGTATTTTACAGATTTTAATATTATATTTTAATCTTTTGTATGTTTCAATCTCATAAGCCAGCCTGAGTGCTATAAAGTGCTATAAATGTAAGTACATAAACTTTGCTCATGGTATGCTGGTAAGTCTAGGAGGTTGGTGCTGGTGGTAGAGATAGGAATCCAAATTGAACTCCAAGCCAAGTCCCAGTTTAAAGCTGATGAATCCAAATTCCAGCTAGAGTGTTGTTGTTGTTGTTGTTTTTATAAAAAAAACAGTTTTGGTATTCCTAGGTATTCTGGCAGAAAAGTTTCAGGAGTGTTCTGTCTTCTCTGTAGGTTTAGCTATACCACAGGCAAATTGAGCAAGTGGCTCAAAGGAGCAATTCCACAGAATTACCTAGGGGTGGCAGCACATGTTCATATAACAGAGGGAACAGGGAAAGTTTGAATCTGATTTGATTTTTTTTTTTAAAAAAAAGATTGCAGGTACCCCTACAAAGTCATAGCAAAGATGAATTTGCTGACAAAATGGACAGACTGTAGATTTTGTTAAAGAAATATTATGTTTATGACAGGACCTGCTAGGATGTTGGCTCCTACTCAAAGGGTCACGTCACCAACAAAGAACAGCCTGGCTCTTCGCTTGCTTGAGTCCAGGCCTTGTAGCTGTGTTAATAATTACCACTCATTTCAGGTGACCCCATCCAGAGGACGAGGTAACCTGGTTGACTGAGTAAATGAAAAGTGGGTAGGTTCTATGGCAATGTCGTTTTTATTCAAAAACCTTTCTATCCTGCCCATCAATACATATGTTTCATGACGGATAACCTCTGGAATTTCTGTCAGTAATATCAGAATGGCTCTGAATGAAAATGGAGAAAAACAAGGCATGAGTCTAAACAGTCAGACACATAAGCAGTGTGAAGAGTAAGGGTGTTTCCGCATTGACTGCGGAAACCGGATTAACCCCCCCTTAGGTAAGATTTAAAACACTTACCTTGTGATGCATCCGCACTGTAGACCGGATCTGAGAGTCCGTGTCTGCATTTCTGCACGCAAGACAGGGTTTTTAAACCGGTTTTGCCGCCAAAATCCGGATTAAGTCACTTCCCCCTGGATGTGTGCAGAAGCAGGATGCTTCCGCGCATGGCCAGGGGAAGAGACGGATTCCGGTGGCTGCCATGTTTGGAAGGGTGGAAGTGGGACCGCCTGTTTCCAAAGCCCTTCCCTCACGTGCCGGTCACTGCTGGAAATACACGGTGACTGGCAGCTCCATGCTCTAGTCCTGTGGCTCTGGGGCATCATCAGCGTGCAATCCGGAGGATGCTTGGAATGGGTGCCGCTGCGTCCGCACAGCACCCACTCCAATCTGTCCTCTGGAATCCGTGCTCCCCGCGCATGTGCAGACATGCAGATCCATCACAAACAGTGAGGGATCTTCAGGAGGACAGTTCGCCGAAAAGCGGATCTATTTAGATCCGCTTTTTGGCGGCGAATGTGGAAATACCCGAAAACCCCTCAGATAAAAATGTTTTGTTTTTTTAAAAAAACCTTTGTGTTTTTCTTCCATTATGACTTGGAGGGAAGGAAGGAGGGAGGGAAAACATGAGAGCATGTGTGAGAGGAAATCACTAACAGAGCTACCCAGGCAGAAAAAGCTCAAAGTATAGAATATCATTAGCAAAGCACTTCTCCTTAGTTGTCACTTGTCCCACTTCACTGATAGGAATGTGCACAAATATTTGTAACATTTGTTATTCGTACACAAATTGAATGTTACGACATTTGTACGTTAACATTCGTACGGATATGATTGTTTCAGACGTTTGTTTGAATAGTTCAGACATTTGTTAAACTGGGGAAATGGGAAAGTAGCTGCACCAGTCACATCTGCAACAGATCAGGATTGCATTCGACATGGATCGAGAGCAGATTAAAAGTGGATTCAGGTTGGATTTGACGCTTTCAGAGCGGATATGTTACGGGGTATGTATCAAATACGTATGGGATACGTAAGCATTTGTGCTGGATATGTATCAGATATGCATTCATTGGTATCAGATATTCATACAAATTCGTATGAATACATTCATATCGAATAGGGTGCTACCAGATTCGAAAGGATCTATTTGAATGAACATGAACTTTCTAACATTCAGTTCATTACTAATCGAATGCCCCGCCAAAATTCATGCACATCCCTAGTCATTGAAGACAGCTTAATGTGGGCCAATGATGAAGAGTATGGGTGTTTTTCCACTGTCACTAGAAGTACCAATTAAGTACCCATTAATGGGTACAAAAATGCCATGATGTATCCATTAATGGGTACTTAATGGGTACTTTTAGTGACAGGGAAAAACACCCTATGTGTCTCATTGAAGTTACCTCCACATTTGACCAGCAAGGGCTGGCGGGCTCCACCTTCCATTTTCACTCAGATAGGTTTCACCACGAGAAGTAATCCAGTCAACTATGCAACACTAGGCACCCCGAAGTCATGACTGGAAGTGCGCATCTTTCTTTGTTGATGGAACTTCTTTTGAGAACTTATGAAATGCACCTGCAAGGATAAGAATGGCCAACCTGCTTGTAAAATACAATAATTACCTTACTGGTGTAATTGCATGAGCTTCCTGCAGCGCAGAGCAATAGCAGCTGGGAAAAAAATTGCATTGTGGCTGGCGGGAATTGAAACTGAACGAAAGATATTCACTGAGCATGTGTGGGAACAGCTGGAGATAAGAAGCATTATCAGCAATGGGGGGGGAGGGCAGGACAGACAGAAGCAGACATGCCATTATCACTTAACTGAGCTTAATAGCGGCAGAAGGAATGTACTTTGAAAAGCTCTGCAGTAGTTTTTAACACTACATATTTAATAGAGAAATGACTTCCAATGTAGAAATAACTTTTCAACAAAAGACATTGTCCTACACAACAGCTTAGTTTGTGTATATTTTTAAAAAGATAGAGATGAGCAAACTGAATTATTCCATTGAAATGAAGATAGCTTCTACCCCAATATTCCAATAACTATTGAAAATATGGTTTTCCAGAAATGAATGAACTGTAATCCCAATAAGCCCAAGCCAGGCTGCATCCAGATGTCAGCCACTAATTCGCTATATTTGGATATTCCAGAATAAAGCATGGATATCTACGCTTTATTTCAGAATATCCAAATATAGCAGGGTAAGGGAACTGACACCTCACACAGCCCCAGTTTGAACAGAAATAAGGAGAAACCCTGAGTTGAGTAATCATAGGTTGCTAGATGTGGTTGCCCTACAATTCCCATAACCCCTTGCCATTGGTTATAATAGCTAGGGATGTGCATGGATATTCAAAAATTTGAAAACACGAATTCAATGAATATCGGTATTCGAATTTGAATTGTTTTTTCAAAAATCTGAATTTTCGAATTTGGATTGAATTCAAATAATTTGACTGAACAGAGCGTCCTTTATCACATCCGAAAATCGGGTCTATTTATGCATATAATACGGTATGCAAATGCGATGCAAACATACACAAAAAGGATGCTAAGGGATTCAAAAATTGGATACCAATGTCCCCGACATTCGTATCATTCGATTCGAATAGGATTTTCAAAATACAGATCTGGATAATCTGGATTCGAATAGGATTTTCAAATTTTGAATTCAAATTGAATATTTAAATATTCTATTCAAATCAAATTTGAATGCAAAATATGCATTTGTGCACATCCCTAATAATAGCCATGGATGGAAGGAATTGTAGTCCAACAACACCTGGGAACTCAAGTTTGAGATTCCTGCACTGTAACCTCTTATAACAGTATGAACTATGTATGGGATTTCATTTAAACTAGACGGATTGCTTCCTGTCTTTTTGATAGTAAGTGAACATGAGGCCTATTCACACTTGGTCAGACATCAGATCAGTGTGGGGGTGGTCTGCCATTGCATGTGCCTGTGCAGAGAGCAGCAGGTCACCCCAGGAGGCAGCACAACTGGACATTGAACCTGGAGATCCAATGAGGTAAGTGGGTCACGTGGAGCTGAGGGGTGGTGTGCACCCCTGGGTGGGGGTCAGCAGCAAGGAGGTCCCTGCTGGCTGCTGTCAGCCCGATCAGGGCAGTGGCAGCCAGCATGACACCGGGACAGCCCCAGCCTGGTCTCACCCTACTCCCAAAAGGGGCTGCCAGCCAGTGGGCCTAGAGAGGCCCAGTGGTGGCAGCCTGGGGCAGGGCTCCAGAGCTGTCTGGCAGGGAAAGCGTGAATGCTTTCACAAGCATTTCGTGCTCCACACTCTGGCCACAATTATGGCAGCCCTGGGACAGGCTGGGATGGTTCCGGATGGAACCAACCGGTTCACAGAGCGAATACTCTGGTCCCAGGGCTGCCCTAAATGCATCCACAGGCCCAAGTGCGAATAGGACTCATGTGAGCTTCAAGGTCAGCATGGGGTGTGGGCTGGAAAAGACCAACACAACACAGGCAGCTTTGTTCTAATCCAAAGTAATCCATTCCCATTCTGAGGTGGATTGCTTGATCCAGATGAGCAGATCTGGATTTTTCAAAACGTAAGTTCAGAAAGGCTATATATGGATTCCACTCCTAAATTTACACTATATTGCAGTGTAAATTATAGCCAGTGCTTCCCTCTCCACACACCAATTGGCAAAGTCTGTGGCCTTGGGTTTATGAACCACAAGTTGAGTATATACAGTACATTCTGGCGTATAAGACTACTTTTTAACCCAGGAAAATCTTCTCAAAAGTCGGGGGTCGTCTTATACGCTAGGGGTCGTCTTCTTATACGGCGAGTATATCCCAAACTCTATATTTTAACTGGAAAAGTTGAGGGTCGTCTTATACGCCCAGTCGTCTTAGATGTTGGAATATATGGGTATTTTATCATTCTTTGTAGTGAAGAAATTCATGTGTAATGAGGTAAAAAGATACTACAATGAAACTATTAAAGTCAACTACAGGAATTGCCTAATATGAAAGACAAATGCAGCTGAAAAATCAGAAATTCAGATGTTGTTATGATTCTGCTTCTCCCAAATAATAGCACACACATTAACAAGGAACATTAAACAGAAATAGTGTTCAGGGACATTTTCATTCAAAGCAGAGAGTACAGAATATTTAAGTTCCCACAGGCACTCATCAACAGATGAGATGACAGACCATAGTATGAATTAGATATTGATTCCACACATTTCAAAAAGAGCACTGAATAAATTAGTAGTACCACTGGTATTATAAGCCCATCTTATTTATGTTAGGGAACTTCTCAGTCAGGATAAAATCTCCACAGGAACTGAACAAATTTCAGTATTTGCCTCTTCTGTTACACAGGGAATGCGACAACATTTCTTAGATAAATAAAACTTTTAACTTTAGACCAAAGTCCATTCCCTCAAGTTGCTGTTTTGTGCTTACAAGTCAAGTTTAACTCCTTGTTAACTGTAGAAACTGTTAGAAACGGCTGTAGTAGAGCAGAGAGGTGCCTGTTCAGTCCTCAACCTTTCTCCCGAAGTAGGCAATGGCAAACTTACATCTCTGCTAAGAAAACTCCATAGAGGTGCTCCTTACATGCCTATGCAATCAACCAGGAGTTGCCCACAAACTGATGGTGCACAACAGTAACTGTAGGAACAGATGTTCACCGTATTGACCTACCTTTGGTAAAATTACTCCAGTGTAGTTCTATTAAAAATAAGTTCATGTGGACATGGGTTGTAAATGTTTGCATTAAATTATGAAATGAAACAAGACTCAGGAAGGTTGCCTTTATTTTTGTATTCTTTGAATATAATTTCAAATATTCCAGATTCGATGCCTCCTGAATGTTAAATCTATTAAGTAGGGGATTTCTTGCTGAGATTAGTAGTGTACTGCAATGGGCAGGTGCTTACAAAGTTTTCATGTGTTGCCTGGGGAGTATGGCAGACACTACTGTGGAATAGGGATGTGCATGAATGGGTTTTTTGGCATTCAATTCAAGACAAATCAAAAGTTCAAAAATCCATATTCATATGAATAGATTGCATTTGAATGTGGTAAAATTCTATTCGATATGAACCTATTCATACTTATTCTTACGGACATTTAATACATATTGGATATGAATAAATACGTATCTGATACAAACGGTTGCATATCTGATAGGAACAAATATGTATCTGATACAAATAGATATGCATTTGATAGAAATAAATACATATCTGAACTATTAATACAAATGTCTGGAAACATTTGTATTCATTCAAGCATTAGTATATGAATATCTTAACATTTGATTTGAGTTTGAATGTCCAAATTCAGGTGAATTCGGCCAAATTTTGAATGTTACAAATATTCGTGCACATCCTTACTGTGGAAGAAAGCAGGGGGAGATACCTTAAATGGCAGAATGTGGGGTTTCACAGCTGGTTACAATTTCACTTGTTGCAGTTTTGGGGTTCGTATGCCACGTGTTCCACGGTTCTTCTGTGAACCTGAGCTTTGGGACATAGCTATGATATTCATCATCTTCAGAGGATCTGACGTCTGGAAGAGTGGGGCGTGCCATAGTCTGTACTTGTGGATGGCAGATATAATCTGGAATAAGATCCAGTGCAGAAAAGACCAGACAATTATATGTATTTATTGTGGCAATATTATGAGTGAAGTTATGGGAGAGGAGCTAGCATGCTGACTCGAGGCCTTTTCGCACGAGGCTGTCTCAAACGCGTGTAGGACACGTCAGGATACTGCATTCACACGCTTGGGGTGGCAGGATCCGTTCCTGACTGCCCCCAAGAGTGTCCTACATGCATTCGGGATGTAGAGCAGTTAAAACCATCCCAAACTGTCTTAGCCAAACAGCATTACAGCCGTTTGGCTGTAATGCGAAAAGGCCTCTGGTTTCTCAGTTTGCTTGGCTATTTGTATGTTTGAGGATTTATGTAATTTAAATTTAATAAAATTGCTGTTTTTTAAAATAACTTTTCTGTGCTATATGTTTAGGGTTTTTATAGTTGTTGATTCTGAGAACTTATCTTAATTATGGGATTTATAAATTGTACTGTAATGAGGATTAAGCTGCCTTGGGTGGGCTTTGCACAAAAATGAGTACAGATATGATTTTAAATGAAATTAGTTATTGTTACAATTTTAAGTAACATTAGGTAAATAAAACTTTATCATAAGTGCTTAATTAAAAAATGAATTGTGTGTTTCCATGGTGCCAGCCGCTGTTCTGCCTTGGAAATGCTGTAACTCTTGGACTTTGCAGTAACTTCTTTCCTTGGCAGTAGTGATCAGAAGGCAGGTGAAAAGATATAATGAAATTTCTATTGACTTAAACAACAAAACAACAATAACTAAAAGGAATATATCTTTGTCTCTCCTTTTTACACTTCAAAATACACCTCAGCCTACCCTTTAAAGTTCAAATAGATCTTCCCAACCCCTCCTGTGAAAGGGGAATGATCTCCTCTCATCAGGTTCAACAGAGCAAGTTAACTTCAGGAAACCACCTGCCTGTCACACTCTTACCTAAGGTTCAGGTGGGGTGGGGTTCTGTTCTTAAAGAGACAGTATGTGATTTCTACCTTCTAATACATAATTGATCCCTACTCTCAGCAACCACAGTGCTGGATTGGGCTTCTTGCCAGGCTCCTCAGGCAGTCTCATAAAGAGGATCGATGGCTCACTGCCATCTCTGAGGTTGCCATTTTGAAATCTTCATGCCTCCCCAGTCTCAGTGTGTCAAAATTCACAAGAAAACCTAGCTTAACTTGGGTGCTGTGTCACATCTAGAAATATCCATAATTCTGTGATATTTGTAGCACTAGTAAAAAAGTTATATATTTTATATATGTCCTTTATTAAAAGCAAAAACAAATAGTTCTTTACATTAGTGCAGTGGTTCCCAAAGTTGTCTGGGCTACGACCCATCTAATATAGGTTTACCAACTCGGGACCCACCTCTAGGAAATTTAACCATTACCAATATGAATAAAGGACTTCTCAAATAACAAAGAAAGTTTTAATACAATTTTTTTATTACTTAATTAAATAATTACATCAAAAAAGTTATTTCAAATACGGTTAAATTTCCTAGAGGTGGGTCCCGACCCACAGTTTGGGAAACCCTGCATTAGTGACTTTTGTTGCTGAATTTCGTTTGCTAAATCTTCAGTTGAAAGTTGGTATTTTGTACACTTCAAGAACAAGCAAGCATTACACACCCAGGTGCCAGGGTGACCATGTGTGTCACCCAAAAGGGCTTGGCGTGTCACCTGTGACACACGTGTCATAGGTTGGCCATCACTGAGCTAAACACTTAAAGCCTGCAACTCTTCAAATACTATGCAAACAAGGTGTGCAAGCTATGTTAATATAGTTTGTTGCTGGCAATCTTGCAGAATTTATCTTCCAGTTACGGAATCTGAGGTGAAATTTGAGGCCAACCGGCATCGTGTTTGTGCCTGAGAATTCTCTGCATCCTAACTCTCTATATTCTGGCATAGTAGTTGCTATTAAAAGGTTATCAAAATTCTCTCTCCTCCCCTCCTTCCCTCTTTCTTTTTCTTTCTTTTTTCTCTGTCTCTCTTTTTCAATCTTTTGCCAATTTACTAAAAGCCAAAATTCTGAAAAGCACAATAAAAGAACTCTGAAATGTATTGTGTGCCACAACAATTCCTGGCATTGTCCCCAGATAAGGACAGCAAATCTCCTCTGCTTCCATTCCAGTCAGGAAATTCTATATTTTGGTGCCATAGTAACCCAGGTGCAACCTTATCTTGCACCTCATGGAAGTTAAACCAAGCACAATTTCCCCTCTCTACATGCTCCTACTCCATAACCAAGATCATGCGAGAAAGAAAAGGGCATTAAGCCAAAACATAATTTCAAAATAACAAATAGGAATTTTTTTTTTGTCTTTCAGGAAACCTTATTCTTTTTTAGTATGGGAGACAAATAAATAAATAAATCCCAAAACAAAATTTAGTAATGAATTTCAATTAATTTGAGCCTATGTTTATAATCAGCATGGTTGCTGTTTTAATGTTAGGATAGGCAGTTGATCAGAAAACCATACACATTTCACATTTACCTGTGATTTGGTGGCGCTCTTAGGACACAGAACAGAGAAGCTACACCCTTTTCTAGCGCACTCCGTCCTCATTAGATGGAGAATACACTGGTTGCTAACTCAGACCACAGAGTCACATGGCCATGGAACATTCCTTCATGTTCTGGTCTAGTGGGGAATCCTTTTTAGTAGTGCACTATCTTGTGCCATTGAAATTCACCCTCCAGGGGCTCCAAGGCCTAGAACCACAGGAAATCATGGAGCCTGACTGTCCTGGAACAGTCATTCAAATGCTGAATCATTCAAAATCAGGACTCGGGAAAGTACAATTGAAGGGAGGAAAGTCACTAATAAAATGAATTGAACTAAACAGGTGTGAGCAGTGGGGAGTGAAGATGGACTGAAGAAGGATTAAAGTGAAGGTGTGACCACAGCCTTAAATCAAGGAAGAGCTTTAGGAGAACTACCATACCTCTTAATATACAGCCACCAATCCCTGGAGTATCTTTGTGGGCAGCAAATTCCAATAATTCAACCCAGATGGTTTCCTCTGTGGCTCTTCCCCATGGCACAAACCTAGAATGGGGAATATGGAAATCCCTAAATAAAAGATAAAACAAAAGATGACTTTGTTAAATGGAATTACCTAGAAGACTCTTCCACTTTATGTGAATGTGGAGCTGTACAAACAGCTCAACATTTGTATACCTATTCAACTGTCCTCTTTCATGTACAATGGAAGAACTTCTCAAAACCACAGATAATTAAGTTGCTGTTGCTCATTTTTGGTAAAAAATTATTTAGTTTAGCCTTTATCTGTCCTTATTTTTATTGGTATTGTTTTATACAATTTTGATGTCTTTTATTGATCAAAATTGTGTTTTATGTTTAGTTATATTTTTACAACTTTTTAACAGTTTGTTTTGTTAGAATGCAATACTTTTGATAAACAAACAAATAGATAGATAAATAAACAGATAAATAAATAACATGTTATGCTGTACTGATGACTTTTCCTGTAAAAGAGGAATAGAGGTTCATTAGCATCACTTCATTGATTTAATAACAGAATCCTATCTCTAGAATACTTTGGGTTGCCAGGTATATGCCAACTAAAAAGAGGAATTCTGCCAATTATGGGGAATAAACAGGAAGGAAGGAAGGAAGGAAGGAAGGAAGGAAGGAAGGAAGGAAGGAAGGAAGGAAGGAAAATTGCTTTGTATATAATTTGCTTAGGCTGTGTTTTTGGTTGTTCAGTCTCTTATAGGTAATGACTGCAGTTTTGGCCTGTTAAATGAAATCATAGCCACAGATTTAGAAATCAGCAAGTGGTCTTCAAATATGTGACTATTTTCAGGTCAGCTTGCCATTTGCATTGGTGAAATTGTGACTTTATCTTTTTCGATATTATACCTCATGCCCTAATACTGGAACTATTCTCTTTTCTCATGGAAATTTTGGATCTCATGTAATTCTCAGTATTTTGTGATCTCCCCCCCATTGTTTGCAGTAATTTCAGCTGTCTCTTCGATTTTCTTTTTCTCAGCCACAGTAATGTCATGTGTATTATCAGTTTGAGTTTTAGTATTGCAACCTTGCTATTTTCGACAGTTTTTCCCAGCTTATCTTCCCAGCATTATTTTCCCAGCTGGTAAGTGCTATTTCCCCCCCCCCCCCCCATAAATTCCAATGTGACTTTTCTTATATTTACTGTGTGCATTTATCTTAATTCCAGACCAGACAACTCTGAGTCTGTAGTCCTGTTCAGGGCCTCGTCCATTGCACAACATGTTAGTGAGATTAGAGATCTCCCCCTTGCTAGTATGCCCTGTCTGCACCAGATGGAGCATGATCCAAATTGCCACTCTGCCCAAGAGCTGCCAGCCTCTAAGCGAGCTAGGAGCAGACGTGTAAACCGCCTCCCTATCAACTGGACCAGAGGCATTTCCGCACTGAATCGCGTTCCAGACGGAACGCGTTCAGGCGGAAAGCTTAAGCCAGCTTCGGGCGCTTTCCCCGTTCACACACAGACGCGCCAGAACGCGTGTAAACGCGTTCCGGAGCGTCTGGGTGCGAATGGTCAAAGCGCCCGAAGCTGCCTTAGCCGGCAAACGCCGGCCAGGGGCGCGCCGGCAGCCGCGGAGGCAGATCGACAATCAGCTGTTTGAAAAACAGCTGATTGTCAAAGCCGCGCGGCGTCGGAGGCGCGCCGGCAGCCGTTCGGGAGACAGAAGAAGCGCGAACGCTTCTTCTCCCGAACGGCTGCCGGCGGCTCGTCCGCGTTGGAACGCGTGTAGAGCACTTCGAAGTGCTCTACATTTCGAACGCGGAAAAGACAGGTGAGGACACGTCGGAACGCAAGCCGCGCGCGGCCAATGCGGATGACGTGTCCTCACCTGTCTTTTCCGCGTTCCGTTCAGCCCCGTGCGAAAACGCCTCAGGTTAGGCATGGGTCACTCTTAAGACATTTTTGGGACGTGTGCATGCAGCTTGTGTTTTACAAATATCCGATACAAATGAATACATATCCGATGCGTATCCAACACAAATGCATACATATCCAAATCTGACCTGAATCCACTTTTAATCTGTTTTTGATCCATGTCGAATGCAGTCTGGATCCGTTGCAGATGTGACTGGTGCAATCACTTTCTCACCTCCCCATTTTAATGAATGTCTGAACTGTTCATATGAATATTAATGTACAAATGTCCTAATATTCAATTCATGTCTGAATGTCCAAATTTGGATGAATTTGGATAAATAATGAATGCTACAAATATTCACGCACATCCCTAGTTTTGAGCTATAGCAGATAAAAATATGGTTTGGAGAGATCAAAGCAAAGACTCCAATTACAGCTTTGGTCCCCAGTTCCACTGTCTATCCTGCTACTGAATCCTCCATGTGGGTTATGATCACACTGGGCTTTTTTCAAATTGCCTTTTTACAAAATGTGCTCCATGTGTACCTAATTAAAAAAAATCATAAGCCATTTCCCCACTCTCGCTTTAAAATGACTTGAAAATGATTTGAAAATAGTTTGTCCCCAATTACAGACTGGCTTCCCACACTTTCTGAGGAGTAAATTGTAAAAAAAACGCATTAAAAATATTGTTTAAACAACTCTCGCTCCCATTTTGTTGCTAACTTTAAAGGTTGTATATCCTGCCCGCTAGCCCACCCAGCTGCCCTTTTGAGTTGCGCCGCCGCTGCCACTGCCTCGCTGCGCCACTGCCGCTGCCTCGCTTGCCTGGCTGCTTGCCTAGCCACCGAGCTACCTGCCATTTTGGCCACCGCCTTGTGCAGCTGGCTTTTCAGGCTGCACCACTGCCGCTGCTGTTGCTGCCTCACTTGCCCGGCTGCTCACCCACCCAGCTACCCACCATTTTGGCCATGGCCTCAGCCGGCCGGCCTTTCAGGCTATGCCACTGCTGCCACCTTGCTGCTTACCCATCTGCTCAGCTGCCCATAATTTTGGCCACTGGCGCGGTGCTCCCGGGACATGGGAAGGAGGAACACCGAGCAGCAAGGGAGCCCTGCCTGCCTGCCTTTTTGGCTGCTGCCTCCTCCGCCTCACCTGGCTGGTTGGCCTTTTGGGCTGCACCTCTGCTGCTGCCCCACTCACCTGGTTGCTTGCCCACCCACTTGGCTGTCCACCATTTTGGCTGCTGCCATGGCGCACCCAAAGCATGGGGAGGTGGAAAGCCAAGTGGCGAGTGCACCCTGCCTGCCCACCTTTTTGGTTGCCATGCTCGGCTTTTTAAAGCAGAACTAACAACAACGACAAAAAGGAAAGGGCATAATGTGCATTCACATCTGTTTTTGTTAATTCCGTTTTTTAAAAGTCAAGCGGGATCACGGCCATACAGGAAAAAGAAAATCCTACCTCATGTTGCTGTTCCTTCTCTTCAAAGTCTGGCAGCCTCTCCATAGCAAGAAGTGCTCACCATTCATTGGCTTGCAGAGGTTGGATTTCTGGGTCCCAGATAGATCAGCCCTCAGCAGCCATTTCTATTGGCTAAAGGAGCTTCTCTATTTTCCCATCCCATCTGCCCCAAATAGGACTGACCTGATAATTATTATTTCCTGTCTGTGGAAGAGGCAATCAGGCTTTTTCTGATTGTTCCTTAGGTCTTAAATTCATCTCGGGGCATCCCTAACAATGTGTTTGAACACCCTGTGTTTGGGGATCGTTTCAACTTTTAAACAGTTCATTAGTAACAGTTCATTGTCCTAAGTAGGAGAAATTTCTAGGGAAATCATTTAATCTGCAAACTTTACTTCTCGATTTTGTGTACGTCTTCTTTCATAAAAGTCTGCTTGTCCTGACCACGTTTTCTGAAGCTTCTTGCCCACAATGGGCAAATACAACATCAAGCTGAAAGTGACTAACGTGGACAAAAATAAAAATATCCAACCAAACAGGCAAAGCTGAATAGCACCATGTTAATGTATATCTCTTTGCTATAAAACTGCTAACTCAGGGCTTGTATTCCTGTGAAAGTTAGGAATTTAATATAACAATTCATAAGGGAATGAAATCAAACTTCATATTGTGTGTCTAAAATTCAGAACAAGTTTTCTGATTAAAGAGAAAGAAATGTATTTGATCAGTATGAGCAAGTTAACTGAAATGATCTCAATATTTAAGGGTTTATTATCATACTGCTGTGCTCAGGGAAATGAATAAGCATCAGTATACATTTTAATTAAAGCATAAAGTGTTAAATGTTTTTTTATTGGGTTCGCAGTGAATCTATTGAGGCTCTCCCTTTCAGAAAAGCAATTTTGACCCAGGAACCTTGCTTTTCTACAAATTAAGATAGCCATTTATTCAAAATTGGTTTTTAGAAAGAATTCCCCACTTTCAGTGTACTTCTATGCAACAGTCATAATCCTTTGTGATGTTTGGCAAAGCTAAGCAAAGATTTTGCCATTAAGCCCCACTGGTTAACAAATGTTTAGTTATCAAATTTGATTGTGTATTCCATATGTATTCAGATGTTAGAGCAGCCCATGCAAACAACACTCCTGTTTATATAGCTTCTAATTATTGGAAAACATTGAATTTGCTCCATGCTAATAGCTTTATTTGAATGACAACAGGCATACTTATGTTTGAAAGTCTTGTCTTTTTCATAGAATAAAATGGCCTGCTCAATTTCAGATCATTTTCTCCACAATAGATTGTGGACAAACTGGAAGAATGATCACATAAGATGGGCTGCAGTAGTTAGTGGCATTGTGTAGCTCAGGACTAGGAGGCAGTAGGAGATGTTTCAGTGGGATACTTTGTTTTGATCTCGCTAAACTGTAGGTTGATCACCCATAGACTAAAAAGTAGTTCAAGTGCAGACAACAGAGGCCTTTTTGTGCACTGAGGCTGTAGTGCACTAAGTCTGTGACATGCGGGGATGGATCCCCCATTCACACTTTGACTGGTAAGGGACACGTTCCCATGCATCCCTTACTGGCCAAGTTGCGAATGGGGCATCCATCCCTGCGTGTCACAGCCTGAAAAGGCTGCCACGAGGGCAGGATGCCCTGCCCCGGGCTGCTGCCATTGGACCATATTGACCCTCTGGCTGGCAACCTGGTTCCAGCCTATCTTGTAGTCCTGCAGGCTCCTGCCACCCCAATCAGGTTGGAGGGAGCCCGTGGGCAGATGAACATGTGTCCCAACAGGCATTTCAGACACTGTGTCACAAATCATTAATGATCACATACACCTTCACTGGCTGCATTCAGACCTAAGTTTTAATCCAGCTTCAGGTCACTTTCAGAAACAGATAACACATCAACAAAGTGACAAGCTAATTTCTTTCAACATTACTTTGAAAGGTCCACCTTTGAATTAAATAATGCAGAAAGAAAATAATTGTTCACTTAGCCAATGTGTTCTTCCATTCTAGAAGTGAACTGAAGCTGAATTAAACTTAGGTGTGAACACAGTCACTGTGCTATACAGGCTAATCTATGTGAACAACTGGAGGCCTTTTTGCACACATGGTTTTGGAACGCGTGGAAGACAGTCCGGAATGTGGCATTCGCATTCCAGGATGTCTTCCGCGCGTTCCAGATGTAGAGCACTTTAAAGTGCTCTACATACATTCCCGTGTGTATGAAGCGTCCTCGGCCGTTTGGGGAGGGAAGCGTTCGCACACGCTTCCCTCCCTGACAACATTGGCCAAAAATTGCTGGTAGACGGGACAGGGGACCCACCAATTCGTGGGTCCCCTCTGTCATCTACCAGGGTCGCCAATGCTGGTAGATGGGAGAGGGGACCCATGAATTGATGGGTCCCCTCTGCCATCTACCAGCCTTGGCAACCCAGGTAGATGGGAGAGGTGACCCACGGTCCCCTCTGCCATCTACCAGGGTCAGTGCGCAGAGCCTGGTAGACACCAGAGGGGATCCACACATTGGTGGATCTACCAGCCTCGGTGACCCAGGCAGATGGGAGACCAGTCTCGGCGCGAGCCACCACGGCCCAGCGATCACCTTCTCTCACCCAGAACTGCTTGTCCAATCGGGAGCCGCAGTGCACATGCGTGGGGTGCGCTCCCGGCATCCCTCGCTCATTGCAAGCCTGGACGCCGGGAAGGTAGGTCCCCTGTGTGCGCACTTATCGTCCCCGATGCCTGGGGTGGGGTGGGGTGCGGTGAAGGTGGGTGTGTGTGTGTGTGTGTGCGTGCGTGCGTGCGTGCGTGCGGTGTGTGTGTGTGTGTGTGGTGGTGTGTGTATGTGTGGTGGGGGTGGGGTGGGTCATCTGCGCAGCGTAGGCATCTAGATCCAGGTGCCTACACCCCGCAGAGGGGCGCGATCAGGGTGGGAAGCCTTCGAAGACTGGAACCATGCACTCCGATCTCCGAAGGGGTCCTGCCCCATAGGGAGCTTGCCACGGGACCCACGATGGGTGCCCGGGTAGCTTCGGGCCAGCTGCACAGGACTCGATCGAGCCCCGTACAGCCGGCATGAAGCAAGGAAAGTGGCCTGACAGAGTGCTGCCCGCCCCTTGAGTGCTCGCACCTAATGGGAGGCAAGCGGACTTTAAAGGTGCCATGCAATTCCGGAATAAGCGGCCACATGAGGCTCAGCAAAACGCGCATTTAAAATGCACCTTCCGTCGCCACAGACGCGTGTTTTGCTTGCCTGCATCTTTTTCTCCCCGCCCCCTCTCTTGTTGATAGGGTGCCGGCAGGAACAGGGAGGGACTGTGCTTTGTGTGGCCACAACCAGGAAGAAACCCCTGACAAGTTCAAAAGAAAAATAGCCATCGGTTCTCTGTTTGTCTCCCAGATCTCCGCCCCCTGAAATGGCTTCCCATGCTGGCAAAGGCAGCAGCTGCAGCCATCGGCTGTGCAATCATTCGCTCATTCACTCTCAACACTTTCACAGATCACTGTCAAAATTCACCCAGTAGAGCAGCAGTGACTCTAGCAATCCACCAATTCACACCTGATAACAATTGCAACAATGTTGCAATTCTGCGCTATTCTGGCTCTCTGAGCTTTAGAAAGGGAAAGAAAGGGAAGCTGCTGCACTTCTGGGGAGATGTGTGAATGTTTTATGGCTGTGTGTGCAGGCAGCAATCCCCGCCCCTTTTGCCACGGAGCGTCCCCATGGTAAATGCTGCCAGAAAAACTCACGACTTCCAAAAAGAGTGCACTTTTTTTGTCATAGATTTTCCTCCTTTTGAAAAGCCGGGCATGGGGGCGCTCAGAGGCAAAAGAAGATTTTTAGAGGGCTTTACAATGTCTGGGGACAGGGCCTAAGACTTGAACTTGATGTGGAGGAAAGGTGCAAAAAATCTCCAAGAAGTGTGGAAAAATTGCATCTCAAACAATTATATCAAACAAATAAACAAACAAGCAACCTGACTGAGAAGCCAAAAAAGGAAAGCTTTGAGACGAAATCCTTAAAAGCATCATCTTCTGAGGAGGGATTTAGAAAAATCAGCTTCTTTAACAGAATTAAAGGCAATGTAATTTTAAAAAGCACATAATCAGAGCTCATGTGGTCTGCAGGTTGTGAAGGAAAACAATTCTACTTTGAAGAGAAACAAGCATACACCCCATTCACAGTTGTATCAATGGATGATTCCTTCCAATTTCAAATATTAGCTTCAGAGAAGGGATTTCCGAAGCATCACAAAGAGAATGAGAGTTGGCTTTTCTACCCTGCTTTTCTCACCCATTTAAGGGGACTCAAAGTGCCAGCTTTTCTGTTCTTCTCCCCACAACAGAACACCCTGTGAGGTAGGTGGGGCAGTGAGAGCTCAGAAGAGAGCTGTGACTAGCCCAAGGTCACCTAGCTGACTTCATGGGGAAGGGCGGAATCAAACCCGGTATTCCCAGATGAGTCCAGCTCCCTAACCACTAGACCAAACTGGCCTAGAGGGATGTAAAGGTTATAGTTTTTAAAAATCTTGCCTGTCCAAGACAAAGACATATCTTGCTTCAGAAGGACCTGTTTCCACCCAATTATCATATCTTTCACATGTGGCAATAAAAGCTTCACCATGTTTTTATTAGTTTTGCTTTTGCCATTATCCAGTCATGTTTTAGTGATATTTCCCCCAATCATCTTGCTTTTCAAAAAAAGGCCTTGTCTTGTGTTTGTTGAATCACTTTCTGCACTTATTTATTCATCTGGATCAAGGAGCTGCTTAGTACATGTCATCTTTGTGGGACTAATTTCAATCTGGATCAGATCTGTGCTGGATGGGATCAAGAGGCCTATTTGCATTTAGGCCTCTGGATGCAATTAGGCAAGCCCTGGTACACAGCATTCGCTACGTGAACCGAGCGGTTCCGGACGGAACTGTCCTGTCCCGTCCCAGGGCTGGCCTAATTGTGGCCAGAATGTGGAGTATGAAATCGGCCCAACCCAGCCCTGGCCTTCCCAGAGCTGTCCGGCAGGGAGAGCATTCGCAGTCTCCCTGCCAGACAGTTCTGGAGCCCAGCTCCTGGCCTCCACCATTGAGCCCTATTGGCCCTACCAGCTGGCAGCCCCTTTTGGAGGTGGGGCGAGACTGGACTAGGCCTGTCCTGGGGTCCTGCAGGCTGCCACCACCCCAATCGAACGAGTTCTTTGTTAATGCCATATCTGGAATGTCACAGATATAGTGAAAAGTAGCTGCTTATTAATTATCTCACATAAACTCTAGCACTTCTAGCACTTGTGGTTAATATCCGCCAGCAGACTTTTTCCTAACAAAGTGGCTGAATCTATTACAGTTAGTCTTGCACAGATAAGGAACGATATGTTGTACTCTGCTTTTCCTTGTGAGTTACTGTATGCTTCTAGCTTGGTGTAATGATATTCAGTAAGTCCAGCCTCTGCACTGAGGTGTCTGTAACACATACAAACTCAGCTACACATGCTGCGTTCATACATATTCACATGCGCTCTATATAGATACTGTGAATGCTGGCATCTGCACCAAGGCTGTCAATCATCTTTTGAATCTATGGGACTGCCTTCTGGGCTTTGGAATGGAGTTGCTTGGATTGGAGGCAAGTTTAGCTTGAGGGGCACATCCAGGCATTGCAAATGGCATACTACGGGCCTGTGCCCTTCTGCCTTTCCTGGAGTTCTAGAAGGGAAGTGTAGTTTTTACTTTTCTACATCATAGAGTCATCATGCTGTTCATGCTTCTTGCAGCCTATGATGGCCTGTTCTGTGCCAGCACCCATGCCATCTCTGGAGCTTGTGCCAGCTTCAAAGGTGGCACAGGGGAGGCTCTGAATGCTCTGAAGACCAGGAATGAGAGCTCTGGTTTTAGGATCTCTGGGGGCAAGATTTTGATGGATTGCCTTGTTGTGCCACTAAAATGGGTCATCTGTGGTAGACTGGGCCAACAAAGTGTGCCATCTGCCCACCTCCATGGTCTGGTACATCACTGCCTAGTATGTTGGTGAACCTCAGCATTGAGATCTAGCATACTATTAGACTGAGATACCATTTGGGCCATCCTAGCCCAGCCTGTCCTGTGTTGATGCAGTGTACCAGGAATAGGAGGGGCCTCCCTTCTGCTGCTGCAGCCCTTTCCTATACCACATTAAGAGGTAGAGTCTTAGACTGTCAAGGGTTCTCACCTTGGGCAATAGCAGCTGTGGGATTGGCATAATAACGTGGTTGCCCAGACTGAATACTTGAATGAATTAAGTCAACATGATTTCATGATCTGACAGACAACCAAAATACTGACAGATTTCCTCGTCTCCTTCATACTGCACACCTAAATAGCCTAACCTGTCCTGGGGGTAGTGTTCTGGGTGTAAGAACAGGTTTCCCTGCCCTTTCAAGTATCTTTGGCTCCTTATCCTTAGCTGGCATACAGTCCATTCAGCCACTGCTATGTTTCTAGCTTATTTTGGGCTCCACTGTGTCTTCTTCATCTTTACCACAAGGGCTGAACTTCATTCTGTCTTGGCAAGAAGCAGAACTTCATTTGCTATCCAGAGAACTGTGGGCTTGAAATCACTCCAGCGATGAAGCTCAAACTTGCTTTCCCTCCCCGTGTAGCATTGCCATATAACTGGAAGGATAATTGTACTTATTTGATGTCTCATGAGGCTAATCCACAGGAGCAAGAAAGACCAATTAGCACATTGAGTTCTAGGACCCCATACCTTGCTTCACCAGTACTGAAAGGCAAGAAGTTAGCTAGAGTGTAGGCATTTCTGCCTTCCCCATAAGTCTGCCTTTCCAAGCATTGTGAGCCTCCTGTTAGCCTGTGTGTATATATGTGAGTGCTTGTGCCTCGATACATTTGTTAATCACTGAGAAGATCATCCCTGAACAACAGAAGCCCATGAGAAAGGTATTCCTTGCTTCCTGAAGTTAGTTGTCTCTCTTCCACTGTTCAGTGCTTACCTTCTCAGTTCTCATCCAAAGTAACCACTCTCCTGCTCCTGAACTTCTAAATAATCTCTTTTATTTGAAACAGGGGAAATCATGCTAGGAGAATACATGGAATTTTGGGAGTCTGAACCACAACACCATGATGCTAAAGTGCTTGAACTTAAGTCTTATCTTTTTACTGAATTCTGCCCACTTGAGCTTAGCAACCAAATACTGATTGGTTAATAACAATTTCCATGTAGCATACCTTGACAATTCTCCCTTATTCAGCCATTACCCAGCTTCAGGCTTAAGAATCCATGCTGCATAGTTTGCTGGAGTCAAAAGTATCTCTTGGTCTCTACCGGACAAGAAAACTTTGTGTCCCAGCCAAAATCACAATTATTTCTGTTCACAATGCAGTACAGTCGGGCCGCCATATCCACTGGAGATACATTCCTGCTCCTACTGTGGTTACCTGAAACCATGGATAATCCTGAACGAGCCTTCCGGTTCTGGAGACATGCAACTCCAGAAACAGAACTGCTTTTCTGGCCTTCGGAAGGCCTATTTCGGCCTCTGGAGAGTGTTGGGATTGGTGTGTGACATCACCAGGCCTCTCTCCTGCCTCCTGTGTGTCGCCTTACATTTTGCGATGGGCTCCGGTGGCATCAAGTGCCTATTTGAACACTTTACAGAAGCCGAAATAGACCTTCTGGAAGCCAAAATAGGCCTTCCGGTTCTGGGTGCTTCCCTTTATGGTTCCCGCGGGGTGGGGTGGGGGTGGGGATTTGGTAACTGTGGTTAACTGAAACCATGGTTACTGAATTAGTGGATATACGACTGTCTACGTAAAGTGGTAGTGTTACAAAATCTCCCTCTCTCTTCACTAATAGTTGCAAGCTGAGTTGCCACCTGCTGTTTGACTAATTTGGCCCACCTTGAAAGTGTGGGAGTGTTGCACGTATCCGGTTTATGTGCCCTAAAATGGCCAGGGAGGAAGATCTGCAGTGGCAAGAGTTGCTGCTCTTACGCTGGATGTTGCAATAGAAAAGCCAGGCTGCTCTACCAGCAAGGGCCCTGGTGATCCACCATGTGGTAAGCCAGTAATGGTGGACCCAATAGTATGGAAAACAAGGAGGGGAAAGAAGAAGCTAGGACCGGAGTAAAGGTGGAAAGAGAGCTCCAGTTTATTCTCGCAGGGCTTTGTATACAGTGATCCCAAGGGGTGTGGGGAAAATGACATCAGTGCAACATCAGGGGAGGTGATTAGAGGAAAACTGCTATCTTCTGGGTCAGAGGTCCTTCTGATGTCACATCCTGTGGTCAGAGGCGGGGAAAATCCTCAAACAGGAAGAGAAGGGAAATTGTCCTAAGAAACATGTGCTCAGACTCCATAATGCCCAAAGGCCGCTGCATGGAGTGGAAAGAATTCAGCATCCTGGTGGTGCTGAGTGTACGTCTATGGGAGAAAATTTCTCCTGATGCATTTTATTATGAGGCTTGACTTTTAGCCCTTTATACCCTGAGGATTGGAATGGGAGCTAGGAAAAAAGGCCTGGCAGCCTAGTGGTTACTACATGGGAGTTTTCCCCATTTCGATTTGTAATAAAGGTACTTCCTGTGTACCGTTATATTTTCAATAAAGAAACTTTGTACTAATGTCAGCCAGGTTTTTCCTCTCCTTTGAAAGTGGTGCAAACTGTTAATAATAAATCCATACTCATAGTCCTGAAGATGCCATTATCCATGGGAGCAGTGCTGAACATATGGACAGAAGTAGCACCTCCACCAATGATTATACTCTTTCTTCCACTTACAGAGTTGGTGTGAGATGTTTCTGTCCAGGTTCTCACGATCCAGTGGTGGCCTGCTTCTGCATGGTAGCAAAAAAAAGGTGCCTGCTGGGCTAGAGCACATTTCTCTGGTCTCAGAAATGGGAGAAACACTGTCCACACACTTGACATCTTTAGCGACATTGCAGCTGAGGAATGAAAGGTTCCCAATGCCCACGTTTCCACCTAGTGTAATTGAAGGAATGGACAGGAAATGATAATGGAAGGCAGCTATTTTATGTCCTTGCCTTAACTGCGTCAGGTGGGAAATGGACTAGGTCAGTCATCACTGCCACTACCATCCCTCTGCAAGATGGGAACAGGGCCACATGAGAGTAGTAAATATCCTCAGAGTGCTTTGTTGTCCTTCTGAGGCAGGTTGCAGGCATGATGGGTGCAGCAATAAGCAGTCACCATGCCTGTGCCATCCCTGGTCTATCTGCAAATAACCTTTCCAACACATGTATATGCAGCCTTGGCTTACAGGATAACAATAAGCACCTCTGTCAAGGCTATGGAGAGACATTGTTCAATAGAACCCCTTCTGAGGAAGGCACGTAATTAATCCCACACAACTAAAGAACAACCATAGGGAGCACACTTAACTCTTAAGTTGCAGACCCCAGCTTCCCTTGTTAATATTTTTCTCCCTGGATTCTGCCCTGCACCATGAAAGAGTTTGGCATTATAGAACTTTGGGAGTAGATTTTCCTTGGGAAGTGTAATGCACATTAGGCTAGATGCTTAGGAGGCCCTGCTTCCAGGCTGGAGAGACGGACAGGGAGAAGCCTCTAAAGGTCATTTACAAGGATTCAAGAGCAGAAAGTTTTGCCTTTGCCTACTGCTTGAGATGCCCAGAAGGAATTGGTGGGCCACTGTGTGAAAGAGGACGCTGGAATAGATGGGCTGTGGCTGATCCAACTTTTCTTATGTCCACACAGACCCAAGGTGAATTCTGCCAGTGTCCTGAGTGGCAAACTTTAGCTTTTGTTTCTGCTGTTTTGTATATTGGCTCAAAACAAGTACAGTTGCCTTGAAAGAATCACAACTCAAGCTGGTGCCCATTTCCTTTGTTTGCCTTGGTGGATCATGTGTATTAATGCAAATGAATTGTGTGTAAACACACCTGACTGCATATTGATGCAAAACCATTTACAATAGAGAGTTTGAGGTGGGGGTGGGGGGAGTGGAGAGAGAGATGAAACAGGTAAAATTCTGCCTGGTTTCATTTAGGAATTGATAGCTTTATGCTTTATTGGTGCAATGGGAACTGTCAGAATGGCCTGAGCAGAAAGCAGCTGTTCATTCTGCCTTTCTTGAGCAGAATCTTACATTGCCCTTCAGGCAAAGCAGGTGGCTGCTGTACCTCAACACCATCTTTTCTGGAACTATCTTTGCTTCAGTGTGGGCCAGTCTCACAAGGCGCCTCTCAAGGGACATATATGATTAGCTTCAATAAGCTCGCCAAAAAACAGTTGGAGGAAGTAAAATTCTTCTTGCCTTACAAGTGCTAGATGAGAAGGAAGGAAGGAAGGAAGGAAGGAAGGAAGGAAGGAAGGAAGGAAGGAAGGAAGGAAGGAAGGAAGGAAGGAAGGAAGGAAGGAAGGAAGGAAGGGACAGGTCAGCAGCCTTGAAATTAAAATAGATTAAAATAAAAATTGCCCTTAAAATAGAGCAACTGCTGGAAAAGAAATTCCTGGGAAATGCTTGGTTATAATAGTGCAGGTGCATAGACTGGGTGGATGCCAGGACAGGTGGATGCCGTAGGATGTACATTAACAATGGTCAGGATTGAGAAAGGTAAAGAGGGAGGGAGGGAGGCTACCCCTCTGTCTGAGTAGCAATGTATTTTCACAATGTGAAGTTAAAATCAAATTCCAATTTCTGTTTGACTTAGCAGTTGTAAAGGAAATGTATCATCCCACCCTGGAATTATATAAGGATGCCTGGAACAATGCTTGCGCTGTATGTGCCCTTCCAAAATAGAACCAAAAACAAGCCAAAAGGTTACAAAACAAATGGATATCATAGACATGGGTACTCTGCTCTCAGAAGAGGAATCTTCTCAAGGAGTTCCTCATGAGTGGACTATTCTTGGTTTCTCAGCCTGCTTATGGAAGGTCTCCCCAATACGGATGGTCCAGTTCCAGTCCAGGGACAGACCCATCTCCTCCTGGGATGGATTACTTGTACTGGAAGAGGGTGGTCTTCTTCTAACCAAACAAGGAAAGTAAGTGTGAAAATGTCCTGTGATTGCAGCTTTCAAGGCAGTTTCTATTCCACTGAGCCATGACCAATGACATGTAAGCACCCCTTTTGGGGTGTTTGGCAGGCTGCTGAACTTTGTGCATGTTTTTGGTCTTAGTTTGTGGGGCATGAGGAGGACCATGTCATTTTCTTCACCGGGGACCATTCCTTCCTTGCCGCGTTCTGGAGTGTTTTCCACGCATTCGAAACCGTGTGTGCGAAAAGGCCTCTAATTGTAAGGTACGCAAGAAGTACTCAGAAATAAGTCTGTGGCACTTTCTACATTGGCTCTAATTCTGGATAATATCCTGGATTAGGGGCCTGTCATCCACATGCTGGGGCCGACTGTGGCAGGTCCCAGGCAAGGCCCGCTGTTGTCCGCAACAGTGTGTGGATGGCAGGTCCCTGTTCCAGGATATAATCCAGAATAATGGCCAGTGCAGAAAGAGCCTTCGTCTCCTCATCTGTGGTGGGAGGTGTGGAAGGAGGGCACCGCTGTGGAACTTTTCGAGACTATATTTTGTTACCTCATGACGTCAAAGCTTTCAGATATAAACTTTTTGAGAATTCAGAACAAACATCATGGCAAAGTCTGAGAGAATGTTGCATACAGGGAAAGAAAACTATAGTGTCTATTTGGATATATATTATTGAAACACTGTTCTCCCGCCCCACTCTCACCGCGTTTGAACACAGAATTATCACTGCCTATTAATACTATGCTTTGGCGCAGCTTCCATTTCCATATTAAACACTTCACATTCTGTGGTGTAGAAGATATTGCAGTAAACACAAGCTGCCCTTGTTACTGTTCTTGAAAATTGCATGTTGCCTCCTGCTCTCACGCAAGCTGTTAGGCCACAACTGGCCATGGAAAAGAGAGGGAAAGGACTTTTAAAAAATCATATTGCCCTTTAACATTTAAATTACTGCTGAAACATTCATAGTGAATGTTCAGTCCGGCTGGCGATGTTGTTTTAGAAGCCTGGGCACAGCTGGTGCCAAAAGAGGGGGGAGAGGAGCTATTTGTACGGCTCAAGCCCCCAACCCATATTCAGCTAGAATATTCTGGAAGGATTTAGTCACAAGTAAAAAAGACAACAAAAATTGGTTGTGATTAGTGCACTGTGTATTATTTTAAAAGCCTTTGAGGATGTTTTAAGATCCTGGCCTTGAACCCAAACCTAAAAAAAAAAGAAAATCAGAAGAAGAAAAATAATTGCCAAAACTCTTTTCAGATGACTCGTCCTGGCTATGTGGCACTTAAATTTTGTGGAACAGCGTGTCTCACAGAAGTTGAGTATAGGGATGGTGCCCAGCGTTCACATTGCAAATACTGGCCTTTCCCAAACTTCCTGTCCCAAACTACCTGGGGACTGTGTGAAACTGCTCCGCGGTTTCTGGAAATTGGGGACAGCAGTGCACACTGGGAGTCACTCCAAGATGGAAGAGAGTCCGAGGGCTGCATATGCTCCGCGCTGGAGCATGCCTGGTCATCCCTGAGGGCCAAGTACAAAAAGCTGTTATTTTGCTGAATGGCCAACAAGGAGATATGGCACAGACAAAGATGATTATGTATCAGAACTATTCACCCAGCAAAGAAGGGTGCTGAAAAAGCCTTAAAACCTGATCATGGAGCTACAGGAGAATTTTTGTTTACCTAGAACAAAATCGATATAAGCTCGTGGTGCACATGTGCGTCTGTTCACATGTTGGAAGAGCTAGGAAAATGCAACGGGTAAAACGAAACAAATCTTTAATTTGGATTATGATCCTTCATAATCCTCTTCAGTGTCTCATTGGTCTGCACATTGGTGTGGATCTGTGACACACACACACACCCCACAAAGCTGATATGCTCTATCTGCATTAGACAAAGCCCAATCTCAGATCAAGGGGGGCTTGATCTGGATCACTAGTAGACCCCAATATCAAGGCCCATTGGCAGACTGGTGTGGCCTAGTCTGCAACGTGGAGGCATGCAGAAAGCAGAAGCCCCATTACCTTGTAGCAAACCCTGTCTACATTGGACTAGGCTATGGACTGGGATAAAGTGCAAAAATGCCACCATACTGTGGTTGAAGCATGGATCTCTTTAAAGAGGTCCACAACTGGACTAGCTTTTGAAGAATGTGTAGAAGGTACTCACTTTTCACAGTGCATAAGGAAGTGCCACAGAAGTCAACACATCATCAGAAAGGGCCCATCTGGAAACGCTGAAGGTGTTCCCTGTCTTTGAGGACTGGGCCTGGCCTTCTAATCTGGGCCCAGGTTGGGATGGGTTGTCCAAAAAGATAACCCTATTCCGCCCCACCTGCAACCCATCCCAGAGTGGGGCCGATTGCCTATCCTGGATCATAGCTCCCCCCTTGCCCCCAGTCCAAGATAGCTTAAGCCCTTTCTATACTGGGCCTTAATTCAGATTATATTGTGGAATAGGAACTGCCACCCAATATGCCACACTAGCATATTGACAGCTGACCTCTATTTTCAGGATACAATCTGGAATAAGGCCCAGTGCAGAATAAGGCCCAGTCCTAATCTCATACACAAATGGCCAGTGTCTCTTCTTTCATAGTTTTACCTGTTCCTTTCCTGACTCGCAGCTTTCCTGGTTTCTGATAAAAGCAATTCATGAATATATTCTGTCTCTAGAAAGCCTTATATTCTGAAGTTTCCTTTATACAAAATTTCACTATAGTATTTCCATCTTTCTTTGACTTTCTTTGTCTTTATCAGACGTCTTCCATATTTATTCTTGAGTATTCTTATTTTAACTGTAAATTTTCCTGTGATTTCATTATCTTTTGTAAAAGTTCTTCTTTTCATTCTTCTTCAGTTTCTCTTCCTTGCTAAGCTATCTTGACCTTTCCTGCTTGATGCTAGAAGTCAGCATTTAATTATCATGCATCCTGCTTGTTCTTCAAAGCTTTTATTCTCTATTTTTCCTCTGGCAATCAGGATAACTTCTTCTGAAAGTTGTTTGGATATTTCACTTCAAAGGTACTTTCTGCACTGAGCCTTATTCCAAATTATATCAAAGTTCAGGGACCTGCCATCTTCATGTTAGTGTAGACTACAACAGGCCCCAGTCAGGACGTGTCATACTCTGCATCAGTATGGGTCAAATTGTGCAAATTCTTTGCTTCAGTTTCACAATGTTTCCTATCTCTTCCCATAGCTTCTTAGGTTCTCTTTTGCATAGACCAAGCTTACTGATTCATCTCTATATATCTTGTATTATGATTGCTTCGCAGATCATTTCTTGCTGGAACACCTGCTCTGTTTAAAATTCTGAGTTTAACATGTCTTTTTGACACCAATAATTCATGATCTGAACTACAATCTGTATCTGGAAGTGTCTTGGCTGACTGAATTGCACTTCTCCATCTTCTGTTTCCTACTCTGCAATAAATCTGATTTTGATGTTGTCCATCTGGTGATGTCCATGTGTAGAGTCTGTGTTTATGCTGCTTAAAGCAGGTGCTGGCAATAAAACAGAATTATCTCCACAAAACCCAATTAACCTTTTGCCGGTATTATTGTCCAAATCTTCCTATTATTTCAGGTTTCTCCATTTCCTTTTCCCCCCCATTCTAGTCACCAATTACAAGCATGCCACTCTTTTTAAACACTTTGTCTATCACTTCCTACAGTTTGCCATAGAATTTCTTCTTTCATTGCCTCAGTGGTAGGCGTGTATACTTGTATGAGATTTACATACCTCGGAGCACTAGAAAATGTGCAGGTGCTTGCTGCTAGACACACCAGTTAAGATTAGTAAAGGTGTGGATGCTCTTCCTCAAAAGTTCCCTAATCATGCACTACTGGCTGTAGTGCAAATAGGTCCCTGGTGCAGTGATTTGTGAAGGTATCTCATCCCTCCATTGAATCTTCTAGTAAAAAGTTGGGGAACCTCTCATCTTGTTTCCTTCCCTCTTCCATGTGCCCCCACCCCCGAAATGTGGGCTAGAGACAAAGAATGGACTCCTGAGTAATGGGGTGAGCCTGTTTCAAGCATTTGGAAATGCCAATTTGCTTGTGTCTCGCTAATAGCTTTACTTGGATCAGAGTTGGTATAATTTGACTCCCCACCCCCCGGAATGATAGAGATGTAGACAAAGGCATGGGACAATTTATTCCTTTTTTAACTCACAGAAGTCAAACCTGTCAGACATTCACACTGTATAATGTCGGGCAGGGATGGAAATTACATGCAAGACATCAAGGTCAAGCTTGCTGAGACACATTATCAACAGACACTGTTATTGTACTCTATTATTATGGGTGCTCACATTCAGTTTTGTTATGGCAACTCATAGCTCCTGAGAAGAAGGTCTGCCTGACTCCAGGAGCAAATCCTGCAGCATGATTGGACATGAGAAACCATACGACTTTGTGTGTTGAGAATTATATCCTTCCATTCACACACACGTAATGGTTCTTCTTTCTTTCTCTTATTCACTTGTCATGCATTTAGTCATATATCCATGCATATATCCATGCATTTAACCATTAAGCATTTTATTCTGTGCCTTATGCTGTAACCAAGCAATAAGCCTCCTTCCAGATGAACTGCCACTTCGACTCCTTGTCTTGGAATCTCCTGCTTTTCAACCTGCTGCATTTGTGCCTGAATGCTCTATCTCAGGCCAAATCCCTGCTAATGGCACTGATGAACTAAAATGGCTAGGATAAAAATGGTAACTCTTTTCATAGTAAATGCCTCCAATATGTGCCCAGCTGTCCTAAGAAGTTGTCTTGTAATATCTTTGAATGTTTCAATTATTCATGTTTTACTTGCTTTTCTCTGGGACATTTGCACTTGAAACATCCCTCGCCCCATCATTTTGATATAATTATTGAACATTTGCAAAACAAACATTTATTATTCATAACCCCTATGCGCTTCAAAACTTTTGAAGCCAGATGCCCAAGTAAGTGTGATTTATTACTTGTAGAAGTATATCTATACTTTGGAGAGAAAAAAAGGCAATTCAAGAAAAGTTTCACCTGTTGAAACAGAATACTCAAGACACTGGATTTTCAGTTTTTTTGCCAGGAAAGGGTAGAGAAGACGGAGGATATTTTTCATCAGCAAACACTCTGAAATGGAATTAGTTCAGTTGTGCCACTGAGACATTATCCCAGAGACATTCCAAACAAAAAGATCTGTGAAACAATTTGCAATTTTCCTGTACAGAATCCAGTGACACTCTTGAGATTTTATATTCCTCTAAGATAGTTCCTAAACCTCATTATCTTCCAGTTTAGCATGGTGTTCTGGCCAACTGTCAGATGGCTGTGCTTGCTGCTACTAATGAACTGTAAAATGTCTAGGGGTTTAATATTGTCCAAGGTTGCAATCCTAAGCATGTTTGTTTGGAAGTACTGTACTATATGTTTCGAAATGTCTTTGTGTGCAATGCAGAGTGGTAGGATCACAGATAGAAAGCATTTTTCTAGACAAAAGGAAGCATTATATTTCCTTTTTATCTAACAAATGGTGCTATTATGCTTTCCTCTTAGTGGCTGTTGATGATAAGGGCTTTTAAAAAATGATGATGATGATGATATTGGTATTGTTTTGTGCTCTTTTAAAAAAATAAAATTATAAAAGTTTTTTGTTCCTTTCTTTTTTCCTGTACTGTATACAGTAGTACGCACAGATAGATATGAATGGATGTTCTTGGATTTTAGCACAGTTTATATGCATTTCTTCATGTATACATTTTGATCATATGTGCATGAATTATAGATGTTTGTAAATTGAAATATATGTATTTGTGTGTTTATAAGTTTACAATGTGCCTATATGCAAAAATGTAATGCATACATTTCAGTGTGAGCTACCAGAAATGGGACTATTCACATTTATATATGTACCTCAATGAAAATGTGTGGGAAGCCATAAAAATTGAAATCTTTGCAATTCTAATATCCAACAAATCTTGTATTTTGGTTCAGATCTCTTAGCTGCTTTAATTAAACAGGCATCGAGTTTCTTTAAGGTGCCTAAATAAGAAAATGAGAGAAATTTTATATCTCATTAATTGCTTTCACACTTCCCTTCCTGTCCAGTGGATGGGGAAGGTGTGCAAGTAGTCTAGCCCCCACACAATTGATCACGTACCGGGCCGATCCTCCACAGGACACCACCATCTTGATTGTGGCGCCCTGCACAACTGCACATGCATCAGAACCATCGCTACAGTGATGTTTTGTGCAGTCACAGTCACATCAGGGGCTCATGTGAGCTGCCAGCACACTCGCGTGGCAGCTCATATGACCTCCTCATCCGGCCAGAATGCAGATGGTCACTGGGTGGATGTGTAAGGTAAGTTCCCAGTTGCAATTGGGGAGAGTTGGGATGCTTGTGGTGCACGATGTTGTGCACCACAGCTAGTTTACAATTAAGCAACATCTGGGCAGGCAGGGAGTGCTTGTAGGCTGTAAGTGTCTCCTGTAAGTGCAGATGCACCTGTCCAGATGTTGCCTAATTGTTATCTATGGACCAAAGTGTGAAACAGCCTCTGAACTGTTGTTTTTTTAAAGGAATTCATACTTATTGGCTTTCTCTTTGAAGCTCCCCCCCCCCAAGCCATTGAGAAAGGGACCATGGAGTCATGGTTGACTTCTGGTTGATACAGACTTCTTGGCAGACATACAATAGTGGTTTACCATAACCTATTTCTGGGGATTGAACTGGCAACTTTGTTTGCTCTACCACTGAGCTATTGCCATTTCTAGTAATAGTATACCTCACATTATATAGTTAACCACATTTTAGGCAGCCACAGTTGCTGGGAACAAGCAATAAGTAACATGCAGGAGTAGAAAGTCAAGCAACCAACATCTCTTCCTTCACTGCCCAGGAACTGCCATTGTCACCCTCTTTATGAGTGCTGGGGACATCTTCTGCTAGAGAGATCTCTGAAGTACACTTAAGAGGCTTCAAAAAAGCTTGTGATTTTTCTTTTTTTTTTTACATTTTAAAATTATTATTTGGGATATTTGATTCCCACATTTGTGCATCATACCACTGATTTGAAAAGAGGTGCCAAGCACTCCCTTTTACCTCATACAGATGGGTCTGATTGTGGGCTTGCAAAACATGATTCCCTACTGGGCAGGGCTTGAACTTCCAGCTTCAAAGGCTACTCCTGCTGCTTAGGGTGTTCAGTCACAAGTGCATTTAACATGCCAGGGGAAATTGTTATAATGCATCTCCCCTTCTGATTCAGAAGTGTGGTGTATGCAGTACTGCTTTCTAGAATTGATCTTATATATAACTCATAATAAACTGATTACCATGATGTACAGGTTTCATTCATACAGACTTCTATATTCTTATCTGAAGCAGTGTTCGGATATGTGACAGCCGCCACTCAATTTTATATCTTTGGTATTTGGTAGTGTGGTAGCGTGTATTTATATTCTAAAATAATGATTCAAAGTCAGAACTTCCCCTTTTTAAAATGTCTCTCTTCCTTCTGTCTCTAAGTCTTGATATTATGGTAACAATAGCTGCTTGCCAATCCTCCTCCCCCAACTCTGCCTAGCCAGCAGTGGGTTACAGTATCTGTTTAGAACTCCGGCCTAACTTGGCTCACTTTGAAAACAGAGTACTCAGTTGAAGCTTCTTTAAAATAACAAGAAAACAAGTTTATTGTGTACAGTTTTCTTAATAATAAACAGGTAAGTTCACTATGTCAGTCACAGGTCCATTCACCCTTCTGACTAACTGTCCCCAGCTTCCTCACTCAGCCAAAGGACTCCAATCCTATTCAGATTAATGCCAGCAGCATAAGTAACATATAACCTCTTCAATTCTTTTACTTTCTAAACACCGTATATTCACTAATGACTCAGGACTCTATTCCCCAGCTTCCCTCAGGACAGCTTAGAGCCCGTTTCCCTCCTGTTAACCACCCTCTCTGGTCAGTTAACCCCAGGCATTGAACACTAACAACTCCCTCAGGCTCCCTTAAATATGGGTCTGGCCGTTGAGCTGCAACCTGATTGGTTGATGCTCCTCCAGGATTCTATTCCACCCTCTCTCCTGGAGAGCTGGAATAGCCCCTCCCTTTACCAACTTACCATTTCTAAATAATCCACTTTGATGACACTTTTAACAGCATAGACAAATAGTTTTCGCCACACTTTGTAATTTAACCAAAATAACTTAATTTTGGGTGAGGGGTCCTCGTGAGCACCACAGGATATAACAAAAGGGGTACCTCAGAGAGACAATAGCACGTGACAATCTTGTTCCCAGTCCTTCTCTAATCCACCTTTTCTAGCACATCATGTTTAGGAGAGGGGGGAGGGGCAGGTTGGCTTGTGAACAATCTGACCTCAAAGCCTTCTCTAAGATGCCTCAGAGATGCTCCTCCCCCATGTCTGATCAGGGGCTGGATGGATGCCAATGATCATTGTAAGAACATAAGAACATAAGAGAAGCCCTGCTGGATCAGGCCACAGCCCATCTAGTCCAGTATCCTGTCGCACACAGTGGCCCACCAAATGCTCATGGGCATCTCAAGCAGAGACAAGGACAAACCTTTGCCTGTTCTCGAATCCCAGCAAATGGCCTTAGAAGTGCCCCACTTCTGCCCTGCCCCCAGCCTGAAAGATGCACCTAGGCATTCATTCTAGTAGCCACTGATACATATGTCATCCATAAATTTGTCTAACCCTACCTTGAAGACTGGTAGCTGTCACCACCTCTTCCAGCAGCACATTCCATAAACCGATGACCCTCTGGGTGAAGAAATACTTCCCCTTGTTGGATCTGACTCTCCTACCCATCAGCTTCATAGAGTGCCCCCAAGTTCTAGTGTTGTGCAATAGAGAAATGTTCTCTATTCACCTTTTCTATACCATGCATAACTTTGTATACTTCATCTTTCTACAAGGTTTCTCTCAGAAACTGCAGATTCCAATGCAGTTGGAGGAGATCAAGGGCAATCTTCCAATCAGAATGCAAAATTTCCTAAAAATTTCATAGATCCTAAAATCAGATAGTTTTAAGGGAAGAGCTAACAGCTAGTTTTTACTCCATTTCTACTACCCGTCCAGGAAATGAACAATTTGGTGGCAATAGACTCACAACTATATTTGCTCCTATTTTCACTTTTGAACAGACAGCATATCAAGCCCTCACTCAAGGTTAGAGAAAACCCACAGGTTTTATCCTTGTGAATAATGTTTCCCTTTCACACAACACTAGAACCAGGGAGCGCTCTATGAATGTGATGGGCAGGAGAGTCAGATCAGACAAGGGGAAGCATTTCTTCACCCAGACGGTCATTGGTAGGGATGCGCATGAATATTCATAGCATTCGAAATTTGGCCAAATTCAGCTGAATTTGGACATTTGAATTCGAATTGAATATATAATCTTTCCCTAACATCAGGCTCCGTACCTGAGGACTGGAGGGTAGCAAATGTAACACCAATATTCAAAAAAGGATCCAGGGGTGATCCAGGCAACTACAGACCAGTTAGCTTAACGTCAGTTCCGTGTAAGGTGATGGAAACCATTATTAAAGACAAAATTAGTGTGCATATGGAGCAGCAGGCATTGCTGAACGAAAGCCAGCATGGCTTCTGCAAAGGTAAATCATGCCTCACAAATTTGTTGGAATTCTTTGAGAGTGTCAATAAACACGTGGATAAAGGTGAACCAGTAGACATTGTCTATCTGGACTTTCAGAAGGCTTTTGACAAAGTCCCACATCAAAGGCTACTGAGTAAACTCACCAGCCATGGAATAAAAGGACAGGTTCTGTCCTGGATTTGTGACTGGCTTAAGGGCAGAAAACAGAGAGTAGTAGTAAACGGCAATTTCTCAGGGTGGAAAGAAGTAAAAAGTGGGGTCCCTCAAGGCTCAGTACTGGGACCAATGCTTTTTAATTTATTCATCAATGATCTAGAAAAAGGGGGTACATAGTAAAATAGCAAAATTTGCTGATGATACTAAATTATTTAGGGTAGTAAAATCTGAAAGAGATTGCCAAGAGCTCCAGAGGGATCTCTTAGCATTGGGTGAGTGGGCAACCAAGTGGCAAATGTGCTTTAATCTTAACAAGTGTAAAGTAATGCACATTGGGGCCAAGAATCCAAATTACGTCTATAAACTGATGGGGTCTGAGCTTTCTGCAACACGCCAGGAAAGGGATCTCGGGGTTTTGGTGGACAGTTCAATGAAGGTGTCAACCCAGTGTGCGGCAGCAGCAAAAAAAGCAAATTCAATGCTGGGAATAATTAGGAAGGGAATAGAAAATAAGTCAGCAAGTGTCATTTTGCCCCTTTATAAATCTATAGTGAGGCCACATTTGGAATACTGTGTACAATCCTGGTCACCACACCTCAAAAAGGATATTGTGGAACTAGAGAAGGTGCAGAGAAGGGCAACCAGAATGATTAAGGGTCTGGAACACCTCCCTTACGAAACCAGGCTGCAACGTCTAGGCCTCTTCAGTCTGGAGAGACAGCGTTTGAGAGGGGACCTGATTGAAGTATATAAAATTATGCACGGCATAGAAAAGGTGGATAGAGAAAATTTCTTTTCTCTATCGCACAACACTAGAACCAGGGGGCACTCTATGAAGCTGATGGGTAGGAGCGTAAGGTCTGACAGGGGGAAGTATTTCTTCACACAGAGGGTCATCGGCCTATGGAATGTGCTGCCAGAAGAGGTGGTGACAGCTACCAGTCTGGATGGCTTTAAGGTAGGGTTAGACAAATTTATGGATGACAGATGTATCAATGGCTACTAGAACGAATGCCTAGGTGCATCTTTCAGGCTGAGGGGGGGGGGGAGGAAATGGGGCGCTTCTAGGGCCATCTGCTGGGACTCGAGAGCAGGAGAAGATTTGTCCTTGTCTCTACTTGAGATGCCCATGAGCATTTGGGCCACTGTGTGCGACAGGATGCTGGACTAGATGGGCTGTGGCCTGATCCAGCAAGGCTTCTCTTATGTTCTTATGTTCTTATGAATGTTGGCACATTTGAAGATTGACATTTGAATTTGAATAGAATGTCTTGATACATTTGTAAGAAGCTTCATATGGGATTTGTATGCTCTTTCAGACTGGGGGGACAGTCAGGATGTCTCTCAACATCATATGCAGGGAGTCAAGAGCAGGTGAAGGTTTTGCCTTTATCTTCTGCTTGAGATGCCCAAAAGCAATTGGTTGCCCACTGTGGACAAGATGCTGGACAAGATGGACTGTGGCCTGATCCAGCAGTGTTCCCCTTATGTTTTTATGTTCCCAACAACCTATAGATTTCCTAAGGAATTAAGCTTCTCTTTGGAAGCATTAAATCCAAGTGTTTCTTCCAGTTTCAGTAAATGGCAGTGCTGTTCAAAAAGTTTTGTTTTCTTATTTTTGGTGAAGGGGAGGTGATGGGATGGGAGGTGTTGGAATTCAATGGAAAAATATACAAAAAGTTCCCCCCTCCCCTGTTAGTACAGGCAAGTTTTGTCTGTTTAAGACGCGATAATGAATACTAGAGAAGAGGGACTAATCGTGGAAATGAAAATGAGGAGTGTCGTGGGGGATTATTAAATACACTTGAACCTCCAGAGGGAACATATTCCTATCACCACCCTGGCACCAAAAGTTGCTGGCATGAGAACAACTGTCTCGTTTACTCTCCCAAGCAAAAGAAGACAAAGTTACTGACTTGTAAGGTTTGTACCACTCAAATGCAATTTAAAAAAAGGATTGTTTCAGCAATTGTCATATCTGTGCTGTGCAGGCTGCTTCCTTATGTATTTTTCAAATTGGCAACATGAAGCATATTAAACTGATTAAGGATTGTGTGAATCCAGGATCAAGCTGGTTGACAACAATGGCTTGCATTAGTTTGTCTGAGCCATAGGACTACAAGCAGAACTGGGAAGAACTGAGGGGGGGTGGGAAGCAGACCCTCTTGTTTGTGATTAGCAGAGACAGAATATTCTCTGGAGCAGAGCATATACTTAACAGGTGCTACTCCCCTTATGCAAGTCATTTGGAGAGGAGACAGAAAGTTTTTGTTTTTTGAAATACCTGAGCATGCAGAGAGAAATCTTTAATTTATTTTAGGTTCTTTATATGCTTCTCTTCCCTGGAAATGCAGCTTTTAAAAAAACACACCATCCACCCACCCTGCAAAACCAAACCGGACTATTTAGAATGCAAATATTGCCCTGGTGAATCAGATCAAATGTCTGTTTAATGAGGAACATCCCGCAAAGACAATTTGGACACTTTAGGTCTTATTTCAGAATATATTCTGGGACAGGGGCCCCCTCTCTGTGAGCTAGTGAGTATGGCAGGCCCTGCCCCACATGTAGGTCCTCTTATATCTCAGAATAAGGCCTAGTCTGGAAGGACCAGATGTCTGTAAAAGGTTGTACAGTAAGTGTAAAACTGACTTTAGAAGATAGTATTTAGAAGCATACTTATTCCACTGCAGTCTCTAACTAGGCCACAATTTTTGGGGGGTGGGGGTGGGGGTGGGGGTGGTTGATTCATATTCGTGGACAAAGTAATCCACACACTCATTAGCAGAACATGGTAGAATTCCTCTGCATCTAGTGTGGGACTGATGGCATGAGAGTAATTTCCAAGCAACTGATTGTTAGGACATGGTCACACTTTGCTGAAATAGTGTGTCTTATTAAGAAGCCAGGCTCACATGCACTAGCTCCGATCACACCCAATATCTGATAATCCTTCCTCAGTTCTGTCACTATGCTCACATGCTATGTTTCCATTCTGAGACATCTTTACAAGACTTCTTTAGATCTCCATCCTTCTCCACCATCACAAAACCTCTTGTGCTCTGATAGGATTAATTTTCTGTGCTTTGAATGAGCTGCTCAGGACCCAATGGGGCTAAAAAAAAGATTCCCTGTGTGATTGTTAGCTGTTGCAATGTAATGTATCTCTCATAATTACAATGGCATTCACAAAAAGGGGAAATCTATGTTCAAAGACCCAACACTTTTTTAAATCTCTCTCCATACAGAAAAGATGAGACAGGGCAGGGATGGCAAGGACAGGGGGCAGACCTTCCCAGAAGTGAAATTCCACTCATTTAATACCATGCCGATAGCAGCGGCAGGCATTGGCCAGAAGGATATGGGGCGGGGGGCAGCCTGAAAGGTAGATCTCCTCTTCGAATAGTTCGGTACCATTTCCAAAGGGAAAAAAAGTGGGCTAGCTGCCAAAACGGGACTGAGACCTGTTTTTCCGAGGACTTTTCTTCTGCAGATTTTAGCGATATAGTCCTCGTAAAGTCTGGGAATAAAAATTTAAATGGGATTGGACAGTCCTGAAAATGGACTGAATTTGGATCTTTTCTCGTATGGGAATGCAGCCAAACTGTTCTTTACTCATTGTTCTTTGCTGTTGGTTTCTGCTAATACACACATATAAACAATTACAATTTTGATAATATTTTTAGGGTCTGGGAGGAGATACTTCCCTTTGTACAGAGGTGTGATAGGGAGGAAGCACTAATGGGAAATGGTCTTTTGATAAAGCCATAAGCTTCATACAGACATCACTTATTCCACATTATTTGAATTATCCTGAATAAAGCACATCCAGATACATTTTATTCCAGATTATCCGTGTTTTATTCTGGATTATCTTCAATAAGTGGGTGATGTCTACATCAAGATATAATTAATTTTTTAAATCTTAATTTAATGTTTTAATCTCAATCAAAATCCTGAGATGATTGTAATGGAGTTTGATAAAAGTGCAAAGTTGCTTTTGCTCTTCTTGCTCTTTTTGGGAAACATTTCTCTTGCCTCTAAAAATTTCTTCTCTGGAGAACTGAACATAAATATCAGAATGGGTGAACAGTTGGCGCAACCCTGTACAGACAGATTTTCTAAATGAAGAAGGGTCAACCTCAGGCCGTTAGAACCAAATCAGAATACATGGTGGGCAATTTGCCCAGTGCCTATAGACAGCCCAGCTGCAGCAACAGGAAAGTAAAGCATCCAGGCCAACAGATAAATCAAAAGCCCAGAGCCAAACTACCATCAGCAGGAGACCAACAAGAATAGCTGAGGGCAGCCAAAAATGGAACCATCACAACCCTTCGCTGCAGGGACTTTAACTTTTGTGATTGCAGATAAAAACTTGATGGTATCTTGAAGTCAAGCAAATAGAACAGTAAGCAACAAAAATGTATTCCTCAGTCACCATAGTTTCTTAAGTTATCTCCAACTTTTCTCATCCTAAAATGGTAGGTGGAGGTAGAAAAAAAATGGCATTTAGCCCCTTGGTGCCATTATAAAACCTTGTATACACAGTCACATAAAGAAAGACAATTCTAATCAAGGCTAACAAATTTCCAATTATTTCAACTTGACCAGTGTTGCAAAAACCACCAGCTCAGGCCCTGGAATCGCATGAATAGCAAGAAAAAAAGGTACTTGGAGATCTTTATTGATCAAGTTGCATAGCAGATAAACCTCTTCCGCATCAAATATTCCGGAACAGGAATCTGCTGCCAGCATATTATTGCAGGCTAAGGCAGGCCTCACCCTCATGTCACTCTTTGTCCAAAGTGGATAAAACTAGGGCTGAGTCATCTAGCCTGTATAGCTGCAGACCAGAGGCCTATTTGCATTTAGGTCTCTGGCTAGCAATTAGGCAAGCCCTGGGACAGAGCATTAGCTCTGTGGGCTGGGTGGTTCCGTCCAGAACCATCCCAACCTAGGGCAGCCTAATTGGGCCAGAGTGTGGAGCACGAAATCATGCCCCACACCCAGCCCAAGCCATCCCCGGCCATCCCAGAGTGGTCCCAGGGCTTACTGTCCCTCATGTCCTGTCCCAGGGCTTGCCTAATTGCTTCCAGAGGACTAAGTGTGAATAGGTTTCTGGTCTCCCCTTCTGGCTGTTTCCAAACTTTTATGAAACCTTACCGCGAGTGTCTCAGACGTTGCAAACTAAGCTGCCTTGTTTCCCTAGCGGCTTCCTTTTGACACAGCTGTCAGTATGCCTGGTAGCCTGAGCAGAGGCCATTTTCAAATACAAAGACGAGCCTCTGTCTGTGGCAGGCTGCCACCTTTCACCTACTATGACACGCAAAATGGAAGTGGAGTACCATTTACAGGATTATTATTACCCAGTGTTTGCAGCTAATGGATTTGTGTTACAGCTCCATTTTACAAGGACTCTTCTCTTCTTTTAATTCACCCTGAGGTCTGCCACTTTATTCCCCTCCCCGTCATCTTTAAAAAAGCCATTATCTTTCCATTAGTAAACCTGCTAGTTAGCTTTTCCTATGCTCTTTGATCTGCCCAGCACCTGTTTCCATTCTTGTGTCTATACTCTCTCCCTCCCTCCCTCCTTCCCTCTCCCACTCCCAATTACTCTCAAGAATTTTAAAGAATTAGTTTGCTGAGAGCTGCTTCACACACAGTAGTGCATTAATTAATGTAAGAAGTAGGTAAAGCTGGTATTACTGCTTTTTGCTGCCATAACTACTCTCTCTCTCACTCTTGACACACACATTGACACACACACAGATACACAAGCACACTCTTGAAAGGTGCAAGTCTCAGAAACAAAAGCAGCTGAAAACACTTCCCTCAAGTGTGATAAAAGGCAAAAAATTCAAATATGATTATTCCCCACTCCCCTGTTTAAAAGGTTGGCAGCCTTTCTGTCATTGTGCTGCGTGTTTGTCTTGTATTTTCTGTGTTGAATAAGGTTCTGTCTTTTTTCAAATGCTTCTCGACCTCCCACTCCAAACAGTAAAAGTTGAATGAAAATCACCAGAGATGGAACAGGACGATTTGACTTGTGGACCAAACACTGAAATGGCATCCCATGCCACAGAATTACTTGCTTATGTACTGGTTTTTGATGGCTGTAACCCACCTTAAGACCATGTGGTATAGGGCAGAAGATAAATCAAAATTAATGAACAGAATGATAGGTAGGTGAATGAATGAATGAATGAATGAACGAACGAACGAACGAACGAGTGAATGAATGAATGAATGTAGTAATAGTCATAATTGTAGTCCAAAATCCGATTTTTGACTGGCAGGGTATGCTGAGAGTAGATATGCCAGTAGCAGCCTTCTTTTTGTTTCATTTACTGAATCTTTCTTATGGTCCAACTCGGAGAGCTATACCATTACTATTGAAAAAGCCATAGCTTTGACTATAAATGTTAATGGTGAACATTATTAAGTATTTGATCTTATATTGACAGAATAGTCATGACAAACTACAATAGTATAGTTACTGCTGTTTTTATATTTATAATTTATAACGATCTTTCCCTGAAAAGTTCAAGGTAGGAATACTGGAAAACAAAACTGTTTGTTGGAAATGAAAGTAATGGACTAGTTAACATTACGAGAGGCATCTCCTGGAGGGACTCATTGTCCCCACTCGTTTTCATCATTGCCATGATCCTGACATCAATCATTTTACAAAAAAACTGGGCAACCAAACAGCCAGAAACTCAGAGAAAATTTCTCATCTTCTGTACATGGATGACCTGAAGCCCTATGGAAAATCAGAAAATGAACCAACACAGTCTGAATCTTCAGCACTGACATCAGCATGGAATTTGGCATGGATAAATGTGCCACAGTGGCACTAAAAAAGGGAAAGATAACTGAAAGTGAAGGCATTGAAATACCAAATGGACAAGACATCAAGTGCCACCAGCCTGAAGCCTACATATACCTGGAAATTTTGCAACTGGACAACATCAAGCACGGGTATGTGAAAACTACGGTCAGTAAAGAATCCAGAGGACCAGAAAAAAAATTAAAGAGCAAACTGAATGGTGGCAACACTATTAAGGCCATAAATGCTTGGGCCATACTGTTATCAGATACACTGCTGAAATTGTGAACTGGACACAGGCTGAGCTCGACAACCTGGACAGAAAAGCAAAGAAATTGATGACAATATACCCTGTCCCATCTACCAGGGTCACTGTCGATGGTAGATGGCAGACCGGACCCACAATACGGTGGGTCCCGTCTGCCATCTACCAGGGCCGGCGCACCCACACGATCACTGGCCATGCAAGGTTGCCGACGGCCTTGCTCGCGGGGACGTGGCTCTTTCCCGGCCCCAGCAGCTCCATTGCCGCTGCCAGAGTCGTGGAGCCACAAGGATCGGCTTCCTCTCACCCCTTTCCGGGGTGGGAGGAGGCCGATCTCAGGCTGGCTGGGGGCGAGGGGCTGAGGGAACCCTTCTTAGACGGAACCCACCTGGGTTCCGTCTAAGAAGGCTTCCCCCCAACCGCGATCGCGACCATCTGCGGGGTGTAGGCACCTGGATCTAGGCGTCTACGCCGTGCAAATCACCCCCCCACACACCCCACGCACCTCACCCCCACCTCCGCACCCATTCCCGACCGCGATTGCACCCATCTTTGGGGTGTAGGCACCTGGATGTAGGCACCTACACCCCGAATATGATTCCCCGCCCACCAGGGGCCGGGGATGTGACACGCGCGGCAGAGCTCCTACCTGATCAGTGTCTGGGCTCGTACTGAGCCCAGGATGCCGGGAGCGCGCTCCACGTGGCGCTCCACGGCCCCCTATTGGACAAGCAGTTCACGTTCCTGCCTGCCTGTGTGTGAATGTCTAAAGCGTCCTGAAGTTACTTAGGCCTCGTGCACTACATCCGTTTTGGATGTAGTGCGAAAAGGCCTCTGGTTGTGGCTGACCAACAGAACACTGGAGAACGAAACAGATGGACTAATTTTCGCTGCACAAGAACAAGCCGTCAAAGCTAGAATTGAGAAATCAACAGAAAACCCAAAGTGCAGACTCTGTAAAGAAGCTGATGAGATGATCGACCACATTCTGAGCTGCTGCAAAAAGATTGCAAGGACGAACTATAAACAGAGGCACAATGTAGTGGCACAAATGATACACTGGAACTTATGACAGAGCTACCATCTGCCAGCGGCAAAGAACTGGTGGGACCTTAAACTAGAAAAAAGTGGTTGAAAATGAATAAGCCAAAGTACTGTGGGGCTTCTGACTGATTGAACACTGTAATATAACATGCTGCACATCATAATTGTGAAGAAAGGCAAAGTGTTTAGCGTTGACATTGCTATTCCAGGCGACAGCAGGATTGATGAAAAACAGTTAAAAAAACTTACCAGATATGAAGACTTGAGAATAGAACTACAGTGACTCTGGCATAAACCAGCAAAGGTGGTCCCAGTGGTTCTCGGCACACTAGGGGCAGTGCCAAAAGATCTTAGTGGGCACTCGAAAAGCATTGGCATCTACAAATATCCATCTGCAAGCTACAGAAAGCCACTTTGCTGGGATTTGCTCATATCGTTTGTCGATACATCACTCAGTCCTAGGCGCTTGGGAAGGTCCCGACTAATAGTGATAACACTGACCAAAACCAGCAAAAATATCGCTTCCTTTGAATTACTGTTGTTTTAGGTCAATAATAATAGTAATTATTATAAATAAATAAATAAATAAATAAATAAATAAATAAATAAATAAATAAAATATACCCACCTCTACCTAAGGATGGAGGTGAGGAACAAAACCAAATTTACAGTCACATTTTAAAACATATAAAGAATGATATAAAAAATCATTGTATATTAAAACCATCTGCACCTTGGGGAAGCTGTTACAGCCTCCAGGCACCCCCTGCCTTCCCAGAAGTTGCCTGATTATGTACTAATTATTTACTAACCTTACTTGAAACCTTACCTGGCGCATCCAGTGGCGAGCATCCACATCTTTTACGTGCTCTGAGGCTATCTGAGGTGCTGCGCAAGTTTGCTGGCACCTCAGACAACCATAGATGTGACTGCGTACGTGCAGAGCATCATTATAGTGACAGTGCTGATGCATACACAGTTGTGCAGGGTGCCACAAACAAAATGGCAGCACCCGGAAGAGGACTGGCCCTGGGATCGGTCACAGGTGAGTGAACAATTATGCGGGGCTTAGACTATAAGTGACTAGTGCTTGCAGGTGTGAGTGGAAGTCAATGTTGACTGATTGCACTCCTTTCCTGTCCAGCGGAGGGGAAGGGAAGTCGAAAACCACTCCTGGAGAAGTAGCTTTACTAGCTTTACATAGGAATGGTCACGGAAAACCTTTTCAAAAAGTTTCTTTTCAAAATTATTTTTGTAATTCCTATTGCAAACATTTTGATCATATTTAAATTAATTCAGTGCTGGTTAATAATGCATTTTTATTTTGGTATTTAGTTCTGAAGCAAATTATTTGAGACAAAACATTCAACCAGTTGAAGACAGTTCTCTTTCTGTGGCTGGTGGGCAGAATGACTTAGGAGTAGCCTGGAATCAGCATGCAGTTATTGGCAGTGACCAGGAAGATCATTTAGGCCGCCCAAATTTTATGGCCTATGTGAGGATAGATCTATGTGTAGACAAATTAGTAAAAAGGGAGCCTGGAGGGTTACCTAGTCTAGTTACCAATAATCTGCTTCTTTCCTACTTGAGCTATCAATCAATCTAAGGTGGGAAATAGCAAAGAGTTGGCTTTTCTATCCCACTTTTCTCACCCATTTAAGAGGACTCAAAGTGGCTGACAAACCTTCTGTTCTTCTCCCTGCAACAGAACACCCTGTGAGGTAGATGGGGCTGTGACAGCTCAGAAGAGAACTGTGACTAGCCCAAGGTCACCCATCTGGCTTTGTGGAGGAGTGTGGAATCAAACCCAGTATTCCCAAATAAAAGTTTAGCTCCCTAATCACTAGACCAAACTGGCTCACCTTATCTACCCCCTGCACCCAGGGAGTAGAACAGCATCTAGACTAGGGATATGTGACTGCCCCACACCAGTGACAAAATGTATCCTGGATCTACTATGTAGATGCAACCTCCAAGAGATTACTTTGGATGCAGATGTTGGTTACTTATTCCACTATATTTGGATATTCTGGAATAAATTGGATATTATTCTGGAATATCCAAATATAGTGAAATAAGTAATCAACGTCTAGATGCAGCCTAAGCAATATCCCAAACTCCTATTCTGACTCCTGTGAAAATCAAAAGTCAGGGACAGGTATCCTGCTGTTGTCCTTCTTCCAGAAGTCAAGTGGTTTTCCACATGACAACTGAACATCCTAGCTAAGATGAGACCCCAGGGTAGAGAGTGAAGAATAATTATAGTTATATTTGGGAAGCAGGGCATTTGTTTTCTTCATGACAGAAATCTATCTTTCTCACAGTACGAGGACTATTCCATACCTATCAGCCTAACTTAATGATTCACAATAGGGATCATTTAATGACAGCTTAATGATTCTGAATGAAGAAGAGGAGGCCAGGTGAAAGCAATTATTGAGCCTGATACAAGACAAAGCCTTAGTAAGCAAGAATGAGACCATTGGTCCATCTAGCCCAAAACTGTCTATATGACCACGAACAGTTTTACAACCAGAAGTCCTTCCAGGCCTACTCTTTGAAGGGTGGCCTAGATGACATGGAAGCCAAAACTGTTCCATCTTTTCCATCTTCCATCGTTTCCTTCTATGAGGGTAAAAAGAACAACTTGTGTTGGTTCTGCCATTTTCTAGAGGGCCTAAGGCCTCTTCCATTGTATTATTTCTGCATGACAGGAATGAATAAAAGGAGAGAACAATTTACATATGCCATGAACCATCAAGCTGGGCTTGGCAAAACAATATCCGGTCCAGGCTGTAAGTTACAACAACCTGTTACACTAGTTCCAAATTTGTAGGCAGATCACAAAGAAGCAATAAACCAGTGTCTGAATTGCCATAGCTTGTCAGTGCAAACCTACTCTTTAAAATGTATGTATTTAAAAGTGCAGGCTGGTTTCCAAAGAAGCAGAGGAACTAGAGATCAAACCACCAACATTCGCTAGTTTATGGATAAAGCAAGGGAGTTCCAGATAAACATTTGCTTCTGCTTCATTGTGTAGATCACAACCAGTGAGGCTAGAATCCCTCTGCGCCTGTGATCAAAGTGGCTGTTCTACTCCCTAGATGCAAGGGGGAGATAAGGTGACTTTCTAAGGCCTCTGTATCTTTCCTACAACAAGCGTATTCTGCTATTCAATTACTCCCATTTTCTCCCAGTCCATTTTTCCTTGGGAATCATGTCTTTTAGATTGTAAGCCTAAGGGTAGGGACTATGTGACATTATATTAGGCATGTGCACAAATGCAATTTTCGCATTCAATTTGATTCAATTTGAATATTTAAATATTCAAATTAGAATGAATGGAGAAAAAAATCTATTCAAATTAGAGCCGGTTTGAATACAGTCTTATCTATCCGTACAAATATTTGATTCACATTTGAAGATATGAATTTCGACAACACACCTGTATGCATCTGTACACATCCATAACATCCGTATGCATCCCATTTTTATCTTGTATGTATCCTGTTTTCATCCCATACATATCTGTGCAAATGCATATGGATATGAATAAGATGTGTATGGATACGCATGTAATCTGTACCTATCCGTACACATACAAATGATTCAAAACATTCAAATTAATTCCAATGGTAAAAAACAAATGTATAGACATTTGATTTGAATTCGCATTTGAAGTAATTCGATCCAATTTTGAATGCTTCGAGTATTCTTCCACATCCCTACATTATACATTGTAAGCTGCTGTGGCAGGGATTTTTTAGGCTTAAGGGCAGCATATAATGAACTGAACAATTAAATAACAATTAAATAACTCTGAGCATGTGTACTTCAAGTTCTCATGAGTCCGATGCTTTAGAATTAGAGGTTTGGTTTAACAAACACAACTGAGAGTCGGTCCTCGGGGAGAAGGAATGAGCCAGACTCAGTTATACTATTGATCTGACTGTTACAAAAAAGGCAAACTTGTTTACTTTTTATTTCCAGTAAAAAGTATCAAGTTGTGGGAATTAGTCAAAGTAGTAGCAGCAGCTTGAATGAAGGACAATGAAGTGGAGATAATGAGTTTGTGACAACATGGTAACAGCTCCGAGGGAGAAGGAAAAGGGCACTATCTGAGTGGTGGAACCAAGTCAAAAATGAACCAGACCCTCTTGTTTTACACCTAAAGCTATATCCTGGGGACATGGTCCTAGAAATGTTGCAAAGGAATTGGTCCTAAGAAAAGATTTACATACTCGGGCTAATAAAAGGTGATTTTTAGACTTAATATTGTCTAAAAATAATTAGACTTAATATGATGCCCGCTTTTGCATTCTCATATCTCATCCCTTCACCTAGTGACAAAATGTTTAATTATTTGAGTGGAGCTTCTCTGCCCTGAGACTGATTGGATTACACTGATTTGTGGCATGAACAGCAAGACAAATTAAACTCTTAGAAAGGGGCCAGAGGCAAACACGGGATCTTTGATGAGATGGAGGGGGGGGGGATTAATAGCCATATCAAGCTTCTGTTTTTGCATGTTTACTTCCTGAAGCTAAGCTTGGGATCAAGCTCCATAGCCCACAATGGTCGCTTTTCCCTCCAGTTCCCATTTCTCCTGCTTTAGCTATACATATGCATAATAACTGCGCATTTCATAGCAGCTGTCAGAGCATTTACTTTCTGCTCGCTGTTTGCAGTGCTCTGAACAGGGCTTATGGCAGGATGGTGGCTGGCTGCATGCAGGTCCAGGTGGAATTGTATTCTTCCGGTGTACCAACTGTATTGAGAAGAAGCAGGGTGAGTGGAGCCCGTGCCCTCAAGGCTGAGTTATGGCACCTTGCAGATCTTGCTTACTGCTGAATGACACTTAAGCCCTCGTTATACATCTCCTTCAAACCAAACTAAACATTCTTCCCAGAGGACATTTCAGGAGACTGTTGCTAAACAAATCTTAGTGGAACAAGCTTACCTGTCATGCTGATACTTCAGCACTAAAGCTGATGATCAAATCAAGATAATTTATTGACCCTTTTGAAGGTAACGAGAGACCTGTTTGCACTAGAATCAGTAGTGCATGATTAGGGAACTTCTGGGAAAGGGCATCCACACTTGGAGGAGGCTGCTACAGCTTCCAAGAGCCCCCTAATTGTTGATTAGTTATGGAGCGTGAAATCATGCTCCACATCTTTACCATCGTTGACCAAAAGTTTACCTGGTGTTTCCAGGCATTCACACCTCTTCTGGTGCTCCAGGGTCATCTGAGTTGCCATGCAAGTGCACTGGGACCTTGGGCAACCACGGAAATGACTGTGCGTGCACAGAGAGTCAGTGTCATCATGGCGAAGGCGCTGACACATTCTTCATTGCGGCAAGTCCCAGCTCTCTTTCTGATCTCACACAGCCCCATCTGCCTCACAAGTTGTCTGTTGTGGGAGAACAAAAAGTTTGTCAGCTGCTTTGAATCCCCTTGAGAATGAGAAAAGCAGGGTACTTCTACAGCTTCTCCTGCTTTCTCCCTCATGAAAGTGACAGAAAACATTTGAGGTTATTACATGTGACTTGACTCTCAGCACCTTTTATAGGTGGCTTTTATTGGTCTGCTGTTTTCCCAAGTCATCCCAATAAAAATAGGACTGACCTGAAAAAATACAAAAATAAAAACATTGAATCCAACTTGTCCAACACATCAGTTTAAAAGTGTGGGCCCAGAACTATTACAGCCAAACTGATACCTAGGAATGGGCTGTTTCTGCATACATTTTTTTTAAAAAAAGCAGCTCAGAAACAGTTTAGAGGTGGCAGCATTTGGAAGCTAGTGTTCCCATCCCTCCTCTGTTCCACATTAAAGGCCACAGAATGCACTTTGGGGACTGCCTTTTTTGGCCTTTAATGTCGGTTAAGAATTACACCGTGTGTGATATAGCCATGGTTGAGGAAGAACTGTAACATGGACTAGAATGCTAATGTAAATGTTTGTATTTTTTCATCACAATAGGGCTTTCTTTTTGCATTCTATGAACATTTATTTTATTTTATTAAAGGCCTGATTGCTTCCTTTTCACAGATTATGCCTTCCCTACCTGTAGTCTACTGGTTCCTCAAGCTCTCAAGCTTTGATGAAGTCAGGTAGCTATTTTCAAATCTGTGTTGGACAAAGTCCTCAGAATTTGTTCCAGTCATTTGAATATCAGCATCCAGAGAACAGAATAATCACTTTGCCTTTCTGATAAACAACTGCTTCACCATACCGTTCCCTCTTTGGATTGCTCCATTATATCCTTGATTATATGTCCTTGGTGACAATACATTTCTGGGTCCATGCACTTCATTGCTTCTAAAAGAAACTCTGTTATACAGCTGCCAAAGCAGCAGAAATCATGTCAGTCACATTCAGAAAACTGGTGAACCATATAATACCATTGACAGCTAACATACGTGACTTTAAGCACATTGCCTACTGCTAGGCTGATGTCCCTGTAATTGCTATTAGGAATGTGCTCCAAGAGAATAGGGTGGCATGATACTTGAGTAATATGCATTTTAAATTTTTTCCATGACCTTGTCAGCCTTAAGTATGGCAGTTTAACTAATATTCAAGGGTGCATGCTTGAGAGAGAGTGGGCATACAGACACAAATCAATGTTGATGAACTGTAATTGCCCTTTCATTCCATTTCAGCAGTAGATCAATTTGTCCCAAGAAGTACCATTATATGATTCACAAGGAGGCAACAGCAGACATATTACATAACTCTGAGAGGCAACCTACAACCAAAAAAATAATCAGAATTTTTGTTCAAGACTAGAGATGTGTACAGACTTTTTTTTTCTGGTTCGGTTCAGGTCAAATTTAATCACACATGCTGCAAACACCTTTGAATCCAATTTAGAATTGCTCAGATAATATTCATAGTTTGGTCTGAATGCTCAGTGAATTGTTCATCACAGAGAATAATGGAGTAGAGCAAGAGGAACAAACCAATACCAGTTGGTTACTGTGTTGTCTTTTGCAATTGGTTGATTCAAGCTCCGGATTTAAATTACTTTCTGGAATTCTGGGTGCAAAATTTGAGGCAAAAGAACTTTTCTGCAAAATGGAATAGATTATTCAGAGTTCCAAGGTAGGTGCTTAGAATGTGAACACTTCAGCTGAACACTGGGAGTGTTCAGTTTGAAAATAAATACTTCTGGCACCCCCATTTGACTGCAAACTGAATTTGACAAGAACCAGTTTGGAATATACATATTATTTGAGACTACAAAGGGTGATTTCGCACTTCCTGTCCCATCCCGTGGACTGGAAAGGTGTGTGAAGAACCAACAGTGCTAGTCACTAACAGCCCACCCCCTACATGATCGATCGCTCACCTGTGTTTGAATGCAAGGCTGCTGCTCATGCATCAGTGCCACAGTCCCTGTGCGACTGTGCATGCATCAGCACCATCGCTACAGCAGTGCTGATGCTCTGCAGTCATGTCAGGGGGTCATGTGAGCTGCCAGTGCACTTACGTGGCAGCTTTGATGACCTCCCCTGCCACCAGAGATGTGAATGGTTGCTGGCTGAATGCTGTCAAGTAACAAGTCCACAATAGGTGAACGTCTGGGAAGGCAGGGGGTGCTTGTAGGCTGTAAGAGCCTCCTGCTGGTGCAGATGGACTTGCCTAGATGTTCACCTATCATGAACTACGGGCCAAAGTGTGAATCGGCCTAGTCTTTGATGTTAAGTCCATTAATCTGCAGCTTTGCATCTCATTTCCAGTGTTCTGAGAAAATGAATGTAAGTTGTACTTTTCTCTGTTCGGGTACCAAGTTAATTACTTCCAAAGGAAATGTGCTGAGCAAGGAGCACCCATACTTTGGCACATGCCATGGAAGTCCATGGCCTCCCTAGGTGTACAGTGCATTTGCAATCCCTATACCTGATTCTCTCCTGAATGTGGAATTGTGACTGGGAGTACTCTAGCAGAAAATTATTGGGAAGTAGTCCGGGAAGACAAGTAGCAGTGATAAGAATTGTCTGCATCCTCTTCTGGAGCCTGGCAACATTTCACTGAGCTCTAGAAGATAGCCCATTTTCAGGGTCATTTCTGGGGGAGAGGGACAAAATGTCTCCAGCTCAGAACACCTTTTCTGGACCATGGGTGATCACCATGCTGGAAGCCTATGCTGTGCCTGCAGAACTTACCATGGCTGTTTTTCATTACAGTGCATCATTGGTCTGTGAAATTTACTGCCAGAAGAGGTGGTGACAGCAAACTCCAGGATAGCTTTAAGTAAAACTTCTTGTGGCTGAGAATGAAGTTGGAACAGTGTCTGTTTGTTGGTGTGGGGAATTGAAGGGGGATAGAAATCTCAGTTTAAAGGTGGAAGTCTGTATTTTTCAAGATGGTTTCTTTGCCATGTTTTTACAATACTTTTAGGTGCCTTCCATGGCAAGCCATGGTCTGAACAGCCATACAGTCACACAGTTCAGAGTCCATAAGTCCATCAATACATGTTCTTTTGCGTATGAAAGGCTGCTATACACATGTCTAGAGTCTGTAGGACCCTTTTAAAGTATAAAGTTGTTTTATCTTCTGATTTTCAAAAGACGGAGTCTTCTTTTCCAAAAAAATAAATCCTTTTCCTTTCTCCCATTTTTTTCCTGCCTACCTCAACCTCTTTCCGTCTATCACAGCAGGGCACTTGGACAAACCTCACTGTTCCTTTCTGTGGAATGACACGTAATCAGTTAATAAGAGGAAGAAGAAAGAAACCCTCCTTTTGTTTATACTGTTAATAACAGATGTTGCTCTGCGACATCACACATGCTGTTTAATATTATCAAAACAATTATTCATTTATTCATCTTTGCACAGTGTGTGCAAGCTGGCATTACGGATTTTGCAGGCATGGCCATCCTGAATGCCTAAGCCCAAAATGCATGTCATATATAATAAATCACCCTCGGCATCCCCAGCCCCCTTCTTTGGTATAGAATTTTAGTTAACATTACTGCTGACAAACTGATAAGAGGGTGGCAGGAAAAACTTCTAGCACATGCTGAGAGTTGTGGAGACACTAGGAGATCTCACTCTCTTTTCATGTAAACTTAGTAATAACCCTGTCGTAGGGCACAGAAGGCAGCAGAGTGAAGTTTCTTCTAGATGCGCTGTAGGAAATGTCAGAAACGAACTAGAACACATTCTATTTGTTTATTTTAAAACACTTGTATTCCAGTGTTCACTGGGAGATCCCAGGGGGGTGATAGCATACTATAAAACACAAAACACTAAAACCTATTTAAGATATTCTCTTTATTCAGAACTAAGAATCAAAGGCCTGGGTGACAAGCGTCAAAAACCAAATAAAATTGGTGCCTAGTTTCTCTAGGCTGGGATTCTGTTCCTAAGCTGGGGGCTGACACAGAGAAGGAACTGTTGTGCGTCACAGTCCCTTGCACTGAGAAAACCGGCACAACATTTTCATCTACATTCAGAAAAAAGTACATGAACATCAGTTTATTTTATGTGGATGAAACCATTTATATCTCTTCTTCTTCTTCTTCTTCTTCTTCTTCTTCTTCTTCTTCTTCTTCTTCTTCCCCAAATAAACCTGAACAGCATATGTTATAAACCAGACAAAAGCAGACAAGATATCTGACATCCAGAATAAATTGTGTGCATACCTTAACAATTCTGATCTTTGGTGCCGCTTCTTATTTTTTTAAATCCCAGCAAAAAAATAAAAATAAAAATAAAAATAAATGTATCATTCATAAGATCTTTCCAGCAAACATGGATCAAACTTCATTGATCAGAATAGATAATAAAAGGTTTAAATAATAATCCGTTTAAATAAACAAAAGAGCAGTTGGGTGATCAGAGGCCTTTTTGCACTTTCACAATGGGAACAGCCATGCACACAGTGACACATGTGCATCTGCAAACCATGGAGCCACTTTTGTTCCAGAATGACTGCAAGCATTTGTGGCCTTCTCCACCTCTGGTAGCTGTGGAGCAGTGAAAACTATGGTGCTCCTAGTACAGCCCCCCACAAATCTTTGCATTCCAAGGCTATGTAGGGGCAGGGCAGTATGGCCATGGCTGTGCAGTAATGCACCATATCATCCAATGACCATAACAATGGGCCAGAACACATGGCCATTGCTGTGGCAAGGCAGATGCTCCTGGACAGGAGAGTTTGCCTTAGCCTGCTGCAAGGTAAGTTCAGGTTAGGTTTGGGACAGGGCTGGTGTTCACCCCCACTCTTAACTTCCATGGGGCACTGTGCCACAGAAGTTAAGTACAAAAAAGTCCTTAGATCTTCTTCCTCCTCCTCCATCACAGCAATGCATAATGCGGTGAAGGGCATTTCTCTGGCCTTGCTTAGATGGAAAACAAGCCTTGCTTGCCAAACCCCCATTCACTGAATTTCACGATACTGTACATATTGTGTGTTCTGGGACAACAGAGCAGAGAATTCAAGGTCAAATAGAATCAAAAGCTCTTCTTGCTCTACTTAATTTTTCCTTGAGTTGTTGACAGCAGGGGCTGATAAGGATTTTTTGACAGAGCTGACCTTTGTTTGCTTCCACGCCTGGGACATTTTGTTTGCATGCGACTGTCTGAGGCCGGACCAAAAAGGTCAGACTCATTCAGCGTAGTGTTTCCAGTGTTCCCATAATTAAAACATTCATTAAACCTTTTTCATTAACATCTCTGAGTTTTCATTTGAGAAATTCATTAACGGCTCGGCACATCAAAAGGTAAGCCGGGAAGCTGCATTTTGAAGTAGCTCATAAAAAACTGTTAAATAAAATAATTACTTGTTATTTACCTGGGAACACATTGTGCTGCAGCGACTGCAGATAGCACTTGATAGTGTGGCTTCCTAAGGATGCTCAGACTTAGGATTTTTCCTTCCTTCTCAACATCTCTCCCCCGCCTGCTGCCACCGACTCTCTTCATAACAAATCTGGTGTAATTTAGGCTGAGGATGGAGCTCGTGGTCTAAGGTCACCCTGTGCATTTCACTGAGATTTGAAGTCTGGCCTCCTGTCTTTGTCCAACTCAATGTGCATGGGTATGATGCATTTATTTTGGACTGCAGATCTAAGAGAACGAGGTCCCACCCTCTGACTTTTCCATTAAAGTCAACAATCTTCCTATTTCTCCCATTCCCCTAGCACGCAATCTTGGGTTTCTGTTTGATTCCTCTTTATCCTTTCAACCACAGATAGACTCTCTAGCTCAGTGATGGCCAACCTATGACACGCGTGTCACAGGTGACACACCAAGCCCTTTTGGGTGACACACATGGTCACCCTGGTACCTGGGCGTGTAGTGCTTGCTTGTTCTTGAAGTGTAAGAAATACTAACTTTCAATTGAAGATTTAGCAACAAAAGTCACTAATGTAAAGAATTATCTGTTTTTGCTTTTAATAAAATATATATATCAAAAATATAACTTTGTTGCTAGAGCTACAAATATCACAAAATTATGGATATTTCTAGATGTGACACAGCACCCGGGTTAAGCTAAGTTTTCTTGTGAATTTTGACACACCGAGCTCAAAAGGTTCGCCATTACTGCTCTAGCTAAATCCTGCTGTTTCTTTTTGTTCAACATTTCCAAGATTCGTCCTTTTCTTTCCTTCTCTTCTGCTAAGATTCTCATTCATGCCCTAGTTACCTCCAGGCTTGACTACTGTAATCACCTTCTAGTCGGCCTCCCTCTTTCCCATCTTCAACCTTTAATCTCTACTCAGTACTCCACGGCTAGACTTATTTTTCAATCTAGTCGCTTCACTCGCATTACCACTCTTTTAAAATCCTTGCATTGGCTTCCCCTTTCCTACCGTATTCAATTTAAACTCTTAACCCTAACCTTCAAAGCCCTTCATTCTTTGGCTCCCGTCTACCCTTCTTCCCTAATTTCTATCCATACTCCCTCCCGTGCACTACGTTCCTCTCACTCCTGTTGTCTCTCTTTACCCATGGTTCCCCTTGCCTGGTCTCGTCTCCGTTCTTTCTCTCTTATCGCCCCTTATTTATGGAACCATCTTCCCAGCCATCTTCGCTCCTTAACCTCCTTGCAAGCCTTTAAATCTCAACTAAAAACATTTTTATTCTCTATGGCCTTTGGCCCTGACGATTGAACTTCTTCACCTGGTTTACTCTAATGTGTTTATGACTATACTGTGTATTATTTCAATCTTACTATTCTAGTAATTTTAACTTTTTTTATGTTTCTTGTTACTGTATTGTTTTTCAAATTTGTAGTCTGTATAGCGCTATGTACATTTATAGCGCTCAAGAAATAAAGTTTAATAATAATAATGATGATGATGATGATGATGATGATGATGTTTGGAGGAAAGATGGAGACTAATGTGCTACCAATAAAGTGATGGAAACAGAAATTTATATAAAACACTCATTGATGACCCTCAAGACTTCCAAGAGTCTTATGGGAGCTTCCACATTCCACACAGAGCTGTCTTCCTGTTCACACCTACGTTTTAATCCAGCTTCAGTCCACTTTCAGAATGGAAGAACACAGCAGAACAGTGACTTGTTAATTTCCTTCCAAGTTATCTAAACTCAAAATGGATTTGTGAGTTAGATAAAGCCAAAACAAACAGTTCATCACTTTGCCAATGTGTTTTCTCACTCAGAAAGTGGACTGAAGCTGGATTAAAATGTAGGTGTGTACACAGCATTGGTCTGAATTAAGTGATTTGGGTTAGGAAGCTTGGGTTGGTGAAGAGCAACCATCTGCATGATGGCTGCTGGGGCTGTTTCCATAGCCTGGCAAAATACTGCCAGGGTCTGGGCACCACTTGAACTAGTCCACCCATCTGTATGGAGGACAGCTGGACCAGACTCTATCTAAAGAGATCCCTTTAATGCTGTCTTTCCTTGGATCACTCTTGGGTGCAATTTTCACATTGAAGAGCACTCCGATGTTAAAGCTCCCGGGGCTAGAACTCTCCCTGGGAGGCACGATATCCTAGGGAGTGTTCTACTGAATGGATTCTGCATTTCTGGAGACAGCTAGCCTGATCCCTACAGGCCTTGTGGAAGCTGCCTATAGGCCTGCCCTGCATGCCAGCTGCATACCAAGCAGCAGATTACAATCTTATGCTGACTGTAGGATCAGAGACAGTGAAGAAGTGAAGAAAAAAGGAATGGAAAGTACAATTTTCAGTTGTCCCACCAGAAGAGAAGGACACTGCAAGTTTTAGAATAGACCAGTGGTTCTCAACCTCGGGGTCGGGACCCCTTTGGGGGTCGAACTACCCTTTCAGAGGGGTCACAACAAGTCTCCCACCGCCCTTCCCTCCCACCTCCCAGCTGCCCCACCCCTGTGGTTGGGGGTCTCCACAACATGAGGAACTTCATTAAGGGGTCACGGCATTAGGAAGGTTGAGAACCACTGGGATAGACAGTGTCTTGAATGTACACTCCATCGTGTGCTCTTCCTCTTCTATGCACAAATGACACAAAATGGTCACATCTTATTGTATCCCATTGGCCATATCTCTGTCCCATGTTGTGCCACTTCTGTGCAACTCCTTGGGCTCACATCTAGCATATCTACTAGCCAACCAATTTCTCACGTCTCCACTTTGGCAGTAGGAAAGGGTGGTTCTTGTCCTGTCATTAAGAGATTCCCATTGAAGAAAAAGGGTGATTGTGAACAGGAGCAAGGGGAGAGATGTAATAGCTTTGGGGGGGGGAGGGGTCAAATTTGAAGATTATTTATTGATTTTCTCCCCAGAGGAAAGATAGCACAAAACTAATTCCTTTACCCTACAAGGCTTTGAAGATGGCAGTGTCTGTAATGAAAAGAAAGCATGACAGTGAGAAAGACAATTACAGCGAATAATATCTCGAGACTGTGGATTGGGACCACCAGGGCCAAAATAGGACCTCTGGAGCATTGGTAGACCTGCAAAATCAGGACTAGTGGTGTCCCAGTCTATCCCAGTGCAGATGGAGTTGACCAGGGAGGTGGGGGCGGGACCTCCCACTTCTGCTCCATTGTGCTCTACAGAAAGTCTGAAAAGTGACAACTCTCCTCAAAGCAGTAGTGCTTCTGCATGAGTCACTTCTTGAAACATCTCAGGGAAGATCCAAAGTGCCATTTGAAAAGTTCCCCAGGTGGGCTCGTAAGTTGCTCCCTGCCCCACCCAGACCCTAATCCAAATTTCCTGGGCAGAAAAGGCATAGATCTTTAAAAGTTTTATCTGATTTAGGCAGGTAGACATCAACTGTGGTTCATGCTCAGAGAAGCATGTTGGGATCAGAAGAGCTGTGGATTGACAATCTGCTCCTTGCTCCAAAGGCACATTTCAGTTATCATCTCTTCCCTCCATGTATGAACCAGAGCTCAGATGTACGCGCTTGCTATAAGAAAGATTGCTAACAAGGCAATGGATACTGGCCCATGCCCGTTGAAGGATACGGTTTAAGTATGTCCTTCTCACACTTCCCTTCCCAGAGAAGTGAAGATCAGGGATGGAAGCCAGCATTTGCACTTCAGATGCCAGCTCCATCCCATAGTTTCCCAGATGTCCCAGGGCATCCCACTCACCACAGCAACAGCCATGTGCGTCAGCAATTGCCATGATGACTGGGCAACAATTGCCCCATGCTGCCCCCACACAACCTTTGCACGGAATTACATGAAAAGGCTTGTGCCTGGGAATTTACTAGGCGTACCATAGATGCTCCTAGTATAGCCACGGAGCACATTTGTATTGCCACAGGTACTGGCAATAAGGAATGCCCCCATACAGTTAGCACCTCCTCCAGACCAAGGCATCTCCATGCTGATCACCTACTGTATTCTAACATTTTCATTGGAGGCACACAATGTTTGTCTTTGAGTGACGGTGGAATAGTTGAAGAAGATGGGCTTTGAGGGGGAGCGATCTTTGCCCAGTAATTCCCCCATCTCTACGTTTACACCCCTCTGTTAATTTATGGCATTAAAAGTATTTAGTTGTGCCAGTTTGATAATAGGCTTGTCCTACTTGTCTCAGAGTTCAGTTAAAACCTTGTGTTTCCATTTCTTTTTCACATTGGTGCTGCAGCATGATAATATGACATCTTATTGTGACTATCACTGGTAGGAAAACGAGGATTTCGGTGTAATATGAGGATCGGCAGAAGGTTCTCTCTCTCTTTAGTATAGTCAAAAGCCTACTGAGAATTCAATGTGGTACAATGCAGATATGTAGAAGTAAGCAATCTTTACAATAGCTAAGGGTGAAAGAGCTTGAGCAGGAGGAGAAGGTAGTCAGAAAGATAAATGAATGACTATACTTTATTAATGAGACAAAGTGTCTGCCAGAACTGGAAGAAGAAGAAGAAGAACAAGAAGAACAAGAAGAACAAGAAGAAGAAGAAGAACAACAACAACAACAACAAGAAGAAGAACAACAACAAGAAGAAGAAGAACAACAAGAACAACAAGAAGAACAACAACAAGAAGAACAACAAGAAGAAGAAGACTAGGAACGAAAATTTAAGAAGTAATTCCTGAAGGCTTGAGTAGCTGAAGGAAAATGGGATGACAAAATAAATATGAAAGGATAGCAGGTAACACCCAAAATTAAGAGGTTGGGAAAGATGAAGCAGATGGAGTAGCTGAAGTTTTAAATGAGGTTTCTGTGTTTAAGACCACCATGTCTATTTATGGGTTGAAAACATGGGTGGCAGAAAATCTTATTTAGTGCCATTACGTCAAGAACAACGGCCCCATCCATGCAGGTTTCTTGGCAAATGCAGAAGTGGTTTGCCACTTAGGAGATGCCTTCCTATGCCTCCGGGCTAGTGTATTTCCAAAGATTTGCTCTCTGATGTGGCTGGGGCTCCACTCTGCCACTCTGAAGTGGGGGACAGAGCATCTCGGCTGTAGAGTGGAGTTTTCCCACTCTAATAGCACCATAACCACTCAATGCAACTCATAGTGGCTGTGGAAAATCAGACTCCATGTAAAGACACCAGTTTTTCTTAGGGCAGCCTAGCAAGTGACTGTGGAATTGGTCTGGCATGCCTGGAGGCTCCTGAGCCATTTTTTGCCATCTGGCCTCCCTTGTGTAAGTGGAGATGCATCCTGTATGGCTCTATGGTGCATAGGTCCAGGAAAACGAGGTTTAGCTACCTCTACCTTTTTATCAAGACAGGAGTGTATGTGCACACAAGTATATGTGTACATGTGAGCTGGTTGTGACTCTTGGCTTTTCTTGTAAGCTTTGTAAGTGTTTGTGTGATTTCCAGGGTCCCAGCAATTCTCAGTGCAATGGAGTCTAACCATTTCGGAGGTAACTGTGTCTCAGTAGTGCGGAAGCCAGCCTTATTTGAAAAACTTTGCAATAAAAGATCACCAGACAGTAAAGCACAGAGCAGCAACATGTGGATTGTGTGGATTTATCAGGCAGGGATGTTCACAGAGCACATTTCTCCCATTCAGTTTGATTCAGATCAAAGCGTGGAAATACACAATTATTTGGCGAATGTTCGCGCATGGGGAGAATCCCCATTCCTTCCTTCGTGACCCCTCTCGCCCCCCTCACCTTTTGCTGCCACCTTTGTGATCTCCTCAGAGATTCAACCCAGGCCTCACAGAGGTTCACATGCAATTGGAGTGGCTCCCTCATACAATTCTAATCACGGAGAATCACACAAGATTTCATGTAATTCCTGTTGAGTCATTTCAGTCCATTTTGAAGAACTGCAATAAAATAACAGGCCGTGTCAGGGCATGAAGCAGTGACCTGAGAGTTATGCCTTGCTCATGGACCTTAAAACACCTTTTCTGGGGCCTAAGAGTGCTAGAAATTTTCAGTACAAAGGAACAATGAAGATTGGCTATTCGGGGGGGGGGGGCTGTCCATTACTTGTCCTTTGCCAAGTGATAGAGTTGCGGCCTTTTTGCAAGGGATTCTTTCAAACACTCAGCCTCCACATTTCCTCACTACCCAGTCTCCAGGCTACCACTGAATTCATGGAAGCTTCCAGATACAGTTTGCTGAACCATTCTGTAAAAAATATTCTTAAAAATACTCAAGATCATTTCCTCAAAGACTTGCAAGAGACTTTCTTTCTTTACACAGTCAGGCAAACACTCTATTTTCTTTCTTCTAGCCTTGCCTCCCTTTTTAAATTTATTCTGCTCACAGTCTAACATCCATCATCTATTCCATAACAAGGCATGCACCCTCTCAGGCAATTATGCCTCAGCAGCTCCCTATGATGTGTGATGCTGTAATGCAATTATTATCCTTGAGATATAAAACAATAAATCTCTGACCTGTCTGACAAACCCTTTCGGAAGACCAAAGCAGCACCTAATCCTAAATCAATTGAAATGATAGTGCAACTGAGGGAAGCTTTCACCAGGGCTGGCCCTGCCATGACAAGGAGTGATACGTTTCTGGGAAGGGTAGCACATGCTACCCTTTGGACAGTCTTCCTGAGCCTTCCCCCTAGGGCAACCAAAGCCATTTCCAGTAGCAATGTGCACAAATATGTTTTTTTGGCATTCAATTTGAAACAAATCTAATTTTAGAAAATGGATATCTGTTAGAATAGATCCCCTTCATATGTGGCAGGATTCTGATACAAATGGATATGTATCTGATATGAATGGATACATATCCAATATGAATGGATATGTATTTGATACGAATGAATACTTATTCAATATGAACAGATACATATCCAATAGGAACAGATACATATCCAATAGGAACAGATACATATCAGATACAAATGCATATGTGATATAATGAATGACACGGACACAAGAATGGAGGAGAATTGCTTGCTTTACTAGGCTACACAGTTACTTATATCTCTTTCCACATGATACATTATTATTGGTAAAACCGGATAGATCATTGGTTAGAAAGGAAACATTCAGATGCCAGCTGAGCTAGCATGTGATGTCCTTGTGAACCATTTGCATAAACCATGTCCTTGGGCATGGTGCATGTTTATGCTTAAGAAAGATTAGAAGGGTCGACATGCTTTGGAACGTCTCCTTCCGCTGAGGTTTGCCATCCGAGCAGGGGAGCATTCCCACACATATGTATCCGATACGTATCCAATACGAACGCATACGTATCTGACATGAATGCGTACATATTGGACACATATCTGATACATGTCCAATATGTATCCCCAGTTTAACAAATATCCAAACTATTCGTAAAAATGTTATGAAATATTTGTATTTGTACAAATGTTAATGTACAAATGTTGTAACATTCGATTCATGTCCAAATGTCTAAATTTTTACGAATAATGAATGTTATAAATATTCATGCACATCCCTAATTTCTGGTTCTGTGCATACTACAAGCTACTGCAATGGCTGCAAAATTTAGCTCTGAATCTAGCATGGATCCCAGTATCTGCTTTCAAACTGAGGCAGAAAATCCCTTTGAGCCAGTTTGAGGTTCACTGTGTAAAAATCTAACAGAAATCATGAAGAGGATATTCAGCTCACCAGTGGCTAACTAGTGATGGAAAGGAGGAGCAAGTATCAGTCTCCTTTTCTTCTCATGCATCTAATAATGCATTTGCATGGAAGGGGTTCCAAGGACTAGGTGATTACATATCATAAGGAGTATGGCTTGCTCCAGAGAGCAGTAACTGCCCACACAAAGGAGCATTTCACAGAGCATGAAATGCCACTCTGCTGTCCACACACTAGTATGAATGTGCACAAATATTTTTTTGTATTCGATTTATATTGAATCGGATGCAAGGAAATTTGTATTCGTTTGGCTAGATCCCCTTCAAATGTGGTAGGATTAATATTCAATATGAATGTTCAGTCCCATATGAATCCTATATAAATGCATACAAATAGCTTATGAATAGCATACGAATGCCATACGAATCCAGTTCAAAGCTTCATACTAATGTATCAAAACACTGAATTCAAATTCGAATATCAATCTTTGAATATGCCAACATTCAATTTGAATTTGAATGTCCAAATTTGGCCAAATTTGTACGAATTTTGATTTGTAATGAATCAAATGTTAGAAAATTTGTATTCATATGAATAGACCCTTTCAAATATGGTAAAATTTTATTCAATACAAATGTATTTGTACAAATTCATACGAATAACCAATATGAATGAATATGTATAGAATACAAATGAATACATATCCGATACATATCCAATACATATCTGAGATACGTATCCAATACGTGTCTTGTAACAAATCTGCTCTGAAAGCATCAAAGCTGACCTGAATCCACTTTTAATATGCTCCCAATCCATGTTGAATGCACTCTAGATCTGTTGCAGATGTAACAGGTGCAGCCACTTTCCAACCTCGTCAGCTTAAGAAATGTCTGAACTATTTGTATGAATGTCTGAACTATTTGTATGAATGTCTGGAATCATTTGTATTTATATGAATGTCTGTGTATGAATATCATAACATTCGATTCATGAAAGTCCAAATTTGTCCAAATTTGTCCAAATTCATACGAATAATGAATGTTATGAATATTCATGCCCATCCCTCTCCCCCACCACTCTTGGCCCAAAAGAAGGTCTCAGGTCTGACGTAGATCCCTCCTGTGTCACTTCAAAAGCAGTTGCAAGGCCTGTTTGCACTTACCTAATTGGTATGGTATAATACCATACCAGTCTGGTGAAGATCAAGCTGAGTGGGAACCATTCACCCTGAACTGGACCGCCAGCAATTAGAGGAGGAGGAGGAGGAATTGGCTTTTCTAGCCTGCTCTTATCACCCATTTCAGGGGACTCAAAGCTTTCTATTCTTCTCCCCACAACAGAACACCCTGTGAGGTGGGTGGAGCTGTGAGAACTGATAGATAGATAGATAGATAGATAGATAGATAGATAGATAGATAGATAGATAGATAGATAGATAGATAGATAGACAGACAGACAGACAGACAGACAGACAGACAGACAGACAGACAGACAGACAGACAGACAGACAGATAGATAGATAGATAGATAGATAGATAGATAGATAGATAGATAGATAGATAGATAGATAGATAGATAGATAGATAGATAGATAGATAGATATGAGAGCTGTGACTAGCCCAAGTTCACCCAGCTGGCTTCATGGAAGAGTGCGGAATCAAACTTTGTATTCCTAGATAAGAGTCTGGCTCCCTAACCATTAGACCAAACTGGCTATGACAGGCAAGGCCCGATTACCATGGCTGTAGTAAAATGTGACACATACCCGGACATTGCCATGGCAATTGGGACATAGTGTGAGACTACACAGCCACAGCTGTGACACCACACTCATCTGTATTGTTGCACCAGGAATGGGGTACAAATGCCACTGCCTGGGAACACCTAGCCATTATAGCTGTCCACAGCTAGTTAGGACTAGGAAGGGGTTAGTGATCCCAAAGATTGTGGTGATAGTGGTGCATGTGGATGTACTTACCCAAGGAGTAGACCTACACTCACTAGGGGGTAAGTGTGAATAGGGCCTCAGTTTCCCTTTTAGCTGTGCTGTGACACTTCAGTTTGTAAGCTAATAAACATTACAGTGATTCATAGAAGGCTGTATTCTTCAGAACAGCAGTGAACAAGATGTTATAAATACAAAAACCTTTCATTTATTTAAAAATGATTATTTGTACCCACATGTAGAAATTCATGTATTAAGAACATAAACATATACATCCAGTGGTTGGAATTAAAAGTAAAAAAAAAAGGAATAATTTAAGAGAAGAAGATAAATGAAATTGGAACAAGTGGCTGGGATGTGTGAACAAGTGACTTTTTAAAAATCTATCTTGTCCTATTTGTTGAGGTCTGTAAAATCAACCTTTCTGCCATCTCCACAAATGACTGCATAAATATAAATAATTTTTTAAAAATGAACCAGGGATGTGCACGAATGGGGTTTTTTTTTTTTGCATTCGAATTCAAGTAGAATCAAATGTCAAAACATTTGATTTGATTCAAATGTTTAAAATCCAAATGCAACAGAAACTGATTCAAATCTGATACATTCAAATCTATTTGTTTAGGGCTGAGTCCCCCAAATAATTATTTGCCTCTCTAGTCTCCCTCTACTGTCACTGTATTCAAGCGGACTTTAAAAGTGCCCTGCGCTTCTAGAATAAACGTCCGCATGAGACTCAGCAAAACGCGTGTTTAAAATGCACCTTCCATCCCCACAGAAGCGTGTTTTCTTTCCCAGCATCTTTTTCTGCCCACCCCCTCTCTTGTTCAAAGGAAAAATAGCCAGATCTCTGTCCCCCAAAATGGCTTCCCATGCCGGCAAAGGGAGTGATCGCTCACTCTCAGCCATCAGCCGCACGATCGTTCGCTCATTTACTCTTAACACTTTCACAGATCACCCACTTCACACCTGATAACAATGTTGCAATTCTGAGCAATTCTGGCTCTTTGAAAGTTCTGACCTTTTCAAAGGAAAGGAAGGGAAGCTGCAGCATTTCTGGGAGATGTGTGAATGCTTTATGGCTGTGTGTGCAGGCAGCAATCCCCGCCCCTTTTGCCACGGAGCGTCCCCAAGGTAAATGTTGCAAGGAAAACCCACAACTTCCAGAAAGAGCATTGAAACTCTTCTTTAAAGGGCACATATTTTGTCATGGGTTTTCCTGCTTTTGTAGTGGTGAAAGCTCGTTAAAAACCCTGGCATGGGGGCGCTCAGAGGCAAAAGATTTTTAGAAGACTGTAAATTGCTTGGGGACAGGCCCCAAATGTTAGATACGAATTTGAAGATACAAATGTCGACAACATTCGTATTTAAAGACATTTAAAACATTTGTATGTGTTATACGTATCTGTATGCATTTCATATGCATCCTGTTTTATCTTGAATGTATCCAGTTTTCATTCTGTATTATAAGTGCAAATGCATACAGAGACGTATAATACATATGTATCTGTACATTTGAATTATTCGAATCGTTTGAACGAATGTTTTGAAACATTCAAAATTCATCTGAATGTCTAAATTTGAATATGAAGGCATTCTATTTGAATTCAGATGTCCACATTTGACTGAATTCAATTGAATTTCAAATGTTTAGAACATTTGTGCACATCCCTTAAAATGAACTAGTTCTGTCATCAAGTAGTGAGACTAAACGACAGAATCAGAGACCTTCATAAAATATTGGCTTTTGTGAAGAAAAACACTGTTCTTTTGTATATGGACATTTTAATCAGAGTCCCCACCACATGTCTGACTAGCTGGTTTATTTCCCTCTCCTCTCATTTCCCTTGAATTCATCATTCCCCCCCCCTTTTTCTTCCCTTTTCTCCTTTTCTTATCTTTTTTCTCCTTCTGCTGTGGTGGTTTGAAATTCTGACCAGATGGCCTGTACGTTGGCAGTCTGAAATCTGGTAGCCATCATGGGAGCCTTGCTTTCTTTATCCATCTGTTTCTCAATTCTCAGCTTCAACTATAATCCTGAGTCAGTCTAGATTTCTCTGGTTCTGTTTTCTTTTTGGACACCCTATTGGACTTCTGTATTTCAGAACAGTTAAAGACTGCAGGCAAGGAGTTGATTGGTTAAAAAAAGTGAAAAAGGAACAGAAAGGAAAAAGAAGAAAAAGAACAGTAACAAAACCAACAGCAGCAGATCAAAAAGAAATGTAGTAATACAGTTCTACTGGTAGGTATAAAACAGCCTATTGGTTCTTCAAAGGACACTTTAAATTAAAAATGTGATGCTGAGATCCCAAAGCATAGAAATATCTTCCGGAACTAAATGTAGCTCCAGTGTGTCAAACTCCAGGATGCACATTTCCCAAGCGTATTTACCTTTGCTTTTGGCTTCCTTCCTGTTTCACTCAAGCTATTGAAACTTTCCTATCTGAGGTGATTATTGGGCATATAGATTACCTTATAAGATCTTGAAAGGATCTCTGCCTTCTGTCAACTCTGAAAGGCAACAGACTACTGTCCCATAATAGAAAAGGATTTAGAACCTTCCCTTCCACATGCTAATATGGAATACAGGAGGCTTCTCCCTGTCCTAGCACACTCCATCAGCACAGGATGGACGTTGACCAAGGTAGGCCGCTCAAAATGGCACCCTAGTTTAGTTTACCAGTAGATATACTGGCATGCTAGGGGTGGTATACTGGCCCATTGAGGCTTGTGGATGACACACCTCCATGGTCCGGTACACCACAGAGGACTCATGTTGATGACAGAATCTGGGAGAATAACTTTTAAAACATGTGTACTTGCTGGTGTTCATTTCTGCATGAACATTTATCAATAAACACTGACACGCTCCTACAGAAGCAAGTGTCCATGCCCTTGTATTTGGACCTTTAAATGATGGTTCCGACATTTTGAGGCAGCAGCCTCCAAAAATACATGCAAAACTGCCACACAGCCCAGACAACCAGTCAAGCATGGGTGATATGTTCTTACCATTCTGACTGGTCCAATATTTATGTTTTATCCTCCTGCTAGCCTAGTTATGGATCAAAATTGGCATTGCTACCATCAAAAGCACTGTGCAAATGAGTACAACACCTTTTCTCGCTGCACCACCAATTCCATTTTGTTTATTGTCCCTGATAGAGCTGTGGAGTTAATTATCTGTCTGTCTGTCTGTCTGTCTGTCTGTCTGTCTGTCTGTCTGTCTGTCTGTCAATACCTGAAGGTCTCAGAGCTGGTAACAACTTTAAAACAACAGATTATATATATTAAAAATGATAATAAACATGAAAACACTTAAAATATTCAGCATAATTAAAACAATATCCTAAACATTAAAATAATAGTATGTGCAGTAGGGGAAAAAATAAACACATTAGGCACAGGCCAGGGCAAAGAGGTGCGTCTTCACCACCTTCCTGAATATATATAGAGAAGGAGCATAATCTGGAGGCCATTACTGAAAAGCGCCTTTCCATGATGCCCACCGGTTCCACTACTGAGGGCAGTGGGACAACCAGGAGGGCCTCACTTCCAGATCTTAAGGCACAGGCTGGTTGGTATGGGAGAAGGCTTTCCTTTAGATATTTGGGGCCCAAGTCGTTTAGGGCCTTATAAGTCAAAGTTAACATCTTGAATTGGGCTCAGTAGTTAATTGGCAGCCAATGCAACCCTTTTAAGACCAGTGTGATGTACATCCATCTAGATGTTCTGGTCAGCACTCTAGTGGCTGCATTTTGCACTAGCTGCAACTTCTGAACCAACTTCAAGTGCAGCCCCATGTAGAGCGCATTGCAATAGTCCAATCTAGAAGTTACCAGAGCATGGATAACTGTGGCCAAGTCATCTCTGTCGAGAAAAGGCTTCAGTTGATGCACCAGCAGTAGTTGGGAGTAGGCACTCCTGGCCACGGCCTCCACCTGGACTTCAAGCATCACTGCTGAGTCCAGAAGTACCCCCAAATTGTGCACCTGGCCCTTCCAGGGCACTGCAACCCCATCAAGGACAGGGTGTCTCCCAACCACACAGACCCGAGACCCTGTGACACACAGCACCTCTGTCTTGTCTGGATTCAGCTTCAATTTATTAAAACAATAAGAACCATCACAGCATTTAAAATCCAACATGTTAAAAACAAAGCAATATCAATTAAAACAGTAGTGATTACAGTGGGGGAAACGTGACCAATATTTAGCCAAAAACCTGAGCAAAGGGCTGCATCTTCGCCATCTTCCTGAACATAAACAAAGAAGGAGCCTGACACACATCAAGGGGGAGACTATTCCATAGCCTGGGGGCCATTACTGAGAAGGGCCTCTCCCTTGTGCCCATCCGCCTCACTGCTGAAGGTAGAGGGACAACTAGGAGGGCCTTCCCTGCAGATCTTAGGGCATGGGCAGGTTGGTATGGAAGAAGGCATTCCTTTAGATATTTGGGGCCCAGGTCATTTAGAGCCTTATAAGTCAGAATTAACACCTCAAATTGGGCTCAGTAGTAAATCGGCAGCCAATGCAGCCCTTCAAAAACCAGTGTGATGTGCATCCGGCTAGCTGTCCCAGATATTTAGTCCGGGCATATGAACATGACTCACGTCAATGCAAACATTTTGTACTATTTTTGTATGGTTAAAAGAATTTGTGATCAAAAACCTTTTCCTGAGCCACAGTGTAGCTGTTAAGTATAGAGCTCATGGTTCTAAAGGCTCAACTATTTGCAAAAACGTAAGATGTATTCTGTCAATAGTTTCAGAAATATAAAGCAACCTTGAGGATCCACATTTTCTTGTCATCCATATAAATATAATGCTTTCCTCCAAGGTAGTCTGCAAAATACATTTGTAGGCTGCCTCTAAGATGTCCTCCACTGGATATGCCAGCACTAAGGGGGGGTGGGCAAATCAGAGCAGAAAAAGATGTAGGCTGAAAATGGCAGATTTTCCGATTTGAGGAAAGTTAAGAGAGATGTGAAGCTTGGGAAAGAGAAGGGGCAACCCGGGATATTGGGCAGAGTACAGAGGCTGCGCGGCCAAATATGAAGTCTAGAGTGAATGAGAGTGATGACCTTAACACAAAGGCTACTTTAGGAGAAATAAAAATACAAAATATTTATTAAAAATAGAAGATCAAAAGGAAAGCAAAACAGCAGTTGTAATGCTAATGCAATTCTGCATAAAGGTAAAACTTCATTTTTCATGGTAGTGAGCAGAACCTCAAAGTTCAACTTCTGTTTAAGATTTGAGCCAAACACAAGCCTGATCTTTTGCTTTAAAATGGATTCCGGGTGAAATCACACAGGGTTTGGATTAAGAAGAGAACAGATATGAAAAGTCAAAGCACGCATCTGGGTCGTTTGTTCTCCTGACACATCAAATTGATTACAGTTGCTAATGTGCAGAAGGTTGCTTTGCCCCATACCACACTCGTTTTGAAATTGCTCCTCACCACTTTAATTGATTGTCCAGCTCAACATGTCAATCATCTCACCTACTATTGGCTTCAGTTGCAATGACATCACCCTGGTCTGCTTTTCAGACAAGTTTTATATTACAAATTACCCCCCCCCACACAAAGTGTTTATTGATGAAATTATCAAAGGCGCCCTGCATAATATCCTTATAGATAACAAAGCCCAAAACAAAACTTATGACCTTGCTATCAAAGTACAAAACTAGAAACTGACTGAAACTGAAATAATTGTGGGGAGATGGACTATCTTGTTACAGAGGTCCTTAGGAGTGCTCTTGTGAAAAACTGCAAACAGAACAAAATAAAACAAGACAGAGCTGAAGTCATGGAGTTCCTGTAGTGCCATGAATGATTGGTTTCCTCTGCAAAGGGGGGGGGGACTGTGATAATGTTCTCTTCCCTCCCATGGAACCACCTCATCCTGTCTTTATCAATCTACAACATGAACACATCTAAAATAATGCCCACATTGGAAGAAGTAACTCTCTCTAATGTGTGTGGGGAAAGTACTTTGTAAAAAGCACAGATTAAATGGGAAATACTGCACATTTTATATGCAAACTCACATTTTGGTATGCTTTCTTCACAATTGGGCTTAGCACTAGTGATGATCTAAATGCTGGTGTGCCTTTACAGCCAGTACAGATGATAGCATGGGGCAGGCTTACCCAATGTGCACAACTTGGGATGGGTTGCTAATCTCAAGATGGACCAGCCTGCCCTGTCATGGGGTTACCCAGATAAGTGCAAGAAGGGGAAAGATATCCAACAATCTCCGTAGATAAATTCCTGTCACCCAAAAAAATACCCTCTCAAGTTCTGAGGCCCGGAATTTTAACTTCTAGTCATTGGGACTATGGGGGCAGTGGCTGTGAAGCTCACATGAGCTTGGCAGCCTTGGGCAGCCTTGGGTCAGATCCGCATTATCAGTGCAGAAATTGAGCTTACTTACAACGTAGGTTATGTGATTGTGTGGAACTGACCCCACTCTGAACGTTTCCCATCTGCAACTGTACTTTTAGAAGTGCTGTGCCCAGAACTGAACACAGTATTCCAGATGTTGTCTCACCTGTGTGGATGTAGAGATAGATGCAGAAAGAACCTAACAAGATTATAATCTCTTTGGAGGCGAAAAATAGGATGTCTAAGAAGAGCAGAGTTACAAAAGATATTGCCATGCTACTAGAGAACTCACTGTGGGCCTTTTCTCACTGGACTTCATAGTTAAGCCAGGTTGTCTTTCTGCACTTAGCTGATTAGGCTGTTGTGAACTAGGGCTGGTAAACTTCTAGTAAAGGTGGACCATTTGCACTCCCCAAAGTGTTCACTATCGGCCCTCCTGTTTACCAGCCTGCACTGCTGTATCCAAAGCTGGAAGTTCTGCCTCCTTGCTGTAGCGATTGGCCATTCCATATGCTTGGATGCCATTGCAGTGGCGTGTGTTTGAGCAGAGTTACCTACTGTGTCTGACAACATCAGTGCCTGTGATCAAATGCCCCTCTTGTGACTCTATGAACAGGCGCCACTCTTGGGGATCAGTGGTCCGGTCACGTCAGAGGTCAGCGACCAACCACCACCACCACCACACCTGCACAGACTCCATCTTCCCTACCCACCAGCCACAGGGAACTGGAAAAAGCATGAATCCACTTTAAAATCCACCCCTAGCAATAATCCACCCATTTCACACCTCACAGCGATTGCAACAATGTTGCAATTCTGCATGATTCTGGCTCTTTAGTTCTGAGCTTTAGAAAGTGAAGCTGCTTGTGTTTCTGCTGTGTGTGCAGGCGGCAATCCCCGCCCCTTTTGCCACGGAGCGTCCTCAAGGTAAATGTAGCGAGGAAAACCCACGACTTACAGAAAGAGTGCTGGAAGAGTTGTTTAAAGTGCATGTATTTTGTCGCGCTATTTCCACGTTTTGTAGCGCTGGAACCTCGTTAAAAACCCTGGCTTGGGGGCGCTCAGAGGCAAAAGGAGAGTCTTGGCAGACTTTTTATTCCTTGGGGACAGGCCCAGAGTCATTTCTTACCTAGAAACAATTCCATGTGTCCTGGAGTGCTTCCCAAGTAGTATAGGCAAGGAGTAGTTAAAACGGCCCCACACCTATACTAGTTGTCCTGCTTGGGTAGTCCAGCAAGCTCCCATTGGCACCTCTTCTGAGTGGAAGAAGTGTAGGGGGAGCATATGACCGATGGCACGCATGTGATTACACACTACATTGCCTGGTCACTCATGCGGGCGTGCTGGTGCCATCACCGGAGCTCCATGATGGCGGCTGTAATGGCAGCCATTTGCAGTTAAGGCAGGTTTGGAATGCTCTAGCCATCTGCAAGTCATTTTTTTAAATATAATGTAAGCTGGCTGGCTATAGGAATTTAGAAGCTGCAAGCCAGGAGGTAAAGAAATACTTTTCTCCCTTCTTCTGATGGCCTTTCCCTATATAATCTTAGGCTTTGAAAAATCTGTGATGTTATTCTGAGCAGTTTGTTTTGTTTATGCTGTATATTTGTTATATATTTCTGCTGCTATTCTTCTCTTTCCTAGAAAATTTTATGCTGGAAATTGTTCCTTTAGGATATTTTTATACTGAATTTTATCATTTTATTGCCTACAATGCCCAGAGAATCATGATAGTGGGTGGCTTTATACAAATACACAGTACATATGTAAATTTTTTTTTTTAAAAGCCTAGAAATCTGCCAGCACCAAATGGAACATTTTACATTTGTATAGTTGTTAAGGAGGAAAAACTTCTTATCTGGAGAATGGTAGGAGGAAAAAGTTTCCAAAAGTAAGAATCCATCCATGAAAACAGTGGACAGTGGACAGAAAGAGAAAATTGAAGAGAACATGGGGATTTCAGAGGCTAAATGAATTTTTTGCCTCTGGTTTCACTGACGAAGAAAGGGGACTGATGCACACAGCTGCCTATTTTTTAAAGGAGGGAGTCAGAAAAATTAAATTGGATAGAGTTAACCAGGGAGGAGGTCCTCACATATCTGGATAAACTAGATGCTACAAACCCTCTGGGACCAGATGACAATCACCCAAGAGTCCTGAAAGAACTCAAATGTGAAATTGCTGAACTTGTAGAAAAAATATATCATCTTTCCCCAAGATCAGGCTCTGTGCCTGAAGACTGGGGGTAGCAAATATAACACCGATCTTCAAAAAAGGACTTGAGGTGATTCAAGAAATTACAGACTAGTCAGCTTAATGTCATTCAAAATAACAGTAGTACATTGTTGAAGGAAAATCAACATGGTTTCTGTAAGGGTAATTTGGGCCTTACTAACTTGCTAGAGTACTTTGTGAGTGTCAGATATGTGAATAAAGGTGACCCAGTTGACATTGTTTATCTGGACTTTCAGAAGGCTTTTGACAAAATCTTTCATCAAAGACTCTTGAATAAACTCATCAGTCATGGAATAAGAGGACAGGTCTTCTCCTGGAGTGGTAATCAACTAAATGACAGTGTAAAGTCTGCCACTAGATGTAAAGGCTGCCACCAATTATAACATAGAGTGTTGTTATAATATTTCAGTTTAAGTTATTTTATTGTTTGGGTAGCGTGTATTTATATCCTGAAATAATGATTCAAAGTCAGAACTTCCCTTTACTTTTAAGTCTTAATATTAACGTAGCAAAACAGCCAGACTCACTGTCTGAGCTCCTCCCCCCACTCAGCCTCACTAGCAGTGGGTTAAAGATACTGTTTAGAACTCCGGCCTAACTTGGCTCACTTTGAAAACAGTAACTCAGATGAATCTTCTTTAAAATAACAAGAAAACAAGTTTATTGTTTACAATTCAAGTTGCACACTGTTTCTTCTTTGTGTTACACTTAAGACACTTCAGTTAATCAAACTGTATAGTCCCCTGCTTTCTCACTCAGCCCAAGGACTCCCAAAGTTCATTTCATAAAGTCATCAATTCATATAACGTGTGTTAGCCCAGCTTCATATAGCTTTTTAACCATGAAAATCAAGTGTTATTAGACTCAGGACCCTTCTTCCTGCTTCCCTAAGCTAAAGGCCCGGTTCCCTCCTTTGTTAACACCCTCTCTGGTCCGTTAACCCCCAAGCAGAGAACACTAAAAATTTCCTCAGGCTCCCTTAAATACTAGCCTGGCTGGCTAGCTTCACCCTGATTGGTTGATGCCCCTCTAGGATTCTATTCCACACTCTCTCCTAGAGAGCTGGAATAGCCCCTCCCTTAAGCTTCTTACCATTTCTAAAAAACACACTTTGACAACACTTCTAAACGTATAGACATCCCAATCTCACCACACTTTGCAATTTTGCCAAAATAACTTAAATTTAGAGTGAGGGGTCCTCGCGGGCACCACAGACAGGAATCAGAAAATAGTAGTAACTGAAGCCTTTTCTGGATAGAAATAATTTGGCCATAGTCATCCATGTACTGGTAACCTCTAGATTGGATTACTGTAACGCACTCTACATGGGGCTGCCCTTGAAGACGGTCCGGAAGTTGCAGCTAGTGCAAAATGCAGTTGCTAGAGTGCTGAATGAACAGCTAACCAGACACACATCACACTGGTTTTAAGAGGGCTGCATTGGCTGCCAATTTACTACCGAGCCCAATTCAAGGTACTGACTCTGAATTATAAGGTCCTAAAAGACTTGGGTCCCAAATATCTAAAGGAATGCCTTCTCCCATACCGAGCAGTGAGATAACAAAGTTTGCTGACAAATTATTCAGGGTAGTGAAAACTGAAAGAGACTGTGAAGAGCTCCAGAAAGACCACCTGGCACTGGGAGAGTGGACAACCAAGTGACAAATGGAGTTTCAATGTTAATAAATGTAAAGTGATGTCTAATGGAGCAAACAAAACAGAACATACTCAGTTAAACTTATAATTTGATGAGGTCTGAGCTTTTTGCAACAGACCAAGAAAGGATCTTGTGGACCTGATAGATAGCTCAACGTAGGTGCTAGGAATAATTAGGAAGTGCAAAATAAATCTGCGAGCATCACTGGGCCTCTTTATAAATTGATGGTGAGGTCACATTTGTTCTGATCGCAAGCTTGCAAACTCTATTGATAATTTTTTAAAAATATAAATCTATTTTGTGCTAGACTGATAATGCACTTTTGCAATGAACAGGAGGGATTTAAAAATTAAACAGCCAGAAAAGCACTGTTGGGAGGGGGAGAGGGAACATGTGGAGCAAGAGTAGAAATAATACAATCCTAAGGACAACGTAGCTGTCAGTAGATAACTCAGCAACTCTCTGTTGCTTCTCTCTATCTGCTTGTCTTTTCTTGGCCCACTGCTCCCCCTTCTGCTTTCAGCTTCTCCTCGGGAGCTGTCCTCTTCAGCACCTCTGTCGTAGTTTAGAAAGAATTCCGCACCAGTCAGTCAGTCACCTAAAAGGATTTAATGCTTCCATCAATATACAAGGTCTCCCCCGCTCTCTCCAGCGCTCCGTTGGATTGTAAACAATACATTGGCTACACACCTACTTATATAGTTTTACTAGCAAGGTCACAATGACTCAAATGACACCCAAACTCCTGATCTTGAGTCATTTGCCTCTGTCTTACGCAAGCTGTTGCAATAGCTGTGATGCTGTCATCTGTCTGGTGATGTTTTGCACACCTCACCTATCTTACCTTGAAAGAGTCTCTGACTAGATACTAAGCTAACTAGATTAACTACTATACTTCCTGTGTGGAACTTGTTTTCCCTATTCACATCTACACTTTTTTCTCCTCTATCTCTTGACAGTAGCTTCTGTTTTCCTTCAGCAGTCTGCAAGGGAAACAAGCTTTTGTTGCAGTGGAAGGGACTGAAAGTGAAATTTCTTTGGCAGGTTTAGGGAAAAGAGCTGATTATGGGCTCCTCTTTTTCTATTGGAATGGCTGCAGAGGTAGAGATGCATGCTGGCTGGGATATGCCTTGGCAGCATCTGTTTGGGGCACAGTCCCCTCACCCCAACAGTACCCTGAGTTTGCTCTCAGCACTACACCACTCTAAACACACCCGTTGCCACTATCGATTGACATAACTTTATCCTATCCTATGTTGGTGGTATTAAATGTAATCAATAGAGATGGAGAACTAAAGAGTCATGTAAAGGAGACTTGGGGAGATAACATAAAAGGTGTGAGATAAACAGCCCAGATTGAGGGCGATCTGAGGGCTGATTATCAGGGATTGGGTGTGAATAGGATTAGAACGGCTTCAGTTCAGTTTCTTATGGGGATGACCTAGTTCAGCCAGAGGCAATTTCGCACTACACTCGTTCCATTTGGAACGGGTGTAGGACGGGAAGCCTAAGACACTTCAGGACGCTTTGACCATTCACACATAGGAGCGCAGGAACGCGTGTAAACTCATTCCGGCGCGCCTGTGTGCGAATGCTCAAAGCATTCTGAAGTGCCTTAGCCAGCAAATGCCGGCAAGGAGCGGGGAGACGGCTGCCGAGGCTCCCGCAGCCAGCAAGGCAGGCAATCAGCTGATTGTCAGCCAGCGCTGGCGGGGGAGGGGAGCCCGCGGCTGTCAGGGAGAAAGAAACATGAGCGAATGCTTCTCTCCCTGAACGGCTGTGGGTGCTTCATCCGCGCCGGAACGGATGTAGAGCACTAAGTGCTCTACATCTCGAACGCGCGCAAGACAGCTCCGGACGAGTCGGAGCGCAAGCCCTGCTGCGGCAATGCGTATGCCGCGTTCGAGGCTGTCTTGCACGCGTTCAAAAACCCCGTGTGCGAAAACGCCTCAGGTGTGATCATGGCCTAAAGTAACAAAAGAAACAATTTAATTTAAGCCTTCCTCGATTTTAAGAGCCTTTTGCCCCTTTCTTTGACCATAACTAGAAAGTTTTGAGAACTTCTGTCAGCTTTTCAACACAGATCCACCCTTTTCTGGGATTCTCCCCCCTCCCTCTCTCCCAACTCTTGCTCATCTCCTCGATCAAGCACAGCATGGAGAACAGATGTGGTATGAAGGATGTGACAAAATCTGAAGTGAGTTGCCTGCCCCTAGTAAAAGGTGGAAGATGCAGTGGAAGGTAATATAACCTGACAGGAAGTCTGCTTCCCTGAACCATGGAAGATCAAAAGTCCTGGGATAGTAAATCAACAGTGTCCAAATAATTCTTCAACAAATTGTCTTAAGGCTTTGAGTAGGGAAAGAAACAAAAGGAAACCTCCATTTAGAGACAGAGATCAGGGAAGACAGTGCCTGCTACTGTATATTAAATTCCACCTCCACACCTCCTGACAGCAGAGAAACATTTGCAAGCTCTAAATGCATTGCTGTATCCTATTGAAATAAATGTCCTTTACACGCCCAGATGTTTACTATTTGCTTGATTCAAATAAATAAATAAATGCTACAGATTTCAAAGGTTGGTTTTTGTATTTGTTTTTAACCTGGCTTTCTCTAGATTGCACATACATTTATTTATTATTATTTCTTATTTGTATTTCTATTCCTCCCTATACCCAAAGGTTTCAGGGCAGGTAAAAACATTTAAAATCAGACATATATTAAAACAGCTGTATATATTAAAGCAGTAATAGTGTCCATAAAGTGGGAAGAGACAGCATACACAGTCTCTCCATAACAAGCTTCCATGAGTTATAGCAGTGCAACCTCATTTAATTAAAAGAGTAACCTATTTTTTTTAAAAAAAAATCTTGGCATCACATCATTATCATGTGGTTTTATTTAGATATGTATATAATTAGTTAGAGAAGTCACTCCTGGATCAAAGAATCCTGCGTAAGTGTTTGAGAAGGAGAAAGTTCACACATACTTTTTTCCCCCCCAAATATCTGAGTTCGTTGCCATAGAAATCACAGCCGTGTGATATTGATTCACAGCTGCTTCACTCTCTTAGGTTGAAAGTTTTTTTTTTTAAATCCAACTATAATAAAAATACACAGACTATAAGCATCCTGCTTGAGGCACAAGCAGCAGCTTGATAAAGAAAACAGGCCTGCTGTTTGTGCAGTATATTTTAGTTTTAGGGTGCACTTTTAAGGGACATGAGCTAAAAGACAGCTTGCTTTCTTATAGATGTTCAACTTAAATTACCAAATAAAGCCATTATGCAAAAAAGATCTTGAGAAGCTGCAGTAAAAAAATGTATTTGCTGCTAGAGAGCTGCTTGTCTTTTGAGTGTGCTTAAGCCAAATATTTTTTGACATACAAAATGAGTCTAATAATTCCACATTTGGATACATGGGACAGACGTCAGTCTACAAAAGGGTCAGCCATGGAAACAGAGAAGGTGCTTCAAAGAAATCAACACTGAACTGTCTGTGGTAGTCCTTGTAGAGGTTCCAGTTAGTACAAAAGTTGTAAAACTTCTTGCAATTCCTACAGAGTTACATCTCTGTACCATAAACTGTCTCTTTGTGTGAGGAGACTGGTGAAAATTTTACTGGGAGGCAACTTCATAATTTTACTGAACTTTCTCTTCTTTGTACTCATAGGAAGTTAACAAAGTATTCACTTTAAGTAGTGAATACTCAGCTCACTAGTGTTAATGATGAGATGATTGATATGGTACATTTATGGTACCATAGATGATTCCACAGGGTATAGGGTTTGTACCCCAGTTCATGGAATGAATGAATTCAGTAGGGCCCAACTGAAAATATGGGTGTGATCTGGCACACTTAAAGAGGCAGGCACCCTCTGGGTGAATTGGGGTCTGTTTATGACAGACATTCCTCCCCCTATATTCATTCACCTTATCACATTTTGGAGACTCAAAAAAGTCACCTCCAACTTTAAAAATTTCATGGCTCTGAAGGTGTCTCTTTCTTTATGCTGAGTTGAGCAGGAAACTACATAAGCAAAAAGCCAGGGGTTTCCTGTGAATGGCCTGACAGTGGGTGGTACCCCTAGTCAGGGTAGGTGTTGCCTGGCCTGGAGGCAAATTTAGATTGAAGTGTGGCAAAATGAGATAGCTCCTAAGCTGCATATTTGGATAGGATGCATTTTTTGTGCATCTGCGGATGGGGCACTTTTTCTTAAAGAGACAACTGAAAAAGTGTTCTCTGATTGCACTGTATATGACTTGGTAGCCTCTGTTCATGAACACTGGATGTATAAGTCAGTTTCACATGGATTCCAAAAATGCCACTTCCACTTAAGCAGAATCCAAATGTGGATTCTGTCTGCTGGAACAGACAGAAATCCATCTGAATTCAGGCATCCCTTCAATTTCCTACCCATCCCTCAAGGAATGTGAGAAAAAAAAAATTCAAACCAGACATCCTCAGATGCCATTGTTAACACTATTAAACACAGAGAGGGCCAAGATTGTATGTTGTTGAAAGACATGGTATACAGAAAATTCATTCCTAATTTGTTCAGGATCAAAACATTTGTATCACCTCCTTCCAAGACACTCCTTTATATGTGATGAATGAAGAGAAAGGCTGCAAAATGCACCTCCATTCTCTCTCTCATAGTCTGTGTTTTTCATATTGTGTATGTATTATGCCATAGTCTTCTGTGGCCTTAAGATTTGTTTTCTTCCATATCCACTCAAGTGCATTTAATCTATAGGCAGCAGCACAAAGATGCACACAAGAGCTGTCTGGCATGTGCAATATGGCTGGAAGGCCAAAGAATATTTCACACATCGAATACTGCAGAGTTATACAATGTAGCCGCAGAGCATAGCGAGAGCATTTCTTATCTCAATGCAGCGTCTGCTTGTTCCAGTTTGAATTCCGGCTGCAAAACCAATTCCCCATTGAATTGGTACCTTATGATATACCAGCCCTGGGAGGACTAGCTAGATTGTGAGCTCCATTCATTTGGCAAGGAAACAGTGTCTCCTTCACAAAAGCCAATTGTCAGCAGAGATGTTGGCAGAATAATTTCCTCATTCTTGTTCATTTAACCTCTACAAATAACTGGGGAAATGTGAAGTATTTTCCATACCCTTGCTTTTATTCTAAGACGATGTATTTCAGTTCTGAGCCCTTTCATTTTAACTTTTTGCCTCTTGTCATTTTGATGTTTTGCCCAATTCTGTTGGTGGTTTGGATATTCAAAGTTAAAAGCACAAGAAGACACCTTAAGGTTTCATTACAATCTATTGCATTTTTCTTATTTTTAAGGTAGTCTTGTAATGTTCTACCCTCAACAGAGTTAAACAGATTTCTTTTTCCCCCCTGTTTTTATCTAGCCATAAGCCCATGATACAGGACATTAATTGTCTTAAACAGGGATGGTTAATTTTAACTTCCAAGATGCTTTGGAATAGCTACTGTTTTCCCTGATCATTTGCTATGCTGGGTGTGGTCAATGAGATCAAGAGTCCAATTAAAATTGGAACCCCACAGATTTCCCACTGGAATGAAAAATATATTCCTTTACTAAAACATCTGGGTGGCCTGCACTGAAGACAGCAGTCTGTTTGATGGTGTACTTTTTTTGGAGGGACTCAGCAGTCAGCACCACCCTGTCCCATCCCGCCCATGGCCTAAAATCTCCCAGTGCGAGTCTCTTAGTGGGCTGATCACTTTTAGGTAGCCAAGGGGCCGGGAATGCATGGAACAGTCCCACATTGAAATGCATCATGCACCCTCATTGTATGTTTTCAGGCAAGTCATCATCGCAATTCTGCTCTGCATGCCCACTGGGACCACTGGTATGGGGACATGATCACCTCTAGTACAGAGATGATTGCTGTGATTTGCACCTTGCCAATGCTTCCCTAAGCAGTGGAGACATCTGGCATAGATCCAGTGTCTTAAAGTATGGATATTAGATCCATCTCCCTTCTTTACTTCCCTGAGATGATTTCCCAGGGAAGTGAAGGTGTGAATAGGTCTATCCTGTACAGCACATCATTCATGGACCTTCTAAAGAAAGAAAAGCCCTGTCCCCATGCAATTGAAAGTCTGCTGGAACTCTTCTTTTGCCTCTGAGTGGCCCCATTCCAGACTTTACAAGGCGCTTAGGGAGCTTAGGAAAGTGAGACACCCGCGATAAAATACATGCACTTTAAAGAAGAGTTCCAGCGCTCATTCGGCGATTCGCGGGTTTTGCTCGCTATATCTGCCTTGAGGACGCTCCGTGGCAAAAGGGGCGGGGATTGCTTGCCTGCACACACAGCCAAAAAGCATTCACACATCTGAGAAATGCAGCAGGTTCGCTTCCTTTCCTTTGTAAAAAGAGCCAGAATTGCTCAGAATTGCAACATTGTTATCAGTGATCTGTGAAAGCCTTAAAAGAGAATGAGCGAACGATCGCGCTACTGATGCCTGCAGCCGCTGACTTTCCTGGGGCAGAAAGCCTTTTCTAACAGAGAACTGAGGGAAAGTAAGTGCTGAAAATGAATGAATGAGCGATCATCTGCCTTTGCTAGGGGCGGGAAGCTGTTTCAGGAGATGGAGATCTGCCTATTTTTCCTTTTAACAAGAGAGGGGGCGGGGGGGGGAAGATGCGGGGAAAGGAAACAGGCTTCCTTGGGGACGGAAAGTCCGTTTAGATCGCGGCTACCATGGGGGCGCTTATTCCGGAAGTGGAGGGGACTTTTAAAGTCAGCTATAACAGAGTGACAGCAGAGGAAGCCGAGAGGGGCTAATAAGTCTTTTGGGGATTGGGCAGAACTTTATCATTTTCTTATTAATTCCAATATTCGGGGGAGAAGTGTCATCACAGGTCCAGTACAGAACAAATAGATGTTCTTCTAACATCCTGAGACTCCCATGCTCACCAGAAAGGCAAATTAAGCTGCTAAAGGGGGTAGGGAATGTGTGACAGTCCAAACCACTTTTGATGGCATGTCTTGTGTTTTGTCCCTCATAGCTAGCAACATATGCCAACTTCCGTGTGCAACCATGCATTTTGAACATGAGAAAGACATTGGTTTCACCATGGGGATCTCTACATGCTGAGAAGTATTCTGGTTGGAAGAAGTAAGAGAAATAAGAGGACCACTGCTCCTCAAAGTTACTCAGACTCTTTTAAATTATATATATGAGTGGTTATGACACTTGAAGCAAGAATCCCATGTACATTCCTCTGAGAGGAATTCCTCATTTAATCTTTCATTTTTCATATGACATTACTTCAGTAACGCTGAGTTGAACAATATGCTTTTAGGCTACAAGCTTTCTTGCTTCTTCTTTCTTTTTCCCGCACAAAATAGGTTTTATCCATTTTATAATGTGATTCATAGAGCAGAGAGATGATAACCATAAAAGTACATTCAAAAATCAAAGTGAGTTTCAACATCATCAACTGCAAATTTGTCTGCAATTTTTCAATTTCTCAGGGCTGGTGAATTTTATCCACTTTCACCCCCCTGAAGTCATGCATATTTTATCAATCTGAGACATATATTGACTTCAGTTTCATCTTTGGGCAACAGAAATAGAAAAGAAACAGGACGTAATGTAGCATATCATAATAGATGAGGTAATCATTCAGATGTAGCTTACAGTGAATCTTTGTATCGCTGCTGATTCGAAAACAGCCAAACGGAACAACAAATACTTCATCAGGGCTTGTAAGGGTATTTACCTGTAAATATGTCTTGAAGAGATGGACAACATGCTTTTGGCAGGAGAAGCATGAAATATTCCCCTCACAGTATATGTTTGCTTCTGTTTCAGTTCTTTCTTTCTTTCTTTCTTTCTTTCTTTCTTTCTTTCTTTCTTTCTTTCTTTCTTTCTTTCTTTCTTTCTTTGCACAGTTGCTGTTAGCACAGAATAGGGCCCACCTTTGGGTCTCTTTTGTTTGCACCAGAGAGGTTTCACCCTTCTGTGAAATGCTTCATCTGCATCTACATTGGATGAAGTGTGAGACTGGGAAATGGTGCCAAAATGCTGCCAAAATGCCATATCCTGATCGTGCTGTTGTCCTATTTAAAGTGTTTTACAAATAGACTATGGTCCATATTCCAGAATAACAGGTGTACGCAAACAGCACACCCTGAGCAGAATGCCTTGGGGCACTGTACCCAGAAGTGTTGTTGGAAATCAGCATGGTGCTGAAGCAGGCCCTCCCAGAAACTGTGAAGACTGGAAATGAAAAGTTCCTGGCCTTCAAAGTTCCTGGCCTTCAGCTGGTCTCAAAGGCTGGCTAAATGCAGACTGCTCTTGGAGTAGGCTACAGGTAGCCCATTGTGGCATGATCTATTCTAGTAGGCAGCATTACCTGATAAGGAACCACTCAAGTAGTGCAGAATGAGCCTGCCTGCCTGCTTGCCTGCCTGCCTGCCTGCCTCTTTTGAAACTATTTTTCACAGGTTGCTACTACACTACTTTGGTACTCACACTCCACTGCCAGCACAATCTCCTCCGAGGCTCATTTGGCTTCCAGAGGTGTGCAAACAGCTGGAGAGGCCACCTACATCCGAGAAGCACAGGAAATCTCACAAGATTTCCCAGGAATTATAGCTTGCCACCTCTTCCTTGCTTTTATTCTCCATTATTTTACTCAGGGTAGAAGCTGGAATCCATGAATGCAAATGCTACACGGGTACATTATTCACCATTCCTGTCTGCCAGATGGGCTGGGAAGTGCAAATTTGCCCCTAGTTACTTGAAATCATGTTTTGGTACTACAAGATGTATGGTTTTATCCAGAGACTTTGGGATGGAGACCACCTGCCAAAATGAAACCAGTAATAAACTGCAGTAAAACATGCTAAGAGCTACCTGGGAGAGAAATGCTTTACATTGGGAACATGTTGATCTCTAGTGAATTTCAATAGGAAGATTAATCCATATCTGAGGCTCTGTCCTTTTATTTTTCAAATTATAGATCCACAGGCTATCCTCTCAGGGCACCGATGTTATTCGATAATGCCCATAGCCTGGCCACCTTTAACATCAAAGAACCTGGAGCATGGAAAGAGACCTGCTTGCATCAAGATAGCTGCATCCGCATGAAAAGGAACATTTCTTTTGTGCCTCTGAGGCTTGTGTGTATCAGGTTTGGGAAAGGAAAGGAATCCTTCTCCAAGGTACCCCCTACATGTTGGAAAAGCTTTGAAAAGCATACGGGTTTTAGATAAAGTAGCATCAAAATAAAACAAAAATAAAATAAAATAGATAACGTAACACCTTCCTGCTTTCAGAACATTCTTCCCACAGCCCCTTTCCCGGCCTTTGATCAATTCTGCTTCCCTTCCCCACTGCCTTTCTCTTTTGAAAGCAGCACTCCCCACCCCACCGCTTTGTTTGACAAACAGCAAAGTTTCTTATTTTATTTTTAGATGAGTAGCAGAGCACTGGATGCTGGGGACAGCTGGAGTGTGTGGGATGTGGCGTGCTATTTATTCCCCTTCCCTCTACGAAGGCAGCAGATGGGTGGCTACTCTGTCATATTACAGCCCATCTACAGTAACCTCCAGCTGTTGGACACGTAGCCAGTTGTACCGTCAACATAAAGTCGATCCCCTTACGTCCACTTTGAAAAACACGGCTTCCTAAGTAACACACTCACCCAAACACTGCTGTTAAGCTTCTGATTTCACATCTGTTTGAGGATTTCTCTCTTTCTTTTTAAATCACTTTTGAGTTGGAACAATCTAAACAAGAAAAACAAAAAAAAACCCTTTGCATTCAATTTCTGAGTGCATCTGGCTGCATTGTAACACAATTGGGGTTGACTTTGCCTGCACCCACACTTCCCCCCCACCTCAAGGCAAGTGTCACAGGAGACACTATGGGGCTGATCAAGCCCCAGCTGCATGGTTGAGGCCCCACAGGGGCAAGGGGAATGCTGCTGCAGATACGCCAGCTACCCACAGCAGCAAAAAACATGCCACAGCTCCAAGTTTCTGTACACAATAAAGGCTGCAATTCCAGCCCTTAAGTTGCCTCTTCTCCCCAGTCTGTTCATCCACACAGAGGGAAGACAACTGTTCCTAACACCCTACCCCCCTTTTGCCTGGGGGGCACCCCATGTAGATGGTACCTTCTGTTAACCCTAGAAACCTAGCTTTACAATAAGGACAGAAGGGTGGAAGGAAGGACCATTCTACTCGATGGAGCTCTCTACCAGAAAAGTGCACAGAGGAGTGCAACCTCTGTTAGCCTGTGCATACATAGGACCCTTAGATCCCCCATATACACCTATGCAGAAAGAGATGGGAAACAGAGAACCCCAAGTCTACAGGGAACCATCAGAACGCCAGATAGTATCACAGCTGCAAATAATGCTGACCCTTAAAAGCATAAATAAGGTTTGTAATTAAAACATAATGTTAAATTACTATCACTGATAGCGCTGAAGGGGTTTTTCTTAGATATTGTGCTTTCTCCCATTCCTTATATTTGTATGTATGTAAGTATCTAGGTATATCATCTAACTTTGGAAAACTGCAACCATCCCTACATCAAAGTCCTGAAGGTTTGTATGATGGATGTGCATGGCATTCTGAGAAGTTTCACATCAATAAAATATTACAGCAGGAGATAATTGGGCTCTTTTGTGTTGTGTTCTTAGTAGGGGTGTGCACAAATTGGATGTAAGAAAATGTGTATTTGTTCAGATAGATCCCCTTCAGATGTGGTAGGATTCTATTTGATACGAATGTACTTATACTAATTCACATGACTATCTGATACAAATGCATACATATTCGATAGGTATCCATATGTAACTGATATGTATCCGATATCTGCTCTGAAAGCATCAGATCTGCCCTGAATCCACTTTGAATCCACTCTCAAACCGTGTTGAATGCACTCTGGATCCATTCCAGATGTGACTGGCACAGCCACTTTCTCACCTTCCCATTTCATGAATGTTATAAAACGCTTGTACGAATACAAATGTCAATGTATGAATGTTGTAATATTCTACTTGTATATAAATGTCCGAATTGTCTGAATTCATATGAACATCAAATGTTACGAATATTCATGCGCATCCCTGGTTATTAGTACAGGTTGGGAGATCTCCCACATGCTGCATCTGCACCACACGGAACTATTTCTTTACTAGAAATAACTTTGTGCATGCTGCAAGTCCTCCTGCTTATACAGGTTATAACTGCTTCCCACCTATACTAGTGGCAGGGCTAGTATAGTGCTGCATGCTGCATCCGCACTTCTTCCAGGTAGAAGAGCGCATGACCAGATTGTATGCTACGTTGCATGGTTGCCTGGTAGCCCTGGGAACAATGCTGTTGCGCCACGCTGGCGCTGTTGCCGGGTTTCTATGATTCGCACTTAGCTGGCACTTACTAAAGCGCCACCTAGGTTTCAAATGCTTTGGGCATCTGCAAGTGCAGATGCCTAAAGCATTCCACCACTTTGCCTCCCTAGGACAGGAGCCAAAGTGCGAATTCCCCCATTGTCCCTTGCTGGCTCCTGCCAGACACACGGAGCTCTATAGAAAACCATGGACAATTCTGCATTGGATGGTATATCAAACCAGGAAACACACTAGTAAGTCTCCCTTCTGCATCTTGGGGGGTTCCTAATACCTGCTGGTCCAGTATACTGATCAAAATGGAAGTGCACCAAATGGCTGTTGATTCAAGCAAAGCAGCTGATATAGGTGTTTCCGCCTCGAACGTTCTTCTGATACAGCCAAGTGAAGGGCTTGAAAACAGTCGCTATACTGCTCTAGCTCTTAACCGCAGCCTCTGCGAAACTTGCCAAAAATGTTAAAATTGCCAAATGTTATGTTAAAGATACTTGCTTCTGCTGCTTGCACGTTGTATTCTGGGACCCACTCCAAGGCCTGCTGAAACTAATGGAATTCCTTCAACTCCTGATTGAATTCAATAGGGCTCCATCAGCTTACCAGATGCTGTTATACAGTATGACTTGCCTTGTGCTAGTTTTAGTTGTAGCACCTTCTTTTACAGTATCTTTGGATATATTTGATACATTACTTTTCCTTAAAGGGGTGGTTTGGGGAGTTGGGAAGTTGCTGTTTCTGACACAGCGTGGAGCGCAGCCAGGCTCTGAATCTGATAAAAGTTAGATAGTTTTAACGCTCTGAAGCAGGTACCCAAGGGTGGGTGCAGACTTGATTTTACAAGTACATCTGTTCTGTTTATTTTTGCTTCTTTGCGGCATTATCAACTTCTGCTCCATATGGATGATCCATATTGTGCCTTGGTGAAATGATACCACATTATGCTTTTATGCTTTTATCATCAAACACTACTCATGGAGGGAAAAAAAAATCCACCAGGTTTTACCTACATTCGTCTGCTCCATTTAGTTTCCCCCCCAAACTTTATTTTGAATAAAAATGTAATATATGTAAATTGATAAAGAAAAAAAAATCATCTTAGATTTTTTTAAAAAAATCCAAATGCTTCTTCCATTTCTATCAAATGTGAATAGATACTATGTGTGTGCGTGAGAGAGAATGAATTTGTAATTCTCTTTGAGTTCATATCTCTCAAAAGTACTAGCTTATAGCTAAGAAAACTTTTAAGCACTTCAAGCAGATATCCTTAGGTTAGAGTCATTCTAATGAATTAGCCTGAGAAAGCGAGTAATATACAAATTCTGCTCTCCCTTTCACGTGCTGGGGTAGGCTAAGAGAAGCCCTGCTATAACTATTCTGCTGTAAATTCAGATCATTAGGTCTAGAACAGCCAGGCCTGCTCATCCTGACCACAGGAAGGGTGGGATCACCACAATCTGCACCTTCTGCAGGCTGGGCTGTTGGTTCTCTGGTAAACTCAATTAAATGGGTCTACCAATGATCCCGATTAAAAGTCTCCCTAATCTGAATTACCCTCTGTCTAAGGCGGACAGAGCAGATTAGCAGGGGCATAGCCTTATAAATTTGGATTAAGGTGCAGAACTATGAGGTCTAGATGTGTCATGCATGAACTCTTAATCTGCACTAAGGGTTGTGAGGCTACTGAAAGTCTGTGGCTACAATATCCAGGGAACTGAAGATTGAATTATTTTAAAAGTCAAGCCTCAGGCGAGAAGTCAAGCCTCGAGAGGCAGGCCAGAGAGAGACGAGTGCCCAGTGGGCATCACGAAGGTCCATGCAGAAAGAGCCACAGACCACATCAGTGGGCAGAAAGGAGGCTTCCAGTATGCTCACTGGTATGTGTTTTACTCAAAGACTTCAGAGAAAAAGTTTTCTGTGGTCTGGAAATTCTTTTCATTTTTCAATTTCTCAGTGCCTTCTGTTGTAGCACAAAACTTAATGTCTTTGAAGTCTTTTCTATACCAATGGCAGAACTATGCATAGTATGTGTTGCAAAGGAATTGTAACCTTGACCCTCTGTGTGGGTGGCTGAAAAAAACTATATTGGATGAGTCAAACAATGTTCAGATATGAGAACATTCAGGGTTCTTTCCCTGCCATTTATGTGCACCAATTTCAACTCTGTCCATTTGACATCCTCATAAAGTTGCTAGCCGACTTTCTGTTTTTCCTTCTTCCCACATGGAGTTCTCATTTCACACAGCCTACTTGAACTATTTCTCTTGATTTAATGCAAATTTCCCTTAAAAGGCAAAAAAGAAAAGAAAGCCATAAGTAAAAATAACCCATTCTTCATCGTCAAGGAATGACCTGATGCCTCTTCAGTGTAAGGAAGGTAGGGTAATTTCTCTGCTAATTGAGAACAGGCAGACTTATTATGGCCTGCATGTGTGGAAACATCTTGCAGTGATCTGGAAGATGCAGTTGAGGAAAAGAGATAGGTGGAAAACAAGAAAAAGAGAAGGGGAAAAATAGTGGGGGGGGGAATCTGAAAGTGGCAGAATTGGGGGAGTATCTACGTCTATGATGGCAGGCACTTTGAAGAGGTCCCACCAAATATGGCGGCCAAACTTTCTGGGTGCTTTTGACTTTCCAGTACTTTGTTAAGTGTTCTGAAGAAGGAAGACCAAGGATTCCCAGGGTACCCTCAGCCCATCTCAGTGCTGCGGTGTAGACAAATGGTACTTCAGAGGTCATTTTCAGCATGACAAAGGCGCTCCCTTTGAAGCTTGTTCCTCAGTGGGGTGAGACACAGGGCCTGTGGGCATCATACCACCCCTGAAGCACCCAATATCACTGAAGTGTGAACACACCTTTTCTATTTCCACCTAATGCATTTTGAAATTAAGTTCTTTAGGTGAGAGTTTCTCTCTCACTGACACATCGCTAAAATAATCTGCTGTATTTTTCTTTTTAGTTGGTTTCTTTAAACGTCACTAGTTTTAGCTGAGCAAGAAGCATTATTTCTAGAACTGGTGCAAAAGTCTGTCTAAAGTGAAAGGTTATGGTAAATTGAGCAAAACTGTTGAAGAAATGGAACTGTTGTTGTTTACGTCTACACCATTTGAAGGGGGAGAAATAAATTGCAGCTCCCTCTCACAGAGAGAGGGAGAGGGAGAGGTCATATCAAAAGTGGCTAAGAGGTAGTAGCTGCCTTACACTAGTGTTTATATCTTATGTCCATTTTCTGGCAGTACCACCAGACAAGAGGACAACTTGTGCAAAGCACATGTGAGTCACCCCAAGGAGAGAAGTGTGGTGAGCAAAAGCCATGCATCTTGCTGCCCTAAAACCTCAAAAAGAAGGCCACTGAGATGCTTCCTTCCTACTCCATCCTTCTAAATGTAGGGGGAGAAAGGGCAGTCTGGGGACAGCCATCCACCCTCAAGAGTCAGAGAACCAGCTGTGCAGATGAGTCAACTTCCATGATGGATTGAGCAACCCAGGAGCTTTTTGGGTATGGGTAGGTGAAGATATACCCCAAGGACAACCAGATATGTAGTCACTCTCTTCTCAGGTCAGGCTGGAGTACCATAGGTTTCCGTGTGGATGCTGCCTTTGGCTTTTAAAGTGGAATGAAGGTGGAATGGGATCACAAGCTTTCACATGTTATCACCTATAAACTGCCTTTACATCATTTTTAATGAATATGGATGTAGCCTACACATATATCATTTAGTTATGGTACACAATTGATTAACACATTCTGTCTCTTTATATACGTCTCGTCAGCAGTGCCCATCAGCAGTCTTGCTGATCCATTCTGGCCTTTTTGCAGCATCTGAACAATCTTCAAGGGCAGCCGTACATGCAGCACGTTACAACTATCCAATCTGAAAGTTATCAAAGCTATGACCAAGATACCTTGGCCCAGATTCTCATCAACCTGCTCTGCAGGTTTGAGCTTTGCCTGCTCAAGGAACTAGGAGGGGACTAATTTTTGTGCCTTAGCCAAAGTGACTCACCATCTTCTCTGCAGATGTCCAGCTGGCATTGACAACCACACAGAGTCTGAGATTGGCACTCCCCTTACAAGTTGGCCTCTATGTGCAATTGTGGGGAGCCCTGAACTTAAGACACCCTTCCCAGGTACATTAGTTACTCCCCCTAGCCATTTCAGTGGAGGGAGGTATGGAAATGGACCACCCTGGGTACCTGTGAAGTACATCTGTGCTAGGTGATGAAGATGCAGCCCATGTTGGTGCTATATGCACTGATGTGTGTTGGCCTTTTAGATATTGGCACAATCTCTGTATAAATGTCTGTATGAAGACAGCCTCCATCATCACAACTTTAATTATTCCAGACAGGGAAACAGCTAGAGGTGAGACAAGTACCACAAACTCAGCCACAGAACAGAGCAGTCATTTCATCTGGCAAGAGGGATGGGATTCTAATGGACCATGATGACCCTGCCCCATTGGTCCAGAAAAATGTTGCATCAAGTAGCTTGGACGACACAGAAATCCTGAAGCCTACACTCCATTCATCAAGCCTGTTGTGTGGGATTTAAATGAATCTCACACATCTGTTTTCAGAAGGGGGAGATATTCTGGTTGCCATCACCTCTACTGGCTGCTACTAGTCTTTTTAGTATTGTTCCTCACTTGTGAAAATAGATAGAAATAGAAATTAAAAACATTTTGGGAATAAAATGTGCTCTCTCAATGGAATTTGCCATCTTGATATCATTTAATCAGGCTAATCAGAATAATAGTATGATATTGGCAACTACCAGATTAGTAATTGTCTAAGAGTGGAAGTATGCGGACAAACAAACTACTAAACTTTGGTATAAAAAGCTCTGGGAACATAAGCACATATAACATGAAGATACAAGCTACAGCCCATCTAGTCCGGCATCCTATCTCACACAATGGCCCACCAACTGCTTATGGGATTCTCAAGGAGAAGGCAAAGCAAAACCTTCACCTGCTCTCACAAGGTTTTATCAGGAAAGGGAACTATCTGCAGATATGGAAGCAATTATTGGAAGCAATTCCCAGTATTAAATTGAGTCACCCACCAGGGAAGATGGCATTACAAGTGATTAAATGGTGCTTGGAGGAAGAAAACAAGCCATAGGCTGGGTTTATGAAGACTGAATTGACAAGGGGCAGTGTTGCTGATTAAACGAATATGTATTATTTGATATAAGACTAATGTTGTACATGGCTCTATAACATTACAATATTTGTATTGTTCAACAATTTTAAGAAGCTGAGGCCTATTCACACTTAGGCCTCTGGTATGCAACTAGGACAGCTCTGGTACAGATGTGCCTCAGGATCCTCATAGCACCAGAATTGTGCCATGGAAGCACTTGAAGGGTGCGGTGATTGCAAAGCACAGATCCCACCATAATCACTGCCAGCAGGCAGAACAGGATAAAACACTCCAATAATTTCTTCTCCTGGGTTGTGGTCACACCTAAGGTTTAATCCAGCTTCAGTCCACTTTCAGAGTGAGAGAATACATCAGCAAAGTGACTAGCTGCTTCCCTTCAGTGTTAAATAACTCAGAAAATTCACTTTTGGGTTAGATAATGTGGAAAGGAAACTACTGGTCACTTTGCTGAGGTGTTCTCTCACTCTGAAGGTGGACTGAAGTTGGATTAAACCTTAGGTGTGACCACAGCCCTGCTCTCCCAACCTGCTGTTGCCCCACTGAAGGTGCAGCAGGCTTACTTTACAGTACTTGCTTAACCCTAGCCCTCTTCACACTACATCTGGAACAGCTGTAGCAAAGAAGGTTAAGACACTCTGGAACGCTTTCCCCATTCACACGGAGGGAGGCAGGAATGCGTCTACATGCGTTCCTGCCTGCCTCCGTGCGAATGGAGAAACCATCCCAGAGTATCCCAGCCTGAAAAGGCCAAGATGGGAGCGGGATGCCTGCTATTGGGTGACTAACACTCAGGGGCGGGCAGACCTGGCACGACCCTTCCCCCGGGTCCCTGCACGTTGTAAGGGACCGAATGCCCACGTGGGCGAGCTGCGCAGTTAGAGGCCATGGTGCGTGCACATGCACCGTGGGGTCAACTGAGCCGGGTCACTGAGATCTGGGACAGCCAGGAGGTTGGTGCTGCATGCGCGCACACTTCCCCAGGCCATGGGGGGGGGCGTGCAGGGGGCCTCTGCGGAGCTGAGCTGCCTAGATTTAGGCAGCTCAACCCCGCAGAGGCCAGTGACCTGCCCTGATGGGCCAGGGGATGTGGGTTCCCTTGGTAGGCACATTCTACCAAGAGACCCCACATCCCCCGGCCCATAGGCAGCCACAGATCGACCCCTCCCCACCCTGGAAAGGGGTGAGCGGAAGCCAGTCTGGATATCTCCCCAACTCCATTCCAGGCCGCCCCAAGTGTCCCGATGCATCGTAGACCTGTTCCAAAAGCAGAGCACTAAAAAAGCACTCTCCGTGCACTCCCGCAGTCACAATGGTACTGCAGGAGCCGGGAGTGAGCCACCCTCCCTCCCATGTGCATGATCACTCACCTTGCCACACCCGGGGTTGCCATCTGTTGCAGTCTGCACAGGCGCGCACACTCCTGGTAGACGGGACCCACACAGTCAGCCTGGTTCCTGTCTACCAGAGTCCGCCCGCCTGCACAGACCGTGGCAGATGGCAACCCTGGGCATGGCAAAGTGAGTGATTTGCACGGGCCTGCCACCTGTTGGGCCGCGAATGCTTCCCTCCCTGGACGGCCGGGGACGGCCAGAACGCGCTGGAGCGCATGGAGAGTACTTTTTAGTGCTCTGCTTTTGGAACAGGTCTACGATGCGTCGGGACACTTGGGGCGGCCTGGAACGGATCTGGCTGCCCCACAAGAGTGAACGCTGCGTCCTGGCATGTCGTAGACATGTTCCAAAAGCCCTTGTATGAAAAGGCCTCCGGTTTCTGAAAACAGAGACATATGGCTGAATTCTAGGGCTTGTTTCCTTTGCTTTCTGGAATAGTCCTGGCCAGAAACATCATAGCTAGGGAGCTAAAGTTCCTTGGCACTGAAGTTCCCAAGGTTAGAGTGGAATGTATGTGCAAACACCAGCAGGAAGCACTGGGAAAGATTTAAAAAGTTCCCCAAGTTCCATTGCAGGGGTCAGATTGTTTTGAATGTTTTGAAAATGTACTGGAAACTTATGGTACCTCAACCAAGAGCTTTATTTACAAACCTGAAAATATATTAGCAGGTAGAATGTCTTCAAAGAGCAATTCCAAGACACCTCTTCCCAAAGCTGTACTGCAAGGTCCAATTAACTGTAGCTGGGAAGCAACTACCGTGGCATCAGAACAGGGGAGAGAAGTGATGCTTTGTCTCCTCTTGTCCATTATGGTGGCCCAGGCCACATACCTCTTACCTATGATACACTTTGCAGGGCACATCCTGCTGCCAAGAGGGTTCCAGTGCAACATCAGACCCTGGTCATCACAACAGAGCAAGGATAAAGGTAGAGAACTGTGGACTTTTCTGCATTGACCTCAGGTTAATCCAGAGGGCAATTTGCACTTGGCCTCATAGTTTGTGATAGGTGAACATCTGGGCAGGTACATCTGCACTTGCAGGAGGGTTTACAGCCTGGAAATGCCCCCTTCCTAGCTAGATGTTCACCTACTGCGACTACTGGCAGTGCATGAAATTACAGGGTGCGGCAATCAAAATGGTGGAGCCCTGGCAAGGATCAGACATGTGTCCAACCATGCAGGGGTACAAACACATTCGTTTCTTCTGCACTCTTCCCACCCAATGGACAGGAAGCCAAGTGCAGTAATGTCCTGGATCAGTGGGCTTGGAATAATTGGCCCTCTGTTCTGGATCATGTGGAGGTATGGGCCAGATTAGTGCTATCTGCACTATTGTGTGAGCTTGGCAGCCCCCCCCCCCAATCTCCAAAGGCTAGGAATAAAAGAACGAGGGGAGGGCTATTTAGTGGTATGCTATGGCACATCACTGTAGAGCACCCTCTGGTAGTTCTGAACATGGAGGCATGCTATCTGCACACTTCCCATGTTGAGAACAAGGCCTCTGGTTCTCTTGTGGACCTGATTAAATGGGTCCAAAGAGATCTGGATTAAAGGCCTGATCCAGCTCATCTAGTGCATATGGAGCTGGACCAGAGGAAGTGGAGGTTCCTTGATCTGCATTAACATGTGGAAGAAGAGGCCCAGCTGTTCTTTGAAGGTCCCCAAAGAAACTCTTGATTTTTGAAGCAGCTGGGAAAGCATCTATAAAAATTAGATGATGTGTTAGGACTCTAATAAGGATGCATTGTCTCCTCCCAAACCACCAGATCCATGTGTGGGGTTGTTACATCCACCGCTGTTGTACTGTTCTCACAAAACATGTGCAAGTTGGATGAACCCTTTAGACAGAAAGGCTGGATCATTCAACCACCAGGTGTCAGGATTGTCCATGAAAAGCAACAAGCTACAGCATTTTGTCTGGCAACAAATAATAGCTTCAGAGTTATTGCTTGTCTTTTTCCAAGAAGCTCTGGAAGTTGCTCCTGGCTCCCTACATTGTATTCTCTCAAGAATTCTGTGAAGAAAGTTAGGCACATGATAAGTGATCAAGTTCCCAGGATGGAGGCATTCATAGCTAGGTATAGACTTGATAGTTCTCTGGACTACAACCTTAAGAACATAGGAATGTAAGAGAAGCCCTGCTGGATGGGGTCACCGCCCATCTAGTCCAGCATTCAGTCTCACACTAATGAGACAGTGGCCCACCAATCATTTCTAGGCATTCCCAAGAAAAAGACAAAGGCCAAACCTTCATCTGCTCTCAAATCCCTGCAAATGGCCTTCAGAGCCATTCTGCTGGTCTCCCCAACTTGAAGGAAGCAACTAGACATCCACTCTAGTAGCCACTGACACACCTGTTCTCCATTAATTGATCTAAATCCATTCTTGAAAGCTGTGAGATATATCCATGGGCCATTTATTCCACTTTGTACAGGCCACCAAGGAAACAGGTAAGTCTCCTCAAACTGCAATAGGACAGCACTCATGTCAAGGCTGCCAAAGACGACTGTGAGCCACTACTCCCACTCTGTTGTTCAGGTGCCCTAAAGTGTGATTATGACAGCATGGAGGCAAGATGGATGAGGATCTATACCAATGCTAACTCATCCAGAACATTAAATGCATCTTGGGGGGGGGGAGCAGAATCACGCACACCCTGCCCCTTTATGTTGTACTCACACTGTCATAAAAGCATTATGCAGATACAGTCTCTATCCAGACGTCACAAATTGGGGAGGCTGTGACCATTCAAATATTTCTTGATTACAGCTCTCACCTTTTCTTGCTATAAGCTACTTTGGCCCTTTCTCATGCTGGTGCAGACTACAGCAGACCCTGCCCAGGACCTGTCATAGACTGCACTAACATATGGGTGGCAAGTCCCTATTCTGAGATATAATCCAGAATAAAGACCAGTGCAGGAAAGGGACACTGAATGGGACTAATTTGAATTCAAAGTCCAACAGCATCTCTAGGGTTTTCCGCAGTTGATCCTGCCACTGTCCCTTGCTATCTCTTGGAGAAGATGGTTTTGAGAAGCAGGCCTTGGTTCTTCATGCAGTTTATCCCAGCCACACTGTTCCCAGCCACACTGTTCCAACCTGCCCCCAAATTATATTTACATCCATGTTACATTTTGTGACTCATCCTTCTCTCTCCAGAACATTGTTTCTAGGTATTGTCATGCCTCCAGAGCATCTTTGATGCTCTTGAGACATATATTTAGTTGAGATTATAATAGGCTTTTCTGTGTATTAGTTTAGAAGGGGAAATAGATGTCTATAGCTTTAAGAAAGAAAAGGATTATGGGAAATTCTAGGGTCCTATACTGCCTCTCCAGTTTGTTTCAGTTTTGTGTGTAGTGAGTTTGCAACCAAGTCAGACCTGGAAAGAATATTTTCCTTTGACAAAGACAAAGTCCACAGAAGAAAGACCAAGTCCACAGAAGAAGAAAGATAAAGTCCACAGAAGAAAGACCAAGTCCACAGAAGAAGAAAGATAAAGTCCACAGAAGAGAGATAATGTCCACAGAAGAAGAAAGATAAAACACACAAAGAAGTGAGAGCAAGGTATTTAACCAAGACTATTGAGAGAGAAGAGATCAGTTTCATGGTATGTGTGTTTGTAACTAGTAAAGCCTTTAAAAATCTAAGAAGTTTGTGGACAAGTCTTTTGTTCGGGCTGTGTTCCTGGAGCCAGAGATATTTCACTACATGCCAGTTCATAGCATTGCTCTGGGGACAAAACAGTATTTTATGTCAAACATATGGATTCAACAATCTGCACGGTGCGGTGTGGTGCCCGACAATTGTTATCTTATGTTATTGTTTTTTTAAAAAAATATATTTTTTATTAAATAATTGTCATTAATAATCTAAACAAACAGAACACCATAGGCCATTGACATCTAATAGTGTCTGTCCATCTTCTTAGTGTTTTGGGGTTACTTCCTTGTTTTTCAAACATCTTCTCATCAATTTTTCTTCGTCGTCCGCACTCTATATTTCTTTGTTTTCCAGCTATCCTTATAAACTTCACTGAACCAATTTTCATTAACCACCTTTTTTCAAACATAATTATTACAAAAACATCATTCTTTTATCCTCCTTTTTTCTGTTATATTAAAATTTCCTAAACAATAATCAATATTATTCATATAATAAATTTGTATTTTTACCCTTATTACTAGTTAATAAACTCCACTCTTCACTATATTTCTATATTTCTACAAGGCAAAATCTAACCCTGAATGCTATTATATTAGCATTTACTAGTCTATTCTATTCACATAACAATACTTCTATTATTACCTTATTAATATTAATGAACTTATACCTTCACTACTTCTCTTCTACAAAAACAGAATCCAATCCTAAACTCGCTAATTGCTTTAATCTTCATTATGCTTTTATAATTTGTTTAGATTATAATATTCTACCTTTAAAAATCAATGCTTATTCTTTTCTAATCTATAAAAAAATTTAAATCATATATCTGCAGATTCATTCCCTTATTTGGCCTTATTCTATTGGTAACATTCTATCACCATACCAGTTTTGCTTTTCTTAATACTGTTTCAATATTTATTTTTTCTACAAATGTCCCCCCTCTTACATCAAAAGTTCTCATATTTTTTTTTATGTAATACCAATTACAAAAATGTCCTTGCAGTCAAACTTCATGGGATTCAATATTTTTTTCATAGATAATCTTGTTTCCTTTTCTCCAGACGGAAAGCTTGTAGACTTTGCATGGTGATTTATTACTTTCTCTTCCAGCTCACTCCTTTTCCTTGGCTGTAAATCTTTCTTCAAGTGAGATCCTTGTTTCTTTGCCTTCTCTCAGCTCTTGCTCTCAACTGGCTGAGAGTTCAGATTTGTTTTTCTTCTTTTTGCTTTGTTTCTTTAACTGGCATCTCTTCCTGTCTGCAGGGCTCTCCTTTTTCTCCTCAATCTCTGTCTGCTTGTCTTCATTTCCTAGTTCTTTTTAAATTTCATCATGATTAATTATTCCATTGTTCATTCTGGCCAATTGCCTCTGCATTTCAACAAGTTTCGATTCTATTCTGCTGATGAAATTTAGCATTTCCTGTTTGCTCAGCATCTTGCTAGGACTTCCAAGTCTATGATCTGATGTCACTTTCTTGTTGGAATCTTTCCAGAGGTAAGATTTATTTCTATATGCATTTATCTTTGTCTCTCCTGCTCGTTTAACAGCTTAAATGATAGATTTCATGTGTTCCTTAACTCCTTTTTCTCTTTATGGCTCTGGATTATTGCAGTGAAATTTTTGGCTACCTGCCAATGTTCTGAGTCAAATCTTCTTATCTTTAGATGTTATCCAAACTTCAATGTTTCCATAATTCATTAAAAGTCTTGAAAGGAGGAAAGGACAGACTTAATTGACCTTCTCCAGCTTCAAGTTGATGGAATTGTTCTCCTGCCTTTGACAAGGGAATAACCTTGCCGTTGGAGAGCTGCAATTAAGTAGTTCTTTAAGAAGAATCTCTTCAGCTCCCTGTTATCTCAGGGAGATAAATCAACCAGAGGGGGTACCCCAGTTCTCCCCTCCAGGACAAAAACAACTGGAGCATCTGCTGAGCTCTCACTCAAAGCAGTTTCAGTCTGCCATGTCCTTGACTGGAAGTCTGATTGTTATATTATGTTAAGAGAAAGTTTTGTGGTTAAAAATTAAGAGTTTGAAACATTTGTAACAGTCCACACTGCGGAGGCACATTGGAACTGTGGTGAAGACAGTTACAGGTAGGCAAGGGGCAGGGCTCACTCAGCTGTGTTGGAAGGAGGCGAGGGTGAGCCATGGAATCCTGCCAACCAGTCAGAGAGCAGCAAGCTCTCAGGGGGAGGAGGTTTAAAAAAGCAAGTCTAACGGGTGAGAGAATTATTACACTGATAATTATTATGATGGTTGTTGCTGTTGGGGATGAGAGTGGAGTGGTTAGGAGTTGGTGCTGAGAGAGAGAGAGGAAGAGATTAAGAAGTGGGTGTAGAGTAGTTGAAAAGGTGATGAGGGAAGGAGTTCGTTCTGACTGCTTATGTGGCTGAGTCCTTTATCTAAGCAGAGCTGCAAGAGGCGTGAAAGCCCATTGTCCACCCAAAGAGATAGGATTAGTGAAGTGGGAGGATCCTGTTATAGGTGGAATAGGCAGGCAACCCATAAACTGTCCTATGTGGATAGGCAGTCAATCTGTGTATGTGTATAAGTAGAAAGGCTGTTAACTCTGATACAGCCTAGGTAGTCAGGCAGGCATCTCTACATACGGAGACTGAAAAGCAGAGAAGGGTTTGTCAATTTGACTATTTGAGACTATGCTTGTTACTTTTGGCGAAGCTTGCCTGAAGAACTGTTACAATCCAAGTTGTAAATAATAAAGTTGAGCTTGTGTTTCTTAAAAGGAACTTTGTATCAAAGAACTCTTATTGACAAGGAGCTACTTCACACATAATTAAAGGGGATTCAAGGGGGGAAGTGATGCTCTTTGCTGTGGCAGGGAAACACTCAAAGCGGTCAAGCAGAAGAGTAAATTCATGCTACCAACCGAATATAAGCAACAGAGGCACAATACGTTGAACAGTTACATTTTATTAGCTGAGTTTATATTACAATAAGATGACTGCTTGGCCCACAGCGAAGGGGTGATGTCTCATGCAGTGATTTATTATTATTTTCAAAGCAGCTCAAATACTTTTGGGATGTGGTAACATGTGGTAGGTAGTGTTCCCATCTCGTCTCTAATTGATATTAACAGGCAGAAAATACACTGCATTTTAGGGCATTTGGTGTATATTAAAGGTGGAATTGGAACACTAGCATGTGGCAGCTACCCACCTCTAAGCCATTTTTGATCAGCTTAAAAATATATATATAGTGTGGAGACAGCCACAATCTCAAACCATTTTAGATGCGAAAGCACTCAATAAATGGATACACCAACAAAGTGGATGAGACGGAATCGGGAGCTGCACCAATTGCCTTTTGTCCATGTGATGTTCTTCCTACTCTCCTTGAAGCATTAATTTTTCAGATCTATACAACTGCACAGCACAAGCTGCACACAGGTCAATGGCTTTTTAAGTTTGCTGCTGTAGTTTCTGAGATGAATCAGGCAGAGCCAGCAGCCAGATAGATTTTTTCCCCCTCAGAGCTCAGCAAAGTGCTTGATATGACCACTTACTGAAATATCACCACTTACTGAAAGACTTATTGATTTTTAGGAGTGAACTCATCAGCCCACAATATCCTCATTTCCCAAAGGAGCTTTAATTTCCTGTGGCATGCCCCCTTCATTCTATCCTTTGTGAGCACTGGGCATTTTGTGTGTGTGCCTGTGCTCTTTAAACGTTTCAGCTACTTGTCAGCTGCTGAAGTTTCCTTTCTGCCCTGAAAAGGACTTTTCAGCTTCCATAATGGAACGCCGATGCTGCCAGGGCTATTTTCTCTCCAGCTGTGACAGTGACTTTTTCTAATGACTTACAAAAAGCTGCTGGGCAGCTGCTTCACCTCAGCCTTCACAAGGACTCTACGCTGTGTGGAGAGAGTGCTGATAACTTAGCTGAGAAGGACTTGTTCATTGAGGGCCCTGCAAGACTATTCTCCATAGATAAGCCTGATCCTAAAAGAGGCCTCCATTTAGGCAGGTGAGTTTTGGAGCTTAGATCACTGCAGGTGGCCATTAGAGCCTTTCTGTACTAAAAAGGAAGCATTCATTTGTGGGGATCAGTCAGTACTCAGTGGAACGCAGGAAGTCACAAAGTCTTTGATATATATGACTCGGAGACAGCCCCACTGTATGCATGGCTTAAAATAGCTTCGGAAGCTGGATGGAAATAAATAGGCATTGGATACCACCTATCTGAGGCTGTCCCAAAGCTTGCAGGGCTTTGACATTTAGTACAGTTGTAATGGTTTCCTCAAACTTCAAATCAGGAACATCCTTGGGCCCTGTACTGTGTCCTAGATAATCTGTCAAAGTGGCAGAAGCATTCTGATAATTGGTCCGTCAGTAATGCATTATTAGGGTAACTCAGGCTGTATTCAGATACAGTTAAATGATAAAAAAGCACCTCTCAGGACGCTTTAAAAATATACGTCTCAAGTGGCTCAGCAACACCTTAGGTCACATTTCCATTTCAAAGTGGAGATTCCTGTGGTCACTCAAAAAGGTACCTCCTGCTACTGCATTATAGTGCCTGAGCGACTCCTTTGGGGGAGATATTCATGCATTGGAGGAGCCATGTTTACAGGGTGTGATTTCATATCCTCCACTGTGGTGACATGATTGGCTGCTGGAGATAGCACCTCCACACTTCAAAACAGAGATATAGAGACACTGCTTTTTCAGCAGTGGATGTGGGTGCCTCCCCCAACCACTCCCAACAGAGGTGCCTCACTCCATAGGAGGTCCTTCTCTCAGCCCTAGCCTTGGAGATGGTTGGCAAGTTGGATTGTTCACACACCAGTCTGTCCCTCTTCTCATAAATATTCTAGGCTAAGAAAAGGTGGATGAGAGATGGGGTAAGAATACGAGGGCCACAGGATATAATTTCTAAGGCATTTTAGCAGCTTTTTTACAATGTGTGAATGTAGTCTTGATGTAGCAGTACAGCAGATCTTTTCTCCATTACTAGGGCACCAGATGTAGGGTGCAATTTTTTTTTCAGTTGTCCCTTTAAGAGAAAGTGTCCTTTCACCAGATGGACAAAATACAAGCTTAACAAACAGTTGAAGACTGTCAAAATATGGGACTGAAAACCTAACTTACTTTGCCACACTTTGCTTCAAATTTAGACAAAATGTACGGTACTTTGACTACAGGCGCTATTCACCTATTGGCCACTTGGTGGGAAACCTTAAGCCTTTTTGTTCATGTAGTTTTCTGCCTAACCCAGCTTAAATAGATGCCTTCATAGCAGTGAAATCCCAAATGCTGAAGAGGTGTCTTTCCTCAGGCTGCCTCTTGACAGGAGCAGGGGTGTGCTAGGAAGTGATAATGTGGGGTATTGCTCCGCCACCAAGTAGACAACACCATGGACAGTGCTTTCTTTGTGCATTTTAAGTTATGTGAGCATCTGGCTGTGTGTATCGCTAGTACTGCAGCTGGCTTTTTCATCTGCTATGCACGTGTGATGGGTGAAGCAATGATCTGCGCTATATCCTCAAGGTGACAAAAAGCGCTATTACTGGAAAATCTGCTACTAGCACTAGGTTTTCAAGCACTGGGTTTTCTTCACTTTTTAAAGGGGGAAAGTGAGGTTATGGTGGGCTTGCCACAGATATGTATAGCGACCTTACCATTAGTACCATATTGGTGCTATGTTTCCCCTGTCTGGATAGAGTCTCAGTCTTCAAGATCGTAGTATCATAGGATCATAGAGTTGGAAGGGGACCTCTAGGGTCATCAAGTCCAACCCCGTGCTCAATGCAGGATTTCCTAAACCATCCCAGACAGATGTAGGTCCAATCTCTGCTTGAAACTGAAGTAAAGTAAATGCAGGGGGAGAGTGTCTGCTATTGCAGACTCAAATTTATCCCAAGGGCACCTCCCTAAGTTTGTCTGATCATACCCTGAAGTGAACATGAATGGCCTTTGTAGTCCTTGAGTTCTGTTCTGTTACCCTTAGGAGACACCAAGTCAAGTTTGATTTCTGGTGATGGTACAAACAAATGCTTGCCCCCTTGACCTGCCTTAGTAGAGTCTCATCATTCTTTCAGGGACAATTTTTTCACTGTCCTTCTTTTGTTCTGCTTCCTTCAACCATGCCAAGTATATATTTATTCAAGTCATTCACCAGCTCCTTCCATTAATTTTGGATCCCGATTATAAACCTAAGACACTTTCTCTGATTAATTTTCTAAATTTAACACAGATTTTTGACACCCAGTGTTTCATGAATTGTTCACAATCTGCACCTGGAAGTGTCTTGGCTGATTTCTCCATCTGTTTCCTGTTAATGTAATTGCTGCCATTTTAGTCCCGTCCATGGAGTGATGTCAAGGTATATAGTCTATGTATTAACACATCTGATGCAGGTGTTAGCAACAAAGAAATAATTCTCTTCACAAAAACCAATTAATGTATCTCCTGTATAACTGGATATGTCCAGTTCAAAGATTCCTATGATTTCAGATTCCTCCATTTTACTATTTCATTACAATTACCAAAAAGAAAGAGAACAAGCCTTTCTTCTATGGCAAATTCATGCTTCTTACATATGTACTATTGGTGGGTGCCCTCACCCATTCCATGGATCATTCTTCCCTTCACTCCTTCTCCTTTAACCTCATTCTCAAGGATGGCCGTACTACGAATCCTGCCAGGGTTGCTTTTAGGATTGCCATGCCTACCAAACCCTCCACAACATCAGACTAATGATCTTTGTAGGTACTCTGTGGTGGCATCTTACCTGGCTGGGTGGGTGGGTGGCTGGCTGGCTGGCTGGCTGGCTGGATTGATTGATTGATTACTTCTGGACATGAAAGTAGCCCCAGAGTATTTTCTGTTTTAAAAGGCAATGTATAAAAATGTCATTGATCAAATCATGCATCAGCTATCATTCTAATTAGTAACTGCAGCAAAGCAAATACTACCCGGAAACTGTTTTTCAGACAAGGAATCTTTACTAATCTAGTAACAAGTTGGCATACGTCAGTGCTGGCGCTCCAAAGAACATGACTAGCAGGTAAGAATGTTATACCAAATCTGTTGCATGTGGATGAATTAAGGAAGAGAGCTGGTCACAGAATTGCGTCACCTAATCCTGAACAATTGTGAAGGACTTCCATTTGAAGGCAATAAGCCAATGGCCTTGGAAATTTGCCCCTACATTTTTTGAAACAACTGTCGCACTCCAGGGGATCAAATGTGTTGGGTGCATGATCCCTCATTGATTTTGTTCAGCATTACGACAACTGTTAGTTACTGTTACACACTGGGAAATAAGAAGGCAGTTTGAATAAATCCTAATGTGAAGCATCTGCTGCATGTACTAACTTTGATTATTTTATTTTGTTTTACGTTCTTTTTATTAGTTTCTTCTCAATAATAAATTAATCAATAGTTGTTCAGAAAACTCAAAAAACAATTAAGTCTTAAGTGCCTGACTTTTAATCTGACATCACTGGCCTTTTCTGTCTTACCTTCTGTTAATTCAGATCAGTGGGTCTCACTTCCTACTGCTATAAACAGTCCCTAGCCTCGGAGCTTGGGGTGTGTATGCTATCTGGTGGCATTCAGCATAGAAGCCGATAGCCAGAGAGTTAGGGCGGACAAAGGGAAGTATTTTTCGCCGTAGATGGTCATTGGTCTGTGGAGTTTACTATTAGAAGAGGCAGGAGGCCTCTAAATGTAATTTGCAGAGAATCAAGAGCAGATGAGTGTTTTGCCTTCATCTTCTGGTTGAGATTGCCCAGAAGCAATTGGTGGGCCACTTTGTGAGATGGGATGCTGGACTAGATGGGCTGTGGCTCAGTCCAGCAGGAGGTCCTCTTATGTTCCTTTTTGTTTGTTTGTTTGTTTGTGTTCTTATGTTAAATCTATCTCCACTTGCTGATGCAGAAAGGTTGATGTTCCTTCTGCTGCCAAGCTACTGTGTGATGAAATAGTTTATGTCCAAAATGACAGGGCATATTTTCACTGGCAAGGGGAATCCTCTGCATGGCAAAAGAAAGGCTGCCTCCAAATGGGAAGAGGAAAATGTGAGAACTTGTTTGTATCTTGCAGTTGCTTCTCGCTGTCCCTTCAGTGGGGCAACATCACAGACATACCTGTCTGGATGCTTGCTCCCGTGATGGTGAGACAGCTATCTCTAGACATTCTGATGGTGAGAAACTCCCAGAAGTGCAAAATTGCTGCCCCATCCACATGTACAGGATCTATTTTCATCCTGGATTCAGCTGTATGCATGTGCAGGGGGCATTTTTTTCAGCAAGGACCATGTGAGCAAGTTTTCAGATGGTAAGGCCATATTGCTAGGAGGAGGAGGAGGAGGAAGAAGAAGAAGAAGAAGAAGAAGAGTTGGCTTTTCTACCCCACTTTTCTCACCCATTTAAGGGGACTCAAAGTGGTTGACAAAGCTTTCTATTCTTCTCCCCACAACAGAACACCCTGTGAGGTAAGTGGGGCTGTGAGAGGTCAGGAGAGAGCTGTGACTAGTCCAAGGTTCACCCAGCTGGCTTCATGGGTGAGGGTGGAACTGAACCCAGTATTCCCAGATAAGAATCCGTCTCTCTAACGACTAGACCAAACTGGGAAGATGTGGTAAGAGTTTGTTTTTCCCAGAATACCCCAGGATTTCACCCCTTTTTTTGCACAAGTTGAGATTGCTACAGGTTTGTGTGGCAATCCCAGCATAGCCAGAACATAGTTCCTGTCTGGACACAGTGAAAGAGAAGTTTTATCAACGGGAACAGTTTCTTACTACTCCAGGAAACAGGTTTACACTAAAAAGGCTCCCAATGCCATAAAAAAAGTCACAAAAGTGGGACATGGTACTTGTAAAACCTTCCCGCTTCATTGACTTTGCATTAATAATTACACCTTGCTCATTTATGCAGGCATGGAACATTTATAAAATGGAGTAGATTAATTCCTCTAATCTACATACAGCAACATTTCACATATAGCTTAGGGTAATTAATGTTCTTGCAAGTTAAAGTGCTACCTAATTATTTTTTCTTTTCCTGTCCTGGAGGGAAAGAAGTTGAAATGGTTTAATTTATGGAGACTTTTTTTTTTTTTTTTTGCATCAGGTTAATGCCAGACAATATTACGTTCAGTTAGTTTCTTGGCATTATACTTTTTAAAAAGCATTTTGTAACTTAAGTCTCACTTTCTTTCAATCTATACACTCAACAGTGTCTTCTCTATCAGCCTACTATAGAAACACACCCTAGAGGGACTTCTTTAATATTCACAGTCGTTTCGCATTAAGGCATTATCATACTCAAATACTGTATCTTTGAAAGTGAAACTTCAGTAAATGAATGTTAATAGAAAATTTGCAAGCTCCACAGGAAGAAAATTAGTGCCATATTCTTCAGGGATTTGCAAATTTCTGAATTGATTCTGAAGGGTAAAGAGGGAGGAAGCACAAAGAAAATGATAATAAAATGGTCAATACTTCTTTGGAGACTTACTACTCTTCAAATTCTTTGGAATATAGTCTTCACTGTTACATGTGTCAGAAAGCCTCATATGCAACTTTTTTTCTTATCCATCTCAGCTGGGTGAAAGCTCATTCATTCCTCAGTAGAGCAGCTGAGCTTGGATAGCCTTTGGACCATGACAGGAATGTGCGTGCATTATCCAGGGGTCATGTGCACAGATATTCCTGATTAGAGATGAATCGGATGAAAAAAAAAATCATGCACATTAAGGATGTGTATGCATTTTTTTCATTCGACTTGTATCAAATTAAATGCAAGAAAATTCGTTTTTGTTCAAATAGATGCTCTTTGAATGCAAGAGGATTCAACTCCGTACAAATCTGATATGAATGTTAGATGTAAATCCTGTATCTCTCCACTACGTATCTCATACGCATCTGCTCGGAACGCATCAAATATGCCCTGAATACACTTTGAATCCATTCTCAGATCTGTTGCAGATGCGATTGGGGCAGTCGCTTTCCCACCTCACAGGTTCACAACTGTAACGAAGCTCCACACAAATGTTCCAAAACATTCAATCTGAATTTGAATGTCAGGCTTCTAATGTGCCAACATTCAATTCAAATTCAATTGTTTGAATTCATACAAATTCGTCCGAATTTGTCCAAATAATGAATAATATGAATATTCATGTACATCCCTATTCCTGATGCAAGGGTCTCATCACAGAAACACAAGAAGGTTTCTGCACTTCTGGAGGGCCTCTATAATGCCTACTCCCTACTGGGATGAGTTGGGATTTCTGCAATGCCCATCACTGGCATAGCTGATGAGGAACCAGACAAAATGGCCAGGTGCTTGGCATGACAGTATATTTGTCTTTGAAGCTGTAGATCATGCTACATGGCTGCAAAATGGCAAGGAGCGCCATCTGGAGGCACAGCTGTGACAGGCCCAAGTGACAGGCCCCTTCTGAGGAGAAGGATGCCCACCAGTGGTAGTAAAGTCCAAACATCATGTCCAAAATGTTTCTAGACATTCTGGTTTGTACAAAGTCAATGAAGTGCTTAAACAGAAAGTTGCTGTTTCAAAAAGTGAAAGCCTAGCTTTTGTAACAGAAGGTCCATACTACGTAGTATGCCTTAGCTTAGTCATGTCATTTAGGGAATGAAACATTGGAAGGTTAGAAGCTATTTCAAGGGATGGGTGAAAAACATTTGTCACCTTCACAATTTGTTCGAATGGCAAAGATTTGAAACTTTGCATTCAAATCAAATATTGACTATACTAGATATGTTTTCCTAGTCTTATTTGGCTGTTTCCAACATTATACTTCAGAAGCAGTTGTAACAAGGTGCCTGGAAAACAGTGGGTTGTTAGTTCAAACTTCAGCCTCTCCTCAGAAGCAGGCAATGGCAAACTACTGTGAGCCAGTTTGGTCTAGTGGTTAGGGAGCCGGACTGTTATCTGGGAATACCGGGTTCAATTCCGCCGTCCCCCATGAAGCCAGCTGGGTGACCCTGGGCTAGACACAGATCTCTCCTGAGCTCTCACAGCCCCACCTACCTTCACAGGGTGTCTGTTGTGGGACGAAGAATAGAAAAGCTCTGTCAGCTGCTTTGAGTCCCTTTAAATGCATGAAAAAAGTGGGGTAGAAAAGCCAACTCTTCTTCTTCTGCTTCCATATCTCTGTCAAGAAAATGACAAAGCAGTGCACATGGATGGCAATTCCCCTTGCCATCTGGGGGCAGCATTGGAATGATCTTAAAATTATAATCCTGTTTTACGTGTTCGCCCTAATTCCAATGAAATCATTGGGATTACGTACATTTGACTTTGCACTGGGCCATGGTGAATGCAGTCCAGAAATGCTTTTGGAAGACAAAAGACCTATTTGCACAAAGGCTTTGAAAGCATGAAGGACACCCTGGGATGGAACATTCACTCCTCTGGGCGGGTGGTTCCATTCAGAATCGCCCCATCCCATCACAGAGTCCCCTCAATGCGTTCTGGGTGTAGAGCAGTTAACATTGCTCTACACCTGGGCCAGGGCATTCAGGGCCGTCCCAAAGTTGATCAGGGAAGGAAGCATTCACATGCCTCCTCCCTCACAGGTTTGGCCCTGCCTCTGGCTGCCCCTATTGGGTAGTCTGGTTGCGTACCTTCCCCGGGATCCTGTGGGCTCTAGGGGACCAGATCCAGGGCCCGCAGGACCCCCCCTGGGCACCCACCCTCCAGGAGGTACTTACCTCATCCTCACTGGGTCCTGAAATGGTGAGGCGAGTGCGCATGCACACGCTGGACACTCTCTGATTGGCTAACTACAGCTAGCCAATCACAGCAAGCTAAAATCAGAGTGGCCAGCATGTGCAGGTGCACTCGGCTTGCCATTTCAGGACCCGGTGAGTTCAAGGTAAGTACTTCATGTGCATGTGCGTCCTCGCCTCGGCCCAGGTCTGGGAGGGTGGGTGCCTGGGGGGAGGTTCCTGCAGGCCCCGTAGAACATGCAGAAACCTGGGGAAGGAATACTAGCTGCTACCTGTAAGCTGCTTTTCAGTTGCATTTTTGGATCTGGCAAGAAATTTGGTGGGAGAAGGAGGAGGAAGAGGGAAGGGGAAGGGGAAGAGAAGGGAAAAGTTTTAATGTTTGATTATTTTTTAAGGGTTTTTTTTTAGTTTGCTGAACCAAATCTCCTTGATTTTCAAGACTGTTTTACTGGACAAAAGATTATTCCAGTGGATAGCAATTTCCAGACTGTTTCCAGTTTCTCCTTCAGCCACACTGTGGCCTTTCTTGATAGAATTAATAGCCTCCTACTCATGTTACAATATAGGATTCAGTAACAAAAAATAAGTCATTTTAATTGGCCATGTTTACCTCTTGGCTGGTATGACATATGGTTCCTATTTTCAGGATTACTGTAATTTGTTGAAGAATACATTAAATGAAAAATAATCAACTTGTGCCTAGTGGGATAAAACAGCCACATGCCATCATGCCATTTTACAAATTATCCTCCAAACTTTTTCTTTTTCTTTTTCCTAGGGAAGACACTTCAAGGCTTCAGTTATGTGCACAGGTACATAAAAGTAGGCTGGAATTTTCCTCTCCATAGACGTGCAAATAACCAAATTCCAGTTAATGCATTTTTTTACAAAAGAATATAAGCTCGTGATTGTATTTGTAAAAGATTGGCTCCTAGTTAGCATTAAACATTAAAAGATCATTCTTTAAGGGCTGAGGCTGTGATCAGGCACAGGAGAAAAAGCATCTCTGAGGTGCCTCTGAGGTGGGATAGTTCACCCACCAGCCTGCCCCTCTCCCATTCCATTCCATTTTTATTTGTATACCGCCTTTCCAAAAACAAAGTTTTGCCCAAGGCGGTTTACAACAAACAGAAAAAAAATACAAAGAATACAACAAATCAATACAAGTAAAAAAAAAACAATCTCAGTAAATAACAGATCAGTCTAAATAAATACAAAGTAAATACAAAGTAATACATCATACATTCAATGAGTACACTAATACATTAAATAAATAATATATTATAAAATTCTATATAAATGGTATAATATACTATGAAAATTACATAAAACATTGGGGGAGGGGGAAAAGGCAACAATACCGGTTCCTCCTCCTTTCCCCTCTCCACGCTCAGTCTTATTTCTGTCTGCAGCCACCAACAAGTGCTGGCCGGGATGATCCTCCCTCTTTTATCTAGATGTGATGCCAAGCAGGGTGGGGCTGCGCAAGCACACAGCAGTGGGTCTGGCAGTGATGGTTCTTCCGCATTCTCTAACCAACTTGGAGTTTGGCCTTTTATCTTGGTGGAGGGAGGCCCAGGTAGCAGACACACGCGCAGTCCAGCCCCGGCAGAAGTTTCTTCCCTTCACCTCAGCGTTCGGCCTTTTATCTTGGTGGAGGGAGGCCCAGGTAGCAGACATTCTGTGCTAGAAAAGATGGATAGAGAAGGCTTGGGAACAACAGAGCCACACAGTGTTTCTCTGAGGCACCTCTGAGGCTGTCTTGTTATGTATGAACACAACGAAAGTGAAACAAAGATTAATACTGCAGCATGAAATTGTGCTGGATCCACACTACAAGTATTGAACAATTCCCCAGAGTCCACAGGGCAAAACGTCTGCACTTTGATACCTCTGTTGGGCCTGCTGCTCATCTCCGAGGTGGGAAATCCACCCTCTGAAGCAACCTAAATGCAGACAGCTATAAAAGACTCCAAGAGTGCCTCTCACCTTTATGCATCACTGCCACTGTTGTCTGGAGAGATGGTAGCAGCACAGGTGACTTACTTACTGTGATTGTTTTTTCATCTTGGATGCCTAAACAAGCTACACAGACATTTCCTAGCTTGTGCTTACACTCAAAAACTGGAAGGGCAGGAAGCACCGGGCATATATATACATGCCATATCTCCTGGTCCAACTTGGGGACTACACGATCCTGCCATGCAGATTAGGGATGTGCACAAATTTCCTTCCTTCCTTCCTTCCTTCCTTCCTTCCTTCCTTCCTTCCTTCTTCTTCTTTTTTTTTTTTTTTTGGCATTCAATTCGTATGGAATTGAATGCAAGAAAATTCATATTCATTCAAATAGATCCCCTTCAAATGTTGCAGGATTAGAATTCGATATGAATATTCCATATGAATTTGACACGAATGTCCGATACAAATCCCATATATATCCTGAATCCTCTCTCAATCCACTTCAAATCCACTCTGGATCCATTGCAGATGTGACTGGGGCAGCTGCTTTCCCACCTCCCAGGTTCATGAATGTAACAAAGCATCGTATGAATGTACTGAAACATTTGATTCAAATACAAATGTCAATATTTGAATGTGCCAACATTTGATTTGAATCCAAATGTCCAAATTTGCCTGAATTTGTATGAATAATGAATAATACAAATATCTGTGCACATCTCTAATGCAGATGGCCCTTTTGGAGGCCATGAAGATGACCAGGACATTTTTCTCTTATGTCTTTATAAATAACATGTGTGGACACCCCACCATTTATTGATTTTAAGTGCCAGATTCATTACCTCCCCCCCCAAAAAAAATATGTTCTCCTTTTCAACCCCAATCAAAATAATTCTTGTTTTCAATAAGATGTGTTTGCAACTTCTCTGGATTCGGCAGTTCCAAAGTGCAGCTAATTTATACTCTGGGTTAAACATTCATTCTACCTACTAACCTTGCAAGGTAGAGTTGCTCTGGGTGTAACATCTGGCAAGGGACAGATTGGATTATTGCCATATGTTTGTGTGAGGCTGTCCTTGAACATCAGCTAGGAGCCGCAACGGATACAGGATGCCATGGTTAGACTGTTAACTGAAACAGCAGGTCAGACTCATACAGCATCAGCAGAAGTGACTCACAAAAACAACAACAAAGGAGAAGCGTGGGGAAGAATGACTCCATTCGGAGACTTCTCTTGCAAGATTCCACTCTGCTGTGGTTCAAAATATAGTTTGTGGAGATGAAAGGCAACTCCAGTTGATGCCTTTCCACCTAATCAGTTCTGTTTTGAGCTGTGCCCCCAAGTAAAAGACTTTGAAGGACTGCACAGGTTGCCAGTTTGGTACTGAGTCAGGTATAATGTACAGCTGTTGATATATGCAGCTCCATAGGACATGGGAACTGGAGGCGCAATTTTGCTCGTGGAACTTCCAATGACCAAGTGATCCAAGAACATACCACATTACTACTATATGCAGTAAAAGCAGTAAAATGAAACGATTCAGTATCATGCAGTCGCAAATACAACTCAGAGATTAGCACCTCCTGGAATACACCTGGCCCTATTGTCGCAATAGAAACACATTGCTTTGCTCAACTTTTAGAAGACATTAATGAAGAGAAGTTAAGGAAGCTATCATTGGCTCCTGAACATGTGTCTGCACTAGCTGAAACAACTCACCAAGAGATGCCATTGAGCAGACCTCTTAAAAACTATTGTTATTGTGTACTACTGAGTCATGGCCAATTCATGGTTAACTTCATGGGCACCTCTGTGTAGTTTTGTTTACAGAGATAAAGAAGTGGTTTGCCATTAGGGGTGTGCACGAATATCCGAAACACTCAAAATTCAATCTAATTTTTTAAAAACTGGACAGATTTTTTTACCACTGAGCTCTACCAATTTACTTCTCCTTATGGAGGAACCCTTAGAACAAGTGGAAGAATGCCCATACCAAGAAGCCAATACTATTGCTATTGAGCTCAGCAATATAGGTGAAATAACATTAACATTTCTGTCCTTTTAGGGAGGGTGGGTGGAGCTGGGAGGGAAGGGGTTATATTTTTAATTATGTTTTAATATTTGATTTGTTTTATCCTCATTGTAACCCACCCTGGGACCATTTCGTGAAGGGCGGGATATAAATTTCTTAAATAAATAAATATTTAGGTCGAGTCTGATTAACACAGGGGTTAGGGTTTTGCTGTGATTAACTCTCCTTCTTTGTTGTTTAAATCAAAGTGAAAATGCTTAACCTACCTCATAATGAGTGTTTGGAGACTCAGTCAATTAGCGTGTATGTAAATTCTGAAATGCTAGGCGTTGAGACTGTTATATACATGCCAAGTCCCCATTTTCGTCACTCTGAGCATTAACGTCACTTGCTCAGGAAAGACAGAATACACCACTTGAATGGAATATGCTTAATTGGAACTGCTGATTTATTGGCATGTTTCCAAGGGAACTAATTTGGCTTAATGAAGGTGAACGTCAATAAATGGTATTTAATTAGAACAATATTATCAAACTTTCTACATAGTGGACGGCTGGTTAAACACAGCTATAACACTGGCTTTATTTTTGAAGAGTCCTGAACTCTTGCTGATGCGAAGGCTGAAAATATTATGCGTTTGTAGCATTGTGATGTGTAAATACTAATTTCTACTGTATTCGGATCAATTCCTGCTTCAACTCAAGTGAGTTGTATTCTTTTTAGTATTAGTCTAACAATAGTCGTACCAGGAAAAAGATGTAAGATAGAATTAAAGGGTCATTCTCACAGTTATGTATAAAGTCAAGTGACTTTTAAATAAGTTTTTTAGTAAGAAGCAATTATCTTAAAAGGTTTGTCCTCTGCACTGACTATTAATCAAATTAATGCAATTAATGTTAATATTGCAATAGCATGGTATAAACTAATACAGCAGCTTTATATTTAAAAATATGTGATAATGAAGAGTAACTGTTATATGAAAATAATTTGACTCCAGCATTGTTCAGGTGAATTTAATAAAAGTGAGCCGTTTCCATAAATATGTGCAGCTTTTGGAAAATATATACTTATCAACAAGTTTTGATTCTTTTCCAAGCTGTAGGCAGCTCCAGGCTGCCAGGGTCATACACAGGGGGGAAGTCAACTGAAAGTGTCAGTTCTAGAGATTGTGGTTTAGTTTGGTCTGAATTGAACCACACCACATGGTGTTTGGTTCAAATTCAAACTGGATTGAAAAGGTACGACCCAGTGTGAGTTCAAACTTCAAACAGGCCCAACCCTGTTTGTTTTTTGAGAAAAACTTTAAAAGATCAGGCAATTGTGGCTGAACTGGAACCAGTTCAAATCAAACTGTGTGATTCAACATGTTCGAATAAACACCCTCTGGTATGGTTCAGTCTGAACAAGCCCAATGTGAATGGGGGTGCTTTGGTTTGATTCAAACTGAGTCAAACCACCTGGTTAAGTTGAAACCAAGTTAAACATCAGTTTTGGATAGGAGATAAATGTTAAAGGCTCAGGGCTGGTAGATATGCAGAAGAGTGAAGGAGATCAAGCTGCCTCATCCTCTCTTTAGAATGAAAGCAACAGTCCAACCCCCCTGCCTCGAACCATTACACACACCACTCTTGAATGCACCCTTAATTTTTTTTTAAAAAAATTGCATCTTATGTGGTTTTTTATATTTTTTTAGGAGATGTATAACCACAAGGATACCTCATCAGAAGCACCCATTTATCTGCATGATTTCTTTCTAGCATCTAAAATGGCTTGGCTTTTGCTCAACTCAGTGCAGCAGCAAAATGGCTTTAGTTATGCTAGGTTTTCCCAACTGGCCCTCAGAATCATCCAAATTAGGCCCATAGAAGAGCAAGATGGCTGCCCATGGCCATCTGACCTACAAAGGAAATAAACAGGGGAAGAAACAGACTTTCAAGGATTCCCCCCCCCTCCCCCGGCAACTGTAATGGATTCTGCCTATCTTAAAATCAATGAAAGGAAGGAAAGCTGGTAAAACAAAAATCAGCCAATTGAGCAGCATCAACTGGGGTGTGTGTGTGTACTGTGAAGGGATATGTATGAATATTCACAACATTTGTTATTCGTACAAATTCACGACATTTGTACACAAATCAGATGCCATGACATTCATGCATTAACACTCGTATGAATATGGAAGTTTCGGACATTCGTACAAATAGCTCGGACATTCATTAAACTGGGGAGATGGGAAAGTGGCTGCACCAGTCACATCTGCAACGGATCCAGACTGCATTCGACATGGATAGAGAGCAGATTAAAGGTGGGTTCAGGTCGGATTCGACACTTTCAGATACGTTACAGATACATATCAGATACGTATCGGAGATTATACGAATTTGTACAAATACATTTTATCGAATAGAATCCTACCACAGATAAAGAGGATCTATTCAAACAAATATGGATTTTCTAAAATTTGATTTGTTACAAACTGAATGTCAAAAATCCCATTCATGCCCATCCCTAGTACTGTGTAGCTTCTAGGCCTGTATCACTTTTGAAGGAGAAATAGCCACCTGTGCCTTTGCTTTCTGCTCACTCCTGATGAGCTGCTTTGATCTGAGAAGCACCTGGCATTAAATAAACCCACTTCTTGCTGGAAACATGGAAAAGGGATGCCAAGTGATACCTATTTACCCTGGCCTTCTGCTGATAATACAGCTTCCCCTCTCTACTTTCAGGCACTCTCATTGCTTTCAGGGTGTTCATATTACACTTTGTTTTTACAGTTCAATCTCTCTGAAGCCTTTGGGTACAGGACAGGATAAAAATTCAAATAATTCAAGGAACAAACCAAATTTTAGACTGTGCATCTGAGGAGAGTATGATAAATTAATTTGACCAATGCTGGTGGATCATGGAAATAGGCAATCCATTCATACCATCCTCCTGAGATGCAAGGTATAAAAGACACGGATTTTCCCCCTATGCTGGTGCCATTGCTGAAGCATTACAGCATTAAAGTGACCAGGTGCCTGATGGAGCTCTGAGCATCAGCGAAACTCAGGGAGGCATGGCTGTGCATGATCTATGGCTACTCTGTGGTCCCCTCCTCCAATTTTGTGCTCTTATTCTCAAGCCAGCTTTTGATCATATAATGATGTGTGTGTGTGTTATCATTTCTTACCCTTTGACCAAGGCAGGAGGGGATGGTGGTTTTGGAGTGTTTGGCTGGCTGCTGACCTTGATGTGAGTTTGTTTTCTATTGTGTTCTCTGCCTCTTTTCCCCCTTAAGAGGACTCAAAGTGGCTGGCAAACCTTCTGTACTTCTTTTTACAGCAGACACACTGTGAGGTAGGCTTCATGGAAGAGTGAAGAATTGAACCCAGTGACTATGAGATATGTATCTGGCACTCTAACCACTAGGCCAAACTGGGGGTGAATGAGAGCAACTAGCATTTTAGGTACCTGTTACTTGCTCTGTGCCCTGGATTTAGGCTACATCTCTCCCACACTGTCACACTCGGGCCCTGATCACACTTAGAAGAGACAGGATGCCCTATTCATAATTCAAACTGAGGTCGTATGAGTTCTTTTCATAACTAGATCATTATAGGTCATCTTCAGGCCATCCTAGCTTTGGGCTGCATTGCTCACACCTTTGTCCATGATCGACCTGAGTCTCCTCCATGGAACTCTTGGCTAAGCTGGCTAAGCCTGTTTGGAAAATGAATTGAATTATAATAACAATGTAATATGACCAGAAGACAACCTGAGGCCTATTCACACTTAGGCCTCTGGTACACAATTAGGACAGCTCTGGTACAGAGGCTTACCAGAGGCCTAAGTGCAGAAAAGCTTCTGAAGTCATCCTAAACTAAAGGTGTGACTAGGACCTTGGAGAGATCTGTAGAACAAGGATGAAGCCCCAACATTTACATGCAGCAACTTGGTCTTGTTCATGGCATTCAGGGGGAAACTAGAGGGATTGCGAGCAGCCTATATCCATCAAAGGGTGCTTCTGCACTTGCTGCCAAAAAACGGATCAAAGAAGATCTGTTTTTCAGTGATCTGTCCTCCGGAGGATCCATCTGAAATAGCAACGGGCCCGAAGGGGACTCACGCACATGTGCAGGGAGGACGGATCCTGAGGGCCAGATTGTCTGGGTACTGTGCTGAAGCCACACCACCCATTTGAAAAGGCAGCCAGCTTCCTGCACCGCCAACGCCACCCCCGGAGCTGTGGGACTGGAGCAGTCTGCTGCCAGTCACCACACATTCCAGCGTGGGGGAGGGGCTTCCGAGGCAGACTGTCCTGCTTCCACCCCTCCCAAGATGGCGGCCACAGGGACATCCGTCTCTTTGCCTGTCCATGTGTGGAAGCATCCTGCTTCCCGCACGGATCCAGGCGAAGGGACGGATTGAAGACCTAATTTTTAAGGTCTTCCTTTAGATCTGCTTTTTGGCGGTGAGACCCGATTTAGAGACGGATCTTGTGTGCTGAAATGTGGAAGTGGCCACCTGGAAGGGTCCTTAAAGAGGTCTGCAGTGCAGAAGTTAAGTACCCAAGGGTTTAAAATGTGTTCTAAATGGGTCGTTAAACTGGTTTCCGCAGCCAGTGCGGAAACACCCAAAGACAGCTTATATGGTCTTTTCTCACAAATGGTATTCCTTTTAAAACACTGTAAGTTACTTCTGGAAATATAGGAAAGCATTTTTTACTGGAGCCGAGTTCCATATCTGAGTAGTGGCCCTTTGTATATTCAGGCTGTGCACTTACCCATGCAAATCCAGCTGCCTAGTCACATTCTGCAAAGACACACGTCTGTTTCTGTGAAACCACAGTGACTCAGTTGTGTTGATTCAAATCCCTCCCTTATTGTGATGCTTACAAAAAAAGGCAGTATAATGGTTTCGCACCTGCAGGGCCAGTTCAGAGAGTTCACTAAAGCAAAGCTTACTCTTACTCAAATCAATCAGATTGGTGAGAACACCGGCATGAATTGTTACTTCTCTTATGTGTGTGTTAACACTTCAGTCCGAGCATTTTCCGATTTCAGCAGAAGAATTTTACAGCAAAGCCATCAGATTCAATTTTCAGTGAAAGCCAACACCGCAGGAATGCCAGCAGGGGCAGGTCCTAGTAATATGAACTCGGCAGCACACATCATTTGTGCAATAGGAGCAATATCCAAAGTGTGTATTCTATGGAATTTTGATGCATTTGAACTTGATAGGTATCCGGAACAAGGAAAAAGAGTAAATTAGAAAGGAAGGAAAATGCTCTCCAACAGGCTGATTCAATGTCACTGGGGAGGAATTAAAAAGTGAAGCAGAAGTAATAACAGCTTTTCTGTCCTTCAGCAATGGGCTATAATAAAAGTTGAGAACTTCTGAGCGGAGAGTAATTAATTGAGCCTAATCACCTTGACAAAACAATGAGAAAGAATAAAATCTGTGCTCCCAATTATGGCCGCACCTTTTGGAAAAAGACCACTTTATTTACTTTGCTTAGGCTACGTGCAAAGCTGACAGGGAGTTGCTTCAAAGCTGTGAAGCAATTTGTGACAAACACTTTCCTATTCATACCCGTAAAAGGACACACAGTATGTATTCCTGCCCAAATTATTACTTAAAAAATATATATAAAAATAAAACAGAACTGAAAATAATGAAATAGCACCATTATTTGGATTACATTTATCTTTAATCCACTTTGTCCTCTGTATAAAATAACAGTATAAAGACATCTGCCAATATTTTAAAGGCTTCTGCTTGGGTATGAATTATATTTTTAAATTAGACCCTAAAGCTGCATTCTAATGCAGTACTTTCATTTACCAGGGTTTGCACATACTAGTCTTCAATTCCCAGGGCACGCTTTATTTAATCAGGCTGAGAGCTCTACAGACCTGTATCCATTTCCACATAAATCTCTGCCAAATACTGCTGACTTTTTCATTTAACCTTCCTGGCAGTGCCTGACCTCCTTGAAAAATATATATTGCTCTCTCTTTGTCTCTCCCCCTCTCTCTCACGCACACTTGTACCTACATACCTAGAAACATCTTTTTGCATACAAGAACAAATGCTTTTTTTAAAAAAAAAAATGAAATTCATACCAGTGGAGGGGCACAGAAAATATTGGGAAGTGTCCTTGCTTAGCTGGCGCATGTGAACTGCTGCAGTAAACAACTTTAGCCTTTTCCCATTAAAGGTTAGAGAAGAGTGATTGATATGTTTGACAAAGAAATGTAAGGTCAGGAGTAATAGAGGCAATCTGTTATTCACCCCCAAAAGCCCATGAAGAGCTGTAAGCACATTGAGTGTCCTATTGTTCATTTTTCAAGTACCTGTTCATTCAGAATAATGGATAGGGTTGAGTGGGGCTGCTTCACTTTGGGAACAAAGTGCGAGAAAAATAGTAAATGCCAGAACACTACAAGGGAGGATGAGGCACTTGTATGGACTTCAGAGGTACTAAGCTAGCTTAAATCCAGACATAACAAAAGGCACGCCTCTCAGGTGTCTCAGAGGCAGTACTGTGCGTGCCTTGTGTTCCCAACCCTTTTCTAATCCACCTTTTCTAACACAGAATGTTCGGGAAACAGGGAAGGGCAGACAGGTGTGTGGGAACAATCTCACCTCCAAGCCTTCTCTACGCCAACTCAGAGATGCCTTTTCCTCCCTGCGTCTGATCATAGCCTGAGTCATTTGGACTGCCAGAGCACCAGATGGAGAACAATGATCCATCACGATCATGAAGCAGCCGGGTGTACTCTTAAAAGTCCAGCTAACCAAGGGCCTTCCTGAACTGCCTTGCAGTGATCCAGACCAATGATTCTGGGTCAGCAAGGCCTGCTGGTCGGAACCACAGCAAGGTGTAGTCTGCATGATGGTTCTGGTCCAGACCAGCCCCCACACTGGCCCCAAAGCTCACATGAGCTTCAGGGTCAGGCTCTGAGGGCTCTGAAGGACTAGGAACAAAAGTTCCTAACTTCAAAGCTCCCAGGGAACTCATTCTTTGGCACATTCCTGAAATGGTCCCCCACCTTGATATCAAGGTATACTGGTGATCCAATTTAAAGGCTTCTTGTTCTGGATCATGCCTCTTCCTGCACAGATGGAGTGTGCCAGTGGTGAGCAGTGGATCCATAGCTCAAGCCCACACCTGACATGTTCCTCAAGGACCACACAGATGTTGCTGATGAGTCTATAGGTTAGGAATGCATAACAATAGAACCAGGGAGCCTTTCCTAAGCTGTTGGGCCTCAATATTAAAGCAGCTATGAGGTCCTTGCATCTTGTGTCTCAAATTCTTGTTCTGGAATTCCCTGCCTTGGAAGTGGCCTGTGAGCTACAGCCCATCCACCCTGTGCTTAGTGGTGAGTGACCTTCTTTGGTCCTGGCTTTGACCTCTGCATTGTCTTCTTGGTATTATTCTATTTGGTACTGTCTTCTTGGCTTATGAGCATGTGGACACTGAGGCCGCATCCCCACGACGTCGTTATCTCGAATTCAAAACGTTTTGATTTCGAGCCGTGTACACGTCACTTCGGCTTAATACGGTATTTCCGTGTTAAACGACGTTATCCCGATTTGAAATAAATCCTGATCTCAACAGGTCTCACTCCGGAACATGCCCTTGACACGTGTTTAATTTTTTACTGTGTGGACAGTATCGTTCCGGGATGAGATTCCGTATTAAGGCTGTCCCGCCACCCCCCAATCGCACTGTAACCAATGGCTGAACGTATTAGAAGCACGTCATGTTTAGGGTTTCCTTCATTGAAAAAATCCACCCTCAAACACCCACTATAAACCTCCAGTCCTTAAAGATACACTGTATCGATGTAAGCACTTCACACCTTAAAAACAATGTTGCAGTTTTGTGCAATTTCAGGCCTTTGAAGGTTCGGAACTTTAAAACAGGGAAAGGAAAGCCCTGGAGCCTGTATTTTAAAAGCTGTGGCCCTCCTCCCCGCTTCTTTGCCATTGCTGCTGCTCCTGTGCATCAGCAAAGTGACCATTCATTTTCTTTATCACCTGCTTTGAGCCCCCTTTAACAGGTGATTACAGAAGGTTTGTCAGCAGCTTTGAGTCCCCTTTAACAGGTGATTACAGAAGGTTTCTCAGCAGCTTTGAGCCCCCTTTAACAGGTGATTACAGAAGGTTTCTCAGCTGCTTTAAGCCCCCTTAAGGGTGAGAACCGGTTTGTCAGTCGCTTTGAGCCTCCTTAAGGGTGAGGAGGCTTGTCAGCCGCTTTGAGTCCCCTGAAGGGTGAGAACAGAAGGTTTGTCAGCCACTTTGAGCCCCCTTCAGAGGCTACTTTGCCTCTGCCTGTGGTTACACCTAAGGTTTAATCCAGTTTCAGTTCACTTTCAGAGTGAGAGAATACACCAGCAAACTGACAAGCTGGTTTTCTTTCAGGGTTAATAACTCAGAAAATCCACCTTTAGACTAGATAATGTGGAAAGAAAACTACTGGTCACTTTGCTGATGTGTTCTCTCACTCTGAAGGTGGATTGAAGCTGGATTAAACCTTAGGTGTGACCACAAGCCAAGGTTTTAATCCAGCTTCGGTCCCTGTGAGGTGTGGGGCGGCTGTGAGAGCTCAGCAGAGATCTGTGACTGGCCCAAGGTCACACAGCTGGCTTTGTGGAGGAGAGTCCAGCTCCCTAACCACTAGTCCATCTTTTTCATTTGTGGACTTTCTTCCCTTCAAGCATACTTTCCTGAGTCCTGGTTTTTATTGGTCTCAATCCATTATAGGCTGTGGTCACACCTAAGGTTTAATCCACTTTCAGTCCACTTTCAGAGTGAGAGAATATATCAGCAAAGTGGCAAGCTGTTTTCTTTTAGGGTAAAATTCACCTCTGGGAGAGATAATGTGGAAAGAAAATTACTGGTCACTTTGCTCATGTTTTCTCGCTCTGAGGGTGGACTAAAGAAACAGCTTTTTCCTCCCCACGTTCAGGCAAAGTTATGGCTTTAATATGTTTAATATGAACACATTAAAACCAATGTGTTGTGACCCGCACTGAGACCCTTGTGTATAGAGTGGGATAAAAATATGAATGAATGACACCCCACCACAGCCACCCTATGCCTCTTTAATGTTTAAAGCCCCGTTTCACTTTCTAAATGTCTGAAGGTTTGAAATTGCGGAAATTTGCAACATTGATAATCAGGAGTGAAGGGATTCCCTGAAACACTGTAGCCGCTGTGTGAAGGCTGTAGCAAAAGTGGTATAGCGTTCTTCAGCACAGACAAATAAAAATAAAAACTCTTTTAAAGGCGACGGTTTTAAAGTCCTTATGCATTTCTCCTGCCCCACAAACTAAAGGTCCAGAGCCCGTTCAGACGTGCGGGTCGGGAACTTGGGAACGTAGCAGAGGTTCTCGGGCTGGCACCTGCGAGAGTACCTCTGTGTGTGTGTGTGTGTGTGCGCGCGCATGTGCTTATTTTTATAGGAATGCTTGGTTATGATTGCTTCTTTTGGCAGTAAGGCACTCTGCATATGCTCAGTGCAGCTTTCCTTTTTTGATGTACCATATACACCTGCTTCGGGAGGGTGGGAGATGTGAGATGCTCATGCAATGTCTCCCCCCCCCCAGGTACCCCTCCTTCCTCTCTCTCTTTGGGAAAGGGGGGGCTTCTTAGGAACCCCTCCCTCTCTCCTCTCTCTTTTTGGGAAAGGGGGGCTTCTCAGATACCCCTCCTTCCTTCCTTCCTCCCTCTCTCTTTTTGGGAAAGGGGGGCTTCTCTCACTTTAGAATCCTGTCTGTGCAAGGACGACACCCCCCCTTTGCTAGTCCCCCCAAGTCTCTTTTCCTTGGTGCCTTAGCAACGCCTCCCTTCCCTTCCCCTCCCCACCCCCACCCAGCTGCTGCTGCCCCCTCTCCCCCCCATCCTCATCTTCCTCATGCCCCCCCCCGATTTGGCTTCCTCCATTCCTCCCCGTTCCTGATCGGCGGCGGCTCTGTTCTTCCCCCCTTCTCTTTTTCCTTCCAGCTCCCTCCCAAGCAGCCAGCCAGTCAGTCCCCCACCCCATCCCCAGCTGCCCTCTCCCCCTCCCCTCTCTCTCTTTAGGAACTAATTTTCCCCTCTGCCGTGTGGGGACCACCTAACACACCCACTGCCGCCCGTCTCTCTCGGCTCTCCTCCTCTTCTAGCCTGGCACCGAGGGAAGAGCAGCCAGCAGCGGAGCGGGGCAAAGCGGGCAGGGGATCCCCAGCGGAGCATGGATGACGCAAAGGGAAGGGAGGGTGGGATCCTCAGATGGAGCACCAATCACAAGAGAGGGGCTGGGCAATGGCGGGAGGACAGGGCTGCAATCTGGACTCCCAGGGTTGATTCCGCGTTAAGGCTGCAGAAGAATGCTCTTGGAACCGGATCAACTTGCAAGTCGTGTGGACAGCTTTGTTCCATTTCTTTTATTTCGAATTCTTTAAACTGAAATAACTCATGCCGTGAAGATGCGGCCTGAGTGTGTTCACGTTTTAGAAAATGGAGCATAAAGACAGTATTTTAAGGGTTTTTAAACATACAACTTGTAGTTCTGCCCTAAAATAATTCAAAACTGAGATTTTCATACTGTACATCTTAAAATGACACCTACTCTTTTTAAGGTTTCTTATGCAAGAGCCCAGGAGTAGACCCATTAAGTTTTTGAAGCTGCAGGTGCCTTTCATCTTTGTAGTTTGAAACATATTGCATGCTTGAAAATGCATCCTTTGTGTGATTTTCTGTTTCCCGGCTTTTTCCCTAGTGCCTGGTCTACACACTTCCTCTACTTCCCTAAGATCCTTGCAGACAGAATGCAAAACTAAGACTAATTTTGCATCCCCTACGTCTGGACTGCTCTCGTCCTTGAAGATCAACCGCGCTTAGGCATAAAAACTGCCCCAGTTTCTTTTTTTTCTTTTCAAATTGAGCTTTTCAAGTCCAGATTCAGCTGTCAGGAGAGGTTGCAATTCTAACTATAATACATAATATCACAGCAATGAAGCACCAGGTGCCAGAAAATTGCAGGCCAATTGGAAAATTCTGTAATCTGTGTTTCCATCTGGCCTGTGTGTTTCCAGTGACCATACTCCTAGATTGTCAGAACTATTCATTAAGTTTGTTGTGAAACCAAGTGCTTAATATCAGTAATTTAGGAGGTTCAATGGGAAGTTAAATTGCATGAAACTATTTTTGAACAATTGAGTGTGGGGCTCAAGAAACAGCAATGTAGCCTATCTGCAAGGAACTCGCCTTTCATGCCACTCTGGTACTTCAAAAAGATTTTCTGTCCCTTTTTAAAACCCAATGACACTCAAGTACCTGAACATCCATTTGCACAAATGTCCGTTTCTTGTAATTGAAGTCTCTCCTTTCCTTTTGCTTCTTTCTTTCTGTCAAAACATATGCTGGATCTTAACAGTGAATAAAGCAACATGAATAAAGAAAAACGTGTCGCTTTTCTTTTCTGCTCAGTTCCGTGGTACTGCAATGAATACGGATGGCCTGGATTATTTAAATTTTTATCCCGACCTATACGCAACATATACAACATATCAGTATGTTATACATATATATTAAACATATTAAAACCACAACAGTGCCTGGATGTGGGGAGGAAAAGCTCTTCGCTTACTTAGCCAAAGGCCAGGGTAAAGAGGTGCGTCTTCACAGCTCTTCTGAACACATAGACTGAAGGGCCCTGGTCACATCTTTAGTTTAGGACTGCTTCAGGTTGTGTTCAGATTGTGTTACATTATTTTTGTTCAATTCATTTTCCAAGCCAGCCTACCCTCATTAGGCCGTTCTAACCAAAGTCCCCTTTTCCAGATGATTCAGCCTGTTCTGGCATCCCAGACCATCTTCACTTCCTCAGTGTGAGTGGGCTAAAGGAGGCCGAACTGTGGTGTGGTGGGTGGGTACAGTCTTTCCTTTCAGCCAATGTGTATGTGTGGAGTTCGTGAGGCACCTCCCCTTCTCTCCTCAGTTTATGTGTATGATTCCTCAATCTAGCATTTTTCTGCAAATTAATTCTTTTTTTAAAAAAATTAATCACATGGTGAAGAAAAGCACATAAAAAAGGAAGGGGGCATGGAGGTGAGGGAGCAGGCTTAACAAAGAATTGCAAAGACACACCCTCACCTCCCTTGAGTGACACAGTGGAGATAGTTAAGAAAGGAGATAGATTTGATGCAGCAAAAAGGGTGGAGAGCCAAGAGTTCCATGGAGGAGGCTCAGATCGTTCATGGAGAAAGTTGTGAGCAATGCAACCCAAAGCAAGGACAGTCTGAGAACGACCTATAACAATTTAGGTGTGAACAGAGCTAGTAAGACCTCAATTCAAATTACAAATAGAATGTCCTGTCTTATGTAGGTGTGAGTTGGGCCAAGGTGCCTGATACACCTCAGGAGGGAGATCATGGTATATAGAGGCAGATGCCTGCAAAGCTGACTCAGAAATAGCTGTGATGGCATGAGCACCTCAAACCCTATGTGGGAGGAGGGAAAAAAGTACCTGGGACATATCTGCTGTCAAAGGTGACTGGTGTGTGGTGTGGAGTGATGTGGAGTGTGTGGGGGGGCAGCGGGGTGAATGGTATTCCAACAACAACACTGTCCTGGCCCAACACATGGAACAGTCCCTCAACCCCAGCTACAGAGTAAAAAGGGGCTCTGGTGGGAGAAATGCATTCTTTGTGATAACTCCTTCCCTCTGTGATGCCAGTTTGAGTTGGTGCTGAACCAGATATCCTGAAGAGTAAATCTGAATGAGTACTGGGCCTCCCAGTTCACCCACCCAGGTCTCTGCAATACACAAGAAGTCAGTCCTTTCATGCAGAATTGCATCATGGATGAGAGACAAATTGTTCTCTCCCCGAGACACACATAGCCCTGCCCGAAGAGGAGGAGAACCTTGCCATCCCTCCAGGGGTGGTGGTCTAGTGGTGGCAGCCTAGAACACTCTGCCCTCTGGATGACTCTCCAGCCTGGATGGGCCATGATAATTTGGAGCTGCTTCCTTGCAGGACTGGGTCCTTCTTGTCAGCTACTCTGGACCCAACATGGTCCAAGCTACATCAGAGACCATAAAGGACAGCTGATTATGCCATCCCTCCTAGGGGTGGTCTACTGGTGGCATCCAAGAACACTCTGCCCTCTGAATGACTCTCTAGCCTGGCTGAGCACGGACATCTTGAGAGAGGTGATTGTTTGTGGGAGTGGGTCCCTCTTGTCAGACTCTCTGGACTCCACTTGGCTTCAGCTGCCTCAATTTGTGTGTGTGTTTTGTATGATGTGCAATTTTTAAAATGTATTTTTATTATAATGTTTTGATTATTATTTTACATTGTATATCTTCTGTTTGTTGTACAGTGCCTTGGGCAAATTTACTTTTGGAAAGACAGCATACAAATAAAATGGAAATGGAAAATAGCTCCTTATCCTTAACTGACCCCCTCTAACAAGAATGGCCTAGGTGCTGGTCACTCAGATGGTCGTCTGCCCAGCACAGAGACAACAGGAGGACCCCTTTGCTCTCACCCAGGAGGTAGACATAAACCTGAGCCACGACCACACTGCCACTCACACAGACTGATGGCACAACTCGAGAAGAATTAGCCCTTCACTCCGGCCACTTTTCTTCCTTTATCTCTTGTGGCCAGGTGCTATCAGCAAAGGAGCAGAGCTGAAGTTTCTGACATAATGTTTGATTTTAAATGTTGTTACCCACCCAGAAGCCTCCAGGTATAGGGCCTCCCAGCCCAGTCCTGGCTTTCTGTGCCGCTAAGGGAGGGGAGGATCCAGCATTTGCAGCTGGTGGCACAGGGGTGGGCTGACGTGAATCTGGCTTCCAATGAGTAGAGAGGGGGTGGAGAGGAGTGGGCACTGTTCCCCCATGCCAGGATTTGGCAAGGTTTGCATGGGGCTGGCTGCATCTGCACCCAGCCCACATCATCGGGAATGGCATGGGGATGGGCAAGGATTGATCTCAGACCTGTTCCTTGTCCCATCCATGCCCATTCCATGCCAAACAGCTTGCATGGGGACGTGGCCCCTTCTCTCTGTCAAACACACACATGTCTGCCCCTCCCCGTCCCCCCTGAACATTCCCTGGTAGAAAAGGGCAATTAGAGAAGGGGTTGAGAACTCCAGGGCTATCCATTGTCTCTCTGATGTCCAAATAAGGAATCGCTGGATTGTTCTATTCATGAAATCAGGGGAAACCACACCTCATTAAAAGAATATAAGTCATGAATGTTTTTCATCCTTCTGAACTGCACGCTTATCAATTCAGTTGGGGCACAGACTCCTGCTCTTAAATATAATCCGGAACAAGGCCCAGTGCAGAAAAAGCCTCAGAGTCCATTTTCTTCTTCAGTTGTTTTTAAGTGATGCAGTCACATTTGTATAAAGTTGATTAATCTCCATAAATGCATTCTGTAATTATTATTGTAATTACACATATTCTCCCTCTTAATATTGCTTTTATATCATTTATATTTTGAAACACAGACATTAAAAGAAAATATATATATATATCGAGCAGTTTAATAGTGTATTTTAATACCTCTCCTCCTAATCCCAACAGGAAGTAGATCAATGCTTAATTAAAAATCTTTCTCAGATAAATTGCAGACCATTTTATAGTATCCCATAGTGCTTTCCTGTCTTTACCTTGTATTTATTTATTTGTTTGTTTGTTTGTTTGTTTACATTTCTATCCCGCCCCATACCCTAAGGTCTCTGGGCGGGTAACAGCCAATTAATCACAAGATACACATTAAAAATGAAAAGTAAATTAAAAACAATATAGACATAAAATATAGATTAAAAACACTTAAAAGTTCAGTAAATTTAGAACAGTACATTCACTATTGTTCCCATGAGTTCTCATCTTGTTTGTAGTGCCTGTGATTAGGGAAGGAAGAGAATATAATCATCTCATCTTAGCCAAAGGCCAGGGTAAAGAGGTGGGTCTTTACCGCCTTCCTAAATATCTGTAAGGAAGGGGCATGACGCACCTCAAGAGGGAGGCTATTCCATAATTTGGGAGCTATCGCTGAAAAGGCCCTTACCCGGGTGCCCACCAGTCTCACTAATGAGGGTGGTGGGATGACCAGGAGGGCTTCGCCACTTGATCTTAAGGCACGGGCAGGTCGATATGGGAGAAGGCGCTCCTTTAGATATTTGGGGCCCAAGTCATTTAGGGCCTTATAAGTCAGAGTTAACACCTTGAATTGGGCTTGGTAGTGAATTGGTAGCCAGTGCAGCGCTTTTAAAACCGGCGTGATGTGCCTCCGGCTAGCTGTTCCGATCAACACTCTTGCAGCTGCGTTCTGCACTAGCTGCAACTTCCGAACCGTCTTCAAGGGCAGCCCCATGTAGAGAGCATTACAGTAGTCCAATCTAGAGGTTACCAGAGCATGGATAACTGTGGCCAAGTCGTCTCTCTCCAGAAATGGCTTCAGTTGACGTACCAGCCGCAGTTGGGAGTAGGCACTCCTGGCCACGGCCTCCACCTGAGCTTCAAGCATCAGCGCGGAGTCCAGGAGTACCCCCAAGTTACGCACCTGTTCCTTCCAGGGCATTGCAACCCCATCAAGAACAGGGTGTCTCCCAACTACCCGGACCCGAGACCCTGTGACACACAGCACCTCTGTCTTGTCTGGATTCAGCTTCAATTTATTGGCCCTCATCCAGTCCATTACTGCCTCCAGACACCTGTCAAGTACTTCAACCGCCTCTCCTGATTCAGATGGTATGGAGAGATAGAGCTGGGTATCATCTGCGTATTGATGACACTTCACTCCAAAACTCCTGATGACCTCTCCCAGCGGCTTCATATAGATGTTAAATAACATGGGAGATAAGATTGACCCCTGGGGAACCCCACAAGTGAGTTCCCAGGGTGTCGAATTGGTGTCTCCCACAGTCACTACTTGGAATCTGCTCTGGAGATAGGAGTGGAACCAATGCCATGCAATGCCTCCCACTCCTAAACTCCGTAGTCTCTCCAGAAGGATACCATGGTCAATGGTATTAAAAGCCGCTGAGAGGTCCAGGAGAACCAACAGAGTAGCATTCCCCCTGTCTCTCTCCCGGAGTAGGTCATCAATCAGGGCGACCAAGGCAGTTTCCGTGCCATGACCGGGCCTGAAGCCAGATTGAAATGGATCCAGATAATCAGCTTCTTCCAAGCATGCTTGCAGTTGAACAGCGACAGCCCTCTCCAGGACCTTGCCTAAAAAAGGTATGTTAGCCACCGGGCGATAATTATTTAGATCTTCTGGGTCCAGAGAGGTCTTCTTCAGGAGGGGGCGCACCACAGCCTGTTTCAGAGCCAATGGGACCACCCCCTCCCTCAGAGAGGCATTCACCACCTCCTGGATCCAACCGGTCATGCCTTGTTGGCTAGCCTTTATCAGCCATGAAGGGCAGGGATCCAGAGAGCATGTTGTCGGCCGCACCCCCGCAAGCAGCTTGTCCGCATCCTCAGGCCGCAATAATTGAAACTGATCCAAATAAATTGGACCAGACAGTTCTCTGGACACCTCATTTGGGCTATGTCTTATATTTATATAATTGTTCTATAAAGGCACACAATAGAGCTATGCCAAACTGGTCTGGTTGGTTCCCAGTTCAACCCAAACATGAACCAAGGGTGTTTTAATGAACTAAGCAAACCACGGGTGGTCCCCCTATGGTTCATTTCAAACCAAACCATGCTGTAGTTCAGAAAAAGAATCTCAAAGCAAACCCAAACCAAGAGTAGCTGGTTCAATTCAGTTTGTGCACGTCTCTTGCACACACAACTGATAAACACTGATTGCATCCTCACTAAATATAATCTTGAGTGGACACTGTCTGCTACAGGTCGTGCTTAGTAAAGTCAAATAAGGTACAAATAAAGCATTTCTAGTGGTAATCACATTACTCTTGTCCTTAAATCAGCTGTGCCGTCTTCCCAGTGGTTTCCAAGTCCAATTCAAGATTTCAGTGTTGATTCATAAAGCCCTGTACAATTTAGGTTTCAGATATTTGAAGAACTGCCTCCTAAACATTAAGATCTTACCATGTACTCTCTGGAGAAGTTTCATAGGACTACTGCTAGAAATAAGGCACTCTCTGTAATGGCCTTTTGTTATAGAAGAGCTTCCCTAGTAATACTGCCAGGTGTCTATGAGTGATTCATTTAGGTGCCTGGGAAAATTATATGTCCTCATCCAGTTGTTTGAGGATGAGGGGACACTGTATTCTAATAGTTTCTTTAGTCATTTTTCTATTTAGAGATTTTTGTTTTTATTTCTATTTTATATTTACCTTTCTGTCTTGACTTCTTATTTTATTGTTACTTCCCTAGGACTATAGTAATAAGCTGGTATAAAAATCCAAGCAAATAGAGATAGATAGATAGATAGATAGATAGATAGATAGATAGATAGATAGATAGATAGATAGATAGATAGATAGATAGATAGATAGATAGATAGATAGATAGATAGATAGATAGATGACAGAGATTTCACTTCTACTTTTAATAAAAATGTTGCAATCCTGTAGCACAAAATAGGTCCCTTAGAATGTCATATAGTCTCACTCCCTTTTTTCAGTGCTCAATAGCAAGGAAGAAAACACACAATGGCATGAGAATGAAATGTAATATACTATCTATATTCCTGATTTTGTTTTCAAATGTGTATCGTAATGAAATCAAATACTTGTTTGGTGAGCTGGCATGCGTTATTTTACATACAGAGGGGCAGAACAAAATATTTTCTGCTTCACTGTATTCAAGATACGATCATTCAGAGGCTTTGCGTTTTACTTTTTTGAATTGTTAATTTACCTTTAGGACTGAAACGAATTGTGTTTGCCAGCCAAATTGGAATACTCATTTACGTTTGAAAGCCTGAATGTACACAATACAAACCCGTGAAATTTACCATGAGCAAAGATGTCTCAGAGCACCTAGGAACTTAAAATGGGCATTTCTTAGTGAGGAAGGTTAATTTGCTTCATTTCTGTCTACATAAAGACCTCCTCTCATAGGAATTGGCCTAACAATAAGGCTTCAAGGTAGCTTTCCTTAGTGCTTGCATCACCTAGAGCTGGTGTCCATGGACACCCACAGAAGTACCAGGATTCATTAGGTTTGTTGGAAGTCTGACACACTGGGACCCAGAAGGAGTAAATTCTGCCATCAGAGCCCCAAGGATTGTGCCTGCTGCCACAATTGCTACTCGGGTTGGCCCACAGAGGCCCTGGTCTGCACTCCTCTGCCATTTCCCAGTAAGTCCCTCTTCTGAGACCTTCCACCTGTTCACAGTTACCTCTTGGGCATGGCTGGAGACTAGAGATGTGCAAGAATATTCAAAATATGTTATTCAATTGAATTTGGACATTCAAATTCAAATTGAATGCCCAGACTCAGGTATAGGCCAGGATAAATACATAAACAAACAAACAAACAAACAAACAAACAAATAAATAAATTATTTTTAAAATATTCAAACAAATATGAATATTTCAAATCATTTGTATGAATAATTCAGATATTCGTACGTGTACAGATATGTACACATTGCATATGTATCCTGTGTACAGATACATACGGGATGAAAACGGGATGCGTACACTTGTGTACGGATGCATACAGATACATATGAATGTTGCCGAAATTTTGATATATTTGTTTTTTCTCTATTTGTACGAATTTCAACTTTTCAATATATGAATTGGATGAAATGTCAAAAATTGCATTCATGCATACCCCTACTGGGGACACACCAGAGACGTTTTCGCACGGGGCTGAACGGAACGCGAAAAAGACAGCTGCGGACACGTCATCCGCATTGCCCGAGCGCGGCTTGCGCTCCGACGTGTCCGCAGCTGTCTTTTCCGCGTTCGAAATGTAGAGCACTTTAAAGTGCTCTACATGCGTTCCAACGCGGACGAGCCGCCCGCAGGCGTTCGGGAGGAGAAGCGTTCGCGCCTGCTTCTGTCTCCCGAACAGCTGCGGCCGCCTCCAACGCCGGCAAGGCTTCGACAATCAGCTGTTTGACAATCAGCTGATTGTCGATCTGCCTCCGCGGCTGTCTCCGCGCCCCTGGCCGGCATTTGCCGGCTAAGACAGCTCCCGACGCTTTGAGCATTCGCACACAGACGCTCCGGAACGCGTTTACACGCGTTCTGGCGCGTCTGTGTGTGAACGGGGAAAGCGCCCGGAGCTGTCTTAAGCTTTCCGCCTGAACGCGTTCCGTTTGGAACGCGTTGCAGTGCGGAAATGCCTCAGGATGGTGCCTTTGCACTTCTCACAGTCTCCAGTGTGCAGGAGTGCAAACGTTGTGTGTGGGCAGGGCGGGGTGGCTGTGCAAATGTTCACTGCATCACAATCGCCATGGCAACAGCCCAGCATGCACTGAATGTTGTCATGGTCATTGTCATGGTGATCCAGCTGGGTCAGGACTGACCCATCTGCACTTCAAGTGATGGTGGCAAGTTTAGGGATTGTCCTAGCATCTGAAGTGCGGAGAGATCAAAGTTTCCCCTGTCTTAACTTCAGTGGTATCAGCTTCCAGAACCATAGGCCTATTCACATTTGGACCTTTGGGCACAATTAGGCAAGCCCTGGGACAGAGCATTCACTCTCTGGGCTAGGCGGTTTCACCCAGAACCATCCTGTCCCATCCCAAGGCTGGCCTAATTGAGGCCAGAGTGTGGAGCATGAAATTGTGCTCCACCCCCGGCCCAAACCACCTCCAGCTGTCCCAGAGCTTTCCAGCAGGGAGAACATTTGCACTCTCCCTGCCAGACACCTCTGGAGGCCCACCCCGGGCCACCACCATTGGGCCCTATCAGCCCCACCAGCTGGCAGCCCTTTTCGGGGATGGGGTGAGACCAGGCCAGGCATCAAACCAACTGTTCTACACAGGTGCGCACCATGGCCCAATTCCAGGACACAGTGTGTGCCTGCACAAAACACCACAGATCAATCTCAACAAGCCATGCCCCCGGGGCCTACCAAGTTCGAACAAGACATCCAAAGAGTTAGGTTTGGCATGGGGAGCTGGGGGCAGCATGCACCCCTGGGTAAGGGTAGGCACCTAGGAGGCTGCTGCAGACTGACATCAGCCCGTTTTTTGCAGCATCAGCCCATGGAACCCCAGGATGGGCCAGAACTGGGCTGCCAGACATTGGGCTGATACAGCCCAATGTGGGGTGTTCCCCCCCCCCCCATGGCAGCCTTTTCGGGCTCGTACATGTGTGGACGAAATGAGTGTTTGCACCTTGGCCGGTAAGGGACTAGTGCTAGTGCTTGCAAGCATGAGTACAAGTCAACATTAGTCCCTTCTGCACTTTTCTCATTCAACAGACAGGAAAGCAAGTGCAGATGTGTCCCTGTCCTAAGTAAATGAGTGTGGAAGCGGCCAAGGCATTCAAGACAACTTGAAGTTACGATTAGTAAAATTACAGTAACATGTAACAATTCACCAAACCTGGGATGATTGATGGTAGGATAAAGGTTGTATGGGGATAGGCAGTAAAGTTTATTTGGAGAAGGATCTGAGGTAAGATGACTTATTTTCTCTCTTTCCTGAAATCTGCAAACTTACTAAATTCTGGGAAATTAAATAAATGCCAAAGATTGTCAACTGTAGTGACAAATCATGTAGCAACATAATTTAACAATACTGGTCTCTAAATCAACCACTAAATCCCCAAACTCCAGAGCAAACCACGCATATATTACAAACTATTCCAAACTCACATATTCCAAACTATTTTTTTCTATATGTTTGATAGTATTATTTTTTAAAAAGGGCACAAAAGCCATTTTGAAATTAAATTTAAAAAGTTGCACGTAAAAGTCTTTTTTGCATATAGTTGTTGGATCTATTTATTTACTATCTTCACATTACTTTTGTATAGCATTGATGCAAGTTCATATTTTCCCCCTGGTGAAGAGTTTTCTATCACCATGCATTCAGAGCAAGTTCAGCCTCTGGCATTTTGCAGTTTCTGAATAAATAAAGGTTTGATGTGTTTGCATTGTAAATTATTCAATTAAAGTGATAACTGTGAAAAATTCAAAGGCATTGCTGAAAAGACAATCATTAAAGCATGAAAATGGAGTTGGGCCCCAAACAAATTTTGAATGATAAGCATCCAGTGATCAGAGAAATCATAATAGAAACATTTTTTTTTAAATGCCATAAAATGGTATCATAATGTACTTGAATCTATGGGCTTTCTTTAGTTACTTTGACATGTTCTGATCTAGTAGTGAGCATGAACCAGCAAGGCCTGCTGGTCAGGAACAAGGCAAGATGTAGTCTGGAAGAGTGCTGTTTGGGTAATGGAATTGGTACAGATCCGTTACAAGAGCTTCAGGGTTGGCCTCTGAAGGTTCCAGAGAGCTAGGAACAAGACTTCCTAGCCTTGGACTCACAGGGATCCCATTTTGGTGCTGTGCTTTGATACACCACTGAAATGAGTCCCCCAGTAGTCTGGGAAATGCAGGCCTCCATGATTTGAATCACCTTTGCCGGTACGCTTGTAGATCAAGGGCCTCTTGGTCTTGATCATGCTCCATCTTAAGTAGACAAAGCATACTAGAGGTGGCCAGGGCCCATTTCATACTGACATGGCAACAGATGCAGCCCAGAAGAGGACCATGCCGATTCTTATTCCAACAAAAAGGTAAATGCAGAAAGGCCCAATGACTGCATCTAAATGTGAAGGTCACTGCTAAGAATAACTGCAGGAAGAGGATTTGGACCAAATGTCTGTGACTTATGTTCCTTATTCTGAAGGCTTTAAGATTCTAACGTGTTGTATGCAGAAGCTGTCCTTGTATGCAGACTCTGCTAAAGGTACAGAATATGATGAATACTCACTAAATTCTGGAAAATGTAACAAACGCCAAAGTGAAGTGCGGTAACTTTCTCTCATATACTGGCCATTTCTGCACTGGGCCTTATTTTGGATTACATCCCAGGAATCTACCATCCACATGTTAGTGCAGACTGTGGCAGACCTTGGGCAGGGCATCTGTAGTATGCACCTGCATGTGGATGGCAGTTCCTATTCTGGAATATAATTCAGAATGAGGTCTGGTACAGTAAGAGCCACTGTTTGTATGGATGTGTTAGACCAATTTACATCACTGTCTCAGCATCTACACAATATGATTCATAGTACTATTTTTTATCTGCCAGCCAAACTGCCTGTTTCTCTGTATTCTGCAAACTGTCACTTCTGCAATATCTCTTGTCACGATCTCTTGGGCCAAAGGGTTTTTTTTTTCTTCATGATATTTACCAAATGTTTGGCAAAGAAAGACAATGGAAAAAGGAACTGCATCAGTCTGCAACCCACTTCTTGACACTTACCTCCCACCAGCTCTTCTGACATCCGAAGATCTTCAGGAAATGTTTTGCACCCTGGATTTCACTTGAAGACTTTCATTGTTCATTGGTCTTAAATATAATTTATTCTGTCAAAGTTTCTTTTTTAGTGACACTCACTTCAAGACATATCACAGGATGTGATTCTTTTGATTGAAGGCTTCACTTTATATGGCTGATCACACTTCATATGCCTGTCTTTTCTTGATTTTTCTTGTTGAAATAAGTGCTGAAATGAGTGGAAAACAGGATAACAGAGCAATGCATAAACAAAAATCCAGTCCCACTATTAAAACTGATGCTAAGAAGCTGCCTAGAAAGTTAAGAAAAATAAAGATTTCTAAGTCATATACCAGCAATCAGGAACATATTCTACCTATATCATAAACACACAGCTTCCCTATTTTACCAGATACCAAACCTCTTTTGAAAAGTTACTTGATGTACCTTCTCATTGGAATGAAGGGGTGGCCTCCTTTCCTTCCAGACTACTGATACAGGATAAAACGGAAAATGCTAGGGCCCATCCAGACAGGACATAAAATCCATGGTTATCCTGGGGCTGTTTGGGTTTGCTACTATGTATGTGGCATCCCAACATAGCCTTGAGATATTGGAAAGTGCTGACATGGGTGCAACCAATTATAGTATATTCTGGCGTACAAGACTACTTTTTAACCCAGGAAAATCTTCTCAAAAGTCGGGGGTCGGCTTATACGCCAGGTGTCGTCTTCTTATACAGCGAGTATACAGTATCCCAAATTCTATATTTTAACTGGAAAAGTTGGGGGCTGTCTTATATGCCCAGTTGTCTTATACGCTGGAATATAGTATGTTTGGTGGGGGTGTCCAGTGGTGTTCAGTGTCCTTTGGACTCATACAGCAGGAAATCAATAAGATACTCCAGATTGTCTTTAATAAAGAACTGCATCTTTATAAAAATGAGGTCCCTAATGGCAAAATTGGAAAGCTATTTGATTTTAAGCTTTTGGCTGAAAAAAAAGGTAAAGTCAAATACGTGGAAAAAGAAGGTTCAACCCAGAGATCTCTGATGATGAAGAGTCTTTTTCACTAACACATTCCAATGTGGATTTGTAAATAGCTACGCACCCCAAAATGCTACCTAGGAAGACATCAAAGAAATCTTTAAAAAATGTCATTTACGTATGCAAGAACTCTTTCAGAAAAAAAATCCAAAGCTCAAGCTTATTGTACAAAAGTAGCCAAATCTGCTATTAAAAAAAGGTAGTGAGATCTGCTGTTCAATATTTATAAATAAATAAATAAATAAATAAATAAATAAATAAATAAATAAATAAATAAATAAATAAATAAATAAAGCCCCAAATCTATGCAACTGTACACGTTATTTAACTACCACCCGATTCCATGTGGAAAGACAAAAGAGACCTGATGGTTTGTAAATAATGTCACTCTTTCTGCCATATGTCCTCCTCCTTCTCTTTTGGCTTCTTCTTGCTGGGGCAGAGGGATGCATGCATTATCGAGAGAGATCTCACAGTTACGATTATGCTTTTTCTGAGCCAGATGGGCATTCTCTCACAGAGTATGGTTGCACCCTGGGATGCTTTTCTCCCTTCCAGGTTCTTTCTACTGCCAAAACCCTTAGAGATGGATTAGTAGCTAACAAGGAAGTTGAGCCACCCCAAGGACTGACTTAGGGTTCCTCTTTCCAAGACTTGGATTTTGTAAAAGTAGCACGGCATTATCAGTGCCTTCATCCTTTCATCATCTGCTGTACGAACTGGACAACCTTATGGGTCCCATCTGACAAGCATCAAGACAATGAAAACTTTGGTTTCAGCTCATGGAGACTTCTGTAGACAAGCAAGAAATTAAATAAGCATAAACAAATATAAAAACAACAGGGGGAGGAGGACAAATTCTGCTGTTTACTGACACAATAGGCTTTTTATCCTTGAAACCTATCCAGTAATTTTAGCTCCTACTGAGATTGTTTACCAGTTTAGAGACCCTTCTGATGCCCCCACAAAAATAAAATCCCGCTCCTTTGATGCAGCATCTCTGGCAGTTGGAGCTGCTCTACCTCCATCTTAGCTCTTGAGTCATCTCCCAGCCTGTCTTGTGAGAAGGCAGCATGGTAACAGTTTGACATATCCATTATGGAAGGTACAAGCCTGGCAACGTCTGCTGAAAGCTAAAGAAATCAAACCAATCAGTGTAGTGGAGAGAGCCAAAATTCCATGGTTAGGGATGTGCAGTAAAAAATAAAAAATAAATAAAAATCCACACATTCATTTCACTGTCAGAGGAAAAGGTCCGTTCATTTTTTTAAAAAAAGTTTTTTCACATTAATTTTCAAACATTTCAGAAAGAAAAATATTTTTCTTTTCAGTGGGAAAAAAACCAATGTTCATGACCCCAAATAAAGCATGTCCTATCAGATTGTTCATTTTTACAAGCAGTAGATTGGTTCACTTTGGTCAAAGTTTTGGCTGTGCGAAAAACAGTTTTGATTTTGGTGCGATGTATGCTAATATGAAATTTTCTATCAGATTTGCAAACATGAATTGAATTTTGCACGTTCCTGCTTTAGATGAGTCTAAGAGGAAGCCTGGTTCACAACAGCCAGGGTAACTATGTCACTGACCCTTCTGATCCTGACCTCCTAATGTGAGCCCAAGGTAATGTCAACACTACCTACTTCAAACACCTGTCTCGTCATCCCTGGCAAGTTCTAATTTTAGTACATTTTGGATTGCCTTGGTGGCCAGGATAATTGCTTGACTCTTTGGTAAACTACTTTGGGTATCCTGGGAGATGAAGGCTGATGTCTTACAAATGTCCCACCTAAAAAAATGTTTTGCACTGAAGGGTAAGAGGAACTCCAAGAAAGTACAACTTCTTGATTTGCTTCTTCTCTTATCTGTTCTTTATAGGGCTGCGCACAAATGTAATTTTTGGGATTCGCTTCAATTCAAACCGGATATCCAAAAATTTGATTTGAAATCTGAAGTTCATTTGAATGTTTACATTTGAACTTATGGACATTCAATTCAAATTCAAAGGTGGAAATTTGGACAAATTAGATCGAAATGGAATGTTTTTGAATATTCATGCACTTCCTTAGTTTTTTATAATGGGATTTTTAATGAGACTCTCTATTTTCTCTTTACTTTGGTAATTCTTTGGGCTATATTTCTTACACACACACACACAGGGTGGACTCCATCATGCTATGTGGTTTGTTTTGTGTTGCATTTTGTGACTGTCTAGTTATTTGTGACAGCTAATACAATTCCTTGTCTGTATAAAAATTATATTGGCTGCCTGGACAGTGAGAAGAAAGTCTGAGATCTGGTTTACATCCTGAAATACCTAGAACTTGTGCAGTGAACATTTTCATCTGTTTATTCTCCCCATGTGTGGCAATACTGATAAAGTATTGGAATTATCCCACGTTTTAGAGCTCATCTGGATTCGGCCATTGAATGTGTATTAATTCTGGGCCAAAACTTTCAGGATATGTAAAAACCAGCCCTAAGATGTATTTTTGTATGTTTGTTTCTGAGCATGTGCAGAGTGCCTGGACATATGCCATGACATTGTTTAGAATTTTTTTGAACCGAAAGGGATGAAAAACTGAACTTCAGGTTGGACAATAGGTTACATACCACCTTTGGTCTGTCTGAAATACATGCTCCAATATTAGTAAGGCAAATAAATAAATAAATAAATAAATAAATAAATAAATAAATAAATAAATAAATAAATAAATAAATAAATAAATAAATAAATAAATAAAATACATACATACATACATACATACATACATACATACATACATACATAAATGGCTGCAGTAGAGACAGTCTAGAGCGGTGATGGCCAACCTATGACACGCATGTCACAGGTGACACATCAAGCCCTTTTGGGTGACACACATGGTCACCCTGGCACCTGGGCGTGTAGTGCTTGCTTGTTCTTGAAGTGTACGAAATACCAACTTTCAATTGAAGATTTAGCAAATGAAATTCAGCAACAAAAGTCACCAATGTAAAGAATTGTTTTTGCTTTTAATAAAATACATATATCAAAAATATGACTTTTTTACTAGAGCTACAAATATCACAAAATTATGGATGTTTCTAGATGTGACACAGCACCTGAGTTAAGCTAGGTTTTCTTGCGAATTTTGACACACCGAGCCCAAAAGGTTCACCATCACTGGTCTAGAGTATATGGGGAGAACAGAGAATAAAGTTGAACCTGAAGCTCCTTCTGTTTTCCTGAATCTAAAGACACCACAATCCTCTTTAAGCAAACAAACAAACGTACACACACAAGCGCATGCACACAGCTTACAAATGGTGGGAAATGTCTTTTAAAAGTTGCAAACAAAACAACTCCCATGGCCAACTGCTGCCATCTCTTTATTTCTTAATCACATAATGAATAATCTATATTAAAAAATACAAGCAGGAGAAAAAGCTGAGGATTTTCTTTCTTTTTCATTCTTTTTTTAAGGCGGGGGGATGGAAAGATGAAATTAGCCTAATTACAGTCAGTTGCTCAAAGGGTTATATTATATTTGCAGTGATACCAAAATGCAGTCACCATGATTAAAGTCATAAATTGAGTGCCAAAGGAAATGCTTATTAGTTTCCTTTAAAAGGAAAAACATTTCTATTAATGCACACAGTACAATCAGAAAGTCCCTTTTCCACTTATTAGCTGCATTGTGTGTAGAATGTTAAAAAGATGGGACCAGATATAACCAAAATAAAGCACCAGTTTTCAATGAAAAAGAGTTAAGAATATTGTTGCTCTTAAATCATATAAATCATTGACTTAAATATGTTTATCTTTGGTTAGATAACCTTCTACATGCATGTTGTAACCTCTTCTACTTTTTAGTGCAACCTTAAAACAAAGGAGGAAAAAAATATCCAATTTAGTGCCAATTCAGTTATTGCTAAGTGAAGGACTTTATCTCTTCCTGATGCAATTTTTTAAATGGTCATAACTTGATTTTAGGATACGTTTGTCTTAAAACCTAGATCTTTTCTGCATTTATCTTTGCTGATCTGGATCATGTAAAGGCCTCCTGATCTGGATTACTTGGAGGCATGGACTAGATCAGCACGGTTTGCACTGAAGGTGTTCATCTGGTCCATGCCTCCCTGTAACTGTGAAGCTCATGCAAGCTTTGCAGCCCTGCCCCATGCCTCTAAAGTCGAGGAATAGCAGTTCCTACCCTCAGAGACTCAGTGGTGGTGTCTGCTTTTTTGGTGGTGCATTGAAAAGCATCCCCTGGTTGTTGTGGAACACAGAGACATGTTGTCTGCATGCCTCCTATGATTATGAATAAAGTACTTGGTCCAAATGTAGATCTACAACAGATTAAGGACCTCCTTAATCTAGATCTGGCTCTGCCAAGTGCAGATGGAGATGTACTAGTGGTTGTGGATCAGGAGGGCCCCTTAATCCAGGTGACCAATGAGTGCAGTAAGAGCTCAAATCAAAGAAGAAATCTGCTTAACTTCAAAAATGCTTTTGGTATTCTGCCCCTGCACAGAGGAAGGATCTTTGGGGAAATTTGCAATTTGCCTCCATGCCCTAGGAGGCAAAACACTAGTCTTTCACATTTGTGGATGAAGGGCGTCCGAAACTTACACTAAGTGTGAACAGTAGCCCTGATGGCGGCCATCACAGAGCTCCAGTAACAATGCCAGCGTGTCTGTGCAGTGTCATCACTAGAGCCACCTGGCGACACAGCTGCCAGTTCTCCTTTTACATATCTCCCAACAGCTTTGTAAAGTGTAGACATTAGTGTCCCATGACATCTTCTGCATGCACTCCAGACTGTGGTTTATAAAGGCTTTTTCTCAGCAGCAGCACTATGCATTCTGGAACAGTTCTCTTCATATTGAAGGTATGTATGAATTTTTGACATCGATTTGTAACTAATCGAATGTTTGAAAGTCCATATTCATACGAATAGATCACATTCGAATGTGGTAAAATTCTATTTGATACAAATCTATTCATACATATTTGTACAAATATTTGATATGTATCGGATACAAATGAATACGTATTGGATATGCATCCATGAATGAATACAAAGCCGATACATATCCACAACATATCCGCGCTCTGGAAACATCAAATCCGACATGAATCCACTTTTAATCCACTGTCAATCCATGTCGAATGCAATCTGGATCCATGGTGGATGTGACTGGTGCTCTAAAGAATGTCAGAATTATTCATACGAATGCCAGGAAACATTCTTGTTCATACGAATGCTAGTATACAAATATTGTAACATTCAGTTTGTGTATGAATGTCTGAATTCATATGAATTCGTACGAATAATGAATGTTATGAATATTTGTGCACATCCCTATATTCCATTTGAATTTTAGATACCAAGCTAAATTAGTTTTACTTTCTTCCACTTTTATGGGGAAATACTCTAAGCGAATTGTGCAGCTAAATGATTTCAGGATTTGACAAAGCCAATGGAAGAAACTTCCACCTCACGTATTGCTAGGCACTTCCACCTTCTGGGAGAAGACAGATGAAATAACATAATGAAATAGCAAATCTTCCTATATCATGAACTGTCCTAGTCATGTTAGCTATGACCAAGCTTATGTTATAGAACAACTCATGACCGAAACAGAGACTTAACAGCCTTCCAACATCACTTAAACCCCACAGAGAAAAATCATTCTCCATAATTAGAAGAAGCTCATTTTACACACAAATTGAGTATTTTCACAGCGCAGCCTCCACTTACACCTGGGTTTAAATTTGAGCACACTGATGACTCTTAATTACCTACATCATTGCCCGGGCCTTACTTTGGAGCATATTGGCACAAATTGCCAAACTGCTTCAGCAGGGAAGAGTAGGAATGTGCAGGAACAAATTTGCATTGGAAAATTCAATTGAATATTTGAATTTTCACATTTTCACATTTTCACTTACAGATATTTGAACTTTCAGACATCTAAATGAAATGAACAATGACCCAATAAATTCCTATGGAAATTTGATTAGATTTTTGCACTTTCACAGTGCAAAAAAAAAAAAAAGTTGTGAAAAATGTTCATCCACGAATGTCAACCTTCAAATGAACGATTTGGTGATGAAATTATTTTTTCGACGTTGACTCATTTGTGAGACAAACATTAATTTTTCATTCATGCACATCCCTAGGGAAGAGGGCAAAAGAAACCTGCTCCAATAAATCCCTGTTGCAATTGTTTCCCCAAGTTTTCCTCATCCTATGCTCTTTGCTGAATTTTTAAAGACTGCCTCCCTTAATTGGATTTTTGTGATGCCTCCATTCCTTCTACGATGAGAAGTAGTATACATCCCAGAAGAAACCATAGTAAGCTACCCAGCATGTACTTTGGACACTTCTTCTATGTCTCCAGACTTCTCATTCTGGATCCTGCCCCTTTCGGCACCCATGTGCATGATGTCATAGTTATTTGGTACAGAGTACTGATCCACCCAGGCTTCAAGCTTAGATGGGAGCATCCTCAAAGTGTGTCCAAAATCTTCTTTTTCAATGATCCATTCTAGCAATACGTGAGATGGGCATTAGCATATCCTTTTCTCTTACTTTCTAAGCAGTCAACAGTAGACATCAAGGGGGTCAAAGGGAGGTCTAGTATTTTATATCACTGTACTTTTTTTTTTATCTTTGTTGAGGCACCCGGCCTACTGATTGGCAACAACAGTGACTTTTGCTCATGTTCAGTGGTCAGAAGACCTTTTCAAAAAATCAAGCATGAAACAAAGTACACCAAAAAGGAAAAAGTATTCAAAATTGTTAAAAACTTCAACTCAAAAGCTACAAATCTAACAGAAGATCCAAGATCAGCATGACTTTTCCATTATACCACCATCTAATACAGAAAACATAAATTTTCATTCAAAGCTTAATATGAAGTAGAACCAGCATGCTGAACAGTGTACTGGGCTAGAATTACACATTTTAACAAGGAACAGAAATTTGGATGACTCCTGTGGAAAGAATGGCTACAATCAGTCATCAAGTCACCACCGCAAAGAATGAAAATTAGCCATCAGAACCTCTAGTAACCAAAAAGTGATGCTTTTTGGGACAAAAGATGAAGGAAAAGGGCAAATCTTCCCATGTTGTTTCAGAATGTGTCTTTAAAAGAGCACCATCTTATGAAAAGAAAATACGTGCATTTAATATTGCCTCAGCCATGCAGGTAGAGACACTGAGAGAACAGAGAACATCTGATGACTTGCTGTCCTTCTTTATGTATAGTAAGAAGAGCTTCTGGAGAGTTTTGTGGGAACCAAGGATACCTTGGTTTGGTCAGTTTGGTCTAGCGGTTAGGGAGCCAGACTCTTATCTGGGAATACCGGGTTTGATTCTGCCCTCCCCCATGAAGCTAGCTGGGTGACCTTGGGCTAATCACAGCTTTCTTCTGAAAAGAAGGGTAGAAAAGCCAACTCTTCTTCTTCTTCTTAAGAGTTTGTGCTAAATGTAGTCTGATGTAATGGCAAAATCAGACAATATTAAAATGATGACATTAGCTTCAAAGTTTGGGCAAAATGAATTGTAGTACTACATTGTCAATTGTAATTACAAGGCAAGGCTCTCTCACCATCTCTTGTAGAGGAGTGGGGCCTATTTGCCCTACAACCAGTAGTGCATGATTAAGGAACTTCTGGGGAAGAGTGTCCACACCTTAAGGAGGCTGTTACAGCCTCCAGGCACCCCCTGTCTTCCCAGAAGTTCCTTAGTCAGGTAGCGTCAGAGAAATTACTTTACCTTTTAAGACCTTGTCCTTATTCCCTACTGTTATTCTCCTAAATTCTTAATATATTTCAAAGCAGCAGTAAATGCACTGGAATTGATCAGACAGTTGGGGAGAATGGAGATATGAAACTCCATTGAACCCTAGGAGAAATTCTGCACTGCCTGGTACAGTACATTTGACAGGCAAGTGTACCAGGAGCTCCCTTCCTTGTGCTGATGTGGTCTAAGAGGGGCCCCAGGCAGAACATTCTGGTCCGGTACACTGGTGGTGTGGAATCACCCTCCTGGTGGCAAGAGGAAAATGCAAGAACTTGTTTGCATCTTGTAATTGCTTCTCGCCATCCTTGCCAAACGGTAGGGCAACATCGTGGGGCAAGGGTGGGCACTTACCTGTCTGGCCATTTGCTCCTGTGATGGTGCACTGCATGCATCTGGGAATTTTGATTGCATGAAATACCTGGAAGTGCTCAATCTTAGGTCCTTGCATGCGCACAGTGGCTTTTTCCAGGCAGCCCAGTTTCAGCTCTGAGCATGCACAATAGTCATTTTCAGTTTCTACATAGCCCTAGGATAATCCCATGTTGGCTGGGGCCCTAGGAGACCACAAAGATGCAGCAAAGAGGAGAAGGACCACCAATCATCTATGAACTGATTCAGTTTCCACAATATCAGCTGCCAGTGAATAATATCTGAAAAAACTTTAATGCTGCCAATATACAAACCAACATAACATTTAAAAGTACAAAGCAGCCCTATTGACCTCTTTCACTGTTTTCCTTATTTTTTAAATTATAGGTTGGCCTAAAACATGTTTTGGACAACGTTTGAAGAAAGAGACTTTTTACTCGGAATGATAATTACTCAAAGTTCAAGCTCCCAAGAAAAGCTGGGTTGAAAAAGGTCAATAAATAAGAGAAGAAGACAGTCAATGAGCCAGATTCACCATTGCTTTTGGGTTATTTCATAAAATCCTCTATTTTATTTGGATCAGTTTCACAGAGCTGACATCTTGCATCAATTGGGCTGCGTCACTAGAGATGGGAAAGGCTCGTTTCTACCCCCTTTCCTCCTTCAAGCAAACTTCCCTTTGCTTGCTATGTTTTTATATATTTGAATCTTGAGTGAGACTGTAAGGCTGCAGTAAGGCTGGAAAGCAAAGATACAGTACATGGAATCTTATCTGGAAATTAACTGTGTCCCATCAAAATAATATACCACAGACAACAATGCAGAAGCACAACATATTCCTGAAGCGCTCACTGAATGTGGATGGCACAATTTCCTTCTCTACACGCTATACACATTCAAGAGCCTATTCACACTTAGCTTCATTCTGGAATATATCCCAGAGTAGAGGGTGATGTTCACATGCTTGTGCAGTCTATAGCGGGCCTCAAGTGATGCCTGCCAGAGTCTGCATTAATATAAAGACCACAGACCCCTACTTCAGAAAAAGGCCCAATGCTAACAGGCTCCAAGTAACTGTTAGGAAAAGAGTTATTAAAACAACAACAACAACAGAGATGCTTGCTATAAAATTATGTAAGGTAGAAAGCGTTTTGAAATGAGTTTTCATAAAATAGACTTGGTAGCCTGTTATTTTCTTAAAATTTACACTCTCCAAATGCCTGTCCAGCTTTGCTACTGTAGTCTTTTGTAGCTGTGAGATCAGCAGGAATTAATTAACTTAAATTTGCAATATGATTACATTTAGTTCATAAATGGAATATCAAGACATAGTTCAGTTCAGTAGAAATAACACGAGACTTTCAACCAAATCCTCACCACATTTTACCATCTTACTTACTGAAGGTTGCTGGTTCTACCAACCTTCTTAGGTCTTTTTCACACTGGGCATTCAACTAGCCCAGTGTGGCTAATTGGTCCACACCACAGATCAGTTTACTGGAAACCCCCCCCCCCTTTGCAGTAGACTCACCTGTCTTCATGGGACCAGATTGTAGAGTGAGATATGATGCCAAAATCACATGGTATCCCACTCTGCTCATGAACTGCTTCTAAGCAACTCACCAGTGTTCCAGTGAGCTTTACCAGACCACAAGAGTGTGTGGACAGCACACCTACATGGTTCAGTATACCACACCTGGCCCTTCTTTGACTGGCTACTTAGTACATTAAAAAGCCCTGGACAACCCTCCCTCCCTCGCTCCCTCCCTTCCTTCCTTCCTTCCACTTACAGAAGGCATTGCTACTACATTCTACATTTACAGAACCAATATAACTCTTATACCCATAATCAGATATCTCTACTTTCAGTTCTGCATATTTTCCCCAATGTCTAGTAATATATAGATGACCCACTATGTTTTGTCCCCAGAGCAATGCTATGGACTTTGCATGTAGTAAGGCCTCGGGCTCTAGGGAACACAGCCTGAACAAAAGACTTGTCCACAAACTTCTTAGATTTTCAAAAGCTTTACTGGTTACAAACACAAATAACATGAAACTGATCTCTTCTCTCTCAATAGTCTTTCTTAAATACCTTGCTCTCTCTCCTTTGTTGGTTAACCTTCTCTTTTAGACTGTTTTCTCTGTTTTCTGTTTCTCCTGTGGGCTTTGGCCCTGTCCCCAAGCAATTTAAAGTCTGCTAAAACTCTTCTTTTGCCTCTGAGCACCCCCATGCCAGGGTTTTTAATGAACTTCCAGAGCTACAAAACGAGGAAAATGCGCAACAAAAAAAGTGCCCTTTAAATAAGACTTTCAGAGCTCTTTCTGGAAGTTGCGGGTTTTCCTCACAACATTTACCTTGGGGACACTCCATGGCAAAAGGGGCGGAGACTGCCGCCTGCACACACAGCAGTAACACAAGCAGCTTCCCTTTCTAAAGCTCAGAACTAAAGAGCCAGAATCAGGCAGCATTGCAACATTGTTGTAATTGCTATGAGGTGTAAAATGGGTGGATTATTGCTAGGGGTGGATTTTGTCAGCAATAACAGGGAAAGTGGTGAGTGAATGAGCGATCGAGCGCTGGACAGGGTGGATTTTGACAGCAGTAACAGGGAAAATGGTGAGTGAATGAGCGATCGTGCGCTGGACAGGGTGGATTTTGACAGTAATAACAGGGAAAGTGGTGAGTGAATGAGCGATCGTGTGCTGGACAGGGTGGATTTTGACAGCGATAACAGGGGAAAGTGGTGAGAGTGAATGTTTGCCGGCACAAGAAGCCATTTCAGGGGGTGGAAGATCTGGGAGACGAACAGAGAACCGATGGCTGTTTTTCCTTTGGACTTGTCAGGGGTTGTCTTCCTGGTTGTGGCCACGCCGAGCGCAGTCCCTCCCCATTCCCGCTAGCACCCTATCAACAAGAGCAGGGGCAGGGAGAAAAAGATGCGCGCAAAGAAAACACAACTCCCATGGGGACGGATGGTGCTTTAAAAATGCACATTTTGCTGAGCCTCATGTGGACACTTATTCCTGATTTGCATGGCACTTTTAAAGTCCATTTCAATGGAGTGACAGTAGAGTGACAGTAGAGAAGTAAATAAGTCTTTTGGGGATGCAGCCTTTATCTCTCTTCTGTGGACTTTATCTTAGTCAAAGGAAAATACCCTCTCCAGGTCCGACTTGGCTGAAATCTTACTACATACAAAACTGAAACCAACTGGAGAAGCAGTATAGGACCCTAGAATTTCCCACAATCCTTTTCTCTCTTAAAGCTATAGATCTCTATTTCCCCTCTTGAACTAATACATAGAAAAGGATATAATATCTTTAACTAAATATATGTCTTAAGAGCATCAAAGATGCTCTGGAGGCATGACACACTATAAGTATGTGTTTAATTAATATTTTGCAGTTCAGAGGCTCATTTGAGCCTCTAAATAGCAGCAAGAGGTCCAATTCTAGAGTTAAATCTATGTTTTCTTGAGTAATTTCCTCTGTTTCTATTGCTAATGCTTCTCAAAATGGTGAGATCTTAGATCAGTGCTACCAAAGATGAGTGAATGTGCCTTTCTCTTTATGACAATGCCAGAATTTGGAAGCCACGCTTGGGACAAACTAAGAGAGTTGTGTGGCAGACTGATACCATTTATGAACTATTTTTAGATGGATATCTTTATTTTTTGCCACTGAGCTGAATTTACTGCTTTGAAGGATCTATGATCCATGACCTTTCCTCATCCTGTAATGGTGAGTTTAATTCGTGATCCCAAGCTGTTTTTAATCCTGTAATCCTGTTTTTTAACCCTGGCCAGCAGCTTTGAAGGTTGGAATGTTTCATTCCTAACCATTAAAGCTGTAAGGGCTTGGCTGTCCCCAATACAGACTGCCATAGGAGCAGGTTACTTTTAGCCCAGTCCACCATGGGGCATAGCTTGGGTTTGCATGGTATGGGATATACCACACCATATGGAAAGGTCCTTAGACCACACAATTTGCTTAGACTAAGAGCACCCTGTCCTTACATAGCAGAGAGGGATGGGGTCTTTTTTATTTACAAGCAAATGCAGTTTTGAAAAATTTGAACTTCCTGGATGAATATTTTGGCAAAAATGTGAGAGCAGCAACAAGGATATGCATTCTCTTACGTTGTTCACTGACATTCTCCATCAACAGCATGTTTACAGAAAAACAAATTTTAGAGAAAACTGGATACAAAACAGCTCCAAAAGACTAAGAATAAAAGTTCTTAGCCTCAGAGCTGCCACAGAACACTTTGGTGCGCTGCTGAAATGGGTCCCCAGATAGTCAGGAATATGGAGGTATGCTTTCTCTACACCTCTGTGTTCCAGATGAGGGCCCCTTGATCTATGCAGATGGGGCGAATCAGCAACAGGCAGGCCTCTAATATTCCACATTAATGTAACTCCTTTTAGATCCAAACTAAAACCACTGGGTGCTTCCGCACAGGCCTTTAACACCCATTAAGCACACATCTGGAAACGCGCGTCCGCACATGCATTGCTGTTTCGGACACATCCGGTGAGGTGTGTCCGCACAGCACCACGGATTAAGGACACTTTCGGGATGGCGCGTCCGCATTTGCGGCCTATTTAGCACACTTCCGGTTAGGTGTGTCCGCACCTATCCGTACTTAAAGTGTGCTAAATGGGTGTTAATTACACACCACATTTTATGTGTGCTTAGCGGGTCTTCCGCTGTGGAAACTCATCCATTTAGGATGCATACACACAGTGAAAGTGTGCCTACCCAGGGCCCTCCCCCGGCCCGCCATGCTTGGCTCCTTGGAGCCAAGCATGGCTAGCCGGGGGGCTCCTACCTTTCGGCTCGCCCTCGCCCCAGAAGCAGCGGATCACCGCTCCTGGAGCCAGGAAGAGCTTCCCTAAAGCCCACCCTAGCCCACCGGGGGAAGACCGAGTGAAATCCCCTCCTTACCTGCTCAGCGTCGCCCTGATTCAGCAAGGAGGAACCCAGGATGCAGTGCGCCTGCGTCCTGCACGCTTCCTGAATGGCCAGGGCTGCTGCTAGCAGCCCCTGCCTTCAGGAGGCGTTCTGTGTAGGCGCGCTGTCTAACCAGGTCCTACCTTTCTGGAATCCGGTTTTACTAGATCCAGATTTATTAGGTCCTGTGCGGAAGCACCCACTGAATCTTCTTTAAGCCTTCCTGGTACAAATGAGCAATTATTTGTGAATGGTGTTATGTATCCCATTTGTTTACTTTTTAATTCTTCCCAGCAAACAATATATGAAATCCCTGACTTCAAAGCAATCAAGATTGGACATCCTAAGGGCAAAAATCTGGCCATATCATAGATTTTGGATTGAGACTGAAACTCATCAAGCTTATTTTTCCAGGAAATCAGTGGATCAATGGAATCTCAGTGAGACAATGACAACCAATTGTGGCTGCATCCAGATGTCCATGCTTTATTCTGGAATATCCAAATATAGTGGAATAAGTAATCAATGACTGGATGCCGCCTCTGTTTAGGTCCAGTCCAGGCCTACTTTGACCAGGACCCCTAACAGACTGGGAAAAGGGCTGTCTTCTTCACTTTTGCACTTTTTCCTCTAGCCTTCTTACTGGCCTATTAAGGGGTTCAGTAATAAATAGATCAGGCTACACCAAATTTTTAATGAGACGAACCATGAAAAAGCCAAATATTTATAAGTGAAATCTGCAAATAAGCATCTTGCTAGGACATGGTGGTTTCAAAGGTGGCGAAACCGGTTTCAGAACCACGCTACTCTCCTCCAATTGAATTTTCTGCTGTCTGAAAATATTGTCTCCTGACTGCATTTTCCAGAACTATGTAACATTCAAAAGACAACTTTAGTAATAACTATTAAGCAAATCTTTATTATTAACAAACATACACATCTACACATGCACACACACACCCTCAAAGCAGCCATTGAGACTAATTTACACTTGTAATCTTTGTAATATCTTTGATATCTATACTGTACGTCATCTTTACAAACAGGTTTCGCCCTCATTTTTTGTCACCATCACTAGCTACGGTACCTTGTGTTTTCTAAAAAAGAAAATGCTTTTGGTAGATGGGGATCTGAGCACAACTTTTTTCTGCTCAGCTACAAAGAACTTTTTCACGGAGCGTCTGTTGAGCTCAGCTAGTAAGCACAATTTATAAAACAATGAATGACTAACCCCTGTAACCATTTTAATGACCCTAAAATAAAGTGCTTAGAGCAACATCTGTCCCAGCAGCTGGGTTCTCTGCATGAGTGGGCAGAGCGACACATTGGGACAAATTCTGTTCTCCCTTTTGACAGAAACAATTGCCGCAGATCATTTTTATCGTAATCAATTTAGGTACAGTTTCTTGGAAACCATCTGTGTAGTGTTCATAGATTGTGCTTAAGAATTTAAATGTGTATATTTTGGGTTGCTTGATGTAGCATCTGCTAATGACCACATAAGTTCTACTTTTTATGCAGAAAGCTGTTTCCTTGTAAAGGGATTAGTAGAATCACTACTTGATTTTATCCTTTTAACTACCCCATAAGCAGCCACAGCTTGAATGGCATCCGCCACTGAACGCAAGTTGCAGAATTAATTGCATTTCTGAGCCAGAGTTGAAGTCAGAAGGATAACAAAGAAATATAATAAAACTGTTCCACTAATGCTATCTCCAATCGGTAATTTAAAATTAATATATGTTTTGTACAGGCAGTTTGAATTAAAGAAAGGGGAAAATGCCTTTTTAGATAACAGCTACTTTCCCAATTCCCGCCTGGCTTTCATATTGTCCTTTATAGAGTTTTGTTTTGTTTTTTGTTTCCTCTGCAAGTTATTAAAATGAAAGAGCAAAAATTAAAAAAGCATAGTTTGTTCCAGACCTATGCTAAAAGACAATGCCCCTAAAACAAGAGAAAAGGTTTTAAAAGAGTTTTATCAGCTCTGCTAGAAGAAAAGGGGGTATTTCTTTTTAACAATTCTTCTTACTGTTGTTAAAGTCAAGGTGCAATTAAAGGGTGTGCTGATTCTTTCTTTTAGGCAATGAGTAAAATTGTTCCTCAATCTCAATGGTGCAACCAACTGTTGACAAATGTAAAAAAGCCAAAGCCAAATGTAAAAAGCCAATTTCTAAGGTTTTAATACTCAGGTCCTTTCTGCGCTGGTCTTACTCTGGGTTATATTCTAGGATATAATCTGGCATAAGGTCCACTGTAGAAATGGCCATACGTGGTAGTGACAGTATAGCAGGCATTTATCTTCCAATAGCCCTATCTTGCAAGAAAGGCAAAGTCTAGATGGAACATTTGAGACAGATTCACTAAAGTTGGGGGCAAACCTGACATCACTGGATTTGGAAACAAACAAAAAAGCCTGAGAAAGGTTAGCCTTCTTTCCAGTATCCTGGCGGACTGGATCAATGGCCTATCTAGTTCACCATAGATATAAGCATAAAACAATGTTTATATTTTGTTTCCAGCTGTGAACAAAACTCAGATGACCAACACTTTTCTTTTGATAATGGCTGACCTGGTTGTTTCAAAGAAACTTCAGCCATTTCAAATGTTTCAGCCATAGGAATAAAAGGAAACTTGAAGCATCTAGGTAGGTCCTACAGACATCACAATGAGTTGCGTATTACAGGTGCTATCAGCTATTGCACCTACAAAAATGACTAGGCAAATCCAATGGCAGAAAACCAATAGGCCCCCATAAGCGCCCTATGGTCTTTCCGCACTGCTGCTGAAACTATGGCAGGCCCTGTCTCCATCGTGCTTTGATTACATAGGATGTCCAAAATGACACCCTAGTCTGGTGTAATGGCAAACCTTGACACTGAGGTCGACAAATGGGCAATGAAAACATATGAATGGCATACTGCTATTGTCTAGCATACCATGGAATAGATCTTTCTGGTGGTTCTCCAGGATGTTTTACTGGACGTGGATCTAACCTCAAATAGGACAAGCCAGGATCTTTGAAGATCAGGAACAAAGAAGGCTGCAGCCAAGTGAGGGTGGCTGGCCAATGGGAAGCCATGGCGCATGCAAGTGCACAGCACACAGGGCTCCTGTCAGCAGAATCGGCCCGGCCACCAGCAGGTAAGAACACGATCGTGCGTGCGCGACCTGGGGTGGGGTGGGGAGTGTAGGCTGTGGGGTCCCCTGGCTCAAGAAGCTGTGATTGTGGCTTCTCAGGCAAGGGGGACCCCAGGGAAGCCAGCTGACAGCCTCCCCTTACTGGGTCCAAGGGAGCCAATGGATAAGGCCAGGGGGAAGGGCCCAGCTGTCAGAGAGGGAGAGTATGTGCATGCTTTCCCTCTGTGCCACCTGGGCATGCGCCAGGAATCTGGCTCTTCCCCGGCCGTTTGCAGAAGCGTCCTGCTTCCAAGACAGTTTGAGGGGAAGGGCCGGATTAAGAACTAATTTTTTAGGTCTTGCAATAGGGCCGGATTTCGGTGGCAAGAACGGTTTTAGAAACCTGTCTTGCATGCCAAAATCCAGAAGCGCTGCCGAAAAGGAACCCTAATTGGGTCCCAAATGCGGAAGGCGAGTTTTAATTTCCCCCCCATCTGGTTCTAAATCCGTTTTTAGAGCCAGTGCGGAAAGGACCATGATCTGCACCAGAGGTGAGTAAGGAAAGGGCCCAGGTTTGGCTAGAAGAAACTCTAGTCCCCTTGTCTTCAGTTTGGTTTCCACACAGAAAGAAAAGTCTCACAGCCCTTAAAGTAATTTTTACAGACACTTAAGCATTCTTCTATAGTCATGAAATATTCTCCTTCTAACTTTCAGTTGGGATTCTAAAAATAGATGCTTAAAAGTCACGCCCAAAATCAATCAAAAGCCATCCCATAACTATACAAAATATTTTATTACACAAAGGAATTAAAAGGCTGGGAACAGTGAATCACAACCTCTGCTTCATTTTTATTGCGTGTTTTACCAGATCATGTCCTCCTCAACCAGGAATAAACTGCTGAAGTCACTTGCACCTATCAGTAACGTGCTTCCAGCAAAAGTGCATAAAACAGTCACACACTGCCACTCCTTTGTTTCTTTTCTTAATATATTATTCTATTCTGTAACAAGGTCTCCAAGACGATTATGCTCAGGGACACCTTTTCTTGCTCAAAAGAATGACTTGGAAGGAATGCATGACTTTCAGCCAAAATCACTGGATTAACTGCATGACACTGATGTTGCACTGTAAGTATTCTCCAAAAAATAAAATAAAATACTGAAATCCAGCTCTGTCAAGATTTGGCCGCTTTCTCAAAACATATTTATGGACACACTTAGCCTTTTGCTAGTCTTTGACACCCAGCCAGATTTTAGTAAAAGAACTTTTGATTCCAATAGTTTTAGCAGTTGCTTGCTCTTAGGTGTTTTAGGATGTAACGCCCACGGCCGGCGGCCACTAAATATTAAGCCCCAGCCGGGCGTCTAGCTCACTTCAGTCTGGCCACTAAGGCCACAGACTTCAAATCCTCTTTTAAATAGTAGGTTTCTAGACTTTTTTCTTCTTCCGAGCTGAGTTCCCAAACTTAGGTTACACTGTTGCCCTTATATTTTCATGACAACGCTTCCCCCTCCCTTGAGCGTCTGTGCCAGGAATCAGGCCTCAAGCAGAGTGTCTTAGAAACAAAAGTAACTTTATTGGTTTACAACTCTTATGTTAGTTCAAGTTCAACACCAGCCGTTTGTATTAACTTATTTTCTTAACTTAGGACCCTGATCAATCTCTATTCTAGATTCCCCTCAGGACCCGGATCTGCACTGCCTAACTCCTTTCTAAGTCAAGCCCCAGATACAGGACAGCTAACGTTTTTTCTGCTCTTGTTTATATAACTCTGTCTCCTCTAGCCTCCACCTGATTGGTTGGCTCCGCCCCAGAGTTCCATCCCCCCTCCCGCTGTTGCTGGGGAGAAATATCTCTCCACTACTTCTATAGCTCTCAGTTTATAACACTTTGACCCCACATTAACTGGTGTAGACAGTTTTGTGTTCACTACACATTCATTAATTCTAAACGTCTCACTCCCACTAAGTCCCACCAAACCTGTGGGCATCACATAGGCTGTGTTCAGACAAAACAAAAGAGACACCTCAGAGGCACCTCAGAGAGATCCTGTGTGGTTTTCGTGTTCCCAGCCCTTTCCTAATACAGAATGTTCAGGGGAGCAGACAAGCGTGTGAATAATCCCACCCCGAACCCTTCCCTAAGGCCCTTGGGAAAACTCAGAGATTTTTTTTTTTCTGTGTCTGATTTCAGCCTTGCTTAGTGGGAAGTCACCTACACAAAAGGAAGGCCGCCCTATCTGGCAAACAAGCCTCTTGGGCATGTTCCGCTCCTTATTACACATTTGGTCTAGTGGTTAGAAGAAGTAGAAGAAGAGTTGGCTTTTCTACCCCGCTTTTCTCACCCATTTAAGGGGACTCAAAGTGGCTGACAAAGCTTTTTTTTTCTTCTTCTCCCCACAACAGAACATCCTGTGAGGTAGGTGGGGCTGTGAGAGCTCAGAAGAGAGGTCTGACTGGCCCAAGGTCACCCAGGATGTTTCATGGAGGAGGGCAGAATCGACCCCAGTATTCCCAGATAAGAGTCTGGCTCCCTAACCACTTGACCAAACTGGCTTAAGAAGACCTTGGGCTTATCACAGCTCTCTTCTGAACTCTCACAGCCTCACTTACCTCACAGGGTGTTCTGTTGTGGGGAGAAGAATAGAAAGCTTTGTCAGTCCCTTTGAGTCCCCTTAAATGGGTGAGAAAAGTGGGGTAGAAAAGCCAACAAGTCTTCTTCTTCTTCTTCTTCTTCTTCTTCTTCTTCTTCTTTTCATAGTTCTGTGACTGATGATCTGTGGATCCAAATGATCACCCTTTAGCCAGCCATTTCATCTTAAAGAGGAATGAAGCAGTATTGAAAGCTTTGAGGTTACTGGGTGCCTCCTACCATCCTTGTGAAAAAAAGCAGTGCAGACTTTTCCATGCCGGGCATGTAGCTTCATAACTAGATTAACCATGCAGGCCCTCAACATGAGTGCATGGCCACCCCACAAATGAAGTAACAAGGAGCCCTTTCACCTTTTGAATAGATAATGTGGAAAGAAAATTACTGTTCACTTTGCTGATGTGTCATTTCGCTCTGAAGGGGGATTGAAGCGGGATTAAACCTTAGGTGTGACCACAGCCAGGGTTTTGTGCAGGAGCTGCAGAAGCAGATGGGGGAAATATCAGTGTATGCCACCTGAAAACCTTGATAAGGAATTTGGGCAAATAACCAACACTGATTTTTATCCAAAGTAGCTCTTCTGGCACCTCATTTATTTACTGTCTATGTAAAGTTGCTCAACAGAAGCTCTGTGCACTTAAATATGGCAGTAAGTTGGACAAGAATCCTGAGAGGCAAATGCAGCTCCTGTGGACTGCAACCAACATCTCCACCCCATCCCTCTAGTGCTGATGTTGCAGAAAGTGGACTGACCAGCAGATCTGAGAGAAATTAGCAACTTTCAAACATCTGACAATGGGAGAATGTGCCTCCTTCTGGAATTCCACTCAGAGAATAACTGGAATGAATCCATGATGCATATTTTAGATTTCTTCTTCCCTGCTCCAAAATGCAATGGAAATATCCAGGGTTTGGCAAGAACAAGTTATACTGCCCATGCATTCTAGAATCTTCTCTTTTTCACTGCTAATCTCATTATCGGGTATCTAATAATATCACTTTAATAAAGTTCATTTAATAATAATAAAAATAGTAATAGTACTATTTTTTTTTTTAAAAAAAGCAAGTTCCTCATCTTATGTTATACAATTGCTTAATGATGGCAATGTCATTTCTCCTAACCATATAACACACTTTATTTATATTTGAGGAACCTAATAGAAATAAATGTTTTTCTATTTTAGCAGGATCTGGTTTAATTTTGGCTTCTCGTGATGGATAAAATGCACTCTATTTACAACTCATACTAGATATATGGAAATACACTGTTTGGCACATCAGTTTATACAGCACTTTGCTTGCTGTGTAATTCAGACTAACACAGCATGACTTAGTATTATACATCATAACATTCCTCCTTTAAAAAAAATTCAGGAAGAGTTGGGGGAAGGGAGAAATTATATGGTAGCTCATCATTAACAGACATTGCAAATAACCCATCTGAAAAGCAGGTGGGTTTGGCAGATGGATAGAGTGTAGTAAAGTGGATATATCAATAGAATTTGCAAGCTGGTGAATGCTTCCTGCCTGAGTTACTTTAGAGCAGTTTGGGAGATTTCTATTTTCTATAATGACAAGTGTATTTGCTTCATCCAGATTTTAAAACTATAGCTAACATAATTTCCTTTTAGTCTTCAACTGCAAAACTCGCTTCTCAATAAGCAAATATATCCCATGTCAAAAGGAAAATGTAGGAAGAAGGGAGGGTAATTGCAGGAAGAGAATTTCAGAATAGTTACACTAGGTTAAGCCAATAGTCCATTCAGTCAATACCATTCCTGAAAAAAAACCCAGTACCAGATGTTATTGAGGCACATAGGAAAATCCACAAGACAATTCCAAATACTTCTATGTGCAACAATTTGCCTCCCACTTTTACCAGCTGAAACATTTAGGGACACCATAAAAATAAATCAGAATCAATTGATCAGGCACACAGTAAGTTAGTGGCCATCCAAGCACTAGCCACATAATTTAGTAAAAACTATTATTTAGATTTTCCATTCTAATAAGATTTATACCCTGGAAACTTGATTTGATCATGATACCTTGTGTTATATCCCTATTTTCATTAGGATTTTAATGCTACAGCCCACAATAGAGTAATCAAACTATCTGTCTTTCTGTATGTCTAATCCCTTTTCAAGAAATATGGAACCTCAGTCTCAAAGTGTCACTAAAACAAATCCTGTTTGTCAATAGTAAGAGCCACAGTAATGCTAAGGCCTTTGTGGGATCATTAGATATATGTGAGAACATCATGTATTCAGTCACATGAGTATGACAGATTTCATATGAATGAGCTTTGTCAGGCCCTTTGGGTCCCCTTAAATGGGTGAGAAAAGTGGGGTAGAAAAGGCAACAAGTCTTTTCTTCTTCTTCTTCTTCTTCTTCTTCTTCTCTTCATAGTTCTGTGATTGATGATCTGTGGATCCAAATGACTACCCTTTAGCCAGCCATTACATCTTAAAGAGGAGTGAAGCAGTATTGAAGGTTTTGAGGTGACTTGGTGCCTCCTCCCATCCTTGTGAAAAAAAGCAGTGCAGACTTTTCCATGCAGGGCTATTTGCTATTACTATGTGGCAAAAATGGTGTCTTTGTTACCAAGCAACAGGAGATTAAGGTTGCCTCCAGATAGTGGCCACACAGTTCACTAGGAGGCTATAATGCAGGGTATTGCGCCCCTGGCATTATCACTTCCTAGCTAGACAGCCCTGGCCCATTTTTGTGACATTCTCGTCTGGGTTTTCGGCCAGTATCAAATACCCAAAAGTCTGCAGTTGTCTGTTTTGGCCTCCATGCCTGTGTGGTAGATACAATGGACCATGGCTGTTCCATCCCCCGTGACCAGGAAGACTTTTTCATGCATTTGGGGGTGGGGGAAAGCAGGGCTGTGGTGGATTTACCACTAGGGATATGCACGGATATTCAAAAGGTTCAAAATTCAATTGAATTTGTTCAAATTCGGACATTCAAATTTGAACCGAATGTCTATACATTCGAATTTAAACATTCAAATGAATTTTGAATCTTTCAAATCATTTGTATGAATTATTTGGACATTTGTACGTGTACAGATAGGTGCCCATTACATACATATCTGCATGCATCTTATTCGTATCCGTATGCATTTGTACGGATACGTACGGAACAAAAATGGGGTGCATACGGGATAAAAACAGGAGGTGTATGGATGTGTACGGACACATATGAATGATTTTGACATTCACATCTTCAAATACGAATCGAATATTCATAGGAATAGATACGAATATATTCGATTAGAATAGAATCTGAATACATTCAAATTTTAAACATTCAAATCAATTTGAATCTTTGGATATTTGATTCGAATCAAATCAAATGCTGAAAATTGCATTTGTGCACACCCCTATTTACCATAGCTACATGTGACAATCACAGTATATTGTCATTACCCACCCTGAGACCTTCAGGTATAGGCTGGGATAGAAATATAAATAAATAAATAAATAAATAAATAAATAAATAAATAAATAAATAAATAAATAAATAAATAAATAAATAAATAAATAAATAAATAAATAAGCTACATTTCCCCATCTGGACAGGGCCTATGTATTTTGAGTTTCCCATGGAAGAAATAACATAATAATCCGTTGAGGAGCAAGAAATGGACCCTATTCCCATCTTTTCTCAGGATCTAACAAAAAGGGCATATGACTGCTCTGTGATGCCTTCTAGATCCACATGAAGAGCTTTCTAAGATGCATGTCCCATGACAGAGATGAGAAATAACAACCAATTTGCCTCTATCCCAACATGGGTCTATTAAAGTCATGTGATGCCATTATAATGGCATCCCATTGCCATCATCCAATAGAAAATTGTTTTCAGAACTCAGTGGCAAGTGGTAGATATCTATTTTGGGTTGCTTCTGCACAATTTAAAAGTAGCAGCTCAAATGCATCCCCGAGGTAGCAACATGTGGATGCTAATATTCCCATCTCAATTCTAATCCACATTAAGGACAAAGATAATGCATTTTGAAAGTACATTTTCTGGAATTTAATCTGGATTAAGACTCTAGTACGTGGATGCTACCACCTCTAAGCTGCTTGTGAGCTGCCTTTTTATTGCGGGTTCAGTCAAGTCCAGAGAAGTGGCCCTTTAATAGGCCACTGAAACATAGGGTGGTTCTGCACTGGCTGGTACACCAGAGCAGCAGGCATACCAGGAGCCTCCCTTCCACCTGCTTGTGCAGAGTATCTAAATACCACCAGCACAAGGTTTACAGAAAATAAATAGAACTATCAGTTTTTTTTCCTGTGATAAATATAAGAAGCATGCTGTTCAGGTTGCACTATTTTCTTAAAGCTCTTAATAGTTTGTCTGTGGTGGTGGAGATCAAATGCAGCACAAAGGAAGTCAAAACAGATACATAGCTCTTACAGACAAAGCTTTTATACTGCATAAATACATCATTCCTTGCCCTTAAATCACGTGCATAGCATACTTTAAATTTTCTAAAGCTATTCACATTCTACTTCACCTCCCTCACTTTAAATGGTAACTATTGCATTGTATTCTGAACAAAATCTTCAACACCTGGCAATGCCATGTAGGGATGCTCCAAACCATGCGCTGTGATGTTAAGCTGATTAACATGGATTCCTGGAGTTATTTCTGAGATGTGGCTAGAGGAGAATGCTCAACCGTTACATTCCAGAGATCTATGACTCTCGGCAGGCCCTCATTCATTTTGCGCTCTCCTATGAATTTAGGAATCACTGAAGCATTTGTTCAGCTGAGTTCCATCCAGCTCATCTTATTGGCAAGTTAATTCCCCTTGCGGCCTTAAGTAAGATTATTTTGTCCTTGCCTGAAATACTGAAATTGGCCTTGGAGTTTCTCATTCTGTAACTAATATTATTGCAGAATTGTATTATCTGAGCCAACCAAAGCATTTAGACTGTCTCCAACTTTAACTGATCCCAGAAGCTAAGCAGGGTTGACCTTAGTTAGCACTCGGCAAGGAGTTCCTGATCATGCTGGTTACTAGTTCTCATCACTAGTTCTCAGGTTCAGTCCACTTTGAGAATGAAATAACCCATCAGCAAAATGACAACCTGTTTTCTGTAGGCATTGTCTAACTTGGAAAGCCCACCTTTGGTTTAGATCAGCAGTTCTCAACCTTCCTTAATGCAGTTCCTCATGTTGTGGAGACCCCCAACCCAGGGGCGGGACAGCTGGGAGGGGGGAGGGAGGGGCAGCTGGGAGGGGGGAGGGAGGGGCAGCTGGGAGGGGGGAGGGAGGGCAGCTGGGAAGGGGGAGGGAGGGGCAGTGGGAAACTCGTTGTGACCCCTCTGAAAGGGTAGTTCGACCACCAAAGGGGTCCCAACCCACAGGTTGAGAACCACTGGTTTAGATAATGTGTGAAGAAAATGATCCATCACTTTACTGATATGCTCTCTCACTCTTAAAATGGACAGAAGTTGGATTAAAATTCCAGTGTGGGTGCAGCCCCAGAGGGCTGAAGAGTAATCATCCCTGATCTACTGTAAGTACAAGTGAATGAATGCTCACATCCCAACATTTTTATGAATAACAGTATGCTAATTTATTAATTTATTGATTATATTTATATCCCACCTTATACCCATAGGTCTCAGGGCAGGTTACAGGTTTTCAAACAAGAGATTACAACAATGATATCCATGAAAACACTTAATGCAGTCCTCTTCCTCCAATATTTGCTGCAAATATAAGCCCATTCTGAATTTACCTGCTCTAAATTGGGATCAATGGGTCTACAATAGGCTCACTGATCCCAACTTGGGAAGGTGTGGGTGGGATCAGCGTCACCTGCACTGATGGCGCTGATCTGGATCAACCTGTACCATGGCCTCAAAGCCTGTGTAAACTTCATGGCCACACCCTCATGCCTCTGAGGACATGAAACAAAAGAAACCAACCTTGAGGTCTTTTGGGGATGCTTTTTGGTAGCACACTGCTGAAAGGTGCCTGAACATGAGAACCATGTTTTGTTCTATCAGTGATCCAGATTAAGACCACCTTAATATGGATCAGGATCTGTCTAAAGCAGAAGGATCTGTACTAGCAGGAGGCATGAAGATCTGGAGACCTACATGTGTACTACATGGTCCCTTAATTTGGTATAAGAGCCCATGAAGAAAGGGCCATAGTCCCTTTTCAATCAGAAAGACTTCAGCGTCTAGGCAGATGTGAAGCTTGTTTAAACAAGAAGGGAAAGTGTTTTGGTAGCCACAGTGACCCTGTCTCCACTGACCTCTTCAGGAGCATGATGTGCCAGCCAAAGAGTGTGATCCATTAGTGGGTGCCTACATTGCCAGGAAGTGCTTGATGAGGAGGAGGGAGGCCATGTCTGCCAAGATGCCTGCCCTCTAGAGACTCGGAGATGACTAGATATCCCACATCTGCCATTTGTATGCTAGTGAAGACAACGGCAAAGGCCTGTCATAGTCTGGACTAGCATGTGGATGGAATATTGGAATAAGGGCCAGTGTGCAGAAAGGGCCATAATGCAGGCATTACTCTCTAAAGTTTCTAGACTAACTTCATTGATTGTCCCTGAAGAAAATTGGCACTTTTCTTTAGAGAGACACATTGCCATACTGTTGAATAATGAATTCTGTATTATGCTACTTCTGCTGCAATATGTTGTCTACAGAAGGGTACTTTCACAACTCTTTCAGCACTGATTTCTGATTATAAGATTTTGCTTTCTGGACAGTTGACATGCATCTAGGCATGTGAAAAGGTGGCAACAGAATGGTCTGAAGACTAAAATATTTATTTAGCAAGAATAAAAGCAAGAGGAAAAGAAGTACTTCTGTAAGGTCGAAGATAACAAAATGATAAACTGAATTTTGCACACTGCGCATTTAAAGAATGTGGTAGCACTGCTGTTGAGTAGGGATGTGCACGAATATTCATAACATTCTAATTCTGTATGAATTTGGCTGAATTTGGACATTTGTATTCGAACCTAAGGTTGGCACATTCAAAGACTGACATTTTAATATGAATGGGATTCATATGGAATTTGTATGGGATTTGCATGGGCTTCATATGGGATTGAACATTCATATTGAATTTAAATCCAACTACATTCAAAGGGGATCTTTTTGAATTAAAAAAAAATTCTTGCATTCAATTCAATACGATTTGAATACAAAATAAATAAATAAATCATGCACACCCCTACTGTTAAGTACTCACTGTTTCTGCCTGGTGTCTGGTATCCCACACTGTCCTGAGCCACTCCTGGATCAGATTGAGTGATCCATCCTAGGATGGGTTGGGAGGTTAGTGCTCCAACTACAGGAATTTTTGTCTGCAGCCTTTGTAGTTGCCAGACAGAGCTGTTTTAGCTGAACATTGAGAAGCAATCCACTTCAAGAGTTAAATGGTGCCAACAGACTTCTCAGACTGATACACCACTCATGTTCTGTTCAGCAGCAGTCCATAGTGGAGTGGGCTACATTGTCATTTTTGCATCGTAGCCCATTTCAATGCCTTATCTTATGTGGATGCAACATTGGACTGAGAGGCAGTGCAAATGAAATGTTCCATGCATAAACAACCACCTTGGGTTCTATCCAAGCAATGTCCCTTTCCAGTTCTTAAGCAGAAGAGGTAGCATGGTTTCACCCTTCCATCACAGTGGTCACAGCAGCAACACTCTGCTGTTCCAAGATGTTCAAAAAAAGGTTAGGGTGGTACTGTCATTTTGGCCAGGACAGCCTGTAAGAAAGGTGAAGATTATGCATAAAATGCCAATTTTTCTTAGCTAATGTGAAAATCATTGTGGGTAACTGCCATTGTATGCTTCGTTCAGATTTTCCATGCTTAAAATGTTGGCTGCACTTAAGGTTGCCACGCCTTTGAAGCATACTTCATTGAAATGTGGGTGGATGATTCTTGTGTGGAACGGTTTGCTTCATTTGTAGATTTCCCAGAAAGAATATTGAGTTGATTGGATGAAATGTCATGTTCCAGGATACACACGACCCAGAAGCTTGGTGATTCATTTAAAGAAGCAGCTTGGCTACTCTGCTGTCACTTGGAACAGTCAAATTCAGGTCTTGTATTTTAGACGCACAGCAATCAAAGAGCTCCAGACCTTGTTCTGAAAAAGAACATTAAGAGTGAAGCAACCCAAGTTTTCTCTTGAGTATCTAATATTTTTTGTAGGGAGAGAGACTTTTTTTTTAAGCATCAGATATTTGATGCATCCTAATTGGAATAATTATTTGACTGACTTCAATGGAATTGCTCCAATTTATGCCAGCTGAAGAAGTAGCACATAGAATGAAAACTAATTTAACCAATATATATAGTCATATGATTAAACACATGGTTGGGAAGGCTGCCAAATTAGAAGTCAAAAGCTTAGCGGAATAGGTCAGCTGACTACAAAGAAAAGAGAAATAATCAGCAATATAATATGTCAGAAAAGTAATTCAAAATCCACATTTTTGCTGGCTTCTATAAATCTAACTGCAGACATACACAGACTATTTATCGGGTATTTAATTTTTTCAAAGCATATCATACCTTCCCAGCACCCAGCAGTTTACAAATAACAAATAGACTTTTAAAAAATGAGAGAAGTCTCTTCTAACAAATTTGCTCATGGAAAATCTTATGATGGCTAAGCAACCGGATGGGACATGTAGTTTTTTCTGATGTAGATTTACATCTTCCATCATCCCAGATGATAAGTCATGGTTGAAATGACAAAACTCTCATTTGGATTCATGGGGTAGGTCTGTGTGCCATTTTGCTTGAAATGCTGTCATCCAATGATCATGTTGAATAAGGACATCTTTGGGGACACTCCAGGGACTGAACCCTGGAAACGTAAGCTCATCATCCTAAGTGGGTTGGCAGGAAACAAGAACACCTGAGATACAGATCTTCCCCACGTTCATGTTCATTTTCTTATCCTATGCTAAAGATCCTGTGTTAGACTTCCTTGTTTGAAAGCTAGCTAAACATAAAAGACAAGTACCTCCTCTGCCCTATTGACAGGCCAAAACATGAACTTGGTTCCAGACAGGCTGGCTCCATAGCAGTACAACAAGCACAAACACTTTGGAATTCATTGTCAAGTGGGCATTTTACATCCCATTTAGTCTTTAAACATCTAGTGAACCCTTTGTGAGCAAGGTTAAACTTTTGTGGCACTGTGAAAAAATGGGGTGCAAATCTATGCACAAGCATTATAGTACTCAATATTCCTAATTATACCCTCAAACTCAAACTAAGATTAATTTTCAAGATTCCTGATGAGGATTATTAATAAGACCTGCAGAGTGTATTGCATGGTGTTGAGTTTGTTGTATTATAATTAAAATCTTTACTTGTTTATTTTAATCAGTTTCCCCAAATTTTATTAATATATTTGAAACAGCATTACAATAACAACTCTTAATATGCAAAAAGAGTGTGAACAGAAGCAACAATGACAGCTGAATTAGTCACTTCTTAATGAGCATCTAGAAGCATAGCATTTTCATCATCATTTATACAGCACTTTAAAAGAAATGGCATAATAGCACTTCACAAGTATTATATTCCAGTCCTGAACATTTAGAATATGCTTCACTTAGGCTATATTCGCACTCGTTTTAATCTAGTTTCAGTCCACTTTCAGAGTGAAGAAACACATCAGCAAAGTTATTCATCATTTTCTTTTTATATTATCTAAACCAGAGGTGCACTTTCTGAGTTACATTTTTATTTTAATTTATTATTTATATTTCTATCTTGCCCTGTACCCGAACATCTCAGGGTGGGTAACAACCTTTAAAACCTTTAAATAATGCCTTTAGATATTGCCAAAAGAAAACAGCTTGTCATGTTGCTGATGGGTTCTCTCAGTCTAAAAGTGGACTGAAGCTGGATTAAAACTTAGGTGTGAATGCAGCCTAGAATATGCTTCACTGTTTTAGTAGGGATTACTGTGCATAGGTCCAAGGACTTACCGTGTTTTGGAAGGACAGGACACATAATTGTGTATTTAAATAAAATTACATAAGGCTGCACAGGCATTTAAAAAGTTGCACAGAGTGGCAGCAGGAGTTCACAATATACCTCCCCTCCACATTAAAAGTCATAAAGTACACTTTTGGGAGTGTACCTTATGTTCCATAATGTGGATTAAAAGCAGATGGGAAGATCACCTTGTGGCAGGCACCTCCTCTCAATTGCTTTTCAACTGCTTTTTAAAAACTATACATATTCATTGTTAAGCACTTGTGATTCTTTCATGAGAAGCAGTATCTAAAATTTTAAAATTACAGTAATTGTCATCATACAGGTATATCATCTGGACAGTCAATAAAGTCAGACCCTGGTATCCACTGATTTAGTAACCACGGTTTCAGTTAACCATGGTTACTGGATCAGCCCCCCACCCCACCCCACCGGCACCAAAAGGGAAAAGCAACCAGAACTGGAAGTGCTTTTTTGGTCTCTGGAAGGCCTATTTTAGGCTCTGGAGAGCACCAAAATAAGTGCACAATGCCATCAGAGTGTGCCCCAAAAGGTAAAGGCGTGTGTGGGAGGCAGGCAGGAAGTGCCTGGTGGCATTGCACACTTATTTTGGCACTCTCCGGAGCCCGAAATAGGCCTTCCAGAGGCCAGAAAAACACTTTCAGTTCTGGGTCATGGGACCCCTGAACTGGAAGGCCTGTTCACAATTATCCATGGTTGTCACATCGCAGGCCGGTCAGGCAACAGGCAAACACTCGCGCAGCTACTCAGTCCCAAAGGTTCCAGGCATACTCGTAGTTAGTTCCAGTCCAGGGTCTAGGAGTCCAGAGTCAGCAAGGGTCAGCAGGTCACAAGGAGTCCAGGATTTCAAGCTCAAGTAACAAGAGACTGTTGAGATGTTGTCTGCAGCAACTGGAGGCAAGGTGAGCTTGTTCTTAAATAGGAGAGTCAGAGCCACGCCCATGGTGCAGCTGGGCTAATCGCTCCAATCTCCATCTCACCTGCTTCTGCTGCCTACGCAGGCTATGAGAGAGCCTTTGATTAGGCTCACTGCAGGTGGATTCATCACCAGAACTGTCTGGCTGCTCACCTGGACCCAGCCTTGGCTCTTCCATGCCTGCAATGCCCTGCTGTGGCTGCTCCTCAGCCTGTGGTTGCATTGCAGGCATATCCTCCTCTTCTGATGAGGCTGGGCAGGGCATGACAATAGTTTCAGGTAACCACAGTAGGAGCTGGAACATATTCCCTGTGGATATGGGGATCTGATTGTAATGGATATATTGGTCAACTGTCCAGGTCAGAGGGGCTGGGGCTGATTGCCTCTGTGGAAGTGCCCTTTCCCCAACATAGCTGGAGACTTAACTCTATCAATGTCTGATTGTGCAGGAACTTGTCAGCAGCATCTGAGGAGCTGAGGGGCTGATTGCCTCTGTGGAAGTGCCCTTTCCCCAACATAGCTGGAGACTTAACTCTATCAATGTCTGATTGTGCAGGAACTTGTCAGCAGCATCTGAGGAGCATTTGGGGCGAGGGCAATTTTGAACCGTCATCCCAAGGCACTTTGGACAGGTGTCACACTTTTCTGAGGCTGCATTATGCCACTAAAAATGGAGACATGATGCCCAAGATCCTTCCAGTAGAAGCCCCAACAGGTAGGTACAGACATGGTGAAGATATATAACTAAACCACATATAAACAAGGAAGGAAGGAAGGAATATATATATATTTACATTTTCTCCATCTCAGTTTATGGAGTTTACAGTCAAACAAATCAAGAGATTTGCAATAGAAGGATAATTGAAAGGAGACAATACCTGGAAAGTTGCCTATCTTGCTCTAAAAATCAAGAGATGATTAACAGATTAATCATGGAGCTTGCCATAGTCTGATTATGCCCTGGAGAGATGGGGGGGGATTTCTTACCCCATATATGGGTGTTAGTGAAACTATTGCCTTCTTGGAATGGGAGGAAAACCAAATGAAGTCCTGCTTCTTTTTGCATCACCTTGTACTGTATTACATCAATGTTCCAGATGAAAATGTTGAGCTTCCCCTTGCCTTGCTCTTTTGAAACTTAAGAAAGCTGCTCCAAAATCTTACGAGCCATCCAATTTCATTTCAGCTATTTCTTTTGTGTTCCAGTGTTTTATCTAAGAGATTGTTAAAAATCTACTCTAAATATAGAGTACTGTAACTGCCTAATGATATGTTTACATTCAGCTGGGGGGGGGGGGCGAAGTAAGTGAAAAGAGTAACAGTTAACAGTGTCACCTCCTGTTGTGCCCAAACTGTGAAATGTGAAAACGAGAGATAGCATCCCTGTGTAGAATTACCAAGTAGCTGAACCAGAGACCCATTCCATTGCTTTCCAGCAATAATCAATCCACATTCAAACTATACCAAACCAAAAAACCCCTGCGGCATATAATAGGTAATTGAAAGCTTACATAGGTAACTATAACAAATTAAATCCATCTAAAAGTATAGAAAAATCCACCTGCCAATCTATCAAGAAGCTCATTTTCTCACTGTGTAGCGATGCGCAAAATGACATTTGAATTCGCAGATTCAATTGAATTTTTCAGATTTGCGGACATCTGGATCAAGTCGAAAATCTAGTTAGTATTTGAACGTCCAAAAACTAAATCAAAGTGAACAAAGTTCCTGCTTGTGAAAATGAACATTTCAATTGAATATTTTATGTTCCACTATGTTTTGGGTGATAAGAAGGACTTTTTAAATGGGGGACATATAGGTTTTCTTTGTGCTTCACGAAATCTTTATATATCCAAATGCTACATGAATATGGGGTGCATGACCTTTTTGTTTTAACCTGGATCGTTTGGAGGTGTGGGACAGATCACATTTCCTCACAGCTTTTGTGTGGGCTTCACCCTCCCCCTCCCCCCAACAGCTAGGGAGAAAAGTTACTAGTCTTGTGTGTGTGTGTGTGTGTGTGTTGGTAGCTTGCAATAGCACACAACCCACTGTTGTGTCTCCTGCACACCTCATGATCTGGAACCACGCTTTTAGACTTGCTTATAGACCCAGTTTATAATAGATTTGGATTAAGGTCCTTTTAATCTGGATCTCGATCGGTCTTGTGTAGAGAAAGCCAGATTAATGGTGGGAATGGAGCCTCCTTGATCTGCATTAATATGCATATAAGGAGCCCCAAGATCTGGACCAGATGCCCCTATGTCTGGATATACAGGTAAGTGCATAAATGCCCTTATTTCAAAAGTTTGGTTCTGAACAATCTCACTTTATCACTTTACTGAAAAGTACTTACAAACCTAAAAGTGTCGGAAATCTTCCTGATATATTGCTCAACTGATTTATGCGTTAATGTCTATTGGAATCTTCTGTACATTAACTATTCACAAAGTGTACGGCAGCATTTAAGAAACATAAATTAGTGAATTTTCTCTGCATTAAAATGCAAACAAATTTGAAATGGTAGTTCCTTATTTGTGGAGATTTGAATGTCCATATCGGTGGAATTTTTGTGGAGAAAAATCATCCCATTGTGCCAACAAGGAAAAGAATGATTGTGCTGATTGGTGTAAAAGAGGAAGCGTGAGTCAATCAGACAATCACACTTTCATTTTGTTTCATTTCCATTTTAGTTGTATACTACCTTTCCAAAAGAAAATTTGCCTAAGGAAATAGAAAATATACAGTGCAAAATAATAATCAATAGGGGGCCTAGGTGGGCTGCGTCCTGCGCGATCCCACAATGCCACCCTCAGTCGGACGCTGGACGGCCACGAGGTAGGTGATCCGTCGCGCGCGCGTCCTTCCAGGGCCCTGGGGGAGGGGGGGGAAACATCTTCGCTCTGTGGGTGCCTCGATGTAGGCACCCACAGAGCGAAGATCGGCCCGATCTGGGCTGGAGGGTGGTTGGGGTGGGGGTTTTGGGGACTGGGGAGGGGGGCGGCTGATCTGCGGGGCGCTCGCGCCCCGCAGACGGCCGCGATGGGGGCGGGAGGGACCCTTGGGGGACTAGAGCAATGCGCTCCGGTCGACCAAGGCGTTCCTCGCCCCCAGCCAGCCCAACATCGGCCTCCTGCCACCCCGGAATGGGGCTGCAGGAAGCCGATGCTGGTGGCTCCCCGGCTTCGGCAGCCTGATTCGGGCTGCCAGACCCGGGAAGGAGCCACGTCCCGGCGCCCGCCGGAGGCGACAGACGGGACGCACCGAATCGGGGTTCCCCTGTCCCATCTGCCAGGGTCACTGACCCAGGCAGATGGGAAAGGGGAACCCCAATTCGGTGGGTCCCGTCTACCGGCTTCGCCGCGCCGGCGCGATCGCCAGCCCGGCAAGTCGGGCCCTGGGGGCGTGCCAACGGCTGTCAGGGAGAGAAGCGTGCAAATGCCTCGTCCGGAGCTGTCTTCCACGCGTACCGGAAAGGCCTGTGCGAAAAGGCCTCAGGACAGGGAGTTGTGAAAGAGGGAAGACCAGCTTTGTCCAGCAGTAGATTGAAATGCATATGACAATTATGATATAAAGGTGTCAATATGTTCATAAGTCCCACTTTGACATTTCTGAGAATTTTTTGAAGTGCTTTTCTGCTTATTCCAGATACCTCACCCATCTTTTCCAGCCCAATTTGCCCAAGATTCTTAATTTTTCATGCATATCCTCCCCTTATTCATTTGAAGAGCATGCATTGTTGGCTTTATAACTGATTACACCTCTCCCTTTCTTCTCCATTTTCCATCTGTTGCCAAGTCATGTCACCTTTTTCTTTTCTGCATTATATACATTTATCTGCTCTCTTGAGGAAAGGACTGATTCACATCTGGTCATATCTTTTCTTGATTACTTCAACCCCTTCTCTTTTTTTCATTGTCTCATCTCAGTTCCCACCTCACATCTGTCCAGTTTTCCAATGCCAAGCTCATTCACTTTTCCAGTTTCAGTGATGTCATTCCTTAAGTTTATCCCCTATCTGTCCCTTGGATGCCATCCAAACGAAGCCTTTTGTGGAGCAGGACAAGGCAATGTTCCAGGTGAACTGGCACAAAGGCTGTGTTTCAATCAAATGGCCAAGACTCTGTCCCATGCCGCAGTAGCTTCTGGATCATCTCTACAAGCAGAATGCTGTTTGCAGAGACTAATTCTCTGGCTCAATATGCTAGCCAGGGACCAGAAGTTCATCTGGATTTGAACTGTGTACCTGGTATGAAATTCTGGGTGAAAAGAGTTGGCATTGCAGCTATTCAAATATCCCATCCTGACTTCTCCAGATGGGCACCCTCCTGCCTTACTGAAAGGTCATCCCTTTTGGAAGAAGGGGCAGGAGGCATCTACATCTGGTGCATGATGTTGCAGAGACTTCACCCCTTGGGCAATCCTATGTTAGCCATGCTTTTCCATATGGATGGTGTGTTGGTTCACAATGTCTTATATTTATCTTAAAATCATCAGCGATCTTGTTTTATTGTATTGTTGACATTATGCCCTGACATATCCAGACCTGTGTCTTCTGCTTTTCTAGCTCCATCAGCTTTGGTCATTTTAACATCACCTGGTAGAAGTCTGAATCCTGCTAGATTCAGACTGATTGTGAGAATTTCTGTATTTTGGAGGTCTAGAATTTGAGTTACACTGAACTTTACAAAATAATTGTAGAATATTGGTTAAACCATACTCTTAACTGGTTGGTATTATTGTTCTTTCCAAAACGTTATGATCAAAACTGTCATTAAATATATCTGCAATGGCTCTTGTTTCTTTTAATTTTCAATATATTACTAATAGAAATAAGAGGGTGTCATAAAAACACTGCATTTTCTTTCCTTATTTACTGTGCTTCCACCTCACCCTATCCCACCTGGCATTTACAGTTTATGAATCAACATATATATCTTTCATTACTCAGCACTATGTCCTAATACATATGCCCTCCAACATTTTCATTTGGAAGAAATATCTGTTGCTGAAATGATGACAAGGATTTCAGGTTATTTTCAGAAGATATTTGAATAGCATACAAGAAGAACTGATTGTTCTTTAGCAGTGTACCACATTAATTGCTATGGATGAAAACTATTGAGTGGAGGAGATGAGCTACAGCACCAACAGATGCTTCATTTTTATACATTTTCATACATGAACTGGGGCCTATTCTGTTGGGCAATGACGCCCAATTTGAGCAGGTGAAATCCTGACTTACTTTCAGTCATGACATTATTCTGCCCCTTTCTTCATGCCTCTGATCTATGGACCATCACTAAAAAAAACTGAACCATTTTTCAGGGACTGTCTGAAATAGGTATAGTAATCTGGGAAGTATCATCATCTTAGTTACTCTTATTTTTGTCAATATACTACAGTGCTTTTTTGTTCATTTACTCACCATCTTATTATTATTTTTTCCAAATTGGGTTATAATTTCCTAGTATTATATTATTTACATTTTAAAAATATAGACCCCCCCCCCAAGTATTTAATCTTCTTAAGGCCTAGCTTAAGACCAATCTCTGTGGCATTTTTCACTGCTCTTCCCATCCTATATTAATCAACATAATTTCAGATTTGGCAACATTTGTTTTTAATCCAGAAAGTTTTTCAAAATTTGCTCTTATAATTTTAAATGAGAGTACATCTTCCTAGATTCTTCTGACAGTAATAAAGCATCATCTGTGTACATGCTGATTTTAATTTTCTTGTCCATTTTATACCTCACTACTTCTTGCATAGTTCTTATTTTATTTATAAGAGGCTCCAAGATCATTATAAACAAAAGGGGTGAAAGAGGGCATCCTTGTTTTACTCCATTTTCAATATGCACATAGTCCAGTATTCCAAAATAGGCCTGGAGACGCCACCGTAGCCACCCCAAAGGTAAGGGGGCATGCTGGAGGAGAACGAGAGGCCGTGGTGGCCTCCCCAGGCCCACTTTGGTGCTCTTTGGAGGCTGAAAAAACACTTCTGGGTCTTCTGCAAGTGCAGCTCTCCATCCAGGGATTGCGCAACACATTTTGTTGGTATTGAATTGAACGTGGGAAATTGGCTTCACGCACACCCCTAATACACACAGTAGGGATGTGCACGAATATTTGTAACATTTGAAATTCGGCCAAATTCAGACATTCGAATTCAAATCAAATATTGCCACATTCAAAGACTGACATTCAAATCCGAATTGAAAGTTTTAATACATTCATATGAAGCTTCATATGCATTCGTATGGGATTTGTATGGGATTTGTATGGGATTTAACATTCGTATTGAATACAAATCCTACCACATTCGAAGGGGATCTATACAAACCAATACAAATTTGTATCAATCCGATACAAATCAAATACACACACACAAAAAAACCTGTGCACATCCCTAACCCACAGTATCATAGTGCTGTGTAGTGTCATGTGGTTTGGTTTCTGAAGTCTCAGAATGGTGAAGAATGAACAATGAACAGACAAGACAGTATAATAAAAAACAATTGAAACTGGAAAGAAATAAAGCATAAGAACAAGATCTAATTAGAAGTATAGGAGAAGAAATGTAGCTAGATATAATGAGTGAAAACCTGGCTGAAAAAAAAAATGTTTTAACTAAATGCCAGAAGGTGGGCAATGAAGAAGTGTGGAGTATATGCAGATAGCCATGTTCCAAGAACTATTGCTACACTCCCCATACCTTTGAGATACTATTAACCTTTGCATTTGATTGTCTGAAGGATATTGCTGCTTTATTATTGCTAAATGTTAGTAAAAAAGATTATATGCTGAGTTAGAAGTGGATCCAGCAACATATACACCCCGAATTTTTGGCAATATACATTATTTTTTGCTTCATTTTTTAAAAAAATCTAATTTATCATTAAATACAATATTCTTTTCAAACAACAAACAATATCAACTCTTTCTTTTTTCCTCCCTCCTCCTCCCCTCCCCCAGAGTTTTGCTCTCCATTTAACACCCAGTTTCCACAACCATAGAAACTCTTTTCACCAGTCCTTGTTGCGTTGTGTACCTCTTCTTTCAGCAGTGGGGAAGGTGCTTGGTGTGGTAAAATGACATCCCAATGTGACTTTGTGTCTTTTCATGAGATTTGACCAGTTTTGAGTGTGAACAGTGGAATGTGTGAAGTGGAGTGGGTCACTGGTGTTGGTGTTCTGGGGTACTTTTGCATATTTGTGCTTTTGGATATTGGTTTTGAGTGCCTCTGTTTGGGTGCTGCTTTATGGTTGGTGTTTGAGTGACTGTAGCTTCATCCAGACAGCATTTACTTAATCTGCATTTTTTGGATTATCCAGAGTAAAGCATATCCAGACATATTTTATTCTGGATTATCCACGTTTTAATCCAGATTACCAAAATGGTCATACCCCCATTTTCGCTGATCTGCTAACTCCGCTTTCAATTATCCATTGTGACCAGACCAGCCTCCCCACCCCTCCCCGCCACTCCCATTAGGCCTACCTGTGACTTCCTGGAGGCCTCGGCAGTAAGAAATGCAGTGCAAAATCAAATGAGATTTCCCATGATTCCTTTGACTCTTTGCGTAATTTCATGGAAATCAAGGGAAATTGAGTGAGATTTGCATGATTACTGTGAAATCTGAGGAGATTTCTGATTTCCCTCTGTTAAAAGCATTTGCAGTTTTAAGTAATCACAGTAGGGCCTGGAACCAATCCCCTGCTGATATGGGGGTCCAAGTGTAATGCAGGTTAAGCAAGTGCTGTCTGGATGAAGCATGACTTTTTGGGTGAAGACAGAGATTTTTGTGTGTGTGCATGTGAGCAGAGTGATTTAAGGGGGCAGGTGTGTGTCTTTTTGTGCACAACATTTTGCAAAAAAAAAAAAAGCATAATATTTTCATAGTGCACAATTTTCATAGTGTACAATTTTTGCTATGCACGGCTTCAGCTTTTCTCTCCTGATGGCTTCTTGGCCAGTTTCATGAAAAACCTCATTTATTGAAATCACTGGGCTTTCTAACCACCCATTGTACCTACATCCTGTGTGAAAAGATATCAAAGGTAGGAACTGATGTTTTTTCCTGCTGAGTTTTGACACTGAATTCCTGTACTGTATTTGTGTGTTTAATCATCTTTTTTTACTTCAGACCATTTGAAACATGGTGAATTTCTGTTATCAGTGTGTTTCCCCATGTGAAAATATTGTACTTTGGTGTCGAAGTGCCATCCTCCAAGTCCAGCTCCAATCGCATTTCCAATTGCCCAGCAGTCTGGGCAGCAACTGGAGCACAGCAGCGTGGACTTTGAGAACCAGGGGCCAGTTTTAGGAATACACTCGGACAGTTCTGGGGATGAGAGTTCAGCCAGCCAGCTTCAGGTGCATCCCTCTCCCCATCTGCTCCAGCAGGAGAAGCAGGTGTTACTCAGATCCCAGCATTTTGCACAGCTGTGTTGCAAAGGGCATGGAGCTGTATCACCTACTTAACTCAGCAGCACTCGCTGGTCCGGTGTTGCAGACAAAACATTTGTGCAACCTCCACCCATGTTCTTGCCCATGAAACTGACTCCTGGATCTTGCTATGACTTTCTGTCAAACCTCTGGAACCGGCACTTTGGACTGACCTGACGCTGACTTCTCCTGAGCCCCCAACAGATTGTTGTGAACATATGTGTGTGTGTTTGCCTTGCTGCCCTTGCCTGCCCGAGACATGACAGAAAGAAGCTGGGATCTGTGTTCAGCATTGCAGAATGTGTAATACCCTTGTCTGGTGCAGTTGGAATCTCATGTGGAATCAGTATGTTCAGCATTATACAATGTGTAACATCTTTGATGAATGTGTGGCTTGGCATCCCATGCGCCATCAGTGTGTTCAGCATTGAAGAATGTGCTCCAAACCTTGGCTTGGAAGTGAGAGGTTGTAACCTCATGCAGCATAAGCATGTTCAGCACTGCAGTCTATGCAGTAAAGTGTTTGCGTGACTTCTTGTAAGTAATTTGTGTGTTCTACATTGCAGTCTGTGAAACACTTTGGGTGGGAGCGTCGTATGTGGCATTTAAAAACATAAGAGGAGCCCTGGTGGACTAGGCCACAGCCTAACTAGTCCAGCGTCCTGTCTGGCCCACCAGTTGCTTCTGAGTATTCTAAGCATTTGTGTATTCTGGTATTGCCCCCATAATAGATACCCCTTGGGAGGATGTACTGTGCTCCTTTTCATTCAGATTCCTTTTCTCCATTGACTCGCATTGAGTCAGCTCAGCTTACCACAATGCAAATCTATGATTTTTTTTTTAACTGCAGTTCCCCTAACCCCCAGATTTACATTGAAATCTGTTGCTCCAAGGGATATGTGATGGCCCATGAATTCCTCTTAAGCAATCTTTTGTTTGAAACGAACACTAACATTAGAGGAGGATGTACTCCATCATCATTATTATTGTCATCATCAGTAGTAGTAGTAGTAATAGTATTTCTCCTACCTGTCTAAGCATACTGACACAGGAGTAAGTAAACAAACATGCACTGTATTCCCCTGCTACAAAAGACATCATCTTTAGATTTACTAAGAAATAAACACCACAAATGACATTTCTTCCCTAGTAAGCGGGCTTAAGACTACAGTTTCCCTGGAGGGAGAGAAAACTGCTGGGGTGATGGTTCTGAAATTACTGCTGTCTTCCCGCTGAAGACTCTGGTCCAACTATATTTCATAATATAAATTTTAGCCAATAGAGCACTTGACCTTGCAGCTACTGTTTCTAATTAAGTAAACAGTCAATAAACATCTATCTATCTATCTATCTATCTATCTATCTATCTATCTATCTATCTATCTATCTATCTATCTATCTATCTATTTATCTATCTATCTGTTTTCTGAGGTAGAATCTTCTATACCTCAGACTGCCTAACACACAGTAGCTGTTCAGCCAGCTTCCAATGGCTAACTTGATTTTTCCTAGCTTTCATTACCTATAACAAAAGTACAGGCGCATAATTATCATTTCCATCTTAGAAAAGGAGCAAAAACAAAGGGATAATTATAATCTGTATCTCATATTGTTAGACTGAGATTCGACATGTGCCTCTATTACATACACACCCCTCCATCCTTTCCACAGAAAAGCATCACTGCTGTGGAGACAGTACCAGGTGCATGGGGGTGACCTCACACACACACACACCGAATCGGGAGCTGACATCCATCACACTTTGAAATTTTGGATTTCATCATTTCCTGATCTTTCTAAAGGGATCACAGCACCTGGCCCTCACAGCTGTAGTTCATTTAGAAAGCAATTTAAAAACCGAGGAAAAAAGCAAATGACATCTTGCTGCCTCAGCCTTGTCATTAAGAATAGCAGAATGGCCTTCATTTATGAGACACATGGCTAAGAATTAATATCTTTCAGTGCTTTCTCCAGTTGAGATTACAAAAGGGTTGAAAAGAACACTAAATATTTAGTGTTGTGGCTGATGGAGTGTGGGAGTTCTTCCTTCCTTTTTCTTTTTAAAAATGGAATACATGGACCATCACATATTCCATGCAGATTCTATGTGCATTGGGCAAGTATTACGTGCTATAGATGCTATGTGCTTTCAGTGCTGTTGGTGTGTTCATCTCCAGTTTGCATATAATTGATCTGCCCATCTCTCTGTTATTCCTGTAGCACTGGGAGTTATTTGCCCTGCCACGTGATGATTTTCCAAACGAAATTCTTCTCAACTGAATTGGAACCAAAAAAGCATTGAGCAGCTGACTTTCTCCTCTATTGTTCAAACAATGATGATTTTTAAAATCTCCCATTTAATTCAAACAGTCTCGCTTTTCCTTCTTTCCACCTTTTCTGTTTAATTCACGGAAAGACTTTGATGCTCTAGGAAATGGATAGAGTAAGTTAATCATACTGCCGGAAGCCAAATACGATGCAAGCAGGTGCTGTGCACGTTTCCCATGCCCTTCTGCCAGCATTGATGCCAACTTGGATCAAGTGGGTTCCATACTGCCCTGGGGTTTTTTTCACTGAACCTGCCAGCAATCCTATTGAAGATTCTCCTACTGATGAGGAGAACAATAGTCACAGATGCACCAAAGTTTTACCACTCCTAATTGAACAGATTCCAAAACAGTCACCTACTTGGAAAGGAACAGATGATTATGATAAACCAGCAGGGACAATACATCTATCTATCTATCTATCTATCTATCTATCTATCTATCTATCTATCTATCTATCTATCGTCTGTCTGTCTGTCTGTCTGTCTGTCTGTCTGTCTGTCTGTCTGTCTGTCTGTCTGTCTGTCTGTCATTTATTTAGGGACATCTCACTCTTCTATCGTGTATCATTGGGTAGAATAGATTATAACAATTTGAAACAGCACTTCAACTACTTCATTCAGCCACCCATAATTCACCAAGGCTTTTTAGAAATATTTTTAGTGCTTTATATATACTTTATATACATATATACTTACAATTCTCTAAGCAACTCATGATATGTTTAAATTGTATTTAAATTACCATATTGCATCTTGTGAACTGAGTAGAAAGCCATTGTGCCTTTGAGTGAACCTGGAAGTGAAGTCAAGATATTTGTAAAAAAGACTTTAAAAGCCTTGGTGAATTAAAACACGCACACCTCCCTTTGGCACTTAGAGCAACACAATGCAAGCACACATTAATGTTAAGGTCATTGCGTAACCTATGTTCCATCTCCAAGCAGGTGTTCCCCCTGACAGGAACCTGCCTGATTTATTTGACGGGGACATGTGAATAATCAAACAAGGGCTCTCATATTGGACTGCCTATGGTAATAAAGGATCCAAAGTGAAAAACCAGGTTCTATCCATTGTTCCTTTTCTCAGCATCTGAGAACTGTATCCTATTGGTGCACCTTTGGAAGGAACTTTGTTGGATTACAATGCAGTTTTTAAAAGGAAGATTGCAAAACAAAGCAAAGAGCAAAGGGATGAGAGTTGGGACAAATAAACAGTTTGTCCACACATTTTCAATGTGGTCGATGGTATACTTTGCAAGTTGTTTTTGGACTTTTTTTGGCATTAGCATAGCAATAGAAGAGCACTGACAACCAATCTGAAGTAATGTATCATCTGTTCTTTCTTTCTTTCTTTCTTTCTTTCTTTCTTTCTTTCTTTCTTTCTTTCTTTCTTTCTTTTTCTTTCTTTCTTTCTTTCTTTCTTTCTTTCTTAATTGAACAGATTCCAAAACAGTTTCCTACTCGGAAAGGAACAGATGATTATGATCTAGCAGTGGTCTACAAAACATGGAGAATAAAAACAACTACTCTTCCTGCTTCCTTTGTTGGATTTTGGGCAAAAATGCAGCATTCTAGAATTATTACTGTGCACTGGCTATTCCCCCACCATAGAACTACCTACTTCCAAGCAGACTGGAACAATTGGCAATGCTTCTAGCCAAACAAAAAGCTGGGGTGTGGTTCCTCCCATTGGTAACTGTGCAGTTACATGATCTCCCATTGGAAACTGCGGAAACTGTGCTTTACACAGGGCAGTCCTGGGAAGCTTCACAAGCATACCCAGATGGTACTTTCCATCCCTGTCATGAGAGCAGAGATTAATGGGCAATAACTTAAAAAGAAATCTGATCCCCAGAACCTACTCTATATTAGAGGCTGGAGAATATAGTGGTCTCCAGCAGTCTTAAACAACTCCTGCCATCCTTGATCTTCTGGCTTTCTTGATCAGGGTCGATGGGAGTTCATAATCCAACAAGATCTGCAGGACTACCTGCTGCTACTCTCCTCCTAATGTAGGCAAACAATTTAACACATGTACCGATGGCATGAGGGTTTGAAGAGAAGAAACTGAATGTGAACTTTCTAGCACAAGAAATTGGACTCTAAATTCAGTAAAAAAAACTGACCCAGAGCTCTTCAGAATGAGTTCAAATATATGTTTAGGTTTTACCTAGCACCAGCTCAGGAAAGATTTAAGGTAAAAAGAGAAGGGGACAGTAGAGCATGTTTCCCTAGCAGATGGTGCAGTGGAGCTAGTGTTATGGAGGCATCAAACATGCACTTGGGCAAACTCTGGGAGTCATTTGAAGACAGATGGGCCTGGCGTGCTATGGTTCTTGGGATCACAGTCAGACATAACTCAGCAACTAAATAAACTATTTCTCTGTCATTCTATCTCACTCCAGACTATTTCTATGACACTCATTTACTCCACATGGTCTGAAAGCTGGTTCAGAGCAGGTTCAGTCACACAAAAAACATTTGTGCGCATCCCTATTGCTTATTCTCTGCATGACAAGAGACGTTTTCGCACGGGCGAAAACGGAACGCGAAAAAGGCAGCTGCGGACACGTCATCCGCATTGGCCGCGCGCGGCTTGCGTCCCGACGTGTCCGCAGCTGCCTCTTTCGCGTTCGAAATGTAGAGCACTTCGAAGTGCTCTACACGCGTTCCAACGCGGACGAGCCGTCCGCAGGCGTTCGGGAGAAGAAGCGTTCGCGCCGCTTCTTTCTCCCGATCGCCTGCCGGCTCGCCTCCGACGCCGCGCGGCTTTGACAATCAGCTGTTTTTCAAACAGCTGATTGTCGATCTGCCTCCGCGGCCGCCGGCGCGCCCCTGGCCGGCGTTTGCCGGCTAAGCCAGCTTCGGGCGCTTTGACCATTCGCACCCAGACGCTCCGGAACGCGTTTACACGCGTTCCGGAGCGTCTGTGTGTGAACGGGGAAAGCGCCCGAAGCTGGCTTAAGCTTTCCGCCTGAACGCGTTCGGTTTCGAACGCGATTCAGTGCGGAAATGCCTAAGGTCTCTGCAGAATTAAGCTGTCTTATGGAACCCTATGCTCAGTGGACTCTTCGCCTACTAGGGTTTAATTAAATTTGCAAACAAAGTCAAATCCTATTTGCAGATGTGGGAATACAGTCCATTACACACTGGACCTAGTCAGGAAGCCATACTTAGGGAAAGGTAACAATAAAAAATATAAAATCTGAGTTAAAGTGAACTAATTAAAACAATAAATAACACTGCCTGAAGGGAGGAGGGGAGCTGTTTCCACATCCAAAGGCAAGGGCAAAAAGATGTGTCTTCAATAAACATCTAAATGCCTATAATGAAGGTGCTTGTCACACCCCTGGTGGTGGTGTTGGGGTCATCGCAAGGTCTTCAGCTGATAAGGTCTTCAGTCCATCCTCAGGTCTGACTGCTCACAATTTTTCATTTCTGTTCCTTTTACTTGTAGACTGTCCACCCCCACCCCCACCCCGATTTGGACTTTCCTGAATGGAAAGTCCAGAAATAAAATGGATAGAAATAAAAAGGTGTGAGCAGTCAGATCTGAAGATGGACCAAAGAAAGTTTAAAGTGAAGGTGTGACCAGGGCCTACCTCTGAGAAGGGAGGTTCACAGTCACTACCTAGTGCAAAGGACAAGGTGGTCGTGTGTATCTGCTATAAATATGCACAGTTTGAATGGTACAAGCTGTTCACAGGGCTTATGGACAAACATGAAATTATGTACCCTGACATTCTAACACTATAGCAGCCTGGGTGTCGTTATTCTCGTTTTTTCTCTGCTGCCAGTCCCAGATGAATCTGTGTCCTTTGATGTAGATAGTATAATACTCAGTTTGATGGCCTTCTTCTTCTTTTTAAAGGAAAGCATCAGAAGGAGGAATTGAACTTCATATCCTTACTCTGAAATTAGCTCCATTGTCAAAAGATGACAGCTGTATCCTGATTTTAAGAATTCCATGTCAGAATAAAGCTGAGGCTGTTTTTCTTTCTTTCTTTTCCTTTCTGAAAAAATCATTGTGTTACTTCAAACAGACCTGTAATGGTCCCTCAGCAAACCATTTTCAGAAGTCTTGTGTAAGTAAGATAAAAAGGCCCCATTTCTGAAGAGATGCTTTTGTGGGCTAGGTCAGAGTGCTCTTTCCATGTGGTTCATTCCCAGTCGAATTTCCTAATAGCCGATCTCCTCAGCTAACAGATGCCCGGCCTCATGTCAGAACCAACCCGAGCCACCACTGAGATGATATCCAGCTCCTTTCTTATTGAGCCGTTTCCCTAGCAGATGGTGCAGTGCTGCAGGCATACTCCTTCCTGTTAATTACCAGCCTTAGCTACAGATGGAAATGTCAGTCAGCCTCACAGGTCCTGGTTCCTGCCATTGCCTCAGTCCATAGCCCTCTACCTAGGCAAGATGCTGCCAACACACACCATGTGTTTTGTGACTGCTGACTAGGCAGGCAACAAAAAACAACTCGCTTCATGAATATTCATGGAGGAATGTTTCGAGTTCTGTTCATCTCGGATGCTTATAGATCTGCTTAAAGGAGACGGCGCCTTCGTAAACTCCGTGTGCCCTCTTGTTTTACTCCAGTGCAGATAGGCAAGTGATCAAAGTGGGTTGCTATGGCAACCCTATAGCGGACAAGTAAATGCCAGCCTTGTAGGGGCACCGATTTCTCACTCATATTCTTACCATACCTTAAGTGCCAATTCTTTCTTATTTTTAACCTGTAAAATTGCAGACCAACATCCGCAGAGCTGAACTGATTAGTTAAAAACTGTTGGCTTTGATGAAACACTGTCTCACTGGCTTTGAATATGCCAATACAGTATTATCTCTGGTACTAATCTACGTTTGGCAGACTCATTTCAAAATAATTTCGTTGCAATATATTTTTTTAAAAAAACATATTCAATTATTTTTATAGTATCTGAAAACCTTTTTTGTGTATCTGAAAAAAAAACCTTTTTACAGTATCTGAAAACCTTATATATATACCTGACTTGTTCTCTTCCAAAAGCATGCTATAAATATAATTGAGGTTATTCTGAAAATGCACTGTTTCAGTCATTTTGCTATAAATTGTTCCAGCTACCATGAAAATGAAAAATATTTGATATTTTTTAGAAATTGTGTGTATTATTTTTTTTAAAAAACTTTTATTATATATTGAAGCAAGACAAGACATGTCTGATATGATGATGGCATAGATCTACAACCTATAAAAGAGACCTTCAGAGACTAGAAGTGTTCTTCTATGGCTAAAGGTACCTAGGAGATACCTGGCCATGAATGTCTTTCTGGTAGGTGCAAAGTGCTTGAAAGTTTTAATGGATGGAAAATACAACACTAAGAGTTCTAGGTTTGCTCATGGCAAGGCTTGCACTAAGGTAGTACAGGTTCTATTTTTTAGGCCATGTCCTCATGCAAGCCATTTGGCTCGGAATGGGCACACACATGGGACCAGAAGCGGGTCCAAGATTGAATCTTGCCCATGCAACCACACCAAACCCTGGCATGGGGAAACAGCTGCACCTCCTCTCCACTTCCTCTCTCCTCATTGGAAGCCGGATTGACATCAGCCTACCCCTGTGCAGCCAGCTGCAAATGCCACACACCCCTCCCTTAGCGGCACAGAAAGCCAGGACTGGGCTGGGAGGCATGGAAAAAGTTTTAAATTAAGTTTAATAAATTTTAAAATAATTTTTAAAAACCCAAAGCCGCTATGCATACCTCCGCTCCACCGGGAACCACAAGAATGCACAGCAACTTTAAAAAGGAGAAAATCAAGCCACTATCATGATCACCTTGGAAAGGGGGGTGGAATATTTTGGGAAAGGAAAAGAATCAAGCCATTATCCTGCCTGCCTTGGCGATCGGGAAATGGGGGTGGAATATTTGCCATGGAAAAGGGACAAAAATTAAGCCATTATCCTCAGTGGTTGCACAGGGCAGGAATGGCAAGCACACTCCACCTCCCAATGATGCAAGTGCCGATCTCCTCCCCAAATAGCCTGGGATCATCCCCATGCACAGTCTCAGCTCACTAAGCAATGTGTGCTGGAACCCCAAATCATGCCCAGACTTGTTTTTTGGTGGTATAAAATTTGGTCCTGGTCTGGCACGGTTTGGGGCTATTTGGTCCACGGAAACTGGACCAAATAAAAGCCGCATGGGGACACCCCTTGCCGAACCCGATTTCAGTACAAGACCAAACATACATGGGGATGCACCCTTAGTGAACCAGTTTATGGGAAACTACAAGGACTGGAACTAGTTGTTACGTTTTATTACTTGTTTTATGTTGTTTGTCTAAAAGTTCCCTTTCTTTCATAAGCCACACTGTATAGTTTTTAAAACAGAAAGCCAAGATACAACTAGTGTAAAAATACTTAAATAATCTCAAATATGTTGTTTGATCTCTGCATATTGTTTAAAGTGCCCTGCATCTTCAAATCTAAATGCCATTGCACTGTGTGAACTATGCAAAGGTGTTTATGGAGAAGAGCTAGCTGCTATTCCTTCTACTCACAAATATTTGGATCCAGTGGCAAATTTGTGAATTGTGGCTGAGATCAGTTTTGTTACACTCAGACCACAAAGGCTGCATATCTGAGGTAGCTTATTTGATACCGCTGTCATTTCAAGAGCCTTTTTGCAATCACAAAAAGAAACTGAGGACTACAGTCCTAACCTTGTACTAGCAAAACAAAGATGCCCATTCTTTGCAATGTCAAGAGGGTGCTCTAGTGAAGCAAAACTATTGGAGTGAAGCAGACTCATTACTGGGGCAGCAGATGGGTGGATGCAGAAAATGGTACAGAGAAGCAAGTACAGCTAAGTAACTTATTTTGCCCTTGCCCTGGCTTCTAGTCTAGGCTGAGGCAGCAAAGAACTCACATCTAATTAGGGACAAAAGAGTTGTTGGCTTTGCTGCTTTTCGCTGCGTATTACAGCATTCAAATGCTCTCAGACCTAACTGCTGATCAGAATGCAGCTCCTGCTCCAATGACACAAAGTTCTGAATTTTACTGTAAAATATCTGGCAAAAGTAGTGTAATAAATAAACATTATGCGTGTGGGTGTATATTTACGTGTGTCACAACTGCACAAGAACTGAAAGGAACAGGATAGAAATGGGTTCACCTTAACATTTGTGAAACAGTGCGAACCTATCAAAACAATGCAAAAAACTCAATTTACTAATTGGTCTATTTTACTTAGAAGCAACCTGAAAACAGCACTTATACTCCAACCACATATTTACTCCGTTTCTTCACTTACTTTTGCTATCCTGGTGCAAGCTGCAGCGGGTTGTTTCTGGTTCAGAACAAGACCATTCAGGTTGGGATGGTCTGTTCAACACCGATTCTACACTGGCTTAGAAGCTCACTTGAGCTTTGAAGCTGGTGTAGGGTTGCACTGAATGTCAAAAATGGAATTTCCTGACCTTCGGAGATCCTCAGGGTCTCATTTCAATGGCACATTTTGTGCTGTTGAAATGAACCCCCTGTGAGATACTGGATCATGGAGACATGCTGTCTGCATTTCCTAATATGCCAGTAGGGCTGAAAATTCAAGTCTACCTGTGAATAAGACTGGAGGGGGGGTCCACTTACCTCCCTTAATCTGGATCTAAGATGATCCCGATCTAAGGAATGGGTCCTTCATTTAATCTGGATTTAGTAGATCTGGATCTAAGGAGGTACATGATGTGTTTCCACAGGTGGTGTAGCACCCAATAGCAATGGGTGCTAGGCGTGCTCACAGTGGAAATGCAGGAGAACCCATGCGGTGAATCTGACTCTACCCACAAGGGGCCTACCCGTCACCCCATGTTTTTTTTTGGGGGGGGGGTTCCACGGGGTGGTGGTACAAACTCTGTAGATGCTCCAGAGTGGCTCCAGAGAATCTTTGAAGATTGTGGCAAGTCACTCCTGTGCCTGTGCCATTCTACAGAGTTTCCTTCAGAGGTGTCTTTAGAGCCATCTTTGGAGCTGTCTTCAAAGATTATGCACAGGCTTCAGAGCTTCGGATTTCGGGGCACTCCCCCCATGGGTGTGTCCCCCAAGCCCAGCCCTAGACCCCATTGCCCAATCATGGTGGAAACACACTCCGTATAATCCAGATTTGATGCCTGAAGACCCCATTGTAGACCCCTTTAATGGGGTCTACAGGAAATCTAGATTATAGGTCTTGAAGGACCCATTTAATCTGGATTTCCTTAGAATAAGTGGAAACAAATGTGGCTCCAATGGGGTCTGCAGTGGAAACAGGGTCTTCTTGCTCTGATCCTAATGGGTCCTTAATGGGTCCCTAATGGGTACTTAATGGGTACTTAGTGCTAGTGCAAACCCCCCTTATATCTACTTGTGAACTGGTCTAGGATGCTTGTCGAAATGGAGCATACTAGGAGGGCACTGTGCTTCCCTTAAAGCACACCAGTGTGCAAAAGAAAAGTCCGTAAACACCTTCTTGTTCCACAATAGGTGCAAGTTCAGAAAGGCCCTCGTACAGAGCAATGTTTGCTGGTAGCTGGAGGTTGGTCCAATAAGATTCTGATTGCCAAAGAAAGGACTCCTTTTATTTTTCCTAACTGACTGACTGATAAATTGATTGGACCTGCTCCACTAGCAGGAATGTGAATGTTGAATTTGGTCTCTTAAAATTAGCACTTGGAATGACTCCATTGTTTGATTAGCTAATAAGTGGATAATACAGTGCATGCGACCATAGGGACAGGAAAAACGTCACTTCTAAAACTGAATAATGCAATTCTCATTTCTCTGAATGTTGTAGTTCTCTCATAGAATCATAGAGTTGGAAGGGACCTAGGGTCATCGAGTCCAACTCCCTGCTCAATGCAGGATTTCCTAAACCATCCCAGACAGATGTAGATCCAGCCTCTGCATGACCTCCAGCAAAAGAGAACTCACTACCTCCCATGGCAACCTATTCCACTGACTGAGTGTACTATTCCATGAGTGTACAGAAAAGTGTTGAGCATAAACTGAAAACTCAATAGACTTTCCTGTGTCTGCTTTATTTCAGATAGGAAAGTTATTAAATGGACTTTCCCAAGCAAGATCAGTTGGAGAAAAAGCATGCTTTCAGGATGTCAACCCAATATTTTTAAAAGGCGCTGCTTGCCAGATGTTGAAGAACTACAATCCTCATGGTAGTAACATTGGAAGTATCTTGGATGATAAAAAAAATGATTTTACTGGCTTTCAAGACAAGCGCTGAGGATGTGCACAAATATTCATTACATTCAAAATCTGTACGAATTCATATGAATTCGAACATTCAAATTCAAATTGGATGTTGGCACATTCAAAGATTTGACATTAGAATTAGAATTAAATGTTTTGATACATTCATGCGAAGCTTTGTATGGGATTCAAATCTAACATTCATATTGAATTTGTACGGAATATTCATATTGAATTTGAATCCTACCACATTAGAAGGGATTTATTTGAACAAACAATTTTCTTGCATTTGATTCGATACGAATTGAAATTTAAAAAAAAATCATGCATGTCCCTAGTAAGCACTCATTGAGGTCAACAGCTCTCATGGAAAACCTTGCTTCCACATCATTTCAAAGCCTACTTGGTTGTGCTCGAAACACTGCGATTCATCTCCATGAGAGCTCACCACACTCTAGTTATCACAGCCACTTAATCCATCTTTCCCTCTTGCAGGTCTCCCAGTGCTCCCTGCAATAGGTGTAGTGCTTCAACATCTGGCAGGCTGCACTTTAAGTAGTCCTGAATCAAAGCTTTAAACTTATGTATCCCAAAAGAAAATTGGAAGCATGTTAGCAGTCTTCATTTGTAACTTATCAATCAAAATCTATTGCTCAACAACCCCTCTTGTAATTTGAAAAAAGGCTTTCTCACCTGTGGTCATGTGCAGACGTTTCCCCACTGAGATGTCTTTAGGGGAGAATCCTTGTGGATGCACCTCTGCCATCCCAGGAGGTTTTCCAAATGGCCCTTGCCCAAATTGGTTGCACTTCACAGCTGGGGTTGATAAAGGGGAATAACGGAAGGTGACATTTCCACAAGCAATGTTTCTTCTACCATCCCATGTGTCAGACTTAATTTCTCATCTTGACTGTCACTGGGCTCCTTTTAAACTCTTGCCCTAAAAAGCTCCCCTCAGCAATGAAAGAAGAAGAAGAAGAGCCGGACTCTTACCTGGGAATACCAGGTTTGATTCTGCCCTTCCCCACAAAGCCAGCTTAGTGACCTTGGGCTAGTCACAGCTCTCTTCTGAGCTCTCACAGCCCCACCCATCTCACAGAAAGCTTTGTCAGCTGCTTTGAGTCCCTTTAAATGGGTGAGAAAAGTGGGGTAGAAAAGCCAGCTCTTCTTAAACTCTTCTTTCAAGATAGCTCAAATACATTACATATTTATGGCATTTGCTTTTTGCTTTTCTGCTCCACCACTTCTGTGCACCCCTTCCCTTTTTATGTGCTATTCTTCTCCATGTGATTACATTTTTAAAAAAATAAAATACGTTTGCAGAAAAAATACTAGATAGATTGATAGAGGAATCATACACATAAATTGAGGAGAGAAGAGAAGGTGCCTCACAAACTCTTTGTGTACCGCCCTCCCCCTAGACATTGGCTGAAAGGAAAGACTGGGCCCCATCCACCACACTGTTACCAGATCAACTTTGGATGTGCAGGTATCATCAGAAATCTTGACTGCAAAACTGGAATTTGAAATATACAGGGTTTTGATGTATTAATTTGGCTTTATAATTGGCATAATTAAAAGCTAAAGGCAGACCTTGGAACGTGGGAGAAGCCTTAATATAGCAAGACTGACTCCATATTGGCCTGGAAAAAGACATAGGTTTTTTCTCTCTCTCTCGTTACAAGCTGGCTGTTTGCAAAAGATTAAAAGTCTGAATGCAAGAAGACAATGCTTGAGATTTAATCTTGATTAAGTCAAGAAGGAATGCTGACACCTGGATGATCTTTGTTTCTTTCTTTTTGGGGTAACAGATTTTTTTAAATAATGAAGGGGAAATAAAACCATGGAATCTGGGACAGAGATGGGTTTGTCTAATTTTAATAAAGTAATAAAGAATAAAATGGAATGGATTTTTGGAAAAGATTTGCTAAAACAATGTACCATATATAGGAATTGGAATTACTACCTAAATGGAAAAGTCGCCAGTGCTAGGATGTAAGATTTCATATTGAATGTGGCTTGGTTTACTTCTTAACAGAATTGGATCGGAGTCTGCTAGTGTTTACATACCCCAAGTTAGCCAGGAGATGTGCTAATTGGAAACGTTAATTTAAGGTACACAAGGCAGTAACTTTTTGCAATCAAGCAGAGACACAATAGTATAATATAAGCATGATTTTACATTAAGAAAAGCTGAGTTCTCTCTTATTTTCTGAAGGAGAAACAGAAGTTTAATGGGGTTTCTTTTCAATAAGAAATTATTTAACCTTATTCTCTAAAATAAGAGGGTTTTTAAAGATCCTATTCATTTCTTCTTTTTCTGTTGAGTTTCATTGAGGGGCATTTCCATTGTGGAAGAGGGCAATGATTAACTCAGTGTCCTCTAGGAGAATTTCTGTTAATGGCTAGAATAAACAGTTGGCCAAGGGGAAGAGAAATAATCCTTTTTAGACTCAAAATAAGAGAAATAAAATATTTGGGTTTCAGATATATTTTTTCCTGTTTACCAGTATTGTTTGCTTCATTAGGAAATGTTAAGTTTGGGTTAATTTGTATTTTTGGGGGGAGAAGCTATGAGGAGACTGGAGTCACGTACACATTTTTATTTATTAACAAGGGAAGAACGAATCAGCAGTTTAAGGTTCCAGTTTTTGGGCTATAAAAAAAGGCAGAAAAGAGATGGTTTTGGAGGGAGGTCTTCTTCTTGTCATCATGGGAGGCTAGAGAGGCCTGGAGAAATTTTTCTATTCTCCCCCCCCCCTTTTCTTCTTTCTGCTACACAGAAAGTGGGCGGAGTTTTGCTGCAAGAACTGCATTTTAAAACTTTTGCAGTTTTGAATTTGGCTGGAAAAAGCAATTAAAAAGACTATTTTTTAAAGTATTTCTTTTTAATTTGTGTTCATTTTGGGGATCAGTCTAACTAAGACTGAAGGCCTTCCCAATTTTGAGTCATTCTTGGTTCCTGAAAAGGATGCAGTTTGCTGAAATCCTACGCACTTTCAGTTCTGAACTTCTGGGCGTGAAGAGGATGGGATCGTTGGTGAGAACAATGGAAGATTGCTTTCTATTCACTTTTCTCCCATATTTTTATTAAAGGTCTAGGGTTAGGGAACTCTTTCTAGAATTAGGACTAATTTTATTCTTTTTCTTTTGGGTTTTTATATGTTTCTTTAAGATTTGGAATTGCTCTTATGTAATCTCATTCTCATTTCTGGGGCTCTTAATCACAAAAGGCAATTTTATGATGTTTTGGGGATTTTCTTTGCTGCATAGTTTCATTTTTGGGTCTCAGGAAAATGGGGCAAACTTAGTTTAATGCATAGAGATGCGTTAATGGGACCTGGTTATATTTGGGCTTTTGGGCATGCCTATCTCTGTTCTTTTAAATGTTCTAATGGAATATGTGTCTGATGTGGCTTTAACTTCTTTTCTGTATTTCTAATAAATTCTTTGCATTGGTTTAATAAGAAATACTGGCTTTTGAGTCTAAAATGATTGTTGCCTCTGTCTTATGATAATTCTCGTTATTAAAGCCTATGTAAAATGATCCAACTACCTATTCCCCTGGGGAGGTTTAAATTCTGTGTTTTGGGGGCTTCGAAAATAATCCAAATTATCCAAATTTTACCCCCCACACACACACACACACATTTGCTTACAGTTTAATACTGTAGCGGTGTGTGGTATTATCATAAGAACACCACGTCCTTTATCCTGCCTCACTACTCACACTGAAAAAGAGAAAATGTCTTGGGATGCCAGGACAGTCTAAGTCATCTGGAAAAGATGACTACAGTTAAAACAATCTGACAGGAATAAGCCGGCTTGGAAAATTAAAATAATGTGAGTAATGTGACCAGAAGACAACCTGAAGTCGTCTTAAACTAAAGGTGTGACCAGGGCCTGTATATCACAGCACGCATCTGACATGTAGCTCATTGGGATATAAGCCTTGGACCATGGGTCTGATTTGGTTCTGTCGCTGCTTTTCAGATGGACAGAGGACACTAGATTGCCCTACTTACCTAGCACCATTACTTAAAGGTTCAAAAGGTTCACCAGTTTGGTCCTGTGGTTAGAGTGTCAGAGTCTTATATGGTAGTCTCCCAGTCTGATTCTTCACTCCACCATGAAGCCAGCTTGGTGACCTTGGGCTAGTCACAGCTCTATTTCTGACCTCTCACAGTCCCACCTACCTCACAGGGTATCTGTTGTGGGGAGAAGAACAGCCGCTTTGAGTCCTCTTAAGGGTGAGAAAAGTGGGGTATAAAAGCCTACTCCTACTCTAATTCTGGATCCATTTACAATGTCTTGGATGAGGCATTCCCCAGTCTTGAAGTCTGCATAGGATGGGATGGGTAGGTCAAGAGGATTTCATTGTACCCTCAGCCAAATCAAGCACTCTGGCCCCAGAGCAGGCCCCTCCCATGCCTATAAGGATTTTGCCATTCATGAACCAAACAGGCCAACCTCTATCAGGTAAGCAAGTGTAGGCTGCATTTTTTCCACTTTCTCTTCTCTGAAATCTGAATTCTACTGCATTCATAGTAGTATTTATATATCACATATTGAACATCATGCTTAAATGTTTCAGCTCTTGAACTGAATGCAGTAACAATAAATGACTGAATTTAATGGGACAATGAATTTTGAATCAGAAAGTTCGTTAAAAGGCATGCCTACACATGGCTAACAACAACAAAAAAAAACAGCCACATCTTCCATGTCCAGATGGCAAATATAAATGATAAGATCATGCACAGGTAAATGAGTAGAAAACAAAACAACCCTAGAGAAAATGTAGACACACATACACATGGATAGAAAGGCTTAAGGGTATCCATAGAGCATATAGAGCAGCATTACTTCCCCAAAGACAAGGAGAACCAGTACAGCTCTTACCCAATGTCTCCCATTTATGAGACATGAGGGAGAAAAGGTAGGCCAGTGGTACTACATACCTCCAACCTCTTCCTGTGCTGTTCTTCCTGGAAAGACTGCAGATTAAGCAAAGGAAACTTCATTTCCTGTTGGATTTCTCCTGACTTCAGCAACTGAGCATCTTGGAAGCAGCTGATTGCCTAACAAAGGCATGTACATCTTAGGATGTACACAAAGAGGGAGTGCTGCAAATGTAGCACTCCATTCCCTGATGTCAAGATTGTAGCCATGGATCCTCTTCCTTTGGATTCTGGGGAAAGCTCCCCCACTTCCTACCATCAACACTGCAATCCTGCCTTCTTGTGGTGTATTCATGAAGTCAAAGGTAGGATCTGCACTGGGCTGTTAAACCAGGGGCCTTTCTGCACTTGGCCTTATTCTGGAATATATCCCAGAATAGGGCCTGCTATCTGCACGTTGGTGCAGACTATAGAAGGACCCAAGTGAGGCCTGCCACAGGCTGTATAATCTTGTGGTTAGTAGACTGCTATTCAGAGATATATTCTAGAATATGGCCAAGTGCAGAAATGGCTCAGGTCAGTAGTATCTGGTTAATGCTTTGTCTGCACTATGGACCATGCCTCCTAGGGAAAGTTGCATCTGTTGGAACATGCTCCATTGAGAAAATGGTGCCAATGAGAGATCATTTTATGGTTATGTTACCAATTTATAGTTATTTTATTATTTTATAGAATGTTTTATAAAGCATTAACCATTGGTGGACCAGATCAGGTGCTTGTATGAGGATGGCAATGAGTGGGTGGTTTGGTCCACCAGGTGCAAGGAACATGGTGCCATTTTGCTGAGCTTCCATAAGTGGTCCTGGAAGTATGTCATGTCCAATAGCTTATTGAGAATATTCTTGGTCACCATTGCAACCTGAGCAAATAATCTATCCTTCACAAAACTTCCCAGTTTTCATCTCCAATCTGCTTGCCTTATTATTATTATTATTATTTTAAGTAATTGTCCCCCTTCCAATCTGCTGGTAAGGCTGATGCTTTCACTCACATTTTTTTAAAAATATACTCTGAACTTTTCAAGAATCCTCAGTTGCATTTCATGTGACCCACATGAAATGGCTTTGAAAGGATCACTTGGCTTAACCACTCATTTATTTTATCCCTTTGTGTTCCAAATTTGCCAAAGACATCTGACTGGTTGTAACTAGAAAGTGAATACTGTACTCAATAGAACCCCGGTGTGGCCCAGTGAAGCGATGCTCATTTCCTCATGTATAGTACAATAGTTTAATGACATCCTGCACACTGTTTAATTCTCTCTCACTTTCTCTCTTTCAGTGAGTGAGCGTGTTTGTGTGTGTGTGTGCAAAAGAGAGAAATAGATGGAAAGAGAGACAGCGAAGGGCTGAACCCACATGGGTGACAGAAAGAGACTGTGGAAGCCTGAGGGATGCTGTGTCTTCATGCCAGCAGTGCCCCTGGGCTTGCTGTACTTTATCTAAAGATGCTAGAGGGCCAGCAGGTACCCTCCGATGGATCCTTAGAGCCTTCACCCCTTACCCTTAATCAGTCTTGAGGCCATCCTCTGTCCCACAGGATCACATAGCAAAGTGCATTTTCATTTCTTTTGTGAATTTTCTCTCCCAGATTGGGATTATTCTGTATTTAATTTATCCCAGCATTGAGTAGGGGCCTGTTTGCACTTGGCTTTATTCTGGAATAGGAGCCTGCTGTCCACATGCTAGTGAATGTTAAAGAAGGCCACATACTTATGCTGGAGTCTGCATAAGTATGAGGACAACAGACCCCTATCCTGAGATTTATTCTAGAATATGGTCAAGGGCAAATAGGCTCCAGGTTTCAGCTGCAAGAAATGGACCAGGTTGAAGGGCTGCTGGCCTCTGCACTGGACAGCCACAGTGTGGAGGACAGCCAGTGAGCTGGGGCTCACTGCTAGAGTGGGCAACCACAGCTTGGGCTACCAGGTCAGTCAGTTGCATTGAGCAAGGCTTCCAGAGACTTTGCTGGAGTCCTGCTAGAGAAGAGAGTCATCTTCTTTGGCTGGCTCCATAAGTAGCAGCTCTCCTTAGAGCTTGGGCACTTGATATCTTTGGCAAGGATTTCCCACCCCTGGATGATGGGTTCTAAGGTTTTCCTCAAGCCTTCGTTCTCTGTCTGTGTGCTCTTGCTGGGACTGATGGGATGAGCAGAGGAACTCTGCACTTCTTGTTTGATGAGGGGTGGAGGGGGGTTCCTCATGGGTGCCATGATAGTAGGTACCATCTTGAAAGCTTTATTGTGGATTATATCCCAGAATAAGGACCTGCTATCCATAAGATGGTGCAGACTACCATGATCTGCACCATCATGCAATGGCAGGACCCTATTCTGGGACAAACTCTGGAATAAGGCCAAGTGCAGGGAAGGCCTTAGACAAATTCATGGAGGACAATGGCTACTAGAACAGATGCGTAGGTATTGTCTCCAGGTTGGAGAGACAGGCAGGATCCCCCTAAGGGCTATTTCCAGGCAACTGAAGGCAGGTAAAAGCTTTTATCTTTTGCTTGAGAAGTCATAGGTGGGCCATTGCATGAGTATTGGACTAGTTAGGCTGTGGCCTGATCCAGCAAGGTTCCTCTTATGTTCTTATATTTTCACACTCCCCCTGGACATTCTTTTTTGTTGTGCTGAAAATGCCTGATTTCTGCATTTCCACCGGAATGAAAAAGGTCACCTGGGTGGCATCTTCAAAGCTGGGGAAGTTTCACTCTCTGACTTTGAAGAGAGCAAGAGGGCGAGGCATGAGATGTTCAGATACCATGCATCTCATCTCCAGGCCAGGAGCAAGCATCCTTGCCTTTAATGCACTTTGATCCTCCATCAAGGGGATGCAACCAGAGAGAGACCCACAGTTTGCTGACCTGGATTATTTATGCTTAATTGTCAAGCCCTATATTTGAGGCCTGGGAAAACAGCACTTTCAAATGCATTGTCAGCCCTCCCTGGCTGATATGCAGCATGGGCGTACAATGTGTTTCTCTGAAAACCCATTATTAATGATGAGAGGTTTTTTGTGTGTTTTTTCCCCAGCCACGATCCATGAAAACATCAGAAAAAGAAGTAAAAGGGGGCTTTATTGAAAATTGGGAGAGAAAAATAACTCTCAGCCACTGATAAAGTGCTGCTGTTTCTTTGCTGTTAATTAGCAGCTGTTGCTTCCCTCAAGTAGTGCAAATTATTCTGCTGAAGGAACAAAGCCTCAAGTAAGGAAGTCATTCAGTTTGTTTACATGCAGTGGTAGACAAAAGCATTTCACCTGATCTCATAAGCGGCAGGTTCAAAAGCTCACCACAGATGTCATTGGATCTGTGGTGGTCCTTAGGAGAAACAGTAAAGCTAAGGAAGAAAGTGGAGAAATTTTAATTTTAAAAGGAAGACAGTTTTTAATAGAGCAAATATCATTAGCATAACAATTGACTCACACAACTAAAAATATGATCCCCCACCCACATACGGTGCTCTCCCCAAGCATAATACATAAGACAAAGATCACAACCCTGACAGAGTTCTGGTTCACACTTGTTTTTTACTGATTAATGTTGGAGAAAGGGTGGGGGAGTATTTGGCCATTACACAACTGGCTAGTATATGTAGGCATATTAGGATCCTCCATTCCAGGGATATGCACAAATATTCGTAACATTTGATATTCATTCATTCATTCATTCATTTATTCATTCATTCATTCACATTTTTATCCAGCCCTATACCCGAAGGTCTCTGGGCAGGTAACAACATCTAAAATCAAACATTATTAAAACAATAACATTATGTATTAAAACAAAATAAAGCATCAGTTGCTCAAACAGATGTTTAAATTACATGTACATACAAAATAAGGATTTGAAAAAAATATATATATGACTTGAGCACATACATTTTTTTTATTTAAAAGTACCAGTAATTACAGAGAAATAAAAGAGAGCAAAGTAACTAAAAGTACTATTACATTCAATTAAGGCAGTAAGAGACAGAATGGGGATGTCAAACACAATCTGAAAGTCTGGCTCTCTCTTCAGATTGCTTGTCCACCACAAATTCTAGAGCTTGAAGGAAAGCTGCCACTGCAACACTGGGTGTCTGAATGTTTAGCGCATGGGCTAGAAAAGGGAGTTTTCTTAAGATGAGGCCACTAAGTCCTTCACTCTTCCTTGAAATTTCTTTCGATATTAGTCTTAGCTTTGAGACATTGTTTTCTAGAAAACCAATCATCTCCAGCTCACAGAGTGTCAGCAACTGCTGTCGAGGGTATATTATCATATGAATTTGTACAAAATCGGACATCTGTATATGAATAGAATGTTATGACATCCATACATCGGCATTCGTGTTTGTACAAATGCTTCAGAACATTTGTGAACCAGGGGAGGTGGGAAAATGGTTGTGTCAGTCACATCTGCAACAGACCCAAAGCTCATTTGACATGGACTGAGAGTGGATTCAAAGTGGGTTAAGGGCAGATGCTTTCAGACCAGATACGTTATGGGGTACATATTGGATACGTATGGATAATTATGCATTCATATCAGATATTTGTATGAATACATTCATATTGAATAGAATCCTACTACATTCAAAGGGGATCTATTTGAATGAATACAAATTCTCTTACATTCAATTTGATATGAACTGAATGCAAGAAACCCCATCTGTGCACATCCCTACTCCCTTCTGGACACTGGGGCAGTCTAAGGGAGGGTCCAGGTGGGGCGTGAGGAAGGGAGGCTCCTAGTACTCTTGTTATACAGGTGTGCCCCACACCTAATGATCCGATAACCACAGATTCGCACATCCGCCCACTGGTACCATCACACCCTCCTCATAGGCTTAACCCAGGCCTCCTGGAGGTTCACTCACAGCTAAAAGGGCTGCCCCCAGCCGAGAATCATGGGAAATAGCATGAGATTTCCCAAGGATCATGGGAAATAACTTGTGATTCCCTGGGAATCATGGAAAATCTTGTGAGATGTTCTGGTGTTCCAAATATCCACAGCTTCCCATAACTGCAGTGGGTTTTGGAACCTATCCCCGCCTGGACATAGGGGCAGGCCTGTACTGGCCAGTGCAGAATCACCCTTTCACTTTTCAACTGCATGGATGCCTTTGAGTAGCCCTTTTGCATCATAATGAATTCTGTGCCCTGGGAGCACTCAGTAAGCCCTTGGTGCTCATTAGAGTGTTATAAGTTTAAACTGCTTGGGAGTAAGGATGTGCATGGATTTTTTTTTAATCCAATTGCAAGAAGATTAATATTCATTCTAACAGATGCCCTTTGAATGTGGTAGGATTCATATTTGATACAAATTTTCAATCCCATACAAATGTATATGAATCCCATATGATGCTTCATATGAACGTATCAAAACATTCAATTCGATTTCTAATGTGCTAACATTCGATTCATATTTGAATGTCTGAGTTTACATGAATTTGTACAAATTTTGAATGTTATGAATATTTGTGCACATCCCTACTTGGGAGAAATCTGGCTTCATGAGTTTGGTAGATCCTGTGGCCCTTAGTCAAGACAGAAAAAGGAAATGGTTTCACCACAAAATTGGCCAGGCTGGAAACAAAGGAGGGAACTAGAGATGTACACATAAAATATCTCACATTTTGTTCACTACTGAATAGAACATCCAAAATTCAGTTCATTGTCAAATTGTGGGGGGGAAAAAAACAGATTTTTGCATTTGCATTTGAATGTTTTGTGAACTTTTCATGATTTTTCCCCCATTTAAAAAGTCCTTTTACCAGCACAAAAATAGTGAAATACAAATATTTACAAATATTTGATTGAAATGTTCATTTTTGCACACTGCAGCTTTGTTCACTTTAATTGATTTATGAATGTTTGAATAATCAGACTTTCAATTTGATGTGAATATCTGCAAATTTGAAAAATTCAATCAAATTTGCAAATTTGAATGTCATTTTTCACATTCCTAACCTTCAGAGCCTTGCTGGATTCAGGCAAAGACTCCTCTCCACTGGCAATCCATTCCAGGTTAGGCCAAATCGCTTGTTCCAGGACAGGGCAGTCAACCCTGTCCAAGAACACTGCATGGAAGCGTAGAAAGGCCCACAGTGGCCAACCAGCTGTGGAAAGAAGAGCTGTGGAGCGTCAGATCCACTGCTAGGTCAGAAGTGGTACTGGTAGGCATGATTAGGGGGAAATCACTGGCAAAGGAAGAAAAGGCCAGGATAATAAGGGCTCTGAAGAAGGATGTAAGAAAGGAAAGATGTTGCATCTCTCACACAGAGTTCCATGCATAGCCAGAAATAAACAGTGAAGGAAAAGAATAATAATTTCATTGTTAAGCACATTTTTTCAGTGATGCCACTTGTTCAAATGCCTTTCACATGAGATCCCACTTTTAGATTCCATGTGAATTCATGGACTTTAAAAGACTATGGTCCCCTGGGTTTTACACCCAAAGAAAATACACTGTAACGCCGTACATACATGACTATTTTTGCTGCCTAACTCTCCTGCCAGCAACAAACACAGCCCTGGCCAACTTGGAATATAGGGACAGATGGCCCATGCACATGTACATGACCATCAAATATGAAATCACAAAAGCAAATGCAAATTTGAACGCTACCATGGTTCCATAAGCTGCATTTTATCCAGCTGCATGTTTTGTTTGAATGAAGATTCTGTTTATTCAAAGGAAAGGAAATCTATTTGAAATTAGACATCTTCTGGACTTCCTACCCATCTCTGCAAATAGGGGCTAGAAGTAAGCAAAGCGAGAGATCACAGGGCAGCTGATACCTCAGTACTCCCTATCTCCTCTGACATTAAGGCCTGTTGAGTTAGTAAGTCTTCTTTCTGGTTAAGCAAGTTCAAGAGTCAGCTGCTGCATGCTACAAAACAAACATCAAAGGCAAGGGGCGAATCACCACTCAGTCCTTCTCCTGTTCTCCTAGGAGCCAGAACCTTCTGGAAGTGTAGCATGGTAGCAGGAGCACAGTGAAGTTGAATAGTGGCAACAGAATGCCAGAGATAAGTCAGGAAATAAGGGCAAAGAGGGATAGTAGGGGTTTGGGCCATGAAGGAATATTAAAAAGCCACATGTCTCTGTGTAAAAGAGGAAGCAAAACCAAGATCAGCTGAGATTTGACAAGGAGCAGAACGTGATCTAAATAATGAAAGAGATAAGGAAGTCTGGCAGCAGAATTCCAGACGAGGTTGGTAGGGACTGAGAAAAGCAAAGACCAGAGAAGACAGTCCTGTGGTCAATTATTTTCTTTATGTTTACATGCAACCTTGTGCAAATCAGGTCAATTGCAAAGAACCTGCTGTGGAATGTACTTTAGAAACAAAAGTTAGTTGTTTTTAGGAAGAGGTGAAAGTGAAATGTGTCAAGGAAAAGATGGATCATGGAGGCTGGGGGTGAAGAGAGAGAGAAAATATTTTCTGCTTCATCATACAATGGGCCACCTACAAATTATTCACTCTTCTACTTCCAAGATGAAGAAACAGTTTCAGCAAAGGTTGAGCAGATAAGGTACCTGTCTGACACTTAGACTTTTAGATTCAAGTTATTATGTGCTTCTTACATTTTTTAAAAAAATAAAAAAATAAAAAATCAGAAAGAAAGCCAGAAGAGGTTTTCTAGCACAGGATGTTTAGGGTGAAGATGTACACTGGTGTAGGCATGTGCATAAATATTCAAAACGTTCAAAATTCAATTTAATTTGAACATTTGAATTCAAACTGAATGCCTCTAAATTTGAATGTAACATTTGAATGAATTTTTGAATCTTTTGAATCATTCATACAGATTATTCAGACATTCATATGGATATGTATGCATTATATATGTATCCGCACAGATCTTATTCATATCCATACACATTTGTACGGATACATATGGGACGAAAACGGGATGCATATGGGATAAAAACAGGATGCGTACAGATGCGTACGGATACGTACGGATGTTGTCAACATTCTTATCTTCAAACACGAATGGAAAATTTGAACAAATTGATTCAAACGTATTCAAATAAAATCAAATGCGAATACATTCGAATTTTAAACATCCAAATTGATTTGAATCTTTGGATATTCAATTTGAATTGAATCAAGTCCCAAAAATTGCATTCATGCACTCTCCTAGACTGGTGTACGAACAATCCCACTTTGAACCCTCTTTAAGCTGCCCCAGTTTAAAGCTTGTGTTACCAATCCTTCTCTAATCCGCTTGTCTAGCACAGAATGTCCAGGATGGGGGTAGGGGCAGACTGGTGTGTGAACAATCCCACCTACAAACCTGCTCTAAGCTGACTCAGAGGCACCTCAGAGATACTTTCTCTCTCTCTCTCTGAGCACAGCCAGAGAGTTTGTATTGTAGTAGGGGAGAGGCATTTGGAAAGTGCTGCTTAATAAAATGAACACAAAATTAATTTCACAAGAGGCTCTTTCTGTGAAACGCTGCCTCTTTCGCTGCAGTGCTGGTGATAAGTATTCTTTTAGCATGGAAATTAGCACTGTAGAACTGCCAGTGTGTGATCTCGGATCACCCTTTTGGCTTTGAAATCTACGCCTAATAGATACCCTGCCAAGTTCTTCAACAATAGAATCCAAGAAAACTCATCTTCTGTTGAGCTCACACGGGACAACGCCTACATACCTGAATAGGTGGCTTCTGCAAATAAAAAGAAAGGCGATGTCTCTGCAAATTTGCTCATTTGCTGCCCAGCTGTAGCTCTGTGTATTCCGAGCAATCAAATAAGAATAAAGTGAAGTAAGCAGCTGTATGGGAATATAGGCACATTTGGAAGATGCTCCAATTGTGTGTTTATTCCTAAATGCAGTGTGAGTGCAGTGTGACTAATTATACCACAGAGGAAAGCAGAAGCTCTCAAGTTAAAGTATTTGGATAATCATGTTTACTGCGGGAAAAGTACGTCGGCATTAAATAAGTCAAAACACAGTGCGTCAGATTTGGAATGGCTCCACTGGTACTGCAAGACGGAGAAAGGAAACCGAAATGATATGAGTCTCATTTGTCTAACTAGAAGAACAACCAGGAAAGATAAACCATCTGCTTCAACTAACTCAGCCCCACTTGAAAATGATAATTGCACGGAAAGCAAATGAGCACGTCGTCCCCCCGCCCCATTCTTTATTTTACAGTTTAACTTGTCAGGTTGTGTGTAGAGCTGGAAAACGGGGCTCTTTCCGTCATTGTGCCTGTGTGTAAATGCACATACATGCACATATGCATGCACCGTATCTCTTGTTTTGTCCAGATCTGTCAAGCAACAGTTATTTACTTAAGTATTTGTTCTCTTAAGAGAATTTTTTAAATTGAAACAAAGGTGGTACAAGCAAGGTTCTAAGGTCTGTCACAATGTGTTCTGTTCTTCAGCCTTTTCTAATCCACTCTGAGCAAAATGGACCTTCACAGCCTGCATCTGTGCAACTGTTTAGTCTGGATTGGAGTATTTTTAATCTGGATGCAGGGCCAAATTAATATTGAGCTGTCCCCATGCATTTGCTGATAATGCAGGCTCAATTCAAATAGGGGTATCCCCATGCAAACTGCGCTAAACCCCTGGATGGGGAAACAGCGTCTTTTTCTCTCTGCCCCCATCACCAACCTCTGTGCCTCCCGCTGTAGTGATGGAAGGGAAATGTCACCCAACACCACCTTCCCCAATCGTGGCACATAGGGCCAAAGGGCAATTAAAAATATAATAGTAAAAAAAAAGAAAAAGCGAGATCGTTCTGCAAAGCCACTACTGGGTTTGGCGGCAGTTTACCGGAGGTGCGCACCTCTGCTCCAGCCAGTACAGCAGTTTATTGCTCATGCGCTTAATTAAGCCATTTAAATTAAATTATCATGCCTGGCTTGGCGATCGGGGAAGGGGGGTGGAATAATGGTCACGGAAAGAGACTCATGGGATAGTGATTGCATCTTTCACTGTAAAACTGGGGCACTCCATTATTGTATGCATGTTTCAGAAGCTGCTATTTGTCTTGCACATTCGCCTGACTTGGCAATTGGGGAAGGGGAGTGGAATAATGGTCACGGAAAGAGACTTGTTTCTGTTCAGTCACCATTTATTGCCAAAAATGCCCAAACAGTTGCAATCTCCAACACACAGGACAGGAATGGCGAGCACAGGACGTGAAACCTGCCCGCTAATGACGCGAGCGTCAATTTCCTCTCCTAATAACCCAGGAGCATCCCCATGCGCAGACTCAGCCTCCAAAATAATGCAGACTTGGTACCCAAACCATAGCGAGAACAGTTTTCAAGAGGACTAAATTTTCTACAGATTTGGGTGATTTGGTCCATATGTAGCCTGGTTTGGGGGCTTTGCACGGGGACTCTGCTTGTCAAATTTGGATTCAATTCAGACTATATAGTGCATGGGGACATGACCTTAAATAAATGAATGAATGAATGAAGTGGCACAAAAATACTCTAGAGGTGATACTATGCCAATACCAGTGTTCCCATCCCATCTCTAATCTTCATTAAAGCCTACAGAATTTATTTTGGAAGTGCTTCTTATGGCTTTTAATGTGGATTAAGGCAGCAGCATGCTGATGCTACCACCTCTAAGAAGATTTTGAGCCACTTCTTTTTATTGTGTTCAGATGAAGGCAAAAAATCCATCCTGCTTTCTGAGAAGATTTAAGATCCAGTCCAGACAGGACAAATACAGCATGATTATGGAGCTGATATGGTGGAGTTGCCACATCTCTCTGTGATAGTCCCACCATCCCTTCCCCCCCCCCCCCGCCAATGCACAAAAACTATTCCTTGAAAACCCAGGATTAGTCATGTTTTTTCCAGCAATAGTGTGCTTACCTACCTTTGGGATGGAGATGCCATATCTGCTCTGTTCACTGGGAAGGCATGAAGGATGAAACAGCCAGGCACACATGTGCAGTGGTGATGAAACACATCTGGTAGTATCCAGATTAGCAGATTAAATCCACATTTATAACAAAATACACAGCTTGCCTGCTGCAAAGCCGTGACACGCCATCCAGATTCCAGCAGCCTCCCATGGCTGCTCCCCTACTATTTACATGATACTTCCATGCTGCACACAGTGAGGTGCATGTCTCGTGGGAGGGGGCAGCTCATTGTTCCCACTGGTGGGAACATTTGAATTTACCTGAAACTGTGGAGCAAGTGCTCATTGTTCTCAAATTCAAAGTAGCAGCAGCATAATGCGCCTCTGCTACACAGTATCAGCTGTCAGGTGTGACACCCACATCCCGACTGTGCATCAGAATGTACAGTATCAGTAAGTGTAGATGCATCCCTGATTATTTGACACCAGTGCATCACTAAAATGCCGGAACACAGTCAGCTATGGCGCCCTCTAACTATGAGGTGATAATAGTAAGGGAGCAATGCCCAGTATTATCACTTCCTACTGCAATATCCAGGTGCCATCTGGAGGCAGCCTAATATTATTTATAATGATACATACAATCCTTACCAAAGCAACAGGGCATGCCCAAAGAAACATGCAAGAGGTGAGGTGTGTTACGTCTTTTATGAGTGTTCTTCTCAAAAAGTGAAACTGAACTTTCATAATAGCTGATTTTATTTTGAAGTGCAAGGTAAGGTTTTGGTATAGCGGGGTCCTAAATCTTAGTTCCATCTGGACTTTTTATATACAGTCCCATGGTATTCACATCTTCAATATCTGCAAGTTCTGATTACCAGTATTCATAACCAGGAAAGCAAAAAGGGTTTTAATAGCTGCAAATATTTTCTAGTTTCATTTGTCCAAAATGCTTTTACAGCCTTCCACTGCAATCTTTTTCATCCTCCCAGCACCCCAGGTAAGTATCCCACTTTCAGAGCCTTTCATTTTGATTATCCCAGAAGCTCCTTCAGCATTTCCAGGATCGTTCCTTTTCCCAAATAACAGGTTTCTGGCTCCGTAGTTCTGTGGATAGGAAGGGTGTTTTTTTTGGGGGGGGGAGAGGTATATTTGTTTATTAGCAAGTAGATATGCAAGTAGGTATTAGCAAGAAAGTATGTTGTGATTTAACACAGCAGGAGAGAGCAAAGAACCAAAGCTAAGTGCTTTTTGCAAGAGAAAGAGATGTAAAAGCCACAATCAGTAGATCTGATATCAAGGAGAGCATGGGAAGTGTAAAGAATGCCCCATAAGAGCCACTTACCATTTACTTCCTAATAAAATCAGGCAGAGGAGGTTTTAAAAAATATCCTTATATAAAGAGGAGAATTACCAGAGCTTTTTCACTACCAGGTGAAACTCAAAGTTGTGAGGGATGCAACCCTCCCTTTTATCCCTATTTCCTGTCTACATGGTCCCTTCTTCTGTTCCCCATTGGCTTAGGTACTCTGAAGTCACAATATTCTTGGCCCACGTATTTCATGCCCTCCTTGGTATGACCCCCTCCCTTATTATACAACGCATGTTCATTTATTCCTGCCTTATGCCTCCCATCGGTGTGTCAGTTAATATGCATGAGGCTCATTATTGGGAAATGATCGATGCACACTTCACAAAACTCTCTCTAAGTATACATTTCTGCCTAGGAATACTTTTACATACACTTCATATATCTACTAAGTAACAACATTTAAACCTGTCACTATTCCCTAGTAATAACATATAATAAATTACTATGGGGTCAACCCATTCAAGGCTAGATACCATAGACCAACACTTCTCATAAGGTTAAAACTATCTACCCTTGAAAATATCATAACTGCCCATTGGTGCCTGGTCCAGCATAGGCCAAAAGCATTTAACTCTATCAGCTCATTTAAACAGGAAAAGACACAGACTCTCTCCAGAGTCTTGATGAGGCAGCCTTCCTTGGTGTTACGTAAAGTCCAGGCACAGCATTTTCGAAGTCCAGTTTCTTTGGAAGTCCTAATTTTCCTCCATGGATTAATTTTATAAAAGCATATAGATGCTCCTCTACCTTCCCAGCGTTCCCCACATGGAAACAAAAAGTAACATAGGCTCTTTCTATACTGAAAGGCCATGATCTGAACCAGGAGTCTGGACCAGCGAGTCCTCCTAGTTCAGATCATGGCCAGGTGTGGTCTATAATAGTGCATTCTGCACAATGACACTAATCCAGATCAGCCTCTGCACCAACCTCAAAGGCTCCAAAGGCCTAGCCTTGAAGTCACTGGAAAACCCATGCACCACTAAAATGCACTTTCTGCTACTGGCAATTCAGAATATGCTGTGCCCTGCATGGAAGAAGCATACTAGCTGTGGACAGGGCCTTTCTTATTTGACAATAATCTACAGAATGGAGGCCCATAGTCACCTTCCTGATCCTGACTAGGTGCCAATATAGAAAGGCCTATAGTTCATAACTTGGCTAAGCTAGAAAGTCATCTATTTATCCAGAGACAAGTTTTAGCAAGCTTGATCACAATGAACACATATCCTTCATTCCAATCCCTTTTCTGGAACTGCAGAAAAGGAAGCATGGACCTCAAGCCCTTGGTCAACCAGTGAGGTAACAAATCATCCCTCTCTCCAGCACACTGGTTGGAAAAGAATTAAAAATGGGGTGAAGGAGGCCTGGGATCAACAGCCCTGTAGCAGTGCATTTCTGCTTGAGAAACAGCAACTCAAAGGTTGTGGTCACACGTTCATTTTAAACCTTCTTCAGTCCATCTTCAAGTCTGACTGTTCACACCTTTTCATTTCTATTTATGGACTTTCCACCCTCCATTTGGACTTTCCTGAATGTAAAGTACACAAATAAAATGGATAGAAATAAAAAAAGTGCAAGCAGTCAGACCAGAAGCTCAACTCAAGAAGGTTTAAACTGAAGGTGTTACCGTAGCCAAAGTGAAGGTTTCCATGGTGGTAGACTTGGGGCATCTCCCCATGCATGTTTTGGTCCAAATCAAAATCGGGTTCGGCAAGGGTCATCCCCATTCATTTTTTATTTGGTCCGATTTTCACAGACCAAATTGCCCAAACCAGGACCAAACCAGGGCCAAATTTGGTACTGGAAAAACTGTTCTTGGCACAGTTTGGTGTCTTGGCATGCATGGGGATGGTCCTGGGCTATTTGAGGAGGAGATTGGCGCTTGCGTCGTTGGGAGGTGGGGTTTCATGTCCTGTGCTCGCCGTTCCTGCCCTTTGCATTGGAGATCACAACCGCTGAGATTTTTTGGGAGTAAATGGTGTTAAAGCCAAAATGATGGGGTCAAATGGCCTTCGCTGCCTCACAAGACTCTTTTATACAAGAATTCCCCTCCTTCCCCAATCACCAAGGAAGGCAGGATAATGGCTTGATTATTCTCCCTTATCCACAGCAAATATTCCACCCCCATTTCCCAATTGCCAAGGTGGACATGATAATAGCTTGATTCTCCACTTCTCATGGTTCCTGGGTGTTCTCACGGTTCCCGGGTGCAGCGGAGGTGCACATGGGGACAGTCCCAGGCTATTTGGGCAGGAGACTGGCACGTCATTGGGAGGTGGGGTTTCATGTCCTGTGCCCGCTGTTCCTGTCCTGTGCATTGGGGATAGTCCCGGGCTATTTGGGGAGGAGATTGGTGCTTGTGTCATTGGAAGGTGGGAGGCATGCAAAACTGCTCATTTGTATGGCCACATACAAGTGATGTCAATATTCGTATGTGCAGATTCGAATAAAATATTTGAATGAATAGATTCAAATTTGGTAAATACGAATCAAATCTTGTTAAATTTGAATTTAAAAGATTTGAATCAAACTGGATCTTTGGATATTCAATTCGATTTGAATAGAATGTCAAAAAACATTCATGCACATTCCTATTACATTGCGACCTGGAGGATGGGAGTTCACCTCTCTTCTTGACAAAGCTAACTTGATGATTCTCCGACAGTCACTTAACTTCACAATGTTATTTTAATGATAAAACAGAGACAGAGGACAACTAATGTCAGGAACCATACACTTCTTGTTAGAAAAAAAATAGGAATTTTGGGCCCTTTCTGCCCTTACTTTTTATCTGAATTAAGAAGCCTTTGAATCCAGATCATGAGCCTTCCCATCTGCACATTACCCCACTCACTCCCTACTGTTCCAGCTCTGTCTGCACTGGACAGAATCAGATCCAGATTAAAGAGGCCCTTAACCTGGATCTCTTGTGTACCCATTTAATTGTGCCCAGAAAGGATGAAGGGGTTTGTTCCAGAACACAGGAGATGTGTAGCCAGCATACTTCAGTGTTCTGGAATTACCAAGTGATGCTTTTCAGTAACGTGCCATAGTGTGCTGCCCAAAAGCACTCCCTAGGCTTTGAAGCTAGGAACAAGCTTCATAGCTGCCCCCAATGCCTTTGAAGGCTAAATGTTCCTAGCCTTCAGGGGCATTGAAGCTTGTGTGAGCTTCACTGCCTTGGGGAAGTGTGTGCTGGATTGGCTACTGTTCAGAAATTTGCCTTTGAATCAAGTGTTTGCTACATTCGAAGACTGACGTGCGCAAGTGAACTGAAAGGTTTTGTGCCTTCATTTGAAGCTTTGCTACATTCAAAGGAGCTGCTCAGTTGCCTCCAAAGCAGATTCACATTGGAAGTGAATTCGAATCTTAGCACAATTGAAGTGGCTCCATTCATTTCTAAGTGAAGCAAACAGGGAAAAAAGTGCACATTCCTACCCTACCCCCAAGCAGGTGGGTTCCTTTGAGGACGGTCGCTCTTCAGTGCCCCTCCATCAGTGTGGTTTGATTGTCCTGTGGAGACCTCAGCAGCTCAGCATCAATTTTGGGATTTGCCACCTCTGAAAGAGCATTGCCCGTTGTGTTTACAAACACTTTTCACTGTCATTGAAATTTCCTGGAGATTTTTATACAAACAAGCAGGTTCACAGTTTGCCTCAGGGCAAGGATGAAAGACTAGATAGGCTTCTCACTCATGCCAACCCTCTACTCTGCCTCCTATGATGTTTGTGGGACCACAATCCTGCACGTGCGTGATTCACAAAGCACCCAGCATATTCAGCCTTTTGGCAAGTGCTTGAAAAACTGTTCACAAACCAGCTATCCACCCTTGAAGGCATATTGTTTTAAAATCTCTCCCCCCCACCACCACCCCAATTATTTGGAGACGCACTTTTGTCTCTTGAAAATGTATCACTGGTAAGTACAAATAGCAAAAGTGCACAGCTAAAGATAAAGGGTGGCAGCATCTGTGTATGTGTACTTGCAATCCTCTGTGTGTGTGTGTGTGTGTGTGTGTGCGCATGCATCTGAAGCCCATTGTTTCCTCACTGAAATTAAAAGCTATTTGTGAGCATTTACGCTAGATCCATCCTTGCCTCCACATGCACTAACCTACCATTTGCAGCAACTACCACACAGCTTGGGGAAAAAAAAGAAAGAATACTTTGTCAAATGCATCTAAATCAGATTCGAAAGGGCCAGGTGTTCAACTTAAGAGCAGCAGGGAATTTTTTTCTCCCCCGTATTGTATTGTATTGTATTGTCAGGGTTTTTCAAGGCTTCAAAATCAACCCAATTATTACAATGATGAATAAAAAAACAATTTCCGAGAAATACTTTTAGTGAGGGAGCAACGTGGTAGAAAAACCAGATAATCCTCTGTATGCCTCACAAACCACAGATGGCTTGGATGGTTAAGTGGGGGGTACTGCCATTGTAACAACCACTATTTACTGTCCATTCTGCACAAAGAAAAGATGTGAAAATTATGAAAGTGTAGGTGTTGTTGTTTCGCACAGAACTTTACAGAATCTTTAGCTTTATTCCTTAGGAGAGGAAAACCTATTCAATCAGCAGATGGTGCGAACAGTTTAAATGGATTGTATGATATGATGCCTTGATGATTAAACAGGACCAATCATACTCATGCTGACCCAGTTCTAATGATAATTTGCCTTTATCTTCTCCCTATATAAAGGTGCAAGATTGCATATGCATGTACACACACATGCGGGCACGCACACTCACACACGCACACGCACTCCATTCCCTGGGTTCACCTGCCCTATTTCCAGGATAAGTAGAAATTGGTGCAAATTGGGTACAGTACATACCTCCATGTTTTATGAGCAATGTGTAGAAGGCTTGTTGGAAAAATTATAATATAAACTGCAGCTACATATGTAATCTTAAGGGTGATTCCTCACTGGATGGTATACTGGACCAGTAAGTGTACCTGCAGCCTCCCTTCCACCTGGGGACTCCCTTAAGTAGCACCCCCATTTGGGAGGAAGGCTCCTAGTATATTTGCTGGTCTGATATACCAGCCATTCCGGAATCACCCTAAGTTTTGACTTTATCTCTTCTTCTCAAAATGTGCTGGGATAGCTATGTTCTCCTTGGATGTCTTGCTTTGCTGAGTCTGAAGAATATTCCCCGGAATTACTATCCTAGTGGTCTGCCGCTATGACACTGCTGTCCACACATAGATATTGGAGGTGTAGAAAGCTATGCTTCCACTATACTTTTGAAGAACATAAGCAGAAAGTTCATTCAAGTCAGGTCACTTTTTAAAAGTAATCTGTTTCCTTTGGGGGCAAAAAAGTCAGACACGTTTTCAGATTATGGATAAATGACCTTTTTTGTATTCTGATCTACATGATGTCCCCTGAAAAAATAAATAAATTTGATTTATTATTTCTGTGTTTACATCATTTGAGTTAAAAGGGCTTCTTAAGGAGCTTATAAAATGTCAGTGACATAATGCTAGTGAAATACCTGACTGAATGTGCAAACTATTTCAGGCCAAACCTGGGGCCTTTCACAGTATGCACCAGTATATGGATGGCAAGTAAGTCTCATCTGAGATATAATCCAAAATAAGGCCCAGTGGTCTTTCATGACCTACACAACACAAGATTTTAAATAGATTAGGAAAGAAAAGGTCAAAGGAAAACCCAGCCACTATGAGTTAGACCCCTTCTACATGTAATAGGAATTTAATTTGCTCCTTTTCTTCATCTACATTAATATGGTTTCTAGTTCATTAGAAGGACCATACTGCAGGCACTATGTAAGGCAACTGGCAAAGAGAAAAGGATGCATACAGCTTTCTACTTGTTCAAGATCATAGAATCATAGAGTTGGAAGGGTCATCAAGTCCAACCCCTGCTCAACGCAGGATTTCCTAAACCATCCCAGACAGATGTAGGTCCAGCCTCTGCTTGAAGACCTTCAGTGAAAGAGAACCCACTACCTCCTGTGGCAACCTATTCTATTGACTGATCACCCTCACTGTCAGGAAGTTTTTCCTAATATCGAATCTGCATTTACTCCCTTGAAGTTTGGTATCTTTGTATGAAACGTCTAGTTCTCTTGGTATGGAATGTTCCCAGAATTGCTTGATGTATGAACTATAGTATTTCAGTTCTTCTACAACATGGAATGATGAGCTGAAACAGAAGGAATTTTTGAGCTTTATGTAGATAAGGTTCCTTAGGTTCCTCAAGCCCCCCTGTGTTATTTACCTGTTCTTACCTTAGCTTATCCCTCACTCTCTGGAAGCTCTTCCTGGCCTATCTGGAACCAAGAGGAGGTTGAGTTGTGCATCACTTCACTGAGTATTGCAATCACATCACCGGTGTTCCTGATGTAATGTGATACAGCCAGGGATTCCAAGGGATTCCTGATGAGTCTGTAAAAAAAAAGGAAAAGAGGTAGTGTCTGAGGAGCACCTGGTGGCAAAATATCACATGGTGCTCTAGCATGATGTCTGCAGCACCCAGCATGGCAACACATGGCCATAAATCATCTTGGCTTCAACAATGGTTGGGAAAGGCATCCAAGGAATGAGATAAGGGTCATAGTTGGCTCAGGAGATGCCTTATGAACCTTAGGAATATGAACTTCAAGCACCCCTAAAAGGAATATGTTCTATCTTATGTCCTTCACATTTGCTTGCGGAACGTACTTAAAGACGTTCTGCAGCCTGCAGATGCAAACAAGTTAAAACACAGTTTTGGGAGAGGAAAGTGTGGATTCTACACTCTCGTTGGCACTACAAGATGACAGGAGACACTTCCAGGACAGTCCTGGACTTTTACCTCATCAGCCACTTCTTCGCATTACTGTGGCTGTTCAAAAATATCCAGATATGAACAAATGTTTGCTAGCATTTGGATACTTTTTGAACAGCCATGATGGCACAAAGAGCTGGCAGATGAGGTAGGAGCTCTGGGTTAGGGTTGTGCATGAATATTCAAAAATTCGAATATTTGATTAGAATCCATCAAATGTCGACATTTGAACTCGAATTGGATTTTTGAAAATCTGATACAGGTTTTTGAATGATTCAAATGTGTAGATTCATATCTGTTGTATATGAATCTGCACGAAAATTATACGTATCTTGCACTTAAAATACAGGATTAAAATGGGATGCATACGTGATAATAGGGGATGCATATGGAATTTTACGGGATGCGTACAGATACGTATAACAGATACAAATGTTGTCGACATTCGTATCTTTTACAAATCTGACATTCGAATGTACGGATTTGAATGTTACAGATTCGAATTGGATTTGATGACATTCGGATCTTAAATATCCAAATAGAATCGGATTTTATGATATTCCAATCTACTTGGATTTGAATGTCAAAAACACATTCGTGCACATCCCTATTCTAGGTTGGAATCAATATTATGAGAAAGCCAGCATACCGATTTTCAAACTAGCTCAGGACTATATTGGGGATGGCAAGAATATGTGTAGCATTCCCAGTGTAGTCCCAAGAGAATTTGGTGTTTTAACCCACATCTGGAAGCACCCAGAGTTTCACCTGCTTTCCAGATCCATGGGCCATGGCTCCTAGGCTGTGCTTTGCCAAATGAACAAAGTACATTTCAGTTTTTAGAACTGGTAGTGCAGCCTTCTATCTTGGAATATGCCTGAGGATATTTAAACTAACACACCATTTACATGTGCATTTCTGGCCAACTTAATGCCAGCCACGGAATGGGTCGGGGAAACAGCTACACTCCATATGCAACCATAGCCATTCAGGGCATGGGGGAGGCGGAGATGTATGATTGTCACATTGTCACCATGTTGGATGTAAACCCATAGTTCTGGACCACATACAGTGCAGCATAATGTCTGATTAAACACCCACTCCGCAGCCTGCATCCTCAACAATACATGCAGGGAGAGTTCAGGATGGTGTGGAGGGCTGGAACAAAATCTCAGCCATTAGCAGCCCCATGCCTCCAAAATCTCAGCCATTAGCAGCCACTGAAGATGCCTCCCCCCATCCAGGCTACACATGGAGGCAGCCTAAGAATGCTTCAGAACATTCTATTCTGTGGAGTCAAAATGGGCTTAATTTCATTTTAGGTTGTGAATCAGACATAGGAAAAAATAATAATAAAACCCCCATCCCTGAGGAGCTTCAGAGCCTCCTCAGAAAAGGCTCTAAGGTGAGATTGTTCACACAGCACTCTGTCTCCCCTCCTAAATATTCTGTGCTAGAAAAGGTGAACTAGAGAAGGTTGGGAACAGGAGGGCCACACACTATGTCTCTGAGTCACCTCTGAGGCGTCCCTTTTATGTCTGAATACAGCCTTAGCGTCTATAGTATCACAATCGCTTTCCATTTACTACAAGACAATCCCAGCGGGTCAGATTGATGTTCTCAAATTGAGATAATTGCTCCAGGTCCTCCAATTGTCCTGTCTTTGCTGAAGCTCTAAGAGCAACTGGACTTCTCTGCGTGAACAACTTGCTGATAAGAAAGGTCTGGTATCCCACACAGGCAGTGGGTGAATGAGCACATGGCAGACTAATTGATTGACAATTTGACCCCTTTTCACCCCAGGTATCTGTCAGTGTCAAACGTGTCTGATAAAGCTGGAGGAAAGACAGATGGTCTACCCAGAAAGCAGCAAGTCCTTTATTCCACTGTTGTGGAAGTTTAAATGAAAGACAGGATTTCTGAGTGGAAACCTGGCAGTCCTATCTGAGCCTTGTCCAGAAATAAAAATTAAATGTACTTTGGCCTGTTACCTGACTGCCAAGTTACTTTTGAGAATTCAGGGTGTATCGTCCTGTCCACATGGTATCTTTCGCTTCAAATAATCAATTGTGTTTCAGTTCTCTCCTGAAAGAGTTAATGTATATTTTTTTTGGACTATCCAAAGAGGAATGCCCACTTGCTTTCAAATTATAGAGAACTCTCTTGTCTTTATTGAGATTGAGCATATTTGCACTTTAAAAGCTTTTCTTTTCCCTCTTCCCCAGTCCACAGCCTCACTCCTTATAACAATAGTACAGGTGCAGTACCCCTCAATGTACAATGTATTTATCCTGGGAGGCAGGAAGTTGGTTTCACACCTGTTTCTTCTTTCTGTTTGCTCTTGGCCTGGCTAATTTGCTGAATGTCATGATTGGTACAGCTGAGGCTGTCAAAGAGAATTACCACTTTGCAACGTGATGGTCTAATTCTGGCAGTTTGGATTGTGCAACAATTTGCTTTTTTTGTACAACCATTTGCTTTTGGTAACTGTTCTTTGTTGTGTAAACAATGCAGAACAGAAACTATGAGTGATAGAAAGGACAAGGCAGAAAAACAAGAAAACTCCATCTTACTAGAGATTTGTTTTTCTATAGTTATATGGTACAAGATTGCATACCCTATCCTGCTGTTGATAATATTGCTATAAAGAGAACTAAAAAGAGTTCCCTCCAGAAAATGCAGTCGTATTGTTATTATTATTTTCTTTTTGAACCAAAAATAGAACTGAGACTTAACAGAAAAGACAAGTTGAGATCAGACGTTTAGATGAGCTGTCTAAAGATCTCATTCTCCCTGAGATTCCTAAGATATCCACCTTATTTTATTAAAAATTGTGTGATATCTCTAGAAAAAACTAATACAATACTAATACTACAGAGGTATAAAATACTGGAAAATACTTTATATTAAAATGAACATTAGTCAAACCAAGCTATATTATATGTACTTGCCATCCTTAAAATGGAAGAATCTTTTTGTTTCTTTTTTTTATCTTTTTGTTCCTGTTTGCAGAATGCACTTATACCTATCTTCATTGCTAGATGGTGGTGGGCACCCCCATGGTCTGCATTGGCCTGGAATTGCCTCATTGGACACCAAAGCAAGGGAATGGAAATGGATGGAGAAGTTGGGCTATGTGACCATATCAGGCAGAGGTAAGTCACAAATGGTTGTCCTCATGTGGATTGCATGGCCAAGGTATCACTGGAGTACCTTTAACCTTCTCTGATGGTTGGGGTGTCCTGACAACCTTTGAAGTGGGAAACTAGTGAATCTGGTATGCTGGCATTTCTCGAACAGCACCATATGAATGGTGGCTATATGACTAAGAATGGTGGGATGGAATAGGGCTATCCACATTCAGACATCCCGTCACATTCTAGGTTTCAGCGCTGGCTTCAAAGGCCAGGAGCTTTCATTCCCAATCTTTGCATTTGTCAGGATAGCTCATTTTAGTTGTGTGCCAACTTCCAACACCACTTCCTGTGGCATTCCTGAAGTCCCCCATGTGTTCATAAGCATGCTGGTAGGCCTCGTTGTTGAGATTTGGACTGTAGTCACACTTAAGGTTTAATCTAGATTCAGTGCACTTTCAGAGTGTCAAGCTGCTTTCTTTCAGTGTTAATGTGTATCTTGTTTTAATCTGTTGTTACCCGCCCAGAGACCTTCGGGTATGGGGCGGGATAGAAATGTATGTATGTAAATAAATATCTTTGAGATAGATAATGTGGAAAGAAAAACTACTGGTCACTTTGCTGATGTGCTCTCTCACTCTGAATGTGGACTGAAGCTGGATTAAACCTACTGATAGAATCCAAATGATATCATTTTGGGAGCCCTATCCCAGTCTAGGGATTCCAGGGGGGACAGCAACAGCTGTGTCCCACACTAGTGTGAGGGATGTAGTGGGCTAGACCCCTCTGTGGGCTGACCCATGGAACTTCAAATGTTATGCTTTGCAAAACTCTTCAGCATAACCTTTGTTTGATTCCACAATGGAGATTTTGTGATGCTCCCAGAGGTTCATCAAAACCAAAGAATATCTGTGCCAAGTTTTATCACACAAAGTTAACTGAGGAAATCTCTTCAGCTGGGCAACACTGGAGGATTTCCCAGATGGGCAGAAATGTTCGAGTGAACAACACCAATGTGCTATAACAAAAGGTCGAAGACCAAAAGTTTAATTTCAAGAGAGTCTCCCTATTAATTAAATGTGAGAGATTTATTGGTGTTAACAACTGAGAACTGAAATCACTTTTTGTGAAATGATCCAAATCAGACAGATAAAATACTGTACTCTGATGGAAAGGCAATTTACTGATGGCAAGTTATTAAAGTCAAGGGATTAGATTAAGTTAATTGTTGTGAATGATATGTACAGTATTAGCACTGTGAAAAAAACACAATGGAGAAACACATTCCATTTGTCTAATGGAATATGGTTATTTTCATGTTAGACTGTAACTTCTGAAGGGGCTTGTTCATCTACTGAGGTCACAAGCCACTTAACAAATTAATGGAACTATGAAGGGAAAGGTAGGGGGAAACAGCTCTTCTATAAGAGAACTATCATAATCTTCATATAGGTCCTGTTTATAATTATAATCTTTAGGTGCCTACTAAAGCTTGGTCTTGTGGTTAAAGTACTGGACTCTTACTGGATGTCTTCTGGTTCAGAGACACCTGGGTGACCTTAGCTAGTCACAGTGCTCTTTCTGAGATCGCACAGCCCCACCCACCTACCTCACAGGATATCTTTTGTGGGGAGAAGGACAGGGGTTTATCAGCCCTTAAAGGATGAGAAAAGTGGGATAGAAAAGCCAACTCTTCCCGTTCTCCTCTTCCCCTTTCTTCTCTCTTTACCCAAAAGTTTCCTATGTACATACATGTTTTTAACCTTGTTTTTTATAATGCTTATTTAATGATGATGATGATGATGATGATGATGATGATGATGATGATGATGATGATGATGATGATGACGACAACGACAACGACAACGACAACGACAACCACAGCCTGGTTGTGGCTGACCAATGGAACACTGGAGAAAGAAACAGAGGGACTAATCTTTGCTGCACAAGGACAAGCCATAGGAACGAATGCCATCAAAGCTAGAATTGAGAAATCAGCGGAAGACCCAAAGTGCAGATGCTGTAAAGAAGCTGATGAAACAGTTGACCACATTCTGAGCTGCTGCAAAAAGATTGCACAGACGGACTATAAACAGAGGCACAACGTAGTGGCACAAATGATATACTGGAACTTATGCCAGAACTACCATCTGCCGGTGGCAAAGAACTGGTGAGACCATAAACCAGAAAAAGTGGTCGAAAACGAACAAGCCAAACTACTGTGGGACTTCCAACTTCTGACTGATCGAACACCAGAACATAACATGTCAGACATCACAATCGTGGAGAAAGACAAAGTGTTCATCATTGACTTTGCTATTCCAGGCGACAGCAGAATTGATGAAAAACAGTTAGAAAAACTTACCAGATATGAAGACCTGAAAGCAGAACTGCAGCGACTCTGGCATAAACCAGCAAAGTTGGTCCCAGCGGTTCTCGGCACACTGGTGGCAGTACCAAAAGATCTTAGGCCGCATCCCCATGCAAGCCGTTTGGAGCGGGATCGGAATGCATGGGACTGGGAGCGGGTCTGAGATAGCTCCCAGCCCATCCCCATGCCATTTCCGGTGACGCAGGCTGGGTGTGGGTTGAGCACAGATGCACCCGTCCCCATGCAAACTGCATCAAACCCTGGCACAGGGGAGCAGCGCCCCCTCCTCTCCACCCCCTCTCTCCTCATTGGACATCAGCCCATCTGTGCCACCAGCTGCAAATGCCCCTGTGCCGCCAATTGCAAATGCCGCATCCCCGCTCCCTCAGTGGCACAGAAAGCCAGGACTGGACTGGGAGGCACAGAAAAAAGTTTTTGAAAAGCTTAATAATCATAATAAATTTATAAATAGTTTTAAAAGACTGAAAGCCACTATGAGGTTTAGTGGATTGAGCAGTTTTGTGCACCCCCGCTCCACTGGGAACCGTGAGAATGCTCGCCCACCCAGTTTAAAAGGGGGGGAAAATCAAGCCATTTATTATGATCACCTTGCCAGTCAGGAAATGGGGGTTGAAAATTTTTGAAATTAGAACAAAAATCAAGCCATTATCCTGCTTGCCTTGGCAATCAGGATTTTTCCACTCCACCAAAACTGTCAGCTGCTGCGAACTCCAATGCACAGGGCAGGAACAGCAAGCACACCCTACCTCCCCATGACATGAGTGCCAATCTCCTCCCAAAAAAGCCCACAATTGTCCCCATGCAGTCTTGGCTCGCTAACCAATGCGTGCCAGGACCCCAAACCATGCTCAGACTTGTTTTTACAGGTACCAAATTTGGTCCTGGTCTGGGACGGTTTGGGGGATTTTGATCTGTGAAAACTGGACCAAATCCAAAACGCATGGAGATGCCCCTTGCTGAGCCTGCATTCAGTACCGAATGCATCCTTAGTGGGCACTTGAGAAGCATTGGCATCAACAAAATATCCATCTGTCAGCTACAAAAAGCCACTTTGCCGGGATCTGCTCATATCATTCGCCAATACATCACTCAGTCCTAGGCACTTGGGAAGGGCCCTACTAGTGATAACAATGACCAAAATCACCATAAATATCTTGTCTGCTGTGTGTTACTGTTGTATTGTGTCAATTAATAATAATAATAATAATAATAATAATAATAATAATAATAATAATAATAATAAGAAGAAGAAGAAGAAGAAGAAGAAGAAGAAGATGATGATGATGATGATGATGATGATGATGATGATGATGGTTTATTAAAATAATTATTTAAATTATTTAAATCTAGAGCAAAACTTCAATCCAGGTTGTAAAATAAAGTGTATCAAGAGAAACAAATACATCTCACAGTAAAAGATAAAAGCACAAGTGACTCCCTGCTAGGCTGGGACCAGTCCTTCTAGCTCATCAGCCTGTTCTCACAGTGGCAACCAGTTGCATATGGAAGGCAACAGCAGGACATAAGGTTACAACCTGTCCTGCTCAGTTTCCCAGCAGATGGCCTTCAGAGGTGGCATACTGCCTCCTTCAGCATTGTCTCATACACAGCAACAGTTTTACCAGGCTGTCCTTTCCTATCTTTCCTGTATTGCTTATTACAGAGATTTTCGTGAATGTGAAAATCCCATTTTAATTTTTATGAAACCTGAACCAAGCACAGTGGGAACTGTTTGACCTTGGCTGTGGTCACAGTTAAGGCTTAATTGAGCTTCAGTCCACCTTCAGAGTGAGAGAACACATCAGCAAAGTGACCCGCAATTTTCTTTCCATGCTATCCTGAAGGTTAATTTTATGAGTCATTTAAAATTGAACGAAAACAGCTTGTCACTTTTCTGATGTATTCTCTCACTCTGAAAGTGGACTGAAGCTGGATTAAATGTTAACTGTGACCACAGCCCTAGAACCTAAAGCCACTCGACCAATTTTATGAATGAGTTGTCTAGTTTGTAGAACAGTTCAAGAACCTCCTTGTCCATATGGCCTCCCCCAAAGCACCCCAGGCTCCTGTCATTGGACCCTGGCCTTCCACCCTTTTCCACTGGGCACGTGGCCTTCACTCTGTCATCCCCCACCCTCCTCTATTCAGGCACCCTCTTGCCATTGCGCCTCAGTCTCCCACCATTCCAGCCTGGCATTCCATGCTTTCCCATTCAGCACACAGCTGCCCCCGGTCACATCCCAGATTCCTCCCATTTCTCGCAGCCTTATCTTCTCTGCTGCACCTGGGTTTCTAAGTAGCCCGTGCTGGACTTCACCTGCCATCTGCATTCCTTTTTGGCACTGAGCCAGTGTGCTTCTGACTCCTTCTGGAAGTGGAGGACCATGGGTCTTCCCAGAGGATCATGCATGTTTCTAGTGCTGAACAGGTCTCATTACTTTTGTAATAAGGAATAACTGTGTCTCATTGGTTCCTGTCAGTCCTCCAGGTTTCAGGTATGTCTGCTATGTCTATACTTTCTGCAGAAACCAAGCATTTGAGTTCATCCAATACCCAGGTTTCCTTTGCTTTTTTTCAAACCCTCTGAGCTGCCCTCACTTCTGACATCTTTTCCTTTTGGTCACACATAACCTTCTCTACCCTCTTCCTTATGCAATGAGTCTTCCCAGACTGGACAGCCTCCTCCGATTTCACTTTGAAAGTTGCTCTGCATTACATCTGTTGTGGATGACATCAAAGTCTCTTCTGGAGGTTACTTCTCCCTTCCTCAGACTAATGCCCTCCACAACACCCACAGAGCTCCATGAGCCTGGAAGTAAGACTGCACTAGCAACTCTTTATCGACCTCAAAATAAATAAATAAATAAATAAATAAATAAATAAATAAATAAATAAATAAATAAATAAATAAATAAATAAATAAATAAATAAATAAATAAATAAATAAATAAATAAATAAATAAATAAATAAATAAATAAATAAATCATCCTGAGCCTCAAAGGATCAAAGTAGCTACTGGCACCAAACACATGTCCGTGGTCTATCTCCAGAGGTCAGATGACCTTGTATATGGTAGTAGAGATTACTAAATGAGTAATCTCTACACTGCTGTGGACATCCTATTAGCTTCAGAGATTAAAATTAAAAAGCAAGAGGAAAAGAAACTGGAAATGAATGAAAGTGGAGTTAAGGACTTCAACTCAATTTCCCCCAACACATTCCCCTTCTAAATTCCTGATTCCTTTTCCTGTTGTTTTGCTCACACCTTATGTGAGCCAGTCTGGTCGTGTGGCTAGAGTGCTGGACTCATATCTTATGGTCATGGGGTTTGATTCTGCACTTCTCCATGTAGCCACCTGGGTGACCTTGGGCTACTTACAGCTCTCTGTCTAAGGCCATGTCCTCATGCACTTCATTTAGTCCGAATTGGACTATATTTATTCTGAATATGGAGGCCAGTCTGAATTGACCCATCCCCATGCAACTGAGGAAAGCATGGGCTCAGTTTGAATCTGCCTGTCCCCATGCAAACTGTGCTAAACTGCTACTCGGGGAAACAGCATCATTTTCTCTCTGCTCCCTCTCTCCTGATAGGAGGCAGGTTGATGTCACCAACCCCTGTGCCACCTGCTGTAGCAAGGGCAGGGAAGTGCCATCCAACGCTCTTTCCCCGATCACAACTGCTGGGCATTAAACAGTGATCAAAAGAAATGAGTCTCTTTGCTGCCATTCCAGTCTTGTGCATTGGGGATTACAACTGCTGGCCATTTTTAAACAGTGATCAAAAAATGAACCTCTTCTCTCCATGATCCAATCACTGGGCAAATGTTAAAAAACAAACAAACTGATCGTCCTATTTTGACAGGTAAAGATGCAGCGATGAGGGGGGTCATCTGGCCCTTGTTTGGTGAGCCAGTTTGGTCTAGTAGTTAGGGAGCAGGACTCTTATCTGTGAATACTGGGTTCAATTCCACCCTTCCACATGAAGCCAGCTGTACAGTCAATCAGATGCCTCTGTAGGCCACTTGTGTCCCCAGTATTATATATAAATATTCATTAGCCTCCCATGAGCCTAGTAGTAGAAGATACAGCTATTTGGTCCCCACTGATACCTGCATTTGTTCTAGTGGTTAGGGAGCTGGTTAGGGAATACCTGGTTTGATTCTGCATTCCTCCACAAAGCTGGGTGACCTTGGGCTAGTCACAGCTCTCTTCTGAGGCTCTCACAGCCCCACCTCCTCACAGGGTGTTCTGTTGTGAGGAGAAGAATAGAAAGCTTTGTCAGCCACTTTGAGTCCCCTTAAATGGGTGAGAAAAGCGGGGGAGAAAAGCCAACTCTTCTTCTTCTTCTTCTTCTTCTTCTTCTTCTTCTTCTTCTTCTTCTTCTTCTTCTTCTTCTTCTTGTCCCATGAGCCTCTTCCCACAACCCTTATTCTACCCTCACTCCCCGACTGCCAGCAAGCAGCAGTTTAGCAGAGAAGCGCTTTTCTGCTAAACTGCCTCTAAACATTGTAGCAGCTTTGGTTAGCTATTTTAGCTGGCAAACTTCAGAAGCTGCTTGCCGGCGACTGGGAATGGAGATTGGAATAAGCTAATGAAAGCCGCTACAATGTGCAGAGGCAGTTTAGCAGAGGAGCACTTCTCTGGTAAACTGCTGCTTGCCAGCAATCGGGGAGCAGGGGTGGAATAAGGGTTGCGGGAAGAGGATCGTGGGATAGCAAGGGCCAGATGAGCCCCCCCCCATTGCTGCATCTTTACCTGTCAATCTGGGGAGATCAGTTCTTTTACGCTTGCCCAGCGATCGGATCATGGAGAGAAGAGGTTTGTTTTTTGATCACTGCTTAAAAATCGCCAGCAGTTGTGATCCCCAATGCAAAGGACAGGAATGGCAGCACAGGACGTGAAACCTGCCCGCTAACCCTAACTCCTCCACAAATAGCCCGGGAGCATCCCCATATGTGGACTTGTCCTACAAAATAACACAGACTTGCCTCCAAAACCGTAGCGAGACCCGTTTTCAAGAGGACTAAATTTAGGTCAGATTTGGGCGATTTGGTCTGCATGTAGTCCAGTTTGGGGGCTTTGTATGGGGATGTTCCTTGCTGAATTCAGATTCGATTCTGACTATTTAGTGCATGGGGACGCAACCTAAGCTCTCACAACCCCACCTACCTCACAGGGTGTCTGTTGTGGGGAAAAGATCAGTTAACTGTTTTAAGGAATGACATTACATCCTTCTTAGGGTGCTCTCAGGTTTGACCACTACACCTCTGGGGCTTCGTTAGAATTCCCACTGCTGTAAGTGAGGGTGTAGCCTGAGGCGTCTCAGAAGCAACTTAGGGATGATGGTGTGCAGCACTTGTGTGTTTTCATCACATCTCTAACCCACCTTTTCTGTCCTTGCATGTTCATGACAGGGGGAAGGGGCAGAGTGGCATGTGAACAGATCCCACCTGCCAACCATCTCCAAGCCATCCCTGAGTGACCTCAGAGGTTCTTTTTTTAACTGCTTGTGAATGCAGCCTAAGAAACAAATAAAAAAACATCAGAAATAAGAGTGACTCTGAACATTGAGGGGAGAGGCGTCTTGAGTGTGCACACAGCCCGCAAACAAAATAACGCTTACATTACCACCGCATGTGTTCCAGGACAGATGAACATACGCTGAAGACGTTTTCATTTTTTCTGAGTGTTCTTAAGATCCTGATTATTTATTTCAAATAACAAGCGTCAGGGAGAGAGGATGATTTACAAGAACATGGTTTATTTGGCCTCCTGACATTTATTTAGAGAAGGCATATAAAGTAAGTCATTACTTACGTATTCCTCTAAAATAATGCAATCTTGTTTTGAGGCAGATAATCTAAGGGAAGATAGGCAGTGTAAAACCATGGCAACAAGGAGAGTGGGCAGCAAGGAACAGATCTTTTCCATATGCATCATCTTATCCACCATGAAATGTAAAGTAGTCTCTTACTCTAGCAGTGATCATAGTAAATCCATTTTCCTTTGCCACAAATTTCCCTTTTCTTTCCCTTGCCTTATTCTAGTTCATTTGGCTAACCAACCGCACCTGTACATTGCATATATACTATGGAAAACAAAATACTGAAATGGAATAACTCAGGAAGCATGGATCTAACTTTGTTTTTCATGCATTTATACCCTTGAGCTATACACTATATTATAAAAATGCCTTTTTTTTATTTTTCATTTGAATGAAGTTGAGCAGCTACATTTAATTCAAATGTCCAGGATTTTTTGCGGGGGGATGCTTTATATTTTGCTTAACTGCCTTCTAATGTTGTCCTATTAGGGTATGAGGGTTGTATTGATCTTTACTGATTTTATTCATGTTTTTCTTGAATGTTGTGATCTGACCTGACCTGAAACTACAGTGTAAAGGACAGGATACAAATCTTTAGGAATGGATAGATGGAAGAAGGGATGAATATAACGAATGAACAAATGAATGAACCTGACAAAGGTACCAGAATTTTATTTTGCATCCAGTAGTTTTAGTTATGGGCACTTAACCAAAGTGAATAATTTTTGCATTTATAAACCGAGAGGTTAATCAGCCTTTTGCACCTGCATACGTCCTTGTGGTTTCTCCACAGGCACAGGGAACGAAGACGGGAGTTTCAGTTAACTCTAGCTACCTACTAGATCTAAACTAGGAGAAAAAATGAAATGCAGCACAAAGCGAAATTAATTAATTGCACTCATTAGTCACCTCGCCTTTGATCATCTGTGATACTGAATGCATAAAAGAAAATTAATTTCATTTAAGATCATGAGTGTCTTCAGGATTTATTTCCAGGCTAGGGGCTAGCAAAAGGTTGTGTAGTGGTTACAGGGTCAGACTAGGAGGGGAAGGTCCAAAACCCTAGTCAGCCATGGGTATATGACTCTGGGTTGTCACTGTCCCTCAGTCTGACCAGCTTTCTTCCCATGATAATATTCCTGCTCTAAGGATGCTTGGAAGTACCAGCTGAAACAGTGATAAATTGTTCCTGGAAACTACTGCTTTGTATAAATAACATTAGGGGTAAAGGGAATGATTACAAATTCCCCCAAAGCATTTTTTTTAACAATTATGTCTATAATATAATCTTGGTCAGTGCAAAAGCATGTTCTGTGAAGTTTTTTACACTTTAATGACCCCTGTTTGGCTAAAGCCATGCTGAAGATTAGACCTTATATAAGTGTCAGCTATTATTTCAAAAACTAATATTTGTTGTGATAGTTTATTTTTTAGCTTTTGTTAATTATAGACCCTAACACTGGTTAGTGATTCTGTTCTAATAGAATTTCAAGTTATTAACCATTTCTAATTCTAACTGGCTTTCTCTTGTATTTTTTAAATATGCCTCAGACCATTCCCTACAGGGAACAGAATAAATGCATGAAATAAAATAAAATTAGGAAGAAAGTAAGACCATGAAACTGGAAATAGATTCTTTTGAATCTTCATGAATTTTCATGATTACCCAACAAAACGGCCATCAAATTTCAGCTCAGATTTGTATCTGTTGCCTGGATAATCTGCCACAGGACATTGTAATATCCTGATTTTTAATTCTTGTACAGTACATGCTGTGGGCATATAAGTTATCAATGACTAATTGTGGTTTTATGAAGTAAATTATGCAGATTCCTGAGGATCTGAGTCATAGCAAAATGTCTTTAAGCCATGGGAGTGGCAAAGAGTGCTTGACAGAACATTTATATTTTTAATGACTGGTAACATGTAACAAACAACATTGGGGGGTGAATTCCCACTTAGCTCCATTAAAACAGAATTAAAAAAAACAGATGCGGACGCACATTATTTGCGTTCCCATTTGTTTTTCTTAATTCTGCTTTAAAGCAGACCATGGTGGCTGTGCAGCAGCAACAGCAGGGCCCAAAAGGGGGGGGGACCTCGCTCGCTTGCCTTCCGGCCGCTTTCTGTTCCTCCTCCCTATGCCTCAGGAGCACCAGGGCTTCTTGGTGGGAAGCCGAGCGAGCGAGCAGGGCGGCGGCAGGGACCGGCAGCAACCACAATGATGGGAACGAAGCAGCCGCTGAAGTAGCAGGCAGACAGGCAATCACCTGGGCAAGCAAGGCAACAGCAGGCAGGCAGGTGGGCGGGCAGGTGGGCTTCTGCTTCAAAACACGGTTTCAAAACACTCTTATCCGAGTGGGAACGCCTCTTAAACCATTTCATTAAAAAAAAGAAAACAGGAGCAAGAGTTGTTTAAAGGGGTGTTTTATTCGGTTTTTGCACCTTACTCTTGTTTTTAATGCTGAATGGCACTTTTGAGTCCGGACAGAGTGTTTTGAAACCGTTTTGAACACTCAAAAAAGTCCTAGTGGGAACTGGCCCAGGATGTGCAAATTCCAGTTTGTCTATTATTAAAAGTAAAACTTTCTCTTTCCATTGACGACTAACTCAAATTCAGCATCTAAAAGGCGGCCATTATCTATGTATAAGGCCATCCCTGCAGCTAGCCATAAGAAATCAATGCAGCAGTCCATTTTGTTCCAATTTCCCCAATACCTATGATCAGTGATGTGAAGATAATTTTGGGAATGGAACCTTCCACAATAATCTTGTGGAATGTAGATACTTTCAAAATGTCTTAGATACAGTTTTATCCAGCTAAGGTTACCTAGCCACCTTTACTGTTATTGGGTACCACTGACTTGTTACCCACCTGCATTGGCACCTCTGTGGACACCTGCATGCAGTTTCCTTGGCAGAGATACAGAAGTCGTTTGCCATTTTGTACTAAAGGCGAGAGGCTGAGAATCAAACCAGAAGCCATCTGCTTCCCAGGCAGTTTGCTCTACCACTAAGCTACAGACACTACAGATGCATTTCGTGGATACAAATCCTATTCAATTCATTAGCACTTTTAACCGTGTCAGAGCAAATTTAGCTTTTTCCTAGTCATATCGTTGGTATTAATGTCTAAGTATTTATTGAGATCACCCAAGAAATAAGCTGCCAGGAGATTGTTGTAAAAATATTAATGCTTGTTGTCATTAAATTCTGAGTTTTGATAATGATATGTAATGAATTCTAAAATGAAATAATAATTTTAAAAATACAGACATACCCCCATACCCTGGGGAATATGTACTTGTTCTTACTGTAGTTAGAGGAAACCATGGATATATGAAACACTAGGAAATCTCACAGGATTTCCTATGATTCCTTGCAAACCCTGTGAGACTTCCCATGAGTACCAAGAAATTCTGCATGATTTCCCAGGAGTCATGGGAAATCCTGTGAGATTTCGCACAATTTCCTACTGTCCCAGGTCTCCAGGAAGCCTCCAGGAAGCCTCCAGGTACTGTTCTTTAAGATGCTATTAACCCCGTTTTCTTTGGATTATCTGGACTAACATGGCTGTCTCCTCAGGCTTGGGAGTTTCCTCAGGTAGGGTAAAAAGGCTTCAAAGAAACACATAAACACAAAATTTGCACACACATACAAAAAAACCTAGCTTGCTTTTCCCCCCTGTATCATCTGCTGCCATCACACTTTTCACTCCCTTTGAAGGAAGCCGTTTCTCAGTTTCCATTCTCAAGGACTTTAGTGAAAGCAAGGTTGAGCTTTGCCCTAGTGTACCACTTATTATTCCTGTTTATTTTATTTATTTATTTAGAGGTACTTTTATGCTATCATTTGTCACAGTCCCAGAGCAGTGGACAGGTGAGAAAGAAGATTTATCAACAAGAGCAATAATTATAACAGACGTGTGCCAACAGATAGAAACCAAACTAGGGGTGTGCGTGAATGCAATTTTCAAATTCGATTCAAATTGAATATTCAAATGTTTGAATCCGAATGGATAGAGAAAAACTGAATGTATTCAAATTCGAATCCAATTCGTATGAATATTCAATCCGTATCTGAAGTCCCTACACACCCCGTTTTTATCCCATATGTATCCATACAAATGCGTATGGATGCGTATGTAATGCGTACATAACCATACACATACGAATGTCTGAATAATTCATGCAAACGATTTGAAATTCGTTCAAATGTAAAAAAAATGAATGTATAGACATTTGAATTTGAATGCCCGAATTCAAACTAATTTTGAATCTTTCGAATATTTGTGCATATCCCTGAACCAAACTAAAGAAAACTGTTTCTTTGTTTAGGGAAATTCCACACTGGTTGTTTTATTGGACCCTGAGCCTCCCTTTTTCATCCTGGTATTTTCGAAGGGTGAACACATGCCCTCAGGCCCTCCATCCTTAAACCTCCCCTGGCAGTGCAACTTCCCTAAGACAACAGCAGCGTGCAGAAGGGATGTCTCTAGAATGCTTGTAGGTCCAGTATACTGGTCAGTGCAGCATGGTCCTTTGTTTCCAAAAAGGCAAGTGAAGAGGTCTGTTGGTGCCTGGAAATGTACAGTCAATCAGATGCCTCTGTAGGCCACTTGTGCCCCAGTATTATATAAAAACATTCATTAGCCTCCCATGAGCCTAGTAGTAAAAGAGACAGCTATTTGGTCCCCACTGATACCTGCATTTTCTTCTTCTGCGTAAGGATCAAGTGACCAGTATTATAAGCAGTACAGTTATTCCTTTCTGTGAAAGGCTGTTGTCCAGTTGAACCAAGAGAGATTGAAACTGTGAACCAGGATACTCAAGTCCACAACCATTTTTTCACATGTCACCTGAAAAACACATTCTTCAATGCATACTGAAAATAGAATGCTCTCTATTGGTAACTCTTGCATGAAGTAAAACAGCTGCCGAGGTGAAGGTAATGAGAAACCACACTGAGACAGATAGTCCAAAGCTCCATCTTCAGTCCGTCCATCCATCCATCCATCCATCCATCCATCCATCCATCCATCCATCCATCCATCCATCCATTTATTTATCCACCACTTTTCCAAATAATGCTCAAGGTGGTTCACAAAGAAAAAAGAAAATATGATTCACTTTATAAATACAAAATACAATAGTAATAATAATATGCTGCAATTGTTATAAAATAAAGCAATGATGGGCATCATTTATATGTGCCTGGTGAAGGGTGTGGTAGAGAAAACCAGTCCCAACAGCAGCTCCAAAAAGAGGTGATCTTGTTTTCTCGTCCCATCACCTTGCACTGGCTAATCTGACAATACCCCACAAGAGAAATTGCTTAACGGTGACACCTTCACATGACCTTCAATTTAACCATGGGAAGGTACAAAGGCTGACTACAAACAAACAGGAGACCTGCCAATCTGAAGAGGGATTCCAGCAGAGAGATTGGATCTAGCACCAAAAGTGGCATCGTTTCTTTAAAGAAGGCCAAATCGAATCAAATGCAAGAGCCTTCTGTGTGAGGAGATGAACCAGTTTTCCATAACTGAGAATTTCAACACCAAGCACTTTTCAACACCTGGTGAAAATGCATTTGTTCATTCAGGCATCTGTTGATTAATGGTGATTTATGGATTTTACGTAACAAATGTTTCCTCCTCCCCTTTTTCTAACTGTTGTAGATTTTTATAGATTTTTCTTGAGAGAGAGAGATTCTACTTTGTTTTGTTTTATTCTGTCCACCGCCCAAGGACTTTTTTGAAGGGCAGTATCACTGTGGGATCTTCGCTATTAACATGATCTTCTGAGGTAGAAAAAGGAATTTTGATGTTGCAGCTTAGTAGAGAAGCATCTCAAAAACCCACAACGTCATTTTAATCAAAATGTGTGGAATTGATATTCAGCTAAGATACAGGCATTGTGCTCTCTAAATGTCAGCTGCACAGTGAAAAATATAGTGTGGGGGAGAGAAATCCCAAATAATGCAAGGGCCCTTACTTATTCCTCTTCTGTTTCAAACATGTTGACAGCTGCTAAATAGACTGAAAACACTGAGTGAGTTATGTTCCAGGGAGCTGGATGACCTTGCCACCAGTATATCTATGTGGACAGGTTGGAAGAAAAGCTTGTGTCTACAGCGCAAGACAGACAGATGACAGTTTTTGTCCCTGGGTAAGGCGACTCACTTGGTGGACACAACAGACAATCTGGATGCTGCATCTGTAATCCAGATGGTCATTTGTAGTTAGAGAATGGCACTAGATGCCCGAGCCCAGTCTAGTTTACTTAATGCTGTTGACCTTCTTAGCGGCACCTCTGTACTCGGGAGTCTGTCATTGCCAAACTGTTCCCCCTACATCCTTGTAACAAGAACAAAACATCCATTAAATAAAAAAAACACAGAGAGAATGTTACCCCATATATTTAGCTTGTTTTTATTTAGGACAGATATACGTAGCCATTTTGAATCCAGTGAATAAGCCTGCATGGGATTGAACAATACACACTGTAGCAGACTATCCTCCAAAGGATATTTCCATTGAAGCAATTTAATTCAGATTTCATGTGATTCTCATTGAAAATGCCACAGGGATGGACTGTGCTCACAGGATAAATAATTAGATGGTTATATACCCAGCAACACATAGTCCTTCCTTCTTCCCTCCCTCCCTCCCTCCCTTCCTTCCTTCCCTCCCTCCCTCCCTCCCTTCCTTCCTTCGACCATAGACAAATGAGCTTATTTTTTAAAATGCCCTCCAAAAAAGGGAGAGGGAGCTCTTGAGACTAATCCCCATTGTCCTACTTTTCATAGAAGTCAATCCTGCATGCAGTTTGGCTGCCTGGTTAACCTCATTGGAACTCAAATGACATGGGGGTGCAGGAAGGCATCTGCTCACTACACGCAGCCAGGACAAGCAGCCCAGAATCCATGAATTATACACTGAGTACATCCCACGGAACTCTAAATATCTTGCAATTTTTTGGAGTCTGCATTTCATCTTGACTTGTTCTTCCCATCTAAAATATGATCTGTTTAGACTCACAGCTTACAATTTAGGCTAGCATCTTCTGTGCATAAACCTGTGAGCAGCCTTCCTTAAGTGCAATAGTAATTTTCTCCCTCTGGGCATAGAAATAATTTCTTTGTTCCCTTATCAAGTCTTCCCCCACTTCTTCCTTCCCTTTTATCTATGTCGTAAAATACCCTGTGGCCTCTTTTTACCTACTGTATACCTGCTTCATGATCTCCTCTACTTCTTATTTCTACTCCCACCACAGGCCTTACACTTAATCCAATACAATGAGGGGATCCAGAGGATTGGTGGACTAGTTTAAGAGGAGGCCCCGCTCCCTAACATGCTGCATCTGTATTGGATGCAGCATAGCTTGGTCTAGGCAGTCAAAACTGTGATACTGGTAGATAAAATAGATCTATGGGTAATCCAGAGGGCCATAGAATGGAACAAGGAGGCATGCAGAAGGGTGCATGCCTCCCTGTTCTGGGTTAAAAGAGGGAGCCATTTTGGTAGTGCACCAGATTGCACAGCCAAAATACTGCCCCCCAGAGATTCAAGGCTAGGAACTTTATTCCCTAGCCAATGGAAAACCCAGAAACTGGCTCTGATTGCTATTCTGGGTCTATCCTGGAATAGCCTATGGAGTGCAAGAGGCTTGTTCCAAGAAAATGGGGTGATTCCCACCTCCAGAACCATCCCAGCCTGGCCTAGGCAGGTTAATGTGAGGAAATTATCTTAAGGAAAACAATCCTTGAAGTGTTCATTGAGGGTGATGTCCTAGTCTGTTTATAAAAATCCTTATAAAAACTTTGAATATTTCATAACTAACTGCTCTTTGGAAGAACTGAGGAACCATGAACTGTCCAGATATTACCAGCTCCCACTTCCCATTGGGCATCTCCAACACACCAGTACGGAAAATAGTGATGCGGTCCAACAACCCCAGAGAGCTAGTTCACTGTGGATTTTATCAGTAAAATCCCACCAAGACTGCTACAGTTTACTCCTGAAGAGTCTCTGCTCCGCCACTTGATGTCCCCCATGACGAGAGCAAAGCCCCTTCCCAAAAATATATTTCAGCCAATTGCATAAATTCCCATGAAGACGTGCTAGAGAGTTAGTGATTTGCATGAACTGGAAAATGGGGATTCTGTTTGTATCAGACTAATTTGAGTTCAAACCAGTTTGGCACATCTCTTGTTAGAGGGACAAAGTTTGATTTTAGAATCCAGGGAAATAGAATTGAGTCATCCATTAACTGAAGCATTTTAACACTGGTATATTTTGAAAGAAAAATTCACATTGAAGAGAAATAATGCTGGCTGGGGCAAATGAGAAGTCCAAAGGCCAGCAAATCGGTGAAGGATCCTTTTTGCTGAATGGATCCATGTTGAGAATGTCCATGTAGCTAATTCTTATAGATCACACTGCTTTTATTTGTTACTGGCAAAAACTTAGATCTTGATCAACTAAAGCTATGTTTCTTCCTTTTTGCATGAATGTGAATTATTAGAGCTGAAGTAAATTTCTTGGGAGTCATGCTCTTCAACGTATTGATATCAAATGTTATTTGGACACTCAGATATTCTCTGGATACATTCCAAAAAAAGGGACAACTGAATAATCAATTAACTTGACAGAGTATACTACTAACCAGTTTTTTGCAAAATGGAGTTTTGCAGATTCAAATACAGTTGTATATAACAGTTTTCAAACTCTTTACCTTCAAGCAATGCTCCTCTATAAACAGTTGCTGAGGAACACTGTAACTTGATCATAGTATTCCTAAGTATCATAGAAAATTCCAAGTCATGGATTTCTGTGGTGTAGCAGAAACGGAGAATGAATGAACGAATGAACACATGAACTTGAAGTTCCGTGGGCAGTATTTTGGAAACCACTGTATCTTGATCACTTGTGCATTGTAGGATAACTGTATGTCCTGCCAATAAGACTCACTGGCATCTGTAATAATTTCCTGAAGAATATTTCAGATAGATAAATTAAAAATAGGTCACATAATTATTTTAGAAAAAAATATTTTGGAACAAATGTGGGTCTCATATGACAAAAATATTTAGTATCTGAAAATTGTATATAGTCAGAAAACTTTTTAACATTCAATAAATGGCATCAAGCAAATGACATTTGACAATCAGTTTAATACATGGCACACAAGAAATGTGAAAACTGCAAACAATCAAGAAATGAGAGGATGTTAGGTAGCACAATGCGTAAACTCAGCTAGGATCAAAGCTTATAAAGAATTGCAGGCTTAATCATTTCAGTGTCAAATTCTAAAATTTGCATTCAAGATGTGAATGAGAATTTTATTTTCACAGTTCACCTTCGAAAACTATAGGGGGTAACAGAATTTCTGTGGTTATCAACATAATTGTGAACATTGTTTTTCATCTACAAAATGTACATAATTATCCTTTGAAATATACTGAACAATGTGGTAAAGAAATCTCTTTTAAAAATTGTTGGTGAATGAACTAACATACCATCATAAACAGATTTCATTGCTAACCTGTGGGTAATTTGCTATTTTCCATTAGATGGTATAATTTTCAAAAGGGGGAGCTAGTTAGCTAATAGATTGTAGATTCTTGCTAACAACTTCTTTAATGGCAAAGCATACTTGTATGATTTTAGATGAGGCAGAATGAAAATAGTTTACAGCTACAAAAATCATCTTTGGGAAGTGCTTTCTATGCCATTTCTGTTCCTGTTTTGCCACATAAAACTGACTGATTATGGAGGCTATCATATAGACACAGCAGGAGAACTGATTATTGAGTCCTGACAACACCTAAAGAAGCATAAATGGATTTTTTAATCTTTCAGCTCACACAAATGTGATTCCCATTCAGAGCATCCTTTCCTTTCAAGTTTCAGGAATTTATATTGCATGCTTGCCAGTTAAATGTAATGCAGGGAATTTCATCACAGAGGTACAATAAGATGGAATATTGTGACTCAAACTCCCGCAACACACACACACACACAGACAAGACTACAACACCTGGAAATTCAGAATGTTTTGTCTGGGGCAGGTAGTCTTATTTTAGGATAATAAAGCAATAGTAATGAGGTAAAATTTATGTTACAGTGAATGTTTATGTAGCAATTATGTTACAGAAGTTTGCATTCCTGTAGCTATTAAACTCTAAATTTTTTAAGTGCGCCAAAGTACACATAGTCCCTGTGTGTGGCTTCTATGCTTCTTTCCCCATCTTCTTTCACTATAAATTCCACCCGCCCACACACCTGTATGTAGGTTTTCCTTGTAGGTGTTGGAAGCAACAGACTCCTCACACTCGGCTTTCCCTGGGTAAACATTCTCAGAGCCGTAGTGAGGAATGTAGAATGATTTTTGTGATACTTTCTAAGTCTCACATGCTGTGTGATGCAGTCAAACATTGTTGTAAGATCACTTACACTACAGCTTTACAGAACAACTCACCAGAACAATTGCATTTAATCTTGGAGAACATAAAAGATACACATGCATGCACTCCAACCTGATAAGCCTCTAATATTTGAGAGTGTTTATTCCAGTCCCTGTGAAAAGCATGTGTCAAAAGATATTGCAGCTAAGCAGGTGCTTCTGTGTTCCTTAATCAGTCAATTCCCTCTCTAGAAGTTCCTCCTTCCTTTATTCAGAAGGCTCAGCAGTTCCAAAGATTCCCAAACTGATGCTGCCTGAAGTCTAAGGCCCTTTCTGCACTTGCTTCCATTGTTTCAGATCAAGGCAGGTTGCCCCAACACAAAAAGAGCAAGCAAACCCAAGCTGGGATATGTTGCTAATGAAGCAGAATACAGCTGTCCGCATTTGGATGGCCTGTTCTACTCCAGACCTTGTTGCTGCCTTCAGAGAGCCCTCAGAAACAGTGTCAAGGCTCTGAAGGCGTGGAGTTTCTGGCCTGAGTGGATATAGAACAGATCCCCTTCTGGCACTTCCTGGAGTGTCATCAAAAAGGCTGCCTTGTAGTATGCCAGACCTTGGGGGCATCCTGTCTGCACGCATCTGTGGTCCAGTACACCAGTGCTGGGCCAACTGTAGACCTCTTTAAAGACATCTCTAGCTATACTGGGCTAGTGTGACATTTTCAGCACCCTAGCCCAGTCCATGCTTTGTCCAATACTGATGAAGTGTGATTGGAGCAAGAGGGGATTGCGTTTTCACACTTCCTTTCTCATCCGCTGGATGGGAAAGGAGAACGATTAACCAGTGCTGACTAGCACTCACACTTGGAGCTCTGTTCCACTTTGGACATTGCGCTCGCCCCCGTGAACAAATACCTGATTTGGTTGCATTGCTAGTACTCTCCTGGGCACCACCACATTGGCTGTGGCACACTTGGCAACTGCGTGTGTCTCAGCACCATTGCTGTGATGACACTGATGCTCTGCACATGCACTGTCACATCTATGGTCATCTGAGGTGCAGCGTGCTTGAATGGCACCTTACACAACCCCGGAGCACCACACCTAATCAACTTCTTGTGAGGCAGCAGGCTGTTAGAGAAGACTAGAGGCCTATTCGCATTATGGCCTCTAGTCTTCTCTAACAGCCTGCTGCCTCTTATTTTGGTTTCAGCCACATACACCACAACTTTTGATGTAAATGTAACCTAAAAATGATGTTAAAGGAAGTTTTTCTTAACCTTCATCAAATGCCCAGAGTGATCGTGGTCAAAATTAATACAATAAACAAATAGGAAGATTAATAGGGGTCCAAAACAAAACTTATCTGAAATAGGGATGTGTGCAAATATTCAAAAATTTGAAAATCTGATTCGAATCCGACGAATGTTAACATTCAAATTCATATCAGATTTCTTAACATTCAAATTTAGTCATTCAAATGGATTTTTGGATGTTTGTTTGGGAAACATTTGAACGTACAGATACATATATACAAATATATGTATCTGTATGCATTTGTGTTTATAATACAGGATGAAAACGGAATGCATGCAGGATAAAACAGGATGCATACAAAATGCGTACAGATATGTATAACACACACAAATGTTTATTTGTTTGTTTGTTTGTTTGTATTTCTATCCTCCCCTATACTCGGAGGTCTCAGGGCGGGTAACAATGCTTTACATAAGAACATAAGAACATAAGAGAAGCCTTGCTGGATCAGGCCACAGCCCATCTAGTCCAGCATCCTGTCGCACACAGTGGCCCACCAAATGCTCATGGGCATCTCAAGCAGAGACAAGGACAAACCTTCTCCTGCTCTCGAGTCCCAGCAGATGGCCCTAGAAGCGCCCCATTTCCTCCCCCCCCCTCAGCCTGAAAGATGCACCTAGGCATTCGTTCTAGTAGCCATTGATACATCTGTCATCCATAAATTTGTCTAACCCTACCTTAAAGCCATCCAGACTGGTAGCTGTCACCACCTCTTCTGGCAGCACATTCCATAGGCCGATGACCCTCTGTGTGAAGAAATACTTCCCCCTGTCAGACCTTACGCTCCTACCCATCAGCTTCATAGAGTGCCCTCTGGTTCTAGTGTTGTGCGATAGAGAAAAGAAATTTTCTCTATCCACCTTTTCTATGCCGTGCATAATTTTATATACTTCAATCAGGTCCCCTCTCAAACGCCGTCTCTCCAGACTGAAGAGGCCTAGACGTTGCAGCCTGGTTTCGTAAGGGAGGTGTTCCAGACCCTTAATCATTCTGGTTGCCCTTCTCTGCACCTTCTCTAGTTCCACAATATCCTTTTTGAGGTGTGGTGACCAGAATTGTACACAGTATTCCAAATGTGGCCTCACTATAGATTTATAAAGGGGCAAAATGACACTTGCTGACTTATTTTCTGAAATTCTGCACATTAAAACAAAACCATATATATTAAAACATATCTTCAAATATGAATCTAACATTCGAATGAATAGATTCAACTGTTATGGATTCGAATTGGGTTTTTTTAACATTCGGATTTTAAACATTCGAATAGAATATTTTGACATTCGATTTGACTCAAATCTGAATGCAAAAAAACCATTCGTGCACATCCCTAATCTGAAAAACGTGCAGCTGAGGAACACGGCCACTGGTGCACTTCCATGTTCACAATTCATCTGTAGACTCCTGCGAATGTCAGCCTGGATGAAACCTAAGTTAGTTCCTACTTCTCTTGTGCGCATGCCTGGAAAGGGGCAGATCAGCACATCTGTGCAAATCTGGAAAGCCAACACACGGAAAATAGTTTGCCATCAAAAAAGAAAGTTCATTAGAGCAGGCCGCTCCTCCCAGATATGACCACTACTGAACTGAAGCTGTCCTAATCCCGTTCACACCCAATCCCCAATAATCAGTCCTCAGATTGTCCTCAATTCAGACTGCTGTGTTCACACCTTTTATATTATCTCCCCAAATCTCATTTACATGACTCTTTAGTTCTTCACCCCTATTGATTACACCAACACCACCTGCATTCTGATAGGATAAAGTTCTGTCAATCAATAGTAGCAACAGGGGCCACATCCCCATTAGAAGCTTAATCCAGTTTCCTTAAACCGAAATAATAGAACCGGATGCAAACACGAATTTGCCTGTTCCCATTACTTTCAGCTTAATCACGTTGGATCCGGATTCTGAGGATCATATGTGGCGTACGTGACTCAAGGGGGGGACTCAAGTGGTTACTTTTTAAAAGCCGCTTTTTGGGGCTGCCCTGCCCTCTTCCTCCTGGCGTTAACGCTCCACCCATAAGGGACCCCTTCAAGGAGCCTAGCTGGGTGGCTGAGTGGCTGCCACTTGCCTGGATGGATGAAAAACGACATGGGCAGCCAGCAATTCTTTCCCCTCCTCTCCCCATTTCCCAGGGCACACAGCAGCAGCAGCAACTCAAGCCCCCTTCACAGCCACAGCCTTTAAAACAGAACCAGCTGCTTTCCTTTCCTTTCCCTTTCTTAAGGTCAGAACTTTCAGAATTGTGCAGAATTGCAACATTGTTATAAGGTGTGAAGTAGCTAGATCGCTACAGTGTAGCTTTAAGGAGTGGATTTTTATAGTGGCTGTTTTGAGGGGTGGATTTTTTCAATGAAATCACTATCTTTGGAAGCAAGCTATTGGGGTAGGGAACCCCTAAACACGGATTCTCATCCCTTAACACCGTACAAGCACACGAACTGGAGTGAGACCGGTTGAAATGAGGATTAACATTTACAACGCTTTGGGGTGATTTAGCACGCGGAAAGCGTGTTAAGCCAAACTGATGTGGGGTCTGCGAGGATTGAAAACGGGTTGAAATCGAAATAAAGTTGTAACGGGGATGTGGCCAGGGTGTGTTTGGAGTTGTGTGGTGCTGTTGGCAAACTTGATGCTAAAACAGGGAACTTTTGCGGTGAGGGGACGGTGCCCCAAAATAGATGCAGCAGAGGCATATCCCAGCCAGCATGCCCCTCCACTTCCACAGCTCTTCCGGCAGAAAAAGGAGAAGCTGTAATCTGCACTTTCCCCTAAAGCTGCTGAATAACTTTCACTTCTCGGTCCCTTTCACTGCACCAAAACCTGGTTTCCCTTGCACATTGCTGAAGGAAAACAGAAGCGACATTGTGGACTTTCCCACAAATAAAATGGATAGAAATGAAAGGGTGTAAGCAGTCATACCTGAAGATGGACTCAAGAAGGTTTAACGTGAAGGTGTGACCATGACCCAACTCAAACTGTTCTAAAACAAACCAAATTTGTACATCTCTAGTCCTGCTATTTCTTGTGTTTGAACTGCCTTGGCTGGCAACCTTGTAGCTGGGAAGGAAAGAACCCCAGGCCCCAATTTCCCCCCATTCTGGAATGAGCAGCAGGCAGGGAGGCAGGCAGGCAGGCAGGCAGAACACTGTTCTAAACAGAGTGCTAGAACTGTAGTGCTCCACTTTATAGTGATTCCCAGTGGTTCTCCAGTTAAGAGCATCACTGGAGAGACCGGTGTGGATCTTGCCGGATCATAGAAAATTAGTATCTTTGAGGGCAGCTATTTTGCTAGTTCCTTTGATCACCTTATTCTTTATCCTTGAACAGAATTATTTTGATCCTTTGCCTACAAGGCTTCTTCAGCTACTACCTTCAAGTCCAAGCGAATGCATTCTTGTAGTCTCTCCTCATCTGCAAACAAGCTGCTTCCTGCAAACAACCTGACCCTGCAAACTGTCTTAGAAACAACAGGGGCACCTAGACAGAGAAAAGAACAAAAAGTATTACAGGAATTAAGAGATTTTCTTCACATCCAATTAGGATACATCTGTAGTGAATCCATGCATCTAAAGAGCCAGGAGTTTTGTTTGTTTGTTTGTTTCTGATGAGGCAGGAGGATTTTTTAGACACCTCTTTCTAATAGATCACAAATTGCTTTTGCAAAGCTCTGAACGTCTAAAGAGTCTTCTGTGTAACCAAAAGGAGACGTTGTTTGAGAAAACTTGAATTTAAAGTTGCTTTAAAGTTTAGATGAAGGAATCTTGTCTCAACAGTTCAACGATCCAAGCCTGAATCTTTAAGTTTGTGAAGGAGCCAAAATAAATTCTAAAAATCATACAGGAGCATGCTACATTGGTGAGAGCCTCCATGGTTTACTCAGATAGACCCTATTTGTACACCCAGTTTGAATGGAGGAAATTATCCAGCACACTTTAAACTGCTTGGGTGGCCATGCTGCAATTGCCAGCTGTATTTCAAATCTCTGTGCAAAAGGTGTCTTGTGACAGCTTGTCACCAATGTCATGGCTACGTCAATAGTGTCTCATAACTACACAAAATGTTGCTTTCATCTGTGCAGCCGTTCTGATTTCCATTCTACAGTCAAGTGACTTTGTAGGAATTGCTTTTTTGAGGACACTTAAGCAGTTTCCAAGCACAGCTATATAGCTTTATCTTTTCATACACTGTTCTTAAGCGCAAAAATTAAACCGCTCATGGTGCCTATGAGCTCATTAAACTCTGCATCCTAAATGTCCATCAGGTAAATTATCTAAAAGTAGTAGAATTGAAAGTAGAGAAGTCTTACACAATAAGTTATGTTTCCTTCCAATCTATTTGCTGTGAGGACGGCACCAGAGTTAGAAAAACCTTTGACTTAAAATTAACTTGCCTGGAAATTCATTGTTTTCCCAGTCTGATAGCAATTTCTGACTCCTCACCATATAAAACACAAGAACGCACAGCAAACACAACATAGGGATACAGACACAGTTAAAGTCACAGCTCACTACCAGAGCGTTAAAAACCATTTAAAGCATTTGTGTTGCCTGGTCGGAGCCCAACAAGTAGAAACCCATAGCCCTTTCTGCACTGGGCCTTATTCTGGATTATAACTGGGGGCAGAATAGGGGCCTGCCACCCACATGATAGTGCAGAATATAGTCTTGGGAGGGGGTTGATCTGCCCCATGCCTCTTTGTGGCTGTGGAACATGCACAAGCTTATCAGCCATCCACCACCCAATGCCCCCAAAGAGCAGATTTTTTTGGCTGTTCACTAGTAGTTGTTGTGTCCAGAGCAGGCGGTAACAGTGCAGCACTCACACATGCCCAGCTAGCGACAGCAAGACGCCAAGTCAGTTTCCAGAATCTTGGGTATATAGCGTGTGCGGTGTCAAACAGGCCAAGGGTCAGGGTACCAGAGAGTTGTCATAAGTCAGAAAGTCAGTCAGGAGTCAAGAACCAGGGTTCACACAAGTCTGGGGTTGCCAAGAAGATTCCTTATTTGCAATGGTGGGTGCAGAGTTGGGCATTTCTTAAGTAAGACTCAGAGAGCCTCACCCCCGACAGCACAGCTGTTTTGCATGGAGGCAAGAGCTCAGCTCTGGGCATGGGGTATCATCTGAACTATCCCCATTTGGGAGGACAGAAGCAGTTTCCAAGCTTCTGAGGCGTGCCTCACCCATTTTGGCTGGCAGGAGCGGGGTCTTCCTCTGAGGAGTCAGAGAGGACATGAGGCATGATAATAGAACGTCTCCCATCCAGAACAAGGCCCTTGGTTTGCTTGTAGGTCTAATTAAAGGGGTCCACAAGAGATTTGGATTAAGGGCCTCCTTAATCTGGCTCTGGCTCCATCAGTCCATTGGGGACTCATTGCTCTGCATTAATGGGTGGTTCAGGAAGCCAGTAATTTGGATTAAGAACTCCTTAATCTGGTTCACCAGTGAAGGCAAAAAGGCCTTTGTCTCTAAATTGTACTTTGAGCAAGTTTGAATAAAACAGATGGAGGGGTCCGAAAGGTCATTAAACTGTGCTGCCTGGTGTACTTGCTGCTCCATTATATGAGATTAATTTTAGGCCATCATGCCTCACAAGAGAACCAGGCAAAACAAACTGAATTGCACTGAGGCAACAACAGAGCAAAGAAGAGTGGGGGGGGGGAAGCTCCTGTACTTTCCAACTTTCACAAAATGGAAACAGATCATTTTTGTACTGCAATGCTTTGAAGTACATGTTTGAAATCTTTTTTAACATAGAACGACAATGGAAATAATGTGATTTTAGAGCACTGTAAAGACTGTAACATAAGCACAGCCAACAATGTTCTCATGGGATAATTGTACCGCTGATTGGACTTGTACACATTGTTGTAAGTTTCTACCACAAATGAAGTAAAGTCTAAAGATGTGCCAAACTGCTGGTTAAAATTGCCTTGTACCCATGGGATAATAGAAAATGATCTGGAATGCCCTCCCAAGTATTATCTGAATTTAATAATAGCAGCAATGTGCAAAAAAACTACCAATTGTACTTCAGCATGGTATTGTGAATGTCAAAATTACAGCTAGATGAGTTCAATATGTATGGGTATTTTCTGATGAGTTGACTTCAGCCACATCTATCAAGTGAGCTCTTGAAATCAGAAGTTTGCCAAAAGGACCTTTTTGATCCTTTGGGAGCATATTGATTATATGAAACCCTCCCAAAATAGGAAGAAAGGGGAGAAATTTCTCTGAAATTTGTTCTATGTGTTTGCCATTTCCCTCATTAAAGCTTAAAGTCAAGAGCTTTCTGCTATTTCCTGCTTTTTAAAAACTTGGTTTTAAAAGGCCACACCATTGCAGTATTTCCTGTCTTCCATGCTCCCAGGAATAACTTTGATGGTAAAGCCACACAGCAGCAATTTATTCCATTGGCATTATGGGTAATGTAGTTAGTAAGAAAGAAATAGCACTATTCAGCTCCTACTTAAGGGCCGCGCCCAGACATGTTTATACTGCGTAGCGGGATGTGCAGTCTTGATCAAGGCATCACATATGGCTATCAGTGGACCGTTGTGGCATCGTGTTATCCAGTTGGGACTGCACACCTACCTTAATGCTGGATCAAGGACACTCACTGCACAGTACAAACAAAATCCAAAGTTTCCATCAGTGCAGGCAGAACAGCAAGGTGAGAGCAGGAAGGTCTGCCTCAACCCCCTGACAGTGCGCACCTTCTTAACTCTTGGAGCTCTGTTAGGGGAAGCTACAAAGCTGCCTTTCAGGTCAGGATGGCCAGTGATCACTGTGCATTAAGTATTCTGTGTTTTAATGTTTAACTGCCAATTTATTCCTCTAGTCTGGAGGCAGCCAAGGTGAAAGTTTTGCCCTTGTCTTCTTCTTGAGATGCTCAAAAGCAATTAATGGGCCGCTGTGTGAGACAGGATGTGCTACTAATGAGCTATGACCTGATTTAGCGGACCTTATGTTCTTACACTCCTCCTAGACGTCCTTTCTTGTAGCACCAAAAACAGCACCTTCAAAGCTGGAGACATCTCTCTTCAACTTCAAAAAGAGTGAAGGGGTGAGTCATGAGACTTATAAACATATGCTCATCTCTATGGCAAGAGTAAGCACTTCATGTTGTGTGACAAAAATGGGCTAAAATATAAGATATTTTTACACACAGAAACACAGTTTGCAGTGCAGGCCTATGCGTGTTTATTCAGGAATAAGTCCCAGCAAAATTCTAAACTTAGGAGTCTTTCACAGAATGGCATGCCAGCTTCTTCCAAGGAATATGCCTGAGCAATCTTCATAAAAGTGTTGTATAGGGCTCTATACAAGCCATGCTTTGCTTTTAAAAGATAAGAGTAGTTATCTTAATTCTGAAACCATTTCTAAGGAGGAAGTGAAAGGGTATTGGTTTCTTGAGGTGCCATTTTCAGGTCTTTGTGGTGGAAGTTGCTACTATTGCAGTTAACCTTCCGCCTGCAGTGAGAAGAGCTGATAGCAATTTTCTAGTTCCGGAGCAAGACTCTGACAAGGGGAGATGCCAACTGCTAAAGCCAGATATTCCACCATGAGCACTGTGCTTGATAGATTACAACACAGACTGCTGAGTAACTGAGATCTAAGCATTATATTTTGGCAGAAAGTCAGGGCTAAAACGTGTTAGAATGGAAAAATGTTTCATTGTTTAAACAGACTGCTTTAGTGATAAGGAAGAAGTGCCCTCCCTCCTCCTTAGAAAGAAAGAAAGAAAGAAAGAAAGAAAGAAAGAAAGAAAGAACCTCTTCTCAGCCACCATAAGGCAGCGTTTTGAAATGGCTGTGCAGGATTCTAAATTATTCATTCATGTGCAGGTTGTCCAACCTGTCACTTGCAAACGACATATTCCACCCAACTGCTAATGCTGAAAGATAGCTGAAAAGCCTTTCTATTGTCTGAAGCATCCTCACGTTGGCTGCTGTAACATACATATTAATGAACTAATCAGGTACCTAATTCAACTTTCCATCAAGTCTTAACAGGACTCCTAGACATACCAAATTCCTCAGTCATTGGTTTTCCTGTTAAAAATTGTTTCTTTCTCTCCCCCCCCCACTTTTTTTAAGAAAAAATCCTTAATCTTACTCCCAGCAGGTTCATTTTATTTTGCTTCTCCAAGGAAACCTTTATCACCCACATGTATTCAGGCTCCCTATTTCTATTATCAGCACAACGTGTTGACATATAATATAACTGGTAAATAGCCACGCAGAATGGTGACACTGAAAAGAAATGAGATGAATTAGGAGGGGGGCAGACGTTGCCTCCCTGCCCTGACACAAGAACAGCCAGATTCTTTCAAGCTGACACTCTGCAAACAACCCTGCTAAGCTTGCCAGAACTTTCATGCTTTCTATCAAAACTCTCAAAAGATACAGCAACTGTCATTCCATAACTCTGCACATTCCCAAATTAGTCCTTGTGTCGGCTGTAGTTCTGGCAGGGGTGAATTGCCAAGCCAGGACAGTATTTTGAAGGGCTTGTTATTTCACGGTGAGGAAGTACAGGCCCAAGTAAGAAACGATGAAGAACTACAGACTCTTTGGGTAAGGCTAAAAGAGGACAGCCAAACAGGATAAGTCCCATTTGTCCTACCAAATAAGGCAATTCGTCTAATTTTCAAGAAAACTGATTTGTACATAGATTACTAACAGGGTGCAGTTCGCATGATGATACCTGTGTAATTCAATCTGAATATAATGAACAGATAGCCGGGTACCTCCTAAATTGATGCTTTGTACAGTATGTGTCAGGCATGGGAGGCAGTAATAGGATTGGCACTGTCTTTCCTCATGCTGCACTTTGAAATGGTAAAACAGACGACACGTTCCACGTTTTTTCACTTCCCTTCCCACCCTGTGGAAAGTAAAGGAGTTTGATCACACAATGTTGACTAGTCTTAATCTTCAGCTACCAGAATGACGTCGTTCACATACAGTATCTCAAATTGTTAATATTTCAATATGAGCATCATTCTTTTGATGCATTTGTTATATAATGCTGCATTCCCACTCATGCTAAAAAAAATTTTAAAAAATGAAACAAAACTGGTTGCAAACGCGCATCTGGCAATCGCAGTCAACCCTGAATTGTGTCCCCACACAGAAAACACTTCCAAAAAAACAGATTGGGGGAAGCGATTCTTTTTCCTCCCCACCAAACAAAAACCCCTGCCCTCTCCTCTCTCCATAAAAGCCCAAACAAAAACCCCTGCTAACTTTTCATTGTTAGTATTTTGTTTTTTTAAAGAAAGTTAAAATGGGATTTTTATTATTATTATTATTTTTTGTAGGCAGTTTGGGGTGATTCTTATACTGAAAATCAGGGAATACTTCTAATAGATAATAAGAGACAGAGCAAGACAAAAGAAAGGTTTATCTTTGGTTGTAATCATAGTTGAAGGAGAACCTCCGAGGTAGCTTAGAGATGACCTTAGGTAGAACTGTTCACACAGCAACCTGTCTCTTATTATCTATTAGAAGCATTGTATTCCCTGATTTTCCATATAAGAATCACCCCAAGCAGCCTACCAAAAAAAAAAAAAAAAGTAAATCCCATTTTTAACTTTTTTTAAAAAATGAAATACTAACAATGAAAAGTTAGCAGGGGTTTTTGTTTGGGTTTTTATGGATTTAGTGTGCTAGTACATATTTTTCTTTATTGATTGCAATTTATTGATTTTTATAGATTTATTTTATAGTTTCTATAGGCTTATCCTATCTTATTTTATTCACCACACTCAGAGCAGATATGAAGGCATCTGTTATTCAAAATGAATCTGCCAATGTGCGTTGAGCCGGTAGAAGACGTTGCCCACACAATATTATGCTGTCATTTATATCAGGAGGCACTTGCAACTTTTATCACCCCTATCTTGTCCCAAATTATAGTAAAAGGAGAAGACTACTGTCTGAAATATTTATTGCAAGACAATCAGAATACTTGGACCGTGGCGAAGTTCTGTCTGACAGCAGTCAAACTGAGGACAAGAGCAACTGTCCCTAGTGACCAGGATTGCAGAAAAATAAGAACCATTGTATTTTAAATGTCACTTTTATACTATTTTAAATTTATTCATCAGGCTATTTTAAATTTCACTATTTTATCACTCGCATTGCTAAACTTTTTAAAAGATATTTTGATGTATTTTTATTTTGTTTTTGGTCTGTGACTATAAATAAAATTCATTCATTCATCATTCATTCACGACGCTGGAACTTTGGTGAAAAAATGTTTTAAATTTTTAAAAAAGTGTAAAAATTGTTTTAAATAAATAAGCACTTCAAATACATTTAAGGGGGGAAAATGAAACTGTGGTCCAAGTGAACATGTTGCACAAGAATTAAGGTTCAGATCAGTTTGATAGATATAAAATAAATGTGCTTGGACAGTCAATACGATACCCAGTAGTCTTCGATGTATTCCACTGATGGCACCTTCATGGAAAATAACTGGTTTAACATAACAAATAAAATCTAATAGACTGATCCATGCTGTTAACAAAGGTACCGCATATGCCTTTATGCCTAGAACAAAACAGTGACTGTATTTTTAGCCCAGGCCATTCATTCATTCTTCTCTCTTCACCAAGTAGCTTACAAGAAATAGAAGTTTCATGCCTGCTGTGTGTGAATGCACCTACTAAATGTTTTTATGTTCTCACAGACGCACTATGTATAAGCGAGCTGATAACAACTTTCTAGTCCTGGAGGAAGACTCTCTGGCCAGGAGAGAGACCAAGGATGCTTCCTCAGTGGCCACCGAAAAACAGATCTAAAAAGATCCATTTTTTGGTGATCCAACCAGCTAAGGATCCATCACAAATAGTGACAGATCCAAAGGGCCCTCATGCGTCCACACACACATGGGGAGGCTGGATTCTGAAGAACGGATGGGGTGGGTGTTGTGCGGACGCATCAGCACCCATTCCAAAAGTCCTCTGGCTTGCGTACTGCCGACACCGCCCCCGGAGCCGCGGGACTGGACTGGTGAGCTGACAGTCACTGTGTGTTTCTGGTGGCACCCGGCACACAGGGGAGGGGCTTTGAAAGCAGGCAGTCCTGCTTCCGCCCTTCCCAACATGGTGGCCGGAAGGACATCTGTCCCTTAACCTGGCCGTGTGTGGAAGCCTCCTGCTTCTGCACACATCCAGGTGAAGAGACGGATGTAAGACCAGATTTTTGAGGTCTTACATTTAATGCAGATTTCAACAGCAAAACCGGTTTTAAAAACCAGTCTTGCACATCGAAATGTGGAAGTGGCATCTGCAAAGAGCCTCCAATCTGGTTTGCAGTGTGGACACCGTTTAAGGTAAGTGTTTTAAATCTTACTTAAGGGGGGGTTAAACCAGTTTCGGTAGCTAGTGTGGAAACGCCCCAGCAGTTAAACCCAGATATTGTACCACAAAAATTGTGCTAGGTAGATTACAATGCAGACAGCTGTGTAACTGGGATCTACACATTATATTTTGGCAGAAACTCTGTGGCTAAAGCACATTAGAATGGAAAATATTTCATTGTTTAAATAGACTGTTTCAGTGATAAAGAAGAAATATCTCCCCCTAAAAAGGAAATAAATATACAATAACTAAATCTGTAGCCAAAATAATTATCTGGTTAGAGCAAACTGGGAGTATAAAATATAGTTTTACCACCCATTTTTAACTCCCTTGTTAATGTGTTATAGAGTTCTGTAGTGACATGAGAAGCTACAGTTGGGGGAATCACATAGGTCCATATTTTGTTGTCTGAAGTACCTTGTTTCCCTGAAACTACTTCAGTCTGCAGTCAGTGACTTTGTAGGGTTTTCATCTGCAAATGCAGTAAAGGCCTTGGACAACTCACACAGCAGAAGGTGAGTGTTCATCTTCTGTCTGGGCTTAATGTCCTGAGTGTTGTTGTTTTTTTAATGTCCCCAATTCAATATTTGCAAATGATCCTCCAGCAGTTCTAGGGCAGTTTAGGAGAGCTAAAAGTGGCCTCACTCAATTCAGAGGAAACAAAAATAAGCCCCAGCAAAATAATGAATCTTTATACATTTGCTAAACATAGAAAAGAGCCATTATATATCAGAGGCAGAGACCCATAAGTGAAGTGATACTTTAAGATAAATATAGGACAGTTTATGTACTCAAAGCGTCAGCTCAAATAATTTGTTCTAATTAGTCCAGTGCAAATCTTCCCTGTTTCCACTGAAGCCAGTAGTTATTTTAAGCTCAGCTTACATGTAAGCATCTGAGCTCTGCCTAGAATTCTCCACTTGGGGTGTTTCTGCACTTTGGTTCCTGTTCATGGGATGGGGAAAGTGTATTCCCACTGGTGTGCACTAGCGTTTATACTTGTGAACCCTAGTACACACCGAACCAACTTTCAACGCAGTCACAGATCTACCTTGGTCTGGACATGTGTTCAGGTGCCGCCATGTTCTGTGTGGAGCCTGGAACAACTGCACATTTGCTGGCATCATCACCATGACAACTTGGCCTGCTAGTAGCCGCTGAGGTAGCTTCTGGGATGGCAGGAGACATGTCTGATGTGGAAATGTCTCCTGCAAGTGCAGACAGTACTTCCCAAAAGTTACCTTACTGCTACCTCGCCAAGTGTAAACTGGGCTATAGCTAAGGGGCAATATCCACTTAACTAACAGTACCACTATCTGTTGAATGAACTGGCCAGGTACCATATTTTAAAAGTCTCAGCCAAGTTTTTAAGTCTTGGATAAGGTCTTGCAGGGCAGAAGATGCAGGGCAGGGGGCCATTTGGAAGATTCCATTTCAACTACCCTAAGTGAGTCAACAAGTTGGTTGTCCTACATCTACAGAGCTATCCAGTCCTAAAAATCTACTTGCTCATTAGCAAAAGGGGCTTGGGAGAGACACAGTTCATATATGTTTAGCTTTTCTGACTACAATATGTTCTTTTTAGAAGACTGCTTTCCCAAATTTGCAGTCAATCATCAACACCTCCACAGATTAATGTAATGGAGATTTTGGACCTTTTCACACTCATGTGATCGGGACAGCCTCACAGACTCCCGGATGCTCGATATGCACCCTGTGCCACCACCTCTGGCCTAGAGCATGTGAAGTCATCCCAGTCCTCCAAAGCTATGGACCAGTAAAAACTGTTCTACAGCTTGACCAGGAATGTTTAGCACATTCTTGGTTGGTTCCTGTGTGCAGCATCCACACTACCCCTGGTGGGGGCGGGGTAGCATGGCTGCAGCTACAGTTGCACAGTTGTTCACCCGATCACAATCACCATAGCAATGGCCATGTGTGTGGTTGAAGCTGACGACACTCTACAACAATTCCTGAGTTTCTCCCAGCCTCTCTGTTCTGTGAGTAAAATTTGCTTCTGTGCAAAAAATTGCCAAGCAGATCATCTTGACACACACTTAAGAGATGAAATAGCTAAGGCTTTGTTTAGACATCAGTTACTTATTCTACCATATTTGGATATTTTGAAATAAAGCAAGAATATTCTGGAATATTCATGCTTTAAATATCCAGATATAGTAGAATAAGTAACCAATGTCTGAATACAGCCTAATACTAAAGAATTACTGTCAAATTTCCGTTCATCACATTCAACTCTACAGATAATTGGACTGAAACAAATTTCTGTAATATGGGCTGTTCAAGAGTAGGGGTGTGCACGGAGCCATTTTCCACATTCTATTCGAGTTGAATACACACACACCAGATGTGAGGGTATCCATGTCCGTTCACGGATATTCTATTGAATATCCATCCATGTGGGTCTGAGCAAACAAACGAGCTAGAGAAGAAAGAAGTTTTTTTGTATATATTTCAATACAGGAAACTAGCCTTCCAGGCATCCCATCATGACAAGTTCAAACTCTCTCATATCACAACTTTTTCTGGAGATTTACTGTCTTCCCGATAACATCCTCCAAAATTAGTTTGCATCTAATTTATTCACAATAAGGAGGAGAGGAGAAGTACATATGAAATTTCTCTTTTGGCATGCACAGTAAAGGCAAGGTAAGAACAGTCGAAGCAACGTTCATGCTGGCCAGCACAGACTGGTCACTCCTTTTAACCTGCAAAATCTGCAGACAGTTTTATCAGTCTTTGCAAGCACACTGGCCTCCCTAATTCCTTACTACCGTAGATTTCAGCAGGCCCCAGGCAGGACCTACCATAGTTTGCACCAGCATGTGATGGCAGGTACCTATTCCAGGATATAATCCAGAATAAGGCCCGGTGCCTAAAGAGCCAAAGAACGAGGTAACTGAAGTTGTCTGGGAATGTCATCAACTTCCTGAGCATTCCTCCTGGCCTGCTCCACAAATTGATCATGGATTTCTGAAAATAACGGTACTCATTGAGCAACAGAGCTATGGGCAAGACAAAATGTTTCCTGCAAACTCTAAACTGCCCTGCTAATCATGGGGTTGCAGGAAGGCACTTAACAGATTTCATGTATAGTTGGACCCCTGTAACCATGGGGGATACATTCCAGGCCCTACCACGGTTAACAAAACACAACAGATATTTTTAATGATGGAAAATCTCACTTGAGATGCACTCAATTTCTGCCACCATGTAAAACTGAAACTGCGGTCACTGGATCAGTAGATACGGAGGTCAGACCATGCTGGCTTATGATTCAGGTAGTACATGTATCAGTCCAGTGAGTTTTTGTATGTAGAAAGAGAGGGTGCTGTAAGGCCTCATATGGCTTGGCATATTGTTGGGTATTTCTTTTCCAAATTGCCATAAAGCCACCACCAGCTGCAATATAAGGCCCATGGGCTTCAGTTTGGGTTGATACAGCATTCTGCAGAAAATGTCAACTATTTCCCTCCTGTTCAACTGAAGATTCTGAAATATCGTGAAAGAGGCAGGGTGGAAAGGGCCTCTCTGTGCATGAAGTTTGCTCAGTTGAAGAGGTTCTCCTCCTTAGCATGGGCCTGATTTTTAATTAAAATGAAAATGAAATATGACTGGATTCTACCCGTGTGTGGTGGGGGTGGCGAGTCTCTCCAGCACTCATTTTGACAAGCAAGTGTTTTGAAGAACAAAACTAAAGCTAGATGTGCCAGCCCCTGCTCACATATGTTTTGTATTTAATAAAAGGATCTAGCTAGTGAACTGTGTTTCTGAATATTTATTCCTATATTACTTTATAGTCAATTTGTCTGCCCCAAATAGTGTTATGGAAACTAGCTTAGGCATTGGCTAAGGGGCAGAAAGTGGCCCAAGGTCTTGGGGCTTCCTGACTGAGAGTGCTTGCATACCTAAGCAGTAGACACCCCAAGAGAGCCCAAGGGACTAGGGATGTGCGCGGATATTTGTAACATTCATTATTCGTACAAATTTGGACATTCATATAAGAACTGAATGTTACAACATTCGTACATTGACATTTGTATGAATACGAATGTTTCGGAACATTCATATGAAGCTTTTGAGCATCTGTGAAATGGGGAGTTGGGAAAATGGCTGCACCAGTCACATCAGCAATGGATATGTTATGGGATGTGTATCGTATATGTATCAATATATATGGATACATATTGGATACATATTGGATATGTATGAGTTCGTATCAGATATTTGTTCAAATACATTCATATAGAATAGAAACCTACCACATTTGAAGGGGATCTAATCAAACAAATGCAAATTTTCTTACATTCGATTTGATATAAACAATGCAAAAAAAAAAAACATTTGTGCACATCACTACCAGGAACACCCAGTGAGCCTGCCACCATAGATCACTCTGAGAAGGGTGCTGGGGGGGGGGGCTTTTGGCTCCCCCCAGTCCATCTTTTATTGGAATGCTGAAAAATGACTCAGATGGATCCCCCACTATTCAGCATGATCTCTGCCACAGTTTGGGTAAATGGGAGCAGGGAGAGCACCTTCTGCATGCACAAATGTCATGCTCGGAAGGGCCTTTTCTAGCATGTGGGGGGGGGACTCACCTTTGGAGCTGAAATTTCCTGGTCTTTAATGTGGGAGTAGAGGCACTAGCATATGGATGGTGCCACCTCCATTTTTGAGACTTTTTCTTACTGCATGTAGATGAAGCTAGAGATGAAGTCAGAGTTTCCTGACTTCAAAGGTAGCCAATAAAGAGGCACCACCAACATGTGAAAGAGACTATCTTATATTTGGATCTTATTCATGTCAGGATCTCCCTCTGCAACCCCAACATTGGTATGATTTCTCGGCATTTTTTTTTTTTTTACAATTTATAAATGATCTTCTGTATGTATGTCAATTATTTGATTCTGTTAAGAAATATGAGTATGCATTGGGCCAAAAAATAATTGTAAGTACATAAATACCATGTTGCTTTTGTCCTATTTTAGTTTAAGGCAAGAAATAATGGGAATTATTCTTAGCATTGCTGTGAGAAATAGGAGTCATTCATTGGGCAACTGGGAATTAGATTTTGACTGTTTCATTAAGAGCATTTTCTCATTTCATTAAAAAGGAAGAAGAAAGAGGAAAGAGGTACGGTTGCTTCTGCATGATTGATGAGTCCTTCCTGGTTTCAGGTCTCACTGGGGGGAAAAATGCTTCCTATTTGGCATTACTCACAATAGCAAGTTACAAAGCAAACGCATGCCTTTGTTCAACACCAAACTCAATACAACAGATCCAATCAGTATTGGAGACGTGGGGGCTATCTGCGTGGTGAGGGCACTTCCACGCCAGGATGATCCAGACTGCCATTCAGAAGATGGTATCTTCCAGATGTTCTGGGGCTGCTGTCAGTTACAGGTGGAAGCCCATTCTGTTGCCAGAAACAGTTGTACTGACAGCTCCCTAGGCACTAAAATTTCCAGTAGCTAGCAAAACACCTTCCCCTTTCTTTTGTTATTTTTCATGCACTTGGCTGGTGCCTAGAATTCTCCAGTGAGGTTGTTTCTGCATTTCCTGTTGGTATCCAGAGAGTGCCTGTGGCACAGGAGAGGATCATCCACATTGGGATGTGCTGTCCTGAGTGATTTTCGCACTGCAACGCGTTCCGATTGGAACGTGTGCAGGCGGGCAGCTTAAGACAGTTCCGGGCGCTTTCAGCATTCACACACAGGGGCGCCAGAATGCGTGTAAAGGCGTTCCGGCGCGCCTGTGTGCGAATCCTAAAAGCGCCCAGAACTGTCTTGGCCGGCAAAGGCCGGCCAGGGGCGGGGATTCGTCCAGCAGCGCTGCCGCCCCTTGGGTGAGAGCACCCAAGGAGCGGGCAGCGCTGTCAAGCCAGTTGCCGCACTTCGTGCCAGCTCTACGGGGCCGGATCGGGCCCTGTGGAGCTGGCTCGAACATGCCCAGGCACCCGGGTGCCCATCGGAGGGCCCGGGGCAAGGCCCCTATGGGGCAGGACGCCTTTGGAGATCAGAGCCCCTGGCTCTGATCTGCAAAGGCTTCGCCCCGCGCCACGATCTCGCCCATCTGCGGGGTGCGAGCGCCTGGATCTAGGCGCGGGCGCCCCACAGATCAGTCCCCCACCCCCCAGTCCTCAAAACCCCCACCCGCAACCACCCTCCGAGCCGGATCGGGCCCATCTTCGCTGTGTGGGTGCCTACATCGAGGCACCCACACCGCGAAGATGATTCCCCCCTCCCCCAGAGCCCCGGGAGGACGCGCGCACGACGGAGGACTTACCTCGTCGCTGCCCGGCCTCCGAATGAGGGGGGGCATGCTGGGAGCGCGCAGCACGCAGCCCACCTAGGCCCCCTATTGGACAAGCCACCAATTGGACAAGCCTTCTGCCACCCCGGAAAGGAGCCACGTCCCGGCGGCCGTCGGGGATGACAGACGGGACCCACCGAATCGGGGTTCCCCTGTCCCATCTGCCAGGGTTACTGACCCAATTCGGTGGGTCCCGTCTACCGGCTTCGCCACGCCAGCGCAATCACCGGCCCGGCAAGTCGGGCCCTGGGGGCATGCCGACGGCTGTCAGGGAGAGAAACGTGCGCGAACGCTTCCCTCCCGGAACGTGCCGGGGCGGCTCGTTCGCGTCGGAACGGATGCAGAGCACTTTAAAGTGCTCTGCATCTGGAACGCGTGGAAGACAGCTCCGGACGCGAGGCGGCGCAAGCCCCGCTGGGGCAATGCGAATGCCTCGTCCGAAGCTGTCTTCCACGCGTTCGAAAAAGGCCTGTGCAAAAAGGCCTCTGCTCTAGACCCATGGCTTTGAAGTCTGTGCCAACTTTGGAGGCAATGTTGGAGCCTCCAAAGGTCAGAAATGAAAAATCCTGTCTTTCAGAGGTCCTGGGAGAAGATACAGTTTCAGCAGTACACCCTGTTATGCCATCAAAATGCCCCCCCTCCCATAACCCAGATGACTGGCCCAGGTGCCTTCCACACATGTGCATGCTGTTCTGATACAAGGTAAGTAGTATGTTGTAGATCAGTGGTTCTAAACCTTTTTTCTAAACCTGCCTTGTGTCCCCTGTCTGCCTGCCCCCAATGCCACTACTGGATAACTGTGGATTCCCTGTAAGGCCTGCACAGATCCTTGGGTGTTCCCAGACCCCAGGTTAAGAACTGCTGCTGTAATTTTTAATGATGAGGACTACCAGTGGAGTGTGATAGGGCACAATTTATTCACTCTGTCCTATTCTCTCTCCTGTGTAAAAGGAGCACTTCAGAATGGGTAGGGGTGCACTATCCCATGATAGCATGTGGTAGCCAGGACTCTTGGATCCATTCCTAGATTACACTGTTCGTAAGGACACAAAGGGCCTTTGTATGAACCTCACTGAACTTCCCATGATAGCTTTAGGGCATGTGTTTTGTGCATTGCAAATGCCCTTGCATTGGGAATGCTATGAGTAAGTCTGGCGATTCCAGTGCAGTATCTAAGGTATCTCAGTATTTACTGCACATCCAGTGGCAGCCACAGTCCCTATAAATGTTTGCTCCAACTTATGTCATTGTGGTGTGAAAGATATGCCAGTATCTTGCTGTTTTGCCCAGCAGATGCAGAAATTTTCAGGAAGTGCATGCTACTTTCCCATTAGCTTGCATGAACTCCCACAACCCCTCCCCACTGTTTGCATGATGTTTGTGCAAATTTTATCTGATTCTGGAACTAGTCTGCCAAAAAAAAGGGGGGGCATGATGAATTGTTAGTAAAATTTTCAGCTATAGAAGCCAACATGAATAAGCCCAGAAAAAAGAAATGGAGAACTTATGGACCTCTGGATATCAATGGATTTCATTCCATCAGGTTCATCTAGCATGGCTAATGACTGCAGCTACAGTCCAGAAACATTTGGAGGGCAAGAGGTTCCTCACTCCTTCACTAACAAGGGCTGTGATCACACTTGAGGTTTAATCCAGCTTCAGTTCACTTTCAGAGTAAGAGAATACAGCAAAGTGATAAGCTGTTGTCTTTCAGAGTTAAATAACTCAGAAAATTCACCTTTGGGCTAGATCAGGGGTAGGCAAACCACAGCTCGGGAGCCACACGCGGCTCTTCGGCCCCTTGAGTGTGGCTCTTCCAGCTTATGAGTATCCTAATTAAGTTAATAACAGTGCACCTACCTATATAGTTAAAGTTTACAAAATTTGGCTCTCAAAAGAAATTTCAGTTGTCGTACTGTTGATATTTGGCTCTTTTGGCTAATGAGTTTGCTGACCACTAGGCTAGATAATGTGGAAAGAAAAGTACTGGTCACTTTCCTGATGTGTTCTCTCACTGCGAAGGTGGACTGAAGCTGGATTAAACCTTAGGCATGACCACAGCCAAGATGAGATACGTGGCAGCTGCATGAGGAAGAAAGTTTCCTCATTTCCAACCACCGGTTGAAGAATCATCCAAATGCATTATAAAAACCCACAACCCTTATTCCACCCTGCTCCCCGATCGCCGGCAAGCAGCTTCTGAAGTTAGAGGCAGTTTAGCAGAGAAGCACTTCTTTGCTAAACTGCCTCTAAACATTGTAGTGGTTTTGGGTTAGCTTTTTAGCAGGCAAGCAGCTTCTGAAGTTTGGCAGCTAAAAAGCTAAGCAAAGCTGCTACAATGTTTAGAGGCAGTTATAAAAACTTTGGTTAGCTTCTTAGCTGGCAAACTTCAGAAGCTGCTTGCCAGCTAAGCAGCTAAGCAAAGCCGCTACAAAGTTTAGAGACAGTTTAGCAGCAAAGTGCTTCTCTGCTAAACTGCCTCTAACTTCAGAAGCTGCTTGCCGGCGATCGGGGAGCAGGGGTAGAATAAGGCTTGTGGGATGAGGCTTGTGGGACAACAAGGGCCAAATTGCCCCCCTCATCACTGCATCTTTACCTGTCAAACTGGGGTGATCAGTTCTTTTACGTTTGCTCAGCAATCAAATCATGGAGACAAGAGGCTTGTTTCTGTTTGATCACTGTTTAAAAATCACCAGCAGTTGCAATCCCCAATGCACAGGACAAAAATGGTGAACACAGGACATGAAACCCCACCTCCTAATGATGCCAGAGTCTATCCTCTTCCCAAATAGCCCAGGAGTGTCTCCATGTGCAGGCTTGGCTCCCCAAATGATGCGGACTTCACTCCCAAACCGTGCCGAGAACACTTTTTTAGGGGATTAAATTTAGCGTGGATTTGGGCAATTTAGTCTGCAAGTAGCCTGGTTTGGGGGCTTTGCATGGAGTCTCTCCTTGCCGAATTCAGAACCGATTTGGAGTTTATAGTGTGTGGGGACACAACCTTACGCAATTACAGTATTTAGCTCCTTTTTCTCATCTGGCCAGGTGCAGGCAGAATCATTAATCACCCCCATGTTGATGACAGAAGTGGTTGGATCCCAAGGCAGGAGAGAATGGGCAACGAACCACTCAGCTCATGCCAAGAGCTGCTAGGGAGAGAGCGCAAGAGTAAGCAGGAAACTACAATGTAAGGACTGCTTATACAAACAGCCACTGATAGTAAAAGTGCTGACAGTGGGACTGCAATCAAAATTGTATTTTTGCTTCAAACGTGAGTCACTTCACTCCTGGGCCGTGTCTTCACGGCAACCCTTATTTCACTTTCCCTAAACTGAGATAACAGAACTGGATGCAAATGCGAATTTGCCTGTTCCCATTACTTTCAGCTTAATCGCCTTCAGTCCGGGTTCTAAGGACATACGTGACTCGAGGGGGGACTCCAGTGGCTACCTTTTAAAAGCCGGTTTTCGGGGCTGCCCTGTCCTCTTCCTCCTGGCGTGAACGCGCTACCCATAACAGACCCCTTCACGGAGCCTAGCTGGGCGGCTGCCTTGCCTGGATGGAGGAAAATCGGCAGCAGGCAGACAGCGATTTTTTCCCCTCCTCTCCCTATTGCTTAGGGCGCGCAGCAGCATTCACACATCTCTCCAAACGGCAGCTGCTTTTCTTTCTTTCCCTTTTAAGAAGGCCAGCACTTTCAATAGCAAGATGTTATCAGGCATGATTTGCTTGTTTGCTACAGTGAATTGCTATTCGGGCTGCGTTTACAGCTTGCTTTGGAAGCAAGCTATTGGGGGAGGGAAACTCCCGTCCCTTAACACGGAAGAGTTCCCACAGTAAAAAATGTAAAACGTTTCAAGCGCACAAACCGGAGTGAGACCTGTTGAAATGAGGATTAACATTTACAACGCTTTGGGGCGATTTAACACGCGGAAATCGTGTTAAGCCAAACTGCCGTCTGGACTGCGAGGATTCAAAACATTTTGAATTTGAAATAAGGGTGCCATGAAGACACACTCCTGGACTTATTTATCCAAGATGCATTTAGAAAGTGACTCAGAAGAAACGATTCAGATGACACCTATCCACTGAGCACCCAGAGAGTTGGTCCTTTTTCTTCCAGAGCAAATTCTGGAAGAAGGGCCACACATCTGCATAATAGTGAGGCTTAGGCCAAGGCCTGGCCCCTATAAAACTTAATCCATGTTGGACAAAGGGTGGACCTGGCTAGGGCACCAAAAATGTTAAAGACTGGCCAAGGGGTAGTATATCAGACCATGGAAGCACGTGGACAACACACAGGAGAGCTTTTCCCATGACACTCCAAGAAACAGGTCCTCCGTAAAACCAGCCAGACTGGAATCTCTGTACCAGGGACTATATTACCAGCTTTTGAAGCCTGGCCACTGCCTCTGAGAGGACTGGAGTGGAACAGGATGTCCGACTGCAGATAGCCCTCTCTGCTTCACTGGCAACTTGTCCCAGCATGGGACAGATTTCTTGTTCTGGGACAGAGTGGCCCACCATGTCCTCAAACACTACATGCAAGTGAGGAAAGGCCCTGAGTTGACAGAAGATATCTCTGTCCAAAACAAAGGGCAAAGAAGTAGGCCTTGCAATTGGTGTGTGAGGAACAAAACACAGGAAGGGAATAATTCAAGGATAAGGCCAAATATGACATTCTGGGCTGGAAGCAATTTCATAGTAACCTGAAACTGGCATTGCAGGGGGTGTTTTCCCTTTACCAACGGCTTCACTTAATAAAATTTTGGAAAATGTTCTCTTCAGAAACTTTAAAACATATGAAAAATGTATAAAAATGATTTGGAAGACTGATTTTTGTTTCCTTAAGATTTCATTTCCAGAAAGTACATGTGTTCCATTTTATCATTTCAGCTTTGTGTGAAACAGAAAAAGGGAGGGGAATTTGAATGTACTCTATATAACTATAATTTTACTTTTTAAAGCCCATCTTGAAGTCCTGGTTCATAAAATATGAAACTCCTTCCTTTCTTTCAGCTACAATATCATGCCACACGGACATCCCCTTATAACAGGGTTTTGCTAATATATGGTTGGCAGAATGTGGCTTCTTTTATATAATATGTTTTTTCAACATGATTTTGCTTCTTCTTTTTTTTTTAATTACATTTATCTTCCACCTGAAGTTCCCAGGAGAGTGCACAGCATATGATAAAAATATAAAGCATTAAAACACAATCAAAATATAATTCTCTTCTTTCTACTCTGGCAGGACTACATTTGGAGGAAAAGCTGGGTGAAGAACTATGTTTTAGGCAGATGGAGAAAACCATATAAAGTTGGTCCCTAACGTACCTCCATGGGGAAGCCATTCCAAAGCTGGAGGGGGGCACATGCCACAACCCCACATGCCTTGACCCCCCCCATACCTCCAAGAAAAATAAAACTATGGGTCCCTCTGCACTTATTTGATAATCTGGATCAAGGAGCTGCTAAGAGCACATCACCTGCACAGCAATCCAGATTAAGGAGCTGCTGAGAGCACATAATCTGCACAGGAGCAGCGTTGATCTGGATGAAAACTGTGCTAAGGCCTCACTATTCCGGTTTAGTGGTAGACCAAATAAATGTGGTCTACATTTTTTGTTAGCACTCTTTAGCAGACATTTATTGTTATAAAGCCCACTCTGTGCAAATGCCTCTGCCTGTGGCTGATCTGGATTTAGGAATCCGGATCTAGCTAATGTGGATTAACTGTGAAAGGCCTCTAAGGAAGCCCTCACTCTGTGATCTTAAAACAAAGGAAGTTCTATATGGGAGAAAAGTGCTCCATCAGATATGTGAGGCACCTCTTTCTCAGGGCACTTTCTCCCTGTACTCCTTACTCCAAAATGGAGGCAAGGGGGCGCCTTCTTTCAGCAGTGCCTCCCACATCCAAGCCACCACCACTGAGAAGTGGAAATGCAGCCAGAATCTAAAGCAGAAGGGATGGTAAAGCCAACCAATAAGGAATACAATCCCTTCTGAAACAACTAGGGTGTGCACGAATATTTGTAAAATTCAATACTCATATGAGTTTGTATGAATTCAAACACTCGTAGATGAATCAAATGGTATGACATTCATATATTGACTTTCGCACAAATGCTTCAGAACATTCATGAAACGGCGAGGTAGGAAAGCGGCTGCACCAGTCACATCTGCAATGGATCCAGAGTGAATTCAACATGGTTTGAGAGTGGATTCAAAGTGGATTCAGGGAGGATTTGATCCTTTCAGAACAGATATGTTACAGCATACATATCGGATACGTATCATATCAGATATTCATATCGAATAGAATCCTACCAAATTCAAAGGGGATCTATTCGAACAAATACTAATTTTCTTATATTCTTAAAAATCAATTTATGCACATCCCTACTAGGGATATAATCTATCCAGCACCATAGCTGATAAAAGTGTGCAAAATAAAGAAAAAAGTGTAGATGAAAATGGCCTTTCATACATCATCTTATAAAAGAGTCAAAAATAAATTAATAAATCTCATTTAAGGTCAATAACACTTTTCTTAGAACTGGCTTCAGCACAAAACAAAGAACAGTTTTCCAGCCTGACCAAAAGCAACTTAAAACCTTAATTTAGCCCAGACAAAGGGGGTTCCAGCAAGACTTGGGAGACCCAGCCATAATGTGGCCCTCCAGATACTGCTTAGCTTTGTCCCTTTCTGCCCTGGAATAGGGACATATTGGGTGTTTTTCCACTGTCACTAGAAGTACCCATTAAGTACCCATTAATGGGTACTTAATGAGTACTTAATGGCATTAATGTACCCATTAATGGGTACTTAATGGGTACTTCTAGATCCAGATGTTTGAGAGTAGTGTGGAAGTACCCTATAATTCTATGCAGTTGGTCACGATGGTTATTGTTGATGGAAAAGGTACTTCAGTAATACTTGGTACAAATAAACCATCTATTTTTAAATGAATAATTTAAAGGACAACAGCAAAATGTCATATTTTGGAGAAAGGAATCTGTTATACATATCAGCTACTTGCCCTGACAATAACTGTTTGTTGTGTTTGAATAAACTTTGTGGTTTTTAGTTTTTTGCTTTGCCTTTGCCTTGCTATTTTTTAAATATATTTTTGCCTTTGCAGGTGACAATGTCAGAGCGTTTCCATATGCTACCACAGTATGTATCTTCTTGATGTCCTGTTTGGGCAATTTACAACTATAGCAGAGGAGGTGTTGACTGTGACAGATTTTTCTTTTGTGTTTTAACTTGGCTTTAATAAATTTCTGTTGGAGTTGTGAAAAATCCACTGCTTGAGGATAGTTCATAGCTTGTGTTCCAGCAGCCTGCATGCTTACGAGCAAACTGGCAATAGATATGGGGTGAAAGGAAGTATTCTGGCAGAGATGCATATGAACTAAAATTCACTGCTTTATTTCAGTTCAGTCTAGCAAGCTCAATCCAGTGCAAGTTGAACCTCAAGCCACAAACTGTTTGATAGATTGAAAAGATAATAAAATGCATTGTAAAAACTTTACTTAAAGGGGCAGATGGTAGTCAAATTGAACCTGTTCAAATTGAACCAGGTCATTGAATCTCATGATCAGGTTTCAGCAGAACTGATCCCTCTCAATCAAGGAGGGATCCGGTTCAGTTCAGATTGGCTCAAGGCATCAGGTTTGAATCAAACTGGATCAAATCCAAACCAAATTCACACATCTCTACATCATTGCTGTGATGTTCTTTAACTGTGATGCGTTCCTTCCTGCCTAGGTGTGAAAGGGGAAACCATCCCCGCGTAGAATAGTCGAAAAGGCCAGTATGGGGGCGGGACACTCCTCCCAGGCCTGCCACCATTGGGTTGAATTCGACCCAGGGGTGAGCAGGCCGGTCCCTTCCTTTCCCCGGGTTCCTGCAGGCTCAATCTGGCCGGATAACAGCCAGTTCGATGCCAGGCGTTCTGCGCAGGCATGGGTAACTGGCCAATCAGAGCCGGCAGCACATGCAGATGCACAACAGCACTGGCCAGGCTCGCCACTTTGAACCCAGTGGTGGCGAGGTAAGTCGCATGTGCGGGTGTGTCCCCACTAGACCCCAGCCAGGGGTGGGGGTTACCCAGGGTAGGTCCTGCGGGCTCTATGTGTAATAGAAGAATAAGTGTTTTTCCCATCTTACTTTTAAGTTGGCACTCAATTTGTGGTTGCTTTTAACTAAACAAGATCATGCTGAACTATTCTTTCTCACATGCTTGGGAAACAGGTAAAATGGTCAGATCCTGTGGAATAAACATTAGAGGAACTCATCAACCACAGAAAGGGAATTGAGAACAGTGATAAAAAGTGATCTTTTTCTGTGTTCAGTAAGAAATAAATTTAAAGAATCTTCTTCATTTTGAAAAAAAAAAATGGCCACTGCTTCCTCAAGTTGAGCAAGACAAGGTTTCACCTCTCGTTCGTTCTATTCTCCTAATCAAAATACTTTTTACAAATTACATTTAACTTGCATTTTAAGCAACTCAGCTTAATTAACACTTTCCAGGCTAATATGCAAATCAGAATGCTTGTACTTTTTTGTGTTTTTGCACATCTCCAAAGTGTTCAGTATTGTCTTTGGCACAAAAGGCAACCCAAAGGCATGTAAGATATCTACTTTACTGTAAATGAGTGCAAAATGTATCTCTTGCCAGTCAATTCATACTAAAGCCGTGGCCAGGAGTGCCTATTCCCAACTACGATTGGTGCGTCAGCTTAAGCCTTTTTTGGACAGAGACGACTTGGCCACAGTCATCCATGCCCTAGTAACCTCTAGATTGGACTATTGCAATGCACTCTACATGGGGCTGCCCTTGAAGACGGTTCGGAAACTACAGCTAGTGCAGAATGCAGCTGCAAGACTGCTTACAGGGATATCGGGCCGGACGCACATCACACCGGTCTTAAAAGAGCTGCACTGCCTGCCGATTCGTTACCGAGCCCAATTCAAGGTGTTAACTTTAACGTATAAGGCCCTAAATGACTTGGGCCCCAAATATCTGAAGGAACGCCTCCTCCCATACCAACCTGCCCATGCCCTAAGATCTGGGGGGGAGGCCCTTCTCGTTGTCCCACCACCCTCTGTAGCAAGACGGGTGGGCACTCGAGAGAGGGCCTTCTCAGTAATAGCCCCCAGGCTGTGGAATAGCCACCCCCTCGAGGTGCGTCAGGCCCCCTCACTGTATACGTTTAGGAGGGGGGTAAGGACGCACCTCTTTGCTCTGGCCTTTGGTTAAACGTGGCACAGTTTTTCCCTACTGCACATACTATTGTCTTATACTGTTTTTATATATGGTTTTATTCTAAATATTCTTGTCTTTTAAATATGCTGTTACCCGCCCTGATACCCTAGGGTATGGGGCAGGATATAAATGTAAATAAATAAATAAATAAAATAAAAATCTCCACTTTCTTGTATTAAAGAAGAACAGAACAGTGCCAACATGGGGCAGAATAAATTTAAGAATGAGCAGACCTAAAACATAAACAGAATAATTGATCCAGTCCAATCCTGATGTATCTTGCTGCCCAGAGGTACTTGTACAGAATTTCTATGCCCATTATTTCAGCTGTACATCAGAAGTCTAATTGCTGCATATTGACAAAAGGAATCAAATATAGGGATTTTCATCAACAAAAGGTCTTAGTAATACCCATTAGAGTCTTAGGACCTTTCTGCATGGCTTGGGCAATTCTGCACTGCATTGGCCTAAACCAGGCAACCTGGGCCATGATAGACCTTGTTGCTCTGGTGTATACCAAAGACCAGCCACAAAAGTCCCAGATTCTGGAGTTGCTGGTCAGGGTGTTTTGGCTGCATTCTCAGAAGATTTCTAGTGCTGCTTCTTGTTGCTTGGTGAAACAGTACTGGTCATGGTATAACAGACCATGAACTGTGTACTGTCCAATGTGCCAGCTGGAACCCTGCATGGGCTACTTACCTTTGGAGTGTGTTATGGTGCCGGTTTTGTGCTGTAGCCCATGCCAATGCCTCCCAGTGGTCCATTTCATAGTGGAGATGGCATGTTTCATTGAGTCCACTGGCCCAGTGTGGAAACAGACTAAGTGCCCCAAGCCCAGCAATATTACATGGGCACAAAATAAACAGTGCATAGGGAGTTGATTGTAGCTTCAAAAAAGAGAAGCATGGTGCTACACAGTCTTGAAGGAAATGTTACTTCTGATCACGGTATGATACAAACTGATATAATTCACCAGGACTGTAGTTATGTTCTGGGTTGAAAATCAGCTGCAACTGAGTTCGCAGAGATTGATTGATTGATTGATTGATTGATTGATTGATTGATTGATTGATTGATTGATTGATTGATTGATTGATTGATTGATGCTATACTACATCCTATCTAAGATCTCAAAGAGGTTCACAAGAAATATCGTGGCTGTGAACCCAATGGCATGGATGGAGTTTATTACACAAAGGAAAGACTCCACAAAAGTCACATCTGGCCCATGCCTCCATGTGTTCTGTTTATTCCAGGCCCACCGATCTGGATCTAGTGGAGGTAAAGTGCAGGAAAGCCCTTCGATCTCCCTTTTCAAATAGTCAATCTGTGCATTCTTGTTCCTGTTGTTTTGCCAGAAAACAAAGAGACAGGGTGTCTAACTTCAAAGCTTGTCTGTCTGTTTCTTCTTCTAAGCAACTGAACACACATCTTAGCTGGCGCAGGATTTTAGGCTGAAAGTGAGCACAGTTTTCTCCCACTGACTTTTTAACCCTGGAGACAGTTCATTGACCAAGCTCCAGCCAAAATTGTCATATCTGAACCTGAAACAGTTTTCAACAAAAGCACAGGGACTGTGGGCAGTTAAAAAGACGCTCCCTCTTTTTGCCATGCATTTTTTTTTATTTTTTGTAAAATAGGCATAAAGCAGCAGAGTCTACAAGGTGTTACATAAGCACCCTTCGTGGTAACCAGTGATTTATGCTTCTCAGACTGAATGCAATGCATTTCCAAACTAAATCCAAACGTGAGCTTGAGTGGGTGAAGGACCCTTTGCAACTTATGTAAATGAACATTAAAGTATACTCAATGCTCCTCCTTGGCAGCAGGACAGCCAACCATCTGAGCTGATGTGATTAGCAAGTTGCCTTTTAGTACTGCCTAGTTAGAAAAGCTTAATATTGCTGGAAATGCATACCATAGGCACAAGAAAATACAATCTTTCACCCAAGTACAGTATGTTCTTTATTATGAAAGTTGAGCTCTTTGTGGCATCAATTCATTTGGGTAATGAAGTGTGGCAATGTCCATGTTTGGGCCAGTTAAGACACACAGGATGCATATGTCCGGTCACAGGACAGTGTTTATTAATTACTTTTAATTGTCATCATTTTTCCTAATGATGGTTAAAGCTCACATTTGTGAATTTTGTGTCAGTGGCAGCACCGAGGGAAAACAAAACAGAACATGGCTGGATAAGCAGCTGGAATGGAGGTATCTGGTACTATTCAAGCCAAATGCAACTAGCAGGAGGATCCAGGAATGGTGAAAAGAAAGCCTCACCCAGTTCAGTCTGGGAGTACTGCAGTTTGCAGGACCAATACATTTTGTTCTTATTGAAGCTGCTAGCACAGATCACTTCAAAGTGAACGATGAAGGCTCCTTATGAGTCTAGCATCCTTTGAGAACAGGGTTGAAATTCACACTTATCCATGGAAGCTTTCTTGTTGATCTTGGGTCAATGTGTTGGTAGGGGAGGAAAGGTCACACCTGCAGCACTGAGTTCATTGGGATAACCTTTCTTTCTATAAATAAGAAGTACTCCTTCCTTCCTTCCTTCCTTCCTTCCTTCCTTCCTTCCTTCCTTCCTTCCTTCCTTCCTTCCTTCTCTCTCATTGGCCATGGTCACTTTAAACCTTCTTCACTCCATCTTGAGGTGCTCACACCTTTTCATTTCTATCAGTTTTACTTGTGGACTTCCCATTCAAGAAAGTACAAATGGAGAGTGGAAAGCCCACAAAGAAAACTGATTGAAGTGAGTAGTCAAGCCTGAAGATGGACCAAAGAAGGTTTAAAGTAAAGTCATCTCTCTCTCCTTCCTTCCCTCCTTCCTTCCTACACCTCCATGAGATTTCTGTATTTCACTATTCTACAGTCAAGGCTCTAATTTCTGAAATGAATAATTTTTGTAAAGCTGGATGGGAAAGACTGTATCTGTTGTCAAATCCTAGAAAGTGTCTGCCAGTCAGGATTGATCTAAGGCCATGTTTTAATCAAGCAATGACTTTGTTCTCATCTGAGATAGTTAAAAAAAAAAGTTCCTGGCAAATGGCCTGGAGATGCACCAGCTGAAGCTGAGCAGCTGTGTCTGGTCCATGCCTGGAGGAGAGGTCTTCTGGGAACCACGTGCCTATTGCACTGGGTTCTGTGTTGGAAGATGGTTGGAATATAAATACAGTTTTAAAAAAGAATAAAGAATAGAATAAAATAAAATAAATGCTTGTACTGGGGATTGCTAGGAAGAAGCTTGTTGTATTCACTTCACTAGAAAGCCAGTCCTTACCTGTCAAACAACTTCTAAGATCATCCATGCTCAGTACAGAAGCGGCAGATAAATGCTGTGGTCACAACTTCATTTTAAACCATCTTCAGGTCTGACTTTTCCCACCTTTTTGTTCCTATCCATTTTATTTGTGGACTTTCCACCTTTCTAACCATGGTCCAATTGAAGATACACTGGGCAACAGATATAAATGGTTCCACACTCCTGAGCATTGTTAGATAAAGATTACGTGACGGCTCACTGATCCAGCCCCATACAACCTTGGCAGCTGCCCCACCTACCTCTGAAGGCTAGGAATGACTGTTCCTAACTTCAGAGTTCACGGAGGTGCTTTTCAGTGGCAGGCCTCCTTAATCCAAAACTGGTTTGTTCAGTACAGATCAAGCCTTCTTGATCCAAATTCCCATGTCAATCAGGAGGCCAACAATCTGGATTAAGAGGTTCTTGATCCAAATAATGCCCTGTCTTGTGCAGACAGAAAGTACTTGCGGGGGGGGGGGTCCCTCTAGTCTGCACTAGCATGTGGACCAAAGAGGGTCTGAAGAGGTCCATGATAGAAAATAGAGGTAAGTATGGAAAGGCCCTAAGCCTCTGACAATTCCAGAAACCATTGTGAAGCAAGAAGACATCAACCTTCCTACACAATGCAACACTGTACACAGAAGAATGATGTTATTGTTAGCAATACTACCATTATTACTACTCTTGCATTTGTGCAGTCCCTCCAAACTTTTTCCATTTGCATTTCTTCAAATGCATTTCTATACATAAAGGCAAAATATGCTTTCGAGTGCAGAGATGTGCACAAATATTCATAATATTCAAAATGTGTCCAAATCCATACGAATTCGGACATCTGAATTCAAATTGAATGTTTTGATACATTTGTATGAAGCTTCGTATGGGACTGAATATTTGTATCGAATACGAACCCTACTACATTTGAAGGGGATCTACTCAAACAAAAAAAAGGATTTTCTTTCATTCAATTCAATGCAAATCAAATATATAAAAAATATTTGTGCACAACCCTATTCAAGCGAGAAGTCAATGGAAACTTCCTGGACAGATCCACATTGTTCACTTGGCACTGACACAGAGTTGATTTGCCACTGACATCTTCTAAAACAGTGAGCTTGAGATATTCTGCCTAAAAGGCAGAGGCTTTCCCATTTAACTACAGTCACTCCCCACAACCTCCTCACCAATTTAAAATGCCCTAATTTTAAGTCTGGATTTTAAAGATGCATGCAAGTTGGGTTGCTTTTTATTGGGTTTTTTTGAGGGGATGGAGGAGGGAAATTCACTGCATTTCTGCCCTTATTTTTAAGTCTCACTTGCTGGGTAATCTTCATTGAAGAGTTTTTGTGTAATAAATATCGCAAAGCAGTCCTGTGCCTGTCAGGTCTTCACTATTTCATCAACTCCACCCAAGGTCTGAAATCTCATTTCCTTCCAACTCTCTATAGCAAGTTTCCTTTATAAGGCAACAACCACAAAAGAGAAGTATTATCTGTGCTCGCCGCACCACTTTCAGGAAGTGTAACATCAAGCTGAGGTCATGTGAATATGTACACCAGCAGTAGTAGTTGTGCAAAAGCAATAATTACTTAGGTTTGTATTCTAAGATTCATTTTCTGCTGACCATTAACTGGATGGAGCAAAAGCATGACTTCTTCTCAGAATCCACAAAGTTTCCCTGCCATTTCCACCACCGGCTATCGGCATTTTTGCTCTTTCTGGTAAGAGCTAGCTGGGACTCTTTTCCCAGTGTAAAACAAGGGGAAAGTTCTCCGCCTAGGCTTTCCATCCATTTGCCTCCTTAATGTGTATGTGTGTGTTTTGCAAAGCAGCCGCCTAATTAACAGCATTTGAACTCTTTGCCTCACACATTTCAGGCGAGGCAGAGGCAACAATTCACTTTGTTCAGATCCTTCACCAAAGGGCGAAATATCTGCGCCTTATCAAAAGCAAATCATTATTCAGGAAGCTGTCACATCCATCACCAGACCCAGCGTGCGGCACCCCGGGAGGCTTCTCGTGCTACCAGGAGCCTCCAGCACACTCTCTCTTAAAAAGAGCAGCTCCATGTTTCAGGAAGTAACACATTATAGAGTGGCTCTTCCATTAAGATTTATGCCTAAAATAGAGGAGCCAGAACCCTCGGCATCTGCAAGCTTTTCATCAGCTGATTAAGCATGACAGATGAAGTCAGCTCCTGACCTTCCCGTGCCTGAGAAAACAGAGGCAGGGGGAGAAAGGGATGGCCTGTTTTTCACCTTCTTATTAAATTGCCCACATCCTCAAACAAATGCAGCTTGGCAGCTGAATTACTGGCCAAGAACTAGTGGTACACCCTAAAAATTCCTCGATTGGTCTGGAACACAGCACTGCTTACTTTGCTTGCTTGGCTCAGAGCAAATGAGGCAATTAGGGATTACATACAGTAAATTCAATGGGTGTGTGTGAGAGAGAGAGGGTGTCTGTGGCTACAAGTCATGCTGGTTAGGTAGCACCTCCAAGGTCACAGGCCATGAAGGCTTCTGAAGACCAAACCAAAGAACTGGTGTGGAAAAAGTACAATCACATATTTCCTACGTGGAAGCAGTGAGCACTGTGAGAACAGGAAATTTTACTTCCACTGTCTAAAAGAGGGCATTGTGTGAGAAATGGCCACTGAAGAGAGGCTGGAGGACAAGGGCTGTGGTTCCAACTGGTGTCCTTCTGTCTTGAAAACATGAGGCTGCTGAAAATGTTTTTAAGAATTAACCCTCCCTGAAGTGACACAATCTCTCACAATGGCTTTTCTACTGAGTGGCAGTATCCTCCAAACCCATCATTTTCATTGCAAGTCCCAGGAGCAAATGATACATCAAAGAACCCATTTGCATACAAGGGCAAAGGATGAGAGGAACCCTGCAGGATTAGGGTGCAGCCCAGTCTAGCCTTACTTCTCACACAGTGGCCCACAACTGCTTCTAGGCATCTCGAGCAGAAGACAAGAGTGAAGCCTCCACTTGTTCTTGAGTGCTTGCATGTGGCCTCTAGAGGCACCCTCCCTCCTTCCCTCCCTCCCTCCAATAGTGCTATGTTGGTGTCCATTCTAATGGTAACTGATAATATAAAAAGACCTCCAACATACACAAACACAGACAGAGTTGTCATTTTCAGCTGGGTTGTTGCCTTGGTATAATGTTGAACTCTAAACAGATTGTAACACTGCCCAGAGGAACCAAAATCACAGCCAGAATGCCGACTGCACAGCTGTCTTCAGGATGCTGTGCCACATCCAATGCCAACTCACACATTATTCCTTAAAAATGGGCACTAGAAAGCTGGGTTTCCCACTCTGCAGTCATGGTATTCCTTCCAAGACTTGGGGTAGGAAGTGCGTCCAAATGCCTATCCCACCTCTTGAACAACTGAGTTCTCCATTTTTGCTGCATATAGATGCAGCCGGTACCTCTGTTCTTCTGTAGTTTTAAGACTAATGCAGCAAGGAGAGCAATATAAAAACATAGAACAGTCCTGCTGGACCGTGCCACAGCCCATGCAGTTCAGCATCCAGTCTCACAAAGCAGTCCATCAATCACTTCTGGGCATTGTCAAGCTGAAGACAAAGGGAAAATGTTAGACTCCCTGAGGCGTCTTGCCTGTCTCTCTGACATGGAGATGGTGCTTAGGCATCCACTCAGGATCCTGTCCACCATGAATTTGTCTAGCCCTTTCTTAAAACCATCCAGGCTACTTGTTATTATCACATCTTCTGGTAGTAAATTTCATAGACTGATGACCAATGGAGTGGGCAAGCAGTTGTCTTGCATTTTTCCTACCTGAGTAGTCCCCACAACCACCTCATGTGTTTTGGGAGAAAAACAAAGTTGCTTGAGGGTTAGTCCCTGAGGATGAGGAAGAAGAATAAGTAGCTGTATTTGGCAGAAACCATTAAGTTCTTAAGGTGACTTACAGATGACAAATGCCTACAGATACATTCCAGAATAATATTGGAACTACAGAACAATGTCTCTGCATCTTCTGTGTCCAGCTCTAAACAAGAAAATGTTTTGAAGATGTCAGATATACCAAAGTTTTTTGGTATATGCACACACACACATACAAATGCTCTGACCTCTGTGGAAAATACCTTGCCATATTACTTCACTCCCTCACTTTGCTTTACCCATATGAGAAAGGCTAGAGGCCAAACTGTTGCCCTTTGCCAAATCATTAGGACCCAGGATGGCGGCTCATGAACTGTGCGAAGGGGTGTGGAGAAAGCATAGACAAAGATCAAAGGCTGTGATATAGTTCAATAGAAATTAGCACACACCTGCCTCTAGGGCTTTACCTTCCTTGATTTATTGTGACTTGTACCTTTTACATTTGACAGGATGAAATCTAAAGGCTCTCTGTAAAGCACATAAAATAAACATCTGACAAAATAGCCTGATTATTTTATGAAAAAAGTCTGTCTCCAGATGGTGGTTGAACAACCCAAATATTGTGGGAGCTCGATCCCCCACCTTGATCCCTTACTAGCTAGACAGCACCAGCCATAGCACTGCCTTCACACATTTTATGTTGCACATGCATCTGGGTGTCTGGGATACCTGGACGTGATCACTGTCACCTCTGTGCATGTGTGGACACCTGGACCAGCATTCACACATGCACACTAGATGGTGCAGTCATGGTGACTCCATCCAGAAGGTAGGTAAATGTGCTGTTGCTGGAAAGCCCATGGCCAGCACTGAGTTTTCCAGAAAGAGTTTTCAGTGCATTTTGGGGCAGGTGAGGTGAGAGAGAAGCAGAGCTGTGATGGGGTTGCCTCACATACATGAGGCAACCCCACTTTTCAAACTTCGGCCTTTAGTCAACAATTAGTGAATTTCTGGGGAAGGGCATTTGCACTTGGAAGAGGCTGTACAGCCTCCAAGTGTGGCCTGCCTCCCCAGAAGTTCACTAATTGTTGATTAGGTATGAAGCATGAAATTGTGCTCCACATACCTTAACCAACCTTACCTAAAAGCTTACCCGGAGCATCCGGGCAGTGGCCATTTGCACCTCTTCCAGTGCTCCAGGGTTGTCTGAGGTGCTGTGCAAATGCACTGAAACCTTGGATGACCATAGACATGACTGCAGATGTGCAGAGCATCAGTGTCATCATGGCGAGGGCACTGATGCATGCATCATCGCAGAGGGCACCACAGTCAAAATGGTGGCACCCTGAAGAGGACCAGCGCCACAATCGAATCAGGTAAGAATTCGATTGTGGCGGGGGGCAGCTAAAGTTGACTAGCACTCCAAAGGCGCGTGCTGGTCAACATTAGTTCATTGTACTCTTTCCCCGTCCAGCAGATGGGAAGGGAAGTGTGAAATTGTCCCATAGTGGCAACATAGCAGCACTATATTCTCTCAATTTCAACCCAAATCTGTCTGACCTATTTTTTTTGTTGAAAATTTTCAAACCTTTCTTCTGCTGGAGATTCTAACACATCAGTTAATTCCTCTCTGTTTAAACACTGAGACTATTGGCATAAGAGATGTCACTACAGAATTTGCACACTGTTCTTCTCAACCCTTTGGCCTATATGGGCTGTTTGCAAGAGATCCTGAACATTTAAGAGAAGCTAGCCTTTCCTGGCAGAAGAATCCCCCATCAATGTCAGTGACTCACTGCAACTGCAGAGGTGGTTAAAACATCCAGGCTACTTTCTTGCAGATTTGTCACGAGGCATGAAATAGAAAAGTCGATTACCTTTCTGTTGAAGGTGCTCTTCGTGTTAACAAAAAGGCACTATTGCTCAGCCAGTTCTGTAAGAAATCTAGCGGTAGCAGACTCCTGTGGTCCTTCAGTACAATCCTCTGGCAGGCAGCTGTCATTTATATCTTCCTTTTACCTTGTCACCTACTTAATTCCACTGGAGGCAATTCTTACAACTAGTCTAATAATCTCTGCTAACAATGCAGAACACTATTAGCATAATAAGCATTTCCCATCTGTACAAATGAGGCCGCTTCTCATCAGTTTGGAAAACTAAGTATTGCACGTAAAAATAGAAGGGAAACATTGAGAAGGGACTCCAACAACAATGTGCACAAAAACACATTTTTCCCAGACAAAGGCCCTTCCTTGCTTTATACTAGTGTGGTCTAGGAAGGGGCCTGAGGAGCCTGTCTCCAGCTTTGGTGGGACAGTTCAGGCCCTGTCTCTCTGGATGTCTCTCAACATTTCTACAGGATGGGGCATATCATGGGAGACAGTGCCCAAAATGGTGCCAAATCGTTGGTGCCAGAATTTCTTAAGGAAGCTGCGATGCACACCCTCCTTAAAAAGTCCTCCCTGGATCCAGCCAATATCCCCTTTTGGGGCAAGGTCTTGGAGAAGGTGGTGGCTATTTAACTGTGATGGACTATCGGATTATCTAGACCCATTTCAACCTGGGTTTAGGACAGGGTTTGGCACTGAGCCTGCCTGGTTGCACTGATGGATGACCTTTACCGGGAAAGGGACAGGGGCTGTATTTCCCTGTTGGTCCTTCTTGATCTCTCCGTGGCTTTTGATACCATTGGCCATGGTATCCTACCGGAATGGCTTTGGAGACTGGGATTGGGAGGCTCTGTTTTACAGTGGTTCTCTTCCTATCTCCAGGGCGGGTCCCAGAAAGTAGTAATGGGAGACTTCAGTTCGATGCCATGGGAGCTTTCACATGGAGTTCCTATGCTCTTTAATATCTATATGAAGCTGCTGGGAGAAGTCATGAGAAGTAGGGATGTGCATGAATGCATTTTTTGCATTCAGATTCGAGTTGGTTCAAATATTCAAATATTTTATTCAATCTGAAATTTGAAAATCAGGATTTTCGAAAATCTGATGCAAATCCAGATTGTTCGGATCCGTATTTTTGAAAATCTGATTCAAATCAAATGATACAAATGTTGGCAACATTCATATCTGATTTTTAAATTCGCATGCATCCTTTTTTCATCCCGTTTGCATCCCATTTGCATCCCATATTATAAACGCAAATAGACCCAATATTCAGATGCGATACAAACGGACCTATTCAGTCGAATTATTCAAAAATCCATATAAGATTTTCGTAAATCCAAAATCTGTTCGAATTTGAAATTCAGATTTTCAAAAATCCAATTCAAATTTGAATGTTGATATTCATCAAATTCAAATCGGATTTTCGAATCAGGAGTTTTGGAGTCAGGTACCGTCAATATGCTGATGACACCCAACTCTATGTCTCTATTCCTTCTGATGCAAGAGAGGCAGTTGAGGCTCTTGATCGCTGCCTGGAAGCAGTAATGGGCTGGAAGTGGACCAATACACTGAAACTGAATCCAGACAAGACTGAGCTAAATGTGTGTCACTGGATCGCGAGTCTGGGAAATTAAAGGGCACCCAGTTCTTAGTGTAGTTGTTTTGCTCCAGAAAAATCAGGTGTGTGACTTAGGAGTACTCCTGGATTCATTTGAGTCCCATGTGGCAGCGACTGCCAGGAGTGTCTACTATTATCTTCATTCAGTCTGCCAGCTGAAGCCTTGCCTGGACTGAGATAACTTGGCCACAGTGACCCATGTTCTGGGAACCTCTATGTGGAGCTACCCTTGAAAATGGTTTGGAAGTTGGAACTAGTGCAGAATGCAGCAGCTCGTCTGCTTATGGGAATCTCTGGCTGGACTCGTATCATGCCGGTTTTAAAGAATCTGCACTGGTTACCTATTTGCTACTGAGCCCGATTCAAGGTGTTGACACTAAAATTTAAAGCCCTAAACGGCTTGGGTCCTGGGTATCTGAAGGAGCGCCTTCTCCCACATAGTCCTGTACGTACGTACATACATACATACATACATACATACATACATACATACATACATACATACATACATACATACATACATACATACATACATACATACATACATACATACATATTGAGACCTTTTTCAAGGGTGCTCCTGGATGTGCCAATGAAAGTAATGCCAGAAGTGGTGTGCTAGTGAAAAGAGCTCTCTCAGAAACTTCAAAAGTGAAGAACAAAAGTTGGATGCTGGGTACCAACTGCAAGAGCTGACCCCAACCTTCAGAGTTGACAGCCAAAGTTGGGACAGCACAGGCCATCTGAAATGAAGACAACACTGTCCCACTCCAGTAGCAACCCATACAAGTTAAGGGTGGGTTGCATAAGTTAAAAACAGGGTAAGTAACAAGAAATAAGTTCCTATCCTTAAATAATGTAACAGGTTAAACTTAGACTGCATCTTCGTGACACACTAAATGAACTTCAATAAGGCCTTCAGGGTTGCTGGTCTCCACTGGGAAAAATAGACACTGGCCTCATTTAAATTGTCCTTGCTGTGTAATGGAGGCACAGACATTTTGTAATGGATGTAGAAATGAGAAAATTAAAATAGGTAAATGTTCACCCCTCAGCTATTATTTAAATTGACCCAGATCTGTGGAGTTTTGTGCAGCCAAAGACACACTTAACTGGGATGGGAGGCATAGTGGGCAAATCCCATACGCCTCACCACAGCTCCCAGTCATTGCTCTGACTTCCACTCACAACAGTGGGATTTCTTCATCCACCTAAGGAGGAAGCATCTCAGATAGCTTCCTCATCATGCACCAAGTGCACAGCACCGCAGCTGGAGAAAGTCATAGCCTGGGAACACGAGGGAGACCTCTTCAAAGTGGAGAACTCCTGGGTGTGGTCTTCACACTTAAGAATGCTCTAGTCACCAGGGTTGTGGGGCCATCAAGTTTCCCAGTCCAACAAGGCAGTAGCATGGTCCAAACAGACTGTGCAGAAACTGTCTTAGGCACTGCAACTGCCCCAAGAGAAGTTTCTTTGGGTTTATTGTTAAACCATTGCTTGGGATGGCTAAGGAGGCTCTGAGATGTGAAAGGTTGGGTGACCCACACTGACCTTCCTTCCCTTAAATTTCCAAAAGGAAAGGGGGTGCATGGGAGGTGGGCAGGAGGCTTCCAGTGGCACTCCTGGGCCTATTTTGGCACTCTCTAGAGGCCAAAGTAGGCCACCAGAGGATGAAATAGGTCTTCTGACCCTGGGGTTGTGTGATCCCAGAACTGGAAGTGGTTTTTTTCAGCCTCTGGAAGGTCTATTTTGGACTCCAGAGAGTGCCCAAATAGGCCTGTGATGTCCCTGGAGGCCCACAAAAAGATAAGGGGCCACATGGGAGGGGGGCGGGAGGCCTCTGGTGGCATCTGTAGGCCTATTTCAACACTCTCCGGAGGCCAAAATAGGCTTTCTGGAGGCTGAAATAGAGCATCCAGAAGCCAAAACCAGAAGGCCTAGGTAGAAGGTTTGGCAGCAGTGGTGGCAGGTGAGTGGGGCCAGGGCCTAAGGAGGGGACACGTGGGTCCAGAAGGGGGTGGGAGGCCGGTCAGGGATCTGGTATCCACCAAAGCTTTGACTGATACCTGAATATCTGATTCGTGGACAGATAGGGCTTATGAATGTAGGTCCTATTCTATTCATCCATGAATGTCGGAATTTGTACCTATTCATATGAATTCTGACTTCAATGGATATCGGTGCACATCTCTAACCACAAGTGCTGCCATCTTGAATGTGGCCACTGCAGGGCCAAAAATAACACCAGCCACTAACGCACAATGGTGACAACTGTGCACTTCCAGGTATTTTGTGCCATCAAAATATTAGGATCTGCACATCACTATTTCATGCACAGACAGTACCAGCCCCATACTATTTAGGCAGCAAGCAATTATTCCAGAGAGGTTTTACTCTGGAAAATCCCTTAGTAGCACAATATTCAGGCAGCATCTAGAGCTGGGTTAGCCTCAAAATTCCCTGCCAAGGTTCTAGTAGTATCAACCTTAGTTTTGCCTGTCTCTTTCATTTTGATCTTTCTTCTATAGCTCCTCTTTCTCTGGTCATCGTGCCAGCCTGTGGCTTCAGTTCTCCTCATTTCTCTATAGCATTAGAACCAGAGCTGGGGCAATAAATAATTCTTCCTATAACAATTTTTGTCATGCTCCCAAATAACTATTCAACAATTTATGTTGAAACTTAATTAGGTTTCAGAACATTTTGGAAGCTCATTTTTTACATACTTCAAAAAACCCCCCACCTAATTTAAGATTTCATTATTATAATTAACTGATCACAGATATCCTTTAATTAATTAAGCCATTTAAACTGCATCCAGCTAGATACAGATGCCCTGCTTAGCTCAGTTTCAATTAACTTACTAGCAACCAAGTTTCAGTGCTACATGAACTGCTATACTTTAAAAAAAAAACCATATGGGAGTGTTGTGGTTAACAAGTTCAGTAAACCCATCACTTTCCAGTAACTTTAATTTAACTTGCAAAATTGGACAACATAGCCTGTGTTTGCCTCACTGCTTAGGAGATTCATGTTTACCATCCGAAATCTTCCAACACTCCATATAAAATCTAAATCAAATGTCACACACAACCTCCATTTATAGCCTAAGTTTAAAAACCTGAAAAAGCTCCAAAATGCAAGAATATACAAGACTGTCACACTGCCTTACATGGCCATGTTGAAGGCGCTGTATATTCCGTTCCCGACAAGTTTACTTCTGCACTAAGTACTGTATTATCAAGAGGCACAGCTGACATGTAGCACCACTCCAGTGTAGGCTTCAGCCCACTTCTATCATTCAAAAGGTCGCACCAGATAGAAACATTCTTCTCCTGCATTTTAATTTTTTTTTCATTTTTATTTGAGGGGAAATGGAAATAAATAACTTCAAAAGGTCAGCAGGAGCTCTACTAATCTTGCCACTTTTCATGCTTTTTTCTTTCTTGTTCATTTAACAAAGTTTTCAAGTCACATTCGTTGCTGTAAAAATTATTTAACAAATGAATACAAACAATCGCTCACACACACATATATACAGTATATATATATATACATACAGTGGAAATTTTTCAACTTTATTATTTTTAATCTGCTAAAACATACTGATTTGTAGCCAATACGTATTGAATATTCATACAAATATGTACGAATAGATTTGTATCGAATAGAATTTTGCCACATTCGAATGTGATCCATTCATACAGATATGGATTCTCAAAGATTCGATTCATTATGAATTGAATGACAAAAATTCATTCGTGCACACGCCTCTACATGATCTGGATTAATGGGTCTGGTTAATCTGGATCCACTGATCTAGATCAAAACAGAGGTAAGTCCAGAAAAGCCCACAGATCTTTTTTAACAAGGAGCCCATCTTAACCCATCCTAACCCTAACCCTAACCCTCTTATAAGGGGCAATAAAATGTTGATGGACACAAGCCTGGATTTTCTCATCATTATTATTAATATATGAAGTTAAACAACCAAACTCATTGTTGCTTGGGACACCTTTCTCTTACATGGAACTGCACATCCAATAATAATTCATTGCACCTGATTGGGTCTGCCTCTGTCTTTCCCTGTCTGTTGGCAAAGAAAGCTGTGTTATAAGGACCCAGTTTGCTTGGCCTGGGGAAGTCCTGGGAGGGAACACCCTGCAGCATTACCTGATCTGAGCCAGACCAAGTTTTATCCTGGCTGTGGCCCTGTTTAACTTGTCTTATTTATCAACAAACTTCTGACTATCAAATTATAACTGCAGACAACTCATTGCCATTACTGTCTGCTCTCAGGCCAGAAAAAGTAGACATAGGAGTAGTGATCCATGCATTACTTTAGTGGAAGGTGCAAACCCATTTAATAAGGTGGTAAACCATGTTATACTGTGCATATGATATGCAAGCTATTTAGTAGCATATATTTAATGAATATTAATATATAGAAGCCAACCATATGTATCTAACAACAACAACAACAACAACAATAATAACAGGGATATTTTCTGCCCTGGTCCTTATTCCAGATTATAGCCCAGAATAGGGACCTGCCAGCTATATGCTACAGCAAGCTGTGGGTGGGACCTGCTGTAGTCTGCACGAGCATGTGATGGCAGGTCCCTATTTCAGCATATAGAATAAGGGCCGGTGCAGAAGGGTTCAGGGTTTCTAATGATATGGAAGATTCCATTAAATGCAAGAAGGCTCACAGCAATGGAGATACTTAAGAAATAAGGTGATTTAAATTATTCCTGCATGGTCACCATTGTCTCTTTGAAGTATCTTGGACCATGCGTTTGGTTCAGTGTTGAAACTAACCCTGAAATTCAAAATAACTGCAAAGGTTCCCTTAGCCAGTCATCCATTTTGCCCCATTCTACTTTTATCTCTTCCCTCACAGCATACATGCTAGCAGTAAAATCACTCATTTCCCATTATTCATTACCCATAGGAATTTCCCAGCAAGAGCTGAGTTGATAAACTGTATTTTTTTTCTTAGTTTAATACCCATCTATTCCCTCAATGCACAGTTTCCTTTTGTTATTGAAGAGGCTGCCTTCTTTTGTTGCCATTTTTGCTATCTTCCAACGTTCCTTAGTTTTCCCACGTTCAATGGCAGAAAAGTCTGTAAAAATGTTCACCCGTGAAGTTTTGGATGTTTGTTTCAACTGCAAAACAAACATGAATTTTTCATTCATGCACGTCCCTAGCTCAAAACCCTTCCTTCCTAACATTTTTGACATATAAGGGGCCATCAAGAGGATTTGGTAGGAAATTTACTAATCTGTTTCACAGTAAAACAACAGTCTTAACGGCCTCACAGGTGACTACTTCAAGAACTGATCAGCTGTTTTAATAGCAATGTGTAGAGAACTGGAAATAGAGATGCTTCTAGAAAAGAGTATCCTAGTTCAAGGATGGGCGAGGTCTGGATGCCTGACACCTGTTAACTTAATGGGTTAATTTGTTTACTTCTTTTATTAACAAGGAGGAGGAGGAAGAAGAAGGACAAGGAGGAGGAGAGTTGGCTTTTCTACCCTGCTTTTCTCACCCATTTAAGGGGACTCAAAGCAGCTGACAAACCTTCTTTTATCCCCACAACAGAACACCCTGTGAGGTAGGTGGGGCTGTGAGAGCTCAGAAGGGAGCTGTGACTAGCCCTAGGTCTCCCAGCTGGCTTCATGCGGGAGGGCGGAATCAAACTCAGTATTCCCAGATAAGAGTCTGGCTCCTTAACCCCTAGACCAGACTAGAAATGATGAAAAACATCACCATGTTAGTGAGACCTCTCCTTAATTCCCTTCTTCTTTGGTATAACTGAGAGGATAAAGAAGATTGTTGGGAAACATATGGTTCTAACCTGCTCAGAGAAAGCTCCACAGGGATCATTCTTGTTGTGCAAAATAAACCACAGCTTTTGTCAAACTGGGTTTCTGCCTGCTTTGCGTTTTCTCATGAAACAATGGTTATTTCCCTAAGCTGAAGCAAACAGGACAATAGTAGCAAGCTTCACAAAAGGGTAACTTGCACCTGTACTCCTAGCTTGTTAAAAATCTGTATGAATGGTGGAACTCATAAACGTACCTATATTTATTTAACCCAATTTACATTTAAAATAGGCTCAGAAGTCAATGATAAAAGCCACTATGTTCTTATCCAAACCAAGCTTTTAAGATTTGCCCTGATGCAGAGGCCTTTTAGTCTTAATGAGGCTCCCATCAAATGCATATCTAACACCATTGATCATGATTGTGCACAAAGCGCAGCTGCATATATAAAAGGAGTGGGAAGGTTACTTAGTACCTGATAGAATAAAGACCAACCAATTTATTGTTTTAGCACTATGCTGGCAATGTATTTGTAGTGGGTAAAAGGACATCAGCTTCTCTAACTCCATACTCCCGGTGTAATCAGCACACTACAAGCAGCTTAAAATAAATATGCCTCAGATAGAATTTGGGTGTTCAGCGTGTAAGGGCCTTTTTGACTTACTAGCCTAGTATGGTATAACAATATCATACTAAGGGCGAATCCCCACAGCAAGCTTATTTTGAATTCAAAACATTTTCAATCCTGGCAGACCGCACGTCAGTTTGGCTTAACATGCTCTCCGCGTGTTAAATCGCCCCAAAGCATTGTAAATGTTAATCCTCATTTCAACAGGTCTCACTCCGGATCCTGCGCTTGATACATGTTACATTTTTTTACTGTGGGGACCCTACCATTTTAAGGGATGAGAATCCACGTTACACTGTGCACTGTAGCAATGGAACCACTTCACACCTGATTAACAATGTTGCAATTTTGCGCAATTCTAAAAGTTCTGACCTTTAGAAAGGGAAAGGAAGGGAGGAAAGCAGCTGAGGTTCTGTGTGAATGTTTAAAGCAAAGGGGCTTTAGTTGCCGCTGCTGCTGTGTGCCCTGAGCAATGGGGAGAGGAGGGGAAACAATCGCTGGCTGGCTGCCCACTGCCATTTTTCCTCCATCCATGGAAGCGGCAGCCACCCAGCCAGGCTCCGTCAAGGGGTCCCTTATGGGTGGTGCGTCCATGCCAGGAGGAAGAGAGCAGGGCAGCCCCCAAAAGCGGCTTTTAAAAAGTAGCCACTTGAGTCCCCCCTTGAGTCACGTATACCACATACGATCCTCAGAATCCGGATCAAACACGATTAAGTTAAAAGTAATGGGAACAGGCAAATTCGTGTTTGCATCCAGTTCTGTTATTTCGGTTTAGAGAAAGCGAAATAAACTTGTAATGGGGATGCGGCCTAAGAGTGGTAAAGTAGTAGCCTGGTGGCAGCAATTCACACTTCAAATGCAGGTAAAGCCCCATACCAGGCCAACAACGCTTGAAGTGCAAATGGGCAGGGCAGGGCAGGCCGAATTGCCATGGCAATGATCAAGGCATGTTGCACCACGCAGTGCCCTCCCCAAAATGTCTGTGACTCTAATGCAGATTCTGTCTGTTCAGAAACTGCCTCTGTAACTGAAGTGGAGGTAAATCGCTTTGGACTGTTTAGTTTCTAGGCCATTTGTTCAACCACTGAGCAATGGCTACCCCTCTGTGGGAGAGGCAGAAGCACCAAGTGGAAGCCACCTTTTGATCTTCTGAAGAGGTGTTTGGTTCCGTTGCAGAATATAATGTAGTTTGGCAAGATCAATAAGACAGTTGCAATAGGACCTTCCACTTCTGCACAGAAATAGTCTGTGGTGCTGTGGCTGCTGCTGCTGATTGCATGGTGATGTCTCACTTATCTGTGGATGTGGCCTGAGCAGTATCTTCTGCTTGTGTGTCTCCATGTGCAGCAGCAGAAAGTGCCTTTCAGCAATCATTCCTCCCCCCCCCCCCATATTCAAGTATGATCATGGTTGGAGATAGCATTTTATCAGGGGCTGATTTTTCTCTCTGACTGAAAAAACTCATGGAAGCATCTTTTTCAGTGGTGAATCATGGCACGTCCCCCATAAGCCAATAACAGAGCTATCTCTCCAACTAAGTGTAGGGCTGGCCTACATAGGCATTTCCAGTTGTCCTCCTGTTTAACTTGGGATCGAACCCATACCTGCATTGCCTTCAGAGACAATTATTATTGCATGCAGCTTCAACAATCCTTCCCTCTGAATGTCATATGACTCATACCATAGCATTTATATACCTTATCTTGTAAGTACTCTTTGTGGTAAGCAGAGATATTATCTGAGCAACCTCTTGTGTGACACACGTGCAAAAAAAACCCAATCACATGTTGTGATGTGCCAGTTTCAATTCTGTTATTAGTGTGTCTCCACATGAAAGATGACAACTGCAGAGAGCTGGAAGTGGTTGGTCATTGGTATCGCTTCTTGTGGTAAACACCACAGCACTTTTGTCTGTGTGCTACTTTCAGCATCAGAGGTGATATTCCTCTGAAGGCCAACAGGAAAGCAAAATGAGCGAGGAGACATATTTTTTTCTCATAGCCTGCTTCAGGTTTTCTCACAGGTATCTGGTTCACTGATGTGAGGGTAAACTGAGGCTTTGTGAAATTGCCCTTTGGTGCCATCCAGAAGGGTATTTTCCCACATTTTGTATGACTGTTGTTTCTGCTGGTCATGGAGACTTTGCAGGGGTTTTCTTTGAAACCACATAAGAACGTAAAAAACCTGGTGGATTTGACATGGTCAAAAATAAAGGAGCCTATGGACTGTGGTCCTTTTTCAAACTGTCTTCAGGTCTGTTGGATAAAATCAAACCACCAACCAACCTAAGCCTGCATCCTCATTGGTCCAGGGGCCTATTTGCACTTGACTGTATCTAGAATATATCTCAGGAATATATCTCAGTATAGTGCTCTGTTGTTTACATGCTAAACTCTAGTAGGCTTTACCTGGGGCCTGCTGTAACTTACACTAACATGTAGACAGCAGGCCTCTATTTTGGAATATATTCTAGAATAAAGCCAAATATGAACAGGCCACAGATCTAGGCTGTTGTGACAAGCAGTTGTCCTTGGATTGAGTAGTCCACACCACACAACACCCCAGGGCCTCATGGGGACACTACAGGAGACAGAGTGCTGCTCACAGCAGCCCAAAATGCATCCAGAATCATGCACATGGATTTGAAGTGCAAGCAGAAATCCATTCATCTTCACCCTGATTTTGAATGCACTTTTGGCCATCAGGTAAATCACCTTTGTTAGGTGGTGGGCCTGCTCAACAACCACATGTAGAGGTTGAGATTGTCTGCTCAGTTGCCCAGATGAACAAAAGGTGGCAAAAAATGGTTTTCTGGATGGTGCCTGACTCTAGTCTCTGTGTTGCTATAGATGGTTCTTCAGTAATTAATGACTCATAGGCAAGCTATTTTTAGTCCCATTTGTAGCCCATCTTATATATCTTATGCTGCCGTTATGTATCCAGGGCTGAATTCATACTATGCAATTAGGCAACTTCTGCGCATGTGCATCTGCAATGTCAGGAGGCATTTACAGACTAGAACACCCCCTACCTGCCCAGAGATTGCCTAATTGTATACTAGCTATGGAGCACAAATTCATGCTCCACAAGCATACTAACCTCACCAGAGACTTATCTTGAGCATCCAGCCAGCAACCATCTGCACTTCTGCCAGGTGGGGAGGTCATCAGAGGTGCCACACAAGCACACTGGCAGCTCCAATGACCCCCTGATGCAGTCCTGGAGGGCACTGCACTCAAGAAGGTGGTGCCCAGAAGAGGAGTAGCCTGGCGATCAGACACAAGTGAGGGTTCAGTCATGCATGGAGTAGGCTTTTATAGACTAGGCTCACAAGTACAAGTCCTAGGGGTGTGCATGAATGCAATTTTCAACATTCAATTTGATTCAAATTGTATATTCAAATATCCAAATTCATACAAATAAAGAAAAATGAATGTCTGGACATCCAAACTGATGCAAATGCATTTGTATTTATTCATACGAATATTCAATATGTATCCACATCTGTACGCATCCTGTTTTCATTTTGCACGTATGTGATGCCTACAGATCCATACAGATACGTATGAATGTGTACCTATCCGTACACATATGAATGTCTGAATTATTCACACAAATAACTTGAAATATTCATATTTGTACGAATACTAAAAAATGGATATCTGGACATTCCATTGACATATGAATGTCTGAATTTGCCTGACCTGAATAATGGATCTTTTAAATATTTCTGCACATCCCTAGGTTAGTTCATCACACACCTTCTCATCCACCGGAAGGGAAGGGCAAAAATGCCCCAGGCCTCCTTGCGTTTCTTGGTTCTTCTTGACCAGTAATCCAATTGAAATGAAAGAGAATTATGACAGACACTCTGAATTTGTGTTATGCAAAAGAGGCTTCATTTCCAACTTCTTAACTTCACATCTGGTCTAAACAGCGTCCTAGGAACAGGAGCCAAAAATAGGACTGGCAAAAGAAAAGAGGGCCATCACTCCCTTCCCCTCCTTCAACCTAATTCAAACACTGTACAAGATCAGCAATAGCCTTGTGTCTCTTAACCATCTATTAGAGATGTGCACATAGCCAATTCCCTACCTCTGAGTCAATGCAAATTGAAGGGGGGAATATTTGGTTTTGTGCAAAGCTCCCGTCCTGTGAATGTGGGGGGCTTCAGCTTCACATATGAACATCCATCAAGTGTTCAAGCATGAAGGGACCCCCCCCCCATCCCTCCCTTCCCTTCCCACTCACTTGCTGCTGTCATGGCCTCTGCTGCCATCAGGCTCAACTAGGCCTTCTGGAGGTGTGCATGCACCCCCCCCCCCAATCTGGGAATCACAAAATTTCCCACAGTTCTCAGATGGGGAAGATGCTTGTGCACCTCCGGATGGCCCAGTTGGGCCTTGGATGAGCATGCTATAGTGGTGGAGGCCAAGCGGCTATGTTCAGAGGTAAGGGGGCATAGCTGCAAGGAGAGAGGGATGCTTTGAAGAAACTTATACAAAGTCCAAATCCGTTTGTCCAAATTTGTACAAATTTTGAGTAGCACAAATATTTGTGCACATCCTTACCATCCCTACAATTCTGTGCTGTTCATTATACTGGACCAGCAATCTTACTACAGGGCTCCCTTAGACCACATCAGCATGCAGAAGCAAGGCTTCTAGTATGTTTCTTGGTCTGCTATAATGACCAGTGTGGAATTACACTTTGTTTCTCAATCATGCACAAGGAAAGGAAAAAGTCTTTGCAATATTACATTTTCAAAGACTGAGCATTAAGAAGATGGGGTTGAAATCACTGAACTGTGGGCTGAGGGGGTTTGCAAAGCTCATGCAGTGGGTAGATAATTACAAGCATAAGAACATCCTTACGCCTTCTGTTTTCTTAAGTAATTTGGTGTTCTAATTAGAACCAACCACAGTGCACATATAATGAAGGGGGGGTCTTTATAACTTAGAAGATCCATTTTGAAACTTGCTTATGAGTCCAAAAGAAGCATTATCATTGATAATATAAACAGTTTCTGCAACGTGGGACAAATGAAGCTAGAAAACCTTTGATGAAGTTCAAGCCCTTATAAATATGGGTGGGGTAACTCTATACCCCAACGTAGCATTCACGCCCAGCGGAGCAGCGGCTTGGTGGACTTTCCGCACTCTGTGATTGATGGGAGGGGCAGAGCCCCATCAGAAGCCATGCCAACCCACCAAAAATGGACCAATCAGAGCTGCTGGATCACGGACTATAAAAGCGGCAGACGAAGCAGCTCGGGGTCTCTCTCACGTCCGCGCGTGTTTCGTCAGGGTTAGAGGGGGATCACGGAGCATTGCTCCAAGGAGCTGCGTAGGCCTCTTCTCTCTGCTCCAGAGGGAAGGAGAGCTCGTGCAGGAGGCTAAGAACTGCTACAGACTCTGAGTGTGTTTATTACTGAACTCTCCTCTCAGAGCTGAGAGGCCAAGGCCAGAGGAAAAGGGCTTTGGACTATTAGGGTGCGTCTTCATGGCATAGTTATCTCAAATTCAAAACGTTTTGAGTTTGCGCAGTTCAGACGGCACTTCGGATTAACACGGTATTTCCGTGTTAAAGGACGTTATCCCGATTAGAAATAAATCCTGATCTCAACAGGTCTCACTCCGGATCGGGCGTCGATACGTGTTTCCTTTTTAACTGTGTGGACAGTATCGTTCCGGGATGAGATTCAGTGTTAAGGCTGTCCCGCCCCCCCAATCGCACTGTAACCAATGGCTGAACGTATTAGAAGCACGTCATGTTTAGGGTTTCCTTCATTGAAAAAATCCACCCTCAAACACCCACTATAAACCTCCAGTCCTTAAAGCTGAAACACTGTATCAATCTAAGCACTTCACACCTTTAAAACAATGTTGCAATTTTGCGCAATTTCAGACCTTTGAAGGTTCGGAACAGTCACTTTCAGCCCCCTTAAGGGTGAGAAGGCTTGTCAGCCACTTAGTCCCTTGAAGGGTGAAAACAGAATGTCAACCGCTTTGAGCCCCCTCTAGGCTACTTTGCCTGTGGTCACACCTAAGGTTTAATCCAGTTTCAGTTCACTTTCAGAGTGAGAGAATACACCAGCAAACTGACAAGCTGGTTTTCTTTCAGGGTTAATAACTCAGAAAATCCACCTTTAGACTAGATAATGTGGAAAGAAAACTACTGGTCACTTTGCTGATGTGTTCTCTCACTCTGAAGGTGGAGTGAAGCTAGATTAAACCTTAGGTGTGACCACAAGCCAAGGTTTTAATCCAGCTTCGGTCCCTGTGAGGTGGGGGGGCGGAGTTCCCTCCCGGCCACGGGGGGGGGGGGGGAAGAGCAAGCGAGGAGCCCCCTTCGCCCTCTTGTCCACCCCTTGGCTCTCCTCCTCTGCGGGGCAAAGTGGCGGCAAAGCGGGGGGAAAGCGGCAGCGGAGCCCCAGGAAAAAGCCGCTAGCGCCGCAAGCGCCGCAGCGCCTGGATGAATGGATGGATGGATGGATGGATGGGTGGATGGATGCTGCTGCTGCTGCTGCTGCTGCTGCTGGGAAGGGGGAGGGTGGACTGGGCAGGGAATTCCCGGCGGAGCATGACGCAAAGAGAAGGGAGGGTGGGATCCTGGCAGGGAAAACCAATCACAGGAGAGAGTGTGGGCAATGGGCAGGAGGACAGTGCTGCCATGTGGACTCCGAGTATTGATCCCGCGTTAAGGCTGCCATCGGAACCGGATCAACTTGCAAGTCGTCTGGACAGCTTTGTTCCGTTTCTTTTATTTCGAATTCTTTAAACTGAAATAACACATGCCATGAAGACGCGCCCATAGTCTTTCAAACGGAGCCTGATAGGGACTGTTGCTTCTGTGGGAGCAATTGAATGAGGGGAGGAAACTTAACTAAGCAACGTTTTTCTTTCTGAGGAACCTAAAGACTTTTAAGCCAGACTTCAAGCTTGCTTTTTTTTCTTTCTTTTGTTTTGTAACAAATAACTTCAAGTGGTTTACTTTAGATGGGAGTCAGTCTGCTGCTTTAAGGGAGCCTTAACATTAGGCATATAAAGCAGGACGCCAGTGAGGGAACTTTAGGATAAAGCCCTTAGGGAACTGGCTGTTGATTGGGGTGCCTGGCAGCTCACTTCCAACTCGTGTTACTCTGCAGAGGACAGGGAAGGGAGAGGTTGGCTGAGTTGCCACACCCAACCTAGCTGAAGTGTTGGTGTTTTTGTATGCAGTTCAAGAAATACAATCATGTAGTCAAAATCAGGCCAAAGGCACAAATATTTTATCTGCAGGAACTTTAAGCAAATGGGATGCAATACAAGTCCATCACTTCCATATTGCATAATTTTAACCCACACTGGTGAGAATTAAGAAAGGGGTAACTCTGGAACATGAGAACCAGGCATCACAGGCTTCCATGTAATAGTGTAATAGTGAGAAAAGAAAATTTATGCATTTCATATAAATATACCAACAGAATGACATGAGCCTGGAAGTCTGGAAAAGTTCCCTTTTGGGACTATAATGTTGATTATTCAAAGGTTAATGTAGGTAAGGACCTTGGACATTATACTACAAAAAAAAAAGTTATTTTTCAAACCCGAAATCTTGTATAACATAAATGCACAAAACAGAATGGACTCATCAGTGAAGCACTTTGCAAGGGAGAGAGAGAGAAAACCAAAAAGTTGACCAATTGTATTATATCCAATGTGATGTCTCATCTTGAGGGCCATGGGATAGATAGAGAGAGAGAGAGAGAGACCATGTGTTGATAATATATATATATATATATATATATATATATATAGATGCATACATACGTGCATATGTGCATACGTGCATACGTGCATACATACATACATACATACATACATACATACATACATACATACATACATACATACATACATACATACATACATACATACATAAATGTAAATTGACTGGTTTCCTTTTCTGGAGCTTAAGTCTGAGATTCAGTCATAGAAGACATCAGACACCTGACATTTATGCCTGGGATTCATGGTTGATCCTCAAAAAAGAATTAAAATTTGGCAAGCTTTCAGCAGAAGCTTCTTGTGTTCCCGTGTCACGTTTTTGTTTATTTCAGCCTCAGCTACAAGCACAAAGAATTGAATTCATCAGGGTCACCATTACATGGTTTAAAAAGCCTGTTTGAACAGTTGTTTTTAAACCATATAATCCAGCCCTGATGAATTCTAAACTGAACAGCTTCCAAGTTCAGCCTCCCTCCCCAAAGCCAATCAAAATATTTTAAGTAAACTATCATGCAAGTCAGAGTAAATCGTACAGTTTTTCAAGCTCTGCATTAAAAGAGGTAGCCAAATATAAAAATGTAAAGAGGCGTGCTTATGGTTTCAATACAAATGTATCCAGTCCATCAAGGTGTTACATTCATACCTCCACCTCAGCTGTGACAAGAGAATGCAGTGCTTCTTACCCACCTCTCTAAGGAAGGAGATTTCACCCTTTTAGAAGGTTAGTGAGTCAGTTTGGTCTAGTGGTTAGGGAACTGGACTCTTACCTGGGAATGCCGGGTTCGATTCCTCCCTCCCCCATGAAGCCAGCTGGGTGACCTTGGGCTAGCCACAGCTCTCTTCTGAGCTCTCACAGCCCCACCTACCTCACAGGGTATTCTGTTGTGGGGAGAAGAACCGAAGCTTTGTCAGCTGCTTTGAGTCCCCTTAAATGGGTGAGAAAAGCGGGGTAGAAAAGCTAACTCTTCTTCTTCTAGTTAGTGAACCTTTTCATTTTAGCTGCTAAGAAGATCATCAGTTCTGCTTGGGAAGACAGTGTGTCATATACAGTGAAGTTGTAGCACCACAAACTAAGGGACCTAGTAATTAAACAAAATCTAACCTTATAAACTCATAGTAATGGATGGACTGGTCTACACTGGTCCTTATTCTGGATTATATCTCAGTATAGGGGGCCTGCTGTCTGCTTGTTAGTGCAGACCACAGCAGGCCTTGGGTGGGGCCTATATAGTCTGTACTTTCACGTGGGGAGCAGGCCCCTCTTCCAAGATATAATCTGGAATAAGGAGCAGTGCAGAAAGGCCTTGGTCTCCTCTATCTGCTAGCATGTGTACACTCCCCAGTGATTACGTTCCAGATGAAAGTGTTATCAGTTTGGATGGATTAATAGTTCTGCCACAATTACCATCTGCCAGCAGCACAGAACTGGTGAGATCATAAGCCTGAAAATGTGGTTGAAAATGAATAGGTGAAAATATTGTGAGACTTCAAAATACAAACTGACAAGTTTCGGAACATAACAGCCCTGATATCACAATTAGAGGAAAAAAAGAGGGTGTGGCTCATTGATATTGCAATATCAAGAGATAGTAGGATCCTTAAACAAACAGGAAAAAATTAGTGAATACAAGGACTTACAAACTGGAGTTCAAAGACTCTGGCACAAGCCCGCAGTGGTTGTCCCAGTGGTGATCAGCACGTTGGGTGCCATTCCAAAAGACCTTGGAAGGCACTTAAAACAGCTTGACATTGACAAGGTTACCATCTGTCAATTGCAAAAGGCCACCCTGCTGGGCTCTGCACTCATTAAAACGTCATCTTAGGATCTTGGGAAAATCCCAATGTGTTATGAAATATTGGTGTTGTGTCATATTGTTATGTTTCTATGAATAACAACAACAACGACATCAATGCAGCCCTTATACTCCTGATTATCTTAGGACTTTGGGGACATCTACCAGACTGTGGGATGATGATTTAAAAAGTGGATTCAAGTGTGAAGCAGTATGGCAGTCCTGTTTACTGAAAGCAGGCAAATGAGTAGTGAGTAGAAGATAATGCTTTGTGAAAAAATGTTGAGGGTTATGTTGGATAATTTGTAAATGGGGCATCTTGTTGGACTCTTGGTCAGATACTCAAAAGTGGTGCCTGTTTTCCTCTAAATTATTTTAAAATTGTCTCTTTCTCCCCACCCTACACGCAGTTCTGTTCCTTGTCTACAGGAGGTGCTGTGGGACCAGACAATCCTGCACCCAGGTGATATAGCCACATCTATGGCATGTAGATATTCCACACTTGTGCATCATCATCCATGATCCATGGTCTGTGGTTGCCAACACCTTCCCAACCTTCTGCTCTAGTGAGAAATACAAGTATGACTAAAAATCTGTTTGTAATCACAACATGGATTTTAAATAAAATCTTAATATGTGAGTTACAATAGATCTTACCTTACAGGTAAACTGATGGTCATCTTCCTTTCTTTTTTCCTGTTCTCATTAATGTACAAAAGCTCATCATCCCCTATGACATGGTATTTCACAAAGGCGCTGCAGCTTGTGTGGTGATCTCAGATTGTGAGGCAGCAGCTGCAGCAAGTGAACACACGTACAGCAGGAAGCACACAATATTTGGAAGAGCCAGGTCATTGGCTTTGTCTGAAGCAGATGGTGCTCTGCTTAATCTCACTCTGATCTGACTCAGAATGAGTCAGACCAAATAAAGTTTTCCCTGTGTATCCTGGCTTCAAACAAGGTCTGCAAACCAGCACAGATTGGTGCTGAGAGTTTTCAGTGTGCCCCGTGTAACTGGCTGTTCCTGGTGTACTATGAATGTGTGAGCTATCTGCATGTTGAAATTCAACGTGTGTAAATTTGGCTCATGTTCATTCAGTTTTCATTGAACTGAAGAGTTTGACCAGGTTTGATTCAAACTGAACTAGCCCCTTGTTCAAAATTCAAACAAAACCAGAGGTGCTTATTTGAACAAGACTGAACCAAAATGTTCAATTTGAACCAGTCAAACTTTGCCCCATTCTGGCCCTTTAAATAGGGCTTTTACTATGTACTTCAGGTGTTTGTTATTGTTTTTAATTGCAAATATTTGCAGACTGTTCAAGATTTGATCTGGAACCAGTCAAGCTTGTTCAACCTGAGGCGTTTTCGCACGGGGCTGAACGGAACGCGGAAAAGACAGGTGAGGACACGTCATCCGCATTGGCCGCGCGCGGCTTGCGTTCCGACGTGTCCTCACCTGTCTTTTCCGCGTTCGAAATGTAGAGCACTTCGAAGTGCTCTACACGCGTTCCAACGCGGACGAGCCGCCGGCAGCCGTTCGGAAGAAGAAGCGTTCGCGCTTCTTCTGTCTCCCGAACGGCTGCCGGCGCGCCTCCGACGCCGCGCGGCTTTGACAATCAGCTGTTTTTCAAACAGCTGATTGTCGATCTGCCTCCGCGGCTGCCGGCGCGCCCCTGGCCGGCGTTTGCCGGCTAAGGCAGCTTCGGGCGCTTTGACCATTCGCACCCAGACGCTCCGGAACGCGTTTACACGCGTTCTGGCGCGTCTGTGTGTGAACGGGGAAAGCGCCCGAAGCTGGCTTAAGCTTTCCGCCTGAACGCGTTCCGTCTGGAACGCGATTCAGTGCGGAAATGCCTCTGGTTCTTGACTGAACCAAACCAAATGAAGTTCGGTTTGAATGAACCAGTCATCTTCTGTTCACACACACCTCTAATTGAAATATCTTTGACACAATCCTGTACAAAGTCAGGAAATTATTAAGGTCAGGAAAATCAGTGGGCAAAGGTACTGTATAATGTTGCATTAAGTCATTATCTTCCAGATTATGAAGTAATAGAAATGCTTAAAACATGGGATTTGATTAATAACTCGGTCTCAAACATCACACTCATTGCTTGATATTGCATTCTCAATGTTGGGACATGTTCTACGATGATGTAAACATTTATTATTGATTTTTTTTTAAAGTTTTCTCTGGTTTTCAGACCTATCTAAATCTATGATGGCTACCATGTCTTATGTCAATAGTTTCTCTCTTATTGATCCTTCCTTACCCTAGGCTGATAGCCCATCAGCCAAAGATCATCCTGCTTTATTTATTTAACCCTGCTTTATTTGTTTATTTAATATCTCAACTTCATATCTTTATAGAGGTCTACTCATAGAGCAGAGAAGAGCAGAGAAGAGCAGCCATTTTGGGCCTCCTGGTCCGATCTGAGGCCTATAGTCAACAATGAGTGAACTTCTGGTAAAGAGCAACCACACATGGAGTAGGCTGTTACAGCCTCCAAGCATGCCCTGCCTCCCCAGGAGTTCACTAATTGTTGATTAGGCATGGAGCACTAAATCATGCTGCACACCTTTACTAATGTTGACCAAAAGCTTAGCTGAAACATCCAGTGGAGCAACCATTTACTCTTCTGGCTGTCTGGAGTTGGTGGGTGGTGAGGCTGTGTCCACGCAGGTGCAGTGGTGTTGGCGGCTGTGATCAATCACTGACCTCTGATGCAACTGGACCACCAAGCCCCAGGAGGGGCATCCAGTCATAGAGTCATAAGAGGGGCATTCGATCACAGGTGCTGACGTGATTGGCTGCAATAGATCCCTCTGCTCGAACACGCCCCTACGCAACGGTGTCCAAGCATGTCAAGAAATGGGCAGTCATGGCAGCGAGGAGGTGGAACTTCTAGCTTCGGACTCAGTGGAGTGGGCTGGTAAATGGGAGAACCATTCACACTTCTGGCTGAAATGGACGCTTTGGGGAAGCTTTCCTCATGACAAGTGTGAATGGTCTACCTTTACCAGAAATTTACCAGCCCTAGTTCTTGGCAGCCCAATCAGCTAAGTGCACAAAGGCATCTGGTCTGGTCTATACTAGGAAGTGACAGGGCCTCCCTTAGATTCCATTAGAAGAGTCAATGTGAAGAGCTAATTCCTCTGCACCAGCCAGGAACACTTCTGCAGGTGGAATTCGTGAACACTGTTCCTTCAAGGAATATGGTGGGGAGAGGAAGGAAATGGATCAGGAAGCCAGGCCATGGAGCCTCATCTTCTGAGTATTCTATCAACATCAGGTAGGGGTAACCAGCAGTCACACCCATGCGCAGAGCACCAGTGAGGTAGTTTAAGCTACTCCAATGATCAGGCCACTGTGGCTGCCTTTAAGGTGGGAAATCAGTGTGTCTTGCACACCACAGTTTCCTTCCTCACTCCCTGGCTGAAGAGCACCATGTGGACATTGCCTAAGATGATCAAATAAAAAATGAATTCAATCTGCATTGTTGAAAGCCAGCTCTTCTTAGCAGCCTTGTTATCTGGAATGTATTTTCGCCGGCAATTAAATGCTGCAGACCAAGCTTCAGAAAACAACCTGCCCACATAATAGGAACAATCTTTGGAGGGTTCCAATCTATAAAACACATAAACACCCCAGACTACTCTCAAAGGTGCTAAGTTGCAATAGGAAAAACTGTAACGTAATTGGGCTAAATAAATTCAATAAATCATCCAAGATTCCCCCCCCCCCACCTTCCCATTCACAGAGGAGAGGGGAAGGGAAGAAATTGCCACACTCTGTTTTCAACTGTTCTGTACATTGCAATGATTCATAAGTAGTGCGGTGCGATAAAAATTGCCTCCCAGCAGAAGCGTAATGAGACAGCAGAGTCACTGCTGTCAACCCAGCACATTTTCTATGCATTATTTTAACCATCTAATATCCCTGGGTAAATCTGAGGAGGTATCAAGATGATGTTGCATTTTTTAGAGCCATTTACTGCTAAATAAAATATGCCAGCAAGTAGTACTGTGGATACTTCATGTATATGAAAAGTTTCATATGTGAAATACAGCCTCATGTTGCCAAAGAGAAAATTAATATGAAGAACGGGTAGAACAGGGAAGAGTAAATCAGTTGGCCAATGTAAAGTGTTTCCTCCTCAGTTACCTTCGCCATCCTTTAGAACATTTGCACAAAATCTGAGGCCTGTTCACACGACAGCCCCTCGTGCGTGGTTAGTGAACCTCTGGAGAAGGGCATATGCATGCAAAGTAGGTTGTTATGGCCTCCAAGTGTTCCCCCCCCCTCTCCAGAAGTTAACTAATTGTTGATTAGGTGTAGAGCACAAAATCATGCCCTACACATTAACTAACGTTAACCAGAGAACTTACCTTAAGTGTCTGGGCAATGACCATTGGCTCTTCTTTCAATGCTCTGGAGTCATTTGACGTGCTGCGCTAGTGCGCTGGCACCTCAGGCGATGATAGATTCAACTGTACATGTGCAGAACATCTGCATCATCAAGGTGATGGTGTTGATGTACCCACAGTCGTGGAGAGTACTGCCGACCAAAAGGCAGATACTATTATTTTAGTATTTTAATATGCTGAATCTTTAAAATGTTTTTATGTATATTATTGGTTTAATATTGGTTTTAATTTGTTGTTTTAAAAGGCTGTTACCAGCCCTGAGACCTTCGGGTATAGGGTGGGATAGAAATATATATAATAAATAAATATAAATAACATTCAATTCATGTTCAAATGTCTGAATTTGGATGAATTCTTTCAAAAAATTAATGTTACGACTGTGGATGCACATCCCTAGATGATGCTCTTGTTCTTGGAAAGCCTCAGTTTGATGCCCTGGTCTGTTGGAAGTGCCAAAGTAGACAGCAAACCTGGAAGCTCTAGGACATTATCATTGGCAGCTTTGATAACTGGTACACCATCTCTGTCTGATACTACATGAACAATGATCTGCCATGTAATAATGTTTTGAAGCAAGTGCTCTTATTCTTCATTAAAAGTGGGGGGTACGTAGTGCTAAATTTGAATGGAACAACCAGTTTTGTTTATAAAGGAAGACTTGGAGAAGGGGACTCTGGCTGCAAGTCATGTTTAAAATGCAGGATAGTTTGAAGACAATCTAACGACTCCTGTGGGGTTACGCTCACACATGCAGTTAGGAAAAGACTACAGATGCTGGCCATGTCTGCCCTATACAGGCAAAGCAGTATGTCTCTCTTCTGAACTGCCACCCCACAAATAGTGCAGAAATACAGTGCTCCCAATCTTGCTGTGAAAACGTTTCTCAAGGATGCTTGGTTAGCATTGATATACCATCAGTGTCTCATGTTTTATTTGGATAGTTACATGCCTAACATCGTTAAAATTAATGTAAATATAACAATCAGGCTCTGCTCAATACTGTCAGCTCTTCAGCTGGAGATCAAATCAATCAATGTCACTTGTCGATACACGTCTTTGTAAAATGCAGGAATGAATCTCCCATTTTTTTTCTGTTTTCCAAATATATATAATGATGTTGCTCTTCTGGCTTCATTTTACCTTTTACTCATTCTTAAATTTAAACAAAAGAGATGAAAAAAATTGTTCCTAGATAAGCTCAGAGATGAATGAAGAACCTGGGGCTCCACAGGGGTTGGGTCATTCCAGGGCCCACCAGCCTCATCTTGCATGGCCAACAATTAAAGAGTGAAACAATATGAATGAGGATCTGAAAGACCAGAGGGTCCCTTAGGGAAAGATACCCTCCAGTTGACCTTGACTTTTGGCTGAATACACAGAGACCACCATAAGGTTTCCTCTGTGACAACACAGAAATGGTTTCTCATTGCCTTCTTCCAGGGAATGAACTAATGAACTTTTGTGGGCCCTACTGAGTTACTGGACCTCCTATAGGCTCCTTTCTCTGCCTTAGACAGAAGAGAAAGACATAAACTTCAGTTTTTTTCTGTTATTTTTTTAACAGAAAAATATATTGTGTCTGCTTAAAGCATTACCCTTGTGTGTTCCTGCATTTTGGTAATGTGATAGAATGGCCTGATCTCATTCTTTGTGTTCTAAGAATGTGTCATGCCCTGCCCAGCCTCATCAGAAGAGGAGGCTATGCCTGCAGTGCAACCACTGCCTGAGGAGCAGCCACAGCAGGGCATTGCAGGCATGGAAGAGCCAAGGCTGGGTCCAGGTGAGCAGCCAGACAGTTCTGGTGATGAATCCACCAGCAGTGAGCCTAATCAAAGGCTCTCTCATCGCCTGCTTAGGCAGCAGAAGCAGGTGAGACGGAGGTCGGAGCGATTAGCCCAGCTGCACCATGGACGTGGCTCTGACTCTCCTATTTAAGAACAAGCTCACCTTGCCTCCAGTTGCTGCAGACAACGTCTCAACAGCCTCTTGTTACCTGAACTTGAAATCCTGGACTCCTTGTGACCTGCTGACCCTTGCTGACTTCTGAACTCCTAGACCCTGGACTGGAACTGACTTCGAGTACGCCTGAAACCTTTGGTACTGAATAGCTGCGCAAGTGTTTGCCTGTTGCCTGACCGGCCTGTGACGTGACAGAATGTCACTAGCATCCTGAAATTAACCTTTTCCCTAAACTATACATCTTGAGGATGTGTACGAATGTTGAGAGGATGTGTATGAACGTATTCTCTCTACACCCAAAATACAAGCATTAGCCAATCACTACCTTGTTCTCAGGCAATCAAATGTGTTGCACAAATCAGTATGATGCCCCTTCCCCACCACATTGACACATCTGCTCTGCCAGCCGTCCCTGTGAAGAGCCATGTGAGATGCTGTCACAGCAGCACTGCCCAATGGCCACTTGTGTCATCAATTGCAATTTCCATAGAGAGACACAGGGCAATGACCCTTGCTGTCACTGCCGTGATGATGCCTGACTTCAGAAATCACAGCAAGCAGCTTGAAAGCTGAGAAACAGTGATTTACAAACAACAAGAACACTTGCTGGGCTACTACGCCTGCGTCCATCAGTTATATCTGTTGACTCCTTTCAGAAAACACACTGTGTTGGGAAAGACAAGAACAATGTAGGTGGATTACAAATATTCCTCCAGGATTTGCAGTGCAGTCTAGGTGCAAGGAAAGAATGCCCGCCCAAACAAATGTCTTTCACATTGTTAAATAATGGGTCAATGTGAGCAGAAGCATTAAAATGTTTATATTTTGTGTACACGTACATGCAAAAAAAAAATGCACAGTTCAGTTGCAGGTGTAGAAGCAAGCACTGACAAAGCAAAATCAGTTTGGACTAGGATGCTTGGCCCATCAGTAGTTGCAACCTAAAATGAACTCCTGTTTTTTCTGGGTAAGGAGAGCTAGGGAAAGTTCCCAGAGATCTAACTGAGGAGGTTCTTTCCACACTAACCTTTAGTGCAGTATGGGAAGGGATCTAGCTTCTGCACACAGTCATGGGACAATTCAGATTCCACCCTTTTGGAATCCTCTGCCTACATGGAACGAAGCTTAGAGTGGGATGGGTGCCCCAAATGGTGTCCCATCTTGCTCGAGTAGTAGACCTCAAAATCGTGGTCTACCAGCATTCTAGTGGGCCTGTGGGGGACCCTTATGGGCAGGGCTCCAGAAAGTAGTGCCAAAAGCAACACATCACTCAAAGTGACACTTCCAGGAACTCCGAAGGCCGGACACTTTTGGTCCTGGCCTTCAGAGTCCGGGCAACAGCTCAGAGGCCTGGGGTTGGGACAGTTGATGCTGGGGCAGAATGAAAATTGCCTAAGTTAAAATACAGTCCAGCACGGGGACTAACTTGAAAGAAGTAAGTAGCAATGAAAAGGCATAGAAAGGGGGAGGCGAATGAAGAGGAAAGTTTAAGGCCCCCAAAATGACCGTGCTTTGTACTGCACAAATATTTTGAGAAAGAACAGATATAGGACAGTGGAAGTAGAGGACTGAAAGCCTATCATCTTCCTTAAAAATAACTTATGCTAACCCCAGTTTTTTCCTTTTTTGCTGTCCTTTATTTCAATAGCTCATTAACTTTTAACTTTGAAGAATTCCCATCACTAAAAACAAAGGCTCTCTTGTTATTCCCCCCACTTTTTGATTATTCAATTATGTTTCTTGTGCAGATTGTAGCACCCCTTCAGAAAGATAGCAGAGGGCAATGTATAGCTGGAAAATGGCCTGAAAACATTACACTTGCCAATTAATTCTATTATTAAATGCTATGGGGAAAAAGAGCCTCCCAGCTGTGGTTTCATTCTGCTGCTTTCTCAGAAATAACAAATAGGACAGCTTTAGATTTTTCTCCCTTTCTTGCCACAGCCAACAACTCCCTCCTCCAATATCCCAGGCTTTTGTTTCATGCTGAACTAAAATTGCTTTCCGAAGGTGACCTGGACAGGAAACATAATGGCAGCGACAGTGGTCCTGAAATTAGGAACACCATTTCCAAGCTAAAGTATATATTCCTGCAGCAGAAAAACACTCTGAAGAACGCAGGGCATTTATTCCCTTGACATTTAGAAGCAAAGCCTCTTAAAAGAGTTTGCAGGCATCTGAAATGTGTGGCTGACATCTCAGCCACTGCCATTGTACACCTGAAGTACTGTGCATGAATGACGCTGTTGTGTGCTCCAGCTATTTACCACTACAAGCATCTTTGCTTTTAGCTGAAAGAAAAAGCACTCCAGAGTTACACCTACAATAGCTGCAAAAAATCTGTTTGTGCAGGTCCATGAGGGGGTGTTGCTATTTTGTCAGCTCCAACACTGACAGGAAACTATACATACATATACATATACATATACATATACATATACATATACATATACATATACATATACATATACATATACATATACATATACATTAGGGATGTGCATTAATGGGTTTTGGGGCACAAATGGGTTTTGGGGCATTCGATTTGTAACAAACCAAATGTTACAAAGTTCATATTCATTTGAGTAGATCCCCTTCAAAACGTAGTGGATTCTATTCAATATGAATATATTTGTAAGAATTTGTAGGAATATCCGATACAAATGAATACATATCTGATATGTATCTGATACGCATCTGACACAAAAACATACTATCCTGTAACATATCTGCTCTAAAAGCGTCAAATCCAACCTGAATCCACTTTTAGTCCACTCTTGATCCATGTTGAATGCATTCTCGATCTGTTGCAGATGTGACTGAAGTAGCTGCTTTCCCACCTCCCCAGTTTCAGAAACATTTGTATTCATGTGAATGTTAATATACAAATATTTGTGTATGAATGTCCAAATTTGACTGAATTCATACAAATGTTATGAATATTTGTGCACATCCCTAATATATATATTTATTGGGAATTTCTCCCCACCATACATAGGTACAAAAGAGGCTCACGGAACATTCGGCTGCAATTATCCATCCAAAATCCAATGCTCTCAATGGCAAAGTGCTAAACTATATGTCCTCCATCCGACAGATTTGAAGTAGTTGCAGCCTTGCTTACCTATTTCATGTATTACAGTCAGGTGGTCTTGGGGTTTGTTGTCTTATGAAATGCCAAATGTGACCCTCCTTCACAAAACTAATTCAGGGGGACCTCTGGTGACCCAACAAGTATTGGGCTTGCATTGCACCGCTTGCCATGGGTCTGGCTTCATGCATGGACAGCCATTGCAGGTAAAGCAGCAATTTAAGGAGTTTGTTTTTAAGCCTGATTGCATGGGCTTAAACACAGCTGTAAATGTTCTTCTGCTACTCTCTCCTGAGATCAGTGGCAAAAACAAATGGGACTGCTCCAGCTGCCTTGAAAGTCTGGCAATCAGCAGTGTGAGCAGCGCAGTTTGAAACTGCTCCAAATTCCCAGAGTTGTGCCATTTGAGTGCAGTGTGGCGGGAGGCTTTCACCCCAGGGAAAGGAAATCTGGATTTCCTGCCTGAGCTTCCATCCGCCCGTTTCAGAATAGATTTCACCCTACTGCCTTATAACAAATGTCGAATCAAATATTCGACGAGAGTGACATTAAATGAAAGTAAGATTGTGAGGAATCTCAAATATCTAATTGAAGTCACAGTGGCTGTTTCTGTGCTTACCTCAGTAGATCCAGATCAACTAGATCCAGATTAGCATATCCATGCTAAATAAATGCAGATTAAATAGACCTGGATCTACAAGAGGCCATGGCACCTGCACTGCATAGGTTTTAGAACAGCAAATGTGTGCTAATGAGCAATGCAGTGCAGATTAGGAATGTGCACGAATATCCAAAATATTCATTATTCGTACACAATTGGATGAATTCAGACATTCATATACAGATCAAATGTCCAGACATTTGTATTCGTACAAATACAAATATTTTGAGTTATTCGTGTGAATAATTTGGACATTTGTATGTGTACTGATACATATGCATCATGTGCATATCCATATGCATCCGTACGGATACATATGGGATGAAGATGGGATGCATACGGATGCGTCTGACATTCGTATTATTGGATACATATCAAATAGTAGTACGAATAGATATGAATGTATTCGTATCAGTTTGAATGTCCAGACATTCGTTTTTCTTTATTCGCACAAATTTGGATTTTTGAATATTCAGTTTGTTACAGATCGAATGTCAAAAATTGCAAAAGGGGACAAGGCAAGGCTGCCCCCGCTATCACCACTGCTGTTCATTTTAACATTAGAAGTTCTGAATCGAGCTATTAGAAGAAATATGGATATCAAAGGACTTAAAATTAAAAAAGAGGAATTTAAACTAAGAGCCTTTGTGCAATTTTGTAGCAAAATTACAGTTATGAAGTAGCAACAAAAATAATTTTTATGGTTGGGGGTTAGGATTAGGGTTAGTTTGGGGGTCACCACAACATGAGCAACTGTATTAAAGGCTTGCAGCATTAGGAAAGTTGTGAACCACTGACTTAGTAGGAGCCAGTGATATGGGATGCATCTGAAAATGTCAAAAACATGGAATGTGCTGGATTATCTTTGTTCTTTGGTCCAAGACAGATCAAAGAAGGATTTGTAACACATTGGGGCCTCAGATGGACCACTACAGTGGTGACCACAGGCTAGTTTGGAATGGATCAGACATTGCAAGTCTAAGGAGGCAAAGGGGAGGCACTTTTTTCATTTAACTCTTCTCCAATCAAAGATTCATTTTTAATATAGACAAAGAAGTAAATCAAAGTAGATTTTTTTAAAGTTCTGATCAAATCTCTTTAGTGTAAAACATGATTTCATTTCTTTTCTAACATTTGTATCCTGCCCTTCACCTGGGTGGTTCACAACACATGATAGAACACATTATCTTCAGTTTGCTCTCCTTCCCTTTCCAGCTGCTGCTATTAAACAGAATTGTCCAGGCCTTAAGACTGACAAAAGGGCAGATTTTCAATCCAGCTGTTGGACAGTTAAGACCACATGGCAGAGCGTATGCCAAAGACTGAATACTAATCAGACGTTACATCACTGGTTGGAAAATAATATTGTTTTGCTTTGCACTGAATTGCATTTGTCCATATCCATTTTTTCCCTACTTAGTTGGTATTGCTTTAAACGTTGTGCACTAAAAATGGGTCATTCTTTGGAATCTGGAATTTAAGTATGCCACCATGCATATTTTGTTACCATTATTGTTTACTTGTTTGTTTTGGGGAAAGCGCCACTGATCACCATCTCCCAAAATGGCAAAAACAATGAACAGCATTTTCAAAAAAGAAAGTTAGAAAAAAGAAACTCTAGTGGAAAGGAATGGAGGGGGCATGCCTTAAGCAAGTGAAGAAAATGAATCTGAAGTAAAAATATTTGATAACAGAACTGAAAGGCTTAACTGTTGTAGAGGTGGAGGGTGATTCTGCATTGGTCTGTATACCATACCTGAATGATGCTATGGTCCAAGAGTAGCCCCACCCCTTTAGTGTGTCTAAGGGGGTGGAGTCTAAGGGGGTGGGGCCTCCCTTAGATCTCACCAGCATTCACAAGGGAGACTCATAACATGCCTGCTGGTCTGCTACACTGGCCAGTGCAGAATTGCTTTGGCAAGAGAACAAGAAGGGGCCTTTCTGCACTGGACCTTGATCTGGGCTATATCCTGAATATATCGGGGATTGCTGTCCACATGCTGGTTCATACTACAGCAGGGTTGCAGGTGGGGCCAGCTGTAGTCTATACCAGCATGCCAATGGCAGCCCCTTATTCCATGCCATAGTCTCAGCCAGAGCCCTGACAGAAATGAACAAAATCACACTAGGTAAGATCACAACCATGTATAGTCATGATAAGGCTTCTTTCCAATAGTCCACTCTTGTTTGAAGGCATCTTCAAATCACTTGTCAACAATACAACAGAAAGAGCAGCACAACAGATACTCAAAGTAAATTTAATGACACAACTGTCTCAAATTGTCAGATTGCCTGAAGTCAGTTGACTGGATGAATCATAGGTCTGATTCAAACAGGCATTCAGGCTATTTCTTACAATCCTATGAAGTTAAGCACTCTTTGAATTAAAAAAAAGAAAATATAACAGAAGCCGTCTATCCTTACCTCAGCACTAACTACTTTTAATAAGTCCCAGTTGCTTCTTGCACCAAGCAGTAGATCCCTCTGTAGAACTGGTGTCTATTAGAACAATAATAATCCTTGGCTCTGGTCACACTTAAGGTTTAATCCAGCTTCAGTCCACTTTCAGAGAGAGAGAATACATCAGCAAAGTGACAAGCTGTGTTTTTTTTCCACAGTGTTAAATAACTCAGAAAATTCACCTTTGGGATAGATAATGTGTGGAAAGAAAATTACTGGTCACTTTGCTGATGTGCTCTCTCATTTTGAATGTGGACTGAAGCTAGATTAAACCTTCTTTCTGTCCATCCAGACTTCAGAACACAGGATTGCCAGTCTTCCAGAGGTGCTAAAGAATCTACACTATAAAGGCAGAAAGGGTGGGGGACAGGCTGAAATGTCTGAAGGGAAGTGAAACTGATTCTGATATATCATCAGATAGAATTCATTGAACAACAGAAAAAAATCCATGAGAAAATGACCTCTAAATGTCTCTGCTCCCCGCTCCCCCCTGCAGCTTCCATACTTTCTTTCTGGCTAAGCACCTGTCAAATTCAGTTGTAGTTTGATTATAATTATAATCGGGACCCAATGCACTTTTAATTAATGAAGCCTTTTCCTCTTTAATTCCTAGCCTCCCCTTCACCAAGATAACCCACCAAATTGGATGGTTGTAGAGGCATGAAATTCCCTAAAAGATAAGTGTAGCGATATAAAACAGCAAAGTCTCTAAGAAGAGTAATATATTCAAATTTATTCTCTTGCATTTAATTAATAATTATAATTTTGTTTGAGGACTGTGTCCTGGAAAATGTGCCATTTGAATAATTTTCAGTGGTCTGATAACAGTTGCTATCTACATCTCTCTGTACACAAATGGGAACTAGAACCAAAGAAATATTATTTTAGGGGACATTGTCTTTTCTTAATCTTGGATTATTGTACTGATATCAAGAATAGTCTTTATGTCCATACCCAGGAACTCAGATTCTGGAAGGGTAGATTTGAGAACACTGATTGGTAAAACTGATTTCCATAAAAACTGAAGGAACATGGTTCCAAATAACTGTAGCTGCTTATGTTAGCATTGCAGGAATCTTGACAATTTTCTTTCAGCTCAGTTCTCATAACTTGTAGCTGTTCTAGTACACACTTGCAGCTACATTAAAACACAATTCCAGAAACAACTAGTGTATTGCTCATCTACATTTTGCTGTAGAAAAGGCACATCTGTCATGCTTACACAATGTGATATTGTGTACTCAAGGCACACTACAGTGGAGACTATGGAACAAGTAAGTGAACATACAATATAGTTACAGATTTAGGATTTGATCAGACAGCCTTATTCAATTTCCCCTTAAAGGGAAAGCATCCCTTTAGTAGATGCCCTGAAAAAGGCATTGAAATGAAAAGCCTACCCTATTCTTCCGCACTTTGCTCTTCATTCTCCTCCAAGTCAGGCAACCCCCAATTCTTTGTGTGGGTGTAATCATTAAGAGTTTGTGGACTAAACGTCATGAGCTCTGTTTCTCTGTAACATCCCAATCAGGGGAGGCTGTAAATGTGGTTATCCAACACCTGGATGCAGTGATAGGCTGTATGAGGTCCAAGAAACTGTGGTTGAACCCTGAGAGGATGGACATCTTGTGAGTAGGAAGTAGGATTTAGGTTTTTTGCCTGTTCTGGGTTTACTTGCATCTAGGAGAGGTACAGTGAATCTCAAGCTCTGAAGTTCATGAAGTTGGGAATTTCATAAAGTTCTTAGCAGTATTGCAGAATAAGTGATAGTCCTGGAGTCATCCGTTAAACTTGAACCTCAGCTGGCAAAGTTGGTCAGTAATGTCTGCTTTTAGCTCCAACTGGTTTGTCATTTTGAGAATTATTTGGACAGAGATAGATTTGCCACAATGATCTATATTCTGGTAACTTCCAAATTAGGCTATTGTAATGTGCTGTATTTGGCACTGTGCTCGGAGATAATTTAGAAGCTGCAACTTGCACATAATGCAGCAGCAAGGATGCTCGTGGGTGCTCCTGGCCAGACGTACATCAAGCTAATCTTAAAGGAATTACATTGATCGGCAATCAATTTATTACCCAAGCCCAATGCAAGGCTTTAACTTTTGACACATGGAACAAATCTACCTAAATTTTAATCTACCATCCACCCACCTTATCGATGAAAGAATACATTAGCATAGCTGGTTTTCCCCACACATTATTTAACCCAAAGGTGGGAGGAAAAGTGTGATTTTACTGATGTGTTCTCTCATGCTGAAGGTCAACTGAAAGCGGACTAAAATGTATGTGTAGCTGGCAATTTATAGAATCCTAAAAATTTTGTGGACCAAATATCTACAGGAGCACATTCTCATATTAAGATGTGTAAATTTGGGTCAAATTCAAATGATTCAGATTGAACTGTTAAGTTCTAGTCAACTTGATTTGAAATGAAACAAGCCCTGTTCAAATGGAACCAGAGGCGTTTCTGCACTTCGCCCTGTAGTGTGCAATTAGTCAACATCTGGGCAGGTGTATCTGCCATTGCAGGAAGGTGTTTACAGCCTACAAACACCCACTGTCTGCCCAGAGGTTGAATAATTGTATACTAGCTGTGGTGCACAAGATTGTGCCCCACAGGCAACCCAACCCTCCCCAATCTTGACTAAAAGCTTACCTGGTGCATCCAGGAGGTGACCATCTCCACCTTTCCCTGTGCTAAGGGTCATCTGAGGTACCACACAAGCATCATCATCATTATAGCAGCTGTGTTTGTGCACAGCTGCGCAAAGCACTACAACCAAAATGGCGGCACCTTGTGGAGGATCAGACACGTGAGCAGACCCAGGTAAGTGTCCAGTTGCATGGGGCTTAGACTGAAACTATGGCTGACCACACAATCACTATCCTTTGGCAGAATATTCCACATAGACACCAGAACTGGCACTGTAGAGTGGAAGCATTACTAAAGCACTGTGATTGTGCTTTGTCCCGAATTCTCCCTTTCCCATTGCTTCCATTATTTAAGAATTTATATCCCACCATCCATCCAAAGATCCCAAGGTGGGTCACAACAATAAGACAATAAAATATATACAATAACCTAAAATATACTTAAAACATAACCATCCCTCCTTCCTTCTCTCCCTAGCTAGACAGCCCTCCAAGGAAGCTAAACATCAAAGACCCGGATTAGGAGGCACTGAAAACAGCATAACATAGGAACTCAGAGAACCTCCAGAGAGAAGCTGTGCCAGAGTTTGGGGGCCACTACCACAAACCCCAAGTGTTTGACCCAGGTGTCATGGGGACCAGTGCCTGCCACTTTTTGTGAGACAATCTGAACAAAGCCTTACTCTTACTTAGGCCAGGTTCCCACTGGGCAATTTAATCTGAGTTTTAATCTGTTTTCTTTTTTAAAAACAGCAGTGAAGTCTGTTTTTTGGCATTCCCACTGTTAGCTTATAATGCAGACTCACAGGGGAGAAACTCCCCCACCCCATCCTCCCTTCAGCAGAGCCCCCTCCCCATGCAGTCAGCAACCCTGACTTCAATGGGGCAGGGAATTCGAAGCCCAATCCCTATATAAGTCTGGTCCTGGAGATCATGGAGTTTTTGTTCACTGCTTTGCCCCCCACTGTATCACAGCCTCTTCCTCATGCTAAATAGGCAGTATAAGATTAAAGATTGCTTTCTCTTTGTTTTGTGTGAGACTGCTAGATCAGAACAGCATGAAACAGCAGGGGGTGAGGCAAAAGGGGGTGACTGAAGTGGTGATGCTGGAAGGGAGAGATCAGGCAGAATTTACTGAAGAGCCGACAGCTTTGCATCTTTCATGACCGTTGATCTCATTGTAAAATCATACATCTGATCCCCTGATACATGTATCTCTTGTAAGCTGCTGCAGGCTCTTCATTCCACCCCACCTCCCTTAAAGCCAGCCTGATGTGATCCCCTTGGCATGTAATGGCAGACAGTCCAGGAAAGAGGGGAAGAGGGCAGGGGAAATCATGGCTTCTCATTGGCTCAGGGGAAACTGAGGAGAATGCCCCTAAAGCATGGTTCCCTCCCCCCAAAAAAACACTTGCTAAATAGTGAGGATTATTTCTAAATCCAGCAGTGAGACCCCTTTTAATCTGAATGGGGATTCTCCATGTTTTGGGACCTTTATTCTGCAGAAACAGGAGATCTCTTGCAAAATGTCAGGACAGGGAGAACTCAAGACAACTTCAAGCCTGACTAAATCCGGTGTTCAAATGGGGCCTTAAGGATTATGTTAAAGCAAACTTCTTCTTCTTCTTCTTCTTTTTTTGCCACTCACAACCTGTTCTTTGGAATATCACACATGAACATATCCAAACACCTTTTTCCCCCTCAAACATATTGCACTTACTGGTTTTTATAAAATTGATTTTAAAAAACCCTAAATCAATTGAAATAACTTTTAATGAGATAATCTCATGTTTGACAACTTAATGAGTGGGCTTTTGTGCATTAATTGTTCAGTTACTTATATTGTTCTATTTGTATATAAATTGTACATTACTGAGTGCATGAAAAATAATGAATTTCCTTTTTTCTGTTTGCAAAATAATTAAATGAGTGTATTAATTGTACTCTTAATGAATGGCCACATATTTGATTTCGTTCTATAGTAGCCATAATGTTCATTCAATTAATAACAGCCCTAATCCACTTACTGCACTGAATTAAACATTTGATAGTGGCTTCTTTCAAATATAAAGGCATTCTTCAGTGTTCAAAGCTTATCTCAGTTATCAAAAACTGCAAGATGCCTGGTAGAACAGCAAAGAGCTTTTTCTGAAGCAAGTCTGCCAATTTAAAGATTACATGAGTGAAACTGCTCTGGACTTAACAATTTATGGATTCCTTTCTTTAAGGCCAATATTGGATTGGAAGTGTAGATATTTTTGCGCTACAGCAAATACACTCAACAAACATAATTGATTTAAAGCAATATCCCAGTTGAAAACGGAGATGCAGTGCACTTTGGGCCTTAATATGAGAGTGATTCCACCTTTAAAAGATATATATATAATTGGTTTACTAAGACTGTAAAGCTTTAGGTTTAAATCACTTTCCTTCTTTGTATGAGAGACTAGAATCACTACAATATGTTAAGAAATGTATTTGGACTGTATTATATATAGTTGTATTGTTTCTTTGGTATATTGGTTGTTTAATGAGGACACACAGAATGTTTGCACCTCTGTTTGTAATATGTGCATTTACACCCCCTTGCCAACACACAGCATATAATGATGAAACGTGAGATGAGAAAGGGTGGCACATCTTTCAGATTTGTTCTTTAATGATTCCAAAGAACCACTGGGCTCCATGAGTGCAATGGAGAAGATTTTCCCAATCCTTAACCTGAGGCCTATCCGCACTTAGGCCTCTGGTACTGCAATTGGGTGTGAACAGGCGTCTGAGAACAACAGAACAGGTTCAGGTAAACCTCAGGTAAACCTCAGGCCTCCACAGGATAAAGATGATAGCAATAGCACACAGGAATAGCTTAGACTTAAACTGGGCATGATTTCATGTTAGGTAGCACCAACATAAGAACATAAGAACACAAGAGAAGCCTTGCTGGATCAGGCCACAGCCCATCTAGTCCAGCATCCTGTCGCACACAGTGGCCCACCAAATGCTCATGGGCATCTCAAGCAGAGACAAGGACAAACCTTCTCCTGCTCTCAAGTCCCAGCAGATGGCCTTTGAAATGCCCCAGTTCCTCCCCCCTCCCTCAGCCTGAAGGACGCACCTAGGCATTCGTTCTAGTAGCCCTTGATACATCTGTCATCCATAAATTTGTCTAACCCTACCTTAAAGCCATCCAGACTGGTAGCTGTCACCACCTCTTCTGGCAGCACATTCCATAAGCCGATGACCCTCTGGGTGAAGAAATACTTCCCCCTTTCAGACCTTATTCTTCTCCCCATCAGCTTCATAGAGTGCCCCCTGGTTCTAGTGTTGTGCGATAAGAGAAAAGGATTTTTCTCTATCCACCTTTTCTATACCGTGCATAATTTTATATACTTCAATCAGGTCCCCTCTTAAACGCTGTCTCTCCAGACTGAAGAGGCCTAGACGTTGCAGCCTGGTTTCGTAAGGGAGGTGTTCCAGACCCTTAATCATTCTGATTGCCCTTCTCTGCACCTTCTCTAGTTCCACAATGTACTTTTTGAGGTGTGGTGACCAGAATTGTACACAATATTCCAAATGTGGCCTCACTATAGATTTATAAAGGGGCAAAATGACACTTGCTGTCTTATTTTCTAATCCCTTCCTAATTATTCCCAGCATTGAATTTGCTTTTTTCGCTGCTGCCGCGCACTGAGTTAACACCTTCATTGAACTGTCCACCAAAACCCCGAGATCCCTTTCCTGGTGTGTTGCAGAAAGCTCAGACCCCATCAGTTTATAGACGTAATTTGGATTCTTGGCCCCAATGTGCATTACTTTGCACTTGTTAAGATTAAAGCACATTTGCCACTTGGTTGCCCACTCACCCAATGCTAAGAGATCCCTCTGGAGCTCTTGGCAATCTCTTTCCGATTTTACTACCCTAAATAATTTAGTATCATCAGCAAACTTTACTATTTTACTATGTACCCCTTCTTCTAGATCATTGATGAATAAATGTAAAAGCATTGGTCCCAGTACTGAGCCTTGAGGGACCCCACTTTTTACTTTTTTCCACCCTGAGAATTTGCCGTTGATTACTACTCTCTGCTTTCTGCCCTTAAGCCAGTCACAAATCCAGGACAGAACCTGTCCTTTTATTCCATGGCTGATGAGTTTACTCAGTAGCCTTTGATGTGGGACTTTGTCAAAAGCCTTCTGAAAGTCCAGATAGACAATGTCTGCTGGTTCACCTTTATCCACGTGTTTATTGACACTCTCAAAGAATTCCAATAAATTTGTGAGGCATGACTTACCTTTGCAGAAGCCATGCTGGCTTTTGTTCAGCAATGCTTGCTCCTCCATATGCACACTAATTTTGTCTTTAATAATGGTTTCCATCACCTTACATGGAACTGACATTAAGCTAACTGGTCTGTAATTGCCTGGATCACCCCTGGATCCTTTTTTGAAGATTGGTGTTACATTTGCTACCCTCCAGTCCTCAGGTACGGAGCCTGATGTTAGGGAAATATTATATATTTTTGCTAGAAGTTCGGTAATAATTTCGCATTTGAGTTCCTTAAGGACTCTTGGATGAATACCATCTGGTCCCGGTGACTTGTTAACATTTAGTTTATTAAGACATGCAAGGACCTCTTCCTTGGTTATTTCTGTACAGTTTAACTCTTCAGAAAATACAGGCTCAGCTACTGTCTTCTGTCTTCCTCGGTGAATACGGAAGCAAAAAATTCATTTAGTCTCTCTGCAATCTCTGTGTCTTCTTTAATTACCCCTTTCTGTCCTTTACCATCTAGTGGTCCAACTGCTCTCCTGGTTGGATTCCTACTTCTGATATACTTATACAAGTTCTTGTTATTTCTTTTGATGTTTTTAGCAAAGTGCTCCTCAAAATCTTTCTTAGCTTTCCTAATGGCCGTCTTGCATTTGTGTTGCCAATGTCTATGTTCCCTCCTGTTCTCCTAATTTGGACAAGCCTTCCATTTCCTAAATGAACTCTTCTTGTTTTTAATGACTTCATTGTGACGACCCGGGCAGCTCTGGTACCACCTGCCTCCTTTTAGCGTAGCCTGGCAGGCTAACAGATAGCCCAGGTGCCCATTCACTCTACCAGATCCCCTTAGATCCTCAGCACAAATTGGATCTTCACTGGCCCTGTTTGCTAGCTCTTTCTAGATGTTACCACAAACAGAATACTGACTCTTTAGTTAACCAAACATCAAAAGTTTATTGTTACAGAGTAAATAGGAAAAAAGGAATAAAATGTATGATTGAATCAGTTATGAATCCTATAGTAATTGTGAAAGGAACTAAAATGGTAAAGGAACAGAGTAAAGTCCTTTGCTTGTTCATCCAACAAAAGTTCTCATTTAATACCGTGGTTTCCTGACTGAAAAGGGCTTCCCTCTCTTAGTCTGAGGTAAACTTCTTGTGCTAATTCACAGCCTCTTAATAACTTCTAGCCTTTGAAACCCTTTCCTTTTGTTTTGTTACAGCTTTGTTTTTCTCTTCTTTATATCTCTTAGTGTTCTGTCTCAAAACCTTGTCAGTTCTTTTTCTCCCTCTTTCTAACTTAGAGGTGAGGCCTACAAACACACAGAGGCACACTGAGCAGCCCTCTTCACTTTTTAGACCCCAGCAGAGACTCTCTTTCTAGCAGTCTCAGCAGCAGCTAATATTCATCCAGAATCCTGGCTGCTGATTGGCTGGAGAGCCTTGATTCTTGGTAGGCAAAATGAAGCTTGCTGAGTCTCCTCCTCCTCAGCATGTCAATCAAACCCACAGCAGCAGCAGGTTAACTGTTTCCTGCCCTGGTGGCTGCTTAGGGGCTTTACATTCATCTACTGCATTTGTGAGCCACATTGGTTTCTTCTTGGATCTAGAAGTCCCCTTTCTTCTTATATGAATGCATTCTAGTTGCACTTCCATTATTGTGTTTTTAAGTAGTCTCCATGCATTTTGAAGTGATTTAACTCTTGACTTTTCCTTTCAGTTTCCTTTTCACTAATTTCCTCATTTTGGGGAAGTTTCCCTTATGAAAGTTTAAGGTCTCTGTGTTAGACTTTATTAAGAACTTACTCCCTGTATTTAAGTTGAAGGTTATTGCATTGTGGTCACTGCTCCTAATTGGATCGGCTACAGTGATGTCCTTTACCAGGTCCTGAGCATTACTTAGGATCAAGTCCAGGACTGCATTTCCCCTGGTTGGTTCCATGACCATTTGCTCCATGGAACAGTCGTTAAGTAGGTCTAGGAATTTTCTCTCTCTTTCCTGAGTTGAACAGGAGTTCACCCAGTCTATGTGAGGATAATTGAAGTCCCCCATTATAACTACCCTATCTTTATGGGATACCTCCTTTACCTCCTTCTCCAATTGTTCATCTCCTTCGGGCGTATGGTTGGGAGGATGGTAGCATGTCCCTATTGTTAGACTTCCTTTTTGGCTTGGTATTTTTACCCACACTGCTTCTGTGGAAGAGTCAGACTCACCTGGACATTCCAGTTCATAAGATTCTATCTCTTCTTTAATATACAAGGCTACACCACCTCCATGTCGCCCTTCCCTGTCTTTCCTGTACATTTTGTAACCTGGGATGACTGTATCCCATTGGTTTTCATCGGTCCACCAGGTTTCAGTTATGCCAATAATATCAACCCTATTTTCCATAACTAAGCTTTCTAGCTCCCCTATTTTGGCTCGAAGGCTCCTGGTGTTTGCAACCTTCTACTCCCCAGACTTCTTACATTGCTGTTATATGTTAGAAGGTTGTATTATCATAGGGAAGACAAACATGCATACCAATTTTATTATTTTCACTTTTAAAATATATGATCTTTTGCTTTAATATATTTTCTTTAATAGAGCACGCTTATTTTATTCCTTCAGATAAGAGAACACTATGCTTTGAGTAAGTTCTTAAAATACAAGGCTCCACTTGCTTAGATTCTTATTTTTAACTTGGGCTAGCAATCTATCAGAAGGATGAGTACTTGTAACGCATGCATTGACAGTGGGATAGTGATGTTAACCACTCAGTTCACAACTGAAGCAAAACACATTCTTATCTAAAGAGGGTTCCCTGTAAAAACATGTGTTCAAGGTCTAAAATTGACTTGTTGTGACTCTGAGGAGCCACATTCAGGATCTGGATGAATCAGTCCCATGTTTGCATGAATCACTGACTCCTACTTCAGATGATGGAATGTTACTCAACAGCAGCCCATAGACTGGGACCGTGAGGGTGGTGAGAGGAAACCAAGGGCCTGTTCGCACTTGGCCCTATATCACTCATTTTATAAAGTTATGTCCTTCAACAGATAAGCAGAATTTTTGGAATATACATTTTGCCATGATCCCCTCCTTATCCATAAGTTCTCCTTTGTGTTACATCTAGTCAGACACAGTATAAATGGAGATCTAATATGGGAGTTGTCAAGGTATGATGACTTTGCGCTGTGATCTGGAGGAATAAACATGCATTAGTATTCAGGATTTTAGTACAAGAACTTCTAAAATTCAAGTCTGCAGCAGGAATTTTAAAAACTCAGGCGCTGGGTAAAGGTCAGTGCACACTAATGACCAAATGAAGCTTCCTCGCCAGCTATTTGCAGGTAACAGAGCTGACAGTCAGATTGTTATCATCATCATTATTATTATTAAATGAAGAAAATAATTGCTCCTTACTGACAGAGGCTGTAATTGCTGTCAGGCAGAATCACCTGTTATATATTTTATATAAGAGGGTGATTCTGTCAGTCTTATATTTCAATGTATGCGCTATGTTTTTATCTTTTTATTTTTGTGACCCACCGGGGACCTTTTGACTGGAGGATTAGGATTAGGGTGAAATATAAATAAAATTCTACATGCTTTGTCACTAAAAGATGGTTTCATAGTTAAAGGCATCAACCCTCCCCGCCCCTTAAATATATTCATCATCAGTGCTGCTTAGTGAGTTAAGGCTGACATGCCAAACTGAAACCTCTGCTCTCCTTTAAAATCCAGTTGCCGGTAGTTAAAGAGAAAATACATAGCCTGTGTCAGTTTTCTTTGTAACATGAAGCCACCAGGGAGCTCTTCTCCCCTGAAGAGAGTGAGAAAAACAATAGCCTGAAATGAAGGCTAGTAAAACTATAAGGGTGTTTCCGTACAGGCCCTTTAACACCCATTTAGCACACTTTCACCGTGGCTAATCTGCACACGCGTTGCTGTGTGGCACACTTCCGGTGAGGTGTGTCCGCACAGCAACACCACTTTGAAAGCGGTTTTTGGCGGTGCGACCACATTTGCAGGGTCTATTTAGCACACTTCCGGTAGGTGCATCCGTACCTATCTGTGCTTAAAGTGTGCTAAATGGGTGTTTTTGGCACACCACATATTATGTGGTCTTGTGCTGTGAAAACGCATCCACTTAGGATGTGTCCACATGATGCAAGTGTGCCTACCCAGGGCCCTCCCCTGGCCCACCATGATTGGCTCGCCGGAGCCAAGCATGGCGAGCTGGGGGACCTCACTGCTGCGGCTCCCCCTCACCCCAGAAGCGGCAGATCGCTGCTTCTGGAGCCAGGGCGAGCCTCCCTAAAGCCCACCCTAGCCCACCCCTCCTTACCAGTTCAGCGTCATCCTGATTCTGAGGGTCGGCGCCCAGGATGCAGCGCGCCTGCGTCCTGCGCGCCTCCTGAGTGGCTGGGGCTGCTACTGCATTGCCCTGACTATTTTCAAGATGGGCCCTCACGGTCCCATCTTGAAAATATTGAATAAAACAAGGCTTAACAATGACAACAACTTTTAACCATTCCAGAGCTTAAAAGGCACCAGGTGATTTTAGAATAACTTTCTGAGGGAAAAAGTGTGTCTTGTAACAATAGGAACTGTGGTAATTTCCATGCTGAAGATTTTTGTTTCCATCTCTAGCAGTTTGTTAGATGAGAGACTTCTTTTTCCAGAAGACTGGAAAGACACTGCCAATCAAAGCAAAAGTGGATCAACAATGTAATCTGGTATAGATCATTTCCTAACCACATGAAAGTATAAATATATCTATATAGCTAAAATGTCAGCTTCAGGGGATATCACAGAAAGATAAAAACAGTGTGGCAACACCATCCCTATTAAACCTCGGTACACCTGCAAAGAATGGAAGAGAGAGAGATCTTCCATCCTAAATTACAAACAGATTTTGTTTGATATATAGTTCTAAGAAAATCGATGATCTCATTAAACATTATTATCATTTAGCACAAGAATTCAAGTCAATCTTGGCTCACGTTTTTCGCAGTTCTTTTCATTCTGGGTTTTCTTTTTAAGCTCCTCTTCTTTCCTTATAGTCAAATCCCTGTATCTGTTTAAATGATATTCCTGCCACTATTTGGTAGTTCTGTATAACAGTATATTTTGTTGTCATGATTACAGGCTAATGTTGTAATGATAGACTTCTGGGTACTTTTTTATTATTTTTCTGTATTGCCACAGCTTGCTTACTTTTTTTTTTTTTAAAGAAGGAATTACAATGGAAATAATATGCTGTGGAACTATGCAAATGAAAGATCAGAGTAATGAATAGTGAGTGAATGGCACACTGATAAGTAAATAAAAACATTGGACAGAAACTCCAAAACTGCAGGCAAAAACAAAAACAGTTGTTAAAGTAATGCCTTAGTTTCTGTTTTAAAGAATTACTATGTTGAATATTTTATTTTCCCTTTAATTTATTCCCCAACAAGGAACCTGTGGATTTCACTAAGTCCAAGAGGAGTGTTCCTATTTTCAAAGTCAAAGTACTGTCCTGCATATCAGGATAAGTAACCGAGACCCTTGACATACATAATGCACCATCTGCACCAGTGATTTAGCTGGGATAGGGTGTTTATGAGACTTCACATCAGATGTGGACACCTCGAACTTCCTTTCAAAAAGGGATGACCTTTCCTTAAACTGGAGAAAACTACTTTGAGGTTACCCCCATTGGAGGAGATGGAATGGGAAACATTTTGATTGCTTCCTCCCTCCCAAGCCAACTCTTCTCCTAGAATATCAGACCACATACTGAATATATGGCCCAGTTTCCAGTTCTTAGCTAACCTATCTGCCAAGGACTTTGCTGCATTATGCTTTGTTTATTTGCCAGAGGCTGCTCTCACACCAAGCATACGGACTGTGCAGAACCACTCTACAACTATATTAGCCACCAGGTAGTATATGCCTGCAGGGCTCTGGTCACACCTCTTCCAAGTGAACAGAACCTGGCTGGGACAGTGCAGTCACAGTTGCACAATGCCCTTCCCAGTTTCTGTGGCAGTGGCACCATGCATGCTCATTGCTGCAACATAGCAGTCCTCGCAATCACACTTACCCAGTACTTGGAGAAGCAATGGGTAAATTCTGGATGCATCAAGCATTGCAGGGTACAGACAACTTTTGCACCCCAGAATTTCACCAGCCTACACCCCAGAGAAAGGTGCAAAAGAGCCCTCAGGAAAACGCACGGATAAAATATCCCTGATTACTTATATGATACATATAATGTGACAGAATTTCTTGCCTATAAGATGTAACAGTTTGTTGTTCATCATTGTCTAAGAGACTCCCAGCAAAGCAAAGCCTCTCACATCTATTGGTGCCACTGAGCAACTTACTTGCAATCAGATGGTTTAACTCAACCAAAGTTTTGCTTGCTATAACTTTGGATCTCCATAAAGCTAATCCTGCTTTCAGACTAGAGCAAAAAACAATTTGGATCTTCTGTGTGTAATAGGCCCTCTTAGGGAGAGCATATTTTTCTCTGCACATCCCAGAATTTCAGTCACTTTTTGTTTATAACTTTAGAAAACTAATAGTCCATTGAAAAACCAAAAGAGACATGGTAGGACGAGTACAAGGGCAAAGAAGATGTCCACTCACTTTAAATTATCCAAAGTACTTGGGGACACAAAATGTAATTACTCAACCTGGAATTTGGCCAAAATTGAGGCTAACTCTTCTTCTTCTTTTTCCTCCTGAATGGTGCCAGGAGATCTTTAATAGAAATAAGTAGCAAGAGATCATTAATTAGAAAATGATTAGGACATTGCTAGGATGACTCACCCAAAAAAAAAGAAACTTGAGTAATACAACACAGTTTAGCACAATGATATGGCATACTCTCCGTTCCAGAGGATCCTCTGAAAATTGATATCATAGCTATATCCAAAAACTCAGGTTCACAGAAGAACTATGGCATAAGAACACAAAACTTGCAACAGAGGAGATTGTAACCAGTCATGAAAGCCTACATTCTACCAAAGACATCCTTGCTGTCTTTGCTTATGGACGGCTCACTCTTTAAATCGTACTCCAGCACAGCAGTGAAGTTCAGCTTTTGTACTAAGTCCTCCAGCAAAAAGCCCCCCCCCCATTCCAGCTTCACTGTCTATTGAAACATCAGTCTCAAGTCCTTTTCATGGCAGCTAGGGTGAGAACCTGCTGCTTCTGGCTGGTTATTAGCATAGGGTGGTGCTAGGATAATGTCCTTTATACATTTTTTTGTTCTTTTCACTTCTGATTGCCAAACTTTGTCTCAAAATTGCCTTTCTGATTGATGATTTCCCATGCCAAGCTACCTCTCCTTATTTGGTCAAGCCTTGTGCTTATGTCCTCTTGTATTAATTGGCAGCACTCTGTGCAGTGCCCTACCTGAAACTGCTGTTTTTCTATTTTGCTGCTGCTTTCTTAATAACATTGTTACTTATTTGAAGAAACTGTCTCTGAAGTATATTTTACTTGCAACTTTTCTTGATTTTAACAGAAGCACGTGGCAGTGGATCATTGTTAAAACCAGAATGTTCTGAAGTTCCCTTGCGGTTTGTGGCTGTTGAACCAGACTAATTTGCTCATACAGTACATGTGTCCAGACCACGACCTATAACAGTAGGTCTATCTATCTGCTTTCCAGACAATGCCAAGCAGAGGGCATGTAGTCATGTGCTATGTAGGACCATTGTCTTGCTACAAATAGGGTTGCATATGTGTTGAAAACAAAGGAGGGTGTGGCAAGGACAAACTCTCCTCAAACAGTGAAGTTTCTGAGGTAGCCCAAAACATACATATTTTAAAAATGAATGGGAACCTCGGGGACCAGATTCAAAACCATATTCATTCACAACGTTCATTTAGTGACCTTGAGCCAGCCACCTAAATATGGCTGAAGAACTTTCTCCGATTCTGGCCATCACATCACAGAAAAGATATTGTGAAACTGGAAGAAGGAAAGAAAATGGCAACCAGAATAATAAAGGGGCTGCAATGTCTCTAGGTCTCTTCAGCCTTGAGGGACAGAGTTTAAGATGTGAGCTGATTGAAGTATATAAAATCATGCATGGTGTGGGAAAGGTGAACAGAGAAAAAAAATATTTTCTCTGTCTCACAACATTAGAACCAGTGGCCTCTCTATGAAGTGATGAGCAGGAGAAAAAGGACTGACATGGGATTTTTTTTCCACCCAGAGAGTCATTGGTCTATGGACTTTTCTACCAGAAGAGGTGGTGACAATTACCAGTCTGAACAGCCCAAATAGCTTTAAGATTCATGGAAATCAAGGGTATCAATGACTATTAAAATTGATTCCTAGGTTGAAGAGACAGGCAAGAGGCCTCTAAAAGTCATTTGCAGTTTTGCCTTTTTCTTCTGCTTGAGAAGCCCATAAGCAGTTGGTAGGGCACAGTGTGGGACAGTATACTGGAATAGATGGGCTGTGGCCTAATCCACCAGGGCTCCTCAACATTCTTATAACCTCATGAAGGAAGTACTTGGTAAAAATTTAAGTACAAAACAGTTTCTTGTGGGCTCTAAAATACATAGTGAATGATAACACTTCAAACACATGACAGTCTGTAAATACATTTTGGTGATGACTATTACAACAATAGCTTATTGTCTGAAGTTTCTTGAGAATGAAGTGGATGTTGCAACTCTAAACCTGAAGGAGGTATTAAGAAAAGCATCCTTGACATATACTTAAATTAGCATATGTTCTTGTGCCAGTTGCCTTATGTTTATCAGTCTAAAATCTATGGTGTTAATTGACCTGTCATTTTTTTTAATATTTGACTTGTTGCATAAGATGCTCAAAATCTGCTTTCCTCTTGTGTATTCCAAGCAAGAACAACTAATTCTACCTAGCTTATGATTCATAGGCTCATTCATTCCTGACACTGTTTCTTCATGTTTTAGGTATGGTTCAAATGTTTGCACAATTAATTCAGAGGTGGCAAGTGTCAAAGGGAGAAAGTGCTGTAGTCAACTATTTTTGTTGTTTCAAATCTCAGAATTAAAGAATTCAATGACACTTATTTTTGGCTACGTGATAGTATTAGGGAGATTCACTGATCCCCCAGACATTCAAAATGATGAGACATGAACATAAAACAAGGCACAAAATAAAAATAAATTCAGTGTTTTTAATTCTACAAATGCATTTCAAGCAAATTTATTAACCATGCTATTGCAACAAAGAAAAGAAAAATGACTTTGGTGCAAAGTGACAGTTAACAACTCCCTCAATAAATCCTTTGCAGGGGCTCAGCAGTGTTGGCCCTGTTGGCTGGCTTTGTCTGAACCAATTTTCTTCAGCAGCTGCTCTTTTTTCTTAAACAGGCTGCAGAGCTGCAAGTCAACCTGACTCACAAATTTTTCATGCCAGGTCTTCCACCCAAACTCTATGCACAAATGTACATGCTGATCACAGTCTTCAGAAGAACCCACATCATGGTAAATGATTGGTTCCTTCCAGAAGAGGAAGAAAACTGAGGCAATGCCCTCTCACCCTTCTCTGGAGCTTCCCTGTCGAGCAACTCTAGTCTAGATTAGGGATGTGCATGAATATTCATAACATCAAATGTTACAACATTCGTACATTAACATTCATATGAATACAAATGTTTCAGAACATTCATACAAATAGTTCGTATATTAGTTAAACTGGGGATATGTATCAATATGTATGTGGTCGTATAGGATACTTATCAGTATGTATCCGGTACGTATGCATTAGTATAGGATATGTATCTGATATGAATGCATTTGTATAGGATCTGTATGCATTTGTATTGGATAGTTATACGAATTCATATGAATACTTTCGTATCGAATAGAATCCTACCACATTTGAAGGGGATCTATTCGAATGAATACAAATTTTCTAACATTCGATTCATTACAAATTGAATGCCAAAAAACCCATTTGTGCTTATCCCTAGTCTAGAATGTAACCACAACGTGCACACACACATACGTATAACTGAAACATGTGTGGAACGCTGGGGTGGAAACCTCTGCAAAGAATGAGAATTTGAAAATACTGCACATTTGACATGCAAACACACTTTAGTGTAATTTCACATTAGCTGAATCTGATTTAATGTACAGTAAAACGTGTGCAACTAACCCTATATATAGACATTTTAAAGGTACTAACAGATTAAGATATATTTTAAAAATGAGCTATAGTACATTCCTATCAGCAGTACTACCGCTCCCTGGCCATGGGAACATATTAAGTAACGTCTAATAGTATCTCCACAGGGGAAATTCTTACAGTCCCTTGTTCTATTTCCGGCCTCATCACTTCAGATTGCAACCCAAGACCTTTCATGCTCCTCCTCTGGGGGGCAAAACAATGACTACCAGGGTGGCAATTGAGAGCTGCCCAAGTAGCATCATGCCCTTCTCCAAGGACGGAGGTTCTGCATTACCCTAACCCTATCCAGAGAAGTGGATCTGGAATTTGGATTGCCTTCTGAATTCATTAAGCACAAGATTAATCCAGCAAGGATATTATTCTGCAATTTATTGAGCCTCTGGTCACATATTCTTCTCCCCTTGAGAATGTGAGCTTTAAAAGTCTGCCACTGCTGGGCTAAGGGAATCATTTTCCTTGTCAGATCAGATATCACAGCAAATCATGTGATCCAAATGCACAAATATGTTGTGAAATTGGATGCACAATATGTAAAAGCATCATTTACATACAGTATGTATTTCCTTGCACAAACGTATTGCAACAACGTATGCAGCATTTGATGTCTACAGTGCAGCAGACATCTTTTCAAAGAAACAGAGTGAAAGAAGGATGAAGCAGATGTGGGAAGGAATGTCAGTGGGTCTTTTTGTACTTAACTCGCTGTGGGATAGTATCCCACAGAATTAAGTTCAAGGATGGTGACCAGACTCTGCATGATCATCTGCACTTACCTGCCGGTCCTCAAAGGCCAGACAGTCTGACCCAGACTGTCCACATCACCATAGCAATAACCACAACTTCTGGCATACGCCCAAGCTTTTGCTACGGCGATCGGAACGCATCATGCAACTGTGCAGCCAGAACTCTTGGAAGTAATGCAAACACTGTCTCAGGGACTTTACTAGGATGGTACTAGGTGCTCATGGTAAAGCTGTGGAAAAGATTTTACTGCTCCACTGCCACAGTGGGTTGGGATGGCAGCATGTGCTCTGTGCCACACTGGGACAGAGGTGGCACCAGGGTATGTGAATAGAGCATCCCAGTGTGTACGCAGATGTCCTGATTGCCTCAGTACAAAAAGACCCAATGACATGCAACTGAAAGGCTTTTCCATGCTTGCTAACATTCACATTCATTTAAAGAAAAGTGAATTCAGTTGGTGGATGAATATAAAATACTGATTTTAATGTGCATTAACCTGGGCTTAGTACAGACATGGCCCTGTCTTTTGATAGGAAACCACTTTCCCCCATACTGTTGCCTTGCCGTCTCAGCAACAAGCAGTTATTACAGAATGATATTATTCCAAAATATCCCTAAATAGTGATGCATTCAGGTGGGGGTTTGGAGGTGACCTTAAATACAGAGGAACAGCTTTCTGTACCTTTAATTGTTTTTTCAGAAAGAAAGGGGGAATTCTCAGATCAGTAGAGCAACTGTTTTTCATGCACAAGACGGCTGGTTGAATCTCTGCGGCTTCCCAGGAGAAGGTGATGGCAAACTAGTTCTGTACTATTGCCAAGAAAGCTTAATGGGTATGTCCATGTACTCACCAGGAGAGGAGCTTGACTTTATCTTTTTCATAATGCAAGATGCTGAAATAAGTTGCCTTTCTGCACAATTATTTAAGTTTCAAGAGTTCTTCTCTTCACCTAACCATGCTACTGGCAATATCATTTTGATCCAATACGGATTAATTAAATTAGAAACATTTACATATGATCTAAGAACATATTTAGACAACTACTTTGGGAAAGCATTTTCACCCACCAGCATTTTCACCACAGAGATCAGTGATATCTGGCGTACTTGTATCCCCCTCCTCACCTGAAAGGGCTCTAGAATAGCTGTGGGTTTTGTGTGTTCAGCAAAATCAAGATAATGTCTGCCTGAAGATTTATATGAGACACATCACAAAAAGAAGAAGAAAGAACAGGGAAGAAAAGAAAAGCTATATATTTTCCATACTGCTCTGAGGGATGGAATAGTTTTGGTGCAAAAATCCAATGGAACTGGTCCATGTGATAGGCTATCTCTAATTCAGCTAACATCAAAAACATTTACAGCAGATAGCATCTTGGTCTAGGCTACCTAGTAGAAGATTTGCTCCTAATAGTGTGTTTCTGTGGGCCTTTCTGTACCTTTACTAGGCATGATGGGCAGCAAGACTTTAGGATGCATTGAGCATCCACACTATGTGATGCCTGTTCCATCTGAAAATCACACGATCACCTTGCCATGGCAATCGACATGCATGATGCTGATGCCACAGCAACCAGGCAGTATGGCACACAATTGTGGCTGCACTGCCCCCCCCCGCTCCAAACTCCCAAAAGAGGAGCAAATGAGTAAACTGTTCTTGTATCTTCTTCTTATCATCATCATCATCATCATCATCATCATCATGCTGGATTTTTAAACCTTGTACTGGTTTTAGCATCATCTTATACAGTTTTGGTATGTGTGTTTTTAAATGTTGTGAGCCGCCCAGAGGCCCTTGGGTATGGGGCGGGATATAAATATAAATATAAATAAAGTACTGCTAGGATAGCTGTGGAGCATGTTTCATAGTTATCTGCCTGGAGGACACTCTGGCATACTCAAGATGCTTCTTATGCATGGTATAGAAAAGGTGGATAGAGAAAATTTCTTTTCTCTATCGCACAACACTAGAACCAGGGGGCACTCTATGAAGCTGATGGGTAGGAGAGTCGGATCCGACAAGGGGAAGTATTTCTTCACCCAAAGGGTCATCAGTTTATGGAATGTGCTGCCGGAATAGGTGGTGACAGCTACCAGTCTAGATGGCTTCAAGGTAGGGTTACACAAATTTATGGATGACAGATGTATCAATGGCTACTAGAATGAATGCCTAGGTGCATCTTTCAGGCTGGGGGGGGGGGCAGAAGCAGGATGCTTCTAATGCCATTTGCTGGGATTCAAGAGCAGGAAAGGTTTGTCCTTGTCTCTGAGATGCCCATGAGCATTTGGCAGGCCACTGTTTGCGACAGGATGCTGGACTAGATGGGCTGTGGCCTGATCCGGCAGGGCTTCTCTTATGTTCTTATGTTCTTCTAGGACAGAAGGGTCCCCACACAGTGCACATTATATGCCATTTAAGAAAATATACTGACTGTTGGACTATTTAATACATTTTTGACCAATGAAAACTGCAAAGCGATTTTGAAAAACTATTGAAGAATTACTTTTGTTTTAGTTGTCTTTAAAAAAATTCATCTGAGAGCACAACAGCATAGCTAGAAGATTCTCTTTTTCCTAATCTCATGTGGAATTGAGAGCAATTTATCAATTTAAGGCTAGACAGGTGTTGGATAGAGGATGTTTTCCCCATTTAAATCAATGGATTATCTCTTAATAAAAATATGATTAGGATTATTTATGGTGTATGGTTTTTGCATGATATTATATAGTCTGCAGCTTCATTGACAGTCCTCAAGTGATAGGTTTGGTCTAGTGGTTAGGGAGCTGGGCTTTTATCTGGGAGTACCGAGTTTGATTCCACTCTCATCCATGAAGCCAGATGGGTGACCTTGGGCTCATCACAGCTCTCTTCTGAGCCCTCACAGCCCCACACATCTCATAGGGTGTTCAGTTGTGGGGGAAAGAATAGAAAGCTTTGTCAGCTGCCTTGAATCCCCTCAAATGGGTGAGAAAAGTGGTATAGAAAAGCCAATTCTTCTCCTTCTCCTCCTCCTCCTTCGGCTGACATATGGAGTTGGAGGTGCTGGTCCCACCACCAGGGTATATGGCAGCATGCACAAATACTGTTTGCCTTACTACAGGACCCAGAACCCAGGTGCAAGGGGAAATCCTGTCACAGATGTGTTGTTTACACAACAGTGAGTGTTACCATAGACCCAAAATGGCCACTTTCTGGCTATTTTCTCCTAGCTGTCAGTATGAATATGGCATGCGATAAGCTGTGCATCCCTGCTTAGTCCTTCCACATGAGGGGTGGGGTGGATTTTATCACCCACACTGATGTGAAAATCACTTTTTCCTGGTTTAGGGGAAGGCACATCTGAGAATTAAACCTATACTTATTTTAAAAGTATTCACAGATTTCTTAATATATTTTGTCTCATCAGTATGTGCCACCACAGTTGTGACTTACCATTAACACCTACTTTCTTGATGCAATGTTTCCTAGGGAAACAACTGGGACTAGTACTTTCACAGAGAATGCTTTCTTTTCATGAACTAATTCCTCAACTAGGCTCAGAATTTTCTTTAGTTATGACTAATTTCGCAGACTTCTCACCAGCATCATTTGGGGAACAGGTATTATGCTCAATCACATCAAGTCAGGAAAATAGCTCCAAAAATATTCTTAACTGCCAGAAGATACTGCTAGATAAAGTCCAATAAGTAACTCAGTATTCCTGTCAAGACTGCTTTCCTTCCCCAAAGGAAAAACAGTATCTCTTTTAAAAGTCAAGCCTCTCAACTTTTCCCCTTCGACAAGCTCTGCCTCAGCTCAAGCCCTGCCAAAGAAATGTAACGTTCCCCTGGGTAATTTCATGGCTCAGTCCTCCCTTGCTTGGCTGTAACCCCAGGCCTGGTCAATCCCCCGCAAATCTGCCTCAGAGAAAGACGGAGAGAGCTCTGGTTTCTGCTTTTTATACCAAACATTTCCAGGCACTCTGATTGGCTGTCACTGAGTTACCAAGGGAAACTTCTCCTGCCTGTCACTCAAGCCTCCTAGCCCTTGGGAAGGTTTTCCCTCCAATTTCTGCCTGCAGCCAATGAATGCAAAGGGCCTGGGAAATATTTCTTGCCCTTTGTGCCACTTGCAGAAAAGGTTTGCAATGCAGTTTGCAAACCAGTTTGCAAAGGGCCTAAGAAAAACTTCTGCCCTCTGCAGCCTGCACCCTGAATTAGTCACATGTACTCAGAAATAATGAATGAGGCACCTCAGAGACAGTGTGTTGGAGATGCGCACGGATATTCAAAAATCAGAAAATCCGATTCAAATTCGACAAATATCGACAATCAAATTGGATTTTCAAAAAACTGAATTTTCGAATCTAGATCAAATTCAGATTTTTTAATAATTTGACTGAATTCATCATCGTATATTGCACCCGAATATTGGGTCTATACGGGATGCAAATGGGATGCAAATGGGATGCAAACACGATAAAAACTGGATGTGAACAGATTTGAAAATCAGATACAAATGTTCCCAACATTCATATATTCGAGTTTGAATCGGATTTTTGAAAATACAGATCCGAACAATCCGGATTCGAGTTGGATTTTCAAAAATGCTGATTTTTGAATTTTGATTTGAATATTCAAATATTTTATTCAAATCGCATTCGAATGCAAAAAATGTATTCATGCACATCCCTACAGCGTGTGCTCTCATGTTCCCAAGCCTTCTCTCATCCATCTTTTCTAGCACAGAATGTTCAGGAGAGCGGGGAGTGTGAACTGTCCCACTTTCAAGCCTTCTGTAAGCCGCCTCAGAGGCATGTCAGAGATGCTTCTTTTTTTCTGTATCTGATCACAGCCTGAGGCAACTCCAAATTGGCTTAGAGATGGGATTTTTCATACTCCAGTCTTTCCCTCTCTCTCTCCTGAACATTCCATGTAAAAGGTGGATTAGAAAAGGCTTGTAAGCACCAAGGCTACAATAGTCTCTGAAGCACCCCTTTTGTTATGTCTGAACACAGCCTCAGTAGCCCTTCTGAAGAGGCCTATCAAAATCTTTATTAATGCAGAAATCTTTTCAAATCTTTTCACTTGTTTTAGACTTGTTGTTTCATTTTATTTTATTTTGTACTGTACCCTAAGACTACAGCAAAGGGCAGTATACAAATTTCCCCAAGAAACGGCAAATAAATACATTAGGGAAGAGGAAAAGACATCTCTTCAGTTCTTCCACCAACTTTGTTTGAGAACCGTTGGGTCAAATTACCCAGGAATCTACAGTTGCCTGTGAATCAACTGTCCCAAGTTTCTCAATTGGCTCACAGAATTGTTCTGTTTGTGTTTTTTCCTATGAACACTTTGCACTGATTGTGCACAAAATGTTATTATTGCCTTTGCACTATCAGGGGTTTCTCTATGAACTACTTAATTTTAAATTTTAATTCCTAGGGCAGTCAGTATCTGCTTAAAGTAATTCACCACCACAACAGATGTGAACACCGTGCAAACTTTCTAGGAGATGGCTCCCGGTCTTTTTGAACTTTTTATTCTAGATTAATTTTGTTGCTGTCCCAAGTGAATCATATGATTAAGGCTGCATCCAAACTTTGCTTATTTATTCCACAATACGCATACTTTATACAAGAATATCCAAGTGCAGCAGACTAAATCACGGGTATCTGGATGAGGCCTATGTCATTTCAGATCCTGAGCTTTGCATGCATGATTTGTTATATAACATCACACAAATGCCTGTTCAAATGCCTATTAAGAACATGGTACTAAATGTTGTGGCTCTCTGTGAATCCGCTGTTGGAACAAATTGGCAGCAGGAAGAAGAAGAAGGCCCTACCTCTGGTTGCAAGAGAAATAAATAAATAAATAAATGAAGAGCCGGCAACAAAACACTCAGCACACGTGACTCCCATCAACATCTGCTTCTTTTCTTTCATCGAAAGCATGCATGAATAATCAAGACCACAGTGCTGCTGTTAATTGTAAAAATCATCAGTAAACTTCCAGGTGCTGTTTACTACATAACCATTGTAATTTTCAGTCCTAAAATCAGCATCTCCCCAACATCATTGTCTGCCCCGGGGCATGAGGACTGTGCAGCTTTTACATTGTCAAAGGCAGTTGCAACCCAATTTGCTCGCAGTGAAAGAAATGGATCTACACCTGCGGTGTTTGAGGCAGTAATTCCTAATATTAGCCAGACCTCATGAGGAGAGGGCTTTTTCTGCCAACCTTTTATGATTCGACACTTTACAATCCATTTGAAATCATTTAAATAGTCTCCTATTTTGTTGTGTGTGCCCCATGTTTATTCTTGTGCTGATTCCCTGTGCCAGGAGTGATTTGCATAAAGCAAAGTATACCAGCTATACCCTACTGCTGTCTGTCCAAGATGCTAAATGACAACATGGAAGTGCATTCATTAAGACTTGCACATATATCCCGCTTGCATAATTCTTCATTCCGGGTGGACGGAAATAATGGGAGTTGCAGTGCTACAACATCTGGAAACAATCACTCCAGGTAGCTCAGTCTTAATCCTATTAAAATAAACAGTACAGCACAGGGGGGAGCCACCTGCACTTCAAGTGTTGGTGCAGCCCTGAATCAAATCAGCAGCACTTGAAGTGTGGATAGCCTGGCCTGGAAAGGCTGAATCACCATGGCACTGGTTGCAGCAGCATCCAGCATGCGCCCAGATATGTCATGGCCATTGGAATGTGGCACACAGTCGCGCAGCCACAACTGCCCCCACATACACTTGCAGTTTTGCACCTGGAAGAGGATGCACATTCGGCTGACCAAGAGCTCACTAGGTGCTCTCGATGAAGCTGTGGACAAGATTTTCATTGTCCACAGCTAGTAAAGACCAAGGCAGCTGTAAAGAGCTGCAGGACAGCAACAGTGGCATAACATGTGGATGCAGTGACTGGAACTGCTCCAGCAAGGTGTGGACAGGCCAAAGGAAATTGAAGGCATGATAATCTTAGTCTAGATCTAACTTAGGCTGCATTCACATCAAAGAAATGGGATGCTCTTAGATGCCCCTCAGTGCAGGTGAGCACACGTATCCTCTCATTGGGCCTGCCACCTGTCATCATGACCCCACATTTGTCCTTGGTGGTAACCTACACATATACTGCAATAAGGAATTCTGACAGTGGATTTTTCTCTCAGTTGCCCCTGCTGCCACTACAGAGGGTGACAAGAGATGGTGGAAGATAATTTGCCAAGCAATTTTGACCAAGCCTGATTTCACACCAAAAAGAAAATGGCTGACTTCCAGGGCCATTTTCTGTCTGACGCTAAGTTGCACAGGCTAGAAACATAGAAGCTGCTTAAATTTTGTTCCATCGTTTATGTGCTGCGCATGGAAATATTGCACGTCTCATATTTGGGGTGAGATTCCACAGTTCTGCCCTTCCAATGGGCTCTTCCATGTCCAATGGAGATGCAGCACTAGTGTGATTTATCCACTCCTCTGAGAAAAAAAAAATCTGTCCTAAAACATGCTGAGAGTTGACCACAAATGATTGGGCTTTGCTGCCAAACTATCTTAATTAATCATTCTGACTGGTAGCTTTATAAATGATTTTTGCTACTAGTTCTCCTCTATTTATGAACTGAAATATATTGAAATATATTTAAAGTACTTTTTTTTTCCAGGATAATATAAACTATTGTTTCTTCTTTTTCTTTTCTTCAAATAAATGTTGCTATTCTTATCCCCACTGCAAAGTGAATTCAAAACTAGAGCTACAAAGGCAGCAACCAAGATGCAACTATTTTATAGGATGTCCTACAAACTGCTTTATGGCCTTGTAAAATTGACAATGATATCAAAGCATACCAAATAAAGACAATGGGTGGGTTCCCCCTCCCCATGCCTAGATACTGATTTTCTGTTGAATTACTATCCTCCAGGTGTTTCGATTTCAGTCCCATCTTGCACAAATCTAACTACGGGAACCTTCCATGTGAGAGGCTGATACAAATGGGCAGTAAATATAGAACAGAAGAGGAAGAAGTATTTGGTCTGTGACCACTACAGTTAGTGTCAATACGCTTATACAGATATTTCATTTCAAAGCAGTCCGATCTGTTAAAAGGCAGTGGGGAAGAAGATTGTGTATATTTTTCACTCTTTTCTATTTGCAGATCAGCATGGGTTATGAGATTTCACAACTGCAGGATTTGAAGAGAAAACTGCTGAAGACTTTGGGAACCAAGAACCTTTCATTTCACCTATCACCTTTAAGATGGAAAGAGAGACAGATGTACTTATTTTTATCCACTTGACTTGTTCTCTACAATGCAGTTACCAAATGAGTTTCTAGATGAAGGTAATGTGGTCACAGTATATCTGCCTTGAATCAGAGCTCTCTAGTAGCTTTCCAGTGACATCAGTATCGCTTTATAGAGTCCATTTGAAAAAAAGAAAAGAGAAGAGAAGAGAACTAGAGGAGAAAGGGGAGGGAGGTAGAAGAAAAAAAGAATCAGCAACCTTCTGGGCATGGAACCATTTGTTTCTTTATTTACATTTTAATCCCACCCTATATCCAAAGGTCTTAAGGGGATTACACAGTGAAAACAGAGAGTTATTCCAAGAGACCATTTTAGAACAAATATAGCTAAGCAGAAGTGCAATATATGGAAACCTGTCCATGGGTTTTTTCCCACTGTCACTAGAAGTACCCATTAAGTACCCATTAATGGGTACAAAAATGCCATTAAGTACCCATTAATGGGTACTTAATGGGTACTTCTAGTGACAGTGGAAAAACACCCCATATCTACATTTGTGCAGAAGTAGAGCAAAGCCTTCACTTGCTCTCATTTCCCTGCTAACGGCCTTGAGGGACTTTTGTATGCTTCTCTAAATTATCAAAGTGATCTTGCTTTATTGCTTCCAGAAAACAAACTGGTCTTGAGGCATCTTTAGCTTTCCACTGAAGATCACAATAGGGTGAAGCAAAAGACAAAACACGTTGATAAGCACCAAGAGTTGCACATCAAGAGTTATATCAGCATCTCTAGCACTATGGTCATAAGAAAGAATGGAACAAATAATTAAAAATAAAGCAATATTTAGTGGTTGATATTAGGAATGTGCACCAATGTTCTAAATATTCAAAATTCGATCAAATTTGATCGAACGTGGACATCTGAATTCGAATAGAATGTCTTCACATTTGAATTTAAACATTCAAATGCATTTCGAATGCTCCAAAACATTCATTTGAATGATTCAAATCATTTGAATTACAGATACCTATGTATTACATAGGTATCTGTACAAATATCATACATATCTCTATGCATTTGTGCTAATACCAAACGAAAACAGGACCCACACGGGATAAAACAAGTTCCATGCGAAATGCGTACAGATACGTATAACACATATGAATATTGTTGACATTCATATGTTTAAATTTGTATCTAACATTCAAATGAATAGATTCAAATGTATCAGATTCTAATAGCTTTTTGTTGCACTCGGGTTTTAAAAAATATGAACCGAATCAAATGTTTTGACATTCAATTCGACTCAAATTCAAATGACAAAAAAAAGATTTGTGCACATCCCTAGTTGATATATAGGACTGAACAGACTTTAATAGGGATGTGCACGAATATTCAAAATATTCATTATTCGGACAAATTCGGACATTCATATGTGAATCAAATGTCCATTAGTATTCATATGAATACAAATATTTTGAGTTATTGTATATGTATCCATATGCATCAAATACGTATCCATGTACATCTTGTGCATATCTGTACACATCTGTAAGGATATGTATGGGATGAAAACGGGATGCGTATGGATAAAAATGGGGTGTGAATGTATAAGGATGCATACGAGATTTGTATCATTGAATACTTATCAAGTATTTGAATGAATAGATAGAAATATATTTGTATCAGTTTGAATGTCCAGACATTCATTTTTCTTTATCTGTACAAATTTGGATATTCAAATATTCTATTTGAATCGAACTGAATGTCAAAAATTGCGTGCACACCCCTACTCTTAAAGCTATAAGCCTATCAAAGTGAGAATAGAAAGATTCTAGATGTGATTGGCTGCAGCTTTACTTCCAGAGATTGTTTGCCTTTTAAGATTCCGATAAAAAGTCTATTTTGTAGGAATCAGGGCAATAAAATTTCCTTCCGAGCCTGGGTTCTGAACATTTCAGCTATGCAGATTCTTTGGGAATATAGAGTTTTTGAAAAACAGCCATTTCAAATGGCAGAAGTCATTTTTTTGCCTGCAAACTTGGATGTGATGAGGAAGAGAAGGTGCTGTAATATACTTCAGATGTTGTTTACAATCAACTATTATTTCTATTTCTTGCCAAGGGATGATCTTATTGTTAGCAACCAAATCCAAGTCCACTTATCTCTAGCTTCATCTGCATGATGATGGGAAAGAGTGGTTGAGCAGCAGAGTTTGCAGTCCCCACCTCTCAAGCAGGAGGTGTAGCTTCTCCATATATGTCTGTTTAGAAATTGCATATATGTCGGGTTGCAAGGTAGACATGTGAGCCAAATCCTGCCCCCTGGTCCTTTATATTTAATTAGTCTGCCTCTCATTGCACAGTTGGATCTCATTTTTGGAAAAATAATTATCTCTTGAGAGCTGCAGACGGTGGCAAATTCCAGAGGAACGGCCTGCTCTATCTTCTTCTTCCTCTTTCTCCTCCTCATCACACAGTCTGGTAGATGTTTATGGCTGATTTAGTGCTCTGATGATCAGATCCTTCTCAAAGACCTAGTGTTGTTTGTTGTTGTTCATATAACAGCTGTCAGTTCTTTAGTTGTGTTGGCCTTCATTTCACATTGAGTTTTTTGAAGAACTTAGGATGACATAATATATTGGCCTAAGATATGAGCAAATCTGAGCAACGTGGCCTTTTGCAGTTGACCAAAAAGAAGTTTTCTCCTGAGATCTTGTGAGAAAGGCAAGTGGAAGAGTCAAAATATCCCATTAAGTAATGCATACAAAGTGGTTTCCGAAATCATCAATTTTATATGCTTCCCATAATGCAGCCAGGTGGATGGTAATGGGGGTAACTCACTCCTGCTATAAGTTGCAAGGGTGTGGTGGTGCTTAAGGGAGTGGTTTGATGATAAACCAGTTAATTGAACAAACAGTTGTTCATATTTGATCCTGAAATTGTTCAAAAACAAAAAGAAATACGTTTTCCCCATTGATTAAAGCCCTTTTCAAGGGCAAAAAACCAACAGCACTGTTTGAATTGTTCATGTTCATGAGCAGGAGACTTTTCTCTTTGAACAAATTACCAGATATTCATATTTGGTTCAATGTGAAGATTCACAAACACAAACTATTTAACTGAATTTTCAAATATGAATGAAATTCACTCATCACTAGTTCTTGCCCTTGAAGGCAACCTTGTGCCGTGGATGCAGCCTCTGATACTAAAAACAAGTTATTGAAATCAATGAAAGATAAAGTAATTGTGACAGCAGCATGGGAATTCCTTGCATTGCAAGTTAACAGCAATACATTTTATTTTCGGGAAGAATAGACACCTAAACATATCCCACTCCATATTAGATTGATAGACGTATCTCAAAACCACATTATGAATTTCATATGCTCAGTCCACCTTTACAAAGCATAAGATTTCTGCCAATACACATGCCCAGGGATGTTTTGATTTCAACTCTGCCATGTATACACAGTTGTCAAGCCTACACAAATGGATGTTGGGCCAAAACCAATAAGATGAAATTCAGCACAGATAAATCTCAAGACCTGCATTTAGTTGCACAGATGCCTAGCCAAAAGTTTAGGAAAGAAAAGTTCAAGCTCAGCATCAGTACCAGTGAAAAATATGGGCTGCAAAGTTGATCATAAATGGAACATGAGCCAGTAGGATGATGTGGCTGCTAAACAGGTCACAGCAGAAATTATTCCACTTTATTAAATACAGCTCAAGATACGTTCTACATGGGCCCTTTCCACACTTACCTTGGTTGTTCATGGGCCCTTTCCACACTTACCTTGGTTGTTCCAGGTCAGAGTGGAAGTAGACACCCTGGGCCAGAATATACAACTCATCTTTCACTGGGACAGGTTGTTTCTGGAGTGGGATATGGCTGCCCGCCCTTGTTTTGGTTAACCTGTGCCACTCCAGCCTTCACAGTGGCATCCTGTCTCCAAAGGCAAAGACATTTCATTCCTGGCCTTCAGTATTTCAGGGAGGGACCTTTTCACAGCATACCACTTCCGGTGGCAATTTCTGGAGAGCTGTTTTAAAGGGGTCCCCATGGCCTTCCTGGTCCAACAGAGCAACAAAGGCCCACTTAGGGACATCTTTGAGAAGATCTATTGCTGGAATAGGATAAAGTACCATTTTGGCACCGCATCCTGGTCCGTAACCTAGTCCAGGCTGGAGAGGTTGTTCCAAGGGGATTCAGTCCAGCACTGGTCCATATTAATGTGCAGACAGCAAGCTACTGGACTGCCTCAGAGCATGACTTGGCTGGGTCTATCACTACGTAGGGAAGCAGAACAGTGGGTTTCAAAGGCAACTGATATACTTACTGAGGCCAAATCTGGGTGGATTTGCTTACAGCAGAAAGGAAGGAAGGAAGGAAGGAAGGAAGGAAGGAAGGAAGGAAGGAAGGAAGGAAGGAAGGAAGGAAGGAAGGAAGGAAGGAAGGAAGGAGCTCAAAAGCAGCTTAGTGGTATCAGCATCTACATGTAAATGCCTTAATCCACAATAAAGGCAAGAAAATGCACTTCTGAATTGAGCTGCTTTTTACAATGTGTGTGGATGCAGCCTTAGTGATCCTCCATGAACCTTGACTTAAACAAGTCCAGCTCTCATGTTTCTTTCCAAGATTCTCATTTCATAACTCAAAACCTGTCATAGGGTATCATGCATGAGACAGCCCTTGAATAAATAGTATATTCACACAGTGCACTATTATCCAAGTGGTGCCTGGCTCAATGCAAATGCTGGATGCTATTTTCAGAAATATTTGGCATGTAATAGAAGGCATGGTATAAATGGTTCTAAACTGAGGTTAGGGGCCTTTCTGCACTATCTGCATGCCAGTGCAGACTATGGAAGGCCCCAAGTGAGGCCTGCCAAAGTCTGCATTAGCTTGTGGACAGCAGACCACTATCCAGAGATATATTCCAGAATAAGACCAGGTGCAGAAAGGGCCTAGGTTTCACACAGCTGCAATTAAGATTCAGTTTCACACAGGTGTCATTAGGTAACCCCAGCAGGCCCAGAAGTATAGAGAGTCCAACATTCTGGACACCTCTAAGTGAGTGTTTTATGAGGCTTCCCTTATGACTCCAGGAGGTGCTTTCCTTGTAGACCTGACAACTCTAAGGGAGGTTGTTGGGTCCCAAAGTACCTAATCCTTTGCATGTGAACAGGCCCAATTGGGAGGATGTTTTTGGATATGCCTATGGGGGGCATATCCAATCTGGATTCAGAACTGCCCACTCAGAAACCTCACAGCTGTGGACCTTTCATTCCACTCCTGGGAGGCTTTAGCTATATCCAGACAGAACTTACTTAATCCACATTATTTGGATAACCTGAATAAAGCAAATAATGTGGATTAAGTAAGTGCTATCTGGATGAAGCTTTTCACAGCTGGGCACAACTGTTTGGCAAACCACTTGCCTCCTGCAGTACATTTCACACGAGTTGCCCTGTCACTGCACTGCCTTCTGTCCATGTGTGTGCAGCTAGGGGTGAAAGGTCTGAAGAACTACCATGCACAATAGTGTTTACTTTGCTTGCTTTTCAGCTTGACACAAAAGTCCACATGTGCCAATTAAATTTATCTTTGACTACTTGAAATGCAATAATTTAATTAGCTGACAATAGAAAAATGTACGTCCTGAGTTTGCAGAGTGTCTAAATTAAGTAAATCCCATTGACTTCTTTGGAGCCTAATCCTAGGTAAATGGGATTAAAATTGCAGCCAAGCTACAAAAAGATTATCATAACATCCCTGCCCTTTGGAATGGTTTTTCGGCTTCTTTTCTCTGTGCATAACCAAACATGTACAGTTCTGGCATTTGCAATGAAACCTGAACAACATCTCATAAACATAAGGGTTTCACAGCTTGCGTCCATTTCAGCTGCCCTTTAGCACATATTACTTCAGATCAATATTTAAAACAAAGAACAGCATATCCATTGCCTGAGAACTATTTCTGCAAGCTGTTTTTCCTCTTCCAAATCCCGCACTAGGCTTTTCTCCACAACATATCCTGTTTTTGCGTGGATTAAAACAAAACTGTTTGCTGCATAATGTGTTTTTATAGAGAGATTATTTAAGGCATGATTTCTGTTTATGGTCCCACAGTATGTTCTAATCACCTTTGTTTGCCTCATATTCCATTTCTTAATTAACCAACAACCTATTAGCATAAGGAGGGTTTTTTTTACCCCAAGAGTATTAATTATACATAATTTATATCATATGCAATTATTCCTTATCAGTTGGATGAATAAAACATTTACCTGTTTATAGCTACTCGGGGTTAACACTTTCATACAGAAAACTCACCTGAGATTTCCAATCAAATTATCAGATTTTTAATTTTCTGTTACATAATGATACTGTATTAGTCATTGTAGTATATTACTCCACTCTAGGCTAAACAATCATTTAGTAGAGCAGAATGTTAGCAACATTAATTAACCGATGCCACATGCTTAGTTCCAGAATAAGATGCACATTTTGAAAATGAAAGATGAGAATGTGACCCTTTTCTACAGATACTATAGGGACAACAGAACCCTTTTGTGACCTAATTAGTACTGCATTACAAAAAAAAAATCACCCTTTAGTTAAAAGGGAAAAAGTGAACAGGAGGAATAAAAACTAAAACAAAAATCCACTGTCTCTGAATACATGTAACTATATCATTGGTACATTTCAGTAACCGTGTGTAGACACTTCTTTAAACTTAGTAGGTTCAGAACCAAGTGCTAGCTATTTATCTTCAGATCTGAGGCCCTTTCTGCACTGGGACTTACTCCAGGTTATAACCCCAAATAGGTACCTGCTGCCTGTGCATGCTACTGGATGACAGACCCTTATTCCTGTTGACTGGCGCCATTGATTTACATTTATTGACTGGGACTCATACAGCAGTATTATACAAGTACAGAGCATATTAACATTTTTTCTGATACTGTATATATTTTCCTTAAACTTTTATTACAAAAATGTCCTATTTGCTATCTTGCTGTTTTGAGTTTCCCCATAGCTTAAGTCTTACTACAGTGGTCCTCCAACATCAGGATGCAAAGGGGACATTACTTACAGGTGGAGGGCATTTGTAATAATCTGGCTAATTAATTATTTTTATATTCTATTTCAAATGGAAAAAGCTCTTCTACCAGCTGCAGCTGAAAATGCTGCAATTTTCAGCCAAACTATTAAACAACTATGTTTTGTTTAACATATTCCAATATTAGTACTATTAAATTCAAAACATGTACTGCAATATTTTTTTTCTTCACTTATTTCTTAAATATCTTGCCTTTCACGTAATAGTGTTCAAAATGACTAACCAGCAGAATATGGTTTCAGGACACTAGAGGTCTTCCTGAGGCATATACGCACTTCAGCTGGCAGTCAACAATTACTGAACTTCTGGTAAAGGGAATCCACACGTGTTGTAGGCTGTTACAGCCTCCAAGTGGTGTCCTGCCTCCACACCTAATCAACAGTTCACTAACTGCTGATTAGGTGTGGAGCATTAAATTATGCTCCTTTACCAACATTGACCAGAAGCTTACCTGAAGCATCCAGTGGCGCAACCATTCATTCTTCTTCTGGTGGGGAGGCGGTGTCCACGCAAGTGTGGTGTCATTGGTGGCCGTGATCAATTGCTGACAGGGCCTTATTTCAGGACATTTTTCAGAATAGGGGCATGGTATCCACATGCTATTGCAAATTATGGTGGCCCTCATCCAGAACCTGCTGTACTCTGCACTAGCAGATACTTATTCTGAAATAAATAACAAAATAAGGCTCAGTGCAGAAATGGCTTTTGCTGACGTGTTCTGTTATTCTGAAGGTGGAATGGAAGGGCCCCTGCATGTACCCACATTTTTACTGCATGTGAGTACAGCCATACACACACACGATATGAAATAATAGTCCTGCAAAAATGTATATTGGCACTGACTGACTTCAATATTCTTAATCTGAATTTCCCTAACTCCTAATATATGTAGTTCTGTTGTCGGCTGTATTATTAAATAACACAGAAGCCAATTAAAAATGTTTTCTCTGCTTGATAATCTGCATTGGAAATTGCATGGCAATATCGCTTTCGCCAGTTCAAATACTTTGCACACTGAGATATGGGGCTTTCTTGAACTTGATCCTTGGGGGCAGCCAAGGACACTGCAGCACTGAGCAGCCACTGCACTGAGCAGCCACACAAACACGGTGCTCCCAGTATAGCCCCAGATGCAGTCTTCACACCTACTTCCAGGCAAAGGCTCTTTGGGGGCAGGGCAGGGCACTGCACTGTCCAGTTACCATAGCAATGGCCTGGTGCACATGGCCACTGATGCAGCAAGGTGAACACTGCCAGGCAGCAGCATTCACACACTGCTGTAGAGTAAGTTCCAGGAAGGTTCAGGACAGGGGCAGCATCCGCAGTGTGAATGCCAGCTACTATCCCTATACGTAACTTCCCTGGGACACTGTCGCTTAGAAGTTAAGTGTTAAAAGGTCCAAGGTTCAGGCAGAACAAAGTGCCACTCAGCACCAGCTCCATCACCCAAACTTTGCTAACACAAAGCAAATGAAAGTGCATCCCAGTTGTCCCACGCTGGGCATTCTTCAGCTCTGACCATTACTCACCGTCTGTCAGTTTCTCTACGTTTTATATTACCACTGAAACTTACTCATGCAAATCTAACATATCTGTGTCATAAAGCCTCCGAAACCCTTCCCATTTAACTACAGCTAAGCATCCATGCAGGAAAACATAGGATCTTCTAAACCTTCCTCTTTCGCCAAGATCAATACCATTTTGTTTACTAAGCTGAAACAGAGTGAAGCCAGACGAGTTCCCAAATCTCTCCACATGTGAACTTGATTATTAGTTCCAAGAAATTCCTCATTCCTTTATTCCCTTCACTGCCCTTGCAAAGCTAATATGAATAATGTGCTCAAAAATCTACACCAGGTAGAATTTCTGAACTTCTTTTGCCTGCAGTAAAATATAAGGAAATTTGGATTATCATGTGAAATGTCTGGGAAGGAAAGGAAGTTTACATAGGATTAACACCTACAGCCAAATTTTAGTCTGGCCAGCCCTATCACATGCACACACGCACCCCACACACTTTATTTATTTAGCTTGTCACAACAGATACAAGTAAGTACAATGTAGAACAAGCATATTAAAAAGTATTGGCCAAAGTATAAAGATGTTTTGGAACACCAGTAGAGGTTACGCTTCAAAAAATTAATAAAATGAAAAGTATTTCACAGTTGGCTACGGAAATCTGATGGTCTATATTTCTTATCTTCATTGTTAGCATAGATAATAATTCTTTTCCAGATCATACAAAACCCATCTGGAATCTGTTGGTGAATGAGGACATCCCAGACTTACCTAGCTGTAGACTAAAGGTGCCTCCAGATGGTTTGAGGAAATCACAAGGTCTAAAGATCTTAATGTTGCCTTTCACAAGCCCTGCCAGACATCAGATGCAATTATGGATTCCTACTTCTAGTGGTTAAGGAGCCAGACTCTTATCTGGGAATACTGGTTTTGATTCCACTGTCTACAGGAAGCCAGCTGGGTGACCTTGGACTAGTCACAGCTCTCTTCTGAGCTCTCACAGCCCCACCTACCTCACAGGGTGTCTGTTGTGGAGAGAAGAATGGAAAGCTTTGTCAGCTGCTTTGAGTCCTTTTAAATGGGTAAGAAAAGTGAGGTAGAAAAGCCAACTCTTCTTCTTCCTTCCTTCCTTCCTTCCTTCCTTCCTTCTTCTCTGCTCACTTGGCTGACATCCAGGTATTTGTAAGAGGAACAATAATGAAAGGAGATGACAGATGGAGTTAAGTGATCAGTATTATAGGAAAACCAGTATCACCTCCATACTACAGAACAGTTATGTCTGTCATACCCGATATAATTCTGGGAGAATCACAGCCCACATCTAGAGGCACCCTGAGACTGCCTCCATACACAGATTTTTTGGAAACAAACTCTTAAAGGCATCTAAGAGACGATTCAGATGTGATATTGATCATATTCAGTGTGCTCATTTACTACCAATGGACCACTAACGCTCTGAACTGCCTAATACAAAAAGGGATGGTTGCATGGCAAAAAAAACAAAACGAAACACCACTTCCAGAGGGCATTGAGGGTGGATTAGAGACAGGATGTGAATGGGATGAGAATATTAGTACCACCAAAGTTACCACCTCCAAGAGACTTCTGAGTCACCTTTTTGCTGAATGCGAACATGGCCTGTTATGTGATTTTTGCATACAACAGAGTAGAATTGCGTAACTGAACAAATCTCTTACACAGGCTGCTCTTAGGTGAAAATAAAATACAGCAAGGATTTATTCAGAGAAAAACCCTAGAGGAATAAAAAGAAAATACCTGTAGCAATCCTGCACAAAGGTGTTGTTTAGTAATAAGTCTAAGGTGATCACAAATGCCAAATTGAAGATTACAGCAGAAAGCCTATATGGAAAGCAAAAGGCAAACCCTTCCAAGAGATGAAAACAGGAATCTTCTAGGGATCTTTTATCTTTTTAACACTTTTGCAGACCAAGGAACTTCATGTTAGAAAAATCCTACACTGGCCCAGTCTCCTAAACAACTGCTACATGTTAGAAACTCTGGGTAGGCAATGCCCGATTTCAACAGACAGAATTATTGTAAGTTTGCTATGTCTTTCCGCTGCTTGTGGTGCAACAGCTTTAATCTTCCTCTGTAAAGCTGAGGGCCTGTTTGCATTTGGCCAATCAGGACAGCCAGGAGTTTTCTGGAATGGAGCATTTGCGCCCTGTGGTGTGGAATCCATTTTGGAACGGCCAAGAGGTTTCCCTCATCTCCAAAGCATTAAAAGGCCCTTTGTAGGGATGGCCACAAATATTTGTAATATTTGTTATTTGTACAAATTCGTATGTATTTGGATATTCGTACATGAATCGAATGTTATGATATTCGTACATTAACATTTGTATGAATAGTTAAGATGTTTGTTAAACAGGAAGATGGGGAAACAGCTGGTCAAGTCACATCTGCAACAGATCCAGAGTACATTTGACATGGATTGAAAGCAGATTAAAAGTGGATTCAGGTCAGATTTTATGCTTTCAGAGCGGATTTGTTAGGAGATAGTATTGGATATGTATCCGATGCGTACACATTTGTGTCAGATATGTATCAGATACGTATTTGTTCATATCGGATATTCATACAAATTTGTACAAATACATTCGTACTGAAAAGAATCCTTCCACATTCAAAGGAGATCTATTTGTACGATTATGGATTTTCTAACACTTGATTTGTGCACATTCCTAGCCCTTTGTTAACTTTTCTTACATAGCAGCACTAATGAAGCTGGGGAAAGATGATCAGAATTTCACTAGATTCCCACAAGCAAGCTGCTACAAATCAAGTTGACACTAATAAGATAAGCACTGTGTCTAATGTTGCAAAGCCTTATTAACTATTTCAATCTAGGTCATAGTTTCACTGATTTCACACTCACACTCTTTCACAACTGCACTGGTTTCACTATGTGAGTTGCTATTGTGCCATTTCCACACTGCATGGGGCATAAGAACATGAGAGGCATTCTGCTGGGCCAGGCTACAAACCATGTAGTCCAGCATCCTGTCTCACACAGTGGCCCACCAATTACTTCTGGGCATTTTCGGCCATGATCTAGAAAGTTCCCAGTCTCCAAGATTGCTGGGCAGGAGTATTTCAGCTGGTTGCCCACTGAAATAACACCAGGCAGTATACTTGACCACAGCTCACACATGGGAGCCAGTTTGGTCTTGTGGTTAGGGAGTCGGACTCTTATCTGGGAATACCGGGTTTGATTCTGCCCTCCTCCACAAAGCCAGCTGGGTGGCCTTGGACTAGTCACAGCTCTCGTCTGAGCTCTCACAGCCCCACCTACTTCACAAGGTGTTCTGTTGTGTGGAGAAGAATCAAAGCTTTGTCAGCTGTTCTAAGTCCCTTTAAATGGGTGAGAAAAACGGGGTAGAAAATCTAATTCTTCTTTTTCTTCTTTCCTTGCCTGGTAGTTAATCTGGGGAATGCTTCCAAAGGAGCATCCATACTGGAAAGAGCCATTTCTGCACCAGAAATGGCTCCTTCCATTCAGCATTTCCCAAATTAACACATGGAACAGCCTCAAGTCTCTCATGCTCACTACAACACTCCATAGACTAGGAAAAATCTGCAGTTGGAGCATGGCATGGTACCATTTTTTAGTCAAAGTCCACACCATTGTTCCATAACGTGCAGTCATAATGTTCTAATGTGGTGCCAAAAGAGTAAGCTAACAGGTCCCTTTAGCCAGTCTACCCACCCAGCGTGGAAAGGGGTAGAGTCACTATTCCTAACTCATGTAGCAAAGCACTTCTTATTCATTAAACCCATAAAATAACAGTGCCTGTCTCTGCTGTTCATAAATATCATCAAAAGCACATACATTAATCAAAAGTAATATCTAAATCAAGAAGCAAATGCTTTGCTTTTAGAACCCATTCTCTTCCTTACTGTGTCTTGATATGTGCTTGTAACTACAGAATGCTGAGGCCAAGGAAAACCAACAAGCAAGCCTATCACCTCCAAGAGCCTGTCAAAACAACAACATGTAGAGCACAAAACATTCTTCAGCAGTGTTACCAGGAGTTATGAAATTCCTTCTCTTTTCCTTCAGCAAAGCAGCCAGAAAAAATATGAGGGTTTTTTTTTAAAACATATTTTATAATTCTGCAGATAATATATCCAATCGTTGTGACTCAAGTCCACACTCCAGTGTATGCCATGATTTTAAAAGAAATGCACACTTTTCCTTTTGTATGCAAACCACTGCTGTTACACATAATCTGGAATGAAGGCTCCAGAAAATCTTCAATTTTAGAAGATGTTTGATCTATTTTGAACAAGACCAAACTCCCGTGGCCTCTAGATTTTATCACACTCTAGATGATTCCATTGTCAGGAAGGAAAAGGCTCTTCCTTGGAGCAAGAAACAGTAAGCAGAAACTAGAGGCCAATCCGCCCTTCAGGCCATAGTCAACAATTAGGCAACATCTGGGGAAGAGCATGTGCACTTAGAGAAGGATGTTCTGCCTTCCCAGAAGTTGTCTAATTGTTGATCAGGTGTGGAGCCCCACAAGCTACCTAACCTTTAACCTGCCATGTCTGAAAGCTTACCTGGAACACCCAGTGGTGCAACCATTCACTCTACTTCCCTGTGTTTGGTGGGCGGGGAACACGGCGTCCACACTGGCGCAGTCATGGCAGTGGCCATGTTTGATCGCTGATCTCTGACATGACTGGACTTTTGGTCCCAGGACTGCCCCAAGCCATGGTGGGAGTGATGCCTGATCATAGAGTTGTAAGAGGGGCGTCCGATCAATGACAGAGTAGTGAGCTCTGCATGTTCAAACACGGACGTGTTCGGTCACGCTGCCTGGCCGCTGACACATCCCTGGGCTTAATCACACCCCTCTGCAACAGCATCTGAGCACATCACATAATGTGACGATGCAGCTGATGGCAGCCTATTGTGGCAGTGAGGAGGTGAAACTTCTAGCTTTGGACTCAGCACCGCAGGCTGGTAAATGGGAGGACCATTTGCACTTGTGGCCAGTAATGGACGCTTTGGGAAAGATTTCCTCATGACAAATGCAAATGGTTCACCTTTAGCAGGAGTTTACCAGCCCTAATGCATGTCAGACTATTTGGCAAGTGCAGAAATGCCCCAGATGATTCCAAGATAATACTATATCTTAAGACTTTGGTTCCATTCGGATAGCTTTTTTTTTTAAAGTCCACCTTAGCAAGGGCAGTGCATTTCCCCTCCTTCCATGTTTCCAGTTACCAACTGGACCACTAGATCTGCTGGTCACTTTCAGTCTGACAGATAACTGTCCTGGGCAAAAATCATCTCCTAGTAAATCACCACTGCTACTCAGGGTCATCTAACTCTATTGGTAGATTTTGTGCAGTCAGAGGAGGTGGCACCTTCGTCTACAGGGCCACTCAGGTCTAGGAACACCCATTTTCTATAGTGTGAATACAGCCTTTGACACTGATGTACATGTACAATGAAACTATGATGCTCTAGTACAGTGATGGCGAACCTTTTGAGCTCGGTGTGTCAAACTTCGCAAGAAAACCTAGCTTAACTCGGGTGCTGTGTCACTTCTAGAAATATCCATAATTTTGTGATATTTGTGGCTCTAGTAAAAAAGTTATATTCTTTATCTATGTATTTTATTAAAAGCAAAAACAAATAATTCTTTACATTAGTGACTTTTGTTGCTAAATCTTCAGTTGAAAGTTGGTATTTCGTACACTTCAAGAACAAGCAAGCATTACACGTCCAGATGCCAGGGTGGCCATGTGTGTCACCCAAAAGTGCTTGGTGTGTCACTTGTGACACGCGTGTCATAGGTTGGCCATCACCGCTCTAGTATAATACATTGATGTGAAACACAATAATATTTATTTCAAGAAGGATACTATGTTAGATGGCTTGTTTTTCCAGGTTCTAGTCTTTATGAGGCTCAATACCAGGCCAATAGAAATGGGTCAACCAAAGGTAATGATCGTGTAAGTAGACTGCTCATCCACATAAACAAAAGGAGCACGTGGTAGGGGTGCGGCATTTTCCACTAGGTTTCATTCTGCTTCTATCCCTCCTGTGAACAGGTACTAGACATTTGAACTATGCATGAGTGGAAAAAATATTGGCACATTCACAATTCATACAAATTTTACAAATTTGTACATTCTCAGGCAAATCAAAAGGGACCCGCGAATCCTAAATAAATGTATAGGCTAAAGGAATCTGAGCTACCGGTAGCCAAGAAGGAAAGAAAGCTTTGCCTATGCAAAAACTTGTACAAACCAATTATGCATCAGGTGCAAAGAAAAGCAAAAAAAAAAAAAGTAATAAAATCATGGACAAAACATATATATGTTATGTGTTTTAGAAAATAAGAATTGATCTTGAAAATACTGTTTTATATTTTAAAAAGTTACTTCGCAAATATTTCAATAATGAAAACAAATGCATGGCTCATAGCACAAACAGAAACAGAATGGCTTTTCTGATAAATGCTGGAGTAACATAAAAGAGACAATCAGAGCAATTCCTTGCAGTTTGAATCATCACCATTTTGCAATGCAAAGTTTGCAATCTGTCACCTCTGATATGTGTACCCACCTAAAAATCAGACCCATTTTATTCAATGGGAGCAACCATTAAGGCACGTAGAAGATTCCAGATCAGCCTAATTAATCTATCATTGGCAACTCCTGCTGCTCTTCATTCGCTGCCTTTAGTGGGTAGTAAATTGATATGACAAAAATGATCAATAACAGATTTGTTCAAAGAATTTGCTTAGTCACAGCCAAGCAGTCAAGTGATAGTTTTGACAGCAAATTGAGAATTTAAAAATGCTGCAACTTTTATCAGGTCATAAGTTTCCAACAGGTGAAAAGTACAGAGATTTTGAGCAGAATACACTAGGCCTGAGACCATGACATGGAAGCCCTCCGGAAAGTCTAGGAAGATGAAAAAAGAAATGTATTCAGCAAAGTCATGGATAAGAACATAGAACATAAAGGGAGCCCGGCCAGATCAGACAAAAGCACTTATAGTCTAGCATCCTGATTCACACAGAGACTTCCTTATTTGTAGGGATGTGCATGAATGTTTGTGTGTTTGATTCGTATCAGATCAAATGCAAAAAAAAAAAAAATGTATTCATTCACATAGATCCCCTTTGATTGTGGTAGGATTCCAATTTGGTACGAATGTTCGATACAAATCCAATTCCACTGTGAATCCCCCATGAAACTCTATGAATCTGCTCTGAATGCATCAGATCCACTCTCAAACCACTTTTAATCCACTCTGGATCCATTGCAGATGTGACTGGGGCAGCCACTTTCCCACCTCTCCAGATGCATGAATGCAACGAAGCTTCGTGTGTTCGATTCATATGTTGCACGAATGTACCAACATTTGAATCAAAAACAAATATCTGAATTTGGACAAATTTCAAACACAATGAATATTTGTGCACATCCTTACTTCTGGGCATCTCAAACAGAAGATTAAGGCAAAACCTTCCCCTGCTCTTGAATCCCCACAAAGGGCCTTTAGAGGCCTTCTGCCTGTCTCTGCAATGGGGATGCAGTACCTAGGCATCCAATCCAGTAGCCATTGATACAGCAGTCCTCCATGAATTTGTCTATAAGAACATAACTTCCTGTCCAGCATCCCATCTCACACAGCAGCCCTCCAATTGCTTCTAGGCATCTCAAACAGAAGACAAAGGCAAAACCCTCACCTGCTCTCCACCCCCTGCCAACAGCCTTTGGAGTCATCTTGCCCATCTCTCCTGGATAGCCAGCATTCTGCTTCAGATGGTGTTGGATTACAGTTCCCACTGTCCCTCACCATCAGTTCTGCTGCTCAGAAGTGGAGCTTCCTAGTCAAGCAACATCTGGAGGGCATCACTCTGACTCTTCTTTTTACATGTTATAAAACCCTGTTTCTTCCATAAATCAAGCTGAAGATTCCAAAATATGCTGTCATCACCAAGCAAGTGCCCCCCCCCTTAATTCATCCCATTGTCCCATTGGAAACTTGGAATCGGCTGCCTGCAGAGGGGCAAAAGCACTAAAATGGATCCAAATAATTAGCTTGTGAACCTGTCAAAGATTTCCTTCCAGGATCACACAGATCCTTGGTGCAAAATGACTCTTGCCCATTATAAGTATCTCTCCCCCCACCCCCGTCCCCAAAAGCACTGAAATTATCAAGCAAGTTTTAGCATTCCTAGAGTACTGCAATCACGTAGACATTGCTAAACCATCTGGGAAGCATTCCTCCCACCCACACGGCAACGTGCTCCCTGCAGGCTGGCACTGAGCTCCAGCCAGCTGGCACGTCAGGCACATTACCCAAGCACACTCCACACCAGCTGGCCAGAAGAAACTGTACACGCCAAGGCTGGCTGAGGAGACTTGGGTTGTTCTGCAGCTTTTCCCACTTACGCTCAGGTTGTTCCTCCCTCTACCCCAAATTGATCTATTTCGAGTCACATTTTTCGTTCCTGCTTTGAAACCAGTCTTCTCTTCTCCACCTTGCTGTCGTAGCAAACAGTGCAGCTGGGTCTGTTTGCCCTCTCCCCCCGCCCCTTGGAAGTGCAGAGTAACGTTTCTATTTCATTCCCCATCGCACGATAAAAGCTGCTTCAAAAACTGCTTCTCTGCATCCTTGACTTTCGTCCGTTTCCTCTGGCAACCCTGCTGGCCTCTCCCCTATGAAGTAATCCACAGAATGACACAGAAGATACCTGGACTTACAATTTCTCTATCTCTCCCTCTCTCTCTCACACACACACACACAAGCCCTATTTGCAGCACACAAAGTTTCTTCGTATGAAATGGCAGGCCGCCAACTAATGTTCTGACAGAAGTTGTGCCATACTTTCTCCTCCTTTTCCTTTTCCCAACCCCAGAACTCAAAATATTTCAACCATGCCAAGGGTGGCATAATCCATGCCTGCTTCATCCACAGCTAGTCCCTTGGAATCATAGAATCATAGAATCATAGAATGGTAGAGTTGGAGGGGACCTCCTGGGTCATCGAGTCCAACCCCCTGCTCAAGGCAGGATCTCCTAAACCATCTCAGACAGATGGCCGTCCAGTCTCTGCTTGAAGACCTCCAACGAAGGGGAACCAACCACCTCCCGTGGCAGCCTGTTCCACTGGTTGATCACTCTTACTGTTAGAAATTTTTTCCTAACATCTAAACTAAATCTTTTCCCCTGCAGTTTCACCCCATTGTTTCTAGTCCTTCCTTGAGAGAGTGAGAACAGGGCTGATCCCTCTGCCTTGTGACAACCCTTGAGGTATTTGTAGACAGCTATCATGTCTCCTCTCAGTCTTCTTTTTGTTAGACTAAACATTCCTAGTTCCTTAAGCCGTTCCTCATAGGACATGGTTTGCAGACCGTTCACCATCTTGGTAGCTCTCCTTTGAACCTGCTCCAGCTTGTCAGTGTCTTTTTTAAACTGGGGTGACCAGAACTGGACACAGTACTCCAGATGAGGTCTGACCAAGGTAGAGTAGAGGGGGATAATAACTTCACGTGATCTGGACTCTATGCTTCTCCTAATACACCCCAGGATTGCGTTTGCCTTTTTTGCAGCTGCCTCGCACTGTTGACTCATGTTCAGTTGATGATCTACCAGGACACCCAAGTCTTTTTCACATGTGCTGCTGCTCAGCCCAATTCCTCCCATTGTATATGTGCTTTTTTCATTTTTCTTGCCCAGGTGCAGAACCTTGCATTTTTCTTTGTTAAATACCATTTTATTAGTTGCAGCCCATTGTTCGAGTTTCTCTAAATCTTTTTGAATCCTCTCTCTCTCTTCTCTGGTGTTTGCAATCCCCCCTAGCTTTGTGTCATCAGCAAATTTGATCAGTTTCCCTTCAACTCCCTCGTCCAGATCGTTTATAAAAACATTAAACAAAACTGGGCCCAGGACAGAACCTTGTGGTACTCCACTTGACACTTCCTTCCATTTGGATGTGCAGCCATTTAAAGCCACTCTTTGAGTACGATTACTAAGCCAGTTTTGAACCCACCTTATAGTTGCCTTGTCAAACCCATATTTGATCAATTTTTCAATGAGGATCGCATGAGATACTTTGTCAAATGCTTTGCTGAAATCAAGAAATACTATGTCTACTGCATTTCCTTGATCAACCCATTCAGTGATTTTGTCATAAAATGAAATCAAGTTAGTCTGACACGACTTGTTTGATACAAACCCATGTTGACTACTGTTAATTATTGAATTCCTATCCAAATGCTGACATATGTGTTGTTTAATAATTTGTTCGAGAATCTTTCCTGGTATTGAAGTCAGGCTAACAGGCCTGTAGTTCCCTGGGTCTACCTTCTTCCCTTTTTTGAAGACAGGAACAACGTTTGCCCTTCTCCAATCGTCTGGGACTTCTCCTGTTCTCCATGACTTCTCAAAGATTACAGCAAGTGGTTCAGCAATTACCTCTGCTAATTCCTTCAGTACCCTAGGATGTAATCCATCTGGACCCGGGGACTTAAATTCGTTTAAGTTAGCTAAGCGTTCCCTTACTCTCTCAGTGTTGATTTTGTGTCTTGATTCTCCTAGTCCTTCATCAGTACAGTGAAGGACTGTTGCATGTACATTATCCCTCTTGGAAAAAACAGATGCAAAATAGGAGTTCAGAATCTCTGCCTTCTCAAGATCACTTTCGATCACTTCTCCATTCTCTCCCTGCAGACTTCCCAAAACCTCTTTGACTTTTCTTTTGCTGTTGACATATCCCCAAAACCCTTTTTTATTGTTTGTAGTCTCTCTTGCAAGCCTCAGTTCATTTTTAGCTTTAGCTTTTCTGATACTTGCCCTGCAGATTGTACTGATTTCATTATATTCCTCCTTAGATATGTATCCCTCCTTCCATTTCTTAAACATTTCTTTTTTCTTTTTTATCAAGTTTTTAAGTTCTAGGTTTATCCACCCTGGTCTCTTTAGATGTTTTCCATTCTTCCTTCTTTGAGGAATTGTTAATGATTGCGCTTCTAATATTGCATTTCTCAAAATATCCCATCCTTCTTGGACATTTCTATCCTTTAGTACATTTAACCATTTGATCCCTCCTAACCTCCTCCGGAGTCCATCAAAATCCGCCCTTCTGAAGTCCAACTTTGAAGTCTGAGTCCTCTCATGCTTTCCTTCCCTTATTATCCAGAATTCAAGGATAACATGATCGCTGCCTCCTAATGCCCCAGAAACTCTGATATCCTCCACCATTTCCTCTCTGTTGGTAAGAATTAGATCAAGGATAGCCAATCCTCTTGTTTCCTCCACCACCTTTTGGTACATGAAATTGTCAGCGAGAGAGGATAAGAACTTATTAGACTTGTGACTTTTTCCTGAGCGAGATTCCCAACAAATGTCTGGGTAGTTAAAGTCTCCCATAATCACTATGTCATGCTTTCGTGAAAGTTTAGCCATCTGGTCTAGGAAGAGGTCATCCATATCTTCTGTTTGTCCAGGGGGCCTGTAATAGACTCCTACAATGGTATCCTTTCTGTTGCTCTCTCCTTGAATTCTTACCCATACCGATTCTACTGAGCTTCCACTCTCTGAAACTTGAACCTCTGAGGAGACAATTTCTTTTTTAACATACAGCGCAACACCCCCTCCTCTTTTGTTAAGTCTGTTTCGCAGAAACAAGTTGTAGCCTTCGATGTTTGTGTTCCATTCATGTGTGTTATCCCACCAGGTTTCCGTAATACCTATGACATCATATTTATCTACCTGGGTCAGGATCTCCAGCTCCCCTTTTTTATTTCTCATGCTTTGGGCATTGGTGTAGAGGCATTTTAGTTTGTAATTGATATCTATTGCGAGCTTGCCTCCTCTGTTTTCCTTACAAAATTCATTGGTACTATTTCTGGGAGTAAGAATATCGCCTGGTTTGATTGACTGAGTATTTTTGCTTGACTTTTTGTTACCCTTCCCCTTTTGTTTTAGTTTAAAGCTCTCCTAATAACCGAAGCAAGGCGCTTCCCGAATACATTCTTTCCTGTCCCTGTAAGGTGCAACCCATCTCTTGCAAGGAGTCCGTCATATAGGTAGTTTTCCCCATGGTTCAGAAATCCAAATCCTTGCTGCCGGCACCACCGACGTAGCCACTTGTTCACCTCAAGAATCCTATCCCTTCTACTTTTATCGTGACCATCCACTGGAAGGATAGATGAAAAGACTACTTGTGCTCCCAGTTCCTTTACTTTTCTGCCAAGATCTTCAAAGTCTCTGTAGATGTTTTCAAAGTGCTTTTTTGCCGTATCATTTGTGCCTACATGTATGAGTAATAATGGGTAGTAGTCTGTAGGTCTGAATAGCCTCGATATGCTATCAGTTACATCTTTGATTCGGGCCCCTGGGAGACAGCACACCTCTCGTGAGTTACTGTCAGGTCTGCAGATAGTTGCCTCTGTTCCTCTTAAAAGTGAATCTCCCAGGACCACTACTCTCCTCTTTTTCTTTGCAGTACCATTTCTTCCTCTCCATTCCAGAGGTTTCTCAGTGCCTATTGGAGTAATATTTGTGGACCTTGTCGTCGACTCTTCAGATGCGTTGTTCTCCTGACTGAGTATCTGGAACTGGTTGTTTGATTGCAAGGGTGCCGAATGTCTCCTGTTCTTCCTGCTCCTTTGGGTCACATGCTTCCATAACTCAGTTTCTGCAACTACAGAAGGATGTTCTTCTATCCCTTCATTTTGAAGTGTTTCCTCCATGCTGTCGAGAAAGTTCTCTTCTTCTCGAATCTGCTTCAGTGTTTTGACTCTCTCTTCTAGACTTTTAACTCTTTCCTCCAGGAGAGCCACAAGCTTGCATTTGTGGCAGGTAAAATGTTGCATCTGTTGTGGTAGGTTCATAAACATGCCGCATACATTGCATGTGACGATACAGGTGTTCTCGCCTTCCATATTGCTTTTAGGGTAAGGATTTTAAAGATGTGATGCTAAGGTCTGAATGGTTGTTTTTTTTATCCCACTGTACCTTTTTTTTTAATTTTTTGTTTTTTGTTTTGTTTTGTTTTTTAATTTCGCGCGCCGTTAGGCGCGCGGGCCGTTTCTATTTAAGCCCTGCTGAGCAGAGTAACTCCTCCTCCCTGAGGGTGTGGCTAATTCCTAATGGTCTGCTGCTCTGATTGGTCTGAGAAAGCTTCTACCTCACGCCGTGTGCTCTAAGAAAAACTTCCTGTTTCTGTCTCACGCCGTGTGCTCTAAGAAAAACTTCCTGTTTCTGTCTCACGCCGTGTGCTCTGAGAAAAACTTCCTGTTTCTATCTCTCGCCGTGTGCTCTGAGAAAAGCTCCTGCTTCCACTTCACCCAAGCTGGAACTGACTAACTCCTCCCACTTGAGCTTCTATTTAAGCCCTGCTGAGCAGAGTAACTCCTCCTCCCTGAGGGTGTGGCTAATTCCTAATGGTCTGCTGCTCTGATTGGTCTGAGAAAGCTTCTACCTCACGCCGTGTGCTCTAAGAAAAACTTCCTGTTTCTGTCTCACGCCGTGTGCTCTAAGAAAAACTTCCTGTTTCTGTCTCACGCCGTGTGCTCTGAGAAAAACTTCCTGTTTCTATCTCTCGCCGTGTGCTCTGAGAAAAGCTCCTGCTTCCACTTCACCCAAGCTGGAACTGACTAACTCCTCCCACTTGAGCTTCTATTTAAGCCCTGCTGAGCAGAGTAACTCCTCCTCCCTGAGGGTGTGGCTAATTCCTAATGGTCTGCTGCTCTGATTGGTCTGAGAAAGCTTCTACCTCACGCCGTGTGCTCTAAGAAAAACTTCCTGTTTCTGTCTCACGCCGTGTGCTCTAAGAAAAACTTCCTGTTTCTGTCTCACGCCGTGTGCTCTGAGAAAAACTTCCTGTTTCTATCTCTCGCCGTGTGCTCTGAGAAAAGCTCCTGCTTCCACTTCACCCAAGCTGGAACTGACTAACTCCTCCCACTTGAGCTTCTATTTAAGCCCTGCTGAGCAGAGTAACTCCTCCTCCCTGAGGGTGTGGCTAATTCCTAATGGTCTGCTGCTCTGATTGGTCTGAGAAAGCTTCTACCTCACGCCGTGTGCTCTAAGAAAAACTTCCTGTTTCTGTCTCACGCCGTGTGCTCTAAGAAAAACTTCCTGTTTCTGTCTCACGCCGTGTGCTCTGAGAAAAACTTCCTGTTTCTATCTCTCGCCGTGTGCTCTGAGAAAAGCTCCTGCTTCCACTTCACCCAAGCTGGAACTGACTAACTCCTCCCACTTGAGCTTCTATTTAAGCCCTGCTGAGCAGAGTAACTCCTCCTCCCTGAGGGTGTGGCTAATTCCTAATGGTCTGCTGCTCTGATTGGTCTGAGAAAGCTTCTACCTCACGCCGTGTGCTCTAAGAAAAACTTCCTGTTTCTGTCTCACGCCGTGTGCTCTAAGAAAAACTTCCTGTTTCTGTCTCACGCCGTGTGCTCTGAGAAAAACTTCCTGTTTCTATCTCTCGCCGTGTGCTCTGAGAAAAGCTCCTGCTTCCACTTCACCCAAGCTGGAACTGACTAACTCCTCCCACTTGAGCTTCTATTTAAGCCCTGCTGAGCAGAGTAACTCCTCCTCCCTGAGGGTGTGGCTAATTCCTAATGGTCTGCTGCTCTGATTGGTCTGAGAAAGCTTCTACCTCACACCGTGTGCTCTAAGAAAAACTTCCTGTTTCTGTCTCACGCCGTGTGCTCTAAGAAAAACTTCCTGTTTCTGTCTCACGCCGTGTGCTCTGAGAAAAACTTCCTGTTTCTATCTCTCGCCGTGTGCTCTGAGAAAAGCTCCTGCTTCCACTTCACCCAAGCTGGAACCTTGGAAATGTGAATGACAGGGGGCAGTAAAGCTTCTCATTTCTCAGCTGTATTCTGTGTATTCTGAAGGGAATTAAAGTGATTTACGGATACACGCATTATTACAAGTAACTTGGGTTTTGTGTGTACGTGTGGTGTACTTATCTGAATAGAAATCATCCTATGAGAAATCTATCCTCGGTTATGTCTCTCTCTCACACACACGCAGTAGATTTTATTTGAGAGATGAGGATTATTTATGTGTAGTTCACTGCATGTGGAATAGCAAAAGAGTCTTCCTTATTAATCTCACCACTTATCGACTATGACATGGAGCCTTTCTGCACTTGGCCCACTGGTTGCCATGCAGGACGGAGCGTCTGCACTTGAAGGAGCAGTTTCCAAATCAGAAATGGATCCTTCCATGCAGGAGCACATTGGGAGCCGGCTACATGTGGAGCACAATTAAGTGCTCTGCACGTGAACTTACCTTAACCTTTCCGGGCTCCGGGAAAGCCCATCTGCACCTCTTCTGAGTGCTGGAGGGTCACCTGGCATGCCACACAAGCACGCTGGTGCATCATGTGACCTGGCACAGAAACATGTGAGTGTGGCACATCATCATTGTCCAGGTGATGGCACCGACACATGGGTGCTGGTGCTAACATCAGGACTCAAGAAGGCAGCACCCAGACATGAGTACACACTTAAGCTCAATCTTCAGATGCATGGGGGAGGGGAGGGATTTCATGTACCAGCATTTGCTAGTGCAAATGCTTAGTACAAGCATGGGGAACTTTTCCATTGGCTGTCCAGAGACAGATGGCAAACTGTGAATTTCCTTCTAGTTCTAGAGATGTGCAAAGCTCAGTTCACGTTAGAAATTTGATCAAATTGCATCAACGGGATCATAAAAGGCTTTGATGATTTACCACCTGAGACACTGTTTTGCAATTGCTAGTTATAGGCCCAAGGTTAGAAAAATCTGCCCAGAAAGCTGCACTTTATCAGTTGCTGATCGCCACTTCAAAAGAGAGAAAGGGGGGGAAAGGTAGAAAAATGTAATATCTGAACTTCTCTCCCCTGAATTTTGGAGCAATTCCATACGAACCAGTATATCAAACTGGTATACACTTCCCTTCCTGTCCACTGGACGGGAAAGGAGTGCAATTAACCAATGTTGGCTAGCATTCACACTTGGAGTGCTAGTCAACTTTAGCCATTCTCCCCCACCCCATGGTCGAATACTTACCTGATTCGATCCGGGAGCCAGTCTTCCTCTGGGCGCTGTGATGATGCTGATGCTCTGTGCACGCGCATGCACATCTATGGTCCTCCAAGTTGCCAGACAACCCCGGAGTGCTGGAAGAAGAGCAAATGATCACTGCCAAGGACCCTTGAGGTACGTTTTTGGGTAGCGTTGGTTAACGTATGGAGCATGATTTCGTGCACCACACCTAATCAACAACTAGTGAACTACTGGTGAAGGGAGACACACACTTGGAGGCTGTAACAGCCTACTCCACGTGCAGATGCTCTCCACCAGAGGTACATTAATTACGTGCTAGAGGCCATAGTGCAAATAGGTCTTGGTATATAAATATATATATATTTAAATATATCTGTTTATATATTTCCAAGTGATTTCAAGTTTATTTCATTAATTTAGCCATTGGTCATTGCACATTACTATTTATTTATTTTATTATTTGTATTTCTATCCCGCCCTATACCCGGAGGTCTCAGGGCGGGTAACAATGTTTAAAAATTTCTCCCATTAAAAGAAAACAATATATATTAAAACAGTCTTCACTGCCTTCCTAAATGTGTACAGTGGAGGAGATAGGTGCACCTCTAGGGAGAGACTATTCCATACCCTAGGAGCCCTCTCCGTGGTGCCCATCGCTTTTGCTGCTGAGGGTGGTGGCCTCCCCACCAGGAAGGCCTCCCCAACAGATCTTAAGGCATGGGCAGGTTGGTATGGGTTAGGGTTAGGATACAAAACTAAAAGTTGAAAGTAACAACATCTTAATGGGAACTTTAAGAACAAACTAAAACACCAACCAGCACCAACTGGAGTAAATATACTAAGAAGCTCTTCCATTGCCTGGTATGCCCGGGTCTCCCTTAGACTGCCACGCTCCTGGTATGCTTGACCCAGAATACCAGCCAGTGCAGAATTGTCCTTGCACTTCTTGCAATACAAAGTACTGCAGTGACCATGACATTTCTCAGGCCAAGAAAGGTAAATATGTTAATAGCAAAACAGCTTGGGGAATGATGCAAATGTTTAAATGTTATTTTTTGAAAAGCACACCTCAGATGTTCCACTGGTGAGTCTGGAGCCTTCTAAGGAGTCATGGCCATTGTCTGAATCCACACGGGGGTGGTGATGGCTCAGAAGTGGTTTAGAGATAGTAGCTGTCACACTCTAGCGTTTCCATCCCACTTCTAATCCACATTAAAGGCCACAAAATACACTTACCAAGTGCAACCATTCCCATCTATTATTAGAAATAGAATGGAAATACCAGCTGCTACCACCTCTAAGCCTCTTTTGCCCCTCTTTTTTAAGGCATGTGGATGCAGCCTTTAAACTACAATGGCTACAATGCTAATTTTAATAATGCTTCAAAACTTCAAATTAATAGATTCAGAATCTCATGATCTAGAACAATAAGTGAAATAACTGAACATAGAAGCATCCACGTGGCATTCCACTATCTTCCAGATGAAACATTGTAGTCTTTAAAATCTGAGAAAACATTGATTAAGCAATTAGCCTGGATACAGCCTATTACTGCATAAACCCATAAACAGCCAACTACCCCTCTATAAATCAATAAAGAATTCCCAAAAGTTAGCCTTCTACTCCTCTTCAATTAAGAGGAGCACGTAGCTTATTGAGCGTTGCCATTTCAAAGGAGATACCAGTTCAAGACAAAGATTTCAATTTCAGTGATAGGTATGAGCTCAAAATGACCAGAAAACAAAAATGCATTTAAACTCGGCTGTTGTTATGGTTTATTTGTAACTGGTTAAGCCTGGCATTTTCTCTTTACAGTTGTAGCCATTGTAGGGACACTCCGATGGGTGGTCAATGATACTTTGGTGGCTATTGCAGAGTGCAGGCATCACAGAGTGCAGTTCTAAGTCCTTCCTCCACAGCACACACTACCCACTGCTGGGCATCCCTATATTGTATGTTGTCTAGGCAATATGCATAATCACCTCAAGTGATGCTTTGAAACTGCTAGAAAACCGAGACTGCCAATGTGTGTATTATGAGTCAATGCACGAGTCTGACAGTTGTGTTCTGACATCATTCATTTGTTACAATGTTCCATATTCCAATATCAGTGAAGAATAACTGGTGTGAATGAACAGGCTCCATTCATGTCACAGCATGCATTCCATTGGCCCTTTCTGCACTCGTTTTACTGGGTTCTGAACCAAACCAACTCCCGCACTGGGCCCAAAGATCACACAAGCTTCAGGGCAGTCTCTGAGGGCTAGAAGCAAATGGTCCTAGCATTGGAGACTCTGATAGATCCATTTCAGCAACATGCTTTGGGACACTACCAAAATGGGCCCCACATTGTCCCAAACATAGGAGGTGTACCTTCAGGTGAGCAAGTCTGGTCTTGTGGTTAGAATACTGGACCATTATCTGGAGGTCTCCCAGTCTGATTATGCACTCCTACAGTATATGAAGTCATCCGGGTGACCTTGGGCTAGTCACAGCTCTCTTTCTGAGTTCACACAGCCCCACCTATCTCACAGATTGTCTATTGTGGGGAGAAGAACAGAAGGTTTGTCAGCTGGTTTGAGTCCCCCTTAAAGGTTGAGAAAAGCAGGGCATAAAAGCCAAATTTCCTTCTCCTCCTCTGTGTTCAGGAGCAGAGGCTTTTGGTCCACCGGTGTACCTGTTTAAACAGGATCCTTTGTGCTGTCCTTTGTGGACAAAGCATACCAGTGAGGGGAAGGGAGGCTCACAGATCAACATTAAAGTGTGGGCCAGTGAGGCCCAAAAGTGGCCTCTGTGTCTCCTTATTATGGATTAAGAGCAAATTATCATTACTAGTACTGTATATGACAAGGCAGTCACATACAGCTGCATAGACTGACTAGCTTGGTCCTGCACTCATTTCTCTCTTTCACGCACGTTTCTGCTCAGAATTGCGCAATGCGTGCATAATTCATTAAGTTCAATGAGGTCAAGTGACATGAGTCTGAACAGAACTGCAGCCATCGCAGAGCTTCTGGTGTCCAATAGCTCTATTTTGACCTTTGCTACCTTTTCCTTTTAGCTGCCTTGTTTTCTGCCCTGCTAGCTATAATGAGTCTCAGCTACCAGAGCATTCTTGATTCTGCTCTTGTAAGGAAAAGCAAAGAAGCCTTTTCTAAAAATGTTGGTCTGATAAAGCATCAGCTAAAACACACATAGAGTTAACTCCTCAGCCATATTCATGAGACATTCCTGTGAACAGCTGTTGGCTCACAAAGGTGTTGCTGGTCTGCTGGAGTACATATGGCAGCTAATAACGTAATGACACAGAGGCCTCTTCCATTTACCCTCTGCAAGAGCCGCTTGATTTTTTTTTTCTTACTCCTGCAACATGAAAGGTAGACATGAATATGTGCACAATCCTGTATTCACATTATGAATATTAGAAGGGGGATAAAAGTCAAAACAGACTTGGCAGAGGAAGCAAAGAGTCCCTTGAAGTCACAGTTAGGGCTCCAGGCTGCATAAAATGGTCCACACACTGCCCAGGGACTAAAGGCCAATTCTCACTTGGCCTCTTCGTTTATAATTAGTTAACATCTGGGCAGGTGCATTTACAGCCTACAAACACATCCTGCTTGCCCAGATGTTAACTAATTATAGACTAGTGGTGGTGCATAAAATCATGCACCATCTGCAAACTAACATTAACCAAAAGCTTACCTGATGCACCCAGCGGTGACCATCTGCACTATGTCCAGTGCAATGGGGACCATATGAGGTGCTGGGACCAAAATGGTGGCATTCTGCAGAGGATTGGAGGTGTGACTGGGCACATGTATGTCTTTGGTTGTGTTAGGGCTAGGCTAATGTGTACTAGCATTCCCTAGTGTGAACGTCTGTACACATTAGTCTATCATGCACCTTTCCCATCCAACAGATGGAAATCAAGTGCAGAAACACCCTAAATTTCTTGCCCTAGTAACTTACCCAAAATCAGTAGACATCACTTTCCTGGACCAGGCAGAATCAGCGATAGCATCCTTGGAGGCAGCGAACACACAGAATGTTACTGTTTGAGGGATAGTTACTAGCTAGGGGTCCCAGAGATAACCAGGGAGCTTTCTGCACTTGGCCCCATGGTCTGCTTGCAGTGCACTCCCAAACAGAGCATTCGCACTGGAAGAGGGCGTTTTCAAGTCAGGCACAGCCCCTTCCGGCACACTGGAAGCAAGCCACGTGCGGAGCACGATTTCATGTCCACATATTGACTCACCTCATCCAATCACATCCACTTGGGAGGGTCCATCTGCAACTCTGTGCAACTGTGGTGTGTCACATGACATGATGTACTGGTGCCAGTGCACGTGCGCAGTGTGTCACTGGTGCCTTGGCAATGGCACCGGTGCACATGAGGTTGTGCAGCATCTGGACACAAGATGGTGGCACCTGGACATGGATTCACACTTAAGGTAAGTGCCCAGATGTGTGGCAGGCGGGCTGGTGTGTTCTAGCATTCGCTAATGTGAATGCTTAGCACATGCATGGGGAACTTTGATCTTTGCCAACTACAGACAGACAACAAAGTGCGAGTTTCCCCCAGTTTGTATTCTCTAGGTATGACATGATCATTACATATTTGTTGATTGACATGAGAGTTCATTCATGTTCAAATCACATGGTTAAAATCTAATATCATAAACAAACTATACATGTGTCCCAATTTATTAATTTTAATGTTTTCCAGCTAGCAAAGAACAACATATTTCATATTCAGTGATTCAGAACAAGCCTACTTCATGTTAGCTAGATTTACTTCTAAGTAAGGATACACAGGCACAAACTTGTGCACACTTTCAATACAAATGGCAAAGCTAAGGAAGTATTACACCAACTCAGCTTTAATTTGATCTGCTAGATCTTGTAACTTCACGGCACCTGTGAGAGCTTCTTACAGTGGCAAGTAATATTCATGAATATTCATCAGGTTTGCAACTCGTATGAATTCATATGAATTTGAAGAGTCACATTTGCATCGAGTATTGGCTACCTCCGAAGACCTTCGAAGACTGATATTCAGATGTGAAGTGGATGTTTTTGTGCATTTATTCAATGATTTGTTATATTCACAAAGGTGGGGGGAGGTGGCAAAGCGGCTGCCCAGTCACATCTGGAGCAGATTCAGAGTGGATTCAGGGAGAATTCAGAGCAGATTCAAAGAGGATAAACCCCGTTCAAAGTGGATTCAGAACAGATTTGGAGGGCACCCAAAGGTGTGACTGGCATCAGTGACTCGAATTGGATTAGAAGACCATTTGGAGAGCATTTGCAGAAGATTCAAATCCTACCATATTTGAAGTAGCTCTATTTCCATGAAAGTACATTTCCTTTGCATTCACTTTGTCAGCTCTAAAGCACATTTTGCAAAGCACTTGTGAGCCTGAGGACCCTTCCATGGCCCTCAGGCTTCCATTGGACACCATGGCTGCATCCCCATTAGAATCTTAATCCAGTTTCCCTAAACCGAAATAGCAGAACCGGATGCAAACGCAAATTTGCCTGATCCCATTACTTTCAACCAGAATCGCGTTCAATCCATATTCTGAGGACATACGTGACTCAAGGGGGGAATCCAGTGGCTACTTTTTAAAACTGCTTTTTGGGGCTGCCCTGTCCTGTTCCTCCTGGAGTGAACGCGCCACCCATAAGGGACCCCTTCACGGAGCCTGGCTGGGTGGCTGCTGCTTGCCTGGATGGAGGAGAAATGGCAGTGGACAACCAGCAACTCTTTCCCCTCCTCTCCTCATTGCTCAGGGCACACAGCAGCAGCAGCAGCAGCAGCAACTCAAGCCTCCTTTGCCCGTCACCGTCAACAGCCTTTAAAACATTCACACCTCTCCCCAAACCTGCAGGTGCTTTCCTTTCTTTTCCCTTTTTTAAAGGTCAGAACTTTCAAAATGGCAAGATCGTTATCAGGTGTGAAGTGCTTGGATTGCTACAGTGTAGCGGCTGCTGCTATAAAGGGTGGATTTTACAGCTTGCTTTGGAAGCAAGCTATTGGGGGAGGGAAACTCTCATCCCTTAACACGGAATGGTTCCCACAATAAAAAATGTAAAACGTTTCAAGCACATGAACCGGCGTGAGACCTGTTGAAATGAGGATTAACATTTACAATGCTTTGGGGTGATTTAACACGTGGAAAGCGTGTTAAGCCTAACTGACATGGGGTCTGCGAGGATTGAAAACAGTTTGAAATCGAAATAAGGTTGTAATGGGGATGCGGCTCATGTGGATTCAGACTGTGTTCTCATTTCTGTTGGTGTGGCCCACTTCTTTTATAGAAACATCATTGCCTTCCCCTAGGTGAAAGCATTTTAAAACAAAATAACACCATAAATCCTCCCACCTCTTCCTCACTATTGCAAACATCATTCTAGAAAATCTGTTTTCCCTCGGGATATGATGGCACATCTAAAAATAAAAAATAATGCTGGCAGGATCAGACTAAAGCAACCAGCTGAACACAGGTGGGAAAAATACAAGGAGGACAGGAATACCCTAACACTCTTGTTTCCTGTTGGTTCCCCAGTTCTTTCACAATGCTGCCCTTTCTGCACTGGGCCTTATTCCAAAATATTTCCTGAAACAGGGGCCAGCTGTCTATTGCAGTTGGTGGCAGGTCTTGCTCAGACACTAGAATGCAGATAGCAGGATCAATTCTAGGATATATTCCGGAATATGGCTCAGAACAGAAAAATCCTGAGACTTTGCTTATCATGCAACTTAAATATTTATATTTATATTTATTTTATTTAAGAATTTATATCCCACCCTTCACCAAAAGTCCCAGTGTGGGTCACAGCAAAAGCAATAGCAATGTATAAAGATATTCTTAAAACATCTTTAAAATATTACCTTCTCTGCCTCCCTTCCTGACAGGCCTATACCCAGAGGGAGCTAAACATCAAATGCCCGGGTGAAGAGGTATGTTTTAACGAGGTGCCAAAAACAATACAATGTAGGCACCCAGTGAACCTCCAGAGGGAAACTATGTCAGAGTCTGAGGGCCACCATCTCATGCATGTTCCTGCCTCTTGCACCTCTGAGAAAGAAGGAACTCAGTTTCAATTTATTGGCCACATCCAGCCCATCACCATCTCCAGGCATCAATCAAGCACCTGAACTGCCTCCCCTGCCTCAGAAAGAATGCAGAGATAGACCTGGGTGCCATAAGCATACTGATGGCACCCTGCTCCAGAACTCCTGATGACCTCTTCCAGTGACTTCATATAGATGTTAACAGCATAGGAGACCACACTGGTCCTGGGGACCTCCACAAAAAGATTACCAGGGTATTAAAAAAAAGTCCCCCATTGTTGCTACCTTCTGGGACCTACCACAGAGATAGGATGAGAACCACTATAAAACAATGCCTCCAAATCCCAAGCTCTGAAGCTGTTCCAGCACTGATGGTCAATGGTATCAAAAGCTGCTGTGAGATCAAGGTGAACCAATATGGTCACATTGTCCTTGTCCCACTCCTGAGGCAGTTACAGTGCCAATCCCCCACCTGTAACCAGATTGAAATGGGTCTAGATAATCCATTTCCTTCAGGCATGCCTGCAGTTGTATAGCCACCACCTCCTCACCACCTTGCCTCAAAGGGGAATATTAGCTACTTGCCAGTAGTTAGTTAATACCTCTGGATCCAGGGAGGTCCTCTTAAGGAGGAATATGAGATTCTATCATAGGTCTGGTTCCAATAGTTAGCAAAAGTTCAAATGTTGCTGAATTATGTGAAAGTTAAACTGAAGATCAATTTTGATATTTTTTATTTAAAAATGTCTAAATTTCATTCCTACCTTGTTACTGTGTCTATTATCCAAGATTAGCAAGGTTCTAACAACAGGGGAGTCAGAATATATATATCCCATAAGCCAACTGACTGAATGCAAGCTAATTTGACTAGAGTGCACCACAGAAATATTCTGTTACGGGTAAATAGAAAGAAGAGGGAACAAGGAATAAGCTAGAGCCTTTCCACACTTGGCCTTATTCTGGAATATATCCTGGAATCGAGGCCTGTTGTCTGCATGCTAGCGCAGACTATGACAGGTCCTAGGTGAGATCAGTCATCGCCTACATTAACCTGCAGACATCAGACCCCTATCCGGAAAAAGGCTGTGAAAAGGGCCCTGATTTCAATGGTAAGTTATGATGGGCTACGGTGTGAGGGACTGAGAAATGGAAGTGTGGTATAATGTGAAATGGTAGAATAACGGATTGTTTGTATTGCATTTTAAAGTTAATAAAGATAATTGAAACAAACAAAAGGAATGTACGTGCAAAACTTCAGCTACTGGACTGGGTTTGCCTACTGTCTGAACAGCACCCACTCCTGCCCGCAATCCCTTATTTCAGCCAAGGTGTTCTCCGTGCTAAGGAGCTTCCATGTACCAGTAGCCCCTGTCCAGACTGGATCAACATAATTCATGAAGCAGCTTTCCCACTCTCTAGACAAGCAGGCCTTATCTCAAAGTTATGCCCATCCAAGGGAACCCCAGATGGCATGCATGATTAAAGCTGTACAGTATATTTTACTTTATCACCGAGATAATTAGAAACGTGGAGGATTTTTATGTGTTTTTTGGCAAAAGAATCTGAACATAATAAAACTATTTATAAAAATGGTGGTGCAGGGAGTTCTTCCCTCTCAAGAGGAACGTTCAACTTACCCTGATTTCTGTCCCATAAGGGCCCTCATTTGAGTGATCTGAGCACATCTGTATAAATGCACATGCAGCTTCAAATCAGGGATTATGAAAAACAGTTCACAAAGCAAGTGGAAAGCTATATATAAAATGATATTTACTTCTCTTTTCAGATGAAGCCCAAGACAAAAGGCATATAGGTAAACACAGCTGCAACATTTTTAGGCATATAATCAAATGCAGAAAAAATATTGGAAAACTATGTTAATTATTGTAATTAAATTGTGAGCAGTATTGATAGCAAAATATCTTTATAAAACCTATTAAATCAAAAGGAATCACATCACATATGAGAACCCATTATGGTGACAAGATGTACTAGGACAAAAGCACCAGACTCACTGCCTGCTTCCTCCTCCTCCCAAATTGTGTGGTTAGATAATGATGCATACAGTAGAACCTGGAGGTAGAGTAGGGGAAAGAAACCTATATTCATTTCTGGTTCATTGCTCTTTCCCAAGCTCAGCTTATAAAGAAAGTGACAACTTGCATCAATGTTTTTTCTTCAGATCCAAATTAACTCCATGAAGTTTCATACCATGGAAAGAAGAGAGATTACAGTACCATTCGGGACACACACACAGTACTGTGTCCTGTGGTCACAACAGTGGATAATAATGTAAAACAGGCAGGAAAGGTAGCAGACATGGCTGACAATGCAGGCTGGCATTAAATTTGTTGGCATGATCAGCTGTTACATAAGAAAACAAGAGGAGCCCTGCTAGATCAAGTCACAGCCCGTCTAGTGCAGCATGCTGTCTCATACAGTGGCCAACCAATTGCTTATGAGTTTTTCAACCAGAAAACAAAGGCAAAACCTTCACCTGTTCTTAAATGCCTGCAAATGGCCTTTAGAGGCATCCTGCCTGTCTCACCAGCCTGGAGGATGTACCTAGGCATCCATTCTAACAGCCATTGAATCACCTGCCTTCCATGAATTTGCCTAACCCTTTCTTAAAGCTATCCAGGCTGGTTGCTGTTACCACCTCTTCTGACAGCAAATTTCGTAGACCAATGACTCTCTGGTTAAAGAAATTCTTCCCCTTGTCTCCTACCTTTCAGCTTCATAGAGTGCCCCCTGGTTCTAGTGTTGTGCAATAGAGAAAAGAATTGTTCTCGGGTGGCTCAAGCAGAATACCTATGGGTTATCCTCATCATGCTATTCCAAGAACGACCGCTGGGGGGCGCAGCCTTAAACATATAAATAGAACCCAGCTGCTGCCCCCTGTTGACTTTACCTTGGTCACTGATTCGAGACGGATCACTGAGTAGTGCGCTCATCTATCAAAATGCCTAAAGGCCAATCTAAAAGGAGCAGGGCGATGCCAAGTATATGTGAGAGCTTATTTTTAGGCTGTGGTAGTCTACAGAATAGTTGTTGTCTTTTTTTCATACTAGTTTTGATTTTATTTCTCTTGGTCTCCAGGTAAAACTTTATATTGCTATCCACCTTTATATTGGTCAGGTACCCTCTTCAGGTAAAATGAATAGACATGCAAATGCCACAAGATCTATTCCATACTAATGATTGGACAATTGCTCCTACAAATTGCAAACCAAGATATAGTGCAAGGAAGCACATGTTAGTTTAGAAGGGCATGTTACCCAAGTGAAAGAGCCAAACCAGAAAGTTATTTGTCTTAACTTGGGTTTGATTGCATCTCAAAAGCAATAGCCTCTAACCAGGGGCTGAAGAAGACACATCTTTCCAGTAGATTGCTGCATCTGCATGGAGAAAGCTTTGGACCTGGCTAAGATATGAAAACAGTGCTGTAGCTTACTCCAACAAGCAAGCAATTTCTGAAGTGTTCCTTAACAGTAGACTGGCCAGCGCTGACATGTGGACAGCAGCGGTCACATAGACTGGTCTACCAGGTACAAGGAGTGGATGCCATTTTGACAAGCTCTTTGAAGTCCACTTTTCTAAAAAAAAGTTCCAACCAGAAACTTGGAGCCCAATTAGAGTTGAATATCCTAGCTATGTATATACAGTATTGGAACCATGGCTGTGAGCCAGTTGGTCTAGTGGTTAAGGAGCTGGACTCTTATCTGGGAATACCGGGTTTGATTCTGCCTTTCTCTACAAAGCCAGCTGGGTAACCTTGGGCTAGTCACAGCTCTCTTCTGAGCTCTCACTGCCTCACCTACCTCACAGGGTGTTCTGTTGTGGTGAGAAGATTAGAAAGCTTTCTCAGCTGCTTTGAGTCCCTTTAAATGGGTGAGAAAAGAGGGAGAAAAGCCAACTCTTCTTCTTCTTCTTCAAGGAAGAGATCTTGGAATAAGGAGAGACAGTTCAATCAAATTGTCAATACAGTGTGCATCTGGCTTTTTTTTTTTAAAAAAAGGCCAGAGGTTTCTTAGGGATAATTAAAAATTAATGTTGTTATACAAATGAATGATGTGGCTGTCTCTGAATGTTGTGTGCAGTTTTGGTCACTGCCTCTCAAAAACTATATATTGTAGATTGAAATGGTTCAAAGGAAGGCCGCAAAGAAGATCAAGGGATTGGAGAATCCCTGCAATTGCAACATATGAGTTTTTTTAGAGGTGCATAAAATTATGCATGGTGTGGACAAGTTTTTCTCTCATTCCCAAAATACTAGAACCATAGGCTACATACTGAAGATGCATTCTGCACAAGTCAGGAGGACAGACAAAAGGTTCTGTTCTGTTCTTTCCACACAGTTCAAATTTAAACTACCATGAGATATGCTGTTAGCTTAGATTATTTGAAACAGGTTTGGATCAATTCATGGAATTCAGAGCTATCAATGGCTCTTAGCCCAGATAGCAATGGGAGATGGTCTGCTTCCAAAGTCTGACTATGAGGAAATTGTAGGCAGGCCGCCTATTTGCTTTTGCCTTGCTGGTAAGCTGTCCTGGGCAGCTGGTTGGTGATAACATATCTCTGGAAAGTTAGGCTATGGTTCTAATCCAGTGGGGCATTTCTTATATTCCTATGTTAAAATTCCAAATGCATGTTTAGGGTATGTTTAGCCTATCAAACATGTTTACCACTTTGGAGTCCTCCAAGGGTCCTTTGGTCAGAAGAAGTCACCTCTTCCCTCACATGGACACACAAGTGGCGGAGCAACAAGGGTCAAGAATCCTACACAGATTCTCTTCTGGAGACTGAAAATGGCAGACTCCTGGAGCCATTTCCAGTACTCTAAAGGGTAAGATTCTCACTGCTGACAGCCAAAATTTCACTCACAGCAGTCACTACGGTGTGGTGCAAGGTCTGCCCACCAGTTTGATATTCTTGCTCCAGATCTTGCCCCTTAGCAAGATCTAAACTAAATGATTATTTCGCTACTTGCTAAATTGTATTTGGCTTCTCCACTTAGGAAACTATCCAAGTGATTCTCCTCTGAGCTGATCCCTGAAACATGTCGCTTATGGTGAAGCAACAGATAGCATTTGAGTATTTTTAGTTCAAATATAATAATAAAGCTGCAGACATAACAACTAGATTTGGGCTTTGATTATATATTTGGTAAGGACCAAGCCCATTCATTCTTCTGTGGGATAGGACCAAGCCTATTCTTTCTTCTGTGGGCTATCAAGATGTTTTGTCTAGAAACACAGGAAAACAAACATTTCAATGCAGGTAGGAAAGAATGAGACAGAATTGTGCAAAATGGTAGAACCTTACAATTTCCCCCTATAATTTGGCCTTCTGGTGAAGCCGCCATGTGCCCAGGAAGGAAGAAGAAAACCACTACTGTGTAACTCAGTCTGAGTATTGCATTGATGATACTGAAGTTCAAGGTTGATTCCGTTTTATATAAGGACCAGTTGACATCAGAAGGCAAATAGCATTTATCCATTTATTTTTATGCTGCCTTTTCATGAAATGCTCAAGGCAGTTTACAAGCAATTGACAAAATACAGAAAAAAATAATTACACTAATCACATAGCAATAGATAATGTTATATAAAATCCATTTAAGTATAAAATCCAACCAACAAGAATAAGAAACAATCCTCAAATCTTTGCATAACAAGCACAGCTGGTCTCCATTGCAGAGCATGGGGCAGTTTTCAGTCCCAGTGCTGGGCAGGTCTTTTATGGAGAGGCCTTTCCATGCAAGAGGACAAAGGCAGAAGCAAAAGGAGAGACTCAAGCAGGGCCAGCAGATACTGCCCTGCTCAATCCACTGAGCAGCCACAGCACATTTGGCCACCCTGTTAGCCCAGGCAGTTCTTTTCTGCAGGGGCCTTTTCTTATAAGAGGTCAAAGACAGAAACCAAGGGAGAGGACTGTGCAGGGGCAACAAACAGCTCCCAGTTGCATCCACTGTATACTCAGGGCCTCTTTGTACTTTGGTGAATGGGGAAGTCTGGAGACGCTTCAGCATAGGGCATCCACACAGCATGGAACTGCCTCCATTCCAGAGCAACTCCAAGCATGCGGGACCATCCCCCAACACCAATAGCTGTGGAGCACTAAACAATGTTCCACAATTATACTAGTAGCATACTAGGAGTACTGTCATGCCCTTTGCACTACTTCCATGAGAATGGTTGGCAGGTTACCTTTCAATGCTCCACTGCCTCTGTCTGGTAGATGGGAAGCCACTCCACAGACACTGAAGCTTCCAATCTGTAAGGCTGGTGGACCAGAAGCCAATATGGTGTCCCTGTGAAGCTTCCAATTTGCCAGTCTGCACAGGGATGCCGAAGCCACTGCCCAGGGACTATGACATCTGGAGGCACCCTTAGTTAAGGGCCAGGAAGCTTTGATACAGGGCTTGCATTCACCATGAGAATGGAAGTCTCTGCCCCTGATCTTCATTTCTGTGGGACAGTGAAGAGGGATCCAGCAGCCTGGAAGAGTACATCCTGTTAGCATCCCGGTGTAGACCTACTGTTTATAGGTGGCACTACATGAAATGGATACACCAGACTTTAATTCCCTGCAGTCAATGTTGACAGTAATAATCCATACCACGGACAAAGATGATTGAGTTTTTTGTGGACAACCCCCTATGCGCTGACTCTGTTCTGTCTGGCACCAGCTGGTAGGACTGCTGATCAACCTGCTCATGCTAAGAGGAAGGCAAAAGTAAAATCAAGGTCCTCTTTTTATATCACTGATTCATGGTAACAGCTGTAGCATTTCCCTCTGAAGCAGGCGATAGATATAGACACACTTTTAAAAGTTTCTAAGCGTCAGTGACGTTGCCAAAGCCACCAAGAATACTTTCCTTGCCAGCAAACTTTAAAACAGTTCTGGTTCTTACTACTGTCTAACATTTCATCAGGTTTCCTCCAGGTGGCGAGAGGAAGATGCAGGACCTTGTTTGAATCCCACAACTGCCTTTCACCATTCCTTCCAGGCAAGATCTCAGGGCAAGTCTGGGTCCTAACCATTCACTGGTGCATTCCCATCAGGTAAAAAACCAGAAGCAAGTGCCAGACACAATAAGTTATATTGCTATGCGGGAAAACCCAGATTTCTTTTTTCTGACATAGCCCCGGGATATAAGACAAAAAACCTGGAATACTGCTATGTTCGGATTGCCAAGGATACAAGTGGCAATCCCAATACGGTGCCAGACTACTCCCAAGTTTTAGAGGATGTCTGGCTAGCCTAAGTTATTATTTATATGCTTTGTTTTGCTTTTCTTACACCATACCCTCTAGGCATTTTTTTATTGTACTCTCCAAGGTACAGTTAACTCCCAGTATTTTTAGTCTATTACCTTATACCTCTACCACCACAAATAATAAAATAAATGACAAAAGCACCAAATGATACTTCAGACAAAGCTTTTTGAAAGGAGTTTGACATTTTTAATGAAGTACAGTTGGAGCCCTTTATTCGTGGGGTATATGTTCCAGGCTCTACTGCAGTTCAAGAAAAACCATGAATAATTTGAACACTGGGAAATGCACTCAATTTCCCATAATTCCTGTGAAATCCTCTGAGCTTTCACAGGAATCATGGGAACTCTCATTCGGTATGCACTCAATTTCCTATAATTCTTGTGAAATTGGATTTCACAGGAATCATGGAAAATCTTGCATCATTTTGTTCAATTTCCTGACTGTTCCAGGCCTCAGAGGAGTTTCACATAGGATCAGCAGATACGGGGATGCCACTGTACCATATAATGGCACTTTTATAAGGCCCATAGGTCCACAAGGATACAATGTTCCTTGTCCCTCATGATGCACTGAGTTCATAGGATGAGCACAGCAACTGGTTGGGCCCAGACTCATCAAGCCACCAAAGCATCCCTTACAGTGCTTGAACTGGGCAGGAAGAGGAGGCCTGGTGTTTAGTGATACCACCATCACCAAGATCACAGCCAGGAGTCCTTAATCCTTCAAGTTTCACAGAACTCCTGCTTGCTTTAGCTTCTGCAGAACTGCAGAACTAAGCCTCTTGGATTTGAGATGATTCAATACCCAAAAGTAGGATTCTCCTGAAAAGCCTGCTAGCTGTAAGCCTGCTATTAGCTCCAGTCTCAAAGGCGTTGACTTAGGCTAGATCAACACACAAGAAAGAGGGCAACCATGGTATGGATGTTTCCACCACACCCAGTGACTTATATCAATCTCTGGATCTGTCCTAGAGATCCACAGTTTTGCCTTTTCAGAGGACCCCTTGACAGCACTAAGCACAATGAGGACAGTGTGTGTGTCTGTCTAGGCACATCTGCTGTCTGAGACAAAGACGTGAGTCTGGTGGAAGCAGGAAGAAAATAAAGAAAAAAGCTTTAAAGGCTTGGAAGCAACATGAGTGCCTTGTTTCCAATAAATGATGCAACCAATTGATGGTTTAGTTAGAATATCTGTCTTCTAGGGTGGTGGAAGCTAGAAATGCAAGTTTGTGAAAGGGATGGTAGCATTTGTAAAGTAATACTGGGGAGCGGGGGGAAGGTTGCCAATTGTTGATAGCTCCAAGAAGCAAGTCTACACTGGGGACAGAAAGAGACTGAGGCACAGCAGTAGAAAGGGGTGGATTAGGTGGCGCTCAGTCCAGAGGATAGATGCCACCATGTTTCAAAGGTCTTTGAAGGACTTTACAAAAGGGATGGTTTGGATAAAAATGAGCACCTCTGTTTAATCTCCATGTGTTATTGTTATTGATCAATAAAGGAGAAAAGCTCACTGGACTTTTACAATAACATCCAGCATCTGTTTTGTCACAGGATTCGGTAAACCTGATGTGATTCAGCAGACAAAAAGCTGCCCATGACTATGTTTTGCAAACCCAAGAGGCACTGCTATGGACTAATATGCAAAATTCAGTGCAGATCCCTGCATATTTAGACTTGCACCTGAATTTCATCTATTATAACAACAGTGAATGGTTGCAGATACTTGAACAAATTTTGATAGTTTTTGCCAAATACATGAATAAATAAAAATTCACCAAAAGAGGGGGGGAAAACCCTTCTAAAGGAGAACAATAAATGAAAGTAGGAAGGCTGCATACTTCCCTTCCTGGAGAAATTACAGTTGTCTAAAAAAAGGTTGGAGGGAGACAGAGACTTCCAAGGCATAAGGCAGTGTCTGAATAATATAGGGTGATTCTGCATGTAAAGGGAGGGGTGCAATGCAACAGGAGGTGAATTGTTTTGAGTAGATTTAGATTTCCCATGTACTGCATTTCATTCAATAAATCCCCCAGTATGTTATATACACAATTCACTACTTTGTCATTCTTTCCCAGACAAAATCAGATCTTGCTAAAGAAAGCTGAACAGACCCTGTCTGCTCAAGAAAGTGTCCTGGCCAAAAGACAAAATGAGTAATTAATTGGATTCAGAGAGGGCTTTAAAATAAATAAATAAATAAATAAATAATTCAAAATTATAAAAGAGTAAATCTAATTAAGAAGGGGGGATCAAAAGATTAACATGTGATGAGCATTGCCCTGGACTATTTGAGGACTGTTCCACATTTTGTCTCCACCTGGCTTGAGTACCTCAGATTTCCAATGGGTCATTACTTGGCCCGTGAAGACATTTGGAAAAGCTGCCGATGCTTAAATAATTCACATCCAGCATTGTCTTTTACCTTCCTTCATGAACTCTAGAGTGAACACAGTGTACAATTCATTAACACTGGGACCCAAACCAGAATTTCTGGCTTCCAAAACAAATGATCAGACATGGAGCCAAAAACTCAGCTAAAAGTAGGTTAAAACAGCGTAGTCTCTGCTTTTATTAAAGTTCTATGGTGTTTAGACTCTGGTCAATTACCACAGTCATGGCCCTTTTGTGATCCAGCTTAATATAAATTGCTGTCCTCTTTAGAGCAGTTAAAAGTTTAGATTGTCATTTTTATTTTATTTTATTTTTATATTGGAGGAAAGATCATAACCTTACTTTTGCTGCAGAGACATATGTGCTGACATCACACTTGGCAGGACAGACAACTGAGGCTGGGCTCAATTAAAGTGTGTACAAGCATGTTAGGGTGCATATTTGCTTTTTAAGGATGCCAGTGTTTCGCTCAGATATATGTTTGATGTCCCTCACTGCTTTGTTGGAGAGTAGTTTATTTTAACTGAAAGTCTGGCATAAGATGTTGATAAATAGGGCTTCCCCACCCACCCACTTTCCTCATAAAAATGCAGATCAATTTTCAGCTGATGTAGGAAACCAAAGACAATAAAATGAGGACTTTGACAATAGCAGTGTGCCTCATACCTAAAGAAACAACTTGTGAGGGTCTTATTCTTTTTTATTTTTGTCTTATTCTCAAGTTTCAAATACCCCCTCCCCCCCCACACACAAACAAACAAACAAAAAGGCTTCATGGGCGATTTACAAGTCATATTTTGGTAAACATCAATTGTTCATAGCCTTCACCATACAAAATTTGTACAACATTTGCCCAAGTGCACTCAGTGTCCACAATTAATCAGATGTAGTTTGTGCAAATTCGTTGTTTCTGGTGGTTTATACTTAACATCAACTGCTCAGAAAACTCCTATTCTGTACAGTTTCTCATCACAGCAAACTTTTAAGTGATATTGGTGGTGGGTGCTGGCAGTGCTGAGTCAGGATCAACTACTGGGAACCACATGGACACATGGGTTTTTTGGCAGATATGAAATGGTTTGCATGCCTTCTTTGGGAGAGATCCTAGGGACAGAACCAATGACTTCTGCTTGACAGACAGGTGTTCTACCAATCAGCTACCGTCTCTCCTACTAAGAAATGAGGACAGAGACCTTCAGAAGCATTTCTGTGAAATATGAATGGATCCCAAGAGACCTTGCCCAAATAACCAATACAGTATAGGTAAGAAATCACCCTGTTTCTTTGCATATCATATGTCTTGGCATCCTTTGGGAAAGGGGTTGCCCGGAAGTGTTTTCTATATTCTGTACTGTTTGATCAGCTCTTAACCTACCTTATAGTTTCCTTCCACCATCTCTGACTTCTATTCTAAATACATCATAACTCAGCATATCAGGACTGGGTGTTTATGTTCCAATGCAATCTAATCTGATGAAGTGTGAGTTATAAATGTTTTGAATAAAGATAAAACCATTTAGATAGAAATGCTACTTGAAGTGGGAACAAAGCACAAAATCCATTTTATTATTTTAGCTCATCTTGGAAGCGTCTGAGATCAGCTCAAGTCTGGAGCCTGAAAGCACTCTTTTGTTTGTCCAAGAAATGGGAATTCCTATTTAGGGAAGTTCGGAGTTTTACAACATTTCTCGTCAAGAGCCATATGGAATCAGAAGAAGCTAAATGGGAAGTATGCAAAATGAATACATATATTAATAATTATTTAACACCCAGTTTACCTTATCCACTCACTCACTCACTCACTCACTCACTCACTCGGCTTATCTAGTACTCATCTAGTAAAACAACCAAGGCAGTGTACAAGAACATTAAAAGCCTATTTAACAGTCAAACAAAAAGTATGAGTGAAAGAGGTTATATGAAAATATCTGCATATACATTCAGTTCTCCCAGGATATAGTGTGAAGCAAGCCTAAGGTACCCTCTGCCCAGGATCTGACTTCTGGATTGAACTGGCAGCCTTCTGCTTTCGGGGCTCCTTTGCATTACCTTACTCTTAGAAAACCGTTTGGCTTCTGCAGATGTAGCACCCAGAGAATTCCAGGAGTACTAGTCTGCTTGGGCAGGTATTTATTCCATTTATCTAGCTGTAATTAGCTATGACAGGCATCTATCTTACTCACATCCAAAAAAACTAGCTTGAATGGTACCTTTGAAGAAGAGACACAAAATCTCAAGGTACTGGGGAAACTGTGTGGTAAAAAATCTAATATGTTTAATCCAGTGGCTTTCATCAAGAGATAAATGATATTCCTGGAATGTTATTTAATTAGACCAGCAAAATTAGTGTACAAGAGAGATAGCCTCCAGGAGCAGCCAGCAGCTCAAAGAAAGATTTCCCAGTGCTCTATGGGTTTCAAAAAAGCATCCCACTGCCAGCTGCTCCTGGTCTGTTGAATAACCTTCCATAATGTTCCTCAAGCCCTGGTGAAGGTCACTGTCTGAAAAACATGGGGCTTTCATTAAGCCTATTTCTAGCACCTTGATGCCCTGTGCCTTCTCAGTTTTGTAGGTGTCCCCTCTTTCTGTTTGTTGGATGGTATACCGGACATTAGGTATGTGCACAAATATTTGTCCAAATTCAGACATTCAAGAGGGAAAGTGGCTGCCCAGTCACATCTGCAATGGATCCAAAGTGCATACAAAGCAGATTGACAATGGATTTGATGTATTCAGAGTGGATACATAGGGGATACATAAAGATATGTAGGGGATTTGTAGCAGGGATTCGAATTGGATTTGTATCAAACATCCGTATTGAATTCAAATTCTACCACATTCGAAGGGGATCTATTTGAATGAATACACATTTTCTTGCATTCGATATGATTCGAATCGAACAAACAAAAAAAACCCATTCATCCCTATTACATTGTTCTTGCACAACCAGCCAGGGGTGTTAAAAGTAAGGTTGGATGTTATAAGTATAAATAAAAATGTACAGGTAGAAATGTAAATATACATGATGCCATCCATCCAGACTGGAGTTTCCTACTGCAGTTAGGAACAATTAATTTCAGCAGCACCACAAGAATTTCTTCACCAGGGGTCGTATGGACATTGCAATGCTATTTTAGTACCACTTGTTTTTCTATCTCTTTCCTACTCCTGCATCAGCTATCAGATAAAAATAAACAGTGCCTTAACGTTATTGGGTTAAACATCCATCCCCTCTAACATTTTGCAACGTGACTGATGTCTACAAAAAGAACTGTAATCACTCTATCCAATCTATTGAATTATACAATGTATAAGGAAGAGATTGTAAGTTGCCTGGGCTTGCAGGAGTAGCAGCAATTGATAAAAGTAAGAACAAAAGAACAAAAGAGAGACCCTGCTGGGTCAGGACACAGTCCATCTTGCCCAGTATCCTGTGTCACCCAGTACCCAACCAATTGCTTCTGGGCATCTCAAGCAGAAGACAAGGGAAAAACTTCACCAACTCTCAAATCCATGCAAATGCAGTTTAGAGGGATCCTCTCTGTCTCTCCAATCTGGAGGGAGTAGCTAGGCATCCATTCTAGTAGTCATTGATACACCTGTCCTCCATGAATTTGTCTGAAAGTATCCTCCAATGCTTGGAAGTTACTCAAAGTCACTGGGACTTCCTGCCTCCTAAGAAAACTCCCTGTGCCAGGGCTTCAAGGCAGCACTTCCCTCTGTACTACCATTTATCCAGAACCAAGCAAAACAATCTGACATGTTGCTCGCATCTAAATGCATTTTGTTACTGTTGCTGATCTCCAGTGGAACTATATAATAAATGGCCAGCTAGGTTAATGTCCAAATATGCTACTACACAAAGAAGCCAAAGAAAACTCTTTCAAGTGGCCTCATTAGGAAGCCCTAGTGTAAGCAAGTTTCCCAGACTACTGTGAGAATCTGCGTGCCAGAACCGGTGGGAGGGATTCTATACCAGCTGCCAAACATGACACTTCTGGACAAGCTGCTGGACCCTCTGTAGGTGACATCTGTGGAAGAGCCTTTCATCTTCCTCTCTCTCAATGGCCGAGTACCTGCATGGGGCAAGAATCCCAGAGAGTCCCAATGAATACAGCCTGTCTCTTCCACCCAGCTGGACTTCGACAGTCTCATGATCCTAAAATTAATGCTTCTAGTGTCAACATCTGTTCTCATAGCCCCTTTTGTCCATCTCTGCCTCAGAGTCTCACTTCACGTGCTGCTGACAGCCTGGGTCTGATCCAAATTGCCAAAGCAACAAGGCAAACAATCCCTTGGCTTCCGTCGGCCTTCAAGTTTAACACTCTAGTCTTAGGCAAACTTAATAAACAGAATACCACCAAACGTGGAGTTGCTAGCTTTGGAGGAAGTAGCAGCTGTTGGGATAGTAGCATTTGCCGCACAGTTTAGAGGAGAAAAAAAACACCATGAACATGCAAAGACGCATCTGTCCCAAAGGTCTTTTGATAAAAAAATAATTAAATCACTGTACGGAGAAGAAAGGATAAAAGTGCATTATTACCTCAGTTGCCTGTATTTAGACTAGTTTATGGGCACAGAGCGGGAGAGCCAATAGCTAAGTCAAGGGCCCAATGAGAAAAGTGAATTTGAATAAGGATCTTAAGGAAGCAAGAGAGCAGTATGATGAAACTATGCAGAATCTATCAAAAAGGCACTACATTAAGATACAAGTAAAATAAAATTAGCAAGAATCTTATGTTACTTGTACCTGAAGGAAAATCAACAGAATGCCTCACAATGTTCTCCTTGTGAAGTAGGTACAATCTAAACCTTGGGACAGCCAGACTGCTCTTATTGGCAAGATATTTGTGCCATGTACATTTGACCTTTGATGAGACGTAAGCCAAAAGATCAAATGAGGTCTTTACATAACTACTGCTGGCAGGGACCAACTCACATACAAGAGAAACTGCTAAGGCTTTTGAGACAAGAGTCAAAACAGAAATTATTAACCAGATTCTGAAGATTTTAGACGTGCCTAAAAATGAGATATACAATGAGTATAAATAAACATAATAATATACTAAAATAGTAACTGAATGTAGGAATCTGTCTCCTTGGTCAAAGGCCAGGGTAAAGCATGTTCTTACCAACCTTCTGAATGTGCCTGGGAGACTATTTGACAGTCTTGGGGCCATCACTGAGAAGACACCATCCCGGCTCTTTGTCCCCTCAACTCCTGAAGGTAGTGGTAAAACCAGGAGAGCCTCCCCTGCAAATCTCAAGTCATGGGCAAGTCAATATGGGAGAAGGTGTTCTTTTAGATATTTATGAACCAAGCCTTCATGAACTGGTATGAACAAAACTGACCCCAAACAGGCCTGGTTCCTTCACATGGGCAACCATAAGACTCGGCATCAAAACATTCTATAAAACAGAGATAAATTGTGCACTTTCCCAAATAACTTTGCTGATCCAAAGTTGTTTTGAAGTGATATACAGTACAGTCACTTTTTTACAAACTACACTAAAAGTTAAGCTAAAATGTCATTGAATAGTCATATTATATGTGGGTGACTTTTTTCTTTTCTTTTCCTTTTTTCTTTTGCATAGCCACTGGGGGGGGGTGTTATTTTTTTCTCTTTTCACACAATTCTAAGTAATGTTAAGTATACTTTATGCAGCAAGATTAATGTTATCACAGTGAATACAAAATTGCTAATCCCTGGCCACCTTGTTCTGAGGTGTAACCTATCCATCTGTTTATTTTGCTACAGGTATATTTTGCAGCATATGTTATTTTAATTTTCTCAGTACAGCCAACTACAGTTGCATGCCACGCACATTGACTTTGGGATAACTTCTGTGGCAGTGCGCGAGAGCCTGTAACCTTCCATGCAAACCTTCAGAGGCTCACAGCGAAAGCGCTGAGACTGACAGACGGTGAAGACAAAGCAAACAAAGTCATTAGAGCTATTATTTTCTAGATTATTTGCAAACCATTTATTCTTGCTCAGATTGTTGCTCTGTGGAGGATTAACAAGAGGGAGGGCCATTGCCTTGATCAGAACAGGTAAGGAAAAGTGGGCATGGGTGAAACAGCAAAGTAATAGCTCTGCTCTGAAGATATTAAGATCATAATAAATGTATTTGTGAACTAACAGTTTAACTGGCAGAGATTGGGATGAATGTGATTCTTCCTAAAGCCAAGATGCAAGGAAAATTATGGTTAAATTGGCAACCTGATTCTGTGAGACATTCATGAATGAAAACTGGATAGGGATGGGCACAAATGGGATTTTTTGCATTTGATTTGTATTTGTATTTGAAACTTTGTATTTGTTCAAATAGATCCCCTTAGAATGTGGTAAGATTCTATTTGATATGAATGTATTCATACAAATAACTGATATGCATCTGATACATGTCCAATATGTATTCCATAACATATCCGCTCTGAAAGTGTCGAATCCACCCTGAATCCACTTTGAATCCTCTCTCAAACCATGCCAGATTCACTCTGGATCCATTGCAGATGTGACTAGTGCAGCCGCTTTCATGCCTCTCCGTTTCATGAATGATCCGAAGCTTCGTACGAATGTTTCAAAAGATTCATATTTATATGAATGTCAATGTACAGATGTTGTAACATTTGATTCACATATGAATGTCCAAATTTGTCCAAATTCATACAAATAACGAATGTTACAAATATTCATGCACATCCCTAAAACTGGGATATCCCTAAGAATGAGTATGGATGGAGAAGTTTCTATTTGAGGGTGAAAAGTATTTTCTTTTCTTTTTTAATTCAGTTTTTGTTTTTGTTATTTCAGTAGTAGTTTCTGACATTGAATTGGATTTTATTATTTTTTTCCAGTCACATATAGATGCATGTCATTTCTGCAGGTTTACACCTTACTAGCTTACCTATATACATTTGAAAGTTCCTAGCCTTGGAGACGGTGAGGCGGGCGGCTCACAGATTTGCAGTAATGTACAGATCAATGAGGCCCAGAAGATGACCATGAAGGCCCTCAGAAGGAATCTAGGCTCTGTGCAGAAAAGGCCTTTGAGAGTGTTGAGATTCATACCATTTCACTGGAACTTAAAGACCTTTCTGTACTTGCTGGCGTTTCTTGACAGCAGGTGCACTAGGGCTCTCCCTTCCACTCAGTGCAGAATGAGGGAGGCACTGCCTACCATTGTTATGCTCTGTCTGCACAGGATGGAGAATAATCCAGATCAGGGGGCCTCTGAACTAGACTACCAGTATTCATCAAGATTGAGGACTATCAGCATGCCAGCTTAGCCTAGTCTGGAACACAGAGGAGTGCAGAACGCCTACCCACCTGTTGTAGATTAGGGGAGCCCATTTGGGTGGTGCACCAAAATGTACTATTGAAATGTGGACCAGTGACACCAGGTATGCACTCTTCCAGACCATACCATTCTAGTCTCAGCCTCACTAAGTCTGTTGGATTGGATCAGGCAAGGAAAGTCTCAAAAGTAGCAAAGCAACTGTACACATTTGAACCTTGCAACAGGGCATTTCCAAAAAAGTCTCACAAACAGAAATGTGTGCAAAGTGAAACCTAGAGAGCCTAAATACAGCACGGGGAAAATGTCAGTTCTTTAGGAAGAGCCTGCATTACCATGCCATTGGTCCCACTTCAGAGCATCCTAGGATGCCAAGGTGTGGACACAGCCAAATCCCGGGTGCTCCAGAAACTCCTCTCATAGGGTGAAGGCACACTGGAGGAAAAATCCTTCTTGTATTGTCGGATTTGCTGAATGGAGTGTTGGTTTTACTCAACTACTTCACCATAGGCTGCATAGGCAGAGCAAAATTTCAAATAAATAGACAGAGTTCATTTAAGGAGCTTTACAGGATGCCTCCCTACCCTGGAACCACGGCAGGGTAAGGGGCAACACCTTTAGGTTGGATTTTTGCTAAACATCCACCACTCTCAAGAGAAAATACAGTATTGTTAAAGCTCTTTAAAGCTTTTTCTCCGTTAAGTTTAGTACTTTTTCAATTTTAATTGTATTGAATATAATACAAACCTCAATACCAAAAAGTAAAGAACAAACTTTGGTAGTCAGAGTTTAGCTCTCTCTCTCTCTCTTTTTTTTTAAGTCACCATTTCCTGGCTAGTGCCTGTTGCCTTATCTCAAAATACCACATACATCCATGGACCTTCAAAAGCTGGGGATCTCTGTGTAAGGGCTCTGGCTAGGGCCGTGGCACATTCTTCTTCTCTCGCTAAAGTTCAGCCTTCCCTGCTTGCATTCCTTGCAGACTTGTGGTTCCATTAGTCTCAGCATAGATAGCTGGGCTGTAGAAATTGTTATCTTCATAATGGTACCGTATTTTCCGGCGTATAACACGACTGGGTGTACAAGACGACCCCCAATTTTTCTACTTAAAATGGAGATTTTGCAAAACTGGGGTGCAGCCTAAACCGAGCCTCGGACTTGGGGAGAGATGGCAGCCTTACCTGCTAATCCCAATAATGTGGCTTGTAGCTTTCCTTCTGGCGCTGACAGAGGGAAAAACCTTGCTCTGATAAAGATCTGTGGCTGCAATGCAGCTTTGGAGTCTGCCTCCCTAGCGCGATTCGTCTATGATTCTGTAGGGGAGGGGGTGTTCCACCGAGCGAAATATGAGGAATCCTGCCATCATTTTCTCTTCAAAAGCCTCTCTGCTTTCAGCCCCTCCCCTACTGGATCATAGAGGAATCTCGTGCTAGAGGAGCAGACTCTTCTAAAGCAGAGAAGAGAAAGTGAGGGGAGGATTCTTCATATTTCCCTCCCTTTAGCAAGGTTTTTTCCTTGTGTCAGCGCTAGAAGGAAAGCTACAAGCCACGTGATTGGGATTAGCAGGTAAGGCTGCTGTCTCTCCCCAAGTCCAAGGCTCGGTTTAGGCTGCACCCAAGTTTTGTGCTGGCAGCTGTGGCCAGCAGGACCCGGGTGAGGGTATTACTGGTGTATAAGACGACCCCCAACTTTTCAGAAGATTTTTGGGGTTAAAAACCCGTGTTATATGCAGGAAAATACAGTACCTATGGAGAGACCGTGAGCAAGGGTGAGGGTGTGGGAAAACTTTGCTAGTAGCCTGTTTGGAATACTCTCTGCAAACCTGCATACTTTGTCTTTGGTTATCAATAATAAATGAAGGAACTTGCTATGAATACGAACCAATTCTTGCCTTCTTACTGATTTTATGGGCCCTGGGTGGAGATTCTGGCATCTTGTAGTAATGGTTTCTTGTGCAATCTGGAAAGTTTGGTTGGTTCTAATGTCTGAAGGTTCGAGCTGCCAGGTGTTTCTTTCTTCAGGCAGTTGCTCTTCAACTTAGAGGAGGTGATAAGAATAGCTTAGTGGCTAGAGTCTCAAATCCCTGTTAGCCATGAAAGCTTCACTGAGTAATCTTTGGCTATTCCTTGCCTATCAGCTTAACCTACTTCACAAGGCTGTTTTGTGTTGCTTTGAGGTGCTCTCAAAAATGCCAGGCAACAGATGGCATAAATTTCATCTATAATTAAATCAAGGGAAGTGGGGGTGAGAATAATGTACTTTTATTTCTCTTCATGGGATCACCTCTTGAAAGCCATAATGTCTCAAACGCATTAGGCTTGTGCACAAATGTGTTTTTGTAATTTTATTTGTATCAAATTGAATGCAAGAAGATTAATATTCATTCAGATAGATCCCCTTCAAATGTGGTAGGATTTGTTTTCGATACAAATATTCAGATCCCCCATGAATCCCATAAGAATTCATACAAATAGCATACAAATCCCATACAAAGCTTCATGCAAATGTATCAAAATGTTTGATTTGAATTCAGATGTCAATCTTCGAATATGCCAATATTTGATTCAAATCTGAATGTCCAAATTGAGCCAAATTCGTATGAATTCCAAATGTTACGAATCTTCATGCACATCCCTAAAACATAGTTTGGCAACATTGGCTCATAAAGTTTGAGGGGAAGAGCTGAGTGCTTACATGGGTTGGAAGAGGATCCAAAACTTTCACACCTGTTTCTATTCTAGCTTGAAACTGACTTAAGGCAAAACAAAGCTATCTCTAACTGTTGGGGAATAACTCCTTTCACTGACCCCAATGAAGAATTTGACAGGGAGAGACGCCCATCCCCATAGCATTGAAAAAACACATTGATTTTCTGAGTGGGCAGAAATGGGGAAAATTAAATAGGAAAAAGTAGCTACCTACTGTATATTTCCAAAGACTGCAACTTAAAAATAAAGTGATTTTTCATTTCCTTTATGAAGGTTGGAATCAAAAGCATTCCATGTCTTTGCAGATTTACTTCCCTCATGGCAGGTGTTTAATTATTTTGTAAACATGAAGTCCAGAATATGAACAAAGCACCTGAAAAAAATTAAAAAGCCAAGAAAAGGGAGGAAATAACACACAAGAAACAAAATTATCAGGTATCCAGGATATTAAAATGTGCCGGTTTGTGACTGGCGGGTGGGGAAAATGTTCCCTCACAAAGGACTGCAAAACAATTAGAACTAGGCTCCCATTCTCCTCATTTACTTGTCCGTAAGATACAATTTCAAAAAGAAGGAAGATAAACATGCTGCACTGAAGGGCATCTGAGATTATTTATGGAACTACTGATATACTTTCCATCTGATTCCCTTGTTATGGCAGAGAAGGAGATGGAAAAAAGTCAAGATTGGATTTTTCGGTATTTAGCCCTTTTACAAGACAATGTGAGGAACAGGCACTCTGTTTGGGAGCCCTTGATGGAAGCTGTTATGAAGTTAATGTACCAGAGAAATGTTCAGAAGCCTCCGGTGTGCAGACTGTGGTGAGTCGAATGGTCAAATGATTCCATCTGTAGCTAAAACGGCTACTGGAAGAATTTAGGTGCCTCCCAGTCATTGCAAATTTGGGACCCCACTGCTCTTAAACTATATCAGGAATTTGTCATTGTTCATAAACACTGCTTCTGGATCGGAAAGAAAAGCAAAGCCTAGGCAAACATTTTAACTCTGTTCAGATGCCTCAGTGTATGTAGAACTCTGGAAGGCCAGCATTCCTCCAGGATTTTAAAAAGAATGCTACAGACAATCTAGGTTTTTGTTTTTCAAGTGTTGGTATGACACTTATACAAGTACAGTATAAGTACATTTACACTACAGTGTGTTCCAATCTTTTATAATTTTCTACCCTCCCCACCTGACTGGTCTACATTCTCCATAATTTCTTCTATTCATTTAGAGAAATCTCTTATTCTCTCCATTCCAACTTCACCCTTCTGAATCGTCTATATTATATTGCAACCGTATTCCCTATATTTGGCCTATTTTCTTTCACAATCCACTCTTCTCCGTCATTCTTTTATCTCTAATTGCATCAAATATAAATATTTCCCAAATATAATCATCCCATCTCTTCATTGTCCATTTACTTTTATGTTCCCATCCCTACACTATAATTTGTCTTGTGGCCAATAGCAATTCCAAAAATAGATTATCCATCTTTCTTTCTGTCTGTCTCTCTGTGTTTCTATCCATGCATCCGTCCGTCCGTCTCTCTCTCTCTCTTCATCATCATCATCATCATCACATCTACTTTGTAAATTCCAATGGTTTTCACAATATCCGTTCCATTTCCCCATTTCCTTGTTGCTAAAACATTTGTACCTGACAAATTAATTTCAGCATCGTTTTCCTATATTTGGCTTGCTTAATATCCTCAGAAACATCCTTCTCACAGAATGGGAAGAACGACTCTGAGGAAACTGATCACTCTTAGGTGCCCATGCCACTACCAAATGGCTGCTCTGCTTCCATTTGGCCATGACTTGAGATATATGAAAAATGGTCAGCCTCCAGGGCCATTTCCTGAAATCTCCAAATACGGCCATGCTGTCACTTCTTAACATAAGGAACTTTTGCTCCCTAGTTTTGAAGTGGATGAAGGAGTGAGGCACTCCAGGCCCAGCAGGGACTGCAATCACCATAAGATACTTGGAAGTTGGTCCCTAGGAAGGGGGGTTGGGGGTTGGAAGCAGTGGTGTAAGCCTCCCATAGAAGTTTCCAATGCCAGAAGCTGGCTTAACTGTTAATGAAATAACAAAAAAATTTCAGAGGCTTCTGTCCTGCAATTGTCTACTGCTGGGGGTTCATTTGGATTCAAGGCAATGAGCAGACAAAGTTTGGATAGAAGGAGATCTGTTTCTGCCAAGATACTGCTTACAAGATAGCTTTGACTAGAAAAAACCAATAAAACAAAGTAAACGATAAGAAAGAGACAGTTTCAGCTAACTAAAATAGCTTGTAGACAGAAGGAATGCATAAACCTGTGCCACTTCTGCCAGTCATGGGCCTCTAATACCAATGGTGGGTGCATCCCTTGGCCACAACACACAACACCAGTCCAGGCTGGGGACCGAGGTGGCTGATCTCAGGACCTTCTTTTATAGATGGCCAGGATAATCAATCACACTTGTTTACTTGCACAGGCATCCTTTCCTTTATCTAAACCCTAATTATTATTCATCTAGATGTTTTTCTCTTATCTTTGTTCACTTTCTTGCCAAATATAAGAATGCCAAGGATATATTTCATGTGGAGTTGAAAGATAGGTCACATCAATTATGGTATCTTAGGTGCTTGGCTAGTAACAAGACAGTTGTGCAAATAAGGGATATAGTATGCTAAGTATGTAGCTATAGAACTTATTCCATGGTAAACTTTCTCATATATTTAGAAAGAGAATACAACACTAAATTGATCCTCCTCACCAACCTTCAAGAAGACCCCCAATACTCCAGTTTCAGGATCCATTAAACCTTAACCATGATCACTGAACTCCCACTCAAACTAGTTCACTAAGCCTACAAAAACACTAAGGGCCCGTCTCCATGAAATTTTTATTCTGAATTTAACCCTGCTTTGCCTTGAGAACGTCTTCATGCAGAGCCCTAATACGGGCTACATGTGAGACAATACGTGTTAAAAAAAACCCCACTTTGCAAGTGTACTACATGTGAAATAAGGGGCTAGCACGTATTGTCCTGCGGTCATGCAGACACTCCTGGGATATTTGGTTGCAGAGCAGCTGTTAGGCAAGTATAGAGGCTGTAAAGAACAGGGAAGATTTCTAAAAAAAACAGGCATGAGAGCCACGTCTGCTTTGAAGGGCTCTCGCATCTATTTTTTAAAATCTTCCCTGCTCATTACAGCCCCTGTAGCCACCTGACAGTTGCCCAGCTGGGTGCCCTATACCCACCTGACAGATTAATCACCTAGGTAAGCCTGACAGCTGCCCTGCAATCAGCTGAGCAACTGTAAAGGGGTTATAGGGGCTCTCAAGAGCAGGAGAGGAGAACAAGGAGCTAATTAATTATGCACCTCTTTCTGCTTGAATGAGTCAGCCTCCAGGCAAGGAGCTAATTAACAGGTAGCTCCAAGGGGTTGCAGGGACTTGAAATTTCTCTCTCTCCTTCTCACACATGGATGCACAGACAGGGGGAATCCCTCCTGGAGGAATGTCTTCCTCCTCCCCTCCCTCCTCTCTCTCTCTCCCTCCTCCAGCCCAAGCCCTCCTTCTCTCAAACATGTGTGTGCATGCGCACACACACAGGGTGGAATCCCTATCAGAGCCCTATGAAAGCCACTGCTCTTTTAAACATTTTATCGGGGCTTTGACAGCCCCTCTCCCCACCTGAAAGCTGACAGTTGCCCTGCATCCAGCTGAGTGGCTTTCAGGCAGGGAGAGGGGCTACTGTGTGCACGTACAGAGCACCGCTAAAATGAGAGCAGTGGCTTTCATGGCTCTTTTAATCATTTTATCAGCACTCTGACAGGGATTTCACCGTGTGTGTGCATGTGTGTGTGGAGGAGGGAGAGAGAGAAAGAGGAGAGGGGAGGAGGAAGACATTCTTCCAGGAGGGATTCCACCCTGTCTGTGTGTGTGTGTGTTCGCACGCACAGGCAAGAGGGGAAGAGGTGGAGAAAACCACAGTATCCCGATGCAGGGATTTACCGTGGTTTTCATCGGGATGGGCGGGTTTGCCTGGAACCCCCACTGTCCTCCATTATCATGGGGACACCTTAATGCGAATTAAGATTTGCATTAAGCTGTCTTGCTTTCACCACGTTTTTTTTTTAACTCCATGGGGATGCACCCTAAGTAATCTTAAACTATCTGCAGTTCTTTCAAAACTGTGATTTTGGTGACCATGATGTCTACATTTTTGCCACAGCAAGTTTGTGACCCTCCCTCAGTATATGCAAAACACAATGATGAAGCAAATTTGCATATATATAAGTCTAGGCCCAGAAAACTGTGGTTTACTGGAGGGTTTGAAGAAAGGGATGTTGGAAGTTCCAGTTCTCTTATTATTAGCAGAGCCCTTTCCACACTCAGCCTTTCTCTGATATATACCTCAGGATAGGGGTCTGTTGTTTGTATCCTAATGCAGACTATGGTAGGCCTCACCTGAAGCCAGCCACAGTCTGAACTAGCATGCACATAGCAAACCCCTGTTCTGGGATATGTTCCAGAATAAAACCAAGTGAAGAAAGGCCCAGGTCTTAGGATTTATTTGATTTTGACATAGCCAAATTCTCCTGCATAATGAAGGACTACTATTCAAAGAAATTATTTGCTGATGTCAGTGGGGTTGCTCTGATTGTCATCTTCTTTTGCTGCAAATGTAAAGAGAAAACCTAAAGGATGTCGTTCAAGAGAATGGGAGAAAATATTAGGCTCAAAGTTCTCATAGTGACAATGATTTCCTGAGTTTTCATGTGGAGTTTTGATGCTGTTGCTGAAGAATCCCAGACTAATTAATTAAATTTTGGAATTGAATTAAGTAAAAAAAAAATGGGGGACTCTAATATCAATTCAAGATTCCATTTCAGCTAAGGCAGAGATGTCACTGGGCACTGGGAACAAATCCCAATCTTGTCTCTCTGTCCATTACCTAATGAAAGCACTCAAAATGAACAGACTGATGTACAGGAAAAAATGGCAGCAAAGCAGAATCACAGGAAACTACTGTTGGTCTAGGTTCATCCACTTTGCCCTACATGCTTTCACTTACCCTTAGTCGGGTGAACCCTATTGCTAAATATTGTATGCCAACAGGAGCATCTGGATAGAAGAGTGAACTATGCAAATGTAGCACAAACAAAACCCAGTGAGATGTGAACATCAAGCACTGTGTGTACAAACATTGTGCAATTATCATGTGAAAGAATTATCATGTGAACATCTGCCCAAAACAGTACACATAGTGAAGCCTAAGCCTCCTGTTTCTCCTCCCTCCATTCTTGACTACTTATTATTGTTCCTCGCTGCAAAAAGCCTACTTCCAAGTATGGATGCCACCCTCTAGATTGGACTAAAAGCCTGATGGATGCAGTGATGGGTGGCCAGAATGCCCTAAGAGCCCCTTCCACATGGAGACACACCTTCAGTCTTCTTTTCCTTCTTCTTTCTGATGAAGAAACTGCTATCAGAATTGGTTGGGTCTCAGAAAGCAGTAGAATTGGTTGCAGGATCATTCAGGCTCTTGAATGGGGTATCACCTGCTCCCCTTGTGAGCAAGTACTGTATAAACTAAACTACCTTCAGAGCTTTGTTGAGTATGAACAGGGGCTAAAGGCCTAGGACTGTTGGATTCTTTTCCTAACAGCCCTGGTTCTATTCATCCTCTCACGTTACTTGCAAGTAGAACTGCAAAGTGGGAAATTTACCTGATATCTCTATTCCTCTCCTCATCTCAACCATTATTATAGGCCCTGTCACAGGTGAGTCCTGCAGCATCCAATACAGGTGCACAAGATAGCATGGCACATGCTCAGAACCTCATGTGCATATACACCATTGCAAAGAACACACCTTTAAAGTACTCTAGAATGAATTAAAGATATTAAATGATGGCTGCGTCCCCATGCACTCCATTTAGCCTGAACTGGACTACATTTATTCCAAATACAGAGGTGAGTCCAAATTGATCCATCCCCATGCAATTGACAAAAGCACGGGCTCAATTCAAATGTGCCTGACCCCATGCAAACCGTGCTAAACTGCTGCTCAGGGAGACAACATCCTTTTCTCTCCACACCCTCTCTCCTGATAGGAGGCAGGTTGATGTCACCAACTAGTGAGGGCAAGAAATGCCACCCAACGCTCCTTCCCCAATCACAACTGCTGGGCATTAAACAGTGATCAAACAGAAATGAGCCTCTTTGCTGCCGTTCCTGTTCTGTGCATTGGGGATTGCAAATGCTGGGCATTTTTAAACAGTGATAAAAAAAACCAAACCTCTCCTCTCTGCATTCCGTCGCTGGGCAAAGGTAAAAGAACTGATTGCCCCAGTTTGACAGGTAAAGATGCAGCGATGAGGGAGGTCATCTGGCCCTTGTTGTCCCATGAGCCTCTTCCTTCAACCCTTATTCCACCCCTGCTCCCTGATTGCCAGCAAACAGCAGTTTAGCTGAGGACCGCTTCTCTGATAAACTGCCTCTAAACATTGTAGCGGCTTTGGTTAGCGTATTCCACCCCCACTCCGCGATCGCCAGCAAGCAGCTTCTGAAGTTTTCCAGCTAAAAAGCTTACTAAAGCCACTACAATGTTTATAAGCAGTTTAGTAGATGAGTGCTTCTCTGCTAAACTGTCTCTAAACATTGTAGTGGCTTTGGTTAGCATCTTAGCTGGGAAACCTCAGAAGCTTCTTGCCGGCAATCAGGGAGTGGGGGTGGAATAAAGGTTGCAGGAAGAGGCTCATGGGACAGCAAGGACCAGATGACCTCCCTCATTGCTGCATCTTTACCTGTCAAAGACAGTTCTTTTACATTTGCACAGTGATCAGATCATGGAGAGAAGAAGTTTTGTTTTTTGGTCACTGTTTAAAAATGGCCAGCAGTTGTGAACCCCAACGCACAGGACAGGAATGGCAGCACAGGACGTGAAACTCACCCACTAACCTTAACTCCTCTCCAAATAGCCCTGGAGCACCCCCATGCATGGACTTGTCCTCCAAAATAATGCAAGCTTGCCTCCCAAACTGTAGATCGGATTTGGGTGATTTGGTTCGCTTGTAGCCCAGTTTGAGGGCTTTGCATGGGGATGCTCCTTGCCAAATCTGGATTTGATTTAGACTATTTAGTGCATGGGGATGCAACATATGAGCAATTTCAGGAAAATCCAAGATCTCCATGTGGAAGATTAAATAATATAAGATCTGACCAGTACTAATCAGATTATGCTGCATTTACTATGGGATCTTGCACCTTTGGATCACTCTTCACCCCACTGATTATAATCCACATTTCAGTCTTTACTGTACCTTAAAGTTTTTATTATTTGCAAGTAAACATATATTATTGTTGCAGAAATAGACTACAGCAAGAAGGGTAGTTTGCTATGGCATAAATGCTAGAAAACTGGGCAGTTGGTTGCTCAAAATAAGAAAAAATGATGCACAGCACAAATGTATCCAATATGGCTTGCTGTAATTAGTAATATAATGTTTGTAAGAGATCCAAAGCAATCCCAAGGAAAAGTCATCTTTCCCTAGAAAACCTGTTTGCAAATGGCATCGTCTTTCCGCCTTCTTCAACTTTGTGAGTTCACAGCATCTGCTGTTTAAATATAACAGCACATATGGCAGCATCATTTCAAAGAGCAATGTACAATTTTTTTCAAAACTTAGAAGAGACTATTATGATTACTTCTGTCATGTTGATTGGGACACAGCTATGATCTTCTTGCAAAAGGAAGAATCATAGTGTTGAAGAGAACTCAAAAGGTCATCCAGACAATCCATGTTTTGGTACAGAAAAGCCACTGTAGTGCTGACCATAAGATGCATTATATTTTTCTAACTATATAAACTCCAGATTACCCTAAAACTAATGTAAATAACATACATCATTGATTGAAATAACACAAAATTAAAAGGGAAACCAAAGGTGACCCAAAGGTTTGGGCAGGCAAACAGCCATCCCCTCTTGACCATCAGTCCCTGTCCTAAGGACCTAGAAGGAGCATGACAGCTGAGGAGTGGGAAATCTCACCCTTGGAGTGGCCTTTCCAAAGAAAAAATGTCCCCAGGCCAGTGTCTGGTACATGGCAGGACCCAAAATATGCCTACATGGTCAGGGTTCCATCTGCCCTTCCAGTCCTCTCATCATAGCTCTGGCTGCATTTTCAGACCTGCAATAGTGAAAGTCCATTCCAGGCCCATGGCTGTCTGGATAAGGTCTTTGGCAGCCACCCAGGGAAAATACCATACTTTCAGCAATTAGCTGCCCCATCAGTGTCTCTTGTGAATATAGGCACATTGTACCGGAGAAAGCACAGATTATGTTAAGCCTGCAAAATGGCCCCATGTCATAATACTGATATTTCTCAAAGTGTTGTTGAGAGAGAATAATGGAATTATCAAACTTTGTAGACCATCCAAATAGGAGTCATTCTAAGAAAATCTGTTCACAAAGGAATCTCACCCAGGATCTCAGCTTTCATTTTGAGCCTGCTTCACGTTCTTCTATTATATTTTAAAATATATTTTATATTGTTTTGTTATCACTTATCATTTACCCTATTCTTCTGAAACTTTACCTTTCTACTAAAGATACTCCTCTGTCCTTACTGCTTAACCATCTTTTCTTCTTCCATGTATTATTTACAGAGATGGGGATTCAGTGGTCCCGGAGACACTAGAAATGCAGTTAACCACAGAAAAAATAAATTTTGAGCAAAAGGGACATGAAGTATATTTTCACAATCTGAAGATTCCCCAACAAAGCCCTCAACTTATCACACAGCAGATACAGTGGAATTCAATCACTACAAAAAGAGACAGGGGTGGTGGTGGTGTACAATCAGACAGAGCTTTTTTTTGGTTGCCCCATCAGTGTGTCAAACTGTTTTATTAAACTGAGCACCTAAAAAGCTGAGGGTTTCCTTTCTTCACTATCCCAGGCAAAGCCATGATGTCCTCCAGAACAGGAAACATTCCCCATTCATTCACTGGAAAGGTATTACTTTGCCTCCTCTGCTCAGCTCTGGCCCACACTGTTGGTGCTGGTACCATTGCTGCTAGCTGCCTGCTGATTATCTCTTTTTCTTTTTTTGACAAAACTTCCCTGACGAGGAATGCTTGCCACTGATTGGCCACTCATCTCCTGGTTTTCCATGTTCCTGATTGGTTGACCATCTGTAGCAGAAGCTGGGGATTGGCTACAAAAGCCTCTGTAGGCTCCCACCCAATCTGACCCAAAGGTGAGTCACCCTCAGGAAGCAATGATTTTCCATCTGGGAAAGTGGTGGGTAGTCAGAGGGTTTGGGATGCAGTGAAGTGATCCCACATATGTCTGTCCTTGGAGCTTCAAATTTGCACAGAGAGTGCTCCTTTAACCATGGGTGTTTTTCCACTGTCAGAAAGTACCCATTTTTGCACCCATTAAGGACCCATTTGGGTGTGAGCCGGATGATCTCATTTCCACCATGGCACCCATTTGGGACCCGATTGTTTTGACTGCCGCTGGGGAAATCTGGATTAAATGGGTACTTTCTGGCCTTTAATCTGGCTTTTCTGTAGACCCCATTAATGGAGTCTACAATGGGGTCTTCAGGCAGAAAATCCGGATTAAAAGGAGCCTGATTCCACTCTTGTGTGGCAATGGGGTTTAGAAGAGGCTAGGGGGAGGGGCACCCATGGGGGGAGCCCCAAAACCTAAGCTTCGAAGTCATTTCGAAGTCATTTCGAAGTGCAAAATAGCTCTGGAGTGTCTTTGAAGTCTGTGCTGATCTTCAGAGTGAACTTTGAAGTGACTCCGAAGTCACTTCGAAGTCACTTTGAAGTTCACACTGAAGATCAGCACAAACTTCAATGGAGCTGTTTTGCACAGACTTCGAAGTGACTTTGAACTGACTTCGAAGCCACTTCGGAGATTGCACCCCCTGTCCCCCCAAACACCTGGGGTGACAAGCAGACCCCTCATGGGTAGATCCGGATTTCCAAATGGGTGCTCTGGTGTTTCCACGGCAGGGAGGCTAGCACCCATTGCTATTGGGTGCTAGACCACCCTTAGAAACACATTGGGTACTTTCCTTAATCCAGATCTACTAGATCCGGATTAAGGAATGTACCCATTCCTTAGATCAGGATCTTCTTAGATCCAGATTAAAGGAGCGCAGTGGAAAAACACCCCATGTTTGATCACACCTGGATCTTTCATTGTTGGAACTCTAGAGGTAATCTGGTAAGAAAATAGAGAAGACACTCAAACCAAACAGATGCTGCACTTATAGATGATTTTTGGAAATGCTAAGTTAAATACAGTATATATCTGTTTCATGCTACAATTTCAGGGCTTCTCCTAAAAGCAAACAAAACAGAAACTTTTTTGAAAAAATAACTGTATTGCAAGTTTCCATTATTTTCTAAAAACGATTTAAATATAAATTAATGTATTTCTGCACTGTGTACAAACTGACAAAAGGAATAATCTGAATGTTTGGTTATTTATTTATTTATTTATTTATTTATTTATTTATTTATTTATTTGTTTGTTTGTTTGTTTGTTTGTTTGTTTGTTTGTAAAAAGTAACTGGATACCCAAAGTGTCACAATGAGTTTACTTCTGGCTTGAGATGGAGAAAGGTTTCTTGTTTCCTGAAAGAGCAGAATATTAGAAGCTTTGTGCTAGGAAAGAATTCAACATCCTCCTTGTTTGGGTAATAACTCCTCCATTAGAGACAATATTAGAAATTCAGCTTTTGATCTCTCCTTCTGGACTCTTTAAAATCCAAGCTGTGAACCAGCAGCTGATGCTTTACATATCACCCCAACAGCCAGCAATATATAAAGCTGGGAAAACTGCATGCAAGGAAAATTAATGATGGGCTATTAAGGGATATATAGTAGCTCACATTTGCATTATACTCCATTACAGCAAAGGGAAGCTGCCTGTCTTTTGTTGTAGTAGTAAACAAGCAAGTGAGCATTACAGAGCAAAATAAATGGGAAAATTTCTGCTGATCCATTCTAATTGTGAAGAAGCCAAGGAAAAGAAAGGAAGAAAGACGTTCTTGTCATTATCGCAGAACAAGTGCGGGAAGTTGCACTGGTACAACTGATGGCAAATGAGCTCAGTAGCACCCTTGTGAAGCTGTACAGTAGCATATGGTACAACAGATCTGGAGCAGCAAATGCCAGAGTGTTGAAACAAGTCATTTGTTAAATTAACAATTGCAAGCAGCACAACAACAACAACAAAAATTGATCCATTCCAACTCAACTTTATTAGTTCATACTAATAAAAATCCTTCCCAGTACCCCTTTCTTTATATTGACACTATATAAATCCTTTTGATATTGATCTGGCTAATTGCTAGGTTAGCTAATATTTAAAAGGGGGACTCTTAAATTTAAAAGTATCATATCTTGAAAAAAATTGCCTTCTGGGGTATTCAAATATGGGTCCTAATTACCATGTGCGACTAAATTGTGATAAGTAGTACAGACATGGGATACATTTTAATTATTCTTATGTATTGTGTGTGCCAATCCTGAACATACTTCCTAAAAGCAAATCCCACTGAAAGCAGCAATACATATTCTTCATTTTCTACATGACAGGTCTGTTCTATTCTAATCAATGTAAGAAATGGTGTTATAAGAGTACCTAGATAAGGATGATCAGTGAATGTTATCTAGCAGGAGACAGGACAGAGAATTTAGGTAGAAGATACATACGGTAGTAAAAATAAGATCAAGATGCCAGACTCGGGGAACTTTCTCAAAAGAGATGACAGAAAACACAGACCATCAAATCTTCTGACTAAAGAGAGATTGTACCATGTTGAGGTTGGAAATCCTAGAGGGCTGGTCTAGCTCCTGATTAAAAACTTTCAGTGAAAAAGATTTGGGGAGCTTTTGCACCACACAGATTGACACATTAAAACTTGGTTCAAAATGTTTGATTCAGACAAAGACCAGAGGAAGCCATGGTGGAATGTGCCTCAATCCTATCTTGCATGGTAAACAGGGGACATTCTAAGCTAAAGGTCCATACAGGCTGTGTGTTCCTTGGGAGGAATGGCTTCATAGTGACCACTATATCAAGCATTCGACAATTTCCCCAGCAGCAGCTGGCACAGTCCAAATGACCCATTCAGTATCTGCCTTTGGTTCCACATCTGAATCATTTTTTTCTACCATTAAGAAGGCTGTCTCCTACCAAATTCCACCCTCCTAGATTATAAACTCACTCACCTTGTCTCATATATTGTCCCATGTTGTTTTCATTAATATACATATTTGCACACACATTTCCCCTATGACATATATTGTCATAATAATTTCTTTTTCTGGAAAAAAAAATGCACCACAAAATTCAGATAACTACAAATTTCCAAGAACACTTGTAATATATTCTTATGGGACTGTAGAACTTCTCAGCTGCTAAGACATCTTGCACATCAGCTATCACGTACTGATGTGTATGAAATACGAGTCTAGAGAGAATCAGACTATGTACCTAGTTCACCTTGTAATATCTGATTGACATTGTTTCTTCAGTTCTCGAGGAAGGGCCCTTCCTGTCATCTGCATGCTCCTTTTGCTGAATGTGCCAGAGGTTGTATCAGGGGTTGAATCCTGAAATATTTGCATGTGAAGCACCTGCTATACAACTACACTTCAACTGTCAAATATAAACTCTTCAATAACAAATAATGAAATCACATAGCATTGGATGTCAAATGCATATGTCAACTACTTGATGAATATTTGCAAATGTTGGATTGCTTGTGAAATATTTGTCATAAAAAAACTAAATAGAATAATTTTTAGGAAAACATTTAAGAGCAAAATGTCTTTCAATTCTAAACGCAGCCTTGTATATTCAATTCAATCCAGCCCTACCCAACCAAAATAATTATTTCCCATATTGTTGATGATAAACAGATCTTATATTCTCACCTTCCCAGTAAGAAAAAGAATATTGTCTAGCACTGTGTCTATTACTGGCAGTGGCATTATTTACAGAAAATAACATAGCATTAGTTAACATGATGAATCAGTAAAATTATAAACTCTTTATTCATTGAGAATTTATTTGTATTAATGGGTGTGACGGTTTCAGGGGTCAGGCTGCAATGGGCAGTAAGGTTTCTTTGTCCCTTGCAAGCCTCTTTGCAGGATGCATGGCTTGCTGCCCATGCAAAGCCCTTGCAAACCCTGTTTGCAAGCCTTTTTGCACGCTCTGGTTAGAGGCTGCAAAAAGGGCGGGAAATCCTGTTCGGGTCCGGGTGCAATGATTGGCTGCAGGTGTGGTTTGGAGGGAAAAGCTGTCCAGGGATTTGAGAGCTGGAGGGGCTAGAGGAGGAGTTTCCAACAATCAGGCGTACGGGACAGGAACTTCTATGAGGAGTCTCCAGCAGCATTTTATCCCAGCAGCTTACCCCAGGAGGTGACAGCCAATCAGGGCCAGAGGGAAAAGAACATAAATGGACTCAGAGTACAGCAGACTGGGTCTTCGTGCTGGGACTGATGCTGAAGGGGACAGAAGAGCTGAACCTGAGGGAGCCGAACCAGTAGCTGACCATTGGTCTTGTGGCTGAGTGATTTCTGAAGGAGACAATCGTGGAGGATTGTGGCTCTGAGGGAGACTTCACTAGCAACTGACCAGGCTGGATGATCGGTCAAGCAAGGACGGACTGGGCCTTGTGATCATCAAGAGCCACGTTCTGGTACACTGGTTAGGCTGAGGCAGAGCTAGCCAGGAGGGTGGAATGTAGGGAGGTTTGTCTTTAAAAGGGAAACTATTTTCCTTTAGAGTAAGGGGTAGCTCCTAACCTTAAGAGACTTGTAGATTTAAACCAGCAACTACCTGAACCCTATTTTCCTTTCTAGTATTGCTTATGTATAATAATAAACCTGTTTTAGTTTACTGTTTAAACCGCTTGCTACCTGCATGTTTGTGTTTACACTGTAGTACTCACTCGGCCGTTGCATGAACCCAGCATCCTAACAGGGCCAAGCTACTCTTAGGAGGGCAGGCACTGACTGGAACGCTGGGGATCGTGACAATGGGTAGTGCAAATAAACAATCCAGGTCTCAAAGATGGTAGCTATTTTATACCCCCACTAAGATTCACCTATGCCCTGGTCACACAAGTAGTTTAGGATGACCTCAAGTCATCTTCAATCATGTTACTCATATTGTTTTATTTTAATTTGTTTTCTAAGCCATCCTACCCCCATTAGATTGTCTTAACTGTAGTCCTCATTTTTACAGCCCATCCTAGCATCTCAGGATGTCTTCACTTCCTCAAGTGTGAGTTAGGAGGGGGACTACAGGAGGCTTAACTGTGCTGTGGTGGGTGGGGTCCAGTCTTCCATTTGGCCAATTGGCACATGTGGAGTTTGTGAGGCACCTCCCCTCCTGTCCTCAGTTTATGTGTATGATTCCTCTAACATTTTTACACAAATTTATTGTTTTTTTTTAATTAATCGCACAGAGAAAAAAGCACATAAAAAAAGAAGGGGGCATGGAGGGGGGAGCAGGCTTAAAAAAGAACCTCAAACACAGACCCTCACCTCCCTTGAGTGACAGAATGACATCCAATCAGAAAGGAGATGGATTTGATCCAGAAAAAGGGGTGGAGAGTCAAGAGGAGGCTCAGGTTCATCTTGGAGAAAGGTATCACCAATGTGGCCCAAGGCAGAGATGGCCTGAGAACTACCTATAACAATCTAGGTGTGACCATTAATTCACTGAATTAATGAATAGGCTGTCCTGTCTCAGACTTGTGTTACCAGGGCCCTAGAGAAAAGCAAGCTGTCCCCACTATCTGGTAACAGCAGTTTGGATAAATGCTGGCTCCAGACATCTTAAATTGTGCCCTTCAATTTGCAATAATCTTTTATCTTTCAACCAGAACCACCTGGCAATGCTAGTTAAAAAAAAAAATCCCTTTGTTAAAATTTTTCTTTTTCTTTTTTTCTTTTATGTATAGTATGGTCCTTGGACTAATCAATTCTCAGTAAAATCTGAAATCATTCAAAATATGTACTTTATAAATACTGCCCTCACTCATTATTCATAATTTTAATGCATGCATTTTTTTAGCAACTACAGGCACCAGAAAGTATTAAGTGTGCGTGAAGATTTTCCAGTGGAGTTTTCAGGTGCAACTCTGGCTGTGTCTGCATTTACTGATGGAGTGCAACTGTCATTAGAGGCATCATTTTTGAAGGACATAATTTCACACCATCAGTGTTGGGACTTTGAAGCACTGTTCCAAGGAATGCCTTCTTGATCTGAAATGGAAACAAGGAGACATCCTATTGATCACTGATCACAGTAACTTCCCTTCAGGCACTGCTATCTCATACCAGTAAGTGGATACCTGGCCTCCCCTAACCTCCATTTTCCCATAAGCACAATGATTTCATATTTGCCAATTTGACATTGAGAAAGTTTTTTAGGATCACATTTATAGGGAGTAATTAGGAATTAGTAATTTACAAGCAGTTTTTATGCATTTTTTCCAAGGGCTTTACAAATAGCATAGCAATAGGATAAAGAGATGGTGCCATAAGCAAATATGATGGTTTGATGTAGACCAGACAAAGACTGATCTGGTTCCACTCTTAAGTAGGAAAAAGGACCTGAGGCCCATATTTGCCTTATACCAAGTCTAACAATTTACCACCTAGCTCAGTAATTTCTACACAGCCTGGAAGCAGCTCATCCTTATTCAGGAAGGAGTCTCTTGCAGCCTCCTGTGGTGACATCAAGGACAAAAACCTAGCAGAGCGTTCTGATACTCCTTCCCATAATTCATTTAACATAATTATTCATTTAACATAAGAAGGACCTCAATGGATCGGGCCCATGGCCCATCTAGTCCAGCAGTTTGTTCACACAGTGGCCAACCAACTGTGGTGTGGATGTCTATCTACCTCCCTTTGTGCTTGCTTCTCAGGAATGTGCCCGTTCTCCTTAACAGGGGAAGCAGGTAGGCACGTAAGTTACTAAAGCTACACCAATCACACACTTAGAAGAGATAAGCAGTCAAGTTTTCTCCTTCCTTCCTTCCTCTTTCCCTCTTTCCCTCTCTCCTTCCCTTTCCCTTTCCCTCTACTTCTTCCTCTTTCTTTCTTTCCTTCTCTCTCTCCCTGTCTCCCCCCTCCTTCTGAATTAGGGAGAAAAGGGTGTTGTTAGCTCCATACATTCCAATTTGCCTCTTGCTGCTACCTTGGGAGAGGTGATGCTACCTTGGGAGAGGTGATGCTACCTTGGGAGAGGTGATGGCAGGACAAGGTTGTGATATGCCATGGTTGTCCAGATAACTCCACAGAATGTATCTATTTGTGATTTATGCCTGTGAAATCTTATTGTTCCAGTTAAGTTTCCTCAACAGCAACGACAGTCTTGTCATATATCTAAAACTGCCTCACTCCTATAATTAACACACTGAGCATTTGCATCGTCTGTTGTTCCTCTCTTGGCATTTCTGTGCTTGTGTCTTTGCTCAGATGTTATTTTGGAAAGTTTTTTTTCCCCCACTTGGAATAAAATGGCAGTAAAAAGAAGAAGAAGAAGCTCTTATGTGCACATTTTAAAAAGAGCCAACAATTATTGTCAGACAATACAAACAATTTTATTTTTATTTAAGTCGCGGCACCAAATAATGCAAAGATTTCAGCTTCTATTTCTGATGTCCTTTCCATGCACAGAAGGAGTGCAGGTTGAGAAATGTTCACCTAACAGACTGCAATACTTGAAAGGCACCGACTTGCAAAGCACAGGATAGAGATCTGAAACCATATGGTAACAATTTATGGATCACACTGAGGGCTTCTGCCATTACAACCTCACAGTGAGTGTTACTGCTCTTGTATCTATGGTATAAAATGATAACTCATGAAGATTTTGTATTTAAGAGGGCATTCATGCTTCAACCATTTTCACTGCTGTTACTTTTATTGCTTTTGTCATAAGTTTCTTTCTACTTGATAGATACTTAATGTCTGTGAACCCAGCTCTGACGTCCAGATGAGAATCCTCTAAGTTAACACCACAATATACCCAAGGTATACTTCTTTATATATTACCAGGATGATTTGTAGCTTTATGGAAAGGTTCTGCAGAGCAATGCGGCAGCCCTACACACACTGAATCAAGAGTAATTAAAGGCAAGAAATGTGCTTCAGCTGGCACCGAGGGAGAGGCATTTTGCAAAATGCGGATGTGCTTTTTCAGAGGTAGGAATGAAACAGATTGCTTTCATTAGGACAAGGATTGGTTTTAGAAGATATGGTGAGATTCCTTCATTTCTCTTGTTTTCTGACTTACGGTGAGTCTTGGGATGGTGGGAAGGGAGGGAGAAACACAGGCAGAAACCTCATTGCACCATTTGGCACTTTGAAGATGCCATGAGGGTGCAGAGTCTACTTGATAACTGCCCCCTCATCATGCATCCCATGGTGGGCAAGAGCATGGATACCATGCTCTTCCCCTGCCATGCTTACACCAGCACTCTTCTAGGGCTTTGCTAGCAGAATGATCTGAGCACCAAATAACAGCTCTTCAAACCACCCTTACCCTGAGGAGGGGGCTGTGCTGCCTCCATTGCAGCCACTGCTCAAGTGGACCTACTGGTTCCCTTGGCAATGTTTGCAGCTAGTGAGCCCAGGAAATGGCTCGTGAAGACATTTTATAGGTTCAAAGGCACCCACACACTGTCAAAGCTGAAGATGATCCACAGTTGTGATTGAGAGGGGGGCAAGAGGAGTAGCACACCTTCATATTAGGAATAGCTCTGTGTGGAAGTAACCAAAAACGCCACATTTCCTTTACAAAAATAGACTTATTAGGAATTGCTAACCACAGCTTAAGAAGAATCTGTATCACAATAAGTAACATCTCCTTGAAGAACCTTGGGATGATGTACCTCCTAAAATAGCTGCATCTTAAAAGAAATTATTTTAGAGTGAAATGGTTTTCTTTTTCAGTTATTGACATGTTGACCCTGTCCCTGCATCATTCACAGGGGTAAGGAAGATTCCAAGATGGTGTTGGCAAGGAATAAACACAAGGTAATCACACTGTGGTCTGTGCAGCTTGTGTTTGCATAAACAATGTGTGGAAATTACATCTTGCTGTATACCATGAGAAGTAAGACAGAATGCTGGACTAGATGGTTTGTGGCCTGATCCAGCAGGGCTTCTCTTATGTGCATGTGGACAAATGTTGCAGAACTTGTACACAAGCCCCTGGTCTCTTTTCTAGCTTTAGGAGTATTTTACCTCCAAACCATATGACTATTAATTTTCCTAGTTTGGCAATATGAAGATGTGGGTTGCACAATTTGCATGTGAACTTCTCTATTGCACCATGAGGGAAGGAATCACAAAGCGTTCACAGTCATGCCCTTTGAGATCATTCCAGTGAAGAACTCTGAAACCAAGGTGTTCTCCACATATTGTATGTCTCATTTGAAATGTTACATTTGAATGACTAACCAACATCAGCTACCATAGCAGCTGTTCTTCTAAGCCCCAAATTCAGGAGGGATCTTTGGGTGAAAGGCAAGGTGTTTTTTTTTTTTTAATGAATGAATGAATCCCTTTCTTCTTCACATACAAGTTGAGTAGAATGTGCGAAATCTACTACCATATATTCCGGCGTATAAGATGACTGGGTGTATAAGATGACCCCCAACTTTTCCAGTTAAAATATAGAGTTTGGGATATACTCGCCATATAAGAAGATGACACCCGGCGTATAAGACGACCCCTGACTTTTGAGAAGATTTTCCTGGGTTAAAAAGTAGTCTTATATGCCAGAATATACAGTATGTTCAATATGGCTACTTTCCAGTCATATAGCAGTCGTACACTGTCTCCATCTCATTTTCAGGCATTGTTTTTGTTTTATGGTTTGGGGATATTCATTTTATATTTGGTTTTTAATGCTGTAACCCATCCTGAGATTTTTGGGTATAGGGCAGGATAAAAAGCTAAAGAAAGAAAGGAAAAGAAAGAAATTCCATTTATTCTAATTCTGGGACCACTTCCTTTTACTTGCCTGCTCCTCATATAGGCCCTAGCTATTAACTTGAACGAGAATGAAATAGTGAATGCACTGTTTTTCTAGAGAGGGCATTCAGACATTCATGAACAAGAAGAATGGGCTTCCAGTTATTACACATGTACAAGTGCCATTTTCTGGCTGGTTTTGATACTGCATGTGTGGATGTCACTTCTGAGATGGCGGATAATGTAAAATAGTGTCCAGACAAAATCCTTTCACTTTTTTAGGTAAAACCAGGGTTGGGAGTTGATTTCACTACGATAATGTTATAGCAAGATGTAATCCCAATATCCCAGGCGCATGCTGAGATTGCCATGGATACATGTGGCAATCCCAACATAGCCCCAGGAGAATCCCAAGTTTTAGACCCTGTCTGGATGGGGCCACTCTGACTACAAACTTGCACAACAATTAATTAATAGCCTCCAGTATCCTATGGGCGAAGAATGGCTCCCAAGAGTTCTTTCCCCCTTACTGTTGAATAGCCTCCTTTCCTCCCGCCAGAACAGACTTTCAGTCTAAAGCAATTCATTGGTTTCAGGGACTGAGAAAAAAAACAAAAACCTTTAATGATGTGAAAATGCCACTATAATCATAAAATCTAATTTAAAAAGTCAAACTCAAACATCTATATCACAACACAAATAACAAATCCCTTGAAAAGAAAAAAAGAAAAGAAAGCCATCCAAGGGCAATACCCAACTAGGAGCAGCCATCTACTTCCACCTACTTTCTAAAAGCTTATTTTTAAGATGGTAGAAGTGGTTTTTTTTTTTTTCCTCAAAAGACTGAGCTGTCAGAAACGGATGGGGATCATGTTTTCCAATTTGGCCATTAACGTTTCTGAATAGACTTAAGTCGGGATCCAAGGATCCCCTCTGTCTGAGACTCAGCCGCCTTGCTTCCAATGCTTGTTCTTTTGCTCCAAAATACTCATTTGCTATTGTTGTAAAAGCAAAGCCACAAGAATTCGCGCCTTTTCCATCTGAACTGCAATCCATTGTTATTAAGGGACACCTCTAAGTATTATTTCTTATCATGAGGCCATGATAAACAATCACAACAGATTTCAGGCAGAGCTGTTCCACCAGATGCATTCTTGGAAACCGAAGGGGTGGGGGTTAATTGCACATGTAAAAGAGTCACATTAGCATATTTCAATTTTCAGAAAAGAAATTTTTAAAAAGATTGGAGGGAACACTGAGCTGAAATAGTCAGGTGGGTGATTTAGGGGACTTTCTGTGTGTGTGGGGGGGGATGTCCTCCCCAAAGTTGCTGACATGCTCCCTCCATCACTTTGCAGGGGAAGGGAGAGGAGAGAGGGAGGAGAGGGAGAGAAAAGACATAATAGCTTTTAGTCTGTCATTTCCCCCCACAGAGTAGTAAATAAGAGCTTTGATACATAAAAGCAGTTATCAAACAGTAACAAATTAGCTCTTTGCCATCTGCGATCCACATGAGAGGGAGAGGGAAGTGGGTGACAGTTTGGGCAAGATTTTAAAATATGAAATAAACTATTTATGAACTGGTTTCAGAGTCATGTTGTCTACTTTGCTCCTTCAAATGCAGCCACAAGAAAGAAGCAAGGTTTTCAACACTAACTGAAAACAGCAGTTGCGGTCAGAGTTCTTTAAACGATGCTAATTGCTGGCTGACATTCATAAAGAAGATCTTTTCCTTCCTACCACAGAGCACTCTGGTACATTGTCACTTTCAGAACATCATTTCAGAGGCGAGGGACGATGCCACGTTCTGTCATAACTTTTCTGGGAATGGCCTGTCACACAGAACCATGGCCTATGTTTTTAATCCAGCTTCATTCCACCTTCGGAATGAGAAAACACAACAGCAAAGTGACTGGCCATTTTCTTTCCACATCATCTAAGCAAAAGGAAGACTTTTCTGAGTTAATTAATCCCCAAAGCAAACAGCATGCCATTTTGTTAATGCATTCTCTCACTCTGAAAGTGGACTGAAGTTGGATTAAAACTTAGGTGTGAATGCAGCCTTATACCAACATCCATTTTAACCAACACTGCTGCTACCTATGCTTTTGAATTCCATTTCCATTTCCATTTTTATTTATATACCGCCTTTCCAAAAATAAATTTCTGCCCAAGGCGGTTTACAACAAATGGAAAAAACATATAATATGAATACAAAAAAAAGAAAAAAGATATGGCAAATATAGTTAGTCAAATAAATACATAAGTCAAAAATACATTGTACGTTATAATAAATAATACATCATATAATAATAACAACAATAGTAATTTTAAAAAACCCCAAAAACTTATAAAACAGTCATTGTTTGCAACACTGAGGCCACTGAGAGTGGAACTTAAATAGGTGACTCAGCCCCACGCCCTTTTTGGCTCAAGTATGTGAGACGCTGAGAAAAACAGTCTCTTTGGAGTCTTCGTGCCCATTTTGCAAAGAGGCAACTGTGTCATCTTGATTTTCTGGTGTGTTCTTTTCCAAAGTGTTATCAGGATTGAAGCAACAATTATTTTGAGCTACCTTGGGACATTTTGCAGGAGAGCACTCGCTTGCTGGAGGCTTCCTTACGCTGGTTCTCCCTTTCCCTCCCACAACACGACAACCTCCCACAACACAACATGCATATGCAGGCATATGTATTCTACTAAGCATAATTTGATGAGGGAGATTTCCAGGCCTTTCTCCTCTATATTATTTCACCAGGGCAAACATCTTCCACATTTGGATGTCCCTCAGGAGATACATAATGTTGTGGTAGCCATTATGTATTCCAACCTCCTGCCTGTGGAGGCAGGGTGAGGATACCCCTATGTGTTAATATTTCATATATTTTATCTTTTTATTATTGTGACCCATTCTGGTGGCTTTTGGTGAATTCTTAAGTAAATAAATCAAATAGTACCAGATACCAATACACACATACAAGGTATGCATTGGGTATATTGTCATAGGACACATCAAGCATTCTCCTAAGCAGGCCTCTGAGGATGACTCCACTCTCCACAACTTGGTGGCAGCAGTGAGGATTTCAAAGCAGAAGACATCCGAAGAGAAGATGCGCACAACTGAGTATAATTTTCCAGCAGCTCTCATAGACATCAGAAGTGGTCAAGGGCCTCTGACAGCCCCTACTGTGCAAGTCCACCCCAAAGGATAATGCATGAGGTCAGTGAGTACTGAGAGAGGTCCGGAGTGACTTCATTTCCATCCCACATGCCAGTTTCAGATCTGGCATATGTGACCATAGTCTTAGTGCCACTGAACACAGCAGAACTTACTTCCAAGTAGAGACATGCTGTATTGCACTAAAGCAGTGGTTCTCAACCTTCCTAATGCTGTGACCCCTTAATGGAGTTCCTCATGCTGTGGAGAGCCCCAACCATGGGGGCAGAGCAGCTGGGAGGTGGGAGGGAAGGGCAGTGGGAGACTCGTTGCGACCCCTCTGAAAGGGTAGTTCGACCCCCAAAGGGGTCCCGACCCCCAGGTTGAGAACCACTGCACTAATGTAACGCTCCTGTTGACACTAAGTACACAACTCTACTGAATTCCACTTGAACTTTTCAGTGAGTATTTTCATAAGATCTCTGTTCCTAAGAAATAATTGGAATTGTAGGTTGAACTTGTTGTTGATGGGTGGTTTTTTAATGTTGTTAGGTGCTGTTAAGTTGAGCTCAGTTCCTGGTGACTTCAGGCCTTTTTACACTAGGGCTTAGAACCCTTCTAAGAGCCCATTAGGAACCCGAATGGTACCAATTGGGAAGGTCCTGTCCCCACCTGGACCCCACTGAAGGCCCCATCTGCAGAGCCCTGTCCTCATAAGGGGAGGAGAAATCTGGATTTAATGGCTCCTAGATTTTCTGAGGACCTGATTAAAGGTGCCTTCAAGATCCAGATCTCTAGGAAGACCCCGTCTCTGCACGTGGAAAAGGGGGCCCCATGGACAAGCACCATTTTGATCAGTTTCTAGCAATATTCTGTCACATTTTCAAACACTTTTAGTCTCTTTAATCCCATACCAACCTGCCCGTGCATTAAGATCTACAGTGGAGGCTCTCCTGGTTATCCCCCCCCCCTTGAACAGTGAGGCAAGTGGCCACCCAGGAGAAGGCCTTCTCAGTGATGGCCCCCACCCTATGGAATAGTCTCCCCCTTGAGGAGCATCGGGCTCCTTCTCTGTTTATTTTCAAGAAGGAGGTGAAGACACACCTCTTTGCCCAGGCCTTTGGCTAAATGTTGGTTATGTTTCTTCCACTGCAAATTTTATTCTTTTAATTGGCATGGTTCTGTTTTTAACATGTAATTTTTATTGTTTTAATATAGATTGGTTCTTGATATGCTGGATTTTAAAGGTTGTTACCCGCCCTGAGACCTTCAGGTATAGGGTGGGATAGAAATATAAATTATAATAAATAAATCCCTCCATCTTGACCACATCTTTCCCTTCTTATGAAACTGCTAAACAGAGAACTCCCAACATCTTCACCACATAACAAAGCCAGGCTCCTTCAACGCTGACAGTAAATTTGTGTAAAATCAACACCTTTAAATTGTAAGTTACTATACAAATTAGAGATGTACACAAACTCAAAAAAATGTGGTTCAAATAGATCCACATCCCATGGTATTTGGTTTGGATTCAAGCTGGGTTGAACAGGTTTGACCTAGTTCAAGTTCAAACCTTGAACAGGGATATACTGGTTTGTTTTTGTTTTTAACAAACTTTTGAATTCCACTGGAATAAGCCCTTTTTAATGGTGTGTGTGGTTGAATTTGAACCAGTTTGAATTGAATAGATCAAGGTGAACAAAGCCATAAATTAAGAAAACATATTGAAATTGGCCCATCCCCTTACTATATCATCTGTTTCTGATTCATTACAACTAAGTACAATTTAATATTTATAAATATCTGAGTAAATAGGTGTGTGTTCATCAAAAAAAGTAGTAAACAACACCAAAATTTGGGCAACAAGAAGAAAAGCAACAGGAAAATTGTTCCAAATCTGGAAAAATCACTACCTGTGCTTATAAATAAATACTGGGTCATTTAATGCAGCAACACAAGGGAAAATGCAATTAAGGAGAAGTTTGCCTTTTTTCATGTGATAATCCCGTGTTTTTTCCATGTGTCATATTCATTTTGACTTTCTGAGAACCACAATAGACCTTTCAGCACCTCCTTTTCTTTTCCTTTGAAGGTAATTAGTCCCAGAAATGTAAAACTATACAACAAAACTAGATTGCCACATCTTTCCCTGATTCCCACATCACTAAACTGTAGCACCTCAGGGCATGGAAGTATTCTTTGGCACATTTTGACTAGATTAAGAGGCTCAGTCTGCCAACAATATGTTGCACAGACTTCATCAAATAGCAACTCATGGCTTGCATGGCAAATCAAAGCAACAGCGGCTGGGGCCATATGACAGGGTATTTTGGAAGGGTGAAGGCAGATGATATAGCCATTGTTGCTGGTGCAGTGAGAAAAAAGTTGTCATTATACAAGTGCCAGTTTAATAGGCTTTGTAGGTCTTGGAGCGGTAGAAAATATTACCAAACCCACATAGGGTATAAACTATAGTATGATTTTGGAGGTGAGCCAAGCTTCATTAGGATTGTTCCCTTGTTTGTAAAGGACACTGACAGCCTATTGCAAAAGTCAGAAAGGAATGCAAAAGAACTAGGGGCATGCACAAATGCAATTTTGACATTATTATTATTATTATTATTATTATTATTATTATTATTATTATTATTATTATTATTATTATTATTATTATTATTATTATTATTATTATTATTATTATAGTTTATTTCTAAAGCGCTGTACATGTACTCAGCGCTGTACAATATTACATGAATCTTAGACAGGTCCCTGCCCTCAGGCTTACAATCTAAAAAGAAAAGAAACAAAAGGAAAATGGTGTGGGAGGGAACAGGGAAAAAGGTTTGATTAGATTCAAATCAAATATTGGGATGTCCAAATTTGTATGAATAGAGAAAAAACGAATGTATTCAAATCTGACCTGAGTCGAATACAGTCGTATCTATTCATACGAATATTCAACTCGTATTTGATGATATGAATGTCAACAACAACGTTTGTACATGCCCGTATGCATCCATATGCATCCCGTATCCGTACAGATGCGTATGGATACAACTAAGATGTGTACAGATACATATGTAATGCGCACATATCTGTACACATTATGAATGGCCAAATAATCCATACAAATGATTTGAAACATTCAAATTCATTTGAATGTTTAAAAATGAATATATAGACATTTGATTCAAATTTGAATGTCTGAATTCGAACGAATCTGATCGAATTTTGAATCTTCTGAATATTCCTGCACACCCTTAAAAGGAACCCTTACAGGCTATCACACCACCACCATGGTCCTAAAGGCAAGGGTCTTCTTGTACAATTGGCACCTCACGGACTCTCCTCACCAGTAAAAGCCTTCTTGTGGTCCCTTGATACCTGGTGCTCCCTTTCATGCCTCCTAGAATATTGCACTTTCTCTATCGTCTCACCCTGCCTTGTGGCAGGGAGAGGACCTTAAACATCCACCACTTCACCATGCTTCCCCAAGACCCTGTGTTGCAGAATCAGCTCTGAGGAGTTTTGTAAAGTAGGGAAAAAAGGAACATGGCCCTGGTTCACTCCCACAGCCACTGTGCAGGGAGGCAGTGGCAACAAGGTCTTGAAACTAAGCTCTGAACATGACTGACTTCCAGGGCCATTTCTGGTGATTCCCTTAAGTCCTCAGGCTCAAAGTCTTCACATGCTTGGGCACAAAAGCTGTGCAAATAGCTCGCCTCCCTACTCCTGGGGTGAAGCAAGACAGCTGGCCTAGGTGCAGACCTTTCCCATGTCTGCGGTTTGGTAAGGTCAAAAGCAACCCTTCTGTTTAAAGCTTCACTCCTGTCTCACCTCTCACTTCCTGGCTCATGGGGCCAGTAGTGAACTGAACTGGCAGAGGGTAATGTGGTTTAGTATATTGGCATTTCTGATTAGGCATATATCTTGACTGCAATTATTATCTAGTAGACAGTTTAACCCTAACTGTAAGACTTCAGCTCTTAAAACACCTTGCAAGATCTTTGGCCAACTGAAATGCAACAATGCCGTAGAAGTTTGCCACTGCTTTTTTCCAGGATATGCCATGGGTGAAATCTGTGCTCTTTCACATGCAAAACAGCTACTCCATAACCGAGAGGTGCCTCCTCCTTCATTGTCTGCTTCAGATTTCTTCTGAAACAAATGGAGATATTTGAAAGCATCATTATCACTTCAACAACCTGTCAGAACAAGGGGAAGGTGCATTGAGTTACCCCATCTGCTCAGTTATCTTATCTGGTCAGGAATGCATTAGGCCAGGACTTAAAAAGTGATGATAAACTGACACTGAGCAATGAATGTAGATGCCAGGAAGATCCCTGGGGCATTTGGCTAGTCAAAGCTTCCTGGCTCTGAGGCAGCATCCCCATTACAAGCTTAATCCAGTTTCTCTAAACCGAAATAATAGAACCAGATGCAAATGCAAATTTTCCTGTTCCCATTACTTTCAGCTTAATCACGTTCGATCTGGATTCTGAGGATTCTACATGACATACATGACTCAAGGGGGGACTCAAGTGGCTACTTTCTAAAAGCTGCTTTTCGGGGCTGCCCTGCCCTCTTCCTCCTGGAGTGAACGTGCCACCCATAACAGACCCCTTCAGCGAGCCTGGCTGGGTGGCTGCCGCTTGCCTGGATGGAGGAAAACCAGCAGGGGGCAGCCAGCTATTCTCCCCATTGCCCAGGGCACACAGCAGCAGTGGCAACTCAAGCAAGGGGGCTTTAAACATTCACACATCTCCCAAAACCTGCCCTGCTTTCCTTGCCCCTTTAAAGGTCAGAACTCCAAAGAGCTAGAATTGCGCAAAATTGCAACACTGTTATCAGGTGTGAAGTGCCAGGATTGCTACCATGTAGCGGCTGCTGTGAAGGTTGGATTTTTACACTGAAATCACTGTCTTTGGAAGCAAGCTATTGGGAGAGGGAAACCCTAAACATGGATTCTCATCCCTTAAAACGGTAGGGTCCCCACAGTAAAAATTGTAACACGTATCCATCGCACAATCCGGAGTGAGACCTGTTGAAATGAGTGTTAACATTTACAATGCTTTGGGGAGATTTAACACACAAAAAGCATGTTAAGCCAAACTGACATGGGGTCTGCGAGGATTGAAAATGGTTTGAAACCGAAATAAGCTTGTAATGGGGATGCGGCCTGAAAGTGGTAAAGAAAGAGCAACATGGCTGAACAACATTCCCAAACACACACACACACACACCAATGTTTCCTTCTGAAGTGATCAGCCATGAAGAATCATACCACCCTCCCTCCCTCCCTCCCTCCCTCCCTCCCTCCCTTCCTTCCTTCCTTCCTTCCTTCCTTCCTTCCTTCCTTCCTTGGCTCCTATTCAAAGACATTGGAAAGACTTCCGGAAAAATGAACTATAGATCTCCATGCCCGTGTCCCACTGTAAGCATGCACATTTATTGCCTGCTTGCATGTTTATCTGTTTCTCTTGGCTTTCCATCCCATGGTTTCTTTCCAAACTATTATCTGCTCTGTTTTGTCCTTTGTAGCCCGACTTACCCTGGAACCTTTTGGCTGTTCTTAACAACAGCTTCTTCTGTCCCTAATTACTGACAACTAGGGGTGTGCATGAATGCATTTTTCCATTCAAGTTCGAGTCGATTTGAATATTAAAAATCCAGATTTTTGAAAATCCAATTCGAATCCGGATTATCCGAATCCAGACATTCAGAAATTTGACTCAAATCCAAAGATATGAATGTCAACAACATTCGTATCCAATTTTTTAATTTGCGCGCATCTCGTTTTTGTCCCGTTTTCATCCCGTATGCACCCTGTTTCATCCCACATTATAAGCACAAATAAACACGATATTCGGATGCGATATATACATACCTATTCAGTTGAATTATTCAAAAATCCGTTTATCAGATTTTCAAAAATCCTGAATTCATTCAAATGTTTAAATCCGGATTTTCAAAAATCCAATTCGAATTCAAATGTCGATATTTGACAGATTTGTGTTGGATTTTTGAATATCCTTGCACAACCCTACTGACAATGTTGGTGAAGTCTAGTACTGTACCAGTTTGAGCAAGTCGAGATCAAGAAAAAGCTTGATGGCTTCAGTCCAATATATAATGGAAACTTCCAGTCTATCCCAAACAAAGCTTATTAAACTATGTTTGGTTCAGTGATTAAAGACATGCTGGATTGTATGTATCTCTTTGAACAAAAATAATAAGAATGTCTGAAAAAAGAAAAATAGAAGAAAATCTATTGCCCTACAATTGAATGCTAATCCGGTTTCATGTTGTCAGATCTGTTAATTACATATACAGGAAAGGAGTAAAACAGATATTACTGATTCACACTCACTGTGCCAAGAACCAATTCCAGAATGAGAATTCTGAGTCCAACTTCCCTTTTATCTTCCCCTTTTTTGAGAGCCCAGTCATTTGTTAAACAGCACAATGAGACATTTTCCTTGCCCAACTCTAAATGCAGTGCATAAGAGACTGTTTAGCATCCTGCTGTAAGTTCTTTCTGGGAGAAGAAAGATCAGCATCAGACCTACATAGGACTGTCCTAGATTAATTCTACTGATTTGCTGATTTCATAGGAGGGATCTGAGTTTACTTCTGCAATAGGAGTGCCATAATGGCAATATATTCTCCTCCGTCCAAACAAGGCTACAGGTAAGAGCTTTTGTGTTACTTTGATTGTGTGCAGTGCCTACATATCTCATGGCCCCTTGCTGTTACAATGCTTCATTGGTAGGCCTGGCACATGCTTCAGATAGCTCACGGGGCAACTTCCTATACTGACCCCCCTCCCTGAGAGTCAACACTGAGGATTCTGATGAAGGAGAGGAGGGGAGATGGTTGATCAAAGCTAGACAACTGTCAGCTTCGACTCTGGCAGGCAGATGGCATGCACATAGCACATCTGCCATACTCAGACTAGTGGTATCATCCTTAAAGCAAAAAATCATGGAATCCTTAAAGCAGCCCCCCTCCTGTCCTCTGCACCCTCTCCAACAATGGGAAAAACAGGTTTTCCTCTGGTGTCTCAGGGGAAATCCTATTGTTCCCATTGCTGAACAGTGGAAAGTGGATAGTGGATGAGGATCTGAAAGTAAGCTACTAAGGCCATGGCCACACCTTCAATTTCAACCTTCTTCTGTCCATCAGGTCTGCCTGCTCACACCTTTTCGTTTCTATCCATTTTATTTTTGTGGACTTTCCATGCAGAAAATTTCAAATAGAGGATGTAAAAAAATTATTTCTTGTTGACACTTGGGCTAACTATAGACACTTGAAAGGAAAGCATTATGAGAACATGTATATGGTTTTAGTTGCCTTCTTTAGTCACTTTCCTGATCATATCGCTCCTGGGACCTTTAGTTTGCTAGGAGAAAATTCCCAAGTGAAGGGTCTGTCTCTTTACTGATAGTTAGAACCTGAGTTCAGCTGGGGAAGTTCTAACCCAGTGGTTCTCAATCTGGGGGTTGGGACCCCTTTGGGGGTCGAACTACCCTTTCAGAGGGGTCGCGACAAGTCTCCCAGCGCCCTTCCCTCCCACCTCCCAGCTGCCCCGCCCCCACGGTTGGGGGTATCCACAACATGAGGAACTCCATTAAGGGGTCGCGGCATTTGGAAGGTTGAGAACCACTGTTCTAACCTCATTAAAGTTTTGATCATAATAACTCCTTCTGTATCTCTGGCTAATTAACAGTTGTAGAAATCTGCAGGAACAGGTCAGACTGTGAAGGGTAGCATCTCAAACAGATGTCATTCATTACATCAATCATTACATCATTTCAGGTGCCTAAATGTTTGTTTCTTTGTGATTGTTAACTATAATACCTGAGCCTTTTGCACTCTCCCAAGCAAGATTCTGTGGTGGTTGGAAATATTGTCCTTTAGCCATAGAAATCCCTCTGTGTGTGAGAGGCTTCTTTTGCTCTTTATGCTAGTTTTTTTAGGATTTGTGTGTGTGTGTTTAGCTCTGAATAGAACCTGTAAAGTTCATGCAGAATCATAGATAATCTATGTATTTCTAACACAGGGCACTTTTTATGGAATCAAGTATAGAGGCAATAGCCTTGAGTGTACATATCAATTGTCCACTGGCTGAGCACAGTGTTGATAGGATTTAAATGCTGCTATTTGAATATGAGGATTATTCATCTCTGGAGCATAGGAAGGTCAGCTTTTTGTGCCTGAGTAATTTCTAGTTCTGGCTTTGCTCCTGCTTCTTTTTTAATCTCAGTTCTAGGACAGTTGAGAACTCTTAAGCTCAGATCCATCCCAGTGGATAATTATTCTTGTAAAGCACTGTAAACCCAGATCTATCCCTGTCCAAAATTACATTTTTGTGTCTCTTTGTAAGCCATTTTTTAACCCAAGGACCAATTGTCTAGTTGTCTGTGAATGCCACGTTGTAGCCAAGCTGACCATTTCTTGTGTGTAGAAACCTGGCTCAAGCTGAGGAAACAATTGTGTCCGTAAGCCCTGTTCACTGTGCCTCTGTTTCTGCAGAGATGGATTTAGAGAATTGTTCAGTCAAAACTGGAATGTGGGTACAGGTCAAGCAATGCAGCTGCATTCCTTAGATCCCTGTCTTTTGTTCCCTTCAGTCAGTGATGTTTTATGTAGCCGGTGTGGCTAGTGAGCATTGGAGCATGGAGAGTTGAGCTGCCCAATGGCTATGCTACCCCTGCCCTTGTGGCCAGTACCCATGCATTTGCTGCTTTTGGTATAGCTGCCAATGCCATGCTACCTGATGCTCTCACGACCATCCACAATGGCCAACTCCCCCTTAACTTACAACTGAGGGAAACGCTGCCCAGGCCTGGATGCTTTGCTGTATCTGCACCATCACTGAGCACTCATGCAGGTATAACATTAACTGGAACCATGTCCTGTTAGTCCTGCCCTTGCACATTGAAAGAAGTGGCTGAATCCCTGACTCTGAGTCTCTGTGTATGTTCCTGCCCTCATTCCAGTTCTACTTCTTCCACCGTTCGAGGGAGGCACTGACAAGAGATGGGGGCATTTGATTTCATACACCCATGCAAGGGAAGAAATCAGTGGCATAGATGCAGCAGTGTACATGGGCCTTAATGGCAACTGCCTCAGTCTTGAGAAGGGATGTGTATTGAATCAAATGCAAGAAAATTGGTATTCATTCAAATAGATCCCCTTCTAATGTGGTAGGATTTGATTCGATATGAATGTTCCATACATATCCCATACCTATCTGCTCAGAACACATCAAATCCACCCTGAATCCACTTTGAATCCTTTCTCAATCCACTTTCAATCCACTCTGGATCCATTGCAGATGCAACTGGGGCAGCCACTTTCCCACTTCCCAGGTTCATGAATGTAATGAAGCTTAGTACCAATGTAACATAGCATTCAATTCAAATTCAAATATCAGCCTTTGAATGTGCCGACAATCAATTTGAATGTCCAAATTTGTACAAATAATATGAATATTCATGCACATTCCTGGTCTTGGGGGAAGGTGAGTTAACATAAGATTCTCAGTACTGCTTCATTATTGTGTGGGGCAATGCAGCCTTGGTGAATAATAGGCCACACCGCTAGCTTAAAACATCTCTGAGTGAAAACAAAGAGAACCAAGCAGTAGGGAGGTCACACCCACTTTTCCCCCTCTAACCACCTTTCATGTTGGATCACCTTTCATGTTGGATCCAGATCGTTTTAAGATCTGGAGGGGAGGCCCTTCTGGTGATCCCTCCGCCTTCATTAGTTAGGCAAGTGGGTACCTGGGAGAGGGCCTTCTCGGTGGTGGCCCCCAAGTTGTGGAATGGTCTCCCCCTTGAGGTGCGTCAGGCCCCGTCTTTGTTCCTATTCAGGAAGGCGGTGAAAATGTTCCTCTTCACGCAGGCCTTTGGTTAAATGTTCCCCACACTTCCCCCCACTGAAAATCACTGCTGTTTTTAACTTTTCTTGTATTTTTAAAACTGCATTTTTAAATTTGTTTTGTTTTGATACTGTTTTTATACATCTGTTTTTAAATGCTCGGGTATGGGGCGGCATATAAATTTCAATATAAATAAATAAATAAAATTTGCTATGTTGTGGGCACCTTGACGTGTTTGTGTAACTTCTGTTCTGTTTCTAGGTAAGGCCTGTTCTAGCCAAGCTTACAGCTGTGTCCCTGTCTCACTGTAAGCTCTGTTCTAAGCTAAGGAAGCACTGTGTCTGGTTCTTGGTTTAAGCCCTGTTCTACACAAGTTCAGACTTGTATGTGTTCTTGTAATCTCCGTTCTCGGATGGCTCAAGCAGATTACCATGGGTTATCCTCTTCCTGCTAGAACAAGAACTAAAAAAGGGCAGCAGAAGGTCGCTCTCTGCCTAGGTAGGAGCCATAGGCATTCCCGTCCCGCATGGCCTCGGCAATGAATTGCCTATCCGCGCCTGCCAGGCCCTGCCAGGGCAAATGGGCTCGCAACCACTCAAGCCGCTAAGCGACACCACGTTTATGTTAGGCGTTCGAGAGAAGTGTTTCCTAGCAACAGCATAGAACACTGGAAACACACTGGATGTTCTACCCCTCCCACTTAAGGGCATTACGTTACTAGCGAAGCCATCTTTGAGCGTGCGTGCTGAGCGTGATGAAGTCATTCTGCCCTACTACAGTACTGGCAGACCTGACAGTTAAACGGACAGAAAATCCCCGGCAGGTTTCCCCATAATTACTGATTTACGGCTGTTTTTTATTAACAGTGAAAAACACTTGGCTGCTTAAAATCAAACAATCAATCCCCTTATACTAAAGGGGAGATAGGGGAAATAAAGTGACAGGATTAACTCTCATACAGGAGACAGACCAAAGGCGCTACAGAGAAGACCACAGTGTATTTCCCCTAGGAAAGAAACCCCAAGGAAACTCAGAAATAAACACCTAAACTACTACATATAACCTAACACGTCTTTAGATATTTTAGACTGAGCTCTACTGCCACCCGGCATGACTCAGATGACGCATGACGCAACGTGTCAGCGGTGCACCTAGTTGTCAGTGACCGAGGATGAGTCAGAGAGGGGGGCACAGCTGAAGCACTATTTATACTTTAGAGGCTGTGCCCGCTAGTGGCCGTTCTTGTTGTAGCAGGAAGAGGATAACCCATGGTATTCTGCTTGGAGCCATCCAGAACACAGGTTCACGTAAGTATGAACAACTCATAAGTATCAACAACACTTTTAAATTTGTTGAATTTTTAAGGTGTTCTTAAACATGCATCTTGTTTTAATCTGTATTTCATTTTAATCTGTATCTGTTTTAATTTGTATTCTGTTTTAATCTATTGTTACCCACCCAGAGACCTTCGGGCATGTGGTGGGATAGAAATGTAAATAAATAAACTCTCCAATCTAGCCTATGTGATAATTCTTTCTCTGTAACCCAGTAAACCCATCTCTATCCCAGCTGGCAATTTAATCTATGTGTGCTTTTTATTCCATGTATCTAGTTATGCTATGTATGTCCTGATGCTGTGTATTTATATCCCCTGTTCTATACTAGCTGAGAATCGTATCTGTGTGCCTAAATATCTATGTTCTGTATTTATGTATGTCATCTATAACAAATCCATGTATTATACTATGTATCCATTTTGGCTTCATTCTTGTTGTATAAATAATGAAATAGTGCGATCTGTTGTGTGTTGTTGTTCATCTGAGGTTATATTTCCCTTATTTAAGCCCTTGTACAGACCAGCTGGTTTTTTATGTCCTGATGCATAAAACCATAGAATGCAAAGGATGTGTGTTTTGTTTTTCCCAAGACTATGTCTCTATGTATGTCATGAATCTGTAAATCACTCTAAAAAGAACCCACAATTTCTTAGTGCCATCTGGAGGCACCCTCAGTTAATTTAAGTGAATTGGTGGTAGGGGAGAGGCCTCTTTCTTGGATCAGTTCCCACATATTCCACACCTAGTTCCCTAAAGAAGGCAGGTAAGCTCTTATGCATATTCAGAACAGGGGCCTACCATCTACATGCTTGTGCAGACTACAGAAGGCACTGCCCTGGACAAGATAGTCTGTACTAGCTTGTGGTTGGCACTTCCCTATTCTGGTATATAATTTAGAGTAAGGACCAGTACCAAAAGGATCTGAGTGTCACTACATCATACATTAATGTCCAAGATAAATTATTTCACCCTGTTATATGACTCATCTTCATCCTTCTTTTTTTGTTAGTTGTTGGTCTTAACTCTTGTATCTCAATCACATTTGTTGTGTATTGGGAATCGTGAGGACCTAATTGTGTTCAGTCTCTGAGAGAGAAAATACTGATAGAATTTCAAGCACCAAATTCCATTTGAGTTCAAATGTCGATTTTGCTCTACATGTGTCCTATATTACTGAGTTGTGGTTTGCATCTATTGTAGAGATCAGGGATTAATTTTAATTTTTAACATTATTGCAATTTCTGCGAGTAACAGCAAAAACCCCACAGATTATATAAAATGGGGATCTTTTGTATTCAGTTGCCAGGAAAAGGCAAACTGTACTAAGTAATTGCAACCAGATTTTTCTTGACCCTATCTCTCCACTTCCAAAATTGTTTCCTTCCAAACATTTCCTTACCATCCAGTACTGAATTGCATGTATTTTAGGTTTTAAAAATCCATCTGTTTCCATATTTTAATGGAATGACTCCCAAAACAAAATGAGTTAACAGCAATTCTAACTTCACTTTTGCAGAACTAATCAATGGTGAACCCAAGGGGGCTTACCTCTGAATAGATATCATTGGACCTTGTTCTGAAAGTCTAATCTGAAGCCTAGTAGTGCCAGCAAGAGAGAGAAGGATGGATGGATGGATGGATGGATATGCCAGGCTATAAATTGCTGCTTGTGTGAATGTTGACTTACAAAATATGATGATACATTAGAATATCATCAAACACATTAGCATATTTTATCACTATGGTTGCTGTATTTTTGTTAGCAATATAAGAGTACAAAATGCTGTGTTGAACCACTTGAAACAGCTCATGTCTTTATCTGGAAGCTCATTATTTGTGGAGGCTTGTCTGCTGTGAAAGTGTTTTAAATGCAAGAGAAATACAAGCCCTGTCTCCACCCTTTCTGCCTTTTTCGTGCCATACAGTGCTTTTGCAAGCCTGGCAAGGGAGGGGGGGAGCTTTACATTTGTAAAAAACAAACAAACAAACCACAGCTGGCTGCCATTGGCCAGAATGCTAGACCTCCACCCCAAATAGCTCGGTATCATCCCCATGTGGGGGAGAAAAAGTGGACTCAGCTCCAAGAAAGGGACAGAGTCCTGTTTTCATCAGGATTTTTTTCTCTCATGATTTAGGCAGGATAGTCCTCATAAAATCTGGGAATAGGGAATTGCATGGGGACACTGGGTGCCAAATTTGGATTCAATTAAGATTAATTACAGTGGCCATGGGGACACTCCTTCCCGAATTCAAATCGAATTCAGATTAAAATGGCCATGGGGACACAGCCTAAGACAATTAACAGTGCCTGAAATAGGAGAAGCTATTTTCCAACCAAAAGCTGAGGTAAAGAGCTGCATCTTCACCAGACATCTGAATGTGTACAGTAAGTGAATTACCCCAAAGGTGAGGCTATTCCATGGTCTGGAGACTTCTCAAGAAGGCGACCTTCTCATGGACCCTCAACTCCTTTAACTACTGAAGGTGGTAACACAGCCAACGGGGCCTCACTGGCTCTTAACTTGCTTTACCCATTTCTGCAAACACGCTCTACAGCAACAGCAACAGGAGCAAAAGTCCCACTGACTAGGGATTTGTACAAATGGGGAGGGGGGTTGTTTGCATTTGATTTGTATCAAAACGAATGTAAGAAAATTTGTATTTATTCAAATAGATCCCCTTCAAATGTTGTAGGATTCTATTCAGTATGAATGTATTTGTACGAATATCTGATGAGAACACATTTGTATCCGATACATATCTGATATGTATCCCATAACATATCCACTCTGAAAGCATCAAATCTGCCCTGAATCCACTTTGAATCCTCTATCAAACCATGTCGAATTCAGTCTGGATCCATTGCAGATGTGACTGGCACAGCTGCTTTCTCACTTCCCTGTTTCATGAATGTTTCGAAGCCTGGTACAAATGTTCTGAAACATTTGTATTCATACAAATGTCCATGTCTGAATGTTGTAACATTTGATTTGTATACAAATGTCCAAATTCATATGAATTCATACAAATATTGAATATTATGATTATCTATGCACATCCCTACCATTGGCCAAACTTGTGTATGTTAGAGGAACTGCAGCAGGACAACCAACGCCCGACAGCCAGGTTCTCACTCGAAGGCTGACTGAGTGCAGACGGTTCTTTCTCCAGCCCTGGAAGCTGAGAAACAGGTTTGGGATAAAAGTGTTTATGTATTTATTATTTACGTTTATATCCCACCATATTACATGTCGTCCCAGCGCAACTATACTCAAAATACATGGACACAAAAATGAATGAAAACATTTTTAAGCAAAAATATTGAACTAAAGGTTTTGACGGATATTGTGTGCCACCAAAACCATTCTTCCCACCTCCATAGTTCTGGACTCAAGAAGAGACTACCTGCTTCACAGACTGTGAATGATAGTGTGTGAGACTGTGTGGTTGCTGCTTGCCAGCTGGGAAGCGTGAATGTTGCCCAGTTTCGTTGTTTACTCCTTTTCCTGCTGGAACAGTCCATTTCCCCACTAAACCTCAAGCAAAGGTTTCTGGAAATAAGAACATGTGTCCTTGTCCACTCAGTGTCTTTGGGTAGGCTTTGATCATCTCAAAAGTCCACTACATCAGTTGAGCTTCCGCATGGTTCACTACATCCTTCTCACAGTGAGAGCTGAACTTCATGTGCTGTGCATTTGGATTCCAGAAAGCTATAGGCTGATCACTTTGCTTAAATTTCTCTGAAAATGAAGCATGAACTTGTTACCCCCTTCTCCAGGTTTGCTGCATATGAAGAGATCAACTGTGGTTTGATCTACTTGTGTATAGTATTGCAACTAGAGGAAAGGATTAACCATGGATGAGGTGTATAATCAGGCTTACTTAATGTCTTGCAAGGCTGAGTTCTCAGAGGCAAGCAAGACTAATTTTAATGCACTAATTTCCAGGAATCTATACCTCATTTTCACCAGTACTAGAAGACAAAAGGTTATCCACAGGGCTGGGTCCTCTCCCTTCTCTTATGCCTCTTAGTTTGAGATCTGCAAAATCCCCACTAGCTCGTGTGTGTGTGTGTGTGTGTGTGTATTAGAGTTTCTCCTTTGGTATTTTAGTTTTTTATTGAGCTCTTCCATGACCAAGAGAAGACCTCAAGAAATTCCCACAGCTTTCCAAATTCATTGCCTTTCCTCCATTGTCTGAACTTTACTCCTTGTCTCTTCTCTCTCCCTCTTTTACGTCTTGAATTATATTTTAATTAAAGAAACACTTTTCCTAGTGGAAATGGGAGATTTTGGCCTGCTGCAGTTGCCCCAATTGATTTTGGGGACACAATGGATGAGATAGTGGGGGAGGGAACAGCAATTTATTATTTGAACTGGGAAATCACAGGGGAAGAGTTCATCACACTGGAGGCTCTAACCCACAGCACCACCTCTCTCCAGATGCAAAAAGCCCTTGGAACCAAGTCTTATTTTGGTTCTGCTCGCTCTTGACTAACAAAATATTTTATTCACTAAGAAAAATCTTCATACAATTTTCCTTGCTGAGTTCTCTGTTTCACTTCCTTTGTTAACTTAATCATGCATTCTGCCTCTTGAATTCAAGCATGAAGCAGAGGAAATATTTGCTACAATCATGTGTCTCTTGCCAAAGCCATAGCTAACTGTTCACATCTCTTGCTGAAGATTAAATTCCATATCTCGTCACAGCCACAATTATATTTCCCCTCTTGTTACATGTTGTCACTTGACTAATTCACCCAAAATTGAGAGTGTTTTAAAATGTCTCCCTGGTAATAGTTGAAAATAGTTTTTCTGCTCTTTTGAGATTGGCTGCAATTTGTTATCAGTTAAACCAAACCACTAGTCCTACAAAATCCTCTAAATGTGTGGGAACAATGTGACTAAAGCAGCTCCTGTAACATACTGAGATACACCATCTATAACATACCTTTTTTGAAAAATGATATGCAAATAAATTGATGAAGATAATGATAAAACTTTGACACAGATATTTCTAAAATAAGCCTTCCTTTAAACAGCCTGGAAATGTTGAGGTAATCATTGCATTGTGTGTAGAAATAAGATACGGATATTATTGTATTATTTAATTACCAGATTTTGAATAAGCTCTATGACGTGCATTCTACTTATAACAGATGGCCAATCTGGAAAGTGGGTGCAATTTTCTTCCAGAGATTTCAAGAATAAGTATCAAGATGTTACACACATGTATCCAGTTGATAAATGCTCTTGCTTTTGTTGGCACCTGTCTGTCAGTTTGTTATCTCACTAAATCCATGGAAGCTGCTACTAGGGACACTTAATTTGCAAAACCATACATGCTATGTTTGGTTTGCAAAGTAATGACTTTGTTCAATCATGCATGTCACTACTGCAATACCCATTTGATACATTCATGTACAAAGTATATATATTTTATTTATAAAATCTTGCTTGTCAGTCCTGTCTCCCATAATGGCACTGATGTGGGAGCAATACTGTTCCTCTGTACCAGAGAAAAATAATAGACCCCCTGAAGTACCACCTCCTTAGTTAATGTTATTTTAGTTTGGGGATGAATTCTGGATATTTCAGTGGAGGGGGACTGGACAGACAAAAGTTTCCTCACTCCGTTTGGAAAATCCAATTTTAGTACACCCCAACTCCCCCTCATCACTACATTCAACTCCAGGCCATCATATAAACACACACAATGACCAGGGGACAAACATATGGCAGACAATGCATGTACAGTGCAATTTAACTCTCAACAGTAAGGGCAAGAAATTATGTAATTTGTGGATGGTGAGGTAGGTTTTGCATCCCACATGTTTTTAATCCCTGCATCTAAACCGTATTGGCCTGATCGCTGCAGGGTTTTTCCTTTGGGAGTGCCTGAAATCTGTAGTATATCATATAAATGTGTTTTTTTTTGAATGGCATACAAAAAACACACTAACAGTTTCACAAACCTGAGGCTTTTTCACACGAGGGTCTATGGAACGCATGTAGGACATCCTGGGATGGAGCATTCGCTCCACTGAGCTGGCGCTTCCATTCAATTTCATGCTCTACACCTGGCCCAAGGCATTCCTGGCCATCCCGTCCCGTCCCACAGCTGTTGAGGAGGGAAAGCATTCACACGATCCCTCCCTCTGGCTTCCCCCAATTGGGCAGGCCTGTTGCATTCCTTCCCCAGTCCCCACAGGAACACCCTGGGTATCCACCCCCCTGGGCATGGGCCTACGTGGGGATGTGCGTGCACACAAGGCTCTTACTTCATGCTTGGCGGGTTCCAAAGTGGCCCACTTCGGAACCTGGCAAGCACAAGGAAAGTGCCTCACATGTGCATCCTCATGTAGGCCCATGCCTGGGGAGGTGCCCGGGGGGGGGAGGTTTCCTGTGGGCTCTAGGGGACTCAATCCAGTCCCCTAGGGCCTGCAGGAAATGGGGAAGGAATGTGACAGGTCTGCCAACCTTGGGTCGAATTCGACCCAATGAGGGCAGGCCTGGGAGGGGCATCCTGCCCCTACGCCAGCCTTTTCAGGTTAGGCCAGGCAGGGACGGATTCCCCTTCCACACCTGAGCAGGTAGGAACACATGCCCACTTGCTTACCTGCCTAGGTGTGAATGGGGAATCCGTCCCCACGTGTCCTAGCCTTACTGCACTACAGCTGTTCGGCTGTAGTGCGAAAAGGCCTCTGGTGTTCAACTGTGTGGAAAGGCCAAAAGTTTGATGTACTGCTGCTTCTGTTCAGGTATTGTATTTCCTTATGAGACAACTTACTTTTGCTTCTGCCCGTCATGCACAAAATCACCTCTTTTTTCTGAGACAGAAATATATGCAGTACTTCCATTGCTCATTGCTCATCACTTCCAGCTAAAAGATATTTGCATAAATTCCCTAAAAGGAAGAACAAATATTCTACCACGACTACTAAGTAACTGCAGTTGGGAGGGAGAAGTCATCTGCTTTCAAATCCACATTTGTAACCCTGGTTTTAAATTTCCACTCGATGCACAATGCAATGTACAGAACACATGATGCGCTGTGTCATGAGGTCCTGTACTACTTGTATCCTGTGACCTTGTTCTTCAAAAAGAAATGATTCCTACTGTACTCCAGGGAACACTCAGGGACCAGCCGCTCACTGTGTACTTCAGTAAGACAATGGGTATTTGAGAAACCAAAACTGCAACTCCATTCAAAGGCATATTTTGAAAAAGATTATCCAGTTTTCACAAAGAGCGCCTTTCAGATGATGTAGAAAAGAAGCACCTCATTGCTTGTTTACTCTTTACTTTGAAGACTGAGGCCCTTTCCACGTTACATGATCTGTTCCCATCAAACACAGCATGGTTTGTTGGATGAGCCATGCGGAAGGGGCTAGTATTAGGCCACTCCAAGGGTCTATCATGGCCTAGCCTTGGCCATCAGCTTTGAAATTTGCAGAAAGCCTTCAGTTTGTTTGTTTGTTCATTAAATTTATATCTCACCCTTCACCAAATGGCCTCAGGGTGGCTTACAATAAGAATAAAACATTTAAAAAGAAATTAATAATTAAAAATATCACCCCCTCCCTCCCTCCCCCATCCAACCTCCCTCCCTAACAGGACAGCACCCTGAGGAAGCTATTTAGATAGGAAAAGCCTGGTTGAAAAGATACATTCCCACCAGGTGCCAAAAGGTATACAATGTAAGTGCCTGGTGAAGGTCAGTTCCCAGCCTTCAGTTTCTCTGAGAGAGCACTTTTCAGTGGTGGACCATTTCCAGCATTGCTTTTGGTAGCACTCCCTGGAGCAGTGGCAAAAAGGGTCCCCCACTGTATTCTGACCTACTGTGGCATTTGGCCTATATGTCCTTTGCAGTCTGGAATACCCCCACTTGTGTGGACCTCTTTGTAGTCTGTGATCAAGGCAACTGCGGAAGGATCTAATTGAAGATAAATTAAACTTTAGTGTGAATTCTATATAGTAATACTGTCTTCAATTGTTTATTAAAAATGCAACAGAATCACTATAGCGTTAATAGCGATTTTGGAGTCTAATTATCAGTTAAAAGTTGTTACCTTTCATATATTGTACATGTTTATTTGAAAGTAAAGTCTGATACTTTTAATAGAAGTGGCCAAGCCAGCATAGACACCTCATAAGAATTTTTACTTAGATGTAAGTATAAGTGAATTTATGTAGCACTGAATTTAATGGACTTTACTCCCTAGTTTACTGCACAAATGACTGCAGTCTTAGTACATTAAATCCACACTTTATCTTGGCTGATATAAATCCAAAAATATCTGCAATGAAATCAATGGTTAGCTTAGTTACAGGACCACATTCTTTGCTAGTTATTTTATGAGCTGCTTTAAATTACATGGGCAAAACATTTCACAATCAAATCTTGAACTCATGATGTTCTGCCAAAAATGTAGACAAAGTGTTTTTCAAAAACTTTAGTTCTGAATGGCGTTAAGTGCTTGAAAAAATCTAGCCCTGTACTCGTTAAAATATATAACTTAACATTAAGAAGGTTTTAAAATATTTACTAGGTCTGACTTGCTTACATTTGTTTGGTTGTTGTCCTTTTTCACCAGTCTTGAAAGTAATCTTCTTCCTGGAAGTTGCTCTCAAAGTATTTTTGATTTATTATAAGGATTTTTAACCCTGCTCTACTATAATGAGTTAAAGTAAATTTATGACACCAATAGTTAAAATTAACTTGAAATACAGTCAACTCTCATTATTCACAAGGGCTCCATTCTGGGGTGTGTGTGGAATCTGACAGTAAAAATAAGCAAATAACAAGGGAAGGGATAAACCGGCAATTTCCGGCCCACACCTGAATAAAAGGGGAAAATGCCGATTACTGGCACTACTTGGGCTATGAACACACACATGGTTGCCGCAGGTCTGCAGAGGGCAAATGTCTGGGTATTCAGGGGGCTGGACAAACACATCATCCCAAACCCAAACTGGCCTTGAGCTATGACACCACATGAAATGTAAGAACATAAGAGAAGCCCTGCTGGACTGAGCCACAACCCATCGAGTCCAGCATCCTGGTCTCATATCGTGGCCCAACAACTGCTTATGAGCAGTCTCAAGCAGAAGACACATGCAAAACTTCACCTGCTCTCAACTCCCTGCAAATGTTCTTGAGGGGTATCCTGGCTGTCTCTCCAACCTGGAGGAAGTACCCAGGCATCTATCCCAATAGCCATTAATATACCTGTCCTCCATGAATGTATCTCATCCTTTCTTAAAACTATTCAGACTGGTTACTGTCACTACCTCTTCTGGTAGTAAATTCACTAGACTGATGACCCTCTAGGTGAAAAAAAATCTTCCTCTAGTCAGTTCTAATTCTCCTGCTGTCATCTTTATAGAGTGCCCCCTGGTTCTAGTAATATGTAACAGAGAAAAGTTTTTCTTTTCCCCTTATGATTCTTTGGGTGGCTGTTGGTGTCTAATTGGCCTTCTCTCTCCCATGTGGATGGATGGGGATGGGATAAGATGATTTATTGACCTGTTTTCTGCCTATACTGCTTTTTCAGTGTCCCATAAATGTTGTTGCAAATTGAGGGAGATGCTTGAAGAAGAGTCTCAAAGTCAGTCCAAGGTAGAACAGCCTTAAAGCAATACAGCTGGAGGCACGGCTAGGGATGTGCATGAATATTCAAAATATTATTCGGACAAATTCGGACATTCAGACATTCATTTTTTAGTATTTGTACGAATATGAATATTTTGAGTTATTCATACAAAAAATTCAGACAGTCATATGTGTATAGATATGTACGCATCTTGTGCGTATCCATACGTACGGGATGCAAATGGTATTAATACGGGATGAAAACAGGATGCATACAGATACGTATCATTGGATATGTATTGAATATTTGAATGAATAGATACAAATGTATTTGTATCGGTTCGAATGTCCAGACACTTGTTTTTCTTTATTCGTACGAATTCGGGTTTTTGAATATTCAATTCATTCAATCAAATGTCGAAAATTGCGTTCGTTCACACCTCTAGGCATGGCCCAACCATATATGCAGGCTGGTATGCAATTAAAAGGTCTCTTGTTTTTTTTCCCCTGGAAGTAAAATTCTGTATAAATTCAAGAATGCAATCATAGAATATTTGTAGTTGTTGTTGTTTTTTAATCTGCAACAAACTACAAAACAGTACAGCATGTATAGTAGCAGTGGGGGACAGCTACCTTGTGTGCAAAAGCCTCTGTTCTGACTGCCCATATTGGTTTTGGGGAGGTTACAAAAGTTAAGCTTCACTTGGACTGCTAAAATGTGTTTTCAAAATAGACTTGATAAAACAAGGCTTCATTTTGAATACTTGGTGTTAAAAATACAGTTTAAAAAGTTCAGACACTTGGCTAGATATCTGCATTTGGGGAAGGGGAAGAAGTCCTCATGTTTTTGAATAGATGGTAGTATTACTAAAGTTTTGCTTTGGAGGGGGGACCTCAGAAAGACAAAGGCAAAAAAACAGGTCCAGGTAAGAAAGGAGTTGAAAAGAATGGGTAGGGAAGAAATGTTTGGAAACAGGAATGTGCATGAATATTTGAAATGTTTATTATTTGCAAGCATTCATACGAATTTGGACATTCGTATATAAATTGAATGTCCAGACATTTGCACTTAAATATTTGTACAAATATGAAAATTTTGAGTTATTTGTACAAATAATTTAGACATTCATATATGTATGGATACGTATGCATCCCATACGAATCTGTACACATCATGTGTGTATCCGTATGCATCCATATGAACACGTACAGGATGAAAACGGGATGCATATGAGATTCACATCATTGGATACATATTGAATATTCAATGAATAGATACAAATGTATTCATAACAATTCAAATGTCCAGATTTGTTTTTCTTTATTCGTATGAATTTGGGATTTTCAAATATTTGATTTGTGACAAATTGAATGTCAAAAACTGGATTTGTGCATACCCCTAGTTGGAAATAATGCAAATAACTGTTTAATTTGAGTAGTCTGAAAGTGGGGAAGCCTATGCAAAGGTTCAGAGTAATCATTCAGAGTGGTAAGCTGAGGATATGAAGCACACACATCTAGGGGAGAACAGATGGGAGAACAGATGGAAAGTCCAACCAATGCCAGGGAGATGGGCATGGGAAAAGGAAGAAACCCTCAAAATATGTATTTAAATTATATATTTTAATTTAAACTAGAAATAACTCCATTGCAGCATCTGGACCAATATAAAATTCAGTAGATAGCTACATTACAACTCATATATTTGCCTGAAGGGTGTGGAAAAGGTCATCTTATGTCAAAATTTGTCAAGATCAAATTCCTCAGGCATTCCCAACTCCAGTAGCAGGCCAAAATGTCTAGAGGTTATCTTGCTCTTTTGGAATACATTTGACTATAAATTTAAGGAAAAAACTGGATAAATTTCAGATGAAATTAGATGAAATCAATAAAACCTAAGTTACAATAAGGAGGACAGGTGTACTAGAATGGGTGTCAGGTTGGAGAAATAGGCAAGAGGCCTCTAAGGGTCACTTGTGGAAAGTTGAGAGCAGGTGAAAGTTTTGCCTCTGTCTTCCACTTGAAAATGTCCAGAAGCTTCTTATGTTCCTAATTACCAATGCAAGCTAATGAAAACAAGTAAAAACAAACATGAGGACTTCAAGAAGCTTTGCTGGGGATACTATGCTGAGGATACTGATATACAATTCCTGCACCAATTAGGACTGGACATGATGGCCTCCAAGACCCAACTCATACATTCCATGATCCTTCAGTGGCTTTGATGTGATATGCTCACTATGAAAACCAGCAATTTGCATGGTTGTTTTGAGAATTAAAGACCTGTGTATCAAGTTTACTGATTTAACACGTGGTCACTACACATTTTAACAAAACACTGTGGGTTTAAATATTTCATTCAAGCAGGAAAGTGATTAAAGAGGGGAGGGACTTCAACATTTATGATAAAAATCTTACTTAGGGGAAGGAACAATGTGTAATTTCACAACAATAAAATTTGTTCCATGATTTTAGTGAGGGAAAATATTTTACTGGAAAGCAACCATGATATTGGATCCTATCTTCATGATGTGAAAAATCTGGAGGGAACAGTATAATTAAGCATCAAATATCTGAAATATTTAAAGAAAGTTTTAGAACTTACACATAAGAAGCTTCTTCAGAATCAGTCAGAAACTTTTTCCCTTTAGATAGAGGATTAAAAAATGGTAATATAGCCCACAACTAAAGCTAACAGTAACCTTCAAATACTATAAGTCAAAGGAGTATACAACCAATTCCTACCTACAGCAAAAATAAAAGTCTACTGACATTTTAAAGATCTTTAAATTGGAATCACATCTATGACCACTTCTAGACATCCCTTATTTATTCCTCAATTTATCAATTTACCAGTATATCTGCAATTATTGCACATTGTCAAGACATTAGATCAATGATGGCGGACCTATTACACATGTGTCACAGGTGACACACAAAGCCCTTTGGGGTAACATGCACCCCGTTGCCTTGGCATGTTGTTTCTGTTCAGCATCTTGTAAACCACAGGCCACTTCTGGCTTGCGGCCTACAAGATACCGGGAGCACAGACGCTCTGTCTCTGCCCGGCATAGGAGGCAGAAAATGTCCAGAAGGCATAGGAGGCAAGATGGAGTAATGTCATCACACTGCCAGGTCATGCACAGCGAGTCTAGAGGACTCAAGACCTGGCAGCAATGGCTTTACCACAATTTTTCCCTCTACACCCTTTTGTGAGACTTTATTCTCAGCATTAAATAATATTAAACCCAAGAAAAGAAACCGACTGACAGATGAAGTTAGTGGTGCTTGCTTGAGCTTGAAGTGTACAAAATACCAACCTTCAACTGAAGATTCAGCAAATGAAATTCAGCAACCAAAAAGTCACTAATGTAAAGAATTATTTGTTTTTGCTATCAATAAATACATAGATCAAAAATATAACTTTTTTTTACTAGAGCTACAAATATCATAACATTATGGATATTTCTAGATGTGACACAGCACTCAAGCTAGGTGTTTTTGTGAATTTTAACACACCGAGCTCAAAAGGTTCACCAGCACTGCATTAGATTGATCCTCTATGAAATATTTCTGAGTAGTGACAGCTTGCACTGAACTCTCACTGTGTTTCTCACACAGTAATTTAGACAGTGCTGCAATTACAGAATAACAAGATATTGCACTACAATAGTTAATTTTATTGGAATAACAATAACCCAGTAAATCAAGTCTATATTCCCAGGGAGCACCGTGTCTGGCAAATCAGGTACAACTATGAAATGATTAAATGTTTTTGACCTTATTAGGATGCAGCCTAAATCTCAAAATTGTGATTCTACATACAGATAAAAATAGCTCTAACAAAATCAAGCTTCAAGAAACATATCATGTCAGTCCCAGTGGCGGCTGGTGGACTTCAGGGCTGGGTGTTCACAGGCAAGGCAGGGAAGGGTCATGGGGGGGTGAGGTCACATGGGCGGGGCCCACTGAGGTCGTGTGGGCGGGGCCCGCTGAGGTCGTGTGGGCGGGGCTGCCAAGGGCCAGAAAGATACAGAACCAGATCAAGAAAATAATTTATGCATGGAATTGTACTCACGGCATCAATAACAATATAAACCTGCTTTTTCTGCCTGCATGTCCACATTCTAAGTGCCATAGGATTTGCAGCAGAAAAACTGGTAATGAAAGAATCACAAAACAGCTATAAGAACATAAGAGGAATCCTGCTGGATCAGACCATAGCCCATCTAGTCCAGCATCATGTCTCACATAGTGCTTCTGGGCATCTCAAGCAGAAGACAAAGATGAAACCTTCACCCAAAAGATGTACCTGGGCATCCATTCAAGTAGCCATTGATACACCTGTTATACATGAATTTGTCTACCAACAAGCCACCCAGTCTGGATGCTGTTACCATCTCTTCTGGCAGCAAATTCCATAGACCTGCTGAATGAAAACTCCTCCAAATGATGCATTTGGAGGTGCATGTTCTCATTACTACAGCTCCAAAAATAGCCTTGACAGCATGTATTCTACAGAAATTCTGGTTTTGCTTCTAGGTTGAAACTAGTCTGAGTATCTCTGTATTCTGCAGACTCAAGACTATCCCTTAACATTACCACTACCACTTTTTCCTGTACCTACTCCCTTTCTAATCCTTGTCCTGTTTTATCTAAGTAGAACTGATACAATCCCTTCTTAATCAAAGAATATTTGGATTTTGCAACTTTATGCATGGAACTGCATAAAGCTGCAACATTTATTACTGTGGTAGGCTGTGTTCACACCTGAGTTTTAATCCAGTTTGAGACCACTTTCTAAGTGAGAAAATATATCAGCAAAGTGAATAATCATTTTCTGTCCTCTTTATATAAAGATGGCTTTTCCAAGTTAGATAATGCAAAAAGAAAACAGCTTGAGATTTTGCTGATGTATTATCTCACTCTGAAAGTGCAATTAAGCTGGATTAAAACTTATATGAATCTGGGGCTGCGTTCACAATTAAGGAACAAGAAAAATAACTTCTAGAAAGAGCTTAAATATACAGCAGTGCCCAACTGCCCAGATCTCTTCCAGATTACAGAAACAGCCACAGAAAACCGCAATTATATATTCCTCATTGAAGCTTCTTCAGAAACTTCAAGTCAACAAAAATGAAGCAAGAGAAAAAATATAACGTAAAAATATAGGACAAGAACAAGAATGTAAAATGAAAGTGAAGCACAACACCCCTTAACTAACCCTCCTTTTACCCTCCTCCACAAGCACACCCCTCAAACAAGTAATTATTTAACACACCATAATCAAGCAAATAAGCTGTTAAATTGAAATATAAGCAATTAACTATTACAACAACAAATTCAGAACTTCTCTTAGCAAAGCTTCTTCTCACCAGCCATAAGCCAGCCAGGGAGAAGAACAGAATGCTTATCAGCTGCTTTGAGTCCCCTAAAACGGGGCAACAGAAGCAGAGTAGAAAAGCCAACTCTTCTGCTGCTTCTTCCCATGCCATGATGATGCCAACTGGGGGGGGGGGCAATGTCACCCAGCTGGCTTTCATGCAGGTGAGCAGAATGAAACCCTGTACTCCCAGATAAGAGTCTGGCTCTTTAACCACTAGACCAAACTGGTGCAGGCAGGCAGGAAAGAAGAGTTGGCTTTTCTAGCCCACTTTTCTCACCCATTTGAGGGGATTCAAAGCAGCTGCCAAAGCTTCTCTTCTTCCCCCCACAACAGAACACCTTGTGAGGTAGGTGGGGGCTGTGAGAGCTCAGAAGAGAGCTGTGACTAGCCCAAGGCCACCCAGCAAGCTTGGCTCATGTGAAAATGGAATGAAGCTGGATTGAAGCTCAGGTGTGACTGCAGCCAATGTGAAGAGAAAATTACTGGTCACATGGCTGATGTCTTCTGTGCCTATGAAAGTGGACTAAAGCTGGATTAATCCGTAGAAGAAGAAGAAGAGTTGGCTTTTCTACCCCGCTTTGCTCACCCATTTAAGGGGACTCAAAGCTGGCTTCAGGAAGGAAGGAGTGGGTTTTTCTTCCCTGCTTTTCTACCCATTTAAGGGAACTCAAAGAGGCTGACAAAGCTTCTGTTCTTCTCCCAACAACAGAACATCCAGGGAGGGAGGTGGGTCTGTGAGAGCTTCAGAGGGAGCTGTGACTTGCCCAAGATCACCCAGCTGACAGAGGTAGGAAGAGGAAGGAAGAGGGGAGGGGGGAAGGAAAGAAGGATAAAGGGGGGGAAGGGGAGGGAGGAAGGGGGAGGGAGTGGGGAGGGAGGAATGGAGCTCGACGAAGGCATGCCAGACGGGTTGAGCCCTCCGTGCCCAAAGCAAAGCCTCTTCCGACCACTGGCTCTGCCTACCACTTCCAAATCCCAGGGCAGCCCGGGTAGGGGCAGCCAAGAAGACCCATGTGGGGTGCCCCCGCAGCCTCTGCAAACCCTTGCTGCGCAGAGACACCCCTGGCCCTCCCCATCTCCCTCTGCCCAACCTTACCTGCTGGCACCTGCAACACCTGAAGCACGCAGCCTGCGCACCACGTGCGTACCTGAGGAAGAGACCTCCAAGCTGAGGCCCTCCCTCAAGGCATCTAGTAGGGCGCTCTAGGAAGGAAACCTCAATTGTTTTAACCCTTGAATAACTGAAACTGCCTTGCAGCTCTGGAAGGGGATCTGATCTGATGTCTGTTTTAAGCCTGGCTTCCCTGCGAGAGAACTCCGCCGCCGCCGCCCCCCTTGGTGACCCATCCGGCAGCGGAGTTCCCTCGCTTTTAACAGGCTCCCCTTCCCAAGGGCCATCTCCCCACACTCACTCGCTCGCGGAACCCTCCTCGCTCCTCCTCAGCCATCCGGGCACAACAGCAACCTGTTTCTCTACCAGGCTTCTGCAGAAAAACACGCCTGGAGGTCCCTGAGGAGGAGCACGGAGGCATCCCGGCAGCAGCCCGGGGCAGGGACGGAGATAGGTGCGGGACACGGAGGGACACTGGACGGCGCTGAGGGGTCCTGGAAGTGAGAGAGGGGGGAAGGAGCACAGCCAGCCCCTTCCTGACCACAAAAGAAGGGCGCCGGGTCGAAAGGAAGGGGCGCCGCCTCTGCCTTCCCTCTACCTTCTCCCCTGCCCTGGAATGACGGCGCTGGATCCCCTTGGGCCCCACTCACCGCCTGGGTCGCTGTGTCCTGGCCGTGCCTTTTGCTCTTGGCACTGCTGTCTCCCAGCGGCTCAGGGGGGTGGCACGGCGACGGCTCCCCTCAGCATGGCACGGCCTTAGAGTGGGCAGCAACGGTGGCCCCTCGGCCCCATCCCGGGCAGCGCAGCCGAGCCCAGGACCAGGGGACCACGTGGGCTAGAGGACGAGCCAGGTCTGCTCTGGCGGCGGCGGCTCCGGCACGCTGGTAATTCTGCCTCTTGCATTGCCATGGCTGCTCCTCCTCGCCAGCCGCCGCTGCTTTATACTCCTTTCCCTCCGGCTCCGAAATGGAAACAGAAAATGGCGCCTGTAGTGCTTCGTGTTTTGAAGGAGGAGCGAGAGGAGGGAGGGGGGCGTTACTTTATATTTTTAAACTACTCATTGGGCCGGGATCGGCGGACCCAAATACGTTACAAATATGACGCTTCTTCCAATGAAGAAGCAGGATATTTTCAGCCATTTTCTGATTGGCTAATTCCTATGTATCAAAACTTAAAGAAAGGAAAAAAAATTTTCCTTCCCACCAACGGTATGGGTCCGGCGATCTCAACGGACCCAATGAGCAGCCTCCTCTGGTCAGTCCCCTGAAAGAGTCTCCCCACATTTTTTTTTGCAAAGGAGAAGGACAAACAAGCAAATTGCATGCATCTTTGTACGCAATTTTCATACAAGTATGCATTTTCCAATGTTTTGTACTGCCTTTTCCCACCGAACATAATGTGCATTTTATAAATATTTTTCAAAGACCGAAATTCCAGCATCAGATCACATAATTACTCTGGGTGTTGCTGAATCTGAAAGTTCAATTAGGTTAGATGGGATTGATCCACTGAGAAATGAGACCAAACAAAGTCTATTTTGTGCTTAATGAGTCTATTTAAGAACAGATCCTAGTTAAGTAATCATTTATAGGTCTCTTACAAGTAAGTCTTGTAGAGATGGCAAGAAACCTCTCTAGTGCTGTTGCTAAGGTCACATCTCAATTTGAAAATGGAGGCCACAGCAGCTGGGCATGTGAAGGAGGCGCCTCAATCACAACCTGACAGGATACATCCTTGTCTTCAGAGCAAGAAAACATTGTTCAGAATGATGCTCCATGGTGCCTCTATTGAGGGTGATGAAATCACACCTCACAAAACCTCATCTTGGACAGCGATTGCACCCTCTTATAGGGCTGTGTGATCACTGAGAGGCAGTTTCTGCTGTCACACTTTACTGACAATCTTCCTTGGTAAGTGGGGGCGTGACCTCAACCTGGTTTTAAAGTTGGACTTTGTAACCCTGAAGGTAACCAACTGTTTTGACCTGTCTCCACTGGGATTGTATCCAGATTAGCAGAATAAAATCTTCTGTTATATAAAAAAACGTGCAGCTTTCCTGTTGCAAACCCACCACGCACTGTTTGGACTCCAGCAGCCTCCCCTTGGCTTTCTCACAGAAAGCTGCAATACTTCCATGGTACATGGTAAGGTGCATGTCACATGGGATGGGAAACCCAATGGGAGCTGAACTGCAGGCTCATCTCTCGTTTGCTCTTCTCACCTTCCTGTCCAGACTGGTGGGAGCATTCGAATTTACCCGATACTGCGGAGTGAGTGCTCATCATTCTGTAGTAGGTAAACTTGTAATAACGGCAGCATAACACCCTGACTGTGTGTTGGAATGTGCAGTATTTGCAAGTCTGAACACAGCCTGGATCTCTGACACAATACTACTTTTTCTTCAGGTCATATTGATGGGGAAAGCATCTTTTGAAATCATACTGATGGAGAAAGCACACATTTTGCTATGGGTTAGGCACTTTCATTTACCTCAGCAATGGAGAACACATGCTACTAAAAACAACAGGAAGAAAGGAAGGAAGAAGAAAGACACTTTGAAACGCCTTCAAATTATGAAACATACACCTGGTTTCAGCTCTACATACATAATCGCACATGTGTCAAAGATTTAATATCATCCTCAGAAACCTCATGTACCTTTCCCACTCCCCTTACCCTATATTACAACATAAATTACTATGACACAGTCTTAAAGCTTCATGCTCTCTTTCTGAAAATGGATTCCCCTTTGGCAAGGGCTTAAGCACAGAGATAACTTCTAAGTCCACAGGATTTAAGCAACTGCTTAAGTGCTTTCTTGAACAGGGGCCTACGTAGTTTGATTTTGCAAGCTGCTCAAGTGGGTGAGGGAGAGGAGAAGGATAAAATTAACACCAGTTCATGAAAGAACACTTTAAAAAAAAGCTTGTTTTACATGGAAAGAAATATCCTGCATATTCATTTTGCTCTGAGCATATTTTTCATGTAGACTCATTTATTATATATATATATTATATTTTTAAAAGAGAAGGAAAGAAACTCATCCTCCAGATTGAATCCAGAATCCTTTAAATAGCAAAGTTAAGATAGGGCCGTAGAAACTACAAATGTTTGTGTTGTAGGAAGGGGGGGGGGGTGTTTTTGGTTTGCCTTGTATATGCCAGAAGTCCCTAGTTTCCTGTCTCCAGCTGATAAAAGTGGAAAGGAGGGTCAGTATAAAGGGAGAGCGGTGGGGGAAGGAGCTTTTTCCCTTGGTGGCTCTCCAGAATAGAAGGATCAGGAGGAGGCTCAATATGTCTGACAGCTGAAATAGATGATGCAGCACACCACCTATGTAAACAGAAATAGACGCTGGGGCCTGATGGAGCTCCGAGATATGACCCTGCCTATAGAGCCGCTGAGTCTAGACTCCAGATGTGTTCTCACTGTTACCAGGCCAATTCCAATCCAAGTGGTAAATATTTCTACCAGATGACAGTGGTCTCTGTTACAGAAATGAAGAGAACGGACAGAAATGGGAGGGGAAATGAGCACTGGGCACTATTGCCTTAGAAAAATATTCTGCATCATCTGAAAGATGTTAAGGGGCAATTATTTAAATAGGTCACACACATTCCTTCCCTTTTCTCTCCTCTGCCATGTTCTGTTGAAAAGGATCCAAGACAAACTGAAAGCGATTTAACCAAATTAGCCGCTTAAAATGTACTGAATTGGATGTCTTTGAGGAGATCAAAAGAGATGTATAACATTGTGATTTGGGTGTGTTGAGGTAAATAGCAGTAAACAGGAGTAGGGGAGGGGAAGATCGAATTGCCTGCTACTGGTCGTTCAGTGGATGGCAAAGGGTAGTACTTTTTGTATGCTTGTTTGCTTTTGACATGCAGAAGAAACATAGGGTATGTTCAGACAGATCGTTTTTGGACACCCACAGGGTGCATTTGGGGCTCAAGGGACACACATGAAATATAACAGAACCTTTTAGCTCATTCTGAAGAATCTCCTTGTGTTCCCATTTGCAGCCACATATAAATGGCTCTTGGGGGCAAGTTGCCCTTTGGGATAGATGGGATGGGAAGCTACAGGATCCTACTGCTGAGCAATCAGTCCATGGGAAATCAGGCTGGTGGCAGTCAGGTACAGCAGGTGATGAGGGGAAGTAAGAGGCTTATTTTTAGAATGTCTGCAGATGGGGCACTGCTTGATTAAAGAATGTCCAAAAACTGTTCTGTGTGATCACAGCCTCAAAGGCTGCATCTCCACTATACAAGAAAGCACCTTAATCAGACCCTCAGGGAAGCTGGTCTCTATTGGGAATAATTAAAAACTGGTCTCATTTCAGATGCCTTTGCTGTAGGGATGTGGACTAATGGGTTTTTTTAAAATTCATATTCAATCGAAGACAAAAAAAAATCATATTCATTCGAATAGATCCCCTTCAAACATGGTAAGATTTGAATTAGGTATGAATTTGATACAAATGTTCAGTTTGAATTCCCTACTTATCCCATGCGAATCCCCTACTTATCCAGTATGTATCCCTTATGTATCCACTCTGAATACATCAAATCCTCCCTGAATCCACTTTGAATCTACTCTGGATCCACTGCAGATGTGACTGGCACAGCCACTTTCCCACCTCCCTGGTTCACAAGTGTAACAAAGCTTCATACAACTGATTCGAATTTGAATCTCAATCTTCAAATGTGCCAACATTCGATTTGAATTTGAATGTCCGAATTAGGACAAATTTGTATGAATTTCAAATGTTACGAATATTTGTGCACGTCCCTATTTTGTCACGTAATGGAGAAACAGCCTAAGAGGCAAAAAACTCTTACCTGTGGCAAAAACCTGATACCTGAGATCTGGTGCTTTCAACCTTGCCCTGTTAATTGTGATTGTCACTTGAATATTCTTTCAACTTCCAATGGTTGAGAATTCCTAATACCTGCATTTTTATAGTTTGCAAAAAGTGTTCTGATGAATTCAAACTTCCCTATGGAACACACTATACTCACACATTCAAAAATTGGGAAGAATTGGATTTTTGAATATTTTTTACTGTTACAGAATTCTGCCAGTTCCAAACTCCTGTCACATTTCAGACTATCCTAACACAGTACTACAAATAAAGATTTGTCAGAAAAATACTAATGGACATTAATAAGAGCATCAAGGCAACTCAGAACTAAATCTTCATTTTTGCTGGTCACTCTATGGGCAACATAAGATACCAATGTAGACTTTATAAGCAATGTGTATGGGAATCTATAGCAATCGGTACAGCCAGCTTATGCCAATGAGTCACAAAAGTCTGAAGCCCTGGCAGCTAACATGTAGTATGCAGAGGAAAGCTAAACAGCAGTTTGTTTTGTGCCTTTGCTGACAGAAATCAAGGACAAACCAGACTTCAGTAGTTTGTAGTTTTTTCAGAATCAAATGCTGATGGCAAATTGCCACTGGCTGCAACATGATCAACACGCATCACTCCTTCTTGTAGAAAAGAAAGAAATGGAAGCTAATATTTTGGCATTGCTCAAGACAAAATGTGCTACAAACTCCCCCACCACCACCACCATTCCTTGTTTTTTGGTTGGGCCACTATTAGGGATGAATGGCCCTGACAAATTTGGTTTCCTCAAAAATACAATTTTGCCTAGGCTACAGAATTAATTTTTTAAAAAGAAAGAAAACCCCTGATGTAACTTATTTTTGTGCATATTTCTTGAATTACTCTACTTGTTGTTTATGATGATAGTGATGATGGAAGTGGTAGAAGTGATGGCGGAAAAAATGATTAGAGAACCGTGACAAAATCTACAGCATGAATGTTGAAATCTCATTGTGTTTTTGTTCACATATTAACTCAGGAAGTGGGCTTTCTAAAGCTCACATTTATAACAGGAACAAAAGAAATTCCTCCTTTTCCAATACTCTGTGATAATCTTCCAAATAACTTTACTTCGGTAGTACTTTAAAGGCTACCAGATTAGGGTGATTTGTGCCAACAAGGCACCAGATTGTCCATCTGGGATCTTGCTGCTTTGACCTTTCCTCTGTCATTTTCACACCAGCCGCAAACTCCCTGATGAACAATCGAGCACGGTGCCAGAGCAGGTCATGCCAGACACTGACACAGTGAGAATCCACTGAGAAGATGCCAAAGCTTTTTAAAAGTGCAGGTACTCCCCCACTTTGGCTATGCTCCCATCTCTAATCCACCTTTTTTTGGCCTATAATGTTCATAGGGCGAAGGGGCAGACTGGCCTGTGAAGGATATCACAGCCAGTCATCTCTAAGCCACCTCTGAGCTGCCTGAGAGACATTTATTTTACTCTGTGTGAACACAGGCTTTCTTACTTCTAGTCTTTTGGCTGGATAGGCCAGCAGCAGCCTGACACGGCATCAGGCTTCTGCCAGCCCTGTCAAGAAGCTGAGAGGATCCTAGTATTTTAAGTATGTCTGGTCAGTCCCATTTGCTTCTGAAGTGGCTTACAGACACACGAGGCCCTTTCTGAACCGGGGCTTATTCTGGATTATATCCCAGAATAGGGACCTGCCATGCACATGCTGGTGAAGACTATGGCATGCTCACCTAGGATATAATCTGAAACAAGGCCCATTGCAAAAAGGACACTAGAGCAGAGAAATCTGTCTGCAGCCAGATGTCTATTACTTAATCTGCTAAATTTGGATATTCTGGAATAAAGCATGGATATCCAACTATAGTGGAATACGTACATAACCAACATCTGGATGGAGCCTCTATTAAAACTCAGCTGTTGATCATATAGTTTTTTTCCAGTATTCTTAGAGGTCTGCTGCTTCCCACACTAATGTGGCTAGCAGGGCAAGTAGCTACTGATAACTGTATCCTCCATGAAAAACAATGTGGACAAATTCCACAATGCAAAAGTTTCAACCACATCACAAATTAACATATAAATCAAACCTCAAGTCTGCATAAATGAAAGCATACTTGCTCCTTAGCACAATCATCTGAATGACAGAATTAAACAAAAGATCCTCTAAGATTAGGTTGGTCTCTCAAATACAATTCATAATCTCATTTTTAAAAGGTGCTTTCAGCCAGGTAAAAGTAATCAAGTTGAAGTTAAATGCTCATTGATTAACACGCTTTTTAAAATCTTTTTCTCCATTAGTTGAATTATAAGTGGATAATCTCCACAGAACACCTGCTAACTTCCTTTAATATCAACAGAGACCGACTGTATTTATTAGAGTTGGGTATAGATGTTCTTGCTAATTGGCACTCTTTTCTTCCTCTGTGCATCTAGTATTTTCTCCATTCAATGTTTCTTCCTCTTTTCTTTTTTGTTGCAAAGCTTTATGAAAAATGCTAACTAGATATAGCTTTTCAGTCTGAAAAAAAACTTTTGATAGGTACTTTTGTGTGTGCTGGAAAATGGAAGATGTAATTGTCCATCATTATTAGCCCGGATTTGGCTCTGTCAAAATGGCCAGTATTCATGAATAATCAAGGAAATGGAAAACACCCACCCACAAACCTACACATACAAAAGGTGGGGAGGAACATAACAGTGTCTGGGCCAAACTCATACATGCAGGTGAGCTGTTGACTTATTGGCCAGTGGCAGGAAACTTCATAAATTATTAGTCATGTATATAAAATGTTGTGAATTTCAAGGGATAGCTGCCCTTCCCAGTTGCCTTTTTGTTCTGTGTTAATTATAAGCCTGAGGAAAAGGAACAGTCTGCAGTTACATAGGCTCTTTTTGCACTGCGCCATTATTCCATATCATATCCTTGACTAGGAGCCTTCCATCTACATGGTGGTGCAGACTACAGCAGGCCCTGTCCTATGGCAGCACATGGATGGTAGGACCATATACCAGAATATAATCTGGAATAAAGCCCAGTGCAGAAAGGGCCATGTAATCTACTGTGAAGATTGTGTCTAGGTTGAAGGGTATTTGGGTCAAAGGACCCAAATAAATAAACAAATTTGCTTAGTGATGTACCGTATTTTCCGGAGTATAAGACGACTGGCATATAAGACGAACCCCAACTTTGCAGTTAAAATATAGAGTTTGGGATATACTCGCCTTATAAGAAGACGACACCCGGCATATAAGACGACCCCTGACTTTTGAGAATATTTTCCTGGGTTAAAAAGTAGTCTTATACGCCAGAAAATACAGTATTTTAGGTTTTACTACATCAGTGGGATATCCACCCTTTATTTTGACATGTGCCATTCACACTTTCCCATGATTTTCAGAAGTACTTACAGTAAAGGTGGCCCACAGAAAACACACCATGTGCAAAAACTGTAGTAGGGTCAAAGCACCCATGGGACACAGTTTTGCAAATTGATTAACTATTGATTAAAACATCACAAACCTGAAGAAGGAAGGGATGCACAATCAAGTTTCCTATTTTGACTACTTAATGTTCCACGAACCTCAAAGAATTTAAGAAAGGATTTGTAATGACAGTTACAACAAAGGGTTTTTCTTAAAAAAAAAGTTGATGGAATTGGAAATCAGCTGTGCCTGTACCTTATTGTGAAGTGGATCTCATTTTTCAATGCCTATACATATCTCTGCCCTATCAGAGAGGGCATTTCATCATTCTTCATCTGCAAATGGAAAACAAACCAACAAACCATGATATATATTGGTTATATATCTCCTATGCTCCCCTTGGTGTATGCCCATGCACATTAGTACATGCGCCGTCTGTCCCACGTTCCGAGGCAGCATGTCTGGATGTCTGAGCATCCTTAGAGGCTCATCTTGGCTTGAAGGTTTCTAAACATCCCAGAAGAAAGATGCGAGGATGCTTAGGGTGCTACAAGTCAGAATGATGCAGACAGACACAATATGGAGATATAAAGGCAGCCATCATTTTCTGTTCTGACTGATGGGAGTCCATCTGCCAAATTTATTTATTTATTTTATTTATATTTATATCCCGCCCAATACCCAAAGGTCTCTGGGCGGCTCACAACAGTTAAAAATGAACATATTAAAATTGTATCAGACTGTGCTAAAATCCATACAAAGTTTAAAAACCAGCATTATTATTATTATTATTATTATTATTATTATTATTATTATTATTATTATTATTATTATTATTATTATTATTATTATTATTATTATTATTATTATTATTATTATTATACAAAAGCAGTTTAAAAACAATAGTTTTTGCAGGGGGGAAGCATAGAGGGCATTTAGCCAAAGGCCTGAGTGAAGAGGTGCATCTTTACCGCCTTCCTGAATGTAAACAGAGAAGGGGCCTGACGCACCTCCAAGGGGAGGCCATTCCACAACCTGGGGGCCACAACTGAAAAGGCCCTCTCCCGGGTGCCCACCCGCCTAGCCGCTGAAGGCGGTGGGATAACCAGGAGGGCCTCTCCTGCAGATCTTAAAAGGCAGGCAAGTCGATATGGGACAGTTGTTTAAGGACAGTTGCTATACTGTAGGTGCCTGATTTAAAAGAATTAAGAGTTCCCTTAAATTCAAGACGGAGGAAAGTCAGAAGCACATGTCTAAGGAGTGCACAAATCAACTCAAGAGGGGACAACAGCCATGAGACAGTTTGTTGCCCACTAGTACAGACTAGGGATGTGCATGAATATTCAAAAATTTGAAAATCCAATTCAAATCCACATTCAAATTCGAATCAGATCTAATAACATTCTAATTTAGACATTCAAACAGATTTTGGATTTTCCAAAACATTCGTTCGAATGATTCAAATGTACAGATACGTATGTATTACATACATATCTGTACAAATATTATACATATTTGCATTTATAATACGGGATGAAAACAGGATGTGTTCTGCCCCAGGTATACTCAAGCTTTAAGATCAGTCTGTGCTCTGGCCTTGGGCAGAGGTCTTGAACAAGTGAAACCCCTCCCTCTTTGAAGAATCCACCAGTCTTTCATAGTATGAACAAATTACAGTATTTATTGCAACAGCAAAACAAATATATAACCGCTTTCTTAGCAAGTAAGAGCTTACAGTTTCTTTGGGTCTTACTGGGTCTTCAGGCTTTAGTTACTGTCCTTTGCTGAGGCACTCAGGCCTAGAAAGAGTTCCTGCCTTCCTTTTGAGACACTGGCTGGTCTAGAAGGACTTTCTGCTTCCTTTGGCACTCGCGGCCTATGAGGAGTTTCAGCCTGTCTAAGAATGATGATTCCTTCCACTCTCATAGCAGACTGAAAACTGGCCTAACTCTCCTGTGTAAGCTGTAAATGCTGCACCCTCCTTATCCATAAGCTTACCTCTTAAAGATACAGGCTCACATTCTTTTCTAAACTTCCAATAAACAAGGCTTACAACATAAACTTCAATTGCCACAAACAAACTTGTTGCAGAGGCATAACAGGATGCATGCAGGATAAAATGGGATTCATACGAAATGCGCACAGATATATAGAAGAGATACGAATGTTGTTGACATAAGTTTCTTTAAATACGAATCTAACATTTGAACGAATAGATTGGAATGTTATGTATTCGAACTGGATTTTTTTACATTCAGTTTTTAAACATTCAAATCTAACTGAATGTTTTGACATTCGACTTGAATTTGAATGGAAAAAACCAACATTTGTGCACAACCCTAGTACAGACACACATACACATATGTTGCAGTTTGACCACCCATGAGGATGGAACAATTCTAATAGTCCATGCTTTTCTTGGACATATACAGCAGTCTCCATATCGTAGCCAAAATTTGCACAGGGCCTTTGTGGCACTTTGGCTCTGTGCTGAGGGAACACACTGCACCTTCTTTGTGTTGCAAGAGTGCTCAAAGGGCACAAGGATTGCACACCCATGCTCCTTTTGAGTATTCATTCTGTCAAAAACCTTGTTCAAGCACTATAACAGCAGAGGTGTAGAAAGAACTCTTCCAACTTAGCTTTAACTGCTTCCTCTTTTCCGAGATACAAAAAAATGTGTGTGTTTTTCCATGGCCATTTCCTGCTCCTTACAGCAGTCCCAGGCGGAAACATCAAAGCCAGGAAATGAATGTTCCCCAGCAGCAATGTTTTCATAGCTAGGGGCAGCAGCAGGCATGCAAGCAGCCTATCGCCACTGCTGTGCTTGTCTGGGTGGTAAGTGACGAGTGCTGTAGCAGCACAGCCATCTTGTGAAACCTGCCATCTTGTGAAACCTGCCATATATGGATATCAGAGCAGAACTGTATAGCACTCAAACAGGAATAGAAGAAAGTAATTTAGCTCACAATTTCCAATTCCAATTTTACAGAAATGTATTACAATTTGATGTTTTTAAAAAGTCACAAAATGCCAGTGCAACAAAACAAGCTCACATCTTAAGAAAGCCAACATTGCCAGACCTCGCTGGTAAGTTTCCCAGAACTTTTTCTTTCCTTTTCTTAAAATTATGAACAGTTCTGTACACTTCCCTGGTATTTTGAACTGCTGTCAGAAAATATTCAGGCAATATTTTCAAAGGCTAGAAAGATTGCAAGGTTTGCATAGTCCTTGATTGCAGAAACAGCTGAAAGAAACAGCAGTGCTGAGACTTCAGGATAAAGAAAACAAAGACCGAAGAACAAAGTAGTCAAAACGTATGTTCTGTTGCTTTGTAGCAGGAGTCTAAACAAGGCATGGAAACCAATTGGCAATGGTATGTGAAACTGCATGTCACAACAACTGGACATATGTTTTAGTCTAGCAGCAATGTCACATTGTCGTATTCTCATGTTGTGAAACGGCTTGGTTTCTGTTTTAACCTTGCTGTAGTGCCATTTGCCTGGGGCTGCAAACCTACCACTGTATGAATATACCATCCATTTTTCCTGACATCGCAATGAATGAAACAGATCTTTCTCCTTTTGGTCACGTAGGTTTATATTCCTCTTCACATAACCTGAGTTTTCTTCCATTCTTGTGCCTCTGCCGTCTTTATTATCATCAATGACTCTGTGATTCTAGCGGAAGGTACGTTGTGCAATGCTGGATCAGATGTGATGTAGCAAAAGCTCTGTAGAGGAATCCCAGGCCAATATCTCTGCAGAAATGTGTGAACAACGTTGTCCAAGGTGGGGATGGCCTCAGGACGGCCAATATCAATCTATGTCTGACCAGCACTGGAACAATCTCAATTCAAACTCATGAATAGGCTGACTTGTCTGACCAGGGTCTTGGACAAAGAGGAGGGTTAAAGAAGGTCACAGTGATGGAGAAGAGACTGACTTTGGCACCTGATTCATTAAGAGGCTCGCTTCCTACAGATTATTCTGAAAAGAAAGTTTGCCATTTGTAAATGAAATGCTTCTGGCTACACTTCAAACAGATGAGGCCAACAGAAGCTGACTTAGAAGAATGCTCTCCAACTGGGTGTCACCACAGAAAAGACTCTAACTAATTAATGGATGCATGTATGGCTGAATGTTCTTAGCCAACATGAAGCCTAACATTTGAATGAATATGAATGTTCCCAGACATTCATTCGAATGAATACTAATGTTTCTGGACATTTGTACAAATAGTTTGGCCATTTGTTAAGCTGGGGAAAGATATTTGTTCACATCAGATACGTATCTGTATGAGATACGTATCAAATGTTCATATGAATACGTACAAATACGTACAAATAGATTCGTATCAAATAGAATTTTACCACATTCAAATGTGATCTATTCGTACGAATATGGATTTTTGAACATTTGATTCATTTTGAATCTAATGCCAAAAAAACACTCATGCACATCCCTAGGCCTAATTGCACACCAGAGGCCTAAGTGCACATATGTCAAAGGACTCAAGTTGCTTCCAGCTGGTGATGGAAGAGCAGGAGACCTGAGCTGGCTGTTGGCTCTTCTCTTACTGGAACTTTTGTTTAGTTTTGTCATTTTGAAACAATCTTATAAGAACTCTAGCTATTTTGTTAATTGGTCCTGTAATTGTTTCATTCTCCTTTGCCCTGTACCGTGTGTTGTCACTTTTTAAATATTATATAGCATATTACCAGTCTCTTGTGTGTTGCTTATAATGTATATTTGATATGTATTGAATGGGACTTTTTTGTTGTATTTTTGTTGTGCTGTCAACCACCTTGAAAATTTCCTTGAAACATGGTACATAAATACAAATATTTTTGAGTGGCAGATTGTTTAATATAGTTCATAAATCATTTCTTTCCAAGGGCTCCATTAGTGTAGGCTTATAGGTCATTTTTCTTCATCAGAATCTTCATGGACAACACTATACAAACACTTAGCTTTTCATCTCTCAGAGAAGATGCTACATAATACTATACTCCACTTTTCTATTTGTTTAATGCCCCAACCAGACCGACCAACACACAATCTTTGAAGAAACTAAATAAATTCCAGTTTCAATCCAAAACCCTACCATCTTACACAGCTGTTGGTTCCTCCCACCCCCACCCCCCTTTGGGCTCATAGTATAAAGGGAAACTGTTAGCCTTATGGATGATAATCTTCTTTTCATTCACAGCTTCGTGCCACCTGACTAGACAGAACTCCATGCATATTTCTCCATTGTATGACTGCAATGGGTTCATGTCACACCTCTTCAGGCATAGCTTCATTATCCCATCAGCAGCACGTCTATACTGGTAGCTCTTTTGTGCAAGAAGAGCAGAGCGCATTTGAACAATGAAGGTCACACTGCTTTGTTTCAAGATTAACAGGAATTAAAACACTAGAATCACTTGGTGCAGGTATCAAAAGGCTTTTTTAGAAAAGGAAAATTGCATATGATGACTGGAGCTGCCATATTATCATATTTGATTTGTAAGTGTCTTCTGTAGAAATACGGCTTCTATCCATCATTCTTTTCTTTCCCTAACAATGCTAAGAGGGAAAATAAATCCACAAAAGAATGTATAGTGCATGACTAATAGAAACCATTTCAATGCTGATACAAAGACAATCTTGTCTGGCTCATCTGCTAGAGCTGTTGATTTGAAGATTTCCTTGAAGCGGTCACACCAGAGGACCCTAAAACCCATTTCACACAGGGAACTGTTCAGTCGCACACACTCCTCAGCTGGCTCTTCCATTGACTCCCATTTTTATAGGCTTGCTCTGTTTTTATATATATTTATTTAAAGCAATAAGATGTAAAAGGTGTAAAAATGTTTCAGGGATGGAAACAATAATGATAAGATAGCAGGATATTGCAGCTGTGTCTTACTTTTTATATGAACCATTTTGAATCGCCCATAGAGACATTTTGGCAGCTTCTGCGCAGACACTTTCCATTGGGATCATGACCTTCTAGGCCATGGTTACACCTTCAATTTAAACCTTCTTCGGGCCATCTTCAGGCCTGACTGCTCATGCTTTTTCATTTCTGTTTTACTTTTAGACTTTCTGCCCTCCATTTGGATTTTTCTAAGGACTGCAGTGTCCACTTGCCAGAGTACTCCCTTGAAGGTGCAGCTGGCTACAGACAGAACCACGTGGCAGTGATAGCCATCTTTGACTGGTTTGCCAGCTTCAACCTTTCCTGGACTGGGATAACTTATGCACAGTGATCCACCCTCTGGTAACTTCCAGGTTAGACTACTGTAATGGACTTTACATGGGGCTACCCTTGAAAACAGCACAGAACCTCAAACTAGTGCAGAATCCAGCAGCTCAACTGCTGATGGGAGTCTCTGGTTGGAAGCCCATCACACAGTCCTGAAATATTTGCACTAGTTGCCTATTTGCTACTGATTCCAATCCAAGGTGTTGGTGCCAACATACAAAGTCCTCAACAACTTGAGCCCTGGGTAACCAAAGAAACACCTTCTCCCACATAAAACTGCCCATGTGTTGAGATCTCAGGGAGAGGGCCTTCTTGTAGTTCCTACTCTCTGAGAGGTGTGGCACTTGCAGATCACCCAGGTGGTTTCACAGAGCATTAGGGGATCATTGTGGCATTTCATCATAGGTGATGGATTGGGTAGGAAATCCTTCAAGACAGATGGCATAGTGATTTATCCCCGCCACACACTCTATCATCCATAAGGGCCTCTGAGGACTTTGTTAGTACAGATAAATTCTAAAATGTGTTTTTTCTCTTACAATTGAAAAGATTATTTTTTATCTTTTAAGATTGTATGTTTAATAATTTTTACTTTCTTTTTTTGCCCTTCTCTTACAAAATGGACTAACTGTGCATGAGGTGGGAGCGAAAGTGCCTGTTTTCTCCTCTCCTTCCATCTTTACTATAGCAACAGCTGAAAACAATTTCTTTAAGTCTTGATAAAATCTCTTGGAAATAAATGGAAACCACTATTAAGTCTGAATGGTTTAGCTCACGTCTCTGAACCTAGAAGCCTTACGAGTCAGTAGTATGAGAAACATTTATGATAATCTGCTTGGGAAGGTAAAGAAAGAGTGAAGCCTTGCCCACAGCAGCATCTGCTCTGATGAACTCTCATCCCAATCAACTAGAAACAGGGTGTTCCTACTGCATAACAGAACATGCAGTCACTGTGGGGGCATCACACACCACAATCGAGGGATCGTAGTGGCAATGCATTATCCCATGTCTACTGTGCATTTAAGTTAATGCTCATTTAACAGCACTCACAGCACAGTATTAAGGAACTTCGAATCTTCCTGCCAGTCCAGATGGAACAGCGAGAAGAGCTGACGAGAACAGGCAGGGCAGCTCAACTCCCATTGGCCGCCTCACCCTACTCGATGCGCACACCAATGCAAACTCTCGCAGCTTCTGAGGAGGAAATTATGGGAGGATGCTCTAGTCCAGACAGCAGGACATAGCTTCACAGCAGGTAAGCTATGATTTTTCCTGGAACTGTACCACTAATCTGGAAGGGACCACAGAAGTAGGTAAGCAGGATCCCTCTTTCTATAAGTTGCCACCTACAATTTCCCCCCTCATAACTTCTTTTCTGTGCAGTACAGGATGTTTTTTAAAAAAGAACCCCAAATCTGCCTGGAGAAGCCCAGGAGGTGATTACAAAATCAGGGTGTTCCCAGGGAAAAAAGAAAGTTAAGAACTCTAGGAAGTGATGTGTCATAGAGAGGTTCTGTTCGGACATAACAAAATCAGGTGCCTCAGAAAGACAGTAGGGTGTATCCCCAACCCTTCTTTGTTCCACCTTTTTTTAGCACAGAATGCTTAAGGGGGGAGGGGCAGACTCGTGTGTGTGAACAACCCCACGTCGAAGCCACCTCAAACGTGCCTCAGATATGCTTTTGTTGTATCTTGTCACAACCAGACTGCACCTGTGCTAACACAGCTATCCAGACTGAACCCCACTATCTCCTAGAGCTGTATAGTACTGATCCTAGAGCACTAATAGTCTGCCTTGCTCTTGCTGTGCCATCAGTGGCCACCATCAGTTTTATCTCATTCCAGGAGGTACAAGTGAAATGATATTCCAGACTGGACATTCTGCACTTTACCTGGATTCCACAAAGCCATTTGTTCAGTTTGGGGAGCCAATTAAAACAGTGTAGTGCACAAAGTTGCTTTGCCACACCCAAGACAGATCAAATTTAGCCAGGCCCAGGAGAGATTGCTGCCAGTTTTGGATGATATTTTCGATAATGCACTATAAAGAGTGTGATCTCCTACAGATGCAACTCTGTTTAAACTGGCTTTATAGCAATTCTGTGTTCTTAAGGAATTTGGGGGAATTTCAGTTTTCAGAGTGGAACTATGGACTGTTTGCAAGTTCCCACCAGGCTCACTAAACATCTATCTGAAATAGTGTGCCAGTTTGGTCTAGTGGTTAGGGAGCCGGACTCTTATCTGGGAATACTGGGTTCAATTCTGCCCTTCCCCATGAAGCCAGGTGGGTGACCTTGGGCTAGTCACAGCTCTCTTCTGAGCTCTCACAGCCCCACCTACCTCACAAGGTGTTCTGTTGTGGAGAGAAGAATAGAAAAGCTTTGTCAGCTGCTTTGAGTCCCCTTAAATGGGTGAGAAAAGTGGAGTAGAAAAGCTAACTCTTCTTCTTCTTCTTCAGCAATTCTGCACCTAGCATAATGAATGTGAAGAGCAGCAGGTTTTCCATTGCTCCCTCACCCCTCATCCCTGCACAAGCTGATGATCACCTTTAGCCACCTGCAATCCCAGAGACAGGATAAATTAAAGGTGTGTGAGATCTCATAATAACCTTGGAGAGTAGGAATGTGCATGAATATTCATAACATCTGAAATTTGTACAAATTCAGACATTTGAATTTGAATCAAATGGTGGCACATTTGAAGAATGACATTCAAATACAAATTGAATGTTTCAATACATTCGTACAAAGCGTCTTTACGGATTTGTATGGGATTGGTATGCAATTCATGTGGGATTCATATACAATTCATGTGGGATTTGTATGCAAATTTGTATTGAACATTCATATTGAATTCTAATCCTACTACATTCGAATGGGATCTATTTGGACAAATATGGATTTTCTTGCATTTGATTCAATATGAATTGAGTACAAAAGAAAACCTGTGCGCTTCCCTATTGGAGAGTTTGTAATTTATGTTCATGAGGCTTTAATGATATGGTCCACCCCACGTGGTCTCTGATCTGAATGGCATCTACAGTGCATGGTGGCCAAAACACCATAATTGTTTTGAGAAGCAATTATTATATAAAAGGGGGAAACTGGGCCCATAATGAAAATCTGTTCTTGATTTGACTTAATGCTGACTGGTATAGGCAACAAGCAACACAAGAATTATTCAATCAGACATTATTGTGAATAGGCAACAGACAAGTCCAAGACACATATTTGCCTTCAGGAAAAAAAAAAACATGTCGCTCCATTGTTAGTACTGGTCAGTTTTAAATAATATATTCTGATCATCTTAGATAAAAGGGGAAAATATTGCAGGGCATTACTCTTCTTGACAGAAGTGCCTATGCTTTTGGTTCCTATAACCACTTATAGTCACTTCTTCCATTTGTCACTCTTCCTTCTGTATTTCATTAAAATTATTGCTGCCGCAGCTATTATTTATTTATTTATTTATTTATTATTCTCTGTCAGTGGCTTCATTTTGACCATATTCCTATTTGCCCTCACTGTTTGGATTTGCTTGTAAAAGAAGGGATTTAGAAGAGAAGAAATTTCTAATTGCAGGGAGGATCTAGCATTGTTCTAAGAGAAATAAGCAAACAATGTTTTTTGCAATTTTAAGAGCTTTTAAAATGTGCACACAGTTAGGACCATTGGAGTTTTAAAAATGATATAGATGCCCACTCAAATTTCTATAGCTCACAATAAATGCACCACAAAGCCTGGCATTTTATTTTGAGAAAAATACAGTCTTTTAGGAACCAAAAGAGTAAAGAATGTGCTATTTGTGACTCCATTTATGAGCTGTCAAGAGTTACATGAAAGGTTGAAATGTGCATTCTAAAGGACTAGAGAAAATAGTTTACACGGAAAAAACATTTTGCTCCCACAACTTGCTAAACCCTGAACAAAAACAGCATCTGACTTTGCCTTGGTGTATTGTGCATGAGGATTCTTGTTTAGTAAACGAAATTTTATCTTAAAAGTTGTCATATCAGTTCTAACTCAATGACTATTTAGTTCAGAGACTCTGCTGATCAACCCTCTGTACTATGTCTAGACGTTTTCAGAAATCATGAAATATGGCTTGGGAAGAGGGGATCACAAACAGATGACCCTAAAGCATGTTAAGTCAGTCAATACCAAATGCTTCATGAGACACTGCACAAAAATTTTAACAGTGCTTTGGGCCCACTTCTATGCCCAACCTTTGATCTGGAGGTGAAATCCTGGTTGTTAATGAAGTTAATCACTAAAATTCTGATATGGTACCAATGTCACACCTACTGTCTCATCAAACCAGAGAACTCTGCAGTGTAGCTGACCCAGAGATACTTGATCTATCTTCAGCTATGTAGAAAGTTGAGAAACCCCAATGCTCTCATCTAAAGGCTGGTTTCTAAACAATAGGTACAATAAGAGCCATGTGGGCAGTGTCACCACCCACTCTGGCCTGCACCTCTGAAGAGAACTGTTTTTGTAGGGATGTGCATGGATATTTATAATATTTGTTATTTGTACGAATTCAGCCAAATTTGGACATTCATGATCAGAATATATTATTTAAATCAAATATTCCTGTACATTCACATTTTAACATTCGTACTAATACAAATGTTTCCGGACATTCGTACAAATAGTTCAGAAATTTTTGAAACTGGGGAGGTGGGAAAGCGGCTGCACCAGTCACATCTGCAACGGATCCAGAGTGCATTCAACATGGATTGAGAGGAGACTAAAAGTGAATTCAGGTCAGTTTTGACACTTTCAGAGCAGATATGTTACAGGATATGTATCAAATGCATATTGGATATGTAATGGCTGCCATCAGTTGTAAAGGCCGGTTGTTATAATGTTTCAGGTTAAGTTACTTTACTGTTTTGGGTAGCGTGTATTTATATCCTAAACAAGGATATAATGTCAGAACTTCCCCCTTTTTAAAATGTCTCTCTTCCTTCTGTCTCTAAGTCTGGATATTATGGTAACAATAGCTGCTTGCCAATGCTCCTCCCCCAACTCTGCCTAGCCAGCAGTGGGTTAAAGATACAGTATCTGTTTAGAACTCTGGCCTAACTTGGCTCACTTTGAAAACAGAGTACTCAGTTGAAGCTTCTTTTAAATAACAAGAAAACAAGTTTATTGTGTACAGTTTTCTTAATAATAAACAGGTAAGTTCACTATGTCAATCACAGGTCCATTCACCCTTCTGACCGAACTGTCCTAGCTTCCTCACTCAGCCAAGGACTCCAGTCCTATTCAGATTAATGCCAGCAGCATCAGTAACGTATAACCATTTCAATTCTTTTACTTTCTAAACACCGTATATTTACTAATGACTCAGGACTCTATTTCCCAGCTTCCCTCAGGACAGCTTAGAGCCCGTTTCCCTCCTGTTAAACACCCTCTCTGGTCAGTTAACCCCAGGCAGAGAACACTTAACAACTCCCTCAGGCTCCCTTAAATACGGGCCTGGCTGGGTAGCTGCAACCTGATTGGTTGAGACTCTGCCAGGATTCTATTTCACACTCCCTCCTGGAGAGCTTGACTAGCCCCTCCCTTAAACTACTTACCATTACTAAAAAAACACACTTTGGCGACACTTTTGAACATCTGAACATACAGTGTTCGCCACACATTGTATTTTAACCAAAATAACTTAATTTTGGGGTTGAGGGGTTCTAGCGGGCATCACAGGATATGTATGCATTTGTGTTGAATATGCATAAGATACATATCAGATATGTATTGGTTCATATTGGATAGTTGTACGAATTCATAGAAATACATTAATATTGAATAGAATCCCGCAGGCCTACCTCACAAGCTGTATAGTCAACCTGACAACTAGATAAGTTGTATAACCAATTAGACAGTCAACAGAATGCCATTAAAAAAAAACAAACTACAACACCAAATTGAAGTATAATTCTCACATTTACTTGACTAGGGGATCCTCCAGACACATCTAAAAATCTAGCACACAATCAAACAGAGGCAGACAAGGCTGATAGTGTTGGTGCACTGCCAGTACATGACTTCATTTTTTTTTCTTAAAGAAAATTAAGGATTTCTTGTACTTTTTGAAGCCAGCATTGTCCCTGTTGTATTAGTGCAGACTATCAATTGGCTCTGCCCATGTAGGCCTCCCACTGGATCAATCACCCATATTTGTGGCTGGAAATGGCAGCACATAGCTGTAAAATTGTCAGGGGGTAATGGGGTGTCATGTTCCCCCTGTGATGCATAACCCCCCAACCTCTCTGCTACACCAATCTGATGCCCCCCTAGGAGGCTGCAAAGGTAGTATTTCTGAAAAACATCAGTGTTTCTTCTTGACATCTGAAGAATTCCAACGCAAACAAGAGACATTCGGGTATGGGGCGGGATAGAAATGTAAATTAATAAATAAATAAATTGCTAGTCACGGAACCTTATATAGATCAGTGAAGCAGATTTGCAAAGCAGCTGCAAAGCATGATTGGATCTTGTGCTTCCTGTCAAAATATGTTGTTGTGGGAAAGATTTCACGCAGGAAACCCACTGTGTGCCTCATCTATTGTGCCCCTAGAGAGGCTCAGAAACCTGATCTACACAATGAAGGCAGGATCTCCATGGTGCCTGTACAGCACTTTGAATGCACCCACTTATTATGTATTCCGTGCAGAGAAAAAATGCAGCATTTGCATGGAAGCAACCTGCCATGCCGCTTCCGCTATGCTACGCCTGCTGCCATGCCACATTAATAGAAGAGTCCTGCTGCCACAACCCTTGCTCAGTGTATTAGTTCCCTCAACTTACTGGTCCCATCAGCAGCATTGCTGGCATTCAAAGCTACAAAATAACCTATGGGTAGTTTCCTGGGTTAAATACTCCCATACCACATTGTCCAATCCACATTAAGAGTAATGTCTCCACATTGGGAGCAACACTAGAATTATGGGATGTGTGCTACAGTTGTAATGTGAATGGGGGGGGTGGCCCTACACTTATAGCACTCTCCCCTTCATGTGTTGGTTCTGCCAAAGCTATTTCAACTTTGATCATGAGCCCGAGGTTTATACAGGTTAGCAGACATTTACTAAACTTCTGGAAGCAGGCAAGGCACTTACTGAAACTCAACTACATCCTGGAGATTGCAGGGCAAGAGCAAAGTGTTGCTTGGTGAAATTGCAGTCTGAAAGAGGGTCACTGCTCCCAGGAGCCTGTGAAAGAATGGGGTTCTGAATGACAAGGGGGGCTGATTCTGTTAGCTTGGTGGTATAAATTACCTGCAGTTGCACACCTTTCCTGGGAGATTTTAGTTCCCAGAACTTTTAATGATCTCTACAGAAAAGAAATGTCTCCCCATCTAAAAAAAAATCTCATTTTTATCACTACATTAGAAATCTGAAAAATGTTCATGGTACATATATTTCCCAAAGGCTTGCTATGAAAACAGGTTCCATGGCAGGAGAGAGATATGATGGCTGGGGGTTGTGACTGCAGGAACAAAAACGCAAAAGAAAATTACCAAAAAGCAAAGCCTTGATGGTATTAAGCTTTGCAAAGATCACCAGCTACGCCTTGATAGATGTAGAGCACTGTGGATGTCAACCTGTGGATGAATCCCTCAGGCCCTGTAGAAACCTCCAGGCATGTAAACGTGTAAGGCAGAATCAACAGCTTGCTTCAAGTGTCTTTGGTAAGGATGACATAGTTAGAAAAATCCATCTGGGATCAGAACACATGGAGAGGGCCAGCTCGCAAGGGCCGATCCTTCTCTTCAAAAGGGCCTGGCTGCTGTCACACGCTGTCTTCAAAAACGCTGAAAGTAAATTTATTACCAAATGAACAGAGGAAACCCCTGTGCAAATAAAAAGATAACAGAATACTAAAGCATAAACAGAACCACCTAATTGGATGTTCATGAAGAACAAGAGGGTTTCTTTCTTTCTTTCTTTCTTTCTTTCTTTCTTTCTTTCTTTCTTTCTTTCTTTCTTTCTTTCGCATAACAATTTCTGTACAAATATACAGACTGGTATGGAGAAACAAGGAGATTTACATGTGATGGCAGAAACAAACTTATGGACTTTTTTTCGGGACAATTAGAAAAAGTATAAGTAGCCAGAGTGTCAAGGAAACAAAGCAAGTTAGCAGTGAATGACGGAGTTAATACAGAAATTGTACAGTGACATTAAGAAGCACAACAGCTCACACAGCCACTGTTGCAATGTCAGTGAGACAGATGGTAACCATTGGCAAGGACATACTATAACAAGAGAGTATAGAAGCAGCAGAAAGAAAAGCTGTTCAAAATATTTTCTTTTTAAAGAAAATACTAAGATGTGCACCAGAAAGATGATGCCATGACTGTGCCTTGCCAATATTTACCTGGACAAATCTTTTGTGGCTTCATACCAACCTCACTAATTGGTCCCTCAAATTCAATAGCCCTTAAAGAGCCAGCATCTTGGCCATGGGTCTTGGGGCCTTTTTACACTTTTTACCAGTCCACTGATGATACTAAGCTTTGCAAAAATTACCAGCTGGACAGCACATCTTTGTGATCTGGTATATTACAGGGGATCCATTTTGGTGATGCAACAAGGCGTGCCACCAAAATCAGTCCTCTAGAGCTCCAGAAGCCAAGAACTTTCATTCCAGGCCTTTGGAGCTTTAAGAGGCTCCTCAGAATGGCTCCAAAGCTGGGCAAACTTTGGGACATGTATGGGGCTGGAGCAGAATAGGCTATCCCAGGACTTGTTCTGATACAGGCACAATCTGTCCAAAACAGTAGAACTGGGCCATGGTGGGTATGTGTGGAAATGGCCTTTCTCATGTCATGCGCTAAGATCTAATAACCAGGCTGCCAAACTATAGAGTCACAGTAGATTTTGTAGCCGATCAGAACTTATTGTTAGGAGGAGAAAGAGCAGATCCAGGGTTGGGAAGTTAAGGATCTATAGAACTCAATCTTGCAGGTGGAAAGAGATAGCACCATGGGTTTGGGCCTTCAGTATTTGGTAGTTCATGCCTCCTATTAATTGTTCCCTACACTACAATATCAATTAGAATCCCCGCAATTAATTAGACTAACCCAGCCAAGCAGCAACTTCCTATTTATAAGGTCGAAATTGAGTTTCTAAGACAGTAAAGCGAAGAAAGGAAGAACAAGGAAAAATACAGGATGAAAAGACAAAGCATGAGAATTTATGTCTTTCTAGGGGTCTCCTCTTGGTCAAGGACAATCTTCACAGGGTGGAAATGGTGTTTCCAAAAACACAAACATCCATTCATAGGGATTATCATGATAAGGCCAAACTCAAGAACATGAAAAAGAGGCTTATCTGGGTATAGTTCCCAGCACTCCCCAAAAACTTGCATACAGTAGAGCACTGGTTTTAGTACTGCAAAGGCAGACACTCCAGAAAAGTTCACAGATCGTCAGGTATTAATGCCTCCTTATGCGTAAACTAAAGCTAAATGTCATAAATGTCTGGTGAAAGACTTAAAGGCCACCTAATCATACCCCACTAGTACCAGATTATTCAAGGCCACAGCAGTACTGAGACACCCAAAGTCAGCACAGATCTCTTCCTTCAGTCCGATAGTGATTTTAGCAATGGTCTTTTTAGAAGCAGGAACCCATCATGCAGCAAGCATATGAAATTCAACTCTGGATGGACCTTGTCAGAAGCAGGAACATGGAGCAGTAGCATTTGGTAAGAACACACACACCTACAAGCAATGATGTATTGTACTATGAACACCCACACATTGGAAAAGGCACCCACTTCTATACCCCAAAATATACCCTCAAGATGCAGAACCAGATGTTTGGGAGGAAATAGCAGTAAATAAAGAATTTGTAAACATTCAGGCATCTCAGGACAGTGATTAGGTTCAGTGATTAAATCAATTATTTAGGTTCTGTGCACACATCTGCATTTTAATTTTGCAGTTCTCTCACCCAGAACATGGACACTGCTTACTCAAGTAGTGTCTCCTAGTTGCAAGCTGATGGGATTAAGCTGTTTTTGTGCTACAAACAAAAGACATGTTTTTGGTGGAAGAAGACAATTGATCAAAGTGTGTACATGTGTGCATAACTGCTTTTGCTACATCCTCAAATAGCCAAGATGGGTTATGATCTAGAAGATAAATCCAATGCTCCAATGGTTCTTTCTCATCCAAACCTTATCACTTGTATAATGGCTACAGGTGCCTAGGCTACTAAGCATTTACGATATCCTAACACCAACTTACAGAAATAATATAAGTCCATTGTTGCTGGATCTAAGGACAGGGTAAAAGTGACGCAGATTGGATAGGAATATAAAAGTTAATGCACCATTCAATCTATGGTATCTGTAATATTGTATATCTGCTTGATACTTTGGAGGAAGTATTCATACTTCTCAATGGTTCAATGATGTACTGATTACATCTATTCTTATAAGTCATTGGAACATGTAACAGGAGCATGTGGGAAGGCAAAAATAAAGGGATATATTTCACACATCCATGTGGCTATGCCAGGAGTCACATATATCTACCAGCTCCTCACCATCTGTTGTAGCACAATATGCTTGGATTGAATCTTAAGCCCCACAGACAGGGTACTGAACTATGTAAGATAAAGATGTGTGTATCTTTACATTTCAGGAAAGGGAGCTGGGTTTTTGTGATACAAGGTGGCTGAGATACTCCTAGTAGGCTCAAATTAACTTTTTGTGTATATGCATGGGGAATGCAGACCTGAATTGTACTTTATGAAGCAATGTAAGTGACAGATCTATGAAAGGATGGTGATGGAGTTGTATACGCAATAAATCAAAGATGGCAACTTTGTGGCCATTCAATCTTCGTTGAATTTCAGATTCTATTAGCCAGCATGGGCAAGAGCAAGACCATTTTTTTCTGGGCAATCAATAACCAAAGAGGCTCCAGAAACCAGTAGAACTGGTCAGCCATTCAAGAGACATTTACTTTGATTTGTTCCTGATGTTTTTGTTCCTGAAGTTCCCTCCTATACCATACATACATGCATGCATGCATGCATGCATACATACATACATACATACATACATACATACATACATACATACATACATACATACATACATACATACATACATACATACATACAGGAACTGTTCTAGGCATATGTTTCAGCGGTGTTTCCACAAGCAGGATTTTGAAGATTACTTTATTACACAACAAATGACAATAATAAAAGCAAGTGGCAACAATAAAATACTTTTAGAACTGGGCAAATTAGTCAAATGTTAGCAAAAAAAACTTGCAAGGTTGGGCTAATTAGTCAAATGGCAACTTGTTGCAAGAAAGGAAAAATAAATATGGCTACAGAATTTTGTTTGATGTAAGAGAAAGAGTTAGGTCCTTTCCACACATTAGTCAAATGACAACTTGTTGCAAGACAGGTACAGTGTAAAGCCTAACCCACATCTGGGTCTCTCTGTTCTGCACTCTGGAGCAGAACGGAGAGACCAACCAACCCCCAGACTATATGAAGCTTAGTCCAGGCTTGGCTGCCCAAAATGGCTGCCTAGACCAGGACAGCTGTAGACCTTTTTAAAAAGCTCTACTCCTGCCTCATGCATGAGTAAACCATCCTAGTAAGGCATGCAAAAGGGCACATACCTCCTTGTTCAATTTTAGCAGGGAAACTCATTTTGATGGTACACAAAATTGCACTGCTAAAATGGGGGTCCCACTGGGGCTCGTAGCAGGCTCCAAAGCCTATACAAGCTTCAAAGCAGTGAATGGTGGGTTAGCCCTGATATTGTCCCAGAAAGGCCATCTGACGAATGGATGGCTTTATTCTGAGACAGCTGGACCACTGCAGTTGGCAACTATTCCTATGAGAACAACTGCAGCTGGAACAGTCTAGCCCCCTTCAAATGTGGAAATAGCCTTAGCAATTACTACAGTAAGAAACACACAGATTTCAATAAACATTTCCACAGCCTCTCACAGTTAAAACCAAGCTCCAGAATACACGCTAGGGTAAACTATGAAGGAAATAGACAACTCAGGAAGGCACATTGCGTTGGATTTTCTTATCCAATCAAAATTTGTTACCAAGCAAGAGCTGGCAGATTTCCATAGGAAAACGAGGCTTAGTTCTGAAAGCTTTTGCAGCTGGGGAGAGGTGGTGCCACAGGTCGGAGCCCAAATCATCAACTGCTGCTCCTCAAACAATCATCAATTGTGCTGCCAAAATGAACTGGGACAACTGTGCCAAGTCACAATCTCTCTTTTTTGCCAGGAAATTAGTTTAAAAAACAAAAAAACAAAAAAACAAAATGTGATAAATTAAAAGGAAAAGGAAGAAGGAGGACAGCAAAGTTAATGCACGGTAAAGGAAGAGATCACTCAATGGAAATTGAAAAGAAGTGGAAAGGAAAACCTACTTGGAGTAGAGGGAATTATGCTTATTTTGAGGTCTCATGGTCTTCTCTTGATCAGGTAAGAAGTTCTCAGTGGTAAAGAAATGTAATAAAGCACAAACTCTTAAAACATACATACATGGCTGGTAGATTGCAGCAGGCTTATGGAAGCAGAAATACTAGTACTCCAGTGAATTTTTGGCTATTAGGTATTGGCAAAGTGAGGTATAGGGTTCTGTAAATCACTATGTTAGTCTTCCTTCCTCAAGAGGACAATCGCTATCATGAGATATCAAGTAAATTCAACCATACAACTGACTCATGGTTGTCCTTGTTTCATTGGCACTGATCTGATGAGGTGGATCAAATCACCTTGATTTCTCAACACACATGTGTTTTCACTGCATGCCTCTGGAACCCAAGCGTACCATCACACATGTAGCCTCAGGATGAAGTTAAGAACATAAGAACATAAGAGAAGCCTTGCTGGATCAGGCCACAGCCCATCTAGTCCAGCATCCTGTCACACACAGTGGCCCACCAAATGCTCATGGGCATCTCAAGCAGAGACAAGGACAAACCTTCTCCTGCTCTCGAGTCCCAGCAGATGGCCTTAGAAGTGACCCGGTTTCTAACCCCCACCCCCCAGCCTGAAAGATGCACCTAGGCATTTGTTCTAGTAGCCATTGATACATCTGTCATCCATAAATTTGTCTAACCCTACCTTAAAGCCATCCAGACCGGTAGCTGTCACCACCTCTTCCGGCAGCACATTCCATAGGCCGATGACCCTCTGGGTAAAGAAATACTTCCCCTTGTCAGACCTTATTCTCCTACCCATCAGCTTCATAGAGTGCCCCCTGGTTCTAGTGTTGTGCGATAGAGAAAATAATTTTACTGTGCATAATTTTATATACTTCAATCAGGTAAGTTACAGGGAAGACATAGTGGGTTCAGCAAAGTCAAGCCAGAGTGGACCCTAAGGAAACATGGAGAGACCAGAGTTCACCTCTTGTGTAGATGGAATGGACTCAGCAAAAGCTAGAGATATAATGATGATTAAGTACAATAAATGAAGGGGAACGCCCATTCTTATACCCCAATCTACTCTTGGGTCAGGCAGGAAAAGGGTCGGACAAGGAAACTGGGCAATGTTCAGACTCTCTGAAGCACATAACTTGCCCTAATCCAATCAGTTATTCTATTTGGGCACTCCCAGTATCATACCAATCTTACCAGCTGTTCTCGTCCAAGGCACAAACTTTAAAAGTTTAAGTGCTGCCTTTCTGCAACCAGTTAACAAGATTAAGTTATAGCAGGAAAAAAAAACAGCTTTTAACAAAAAGGATCTTTAGACAGAATAAACAAGCAGGTGGTGTTGAAGATGTGAATTGTACCATCATGACCATGTGCATTCCAGTTTCTACTACCTGAATTGGGACTCTGGCGCATTACTGTAAATGGTCTCTGGTACTGTCAGGTCCAGTCCTGGGATCCCAGGATCTTGGTACATATCTAACAGAACACAGAGTATAATACTTATCCAAATCCAACAACTGTTCACATTATTTTATCCTGAATGTCCTTACTAGACTAAGGAACTATCATCTTCTATTGAAAAAGACCTAATAATCAGGACAGGTCCTGTGTTCAAGCAAACATGAATATTTCAGAAGTTTGATCCACATCTCTTTGTTACTAGCTTAGCCAACAGCAGGAATAATGGCACTAGGCATCCTTTACCCTGGTGCCCTCCAGATGTTTTGGAATACCACTTCTATCTAGGGATGTGCATGAATATTCATAGGCATTCAAAATCCAATTGAATGTGCTGAATTTCGACATTTGAACTCGAATAGAATGTCCCAAAATCTGAATGTAAGCATTTGAATCAAATTTCAGACTTCAGATCTATTCGTTTGGATTATCTGGACATTCATATTTGTACTGCTTTGTACATGATGCAAACTTGACGATCCACATCTTTCCCATATTTTTACGCATTTGTATGGGACAAAAATGGGTGGCATATGGGGTAACTATGGGATGCATACGGATGTGTACAGATGCGTACTGTATGGATGTGGGGAAGATGCATGTGTGCACATACAAATGTTGTTGACATTCGACCAAATAGATTCAAATTTGGTAAATACAAATCGAATCTTGTTAAATTCAAATTTAAAAGATTTGAATTGAATCAGATTTTCGGGTATTCTATTTGATTCAAATAGAATGTCAAAAAAAAACATTAGTGCACGTTTCTACTTCTGTCTACTCTAGTCATACTAATTATGGCTGATGGACAAATAAGCAACTTCCATCAAACAATGAACACCTCTTCAAGAAAATGGGTGACTCTATAAACTGGCAATGTTATTGTTGAGAGTAGTGCGTTTTCCAAACTGATGCATTTTCACACTTCCCTGACTGATATGACATAATAATAATAATACCAAACCAGTCAGGGAAAGTACTAGTGTGGTGGCAGTGGCCATCCACACTTTTGAATTTCTGAAAAGCCGCATGCCAAGACAGCAGCACTTGAAGTGTGAATGGCCAGGATAGGGCAGGCTGGATTGCCATGGCAACATTCATGACAACTTCTAGCATGAACTCAAACCCTGCCATGGTGTTCTGCACATTGTGAGCAACAGTGCAGCTATGGTTGCGCAGCCATGCCCACCCCCTGTGCCACATCCAGAAGAGAATGCAGATGCTGCTGTCCAGGAAGCAGCATATTCCTCCCAGTCAAGCTGTGGAATGCCTGGGTTGCTCTGGGGAGAGGTTAGCCAACTCTAGGCAGTGGTAATGGAGTGTGGATGGGCCTGACTAGGGAATGGATGGAACAGTTCTAGCTAGTAAGTATGTACAAATAAGCCTTCATTCTTAATCCACCTTGACATAGCAAATGTTTTATGGCACAACCAGTATGCATACAGAGAATGTTTGAGCTGTAAGTTAAACTGCAAGTTGATTGACAAGAGCTTCAAAACTGACAACAACTTTCAATGCATTATTAACTTAAAGAATTATGACACAAGATGCCAGGATTATCTATATCTTTAAATGTGTGTTTTGAACAAGTCAGTCCACTAACAATATGAACTGGAACTTATTTAAATAGGCAATATAGTGCACACAGCTCTTTGATGTACCAGAACTACAATAGGCAAGAAAATGATTGACTTAAACAATCCTAGTCTGACTGACCAATCATGAATGTGTCATGAAGCAATCCAGGAATGCCATTAATGTGTTCCAGTCTCTGTCCTTGGATTGGGGAGTCAAAGTTGCTGCAAACGTTGCTAATAATAACGAAAGACTATATCATCCCTGGCCAAGGTTAGGGTCTAAGAAGTTTTGAGGTGTGTGGGTTCCACACATATTTCCCGATTCATATAGTCGATTGTGCAAATAAGGCTGGGATCAGACACAGCAAGCAACAAAAAAACTTTGAGGTACCTCTGAGGCATCTTAGAAAAAGCTTTAAGGTGGGATTTTTCAAACACCAGTCTGCCCCTCCCCCTCTCCTTAACATTTTGTGCTAGAAAAGGTGGATTACAGAAGGGTTGGGAACCTCAGGGCTACACAGTGTTTCACTGAGGTGCCTCTGTGGGACCCCTTTTGTTATGTTTGAACACAGTCTGAGTCTTGAATTGGAGCACTTTGCCACAGGCTGATGGTCTTCAGATAAAAAATGTATACCTACATTTACCTTGAGGAAAAGCCTGTTAGGCTTGGCTTGGAATGAAGACACCCCAGGAGATATAGACTAGTGGCTTTTGGCTTTTTGCCCATTTAGCAAAACCTTTATCCTCTGTACATGCAAAGCAAGTTTCTTGAGAAGTATCTCACAAAACATCTGCCTTCATTATAATTATATTTCTATTTCAGCTGCACCAAGCTATTTACAGATGAGCCTGTTCATAAAGAGCTTTATAATTAAGCGAACAGAAATATCTTTTTATAGGATGCAGATCTAGGGGTGATAATCACACACAAAATACACAGCAACAGTTGCAAATTGAGTGTTTAACACTGGTTATATGGTTAGTGATGTGCTCAATAAAGGCTGACATCTTTGTTCTTAAGTACAAGGAAATACAGCCCCACTTTATCAGTATAGACTATGATAAGAAAAGAATATGGCGGATTTCAGGATTCTCTAGGTACAGTGAACACTGGCTGTTTTCTGTACCTTTCCTTCTCCCACATGACTCCCCCAATCACTTTCAAACCTAGCTTCCATCTTGATTTGTGTAGTTTCTCTCCCCAAGGGTACAGTGGTCCCTAAGGATTAAAGTTTTCTGCTAGAAACCCTTGCTGATATCCAATTCACACACAAAAAAATGTTATTCATCTTATGGGGATATGGGAGTTTGGGGAAAGTATCTTTTGAAACTCCACAGGATGCAGTGTGACAAAGACACAACATGCTTCAAACGCCTTCAAAGATCAGACAAATTAGTGTCACGCAGATGGAGTTTGAACTGTAACTGCTTAACTCCTTACCCTCTCAATAATATTTTCATTCATAAAGGTTTCACCTGTGCTTGGGTATTCATTGTAAGCAACCCCATAGCTCTTGGGCCCTGGGGTACCCATCTGTAAGAAACTCTCCTTTTAATGTTCTCACGATGTATATTATTTAGTTAAGGTCTGCTCAAGTCAGTCATCAAAATTTTCTATGATGTGGGGAGAGACAACTATTTATTAATGAACAATAAATAGTGTCCCCTTGATCCTTTTCTAACCAGTAGCCTTCTTGCTTTACAAGTTTGAAGGAAGACTAAGGGAGGTCGTTAGCTTTTCCTTTCTACTAAATTATCCCGTAATGGTAAAAGTTTAATATGTGACAGATTTCTTAGCTGTAGGTCCACGTGTTTAGATTTCTTCTTTTCGTGCCTATACTTTTTAATTAAGGCCCATTCCACATGGGACATTGTCCAGTGCTAGGAAAGGTCAAAGGTCTCCCTTTCACTTGCCAGTGTGGGATAAAGAAGCCCCCCACCCCCGCTAGCATGCTCTGTCCATGAACAGACCTAAAAGCTCTATATCAAGGTTCACCTGCATGCTAGGACCATGGCTTGGAACAGTGGGCTATGTAGAAAGGCATGTACTCCCCTGTTTCAGCAGTGCAACAAGGTGCATCCTTAAAATGGGGTCTCCAGGTACTCTGTTAAGACCAGCAACTTTTGTTTCTGAGCTTTGGAGTCTCCAATACCGCTCCAAAGCTGGTGCAGCCTTTGAAGACTGTGGCATGGCCATCCACACAGGGATGTGCCATCCCAATGCAGATGGCCCTGTTTCATCCCAGTGGCAACCATCTCACCTGAGATGGTTGCATACTCCAGGCTAACGTGTGATTTGCTAGATCAAATCATACTTCCCTTAATCATTAAAACAATGGATTAGTGCCAGACATCAGTTTTGGGCTCCCAACACTAGAATGGAGATAGAAAGGAGGCAGCAATGCTACCTCTCAGCAGCTTTGGGAGACGGTCCAGCCAAGAGGATTGTTGAAGTTCTAAACATAGGCATGCTCATCTTTCCTACAAGGTGGTCATATTTGGTCAAGGATGAGGCTCAGATCAGTAGAAATCCTGGCAATTTTTCATGAAGGAACTGGGGCTAGCTAAGCTGCTTCAGTTAATGAAGCTGCCAAATGAGGGAAGGAATAATCAGCTCAATATACCACCTCAGGCTTAAGCCAAGCAGGACATTATGATTAGCCAATTGAAGGGACCAGAGTCCAGCTACCTGTACACTTTGCAAACACCAGTATGAAAACTCAGGTCACAATACTCCAAACATCTGCAGCAACAGTAAAGCTCAAAAGCCTCCAAAGTGGAGAAATGACACTGATCTCTGAAGCAGTCATCGTTTGGTGAAATGGTTGCTCACACACAGAGACACAAATACACACAGACAGACACACAAATGGAGAGAGAAAGAAGGAGAACAATCTTCTTGAATAGCATTAAACACACACACACACACACACACACACACACTGGGTTTCTGGTGCAGAGAACACACAGCAACAAAGCACACTAGTTTGGAACACGCTGCAGTACATAATTCGTCCCTCTGTTGTGGAACACACACCCTGATCCCAAAGTTCCTACCCTTATACCACAAACCATGCCTTGAGGATGTGATTTACCAGATGTTGCAAGGATCTCCATATACTTTAGATTGTTCCAGGATGGCAAATAAGATGATTAAATCTAATCCGTGCAACAGTGCCCACTCTGCAACTGAATGTCACATTCCACCCCCAGTAATGAAATATCTGTTTATCTGGAGTCTTCCTGCAAAACCAGCAAAACCAGCAAAATAAAATAAACCTTTGGAGGGAGCAGGTGTCAAACATAGAATCATGCAAAATTCTGGAAGAAAAAACGGCAAGTCGACACCAACTAAGGGGACTTGGATCATTAAGTAAAGAGTATTATTGTTGTTGAGTCATTAAGTCATGTCCAACTCTTCATAACCCCATGAAACCTACTACACCATATCCTTCTGACCTCAACTGTCTCCCAAAGTTTGCCTAAGCTCATGTTCATTCCATCCATTCTCACCCTTTGCCATCCCTTTTTTCCTTCAATCTTTCCCAGCATCAGGGTCTTTTCCAATGAGCCATATGGGTGTTTTTCCACATTCACTTAGTACTCATTTTAGCACCCATTAAGGACCCATTTGGGTGAGAGTCAGATGATCCCACTTCCACCATGGCACCCATTTGGGACATATTTGTTTCCACCATGCCTCGGGAAATCCGGATCATATGGGTACTTTTTGGGCTTTTATCCGGATTTTCTGTAGACCCCATTGGGGTCTTCAGCTAGAAAATCCGGATTAAAGGGAGCCTGTTTCCACGTTAGTTTGGCAATGGGGTCTAGAGGAGGCTGGGGGCAGGGACACCCTTGGGAGGGAGCCCCAAAACCTAAGCTTTGAAGTCATTTTGAAGTCATTTCGAAGTCTGTGCAAAATAACTCTGGAGCGTCTTTGAAGTCTGTGCTGATCTTTGGAGTGAACTTCAAAGTGACTCTGAAGTGACTCCGAAGTCACTTCGAAGCCATTTCGAAGTTTACTCCGAAGATCAGCACAGACTTCAAAGACACTCAAGAGCTATTTTGCACAGACATTGAAGTGATTTCGAAGTGACTTTGAAATGAGTTTGAAGTGACTTCGAAGTGACTTCGGAGCCGATTCAGAGATTGCACCCCCTGTCCCCCCAAACACCTGGGGTGACAGGCAGACCCCTCGTGCGTAGATCCAGATTTCCAAATGGGTGCTCTGGTGTTTCCACGGCAGGGAGGCTAGCACCCATTGCTATTGGGTGCTAGACCACCCATGGAAACACATTGGGTGCTTCCACAAAGGGGCTAAAAAAACCGGATCTTCAGCACCCGGGTTTATTAAAACCGGCTCCCCAGGGAACTAGTTTTAATAGCTCCGTGTGCATGGCAGATCCGGTTTTGCGGGGTAGATCCGGATCTAAGTGATCCGGATCTACCCTGAACCCCTGCCGCCGCACACGCGGTGTGGATCCGGATTGGAGACGAGTGCTGTGTGGAGGCACGGCACCCGGCTCCGAACCGGATCAGAGGGCCCTCCCCCGGCCCGCCATGATTGGCTTGCTGGAGCCAAGCATGGCGAGCCAGGGGACCTCGCTGCCGCGGCTCACCCTCACCCCAGAAGTGGTGGATCGCCGCTTATGGCGCCAGGGCGAGCTTCCCTAAAGCCCGCCCTAGTCCACCCTTGGGGGAGCGCAGTGGTTCCCCTCCTTACCTGGCAGCCCCTGCCCTCAGGAGCGCTGTGCGCAGACGCGCCTTCTTTCAGTTACGGGGCGATGGCGTCCAGGTAAGGAGGGGATCTGCCGTGCTCCCCCAAGGGTGGGCTAGGGCTGGCTTTAGGGAAGCTCGCCCTGGCTCCAGAAGTGGTGGCCGCTTCTGGGGTGAGGGCGAGCCTAAAGGTAGGAGCCCCCCGGCTAGCCATGCTCGGCTCCGGGGAGCCAATCATGGCGAGCCGCGGGAGGGTCGTTTCTTAGCACACTTGCGAAACGGATGCAGATTCACAGCACAAGACCACTAAAAATGTGGTGTGCAGGAAACACCCATTAAGCACGGATTAAGCACATATAGATGCAGACACACCTACCGGAAGTGTGCTTAACTGCCCCTTCTAATGTGGACGCGGCGGAACCAAAGTGGTTTTGCCGCCGAAATCGGGATTAGAAACAGGCTTGCTGTGCGGACACGCTTCACCGGAAGTGTCCTAAACAGCGGCCCGTGTGTGGAGGCGCACTTTCGGATCCATGCTTAATGGGTATTAAAGGGCCTGTGCAGAAACACCCATTGGGTATTTCCCTTAATCCAGATCTGCTAGATCCAGATTAAGGGAAGTACCCATTCCCTAGATCCAGATCTTCTTAGATCCGGATTAAAGGAGCGTGGTGGAAAAACACCCTTCTTCTCATTATGTGGCCAAAGTTTCTGAGCTTCATTGTTTGTCAATCCAATGAATAGTCAGGACTGGTTTCCTTTAGTACTGATTGTATTGATCTCCTTAAAGTCCACAGATGGAATAGCACAGGCATCAGGGACTTTGGCAAAAAAAGCACCAAAATATCTGGAGATGCTGTGCAATCCAACTGCATTTTAATCCAGTCAAGAGCTGATTTGTGTTCATTCTTTCTTTCTCTTCCATTTACATCACTCCACTCACAATTATGAATTCAACATAAATACGTTTGAAAACTTAATGGAGTTTATCATTGCTAACTATGAATTACACTTTTGATAGGGTAGGAAAACATCTTTAAATCAATTTGTATTTGTAATTAAACTATTTGTAATTACAGTGAAGATCCAAAACCTCAAGATTTTAAATGTGAATATAGAACAGGAAAAAAGATTTTTGAATATCTAAAACCAAACACATGACTTTTCTGATTTAAATTGTGTTGCGATTTTTTCCCCCTTAAAATTATAATTTTTAAAAGGATCACATCATTCTTGTGCTTTCCTTCTAGATTTCCCTGGTCAGGTTTTATTTTAAACACTTTGTTTGAAAAAGAATGGAGGACTCTTCAAACTTTTACTTAAAGCAGCATTGCTGGAAATAATTTGGAATGGGCAATGTTTAGCCTATTGTGTTAAATTCCTAAGGGTTTGACTATTTTTGAATCAGATTACCCTTTTATTAGGTACAACTGTTTTTATGTTGTTCTTTTGTGATTAACGACGGTCAAAGGATTTTGGAATTTCCAGCACTGTACATAAATGAAATGGGCAAAATCTTCTGTAAACATCTTCTAAGCTTTTGGCAAGCTTTCCTCAGGAGCAAATATTAACTCCAGATAGTGTTTATTGGCTTTTACAAAATAATTGCCATAATAGTTATATCTAATTGCTGGAGGTAAGAGGACTTTCTAGCCAAGAATTAATCAAGTTTGATTTTTTTTAAGCAGAAACAGATCAAGATTCATTTACTTCACCTCCACCAGTTTGTAGTAACGGTTTTGCTTCATATTCAAGCACTGACTTCATATGTAATTTCCCCCCTATGGATATGTTCTATAAACTTATGTGAAATAAGGGCTTATCAAGTGACCAAGCTGCCCAACGTAAGTCCAGCTTTAATAAGATCCTCAGACTATGAACATCTTTCCACAGGCTAGAATACCAGACCAGCAAGTATACTGTACTAGGAGTCTCTTTTCCACATGCTGGAGCAGTCTAAGGGACACCCCAGAAAAGATCACCCTAGGAATCTCACCTTTCAGATCAAGTACAATGCCACAGTTAATGGGCCAAGAATAAGTGTTGGCTCTGCACATTCTCCTATACTCTTGTGTACCAGCTTTGAGATTTTTCTAAGAGAGAACTACAGTTTCCATGAACTTCTGCCAAGAGAATGGTGATCAGGCATGACAGGGACAGGAGTCCAACAATTTCCAATGAGATCTGTAGTTCACAGTACATTAATAATGTTTGTGCGGACCTTCCTAATATGCTTTCTACAAAGTGGTGTGGCAAGTCCTGGTTACTTGAACACAGGAAATGGCTCATTTCCAGGGCCATTATCTGTGCTTGAATAGCCATCCCCAGCTGTGAACACTGCTGCCAAGGAACAAAAGTTTCCTGGCTGTGATGTTCATGCAGCTGGAGATGGCAGCAGGTGTGCAATTAGCCGACCACTTTCAGAAGAGTGTTATGAATGTCTTGCAATTCTTGTCATGCGGCACAGCAGTGGTCCAGCTAGAGTGCTGCCGCAAGCCTCCTGCAGATTTTCAAGCTTATTTGCAGAAATGTGGATTTAGGATTTCAGCCTTAATATCAATTTATTCATCAACAAGGATAACAAGGCATAGATTAAAACAAATAGAGCCTAAACATAGCAGACAAAAGGCCAGTAGAAGTTCTCACATAGCAGAAAAGCTTAAAAGAATGCTCCAAATTTTTCCTAGAACTTATTTCAAGCAAAAATATCTGAAAGTTAAAGCTTTTTTTTTCCATAGACACCTGACTTCAGAAGATAAGCTTCTGTAAAAGGTTATATATAGATAACAGATAGCCTTCTACTTAGCGTGTCTAATTCATTTAATATTCTAAAGCATGGTCGGCATGGTCCAAGGATGGCATGCTAAAGATGGGACTGTACTGCGTGTCACTGCATGCCAGGAATGCAATGATGTGTAGGGGTTTACACTTCACTAGAACCCAGCCCTCTACAAGGAGCAGAATCCGCTCCTGGGAACACTTTTTCTACAGAGTCCGCACAATATTCCCAAGAGCATGTGAATGGGGAAGAGTGACTGGTAAAAACAGAAGTTTTAGGGGAAAGGTGGGGTGCCTAGAGAGAGAGTGATTAATAGGGAGATGTTGCTTAGAGGGCTTAATATACAAAACTTTATTTGTTTATTTGTTTTTTTTTAATGAACCATTCAACATTTCTGATCCCTTTTTTTTTTTTTGCCTTTTTCTTCTATTTGAAATGCCCAAAACCAATTGGTGGGCCATTGTGTAAGGGTGCTGGGCTAGAGGAGCCATGGCCTGATCCAGTAGGGCTCCTCTTATATCGTAATATTCTCCAATGAACCATGGGTGTTTTTCCACTGGCAGAAAGTACCCATTTTTGTACCCATTAAGGACCCATTTGGGTGTGAGCTGGATGACCCCATTTCCACCACAGTACCCATTTGGGACACATTTGTTTCCACCGCCGCTGGGGAAATCCAGATCAAATGGGTACATCTCAGCCTTTAATCTGGATTTTCTGTAGACCCCATTAATGGAGTCTAGAATGAAGTCTTCAGCCAGAAAATCCAGATTAAAGAGAGCCTGTTTCCACGTCAGTTTGGCAATGAGATCTAGAGGAGGCTAGAGGGAGGGGATGCACCCATGGGGGGAGCCCCAAAACCTAGGCTTCGAAGTCATTTTGAAGCCATATCGAAGTTACTTCGAAGTTGTCTTCGGAGATTAGCAAAGGCTTGGAAGTCTCTCCGAAGGCAACTTTGGAGATTAGCAAAGGCTCAGAAGACAAACCTCCGAGAACAAAGGGAGAACAAAGCAGACTGTTACCTTCAGGCATGGAAAGAGGTGCATATTAATGAGGCTGACTCATCCCTGCTCACAGGGAGCTAATTAATATACAGGCTGTCCCAAGGGGTTTGTCTTCAGAGCCTTTGCTAATTTCTGGTTGCCTTCGGAGGGTCTTTGGAGCCTTTGCTAATCTCCAAAGGCAACTTCAGAGGGATTTTGAAGGGACTTCGGAGGGACTTTGGGGCCTTTACTAACCTGCGAAGGCAACTTTGGAGGGACTTCAGAGATTGCACCCCCTGTCCCTCAAAACACCTGGGGTGACAGGCAGACCCCTTGTGGGTCAATCCGGACTTGCAAATAGGTGCTCCAGTGTTTCCACAGCAGGGAGGCTAGCACCCATTGCTATTGGGTGCTAGACAACCCATGGAAACATATTGGGTACTTCCCTTAATCTGGATCTACTAGATTCAGATTAAGAGAAATACCCATTCCTTAGATCCGGATCTTCTTAGATCCAGATTAAAGGAGCGCGGTGGAAAAACATCTCATTTGTCCTACAATCAGAATGGGCTCATCCCTAAACGGGGACGGATGGACGGATGGACAGACAGACAGACAGATACTTTTATATACTCGTGGCTTTTATAATACAGTGGTTCCATTCTGAAAAACCACATTGTTATGGAAATCACACTATGGAAAGCCATCACAGCTACATTTGCCCTAACAACCAGTTTTACACTGCTAGCAGTAGTAGTGTGGTCTTACTCAGCACAATATTCTTCTATATAAGGGAAGTTGCATTCCCTCACAATATGCAATCAAAGCTGCCTTGAGAGAAACCATGTTAAAAGAAGAATGAATCATTACCTTCACCACAGAGCACACCAATATAAGACTCTTTAAGAATACAATAAAATCTGAACTACAATGGAAGCATCTACACAAGCAGAATCAAAATTACCACAAGCTGGCATCGGCAATGGCAGAAACTGATTTACATTGGCATTTAATCACATTTGTACTCTGCCTTGTAACTCAGATGCAATTCAGGTAGGGACTTGCCTTATTTTAGTGAGGAAACTATTCCAGAATCAAGGAGCCATCTTCCTAGTTCCCACCACAAGGTGAAGGGTGGGGCATCTAGGTGAACCTCTTTAGAGAATTCAATCACTGCCATTATCAACAGCGTTCTTTCCCTCAGTACCCTTTAGTATTCAAGCAGCTTCCTGGTCATACCAGCTAGACAGGGTTACAGCAAGAAAACTTTTATATTATTAGAAATAAATTAAGAATTCCCCAGCATAACAAGCAACAGCTCTCCTGTTCATTGGGGGATAAACCAATCTACAGCAGCTGTGGGTAGCTATTTACAGATAGGGCACTCAGCCAGGGTCCTGTTAAGTATAATATTTTTCATTACTATTTTTCCCTTTGTATCCCACTGCATACCAATGGTCATTAAGTAGAGCAAGTTGTCTGCTGTTACCAATATCAAACAATGACTGGCTCTTTGAGCAAAGCGCCTATCTCTAGCAGGGACTCAATACCTTCAATTGCCATAATGCTTGTGGGACCCCAACAGTCACAATCCTAACTTAAGGTTTTTTTGTTTGTTTTGCCCTCATCTCTTCACCCAGAAGTATTAAGTTCATTTCACACCTATTTTACCAGCAAAGATGTGTAATAAAATTGCTCAGAAGACAGCATGGTTTGCAGGCAGCATGGCTTCTTCTTCACTCCCCAGTTCATCATTCCCCATGTGATCTATCCCTTACCTCTCTTCAAGCACATTTCTTCACACAGGATGGAGGGTAGAACAGCCTGGAGCACCCAAAATGCCACCCTAGGCCTACTGGTGTGCTAGGGGTAGTATACAGCAATATGGGGATGTTGGACAGCACACCTTCATGGTCCAGTATACCATCAGGGACTCTTTTTGGAAGTGCAACAGGGCGTAACACCAAAATGCCCTCCCAGAAGCTCTGTCCCAAGCCTTCAGAGCTTTCAGAGGGCCCCGTGCCTTTCTGAAGCTGACATTGGCTTGGGAACCAGCATGGAGTTTGATGCTGGACAGGCTATTCCAATACAGAAGGACTTGTGCCATACCAGAAGCAACCAAGCTCAGTTTGGTATGGGTTGCTAATCCCAGGATAGGACAGGGTGGCCTTCTCCATCCCTGTAGATAGAAATAAAACTGAGCATGGAGAGGAGAAAGGAGGAGAAACAAGTATTGTTGCCTCTTTTCCCCCTTCCCCAATGTTTTATATAATTCTCATAATATATTGTCCATTTATATATAATTGTATAATATTTATTTAATGTATTAGTATATTTATTTAATGTATGATGCATTACTTTGTATTGCATTTTTTCATGGTTGCCTTGAGTAATTTATTAGAAAGGTGGTATACAAATAAACTGAATAAAAATGAATGAAATTAATAATGGCATAAGTGCTAATATGGGTACATTTTAACTCAGTCCAAAATGGTTAAGCACTGTTTTTCAGGTTTGTCCATTTCCTTCTGCCTTTTCACCACACGTCCTAGTTTCAATCCAGAACAAGGAATAGACGCAGCTGAAGGACTGCAAAACCCAAAGGCTCACTTTAAATGTTGTCTTTATGCAGCAAATATTAAAGGGAATGCTCAAATTCTGCATTAATAACATGGTCCCAGGATGAAATAGTCTAAATTACTGCATTGTCTTATGTTGTCTTTGTGAAGGTTTTTGTTGTTGTTGTTGACAGTAAATCACTTTTGATTTTAATATTACTTTAAGATTAATGCATATAATAATGTTAACAGTTTTCAGATCTGTGCTTTGCCTAACAAAATATGGGAAGCATACTCAAGAGTCTTCATTGCTCAGAATTACAAATTAGGCTAATTTCGTATTCAAACTTTTTTTAAAAAAATGATAAAAACCCAATTACAATGGCCTATGTTTTTTACATCTGCTTTCTGCTGCTGTTTTCTTAATCTTTTGTCAAACAACTTCCTAAGTTTAGTAAAGTGAAAGTGAGAAAAACATCAACAGACAAGAAGGGAAGTTATCACAGAAAAGCTGCACTAGGCTGGCCTTTTTAGGGCTAGAACTCTCAAAAAAATGCCAAGCTTTTCTGACAAATTCTCCAAAAGCAGCTCAGAAACACTGAAAACATTTCCAAATTGAACAAGTTTGGTTCAGTGCTATTTATTGTTTCATTTAGAAAACATATTGTCCATATGCTTATTCACTATTAAGCGTGATTCAAGAAAATGAAGCTAACATATAAACCCCTGAATGACTTAGGTCCCAAATATCTGAAGTAATACCTTGTCCTATTTTGACTCCCAGCCCCCATGTTAAAGATTTGCAGGAGAGGCCCAGATTATAGTTATATCACTCTGAAATCTTGGGGCTGGCAACACATGAGAGAGCTTTCTTTGAGTTGGACAATAGGCTTCCGAACAGAGACCACTTCTTTACGCTTACCTGGCTTATCCTGGTACAGGATAGGGCATCCTACAGGGTACGCAATCCATCCCAAGCTGGAATAGATTGCTCCTGGCATGAAACGAGACCAACTGTCCCACACCGACTCCAAAGCTCATGTCAGTTTTGGAGCTGATGTGGGGGCCACCAAATGCTTCAGGTGCCGGGAATGAAAACTCCTGGCCCTCAGAGCTTCCGGTTGGGCACATTTCAGTGTTGCACCTTAAATGAATCCCACTTACCAGGCCATGGAGACATCGAGGTCTATTGGTAAACTGGCTAGTATGCTATTTTGGACACCCTGGTCCAATCTCTCCTCCAGGTTCTATCCTGTTTGGATGAAAAGGAGATCCCTAGGCCCTTTCTCATGCCATTCTAAGAGCATGTGTGGAGAAGGCCAGAATCCCCGGTAAGGTACGGGTCAACATTATTCTTATTATTTTTTGTACCTGGTTACTATTTCACCCAGGCCTCTGACTTTTAAAGATTCCTTAATATGTTGTCATGCATTTTGTGGGAGGTTGGGAAGCTGTGTTTTAATGGTAACAGTTTATGTGACCTATCCTGTGACTTATAGGTGGAATATACATTTAAAGAAATATAGATAAAGTATATGCAGTTAAAGCAGTCCTGTACTGAGAGGTGATTTATTGATAGCTGGAACAAACTAAAAGCCTGTTTGCAATTACAAGATGCAGAGGTGAGGTCTCTCTGCATGCTGCTGCCACTACCATCCCAGAGTTCACTTAGTCTTCACTAGGTGTGGACAGTTTGACCAGAAGGAGCTAGTTAGCTCCCAGTCAGCAGTGTTCTCACCCTTTTCCACATGCAACACTTCAAGTGGGTGTGGCACAAGATGTTGCCGTGGCCAATGCCATGGTGATCCAGCCTGTGAAGATCTGCCCATCCACACTTCAAGCTCTGGTAGTTTGGTTCAGGAATACACTAACATCTGAAGTGTGGGTCATTGACGATGCACTTGATCCTCACTTCACTGGAATGGTATTATTATACCATTTTAGGGTGTTTTCTCACTGTCACTAAAAGTACCCATTAAGTACCCATTAATGGGTACGTAATGGCATTTTTGTACCCATTAATGGGTACTTAATGGGTACTTCTAGTGACAGTGGAAAAACACCCCTAGTGAGGTAATTGCAAACAGATCCTAAGTCCACTAATTGCCAAATAGTATACATGTCCTCTGATAAATATTTGAAAAGTTTGGGGAATTCTGATGCATTCTCAACCCACATCTCCTATTCAACCATGATTTTGAACCAGAACAGATTAGTTATACATAGCTCCCACTTAAATCTGTGCTACAATTGATAGTACTCCTCTTAAGTTCCCCCTCTTACCACGCGCAATTCATGCATTATCCAGAACACATTTTCTTCTTTTGCTGGATTGATTTCAGTTATTTAAACAGGGTTTATAGTCAAGTTTGGAACCACTTGTGTACTCAACTCTTATCTTTCATTTAATTTTCATGACATTTTATTAGTAGAAAACCATCCTGTAAAGAGCATGGTACAACTAACGGCATACAAATTTCAAAATACAATAACCAGTATGATATAAAAATAGGAAATCATCTCTGACCATCTGTCTGTGGACATGAAGCTGCAATACAGACCTAGCAATCTGTCCTTCACATTTGCCTAGTAGAACCCATGCACTCTTTTCTGGGAGAAGACTGAGCCAAAACAGAAGTTGGATATTTCAGTCTCTTCCTAGTCATTTGAAAGCATTTTGCCATAGTCACTGAAAAATTTCCCCACTTCTATATTTGCTATTTATGAAGCTTTATATATTTGGATTTAGTTTCACTTAGAAAGTACTTGACAAAATAAGGTTATAAGTTTATTAAAAGTGAGCAAGTGTAGAGCTATTGAGTTGACCAGTAGTTATTCATCACAAAAGCTTCTTCGTCCTTAACTTTTCCTTTTAATCAGAAACTTCTCAAGTGGTACTACCATCATTTATGGCACATGCTAATTCACAAAATATTCATAAATGATGAAACAGAGTATCTATATTTGTGCATCATTAAATTAATATAAGATGACTTATTATTGTTAAATCTAAGATACAGATACATGGCAGGAAAAAATAAGATAAAAGAGGAAAACTTTACTATCCACTTACTTACCTCCACAACTTATAACCCAACAGGTATCATGTCTATAGTGGGGCTTGACTTAGCCTTAAAGGGTACTAGCACCATACCAGGTCTAGCATGGGCAACTGCATCACCAGTATGCCCAGGCATGAGAATTTGGTGAAGAGCTCTCATTCCCTGATGACATTTGACAAAGCAGTACAAGTTTTGGTTGAAAGTATTTCCCTCTGTAAAATGCCGTAGTCACCAAGAAGCTGTTAGTTAAAATTCCATACAACAACAGAAACCTGAATATAATTTTCTTAATCTTGGCCTCTGTTGCTCTAAGCAAACATATTTTTGTACGTTTTAAAACAAAAGGAATAAGAAATGAGAGTTCTGTTTTAAAAGACTAAAATGCCGTGAAAAGTTCTACTAATTAAAGGGTGGGTATCATAAGAAAAAAAAAGGTGAAGGTGGGCAAGAATTGAGCAGAAATAGGGGAAAGAAAAGGAAGAGGAACTAGAAGAGAAAGAAATGCTTAGAATAGACACTGGAATTTTCCACTGCAAATTATCATTGCAAACCAGCTGCCTGGGAACTTCTCCAATCTGGTATTGGGTTCCCTTTGATAACATGGGGATTCTAAGCACCATTTCTCCCAGCCCATGTATACAAATGGTCAGCCACCACTCCATGAGTTCAATTAAGATTTTTTTCTTTTTTGCTAGATGCAGATCCAATTTGTCATCACTGTTGTTTTTATATATTAGAGGAGGTTTTAAAAGATAGAGTTAGTGAGAAAGAGAAGACACATCTTTAAAAAACCATACCAGCATTCTCAGAAAAAGGAAGGAGTATCATTTCCTCAGTAAGGCATTAACAAATAAATCCTTTTTGTTCAAAACAGTTGGACATTCAAATAACATGTTAACATCATTTGACTACCAATGTGTGTGCTCTATACATGGATAATCGGTTGTCATCACTGGTGACTGACCAGAGGCGTTTTCGCACTAAGGCAAAGACGCCTCGGAACGCTTCCCCCCGAACTGGTTGAGAACACTTTTCCGTTCGCACAAGGGCAGGTAAGGAACACTTTGAGAGCAGTTCTCTTACCTGCCAGTGCGAACAGGAAAGTGTTCTCAACACGTTTGGGGGGGGAAGACCCTCCCCTGGGCTGCTCCCATTGGCTCCTATGGAGCCAGTGTGGGCAGCTGGCTGCCTTCTGTCCCTGGGTTCCTGCTCACTCCCGAACCCCAGATCAGGCTCCAGGGGTGGGCAGGAATCCCAGCCAAAAGCCCCCTACCCATCCCAAGGGTCTTACCTTTTCCTGCAGGCCCAATTCTGTGTAGAAAGGCTGGGCCGTTCTGAGCATGCTCGAGGGGGCGGCTCCTTGTTGTCTGGGCGCCGTCCTGGCCTCTTTTGCCCATCTGAGCATGTGCCCAGCCAATGAGGGGCCGCCCCCTCGAGCATGCTCAGAACGGCCTGGCCTTTCTGCACAGAATCAGGCCTGCAGGAGAAGGTAAGACCCTGGGGATGGGTTGGGGGCTTTTGGCTGGGGTTCCTGCCCACCCCCGGAGCCCGATCTGGGGTTCAGGAGCGAGCAGGAACCCAGGGACAGAAGGCAGCCGGCTGCCCACCCTCGCTCCATAGGAGCCAATGGGAGCAGCCCGGGGGAGGGGCCGAGCTGTCACAGAGAGAGAGCATGCGAATGCTTTCTCTCTGGGACAGGTCGGAACGCACAGAGACGGTTTCAGAGTACTTTTTAGTGCTCTGAAACTCAAACACATGGAGGGCACGTTGGGACGCTTGTGGGAGGCCTGGAATGGATCCCGCCGCCCACAAGAGCGAATGCTGAGTACCAACATGCCTTCCATGCGTTCGAAAAAACCCTGTGTGAAAAGGCTCCAGGTTGTTTACACAGAAATATCTATTTCCAACAGAAAAGGAAATCTGCTTCTGCTTTCTTAACAGAAGCAGATAAAATAAGAGTTTTCTTAAGCCTATAGGATAATTTGAAATAACTCATATTTTCCCAGAGAAGAGTGTTGGATCATTATATTAGGGCACCTCCAAAATCAAACAGTTAACAATAAACAATGCCAATGTCTTTTGATAGGAAAAGTGTTTGTCTTTTCAACAGGCGAAATAATCTGTTAACATTCAATTAATTACAAAACAAAATTTGAGGAATAGCACAAAGATATATCTACAATGAATCGTCTGTGAGAAGTTAAAAGGCACTGAAAATTTATGATTCCTGACATCAGAGGTGTAACAGACAAGATTCTTGGCGCTGATAATAGAAAAAAAGTCTTAATTCCTGGAAAAAGGATGTTCCAGATAGACATAATGGTGCACATAGCTGAAATACTTTGCCTCTTGCTAAATACCTCTAGAAATCAGTATGATCTTTTCCCTGAATTCCATATTTGCATTAGATATGTTAGAGAGACAATACAGTTAAGAACAGTGATTTTTCCTACTTAATAAAGAAAATATTTCAGATATCTATTACTGCTTCCACACACGGGGGAAAAAGTTGCTCAAAAGTAATTTAAATGTGGCAGTTTAGAAGCAATTGGTGGGACACAGTGTGAGACAGGATGCTGTACTACAGAGGTGTCAAACTCAATTTTGCCGAGGGCCAGATTAAAAAAAATACTGTCAGGGCCAGGGGGCGTGGCCGGGGGCGTGGCCCGGGGCGTGGCTAGGGTACAGAGGACGGGCCAGGGGCGTGGCTGGGGCGTGGCCGGGGCGTGGCTAGGGCACCGAGGAGGGGCTGGCTGTCCATGGCGGCGCCTGCGCACTCGGGCAGTGGAGGGTCCCGCCGCACGCTCGCTCGCCCTCGCCTCACCTCACCTCACCTCGCCTCCTTCGCGCCCAAGGAGGACAGCGGTGGCGGTGGCCGGTGGCGGCGGCGGCCGCGGGCCGTATTCATACAGCCCGCGGGCCGCATCCGGCCCACGGGCTGTATCTTTGACATCCCTGCTGTACTAGATGGGCTGTGGCCTGATCCAGCAAGGCTCTTATGTTCTTATGGTAATGTCTTAATTCACATTAAAGGCCAGAAAATGCACTTCTATATGTTAGCTAGCTTTTAATGTGGATTACCTATGGGTTGGGAACACTAGTGTCCATTTGCTACCACCTCAAGCTCTCTCCTGAGCTCTGTCTTTTAAAATGTGTAAAGACACAGCCTAAGAAACTCCAGCCCTTTCTGCACTCACCTTTGAACTGGATCACCGGTCTGTACAGACCACATTTTGGACCTCCTAATACGCACTTTAATGCAGATCAAATAGCCCCTGCCTGTATTGGTCCTGGTCCATCTGCACAAAACAGATCTCTGTTTAATTGACCCTAGCCTTCAGAGGCATGGGAAGGTGGCTGAGAAGCTCACACACGTATTGTAGCTTATTGCAGAAGGTGGTGATCCAACCCATACCACTACACAATCCAGATCAGTGTACCTGAGGCCTTTTCACCATTCACACATATTTTCCTATGTTTAGTGCTGGGATATTTATTTATGAATGAATTTATTTGTACAGTCACAGACCAGAATCAACAAATATTCAAAAATATATAGAATTTACATTTAAAAAATATGTAAAATCACAATATACTGATAAAATCAAATGAAAATTCTGGGATGTTTGTTTGTTTGTTTGTTTGCATTTTTATCCCACCCTATACCTGAAGGTCTCAGGGCAGGTAACAATATTTAAAACCATATTTTAAAAGTAACAGTATTTAAATAATAGCAGAGTCTGAAAATAATTGAAAAAGAAGTAAGGAAAACAGAACGGATATACTTTTCTGCCAAATATACTCAAGAATTCCTTAATTTTTATAGTTTAAGTACATGCAGACTCTTCAAATTAAAAAATTATGAGTTTTGTGGAATACAGTATTTTATTACTATAATGCACTGGAAAATAAATTGTGAATTACTGTTCTCTGCTCTCTCTGAGTACTGCACTAGTAGTATTTATGTTTTCATAAGTTACTGTAAAGAGTAATGGAAAGGCTAAAGGTAAATAAAATTAAAACATATCTGATATCTTTGTATTTGTTAAAACCAGGATGAGATTGGGAAATGGAACAGTTCAGTAAATTTCATTCAACAAATAATGATAAAGCTTCATTTGATTATTCTAGGTTTTACCATTTACAAGGTGTGCTGGAAATTGGAATGTGTTGAGTTAAAAAATATATTTAACTGTTATATATTTCCCAGGATCATGTTAGCTGATTAAAACTAGAGATGGCAATCATTGCAATTTAAGGGTTTGAATTTGGTCACAAAACAGTATGTACAAATCCACGCATAAACACACATCTCCAAACAACCAAAATGAAGCGGTAAAAAACAAATCTTTATCTTAGGCACATAACTGTCTCTTTTCTGCACTTATCTCTATTCTGGGACACCATCCTGTTGTGGGCTTCTTTTGTCTGGACTTGGGATGCCCCACCTCAGCATTATGCTTCATCTTCACCGGTGTAATACGGATCAGATGAGTTAGTTTGGTGGTTAGGGGGATGGTCTCTTATCTGGAAATACTGGGTTTGATTCATGAAGCCAGCTGGGTGACTTTGGGCTAGTCACAGCTCTCTTCTGAGCTCTCACAGCCCTATCTCACAGGGTGTTCTGTAGTGGGGAGAAGAATATAAAGCTTTGTCAACCACTTTGAGTCCCCTTACATGGGTAAGAAAAGTGGGGTAAAAAAGCCAACCCTTCTTCTTCTTCTTCTTCTTCTTCAAAATGGCCTCCTGGTTCAGTACTAGGGCCACAGGGGACCCATGCCTTGTTGAGTCACTAAAATTAGTCCCCCAGGAGCTCTGAAGCCAGGAACTTTTATTCCTGACCATCAAGACTGGCACGAGAGCAGATCCAGAGTAGACTGGGACCAGCACCTCCTTAACCCTAAGCCAGAGGATCTGGAACAAGAGGGGGTAAGTGCACAAAGGCCTGAAATAAATTTCCACTGAAATCAGTTGAAGTTGCATTTTGCCTGGAGATTTTTCAGACTAAATGTTGAATAATGGTTGAATAATGAATAAAAGTGTTCAGAAGGCAGTAGTGTGTGCAAGAGTGTAAAGCCAGGAGAGGACAATTACATTGTTGCCATCGTCTCTGTTTCATTCATTAGATGCCCGTAAGCCCTAGGTTTACAAATTCTAGTGAACATGGATCTCAAAATCTCGGTTTATTATCTGCTCCATGGCAAAGATTTTGAAATACTCTATCTGGCCCCAGTTTCCTCAAGCCGAATGTTCCTGAAATGTCTTTCCAGAAAAGCAAGCAAATGGAATAAGAACATTGTCCAAATGAATCTATTTATACAGGGATGATTAATTGTCACTTGCAGACTGCTGAGCAACCTCAAGGCCGTATTGCTGTCTCCAGAGTAGACAGTGATATCAAGCCCTCTCAAAACACTGCGGAGAAGGCCAAACATCAGCAGAATGACCTTCCTGCAGTTGCTGCTGAAAATTTTCTCTAAACAGGGCCAGATCCTTTAACAAATTTATCCTATGGGTCTGATCAAAGTGAGAAAAATCTTTTGAGTTGTTTGGACTAGAGACACACAAAACATAACTGCTGTCAAAACACTGCAACTCAAACTGGGATCATGTTGGGGATCTTGAAGCAAAACAGGCAATAATTTTCTTCTAGCATTGTTTGATGGCAGGGGATTCTGATAAGAGAATATTTTAAACAAGTGAAAATGCACAGCCTGGTTGCCTATTTTTTTGGGTGGGTTGGGAGGTACCACCTATCATCCGCACCACAGTATTAACTGGGTGATGCTGCCCATTAGAATCATGAAGCCACTGACAGCATGCCCTCTGAGATCATGGGTCTCTGCCCCTCCACTCCCTCTGTAGGCATCTCTACCAGTGGGGAATAATGGAATGCCTGAGGTTTCTCCACTGTTTCCTCAAATACTCAAAGAACACACACAACTTGTACAGATTTCTGCTTGTATGAAGATGAACAAATTCTCACTACTTCACATAAAGGATGTATAAAATGTTTCAACTGCTTCAATGATTTTGAATTTTTTTTAAAAAAATCACCTTTTCTTTGTGGCTTGGGTGAAAAGTTTGAGGCATCTCACTACCATCACCCATCCCATTCTGAAAGCTCTAGATTAAACTGTTTTCATCCATACACCAGACTGAACAGGTAGATCAATTTATCAACATTTTTTGAGCTAAGGCCCACCAATTGGGATGGGTAGTAAGAAAAGATGCCTCCTACCTTCAACTCAAAACATCTGGATGCTGGATTGATTTATAATGATCTTCTTAAGTTTACAAATGCTCACTGTTCAGAATAATCTGATTTTTTAAAAAAATACAAAAAAAACATTAAAAATCAACAAACTCTGCAAATGTCTTGAAGTTTGAAAAATTGCTAGGAGACATCCTCTTCTATCCCTCTTCCTACTGTTTGGGGTCTTGTCCCACCACAGGGAACCAGGGAACTTGAACTGTTTCCCTCATTACTCCCAATGAACAAAACATTAGAAACAAATTTGAAATGGTCTGAACGTTTTGTAAAACACCTGGCTATTCTGATGAAAAATCCAGAATGTTTTACAACATTTGTAGTTTTGTTCTGAGTCGAAACAAAACTGAAAAAAAAATCATGCACACCCCTAGGTCGCATCTAGTTCAGTATACGTAAGCAGAATCGGATACAAAACTGCAAAAACACATTAATGTTTATTCATGCATATTGTATAGAAAAAATAAAATATAACTTGATAGCAAGTCCCAATGTAGAACAGAAACTATTATTAACAATGTGGGGTGGAATATAATCTTTATTACTTTATTGAAGTAGTTTTCTACTACTTTTATAAAGTACATTTTCCCCCATTTTGCAGGTTTGGAAATATGTGTGTATATAAGGTATTGTTTCCTACCAAAAAAAAAGGGTTTGATATATCCATTTTTCTTACTGAAAGAGCAAAACGAGACTAGAGCTGAGTTCACATATAGCAAAAAAGAAAGAAAGTATCCCTCATGTTCTCATCATGTTTTCTGATCCACCTCTTCTCAACTAGAGTGTTCATGAAAAATGGGAGGGGCAGACTGGCATATGAAAGGCCCTACCTGTGAACCATCTCAAAGCCACCTCAAAGATTTTTGTTTGTTTGTTTTTACTCTGAGTGAATGCACTTGCTTTCCCGTCCTTTGGATGGGAAAGGTGTGTTATAGACTAACTTTGACTAGTGCGCACACTTGCGAGCACTAGTACATGATAGGCTATCCCACACACAATTGGGCACTTACTTTAATCCAGTTCTGTGCCCAATCCTCCACAAGGTGCCACCATCCTGTGCGACTGCATGTGTGCCATTGCTGCTGCTACGGTAATGCCAACGCTCTGCACACAGGCAATCACAGTTGCATTAAGGATCATCTGAGCTGCCAGTGCGCTTGTGTGGGAGCTCCAATGACCCCTCGTACCAAAAAGGGCACAGATGGTTGCTGCTGGATGCTCCCAGGTAAGTTCCCAGTCATGTGCTTGTGAATCTGGATGTTTACTAATTGCATACTATGGGACGAGGTGCAGAAATGTCCCAGCTTAGAACTTCACTTGAACCTGTATACTCTTACATTTTGTAAATTCAGTTGACAATCAACACAACAGAAGTCCTTGAAAGCAGAAAGATTTTAAACCTTTATATAGTTACTGCTAATAAGCACTATCCAGTAGTTCCTTTTTCAAACCAAAGTTTATTATGTAAAGCTAAGCAATTATTAAACGTAACAGGCAGACATCATATTTCTATTCACCTTTTATTGCTGAATAAAATTTCAGCTGTGATAGAATTTCATCAGTCTTTTTCTCATTTGTGTTTCATCCACAGTGCAGATATCTAGACTTGCCTTGATTCCTCTGAAAGTAAATAAATACTTTCCCATGCTCCGAATACTGTGAGGCGAACCCTTCTGCACCTCCAAAACTGCATAACAGGGGGGAATAATAGGAAAGGAAAGCAGCTCATTGATTGAAGCCGCGGCTGTTTTGATTATTTTACCGGAGCTCTGCTCGTGCGCTCGACAGCCCCTATACTCATCTGACAGCTGCTCAGCTGAGTGTAGGGAAGTAAATCAAGCCCTTACCTAGGGCGGAGGGGGCGGAGGGGGTGGAGAAAACTGTGGCATCCCGATGCAGGGATTTGCCGTGGTTTTCATGGGGACGGGTGGGTTCAGCTTGAACCCGCACTGTCCTCGATTACCATGGGGACTCCTTAATGCAAACTACAATTCGCATTAAGGCTGCCCCAAATCCACCCCGAGGTATTGGCAGCCCATGGGGAGGCACCCTTAGGGATGAGCAAAACATTTTGATCATCAAATGTTTTGATCCAAAATGGGCTGTTATGACATTCTTTTTTATGCCCTACCACTTAAGGGCCTCAGTGGTTCGAATATTGGTGTGATCCATGAGCGTCACCCCCTCTGGTACCCTCTATCCCCATTACATGGAGTGTGAACCAGATCAGGGAGGACTGGATCGGAATCAGCAGGAGACATGTCTAAACAAGTCTGCTGGCAGACCAATAGGCCCTGGCCCAGAACACGTACACTCATGTACCAGTAGGCCCTGGTCCCAAGTTTCAGACTAGCAGGGGGTACATTTCTGCATCCCCCAGAAGCTCTGAGGCTAGGAACTTTTGTTTAACATGGTGGGGGTGTGGATTAATTATAAATCAAGTCATATCAGAAAATCATACAAGAGTCTCCAAAATAATGATGGGGAGGGGGACTAATGACTCAAAGTAAATCCTGGCGACAGAGAATAGTGCCTGTCAAATTATATAGCAGTCCAGTTCCAGAAAGTGACCTTGCATTCCAGCATGTATACATGCAGTATATTCCAGATAGCTTTGCCTTTGCAAATCAACACTAAACCTGCAATATTAAGGTAGCATTCATTCCCCAGCAGCAATAGACATGGCCAGCTGGAGAAGCTGGCTGGGCCTCACTACCATGCCGCAGAGAAGTCAGAGAGAAGAGACCTTGTTTAACATTGCAATTAGATAGAATATAAACCAATCACTTGTTTGTCCCACACACTTGATCCTATTATCTTGATCTTGTTCCAGGTTTGGTTTTCTGAAGTGTAATTACCTTACAACAGTAAGCACATAAAACCAAGGCCTCTTTCCTAGCTCTTACTTTAGCATTGAAACTGCTGTCACTTCAGCTTAACCCATAATGATGCTAAATTGATGCCATAAAAAGAAATACTGCAAAGATTTCAGTCAGATTAATTTTATACTTCAGTTATTCAGTTATAATCACAAAATATTCATTGATTACAGTTAAGTCCAGGTAAGTGGAGTTATTTATTCACCCTACTTGCTTCACACACACTGTTTAATCAAGGGGGCTGTGTCAATAGCCCAAGGAATATTGATTTTCTCCGTTTTCTATCAAGACATGATTGAGACAGAACTATTAATCTCACATATTAAAATTAAAGTTATCTATATGCAACAACATATATGCTTCAGAGCCAGCTTCTGGGACCTCTGGCAGCCAGGAACGAAGGCTCCTAGCCTTGGAAACCCTGGAAGACACACTCACTGAAATAGATCCGATTGTAAATGGCAACATGGAAGAATGCACCTTCGCCATGCCTCTGTTATCCGGATGAGGCCCTGCTGATACACTAGAAGACCTCAATATTGAGTTCAAGTCCTGTTGAGGTTCAGGTAAACACAGTTTTAAACTGGAACAGCGAAACAAAAAGAGACAGGTTTTAAACCAAAGCCACCCAGGGAATTAGTTAGGCGAGCAGGGCAGAGAGAGGAAAGGGAAACACCGAGAGAAAGCAACGGGAGAGGAAGACGTACACACACGTGGGTGCACCTGGAGGCAAGGAGCAAGGGAGAGAGGGAAGGGAAGGGAGAGGAAGACACACACTCTCTCTCCTTTCAGCTGTCATCCAGCTTCCTGCATTCATGTAATGCAGTTGTTTGAGTGCATAAGCAAAGCAGCGATCTGCCCCTTTCTCCCTTTCCTCTCTCCCCTGCTCCTTGCCTCCAGGTGCACCCGTGTGTGTGTGTGTCTTCCTCTCCCTTCCCTTTCTTCTGTCCCCTGCTCCTTGCCTCCAGGTGCACCCATGTGTGTGTGTGTCTTCCTCTCCCTTCACTTTCTCTCGGTGTTTCCCTTTCCTCTCTCTCCCTTCAGCTGTCACCCAGCTGGCAAGCATGCAGGGCAAATGGCAGCCTCCTGATGTTATGCTTGTAAATGTCTCCATGCTCCAAGGAAACTCCGCGGTTTCCCCCTAAGTCGGATGTGTACTGTTTAAAGGGGGGAGTTTTCTGCCGTGGATTTTCCTTCTTTACACCTGATGTACCCCAGAGTAAAGCTGTTCATGGAGACACTCCAAGGCAAAACAAGCTTAAATCCGGGTTATTTTGGCATGTAGACACACCCTAAGTTGCTTTATATATACCTAAGTAATAATAAGGATGGCCTAAATGCTGCCTTTAACTCTAAGAACATAGGCCTTACCTATTCCCTCTCTCAATAAACTCTCCTCAGAAAAGAGTTGGAATATACCAAAAATGTAACCAGCTATGGGGGTGTTCTCACAGCTCCACCCAGCCAGGAATAATACATTTGAACCTGCACTGAGGGGTTTTCCCTTTAGAACTTCTAACTTTAAACAGCAAATTGGGGCAGGGCAGCAGAACCATAACACAGGGCTTCCTGTATTCTACACTAATGTGCAGAAGGAAGACCCTTAGGTCATGGGTATACCTTCACCAGTCCATCTTCAAGTCTGACTGCTCACACTTTCTCATTTTTATCCATTTTATCTGGGGACTTTCTACTCTTCATTTAGACTTTCCTGAATAGAAGTCCACAAATAAAAACAGAAATAAAAAGGTGTGAGCAATCAGAGCTGAAGATGGGCTGAAGAAGGTGAAGGTGTGACCAACACTAGCAAGTGCAGAAAGCCCCCAAGATTCTGGGGCAGGAGCAGATTATTTTTAGCCATAGCTATTTTCTTCTTGCATACATTTTGCTATAAGTATTCATTAGTAATTCTTTTATTTATTTATTTATTTATTTATTTATTTATTTATTTATTTATTTATTTATTTATTTGTCTGTCTGTCTGTCTGTCTGTCTGTCTGTTTGCACATCTTGTCTCCTTACACTGCTATTTCTTTTTATTGTGATTGGTTGTGGTAAATTTGTATGACACATTGAGTCCCTTTTGGGGAGAAAGGTGGGTTATAAATAAATAAAGTAAGTAAGTAAGTAAGTAAGGTTGTTGAGCCTCCTCATGCTGATCCACAGAATATAGGCAAATCAGGCATGGCACAACAACCAAGTATTTCACCATTCTAATTCTTCTTCGTGGTAGTTTACATGGGAGAGATTAAAGAGAAGGAACAAGAGGTAAGATGGGAGTAGCTGTTAAAGTTTTCGGACCCAAATCCATCCATCCCCTAAAGATCTCTCCATCCATGCCCCCAGCAGTTTTATACACATTACAGAACAGAGGGGAAATTGTAGGAATTTTGTAAAGATTGCATTGATATAAAGAATCTCAGAGAAGGAATCCCTGGCTTCTTTGTCCATTGGGAGCACACATGTCTCCCAAATTGGGTAAAGTATGCTGGTCCCAAGCCAGAGGTGCTTGTACGCTGATAGAAGAGGCACATTATTCCTGTTCCCAGCAATCCTTTCCAAAGCCTCCCTGTTTGTCCTTCCCCTCTAAGCTTCCCCCACCCCAGTTCAGAATTTATTCCTAATTGTCCAGGAGACTGAGTTCAAACTGTGAGCCAATCCTGTATTTCCAGGGGGTTCGAGATATTACAGTGCTACACCGTGGCCCCATATATCGTAATAAACTCTGCTGTAATTTGTTTACCCACCCTAGACAGTAACTAACGTTCAAATAAATGGAGTTGGCGCCTGCAAGATTTATGATATACCTCTGTGCTTAGCAATGTTTAATCAGGGAGTTAAAATATTACAGTGTAAAAATCCTTTGCTAGCGAGCACAAACAGAGAGCTACCATTAGAGGTTTGGCAGGCACTCTTGGTGTCAAATAGGACCTCCAGACAATTTCAAAACACAAAGTGGAATATTCATAAAGGAGCTACTAACTTACTAGCATTATTTCAGAACAATGCCAAGACCTTTCTCTTCCCTTTTCTTTTTTTAGTTCAGGCAAAGCAGCTTTTGAAGTGACAGGGTGATAGGCAGGGACAAGTGGGCTTGTCTGCAAGGGCCTGTCATGTAGAGAGTTGAAGGGGGGGCTGGCAGGAGGTGATCTCTGGTCAAAAAGGTGGTGGATGCCTGTCACAAAGCTTTGTGTGTTTGGATAAAACAGGCAAAGCATGTGGGGGGATCAGCATGAAGCATCACACCTGGAGGAAAAGACAACTCACTCCAGCCCCAGTGCCATAAGACTGGCTCCACAATGTCTAGCCAACATCTGGAATGGATATCAAGAGACACAGTGCAGCCCTGACTGGCGCTCCACACTACCTTTGTACTTTCTGCTGCAAATTGAAAAGCAAAACAGACATCAAGGATATATTTATATAACTGTCTTCAAGCTGCATTTTCTACTCCCATCTGCCGCACATGATAAGTCTCAAGTGTTTTTCCAATAAAAAAACATTTCTTAAAATCCTTGTTCATTCAGTATACCAAACTGACCTCCTTCTTCCTTTCCCCTCCCTTCTTAATTATTACCATTTTTAAAGGAACAGCAAGCATTTGGGAGTCAAAAAACAGAACTAGTATGTGAAAATGCTCTCCTACGGAAATTCCAGAGGATCGTTAGCAAAATTTTCTGTGTATGCCTATTACGCTTACACAACACACAGAGAGATATTTATCTATAAAGCAATTGGATTTTGAATGTAAGGAAATTCTACACACTTTTAAAATATTATTTACACAATAGTAGTTATCACACCACTCTACACAATGTGTACAGTGATATGAAACTCTTCATTAATGATGTTTCTGAATCTATAATCCAAGAGTAATCAGTCTACTGAAAATTAGTCCCACTGTGCTCAATGGTGCTTTTTCCTCAAACCATAAAACATAAGACTGCTAATTTCTCTTCACAATTTTTATTACTTACACCTCTCCATTTCCACTGGTCTTACTCTCTTTGACATCTGAATGATGCGCCCTGCTAGGGATGGAGGGAGGGTTATATTTGTAATATATTTTAGCAATACTCCATGTATTTTATCTTTTTATTGATGTGGCTCACTCTGGGACCTTCTGGTGAAAAGTGGGAATATAAGTTCTTGAATAAAAAGAAATAAATCTTCAACTTCCTCTTTTTGGATTTTCACTAATGTGACTTTCTTTGAATTCAAAGAACACATTTCAGTTTCATCCAGGGAATTTCCAGATGCAACAGTTCCGTTTGTACTTACTGTTTAGGGATCTCTGGACCTCTGGCTCACTAGTCACATCCACCCACACCAGGGAGCCACAGCAACTGACGAGAAGTTGCCACAGGCTCCCCGAAAGCCACCCAGAGGTGAACTGCTAAAAAGCAGTACACATATCTTACCAGATGCGGCTAGTTCATTCCTAGCTGCTGCATCTGCAGCCTCTTTTGAGCACAGCACAGCAAGTGGACATGTTGCTACACAACCCCACACAGCATCCAATTGCCATGCCAATCTACTGACTAGGGATGTGCATGAATATTCGTAACGTTCATTCTTCGTACGAATTCAGACATTCATACGTGGATCGAATGTCACAACACTCGCACATTAACATTCATACGAATACAAATGTTTTGGAACATTCGTACAAACAGTTGGGACATTTGTTAAACTGGTGGGGGGAACTGAGGGGGAAACTCATCAGAGAATCAGAGAGAGAGAGAGATGTGAGGGTTATGTCTTTAAGACAGGAGGGGAAGGGAAGTAGTTTCAGAGAAAGAGAGAGTTGTGTTTGCATGTATGATACAGGCTGAATCCCCAAAAGACTTATTTGTCTCTCTAGTCTCCCTCTACTGTCACTGTATTCAAGCAGACTTTAATAGTGCCCTGCACTTCCAGAATAAGCATCCGCATGAGGCTCAGCAAAACGCATGTTTAAAATGCACCTTCCATCCCCACAGAAGCGTGTTTTCTTTCCCCGCATCTTTTTCTCCCCGCCCCCTCTCTTGTTCAAAGGAAAAATAGCCAGATCTCACTCTCAGCACTAACTTTCACTCTGTTCTCTGTTCAAAATGGCTTGGCTGCAGCCATCGGCCGCGCGATCGTGTGCTCATTTACTCTTAACACCTTCACAGATCACCCACTTCACACTTGATAACAATGTTGCAATTCTGAGCAATTCTGGCTCTTTGAAAGTTCTGACCTTTACAAAGGAAAGGAAGGGAAGCTGCAGGATTTCTGGGAGATGTGTGAATGCTTTTGCCACAGAGCGTCCCCAAGGTAAATGTTGCGAGGAAAACCCGCGACTTCCAAAAAGAGCGATGAAACTCTTATTTAAAGGGCACGTATTTTGTCGCGGGTTTTCCTGCTTTTGTAGCGCTGGAAACTCGTTAAAAACCCTGGCATGGGGGCGCTCAGAGGCAAAAGAAGATTTTTAGCAGACTTTAAATTGCTTGGGGACAGGCCCACAGAGGCAAAAGATCAGAGAATCAGAGAGACAGAAGCAAGGGGTTTGTCTTTAAGACAGGAGGGGAGGGAAAGCAGGTTCGGAGAAACAGAGAGGTAGTATGTGTCTGTGTGGGTATAAGATAGGAGGATCCATAACCATGATGTATGCATTTGTATAGGATACGTATCCAGGATACGTATGCATTCAAATATTCATACAAATTCATACAAATACATTTGTATCAAATAGAATCCTACCACATTCCAAGGGGATCTATTCGAACAAATATGAATTTTCTAACATTTGATTCCTTACGAATCAAATGCCCAAAACCCATTCGTGCACATCCCTAGCCCAGACATGTGCCAGATGCTACCTCCCATGTTGCCTTGGCAATCTGGCCATCCTCCCACCTGGCCATTTGCACTGCACATGCTGCTGGCCAAATACGGTACTAGCGCAGTGCACACAATGCAGATGGTTCCCACCATGCTACTACCTTAGTTAGAATTTCCAAATTTAATCTAACCATACGCTATACAATATCAAAGCAGTACTGCACTAGATTTCTTTATTCTTCCTTGTGGTTGTCCCAGAATAGCAGATGGCATGTTCTGGGACATGTGGACCCGTCCAGCTGGCATACTGCTCCAGTTGGAACAGAACAGCTGAAATGTCCACCTCAAAGTAAGTGAGGCAACGGCCGTAATGTGAATGTTTTCCTTGCAGCCTGTTGTTGCCTGAGGGGTGGACAAAGAGCAAGACCAAGGAACCTCTCTCCTTCCATTCATCTCTCTGCCACTCTCAATTGTGTTCTGCTTTACATATTTTTGCCAGGTTAGTATGGGCTCTTGAATGGTCACAGTGCATTTTTACGTTCCAGATGGAAATCAGAGACAAGTGGCGAGTAGGAAATCCTTTTACCTTCATCGGGGCGCAATGTGCTGCACCAGCCTATGGCTGGCAGACTCCACTTCCCCAGCACATGACTTCGAGGATGTCTCTCACAAGGAAATGTGACTCTGAGCCTGGAAAAAATTCTCCATTCCAAGAGTCAGAGAGCATCTTTGTTTGCATGAGCTTAAAGACACAGCAGCCCGGTCGCACCTAAATGAGACAGGATGTCCTATTCATAATTTGAAATGAGAACGTACCAGTTCTGTTCACACCTAGATCATTATAGATCATCCTCAGGCCATCCTTGCTCTGGGCTGCATTGCTCACACCTGTCTCCATGATTGACCTGAGCCTCCTCCATGGAATTCTTGGATCTCCACCCCTTTTGCTACATCAAATCTATCTCCTTTCTTACTGGATACCGTTGTGTCACTCAAGGGAGGCAAGGGTGTGTGTTTGTGGTTCTTTTTTAAACTTGCTCCCCCCACCTCTATGCCCCCTTCTTTTTTGTGTGCTTTTCTCCTCCACACAATTTTAATAATAATAATAATAATAATAATAAATTTTCAGAAAAACTAGAAAGAGGAATCATAGGCCGTGTTCCCATTATAAGCTTATTTCAGTTTCAAAACAGTTTCAGTCCTCGCAGTTCCCACATTAGGTTGGCTTAACACGCTTTCCGCATGTTAAATTGCCCCAAAGCCTTGTAAATGTTAATCCTCATTTCAACAGGTCTCACTCCGGTTTGTGCACTTGAAGTGTTCTACATTTTTTACTGTGGGAACGGCACCGTGTTAAGGGATGAGAATGCATGTTTAGGGTTTCCTTCCCCAATAGCTTGCTTCCAAAGATAGTGATTCTACTGTAAAAATCCACCCCTTAAAGCAGCCACTACACTGTAGTAATCCAACCATTTCACACCTGATAACAATGTTGCAATTCTCTGCAATTTTGAAAGTTCTGACCTTTGAAAAAGGGAAAGGAAAGGAGCTGCAGGTTCTGTTTTTAAGGATGTGGATGTGAGCGGGCGAAGGGGGCTTGAGTTGCCGCTGCTGCTGTGTGCCCTGGGCAATGGGGAGAGGAGTGGAAAGAATCGCTGGCTGCCCGCTGCCATTTTTCTTCCATCCAGGCAAGCGGCAGCCACCCAGCTAGGCTCTGTGAAGGGGTTGGTTATGGGTGGCGCGTTCACACCAGGAGGAAGAGGGCAGGGTAGCCTCGAAAAGCGGCTTTTAAAAAGTAGCCACTTGAGTTCCCCCTTGAGTCATGTAAGCCACTACGGTCCTCAGAATCCGGATTGAGTTGAAAGTAATGGGATCAGGCAAATTCACATTTGCATCCAGTTCTATTATTTCGGTTTAGGAAAACCGAATTAAGCTTATAATGGGAACATGGCCATACACATAAAACTGAGCAGAGAAGGAGAGGTGCCTCACAAACTCCATGTGTGCTGCCCTCTCCTAGACACTGGCTGAAAGAAAAGACTGGACCTCACTCACCACAGCACGTTTCAGCTTCCTTTAGGGTCCCCCCTCACACTGAGGAAGAGAAGATGGCCTGGCGTGCCAGGGCAAGCTAAGTCCTCTGGAAAAGAGGACACTGGTTAAAATGATCTGATGGGAATAAGCTGGCTTGGAAAGCAAATTGAATAAAAATAGTGTAAAATGACCAGAGGATGACCTGAAGTTGTCTTAAACTAAAGGTGTGACCAGGGAGAGCCAGACAAGGAACTGCAGTTATAGGGCGAGCAGGAGGAGTAGAAAGAGATACTTTGCTCATGTGATTTCATATGAGGCAGCTTGAAGTGGTTCACAGATGGGGTCATTCACAGGCCCTTTTGCCCCCTCCTTTGAATATTCTAGGATGGAAAAGGAGGATTAGAGAAGGGAATGAGACCGTGAGGTCCACATGCTACTTCCTCTATGGTGCTTTTGAGCATTTTGCAGCCAAGTTTTAAATAGCAGCCCAAAATTAGCATCTCACTCCTTTGAACACGTTTAAGGTGTTTACTGAGAGCACCTCCTTTGGCAACTGGAGCTACCAATGCAAGAGGCATCTCAAGAAGAAGAAAGAAGGATGGAGAAAATAAATAAATAAATTCCTGGGGTCAGATTTGGCATGAAGGTGGCAAAGTTTGCCTTGATCTCACTGTACCACCTCTGTCACTGCTGCTGGGTTTTTTGGAAGTGGCTGGCACCAGGCATGCAGTTCAGTTCAGCACATGTGTCATTCACAAACACACAAGGGTTGCTGAAGGAAAAGGCTACGGCAGCAGCCTCAGTGCTTCCAGCTGGAGAGTTCACCCCACACAACAGGAACAACATGTTGAACATATTTGCTGGATTTGCAGAACTACTATTCATTGCATTTTATTTACTTGTTGTCATCATGAAATGGGTTTTGTTTTACATCGTTAATAAAAACAGCCATGTAACTTCCCATACAATAACGTTTTTGTCAGCCATCTAAATAGCAGCATTGCTACAAAGAGTAGCAGCATTTGGTTTCATTAAAAGGGACACTCAGTGTCCTTCAAGTCTCTTTCTAGGCATCTTCTGTGAAGTCTTAGTGCGTTATTCTTCTGTGCTGGGAGGAGAGGGACAAATAAGCCTTTGTATGACGTTCTCCTTTGTGGGAATAAAAACAAATTAACCCCTAGAGAAAGAAGTTTATAAGCAATATGTATATAGGCTTCTTCTTACAGGCATCAGGAAAACACTAATGCAAAACCCCACCTCCCATCTGCTAAGGAGAGATACAGCTTTCTTTCTCTCTTTCTTTTAAGGTATCCCTACATATTTACATTTTAGCACAGGCAGAGGAGGCTGACCTACAGCTTGCCTTGCCCATCTATATTCCATATGGCATGCTCAGCACACTGCAGATATACAAAAATGCCTTTATTTCACGATAATTCTAGAAGCAGCCTTAAAACAGGGCAGGAGCCATGCTTGCTGAGAGCATCTTTAGAATTCCATTAGACACTCATTAACCTGAAGGCTGCAAATTTATTGAAAAATGTGTGCACAACAGAGAGAGCCTTATTTCATAAACCACAGCTACATTTCTTAACATGCTCCTGTTAACTGCCGGATTGCCCCTTTGAAAATAAAGCTAATCCCTGAATCAATGCATTAAGAAAAGTAAGTCCCATTAAGTTTAGTGGAGCTTACCTTCATGTAAATGGTTATGGATTTACAGCTTCAGCAGGGCATAATGCTGAGCAAACAGGCAAAAAGCTACCCTATATTCAAGTTTTTCAGTGGACTGAGGAAAAGAGAGGAAAGGCATGGTTCAAATCTGAGTTTGTTCCACAAATCTGGTACTATTCTGTTGTTCAGCATTATTATTTTATTCGTGGTCATTGGCCAGATTTCTTTAGAAGTACAGTATACATACAAAAAAATGAAGTGCATTAAAATAAAGTACATATTTCAACCAAGGGCCTTTTCTGGATCATTTAAAGGCAGAATCCAGATCAACACCATCTGCACAAATGGAGCTGATCCAGTCCACAGCTTCCCGCAGTTGAAAAGCTTCCATGAGTTTCACATTCAACTGTTACATGCATTCAAAGGCTAAAAATGCTAGTTCCTAGCCTTGGAGCCTGGTGGTGGTAATGGTTTTTGGCAGCTTGCTATAGCATGCCACTGAAGACTACCTCTCCCAGGAGCTCTGTATGATGGAGATGTGGCATCTGCACACCTCCCAGGATTCCAAATAAGGCCCTTGGTCCAGATGTAGATCCAATGAAACATGTCTACCACAGATGTGATTAAGGGATTTGGATCTGGTTCTGTCTTGCGCAGACAAAGCATACCAGTAAAAGGAATGGCCTTGTAGTTCCACAGTAACGTGCTGATATCTGTGGCCTTGAAGTGTTCTACATGGACCTTTAATCCACATTAAGGGTCTGTGCAGAAAAGCCCAAAGTCTTGCTGATCAGAGTGCAAAAATTGGAGGCAAATTGATTCCAAACAACCCTGAAGTTGTAATAATAGAGGAGTTATAAGCTACAATAGGAAATAATAGGGCACTATACTTCTTTCTTCATCCTATACTCCTAATTCACAAGCTGTTGATGGACCAAGGCCGCATCCCCATGTAAGCCATTTGGCCTGATTGGGCATGCATTGGAACAGGTGTGGGACCGAGATTGAACGTTGCCCTTCCCCATGCCATCTCCAGTTTGCCACACTGCGGCTACATATACTTGGTTAGCTTACATTTGCAGCTGAACTAGGGACAAGAAGAAGAAACCAAAAGTGTGCACACAGCTATATGGAAGACCATGAGGTTTTAATGGGATACTTTAATGCCTGGTATCTCCAGCTGAAGTTCTGTCCAGATGTGGGGAACATAGTGCCATTATGGTGCCGCTATGGTGAGATCACCATGTATATCTAAATATAAGGACTGGTGTTGACAAAGAACTTCCAATGGATGAATGCACATCTTATAACTGCCTTTGAAAACTGTCTGAGAGCTGAACAAGAAAGCATATTCCTATAGAATACACACACATACAGTTTTGGCAAAGTACTGGTGCCAGAATTTTTTCTTTCCTCATTAAATGTCCCTTCCCTTTAATTTTTCTGTATTCTTACCCTGCCCAGACTTTCAAACAAATTTAAGTAGCAGACCCATAGTTTTCAGATCAAGGAAAAGGTAGTAAGGAAAACGGATCTACAACCATGGCTCAGGAGGGTGAGGCCTTGGAAATCTTTTTATTTTATTAATTGTATTTGTATCTTGCCCTTCTTCAGCATGCAACAAAATACTAAAACATGTTTAAAATAGACCCTTTGTATCTTGATGAAACGAAATTCAGGAGAAAGTATGCATCAATAGTCTGGGCTAAGAGGTTCATTTTACCCAGGCACCAAAAACCATAGAAATTTGGTGCCTAGCATATTTCCATTGGGAAGCTATTCCAAAGCATGGGGGCCACCATAGAAAAGGCCCTCTCATATGCTACAACCCCTCAAACCTATGAGGGTGGTGGACGTACAAAAAAGGCTCCCATTTCTTGTTCTTAAAGCACAAACCAATGTATCTTTTTGCCTCCTTGGGGTGCCAAGGTTCAGAACTGCCAAAATTGTCCCTGGGAGGAAACTGGCTTCACATGGAGTGAGTGGTGCTGGGAAGAAGAAAATGCAGAGAAAGCAAGCACTGCAGAGAAGAAGAAGAAGGGTTGGCTTTACTACCCCGCTTTTCTCACCCATTCAAGGGGACTCAAAGCAGCTGACAAAGCTTTCTGTTCTTCTCCCCACAACAGACACCCTGTGAAGTAGTTGGGGCTATGAGAGCACAGAAGAGAGCTGTGACTAGCCCAAGGTCATCCAACTGGCTTCATGGGGATGGGCGTAATCGGACCCGTTATTCCCAGATAAAAGTCCAGCTCCATAACCACTAGACCAAACTGGTTCACCAGAGACTTTTTGCACAGAGAACATAAGTTTATAGGATTTGGGGAGAGGCAACAAAAAAGAAGTTTACTTGGAGCACCTGAACCACTAGCACCAACAGCCCCTTCCCTTGTTTAAATTGTTAAACACCCAGAGATGCTTTTTGGGTGACCAGGCACCAGTTCTGAAGGCTGCCTTGAAAAGGCCCTATACACTCTGATGCTGAACAGCTACAAAGGACTCCTGAACAACCGCCTGTTTCAGAACTTGTACAGAATCTATAAACTGAGAACAGGGACGCAGAACGAGTTAGTGCCAATAACTTTAACTTCATTTATCTATATTTGGCAAAAATTGCACTGCAGCTGGAGATGAAATGCTGGGCTAAGTAACAGCCGCAATGTGCACTCCAAAACAGCAATTACTGAAGCTGAGCTGCCTTGTATAAGATCTTACTTTTATTTATTGTATTTAAAGCCCTTCACAAGCTGTATGGTGCAAGCGCTGGCTAATCAAATAACATGGGATTCTGAGGGTATCATCCCAGCATCAGCTATTGAAATATTATGATACATAGACAGGAAACATGACTTTCTTTGTCTCAGCCAAAATAAAACAATATGTGTGGTTCTCGTTTTATCTTGCTCTCATTTGCTCCCACCTTTTCCAGCAGCAGCAGTTAATTCTCAGGAAAGTTGTTTTTCTCTTTGCTTTGCCCCTTCTGTGGGGATTAAAGAAATGAGGACCATTTATGCTCCAGGAACGGCTGCAAGAAGGTGAAGAAAAAGGTGATTCCTTCTCACCCCCAATTCTCCTCTTCCTCTTTTACCACCTTTTATAAGAGCATTAATCTGGTTGGAACTTTACAGGAAAATGACAGCCAATACAGTTTTATTAGGGTCATATAGTTGGAATGAAGTATAGGCCATATTAATTATTTCAGGCTGCACTTCTTAAAGAAGTTCCATCCACTTGTTCATTTATCCCAGAACAAACTGTAGAAATCCGGGTAGCAAGGAGAGTAACTATAATTGGGTGAACCAAAGAGGCATCTGGGAAGCAAAACAGCTGGCCCACTAGGCCAGTTATTCCCATTGTTGCCATTTTCGTTTAATTGGGTTCACAAGTGGACTCAGGACCTTGCTCCAGATCACAGAACAGGAGACATGCAGGTGGCAAGCTTCCATGATCCAGAACTACCAGGGAGCGCTTTTCAGCAGTGTGCCATAACATGCCACCAAATCAGTTCTCTGAGGCTCAGAACTGTCATTCCTAGCCTTCAGAGGCGTCCAGGTGTGTGTATGTGCTAGGGATGTACACAAATGATTCATGCCATTTGGAATTCAGATGTGTCCAAATTCCAAGATTCATGGATTGATCAATTGGGGCCCTAATCAAAGGGCCCCATCTGTCCATGAATCAACCAGTATCCATAGAAGCTTCAGTGAAAGCTTCTAGGAATACTGGATGACCCAGGGCCTCCCTCCCTTGGCCACCCTCAGTCACCCTCCCCTCAAACCTTCCCTTGTATACGAATCTCCAAATTCGTATGAATTTGTATGAATAACAAATGTTACAAATATTCATGCACATCCCTACTCAAGACTGAGCCTCCTTTTACTTTTGAGCCATGTATAGCAATATCATTTGTAACCCCCTTGCAGCAGCCTAGTAAAACAGCTACCAGCTAGTCAGGGTCAAATATTCCACCGCAGATTATATTTCAAATTTGTTAGTATCATGGTCCAAACATAATCCACTAGTCACCACAGATAATGCCATCATTCATGATTTATATTTGTCTGCTTCTAAATTCATAAATAACAGGCACCAAGTAAGCTTAATGCTTGTTTGGTCTTTGTGATTCTTCAAAATAACAGAAACAGAAGCTTCAAGCAACACCCAATTTGGGGTGTTTTTCCACTGTTACTAGAAGTACCCATTAAGTACCCATTAATGGGTACAAAAATGCCATTTCGTACCCATTAATTGGTACTTAATGGGTACTTTTAATGACAGTGGAAAAACACCCCTGGAGTGGAATGTCTGCACTTATTTTAATACACAGAACTGAAATGCAGGACAACCTCTTACTGTAACTTAGGCAGCCTCTTCTCCTGAGTCAAATAATAAAAAACTATTAACATCTGTTTGATAACTTCTATAATCAATGTTACTCTTGTTGCTGCTCCACAGAAAACCAGGTAATTATTAACTTGGGATCCAATGCAACTGTTCAAATTTCTTTTATCCAGCTTTAGATGCCACACTAGTTTAAGAACATCTGTAAAGCCCCATTGATTGATCCAAAGAAGGAAGCACAACCTTCCGCAACTTGCTAGCAAAATATATTGGTAAGAATCTGACCACCTAGTGAAGTCTGTTGAAATTAACATTGGGCCTTTCCGTACTTATCTTGGGGAACGTTCCCAGCAAATTGCAGGAATGTACTGTTCACACCTTGATCTGCTGCAGCTGTCTTGGAGGTGTCCCCATCATTCCTGATCCTTACCTGCTATGGACCGGTTGAGGTCTATCCATGAGCAGTCCATGGCACTGAGAACAGCTCAGGAGTGGTGTACATATCTGATACATATCCCATAACAAATCCACTCTGAAAGCATCAAATCTGACCTGAATCCAGTTTTAATATGATCTCGATCCATGTCATATGCACTCTAGATCTATTGCAGGCATGATTGTTGCTGCCGCTTTCCCACACCCCCAGTTTAACTAATGTCTGAACGATTCGTACCAATGTCCAGAAACGTTCATATTCGTACGAATGTCAATGTACTAATATCGTAACATTTGATTCATGTACAAATGTCTGAATTTGTACAATTTCGTACAAATAATGAATGATACAAATATTCTTTGTTTCAGCAGACAGGAATGACAGGAGAACAGAGAGAGGAGAAATACAGAAAGTGAGTCAGAAACACGGCAGAAATGGATTTCACTACCATCCTTCAGAATCTAACAAAATGTTATCACAAAACTGAAACTCCCTACTCTGCAAAATACAATCACTCCTTGGATAATGCTGTGATTTGGTTCCTACAAACTCCCATGTACTGTAGAACCACATTATGCAAACAATTCCCAACTACACAAAACTGGGGGTTAGGAGAACTGGAGAGGCCATGCCTAGCGATGTAAGTTAATGGCACATCAGAAGCCAAAGCATGCAACTGTAAGTTTTCAAGGTCACATTAAACTGGGGAAGTCACATATTACCAGCAAAAATGCAGTGCAGAAAATGACATAATGCAGGAGACAATACCACATTGCTCAGCATCCATCTGGATTGCCTTTGCTATTCACATCAACTGTCATCATATCATAGAATCATAGAGTTGGAAGGGACCTCTAGGGTCATTGAGTCCAATCCCCTGCTCAATGCAGGATTTCCTAAACCATCCCAGACAGATGTAGGTCCAGCCTCTACTTGAAGACCTCCAGTGAAGGAGAACTCACTACCTCCCATGGCAACATATTCCACTGACTGATCACCCTCACTGTAAGGAAGTTTTTCCTAATATCTGATCTGCATTGGCTCCCTTGAAGAATCATACCATTGTTTCTAGTCCTTCCATCTTGTTCAAGTGAGAATAGGGATGATCCCTCTGCACTGTGACAGCCCTTCAGATACTTGAAGACTGCTATCATGTCTCCTCTCAGTCTTCTTTTCTGTAGGCTATGCTCTGACAGTAGTCATGATGCAGAAAAAACAATGTAGTTTGTTCAAGCGCATCTTGAAAAACAATGGAACATGTGCATGATTCATGAAACCACAATGAAAAAAATTACACCCTTCCACTGGCCAATTAATACTCCGTTTGGTTGTATCCAATGGGATCTCTCCAATCACAGAAGAATTCTTTGACTGGTCCAACAGAGACTTCAATTAGAAGGGCAGAGAGAAAAGTTGATTGCTGATTTGTTCTATCCTCCTCCCAAAAAATCCTCCCCAGAGTTAAGCAAGGCCCTTTGGAGCAGCCTGATCGGTGGGGCAGAAAGCAACCAGCAACAAAGAATTTAGAAAACCACTTCCCACATCTATTTCAGCTGACAAAGGCCCTGCTGGATGAAAGAATGTACAACAGTGAAAATAGCACAATTGGATACAACTCTTGGAAAATACTAAAAAGCAATGAATATAATCACTTGCCTACCTTTTTTGTTATTTAATCCACCACTGTTTCTGCCAACTTCCCCACTCCATTCCTCTCAAGATATTCTTGGCTTTGCAGGCCATCATGTACTGCAAAAATGACTGCCTTGTCCAGAAGGAGCAGAGATATGTTATTATCACTACTAGCATGTTTAAATTGATTGGTGCCACCCACCGAAGTGCAAACTGGTTCATTAGCTTCTATTGTATTATGTTTCTGTTTCAACCAACACCAGTTCCCCTTCCACACACTTGACAGAAGGAAAAAGAAAGGAAGAGCGCACACATCCGGTGTAGTAATGCCATCTGAAGAAGATATTACAACGACACTTGCTTCTGCAATTAATTTTTAAATCTAAAGTTCTTGGTGCATTTGATCCTTTCAATAAGGGAAGTTGCCTTTATTTCAGCAGAAACTTAACAGTTACCTGTATTTATCTTATTGTGGTATGAAAACCATATTAATTATTAATTATTAACTCCTGTTTTTAAAAGTTGCTGAGTCTGGGTTCTTGCCTCTTCTTATTTGCTGCCCTAATGTATTATGCAGAAAGCAGAAGGACACATTAGCTTATTTAGATACAGTTGCAAAACACAGAGTGTGCACCTAAAGTCTTCAACCCGAGTTGCATCTGTGGGTATTAATATGCCTGCCAACTTCTTCCATGGGAGCCGCAATAACCTGAATGCACTGGTTCCATACTGAATGGAAGTGGTTTTCTGGGGAATTTTTTTTTCTACTTTTCATGTTCAAATCTATTCCACTCACTCACACTCTGGCCTCTATGCAAAGTTATGTCCCTCTCCCTCCCTCCTGTCCCTTTGATTTTGTACTCTTCTGAAAGATGGATGGGAGGCTCCCATTTTTATCCTACATCTTTTCAGTGTCTTGCAGGAGCCATTTTGTGATAGGAAAGTGTAATAAGTGACCTATTTAAACAATCTAGTTTTCAATCGATGAATGCCAAGAACAATCTGTTCATATAACATATTAAATTATTTTATGTGCTGCTTCCTTTCAATATATACTAAATATGATGGTTTTCAGATCAAAAGATTCTAAGAGCGCAATCAGACACACTTAATGAGATGCCCTCTGTGTGAATTTGAGGCTGTAAAGACAAGAGATAAAATTGCTATATTCCCTTATCCCATCCTGAAGCCTGGGAATGGATGTCTCTTCCTCATGCTTGGTTTAATAAAACTGAGAATGAGTCTTTACTTTAGTCAAAATGGGCAGGAGAAGCATAGAAGAGGCAAATTTAGCCAAACACAGCATGAGAACAAATGCAGCTAGTACATGCCCAATCTGTGGTGAGCATTGTTGTTAGGAAGGTGTTACTATACTTGGAGGTGAACGAAGAGCAAAATCTGGAAAAACAGGTAAGCTTATTCTTTTAACTGTTTGAATACCTTTTTTGTGGATCTACTGGATACTTTTTTTTAAAGGGACAACTGAAAAAAGTCCTGTCTGATCATACTGTAAGGCCACATCCATACCTCTAGTTGCATACAATTCCAGACTACCCCCAGAGTACAGGACACTGAGAAGAGTGCTGGGGGACCTTTGGACCCATCCATACCCTTCAGTGTACCCTGAGACACTCTTTGGGCAAACTGCAGCAGAGAGCATGCAGTATAGAGCCTACATGACACAGAATCACACCAGAAAAAGTTCACTTCCAGCTGTGAGTCTGAGCTGTCAGCTCCAAAACATAGAAGAGTGAGGTGCAAGCTGTTTGTCCAACATGTCCCCTGCAGGAACAAGTATTCCTACCTCCAAGGTGTTGATCCTTCCTAAGGTACTTCTTTACACATCTTCAAAAAAAAAAAGCAGTTCAAAAACAGCTTAGAGGCAGTAGCATGTGAACATAAATGTTCCTCTCCTTTCTGTAATCTACATTAAAGGTCCGAAAAGGCACTTTGGGAATGGGATTTTTGGATCAGAAGAATTATTGTCTGGATGCCACTACTTGTAATCTAACTTTGAGCCACTTTTTTTCTTCTTATATGGATACAGCCTAAGGTTCTTTCCGCACCCACATTTATTATGGGATAAATCCTGGGGAAAGCACCTGCTGTCCGCATGCTAGCATGGACTACAGCAGGCCCAGCCCCTATAATTATGCTTCATTCACATTGGGCAAAGTTCTGAGGCCTATTCTAACTTAGGCCGGTAGTTAACAATTAGTGAACGTCTGGTAAAGAGCATCCACATATGGAGTAAGCTGATACAGCCTCCAAGCATGCCCTGCTTCCCCAGAAGTTCACTAACCTTTACCAATGTTGACCAAAAGCTTACCTGAAGCATCCAGCGGCAGGACCATTCGCTTTTCTTCTGGTTCCCTACAGCTGCGGTGGCGGCCATGAACCATCACTTAACTCTGCCATGACTAGATGACCGATCCCCGGGAGTGGCATCCAGTCATAGAGTCATGAGAGGGGCGTTTGATCACAGGCGCTGACGTGATCGGCCACAATATGTCCCTGTGCTCAAACACACACCCCTGCAGTGGTGTCCAAGCATGTCACAGAACTTTTGGCTTCAGACGCAACGGCACAGGCTGGCAAGTGAGAGGACCATTCACACTTCCGGCTGGTAATGGACACTTTGGGGAAGCTTTCCTCATGACAAGTAAACTTTACCAGAAGTCTACCAGCCCTAGTTCACGGCAGCCTAATTAGCTAAGTGCAGAAAGGCCCTAGGTCCAGGACAAACCACCATCTCAGTCCTACCACTGATTTCTTTAAAAAGCTATACCTCTTTAAGTCTCCAAAGGCTCCTCAGAGGCAATGGTGGAGGCTGGGCCATGATGGGCTGTCCAAATGGAGACAGCCCTTGAAGCGGCCTACTGGTAACCCACTCCATCATGGGAAATGCTGACTAATCTGTGTTACATCTGTGTTCATGTAGGGTAGAAAGGGCCCAATTCACCACATATATTAATTCCGCTACATAGAAAGACTATACATCTAACATTAGACTTTTATAGAAGAGAGGATAGTATAAATCCATTCCTGAAAAGACACGCATACATGTACGCTTAGAAGCAAGAGCGCGCACACAATTTAAATATATTTGCTTTATTTATATACCACTCTTAAGCTTAAAAAGACTCTCTGGGCAACTTTAGAACTCTGCAGCTGCAACTTCAAGTAAGGAATGTGACAGAAGGGGGGAAAAAAGGTCACTGTTGTTCATACTCCCAAGGAAGGCCTTCCTCCTACCCTCTGAATTGCAAGCATAATACATTTAAAAAGGAGTTCACACTTTCAGCAACAAATCAGGTATAGAATTATATTGAGTGACATCCATCTGTGCATGTGTGAACCATTTCTGAATGTTGCATCCTGTGACATTTCTCGTCAGAGAGGAGCAGCTGTGGCCTCCCTGAGACATCCGTATCCCGCCATCCATGCAACAACTTGCACAAGAGAGACCATGCAGACGAGCAATTATTTGCATGGTTTACTTCTTAGGGCTGTGCTTATATAGACAAAATTCAGTCAAAATCTAAACTTGCTTCAAACAGATAAGGAAAGAAATACAGCAAGAAGCCCTAAAAGACTAATTCTATCCTATGTCAACCTTGCTGGTTACAGATTCATTACATGCACTTGGCACTAAGAAAGAAAGAAAGAAAGAAAGAAAGAAAGAAAGAAAGAAAGAAAGAAAGAAAGAAAGAAAGAAAGAAAGAAAGAAAGAAAGAAAGAAAGAAAGAAAGAAAGAAAGAAAGAAAGAAAGAAAGAAAGAAAGAGACTTTTTTTTAAAAGTATTTAATTATTCACTTAAACCTTAATATTCTTTGGGGATTTCCAAACTTTGAATCCTGAACCTCACCAGATAGTCTCATCACTAAGTAAAAACAGGATTAAAAAATACATATTAAAAAATATAATCATCTCCCTCCCAGCAGGAACTCATTCAAAGGAAGAAGATGCTCCAAAGTCTGGGAGCAACCACAGAGACGTCCTTCTCATGTACTACCACCCCTATACCTCTGTGGGTGGCAGAATGACAAGAACTATCTCCCCTTCTCATTTTAATGCCCTGGCAGGTCTGTATGGGAGGATGCACTCCTCTGGAAATTTTGGGGCCAAGCAAGGGCTTTATATATTGACATCCATGCCTTAAATTGAACTTGGAAATGAAAACCTAACCAATGCAGATTTCTTTTAATAGCAGCACGGTTTGCATCTCACCAGAGACTCCCATCCACTGTCATTTTGCACTAGTTCCAGTTTTCAGACCGTCTTCAAGGGTAGCCATATTTAGACAACATCAATCTAGTCTGAAGTTACCAGAGCGTGGATCATCATGGCCAAGTTCTCCCTATCCAGCAAAGGTCAAAGCTGGTGAATTAGGCAGGGATTTATGGCTGCCACTGCCACCTGAGCCTCAAGCAACAATCATAAATTCAAAGGCATTCCCAGATCACACACCCTTTCTTTCTGAGTCAAAACAACTCTATCCAGAATTGGGTACCCACTATCTTTCTGGACTCGATTCCCATCTGACACAGAGTACCTTCATCTTGTCTACATTCAGTTTCAATTTACTGATACACATCCAGGCCATTGTTGCCCCCAGCAGTCAAGCATCTCCATTGGCCCCCTTGACTCAGAACGAATGCAGAGATAGAGTTAGGTGTCATCAGTGTACTAATAGCCCCTCACTCCAAATTTCTGGATGATCTCTTCCTGTAGCTCCATATAGATGTTAAGGATGTCAAAAGAAAATACCCCACAGCTACTTTTTGGAGACTGCTTTTGGGATAAGAACATAACCACCTTAAAACACTGCCTCCAAGTCCTAGTCCCCAAAGCTGCTCAACTAGGTTAGTATCCAGATGAGCAGAATAAAATCCACTGTTAGAGAAAAAAGCACAGCTTACCTGCTGTGAAGCCACAATGTGCCGTCTGGACTCCAGCAGCCTCCCCGCCGCTTTCTCAGAGAAAGCTGCAATACTTCCATGTACTCAACTCGTTCTTTTTGTCTGTTTGATACCCCATGACCTAAATGGCTAAACCTGACCTGGAAAATACTCTTTCAGGCTTGTTTTTGCACATATTTACTCAGATGTATGCTCTCTATGATAAATGAGGCTAACGCCTAAATTTGGCTGTGATTTCAGTAAGCTATTTGGACTATAATTATTTACATGTTACTTGTACTTTAAGACCAGATTTCTTATTAGGGAAGGAATGTACTGTTAACTGATTTCAAAAATCAGTTTCCAAATAATTAGCATTTTCCCAATGTGCTAATACTAATTGCAATAATACTTGTTTATGCTCTAAAAGGAAATTTCCATCGCCACCAGTGCCTTTCATAGATTTAGGTCCTTTTGCTCCATTGAAGCCATCCATTTTTATTTTGTTCCATTTGTACAGCTGTCCTCTGCCACTATCGTAAGAATCAATCTCTTTTTTACTAAGTCAATATGAGGGGGGGATGTTGTTTGGCTGGAGCTAAAGAAAGACTGAAGGATCTACACACTTCACTGATGTTTTTGTTTCCTAGATTAAATGTTCTGAAAGATTGTACTAGGGTGAAAGACCTTACCTTAGCCAAGGCAGCTCAAAAGGACGTAATTAGTTTCATCCCTGTTGTAGGGAAAAGCAGATCAAAGTGAAACAAAAGTAAAAGGAGGGGGAATTGCAACATGTGGAACAGAAAGCCTACAAATCTTAATAGATTCCTCAGCATATATTTTGCCATATGTCTCAAACTGGAAATGGGTAGAGTCCTTGGCAATCGTGTGCAGAGGAAAAACAAAATGGCTCACGAATCATGTGAAATTGCCTAGTTGAATGTGTGCCTGTCTTAGGCTCTTTTTGCGCTCACGACTCCTGCAGTAGTTTAACTGTTCCAGTCTGATCTGTACTGGGATAAGAGGTGAGGACACCTTCAGTTCTGAGCTTGGAACAATGTGCGTGTTCCATAGCTGTCCTGGTCCACACAGCTGACTCCACATCCAAGGTACCACTCAGCCCTGCCAGTGATTGACCCAGGGCTATCACTTGTATGTTGTGTCTGGTGCACAAGGGTGGGGCTGAACAGAACAGTCTTCAAAGGTAGAGTGCCTACCTCCACATCAGGGCTTTGCACACAATCTTCAAAGCTTGCATAATCTTTGAAGATGGGGCTATGGTGTTTTTCTTATTCTGGACCAGGTGTGGAAATGCTGGTGCATGGGTTAGAACAGCTGGCATTAGTTGGGTTATGTAGACCGCTCCTAATCTTAAGATTGTTCTAGACTAGGATAGTGATAGTCCCATGCACACAAAGCATACCAGGGAACTGCTTGTTCTGGGATAATAAACAAGGGTAGAAAAGGCCTTACTGACCAAAAGCAGGGAAGCTTCAGACTCATGTGACTGATTTTGATCTATTAGAGGCCCAAAAGACACAAACAAGACAGATGTATAATAGTGGCTCAAGAGGCAGAACTTAAAAAAATGATTGTACCCTAAGGGCATTTCTGCACTTAGCTAAAAATCAGTCTATCAAGGGGCCAAGAGCCAGCTTTCAACATGGTAGACCAGTTCAAGTAAGGCCCCACCCCCTGCTAGGATGCCCTCTCTGCACTGAATGTAGCATAAACCAGACTAGGCATCCCAAAAGCCTACTGACAGTCTAACACCTCGTAAACCAGATCACAGAGTTATGGTTTACTGTTTACTTCAGCAGCACAACAAGGTGCATTGCCAAAATGAGTCCTCCAGGGAATCCAGGACCAGGAACTTTCATTCCTGGCCATCAAAGTTTGCAGACACTGCCTCTGAAGCTTGTGCAAGCTTTGGGGCTGGGATAGAGTTTGTCCTAGAATAGCTGTCCAAATGCGAACAGCCTCATTCCGGGACATGCACACTAATTCTGCAAGTGGACCACCCCAGCAGAAATGGATCCACTGCACAGTACACTGGGCCATTTTTACACTTACCCTTAGTGTACTGCTGCAGTATTTCCATGTAATCTGGACCAGTGGGATCCACTGACCTGGATTACCACATGGTAATCCCACTTGCAGACCTTATGTGAGACTATATGATTGGCCTACTATTGGCATTTAGGTTGGAAATACAGCATTATAATAATAAAACATGAGAATTCTGTGTTTGTCATGCCCAGTCCTGCCAGTCCAGCTCCCTCCTTCGAGGATGGGGGAGCATTTCTAATTGCCCAGCAGTTTGGGCAGCAACTGGAGCCCAGCAGTGCAGACCTTGAGAGCCAGGGGCCAGTTTTAGGGAAGCACGCAGACAGTTCTTGGGATGAGAGTTCAAACAGCCAGTCCCAGGTGCGCCCCTCCTCCCCTCTGCTTTGGCATCAGAAGCAGGTCATACGCAGATCCCAGTGTTTGGCACAGCTGAGGCATAACGGGCATGGAGCTGGCTCACCTACTTAACTCAGCAGCACCCACTGGTCTGGTGTTTCAGACAAAGCATTTGTTCAATCCCCATCCATGTTTCTGCCCATGAACTGACTCTTGAGTCTTGGTACTACTCTTTGCCACACCTCTTGAACTCTGACTTTGGACTGACCTGAGGTTGCCTTCTCTCAAGCCCCAATGGACTGCCATGAGTTTGCCTTGCTGTTTTCACCTGCCTGAGACACGACAGTGTTAGACCATATTGAAACATATAAAAAATATACTTTTAAAAGACAAACCTTTGAGTTAGCTAAACAAGGGAGAAGGGTGCAAAATAGTTTGTTTACAGGATGCGGGAGCTGATTAAATCTGTATTTACAAGAGATCAGCAGAGTAAGGAAAACAATCCTTATACCTAAAAATCTGGCTACCACTGAAAGAAGTCTATAGTAAAACAAGGTAGAAAATGGAAGCTATTTGACAACATTGACCAACCTTTTATTCTACAGTAAATATCTGGAGAGATTCTTATCTGGAATGCTGAACAGGATTAATGTATTCTGATCTGAGCTATTGTTCCATTTGAATAGGTTTTTGTTTGCAGTGAAGCCAGATCATCAACTCTGATATGGTGAAATCAAGGATTTCCTCCAGTCACATGCCTCCTTTGTTTCCTTACAACCATTTACCTAGCTTTTCCTCAGTCCAGCTTCAACATCTACAAGAACATTGGTCTCAAGTTCTGCTCCTAGCTGGGTTCTAAGCTCATAGGTAGTGTAGGTATTCTTAGGATAGTTCCCTTTCCTCTTTCTTCCTCCTTGGAGTTAAGGTTAGGGTTCACCTCAAATCACCCCTTCATTGATAATTTTTCTCATGCCAAGCTACTACTACTTATTGGGTCAAGCCTTGTTCCTACATCATTTTTGGGATTTTCTTTGTTGTATTTTTGATCTCTAGTGCTCTGCAGAGTGCCCGTGTGAAACTGCCTTTTTCCCTTTTGCTGCTGCTCTCTTAATAAAATCTATTCTGTGTTAAGGAAACTGTTTTGGATCCATTATTCCTGCTGTCTGTTGGTTTTCATGGAGGACTGCCCAATCTATCATTTTTCACACTTAAGCACTAAAGATCTCATTGAGAGTTCATGGTCAAACCAGGCCAACTTCCCAACATAATATATGTGTCTAGACCATGACCCATAACAAAATATAATGATAATGCCAGATGGACCTCTCTGAGGAGGCTGTCCATGAAGAGGATGAACAATGGAGCAGACCTTCAGTAGCAGATCTTAACTAAACATCAGAATCCCTTCCAGTGAACACTGTCATCTAACTTTTAGAGATGTTAGCCTAACCTCAGAGTTTCCCTTCCAGCTTTTGCCCATGCAACATGGTCAAAATGGCCCAATAGAGATAGAAGAGTAAGGTTTAGTGTACTCTTATATAAGGATAACGGACATACCATTAAATAATATTTTTCTACTCATCTAGAACTACAAGAAAACTGCCTTGTGTTACCTTGGAAACCAAATGGTCTATAATGGTGCAAGTTCAGGTGTCTAGATACGGTACATTTTAAGGATCCACCCAAATGGTACCAGGATCCATAAGCGACGTGGACTACACCATCCAGTCTACTGCATGGAACATGTGGGAGATGATTTTAAAGCAGTCTCCCATTAGCCCATTCTCTGGCACAATTTTCACACCAAAGAGCCTTCCAGAGGCCACCATTGTGGAGGCAGGCTGATTCCCTGGAGGCACTTCCTCCTGGTGGATCAGGCTGCCATCCAAATTCAGTGTTCCAGTGGCTGTTGCCATAGCTTCAGTGTTGGATACGTAGCACCCTGTATGTGGCACATTTCTATGCACTTTTTGCACATACAGCTTATAGCCATCCCCCCCACCAAAAAAAAAACACAAAACTTAAATCACTCTTTGGATCCTTTTAAAATAATAATAATTGAGGGAAGAGGATTTTGCATCAAAAAGTTTTAGTTGTATATACATTACTGACAAAATGATGTACTGTTTCCATTTACTTTTAAAGAAAACTATATTACATTTATCAGAATATTTCTGCATGCAGGCATATAGTTTAATTTGTGAACGATTTCATAATGGTGGGGGCAGACGATAACAAAGGGACACTATCCAGCCAGATGTATTCTTACAAAATTGCAAACTACCTTTCCGATCGCCCTTTAATTTTTTTTAAACCAATATTAAGAAGTGGGGTGGACCAACACCAAATATGTTACTAGCCACCCACAAAGCAATTATGTATATGGCAGCAAACTCTGTAGAACTTTTCCTTTAATACGCACTATAATTACAAGCCTAGAACCCAACACATACACATGAACTGCACAATGGGAATACAGGAGGGAGGGGGTGAAAGAGTTGTGTGTAGGGGGGTGGGGTGGCTATTACACCGAAACTGCATCACCTCTGTGGCTCTTCAGCATACAATGATGAAGATACACATCTTGAAAATTAACACAGCCAGAGAGGAAACATCCCGCAGGGTGCATCAATACCCAGAAAAGGATAATAGGAACCTTGTTCCAGCAGCTGTGTCCTGCCCTCTGAACATTAGCACCTGTCGGTGAAAGCAATCAGTGCTGGTCAATGGGCAGCTCCCCTTACAGCTCAATTCACACAATGAGCATTAGCTGGAGTGAACACAGTGGCAACCCTCGCTGCCAAATGGTGTCCTTTTCTTTTCAAATCCAGGCAAACAATGCTTTCCCAAATCACTGGCACCACTCATTGTAATCTCCCTAATTTCTCTCCTGCTTTGCCTTTTCTGACAATCTCTAGCACTACAAGGTAAAAATTAAGTTACTCCTCCTAATTTCATTAGCGAGGCCACTGCTGGGTTTAAGATCTACCTTTGTTGGCATCCATCAGCTACATTCAACCAAGGCAAGAAATTTCACTTGATCATTCAAACACACACACACACACACTTTTTTTCTTTTTTAAATATCTACATCATTTTCACCCATTCCATCCTCCTTTCTGATTTTATCTGGCGGAAAGGTGGGGGCCAGATAATGCAGGTAGCATAGACTATGAGCAAGGCAGAAGACAAAGATTAGAGACAGGGATCTCATTCTGCACTCAGAAGCCATGATCTGGATTAACTGGATCTGGACGAGCCAAGTCTGCTGATCCAGATCATTGCACGCAGTGTTCTGGAACAGCACTGTCTGCACAAGAGTCTCCAGCCTGGCCTCAAAGCATGTACAAGGGCTCTGAAGGGTTTGGAATTAAAGTTCCTAGCCTCAGAGCCCCAGGGCAATACATTTTAGTGGTGTCCTTAGTTGTACCACCTAAATGGGTCCCCCTATACTTGAAAAAGTGTGCCTTCTATACGCTCCTGTGTTCTAGTTCAAGATCTGTCAGTCTGTTTAATCAGGTCTACCAGTGATTCAGATCAAGGGGCTTGAATATAGGTCTGTGATGTTGATTGAACATAGGTCTGTGATGTGGATGGGAAGCTGGTAGTCTACACCGTGGACCAACCCAAAGGTAAATACAGAAAGACCCAAGGAGAAAGACGGAAAGACAGGAAAGTTGAAAGGAGGGACAAAGAAAGACACGGAGAAGTGAATGGGTATCAGGACAGAAATTAGAAGAAAGGGGAGATGGCAGCGAAAAAGGGCACAAGAATTATAGAAGAGAAAAGAAAGGGAGGGAGTGAAGGAGGGGAAGGGGGGAACAGTGCAGTGTCCAGCAACCCTCAACATCCCACTGACCAGCAAGCACCACCTTCCTGATCCGAGTGGACTGAACCCTACTTATTATTCAGTTCTATGGGCCCTTCTATACTTACTTGTATTCCAGATCTGTTGATGCCAGAGTGTGTTTCCGCATTGGCTGCGGAAACCGGGCTAACAAAACATTTAAGACCCACATAAGATCCCTTGGTACTTACCTTCTGCACTGGAGACCTCTTTCTGGACCCTTCCTGGTGGCCGCTTCCACATTTCAGCTTGAGAGATCTGTTTCTAAAACAGGTCTCACTGCCGAAAACCAGATTAAAATGAAGACCTAAAATATTAGGTCTTCAACCCGTCCCTTCTCCTGGATCCGTGTGGAAGCAGGATGCTTCCACACATCACCAGACAAAGGGGCGGATGTCCCAGCGGCCGCCATGTTGGGAGGGGTGGAAGCAGGACGTCCTGCCTCAGAAGCCCCTCCCTCATGCACCGTATGCCACCAGAAATATGCTGTGACTGGCAGCTGCCTGCTCCAGTCCCACGGCTCTGGGGGCAACATCAGTGGCACAGGAGGCCAGATGCCCTTTGGAATGGGTGCTGCTCGGAAGGCACAGCACCCATTCCAAAGGGCATCTGGCCTCCAGGCGATCCGGCCACCCGATCCGGTCTCCTCACGTGTGTGCAGATGCGCAAGGGCCCTTCGGATCTGTCAAAAATAGGACAGATCCTCGGGAGGTCAGATTGTCGAGAAACGGCTCTTCTTAGAACCGCTTCTCAGCGGCTAATGCGGAAACAACCATAGTCCTCTTTAGGACCTCTTTTGGCCACAAACTGGTGCAGACTAGAGGGGCCTCAGACAAAGCATAATTCAGAACAGGAGGCTTTTTACACACTGGCTGCATCCAGAAAGTGTCTAAAACATGGAATTATCCAAGACTGTAATGGGATTGCCACACGGATGTGTGGCAATCCCAGCATAGCCTCAGACAGGGAAAATTAGCAGTATCAGTATTCCAGGAAAAAGAACTCCCAGCCTGTCTGGATTCATGCTTCAAGGAGCCACCATTTTGAAAATGGCCACCACACAAGTGCGGCGCCAAAAAAGGCCATCCATGCATGTGCATGGGGTGCCTATCAGACACTTTTGGTATTTGGTGCCATCAAAATACTCAGAAGAATGCACTGTGCCACTGCAGGAGCAAGTGCCCACAATATGCCACATTTTTCTCTGTCTGTCTAGAGGCAACCACTTGCAGTTGAAGGTAGTGCAATTAAAAAATCTAAATAATTTTTTAGAAAAATCCTGTGTAATATAGCCAACAAACCACATTCACTATTCACCTCTGAAGATATAATGTCCAATTTTAGAAAATCCATTTTCAAAAAAAGTATGAAATGGCCTTTTTTGCTGATGGTTCATACTATGCCCCATACGTCATATTTATGTAAGCAATATTTCAAATTCAAAGCACAAGCAGTATAAGGTCATATTCAAAACAGTCTTTAATATTCACTTTTAGGAGGATATATTTCTGCTCTCTGTCTTATTCTGCATATGCAGCATTTTTTGCTAAAGTGCTTTAATGAGACTTCCTAGGTTTAAATTAGCAGTAATGCAAAAGAAAAAAAAAGTTATGCTATTATCACAACCCAGCAAAAAATATATAAAAATTAAAAGAGAAATTAAGGATGTATGGCACACTTGGTTTAAAAAAAAAGGTAGGGGCTGATTTCCCCAACTCAGCTCTTTTTGTGTTCTAAGTGAACCTTTTATCTTTTAAGCAGCAACCACAACCAACTGAGATGATCATACAGGTCTAAGAATGTTCCCTTGTATACAAGTGACTAAGAAATCCACCTTTTCTGCATTGTCATAGCCAGGAAGAAAAGGAAAAATTGAATGACTCATCAGAAAACAAGACAGTTTTCCAATACCTCTGATGGGTGTAAGCCCAGCTAATCCACAGAAGCCTGACATTTTAGCAGGCTTTCTTTGCTCTGCTGAAAAACCTACTGCACTGGACACAGGACTGCTGTTTTACCAAAAAGGAGATGTTCTTCTGTTCACTAAAATCATCCAGATACAGGCATCCTGGAAGTTTTTCTAAGCTCCTAAAGCAGATTACTAAGTAGTAGTACTTTGACATTAACAAAGATTCTGGTCCAGGAAGTCATAATGAGCATTGGAATTGCACAAGGAGACTTGACAATCAGTGTGAAAGTCCTGGTTTCATGTCAAATCTGATGAGTAAGCAAGAACCTATCTCATGAATCCCAAAGATCTTATTGACTGTATCTAGATCAGTGGTTCTCAACCTTGCTAATGCCGTGACCCTTTAATACAGTGCCTCGTGTTGTAGTGGACCCCCAACCTAACCCTAACCTTAACCCCCAAACATAAAATTATTTTTGTTACTACTTCATAACGACCCCTGTGAAAGAGTAGATCGACCCCCAAAGGGGTCGTGACCCACAGGTTGAGAACCACTGATCTAGATGGACACTTAAGGCATCACTCAAAGAACAAGGGAATGAGGAAAGGCCTTCCAGGGTGAGCATCACAAATCCCAGACAATACGCCCTTCTTTTAAACAAGGGTGTGTCTTTGTCAGAAGTTATCCTCTTCCCAATCTCACTGGGGATCCAGAACTGCAATGCACTTCCAGGTACAATTCTGGTCCTCATGCTTGGCTCAAGAGGGGTTTTCATGATGGGGAGATCCAGAAGCCCCACCCATAACACCATTCTCATAGCTGCTGCAGTGACTCCATCTACACTGCTGGAAACATCACTGTAACACTGATACATACTCTGCAAGAATAGCTGAATAGGTTCACATCAGGATATCATATTGAAATGCTGGTGAAAGGATTGGTCCGGGTATAATTTGCTTGCAGGCAATCCAATCCCCTCCTGAAGTTGTTTACCTACAGCTCCCATCCTTACTCCATCAATTATCACACTTCCAACAGTTGGTGGGAGTAAGATGCCAGTAACATCTTAGGATAGATGAATCTATGTTAGGTACCAGTGGGCACCACCCTAAAGATTTCAGATGAAGGTCTTCAAAGTTGTACCACAAGATAAGTGAAAACTGAACTATCAATATCTAAGATATATTACTGTTACTGAGTTGTGCCCCACCCCCTGTATCTACCTCCTTTCAGCCTGCAAGACTTCCCAAGAACTGATGAAGATTGCCCTTTTGAAAGCCTAATTTAATTACTCTTGGATCACTATCACTATTAGACTCAATCTCTGAGTCTGTCTGAATGACCGTGATGGCCAAAGGTTGAAGTTTTGGCCAGCAATGCTGCTGAGGCCTGAAAATCTGGTACATTTCCACTGGTACATATGGTCCCCAGAAGTGATTTGAGTTCGTTTGGGGACCTACTGCAGTGTTCCCCTGAAATCCCAGAACAGCATGTGATAAAGGCTGTAAGCTCACACTGGCAGGACTGCCTCTCCATTTGGTTCCCACCCTTGTGTGGTTGTAGCTTCAGAGTGAATACAGGAGGACTGTAAAGCTACTGCTAATTATAGAATACAATTAATGCTGTGCTAAATTCCTTGCTAGTTCCAAGAGATGCAACCCTATGTCTGCAAAGAGCCCTTGGAGAATTAGATTTCAAGCAACAATACCATTTGCAGCAGCATTATATAAATTTGACAAACGCTTGATGATAATTCTTGTCAAATTGTTAGCAGAAGAGTCAGCAGGGGTGGGCTGAATTCTTTGCAAGGTACATGGGCAATAAATTTACATTTATGGCATATGTAAGATTTCAGTCATCATCTATCAATGGAAAACACATAATTAAGTATCTTTTTTAGAAGAAACCACAACTATAACTCACACAAGCCATATTAAAAGAATGATGTGGCTTGTGGTACATGTCTTTTGTTCAAACAAAGGAAAAATCCTTAAATTATTTGTCAATCAAGGCAGTTCCCATTAGAAAAAGTAATCTTACGTTGTTGTAAAAGAACAGCACTTGGCCTTGTCACAGATGACATTTCAAAAGCACTCTGCAGATGCACACTGCCATGTGGGTGTGGTTTAAGTAAGCTAATATTTGCACGTGGAAATCATTTATGGTTATAGAGGACAGGCCTTTGTGGCCTAAAGAATGATTGATTATACATTTGCAGCTGGAGATTAAATGGAACCACAGCTGTAGCAGTAGCAACCTTTTGCTATTGTGCCAAAACAACAACAACAAACAGATCATGTCATTAATCGTTTCTAAAACCTCATGTTCTGGAGTCTTTTATTTCTGATGTTAACAACTCAGTGCCTTTTTTAAACTGCAAGAAAAAAATCTTTAATTTTTTTTGGTGGGAGGAATACTGTGGGTTTTTTTTAAGCAAAGCAAACAATACTTAGGCTGTTTCTGCACTTACTTTCTTTGGAGTAGTTCAGCAGCTGAAGGGGCCAGCTGTACTGAAACAAAACCATCCACATTTGCATGGCCATTACAGTCTGTGCACCAGCCCCAAAGACTGCACAGTCTTAGCAGCCAGCCTTCACATTCTTCTGTGGCCTCGAAGCCCCTGCGATGGAAATTGGTGCACCAACAAAATGGCTCCTCTCCTAAACCAGAATATGGAGGCGTACGCCACATTTGCACACTTCCACAGTCAGGCTTAGCAACTGCTGGACCACCATTTTGGGCAAGCTAGCCCAGGCCTATGCTCTGTCCAGCGCAGACAAAGTATACTAGCAGGTGTTGGGACTTCTCTGTTCCTCACTAGTGTGCAGAAGAAAAAAAGACCTGAAGGAGTCTATGGCCTACAGTGTATGGGATTAGCAGTAAAGTGCAAAAATGCCCTTAGAAACAAAGATAGCAACCTTCTGTATTCTTGAGGTGGGGACACACTACTCTCCAGGCATCTATATTCCTCAACATAGCAAACCACCTCTTCATGAGTGCCCTTATTTTATAATAATTCATCTTAGGGGTACCCCCACAGCAGAATTTAAGGGCATTTCTGCACTTAAACCTTCGGTGGACTGCTTCAGTGAGATCAGATCAACTGGAGTAGTCCATCCCGCTGGAGTGGTACACATGTCCTGGAACAAGGCCATTCTGCATTTGGATGGCTGTCCCAGGTAAGCCTCCATGCAATTCCCAAGATTTTCATGAGCTTTGGAGCTGGCTTCCAAAAACTCTGATGGCCAGGAATAAGGGTTCCTAGCCCTGGAGCCCCCAGGAGACCATTTTGGTGATATACCTTGTTACACCGCCGAAATTAGTCTCCCTGATAAATCAAACCACAAAGGCATGTACTTTGCACACCACTCCATGGCCTGGTTTACCAGTCACTAGGACACTGAAAGAACATTTTTCAACAGAGATATACCAATATACCTGACTAGGTATACCAAACTAATGGTAAGTGAAGAAAAGCACTCTGTTTTTTAACGTTTAGGCAAATGAAAGGATCCAGGTTGATAGTTCAGTTCAAGAGCATTTGTCTCCTATCATTAGTAAATCATCAAAAGACAACTAGGTTTCATTTATTCCATTGCAAGAATAGTAAAGTCAAAGCAGTCTTGTATCATCTTCATATTTTATGCCAGAAAGCAATATTTCATAATAACCTAGCACACCTTAGCACCTACCCTTTTATTCTGTTGAAAGTTTACACATTCACTCTGACTGCAAAACTTAACCAGCCAGCTTTTATAAGTAATCCAAAGAAGGGCAAATAATACAAAACAATCCTCACGACTATGTATATTGGTTTTAGTTTTAGTTTTGTCTGTTTGCAATGTTTCTTACCCTTTGTATCATGGAAGATTTTCTCAAAGTTTTTTTCATTGGCTTGTATCAGGCATGGAACTTAAATAAATAAAATAAAATAAAGGCTGTTCTAACAAGCTGTAACTACTTCACAGGCATGGGGTACATTGGCTTGGCATGCCAAAAATGTGGTGACAAAACCTCAGATTAGATGTCCTAAATAATGTAGCATGTCTTTTTCACTCTGAAAACATTTGCTCCTTTCCCTATTAATGATGTTCATAGAAACCTTTATAATAAAATAGCAAAAATAAAGAATTTGCATGACTCAACATCTGTCTGAGGTCCATGGAAGCCCATGCCAAAAGCTGTATCTCCACAAAAGGCCAAAGTCTTTAGTGATTGTAAGTCCATCCTAGTTGTAAAGAGGAAGAAGCACAAAAGGAGACTCAGAAGAATGGTGGGAGGTGATAAAAATTTAGCAGTTTAATAATAGAGATTGTCTGAAGAAGAGTTTCCTTTTGGGAACTCAACTGAGCTGTTATGATTGTACTATAAAATAAGAAAAATTATGTTGAAAAGAGAGAGAAAGGGCTAGGTAAAAAACCTAGAATAAGATTTAAATTGAATGGCAGTGGAGAATGTGGAGGACATGGCCACAGACTGGAGGCTGGGGGGGGGGGGGGCTCTGCCATCATTTGTGCACATGTCCGAGGTGCAAGTACACCTTCCAGAGCTGTGGGAATAAAAGTCTATCACAGATGGGGGAGGTGTGTGCATAGCTCCAGAAGGCCTACTTGGGCCTTGCATGAATGTGTAATGGTGGCAGAGGATGTGGCCATAATAGGGGATAAGGGGGCATGGCCCGGGGAGGGGTGGAGGCTGGGGGACACACAGATCCAGCCTTCATTGAAGCTTCTATGAAGCTTCAACAAAGGCCAGATCCATTCAGTTTGTGAGCTAATGGGGGCCTATGAATGTAGGCCCCTTTCAATTCACCCACAAATGTCAACATTTGTACAAATTCCTATGAATTTTGAATGGCATGAATATTTGTGCAGATCTCTACTTTCTAAAGCTTTCCAAATCATGAAAATAATGGAAATGACTAACATACAGCATAAAAATGAAGGGGAACAGCATTAAATGTAAAAAGATGGAGATGGGATTATATCTGAGAACCAACTATTAAAGTTGCAAAAAGAATGATAATATTAAAAAGTTATAAGTAATGTAAATTTTAAAAAATTAAAAGAAGGAAGATTAGAGGTAATAATGGATTTTTATAATGAGAGGAATTACCTACTCCAGAGGGATGAATTAGAGTCTAATAAATTGGAAGAAAATAATTGTTTCCAAAAAGAAGCTATACTTTTCTAAATAAGAGAAGAGAAATATAGAGGGGCTGAAACACCTCCCTTACAAAATCACACTGCAACATCTAGGCCTCTTCAGCTTGGAAAGACAGCATTTAAGAGAGGATCTGATTGAAGTATATAAAATTATGCATGGTATAGAAAAGATGGATAGAAAAAAATTATTTTCTCTATCACACAACACTAGAACCAACCTAGATGGCTTTAAGAAAGGGTTAGACAAATATATGGATGACAGGTGTATCAATGGCTACTAAAATGGATGCCTAAGTATATCTTTCAGGCAGGGGAGACAAGGAGGATGCCTCTAAGGCCATTTGCTAGAATTTGAGAGCAGGAGAAGGTTTGCCTTTATCTCTGCTTGAGATGCCTATGGACAATTGGTGGGCCACTATGTGAGACAGGGGACATTTTTCAGCAGTGTGCCATTCTGCAATGCTGAAACCCCTCTTCCAGGTTCCAAGGCTAGGATCTATCATCCCTAGCAGTTGGAGGCATGTGGACAGCAGCTGTGAAGCTCATGCAAGAATCACAACCAGATCAGTGGGTCCAGTTGTTTCAGACTCACTGATCTTGATTAATCATGGTAAGTTCAGAAAAGGCCTCATACAGTAAATATGTACAATTTTTTTAAAGGTATCTGCACTGACACAGAACCTTTGCCATGTCATATGTCCATGTTTATCATTTGCCAGCCTAACAAGGGTACTTCTATAAAAGTCATAGCACCAGGAGTAGACACTAAGGCCCCATTTACTGATGGGGTTAAATATAAACATAAACATTGGTATCAGCTGGATGCCGATTAAGCTTGAAGAATTCTAATGTGACACCTATATATTTAAAAGACATGAGCATGAAAGGAAAGACTTCCGTTTAATGCCCAAGATCAACAGCTGCAATGCCATGTGTAACCACCCACAAATTGCTGTGAATGTGTAGCAGCCAGCCTCAGTATCTTTTGGAACTCTCCAAAACAGATCAGGCACTTCTATAAAGGCAATGATTGTATAACTATTTTGGTAGGGGTGTGCAGACAGATGGATTTAGATGAGACAAAAACTGAAAACTACTGAAAACTACCTCTCCCCAATTAATATTTCTCCCTATTTGAAAGCAGAAGAGACAAATTTTCAGTTATGGGTTTGGTGAATTCATGCAAGGATGCCTCTTAGGGTCATTTGCAGAGATTCAAGAGCAGGTGAAGGTTTTGCCTTTGTCCTCTGCTTGAGATGCCCAGAAGCAATTGGTGGACCACTAGACTAGATGGATTGCAGCTTGATCCAGCTGGGCTCCTCTTATGTTCTTATGGTTTCAGGTACAGCAGCTAAATGGATGTAGCAATGCCTCTTCGCAGCTACAGAACAGTCATAGCTTCCCTCCCCTTTAGAGAACATCCCTGTATAAAAACTCATGATGTAGCAATACAGAGAAGTAGTTTCCAGAATGCATTTGGCCAATAGTGCTTGAAAGAAAGAACATAGTTGCTGCCACAATGAAGTACCAGTGTCAAATGAAGAAAACCAACCTGCAAAAAAGATGTGTAATTATTAACAGCCAGTTTTCCTCCTGTTCCTTTTCCCAATTCAGCTGAACGTTCTCACCAAAGAACTCTGGCACCACACTAGCCATTTCACTCTCTAAAATGTCTTTGAAACATGTGAAAAAGTCACACTTGGACAAGCTCTCACGAGTAATAAATGACATAGCTAATATATTGGAGCCTACTCACACATCTGTGAGCACTTGCTTTCTCAGTTTTAAACTATTTTTGTCTTTCCCAACTGGTGGGTCACCGGAGGACAGACTTTCTGGGATGCAGGATTAGGATGACAGCAACAGCATACTTACAGCCTGCACTAGGATACAGATGGCAAGCACTTCTAACTGGGGTGTGCACAAATGCAATTCTCAGGACCCAATTCAACTTGAATACCCAAAAATTCAATTTGATTCAAATCTTTAAAATTCAAATTTAACAAAATTCAATTCGAATTAAACAAATTTGTATCTATTCGTTCAAATTTTCAATTCAAATTTGCACTGACGAAGTCAATAACTTTTGTATATGCCCATACACACTGTTACGCATCCTGTACAGATCTGTACGCATCCATACATGTCCATATGCATTCCATAGTTATCCCGAACGCAACCCGTTTTCATCCCGTACGCACCCATACAAATGTATACAGATGTGGGAAAGATGCATATCTGCAAGTACGCTTCGTGTATGAAGCCGTACACATACAAATGTCCGGATAATTCAAATGAATAGATCTGAAATACAAAATTCATACAAATCTTTAAATTCAAATTTATGGACATTTGATTCCAATTCAAATGTCAAAATTTGGTCAAATTCAATAGAATTTTGAATACCTTTGAATATTTGTGCGCAACCCTACTTCTAACACTGTTTTCCACTACTGCCACATCTTTGACATTTCATTGCATTTCTGCATCTTGCACACCATCCTAGAGCAATCTTTAGAATTTTGCTGTAAATTTTTCCTCCCACACACGTCCTGAGTGTTTTACTTTACTATAAGATTATCATTGTCAGTGGATCCACAGGCTGTTCCAGAAACAAGAATTCAGATCCTACACATGTCTAGTGATTAACTCTTATGTTCTGGTCCATAGAAACAGGTAGAGAACTTTAGAAGGCAGTAGGAGAGGGAGAAGAATCTGATAAGGTTTATGTGGTGTCGTGGTGGCACTATGATGAAGCCTTGAAGGTGCAGGGAAGCCAAATCTATGCAGTAATCAACTATTATAGTCTGGTTCATCCCCCTTTAGCCCTCTTCCTGAATCACACCTAAAAATAAAAATGGATTTACACTCTATTACGGCTTGAGACCTGTAAACTCAGGACTTAGGAAGTATGACTGAATGGAGGAGAACCCACACATAAAATGGATAGGACTAAAAACGTGTGAGTGGTGGGGGCCAAAGACAAACTGAGGATTACAGTGAAGGTTTGACTATGGCCCCTGTTGCACTTATGCCCCATGCTTGGGAATCCATTGATTTATCTGTGTAAAACAAGCCGTTGGATTAGATGGGCTATTGCAGCCTTTCAGCCTGACCCTGAAACGACCAGGTAAAATAACTTTTTAAAGTGTAATAATCTGATTTCGGTCTCCTTTTCAAAAAATATTGTTGGCAACTGTCATTTTACCTAGTACATATTCCCTAACAAGTCATAATCACAATATTTTTTTATAAAAAAAACACCTTACAAAATAATTCATTCCATCTCTAGGAAATGGCACCCAATGTTTACTGTTTCCAATCTTTGCTCCAGTTGAATTTCTTCTCCTTGTTCTTTTCCCTTCCTCCCCCCACCATCCCTTCAACTCATCTCACATTTCCATTTAGCAGACATTTTGGAGAGGCTAGTAAATATCAAGCAAATGGTTTTAAAATTATGTGTCCTTCTAATTATGGGGTGTGCATGGCTCTCCAACTCAACTGCCATGTGCACATCCATATGCTAGTATTTTGCAAAAAGCAAGCATGATTAAGGATTGAAGCTGCTACGAAATGTTCCACTCTTCTGTCACATCTTTAGATCAAGTTCTAAATGTTTGTTAAATCATTATTTTTTTTAAAAAAAAACACTGTTCTTCATGTCTGATGGCTTCTGTGACAGACAGTTGCCTAGAAATAACTTCAAACATAAAAGTTTTATAGCCATCTGATGAAGAGGAAAAAAGGGTATGATCTTCGTCTCTGAGCTGGAACAATATGACAAGAGACAACATACTGTATTCAAGTCCCAGAGTATGCCAGATTTCTTCTTTTTTTTCTCTCTAGAAATGGACACAGCTGAAAGGCATACTCTTGTTGGCATACTGTAAAAGTACATATTCCCAACTTTGTAAGTGCTCCAGTGAAAGATGAGGCAAAAAAAAAAAATTGCAGGCAACACTAATTAAAACACACAGATACCAACAGTATAATAAGGTAGCATTGAGGTATATATATAAACCTTTACTGATGAGTCCATTTGACCATATCAAAATACAGAGGTATAATGCACAACATAGCACACAACACAGAAACTTAAAATCTAATAAAAATATGCACGGGTCTTCATTGCCCTCAGGAGAAAAAGTGCAACCTTTAAAACAGACTGCCTGTCCGAGCCCCTGAGCAGTAGATGAAGTTTCCCAGTATCATCCAAAAGGTTATAGTTGTCTAGAAGAAGAGCTATATAATGACTCCTTATTTTCTCATATAGACGGAAGTTCAGAAACAGATATGCTAAGTCTTCAACAGTATTTTCTCCACATATACAGATTCTCCTGTCATAGAGTAACCCCTGATAATAACCCAGTTTGGTCATAATCTCCAATTGTTCAAATCTCACTCTAGTAAATAGTCTGCGAAGACGGAATGGCATTGAGGAAGTATGATAAGCCTCCGTGTTAACCTGGCATTTATACGTCGCCAAATAAGGTGTAGCTGTGGCCTGAGCGATGGCAGCAAGGTCAGTTTGTGCTGCAATGTCCAAGGCCTGTTGGAGAGACTGAGGTAAATATCCCAGCCAACAATAGATAATTTCTACTTTAAAAGGAGCAAGAAAAAAGCTGCTGCAATATAGACCAGAAACATTCTAGGGGCAATTCTACAATGGCCACTGTACTGGTCCAACAAGAGAACTAGGTGCCTCCATTTGCATGCTAGGCCTCCCTTAGACTACACCTGGGCTCTAGGTGACCTAGGATGCTTGTTAGCTTGGTATACTGTTTGGCGCAGAATTGCTCCAGGTTTGTTTTGTGAGTCATGGAATTTCAAATCTTTGTTACATTACAGATTCACAAGGTACATAATCTAGAGTTGTGTTCCCATAGTGACAAAAGCTGTATTGAGGAGTGGGTGAACAAGCACTCAGGGCCCCTACATCCACCCTGGCACTTCTCCAAGATACCCTCAGAGGAGGCAGGGTTCCATAGCAGGTGCTTGTCTCACTAATTCAGATCACTGTAAGCTGAATTAGAGGAAATTTACACTATGCTTCTGTTCACTAGGAGGCATAGCACTAGAATGTTCCAGCTATCCACATGTGCAGATGGCTAGAGTGTTTGAATACTTACCTGAGTGTGAGTTCTGGTGACAGCGCCAGGGCACCTGCATGGCATCATTACCAGAGCACCCTGGCAACACAGCATGTCATCACACCTGTGCCACCAGTCACATGCTCCTCCTGCATGTCTTCCCACTGGAAGATGTGCAGATGGAGCATCCAGAGCCATATCAGCTCTGCCACTAGTATAAGTGTACTGTATATATATATATATATCCTTTTTGGAAGAGGGAACAGTTAGATGTAAATGTAGACAAATATTTAATAAATAATAACAATAACAGCAACAGTAGATGGTGTTGCTTTTAACCCACTGTACCATCCCTGATAAAACACTCTTCCTTTGCTCTCTTATACCTGCCCTATGGGAAATAACACCAATGGCCACGTCCAGACTTAATGCTAGTGATTAGTGAGCCTTCCACTTGAACACACACACACACACACACAAACCTCTCCGGGTTTCACATTTTTTGAATTTGGCACATAATCCTGACCCTGAACCACGAGAAGTGTCATTTATGCTTAGGTGAAACAAGATCATTTTTATAAGCTGTGATATGAGTTTGCCTTGTTTCTGCAGTAGTTAAGATTAACTGCACTCTGATGGTGTTACCTTTTAAAGACATTCTTCTCAACCCAGGCCCTCCCAATGCAAGTAGCCTCCTTTCCCCCAATCACTGTTCTTAATAATAGTTTAATGAAATGTTTTATTTTATCTATTTTATGCTGTATTATATTGCCTTCTTCTTTTTTACTGAAAACCACTTCAATATTTTGCAAATAGAGGCACAAAAAAACCTTAAATAAATAGATGTATAAGTAACTATTCTGTAAATCAGGCATAGGTAAGAGTCAAGAGGCCTTTTTGCACTACAGCCAAATGGCTGCAGTGAATGAAGGCTAGGACATGTGCGGACGGGTTCCCCTTTTGCATCCAGGCAGGTAAGGAACGCATGGTGATGCGTTCCTTCCTGCCTAGGTGCGAAAGATTAATCTGTCCCCATGTGGCCTAGCCTGAAAAAGCCGGTGCAGGGGTGGGACGCTTCTCCCAGGCACTGGGTTCAATTCAACCCAGGGGTGGGCAGGCCAGTCCCACTCCTTCCCTGGGTCCCTGCAGGCTCTAGGTGACCCCGGGCAGGCCCCAGCCCAGGGTGGGTGGGACCACAAGGGCGCTCAGCTGCCTAGATCCTACCCAATTGGCTGGCAGATTTACTGCTCCATACAGTAGACTGGGCCCACGTGGAGTATGGAGCAGCACATTGCCCCGGCTGAAGACATTGCCAGTCTAGTCTCACCTAGCCCTCGAAAGGGGTGGTGGGAAACCTAGCTGAGGGTGCCCTGGTGTCCTGTTGACTGCTGCCGTCCTGATCAGAAGAAAGATCTGTAGAAACTAGCATTCTTCTGTGTTCTTTTCCCTTTAAATTGACTTTCCACTGGTGATCTCCCAACCAAGAACTAAAAGTCATCAGAGTATTGTCATCTGCTGAGATGATGGAAAGTTTTTAAAAGCCAGGTAAAGAACCTGAGGTCTAGAGACTATACTTGATCTGAGTTAGATCTATCAGGTTTAGAACTGATGTGTTGAAACCCATATTAAAGGGAGAAAAATTTGCTTATTTGGGGGCTACAAAACTCCCAAAGTGAGGAAATGGTAATAATGGCACCCATATCTTCCCAGCATCAAGTTGCATTCATCTGAATTTCAATAATTTTTCTATAAAGACACTCCCTCTGAATATTTTGAATTCCTCTTGCACCTGTTAAATACAATAGTATATTTATTTATGAAAGACAGCCTGTAGTTATTTATTTAGGGTCATAGGTACAGTATTTCCATTAAAAGCATTGTTCCATACCACAATAGCTTAATTTTAGTTCATTGTCAACCTCTATCGATATGATAGTGAATGATGATTTACCACGCGATTCAGTAACAAAATAAGGTATCAGATGAGCTACCGTATGAGATAACAAAATACTCAAGGGAGGGTGGGGGCATGCAACATAATAGTAGTTATAAGTTATAAGTTTTCTGTCTCTTGTGGAGTTGTATTATAATCTGAATTCAGTAATCTCCCCTTGGAAGGGACTGTTCACACTTACAGGCATGAGGCCTTTTTTGCACCTCTGGGGAGGAGCAAGCACACATCAACTAGGCTGCTACAGCTTCCAAGTGTCCTTGCCCTCCCATAATGTGTGGAGCTCCCCACATTAACCAACATTAGCTAATCACTTACCTCAAGCTTCCAGTAGTGTGACCATTTACTCTTGCCTGTGCTCCGGGGCGATCTGAGGTCCCATACAAGTGTGCTGGGACCTGAGATGACTGTAGACGTGACTGCAAGTGCACAGAACATCAGCATTCTCAAGGCAATGGCATTGATCCACATGCAGTTGTGGAGGCACCGCTGCCAAAATGGTGGCACCCAGAGAAGGACCAGACCACAGAATCGATTAAGGTGAGTATCTGATCCCAGGGGAAGAGAGTGGGTAAAGTCAACTAGCACTCAAGTGCAAGTGCTAGTCAACGTTGGGTCATCACACTCCTTTCCTGTCCAGCAGACAGGAAGGGTAATGTCAAAATGCCTCACCAGTGCAGAGATGGCCATTCACACTACAACTGCTGAACTGGCCCCATCACTGGTCAGCAGTGCTAGTAGGCCAAATGGCCAGCCCAGGATTTCCTTAATCACCAAGAGAACATCCAACCCAGTATCTGGCACATGGTTGGATGTTGCCATGGCAATCCGGCAGCTGCACACAACTATGCAGCCACATTCACACAGCCACAGCCACTCACCACACCACAGAATCAGCACAAATCCATCCCTCCAAGAGCTATCCAGGTGCCTCTAGGCAGGCTGTAGTGTGCATTATAACACAACTGGATCTCTCCTGGGAGAGGTTATCCTTCCCTGGGGTGACTACGGCAGGCATGAGATGCGAGTGGATAGAAACACTCCAACAAGAAAGGGCAAAAAGAACCTCGGTCTCCCCAACTGTTTCTAGTATAGTTCAAAGATCCCACTTTGTTCAGTAATTCAGACCTTGCTCTACTAGGTCTTATAATTTTGTCATAGTTTAGAACACTAGCAGATTACACCAGAAATCCTTTCTTCACTATATATTTTTCTATTAACCACACTTAGGGATATTTTTTTCCCATTCGCCTTGCATTCCAAAACATGGTCAAGTGTGAACAGGACCCAGGTCTCTTAGTGTGCATATCTGCAGTTTGTGGGTCCAGAAGCAACAAGAGGACAGTGCTGAGGGTTCCAAGAAAAAACACATGGAGGGCATCATAACAAAAATGAGATCATGCCATAAAACCTGTGACAATTTCTTATTTCTCTACCTCTGCCAAGCTCGTTTTAGGTTAGGAAAGAGCTAAAGAGGCTTGTCTGCTACTGCCAAATATTATTTCTGTTGATGGATCTAAAAGGAATCTTCTCCACTCTACCTGGTTAGTCAGTGGGCAGGATCAATGGAAACTGTTGTCCCCAAAATATCAAAAAGGCACCAGACTCAGGAAAGCCAGTTTTAGCCTATCTCGGATTTCCATGAAACAGATAAGCTAATGAACTGACATATCAGCAAGTGAGAGCAGCAAACCTAAGTTGTCTACCCATGTTGCTTTAAATCAACCCACCTCATGTGAAACTTTGCTGCTTTCATCATGGCCTAGAAACACTGTTTTTATAGCCCTGCTTGCCTTCTTTTAGGCCACATTAATGCTGTGGTTTTAATAACCTTCTTTTCTTGTCAAGCTCTAATGCACAGGACCTTTTAAAATTAAATTACTTTTATCTGAATCACCTAATTAAATTATCTCTCTACTAATATCCCTTACCTTACAATTCTACTTTCCTGTTTCACCTTTGCCACTTACTTTCTAATGATACTTCCTATCCATTTCCCAGAAGATGCATTTTTCCATTTACAGCATTGTGCTATAACCTTGTAACAGAACAAGGGCAGAACCTGGATCAATTCCCAAGTGAACTGTTAAGTGTTTATCATTCAGAATTAGATAGTATTGTTCTATCTATAATTCTTATGTTATTCAGTTTGCTTTCCCACTTGAAGTGTGGTATTCACCAACAACTGCTGCCAACTCTTTAACTCAAAACTGTACAGAGAACAAAACAGAGGCCTGAGGTTTTAACATGGGCCACTATATAACCCAAAAACATTATTATTCTTTTTGATGAGAATTGGTGCTCTTCACATGGTTATAGCAATCCAAGCAATTGTTGAAGCATTGAAGCAAGGTTCTTCTGAAGCTCATCCTCCATTTCCTCCCATTCTGAACACACAATTGGTATTACAAATATATTTGCTTAGGTGTTCACCACCGTATGTTCTCAATGTGTGCAGTGGGATGGAGCATGGATGGTGCTGAATACATTCAACTCGACCCATACAGTACTACAAAATTTTAAACCTATCTGGAAGACTGCACTCTCCCATGTGGGTCTTATTTTGTGTTTGGATTAGCAAAAGAGGCTCTTTGCTCATTTCAACCATTGCCAGTGGCAGGTTGTGTGCTAATACAGAAGCTGGTCTTCTCAGTGACTGCCTCTGAATTCTGGACTTGCAGGCTAAGGGTACAAGGTTAGCACTAGGGTTACAATATGAAAAATAGTCAGAATTGTTGCTCCTTCAATAGTTGCACAGAAGAAGGAATTTCAGCAGGTGTTGCCTGTATAACAAGCAACCCTAGATGCCGTTCTCTGCTCCTTTCTTCTGCTGGCAGGTAAAAAATTCTTATTTGAGCAGCCCTTGGCAACTGAACTGATATTGATGTAGAAAGGTTCCATCTGTTGTTATTCATAGTTATTTTGATGACGTTTAGTTGCTTTTATTCATTATTCTTGGTTGTCATCTTTTGGGAGGAAGTTGGGAAATAAATTTAAGTAATAAATGGCATGTGGTAATTCTTCCTTTGCACCTCTCTGCTGTCAACTCACCAACTCAGTCAGCAGGGAGAGGGCACCTGGAAACAGGCTTAGCCCATTCATTCCCCTGCTTTGCCTTCTGAGGAAACAAATAATAGTTTTGTTTTATTTATATCCCAGCCTTCTACCCAAATGCTCCCAAGGAAGTGAATAATCTGGCTTTAAAAAAATAAAAATAGAAAACATAAGGAATCTAAAGACATGCATAAGAGGCGGATTTAAAAGCAGTCAAAAGGTTGCTAGAGTGTGTATTTACACTAAAGCCAAAAAAATTTCTATGAGTTTTCAGGTGACTATGATCTAAGGATTGGGAGAAAGTTAACTAATTATATGATACACAGAGCAGAGGCCTATTCACACTACAGCCAGTAGTGCATGATTAGTGAATTTCTGGAGAAGGGCATCTGCACTTGGAGGAGGATGCTACAGCCTCCAAGCACCCCCTGCCTTCCCAGAAGTTCACTGACTGTTGGTTAGTGACCAAAAACTTACTTGAAGTGTCTGGGCAGTGGCCATTCACACCCCTTCCGGTGCTCTGGGGTTTTCTGAGGTGCCGCACAAGCGCGCTGGCATCTCAAACAGCCATAGACGTGACTGTCAGCATTGTCATGGCAACAGTGCTTAATGCACACACAATCACAGAGGGTGTCACAATAAAAATGGCAGTGCCCAGAAGACGACTGGCCCTTGGATCAGTAACAGATAAATAACCAATCGCACAGGGCTTAGTCTGTTAGTGACTAGTGCTCACAAGTGCAGAGAGAAGGGAAGTGTGAAAATGCCCCTGATCTGGTTTGATTAAGGCTGCCTTCACATGGCCCTTGAAAGGGCTGACTGCTGGCTGGGAGGCAAATGGCATGGCACACGTAGTCCATTCATCCTTGTATGAGACCTGGAACACAGCTGCAAGAGGGGATCTTTCTCACAGCTGTGTGTTTTTCCAAATCAGAGGGTCCTGCAAGGGACCAAAAATGGCCAGCTTCTAGCCAAACTTCCAGCCCATTTAAGAACTCTCCAGGGTGGGAATGCAGCATGAAAATCAACTTTTCTTCTTCCATGCTGTCACATTGACAGCAGGAACAGAATTATGCTCATCCCACTGGTTTGAAAGTTATTTATCCAGCCTTATGGGAAATGCAACTCCTGGGGGTTTTATGGAGCTCCCCATGGATGGACATATGTGGACAGTCTACACGAGGCCACTTAGAGTGCACTTTTTCTACGCATGTGAATGCAGCCTAAGCAAGTTTGTTTTCTTTTAAAAAATATACCAAAATTACTTTGGATGGCTAGTATGGCTAAAATGTTACCTAACTTTCATATAATTTTTTTCTTTTTTAATAACGTTTTATGATATGGTCATTTTACTAATCATTAATAAACTTACTGCTAATCACAGTGGTAGTATTGTGCTTTGGTGTATAATGGGAAATAGTGCTATTGTCTCACCAGGCCTGGGCATAAAGCTTGCAGTGGGCTTGGCAATATCAGGCACCCCTTCCATTTTCCATAACTGCCCATCATAAACACCTGCTCTAGAATATATTTTCTTCTGGCTGGAATGAAATGTTATTATTGCCAAGGTAAAAAGAAGATATGAAAATAAGAATTGCCAAATGTTTGTTTATCCTGCAGCAGGAATTGCTGAAATGCTATGGGGCATGGTGTCCACTGCATACATTTTAAAATTAAGTGATGTGATATCATTAAAAAAACAAACCAGGTCCTTATTGCTTTGTCGAGTTTCAGCCCCAACCATCACGGTGCTAGAAAACTAAGCAAGAATACCTTGAATAAATAGGTATCTATTTTCTTAATCTTAAGCAAACATTTCTAGAAGCAATGCATGAAACAGATTTTTCTCTCCCTTTCCTCCCTCTCCAGACACATATTCCTAAACTGCAAAAAACAGGCGTAATACTGTTCATCTACTTTATAACAAGAAGTCATTCTCGTTTTTGGTGCTGTGTCCATTAAATGCAATTTAGAAGGATCATCAGAACTTGAAAGGGCAGATCAAACAGCCCTGAAAGCCCCAGCTGTACTGGCCCCAATTCAGAGCGAACATTAAACAGAACACTCACAGATAATTTATTCCACTCATAGCATACAGATATTCCACGGACTCCCTTCTTGGATGATGGTCTCATTGTGTCTCTTTTATGATATAAAATTGTAAACATGCCTTTAATAAAGCACTGCATACACCTGTGGCAAAAGATAAGCATTTATAAGCTTTTCCATGTATTTAGTTTTCCATGTATTTAGTATGTGTTGGTTCTAGATTTAAATTCAGTTTTACTTAGCAATTTCTGTAACCACTGGGAGCAGCAGACTTCAAGCAAGAACATTTATCTCCAATAATTTGGAGCCTTTTCATTTTGTGGGGGCGGGACAGCCTTTGGACAAAAACATAGGTTTTGTACTCAAACATCTATGATGATAACCTGATGTTTTAAAATGGATGGCATACTGAAGATTGCTCTTAAGGCTCTTACAACTTCAGCTCTGCACCCACCTACCTGGGCATAAACTGCATCAAGTGCAACAGGCTTTACTTTGAAGAGCTATATAAAAAGCATTACAAGAAGTTGACAGTGATCAATAATTCTACCTGGAGGTAACCCTGAAGCTAGTGAGCTGAATACTGAGAACCATGTTTAATCCTTGTGCCTGAAACACAGAGATAGGGACAAAAACATTTCCCTTTCTGTCAAATGCAACATAGTTCAATAGATGCAACCACATATGCACAGATATCTTCCCACGTCATATTTGCTTTCTTGTGATTTGCATGGCTTTCATTTTTCATAGAATCATAGAATGGTAGAGTTGGAGGGGACCTCCTGGGTCATCGAGTCCAACCCCCTGCTCAAGGCAGGATCTCCTAAACCATCTCAGACAGATGGCTGTCCAGTCTCTGCTTGAAGACCTCCATCGAAGGGGAACCAACCACCTCCCGTGGCAGCCTGTTCCACTGGTTGATCACTCTTACTGTTAGAAATTTTTTCCTAACATCTAAACTAAATCTTTTCCCCTGCAGTTTCACCCCATTGTTTCTAGTCCTTCCTTGAGAGAGTGAGAACAGGGCTGATCCCTCTGCCTTGTGACAACCCTTGAGGTATTTGTAGACAGCTATCATGTCTCCTCTCAGTCTTCTTTTTGTTAGACTAAACATTCCTAGTTCCTTAAGCCGTTCCTCATAGGACATGGTTTGCAGACCGTTCACCATCTTGGTAGCTCTCCTTTGAACCTGCTCCAGCTTGTCAGTGTCTTTTTTAAACTGGGGTGACCAGAACTGGACACAGTACTCCAGATGAGGTCTGACCAAGGTAGAGTAGAGGGGGATAATAACTTCACGTGATCTGGACTCTATGCTTCTCCTAATACACCCCAGGATTGCGTTTGCCTTTTTTGCAGCTGCCTCGCACTGTTGACTCATGTTCAGTTGATGATCTACCAGGACACCCAAGTCTTTTTCACATGTGCTGCTGCTCAGCCGAATTCCTCCCATTGTATATGTGCTTTTTTCATTTTTCTTGCCCAGGTGCAGAACCTTGCATTTTTCTTTGTTAAATACCATTTTATTAGTTGCGGCCCATTGTTCGAGTTTCTCTAAATCTTTTTGAATCCTCTCTCTCTCTTCTCTGGTGTTTGCAATCCCTCCTAGCTTTGTGTCATCAGCAAATTTGATCAGTTTCCCTTCAACTCCCTCGTCCAGATCATTTATAAAAACATTAAACATAACTGGGCCCAGGACAGAACCTTGTGGTACTCCACTTGACACTTCCTTCCATTTGGATGTGCAGCCATTTAAAGCCACTCTTTGAGTACGATTACTAAGCCAGTTTTGAACCCACCTTATAGTTGCCTTGTCAAACCCATATTTGATTAATTTTTCAATGAGGATCGCATGAGATACTTTGTCAAATGCTTTGCTGAAATCAAGAAATACTATGTCTACTGCATTTCCTTGATCAACCCATTCAGTGATTTTGTCATAAAATGAAATCAAGTTAGTCTGACACGACTTGTTTGATACAAACCCATGTTGACTACTGTTAATTATTGAATTCCTATCCAAATGCTGACATATGTGTTGTTTAATAATTTGTTCGAGAATCTTTCCTGGTATTGAAGTCAGGCTAACAGGCCTGTAGTTCCCTGGGTCTACCTTCTTCCCTTTTTTGAAGATAGGAACAACGTTTGCCCTTCTCCAATCGTCTGGGACTTCTCCTGTTCTCCATGACTTCTCAAAGATTACAGCAAGTGGTTCAGCAATTACTTCTGCTAATTCCTTCAGTACCCTAGGATGTAATCCATCTGGACCCGGGGACTTAAATTCGTTTAAGTTAGCTAAGCGTTCCCTTACTCTCTCAGTGTTGATTTTGTGTCTTGATTCTCCTAGTCCTTCATCAGTACAGTGAAGGACTGTTGCATGTACATTATCCCTCTTGGAAAAAACAGATGCAAAATAGGAGTTCAGAATCTCTGCCTTCTCAAGATCACTTTCGATCACTTCTCCATTCTCTCCCTGCAGACTTCCCAAAACCTCTTTGACTTTTCTTTTGCTGTTGACATATCCCCAAAAACCTTTTTTATTATTGTTTTTAGTCTCTCTTGCAAGCCTCAGTTCATTTTTAGCTTTAGTTTTTCTGATACTTGCCCTGCAGATTGTACTGATTTCATTATATTCCTCCTTAGATATGTATCCCTCCTTCCATTTCTTAAACATTTCTTTTTTCTTTTTTATCAAGTTTTTAAGTTCTAGGTTTATCCACCCTGGTCTCTTTAGATGTTTTCCATTCTTCCTTCTTTGAGGAATTGTTAATGATTGCGCTTCTAATATTGCATTTCTCAAAATATCCCATCCTTCTTGGACATTTCTATCCTTTAGTACATTTAACCATTTGATCCCTCCTAACCTCCTCCGGAGTCCATCAAAATCCGCCCTTCTGAAGTCCAACTTTGAAGTCTGAGTCCTCTCATGCTTTCCTTCCCTTATTATCCAGAATTCAAGGATAACATGATCGCTGCCTCCTAATGCCCCAGAAACTCTGATATCCTCCACCATTTCCTCTCTGTTGGTAAGAATTAGATCAAGGATAGCCAATCCTCTTGTTTCCTCCACCACCTTTTGGTACATGAAATTGTCAGCGAGAGAGGATAAGAACTTATTAGACTTGTGACTTTTTCCTGAGCGAGATTCCCAACAAATGTCTGGGTAGTTAAAGTCTCCCATAATCACTATGTCATGCTTTCGTGAAAGTTTAGCCATCTGGTCTAGGAAGAGGTCATCCATATCTTCTGTTTGTCCAGGGGGCCTGTAATAGACTCCTACAATGGTATCCTTTCTGTTGCTCTCTCCTTGAATTCTTACCCATACCGATTCTACTGAGCTTCCACTCTCTGAAACTTGAACTTCTGAGGAGACAATTTCTTTTTTAACATACAGCGCAACACCCCCTCCTCTTTTGTTAAGTCTGTTTCGCAGAAACAAGTTGTAGCCTTCAATGTTTGTGTTCCATTCATGTGTGTTATCCCACCAGGTTTCCGTAATACCTATGACATCATATTTATCTACCTGGGTCAGGATCTCCAGCTCCCCTTTTTTATTTCTCATGCTTTGGGCATTGGTGTAGAGGCATTTTAGTTTGTAATTGCTATCTATTGCGAGCTTGCCTCCTCTGTTTTCCTTACAAAATTTATGCGTTTGTTCATTGGTACTATTTCTGGGAGTAAGAATATCGCCTGGTTTGATTGACTGAGTATTTTTGCTTGACTTTTTGTTACCCTTCCCCTTTTGTTTTAGTTTAAAGCTCTCCTAATAACCGAAGCAAGGCGCTTCCCGAATACATTCTTTCCTGTCCCTGTAAGGTGCAACCCATCTCTTGCAAGGAGTCCGTCGTATAGGTAGTTTTCTCCATGGTTCAGAAATCCAATTTTATTCTGTTTTTAAAAAAGTATAATATACGGTACTGTGACACAAATGGCCAGAGAAGCATAATATCTCTGGAAACTCAATGTATGACTGTGTTGTTAAGATAGCAAGAGAACAAAGTGGAATGGGCAGGCATACAAAGTCACTCACACAATCACTTAGAAGATGCATTAGAGGGAAGACACTGGCCATTACAAGTAACTATTTTTGACATGGCTGCTAACAGTCATGGGGACATCTGGTGACAGATGAAGGTCATCGCTAATGCAGAGATTAGAAATAAATTCTCACAGATGTCCAAATCATAAAGAACATGTTTTTATCCCTTGATTTTTGACTCCTACATAAAACAGCAACATAATATGCTACTTATGCTTATGCTGTATGTGTTCCACCCATATACATACCTCTTGTCTTATTTTCTTTACATATTGTAGCTGATATAGAATTTGTGAACCCAGAGTCATTTTAGAAGGAACAAGATATCAGGGTTTCCCTTGTCAATTTTACGGTTTTTGCAGTTAATTGTAATCTGACTGGGAGAATAAAAAATACCTGCAAAGACTTCCTTAATTTTATATTCCTAAACCACAAGTCTAACCATATGATCTGAAGGGCAGATTAGAAATTGTGTCATTTCTCTGTCTCTGAAGGGAAAAAGCAGACAAGAGAGGGAGGAAATCAAAGGAATGAGCAGCTGGCAGTTAACATGGTGTTTATATAAAGGTTTCAGGCTACAATTTCAGAGGTAAACCATAAAGAAGAAGAAGGCCCCTTTCCATGGTAGCTGGTGCCCATGAAGGCTGGTAGCCTTTGGCTGAGGAAAAAGCTTCCCCTACCCTTTCAAGACACTGTTATAGTTTTTTAGTAGGTACAGGGCAGGATAAAAATGAAAATAATTAAAAGGAAATAGTGTTCAGATTAGATAGAAACCAATAGTCCATTAAGATGTTATAAGGCTGCAGTTTTATTCAAGGTCACATGAAGATTGATCCCACTCAACATAATAGGGAAATTTTCTTAGGATCAGCAAGTCAGAAAACTGAACAAAGCCAACCCTGAATTGAAATTTGCACAAAAGAGGAGAGAGAGGGAGAAGACTCGATCCTATACTATGCTCTTCATTTTGCTTTAAGGCCCAGGCATCTCTGGGTTTTACCATCAAATTATCGCTTTGACACCTTCCACAGCAGCAAATCCCCAGTGAGAAAAACCCTCTCATGATAGCCAGCATCAGGGTTAGACTTATACAATCCACATTAAAATCCACACTCCACACTGGCTCTCAATATAACATGCTGAACGTAAGGGATCACCAACTGTATACAATTTTAATATTTTATCCACCAAAGATAAGGCAGCTGTGGTCCTGCAGATATTACTGGGCTACCTATCCCATTGCAAGGATCCACATGGTGTTGTTATAAGCACAGGGCCCCCACATTCCCATGTGCCCTTTGTGCCATAAGTACTTGTTAGAACTCTGACAGTATTTCCTACCATTCACAGCAAGAACAGCCATTGTGTATATCCTGGCATTGTTCTTGAATACTGGTGATACTGCCCTTTGCTGACAGAAGTGGAGTAACTCCCCACCCCGTGCTCCGCAACATGCAAACATACCTTAGTTCACTTCCTCCAGTTCAAATAGCATGGGTCTGTTTTCAGGAATACAGAAAATGGCCAACTTCTGCAGCCATTTCCGATGGTTCAGAAAACATTTCCGACCAGAAGCATCATGGCAAGAGAAGCAAAGTGGTCTGTCTGCAATGTTTGCAAACTGGGACAGCAACAGGCGTGTGAACACTGGCCACACCCTTCACAACAAGAACTGCCATTGTGTGGTTCCTACCATTGTCCTTGAGTATCAGTGATTAGGGATGTGAATGAATATTCGTAATATTTGACATTTGTACAAATTTGGCTGAATTTGAGCATTCGTATTCAAATTGAATGTTGGCACATTTGAAGACTGACATTCAAATTTGAATCAAATGTTTCAGTACATTCATATGAAGCTTCGTATGGGATTTGTATGTAATATGTATAGGATTCGTAAACAGTTGTACGCATTCGTCTGGGATTCGTATAGGATTCATCTGGGATTGAACATTCGTATCGAATTTGAATCCCACTAAATTCAAAGGGGATCTACTCAAATGAATGTGAATTTTCTTGCATTTGATTCAATATGAATCAAATACAAAAAAAAAAAATCATCCACATCCCTATTAGTGATATTGGCTGTTGCTGATAGAAGTGGAGTTTCAGCAACATCTGAACTTTCTCATCAATTTACAGCAGAATGAGAGAGAATACTTCCCTTACAAAGCTTTTTTAAAAGCATTTTCCAGAATTTTAATGTGGAGTTACAAATGGTGTTAATAATGATAGAAAACATTTCTCCTTTATCTCTTCTACACATTTGCACGATACTGTACCTACTGTCCTATATAGTCCTAATAAACATTGGGATGGTTTTGATTATGTGAGAAACCGGAAATCAGCAAGCATCTACTAGATTGAGAATTCATTCTCAAGATTCTGGCATGTAATGCCTGCAAAAAAATTAATATACCACAGAGGACTAATTAGAGGAATAGTAAAACAGGATTTATTTCCAGTCACATGGTTACTACTCCTCTCATGTATTATTGAAGCCTTTTCCCAATTTTGCACTCCTACTGCTCAGTCTTTGGCCACAGTTACACCTTTAATTCAATCTTCTCCAGTCCATCTTCCAGTCCTATTGGTTACTCTTTTAAAGGCTAAATTGGTTTATTTCCAGACTTCATTCCCTCCCAAAAGATTCCATTCTATCCAGATTGTGACGCCCACCTCCGTCGAGGACTGATCTACCCTAACCCGGCACCTTCAGCCCTGTAAATTGCTTCTCTCTCTTTTAAACTCCAGAGCTGCTTCTCCATGCCTACAATCAACCCCCAGCTTCAGGGTTTGACACTTTCTCCTGTTTCCCTTTTAGAGATAAACGGCCAGAAAACACCTCCTGCTGCCCATCGCGACTCTGCTTTAAAAAGCCTTTCATGAACATAACACTTTCTTTGCTTATCTAAGCTGCTACTAATAAGACTCTCCCTGTCTACACCAACAGGCCTGAGAACCAGGAAAGAGGTGGATAGCTTGAGAACCCACTGTACTCCTCAAGCAAGAAGGGAAAGGAAAGGGGCAGGAGCAAAGAAAGTTGATTTGGCATTCAGAGCAACAGGGCTAGATCCAATCAGAAGGAGGCATGGTGACCATGCTGAAGGTGGACAAAAGAAAGAGACCTGTCTGCAGGAACCTGAGGATGCAAAGAAATGGGTGTGACTGAAGCAGAATTATCATTGCATGTAAACTGTATTAATGCATTTTCAGTCTGCATTGCCAATAATCCACACTAAAATGTTAAGGTGTAACCACAGCCTTTCTTTCTGTCTTTGGAAAACATAAGAATCCCTGGCTATAGAAACCTCTTCTTCCTTATGCCTGTCCCACTGGCTGCATTCTATCACATTCCAACATTTAAGTTAAAAAATGTCAAGCTAGGAGGTGTGCACAAATGCATATTCTTTGCAAAGTATTTTTCCCCCCAGTTTTGTGAGGCAATAACCCATGAAATATCATTTGTATCTTATGGACACAGCTTTCTATGCCCACAAACATTGAAAACTGCACTTGTGGTAAATTAAGGATTTATAATAACCTCACTCACAAGTATAAAATTTATTCCACAGAAAAGAAGAGAGGAAGGGTAGAGGAGGGAAAAGGAGAGAGAAGCAGTAGCAGTGAGCAGCTGAATATGAGCACAGGGCCATAAATTCCTACTGCTTACGGCTTTTTAACAACCAATCATAAATTTGACTGATTTCAATTTAATTTATGAGGCTTTTTGATAGAATAAGGAATAACTATTTTAAACTACATTTTTAAGGAACTCTTGGCTATACTGGTATATAACAAGGGGCAGATGTGCAGTTTCAGATAAGCAGAAGGCTGGAGTAGGCCTTCTGGAGGCCAAATCAGGCCTTCCAGTTCTGGGTGCTTTTCCCTTATGGAGTCTGTGGGGAGTGGGGTGGGCTGATTCAGTAACCATGGTTAACTGAAACTGTGGTTACTGAATCGGTAGATACAGGCGTCCAATTTTACAGGATACACTACCAGTTTTTGTCTCTGATTATGGATATTTCTTGATTTTAAAACCTTTGTAAAAGATCTTGCCAAATTCCCTTGGGGTTTGAATTCGGGTTTATTTTTGGGATTCCAAATTATCTAAATTCTTCTCCATAATCAGTAATAGTCTTACATTAACTGCACAATTTGTGGACACTTCTGGAGATTGTAAAATTTAATCAAATATAGGATAGAGATTGCCATTTCACATGGAAAATTTCAGTGTGAAGACCAAATTTGTTGTTACTGCCCACCATTTACATAGGTATGCAAGATAAAAGTGCCCAAGTTGAATATACTATATTTTTCCTCCCAATATGGATTATGTCTTATAATATGAACTATAACTCACTCCTTAATACTGTTGGTGCTTGCTGTTTGAAGACTGTTATATCCTAACTAACTTTGAAACGATCATTCTGTAATCTTTACATTCATAATAGAATTTTTTAAAAGAAAATAGAGGGGGAAAGGGTAACAGTACTCAAGTCAAATGAGCCATAGAAATGTCTAACAATAAATTACTGTCTGCGAAGTAGATCTGTAATACTTTCTTGATGGGAGGGGGCAGTTCACTCAAAAAGCAATGTGATCTTCAAACTTTTTAATAATTAAAAAAAATTAGCCCTGAGCTTTGGCAAGTAGAGCACCTTGTTTATTTTCTTGGACATTGAGATAGAAATTTATTTTGATTCTGGCAGAAGGAAAACCTTCAGAATACCCAAGAGTATTGTGAGTTTGCTTCAGAGCCTACTGTCTGCACCTGTCAGAAGCTTGATTTTCTTCTGCTGCACATATTGGCAGATTGGAATGCTAACAAATAAACAGCCTGCTTGGGGCTTGTACCCCCTCCCTTAAGTTAAAACTTTACAAGGGGAAAGCAAGCACAGATTTTACATTTCAAGCATTTTTTAACTTTTTGGCAGAAACCTAACAGTAACCTTAAAAGTAAAAATTCAGGAATGACAAAAGGGCAGGGATCATTTGCAAAGGACACCCTTTTGCCACCGATATCATATAAAGGGAATAAATGCAAAACTTATTAAAGCATGGCATGCCTCTATAACAATCCCTTTGAAGAATTAAGTTGTAATAAGAAGTAAGGATGTGTATGAACTGAAATTTAGTGGTTCATTTCAAACTGGGGTTTGTTTTAACAACAGGTTGGTTTGATTTGGATTCACACTACAGCGAAACACCAGGGTGGTTGACTTGACTGGGTTTTGCAAACAGCAGGGTGGTTTGCTTCACATTTGAACCATGTAAACACCACAATTTCCTGTGAACTGCAAACTAACCAATCCAGTTTGGCACATCTCTAGTAAGAAGCAAAAGGCTGCATCCACATGGGCACCGTGGAGCAGGGCATCCAAACATAACCTTCACCCAAACTAGTTCTTGCCTCCCCCAACTGCCCCATGAGTCAACCTGTAGGTTAGGGGCATTTGTTGGCCCATAAGTCACCTCTATGTCAGCCTCCTCTATGTAAACTGGCGAAACCACATAGCTCCCAGCTGCACGACCTTTGTCCCTCCTCTCCAAGGCTATAGGAGCTTGTTCCCCACATGTCTTGTCCCAGAGGCAACTCACATACACTTTCAGTGAGCCACCTCCTTATCAAGCTGCATCCTCATGTCCTCTCCCCTTATATGGATTAGGTTTTGGATTTTCTTCTTCTGGACCAAGACAGCTTCCCCACTCCCTTTTCTTTTAGCTTTAAAACTGGAAATGGTGGTTTTCAGGAATTTTTAGAGGTATATCAATGGTTCATAAATTTAGTTAAGTTGAACATTATCAGTAAATGGGAAATGAATTATTTGCAAATTGTAATTCCAGATGTGCATCAGCGAAAAAACAGCCCGTATACCATATGTTCTGTTCTCTCAGAAGACAACCTTTGTACAAAAGGTAGGTTAAAAAAAAACACAAAAACCAATAAACCCACAATAAAGAGTAAATAAAAAATAGGAGAGAATAGTTGTTGTGAACAAAATATGTTCTGTAACCCTATATTGATGGGAACCCCAAGACCTGAAAGAGATATCAGGGATTCAAGTCATACTCATGCAAGCAGTAATCAAAACTGTATTGCTTTATAAGGTTTTTACTGAAATCTATGGGTAACATGGGTAAGAATGTCAAATCAAAAAACGCTAAACACTGTACTGACTTTGCTATGGTTTTTAAAGCCCAGCATGCTTTTACATTTAAACTAATTGTTGGGACAAACAGAGGCAAAACTAGAACTGAGTAAACCTGGATTTTTGCCAGTTTGACAAGGTGCAAAGAGAGCTCTTCTTTTGAGCATTTGGCTGGCTGAGGGGCTTGGTATTTGTGCACCTTTTTCATCTTGACCTGCACAGTATGAGCAGCCCATCCTGTTGTCTTGCCAGGGGCCACTATAGCTTCCTGTGCCTATGGCTGCAAATCATATAGGAAACAGTAGATATACCATTTGCTACAAATTTTCACTTCTATTAGGTATCCACGACTTTCCCACAACTATCAAGGTTACCTGCCTCAGACATAAGTAGATGCGTGTTGATAAAGTTTCACATGAAAGGATTCACGTGACAGAATCGCATTCATATTGATTTTTCCATAAAAGTGCAAAACCTCTCACATGCAATAGTAGCTATGGAAGAGCTATGAATAAACTAAAGGAACTTAATATTATGTCATCTTCCCAAATTATAAATGGAATCAAATTATATAGCAAAATATGAACACTGCTCTACAAATAGTGTTAGATAATATGGATCTCCCAGTCTGGAGAGAAATTCAAAATTACATAAATATCCCTAGTGGTTTATGTTTGTGTTTAAAGCCTCATTCCCAACAACATAATTTTTTGGTACAATTTTTGTGTATAGGAGAGAACCACCTGGAATGCCGCATGCTATATTAAGGGTTTCTATTTGCTTACATTTATTTCATTTTCCAATTTCTCTTTGTAGTTAAAACAAATATATTATCAGCTGTTTCCTGAATGCCTATGCAAATCCCTCTACAGAAAAGCGTAGAATATGAAAAGCATAAGTTTAACAAGACGCAAACCTTATTGTTTGTTCAACCAGCAGATCTAATTGAGCTATAGTATTCCAAGCCATGCTTGTGTTCATACTGCAGAACATAATTTCTCTCTCATTTGCAGCTATATCAGAGAATTAACCTTCATTTAAAACACTCCCATTTGGAACATTTCTTCCTGTAGTGTTTCCTCCACTGTTCTCAAAAATTTTGAATGTTAATTGACACTATTTCCCTTCAAGCTGACAAACTTACAAAACTGAGTGGAGGGTATCCAATGAATGTATGTTACCACCTGTGCCAAAAAAAAAAAGGTTCAACAAGAACAGTGTATGTTGAGAGGTACTAGTAGTTTCTACAAAGTCCTACAAACAAATTTAGGGCAGTTTCTGCACTTACGTTAGATATGGATTAAAGAGCCTCTAAATTTGGATCTTGGGTCTTTGAATCCTCACATTAATGCAGATTACAGAGGCCCCACAGCCTGCTGGTCTGGCTTCATCTGCACTAGATGAAGCCAGATCAGGATTAAGAGGCCCTTTAATTGGTGCTGCCAGAGAACTAAGGGCCTTGTTCCGGCAGACAGCACGCTTCCACATTTTAGGACTACTGGGAGCTGCTTCTCAGCAGCATGGCTTGGCACACCACTGAAGCTTCGTATGGGATTTGTATGGGATTCTTATGGGATTCATATACATTCATGTGCATTTATATGCATTTGTATGGGATTGAACATTCGTATCGAATAAAAATCCTACCATATTTGAAGGGGATCTATTCAAATGAATACAAATTTCCTTGCATTTGATTCAATACAAATTGAATACAAAAAAAAAATTCATGCACATCCCTAGTGAAGGCAAATCTAAGGAAGAGTCTATGCTTTAGTTACAGCCTATGTTTTTAATAACAGTTTTTTACAGCTTGTTATAAAAACAGAGTCATACTAAATACAAGGCTCACTGCCATCTTTCCAGGCAGTGACTTTGAAATGGATATTGATCACTTACAGCAGCTGATTCACACACAAGCCGTGGTCAAAAAGGGAGTAGCAGTAACTTTGGCTTTGACAAATGAACAGAACCCGCTGATATCTTTGTATAACAACATTTCAAGCACCTACTGGAGTAAAGATGAACCTCTGGCCATCCAGATGTTGCATTCCAGCCCTCATTAGTGCCAGAAAGCACAAGCAATGGTCAGGAAAGATACCTAACTCTTGTCATGTAAGTCTAGGTCTATAATAAGGAAGAATGGTATTGATTCAATACATAAATAAAACACAAAAGATGAAAGATACAACAAATACTTCTTAATTAACTAAAGGAAACAATAAAGTCTTAATTTTATAAGCAAATAAGTTAGTGTTCCTATGAGCACCCATAAAATGCATGCTATTGGGAAGGCATTCATAAACAGAACGTACTACAATAGCTAGCACACAGACCTGGCAATTTTGACGCCACAGGCATTAACAGGAATGTATTATCAAGTAACTGGATATACCAAGATGTGTGGGATTTCATCAGAATTCTGTTGCACTGGCAGCAGACCACCTGACTGGTTTTTAACAACTTTAAAGATTTGTTGACATTATGCCACAATTCCAGCAGTATTTTAAGCCTGTATAAAGCCAAAAATATACTTGATATGCTGATAGAGACATTTATATGGCATTGTTCATGTGATGAGGTTTGAAAAGTATCAGCTACATTATAATGAACCTTAATTATTCTTAAGTCTGACAAAAATAAGCATTTTTTTAATTATGCCTGGTCTTTGTTTATTACAGAAACGTGAGTGTGGAGGGGAAATCTGAACTGAGTGCAACAACAGTAGTTACTCAAGATAAAATTATAAAAGTAAATACATATTTATGCCTACTTATTGTACATGATACATCTATGAATATTCTTTATGCAGAAACCCATCCAAATTTGAGGATTTTTAGGGAAGAAAACTGTTTGACAAGAACCATATATTGCACTAAATTCTTTCCTGGCATTACTTGTTCAATTACACCTCATCAATCCTACACAGAGGTCAGTTCAAAACTAATAATTTTTAAATTTTACTTGGGCTGCTTCCAGAAGTCAGTTACAATTCCAATTCTGCTATATCTGGATATTCTGGAATAAAGCATGGATGCTCAAGAATATCCATGCTTTATTCCAGAGTATCCAAATATAGGGGAATAAGTAACCAAAGTTTGGATGCAGCCTTTGCTTGCATTAGCAAGAGTTTACAAAAGTTTTGAAGGACACCCAGCATATACTGATGTACTAAGGGGGGTGGGCATATAATTACCATGACACACACATACAAATCAAAGTGACTGTGTTTTATTCTGTCATGACCCTTATCTCCAATTAAGCCTAATATTTGTGTGTTTATTGAGATGCAAGTGGCAGGAAGTCAAGTGAGCTTAACCAGATACACAGAATGTACCTAGCACTGTTTACAAATAGCTTGTAAACATTTTCCATGTTTTTTATGTGCAAGTTATCGGGGGACACTTCATTATGAGGAAAACATATACCCATATATTCCGGCATATAGGACAACTGGACGTATAAGACGACCCTCAGCTTTTCCAGTTAAAATATAGAGTTTGGGATATATTCTCGCCGTATAAGAAGATGACACCAGGTGTATAAGATGACTCCCAACTTTTGCGAAGATTTTCCTGAGTTAAAAAGTAGTCTTATACGCCTGAATATAATGTATGTAGAGATCAAGGTGACAATTTATGGTCAAAAGACTTTCGTGTTGGGACGTATGCTCGAAACCAGAACAAAGCATGTTTTTCCAAAGATTTGATAAAGTGTTGGATTTACCATATGAAAACTGGTGTCTGCTTAGGAATTGGAACAGTGTGGTAGATCTATACAAAGATAAGTCACCAGGAAAAGAAATTACAATTTTACATCGGAGACTACCAAAAGTTTTTCAACTTGGTTGAGGCTCTAGATGTTGACACATTAAAGACTACCTAAAAGAGTAGAATCTTCCAAAAATATCACAGCAACAATGACAGATAATTAATGGATCAATAACACATAGGTACCAGAACCTGACTGACTGACAGAAAAGCATTATAAATGTTTTCAAAATGAATTACAGTCCCTGTTACAACAAGTGAGGAATGAAAAATCATTTAATGGCAGATTTCCAAAGTGTGGGGAGAAAACCTTTTTTTAAAAAATTCCAAAGGAAGGGTTTAACATCACTGAAGAATTATAGACTAATTTCTTTGCTAAGCAATGTTTGCAAGATATTTACAATGATTATGACTGACAGACTAAAATCAGTTTTGCAACATTATGTTCCTCAAAACCAAATGATTCATTGAAAAGACAAATGAAGAACAACATAATAGTGTTAGATGTAATAGAACACTTAGAAAGCAACAATAAGAAACAAGCAGCATTAATCTTTTTGCATAGAAAAAGCATTTGACAACTTAAACTGGGAATTTATGTTCAAGATTTTTGAAAAGATAGAAATGGAATTAAAGCAATTTAATCTCAAGTGGCACAAATATTGGTTAATGAATATGCTACGAAAGTGTTAAATACTAGATAAAGATGCCCACTGTCACCTCTATTATTTGTGTTGGCTCTGTACATTTTATACAGAGATATTATACAAGATAACTGTCTGAGAGAAATAAAAGTTTAGAAAAGAATATAATTTAAGAGCTTTTACAGACAATCTAGCAATATTCTTGGAAGACTCAAATGAAAATATTGATAAGTTAAAGGATAAATAAAAAGAACTGTGGAAAAGTAGCTGAATTTTAACAAAAATAAAATGAAGATGCTGGTGAGAAATACAAAGGAGAAGCAAGGGAAAAAGAAAAATCAGGATTTACCATTCAGAAAAAAGTTAAATATCTGGGCATCAATTTGAAAAATCAAAATTCAATGTTGTTTCAGAATAACTGTACAAAGCTATGATCAGAATTCAAGCAAGACATGGAAAAATGGATAAATTTAAAATTGTCACTGATGGGTAGAATCTTGGTGGTTAAAATGAATGTACTATTTAGAATGATGTTTTCATTTCAGTCAGTTCCTGAAGTTATAAATGATGTGGTATTTAAGCAATGGCAAAAGGATTTTACAAATTTAATAGGGCAAAATAAAAATTTATATGGCAGGATGCAAAAGAAAGAGAGGATTGGGCTTACCAAATTTAAAGTTATATTATGCCGCTTGCTGAATAAAATTATATATACTGAATAAAAAAATGGTTACGGTTAAAAGATGAAAGACTGTTACAATCTAAAGTTTGGATGGCATGGTTCTCTATGGTATGGTAAAGTCAAAGTTAATGTTGCTTTTAAAATTACATTGTTAGAAATTGCTTAAATGAAAGTGCGGAATAAATATAAAAATAGATTAACAGTTAACTACTTTGCTTATCACCGCACAAGGCAGAAAAAAAAGGTTAACCTATGAAGACTTGTTGATTTGGAATGAGAAAAGATTGGATTTTAAAATCTAGAGAATAATTAATACAAGGAGGTTATGATAAGCCACAGCTACTGTGTTTACACTTGATGGAACATAAAGTAGACAAAAAATCATAACCTGAGCAAGAAAAAAGGAACTTGAGAAAAAGAACTAGGAGAAAAAAGTTCTACAGCTATAATGTATAAATTGTTATTAAAATTTGAAATGGAATTGGAGCAACTTAAAGAATATAAGGTGAAATAAGCAAATAGTTTTCAACATAACAAATTAACGAGGACACGAGATTTGAAGTTTTGAACCTATTCACATTTATGCAGTAAAGTGATCCAAGCAACTCACCAGAAGTGGATGGGTCACTCCTGGACACTGCATCTACAGTCTCTTCTGGATATGGCACACTGAGTGGATATGGCTGCAAGACTGCAGCTGCACAGTCGCATGCAAAGTCCAGATAGCCATGGCAGGACCTGAGTATGCACTGGATGTTACCTCAGATGTTGTTTTGGTAATCCAGTCAGCCCCGGGCTGGCCATTTGCACCTCAAGTGCTGATGGCCAGGTACTGGGAAACTTCAGCACTTGTAGCGAATGGTCAGTGTGGTGCCTCGTGTTTATTAAGTATTTATTGCAAAGTATGAATGCATTGTATAATATGTATTTAACTGCAGTTAAGGTTGGAGAAACAGGTAAGCAGTGGGCAGAGTTTATGCAGATTACCCTAAATGGGGGAAGTAACCCACAGGAGCAGCCAATTAGAAGTGGCATGTGCTGAGCAGAGAGTATAAAAGGCAGTGCCACACTGAAAGAATTGTTCTATGCTTTGTTTTCTTGGTCCAGGATTCAAGAGGGGCTTAATAGCACCTGTGAGGGAAAGGAAACAGAGACAGATCCAGGTTTTCTGGTCTTGGGAAGGTAGGCACAGGGGATCCTTAACACTAGCTCGAGGCTAGGCAAGCTGAGTTGATAAAGTTAATTGTTCCTTGCTTTATTTAAAACTGAGGTGTAAACAATAAAGAACAATTTCCTTGCTTTGAAAGAATTTGTTCTATACCATTTATTTCCTAAGGAATGTTTGCTATACAGAACATTAGTGAAAAAGGGGATTCTGTAGCTTTAAGGGAGGGAGAGTGAAGAGAGAGAGCAGTGCCATGGTTGGCTGCTAGAGGAACCACTTCATAGATTATTAATAGGGAAGCAGTGAAAGTGGCGTTCTTAGCAGTGCAGGGCTGGGAAGGGCTTAGCTGAAATGGTTTCTTTAACTACCTAAAGCAAATAAAATATAACAGAAGGACTGGAGGGTCCAGAAAGTTAAATACCCACCCTGACTGGGGAGTGGGTACCACAGCCACCACCGCACTGAATCCTAATCAGCTTGATATAGTGTTGTTATACAATACCAGGCTGACAACATGAACAGGTCCTTAAAATATGTTACAAATTAAAGGGAAAGTTTTATAAAACGATGGAAGCAGAAATGAATAAATTGACTAGTTTACCAAGAGATAAGAGGATATTAATTGTATTAAAAGTTGGCAACCCCTTATTGACTATCTACAGAATGTAGAGAAGGAACTAGTAATCACAGGTTCTGAAGACTAGAAGAAATAATAGACGGTAAGGAGCAGAATTTGTTAAAGTACAATGGATTTGTATATTATTTGTTTTAGTGGTTAATAGAATGTGTGTTTTATTTTTAAAAAGAAAGAAAGAAATTCAGTTTGTCTACTAAATCCCTGAATCCAGCTTTGGTGGGGGAGAAAAGGCAATTTTACTCAAGAATTACCCCCAAAATGACCTAAGAACTTTTGAACTTATATCTGAATCTCCTGACTTTCTTATGAAAAACTTGCAATTAACTGTACAATGTTTCTCACTTCTGCTGTTGTGTTGTGCTAGGTAGATCACACAACTCTAGAACCACAGGGCACTTTACAAAACTGATGGGTAAGAAAGTCAGATCAGACAAGGGCAAGGATCTTTTTTTCACTCAGATGGTCATCGGTCTATAGAATTTGCTGTCAGAAGAGGTGGTAACAGCAACCAGCCCAGATAGCTTTATGAAAAGGTTAGACAAGTTCACGTAAGACTGGTGTATCAATGGCTATTAGAATGGATGCCTAGGTGCTGCCTCCAAGCCATCTACAGGGATTCAAGAGCAGGTGAAGGTTTTGCCTTTGACTTCTGTTTGAAGCCCATAAGCAATTGGCGGGCCACTGTGTGACACAGGATGCTGGACTAGATGGGCTGTGGCCCAATCCAGCAGGGCTCCTCTTATGTTCTTAAAATCTGTATTACTCCCCTGGTTGTCCTTGTGCCTGGGGTCTGAGAGAAGCTCCATGTTGCAAACTTTAATAATACTGGGTGTCCTGTCTGAATGATTGATTTTAACACAGATTTCTGATATATTACTGATAGTTCATACCATTTCTTTATTCACTTAGGTACATTAAGTTTGTCTGTATGCCTTTTTTAGCACAGTTTTACAAAACAGACAATATTTTATCATTATCTCTTATGGAATGCATTCTTTGTGCAATATATTCATGAATTCTCCCTAAATAAGTTTTAAAACAGAACTGCATTTCAAAATTTGGGAACATGCATATTGCAACGTTGCATTTCAATTAGGCCACTCATTTGGGAAGAACAAATTTGTAAATTTACATTTATATGTGAACTTAAAGGGATTCATTTGTTATCTCTACCCAAAGGTAAAGCACAATTGAGTACAGCTTACCTCTGAGCAGAAGCCATGGAATCACACTGTTAGAAAATACTGTCAGCTTCCATTTTACTGCCTTTTGAATTTTTACTGTAAACATTATCCCTTAGCAACAACTTACATTTTTACTCAGTTAAAGACAAATTTCACAGAGATGCGATGCTGTTAAGCAGTTCAGAGATGTCCACTTCTTGATCTTCCCAGCTTTTCCTAGCCAGATAATTTTAGACCACAAATGTTTTTTTAATTTAATTAAACAAATCTCTTATTCAAATGATGCAGTGGACCTACATTGTGTTGATTAATATCCATAATGGGTTTTTTAAAGAGAGTAGGGTAACTGAGGAAAATGTCCAAAATGCAAGAGAGGAAATTTAAAGTTAGTGTTAAATGAATTAACAGCAGGCAGGTGGCTGGGTGGGTGTCATGGCAGACAAACAGTGTGCTGAAGCCAAGGTAATTATAATTATAATCTGGACAGTAATGCTTTCAGCTGGGGGGTGTATGAACCTCCCTAAGTTAATACTGAAATAGTGAAGTTTCCACCTGCTCCTTGTCTCCACCTCCCTGAAAAACAACAGCCAAATCTATACTTCTTACTTAGGAGCAATGCAAAATAGGGCCATTTCTTAAAAGGTTGAAAACCTGCAATGAGGAGAAAAAGGCAAGCATATAGAAACTTGGATCTCCCTCCAAACCACTTCTTACATTTCTGGACAAAATTTGCTTCTTTCAGCACTGTGCTATTCACAAGGGGATAACATGCTCAGCTAACAGAAGTCAATGGCAGATGTGTCGGCAGCATTCCTTTCTATAATTCTGCTAAATGGATGTAGCCCATAAAAACAGGCTTAATTAATGAAAATTTTAAAGGCACTTATATTAGGAGGAAATGCACTGGCCAAAAGCAAAACTTCATGGCAGAAAAAGATTATACCAACTTTCCTGAAGACAACAAAAACAGAGGCAGTCCTGTGCTGTGAGAAAACAAGGCTGCCTCCAAATGGCATCTGGATGTAGAACAGTGGTTCTCAACCTGGGGGTCGGGACTCCTTTGGGGGTCGAATTACCCTTTCAGAGGGGTCGCGACGAGCCTCCCGCTGCCCTTACCTCCCACCTCCCAGATGCTCTGCCACTGTGGTTGGGGGTCCCCACAACATGAGGAACTCCATTAAGGGGTCGCGGCATTAGGAAGGTTGAGAACTGCTGATGTAGAAGAAGAGTTGGCTTTTCTACCCTGCTTTTCTCACCCATTTGAAGGGATTCAAAGTGGCTGACAAAGCTCTCTGTTCTCCCCACAACAGCCACCCCGTGAGGTAGGTGGGGCTGTGAGATCTCAGAAAGAGAGCTGTGACTAGCCCAAGGTCACCCAGCTGGATTCAGAGAGGAGTACAGAATCAAACCTGTTGGCTAAGAGATATGAGACTGGCACTCTAACTACAAGACCAAACTGGCTTACCATATAGCAGTAGGAAGCAATAACGTGGGGTATTACTCCCCCACCATTACTCCTTCCCACCTAGACAGTGTAGTAGCTAACACTGTCTTTACACTTTTTTGATGCACACACTGGGCAATTCAGCTGCTGTCAAATTCCTGAATGTGTGCATCACCACCACCGTGCATGTGTGATCAGCTGTTTCAGCCTCCACACATGTGCAGTGAATGATAGATGACAAGTCGCAGAAGCACTATCCCTAGAAAATCTACAGCTAGCATTGAGTTTTCCAGCAATAATATTTTTCACTTTTTAAGGGCAGGGGAAGCAGTATTATAGTGGGATTGCCTACAATGTGAGGTGACCCCACCATAGCAACATTATTTGCACCATCTGGATAGGGCCCAAGACTATACAGAAGTAAAGGGTAGATGCATTCCCACATAAAAAGATGAACTGTTTAGGCTTTTCAAAGCTATATTAATGTGTTACAAAGGAGTAGGGATGTGCAGGAATATTCAAAACATTCAAAATTTGATCGAATGTATTTGAATTCAGACATCCATTGTCTATACATTCATTTTTTAACATTCAAAGAAACGTGAATGTTTCACATCATTTGTATGAATTATTCAGACATTCATATGTGTACGGAAACGTACACATTACATGCATATCAGTACACATCTTATTTGTATCCATACACATTTGTACAGATACATATGGGACAAAAATGAGATGCATACAGAATAAAAATGGGGTGCCTATGGATGCTGACGGATCCGTATGGACACATACGAATGTTGTTGACATTTGTGTCTTCAAATATGAATCGAATATTCATACGAACAGATAGAACGTATTCGAATCAGTTTGAATTTGAATACATTCATTTTTTTCTCTATCCGTACAAATCTGAACATTCAAATATTCAATTGAACTGAATCCAAAAATTTCATTCATGCACATGGCTCCAAAGGAATAGCAATATTCCTATGAAAATGTGAACATTCACTGTTATATTTGTTAGGTACATTCCCAAGTGCTTTTTCATGCCATGTTGCAACAACAGGAACTTGAACAATGAAATTGTTGCCTAGTATTTCTGAGGTATGTATGTGTAAATTCTGTGTAGTCGTGCTTGTGCAAATGTATTGGGAATACACATACTCTTACCCCTTGTATAGCCCAGTGGTCCTTTTTTGCAAGTCAACACTGATACAGATAGCACTGAGGAAGCATGGCATCACCTATAGGGTGGTTTTGCTCTAATCCAGTCATGTTGTGTGAAGGAAGGGGTGTTCCTTCCAATTCTATGATTCAATTTTATATTTATTTATTTGTATTTATATTCCGCCCCATACCCAAGGGTCTCTGGGCAGCTCACAACATTTAAAAACAAACATATCAAAACTGTATCAACAATACTAAAACCTGTACAAGGTTTAAAAATCCAGCAAAATAATAATAATTAAAAAAAAGATACAAAACCAGTTTAAAAACCAGTAGTGTTTGCAATGAGGGAAGCATAGGGAGCATTTAACCAAAGGCCTGAGTGAAGAGGTACACCTTTACCGCCTTCCTGAAGATAAACAGAGAAGGAGCCTGACGCACCTCCAGAGGGAGACCATTCCACAGCCTGGGGACCACTACCGAGAAAGCTCTCTCCCAGGTGCCCACCCACCTAGCTGCTGAAGGTGGTGGGATAACCAGGAGGGCCTCCCCTCCAGATCGTAAGACGTGGGCAGGTGAAAATGGGAGAAGGTGCTCCTTTAGATATCTGGGGCCCAAGTCATTTAGGGCCTTAAAAGTCAGAGTTAGCACCTTGAATTGGGCTCGGTAGTGAATTGGCAGCCAGTGCAGTTCTTTTAGAACCGGCGTGATATGTGTCCAGCTAGCTGTTCCGGTCAGCACTCTGGCGGCTGCATTTTGCACCAGCTGCAACTTCCGAACCGTCTTCAAGGGAAGCCCCATGTAGAGTGCATTACAACAGTCCAACCTGGAGGTTACCAGAGCGTGGATAACTGTGGCCAGGTCATCTCTGTCCAAAAAAGGTTTCAGTTGATGCACCAACCGTAGTTGGGAGTAGGCACTCCTGGCCACTGCCTCCACCTGAGCTTCAAGAGTCCAGGAGTACCCCCATATTAGAGCAAAATTACGTTATATAAATTCCTACTATGTTAGGGAGGACTATATTTGTTACCAATCTTCCTCCCCATCTTAAAGGCAAACGTTTTTGCACCTACCTACCTACTCACTCACCTATCCACCTACCCACTGCTTTTTCATTTTAGTTACCTCTTTTACCTGATTTTACCCTTCCACCTTTTCATTAAAGAGTTAATTTTTGACCTACTAGTTCCCCATGCACTGGCTCCTTCCCTCCTCTTTCCTTATTTTGTCTATCCTACCCTTTAGGTAAGGGTGTTTTGTTTTGCCTATGGGTGAGAGGAGGGAGTTCTTCTAGCCCCGTTTCTCAAAGAGTGAGCTCTTATGCGTTCATAGTTTCATGCTTTGTAAAGATTTCAAAGAAGCAAAGCTCTCAAGTACAGAGGGACTACTGTATACTTCAACAAGTTGTCCTCAGTAATCAAAGGAATATGTGTCTTTGGTATGCATATTATGTTGTACAGAAAAAGTTATTTACTGATTTGTAAAAATGATTGATCAATGAACTGTAAAGCCAGCAAGCTGGTTAAAGACAACGATGTTTCTTTTGTTAGAAAGCAGTGCCTTGAGAATTTGTTCTTTGGCTGTACTCAGACAAAAGAAGCACCTTAGAGGTACCTCTGAGAGACAGTGTATGGACCTTGTGTTCCCAGCCTTTCCTTAATCCACCTTTTCTAGTACAGATTGATATAAATATAAATAAATAAATAAAAATACTTCACTCAGGCCTTTGGTTAAATGTTGCTTATGTTTCCCCCACTGCAAACACTACTGTTTTAACTATTTTTGCATTGTTTCTATCATGTTGGTTTTTAAATGTTGTATTGGATATTATTGTTTTGATACAGTTTTTGATACGTTTGATTTTAAAGGTTGTTACCCACCCAGAGATCCTTGGGTATAGGATGGGATATAAATATAAATAAATAAGATAAATTGTTCAGGAGAGGGAAGAGGGCCATGGCTGCTGCGTGAACAATCCCACCTCGGAGCCTTCTCTAAGATGCCTCAGAGACACCCTAGAGATGCTTTTTTCTTTTTCTTTACTTTTATCTCCCCCCCCCCCAACTCATCACAGCCTTTGTGTTTATTTCCTGTTCTATACAAAATGTTGTCAGGGCTGGTTATACAATAAAACTAACACCAAAATCCAATAACCCACACAGAACATTAGAATCTTTAAAAATATATATGCCCAAGCAAGGGAAAAGACAGAAATCAAACCTTCTCCATTCAGGAACTACTGTTTTTTTAATTAATCTAAATTTAACTGTGTATTATTGTACTAGTTTTTTTAGGATATAGGGTAAAAATTCATATAAATAAATGAAAAAGAGAGTAAAGAGCTGTGTTTTTTCTTTACTTTTTTTTTTGAGCTAATCATGTAACTTGAGTTGTCTGAGGCATAAATTAAAAATCCAGATTTACTGTTAGTGTGAAGAAAAGGAGCTTTGCAGAGAAAAATGTGTTGTGTCCTGGGGGGCCAGGGTGCGGAGGCAGACACACGCACGCAACTCTGCCCTACGGGAATGGCTTACTCAGGGTCAATGTCCGGTCCAAGTTCGGGGGGGGTACAGATTTCGGCAGGTCGGTGAGGCGGTCCAGAGGTCGGGGAAGTCCGGTCAGTCCAGGGTCAAACACAGCTCAGGGAAACACGGCGAGGTTGCACGGCGTTGTCTGCAACAGAGTCTGGGCGCCACCCGATTCCTTAAGAAGGGGAAGCTGTGTCACTCCCTCTCTTCTGCAGGTGTCTAAGCCTAGATGAGCGGCGCGTGACTTGCTTCTCCCTGCGCAACACCTGTGGGAGGGGGCGAGCCGCTCCCTCATCGCTCTCACCTGGGGAGGAGTTCACACGCTCCTCACGGGCAGGGTCCTTGGTGCTTGGGCCGGCATCATCTGCCCCTGTCAATGTCGGGGGTGCAGGCGTGGGTGTGGGTGTGCCTGCCTCCTCCTCCTCCTCCTCCCCTTCCGAGGAGCTGGAGTCAGGAGACACGGCGGGGGGCATTACACCATGGAACTTCCCACATTCTCCCAATACTTCAAAGCAGTGGGTGGGGGTCTTCTGACCACCTAGGGATGTGCAGAAATATTCATAACACTCATCATTCATACAAAGTCATATAAATTTGGACATTCGTACATGAATTGAATGTTAGGACATCCATATATTAACATTTGTACGAATATGAATAGGTCAGACATTTGTTAAACTGGGAGGTAGGAAAGTGGAGATTGCATTCAACATGGATCAAGAGTGGATTAAAAGTGGATTCAGGTCAGATTTGATGCTTTATGTTATGGGACACGTATCGGATATATATGCGTTCGTATCGGATACGTATTCATTTGTATCGGACACATATTGGATAGTCATACAAATTTGTACAAATACATTTATATCAATTTGAATCCCACTACATTCGAAGGGGATCTATTTGAACAAATACAGATTTTCTAACATTAAAAAAAAAAACATTTGTACATATCCTTAGTCCTTTGCTCTCTTTGAGGCCTGCTGCCTCTCTTTGAGGCCGGCTGTTTCCCAGGGGATGGAGAACTCTTGTGAGATCCTGCAAGATTTCACCCACAATCACCCAGGGAAGTGCAGAGGGAAGACAGCATCAGGCTTTACTTCACAGGGATTGTGGAGCATTGTAAATCTGTCTGGCTCTTTGACAGCAGCTCTGCAGGCCCTGAGAAGTATTCCTACTGTCTGGACACAGTGTTAGGCAGAAAAAGCAAAGGAAGGGGGGAAGGCAAAGTGAAAGGTGTTCATTTTTAATGTGCTTGTTTTATATTTTGTTTTTACTGTTTTAACCTGCCAGAGACGTTAAGGTATGGAGCAGGATAGAAATGCTACTTGCTTGCTTGCTTGCTTACTTACAAAATGTCACTTCTTCAGAATATCTTGGTCTCCCCAAAATAGCTTTATTCTCTCCAAATAGTGAATGTGGCTATTTGTTCAGCTTCAAATTTGTAGTTTAACTGAAGTAATTTAAAACCAGTCAAACACAAATATGTTAAATGCTCCTGTTTAACGTAAGCATGATTCCTTCTTGTTTGTGTCTGTTTGCATACTTGCAGAGGCCCAGTTTCTTTGCAGGACAAAATGGCACCCAAAACGTACTTGCAATCTGCATAGGGAATCTAAATATCTAAATATCTTCATTTCTTCCAAAAAAAAAAAAATTACTCTTTTATGCATTTACTTATTGTAAGTGAGGCATGTTCATGTAGCAAACGAATACTTCCCAGCATATGTGGACTGTAATTGTAAAAAATAGCATTTAAAATTATGGCTCAATCTATTTTAGAGTCTAGTAAACTTCTTAAGTCTTATTGATGATGTTTATGCCATGAATGGTGGTCATTTTCAATATCATCTTGCCATTAAAGTACTACTTAGTATGTGCCTCAGGACAGCTAATTATTCATTATAATTAGAAGGAAATAATCTATATGATTCTAGTCTGTGATACAGTAGGTGGTCCAGGTGGCAAAGTGTGATAATTTGCTAGCCTTCCACCTTTTTAGGTCAAAGGGGGAGAAATAAATCTAGAGAGATTTCTAGATTCCCTCTCCAGTGTTTGTACATAATTAAATTTAACTCTGCATGTATGGTGTTTGTGATAGAGGGAGAGAGAGAGAGAATGGGTAGACAGACTAATGGTGAATGTACACAGAAACACACACACACAAGAGCCTTTGCGATTCAGGGATGGACCATAAAACTTCAACTGTTCCAAAATATTCACATCATTTGAAATTCCAAAATCAACTCCATTCTAACACCTGAAGTCCACATGCATGTCTGTACTTTTGTTTGCATTTCTTACATGTATAAAAAAGGGAGCTTAATAAAATTGAGGCCCTTTCTGTACTAGGCTATATTTGACATTATATTCTGGAATAGGGACCTGCCATCTGCATGTTAGTGCAGACTATGGCAGATCCTAGGACTTTCTGCACTTCAGCCAATAGTTGATTGTGAAGACGTACCCGACTAAAGGTGATGGCAGGTTCAGCTGTGCATCACTGGTACCCTGGTGAGACCAAACACTTTCAATCCAAAGAAAGCCCTAATGCTGAATTTAAAGTCCAAAAAGAGAGAAATTTATTTTAAAGAACATAAGGGTTTTCTCCTCCCTGGTTCTATCTAGCCTTGAAATAAAGAATACTTTACAATTTGAAAGTTTCAGGGCATCATCTTTCTGGGTTTGATCTCCTCACTCAATGGAGCTGATGCAAGGTCTTTCAGCTCCCAATTCTTTCCTTTAGCAACTTCAGATTTCTGGTAACTAATTTGGCCTAAGTGTAAGAAATGTCCTTCCCAGCTGTCTGGGCCTGTTTGCCACCAAAAGGACAGCTCTCTGCAAGCTCACAGCAAAGACTGGCTAAAAACCAGGAAGTTTCTATCTAAACAGAGCCTGCTGGGAAGGGGCAAACCAAACCTGGAGAAATGCAATGGATTCCTTCAACTCTTCTCACAGTTAATATACAATGAAGCATTTCCTATCCTAAAACATACTAAGGCCTGAACTATTTACTAAGGAAAATGCAGGGGGAGATTGAAACAGTCTTGGTTGGACATCACATTGATAATTAGACAACATCTGGGCAAGAGCACCTGCACTTAGAGGAGGTTGTTGCAGCCTCCAAGAACCCCCTGCCTTCCCAGAAGTTGCCTAATTATCAACTAGCTGTGAAATACAAAATCATGCTCCACGAGCTACCTAACCTTCCCCGTCATGTCCAGCCAACAAGCATTCACACCTCTGACTGGATGGGGAGGTCAGTGAGGCTGCTGCACAAGCACACCAGCAGCTCTGCTGACCTCCTGGCATGACTGTGAGTGCAACTGTATGGAGCATCATCATCATCATGGCGATGGCACTGATGCACACACAGTCACGGAGGGCGCTGCACTCAAGATGGCAGTGCCCTGAGGAAGAGCAGGCATTGATTGAACAGGGGGTAATTGTTCAATCGTGGGGTGAGGTTAGCTAACATTGACTAGCGCTCCCAAGTGCAAGCACTAGTCAATGTTAGTTGATTGCATTCTTTTCCCATCCAGCGGAGAGGAAGGGAAGTGTGAAATTGCCCCCCATCGGGGGCCTGCTCTGTGTAGTAAGGGCCTAAGTCTACATAGAACCCACAAAAAGCCTATAATTGGGAGAACTGTGATTTCACCTAAAGTGGCAGAATTTCTCTGGTGGGAAGAATTCTAGTGCTATGACTCCTCCTAAAATGGCTCCAGTTGGTGTATGCTCACCAGCCATGGGGCAGAGGACACTTGTACAGAAAGCTTTCTCTGTTTGAATAGACCTTTGAACACTCACTTTTGGACAGTTAACTTAACCCCAATGGTTGTGTTTACTTCACAAATCAGCAGGTTTTTATCCCAGGCAAGACCTGGTTGAGGCCATTCACAATGCCAGACCTTTCTAGGTTGTTCGTTATTTCCACTAGAAAAGGCACATCGATGGGCGTCAGGAATAGGGATGGGCAAAAAATGTTTGTCACCTTCGCAATTTGAACAAAACTTCGCATTCAAATCAAATATTGGCTATATTCAAAGACTTCACATGTGAAGCAAAAGCTTTATTCAGAGCTTTGCAGGTGATTTGGAGCAGATCCAGAGTGAATTGAGAACGGATTTGGAGAGGCAAATGGTAGTGGCAGGGATCTGAAGCTAATCCAAAGCCTAGCGTATTCGAAGTGGCTCCATACACATGAATGCAAAATTCTGTCCCATTCACTTCGATGTGAAGTGAACAGGGGAGGGGGGTATCGTGCACAGTCCTATTCAGGAACTAACAATATTGACCTTGCTAGGAATCATTTTCATGTTTAGAAGAGATGAGATCAGAATACATCAGGTCCTTTCGCTTTATCTAAGGTAATATTCCCCTTAGTGGCAACAACAATACCTTTGTCAGTGAGGTCCAAAAATAGAGTTGAGATGGGATCTTATTACACAGAGCTAGGTGGCTTTATTGCATATCTGTAGGCCACTGGCAGTCTACAAATTATCTTCAGAAATGCTGCAGAACAATACAAATTTAATTATTTTCTGACTAAAGCTGTTTTGGACCAAGGTTGAATTTTAAGCTAATGAGTTCCTACCCCAGGGTCCATAGTTTTCACAGCACTATATCTACCGTTCTTATTATTTAATAGATAAAGAGGCCCAACTAAATAATTTAGACAAAAGCTTTATGATACACTTAATACAGTGCTGGTATTGATATTCCATATTTTGCTGAAAATGTTTTGCGTTTGATAAATGAGGAAATGAATTAATTGTGTAGCACATTTTTCTTCTTGCGTTGTTAGTCAACCATCTTTGAGGAAACAATGAAGTCTATAACTAGTCTGATTTTTAGATAATCAAGCATATTTAGAATGTAAACTATTTTGCATAGTCATTCTGTTTTGGCATTTTTGTGCAAATATAAGGATAGCGTACTCTTTTGACCTTGTTTCAATAGGACACAAAATCTGTCAGATTAAACTAGTCTGAAAAGATTTTTTTAATGATACGCACGAAAAATAGGCCAGTAAATAGGGAGTTAAATCTTTTTGGCCAGTACCTATGTTTTATATAAAAAATAGTGGAATATGATTAGTTATTCATTTTTACAGCAACAACAGGAAACCACAAGGGATTATTTCACACAACTACATAGCCAGTTGTAGCTGATTTTGACCCAAGGCAAGAACAGGGAAGGGGGGAATATGGATTTTAATCTGAATCATAATGAAATGTTAAGTGATATAGCCTGGGTTTTACAATCACAACATACAATTCTATGAAGGGAAAACTCTTTGCTATCATGGATTACAGAGAATGGAATCAAAAGCAATGAATATTGCACATTCTCTAGAAAAGAAGGTTGCCATTTTAAAATATTCTCAATCACTACTATAGCACCAAACCTTTAATATACTTTAGAAAATGAGCTTTTGATACACTCCTACACCTGTATTATTAACCACAATGTATGATAACCAAATTAAATTTGCTGCTTTCTCTAAAGTCTGCATGAGAAATTCAGAATTCATCTAGAAATTTGTTAGAAAAATTCTGCACCAATCCAAGAACATGTTTCTGTTTAAAAATGGAAAGGTCTTTCCTTCAGGCAGTTGATGCAATCTGCTTCAGAAAACAGCAATTCTATATAATTTGAAATGGCATTGATAAGGTATAATGTACATACATACAACAATACAAGGTCACAGAATATGGTGTAACTTGTGAGATGATTGTGCATGAAAAAAATAGAAGACAAACCAGAATACTGCATTCAACTATCAACGCACAGATCAATCATGTCTAGTCAAAGATAATCTTCCACAAGATTATCTGTTTTGTATTATATTTTCATATTAGGAGGTTGTTGTTTTTCATTTTTTTAAAAAAATAAAAATTGTCATTTTAGTCCATACTATAACCATGTTTTACTGCAAAGCATTTCTAAAAATCAAGTGTTTTGAGCCAATAACTTTGTTTGTGTTACAGATTACATATTGCTAGAAAGATTTACTGAGTCCAAGAAAATGTAAAGATTCAAAGCAATCAGACTAAAAATTACAATATTACCATTAAAAGATCTTAAAGTATGTAAATAAAGGATAAGCAATAAGCAACAGCACACTAGCCAAATATATCTATTCCTATTTATTACATTAAGAAATACATAATATTTGGAACAGCTGACAGCCTCACATCATGGGAAGCTGTTTACACCAGGTGGAACTCACTGGATAATTCACATTTTCTTGATCATTTCCAAGAATGTGTACAGCCAGCATTATTGCCCATGTGAAGCAAAGGGCAACAGAACCTCTATTTAGCACATATTTTTTTGAATGCCTTCTACACAGGGACTCTGAGAAAGCTAATTGCACCATACATCTAGAAACACCCAGGGAGATCCCAGGAATTGTATCTAAGGAAGCCTGAAAGCACAGATGACTCCTTAACAAGAAATATAGCTAAATTCCTAGCTGCAGCAGAAAATGCCTAAATTCAGCTTACTCAATATTTACAACTCACTAAAGGATAAACAGATGCTATTTTCTATTCCCTCACCAGGGTTAAACAGTAATATATGTTCTTTTATTTTGCCTTATTTCAGTTCTGCCATTAACATTATTTTTAAGTTGTTTTAAATCAATTTATGTTATATTTGAATTTATTTTATTAAATTATTTGTGTGCAGTTTTATTTGGGTCTATAACCGTAGAATTAAACAAAGGAATATTAGAATTAGACAAAGGACATGACACCAAAAATATAAAAATGAATAGAAGAAAGAAAAACAGAGAAAGATTCTAATAATGAAAAACTGTGAAAGATAGAAAACCTATAATCAAAAGTAAATCTAATTGTAGTTACTCCATAATAGGATAGATTACAATCAACAATTGTTTTTGTTTTTACTTATAAAAGGGAGAGATCCTAAGACATATATTTTATACATCATAGAAAGCCATTTCAGATAACTGTTTGAGTAAATATTTAAAAACTGAAGGAAAGGAATTAAATGGGAGGAAGGAAAGAGAAGAAAACTGATTAAATAAATGAATAAGTGTTCAAAATTTTGTTACCTTTTCACAAAAGATAAAGACATTGTTTACACTATTATTTTATTAATTGAAACCCATGAGGCAGCACCTGGGAGCATTTGGATCACTTGCCAGCTTCCTCCTGGACCATGAGGTACACTTGCCAGAGAGGTCCCCTGGAGGCACAGCCTCCGATGGAGCTTCTGTGGCTGCATGATCCCAGAGGCTGGAGTGCTCCTGCATGTGCAAGCAGTGCCCAAGAGTGCTCCAGAGTGAAATCACTTTAAAGACATGCAGGTTGAAGTCAAGTAATTTAAAAATGAAGACAGATTGTCCCAAGAGAATGGTTTGCAATAATTTACTGTGTGTATATATACTACAAATTGTTCAGTGGAAAATCTCAACCTATTACTAGCACTTAGGATAAAATACTTGAAGCTCAGGTGCAGGCCGTGGCCAGGAGCGCCTACTTCCAGCTACGGCTAGTCCGTCAACTGAAGCCTCTTCTGGATAGAGACGACTTGGCCATAGTTATCCATGCTCTGGTAACCTCTATATTGGACTACTGTAATGCACTCTACATGGAGCTGCCCTTGAAGACGGTTTGGAAGTTGCAACTAGTGCAAAATGCAGCTGCTAGAATGCTGACCGGAACATCTAGCCAGATGCACATCACGGCGGTTTTAAAAGAGTTGCATTGGCTGCCAATTTACTACCGAGCCCAATTCAAGGTGTTGACTCTGACGTACAAGGCCCTAAATGACTTGGGCCCCAAATATCTAAAGGAGCGCCTTCTCCCATATCGACCTGCCTGTGCCTTAAGATCAAGTGGTTGTCCCACTGCCTTCAACAGTGAGGTTGGTGGGCACCCGTGAGAGAGCCTTTTCTGTGATGGCCCCCAGACTATGGAATAGCCTCCCCCTCGAGGTGCGTCATGCCCTTTCCTTATATATATTTAGGAGGGCGGTGAAGACGCACCTCTTTGCCCTGGCCTTTGGCTGAGCTGCTTATGTTCCCCCTACCCCTCACAGTACAGACACTGTCATTTTAAACATATTGTACATGTTTTATTCTTGTTGGATTTTTAATGTTTTTTACTGTTATATTCTATTTTAATCTGTTGTTACCCACCCAGAGACCTTCGGGTATGGGGCGGGAGAGAAATGTAAATAATAAATAATAAATAAATATTATCCACTTACCATTTCCAGATAAACCTAAGAAAGAGTAGTCCTTGAAGCCCTGGAGAATTTCCAGACTGTTTAGAAAATGTTGATCTTGATCACATTTCCATGGGCACCTCCATGAAGCATCTCATGTATGACATTTCCACCCTTAGTTGTACAAATTCTTTGCTGGAGTGGGTGACCTATGTGACCTGTGTGGGGACAAGGCCATGAAATAGTACTGACTGCTGCTTTTTCAGATGTCCTTGGCACACCTCTGTGAACACACGGAAGTGCCCAGTGACAAAGCAGGGAGGGTGCCTCTATGGAGGGATCCATCCCCAGATGCCTCCCACCACAGCTATGGGGACACCACCATTAAAGATCAAATGAACAGAAAGCAACCTCCCATGTTTTAAGTTCTGAATATTGCACCATAGTCTTGAGCTGTGTTACTAAGTACTAAGTACTTTTTCAAACTGCTCTGTGAGCACAACAACGTGAACAACAGGTAATAATAATAATAATAATCTCATTTTATCTCCTTCTCTTCCCTCCTCCACCATACAAATAGGTCTATAATAGCTTCCTTTCCCACAGAATAAGCATTAGAAAGGAACAGTTTTTGTTGCTCAGCTGTGGTCTGAGAACCACAACTAGTTCTCTCAAATGTGTCAACAATGTCTGAGCACATTCTGAAACACCATAGTCCTAAGCTGGTAGCAGCTTATCTGTCAGAATGATAACACTGTATGTGCTATAAATATATCAGAATCCTTCACACACACACATATATATATAGATGTATATAAAGAAACTGCAGAGGAATATCTTGCTTCACCAAACATAGAACCCACTCAAAACAGATGCCTTCCAAGGTATTACACTGTCTCTGAGAATTGATGTTAATATTCTAATTATCACTGGAATAGATTTGTGCCAGTTGTTCACTGGATTATTTTATATCTGGTGTTCTAGAAAATGATTGCCTACAAGCATCAAGAACATTGTTTTATTTGATGATATTGGAGCACAGTGAAAACTTAAGCCTAAATAATCCAAGGCCTGATTTCATGCTCATTTATGAAAGCCTGGGCTGCAGGCCTGTGGTATTCCATATATGCTTAGTTTGTTGTTGTTGCTGCTGCTGCTGCTGCTATTTTAATATTATGCTAAACCCTTGCCACTCAGGATCAGATAGTAGTCTCAGGCTCAAATTGAACTGACTTGGAATAAACTGGATTATTTCCTTCCCTACACTGGGGAAAAAAATAAAACATATTTAATCCATCTCACTTTGACATGTGCCCATTGACATGGTGGCTGGAGTACCAAACTGTGCTGCAACAGTGCCGGGCAAAGCAGATCCTGTACCTTCAAGGGTGGGTTATGGTGTCAAAAGGGTGGTGTGCAGGTCCTAACATATTAGTCTCCTAATTAGCAAGAAGTAGACAGTGGGTGTTTCCACATTTACCACTTGAAATCTGGATTAAGGAAATCCAGATTAAGGAAATCCATCCCTGGGAAGATCCATCTGAAATAAGAATGGATCTAAATGAGGCCTAATGCATCTGCACTCATATGGGAAGCACAGATAGCAACAAATGCATCATGTGTTTGCTGTGTGGATGCCAGAGCACTGATTTTCAGAAGGATCAAGCCTCTCTGAGGCCCTGCCACCCAAGGTGCCACGTGATTGGAGCACTCAGCCATCAGTCGCTGCTCATTTCCACCGTGTGTGGGTGTGTCAGAGACAGACTGCCCACCAATCAGCAGCGTGCTTGAGATCCCATGGCTGCCCGGCTGCACTCAACATGGCAACTTCTGGTCCCACCCACATCCATTCCCTCTCCTGTCCCTGTGCAGAAACATTGTCCTTTGATCCGGAATTTGCAGGCAAGAACAGTTTGAAGACCTAATTTTTCAGGTCTTTCCGAAAACCAGTTTTGGTGGCCTCTAGACCCCATTAGAGATGGATCTTGTGTGAGCCCATGCGGAAGCGCCATCCTTGAAGTGGCCCTAATCTGTCCTGCTCTGTGGAAGGTAACTTGCAGATGTGTGCTATATGTGTCCTTATCGGGTGCTTAATGGGGTCTTAACAGCCGGTGCAGAAACATCCAGGGTGTTAAGAGGAAAAGATACATCTTGCCATTTTGTATGTGTGTGAATTTGTGCGCAAATGCTGTTGCATACTTTGTCATGTTTTGTGTGTTTATGTATGCAAACATGCTCACTGCGTGTTTTATATACTTTATGAGAATTCAAGTTTCAAGGGTAAGTCTGCTGTCTGATCCCATCTCAACCAACAAAGAAGTGAAACAGAGGTATATATTGGTGGCCCCACCTTTTAAATATCTACATCACAGCATATGCAAAGATTCCATTCCATTTTTATTTATATACCTCCTTTCCAAAAGTAAATTTTGCCCAATGTGGCAACAAATGGGGGGAAAATACAATGCAAATACAATCATTACATCAGAGAAATACAGCTAATAAATATAATCAACAACTTAAATCAAAGACAATTTTTTACTCAAGGCAGTTTACATAAGTAAAAAATACATTGCAATTCATTATATACCGTAATAATAAAAAGAAAAAAAACTTATAAAGCAGGTGGGAAAGCGAGTGAATGAGTCTCCCTCCCCTCATCCATGGCGGTCCAGACGTCTTTCTCCAAACTTTGGAATAAAAATTGTTCCCCTGCTTCTACACACAGATACGTTTATCTCCTCCAACTCTAAGATAATACCTTCAGAATCCTTCCTTAAGACATTGCCAGGAAAACATTTCTGGACATGAAGAATGTTTGGACCACAAGGGAACTAAACTCAAAACTTAGAAAAATGAATGATCAAATGCTACATTTGATTAAATCAAAACTGTGAATCATAAGCGATATTGAAAGATGTTGATAACAGATTGAAAGTATTTGAGATATGGTTTAAATAAATAAATAAAATCTTGAAGTCCTGGAATTGACACGAGAAACAAAGGAAAGTGAAAATATTTGGTCCAGATGTTCAAACAGAATTATTTACTATAGTCCTTAATGGACTGATCCAAAATACTGTATGAATAATGTGCAAGAATGTCAATGATGACATTCATTGTCATCAACTTCCTGGAAGGAGAGGATACCTAGACTGTACTGAAGTAAGACTCTTTTTCAATATTGTCTTAAGGAGCATCTGTTGGATAACAAGTAGAAGACCAAAACTATGATTTTCTCATATAGCCTTAGATAACTATTACATAGAAAAAATTAATTGTTTCAAATATTTTAGAGTTGTCCATCATATACCAAAGCAGCCCCAAGATTTAATTGAAAATGAGGGGAGCATGGGCAGACTTTTTTCCAGACTTTATTACACAGGGATTCATTCAAATTTGGACATTCAATTTTGAACTGAACGTCTATAAATTCAAATTTAAATATTTGAACGAATTTTGGATTTTTGAAATCTATTCATTCTAATTATTTGGACATTCATATGTGTATGGGCACACACACGATGCGTGCACATATGCACTTTTCCAGCATCCATACACATTTGTACAGATCAGTACATGATGAAAATGGGATGCATACAGGATAAATACAGGATGCGTATGGGTGCGTATGGGATGTGCACGGATGTATACGGGAAGCGTAATGATCCGTACTGGCACATAGAGATGTTGTTGACACTGGTATGTGCAAATTCGAATAGAAAATTTGAATGAATGGATTCGAATCTATTTGGATCGAATCAAATGTGAACACATTCGAATGTTAAAGATTCGAATTTATTCTTATTTTTGGGTACTCTATTTGAATTGAATCAAATCCCAAAAATTGCATTCATGTACACCCCTACTATTACATTATTTTTCTGACAAATCAGCAACCTAGCTTTTTATAGTACTCAACTAACATCTGGATTTTTGCCACCACCATAGTCCCTGAGATCTCTCTTTTAAGTACCTCAATGTGTCTCAGATATTACCCTAAGACTCAAATCTGGCATACCCCAAACTGACTGCTCCTCCCCATGATCAGAATACTGTGAGACAAATCTGAGTTCTCCTCAGCCTGTCCCTATGAACAGCCTCTAACTGGAGCTACATTTGGGGCAAATGGCACAATTCCACACCCCTAAAAAAAAACCCTTTACAACTGTTCTCGCTCCAAATTAGCAGGCAAGTGTGTATTATTCTGATTCATGGGGACACTCCTGGGTTATTGGGGGAGGAATTTGGCGATCGGAGCATTAGCAGGCAGGGTTTGGCTGTCCCTGCTGTGTGCGCTGCAATCACAACTGCTTGGGGAAAGAAAATAAGGCAGCAAAGAAATTGAGCTGAAATGAACTCTCATTTGCCCTCTCCGGCTAAAAGCATGCCTCCCCTTGCCTGATCCCCTGATCAACAAGGCACATGTGGGTACAGGGGTAGATTTTCCTCACAAGCGCTGGATCACTCATTCTCTGCCAAAAAGCTATGGTTTTCAAAGCTAGGATTTGAAACTGCTAAGTAGCTGGAAGCATGGGGGGACCAGAACGGCATTGTTGAACAGAAGATAAGAAAATGGATCCAAGCTGCAAGGGTTTAGAGGGAGGCTGATGTGAACACAAGGCTTGCTGTCAAGTGGAAATGTGCTTGCTGGCTTGCAGATATGTGCACATCTGCTAAAGTCACAGTCTATTATGCCCCCCCTTTTGTCTTTTTTTTCTTATTCCTGTTGTGTGTTGTGTTTTTGGAGGTCCACCTGGATGTGTTTCCCAGGGATTTCCTGTCATTGCAGCACCAGGCAGGACAGGGCATGGTGACGTCAGCCGAGCTTCCAATCAGGGCAGAGGGGGTGGAGAAAAAAGGATGCGGTTTCCCCGATGCAGGGGGTTACTGCATTTGCTTGGGACGGGTGGATTCAAATTGAACCCACACTCTCCTCCAACGCATGGGAACATCTTAATTCAGATTGCCATGCAGATTAAGGATGCCCTGAATCAGCAGCAAAGTAATTGGAGCCCATGCGGATGCAGTCTGAATCTAAAGCGGTTCTGGTAACTATAAATCTACAGCTATGAAACTGTGGCTGAATTCATATTCACATGTCTTTAAATACATGTGCCTTAAAGGTAGTACCATGTGGCCTTCATGTTCTCAGGGGGAAGGACAGATTGGTGGCTAAACAATCCCACCTGAGAAACATCTAAAAACTACATCAGATATTGTGTGTGAATTCACCCTCATTCCCTCCATGTTTATAATAATAATAGGCAGGAGTTTATGTTTTACACAAAATAATCCTCCCCCAGCTTGGGGAAAGAAGATCCTTAAATCAGACATACACAATAAAGAGGGCACTGAATTTTTAAAATACAGTTGACCATTAAGCAATCATAGGTATTTTAATTCACACAGTCCAAAACACTCAAGGACTCAAATGCAGAAGAAAATGTCCATGTTTGAACTCACGGGCGAATAGGAACCTTTCAGAGAGGGCAATCATCCCCTGATTCTTTCTCCATGGGTAACTCACAGTTATCCCTTAAATATAATTTCATATAAGAAATGGCTCATGGCAGAATAAGATAGGCAAAGTTCTTCTATAAAATGTGCCTTGTTAATCATGAAAATACACTGACTGGCATAAGAGCAGTCATAAAGTTGTTTACTGAGATATGAACAATCATAAATGGTATGACTCAGCAGTATTGTCCATATCACAAAAATGCTCCCACCTTGAAAGAGAGCATGGATACTTGTACTAGAGAAAGCCTGCAGAAACATTGAATGAAGGTTTAATGATACAGAACCTGACTGATAAAAGAAATTTCAACAGGGAAAGTCTGCCCCATTTAGCTCGGCAACTTTGGCAGTCTGTTCACACACCAATTCGATCTGTACTACAGATGGCTGACTCAACTGCTTTTCTCCTACAGTACATCATATTTCTCCCCATATGCTGCCAAATTGTCCACCAAATTTGTAAACAGAATCTAATTAGGCAGTGGGCACCCCCTCAGTTTCCCACAGAAATACACACATGCACAAACTTGCCAATATCAGATAGCCAAAAGTAATAGCACGAAGCACCGCAGACATTAGATGATAATGCAAATTAGCCCACCATACGTGGTTGGGAAACAGGAAGAGGTAAGTAGGTTAAGAGCTCCCTTGGTTACCACTGGCCGTCTATTTGGGCTCAAGGAAAACTTGGTAGATGCATCACAATGTATCTATTGAACAGAAATATCCAGTAGTACTTCAAACAAAAAGTCATTCGTATTTTAGTCTACAGGTGAAACAACCCATGAAAGGTTATTGAAACTCAAGAACCTGTAAGACATTCAGAAGCCCTACAATTGTTTTTCAGACAAAGCTCTTATGTGGAAAAATAAAACCTAGATCCTAACAACCTGTAGTATTAATGCACTATTAATGCTGAGCAAATCTATGCAGTAAATTTTATGCAAAGGGGCTTTATTATATATGCTAGAATAAAAACAAAACTAGATGTTTCTCAATAAGAAGCCAACATGTGGCCTTCAGGCCAAATTTCATGTGGATAGCAAATGGAAAAGTATGGGGGAAATAAGCAAGAGGCCCCACTTTTAACTCTGGCTACATTTATAAATATCTGAGGGCCACCTCTAGGGTGACACAGGGTTGCCCCAGAGCAGAGACTTCAGGTATACTCTGCATGCTTCTGAATCCCATCCAAAGATGGCAGTTAGGTGGGCTAATGGGAGAGTGGAATTTCCCACCCAAGGGTGGCTGCTTGTTGAGACTTTTTGCCATCTCAGACCACTGATGCTACAGTTGTCCAGCATGATCAGTGATCATAAAAGGCCACAAAGAGGCTATAAAGCACCATTGCCATCCACCCTCATGCTGATCCTGGCTTAACTAGTTTGGGCAGCCCCCAGAAAGGCTCTAGTGTAGGGACGTGCATGAATGTGGTTTTTGGCATTCGATTTACAATGAATCAAATGTTAGAAAATTCATATTCATATGAATAGGCCCTTTTGAATGTTGTAAAATTCTATTCCATATGAATGCATTAGGGATATGCATGAATATTCAAAATATCCATTATTCGTGCAAATTTGGACGGATTCGGACATTTGTAAATGATTCGTATGTTCAGACATTTGTACTTTGGTATTCGTACAAATACGAATATTTTGAGTTATTTGTACAAATAATTCGGACATCCGTATATGTACCTGTCCGTACGCACCTCATACGTATCTGTATGCATATTGTCCGTATCCATACAGATACATACCGGATGAAAACGGGATGCATACAGGATGAAAACAGGATAGGTATGGATGCATATGAGATTCAGATCATTGGATACGTATTGAATATTTGAATGAATAGATACGAATGTATTCATATCAGTTCAAATGTCCAGACATTCATTTTTCTTTACTCGTATGAATTCGGATTTTCGTGCACACCCCTAGAATGTATTCATACAAACAAATACATATCCAATACATACCCAAGATAGGTATCCGCTACATACCCCATAACAAATTGGCTCTGAAAGTGTCATATCTGACCTGAATCCACTTTTAATACGCTCTCAATCCTTGTCAAATGCACTCTAGGCCATTGCAGATGTGACTGGCACATGTGCTTTCCCATCTCCCCTGTTAACGAATATCCGAATTATCTGTAAAAATGTCCAAAAATGTTCATATTCATACAAATGTCAATGTACAAATATCGTAACATTCGATTCAAATGTCCAAATTCGTATGAATAACGAATGTTACTAACATTAGTGCACATACCTACTCTTGTGGCCATGGGATGGCTTTTCTGAGGACATAAGCATATAAACCATCATCTATATGCTTATAAAATTTTATACCTAAGACAATGCAACCTGCAAATACAAACAATTGATAAAAATGCAACATCTGAAAGGAACTAGTTGCAAACATAATAATTTAGTGGATAAGTACCTTTCTGATGAAAGATCACAAAGCAACAAAATGCAGTTCGTTGGCATTAAAACACTTCATTTAACTCTAATAACTGTGGCACTTGTGCACAGCAACATGAGATCGAAGCCCAAGGTTGTATTCCCATGTGGCAAAATGACCAATGGAGGAACCAATGGAGGCAAGGAAAGTTCCACATCAGATGCAGACACCTCTGGGCTCAGCCCTTTTGGAGGATTCAGTATGAAGGACATGTTTACTGCCCCCTTGCTCAAATGCTGTAATTTCAGGCTGCATGCTGAATATGCATTCCAGTTGAACAATTGTTCCCTGGTGCACACGTCCATTCACAAAATGTATTTCTATGTTTCATAAGCCACAGAGAAGGCGGCTAGGGTCTTAGTCATTTGACTGAGGCCCTCCTGTGTCCGTGTCAGCTTCTACAACAGTCTACTCCATCCAGACCTACAACAGGCTTTGTCTCAATGGAGTAGGCCTAGATAGAATGGCCTACCGTTAATGTTTCATACTACATCGACCCCCTCTCTTACTGTATGCACACACAGTGTGTATGTTTGAAGGAAATGAGCCTTTACACTACTAATACCACATGCCAATCATCCACTGGATTTGGAACTGGAAACAACCAAGAACAGTCAGATTTAAAGTGGGTCCAAGCAGATTTTTCTGGTTCTTGCATGCCCACTGGCAGAAGTGTAGCTTCTTCCATACCCCTATGCGTTAGATACAAGCGTTATTGATATATCCCTAAAGCTTCTGGCAAAGTGGATTATAGATTCTTTTATGCTGCAGAGTAAACACCTTAATTAGACCTGTTCTATTCCAACTGGGTATAGTATTTGCATGTTCCTATGCATGAAGATTAGGCATGTGCAACATATTTCAGTCCTGAAATATTTTGACATGAAATTATTGGTTCTGAATGTTTGATGCTCAAAGTAAAACAGTCCTTCTTTGAGGGCTCAATCAAAGCAACTAAATTTCACATTGTTTCATTTTGCTGTTTCAAATGCCTATTTTCCCTTAGGTATTAGACAGGCAGGGGAATAAAAATTAATGTTAAGAAACAACCTGATTGCCCACTTCTTTCATGGTAGCATCCATCATGCCCACTACCTAGTGCAGGTAGGTTGGGGGTGGGTCCACATGGTTGCTCAGGCCCCTAGGCACCCTACTGTTTGGAGGTCCTTGGACGAACAAGAGGCACATTATGCACTTGTGTGAATGATGCCTTAAATATCATCTCAATAAAGCTGATATTAGGCAAGATGGGTATACAAATGCATATGTGAAGGTTAAATATACAAAACTGTGTGTTCTCAGGGAGGAGGGAGTGCATAATACATCAATCTAATACCCCTTTTTCAGTTGCAAAAATGTCTAAGATAACATGGGCATGCTTCAAAATATAAATGAGGGGTCTGAGCTTTTATAAGGAATATAATCAATTGTCACATGCAAGAAAATGTTCAACATATTAATCATATATGTATTTGACTGAATTAAAAATATGATTTCTATTAGACACGTGCAATAATAAGTTGCAGTAAAATGGATCCTGCCAATCTATAACGTAATAGGGAACAGCCAAGTTTTCCCACCAGTGACTGTCTAATTTACCTTCACTGACACTATTTTTGGTTTTGCCCTATAGATCATTGCCAGCCTCTGAAATATCACTTCCTACAGACACTACCATCTTAGTCTTAAGAGGAGAAATTAGCTAAAATGAAATGAGAGTCCATAATGACCGTTGCCATGTCAGCAATTCCCTATTACTGTTCTATTGGACAACAAGCTCAAAAGAATCCATTTGAATATAATTAATCCAGATTCACATTCTCATGGGATGTCATCATACCTCACCAACACCTCACCCAACTTTATCCTTATTCTGCCCACTGGGGGAATTTTTTTAAAAAACAGTATTTAAAAAGTTTCCATTCATAAAATACTTGGAAGCATTATAATCTCAGTGGGGTTTATACTTTTTTTTACCCTTGCTTTCTCCATCATCAAGGAATGCTTCAAGTAATAGAAAGCTGCCTCCCACAATTCTGCAAGAATAGTTATGCACATCGGATAGCTACAAATAACTTTTATCTTGCATTGTATTAGTTTCTGTTGTTGGAAAATCACACCAAAATGTGAGGTCTTGTGTCCAATGTGCAGTATTCTAATCAAAATGGAAATGTTATTGGAAGCTAGGACTGTTTTGCTTGCTTGCTTGCTTGCTTGCTTGCAACTTTTGTATCATAACCTTTCCCTGAAGGTCCCAGGGTAGGATGCAACATACAATAAAAAACACTTACAAATATATTTAAAATATAACCTCTGTACCCTGATAATCCCTGATGGCTGTAAGAGCAACCACAGCAGTGTGCTCATGTCCTGAGCAGACTGTTGGATCAGATGGGGTATGGCTCCAATCCAGTGTGGCATTTTAAAAACATTTTTATGCCCCTCCCTCTGTTAAGGGAGGAAAGATGCACATTTAGTTATAACTGCACTGATGGGCAGCATTTCTACTCAGAAACAAATTTGTACAGGACTACTTTTGAACAACATCAGAGAACAGAAAATGAACAACAGGGAACAGAGGGGAGCTGCAAACCTAACATTTATAGTAACATGGGAGTTCCACATGGTGCAGAGTAGTTCCTGGAGTGTTACACACAGTACTTCATTCAGTGTACGAAGAAAACAGATGCACAGGATGTACATTACCTATTTTATATGTGTCCACTCTAAATGCAAAATTCAGGCAGATTCCTAGATTAGGATGAGAGCAATGTCTTGCTCAAGATCAACTACTGAACTCCACAACTAAAGTGTTTAGAAAAATTCATTTTTTAGACCACAATTTCTAGTCTAATTATAGGAATCTGAACCTTCCTCTCCCAGGTCCTAGTGTAACTGGGTAGCCCCTTCACTTGCCAGGCAATGCATTTTTCAAGCTAAAATGGTCTTATAAGTACAAGCTTTCTCCTCACTTACCTGGAGTCCAATCCAGCACAGGGGCTAGCCCTCTTCTGGTCCCTCCCTTCCACATGCTAGAGTGGAAGAGAGAGGCCCACCTCTTCCCTGGGCCACTACATTTGCATTAGGATGGAGTGAGGGCCAATCTACGTGGCCAAAATGATGACCTGGACTGGGACACTCCAGCATTCCAGAGCACCTAGACCAGCCCAGGGAGGCATGCAGAGGGTGAATGCTTCCTATTTTAACAGGGGTATACATTTTGATTGTGCATCAAATTGCACTACTGAATTGGGGCCTCGGTGAGAACTGAGGCTAGCACTCAGTGAATTCAGAAATGACTCTGGAGATCACCCAATCTGTGGACCCAAAACAGGGGGATGTCCGCTGTTCCAACTGTGGGAGGCTTTTCCCAGGACTGTGGGCTCCTTCTGTCACCAGAACAGTTCCAGACTGGCCTGTTCCTCCTGGACTGGACTGAGAAGGTAAGTGCAGAAACGTCCATCAATATAGCAACAATCTAATACCTCTACCTCCAACATTCACTAACTGTGTAAATATTCTATCAGGGAAGACTAAGCACATTAGGAACTCTGAAAATGCACCATTTCAAAACACCCCCACAGATCAAAACGTTCTTCAGAGGAAACCAAAGAGAGGCTTCCAGCTGAAACCCCTCCCCAATCCCTACTGCCCTTGCAGAAGTACCTCAACAGCCATTTTGGCAAACACAAAATGTCGCCTGGAAATTTTTTCCCCAAGGTGTACAGCATGAACTTCCTTCATAATCTTGGGTGAATGCATGACAGAAAGTATGGCCACACTCAATGCTCAGCTAAATAACAGTACAAAAGTTCAGTGACCAGTGGCAAACACCTCCAAGCCTCTTTTTCAACTGATTTAAATAATTTATATGAATAATTATCAAACCATCCCAGGCATTTCCAAAAGTACTTTCAAACTGTAAAAGACTAGCCCAGAACAGAAAATGGATGAAGAACAGGACATCAGATTCTTGGTTTTAATTATCCAAAATCCCTTCTGAAAACAGAGGGTCAGACCCAGAAAGCACTCAATACTCTTTAGTGACATTAAGGTGAACTTTAGCATTGTGACCTTGTGGGAGACCCATTCCCCCAATCTGCCGTACCTCTTCTGCATGTATTAAGGAGCCAGCATACATATAATAAACCCCTAGGTGTGAAGAAGCGCTGGCAGTTCAACAGTATAGACTATAATATAATTGCTCAAATCACTGCTCGACCATGAAGGTCAATTGGGGGGGGGGGGATGACAAAAAAAATGAGATAGGAAATAATACAGATGAGAAAGAAAGCCAGGCAGCCAGGTTGTCTTTTGTAACACACCCAAGGTCATACCAGCATGAGAAACATGGAAAAGATGCAAGAAGAAATTAGGGATAGCCTGCTGAGCCAGTTTCAGGATTCAGACTAACACTTCTGCCTCCTACCTAGAAAAAGAACTAGAAAGAAAATAATTCTTTGACATTGGGCTCCCCTCCATGTTTGCTTGCTTGCAAGCTTTGTTTTGTGCTTCTTAGTATATTTTTGTTTATCATTTCATTGTATCATTTGGCTTGGCAGCTATATAGTTTTGGAGACAAGCTTAATATTAACCACCCTGCTTCATCTGACTTGTTCAGCCCTAACACAGGTTAATCCCTGTATCATAGCCTGCCACCAGTTTCCTAAGCCGCTTAAAAGGACATGTTATAACTTTGACAATGACCCACTAATAGTTTTACATTTCTCAGAAGTATTATGAGCTGTCTTTGTCACTTTTATCTCCTAATGAGATCAATAAATTTAGGGAGCAGACATTGCTGGCGCAAACGGCAATGGCTCCAAGGACACGACATATAAGCATTACACTACAGTATAATCATAATCTAGGAAGTAGCAACAGACCTTGACTCCCCACTCCCCCCTTTTAGTGACAACTCTAATACTTAGCTCCTGCAGCAACTAAATCTGATCGTACGCTAGGAAAATAAGGTAGCCTGTGATTTTGACATTCGGATCACAGTGTACAGCTCCTAATGAAAAGACTCACACTGGGAAACAGTTTTCCTTCCTTCCTTCCTTCCTTCCCAGGGCTTTTCTTTCTATGGTCTATTAAATATGGGATTTTATTTTTCTTTCACCACTTTATCACTGACAGATTCTATTTAGCTTATATGAAAAATAGCAGCATCCGAGAAAGCAATTGACATGTGCCTCAGCTACATCTGATTAACAACAGTCCTGCATTTCACAACATGCAATATTCTCTATTCACCTGCTCGGTGTTCCATACCTCCTTCCTGGGTACTCCCCCCTCTCAAGATAGTCTCACTTAGGGATGCATGACGAACTCAGTCTTTGAATGCTGCGGGTCAGAACTGACCTCATCCAAATTCCAAATTAGCCTGGGAATCAGCCTTTAGACACCAGCTTTTGTCCTTCCAAGATGTTCCACATCAGCGACCAGCCTGGAAAAAAGAAATATATCCAAATGTGTTTAAAATTCATATTTTGGAGGAAAGTACTATTGGAAATGTATGAGGAGAGGGAATGCATTTTAAAATATTCACTGTATTTGCTTTTTTAAAAAAAACAAAATGTAAGCAGATTAGTGCAGAAAGAAAGACAAATGTGAAAAGTTTTTTTTTTAAGGTGTTAGTCAGAGAAGACCTGCATTTTAAAGATACAATCCTGGGGGGAGGGGGGGTATCACAGTTCGGACCATATACTACTTGATCACTGTTAATAGAAATATTTCCAACTCCTATAGCAATCAAATTCTGCTTTTTAACTGAGATCCCATCCACACTGCCAATGGAATGGAGGCTTCTTTTGCAAAAGGCAGCAGTAGTCCCAATCTCTCCAGCACCTCCATTGCCTACAGTTGCAGTACACAAGTAAAGGCAGGTGTCAGCACCTGGAAGTAATGTGCTGGCTGTCACTTATCCTCCTACTTTCTCTGTTGCATTTTGGGGCGGGGGCGGGGGCGGGGGCGGGACCAAATACAGGATAGAAAGGAGTGGGTGCATGAGCAGAGATACCGACATGTCTTTCTTCCCATTCAATAAATGAGATTGCAACCCTCTTCAGAAACTGTTAGGGAGGGCACTGGTGTGGATCCTTTAGAAACACCTTAGAATAGGGCTGACCCTTGGCCAGGGATTTTCCACTCATGGTAGAGTCACAAAACACCACAGCTATGCAACCAGAAGGCCACAAAAACACTGAGGCTGTGTCTCCACTTACATGCTCAGGTACCAGAAGCAAGCACCTGGGGCACTGTGTCTCCACATTTGGTGTCATGATGTGTCCACCAGAGCAAGATGCCCACCCAAAGCAGCTGGGGCAAGGGGGGAAATGAAACCAGGAAGTGCCTGGCAATGTGGCCGGGTGAAAACTTCTGAGGGACCGCCATAAGGCATGGAGTCACAGCCTGAGAGCCCTCTTTGGAAAGAAGCAAGTTCTGTCCTGTTTTTGTTGTTTTTGCTGCTGCTGCTGCTGCTTTTATGAATTTTAATTGTTGCAACCTATCCAGAGAATTCAGGGTATAATGCAGGATAAAAATGCAAAGAATAAATAAATAAATAACTTTTCCAAGGAGCTTTTTTATTATTTAATTTGCCCTGATATTACTTCACTTTTCTGTTTGCTATGTGAGTAGAGAACACTGAGGTAGGGGTGGCCCATGTGGAAGAATCCTGGCATTGGCAAAATATAATTCATGTGTATTTATTTCTTGCACTTTCAAAGAGCCCAGAAAGGTGCATGTTTCTTCATCCTTCATTTTCTCCTCACACCAGTCAAATGAGGTGGGTTAGGTGGGAAGGCAGTCACTTATCCAAGGCCACCCCATGAGGTTCTATGTTAGAATAGGAATCTGAATAATGTGTTCCTCACGACTAATCTACAACTTTTTTCTATTGCTATTTTTACACGAAAAACCTCCAAGCAATAAAGGCCATAATCCTTACTGAGCAATTCCAATGGCATTTTGAGGCTACACAGATCCCTTTCAGGTGTTCTCCTTTGCAGTGCTAATAAGGGGGAAAGTTGGGGGGCTTAACTGAGAATTCAAACTCAATTGCTCGGCCTTCTGCTTTCACCAAATTATGGTTCCTGGTAGCCTTTTTTAGAACAATAATGAAAAGAACCAGAACTGCCACACCTCTTCATTTCAAAATTAAGAATTCTTACTGGAAAAGTTGGTTGCTCTTTTGAAAAAAAAATCTTTTTGATATTACTCAGAAATGAAACTCAAATCAGAAACAATACTGTGGCATGAAAGACTGCTGGACCACCTAGAAGCAGCAGGAAGGGTAAAGAAAAAATGTTTCATGCATGCCTTCACTGAGAAGGAATTGTGAATATGAGCCCTCATGAAGAGTTTAAAGTAGCGAGTTAGCATAGGTCCATTCATTAAACATTAAAGCAGTAATTAAAACAAGCAAGTTTCCTAACTGGGCTCTTGAGTATACAACTGCTGTTGCTTATAGGAACCATGTAAAAGGTGAACAGATGGAGGCAGACTACTGAAGTCCAGTCTTCGAATATAATCTGCCTCATGTGCAAAGAGAAACTGGTGTCCTTCAGAGCTGGTAAGGCAGAAGACACTACCATAGGAGTTGGAGCCAGGGATGTTAAACAGGGTGCATTACCTGAGCTGTATTCAGACATAACAAAAGGGGTGCCTCAGAAAGTCAGTCTGTGCCCCTTGTGTTCCCAAGCCTTCTCTAATCCACTATTGATGATGATGATGATGTAAAGGCAGCAGTTACACACAGCAAACGAGATGACTATGCTGGATTTCGTATTATATCACTAGTCGGGCACTTTCCAAGCACCTAGGACTGCGTGATGTATTGGCGAATTATGCGAGCAGACAAAGGTAAAGTGGCTTTTTGTAGCTGGCAGATGGATATTTTGTCAATGCCAATGGTTTTTAGGTGCCCGCTGAGATCTTTTGGCACCGCGCCCAGTGTGCCAAGGATGATTGGGACCACTTTCACTGGTTTTCGCCAGAGTCACTGAAGTTCAGTTCGCAGGTCTTCATATCTGGTGAGCTTCTCCAACTGTTTTTCCTCAATTCTGCTGTCACCTGGAATAGCAACGTCGATGATCCACACCTTCTCTTTCTCAACAATTGTAACATCAGGGGTCTTATGCTCCAATTTTTGGTCAGTCTGAAGCCTGAAGTCCCAAAGTAGTTTTGCCTGTTCATTTTCAACAACTTCTTCTGGCTTGTGATCCCACCAGTTCTTTGCCACTGGCAGATGATACTTTTGGCACAAGTTCCAGTGGATCATTTGTGCTACAGCATTGTGTTTCTGCTTGTAATCAGTTTGTGCGATCTTCTTGCAGCAGCTGAGTATATGGTCGATTGTTTCATCAACTTCTTTGCAGAGTCAGCACTTTGGATCTTCTACTGATTTTTCAATTCTGGCTTTGATGGCATTTGTTCTTATTGCTTGTTCTTGTGCAGCAAGAATCAGTCCTTCTGTTTCCTTTCCACTTATGAATCTTCTCTGATCAGCTAGCTGCAGTTCTGGTGCATCTGTTTTTGATAGCCTCATTTTCCAGGTTCTGATTTGTAGTAGCACTTCATGACTATATGATTCTCTGACCTTGAGAATTTCTGCCACTTCCTTGTTTGTGAATTTTGTTCCTGTAGCCCACTTGTCAACAGTTGCCCAAGTTCCTCAGCAACCGCCACAGTCCTTTTTATCCTGGGTAACAACTGAGCCAGTATAGACTTCTTTCTTGTTTGTGTCTCCATTATGTCAAATGGGTTGGGTGCACTTAGTCTGGCTCTTCTGCTTCGGCCACACCGGCATGGTTGAACCTGCCAATAGTTTGCACTACTGCCAGCCCAGCTCTCAGCTTCATTGGAGCACTCAAGCCCCACCACTGTGACAAGGGCCACACCCATCGGGGAGGTGATGATGAGGATGATGACATAAAACAACAGTAACACACAACAAATGAGATATTTATGCTGGTTTTGGTCATTGTTATCACTAGTTGAGCCCTTCTCAGGCACCTAGAACTGAGTGATGTAGCGGTGAATGATATGAGCAGATCCCAGCAAAGTGGCTTTCTGTAGCTGGCAGATGGATATTTTGTTGATGCCAATGCTTTTCAAGTGTCCCCCCCTCCAAGTGTGCTGAGAACCACTGGGACCACCCTTGCTGGTTTATGCCAGTCACTGTAGTTCTATTTTCAAGTCTTCATATCTGGTTAAGTTTTTCTGTTATTATACTGTTGTTGTTGTTGTTGTTGTTGTTGTTGTTGTTGTTATATTGTTGTCTGATCACAATCTTAGACTAAACTGGCATGGTCATCCAGCATGCACAAATGATTTCCATGTTCCCAAATAACTGATAGCTGGATGAGTTTCCTCATTGGAAACAGCTGGGGAAGTTCCAACCCATCTTCACAGCCTACACACCTCCTCCTAAAACTATTTTTGGAATCTTGGCATGGAGAAAGCCATGCTGCCTTTGAAGATAGTAATCTCATGTTGGCAAGACTATGAAGACAGGCTTGTTCAGCACCAACTGTGTTCTCCAAACATGACATATAAACAAGGCCTGGGCCAATCACTAATGGGGTAGCTGGTGCCTTGGGCAGAGAGTCATTTGCCTTGACTAGAGCAACTATGGCACCTACACATCGTTGATGAGTTTAGCCTGGGACAGATGACCTCTACCATATGCAGACAGTATTTCTTGTCCTGGTATAGCATAGACCTGGAGAGTTAGACCACCTCACAGGAGGTAAGTGCAGATAGGTAATCTGGCACTAAACCTCCAGCTTTTCAAGGTAAGGACAGGTCTCCCTTGTCTGGGGATGCTGTATGCAAAGGTTCTACTTATAAAGTCTGCTGCCTTAGTTTATCTTCTATCTCTCTCTCTCACGCACAACTTCCCATATGCTCAAGATCATAGGCATTTCCGCACTGCAACGCGTTCCAAACGGAACGCGTTCAGGCGGAAAGCTTAAGACAGCTCCGGGCGCTTTCCCCGTTCACACACAGACGCGCCAGAACGCGTGTAAACGCGTTCCGGAGCGTCTGTGTGCGAATGCTCAAAGCGCCGGGAGCTGTCTTAGCCGGCAAATGCCGGCCAGGGGCACGGAGACAGCCGCGGAGGCAGATCGACAATCAGCTGATTGTCAAACAGCTGATTGTCGAAGCCGCGCCGGCGTCGGAGGCGAGCCCGCAGCTGTTCGGGAGACAGAAGCAGGCGCGAACGCTTCTCCTCCCGAACGCCTGCGGGCGGCTCGTCCGCGTTGGAACGCATGTAGAGCACTTTAAAGTGCTCTACATTTCGAACGCGGAAAAGACAGCTGCGGACACGTCGGAGCGCAAGCCGCGCTCGGGCAATGCGGATGACGTGTCCGCAGCTGTCTTTTTCGCGTTCCGTTCAGCCCCGTGCGAAAACGTCTCCCGTGTGTATACATTCTGTGATTTACCACTGTTTGAAGAGAGAAGTATTCAAGGAAGCTAATAATTATATTTAAAAAGTACGCCCACAAAACTATCAAGCGTAAAACATGAAGAAGCAAAAGTAACAAATATTATTGTACACTGATTGGTGAACCATTTGGAGGAAGCACAGTTGGGTCTTTTAAATAATAAATAAATAAAGCCTTGCATTCTTAGTTAAACAGGCACTATTTCTAAGACATGAACAATCCACAAAATGGATAGGGGGATAATGGATAATGCTTTAATTTTGCCCATCACAGAGAACGTGCTAAAGTAATGGCACTGAAAATCATGGCAAAGCTGTTTCTCGGCAATGTACAACTCTGGTATGTGTAACAGCTGCTTCAAGAAGGCAGCATTTATAAAAATGGGATGTTATGAATATGGCACAAAACATACCATCCTACTATTCCAAGATCTAGCCGCAGGAAGGTTCAGCAGACTCTTGACATATGGAGGGGGAAGAATAAACCCTGAGCTTCCCAGAGCCAATAATGCAAATATACATGACAAAAGGGAGCCTTTGAAAGGCTACTATGAGAGTGGCAGCTTGCACACTTGTGTGCCCAATGCTAGAAATGAAATAATCAGTGACATCTCCGTTCTTGTCATATTCTGACGGAAAACAGAATGGCAGAGTCCTTTGACTTAGAAGGAACTTTTTTAAAAAAAGGCAAATTGATGTAATAACCAATTTCAGAAAAGATCAGGTATTCACACAAACTCACACATACTCCAAAGTTTTCAGAATTTGGATTAATGAATACAATGTGGTCCCAGATGTTTCTTCAACAGACCAGAGTTGGAAGGAAAGCTGGCTGCAGACCAAATCAAATTTTTATATTCCTCTAAGATAGTGCCAGAGACTAAGATTTCATCAGTGTAACATCTGAGCACAGAGACAATGCACCATGGTTGGCTAACCCTCATATTCAATCCATTTTACTGAAGACAGGACAAATAAACTCAGAATCAGAACATTCAATGACTCATATCAAAAGGTATAAATTGGAAGTCAACATTGTTACTGCATATAATCTAGCTGAAGAAGAATTTATAGCTTAGAATTTCTTGTGTCGAGAACTGCTGCTGTTTACTGATAGACCCCGAATGCTAGCTTTAAGCATTCATAGCCCTTTCAAGTTGAGCATTTTGCTCTCTTTGCAGTATCTGTTGTGTGCACACCCTTCAAAAGACTTAGAAAGGCTGGAAGAAAAACAAATTACCAATAAATGCCTAGTTCATATCCCAAAGCATGCAACTTTGGTTATATTAAAAATATAGAGGGAACGCATTGTGGCTGGAACATTTTTGTTAGTTATTACTTTATTTTTTCATAAACCTGGGCAGGTTTTGTTGCTTAGCTGTCACTTGCTGTGGTATAATTTTGCTAAAACATGTTACAGAAGTAATTGTGTTTTTGAAAAGTGCCATTTGGGCTGTTGGTGCCCTGAATTACTGCTGGAATAATTATGCTTAGTAAATAGCAGGTGCAATAAAGCAAATTTATTTTGTGGCAGGGTCTTATTGGCCCCAAAAGGGTTAGACTGCAGTGTCATTTAAATCTGATGAGACAGTAAACTAATATCAGTGAAAAGTAATCTCTTATCGCCTATGTGCTTTGAGTTTTTGATAACAAACATCTTTTACGCCAGAAACTGAAGAAGGGAAGTAATAAGAAATGCATCAATTTGGGAGCATTAATTAATTGTCAGCTTAGCCCTGTATTTAGAGGCACAGTGAGAACAGAGTGCAATTGTTCAGCTGCATGAAAACATACACAAGCCATTAAAAACAAAAGTGGGTACCAACAAGACAGCATTGTCCTGCCCATGGACCATCTTTATGGATCTCTCAACACCTGGTTGAAAAGCATCTTTTCAGCCAGGCCTTTGGCTAAGCTATCATGTGCTGGTTTGTTAAGCTTCACTTGGTTTGTATCTGTTTTGTGTATGAGTTTGAACTAGGGATGCACACAAATATTCGTAACATTCGTTATTCATACGTATTCATCCAAATTTGGACATTAATACATGAATCAAATGTTAAAACATTTGTATGTTGACATTCATACAAATACAAATGTTCCAGACATTCGTACGAATAGTTAAACAGGGGAGGTGGGAAAGCGGCTGTGTCACACATTTGCAACGGATCCAGATTGCATTCAACATGGATTGAGAGTGGATTAAAAGTTGATTCAGGTCGGATTTGATGCTTTCAGGGCACGGATTTGTTCGGGTTACATATCAGATACATATTTGTTCATATCGGATACATCTATATAGGATACATATCAAATATTCGTACAAATATGACAGGTACATTCGAATCAAGTAGAATCCTACAGCATTCAGAGATGGTCTATTTGAATGAACACGGATTTTCTAACATTCAGTTTGTTATGAATCAAATGTCAAAAAAACCATCCATGCACATCCGTAGTTTAAATTAGTGGTGCTTTCCTCTGTTTTATTTTTATTTTATCTTGTCACTCACCCTGGAAATGCATTGTAAAATGTGAATTATGAGGACAGGTAGAGAGACGGACAGACAAGCCAGTCATTTTGTAAGCATCACCATCAGAATCCAAAAAAGTTGGATCCAGGATAAGGGCCTTTTAAATGGAACTATGGAATACTGTTTCTCCCATAAATGACACTGATGCTGGTGCTATATGCAAGTGGTGTTCATATCAAGACCTCCATTCAGGGAGGTCACACTACAAATTGATGTTTAGGGGAGATCCCAGGCTATAGCTGTCATAGTCTAGACTTTCTGCAAGGTGGATTTGATCCACTCCCACCTGAGGACCTTTCTGCACTCACCCTAAAAACGGATATAGACACACATTAAGGATTAACACTTATCTTTGGTGCTTCTGCATTTGGGACCTTATTAGAGCCCCTTTCCGGAGGCCGCTTCTGCATTTCGGCGCACAAGACCGGTTTCTAAAACCTGTCTTGCCGCCGAAATCCGACCCTAATGTAAGACCTGCAAAATTAGGTCTTAATCCGGCCCTTCATCTAAATCCGTTTCTCCTTCTCCCCTCCCCAGCACGCCGCGTGCCACCAGAAACATGTGGTGATTGGGAGCTCCATGCTCCAGTCCCACGGCTCCGGGGGCGGTGTCTGTGGTGCGAGAATCCGGCTGCCTTTGGCCCTGGGTGCTGCAGCTTCCGCGCAGCACCTGGGCGATCCAGCCTCCCGATCTGGCATTGCTGCAGCCGCCCCGCACATGTGCGGATGCACGGGGTCTCCGAGGATCTGTCCCAGGGATTGCAGAGGCAGGGCCCCACGGGTCGCAGAGGCGGGGCCCCAGGGGTCGCAGGGGCAGGGCCCAGGGATACACTGACCATAATGCCTTTTGCTGATAGGAATTGCCTCCATTCTGTCCTATTTGGGACAGATCCTCAGAAAGAACCGTTCACCAAAAAATGGATCTTTTTAGATCCGTTTTTCAATGGCCAGTGCAGAAAGGCCCTTAATCTGTTCCCAGCCCACCATCACTGCTACTTCCTTCCCTTCTCCCTTTTCATTAGCTTAACCTAGTTCTTCATCCCTCTTATCATCCCAACTCTTAATCACCTTCACGTAAAACCTTCTTCAGCCCATCTTCAGATCTGACTGCTCACAACTCTTCATTTGTGTTTTAGTTTTCGACTCAAAATAAAACAGGCAGAAAAAGGTGTGAGTAGTATTCTGTATTACAGTATTTCATAGCTACTTGTAATTTCCATTGTATGTCGTGTGTCTTGTATAAAGACATATATGTTGCTGCTGTTTTGTCATATGGAAATAATGCACATGAAAATAACACTGTGTGATAATGATATTAATAAATGCTACCTAACATGACCAGATATGTGGATGTTCTTTGCCTGAACATCTCTCAGCTCTATCAATGTGTCATCTGGCGTGTAGCATCAGCTGGACACCTGTAACATATAATTGAAAATACATGGCTAAAAACTAGAAGGCTTTTCTTAAGTTGTTGAGTGATTTCTTTGTTCTGTGAAACCACATGCATACCGAGGTTTTGATCAACAATGGAAGATGCCACATTTGACCATCTAAGAAAAGAGTTCCTTAGCAAAAGAAAGATGGTTGCCAGATGTTAATTGTTTCAAGGCCTGGATAACTGTTATTGATGATGAGACCTATTCTAGAAGGGTACAAACAAAATATTCTTGTTACTAAGGGCCTTTCTACATTTACTTGGTTGTGATCTGAATCAGTAGATCTGGACCAACAAGGTCCTCTAGTTTGGACTGCAGCAAGTCCAGACAAGCTTCAGAGCAGGACTCTGAGGGCTTTTCTTCCTATCTTCAGAGGTTCCAGGAAACTATTTTGGTGCCCCACTTTGGTGCAGCACCAAAATAGGTGTGCCTTCATAGTCTGGAAAAACGAGAAGTCCCATGTTGGTACGTCAGTAGTCCTCAATATCAAGGGCTACTGGTAATCTTATCAGGATTATGCTCTGCACTGTGCCAACAGTGTGTACCAGTGGTGGCCACCCCATATTCTGGATCTAAGGTAAATGAAGAGCATAATTCAAAGCATATTCATTAGGAAATTGATTTACCTCCAGTAACTCTGTGTTGCTTCTAACTAATGTCATTCATATAATTCTGCCATTTCTTCTGTTGCAAGAGTTAGGGCCACTCCACGCTTGCCAGTATACTGGACTAACAAGCACATTAAATTCCTCCTTTCTGCTTTTTTTAAAAAAATAATGTTACCATTTTGTAACTTTATTTTCATAAAATAAATATTTCCATTTTTAAAAAAGTCCTCTTTTCTGCATGCTGGTGTGGTCTAAGGGAATGCAAGACTTACTGGTGGGCTGGTATAACGGACAGTGTGAAATCGCCCTTAAGATCTCACTCAGCTACTTATATCATCTCATTTCTCCTAAGAACTTAATAATGATTATAAAGTTTTAATGAGAACTGAAAATTAACGAAGAAGAAGAGCTGACTTTTCTCTCTTGCTTTTCTCACCCTTAAGGGGACCCAAAGCACTGACAAAGCTTTCTGTTCTTCTCCTCACAACAAACATCCAGCGAGGTAGGTGGGGCTGTGAGAGCTCAGGAAGGGAGCTGTGACTAGCCCAAGGTCACCCAGCTGGCTTCATGGAGGAGAACAGAATCAAATTCACTCAGTATGAGATACTACCTCAGTACTCTAACCACATGACTAAACTGATTCAAGAAAAACTTGCAGTAGAGAGGCTCAAGTTCAGTAAACACTAGTGAAAGCAATCCCTTTAGCAACTGGAAGTATTGCTCAGGATGTCTATTCTAATTCAGTCAACATAACCAATAATAGGTTTCAAAACAAGCTGGGTGTGGATGGCATATGGGGAAAGGAACACTAAGGAGTTCTGTTCCACTGAGAAAGCAGAATTGTGAAAATATGTCCCAATGGCAAAATATACTACCAAGTGCCCAGGACATTAATTAAATTACATTTCGGAATGGAAGAGAGAAAAGGAAAGAAATTAACAAGATATTGTAAAACAGCAATCTGGCAATCTGCGTTGACAAAGTGTACAGACTGTAGAGCTGAAATGGATTCTGGCAAGATTTTAAAAACACACACGAATGTACACATAGAGAGAGACAAACACTGCTTGAGGTTGAGTGAAGAGCTCTGCCGGCAGTTTCCAAAACCAATAAAAAAGGTGGGAAAGAAGAAAAAGAGAGAAAAGGATGGGGGGGGGGGGGACTGGATCTGGATGAGGGAGAGGGGAAAAAACACTGGGGAGGGGGCGTTTTATGTCCAAATTGATCCTTTATTTGGCAATATTATCCTCTATTTTGCCCTAACCCAAAACTTTTTTCTCCCTACCTACCACAAAAGAGGAGGTGAACAATAAGATAGGAGGGCTGGCAAGGGGCTGCCCTCCCAAGAGTGAAACCCTACCCATTTAATGGCACACCCACAACGGCATCAGACATTGCACAGAAGGCTATCGAGGGGGACAACCCAAAAGGTGCAATCTCCCCCCAATACTGCGGTACTATTCCCAACACAAAAAAGACAAAGTGGGCTAGCAGCAAAAATGGGAGCAAGAGCTGTTTTTCCGAGGGTTTTTTAAAATGCGTATTTTGGCCGATTTGCTCCTCGGAAAGTCCGGGAATCAAGATTTGAATGGGGCAAAGGATTTCCAAAACGTTTTAAAACATGAGTGGGAACAGGGCCAATTAGTGTTACTTCACTACCACAGAAAAAGTAATAAAAATACTAAAAGCAAAATACTACTAAGCTATCTTCTATTAATGGCAAAAGATTCTAGATCACTAATAATTCAGTCATGGAATCAGAATATTTGGGAAATATTTTCAAGTGCAGTAATTACATATCAATTGAAAATAATCCAAGGTCAAGAAATTAAGACTCCATTAACAGAAAAGTGAGGACTATTATTAAATGCAATTAATCAACCTATCACAATTTGTGACTCTCTTAAAACTTCCCTTGACTTTTTGATTCAGTAAAATGAAAAACAAATGACTATCCAACCCTTTGCTTCTACTAGTAAGCTGTATTCAGAGGTAACATTTCTTTGTTGCCCCTTACATTTTTGACATTTTATTTTACGTATATATTGTAATAAATTTTATGGATTAATAAAAGTAGCCTTTGTTTGGTACGCTTTTCTACTTCTATCAGTCCTTTCATGGATCACTAGTGATTTAATAAGTAAAGCTTTCTTTCATAATTGCACTTCCAGGTTGGCAGATACTGGTGCAAAATGTTTCAGTCATGCTTTGAGCATGCTTTTAGAATGCCTCCTGTTTACCAAGTGCTGCTTGTCCCATCTTCGTTTTATGTTGCTGACCATCAAACAGTTTCCAAATGGGCTTGTCACTGTCCTCTGCAAGGACTATGTTAACAAGCCCTGAGGTAAATATTTTAACACAGACAAAATACATTTATTTTAGGATACACTTGAGACAGTACAAGCACTTTAATAAAAGCCTGATGTCTGTCAGACATTCACGTTCAAGGGTTAGTAAGTACTGTGAATGGAGCTGTAAACAGCAGACAGGGAATCGTTTGGCAGTCAGGTTACTTAGAATAAGAGAAAGCTGTGAAATAGGGAATTTTATAGGATTGTTTCTCCAATATCATGTGGCTCTTAACACGTAGGGAAGTTTTCTGATCAACTTTCCAGTATCAAATACCTGTAAAACATCTTTTTTCTGATATTTCACTTGAATAACAAAGGCTTGACTCCTTAGGAATACAGGATCTCCCGATAGCACAAAGGCTGTGGTCACACCACTTTGATCCTTCTTCAATCTGTCTTTGGACCTCATTTTAGTCCAATCTGTTTTATTCCCGAGTCCTGATTTTAACAGGTCTCAAGCCATTATAGAGTGTTAATGCGTTTCCATTTTTGGGATTGGAGAAGAGGAGTAAAGGAGGCTGAACCATACTTTAGTGAGTGGATACTGCATGAATTTGTCTTCTCTTTTCCCCCGTGGGTGATTACACACTGTTGAGTCACAGAACCTTTATCCTATCAGAGCACAGGGTGTGTTGTGACAGTGGAGAGGTGTGGAGATAAGAAGTCTCATCAAGAAGCCTCAGGACAGGCACAGAAAGGTATGAGCATAGTGACCAAAACTGTGGACAAACTGAGGAAGAAATTATAAAGTATTGGGTGTGGTTGGAATTACTGCGTTTCAAGTCCTGTCTCTTAATAAGACAGACTATTTCAGTAAAGTGTGACCACGGCCAAAAAAAATCAATGTGACTAAAGTTGCACCCTTATTTCACAGCAAAGGCACCTTAACTAAGGGCTCAGGGCAACAAAGAAGAAGAAGAAGAAGAAGAAGAGTTGGCTTTTCTACCCCGCTTTTCTCAACCATTTAAGGGGACTCAAAGTGGCTGACAAAGCCTTCTATTCTCCCTACACTAGACACCCTGTGAGGTAGGTGGGGCTGTGAGAGCTCAGAAGAGAGCTGTGACTAGCCCAAGGTCACCCAGAAGACTTCATGCAGGAGGCAGAATTAAACCCGGTATTCCCAAATAAGAGTCCGGCTCCTTAACCACTACACCAAACTGGCTCAGTTCGGTGAGAAACCAGAGGAAGAAACCAGAATGGATGGTGGCCCCACCATCTCCTCAAGTCTTCACTTTCAGGCCTGAAAAGCTTGATGATTCCTACCCCAAGGACTTTATGATATAACCAATAAAAAGCCATTTAAAGACTTAAACCTATTAGTACTATATTCATGATATTTACTGTACCAACATTAAAATGAGAAAGATGAAATCCTGGAAGCCAAATGTCACTGGCTAATATGCATGCTCAGAATAAGGGTATGAATAAGCCTGGAGCTACTAGAAGGTCTGTTAATAATGATTTTTTAAATAGAAAATGGAAAAAAATATTAAAAGGGGGAAGAAGGCACAATGAAAAGCAAAGAATGAAATAATTATAGCCTTAAAAATACAAAACTATCAATTTTGAAAATTCTATTTTTTTTTAAGACTGGGCTTTAATTGTCACAAAGTGATGTAACTTTCCATGAGAATTTAAAATGTGACAACACTGTTTTCTATCTTAACAAAATTCTAATAACCCTTTTGTTAAACTCTAATTGTAATTGAAAACCCAGGACTGAAAAATATTCAGAGCATGAAGCTTAAGATTTTTTAATCTAAGAGGCTACGTCTTCACTTACCAGGTGAGTAAAGTGACTTCTCCCATCACATTTCCATCTGTTCCCGCAGGTGCAACAGAAATTGCACTGACCCATTGTGAGTTACAACCATCAACCAAAGTGCCATTTCAATTCTGCTGGCCTCCATAGAGGCGCTTTGGAGCACCATTTGGAACACCTCACTCCAAAGTGGAGACAAAGAGGCATCATTCTGAGTAACAATTACAACATGGTCACATGCCCAGTAAGAAGCCAACTCCATAGTAAAGTGGAGATGCGGCCCAAATCCAACTAGCCCTGAAAGCTATATATGCCAGGTATTCAGAACTGAAAGAAAACAATAAGATGGGAATCAAAATATTTCCAGATTATTTAAAGATTCACAAGATAATGTGAATATAAACAAAAGATTTGTGTTTGCTGCCACAGCGCATCAAAACAAAAACAGCCTTACCTGAGAATCTGTGGTATGAAAACAAAAACTTGGATGTCTGACAAGTTTTGAAAGAGAATCAGGAATTAAAGCTTACTGGAAGTATTGCATTGTTTTGCTTGGCTTACTGGAAGGGTTTCCATGTATTGTATCTCTTTCTCTTTCACCAGTTTGAGGAATGCAGCCCATGTGTAGCAATGCCAGAATCATGCACCTCAACATGGAGCAGCTTTCGGACATATGTATAATGGGTCAATAGCACTGGTGCCAAAAATCCTACCAGAGTCCACAAACTGATGCTGCAGTCCCACAATGTGGGACTATAGCACTTGAAAAGCAGGAAAGGTTGCTCCCATCCCAGAAGTCAGACACACAGTAACTTCACACCACACACCTCACTATTCTCTAAAGCTGGGAAACAAAAGTTCCTCAGTTTCAAAGAGACTGGTCATGGCAGTGTCTAAGTGCCTGAGGACAGCCAGTACCCAGTCTTGGGCAAATGCCTCCAAGAGTAGTTACCAGATCCCAGAGGCATTCTGCACACTTGGGTACAGGCCTATGTAGGAACACGTGCGAGAGAGTGGCCAACAGGCCAGCAGCGTTCTCTGCCTACACGCCCCACTGGCTCCGATTGGCTAGCTGATTGGCTAGCCAATCAGAGTGGCCAGAGTCCGCAGACATATGGCACTGCCAGCCGCACTTGCCACTTGGAACCCAGCAAGCACAAGGTAAGTGCCATATGTGTGTCCCCACACAGGCCCATACCCAGGAGTTAGGTGCCCAGGGTGGTTCCTGCAGGCTCAAGGGGACCCGATTCGGTCCCCTAGAACCTGCAGGAACCTGGGGAAAGAACATGGCCGGCCTGCCCAATGGGGGCAGCCGGAGGTGGGGCACACAGCTGTCAGGGAGGGAGCATGCAAACGCGCTCCCTTCTGAACAGCTGTGGGGCAGCCAGGGATGGCCGTGAATGCCCTGGGCCGTTTGTAGAGCACGATTTTGTGCTCTACACCTGGAACACATGTGAGCGCCCTGGGACAGGCTGCGGCGGTTCCGAACAGAACTGCCAGCCCAGGGGAGCAAATGCTCTGTCCCCGGGCATCCTACATGCGTTCCGGAGACCCTTGTGCAAATAGGCCTCAGGTTTGCATTTTACTAATGTAAAGAATAGTTAGCCAACTGTTTCATCAATTTATCTATTGTGAGGAATGCTTCCTCTCATATAGGCCTGCCCATGCCCTAAAATCTGCCGGTGAGACCCTATTGCTGGTCCCATCTCCTTCAGTGGTTAGAAGGGTGGGAACAAGTAGGAGGGCATTCTCAGCTGCAACCCCCAGGTTATGGAATAATCTGTTCTCGGAGATGCATCAGGCACCCCCCATCCACACTTTCAGATGACTGGTATAATCTGATGACAGCTGTCACATGAGCAGCTTCAGTTTAAGCTGATAGGACCTTTTGGAACCATTCACACTTGGTGTAATGTTTTGTTCTCCTCCTCCACTGTAGTTTGTAGTTGTTTTTAAATTTATCTGTAAAAATTAAAGGTATTAATATAAAGCATAGAAAATGGAATCTGCTTACTGAAAACACCACAGCAAATGACAGGGTACTAAAGTGATAGAGTAGTACCAAAACCTTTCCTAAAACCTTCATTTAATCAGCCCCTTGTAAAATGGCAGCACGCAATGGCTTGGCAACTTAAAAGCAAGGCATCATGCAAGGAGAATAGGGAAAGAGGAAAGCCCTAATCAGAGAAGCGTGCCTATCTATCAGCTGTTTACCAAATACAATTATACTGTGCATTTTACCTAGGAAAATTGAACTTCAGCTCATCAACATCAAATAGATATCCTGAGCCAATAAAGAAGTAAGCTTTCGCTTACATGGTAGAAGCAAGTCATTTTCCACCGAAACAAAAGCCGCCCTAGTATGATAGTTTCAGACTAATCATAACGCATTATATTAAAAGCTAAATACATAATCACAGAATGTGCAAAAGCATATGGTCATGTTTCATTAACTACACACTGATATATTCTAGAATGTCTAACAAAAAGATGGAGTTGCAATAATTAGCACTTTCATTTTGACATCATTTTACAAATAAAAAAAAGAAGAGATTTGCCATTAAGTAGTATTGACAATGTGCATACAGTACACATATTTGTCAATTTCATTAACCTCCCAAATTAGGTATTCACAGTGCACTAATGACAGCAATACACATCATTACAATATTCAATGTAATTTCATGGGGAAAATTTCACATTCTCTCTTCCATACAGCTGTTAGGAAACATTATACTTTACAAATATCCCATTGGGGATAAGCAAATGCTAAATAGCTCCATCTGAATAGAATATATTATGCCCCCAAAGCAGTCCCAAATCAAGAACAGGGTGTTATTTTGTTTCTATTCATCCCTTTTGGCCATACAAAGAAAGACCTAAGCTATTTCCAGCACACATCTTCATTTGTTACTCCACTAGTTGATTAATTTGAAGAATTACTTGGCTTCCAATGGCTGCCTCCTTTTCTAAGCCTTGCAACTTCTACTTCAGTCAACCTAGGCCAGCAAGGAGCATAATGTGACATCTTCTAGCATTTAATGATCTGAATCTGATGACCAATCTTAATTCAATGGCACATTATCCTTACAAGGGGTGTACTCCGCATCACTTTTAACAAATCTCTGAGACAATCAGTTCCCTTCCTCCCTCCCTTCCCCTATCATGTGAGACGTGTCAGTGGGCAGCAGGAAAGCAGGGGTCTGTTCACACTTGGCCTTTTTCTGGAGTATATCTCAGGATAGGGGTCTGTGGTTCACATGCTAATGCAGACTCTGGCAGGACTCACTTTGGGCCTGCTGAAGCCTGCAATAGCATATGGACAGTAGGCACCTATTCCAGAATATATTCCAGAGTAAAGCCAACTGCAAATAGGCCCCTGTAGGGAGCATCTGAAGAATTCCCCAAGTGCAGGGTAACCGTACTTCAAAGTTGTTCCCATTAACATTGTTCACATCTGTATGCCAGTGAAGAACTTTGTAAAATATTTAATACCCCAATTATGCTCACTCGGCAATTGGCTTTACTATATATGTGTGATGGCACACCCAAGCCTTTGGAAAACTATAGCATCTGGAAATTTACTTGGGGGCTATCTGTATACCTTCTGCAAGATTAAGACCATTAACACAGAGAAATATCTTTGGCAGGATGAACGGTAACCAAAATGAGTTTATTGAAAACAACTTAAATAAAGGGTTAACTCCACCCGGGACTAACTTGAAATAACTTAAAACAATACATTACCAAAGGTGCTGTAGTTGGTTGCAGTTATCTCTCTGGAGTTTGGAAAATTCTATTGTTTCTGGTGCAAGTGATGGTCTTATAAGCTGGTGCTTATAGACTGACCCAATCTTCTTTCTGGTGAAGCTGAAGTTGGTCAGGAGCTTATTTTGTCTCTAGGACTGGTGGTATATGCTTGTACTTAAAACAAATACTGGTGCTAAGGATGCCTGTTTGGGTTGCTTGGGCCTAGGTTTACCAGACAATGCCAAGGACTTGCCACTGTGGCTCTCTTGCAGAAAAAGAAAAAAATCCATCAGGAAGAGCTCTATTTTTACAGACAAATGGAAGAAATCCAACTGGGGCTGGCCTCTAGTGGGGGGTTTCTATGCTTCACCCAAAACTAATACAAAGGAAGGCATCTGCACTACTGGGGAAACCCATAAACGGAGGAAACTAAAGCAATGGAGAGGAAACGGCAGAGCCAAGACTTCACAATATACTTCAACAACAGACACAAACACACATATGTGTGTAAGTTTTGTCATTTGTTGCATTTTCTTCTTTTAGATGCAAAAGGATTATCACCGCTGCTCTAAGTTTGAAGTCGCTCACTAATTTGGTAAAGTCTGGGAGCTTACAATTAACAAAAGTATTACTTATGAGCAGAAAATAATGAGCAGCCATCTACTCAAACTCTCCTTTCTTGACATTTGGCCTCCTATGTTGACCTACTTAACTTTGGGCCTGTGCGTACTTGGATTTATTCTGGAATATACCCATGCTAGTGTAGGCCATACAAGACCCAAAGGAAGCCTGCCAGAGTCTGCATTAGCATGTGGACAAGAGACCCTCACCCTGAGATATTCCAGAATATTGCCAAGTGCAGACCGGCCCTTCCCCAGTTAATGCCCTAGAAAGCACCTACAACATCCCCCCTCAATTTGTTCTAGAAATGGTCTTACATCCATTGTAATACTCTTTGATCATTCCTATTTCCTTCTTTTTATTTGTTGGTCTAATTAAAAATGATATGTTGCCTATATACAAGACATATGTTCCTACATATGGGCTACCCTAGAAGTATTGTGTAGCATAACAACGTATTCTCTTTCAGAAATGTAAGCTTGATAGCATTCTTTTTGAGGCAATGGGTCCCACGCACTGCAGAGAACAGAAAACCACAGCACGCTCTTTTACCTTACACATTGCAACACAGAATTTAGCCACATTAGAAGATCAATAAAATCAATTCATTTACCAGGGAAGCTTCCACACTGTGCATCTTGGTGCACGATACAGGTCATTCCTGGCTTGGACCACTTGACCTGGGCCAAGAAAGGAATGGGCCAGACAGTGCACAACTGGGACTTTCATACACCTTTCAAAGCTAGGGAATGAAAGTTCCTTCTCCTCTGAAGTTGCAGACCAGGAGTATTTCAGCAGCGTACAGCAAACAGGCCACTGTTTGAATGCTGAACATCCACAAAATGGGTGCATTTTCTAAAAGGGGAATTGAAAAAAGTCCTGTCTGATAGCACCTTTAGAATTGCTGTGGCACTTCTTTGAGCTATTTATGCCACACATTCTACCTGAGGTTCTTTCTTCAATCTGGGCCACTCCTAGATATTTAAACATCTTGACTTATTTGATTACTTTAGCCAGTGGTTCTCAACCTTCTTAATGCCGTGACCCTTTAATACAGTTCCTCATGTTGTGGTGACCCCCAACCTAACCCTAAACCCCCAACCATAAAATTATTTTCACTGCTACTTCATGAACAATCCCTGTGAAAGAGTAGATTGACCCTCAAAGGGGTTGCGACCCACAGGTTGAGAACCACTGATTTTAGCAATTGTCCAATATATAGAATGTCAAATATGAGTTATCCAGCTAGAACACAAAACTATATATTACATGCCAACAGAGGACTTCCATGGGATGCCAGGTGAAGGTAAAGCTCTCACTGGAAATATTAATATCCAGTGCAGATCAAAGATGTCTTGAGGAGAGGTCTCTATGTTAATGAATTCAGTATGAGTATACACAATCTGATGAAAATCAGATCATACAAGAGTTCAGCTGCTGCCAGATTTTTAGGAGCAAACCCAGCATTTTCCCAAAGTACAGATATGTATAATAAAGCCTATTTCCTTTTTGCAGCTAAAATTAATACAATTTCACATTAATTTGATATACTGTTTTTAAAGGGGTGTTGACAATTGCCTAATGGGTTTAGTTTCAATGTAAAAACCTATCAAAAGTCTCTTCTTTCATCTGCACGCCCTTATTTTGGGGTGCTGCTTCTAGATTCATTTTAATTAGCCAGACCTTCAATTATTCCTGGAAAGATCTGATTTCACAACTTCCCATTTCAACACAATGAAAAGAAGGAGGGGGAGTAAAAGCAAAGAATCAAATGTTTGCATTGTTCTAACTGCTCAGTCATAATGAGTCATAGGAGAAATTACTGTAGTACTGCTACCTATACATAAATAAATGCAAACCTGTATACTTACCCATATTTATCTCTACAAAAGTCTTTCAAATGGGGGGGAGGGGTGTTTCTCACTGAGAAGTGGAATATTATCAACAGTGTGAAGGCTACTTGGCTTGTTCCCATACATAAAGAACCTTTGGCATTTCTATATTCCAATAGGCAATTCAGTCTCCGCAGAAATATGCCAACAAATGCTATAAAGCAGCAGATAGCGGGTGGGTGGTGTGAAAGCATTTCAAAACTGCTAACAGCAGCCCTGTTGTGAAGCAAACAGCTGCGAGCAAGACACAGGTGTGCTAACCCAACAAGGCGTATTTGTGCCTTCCTCGTAAGAGGTTGGCCAGGTTTGCAAAGCTGCAGCTGACCACATAACAAACAAGAAATCAGGAAAAGGCTTCCTGAGAAACATCTACCCAGAGTGTATATTGGGCAATGCACAGATACATATTCATGCACTGAGTGTTATGTTCTGGAACTCTGAAGGCAAACAACAATGTTATTCATTGTCCAAAGTCCTAGCTGTTAAGTGAATTGTGCTTCTGCCTTAGTTTGTTGACAAAGAGGTCCTCCTATACAGAGAAATAATACCAATAAAATGTATGATTGTGACTAGGGGTGTGCATGGAAGCAATTTTCAGCATTCAATTCTATTTGAATGGAATATCCAAGGATTCAAATCAATTTGAATGTTTAAAATTCAAATGTATTCACAGTCGATTTGAATTGAATACATTTGAATCTATTCATACGAACGTTTGATTCATATTTGAAGATACGAATGTCGACAACATTCGTATGTGCCCATACGCATTTGTATGCATCCCGTTTTTATTCCGTATGCATCCCGTTTTCGTCTCATATGTATCCATACAAATGCATACAGATGCGAATAAGATGCGTATAGATACATATGTAATTCGTACATATCCGTACATGTGCAAATGTCCTAATAATTTGAACGAATGCTTCAAAAGATGAGAAATGTGTTCAAATGTTTACATTTGAATGTATAGACGTTCAATTCAAATCCAAATGTTCAAATCTGAACGAATTCAATTGAATTTCAAATGTTTTGAATATTCATGCACATTCCTAATTGTGACACACCGGCTAAAGAATTTATCTGCCTTTTTAATTAACTCCTACATTCTCATTCCCTACAGACATCAGCCTTCCAGATATTTGCCCAAATAATACACACCCTCTTATCAGTTAAAAAATGATGTGCTGGCAATATGGATTAAGTAGCATTTAAACCTCTCAACAGATGAAACCTCCCAGTAGTAAAAAGTCTAACTGGGATTTTTCCTTCCCCTCAAGAACTATCACTGTGTCGTGTCTCTGGTGGGTGAGGGCAGCAAGGCAAACACACGTGCATGCTTACAGCGGTCCATTGGGGGCTTAAGAGTAGTCAACATCAGGTCAGTCCAAGGTCAGGGTTCCAGACGTTCTGCAAAAGTCACAGCAAGGTCCAAGAATCAGGTTAGTCCAAAGTCGGGGTTCCAGAAGTATGGCAGAGTCACAGCAGGGTCCAAAAGTCAGGATTACGGGCAAAAACACGGACAGGAGTTGCACAAGTATTTTGTCTGCAATGCCAGTCCAGTGTGTGCTGCTCAGTTAAGTAGGGGAGACAGCACCACTCCCCTGCTAGCGCAGCTGGGCCAGACACTGTGATCTGCGCCTCACCTGTTTCTGCTATTAGAGGAGCAGGGGGGAGGGGCACTCTTGGGGCTGACTCTCTGAGCTCTCAACCCGAGAGCTGTCTGCGTGCTCCCCCCAAACTGGCCCCTTACTCTCAATGTCCACACTGCTGTACCCTGGTTGCTGCCTAGACTGTTGTGCCATTGAAACCGCACTCTCCTCCTCCAAGGAAACTGGACTGGCAGGATGGGGCATGACACAATGGAAGAATCTGCACAACACCATGATGGCTCCATGGGAGAGATCAAAGGGCATAGGGACTGCAGGATCCTACACACATTGAGTTCACACCCCCACATAGAGAGGTGGGAAACACAATTTCCATAGAGTGAGAGTAAGCTCTCTAACAGTTCTTTCCATAGTTTTCTTCCTCAAAGCAGACGTGACTACACCGAGGGAGCACCTGAGCTTTCTCCAAGAAACATGAAAGACCCCAAAACGGCCGACTTCCCAGGCAGGAAATGGCTGACTTCCCAGGACATTTTCTGCAGCTGTGAAATGCAGCCATAGAGAAATATCAAAGCTAAGAAAGCACTGCAGCCCTAAAAGCACCAGGACCTGCCATCTTATGGATCTTGCATATATTGAAAGAGCTTTGAAAGGATTTTTTTTTTTAGTTTTTAAAGTAAGAATGTTTCCAGATCAGGGATGGGAAACCTGTTATTGGATCTCAGTTCTTGTCATCCAACAAAATCCAGAGGGCACCATTACACTTTTTATGGCTTTTGTAACAGTACAAGCAGAGTTGCAAAAGAGGCCTGTTTTTATACTGTTGGTACTGTACAAAGGGCCTCTCTCCTTATGGCCTTTTGGTATGTATTTCCAAAACAAAACTTAAAGGAGGCAAGGAAGATTGCAAAGCAAAAGGAAGGCAAAAAAAGGTGTAAAAAGCTGCTTGTTTCCTCTCCTCTCTCTCTTCCTCTTCCTCCTCCAGCCATAGTTTTCATTATTTCCTTCTCCATCCTGAACACAGGAAACATCCCAAATGGGCATATCCATGGGGAAACGTAAACCAAGATTCTGTTCAAATAAGACTGTAATTGGAGCCAGATGGATGACAGACTGTACAGTGGGCAGGGACATATGAGGTTTGTTGGCAAATGTGAGAAGCCTCATGCTGGCCCTCCTTGTTCCCCAGATCATCTGTGAGAGTGGGAGGTAAAGATCGTGGACAGACAAGCTTACCAGGGACTAGAAGGTGGGTCCCTGTATCCACTGATCTAGTAACCATGGGTTCAGTTATCCATGGTGACCAAGCCAGCCTCTCCCTCCCCACCCTCTGCCAGTGCTTTTGAGCCTACCTGAGGCTTACTGGAAAGGCCCGGGGTAGACAGAAATAGTGCAAAATTACAGAAGATTTCCCATGATCCCTGTGAAATCTCAGGGATTTCCCAGGAATCATAGGAAATCAAGTGTGATTTCCCAGTGTTTCAAATATCTGTGGTTTTCAGTAACCACAGTAGGACCTGGAAACCACCCCCCACAGATATGGGGGTACAACCACACAACTAGAGTTCATGTTATGCTCCCAATACACAGCCCAATATTATAGACGAGGAGTCTGGACGGCGTGAGAGACTCATCCAAATCCAGTCCCTATGACAACTCCTCTAAAGAAAGCAACTTCAAATTAATTTACTCTGGCTTAAGGGAAGATTCCTCCTTTCTGAAAGTGAAGACCCCTTGACCCCTGGCCAGCCTGACAACAACTTAATATGCACATTGTAAAGACATCTTCAAGTGGAATCTATTCTTATCCCATTTGTCTCCTAGTCACAATATCTTTGCCAGGAATAGCTGATGGTACTCCAAATTCTGATATGACCTATGGATTCTTTCGCTTTCCACCAACATAATCAGAAACTTTCATCATCATCATCATCACCACCACCACCACCATCATGCCAGTATCCCTCTTGTATTTGCCATTATGGTAATAAATGTAAATCAAATTATCCTATTTAATACCTTTACATAAGGATCCAAAATTTGCATTTAGCCATGCGGTGGTATACTGAACATAAGCAGCTGGCCCTAGTATAACAGCTGGAATGCTGCATGGGTTTTTAGAGCAGGATACAGCACCACTTTAGCAACATGACCTGACGCCGACTACTCTTGAGCCCCCAACAGACTGCCGTAACACAGACAAAGCAATACAGAGGTTCTGCTAGGTTGGTCTCCTGACCCAGTGCGGAAAGGACCAAAAAGTCAAAAGCTCTTTCTGCACAAACCCTTAATTCATATTAAGGCTCTATGTACTACACATCTGGGTCTCTGTATTCACACATTAATGTGGATCACATTGGCCCCATCCACCCCCACTGGTGCATTTCTGCCTGCATTTGACAGAACCTAATCTGAATTAGGGAGGCCCTAATTGGGAACACTGGGACTACTGGAACTTTCCCTCATTTGGGAAACATCCTCCAAAACTAACCCTCCCTGAGATCTCAGCTTGGGCAGGAACATCTGATAGCACACTTTCTCTAACACGAGGAACTTTGGCTGCAGGCTCTTCTGTTTCCAAAACACAGTTAGCAGCTTAGCACAACAAATCTGCTGGCTGCTAGTGATAGTTGCCCTTCAAAGGAATTGCAGGGTTTGTAATCCACCTGCAGATCAGTCTTACAGGGTCAAGACTACTTGGCCCTGGCTGGAGCCTCAGAGGCCAGGAGCCAAGGGCAGCAAGATTGATTTCCATCATTTTTGAACTCCCCAGCTGTTAGATGCTCTCTGGCTGAAGGAGCAGGCCAACGTCCTTTTGAGTCTCTCCTGGCCATGAATGCTTATGAACCTTCCTTTGGAGCCCACTAACAAAACAGTCCATGTGTAAATTCTTTCTTGCAAGTCTTATCCCAGGGGGAACCTGGCCACCTCCCAAATAAGCCTGCTTGGGCATTCTCAGAGGTTCCAATATATGTGAATTTTGAATATTATCACAAACAGGCAATATAGCAAGAGTAACCTCAGCCCAAAAGCCAAGCCTTAAATCAGTGTCACAATCAAGGAGGTCAACCTAATGGTTTGAGGCAATTAAAGTTTGTGCCCCACAGGTATAACTACCCTGAGATTCCTGACGTGATGCTGAAGGAAAATCCAAAAGATGGAGCTGCACAGCCTGACTTCCAGGTCCATTTTCATTCCCTTACCATTGGCTCTGGCAAGGGATCGCTGCTTTTGCAGGTTCCTCCAGTGGAAGACTTCCAGGATGAAAAGAAGCCTCAAGCATTTGTTTGTTTTTGTCTGTCTGTCATCTCTCTGTTTGTTTGTTTGTTTGCATTTTATCTCACCCTGCACCAGAAGGTCTTAGGTGGCTTACTGCAATAAAAACCAAATGTAAAACGAACATATTAAAATAATAATAGCAACTATTTCCTTAGCCAAAAGCCAGAGGTGAATAGGTGTGTCTTCACTGCTCTCCGGAACATGAGAAGTGAAAGTTCCCCCTTGTGAGCTCAAACTACCACAGTCCACTGGTTCCTGTAGCTAAAAGCACCACATCTGGCCCATTTACAGGTAATATCACTAGTTAAATCTGATAATAATATATGTCACTGGAAATTATCTAGACTGCCAAGGATTTTTCTGACAGTCGTCAGAAAGGCGAGAATCAGATGCGCTTTAGAAGGATCAGCAGAGCAGTACGTGTTCTCCTCGTCTGACATGAGCAGAAACACCTGTCAGATGTATTATTTTAGTATGTTCATTTTACATTTGGTTTTTATTGCTGTAACCTGCCCTGAGACCTTCAGTTATGAGAGGACAGATGGACAGACAGACAGACAGATAGACTGATGCACGGAAGGATGCAAGGACAGATGCAAGGACACAAGGACGTAAGGGAGGAAGCAAGGACGGATGGATGGAAGCCAGGATGGAAGAATAAGCTAAACAACGAAAAGTACCCTCCAATATCGCAGAGAATGGTGTGTCTCGCAGAGCTACAACGAAGTGCCTTGCACTTAGAAATGCATGACTAACATGACCAAATTCATAGGAATGAAGTTGTTTCCAAGATAATGCCCAGATTCTAATAATTTATTAAATTAATTTAATAATTTAATAAAAATAAATAAATAAACTCCCTAAAAGAGTTTACTACCCAACAGTAACAAGAGGCTCTTTTCCCACCAAATATCAGTTCACAGGCTCCATTTGGGAACTCTTTCTGTGATCAGGCCAAAGGAAGATTCGCTGCCCAACGTGGATTTGAAATGAAGCCCATGAACTGGCATCCAGCAGGGAGAGGAACGTTTCCCTGTGCTCACCTACATTGGCCAGTATTCCAACCTAAAACATAAAAATGAGGTTACACCAAATAAAAACTACATCAAAGTAATTATGAAAAACATCCCAGATTCAGGCCATTTTTCCATCTGGATTTTAAAGTATGGGTACCAAAGACACCAGTTTGAGCCAAAATTCTGAGGCAGCTTTTCCTGATATCAGTCCTGTTTCAAGCTGAGGGTTCTTTTAAGAAACTGATACCCCACTGTGAGGCACTGTGATGAAGAAGCATTTTTGGGGCCCTTGTAAGCATCTGGAGCAGGGTTTCCCAAACTGGGGGTCGGGACCCACCTCTAGGAAATTTAACCATATTTGAAATAACTTTTTTGATGTAATTATTTAATTAAGTAATAAAAAAATGTATTAAAACTTTGTTATTTGAAAAGTCCTTTATTCATATTGGTAACGGTTAAATTTCCTAGAGGTGGGTCCTGACTTGGTAAACTTATATTAGATGGGTGGTAGCCCAGACAACTTTGGGAACCACTGATCTGGAGACATAGAAATAGTAGCCTATGACTCTTTTCTGCACTGGACCTTACTCTGGATTATTTCCCAGAATGGGGACCTGCTGTGTAGACTTCAGCAGGCCCTGGGCCAGCATCCAAATGACCCAGTGCAGAAAGGGCCATAGACTATTGCTACATCTCCAGATGCATTGAAGACACCTAAAACTGCTTCTTCGTCACAGTGTCTTCACCTGTGATGGCAGCAGGTGCCTCACAGTGACCGTGGCACACCATTTGTAGATACAGTCACAGTCCAAGTCATCTGTCCTGCAGGAAACAGTATTCTGCTTTGAAAAATTTCCCTGTGCTCTGAAATGGAGATAAGTTGGCATCTTTTGCAGCAGTGATCATCATGACTTCTCTCCCCTATGCCCACAGAGAAGGTGACTATTTCTATAAGTGGAAACCCAGGCAAAATCATCTCAAGAGCCGGATATTATTTATAAAACTTGGCATTTTGTAGAGCATTTTAGCCAGTGTTTTGCCCTGAAAAAACTTAACTGGAGTTGGAATATGCTACACTCACCATCTGAAAAAAAGGGGGGGGGAATCTATGGATAGCTCAAGCATTTCTAGCTTTTCCAGGCACATATTTAATATGAGCTCTCCAGGAGCATGAGGCTTGGAAGATAATGCTCAAGTATTTATAAACTGTGGCCTGCTTAATACAGTGAGCCATCTGCATATAATATGTTTCCTGCAGAAAATTTCCATTTTATCATAATTGTAAGCTTTTCTTCAGCACAGTATGTACAGAATGCCCATAAAGTTCTCCTCACACCGATTTCCATAATAAACTCAAATCTATCTGCATCATTAAAAGAATGATTGTATCGGTTGCTTACAACAGAAGTGGAATTGGACAGTTTTCCGGAATAGGAAGGTGGAATCCAAGGTCAAAAACAGAGGTGTGCAAAAGATGTCAGAAGTGTCGGTGAGCAGTATGAGGCCCTTTCTGCACTGGGTCTTATTCTGGATCATATCCCAGAATAAAGATCTGCTGTAGTCTGCACTAGCAAACAAATGGCAAGTCCCTATTCCGGGTTATAATTCACGAAAAGACCTAGTTCAGAAAGGGCCTAAGACTCATGTGTGCTAGCACATCTTTCTCCATTCCAGGATGCTCCACCACTTACCTGTGAATATCTGGCACTCTTTGTGCCTCCTAGGCCACGGTCACACCTTCACTTTAATCCTTCTTCAGTCCATCTTCAGGTCTAACTGTTCACACCTTTCCATTTCTGGACAAGGGAAGAACTGGCTCCAATAGATCCACCACTACCCAGAGAGATGGCACAGGAAGATTCCTGTCTTGTGCAGGCTTTGGAGAGCTCAAAGAATGCCAGATGGTTGTTTTATGTCATTCGAGAAGCAAGGGAAGTGAGCTAGCACACCTAAACACCATAGTTCTTGCTGACATTCAGGGATGTTTTGAAAAAAATCTAAAGTATCTTTTTGCACATGTTACGGTCTGTCTTTGACTTCATGTATATATTCCCTAAAAATTGATATTTGTGACATTTATTTCTTTATTCTCAGTTCTTTTCCCTGAGTCTGTATTTCAAGAACCTAAGAGCTTCCTCATTAAACATGTCATTGATGGCACACAGGTTTTCCTGGAGGTTTTAAAAAAATCATTAGATGAAGAATAGCGTATCCTTACCCAGAATTTGAGTGAGGCAAACAGGGGTAAACAGACTTACCACCATTTGTCCACCAGTCAATGCCATGGCTACTTGTGGTCCTGTGCAACAATACCATTTTGGATCTGCTCTGTCTTATTCTGTTCTGTACTCTAACTGCACTGAGGCACCTTCACTTCACATATTCAGTAGAGCAATGGAGACACATCTCTTTGTCCTGGTAAAAGCAACCAGCCTAGATGACTTTAAGAAAGAGTTAGACAAATCCATGGATGGCAGATGTATCAATGGCTACTAGAATGGATGCCTAGGTACATCCTCCAGGCTGGGGGGGGGGGGGGGGCTCCAAAGGCCATTTGCTGGGATTCAAGAGCAAGTAAAGGTTTTGCTCCGGTCTTCTACTTGAGATGCCCATATCCAATTAGTGGGCCATTGTGTAGGACAAGATGCTGGACTAGATGGGCTGTGGCCTGATCCCGCAGGGCTCCTCTTAAGTTCTTATGTTCTTAAATAAGGAACAGCTTTCCTCCTCACGTTCACGTGCTGTTATTTAGTACATTCATTTTACATTTGGTTTTTAATGTTGTAACCTACCCTGAGACCTTTGGTATAGGGCAGGATAAGAATGCAAATAAATAAATACACTTGGGCAGTGGTGAGTTCCCCACAAGACTTGACCATCTATCCACAAAAATGTAGTGACAGTGCACTTTGGTGCAAAATCCTTTTAATGATGCTAGTATTCTATGATTGAAATGCACATGCAACTCAAGAGATAAATATATGGGTTTCTTGAATGAAAAACAAATGTGACAAGTCCCATCTTACTGCCTTACAAGACAGTCTATACAGACATTGTGATAAATGCCAGGTAACTTGTTATCTTTTCTGTTCGTCTTGTCTTTTCCAGTATTTTAAATCATCCAATGTATATTTTCCCACCAAACCGCAGTGTTTTGCTATCCATTTATAGTAGATAACTAAGCAAAACTGGCTTTCTTCATTTTGCCAGTCTTATTAAATTTTTGAACAATTCCAGGAGCCCAGAGAGTTGGCAGCAGTTCACCATAATGTTTCCATACACAAGAAGGGGCTTCATGAACTTCCCATCTGAAAGGTGATTATGAGACCAATTTACGATGGAAAAATCATCATGCAGTTCCAAAGCTATATGCTGTGAGAAACAATTTATGCAATCAGTTGAGGTCTGTGGTCACCTCACCCAATGCAAACAGCATCAGAGTAGCTATTTTCAGGACCAGTTCAGATGGAAAAAGAACTGTACTTTCCCTTTACACCTTTTATAAGAACATACGAAGAACCCAGTTGGATCAGGCCACAGGCCACCAGCTCCAACACCCAGCCTCATTGTGTTCACATCTAGTTTTTAATTCTGTTCCAGTCCACATTCAGAATGGAAGAACACATCAGCAAAGTGAACAATCATTTTCTTTCCACATTGTCTAATACAACAGTAGATTTTAGATAATGCTGAAAGAAGTCAGCTTGTCACTTTGCTTATATGTTCTCTTATGCTGAAAGTCAACTGAAGCTGGATTAAAAATTAGGTGTGAACACAGCCTCAGTGGCCCACCAATTTTTTCTGGGCATCTCAAGTAGAAGACAAAGGTAAAAACTTTACTTGCTCTCAATTCCCTGCAAATAGCTTAGAAGTATCCTATTTCCAGCCTTTTTTCTTCTCCCTTCTCCTCCTCTTTCTTCATAATGAACATAAGAACATAAGAAGAGCCCTGCTGGATCAGGTTAAAACCCATCTAGTCCAGCATCCTGTCCCACACAGTGGTCCAACAATTGCTTATGGGTATCTCAAGCAGAAGACAAGGGCAAATCCCTCACCTGCTCTTGAATCCCAGGAAATGGCCCTAAAGGCACTCTGCCTGTCCCCCCAGCCTGGAGGATGTACCTAGGCATGCATTTAATAGGCACTGATACATCTGTCATCCAAGAATTTATCTAACCCTTTCTGAAAGCTATCTAGGATGGTTGCTGTTACCACTTCTTCTGGGAGCAAATTCCATAGACCGATGACCCTCTGGATAAAGAAATACTTCCCCTTGTCTGATCTGACTCTCCTACCCATCAGCTTCATAGAGTGCCCCCTAGTTCTAGTGTTATGTGATAGAAAAAAGAATTCTTCTCTAGCCACCATTTCTACACCATGCATAATTTTATATACTTCAGTCAGGGTCCCTCTTAAACACTGTTTTTCAAAGCTGAAGAGGCCTACACTTACTGTCTACTCGTTCTTACCATGTACTCCTTCTTTTATATCGTTTATGAATAAATTGAAAAGAACCAGTCCCAATACTGAACCTTGGGGACCCCACCTTTCTCCTCTTTCCACCTTAAGAACTGGCCATTTATTACTACTCTCTGCTTCCTATCATCAAGCCAGGAACTAATCCAGGACAGAACGTGGCTAATGAGTTCAGTAGCCTTTGATGTGGGACTTTGTCAAGAGCCCTGTGAAAGTCCCAACAGACAATGGACGTTTATCCACACTCTCAAAGAATTCCAGCAAGTTGGTAAGGCATGACTTACCTTTCCAGTAGCCACGCTGACTTTTGTTCAACAATGTTTGCTCCTCCATGTGCGCACTAGCTTTATCTTTAATTATGGTTTCCATCACCTGGCATTAAGCTAACTGGTCTGTAATTGCCTGGATCACCCCTGGATCCTTTTTTTTTAAGAATGATGTTACATTTTCTACCTTCCAGTCTTCAGGCACAGAACCCAACCTTAGGGAAGGATGAGATATTTTTGTTAGAAGATCAGCAATTTCACATTTGAGCTCCTTAAGAACTCTTGGATGAATACCATCTGGTCCCATCTAATGCACAAGGTGAAGTTGCATGTTACGTGCATTTTAAACCTAGAACCTAAGCCTATGTATAATCACTCAGAAACCAAACCCTGAAGCATTTACTCCGTGCCCATTTTATGATGTTCTCTCGGCTTAGTGATGGGCTCCAGGGTCACTTATCTGGAACCTTGGCAGCTGCAGCTCTTTTCACCAGCAACAGCTATGTTGAAGAAAATAGCTGGCAGATTCTTAACAAAGATAAGAAAAATAAAATTGCTAAGAACTAGATATACTGGGGTTACTTTTCAATGTCTATTAAAGGCCTATAGAGAATGGGATTGGGACCATTTCTCTGGCATGGACACATCAATTACAGTATATTCTGGCATATAAGACTACTTTTTAACCCAGGAAAATCTTCTCGAAAGTCGGGGGTCGTCTTATACGCCGGGGGTCGTCTTCTTATACGGCGAGTATATCCCAAACTCTATATTTTAAATGGAAAAGTTGGGGGTTGTCTTATATCCCAGAATCTTTCTTACCATGCTAATCTAATATATCTTTCCTACCGTGCTAACACATGTGCAGTTGGTCATTTTAAGGATAATGTAGAAAGGAAGAGAACTTTGCTGCTTATGCTCCTTTAAGAAAAGGTGGGATATTTCCATATTTTTTTAAAAAAGAGAAACAGTTTCAGATGCATTTTAAGATTACAGCATTGCAGTAATGTTATATGCCACCCTGGCTATATTTAGTAGAAGAGTAGGCTATAAGCATTTGGTTCTTTAGCAAAAAATAAACTAAGGGTGTCTCCAGAAGGTGAGGGGAAAACTGGCTATAAAGGAGAAGCCAGTTTTACACCTTCTTGGGGCCTGCCACATATGTACATGTTTTTGATTTATCGGCTGTCAACTTTCCCCTTTTTTCATGCACAAGGAGAGCTCTTGGAAGTCCTTTGCAACTGTATGCTAAAGGACTTCACCATACAGCTGGTAAATTGAAAACTAGGGCTGAAATTAAGTGATCAATGGATCATAACAGCCCTGCCGTAGCATTGCAGCTGTCTGGCAATGCAGCCACAATGCTGGCAAACTATAGATGTCCAGTTGTTGTTCAGCTACAGCTGTCGTGAACTGCAGCCAAGCTAGCCAATGGCTCGGAGTTGCAGGAGCAGAGGTTCAGTAACATCTGGTAGGGCATGTATTGTCCCCACTTGGAGTGAAATATAACCTCTTCATTAAGCTCCATTATTACCAAATTTTGGAGAAAATTTCAAAATCAGTGAACAAAGTCAATTCAACCTTTTGTTTTGTTTTGTTTTTTCCCTACCTGACAGGTTCTTTACATTCATCTAACCTAAGAGTAAACCTACTCTTGTGGCTTTGTGGTTAGAGTGTCAGATCTTAGGCATTTCCGCACTGGATCGCGTTCGAAACCGAACGCGTTCAGGCGGAAAGCTTAAGCCAGCTTCGGGCGCTTTCCCCGTTCACACACAGACGCTCCGGAACGCGTGTAAACGCGTTCCGGAGCGTCTGGGTGCGAATGGTCAAAGCGCCCGAAGCTGGCTTAGCCGGCAAACGCCGGCCAGGGGCGCGCCGGCGGCCGCGGAGGCAGATCGACAATCAGCTGTTTGAAAAACAGCTGATTGTCAAAGCCGCGCGGCGTCGGAGGCGAGCCGGCAGGCGATCGGGAGACAGAAGCGGCGCGAACGCTTCTTCTCCCGAACGCCTGCGTGCGGCTCGTCCGCGTTGGAACGCGTGTAGAGCACTTCGAAGTGCTCTACATTTCGAACGCGAAAAAGCCAGCTGCGGACACGTCGGAACGCAAGGCGCGCGCGGCCAATGCGGATGACGTGTCCACAGCTGGCTTTTTCGCGTTCCATTTTCCCCCGTGCGAAAACGTCTCTTATCTAGCACTCTCCGGTTCAATTCCACACACCTCCACAAAGCCAGCAGGGTGACCTTGGGGGAATCTCAGCTCCACTTCTGAGTTCTCACAGCCCCACCTACCTCACAGGGTGTCTGTTGTGGGGAGAAGAACAGAAAGCTTTTTCAGCCACTTGGTGTCCCCTTAAAGGGTGAGCAAAGTAGGATATAAAAAACAACTCTTCTTCTGCTACTACTTCCTCTTCTTCTTCTTCCTCTGGGTTCAGGTTGTTCTTTCAGAATAGTTTCATAAGCCAATGGCTTGTCTACCCCGCTTTTCTCACCCATTTGAGGGGAATCAGAGTGGCTAAGAAAGCTTTCTATTCTTCTCCCCACAACAGACACCCTGTGAGGTAGGTGAGGCTGTGAGAGCTCAGAAAGAGATCTGTGACTAGCCCAAGGTCACCCAGCTGACTTCATGGAGGAGTGTGGACTTGAACCGGAAGACCTCCAGATAAGATTCTGACACTCTAAGCAGAAGACCAAACGGGCTCACTAGCCTCTTTCCAGCAACTTACCAAAACCCATATTCTCAAATACAAGCACATATACTCCTCACTTTGTTTCTGATATCAAGATGTAAGCACTCCCTCTGTTGGACTTTATGAAGTTCATACTAAGGTTAGAATTACAGAGTTATGCCTTAATTATAGCACTTGTAGATCTAATTACTGTTGGATATTTTCTTCACGCACAGAACCTCACTTTGACAGAGGAAACCTGGTTTGAATTGCCATTCCTGTTTTCTTTAAAATGATTCCATTTCCATTCCTGAACTCGCATCCTGCCAGATTCTATTATTCTAACTTTGCAGCCATATATCAGAAAAAGAAAACTAAGAGAAGTCCTGCTGGATGCCTTTAGTCCATCATTCTGTCTCACAAGGTGGCACACCACTTGCTTGTAGACATTCCTAAACAGAAGAAGAAACTCTTATCTTCTCTTGACTCCCTACAAGTGGCCATTAGAGGCATCCAGTCTAACTCTCCAACCCAAAGACAGTATCTAGTAGGGGTGTGCACGAATTCAGTTTTCAGGATTCGATTCAATTTGAATCAAATATCCAAAAATTCTATTCGATTTGAATCTTTAAAATTCAAATTTACAGAAATTCAATTTGAATTAAGCAAATTCAAATCTATCCATTCGAATTTTGGATTTGAATTTGCACTTACGAATGTCAACAACATTCATATGTGCCCGTACGCATCATTACACATCCTGTTCACAGCCTTTACACACCCATATCCATCCTGTATTTATCCCGTATGCAACCCGTTTTCATCCCATTTTCATCCTGTACAGATGCATACAGTACAAATGCATATGGATGTGGGAAGGATGCATATGTGCAAGTACACACTGTGTACTTACCCATACACATACAAATGTCTGAATAATTCAAACAAATAGATCCAAAAATTCAAAATTCGTTCAAATATTTAAATTTGAATTTATAGACATTTGATTCAAATTCCAATGTCAAAATTCAAACACATTTGATCGAATTTCAAATATTTTGAATATTCTTGCATATCCCTCGTATGTAGACTTCCATTCTAGTAGCTATACATACACCTGGGCCTGTTCGCACTTGGGCATATTCTGGAATATATCTCAAACAGAGGTCTGTAGTTGCCACACTAATGGAGACTTTGGCAGCCCTCAGTTGAGGCTTGCTGTAGTTTGCACTAGCATGTGGACAGTAGGCCCCTATTCCAGGATATATTGCGGTATAAAGCCAAGTGCAAACAGGCTCCTGATCTCCATTAATTAGTCTAACCTTTTTTTAAAGCCATCCAGGTTGTGGCAATGACCCTCTGGATATCAAAATACTTCCCCTTATCAATCCTAACATAGCATAAGATGACCCCAGGTTTTGGTACTGGTTGATTGGGGGGGGGGGAGAGTCTCAATCCACCTTTTCCACACCATGCATAATTTTATGAACAGGTTTTATAAATTTTACAAGATTTTTATAAACAGTAGGATTCACGTCTATGGATCCTAGATCAAAAGATACAGATCACAAGTAAAGCAGTAGTAAAAGAAAAGCCATCACTTGGGACAAAAGAACACTATTTTCCGTCCCCTATGCATGATTTCTGTTTTTTAAAAATCCCCTGTTATAGGTTTTGAACCATTTCTGCAAGGCAGACTGCAGAAATTAAAACCAATTTACTGTTTTAGCAATTACTGCTAACATAGTCAACCGAGTGCCCAAATGGGCCTCATGTTAGCTTTTCATCATTCAGAACAGTCGGCTCAATGGCAACAATTCAGCTAATGCTATTGCAAAGAAACACGAAGCCCAATTAACATCAGAACACATGCTAATGTTCTAATGAAGAAAATGGACTTCAGATGAGGAAAAAACTGCATATGTACCAATTAGCTGACATTGAAGGCATGTGAAGAAATAGCACCCATTGTTTTGAAACAAAAGAGAGGTAAAAGCCACAATTTAAAAGTAATTATACACAGGGACTTTGCCAAGATATTGCTATGCCCTTCATCTCAGTGAGAGGCCAGTGACTCTTGTTCTTGGGGTGTGGACAATTCACATTTTTGCATTGTCTTTCTGTGTTGCCCACATGTTCAATTTTACTGAACAAAAATGCCTCACTGCAGCTTATTTACCTACTGAAGCGAAAACCCACTTTAGCAGTAATGAACACTGAGGTGCCGAGTTGAGCAAAAACTAAACACAAAAGAACTCCTCCAACTTCATTTGAACAGCTGTGGTGAGTCTGTTATTTATCAGAAATTTTTAACAAAGACCAAAATGGAAGGGGAAAAAAGCAGCGGCTCAGCAGAGAACATGACAGCTAGCACTCCCCTTGCCCAGCTGTTACACTATATGGAAGAGTCATAAGAGGTCGGAAAATGAAAACGTTGCAGGACATTCAGGCAAAATGAAGGCCTCCTTTTTCAGGAACAAGGAGATATTAGTTGAAAAGACAAAGCCCCTTTCTGTACTGGGCTGTATTCCAGGGCCTGCCATAATCTGCACCAGCGTACAGATGGCAGGTCCCTATTCCAGGATATAAGACGGAATAAGGTCCAGAGCAGAAAGGACCAGAGTCAACCATTGAAACAGTTCCTCAGGAGATGGAGAGAATTGTGAATCTCTCTATATTGTGCATTAAAGACAAATGCATTATGGCACAGAAACAGTATGAAATGAAGAGGGCTATCATACCTTGCACCATGTTAAAAGCACTGGCCTTACATGCCTATGGTCTGCCAAGAAACATTTAGGAAAACTGAAAGGACCCAGGCTGAATTTAGGAGAAACTGTCTGGTGGGAAGAATGGATCACATAGGGCAAAAATACAGTAATTGGCCACTAGTGTTTGAAACATGTCTCTAATTATGGAACTTTTCTGTTTAATGCAATCCTGAATTAAATGTAGTCAACTCTGTATCCTTAGCACGTGGGAAAAAAACAAGTCAAAAGTGGTGTAAAAGACAGTACTCTATTCTGAAGATTCTCCTTTGAGTAATTTTCCAATCCAGATCCAATGCAAAAATGAAGACTTATAAAAGCAGGAGCCTTGGATTTAAAACATTTATGGTTAACACTGGGACATGTGAAGTAGCACCAGGAAGGCAATCAAAAGTCCTAACTATTTACTAACTACGGTTGTGTGTCTACAAGTCATTCAAGCCACTTTGGAGTGTTGTCTGCCCATCACCCACTGAAGTGGCTGGAGGGTTGTTTGGGGACTTCAATACTCCTCCAAGATGCATGAAGAAGCTTCAGTAGCCCCTTGAGGAGGACAGCAGAGCTGTCAAGCTCCTTTCCAAGGCAGCCTGAGGCCACAAGCAGCAAAGAGGTTGGTAAGGTGGAGACACATCTCAGAAGTTGTATTTATGGATTCACACTTCTTCAGCGAATCCTAGACTACAACAGTATGAAAAGTTGCTTTTAACTGCTTTTGAAGCCGACAGAAACTTCAGTAGCTGCACAACAAACATCCTTTGTTCTCTGTAGCCAAAAATAAATCAGAAATGCATGAGGTAATGGCAGAACTTTATTATTTTTTGACTCTGGTTTGATTAAATACAGTATGCTTCTCTTTGTGGTGCAATATCTTTAGTTTCTGGATGCTAAGCACCACACTATTCATGGATGACCTACTAGAATATTGGGCATAAAGGTTCAAATCTTGTCTGTGTGCCATCAGTGACTCTCACACTAAGTATCTTTGCAGTATTGGCGTGAGGATAAAATAGGAAGAAGGAAGAATAATGTACTCTTCTTCTTCCTCTTCCTCCTGTATACCACCGAGTTGTGGCTGACTCCTGAGCCATTTTCGCACTCCATTTCCCATTCGCTGGACGGGAAAGGAGCGCAAGGACCCAACGTTGACTAGCACTTGCACTTGAGCGCTAGGCAACTTCACCTGCTGCCTCCCCCCGGGATCAGATACTCACCTTATTTGATCCCAGGGCCTGGTCCTCCTCTAGGTGCCACCATTTGGGCAGCAGCACCTTCATGACTGCGCGTGCGTCAGCATCATTGCCTTGATGACACTGACACTCTGTGCACATGCAGTCACATCTGCAGTCATCTGAGGTGCCAGCATCCTTGCACGGCACCTCAAACGATCCCAGTGTGCTGGCAGGAGTGAACGGTCGTGCCACTGGACGCTTCAGGTAAGTGTTAGGTAAATGCTGGTAGTGCAAAATCATGCTCCACACCTAATCAATGATTAGTACACTTCTGGGGAGGGAAGGCATGCTTGTAGGCTGTAACAGCCTATTCGATGTCCATATGCTCTTCCCCAGAGGTGCACTAATTATGCACTAGAGGCCATCAAGTGCCTCTGGTTGGCTTCATAGCTATCTTCATGGACCCCTCTAGGCAGTTTTTTGGCAGAGATACGGAAGTGGTTTACCATTGCCAACTTCTGGGAAGAGGCTGGAGATTGAACCAGCAACCCTCTGTTTTCCAGGCACTTTGCTCTCCCACTGAGCTACAGCCACTCCCTAACACACTCTAGCGTGGTCAAATGCATCACATTAAACTGGTCATCACATATTAATTCAAGGCTGTGCAAAGCTGCTCTTTCTGCCATGCCAGACTCTGCATTAACTGCTAGAGGGAAGGAAATACTCTTAAGTGGACAAGCAGACAGGAAGCACTACAGCCATATCCTTAGCACGCCTTCCTGTTTTCATGAAAAGTTAATACTGTTAAAGAAAAATATATTTCTTCTCCAGAGCAGCTTGTGTGGTTGCCAGAAAGTCCACTCTTGCGATAACAATCTAGTCCTCATTTTTCTTACAAATTCAGTCGACGAAGTGGCACAATAGGAGGGGTTAACCTACTTTGGCAGAGTGGCAATATTTACAACTGGCAGAATGTTGTGGAATGAAAGTCAATCTTTTCCAGTTCTCAGGGTGGAAAGAGATGAAAAGTGGTGATCCCCCAAGGTTCAACATTCTGTCAAAACCCTTCCAGGCTCCTTAGAGGTGCTACCTCCTGCCCTGGATGCAGAGTAAAACTACAAGCCTCCTGAAAAGGGGGAGGAGGAAAGGGCAGAATGATGTGCAGCCTAGGAAACACCCTCATGACCAGGCATTGGGCAAAGGGGAGGGGCAATGGACATATTCCCAATCCTCCATAGTATGGCGCAGCCCCTTTAGTCCTCTTCCTGGTCACACTCTTCAAACTGAACATGGATTAAAACCTTAATCTGTCTTCAGTGCTGTGTGAGAGGAGTCTGGAAATAAATTGGCTTAAGCTTTAAAGGTGTAACCCGGGGTGTCAAACTGAAATATACAGCAGGCCAAAATTAAAAACTTGGACAAAACCATGAGACTGAAAAAATGTCTACAACTGAGGAAGTTTTTTTCTTCTCATCAGATATAATGATGAATCTTTTCATATGGAAACAAACTTATTGCTTAAACAATTGAATCTGGAACAAGCAAAGCTTAATAGTATAAACACATGTGAAATCAAGGGTGCTTCTGCAAAGGCCCTTAGAACACATTTAGAGACACATACGAGACACATTAAGACTTACCTTCCGCATTGGAGGCTGGATCCATGACTCTTCCTGGCGGCTGCTTCTACGCAAGACCCAACCCTAATCGGGTCTTGTCACTGAAGAATCCATTCTTCGTGAACACCTCAAAAATTAGGTCTTCAATCAGGATGCTTCCGCACATGGCCAGGCGAAGGGCTGGATGCCCTTTTGAATGGGTGCTGCAGCTTCCGCGCAGCACCCAGGTGAACCCGCCTCCCCACATGTGTGCAGACGCGGGGAGGCCTCCTCAGATCCATCCCTATTTGGGATGGATCCTCCAGAGGACTGCTCGCCGAGAAATGGATCTTCTTTGATCCGTTTCTCGGCAGCACATGCGGAAGCACCCCAAATGCCAAATAAAAGACACATCTGTGACATTCACTTTTCTAGAAAGCTTATGTTTTCCACCTTCTGTTTGGTCATTTTTGGGAGGAGTGGCCTGATGTGAATGGTAGCATGAGGTCACTAATGGAACTCAACAGAGGAGAGGCACTTATGGGTCCTGATTGATGCCCCAATGCAACAGGAGCATTCTGGGATTTGTAGTATTAGCGGTGCACGCGCTGTTTACCAGTGGACCAGCTCTAGTAAACATTTGGTATTTTCTCATGGACTAAATATAATTACATTGTGGGCCAGGTTTGGCCCATGAGCCTGAGTTTGACATGTATGATGTAACCAATGGAGCTGGAAGATGGACTGAAGAAGAATTAAAGGTGTATCTATGGCCTTTACTTCTGCACAAGAAGCTAAGATGCAGGCAGCCACGGATCAATTGTAATTTTTGAAGATGGTCTCCACTTTACCTCCCAACCCATCTTATCCTTCATCCTTTCAACTGTTTCCCCATTTAGCATTCTAATATCATCTCTGGACATGTTTTTTATGGTAATAACTACTTTGACAGCGGCCTGGTTTTATGTTCTTTGCTTGTTGTATATTTATTTATTTTTTTGATACAAATATTGTACAAGCTTGTACTGTTTAATTGTGACAAATAAAGGTGGGAAAGCTGAACTGGTGTAGAATACAGCAGCAAGATTGCTAACAGGAACTGCTGAGCCAGAAATCAATGCCAGTCTTTACTTAAAGAACTGTGCTGGAGGGCTGTGCACAAAGTCCAACATTTAATCCGATACAAATTGAATGTGGGAAAATTCGGCTTCAGATGGATTCCCCTCCTCCCCCCATGAATATGGGGGTTTCGTATTTGTGCACAAATATTCATAAGGATAGTTGTGCATGAAACGAAGCAAACCCCCACTCCTCCCTTCCCGCAGTAGTACAGCTGCGTGCTTTCTACACACTTCTGGGTTTGCGTGCGCAGCTCCCACTGCATCATGTGATCTCCCAGATGGAGAGCTGCACATGCAAAAAAAACTGGAAGTGCTTTTTAGGCGTCTGGAGAGCACTGGCATGGGCCTGGGGATATCATCGCAGCCTCCCGTTCCCCTCCGGCACACCCCCTTACCAGGCGACGGTGGCATCCCTGGGCCTATTTCAGCTCACATAAGAACATAAGAGAAGCCCTGCTGGATCAGGCCACAGCCCATCTAGTCCAGCATCCTGTCACACACAGTGGCCCACCAAATGCTCATGGGCATCTCAAGCAGAGACAAGGACAAACCTATTCCTGCTCTCGAGTCCCAGCAGATGGCCTTAGAAGCGCCCCAGTTCCTCCCCCTACTCAGCCTGAAAGATGCACCTAGGCATTCGTTCTAGTAGCCATTGATACATCTGTCATCCATAAATTTGTCTAACCCTACCTTAAAGCCGTCTAGACTGGTAGCTGTCACCACCTCTTCCAGCAGCACATTCCATAAGCCGATGACCCTCTGGGTGAAGAAATACTTCCCCCTGTCAGACCTGACTCTCCTACCCATCAGCAAAGAAATTTTCTCTATCCACCTTTTCTATACCATGCATAATTTTATATACTTCAATCCGATCCCCTCTTAAACACCGTTTGTTCAGACTGAAGAGTCCTAGACTCTCTTTGGAGGTTGAAAAAGCACTTCCAGGTCTTCCATGCACACAGCTCTCCATCCAGGGGTCAGATGACGTGCAAGTTGCGAACCTAGAAGTGCTTTCTCACCCTCCAAAGAGCACTGAAATAGGCCCAGGTATGCCAACACAGCCTCCCGAAAGATAAGTGGGCATGCCAGAGGGGGATGGGAGGTCGCGGTGATTTCCCCGGGCCCATTTTGGTACTCTTCAGAGGCCAAAAAAGCCCTTCTGGGTTTGTACATGTAGCTCCCCATCCGGGGATCACATAACATGGTAGAAGTGGCACGTGCAGACCTGGAAGTGCTTAGGGGCAAAGCATGCGGTTGCAGCAGTGGGATCAGGTAACTGAGCCAACAGGAGGCCATGGGGGGAACAAGAGGCCGTGGGAGCATCCTGTCTTTACTGAAGCTTTGACTGAAGCTTCGACAAATATGAGATAATCCAATTCATGGATGAATTATTGTCTGTGAATGTCAGAATTCCTACCTATTTGAATGAATTCCAAACAGCACATCCTTACTGCACTAGATTCGAATTTGCAATAAATTCAAACTTATAAGGCCGTAAACGGTGTATATAAGAACATAAGAACATAAGAGAAGCCTTGCTGGATCAGGCCACAGCCCATCTAGTCCAGCATCCTGTCGCACACAGTGGCCCACCATGGGCATCTCAAACAGAGACAAGGACAAACCTTCTCCTGCTCTCGAGTCCCAGCAGATGGCCTTAGAAGAACCTCAGATATCTAAACACTTCCTCCCATACAGATTTATTAGTGAAAAGTGTCCATTGGGCTGTGCTGCCATCCTCAGATGTTAGAGAAGTGGGGACATATGAAAGGTCTTTTCAGTGCCAGCCCCCAGATTATGAAACAGTCTCCCCTTTCGCTACAAGCATTTGGTGAAGATACACCTGTCTACTTAATGCCTTTAGCTAATCGAATAATCTATACTTCCCTTCTAGGGGCTGTAATTTAAACTTCATTTCTATTTCTATTTCATTTCTTATTTTAATTTGCTTTAGCTCTGTTTTCATTTTTTTAAAACTTTTTAAAAACTTTCTTTGTATTGGGTTTTAAGTTTTTCATAACAGACCCTGAGACAATGAGGTATAGAAGATGTAGATAAATAAGGAGTTTTTCTGACCATGAAGGTCCTTGGATAATCCCAGTCCAAACGCCCTCTCACACCCTTAGCAACTTCAAAGAGTTAGAATAAACTGCAGTAGGAGGAGCACGTACTGAGCTCCTTAATTATGGCAGGATTTTAATATAAACAATGTGTCAAGTAGTACGAGGATTGGTACACATTTTTATAAGGATTAATCATTCAATAAACACAGCGAAGACTAGGGTGCAGTACTGTGACCACAACTCATGCTGCAGTCAAGAGCACACAGGCCTAATTTTTCAGAAGAACACCAATGCCTACATCTGTTACTCAAATCATTACAAAGAAGCCAATGTCATACTTAATAAATAATGAGGCAGGATTGTTAAATGAAACCCTAGTGTAAGTGCATGCATACACCCAGAGACACACAGAAACACACCCTTCAAAATTATAATGCTGAAAATAAATAGCACATGGAAAAGGGATCTAAAAATTTTCCATATAGAGCATAAAAAGGGGGTGGCTTAAGCCAAAATTGGCACTTTTATTTTTATTTTGTAGTATTCCCTGAGCTAGGATGGCTCTGCTTTAGTACTATTTGTGTAAAACAGTGTCCCTGGTGAGACGTGGGCCAGGAGCGAAGAAGAAAGCACATAACAGGAATGTACACATAGCAGCCCAGAGACTGCTGGTTTATTAAAGTGCCCTTCGTTCACCTGCTCCATCCAAATCAAACAACTCTGATTGGCACCGAGTCTTGTAAACGGGTATTGTGTGAGCAGTGGGCAGCTGGAGTCCTCTGAGAATCTTCACTTGTCAGAGATGAATCAATCATCTCGAAAGATGTCAGCATCTGCCCAAACCATTTTATATTAGAATAAATGGCAGATGGTGGTGTTTTTATATTTAATCAGTTCCACCAAATGCAGTTTCATCTCTTATAAAACTAAACCATCTGCAGCATGTAGGTGTACAGATCTAGCTAAATGCCTGCTGCAGAACCTTTCTTCTCTTAAAGGTAAACAGTACAAGTTAGTGGCAATATTTTGCCCTTAATAGCTTACGGAACTAAGACCAGAAAAGGAGACGTAATTTTTGCATTTTTAAACGCTTACATTGCAAGGATGCCCGTATAGTATCAAAGACCTGCAATTAATTAAGACTACAGACATTTTCATGAGCTCACCCAGATTAATAAAATAATAATAATTTGCTCATTTAGGAAGATGACATGAGATTATTCTGCAAAGGCCTTTGGCTAAGTGCAGCAAAGTTCATTTCTTTCACAATAGCTGTAATCTTGATCCATCTGCAAACTATTGCATCTTTAAAAAGCATGTGCCATCCGGGTTGGCTTGGCTTGGAATTCAATACAGGTACCTTCAAACCACATTTAATATACTTGATAGGCTTGCACTGTTTAAAAAGAATGGCTATCAAAAATAAACGAGTGCAGAAATGTATTTCAAAATATTTTCAAGCCAGCTGATTTTTGTATATAGGTGTGTGTGCACGTGTGTGCATGTATTTTGAAATACATTTCTGCGCTCGTGAGGAGTGAGGGAAATGGAGACTTCCAATATATCAGTTTTCCCTGAGCAACCCCTACCCTGACTTTGTCTGAGGAAAGGGCACATTGGGAGGAACAGAGGACGCCTCCCATCCCTATATTGTCAGTGTCTTTTAAGCTACTGAAACTACTTTCTGCAAAAGAATAGAAGAACCCTTCTCGCTCTCTTGTTCTCTCTCACACACAGTGGGACGACTTCCATGATTTAGTACATCTTTGCTTGCAGATTGATTTCTTTTCCTCAGTTCTGGTTTTTATCTTTATTTTGTCGTGATTTCTGAGTACAGCAGGTTGAATACGTTGGCTGCATGGTATTTAACCGAGGAGAAAAATAAAAATAGACACCCACAATTTCAACGTAGATTATCTTCTGAACCCATACATTTGAATAGCACCATCTGGGTGGGGTTTGACCAACAGCAGGTTAGAGAACCAATTTCAAATACAAGCAGATGGATTTTCCCTTACTTTTGGCTGTGAGATGCATCCTCACATCTTACCACCAACTGGACTCTTTGTGAGCAAGTAGCATCATGGGGAGATCAACTATTTCAATATATTGGACAGTATTCTGGTGTACGCTTCAAAGATAGCTGTTTCTGTCTCTATCGGGGCTTGCTGGTGAACATTTTGAATCACAGCTTTCAGAGTTTCTATTACATAAATACTGATATGAAATCAGAGGTCCTACCACTCTTGTTACTTCCAAAAGCATACATGCACTGTTATTCAAGATCAAAAATATGTATGTAACTGAACTAAATGTTTTTGAGCATGGGCTAATGTAGAGAACAGGGATTTTTTATTACAGCCTAAGGCTACAGTTGTATATCTAGAACTAAGCTCATTAACCACAGTGGGGCTTGTTATTCAGTTGACAATAAAGTGCCAAAAACTAAAGGTTTGTAAAAGGTCTTAAGTGAGAGAGTGGGCAGCCAAAAAAAAAAAAAGAGCACTGAATCTTTATACTATTAATAGATGTAAAGAACAGAAAATCTGGGCATACACATCTCTCTCTATATATATAATTGCTTTGATTGAGGAAGGGCAGTCTAGCCAGTAACTCAGGACTGGTGTATATTGAATATATTTTCTTCACCAATTACCTAAAGAACACAAATACAAATAGCACTTAAACATACTTTAACAGCTTCTTTCAAAGAGACATCCAAAAAAGGGTCTCGTGCCTTTAAGACAGTGGTTCTCAACCTGGGGGTCAGGACCCCTTTGGGGGTCAAACTACCCTTTCAGAGGGGTCGTGACGAGTCTCCTGCCGCCCTTTCCTCCCACCTCCCAGCTGCTCCGTCCCCGTGGTTGAGGGGTCTCCACAACATGAGGAACCCCATTAAGGGGTCGCGGCATTAGGAAGGTTGAGAACCGCTGCTTTAAGAACTGCCTGAAGTTACAAAGTCAAGAGTTAAATATTGTGGGCATGGAGGTGTGGGAAGGGGAAAAGCTACTGTGGCTGCATCTTCATGGGCATTTTAATCCAAATTCAATTCAATTCAGAAAGGAGCGTCCCCGTGGCTACTGTAATTAATCTGACTTGAATCCAAATTCGGCACCAAGCGTCCCCATGCAATTCCTTATTCCCGGATTTTATGAGGACTATACTGGCTAAATCCAGAGGAAAAAAAGTCCTGATGAAAACACGATTCCATCCCCTTTTTGGAGCCAAGTCAGTTTACCTCCCCACACACACACACACACACACATGGTGAGGATACCAGGCTATTTGGGGTGGAGGTCTAGCATTTTGGCCAATGGCAGCCAGCTGTAGGTGGGTTTTTTTTAACAGATGTAAAGCTCCCCCCACCCTTGCCATGCTCGCAAAAACTCTATGGTATGAAAAAGGCTTTTATTTTTCTTTTATTCAAAGGGGCTTTTAAAACATTTTTGCTGGAAACATGTGTCTTTTGAAAAGGACAGAAGCTTAGGAACCCTGGAAATGATACATTTTATCGCACACATTTGCCAGTAATCACAAAAGGGAGAGGTGTGAAAAAGAAAGTAATTCCCTTCGCATTTGAAGTCCCTTCCCTTCGTGTTTGCTTCTTTTATTGCAGGCAGGGTTTGCATGGTGGGAGATTTAAAAGCCCTGTTCTTTACGTTGCCTCGCAGATGTCCGTGAGCATACTTCTTGCAGGTGATCTCAAAAGGAAGAGGGGAGAGGTGTGAAAAAGAAAGTATTTGCAGCTAGAATTTATTTCTAAAACTTTGCTTTTATTGCAGGCAGGGTTTGCATGGGGGGGGGGGGAGGTGAAAGCCCTCTTAAATAGTCCCAAAACCAGGCTATATTCAGATTGACAAGAACTCAATGCAGATTAAAAATAGTCCCCAAAAATAGTCCAAACAGTACTGAACTCAGTCTAAAATTCCTGCATGGAGATGTACCCTGTGTGCTTCACCACTGCCATGTTATGCAGGTGCTGAAAGTTTAGCCAGAGATATGGCTTCACTAACTGTATGGCTTCAAATCTGTATGGACAAATTCATTAAAGCATGCAACCAGACTTCAGTTGCTTATTTTGCTATATTTGGATATTCTAGAATATAGTGGAATAAACAGTGGATGGCTGGAAGCAGCCAAAAACAGTACTGTCAGTAGCTACTGGACCGGACAGCTACGTAAGCAAAGGCCTTTCTGTCCTTACTTTAGATCCAAGTTAGATCACAGAGTTGTCCACTTCAGGTCTTCTTTTGTCTGTGCGCTCCTTGCCAGTACACTCCATTTGCACCTGATGGAGCATAATCCAGGTCAGAAGACTCCTGACATGAATAACCAGTAGACCTGATTAAATGGGCTCACTGATGTACTAGCAGGGGGTAATCTGGATCACAGAAGTGTACTAAAATTGCACAACTCTTTGTTCGAGTTTAACAGTGTATTGTGCTGCCAAAATGGATCCCCTGGCCAAAGGTTTTCTTTCTGACCAGCAGAGCTTTCAAAACTGGCTCTGTAGTCCATGCAAGCTTTGGAAAAGCAGGTGTGGCAGCTAAACCAGAACAGCCATTGTGATGCAGATGCTGTTGTTCCAGTCTAATTGCACCCCGTCACTGCTTGGGATGGACTGCTTTATCTGGATTACCTGATCCAGATCTTTACCAAGGTAAGTGCAGAAATGCCTTGACTCTGGTATTAGATGTTGCAGGATGGGAGAATGAGTGAAAAGTAAGTTGTGTTCATGTCGTGTACATGAGCTTTAATATGCAACTACAGTTGGACCCCCAATTCTGTGGGGGATATGTTCCAGCGGCTACCGCGGATATTTCAAATGCAGGAGATTTCACAGGAATTATGAGGAATCTCAATCAATTCCCATGATTTATATGAAATCCCACACTTTCCTGAATGCCCCAGGCCTCTGATAAGCTCCTAGTGGCACCGGCAAGGTGGTGAGGGGGAGGCTGGTCTGGTCACTGCAGAAAACTGAAACCGTCGTTACCGGATCAGTGGATACGGAAGTCTGATTGTATTTGGAAACTGTAGTAGTAGCTACATGGCATTTTATGTCCCCAATGAGTGCACAATGAGCACACATCCTGCTATAAGAGAGAGAGAAGTACATTCAATGACATATAAATGCATACCTTCAAGCTCATACACAGCACATAAATGTGTGTCTTCACGTACACCAAAATGGGTATATGTGCAAATGCATACATATGGAAATGAATACATGTGGGTTGTGTATGAACTTGTGAAAATGTGTCCATACTTGCATATTCATTTGAAAAAAGTACAAAACTCCATGCAAATGAAAATCTCTACAAACCAGAAATTCAATTTGCATAATTGAGGGTTGAGTAAACATTACATTCTCCCACGATTTCTGGTGTCAAGATGGCAGAAAAGAAGTCACTCCAAGTCACTTTCTGTGGAACTGCCTATTTTGGTCAACAGTGGTAGCAATTCTTCCTCATTCAAATAACTTTTAGTAGAGATTAGCTGTGATCTGTTTCCCTGAGGTTCCTCTATAAAATATTCTCAAAAATGGTTTTTTTATTACATCTAGAACATTGTCATGATTTTAAATAAAAGCAGCAGCAGCAGCAAAACCAGTAATAATAAAGAAATCACAGCCTCTATGAGTAGAATATGTTTTTATGAAATTCACAGCTTGCAACTTCTGGCTAGCAAACTCCTACCAGCATGCTCTTTAAATGAGCCAGCGATGCGGGAAGACTACATCTATTGAGAATTCTGTGTTTCCTCTACATAGTACAACAATATGTCAAGAGAAGTATCCCGCTTTCTCATTTTGTTCTTCTGTTACAAAGTCACACTAATGGTGCCCTTTTCTGATGAACCACTATAGCTCTGCCAACATAACCAAACCTACAAAGAAAGAGTTTAACCTTGGGATCCTGCTAGCTAGGGCCCAAAGGAGACCAGGTACCTGTTGACCTGAAAAGGGAAAAGAGGAATATATGCCAATTGCTCCATTCCATCACTATCTCTCCCCAGACTATTTTTAGAGCATTATAGGGCAGATTGACAGGACAAAATGGGGAATAAGTAATTTATATTAATAGCATGAAGACTAGGATAAGGCTGCATGAGAGATTATAGGGAAAAGCAAGAGGCCTGATAAATTCCAGTGTTGATAATGTCCTGTGTATTCAGTTCTTCTTCACTGTATACGCACACTAACAATTGCCCAAGATCAATGTCTGCTACCAGAAGCATAAAGTCCAATCTGGGCCATAGTTTGAACTCAAGGGGACTTACAAACAATCTTGGCTGGTCTGGTTTACCTTTGCCTTCCCTTCCATCTTTGTGGCTCCTCTAGCAGACTCAAATATCTTACTGCCATAGCCTACAGACAGGTTCTTATATTCAATGCACAAAAGTAGAGATGTGGTAAATTGATTCAAACACAAAATGGTTTTATTTGAACTGGGAGTGTCTGACAAGTCTGAATTGGAACCAAACCTCAGACGTTTTCGCACGGGCGAAAACGGAACGCGAAAAAGGCAGCTGCGGACACGTCATCCGCATTGGCCGCGCGCGCCTTGCGTCCCGACGTGTCCGCAGCTGCCTCTTTCGCGTTCGAAATGTAGAGCACTTCTAAGTGCTCTACACGCGTTCCAACGCGGACGAGCCGTCCGCAGGCGTTCGGGAGAAGAAGCGTTCGCGCCGCTTCTTTCTCCCGATCGCCTGCCGGCTCGCCTCCGACGCCGCGCGGCTTTGACAATCAGCTGTTTTTCAAACAGCTGATTGTCGATCTGCCTCGGCGGCCGCCGGCGCGCCCCTGGCCGGCGTTTGCCGGCTAAGCCAGCTTCGGGCGCTTTCCCCATTCGCACACAGACGCTCCGGAACGCGTTTACACGCGTTCCGGAGCGTCTGTGTGTGAACGGGGAAAGCGCCCGAAGCTGGCTTAAGCTTTCCGCCTGAACGCTACGTTCAGGAATCAGTTTGAATTCAGACAGAACCAGCAAGGCTGGCAGAACCAATTGAATACCCCAGTTTGAATCAAACCGGTTCATGGTCAATGAACTTTATTTTCTTTTAACTTAGACAATGATCATAATGCAAGAGCCATCTTTGAACTTTCCATTCTCTTGAAAAGGCTTGCAACTTCAGCAGCAACCAGAAGCTTTGCTAAGGTGCCAGGAAAACTCTCTGAGGCTATGGTCAGCAAAGTGACAGGCTGTTTTCTTGCAGCATTAAATAACCAGAAAATTCATCTTTCGGATAGATAATCCAGTCACTTTGCTGATGTGTTCTCTCACCCTGAAGGTGGACTAAAGTTGTATTAAACAGATGTGACCACAGAGAACCTAACACTAAGGGTGTGCACGAATGCAATTTTTGGGATTCGAATCGAATACCCCAAAATTCAATTTGATTCAAATCTTTAAAATTAGAATTTAACCAAATTCAATTCAAATTAAGCAAATTCGAATCCATTCATTTGAATTTTCAATTTGAATTTGCACCTACAAATGTTGACACATACCATTCATATCTGTATGCATCTATATACATCCATATGCATCCTGTAGTTACCCATTATGCAACCCATTTTCATCCTGTATGCATCCACACAAATATGTACGGATACTGAAAGATGCGTATCTGCAAATACCCATTGTGTTTGAACCCATGCACATGTGAATATCTGGATAATGTGAATGAACAGATCTGAAATCCAAAATTTGTTCAGATCTTTACATTCAAACTTATGGACATTAGATTCAAATTCGAATGTCAAAATGCTGGTAGATTTGATTGAATTTTGAATACCTTTGAATATTCATGCACACCTCCACCTAACACTAAACCAACCACATCTTCCTTGGACTTTGAACATAAAATACACTCCAAAAAAGGCAGCAGTTTCCATATGGCCTTATGTGACATCTGAACGTGGACACAGGAGGCAGGGACTCTGGTGAAATATTTTGATTCAAAACTATAAGCACTATTTCTGGTAGTTCCTCCAGGTATTTCCATTTCACTCAGATACAGCTGACACATCTGAGTGATAAAGTTCTTCACTAACTGTAATAGTTCAGTTTCCAAAGGGGGAAACAACCCCAGTGAGCAATATATTTTTTAAAAGAAAAATCAATCCTACTGAAGACTTCTTGACAAATGAGCTTTGGATGGGCCAAAAAAAGTATCTTTTTTCAAGATTCAAGCATAGATTCACCAGCACTCCAATATACAATTCAAGAAAAGATTACTCAGATGCATCTATGAAGGCTCAAACTAAGCTACACAGCATTTAGAAATATACAAGTCCCTATAGCAGCAATAAAAAAGGATATACCACAATATAATTTACCTTTTAGTAAATGTGCACAAAATTAGTCTTTAAGAAGACTACAGTATCATGAAATAATTCATTATATCTTTCCCTATGACACATGTAGATGCTGTGAAAACCAGCCCCTGGCCATAAATGCAGTTCTCTAACTTCCTATGAACTCTGTGAATAGTGATTTCCACCTCCACATACATTCATCGATTACATCACAACAGTTTCATTTAAAACAAAGGAGTTTGATTTATAGCCAGTCTTCTAGAATCCTTAAATTCTGCCACCATTTACCCTCTTATGTATCTGTTTGTTTGTTTGCATTTTTATCCTTCCCTATACCCAAGGATCTCAGGGCGGGTAACAACATATAAAATGAACACATTAAAAGCAATAGCATACTGTATTAAACATATTAAAACCATTAAGTTCCTTTACTTAGCCAAAGGACAGGGTAAAGAGATGCATCTTCACAGCTCGTCTAAACACATAGTTCCCTTCCAGACTAGCAGATTAAATCCACAGTTCTAAGAAAAATCGCAGCTTACCTGCTGCGATGCCATATCACAGCATCCAGATTACAGCAGCCCCCAGTAGCTTCCTCCCCATTAGCTGCAAGAGCTGAGACTGGCATACGCAGTCACATCGGGTGAGGTGCACATCACATGGGATGGGGAAGCCAATGGGAGCTGAGCTGCAGTCTCAGTTCTCATTGCCTGTTCTCACCATCCTTTCTGATATTTTCAGGCATCTTCTATGAATTATTAGTGTCAAATCCCTATCTTCCCCAGCAATCATAACCAATGGCTGGGAATGATGAAATGATGTCAAGCAACATCTGGATGATACTAGATTAAGGATACCACCAGACAGCAATCAGATTTCACACTAGGAAGCAATGTGGGATATTGCTCCGCAACAATTATCACCTCCTATCTAGACAGGGACGTAGCCAGGACTGTGTTTATGTATTTTAGTTATGTGTAATCAATGGGTGTTTTTCCACTGTCACTAGAAGCACCCATTAAGTACCCATTAATGGGTACAAAAATGCCATTTCATACCCATTAATGGGTACTTTTAGTGACAGTGGAAAAACATCCCAGGTATTTGGCCCGCACTGAATCCCAATGTGTACCTCACCACCACTGTACGTGTGTGGCCAGCTGTTTCATGAACCAACTATGCTAAATGCACTATTGTTGGAAAACCCATGACTGGTGCTGAGTTTTCTAGCAATAGTTTTTCATGTGTTTTATATGGGAGAAAGAAGGGCTATAATGGGGTTGCCACTATACCAGTGCCATAATAGCGCCATATTCACCCCTCCCATCTCAATGGGGCCTAAATCTTAGCTGAATAAACTCTTTGTCAAAATTTGTTCTCAGATTTACACACAGATATTGGATATCAAATGCTCCACAAAAAAGAGATCTTTGGCCACAACATCAAACCATTAACAGAGGAAAGCAATGGAGGTTCTTTGCATGAGGTAACTGAACCAAGTGTTCCCCTTGCCTAGAAATAGCTCTGCCTACAAAATTCTAAGGTAAGATGGACAGGGTAAGTTGTAAAACCGTCATTCTCAAACTGTGGGGTTTGATAATGACTTGCCATTTAGAGGCTGAAGATATGCAGGTCTGTTTCGTGTTTCTTGCAGAAGTGTTGCTACAAATGTCCTAAACTAATGCTTGGCCATGAACAATAAACTGAAACTCAATAAATTTTGTTTGTTTGTTTGTTTTTATATTCTCCGCTATAACCAAAAGTCCCAAGGTGGGTCACAAATCATTATAAAAGCAGTTTCAAGAGACTGGCTAAAACAGTGGCAGGGACTGCATGAAGGGAGGACATTCTGTTCCCTCAGGCAAAGGCCAGGGTAGAGATGTGTCTTGACCCGTCGTCTGAAAATGAAACTTATTTCATTTTGGAGAGCAAAAAACAAGAAGGAAGAATAACAAATTAGTCGTTATATTTATATGTTTCACATTGGTTTCATTGTCTGAATGAAAAATTATATTAGCAACTTAATTCAGAAATAATGTAAATGTGTTTAACAATTTAATTTAGAATGAATTAGAGAAGTAATGATTCTAATAGAAAATCAGGAAAGATAACAAATGGAGAACATAACTGTTATAATAGTATTTAATTATACAGTACTTCATATTTCATTCAACAACTTCAAAGAGAGTCACATCATATGAATAAAACTATCCATACAATTCAATGAAACATAACAAAACACCATGAAAAACTCAAGTCCTATAAAGGACTTGTCTCTGTTAGCAGCTACATTGTCCAATTAGTAAATGAAAGCCAAAGGATCAAATCCTGACCCACTTGCAGCTCATTGATTGACCCTGGGTCAGTTACTAGTCTTACAGGAATTGATCTAGGTATGTGTTTTAGGTGCATTTCCACAAGCAAGCAGGATGTTTAAAGAACTACTGCTTAGATTTGACTGATAACATATAAGAGCTGATCCCAAGGGACAGGAAGGCACTTGGTTGATCTTAAGACAAAATTTCTATATTAAAATTTTAAAAGATACACAAGAAATTATTAAATAGCAAGCAACAACACTTGGGAGAATTAGTCAAACAGTAAAGCAACTCAAAAGAGTAAGATTCTCAAAATAACAAAGAAGTAACTTGTAGCAATAGTTTTCCCTGTCCTTGTGGCAAACCAATAGACAAGAAAAGTAAATGTTCCTGTGGTCTCACCGGCTGTGGTCACACTTAGGGTTTAATCCAGCTTCAGTTCACTTTCAGAGTGAGAATACATTAGCAAAGTGACAAGCTGTTTTCTTTCAGTGGTAAATAACTCAGAAAAAACACCTTTGGGATAGATAAAGTGGAGCAAAAATTACTGGTCACTTTGCTGATGGGTTCTCTTGCTCTGAAGGTGGACTGAAGCTGGATTAAACCTCAGGCTTAAAGAAAGGCAGAGAGCAAAGTCGGGAATAAAAACAAAGAAGGGTGTGAGTTAATGCAAAGTGTAGAGGAAAGCAAGTTGAAGAGAAAAGCCACTAAACCAAGAGATAGTAAGAATTAATATCTTTCCCAGGGTCTTGTTTGATCAAGGGCAATCTACACAGAGGCAAAAAAGTTACAAAAACACGTGTGCACGTACACACACATACACATTACACACACATCATGCCGGTAGCCAGAAGCACATCAAGCCAATCCCAGAAGAATCATTGGCTGCCTATTTACTGCCAAGCCCAGTTCATGGTACTAATGTTAATTCATAAGGCCCTAAACAGCTTGGACCCCAGATATCAAAAAGAACACCTCCTCAAGTTTAGATCTGCCCATTCCTTAAGAGCTGCCATTGAACCCCTCGTGGCAGTTCCACACACACCCCAGTAGTTAGGGGGGTGGGAACGTGTGGTAGGGGATTCTTGTTTGTAGCCTCTAGGTTAAGTTTCAGACATACTTTTAAAATCTGATTTTATTATGATTTTATTTTTACCTGTTTTGGGACCTTTGAGTATAGTATAGTAAGTAAATAAATACATTTCATCATGGGCACATAAACAGTATCCTATCTTTGTAGGATTTTGATTTATCTGTTGCTACTGTTGGGCCAAGCAATTAAGAAGATAAGAACACAAGAGGACCCCTGCTGGATTGGGTCAAAGCCCATCTAGTCCAGCATCCTGACTCACACAGTGGCCCACCAATTGCTTATGGGCATCTCAAGCAGAAAACAAAGGCAAAAACTTCACCTGAACTCAGTTCTCTGCAAATGGCATTTAGAAGCCTTCTGGAGGCAGTACCTCCACCAACATGGAGGCAGTACCTAAGCATCCATTCTAGTAGCCACTGATAACACCTGTCCTCCCTGATCTGTCTTAAAGCTATCCCAGTTGATTGCTGTCACCACCTCTTCTGGTATAAATTCCACAGACCAATGACCTCTGGGTAAAAAAAAAAATCTTCCTCTCATCAGTCTAACTCTCCTGTACATCAGCTTCATAGAGTGCCCCTCAGTTCTAGTGTTATGTGACAGAGAAATAAATTTTTGTCTATCCTCCTTTTCTATACCATGCCTGATATTATATACTTCAGTCAGGTCACCTCTTAAATACTGTCTTTCAAAGCTGAAGAGGCCTAGACATTGCAACCAAGTTTTGAAAGGAAGGTGTCCCAGCCCTTTGTTTATTCTGGTTGGCCTTTTGTGCATTTTTCCCAGTTCCAGTTGCTAGCTACTCTGTTCTCCATCTCACCAGCTCTGAGCAGACTGATTTATACAGTCCATATGTACACACCAGTGATCTGTGGTCCTCTCACTTAAATCAGTGCTCACATGAATAAATTCAGTTTGGGTTACTTTGTTGAATTTGTAATCTTACAATTGCATGTATAGGCATTATCTAAAGATCTGTGTGATAACCCTGAATACTGAGTATGGTATCATTACATTTCTACCATGATTAATTTAGCCCTTTTCTTTAGTGGTGAAAATGCTTTAAAAAAAATCCCTAATAAAACAAATTCAGACTGAGGTGGCTTTGGGAACGTCATCTGTCCTCTTCAGTGTAAGTGGTTTCTTTTTCACCCAGATATGACATGGCAGAGTAGACTCTCTGGAGACTCCACAGCTATTTTCAGTAGCGGCAAGCACCCTCCCGGAGCATAACTTTTAATCTGCTCATAACTCTTTGAATACTAAGCAGAGCCTTTTTTCAGCTGAGAGGATTCAACTGCTCAATAAAGTGCAGCAAACAACTCATGTGCTGGCACTCCAGCACTCCAGTGGCATCTGCCTCCCTTTCTATGGCATGCCAGCTTTGCAAGCTGATCATGTGGTCTCCACTCATAGATTTCAAAGGCAGCGGGATTAAGCCAAATATGCTCTCAATCTGGGGCATGAGAGTCCAGGGGGAGTTGTGTGTTTAAATCAAGGGCAATATAGAGCATCTAATTAGAAATTAACAACAATAGAAGATAAATGATTCATCTGCAGCACATTATTATAAGTCTTATTAGAAATGCAAAGCATCCATGGCCTTAGTTACCAACTTGGAAATTATAAAGTAAATTAAGGGTTCAGATAGGGCTTTGGAATATGGTGTGGGTGTGCACACTCACACACACACATGTGCATCAAAAAATAAAGGAAAAAATATGGTAACATGGTTTCACATTAATTCAGTAGTGTTAGAAGGAAATGAAGTGAAAGGAAAACACTTCTGTGTACAGTGACGACAGGTTTTTAAACATGGAAGAAAGTGATAATCAAGTCCTTAATAATAATTTATTATATCTTAATCCCTTAATAAAAAGTGAAAGCAACCAAGTTGTTTTTCCTAAGTGACATTAAATGTTTAGTTTGTCTCAATTTAATCATCCCTCTTAGGGTAAAACCCTCACAGAGCTGCTTAGAGCAATTACTAAGTACAATTTATTTAACAAGTAAACATTAACAAGAGGAGCAATAAATAAACCTTTTTAGAAGAGGGAAAACTGAAACACAACGTCAATAGTGACAAGCTGAACAGAAACGGCAAACAAATAAAGCCACTGAAATGGCAACTTTCATGTATAAGGTATGTTTTACACCAAATACATAAAGGCATAGGAATAGTCAAAAGCTTAACAGAGTCTTGTACATGTAGCTACTTGAGATATAGAGATTTATTGGGATTTTTAAAAGTGTTTGTTAAATAATTGTTTATTATACATTTATTTATTTTCAGAGGCTGTCTGGCCACCTCGCGGTGTGTGGTTTAGCAGAGATTCCCTCATGTTTCTGCCCACTGACCCCCAGAAGCCTGCTGTAATGGCCGCCTCTCTCGGTCAGGTAGCGATTTTATATATATCTTGACTTTGGTATTTGGTAGTGTGGTAGCATGTATTTATATTCTAAAATAATTATTCAAAGTCAGAACTTCCCTTTTTTAAAATGTCTCTCTTCCTTCTGTCTCTAAGTCTTGATATTATGGTAACAATAGCTGCTTGCCAATGCTCCTCCCCCCACTCATCCTAGCCAGCAGTGGGTTACAGTATCTGCTTAGAACTCCGGCCTAACTTGGCTCACTTTGAAAACAGAGTACTCAGTTGAAGCTTCTTTAAAATAACAAGAAAACAAGTTTATTGTGTACAGTTTAAGTTGTTAAGTAATATCTTCTTTGTGTTACACTTTGTACGTCAGTTCAGCAAACTGTATTGTCCCTTGCTTTCCCCTCAAGCACAAGGACTCTCAAAGTTATTCAGATTAATGCCAGCAGCATAAGTAATGTATAACCATTTCAATTCTTTTACTTTCCAAACACCGTATATTCTCTAATGACTCAGGACTCCCCAGCTTCCCTCAGGACAGCTTAGAGCCCGTTCCCCTCCTGTTAACCACCCTCTCTGGTCAGTTAACCCCAGGCAGAGAATGCTAACAATTCCCTCAGGCTCCCTTAAATATGGGCCTGGCTGGCTAGCTTCACTCTGATTGGTTCAGACTCTGTCAGGATTCTATTTCACACTCCCTCCTGGAGAGCTTGACTAGCCCCTCCCTTAAGCTACTTACCATTTATAAAAAACACACTTTGACAACACTTTTAAATGTATAGACATCCCAATTTCATCACACTTTTTAATTTTGCCAAAATAACTTAATTTTAGGGTGAGGGGTCCTCGCGAGCACCACACCTGCATTCTTGCAGTTAGTTCCCCTGTGTCAAAAACAGGCTCTTGTGTCAAGCAAAGAGCATGTGAGAATAAAGTATTGTAAAACCTCCCATAGCGCAAGGCTTAAGTTCTAATTCTCCACAAATGGCCCTTAGAGGCATTCTGCCTGTCTCTTCAATGGAGTAGTTAGGCATCAGTTCTAATAGACTTTAAGAAACTTGTCCTCCGTGAATTTGACTTACTTCCAACTTTTGTAGTTGCTTTTTTGCTTCCTTCATTCTTCCCCGCTCCTCCTTTGGACTTGCCTTTTTGCCATTGAATAAACACAGTTTGTCCTGCTAGTAAGTCCTTTGCTCTTCTCCCCCTTCCCCAAGCATCACTGTGTAATTATTGCAACCCTTCTTCCTGTCCCAAACTTGCATTCTAGGAAAAGCTTTGTTTTATCAAGTTACTCATTTAAACCAGATTCTTTTTCACTTGTCTGCTCCTCCATGTTGGTAATCAAAGAGAGGGGTATTCAGCGGTGACATACATTATCCCCACTACACGCAATACCACAGAGGGTTCTTCAGAGCTCTGCATGCCACTTTCCCCCAAAGAGTGCTTTCTTTGATCCCCAGAACAAACATGGTGCATGACATGGGCCATGCTCACTCCTTCACTTTACACCTTCTTCAGTCCATCTGCTCACATCTTTTCATTTCTATCTGTTTTATTTGTGGATGTTCCATTCAGGAAAGTCCACACGGAGGGTGGAAAGTCCACAAATAAAACAGATATAAATGAAAAGGTGTGAGCAATCAGAGCTGAAGATGGACTGAAGAAGGCTTAAAATGAAGGAGTGATGGAAACACCCTAAGATTGCCCATGTTTGCTATTTCCCATTTGTGGATGTAGCTTGACTTCTGTACCAGGGTAGAAGAGAACAGGTGCTTCCAAAACTTTGAAAGCCAGTAAGTGTCAACAATTCACCAGGCACTGATGTCATTCCACAAGATTCCAGCACTTAAATAAGCAGCAAAGGATTTGGTATTGTTTCATTTTCTGCAACCCTTGGGTGGTCCATTGATCAGAACTGCAGGACAGTGGTGGTGCATTAAACTGAAGTCTGTTTCTGATCTCCCCAAGCTGGAGCTCTCCGTGAACTCAAGGCTCAAAACAGGGATTTCTCTTGTCTGTTTAGCGACCGAGGAACGAGTCAGCTGGGGACGCAGCTGGTTGGAGCATTTATAGTTCTTATGGGCTGTGGCCCCTAGCAGTCAGTCTTGGAATAGCGAGAGGGATAACCCATTGGTATTCTGCTGGGAGCCATCCAAGAACAGGGATTTCTCCATCCCTCTGCAGCTCTCTTGATCCTCAGGCAACTCCATAAAAGACAGAATTCATATGCACTACACATATCTAGTATTTTGCCATAACAACTGTTAAGAAAACTTGTGAGACCTACATGAAAATTCCCATCGTGCTTTTTGCCAATTTATTTTTAGCTTGAGATTGAATTCCGATCACTTTATCTTTCAAAACCATGAATTTCCAAAATGACAGACAAGAGATCAGATATGTGTGGACTTTTATCCATCTCTTCAAAAGGAGCACTGACTGTCTACTTTATTATAATGGAAGTGGTGCTTGAATGATGATGGGGGAACAGGCCTATTATTGCCCCAAGCTATAATTAGTTTTCTGTCAAAGAAGTAAGCAGATTTCAATCAGAAGCGTTAAAAAAAAATCAAGATCCTTGAAACAGAATGTAACGACTAATCCCCTTCTTCTAGAAGGCGTACCCCATGATTAGTCCCGTTCAAATGCTCACAGCTTCACAAGTTTCTAGAATGAGAAAGCTGGAGCAGGTTCAAAGCAAGCTGGAGCAGGTTCAAAGGAGAGCTACCAAGATGGTGAACGGTCTGCAAACCATGTCCTATGAGGAACGGCTTAAGGAACTAGGAATGTTTAGTCTAACAAAAAGAAGACTGAGAGGAGACATGATAGCTGTCTACAAATACCTCAAGTGTTGTCACAAGGCAGAGGGATCAGCCCTGTTCTCACTCTCTCAAGGAAGGACTAGAAACAATGGGGTGAAACTGCAGGGGAAAAGATTTAGTTTAGATGTTAGGAAAAAATTTCTAACAGTAAGAGTGATCAACCAGTGGAACAGGCTGCCACGGGAGGTGGTTGGTTCCCCTTCGATGGAGGTCTTCAAGCAGAGACTGGACAGCCATCTGTCTGAGATGGTTTAGGAGATCCTGCCTTGAGCAGGGGGTTGGACTCGATGACCCAGGAGGTCCCCTCCAACTCTACCATTCTATGATTCTATGATTCTATGATTCATGTATCTATTCAAGAATCAATTCGTTTTGAAGCAGAAGTCCCAAATTAATGACCAAATGCAACGGAGAGACAGGAAAAATGCCTCTAAACACCATTGGCAAGTTGCTGAGAACAGGTGATCATTTGCTTAGCAGGTGAACATTTGCTTTGTCTTCTGCTTGAGATGCCCAGAAGCAATTGGTGGGCCACTGTGTGAGATAGGATGCTGGACTAGATGGGCAATCCAGCAGGGCTGCTCTTATGTTCTTAATACTGATGATGATACACAATCAGCCTGTCCACCAGCACACAGAATTTATAAGGATCAATAGTGATAATGCCTTTCTCATCTCCAGCCCTGGAGGTGATGGCAAGAATGGGCAGTCACTTTTATTTCCAGCTGTGCTTTCAACCTATTCAGGTGTGTACACAACATGGAGTAAGCCTAGCTTGTTGCTAGGAGCCCAGGAAGCAAAATGAGCTGCTTGGTTTGTATTAATTGTTTAACTCTACACAGGCCCCCTTCTGCTTCCTTTGCCAGGGGCCAATCCCACCCTAGCAATATCCCTGAGTCATATGATGGGGTTGCCATGTGAAACCAAGTTAAGGTTACTGTATCTATAATAGGTGTGCAGGACCGAGAATTTCCAAAGGTGTGGCTTGTAATACACCTGAGGTTTCTTCTTCTGAGCAGTTGTTAAAGACACAGGAACCTTGGCCTGGATTTCACTTGACAGTCCATAAAGAATGTAAGAAGACATGGTAGAAAATGTTAACAATTTTATTAAGTTATCCTTTTTAATTGCTTATAAGGCTCTGAATGACACCATATAAAGCACACTGGACTACATTTATCAGACTATCTGTATCATCATTTGTGAGTATAGCAAAACACAAGAAAAAGAAGAGTTGGCTTTTCTATCCTGCTTTTCTCACCCATTTTACTGGACTCAAAGCAGCTGCCAGAGCTTTCTATTCTTCTCCCCACAACAGAACATACTGTGAAGTGGGTGGGGCTATGAGGTCACTTGCTGAAGGCCACCCAACTAGCTTCGTGGGGGAGTGTGGAATCAAACCCAGATAAGAGTCCAGCTCCCTAACCATTAGAATTTGATAAAATAGTGCAGTGCTCATGCGCAAAACAACCATAAAACCAAGCCAAGATCATCCTTGGCAATCGGTGGGGGTGGTGGCATAACAGTTTATCAGTAACACTGGAGGACCCGAAGGCCATCTGATCACATGTTTTCTCATCTTCCATTTAACATTCACAAAAATGCTCAGCACTTTTGATCCCCATACAGACTATAGAGACAGGGAAAGCAAGGACAACATGGTTCCTGCACAGGTTCAACGAGGGAAGGGATTCTCCTTTCTTCTTTGCTTTGAATGAGCTGCTCAGGACCAAGCTGGGGCTTAAGACTGTGAAATTCTGCCTGCTGTTACAATGTAATGCATCTCTCATAATTACAGTGGCATTCACAAAAGGGGAGATCTCTGGTCAAAGCTTTCCTCGCCAAATAGACCGGTACCATTCCAATTAGGGGGGGGGGGAGCAGGCTAGCCACCAAAACGGGACCAAGACCTGTTTTTCTTAGGATTTTTTTCCAGTGGATTTTAGCAATTTAGAACTTGTAAAGTCCAGGAATAAAAAATTAAATGGGAACGGACAAATCCAAAAACACACCTCAAAGTTTTGGGTGTCTGACAAGTTATTTCAAGATTATAACTGAACTTACTGGTAAATTCTTGAGAGTCAACAGGGAAAGAAAGGAAGGAAGAAGTCCTCAGGAATTAAAATTCAAGGCTGGAGTTAGTCACCTATATATTCTGCCAGCTTCTCTTCTAAAATATTAGTTTAATAATATTTGAAAGATGTGTCTCCTTACCTTCATCCCTGCCTTCGCTTTGCTGGCATCTCATTAGAGCCCATTAGTGCATTACTTGTTACAGTTCATTTAGGGAGAAAAAAATCATTAAACACATGTCACTTCAAAACTGTGTGACATAACATGAAATTGAAATGACCTTCATTCTAGCACGAAGCAACACTGAGTAAGAGAGCAGTGCTCCTGAATTCTGAAAATGTTACTTAGGCCAATAATAGAATTCCAGCAGGCCAGGGAAGGAAAGATCAGTGAAAGCTCTTTGACAGCAGGTCAGCAGAACTGGAACAAACTGGTAGCCCTAAATTTTAATGTTGAACTGTGGGGAGGGGGTAGAAATAAGTTCTATGGAAACAGAAGGAAAATAACAGAATTAAGGCTCTCTTCAATTTTAATTTTTTTCTTTTAAAATATGAGGGTGTTTTGAGTTTTCAAAATTCCCACTGTTTTTAAAGAATCCATACCTTTTGAGGAGTAAAGCTCCCATAAGATGGTGGGGATTATATATACATGGGTGTGTCTGTGTCCATACTCTTTTATAGCATCACCCTTTAAGCAAGAATGCTGTACATACCTGTTCCCCTACTCTTACTTCTCACAACTCATGAAAGGCAGTGATTAGCCAAATTTCATAACAAAGAAGAAGAGTTGACTTTTGTGCCCCACTTTTCTCACCTATTTGAGGAGACTCAGGGTGCTTCCGCACAGGGGCTTTAACACCCACTAGTCACACATTCCAATATGCGCCTCTGCACACGGTTCGCTGTTTAGGACACTTCCGGTGAGGGGTGTCCGCACAGCGAATCCGTCTTTAATGCGGTGCTTCCACACCTAACCGGACTTCATGTGTGACTAATGGGTGTTACTTACACGCCACATTTCAAGTGGTGTTGCGCCATGAAAACGCATCCACTTAGGATGTGTCCACACAGGGCAAGTGTAACAACCTATGTCCCACCCCCCGGCTCACCATGACTGGCTCACCAGAGCCAAGGATGGCAAGCTGGGGGCTCCTACCTCTTGGCTCGCCCTCGCCCCAGAAGCGGCAGACAGTGCGCCTGCTCAGAACGCCTCCTGAGGGCAAGGGCTGCCAGTAGCAGCCCCCGCCACTCAGGAGGCGCACAGGACGCAGGCGTGCTGCATCCTGGGCACCGACCCTCAGAAACCAGCTGACGCCGACGAGGTAAGGAGGGGATTCACCGCGCTTCCCCCAGGGTGGGCTAGGGTGGGCTTTAGGCAAGCTCACCCTGGCTCCAGAAGCGGCGATCCGCCGCTTCTGGGGCGAGGGCGAGCTGCAGCGGCGAGGGCCCCCGGCTTGCCAGGCTTGGCGAGGGCGAGCCAATCATGGCGGGCCAGGGGAGGGCCCTCCATCCCGGATCGGAGCCGGGTGCCATGCCTCCGCACAGCACCCGCCTCCGATCCAGATCTACGGTGGATCTTAGATGCGGATCTACCCCATTAAACCGGATCTACCAGTGATCCAGAGTTATTAAAACCGGTTCCCCTGGGAGCCGGTTTTAATAAATCCGGGTGCCGGAGATCCAGTTTAATTAGCCCCTGTGCGGAAGCAGCCCACGAGTTGCTGACAAAGCTTTCTGTTCTTCTCCCCGTGGGGCTGTGAGAGCCCAGGAAAAGAGCTATGACTAATCCAAGGTCACCCAGTTGGCTTCATGGAGGAGTGAGGAATCAAACCCAATGACTGCAAGATATGAGTCTGGCACAAGAACAGATAGGCTCCAAGGGGCATGACATTTGTACACCAGAGTGCCCCTGGCCATCCAGAGTTCCTCTAAGGATGCTTGAGGGCTTCCAAGCATCCTGGGAGGTTTTGTTCGACACAGCAGGAAAGTTTGCCACTTGCATGTGGTTTCATCACTGCCATTTAGATACCTGGCATGTATTGCTCCAAAGTGCCCAAATTCCAGAGCTGTTTCTGCCATGATGACAAAGACATTTGGGCAGCATCTTTACAGCTGGGAAAACTTCCTTCACCAACTTTGAAAAAAATAGGTGGGGTTGAGGTGTGCAGCATACAGATTCCAGGCACCTCATGCCTGGGGCAGAATAAAATGCGCCTGCCTTTAAGAGTCACGTTATTATCAGTTTGTATATTGTAAAATGACCTTGGCACTATATGCTATTTTTATATAGCCTTTATAGCGCACTTTTCCTCCCATGAGATCTTGGCAACAGTCAATATTCTTCTCCTCCCCATTGTATTCTCACAGAAATTGCTGGAGGTAGGTTAGGTTGAGAGGAAGTGATTGTCCCTAAGGTTTTATTTTATGGCTGCATGGGACATAAAACCAGGAACTCCTACATTCTATCTAACCAGTAGTAAACTGAAAACCCAACCACTTCAGCTGTTAGGCTCATTTCGCACTTTCCTCTGGACGGGAAAGTTGTGTGAGAGACTAATGTTGACTAGCACATTTGTGAGTGCTGGACAATGACAGCCTAGACGCCATGCAATCAATCACTTACCTGAGATCAATTGTATGGCTGATCCACTCCTTGGCGCCGCCATCTTGTCCACGGTACCCTGTGCAACCGCAGTGCTGAAGCTCTGCACAGTTGCAGTCACATCAGGGGGTCATGTGAGCTGCCAGCGTGCTTGCATGGCAGCTCAGATAATCTCCCAAGCTGGAAGAAGTGCAGATGCTTCCAGGTAGGTTCCCGGTCATGTGGAGTAAAGGTTAGGTAGCTTGTGGTGCACAATGTCATGCACAACATCTAGTTTTCAATTAGTCAACATCTGTGCAGGCAGGGGCCACTTGTATGCTGTAAGCACCTCCTGTAAGTGCAGATGCACCTGCCCAGATGTTGACTAATTGTAAACTACAGGCCAAAGTGTGAATTGGTGACTCGTTGTTGTGTGATTAAACAAAAGTTGCTTCCAAACAAGAACCCTCTAGTGCTTCTCTTCTATTAACAATTAATAATTGTAACTTCCACACAGCATGTATATATTGTCTAGTTTGGGTGGGGCAATGCACATATTTCTGTACCCCCTTCTATACATGCCAGGAGGCTTGGCCATTACTGTATAAAAGACCAAAGACTTTTACAGTAGGAAGGAGAAGGGCTTAGGTTGGCTGGCATGGGTATTTATGGTATGACAAAGTAAAGGTTAATGCAGATTTTAAGAATCATTTTGTAAGAAATGCCTTATTTAAAACTTGGTCGATGTACAAAAACAAACTCTATAGAAAGATCCCACTCTGGGTATCACCCCATGAAGGTCTGTTAAAGGAATTTGGGGATGGTGGACATTGGTATAAATATGAGGACTTATTATACAAAAAAGACAATAACGAATTTGATATTAAACCAAGGGATCAATTGATCCAAGAGGGTAAAAATATACAATGGTTTACGTATGCTCAAATAGTTGATATATTTAGAGAAGATAAGCAAAACTTTAATTTTCAGGAAGAAATTGAAGATTGGGAGACAAAATTGAAAAAGGAGGAAAGGGGTACTATTGGGTTTATTTATAGATTACTTTTGCAGATTGACATGGAACATGAACAGGTTAGAAATTTTGGGTACAATATACAGATGGAACAATGGGGAAAATTGTGGACAAAGAATATGAAATTTACAAATTGTACATTATTAAAAGAAAACATTTATAAAATGATGTATAGATGGTACTTAACACCACACAAATTAGGAAAAGTTTATCAAAATGTATCAACCAAATGTTGGAAATGTAAGAAAGAAGAAGGAACGTTCTATCATATGTGGTGGACTTGTAAAAAAGCAAAGAAATACTGGGCTCAAATCTATAAGAGTATGAAATTAATTTTAAAGAAGCATTTTTTATTTAAACCAGAACTGTTTTTGTTGGGTATAATAGATAACTCTTTGGATGATATTAATGTATTGGTATCATATATGGTGACTGCAGCAAGCCTACTATACGCACAAAAATGGAAGGAGAAGGAGATTCCTATGGAATATGAATGGTTAATTAAACTGGTTGATCTGGCAGAAATGGATAAATTGACGAACTTGTTAAATGATAGAACAATTGATAATTTTGTAGAAGACTGGCACCCTTTTATTAACTATCTACACGAAATACAAGTGTCGACAGAAGGTTTCAACTAAAAATGAAGAAGGCAGTCAGAAGATGACAAGAACGAATAAAGAAGCAAAGAAACAAGCGATATTAAGAAGGGAAGTCGGAGAAACGGGGGAAGTCATACAGAATAACAAAGCAATACACATCAAGAGAAGATACAAGAAATTGTATGACAGATATTGTCTAATTGTTTTTTTTTATGTCATATTGCTTTTAAAATCAATAAAAAATATATATAAAAAAAGACTACTTTTTAACTCAGGAAAATCTTCTCAAAAGTCAGGGGTCGTCTTATACACCGGGTGTTGTCTTCTTATACAGCGAGTATATCCCAAACTCTATTTTTTAACTGGAAAAGTTAGAGGTCGTCTTATACACCCAGTCATCTTATACGCCGGAAAATACGGGTATTTAAAAATAAAATCCTGTCAGTAGCAGTAGATAGGTAAGCTGCAAAGCCTCCATGGCAGGGTGATGAAACATGGAGGCTTTAAGGTATGGATGTGCATGAATGGGTTTTTTTGTATTCACTTTGTATCAAATAGAATACAAGAAAATTTATATTCATTTGAATAGATGCCCTTCAAATCTGGTAGGGTTTGTATTCAATATGAATGTTCAGTCCCATATGAATCCCATACAAATCCATAGAAATAGCATACGAATCCCACATAAATCCCATATAAAGCTTCATACGAATGTATCGAAACATTTTATTTGAACTTGAATGTCAATCTTCAAATGTGCCAACATTTGATTCAGATTTGAATGTCTGAATTTGGCTGAATTTTGAATGTTATGAATATTTGTACACATCTCATTTGGGGGTGAAGAAAAGAGAAAGCATGGAAAGATCTGAAAGTAGAAACCAAAAACATTTGAGGACAATATGAGTTAATACAAATGAATACGGCCTTTATTACTTTCACTCATCATGATCTTGGTATCAGTGACAAACTGGTCATTCTGGTGACAGCAGCAATGAGATATCTTCTGTTTCCTGCTAGGGCAGGTATAAATTATGAATTTCTTTGCATTCTTTGATACCTTTACATTGACCTGTTCTCACTAAACATTACTTGATCGTTAGATTACTTTCATAGAATTTCATTGTGTAGTGACTAAAACCTTTATCTCTTATTTCAATTTTGACCTTAGCCGATCTTGCTCAACCAGCTAATGGAAGTGAGTTAGTGATGGAGATATAAAGCATGTGTGAACTAACACCAGGAGTGGCCAAGAAAGGATGTAGCCTAGATGGGGGGGGGGGGAGGAAGGATGGCATGTCTCAACTGCCTTGGTGAGAGCTTCCTCAGGAAGGCATCCCATCTGCAGCAGGTTGTCCTTGCCATCTCGGGAAGGAGTTTACTTAGCTCAAACACCATTGTCAAGGTTGATTTTCACAGTGAATAATGTAGGCCTTTCTCAGTGAACAAGTGGGTTTTTGGTGTACTGAACTTTTCATGCTTTGGAGAGACATTGAAGTCCTTCTACATGCCTTTTCAGCTTGGGGTGCAGTGAAGACAGGAAAATTTGATGCCCCTGCAGTGCATTTTGAATGGAACGAGACAATGTGCCCTTAACAGATACTTTCTGCAGTGGACCAAAGCTCCAGTGCTCCTGAATTCTTTTAATTCTTTTGCAGTCATGGAACACATTCTTGCTTCAGTTACATACTTCTCTTGGTTCTACACTACACAGTAAAGAAAAAATGGATATGTTATGTTAGAAATGATACTTATGTGGAATATATCAGTATATAAGTGCAATTAAAATGTGCATTTTTCATGCATTCTTTCTAAAGATCTGCACCAAAAAGTATAGAACAGAGGCATAACTATGTGCCAGTGAAACTGAAATAGGATGTGATTTTGTTGTTACACCTCTATGGCCATTTCAGGTTCTTCTATTGAGCTTTAAAAACTTTAATTTAGGCCAGATAAATAAAAATGCTTTGTTTAGGCTATGTAAAAGAAGTCCAGTAATTTAGAACTACTTTCTGGAGTTTGTTAACTTTTTGATCTTGGGTATTTTGCTTTCCCCTCTTTTCAGGACATCCACTTCCTGCTGAGAAGCTGTGAAACTCCAAAACAAAGATAATAGGGATTCTAGATCTGCTTGAGGAAGGGTGTCCATTGTTATTCCAGCAAGTGTGTTTTTCCAATACTTCCAGCTGTGGTACTTTTCTTACGATTTAGAAACACAAAAGACACTGTGTAATTCCCATCATTGAAATCAAATTAGTAATATTTCAGTGCACGACCCTTAAAAGTGATCCGTGTATTCTGCACATATGTTTGACATACATTTTCCACCTCTTCAAGATTGCAGATGGAATCAAGATGTGTGAACAAGGCTTCCCAAACAAAGACAACGGGATATCACGGTACTTGGCTGGATGCCATGTGTCAGAGTTAAAGAAAACAGATACAGCGTGAGGTTTGGGGACATATCTAGCATCTTGAGAACATTAGATTCCAGACCATAACTTGAATAAGTCTTTGCAAGCAATGCTAAGCAAGATGTCCTTTCCTTCAGGAAAGCCAATGGCAAACTGATGTAAATGTTAAGTAACAATAATGTCTCCATTTTTTAGTGTACAGTACAATAAATAATTTGAGAATACTGTACTGTATGTTTTCCTGTATTCAGCCATCTTTCATAGAGAGGAGAAAATATGTAAGAAGAAATCATGTTCTTAGAAGACGAGTGGTAAAGCTATTAGCAGCTGTTTCACACAGCAAACTACCTGCACGAAACCTCTAACACAAGTGTCGCATACGTCTGTTAAATGAAATAAAAGCTTGCAGAGCATGAACATGTAATTATCAACAATCAGAACTAACCTACAGTATTGCAATATCATTCAAGTCTGTTTTACCACTTCAAAGAACTGTGCTTGAGAACTGTGCAGCATACATTTTAGACATCTGTATTCAAAACTAAATTTCAGATTTGCAGATTTATTGGCTTGTTTGTTTGGCCATGGTCACCTTCATTTGAGACCTAATTCAGTCCTTCTGATCGCAACACTCACAACTTTTCATTTCTATCGGTTTTATTTGTGGACTTTCCACCCTGCACAGATAGATATGAAAAGGTGTGGGTGTTGTGATCAGAAGATGTACTGAAGGATGTTTAAAGTGTATTTATAGCCTGCCCTTCACTCAAAGGTCCTAGGATGGAGCACTGTATAGTATAAAGTATACGTTAAAATATAACCCTTCCTCCCTCTGTTAGGACGAAGTACACCCTAAGCGCTTCCTCTCACATAGGCTGACTGCCCAAATGGAGTGGAATCTGCCCCACACTGAGTCCCCTCCTCTTTATTTGCTATATAACCAAGGTACCAACTGTATTGCTATTTTTCACCATCTTCCAGCTGACTAGGGGGATGGGTGGACAATTGTGTCACGCCTTTTTGGATCCTAACCCAGCCCAGCCCCTTACAAAGATGATCTTATCTTAAGCCATTCTGAGGCTGGCTTGGAGCACAAAATTTCAGAGAACAACTGAAAATGTGCCAAGAATCACTGCCGGGGACTGATTTCAACCTACACTTCCAGTCTACATTCATATACTCAAGTAAATGGGTGCAGGACTGACCTGTTGCTTTAAGACTAGGTGGCTCAAGATAGGTGTTTGGAGAAATTCAATCAATATGCAAATTGAGATACCTCTATACTTTCGACTTATCTGACTCCTGCACTGCAGTTCTCTAAGTAGAAAAGGAAAACGTGCATGCACATGGACATCTAAGGGGGAAAGCATGCATAAAAATGTGAACATGATTGAAAAATATGCAAATATGCAATGGATTCATGAGATTATTGACAAAATTGTACATAAGCTTTAATATGGGCTATTTCTCCCTTTTATGTGACTGAAATGTTTTGACCTACATTTGTTCTTTGTGTATGAAATTAATTTAGCAATCTCAACTCTTATTACTATTACTTGAACTATTCTCTGAGTTATTGTTTTCAAGCCATTTGGGGCTCATTTAAAAATGTACTGTTTTATTTAAAGTCAGAAAAAATAAATAAATAAGTAAATAAATAAATACAATTCTGTCAGATGGAATAAGCTTTCATGCTGCTAAAGTAATATTTACATTGTTGTCCTCCATAGCCACTGAAAGTTACAAGGACCACCTACTTGTACTATGAAACCCTGTTCCAATCTTAAAATGATCTTACTTAGGGTTTCAGCTAGCTACCACAAGTATTAGAAATTCTAAAGTTAAATCTGTGTTTTCAAGAGCTATAATGAAACAGAAACTGTATGATACTTGCACTTTTTACATTAGTAGCCTCAATGGTCTACTAATGTTCTCTGTCTTGAGCTCAATATGAGAAGTCTCACTGATAAAATACTTTAGCTCATAAAATCTCTAAGAGGGTTTTTAAATAATATAATATAAACTTGGTAGCATTTACTCACAAGGAAAAGGAGAGGAAAGGGCCAATCCATATTGACCAGGTGGCATCAAAATAGTGCCTGTTTAGCCACACCAGAACTTGGGTTGATGGAGCTACTAAAGGGGTTCTAAAACTAGAGCTGTCCAGATGTTCCTGATCACCAATTCCCATTAGCTCCAATTGCCTGCAATTATGGGAGTTATAATTCAGAAGTAGGGGAGAGTACACCATTCAAACCTATCGCTATTAAAGGATGGGGGTTTAAATACGGTCAACTCCCATTATGCTATCCAAATTATCTAAGGGCCCGTCCCCATGCTTTTAACTAACTTTTGGTTATGCTTTTAACTGGGGGGGGCCAAGGAAAAGAATGATCTTTGTGTTTATGGAGGTACAGCTGAGGTGTCTGCCTGTCATTGCTGCAGCGGGCGGGACAGGTTATGGTGACATCAACCCGGCTTCCTATCAGGGGAGAGGGTGGGTGGGGAGAAAAAGATGCTGGTTCAAGCTGCGGCATTCATGGAGACGGGCATGTACGATTTGAATCCACATTGCCCCCAACCACATGGGGATGCTTTAATGCTAGTTACAACACAGATTTTTATGACATGTGTCACAAGTGAAGCAATCAGCTTCCATGGGGACGTGCCCAATGACGGCTCTTTCCCAGCTCCCTAACCATTGGAGGTTACTGAGGAGGAAATCAATGTCTTGTGGCACTGTTACTGAATCTGGAAGCTGCAATTGTTTCACCCATCATTTAAAAATATATCTCTTATTTTCAGTGCTTAATGGAGATAATTGCTAGATTTGGCAATAGCAATTTCAGCCTAGCAATGATCTTTATTCCAAAATATATAGTTAGAGAACAAAATATCAGTATTAATGCAATCAATGTTGAGCTTCATTGAATAAGTGCTGTTGGTCTATAAAACAAAGGGTTTTTTTTTCACTGACCTGCCTTAATCCGGATCTAAGATGATCCAGATCTAAGGAATAGGTCCATCAACTAATCCGGATCAAGGGAGGTACCCGATGCATCCCCATGGGCGGTGCAACACCCAATGAACCTTTTTCTAGAATATATCCCAGGATAGGGACCTGCCATCCAGAGGCTGCTGGAGGGTACAGGCCATTCACATTCTGGGAAGACCAGTTCTGGCCAGAAGCATGCTGGCCTATCCCAGAACTGTGCTAATTGCGGCCAAGAAATCGTGCTCCACACCCTGCCCAACGTTAACCCCAGGCTTCCTAGAGCTGTCCAGCAGGGAGAGCACTCACATTGCTCCCTGCTGGACAGCTCAGGAGCTGCCGCCATTGAGTGCTATCGGCCCACTGCTTAGCAGCCCAGTTCCAGGGGCAGGACTGGGCTGGGCTGGCCCAGGGGTGTGCTGGGGACCCACAGGCTCCCGTCAGCCCGATCACACCAGCGGCAGCTAACGCAGGCCTTCCTGGTGCCTGCCGTCACCCACATATTCTTGCAGCTTTTGAGCACCCACTCATCCATAAGTGCCCATAGAGTGCCGAAACACTGTGTGGTCTCCCATTCCCTGCACCCCACTTACCTGTCCAGACTACTGGTCCGGTCTGGATGTGTCTTCCTTCAGCTTGCTGCAACCGATCTGCCATGTTCTGCGCAGACATGCACTACGGTGTCACCCCCATGCAGACCTGACCTACTCTACTAAGCATGCCCAGTATGGAGGGAGAGTGGACAATAGGAAGTGCTGTGAAAGATTTTTCCTATCATTTTGCTGTTTCAGCACTCTACGGGCACTTATGGATGAGTGGGTGCTCAAAAGTTGCAGGAATATGTGTTTCTTGTGCCCCAGAAGCACGCTTGCAGTGCAACAATGGTACAGAGATGTGCAGGCTGTTCACAGTCAGGCTGGTCCTATGGTGCCATAACAGTCCAATGTAGCTGTAGTGAAAATGATGCAACCTAACAACTGTAAACTTGACTTGAAAAGGAATTTATTAATTCAACTATGAAATAATTAGAATTGTTTTACAATACTACGCTCACAATAGGAGCCACTACCTATCAAGAACATGGTCCAAGAAGACTATTCTGGAATGTAAACTAAAAATTTATTTTTTAAGGGACAGAAGTATTAAACACAAAAGCTGTACTACCTATCAAGAGGTAACTCCAAAAAATCTTTTGGGAGAGCAAAGAAGCATGGTAAAAGGTCAGAGTATCTGGCCTAAAGAATCCATGGGAACTTAGTGGCATATTTTACTAATAGGCTGTAAGTAAAAAAGTAGAATGGCAAAAAAAAAGAAGAAAAGAAAAGAAAGGTTGCAGTATTAAAATCACATCCTAGGTCTTTGTTATCTACCTCCTCCTATTTCTTGTTATTTTCTCATCTCCAAAGACTGTGGCACTCGTGCTGTGCTCTGCCAAGTGAGCCAATTTCTTGATATTAGGGTGCCTCCAGACAGCATGAGGCAATCACACGATCTAGAGAAGATCTTTTTATAGTTTCTCGCTGACCTCAACAGATGCGGGAGAAAACAGTGGGCTCTTACTTCTGACTGTCTGATGCTTTCATGATTGTTCCTGTTGCAAATACTCAGATGTCAACAAAGCACCTGCCCACATCCCTTTAAGTTTGGAGGTTGTTTGTTTATTTGTTTTGCATGCCTTGATTATATCCTGCTATTTCCAATGGGAACAATCACAAAGGAAGCCAGCAGATGGAGGTAAGAAATCACTATTACAGGAAACTCAGTGATCCTATGGGATACATATCCTGGGACCATACTGCAACCCCAACACAGCCTATCTTCATGAGACCAGGTGTTGGAGCAGGTAATGGCACAAACATAGCTTCAAAGTGGTCCCCCACATGTTCCTGTGGGTAGATTAGTTTAGCCATCCACAGTACAGATATGGATCCATCTACCTGGCACCATTTTGTTGGGCTTCCAGGAATAGTCACAGAAATGTCTATTTCTAAGCATTTGGTGAAAAAAAGACCCAGCCAGCAACATTTCTTCCTGACCTCCAAAGTTGGGCCAGGATGGGCCGCACAGTACACATGGCCCTAGGGCATTCAGTTATGACCAAGACTGGCCTTGCACAATGCACAACAAACACATGACATGCAAAAACAACCAGAATGTCTTCAACTGAATATGGTAAATCTTAATATAACCTCCCCCACAGGCATAGAATGGCCCACATCTTGCTACCAGGAAGAAGAAAGAGGTGAAGGAGGAGGTGAAGGAACAGCACTACGGTTGCCGTCATGGCTCTCTCTCATTCACTGCTCACAGTGGAATTATTCCTACCCCAAGGTGTCAGTGGAATGAGAGAGGCTTCTGGGCTCCTTTGGGGACTGTCCTCATCAAAGTCTGTCCTACTTTCCTCTGATTCAGCTTTAGGCTTTTAAACCTCCCTCTCACAGTCTCATGGCCAATCTGGGCTTATCTCCACCACTTGCTGAAATCTCAGGAGATGCTATGAGGCTTTTGACATGCCATCAGATGTGGCAGACAGTGTTGCCGACCAAAACGTTCAAATGGTGCTATATTTGTGCCCCAAAAGTGCTAAAAAGCACTTAACCGGAGGGTGGAGGGAGAGATTTTAGAAACACTAAGAATATCAACTGTGAAGTTTAGAAGGTAGCATATTACAATGCATTATTGTCACTCCTGGGAGTGCAGTGCTTATAAAAAATGCCCCCTGCCAAGGCTTTGTCCTAGGGATGTGCACAAATATTCATAACATTTGTTATTCAGATGAATTCAGATGAATTTGGACATTTGTATACAAATTGAATATTACAACATTCGTTTGTATTAATCCAAAAGTTTCAGAACATTAGTACAAAGCTTTCGAACATTCATGAAATGGGGAGGTGGAAATGTGGCTGCACCAGTCACATCAGCAATGGATCCAGAGTGAATTCAAAAACACCAAACCAAAGGGTTCTGCCAAAAAAAATCAATAAACAGAATAAAATATGTACCACTCCCAAATATAAAAAGGCAAATATATAAAGAAATAAAGAAATAAATGTACTCTGGAGCCAGAAAAAACCAGTATAATTACTACAAGGGTAGCAATACCCCACTGGAAAATTTATAAATGCTGAAAATAAAACACAATTAATATAATTCTAGTAAAAACTTTAAAAACTCAAGGCCAAACGTGTTTCGACACCAGTCTTCATCAGTGGCCTGTACGTATAAAGAATGTTTTAAAATTATCAGTTATCAAGTACACAGCTCACACAATGTGAGTCTAGTTCAATTCCAAAATAGTAATGCTTTCAGAGCGAATATGTACAGGATATGTATCAGATACGTATTGGATATGTATGGGATACATATGCATTCATATCAGATGTTCGTAGGAATTCATAAGAATACATTCGTATCAAATAGAATCCTACTACATTTCAAGGGGATCTATTTGATATGAATCAAATTTTTTAAAAAACATTCATGCACATCCTTACTTTGCCCCTTTCCCAGCTATGGCTCCAGGAGAAAGCCTGCATAGCTTCTTCAAATGAATCCCATTTATTTGAAATTTTGACCTGTCGGCATGACCATATCCAGTGGCGAAGGAGATGAATGGAGATCGACACTCCATTCAGTAAATCAAGCAGTGCAGGAAAAATGCTTTCCTTCCTCCAGTATGTCTTCAGTCTATGAGATGAAGCTCCAAAGTGGATTGACATAAAACTGAGTAATTGTCCATTTGGATTTTTCTAATATTAACACAATCTCAGTGTTCATAGAAAAAGATAAGGCCTCCAAAGTTAATCTTAGAGCAAGGAAAGCAGTTAAATGCTCCAATTCAGATTAACAAAATCAAAAGCTCCAAATCTCCTAGTTCACATGGATTTACTATAGCATATTATAAGACCTATAAGGAATTCCTGATACCACATTTGGTAGATATATTTAATTAGACCATGAATAGGCACAGGCAAAAAATGTTCATCACTTTCACAATTCGCATGAATTGCAAAGGTTTGAAACTTCACATTCAAATAGAATATTGGTTATATTCAGAGAATGACCTTTGCATGTGAAGCAAAAGATTTGGAGGTGCAACAGGTAGCAGCAGGGATTCGAAGTGAATTTGAAGCCTGGCACATTAGAAGTGGCAACATTTGCATAAATGTGAAATTCTGTTTCATTTGTTTTGATGTGAAGCAAATGGGGAAAAAATTGTGCACATCCCTATTTATAAAAGAAGGTGAAATTCCTAAGTCCTGGAGGGAATCTCTTCTAATCCTGATTTTAAAACCAAACAAGTCCAAAGGCTCTCGGGAGTCTCTTAGGCTATATTACCTTTAAACCAGGGTACATTCCTTAATCGGGATCTAGTAGATCCCGATTAAGAGAAGCACCCAATGTGTTCCCACGAGAGGTGTAGCACCCATTAGCAACACCTTTGCACCGATGTGGGGAATCCAGACCGACCCCCAAGGGTGTCTTGGGGGACAGCGGGGTGCGATCTCCAAAGTCCCAGCTTTGGAGTGATTTCGGAGTCATTTCAAAATAATTCCAAAATGACTCCGAAGTCTCTCTGAAGTGATTGCCAAGGACTTCGAAGAGACTCTGGAGCTGTCAGTGCAGTCCGTGCGCTATTAGCACAGACCGCATGGACTTCCCTCCAAAGTCTCCCCGAAGAGACCAGCCGCAAGACCCCAGAGTCAGCACTGATCTCTCCAAAGAGACTGGCAGCAAGACTCTGAGGTCTGCGCTGATCTCTTCAGCAAAACCAGCAGTGAGACCCTGGAGTCCCTCCAAAGCGATCGGCAGAGACTTCGGGATCTCACCGCTGGTCTCGCCGATTTTCTGCCTGAAGACCCCATTGTAGAACTAATACATGTTCTATATAATGATGCAAAATAGAAAATAGATTGCTATTATGAACTTGGATTTATGTAAAGCATTTGGCATAGCAAATCCCAACTACCTGGACATACTTTTTGAATATTTGCAATATGGACTAGCTTTTGTAGAAGTGATTAAAAACATTTACATGGGATCCTTTATCTTCAATTCAAACATTAATAAATTTAAATTAGGGTTTAAATTAGTATCTGGGCTAAAAATTAACTTCAGCATATCAGAAATAATGTTTAAACTTGTTAATCCAAATTTAAAATTACTCAACAAAGGTCTGAAGATTCAAACAAAAATGATAAAATATTCCAAAGAATGTCAAGAACAATTGCATAACTGTTACTGAATTGGCAACAGAAAAAGGCTAGCATTCAAAACTAGGAATATAAACTTTCAGGGCCTATCCCCATGCTGAAAATATTCTGAAATTATTCTGAGTCCGCCTCAGGAGTGTCTCCATACAAAGCCCTAATACAGGTTACATGCGAGACAATACATGTTAAAAAAAACCCCACTTAACAAGTGTACTACATCCAAAATAAGGGGCTAGCACGTATTGTCCTGGGGTCATGCAGACACTCCTGGGTCATTTGGGGCGGAGCTTGGCGGCCGCAGTATTAGCAGGCAGGGTTTTGCCTCTGCTCCCTGTTCCTGCCGTGTGCGCTGCGATCAGACCCTGGCAATCTGTTGACTGTTAAGCCACATAATAGTTGTGAAATTTTCTCTCCTTCAGGATTGGTTGATCTGAAAGTGATTGAGACAAGTCGACCTGAATTGGGAGAAAATTTTGAGCCGGTTGTGAGTGGGGGGTGTCCGCTGTCATGCGGATATGCGCGCCTCCGCTAACCTGTGGTGGCCAAGGAAAGGAATGATCTTTGTGTTCATGGAGGTGTTTGCCTGTCATTGCTGAAGCTGTTTGCCTGTCATCGCTGCAGTGGGCAGGACAGGTTATGGTGATGTCAACCCAATTTGAATCCACATTGCCCCAAACCACACGAGGACGCTTTATTGCGAGTTACAACGCGGATTTTTATGACACGCGTCACAAGCGAAGCAACCGGCTTCCATGGGGACGTGCCCTCAGTGTTAGGTAGAATTAGAGCCATAAACAAGAAAATATTACCAAAGATTCTATTTATCTTCCAATGTTTATCTACATTCCCCCAAAAAAGGATGATGAAAAAATAGGGATGCCAATGAATGAAAACTGCATTTGGTGTAAACGTTCGCAAACATGAACTGCTTCACTCAATTTCTGAACATGAACATTGCAAATCCTTATACAAAAACTGAAAAATAATAATAATTGTGTTTAAATTCAAGTATAACAAGACCATATACAACAGGTCTTTAAGACAGGAGACAGGGTGCCAGATATAAACTCATATTTTGAGGATTTTCAGCTGACACTTGCTATACAAAGATATTATAGTAAAACTGCCAATTGGTCTCCTATAGAATCTTTAGCCCCGCACCATATCGACTGACTTTTACTCCAACCAAGTTTAAAAGGATGTTGAACAAAACATGAAAATTATATAAACAGTAATGGAAACTTGAAACAATTGTCAATGTATAATTTCATTATCCCCTCTTGCTCCAAAGGAAGACCCCCATGAACTTAAACAAATCTTAAAGAGATCATAGTGGAATGCATTACAACAAAATGACTTTTACAAATGAACAACAGGCAATTTAAAAATAGAACAGGATAGGTATTACTAGCCAGACAAGTTAATTGGATAAATATAAGTTCTATTATTAACAAACTTAAAAAGGGAGAAGTAACATATGCTGCAGCAAGAACATGATCTAACTTTGAAGATTTAATCTTGAAGAGCAAAAGTGTGAAAAGGGAATTACAGAAAAATATATGAAATATTTATTAGGGAGCAAACAATCCATGGTAGATGAGTTAAAACAAAAAAGGAAACAAGACGGGAATACTTTATGGAGGAATCTGATAGAAAAAAATTAGAACAAACCAAACGCACAAAGGTATTAAAAGCAGGTGAGAAAAGCAGGGTATAAAAAGCAACTCCTCTCCTCCTCCTCCTCCTCCACCTCCTCCTTCTCCTCCTCTTCCTCTTCCTCCTCCTCCTCCTCCTCCACCTCCTCCTTCTCCTCCTCTTCCTCTTCCTCCTCCTCCTCCTGGCTTTGGGTGCCTCTGCATGTTAAAAATGTGGAGTTTATCTTTACTGTGAAATAAAGTTCTTCAGCTGGGAAAAATGTTTGTCCCCACATTCTTCAAAAGTATATTGCAAACAGTAAGGATTCTTCCATTCATATGCTCAGCCCCTTCCTCTTCAATAGGTCTGCTGCTTCTCAGGTGAAGACAAGTTAATTGTACTTTTTTTTTAACTTTGGGGGGGCTGTATGATAATGCATAGATACTGTGGAGCTTTGCAAAACCTATCTGGAAGGTTGAAAGCTGCTGTGCAGTCCCTGCAAATTTTTAATCCTGATTTGATGCAGCTTAGGGATGTGCACAGATATTCAAAAATTCAAATATTCAATTCAAATCTGTTGAATGTCGACATTCAAACTCGAATCAGATTTTTGAAAATCTGATACGGATTTTCGAATAATTCAAATGTGTAGATTCATATCTGTCGTATACGAATCTGCGCAAAAATTATATGTCTCTTACACTTAAAATATGGGATTAATATGGGATAACACGGGATGCATACGGATTTTTACAGAATGCACACAGATACGTATAACAGATACAAATGTTGTCGATATTCATATCTACAGATTTGAATGTTACGGATTTGAATCGGACTTTATGACATTCAGATCCTAAATATCCAAATCGAATCAGATTTTTTGACATTCGAATCTACTTGGATTCGAATGTGAAAAATACATTCATGCACATCCAGTTTTTGTTGGGACTGAAAAGAGCCAATTTAAACCTTGGGCCTTTCTGGACTTGGCCATATTCTGGAATATATCCAAAATAGGGACCTGCTATTTTCATGCCCATGCAGACTATGGAAGGCCCCAAGTTGTTGCCTGAAGTATGATCCATACCTACTGAAGTGTTCTCTTATTTGCAACCATTAAATGACTCCAGGAGAATTTCACCAAACAAAGGCATGTCAGAAACAGCTAGAACATGTAAGGCTCCAGCAATTACTCTTCAGTGTCTGGATCACCTATAGTAGGATGGGTGACCACTTCAACACATGATGAAATAAGTAAGCATGAATTGTACAAGAAGAGTGCTGGAAGAAGCCTAGGGCTACTTTCTAAACATGTGAAATTACAATCCTTTTGCTGAATCTTGCCTTCTTTCCCTAGCTTTTTTCTCATTTTGGCCTCAGCTCTGTGTTCTTGAAAATAGCTTGTTGTGTTGGAAAGCCATATAGTACTGGAGCTTTGAATTATCATCAAAGATCAAAGAACTGTTGCTGACAGAACACATCTTCGACTGTCTTTGTCAAAGCTAGGAAGAGCAATACACCATGTAGAAAAACACTGGAAATCAGTTTGATTTTTAAATAAAATAAAATAGAATAAATAGCAGGCATTAAATAAAATATCTGAAATGTCAGCAGTAGTAACATTTGCAGTATGATATTCACTTTATATATTTTTTTTAATTTGGTTCAGTAGGAGCCCCAAATAATTATTACAACAGCTAGATTTTAAATGCTAGATGGTATTTTTGGTGGTTCTTGATTAATCCATATTTGGCGCTAAGGCAGCCTGAGCAAAATGAAAATATTTCAGTTCTTGATTGGAATGGGATAAAACATTCTTGCACTTTGTCCAGTGGAAATAACTGCATTTCAGCTGCGAATGACATTGTATTAGCTTGCTTCTAAAGTTCCACTGAACTTAAACATCCTACGAATTCCTCAATTGTTCAAATAAATACGTTTCCAGGATATATTGATATGTTAAGAAAAAGAAGAAGAGTTGGCCTTTCTACCAAGCTTTTCTCACCCATTTAAGGGGAGTCAGAGGAGCTGACAAAGCTTTCTGTTCTTCTCCCCACAACAGATCCCCCTGTGAGGTAGATGGGGCTGTCAGCTCACAAAAGAGTTGTGACCAGCCCAAAGTCACCCAGCTGGTTTTGTGGGGGAATGCAGAATCAAATCCAGTATTCCCAGATAAGAGTCCAGCTCCTTAACCACTAGACCAGTGATGGCCAACCTATGACACGTGTGTCACAGGTGACACACCAAGCCCTTGTGGGTGACACACATGGTCACCCTGGCACCTGGGCGTGTAGTGCTTGCTTGTTCTTGAAGTGTGCAAAACACCAACTTTCAATTGATTTAGCAAACGAAATTCAGCAACAAAAGTCACTAATGTAAAGAGTTGTTCGTTTTTGCTTTTAATATATCAAAATATATCAAAAATATAACTTTTTTTACTAGAGCTACAAATATCACAAAATTATGGATATTTCTAGAAGTGACACAGCACCCGAGTTAAGCTAAGTTTTCTTGCAAATTTTGATACACCGAGCTCAAAAGGTTAGCCATCACTGCACTAGACCAAGGAAAAGCCACACCATGGTTAATTCACTAACAACGTAAACAGAAAATATCTTAATAATCTGAATGTAATAACACATGATGGAATTGTTTCTTGGATTTAATGGCAAAATAAGTTATTACAATCAATGTGTCTCCACTTTTACAGATCAATCCTTTTAACCCATTGAAACATATTATAGATAAGAAGCAGATTGCAATCTATGGGTATGATCAGAATACAAGACTTTTGTGATTCAAATAGCACTTTCAAATTACACAACACTGAGGCAACTATGTATCAAACAGTGAGAAACTGGTTACAGGAAGTCCAGATAACTGGAGTCCTAACATCCACAGAAATTCAATCTGCAATTAAGAAGAGTTGGCTTTTATATCCCACTTTTCTCAGCCATTTAAAGGAATTCAAAACGCCTGTCAACCTTCTGTTCTCCCTACAACAGACACGCCAGGTGGATCTGTGAGGGCTCAGAAAGAGAGCTGTGACTAGTCCAAGGTCACCCAGCTGGTTTCGTGGAGGAGTGAGGAATCAAACCTGGTGACTAGAAGATTTGAGTTTGGCACTCTAACCACAAGACCAAACTGGCTCACAGTCCTCTTTATTTGCTTTGAGCTCATTTAGCCAATCTTGACGGTACACTGGAAGGGCTTTCATCTAAAATTTACCAAAGCGTGCACACTTCACCGATCAATTTGAAACAACTTTGGTAAACCAATCTTGGCAAACTGATACCCAATCTGGTGTGGCAGTGAACTATTAACAGAAATGGCACACATCTACGAAATTCAGCCAAATTCAGCCGAATTTGGACATTCAAACTCAAATCGAATGTATGCTAACATTCGAATGAATATGAACGTTTCCGGACATTCGTACGAATAGTTTTGACATTCGTTAAGCTGCAGAAACGTATCAGATATGTATATATTCATAACAGATACATATCTGTCCATACCTGATATGTATCGAATGTTCGTATTAATACGTATAGATAGATTTGTATCTAATAAACTTTTACGACATTCGAATGTGATCCATTTGTGCGAATACGGATTTTCAAACATTCAATCCATTTCGAATCAAATGCAAAAATAAAATTGGGCACATTCCTATTAGCAACCTCATGATACCAGTCACATCAGGCCACCCCTCCCAAAAATGGCCAAATGAAAGGTAGAAAACAGAAGCTTTCTAGAAAAGTAATTGCCACAGATGTATCTTTTATTTGACTTTTGATTTCACGTGTTTATAGTATTAAGCTTCATTTGTTCCAGATTCAATGTTTAAGCAAAACTTAAGTTTGTTTCCATATTAAAAGGTTCATCATTATATCTGATGGAAAGGAAAAACTTCCACAACTGTGGACATTTTTTCAATAAGTATCAAGGTTGGCCCGCAACTTTGTCCAAGTTTTTCATTTTGGCCTACTGTGTATTTGAGTTTGACACCCCTGCTCTAGGAGCTATGCCATGATAAAAAGATAAATTCATGAAGGCTTAGTCCTGAAAGTTAATAAATAAAGCTTGAGATAAGTTTTATTGGGCTGGTTAAATCAGGAGCCTTTCTTTCAAAGAAAAGCTTTCTTTCCATAGGCTGTTTTCCAAAAGGTTTGACTCCTACATTCTGATAGATAAGTCCTTGTTTAAATTAACTGTTTGCTTTTGCCAGACTCTGAGAAGAGGGACTATTGTTCCTTTCCTACATCTTTTTCTCCACATACAGGAATTGACCAAGACATACAACGGTGTGATGTCCATTTGCCAAAGAGCTGAAAGGTGTTACTTCAAATGTCCTAATATATCTTAATCAACTTGTGCAGCACGAGTAAAATGAGACCACTTAAGCACATGTCTGGACAGCATATGTTAAGAGTTGGGAACACTATCTCTCTGAGGCACCATATTTGTTACAACTGTACACAGTCTCAGAGAGAAAGACATATCAAAAAGGGTGCCTCTGAGGTGCCTCAGAGAGACAGCGTGTGGCCCCGGTGTTCTCAACCCTTCTCTAATCCTTTTCTAGCACACAACATTCGGGGCATCCCACCTCCAAACCTTCTCTGGGGTCACATCTAAGGTTTAATCAAGCTACAGTTCACCTTCAGATCATGAGAACACATCAGCAAAGTAACCAGTAATTTCTTTCCACATTATCTATCCCAAAGGTGAATTTTCTGAGTTATTTAACACTGGAAAAAACAGCTTGTCACTATGATGCATTCCCTCACTCTGAAAATGGACTGGCGCTGGATTAAACTTTAAGTGTGACCACAGCCAAAACCACCCCAGAAGCACCTCAGAGATGCTTCTCTCTCTCTCTCTCTCTCTTCCTTCCTTCCTTCCTTCCTTTCCTTCTTGCTGGGTCTGAATACATCCTGATATTCTACCAAGTTTCCCATATTCCCTCCAAGGCTATTCTACTCCAAGAATCAGACATAACTATATGTTATGTTAGGCATTTCTTATCAGTCAAAGCCAGACAATTTATTAAAGGAGACTTCTCAAGCAAACATGAGCTCTTGAGAAAGCCTTTCACCATCTTGCCCTCAAACAGGAAGGCATTTAGCAAGCTGTGTGTGCCAACTGGCTGTAGATGCAATCTTTGGAGCCAAGGTGGATGTCGTCAGTTAAGAACAGGTTTGGGAATGTTCAGTTCCTTGCAACACAAATATTTCTAATTGTATGTTGAAATCTACTTCTCTGCCTTGAAGTATTAATTACATTTCTTCAATCTGGCATTTTTCTTCATTTTCTTCATTTCACCCAATCTGGAATTTTAACCTTACTCTTAAAAAAAAAAAATTGAAAATGGGACTAGTGCCAATCAGATATAGGACCATCCGAAGGGCCCTTTATCTCAGTTGAGCAGTGGACCTGTTTGAAAAGGCCTACAAATGTATGATTGAGTCCAGGCATCAGCACTTCCACACTTGGGGCCTATTTGCACCTTAGCCACTAGTCAACAAGTAATGAACATCTGGGGAAGAGTATATAAGAACATAAGAACATAAGAGAAGCCCTGCTAGATCAGGCCACAGCTCATCTAGTCCAGCATCCTGTCACACACAGTGGCCCACCAAATGCTCATGGGCATCTCAAGCAGAGACAAGGACAAACCTTCTCCTGCTCTTGAGTCCCAGCAGATGGCCTTAGAAGCGCCCCCGTTCCCCCTCCCCCAGCCTGAAAGATGCACCTAGGCATTCATTCTAGTAGCCACTGATACATCTGTCATCCATAAATTTGTTTAACCCTACCTTAAAGCCATCTAGACTGGTAGCTGTTGCCGCCATTATCAGGAGCAAACTCAATAAACCGATGACCCTCTGGGTGAAGAAACACTTCCCCTTGTCAGATTTGACTCTTCTACCCATCAGCTTTATAGAGTGCCCCTTGGTTTTACCTTCTCTATACCATGCATAATTTTATATACTTCAATCAGGTCCCCTCTTAAACGCTGTCTCTCCAGACTGAACAGGCCTAGACATTGCAGCCTGGTTTCGTAAGGGAGGTGTTCCAGACCCTTGATCATTCTGGTTGCCCTTCTCTGCACCTTTTCCAGTTCCACAATTTCCTTTTTGAGGTGTGGTGACCAGAATTAGCTTTTTTCATTATGCTGCGCACTGGGTTGACACTTTCACTGAACTGTCCACCAGAACCCCGAGGTCCCTTTCCTGGTATGTTGCAAAAAGCTCAGACCCCATCAGTTTATAGACATAATTTGGATTCTTAGCCCCGATGTGCATTACTTTGCACTTGTTAAGATTAAAGCACATTTGCCACTTTGGTTGCCCACTCACCCAATGCTAAAAGATCCCCCTGGAGCTCTTGGCAATCTCTTTTGTTTTTTACTACCCTGAATAATTTAGTATCATCAGCAAACTTTGCTATTTTACTATGTACCCCTTCTTCTAGATCATTGATGAATAAATTAAAAAGCATTGGTCCCAACACTGAACCTTTGGGGACCCCACTCTTGACCTCTTTCCACCCTGGCAACATGCACAACAACTAGGCTGCAACAGCTTACAAACGTGCCCACCCTCCCCAGAAGCTCGCTAATTGTTGATTAGGGGTGGAGCACAAAATCATGTTCCACACCTTTACCAACATTTACCTAAAGCTTAGCTGAAGCACCCAGTGGTGCGACCATTCACCAGTTCCGGATCACTGTGTGTGGTGGGCAGGGAGCACAGCATCCATGCAGGTGAGGCTGCACTGGCAGTGCTGATTGGTTGCTCACTCTGATCCCTGGGAGCGCCAACCAATCAGAGATTCATGAGAAGGGTGTTTGATCACAAGTTAGGCTGTGATCAAACATGCCCGTCTCGCAATAGTGTTCAAGCAGCCAATCATGGCAGCAAGGGGGTGGAGCTTCCGGTAAACAGGCTGGTAAACAGGAGGATCATTCACATTTCTGTCCACTAATGGACACTTTGGGGAAGCTTTCCTCCCACAAATGTGAATGGTCCACCTTTACCTGAGGTCTACCGGCCTTAGTTCATGACAGCCTAACCAACTTAGTGCAGAAAGACCTGTTGTCTGGAAGAAGAAAAATACCACAGCCCCATTTTCGAAGACAAACTCCAAATCTTGTATAAACTTCAAAGATAAAGCTGAGGGATGTTCCACTGTTCCTTTTGCAAGCTTCAATTACCATCTTCAAAACCCCAGCATGATAGTTCAGCCCCTCCCTTATGCACCACACACAACATTAGAGCAACGGGAATATGGGCCAACTAAAGGTAAGGGTGGGTGGCACTTGCAGCAGAAGGCACAGAACAGAGAAGGCACATCCGCACTGTTGTATTGGACTGAGTCAACAGCATTCCAGCCTTTGCAGTGCAGATAGCACCTGCTGGGCTTGGACCAGTGGCCTGTTTGCACTCGCCCGTATTCTGGGATATATCTCAGGATAGGGTTCTATTGACCGCATGCTACTGCAGACTTTGGCAGGCCTCACCTGGGGCCTGCTGTAGCCTGCACTAGCATATAGACAAGACGCCTTTATTACAGGATATATTCCAGAATAAGGCCAAGTATGAACAGGCTCCAGGACAGGCTGGAGCAGACCAGTTAGACTGCTTAAAGGGAGGTAAGTGCGAAACAGCCATAATTTCATAGACACACTTGTACACACCCCGGATTCTAAATGATTAAAATGGCCAAACGCTGTACAGTGAGGGTATTCAAAGAAGCCCGGAATATTTCTGAACTTGGCCATGGCTATATAGGTGAACATAAAGCATTATTTTACAATTTTCATTTATATAAGCCCTTATGATGGACAGTCAATGGAACAGAGGAAAATTTAGCCACCTTTAAGTCCGCAACAGAACTTGACTTTTCATTCCTTAATATCTGCAATTAGAAGTTAAGAGCTGACTCCACAGAAGCAAAATAATGAGAATATTTACTGATGCATTTTAACCCACATTGCCACTTCACAGTAAAGAAAACCAGTTTCGTCATGTAAGTAGAGGGAAGAGCTTTGGCACTGTTGCTGAAAGAGTAACCACAAGGAAATCTTTATCATAAAAAAGTACAATCCTATAACAATCTAATTCCAAACCAGACAGTCCTCGGGCCACATTGGGAGATGGTGGGCTTATACTCAAATTTAGCTAACATTTATTTAAGGAATTGGGTTCACCAAACAAATTTGGGCCCTTTCTGTACTGGGCCTCATTCTGGATTACGTCTTGGAATATGGACCTGCCACCTGTATGCTAGTGCAGACTACAGCAAGGCCCAGGTAGGGCCTGCCGTACTGTACACCAGCATATAGATGGCATGTCCCTATTCAAAAATATAATCCAGAATAAGGTCCAATGCAGAAAGGGTCTTGGTCTCTTCATTTTAGTGTATTCAAAAGATAATTAAAACAGCATTTCATGCAGCCTCTTACCATAATCGCTGCTTTAAAAAACAAAACTACAATCAATTATCAAGCTCTGTGCTTCATTAATTCACAGGTGCCACCTCCATTATTATATGGCACCAAGATACAAGCCAGATTCTGCTAGGACAGCATTCAGTGCAAATGAAGCAGTCAGTCAGAGCCATCTACTTATTTCTCACACTCTGCCACACTCATCCATTCCACAATTTATTACCCAGTTTTTCTTGGCACTGACTCCACATTCATATCTGTTCTTTCCCACTCTGTGTCCCCAAATGGCTATTTGCATAGCATGCCTTAGAGGGCACACCCAGCCACAGTCGTATTGCCACCTTCAGCTGCTGCTAGGCAAGTAACGGGGAAAGTAGTTCAAAAAATCTCTTTCTTCCTTGTTCCTAGGATGGCTGAGTCTCTTCTTGGAACCTGCTGGCTATCTTCTCAGTTCATTTAGATTTGGATTTCTCACAGAATGGTACAGACTCTCAATAGCTTTGCCATTTGACAGCCTTTCGGACCCACTGTTTATAGTCACACCCTTCTCTATATTTGTGTTCACTGCTGGGCATGACACTTTGTACATCTGATGTGCTGGGATCCAATCCATGACAGCTAAAACTGTAGCTTGTCTTAAAGGTGCCATGTGACTCTAATGTCAGAACAAGTATTCTGGATCCATAAAGTCAATAACAAGTCAAGAATTGGCTCATAGTGTATTCCTCCATTTTATTTTCGATAACAGAAGTTATGGTGTGGGGGTATTATAAACAGGTTAAGCTAACAAAGCTTTCCCACACTCCCATCAGTGTTCAAGGTCCCTCCAGTAGTACCATTATTGAGATAACATTTCCCATGGCCTAGGATTGCAAAGGTTCATTAGAAATGTAAGCTGGCAAGGCTGAACTTTAGCACAAGATCAACATGGATGCTCAGTGGCCTAAATTATACCTTTTACATCTAACATCCTTGCTTTCCTCTGTTCAGACAGAAGCCCAAGTGGCTTTCACCTTCCAAAGCCAAGCCAAACACTTGATTTAGAAACCTCACCTCTCTCACCAAATAAAATGTCCAAGGGAAAGGATTTCTAGTGTGACAAATCCATCATCTTCTTCTGAAGAAGTTTCTCAGGGTTCCAATACAGGTGTTCAACTCTGCTACTGGAAAAAAGAAAAACCAACAAATAATTCAACATACTTGTAAAGAAACACCCTTCTCTGTGATGATAACAAACTCATAAAATCCACCATAATAGTCATAAACTTACCTTTTGTGGTTTAGAAAGTCCATATGAGATTTACACACCTGTTTACTCCACCCCTTATTCTGAGGATTAAGCAGGATGTAAATGATGCATGGACCTTGCACTAGCCTTCAATGTTGGTATGGACTTCACTCAAGGATAACAGTGTTTACTCAGGTGCAGTATCTTGGGTGTTCTCCTATATGGTAATACAACAGCCATTCTCTAAGCACACTAGTAAAATATTCATTCACAAGGCCAGCAGCCTATGAATTGTTCAGTTTTCTCCCATGGGCTTCTTTACCCTTTGAAATTCCCTTTGAGCCTTCATGGCTAACATGCTTTCTCCTGAAACACCTTGATTACGCTACATTTACAATAATTCATCAACCTTTTACTAAAACACTTTGAACCAATAAAGTGATGTCACAACAGTGGAAAACTCTTATTATAATCATTTAACAATTAAATTTTGTGTGAGCTGGCAAACAGATTCCAATGACAGCTACTACTACCCTTATGTTTCTAAATTCAGTAACTAGTTTATATCAGCTGTTCCCAAACAGAACCTTCCAGAGGTTGTTAAAACACGGCTCCCATTCATGGTTGGGACAGATGAGAACTGTAGTCCTATATTTTGTTGTTAAGAACATAGGAAATGCCTTACTGGATTGGAGCAGCACCCATCTAATCCAGCAGGCTTTTCTTCCAATGGCACCCAGTTGCATGTAGAAGCCCACAAGCAGGGCACCAGCACTCACCCCACTCTGTTCAAACATCCTAGCAGCTGACCTTCAGAGTCCTGCCACCTCTTCTGTCTGGGCTAGTAGCCATTGCTGGCCATTTCCAGCATAAACTGATTCAAACTTGATGGGCTGGTCAACACCCCATCTTTTAGTAGTGAATTCCAAAGATGATGATGGTTTTGCATTTATATTCTGTCTTTCTTCTAAAGATTCGAATGTTATTCTTACCTCTTCACTTTTAATTCACAACAACTTTGCATTAGGCTTGGAGGCAGTGACTTCCCAAGGTCAGAGAAAGCTGATCTAGCCAACATCCCAGATGACTGAATAGATTAGATTATTCTAAGTCACTTCTGTGTGGGGTGGCCTTTGAAAAGCATTTAGGAAATTCAACTGCTGTGGAACATAAACAAACATTCTAAAAGAGGTCCATTACTGAGACAATGTAGAACCATGACTGCACTTCATTCACTTGCTCCCAACGTGTTTCCTATCTCCTTTCGAAGCTATGATTCTTAACAAGACAGGCATATCTGAAACCCTAATATAAACCAACTGGTGAAAGACTGAGCATAGACTTTGACCCGTATTCCAGTATGTTGGCTGGATAAATGTAAGTATCCTTTTGTCAGGCTTATAAGGTATTGCTCCTGGAGATACATCTCACTTTCTACCACCTACTTTTGGTTTAGGTTCAGGCCAAGGTGCTATAATGTTCAAGCAAGCATTTGTGCTCAAAGTTTTGACCTCTTTGCTTTGCTTCCTCAAAAATTGCTTTTGTATTCCATTGTGGTATACAACACACCAGTGCAAGGCTTGCCTAGGGGCAGTATATCTTGTCACAGCCACATGCTGGAACATGCCCCCGGCATATAGCTGTACAGCATTAAAAGGTGTTCTACAGCTACCCAAGCCATGTGGCTAATAAAGCCCTGCACACTCTGTTTGCACCTCTTCTGGGGGAACAGATTAAGGGGTAGGGCAGTGCAGGTACAGTTGCATGCTACATCATCTGGTTGCCACAGCAACAGCATCACATGTGCCCACTGCTGCAGCAGAGCAATCACAGTTATCACACTTACCTAGTGCTTGGGGAAGTGTTGGGTAAGTTTCAGATGCATTGGGCATCACAAAGTGCGGACGCCCAATGCATCCTAAGAGTGGGCAGCCACATGAGACAGAAGGGCAGAGTGCCCTAGACTTTGCCCCTGCTTAATCCCTTCATATACCAAAGAGGGGAAAGCTTTCACCCAGAAAGGGACAATGTTGTGAGCTGTGGTGATGAGCTCAGTGAAAAGAGGCAACTCGCACTGCAGTTTTAATGGACTAAATGCAATTATATAGTTTAGGCACTAGATGGCACTGGTCCTAGTTGTTTTATGTGTTTATGATGCCGAGGTTGCTATTTGGTTCTTGTTCAAAGCCATAATAAGGCTCTTGTCTCACTTCCTGAGCCAAAAATGTGCCTAGTAAGCCCTGCACAATAAGGCGTGCATGTCTCTCCCGTGCATTCATCACATCTGGCAGTGGTGATTCTTGCTGCATAACTAGCAGAGCAGTTAATCTCAAAGTGTGGCTCAGAAAGCTCCAAGAGAAGCCTCCAACCAGAGCCCTTCCCTTACTGCATCACACTACTGGCTCCAATATGCAAGTCACAACTGACACTTCGGCCCTTGCCACACCGGCCAGTAGTCCAGCTGATGGGGCATGCTGAGTTTCTGCCTTCTGCATGCTGGTGTGGCCTAGCAGAGGCCAAGTCCCTGTCTGCACTGGACAGAGCTATGGAACAGCATACAATGCTTTGTTCTGCTTCCTACTGATGGACCTATTAAAGATGCTCCAGCAGCAGACCCTTCATTGGTATCCCAGTCCACGAAGAGTCTGGAGATTGCACACCCCAAGGGTTGGTGTACCAGGCCTAGCCCTTTTTCAGCCTGGCACTCAGAAGCGGAGCTGGAAGTGCACTGCTTGAGGGTACACAGCTAAAAGGACCCTGGGCAGGAACTTCAAAACCCTGGCAAGGGACTTCAAAGGCCAGGAACCTTCATTCCTAGCCTTCAATGCTGAACCAGGATGAATGGGCTACCCATAGCTCAGCCCACCCTGAGCTATATCCCAGTGTAGCACAAGAAAGGGCCTTCAAAGTTTAGAAAAAGCATTGCCGTGCATAACCCTTTAGCTATACAGGCAAAACGCAGTTGTAACTTAAGTTCTGTCGTCAGCTCTTACCCTCAGTTCATGGGAAATTGTGTTTTTGTGTGTGTTTCTTTGTTTCTCTTTTTGTTTGTATCCCAGTTTTTTTTCAATCTCTGATTTTTTAGGGGGGTGTCCGGGACGCTGGGACAGCACAGGGGAGGGGGTGCAGTTGTCCCACAAGCAGGGCACTGTTGGGCTCCCCTGTGGCATCCTGTGTTTGGCACCCTGCAGAGTCACAGTGCTCAAAAGGCCCTAAAGCTGGTCATGTCTTATATTTTCAAATTGGGAAGGTAGATGCTACCTGGTAGGGGATGAGGGGGAAAAAAACAGGAACTGCTTAGTACAGTGAAACCATGTTTAATGGGCACTATTATGGAGGGCAGGGTGGTATTTCTGAATGAAAAGAAGGTAATGCACATGAGAAGCAGCCCTCTGTGTTAGGTAAAGGTTTCACCCTCTCCTGGGAGTCCACCACTTTTACTACTGAAAGTGGTGGTACCACCAGGAGGTGCCCCCCCCTACAGATCTTAAGGCACAGTCAGGTAGATATGGAAGAAACTGCTTCACAGGTAACAGCACTGTCAAACTGTGTAATCAGGGCTCAAAATATTTGTGTCATTAGTGGATGGAGGCTAAACTGATAATGCCTGTGTGGATGTGACCAGTGGTACCTACAGATGATAGGAGGCAATCCTGGGAAAATACCAAGCTCTTGCCTCGTCTGCCATCTGACTGCATGGTTTCTCTTGCAAAATGCCTGTATGTTAGCAACCTCATGCCCTGTTCCTTTTGCGTGTGTTTCCCATGCATGGTAATATATGGGCAATTTACAAGAGGAACAACTTCACAAACAGATGACAGACAAGGCAGGGGAAGCGACATGATGAGAATTTTATGGTGTTGTTGGATTTTCCACTATAACACTCTTTTGCAGTATTGCCACGGACATGTGTGACAGTCCCAATATAATACCAGGAGAGTCATAGGTTTTTAGGCACATCTGGAGGCATCCCCAGAGTGCTCTCAGCTTGGGACCTGAAGGTCAAATGCAAAATTTTAATTGGGCAGGGGATGCAAGGCAATAAATTGGGTCTCTACCACCCAGAAGGTACTTATTTGGAGTCTGTGCCAGGGTATGAGGTTCCTTCCTTCCTTCCTTCCTTCCTTCCTTCCTTCCTTCCTTCCTTCCTTCCTTCCTTCCTTCCTTCCTTCCTTCCTTCCTTCTTCCTTCCTTCCTTCCTTCCTTCCTTCCTTCCTTCCTTCCTTCCTTCCTTCCTTCCTTCCTTCCTTCCTTCCTTCCTTCCTTCCTTCCTTCCTCCTTCCTTCCTTCCTTCCTTCCTTCCTTCCTTCCTTCCTTCCTTCCTTCCTTCCTTCCTTCCTTCCTTCCTTCCTTCCTTCCTTCCTTCTGTGATGCAATGCACATTATTAGAGAAATTAGAAGCTGCTTCTATATAGTTTCTCTTGCAAAATGCCTGTATGTTAGCAAGCTCATGCCCTGTTCCTTTTGTGTGTGTTTCCCATGCATGGTAATATATGGGCAATTTACAAGAGGAACAACTTCACAAACAGATGACAGACAAGGCAGGGGAAGCGACATGATGAGAATTTTGTGGTGTTGTTGGATTTTCCACTATAACACTCTTTTGCAGTATTGCCACGGACATGTGTGACAGTCCCAATATAATACCAGTCCCTCCCTCCCTCCCTTCCTTCCGTGATGCAATGCACATTATTAGAGAAATTAGAAGCTGCTTATATATTCTAAAAAAGGAGGAAATCCCCAAAGAATCCAAAGAAGGATCATATTTATTTATTTACTTGAATATTCTTATTCCGCTCTTCATAATCTACACAACAGTGCATGAATGGAGACTTGCAGCAAAGCCATGTATATTTGGGTACATGGAGACTCTAAAAGAACCTTGCAAAGACTAGGCATTAAGAAATATACTGTTCCAACTATAAAATAGTGCTCATCCTTAAAGTCTCTGACAGCCTGAAGCTTAATTATATTGGGGGTTTTTTTATTGAGAAACTTGTATGAATCAAAGCTCAGCTAGAAAATATTAACCTTTTCCCCTGAAAATGCCAATAGGAACCCATTTAGTTTGTGTGCTCTCTCTCACACACACACAAACACACACAAACACACACACAAGAGAGAGAGAGAGAGAGAGACTGACAGAGGCAATTAACACTCAGTTAATATCACATAAAAATGTTAATTCACTTTGCATCCCGAAAGACAAAAAATCATCTTTCAGCCATATGGGCAAATGATGTTGCCATGTTCCAGGGCTTGTGAACTAGGTTCCCACTACATTAGCAGAAACCATTGTATCCAATTTCTGTACAATAGCTATTAGTTAATGAGATGGAGGAATGGCACACATTTAAACCCAGGGACAGCTGAAAGCATCCCTTGGCACTAGCGGCTCCTTTTTGCACTTGGGTTAGGGTGTCTCTTAGAGCCTCACCATTCTGTTATACGGACGATGAATGACCCCTGATCTAATTTATAAGAAAAGCCTGAAATGAAGAGCTGCAGGGACGCTGACCTCTGTTGTCAACAGATAAGATTTGTTCCATGTAAACTGCACAGCACAGGCATTTGCTGGCAGTTCCTAATGATCAAAGTATTTGACTTAAATAATTGATTTATTTATACTAGTAAGAAGAAATTACCATACCACTGGGGAATTAAAGGCACTCGCTCATGCTTTGGACTTCACAGTGCCCTGCGGGTGTGATCAGGGCACTGCACATCAAAGGGATTCACTCTGAAGTATTTCATACTGTACAATAAATTAATAAAAATAATTCAGTTAAATAATTCTGCTAATTGCCGGCATGCCTTCTGTAAGATGTGCAGGGAGCAAGAAGATGCATCAGAGTCAGGTTCATCTAGAGAAATTCAAAACCTCACTTAGTATCCAAAAGCAGGCCTTAATGCACCACAGTTGTTCTGGTCCACATTTTTTCATTTGAGAAAACTCAGTGCAAATGTCAGAAGTTCACCTTGTGAGACTGCACAGTAAATGTAGACTTTGGTGGCCATACTTATGTTCCTTCCCATCCATGCTCTGACTCTATGAAGCCTCAGCCAATTTTAGGCCTTCCCTCCATTACTCGCTAATTGGTTGTTCCTATCATGCCTCCTGCCATCAGCACCTCCTCCTTGGATGAGGAGACTGTCGCCCATGCAAGCCAAGACGAAAGAGCTTTCCCTGCCAGCCAAAGTGAGGGGGCGCACCTCAGCGGCCAAATGTGGACACTGGTTCGGTCGCTCAAGATGAGGACAGTTTGGACTCAGACACTGGCCAACACCCTGAGCAGAGCCCTCTCGGGCGATAACAACAACACCTAAGATGTTCAGCGCATCTCCATGCCAAACAGCTTCGCCACTGGAGGCGTGGCTCTCCCAGTCCTTCTTAAGAAACACCCAAACCCAGCAAGTGCCATTGCAGACAAAGGATCTTTCTAGCAACCATGGCTCGTGTAGTTCTATGTTCCTGAACTCTGATTTAAGGATATGAAGACTATCTGGTAATTCGACCCTGGCATTCCTGATCCCACATTAACTCTTTATCCTCCAAGAACTTTGAAACTTGAACCGGCTACTTGCAGCTGCTAGCCTGGCACACGTGTGTGTGTGTGCATGTGCATGCATGTGTGCATGCGTGCATGTGTGCGTGCATGCATACTGAACGACACCTGCTTGGGACACGACAGTTCCCCTTGTACAAAATTTGTATTTTGTTTTAAATTGGCTTGCTTGCAGCCTTTAAAAGAAAAATTGCTGGCAGGAGTAATCAGGACAAAACAGATTGGGAGAAGAAGAAGAGGAAAATGAGAACCATGATGGAGAGAAGGCCAAGGACACACATCAAGAAAAGTATGTACTTGAAATGTACACCATTTCAAGAAAACTGCCTGGTGAGCCTCTTGTTTTTCTACTTTTTCTCACAAAAAGGACAGGTGAAAGACTTCCAGCCTGTTCCCATTACAAACTTAAAACGGTTTGGAAATGGTTTCAATCCTCACAGTCCCCACGTCAGGTTGGCTTAACACGCTTTCCGCATGTTAAATCGCACCAAAGCGTTGTAAATAAAACACTCATTTCAACAGGTCTCGCTCCTGTTCTTGCATTTTAAACGGTTTACATTTCTTACTGTGGGAACGGCACCGTTTTAGTGGGATGAGAATGCGTGTTTAGGGTTTCCCTCCCCCAATAGCACTCTAGGAACTCCCCGCCCTTGTCACGTCAAAAATTTTGCAGCAGGAGGAACCCTAATCAGAGAGAGGGGGTGGGCATCATGACTGGCAATGAGTGGGGAGAAAAAGATACGCTTTCCCAAATGAAGTTTTCAAGCACTTTCAGAATCGGGATCGAACGCGATTAAAGTTGAAAGTAATGGGATCAGGCAAATTCATGTTTGCCTCCGGTTCTTTTATTTCGGTATAGGAAAACCGTTTTAAGCTTGTAATGGGAACGGGGCCTTCAAGGCCTTTTCCGCACTTACCTTTATTTCAGGATAAATCCCAGCATAAAGGCTATTAGCAATTTGCTAGTACAGACTATAGCAGACCCCACCCCACCCAATCATGTTTCATCTGTATTGGATGAAACTCCAGTCCAGATAAGGTGCCAAATGATGTCTTATTCCAATCTTACTGGACACCTCTTTAAAGCGTTTCAGGAAGTGCCACCAGAAATGGTGCCGGAAATGGAACACTACTAAAAAAAAAAAAAAAAAAAAGGCCCTTCCAGAAACTGTAAAGGCCGAGGACTTTCTTTCCTGGCCTTCACAGTCTCTGTGATGAGGCACTGGCTGGGCTATGATAGGACGTCCGAGGGTATGTTTGCATTTCAAGACAGTCTGGCACACTCTAGGATGGACCATATGCACAGTGCAGTGCAGCTTCTGGCCCAGCCACCCAGATCATCACTAGAGCGCTCTCCCAAACACAGCATTCACATTACTTCCACAGTGACATTCCATTGAAGTTAAGTGCAAAAACGCCCATAGTACGGCCAGCTCATAGAGCAGGCCACTAGTAGTCTGTTCCAGAATGGCCCGGACTAGTCCACACTACATGAGCTCACATATTAATAGCCCACATAGTGGGAAAAGGACCCAAGGCAACTTCTTAGTATTCTTGCTTTTGGACTTACTCTCAAGTATACTATCTAAGTAAAAAGCCCTAGGGGAATTGTAATTGTACAGCAACTGGTTGCCAGGGGAAACTGGCGTCTCCCTAGGGAGAAGCCTTCATAGGAAGAAAGAGTTAAGTTGTGTCTGAAGAAAAGGTATTTCTGTGTACTGATGTGGCTGATCAGAGTTGGCAAAGCTCATAAAACAGACCACCTGAGACCTACGCTGCTGCTTACTTGGGAGTAAATCCATAAGCATGAACACCAGGTAGCTCTACTGGGTCTTTTTTTCCCCAGAATAAAGCCCAGTAGGCATTTTGCTTTAGTATTAGACTAAAGAAGGAGGGCAGGAATGTAACCACATAAAAAGAAAGAAGCTTCCTTTAAAAAAAAAATCTGTCAATCCATTGCTGAGTGTGAAGGCAACCCTGAGGTGGCAAAGGAGGGCTGGCTATTATCCCCCCATTACCTATACATTCACATCTGCACTGTCCCCAGCACAGCTTTAAAGATGCAAGGAACTATATCTGTGCATAAGAGATCGTGGAGAGAGGCATCTTCCTCTGAAAGCACAGCTAGCCTGCCTGCCTGCCCACCCTCTGTCTCACCCACAGTTGCTTTTCCACAGTCCTTGGAAGTTCTCTGGCTCTCCTTCTCATTTTAATATTTTGCATTAATATTAAAATACAAAAAAAAATGTGCATATACAAGTCATACATGCACAGCTGGGTGACCTTGGGCTAGTTACCGCTCTCTTTCTTGAGCTCCACCTACCTCACAGGGTGTCTGTTGTGAGGAGAAGAATAGAAGATTTGTCCACTTCTTTGGGTGAGAAAAGCAGGTAGAAGATCCAACTCTTCTTCTTCTCCTTCTTCTTCTCCTCATGTCTGTTCCGATGGGTTCCATTTCAAAGTGGTAGAGGCTTCCATCAGTACAAGGGATGCAAAGCTTGCGGTGATAGGACATCCCTCCCTTCAGCCACAATTGGCCAACACTTCCCAAAGTAGGTTTCAGTGGGCACACCCAAGATACAATCAGCTCAAATGCTGGGAAAATCCAATGGCAGAAAAAAAATGGATTTATTTAAGTGGTTTATTTATATGCCACTCTGCAATACCAATTTTCTTAATAGCTCACAATAGGTAATCTTATACAAGTCCCTGCATACAATTTTAAAAAGTCATGACACATAAGGAAAAGGGAGCTGTAGGAAACAGAGGAATTAATAGAATTGAAAGGGGAGGGACTTGAAAATTAGTCTTTTTGCAATCAGGCAGGGCTTTTTCCAATCAACCCTTTGTGAAGAAGTGTTCCATCTATACATGCACAAAAACAATGCCTTTCAAACTGTTACCAAAATAAGGGCCAAAAAGCGTACTTCATTTTTCCACACTGCATCTAATTAACCTAAGACTGGTAAAAGGGAAGTGGTTAGAACCTAATTCTATTTCAGTGTATAAATACTACTAGGAAGACTGTTTTATACACGTATTGAGGCAAAAATGCATTATTATATTGTGTTGCATTTGGGAACAAAGAGGACAATTAGAAGAACTGCAAGTAAGAACATTTTTAAACATCTTGCACTTGTGATTCATTTTCTGCTGAGAACTTCAAACATTTTGCACTTTTTACACTAAAAATTAACAACTATTCTGTAGCACCGATATCCCCTACACATTCCTGTAATCAGTTCACATGCTAGTGTCTGAGAGGTCAAACATCATTTGTAAAAACTCTTGTCACCTAATTTTCACATGTGGAACCATGACTGCAGAACAGCTGAAGGAGGAAGGGGACAAATTTTCAAATGTACTCCCTAGCTTCACAACATCTGGTGATGGGACAATTGACGGTGGATTTGGCTCTCTAGTGTAAAACAGGCTCTACATGTGAGAATTAAATAGTTTGAAAAAAAGAATAAGAAACAGCATACATAAGAAGGCAAGAACTTCAGATATAAGCCTACAAAATACTGTAGTTCTAACCCAGGACTAGATCAATTTACTTGACTAGGACCTTTCTACACTGGGCCTTATTCTGATATGTCTTGGAACAGGGCCCTGCCTTCCTAATGTTATGGCAAAGTATGGCAGGCCCCCGGCATAGATATAATCCCAGAATAAGACCCTAAACCTAAGGGTAAGTCACTAGCATGTGGGACACTATTACTTCTACACTGCTTTTGAGCCAATTTTATTTCACAGTGTGGATGCAGCAAAAAAGGATAGATAGATAGATAAGAGTTTATTTTTGAATATTTTTGTGTTTTAATTTATGTATCTGGAACTTTATTTCATTGATTATGCAATAATGCATTACATATTAAATTTGACAATAATGATAGAAAAGGGGGCAGCTCAGAGGTGCCTCGGAGACAGTAGCATGTGGCTCTTGGGATCCCAACCCTCCTCTAATCCACTTTTTCTAGCACTAAATATTTGGGAGAGGAGAGAGGCAAAACGGTGTGCAAGTAATCCCATCTCTAAGCTGCGTGTGCGTCTCTCACTTTTTAAATTTGCTGTTTATGAAAAAGTAGGACTTAGGGAAGTCTCAGAGGCCACTATGCTCCTATCACTATGACTCTATACACAAATTTGCATTGCAGGAACAAATCTATGTAGCACACCATGATAGACAATGGTTATGGCTGTGCTTATTTGCCATAAATGTGGTATTAATTACAAAAAAATACAGTAATGTCCATTGTCACAATCCCCAGACGCCCAGTAAGTGCCTGCCCTCCTAAGAGTAGCTGGGCCCTTTTAGAATGCTGGGTTCGCGCAACGGCCGAGTGAGTACTACAGTTTAAGGACAAAACACTTGTAGTAAGCATTTTAAACAGTAAACTAAAACAGGTTCATTATTACACACAAGCAATACTAGAAAGGAATATAAGGTTCAGGTATTTGTCAGTTTAAGTCTACAAGTCTCTTAAAATTACAAGCTTCCCAGCCTATCATCTTCCTTTGCCCAAAGGAAAATAGTTCACCTTTTAAAAAGTCAAACCTCTCCACATTCCTGCCCCCTGACTAGCTCTGCCTCAGCCCAAGCCTAGCCAGTGTGCTAGAACGTAGCTCTGGATGATCACAAGGCCCAGTCCGTCCTTGCTTGTCCGACCACCCAGTCTTGGTCAGTTGCTTGCGAAGTCTCCCTCAGAGCAACAACCCTCCAAGATTGTCTCCTTCAGAAATCGCCCAGACAAAAGACGCAGTCTCTTGCTTCCACTGCTATTTAACCTTTTTCTCCCAGGGCCCTGATTGGCTGAAAAGCTCCATCTCCTGAAGGAAACTCCTGAGGGAAACTTCTAAGGGAAACTCCTCCTCAAGCTCCCAGGTCCTGGGACAGCTTTTCCCTCCAAATCACACCTACAGCCAATCATTGCACCCAGACCTGAACAGGATTTCCCGCCCTTTTCTGCAGCCTATAACCAGAGCTTGCAAAAAGGCTTGCAAACAGGGTTTGCAAGGGCTTTGCATGGGCAGAATGCCATGCTTTTTGCACAGAGGCTTGCAAGGGACAAAGAAACCTTACTGCCCATTGCAGCCTGACCCCTGAAACCGTCACATCCATCAAGTTTGAGTACTTTAAAAGAGAACTAGGTAACAATGCAGGATCAGACTATCAGTGACTAGGGATACCTTCAGACACACTTAAAACTTCAGTTGCTGCACTGCCACTGAACATGTGACCGGGTCACATGATGATCAATCATGCTACCACAGTAGAGTAACAGCAGGGAAACTCCAAAGTAAAAAGCAGCTTTTACTTCAGAATTTCCATAGAATGCTGCTCTGTTGCTGCTGAGGATCAGTCATCCCATCTGTCCAACAGGAAGGGACAACACAGGGACTCTGAAGTTTTAAACATGTCTGGAGGTACCCTATGTCATTGTGGCCACGGCGCTGCCATCTTGGAAACTCTGTAATACCAGGCTGTGCCTGCTTGCATATTTCACTGACTCTGCCTTTCCTTTATGGTAGAGATAAGCATGTAATCATTGGGAAATAATTGTCTCAAGGCCACTTGGAGCCTGAGAGAAAATGGGGAGTTAACTTTGATGTCTGATACAAGGGCTGCCCATGCCAACATGGATGGGAAAGTGTTGAAGGAAATATGTGTCTGCTGGTGCTATTTCCTGTGTGATCTTTCATCAGTAAAATCTGACATGCTGTTCTTGAACCTGGACCTGTGAATGGAGATCTTCACAGACTTCTGATTATAATGGCTACATGCTATTACAAGCCTTTAGAGAACAGCATAAAAGCAATTGCCTTTATTTCCCTATTGTATGCTTCCTAAACTGTTACAGCTCCTGTAGGAATCAGGCTTTTCTCAGCTGTGTCTTCTAGAACATGCTGACTATGGACAATGGATCTCAAAAATTCCTAGCTGAAGATGACAAAGGCTGAAGTTTGTGATTTTCATGCTCTATAGTGCTTCTTCTCTTTTTTACATGTTTGTACTTTATTATCGAAACTCAAGCAAGAGCGTCAAGGTGAAGTGGAATAGGTTACGGATGTACATGGATGGGGCTTTTTTGCATTCAATTTGTATTGAATAGAACAGGGTTTCCCAAACTATGGGTCGGGACCCACTGGTGGGTCGCAAGCGAATATTGAGTGGGCCCTGCCTGTAGAATTAAGTAATAAAAAAATTGTATTAAAACTTTGTTATTTGAAAAGTCCTTTATTCATATTGGTAACGGTTAAATTTCCTAGAGGTGGGTCCTGAGTTGGTAAACTTATATTAGATGGGTCGTAGCCCAGACAACTTTGGGAACCACTGGAATAGAATGTTTAAAAATTCATATTCGTTTGAACAGATCCCCTTTGAACGTGGTAGGATTCTATTCAATATGAATATATTCATACAGATTTGTATGAATATCCAATACAAATGCATATGGATCCAATACATATCCGATACGTATCCTGTAACATACTTGCTCTGAAAGTGTCAAATCTACCCTGAATCCACTTTGAATCCACTCTCAAACCATGTCAATTCACTCTGAATCCATTGCAGATATGACTGGCACAGCTACTTTCCCACCTCTCATTTCACAAATGTTTCAAAGCTTCATACAAATTTTTTTGAATGTATGAATATCATAATTTGATTTATATACAAATGTCCAAATTTGCATGAATTCATACAAATAATGTTACAAATATCCGTGCACATCCCTAGAATAGGTGTTATCTTTTTGTTTTAAATGGAAGTCTTCATGATAGAACATGATGGCCATCACCAAGGTTACGTGCACACAGATTAAAGATGCCCCTGAAATGAATCTGAGACCCTCAGGACAAACAAAAAATATATTTTTAAAAAACACTTTACCTCACTGACTTCTCAAGGTGAATTCTGGATTGTGTCCGAGGAAGTAGTAGAAAGCCTGGAGCAGGCCCAGGGCCAAGAAATGAATAGGCCCACTCCAGTCCTCTTACACACACAAATCCACCTTCAGTCCATTTTCAGAGTTGGAAAACACATCGCAAAGCTGTTCTTTTGCAGTGTTATCTACCTCAGAAAATCCACCTTTGTGGTAAATTATGCGGAAAGAAAATGTCTCTAGTCATTTAGCTGATATGTTCTCTCATTATGGTAGACTGAATTGATGCTGGATTAAAGTTTAGGTGTGTAGATGGGCCCAAACATAAAGTAACACGATGTGGGTTGCCCCTTTGTGAGAGCAGCATTCCGTTCCAAAGACCGTTGTTTTCTGGGAGGGTGGCCAGGAGACTTTTCCTCTATTACCTCTATGCCTCAGTATACCTCATATTTGGCAATGGCTCCTAAACAATGCTGGAATGGGGTGTCTGGGCATGAGAGGTGGTATTTGCATTTCTGTGGCCTGCTTCTACCAGACAGCACTTAACTGTAATGCGGATCAAGTAAGTGCTGTCTGTATGAAGCTTAATTCTCAGCCCTCCCTGAATGGCCACGTGTAAACCAGGCCAACATTTTCCCACCACGCTGCTTGTACACATCACACAGCCTTAGGCAAGAAGATAGATAAAAGGGAATAGTTGGCTCTGGTTTATCACTAATCCTGAGCAATTCCCTTTCTTTATAGTAGCAATTCAGATGTTCTGTTGTTCTGAGTTAATTATTTTTAAAATACCAGACACATGACGCTAAGCATACTAGCGAGTAGTTTTCTCGATTTGTTCCCCCTCCCTCTTCCAGGGACAAAGGCGACTGAAAATAATAAAGATAATAACATTTTAGTTTGAAAAAGGCATGTTCCCATCCCATCTGTCCTGGCATGCATTCCCATAACCTTCCACTATCGTGCACACAATTAAGTTCAAATCTCTAAAATCTTACCTGTAATTGGAGACAGCTGCAACCTTCTGACATATACTAATTGCCAGTAATGAGTTAAGTGCAGTAAATTCACAAACTGCAATTGTTTTAAACAAGGCAGTCTCTTGCCGCTTTGTCATGGAGTGGGAGGGGGGATACCTGTTAATCTGTCTTCTGACTTATCAGATCCTCTAGTCACATGTTTGCCATCATTTTCATGACCTGATAATGTGTTTATTAGAGCCATAATGTGCAGGTAGAAGTATAAAAGTCTCAGTGGGTATGGAACTCCCTTCTTTTACTATGGGAAACCTTCATTTCACCATCATTTTTCCCCATAATAAGATAAAGGGCCCAATGGCTACCTTTCAAGCTAAAAAACCCATTTTGGTCATAGTAAACTGCTCCATATGTGATGTATAAACAAAGAATTTTCTTTAGGATCATCAGCTGCCTTCCCAGACTCCACTAATAGCAAGCCCATCTACAGAAATTAGCAGGTGATAATTCTTCCCTCTGTTTGGTAAAAAGCTGCAGCTGCTTAATAACCAGGTATTAAAAAGGCACAGAGGCTGCAACCCCAAGCAAACCGTTTGGGTCTGATTGGTCTCACATTGGACCGGGTGCATTTCCAGTAATATGAGCTGGGTGCAGATTCAATTGTCCCCATGGCACGGGGGAGCAGCGCCATCTCCTCTCTGCCCCCTCTCTCCCCATTGGAAGCTAGATTGACATTGCCCCACCCCTGGGCTGCCCGCTTCATATGCCGCATCACCCCCCCCCCCCACTTAGTGGGACAGAAGCCAGGACCAAACTGAAAAAATAATTAAAAAACAAAACAAAAGCCACTACAAGGTTTGGCAGCAGTTGAGCAGTTGAGCGGTTTTGCGCACCTCCGGTCCACTCCGTAACCGCGAGAACACCCGGTAAGCTTATAACAGAGAAAAATCAAGCCATTATCCTGCCTGCCTTGGCGATCAGGAAAAAGGGGAGGTGGAATACTTATATAAAAGAGTCTCATGGGGCAGCGAAGGCCATTCGACCCCCTCATCATTTCGGCTTTAACACCATTTGCTCCCAAAAAATCTCAGCAGTTACAATCTCCAATGCACAGGGCAGGAACAGTAAGGACAGGACATGAAACCCCACCTCCCAATGATGCGAGTAGCCCAGGACTGTCCCCATGCAGGACCGCAAATAGCCCAGGGCCATCCACATGCACAGGCTCAGCTCACAAAGCAATGTATGCTGAGACACCAAATTGGAACGAGAACAGTTTTTTCCAGTACCAAATGTGGTCCTGGTTGGGGCTATTTGGTCTGCGGAAATTAGACGAAATCTAAAATGCATGGGGACACCCCTTGCCAAACCCAATTTTGATTTGGACCAATACGTGCATGGGGATGCGACCAGAGAGTTGCCTTCAGAGATTAGCAAAGGCTCCACAGAGAAACCCCTTGCCTCCAGGCGTGGAAAGAGTTGCATATTAATGAGGCTGGCTGATCAGTGCTCACAGGAGAGATGCAAGCAAAGAGCTAATTAATATGCACCTCTCTCTTAAGGGGCTTATCTTCGGAGCCTGTGCCAATCTCCAAAGCTGCCTTTGGAGGGACTTCAGAGCCTGTGCTAATCTCCAAAGGCAACTTCGGAGATTGCACTCCCTGTCCCCCAAAACACCTGAGGTGACAGGCAGACCCCTTGTGGTCCAGTCCAGATTTGCCACATGGGTGCTCCGATGTTCCCACAGCAGGCGGGCTAGCACCCATTGCTATTGGGTGCTAACCACCTATGGAAACACATTGGGTACTTCCCTTAATTTAGATCTACTAGATCCAGATTAAGGGAAGTACCCATTCCTTAGATCTGGATCTTCTTAGATCTGGATTAAAGGAATGTGGTGGAAAAACACCCTAGGAATCAGTGGTACTCAAGAACAATCCTTCCTTCACCACATGTGGGTTTTTCCACTGACCTCTCTTAATCTGGATCTAAGATGATCCAGATCTAAGGAATAGGTCCTTCAACTTATCCAGATCTAGTAGATCCAGATTAAGGGAGGTACCCGATGCATCCCCACGGGCAGTGCAACACTCAACAGCAATGGGTGCTAGCCTGCCCACAGTGGAAACACCGGAGCACCCATGTTATGAATCCGGATTGGCCTACATGGGGTCCACCTATCACCCCAGGTTTTTGGGGTGCATGGGGTGCAATCTCTGTAGACACTCTGGAGATTCTTCGAAGATTCTCCAGAGCAGCTCCAGAGAATCTCCAGAGCTTTGTCAATAGCTCTGGAGATTCTCTGGAGCGATCTGCCAGAGCCTTTGACAAAGGTCTGTAGGATTGGCACTGCTCTTGTGTGGGGTCCTCTCCAGAGCCTGTGCTATTCTTCGGAGCCAGCTTCGGAGCCAACTGCAGAGCCGGCTTCAGAGATTGTGCACAGGCTTCGGAGCTTTGGGTTTGGGGGCGTCCCCCCATGGATACGCCCTCCCAGAGCCCCCACCCCCGAGCCCATGCCTCATTGTGGTGGAAACGTGCTCCGTATAATCCGGATTTGATACCTGAAGACCCCATTGTAGACCACTTTAATGGGGTCTACAGGAAATCCAGATTATAGGTCCTGAGGGACCCATTCAATCCAGATTTCTGTAGAACTGGCGGAAACAAATGTGGCTCTAATAGGGTCTGTAGTGGAAATGGGGTCTTCCTGCTCCAAGCCTAATGGGTCCTTAATGGGTCCCTAATGGGTACTTAATGAGTACTTAGTGCTAGTGGAACAAACCCCTAGAACAGAGCTCTTCTTCTTTGCGCTGTTCCAGGAATAGGAGTAAGGCTATTTGAAAAAATCATGGAAGACACAGATTTCTCAGACAACTTTCAGGAGATGGTTGCCATTATATTACATAAATTAGCAGACAGCCTAACTATTTGTTTTTAGCGCTAAACAGTCCTCTGTATGTGTTCCTAGTGGCTACATTTTCTTTGTTGCTTTGAAGTATGGTGGACTATGGCATATGTTGGTGGAGTACGGCATCAGTTACACTAATTTTAAAAAATTCCACATTGCATTTTCCTTGTTGTTTAAGATAGATACCCAAAAGTGACAAAAACCTTTCTCCACAGGTTCCTGACAACTACGCTTGTTGACAAAATGCAGTAACATAAGGAGAAAATAGATTGCAAAAGTAGGTTGCAATCAGGGCCTATTACAGCTTTTTTCCCCCAGGAAATCACATGGGGCGATTCCATTGCTTGTATTCTGTTTTCTTTGAGAATTTTGTATGTCTGAACTATTTAAAAAAATATTATTTCCGAGCCATCTTACCTGGCCCTTTGCCTGCTAGAAAATCAAGGGTGTTGATTGGCGACATCTTCAATGCAAGGAGTCATGGGTGGTTTTGTGAAAGTCAGGTTTCCCAGGCCGCCCAGTTGCTCATAGCACTGTAATATCTGCCCAAATGGAACAAAGAGAAGGAAACAGCAGGGAGAGAAGAGAACTGTCATATTCAGGCTGAGCAATGATGAGCAACTTTCCACTGAATAATTAACAAAACAGATTGTGATCACAGCAGGAGAGAGGGGCACAGATCAAATTCAGGGCCAAGAAGTCAGCATTGTGGTAATTTGCTCAGGTAAGGAAGTTTTCTCTTGATCAAAAATAACAGTGGTTGCTTAGTCAAGAAAGATAATAACCTCGTCCAGAGGCTGTTTATAGCAGCGCTCAGCAGGCCCAAACGCACGCCCAGTGACACAGCAGAAGATACAGATCCAATCTCTCCTGTGTGCGTTAATCACTACTGTGGGGGGAAAAGAAGCATTTTAAGTAAAAGCTGTGACAGATCTCAAGAAAGTCTTCCTTCTCTGCACAGCAGCCAAGTTAGTAGCGGACAAGCGTGGTTGGTTGGCTGCCATGTAGCAAAACACTTGCTCAAGAAAGCAAAGAATGTGCAGTAAGCTAAGAACTTAACACAACATCTTGGTCAATGACAGGGATTTAAGGACCTTTGACATAAGTAGCTCATAGAGCGCATTTCATACACACTGCGTTTCCTCCCTGTACATGCAACACAATCCCAAATTCCTTTTTTAAAAAAAATTAGTTGCCAAATCACCTAGCTCAAAGGGAGCGCACAGACATGGTGTGCAATCTAGTGGTGCTGGTTTCTGTTGAATGTTTGGTATTTATTTATTTATTTATTATTTACATTTATATCCCGCCCCATACCCGAAGGTCTCTGGGCGGGTTACAACTTTAAAACAACAAATTAAAACAGAATACACATTAAAAGACGTTAAAAATTTCCATACATATAAAACAATATACAACATGTTTAAAATAATAATGTCTGTACTGAGGGAGGGAACATTAACAACTTAGCCAAAGGCCAGGGCAAAGAGGTGCGTCTTTACTGCCCTCCTAAATATATATAAGGAAGGGGCCTGACGCACCTCAAGGGGGAGGCTATTCCACAGTCTGGGGGCCATCACAGAAAAGGCTCTCTCCCGGGTGCCCACCAACCTCACTGTTGAAGGTGGTGGGACAACCAGGAGGGCCTCGCCACTTGATCTTAAGGTATGTTTGTGGGATGTTAATTTCAACGGGCCTATTTAGGACAGTAAGAAACCCTAACACAAAAAGACATAACAGATACGCTCCTTTTAAATGTACTGAGAAAAATCTTTGGAAAGGGAAGACCGGATGTGGCCATCCCTCCTGCCACACATCCAGACACCTACCTTCAGTGCAAATGGGTGTCCAGGTGTCACCATCTTTCTTTACCCTGATGTGACACGTTTGTGTGCTTCCGTGGTGCATCACGTGACCATCTGGCACAAATAAATGTGCTTGTCAGAAGCCTTACCAACTGCAGCATAGGGAAAGGTAGGTACTTAATCGTACTCCATACATGGTCACCTTCCAGTGTGTTCCTGCGCAGAAGGAGCCGTTTCTGATTCGGAAATGGCTTCTTGAAGTGCATCTGCTCCACATGGGAACGTACTGCAAGGCAACTGGTGGGCCAAGTGCAGAAAGGCCCACAGGCAACCAGTTAGCTACCAGCCAAAACTTAAACCTGCCTTCCTCACTCAATTCCCAATTCTAAAGAAATTCTATGGCGACCTTAGAACCAAGCAAAACAAATGAACACTCTCATAACAGAATCAGTCTTGGGTGAAATTATAGGAAGATTTTGGCATAGCACAAATGAGATATAAAAGATTTATGTGCTGCTTTTCATATCTGCCTGCCAAACTGGCACAGAAGACAACTGACAAAGGCTGCACCCCCACAATGGTCCGGACTACTGATCTGTACCCCCCTCCATGGGGAAAAAATTGAGTCTGCTGGTCTGGAGGCCTTGTGTGTAATAAGCGTGTCGTCCACATATTCTAAACCTCCACACTCACAACTTCGAAGCAACTTGCTCCGACAAAATTTCCTCAGCTTCAAAGTTACAGCACAGCCCTATTTCAGAATGTACGGGAAATGGCCTCAGACATCAGCCATTTTCTGTGTGTCAAAATATCGAGTCATGTGGAGCACAAGACAAGTAGACTGCTCATGCCACTGCAGTGATCTTCATGGCAGCAGTACAGGCACCTCAGAGTGGCAACACACTGCCAGTGTTGGAACCACACCCCTTGGGCTTTCACCGGGAATGCTTTTCACACATCTCAAGAAGGCAAGTCAGTGTAGGCAGTACTACTGAAGCACTAAAGCGGTTGAGAAGGCATAGTAGAAACTTGGTATTAAGATACAGCAAATGTTCACCTGAATATAGTAAGCTTTAAACAACATATATTCAAAATGACCCTTAATACAGATTTCTAGGCCTTATAGATCTGCAGATCCATGAGGCCATGACCCCACACCCATCAGTCTGCGCTGTCTGTATTAGCCGGATTGTGAGCCACCTTAAGGGAAGCTTTATTCTGGATCACTGGTAGACCTGTTTAATTGTGTCTACGAGCACACCAATGCTTCACTGATATGGAACACAGGAAGTGTACAGATGGCATGCTTCCCATGTTCAGGAGTACTGGGGGATGCCTTTCAGTGGCACATCAAAGCACACCATGGAAAAGCACTCCCCCCATAAGGCTCCAAGGCTGGACTATTCTGGACAAACTGATCCAGAATTAAGTAAGTGCAGAAAGGATCAAGGGTCCATAACATGGGTGGGTGCCAACACTTACAGGTCTTTCCTCTTTCCAGGCAGTAGAACCAAGAAAAAATATAAAGCAGCTTCAGACTCACAGATGAAAAAAAATATATGTTTTTTCTTCTTTCTCACAAGATACGTCATGTAGCATCTGATCGCTCAAGTTAGGTAGCCTGAGGTAAAATTGCTATGAACATAAAACAGAGATAAGCATTATCTTAAGACTGAAGGGTGCATTGGAATGTTATCTTGCATGTTTGAATTTATGACTGGAGTCATCTAGTAAACCAGGTGGGTTTTTTTTAATCATTGTTTAGTATAATTTCCAAGTCCCAGCTTTTTTTTTTTTTTTTGGATCGTGTAATCCTGAGACAAAACATATTTCTCAGCTGTTTGCTACCACAAGAATTTGCCAGTCATGCACTTACAGGTAACAAGATACCCGGAAGTACATGTTGTGCCACCATGGAAGCAACTGCCATACCAGTAAACCTGCCCCCCTACTTTTTAATATGGTGTTGCCCTGTTGCCTGGGCAACCTGGTTACTCCAGAATTATTTTATTCTGGATTTTTGCTAAAAAAAAAAAAAAGTAGTGTATTCAGGAACTATCTGGAGGCAAGCTTGTTGACACTTTAATTCAGTTAAAACTACTTAATCTTGGTGCCTGTTCACACTTAGCTTTATTTTGAAATATATCTGGAATAGTGGTCTGCTATCCATATGCTAGTGCAGGCTACAGCAGCCCCTAAGGGGAGGCCTGCCAGAGTCTACAATAGCATGTGGACAACAGACCTCTATCCTGAGATATATTCCAGAATATGCCCAAGTGCGAACAGGCCCTTACTTTGCTTCTGTGTTGGAATGGACAAGGCATTATAAATTATTTTATTATGTTTATTGTTTTTATTGTGAACCACAATGACCAGGCAGGCAGGAGAGGCATCCAGAGGGCAGGGTGGTCTAGTCTGTTACCACTAAACCAACCCCAGCAGGAGTGACATAGTTCTCCTTCTCCATAGGCAGTGCTTGCCGTAGCTGAAATCACAAGCAGCCCTCTTTTATGGCCTCTGGTACAGCTGAGGCCAGGTAGACCATCAAAGAAGCACCTTCTCCAGCACAGTTCCCAGCCAAATGGAAGACGCACCCAGAAGGCACAGTGGTCTAGTTTGCCACCCCTAAACCACCCCCAGGTATGATAAGAATATAAGAACATAAGAGAAGCCTTGCTGGATCAGGCCACAGCCCATCTAGTCCAACATCCTGTCGCACACAGTGGCCCACCAAATGCTCATGGGCATCTCAAGCAGAGACAAGGACAAACCTTCTCCTGTTCTCAAGTCCCAGCAGATGGCCTTAGAAGTGCCCAGGTTCCTCCCTCCCTCCCCAGCCTGAAAGATGCACTAGACATTCACTCTAGTAGCCATTGATACATCTGTCATCCATAAATTTGTCTAACCCTATCTTAAAGCCATCTGATGACACAGTTCTCCTCCAAGGGCAGAGCTTCCAGCAGCTGAAGCCACAAGCAGCCCAACTTTATGGCCTCTGGTGTAACTGAGGCCAGGTGGAGTCCAGAGTAGCTGACATAAGGGGGGCAGTCCTGCAAAGAAGCACCTCCCTCATGGTACACCCTCCTATCTCATCAGGACCCCAGAAAGGAGCTAAACATCAAACATACAAGCACCAGCAGCAGCCGCCCTGGATGTTCTGACTGCCACTCTGGCCATCCCAGGCACCATGCCATGAAAAGGAGGAGCATCACTCCACCAACATTTGATAACTATTTATAATACATTTTATTTGCAGTCAACATTGATCCATAGGAAGTATAAAATTAAAATTAACCCCCCCAAAAAAAAAAGAAAAGAGAAAAACAATAAATGAAAACCAAAAAATCAGTCATTGCCTTCTGATTTTTACAGCTGATGAAATAAATTTGACAGAAGCCTCACTATTTGTGGAACCAACCAAAGATGCCATCAAACTCACTAACTGGAATACAATTCATAATGCAATATGAAAATGTGTTAAATATCTTGGCAGATTTGAATGCCATCACGTATCACCAGAGAGATGATAAAATAACTTTCCAAATTATGTTGGAGTCCTGAGACAGTTCAAATATGAGGCTGTGGTGCACTAAGGCTGGTACACACTGGGGATAGCTGTACCATTCACTTTGGTTGGTGGACCCATCCCACGGGGGTTGGACGGCCTGCCCTGGGCTGCTACCATTGGCTGCTATTGGCCTGCTGGCAGGCATCCCAGTTCCCAGCTGTCTTGGGGTCTCAGGGGCTGCTGCCACCTCAATCTGGCCAGCAGCAGCCAGCAGGGGCCTTCTGAGTCCCAGGGGTGCATGCCGCCTCCCAGCTCCCCCCACCCCACTTACCTTTCCGGACCCCTGGCTTGCTGGAATCAATTTGCTGTGTTTTGCACATGTGCACGCAGCTGTAGACCACTCCTACACCGACCTGATGTAAGTGAGGTGTGGGGAACTGGCAGGCAGTGTGCTCCCCTGGGTGTGGATGGGTACCCAGGAGGCCCCCGCTGGCTGCCACCGGTCCGATCAGGGAATGGGAGCTCGCGGGAACCCAAGATGGCCTAGGGCCAGTCAAGTCCCACCCCTAGAATGGGGCTGATGGCCAGCAGGGCCGATAGGGCACAATTGCAGCAGCCCAGGGTGGGCCTCCTGGACTGTCCGGCAGGGAGAGTGTGAATGCTGGACAGCTCTGAGATGGCCACGGATGGGTTGGGCCAGGTATGGAGCATGATTTCACACTTGGGCCACAATTAGGGCAGGTCTGGGACAGGCTGGGATGCTTCTGGGTGGAACCGGCCATCCCAGAGAGTGAATGGTCTGTCCCAGGCCTGTCCTAATTGTTAGCCAGAGGCCTAAGTGCAAATAGGCTTCTGGTTTTTGGGTTTGCAAAACACATTCAGCATGCACTGGCTCTAACCCTCTGTGCGAAAAGTTAAAAGGCATAAGGAGTTGGACAAACAAGCAAACAAACAACATGAAGTATTCTGAGAGGAGATACGATGCTCCTCAGTCTTAAGCACATTGATGCACTATAACACTTGTACTGTAATTAATTCCAGCTGCATGTGAAGAAACTGCAAAAGGAAAGCAGGAAGGCCTCTGTAGTGAATCACCCTGAGCAACAGCTGCAAAATGCATGTGTGGACATTGTCTTCTTTGTCATCAGGTAATAGAGAAAAGAGGCAAATGGAAGACTTCAGCTCAGTTACCAAGGCCTTCTTCTAGGGCTAATGTGGGATTTCTGTCTTAACATGTTTGGGTTCACAGCTTGAACGGTGGCAGTGTCGGTCCCTAACAAACAATTGGTCTCTGAGAACGATAGAGGTTTTTGCCAAATATATCATCGGTGGCTGCCTGCCATTTGACAGCCCAGTCCCTGGGGACAATGAGGCACTGTCTTGCCTTCTCCAGAGCACATGCCAGATCCTCTTTTCCAAAGAGGTGTTTAGAATGTTCAGACCAAACTGCAATCTTGCTGGCTTAGTGTCCTTAAGTGCTTTAACATTTATAATGTTCTTAAAGCCACTTCTGGTGCCCAGTAATCTCCTGAATCTTCATTTTATGTAAACTCTGTGCCAGTGCTGACCATGCCCAGACTAACACCTCTTGGAACAGGGTTTTCTGCAGCGGGAAAGTGTGCCAGTGTAAATAAATGCATCAGCTTGTTGGGCAGTCCGTTCCAAATGGCTTTCCAACTTTAACAGCTTCCAGTAGTTTCAAGACGGGTAACTGATTCAGGGGTTCCACCTGAACAAATTGTTTGTTCCATTTATTTATTTATTTATTTATTTATTTATTTATTTATTTATTTATTTATTTATTTATTTATTTATTTATTTACTTACTTACTTACTTACTTACTTATTTATTTATTTATTTATTTATTTATTTATGAGGCGATTGCAAATTGCTTGCAACCTGTTGCTTTGCATGCAGCCCCGAGAATGCAGCAGTGGGATTCTGCTTGGATCCTAGAGCTAATTTGTAGAAATGGCAGGAATAGAGAAGCTATTATTCAGGTTAAGATAATAGCAATGTAGTGATTGTCTAGTAGTGAAACTGGGAGGTGGGAGAGAGAGCTCAAAGCAGTTCCTACTTCGATTACAGTATAGCTCTAGTCATCACCCAAGTATAAAGGATATTTTTATGCTCTACAGCTATATTCATAAGGGATGTTCTGGCCCATAAGGATCCACGTCTAGGACAGAAGAGGCTTAACGCAGCATGGCCGCATCCCCATTACAAGCTTATTTTCGCTTTCCCTAAACCAAAATAATAGAACCGGATGCAAACGCGAATTTGCCTGTTCCCATTACTTTTAACTTAATCATGTTCGATCCGGATTCTGAGGATCGTACGTGGCGTACATGACTCAAGGGGGGCTACTTTTTAAAAGCCGCTTTTCAGGGCTGCCCTGCCCTCTTCCTCCTGGCATGGATGCGCCACCCATAAGGGACCCCTTCACGGAGCCTAGCTGGGTGGCTGCCGTTTCCATGGATGGAAGAAAAATGGCAGTGGGCAGCCAGCCAGCGATTCTTTCCCCTCCTCTCCCCATTGCTCAGGGCACACAGCAGCGGCGGCAACTAAAGCCCCTTTGCTTTAAACATTCACACAGAATCTCAGCTGCTTCTCTCCCTTCCTTTCCCTTTCTAAAGGTCAGAACTTTTAGAATTGTGCAAAATTGCAACATTGTTAATCACGTGTGAAGTGGTTCCATCGCTACAGTGTAGCGCTGCTGTGAAGGTTGGATTTTTACACTGAAATCAATGTCTTTGGAAGCAAGCTATTGGGAGAGGGAACCCCTAAACATGGATTCTCATCCCTTAAAACGGTAGGGTCCCCCACAGTAAAAAAATGTAACACGTATCAAGCACAGGATCCGGAGTGAGACCTGTTGAAATGAGGATTAACATTTACAATGCTTTGGGGCGATTTAACACGTGGAAAGCGTGTTAAGCCAAACTGACGTGGGGTCGGCCAGGATTGAAAACGTTTTGAATTCGAAATAAGCTTGCTGTGGTGATTCGCCCTGTGTGTGCTCTGTGTTGGAGCAGCCTCCAACAGTCCCACTGAAGCAAGGGCCAAAAGGCCCACAAACAAGGCTCATCTTTTAAGTCATACCTACAAAATTCATGGTGGGCACATGAACAAAAATAGGTCTCTTCCCCTCCCCTCAGATTTTTTTTTCTAGATCTCCTTTGGGTAGGAATGATCTTCTAATGAACTTCCTTTAAAATTAAGTGTTAATCCACATAAAATGGCATTGACCACACATTCCTGCAAGGTAGTTAATATTCAAACAGGATACTATCAGAATAAAATAGCTCAGTCTTATTCATAGCATAAAGACAATGATTTACTGAAGCCTGAATAGCAGGCATTGACTATTGGCTGTGGATAAACATTGTCCGCAGCACAAAACACAGGATCGAACCAGTGGGAACCAGGTGAGCATGGGAGGTACGGTTTACGTCAGTTCTGCATGTGTAGCCTTCTTGACATGGTTCTTGCTCCCTGGAATGTGAATTGTTGCCAACGAAGTTAAAGAAACGGTCATTTGATAAGACCTAATGTTCACAAGGGCCTGTGGGACTCGAATAAAACCAAGAAATTGCTTTGGTAGCAGTTTAAATTTGGGTCTTATTCGATGTACATTTATATCATGTATTTATGGACCTGTAAATGCCCCAATGTGCCCCTCATCTTCCCTGAGAAAAAATCGGTCTACAAGGAGACATCGTATTGTACTGTATAAACTCTTCCGTCGGAAGAGCTTCACTGTTAAAGTTTCTCATTGATATTTATCATGAAAAATTCCCATGAAAACAATAACTCACTAACCCTGGGGGACCTTTACATCAACCACAAAAGAGAATTAATGGTTAAAAGCTCCAGAGACTTATATGGGGGAGAGAAAGGGACGCATGATAACTATCTTTCCCAAGGATAGCTGGATTATTAGTCATTTTGGTAAACCCATTATTACGTAGTGTGCTGTGGTCCATGTGTGGGGGGGGGGGGAATGTTATTCGGATACTAATGGAAGTGTGTAGAGCAATGCTCCAGAACAAGGAAATAAAAATGTGCACTGTTGATTCATATAATAAAAGGAGGGATGCCTCAAAAGGCAGCACAGGCTGAAGGTCTATGTCCTCCCAGTAGCCTTAAACACTTGATTGGCCAACAATCCAACCAACCCTAGGCCTTTCTGCACTTCCCATCCCATCTGGGAGACAGGAATAGTGCACTCCCACTGGTGTGCACTACCATTCACATGTGTCTCTGGCAACCTCACCATAGCCCTGTTTCCTGTCTAAAAAGCTCTAAAAATGATTGTTGGAAAACCCAGTGCTGGTCACAGGTTTTCCAGTGGTAACAATTTAACTCACCTGGGGAAAGGAGTGCACGCACAGAGCCTGGAAGGATGGCCATGCATGCACAATGGTGGGGACAGGCATTTCTGGGAATCCAGCACTGGCCGAATACCCTAATGTGCACATCACAAAAATGCATGAAGAAGGAGAAGAAGAGTTGCCTTTTCTACCCTGCTTTTCTCACCCATTTAAGGGGACTCAAAGCGGCTGTCAAAGCTTTCTGTTCTTCTCCCCACAACAGAACACCCTGTGAGGCGGGTGGGGCTGTGAGAGCTCAGAAGAGAGCAGTGACTAGCCCAGGGTCACCCAGCTGGCTTCGTGGGGGAGGGCGGAATCGAACCCGGTATTCCCAGATAAGAGTTCGGCTCCCTAACCACTAGACCAAACTGGCTCACAACAATGTTGACAATGTTGTGGCCAGTGCCGTCTAGCTGGGAAGCAATAATGCCAGGAGGGCAATATCCCACCTTATCCAATGCCAGGAAGGCAGTGCCCCACATTATCACTTCCTAGCTGGATATTTGGCCGCCATCTGGAGGCAGCGGGCAGGTCTTGTTCAAGTATGTCAGTCAGTTTAACATACGGAGAAAGACCGGATAAAAACTATTTCAAAGCAGATACAGGGTTATTTTCACAATTTAAAAACACCTCCCACATGCTAGCCGTTCCCCTTGCCCTTGAGAGAGGTTGCACGGATATTCCATAGGACTGAATGGAATGTCTGGAAACCTTGAAATTTTCCTGATCACACTTGTTTTGCGATAAGCATGTGTGAAGGTGAGCTTTGATTCTTAACCTCTAGTCCCTACATTCACCCAAGGTAGGGCTGGCAGTAATGTCACACCTCACCAGAGGTCCTGATGTTAAACAGTAGAATTTGCACCACAATGCACCCTACGTTTATGGAAATGGGCCACAAGCTATGGAAAGCTCCCTCTGGGAAAGACACTGTGCAGTCCCACTCCTAAGAGCAGCAGCGCTTAAGAAAGCAGCCCCACCGTGATCCGCTGAGTTTTTCCATGCTAATATTATTCTATCAGTTTTGGCCACTTAGCAATGATCATCTGTGTCAACAAGAAATTTCCTCTCTTCTGCATCATGAGCCATCACAGTTGCACCTGCCTGTGTGGAAGGGGGTTAGAGTAACACACTTTTTAAAAAATAAACTTCTGGCCAATTTCCCAACCTACTTGTCAGAGGAGGGGAGGGCTGAGTCAGCCTCGAGGTGTCATTTCACTCACATCCAGAATTTCCCCCAAAACCTCAGATGTCACTACCAAACACACCCAGGTCAGAAGGAATCATATCAGTGTGTGTTTATCACCCCAAGAAAGAGAATGTGGACGTTGGCTTATCTCAACACACCCACATTGCTTGGATTGTTTCGACACCTGCAGTGGTTCTGGGCATGGTGAAAGCACCCAGTGGCTGTTTGTATCGTTTTGCAAATAGGTTCCTTTATCTTTCTACTTCTCAGTCTCCGCTGGGGAGGGGAAACAAAATCCGTGAGCCAAGACGTGTTGAAACACGTCGGTTGCGCCACCTGAAACGGACCACAAGAGAAAAGGCAGCAGGGGACATTCATAAGCAGGCTTTCTTACACTTCAGCTGGCCCTATTCCAGGTCCTCCTGACCCCTTGCTAAACATCACCTGAGGATATTGCTAAGGAAGCTGCTCAAACCAGTAGAGCAAGGGAACCGAGTCCCAGAGTTCCTGTTTGTGTAGGTCTTTGCCGTAGATAACACCAATCTCCTAGGATTTCAGTACTGGTTATATCGTGATTTAAGAAAAAAGGTTGTGGTTAGAAAAAAGTATCCAGTCTAGTTGTCAAGCATACTATGAAAACATACAGTACCCCAAATCAATGTTAAAATGGTGTGCGTGTGTGCGTGTGTGCGTGTGTGTGCGCATGTGTGCACACATGTGCATGCGTGTCTGTGTGTACTTGTGTGAGCCTGTGTGTGCCTGTGTTGGTCATTCACTGAAACAGGAAAAGTGCTACCTGATGCCGTAAAGCCCATGGGCCAAGTGCCCATTTATCAAGAATTGGCACATAAAAAGATCTCTGTCATAATCGGCTTCTTGAAGGAGCAGCAGGGATTGCACGTGGAGGATAAACAGGAACTTTTAATGCCAGCTAGCAAAGGTTAGATAAGAAAAGCAGGTGCTGAGAGGCCTTTTCTTTGAACGCTTGGCTTCCACCTGCAAGACGGTCTCACTTTCCCTCCTGCAGTGCGGACCTTTCCTGTAGATATATCCTATCAATTACAGCCACTGTTAAACAAAAGTCTCCTCATTCAGACTGCAGTTGCTTCCAGCCTATCGGTAACACGGATCCCTTTCCTGTTTGGGTAAATGGCAGTATTTGCCCTCTGCACCATATAGAGCCCCTGGGGACCCTGAAATCTGTTGGAAATTGAATAGCCATCGGATCTCTCCCCTGAAACACTCTTACAGGAATGGCACAGTCATCAATCCACTCCCATTCCCATTCTTTACCAGTTGGGGTTTTTCCTGCTTCCAGCCTTCACAAAAAGGACAAGGTCAAGACCTATGGAACGTATCATCTATAGAAAAAATGACTGGGAAGTGCACTGCTTGCACTACTTTAGTTAGCAATCCAAACCCCCCTTTCCTGGGACTAAACACCATAGTAAAACCTGAGGCCTTTTCACACGAGGGGATTTGGAACCCGTCTACGACATGCCAGGACACTGCATTTGCTCTTGTGGGGCAGCCAGATCCGTTCCAGACCACCCCAAGTATCCTGACATGTTGTAGCCGGGTTCCAAAAGCAGATCTCCATGCATTCCAAATGATCCAGAACGCCCCCAGCTACCACAGAGGGAAAGTGTTTGCATGCTTTCCCTTCATGACAGCTGGGCCCCTCCTCTGGCCTCCCTCAATTGGCTGCCTTACAGCCAGGGGTGAGGAGGCCGGTTGGGTCCCTTCCCTGGGTTCCCATGAGGTGCATCAGCCTGGATCAGGCCCATACAAGTGGCGGGGGGCCCATTCAGCACCCCCCCAACCTACCCCAGGGTCATGTGCATGTGTGAACAGCACTTACCTACTGCTGCTGGCTCGATTCTGGCTAGAATAGGCTGGTGACATTCTGGGCATGTGCGTGGGGTGGCCCCTCATTGGCCGGGCACTCCCCTGGCCTCAACTGGCCATCTGCGCAGGCAGAGCGCAGATGCCTCATACTGGGGCGTACTCAAACTTTCCCTTTTTGCCAAGTGCAAAGACACCCAAAATTTATCAGCGCAATGGAAGCAACACACTGACATATCATCAGGCTTCTCTGACGCCCTAGGCCTCTGTACCATTTCCTATTTGTGCGTGTTGCCTCCAGACTTGCAGAATAAATCCACAGCTAAAGGTAAAAGTGCAGCTTACCTGCTGCTGCGCAGCGATGACGGGCCAGCCCGACTAGATAAACAGCTCCATAGCTTCCCATCAGAAGCTGCAAGAGCTGAGTTGGCACGCATGGTCACGTGAGTTGAGGCAGACAATCACATTTGAGCTACACTCCTGCTCTCCACCTGCTCTTCTTGCCGTTCTGCCCGGACTGGCGGGAAAATTCAAATTTAGTTTATACTGTGGAGTGAGTGTCCTTAGATCAGCTTTACGATAATTGCATAGTAGCAATCGGATAATGTGGCACCATGACGATGTATCAATCATCGTGGGCGACGTCCCAATAGCAACTGCACATTCTGCTGCACAGTATAAATAAGTCTGGATGCAGCCTCTGTGTGTGTCTGGAGACATCCTAAGAGCCAACAATTTTGGTTCTCTTCCCAAAAGTTAAGTAAGATAACCTCTACTACTCACAGAATTAAGAGAGGAAGAACTGTGTTAGGTAATACTGTTTTACTCTGCCAGACAGGAAATTCCCCCTCAAAGCCATTCCTGAAGCCCCAAGATACCACAGTGTTTTTTGCTCAAGGGCAGAAAGTCCCATACGCTCTCTAGTTTTGGGTACTAAATAATTCAAATTCAAACACTGTACAAATTCAGATTTTCTCTGGGCCCGTAATATGTCTTCACACTGAACAAATCTAAACAGCTCCCTACCTACCAACGCACCACCCAGCCTCCATAAATAAGAAAAGCAAAGAGAAAATAAATCTGTTTATGACCCACATTTCCAAGTCTGCTGTAAACAAACCAAGAAGAAAGCATTCACAGCATCTTAAAGAAACTGGATTTATATGATGAGGGCATGGCGTGAAACTACAAAAAAGAAGCCAGTGCCTCATAGACACTGATCCAGCTTAACTCACCCAAAAATCCTGGTACTAAATATTTGTACTGCCCCCTACTCTTCACTGCAGCAGATCAGTAAGCTGAGTTGCTGCTGTTATTTAGGGTGTTTTTCCACTGTCAAAAAGTACCCATTTTTGCACCCATTTAGGACCCATTTGGGTGTGAGCCAGATGATCCCATTTCCACCACAGCACCCATTTGGGACCCGATTGTTTCCACATTAATGGGGGTCTACAATGGGGTCTTCTGCCAGAAAATCCTATTGTTTCTTATTGTTTCCACATTAATGGGGGTCTACAATGGGGTCTTCTGCCAGAAAATCCTATTGTTTCTTATTGTTTCCACATTAATGGGGGTCTACAATGGGGTCTTCTGCCAGAAAATCCTATTGTTTCTGATTGTTTCCACATTAATGGGGTCTACAATGGGGTCTTCTGCCAGAAAATCTGGATTAAAGGGAGCCTGTTTCCACTGGAAACAGGCAATAGGGTCCAAAGGAGGCTAGGGGGAGGGGATGCACCCATTGGGGTCCCCCTAAACCTAGGCTCCGAAGCCACTTCAAAGCCATTTCAAAGTCATTTTGAAGCCACTTCGAATTGACTTCAAAGTCATTTCGAAGTCTGTGCAAAATAGCTCCGGAGTGCCTTTGAAGTCTGTGCTGATCTTTGGAGTGAATTTCAAAATGACTTTGGAGTCACTTCGGAGGCACTTCGGAGCCACTTCGGAGTAGCTTTGAAGACTGCATCCCCCTGCCCCCTGAAACACCTGGGGTAACGAACCTACCCCTTGGGGGTCGATCTGGATTCCCCACATGGGTGCAAAGCTGTTTCCACAGCAGGGGTTTTAGCACCCATTGCTAATGGGTGCTATACCTCCCGTGGAAACACATTGGGTGCTTCCCTTAATCCAGATTTACTACATCTGGATTAAGGAATGTACCCATTCCTTAGATCCGGATCTTCTTAGATCCGGATCTAAGGGCTGCAGTGGAAAAACACCCTTTATTGTATTTTGTAGTTGTTTAATAGCTAAAGTTTTAAGTGTCAGAGTAAAAAACAAGTATGGGAATCCTTTTACCTGAATTATATGGTATATTCCTTGGGTGATACCAATTATAATTAGAGATGTGCACAAATGCTTTTATTATTATATGATTCGTATTGAATGGAATGCAAGAAAATTTGTATTCATTTGAATAGATCCCCTTCGAGTGCAGTGGGACTCAAATTTCATATGAATGTTCAATCCCATACAAATCCCATATGAGTGCATATGAATCCCATACATATCCTATACGAATCCCATATCAATCTTCCTATGAATGTATTGAGACATTCAATTCGAATTTGAATGCTAATCTTCAAATGTGCTAACATTCAAATCAAATACAAATGTCTGAATTCGGCCAAATTTGGCCAAATTTTGAATGTTACGAATATTCATGCACATCCCTAATTATAATTTATTCCAAAAATACAGAGATTGGCCCCTCATATGTTGTTTGGTCTCAGCTCCCATTAGCCCCAGTAATTATAGGGATGTGGTCAGACACATAAAAAAAAAGAAAAAGAAAGCATCTCTGAGGAACCTCTGAGCCAGTTTAGAGAAGGTTTCAATGTGGGATTGTTCACCCACCAGTCTGCCCCTTCCCCCTCTCCTGAACATTTTGTGCTAGAAAAGGTGGATTAGAGAAGGGTTAGGAACATGACGGACACACATAGTCTCTCAGGCACCTCTGAGGTGCTCTTTCTATTTTGTCTGGACACAGTCATAGTTAGGGGTCTTGGATGGCAAGCTGAAGTACAAAACTCTTAAGTTGCTCATCCCTTGAGCCCAGGATTCCCTCTCCCTTTTTGCTCACATGTTCCTAAACTTCTGTGTCAAATGGCCCTGAAACCAAGTAAGTGTTACCAGAAATGAGAAGGCCACTTGGTTTACCAGCATGTACACTGGTCTCGGTAATGTCAAGGAAGTATGCAATGTATGAATTACAAGATGGACATTTTGTTTGTTCAAAACTTTCATTTTGAATTTGAGCAGGAGAAAAAGTGAAAGCTTGTAGATTCCAGGGGGAAATTATTTTCTCTCCCCTTGCATCTGTACTTAATTTCACTTTAAATAGAAGTGGGAGGAGGGAGCAGGGGCCCCAAACCTTAACAGTTGCTGGTGCATGAAATAATTGAGAAATACTTTCAACCTGAGCACTGTTTCACTTCCTGCCTGTTGCCACAAACAGCTGAGTTAATCAAGTTCATGCTAATGCACTCTGCTTTTTGTCTGTCTGTCCTGTCTGTCTGCATTTGGGTTATTGGACAACAGGCATAAGCAGTGTCAAATAAGCATATATTTCTGTACTTCCATTTAATAAATAAGTTATTGATGTCTTCTTGTTTGGTATTTGAAGAGCATGGAAGGAGGACAGTAAGGAAAACATTAGTCCGAGAGTTAGAATTTAAGATCTGGGTATGGTTTTATTTGGCTAAGTGGGTCTCATGGTAGACATGAATTCATGAGATATATTACCTGACCAGATCTTGCAGTAAGTCTCAACAGGATAAGCAATCGAGTTACAGTATCTACAGAATCAATGTTTTTTTAAAAAAGTGTTGAAGAGACATGAATTAAGGTGCTGGCATGTCTGAAATCAAGTGCATTTGCCTTTTTGCTCTAGAAACTCTGTTCAGGAGTACCTGGAAGAAATGCATACAGTGACATAGGGGCTTTTCACATTTAACTTCTGTGTGACACTACCAGCTCTAATCCTTTGCATAATGCTAATATAGTCACTGACTACACAGGCAGATATTAAGGTCAATCACGTTTGAATGCCATTTTTCCCTCTATATATTAAGTTAAAGCTATGACATTTTTTATATCTAGCATTGGAAATCTATCTCTCTGTAGTCTAGAAGAATGAATGGAAAACAAAATGGATTCTTAAGATTCTATTTCAGATGCCATTAATTATATTGCCACAGAACAAAGCAAGGATGTTGCATTTTATTTGCTATCAGGCAGGAGAAAAACATGTGGACATGTAGACACATGTATAATGTGGGGAAATTAGCTAGTGTAACCATACACAAGAGGGAACTTTAGCACTTCTTGGTTTTAAAAATGATAAATTGGCATATGTTCCATTAAAATCAAGTAAGGAACAAGCAAGATATACTCCTGAGACAATTCTTTTAATAAAAGGGAATGTTTTTATTAAGAAAGCAATAACAAAAGGGGGGCAGTAGTTTTGTCAGGTTCTGCACAGATCATTAATAAACAGATCAAAAATACAAGCAAACAGAGAATCCCAACAATGATGTAGGTACAAGGCTGACCAAACAAGGAGCAGTAGCTTGGCATGGGAAATTATTAACAGAAAAACTGAGGGAACCCTTTGATAATGAAAGTGAAACAAAAGGAAAAGGATGGAAGATAACCTATCCTAGAAACACACTACTATAGTGATCAGCCAGGAGCAGTACAAGAATTGGCAGGAGAAGAGCAAAGGTAGCATGCTGGATCAGGCGGCTTCTTCAGCAGCAACAGGATACTGGATCAAAGCAGTAATGAACATATGGAGTACAGGAACTAGAGATCAAGCAATGTAGATGGAAGTGACAGAAACTGTTGGGGTGACAAGCACCACTGAGATGCTGGGGAACCATACTAATGATGGAGAATTATAGAGCTGATGGGGATAAAGCTATAGTAATGATGGGGGACTGTACCCTACTGCTCCTGGTGTACTATTTTTATACATTACTGATCTGAGGGGCAGAGACTCTGTCCCTAAGGACCATGGAGGCAAGAGCCAATGACAAATCTGGGTAGTAAAGTTAAACAAAGGAAGGGTGCAACCCATAGGCAGGGGCTGAAGGTTCCATTCAGGTGAATGGAGAAATGAGGGGCTAGGTAAATGATGGAAAGGTAACAAAGGGGATGCATGACTTGATGGGATCCTGCGTGTTTTCATTTCCATGCATGGTAAAGGTGTGCAATCAACTAACAGTGACTAGTGCTCACACTTGTGAGTGTCAGTTAGTAACAGCCCACCCCCATGTAATTGAACACTCTCCTCTGTTAGATCGCCAGGCTGCTCCTGACTGTGCAGCGCCATCTTGAGTGTGGTGCTCTCTTCAACTACATGTGCATCAGCACCATCACTATGACCATGTCAATACTCTGCGCAGTTGCATTAGGGAGTCATCAGAGGTGCCAGCACATTCTGATGATCTCCCAGCCAACAGAGGTGCTAATGATCATTGCTGGATGTTCTACATAAGTGTCTGGGGAAGGGTAGCATGCAACTTCACTAGCATGCAATTAGTCAACCTCTGGGCAGGCAGGGGGCATTTCCAGATTGTAAACACCTCCTGCCAGTGCAGAGGCACCTGCCCAGATGTTGCCTAACTGCATACTACAAGCTGAATTGCAAATTCATCCCTGGTTACAACATATCCAAGCTTCACTGCAAACAATCCAATCAAGTAGGACAAAATATTTAATTGGAATTTATTTAATCCAACTCAGCATTCCTGACATAGATCTCTCCAAACATTTACTGTACATAATGTTGCAAAGTAGCTCCTATTTTCTACCTTGTCTTTGTATAGAATTCTATAAACAGTGGCCAATCTTTGGGGTGATGAGATTTTCTTTCCTCATTGTCTGTTCTTTGTAAATGCAGATTTAATCAGCCCCTTGCTTCCCGAAAACAAACTATTTTGTGACCTTTTTCCTTCTTTAGCCAAAGTAGAAGCTTGTCTTTTAAAAGTAGGTTTTATTTCTTTTAACATGGCCCCTTAGATAATCTATTTAATCCTGTACTTCCAGCCTAAATGCCAATAGCAGCATACCAATCATAACTTCATATCCAATCTATAAGTGTCTGTGCCTTGGCAGAGCCTTCCCTTGACCTGCTACAGGACTCAAAGTAAAAGATTCTGGGAGGTACATGGTATCCATATTTGAAAGGTCCATAAACAATAACCAGAGTTGAGCGAGCAAATGCTCGCACACACACACACACACACACTACAATATCTCCAGTACAAAGAGTGTCCCTGATTAATCCTTTCACACAGAGGCAGCAGAAAACTTTGCTTTCTATATTAATCAGCCTTATTAGCATATGGTCTAATTGGAACATCATTCTGATCTTGCTTTTACATACAGATAATTCCTGATGTTTTGTTTTGGTTTTCGATAAGTGACTCTATTTTTGTAGTTGTTAGTAGCATCCCAGAATTCTTGTTGCTATCTCAAGTGATCTCGCCATCAATGCTTTGCCGTTTTAATTTAAAAACCTTAAGATTAATAATAATAGTTATGAAGGTGGTTTTGTTAAAAAGCAACATTTTGCAAATTAGTGTTCCACTGGTGGAATGTCTTTACTTCCAAGAAGGCAAGAAAACAATTGTTTCCAGTAATTGGACAGTTTGATTAGAGGCAGGTGGTGCAGATTTGAGGAAACTGGAGCCACGATGAAGCCAATTTTAGCGTCAAGTACATTTCCTTTCACTTTAGGATCCAGCAGAATAACATGCAAATTGCTTCCAACAACAAAAAAAGGAGGAAATGTAAATTTAGTTCCTATTTATTACCTCTAAGGAAGCAGCACTTTATTCAAACTTGAAATTGGCAGTAGCTACAAGGTACCTATTTGGTCTTGAATGCTTGGGGCTAGCACAATACAATAGTTACTAAAAACATAGAACATAAAACCACAGGAGATAAGGAGGTGACTGACTACATTATCAAGTACATCTTTCTGCTAAGACAGATTAGAGACAAAATTAGGATCTGATTCCAGAAATGTCTACTCAAGCACCTAATCTTAGCTAATACTAATAATCTCATTAAGTTCACTGACCTTTGACATCAGGTGATTCTGAGAGGATCCCACTGGCAAGGACCTGAGTGAACTTTGGAAGAACTGCTAGCTTCATGTTACAGCCCTTTTTTTTATCACACACAGCACACAAATATTTGCCACTCAAAATGCATCCACATAGGCACCCAAGAAGGCATTCTCCTGCTGCCCAAGGAGATGGCTATCCAAAGTTCAAGATGCTCCTAGGGTAGTGTATTCACCCAAATCTGCTCCCAACCAGCTCCTGTGTCTCTGCAACCACCCTGGGAGCTGATCTACTGTACCCGTCGTGCTGATTGAAGAGAACATAGGAATATAGGATGAGCCCTGCTAGATTGGGCCGTAACCCACCTAGTCCAGCATCCTGTCTCACACAGCGGCCCACCAATTGAGTGGTTTGTAAGAGCTCCTTTGCCTCACCTCCCTCATGGGGATACACAGGGCAAGGGAGAAGGTGCCATACCTACCTAATTTCTGACTGAGACACTTTACTGAAGAATAAAAAATGGCTGACACAGTCTGCAAGCCTGCGATTGGAACAAAGGGAATGGTGGCAGAAGTGGAAAGGATGGAAGGAAGGGGGATGGCATGTGCCAATGCTTTGCTGCACAGCCACTTTCAGCTTCCTGTTTTGGAAAGAAGTTGAGAGAGAAAAGCAGCACCATGCAGCTTTTAACACCCTGGCAGTCACTGCTGAGGAACTTGCCCATCATTGCTAAGTGGCAGCCCCCCCCCCCAGTTGAAAATATAATGTCTCAGGCAGAGGGCAAGTAGCACTTACACTAAAATGAAAGGTCAACCATGTGACTTGGACCTCTTCACAACCTGGCAGTCATTTCTTAGTAATGCAGCAGCTGATTCTGACTCTGACATTCCGACCTCTATAGCTTTCTTCATTAATTACACTTAGTTCATTGTTGTATATTGTCTTTGTTTATTTTGTATATTGTCTTTTGTATCTCCCAACCATGTTATTTTTGTAAATCTCATTTAACTTGTTACGTTCTTTTCTTTTGGCTTGTTAACTTAATGTTCATTGCATGTTAAATATTCGTTTGCTCAACGCTCCTTTGGATCGATAAAGTAATTTTAAAAACTAGATAACAAGGGTGAGCCAATCATGGCAAGCCGGGAGCGGGCGCGTGTTAGTTACACTTGCACCGTGCGGACGCATCCTAAATGGATGCGTTTTCATGGCGCAAAACCGCTTGGGAAGTGGTGTGTAACTAACACACATTAAGCACACATTAAGCACGGGTAGGTGCGGACGCACCTACCGGAAGTGTGCTTAATAGCCCCCTCTAATGCGGATGCGGCAGCGCCAAAGCGGTTTTGCCGCCAAAATCCGCATTAAAGAGGGACACTAAATGCGGACATGCGTGGCCGGAAGTGTGCTAAAAATGCACACGAATGCGGACACGCATTTCCCAATCTGAGATTAATGGGTGTTAATGCCCCTGTGCGGAAACACCCCAAGTATGTAAAATAACCAGTCTTAGAAAAAGCACATTAAAATAATCCCTTTTCTCTTTCATGCCAGTGAGAATGGTGGCACAATTTGGTAAATGTAGACAGCTGTCAAAATAAATGGTTTTACATGAGTCTGATTTCTCATACTGTCTCGATCATGCTTACTTATCTTCATTCGTCGTATTCCTTTCCTTTAGTTTTAACTAGTGTGCAGCACTATTCAGAAAATATTATGGAACATCTCCTGCCCCATGTTGCATTCCTATCAGCCATCACAAATTAAGTTTTCAGATACCTTGATTTCAGAATCACCTGTTAGGTTTGATCCTGATCTTCTGTAGCAATTCCACCTCTTCCCAAGGGAAATGTGAGTCTGTTTCTGCCATCTGTCCCAATTTTAATTTTTTGAATGCCAAGGATACCACGGAGGAAAATGCACACTGCTTTCTAAAAAGAAAAAGGCATGTTTGATTCTTCTTTATACATGCCTTGCCAGTGGAACTGACAGTCTTTTGTTTCAAACAGAAACACAATGTTTTGAGCTATGCCAGGAATGAGACCAAAGGAGTTAAAATATATGAATTTGGCAATCTCAAACAAGCTGCCAAAGTGTTATATGTTTTTATTTCTTAGGACTAATCTAAGCTTTTTTTAAAAAAAAATGTCACTGTCTATTTTATTTTAAAGGAAAAGCACTCAAATGAAGAACTGTTGCTGGTTCAGAGACAATGAGAAAGTAGACAGTAACTTCTCTTTCTACCTTCTACCGCAAGAATGGGGGGTTTGTATTCGAATGTGCAAGAATGAGAGGTTGCATTTGATTCATATCAAATCAAATGTAAGGAAATTTATATTCACTCAAATAGATCCTCTTCAAATGTGGTAGGGTTTTATTCACTTCAAATGTATTTGTATGAATTTGTACAAATATCCAATATGAATGCATACATATCTGATATGTATCCAATATGTATCTCATAACATATCCACTCTGAAAAGTGTCAAATCTGCCCGGAATCCACCTTGAATCCGTTCTCAAACCATGTCAAAGGCACTCTGGATTCATTTCCCACCTCCCCATTTCATGAATGTTCCAAAGCATTCATGCAAATGTTCCAAAACATTCATACAAATATGAATGTTAATGTACAAATGTTGTAACATTCAATTTGTATATGAATGTCTGAATTTGTACAAATTTGTACAAATATTGAATGTTAACGAATATTTGTGCACATCCCTACAATCCAATACTATAGCATTTCCAGGCATTTCGAGATCCTAGCCAGGGAAGAGGCACCCTGTTCCTTGTTTTGTAGTCACAATTTTAAAGCATAGGAACATAACAGAGAATGTGATATACACTTGGTTCCTTCCTCACCAGCACCATTGGCTGTTTTTTTCTTAAAACAAACGAGACAATCTTAAGCATGCTTTAAATAAAAAATTCACTTAGCACATAGGCATCTGAGACATCATCCACATGTAAGATTTTGATAGGGGCAGGGTTGTCCAGGGGGCAGGGCAGGGAAACCACCATGCTCTAGATATAGCCACCTCCCACTCTAGAAGGCACGCACAAAGACTATTCTGTGTGTGCAGGAGAAATAACCCTGATTCTGCCCCCCAAATGGCCAATTTGGTATCAGGGAAACATTATTGTATTGCCCCAATGTTGACACTAATTCCAGAGTTCCTAGCCCAACATCCAGTGTCATGTTTTTCTGAAGGCAACATTCTGCAACCAGAAGGGTTCCAGTGGCTGCAGAGAGTAGAATAGAGTCTTGGCTGTTTCAGCAAGGCTCTCCCATCACCAGGACCCTTCCAGCCACCATGTAGGAGGAACCTGCTTTTCTTTCCTTCAATGACAGGTAAGAAATAGGTATTCTGGCTCTGGAGTCAGCCTCTTCTTCAGTTACACAGCATGGAATTCACATAAAAGCTTCAGGTTTAAGCCTTGGTTATTAGATTAAATCTGCTTTAGCTGAATGTCTAAGAAGAAGAAGAGTTGGCTTTTAAATACCGCTTTTCTCACCCATTTAAGGGAACTCAAAGCGGCTGACAAAGCTTTCTGTTCTTCTCCCCAAACAGAACACCCTGTGAGGTAGGTGGAGCTGTGAGAGCTCGGAACAAGAGCTGTGACTAGCACAAGGTCACCCAGCTGGCTTCGTGGAGGAGTGCAGAAATAAACCTGGTGATTATGAGATATGAGTCCGGCACTTTAACCTCAAGACCAAACTAGCTTACAAGGTATTGTGACCTATGGTCAAAACAATAAACTCATCAATTTGTGGAGGTTAAATGTAGCTAAAGATCTTTGCGATCTTGCGAGGCTGTTGTAAGAATCAACAAAAACAACCTCTCAGACTCAGAGCTTTTTTAGCACTTACATTTTAAGTGCACACAGGCAATGCACAGAGCCTTTTATCAAAATCAAAAATATAAAAATACGTAAGAATTTCTTGCCATATTTCAAATGAGCACATAAAAATAGCTTTAAAAGAAAGTTTTGCTGTGCAATAGTAAAATAGTAAGATTTAAGATAGTATAATGGTGAAATTTAAAACAGTATAATAGTGGCATGGAGCAGTTAAAACTGATTCACGCCTACACTAGTGACAGGGCTCATAAAAGCCCTACATGCTCCTTCTGCACTTCTTCCTGGTGGAAGAAGTGCAGGGGGAGCATGTGACCAGTGGTAGAGGTGCAATTACGCACTATGATGCCTGGTCGTCCCAGAAATGGTGCCACACAGGTGTGCTAGCACCATCACTGGGGCTCTGCAATGGCCACAGTACCGATGGTGAGTTTTGAGCTCTTTGGGTATATGCAAGAACAGGCACCTGAAGCATTCTAGCACTTCACCTCCTAGTGATGGGAGGCGAAGTGCAAATTCACCCTGATTCTTGAATGCAGTGTTGGGAATACTAGAAGAAAACTGGGTTTATCTCTTATTCTGGCTTTTGTTAATATAATTTACCTCCAGTAATAGCAGTTTTCATTCATTTCATCGTCCATATGCATTATTCAGTTTCCCATGGTTCCCATTTCCCTATGCTGGTGTTACAAAAAAAAGGGAGGGTGGATTCTTATGAAGTATTAGCAGTAAAATCAGGTGTGATTCTGTCCTTATATATTATTAACTGTTGACACTGTGACAATGATAAGAAGCTAATTGGCAACTAATTAACTTGATGCGCCATAGAATGTTTGCTCTGTTTGAGTGTGTACATAAGATTAAAAAGAGTACAAATCTGACCTTCATAGGCACTTTGCACAAAGCTTATAGTTCATTTGACTGCTGACAATTGATACAGGATTGAATCACTGTACTTAAAATGACAGTGTTCACAATACTGCAGCACAAAAGTGGCTCCAATCCCCTTAGAGAAGGTACAGTGCAGCACTTGTGGTTTTATTCCCCTCTCTAATCCACTTTTATGGCTTAGAATGTATATGGGGTGGTGTACATGTGAATTGTACAGCCTGGCATGTGAACAGGACCACCTGCCACCCACATCCAAGCAACCTAGAGGAGTTTTTTAGTACTCCTTGTGAGTGCACCCTATGAGCCATGGAGGTTGCAATCTTACACAACATTTAATCAGCTTAGAGGCCATATTGAGTTCCTGCTGTCCTAACAACAGTGTGGTTGGTTTTATTTTGGAAAGTGAAAACGAGGAAGGAGAGGTCTTTTTCAGGTTCTGCCAATCAGCCACAAGGTCGGCTCTCTCAAAACTAGGCAACATTTGCTGCTTCACCCAACAAGCTGACCCTGTTACCAATGTCTCTGCATTAGGGATGTGCACGAATAGGGGTTTTCGCATTCAGTTCGTAATGAATCAAATGTTAGAAAATTCATAGTCATTAGAATAGATCCCCTTTGAATGTGGTAGGATTCTATTTGATATGAATGTTTTCACATGAATTCGTATGAATATCCAATATGAATGCATATGGATCCTGGATACCAATCCTGGATACAGATCCTACATACAGACCCAACATACAGATCCTATACAAACACATACATATCGGATACATATCTTACACCAAGGCATAATTATCAGCTATATATCCGATGCGTATCCTATATGAACACATATGTACTGATACCTATCTGATACATAACCCCAGTTTAACTAGTGAACAAACTATTCACAAATTCATCCAAATTTGTAATGTTAGAAATATTTGTGGACATCCCTACTTATAGTCTTACCTGAAGGCAATGGAGTCACCCAAACACGTATGTAAAAGTTAGCATTTCTACATTTGCACTGCAAATGCTGCCAAGTGGGAGCATATTAGATGCTCCTGGTCAGACTACATATAGATTTTTACTTCTCCACAGCTTTGGAGGATCAGGGGTGCTCCCACATGCTCTGGGATGGAGGTGGTGCCACAGTATGTGGATGGATCAACCTGGAACTTCCCAGAGCATCCCAGAAAGGTCAGTGTGAAAAGGCCCTAAATTAGATGAAATGTAGAGATGCGCTCAAGTTAAGTTTGATTCCTGGTGACTACGTGGGACACATCCATGTAGTTTCCTTGGCCAATATTCTGCCACTGCTTTCTCCTGGGAAGAAGCTGTGGATTGAATCTGGGGCTTTCTGCCAGCTAAGGAGAAGCCCTGACACTGAGCCATAAGTACTCAACACAGCTATTCTGTAATATGAAAATGATGGTGCCTTTGCCATTAAATATTTTTTTATTTCATTCTCAATGTATATTGTCCATCATTGCAGACCATTAGGGTTGGAAGAAACCATTAAAAATGGCAACGAATAACCATATGTCCTCGTGGCCCTCCTGCAATAAAAGTTTAGAATTCAGAAACCAGGCTCACTCAGAACTAGGATCATGTGTACTTGGCCTTGTTCCAGATGATATTCCAGAATAGGGACCTGCCATAGTCTGCACCAGCATGTGGACAGCAGGCCTCTATTCCAGGATATAATCTGGATTAAGAGCCAATGCAGAGAGGGTCTTTGTTTTAAAAAAAAAAGATAAACAGATATAAACAATAACTTTAATCATTCTCTATCAGTGTTTGTGTTGGGGTGTAAGTAGTTTCTCAATGACCGCCTATGGAGAATAAGAGGACACAGCAGGTGTCAGAGGAAACGAACACTTGCATTTGAAAATCTCTTTAATTTTCATCTCAGTTTGAAATCTTAACCTGTAGAGATTACACTTGACTTCACACACAGAATTGTTTATATCCACAATCTTGTTTAGAAGGAGGGGATGGATGCTGAGTTTTTCAATTCTAAATATTGCCTAGTATTTACTATGAGTGAATTGGGAGTGAATTAATTGAAGGTTCAATTAAACAATTTATTCCAACAGTGTCATTATTTCAGTAATGTCATTACGAACCCTTTTAGGTAGTCAGGAGATCTATGTCATTCTTTAATAAGTGAGTGAATTATGGAAAATATTTTTAAAATATCAGAGTTTAGCCACCCAGAGGGGGGAAAAAAATCCAATTAACATTCAATCATGAAGCTCTCTGGATAAATCTGAGTCCATCACAGGGTATCCTGAGCATAAAAAAGAAAGAAGGGAGAATATTGCTGCATCTATACACCAGTTACTTACTGTGGTATATTTGAATATTCTAGAAAAAAGCATAAATATTTCAGAATATCCAAGCTTTATTTCGGAATATCTATATATAGCAGAATGAATTACTGATTTCTGGATGCAAACTATGTTTGCTGCCATGAACAAGGAGATAACACTAGATAGAATGGAAATAAATAAGTCGTTTTCTGTCTATGGCAGTATCTGTATGAGACTTTATGTCACTTTGGCTTGGATGCACCAAAAGGGAAAGGTTCCATATGCCCATAGCCCCTCATGTGCATTCAGTGTGCAGGATGCTCCAAGACGCTGCAAGATATTCCCATAGAGTAGGGATATGCCAAATGACATTCAAATCTGCAAAGTTAATTCTTTTTTTAAATTCACAAACATTCACATCAAATAAAAAATCTGGTTGTTTGAACATCCAAAAATTAGATCAAAGCAAACAAAGCTCCTGCTTACAAAAATGAAAATGTTGATAGAATATTCGTATTTTCCTGCATTTTTTGTGATAAATAGGACTTTTTAAACAGAGGGGGAATCACAAAAAGTTTGCGAGAACATTCAATATGAAATCCAGTTTTTTTCAGTTTCACAATTTGACAATTAACTGAATGTCCAGACGTTCAATTTGATAGTGAAATGAATTTGAATTTTTTCCCATGCACCTTCCTTCCATAGAAGACTATAACTGCAGAATGGGACAAAGAGCTCTCAGAACCCCTTTTGCTGTACTGCGCTTGCCTCAATGGCCATGCTGCTGCCATGGCTCTGCAGAGGGACTTTCCAGCCTCCTCTGCGGCCATCATTAGAGATGTAGTTTGCTAACCTATGTGCTAATTCCATCAAGAATGTATCCGTATGAATTCATACAAATATCCAATACGAACGAATACATATCAGATACATATCTGTCATGAATGCATATTTATTTGATTCTTATTCAGTACATATCCCATAACATATCTGCTCTGAAAGCGTCAAACCCGACATGAATCCATTTCCAATCCGCTCTTGATTCACGTCAAATGCAATCTGCATCAGTTGCAGATGTGACTGGGGCGGCCTTTTTCCCCCCTCCCCAGTTTAACCAATGTCCAAACTATTTGTATGAATGCCCAAACTATTCATAAAAATGTCTGAAACATTCGTATTTGTACAAATGTTAATGTATGGATGTCATAACATTAAATTTGTGTAGAAATGTCCACATTTGGACAAATTTGTACAAATGAGGAATGTTACAAATATTTGTGCACATCCCTACTCAGCAATATCCAATATTCTCTTTTCAAAGTAAAGAGAATAGAAAAATTCCAGCAATAAGAAATGAGCAGAAGAATTGGAACTGAAGACCTCATGCGCTTGCTTTTTGCTGTTCCCTGTTCCTTCCCACACCATTTTGCTTTTGTTTCTTGTCTCTTTAGACTGTAAGCCCGAGGGCACCCATTAAGGACCCATTTGGGTGAGAGCCAGATGACCCCATTTCCACAACGGCACCCATTAGGGACACATTTGTTTCCACCGCCGCTGGGGAAATCTGGATCATATGGGTACTTTTTGGGCTTTAATCCGGATTTTCTGTAGACCCCATTAATGGGGTCTACAATGGGGTCTTCAGCCAGAAAATCCAGATTAAAGGGAGCCTGTTTCCACATTAGTTTGGCAATGGGGTCTAGAGGAGGCTAGGGGGAGGAGACACGCTTGTGGGGGAGCCCCAAAACCTAAGCTTTGAAGTCATTTCAAAGTCTGTGCAAAATAGCTCCGGAGCATCTTTGAAGTCTGTGCTGATCTTTGGAGTGAACTTCAAAGTGACTCTGAAGTTACTTCGAAGTCACTCTGAAGTCACTTGGAAGTTTACTCCGAAGATCAGCACAGACTTTCAAAGATGCTCCAGAGCTATTTTGCACAGACTTCACAGTGACTTTGAAGTGACTTCAAAATGACTTCGAAATGACTTCAAAGTGACTTTGAAGTAACTTTGGAGCTGCTTCGGAGATTGCACCCCCTGTCCGCCCAAACACCTGGGGTGACAGGAAGACCCCTCATGGGTAGATCCGGATTTCCAAATGGGTGCTCTGGTGTTTCCACGGCAGTGAGGCTAGCACCCATTGCTATTGGGTGCTAGACCACCCATGGAAACACATTGGGTACTTCCTTTAATCCAGATCTACTAGATCCGGATTAAGGGAAGTACCCATTCCCTAGACCCAGATCTTCTTAGATCCGAATTAAAGGAGCACGGTGGAAAAACACCCTAAGGTTAATGTAATATTGTAACCCACCCTGAGACCTTCGGGTATAGGGCGGGATAGAAATACAAACAAACAAACAAATAAAAACTTAGGTTCTCAGAGGAAACCTGGAGCACAGCATAACAGTACCCAAAACTGCTACAATTGAGGTATACCTTTACCAGTCTTATAAGTAGTATATAGTGAGATGTGTACTACACTCACACACAGTGAGAGTTCTGTTCTTTGTAATTATGGTTTCACACACACCCAAAAAAAGAAATCAGAGAGAAATTAAAAAGACCAACCCTATACCCATAGCAGAAATGTATAGTTGTATAGAATGGCATATAGACTTCCCCTTCCTCCCTTGTGTTCCCGCTACGGGGTTCACAGTGTTCTTCTGCCAACATTCAGCTAGAGGCCATTATGCAAACAAACAAGAATAAATTAGAACAACCTAGAGATAAAAGGAGGGAGGAGCAGCTAGAGAATGACAAGCCAAGGAAGAAACATTAATTAGATTCAAATAGCGTGATTTGCCTTGTTTGTTAAAAAGAAATTAATTACAAAAAAATTGTAAATTAAGAATAAAAAGCTTCCCACAAGAGGAGCCAAAGGTTTTTCCACTAGAATCCATGACGAGTATGTGAAAGAGGGGATTGTGTCTAATTAAACATTATTTTATGTCACTCTAATTAAGATGACCTCATATTATAATTAGAGATATGCTAAATTACTTGGAAATAATTAGAATGATTGGATACCCACTGCGTATGCCAGTTCGGAGGCTTTGGTGCTCATACTGATTCTGTTCACCTCAGTAACTTTCAATCCAAACGCCACCCGGACGCCACCCGTGCTCCCTCCCCTCGCAATCAGGTACCTGCCTCAAAGGGTTGTGCGGTGTCACTCTGTTCCTCGTTAGTTTTATACTCATTGGACACAGCACAATTCAAGGTTATGTAACACTGCATCGATGTAATTGTGTGGCAGGGATCCAATCATATGCATTTCACAATCCCAGGCTTCATGAGAATTTTTGGGTTTGAAGTATTCATCATAACGGCAGAAAGGACACAGTTAAAATACAGTTCAAAAACTCTACCAGATTCTGTTTTGTCCATGATTCCCAAAATGTGAACCAAGGCTCACCAACTGAGGCCATGGCCACACCTAAGGTTTAATCCAGCTTCAGTCCACCTTCAGAGCGAGAGAACACATCAGCAAAGTGACCAGTAATTTTCTTTCCACGTTATCTATCCCAAAGGTGAATCTTCTGAGTTATTTAACACTGAAAGAAAACAGCTTTAATAAAGCGTTCCTTTAGATCATTTGGGCCCAAGCCAAATATTCACTCTTTATGTGCGCAGATCATTAGACCAGGACTTGCTCTTTCCTGCTCTTTGTAGAAAGGAGGCTATGCCAGCACCAGCATGTGGATGACAGGTCCCTGTTCTAGAATATAATCCTGAATAAGACCCACAAGAAGAAGACCAGAAAGTTAAGCTGGGTCTAAAAGCAATCCAAGCGTGCAAACCACCAGGAAGCCTGACCTGGCCACCAGGGCCCTTTAGCATGAACCTATTTTAGAGATTCAATGAGGCCTTAATGACAAAGTACCAGCTGCCAGAAGAGCAGGCAGAACTGGCCAGAAGCATAGGAACAGCAACAAGAGGCAACCCAGAAAGACCCCAGAGGGTGTCAATGAGCAACTCAAGTGAACATTGGAGGTAGAGGGGCAAAAGGGGTTGGCCACTTCTGCTTCCTATACATTCCAAGTGTTCTTTTGGTCTGGGGTGAGTTTAAGAATATTTTTGTGGTGCTGTTACCACTTTTAGGTTTGACAAGAATGGATCAAATGTGAATCAGAATAAGGGTTCAACACTTGGATATTGCCATTCCCCCCCAACACCCCCCCCCAAAGCTTTACCCTATAGCCACCTGCCACTGCTGCATAGAATAATAGTTTAAGCATTCACAGTTTTGATAGTTCATTCTTCCTAGATCTGTTCTACATGCAGATGCCCCAGCCCTGATCCAAATCAGACGATGCTAGCACGGATGGAGACCCTATTTAGTTGGGTCTACAACTAATCCAGACCAGTGTGTCCTTAGCACAAATCTGATCCAGATTAACACTACTAGTACCATGTAAAAAATGTGCACTAACCTGCTCCTTCATCCAGATTAACAAGGAAGTGCAGAAACAGCCAAATACTGGGGACATTGACTTGAAGTAATCACTTTACAACAGGAAACCTGCCAGAACCTTGGCATTTGCATGATGCTTTTTTTGTTTTTATTCAATAAAGAAATGAGACAGCCCAATATCATTGGTGATACTATTCTTTTATTTTACTCCTTGAATGTCTTTCAAACATTTTATCAACTATACCAGCAGGGCTTTTCTTTAAAAAGTGTTATTTGACACATTTCCCAAATCATGTAAAAGCAAAACCATTGTGCAGAATAGTGTTAAACAGTAGATAGATTATAGATGAAGGGTAGGTAGGTAGGTAAGTAGATGCTATGTATTTATGAACAAAACTGGAAATGAAACCACAAAGGGATAGAGTTCCCCCCCCCCTTTTAGTTGTCATAACCCTTACAGCTCTGCCAATAAAAAGTCACACCTTTGGGCCACACCTGCTGTTTCCTCTTCACTACCGTATTCTGAAACTGGTTACTGCAGCACACGGTCATGTGAACATTTCCAATCGAAACCGGTGGCACATCGCCGCTCTTGCAAACGCATCCCAAAAATAACGGACATGAATGAGTCCCCAGAGGAATATCAGGACAAATGTAGCAATCATTAGTATTATAGTTTTATTCCTCCAAGTGGCTAGGGACACATCCCAAAGCCATGCTTAATTAGAAGATCATATAAATGCTAATTCATTATGGCAACAAGGGCATGAAGGTGTGCAAGTAAATTTTGATAGCAAAAGGTTTCACAGAGCAAACATGAAGGAGAATGGTACTGTGGTTAACTACTTGATCATCAGTTTTATTTCTGAATTCTCTGACAGCTTCACTCCCATCTTGATGGTACACAACTTTGCTGGGATTATTATTATTATGAAAAGGAATCATGACTATCAATAATAGCCTATTTTATTCCACGTAGCTCTCTTTCTCTATCCCTCTTGCCTGTCGTGTTCCTCACACCGGCCCCTATCTGTGCCTAATGGGGTAGATAATTTTACATAGCTCAGCAGAACTACGAACGATAGCAATTTAGGCTGGTGCCTTCAAATGCTGACTCACTTGTTTAATCTAACATACAGTTTTAAGAAATTAAGATGCTATTCCTAGTATTTTATCTCTCTTCTTGTTTGTTTGTATTTATATCCCACTGTTTTTCCTGAGGTCTCAGGGTAACTTACAATAGTGTGAATGCATAAAATGACATTAGGAACAATTAAAAACATTGTGGACAGCTAGAGGAAAACAGTTTCTATCTAAAGGCATGGACAAAGAGATGCATTCTCACCGACCATCTGAATGCATAGAATATGCTTGATGCACCTGAGAAGAAAGGTCATTTTTGGCCCATAGTAATTCTGTTGCATCTCTGAACTGCTACATGTATGTTTTCCAGTCATGGTTCCCGAAATCTACACAGAGTAAGCATACTACATCAGAATATCCAGCATACATTTTGTCCTTGATAATGCCAAGTGAAGAGACTATGGGCCTTTCTGCACTTGGCCTTATTCTGGAATATATCCCAGAATAGGGACCTGCTATTTGCATGCTAGTGCAGACAATAGAAGGCCCCAGGTGAGCCCTGCATAGTCTGCATTAGCTTGTGACCAGCAGACCACTATACAGAGATATATTCCAGAATAAGGCCAAGTGGGCTGTGGCCACAGTTAAATATTTCATCCAACTTTAGTCCACTTGTGAGAGAACGCATGAGCAAAGTGACAAGCTGTTTTCTTTGTGTTAAATAACTCAGGAGTAGAGTAGAGTAGAAAAATTATTTGACTAGTTGTGTGACCATTTCAAAGTACAATACAATTAAAACAATTAAACAGAAGTCCCCTGTATACAGTCAGGGTTCTACATTCAGGAGATGGGTTCTTTTTTTAATAGGTTTTAAAATGAAGAGGCTAACTCCTACTATAATAGATCTTTTATGACCTTGTAGAAGAAATGCCATAAGCTCAGTTCTGTTTTGAGACTGGAACTCAGATAGTAGTGGGTGTAAAAACCTGCGCCAAAGTTCCATATAGGCAGGGCAATCAAAAAGAAAATGTTCCATATCTTCAACCGATTGATCACCCCAGACAGAGTCTTTCACATCTTGGCATGTTATAATAACGGCCAGTTTGCATCATGATGCCAAGTTGGTCGAAAATAACTCAGGAAATTACCCTTTAAGTTAGATAATATGGAAAGAAAATTACCAGTCACTTTGCTGATGTGTTCTCTTGCTCTGAAGGTGGTCTGAAGCTGGATTAAAAAGTAGGTGTGACCACAGCCAAAGTTGCACAGCCCTCATTTTGGGCAGCATCAGGACCTGCCTCTCTGCACACCTTGTGACTTGAGATAAGGCACACTGCTTTACCTTTTCATTCATGTGCACAGCCTGGCACCAAAACTCTTATTTGGTACAGGGGTCCCATCCTGAGGTGACACTTCTACCATGAATAATCATAGAATAAAGTGGGGAGAAGGGATAATTAGTGTTTTCCTGTGCCAGAGGGAAGTACTTAAGAGGAAAGCCGTCTTTTACTTTGGAGCAGCTGATATTTGTCAGCTGGAGGACGGGGCTAATTAAATGCATCAGGCAACGGTGACAAGAAGCTGAAAAACAGCCTGTCAGTTGTAAAATGACTTATAGCACATGATTAAATATAAGAGGTTTTATTAATACACACACACACACACAAAATACAAACAAACACACACAGGTGTGCTCCTCATTTGCTAAGTACCTCCTGCGCTTTTTGTTCTGGTGCTTAAACAGGTGCACAACAGATTCCCTGTTCATCCATATCCTTTGCTGCTTCCATGGCAGCACATTGGTTGCTTAGCGGGAGGTTGCGGTGAAGGTCTTACCTTACTGAGAAAGGCAAAACAGGGAAGGGTTTGTGCAGGTGTTTTTTGTACCTGTAGGCACAATACCATGTGAGGGGCAATAAAGGGAATGGTTCAGCAGCAAGAAAGCAAAAAGCCATTCATCATGATAAAATTCACACTGTTCCTTCGTAAACACAGAATGTAACATCATGTCCATCTCAACCCCACAAGCCTAACAACACTTGGAATGACTTCATTATAGGCTAATCTTTCTCTGAAAAACTCAAGACAGCATATATAGTTCTCTTCCTTGCATCCTCAGCAAAATCCTGAGAGGGAGGGTTAGGTTGAGAGAGGTGCTAAAGGCCCCCAAGGCTGTCTTTGCACTTATCTCTGTTAATCCAGATTTAGAAGATCCAGATCGTTGAGATGCTGTCCTCGTTGGAATCTGCTCCTTGCAACGAAGACCCCATTAGGAATCAATTAGGAACCCAATAGTACACAATTGGTATGGATAAGCTATGTACCTTCTGCACACACAATCCATTAAGGACCCTATTAGGACCCCATTCTGAACATGCTGTATTCACGAGCACTAACAAATCTAGATTTAGTGGCGTCTTCAGGCTCTTAAATCTGGATTAATGCTAGACCCCTTTAATGGTGTCTTCAATCTGGAGCCTTGGGATTGGTGCTATGGCATCCACACAGCACCCCTGTTTCGCACCCATTGCTATCAGGTGCTAGATGGCCCATGCAGATGCATGGGGCCCTCACCATGATGTGGAACTTCAAGGACCAGATACCAAAGATCTGGATCTTCTAAATCCAGATTAAGGGAGGTATGTGCAAAAAGGGCCATGGCAAGTACCCAATACGTCCACACAGAAGGCACCATTAAAGGGGTCTAGCGTTAATCCGGATTTAAGGGCCCAAAGACCACCATTAAATCTGGCCTTCACCAGCACTTATGGGTACAGCATGTTCAGAATGAGATTCTAATGGGGTCCTTAAGGGCTCTTGTGTATGGAAGGTACGTAAGAGATCTGTACCAATCGAGTACCTATCAGGTTCCTGATGGGGTCTTTGTTGCTAGAGCACAAACAGCCCAAGTCTCCCAGCAAACCTTGGGCTTTTTCACCCTTTGGTGATCAGGAATCTCCAGGGATGTGCTAGCATGGAGCATCCACAAAGTGCTGAGCCCCTTCTGTCTTAGAGCAGCTTGGAGCATATGATCGCTATGCACCACAGCTATACTAGGAGTGTCTATCATGCTCCTAGTAAACTCCTGCATGGAACCTTTGCATGTATTTCCATGCAAGGGCTGCGTGGGTAACACAGCAGTCACATGCTGAGTCACCTGGTGGCCACAGCAACACCCTGCCACACATGACCATTGCCATGGCTAGTGATCACCCCGAGATGGGAGAGATTACACTTCCACAGCACTTATCTGCTGGAAAGCTTTGAGATGGGTGAGCATTCATAATGAACATGCCGACCTTGGTACTGGATCTAAACTTCCAAGTGCAAAAAGGCCCTTTATGTCTGACAGCATTCAGAGGAGTTCATAGGAATGGTTCACAGCTATCTGGGGCTTCTTCTGTTACTGTTCTTTTTCCAAATACCAGGATGTATCTACTTCCATTTTGGTTTTTCCCACACACACTAAGCCAGCATCTGGATATTTAAAACAGGGACAATAATGTTAGGAGCTCAACAACACAGCAATTGTTTGGAGAGCAAATAGTCCTATATGAGTGTTTTCGCACTTTGCCTGTCATGGGAAAATGTCCCACATTGTAAAATAGTTTGGGCATCCACACCTCAGGACACCCAAACCATTTCAAGCTCAGCCAGCACTTCACTACCAGCTGGATAAGTGCAAATTGCTTCCATGAAGGAGGCAATCCCATTGCTATGGCAATGGCACCAACATGCCTCTATGAAACCATTGCTATGGTGAGCGGGTGACGTAGCGTACAACCCGCCTGCTCCACCCGGTCACACGCTTCATTTGCAGCACTTCCACCTGGAATAGGAGTGAATGGGAACATGAAAGGTTTTCCCAGTCCTGCTTCTAGTATAGAGTTAGAGCAGTTACATTTGCTGTACTGTAATATGCACAGGGAGAATTCCTGCATCTGTGGAGCTGTGTCTGGTAAACATGTGGCTCTGCGCATTGTGGACACAGCATCCAGGAGTCCTCCCATAGTCCCCCCCCCCTTGCAGGTAAGTGTGAATTCACACATTTATGTTCAGTCCCCCACATCTCCAGGGAAAATCTGGGAAACCACATCTACTCTTGCCAAAGAAACTACCGTACATAAGTGTACTCACGCTCCCAACCCATCCTTGGTTTCATCCTGTCCAAGCTTCCTGTCTTTATACAAGAACAAGGAACCTAAATTTGAATAAATGTTTCATACATTATAAACAATTTCCCTAAGTGTAAAGAATTCATTTTTAAACATAACAGGGGGTGGGATCCTGGTGAATTTTACCTCATCACTCTTATCTTTTCCACACGCTATGTAGTTTCTGATTCCTGCATTCCCTTCTTTCATCCAGTCTGGTCTTTTGAGGGTACAGCATAAGAGGAAACCGGGAGTGGTATCCTTGAGGAAATACAAATATATGCTTTTTAATGAAAAAAATTAGCTGAAGAGCTCAGTTCACACGGAATTTAAAACTTAGTTGATATTGCACAGTGTGACGGTTTCAGGGTACAGGCTGCAAACTGCTTTGCTTACTGTCCTTGCAGGCTTCTAGCTAGCTGCAATAGCCAGCCTTTGTGCAAACAGCTTGTTGCAAGCCCTAGGTTTTGGGCTGCAAAAAGGGTGGGAAATCCTGTGCGGGCCCTGCTGCAATGATTGGCTGCAAGTGAAGTTTGGAGGGAAAAGCTGTCTAGGGATCTGAGTGCTGGAGGGGGCTAGTAGGAGGAGTTCCCACCAATCAGGCAAGGGGAACAGGCACCTCTACCAGGAGTTTCCAGCAGCATTTTATTTCAGCAGCTTTCCCTAGGAGGTGACAGCCAATCAGGGCCAAGGGGAAAAAGGTATAAAGGAACACAGAGTACAGCAGAGGGTGTCTTCGTGCTGGGACAAGAGCTGAAGGGAACAGAAGAAGAGCTGAATCCTGAGGGAGCTGGACCAGTAGCTGACCATTGGTCTTTTGGCTGAGTGATTTCTGAAGGAGGCAATTGTGGAGGATTGTGGCTCTGAGGGAGACTTCACTAGCAACTGACCAGGCTGGATGATCCGTCAAGCAAGGATGGACTGGGCCTTGTGATCATCTAGGGCCACGTTCTGGTACACTGGCTTGGCTTGAGCTGTGGCAGAGCAAGCCAGAGGGGGAGGAACGTGGAGAGGTTTGTCTTTTAAAAAGGGAACTATTTTCCTTTAGAAGAAGGAGAGCTGAAGGGCTGGGAAGCTGGTAACCTTAAGAGACTCATAGACTTAAACCAACAAATACCTGAACCTTATTATCTTTCTAGTATTGCTTGTGTATAATAATAAACTTGTTTTAGTTTACTGTTGAAACGCTTGCTACCAGTGTTTTGTGTCCACACTGTAGGATTCACTTGGCCGTTGCACGAACTCAGCATCCTAACAGGGCCAAGCTACTCCTAGAGAGGGCAGGCACTTACTGGAACACTGGGGATCGTGACACACAGTTCTAGAAAAACTCATAAATTTCAAATTCACAGATATTTAAATATTAATTCTGAGTATGGAAAGTGGGGACTAGCGGACGTCACACCTGTACACTCTATAGGTAAAAAAAAGGGAAAACACTGCAGTTTCTCCTAATATCGCCTATTACTAAATAGATGCAATTGACTTCCTTTTGTGTCAGGACCCAGCTACACTGGATTCACCTTAGGGTGAGATAACCTCTTTAAAAAGTGACAAGCAGTTTCTGTTCCACATTATCTATGGACAGACCATTGCTTCCCAGGGAGAACCTCTCCAGGAAGCAAATCCTGCAACCGTCCGACACCGCCGCATTCCCTCACTCGCTCGCCACAGCCGCCAGCTCTCCTTCTTCGTGCTCCTTTCACCGGCATCTGAGGGGCGGCCTCCCCTCCCTGCACCCCTCGCTCGCTCACCCCGGCCACCAGCTCTCCTCCTTCTCGGGCACTAAAATACGGAGTGGATTGTTGAAGTCCTGTTTCAGTAGGGGGTTCCCCCCCCCCCCAGATTTCTGCGGGAGGTTCTGCAGAAAATCTGGGGTGAAAGAATTGGTGTGGGAACGGGGCTTCCTGGATTTGGGCTACTGGGCAATTTAATGGGAGCTTTGTATGCGGATTCAGAATCCAGTCCAGATTTTAGTCCCTATGGGAACATGGCCATAGAACCTCCTCCAGCACCTGTAGTACATTCTTATATTTATAGCTCTCCTGGCACAAATGTTTTGAAAAGAAAAATGATTTCCATATACAGCACCTATTGTTCCTTTTTTATCATTCATATTCAAGAATGAAAGATCTATTGCATTCTGGCTTCCCTTTCCTCTTCACTGATGAGAAAGGAGAAAAATAGAAAGCAGCTAAAAGGATAGAAGACTAAGCGAACAAAACAGATGCCAGATTGTGAAGGGCGGTAGAATCAAGAGTCACAGGGATCACCATGGCTGCAATTTCAGCCACTGAAAGAAAAGACGAGTATTTGGAAGATGGTTCCCCACTCCAGGCAGCAAGTACAAAGAGGAAAACTGAACAAAGCTGGTAGTGAGGAAGAGGAGAGAGAAAGTGTGAATAGTAACTCATGTTTGTGAAAGCAGTGAAAGACTTCCTTCCAGTGTAAACAAAAGCTTTAGAGGAGGTATTTCTCACAGGAAAGCAGCACAAGAGGAAAAATGTCCATTCTTGTTCTTCTTGTCTTCCGCAATCCCAGTGATGACAAGGACCTCTTGGCTGCTATTGCCATTTTTTAAATCATGCAGTAAATACAAATGGAAATCTGACTGCGTATCTAGGTCTCACCTAGTCTGTTTACTGGTCAGACTACACAGTGATTTGCAGCTGCCTTTTTGGTAACTCACACCCTTCTCTCCCTCTTGGAGAAGACAATTTGAATTGGCAAAGAAATAAGAATGGTGCAGGTGTCGAATTCATTTCCTTGTCCATGACTATCCCTTGAAACGTCCCCCTTTTCCTTTATTCTGAGCTCTAATGCTACGAACACCACAAATTCTATTACCACACGTTGCTGCAACAAGTATTCTCAGAATGCAACTTTTTCCTGCTTACTGTTGCTTAGAAATCGCACATAGGTCCTTACTGCATTGGGCCCTATTCTGGATTACTGTTCCAGGATAGGGACCTGCAGTCCACATGCTAATGCAGATTAGGGTAGGCCCCAGACAGGGCCTGCCTTGATGGGAGGTCTCTATTCCAAGATATAATCCAGAATAAGGTTCAGTCCAGCCAACAGATTTGGCTCTTTATCTAACACACCCAATCTGAAATGGTACGGCTGTTTTAATGTTCACGCAAATAAAGCTGTGGTACATTTCATTCTGTGCATGGGTGGGGAGCACCTCCCATCTTGGATGCCTACTGGGACACCTAAGAAATGAGTGGAAAGAGAACTACACATGTGACTAGAGGCCAACAGGTCATATTACTATAGTCTAGGTAATATGACCAGGTGGCCTCTGGGCTCGGATCTCAAATATCGAAAGGAGCATCTTCTCCTATATAGACCTTCTTGAAGTTCTGCTATCCTCAGAAGTGCAAAAGACTGCAGCATGCAAGAGAGCCTTTTCTGTGGTGGCCTCCTGAGTTTGGAGCAGTTTCTCAGCAGAGATTTGCCAGGTGCCAACACTATATGGTTTTCAGTGTCCAGTTAAAACAATTTGTCACTCAGGCCTTCAATGGTTAGCTTCCCTGTGACCCTGCCAGGGAAGATGGAAGGTCATATTTGTACAGTATTTTAATTCTGTGAAGGGCAAGATACAAATATTAAAATAAATAATAAATAAAACTACGGCTATTCACTATCTGTGCAACAGAATGACAGCTTGCTGGGAAACCCCCTTTGACCTATACATGAAAGCATTATTTTAACTACTCATTTATTACTTTTTTTGACGCACCACGTCAGCCATTACTTTTCTCAGTGTGGATAATACTTGAAGGGTTGCAGACTTCGAACGCATTTACTAAACTGAAGTAATTTTGTTTGGACTTGTCTGAAGTTTCGTCTTCTGTGAAGAGATAGAGAAGTAACTGGCACACAGATATTTCCTTGATTTGCTTGAAAATATTTTTTTTAAACAGGTGGTTAACATAAGGATAGTGTTTAAGGTGTACAGGTGCTAAATTAGAAGGGGACACTTAGAACACGGTGTCTTTTCTTTATTTTGTCTGCTTGTCCTTCTTGGTCTGTATGGCTGGTGTTTTGCTTTGTATGTTTGTTTAATATTTGTATGTATATTAATAGAAAACAATAAAATATATGTTAAGAAAAACACAAGTAACTGGCACACAGGCAGGAATCTCCTTTAGACTGAAGCATGTAGGATGGTTACAAGGGCTTCAATCTGTTTTAGCTGCAGCCACTTACAAATACGTATTAGTCCTGCAATGCTGGATTCCTTCTTCAATTGCATCCAGGCAGTAACGGTGTGCACGAATGCAATTTTTGCAATCCGATTCAATTCAAATAGAATATTTGACTGTCCAAGTTCTTACGGATAGAGAAAAAACGAATGTATTAAAATTCAAACTGATTTGAATATCCAAAATTTCAATTCGATTCAAATCTTTAAAATTCAAATTTACACAAATTCTATTTGAATTAAGCAAATTCAGATCTATTCATTTGAATTTTTGATTCGAATTTGCACTTACAAACGTTGGGAACATTCCTATGTGCCCATACACATTGTTACACATCCCGTACACATCCGTACGCATCTGTACACATTCGTATGCATCCAGTAGTTATCCCATATGCAACCCGTTTTCCTCCTGTATGGATCCGTACAAATGAGTACGGATGCGGGAAAGATGCAAGTACACACCATGTACGAACCTTGTACATATACAAATGTCCAACTAATTTGAACGAATAGATTCGGAATTCTGAAATTTGTTTGAATGTTTAAATTCGATTTTATGGACATTCTATCTGAATGTCAAAATTCAGGGACTTGTCTAAGATTACATATTGTAACTCAAGCAGAGAATCTTCATGCTTAAGGCAACATATAGATAAACTGGATTAATAAATAAATAAACTGACATTAAACGAGTAAATAATTTGGGAGTGTCCCCTGTCTTCCATTCCAGTCCTGTGCACCAGTTCAGGGAGGACAAGGAGGCCCTCTGAGCAAAGAGCAGACGCCATTACATCATCAAAATTTTGTACCTGTGCACAGAAGTTATGCTTACCCTCTGTGTGCAGGTACAGCAGGCCCTCAGGAGAACATGGCATATCTAGTTGCAGGCAGGGCCTTTTCAGTGTGTGAGGTTGTGACCTGAGATTCATTCCTCACTTGCTGAAGGTTTTGTGCCTTTCAGGGGCGCTCAAGTCCTTCTAGTGGAGACTGGCTGATTTAGGTGTCCCTCAAAGGCATATTAAACGCCACATGGGGGATGGCCAAAGTGCTTTTGGTAGCCAACACAGAGAAAGCTCTGCCTGCAGTGCAAGAAGATCGGCAAGACCGTAAAACTATTTCTTGCCCTTTTACATACTATCCAGAGACTAAGAGGAATAGAAGAAGAGTTTCCTGGATCTACCTCTTAGGTCATATTCTGTTTCTTAAAGGTGCAGAAGGCGCAGACATCCTTGTTCGCCAGCTGTTTTAATAGTTTTGCAAGATTGTTTCTTAACTATAGCAGCATTTTGGCAATAGGCTACACTGGCTCACAAGTTGTACAACTTCCTTCTTCAGCAGTTTCATCAGATATGCTGGATAGACATATCAGGAAGATTAATCTTTTCTTCTTGCAGGGAAGGCCTGCGCGGAAATGGTACCATAACATGAGGAATTGGGGCCAGTTTGCACTTGGAGTCTTAGTGCATAAGTAGTGAACATCTGGGAAGGTGCATTCACACCTGCAGGAGGTGCTTACAATCTGCAAGCATCCCCTGCCTCCCCAGATGTTCCCTAATCATGCACAAGCGGTGGAGCATGGGATTGTGCTCCGCACGTGTCCAACCTTACTTTACCTTACCTATCATGTCCAACCAGCAAGCATTCACACCTCTCCTGGCTGGGAAGGTCATCAGAGCTGCCGCACAAGGGGGCTCACAGCTCCAATGATCCCCTGATGTGACTGCAACCGTGCAGAGCATCAGCGTTGTCAAAGTGACAGCGCTGACGCATACGCAGTCACGGAGGGTGACACACTCAAGATAGCGGCACCCAGAAGAGGATCAGCCCGGCTATCAAACAGAGGTGAGTGTTCGATCGCACAGGGGGTGGGCTGTCACACCTGATTCCACAACTTTCCCATCCACAGGAAGGGAAAGGGAAGTGTGAAAATGCCCCTGGTTCAGTGCGCAGGAAGCAACTTCAGGGCTGCTTTTCACACACTGAAGATTCTGCAGCTTGGAAGGAGACTGAAGGACCTCCACACAACCTCATGCCTCTTTGGCCTGATGTGCTGTGGAAATGGTCAGATTTTGAACAAAACATGGAGATACTGCGTATGCCTAGTGCGGTGATGGCCAACCTATGACACGCGTGTCACAGGTGACATGCCAAGCCCTTTTGGGTGGCACACATGGTTACCCTGGCACCTGGGCATGTAGTGCTTGCTTGTTCTTGAAGTGTACGAAATACCAACTTTCCATTGAAGATTTAGCAAACGAAATTCAGCCACAAAAGTCACTAATGTAAAGAATTATTTGTTTTTGCTTTTAATAAAATACATATATCAAAAATATAACTTTTTTACTAGAGCTACAAATATCACAAAATTATGGATACTTCTAGATGTGACACAGCACCCCAGTTAAGCTAGGTTTTCTTGCGAATTTTGACACACCGAGCTCAAAAGGTTCGCCGTCACTGGCCTAGTGCATCAAAAACTCTTTGGGACAGGGCTTAGACCCAGGCAGGTGAACACAGAAAAGAGACACAATAAGCATAATGCGTAGCCATATAATTTTTTTAAAAGGAATTAACCTATGTTACCCAAGTGAAAGAAAAACAAAAGGAATAAAAGCAGCAAGGACGGTCACCATAGACAAACTGAAAAAGAAATTAATTTTTAAGGAGAGGTTGAGGTTGAACATCATTAACAGAGGATTGCATTTAGCAACCAAAAGGCATAAGGAGAACCTATAGGCCTCAAGAAGTAGGCACCAGAGTTTTCCACGCAGAGTGTAATTCCTATTCAAGGCAGATCCCATTCAGAGAAACACATCAACAACAATCCCATTAACCTCTGAAGACAGAGACAAATGGCTACAAAGGCAAGGTACAACCACGGCAGCCTCCACGTATAAGAATTACACCTGTAGCTTTTTACCAGTATATTACTATAGTATTTCATGCAAGAATTACTGAGATGACATACAGGACTTGCAATACGCAAACAAAAGAATAAAATCATGATGTTGTTTTCTGCTCTGTCAATAAAGGTATATCATTTGCTGTCTGAATGTACAGTGAACATGCTAGTTTTTGTTTTTTATCCTGTCAAAAAAAAGAATGAAAAAGAGACACAGAGAACCTAAATTAATTTGGACTTGGGCTCATTTGCTTTATTTCATTCAATTTACTTCCTTCTTACAGGGAATGCAATAACAATATAGCAAGACGTTTTATACAGATTTTTTTAAAAAAAACAAAAACCTATATAAGAACACATTTACACCTGCACCTGATCCATCATATTTTGGATTCCTTGGGTACCAACATGTCATCTTTGTCACATTTTAATATAATCAATGCACACAGCAGCCTGAAAGGTTTTTAACTTTATCTTTCCTTTAGGCATAAACTCAGTGTCATGGAAGTAAGCAGTGAAGAATACAGATGGTCTTGTGTAAACATGATTTGGGATGCACTGGCTCTTAGACTGCATCTCCAGGTCATTTCCTGGGCACTTTGTAGAAGGATTTGGTCCAATAGGCCCTCCACTTGTGGCAGCATGAGGTGCCTAACAAGGAGCATAAGGAATGTGACAGCCTTTCGGTGTAAGATGCAATTTGTGTGTGTGTGTGTGTGTGTGTGTGTGTGTGTGTTTCGGTGTAAGATGCAATTTGTGTGTGTGTGTGTGTGTGTGTGTGTGTGTGTGTGTGTGTGTTAAAGTGCCCCGTTCATCACACTTTCGGGCACCTTTGCACCCTGAAATGGCGGCACAGAGGAATCTATCAAGGTGTTGAACAAAGCTCTTCCAATGAGGTGCCCACCCTCAGGCTTCCCCAACCTTGATGTGGACTCATAAGAACATAATAGAAGCCCTGCTGGATCAGGCCATAGCCCAGCTTGTCCAGCATTCTACTTTTTACAGTGGCCCACCAATTGCTTCTGAGCATCTCAAGTAGAAGACAAAGGCAAAAACATCACCTGTTCTCAACTCCCTGCAAGTGGCCTTTAGAGGCATGCTGCCTGCCTCTCCCACCTAGAGAAAGTATCCTAGGCATCCATTCTAGTAGCTATTGATACACCTGTCCTCCATGAATTTATCTAATTCTTTTTTAAAGCTACCGAGGCTAGTAGCTGTTACCACCTCTTCTAACAGTAAATTCCATAGACTGACAGCCCTCTGAGTGAAAAAAATAAGAACATAAAAAAAATTACGGAGGAGGAGCTGGCTTTTCTACCCCACTTTTCTCACCCATTTGAGAGGACTCAAAGTGGCTGACAAAGCTTTCTGTTCTCCTCCCCACAACAGACACCCTGTGAGTTAGGTGGGGCTGTGAGAGCTCAGAACAGAGCTGTGACTAGCCCAAGGTCACCTAGCTGGCTTCATGGAGGAGTTTGGAATCAAACGCAGTATTCCCAGATAAGAGTCTGGCTCCCTAACCACCAGACCAAACTGGCTCACAAGACTCACAAGCCTATATGTTACTATACATACATACTCCACATGTGATGCAAAGAGGCTCAGCATATGTACACACATATACAATGATGTCACATGTGCTCTGTCATGCACTGCAGACTCCACACCCATGAAGGTCACTGTAATGGTGATAATGATGCAAGGAGCAAGCAGGAAAGTTCCTTGTTTCCTGAGTTTCTTCACTTGTAAGCAAGTAAAGCTGAAGAGACCCATGTCTGTTAAGGAAAACACCTAATAATCCTTGGTCCGTAAGCCCCATTTTTGTTCAATAAACAAGTTTGGCACTTCCCTACTTTATACTGCTAATCTCCAAGGAAGAGAACACTGTGAAGGGAAATGTGTCATCAGAGGTGTATCTGGAGTTTGGTTTGTTGTTTGTACTGCCAAAGTCACAACCAAGGTCTTCTGTGTGGTGAGATGGCTTGTCTCCACTAGTGAGGGGAGGGAGCTCCTTTTGCTATGTCAGGACAGCTGGGACATATTTGCAAGGTATTCTCAGGATAAAATCACTCAGATTTGTGCATAACAGGATGCTGTTATTAGTTATGACTGAATGGAGGAGTCAAGAACACTGTTGGGTGCTATTGTATTTGGTCATTTTCAAGGCCCTTCTACACTTACCTTATTCTGGTATAAAGAGCCTCACAGTCTATTTCCTGGACCTTCTCATCTGCATATTAATGCAGATCAAGGAGGCCACCCACCCCCCACTTTGATCCTGTTCTGTCTGCTGATCTGGCCACACCTTCTCATGATCCAGATCAGTTGGCCCAGTTATTTTGGACCCACTAATCTGGATTTAAGGCCAGTAAGTGCAGAAAGGACCTGAGTTACCGTGGGCTGATGATGTGGGCAAGCTGTTTACAGGGGTTTGCTCTACCACTTGCAGTACTGACCCTTGCCCTCCATTGCTAATAAAATCTAGCCAGAAGGGGGTTGGCTGGATCTAACAAATAAGTAATGCTTTGCTGTGAGATGGTTGGGTCCCAGCTGTCTTCAAGAAAGCAATCGTGCATCCCTCCTCAAGGGGACTTCTCTGGACCCAGAAAATAGAAGCAATTATCAATCAATCAATCAATCAGCTATTTCCCCCTTTTGGCCAAGGTACTTGAAAAGGTAGTGGCAAGCCAACTACATGTGTGTTTGGAAGAAATGGATTTTCTATTCCTTTTTCAATCTGTGTTCAGGCTGGGTCATGGATGACCTGTGGTTAGAGCTATGTGGCTTACGAATTGGAGCCACGGTTTTAAAATGGTTCTCTTCCTATTTCTTTGACAGATTTCAAAGAGTAATTATAGGAGACTTATGGTTGACTGCCTTTTGTGCTTCAAGAACTGCACTGGCTGCCAATCCACTTCTGGGCCCAATTCAAAGTACCAATTCTGACCTTTAGAGCCCTCAGTGGCTTGGAACCCAGGCCTTCTCCCATTCAGGCCCACTCATCAACTGAGATCTTCTAAGTAGGCTTTCCTAGAAATACCACTACTCCTCTCATACTTTGGTAGCCCTCATACTTTGGAATAGCCTTCTCCTAGAACTTCTTCATTGTCCACCTTCCAGCATTTACTTAAAACTTTATTATTATTGTTGTTGTTGTTATTTGGCTAGGCTTTTGCTAGTTATGTCTTGCTACATCTCTCTAGATTCTCTTTTTATGATTTAAGTCCTATTTTTCTTTTAATTTTATTATACTGTTTTACTGTTTTATAGGTTCATTTTCCCTCTCCTGACACTTTGGTCTAGGGCGGTGTAAAAAGCAACCAATAGAATACAGTGCAATAGAGTGGGATACAGCACCAAAACGGCACTAGTTTTTTCAAGTAGTCCACAAGTGTCCAGATAGTGTGTTTCCTTGGGCCAGTATACCCAAATCTGGCCTTGTTTCAGCTGGGTACACAGAGATGGCCCAGACATCTGACACAGAATCATAGAATCATAGAGTTGGGAGGGACCTCCAGGGCCATCAAGTCCAACTCCCTGGATGCCCTGACAAACAATGTTGAAGTCTAGGAACTGGCCCCCTGTAACCCTCACCTACCTAGTCATGCCATTAAGTAATGTAGTGGCATCCACATATTACCACCCCTAAGCCACTTTTAAATTGTTTTTTTCCCCAATGTGTGCAGATCCAGCCTCTGGTACTATTCTGCAGTTTGTTTAAATAGGTTGAATTTTCTCATCCTATGTCTACTCTTAGTATGAGTCACAGGGTGCGTTCCCAAAGCCACTAAAACCGGACTGGATTCGAACTCGAGATCGAGCAATCCCATTAAATTCCCAAGCTATCTGAATCCAGGAAGGATCGTTCCCATGCCTTTGCCTTTTCCCCTGATTTTCTGCAGAAACCCCTGCAGAAATCCGGAGAAAATAACCACCTCATTACTTTTCCGGTCCAGTCCAGATTTTAGTGGCTGGGGTGAGTGAAGTGAGCAAGTGATCAGGAGTGAGGGTTCAGGGAAGAGGATGCGATGGCATCAGATGGTTGTTGCAGGTTGTTACAGGAGGAGGAGGCCGGGGTGAGTGGGAGGTGCAGGGACGCAGTGGATGGGGGGGGTGGCGGCCAGATGTTGCAGGATCAGAGGAGGAGGCCAGCGTGAGTGGGCATGCGGGTAGGCAGCGGATGGCAGTGGCAGTGGCAGTGGCCAGCCATTGCAGGATCAGAGGAGGAAGAGGAGGCCAGGGTGAGTGGGGGTTGTGGGGAGGGGGCTGACAGTGGTAGCGGTAGTGGCGAACAGCTGTTGCAGGATCAGAGGAGGAGGAGGAGGCCGAGGTGGTGGCAGCAGCAGATGGTGGTGGCGGCAGGCACAGGTGTGCTTGTGCACACCTGCAGGTTGGTTGTAGGAACAGCCCGACGCACATCACAACCCGGATTACTCTGGTCCGGATTTTACAGTAGGTGGGAACTCAGTCACAATCTTGCTTTAAGAAACTGTAAGGGCAAATCCCACCACTTGCGGTTTTTTTTTTTCTCAGTCCAAATGCAGCTGTAGTTATCAGAAAAGCTACACCTGATAGATTTTTCCATTCTGTGCTATGCTTCAAGGATCTCTCAGGGTCTCCTCTTGTCAGCTCTAGTTACAATATAGCCTTATCTCATTTTATCTCCACAATCCCCACCTAAAGCAAATTAAGCTGAGAGATAATGACTTGCCAGAAGCCATCCCATGAGGACCATTTTTATCCTAGACCTCCCCTGTCCAAAATCAGCCATTCCAACAATGACTTCTTCCTGTCATTCTGTGCAACGGCCGAACCTTGTCAGCTCCTGGGACTGGCTGAACATTTTGTTTCCTGGGTCCCCACACCTGCAGAATAGAGATAACAACACTTAACTTACCTGTCTCAGTGGGACGTTATGAAGCTTAATTAATGTTCGCAAAATAACTTTGAAATCCACAAATGAGGAGTGCAAAAATAATCATTTTATATTTCAATTTCACTCTTTAATTAACAGGCTGCCAAGCACATTTTCCAAACCACTAACCTGCTTAACATAAAAAATTTAAAAATAGCCAAAATGATTTTTTTTTTAAAAAAAGTGCTAAAACAATAAGACCATCAATCAATTTGATTCTCTGTTCAGCCAGAACAAACCTGTCAGAAACCGTACCCTGTTTTCTACTGCTGTGCTTTTAAGGGCCATCTACTCTTGCCCCTGTATGGATCCAGCAGGTCATTCATTGGTTACGGAATGCCAGCATTGATATAGGAAGCGCTTGGGATTTTGAATGGGATTTTAAACAGAAGACATCTTGGCTTAGGTCCAGCAAACATCAGGCGACGACTGCAACAAATCGCTGCATTAATTCAGATGCATTAACACATGGCCGGGAACACAATGGAGCAGATCAGTGGTTACTACTGAAGAACAGATGTAATTGACAGAAACAGAAACATCACTGAGGTATATGGTGTTTTGGGTTGCAGGCATCCTGGACCTGTTTTATTGCTGTAGAAAGAATAGTGCTGGATCTTATACCGCTCCATAAATGACTTCACTTGATACTGTGCCCTTACACCCCAGCGACAGGAAAGCAGCAGAATTGGTCAGGTCAGATTAGCTGCACTTGAGGACTCCTTGGACATTGGGAACAGTGCAAACAGGCCCATCCAGTGTCAAAAACTTGCTGTTCCTCCTCCTTACCATATTTGTCAGCCTATAAGATGCACCGGGGTATAAGATCCATCTCCTTTTTTGTATATATTTTTAAGAAAAAAAATTGCCATTACTGCCGCCTCCTGCACCCTTCAGCCGCAGTCGGTTTTTTGTATGGCTTGCACCGCTGCTGCCCACCCCCTCCCTTTGGCTGCAGGTGTTTTGCACACAGCTTGCACCCCCACCTGCCAGAAAGCACCCTCAACCCAGCCCAGCCCCATCCATATCACTTGAACAAGTGGGGAGGCAGACAGTAGCGGCAGCACGAGCCACAAAACAACTGCAGCTGAAGGAAGGGTGGGGAAGATAAAAATCAATGGTGCTTTCTATCTTCCCCTCCCTTCCTTTGGTGCCTAAAAGCACCCCCACCCTCAACTCTGCCCAGCCCTATCCGTATTGCTCAGGTGGGCGGCAGCACAAGCCGCACGCACAAAAACTGGCCAAAGGAAGGGGGGAAATAGAAATCACCATGAATTTCTATCTCCTCCCTTCCTTCAGCTACAGTTGTTTTCTGTGCAGTGAAAACCAACTATGGCCAAAGGAAAGGAGAAGATAGAAATCCATGGCAATTTCTATCTCTCCCCTCCCTTCAGTCACAGTTGGATTTTGCTATGCACAAAAGAACTGGCCAAAGGAAGGGAGGGCAAGATAGAAATTGCCATCAATGTTTATCTTGCCCTCCTTTCCTTCTGCCACAGTTCTTTTGTGCATGGCTGCTGCTGCTGCTGCTGCTGCCACCGTCCACCTAAGCAATACAGATGAGGCTGGGCAGGGTTGAGGATGGGGTGCTTTCTGGGGGGCAGGGGCAGTGGTGCAAGCCACACGCAAAACAACTGCGGCCAAAGGAATGGAGAGCAAGATAGAAATTGCCATTGTATGGCGCTTTCTGTCTGGCAATTACAGGCATATAAGATGCATCCGATTTGTATTTTGATGGGGGAAAGGTGCCTCTTATATTCTGGCAAATATGGTAAGCAGCCAACAGACTACCAGATCCCTGCAGTGATGTTACTGCCATTTGGAAATCTATCAGTGAAGCCAATAGGTTACATCTTTCCTGTATCTGGCAGCTTGCTGAAGTTTTACCTGAAGTAAAATTCAAAAAACAAAACAAAAACCAGGTATAAAGTTAGAAACTGGAGGAAGAATATGTGTGTACAAGGGTAACAAAATCAATTTACCTTAATTGAATAATAAATATAAGTTGTTCCATTTGTTCAAGCAAAACGTACAGGTGTATTTATAAATTAAAATGAAATTTCATTTTATATAGCTTACCAGTACGGTCTAGTGCGGTGATGGCCAACCTATGACACGCGTGTCACAGGTGACACGCCAAGCCCTTTTGGGTGACACACCTGGTCACCCTGGCACCTGGGCGTGTAGTGCTTGCTTGTTCTTGAAGTGTACAAAATACCAACTTTCAATTGAAGATTTAGCAACAAAAGTCAGTAATGTAAAGAATTATTTGTTTTTGCTTTTAATAAAATACACATATCAAAATTATAACCTTTTTACTAGAGCTACAAATATCACAAAATTATGGATATTTCTAGATGTGACACAGCACCCGAGTTAAGCTAGGTTTTCTTGTGAATTTTGACACACTGAGCTCAAAAGGTTAGCCATCGCTGGTCTAGTGCATCTAAGGCAGATTCCTCACAAAGGTGAAAACAAATCATCAGAAGGCAAAGAGGATGGCAAAGACAGCATGCGCACTATTTCCACATCACTTGTCCCCGCCCATACCAACATAGAAGCTGGGGGAACAAAAATTCCTCGGTTTCAAAGGATACTTTACCTGTTGCCTGAGTTATTCAGGACCAGAGGAGGACACCCTGGTCTGGACCAGAATGGGTCCATCTGCCTTTGGACATCCCCTCCAGGCCCAGGTCTGAACACTGACTCTGAAGAGCAAGCTGAGGCTCAAAGCCTGGGCCAGCCTTCAAAGTCAGGGTATGAGAGGCCCAATCTGTACTTGGCCTTACTCTGCATTATATCCTGGAATAGAGACCTGGCATTCACATGCTGGGCCAAAGTATGGCATGGGCACCTCTGGGCCTGCTTTGGCTGCACCATATTCTGAGATATAATCTGGAAGAAAGTGTAGTGGAGAAAGGACCAAAGTTCTTGGCCTTTGGTGTTTCTGGCTAAATCCATTTCAGCAGCATGTTAGCTTCCGGCATTAGTTCAGACTGAACAGGCACGCACAGAGAGACTGGGACTTCTCCTTGGGTCTGGCAAAAAGCAATCTCATGATCTTCTTTAGATCCCACATTGTCTCTTGCCATCCAGAGTCAGCCTGACCCTTCAAGGACAGATACAGTAAGGGACAAATTAAGTCTCCCTAATTGGTCAATTAAAAGAGGAGATTTGCACAATCATTCATGCAAAATTACAGCTCAAATGCATTCCACTAATAGCTCTAATGCCTTCCAAAAAATTAAATTTGCATTCCAAAAATTAAATAACATTCAAATATATATCTACAGATCTTCAAATATATTGTGATTTTTTTTAAAAAAATGTCTCAGTATAGGAATGACAAGGCGTCTCAAGATGAAACAATCTAGGTCAATGAGATGACTCCAAGTCTTAATTCCCAGGATATCTGAAACTCAGACTGACAAAACACTTTTCCACTCACCCATTCAGTCTTCAGCGGTTACCAAAACGGCAATAGCAATCTTCTGATTGTCACACACAGTTTATACCTATTTGAATGAAGCAACAAGACTTCCATATAAAAGAATAACAGGAGGAGTCTGGTTTAAAAATGGACTGCAATGGCCTGCGGCATCTGGCATTCCCACTTTGAGATTTCCTGGGAATTGCACTTGACCTACATTGCTTTGTCCTGGGACATCTTGTATTCATAAATGGAAACCTTTTTTTTTTAACCATTTATGTGGAAATGCGCAGATACATTTTTGAATGCTGTTAATTTAATTTGAGGGTGTTTCCGCATTTGCTGCTGAAAAACGGATCTAAATAGATCCGCTTTTCAGCAAACCATCCTCCCAAAGATCTGTCACTATTTGTGACGGATTTGCGCATCCACACACATGTGGGGAGGATGGATTCCGGAGCACCCATTCCAAACATCCTCTGGCTCGCGTGCTGTCGACACCGCTCCCGGAGCCGCAGGACTGGAGCATGGAGCTGCCAGTCACCACGTGTTTCTGGCAGCGACTGGCACGTGAGGGAAGGGCTTTGGAAGCAGGCAGTCCTGCTTCCACCCTTCCAAACATGGTGGCCGTCGGAATCCGTCTCTTCCCCTGGCCGTGTGCGGCAGCGTTCTACTTCTGCACACATCCATGGGGAAGTGACAGGTGTAAGACCTGATTTTTCAGGTCTTATATTTAATCCGGATTTCAGCGGCAAAACCAGTTTTAAAAACTGGTCTTGCGCACCAAAAAATGCGGATGTGGATTCTCAAATCCGGTCTACAGCACGGATGCATCCCAAGGTAAGTGTTTTAAATCTTACCTAAGGGGGGGGGATTAATCTGGTTTCCGCAGTCAACGCGGAAACACCCTGAGCTACTGCATTATGGGGCCATGATTGAACTATAACTGTGGATAAATTATTTTGCAAGTCTACTGTTTTAAGTGTAAAATTTGGGAGTTATTTTGCCACTTGCTGTAGTGGATGCCAGGGAATTTATAATATAAAAGACTATCTTATAATAATTAGGTTTATGCATTTTTTTAAAGATTATTTCTAAATGACAGTCTTTTGTAGGTATCAGTCTTGATTTTGCCTTTTCTGTATTTTATGGTTTCTTTATATAACAATATTTTTCATGCAACTAAACAAGTGAAAATTGCAAGTAAAACCCTGATGATCTTTTAAGTGCCATGACTGTACATCTACCACCAGCAACCTGAGGGAACCCAAGAGATCTTTTCAGATAGGCTCCATTCATTCACTGAATATTACCAGTGGCATTTCTGCACTCGGCTTCACATCCACTGGATGGGCAAAGTGCATTACTCATTAACGCGTACTAGCGTTCACACTTGGGAACACTAGTATGCACCACACCAACCTCCCATACACTTGGACACTCACCTGCATCCAGTCATGTGTCTGATCACCATCATCTTCTTTGTGCCCACTGGCGCAACAGCGCATGCACTGTCACTACAGCAACAGTTATGCAACTGGTATGTGCAGTCATGTTTGGGGGTCGCAGCAGCTTAGATGCCTCCTAGCACTAGAAATGGTGCAAATGGTCATGGCACTGGAAGAGAAAGGTAAGATTCTGATAAGGGTTGGGATGCATGCGGTGCATCCCCACTAGCAGATGCTGAGGTAGCATCTGGAGGTGTTTCTGGGTTAAAAATGCCTCGTGCAAGTGCAGATGCACCCTACCAGAGCCTAACCCATCATCTACTATGGGGCCAAGTGCAAATTGCCCTTGGAATTTGGGCCAATTTGCACTTGGCCCAGTAATTCACATGGGGAAGGCTCCCAGATACTTGAAGGAGCCATTTCTTTACCAGAAACAGCTCCTTCCATGCAGAAGCATACCCTGTGTGAACTGCATATAGTCCAAGTTTAAGTGTACCACATGTGCACATACCTTGGACTAGCACTGGAACCAGTAAGCATCCGGTCGCATACTCTGCACCTATTTCAGGTGCTGGATGGGCACATGATGTGGCTGGCACACAGGTGTGCTCATGCAGCACACCACAAGGTTGCCCTGGTGATGGGGGTGGGGAATAGCAGGGCTATGGTACAGTTGCCTGAGATATGTGAAGTGACTCCACTATAGCAGCACTGTAATGGTGCTATATTCCCCTCCGTCTGGATGGGGGCTTGGTGAACAATGGGTTTCATGCATTCCCCCCCCCCCCAGTGCTCACACACTGAAGCTAGTATCTAGACGGCATTGAGAAGACAGACTTGTTGGGTGAAGCACTTAGAAATCCTAGATGCTTCGGTGTGGTTTGGGTCCTGCTGAGCTAAGACAAGCAGAAGCCCATTTTGTTTCAGTTCATATTGTTATTGTCATTGCCACAGCAGTACAGAGCACAAATAGGTTGGTAAATAAAAAATAAAAAATTCCCACTCCTAGAATTTGTTGCCTGTATTAAAATGCATTCCAGCCACATTCACACTTCAGAGAGTCTTCATGGAAAGGAATTCTGACGTGAACAGCTCACCAAACATGCCATAGTAGCATGCTAAACAGTCTAGTCCTTTCACACAGAGGTGGTTTTCCCCAGGAGAAATCTGAGTTTACATCACGGCCTGTCACGACATTTTCAATGTGGCCTTGGGCAAATTGCTTTCTGTCAACCTGGGGTCTCCATCTGCAAAATGGAATAAATATCACCTGTTATGTGTGATGGTTATGAATGAGAGCAAATAAGGAAATGCCTAGGAAGGTGTCTTTTCTCCCCTAGGCAAGATGTGCTCAATGGTCACACTTCCAGAATTGTGTTATTTTTTTTCCTCCTGCAAGTCATACATCAAGGTGGTGGAAACATGTGATACAAAATAAAGGAAAATGTCTCCCACAAGTCTTGGATCAAAAACCACCATACAATAAAGCTGTTGTTGTATCACACCTTCAAAACAAAACAAAGCATAAAAGGATGGATGAGAGGAGTTTACCAAGGTCAGACCTGCATTGTACACGATGAGGGATTTAAACTTGATCTGTGTAGCAAACAAGGCAATAGTCAGTCTTTTTATTTATTTATTTAGGTTTCACGTCCTTACAACAAACATTACTGTTCTACTTTAACAATTTTATACATGACTTCCACCGTTCTTCCGACTCTTCTTCTTCTAATCTAATTAAATTCTATGCTCCTCATTTATGCCTTATGTTCTTTTTCATATATGTTAGCCGGAAACTTCAGTCATCACCCCCAAGTCCTGTAGAGATTCAATAAGGGGGCTCCAATCTTCCAAAAACTTATCCACTGTTCTGTCCTTTAACAGATTCGTCAGCTTGTCCACTTCAGTCATCTCTGGCAATAGTCAGTCTTTTGTCTCAGCAAGGCACGTGTGTTCCCAGAAACAATGGAACATTACTCCATTTCCAGTTTTCCAAGTTATTCCTGCTTTCCCCCACCGCTTTCCCTTCTAGTCATAGCATCTTTTCTCTTCTGTAACCTGCTGTGTAGCACATCTGTCCAATGGCTCTCTATAGCAGTGGGCCCAGTGTAGCCAAAAGGAAGTGCATCTTGTCCTACCACGTAACTCAATGTTAAATCCAAAGTTACTAAGATAAAATAAAGTGAACCATCTGCGGCTCTAGCTGCCACAAAGGAAATGGGTCCTTGGGGTCTGTGCCCAGTCAAATGATATTCAAACCAAGGAGGACTGAAGACACCTAAAAAGCTGCTTAAAGTACAAAATGTCTCTTTTGAAGGTAACCTAAAGTTCTTTGAAGCCATTTCTTACAGAAAATGACAAGCTTCAAATTAGAGTACACACCAAAAAGAAATACACTCAGGTCACTGGGTGAGCAGAATTCCCATCTCTTACTTATGCCTGCTGGGGTTTTGTTTTGAGCATGGCATCTCATCTACCTTCCAAGGAGACATCTGCATAGGGCTTTTCCTAAAACCACAGTCACATGTATTCAAATGTGGCTCAAAAGTGGCTTAGAGGTAGTAGCAGGGGGCGTTTTTGCACTTCCCTTCCCATCCGCTGGACAGAAAAGGAGCACGATTAACCAAGGTTGACTAGTCCTCGCTAGTCAACTTTGGCCATTCCGTCCCCCTCTACTGGGTGCCGCTGTTTTGGCTGCAGCGCCCTCGGCAAGTGTGCATGCATCTGCACCGTTACCTTGACAATGTGGATGCTCTGCACATGTGCAGTTGCATGTATGGTTATCCAAGGTGGCAGCACACCTGTGTGGCACCTCAGACAACCTTGGAGCTCCACAAGAAGAGCAAATGGTTGCTGCCCGGATGCTTGAGGTAAGTCTCTGGTTAACGTTGGTTAACGTGTGGAGCATGACTCCACACCTAATCAATGATTAGTGAACTTCTGGGGAGGGAGGCCACGCATGGAGGCTTTAACAGCCTACTTTGCATGTATATGCTGTTCCCCAGGAGTTCACTAATTGTTGACTACCGGCCTAAGTGTGGACAGGCCTAGGTTCTCATCCGACCTCTAATCCTTATTTAATGTACTTTGGAAGTGCATTTTCTGGCCTGTGATGTGGATTAAAGGCTGAAGAGGAACACTAGCATGTGTCAGTTGCCACTTCTAAGCTGCTGTTAGTTTTGATTTTTATTGCATGTTGCCGAAAAATGTACCCATCAGGAAGCAGAAGCCCCTCTGCCTGCTTCCAGAAGGCAAAGTCTCCACGTAGACAGCCCCTAATTCACAATCTGTCATACCTTCTGCCTCTCCCAGGATGCCCGCCCTTGCTTGTTGAGCAAAAGGGGCTTTCTCAACCAGTGAGCTTCTGGAGGATTCAAGGATCCCATAGTGTCTCTTCCTCAGACTGTAGAACTGAGGTTGATACACCAGACTGGGACTGCAGGAGGGAAGATAATCAGCGCAGAGTTATAAGCAACGTTTGTTCCCTAGATGTTTGTAAGACTGAGTACTAAAGTATATACTGTATTAATGTTGCAAAGACTTCATTATTACAGAGGTTAATTGCCTTTCCCTGTCATATTTTTCCTGCCTACATCTGTGTCGTATCACTGTTTGCTTCATTAGTTTTTAAAGTGGAACAGCTAAAGCTCAGGTAATTGAAATAACAGGTGCATTAACTGTGCTTCTGTATGGTGCATTGTGCTCAGACCTGAACTGATTAATCACCTCCATTTCCAGCAGCAGTGGTCTTCTGTTTGGATGAGAGCCAAGAAGATGGGTCAGTAGGGAGAAGCAGTATCCGCACTGAGACCTTGTATCGGGGGGAAGTGGTCTCCCCTTTCACACTTCCCTCAATCATACAAGAATAGCTGATGACTCTAAGGTTGCATCCAGACACCACTTGCTTATTCCGCTATATTTGGATATCCCAGAATAAAGCATGTATGCATTGTTCCAGAATGGGTGTTTTTCCACTGTCACTAAAAGTACCCATTAAGTACCCATAAATAGGTACGTAATGGCATTTTTGTACCCATTAATAGGTACTTAATGGGTACTTTTAGTGACAATGGAAAAACACCCAAAATCCAAATATAGCAGAATAAGTAAGTGACATCTGGATCCAGCCTAATATTGTGTGGAAAGGTAGTAAATGACATTTGCTAAGTTCCATCCTGCCTGTCACTTGACACTTATTATGGTTGATGAGGAGTGGGCAACCTTTGGACCCTGGATATAATTGAAATTTTCAGGGTGTACCATGAGCACCCAAGCATTGAGGGGAGATCAGAAAGTCCCCTTGGTGCTTTGTTCTTCTCCCACAGCAAGCTCTTCAATGCTGCATCACTTCTGCCACCAGCTAAGTTTCATAGATACACATGGTTGGGTTGGTTGCTGCCCCATCTAAGCAGGATTCAATAGGCACAGAGCGGTATGTTGCAAGATTGAACATAAGGGAACATAAGAGGAGCCCTGCTGGATCAGACCACAGCCCATCTAGTCCAGCATTCTATCTCACACAGTGGTCCACCAATTGCCCATGGGCATCTCAAGCAGAAGACAAGGGAAAACCTCCTCGCTTTAGAGGCATCCTGCTTATGTCCCCGGCCTGAAAGATGTACTTAGGCATCCATTCTAGTAGCCATTGATACATACGCCATCCATAAATTTGTCTAACCCTTCCTTAAAGCCATCTATACTGGGTGCTGTCAACAAAACTTCAAGTTGCTCCATGCTGTTGGTTTGGTCATTTGGACGCTTGCAGTGTCCAAATGCAGACATTGAGCAGCTTGATACAAAACTAACAGCAATCCTGCAACACTTCTCTCTCCTTCCCCTGCCTCTCTACTCTGTTGAACTCCCCAGAACCATGGTGGTGTAGCCATTGTTCAACCCAAACCACAGACACTCCTGGTACTTTTTGAGTCCCAGTTTTTATCTGTCTCAATGCTAAGATGGTCGAATATCCATACTACTGATTTCTTACCAGCTTGTTTGCAGGCTCCATTAAGACTCAGGGTGCTTCCAGGCTCAGCTAAAATGCTGGCATTCTATTGGCATCCTGTTTGAGAAGGCAGGAATATCTTTCTGAAGGAGAAAAGGCATATCCTATAGCTTGTAATCATTATTTTGTAAACATGCATGCTTATGCAATGTATCTCTTTGCTGAAAAATTGTGTATGCATATTGGCAGTACAATCCAGTAGCTAGAGCATAATGCCAAAAATGCCACAGACTTGGAGTTCCTGGGTTTGAATCTCCAATCTGCTATGAATGCTCAATTGCTGGTCACAAGTTCTCAGCCTCACCTATCTCACAGCGTTGTTGTGGGGATGCCTAGAGGAAAAAAGAATGGTGTGTACTCCTTTGGACACTTCAGAGAATAAGCAGGATATAATGACCATCAATCAATCAATCAATCAATCAATCAATCAATCAATCAATCAATCAATCAATCAATCAATCAATCAATCAATCAATCAATCAATCAATCAATCAATTTGCCCCTCTCTCCATGGCCGTTCTAAGCTGGAAAGGTTGGTTTAGAGATGGGATGAAGACACAGGGGCCACACACTGCTGTCTAGGGGTGTGCACGAATATTCAAGGACATCTGAAATTCGATCATATTCATCCAAATGTCTAAATTTGAATTCAAATCCAATGTCCATAAATTCAAATTTAAACATTCAAATGAATTCTGAATTTCCGAATCTATTCATCTGAATTATTGTGTATGGCGTCATACACAATGCATACTTGCATGTACGCATCTTTCTCTCATCCGTACTCATTTGTATGGATCTGTATAGGACGAAAACAGGTTGCATACGGGATAAATACAGGATAAATATGGATGTGTACGGATGCACACAGGATACATAATGATACATGTGGGCACATACAAATGTTGCTGACATTCATAAGCACAAATTCAAACAAATAGATTCAAATTTGCTTAATTCTAATTGAATTTTTGGATAGTCAATTCAAATCGAATTGAATCCCAAAAATTGCATTCATGTACATCCCTACTGCTTCCTCTGAGATGGTTTTGAGATGCTTCTCTCTCCCTCCCTTCTTTCTTTCTTTTCGTTCCTTCCGTTTTTTGTTTTTTGTGTGTTTTTTTTGTGTGTGTTTTTGGTAAGTGTCAGTGGTGCCTTGTCAGAACCTTGGGTCTCACATAACCTCACTATTACAGTATGGAACTTAAATTTGTGAATTAAGTCCTAAATAAATAAATGAGCAATGCCATTTGATCAATGCTCTCTGTAGTTCCAAATTAGCACCAGTAACCAAGGAGACAAACAATATTTGAATTTGCCCCTCTGATTTTCTCAGAACAGGAAGTTGTATACTGTAGCACTAATAAAAAAGAAACTATGGCTTTTAAGAAACAATGATTTTAAAGTTTCACACAATCATTCATTTCTTTTATACAGTATATATATACCATGTTTCCAAATTAAACAAACACTAAAGGTGGTTTATAGCCAGAGAATACATTAGAATAATCATTTACATAAGAGATCAATGAATATAAAATACAGAGTGTAAATATGCAATGTGGGCACTGTCCTACATTCAATGACTTTTACAATAAGGGCCTGTTCCCAGTTAATTTTTCGTTTTACCCCCTTTTTCCATGCACAGTCAAAGATCTGGATATTCAAGATCCAGATATTTGAGATGAGCTCATCCTGAAGATCGGGATCTTGAAGATGCCTGAAGACTCCATTGTGAACACCTTTAATCAGGTCCACACGAAATCCAGATTTAAGAGCCTGAAGGACCCATTAAATCCAGATTTCCCCTGCCCTCGTGGGGACAGGGCCTTGCAGATGGGGCCTTCATTGGGGTCCAGGTGAGGACAGGGCCTTCCCAATTGGTACCAATCAGGTACTAATCCAATTCCTAATAGGGTCTTAGAAGGGTTCTAAGCCCTAGCGGGAAAAGAGCCTTATTTTTTAAGGTACTTGCTCAGTGATACTCCTTGCCTTCTTTATTTTATCAATAAGATTCCTTCTACACTTAACTGCAGTGATCCATATCAGCTGGTCCAAACCAAGCAATCCATTCCAAGGCTGGGACAATTGCTCTGGACTGGAACAAGGCCATCTGTGTTGGGACAGCTAGACGCCCCCATTCTAGCCCTGAACCAAGGTCTCTGCATGCCCCGCTATCCAGTGTACTACTGGCTAGTATGCCGATGGGCCTGATAAAACAGGTCTTCCGACATTCTAATAATACACATAAAATAGCTGTAATTAATATAAATGTATATAACTACAATTACACTGCTATGCTATGCATTTTACTTCTGATATGGCTTATGATTTGTTTCTGCTACCTCATGTGCTCACCTTCCTGCAGAAAACAGGAGAACTGCCCAAAAGAGTGGGAGTAGGAAAGGGGGTCAGGAGGTCAAGGATAAGATAGGAATGGGAGGAGAGTAAAAATGAAATCAGGTTAAAGGTGGCAGGAAAAAGGACTTAAACCTACCTCTTCTTTTGTCAGGGCTCACTAGAGGAAAACACCTTGCAAAAGGCAGGACAGGACAAGGGCATTGTTGCACTTCCCTTCCTCTCCGCTGGACAGGAAAGGAGCGCGATGACAGTTACTAATAGACTAAGCCCCACCTGATTGGTCACTCACCTGTGACCAACCCGGAGGCTAGTCCTCTTGTTGCGGTGCCCACCGTGACTATGCATGAGTCAGCGACATTGCTATGATGGCGCTGATGCTCTGCTCATGTGCAGTCACAGTCGCATCTATGGTCATTCAAGGTGCCAGCATGCTTGCGCAGCACCTCAGATGACCTCAGAGCAATGGAAGAGGTGCGAATGGCCACTGCCTGGATGTTCCAGGTAAGCTTTCAGTCAACAATTAAGGAACTTCTGGGAACGCAGGGGGCACTTGGAGGCTACAACAGCCTCCTCCAAGTGTGGCTGCCCTTCCCCAGAAGTTCCCTAATTGATGACTACTGGCTGTAGTGCAAATAGGCCTCAGGTTTCCGTCGGTGGCTGCTGCACATCAAACTGATTTACCTGTCCAGAGCCACATGAAATGCCCAAAATATTTGTTTGCCCAAAGATGTCAGGGTGGGTTTCAGCCATAAAAACAAAATGTATAATGAACACACAAAAATAATAACAGTACCATAAAGTGGGGAGGAGGCCTCTGTATCTTCAACCCAACGGCCAGGGCAATAGGGGCATCTTCACAGATCTCTTAAGATTCCTGCTCCCAGCACCATTTCTGGCACTTTTCACCAAAGGCCAGATTGGAAATCAGCACTGGGTAACCTTCATTCACCCATCCTTGGAGTGTACCTGGGCTTGGCTGCACCACCTGAGCGCTTCGCCCACAAGCTGCTCTTTATCCAGACTTTGCAGCAGGCTTCTTACGATTGAGACAGGAAGTTGGGAGGTAGAAATGATCTGGAAGAATCTGGAAAATGTTTTAAGGCTCAGTAGCTAATGCCCATACTCATATCTATCAAGGACTTGGCATTTTCTTCTACTTCCAACAGGGATATAAAGCCAATTAATGCTGAAAGGTTTTGTAAAGTGTATATCCAGGACAATTGTAGTTACTCTTCTGTGACAACAACGACGTTCATTATTCTATATCTGTCCCATAATGCCATTTCTGCTTCCCACGACTTCCTCACTGTGGCTTTTGTGTCTCTACTTCAGAATCCTCTAGGGGAAGATTGAGATCAGTTTCAACCAAAGTTCTGAAAACAATATCGCTCCACCTATGCAAGAGATATTTAGCTGTTTTCACCTTGTGCAGATGCAAAATTAATAAACTTAAGCCACACTTCTCAAAATAATAGCTTCAACCCTAAAGTCCACGTTGCTATCATGAGTGGACTTGCATGATTCCATAAGGTAAAAGACTGATGAAAGCAGCATAACTACCAAAAGGGTCAACAACAAGAAGCCAAACTCTGGCCCTTTCCATATTCAACATTAACATTGCTCCAGGTCAATCCTGCAACAGGGGGCTGTCATCAGACTACTCCAGCCCCCTCCTCCCCCCACTTTGGACCTGGTGACACCTTCAGTTTAAGATGACTTTAGGTAATCTTCAGGTCGTGTTACTTACATTATTTTTATTCCATTCATTTTCCAAGGTGGACTACCCCCATTAAATCATTTTAACTGGAGTCTTCTTTTCCAGAGGACTCAGCCTCTCCTGGCATGCCAGGCCATCTTCTCTTCCTCAGTGTGAGCGGGGAGACGGGCTAAAGGAAGCTGAATCATGCTTTGGTGGGTGGGGTCCAGTCTTTCCTTTCATCCAATGTTTTGGGGAAGGTGGCACACGGGGAGTTCATGTGGCACCTCTCCAACTGGTCTCCTCAGTTTATTTGTATGATGCCTCTATCTAGCATTTTTCCGCAAATTTATTATTTTTTTTAAAAAATTAATTGCACAAAGGAGAAAAGCACATAAAAAAGGAAGGGGGTCATGGAGGTGGAGGAGCAGGCCTAAAAAATAACTGCAAACACACACCCTCACCTCCCTTGAGTGACACAATGGCATCCAATAAGAAAGGAGGTAGATTTGAGGCAGCAAGAGGGATGGAGAGCCAAGAGTTATGTGTGCGAGGCTCAGGTCAATTGTGTAGAAAGGTGTGAGCAATGCAGCCAAAGGCGGGGATGGCCTGAGGACAACCTATGTGACCAGCACTGGTACAACCTTAGTTTGAATTAATCAATAGGCCGTCCTGTCTTATACTTTTGTGACCAGGGCCTAATTCTGGAATACAATTCATAATAAGGCCCAGTGTAGAAAGAGCCTAAGATTCAAAATATTTTCTTACTACTTGAGAACAATAAGCTTTTTCTTTTCTTTTCTTTCTTTCTTTCTTTCTTTGTGGTAATTTCATCTTGACACTACCATGGTAGAGGGTCTTCAGAGTTTTGCTTTTCACTTTCCACTCTTCCTCAAAACTGATCTGCACACTTCCCTCTCTGAAGTCTAATTTAGCAACGCTGCTACCACAGTCCCATCTCATGCCATATACAGATACAGAGAAGCACGGGGCTTAACAGTTCCCTGTATTCTAAAACACTTTGTTCCCAACGCTGAACAACGCTGTACTTTATCTATTGTTGTCCTCATTCTCATTGCAACCTCATCAGCCTCCTTCTGTATAGCCCCTTTAAGCATGGTTTCCTTTAACAAATGTAGGAGACTCCTCCAAAATACCTTTACTGCAGCAGAAAGCTTCACTGATTGCCTTTCTTAAGGACCTGTGCAAGTTATTTGCCCTTACACAACTCTAGTTTCTGGGTTCAGATAGGAAAAGAAAGTGTTCATGTAGAGCACTATATATCTAGGAAAATGTCACGCTTCGTACATTCAGTTATCAACCACTCTGGCAAGTGCTTTATGTTATCTACAAAAAGCAGGCTGCGGAGGGAATGAACTACAGCAAATCAAAGTATATTGCAAAGGAAAGGGGGAATAGGAGTCTGCCAGGCTTACAATGTTCTCACAGCAGTAGCCACAACTCCATAAATAAAATTACTCTGTTTGCTTCAGAGGCCAATTAATGGTTACCTAAACTTACAGATAATTGTGAAACTCAAAATGTTTAAACCTTTTCCCTGGTGGGGTCCCTGATACATACACACTGTGTACCAAACCAATGGAGTAACCATTGGGAGAAATTCTATTTTTGAAAAAAGCTGAATTTCTCTCACTATCCCCAGATGGTAGGCAATGCCAATGTCAGGTATCTGGTCGGATAGCACCCAGGGCATTCAGACTATTCGAAGTTGGAATGGGGACATTTCCCCCACAAATTTTTAATAGGCTTTTTTTTTTTAAAGTGTTCAACTCCAGAACATTTACAACACTCTGCTCTAAATGTTCTACATTCTCAATGCAACATATAATCCTTATACCATCTGTTTTACCTTCTCGGAAATGAGCAGCCATTTTTGTCGGTCAGAAGGCAGGATATTTCATCAGGCAGGAAGGAAATTGCTGGCGTCAAGAGCCGCAAGCGTAAGACCAGCAGTAGCAGAAGGACAGAGGTGGGAAAAGGAAGCCCTGCATTCCATATGTTGGTGCAAACTATGGACGAAAACGGGATGCATATGGGATAAAAACAGCATGCGTACGGACGGATACAGATGCGTATGGACACATTCAAATGTTGTTGGCACTCATGTCTTCAAATATGAATAAAAAATTCATACGAATAGATTCAAATGTATTCTATTTGAATCGAATGTGAATACATTAAAATTTTAAACATTTGAATCAATTTGAATCTTTGGATATTCGATTTAAATTGAATCAAATCCTGAAAATTGCATCCATGCACATCCCTACCAGAGGACATAGTTGATTCAAGCCATTACTTCAGTTTGATTGCCACTGGCCCTGTCCCCATGCAACTGAAAGTCTGCTGGAACTCTTCTTTTGCCTCTGAGCGGCCCCATTCCAGACTTTACAAGGCGCTTAGGGAGCTTAGGAAAGTGAGACACCCGCAATAAAATACGTGCACTTTAAAGAAGAGTTCCAGCGCTCTTTCGGCGATTCGCGGGTTTTGCTCGCTATATCTGCCTTGAGGACGCTCCGTGACAAAAGGGGCGGGGATTGCTTGCCTGCACACACAGCCAAAAAGCATTCACACATCTGAGAAATGCAGCAGGTTCGCTTCCTTTCCTTTGTAAAAAGAGCCAGAATTGCTCAGAATTGCAACATTGTTATCAAGTGATCTGTGAAAGCCTTAAAAGAGAATGAGCAAAGGATCGCGCTGCCGATGCCTGCAGCCGCTGACTTTGCCAGGGCAGAAAGCCTTTTCTAACAGAGAACTGAGTGAAAGTAAGTGCTGAAAGTGAATGAATGAGCGATCATCTGCCTTTGCTAGGGGCGGGAAGCCGTTTCAGGAGACGGAGATCTGGCTATTTTTCCTTTTAACAAGAGAGGGGGCGGGGGGGGGGGAAAGATGCGGGGAAAGGAAACAGGCTTCCTTGGGGACGGAAAGTCCGTTTAGATTGCGGCTACCATGGGGGCTCTTATTCCGGAAGTGGAGGGGACTTTTAAAGTCAGCTATAACAGAGTGACAGCAGAGGAAGCCGAGAGGGGCTAATAAGTCTTTTGGGGACAGGGCCACTATGATCACCAAGGAGACTTAAAACCAGAGATCAAGGGTGTGTTCCTATTCAAGATTTAAAGACTTTTGAAAGCATTTTGGGTGTTTTAAAAGAATCTGCAGTTTCTAAGTATTAAAGGTCCTGAAATGCAGATTATCTATATTTGATCAAAAGTGTTCTCACTGCTGGATTTAGAAATAATCCTCACTACTTATCAATGAGATTGCAAGCAGGTTTTGGGGGGAGGGAGCCAGGCTTTAGAGGTGTTCTCTTCAGTTTCCCCTGATCCAATGATAAGCCATGTTTTCCTGTGCCCTAGCCCCCTCTTCCCCAGCCCTCTGCCATCAGGCTGCTTGAAAGGGAGGGGAGAGGTGAAGAATCAACAGAGCCTGCAGATTGTAACACTGTAACAAGAGATCAGTGAACAAACTGGAGGCTTCCATTCTGGGTTTAGTTTTACAGCCTGAATACTTCCTCCCTCCTTCCTTACATTCACATCCCTGCCATTTCACACTGATCTGCTATAACAATCCAGTGCAAGCCTCCCTCCTTCCCTCACCCCTCCTATTTTGCACTGATTTGATGTACCAACCTAACACAAAATAGAAGGGAAAGTGATCTTTAATCTTCTACTGTCTTGTTAATATGAGAAAGAGGTTGTGTTACAGTGCTGGAAGAAGTGGTGAACTAAAACTGCTCCCATGATCTGAATCGGGGATAAATTTATATAGGGGATGGGGTTTGAATTACCCAACTCAATAATGTGAGTCCACATTATAAACCAACAGAGGGAATGCAAAAAAAACCCAGATCTCACTTCTGATTTTTTTTTTAAAAAAAACCCTGATATAAATCCAGATTAGATTGCCCAGTGGGAACCTGGCTGAAGAAGCTACTGCAGAAACCAATTCCCACTAAATTTGCATTATCAGGATTAAAAGCCTACAGGATGGGACATCAAGTCACCATAGGCTAAGTTCTTAGAGCATTCATTTTATACTTTTTAGTTGTTGTAATTCACCGAGACTTTCAGATACAGGGAGGTATGAAAATGTATATAAATAAATAACTTTATTAATCTGTCCATTGAAAGAGCCCTTCCTTTCCTACTTTAGCTTTTCCCTGTCCCATTAGCAGCAAGAGTACCACAAAGCATTAAAAACAAACCTCAAGGGCCCTTTCTGCAGTGGGGCCTAGTCTAGATTATGTCCTGGACTAGGGGTCTGCTGCTTGCATGGTAGTACAAACTATAGGGACCACCATAGTCTGCACTAGGATGCAGATAGCAGATGCCTAGTCCAGGATATAATCTAGAATAAGCCCCAGTGCAAAAAGGATCTAGAGCCCTACGTGCTAGTTCCTGTATTTTTGTTCATCTGTGTTTGTTTCTGCTTTTTCCATCCCCAGCTAATACAGTCAGAGTGTACCAGCAGTGAGCGGGGCCTCAAAGACAGCACAGACAATGCCTGGGGACATCAGGCATTTTGCCATGCTCACCATGAAAGACCTCACTGGAGCAGGTAAGTAGTTCTGGAGAGCTCCCTCATTAAGAGCTCTAATGAGCATTAAGGGTACAACAAATGCTCCTAGGGCACAACATTACCTGTACCCTTCACCTACAAGCCGGTGTGAGTTTGGCCCAAAGTGAGGTCACCTCCAAAGTCAAAGCTTCCTAATTCTATCTGCTATCAGTTAGAAGGGTTATCGGTTCAAAAGGCATCTGAGGATGTTTTCCTTGAAGTCTTGTGAACTGAGAGGATGAAATGCTTCTCTCAATTGTTAGGGTCCTTAGAGATGGCTTGGAAAACTCATGACTTGTGCTCAAATTTTGCACACTTTCTATGAGCTGAGCTTTGCTGGATGATTAAACATTGGGCCCTAGAGTCTGAGTCCTGCCACTGACTCATTCAGCAGAAGGGCACAGAGAATGAATCTCACCTCCAACTCTCTGCTGGCTGGAAGTCCCCAGGAGTACTTTCCCAAGAGGACTACTGGGGTGCTTTCCCAGAGTTCTGCTGGTGATTTAGGTGAGTTCTGCTGCTCACCCTGACTTCCTCCAGGTAATTCCTGCAAGCTTGGGCCAACTGTTAATGAGCACCTGCCTGCTGATGCTCTGATAGGATTCTCAAGAACACCATATCCTGGTGCAGATAGGATAAGGACATGACACCAAGATAGATCTTTACAAATGAGTAACATGCTGGTTTATTGAGAAGAAGCCTACCTGTAAAAGTGTAGTTATAACTTTATGTACCCCCTTAGGGGACCCCTCTCAGCTAACAAGCAAACTCCCCAAACATTCCTGTATCCTCTGCCCCCTTTCCCAACCTTGACCTTGAAATACTGTTTCTGCTTCAGACAGCCAACTGCCTACCCTTAGCCCTCCATGCCATGAGAACCAAGAGTCAATGATACAAGTGGATAAAAATGAAACTGTTATCAACATGGATGATGAAGCCATTGGCAAGGCCATCTTGACAAGAACACAAGGTAAAAGTTGGGTTTCAATGAGATGACTGGCTGGAAAAGTTCCTTCACTATACCCCAAATGTGGCAAAGACAAGGACTCCCACCTGGACCCCTTGGTACTATCCCACGAGACACCTAGCTCCTCAGATCCTATCCTAAACTGCCATCTCAGATGTAAAGCTGCAGGAAAAAATATGGATTTCTCTATCTGGGCTTCCACACTCAAGAACTTATCTGGACTTTTCTTATAAAGCTGGGTTTCTAGTGCTCCAGCTGTTTGCCTTCACTCCCAGCTCCTGAGATGCCAAAAGTATCTTCAGGGCCCAGAATGCTCTACATGGTTTGGGTTCTTCACACCCTAGCAGGGAAGACACTAGAATTTATAATAGCAATTATATTAATATATTCATCAAGGCATTAATATCTCAAAGAGAGTGCCTTCTTGGAGTTCCTCTTCTCTTAGAGGAGCATGGGGCAAGGAAACACGAAACAGCCTCCCTCTGGAGGTTTACCAGGCACCTACATTATATGGTTTTCAATGCCTGGTTAAAACATACCCATTCACTCAGATCTTTGATATTTAGCCTTCCCCAGGTGTACTTCTGCCATGGTGGGTGAGAGGAAAGCAGGGAGGGTTATATTTTAAAGTTGTTTAAATAATATTTTTATGCATTAGCGTTGCTGTTATTGTTGTGACGGAACCCTTTGGTGAACGGTGGGATATAAACTCTTAAATAAATACATAAATAAAATCAGTTCATTAAGTATAATGGAGCAATGGAAAGTCACTTTTTCTGATGATCTATAACAATTTATTGAAAATCTATAATATATCTATTATACCTATGAACTAATAGGAAATAACTCTATGTAATTTTCTTTTTGCTGTTATTAATGATGGACTCAAACAAAGGAAAGAGTTTAAAAACCAAGAAACAGAACAAAACTTTATCGCCTTTAAAAGGTCTGGAGAGACTCAAAACAAATGAAGAGCCCCACTCTGTTAGTGAAATGTTTCAGTGAAAAAATATCAATAGGGAAGGGTTTTCCCCTACATATTTGCATAATGGGAAAAGGGCTTAACCTAGTGAATTTCTGTTTGTCACACAGCTGTAAAATGTACAAGAACTCTCCCACAACTTCTGTCCCCAATGTCAAATCTAAATATAGGAAGAGCTTCAATCTTCTGTACGATAAAACAGCTATGTTATTGTAGGCCCCTCAGGAATTGATCTTAGGCCAAGATATATGGAAGGCCAACTGGGAAGAGCCAAATAAGATTTAATATTAAAAGCAGTCACAATGCCCGTAGATGAATAAATTCAATATCTAATCGTGGGGTAGTGAGTTTTTTTAATTAAAAAAAATCAAAATATTGATCCCAGTCAGTTACTGTTTTCTTCTAATACATTTGAATGCTGCAGTGATGCTATTAGAATACCTTAAAAGGAGAAAAATCCACAAGGTATTTGGGCTTTTTACATCAGTACTCAGGGTTACCATGTGGAAAACAGATCAGCAGAAGAGAAATTTTCAGCAGGTGTCGCCTGTGTTAGAAACTAGTTTGCTGATACTCCCTCTTTTATACAGTACAGCTGACCATGGTAACCTTAAACTATTTATGGCTGTATCCCTATGAGGGCCAAATGCAGCCACCAACTGCAGATGTGAGAGGCAAGGAGAACACATGGGTTTTTTTTCCACTAACACTAGAGGATCCTTTAAGTACACATTAAGGGTCCTTAATGGGTACTCTAGTGCTAGTGGAAAAAACCCCATGAGATGCACTTTGTACTGGCTTCTAGCCCTGAAAACCATACTGCAGCAGAGAATCCCTCTCAAAACAATATGGTTTTTACCCAATCCCCATTTGTGCTAAACATGAAATAGCCTTTTTAGGCCCTTTCTGCACATACCTCAGTTCATCATGAAGGGCTCGCAAAGTCCATACTTAGGCTTCATCATTCAGTACATCAGATACTGGTATATCTTGATGGACCAGCAGGCCTTGGTCCAGAACAAGGACGCATGTAGAAGGCACACCTCCATGTTTGGGACTACCAGTGGATCCATTTTGGCAACATTACCAAAGTGTGCCACCGAAATGGGTCCCCCAGGGTTCTGAAGCTAGGAATTTTTGTTCCTAGCTCTTTGGGGGGCCCAAGAGCCCATCCCTGAAGCTTTTGCAAGTTTCATGGCCACAGCTGCTGGCCTGGACAAGCACCATCATGGATATGGTGCTGATCCAGACCACATCTTTCTGTGGTCTGAACCAGCAGGTCCACTGGTTCAAACCACAAAGTGGTGAATACAGAAAGGGGCTCTGTCTGGCACAAAAGCTTCCAAACTGAAAACCAAACCAGTAAAATCCTCTTTCCTCTGTCCATCCACACAGAGGAGGGGACATGAATCAGCCAGTGTTCATTCCTCAAGAGTCACTGAGTCCACATTTCAGGTGAAGGCATCCTTATGGATACAGCCTATGTCTTTAAACTGACAGCAACAACGAATCACAAAAATTCTCCTAGTTTTCCCTGAAGAAATGAAAGGCCTCATTCTCCATATTGCTACTACAATCAATTTAGTACAACCAATTTCAACTTCAAACTAGATTGCAGGGCTGCTCAACTTCAAACTAGATTGCAGGGCTGCTCTCCTTTGCTCTTAAATTGTTCTCTCTGGCAATAAGAATACAGCTATGGAGGACAATGGTGCAGGGCTGGAATAAGCCACTCTTTTTCAACTGCAGTGCACACCACCTTCCATACAGATAAATTATGGAATTTATTTGCATTTGCATTGACATGTTTGGGTTTTTCTTTTGACTTATTTAGCAACAAGAATTAATGAAACAAAATGAAACCAGCAATGGAGCGAGGGGGGGCGGGGACTACTGTTTTTGTCACTGCCTTTTGCATGTTCTTGATAATGCCTGGTCACATTCAGTCTGGTTTTTCTCATTATTTTCTATAGACGATAGTGACATTATTATTACAGAAAATGATAAAGAAAAAAAATTCAAAGGCATCAGAAAGTCCCAGTAAAATGCCTGAATCTAGAGGGGGGGAAATCGAGAATGACACATACAGCAAAGAAAACCCAGAAAAAAAGCCTCAGAATGAATCAGACAGGAAGTCCCTCCCCAGCTGTCTAAATAACTAGGTTATACAGTAGCCATTTGGGGGTCTCCCCTTGAGTCTAAATAATTCTCTACCTCTGCCCTGCAAATGTCACATTTCTGGACCAAAGTCAGTGGTTCACATTGAAATACAAGAAGCAGCTCATTTAGAACAAAATGACTGATTAAAATGCTGTGTGAACATTTTGCCTCAAGACTTTCATGAAAGAAAGAAAGAAAGAAAGAAAGAAAGGGAGGCAGGCAGGCAGGCAGGCAGGCAGGCTTGGGAGCAGGGATAACTTTTAACTCTGGGCCCGACACAAGGCTGTTCCCTCTAATGCCCCATCAGTAGGTCTACCCAGTTGATTCCCAGTACTGGAACTGAAACACAAACACAGCAGCAGAGCATGGGCTTTGCATGCAAAAAGCCCCAGGGTAGATCTCCAACATCTCCAGAAAGGCTTGGGAAACCCTCCCCAAGGGAGCGACAATTGCTCTGTACCAACATCATTAGAAAGATGGCTCAATGGTTTCACTTCATATACAGCAGTTTTAAAAGATGTGAGGTGGCCATTTTGGACTGCCTAGTCTGGTGTACTTTCCATCCAGTGTGGACAGACCACACTAGCAGGTGGCAGGGCCTTTCTGGTCCACACCAGCATATGGAAGAAAGAGGCTTTGAAGTGGTTTATGGGGTACACCGAACCAGATCACTGGTAAGTGCAGAAAGAACCCTGGAAGCTAATTTTTTTTTTCTATGTATAGTCTCTTATTCACACATGTTTGGGCTTCTTCTCTTTTATCTGCTATGGTCATAGATTTATAAATAAATAAAATTCATTCATGTACACCTTTTGCAGGAAAGGAAACAATCTTTTACTGGCTGCCATTAAAGACCACAAAATTCACAACACAAACAAGCAGGCAACAGATTTTTGCCATGTGAAGGGCTGCACAGAGACACCCATTTGATAATCTAGTGGCAAAAAATACTCTGCTTAGGTCTTGAATAAAATTGATCTTATGAAGAAATGCAGGAAAAGGGATAATGAAAGCCTTATTTGTGCAGAAAAGTTAGCAATGGCCAGCGATGCGCTGCTCAACAGTAGGAAATCCTGGGCATGGATGACATTTTAGGGAACAAATGGTGCAGTCAGCGTCCTCAATGCCTCCGTGCCTATGTGGTGTGACTGAAAGACCAGTAGCAGCTGGCAGGAAATGGGTAAGAAAGCTGACCACAGATAAACTGTAGGATGCTGAGTAGCAGCAGAAGATATACTCTGGGAGAGGAAGCGCTACTACTAGGCGGCTCTGAAGTACAGGGCTGGCAGTACATTCGCTCTGAGTCTGGAGTGTGCAGCCACCAGATAATGGTCAGGGGACCCAGCTGTCAAACCCTGATGAAGTAACTCCCTGCAGCCCGGCTCTCGCTGTGGTACAGCTGCGGATGTTTCTGTTAAGGAGGATAAAGGCTGCCTGTGAGAGGAAGGCTGAAGCGAATCCAGGGTCATGTGAGAGAAAACCAGAAGGGCAGCCTGAGAAGACGCTGATCAAAAACGTGACCCTCACACACAGCCCAACTCTCATACTCCCCAAATGGCCAGGGCCTATTTTATATACAGGAAACAAGCAAAGCTTTCCACTCCAAAACGTTTAGGGTATGGAGCTTGCACACCTAACCATCCTACTCTCTTTCAGGCTTCTCCTCACATACGCAGAAATATCCCCCACAGCCACACCTGAAAGTCTTCCTTGGCCCAGAATTTAGATGCATTTGATCTCAATAGGAACTACACGCATTCCGAAATCTATTTTTTCTGTGTTTCCCCCCTTTTCTCCAAGGTTCTCAAGGGGTCATATACAGACCTTCTTATTATTATCCCCACCATCTTCTTATGCTCCCATCTCTTAGGTCGCATCTTTTCCAACGGTCATTATGGCTAAGAATCACGGGAAACCGTATGATTTCCAAACCAATGTAGCGTGCCTCTCCAGATGTCACAGGGAAAACTTGCTTTAAAAAAAAAAACACCCCAAAGTTTCCCTGATCACTCACAAAGGAGGCCACCAGACTTCCCTTAGTCCACACCAATTTTGCATCAGGATGGACAGGTGGGAACTTGCATTACTGGCCCCTTTGCTTTTGCCTTTTTGCTGTGCACAGCAAGATGGCAGATGCCTGATGTAAGGATGTGCATGAATATTCTTCACATTCATTATTCATACGAATTCAGACCTTTATATAAGAATCAAATGTTACAACATTTGTACACTGATTTTCGTACGAATATGAATGTTTTGGATCATGCGTACGAAGCTTCGGAAAATTCGTGAAGCGGGGAGGTGGAAAAATGGCCGCTCCAGTCACATCTGCAATGGATCCAGAGTGTATTTGACAAGGTTTGAGAGTGGATTCAAAGTGGATTCAAGGTGGATTTGACACTTTCATAGCAGATATGTTATGGGATATGTATGGGATATGCATGCGTTCTTATTGGATATTCATACAAATGCGTATGAATACATTCGTATCGAATAGAATCCTACCACAGTCAAAGGGGTCCTATTTGAATGAATATGAATTTTCTTATATTTGATTCAGTATGAATTAAATGCAAAAACAAAACAAAACAAAACCATCTGTGTACATCCCTAGCCTGATCTGATGCAAAATATGGGACAGAATACACCAGACAGCAGCAACCCTGCCCAGAATCTTCATAGAAGGTGCAGGAATTCCTGCACAGCAAAACAAGTAAGCAAACAAATTTTGGAGAGAAGGTTCAGGATAGGGGTTGATGCTGGAGCTATGCCACTGCTAATAATATGTCTGTTAGCAATATAATCCCAAAATACATTCTGTAGACCCATGGAGTTGGGCTATGAACTTTGATGGAGGTAAGGAGGTCTGGAACTGCTCAGTACTTAGTATGAAACATCCCCTAGGAAATATATCTACATTATCTTAGGTTCCATGATGGAATGAATGCATAATATGAATGTAATAAAATACATAAAATGGGCTTCTTGGGGGATTGGGGACTTGATTCAGCCTTCTAGCAACTACACACAGCATCTCTTATTTACAGTACTAAACTCAACCAGAGCAGGGAAACAAGAGCAGGCGTTTGAAGTCTCTTCAAATGCAAATGTTTTCTTCCCAGCCTGCTGGAAGTACCCACAACACACTAATGAGTTTTGCACATCAAGCAAGGAACGTAACAAGCCTTTTACCTGTTGGGTTGCAAACATCAAATATATCTCCTCACAGGATCCAATTACACAGGCTTGCTAAATCCAACAGTCACTGTGGTGGAAAGTCATTCATAAACCTCTCTCCTACTGGGTTACTGCCCTGTACTGTCAGCATAAACCAGTTGATCTGGATTTGCTCTGCCTGTGTCAGCCAGAATGCTGCAGGGTTACAATAGCATTTGTACTTTGGCTGACCCACAGCAATCTTGGTTCCCCCCTGCCCTAGCCAGTTTTCAAGGAAATGCACACAACAAACACCATTCTCTGGTGCCTGGGAACTTAAGAGCTCCCCAAAGCTTTCAAAGACAGGCAGCAGAAAGCGCCCATACAAATATCTGAGCATTGAAGTTTCGCCAGATGCCACTTGGAAAGAGAGATGGTTGGAAGATGCTCCTGTAAAAGGCTAGGAGGGACCCTGTTCTTTTAAAACACTGCAGTTCAGTGCTTCTGCCACCCATTGGTGGGGAACTTCACGTGGCGTGTACCGCAGGATGTTATAGGGCCATTTTCCTCCAGCGTCAGAAGGCTATGGAAGGCAAAAGGCCATTGCTACTGAAAGGTAGCCCAAAGGAAAGTTGGTAGGCATTACAGAGTGTCCAGCTGGAGAGAGTTAGGTGAGCAAACAAAGCAGGCAGAGGTGATGCCATTAGGGTCCTAAGTTAGGCTCCATGGCTGCACACAGAGTGCAATCACAAGACAGTAGGTGAGGGAAACTGCATTTTTCTCTCCTGACTCTTGTTTTGCAAAACAAAGGACCAATCAGAGTGGGGCTTCCTATCCCAGTCTAACCCTTCCCACCCTGCCCTACAGTCCCAGTCTGTGATCCACAACTGCCCAGACCTTGTCAGCAGTTCAGGAGCTGCATGGTTATACGATACTGATCTGGCAGCAGCAGCAGCAGCAGCAGCAGCAGCAGTAGTAGTAGTAGTAGTAGTAGTAGTAGTAGTAGAAGGAGGAGGAGGAGGAGGAGGAGGAGGAGGAGGAGTTGGCTTTTCTACCCCACTTTTCTCACCCATTTAAGGGGACTCAGAGCAACTGACAAAGCTTTCTATTCTTCTCCCAACAACAGACACCCTGTGAGGTAGGTGGGGCTGTGAGAGCTCAGAAAGAGAGCTGTGACCAGCCCAAGGTCACCTAGCTGGCTTCATGAAGGAGGGCGGAATCAAACCTGGTATCCCCAGATAAGAGACCGACTGGATGTCTCTTCACAGCAGAACCTCAGCAAGAACTCCTTGAATTCCTATCTTTCCTAATCAAAGGTCAGGGTGACTCTACAAAGGGATTCTGGAAGGGGCAGAGGAGATTACCAGCCTCCTAGGCTAAAGCAGGGAATGAGGCACTGTCCCTAAAATTACCATGATCCCCTAGCTACTACCAATAAGAAGCCGGCTTCTACCCTCACAGCCACCATTTTTCACAATTCAAAATTGCTTTTAGAAGTCGGGTTACAATATAGGGGTGCTGAATGTGATAGCTGGACAAGAGACTCGTTTAGCAGGACTCTTTGAGAGCCTATGGAAAGAACAGATCGTGCAACCTAGTGAAATGGGTAACATTTCATGTCACTTGATGGGAGTGGAGGAGATGGAGGGAAAACAGGCTGGAAATTATGGCCCATGGGGCTGTTTCCTTATCTGATGTCACCAAGACTCACCATCAAGATCACAGGACTCACCATCAAAGATTCCACAGTGGTGATCTCCAAGGTCAGGCTCAACCCACCCTTGAGACTGAAGCTGGTGATTACTAGCTGAGTTCTTGATGATAGGGGGATTGCATCCCCCAGGTCAAGACTGGCTGTTATCTTGGCATGGGAAGGGAAAGGTTGCCTTTCCCTCCCCCAGTGTCAAAATCAGCAGTGGTGTGGGCAGCAAGAGCAGGAAGGCTGCCTCTCTTCCCTCTCTCACCACTACTGACCAGGATCTTGATGTGGGAGGAGGAGGAGGCCTCTCCCTTCCCTGTCAAAATCACATCTGGGGAATTCACTCCTTCAGTTTTGACAACACTATTCTTAATGTACAGGGAAAAGAGGAATACACTTGTGCACATGTTGCCATAACTCCAAGGATATTTTGCTCAGGATATGAAGACGACATGAAGCAGCCAGGCCACAGTCACAGGTGGTTTTTGAGTAACAATGCAGAGGAAGGGAGGAAACTAGGATGGCGTATTATATTTCCATTTGCTTTGGCCCATTTATGAGGCAACTTGTGCGAAAAAGAAGGGTGGAAGATCTCCTTTACAAGACAGCTCCAACACCAAGAGTACTCAACCTATAAAGAGCGGCCCCTTCAACTCCAGCCTCCCAATTTCAAGTTGGCCTGGGCTTATGAATGGTATGGACTTTCAGCCTTTGTCTTCAAAAATCTATCCAAGGATCAATAGAGAGCACAGCCATTTGAAGGACCTGGTAGGACTACAATCTGCCTAGCCAGAGTTATCACATTAACATGCTTCTCTAATAGGATCTGCACGATTTCCTGTGGCTCAACAAAGCCTATGAGAAGCAGCTGTGGAGAAGCCACATTTCCACAGACTGTCATGGCAGCAGATGAAAATACAGGAACTTAGGAAACAAACTTGAGTAAACTGGTCTATGAGCGTGTTTCCACTGGCTGCACTGTTTAACCATATGCACAAAGTGTTTATTTTCTGACATAAATTCTGGTGACTGTGCTGATCATACAAGCAGGAAAGTCAGGCCTTCTGTCCTTCTACATCTCTTGCTGGCTTTCCTTTGGGGTACACCCTGGGCCCACGCTGTCCCCTTCATTCCCACATAGCTGTGAAAAAGGACCAGAACGGCAATGAGGACCAGGGGAGCAAGAGAAAGATAGAAAGAAACAGGGATTTGATTGTGACCTGGGGCCTTTCTGTGCTTTGCCCCATAGTCAACTGGCAGTGCTCTCCTGGATGGAGCATCTGCACTGCTTCCAACCCAGAAACGGCTCCTTTTGTGCAGGAGCACACTGCTAGGGGTGTGCACAAATATTCTAAGGTATTTGAAATTCAATCAAATTTGTCTGAATTTTGACATTCAAATTCAAATGTCCATAAATTTGAATTTAAAAATTCAAAAAATTTTGAATTTCAGATTTATTCATTTGAACTATCTGGACATTCACATGTGTACGGGGTCATACACAATGCGTAGTTGCACATACACATCTTTCCCACATCTGTACATATTTGTACATATACGTACGGGATGAAAATAGATTGCATACAGGATAACTAAGGGTATAATTAAGGATAACAGATGCGTGGGAATGTGTAATGCTGCGTACAGGCACATACCAACGTCGACATTTGTAAGGGCAAATTCAAATAGAAAATTCGAACGAATAGATTCAAATTTGGTTAAATTTGAATTTTAAATATTCAAATCACATCAGATTTTCAGAGATTCTATTTGAATTGAGTCCCCAAAATTGCATTGATGCACATCCCTCCACACTGCTGGTTGACTACATATGGAGCATGATTTCGTACACCACACATAGACTTGGCCTTACTAAAGAAAGCCTTTCCCGTCTCTGGTTGAGCCCATTTGCACCTCGATGGTGCTCGGCAGGTCATCTGATGAGCTGCACAAGCTGCACAAGCAGGCTGGCACGTCAGATGGCCTGAACATGCATGTGCATGCATGTGTATCACTGTCATCCTGGTGATGGTGACAGCACATGCACATTGGCACCATCATCAAGACCCAAGATGACGGCACCTGAATCGCACATCCGCTCCTAAGGTAAGTCCACAGATGCGTTGGGGTGGGTGGGTGGCATGTACTAGTACACACCAGAAGAAGTTCACCATTCCCACCACCTGGATGTGACAGGAAGTGTGAATTTTCCCCTGGACATGAATAATATGGCAATCCTATGTCTTACAAGAAATGGTTGCCAAGGATACTACATGAGGACTTGAGAACAAGAATGAATAAATAAGATGGACCTATTGCTTGTTAAGTTCTTTGTGACACGACACCCTGATCAGGGACCATCCACACGATGTCAGATGTCACGCAGACAAGAGCATCTCAGGCCTTGCTCCAGAGCCTAGAATGCTGCTAAGGGTGGAACTCTGCCTATAGCATTGATAATCACAATGGGAATTATTGTGGAGGACTGGGACACCAACCAGAAGTTCACCATAGTTCACTCATGCATGAATCTAGCAACCATTCCAGCCTTTAAGTTGCCTACCTCTTTGACCCCCTCATATGCACCCACATGGGTGAAGAGGCGACCACAGCAAGAAGCTGGAAGTAGGTTCTCCCAATTTCCCATTGGGTCACTGTTGTGGCATGCTGGGGAACCTCAGAGGCTGAAGGGGGTGGGATCATTTGGACACCCCACAGGCTGTTCTGATGGGCTATCCAAATGGCTCTTTGGTCGCAGCTGATATTTAAGGCCAGACATAAGTTGTATTGTTTGTTTGATTGTTTGAAGAATTTACATCCTGCCAATCACCAAAAGATCTCCCAAAGTGGGTCACAACAATAAAAAGAGAAAATACTGTATTTTCTGGCATATAAGACTACTTTTTAACCCAGGAAAATCTTCTCAAAAGTCGGGGGTCGTCTTATACGCCGGGTGTTGTTTTCGTATATGGTGAGTATATCCCAAACTCTATATTTTCACTGGAAAGTTGGGGGTCGTCTTATACACCCAGTCGTCTTATACGCCAGAAAATACGGTATATAAAATATTTTAAAAATATATTCAGAGTAATTCCTGGCTAAGCAAGGATTCAGTGGAAAGTCTACTCTTTCAGTTACAAACACCTCACACAAATCTTGAAACCAAAGGCTATGGTATTATATGCCAGCCTTCAGTCCACATACACAGAAATTCTGTGAGAGAGGGACCTCCAAGGTAGGCTGATGTGGAGATGTGACCCTTTTGTTCCCCCTCAAAAGATGCCTTCCACACCCCATGGAAACTCATATCTTCTAACGTGGGGCCACAAAAAACATGGCCTGTTTAAATTTAGCTGGATCATCCAGGCAGAGAGGTATACCGAGGGGAAGGGAGCATTCTATGACCCAAAGCCCAAGGAACGACATTCACCGTGGCAGCATTTTCATCCCCTCCTTCCCTGAGTATCTGAGTTCTGGCTTGGCATTAAATGCCTCTCCTGTTGCTCCTCTGGAGGGGACAATAATCTCTCCTCTCAGCGTATGTGGGTTGTTGTTCCTTCCTTTCCTTCTTCAGGTCGGGAACATTTTTTTAAATCAAGTCTGACCTGAAGCATCAGCATCCTCATTGGCTGATCCTCAGCCAGGCACTGCCCCTCATCCTAAGCACACAGAGCAGTGTTAGCTGGGCAAAATGGACGGGCGCCCTCACTACCTGCTCTCTGGAGAAAGGCAGACCCTTAAATGACACAAGTTAATAAAAATTATAAGGTAACAAGGTTTTTGCCCTTTGAGAAGGACACAGAGCTAAGGAAGAAGCTGGAATGGCTTTCAATCCTCTTCTAATTGTATAATTTTAAAGGGCTTTACACCAACTTCTATTAAATCACTGAGTTGTACAAGTCATGAATCCAACCTTTACACAGTCATCGTGGAAAAGCAAAGAATATTTGTATCTGTATTTTTAAAAAAAATGGAAAAGGAATGAGTGGAACAACCTACAACATGCCCTTTAAAAAGCTGCATCACCACTGGGCAATTTAATCCAGATTTAAATCAGAGGTTTTTTAATCAGCAGTGAAGTTGGATATTTTGCATTTCCATTGTTAACTTATACTGCGATCTCATTCTCTATTCTTCAGTGTCCGGCAGGGGAGAAACCCCTGGAAGCACTTTTCATTCCCTGTTTATTCCCACACCCCTCCATCTTGTATATACTTTTTTCTCACTGCCCCCCCCACCAACTAGCAGCTGCCTCCTGCTGATCTCTCCCATTTGCTTCCTTAAGGCAGCATCCATCCCACCCACCCTCATCATTTAAAAAACTGAAATAAAAGGAAAAAAGAAAGTGATCTCCCCTCTCTCCCTCCCTCTCCCTCCCTCTCTCACACACATGGCTATCTGAAGAGGAGGAACAAAAGAATTTTCTCTTTCTCTTTAATCTCTTGCTGGCTGCGATCTTCTGAAGAAGCAGTACAGCGGCAATTTAAAGAGGAAGTAACAGTTTGCGGAGCTGCTGACTAGATTCCCCTCTCACAAGGAAGGTCAGGCTTTTACAGTTTAGTGCAGGATCACTATAGCAGATCAGAGCAAAGATGCAAAAAGGCATCGATCGGGAAGGGAAGGAGGGAGCGGGCAAGCTTTCACGATAGCTGTAAAATCAGACACTTTGCAAAATCACAGCCCATACATCTGATCTTTTGTTACAACTTCTGTTCATTCTTCCCCTCCATTCCCTCCCCTTTCAGCCAGCGGAGGATTCCTTTAGTGGATAATCACCCTTTCTCATTGGCTGAAGGAAACCGAGGAGCCCCTAAAAACTGTGTGCATTTCCATTTGCAAAAAAAGAGGATTATTTGCAAATCCCACAGCGAGTTATTTTGATTTGAGTATAGGTAATCAACGTTTTTAGCGCATTTAATCCCCAGAAACTGCGGATTCATCTGATCCCATGGGAATTGCCAGCTTTGAAAACGAATTCAACGCTCTTTAAAAGTTGAATGGGGACGCAGCCTAAATGTGCCAAATAATCCCCAATGGTTGTCAAATTCTGGGGAACATCTGCCACCCCCAAAAGGAATATTTTTTTTTCTCAAACAGAGATACAGTCTTCACCACAGCCCAGCAATATCTGTTCCCCAGTGAGAGCAGCCCTGTGACCCTGAGGACTCTTTAAAATAAAAAAAAAAAAGGAAGGAAAAAAGCAAATTTGCAAGCTGCTGCCAAGCTGTTTTCATTTCACAATCTTCCCTGCAACCAGAGCAGTTGGTGCACCGGCTGTGACTTCTGCCCAAGTCATCTCTCTTCCAAGCAAAGTCCCATTTCGATAATGAAAAATGACAAAGGTTCACACCTGGTCTTCGACTGTTGCTGAGCTGCGTGGTGCACCAGTTCAGGCAGGACAGCAGGATTAGCTAAAAACGAGCTCAGCTGCGTGGCTGACTCACCACTTGTTCCTGGAACGCTCTGAAGGAGGAAAGGATGCTGTGGGTAGTCTCTGTTATCATCTGGGGTAGGGCCGGTAGCAGATGGGCCTAAAATCATACTTCCATGTGGGTTTAAAATAGAATAGCACCCACCATCAGCTGAATGGGGAAATGTGTAAATGCTGGTCACATGAAGAAGTACGCTGCTGCTTCGTTGCAAAGGATTTTGGTTCGAAACCAAGTCCTGCAACGTCTGTTCTGCTCCTGCAACTCACAAAGGAGGCGCTTCAGTGATCTGATTAGACGCTGCCTGTCAGGCAAAGGCTTTTTCCTACACACTCATTTTAATCTAAATGGTTACAAAAGGGAATACAGTGTGATTGGGCTGAATCAGCAGTAGCAGCCTGTTAAATTTTGTCCGTGAATCAAGGTTATTGTGTCAAGTCCAAAGGCAAAAACAAGCAGGCCTCTGACCAGCAGTAAGGAACAGTAAGGCCATTGGGCTAAGGCCTAGGAAGCCAGAGAGCTGTTTTCAAAATACATTTTAAAAAGCCCCTGATTCGGATCATGGCAGCACTTTTCCTGACACCATAGCATAGCACTAGAAGATTAAAATCACTTCCCTTTTGTTTTGTGCTAGACTGGTACATGTAAGCAGCAAAATTGCAGGGGAAAGGGAAAAACCAGGTGGGGACGGGAGGGAATAGAGATCGTGACAGGGGAAGAAGGAGGGACAAAGTAGGCAAGCATTTAAGAGCCACCAGCTTTGGGCTGCATTGGCTCAGCAGACCAGTGTGAAATGGCAGACATCAAGAACAAAGTCTTTCCAATTGCTCTCTTTATAAAACCAGACTCTCCCCACTATGCTCTGATATCCCATTACATTGTAATGTCTGATCTCTCATTACATTGTAAGCTACTGTGGGCTCTGCTCACTCTTGTCTTAGCACATAAGGGTGAGAGCCAGGAGAAAAGGGAAGGAAACAGCAAACTGAAGAGAATACCCCTAAAGCATGGTTCCCTCCAAAAAAAAAACCCACTTGTATTCCCATTGCTAAATAGTGAGGATTATTTCTAAATCCAGCAGTGATACCCCTTTTGATTTGAATATAGATAATCCACTTATCAGGACCTTTAATCCTCAGAAACTGCAGATTCCTTTGAACCTTTGGGAATGCTCAGTTCTGAAAATGATTTCAAAGCTCTTTAAATCTTGAAGGGGAATGCAGCCTTTTATTTCAAATAAGTTTAATTTGATATAGGGTGTGAAATGAAAGTTTGAGAGCAGATGCTGGGTATTTGTCTTCTTTGGGGTCATTTTTTTTTGTTTTTGTTTTGGCCCACGTCCCTTTCCTATACAGCTTTTAATGTTATAGGAGACCATTGCTCTCTTTTTCACATAGGGCCCAGCTACATCTAAGTTTTAACCCACCTTTGATCCACCTTCACGGCAAAAGAACCCACCACCAAAGTAACAAAGCATTTTATTTTTGCATAATCTAACCCAAGGGTAGATTTTTCTGGATTAGATAATGTGGAACAAAAGTTGATTATCACTTTGCTGATGCCCTGTTCCACCACTGCATCTTTATAAGGCAGGATTAACAGCCATTCATCAACACCAATATGAAGGGTGACAAGGTCCATGAGACCATCAGTTATGTTTGATTCTTCTCTCAGCCAGCTCTTCTGAAGATTGATATTTACAGAGGAATTATGAAGTATGGTATAACAACCCAAAAACTGCAACAAGTTTGAGGATTACTGCAATTGTACGAAAGGGTCAGTGGCACAGGAGATCTTGGAAGGTCACATTGCCCACATGGCCTTCTTTGCAACACAGTGAGGATTGTCTCAGTGGAAATGAGGTGGTGAATGTAGCAATGCTAACCCCTCTCAGGCTGCAAAAATATGTTGCACCAGCACAACTAGTGAGCATCACTAGGTTATGCCCAATGTTTTGATAGAAAGGATAGAAATGCTCAGCAAAGCATTTCTGCTGAAAACATCCTAAAGGGGCTTATTTTATTTAAAGGTACTTTCATTTTCACCCAAGGACAATGTAAAGGTTGTTCCACACACAGGTTGCTTCCAAAATCTCATTTCCATAACACATACACAAGTCTCAATGGATAGAACTGTGGAATAGCTTTCAACAGCATTTGAACATCCCTTTGAGTAGGATTATTTACTTCAAAGAAAGTGCATTTTATATTAGACTGTAAGCTACGAAGAATTATTTTCATTTGCCAAATGCATGCACTAAGAATATTTGTGTTCTAGGGATGCACAGAAACAAAACTTGTGCTCAGTTCGCCATCATTTGTTTGTCTCAACAGCAAACAGTTTAAACAAACAAAAAGGTTGTTTGCGTTCATTTCAGAACTTATTTGAAAACAAAAAAAAATACAGTATTTTCATTACAAAATCCCTTTTCAATAGCAAAGCCATAGCAAACAAGAATTGTCTGATTGAACAATTCAGGTTTCTGAACAGAGGACTGATGCAGCTTGATCAAACTTCTGGATACGCGAGCCGCTGAATATTCAGTTTGATGTGCACATTCACAAATGCAGACTCTTCAACTAAACTTTCAAACACAAACTGGACTTTGCATATTTGTGTTCTGTTCTCATAGTAGAGGCAGCTGCAAAGAAGTGAGGATGGCCAAAGGGTCAATGGCAACATGGCATAAGGGGTGCGCACGAATGCAATTTTCAGGATTTTCAAATATCTGAAAATTCAATTCAATTTGAATCTTTAAAATTTGAATTTAACCACATTCGATTCGAGTTAAGCAAATTCAAATCTATTCATTCAAATTTTTGATTCAAATTTGCACTTATAAATATCGACATTTGTATGTGCCTGTACACATCATTATGAATCCCACAGGCATCCATATGCCTCCCGTTTTCATCCCATATTGATCCATACAAATGTGTATGGATGTGGGAAAGATGCGAACATGCAACTACGCATCATGTACGTATCCATGCACATACAAATGTCCGAATAATTTGAATAGATTCAAAAATTCAAAATTTGTTTTAATGTTTAAATTTGAATTTATAGACCTTCGATTCGAATTTCAGTGTTCAAATTTGAATGAAGTTGATTGAATTTTGAATGTTTTGAATATTTGTGCACATCCCTACATGACATTCAATATGCCTTGGAGGGACTATGAAGGCATATTGGAGGCCCATCTCCTCAGCACACCATGCTTCTTGTGCTCTGAGCCAGGCCCTTGCTATGTAGAAATACACAAGCACAGAGACTTGAGAATGGCGGCCTCAGGGTAGAACTTTCCCAATATACTTTAAAATCTACAAAACGCCATACCATTTAATCTCGTTTCTCAGAACTAAACCCTCAAATTCCCCGCCTCTTTCCTTTTTAAAGAGAGCACCAAGAATCACCTTCACACATGACAGATAAATTTAATAATCATAAGCGAGCCCAAACAAAAGATTCTAAATAAGACCGTTTTTTAAAGAGCGTTTATTCTCCACCCATTTTTCATAAAAGTGCTCAAAGTGATTTACAACACCCTATTATAGTTAATATTTCATTATTATTTATTGTTTATTTCCAGCCATTTATATCCCATGCTTCACCTGAAGTTCCCAGGATGGGTCAAAACGTACAACAGAAGCATCAATAAAATCAATAAAGCAGTAAAGCAAAATACATCAACAAGTACAAAACAAAATTACTCTTAAAAACAAAGAGAAATGAGAAAGAAAACAAGTCTTGTACAATTCAAACACCAGAAATGTAAGAAGAGAGGAGAAGCCCTGCTGGATTCAGGCCAGAGCCCATCTAGTCCAGCATCCTGTCTCACGCAGTCGCCCACAGGCATCTGAAGTAGAAGGCAGAAGGTTCACCTGCTCCCAACTCCCTGCAAAAGTCTTTTAGAGGAATCTTGGCTGTCCCTCCCCTAGGAATCCACTCTAATAGCCATTGATATACCTGACATCCATGAATGTGCCTAAAACTTTCTTAAAGCTATCCAGGCTGGTTGCCATCACCACCTCTTCTGGTAGTAAATTCATAGACTGATGACTCTCTGGGTAAAAAAATATACTTCCCCTTCAGTTTCATAGAGTGTCTCTTGATGCTAGTCTTGGGTGACAAAGAAAATAATTTACACTTATCAGTACATTTCAGGAAGGTCACCTCTTAGCATGCCTCCAGTGTCTTGTAATCCCTTCCAAGTAGCTTCCCCAAAGCTGCAGCTCCCAGTTCTGAACCTGGTATGTGTGTTTGATCTCAAGGCAGCTTCACAAAATGCCCTGGGCTACATCTGGAGCAGGGTTCCATATAGTTGATTGGTTGTGGGGAACAGTTTCTTCAAGGAGCTCCATCCAATCAGGCCAGCAGCAGTCTCCCAAAAATCCAGCTCCAGATCACCAGGCATAGATATCCAGAATCATCTCCTCCTTCTCCTCCTCCTCCTCCTCCTCCTCCTCCTCCTCCTCCTCATGTGGAGTTTCTAGTGTTTTTGAAAAGGGCACATAAAGAAGCAGGACAGCCATAAAGCTCCAAGCATCTCTACTTGTCTCAGATGTATTCTCATGACAACTTCCACACTATTCCAAGTATGTGTTTCAGGAATCTGCCAGGTCTTTGTCTTTCTCTTGCTTTCAGTCTCTCTCACATATGCACATACATGCACACATGTGCATGTAGGCACACCCAAGCGTCTCCCCTCCAGGCAGATTAGAGTGCTGCACATCCTGGGAAGATGAAAATGCAACATCTTCAGCTAAAACCTTGACACACACATGGATCCCATGTGGCACAATTTGGCAGGTTGCTGCTAGTGGAACCATAGCTTCGGGATATAGTACTATATTGTGTTTACTTGAAAGTAAACCCCACCAAGTTCAGTTGGACTTACTCTAAATGTTTATATGACCGCATTTCTGGATAATTACTTTATCTACAAAAGGACGTGACCCACTTGGATAATACTTACATTTGATCTTAACCATTATAAGGTGAGAAGTCAAAACAGGACCCATCACTACCAAGGATATTTTCAATGAAAAAGAAAATATTTATTACAATTAATTTTGCTTTGATATGTGAGCTTGACAAGAAAAAATGGGAACATTTGGCCTTAATTCCCTTTCCAGAAAATACTGGGTTTCTATCTAATCTACTTGGAAAATACATTGCTAAATATATTTAGCAATTGGCTTCCAAATCCTGAAAGTGCAGAGATGCTGGAATTGGGAAAGCTCGATTAGGTCATTTGGATAAGTCCTCTCACCAAAACAGAAATTTCTTCTTGTTTTGTCTATTTCTAATCATTTCAAGAAACACTACCCTTGCTAAAATTTTAACCACAAATGTATGCATAACTAGCTCCGAGACAAAGATCCAACACCAGTGAGCCCGCATACTTTTGTTGGCTTCACACTGGATCAGGCCTTCAGTAAAGTTCAGAAATACAGGCCTATTTCGTATCATCTAAAATGTTTTTGACACTCCCATGGTGGATTAACATATTTTTCTCTGCCTTGAATATATACTAGGGAAGGGAGATGACTCATCTTCTGAAAAACAAAACAGAACAAGACGATGGATTGGAGAGCAGCAGGACACAAGAGTAATATGGGAGCAAATAGGACTCGATTAATTTTTCTGGAAAAGAAGTGATCGCCCCAGTTTGACAGGTAAAGATGCAGTGATGAGGGGGGTCATCTAGCCCTTGCTGTCCCACGAGCCTCTTCCTATAACCCTTATACCACCCCACTCCCCGATCACCGGCAAGCATCTTCTGAAGTTTGCCAGCTAAAAAGCTAACCAAAGCTGGGGAGCGGGGGTGAAATAAGGGTTGCGGGAAGAGGCTCATGGGACAACAAGGGCCAGATGACCCCCCTCATCACTGCATCTTTACCTGTCAAACTGGGGTGATCAGTTTTTTTTACGTTTGCCCAGCGATCGGATTATGGAGAGAAGAGGCTCGTTTCTGTTTGATCATTGTTTTAAAATGGCCAACAGTTGCAATCCCCATCACACAGGACAGGAACTGTGAACACAGGATGTGAAACCCCACCTCCTAATGATGCCAGTCTATCCCCTCCTCAGATAGCCCGGGAGCATCGCCATGCGCAGACTCGGTCCCCAAAATGATGCGGATGTCGCTCCCAAACCATGCTGAGAACAGGTTTTTAGAGTACTAAATTTAGCACGGATTTGGGCAGTTTGGTCTGCATGTAGCCCGGTTTGGGAGCTTTGCATGGGGATGCTCCTTGCTGAATTCGGATTCGATTCTGAGTTTATAATGCATGGGGACATGACCAAAGAGGCTGAAAAACCTCTTGTTCTTCTCCCCTCAATAGACACCCTGTGAGGTGGGTGGCACTGTGAGAAGAGGGCTGTGACTAGCCCAAGGTCACCCAGCTGGCTTCATGGAGGATTGCGGAATCAAACCCGGTCTTCCCAGATAAGAGTCCGGCTTCCTATCCACTACACCAAACTGGCTCACATGCCCTTCCTACCTGGATATCTGGTCAACCCATCCAGGTAGGTGGGAAAAATCTGGACCACTTGCAGTGAGCAGATGCATTCTAAGATTTCTTAAATGCTAAAATGCTAAAAATAAGTAGCAGTCATGAGCATGACACAATTGCTCTCAGAAAAGGCACATGATGATTAATCTCTTCCACTGAACTGACATCATTTACACTGTCATTGTAGCCCCAGGTATCAGAACACCTGAACAGCACCAGCACTCTACCTAGCAAATAAGAAGAGATGAAAAATAGTTCCCTTGTGAGTATAGCTTCCTTCTGAAACCTGCTCTGTATCATAGTTACACTGGGTAGCATGCTGTTTGGATTACCACCATCTCAGGAATCCTTGCCAAAAAGTATTTCAGAGCAACAGTGTGGAAGGTTTCCATCTTCCATCCTGATTCGTAACGGCTATAAAGTCACGGCCTGCTTCAAATTCAGAACAACAACCCTGGTCTGGGTGGCAAACTGGACACCCATGGGACACTTAGAGGTGGGAGGAAGACCATGAAAAAGGCAGCTGTGCGATTGATTGATTTACATTTTTGACATTTTTTCACTCAAACACTGCTGGGGGTCTTTGATGGCCTATCTAGTTAAGGCACCATGAAAGGGTGTGTCCAGACTGGGGGATACCACACATTCTGATGCCCGATACCTCGTAGCAGCGGCACATTATTACGCCGCTACTTCAAATTTACCTGCTGTGGAATGATCTACATTTGATGCTGTGGTATCAGGTCATTTCAGAGTTTCCCGGCATCCTGACAGGATGGCAAGAAACATCCGATGAGAGATGAGCCTGATCCCATGGGATGTACGCCTCACCACATGCACCGCTAAAGTCTCACAGCTGCTGAGGAGGAAGCTGTGGACCTCCGTTTCAAGTGGGGACAATGTGTCATGGCTTCGCAGCCAGGTAAGCTGCAATTTTTCTACTAACTGCAGATTTTTATCCGCTAGTCTGGAAGGGACCAAAGTAACTCTTCTCTCTTAGCAGCTCAGAGGACCAAGAGGGAGAAAGAGAAGTTGGTGACAGAGAAAGGTCTTGCCTTTACCACCATTTCCTGCTGGGTTAATGTGACTCTTGACAGAAAATAAAGTTCCCTGCCCTTCCTTCAGCGATGGAAGCTGCCATGTGTAATCTGGAACAGAGCAACACTTCATTTTTGGAAATAAGTGCTATATATTTCAATGCCTTAGCATATGTGTGAGCCAAGGCTGGGAAGGTTATCTTCCTGACACGATGCCAACCTGAATATATTTAAGGATGCTTCCAAAGCTTACTAGCCCTATTATGTAGCTCCAAAAGCAAAACTTTGAGCTCAAGGAATAAAAATATTATCTTTTGCTATATTTTCTGAAGGCTCATTAGCACAGAGGCAAAGTGTAAATATTTATAAGGGAACAACTTCATATTCGTTCATTCTTTCTCCTAATGACTATTTTAAGAAAGCCAAGACCTTGTAGAAAATCAGATGCTGTTTCTAAACTGTGATTTTCTGGGCAAGTAAATATTAACAAAAATAAAATTAGCAAAAATAAAAAATCAGTCTATCGTCTTAGCTGACTAGTAAACCATGCTGAGCCTTTGATGTGGGTTCACACACTAAACATTTCAGAGAATACGTACGTCATATGATTTTTTTAAAAAATTCTATATATAGCTAATACAGTCATTTTGTAATTCTTTTTAGGCAGTAATCCTACATCACCTTGTCTCAGAATAAACATACAATGGATTTGTGCTGTTAAAGGTACTTAATAAATTAAACCCTGTTGTTCCCCAATAAAGTATAAATGTTTATTTATTATTTATTTATGGGTGTTTTTTCACCTACCTCTCTTAATCCAGATTAAGAAGATCCAAATCTTTGGAATCCAGTCCTCATGGAATCTGGTCCTTGAAGTTTTGCATCATGGTGAGGGCCCCATGCATCCACACAGGCTGTCTAGCACCCAGTGGCAATGGGTGCTAAATAGGGCTGATGTTCAGATGCCGTAGCACCCATCCCAAGGCTCTGATTAGGCCCGAGCAGGAAGGTCTGCCAGTGGCACAGCACATTTGGCCCATGTAGCTATCAATCAAGGGTCACTTCTGGTTACAGTGGGCATGGCAGAGAGACACGACTTCATAGCTGCCTATGTAGCCTCTGCGAAGTTTGCACTCAGCTTCAAAGTATGCTATGAAGGACGTGCAGGCCTATATAGCATGTGTGCTGAGGCACAGAACCAGAGCCCAGGTCTCTCTGCGATTCAGTCTTCCCTGTGGAAGACACTGGGTAGCGCTTGCACCTGGAGCACTGATCAACATAAGCCCCACGATTGAATACTTACCTTGATTCGATTACTGGGCTGGTCTCCTTCAGGGTGCTACGGTGCATGCTCTGTGGAGTTGAAGTTGCATTAGGAGAGCAGCATACTTGCGCGGCAGCCCTGTTGACTTCCTCATCCAGCAGAGGTGTGAATGTTCTCCGGCTGGACACAACAGGTAAGTGATTGGGGAAGGTTGGAGAGAATGTGGTGCATGATTAGGGAACCTCTGGGAAGGCAGAGGGCGCTTGGAGGCTGTAGCAGCGTTCCCTAATCATTCACTACGGGCTATAAGGTTCATTGCAGAAAAGATAACTGTCTCTCCTTCTGCTAGTGAGTTCAAGAATTGGTATTTCTCATACTATACCAATGATTGCCCAGAAGAAAGTTGATGGGAGGTTCACACACTTCCCTTCTGTAACCCTAACCTGTTATTGGGCAATGTTCAAACACCAGGTGTGTAGCTGGCAGCAGACAGAATTTTCATTGACTTTACCTGGGGCTTTTTTCGGGGAACAGCTGATGTCATGTGCAGATAGAAGGTTCTTTCCGTACAACATTCACTGAAGCCTCTCTGTGTGTTTTATTTTGTGTGTATGAGACACACAGACAGAGAATGTGTTTTAATACTCTTGGACAAATTGCAACTGAAAATGTTACCTTATTAAGAAATTTCTGGTTGCAGGTGTGCTTTACAGACTACTCATTCAGGTAGTGAGATAGCTGAATAAGCCATTTCTTCTGTGACATGTGCAAACTGAGCTTCAGCAATTTGCCCCTACCAATGACTTTTGCTGTTCCCTTGCCCTTGTTAATCTTTAACCTAAGAATTATTTCTGGAAGGACTGTTGATAATAAAAGAAAACCTGTTCTCTTGCTACCCACCCATAATGCATTGCTGTGGCCCTTCTGAATCACAGCCAGGGGGACATTGTTCCCATGCTTCTCCAGGCATTCGTACATCTTTTGGAGGCCCACTTTGACTCATACATGAGTCTGTGAACATACATCAGGTGACTATGTTAAGTTATCACAGTGACAACATCACACAGATAACTAATATCGCACAGAGATAACTAACATAGAGTCCTGGGATGCCAAGAAATGAGTGTCCGTGGGGCTGCCAAGGAGACAGTTTGGTCTAGTGGTTAAGGAGCCAGTCTCTTATCTGGGAATACCAAGCTTGATTCCGCAGCCCTCCATGAAGCCAGCTGAGTGTCCTTGGACTCGTCACAGCTCTCTTCTGAGCTCTCACAGCCCCTCCTACCTCACAGGGTTTTCTGTTGTGAGGAGAAGAAGAGAAAGCTTTGTCAGCCGCTTTGAGTCCTCTTAAATGGGTCAGAAAAGTGGGGTAGAAAAGGCAATTCTTTTTCTACCTTGTAGCCTGACGCCCTGAAATATTTCACCCTATTTCATCAATTTGGGGTCAGGAAATCAAAGGAGGAGAAAGAGAGTTGGCTTCTATACCCTGATTTTCTCACCCTTTTAAGGAGACTCAAAACAGCTGACAAACCTACTGTTCTTCTCCCCACAACATATACCCTGTGAGGTAGATGGGGCTGTGAGAGCTCAGGAAGAGAGCTGTGACTTGCCCAAGGTCACCCAGCTGGCTTCATGTAAGAGCATGGAATCAAACCAAGAGACTATCAGATAAGAGTCTGACACTCTAACCTTAAGACCAAACTCACTCACCCACATCCACACATAAAGGCTGATTGGCGAAGAGGCCACCAATTTCTATCTGTACGCAGACACCACCACTCATCAATGCGGCCTGGATGGTAACAGGAGAGGTAGTGAGCCACCTTTGCCAGGCCACAAAAGCAGAGTACCCTTTCCTCAAATACTTTAAGCATGTAACTGGATCTATGGTTCATATAATAAAAAATGAAGGAAACCTAAGCCAAACCAGAAGCATTACCATGTCATTAGTTTAACCAACATGGCCTCTAGAGGGGCACGTGCATTTGCCAAAGTCTAAAGAATCTTAATCCACCAAGACACAAAAAATGGTCAACCAAATGATTTATTATCAGCTTTCCAAACTCGGAGTACTTTCTCCTCACTCTAAGGCTGCTCCTCTGTTTAAACACTCTTCCTTGCTTTCTCAGAAGCGAGGAACAAGAGGCTCAGGCCTTCCTCAAATTATTTTATTTTTATTTTTCTATGTTCTAGAGAGGCATTTTTTGTGACTGTCATCCCCAACATATTCCTCCAAAACAAATTACTGTACTGTACTTTTAAATTAATTAAGCAGACCTTATTTCTCCTATACTATCCACATGTATAGTATATTCAACATTGGGTCGATTTGCACCTTTCTTAGGTGTGCTACCCATGTAATTCTTGGAATAGTTCAAGGGTCCATTAGAGAGTTGATCATGGAGCCATGGCAACTGAGCCTATGCCCAGTCCCGTGCTCCATTTGAACCTCTCACATGGCTAGGTAAGTTGTGGAGCATGAAAATTTACTCCACATCTATCCTGGTCACAGGACCCTCCGGCACACATGGAGACACTTCTAGTATAGAAGCATCTCCATGCAATGTGTTTGCTTCATCTGGGAGTATAGCAGGAGTATCCTTTTTCACAAAGTGCTAAAAGGGCCTATACTCAGATGGTTGAGGAGATCAACATATAATTAATAAGAAATGCACAGTACTGCACCAGACCATATTACCATTACCATTATCTGGGGGAAGTCATGACAGTAAGAAAAAGCAAGATAGGCTCTTTCTGCACTTGCTGCCAATCTGGATTAAGAGATTCCTAAATCTGGATCAGTGGGATCCACTAATCTGGATCAACACAGAAATGTAGATGGTCCTTCAGGAACATCTGAACACACAACCTCAATAAGTTTCCCTTTTTCCTCCTTTTCATACAATATGTGCCTTCTCTACACCGTGGAAGGTACAACAGAGGAGCCTTTATTTCATCAATTACTAGAAATAAAAGGGTTTTGTTCTGCAGCACCAGTCTTAACGCAAGCATATTTCTAGTCTTTAAGCAGAAAAGATGTTCTTCCATGTAACTTCTGTAACTCATCTGGCAAGGGTTCATTTTTCTTCCACAGGCAACATCTACATTGTAGGGCAGAATGCCAGCTACCACACCCACATCGGAAGTCATCACCAGGCCAAAGATAAAAGAATTAAGCAAAGTGAAAAGAATAATTTATTGTATTTGCTTCAGCCTTTGCAACCTGGTAGCTGGGAAACTCGTCTCAAGTATTAAGCAAATTAAAATGTCGGCTATTGAATGAGTAAAGTGAGTGAAAGCTGGATTTGCATCAGAAATATACTCAATAGGGATTATTCATCAATTGCCAAATAATGCTGAGGTGGTAGATGTCAGCGGCCTTAATAAAGGTATTCAGCCCTCAAAGAAAGAGGCTTGATTGCTGCTTCTGAAAAATTGCTTCACTCAACATGCTATTATATGACAGGATATGAATGTGCTGACACACAAGAAAGGAGTGAAAACCCTTGACACCTGGGCTTGGTTGAAGACATTATGATGCAGGAGGTATTCACGGAACTACAAGTTATGAGAGAAAAGGAGCCAGTACCATTCAGTATCTCTTTCCCTCCCCTTTCCTCATAAAATCTCATCTATACAATCACAGTATGATGTCATTGTGCCAGGCTTTCTTCTATTCCTGCCTCATGCCAGCACAGTTGATGGGAACTCCAGAATTTCTCAAGACAGTTGGGAGACACACAAAAAAGAATCAGGGATAAATAGCAGATCCACATTTCTGCTGCGTGGTTTCCTCGTGAGAACCATGATTTGGATTGTCCTTAAGCTTTCGGTCATTAAATGTGCACACCCCAAACTTTCAGCAATAAATGTACTACAAGTACCTTACACAAATGGGGAACTATGCCCCTGAAGAGATGCAGTGCCTTGCGTTAAACAATGCAGGTTTTTCCTATGGAGCTTTGTGAGGTAACAGGAGTTACTCAACCAGCCATGCATACAGTGCTGACTCAGGATGAGCCATTAAAATGAAAGCCATGAGGAAATTTCCAAACCTATTTGTCTCCCTCCCAAGAGGAGCCATTACATCTGTTTCAAGCTGGACTTGAAAGAGAGAAAAGAATATAGGAGAAAGGATTACTGGGCATGGGAGGATAACAAAATAATTCTGCTCCTGTTTGCAACAATTCCACCAGCGCCAAAGCGCTAACACTTGGGTAGGATGAGGTGAAGTTGTTTCGTTGTGTTCATATGTGAAAAGTAACTTGGAGCACACTTATACTCCATTTTTATTTATTATTATAGATGTGCCCTGGTTTGATCAGTATGCAGTTCACAGTGAACTGGAATATTTGTATGGTTCACATGATGTGACCCCAACAAGCCTGCTGTTCAGAAACTCCAGTTAGAATCAAACCTGGGGCCTTTTTGCACTTGGCCCTGTAGTGCATGTTAGGGTAGCTCCTGGGTAGCACCATCTGCACTTGCAGGAGCCATTTCCACACCAGAAACAGCTCCTGCCATCCCAGAAGCTCCCCCAGTATTCAACAGCAGTGGTGCAGGAAATCCTCCACCATACACATCCAAAGGCTTACCTTTCCTGGCCACTGGAGAGACCATTTGTACCTCATACATGTGCCAGGGGTTATCTGATGTGCCATGAAAGCACACTGGCATGTCAGGTGACCTGAGAAGCTAGCACGCGTGCATGGTGCATCACCATTGTCCTGGTCACAGCACCAGCGCATGCACACTGGTGCCAGCAAGCAAAGAGAAGATGCTGGTGCCCTGACACGTGTCCAGACTCAGGTGAGCGTCTGGGAGTGTGGAGCATGGCTTGACATATACTAGCATTGGCAAATGTGAATGTTAGTACATGCCAGGCGAAGTTCACTATTCCCACTCCCTGGATGAGATGAGAAGTGCGAATGTCCCCCCGGAGCAAGGACTGTTGTAATGAACCAAACAAACCATGGTGAACCAAAGGTGGGTAGCTTGGTTTGCATATGAACAGAATCACCCTGTTGTTCAAAGAATGGTTCAAACAGAACCTGAACCAAGGGTATTTGGTCCAATTTGAACCAAACCACTAAATTTCATTATTTAATTATTATCTAGTCATTTGCATTTTTATCCCACCCTAGACCCAAAGATCTCAGGGTAGTTTACAATCACAAAAACAATATATAAAATGAACACACTCAACACACACTAACAACTGTAAAGGCACCTTAATGAAGCTATCCAGGCAGATGGACCCCTTGGGAGTAATGGAACTCAATCTGGCTCCTAAAAAACACACCATTGTGTTGCTGTTTTTTAATCAATACCAACTATTTTGTCCCTAGTGCTACTAGTTGCAAGCTTATGACTAGATTAAGAATAATTGCAGTCTTCTTGGAGAATATGGCCTGGCTATAATTATGACATGAGGAAGTATTCCAACACATAATTATTGTTGTCACATATCAAGTGGGGGCCAACAGCAACAAGCGGAACATGGACACATCCAGATACCAAAGTGGTTTGTCATTATCTTCTTCAAGGGAGAAGCCAGGATCAAGCCCATATCTGCTTTCAGGTGGCTTCTCTACTGCTGAGGAAAATACGAGCAGACTGTAGCTATAAACCAAGGAAGGGGACCTGATGTCCCTACAGATGTTGTTTGACTATACATTTCATTATCCTTAACCATTACCTAAGCTTGCCAGGCGTAGTGTGAATTGGAGCCCAATAGCGTTTGGATGGTCATAGCTTCCCCACTCAGTCATAACCACTGCATTAATCCAAAGCAGATGAAGACACATTCCCTGTTCAAATAGCAAAGCTATAGCCAAGTTAAGGTACCTAGAAAGATTTTTCTCCAAGTCAAATTGCAGATCTTATCAGAGTGAAGCTGCTGGTGAAATATGCCTTTCTTTCCTTTCCCTTTTAAGCTGAAACTCTTCCCTTTAGACTCCATAGCTGCAATAGACAAAGCGCCAGTTCAATGTCAGACATCCAGTGTTCTCTTTTAAGAGCCCTGCAGTTTAGTGGTAAAACATGTCACAAGGGCAAGATAACCACATTCTGCTGAGAAACATAATAGAAATAATGGGAAAGCACTTTGTGCCATTTGTTAGGAATGCAGTTTGAACACCAGCAGCCAAAACAAACTGAAATTAAATGGCAAAAGCAAAGTCAGTATTTTGAAATGATTTGCAAGCACGCTAGGAAACATTACAGAGATGGGAAAGGCATATTTTCTGCAAGGATAGATTCTCCTTGAACAATGTTATGTTGTGTTCTGACAACTAATGTCCTTTACTTTCCTGTGGGTTATTTCACTTCCTTTCCTGCTCCCAAGAAGGAATATTTACCATATCCAATTAAATGTCTACTTCCCTCCCTCCTATTTTATGTTTGCATTAAATAAATCCATATAGTATATGATATATGCCTACATTAAACATATGTACATAAATATTATTTGTAGACTAGTGTCAATCAAATGATTCATTGAGAATAACATGCATTACAAATTTGGCATTTTTTTTCTCTTCAGAAATGTGTTTGGCTCAGAGCAAGAAATGGCTCCACGAGGTTGTTAACTTTCATAAACCTAAGCGTAGTGGGGGAGAGATCTCAAGGAATTATTAGCTTATGCACAACATGGTTACCACTGCTATTACTTTAGCATTTAGGGTACAACAACATGTTCAGAAATATCACAATTCTGGACTGAAATACTTCAGATTGGAAATCTGCCTCAGGAACAGATGTACATGAAGCAGGAGACATAGGCTGCATTCACACACAATAAAAACAACTACAAAACCACTTCCCCTCCTCACTTTCAGGCACTGTCCTTGTTTTTCATAGGTACTTTAGAGCAGGATGACAATACAAATAAATAAATAAATAAATAAGTACCTGTGAGGTGACTTAGAGAGGCTTCACAAGTAGGCTTGTTCACAGACTATTCTGCCTGCCTCTCCACTCATGAAAACTCCTGCCTAGAAAAGATTATTAGACATGGCATGAAACCATAAGGGCAACATACTGCTCTCTCTGAGGTACTTTTGAGCTGTTTTTCATGTTACTGTTCTGCAAGAATGCAGCCATAATCTTTTTTCCCCTACAGTGTTCTTGTTTCACATATAGGGAGATCTTTTAGAAAACAAGGACCTATCTCTACTAGGGGTGTGCATGAATGCAATTTTCAACATTCGATTTGAATATTTGAATGCCTGAATTCGTATGAATAGAGAAAAAATGAATGTATTAAAATTCAAACCAATATGAATACATTTGTATCTATTCGTATGAATTGTCGATACAAATGTCAACAACATTCGTATGTATCCGTCCGCATCCCATTTTTATCCTGTACGCATCTCGTTTTCATCCTGTACATATCTGTACGGATACAAATAAGATGTGTACAGATATGTATGTAATGCATACGCATCTGTACACATACGAATGTCTGAATTATTCAACCAAATTCTATCGAATAACAAATATTTCAAATATTCATACACATCCCTAATCTCTACTTACTTTTAATCTGAATGGTATCCCTTATCTGGGCCTCTTTTGTCTGCACTCTAGACCCTTTCTGCATTGGGCCTTAATCTGGAATATATCCCAGAATAGGGACCTGCTGTCTGCATGCTAGTCTAGGCTATAAAAGGCCCCAGGTAAGTCCTGCTATAGTCTGCATTATCTTGTACCCAGAGATATATGCCAGAATAAGACCAAGTGCAGAAAGGGCCCTGATGTGAAGTAGAGAAGTAGAGAAGTAGAGAAGTCAGGCCCCCACTAGCCCTTGCTGGTATGCTCCGTATGCATATTTCAGATCAGGAGTCCCAAAATGGCCTCCTGGTCCACTTCTGATCTGAAATACCAGCAGACCTTGATGAGATCTACTGGCATACTAGGATCATGAAGAACCCATTTCAGTATCATGCTTTGTTGCCTACTAAATTGAGCAGATCAGACTATGCTTTCTAAATGTCTCCCTTTGTCTGAAGAGTACTTTTTCTCCATCCTGACTAAAATTAATATTTTGATAGCAAAATAGAATATGGATGTGTATTGAAAAGGTAGGCGCGCATAGATCATCGCAAGGATTATCATACATTTTGTTATAATTAGAACATGTCTTGTGAAAGGTAGAAATGATTTCTCTACTCAGTCCATATTTACTTGGTAAGAGGTGGCCAGCACAAGAAGATATCTGTGACATGTGTGTACAAACTGCGCCTAATCAATATTGCACAATTACAGTCCCCAGAGCGAATGGACAGGACGTACCTCTCAAGGCAAAATATGATCTACCATCTCTGGTTGCTAGCGAGCAGAGAGCACCTGCAGAGGAGACCTGCAACTCACCATTCACCTTTGTTGTGTCCAAAGCCTGGCTAGCTAGGATTTCTTCAAGTGCAGCAAACAAAGGTCACCCGTAAATCACCCTTTATCTCCATCAGTGCTTCCTGCTTGCCAGCCATTAGACACCATAAGTCTCCTTACACCTCCCAAGGTGTACCTTGATTGACAGCCCTGAAACATCTGACAGGATACAGTTTGAGCACCCTGGACATAAAGCAAAGCCACAGCCAAGCACAGAAAGGTATGGTAGATAGTCTGTAGGCCAGAAGTAGATGATGAAATGGCAGCAGAGGAGCATCAGGACTTGATCAGAGTTCCTTAATCTCACCAATCTAAATCAAGATTAAGTGAGGGAGGAAAATCTTCCCCAGGCCCTGCAATTGTATGCTGCTACCCATTTAGGGTCTTTCCAGACTTGACTCATTAGAAAGGCAGGGAGAGCTTTTTATTTTTCTCCCCACAAAAGACAACCTGTGAGGTGGGTGGGGGGATGTGAGAGCTCAGAAGAGAGCTGTGACTAGCCCAAGGTCACCCAGCCGGCTTTGTGGGGGAGGATGGAATCAAACCCGGTATTCCCAGATAAGAGTCCAGCTCCCTAACCACTAGACCGGTGATGGCCAACCTATGACACGCGTGTCACAGGTGACATGCCAAGCCCTTTTGGGTGACACACCTGGTCACCCTGGCACCTGGACGTGTATTGCTTGCTTGTTCTTGAAGTGTATGAAATACCAACTTTCAATTGAAGATTTAGCAACAAAAGTCACTAATGTAAAGAATTATTTGTTTTTGCTTTTAATAAAATACATATATCAAAAATATAACTTTTTTACTAGAGCTACAAATATCACAAAATTATGGATATTTCTAGAACTGACACAGCACCTGAGTTTAGCTAGGTTTTCTTGCGAATTTTGACACACCGAGCTCGAAAGGTTCGCCATCACTGCACTAGACCAAACTGCACGGCCAAGTTGCTCCAGTGATGGTATTGCGCAGGCACACTGCTTCTGTGACCGGGAGTCCACAGCGAGCAGCCATTCACACTGTAGGTAAGTCCTGCATGCTCTAAGCACAGGCAAATGTGGATGCTTAGAGCATTCTGACACTTTGCCTCCTAGCTCATGAAGGCAATGTGCAAATTCCCTTTTATTGTGTCGCTTTCTATACTTTAGATCTGGCTTATGGCATGGAAGAAAGCAATAACATACCATGTACAGTACATCTTGTTAAGAACAGCATGCATACAACTTGAGGATGTGTTTACATATTTATTATTATTGTTGCTGAGTACCACCAAGCTGTGACCAACTCCTGGTTGACTCCATGGGTACCTCTGTGCAGTTTTCTCAGCAGAAATACGGATTAGAAGTGGTTTGGCAGTGCCTGCATTTAGGGACAGACTGGGATTCGAACCAGTGACCCTCTGCTCTCCAGGCAGTTTGCTCCAGCACTGAGCTACAGGCACTCTGTGTTTACACATACCTTATGGCATACTTGCATGATTGCAATCCCAATGGCATGCTATGGAGCCATTTGCACTAGTTAATGAAGAATTGTACTCATATCTGTTACTTGCCAATATGGGATAACATTTGAAGACATCCAGGCTCAGAATTATTCACATATTTTTTTGGAACATCCATAGAAGGCTTCCAGTGGGAGCCCTTCCCTTTCCCTGCCATCTGTGTAGACAGGCTCTGCAAGCAACTGCTGAAGTGCATCCATATATAAGAGATCAAAACAGACATTAGCTGAAGCTCCGTAATCTGATCACCTATCATTTGACCACCTGCACATTTCAGATATGTAATTTCAAGTACGGGATGTCAGTGCTGAGCAAGGTACAAGTGAGCGCTAACAGCCGAGTGCTAAAACCTTGCCTCCTATCCAAATCTAAATCACCCACACCAGGATAAAGGGGAAGTACAGACCATAACACTGAAAATAACATCTGGGAGCTACATAAGGGAAGGCACAGATAAAACAGTCAATTCAAATGCCTTATTAAGTCTAATAACTAACACAATATTTAATATACAGAGCATAAAATAAAAAAACAGCCTCAGCCATGCATTTTTAATCTCTCTCTTTTTTTTTTTTAAGCTCAGAATCCCATAATCACAACACTCATAAATCGCAGCAAATGCTTTATTACAGTCTAAGACCAGGCGTTTACAATAAAAGCAGAAAATAAAAATATAGCAATAAACAGCTGAGAGATAGGAAGAAGACAAAATATCTCTATAGAAGAAGAAGAAGAGTTGGCTTTTCTACCCCACTTTTCTCACCCATTTAAGGGGACTCAAAGCGGCTGACAAAGCTTTTCTATTCTTCTTCCCACAACAGACACCCTGTGAGGTGGGTGGGGCTATGAGAGCTCAGAAGAGAGGTGTGACTAGCCCAAGGTCACCCAGCTGGCTTCATGGAGGAGGGTGGAATCGAACCCGGTATTCCCAGGTAAGAGTCCAGCTCCCTAACCACATTAAGAATAAAAGTACAAAATAAGGGCAGAAAGCACCAAATTTTGCCACTTTATAAGAAATCAACATGAATGTATCTCCCAGAAGACGGCTATATCATAATATTTTTCTGAACTCCCCATCAGAAGTCTTAGCACAGAAATAATCGTGGAAGGATTCCAAGAAATAGGTGAGTTCTAGTAGTGTAGCACCTTAAAGACCAACAAAGAGAAACAGGCTCTGGCATGACCTTTCATAAGATACTACTAGAACCCCCCTTTTGCTGGAGAAGTAATCAATTCATGACATAAGCCCTGATGAAGAAAAGCAGAACGTGGGTAAGACTTTTGACTTCTTGAACTCAGAGGCATTGATAATAGGGACAGTGGTGAAAATGGCCTCTCAAGGACATTTGTAGGGAGTTGAGAGCAGGTAATCCCTGCTCAACTTTCTCCTAGGCTGTTTTTGCACTAGGGATGAAGACACCATTAGGAATCCTTTAGGAACCCGATCAGTACTCAATTGGTACCATTCAGACATGCACTGTCCCCACACAAGACCACTTTAGGGCCCCGATAGGACCCCATCTTGAAGGTGCTGTCCCCACAAGTGCTGGCGAAATCTGGATTTAATGAATCATTTAGGCCCTTAAATCCGGATTTACAGTAGACACCTTTAACGGAGTCTACAATTTGGTCTTCAGCCATGAAGACCAGATCAGAGGATATGTGTCCTCACAACTTACCAGGCTGAAGGGGTCCAGAGGCGGGCTCAGTGGTCACCACTCACAGCTACAGAGGCCTGCATGGACTTTGTAGCTATCTACTGAGTTGTAGTAGCTGCATAAGCAACTATGAAGCCGTGACATGCTTTCTGTCGGTGGAAGTGTGCTGTCATTAATGGCTCTGGCCAATTGTGCCACACCACCGGTGGGCCTTCTGGCTCTGGGTAAACGGAGTGCTGGGATGGCTTTGGTGTGGACACATGGGGTCCTCACAGACACATGGGGTCCTCACCGCGATACAGATCTTTCAGGATCAGATTCAAGGGAGAACCCCATCTCAAAGATCTTGATCCTCTAAATCCAGATTCGGAAAGTAAGTGCAAAAACAGCCTTAGTAGCTAAAATTTAAATTACACAGAACTGGAAATCACACAGTACTTCATCAGTGCAAGCTTACCAACCAATAATACGTGAAAAGTTTCAGTTTTAGGTCTTCAGATCAACACTGGCCCTTTCTTGCTTGTTCAGGGTATTTAACAAAAGGCAGGCCCTTGACAACTGTAAATCAAGAAATTATGTCTTGCCTCAGCCCTCCAGTGGCTTTTATAAGGCATTTAAATTGTATTAGAGGGAAGACAAATAAACTAGATAGAGCAGTTGCTCAGTCCACCAGCCCCTCCCTTCCTCTGTCCCTGTTTTTGAACTGTTCTTAGCACAGTTTGAGGAAGTTCAGGATGCTGCTGAATTCCCCTCAAGCGCCTCATGACAAAAGAGGAAAACATCTTTCATGGACACCTGCGGAGCAGAAGTTCCTTCTTTGGGAATTGGAATAGATTTTTCTTGCAGTGTATAAATAAAACATATTGTGATTTCCCTTTTTTATGTCCTTGCAAGCAGCAAAAAGAGCTGTTATGTCATCATGCAAGGAGGCAAAGGTGACATTCCGAGCCATTTGTGTTGCTTCTAATTACTTTTATTTAGACTGGAGATAGATGCCAGCATGAAGCCCAGTCGTAAGTAAGCTCAGGTTCAGGACGTCTTATGCTTACCTACTTCCTGAATACATAAACCGGTCATCTCATATCCATATCTTTTACTAATTTTCAAAACCTGCTATTTTGCACAAGGGAACATAAAACAAATCCATTTGCTTCCTACTAAAGTAGGCGTGGAGTTTCAAACAAAGCACAAAAGGCAGAATGTTACTGAAGAAGATAAAGGCAACTAGAGAAGGGAGAAACAAACAGTTCTGGATCCAAGATTTCCTTGACTTGTGTATGTCTGGCTCCTGAAATGTCATCTACTCACTTCTTTTCTCTCCTGTTGAATCATGTAATTCTTCAATCTTTTACACTGGTTCTCTCCCATCTTCTTGGTCAGCCCCAAGTTTTCTAGTCCATAAGGCCCTGTTCTGTCATGCCAATTGAACTGTCAAGAGAGCAGCTTGAACCGTCTTCATTCTGGCAGTTTTTTGTGGGGTAAAGTTCCCAAAAATGTGCTAAACTGTATGAGGGTTAAATGAGCTCTCAGAGGATTGGCTCAATTTATTTTGCAAAGTGGAAATGGAACTGTACTTTTTGGGGCATTCTCCCTATTTCCTCTTACCCAGTTGTGAGTGTACTCAGGAGGCTGAGGAGGTCACAGTTGGGGAGGGACAGGGAACAAAAGAGAAGACACAGTAAAAGCTTGATCTGCCTCTTCTCTCCAATCCCTAAAAGGAAGAACAAAGTATCCTCCCTTAACTTTCCCTTGCCTCCCTACAAGTAAAAGGACACAGGGAAATAACGTCTCCTTTCATAAAAAGGAGACTTCTGCCAAAAAGCAGACCTCTGCTTCAGCAGCTTTAGGGGAGACAGCCCAGTAGGAGCCTATCGTTTCCCTTCAGGAATGGCCGGGTGGGGGAAGTACAGCTATTGTAATGAAGAAGGAAGTGAAGTTGTGCTGTAGACATAGAAATGAAGTTGTGCTTGGATGGATACAAGATGGCAGGAGGAAAGCAAGAAACAGTGAATAGTGAATGACCAAGAGTGCCACCAAAAGAATCCATGTTCAGATGTAGCAGCAGGGAAATATGGAGGATGGCGTTTGAGTTTCCTGCCCCAACGATATCATGGTTTGATGGAGGGCCCAACGTCTGATTGCTGACTGCACAGGGAGGGGTTTGGAGGAGGGGAGGAGAGAATGACCATGCTGAACATGGGAAGAATGAAGAGTGGGAACAAGCAAGTGTTTTGGATCTGTGTTATAACACAAATGTGGGAAAGATGGGAAATCATTCTGAGTGCCATAATGGCACCATATTTGTCTCATCTGGATGCAGCCAATGAAGCCACTGTAGCAATTTAGAAAAAGGAATAACTATTCATCTTCCTGCAAGGGGTGAAATGATGGAATACGATCTTATTATCTGTTTGACAAAGCTGTTGTTAAGACAAAGGAATGCCCAATAGGATTGACACAGGTCCTTTCCTTTGGGGAAGTGCTGGAAATATATCAGAAGACCTAATAAGGTGATCTGAATACTAAAAAAGATTTCTAAACCTACATATTAGCAATGGGAAGAACCACCAAGGACAAGCAGAATATTACCTGCAGTGGTCTGTTAATACAAACTCTTGGGATTATATGGAGGTTGGAAGCCTGACTTTGATCTCAACAAACTTTATTGTAGTCAACAAAAGACCAACATTTTGAGGAAGATCAATGCTTCCAGCAAGAATTTCACTCTATGATCCCAATGGAACCTGAAGTGCTAAGAGTTACAAGGCTTAGAGCAGGCATGTCAAAGATACGGCCCACGGGCCGGATCCGGCTCGCGGGGCGTTTTAATCCGGCCCGCGGCCGCGGCCCGCCTGCCCGCGCGGCCCGCCTGCCGCTGCGGCCCACGGCCCGACGACGCGGCCCGCCCGACGACACCACGCAGCCCGCCTGCCCGCGCGGCCCACAGCCCGACAACGCGCGCCGCCCTCCTTGGGTGCGAAGGAGGCGAGGCGAGCGCACGCGCAGGCGCTGCCATGGACGGCCAGCCCCTCCCTAGCCACGCCCCGGCCACGCCCCGAGCCCCCTCTTTGCCCTAGCCACGCCCCCCGGCTACGCCCCCAGCCACGTCCCCAGCCCCTCCTCTGTGCCCTGGTCATGCCCCCCCGCCACGCCCCCAGCCACGCCCCCTGGGCCTCACAGTTTGTTTTTTTGAATCCGGCCCTCGGCTGGATTGAGTTTGACACCTCTGGCTTAGAGTCAGGTGCGGAGAATGGTTCAAGTGCCAGAGCAAGGTTCAAATTCCCACTCACCCATAAAATCTAACCTATCTTACAGAATCCTTATGAAGATTTTTGTAATGCAAAATAATATAAATGGGAAAAGTAGCATGGAATGGAAAATAACTATATGTAATCTATACTTAATCTGGTAGTTAGCTTTTCTCCTCTCCTTTTCTCTGATTAATGCTTAACAATCTGAGATAGCTGATTACAGGCCTCCTTGGTTCTGAGCAGTTGAAGTTGTCTAACACTTTTCTCTGGACTTATGATCAGAATTCAATATCCATAGTCTACACTGGAGCAATTCCTGCCAGGTATGCCCACCAGTCTCTACCATTGTGAGCCAGTTTGGTCTAGTGGTTAAAGAGTCAGGCTCATATCTTGTATTCAGCAAGTTTGATTACGCATTCCTCTACAAAGAAAGCTGGGTGACCTTGGGCTAGTCACAGCTCTCTTTCTGAGTTCACACAGCCCCACATACTTCACTGGGTGTTTGTTGTGAGGAAAAGAAGAGAAAGATTTGTCAGCTGATTTGAGCAGGATAGAAAAACCAACTCTTCTACCACCATCCAACTCAACTCAGCAAGAAGATACCAGTTTTGGCAGCTAGGTAAACCACCTTGAAAATTTAAATGACCTTGAAAAAGGGAGCCACTGACCAAGGATAATGGTGGGGAAATAGACGGCAAGGCTGCCGTACAGACTTGGCGATTATGGTTATCCCATAATGTAATGCACAGTTTAGTTGACTTTGTCTAAAATGCAACATTTCATAGCTTGTGAGAAAGCAACTTCTTGAAGAGCTGAACTATGATTTATCAGTCATCCCATCTTGATGAGGATTTTTATTCACAAGTGAACTTCAGAGCTTTCAAGTGGGCATCAGATTGTACAGAAAACAACTTGATATTTAGAAGCTGTTATCATCTTACAAAGTATCTGTCTTATTCACATGGACATCTGTCCTACCCACCCACGATGATCTTTGTTTTCTTCTTCATGGACAAGGAAGGGAGCTGACTGTACTTTAAAACCCAAAACACCACTTCGCAATTTTAGACGTCACTTCAGCCTCCTTCTATCATTTGGAAGACGATTAACGTTCATCAGTCACCATTCTTCACTCAGCCCTTTCATTCTTGATCTCCTAGTGTCCAATCAACTTCTGAAAAACTCCTGCATGTTAATCTTTAAGTAATAAAGATTTCTGTGCTTTCAAACCTACCTTGGAGGAACTGAGGCAGAAAGGCAAGGTGTTTTCTCAGCTGAACTGAAAATCCATGTAACTTCTTTTCCATTCTCTGCCTCCATCGATTCCTCTCTTTCTATTCACTAATTTTCTCATGTTCAGCAACAGAAATTATGGGGGAGCAGAGAGAGGTAGGAGGTACACTAGTCATTATGCCTTTTTTAAAGAAGTGTTTCTGGGCCCAATTTAAGATATTAAAATTTAAAAATATTACTAATTTGGGATCCAAAGAGCAGAGAGAACACAGGCGTTTTCACACTTCCCTTCCCATCCCATCCACTGGACAGGAAAGGAGCACAGTCACCCAACATTGATTAGCGCACTTACCACCTAAGCCCCACAAGATTGGCCACTCACCTGTGATCAATCCCGGGGCCAGTCCTCTTCAGGGTGCTACTATCTTGAGTGTGGTGTCCTCAGCAACTGCAGATGTATCAGTTTTTCAGGAGGGCAGCAGAGCTGCCAGCATGCTTGCACAGCGGCTCTGTTGACCTCCTCGTCCAGCAGAAGACCGAATGCTCTGCAGCTGGATGCATCAGGTAAGCTTTGGGGGAAGGCTGGGAAGGCTGGAAAGCAATTTTGTGCTCCACACCTAATCAACAATTAGGCAACTTCTGGGAAGGCAGGGAGCATCTGGAGACTGTAACAGCCTCTTCTAGGTGCAGATGTTCTTCCCCAGATGTTACCTAATTGTTGATTACCAGCTGAAGTGAAAATTGGCCCCATTACTATCTATACCTGCCCTCTATATGGCCTAATAACTACTAGAAAGGCTCAGTCTAGACCACCTTCCACAAAAATGGAGTTTTGGCTCACTTTAAGCTGAAACCTCACATGCCCAGCCTGAGCTCATTTTGCTTTGCTCATTCAGTATGGGAGAGGGTGCACTGAGCAACCCCTATGGCCACAGAATCCCACAAGGCAGTCATAAAGGTCACCTTGGTATATTTTGAGGCCTTGTTGGTTCAGCTCACTTGTGAGGCAAACCCAGAGCCTGGCTAGGTTTGGGGCCAAGCCAGGCAAACTGCGGGGAATCACGGGAAACTTGTAAAGCCCATTAAAATACTGAAGCTGTTTCAAAAAAAAAAATCATATTACAAGAAAGGAGCACTAAAGTTGGATGGGATAAGTGTGGGGGGGGGGAACAAGAGCAGGTAAGCTAGGGTCACCTAGGCTATATTCAGACATAACAAAAGGGGCATCTCTGAGAAGTAGTTTGTGGCCCTGGTGTTCCCAAGCCTTCTCTAATCCATCTTTTTAAGGACAGAAGTCCAAGAGATGGGGGGACGGGCCACCTGGTGTGTGAACCATCCCACCTCAAAGCAACTTTAAGGGACCTCAGAAAGACAGTGTGTGGCTCTTGTGTTCCCAATCCTTCTCTAATCCACTTTTCTAGAGCAGAATCACCAGGATGGGGGGAGGGGCAGACTGATCTGTGAACAATCCCACCTCCAAGCCATCTCTAAGCTGCCTCAGAGGCGGCTGTGAAACAGGATTGTTCTCACACCAGTCCACCCTTCTCATTCCTCATAAACATTCTGTGCTAGAAGAAGTGGATTATCCAGGGACTCTCAGATTGAGCCAGTTTGGTCTAGTGGTTAGGGAGCCAGACCCTTATCTGGGAATACCGGGTTTGATTCCGTCCTCCCCCATGAAGCCAGCTGGGTGACTTTGGGTGAGTCACAGCTCTCTTCTGAGCTCTCACAGCCCCACCTACCTCACAAGGTGTTCTGTTGTGGGGAGAAGAATAGAAAAGCTTTGCCAGCCATTTTGAGTCCCCTTAAACGGGTGAGAAAAGTGGGGTAGAAAAGCCAACTCTTCTTCTTCTTCTTCTTCTTCTCCTCCAGCCCAGGTTCTAACCATGACACTGTGCTGATTCGCTGCTAGGTTTTGAGTGTCACATCAAAATTATTGTTTGTATAGGCATTTTAAATGTCCACTCTGACCTTTTTTAGTATTTTGTTGTCTGTTTATGAAGGATGTATTTTATACTAAGCAATTGTGTTTTAATCAGTCTGTTTCTAATAAATAATTAAAAAATAGATATTTAGAAAACAGGACAGACTTTCTATGGCCTCATTAACTGGGCTTCATTCTGCATGCTGGTGCGGTCTATGGGAGACCCCAGAATCCCCCCTCAGGTTGGTCATTGTGATAATGGAGGCAGCACCACACAGCATGGAGCTTATACCTTCCCTCTTCTCTGTCTTGCAGGTTATAGTCCAAGAGTGGGAGACCTTGGAATGACCCACTAAGTTCAGTTGGTAAACACATCCGACTGCCACTTTGTTAGCCCTACTTTGGTCTTGTAGTCAGAGTATTGGACTCTTGTCTCATTGTCTCCCAGTTCAACTCTGCACTCCTCCACAAAGCAAGCTGGGTGACCTTGGGCTAGTCACAGCTCTCCCTCTGAGCTCTCATGTTCCCACCTATCTCACAGGGTGTCTGTTGTGGGGAGAAGAAGAGAAGGTTTGTCCGCCCCTTTGAATCCCCTTAAAGGGTGAGAAAAGTCAAATATAAAAGCCTACTACTACTACTACTACTACTACTACTACTACTACTCTTCTTTTCCTACTCCTTCTACTCCTCTTCCCTCCATCTCCTGGTACCTATCTGTTCTCTATCCCACCATCTGAAGGGGCGCCAACTGCCACCACTGGCGAGACTTGCTTATGCAATTTTCCCCCTAAGTGCAAACATCTACAAGCCTTCTGATGTAATTTCTCAGGTAAATATACCCCAGGCCTCCAATGCTTTCAGTTAAGCTTACAGTGTCCACCTTGAACTCGCTGTCTGGGATGAGTTAAATTAAACGAGTTTAATGACTCCCGAAGAGAAAGAACAGCCTAAGAAAAATAATTCCAGACATTATTTTGCCTTCTTGAAGAATGAAAACAAAAGCCCGATAACTTAAACCGCTTTCTTCCCCCACTCAGCAAACTCTTTGCAAATTGAACAGAAAATTCGATTTGATATCAAACCGTGCAAAACTTTCAACAAAGATCAGATGTCAAGCCAAACCCTTCACATTCCCCTCACTGTTCCTACAGACAAGGTGAATGAAAGTGTCTAGATATACGTGGGTCAGAGGCTGCAATTCTCTTTCCAGCCCACTGGAGTTTACTGTTCACAAGCACAGCAAACCCAACCTGCTGTTCTCATCGCTTGAACAGCACCCATTTTGCACCAACACTCAAAGCTTCAGAACTACTTAAGTCCTTACTTTATTTTTTAAAAATTAATTTTATTATTTCCAAAACAGTCAACACAAACATTATTCCTCACTTTATTAAGAACTGAACCTCCCTTTGCTCAGAGAGGCTCAGCCTCGTGTGAGCACGTGTAAGCAAGCAAAAGCAGTCTGCTAGTGCTTGAGCTTTTGAAACTTGATTATCCCATCCTCTGAGGTAAACATAAATGTGCATATACTTTCCTCCAGATGGCAACAATTCATATCCCCCAGTTCATTCCCTGCCACAGTGATTGTATGCCATAATTGTAGCATTTATCACCAACATTGTCCTAAATAATTTGCATACATTGTTAGAATTAGTTCTGCAACAACTCAATATTGTAGGAGTTTATCATCACTCCAGTTTGGAGTTGTGGATCAGAGGGTAAGGAGCAGTTGCAGGCCAAGACCATCCAGTGAGGCGATTTTAGAGTAAGGGATTTGCCTAAACGCCTTCTGGTGAGCCAGTTTGCTCTAGTGGTTAGGGAGCTGGGAATACCAGGTTTAATTCTACACTCCCCCAAGAAGCCATCTGGGTCACCTTGGGCTAGTCACAGCTCTCTTCTGAGTTCTCATGGCTCCAACTACCTCTCAGGGTATTCTGTTGTGGGGAGAAGAATAGAAGGCTTTGTCAGCTGCTTTGAGTCCCCTTAAATGGGCGAGAAAAGTGGGGTAGAAAAGCCAAATCTTCTTCTTCTGACTCTTAGCCACAATTCCACAACAGTTTTCCATCCGTGTGTCTATGGGCTCTGTTGTTGTCATTGTTGTTGCAAGCGACCACAGGGACAGTGTTAATTCCTGATGATGGATCCATACAGTTTTCCTGGCAGACGTGGTTTGCCATTACCATCTTCCGGAGAAATGCTGCTGATCAAATGTTTAGCCCTCTGTGGTAGATTCAAGCAGCTGCTCAACTACTAGAGTTATGGCCACTACCGTCTACGGACTAGCTTAGCCTTACTGTTTATGATGTGAAAATCACATCTACACTGCAGTATATTCCCTTACCATCTGCAGGTTTTACTAGAAGAGCATGTGATGATCTCATTGTTTCAAGCCTACTTCCTGTAATCCCCCCCCCCCCTCCATGGTTTGTATAACTTTCTTGCAAAACACCACCACAGCCCTGGATGCTGGGTGGGTGGGGGAGAGATGGGGAGAAAGAGGAATAAAGTGCATGATGGAAAGTCTCATATTTGACAGCTTGCAAGAGCTCTTTGACTGGAGAAGCTCTTTGCAGAATAATTAATCCAGCTTTTTGCCCAATGCAAAAGAGGCACTTGAACTCAACAGGACAAGTAAGGCAGTTCTCTGGGAGGCAAGCATGGAACACAGCAAATGACAAACAGAGAGATCTTTACATGAGCAAAGCACTAGCGAAAAAGTGGATTGGTTGGCTTGGGCTTGGGCTGGAAGAGGACACATGTAGGTCAAGTCTCCACTTACCCAGCAACACAGGTTGTTATGGGGCACCTGGGAGACACATCCACAATTGCTGCTGAAAAGGGTGCCTCTTCATCTTCACTTCTGAAGATGTTCAGGATGTCAAATTGTGCCCTGCGCCAATGGCGCTTCTGTTGGTAATCATGTCCGGAAATGGGGCTATGGTGATCCTGGAAAGCTGAAGTTTGCTGGTTCTATCCTCAGCTTCTCTCCAGAAGTAGTAATGGCAAACCACTTTGGTATCTTTGCCAAAAAACTGCATGGAGGTCTCCATGCAGTCAACCAGGAGTCAGTCATAACTTGGCGGTCCCCATCAACAACAATCCACATACATTTGCTGAGTGTCCAGTGTGCAAGAGCAATTTTCTCTTGAGAATAGTGGAATGTTTCTGTGCCCTTCTCATGCCATTTTTTCCATGTATACAGTAGAAAATGTTGATACTCTGTTTTATGTTCCACCACTTGAATCCCCACGGCTCTTCCAGTTTTTACTCTGCTCTGTATGCATATAGTCTTTTGCTCAGTAGAGGTCAAAAAGGCAAAGGGTCCAAAGAAAGAACATTTTAAGGTATTCAGAGCTATTTTAAGGTATGTAAACTGCAGCACTGCTAACTCCATTATAGATTTTTAATGCTCAAGACGAGTTTCTAAAACATGGCAGACTGCACTTCAGTAGAATCAGTGCAAACAGAAATGGGAGTCCAGGGCTAAGCTAGGAGTGTCTGTATCTTTCAGAAGTCTATACTTCAAAGTACTGTATTTTCTGGCGTATAAGACTACTTTTTAACCCAGGAAAATCTTCTCAAAAGTCGGGGGTCGTCTTATACGCTGGGTGTTGTCTTCTTATACAGCGAGTATAACCCAAACTCTGTATTTTAACTGGAAAGTTGAGGGTCGTCTTATACGCCCAGTCGTCTTATACGCCGGAAAATACGGTATCTTGGAGAACAGCCAACATTTTGGGGCATCAGCGATGGAGAAGCACCAGACAGATATTACCTCCATTCAAAAACCCTTTGCAGATATCTGTTGAAGTATATGAATTCCAAGGAATATGAAGGCTTAAGCAGGCACTTCTTCATAAAACTACAAATAGATTTGTAAGTGCAAAACAAGGTACCCTGCCCTATATCTGGAAAAAATACCTAGAGGAAGGGCAGCACATGAAGTATAGATATGTTCCAAATATGTTCATGAAGGAATAAACTTGGGGGCTGTCCACACTTACCTTAAAGGAGCAGCTCCAGATGCTTCTGGGGCAGTGTGTCCACAGCCCATGCCACTGCTGCTATCCTGGACCATTCAGGAACTCCCTCCAATTGCCCCGATTGTCATTAGCTGGTGAGCTCCTAGACACAGCATCCGCATTCTCTTCTGGGTTCAAAAGTTCTGCGTGGGCAGTGTAGTACGGCTGCAGCTGTGCAGTTGTGAACCATAGGCCAATTGCCATGATAGTGTTTCAGCACAAGCCGGATGTTGCCGTGGCTGTTGCTATGATGATCTGGTTGTGCCAGACCTGGCCATCCATACTTCAAGTGCTGATGGTCAGGTTGGGGACTACACCAGCACAACAAGTGAGGATGGTTCCCTCTGTGCCTGATCCTTGTAGTGTGTGCACAAATGCAATTTTCAGGTCTCAATTAGATTAAAATTAAATATCCAAAAATTCAATTCAATTTGAATCGTTAAAATTTGAACTTATCCACATCCGATTCGAATTGAGTAAATTTGAATCTATTTGTTTGAATTTTTGACTCGAATTTGCACATACGAATGTCAACAACATTTGTACACCTGTACGCATCCCGTATTTATCCCGTATGCATACCGTTTTTGTCCCGTACGAATCCATACAAATGTGTACAGATGTGGGAAAGATGCATATGGGCAAGTACACATTGAGTGCGTACCAGTACACAAGTGAATGTCCAAATAATTTGAACAAATAGATTCAAAAATCCAAAATTCATTCAAATGTTTAAATTCAAATTTATAGACATTCCATTTTAATTTGAATGAATTCAATTGAATTCTGATTGTTTAGAATATTCGTGCACATCCCTAGATCTTTGCTTTGCTGGAACAACCTAATAATACTACCATTCCACTGACCAAAATGCAAACAGGCTCTTGATTCCTTGGATGTTTCAGTACACACTGTTGAAACATGTTTTTTTTTAAATTAATATCCATAATGAGAGACCAAACCTTGGGAAATGTTTCAGTCGTCTAAAATGCTCTTGAATTGCCAAATGCCAATTAAAATAAAATGACTACAACACAAGCTGTAGCCAATTTCCTCCAAATTGAGCCACAGACAATCTTACAAAACTATCAGCTTAGATTTGTATTTCAGAGTCCCTCATATAAAGCAATCACATTCAAAGGCGTTGTTCTGTTGCATGCTGTATGTGCACAAATCAGCCTTCTAACAAATTGCCATTTTTATCATAACACATACAAGCAAACAGAGACAGAGACAAGAGACACCAAGTGCTAGACAGTTGAGTCTTAAAAACCAGAACAACCTGGCTTTAATCCTGCAAAACATCAGGAATATTTATGGCTTTCTTGCAGGCAGAAACTTTTTAACCAGAGAATTAATACTCCAAAGTGTAAAAACCACATTTAAGAGTCAGAGATGATCCTTCCTGGCACACTTTCCTGGCCTCCTCCAAACACAAATGATGAAACTGCACAACGTGGAAGCCAGCTGCTAATGCCCAATAAAGGCCAGAATCCCCAACTGAAGAAAGAGCCATTCTGCATAATGTCATCATCTGGATGACCAGCCTTAAACTGCAGAAAGGAACAGAACTTTGGCACTAGCTGATACCTTCTGTTGATGGGCTAGTTAACTGCATGCATGCATACAAACTATGCCGCCTGTTTGATTGAAGGCAAGATTACAGAGAAATTTGTTACAGAGCAGCAGATGCTATCTCCTCTCTGAATGACAACACAAAGGTGGTCATAAAATCTTGGATAGGTGTCCTAATATTTCTGCCGCTCTTTAATTTGCAAAACTGTCCAGAAAGCCTGAGGAGATTAAGTGTTCCAAATATGAAAGCAAGGAAGTGCAGAGTGATGCACTGCACATGCTTATGAGTTTAGCAAAGGCCTTTGAGCCCAGTCTCCTACTTCATGGAGGAATGAAAGTGTATCTCAAAGATGGATGCCCAGACTCCATCACATTCAATAGGAGGAGGCATCCACCACTATGAGTAAATAGCTCCACATTACTGGCTCATTCTTGTCCTGGGCTGTGGTCACACTTTCCCTTTAAACCTTCGTCAGGCCATCTTCAGGCCTGACCACTTACACCTTTTCATTATTATCCATTTTACTAGTGGGCTTTCCATTCAGGAAAGTTCAAAGGGAGGGTGGAAAGTCCACAAGTAAACCGGAGAGAAATGAAAAGGTATGAGCAGTCAGATCTAAAGATGGACTGAATAAGGTTTAAAGTGAAAGTGTGACCCCGGCCCTGCCATTGCGAACCAGTTTGGTCTAGTCGTTAGGAAGCTGGACTCTTAATACTGGATTTGATTCCACACTCCTCCAAGAAGCCAGCTGAGTGACCTTGGGTGAGTCACAGCTCTCTTCTGATTTCATAGGCCATCTACAGATCGTCCATATTCTCTTGTTCATCCATATTCCCTTTTGCCTGTTCCAGTTTATCTAAATCGTCCTTAAAATGAGGTAACTAGAGCTGAATAAACTATGCTTAATTGTTCCCTTGACTCCTTCCCTGTTCCCCACCTTGTTTGCCATGATTGGCACTCAAGGTGAATCTAACCAGCACAGGCATGTTTTGGGACAGGATGTATGTATCAGAGAAACTCCACATTCCACATGGGATGCCATAGCTTAAGGTTTCATAGTAGTTGCTTCTGAGCTCAAACTGAACCTAGAAAAAGGTACAAGAGAGAGCCCACATGTGTTTAATCCCAACCGAAACATAATCACACTTTCATTAGGACAAAGTCATCACAACACAGTTGCATGGGCACATAAACACAGAAAACCAAAAAACGTGAGGATGCCAAGTATTATTAAGACGCCTTCACAACAGTTGCAAAGCGACCTGAGAGCAACACCTTTTCTGCACTGAGTCTTATTCCAGATTATGTCCTGAAATAGGGCCCTGATGTTCAGATGCTGGTGCAAACTACAGCAGTCCTGGGTGGGCACTGCAGTAGTCTGCAGTATCATGAGGACAGCAGGATGCCCTATTCCAGGATATAATCTGGAATAAGGCCCAGTATAGAAAGGGCAAGTGAGAGAAAATCAGTCAGAGGGAGGAATACCGTATACAAAGAATGATTTCCAGCTATGAAATTCTCACAGTAAGGGCCAACAAGAGATAAGCAGCTGTATGCATGAGTTCAGAGGAGAAAACAAGGAACAATCCAGCGAGAGACAACAGAAATCCAATTTTCATGGATTGCTTGACAAAGGAAACTCTCCAGCCATTTCACATCGCTGGTGGTGGTTTCCAAAGTGATCTGAGCTCATGGGCAGGCTTCTTTGAGGATATGGAGGCAGAACCATATTCTCCTCAAAAAATGGTCTGGAATATTTTAAGAGGTGAAGGAGTTATATAATAATTGGGAACGCACAGTTCACCCAGGGTCTCAGTATCAAGCTACCACAGAGGACAGTCAATTCCACCTCACCTCACCAGGCCTTCAAATTGCCATCAATTCAAGTTTATTTCTTTCCCTTCCCAATTCAAATATTAACTTGTGCCTTGAGTATCTGAAGGAGCACCTTCCCCCATATACACCTGGCCATGAATTGAGATGTCAGAGAGAGGGCCTTCTTGTATTCCTCCTTTTTCAGAGGTGCAGGGCAGGGGGTTAGGGACACACGAGACAGCCTTTTCTGTGGTGGCCCCTAGAACAGCCTCCCTCTTGAGGTTTGCCAGGCACCTACATTATATAGCTTTTGATGCCTAGTTAAAACATAGCTCTTCATCCAGGCATTTGATGCTTAGCTATCTCTGGATGCTGTCGTGCCAGGGAAGGTTAAAAGGTAAGGGTTGAAGCATAGTACATGTTCCCAGTTTCTTTGCTCTGCAACTCCAATGTAATCAAGATACCATTGTCTGGAGGACTTAAAATGAAGGGGTTTCCTCCCATGTAGACCTGCCTGTGTCCTGAGATCTTCTAGTGAGGCCCTTTTCACAGTCCCACCACCTGCAGTAGTTGGGGGGACGGGACACGAGGGATGGCATTCTTGGTTGTAGCCCCTAGATTACGGAATAATCTCCTCTCTGTATATGCTCAGAAGACAAGCAAAAACATACCCTCTTTGCCACGGTCCTTGTCTGAGGGAACATTTTTTAATCTGGTTTAAATAAATGTTAGGAGTACTCCATTCTACCAGTGCAGCCCAGCCTACAGACTTGGTGGATCCAACAGCTTAGGACAACACCTGAGAAATGGATGCCTGGCTACCATGTACCAGGCACTGATGCTCTGCAGGCCTGTAGATCTCTAGTTAGTATGAGTAAGCGCAAATTCTGCTCCTGGAGGTCTCGTCGGTAATTGTGGACCAGAAGGCACTAGGTTTAGTAGTCCCAAGCTGTGATGCCCACTCACACTACCATAACCCTGAATAAATAGTTGCACAAGTTAAATGCCTGAATTGAAAGGACTCTACTCTACCTTGGTCAGACCTCATCTGGAGTACTGTGTCCAGTTCTGGTCACCCCAGTTTAGAAAAGACGCTGACAAGCTGGAGCAGGTTCAAAGGAGAGCTACCAAGATGGTGAACGGTCTGCAAACCATGTCCTATGAGGAACGGCTTAAGGAACTAGGAATGTTTAGTCTACCAAAAAGAAGACTGAGAGGAGACATGATAGCTGTCTACAAATACCTCAAGGGTTGTCACAAGGCAGAGGGATCAGCCCTGTTCTCACTCTCTCAAGGAAGGACTAGAAACAATGGGGTGAAACTGCAGGGGAAAAGATTTAGTTTAGATGTTAGGAAAAAATTTCTAACAGTAAGAGTGATCAACCAGTGGAACAGGCTGCCACGGGAGGTGGTTGGTTCCCCTTCGATGGAGGTCTTCAAGCACAGACTGGACGGCCATCTGTCTGAGATGGTTTAGGAGATCCTGCCTTGAGCAGGGGGTTGGACTCGATGACCCAGGAGGTCCCCTCCAACTCTACCATTCTATGATTCTATGATTCTATGAAAAGACATGCTGTCCCTGGGCTTGCCAGCCTGATCCCTGGACACCTCTGCCTCAGATCTCGGGTGTTTTGAGTCCAATGACATCAGCAGGGCACCACACTGGTTGTCCTACATTCCTTTGGTAAGGCTGTCTGAGCCTTTGGCCACATTCTGTTTCTGACAACATCAGTCAGCCATCTGATAAACCTGCTTTGCTACATTCCAGAATCATGTCTACTTGGAACTAAAGACAAACATGGACTGGTTAAGAAGCAAACGCAGACTGAAACCTGGGGCAGATTCACATTGCCTGTCCCTTCCAGGGGACGAGCAAGGTGAACTTGCTCATGCATGTATTAGCATTCAGACTATCAAATGCAGAAAAAGGGGAAATACAATGCTGGAAATATTAAATGACTAATGTTATATTATTAATTACTTACAAGTGTGGAAAAGAGGAAGGAAAGAGGGTCTTCTTAAGGATGACTAGCCAGAGTAAACCAGTCTATATAACCAGGCTCTAAAAGATGTATAACACCAGCAGGCTCTAAAAGATATATAACACTAGCAGTTCCATAACTAAGGGGCCACCACTGAGAAGCCCCTTTACATGCTACCCCTCCCTCCAAAGCACATAAGGGTGAAGACACCACCCATGGGCCAGGTCTGTATTGGAGGAAGCATTTATTTAGATACTCAAGGCCTAATTTGTACAGGGTCTTTTAAGTTAATGTCAACACTCCAAAACAGGTTCAGTAGTAAACTGTCAAGACTAGTGCAATGGTGCATCTAGCCAAATAACCTGTCAACAATTTTGTTGCTACCTTCTACATTAGCTCCAGCTTTCAAACTGACTAACCAAAACTACTGACTTCAACTACATTGACAGTTTTTTTTCTCTTTTAAGTGGCTCAAATGCGCTTTTTGATAGCATCAGTATACTAGTGCTTTAATCCACATTAGAAGTCAGAAAGTGTGCTTTCAAAATGCATTCTTTGGCCTTTAATGTGGATTAGAGGCAACATGGAAGCACTAGCATCCACAAGCTGCCACCTCTAAGCTGCTTTGGGGACCCTTCTTTGAATATATGTGTGGATGCACTTACTTACCAAGTACTATGTTAGTATCAGAAGGGGACGACAGGTATTTCTTTCACCAGTGTAGGATCCAGACCCAGAGATCTGTATGCATAAACAGGCTTCGTAGCTAGACCATCCTTGCTGCATAAGGACAATTGGGCTTTTCAACGTAAATGTGGGGAAAATAAAAAATCTGCACTCCATTTTCATGTTCTGCTGTGCCATTAATAATTGTGGTCTGTTCTAGATTTTAAAGAAAATTATGTTATTCCAAACACAGACACACTTCTGGACACAGAGAGGTTATAGTATGCAATCTGTAACTTTCTGCATTTCTCTGAAGTGTGTTTTTGTGTGCCTGCAAATTTTGCTTAGAAGACAGAGAGGAACATATGCATAAAAACTGATCCAGACACATCTTGGAGCCAGTCAGGTCCTTAAATGATCATCAGAGAAAGGCTCACATGTTGCTGCAGTGTGAGTTTGCCTTACGAGGACGGAGCCATGCAGATGTTACCCAAACGCTTCCATTAACTTAATCTTCCTCAGAAGAGCCCTTCTGCTGCCAAGTGCTTAAGAGTGTCATTCGGGATTTAGATGCCATTTTTGTTCACTGCTGAGGACTAGCCATGTGTAGGAATCTGTGGGCCTGATAATAGGGCTTAGAACAGAATGCCATGATAACAGATTACTTGCTGCAGTTGATGAAATACAATGCACACTCCAGCCAAAACAACACCTAATCTTAAAACGCCCTTTCACATCTTGTTCTTAATTATTCATTTTGGACATTTTTATCCTATAGCCAAGCAAAAGCTTTATTCACTGACAAACAATAAAGAATAATCTTAATTATCACAAAGTTTCTTGGAGGAGGAGGAGGAGGAGGAGGAGGAGAGACAAATGCATTAATATAACAAAGTTTTTCAAACAAAATCTCAGGAAAAGCTTTATACCTTCACACAATTTTAAAGAAATTTTTTTAGCAAAGCAAATGAATTTATCACGTGCTGTCCAGTTGTCTTGGCATATGGCGTTGTCTAAGTAATGAAGCTTCCCTTTATATGTTTTTAGCTCAGTTGTTACGTGGGAGGAAATAATTCTACAAGGGGGAAAAAACACCCTCAACCATGTTAGAAATTTAACTTGTTGTGCTCTGAGACTTAGGACAACCGCGGCAGGTAGAAGTAAAGTTCTTTTCTGCCTATTTTGAGTTACTGCAAAAAAAAAGAAACAAAAAAAAAAAGGCCCAAGGGTTGCAATAGTAGGAAATGGCACATTTTGACATTTTTTTTTACTAAAAATATTTAAAAATTAAAGGTAACTAATTATAAACAGGTATGGAGTAAGGTAAATAAGCAAGTCAAGGATTGGACGAAAAGGACATTTTTAAGTATTTCACAAAAATTAGGATTCTGAAAATGACAATATTCCCTAAATTTATTTCAGGTACTGCCAGAACAGATCGAATTAAAAACAATAAGGAAATGGGACTCAATTGTAATAAAATGGGTATTTGATAAGAAAAGTAGAATACATAAAACAAGATTATACTCCAGTAAAAAAAATGGAGGGTGATCGATACTCTCTTTGGAGTGTTATTATGATGCATTTCAAATCGTGAAATTACTGGACCTGGAGTATAACGATATGCTAAAATGGGTAAAACTAGGGAAAAAATGAAATCTTTTTAGATCCGTTTTTCGGCAGCAAATGCGGAAGCACCCTAAAAGATACATGTTGAGTCAATTGCTTAGGGCGGCATTGGCAACTATAGCTGTATCATGGAAATCAGCAGAAAAACGCAAACTGGAAACATGCTACTATTACACTGTTGATCAGTTTAGATTTGATGTATATAGACAAAAGAGATTGAAATGTGTGGGTGTGAATATAAAAATTTCTGCTGAGAATGCTTGGGAAAGGTTACACTTATATACCACAAGACAGAAATAGAGGATGTTAAGAAATTTTTTATGAGTCTGGGTTGAATTGAATGGTATTAATTTAAGTTCACTTGGGGAGGGGAACGTAAAAATTGTGTTTTGTATTTCATTTGGTAAGAAAGGATATTTTGTAAAATATACACTAACAAAATATTTTTTTTTAAAAAAAAGGCTTAACTTTCCTGCCCAAAGGAAAGTGTTATAAACTTCATTGAAGTCCTCTGATCTCATGGGAAGGTGTTTTAACCCCTGAACATTTTGGTTGCCTGTTTTTTGCACTTTTTCCAGTTCTACAACATCCTTTCTGGGTTGTGGTGATTTGAAGTGCACACAGTATTCCAAATGAGGAATTTTATCTGACCGTTGTGGACTTTGTGCCTGTTATAATAAATGTGTACTCATTTTAAGACTTTTAATACAATCGTTCGCAACCCATTTTTACTTTAGAGGCACTTCCATATGCTGCTCAAGAAATGGTGAGGTGGTGGATTTTCATTATAATAACATTTTCCTGTATTGAAGTCACATCTCTATTACTTTTAAGCAAGAAACTGGGTCCATCTGATTGTGTGGGTTGGATAATACCAGAAACTGGGGGGGGGGGTCTTTTGATCTGCAATCCATCTCCTAACTGTGCCTTCCTAGTGATGGGCTTTAAAGAAATTAAAATATGATCTATCAGCAAATCTGGATGTTCAAATATTTATGTCACTGAGGAAGCCTTAAGTCACCATACAATGCACTTTTTTCTCTTCTGGACCAGCTTGTCTGCATGTTTGCATTTTACACTTTCCAAAGATGCAACTTTCTCTGCATCTATGCAAACACAGTGCTATTATTTCAATTCTTTTTCAGATTTGTTTAATACATTTTAGGGGTGCATATATTAAAGTGCCAGTGCCTTCCAGATAAGTTCAACAGCCTTTTTGTGCTGCCATGACCATCTGCTTTCAGGTGGATTAAGTTGGATATGCATCTTTTTTGGAGGGAAAATCATAATAAAAATCCCTGCCCTGCTATGGGGGAAGGAATTGTCACACTGGCAGGTGAAAGGGGGAAAGCACCTCTAGGGCTAAATAAGTTGGCCAGCCAATCACAAGCCAACAGTACAGGACTGGAACCTGCTGCTGCCCTGAGAGGCAACAGCAAGGAACCTTCGCAGGAGTATGAACATGTAAGGTGGGTTTTCTACAAGAACGTGGATCTGAAAAAGAACACGACAGGTAGAATACTTGTTTTTAAGAGCTCACCACACAGAAGCTTTATCTTGAACTTCAAAACAGGATTGGCCAGCCAGCCTCGTGAGGGCGGCTGGCCAATGGCGGCCGCAGCGCGCACACGTGCAGTGGGCGCCGGGCTTCCCTCTGCCAGAACCCACCGTGCAGTGACCAGGTTTTCCATCAGCACCAACAGATTCTATCCACAGAAAAACAGATCAAAACCACATATTTTTAAACACGTCCTAAAACTGGAAAATTACCTATACTATAAGCTGTAACCCGGATCTTCCTTAGATTCTTTTTATTCCGTGGTAGGTTTTGGATCCAACATTTTGGGAATTCCTTTATTTATAGGCCCACTCAATGATGCCATCATACATTGCAAGGGTTTGCCCTGTTTCTTCACAGGCACTGAAAAGGAGGGGCAAAGTGGGGGCAGGCGAGCTGATGACCTCACCAAACGCCAGGGGAGTTATAGGGGTTCCAAAACTGCTATTGCACAACACAATGAGCTAGCTTTTAAGTGCTTTAGAGCTCTTATTTATGCCGGTTGTTAAGTAAAAGAGAAACAAGGGAGACTAAAACCTGGGCACAAAATTAAATATAAAATCTGTAGCTGCTAGCTTTTGTACTTCCCAAAATGGGAGGGAAAGTCATTACTGTTTATTTTTCCTACTAGCTCTCTGTGCAACGTGAAATCCGTTTTGCACTCAGCAGGATCTCTAATCTAATCAAGCCTGCCTAAAACTTCCTCCATTTCACCTTAAGACAGTGAAAGTAGCAAAGAGCAGACTACGAGGCTTTAGCATCATGCTCAGCCTTTTTTTTTTACCTCTTCTAACCTGCACACTCCCATTTTGTAAACCAACTAGCAAGAAAGATCCCAAAGAACGACTCACAGGGCGAATCCCCACAGCAAGCTTATTTCGCTTTCCCTAAACCGAAATAACAGAACCGGATGCAAAGGTGAATTTGCCTGTTCCCATTACTTTTAACTTAATCGCGTTGGATCCGGATTCTGAGGATCATACGTGGGGTACGTGACTCAAGGTGGGACTCAAGTGGCTACTTTTTAAAAGCCACTTTTCGGGGCTGCCCTGCCCTCTTCCTCCTGGCATGGATGTGCCACCCATAAGGGACCCCTTCACCGAGCCTAACTGGGTGGCTGGATGGCTGCCGCTTCCATGGATGGAGGAAAAATGGCAGCGGGCAGCCAGCCAGCGATTCTTTCCCCTCCTCTCCCCAATGCTCAGGGCACACAGCAGCAGCGGCAACTAAAGCCCTTTGCTTTAAACATTCACATTCAGCTGCTTTCCTCCCTTCCTTTCCCTTTCTAAAGTCAGATCTTTTAGAATTGTGCAAAATTGCAACATTGTTATTCCAACCATCAAGGTGTGAAGTGGTTCCATCACTACAGTGTAGCGATCGCTGTTAAGTGGATTTTTACACTGAAATCACTGTCTTTGGAAGCAAGCTATTGGGAGAGGGAAACCCTAAACATGGATTCTCATCCCTTAAAACGGTTCTGTCCACACAGTAAAAAATGTAAAACGTTTCAAGCGCACGATCCGGAGTGAGACCTGTTGAAATCAGGATTGAGATTCACCACGCTTTGGGGTGGTTTAACATGGGGAAAGCATGTTAAGCCAAACTGCCGTGCAGACTCCGAGGATTGAAAACATTTTGAATCTAAGACAAGGTTGCCGTGAAGACACGGCCACAGTGCAGTCCAGCCATGCACACTCAAAAGTAATGTTGCTCTGTGGTAGTCATTAGGTTCTGCAGTAACCTCATCTGAGCGGATATGGACATCTGGCATCTGGGCTTTGTTGCAGAATAATTCCTTAGTTTGTCTCTCTGTCATAAGCCATTAAAAAGTCACCTAACAAAAAATGTTCAGGGACTTGTTCGCAATTGTCCAGAGCAAGGATGTGACTTGGTGCATCCAGAGTTGGGAATACTGCGCATTCCTATGCGCAGTCGGCACGTGGGCATCACACCTGATGCTGATACTTCGTAATGGTGGCACATTATGCCGCTACTAATTTGCCTCTTGTCACAATACATTTTATGGACGTTGAGTTTCTAGCCATAATGCTGGCATAAGAGAAACCATTTGGTCCCTTGCCACTTCTTTAGTTCTTGCAAAATATCATGCAATAAAGCTTGCTATAACAAAATTGATATTTCAAGAGGCAAAAGCTAGTTTCTTATTAAGCTGTATGGATTAATATAAGCGTATGAACCTCCAAAACCTTCCTTTCTCTCTGAGACATAGCAAAGCCGTACATTGACAAGCAAGGCTGCCTTATAGCCTTTATGGCAAATATGACTGTTGGCATTTATTAGTTGAATATCATAATTCCAAGCTAGGCTTATCAAAATGCATATATATGGCTGGATGCAAGGAGTTATGAGTAGAAAATAATGCCTCTAAATTATGATTTCTGGGCAGAGTTTCCTGTAACCAGGTAGATTAAAGTGAAGACCAAGAATAAACAGGGAACAATGGAGAGATAAAGATGCAGAGGAACAAACAATGGATACATAATATAGAAGTTGGAAGAGCAGAGGAAGTCAAGGGAAATTCTGAACAATGTAATGATTGGATAAGAGAAAACATTCTGAGGGTTTTTTTTAGTGTGTTGAAAAAACTTTTAATAAATAAAAGATATATAAAAGTTCAGCCATTGGGACCCCTTAGAAATTAGGCTGTGCCCCTGCCCAGATTCAAATTTCCTGCCTCAAAATCTCATTGGCTGAGCCCTGAATAAAAGCCCTCTGAACTGCTTTTATTCCTGTTCCTGTGGCCCGCCACTTCCACTGTCGCCATGCTGAATCACAAGCTGAAACCTGCTTGCTGAAATCACTAAAACTGAAACCACTGTGCCTGCCCAGCCATTTGCCTGCTGGACGGCTTTGCCCGCTGATCCTGCACAAAGCCAGCATCCTGCCCGCCATTTCTCCAGAGAGCCAAAGGCAGATTCCTTAAGATGCTACATAAGCCTGACTGAGAACCTGCTTCTCTTTTTCCCAGCTGCACCTGGACCTTCGCTGCATCCTGAAGAAAACCTACATGATCCAGTTCCTGCTGCCATGTGCTCGGACGAAGACATCTACATTGGGTGAGAGCTAATCGAACTATAGCATAGAGTCTTAGGATAGGCTTTTCTCCTCTTTCCTCCTATATATTCCCGGATTGCCAGACAAGCTACTGCCCAACTGGGAATCTGCTTTGCTTATTTTTGATTCTCTTTACTATTGATTATTAAAAACCATATTTTCTATTGAGGAGAAAAGACTCTGGGTCTCCTTTTTGCTGTTAAGCACCAAACTGCTCTTGTGTTATTTAAACCATATACATAGATCCTAACACGAGAAGATGTCCTGGCGAGGTATTTCCCCAAAACCACATAGCAGGACATCTCCTAACATTACCTTCAGTGAACTCAAAAATATGCAGATGTTGCTCACCTTTGACTCAAAATACCCATGAGAAGCTGCATCCAGACAGAGGAAACATGGTGGGGTTGCTGTGCTATATCCCCACTAAAACATACAACAGCCTACTGCTGGAAAACCCAGTGCTAGTGGTGAGTTTTCCAGCAATAATATTATTTGACTGAATTCAACACCCAAGTGACCAATATTATTTGACTGAATTCACAACCCAGCTTCAGTCCACCTTTGGAGCAAGAGAAGCCATCAGCAAAATGACCAGCCATTTTCTTTTCACATTATCTGTCCCAAAGGTGAATTTTCTGAGGGTGAATTCCCATTTGGCTTAGATAAAGCGGAATTAATGAAAACGGAAGTGAACACGCATTATGGGTGTTCCCATTTGTTTTCATTAATTCCGCTTGAAAGCAGAGCATGGCGGCGCAGCAGCAGCAGCAGCACCTGAAAGGGAGGGAGGAGTCCGCTCGCTTGCCGCTTTCCAGTCCTCCTCCCTTCTCCTCGGGAGCACTACAGCGTCATGGCGGGAAGCCAAGCCAGCGAGCAGGGTGGTGGCAGTGGCTGGCAGCAGCCACAATGGTGGGATGAAAGGGTAGGCTGCCAGGTCAGCAGGCAAGTACCTAGGCAAGGGAGCGGTGGGTAGGCAGACAGGCGCAGCCGGGCTGGCAGGCTGGCTGGCGAGTGGGCCGGCAGACACGGTTTCAAAGCACACTATCTGGGTGGGAATGCCCCGTAAAGCATTTTATTAAAAAAAGGGGGGGTGAGACTTGTTTAAAGGGGTGTTTTATTTAATTCGGTTTTCGCCATTTGCTCCTGTTTTTACTGTAGAATGGCACTGTTTCGAAACCATTTTCGACTCTCAAAAAACTCCTACTGGGAACTGGGCTTGAGTTAGATAATGTCAAATGAAAATGGAGTCTTAGTTTTCTGAGGTGTTCTCTCACTCCAAAACTGGACTAAAGCTGAATTAAAATTTAGGTCTAAACGTACCTTTACTTACCTTTATGGAAGGAAATGACTTGGGCCCCAGATATCTAAAGGAATGCCTTCTCCCATATCAACCTGCCTGTGTCTTAAGATCTGGAGGGAGGGCCCTTCTGGTTGTCCCTCCTCCTTCAGTAGCTAGGCGGGTAGGCACCTGGGAGAGGGCCTTCTCTGTAGTGGCCCCCAGATTGTGGAATGGTCTCCCCTTGGAGGTGCGTCAGCCCCCTTCCCTGTTTATATTCAGGAGGGCGGTGAAGACACACCTCTTCACTCAGGCCTTTGGCTAAAAGCCCCCCTGCCCCCCCCGCCTCCCCCAGTGCACACTCCACTACTGTTTTTGTATCCCCCTTTTTTAGTATTATTATTATGTCAGATTTTAAACCTTGTATTGGTTTTAGCATTGTTTTATACAGATTTGATATGTGTGTGTCTTAAAATGTTGTGAGCCACCCAGAGACCCTCGGGTATGGGGCGGGATATAAATATAAACAAATAAATAAATAAACTGTCACCCTCCATTTAGACTTTCCACAAATAAAAGGAATAGAAATTAAAAAGGTATGGGCAATCAGAGCTGAAGATGAACTGAAGAGGGTTTAAAGTAAAGAGGTAACCGTGGCCTCAGATAACAATAACACTGAACAGTATTCTTATTCCTCCAACTCCAATACTATTTAGCCTTTGGTGAACAGGGAAGAGAAAATGATAGCTCAGAGACACGTCGGTTAGCATACATTCCTCTGTGTGTGCATCTGTGTGTGCGTGTGTGTGTGTGTGAGAGAGAGTAGTGTGCTGTTAGCCCATCTTTAAAACACTCACCTCCCTTCCCCAGAGCCGGCTCCTCGCCAGGCTCTGTCCCTCTAGCATAACATGTGATGGAGCTAATCTGTCTTTGCCTGGACAGCCCTGCAGATATGCAAACCTAGGTGGCACTAATAGGTTTACAGTAATAACTATGGAATTGGATACAATATGTTACACGGTGACAAATTCCCATAGAGCGATTCTGCGGAGAAGGTTAAACAACAAAGAGCCCTCCTCCTTCCCCTCTTCCTCCTTCATGCGTCTCTAACCGTTTTCTGTTTTTTGAAATAAAAGCAGCAAGATGCTCCCATGTTCAAGCAAGAAAAAATACTCTTATTTTACACTGACACGTTTTGTGCAGGCACACAAAAATTCAGGGAGAAAAAAAAAGAAAATTCACCTTTCAGCCATTGCATTTTTAGGCTGCGTTCAAATCTAAAAGTTAATCCAGTTTCAGTCCACTTTCAGGCCGCATCCCCACGACGTCGTTATCTCGAATTCAAAACGTTTTGATTTCGGGCCGTGCACACGTCACTTCGGCTTAATGCGGTATTTCCGTGATAAACCACGTTATCCCGATTTGAAATAAATCCTGATCTCAACAGGTCTCACTCCGGAACATGCCCTTGACACGTGTTTAATTTTTTACTGTACGTATTAGAAGCACGTCATGTTTAGGGTTTCCTTCATTGAAAAAATCCACCCTCAAACACCCACTATAAACCTCCAGTCCTTAAAGATACACTGTATCGCTGTAAGCACTTCACACCTTAAAAACAATGTTGCAGTTTTGCGCAATTTCAGGCCTTTGAAGGTTCGGAACTACAGGGAAAGGAAAGCCCTGGAGCCTGTATTTTAAAAGCTGTGGCCCTCCTCCCCCCTTCTTTGCCATTGCTGCTGCTCCTGTGCAGCAGCAAAGTGACCATTCATTTTCTTTATCAGCTGCTTTGAGCCCCCTTTAACAGGTGATTACAGAAGGTTTCTCAGCAGCTTTGAGTCCCCTTCAGAGGCTACTTTGCCTCTGCCTGTGGTTACACCTAAGGTTTAATCCAGTTTCAGTTCAAAGAATCCAGCTACGATTCAGTGGCGGCTCCGGAGGACTTCCTCCCGTCCCTTCGCCAGGCGGCAAAGCCGAGCCGGTTGGGGGCCGCTTCCCTCTCCACGCGACCTTTTCCTTCACTGTCACCCCCCGACGGCCCCGCGTGGCCCCGGCCTCTTCTCTCTTCCCGGAGGGAAGAGGTGAGCGAGGAGAGCCCCCTTTGCCCTCTCCCGCGGAGGGCACACTGCGCCCGCCCGCCCGCCGCCACTCGGCTCTCCTCCTTTTCCAGCGGTGGCCGTTTTTCTCACCCATTCAAGGGGACTCAAGGCAGCTGATCAACCTTCTGTTCTTCTCCCACAACAGACACCCCGCGAGGCAGGTGGGGGGGGGAGGAAGGAAGGAAGGAAGGAAGGATGCACTTGCTGAAGTTCCATGCTTTGCACAACTGTTAAAAAAAGATAGGAACCTTGACTTGGATTTCTATACCTCTTTATAATAATGCTACCCCATACCAAACCTCCCAGAAGAAGGGAGGGAGAAGGAGAAGGAATTGGCATTTCTCACCCATTTAAGGTGACTCAAAGAGGCTGACAAAGCTTCCATTCTTCACCCCACAACAGATGCCCTGTAAGAGCTGTGACTAGCCCAAGGCCACTGAGCTGGCTTCACGGAGGAGGAGGAAGAAGAGTTGGCTTTTTTACCCCACTTTTCTCACCCATTTAAGGAGGCTCAAAGCTGCTGACAAACCTTCTGTTCTCCTCCCCACACCCTGTGAGAGCTCAGAAGAGAGCCATGACTAGCCCACAGTCATGTTTAATATGAACACATTAAAACCAATGTGTTGTGACCCGCACTGAGAGCCTTGTGTATAGAGTGGGATAAAAATATGAATGAATGACACCCCACCACAGCCACCCTATGCCTCTTTAATGTTTAAAGCCCCGGTCCTTTGATACAGAGCTGTATTGAAATTGCGGAAATTTGCAACATTGATAATCAGGAGTGAAGGGGCTCCCTGAAACACTGTAGCCACTGTGTGAAGGCTGTAGCAAAAGTGTTCTTCAGCACAGACAAATAAAAATAAAAACTCTTTTAAAGGCGACGGTTTTAAAGTCCTTATGCATTTCTCCTGCCCCACAAACTAAAGGTCCAGAGCCCCTTCAGACGTGAGGGACGGGAACTTGGGAACGTAGCAGAGGTTCTGGGGCTGGCACCTGCGAGAGTACCTCTGTGTGTGTGTGTGCGTGTGTGTGCACATGTGCTTATTTTTATAGGAATGCTTGGTTATGATTGCTTCTTTTGGCAGTAAGGCACTCTGCGTATGCTCAGTGCAGCTTTCCTTTTTTGATGTACCATATACACCAGCTTCGGGAGGGCGGGAGACATGAGATGCTCATGCAATGTCTCCCCCCCCAGGTACCCCTCCTTCCTCTCTCTCTTTGGGAAAGGGGGGCTTCTTAGGAACCCCTCCCTCTCTCCTCTCTCTTTTTGGGAAAGGGGGGCTTCTCAGATACCCCTCCTTCCTTCCTTCCTTCCTTCCTCCCTCTCTCTTTTTGGGAAAGGGGGGCTTCTCTCACTTTAGAATCCCGTCTGTGCAAGGACGACACCCCCCTTTGCTAGTCCCCCCAAGACTCTTTTCCTTGGTGCCTTAGCAACGCCTCCCTTCCCCTCCCCACCCCCACCCAGCTGCTGCTGCCCCCTCTCCCCCCATCCTCATCTTCCTCATGCCCCCCCCCGATTTGGCTTCCTCCGTTCCTCCCCGTTCCTGATCGGCAGTGGCTCCGTTCTTCCCCCCTTCTCTTTTTCCTTCCAGCTCCCTCCCAAGCATCCAGCCAGTCAGTCCCCCACCCCATCCCCAGCTGCCCTCTCCCCCTCCCCTCTCTCTCTTTAGGGACTAATTTTCCCCTCTGCCGTGTGGGGACCACCTAACACACCCACTGCCGCCTGGCACCGAGGGAAGAGCAGCCAGCATCGGAGCTGGGCAAAGCGGGCAGGGGATCCCCGGTGAAGCATGGATGACGCAAAGGGAATGGAGGGTGGGACCCTCGGATGGAGCACCAATCACAAGAGAGGGGCTGGGCAATGGCGGGAGGACAGGGCTGCAGTCTGGACTCCCAGGATTGATTCCGCGTTAAGGCTGCAGAAGAATGCTCTCGGAACCGGATCAACTTGCAAGTCGTGTGGACAGCTTTGTTCCGTTTCTTTTATTTCGAATTCTTTAAACTGAAATAACACATGCCATGAAGACGCGCCCTCAGAGTGAGATACAAGATTGGTAAAGTGACAAGCGGATTGCTTTTGGCCTCATCTAACTCAGGAAGCCCATTTTGGGGTTAGATCAGGAGGAAGGAATATGACAAGTCGCTTTGCTGATGGGTTTGGTCTAGTAGTTAGAGATGTGACCGAATAATTATAGGCATTCCAAATCCAATCGAATGTGCCGAATTTCAACATTTGAACGCAAATAGAATGTCCTGAAATTTGAACGTAAACATTTGATTCAAATTTCAAACTTCAGATCTATACGTTTGAATTATCCGGACATTCGATGTATATGGGTTCATACACAATGCGACTTGAAGATCCACCTCTTTCCTGCATCCATACACATTTGTATGGCTCCGTACGGGACAAAAACGGGTTGCATATGGGATAACTATGGGATGCATATGGATGTGTATGGATGCGTATGGATGTGGGGAAGATGCGTACCTGCACATACAAATGTTGTTGACATTCGTATGTGCAGATTTGAAATAAACATTTGAATGAATAGATTCAAATCGAATTGGATTTTTAGGTATTCAATTAAATTCAAATAGAATGTAAATAAAACATTTGTGCACATCCCTACTAGTGGTTTAGGAGCTGGACTCTTATCTGGGAATGCTGGGTTTGATTTCGCCATCCTACATGAAGCCACCTGGGTGACCTTGGGCTAGTCACAGCTCTCTTCTGAGCTCTCACAGCCCCACGCACCTCACAGGGTGTTCTGTTGTGGGGAGAAGAACAGAAAGCTTTATCAGCCGCTTTGAGTCCCCTCAAAGTGTGAGAAAAGAGGGGTAGAAAAGCCAGCTCTTCTTCTACTATTACTACTCTGAAAGTGGACTGAAACTGGTTTAAAACATTGGTGTGAATTCAGCCTCAGAGAATATTTGGCTCCAGTTAACTTTTCAGGATGTACAGCCTTATGACCATGCTATGCTTGCTAGATGGAGACAGGATCACCTCTATATCCCTCTGGTGATGATTCTGTGGTTAAAAGGGCTAGGATCCCCGGGAGAATAAGTATGATGGCCACCCACAACAGAGGGCCTGGGCATATCGTCTGGTAACCCACTGCTGAAGGAACAGGTTTGCCACCCCACCATAGCATTGGAGCTGCACTGGAGCAGCTCTGCATGGTCCTTCCCAGCCACCCGCCATGCTCTACGGTTCTAAATACGGCTGGCTGTTACTGGACTGCCACAGGGTGTCCCATGGAAACCCAAGCTGGCACAGCAAGTAGGAAGCAGAACCACCAGGAGCGTACTTTCACCCAATCTCCCTCTCTCATTTCCATGTCTCTGTGATCAAGTGTAGACCACAGGCATGCAGAAGTATTTCTTTCATGTGTCACAGGGGTAGACGCCTCTGTCTTTTTTAACGGCACCCAAACACAGGCAGAATCTACTGGATTGTTAAGGCCTCTGATGAGCAAGCAGGATATTTGGCCAGGATCTGAGGCAGGCCCAACATGTTTTGTAATCTTTTATACAAAATGTATATACATGCTGCCCAAACAGCTTCCAGTGCTGTCTTCACACATGTATGGGCATTTGACCTACACAACAGAAGTGCATGGCTCCACCACCACATGTACACAATCATCCAACTCCAACTCTGTGCAATGGACAGAAATTATCATGTTTAAAATAGCTTTCTGTTTTCTGTCACCAAGTGGTGACTGGTGCCCCTAATACAGTAGAAATTAATTTGGAACTGAAGCATAAATGGTATGGTACTCTGGGGCAAATTTCTCAAATAACACATAAGACTTCCTCCCTTTGTTGGCACTGTAAAAAAAGTCAAAGGTTATTACTTCCATATGTGGTGGAGCTGTGAAAAAATTCAGGAATTCTGGGCTTTAATCAATACAGAAATTAATGTTATTCTTAACGCTAATATGAAATTAACCCCAGAATTGTGCTTACCACAATTAGACTTAGATCTTAATCTGAATAAACCAAAAAGCTTATTTCTTGACTTCCATTTAACGCCAGAGAGACAAACAATAGCCCAAGGCTGGAAGAACTTAAATATAATAACTATTCAAAAATGGTACAACAAATGTTGGCAAATTGCCAAACTGGAACATATGGCTACTATGTATTTAAAAAATGCAAGGTTATTCACAAGACTTGGATTATCTCACAATCTGGCAAACTTTTTTTGCGAACGCCTCCACTCATCCGAAAAGAAAAAACAAAAACAAAAACCAGGTGGTGACTGATGCTCTAAATATGGAGGCACAGGTGATGAGCAACATCTGGTATATCATGTGGTGCATTCCCAAACAGATTATAATGAGCTTTCAGACCATTTTGAGTGTTCACCATTTCCAAAGTTTTTAGAGAATCTGCAGTTTCTGAGGATTAAAGGTCCCAAAATGTGGGTTATCTATAGATCAAATGAGGTCTCACTGCTGGATTTAGAAATCACTTCATTTAGCAAAACAGGAACGACAGCTTTTTTGTAGGGGAGGAAGCCATGCTTTAGGGGCGTTCTCCTCAGTTTCCCCTGACCCAATGAGAAGCTGTGATTTGTAGCCCCCTCTCTCCCAGGATCTTCATTACAGACTAAGGAAATTTACCACTGGCTGAAAGGGGAGAGTAAGGTGGTGAAAAATGAACAGAGCCCATAGTAGCTAAGGCACACTCAACAATGTAACAAGATCAGACAAGTGTAGCAGGGACAGGAGTAAAAGTGCCTGATTTCAATAAGAGGGACTCACTGCCAGCAATCAGACTTTAGCAGCTTCCATTGTGAGGTTGCAAAGTGTGTCGGCTTTGTGTAAAAGGCTGCCTGCTCTCTCCCTCCCTCTCTCCTTCTTCCTTCCACTCTGCCATCAACCCCTTTCACCTCACTCCCTGCCATTTCATGCTGCTCTGATCTACCAATCTAGTGCAAAACACCGTTATAAGAAGGGAAAGTGATCTTTAATCTTCTACTGCCTTGTTAACATGAGAAAGAAGCTGTGTCATAGTGGCAGGAGAAGCGGTAAACAAAAGCTGCTGCCAAAGGACTCCGTGATCTGGTGCAGGGGCAGCTTTATATAGAGGGTGGGGTTTCAATTGCCTGCCCCAATGAAGTCAGGGTATGATGGTGTCCCAATTGCTGACTGCATGGGGAGGGGGCTCTGATGAGGGGAGGAGAGAGGGAAGGGGGTTTCTCTCCTGCCAGGCACTGAAGAATGGAGAGTCCAATAAAAAAAAAAAGACTTTGATGCTGATTTAAAAATCCCCGATTTAAAACCGGATTAAATTGCCAAGTGGGAATTTGACCATGGTGGAGTTTTCACTACAGGATCCTAGACTGATTCTTGTTTTTGTATAACTAACTGACAGCAGAATTTTTCTATTAAAGATTATCTTAAGTGTGCATAACAGAACAATGTAAATCACCGGGAAGGTTTGAAGTGAGGCTCAGTAAAAGGATTGGAGTATTATTAAAGAAGTACACTAAAGCACACAATTAAATGAACGGAACTAAGAAAGTCAAAATTGACAATGAACATATTATGATGATAAATAACAATGTGCAAAATTATTCTTAATGACTAAATTGTATGTCAGATTTTCTAAGCAACTGGCCTTCTCAGTATATAGGGCCTTGCAAACCTCCTATTAGGCAATATAGAATTAGTCCAATGGTTCCCAGAGTTGGTCCCCAGATGTTGTAACACTGCAATTCCCATCACCTGCAATCACAATAATAATAAAAAAATGAGATTATGCAAGTAGTAGTCCAACAACAACTGTGTACCCAGTTTGGAAAGCACTGAAGGAGCAGAAAGGGACAAAGAACTGATAAGCTTTTCTGTCATGATATGTGCTGAAAGCAATCGATTAAAGCAAACTCTCTGACAAAGGCAACAGGTAAATAGTATGTACAGAATTCCTCAAAGGGGAATCTTTATCTAATTAAAGAGGGCAACGCCATGATTATCTGAGCAACAGTCTAATTATTATTGGAGAGGGCGCATTGCAGTGGAGAATTTTAGGCTAAAAAGTTGATGAGCTGATCATTTGTGGTCATTTAAAAATCCCAGGGTGCCCTTTGCAAGATGAGTGTTTTTAATCTCGGCATGTTGGCTACGTTCCAAACATTGGTAATAAATGACACTCTTCTTTTCCAAAATTCTCTGTATTTTACCCCAGAGATGGGACACACTTCCACTGACAGATGAAGGCTTTCATCCACTTGAGTCATAAACTTCTAATATTGGCACTTAAAATGTTGTTTAAAAAATGCAAAATCTTCATCGTGTAGGGCGGGGAGAACTCGGTTGCTGGCTCCTGTACAAGTGACTAGGGTTCTACAGGGAACACGGAATTATCCTGCCTCAAAGCATGAATCAAACGGTGTAAATATAATGCCCACAGATATCTGTGAGCACAACAACCTGCTGGCAACTCAGAGTTGAAGCATAGTTGCACCAGCTACTTTCCTAGGAATCTGATATCAAAAAGTGGCACTACAGACACCAAAAAGATTAGAGCCCTGCTTCCGGATTTCACTGCACAAAGAAAATTATACATCCTCATCTACTTAGAATATCATGTCAGAATGGATATTAAATAAACAATAGGTGCCCATCTGGCACAGATGTGCATTCCTGAGTAAGTACAGTTCAGCAACCTAGGGATGTCTGCACCTAGTTAATTCTGCTCCATATGACTGTTTTGCAAAAAAAAAAAAAGAGAGAGAGAGAGAAGAAAACAAATACAGTATAGTAGTTTTCTTTTTACTTCCTCTCCATCAACTGAATTTAATGGCTCCATCTAGTTCAGGGGGCATTTTAGGTGTTAAAGTATATTACCCCATTTACTGCAAAATGTGGTATGCTGGCTTGCTGTATTATGGAAACTCATAGTTCATGTTGGCAAGATAGTGCCCTGGACATTTGCCCCCCGATCTTGCCCTGATGGCAATACAAACCTCAATAACAATCCCCCAAAGTTGGCAATGGTTGATGTCCAGTGGGGGCAGCAAGTGGAAGGTAGGGCAGCTAATAGGTCCTGAAGCCAGGGCCCTTTATGCTCTGGGCCTTATTCTGCCACCTGCATGCTGTTGAAGACAATAGCAGCTCCTTCTGTAGTCTGCATTGGCATACGGATGGGAGGCCCCTATAACCTGGAAACAGACCCAGTGCAGAAAGGACTCAGGTGTACTGTATATAAATAGGCAGAGCCCAACTTGTCTGTAGTCCAGCCCAATTGAATATGCACGGGTCAGGTGATTATCAAGGGAATGATGGGATACTTCCCATTTTGACCTTATGGGCCAACTCCTCCTGCCTATTGTACGGATATTTTATCTCTCAATGTATGTGGAAAAATGATGCTACCCAATCCAAAGGGGCCATGAACTTGGCTCCCTCAATATTAAGCATTATCTACCACATTTTTCAGCAGTTCTAGGTAGTCAATCATTATATCTCTCTCTCCCTTGCACCACAAGAAGTCTACTCCATACCTCCCATCGGTGCCCAGTGAGGTCTCCTACGGGCAACATGGAGTCTCTTAGGTGGCCCAGCACCCTGTACAGTAATTTGTGCTTTAAAAAAAATAATTTTTATCATTTTCTCAAAAGAACATAAAAGCACACATTATAAAAGAAAATTAAAATTATGCAATTCTTAGTCTCTTGGTTATGTTTGATGACTTCCAGTTTCCTTCTTGTTGTTTCATTATAGTTCTAGCATTCTGCTTCCCAAATGTTTTCTTTTTCTTTTTCCTCCTCTTGTTCCACTTTGTTTAGTTTCGTTTTTAATTTGGTCCTCAAAAGTTGCATCCTTACTGTATTTTACACCTTGTTAGGCCTTGTAACTATTCCAGGCAAAATTGTTTCCTGCACACTTCTCATCCAGTTCTAAAGTGAAAATTTAGATTGCAGCTTCCCAGTGTTGGACCATCTCCCTCTGAAGGAAAGAGGCAATGGACACAGTGCTTGCAAAGGAAATTCTACCACTTGTTGAAAGCAATGCCAGAGCTGCTTAAGCCCAGATATCCTTCTTAGAACTTCATCTTAGGACTCTGGATTCTTAGGCGCGTAGCATACAAGCTTGTCAGCCTTCCAGGAATGGAGAAACATCAAGGGAACCATCTTGCCTGAGAGGACTGGAGAAGAGGCAGCAGGCTGGGCTCTGCCATCTTGCTCCCAGCAGTGCCCCTCCCTCCTCCAACTGCCATCACAAGGCTAGGAACCATCTTGCCTGAGAGGACTGAAGAAGAAGAAGCAGGCTGGGCTCTGCCATCTTGCTCCCAGCAGTGCCCCTCCCTCCTCCAACTGCTCCCATCAGAAGATGGCAAAGAGACTATGGCAGATGATCCACCAGTTGAGAAAACGTCTGGTCCTGAGGCCAAGCAGGGTGATACCAGCTGACCATCTTTACCATCATCCAGTTTGTCATCAATGAAGAGGAAATTCAAAGTAAATAGGAAAATTTTCAGCAATAAGAAACGGAGAGAAAAATTGGAACTGAAGAGCTCAAATGCTGACTTTTTGCTGTTCCCTGTTCCCTCCCACACCATTTTCCTTTTGTTTCTTGTCTCTTTAGACTGTAAGCCTGAGGGCAGGGACCTGTCTAAGATTAATATAATATTGTAACCCGCCCTGAGACCTTCGGGTACAGGGCGGGATAGAAATACAAATAATAAATAAATAAATAAATAAATAAATAAATAAATAAATAAATAAATAAATAAATAAATAAATAAATAAATAAATAAATAAATAAATAAATAAAAGTTGACACTACTTCCTGTGACTGGTGCTACACATCCCTTTGCTGAGAACTTGGAGGCAGACCTCAGACTTTCTCATATGAGACTAAGGGTGCGTCCCCATTGGCACTTGGGAAGGAGTGTCCCCATGGCTACTGGAATTAATCTGAATTGAATCCGAATTTGGCACCCAGCTTCCCCATGCAATTCCCTATTCCCGCATTTCATGAGGACTATCCTGCCTAAATCAGGAGGGAAAAAAAGCCATGATGAAAACTGGATTCCGCCCCCTTTTTGGAGCCAAGTCCACTTTATTTCCCCCAAATGGGGATGATGCCGGGCTATTTGGGGTGGGGTCTAGCATTCTAGACAATGGCAGCCAGCTGTGGGTGGTTTTTTGCAGATGTAAAGCTCCCCCCCCCTTCCAGCCTTGCAAAAGCTCCATGCGGTACAAAAAAGGCAGAAAGGGCTTGTGTTTTAAAGGTGCTTTAACATTTTTTCTTGAAACATATCTTTTGAAGAGAGATGCTTAGGAAGCCTGAAATACTTTTTTGAAAATGATACATGTATCGCAGTGGGTTAGATTCCGGAAAGGGAGAGAAAAGAGAAAGTAACTTGGCATTTTGAAGTCCCTTCTCTTCACATGTGCTTCTTACAGGCATGGGGAGGGGGGATTTGAAAGCCTTTTTTTAATGTTCCCTTGCAGCTCTGGAAGGATTTGCATGGAGGTAGATTAAAAAGCCCTTTTTTAAATGTTCCCTTGCAACTGCCGATGACTGCACTTTTTGCCAGTAATCTCAAAAGGGGGAGCCATGAAAAAGAAAGTATTAGGCTAGAATTTAGTTTTAAAACTTCCGTTTCACTGTTTTAATTGCAGGCAGAGTTTGCACGGGGGGAGGGGGTTAATAGCCCTGTTTTTTACATTTTAAAATTGTCCCAAAACCAGGACTAAAAAGCTGCATGAGGATGGCTACAGTTGGATTAATTGATGGGCACTCAATCCAGATTAAAAGTAGTCCCCAAAAAATAGTCCAAAAGAACTATTTCAGGACTAAATTTCCTGCATGGGGATGCAGCCTAAGTACTCAGATGGGATTCTCCTGCTCCTGCTTATTTTGCTCTTCAAGTTACTTTCTTGAGACAAATAAAAACAGAAAATGCTGCTTCTCACTCATAATAACTGTACCTTCAGGACTGCATCTTCTGAAGTTGGCAACTCAACTACCACACAGTTTGCCACCAAATCTGTTTCCCAGGTCTTCCCATGTCAACTTTTATGTGTATCTTGATTATGGACCTAGAACCTGTCTCTTAAACACAATGTTGAGGGCTGAACAATATGAAGTAATAGCAGAAAGTCTTGCTAATTTTGTGCTTTTATCTCTGGAGATACTTAAAACTTGCTACCGGGCTGCAGAATAAGACCAGCTTACATTAGGTTGGGGTTAAGAGGAGAAGACCATCTGAGGTCCTGTTTTTGCTTCTACTTGATTTTCTGTTTTATTGTTGCTACACTTAACATTGATTTAAAGTGGTTACTGATTTTGTTTTTCTTTACTAACTCCATTGAGCAATATATGGAACCGTAGTATATAAGGAAACTGAATGAATAGAGAATGAATGAAAAAATCTTGTTCTTGATGGAAGACCAACTGCCTTTAGGATGCTACAGCATTACAAGAGGCGCAGAAGTAATTGGCAGCATTTTTACTGCCCTGAAGGTGTCTCACAAGCTTTTCACGTTTAAGCTAAGCTTGGAAAGCCAACACAGTTCTGCAAGTTCTCAGCAGTGTTCAGTTTAAACCAAGGAAAAGGAAACTGTGGTAGGTGCGCACACGAGTGCCCATGACATCACAAGCCACCTCCACCCTACCTGTCATCAAAATAGCTCTGCACTTTTATTTTTTTAAGAGTTTGAGGATTTTTTAAAAAGCGGGCATAGCATTGGACGGATCTTTGTACAAACTTACAGAGTTCATTTCCCCATCTTTATATTGCTCACACTATGGTCATGGTCAGGTTTTATTTTTCTATATTTTTATGATGTCTTTTTAAAATTCTGACCTGATGCAGAACTTTCTGGCAAGCGTGGGTAGGAAGTAAGTAGCAGAAAGTGATTCACATCAGAAATAAAATAGTGTCTATGAAAACTACTAAGGACGTTATATATTGTCACCTTCACTTGCATTCGGAGGTGGCTGAACAGTGAGTTTTGTACAATGAATTGAGTTATAATGACAATGTTGGAGAATATCATCATCAGCTTCAGCTTCTGAATGGGTGAAACAAGAGACAGAGCCAACTTTCAAATGTTATTTGAGAGATAAGCATGATATAAAAAGTATATTTTAAACGTAGAAATCTGAGAATCATGTGTTCCACACTCATGCTATTTCTGGCAAAACGGAGATAATTGCTGGATCTCTCAGAGCATCCAAATGGCCACAAAAATGGTCATCTTAGGAGCAGGAAGCTCAACATCTACTGCAGAGGCAAAAGAGAGACACTGGACTGGAGTCTCCAAAATCCTCACTGCTGAAGAATGAAAGTTCTGCAGCTGGAAGGTGTCTGTCCATCCTGATTTAGCAATGGACCAGAAATGGCCTCAGAAGTTTTGGGCATTTTCAGTTTATCACCAAATTAACATGAAGGGAAATAAGCCCATTATGTTAACTGTCTCTTCCCTCCTCCCTCACTCTACAGGGTGGTGGCAGAGGTATGTTGGCCTGCCCTTGGTGTCATTTATCCCAACCTACAGCTAGGCCAACGCTGAGGGAGTTCCATGTCTTTGCGGGCAGCGTGTGAGCCATTTGCACATGGGTGTGTTTGCTAGCCAAACCCTGGAGCTGTAGAAAATGGCAGCCTCTTTTTCTACATCTCTCTCTCATCCACTCATACACACACACCTGTACACACCCACACACACACACACACCAAGTATTAGTGGGACTGCCTAGTGTAAATTCTCCATCTGTCATTCTACTAGCTTATGCCAAACAGCTGCTGTTACTGAAGCAAATTATGGCTTAATTTGGTTCCGATGTCTTTATAAAAAGATTAAAAATGAAAGGTAGCCAGAGATAACATTAAACTAAAAAGTAAAGGAATCAATGTGAAATTACAAAAACAAAGGCTTTGTAGGGAACAAAGTTATCTCAGCACCTCCAAAGGTGCAGAGAACCCATCATCCTGGATCATGAGCTGCTATTTGCCTGCCTCGTTTCTCTCTCCCATTGTGATGCCTCCTACTCCTAATGCCTACTCAGCTTCACAGTCAAGGAATGGCATATGGGAAGAGGGATGTGGGACAATGAGTTCAGAATAATTTATGTGGCAACCAACTGGCCTAGATATGCTGCAGAATGTAATGTAGAGGAGACAATACAACTTGAGATCGCAGGTCAGGATGAAGTTTTGAAAGTGTTAGTCTTCTCTCACAACACACACACATACACACAAGTGAGGAAGAATCCCTCCAAAAACACCTGAATTCTGGCCGCCAGTGAATGCAAAAGTAGAATGGGCCTTATTCTGGATTATATTCCGGATAGGGGCCAATCATCAACATGTTAGTGCAGACTACAGCAGACCACAGGTGAGGCCTGCTGTAATCTGTTTTATTAAGAAGGTAGTTAACTGCCACCAGACGGGCCATGAAGGAACCATCCCTGTTCCCTCCCACACCATTTTCCTTTTGTTTCTTGTCTCTTTAGATTGTAAGCCTGAGGGCAGGGACCTGTCTAAGATTAATATAATATTGTAACCCGCCCTGAGACCTTCGGGTATAGGGCGGGATAGAAATACAAATAAATAAATAAATAAATAATAGTAGAACTCTATTTCAGGATATAATCCAGAAAAAGGCCCAATGCAGAAAAGGCCTATGATTCTGGCTGCTAAAATGGCTGGAAAGATAACACTCTGTACAACATCAAATTATGGCACCAAAGTTGCGCAAACTCACTGTAAATGAATGTCACACATACAAAGACAAACTAGTGGATGGTCAACTTTATAAAATATCGTTCGCTGAAATCTGGTCTCCTTTAATGTCTGCAATACTTACTAATAATTATGCAATGGATGCACGAGTCTATAAAAGCAGTATATAAAATTGTGCATGGTATAGAAAAGGTGGATAAGAGACAATTTCTTTTCTCTATCACACAACACTAGAACCAGGGGGCACTCTATGAAGCTGATGGGTAGGAGAATAAGGTCTGATGGGGGAAGTATTTCTTCACCCAGAGGGTCATCGGCTTATGGAATGTGCTGCCGGAAGAGGTGGTGACAGCTACCAGTCTAGATGGCTTCAAGATAGGCTTAAACAAATTTATGGATGACAGATGTATCAATGGCTACTAGAATGAATGCCTAGGTGCATCTTTCAGGCTGGCGGTGGGGGCGGAAGCAGGACACTTCTAATGCCATTTGCTGGAGTTCAAGAGCAGGAAAAGGTTTGTCCTTGTCTCTGTTTGAGATGCCCATGGACAATTGGCGGGCCACTGTGTGCGATGGGATGCTGGACTAGATGGGCTGTGGCCTGATCCAGCAGGGCCTCTCTTATGTTCTTATGTTTATGTTCTTATGTTTTCAGATTATGGACAAGCTGAATTACAGTCTAGCTCTATCTGCCTGCTTTCCTGCCTTGCATGTCTTTCTTCCAAACCCATTTAAAGATTTTAAAAGACCCTAAATGAAGCTGCTGCTTCTTATTTTTACAAGGCACAGATATATAATTCACTTCCATTTACACATTTTAGGTGCCCTGGAATGCCATTTTATACACACGTTCCTTGGAATCAGTTCTATAGAAATCCGTCCTGTACCTGTTTTTTAAAAGATATGTATAAAACTGCACTGTAAATCAAAATGAGCATGCAAAGATGAAAGGGCTCAGGAAAATAAGCCCAATCTTTTTCTGCTTATATTGAATGAATTCATTATGAGAACCTAATTCTTAATATCCTTATAGCAATACCTTTTTTGATGACTTCTGTAACGTACTAAAAAAAAAAGATGCCACTATTGAAACGAACTAGTACCTAGCTCTGTTCAAAAAGATAAAACATGTTAATGTATCTGCAGCCAATTAAAATGCATTCATGCAAAATACTAGGCAACAAATAATGCAACACCTAGGCTTTTAACGCAACCAACTCTTATTACAATCTGTTTTGTTGCATTAATATTCACTTTGGCCCTGTGGTGGTGCAGTGGTTAAAAACACTAGGCTAGAACGCAGAAGTTCCCCGGTTCAAATCCCCACTCTGCTGTGGAAGCTTCTTGGATCTCTCCAGCAGTATCTAAATAAAATAGCCTTTCTGGGTAGTGAGAGAGCCTTGGGAAAGGGAAGGCTATGGGAGAAAACCATTACAAAAAATTCAGAGCAGAGCCCTTTAGGCAGTTGGGTGGAGCCTGCATTGACAGCCAACCCGGTGCCAAATAGTATATTAGTAATCCTTTGGATCACACCAGTAAGGCAAAGAAGGAAAATTCTGATGCCTGGGCAACTCAGAATTTCCATACCTTCATGCCCAAGTTCTTTCCATTCTCTTTCTAGATAGAAAAGTGACTCTACCTTGCTTCTACCTTAATGTCCACTTTCCAAAGGAATCTTAAGAGAACCTTGAAGCAAGGACTTTCCCCCACAAAAAAACGCAAATAAGTTGAAAAGTTTTTTTTAAAAAAACAAGAAACCTGCATTTCCCCCACCCAAGAGACCAACAGACAACAGATCCCTCAGCAAAGCATTGGAGTCAACATCCAGAAACTGAGCTTCATGAGCCCTTTTATTTCTGTTATTTTCCCATGCACCATGAGCTCCTTAGAGTTCCATGTGATACTGCCCCTGAGAAGTACACAGCAAGACACCAGTGTTAGGACAATTTGCCGGTCCTGCAACAAGGCCAGAAGGTTGCCACCTTTTTAATGTGTATGGTTACTACCAAAACCTTGTCTTCTCTTGTTGCAGTTTGGGGATGCTGCAGGGTTTAACAGTGAATAGAGACCCACTCAACCTCCCAGATTGGATCATCCCCTCCACCTTGTGCCAACTAAGACAGTTTCTGCATGGTATGAGTTGTCCCATGCCAAGGAGGGCTGAATCAAAGTTTGGGCCAGATGACCTGGTACCTGCACAAGGGGCATCCACATTGGAGACAGCCCACCCTGGCCAGCCAACACTGTTTTCGCTTGATACCCAGAAGCAGCCCTCTTCCACAGTCGCTTCTGAGTGCTGAGTGAAATGGTGCCGGGGTTATCAACACTGGTATACCAGACCAGCTACTCAAATACTGTTTGGACATAAGCATACTGCCTGGTAGGCCATCCTGTGGACTGGAGTGGGCTATTGTACCGTTGTCACCCTGTAGCCTATTTCGATGCCTCATCCAATCCAGACACAGTGCTCCAGTGGGAGGCTTATTCCCCCCCCCCCCCCCAGTAGACCACTCTGCAATGTGCACAGGGCACTACAGGGGGTTCTCTTGGGTGGTCTACCAGCCCCGTGCAGACACAGCCTAAGGAGGTCAGATTAAAGGAGATAAAGGTACTTTCTGCACTTACCTCAGTTAATCCATTTTAGCTAGATCCATATTACCTAGCTCTGAATCTGAACCTACTCGACTCCTATGTAAACTATGTGTTCTTAGTATCTCCTTGATCTGGATTAACAGAAAGGGTCAAAATTATGTGGCTACATCTGGGTAGTATTGATTTTTCTCCCTGCCTTGTCAACCCACCCTCTTTGTTGGTAACATCTCTGTATTTGAGATCTGCCTGAGCTAAGGGCACAGGCCTTTCTTATGAGGAATATTTGCATTTGAGGAATGTTGTTCAAACACGCCTGCAGCTGGGTGGCCACCACCAGGGAGGTCCTCTTAAGCAGTGGTTCAGCTCAGTGAAAGATTCTGGTCTCCAAATGTGCTGGCCAGGACTATTTTTGCTGCAATTGTTTCCAGGAGCCAATCATATGGCATTGGACTCCATGCGCTGAGTGGCTTAGCCAGCCAGCCATGTGGTAGACAGCTGTTCCAGTCTGCTCTCATAAATGCTTGAGTGCTTTAAAGTGGGCTTTGCCTCCAGCACCATTTTTGTACCAGGGGCCACTCCAGCACCCATTTCCACATAGACCGGCATGACTATTCGTGTGGGGTGGGGCACAGCCTCCTGGTGGCGTGGTCTAGACACAGATGCATTGTTCCATGAAAGCTGCTGGTATAGGCTAGCAGCCCAGTGGGAGCTTTCTTCTTGACCAAAAGGTAAAGTGCTCCTGCTGCCATTTTAATTGTGAAGGACTTGGTTTGATTAATTGACTTGATGTGTTGTTTACCATTAGTGCACTCTGTGCACCTCCTTGTTTTTAGTCTGCATCTAGAAATGCAAAATGCAGGTAACAGCCAAGGCTGGGAGTGACTCGGTGACAGACCAGATTTTGGGGGGGTTGTTTGTTTGTTTTTTGCTCTCTGCATAAGTCCATTCCTTGTCTTTCTTGTCCTTCTTCCACAGATAATCTACTATGTCTGCTGCCCACAGTAACAGCCGCAAGGCTTCAGGTTCTTAACCTGAGGAATCTAACCCAAGACCAGAGATCCCGTGTGATGTTTTGCATAGTAGAAGCAGCTACATCTGGGTGCATCCCCATGGGCTGGGAAAACATCGGGGTGGATTCAGGGCAGTCTTAATGCGAATCATAGTTCACATTAAGGACTCCCCATGGCAATCGAGGACAGGGTGGGTTCAAGCTGAACCCGCCAGTCCCCATGTAAATCATGGTAAATCCCTGTTTTCGCAGTTTTCTCCACCCCCTCCCCCCTTGCCTGATGGCGCAATTGCCTAGGTAAGGGCTTGATTTGCCCCAAGCAAGCACCTGACAGCCTCTCTGCACTCAGCTGAGCAGCTGTCAGGTATAGGGGCTGTCAAGTGCACGAGCTGAGCTCCGGTAAAATAATTAAAACAGCTGCGGCAGAAGAAGAACCCGCACTGCTTTAATTAATTTACCGGAGCTCCACTCATGCACTTGACAGCCCCTATACCCATCTGACAGCTGCTCAGCTAAGTGCAAATGGGTGGTCAGGTGCTTGTTTGGGGTAAATCAAGCCCTTACCTAGGTGATCGCACCATCAGGCAAGGGGAACAGTTGCAATCACAGCATTAGCGGCGGGGACCGAAAAACCCCGCCCGCTAATGCTGCGATCGATCGGTAATAACCCAGGAGTGCGGCCCCGTGCCCCCCTTGATAATCCGTTCTTGCCACCTAATTCGGGGCAAGAACAGTTAGAAAGGGGGGTTTTCTTGCTCTGGGTTATTGCCTTTTGTCCCTTATATAGCCCAAATTAGGGCTTTGCATGGGGACTCTCCTGAGGCAAACTCACATTCGCCTCGCAGTATTCGGAGAATCGGGACGCGCACTAACTGATGTTTGGTTTTTTCCTCCTAAGTCTGTCTGTCTGTCCATCTAGTATTTCTATGTTTTTTACTGAAAGCTTATAATTGCTTACTATATAGTTACACTGCAATTGTGTTTTACATCCTTGTTATAAACTATCTGGAGCTTTCCCATACAAGATTAAATGCAAATCGTCCAATCCCATTTAATTTTTTATTACCAGACTTTATGAGGACTATCCTGCTAAAATCTGCAGGAAAAAAAAAGTCCTTAGAAAAACTGTTCTCTGTCCCATTTTGGTGCCCAGCCCACTCCCCGCCCCATGGGAATGCTACTGGACTTTGAGGCTGCCTCCCCCCCCCCCATATCCTTCTGGCCAATGGGTAGGATTTCACATCTGGGAAGGTCTGCCCGCTCCCCTTGCCATCCTCCAAATTAAAATACTCAAGTGGGAATGCAGCCTATGTGGACCGTTCTTTTGTTTAGGAATAGCAGACATACAAATGGGTAAAACTGAAAAGGACATTACTGCCTTGGGTTTGGCTGGCAGCTGAGCTCACTGCTTCATTATTGGTGCCTTCTGAATAGGCCCTTGGCCTCAGACTGCCTCATTTCGAGTGAAGGGGTCTCCTTGGTTTTTTGCCACCAGATCATTCCAGCCTACCTGCACTCTTGCAAATAATTCTGTATTACATGGACTTCAAAGGGACAACAGCCAAATTAGATAACATTGCCAGCCTGTGGGAAATTAAACTCAACTCCTTCACATGCACCAGGGCTGGCGATAGCACCTGGAATTTCCGGATAGTTAGTAGTAGCTGCCCCTGAGGCCTTGAAGCTTCATCCAGACTGCACTAATTTAATCCACATTATTTGGATAATCCAGAATAAAGCATGGATAATTGAAATAAAATGTGTTTGGATGTGCTTTGCTTCAGATTATCCATGTAATGCAGATCAAGAAAGTGCCGTCTAGATGAAGCTTGAGTTGTACTGATGGCACTTGGAGCATCTCCAGGCAACTGGGTTTAGATGCTATTTAAATTTCCCACATTATTCTTGGTGCAGTATCTCACCGGGGGATTTTTGGCAAGCTGCTGGCTCCACCAAGCTGCTCCGTGCTGGATGGAATATTACCACCATTAGCAGGTGTGATGGGCTGACTAGGGACCACTGACTATGAAAGCTCACCAGTTAACACTGTTCAAGGACTCAAAAGCCGTTCAATCAGCTTGGAATAGGATACAAATGGACTACAATGATATGTCCACCGTCTTTCTGGAATGGTTTTGCTGTAAGCTTCGTGGGCTATTTAGCCTTCCTGTCCATCTGCACTGTGAAATGGCTACAACATTAGAAAGGTAACACCATCTGGATTTTTTTCTTCATCTTCTTTCCAGAAATATATGTTAATCCTTAGTGGCTTTCCAAAAGGCCCAGAGGAAATGTGAAACAGAAAACAAGCAAACTTTCCACTTCAGGTTGGAAACATAACCGTCTTTGCTTTTGAAAACCCAAGTAATTTTCCTCAGTGACCTTTAGATTTCAGAAGAACCTTGTGAAAGGCAAATATTTGGGTCAGCTTTGTCCCAAGGACTCAAGCAGCCTTGCTTTGCTTTCTGCATTGTTCACTCTACCCTTTATCAGTATAATCTGAAGGAATGTGAACAACTTCACAAAGGTTAAACAGATTTTTACAAATCACCCTAAACAGGAACAGATTTAGTGAAGGATTTTGTTTCAGAATGGCGGAAGGCAATGTGTATAACCATTCGGGTTAGAAAGATCAACAAAATTCTTCGTGCTCTAAAGCGGATCTAATTCTAGCAAGAGTTATTTATTAATTTATTTCTTTTTAAGACAAATCAGAACACTTTTAAAAGCACCAGAGCTGCTTTTGCACTTGGCTTCCTGCCCATTGCATAGGAAGAGTGTGTTAACGACAAACATGTATTAGCGTTCACACTTGGGAAGGATAGTATATGGCAGACTAACCCCCATGTGCCCAGAGACTTCCATTGTCTGAGTGTGTGTCCGATCACTGACAGTGTGCTGGCGTCTTGACTGTGATGCCTGGCACAAGTGCACCAGCTCTACAGCAATTGTGATGCTTTGTGCATCACCTGATGTGCCAGCCCTCTTGTGCAGCACCTCAGATGACCCCTTGCACTGGAAATGGTGTAAATGCTCACTGGTTGGACACTTCAGGTCAGCTTCACGTGCACCATCAGTAGTTTACGACAGGTTAACATCTGGGCAGAATGAGGAGCTTCTAGACTGTAATCGCCTCCTGCAAGTGCAGAAGCACCTTCCCAGATGTCAACCTATCGTAGACTATGGGGCAAAGTGCAGAAACACCTCAGGTTATTTGACAGCATGATTTCTGATCACTCGTCCTTGGTGACTCTGCTGCTAAATGCCAGGTCAGTTCATAGCAAAACTGCAGCCTAACAAAAATCATCACACTCCTTGTCTTCCCTCTCAGCCTATTTAATTCGCTTACAATTATATCTTCATTATTCATAACCTATTTACACCATTTAAGGGGAAATAAGTTTCTCAGAAATTTCTATTTGATTCCATTCTGGCAGTCTTTCTAATAATAGTAACTATATCTGGATAAACTTGTTAGTTTCTTCTAACCCCTGCCCCCCCATCACCCTTTTATGTGCCAATGTTAATTCATTTATAATCACTTCTCATATTATTTTGTACCAGCTATCTTTCAGCAAATCATTTCCAGTCTTCTAGTTTCTCAGAATCATTAACTTTGCTGCATACATCATGAAGTGTAACAAATGAGGTTTCTCAGATGACAAAGAGTGTTTCCGCTCTAGCTGCAGAAACCGGATTAACCGCCCCATAAGTAAGATTAAAGACACTTACCTTAAACGGCTTCCGCATTGGAGTCCTCTTCTGCAACCCTTTGCAAAACCGGTTTTGCCACCGAAATCCAGATTAAACTGAAAAATCAGGTCTTCAGTCCGTGACTTCGCTTCCGCACATGGCCAGGCGAAGGGATGGATTCCCTCCAGCCACCATGTTGGGAAGGGCGGAAGCAGGACTGCCTGCTTCCGAAGCCCTTTCCCTGTGCGTCAGGCATTGCCGGAAACTTGCTGTGACTGGCAGCTCCATGCTCCAGCCCCGTGGCTCCGGGGGCTGCATCAGCAGTACGCAAGCCGGAGGACATTTGGAATGGTGCTGATGCATCCGCACAGCACCCACTCCATCCATCTTCCCGAATCCGTCCTCCCCGCGCGTGTGTGGATGCGCATGGATCCCTCAGATCAGTCACTATTTGTGACGGATCTGGGGGAGGACAGATTGCCAAAAAGCAGATCTATTTACATCCGCTTTGTGGCGGCAAATGCGAAAACACCCAAAGTTACAGGGAGAAATCATGTTATAGTCCAATTTTTAAATTAATTTCCCCAATTTCTGGTATGATTTTTTTTTTACATCTTCTATTGCTCTCCAATATTGTTCTATTTTAATACACTCTCACCATAAATATGGAAAGAAGGACTTTTGGTCACACCCTATCCAGCATTTCTCCCGTTATTCTTGTGATCTTGAGTGAGATTTTGTACCATCTGAAAATAACTTTCATATATAATTCCCTTATTTTTTGCTGATTTCAACCATTTATAGTTTCCAACAGCTTTATGATTCCATCTTTTTTCAGGTATTTGTTCCTTAATATCTTTCCCTCAGACCTCCCTTAGTTCTGTCAGGGGCTTTGGAGAATGGGGCACCTCAGAGAATGCTCTGGCATGGACCATCCACACAGCATGGAGCTGCTTCTGTCTGGAAGCAGCTCCAAGCGTGTGGGTCTGTCCCCCATCACCCATTGCTGGAGACCACTCATGTGCTCCATAGCTCTACTACCATGCTCCTAGTAAACACCCACATGCACCCTTTGCACTACTCCGATGTGAAGGGTTCGTGGTGACATAGCCGGAGCCACATGCCACATTTCTCATTGCTGTAACAATGGCCCACCATGCATCGCCATTGCTGTCACGAGGCAATTGCTGTTAGACAGTAGTGTTCACACTTCCATGACACTTAGTTAAGTGTTAGGTAACTGTGGGATGGGGACAGTGTTCACAATGCAAATGCTGGCCTCCATCCCTGGCCTTAATGTCCTTAGAAGTGTCCCAGGGAGGTTAGGTACAAAGAGGCCCTATGACTAGAAGATTGCATCTGTATCATTATATTATAAATTACTGATGTTAACCATTTCGGTGCTTCATTACCAAAGTCTCTCTTATTTTAGGTTACAGCTTATTTAATACCTAGGAGAGCTCAGAAGAGAGCTATGACTAACCCAAGGTCACCCAGCTGGCTTCATGGAGGGGGGCAGAATCTAACCCAGTATTCCCAGATAAGAGTCCGGCTCTTTAACCACTAGACCAAACTGGTACTCCTTTGTGTCATTTGCTTAGTTATTCATGGCTTCCTTGACTGAAAAATACATTCTTGTGCTGCTTTTTGTTCCAAATAAAAGCAGACGCTCTAGACCGGATGCCCATGTACCCAGATCTTCCCAGAGAGGTGTCCCAGAAACCCAGAAAAGGCTTCATAAATCTAAAAGGTCTCCCAGAGAAAACCCTACCACCAATGCAGAGGCCTCCTTTGGAGGTCCCAACACCTACAACTGAAAATGGGTTGTGTTGGGGTGACGCTGCAGCATCCCAGGGTCCTCAGTGTCCGGATCCCATTCTAGGTGGAAACGTTGTGTCTGGGAAAGGTGCAGCTGCCAAACAACCGGTGGCACCATTTTAATGTTAGTTAGCGGCTGCACTGGCATCAGCCTGAACAATCTTTAGGCACTAGCGTTTTCTGCTGAGGGAACACATCAACAGCAACAGATTTAGGGCAGCCCTGTTTTAAGTCCACTCATTTTCATCTGAAATTATTTTACAACAACAAAGAGTGTGTTTGTGCATGTGTGTATTTGTGTATGTTTAAAAAGACTTCTGAATAATGATTATGTTTGACATCTATAAGCTACTACCAGAAACATTTAAATACTGCTATAATCAAAACCACACGTGGACCTGATCTCTTTGCAGCTACTTGGCGATGTCTTACAGAATGCATCTTTTCACATCTCAGGGACTACCTAATTGGTAAATCATTATAAAAATGGCACTTTTGGAAAATATTTGGAAGCTTTTTGCAGCCTTAATAGCATACAAGTCATAGCTTGAGGTTTGGATGGCATGGTTACTTGCTGTACGATAAAGCTAAAGTGAATGTTGATTTCAAAAACCATTATGTGCTGAGAATACAGAATAGATACAAATCCAGATTGTGTTATAAAATGACTTTGTGGGTCTCAGCACAAGAAGCATGTTTTAAATGAGAAATGAAAAGCAAAGAAAGATACTTAGGGCGCATCCCCATGGGGCTGCCCCTGATGCACTGTGGCTTCAGGGCAGCCTTAACGTGAATTAAGATTCGCATTAAGGAGTCCCCATGGCAATGGAGGACAGGGCGGGTTCAAGGCGAACCCACCCGTCCCCATGAAAACTGCAGCAAATCCCTGCATCCAGATGCCACAGTTTTCTTCACCACCACCCCTTTATCTGAGCACTAAATCGCCCAGGTAAGGGGCTGATTTACACAAACACTTGCCTGACAGCTGCTCTGCAATCAGCTGAGGAACTGTCAGGGGGTTATAGCAGCTCTCATGTGCACAAGCAGAGCTCTGCTAATGAGCAAGGAGCTAATTAATATGCACCTCCTTCTAAAGAGCTCCATATTAATAAGCTCCTTGCCGGGAGGCTGACTCATTGGAGCTCACAAGAAGCAAATTAACTGCCATTTAGTGCGAACTGGAATATTTTTTATCCAGATGCAGGGCCAAATTCAAATTGAGCCCCCCCCCCCCATGCGTTTGCTGATAACATGGGCTCAATTTGACAGGATGTGAAACCTGCCCACTAATGACACGAGCGTCATCTCCTCCCCTAATAACCTAGAAGCATCCCCATGCGCCAACTCAGCCTCCAAAATAATGCAGACTTGCCTCGCAAACCATAGCGAGAACAGTTTTCTAGAGGACTAAATTTACTTCGGATTTGGGCAATTTGGTCCGCGTGTAGCCCGGTTTGGGGGCTCTGCATGGGGATGCTCCTTGCTGAATTCGGATTCGATTTGGACTTTATAGTGCATGGGGATGGAACCTTAAACATCTTTTGATAACGATCATGAAATCTGCCTCATAAATAGATGCAAGCACCCCAGCAGAGAAGAAGTGAAAGCTTGCTGCAAATGTTAGAATAGAATAGCTTCTCCATTGCATACTTCAAACAGCCTTGTATTGGAAAAGTCATTTTGCAAAGTTGTCTCTGTCAACATAATTCTGACAAAGTAACTGTTGACATACATGCAGGATATCCCCCTTCATCTGTTCCAAGATCAGTCATCAGACTGGAGGAGATGACACATTAGAAGCATATGTGAGCAAGATGTGTTCACTACAATGTACACTACAAGGTACAAACAGAGACATTTCCATTTCTCTTATTCTTTCATGAGTTCTGAGATCAAATTTGTGATCTGTGCTACAGTTGAATATCTCATGAAAAAAAGGTCACTGTGTTTTACTCACTGCAGATGCAACATTTAACCACATGTTCATCCAGATGGGTCGATAATGGTGTCATTATGATGTTGCTATGGTGGGATCACCTCCATAGCCCCACTTTTTCATACCTAAGAAGGGTTTCTTAACTGTTGCTGGAAAACTGGGTTTTTTTGGAAGTGGTTTGAATCCTTTTCCTGTGGGGACAGATTTCTGGGTTGACTGCAATTGCCAGATGCTTGTTTGCTTCGTTTTAAAGTGCTTTAATTAGCACTGTAAATAGCGTTGTAAATAGCGTTTTATTCCATGAGTGGGAACAAGGCTTGAGGGTGTTTTCTCAAAGGGTGGATTATGAGCAAGAGACGAACTGCTCAAGGCTGTGTGTGGTTCTACCCAAAGTTAAAAAGAAAAGGGACAGGAGCAAGTGACTTGGAAGAGAAGAAGGAGAGCTGAACCCCAATCTTGTAGACAGCTGTGAAGAAGGCTCTCTACCACCCCCAAGAGAAGAAGAAGAGTTGGCTTTTCTACCCTTCTTTTCTCACCCATTTAAGGGGACTCAAAGGGGCTGACAAAGATTTTCTATTCTTCTCCCCACAGCAGAACAGCCTGTGAGGTAGGTGGGGCTGTGAGAGCTCAGAAGAGAGCTGTGACTGGCCCAGACTCACCCAGCTGGCTTCATAGAGGAGGGCAGAATCAAACCCAGTATTCCCAGATAAGAGTCCGGTTCATTAACCACTAGACCGAACTGGCTCACCCCACTAGACCAAGGTCTTCAGAGAACCAGCAGAAAAGGTGGGAGCCTCTGCATAGAAAAAACAAAACAAAACATTGCCCTTTGTGTCTCCTGCATTATCCTGTAGCAGCCAGAAAACAGAAAACAAAGCTGCAGCCCTTATGACACAAAAAGCAAAAAAAAAGCATCAAGGTGCAGCGTTCAGAATATGGCATGAATTAAAATGAAGCTTTCCACATTTTCTTCCTTTCTGTATGGAGAAGCATTAAAAGGTTCAGGGATAAGCAACTGAGCCAGGAATATGTAATTGCCCACCACCTGGATCAGGAAACTATAGTTATGAGTTTTGGACAGAAAAAACCCCCACAGTATTTAAAGCCCATGGTTGAAGATGCTGGTTAGTTTCAAAAATTAGAAGCGGTGCTTTATTAAATTCTGCTTGATTTAGATACACAGAGTGGGGCGGAATCTGTATGTGAAAGCAAAGGTTCCTTTATATCCCATTTTATGAGGCTGATATAAACAGCAGAAACTTAGGCTGTCCTTTACTTCCAAGATGGTTTGAGCAAAACTCTTTTTTGATGCAGTTGAGAACTCTATACCTTTGTCCTGCTCAAATACTTGCTTATCTATAACCTAAATAACTTTGCACTCCTTGCAATTCATCGCCCTTCCTAGCAAATGTTTTTAGTTATCCCCACACCCAAGGCCAGCCTGCATATATTTCATGGCTCTGTTTACCATCCACCTAAACACCCCCAATTGTGACTGATGTAACAGGTTTTCTTTTTCAGCCACTCCTTGTTTCTCATAGGTCAACAATCCTATCCCATCTATTGTCTGTTTGAGAATATCCCTGTAAATTCTGAGTTGCAAATATTTGCTGTATCTGTACAGAGTCCAAAAGTGCTTGAGGCACCCGCTCCCTTGTGTTCCAGCTTCTTCCTGAAGTCATCTTAAAATGGTAAGTGAGCAAAACTGGACCCTGTTCACACTTGGCCAGCCATATTTGGGGATATATCTCAGGACAGAGGTGTATTGTCCACATGCTAATGCAGACTCTGGTAGACCTCACCTGTGACCTGCTGTAGCATGTGGACAGCAGGTCCCTATTCCAGACTTTATTCCAGAATAAAGCCAAGTGCGAAGAAGCCCCTGTTCTGTGTTGTCACCCCAAGGGCATTCCTTGCAAGCAGCCCACACATACCACCCCAACTCTACACCGCAAAACAATCTAGATACCCTAACCTGATTCCTCCATATATGTCCTTTAAAGTTTCACCCTAATGTCAACTGGGCTAACGGAGATTCATACTTATGTAGCTCTTTACACACTTCTCAAAGTGGAGGAGGCAGAGTGAGTATAGATTGGCAGGTATCTAATTTATACGTAGAGATGTAATTCCAAAATAATTAACCCAACAAGCTAGTCCACTGGGCTCTGACACTGTTATGTCCACACAGTTTTCCGGGAAACAATATGGAAGATATTTGCCACTGCTTTCATTTGATAATATTCTTGGGATGAAATGCAGAATCCTTTGCACGCACAGCAAAAGTTCCACTGGGGACCAAAATCTCTTTCCTAGAAATAACTGCAGTCATTTAAAAAGAAATACAGTATTGTGAGAAATAAAACAGACCTGGCCATCTGTGTGCTTGCTTAGTCTGATGGTCAGGTCTGGTAGATCATGATTGTTCACCTTTAAGCTGTTCCTTCTCTCCCTTCTTATTATTCATCTTTAAAGCAAAACAAGCTTTCACTTAGAAGGTGGTGCACGACAACAAAAGATAACTAGCTGGGGAAACTAATCTTTTCATACTTTTATTTATTCAAAAGATAAATGGTCCAGGTCATAATGGCTTGATACAGTCAGACCTCCATATCTTGGGTGATACGTTCCAGGCCCTACTATGGTTAACAAAAACTGTGGACATTTCAAATGCAAGGAAATGCAATCACTGTCCCATAATTCTTGTGAAATCCCAGAATTGTACAGGATCACTTGTGAAGGGCAAGAATCGTCCCTGCCTCTTTCCTTGATCTTTAGGCAGGCTTGTGTGTGAGGGGAAGCGTGGGTGGGAAAGGAAACATTGTTGTAAGGTGTGAAGTGGGTGAATTGATGCAATGAAACTGTCTGTTGTAGAGGGGAAGCCTGGCATTTTATCTAACAAGGGGCTGTCCTGCAGGGTGAAATCCCACCCATTTCATGATGCATCTGTCCCAATACTGCTGTAGTGTTCCCACAGCAATAAGAAAGAAGCATTTTAAAAGCAAAAATGGGGGGGGGGGGAAACCACCTGAGTTTTCTCTCTTTCTCAGGGAGGTAACCTTATTGCCCCCCTGGAAGAGAGAAATTTCAAGCCCCTGCAACCCTTGGAGCTGCATGTTAATCAGCTCCTTACAGGGAGGCTGACTCATTCAAGCAGAAAGAGGTACATAATTAATGAGGCACTTGCTTGCTCCTGCTTTTGCCCAGTAATTCGAGTCTGTTTTAAAAAATCTTCCCTGCTCTTTACAGCCCCTATACTCACCTGAGAGTCCAGCTGTCAGGTGGGTATAGGGCACCCAGCTAGGCAACTGTCAGGTGAGTATAAGCACTGTAAAGAGCAGGGAAGATTTTAAAAAACAGATGCCAGAGCTCTTTAAAATCTTCCCTTTCTTCGATTTCCCCTTTGTTGCATTGTCAGCCGCAGACTCTTCACCCAGCTCCGTCCTGGGTGCTTTTGGTGCCGCTAACTTCAAAGACCCTTTGGAGCCTTTGCAGCCTTTGACAGCTGCATTGCTCTCACAAGGGGGTTTTCTTTGGAGCCTGCACTAATCTCCAAAGTTGCCTTCGGAGGGACTTCAGAGCCTTTGCTAATCTCTGAAGGCAACTTCAGAGACTGCACCCCTGTCCCCCAAAATACCTGAGGTGACGGGCAGACCCCTTGTGTGTAGATATGGATTTGCAAATGGGTGCTCTGGTCTTTCCACAGCAGGCAGGCTAGCACCCATTGCTATTGGGTGCTAGACCACCCATGGAAACACATTGGGTACTTCCCTTAATCCGGATCTAGTAGATCTAGATTAAGGGAAGTACCCATTCCTTACATCCGGATCTTCTTAGATCCGGATTAAAGGAGCGCAGTGGAAAAACACACATGGAGGCCAAGAATGTGTATTACACAGGCCGGATTAAGGGTCTGTACAGAAACGGCCTGTACTACCAAGAACACAGGCCAGAAATCAAGCCTGTACTTGGTAAGCAAGGAAAGCCATGGTCTATGCCAGTATGTCTTTCATGTTTTTGTTTGAAAAATCTTTTTATTTAGGCTTCCAAAACCATTTTTCATTTCAACAGAACATTTAAGGGAAGAACACTTTCAAACTTTAAAAGGAAAAGATGTGAGAAAGGTATTTCTCCCACTCTCAAAGAGCAGAGGTGCCGGAGACTTCTGAATGCTGCCATTACACAGACATATGTTCTGCTATTCGACAAGTTATGAAGTGATTATTAGAGTAGCACAAAAAACAGATTTTTTTTTAACAAAGTGAAGGTGCTATTTTCTCAGGTTCTCTGAGAACACATAGACTATTTTTTTTCCAATCCAATCTGTTCTCCAGTAGCTTGATGTCCGCAGGGTTTGTGAGGCCATCTTAGGCATCGTAAGCCTAGCAACTTGGAGGGTGCTACCTCACAGCTTAAGTCTGAATGTGCAGATAGTTGGAAGGAACAAAACAAGCTTTAAGGTTTGTGGGAAAATAATTTCAGTACGTTCAAAGGTTGTTCCCTTTCTCACCCACAATTTGCTTTTTTAAACAGGTGGTAATGCAGCATACTCACAGCATTTTAAGTGATAACAGCAAGATCCACATGGCCAATTCAAGCCACACCAAATGGGGGCCATGACTGCAGTAACTTCACATCACTGCACATTGAGGGCTTGTTCACACTTGGCTTTATTCTGGAATATATCCTGGAACAGGAGCCTGCTGTCTTTCTGGTAGTGCAGCTACAGCAGGCCCCAAATGACGTCTGTCAGAGTCTGCATTAGCATGCAGACAACAGATCCCTATCCTGAGATATAGAATCATAGAATCATAGAATCATAGAATGGTAGAGTTGGAGGGGACCTCCTGGGTCATCGAGTCCAACCCCCTGCTCAAGGCAGGATCTCCTAAACCATCTCAGACAGATGGCCGTCCAGTCTCTGCTTGAAGACCTCCATCGAAGGGGAACCAACCACCTCCCGTGGCAGCCTGTTCCACTGGTTGATCACTCTTACTGTTAGAAATTTTTTCCTAACATCTAAACTAAATCTTTTCCCCTGCAGTTTCACCCCATTGTTTCTAGTCCTTCCTTGAGAGAGTGAGAACAGGGCTGATCCCTCTGCCTTGTGACAACCCTTGAGGTATTTGTAGACAGCTATCATGTCTCCTCTCAGTCTTCTTTTTGGTAGACTAAACATTCCTAGTTCCTTAAGCCGTTCCTCATAGGACATGGTTTGCAGACCGTTCACCATCTTGGTAGCTCTCCTTTGAACCTGCTCCAGCTTGTCAGCGTCTTTCTTAAACTGGGGTGACCAGAACTGGACACAGTACTCCAGATGAGGTCTGACCAAGGTAGAGTAGAGGGGGATAATAACTTCACGTGATCTGGACTCTATGCTTCTCCTAATACACCCCAGGATTGCGTTTGCCTTTTTTGCAGCTGCCTCACACTGTTGACTCATGTTCAGTTGATGATCTACCAGGACACCCAAGTCTTTTTCACATGTGCTGCTGCTCAGCCGAATTCCTCCCATTGTATATGTGCTTTTTTCATTTTTCTTGCCCAGGTGCAGAACCTTGCATATATTCCAGAATCCGGTCATAATCACCACACTCATCTGGTGTCCAGTGGGGACAGTGTTCATGAGAAGGATGAAAGATACAACAATATGGACTTTAGACCCTGGTATCATTATAGACAAGAACAATTAAAATTTGATTTCCTTTCAGAATGACAGAAGAGGTTTCATGGAGAACTGAGAGTGCCTCCAGTCACATGGTATGCCACAGTACCCTTCACAGCAGATTCGGGTCCACCAGCATCCTTTTACTTTTCTAGAATGCTTTGCCACTGGGGTTAAAAAAAGCCGCACATGGGTGGCACAACATACTGTGTGTCTGGAAGCACCCTACATGTTGGAACTTTGGAAAAGGACTGGAACGGAGCAATGATTTATGTCACTCTGGGGAACTGAAGTAATGAACTAGAAGATGTGACCCAAACTGGGTGAATTCCCATTACAAGCTTAAAACGGTTTCAAAACGGTTTCAATCCTCGCAGTCCCCACGTCAGGCTGGCTTAACAGGCTTTCCGCGTGTTAAATTGCCCCAAAGCGTTGTAAATGTTAACACTGATTTCAACAGGTCTCGCTCCGCTTCATGCATTTGAAACATTTTACATTTCTTACTGTGGGAACGGTAGGGTTTTAGTGGGATGAGAATGCATGTTTAGGGTTTCCCTCCCCCAATAGCTTGCTTCCAAAGATAGTGATTTTACTGTAAAAAATCCACCCCTACAGCAGCGGTGACTGTAGCAATCCACCCGCTTCACACCTGATAACAATGTTGCAATTCTGTGCAATTCTGGCTCTTTAAAAAAGTTCTGACCTTTAGAAAGGGAAAAGGAGGGAAGCAGCTGCAGGTTCTGGGAGATGTGTGAATGTTTTTAAGGCTGTGGCGAAGGGGGCTTGAGTTGTCACTGCTGCTGTGTGCCCTGGGCAATGGGGAGAGGAGGGGAAAGAATCGCTGGCTGCCCGGTGCCGTTTTTCATCCATCCAGGCAAGCGGCAGCCACCCAGCCACCCAGCTAGGCTCCGTGAAGGGTTCCGTTATGGGTGGCGCGTTCATGCCAGGAGGCAGAGGGCAGGGCAGCCCTGAAAAGCAGATTTTAGAAAGTAGCCACTTGAGCCCAACTTGAGTCATGCATGCCACGTACGCTCCTCAGAATCCGGATTGAACGCGATTAAGTTGAAAGTAATGGGATCAGGCAAAATTCGCGTTTGCATCCGGTTCTATTATTTCGGTTTAGGGAAACCGTATTAAGCTTGTAATGGGAATGCGGCCACTATCTCCCAAATAAAACAAATATTTAAAGGCTGTCTGGGCGGGGGGGGGGGAGGGGGGGATGGTTAGGGTGGTAAGATAATATTGTCTAAATTGAAGGGGACTGAAATTGAATGTGCATAATGTATTTTATTGAATACAGTATAAATAAATATAACTTGCTTTCAAAAAACATAAAGCTGGTAGCCTCTTTGTAATACAACTCTTAATGGATTTCACACATTTCCCAAGTGAATTAAACAACTCCTTATTAAGAAGCTGTAGCAGGATTAGCAGTGTGTCTGGGTAGCAAAGCTTTTAGACCTTCTGAGCTAGAATATGGTTACTGCAGCTCTTTTCCTTGTAGCCTTGCATTAAGCTTGTTTGTAAGAATGAAATGACTGCACAAGACATTCCTTTGTTCTGCGGCACTTTAGATGAAGGAGTGGTTTATCCCCTCTCCCTTAATCTTACCAATTATTGCAAGGAGACCTGCCAAGTTCTTGGCTGTCCTGTTCATTACTTCGGTGTCTTTAACAGCTACCAGAAAACCAAAGCTGATCTGAAAAATGCTACCTCAGTACAGAGATGATGTGGCGAAGTTTCATTTGCTCAGCTGAAGGATGTTGTGGGCCACCTGGGCCACAAAATGCCTTATTTCCATCCACTTGCTATGCAATCCCCCTGAACCAGCATTTGATCCACACTGAAAGGCCATTTAAACTATGCCTCCTGGTGTAGGGAAGCAGTTCTCCACAAGCCCACTTCTTCCCTTAGCCAGGCACCCTGTCTAAATCTTCTGAAGCCCATTTGTAGTTGTTCCAAACAACTAAAGTTTACTACTCAGACCATGTGCACCACTTCTGCCCTGTTCTCTTTCTCTCCATGCCTGTACGGAGCAGATGTTTGCACCCAGGTGCATATGCCCACCCAGGTTTCTAGGCTGTGCACAGAAAGGAAATGGAACAGCAGACATGCTATTCTACAGCTATGACTGGAGTGGTTTCCTTCCCAGCCTGCAATTACTTTGCTTAGCAATCGTGATTAACACTGGGCCTGTTTGCACTTATGTGATCAAGACAGCCCTGCACACTCTAGGACGAAGCATACGCAAACTGTGGTGCCACCTCTGTTCCAGAGCAGCCCAGAGATGCCCTGATCACCAGGAGCTGTGGAGCAGTAAAACGCAGTGTGAGGGCAGCTGTGGCTGTGCAGTTGTGTGCTGCGTTGCCAATCACGATAACAATGGGACTGTCCGCACTTCAGAAGCTCCCAGGTAGGTTGATCTGGGTGAAGTTTGGTATGGGGTCAGCACTCCCTGTACAAACAACGGCCACTATCCCTGAACCTAACTTCTGTGAGATATATCAGAGAAATAGCAGTGTTAGTCTAATTCAGAAAGTCCAGCAAGGTAGTTAGTAGCACTTAGAGACTAACAGAAGAAGGGTTGGTGGCATAAGCTTTCCCATTGGGCCCCCTAGCATATGAAGAAGCAAAAGTGTCTACAAACACTCATGCCAGCAACCCTTCTCTTGTTAGTCTCCAATTGCTACTAAATACCTTGCTGGACTTCTGGGAGATAGCATCCCTTGGGCGTTACTACCTTCTCTTCCTTAATGGGCGCATCCCCATTAAAAGCCTAATCCAGTTTCCTTAAACCGAAATAATAGAACCAGATGCAAACGCAAATTTGCCTGTTCCCATTACTTTTAACTTAATCGCGTTGAATCTGGATTCTGATGATCGTACGTGGGGTACGTGACTCAAGGTGGGACTCAAGTGGCTACTTTTTAAAAGCCACTTTTTGGGGCTGCCCTGCCCTCTTCCTCCTGGCATGGACACGCCACCCATAAGGGACCCCTTCACCGAGCCTAACTGGGTGGCTGGATGGCTGCCGCTTCCATGGATGGAGGAAAAATGGCAACGGGCAGCCAGCCAGCGATTCTTTCCCCTCCTCTCCCCATTGCTCAGGGCACACAGCAGCATCGGCAACTAAAGCCCCTTTGCTTTAAACATTCACACAGAACCTCAGCTGCTTTCCTCCCTTTCACTTTCTAAAGATCAGAACTTTTAGAATTGCGCAAAATTGCAACATTGTTATTCCAACCATCAAGGTGTGAAGTGGTTCCATCACTACCGTGTAGCAATCGCTGTTAAGTGGATTTTTACACTGAAATCACTGTCTTTGGAAGCAAGCTATTGGGAGAGGGAAACCCTAAACATGGATTCTCATCCCTTAAAACAGTACTGTCCACACAGTAAAAAATGTAAAACATTTCAAGCGCACGATCCGGAGTGAGACCTGTTGAAATCAGGATTGAGATTCACCACGCTTTGGGGTGGTTTAACACTGGGAAAGGGTGTTAAGCCAAACTGCCATGCGGACGAGGACTGAAAACGTTTTGAATCCGAGATAAGGTTGCCGTGAAGACACGGCCAATGAGACGCAACTTACAAAAGTGTTGTTAAAAAACTAACAATTTAAATTCCATTCTATTCTTCCGACTAGAGACATGCACAAGTTTTTTGTGTGTTTGATTTTATTTGAACTGAGGCTGCATCCCCAAAAGACTTATTTACTTCTCCACTGTCACTCTACTGTCACTCTATTGAAGTGGACTTTAAAAGTGCCATGCAAATCAGGAATAAGCGTCCGCATGAGGCTCAGGAAAATTCGTTTTTTTAACGCACCTTCCGTCCCCATAGGATCCCTGTTTTCTTTGCGCGCATCTTTTTCTCCCCGCCCCTGCTCTTGTTCATAGGGTGCCAGCGGGAATGGGGAGGGACTGTGCTCGGTGTGGCCACAACCAGGAAGACAATCCCTGACAAGTGCAAAGGAGAAACAGCGATCGGCTCTCTGTTTGTCTCCCAGATCTCCCCCCCCACCCCCGAAATGGCTTCTCATGCTGGAAAACATTCACTCTCACCACTTTCCCTGTTATTGCTTTCAAAAATCCACCCTGTCCAGCGCACGATCGCTCATTCACTCATCACTTTCCCTGTTATCGCTTTAAAATCCACCCCTAGCAATAATCCACCCATTTCACACCTCACAGCGATTGCAACAATGTTGCAATTCTGCGTGATTCTGGCTCTTTAGTTCTGAGCTTTAGAAAGTGAAGCTGCTTGTGCTTCTGCTGTGTGTGCAGGCGGCAATCCCCGCCCCTTTTGCCACGGAGCGTCCTCAAGGTAAATGTAGCGAGGAAAACCCGCGACTTACAGAAAGAGCACTGGAAGAGTTGTTTAAAGTGCATGTATTTTGTCGTGCGATTTCCACGTTTTGTAGCAATGGAACCTTGTTAAAAACCCTGGCTTGGGGGCGCTCAGAGGCAAAAGGAGAGTCTTGGCAGACTTTTTATTCCTTGGGGACAGGCCCTGAGTGTGACAAAACTCGTATTTGTTTGAAAAGAGCTCCTTCAAACGTGGTAGGATTTGGATTCAATGCTAATGTTATTTGAATGCTATTCAAATTCAATTCAAATCCCTCCCACCAGTCACGGCTACGAATCTGCTATGAAGCCCCTACGAACACGGTCTGAACACAGTGAATCCGCTCTGAATCTGCTGTGAATCTGCTCTGGATCTGCTGCAGATGTGACTGGGCGGTCACTTTTCCACCTCCCCACGTTTACAAGTATAACAAAGCTTTGAAATAAGTGTACAGAAGCATTTGCTTTGCATTGAAGTCAACCTTCAAATGTAGCCAACATTCGATTTGCATTCTAATGTACGAATGTGAACAAACTCGATCGAATTTTGAACAGGGCGAATATTTGCGCACATCCCTAGAAATGTTAATAAACTATAAAAGCAGAAAGCATTCAATAAACAGGGGGGAAAATCTGGCACTTATGCTTTTCTGAATTCTGTGTGCGGATGGCCTCAGTTGCTCTTAGATTAAGAACAGAAGGTGCAAAGCCGTCTCTAAGATACAAAATTCCTTGGAAATGTGTGGATTTCTCAAAGTTTACTGACCCTCACTGCAAGCTGCTAGGACACTTGAAAAACACTGCTAATACGTGATAGCTCACTGGGAATCATATGCCTGCTGTGTTCTTAACATCTTCCTCAGAAAGTCGAGAAAAAAATGGGGAAGGAAGGTCAACTCTATGAAAGCATTAGAATTACAGCCCCACACACTTCAATGCATCTGATGCCTATTGAGTGAAAGGTGCTAACTGCTAGAGGAAGCATTAAACTAACGTTTCCAGAAATAGGTATGGTTTAGACTGAGTCAAATATACTTTCCACTTCCTAATAAAGAATGCATAAGCAGCCATTCTTCCTCTTCTTCTGAAACACCTCCGCACGATCTTCTTAGAAAATTTAACCACAGCTGCTACCAGGCTCTTGAACTGAGAGTTTATATACACTGCTGGCAGTGGTAAATCGTGAAGTACAGGAGATAATCATGTCATCCCCCAGAGCAACACTTCAGAGGAGAGTCCAAAACACAGGAAACTGTGTTCAGGCAAAGCGGGTGGAGAACACATCCACCCAGAAGAAAAGCGTAGCAAAATATCCAAATCATTAAGACTGGAATTAATGTGACACATTGACCTTTGCAGAAAGAGGGAGGGGGACTTCAAGGTGCATTTCCCCCCTTTTCCATTAGGAATAAGATCAGTATTCCAAAGCAATAAGTGTGCTTTTCCTGACACCAAGAGGAACTGAGGCGACTTCCATGGCTCTTTCGGCACTGAACAGTAGACCAGGCCATGATCCTGTCCAAATGGAGCAGCTCTAACTCAATGGGGCCAATTTGGCCTTACGGTTAGAGTTGTCAGACTCTTAGCTGGTAGTCTCCTGGTTTGATTCTACACTCCTCCATAAAGCCAGCTGGGTGACCTTGGGCTGTCAGGGAATTAAAGGTTAGCTAAGTATTTGGGGATCTCTCTCTGGCCCAACTGAGCTCACCTGGTTATAATTAAGTACAGCAGGGAGATGTTTAGCATTGCTGCTTTGAGTCAGCTAGGTAGGTCAGTCATGTGCTTACCTACTGTATAAGTACTGATATCCTGCAACCCATCTTTTGCTGTTATGCCATTTTTGTATCCCTAATTCCTGTGTAAGAGTGTATTACAAGGAATGCAAGGAAGGTACTGTTTATGTTTTAGTACTAGCTGATGTTTGGTAAGCTTATATTATTTTCTTACTTCCATTCACCTCTCCCACATTGTTTGTTAGTTAGTGCTTCCTTTACATGCACTGAAAAATAAATCTGTTATATGCAACAATTGACCTGCAGCCTGTTCCAGTTTATGACACCACTGCAATCTGCGCATCTACACTGCAAGAAAACTGTAGTCAGTCCATTTTCTCTGACAGGTTATGGGCCCAGGATTTGCCTATAGAAGGGTGCAGTGTTTGTCTTGCCTGGAGGCTGGTGAGGACTAATTTTTTCCTTTTCTTTCCTGTGCCATTTGGAAAGGAGGTGTTTGTTTGTGGAGAGTGAAAGAGCTGAGAGAGAGGAGCCACAGAGCCAAGATAAAGAGCCAGAATGGCTACCCCAAATAGCTCTTCAGCCTATATAGGGTCATTTGAGAAATTGTCAGACAGGAATTACCATTCCTGGGAGCCCCGAATGCAGTCCATACTGATCAGAGAAGATTTATGGGACTTTGTAGAGAACCCGTTGCCAGCAGCTCCAACTCCACAGGAGGAGGTGAGAGAGAAAAAGGCTAGAGCAACCATTCTCTTGGGGCTTGAAACGTCCGTGCTTACCACTGTGAAGAATATTACCTCAGCAAAGGTTATGTGGGACACTTTACGCCAGACTTATAGGCGAACAACAGCCGGGTCAAAGCTAGTACTGATGAAGCAAATTTATGCAACCAGGTTACAACCAGGAGGTGATTTATCGGCTCATATAAATCGTTTACGATATCTCATGACAGAAGTGCAAGAAAGAGGTATGCAGCTTGACGATGCACATCAGTCCTACATATTACTAGCTAGTTTGCCCCCCGAATTTGATGGCCTGGTAGACAGTCATGCAACAATGCAGGAACGTGACTTGACTTTTACAAGTGTTGCTCAACGTCTGCTAGAATATGAACAGGAAAAATGTGTTGCTCGGCCATTACCTCCTGTGCTGCCTAAAGAAGGGATAAAGATGGAAGCAATGTTATCAGTGAGGTGCAATTATTGCCAGAGAAAAGGTCATTATGCCCGCAATTGTTTTCGGAAGAAGCAACAGCTTCAACAGCAGCAAAGAAGCCGTGAAGATAGAGGCAGTCCGCCTCAGTCATCTTCCAGTACAGCTGTTAGAAGAAAAGACTCTTCCTATACTTCAGCGTTGTTTTCTCTAATAACAGACTTGGATACTTCAGTAGCAAGTAGCCAACAAAAAGGCCAAAGGTGGGTGGTAGATTCCGGCGCAAATAAATGCATTACTGGTGACCTGAACTCTCTGTATGATGTAAAAGATGTAGAGCCAGTTGAAGTCACACTGCCCAATGGGACTGAATTTATTGCCTCAAAGACTGGTTCTGCTTACATTCCTGCTTTAAATGATGTCATACATGATATTCTGTTTGTTGAAGGCATTAAGTATTCGTTGCTTTCCGTCCATCACTTAACAGAACAGGGCTATACAATTAATTTCTCAGGGGACCAGTGTATTATATCTAAAGATGATACCTCTGTTGTTATAAAGAGGCAAGAAGTAGGTTTATATATTCTAAACTCTGTAGAATGTCCTAAAAGGTGTCCTAAGACAGCAGCCCTTTCTACATGCTCAGGAACATGTTTGTATAGTCTGCATAAAAAATTCTGCCATATTGACAATGAAAATGTAAAATGTCTAGCAAATGAGTTAGGTTTAGTAATAGAGCCCTGTGCAACACATGACTATGATTGTAAGACTTGTCTAAAAGTAAATGCAGTTCATCCTCTTGTCCCCGTAATTCAAAGTAGGCAAAGTCTCGATGTGTTTCAGTTGGTACATTGTAGTATGTCAAAAATGCAGCAAAAGTCACAGGGTAAAGCAAGATTCTTCTTTGCAATGATTGATGATTTTAGCAGGTACTCTGCTATTTACCTTATTAAACAAATGTCCCAAGTTGCACAAATTTTGGAAGATTTCCTATTACATGTACAAAAGAAATACAGATGTAAAGTGCAACAAGTACGTTTTGATACACAAGAAATACTTACGCCTGACACATTGAAGTTGCTTAATAAGCATAGAGTAGCTTGTTCTATTGTTCCCCCGGGAGAGCCAAGTGTAGGAGCCTGTGCAGTAAATCAATTAACCAGAATGGTAACTGCAATGCTATCTGATGAAAACTTACCTGTACACTGTTGGGGAGAGGCCCTTTCACACGCAAACTTCATGAGAAACAGATGTTTTGACCTAGATACGAAGTGTATTCCTTACCGAATGTTTAGTAATGAAGAACTGAATGTAAAGTTACTACATACTTTTGGATCATTTGCTTATGTGAAGCTCCCAGAGGGACAGAAACAAAAATTAAGATTTATGGGTTATGAGGCAGACCAAAGTACTTGTCGTTTTGCTTTAAAGTTTGGGAAAATACTACTTGCTCAGGATGCTGAATTTAAAGGTACCTCAAAGGAGCTTAAAAGGGACTTCGGTTCAGATCTGTTTCACCATACGTGGGGAAAGAAAGAGGATAGTTTTATTCCCATTCAAACTCCTGTTTTACCAACAGACCCTAAATGGTTAAGTTACCGTACTCCTTCAGAGCCCTCAGTAAGCTCAGACGATTCTCCTAGTTATTCGTCTAGTGAGGAAGAAAGCAGCCCTCAAGCGTCTCCACTTACTAGGAGCATTACGATACCAAGGAGATCCCAAAGACAGACAAAAGGAAAAGCTCCCCAGAGATTTATAGTTGGTCTTCTCTCTGTGAATAATGACCCTTCTGCCAGTAAAAGTAATAAAACAATTAACAGACAAAGTGTTAGTCAATCTGAAGAGGCCATGTGTTCAAAGAAAGTGTTTACACTGAAAAAAATGTATGAAACTTGTTTGTATTTGCTGAATCTGATAACTCTGTATCTAACAATGTTTGTTAAAGCCACAACTAAGGTAGTGAAATGGTTAACTTGCTATGATTTGACTGCTGTTAAAAACTGTATGATAAAGACAGACAATGCATATTCAGTAAGCACTTTGAAAGGCAATGTTAAAGCAAAAGACTTTAATGAATTAGAAGCAATGACACAATGTATTTGTGACTATCAAATCTGTAATGTATATAGTAAACCTGTAACCAAATATCAAAATGAATTATCTTGGCAGAGAGTTCCCCAAACAGGGGGGTGTCAGGGAATTAAAGGTTAGCTAAGTATTTGGGGATCTCTCTCTGGCCCAACTGAGCTCACCTGGTTATAATTAAGTACAGCAGGGAGATGTTTAGCATTGCTGCTTTGAGTCAGCTAGGTAGGTCAGTCATGTGCTTACCTACTGTATAAGTACTGATATCCTGCAACCCATCTTTTGCTGTTATGCCATTTTTGTATCCCTAATTCCTGTGTAAGAGTGTATTACAAGGAATGCAAGGAAGGTACTGTTTATGTTTTAGTACTAGCTGATGTTTGGTAAGCTTATATTATTTTCTTACTTCCATTCACCTCTCCCACATTGTTTGTTAGTTAGTGCTTCCTTTACATGCACTGAAAAATAAATCTGTTATATGCAACAATTGACCTGCAGCCTGTTCCAGTTTATGACACCACTGCAATCTGCGCATCTACACTGCAAGAAAACTGTAGTCAGTCCATTTTCTCTGACATGGGCTAGTCACAGTTCTCTTTCTGAGCTCTCACCAGGTGTCTGTTGTGGGGAGAAAAACAGGTTTGTCAGCTGCTTTGAGTCCCCTTAAAGGGTGAGAAAAGCAGGATATAAAAATTCTTCTTCTTTTTCTGATATAATGTGTTAAACACTTTCCCCTAAGATGTTGCCACTATTCATGGAGCTATCTAGAGGAAGTGATGCCCCTTAGGGTCTGCGTTAAAAGCACATGCATTCCTCACTCCTGCCATGCAGAAGTTGTAGTTTCTCAGATAAAGGACATGAATATACTTTGTGCCATATAAGATGCTCCACCAGCACATTGTTCTAATTATAAATATTGCATTTAGAGTCAGAGTTAGGGCTGGTGATACCATAGACTGAAAAACAGGTGTTGGAGGTTTTGTGTATCGACTCCGCAGCCCTGCTACAGGGTGAGATCAGGGTACACATTAATGTGGCTCACACTCTTCCTGGCTTTAAGGCTCAAAGGAAACCTCATAGTCTGTATACCCTTTGTTCCACAGCCTTCAAAGTTCCCACCTAATCCCACTGAGGGATGCATGGGAAATGGCCCTGGAAGTTGACCAATAGGTCCAGGTGGACAGCATGAAGGTAAGTCACTCCTGGTGTTGTTGTCCATCTGCACAGTGAAAGGGGGGGGCAGAAGCACTCTGAAAGTCATTTTCCCCACATGTATGGGAGGCCCTTGGAGGTGGGCTGCACAACCAAAGGATGCATGAATGCACAGCTGCCTCACCCCTTTGTCCTTCACCAGTCACTCTTTTTGTGGGGTGTCCTTGCAGTCTGCTTTTCCCAGGAGTGAGCTGAGGGGATGAGCACTGTGGATCAACCATCAGTTTGCTTTAGGAAAAGCCACTTTCAATTGGGGCATCTCCCTTCTGTACATAAGAGGAGGTACACCATCTTAAACATATAACCTTTCTGGATGGTATGCATTATAACTTATGGGTTTTTTTCTGGTTGTGTCTCCACGCCTGGGCTTGGACACCTAAGGGAAAGGTCTTAAGAGTTGTGTCTCCGTGTTTGTTGGTTTGATGCATTTGCCAAGGAGCGTGATGCCCACCTACGATACTGAGGAATGAGGGCACACAATTGTGCTTTCTTCAGGAGTCTCATCCTCTGATTCAATCTGTGTCCACATTGCTGGAGGTAGATTCCATGAAGTACCCAGTCACATGGGGATCAGCGTGCTTCCACGACGGTCTCCCAGGTACCTCTACTGAGCCCTGATTTTAGGTGTGTCACAAGATTTCTCTGGCACTCCGTATAAGCTCAGAGACCTCATGATATCAGCTGCATACCTGTACACCAACTGCATACCTGGGGGCTGAAATTTCCAGGTGCCCAGAGTTCTGAATGATTTAAGCCTGAGGAAAGGTGCGGAAGGAGAAGCCACAGCAAAGGGGTATAATTATAAAACTGAATTCATTAATAACCTTCTGGAAATGAGTAGATATGAAAATGTATGTACGTAACCAGTGCAGACAGAGCCTGACTAGTGGGGCCAGGGCTTCCTTGATCTTCATTAATGTGTACAGATGTTTGGCTTAAGAGGGCTTGCTTAAAAGATGGATGAAGCTTCGTCCCCATTCACCAGTACACTTAAATGTGGAGTATTTTGCTCCACGGCCCTTGTTTTGCCAGCCTTGAATTTTCAGATTTCAGTGCAAAACAAAAAGAAAAGAAAACTGTAGGGAACGGGAAGAGGAAGCGGAGGAAGAAGAGGGCTAGCAGAAATTCAGACGCTGACTTTCTTTCTGCGTATCCTTGGGGCAGAAGGAAAAGAAGGTAAAAATAGCAATGCACGTTTGGCAGGACTAAGCTGTCGCGCAGTGGCTGTCATATCCATCAAGAATGTCCAGAAGTTTTTACTGCAGCCCTTGGGAAGGCGACTGCTAGAGAGACCGTTGTACTGCCAACAGCCTTGAACCATTTAATGCGCTTTGGTGTTCAAGAAGCAGATTCCCTTTACCAGCAACAAAAGGGTTTTCTCTCTTTCTCTTTCTTTTAGGGATCAGAGTTGTTTCCCACCCTCTCTATGCAAACCCAGCAACACAAATTGCATCCATTAGCATTTCAAGAAGCTTCCTATTAACAGCGGCAAGAAAAGCTTCTCTTTTGGTGGGTAAAATCCATTTTGCTGTCTCTTGTGACATCTGTTCTAACTTCTCAAGCCAGAAAGGAAAAGTAGATAATGCAAGAGAGGCTTTTGATTTACTGTATTGGCACTTGCAGTGATGTGTCGAACTCTTAAAGCATGTAACCCTAGCAGACACACTGGATTGTGTCCATGGAAACATCTGCATATTCCCAGAACCAACTCGCTAGCTTTTTACTATCGCACATCGCAATTTCATGCTTCCTTTGTCCATCACTGGACAAAACGTATCGAAGAATGAAGATGATTTCTCTCCTTGTTCTTCGCAATGGTTCCCTCTTGCTCCACAAGCTGGCCTTCCTCACTAATGCCGCCTGAATATTCAAAACAAACGGAAGATCAAGGCAGATCATTCAAGACAGGGCACACCGCAAGGGCACACAAGAAGGCATTTGATGGGTTTGTCATCGAATTGATCCAGCTAGAGTGAACAAATTTTAGCCCCATTATCCTACAGACTGTTGATTGGTTCAGTGCAGAACACAGAGGGGGTGGGGGAAATGCATGGGAATATAATTTTTTATTTCAGCTCCCACACAGAGACCTCAGTGTGGGCTTTCTTTTGGATTTTTTTTTAAAGGAAAGTCCACAGATTTCTTACTCCTTTATACCATCTGTGCTGTACAGCTTTTAGGTCTTTTACACTGGTCATCCTGGGAACAAAAAGCTGAAAGCAGATTCCAGCAGTTTTTCCATTCACTATTCATTCGGAGGTCCGTGGGCTCCATATGAATTCAGCCAACTGCTGTGTTAAAGCAGAGGCCTTTCCCAGAATTGACATGGTAATGAAGTCATGGTATTGCTCACAGAAAAGGCTCCATAGGTATTCCACTCTCTAACAAACCCAGCCTTTTCACCCTATTCAGTCGCTGAAATTGTTTCAAGCCTTCCTAACATCTGTGAACTGGGGTTCGGGCTTTGGGTGATACGTTTTATTACATAATCATCTTTTAAGTAGTCGTTAACAGGACTCTGATAAAACCCGACCTGGTGGGGTGAGATGGGGTGGGGGAAACAATAATTAAAGTGTACTTTAGCCTTTCTTGAACCGATTGTGTGTGTCTTCTTTCATTCACTTGCTCCTGCAAACTTATTTAAGTAAAGAGAGAGACGTTCCATATAAAACTTGCAAACATCAAATTTAACATTTGCCGAGAGAAGCCTTCTGAACATGCGGATCCCTTGATAGCTAATGGAGCAATGGGCTTTTTAATCACCACTGTGCAATATACCAGAAAGTGGTTTAATCAGACTGATCAAGATTAAGGAAAAGGCATGTCTTCGTAATACACCACATGCAAATTACAGTATATTCTGGTATATAAGACCACATTTTAACCCAGGAAAATCTTCTCAAAAGTTGGGGGTCATCTTATACACCAGGTGTCGTCTTCTTATACGGTGAGTATATCCCAAACTCTATATTTTAACTGGAAAAGTTGGGGGTCGTCTTATATGCCCAATCGTCTTCTATGCCAGAATATATGAGTACACGAAAACACACATTGATCTAGCAAAAGGGCTTAGCTCGGGAAAGCCTATTCCTGTTCTCCTCACGTAAGGTGCTGCACATGAAAAAGCCACATGTGAAAAAAAATGTGCATAGGTTCCACAGAGCTGCAACACTGAGGTCTGCAGAGTTCCCAGATGTCTACTGCTAAAAGCATCTGTGCAGCAGAGTCAAGGGTGTTTTCCCTCTGTTATTGCACACATCCCAGGTTCATGAAGCAAAGTCAGGCTGCATCCACATGTGGAAAAGTAGTGGCTCAAAAGCAGAAACAGAGGTGGTAGCTTCTGCACACCAACACATTGGTCCATATTAAAGAAATACATGCTAAAATGTATTATCTGGCTTTTAATGGGGTTCAGAAGAGTGTTGGCAACAGTAGTGTCTGCATGCTACTATACCCCTAGTCGCTTTTGAGCTTTTTTAACCTATGTGGATACAGCTTCATTTTATCAAAGACTCTCGGTTCAGATAACAGCCTTATCACACACTTTTTCCTGCAGAAATTGGGGTTCTATATTTCAATATTTTTGACCTTTCTCCCCTCCCTCTCCCTCTGCACCTGGGAATTTTGCAGAGCCAAGCTGACTGAACAGATTGATTCATCAATGGATTCTGCAGCTATTACTCTTTTGACAAAAGATGTGAAAACCCAACAAGAAAAAAACTGTGTATTTTACCTGGCAGCCTGGTTGTGCTTGAATTCCATCCACCTGGGAAAGGCAGACATCAAGAAGAGTCAGAAAAAAGTAGGCTGTATCACAGAGGACTTCAGCAAGTGAAGAGTGGACACACTTGCTCTTGCCCTGGGGCAAAGCGGCAAAATGGCCGCCTACAGACGGTAGCCAGGTATCCTGCTAGGAAGTGATAATGCAGGGTAATCCCTTTTCAGCATTATCATTTCCTAACCAGACAGGAAGTGAATACCTGGAAGCATGTGTCTCCGCCACCATTCATGCTCAGCCCTCTGTTTCGGGCTCCCCATATGCACAATGGAGGGAGCGACCATGGCTACTCCGTCAGAAAAAGCACTTATTGCTGGAGAACCCATCACCAGCATTTGATTTTCCAGCAATAGGGTGTTTTTAAAGCACTTTTTAGGAAGCACGTGGCTGGGCTATGGTGTGATTGCCACAGATACATATGGCAACCCCACCAGAGTGACACCAAAATGGTGCTATATTGCCCTCATCTGGACAGGGCCATTATCTTCCTTTTGCACCCCTCACCCTTTTCAGAACTGGGGAGAAGGCATTTTCATCACACTGGATATGGCCCTGGAAAGTCATTCATTTTGGGTGCAATGATGCCCAGGTGAACTGCCCTGCCCTGAACATCCAAACAGAACAGAATCTTCTCCACCAGTTTTGAGAAAAAGTTTGTGTAACTTCTCTGCCCAAATGTATTTTAAACTTTCTAGAATTTGCAAGCATAGAATCACATGGGACTGACCAAGTTCTGTGTGACTCAGCAGTTGTCATCTCAATATGTTCAGGTGTTGAGGTTACATCATGAGTAATCTGCTATGCAAGTTCCATCTGGTGACCACACCTGCCTACACGCCAGACGATTTCCTCTCAAAGTGTTACTGGCTTTGTAAGGAAAGAAACAGAGAGACACAGAGAAGTCTATGTGCTCCTTGACCTTTGATTTAAGTTATAGTTTGCAGCCATCTGTGCATTTCATTTTAGCTTTTGCTTTGCAGTATTTGGACTGAGTTCAGTCAGTTGTTCTTTTTTAAATCCTTGAAAATGGCTTAGCACCCAGGGATCCCATAGATTCCTTCCTTCTTGCAGCCTTAGCATTCGGGCATATCTTGTCCTTCCTTTACTATTATGCTGGTAGGAGGGGGGGAATTCTTATTTTTCTTGGATGTTTAACCCTGCTGAAAAGACCATTCTTATTTGAAATTCACAAAATGGGATGAAAACATGGCTTCTATACCTTGCTAAAACATTGTTATGGATCTTGTGTCTATGGCTCTAGCTCATATGAAGATCCTGACATTTAGGTATGTTGGGTCATGGGAGGTCAAGATCAGAAAAGGCTGAGGATCTACTATATTCTGATCCTTTACAAGTCATGATCTGCCAGTGGAGGTACCAGCAAATGTCAGCAACTGAACTGAATGAGCAGACCATTTCGAACACATTTTGTGTGGCAACAGGCCATAGTTAGGTTGCATTCTCAGAAAGGTGGATTGCAACAATTTATGAGTGGAAGTGCTTGCTCCTGCCCCAGAGGTGAGGTGTGCACCTTCAAAGTTGCATCATAGAGCACATTTTTTGCAGTCTAAGGATTCCATTTTATCACAATGGAACATACTTCCAAGAGCACCTGAGGGCCATGACTTCTCTGTGGAAAGGATGCTGGGGGGCGGGGGGTATTTATTAGCCCTCAAGAGTTCTCACTGGAGAGCTGTATGTTTGGGGTCACTGTTGGTATGTGGATCCCACGTTCCTCAAGCCCCTGCCAGACACTTTCTATTAGACTGTGTGGATGCAGCTTGATCTGCCACTGAACCAGACTTGTGGCCCATCTAGATCTGCAGCAAAAAGCACCCACGTTACTCTGCTCACATGTCTCACAGCAGTTGGTCTTGGCTCTGTCTTCCTCTTTTGAAGCCACCCAAGCTTGAGTCCCAAACTTGTGCTAGTGAATCCCAAAGTATCCACACCTTTCCTGCTTTAGTTGTTCTCCTTTGAACTTTTTCAACTCTGCTATATGAGATGTAGGCAAATCAGTCATAGTCTTTTAGGATCATACCACCTGCCTCTGGAAAACAGTGCATCTCCTCACCAGAGCAGGCCCCAAGTGGCACAGCCTCCAGGGAACACTCTGGTTACACAATGATGGTGACCAAACTGTTCCCTGGCACCAAAACTGCACCAGAGATCCAAAGCATTCCTCTCAGAAGACTGGTTTAACTGGCTTTTGGGGGCTCACAGAACCTGGCACCATTTTGCTGGGCTCCTGGAAATAGCCTGTTTCTACACACCTGAGGAAACTATCCACAGCCAGCAAGAAGCCAGGGACTTTCAATTCCAGTCTCAGCAGTTGGGCTGGGATGCGCCATAGCAGATGGATGCTGGCAGATACCACCAGCCAGTAATGTGGGCGAAGACCAGCCTCCTCGTTGTGTGCCAGTCTGGATGAGGTCAAACCATCACTCTACTGTAGCATTATAATATGGGCAATTGTATTTTAAATACCACTTCTTTTAACTCTTCATAAATGCTACCAGCCCTTTTCACACTGAAAGACACAGGGTAGCTACGTTCATGGAGCTACCAACCACTAGGCCAGTCTACTTCCTGGTCAGTCACAACAGGCCCAGATACCTTGAGTATTCAATAGGTATCACATTGTAACTCGCTGCCAAGCAACATCCACCATTTTGAAACTTATTCCTCCAATATGCAGAGATCCTGGTACAGCTGTTCACAGGCCCTTTCTGTTTTAAACCTCTCTGCACAATTGGTGTCACCAGCAAACTGGATCATTTTCACAGGTGTTTGTTGATGCTTTTTAAAAAAATACACTCTAAGGTTGTAATCACACCTTGCTGAAATAGTCCATCTTACTAAGGAATAGGACTTATACACACTAATTCCGATCCCACCCAACACCTTTCTGTTCCCATCCTGAGATTCCTTTATGGGACTTTTTTAGATCTCTACTGCTCTCCCCTGTCACACCACCTGTGATCTCAGAGGATAAAAGTTCTGTCACTCAACAGTGTATAATCACACGCTGGGTGAAAGGGAAGGCAAATTCATGCAGTATCCACCCGCTATTATATAGTTCAGTTTCCTTTAGACCTCATCCCAATCACATTCAGGCCGTGTCTTCACGGCAACCTTATGTCGGATTCAAAATGTTTTGAATCCTCGGAGTCCAGACGGCGGTTTGGCTTAACATGATTTCCACGTGTTAAATCGCCCCAAAGCGTTGTAAGTGTTAATCCTGATTTCAACAGGTCTCACTCCGGTTTGTGCGCTTGAAACGTTTAACATTTTTTACCATGGGAACCCTTCCGTGTTAAGGGATGAGAGTTTCCCTCCCCCAATAGCTTGCTTCCAAAGCAAGCTGTAAAAGCAGCAGCAGCCCAAACAGCAATCCAAGCAATCCACTGTAGCAAACAAGCAATTCACACCTGATAACCATCTTGCTATTGAAAGTGCTGACCTTCTAAAAAGGGAAAAGAAAAGCAACTGCCGTTTGGAGAGATGTATGAATGTTTAGAAAGGGGCTTGACTTGCCGCCGCTGCTGCGCGCCCTGAGCAATCGGGAGAGGAGGGAAAAGAATCGCTGCCTGCCTGGTGCCGTTTTTCCTCCATCCAGGCAAGGCAGCCACCCAGCTAGGCTCCGTGAAGGGGTCTGTTATGAGTGGTACGTTCACGCCAGGAGGAAGAGGACAGGGCAGGTCCGAAAAGCAGCTTTTAAAAGGTAGCCACTGGAGTCCCCCCTTGAGTCACGTACGTCCTCAGAATCCAGATTGAATGCGATTAAGCTGAAAGTAATGGGAACAGGCAAATTCGCGTTTGCATCCGGTTCTGTTATCTCGGTTTAGGGAAAGTGAAATAAGGTTGCCGTGAAGACACGGCCTCAAAGTAATACTGTAAATACTTGCCCGGGCTGCTAGGATGGCCCTTCTGCAAGCATAGGGCTCTACTAGGTCTGACTGGTGCAAATGGGCTACGGTCAACCCTGGTCAGAGGTAAAGTGGACAGGCCTATATTTCTAGGACACAAAACCAAACAGTCCTTTACATTAGGGTTTGTTTTCAACATTCTAGAGCCTGGAGGAAAATTCCAGTTTTTTAAAATAATCTGGCAGCCCATTTTTGGGTCTTTGCGTGTGAGATGACAGATAGCTCACATCATACCCTAATACCCAGCCCACTTCAGTATCTCCAGGGGGCACCCACAAGGTACCCCCATAATTCCTTGCAGAGAGGGGCTCAAATATGTTAAAAAGCTCATTCAGACAGACAGAACATAAAACTCATTTCATAGTCATGTGTTTTAGGAAGCTCACTGGCCTTGATGTTCCCAAACCTTCAGGCTCTTGGCCTTGTTCTGCCTATTTATTCTACCAAAGCTGGAACACAGCTGGTTTAACCAGTTCAATCAACTTCTTTCAGGCATTTGTTCCATCTTAAAAGACCACAGGGAGTTTGAGACATCATATGATCAGTAAAGGATACCAAGGGCAAAACACACTGTAGTGCGCCCAAGAAGAACCAGCCTTTTCAATTGTGCAAAGTGAGAAGACTGCGTTGAGGAGGCATGATAGTGGTCTCGCTCCCCTTCCCCCTCCTTCTTTCTGGATGGGTGTACAGGGGAGGAAAACAGTTTGTAAAGCTAAGTAGAATCAAATGAGATTCTCCAACATGTTTTTCTGAGGACAAAAGAAAGCAATGCATTATGAAATCCACATGAAGTAGCATTGAACACAAACAAAGGGATCACACAAGACTAGAGGTGTGCAACAGCTCAGGTGAGCTTTTGAGCAGTACCACCCCATTACACCCTCATACTGACCTGTGATATTTGCCTAGCCCCAAGTTTACTGCTACCCATGGAGGGGATGAGTTTCACCTACTCTCTCGAGACTTCCAGAGTTTGTGAAAGGACAAAGTGTAGACTTATGAAGACCTGAATCACAATGGCGTCATACCAAAAACCACACTGCCCCTTCCAGAGTTTCTGAGAGAGTATGAGGCACCGCAACCCCAAACCTAAGGAATGGTGTACAGGAATCATTTTACTGCAATGGTGAATGTCCCTGTCATGAGACCATGTACCTCAAACTATTTTGAGCTGTTTTGCACACCTCTACGTGAACCTACAAATCTAAGGTTGTGGTCACAACTAAGGTTTAATCCAGCTTCAGTCCACCTTCAGAGTGAGAGAACACACCAGGAAAGTGAGCAGTAATTTTCTTTCCACATTATCTATCCCGAAGTTGAATTTTCTGAGTTATTTAACACTGAAAGAAAACACTTTGTCATTTTGCTGATGTATTCTTTCACTCTTAAAGTGGACTCAAGCTGGATTAAACCTTAAGTGTGACCACAGCCTAAGTCAAGTATAACATCTGATCTGAGATATATTTTAATCATTACATTCCTATTACTTGATTTTCTGGTCTTCCACAATATGGTAAGGATTTAAAATATAATTGATTTTTAATTGTTTGTTCCCACAAAACATAAGCTAACAAAAAAGTAAAATATACAATTAATGTCATTCTATATATAAATGTAGTTTTGGGCTGCAGATTTCTTCTCTCTCTCTCCTTGTGTCATGATGTTAATTTCAACTTTGTGGTCCAGACTTCTAATGCCTTTATATTCATATCTTCTATCTTTATTGTTGATTCTATCTGTGTCCATTTTCCTAACCTTTTGTTTCTGCCTTTTTGTATAATCCACTGTGACTACTTCCTAAACGTTCCAAAAACATTGTTATTTAATGTGAAGCCTTCCTTATGCTTCCAATTTTGTACTACTGTTAATAATCCAATTAGTGGTCCCACTTTTATTTTTGGTTATCTCTATTATATCTACTATATGTAAAAAGCATTTCCCTGGAGTCATTCTTATTTTACAGTTAAGTAATTTCTCTATCCCATAACCCATTTTCATCCAAAATGTTTCTATGTATTTGCATTCCATATACAAACATTTAGGTGAGAGATTTTTTAAAAAAAAATCATATATTTGAACTGGTTTTGGGCTGTAGTATCACCTTTGGCTGGCCTTTAACACTAGTTTTGCACACTTCAGTTGATCTCCTTCCACAATTCTCTTCACACTGTTATTTTAAAATCTCTCTGTTTTTTAAAACCTTCAAATTCTGGTGGTGGTTTTTAAATTATGGCTGCCTATCACTTCCTAATTTCTTCACTCCTGCTCAGTGCCTTTTCTTGCTCTGTGGGTATCACTTGATTAACTATCCAGAGGCCTTTTCGCACGAGGGCAAACGGAACGCATGTAGCACACGCTGGGATGGAGCATTCCCTCTGCTGGGCTGGCGGTTCCGTTCGGAACCGCTTCAGCCCATCCCAGTGCGCCCACTCACATTCTGGGTGTAGAGCAAGAAATCGTGCTCTGAACCCAGCCTAGGGCATTTCGTCCAGTCCCTTCCTCAGGTTCCTATTGGTTCCAGGTGCCCGGATCTGATCCCCTACAACCCACAGGAACCCCCTTGGACACCCCCCCCCGGGCATGGGCCTACGTGGGGACATGCACGCAAGGTACTTACCTCGTCATCACCAGGTTTTGAAGTGGTGAGGCTGGCTGGCGGCGCTGTGCACCTGCGCGCCCCACTGGCTCTTATTGGCCAGCAACCTGCACATGGGTAGCTAGCCAATCAGAGCAAGTGGGATGCACTGGCACACAGTGCCACCGGCTACACCGGCCACTTCCAACCCCCACAAGCCCGAAGTAAGTGCCACACACGCGTGCACATCCCTTCGTAGGCCCATGCCCAGGGGGTGTCCATGCAGGCTGTAGGGGACATGATCCTGTCCCCTACAGCCCGTGGGAACCAGGGAAGGGACCGGACAGGCCTGCCCACCCCTGGATCCTACCTGACCCAATGGCGGGAGGCCTCAGAGGGGCATCCCAACCGTGCACCAATCTTTTCAGGTTAGGACACGCGGGGAAGCGTTCATGTTTTGCACATAGGAACACGTGCCCACACGTTCCTTACCTGCCTATGTGTGAATGAGGAATCCATCCCCACATGCCCTAGCCTTACGGCACTAACAGCCGGTATCTGTTCTACCGTATGTGTATATTGCTCCACTAGCTAATAATCAGTTCTTTCTGGGGACATGTGTGAGGCACTCTGTTGTTCTAGGGTTTTCTTCCTTGTTGTACAGATTTCTTAATTCTTTACAGAATTCTCATTTAATACTTGATATATTTTGAAATTAAACAGGAGCTCTTCCTTGTCCATAAGTTCTATCATCGACTCCATTGAAGGCAGAGGAAGTACTTTTTTTCTTTTTCCTATTTTTTTTGCCATTTTTCTCAAAGTACCTGCTTAAGTGCTAGTTTAAGTAAGAGACAATTATTCCTCCTTCCCTAGCTTATTTACTAGTTTCACTCCCATCCATAGTTGGTGTATTCTTACCTCTATTTCTAAGACTCACATAATGTGGATGGCATCATGATATAACTGCATGGAGGCAGCTTCCCATTCACTGTCCTCCCAAAGGAATTTCTGCATGCTGATTGGTATTCTACACCTTTTCCCAGTTTCAGACTCGCTCCTCATTTCTTTCGCCCACTTACTCAGAGTTTAGTCTTCTTATACTTTTCCATACTGGTATGAAATTTTCTTGAAAGAGCTTGTCCAAAACATGCGCAGTTGTTATCCCTAGATATTTTAATCTAGGGATATTTGTTGTCTTTTCAGTCCCTTGCTGAGATGTTTATATACACTGTATTTAATTTTACCATATTCATCTTAATTCCTAAGGAGTTCCTAAACTCTTTTAACACCTTTCCGATTTCCTCTACCCCTTTTGTTATTCTTAGTAGCACTGACCAGAAATGAATCCTTAATAATTTAAAAATGAACCACAAGATCAAATCAAAACCAAAGACAGAAGAGTCAACTTAATACAAGCATTACTCTGGTTTTGGTTTAGATCATATGTATGTGACATTCCAAATTCTTATTAAGTCTCAGGGGAGAGGAAGCACAGTGCGTAAGAACAGGATGAATGTTCCTGGATCCTTGACGCAAAAGGTGGAATCAGACAGGGCCTTTTTCAATTGCCCTTTTTAGAAAATGCATTCTTTCTGTAGAAGCACAATTTCTTTTTCAAAAATATTAAAACAAATAAATCTATCTCCTATATCCATGATGTTCTTCCTTTGCCTCTAAGTCTGGCAACACCTTTCTGACAATTGTTCACCACTGACTGTCCACTCATCTGCCCAGCTTTCCATGGTCCTGACTATTTGTTTCCATGCTGTAACTGGCTAGATTTTCCTCTTCTGTGCTTGTGAATCTCTCCACTCAATGGAACCGAAAGAAAGAACTCTAGGTGTAACCTTTATGAGGAAAAGGCACTCATTCTCAGGTTTCAGGATAACTTTACAATACAAACAAAGGTTTCAGGGACTATAATATATTGGATATCAGTATAAAAATAACAAAATTATTTTAATGTAACATATACATTTTTAAAATTATATAGTCTGTATTGCTTGGTGTGCAGCTGTGCATATATCATCCAGCTGTTACCTTTGCCAGATGCATTTCAACTTAGAAGTCTTTTTCAATGGCTTAAGTGTCTTACACACAGAAATTCAGAATCTCATAAAGAATAGATAAATATATAATAAATATATAAGTATATAATAAACTGTGATCTAGCTAGTATCACCAAGTGCTTCAGTAATGCCGACAAGTATATACATAAGTACTGTATGCTTTTGACCCCATGCACAATTGAAAAAAGGAAATGTGAACCCAAAAGAAATGTGCATCTCATGCAGATGGAAGAATCAGCAATAATGGAACATGCATGGTCCGAAAACCACAGAAAACAAACAGAAACCATAGCCAAAGTAAAGGGATTACAGGAACTGGCTACCAGAGAGGCCACAGAAATACAACATCATCCCAACAACTTTAACAGGGACCAAGGCCTGTTTCTCAGCAACATCTGGAAACCTCTATATAGAAACAAGCAAAACAGAGATTCACACATGAGTTCTGCAAACACACAAGCCACTAGTCACTCACACCCTAGGGTATAGGGCAAGATAAAAATGTAAACACACACACATACATACATACATAGTAAACAAGTTAGCCTCAACGACCTGCCATTAACACTTCCACCCAAGGAAACAATCCCAACAGGGTACAGCCAGGAAAAGACCAATGATTGATTAGTAGGGGTGTGCATAAAGGCATTTTTCACATTTGATTCGTAACAAATCGAATGTGGGAAAATTAGACTTCAGACAAATCCCAACCCCACAAATGTGAGGGTATTCATATTCATGCATGAATATTCTAATGAATAAGAATATTCATGCACCTGTCCTTGCTGCCGTCATCACACCTTCTTCTAAGGCAATGGTTCTCAACCTTCCTAATGTCGCGACCCCTTAATGGAGTTCCTCATGTTGTGGAGACCCCCAACCATGGGGGTGGAGCAGCTGGGAGGTGGGAGGGAAGGGCAGTGGGAGACTCGTCGCGATCCCTCTGAAAGGGTAATTCAACCCCCAAAGGGGTCCCGACCCACAGGTTGAGAACCACTGTTCTAAGGCATTCCCAGGTCTGCACCGGAAGTGATTAGGGGGCCCAAATAGGCTTTCTGAAGGGCAAATTAAGCCAGGAGCTGGGTGCCTTCCCGGACCTCAGGAAAGTATAGTTCAGCCCCCGGATTGAGCCAAAAAAGGCCCGCAGACACCAGAGGAGCCACAAGACAAAATACGGGGCATGTAGGAGGCCATGCAGGATGCCTCCCCTGGTGTCCATGGGCTAGTTTTGGCGCATTCCAGGGTCTGAAATATGCTTTCCAGGGGGCAAAATAGGCCTTTTGGTTCTGGCCTTGGTCCTCCCAGGTACTGGAAGTGCCTTGTCCAACATCAGGAAGACCTAGTTTGGGCACCGGATCGTGCCGAAGAGCCCCGTGGATGCCAGAGGAGCCGCAAGAGAAGGTAAGGGGGCATGCGGGAAGTGTGCTCTTGAGTGGGAGGCCGTGGAGGCATTCGGTGTTTGCCAAAGGATCAACTGAAACTTCTACGAATACCAGATAATCTGATGTGTGGACAAATAGGGCCCTACAAACAGGGATCTATTTGATTCATCCACAGATCTAGGAATTTGTACCTATTCGTATGAATTGCAGATGTCAGGAATATTCGTGTGGACATCCCTACTAGCAACTCAAACAAAGGAAGAACTGGCAAACAAACAGCAGACGTCTATAAGAAGGGAAACAAGATCTATTAAGACACCAGTCACCTTTGACTTGTCCAAGAGCAAAGTCCTCTGAAGATGGATATCGCAGCTATATCCAAAAGCTTAGGTTCTCAGAAGAAGAAACCTGGAACACGTCATAACAGCCTCAAAACTGCTACATATGAGATACTGATTGTGTTTTGGGTGGTTATAGACTCTTTGTTATATTTGCATACTCAAAACCTTAAGACGTCCACAAACAGTCAAACAAAAGAATGATTTTATTTATGTATGTATTATACCTGAAGGTCTCAGGGCGGGTGGCAACCATTAAATTCAAATATATTAAAACAATAACAGTATATATTAAAACAACAGTGTTTACAAGCAGGAATATTGCAGTACAGTATTGCTTATTCAGAAAAAAAAATCTAATCACTAAAATACTATTTTCAAATAAAAACCAATGAGATTAAATCCATGAACAATGCATTTAAGTTTTTCCCTTTGTTATGTTTAGGGCAGTTTGCAAGATAACTTTTTTCATCAGTTTCTTTTTCACATCTTTTGTCTCCTAGTTGTCTGAGTCCTGCTGTACCTCACATGCAGAACCTTTCAAAGTGTAAACATGCACGTAACAGGCAAGGATGCTTGAAAGTTATTCAATGGAACAGCTTCTAGCATCAGGAAAAGAGTGGATTTGACAGGGTTCCCAAGCTGCTTATAAATGTCTGTGTGAATAACATACTTATTAATCTGCTAATTCTGGACTCAAGATACATTAGTACTGAGACAAAGAAATAGGTTTGTTCACTCGTTATCCAGCCTAAAGCTTATTCGCTCATTACATAGTTCACTGCACCACTTACGTGAAAGATTGTGTTCAGAGAATTTGCCATACACAGAAAGAGAGAGAATGTTAACAAGGTACCCCAACAACAACACTGCTGATAAGAACCACATTTATCACACGTAGTTTGAATGGCCCAAATCTGAAATATCTAGGGAATTCTGGACACATAGATTTGTGAATCAGAATGTCTTATTAATGCAGTCATACAAACATAAGAGGAGTCCTATGGATCAGGCTACAGTTCATCTAGTCCAGTAGTTCTCAACCTGGGGGTCGGGACCCCTTTGGGGGTCGAACTACCCTTTCAGAGGTGGCGCGATGAGTCTCCTGCCGCCCTTCCCTCCCACCTCCCAGCTGCTCCACCCCCGTGGCTGGGGGTCTCCACGACATGAGGAACTCCATTAAGGGGTCACGGCATTAGGAAGGTTGAGAACCACTGATCTAGTCCAACATCCTGCCTCACACAGTAGCCCACCAATTGCTTCTCTGAGCATCTCAAGCAGAAGACAAAGGCAAAACCTTCACTCGCACTTGACTCCCTGCATATGGTCTTGAGAGGCATCCTGGCTGTCTCCAGCCTGGAGGAAGTACCTAAGCATCTGTTCTAGCACCCTTTGATACACTTGTCCTCCATTAATTGATCTAATCCTTTCTTAAAGCTACCCAAGCTGGTTGCTGTCACTAATTCTTCTAGTAACAAATCCCACAGACTGATGACCTACTGGTTGGTCCTAACTCCTCTTTCCCCTTGTTGGTCCTATTTCCCCCTGCCCATCATCTTCATGGAGTGCCCTCTAGGTACTTTCCCTTGCTATATCCTTTTCAGCTCATTTTTCCCCCCCAATATGCTCTTTAATGCTGCCTTTAAAAGTTGTTAACCTAGGGCCTATTCACACTTGGCTTTATTCTGGAATATATCCTCTAATAGGGACTTGCTGTTCATATGCTAGTGCAGGCTTCAGCAGGCCCAAAGTGAGGTCTGCTAGAGTCTGCATTAGCATGAGGACCACAGACCCCTATCCTGAGATAGACTCCAGAAAAAGGCCAAGTGCGAATAGGCTCCTGGTGATACACGCAAACCGGGAAATATTCTGTAAGTGAAATATAAAAACTAATATTACTTTACAAACTCAGCATATTTTTTCTAGCTCTGTATTTTGAGAATTCTCACACGTGCACACAGATTTAAACAAATACCTACAGATTTCTGAGGGACTCCATGCCAAGCAGATTTCATGAGTAGTAAGTAGCACCTGGAAGATGAGGAGAGAAGGCTTCAAATTTTGTATGTCTCAGTTGCTCAGCATTTAATATTTTCAATTCAGGCAGTCTCAAGACACAAGAGGGGTCTAAACAAGGTCCTGTGATTGCCTCTTACCTCCCACTAGATTCCTTGCTTACCTGGATGTCTGTAGAGCAGTTTTCCCAATGGGCCCAGTTAGGGCTACCAGAAGCCAGCCCAATGTCCAACCAACTTGCTTTTGTTGTTTTTTGCACACTTGCCTGGCTTACTCAATAATAGACAAACTACTCAATAATAGACAACAGGGTAAATGGAGCTACTTGGTGAGCCAGTATGGCCTTGTGATTAGAGTGCTGGGCTCATATCTCACAGTCAAAGGGTTTGATTCTGCAGTCTTCCATGAAGCCAGCTTGGTGACTTTGGGCTAGTCACAGCTCTCTTTCTGAACGCCCACAGTCCCACCTAACTCACAGGGTGTCTGTTGTGAGGAGAAGAACAGAAGGTTTGTCAGCCACATTGATTCCCTTCATCCTCCTCCTATTATTATTATGGGAAACCTGGCATTGTTTCTGGATTTCCGATAACACCAATACAATGAGTTTTCTGCAGGTTGAAATCAGCACTATATAGGGGTGCATCTGGTATTTCCAACACAATGCTAAAAGGATATATCTTGCATCTGGAAGCAGCCACGGTTGCTGTAATTTTAAATGACCTATCATTTTGGAACTGCATTTTAGTTGTTTTTGTGGTTATTTGATTGTAAGATGCCTTGAAGGAATTTGTGTGTCAAAAGGCAAGATACAAACATGGAAGATAAGAAATAAATAGAATTCAGCTGTAATCCAGCATCAATCCTGTGTTGTGCATGAGATACAGGGAAAGCAGAAAATTAATCAAATCACCAAGTACAGCAATTTATGCCAAGTGATTTCTTCTGACTTCATTAATTACAATTTTTCCTCACATCTCTTTGTCGAAGTTCAAGTTAACTAACATTTTAAAATTAGAAAAAATACCAGGATCAAATACAGTCACGTTAGAATAGGCATAGCAAGTGGGGAAATAAGTGAGCACAGAACTGTCATGGCTTGGCAAGGGAATAATATACTATTTTGAACTTCATATTTATGTACTTGTGGGCTGTATCCAACAGGAGTGAACAACCTCACGTGAAAAGTAAAAACATTTGTCATCTCTCACTCTGGAGTTCCATCCAACAGAATAATACATCTGCACTTGCTTGTAGTCATAACAGATTTTGTTTACTCTCCAGCTGGGCCACAAGGATTATTACTCTGTGACAGGTACAATCTTGTTCATTTAAGTCACCTATTATACAACAGTCCCTTCCTTTTAGTCCCAAATAGGTCTGCTCTGTAGCAGTGGCAGGCAACAGAACTTAGGGGAAATCCACCCAGGGATGTGAAGATAGGGATGGAAGTAGGTGTTCAAATTTTGAACGCACATCTTGTTGCAAAGTTCCCTGGGAGTTATCTAAAGTGCAACGCAGCACAAGACTGAAGCGACTAAGCAATGCAGGGTATGACCATGGCTGCACCACCCCACCCCACCCTCATCCTCAGAGTCAGCTAAAAGCATCAGCTGTGGAGCTGAATGGATATTTCTAAAAAGGCAGCAGTCAAATATGAAGGATTTTTTGAAAAAATGATTGAATATTAAATACGCACAATACAGTGTAAATAAGGTAAATACACATAATACACAGTCATTTCCAATAGCAAATTATGTCAACATGTTTTATAAAAGTTTCTGTGCATCCACAAATTCCTTCCCATCCCTTCCATCTCCAGTGCACGTAAATAAAATATTGACAAAGCTGAAGCTCTGATCACATATATCATGTTAGCAAAGTCTGAAACATTGAATGATTGGATAACCGTAATCAAAAGCATTGATTAGCCTCTTAAGCAAAGGTTGCCTCCTTCCAAAAGCTTTCTGAGTTCACACATCATCAGCAGGGAGAACCGGCTACCAGCTGAGGGAAACTGGTTTGCTGTGGCCACCTGCCCAATTTCAGTCAGGTACCCATCCGCATTGTATAAAGGCACAGGGTGTTGGGCGGACCCACGTAGGGGACACGATACAAAATGGCTATATGAATTGCTATGAGAGCCACATAGGGGTGGGAGAATGGATGGAACATTAAAACTTCACCAGTTTCCATCCTTGGTTGTGGTCACACCTAAGGTTTAATCTGGCTTCAGTCCAGTTTCAAAGTGAGAGAACACGTCAGCAAGTGACCAGTAATTTTCTTTCCATATTATCTATCCCAAAGGTGAATTTTCTGAGTTATTTAATACTGAAAGAAAACAGCTTGTGACTTTGCTGATGTATTCTCTCACTCTGAAAATAGACTGAAGCTGGATTAAACCTTTAAGTGTGGCCACATACCTTGTTTGATTGTACCTTCTCTTGTTGTATTCCTCTCTCACAGTAGTCTTCCATTTGAAAACATCTAACACAGTGGTTCTCAACCTGGGGGTCGGTACCCCTTTGGGGGTCGAATTACCCTTTCAGAGGGGTCGCGACGAGTCTCCCACCACCCTTCCCTCCCATCTCCCAGCTGCTCTGCCCCTGTGGTTGGGGGTCTCCACAACATGAGGAACTCCATTAAGGGGTCACGGCATTAGGAAGGTTGAGAACCGCTGATCTAACAGCTAAATAACTTCTATTCCTCATCAGAGCTATTGTAAAAATCCTGCCATTGTAGCCTGCATTCTATCTCTGAGCCATGGCAAAACCAGGAGGCACTGCCAGGCAATGTTGCCTTCTAGGTCTTATGGCAAATGTGATTGTTGGCATTTATTCATTGGCATAAAGCTGGACACAAGAAGTTATGGGCATGTAGTATCATAATTCCAAGCCAGGCTTATCAAAACAGAATTAATGCTTCCATAAAGGATGCTTTCAGAAGAATTTGGAACAGAACAAACAAAGGACTCCTCCTTGAGTTTTGCATATACTCAGGACAGATTTGATCAGTACATAGCTATCTAGCACCTCAATGGGAAATCATTAGCACCTGGACAGCTTTTGTTTGCCAAGATGCAGCCTTTGTTTAGAAGGCCAGCTAGAAACAGCTGCTTATTTCAAGTGTCAGAACAAACTTGACTCATCAAGCATGCCAGGTCACAAATCCAGCTGTTGGGATTCCTTGCAGCAATCTGGTTCTGCCTCTTCCAGATTCAAATTTTTCCGCTTCAAATCTGATTGGTTTGCTCCTACATTCTAGGAGGATAAAATAAGCCCTCTGAGCTCAGGGATTTTATGGATCATTTTCCCGTTGCTCCTACCCTGCCTCATTCCAGCTGAAATCATTCTACACTAGCTGAAACCACTAGGCAGTCCTGCCCGGCTGCCATTTCTCCAGCAACCCACAGCCAGCCATCTGATCCTCCAATCCTCACAAAGTCTCTTTTGCCTTGGAGACAGAAAGAACCTGGGATCTTTGCCACATGCTGATCCTGCGCACGAAGAAATCTACATAGGTGAGAGCTAGTTACACTAGACATAACAACGTATCCTTAGTATGGCCTCCTTTAACTCCTCTATATCTCTGAATGGCCAGAAAGAGTGCTTTTAAATTGATACTTTTTCCTGTTCCGAGCTACTGTTCCTTGTCTGATTAGAACATTGTGCCTCCCCCACTGGGAAACCACTTTTGCTTATGTTGTGACCCCTGTTAAAGCACTCTGCATAGTGCCCCTTCATTCTTCATTCTTTTTAATACTGATTATTAATAAAATAATTTTCCTATTGAGGAAAACGGACTGTCTCTCCTTGCTGTCTTATATTTCTAAGCACCAAAACTGCTCTGGTGTTTTTAAAACCTGTACGGAGAAGATCCCAACATTAGAGACATCCTGATGAGCTATTCCGCCAACACATGTCAGGATGTCTACTAACACCATTTGGCATGCTGAACTTAGCTTGGTCTGGAAGGGTCAACTTTAAACACATACACACACATACAATTGATGCTTTGTCCACATTTCTGCAAATAATTTAGTTATTCCATCTAAGACAGGGATTATTTCAAATTTGTAGCCTGTTTAAATCTCCTGGAAAAAATTGTTTCCTACCGAGCACCCCTGAACTGTGCAAGCATATTGCTATGAGCCGGGATTGTTGAAAATTATACGGGATCACTGTGAGCAGCCACTGAGTCCTGGTACATATTTGAAAATAACCGATAATAAGCACCATGGATACCCTTCTAATACCAGTAATGGTTGTGTCAGTTAAGTCACCCTGCTGGAAGCATCTGTTTTGTGTTACTCTTGGTGAGTCAAGATTGGGGAGCAAGACAATTCTAGTGCTATAGGCTTCTAAATCAACTGAGAAATAGCTCACACCTAATCTGGAGGTCTCAAACTTTCCCTGAAACTTAAGTTGTTGTCATTATTACTACAGTAACATAAAAAAGGCAGTTTACCCAAATCCATTTTAAGAACCCCACCCCATTTCTAAGTAACAAAGGTCAACTTCGCCCTTTCCCCTGAAGGATCCACCTGGAAAACATTTCAAAGATTTCTTTGCTTATCCAATTTTGCATTCTCCACCTCAAAAACGTAGAATGAAATTACAACGGCATTTGATGCTCCTCATTCGCTGAGGTCCTGCCCCTTGAAACCCATCAAGAGGTTGTGGGGAATGGGATGAGAGGAATCTTTTCAAAAGGAAAAGCCATAGGTATTCTCTTCCATTTAGTGAGCTGTATTAATCTCATTTGCTGGTATCTGTAAGCAATTTTGTGTAAGCCTTTGCTTATTTTCTTCATAAAAACTAGATATGATTGAGGACCGCAGTTCCCAACAACTCCACTGCATTCGTACATTGCATGGACCAACTTATAATACACAGACTCATTTCTCCTGGCACAGAGGACAGGACTCAGGTCTCAGATAAAAACATTACACCTAGCTTTAATGCAGTCATTTAACGGAAAGAACGTCACCGCCAATGGCGAAGCCTTTTCTCTTCTTTGGGCACGAAAAAAAATTATTCTAATTCAAAAACATTGGGAATTGATTTGCCACACACCTAGCTGTTTTCTTTGCACATCATCTAACCCAAAGGTGGATTTTCTGAGCTAGATAATGCTGAAAGAGAACAGCTGATGCGTTATTTCACTCTCAATGTGGACTGAAGCTGGATTAAAACTTCGGTCATGGTCACACCTTCACTTTAAACCTTCTTCAGTCCATGTTTAGGTCTAACATCTCACACCTTTTTGTTTCTAACCATCTTATTTGTGGACCTTCACCCTCCAGCATGGATGGTTCCAGAGTCTTCTCCAAGGCAAGAGAATGGAGGCCCATCTGTTGGCTATAGTACCGGAGAGCTGATCCAAAGAGAGAATGGAGTTCCCCCCATCCTTCCTGGGAGAACGGAGGCAGACAGGAGGAAGGGATGATTGGCCTGAGCGACATGTGAAAAGACAAGAAAAGGCCCATTCTTACTACAATGGGCAGGAGAAGAAACAGAGAGGAAAAAGGAGAAGAAAAGAAGCTGGCTTTTCTACCCTGCTTTTCTCACCCATTTAAGGGGATTCAGAGTAGCTGACAAAGCTTTCTGTTCTCGCCACAACAAGTACCCTGTGAGGTAGGTGGGGCTGTGAGTGTTCAGAAAGAGAGCTGTGACTAGCCTAAGTTCACCCAGCTGGCCTCACAGAGGAGTGTGGAATCAAACCAGGTATTCCCACATAAGAGTCCGGCTCCCTAACCTCTAAATCAAACTGGTGGGAAACAGAGAAGCTTATAAGATGAATGTTAGACATAAAAAGTAGATGCCTCTTTACCTCATAGGGGTGTGCACAAATGCAATTTTTGACATTCGATTCGATTCAAATATTTGAATGTCCAAATTCATATGAACAGAGAAAAAATGAATGTATTAAAATTCAAACCGATTCAAATACATTCATATCTATTCATACGAATATCCGATACATATTTGATGATACGAATGTCAACAACATTTGTATGTGTCCGTCTGCATCCGTACACATCCCGTTTTTATCCCATACGTATCCGTACAAATGCACAGATATGAATAAGATGCATACGGATACGCATGTAACGAGTACACATAAAAATGTCTGAATTATTCATATGAATGTTTTGAAATATTCATATTCATTCAAATATTAAAAAATGAACGTCTGGACATTCAAGTCGAATTTGAATGTTCGAATTCACCAAATTTGATCGAATAATGAATATTTTGAATATTCTTGCACGTCTCTACCGCCTCAAGAATATTGCTAGTTCTGTCACGACGTGACGAGCCTGTCCAAATACAGCAATTCCTTCTCCACAAATTTGATTGTGAAAGAGTGGGCTGACTTAAGATTGTGTGACAGAAACTAAGAGCTAAGAGGTCCGTTGAGTTCTCAAGAAGTCCAGCATAGCTTTTCTGGACGATAAACAAGTTAGTGTCACTGAACCACAAAGAGGTGTCAATGCCTCCTAATAGAAGCTAGCAAGGCACTTAAAAAGGACAAAAATGGTTAGAACTGTCTGGATCTGGACAATCTTACGGGGTTCTCTGCAGGTATCCAGGTCACCATCTGGTCTGATTACTTGGGATCAGTTTCAATTACTGAAGTCTGAGGATATAGTCAATCTGCTTACAGGATTTCAGCCAGGCACATGTTCCCTTTCCCTTGCCCATCAAAGTAAAGGCAATCACAGCCAGCAAATGGCATATACGTTATTGCAGGAGCATCATGCGCTTCAGAAGGACCTGGTATAGCTGCTCCTCATGATGAGCTCCCTGGGGCCCACACTCATTAAATGATTATCACTCAACTTGACTAGTGGTGTCAGTTGCAGATATGCTTGGGTGAAACAGATTACATAAGGCCCTCTCAAGTTGCCTTCAGGCTTGGTTATTATGCACTGACATGACCCTGGTCACTCTGATGGGTAATCTTTGATGGAAGAGCAACAGAAAAATGTGATCCTGTTGGCTCTCCTTGACCTCTCTGAGGCTTTTCATACTGTTGACCACACAACTGTACTTTAGCTTCTTCAGGAATTGAAAACAGGAGTGAAACCATTCTGGACTAAAGTGGTTTGACTCTTACTTCTGGATAGACTCCACAAAGTGACCATCACTAACTTTGTTCTTGTGCTTTCGCTCTAACATCATTTATTTTATTTATTTGTTTGTTTGTTTACATTTCTATCCCACCCCATACCCTAAGGTCTCTGGGCGGGTAACAGCAAATTAATCACAAGGTACACATTAAAAACGAAAAATAGATTAAAACAATATAGGCATTAAATACAGATTAAAAACACTTAAAAGTTCAGCAAATTTAATACATTTATATGAAGCTGCTGGGTGCAGAACTTCTGGTGTAAGATATTATTAATTATACTGATGACACACTCAATCTCAATGGAGTCAGTGAGCAGCCCTTGGTCTCAGAAAAATACTAGGTATATAATTTATAGCTACTGCTACATTCACCCTTACCACTTAAGGCTACGGTCACCCTTACCACTTAAGGCTCTGTAGCAGGACAAAGCATCTTATTTCCATTTCCAGCTGGTTTACTGGTCTCTCCATTTCCTGGACACAGATGACATGGCCCAGAGTAATTCACACTCCGGCAACATCCAGATAAAATTATTGAAGTGGAGGTGTCCCTGAAAACATCCCAGAACCTAGAACCACTACACAAAGTAGCTGACGTATTGCCTTGTAGCTCTGAGGTCCTTCCTTAAGTCATCCCAGGAGCTGCAATACTCGCAAAGGCCTTTGGCAGATCATACTTTTGCAGAGGAACCAACATTAAATACCTCTGGTACCTGGCTAAAATGTACATTTCTACTCAGCCCTTCAGTTCTTACAGATTTTTTCTCATTACGTTGTGGTGCCGTTTAAAGGGGAAGATTCTTCTATTTTGGATTTTTTAATTTTTGGAATTTTAAAGGCAGTATTTGAACTGTCAGGTTTTCAATGATCTATCCAACATTGCTGTTATATGTCTTAATCTTTCGTAAGTCCGAGAGCTATAGAATGATACAATGTAATTATTAAATAAATACATAAAAGTGGCTTTATCCATTTTTACCCTGTGATCTGTTCTGAGAAACATCTGAAAACGCTAGGAGTGAAGTGTAAACTAAAATCACCCTGTGCAAAAGAAAAATGACATATTTTACATATTAAAGTTGTGATAAATACCTGAGCACTTGTTTATGATTCTGGTTTACTATCTATTCCAATATCTGCTTCACGTTACATGTTTTAAAACAGCCAGATGTCTGACAATGTCAAAGAACAAAGGCTTAACTTTTATACCTTAACTTTTAATCCAATTTTGATAATCCCCCAGAGGGAAGACACAGCAGCAAAGTGACAAGCCATTTTCCTTCCACATTATCTAATCCAAAGGTTGTCATCTGTGAAAAGTGAATAAAACTAGTCCAAAAGTTTTTTTTTTACTCCTAAATACAAAAACAATAGCTAGTGAATGATATCAAAGGAAGGCCATTTATCGCATTGTGTTGCAGGGGGAGGAATAAATAAATAGGGCTACTTGAAAAGACTCGAGGTGAAATATACAATGAATGTGGTGGAAAGAGATGGGAGAGTGCCTGATGACCAAACATAACAGCCCCCCTCAAAGCATCTATGAAGAGGCTTCCACTTCTCCTGAACATTTGGTGCTAGAAAAGGTAGAGTGAAGAAAGGTTGGGAGGGACACAGGGATGGCACTATTTCTCTGAGGCACCTCTGAGGTGCCCCTTTTGTAATGTCTGAACATACCCTGAGGTGGACAACCAACTATGAGTGTGGACATTCTTGAAGCAGGACAAGTGTCTTCTTGGCTCAAAGTACTTCAAGGAATATCTGACGCAGCTAGGTCCAAAGCAAGGGATGTCCCTCTTGTTCCTTTTTAATATTGTCCCTCAAGACAAAACCAAAACAGCAGGTAAATGAGGGAATCTTTTCACTAAAAACACTTTTTTGTGCTCAAATAACTAATTGGATGGCATACTTTACTATAGTTGGCATTTATATCTCATATTTCTTCCAGAAAGTTCGAAGCAGCAAATGTTCTTCTTCTTCCCTTTATTTTGGTCTGGTGTACCTTTACAAATCTGGAAGTGTAGTAACCACAAAAAGTGCACAGCATTTCCCATGGCTTCCTTTTCTTCAGCCTCAAGTCTCAGAGTAAACGGAGCAACTATTTTCCTGTTCCATAAGCTTGTAGTACACACTCAGCACCAACATGGTGCTGAATACGTTTCACTCCATGCGGTGGCCTTTGGGCATTATGGAGTCTCAGCACTTGTTTCTAAGGACAAGTTCGCTTCTCTTCTTGTTTGAGGATTTCCCCCGCCTCTGACCACAGGATGTGACATCAGAAGGACTTCTGACCCAGAACATAGCCATTTTCCTCCAATCACCTCCCCTGATGTTGCATTGATGTCACTTCCCCTACGCTCCCTGGGACTGCTGTATAAAAAGCCCTGCGAGAATAAAATGGAGCTCTATTTGAACCTACAGCTGTCTCCTGACTCTTCTTTACCCTCCCTGCCTTTCTTATCTGTCGAGTCCACTATTACATGTGGTGGGCTTCTAGATCTTGGGCCAGTCAAGAGTCTAGGTATTAACTTTTGCAACACCCAGCAAAAGAATTGCAGCTCCAGCTGTCACCTGCATTGCCATAGCCTCTCAGCTGTGGCCCGCACTGCTACAGCTACAGAGCTGTAGCCACCATCAAAGTAGCTTCCAGGTTGCCTCCCCTTTGCTTTTCTTATCCCTCGTAGAGCTAGACTGCGGCATGAAAGAAACCTTATTTTCTTACACTGTATAATGTTCTGAATTTACTTCCCGTCTTTCATCCAACATGGAGACCAAGGCAGGAGTGCTCATCTGCAGCCCTCCAGACATTCCAGAAGTACAACGTTCATCACTCTATGAGTTCAAAAACACATGGAGGCTACAGTTAGCAGCCTGTTATACAATATTTGATGACCAGGGGGCCTATTCGCACTTAGGCCTCTGGCATGCAATTAGGACGGCTCTGGTACAGCTCTGAAACAGAGTATCTGTACCAGAGCTGTCTTAATTGCATGCCAGAGGCCTAAGTGTGAATAGGCCCTAGGTTTCCTGCGTAAGCACTGATCTGTTTAACTTCACAAGAATGATGACTCAGTGTGTCTTCCCACCATATCTTTCCACTGTACAATGTGAATGTTAAAAGCATAATTTTGCAGAAAGTATATGTAGCAAAGACAGAGGGACACATGAAGGACTCAAAATACAATGAATTAGTTCATAGCTTAAATAGATTAACACCTACAGTAGTGTTTAGTGAATGGATGAATTTCATTTGTACAGTCAAAGACCAGAATCAGCAAATGTTAAAAAGTACAAAAATTTACAAAAAGTTTTTTTAAATCACAATGCGGTGTTTATTGAATGCAATACAAACATAAAAGTACAGGACTTCGCAGTCTACTTCTTCACTGTCTGCTCTTTGAGATCCATGTAGATTCCTATCATAGAATCGCAGTTGGAAGGGACCTTTAGGATCATCAAGTCCAATCCCCTACTCAATGCAGGATTTCCTAAAACATTCCAGACAGATATAGGTTCAGCCTCCGCTCGAAGACCTCCAGTGAAGGAGAGCTCACACAACCTCTCATGGCAACCTATTCCGTGTCAAATAAAGGATTCCACCTGAATGTGAAAGAATCAGCTGGAAAAAAAATATGCAGCAATATTCCTAAACGTTTGATTTCAGGAAGAGAATACACAATAAACAAACAGCCTATCCCTGATTTCATTTCCTTGTAAAAGGCAGGCATTTCTCATTCATACTTTGCATATTCACAGCCACAAACCTTGGGTCAAACACCTGAGTATATTCTGTACTGCATGTCAAAAGTGCTTCTATTTATTCCACAGCTGCCATGCTAAGACACTGCAAGCGAAGCCAGAAACATCCATCTGTGCAGAAATGCTTCTGGATTGTTATTCTCTTCTGTTCAAAGAACTCCTTATATTTATGGCTTGCCACGTGTGTTTTCAACCAAATCTTGACTTCATTCATCGCTTTTCCTACCTTGCCCAAAATCAGAACATGTTCAGAATGCACTCTGTGCATAATAGAGGTAAAGAGAAAAGAAGATACACACACTTTTGCTGTACATTTGTGTGGTTTTAAGTTGCTTTAGAAGTACAGATGTGCAAAACTATCTCAAAACTTCTTCAGAGCAGCCACCACTGGGAAGGCAGTTGTGTCAGAAAATAGCAGAGATGTGAAGAGGTGCCAATTGGCACGGTACGCGTGATGATCCATACCACAACCATGCTATATCAATCGTCAGTCTGCTAATGCCTCACATCCATATCCCTCTTATTTCTCCTCCAACAAAAGTAGTTAAACCTAGGAGCTATTTGCATCAGCTCCACTGGAACAGCCGGAGGCTCTCCTATAGGGAGCACACACACTGCACAGAGCCACTTCTGTCCTAGAAGCAGCTCTGGGGATGCCAAAGTGTGCCCGGGCATATAACTGTAGGGCATTAGTGGCCAGCTAGTATATTACAAAATAGCTCTGTCCGCACCTCTGCCTGGCAGAGCCTGGGATATAGCAGCCACAGTCGCATGCTGTGTTGCCCAGTTACCACAGCAATGGTGCTGTGCATGCCTGTTGCCGCAGTGAAGCAATCCGGACAATCCACCTTTTCTATACATGAGGGGGAAACTGGCCTGTGATCGATCCCACCTGCAAATCATGACAGGAGTGCTTCAGAAGAGACTTTTCTTACTGCATGTGAATGCAGTCCTAGTTGTATTGTTACGTACAGATGCATCAGAATATCCTTCTGGTAAGTGCACAGACACAGGTATGAATTCTTCTTGACATGCACGTAATTGGCTAGCAATTATGATTTTTTTCCCGAGAAATGCTGAGGATAGAAATACCTGCAGCCCTCTTGTTCCCAGACCAAAGAGGTACTCTACAACTGAACTACAACCACTACTAAATAGATTTATTGAAGAGATGCTCAACTAGGACTGGTCTAGTGTGATCAATGTTAAACCCCATAAACTACAATAAGTCTGGTACTCACAGGCTGTGATCAAACACCAGTTTAAAAAAAAAAGCAGCTCTAAGACAGTTCCAAAATCGCACTGTTCACACACCAGTTTGGCCCTCCTCCTCTCCTGAATACTCTAGAAAGGTGGAGTAGATGGGAACACTAGGGCCACACACAGTCTCCCTGAGGTGCCCTTTATATCTGAACACAGCCTTAAACAGACTGGTCCCCAAATTCAATAAAGCCACGATAGAAAAGATTCACTACATGGTATTCAAAGGGCCTTTTCACATGAGACAGAGCCAGTTCCAGATTAAGGAATCTGGATCTGTTGTAGAACCATTTAATCAGGTCTACATCCAGACCAAGGGCTTTATTCTACATAACTGGAAGTACACAAACAGCACACCTCTATGATTCAGAATTACCAGGGGGTGATTTTCAGCAGTGCCATAGCGTACTGCCAAAACCCACCACCCCACAGGGCCCAAGGCTAGCAGCTGTCATTCATAGCTTTTGGAGGCATTTGGGGGGGTGGGTTAACCACAAAGTTCAGGCAAATTCCACAGCTACAGGAAGACATGGCCCATGCCTCCAGGTAATCTGGATTAGTGGATTCTCCAGATTAATTGATGGTATGTACAGAACAGGCCATAATTTCCATCTATGCCAGCCAAGTGCCAATGTCAAAAAAATGGCGGAGCTTTCGCTTCCCTGGGCGTAAACAGTGGGGCCATAAAGCAGGCAAAAGCTCAGATTTCAGGACACCAGTGGGCAAATTATATTTAAAATAATTTTTCATCAAGAAGGCCTTCTTCTGAATTCAAGGAACTGATTCTTATGTTTCCTTCTCTCTTAAGTATAATAAGTAGGTCAGGAACCAACAGCAATATGAATAGATATAATGCACGGGCAGGGTGGGTGGGTGGGAGGCGATTCCACAGCTCCGTTTTAAACGAACAGGGCTGCAGCTGTACAATATCAGCAGAAATTAAGTGGATTAGCATGACTTGAAAAAGATCAGCAAAGACCCACAGATGGGAGAGGAGGGAAAAACCATGTACGGTCCAACTCGGGTTTAGGGAAACAGCAAGCCATCCACCATAGATGTTCGTAGTAACAAGCAATCCCACTGCTGATCCTTACTTCGGCAGGCATGCGGCAAACGTTCAGAGTCAACAAACCGCAGCACTAGTTCCCTCCCCTGAACCCTGCCAAATGCCGGGCCGGGGAAGCAAAATCCCACGCAATTCTTCTTCAGGCAGCATATGGCTCTACTCGGGCACTTCCATCTTGGTTTGAGAGCCCTTCCGCCCGTCCCTCCGGATAGTGACAGCGGCTGCGGGGGGGGGGGGGAGGTGGCGGCAATGTGAGAAGCGTCACGCCTTGTATAGTGCCTGCCCCCGCTGGCTGCCCTCCCCAGCTTGGAACTGCCTGGAGGAGCCACTGGCAAAGTTGACACATCAGAGCACGCGACAGGCGTGTGGCAGAGCTAGGTGGCAACAGCGGCGCCTGGTGTTGCACAAAAACCGGGCGGGCGGGCATGTCGGAAGGAAGAAGCTGATGGTGGGTAGGTGCTCGGCTTATCCAACACAGCCACCCCGAGAAAACGCAAGAAAAGAGGGAGGCGCTCGCTTGCTCAAGGGGCCGTCCTTTCCACGATGTGGCTTGTCTCTCCCCTCTCTGCGCCCTTCCAGGTGACGGTACAACAACTTGCAAAGCACATCGAGCAAAGACGGCGGCGGTGGCGTTGCTGTCACTGGGCAAGACTCATTCAGATTGAGCAAGACTGACTGACACTGACTCAGGCCCCGGGGAGGGGGCAAATATGGGTGGCCGGTGAAAGTTTGGAGGCTGGCCACGCCCGCTTTCCGCCACACAGAGCCCTAACCCCTCCTCTCCTCCTCCTCCCCCTTCCAAAAAAGCAAGGGGGGGGTGAAGCGCACAATGTGTTTCTTGTTATGGAGCTTGACTTCTCTCTCTCTCTCTCTCTCCCCTTGCATGGGTTACATCGTAATATTAAGCTGCAAGTTTAGTTCTGGACAAACAATCTCTTGTTGCATCTCTGGGCTGGGGGGGTCAATGAATTCCCACAGATGATGTTGCCCAAACAGTGATCGGCTTGTGACTGGCTTTCCAGCATCATGGTGTGGTGCGGTGTGGTGTGGAAAGGAGGTGGAGCGGGGCGGGGGGGGGTGGTGGAGGTCAGGACAGAACAGCGCTTTGAAGGGGGAAAGGCTGCCTGCAGCAGGATTGTTTCTACAAGCTAATTGTACGGCGTGCAGCTGCACCGAGCTGGATCAACAGTGCTAGAAGGCGGCGCAGACTTCCCGACGCCAGCCCTGCAGAGCTCCCACCTGGCAGCGCCAGATTGTTTTCCAGACCTTATCTCTCCCTAGCTACATTTCTTTTCGCTCGCTTTAATTTTGCGACCGGAACAAAAGTAACAGGGAAATCCTTTGTGGAGGCAGAAAAAAAACTTGGTGCCCTTCACGCATTTCTGACACAACCTTTGCTAGCCTCCCCACGACCCTCCAGCTTTCTCCGAATCTTTCTTTCCCAGTAAGAAAGTGAGTCGCCAAAGCTGTGCGAGCAAGTCATCCGATTTCGCGGGGGAGACCTCGCCAGGCAGCCTGCAAACTTTGCAAGTAATATCTTCGGCGTGCTGCATGGTCCCTCTGCAAAAAGGGACCCCCGTGCAATTCAATGGGGCAGCGAGTTTGCCCTTCACCTGGAGAGTAAAATATTGGCACCTCCGCCCTGGCCTGTTGCAATGGCCACAGCTTTTTATGTTGATTTTATTTAAGGATTTATATCCCACCCCTTTGTCCAAAAGGTCCCAGGCTGCAAATTACAATCATGAAAATATTAGATGTCCCTGAAACACATTTTAAAACATAAGCCTCTCCGACCCTTGCAGGACAAATCAGGGAGAAACTAGTGGAGCTTTTCCCTTCCACATGGGTAAAGCGTGTCTGTATCACCCCCAAGCGTGCCTGTTTCACACTCCCGGTTCTCACGAAGTGGGAATTCTTGTTGCAGCCTTAACGCAGAAGTGTGCCGGAGCGGTTACTCTCGTGTTAAGCGCTGCCTTCACTGCTCCTTTCCTGTCGCCTCCCTTCACAAGTTCCTTTGAGTCAAACCAAAACGGCATGGAATCCCGTGCAAGCCGATCGCGTGCGTTCACACGTGCAGACGGATGCATTTCTGGAACAAGAGGAAACGGTGACACAGGGCAGCACTGGAGTGCCAGGGGTTATCGTGGGCGGTGGAGAATAAATCAGCCCTCTCCCCCAGGGAAAAGGCTCATGGCCGTGAGACACGGGCGGCGGGAAGGCAGCAGGGATTCCATGTTTCCCACAACAGAGGTGCTCCCATCCCGTGTGCATGCCCGCCCGCCCGCCCACCTTGCCCCCCCTCTTGCCCCCCCCTCATCACTAGAGACGAATTTCGCTCCAGTACAGGTGCAGTGACAAATAGGACACTGACTGCCCTACCCAGCCGACACGCTGGGCCGCCGATCCCCGCGGGCTGCAGGCAGCGGCTCCCTCCCTCCCTCCCTCCCTCGCACACGAGCCCAGGGCCGAGGAGGCCCGGTCTCCATGGCAGCCGCCTGAGAGGCGCCGCCGGCCTGGACCGGGAGGGAGGGGAGGCCGCGAGGGCGTGACGTCACGGGGCTGGCGCCGCACAGTCGGGGCCGGCCTCTGCAAGGAGGTGGGTGTGGGCGAACAGCCGGAGGAGCTGCTGCTGCAGTGTGTGTGGAAGTTGGAACTGGTGGGAACAGAAAGGGAGGCACTGCTGTTGCTGCTGGGGGGGGGGGGGCAGGATTGCCTCTTGCTCTCAGGCGGTTCCCTCCTCTCCCTCGGGCAAGCGGCGGCTGTAAACTGCTGGCACAGGGCGGAGGGGTTAGGCAAGGCGGCTTGCGTAGCCCAGGAATGAGAACGGGGGTGGGCAGGAAGGAAGGAAGCCAGTCCTAGAAAGAGGGCACGCATGGATGGATGTGTCTTCTTTTCCTCTAATGCAGTGATTCTCAACCTGTGGGTCGGGACCCCTTCGGGGGTCATTCTACTCTTTCACAGTGGTCGTTATGAAGTAGCAACGAAAATATTGTTATGGTTGGGGGTTAGGGTTAGGTTGGGGGTCACCACACCATGAACTGTATTAAAGGGTCGCGGCATTAGGAAGGTTGAGAATCACTGCTCTAATACATGAAGCGGGAACTGCTGCTTCTGCCCTAATACAAATGGGTGAATAGTGGTGGTCCCCTTGCTTTCGTCTGTCTATCTAGGAGACTGTTTTGTACCCCTCATAACTGTGAAGAGGTGAGCAAAGGTCGTCGGGGGATAATCTTGCAATGGGCCAAGGGCCAGGCTGAATATGGGAAAAGCAAGCTTTTCACCAGTCTCTCTGAACGTGATGCGAAGGTTGCCTATGCACAGGGCTCCGGCTTTGTGTGTAAAAAGGCACATTCTTTTTGTGTTTCCAGAGAGATCAAAAAGTCTGGTGCTGGGCTCTCAGGAGTTGCTGAGAAGGGCATCCATCCATCCTTTCCGAACGGGACGCTGATGGGAAGCGGCGCCTCGCCAACCTTACAGACGTTCTGCCACCCAGAAAAGTTTTCAGAGGCTCTCAAAAGGCATGACTTTCAAACACTTGAGTCTAAACCTTCCGATGTGTTTCTGATCCTACCATATTACAGTGTTGCAAGGGGGTGGGTCTTCTAAGAGCCAAAGCAATAATAAATTGCACGTGCAGTTAAGTGAAAGAACAAATAAGGTTTGTCATAGGCACAATAAATCCTGGATAAATGTAGGTTGCCTGCAACCAGACATGCAGCTATAGAACGCAGGAGGAGTTAATGTCTGAACAGGAATAGGGCTTGTGCTACATCTTAAAAGAGTTGGAAGTGCAGACTGGGACCACTCTGCTGGCGATCTAGCTGGATGATTCATAGTTGTGCATGTTAATGGAAAGGAAAGTTGCAACAGGAGCTACCTGAAAAATTCTGCCTTTAAGACCTTAGGTAAATGACCCCAAAATACTTTGAAAAGAGGCACTTCTATTATACATCTACTTTGTCTGGACACTGGCTCTTAGAGATTATGGATTTGCAAAGCATATACTGTTCAGTGCAAGATAATATTTATTATTAAACCTACAGAAACTGAAAATGACGTGACGAAAGAGCAATGGTTCTGTGCTTACTTGTATCTAATGAGTAATGTGAAAGTGAAGTGAAAATCTATATAATTAATGCCTATTCTGACAGAAATCCTTCTAAGGTCAGTGGGACTGGCTTCTAGGAAAGCAAATACACAAGTAGTTTTATTTTATTTTATTTTGAAAGCATTGAGTTGCCAAAGTATTTACCTTCTTGTCACTCAGAATGTTTCAGTATTTACAGCTTTGCTATTACTATGTTCAGCTTGGCCACTCTTGGCTCCTAGCAGAGCAATACATTCAGAGTGTTTGTGGCAACAAGCTGCTTATTAAAGTTAATATAATTGTAACTGTGTGAATTTAATATAGTAATGTACCATAACAGTATTTTGTCCATCACCAGCCAAGCTGATCTGCAGACTGATTTTGGTGCTTAACCTTACTTGACTGTAACATTAACAACTCAAAACTGGCTCACTGATATCCAAAGTATTAAGTAAAGAACTGTGTGTCGGATACAACAGTTGCTTTAACAACGCTCTATTTTATTTTAAGGTACTGTTCTCCATATTTCAAAGTGACCACATTCGATCCTGTAAGCCTGCACACATCCTTTGCATTTTAGGTTTCAGATTTTCCACAGATGTACAAGAGTCAACTGCAATATTAAAGGCAACTTTATTTGCATGGAGAGTCGGATCCAAAATAATATAAAAACTGTGACGCAATAAACCTAGTAAGCATGTTGGAGCAAGAGTGGAAGACCCTTTCAAATGAGAGATAAGGAATCTCTTCTTGGTGGGTTTAGTTTTATGAGCAATGCTATGTGTGTTTTTAGCTTTTGCTTGTTATCTGTACATATTTAAGAAATAAAATTGCTTTCAAGATCTTTGTATTGGTAACATTTGGCCATTGTATTACTTAAGGCTGGAAACAAAGGAGTTGACCTAGCTCAGTGGCACTGGCTGAACTGTTTTTTAGCGAAACACCCTAGATCACCCTAGTTCATATCGCTGGATTCAAGCAGATGGGATGGTCACCTTAAAAGTGCAGGTCTGTCTTACATAACTCACAATTGTGACAGAAGAATTTCTGTCAGGCACGGATTAAAGATTTGTTGCACCTCTTCTCTGGCATATTATATACTGAAGCTTCAGCTATGGGAATGAATATGAAATGCACTTTAGTGCACAGTGCATTTCCTGTGGGCATTGCTTACAGGCTATGCATCTCAGGGTTTCAAACCCTATTTGAAGATAGCAAGGATGGAACTAGGAGCCTTTTGCCGGTAAAGCACGCACACTGTACTGAGCGATTACTCTTAGCCGAAATATATTTATTTGGAAAATAAGTCTAATCTTGTAGACATCTGTGTTGCAGCTGCATATACTGAGCATGAAAAGCTCAGGTTCAGGTCTTGGAGGAGACAGGAGCCATTTCTGCCCACACTTCGCCATCTCTTCCATGAAAAGTGGGCACTTCTGTGCGATTAAATCCACTTTCTTGAAGTTTGTGCTTCTACAATTTCTCTTGATAGGAGGAAAATGAAGTACAAGGAGCACGTATAAAATGTTAGAGTGGGTCACAACGAGGCTTCAGACTGTGCACTTATCTGCGTTGCGTGAAACGCTGAAAGATAAGGATGTGAAGAGGTAGGATGGCACAAAGCTTCAGAATAGCAAATGGAAAGAGCACGTTCCTATATTCTGAAGAGTATATCGTTTCAAGTGTAGCGCTTCAGAGGAAATGATGAAATTAAAGACAGTCAAACATAGCTCGTGAAAAGGCCTAAAAACCCTCTGGGGCAAATGCAGTTTTGTTTTTTAAGAAGCCCAGGGAGAGCCAATATACATGTGAGACCAGTGCTCTCCATAAATAGCACTGTTTAATTAATGTATATGCAAAACTGAATGGCCCGTTTAGAAACCTTGGAATTCGAGGACTCATCTGCCATGTGAAGTCACAGAGAGGTCCAGCATTTAACAGCCAGACAGCTTGAAGTAAGCTGATCTATTAAAAGTCATGAGCGCGACCCGGTTTGCCAGCAAAACAAGCCTGTCCACTGCTTCTTTCTTAACCATCCCGATCCTTGTCCCTCCTCTCCTTTTCCTTCTGATACACAGCGCATCTCTCGCAGATTTCTTCGATGCGCTAAGATGAGACATGTATTTATAAAACTACTGCAATACTGGCTGGCCGCTGGTGGATGTTTGGCGGAAGGCCAATAAAGTTCTGATTAAACTTGGCTCCTTGGGAGCAGAAAAGGGGAAGAGAGGGAAAAAACTCCTTGCAACGTTTTGCTACTGCTGCTTCCCTTTTCTATCTTCAAATGGCCTTGGGTTGAGTCACCCTGTGTGTGTGTGTGTGTGTGTGTGTGTGTGTGTGTGTGTGTGTGTGTGTGTGTGTGTGGCTGCTGCCTGTATTTACTCCCCACAGCTGGTCCTGGGCCACACCCCCCTCTTGCAAGATTGGCTCAGAAGGCGGAAGGTCTGAGCTTTCGCTTCGCCTCCCTCCGTACCAGTGAGAATTGCCGGCACCCTTGACGGGCACTTCGCGGCCATCCAATCGCAGGCAGCCCAGGCTGGATTTGTCAGCTGCAGGACGTGCACTATAAAAGCAGGCGCGGGTGCCTTGCAGCCTTCATTCTGGCCGCACGTCGGGCTGGTACAGAAGGGGAAAGTCAGGCAGGGGGAAAAGAGAGAAAGAAAGAGTGTGTTTCTTCCCCCTCCCTGCCTGCCCGCCGCCGTGTGTGCGCATTCTCATTCCGAGACAGCTCCGTGGCTCTTGGCTCTTCTCAAGCATGAAAGCGTTCAGTCCCGTGCGGTCGGTAAGGAAAAACAGCCTGTCGGAACACAGCCTGGGAATATCCCGTAGCAAAACCCCGGTGGATGACCCTATGAGCTTGCTGTACAACATGAACGACTGCTACTCGAAGCTGAAAGAGCTGGTGCCCAGCATCCCCCAGAACAAGAAAGTGAGCAAGATGGAAATCCTGCAGCACGTTATCGACTACATCCTGGACCTGCAGATCGCGCTCGATACGCACCCGAGCATCGTCGGCCTCCATCACCAGAGGCCGGGGCAAAACCCTTCCTCCCGAACCCCCCTGACCACCTTAAACACAGACATCAGCATCTTGTCATTACAGGTAAGTGCGCACTCCTCGGCTGGCATCTTCCACGTTAAGAAGTAGGTCTGTTGCTATCTGTCTACACCGGTGGTTCTCAACCTTCCTAATGCTGCGACCCTTTAATACAGTTCCTCGTGTTGTGGTGGCCCCCAACCTAGCCCTAACCCTAACCCCCAACCGTGAAATTATTTTCGTTGCTACTTCATAACGACCCCTGTGAAAGAGTAGATCGACCCCCAAGGGGTCCCGACCCACAGGTTGAGAACCACTGGTCTACATGATGGCAGGGGGAAAGCGCAAAAGCGCTCTGGGGCTCTGGCTCGCTCTGTGTTGTCCATTGTTAGCGAACAGAAATAACCCATCAGCGACTCGCTCGTAATGACTGTAGTCCTGTACTTTGTATGCTTCCTTGAACTCCTAAGCGTCTTAACATCGCGCTCTCTTCTCCCTCCCTCAACTGCAGGCAGCTGAATTCCCCTCAGAGTTAATGTCAAATGACAGCAAAGCACTTTGTGGCTAAATAAATTGGTAAGTTCCTTCCTCCTTTCCCCTCACCCTTTAAAGCATCATTCAGCTAGAAATGCGGGTGGGCGTTTTGTCGCCAGGGTTCATGAAAATAGCGGTCGGGACTGCTTAAAATCCTGAATATTTTGTGGCGGTTCAGGCACACGGTGCATGCTTGGTTTTAATCCACTGGGTCACACTGCACAATCGAGTGCGGTCTCATAAGTGGTTAATTTCAAGGGCCGGTGATACTTTTGAGTTGCGATGCAGGGTTTTCCTTTTGGTCTGTTAATACGGTTGGCTAGTGAGCCTTGGCGGTGCAGACAGATTCAAGTGCAGTTTGTGCAGGGAGGGAGTTGGGTTTTCTGCCAGGCCCACGCCCCCAGGCACATTCATTATTTCATTTGTGGTGTATGCGTATCTTGGTGTGCCTTTGCGCGCGCATACTGCATCTGGACGCCAGGGTTTGCCCAATCTTTGAGTGTTTGGTTAAATGTTCAAACTGTGGCTTCCTCTCTGGCGCCAGGCTGTCCGGATCTCTGCCCTGTTAGCATTCTTCTAAATATGCCTCTCTTCAATCTTTTGCAGGTGTTTGCTGACTTTTTCTTTCTCTTTTTTTTTTTTTTTTGCACAAGAGACAGCCCTTTTTTGCAAGCGGCTGAATATGATTTTCAGCTCTATCTGGAATGGGAATCCAATCCAACACAATGGACAATTGGAAAAATTATGGACGGCACCATCTCCCCTGTTCTGCAACATGGACTAATCTTAATTATTTATGAAGAGACTTTTAAAAACACTCTTTCTCTAGTTGGAAGGCTTCATTTATATCCTATTCCCACAACGGGGAGCGAAATGAGGTGTGAAAAACTCGTAAGGAATTGCCCATTTTAAAGCAGACTTTGCCTTTTTTACTCTAAAGGTGGAGCGTGAGTACTAGAAAGATTCAGTGTTCAGTTTTTCAGTGAGGTCTTTGTCAAATTATCCTCTTTTGACACAAAAGTAGGGCTGAATGCTATGTATATATTTATATATAAATATGGGAATGAAACGTTGAACTCTTTAATTAGAGTTCTCTTGTATAGTAGCAGAAATGTATATTTCTGCAGAAAGTGTAATGATGTATGTAATCATGCTAAACTTTTTATAAAAGTTTAGTGATAAACTTAACCTTTTTATACAAAATCAAAATAAATCATGTGTGTTTATGGAACAGTTTACTTGCATTATTTATAGGGACCAACAATTTTCTGGCTTGGATTTTAAATGATTATAGATGATTAACTGGATGCCAGTTAAAATGTGTAAAACATGTAATAAAAATTCTGGAAAAAAATACTTTCGTAACTTGCTTTTCTTTTAAAGGTTCTTAAGTCTTTTAAGGGCCCTTAAAAAGTGACTGATCAACCAGCTTGTGGAAACATTAACTTGCTTAAGTCTGTTACCTAGGGAATATTAAGTTTAGTGAAGTCAAACTCCAAATTTCTTTACTCTAGCTTCTTTTCATCCTGTGTTGACTGGCTTAACTTCTCAAAGCAGCTATTCCAACTTAGATTTTTTTTTAAAGAGCTCTAAGGCAGTAATTGTGCAAAAGTAATAGCAGTTAGCTGGCAAAGCTTATTACAAAACATTTTACGGGAAAAAAGCTCATGAAGCAAACTTTACATGCATCTATGCAATATTTCAAAGAAATGGTACTAGTTAATCAATTGCAGCAGCTTCCCTATGTGACTAAGCTGTTGAGAAATGAAAGTCACCCCTAGTGTTATTGATTAAACTTTGGCTGCTGTAAGTATATCGCCCTCTCCCTGAAAAAAAAAGTTGCATTTGTAGGACTGTCTTTAAGGCTACAAGCCTTTATGTAGTGAGGCTAAGTATCCCTCCTTATGCAGACATTGTTACTGTTTTAGATAACCTATTTTCTCTGTTTTATAGTGATTTTATTGTGACTGACCTGCCCTGAGACCTTTGGGTTCAAGGCAGGATAGAAAAATAAATGAATAAGTGACATTTGTTTAGCACAAGTGGGTGGAAAACTGCAGCCCCAAGTTGATTCAACTGCTTTTTTAATCATAACCTCCTGTTCTGCAACCCAAACGTCACAACAGATGGGTAATCTCAGTAGTGTCTGAATTTCCTTTAAATTCGTAGGGCATCTTCGGTAGGTCAGCACACTAACTTCATTCTTTGTGCAGAATGCAATGAAAATGTGCTCAGCAAGACGCCTTTGCTACTGAGTAAATCTACTGTGGAGTCCGAGGGAAGAAATCCTGTTTGGGAATTCATTTACTAAGCATTCAGGATTGCTCTGCCCTGGGGACTCTTAAGATGAAATATATATGTCTCACCTGGGGCCTGTAACAGTTTCACCAAAGAGAACAGGTGTGTGGGTGGCGCCACACAGTCTGGCGCAGCTGTCTTTCCTCGCCCTTGACATCAAGTCCATCCAGAGCAGGCTGGGGCAAAAGCCAACTCTGATCTGTTTAATGCAAAGGCTGACCCAACCAATCAGCAACCTAGCCACCCCGGAGAGGATCAGGCGGTCTGAGCAGGAGAGAACAGGCTTATCTACCACGCTTCTTGTGCTCTGCCACTATTTCTGTCAAAGGAATGAGAACCTCAACCCTTAAATATACAGTAGGCTTTTTAGTAGGCAAACCCTGCCATTCCCAAAATAGCAAGGCAGTTTCAAGAGTAGAAACGCACAAGCGTGGTCACACGGCTGAACTTTTCACACACACAAAGATAAATATCTGCATAGTGTGGTTCTTTGCTGTCAAGAAGCTCTCAGCTGAGACTGTTTGGATATCCCTCAGAGTAATTCAAGTAGCACAAGACAAGTGACTGTTCCATTTCTCCTCTTTTCCCAAGACTTATCAGGGTGAGGAAATGCACGCTATTTGCCACTATGTTTTTCAACATACTTCACTTGGGTGACATGATCGAAATGGAAAATGTATAGGATGGAATGGCTGTCCCCTCCGTCCATTTTCCCACATTCCCACAAGTCCCCTTTAATTTGTGCATTTCAGTTCGTACAACTCGGGACCCTGAGTGTTACTGCACAAGCAAGGGAAAGGGATAATTAACTAGTAAATCCTGATTGACATATAAAATGCTTCAATGTCCTATTTAACTAACTGTCAATTTATTTAGCCTCTTTCCAATCTCCACATTCATTCCATTAAACATCATTCTTTTAACTAATAGCATTTTGAGAGAAATAAAGATCTGAGCATGTACACTGCACAGGAACAGCAAGTGTGTTTACAAATACGATGGCATATTCTTAAGTTTGTGTGTTTTATATTGGATTAATTACATGTGTTCTGTTATCGCCATCAATCGCACAAGCGAACTTCGCAGAAACTGTCATACTCAGTATTTTGTTGTTCACATTCACAACCCATCTCTGAGCAAATGCAACGGGAATGCAAGTTTTTCTTCTAAAGCAGAGTAAGGTATGTGATGCCCTGTCTACACGATCCTAATACGTGCAGGACGACTCTGAATCCATTAACCAACCACCAACATATCTTTTTTTGATTCATCAAAGTAAAAGCTACATTATTTTAAAAATATTTAATATCACTTTCTAACTTCACCAAACAACCGTTGGGATAAACGGAATCAGCAAGAATCCATGAAGGCCACTTCTTCTTCGCATGGCGTTCAAGACACCTTGGAGGGGGACTGAAGTCTGCCTGTCCCAAATGGGATTTCATTTCCCTTCCAAGTGGCAAAAACCTGAGGGTGCAAAAAGCCACAGCTGCTTCTCACACCCTGAGCCAGGCCCTCATCCCATAAAAGTGCACCACATTTTTGTGCATGTCTTCTGCGCCGCTGTATCGAAGGCACAAAAACTTCAAAACAGAAGCCTCAGGGACCCTGTCAAGCCCCTTTCTCAGTTTGTCTGAAACTGAGAGAGTCTTGCAGGGAATCCCAATCCAACATGGAGGCTAGCACCACGGAGGCGTGTCCAAAGTTAGTATGAGAACACGTCAACCACTGTTTCCAAAGTAAGAACCTGCACCATACTGACAGTGTTCTGTACTGGAGGGCTTAACCTCCTAAGTGTACCTGGAGGAACTGTCATTACTAGACTCAACCCTGACATCAGTAGAGATGAACAAGCCATGTTCGTAGGGTGTGAGTTACCACACAGCATTCCCCTGTAGTAATTTGCTGCATGCTAGAAACTAATCCCATAAATTGCATCCATGTTCTCCTCAAGTTACATAAGCACCAAATAACGGCGAGAACAGTTCAATCGCGTGTTCTAGGCTCCTAAGAATTTGCCAAAACCTTTCTGGGAGTGTAACAGAGCACCGCCAATCTCATCACTAAAAAGACCTTTACTTCCACCGTTATAAAGATAAAGGCATCAATGCTATGAGACATAGCTGTGAGGAAATGTATGCAAATATTGAATATTCCTATTTTTAAGTTGCATTCCAGTCATACCAACAGCTTTTATCTCTCCCCCCCCTTCACAGTCTGTGGAGAGGGAGCGCCATCTTCTGGCCAATGCACAGAAGGCAATGTCCTGTTGTGTAAACAGAAAGGTAACTGCTGCGTTTTAAAAGGATATAGATCTTCAAAGTAATTAAATTTGGAAATGCGGAGTTCAGACTGTCAAAAACATTCTTTCGCAGAAAGGTATCTCTTCAGTGCTCTACAAACTCCTTCTTGAATATAACTTTTAACAGTTTGCAGGGGCTCAAGAAAATGTGGGAATCGGACTGTAAGGTTACTTTGGATGATGCAACCTGGTTGAAAATACTAAGTAAAATGTTTTCCTCGTTCAGATCTCAAGCTGAATGAGAACTGTCATTCAAAGATGGCACAGAACGCCACTGGTTCTTCATGGAATCAATACGAAGCACTCTCCACAGTGCTGGAATGGCTGTAACGAACATGGATCTTATTTTCATCTATGGTGGCAATGCCCGGTAATCCAAAAGTTTTGGCTTCTGGTCGAAAAAGTCCTGAGAAATATAACTTCCCAAAATTTTACGTTAACATCAACTATGTTTTTTCTTTTGTACTATAAAGAAACTATCCCCCCGCCCCCAACAGAGAGAATTATTAAAGCCTCTGATCACTACAGCAAAAGCAGAGGTTGCTTTATTTTGGAGATTTCCAGGACCTTTGTCTCAAAGCAATTGGGTTTCACAAGTGTGGTCCCAACTTACCAACAAACTATTAACAGCACAAAAGGAGAAGCAAGCAGTGGAAGTACAAAGCAAATTTATTAGTAAATGGCTATCATTTATCAAGAAAGCACAATCTAATTCAAGTTATAGGATTGCTGACTCCTACTCTTTTCAATTCTTAAAGAGCAAAATTCAAGCTCTATCTCCGGAGATAATTTGGGAATAAAAACATTGAACTGTTATGACTGGGGTGTAGGCTATATGGTTAAGTTACATTATGTTTGGTTGATTGATGGTAAATGTAATGGTTGAAATGCTTAGATGTTAATTATAACTAAGTTAAGTTTTAAAATTAATAAAAATAAAAAATAAAAAAATCCTTTTGCCACAAAATTTAGGCTGTGGTTCCAAGGGCTAATTGAAACCTAAGTAGACACCCCAATGGAAGAACAGAGACCCCCTTTGTAAAGAGTTATCCAGATCAATAAAATGGGAACACTTAGAAATTTGAGCTTATAGAAACATTCCTTAAGCACATGTTACAGTAAGACAAAATTGTGGGATATGGAAAATTATTACAGCATACACTTTTTAAAATCTTCAACTTTACCAAGATACATGGAATGTTTATTATCCCAAGATATCTGTGCATGCCCATGAACACACATACAGCTGAAACAGGAGGCAATTTTAACTTAGAGGTTAGAGGAAAATAAAATGCAGAAAATAGATGGGGGAATAATTATGTAATGAGCAATGTCCAGTCATTAAAAATGTAAAACCTAAGGTTGTTGTTTTTTTAAATGTTTACCAAAAGAGCTTCTATTATGAAAGATCTGCCTTTCTGAAAAGGCTGAGGACGGATCCAGAAGCAGCCATTCCCTTTTGGATAAGAGGAGATATTGAGGCATTCATCATTCTAGCTGGAACAAACTGCCCTTTTTCATCACTTCCTCTACTGAGTCCTGCTCCCATCTGTAACCCTCTGAGCAGCCCAATATAAGGGGGGGAGCAACTTTTTTATAGTTGAGAAAAGTCTCTCTTGCCTTTTGCCCTCATCAGTTCAGACTACAAGCCTGCAGAGATTATCTTAGGCATTAGAATCTCCGTACCATACCTAGAAAGTCTTAGGTGCTCTCTAAGCCAATTATGGTCACCAAGACAAAAGTGGCATTCTCATTCAAACAGTGAACAGCTGAATGACAACAGGGAACAGCCTGCATTAAAGCATGACAGCAACAACTTATTTCCACCTGTCCCAAACCCTGGTATTCTTAGATAGAAGTGGAATCAGTCACTACATGCTCCTGGGTGCTTCCACACCTGCCGCCGAAAAACTGATCTAAAAAGATCCGTTTTTTGGCCATCCGTTCTTCTGAGGATCTGTCCCGTGCGGCCAAATATGTGCCGGGTGGCCACGGCAAGGCCTGATCGGGCGGCCAGATCGCCCAGGTGCTGCGCAGAAACCGCAGCACCCAAGGTCGAAGGCAGCCGGATTCCCACGCCACCGATGCCGCCCCCGGAGCTGTGGGACTGGAGCATGCAGCTGCCAGTCACTGCATGTTTCCAGCGGTGCGCTGCACACCAGGGAGGGCAGAAGCAGGCAACCCAGCCTGCTTCCACCCTCCCCAAGATGGCAGCTTTCGGCGATTAAGAACAGGTCTTGCCTATCAATGTGTGGAAGCGCCGCCAAAAAGGGACCTGGATCCGGCCTCCAGTGCGGAAGGTAAATTTATATGTTGTCTGTATGTGTCTAATGTGTGTTTATATGTGGTTTAAGGGCCTGTGTGGAAACACCCCGATTCTAGTTTGGTACACTATCATCCATCTACCTGTTCTTCCTCCCCTACCACCAACTCCATCTCCCATCTTTGTTCCTGAGATTTCTGTGGCTACTAAACACGCTTGAACCTTACTCTGCAGTTTTTAAGATCCTCTCATGTACAACTAACCTTGGTGCTCCCCCAGTATTGCTGTATGATCACTGGCTCCCTGAAACTGAATTCACTATTAATGCTTTGGACATAGGAAAATGGAATCTAATATAATGGTTTAACCCCATGAAAAGTTTTTGATCCAGTGGAAGAATCCGCTGGCATAACGGAATTAGAGCAAGTTTTTACCAGTCCCCTCCTTCTTTCCAAAGAAGGAGGCTGCAATAAGAAGACTTCTGTTAATCAAGAGACTTCATCAAGGGACAATTCTGTTGAACTAAATCCCCTTATGTATGTCCAAAGATACTAGATTTCACGCACAAGTTTTATTTATTTGAGGAGCTAGCCAGGAGGCTCCATCCATTACACTGTCTTTGTATGTGAACAAATTATTAATATTCCTTATAGCATCACATGTTCTATGGAATGTGATTTCACTTCTTCTTAACCATCTATCGATAAAATTTTATGGATGTGACCCAACTGTTTATAAAGGAGAAATATTTCTATCCACGCTTCCGATATTCATAAATATATTATTTTTTTTCCACTCATTTTTTTCCCTGAATAGTACCAAACTCTTATCATCAAAGCCAGCTTGGTGTTTGATTGTCACAACCCTATGAATTGTGAACTGCCCCAAGGTAGCCTGACAAGTTTCATGGCTGAATGAGGATGAGATTCTCCCGCCCATTTAGCATTCTGAATACTACGTTACGTTGCCTATCTTTTAGTTATCCTTTCCCATGTCGTTCCATGGCTATGGCAGCTGCCTTACGCTGTTGAGTAGTGGTTCTCAAATCTTAGTTCTTTTTTAACTGTTGAACCAGCTTCAAGAAAAAAATTTCAATAAGCTGTTCCTTATGTCCCAACAGTAATGCATGGAAAACTTTTGCACTTCACTTCAGTAGATGCCATCCCACTTCAGCTGATGGCAGCCCTTCATGGGAAGACGTATTCAATAAATTCCACAGTGAAGACCTATACAGAGAAATAACTCTTTGGATGCATTCTGACATGGCATGGAAAAGCCACATGGTGGGTAAATGAGGACTGAGTACATGTTCCCATCATCCCCACCTTTGCATTATAGCATGAACTCAAAACAAACTTGCTTTTCCTCAGTCTTCATTTCCCTGCGCCCAGCATGGAATAAACGTATCTTTTCCTCTCCTCTCCTCTCCTCTCCTCACTAAATACCCTTCCAAGGGCAGTCAGAAATTGGACACTGTCCTGCCTTTTAAATTATGGCTTCATTGGGGCAGAATGGTATTCAGGAAGCTTTATTGTACCCTAGATTGGAACTGGAAGTTGTGCTTGGGTGGATACTGGCTGAGGGTAAGAAGAAGGGGTGTGCGGGGAGTGAGAGCGAGCAACACCCACATTGCACCCTGCTTTCAAATGGGAGCGGAACCAGGGCTTTTTGCCTAATGTTTTTTCCCCCCGAAGCCCATGCAGTCCAGTGGCTTACAAATAAGGCAAAATTTTGCCTCATTCCTTCTCCCTGCCCTCCTCCTTTTTCCTCTTACCTCCTGCTTTGAAGTGACAAAGTTGCACAAAACCACTATTACAAAGGAAAAGAGACACTGGGCTTAAAGGAGCTCTACTGTGTCATAGATGTGGAATTGAAGATAAAATTCTGGAGGGAGAGAAGGAACAGTGAACAACTAATAATGCCACCAAGGGAATCTATGTTTTGATGCGGTGGCAAGGAAATACAGAGGTTGGAGTCTGACGATTCTCATAATTCTTTTCCCCTATAATTGTACTTTTGCAGAAATGTGCCACTCCAGATTTCCATGCAATGGGGGAGAGCTCATTGAAAAGGGAGGAATGTATGAGGGGCTCAATATTCATGGTAGTGAAACCAGTGGTCAGCAAATCGCCTCCAACCCACCTGTCCCTGCTGAAAAACTTGGGGCACTGTGGCCCTAAACAAGAGCAGCCAAAAAGGAACCCTGACTCCCAGCTCTTCCTGAAGAAAAACGATAGACTGTTTTACACTGTTTGCCCTAAAGCTGCTGAAGCAGAGTTCTGCTCTTCCGTAAAAGTCCCCTTTTAATGAAAGGAAATAATGTTTCCCTTGCACATTACCAAGAGAAACTCGAGGATACATTGTCCTCCTTACAAGGGATAGGATGAAAAGAAAACACAGATAAAGTGGAACTTCCACCGGGTCTTCCCTTTTGCTCTCTTGTCCCACCCCAACAGTGACATTCTCAGCCTCCCGAGTACAGTGCTCACGACTGGACAAGAGGAAATGGGGAGCACCCCACAAAAAAGTATGAATCCCTCCCCAAGGTTGGGTTCCCTCCATTCCCACTTTGCAAAATAAAACGGGCTAATGCTCTGAATTGGACTGCGACCACATTTAATCCACATACAGTTTAGCTCATTTTCGGGAACGTTAGTCCACGAGATGTACAGAATCTGAAATTACTCCCAGTATGAAGAAGGCTGAAGCCAGTCCCTGCACTGATTATTTGAACTGTCTCCCTCGATTTTCCATTAGTACTGTTTTCACACTTCTGTTGTTTAAAAAGCTTTACTGCCATTTTAAAGAGTTTTATCTCCAAAAAAGCTTTCTTCACTTGCTACTGTCAGTCTGCATTTGTTTCCATCTTTTTAGGTCTTATTTAAGCAAAATGCCTGCTTTTATTCAAAGAAAAGAAAAAAGCTGTAGTTGTTAAATACATACCTATTTTAAAGCAAATCTTACTTCATGGTTTATTAATACACACCAATACTTTCCTGAATTGTATCTGTGAGAAGCAAATGAAGTTTCTGAAAGCACTGCACTTATTCTTTTCTATCTGAATAGCCCTCATTTTTTGATAAACCAGAACTGGCCATATTCAACTTTCCAGGAATTATTTCCACTCCCGTGCACTTTGGATAGAGAGATAATACTATGGGTTTAGTTCCCAAGTGGTTTGGCAATACTCGCTCCTCTAACCAGTTCCTCCACAGTGCTAATTTTTAAATTAAAGACCACTTCTCTTTCTGCCGGCTTCTTGGCACTTCAAAGCCTGTTATCTAAAACGCTGTCGTTCTTATAACTTTAATGTACGTTTGCTGAATCAACATGAGAATAATTTTGCTTTCATTGTGGTTGTTTTGCTCTTTTGCTATCATTGTTGTTGCTGAATGCATTTCAACAACTTTAATTTTGTGCACACATTATCTTCATGATTGCATTTTTTAAAAAATCCATCACTTCATTCCATGATGCATTTACCCAAAGGTTTCTAATTTATTGCTCTCAGTAACCTCTGACATTTACAGCAGAGACATCACTATGCCTTCTCTTCTTCTTCTCACCCATAGCAAGTCTGAGCCTTCGACATAAACCAAGAAACATGCATTGGCACATACATATTCTGGGATCCTAGCCCAGAGGCCCCATCCCAATTAGTAGGGAGCATGCATGTCCAAAACGGGAGAACAGAAGTAGAGAATAGGTGGAATCCGAATTTTATCTTCCATCTTTTCCCACAAGGTCTAAAAATCAGAGCCAAAGCTATATTGAAATAGTGCTGCCATTTCTATTGGTGGATCCAGCAGATGATTTGTAAAGTTTTGCTAAAGTCTAGCTGGACCAAGGTGATCACAGAGATGTGTTCAGGACAGATACATAGTAAAGTGGGACAAAAGAGGTGCAGAGGTGGAACAGTGCTAGATATTTTCCTTGCCATGAGTGTTTTTGAAGAGGAAGGCTAAAATCTCTCACCTTCCCACCCTTTAAAATACCTCTGCATCTGGGGATCTAGGGTCCTTAACACCTGCGACCTTCCCTGAACAACCCCACTGCTTTCAGCACTGAATGGGGTTTTGGTTAACAAAGCGCTCCTCTGGTGATGACTTCCAGTCCTTTATCAATCCTGAAGAAGCATTATTTCTGTTTCCACCCTGAGTGCAAATGACAGCATTGGGGGGGGCATTACAAAAGCAAATTAAATCACAGTAATTCAGATATAATATGCTCATAAACCATGTTTAAAATTTCCACTAAAAGGGTCTTACAAGCTACATCATATAACTATGCATGTGTAAGATCATATTCACCACTGTCCTGAAAAGTATATATATAAAAAAAAGTTTTCTAAAAAAGTAAAAAATGCGTGAGAGAATTCTTTCTTTAGTTAACACAGAACCTTTTAAAAGAAATTCCCAGTATTATTACAATTTTGATTAATTGGTCATTCTAGTAAAATTAGGACTCCCTACGATGCCCTAGGGCTACCAGAGAATGCATCTACCACTGAAAGAGTTCTGGGAATAAAAATCACCAATGTTCCTTTCTCCATGCTCCCATGTTTGATTTGCTGTTAAGCAAACAAAGAAACACTAGGACGGCAGGTAGAATGACCACATCTTCTTTTAGTTTTACTAAAGGCCCAGAAATTTTATCAGAATCATTTTTAAAACCATGAACACAGGAGATGAAAGATGTGATTGTCTTGAAGCAGTATGTACTTAAGCAGGATTCCAAGGAAAATTATTTCACTGCTGAGATGTCCGAAAGCAGTTCTTTATAAGCCATTACCACCCCAGTATGAGTGAAGCAATTGGAACTTCTTCTCTAAGCATTCTCAAGAACTTGCAGTGGGCAATGGAATGGAAGCCGTTTTTGTTATATGGGGATCTTCTACAATGGCAAGAGAGGCTCAGACAAATTCTGGTTCATGAATTGCATCCTCATGAATTGCAGGATGCCAATCAAAATTAGGTACATAAGGATTATATTACATGCTTGAAATTACACTTTTAGCACCACAGTTCTTTCAAACATTTCATCTGCTCACTCACCCACATGGGAACATTTCCAACTGAATGACACTAATTAGATTTATTAAACTAATGGTTATGGTAGCTCAAACCAACCATCACTGTGGTTCTTTCACAGGAGGCGTGGTTTGACCGTGCGTATGTTTCAATTAGCTCTCGGGTGTTGCAAATACCCTGGTCCCAAGGTTGTCATCAAACTCATCAGTGGCACCAAACTAACTACATACTAGGTAGAGCAGAGAGTTGTGGCAGGAATGAATTAATAATTGTCTATAGTTTGGATCACTTATGAGTTGGCAGGCTTCACTGAAGGATGAAGAGTGATGGATGGTTTGCACCCTGTTAAGTTTTAATACACCTATCATTTGTCCCAAAACTTGGCACTGTATTAAAAAAAATTAGAATGATCTTGTGCTCAAGTACAGTATAAAGTAGACCACCTTGCAGAAGGATCTGTGCGGAAGATCCTGCAGCATGCCACACCTGTGTATGTACAGGGCCAAATAAAGACCCTAGTGGGTGGTCAAATAAACAGAGAACATTAAGGAACCATACTTCCCCCTCTCCTCCCCAAGCACCTAAACATGTCCATAAGAAGACAGGATTGAATTATCTTTGACTGCAATTATGACACCACTCTCTTGTCCCAAATGCATACTTCATCCAGAGTTAATAATCAGGTGGGAAATTTAAATGCCTGCAAGGATGCTTTAATTCAAATGGTCATCCTTGATGAAGTAACGTTTCTTATACTGAGGGATTAAGTATGGCAAAGAACTATTGTTCTGTGACAAGCAAATGTAGGTGTCCTGGGTAAATCAGAAGCAGTAGGCTAGTCTTTTTGTGTGACACAAGTCCCTATCTCACCAGACAGTTTAACCGCAACCTCATATTCTGGTATCCGTCTCTTCCAGAGGTTCTTGATGGCACGATTCTCTCATCAATTGGGAAAGTCAGTGGTCTCCAGATTTTCTTAATTTCCTCTGACATACTTGGTAGCCAGATTTCTATCTAGATAAGACATCATCATGCTTCTCACAGGGATTTTAATGGTGTAAAACACTATCTTAATGGAGGTCTGGTGGCCAGGAGCAGTGAGATCCCTCACTTAGCAAAAATTCTCATTTGGGGGACCACTGTGACTGAACCTCTGACTGACTCAGATTTGTCAGTGGCTAAAATGTTAAGAGTGTATGTAACCAATGTGGATCCACCACTCTTAAAGAGGCTGGTGGCTATGTGCATTGAGACCACTCAGCACTGACATCTATCACTCCTAATCTCTAAGATTCAAGTAAAACGTTTGCCCCTTCTGCACTGAGCTTTATTCTGGATTATATTTCAGAATAGGCACTTGTCTTTGGCATGCTGGTGCAGACTACGGAAGGCCTCATCCAGGGCTTGCTGTAGTCTGTACTAGCATGTGGATGGCAGATGCCTATTCCAAGACATAATCCAGAATAAGGACCTGGTCCTACCTTGGTTACTTCTGGCTTTGTTGTTCATAAGCCTCCTTATGCAGTAAGTTGCCTGACTTGGCTTTGGTTGCTTTGCTTAACCTTTGTCCTAGTAAGAAACTCAAACCCTTTATTCTAGTCCGATTAGAAGCTTTTTATGCCTTACAATTTGACTATTCGAGCCAAGCCCGGGATTTTGTTGCAGTTAGGAGAGGCCATTTCTCTTCTTTTCTATTTGGCTCTGGGTTGTTCTGTCCTTTTACTGAGAAATTTAAGTCCCTAGATTTCTTTCTAGACCTCTGTTGCTTCATTTCAGACACTGCAATACACCTGCAATTGGCAGACAAGTCTTTGAAAGTCACAGAGGCCCAATCTAACTTGCATAATCCAGACACACACTCTTTGCCCTTCTACAGTTATGTGTTATGAACCATGCTAAATTCTACTAACGATAAGGGTCGACCACGAAGAGCAGCTCTGTATCCCACTATAACCTGGTTGTATTCCTCTCTTTGTCCATAATATCATCCTAGATATTCATTCACCATAAGAATTTCCATGTGCTTTTTCAGTCTGAAAAGCTCATTGCCCTGTTTAGACTGACAGGTTTTATATTCAAATTAATAAAATGTATGCTGGACTGCATCAAATTCACAATTTTTATGACATTTTCACTGTATGTGTGTACTTAATAAAGGCTTTCCACTTCTGGTGGAAGGAGCATATCAGAAGTTCCTCCTTTCTGTGCCTTTCTTTCAAAGGGTAACTGTTCAGTGCTTGTATAAAACAAAGAGGTTTTTTGTCCACTTACCTTCTCAATCCGGATCTAAGATGATCAGGATTTAAGGAATGGGTCCTTCAACTAATCCGGACTAGTCTAATCTAGTAGATCCGAATTAAGGGAGATACCCGATGCGTTCCCACAGGCGGTGCGGCACCTAATAGCAATGGGTGCTAGCTTGCCCATAGTGAAAATGCTGGAGCACCCATGTGGCAAATTTGGCTCTACCCACGTGGGGCCCACCAGTCACCCCAGGTTTTTGGGAGGACGGGGTGCAATTTCCATAGACGCTCCAAAGATTCTTCAGAGATTCTCCAGAGTGGCTCCGAAGAATCTCTGGAGCTTTGCCATAAACTCCAAAGATTTGCCGCAAACTCCGAAGATCCTCTGGAGCCTTTGACAAAGGTCCATAGGAATGCCATTGCTCTCGTGTAGGGCCCTCTTCAAAGCCTGTGCTATTCTTTGGAGCTGGCTTCAGAGATTGTGCACAGGTTTTGGAGCTTTGGGTTTTGGCGCACCCCCACATGGATGTGCTCCCCCCCAAACCCCATTTCCCAATCGCAGTGGAAATGTGCTCAGTATAATCCACATTTGATGCCTGAAGACCCCGTTGTAGACCCCTTTAATGGGGTCTACAGGAAATCCAGATGATAGGTACTGAAGGACCCATGTAATCCAATTTTCCCTAAAACTGGTGGAAACAAATGTGGCTCTAATGGGGTATGCAGTGGAAATGGGGTCTTCCTCCTCAGCATAATGGGTCCTTAATGGGTCCCTACTGAGTCCTTAATGGGTACTTAGTGCTAGTGGGGAAAACCCCCCAAATTACCAACGTTTGCAAGCTAAGCAGTGACTACAGAAATGACACTTACAGGTTCTGGTCATCATCTTCTGAGGTGCAAGACCAACTAACAATTTGCCATGATATGCTTACACTGCAGGAAGTGAAATGGTGCTTCTGCTGTCCACACGTCCTCCATCCCAGTGTCTTGAATCTGCTGTTCTTCTCTGCAGTGTGTACGCTCATTTATTTACATGTGGTTATTGCTGTTTGTTGTCACATTTTGAGTGCAAACATTATGAAGACATGCAAAAGTGCTCCAAGAGACTGGGCAAGCAAAATCATCCCAAGCAATCATCCAACCCTGTCTGCAGAGAACACAACTCTACTGAAGCAAAATATTCAAAAAGACCAGATTTTAATTTTAATTTTTTTACTGTAGAGCTTGCCTTAGATGTGGTGAGGATGATACACTGCTGTAACAATGTTCTGTCTGCCCTCACCCAGATCCATACGCTTCCCTGAACTTCCCTGATCTCATACTGTGAAAAATATTTCCACTTAGAGCCAGCATTTGAAACTGTCAAAAAGTGAAAGAAATCACTTGAAGCCAGAACGATTTGGACTGGGGAAATGGCAGATGGGAGAAAGATTAAGCACCCACTCCATCTCTGTTTCCAATCTGGCCTACTGCCAGTAAGTGACTTTTTCTGCTGTAAAAGAGCCGGTCATTTAATGTGTTTCAGTATTATATGTAGCTTTGCTTACCAACATGGATTTATCACACCACCACAAAGGCTAAAACGTATGCATTTGGACACAGTAGACACATGCTCTATTGCTGTTATCAGAAATCTGTTTCCAGTTTATAGGCTCACCAAACTCTGCTTCTCTGCAGATCAATGGCTCACATAGAAAACCATGAGCCTAGAGATCTTTCTACTGGGTAGGGCATGGGGAAGAAATTGAGATTTCTGTAACTGCAAGTAGCTAGAAATAGTGCATTTAATAGAAGAACTGGCTTTTCTACCCTGCTTTTCTTACCCCTAAGGGAACTCAAAGCAGCTGACAAACTTCTTTTCTTCTCCCTACAAGAAACCTGTGAGGTAGGTGTTCAGAAAGAGAGCTGTGACTAGCCCAAGGTCACCCAGCTGGCTTCATGGAGGAGATCAGACTTGAACTGGGAAACAGACAGATAAGAGTCCAACACTCTACCACAAGACCAAACTGGCTCAAAGAGAATAAATGCATTTTTTACCACCCTGGTCTATTCAAAATTTTAACACTCCTAGAGACTTATTAAGACTGCATAATGCGGCTTAAAATGTATTACATGATATAGGTGGTACTTTAACTGCAATATTTAACCATGGTGCCTCACTGTAATAACTAACCACAGTTAATATGAGTCATGCTGCCTTCTGTCCCTTCCCCAAAAGAGGGACTACACACTTACCTAATCCTGGTAGAACTGCAACACCACCAGGAGAACGGCTAGTTCTGAAGCTCAGCTGTGCACTGTTAGGAAATAAAAGTATCTCTTGCCCTTCCCAAATGCTCAAATAATCTTACAACTGTTCTCTTCAATCACAGTATTGTACTCGTTTGAGCTAGCTGAGAAAAATCAAAATATTATAAGGCCAGAAAAATATAAGAGAAACAAAACAGCTTCCTTAGAAAAATATATCTAGATACTCCACAATACCTGTACATTTTCTATTTCATTAAACAAATAAGGAGTGGAAAGGGCATTAGGAATGGCTCCACTTTTTTATCCTATCTTGCAGCAAAGCAGTCCTACCAGGCTAAAGAATTTGGTTGTTTTATAGAAACTAAATGCCCTCAGGATCGTCAAGAATCCTTCCAGTTTCATGAAATTATAGCCTTCTAAGTAATCTAGCTAAAGGAACCAATGTCTGAATGCTGTCAGCAAGACTTCTAAACACCGTTCATACAATGTGATGTGCAATAAAATGCTGCATTATCAATGCAGAAGAAAACTTCTCTGCCTAGGTACCCATCAGGACAGAAGGAAGAACTGAGGAGCCCTGCAGGTGATGGTTGAGGGAGGAAAATTCTGCAGGGCTCCCCCTGGCGGTTGTGGTCAGCTACAGGCAACGGAGATAACCCACAGTGAGTCTGCTCCATCCGTTGGGGAACAACCAGGTTACTCAACCTGAATTTTCTCCTAAGTTGCTTTGTAGGTGAATGGTCACAACTGCTTTGTGGAGGAAATCCATTTTCTATCATTCTGTATTCAGCTCGGATAGATGGGCTACCTTCAGAACTGGTAAAGAAGGAGTATCTATTATCTGTTTTAACATTTCTGACAGATTCCACTGAAGGAGACAACTAAGTGTTGCCAGACCTGGGCTCGACGTACAATACAGCTGAAATGCAAAAGAAGGATTCTGATTCTACCTCATAAGATAAAGAGTAGCAATGGCGAAAATCTCAAAGCTTCATTCTCCCTGACATATAAAGTAAACCAGTTGATTGGGCCAGTCAAGGGGATCAGCCTGCAACATGCCCAGAACCTCTAGGACAGCTGAAGCTTCATCCTGATTACGTTCTTTTCTTCCCTTGAGTTCTGAAGACATGTTCATAGTTGATATTTGAGTCACAGCTCTTCCACTTATTAAACCCTTTATTTGGGATTCTGTCATCTGAATTTTAGGATTGTTTTTCAGTTTTACTACTTCTAAGCATGTGCAACACTTTGGTTCAGCCTTTTGAATGCCTCCCTCTTTTTGCTTCCAATCATGCCTTGTGGTCGACCTGCTTTATCCTTGGGTCACGCCAAGTCACTGTCTCTCCAGCTCTGGTCAGTTTGGCTGTCAGAACTGCCAAGCTGGGAAGAAAGCAGCTTGGTATGCTGCAAAGATTGAACACATCAAGGGCCGCACCCTCTACTTCCAGGCGCAGCACATAATGTGTGTGTATGTGGGGGGGAGAGACTGCCGCTCAGAGGGAACCAATTCATCAAACAGGCTTATTTATTTTGAACAGGCCTCAAAGAAAAGCCAAACAATGTAAGGCCATGATCAGGATGCAGCAGATCTGGAACCTTACAGCTGCTGATCTTTGACACATATGATTTCTATTTCTCATGTTGTTGTGAAGATGCTGCGTGTAATTAATGCCTGACTATGATACAGGGTGGTGAAGTGTTTAGGTTGGCAGGTGTGGTATTGTTGCCAGATAAGCATCTTAATTTTATAAGCTTTAATAAACTATTAAGCATTAAATCTTTAATAACAAGTGTGAATTCTTGAAATGCACAACTGGGAAGTACTAAGATAATTGAGTGTTTCTCCAAAGGGTAATATGAAGGCATTCAAGGAATAGGAAATGTAACGTTTAATTTTCTTTATAAAATACTTTACGTATTACATTCATCATTTATAACATATTGGAAAAAATGGCAATTTTAAAGATCCATTATGTGCTAACTCAGACCTGGCTTCCTTTCTCCTGTGCTTTGGAATCTCTCTTCCGTCATTATCTTCCTCAATTTTCCCCATTCTCATTATAAGGAAATCAATCCCTTTCTATTTCTTTAAACGTTCATCCTGTAAATACCAACAAAAACTCTTTCAATAAAAGTTCTCGGAATCCATTAATCATTTTGAAAGCAGAGCAACATTTCTATATACTAGCTGATGATCACAGAGTACAAATTAGTATGCAATCTAATGTGAAGAATCATTTTCAACCTTTTATTGGATTACAATTATAAATAAAAACAATTCACTGAAATGACTGGATACAGGTTCCACGTGCACATTCTAATTCGTATTTCTGTAGCACTATCTGCCAGCAGCTCCAGCATGGCAAAAGCAGAAGCTCATCATCCCAGTGGTTTGTGGGCTTTCTTTGGCATGGATCAAAGGAGATTTGTCAGCTGGACTTCAAAATGAAGTCCATGACCCAGGGCTCAGCAGGAAGACAAGCGTCTGCGTGCACTCACCTGTACCAGCCACATTATATATCAGTATAAATCTAGGTGTCTTGATAAGCTAGAGCAGTGATGGTGAACCTTTTGAGCTTGGTGTGTCAAAATTCACAAGAAAACCTAGCTTAACTCGGGTGCTGTGTCACATCTAGAAATATCCATAATTTTGTGATATTGTAGCTCTAGTAAAAATGTTATATTTTTGATATATGTATTTTATTAAAAGCAAAAACCAATAATTCTTTACATTAGTGACTTTTGTTGCTGAATTTCATTTGCTAAATCTTCAATTGAAAGTTGGTATTTCGCACACTTCAAGAACAAGCAAGCGCTACACACCCAGGTGCCAGGGTGACCATGTGTGTCACCCAAAAGGGCTTGGCGTGTCACCTGTGACACGCGTGTCATAGGTTGGCCATCACTGAGCTAGAATTTAGTACAGCAGAAGAATACTGAGGATTTTATTTCTGTTTTTGATTACGGTACCCATAATTATGTGCATTTTTCCAAGGCCCTAGTTTGTTCAATTAAGAAGCTGAACTGAAGACTTACTAATCCTGTTCAAACCAATTCCTGATAACCCATCCTCAGTTTATCCTCAGTTTGGGCTGCTAGGCTCACACCTTTTATGTTATCACCCCGAGTCTCCTTTACGTGATTCTTTAATTCTATACCCCTCTTGAGTGTATCAGTACCACTTGAATTCTGAGACCTGTGAAAAAGCAGACTCCAAAAAGTATGAGGAGGGAAAGTCCACTTATAAATCGGATCAGGAAAAAAAGGTATGAGCCTAAACATGGCTTAAAGTGAAGGTGTGACCATGGCCCAAGAAAGATGAAATGTGATCTGTGGCTTATTTGAAGTAAGCCAATTTCAGATAATGGTTAAGAAACTGACTTCAAATAAACTACAGATAAGATTAACCACAATTTAGCTTTAATTTAAAACAGAAGAAAGTCTTCAATTGTCCCTTTACAGATGTAACAGATGTGAGGAAGATCACAGGTGCAGAGCAAAGCTAGACTCTTTTCAGTTCCAACTAGATCTCAGTTTACTGTGACATTTTAACACGGTTATGCCAAAAAACCCCAAAGATCTGCATACACAACAAAGTAGCTGAACTACGACTTTAATCTGATTGTAAGATCAAACCAAAGGAGTAATTCTGTAAAAAGTAAATAATCGCAGCTCTTTTACAAAAGGAATTATAGCTCTTCATAGAATATCCTATAGCTTTCCAGACAGTGCAGGATAATGGCAAGGAAACTGTTAAATTCATTTGCACAAATTATCCCATTATTTTAGACTGAAGATACACCAACCAAAAAATTAATTTTAAAATATCTGCTGAGAATTTCATGCTTGATATTATATCATTTTATTTAATTCACCAATTAAATTCATTAATTTCCAAAATCAATTGCTGACAGACAGAAGACAAAATTTTGTACTGTTACATGACACCAACTGCCAAGTTTTACTTTTATTTTTCTTAATTTCCACATTTCCCACAATCAGATTATTAATCAAGGATGACTGCTTAACACTTGCAGATACCCATAATTATTTCAGAGATTACATTGACAAAGAACTCTGGAAACAGCTACATGTAACACCATGGCTACAGTTACTTGATTCCATTACTTTAATACTACTGGATACGTCACCCACAATAAATAGAGAATTCAAGCTGCAATTTTATGCATTGCTATTTTGAAGCAAATCCTACTGAAGTCAATTAAGTTTGCTTCTGAACAGACACGTTCCCAGATGGGTGTGTTCATCCACTACACCAGCGGTTCTCAACCTTCCTAATGCCGTGACCCCTTAATGGAGTTCCTCATGTTGTGGAGACCCCCAACCACAGGGGTAGAGCAGCTGGGAAGGGGGAGGGAAGGGCAGAGGGAGACTTGTCGCGACCCCTCTGAAAGGGTAGTTTGACCCCCAAAGGAGTCCCGACCCCCAGGTTGAGAACCACTGCACTACACCCTAATCTCTGCCACAAAGAACATTTCCAGCATGCAACAATCCTTTTAATACTTGTCCACATCATCACATATATAACATTCTCAAAGACATCACAAGTTAAACACAGAAAGCAAAAGCTGTACTGTAACAACTCTGCATCATGACTTAAATTATCAATACCTTTAGAAAGGCTGCATTAAAGGTTATTTACAGTAATGCTTGTGGTTTATTTGAAGTAATCCAACTTCAGATTACAGTCAAGAAACTGACTTTAAATAAACCATACAGTAATTAGATGAATAGACTGCAGAAGACTGGTCAGTCCTGAGGAAGTCAATCCATATGGTTGCCAAGAGTCAGCTACAACTAGACTACATCATGCAAAAATATACTCATGGACAAAAAAATTCCAAGATTCAAAAAATGCATCCATAGTGCAAGCATAGATAGGGCACATGAGTTGAAATTATTTTAAAATACAGTCCTATGATGTCACTGGTTTGGGAAATACTGTTGTTAATAAGACTGATCTATACACTTCTCAATCAATTATAAGGTTAATAAGCATAGAAGCAGAGCTCTCTAGAGTTGTGGTCACACCTTCACTTTCAATCTTCTTCAGTCCATCTTCTGATCACAACGCTCACACCTTTTCATATCTGTTTTATCTGTGGACTTTTCACCCTCCATTTGGACTTTCTAGGGCGGAAAGTTCACAAACTAAAGGGATAGAAATGAAAAGGTGTGACCAGAAAATGGACTTAAGTGAAGGTGCAACCACAGCGAATATATGCATTTTCAGCAAGCGGAGGTCACTTGATCAGCATCATCAACCATTTTGGTTGAGCTGTCAGGCACAGTGATACAACATTTGACTCTAGAAATCAACATGATTCTGGTGAAAGGAGACTTATAACAGAAAGAGGACCGTCTCACTTGACTGTAAGCAACATCCAATCCTTCTGCCATGTTCAATGGCAAAACTGCTTCAGTCGTGGCCTGCCACAGGCAACTTCAAAATAGCTGGCCAAACAGCATGGTCCAGAAGAGGGCCTTCTGTTGAAGCTCACCTCACCAGCTGCTGCTGGACATATTATGCACTCCAATATCTTCTAAGATATCCAATGTCATCTGACGGAATCATACCTGTATGTTCAGTGGCCAGTGAGATTTAAGGTGCATTACTGTGCTCATTTTTTTGTCCGTGAGTGTATTTTTTTCTGTAGAAATAGTTTGTAGCACTTCTGCTTTTTTAAAAGCAATACTGAATTGCATGATATAGAAAACAAGTAATCTAAATAACTAAAAGCATGTTCTTTTTAAGCATTCTACCAATTTTCTTTGATAAAGGGGATTGTTCTTTTATGTTGACCAATATCCAGATAATTTTAAGATAGCATTTAAACACCTCCCAGAAAACAGAAAAATCTATGGGACTTAAGCATGTATTGTGACTTTCATTTGCCATGGCAACTCAAGGTGGACCCGGGTAGGAACGAGGTCACATTTACTGTACATAAAACACACACAGAGACACACAAATATATATGCATGCATGCCTAATCAGGACCTAACGAAGGACGCAGATGCTCAGAGAGGCTGAATTTTATATCTTATATTTCCTAAAGAATGCTCTCTCTCTCTTCCCCAAAGCCTGCAGCATCAGAGCCAGTAACAGTAAGTAGCTCAGAAGCATCTTTGGAAAGCCTAGCATAACTTGAACGCTGGCTACGCTTGTGCCCCACACCTTTGATATTATCATTATGAACTCCAACAGAATTAGAACTTGCTCCAGGGCGCAGAATGATTTGAGAAGATTCTCTGATACTTTCAATTTCCTCAAAATTTTGATTAGCTCTGTTGGTTGGAGCACTGTTGTTATTCAGAGTGACTGTGCTGGGTGTTCGGTTTAAATTGTAGACTTTCTGACAAGTTGGCCAATTCTCTTCTGGACTGCTTGCTACCAAGCTGCTGTCTGAAGGACTTTTCTTATCCTCTGAGCAGATTGACATACGAGCCATAGTAGGATCTTGAAGGCCACTCAAGCTATGGGGAATTCCTCTTTTTCCACTACGGCCATCATCTTCCAATTCAATGAGATTTGCTTTCTCAAGCTGGGAGTCATCTGCATCATTATGGAGAGAGTGGTTTGGAGAACTTTCATTGGACCTTACTCCAGAGTCAGAGGAATCCTTTTTGTCAAGAAGAGCATCTGTCAAATACTCCTTTGCTTTAATCAGGGTTCTTATGGGCTCATGTTCTGGAGATTTTGGTTGCTTCTCTACTTTCCCTTCTATTTTCCTATCTTTCCCTTCCTTGAGAAGGGGGGTATTATCTGATTCTTCTGTCCCAGATTCATCTTCATCACTGGGAAGCTTCTGGTAACGTAGAGCTACACCCTTCAATTTTAGGTCTGCAGCTTGGAATATGCTGGTTCTTTCTGAAGATTTCTTTCCAGGCAGAAGCTTGGAGCCAGACTGATCTGATTTTTCATCTTCTTCGGTAATGGGATCCAATGGAGATGCATCATTCGTAGACACGCCTGAAGTGCTATAATCTACTACATCATTTCGCTTAATCAAGAAGGACTTTCTTCCATCATCTTGTTTCTGTTCCGCATCCTTTCCCTTATCTGGCTCCATATTGGAATGGAGGGAACCTGTTGAGGTGCTCTGGCCCATATAGAAAGCTGCAGAGCTGTGTGGGGACGATCTACCACTTACAGTGCTAGAACTAGCTCCCCCTTCTAACTGTGACATTTGAGCAATGTATTCCCTATATGCATCTCTATATTCTGCCTGTACCTTATCAGTAAGCTTTGAAATTTCAATACTAGAATCTTGCGAGTTGAGGCTCGAAAGACTTGGAGTTCGACGGGCCTGCGACTGTACAAAGAGAAAGAAAACATTTACAAAAATAATCTGAGTCTTGAGAGACCTTTAAAACTGATAAACTTTTGAAGGTTATTTTACATTAAAGTATTTTATCTCGCAATTTTTTCAATAGGAATTGCGCAACATCTGGAACCATCACAACTAAAGAGGGGCAGTAGCTCAGCGGCCACCAGACATTTGGGTAAAAATCTTGAGTGCATGTGATAGACTTATTATTCTGTTCTCATTCTAAAGAATATGTGCAAGTTATTTGCTACAACCACAGAGTTTGGGCAAAAGTAAGATTTAGTAAAAAAACAAAAACAAACCTAAATTCACCTAATTTTATAAAGGGTGCACAGACTGTCATTAAATTCAAAATGTTGTTGAGGTGCAAATAAAAGCCACAGACATGATGCCTGCCAGTACCATGTATGAACATCCAAACTGGCTCCATGGCAGCCCTTGATTAAGCCAGATCTATAATCTCCATAGTGTCAATAATATAAGTGGGGATCCTTCTTCAATAAAAGTGTGAATGTGCAAACACAGTTGCATACATGTATACAGATGTGCATGAATGCAACCATAGCCATTTGTATGCACGCACATATATATACATGCACTTCCTTTTTTGGCACTCTTTTCTGCTGTGGCATCATATAAGCTCCCCTGCTTCGTCTCCTACACAGTTTTTTATTATCCATCTTAGTTCCCAGGCTGCTTCCCCTTCCTCTCTATATTAATAGCAAAGACAAGAACAAAATAAATTCATCAGGTCACAGTCCTGAAATGCACATTAATACAAAAGTGAATCTATACCAAAAGATCTCAGAGTGGGTCAAAATAAAATCACTATAAAAGAGATAAAATAAATTATCTAAAACAATACCCAAGTCTGCCTGGGGAGGGGCTGCTGTTCCCTCCTCTAAATTTAAGAACTCACAAGGCTCAGACCAAATTAAAAGGCAGGAAGAACCTCTACACCAAGAACATCGCAGGGATGAGGAAAGGGAAGTCTGACTGGGAAACCTGGTCAGTAACTGCTAATTCTACCATACAACTTGTATTCTGAGGGCTTAAATGAAGCACACAGCTCCAAAGGCAGCAAAGCCCTTCCCTCTATCCACCATCAGGCACTGTTGCTTGCAGTCATTTGGTTTGGGATGGCACAGTAGCTGCATTCAATTTGAGAGCAAATTCAGACAGATGTTTTTAAGTCAAAACCCCATCCTTATCCACAGAGATACAAAACTCAGAATGTGAAGCATTTTTAAAAAGCTGCCTGAGCACTCGCTGCCAGGAAAAAGCTAAGTGCACAGGGGATGAGAAACTACAAAAGTCTTTAAAAACAACGAAAGAAACACATGAAAAACTAACATGAAGAAAAGTGGGGAAAAACAGATCATATATCAGCAGACTGAAAATGCCAGCAAGATTCCTGAACTTGGGTTCAGGTTGGGTCAAAGCTCCCACAACTTCCCATCTCTGAGAGTTCCAGAAATGGAACCAATGAAAGACCTGGATCAATCTATCTCTGTGCCATGCCAAGCTGCTGCTTGCCTAGATCAGCAGTCAGGGCGTCCAAACCACATTGAGATGGTTCAGCCGGTCCCAAATTGTCTCAGTGCAATTTAGAAAGCCAAACCATCAAGAGAGACCAATAGTAGCTTCGCATGATGAAGGACAAATTATGCCTGGTGGTCATGAGACAGGGAAAAAAACCTGACTAGTAAGTTCCTAGACAAAGGATACAAAAGTTGCTGAGGTGGCAACTGAACCACATAAATAGGCACTGAGTGAGTGGGTGCAACTGATATATCTAAATGCCCTCCAAGAATCTATAGTCGATGATGATGGGGTCTGAGCCTGTGAAAAAAAGAAACTACAAGAACTATCTTGTATGGAACACACAGAGATGGTTTTCTCTTGATATACCTCCAAGCTCCAAATGCATCTAGCTGAGATCACGGTTAGAGGAACTCTTTCTAGTGAGATAACATGCTGGGAGATTTTCTTTATAGGCTTGAAAGGAGGGTCAACACCTTCAGGATTGACTGTGGCTTCCAGACAAAAAATGGGTATACTGAAGGACATTTTGAAAAGAAAGCATCTCCAATAAATTGTAGGTGAAGCTGAGATCTACATAACTGAGGGCAGAAAAGAGGCAGAATGGAGGCTGAGATAGATTTCTGTCATTCTAAGGCATTTGGGTTTGACACCCAATTAAGGCTGTGCTGCAGAACGTCAATTCTTCATTTACCCTAGGAGATTTTTTTTGGGGGGGGGGGTCCTAAAGGTCCAGGTTCAAGAAAAAAGAGAGAGAAGCAATTAACAGATACAGATAATCATGTCTACCATGAATTAGCCAAAGTTCTTATTTTATATCACCCAAGTGGTGGCCAACATCATTTCACATTTAATTAACCATTTTTGCCACACAATGCATGATTTCACATGCCACTATAACACCCTCAGACACCTGCCTTCTTCCTAAACTAAAAAGCCTAAGGATGCACCCGTGGCCCTCTGCATTTTAGGTAAATGTTTTACTGTTTAACTATAGTTAGGGGATTATGCTGAAATAAATATTATTCAAATTGTCAGAATAAACTTTACCTGCCAACTGAGGTTACTATGACGTGGAGGGCCTTCTTCAAGCCCAATATTGTTCAGTTCTTCAAAGCTGAAGTTAAGCGTGTAAGGAGCTTGGCCTGGAAGACCTGTTAACTCAGTATGAGGCAATTCATTGTTCAGTGCCGGGCGACGACCAAGATCAGTATGAGGACCGGCATTGGCATGTTCGCTCACGGCACGAGTATCTTCATGAACTGCTTGGTTTTCTGCATTTCTCATGTCAAGTATCTAAGGGTGAAGACACATTACCAAATAAATTGTTATTAACTCTCAAGGAAAAAAAACATTATAGGAACAGATCAAAAAGAAGAAGAAGTAATCTTGAAAATCCAGTGGATCTGGTTCCACTCTAGGACAGATGAGCAACTTCTAGTGCAGTGGTTCTTAACCTGGTGTTTGGGGACCCCCAGAGGTCCGCAAAGGCCTCACAGGGGGTTCATGGTAAACCAGTGGCGGTGATGAAGGGGCAGGTGGGGGACTCAAGGCAGGGGGTGAGTGGAGGATGTGAGATGGGGGGTGGAGATCCAAGGCAGTGAAAGTTATGTAAAGGAGATCTGCAGTGAGGAAAATGTTAAGAAGCACTGATCTAGTGCATAGGCACATACCAAGGGCTGTCTAGATTCCAAACAGTGTTTACTGTATAAAGAGTCCTGCTCTTTGAGTCTTGCTTATAATCAAATGATTGCTTTTAATATACAGTAAACAGCTTCTAATAATGCAACTAGTGTACAAATCATTCAAGTGGTGGAACATATGTAGTTGTGCCTTCAAACAACAGATCAGACACCTTAATTTACATATACTGCCCTCTCTTCTGACCTACTCACCTAAACCTCACCCAAATACCAATATAGACTGCACAGGTTTTAACAAAGTTGTTCACAAAACTGAAACAGATAACTGTTCAGAACTCCCAAGACAGATCTGTATTATTTTACAGAAACAAAGCTTTGAAAAATGAGCAATGCTAAAGCTGCAGTTTCATGCACAATAAAATAACTGATCTGCACAATCCCCCTCAATCCTCTTTTATTTATTCACAAGACTTACTGCGCTCCTGAAGAGATGCCAATCACCAAAATTCATGCTCATCTCTCGCTTCAGCTCATCAATGTTGCACTGTGCTAGGACACGGCCATTTATGTTTGCCTAAACAAATTCAAAAAGACAAAACAAGATCCCTGTTTCCTTCAAACTGAAATGAAATTTTCACAATACATATGAAAGTTTGATTTTACTGGTTAAATGATAAATAAAGCTCCAGTAACTTGTATTAACTTACAGTTGACAATGGAACAAAGCTCTTTTAAATAAATAAATAACAAATGTTTATTGATTAATCATTTGACTATATCAATCCACATTAAAAACAGATATTAACAAAAATAGTATAAAAAAGATAAAACTGGAAACATATCAAATTGTAAAACATCCGCAATGTGGTCATTATAAGTGGTTCAGATTTTGGTAGCTTTCATAATATACAAACCCATACTTGTAGTGTATTAACCTGAGCCTCAAACTAACATGTACAGTTTTGCTTTGAATTTTTGTGTGTTTTTTTTTAAATATGGAAGAAGAGGAAGAAGTGGAAGAGGACGAAGAAGAAGAGTTGGCTTTTCTACCCTGCTTTTCTCACACATTTAAGGGATTCAGAGCAGATGACAAAGCTTTTCTATTCTTCTCCCCACAACAGAACACCCTGTGAGGTAGGTGAGGCTGTGGGAACTCAGAAGAGAGCTGTGACTAGCCCAAGATCACCCAGTTGTATTCATGGGGGAGGGTGGAATTGAACCCGGTATTCCCAGATAAAAGTCCGGCTCCCTAACCACTAGACCAAACTGGCTAGGGGCCATGCTAATCTTCTCTGTATTGTTCCAGTTTTAGTATATGTGCTGCTGAAGCAAGCATGACTTTGGGGGAGATATAATTTACTAAAAGAGAAGCCTATTTTATGACTGTTCTGATAGCAACCAAATTTCATCATTGTATTTGGACCTGGCCTTTTCTTTTTTCTGTGTAAATCAATTTTCAGTAAATACTTTACGTATTAAAACTTACCTTCTTGATAGTTGCAGAGTACTGGGCCAGCATACTCTGGTCAAGTCCTTCTATCTGTTTCAGTTTCTCACAAACAGCATCAACTGTCATTGAACTCAAAGGCACATGGGCGGTTCCTGAGCTTGACCCTGGGGCTGCTCCCTGTGCAAGTAAGAAGTATATACACACAGTATATTCAAATGCTCTTTATGCCTACCAAACAATGTACAAAGAAAAATAAGCACAACTCAGTATGTACTTGACATCACTAAAAAGTATTTCATCTCTGGGAAGGAACTCAAGGCAGCAGTTAAGCTACTTGTTTCCACTTCTTTATACACAACGGAAACAAATGCACAGATTGGAAAATCACAGCAGGTTAAGAATCCCTAGATAGAAGATGTCTTTAGAAACACATGTCTTCCCACCCTGAAGAGACCCTTAAAGGCAAGTGGCATTTTTATGTAACTTGCTTATTAGAAAACAGCTTCTCTACCAACTCAAACTTTCCACTGTTCTGAGTAACTCTGATTTCCTTGTAAGACTGGGAAAATCAATCATAAGCAATGATCAGATAAATAACTACGATCTAGAAGCTCAGTGCCACAATCACACCAATGATATTAGCAAGGAAGGACATTTTTGTATGGCGTGACTTCATCCTTGTGATATAGCTGGTGCCAGAATAATATATTGCTGCAGGAAGAAGCAATAATGTGATCTAGTTTTTTTTTTCATAGAATCATAGAATGGTAGAGTTGGAGGGGACCTCCTGGGTCATCGAGTCCAACCCCCTGCTCAAGGCAGGATCTCCTAAACCATCTCAGACAGATGGCCGTCCAGTCTCTGCTTGAAGACCTCCATCGAAGGGGAACCAACCACCTCCCGTGGCAGCCTGTTCCACTGGTTGATCACTCTTACTGTTAGAAATTTTTTCCTAACATCTAAACTAAATATTTTCCCCTGCAGTTTCACCCCATTGTTTCTAGTCCTTCCTTGAGAGAGTGAGAACAGGGCTGATCCCTCTGCCCTGTGACAACCCTTGAGGTATTTGGAGACAGCTATCATGTCTCCTCTCAGTCTTCTTTTTGATAGACTAAACATTCCTAGTTCCTTAAGCCGTTCCTCATAGGACATGGTTTGCAGACCACCATCTTGGTAGCTCTCCTTTGAACCTGCTCCAGCTTGTCAGTGTCTCTTTTAAACTGGGGTGACCAGAACTGGACACAGTACTCCAGATGAGGTCTGACCAAGGTAGAGTAGAGGGGGATAATAACTTCACGTGATCTGGACTCTATGCTTCTCCTAATACACCCCAGTTTTATAGTTTTATAGTTGTATAGTTTTCAATACAACTATGCCCTCTTTGAAACAGTAGCCCCGCAAAAAAGTTACAGTAATTTATACTCCGCTGACTTCCAGAACCAGGGGACAGGCTCAACTAAGCCAAGGAAGCCAATATCCCAAAGACATCTAGAACCAAAATTGCAACTCTGCCTAGAAAACTTCGAAGATAAAATAAAGCAAAACAGAAAAGGCTTCAGAAAGAAATGTTGGCCTATTGGTCCTGTGCATGCAACTATTAGATACAATTATGCAAAAAATTGCTTTGGGAGTGGCTGAAGCTCATTGGTAGAGCAAAGTGCCTGGAAAGCAGAAGGTTGCTGGTTTGATTCCCAGCCTCTCCCTAGAAGTAAGCAACAGCAAACTACTTCTGTATCTTTGCCAAGAAAACTCCACGGAGGTGACAGAGGTGCCTACAGAGGCACCCATGCAGTCAACCAGGAGTTGGCCCCAACTTGGCAATACCCACGTGAGGAATGAGGGCCCCTTGGCCCCTTCCAAATAGCAGCAGGAAGAAACCAGAAAAGCATAAATGGTGGGTTTTCACCACCTCATATATACACCAGCTCATTCAGTTGCTGCACTGATACAACAATTTTGTGGACACTTGAAGAGAAGCACAGCTGCCATTTCACATGCCAGCACAGCAGCAGCCACAGAAACTCCATGACAGCCATAATTCCCACTTTCTCTGAACAAGCCACCACTTACCCTTTACCACAATATAATGGCCAATGCTGCAGGGCTCCATGAGGACCATCAGCAATGAAACAGGAACCCATGTAAAGTATCATGTATGAAAAAATCCTTTGTCCTTAAATTTGGGGATTTTACTATACTTAATCAATAACTTAGCACTGACAGTCTGGTTGCATCACGTAAGGCACTTTTACAAGAAATTCTGATGGTACCTTTTTCCTTACAGATGTCTTACAAAGACATACAGATAAAACAGCATTTTGTTAAAAAAAAAAGAATAGCAGTATATGGCACTGTAAAACAATGAAATTTAAAATGCATTTTATAAACGAACTCTACAAAATATAATATACAAGATGCATTAGTTTCAATATTGAAACTCTATAACAGCTCCAGTAAATTTTCCATAAACATTTGAGATTCACTTGAAATTTCAACAACACAATTATCAGTCTGCACAGTAGAACCATGTAGAAATGATAATGTAATTCCATGTCAAAAAATGTGGTTCCAGCATGCAGCATTAAGGCAACTCAGGGGAGGTAACTTTTCATAAAACTGCAAAAATATAGCAATATGTAGCCAAGAGTCAGTAAACCAGAGCACTCCCTAGACAAAAAGCAATATCTAAGAAAGTAATACTTTTCATGTTTATGTCAGATCCACAATAAAACTGTAATTATAATACAGGTATAGTTTTTTCTGGTCAAAGATGCTCAAAGAACATTGTTCTATGTATTTCCAGTGCAAAATCTAAAAAGCAGCAAGGCAAAGAAATCCTAAAAGCTGGTAAAGTGCGACAGTGTGTAGACAGCCAGCGTGAAGTGCTAATATGGACATTCTATAATGATTATATAAACACAAGTGAGCAATTTACAGAAAATTCTGTACCTTTCTCTGCCTGTTTAACCCAGCTTTACACTGCTTTAAGAAAAAGGACAAAAAATGACAAGCTTAATGTGAAATATAAATATGTTTACATAAGCTTCAAATTCAAATTAACACTTAGTTAAAACCTACTGACCAGGATCCAAAGAACTACACAAACAGTTCCAAATGGGATTTGAACTTCCATAGCAATTTCTCAGGCATCAAATGCCATATGACGTTATCTGTCTCTTAATCTGCAAACTGAAATTCTACAAAGTAACTTCAAACCTGTATACAAAGAAACTCTTAAGACTGTAATAGCAGTTTTCTGCCACTGAAATGGCTTATGCTAGAGATCCCTGCCTGTACAACTAACTACACAATCCAGTGGCACGATCATTTCAGGACCATGAATATTATGCATTCTTGTTCACTGATCATAATCTTGCAAAAGTCCCATTGAACACAACAGTCAGTGCAGTTCAGCCAACTAAGTTATGCTTATTACATGCACAGTGCTATTAGAACAAGGTAAATCAAGCCTGTACCATGCTTCAGCATGAAAAATGCTTGGATTTCAATGCAAAGTAAGTGCTTTATTTCCTATTGCTCCAAACATCTTTTATTAGTGTATGCCTGATTTACTAGTATTTTCTTCACCTATCTTGCTAGGACTTGGCCTAATGCCTTTTTAATGGTATCAGGCAAAGCTATAGTTGGCTAGTTTTAATGCTACAATTATTTCATAAGATAGGGACATCTAAACCACTTTTTTTTTGCTAAATATTCTAATACAATTTCTAAAACCTGGGATTTTGGCAAACGACCTTAAAAATCTTTAAATAATTTGGGGTATTTAATGAACAAAGTAAGTATCTTACAATTAATTAGAACGTTGTTGCATGGACACAGGAGAATTGCAAGAGAAGGAACAACTTAATTCTCAGTGAAACTACAGAAATAAGCAATCATCTAACTCAGGATTAGAAAAATTGGCCATTCATTGCTACTCACACAATTGTGTTATTTTCTGTTTGTATGGGTGCTCCTCTAAGTAATCTTCTCATAAACAACACATATAGCTATTACTCTACTAAAAGCCTTGTAGTAGGCATAACTTTCCCTTCATTATTAGGCTAACCTATGAATCAATTCTAACTTGTTTCCCCCATGGAAACCTTCAAATATCAGATATTCCAAAATTTCCACCAGTTATGGCCTGCATGGTTTCAAAAAGTTGAGCAATCTCCTATCACTGAATAACATTACTGTATTTTGTGCTATATAAGAAAGAGTGGTGTATAAGTTGCAGTATAATTTGCCAACGAAATGTAAAAGCAAGGTTTTTAGGGGAAAAATGTGTCTTATATGGCAAAAAACACAGTAAGATCAAAAAAGAGGCAGCAGGCTAGGCCATGACACTGAGCCATACTGATTCTATATGCATCAAACATATTACAATGAGCAGTGAACACAGGGGCCACAGAGGTAGTTTAGCAAAATCCCTCACTTCTTCCACTTGAAATAGATGCAATTTTTTAAAAAAAAAATCCTAGTTCTTCTTGCACTAGTACTTCAAATATTACCAGAAAGTAAAAAACAATACATAACTCTAAAATAAGAAGCCAGAACCTGTATAAAACATAAGTAACATTAGAACTAATCCAAAAAAAGGCCATAAAGGTCATCTAACGGTGAAGGCAACACCACCTCTGGAGACTTTTAATATTTTATTCCAGGTCACCTGAACAAATTGTGAATAGAATTTATTACACATTGTGTTATTATATGAAAATAATGCTGAATGTGAAAAAAAGCCAAATTATTCAGTGCATAAAAATCATTGGGAGAAGTATTAATGGTGAGGAGCCAGGATAGCTATTAAGTTTACTATATAGCCACAAACCCATCAGTTTGGTGCTGCTTTTGTTAATAATACCAGATACACTGTAGAACAAATTTGCATTAATTCTTCATATTATTTAAATCAGGGATATGTTGCTACCTGTGTTTTATATAGCCCTGGCCTTTTTTTTTTCATGTTACACTCAAAACTTTTTTCTTTTTTTTCTTTTTTTTTATTGGTCGGCAACACATAGTTCCTTTTGCTTTTTTTTCACATAACCAAAACTATACATGGAAAAGCTGTTGCAGAAAACAAGGTAAAGCCATTAAGAGAAAGATTATAATTCATCTTCACAATTCAAGGTCTGTCTGAAGGACATGATTTCAAAACCAAGTTGCAAGGGCTTCTATTTCAAATTAAGAATTTACCCAGAAATGGAATTTTAAAAGAATTAAGCTACAAGATTAGTAAGAGTATAAAAAGATTTATATTGTAAGAATGCCTATCAGGCATTTTGAAATTCTGCTATTGTTAAAGCAGAGGCAGGGAAGCTTTCTGGATTGATCCTCTGCATTCACCCATATGCAGACTTGTTCACGGATAGCAAAACATGGATGGATGGAGTCAGAGAGACAGAGAAATGGCAAATCAAAAAGTGTGACTCTTTCCACCACGTGGCTAAATGCACATACTTCATATTTATTTCTTCACTCATCCACCTCCCACTCAACCACTTGCCCAACCATGCACCCGATCATATTACAATTAAGAAGACGTTCTAGCCAGGCAAAAGCACTCAAGAAAAGCACAAAGCATGGCATGTGAGTGGCATAGGCAGAGGTGATGTTCTGAGGTGTCCTCAAAGCTTAGAAGTCTTGGCCTAAGGCTCCCCACTCCAACCTAAGGTTAAGGCCAAGTTCTTTCTAACCACGTTACTACTTTATGATCAGAACTAGGCCTTGTCAATTGCAGCAGCTTTATCCTTGAATTTACCCACAAAATAAGAAGTATGAATCACTTGGCGAACACACTTAGACAAGGCATCAGCCACTCACTTCTGCAGAAGCGAATAGCTAATATCCTGAAGTCCTTCTTTCTTCTACAGAAACAAATGGCTAATATCCTAAGTCAGAAACTACTCTACAAGCTACTGCAAAGTAAGCAAAGGAAGGGCAAACAATACGGAATACTTTATGAGTAGAGTATTAGCTTGTACTCTTGTATTCATTCACAAGCTCTCTTATTAGTCTTCATCTATTCTATCTGGCCAACAAACCACTGATGCAGAGTTAGTGAACTGCAGTTACTATTAGAGTGGACTCATTACTGTCGAAAAAGCAATGAGATGCTAAAATTTCACACCACATGACTACGCATTTACCATTGAGGGATCTATGGGTGAAGGAAGCCACTCAGCAGCATCCTCCTTGATAACAGCCTAACAACAATAATAAATCATTATGATTCGGACAAAATTGCTAAGCATGCAACAAAAATATGAAGGAACAATGGATGAAAAGGTACCAACAAACACATATTTCATAAGCATATTATGCTAAAAAAAAAAAAACCAAGGGAAGGAATTCTAAAACATGGAAAAATCTTACTTGCATTGCTTTTAGGTCGCTGTTTTTCCCTTTGCCAGTGAAACTATCTTTTGTGAAGGAAGCAGCCCTAAACCTTTTCTGTACCTTATTTGTATGCATATTTGCTGATATTATCTGTTTTCACAAGCTTGTATTCCCATATAAGACAAAGGCCCTTTCTGCACTGAATTGTCTTCTAGATTGTATATCGGAATAGGGCCCTGCCATCTGCACGTTAGTGAAGACTGTGGCAGGCCCCAGGCACTAGCATGTGGATGGCAGGTCTCTATTCCAGGATATAATCTGGAATAAGGCCCAGGGCAGAAAGGTGGTAGCTGAGTTAAACTGGTTTCTTATAATTTTGAGCAGGGGGGCTTTTTGTAAAATTCAAGGGAAACCAGCAGGTTCCCTGACTGACCTATAAAGATAGCACTTGACTGACCAGGAAAAAATGGATGAAGAGAGGTGAATTTTAGCTGGCTTATCAGAGCCAGAAACGACTGGAAAAAGAACTTCCAGGAAGAAGACTCGCTTTTTATGTCTGAGAAAACATAATTTTCAGGAGAAGGCTGAAAGAAAGGGTACCAGGAAAATAAAAGAATTATAATAATGCATAGCCAGCTTGGGGGTGTTTGAAGAAAGGGTCAGAGATCTTTAGCCTCCATCCCACACTGACAGTATGAATGGTAAGCAATGGTAGGCAGTGCTCCCAGTTCCCAGTTTTACTTCCACCTGACCAGCAAATCATCATTATTAGGCAGACTGTGGTGTGTGGAAGCCAAACCATAACTGGAAGTGAACGAGAAGGGTGCACGAAAGAATAAGGCTTATTTATGAAGTGCCCAATCCTTAGCACATTGTCTGAGCTGGATGTCTTTCATCAGGTAGCAGCAGACCAGTCCATTCCAGAATTGCAAGAAGAAACGGTTTTCTAAAAAAGAAACTCTTGCTAAACAGATGCCCATGTGGTCCATGGGTCATTGATTACCCAACGCTGCTTAGAGTGATCTCTTTTAAAAAACTGAAGGCACTATATCTGATATAAAGGCACTATTCATATCCTCGATGAAAGGAAGCCTTAACCTTTAAAAAAGTCATCTGCCATCCTTTTAAAGAGTTAAGACAATATGAAGAACGTTTAGGTGTATAGTACTATAACTCAATTGCATTTTTTTTGTTAAAGGATAATAGAACTATGTAATTAACCCAACTTAAATTTTAAAAAATCTGATATCTGAATGCAAAATACACAGTTTCATTCTTCCTAAAACCTAACTGAAGTAAACCTTTACCCTTCTTAAGACTACAAATTTCTCAGTGCTGGTAATATTATTATAACAGATAAAACACTAACTACATCTGTCACTTGCTGTAAAAAAATGGGGATCTCTCTATATTACAGTGTTTTTAACTGCAATTTAATGCAGTAATATAAAACATGCCATGTTCCTATGTATAAAATGCATTAGAAGGACAAAACATAAAAGAATCCTAGCTAGCTTTATCATTAATCTCTATAAAACACTGGTATAAGATGGAACAGCGTTGGCATTGTGATGATATTAAACATCTATTTTTACATACTAACTAATTTTTTTTTGTAAGTTAGTAAGTTCATTCACTTTTTGATATACTTACTAGACCACTGCTCTGATCCCTGGGTATACCCGATTTTAGTGATGGACGTGAGATGAGATGAGAATTGCCAGGATAATACCTTGGCATGTAAACATATGGGGCAAAGAATGGCTATGGAAAGAAACATGCAACAAAGGGACAATTACAAAAATCAAAAGAAACTTAATTCAACAAATATCACTTAATTTAAGAATGTATAATATAAATTAAAACACAAACACAGAGAGAGAGAGAGAGAGTGTTCACTGAGTGTTTTAAACAGTTATCTTTTGAAAATGTTAGGCAGTTACCTACCCCAGTTGAAGTCAATGGGAGCTTTCCAATTTAGTTCAGAGACAAACTTTGGAGCAATACAACTGCTTGGGAATGAGCCAGAACAGCAATTATATAACTTAGTCAGATAGTTGCCTAAAGATGCAGTTTAAAACTAACACTAGTATAAGTCATAATTAAGAGAAATCTGTTTTGCTTCATTCTCATGGTAGATTAATGCCAAGGATGAAATAGGATTAGGCAACCCAGATTACTGTTTGGAAAAATTTCTATAAGATCATCTTGTCATGAAATCAGGAAGCAAGCTTCTCTGTTTTACACTTTTTACAATTTCAAAACTTAGGCTCCTCAGATTTATCATAAACATTATCAATAACCTTTGACATAGATAAGTTTTTCTCAATCTATGCTCCTATGGAACATTAATGCTCTGCAAACCAGACTCCGATACTTCACAGCACTTCCAAAAACATTATGACACACAGGTCTTACATGTGTCATAATAATGACATATACATAATTTTGCTTAGAGTAATATTTCTGATTTGCATAATGACATATTTGAACAGGTCATTTGTAAATCGATTCATGCCATCTAGACATGACAGAATTTGAAAGAGGTTTGAGAAAAATACTGAATTCATTAGGGAATAATACAGAGGCTTCTGGTTTGACTGAGGCCATCGTGACAATTCATAACATACAATGTTTGAAAATCTCAGCTTAAGATCTGAATACATCTTTTGTAGCATGATCAAACTACAAATCCTCACTAACCACAATTTCTTGTTTCACCTGAACCAAAACATTGCAACTGCCATCTTTGAAATAAACAAGGGTACAGTATTAAACTGTATTTTAAAACTGAAACCATTTTTTGTTTGAATAACCATTTGAATAAAAATGGCAAAACCATGATTAGAGAATTCTATCTTGTCTGTTCATACTACAAAGAGAAGAGCAAAAGCAGACAAAATCATTACACCCAAATCTATTTATTGAGCAGACTGTCCAAGCTGGTTAACTGGATTGGTTGATATCCAACCTAACTTCCCAGTCCGTTTTAGAGTGTATGGCTCTAAAATATGATGAGCCACCAAGAAGAATGGTTCACGCATATGTGACTTATTGACATCCTAAAAATAATCATCTTACCTGTCACAGTTTTGGGGTTGTTATACTATGGGTGTTTTTCCACTGAGCTCCTTTAATCTGGATCTAAGAAGTTCCAGATCTAAGGAATGGGTACTTCCCTTAATCCATATCTACTAGATCCAGATTAAGGGAAGTACCCAATGTGTTTCCACGGGTAGTCTAGCACCCAATAGCAATGGGTGCTAGCCTTCCTGCTGTGGAAACGCCGGAGCAACCATTTGCAAATCCAGATCTACCCATGAGGGGTCTGCCTGTCACCCCAGGTGTTTTGGGGGACAGGGGATGCAATCTCTGTAGATGCTCTGGAGAATCTTTGAAGATCCTCCGGAGCAGTTCCGTAGAATCTCCGGATCGATCTGCCACTTACTTTGAAGATCCTCCAGAACCTTTGACAGAGGTATTGCTCTCGCAGGGGGTTCTCTTCGGAGCCTGTGCTAATCTCCAAAGGCAACTTCAGAGGGACTTCGAAGTTTTGAGTTTGGGGCACACCCCCCATGGGTGCCTCCCCCAAGCCTCCTCTAGACCCCAATGCCCAATTGTAGTGGAAACAGGCTCCCTATAATCCAGATTTGATGGCTGAAGACCCCATTGTAGACCTCTTTAATGGGGTCTACAGGAAATCCGGATTATAGGTCCTGAAGGACCCACTTGATCTGGATTTCCCTAGCTGTGGTGGAAACAAATGTGGCTCTCATGGGGTCTGTAGTGGAAATGGGGACATTCTGCTCTGAGCCTAACGGGTCCTTAACAGGTCCTTCAATGGGTACTTAGTGCTAGTAGAAAAACACACTGTGTCCCATAGTTCTGCTTTGGACCTAAAAATAATCACCTTAACCTTTGCTTTATCTTGACAAATAATGTCCCTTCTATGGTCAACAAATCTCATGGATGCAAATCTTTCATTTCTTTAACATTTTGTCACACTTAAGTGAAGAATTATAGTTGTTTAGTGCATATTTAAGCCAAACACTGAAAAAAGACGACTTTAACAAAATATTGGAATAGCATACAGTATTCCAAAATTATTTTAACAAATTCTCACATCGTTCAAATCAAAACAATACCTCTTCACAAGCTTTCCACTATGGATAAATTTTGTTATGCATTTATAATGGGGGGAAAATTCTGCCACCTTTATCAAATTTTTCTAAAATTAGAGGGCAAAAACTCAACAGAACTCTGAAACTGCTTCTGCCTTTCTTACTCTGTTATAGAATGGATGCTGAGGTCCTGTCATTCCACTGTAGTAGCTGCTGTGGGGTTGTGGTGAAACAACTCCTGCATTGAAGGGACCATTAAAGGAGTGCGTTGAAGAACAGGCTGACGAAGGTTGACTGAAAACTGATGACGCTCTAGGAGCTGCATCTTGTAAAGGCAATGTGGGATATGGAATCGCCCCAATGTTAATCTGCTCCCTCGCAGCTCGGACATCTAAAATAGTTAGCAGAAAAATGTAATCAAGATAAATAGCTGTTAATATAATCTACAGCGTGAAGATAACAAACCGAGTCTTCCTAACATTTGAGTATTGAAGTTTACACTTGGGCACAATTTATTTTCCCCCAACAGAAACAAATATCATTCAGCATTATGGTTATTCATCTTCCCAGAACGAAAGATCTAGGAACAAACCCTGAAGATCAGAACAAGGGTTCTTCCTCTGCCTTTCTACTGGCCACTGTTTCAGCACTGCAAATGCAGAATCCAGAAAAAGACAAGCCCTCTCTTCCTACAATACACAAGTAATGTTCCCAGTAAAAGAAGCAACAGAATGGATTTCAGTTTATCCAGCTCCAGTAAGCATCCAGAGAAAGGACAAATTTTACAGAAATTCAATTTTGTTCCTTTTACCTTGACATAATATTAAGGGAAAAGGAGAAGAAATTTAAGAAAATTTTCACCAAAACTCTTCTCATGAATATCTGACATCTTAAGAGACAATTCTTTCTTAGGAGGCAACTGCCCTTTCAAAACAAATGGACATGACTACTTAAGCAAGGACTCTTTAAACAGAAGACATTAGTGTGAAAGAGAACAGAATGTTCAAGTACAATCTTAGCCATATGGTCACATTTGCAGCTAACATCCTTTCAGAGTAACTGAAAGAAACTAAACAAAATCTCCTTCTAAGCCAATCATGCAAGACTGTTTAGAAATACAGAACAGCAGAATTTTTATACTTTGTTTTGAAAGATTGTGCATCATGTGGGCCTTTTTGGTGGTAGTCTTTGGAATGACTCCTCATCTGGAACATGTAAGTAGCCACTACCTTTGAGTTTTCAGTGTCTTGTGAAGATATACCTTTACTCTGGTCTTTGGTTTTGAACATCTCTCTCTTCTATCCTGCTGCAATGCACTTAGATTTGTATCTTTGTTTTTAAGGGTTCCTTTTTTGTTTAATTTGATTCTGTATTTACCACGCTAGGACCTTAGAACGAAGGGCAGTTTAAAATCTATAAGGCAGTTCATTTTCTCAGAACATGCAGGTTGAAAGTACACAGGGAAAAATGAATGCCTCAGATTTACGTAAGCAGGAACTGCATCTCGGAAATGAAGGAAGGCATTTGGATTAAGAATAACTCTAACAAGGCCTCCAGTGCAGTGGGGAACTGCTTAAGAGAAAGACTAAATCATCACATGAGAAAGAGAAGGCAAAAAAAAGGCAGAAACAAAACTAAGCAAACATCACTCTTAGTCATTGTTAAAGTAAATGCAAATTATAAATGCTGGGGTTCCTAAATATCACTGTCACATTTGCCCCTTTGGAGTTTGCTCCCTCCAAAGAAAGAAGCGCCTTTCAATAAAACATAATGTTTCACTGACAAAGTAATTACATTATCCTGGAAAAGAAATCTTTGTTTTGATTTCTCTAGCCACCTTCTCAAAACAAAAAGAGAGAGAGATTGTAAAGCCAACCCTTTGGAAATATTATTCTGCATCACAAAAGCTAACTCTATAATTCTGACTTGTAGAAGTACAGTCAGCAAGAATTTTTCATGCAGGGAAAAAACTATATGAGGTCTTTCTTAATTTCTGCACAAATAATCTGTTGCTAGGATTTCAAACAACACCAAAGCCTAAAAGGAGTACTAAAAAAAAGGGATGATAAATTACATTATCAAATTGATATACAGTATCCCATCCCATCCTGCACTGAATGTTATGTTATGGTTCCCACAAACCCGTGCTTAGAGCAAAAACATATGCAAGTAACTGCCAACTACTGAAGAAGTGGGCATTAAGAAAACAGCTGAGGCCCAATCTGCCAATGTAATTCACTGGCAACACAGACTAAAATCCAGTCAACCACTGTATGTCAGCGGTGCCATGGAGGGCAAATCCATTCTATTAAGGTAAGATAACAGCACTGCAGAGAGAGGCAAAATATATATGCATGTCAACGGACCATGGCTGTGGTGACATCTTCATTTTAAACCTTCTTCAGTAGATTTTGAGGTCCGACTGATCACAACTTTTCATTTCCATCAATTTCATTTATGGATTTTTCATTTCAACTTTGCTGAATGGAAAGTCCACAAATAAAACAGAGATGAATGAAAAGGTGCGAGCAGTCAGCCCTGAAGGTGGACTGAAGAAGGTTTAAAAAGAAGGTGTGACCATGGCCCATGTAATAGCAAAACTGTGTTATACTAAACTGTGTTATACAAGGGACAAGGCAACTATAGATGAGAAAAGGTAAACAATAGAAGCCCTTTAAAGACTTCTCAATTAACTCCTCAGATAACGATTATGACTAGTATGCTTGCTAGTGTTTCAGTTACTTCTTTCTGTTGTCTGGATTTGCTAATAAAAGTAACTCCTACTAAATAAAGGCATCATACCAGTTGCATTTTATTGAAACTTTTGCTGTGAATACATTTACCTGCAATGATTTCACGTAGCTTTGGATCAAGGTTTACTGTACAAGGTAAAAAGGTTTTTACATCACGTGCAATAAGGACTGGTGTTCGAGAAGACAAAAATACTTCAAAGTTGCGAATGTCTCCATCAATTTCCAGGAGAGGTTCAACATCTTTAGTTGTTGGAATATTCTTTGAAATTCTGAAGAAAGCAAGAGAAAATTCAGATACAGATCTTTCTGGCATCTTTTGTGTTGAAGGTTCACAAGCTCAGTCACAGATTTCTTGTTTATCTTTTAAAAGCTGTGAATAAATTCAACTTATCCAAACACCAATCTAATTTTTTTCAAGACATTCAAGTATGAAACCTGCACCCTGGTGTACATTTTCATAAGCCTACGGTATGTAATGAATTTCTTGGATCTCTACAATTCAAGTCAGAGGATTAAGAGTTAAAAAGTTTCTTAACCATCTGATTTTTGCAAAACAAGACTCCAAAAGAAAGGGAACTGAAGACTTAAATGAAAAACCACAGCTGAGAAGTCACATGAAGCAAATTAGCTGAATTTTAATGCCAGCACTTGCTTAAGTCTGAATGTGAACAGTGTTCTGCATATGATGAACAATGCTCCTGTTCAGAAGCCAATAGCCTACTGCTGTTTTATAGATTGAAATTTCTATTCTAACCTTCTGAGCTCAATACATTAGGCTATTATGTTGAAAGAGATACTTACATAAATTACAATCTTTTGGCAAAAGGCCACAGAACTATTTCTCTCTGCTTCATGCTTAAAAAGGTAAAATGTCTTCATACAAGAAATATTTGCAATGGTTCAGAACTTTGGGCGCTATTTATCTACCCTTTGATTCAAAGGCACCAAGAATTAACATGAAATGTTCAAGTGACATGAAAGCCTAATGTGGTAGAAATATTAGCATGGCATGATAGAACTTCACAGTCTTCTAAGAAAATAATGCAGGGAGAACAGAGGAAGGAATTTTGTATATTACTCAAAGCTCCTGAAAAGACTAAGATAAAAATGTAATTAGTTAACTAATTTCGAATGTGGGAGGAAATCACTGACTCCTATAAACTGATTCTAGTATAGTATTAAGATTCGGAAATGTCACTGACTTTGAAACGCACAGAAATGCATACATTTAGCCTCCAGACACACCTCTGATTTAAATGCACCCGATACTCAGAAGCACCCCCAATTCAAATGACAGGAGCTCAGAACAGAAATTACTGTGGGCAAATTAAACTTGAAATGCAATTTAATTTGAGCAAATATTATCTGGCAGGACAAGGTTCCCCCACTGAATGATTTCTAAGAAATTCTGAAGCAGCCGTGCTGTCAAGAAATAATATTGGAGCTTTTGTCCACATTAGAGATAAGAAAACTTAAGAATATCAAATACTCAGAATGTGGAGATATAAGAGAAAGATTAAATGTACGATTGGTGTAAAAATACTAGTTAGGACAGCACAGGAGTCTCAAAAGTGTATTACTGAAACAGTAACAAAGGAGAATTCAGATTTTCAGATCAAGAATGTAACACTTTTTTAAAAAAGAGTTCTATTATATAAATTGTAACCTACAGATTTTGAAAGAAATCATTTGCCACAACTTGTTAAACAAGAAACAGAAAACATCATACAAATTAGGAAATAAAAGTAGAGGTCAAAAGGTGTGGCTGCATTGCAGAAACGGACTTCATGACTGTGATACCATAACACTATAAATGTAAATGTAAATCAAGCAAAACATAAAATAGTATTTTTTCCAACCAAATTATGTAATTAGTAGAAATTATATAATTGAGTATATTTAAGGCAACCTGAGGAAAATGTGCCGAACACAAAAGGGAACTGCTTAACAAATATAATCTGCTTCTAAACAGCTATGTCTGAGTCATGCTGAAATCTAGACACAGTGAAAAAATTCTAAAAGATGTCTACTGAAAAGAAACCAACCAAAATAAACATTTAAAAAAATGATTCACAGGCCACTGGGTCTGGTCTGCATACCTCTTTGGGCACAGGGGTACCAAGGAGCAAGTTAACAGACAGCAATGGCCAGAAGCTCTTTTCAGTACATACAATACATATCCTGCTCCTAACATATGTCCTATAATTGTATCATATGCTATATTACAAGTAATTTATTTCCAACATTTTAATCAATTTGAGGAAAGAGCGTACATATGAAAACTGGGGCAGCTACATGAGTCCAACCCTGATTTAAGATCCTAGAAGAAATGTGCATTGAAGGAGAGAGAAAGAAAAGTTGTACGTATGTCTTTTCTTTTCTTATAGAGAGTTCAATGTTGTTATACACTTGATACTGTACGCTCTATAATGTACGATTGTTGCCGACCTGGATGGCTAGGTTATCTAGTGAAGAAAGAAAATGGCTACTAGGGGTGTTTTTCCACTGTCACTAGAAGTACTTAATGGCATTTCTGTACCCCTTAATGGGTACTTAATGGGTACTTCTAGCGACAGTGGAAAAACACCCTAGTAAAAGGAGCCATGAGCCTAAGACTCCAGGAACAAGAAGGTGAATTGTCTTCTCCCCTTCCCCTCTTTTTTTCAATGCAAAGATGCTGCTGTAAGATTTTAGGATCACATAAATCCTCCACAAGGATATTTTAAAATGTAGCTTTCTATGAAGGTAAATCAGCCTTCTACTCCAAGAGTATCTGTGTTGTTCCAAGAATCACCCTTTATGGCCTTCTATCAGCAAAACTGAAAATATCAGCATATCCATATGCTGGGAGGAAGTCAGATGCAAATTTAGTCATTGGTTTGGCATCTTCTCTCTTTTCTTAGGAAAAGCCCTTCTAACTTCCCATGCCCAAAGAAAAGTGTTCTTTAATTCCATATTTTGTCTAGTCATTGTTCACAATGCTTGAAGCAGCATACTTGTCCAAAGTATGCCTCTGGCTACGTTTACCCTATAAAAAGGATTCCAAAACACACATCTACATACCAGCTTACACAGAAATGGACAGAGATACAAACTGACATGGAGAGCTGCTTGGCAAAGTGCTTTTTCACTAGCTGGAACCTGGAAGCATATATCTTTTTGTTTCTCACTCCTGTCTTCCTGGCATGATCTACAAACGGCAACATCTCACCCATTTCTTTCCTAGTTTTGAGCGAAGGTCCAACGTGCACCACCATAATTTTCCTTTTACAATCTCCCTTTCTCTTTTCTGTTTCCCTGCTTTTCCAAAAAACACCTCAGTATCTGAGTCAGTGAACTTTAAAATAAGGATCCTTCTACAATTTGTATGCTGTTTGTGCTGAAGAAATTTGCCACTGGAGTATATTCGCTGTGTGTCTATAAAACCCTCAGGATATGCCAAGACCAATACAAAAGATCCCATGTCTCTAGACATGTACAGAGTGCCAAAGCATATTTTGTAACACTGTGCAGATCATTCTCCTCTGCTCCATTTTAGTCTCACTGCAGCCTAGTAAGGCCGAGAGATGCTGGCTGGCTCACGCTCATGGCTTCCCTACATGGCAGAGTGGGGATTTGATCCCAGGAAACTCAAGGTCCCAAAACGACACTTCTAACTCGGAGGGGATAAAAGGAGAGGAACAGACCTCATTCAAACAATGTCTTTTTCTCATTTTTATATAAAACTAAGCTACCAAAAATCTGAAGAAGATGCCTTGGGCAGGATTTGTCCACTGTCATTCCTATGCAAAATCACCACCACCCCTCCTTCATTGCTACTTAAGCACTCGACTTTGGATTGTATTCATAGAAGGCAATACACTAAAATACTTATAAATCCAGGTCACCCTGGCACCTGGGCGTGTAGTGTACGAAATACCAACTTTCAACTGAAGATTTAGCAAATGTAAAGAATGATTTGTTTTTGCTTTTAATAAAATACATATATCAAAAATATAACTTCTTTACTAGAGCTACAAATATCACAGAATTATGGATATTTCTAGAAGTGACACAGCACCCGAATTAAGCTAGGTTTTCCTGCGAATTTTGACACACCGAGCTCAAAAGGTTAGCCATCACTGCTATAGGAAAACCCAGAAGGGTTGGTGGTCTATGGAACAATAAATTGTGGCTTAACGTGCTATTTCAGTCTGTAGAGGGTTAATAATAAACTGACTGATTGATTTAACACAGAAAACTTTAGAAAACAAATCCATAAAGTGATTAAAGGTATCCACCCATCACTTTTTAAATAAAATTTGTAAAACTGATTAAAATAGAATATTACCACCACCTACTGGAGAGGAAACCATTACAGTGTTATTTGATTAAAAAGTTTGAAAAGGTTGCTACTGCAAAAACTCAAATACAGCTTATAGAATATGTAACTATTATCTGTCTAAATGCAGTATTGAAAATAGCTAGAAAATGCTCACGTTTTCGTTTTATACTTTCCTCAGTTATGTATATGTTAACAAAAAAATTTCAAATGATTTAGACAAAGGCTTTTAGCTCAACACATAATTGCAACAAAATTACAATAATTGTCCCAATTAAAATAATCCTGAATGAACAGTTTGTCATCTTAATGTTCCAATGGTTTTTAGAAGGATCTACTTAATTAGACGAAATTGCTTTCTAGTGTTAGTATCAAATGTCATTTGTTAAAAGTTGAACGATTTAGAAAATAATTTAACAAAAGCAACTTTACCAAACACCAAGAACCAACATTTCTTTTTCCAGCTGAATAAAGCAAGCAGATGTGTCATCAAATTGCTATAAAAATAAATGGGGCTTTTTATAGAGGGGAAAAATTAAACTTTACTACTACTGCTAAAGATTATACTGATTTTTATGAACTCAAATTTCTTTAATAAAACAAAATGTATATCATTTATGCTTTCTCTGATTGACACACTGTAAATAATTTTTAAAACCAGAATAATAACTCAGGCAGACAGAAATATTTTGCCACAAAGTTATAATTTAACTATATTACTTAACCCTACAGAGGGTTATTTAATGGGACCCAGAAAATACATACTGTACCAATAAACTGGAGCGCTAGCAACCAACTTATGTATCTTGTGGAAATTAAGACACCTCCATTGTAAGAGTTATATCGCTGCTACATACAAACATTTCTTCTGCTTAAGATGCTCATGAGCAACTGGTGGGCCACTGCGTGAGTTGGGATGTATGTTCTTAAACACTTTCACTGCTTGTACTCTGAGGTCAACATCTTCTCTAAAGTCCCTCAACCTAACAAATCCGGTTCACTGCAGGATACTACAGTGACACTACAAAGACAGATAACGGGGATATCATACACTCAAAGTGCCAAAAAAGAGTAAAGCTTTATGAACTGAACTGCCTCAAGAGGTATTAGGTTCAAGAAGGAGTTAAGAGATCTGTGAAAACTGGTTAAAATCCTGTGACGCCATGAAACTTACAGGTAACCATAAGCCATCCTGATCTAGCCCATCGCTTGCTGAAATTATAAATGGAAGGGGGAACACAAAGCGTGCCATTTTGAGCACCTCCATAATAACAAAGAACCAGAATTAAACCAAGTAAGCATTATATCAGTTGCTACTAATACACAGAAGTGACATCATATAAATTATGTGTTACTTTGATATAACAAGAGGGACAAATCAACTCCTAAATTCTTCACCGAAGTGCAAGATAAGCAACAAAACCCAAAGAATTCCACTCAGCCTCAACAGCCTCTTACATGCATTTTAATATAGTAATATCTTTCTTTCAGAGTAGGCATTACTGAGAAGCCAGTCCTAAAGCGGAGGAGGAGGAGGAGGAGATGATGACGCCGATGACGACATTGGCCAAAATGCAGATCCATTAATCATCTAAAACCCTCGCATGGAACTCAGACCAGCAGCAGCTCACAGGTAAGAGATCTGAGGACCTTTGACTCGGATTAAGGAAGCCTCCTGCTGGGCAGCAACAGATCACTTAAAAGTTCTTCACAGGGAGCATTTTGAGGATTTATAATCTCCCATCTATAAAAGTATCCCTCATCTGGTTTAGTATTTAAAAGATACAGTGCAGTAAATGTAATAATACAGATCTATTAAGCATATACATACAAACATAAATTCGCCTGAACATGAGAGAGCCCTTCAATAAGATACTCGGTGTGTTAGCACCATCTGGTGGATGAACAAAAGACAAAAGGGATGAAACACTGCAACTCTGTACACTATTAGCTAGGATTTTGCTACCATGTTTTAATTTAAACATAGTATTATAATCGTTATAAAATTAGTATTACAAAATGGTGTGTCCATTTTTTTTATTGCTGTAACCTGCCTTGAGACCTTCAAGTACAGTGCAGAACAGAAATGCAAATAATTAGTAAGTAAATAAATTCTGATGTTCTGCCATAAGCAAACAAAGGCTGCACTCAGACGTCAGTTACTTATTTCCCTATATATGTGGATATTCTGGAATAAAACATGGCTATACTGGAATATCCATGTTTTATTCCAGAATATCCAGATTTAGAAACAAACATCCTAACTTTTTTATATCTCTAATGTATTTGAATTGTAATTCATGCAATATTATATCAGCTAAGAAAAATACTAATTTTGTGTCATGAAATGGGGAGCAGAAGGAAGGAACAAATAATTCCTCTTGGCACCTACTTACAAGGAAGCACAGGTTAAGAGCCTAACCCTGGCTGTGGTCACACTTTCAGTTTAAACCTTCTTCACTCCATCTTCAGGTCTAACTGCTCACACTGTTTCATTTCTATCTGTTTTACTTGTGGACATTCCATTGAGTCCAAATGGATGGTGGAAAATCCACAAATAAAACAGAAATGAAAAAGTGCGAGCAGTCAGATCTGAAGATTTAAAGTGAAGGTGTGACCATGGCCCCTATTGCAGCATTACAGGTTCACATACAGGGACAAACATACTAGGTCTGCTGCCTTCTCTGCAGAGTTGTCCTTTTTTGGAAAATAAGCAAATATAAGCATGGACAGGAAGGGTTTTGTTTGTTTGTTTGTTCATTTTTTCTGGAGGCAATTCCAGTCGGGAGATTTCCCTCTTCCTTTCCAGTGCAGTATGGCTTCTCTGAAAATCACATGAGCCCCCCGCGCCTAATATTAAATCCACATTGATTTTGAAATCCTACGAATGAATTATTAGTGCAACCCCTCCTTCCTGGGTTCCTCCTCCTCCCCTCCTCCTCTCATTGCCATTTGACAATGCTTTTTAACACCCATTAAAGGTACGCAAAAAAATAACTACTGATACAATATTTTATCACACTTTCACTGCCATTCATTTAACAACCTGAAGGCAAATTCTATCATGTCCCTTTTAATCTCACAGCTGGCCTTTGAGCTAAAATGGATTGGTAATCTAATACTCCACAAAGTGCTTCATACACACCATCTTGTCATAATCATTACATAACACCCTATGAAGTCAACCTGGATTAACCATGATGTTCAGCTGAAGCCTCTCACTAGACATAGCAAAGCATTCAGATGCATGTTCATTTTTAAGCTGTCTAAAAACAATATCATTTACAATATGACTGATAACTATATTAAAAATGTACGTAGATAATAAAAAACTCTCATACCTCTCATAAATGGTTTTTAAAGTTAATTGATCTGGGACACCTTCTGTTTCTTCTAAATACAGTATGAGCCACGAAGTCCTATATGGCCACTGCTCTGTCAGGTTGATCCAAGATGCCAGCCTATCCCAGTTGAAGGTGATTTGATTAGCTCTCAGTAAACGTCCTATGATAATATGAAAGGGTATGCAGGTAAAGTACAAAATCCACAGATGAACAGTATCTTTATTAGGATTAACTGGATATCATGAGAAAAAAAGCAAATACGAATTCACAACTATGAATTCAGGAGCCACAAAGGAATATTATAAAAGACAGAAATATGGTTTTCTTCTGCACAAACTTTTTAGAAAAATCCCAATTCACCCCATTCTATGCAAGTCTTTATTTCATTTCAAACCATGATTTGAAGACATTTGGCTTTTCATGGAACCTTAAGCATAGCTTGTTTCCAAACTTTCCTAAGACAGAAGGCACAAAGCTTGAATTACGTGGCTCCCTGTGTTTTAATATATGTTTTGGCTTATTGTTACACTGAAGCACAGTCAATCTAATCAACATCAGTGCCCGTATGGTCTCAAGAGATGAATTTGGGTAACAAGGTCATGAGAGATAAAACCTGGAATAAGGCCCAGTGCAGAAAGAACCTAAAAGTGATAAGCTACCGTATTTTCCGGCGTATAAGACAACTGGGTGTATAAGACGACCCCTAACTTTCCAGTTAAAATATAGAGTTTGAGATATACTTGCCGTATAAGAAGACAACGCCTGGCGTATAAGACGACCCCCGACTTTTGAGAAGATTTTCCTGGGTTAAAAAGTAGGCTTATACTCCAGAAAATACAGTAGTTCTCCATTAAAAGGATAAACAATTCTTCCCTTTTCCAAAATCAGTTTAAACCAGTGGGGCTCAAAGAGCAACAATCCAGGTGTTAGAGAACTGCAGCACTCATGGTGGGTATGTAGGGAGTACCTCAAGTAATACACAAGGATCCACCAGCTGTGATGACATAGATTTACTTCTGACGTATGTGAAATGCTGAGGCACCCTATGCGTAACTACTATGAGAACTGTAGTCCTGAAGGCCTTAACCCCTTTGCACACTGAATCAGGCTGGTCTATACTACAAAGGGCTAACCTGGTCCAAGATAGGCAGCCCACCCCATGGTTGGTGGTCTGCCCATAGTCTGGTTCACAGCTATCTGCATTCAGTCAGCCTGTTCTGGCCTAATCTTTGAAGCACAAGAATGAAAGTTCCCACAAACAGAAGATCCCTCCTGGGGCCTTTTCAACAATGCACCCACTTCCAGAACTCCTTCTGGTTACATCACTGAAAAAGGACCAGGTGCACTGTACCAGACCATGGGATGAGCTATCTGCATGCCCTCTGTGATCATATATCATGAGTAGTCTGTCTGTGGACTACTTTAAATAGGTCTATCATTGGACTGGGATACAGAGCCATGTTGTTGTTCTGTCCCAGTCCAAGACTTTTCTAAGAGGGGTAGGGACCCTGCTGATCCACAGTAGCATACAGATGGCAGAATCCTAGACCAGAATGGATAAAGATACATTCAATAAATAATAACTTCAATATTGAAACATCATGTCTTAAAGTATAAGCCAACTTATACCTGTCACAGAAACAATATTAAGCAATCGTCTCATAGTCTGTGGGCTAATATCACTGAACCAGTCCTCTGTAACTAATAATTTGGTCAGATCAAATGACATCTGACGCGTAATGGTACGTTGCATCTGTCGTCTTCTGTATGTATCCTAATTAAAAGAAAAGGAGATTTAATCCACTTTAATAGGCTGCTATAAACTGAGACATTATACTGGTCATTTAGAGAAATCTCAATTAAAATGTTCTTTTTAAAGCATTTTTCACATTCAATTCTATGAAGTTAAGGATGGAATGAATAAAATAGATAGTTCTTATGCTTCTGTCACCGTTTTGTCCTGGAACTGGGACATACATTTCATCCAGGCACTGGAAGGCCAAAAACGGTAGCCTTCAGATTGCATTCTGGGATTCTGCAAACTGACCTAATGGTTGTCCAAGTAAAAGCCTCAAAGAAGCAAGGCTTACAGGTCATTGAAAGTATGAGATCTCCTAAGCCACAAAAGACTTTCCATGCAAACATCAGTGTGGAATAAGGCAGTGTGTAGTGGTATCCATCACCTCTCTCCTGCAGCTTTTAGACAGGTTTTGTTTTAATTTCGCCAAGTAGCTTGTTAATGGTCCAACATGTATGTTTTTACTTCAACGCAGTTTTTAAAATGCATTAGATAATACAACTGTATTCTGCATTTCAAAAGATGATATAATAACTAGTTCATCTAATCTAACCACAGAGAACAAAAGACTTCCAGTTAGCCACTTCTCACCCGTCTGTTGAGAGCTGTTTTGCTTCCAAACTTGGTCATATCTCCTAAGCTGTTCTGAGAAACTCTTCGATCAACTTCTTCATGAAATCCTAAAATATTTTACCAATTAAGATGCATTTATTGTACGTTGCAACATGTGATACTGATACTATGCAAAACAATCTTTTAAATATTTATTTCATCTCAAGTAATGATATTAATCAGCTACTATACCTGAACTATCTGAATACGGAACATCTCCATTTGTGGTTGCAGCTACCATCATCTTTTTAGCGCTACTGAGCCCACGACTGTTAAGGAAGACAGGCAAGTGGACTATATTCCTCATGTAATCATGTCCATTTATATTTGAGTCCCGCAGCACACTGTTCAGATTCTGATTAATTGCCTTTATTATGATGTGTGGGTCACTAGCAAAAATGGCAATAAATGGACCTTTTGAAAATAGGACTCGAACCTGGAAGAATAAAAATCAAATGAAGTCATTAAAAATGGCATCCTGTAAAATAGATTATTTATTTATTTATTTATTTATTTATTTATTTATTTATTTATTTATTTATTTATTTATTTATTTATTTATTTATTTTCATTTCTATCCCGCCCCATACCCGAAGGCCTCTGGGCGGTAACAATAGGTTAAAATAGATTAAATCAAGATACAAATTAAGAACAGATACAGATTAAAATGAAATACAGATAAAACAAGATGCACACTTAAAAACACCTTAAAATTCAACAAATTTAAAACCGTGCACTCCATAGTGCATTAAAATGATGTCATTATAACTGGGGAGGGAGAATAAATCCTTAGCCAAAGGCCAAGGCAAACAGGTATGTCTTTATGGCCCTCCTAAATAAATACAAGGAGGGGGCATGGCGCACCTCAAGGGGGAGGCCATTCCACAATCTCAGGGCCACCGCTGAAAAAGCTCTCTCCCGGGTGCACACCAACCTCACTACTGAAGGTGGCGGGACAACCAGGAGGGCCTCATTATTGGATCTTAAGGCACGGGCAGGTCGGTATGGGAGGTGTTCCTTTAGATATTTGGGGCCCAAGTCATTTAGGCCTTATAAATCAAAGTTAACACCTTGAATTGGGCCCGGTAGTGAATTGGTAGCCAGTGCAATTCTAGGCGTGGTTTTAAAGAATATTAGAATGTGAGTTTTTAATTAAAATAATAAAATTTTATTTTAAAAAAAATGATATCCTGTAGATGCACTACAAGATGCTACAAGTGGGTAAAGGTGTGAGAGTTGATTTGCACTCCTAGACAAAGAGCCAGTGAGTCTTACTGTGGGATTCAGTAAGATCCACAAACATTTGTGTCCAAAGCTGTCATCTCCTGTGAGGTGGGAGGCAGAAAACTGCAAGCTGGGCAAACCAAGGCAACGATAGGAAGGAAGATAGGAGTATGTGGAATTCTCTTTTTACATCCTGCTATGCCACCCAGAGGTTGTCAGGGTGAAGCAACAGGAGACAACCCAAAAAGAATCAAGTCGGAGACAATCCGAGAGAGGAAAACACCACATTGTGTAACAAAAACTTTCCTTCTAAGACCAAATTAGCGATCATGACAAGAAACTGCTTTATTCTGAGTACCCCAAGAGGATGACTGTCTTTACGCTTATGCAAGAGACCCTCGGGATCAGTTGCCATTTCTCACAATAAGAGAAAGGAAAAACAGCATAAACAGAAGGCTTGACTCATACACATCTTTTTGTCACTGCACTGACTGTCAAGAGTATGTGGGATCCTAACCTTATTTAGGCTGCAGCTATCATGCAGTACTGTAAAAAGACCTGCGCCTATTAAATAGCATAACTTGTTTATTGGCACTGGCCTGAATGGAATTAGGGAACAACTGTATTTACTTAAAGGGAGGTGCTGCCCTCAAAATTTAGGACTGTGCCATGAGCTACTTACTGTATCAAGCATCTGTAAAACTTTGTCCTGTTCACATGCATCCAATCCATCAATAATTACAACCAGCCTCGTTTGATTCTGAGTAAAGCTATCAATGGTTTTTGCCATCTTTGCCATAAGTTCCACTTCACATTTAAGAACCTTCAAAATTAAATTAAAACAAAAAAAGTTTAGCGTGACCACCAATATGTAAATTTTTTATTAAAATTACATACATACATACATACATACATACATACATACATACATACATACATACATACATACATACATACATACATACATACATACATACATACATACATACATACATACATACATACATACTTTAAAACATTGGATATTTTGGTGCACTGATATAAAATAATTTACTTTTTAGGCTTAGCGGGAATCAAACTCTGCATTCTTATGAATCAAGACCCTTTATTTCATAAATCCATTAATTTCAAGTTGAACAAATGCCAACCAACTCAAAATAATGGACTTATTCTGAATATAATATGAAACTTACTTTCATAAATCCTTCACTTTTCAGCTTGTGTAGCTTTGAAGCAGCATTATGAAGCCGTTTTCGCTGTGAGTTCAAAACTGAGTCCATCACCTGCCACCATGTGCGACAATTCAAGATGAAGCCCAAACCCACAACACACAGAAACGATATCAGAATAGCATTCACTGTCATGTTTTCTGGATTCACTTTAAAATAAGCTATTAAAGCAATGCCAGCGACAATGCAGATCAGAATGAAGAGGAAAATAACGAAAGATGGAAGGCAGCATGTTTTCTTCCACTTCTTTTTACCTAGGAAACAAACCAGCAATGTAATTTTAATATCCTATTATGTTTTAATACCAAGGTGGAAGCAAACTCTCAATACAAATGAACCTACCTTGAGTTAGCCCTTTACTCTAGACTTAAACCCTTTCTGTTCTGGGTCTTATTGGAGATTATATTCTGGAACAGGGGCTGACTATCTACATGCCGTGCAAAGTATGGCAGGGCTCCAGGTATAAGAGAAAAGGCTTAAACTGGTGACTAAGAGGAGACATGATAGCACTCTCCAAATACCTGAAAGAATGTCACATAAATGAGAGGAGAGAATTCCTTTTGGCTGCTTCAGAGAACCTGACCAGATGTAACAGTCTTAAGTTATAGGAATAAGATTTATGTTGAACATGGTCAGTTCCTGGGATGGTGGGGGGGAAGGTTTTGCTTTGCTGAAATACCAAACAGTCATCTGTTGAGAATGTCCTAGGTCGGTATCACCTCTGTCAAAGACAGATTTGGACCACATTGGCCTACAAGATCCCTTCCAACAATACAGGTGTAAGAAGTGGCTTCTACTCATTATATTACGAACAAGGAAATTCATAAAATTATTCAGCAAACACCTACAGAGTTGTCTTATTAATGTTTTTTAGAGAAACCGATTTAACCTGGAAACCAGCAAAACTTCAGGTCTATGTCACATCCATCTAAGAAAATCATTCCTATGTGTGCTTCTCTACTCTGGCTGAGAGAACAAATGAAGAAAATAATTTCAACATTCATAAGCACATAGGTAGCACACAGAGTAAAGCTACAAGTACTGTTTTGTATAGCTATATGAAAGACTAGGTAATTTCTTTTATGTTAAGTTTTTGCCTAGTTTTATCAGCTTAGCCATTACAAAGCCTTACAAGCATAGGTTTCTAAAAGGGAGCGACACATTTAGAAGATTTTCAGGAGAAAAAGATACATTCTTCAGTTATTAATTCTGAAGTCTCAACACAAAGCAGTTTGGCAATCTGTCAAAAATACCTTGAGTATCTTCAGTTTTGAATACTCGAAAAAGGCGTGTTGCTAGGAAACCAAATTCCCTTTCACAGGCATCAGAGAGGGTGGCAATCATTTCAGCCATTGAAGTTTCACCACCTACACTGGAGAGTCTGTTGTAATCTGTAAATAAAAATCTGGAGGGGAAAAAAAACAGTACAGTAAAATAATTTTATACCGTCATTAAAAACAACTCAATATTAAATAGCAAGGCTGCCACTAATACTATGCTATTCCATTCATAGGTTATTTCTCCACTTACCTCATGTAGATCTCGATCAGTTGGTCTGGAATAACTGGGCTGACTGATCTGGATCATGGGGAGGCACAGGTCAGATCAGTGTCGTCTGCACTGATCTGGCAAATGTCTCCCTTCAGCTGAGAAACCCATACAGGCTTTGCACCCACCACCTCATGCCTCTGACAGCTAGGAACAAAGGTCCCTAGACTGAGGGCCTGGGGGTGGGGGGTGGTGGCAGCTTTTCACACTGCTGAAAAGTAGCCCGTGGCAATTCCAAAACATGGAGGCCTGTGCTGGCTGCATGCCTCCGGTGTTCCAGAAGAAGGCTCTTAGTCCTTCTGGCCGTACCGAATGAATGGTACTACCATAGATCCAGATTAAGGGCCTCTTAATTCAGATCCTGTTCCATCTAGTGCAGACAGAGCAGGGCCAACAGAAGTTGATCAGCATCAGTGCACAAATGTATCAGCCCAGGGACCAGACTAAAAGACTCTTATTCCAGATTGGTAAATTCAGAAAAGGCCCCTATTACACATATTTATTTGGTGTTTCCTGCTTTTAAAACCATATATCAATATAGGCAGCTCTATAAAATGTAATTTAAGAATTATTCTAATTAATAGTTTAATCAGGATTCTCACCAGGCAAAACTCTTCAGATGGCCATCCAGCCTATAATGTGGGCAGTATTGTTTGCATCTGGTGAATAACATGATGTCCCTTGGTTCAGCACGATCTTGGAATCTGACTATAGATTGTTTGGACACCTAATGGAACAGGCAACCTTGGTGGGCAAGTGGGACAGGACTGCACACCCTCAAGAGAAACTCAAAGCAGGGCAGCTTCACCTAGCAGCCTGAAGAAACAGCAGGTGCAGCACGGCCTCGCCTTACTTCAGCATTCTCTTGTGCAGGGATCCAGGAACTGAGGCTCTTCCCCTTGATAGAAGTGGTGACTTTTCCACTTATGCTCCACCTCATTGCAACTTGAAACCCTGCTTGTACCATCACCTTCAGCAGCAAAAGGGATGAGCACCCAGGATAGGGCCTTCTCAGTGATGGCTCCCAGACTATGGAACAGTCACTCCCCCGAGGTTCATCAGGCACCTTCACTTTACATGACTGGGAAAGCACTGAAGATGCACCTCTTTGCCGTGGCCTTTTGCTAAATAAGGAAACAGCTTTTACTCCCAATTTTCAGACACTGTTACTGTTTTAGTATGCTCATTTTTATACTTGGTTTTTAATGCTACAACCTGCCCTGAGACCTCCAGATATAGGGCAGGATAAAAATGCAAATAATAAAAATAATAGGGGGAGACTATTTTTGCTTCTGAATAGTTTTGCACAAGCACCCGAATGGCTGAATATGAAGCGGGAGGAGGAAGACCAACATCACGGATCTCACCTGCCCTCTCTAAAGACAGGACCTGAAGTGTGAGGAGCATAAACCACTGTTTCTAACAGGGAGAAGGCCTTTATCTCAGTCCCTGGATGCACATGTGGAGTCAGGAGAACAAAGGGACCAGGTCAAGCCTTGCTGAGACTACTGCTTCAATCCTCTCCTCTTCCCTTTGCTTCCCTCTCCCCATCCAAAGAATTTTGCCTGGGGAGAATCTTGCTTTCTGGAATCACCTCCTGCTTGCCTGAGCTCTTCAATGTAATTAAAATTTACAATTATAGGAGGAAATGTATTTAAATACTCCCTTCAGTGGAAATTTCCCTATGTCTATTGGAAATATACTTCACCACTACATTCCTCTGAATATCTCTGCATATTATTAAAGTGGAATTTTCCACTGTTTTTCAATACAAGTTTTCTACTTAACTTAGTTGCAAATTGTCCCAAAAGAATTGGTTTATAAAGTAAGAAGTCCAGATGCACGAAAATGATAAAAGTTTGAATAGAACTCTTGCCTCCAAATATTTAAATGCATACCAGTAAGCTGTGGTAAAATAATACACTGCTCAGAAAATAATTGGCTTCATATTATGTATGATGAGAATATCACTGTGATCAAGATTACAGTTCAGCATATCCTGGTCAAAATCAGGGTAAGGTAAATATACTTAAAATAATGCTAATTATTTTTAAATTACAAACACTGACGGCAATTGTAATAAGAATATCCTCTTAAATGATTCTAACCTGACAGGTAGGGCTTTAGTAGTTTGCTCCGGCAGCTCTGGTGGATTCACAAACATGAGTTTAAGCAGCAACTCCATGTAGCCAATATGTCTTGCCAACCTTGTGCTTAATACCCAGGCCCAGTTCCAGTTCTCGCCTTCTCTTCGGCTACCAAAGTATATAACAGCTGGAATGAGACATTTTAGCATACCCCCAGTTACAGAAGGCTCAAATGAACACTGAACACTGTTATCATTACTTGGAGCATAAAAATCAATTTTTCACTTCATTTCTCCTAGGCAAAGCATGATAGAAGCACTTAACCCATCCTGAGTTAACAATACACTATTTTCCCATGTTACTGCACTTCTCCTGCAGAATGCGGCCACCAATCTCCATCTTATTTTTTAAAATTCCTACAGTATTTACATGATTCGCTTCACTCAAAGGGCTGACACTGTATCAAGGAAGGGGAATTTAGGAAATTTTATCTGGGGTACACAAGCAATCACCAGAGGTTCGCATCAACTAAAGGATTTCTTTACCTTAACAAGTAGAGAAATTTAAACTTTACTCCATGAAAGCCATCAACTGCTGTGCCTCCCCTATGTCCCCTATGCTTGGATTCTGCTGCTACTACAAGGCTACATTCCTCTGCAACCCTGTTGCTGCCAGTAGCTAATTCAACTAATTACATCTGACTTAAAATAAAACTTACTAAAAAATACATATAATAATGCTAATAAGCTCAAGGCCACTGCTATTCCAAGTTTGGTATCCAAGGTGAACGCCAGTAGTAAGCCAAGGCCTCCGCATAGCAAGAGTGTAAGGAATACAATAAGCCAGGAGAACTGGAACAAAGGTTCAATCTGCTGTCCAGCAAAGGTTTTCATTTCATCTAAAAAAAGGAAAGAGAAACCAAAATAAAATTTCTTAGGTTGTTCTCTGAGAAGCAACATGAGCCATCTTCCAAAACGCTACCAGTTTTCCATAAAAAATAACTGCTTGTTTATTTCCATCTTTGACATTGAGCATCTCTAGGTGTGAGAGTCTAAAATTAACATTTTTTCAAAGACTTCACACATAACCATCTTCAGAATCAGACAAACCTTATCAGACAGTTATCAAATTCTTCCTCTCCTAACAAACTGAAGATTACAGGGAATGACCCAATGATAAAAATGATATATCATTCGAATTCTAGGCTTTGCAACTGAACAGTAAGATATTCATTCAGGCAGTTTATTGGTTTACCTTCAAGTTTCTTGAGCAGAAAAGATTTCCCACTCCCCCACTGAGCATACAATCCAACACAGATGGGAGGCTGCATGGTCGGTTCACTAAGAATGTCAGCGAGGGCACTGCTATAAAGATCATAACCAAGCATGTCTCCATCAGATTCAGTTGGAGATAAATGTCCTGTAATACCAAATAAACTACATGTAATAAAACTGTAATACTTATAATTAACCTCAAAACTATTTTGTCTGCTCTCTTGCAATCCCCTTAGCCCCTTACTTTGCAGAGGCAGAGATGTTCTTCCATTCTTCATGTTATTCCTCCTGAGCAAAAAAAATATATCCTGTACAACTGCTAAGTCACATTTCCACATTCAGAACCACCTTTCTCCACAATCAGTTTGGTTTACATGATGTCTATTACTGTAACAACTACTTTTGACAATGAGAGCCTCAGTTATGTACAGGACAAAGAATATTAAAAGGAAACACTATATTTTATTATAATTAATCAATGGGTGTTTTTCCACTGTCACTAGAAGTAAAAAGATAATATAAAAGCCATATGTCATCAAAATATTATCAGTCATCAATATAATCAAGCAGACTCAAAATCATGTTTGTTACATAGATAGGAACTTTTAAGACTACAATTTCAGTATCTCTTCAGACCTTTTATATGATCAAATTTACATTTTTTTCATTTCATTTTCATTACAGTTTTTTCATACTGCCGGAAACATAAAGTCAGCATATTAAGAAGAAAATGCATAACACTTACTAGCTCCAAATATCTGAGTTAAAATGCTTTTCTGGTGGCTACAGTCAATGTTATAAGGAGTCTCTCCAGCTTTATTGGGCCTGTAAAGCAGCCTACCATCTTTAGGATTTCTTAACAATAGTTCTGCAAGTTTGCGGCTTCTCCCACGAATAGCAATATGAAGTGGAGTATCGCCTTTCTGCAACAATTGTCACAAAGAGAATGGTAAAGGGTGTGGAAACAGTGTATCCTACTGCAGAGCAGATGGCATTCTCAGAAGTTGAAATGATTACCTAAGGAACATGGATATTTGTTTCAATGAAGAACCATAACAATAGACAGCCATAACATGTGTAGTCCTCCAAGAGTCTGTAGCAGGACCACTGTTTTTAACACATAGATGGGCGTAATCAATCCACACACAAAATCTGGTGGGATTCTTTGCCTCAAAGCAAGTAATTTAAAAACCTGGTCTCCCCTCTAGCATCTTCAACTTTTCTATAAGAGATGTCAATGTTCCCTGAAAGACTAGTGCATTAAGGAAGATAAAAGATTATCAATTATATATTTTTTTTACCTTATCAACAGCAGAAACTTTAGCTCCTTTGTCAAGCAGCAGTTCAACTATTTCAATATTTCTCATCTTGGTAGCCTTTATTAGAGGTGTTTCTCCATCCTAAAAAATGGAAACAAAGATATTTTATGAACATTTTAAGAATGGGCTAACAGGAGCTCTCAAACAGTGACACTCCATTTTTTGAACAAATGTGTATTAAATGACACAGTATACAATTTGAACCTAAAGGTTTGCAGCTAGTTAACAACTTTAATTATAACTAATCTCTGTTTATTCTTGAATCAGATTTTATAGTGCATGCAACTCTTAGGGTCCAGGCAGGTCTTCTTCACCTCTCTCTTTAATAATCTTTTAATCTCTCCTCCAGTGACTGTGTTCGCAGTCTGGGGGTGCTCCTTGACTCGTCGCTCCTGATGACAAATCAGGTAAATGCGACGGTCAGGAGTGCCTGTTATCAGCTTCGGCTGATACGCCAGCTGCGCCCTTTTCTGGAAGTAAGGGATCTCGAGACTGTTGTGCACGCGCTGGTAACCTCACGCCTTGACTTCTGTAATGCACTCTACATGGGGCTACCCCTGTGCTTGACTCGGAAATTACAGCTGGTTCAAAATATGGCAGCCAGGCTTGTCTCAGGAACATCTAGGAGGGACCACATCACTCCCGTTTTGAGGTCCCTCCACTGGCTGCCTATCAGCTTCCGGGCCCAGTACAAGGTGTTGGTTATCACCTTTAAAGCCCTAAATGGCTTGGGTCCAAGCTATCTCAGGGACCGCCTCCTCCCGTACAATCCTCCCCGCACTCTCCGGTCCTCTGGGAGGAACTTACTGCAGCCTCTAAAATCTAGGCTTGCGGCGACCTCCCAGAGGGCGTTCTCTGCTGTCGCCCCCAAACTCTGGAACGACCTGTCGGATGAGATCCGTCAGATAACATCATTAGACAGCTTTAAAAAGGCGGTCAAGACGGATCTCTTCCGGCAGGCCTTTCCAGATTAACCATCCCGGCCCAGATTCCCTGATTCCTCCCGTGGCCCCATCTTAGTGATGGTTGAGGATCAACAGAGGGACACCAGGGTTTTTAGTTTTTAAAATATTGTTTTATGCATTGACATTGTGTTTTAATATGTTATACTGTTTAATACTGTCTTAAGGGGGGGAGGGATAAGGTGTTTTTAATTGTTATATTTTACATTTTACTGCTGTTAACCGCCCGGATTGGTTTGCCATAGGGCGGTATACAAATAAATATTATTATTATATTATTATTACAGCAGTCCAAATCTTGGCTCTGAACTGACCAAAATTTGGATATAGCAGATTCCCCTAATTAGATCTTCTGCATCAGCTCCACCAAAACTGCTGATACAGAGTTCTCCTTAGCCAAACACATTCTATTAACTGGTTCTATCAGTCACTGATTTACGCCAGTAATCACTGCTGACAGAGGCAGGCTTGGAAACGAGGGCATACCAAGGTAGGAAGGAGGAAGTTTACAAATCCTATCCTAACCCCACTGCTGCTAAGGAATTATTTCAGCGCCTTCTACAAACCTGCATGGAACTCTAATTTCATTTCCTCACTACCACCTGGACTTCTCTTGGGCATAAGGAGTACAGAAGCTGGAATGCTGCTAACAATAATATGATTTCGGCATTCAACTGCATGTGTACCCCACACCCACACTGTCTGGTTTGATATGCATAATATTATATGCTTAAGCATTTTCTAGACTCAAGATTCAAGAACTTAGTATGAGTAATTAGCCTCTTCACACTTTTCCTTGTTCCATTTGGAGAACGACAAATTGTTACTTACGTGAAGGTTCGTTCTTGTGGAATGGCAGTAGGCTGTCACTGTAGGGTTACGTCAGCCTGCCACTAGCCAGACGACCGAGGGAGGGCTCCCCTCCTAATATAAAAGACGACTCCTCCTCCTCTCTCCCAGTCTGCCGAAGGGAGCTACTTGCTTGCAACATATCCTCCTACAATGCACAATCAACACCATTAGTAATAGGGGGGGAAGTGCAGCCTACTGCCATTCCACAAGAACGAACCTTCACGTAAGTAACAATTTGTCGTTCTCAGTGGATGGCAGTAGGCTGTCACTGTAGGGACGTACCCAAGCTCTCCGTCCCTAGGGTGGGACCATTTTCTGTGCATCTCCACCCAACAAGCCAACCATCCTGAGCCAACAAGAAACAGTCTTACCGTGACTTGAGCCACCTGATGAAGAACACGTCTGCCAAAGGCGGCATCATCCGAACGGAAAATGTCTATCTTGTAGTGCTTGGTAAATGCAGTCTGCGAGGACCATGCCGCCGCTCTGCAAATCTCCTGCAATGGTGCAGCCGTGGCGAATGCCAAGGACGTAGCGGTAGCCCTCGTGGAATGGGCCGTAATTCCGTCCGGAGGATCCAAACCCTTCAACTGATAGGCCATAACAATGAAGTCCTTAATCCAGTGGGATAGAGTGGAAGAAGACACCTTCTGGCCCAGATGGGAGGAATGGAAGCTAACAAATAAGGACGGAGACCTCCTGATTGCTCTAGTTCTTTCCACATAACACTCCACCACCCTCTTAACATCAAGGTGGTGAGCCCTGACCTCCTCTTCATTTTGAGGACAAGGATAAAAGGAAGGGAGACAAACCTCTTGCAACCTATGAAAACGGGAATCCACTTTAGGGCGGAAAAGAGGATCCAAACGTAAAATAACTGCTTCATCCGTAAATGTCAGAAGTGGATCTGCCACAGACATGGCCGCAATATCAGAGACCCTCCTTGCAGAAGTAATAGCCACTAAGAAAAGGGTCTTATACGCCAACAGCTTCAAAGTAATTGAAGAGATCGGTTCAAAGGGATGTGACGTAAGGACCCCCAAGACTAAATGTGGGTCCCATGAAGGAAAACGATGACAAGGCCTGGGGCATTTAGACCTGGCTCCCTTCAAAAAGGAACTAATCAGTTCGTTCTCCTGTATGTAAGACCCATCTTGAAGCTTGGTGACCGCAGAAAGGGCAAACGTCTGCTTACGAAGCGTGTTGAAGGAAAGACCTTTCTTCAGGCCCAACTGAAAAAACTTAAGGATATCATCCACCTTAGGAGACATAGGATCAATGGATCTAGAATAAGCGAACCTGCAGAAGGCCCGCCACGTGGCATTGTAAATCCTCCACGTAGAGGGTCTTTTGGAAGCCAAAATGGTGTCCACTACCTCCGGATCTAGGCCGGATTCCAGCAATGTGCGGCGTCTACTTTCCAGGCCGCTAAGTTCAGAAAGTCGAGGTTGGGATGGAGGATCCCCCCTTGAAGGAGAAGATCCTTCCTCTTGGGAAGTAACAGAGGGGGCTCCGAAATCAGGTTGATTAACGTTGAGAACCAAGGCCGGCGTGGCCAAAAAGGAGCTATTACTAGGACCTGGGCTCGTTCTCTCTTGATTCTGCGCAGAAGAGCCGGGATCAGAGGAACTGGCGGGAAGGCATACAACAGTTCGCTGGGCCACTGGTTGGACAGAGCATCTGTACCCGCAGCCTTCGGATCCGGGTTCCGGGAGAAGTAAGCCGGAAGTAGATGGTTCCTCCTCGAGGCAAAAAGATCGAGGACTGGAACTCCCCATATCTGAGTCAGCTCCTGAAAGACCTCTGGATTCAGTTGCCACTCTGCGTTCTGAATGGTCTCCCGACTCAAAAAATCTGCTCGAGAATTCGCAGCCCCCTGAATGTGGATTGCAGAGAGAGAAGAAAGTCTATTCTCAGCCCACAGAAAAAGACCAAGGGATAGGGAAAGTAAGGCCCTAGACCTAGTGCCCCCCTGCCGGTTAACATGGGCCTTAGCTGTTACGTTATCCGTCATAATAAGGACATGCTTCCCTTTTAACATACCCTCAAAGGCTTTGAGGGCCAGGAAGATTGCCTTGAGTTCAAGCCAATTTATATGGTGGGAAGCCTCCTCCTCAGACCAGGAACCCTGAGCGGAGCTGTCCAGGCACACGGCTCCCCATCCAAACAGACTAGCGTCAGTATAAACCACCACAGGCTCAGGTTTAGAGATGGGAGCTCCGAAAGCAACATTATGTGGGTCCCGCCACCATGCTAAAGATTCTTTGACCTCCTCAGGCAGTGGAAACCTAAAATCCCTGCCCTCGGAGATGTCTTTGGTAAAGGGAAGCAGAAACCACTGAAAAAGCCGGAGCTTAATTTTTGCCCAAGGGTGGAAATCAGTTACCGACACCATTTTACCTAATAGAGAAGAAAGATCCTTGAGAGAGGAGGATGCTTCCCCGAACACCCTGTCAGCCAAAGAACACAGCTGAGATACCCTCTCGGGAGAGGGTTTGACCTGAAAAGTGGCTGTGTCTAGGGCAGCCCCCAGATGCGTAAGTTTTTGGGAAGGAATGACTGAACTCTTCTTCCAATTGATGATGAAGCCGTGCTCTTGGAGAAGGGAAGCTACCCTAGCCACAGCCGACTGAGTCTCCAGGAAGGAGTTGCCAGAAATCAAGAGATCATCCAAGTACGGAAAGACCCGAACTCCCCGGACCCTGAGGATCTCCACCAGGGTCACGAGGACCTTGGAAAAGACCCTCGGAGCCGCGGAGAGCCCAAAAGGCAAAGCTCTGTACTGAAAATGTTTATCCCCCAACTTGAACCTCAAATATTTTCTACAGGAAGGGTGGATGGGAATATGTAAATATGCGGAAGAAAGGTCCAGGGATGCTAGGAACTGACCCTGTTCCAGCTCCCCCCTGATAGAATTCAATGTCTCCATCTTAAAATAACATTTACGCATAAATTTATTGAGAAATTTTAAATCCAACACTGCCCTCCAGTCATCATCCTTTTTCGGAACTAAGAACAACAAGGAATAAACTCCCTGCCCCCACTCAGCCTCCGGAACCAATTCCACTGCTTGCATAACTAACAGCTCTTCCACTGCCTGAAAAAGCGCCACTCTTTTCTTTTCCAACTTGGGAACCGGAACCATTACCATCCTGGGGGGCGGTGAACCTGAGAACTCTAAACGATAACCCTCTGAAACAATGGATAAGACCCACTTATCGGATACGTCTTGATTCCAAACATGAGCAAACAAGAGTAGGCGTGCCCCGACCCTGGGTGGTTCACCCACACTAACTTCTTTTTGAACCTCTACCAAACCTTCAGGCTCTGCCTCTACCACAAGGCTAGTTTCGCTGTGCTCCGCCACCGAATTGGCGGCCTCTGCCCCTACCAAGAGGTTGTTTGTTAGCGGAGAAGTTATGCCCCCAGGATCCGCGACCTCCAGAGGGCCGGTAACGAAAGGGTTGCCTATTATAGTAGGGTCTAAAAGTTTTCTTGTTAGCGGACGAAGCCTTGGTTTTGGAGGACCCTCCAGCAGGAGGTTGCTGCGTAGGCATAACTTTTTTCTTGTTGCGTTCCACAACAATGTCCTTCAAATTTGCCTCACCAAACAATTGTTTTCCGGTAAAGGGGGCGCCCACAACTTGCATCTTTGAAGTGAAGTCCACCTTCCATGGGCGTAACCAAAGGACCCGTCTCGCCGCGGTAGAGGCCGCTGACGATCTGCCCACAAGCTGCAGGATATCGGTCCCCATGTCTGCGGCGAAGGCCATAGCGTTCCTAATGTCAGTAAACTTGGACTTGAAATCCTGGAGCTGAGGGTTAGACGCTAGCTCGTCTACCCACTTCAGGGCCGCGCGTGAGGCAAGAGAAATATTAGCAGCGGCCCTAGCAGCTAAAGAATCCCCTTCAAAAGAGCGCTTCAAGAGATTTTCCAACTTCTTATCCGTTTGGTCCCGGAAAAGGGCCTCAGAGTCCCTCGGAACCACCTGGTTGGACATCAGGCTCACCACAGGGGAATCCACAGTAGGCACCGCCCATATGGCTGCTGAAGGGTCCGATGACGACAAAATCTTCTTAGGGATAGAGGGGACCCTCTTGGTAGAACATGGGTCTGCCCATTCTGCCAGAAGAACGTCCTGTAGAATTTGCGGAATAGGTAAGACCGTCTCATTCTGGGGGGGAGGCATCAGGAGATCCTGTGCCTGCTTGACCTTGTCTTCATCGGACTTAGGTTTGAAGGTGATATTCAGAGCTGAAGAAATAGACTCGAAAACCTTAGGTAGTGATTCCAAACTCAAAAGCCTAGAGGACTTGGATGCACTAGTTGTTTCCTCCCCTAGGTCCTGTGCGCTCTGGGCCTGCGGCTGAGGTGGCGCGTTCTGGGAAGACTCAGCTGGCGTTGTCGTCCCCTGCGCAGGAGCCAGGGCTTCAGAGGCGGGCTGAGGATCGGCCCCCGCCTGACTGAGGGACCCTCCTCTGGGTGAGGGAGATCGTTCCTCGGATCTCTGTCTAGGGCGCGTCGCAGCCTTGTCCAAAGAATGCCCTCTAGTGGTGGAGGGAGCCTTGGACTTGTGAGCATGCTGACTGCTGCGTCCCCTAGATCTGTGACTGTACTTTCGCCTGTAGTACTCCTTGTAAAAAGACCTCTTGCTCGAACGCCTATGGCCCCGAGAACTGTCTGAGGATGAAGAAGATGATGGTGAACGATGCCTTCGCTTCCTCTTCTTCTTGAGAAAACCAGCCACCTCCATTGCTTTCACGATATCTGATGCCAAAGAGGAGGGAGGCTCAATGGGATTGACACTGCCTCGCGTGCTTCTGTGGCCAGCGGTGAGCTCGCCTTGGCGTTCTCTCTTAGAAGATGAATGGTGCTGGGATCTATCTGGGCGCACCACCCGGGCATCTTGGCCTGTTGATCCAGCTCCTGAAGGCAAACAAACCAGGAGAGGAACCAGGGTAGGCAAGGCAGATCCCAGGCTACCCTCCTTACAACAGAGCCATGACCCCCCAAGGCCCCACTTACCACGTCCGTGGGAAGGCTCAGGCCTGACTTCTACTTCCTCTAATGAAGAGTGAGAAGGTGAGGGGGAAAACCCCCGGAATTCAGAGTCAGATGACGCTGACAAAACCGGAGAAAGAAAATTTTACTACCATTCTACTACATCCCATAAGGTCGCCACCCACTTGCTAAGAGTGAAGGACCCGCCTGAGGTAAGAATCCCAGTTCCCATAGGAATGCATGGAGGGATCAGCCAGTACTCCCGCAAGTTTTAAAAAGCACTAGCAGAAAAAAAAAAAACAAGCCTCTCAACAGAACCTCCTACCATAGAGACGAGTGGCCAAACAAACCCAATAGGATGCCAGGCCGCTCAGAGGGGACCTGAACCATAGAGTGGGAGTGCCCAGAGTGACCAAAGGGCAGCCGGGGCGACGCAAGGGTATGGAAAACGGAGGCCTCGTTTGGCGCCCAAAGGAAGGGGGGGGAGTTTGGCGATGGGCCAAAGGAACGCAGAGCGGTCCGTGACCACAAGAGCCAGCGCGGATGGCGCGAAAAAAGCCCCGGCTGAACTCTTCTAGCACCCCCCTCCCCGATGGCCGCCCCTGTGTCTCGCGACGCCAGCGAGCGGGGGAGGGGAGAGAGACATCCGCGGCTGACAGGCTTGGCGGCAAAACGGCGCGCGAAAAAAGCCGGCTAACGGAGGGATGGCTGAGAGGGAGGAACTAGACAGGGGGGGTCCCCTTTGGTCATCCCACCCCCGCAGGGAAAAACCAGGACATCGGATGCAAAGTGAAGCACAAAAGGCTCCCTTAGAGCCCCCTCCGATGCCGGAGCGTCCAATCCCGACCTTAGCTGCTCTGAGGTAAGGGGAGGGATTGCGAGGCCATAATGTGAGGAGACCCCCGGCTGCAGGGCAGCCCAAGATCTCGGAACCAGATGCCGGGGGACTGAGCGCCCGGCGGAGCCAGTTCCCCAATTGAAGCCTACCAGACTCAGAAACTATCTGGCCAGCCTCTCTGTCAGACGACATCTTTGACGGTTGCCTGGCTGTCGCGACCGAGGTGGACTGGGAGAGAGGAGGAGGAGTCGTCTTTTATATTAGGAGGGGAGCCCTCCCTCGGTCGTCTGGCTAGTGGCAGGCTGACGTAACCCTACAGTGACAGCCTACTGCCATCCACTGAGAACATATTGATTTATTTAACAAAAAGGGGCTGACAGTTATTCCAAAGGAGAAGAAAGGAAAGTTGTTTTGTATGTATAAGGTATCTTCTTATTAAAAAAAAATCTATTTCATGCAATGATATTTGAGTACTCCTCTATTCTCCAAATAAATGCTCTTTATTTTTTTAAACAAAGTACATTATTTGAAAAGCCAAATATGAATGGCATATTAGTAATATCTGTATACTTCCCTTCCTAGGGTAGTTTACAACAATAAAATATAACAATACCCATACAAGGGTTTTTCAAAAATGGCAGTAAGTTATCAAACAAGTGAAAACCAGTAGGGTGTCCAGTAATTGCACTTGAGAACTCTCTTCTCAGAGTAATATATTTCGGAGGACAAGGAACAGTTTTTTAAAAAACCTGCAAGATGAATCATGCAACTTACTGCTTCTAGGATCAAAACCATCAGCCATAGATTTACCTTTGTACATATCTCAGTGTCCGGATTGCACTGCAGGATGTCTCTCACCATTGTAGCATTTCCTTTTTCAACAGCCCAGTATAAAGCAGTTTTATTATCCTACAAAGAAATAAACGTAATCTTCACTAAGCATTTTGAAGTTGGCTGAATTAACAACATGAATCACGAATGATGTGCCAAAAATATAATATCTGGTGTCATAGATCAGATGGACACCAGCCTGGATTTTCTGAAGAAGTCAAGACAGACAGCACACACTGCTTTCTTCTCCTCCCCTTTGCAGCTACAACAATCTCACGATGTAGGATGGGCTGAGAAACAGTAACTGGAGAAAGGCCACTTAGGCAGTTCATGGGACCAAGTGAGGATCTCAACTCTATCCACTAAGCCATGCATGGTACATACATGCTCAAAGAGTGGCTTTAAATGGCTGCACATCCAAATGGAAGGAAGTGTCAAGTGGAGTACCACAAGGTTCTGTCCTGGGCCCAGTTATGTTTAATGTTTTTATAAACGATCTGGACGAGGGAGTTGAAGGGAAACTGATCAAATTTGCTGATGACATAAAGCTAGGGGGGATTGCAAACACCAGAGAAGAGAGAGAGAGGATTCAAAAAGATTTAGAGAAACTCAAACAATGGGCTGCAACTAATAAAATGGTATTTAACAAAGAAAAATGCAAGGTTCTGCACCTGGGCAAGAAAAATGAAAAAAGCACATATACAATGGGAGGAATTCGGCTGAGCAGCAGCACATGTGGAAAAGACTTGGGTGTCCTGGTAGATCATCAACTGAACATGAGTCAACAGTGCGAGGCAGCTGCAAAAAAGGCAAACGCAATCCTGGGGTGTATTAGGAGAAGCATAGAGTCCAGATCACGTGAAGTTATTATCCCCCTCTACTCTACCTTGGTCAGACCTCATCTGACCCAGGAGGTCCCCTCCAACTCTACCATTCTATGATTCTATGATTCTATGATTCTACTTCCAAGAACAGCTTTTGAAAATGAAAAATACCACTAATATTTTCAGTCCTAACATGAAATACTTTTTATTACTTACCTGACCTCTAATGTCAATATCGGCATACTTATGAAGCAAGGCTCTCACAATTTCTACATGACCACCTCTAACAGCTCCAATCAGCACAGTATCTCCACTCTGCAATTAAAACAGACAACAGAGTCAGTTTCCACCCCATTTCTGAAAAGAACAGTATAGTGAAATTATTTCCAAAGGAGCTTTGCATATTTTGAACGCATATACATTATTGAAACTAGACAAATATACTTAAAGTAGGCATGTGAATGCCTAACTAAAACAACTACTTACCCTATCAGGAATGTTCACATAAGTTCCAGCATCGAGAAGGTCCTGTACAATTTCAGTGTGGCCCTCTTTGGAGGCAATCATCAAAGCTGTATTTCCATCCTTATCTGTTAAGTTGACATTTGGATTTCTTTTCAGGATTTCTTTCACTGAATCTGTATAGCCACCTTTTACTGCCACAATAAGTGCAGTCATAGAATTCTGGGGAGAGGCAGCGGGGAGAAAACACACGCAAGATATTAGCCAACAAGTAAGCCCAGAAGACCTTTCCTCCAAAGTTGACGCTTTTATTTCAGTATCACATAAGTCAAAAACTGTATCACTATTCCATTTTTGTTTTCAACTAAAACCTGCCCAACATCCTCAGAAAAGAGAAACGGATGCTGAAGCTACTTAAATGGGAAAGATGTGTTACCTTGGAAACTCTTCAATAAGAGTCACAATCCAACTTCAAAATACAAATACAAAAACCCATGATTTCAAGGACAAGTGAATGAAAATGCAGCTTGGAGAAAGCTCCATTCTTCAGAGGTCCAAAACCGAGGCCTAAGGACCGTGTCCAAGCTTTTGTTCAATCTTTGTCTTTAATTGGACTTTATTGCTGTGAGCAGGCAGAATGAAGTAGCATTATTTTATTCATGCATTAACAAAGCACCACCATTTTGAATCCAATTCAGTAACATATTATATGCAATGGTGCTTTCCCCACCTCAGTTTCTTTTATTTTTTAGCTAACAAGGTTCAAAAGTTCATAATTAAAAGCAAGTTACCTGGTCCTTCCCCAATAGCAAAAGCCCTTGGTGCTTCTGAAAAGGGCTGAGCTTTACATTTTTAAGATACACAAGCAACACCTGTTTAAACTAGACAGGGAAATATATATGCCAAAGAGATAACATTTAATCCAGTAGAGGGGACAGCTTTTGCTGGACAAAGTATACTACAAAATCAGTGCACAACAGCCACTAGACTGCACTATATACAGCATTATTCTAGTGAGTTAATTCTTTGCAGTTGCCAAGGTTTATGTTATTATCTGCTCCCGCATGCAACTGAATTACCTAACTGATTTTACTTGTAAATATGCGTGAATAAATATTTTGGAGCAGAGTGGGAAGAGGACAAAGTTAATAACGAGGGATCACAAACATGTGGTGTGTGGAAGGATTCACTGTATTATTGCCACATTAGGGTTGCCTATTTTATAGATTAAAACTTTCTTCAAAACATGTATAAAGGCAAAAAGTTACTGTTCCTAAATAACTTTTCTCTCTCTATCCCCTACATTTTCCCTTTCTTTTTCCTAAAGTTTTTCACAAGCTTTTGAACAAGATCGAGGCAATTCTGAGATGAAATGTCAAAGGGATACTCTGCTAGAGAATATTAAACAGTCTTCAACTTATCTTCAACCAAGAAATCTACTCTGGATGGACAGGGAATCTTTTAGCAGTATATGGAAGAAGGGGCAGGGGGCTGGACTTTTCATATAGCAGGAACCTGCCTGTTTCATGATCCTTTCTAAAAAACAGACAAAACTACTGTTCTTGGAAGATGTATCTCAATTGTACCCTCCCAACACACACATTTGACGTGTATTTGTATTAATCATACTACATTTGAGACTGGACTTACAGCTCCTTCCTGATCAACATCTGCTCCCATATGCAATAAGTATTTCACGCATTCCAGGTGACCTTTTCTTGCAGCCCATATCAAGGGTGTGGTCCCATACTAGAGGAAAGATTGAACACTGTAAGACACGTTCTCAGTTTCTTACAGAAAACTGAACATACGTTCCAGCTTGTGAATGCGGGAGAAAAGGAACTTAGCAACAAAATTTCCAAGAGAAAAATCTGAAGTAACATTTCAGCATATGCAATAACATACCGATAAGTGAAAATAGACTACTTGATGTTGACAAACAAAATAAAATTAATGCTCTCTCACACCACATACATGATCATATAGAAGATGGGAATCTTGAAGTTACTGTCCTCTGCAGTTCTCCCTGGCAGACTAGGTGAAGTTCCTTTTTCTAACAGAGTTTTTCTCCTAGGACAAAATGCAGCAGAAACCATCCAACATATTCTGTTGAACTGTCCTTACTATCAGAGTATTGGACAATCTTTTATTCTCTCTTTACTGAAGTATGCTACAGGTCACTGGAGCATGCATTATACCATTTTTCCTCTGTGACAAGGACACTAACATAAAATGAAGTCAAATTCTGTGAATCGGTTGTGAATACAGCACTGTGCTGAGGGAAAAGTGATTTTATACAGAATATTTGTATTTCTTTTCTTTTATGCATACATATACACAAAAATAAATACATTTTAATATACTTTAATATTTAGTGGGATCACATACATGTGCACTGTTTATACCATTCTGATCACTAATTAAACAAACAATGATAGTGACAGGACATTAACTATGGGACAAAACCTGTGCTACTTCCAATGGATATGTGTTTAAGGAAAGTGTGAGGAACACCATAAAATAATACAATATACCCAAGAGGTCGCTAAGTGATAAATAACAGTTTTGGGGCTCTTATAAGATGACTTCATTTTTTCTTTATCTCAATATTTCCAGTGCTTCTGCATGTTTCAGTAGCTACAATAGTCCCATAGTCCCAACACTTTTATGTAAGAAAATCTCACATAAACCTAAAAATATTTTTCAGGCGCTAATCTGATAAAATAACTTTAAAACAAATTCAAACATCTTTGCTAAGAACATGCTCAAAATTGATTGTGGCCACTGCACTTACAGGAACAAATTCAAAGGAATTTCTGATTGTACCTGTAGCATGCTCATAAATTTTATTTAATGAAACAATCAAGTACAGGTCAATGGCTTATAATATACTTCATTATCAATTCTTAAAAGTAAATGAGAACTACAAGCAACCTACCTTGTCAGAGCAGTTGACTTTAGCTCCATATTGCAGTAATAACTGTACTATTTGAGAGTGACCTCGTCCTGCTGCCCAAATAATTGGATAGACACTATATTGCTTTTTTTAAAAAGAAAATAATATATTCAGAAACTCAAATTAATCCAAAATACTTCTAGAAGTATCAACAGCACTATGACCTCTTCCTATCTAGTGAATGCACTTGAATTATAAAGCTAATCTACATGCCACAGAACTTTCTTGAAGAATGTACAACTTCATGGTGGACAATTTGTTAACTGTGATTATTCTCCAATTTTAACATCCATCTTATTTTTGAAAATCCACAGCTCCTTAGTATCACAGAACAAATAAAATTAGTAAATACTCAAAAGTTGTAAGTAAATCTTACAAAGAAAGAGAGGCAGTTAAAAATGGCTAGAGTTAAAGTTGAGTCATTATTATAAGGCTATATGCTTGCAACTATTGTCACAACTTTACAGTATTTTTTATTCAATATGATAATTTTACAGAAATCAGCTAGTTCTCTGTGGATGACAGTAACCTAGGTTATGCAGCCTAACACATGCCAAACAACTGATGGAGGTCATTCCTCCCACTATAAATTCTTCTCTCCTGTATTCCATCCCCAGTCTACCTTGGTCACACTGTCAAGCTACTGATGTACCAGGCAATGTCTGTTCATTCACAAAGTGAAATGGAATCATCTGGTACACTTGGGGGCTAATGAAATCTATCAATCGATATATTGATAAATCAGTAACAGCAAATTTGAACAAGTTGGAAACTTCTCCCACTCTTGCTCAAAAATAGAAGCAACTCAACTTACCAGTCCAGTGATGTTTGGATTGGCTCCTCTTTCAAGAAGTAATTCAGCTACTTCAGTACGACCTTTGTAACAAGCCCACATAAGTGCCGTCCAGCCACCCTAAAAACACCCATAACACATGAAATGGGACAATGTACCTTTGGACGTGATCATCCATTCTTTCCGGCTCTTCAGTCGGAGAAAATTGGGATGTCGTTACTGCTCCTTTCTACAGTCAGCCACTAGATAGCAAGCTTTTTGGCTGTATATAAGGAATCCCTCTCACGTGGCCTCTCCAGTTTTCACGAGGGAACCTCTGTAGACAGAAGGAAGGAACTCTGAAACACAAAACACAAAGATTAGTTTTTCTGGGTGGGTCCAACTGAAGAGCCAAACAGAATGGACGATCACGTCCAAAGGTAAATCATCCCATTCTCTTTCGGCTCTGTCAGTCAGAGAAAACTGGGACATACCCAAGCTTACCAGCACACAGGTGGGTAAGGAAAAACCAATCCTCCCAGAAAAAATGAAGGGTGAACTTCCACCCCAAGAAACAAGGTGCTCTTACCCCTACTGGATCACATGCCTGCCAAAGGCAGCTTCCGCATAACAATATTTGTCCAGTCTACAATGTCTAGTAAAGGTAGACAGTGCCTTCCACATTGCTGCATGACAAATCTCATCGATGGAAGCTTCTCTCCCAAATGAAGCTGTCATGGCCTGAGATCTAGTCAAATGGGCCATGATCTTACTGGGCAGATCCAGCTTCTTGGTTTGGTAAGCCAAGGAAATGCAAGCTCATAGCCACGATGCTATGGCTTTAGCAGAAGCCTTGGATCCAAGGTGAGCAGGAGTAAAACAAACAAATACATTTGACATTTTCCAAATGTCAGCTGTCCTTGAAAGGTAAGTCTGGACTGCTCGTCTTGTGTCTAATTTATTCCAATCAACCTCCCTGGGATGTGATGGGTTAGGGCACAGCAAAGGTAAATGAATCTGTTGATCCCTGTGAAAGGGTGTGTTAACTTTGATATGGAAGGTTGGACTGAGCCTCAATATGATAGAGTCCGGCATGATTTGGCAGAGGTGGTCTTCAACGGACACAGCAGCAAGCTCGGAGACTCATCGAGCAGAGGTCCTGGCCACAAGGAAGGCTACTTTGTAGGTTAAATAATGTAGAGAAACTTCCTCCAACGGTTCAAAGGGAGGACCCTTGACAACTGACAGTACTAAGTACGAAGGATACCTGTGGCTTACCGGAGACGCTTTAGACTTGACTCCGGACAGAAATCTCTTAACCAATGGTTTCTCCGCTATCTTAGGAATTCCAACGAATTCTAAAATGTCAGAAAGGGCCGAAACCTGTTTCCTGAGAGTATTGAGGGCCAGGCCTTTAGAAAACCCAGCTTGTAAGAAGGCTACAACCTGAACCACAGACAGTTTGTCTGGTGACATCCAGTTCACCTTACACCAAGTCCAGAAGGCCTTCCAGGCCACATTATATAGTCTGTTAGCGGAGGCCCTCCTGGAAGCTAGGACAGTGTCAATGGAGTTGCTTTTTAAGTCCCATTGCCAGCAGGAATGCCCACTGATTCTCCATGCTGTCAGATCCAACAAGGATGGGTCCAGGTGGGATACCCCCTTCTGAGTTAGGAGGTCCAGAAGTAGCAGAAGACGAAGGGGCGGCTCGAGGTTCATAGCTGAAATCAGTGGAAACAACAGCTGCCTTGGCCAAAAAGGCACCACCAGTAGCATCTGTGCCCCTTCCAGTTTTACCCTGCAAGCTAGTCTGGGAATCTGCAATAGGAGAGGGATGGCATAAAGCAAGCCTTTGGAGCAGGGTACGGACAGGGCGTCTGCTGTCGCAGCCCCCAACTCCCTGTGATGAGACATAAATGGGCGAAGCTGTGTGTGGCAAAAAAGTCTATGACCGGCAATCCCCACTGAGATACCATGAGTTGGAACACCTCCCCTTTTAGGCGCCACTCTGAGTGAGGTAGAAGCACTCTTGAAAGACTGTCTACCACCGTGTTCTATTGTCCCTGAATGTGTATGGATGAGATAGACAGTAAATTAAGCTCAGCCCCGGAAAACAGTTCCGCAGTTAGAAATCAAATCTTTCTGCCCCCAGTGAATAAGTGAGGTACTGGGTACCACTGAACTCTTATCTCTGTTAATGTGAAAATCAAAACTCTCCAAAATAGAAACAGCTTGGGCAACCACAGAGGTGATAGATCTATGAATCAAAAGACTATCATCCAGATATGCATAACTCTGGATGCCCGGGAACATATGTTACATAGCAGCCACCAGAACCTTAAAAAAACCTCGAGGAGCCGCGGTCAACCCAAAGGTTAGCGACCTGTATTGGTAGTCCACACCCCCAATCTTAAATCTCAGAAAACATCTGTGAGAAGGATGTATCAAAATGGGATGGTATGAGGGAAAAAAAAATCAATGGAATACAGGGCATCCTGTTTGAAAATATGGCTCCTAATAGAAGAGAGGCCTTCAAATTTAAAATGTTTATGAATAAATTTGTTGAGAAACTTTAAATCCAAAATTGCTTGCAGAGAACCACCTTTTTTATTAACAAAAACCAAAATGGAATAAACACCCTGTTCCTTTTGGGAAAAGGAACAAGCTTGATGGCTTGTTCCCTTAACAATTGAGAAATGGCATCTGAAACTTTTTATCTCTGTCCCGGGTCTGAAGAAAGGGAGAAGGAAACTATTCTCCCCCTTGGAACTTTAAGGAAATCTAATTGATAACCAGACAAACAACAGAGTTAACCCAGGAATCAGAAGAGTGTTGCAACCAAAAATTTTGAAACAGCTGCAACCTGCCCCCTACCAGGGTATCAGATGTGTTAAAAACCTTGTCCTTGTTGGTACAAAAGGAACCCTTAGGGGGAGGCTTATGTGTCTGGGCAGGCATGCCCCATTGGACTCTGGGCCTATCCCTGCACTGCTCCAGAGATCGTGGAGGGGGCAAAGGAGGGGGCTTGAAATAAGACTTTCTAGGAGGAAAATTTTTTTTATCCCTATGTCTAAAACCTTCCTGTGGCAAGGAGGAAGGCATAACTTTCTTTTTGTCCTTGAACTCAATGTCTTTCAAAGCTTCCTCACCAAAGAGGCTTTCTCCTTTGAAGGGAAGAGCAAGAAGCTTCATCTTGGAATTTTGATCAACCCTCCAATGCTTGAGCCATAAGGCATGCCTGCAAACAACATTGGAAGCTGTAAACCTGCCACGGAGTTGCAAAATATCCAAGGAAGAATCAGCTGTGAACGCCAACACAGACCGGATGTTGGACAAAATACCTCCAGGAATCACAGGGTCAGCCATCAACTCGTCAGTCTAGCAGAGCCCTGCATGGACAAAGACCGAAATAATCACAGCTCCACGTGCAGAAAGAGGCTGACATTCAAAAGATTTCTTAAGATGTGCCTCAATGTGCCTCTCAATCACATCCTTAAGCAAAAGGTCAGGGATGGCCTAGTTTGAAACCAGTTCAGAGATAGGTTTCTCAACTACAGACACTTTCCATATGGAGGAACTGCTTCAGGATCACCAAGGAATTTCCTAGGTAATGGAGGAAATTTCTTGCTAAATGTAGGAGTAGCCCATTCCTGCTGCAAAATGGTTTGAAAAACTGAAGGAATTAGAAGAATTGTGTTCGATGATAGAGGTACTAGAAGGAACTTCTGTGCCTCTGCTCTTACTTCAGGAGTAACTGGAACTGCAGGTTCCAATTCAAAAATGTTCATAAGCACATCCATCAGGGGGCTGCAATCCTCTCCAGGAAAGAGCCGGAGACTTTGCTGAGCCAAGGTCTCTTCACGCTGATCCAATGTATCTGTATCCACTTCACTATCTGAGATGGAATCCAGAATCTCCCTCTCCTCAGGCATGGATTGCAAGATTTGAGGACAAGAATGGGCCAAAAGTGTAGCAGAAGTAGTTGCAGGCAACACAGGGGCTAGTTGACAGGCAGGGGCCTCCAATACAGCAGCTTGTTGAGAAGACAGCTGCTCAGCCTGCATGTGCTTGGTCTTCTTTTGCTTTTCCCATTCCTCAGACAAAAAGGAGGAGGAAGAATCAGAAGAGAGTGGCAACTTAGCCCTTTTCTTCTTCCCACACTTTATTCGACCTCTTTCATCTAAAAGCACCTTTAAAATGTCCACAACAGCTTGCTGGGTTAGGGGAGCTTCCCTACGGGAGGTAGAGGGACAGGCAGCATTCAAGAGCACAGCCTCGTTCCTAGCTGAAGTCTTAGAACGGCCTCCTTTTGTACTTGGCTCCACATCTTTGGAGCCGCTGGTGTGCTTACTCACCTGGCACGGAGAAGAGGCCAGTGCTACACCGCTGGTCTTATTGCGGGAAGATGCGGCGTTAGCCGCTCTTCCCCACCTCTCTTCCTTCTCGTTTTCCAGCACGCCGATAGTCCCAGCTGTATATGGTCCTGGCTGGGGAACAGTGGTAGGCTCGCTGTTTCCCTGCTCCTCTGACATGGGGGTACACGGAGAAGGGCTCCGGTTCCCCGCTACTGCAGCCAGCTTTAAAAGGGAGTCCTTCACTGGCCCAGGCGTGCCAAAAATAGCCACGGGTGGCTGAGATATATGGCTCACCAGCTGCTGAAACTCAAGGCGTTCCTGCTGAGAAGGAGGCTCCAGAAGGAACTCATTTAGGCCGTCAGGGAAAGCAGAAAACCCCGAGAAATCAAGCTTACTCACTCCAGACTCCCTCTCCAGGCACACACAAACACCAAAACTTTTCTCCCTCTGTCTCTTCACTGCTGTAGAAAGGAGCGACCGAGCAAAACCTGGAAAGGCCACATGAGAGGGATTCCTTCTATACATCCAAAAAGCTTGCCACCTAGTGGTCAACTTTAGAGAAGAGCAGTAGTGACATCTCAATTTTCTCCGACAGAGCCGGAAGATAACTGTAATTTATTTTACAGTTATTTCAGAAAGTAAACGAAGTACTATGTGATAAAATTACATGTCAATTCTTAAAACAACTCTAGTTAAAAATGTAATAGTAAAACTAGCGTGTAACATTAATTAATTTAAAATATATTTAGGTACAATCCAAAAACATTGTTCCAGAACAATTTCAAGGCCCTATACCTACTTAACAGTTCCTAATGTTTATCTGTTTAACAGTTCCTAATACCTGTCACTCAAACAATGCAAATAAATGGCCTATAAATTCTATCTTACCTTGCTATTAATATTAAAAAAGAACCTAGCTTTGAAAACCAAATCCCTAAAACTTTGAAAACTAAACCCTAAGACAAAAGAGCACTTACAAACATTTCCAAGGATACTCAAATTTGGGTGCATATATAACAAGGATACATTATCAATTTTTGAAGAAAACAATTATATCTTGGGTGCATTTCCTAATGGCTTGAATTCCACAATCATAGGGAACCAAAAATGCACAGCTTCATTTCTTTCCAGAAAAGGGGACTCAGATAAGAGGTGGCCAATATCTGTTTTGTCAAACATCTCAACTACCCTTTCTTCAGTCCTCCAGAAGCAGTGGAAACTGTTTATTCATCTCTCTAGGTGAGTCCTGAACTACACAGGGAGTCTTAAACATTTCCAGCATTAAAAGCACTGTCCTTAGAGTACTCTCATGACTGGCAAAATCAGTCAGTTCTTCAAAAAACAGAAATATTTATTTGAAAGACCCCAGAAAGTGCCCCACCCTACCATTCTAAAATCATACCATACCATGTCTCGATGTTCTATATTCACATTGCAGTTAAGTAGTTCTGACACAATGGCAGCATGTCCTTCTTTAGCTGCTGAGATAAGAGCTGTCCAGCTGTCCTAAACGAGAATGGTAATTAAAATTTAGCATGAAGTCTATGATCATAGCAAAGCAATGTGGTTTTGTACCTCAAGGCAAACACTAATCAGTTTTGTTCTGATGGCCTACAATTCTTGATCCCAGCTCACACTGGCTTAACAGAGATGAGAAATGCAAACCAGGAAACCAGGGGTGCTTCTGCACTTAGCTTCCTGTCCACTGGACAGGAAAAGTGCATTACCCACTAATGTGTACTAGTGTTTGCACTTGAGAACACTAGTACACGCCACACTAAGCCCCATGCACCCCAGAGACTTATCTGTGTCCGGACGCATGTCTGGGTACTGCCATCTTCTTCGTCACATTTGAGGTAATCTGAGTGCCAGCACACTTGCATGACACCTGAGATGACCCCAGCACCGAAAACATGTGAATGGCCATGGCACTGGAGAACAAAGGTAAGCTTCCAGTATGAGTTGGGATGTGTGTGGTGCACAATTTCATGCACCACCAGTAGTAGACAACAGAGTAACATCTGGTAAGGCAGGAAGCATTTCTGGGTTGAAAACGCCTCCTGAAAATGCAGATGCTCCTTACCAGATGTTACCATTTCATGCACTATGAGGCCAAGTGCAAATTGGCCTCAGGAGAGGATAAAACTGGTTTGCTTAGTATGAGGCAGCAATTTAATTATTAAGGAATGACAACATACAATAGAGACTGTTATACTCTCTTTTGCTTGTTATTCTCCAAGTGTAAACAAAGGCCTATGGAATGCATGAGACCGTGTGGGACAGAGAAGGAATAAAAGTAAGTGAGGTAAACCAAAAGGTGAGAGCCGAACAGTCTTTGCTCTAAGGCTCTTAACCATGAACCAGAGGTCCTGTTTGATGTTTTTTACAGAAGGAACATCGTTTTCAGCTTCCTTTCTTTTGTATTTTATATTTATTTTTGTGTTTTCAGCTTATATAATTTTATAACCTGTATTCTGTATTGCATTTATTGTACTTCCGGTGTATGTGTGTAAACTTCCTTGAGGATTCGTTCTTTGGAATGGTCCACAAATGAATGAATGATGACACTTCCCTCAATACTTACTGCATCTTCCAAATTGCAGTTGGCACCCTTCTTTATCAGTTCTTGAACAATTTCTAAATTGCCTTGCTCAGCGGCTAGCATCAGTGGAGTCTGACCATTCTGTAATTGCATAAAATATGAACATAAAATTAGTAAGAATACCTATACAAGATGGTTTCACATTATCAATTTTTGAAGAAAACAATTATAGCATATCTTCCCAAAACACTAGAAGGATGTATTGCTAGTGTTAGCAAAGTGGGATCAGCAGGGTGTTTTTAGGAAACAGGGTCCACCCGCCTTCTCCATTCAGCAATTTGAGACTGTGATTGTTAATATGGTCATATTTTAATAACCATATGTCAGTGTTTCAGATTAATGTGATCATGTTTTCTTCCAAACAGAGACAACCTTACTCATACACGGAAACAGGCAGGAGAACTTAATGCTGGAAAAATAATTCTACTCAGCATTTGCAAACCTGGATAGTCAACATGCATTTTGTTCTTTGTCAACATCCATTTAGATTTAGTAAAGAACTGAATGTTTTGCTGTAAAGCACATTCCAGTGAATGAGGATCTAGCCATACTTTCAGCCTTACTGCACCATTCTTTTCTCTTTCTGTGCCCAAGCAGACATCTCTCTCAAGCTTTTATATCACAGAACAGGAACCTGAGATCTGCATGGTGGCTCAGAGTACAACAGGCCTTGCCATAGTCAAGGACTGAAGAACAGTTCCTGAAGGATACCACTAAGGCTGAAAATAACCACAGCAAAAGAATTTTTTAACCAGATACATATATTTTCTTACTTCATTTCGCTCATCCACATCTTTGCACTTCTCAAGAAATGCCTTCAAAGCAGGAACATTTTCTTCTTCAACATACGTCACCAAACTCTGAGACATCATACCAGCCATTTTTGAGTAAAAGAGTCAAGAGCCACAATGCCAGCTAGCTGTATTAACAAAACAAGCAAATGTAATGCATCACTGATACAGAATCACATCAATTTTGAATAAGGCAAGATATTACAATAATACAGGAACACAAAACAATGGAAGAATTGTACAATTCATCTAATAAAGAACATGTACAACTTGCAAGCCTTTTTGATGAATGTTATGCTAGGTTCCTGCTGGAGGATAAAATACATCAGGTGGCAAAATTTTGTTATCTAGCATATCATTTCCACAGTCTTTATATTCAAATACTGATTTCCAAGATGTAAATTTTTAAGTATGGTATATGTGATGTTGCTACTTTGTTCTGTTATTCTTTTGCTGATCTATGATGGTCATAAAAAAATTCATTCACACGTGCTCACCAGTACAGACCGTATTGCTGGTCTTAGTGTTTCTGTATTCAAATACTTACCTGAACATCAACATACTCCACGTCAAACCAACCAGTAATTTGACCTCACCATTTCTGATTATAATGAAACTTGGTAATTTGAAAGTAGCCACACATGAAAAAAAATAGTATTTTAAAAATTTATAATCAACTATTAAAGAGTAATTCTCAATTTTTTTAAAGTGTATTTGATGGTTTTAAAGGGTTTTTGTAAGTTTTTATCTGATGTACAACCTCATGGGTATATTGAATTTCAAAATTCATCTAAAAAGGATTTGGAAAATGAGTTTTTTTAGCATTTTTATTCTGCTATTTAGCTTTCATTCTGGGATCATAATGGGGTCATAAATTAATTTAAATTAATTTAGAGCCATCTGAAACATTAAAAGAATTATTTGATGGTCCTATTAAAATATAATCCAAGTTAATTAAAACATGTAATACAATTAATCTCAATTAACATTCAGTGTTGCATATAAATATCCTTACAATTCAATTACTGTAAAAATAGGTATTTTATTTTCTATGCAGTATCAATTAATATAAAATAATATACAGCAACAGATTTTACATTTAACCTTTTCTCTTTTGTTACTAATTTGAGTAAAAAAACAAGAACTGGCAGTATATCTCAGAAACTTCAAAGAAGCCCATGAACCATGAAAACCCACCAACATGGCCTGCATTCTTTCGTCACTTGTTACCACTGAACCCCACACTGGTCTTTGAACAAATCTATTTTCTCTTTTGATGATATGATTATCATATCAGCACAAGAAGATCACTTAAGTAAGCACGGACTATCACTGAAAAAGTAATTTTATATGCCAACAGTTGACTATGGACAGAGAATTTAACATAGAACATATTATTTCAACTATTTAGATTATAAACCATTCAGGGATTTCTGTGTTGGTGTAAGCACACTGAACCTGCTCAGAAGAGGTAAATTCTGCCAGGTTCCCACTGGGCAATTTAATCCAGATTTAAATCAAGGTTTTTAAAATCAGCAGCGAGGTCTGGATGTTTGCATTCCCACTGTTAGTTTACAGAATGGACTCGCAGGGGAGTAACCCCGTCCCCTATCTCCTCCCCTCAGCAGAACCCCCTCCCCATGCAGTCAGCAATTGGGCACTGTCATACCCTGACTTCATCAGGGTGGGTCATTCAAACCACACCCTCTATATAAGTCTGTTCTCAATTCAGATCATGGAGCAGCAGTTTTTATTCACCGCTTCTTCCCCCATGGTAGCACAGCTTCTCATGTTAACAAGACAGTAGAAGATTAAAGATCACTTTCCTACTGGCGTTTTATGCTAGATCAGTGGATCATAGCAGTGTGAAATGGCAGGGAGGATGGAAGGAAGGAGTGAGGGAAGCAGGCAGGCGGGTTTTTACACAAGAGCTGAAAAATGAACTGGATCGTTACAGTGGATCAGCGCAAAATGGCAGAATCCAAGCAAAAGGCATGAAGGGAGTGAAAGGAGGAGGAAGTAGGTTTTTATACAAGAACTGACACAGGACAGAAGCCTCCAAAGTCATGATCGCCAGCCCTTTTTGTAAAATCAGACACTTCTGTCTGATCTCTTTGTTACATTGTGTTCTGATCTCTTATTTCACATGTTCTGATCTCCTTTTTAGTTACATTGTGGTCTGATCTTTCTCATTCTTCACCTCCTCACCCTCACCCCCTGTCAGTCAATCCCCTTGGCACGTAATGGTGGAGAGCCCAGGGAAAGGGGGACAAAATCAAAGCTTATCACTGGATCAGGGGAAACTGAGAACGCCCCTAAAGCATGGTCCCCTCCCCCCGCAAAAAAGCTTGAATTCCCATTGCTAAATAGTGAGGATTATTTCTAAATCTAGGAGTGAAGAGACCTCTTTTGATTCAAATATAGATAATCTTCATTTCTGTACCTTTAATCCTCAGAAACTGTGGATTCTTTTAAAACTTTGGGAATGGTGAGCGTTCAAAACAATTTCAAAGCTCTTTAAATCTTGAACGGGAACAAATACTAAGACTAGTATTTTAAGACTCCAACCAGCAATACTCAATGCAACAAAGGGCATCTTCATATGCAAAAGTGCAATCAGGTAAAGGTTAGTCCTACATAAGTATGGGTTACAAAGATCTAATAAGCACAAAGCTAGAGCATGAAAAACTGTGTACAAACAATTTCTGCTTAGGAAAACTACAGTTGATTAATCACTCAACTGACTCCCTAATGATATAAAAATTTCTACCCTTCTGGAGATTTCAGAGGGCAAAAGTTTTAAGTTCTCACCCATATGACCAGTTGCCAGACAAAGGACCACGGGAAAATTTATAGAGGAGTGCACCCTCTATCGGCTAGAAGAAAGACACAGGCTGCCTTTATGTTTCAGAGCCTCCTCCCTAATGATGGCCTTTTCTCCTTAACCTCTCCAAATGGCAGATAACAAACTGTCTCTTTCTCCAATCCCTGCTTTTAAACAGGTATCAATTACTTTTTATCTTTTTTAAGATTGTTAGCCTGTGGGCTGAGACTTGCCTAGCAATGCATACTGTGAGTCACTCTGAGAAGCAAGCACATAAATAAATCATATAAACAACGCAGTTCTGCATTACAGGTCAATATGCTGGAACCAAATCATCATGCCTGATGGGAAACAAATGTATACACAAGAAAAGCCCCACCAGATCAGACTCTGGGCCCAGCGAGTCCAGCAGTCTATTTTTACAATGGACAACCAGCTGCACAGGAAAACCCACCAACATGACACCAGCACACAGTTTGCCCTGCTTAGAGTTTCACAGAAGCTGACCTTCAGAGGCAGACCACCTCCTACTGCCAACATCCATTGAAAGTCCTGACTTCCATGAGTTGGTTGAAAACCCCCAAGCTGGTAGCTAACACCAAATCTCATTGAAGCAAATTCCACAGCTTAACTATGCAGTGTGTAAAAATAAAAATCCTTTTGTCTGTACCTAAGGCTGACAACAGTACCAGTCCTACTTACACTGATGTTGCTGGAAGCAACATGGCAACTTAGTTGCCAATTCAGCAAAGAAATTTCTTTCATGTGCTCTGCTTCTGTTGCCCAGGCTAAGAAACTGCTAGTGTAACATGAAAATAAGATTTCCTTTGACAGTCTGTTGGGCCAGATGGCTTTTATAAAGTTTAAATACTCACTTTGCCAAAGACTTTTACTAAGAAACGTATTTTTTGATAGAATCAATGAATATCAAAACAGGGCACATCACACTTTCTCCTTCTTTCCATGTGTCTGCCTCAAAGCCCCACACAATCAAAGGAAGTAATTTCCACTACATCCTTGTCATAACACATAATACCGAGAGTCCAGGCTGTTAACAGAAGGTGTTAGCTTACTAGACTCAGTACCAGAAGAAACTTCCAAGCTACAAATCTCCAACTTGTCTCGGACAAAAGATATAATACAAAAAGTGCCACAATCTTTCTAATAATTTATTTTATCTAAAATGAGTGTCCTCCCACTTATCTGTGTTTTTTATTGATGAATCATGTTAGAACCATGATTAACAGCAGGGGCAGTTTGTAGGATGAAGACTTGGCACAAGTGGGTGGAGTCAGGGAGGGTCAAAGGGCAGGGTCAGAGGGGTCAACAGGACAGAGAAAGCAACCAATAGTACAGAGCGGCTGGGAGGTATACGTATAACAAAATTGTGTAAAACAAAACATGGATAGTGAGAGATCCATAAGTATTAACTCTGCATGGGCAAAATAAGCTGCTGATGAGTCATTTTATTTGCGCATGACAGTTTCCTTATTTGCTTCAGTTTGAGTATCACTAATAAACAAACTGTTATTTTTAATAGTATTTAACAAATTTACTTTGATAGTTCAGTGTAACCAAATATAGTAAATTCAGAAATTCAAGTATTATCCCTGACCTAAATAGTATTTGTTCATTGTACTAGAATGTAAATGCCTTTGTGCATTAATGTGCAAAAGTTTAAAAAACAAAAACAAACTGTGGTGAAGGCCAGAGGGAGTGACAGCGTTTGCAAAGCTTAAAGTTTTATGACTGATCATCTCTAAGACCATCTTTAGAGTTTGGCCTTGTCTTGTGGCACATAAGGTTTATCTGCTTTAGACAGGAAACACAAGATTTACAAACCCTGCTTCACCTCAAACGCTGCCTCAGCAGCTGGACTTTCTGCCCTTCAGTTTTTTCACTTACTTTGTTCACCTTTACTACATGACCTTAGGGACAGCTTTCTAAGGACTATCAAACACATTTAATAATGTGTGTATTTAGTGTAATGAGTATGTCTCCTGTCTTCTTTAATACTGCACCTCTGCTTGCTTGCACCAGAGTAGTGTCTTCTAGGTGATAATGTTCTATGTCTCCCATCACTTCCGAGTTTATCATGCTGGATGGAGGAGATGAGAATTGTAATTCAACATTACATATAAGTTATTTGGCTGCAACTAGCTATTCTAATCCAAAAGCAAAACTATTCCAAGAAATGAAGGATTTCTATGGCAACTGGAAGGGAAAATTCAGATCATACTTTTTAAAAATTCATTCACAGAGGAAGAAGAAGAGTTGGCTTTTCTACTCTGCTTTTCTCACCCATTTAAGGGGACTCAAAGTGGCTGACAAAGTTTTTTATACTTCTCCCCACAACAGATAACCTGTGAGGTGGGCGGGTGGGGGGTGATAGCTCAGAAGAGAGCTGTGACTAGCCCACGGTCACCCAGCTGGCTTTGTGGGGGAGGGCAGAATTAAACCCATTATTCCCAGATAAGAGTCCGGCTCCCTAACCACTAGACCAAACTGGCTCTTTAGGGACACAGATATGGATTTGCAGGTCAAACACCTTATAAGCCTTGCCTTTTTTGAAGAGAAGTGCCAAACTTGTTGACAAATAGCACTCGTCTTCCTCTATTGTTCTCCTGGCTTCCCTTTGTGACCATCTTTACAATCAGGAGAAGCAGGGCTTCCAGAGCAATATGATGGCATTGCTACAATCCCCAATGTGATCTGTGGGTTCCCAGGCCTGGAAATGCCCCAGGAAATCACAATGGGCAATGTAGTGATATCATTTGTAACCCATGTGGCCCTGCCCAATTCTGGCTGCAAAGGTCCACATTGCTACTTTAAAGCCTTGGTTACACCATAACTCTTTAGTATGTCTTAGGAATGGACAAAATAGGCCGTTTTCCCCAGGCTGTTTTTGGCACGGAGCCTGCCCCCACCTACCTGTTGCTGTCATTGCCTCTTCCCACCGAGCCTCCTTGGAAAAGTTAAGTTTGGGAGGCAAGGGGGCATGGGTTGCTCAGCATGATAGGGAAACATTGCAGGAGGGTGAGGGTGAATGAGGTGACAGATAGGGGGTGAGTCTGCTGGCAGCTGGGTGACGCAATGGGGGAGCATTGTGTGGGAGGGTGAGAGGGCGTAGGTTCATGTGCCAAGGAGGTGATGCAATGGGAGTATTGCGGGAGGGTGAGGAGCTGGTGAGGAAGTAGGTTTGCGCACTGAAGCGGCAGTGTGATGGGGTAAGAAGGCAGTGTCAGCAGCAGGGGCTTTGCAGTGGGAAGGTATTGTAGAGGGGGGTGTCAGTGACAGTGATGGCAATGAGGTTGATACAAGGGGAGGGTGTTGCAGGAGGGCAAGGGAGCTGGGGTGGTGACAGCACCAGCAGGGGTGAGATGACAAGATGGGGATGTTACAGAGGGCGAGGTGGTGGTGGAGGTGAGGTGGTAGCAGCGGCAGTGTAGGGGCAACACAAAAGGGCAGGGGATTGGGGTAGGATGTCAGGGGAAGCCCTCACTGCTGCCACCACCATGCTGAAGCTTACCTTTTACCAGGGGATAAACCAGGTGGGGGCAGCAGGTCTTTGCCTGGCCCGGGGTCTGTTTCTCACTGAAATGGACTCAATGCTGGGATTATCCAGCATTGCCATCTAGTGTCAGAGAAGTTAAAAGGATGTCAATCCTCCCTAAAAGTGAAGTGTGACTGCATCCTAAGTGATAAATGCATCTCTCAAGCTCCAAGCCTACATAGATGTTTCTAAATTTTCAAGTGTTTTTAATTTTACTAATTAGATTTTGTAAGTTGATATGGTCAACTGACTAATCAATAAATTCATTCTTCTACTCCATTAGCCAAACTAGTTTTGTAAAAAATCAAGGTTCACTCTTAGTTCTAGGCATCAATGAAGCCACTGACCAATCCTTGAAATAAAATGTGTAAAAGTCATACTTTACAATACGCATATTTTTTTAATTCACAAAAATTCATACATATACATTAATAATATGCCATTCCATGCCACAATTTACATTCACATCAATCAGAATTTCTGTTTTTTCATACCAATGTTTAAGAGTTAAATTATCTGCAGATTTCCAATTGTGAATAACTACTAATTGCACTGAATGGCATAGGAATTTGATTAGAACCATGAAGCATGCTTTCAAGACAGCATCAGCATTTAGCATGGTTGGAACAATGAAATTAAACTAATAGTGCTCTATATCCCCCGACTGGTTGGAGCCTTTATTGCTGCCAGTTGTTCATTCATATTCATCTGCACTCATCTATCCATAAAGTTCATATTGGATACCTACCTCCAGTTTTCAAACCATCAGCCCCATCACACATCCCAAGAGCTTCCAACAAATAAAAGCTGCTATATATAAGAGGATTCACGGTTATTGAGGAACTACACGTATTTCTCTGAAGACTAGAGGGATAATGGGTGTGTTAACTTCTGCTTTTGACAAGCTTAAAGCTCATGATTTTCCTATCAGTTCTGGATTACAGTGTCTTACTCATAAGTTGAAGCACACTCAGATCCCCAATTTAACAGCATTAGCTACTGGTATTTTATGCAAAGCACAGAACCAGCTTCCTTTTAAGAAAAGCCTCTTCTTCCAACACAAATACAACATGTCCATTAGGAGAACTACCCCTTAGTCCCATTTCTTTCCAGTTCTATCCCTACATCAATATAATATATATTTAAATAGAAAGGAAAAATTGATTTTGCGCAGCACAAATATACTCACAGTATTTATTTATTTAATACTACTGAGCAAATTTGCTTATGACCACAGCCTTAGACCAAGATAGGAAAAATGCTTCAGAAGTTGCACATTAATATCATTTCACTCTAACAGCCAAAAAAACTTTAGTTAGGAAATAAATGTACTGTATTCTAAAGCAAGCAGGTATAATTACAGTAATTGCCATACAGCTATGCTCAGGACTATAACCCTGGAAATTAAACCATAGCCTCAAATAAGAAACAAGCTTGCAGTACTTATAATAACAGCATCTCTGCAAGAGAGGAATTATTATTCAACATTCATTGAAGCTGCAGATGTTGGGATCTTGTCAACACAAAATTCCTGGAAAACATCTGTGCATCACATTGGGATACATGATTCATGACAAGTGAGACACAATTATAATAATAAAATATTCTTGTAAATAAGGCTATACAATCAAGGATGAGATATACAAGATAAGTTGGTTTGTAGAAGACACATTTTATTTTCTAAATCTCCTCTCCAATCACTGCCATTTTTATGCTCAATAGTACAACACTTTTATAAGCCCTCTGAACTACAGGTCAATCAAGCTAAATCAACAATAATGTTTCATTCCATTTCTCCTCCAACCCAGCTTGAAGGACAAAGGCAGACAAGCTTCATCATCACAAATAACTTAAAGAATCTGATACGTACTAATTATCATTCAATCTGGAATTAAAATTACAAGTAGTTTCCCTACTTACATTATTTTTAAAATGTTCCCACTTTCCCTTCCCCAAAAAGTTCTTAGCAAAGCAGACAAAATTATCAATTGTTTTATTACTGATAGCAAAAAGCCCATCTAATAAGATGTAGACTTAAGCGTAAAGGTGACTGGGAGGTACCAAGGTTAGATCTTTATTTAGAGGCATTCCATTTGTGTCAGCTATTCTGAATTTGGATCCCTAACTCCTTTGGATAAAAACTGAGCTCGCTTCACTTCCACCACTCAGAGATTCACTGTTCTTTGCCCCCATAGATCCAAAAACATTTACAATATCCACTAGAAGGAGATATCTTATACTAGGTTAAAATAGAAAAAAAACTGAGCCTAATTCCACCCTCAGTTATTCTGATTTCAGAACACTGCTTCTGAAAGAAGTGTCTGGCTTCTTGAAGGTGGTTATCACACATTCAGCAGCTTTTTTACACCTTTGGGGCATATTAAAAATAGGCATGTACTAATTGATATGTTTATCTCACCTCCAGGGAAGTGGTTGAGAGCAAACAGCCTTATGCACTATTTAAGTTTATGCAACATCAAGCTAGTTGCATGGCCCGAATTAACAAAATTTGAATCTCTCATCCAAAATCCCTGAAGCTCGGTTGCAGGTATAATTAAGGAAATATATGATACATTACTTGAAACACATACCATCCCAGTTTGCTCCCTAAGGTCAGCATGAGAGATGGGGCTGCACAGGCAATTAAATTAAGTTGAAAGGAAAGAAACAATGCAGCATAAACTGTGTTCATCTGCCCCAAATATATCAGAAACGAATCTATAAGTATTTTTATTTATTTAGAAAATTTATATCCTGCCCTTCACCAAACGGTCCCAGGGTGGGTTACAATGCGATTAAAACATACCAAATAGTAAAACATATTTAAAAATAGAACCCCCATACTCCGACCCCCACCCTCCTTCCCTAACAGGACAGTGCCCTGAGGAAGCTATTTAAACAGCAAAAGCCTGGGTAAAAAGTAGAGACGTGCACAAATATTTGTAACATTTTAAATTCGGCCAAATCCAGACATTTGAACTCGAATAGAATGTTATGATATTTGTATGCTAACATTCGAACAAATACAAATGTTTTTGTACGAATACATTGGACATTTGTTAAGCTGGTGAAGCGTATCAGATACGTATGTGTTCATATAAATTTTAATAATAAAATATTCTTATAAACAACCCCACTAAGAATTTGATGCCCCTTAACTTCCTGGACTCGGGCCCCAGTGGCACACAGTACCTCCCTCTTGTCTAGATTCAATGTATTGGTCCACATCCAGCCCATTACTGCTTCTAGGCAGTGATCAAGGACCTCAGCTGCCTCTCCTGACTCCGAAGGAATGGAGAGACAGAGTAGGGTGTCATCAGCATACTGATGGCACCTGACTCCAAAACTCCTAAAGACCTCTCCCAGTGGCTTCATACAGGTATTAAAGAGCATAAGAGACAAGACCAACCCCTGGAGAACTCCACGAGAAGATTCCCAGGTCATCTAACTAAACTCTCCCATTACTACCTTCTGGGACCTGCCCTGGAGATAGGAAGAGAAACACTGTAAAACAGGGCCTCCCAATCCAAATCCCCAAAGCCATTCCATGGCCAATTGTATCAAAACCTGCTGAGAGATCAAGGAGAACCATATGACTCAAAGTCACTTGTCAATTTGGTGACATAGTAAGAAAGAAGGGTTTTTTTATTACCATATGTGTGGGGCAGTGTATTTGTTCATACATTATGGAATGTTTTTGCTGAAATTAATTACTGAACTCAACACCTCACCTACAGCAGAATTATGCCTGTTACAGTTACTGTCAAAAGAACCAATTGCCTGTGCAACGCCTTAAACTTTTGGACTTTCTACTGACTGCAGCAAGACAAGTGAAAAATCATATTTTTTTTCTCAATATCACACTGATATGGATGAAAGAAAAAATAAAGGATATCTAAGTGCATTTGGAAGTTGAATTTTTGGTTCCTTCCCATCCATTTCCTAGGGGAGACTTGGTTACAATATTGTCACATTGGAACTTTAAGTTCTTTTCTTTCTTTCTTTCTTTCTTCCTCAGTGCTTAGATTTCATAGTCATATATCACAACGAGCAAGACTACTGCTTTAATTATTCTTATCCTTTTCCTTATCCCTTGAGGTAGTAGATCCCAAATATTTTTAGTATATGTAATCCAGTGGCCTCAACATACATAGTAAATGCTAGAGAAGGAGAAATGGTAGAATAATTTATGAAAATATATTTCCTAATTAAAAATGAGTTCAATTTGTGTTCTTGGCATTTGGCTCCAAATGCTTTACTGCTATGGCTCCGCCTGCTTGGCTTTCTGTGAGCACCCAGGGTAGAAGACCACCAGCGGCTACCGGAGTATACTTACTCTCTTCCCCAATACCTTTCCTTTCATATATGTGTATTTTTAGGCTGTAAATTTGAGAACAGGGATTGCCATAATACTGATTTTTCCACATTGCTCTGGCAGTCATTTTTAGCTGTGGAAATCCTTCGAAGCACACAATGTTTATAAACTGAAAGCAAAGAAGTAACATTGCCAGAACTCTACAAGATAATTTGTAAAACCCAGGAACATTTTAAAAAATGCTCTTTGTACAAGCCCGTTTTGAGAAAAACCTATTGAATACTATGAACCAAATATAAAAACAAGCAAATTCACGAGTAGAAAATAATTACTATTTTATATCTACATCATTAATGTTAATGACCGACCTGATCGACAGTACGCCAGTCCACTCACCTACATGAATAATATAACTCATAGCGGATCAAGGACACCCACTGAAGCTCACATTTCCAAAGCCCTTTGTTTTGAGCCACACACTGCAAACAATGCTGTTTACTTCCACTACGGCATTTGTTTTAAAGGCCTTTAAGATTTATTATAAGACTCCTCTGCTTAAACAGCTATTCTTGTTTTAATGACTCCAACAGCTACCCACAGTAGCAAGTTCATAAAAGATGCTCACACACCAGGGACAACATTAGCACACCTTCCTCTAGCCTAGGAGCCATCTTCACCTAAATACACTGAAATCTAGTGACCTAGGCTGTGGACCATCAACGTAGACCACACTGCAATAAAACCGTTAATTTTCTGTGGCCGAGCAACCTGAGCCCATCAATCTCAGAAGTGATCTCCAGACACTCAAGTTCAGATACATATACAGACTTAAACGTGTCATCTGTTCATCCCAGCCAGTCCAGCTCATCATCCACCCTCTCTTTTTCAATGACTTTAAATAGCTGGCACTAAAAAGTCTTCCAGCCAGTTTGGTCTAGTGGCTAAGGAGCTGGACTCTTACGGTACCTATTCCACACTCGTCCACGAAGCCAGCTGGGTGACCTCGGGCTAGTCACAGGTCTCCTTCTGAGCTCTCACAGCCCCACCCACCTCTGTTGTGGGGAGAAGAACAGAAGCTTTGTCAGCCACCCCGAGTCCCCTGAAATGGGTGAGAAAAGCGGGATAGAAGAGCCAATTCTTTCCTTCTCTGGGGTGGGAGTGTCAGAGGCGGCGCCCCCCCCCCCCGAAAAAAACACCTTTAGCAGCCACAACGTTTCACGAAAGGGAAATCTGCGGGCTTGAAAAAGAAGACGGAGCCTATGTGATGATAACAGTTGAAAGTCATGGCGGCACCAGTCGGGGGCACACACAAAGGAGAACCACCGCAAACGCCCCCCACACCCTTTCTCTCCTCGCCCCCCACCCAACGGCTCCCCGCGAATCCCCTTCCACAGCCGCCTGCCTGCCAAGGGGGTAAACGGAGGTGGGTGGGCGAGGGGCGGCGGCGGCGGTTCCGACCCTTTTGTCTGACAACCCACCGCAGGACCCCCTTTTTTCACGCCTCTTCCGCCCCCCCCCCCGCTGCCCCTTACCAGCTGAAATGGACGAGAAGCCGCCGAAAGAGGAGGAATGGACGACGAGCTGCCAGAGTCAGGGGCGAAGAGGCGTGGCAGAGCGAGCAGTTCGCTGTCATTGAAGCCGCTTCTACACCGCTAGCCGCCGATGCGGGGGACAGACGGGCGCCATTTTACCTCCTCCGCCTCCTCTGCCCTCCCTCTTGCCTGCCTGCCTTCCAGGCGCGGTCACGTGAACCTGTGTCTGGGTTCGGCGGCCGCGGGGAGGGGGGGGAGGAAGAGGGGGGGCGGCGCGCGGGGGCGGCGCATTGACGTTCGGGGGATAAGCGTAGATTCGCCCCCCCCCACACACACACACACAGTTTGGGCGGCCCGTCGGTCGGCTGGTGACCGGTCGCGACGTGGTAACGAAGGAAGGAAATGGGGTCCTAGGCTGGTCTGAAGGCAAATGGGAAGGGACCGGCTGAGCGTTAGCGGCCTGCCAAGGTTCCCCAAGCACTGACCCACGTTGAAGAGACTCTTTGTGGCGGGGGGGGGGGGGCGTGACCTGAAGAAGCCATTCACGCCTGCCTTATTTTGCTTCTCTTTTTTAAAAATTAATATATTTTCATACATCAAGCAAACAACCAAAGGGAACGCCTATCTAAAGGAGCGTCTTCTCCCATACCGACCTGCCCGTGCCTTGAGATCTGGAGGCGAGGCCTCCTGTTTGTCCCGCCACCTTCAATAGTGAGGTTGGTGGGCACCCAGGAGAGAGCCTTTTCAGTGGTGGCCCCCAGACTATGGAATAGTCTCCCCCTGGAGGTGGCTCACGCCCCTTCCCTATATACATTTAGGAAGGCGATAAAGACGCACCTCTTTGCCCTGGCCTTTGGCTAATGTGACCATTGCCCACACCACCAACACTGTAGACATTAGTATTTTAATGTTTTTTTTTAATAGGCTGGATTTTTCATTTGTTTACTTGTTGGTTTTTAATGTGTTCTTATGCATATTACTGTTTTACCCTGTTTTAAAACTGTGACCCGCCCTGAGAACTACGGGTATAGGGCAGGATATAAATATAAATAAATAAATAAACCAATAACGTAGCAACTTTCAAACACCAACAATGACAAACTACATACTACAAACATACCTATACCCCATATAGGCTGCATACAAATCATGGGCGAATGATATCACTTAAAATCCATTTTCAAACAGTACTATTTTCTGCCTTGCCTATCCAGGTCCATAATGGATGATGCCTTGGGATGACAAAGTCCACTCCTGAGGGGGAATATTGAGAAAGTCTATCTAAATGTCCTTGCCATAGGTATAATTGTTCTGCCATACACTCCATTGCAGCTGCTGACCAAAGATAATTATACCTGGTGGTTAGTGACAACTGTTCATTTTACATCCAGTTAACCGCTATGGTATATTTGGCTGCAGCAAGTAAAATGTCCAGGAGTTTGTGCTGTAAGTTTTTGAAAGTCACATAATAAGCATCATTCTTGTGCCCATTCTATGCCTGCCTTCTTTTTCCTCTCATAAAAATTGTGCTAGGCCCAGTTCATGTTTACCAATTACTTTTTCTTCATGGCCATGAACAGCTAAAGAATTTACAGGATTTGGTGAAGACAGTTTAGGATAAGTGAGCGTTATACACACACTTCTTCCCTTCCCTCAAGGAGCAAAGAACTGGAAGGAGGAAACTGGAAGAGAAACTGTATCCAAACTTATTCAGCTATATTTCAGTATTTCAGAATATGCATGCTTTATTCTGGAATATCCAAATATAGTGGATTATGTAACTGACATCTGGACTGTAGCCCTTTCTGCACTGGACTTTATTCCAGATTATATCTCGGAATAGGGTTTGCTGTCCACATGCTAATGCAGTCTATGGCAGATCCCACCCCGGGCCTGCTGTAGTCAGCACCGACATGTGGATGGTAGGCCTTTCTTCTGAGATATAATCCAGAATAAAGCCCAGTGCAGAAAGGACCTTAGTCCAGATCATATTCCAGAATTAGAGCCTGCCATCCACATGCTGATTCAGACTGCAGCAGGCCCCACACAGAGTCTGCCATCGTTTGTGCTAGCATTTGACTAGCAGGCCCCTGTTCTTGAATATAATCCAGTACAGAAAGGGCCAGTCTCTTTTCTTCAGCATACTGACTGAACACAATTAATAAGCACTCAGTTCTGTGGCAAAAAAATAAAGAGATATTTTACAGGTAGCACAGTATTTAAGTGTGCCTAGTCCAGTGCAACTCTTATTTTGTCCTGAAATGATGCCTAATTGTTGCCATTGCCACATGGGGTGGCACATTAATTAAACCCTTTGGGAGGCATTTGCCTTAGAGATTAAAAAAATATATACAAGAAGATTTGAATTTTACATTTGAACTGGGTTTATTGTTTTTCAACAGTACAAATTCTAATTTGAAAACAACTCATTAAGTACATGTTGTTGGGAATGTTGACCACCATATTTCCATATAGCAAAGAACTAGAAGAATTATTCTATACTTCCTCTGGAAACCTGGCTCACACTTCCGTGGACACAAACAAATCTAGAAAGCAGTGCAGTTGACAGTGACAGGAAGCAGAATGACACTAACACATTTCTACAAAAGTTGGAGGCCATTAATAGAATGCAACAGACATATTAACCTGACCGCCATGATGTATTTTGGTCTCACAAAGCTTAATATGGGCTATATATGATTTGAAGATGGTGTGTGATATATGATGCTAGTCAGCTGTAAGGTTGATTTTTTTATATTTTGAACGTGTTATTAAAATATAATGCTGCAGTTCGAATCTGCAGCCTAAATACGAAGGCTCTGGGAAGCAGCAGTGAAGCCACTTCGATCGTGGCTGTAGCTCTAGAGCTACAGCGATGCAGATTGCAACCGGGAGATTGTAGCGATGTGGGCAGCAGCCGTAACTACTGTGATTCTTTGCTGGCTGTTGCAAGGGTTAATGCCTAGATGCTCCACTGGCTGGAGACCTACTTGTCCACCATGTGCTCATGGAGGACCTGAAAGATAGAGAACAGGGAAGGAGGAGATGAGACAGGAGACGGAGATCAGATGAAAAGGGAGCTTTATTTCCTTCCAAAAAGGGAGCGTGGAGGATGTGACATCAAAGCAACATCAGGGAAGGTGATTGGAGGAAAGCTGCTGTCTTCCTTAGGAGAGGTCCTTCTGATGTCACATCCTATGGTAGGAGGCGGGGAAAATCCTCAAACAGGAAAAGAGGAGTTGTCCTCTTAAAGCCATATGCTTTGCAGATGGCATAATGCCCAAAGGCCGCTGCATGGAGTGGAAATAATTCAGCTTCCTGATGGTGCTGAGTGTGTACCACAAGCTTATGGGACAGGGAAATAGTTGCTCCTTTTACTCTGAGGCTTGAGAAATGGAAGGCTGAAGAAAAAGAAGCCAGGGGGAAAGATGTGGAGCTTTTGTGGTTACTACAATATAGAAAAGAGTAATAATGATAAAAAATGTAGAAAATTATTTCTGTATTCCAGGTCCTAGGAGTTAAAAGTCAACTCACTGATATTTATGATATTTAAAAGGTGAATTTGCACTTTGCCTCCTATCACTGGGAGGCAAGAGGTAGAATGGTTTAGGCATCTGCACTGGCAGGCACCTAGAATATTCATAACTTAGCTGGCACTTTACTGAGCCCTGGCTAAGTGTGAATGGGAGCCCCACCAACAGCGCCAGTATGCCTCTGCCCCACCATTGCTGGGACAACCTGGAATATTAGGTATATAATACACACCTACAGTGGAGAATTGTTAAACATCTGTCAGATAAAATGCTGTTGTGCATTAGATTTGGATGCGCAACCTAAAACACTGGAGGTTCCACCGATTGTACATCCATAATCTAAACTCGATGACACCTAAGGATGCAATGGGCTCTTGCTCTGTTTTCTGCAAAGCTTCTGACCCTCCCCTATTAGCCATTTTATTAAAGCTGAAAAAATTGCAGAACTGTAAGGGAGGTACCCGATGCGTCCCCATGGGCAGTGCAGCACCCAATAGCAATGGTTGCTAGCCTGCCCGGAGTGGAAACACTGGAGCACGCATGTAGCGAATATAGATCGACCCACATGGGGCCCGCCTGTCAACAGGTTTTTGGGGGGAAAGGGGGTGCAATCTCCATAGATGCTCTGGAGATTCTTCAAAGATTCTTCAGAGCCATCTGCTGCAAACTTCGAAGATTCTCTGGAGCCTTTGACAAAGGTACATAGGATTAGCATTGCTCTCGCATGGGGTCCTCTTTGGAGCCTGTGCTATTCTTTGGTGCCAGCTTTGGAGATAGTGCACAGGCTTTGGAGCTTTGGGTTTCGGGGCACTCTCCATGGGTGTGCCCCCCAGGAGCCCCCCCGCCAGACCCCATTGGCTGTTCATGGTGGAAACGTGCTCCATATAATCCAGATTTGATGCCTGAAGACCCCATTGTAGACCCCTTACAGGAAATCTGGATTATGGGTCCTGAAGGGCCTATTCAATCCGGATTTCCCTAGAACTGGTGCAAACAAATGTGGCTCTGATGGGGTCTGCTGTAAGCCTAATGGGTCCTTAATGGGTCCCTAATAGGTACTTAATGGGTACTTAGTGCTAGTGGGAAAAAAACCCAAATCACTGGAGTCAGGAATCCATATTAATTGCACTATCTGCTCAATGTGAAATAAGCAATCTTGTGTGAATACCATGTCTCACTTTCAAGCGGAGGTAGAGGAATACTATCTGTACGAAGACAGAATCAGAAGGGGTAGCATAAAAAACATGCTCAGATAATCACCAAGCCCTTTGAAAGCAAACATTTATCACTCTGCAGGAAAGAGAGTGAAACTAGCTTTTAAAGGACATTCCTGATCCTCTCACACCGGCCTTTTTTTTACAAGCTAGTAATCAAAAAAGTAGATACCGAAGGGAGTGCCCCTTCTTTATAACCACCTAAGGTAAGAGTAGGGTAAGGTTAATTGCTACCTTTAAGTTGTGGTGAGATCCTAGTTATAAGCAGAGAAGTATATTAGAGAGATCTAATCACTGCCTGCGAAATACCAACCAAACACTGTCATGTCCCAGATTACACTGAACTTAGTGATTTCGTTTAAATATAAAAGCATAAAAAGGCTTTAAGTTTGTATCAGCAAGGGAAAATGGAGTCATACAAATAGAAAGGGTAGAAGAGGAATCCATATTGAAGCATCAACACCTGACAGCTGCCCAGTACCTCCTGAGCAAAACTGATCAGAGACAACATGTCACCCTAGGAAACTGATTCAGTATTGTTTACATTCAGACGTCAGTTACTTGTTCCACTATATTTGGATATTCTGAAATAAAGCATGGATATTCCGGATCATCCACGCTTTATTCTAAATATAGCAGAATAAGTAACTGACGTCTGGATGCTCTTCTTTACTGTGTGTGAAGGCTGAGACTTACTTCTGAGGGGACTAATATAAATGCCTTGTTATTCTGCCCCAAGTCTAGTCGCTATGGCTTTGGGGAATGTATCAGAGAAAACGTTTGCAGGCTAATCATCAATACCATTGAAATTCGTAGGACTGGAGTGCCAAACTCTCTGTTAGAATTAGCTGTGTGCCCAAAGGACCGTGAAGTCTTGCAGTCCTCTTGCATTTCCTCAAAAATGACTCCACATATCGCTTACGGGTTTTTGAGATTTGCTGCAGTCTAAATGACAGGCTTTGGAGGGGAGACTTTATGCTAAATCTGAGTATAGGTGCAAAGCAATAACTAGTCTTGAAGCAGTCTGTGCAAAAAAAAAAAAACACCATAAAATTGCTGTGTGCATGGATAGACTGCAGGGTTCCTATGACAACAGCAGTGTTGATTTAGCAGTCACATGTACACTGTATTAAGGGTAGGAAAGTCACATGGACTTCATTCTTGGGCATTGGCTGTTTGCCACATCCTGAAGTGCTAGGAAAAGTCCGCCGGATTGCTAATCTTCCATTTTATGGCGTTTCCAGCCTTTCCCGTTTTGAATAAAATGAAATCTCTAGTCTAAACCAACTGATTTGGTTAAAATTACCCGATCACTGGGAGTGAAGGCTGAACAAACCAATTCTTTTTGTAAAAGATCAATCGAACAAATCTTTCACAGATCATCCGTGTGGATAAACTAAAATATTGAACTGATAGCAGCTTTCATATGCCTCACAAATTCTGTGTTGTTTTCTGATGAGACCCTCTTGATTACTTTTACCCTCTTAGGTGCGACTGATGGGGAGAAAGCATGAAGGCTTTTGAATTCAGATATTTGTGATGCTGTTCCTAATAAGAATAGGATACTGTGGAGCTTAATCGATTTTGTAAAGGTCTGTGGCTTTCTTGAAGGAGGCTTGAAGAGATTCAGCTTGGACACATCATACTGTATTCACTGTCATGATTCCCGCTAAGGTGCCTCCTGTTTTATAGAGTAACTGTGTTACCAAACTTCTCACCAAGCTCTCCAAAAAGCAGGCAAATTTTAAAAATAAAGGAATTTATTAAAAAAAATAAAGAGCAAAATTGAGCGGTTATTTCTGGTTACAAGGTGCAGGAACAAAAAGTCATAATGGAAAGTAATTCTCAGAAAATAACTTCACACATAGGGTAAGGCAGAAACTTGGTTTCAAAAGACAGGCAAGGCAAAAAAGGCAGATAAAAATTGAAAATCACAATGACTGAATAATAATGATACATCCATTACAAGAGTGATATAACAGAAACTACTGACTGAATTCAGGTGACCATGGACACACCAATAGGTTCACTACAAATTTAGAAGTTTCACAAAAGGGCTTGGGCCTCTCAGTTAGAAGTCCCCATTAGCTATACTTCTATGCTGCTGATTCCCAGCTGTAGCTAACAAGGAGTATATACATCTTAAAAGACACACCAAGGTTGGGCTAATTAGTAGAGACAGGGTTCCCATACAAGGCACCTGCTTTCTTGAAATGGGAATATTAACCCAAAGTGAACCAAGATTGAGTTAGATACACCACCAATGAATTCCTTCTGCGTCTCATGCTTATGTGTGGCATCATGTTCCACCATAGAAATGACAGGTTTGAAGTATTGATTTACAAGTATGAAAAATCAAGCCGATCAATTATCATTATCAGTCTAAATCTTTTGGTGTGAGATGCCAGGTTTGCATGGCAACGTCGCGACACCCATTTAGAATCAAGTGCTACAGTCAAATACGTTGAGCAGTTACACATTAGGAAATGTCACAGGACATTCATTTTTAGGACTGTAGGGAAACTATTTGCCAGTATTCTTGAAAAGCATCCATGAGAAAACACTTGGGTTATTTCAAAAACTCCTTTCCTAGTCCAGGTACAGGGCTGATCTCATATTGTCTATCTCATAAAGCTATGAATCTCTTGTCTCTGCAATCTCATTTCTTCAGATTCTGGATTGGATTGGCAAGCAGCAAGGGGGCAGTTGTTTGCATTTCAAAAGGTATTTTCCTTAAAATTCTTGAACTTTTTTGCAGTTTATGAGAATCCTAGTTTTTCCTAGATGAATATTAAGTGAAGGATGTCAAAGAGACTGTTGTTCAATAGCTGCATCTACTTTATATCTATAATATCCCAGCACCAGTCCTTAGCATCTCCAAAGAAAGATGGGAGCATTCCCTTATCTGAAACCCTGATGCACACTGACAAGGTAACTACTGCATAGATTGACCTCACAGTGTAATTCTTGGCAACCAGGAGCCTTTCTGCACTTGGCCCACTGGTTGCCACCCAGGGCACTCTGGGACAGAGCATCAGGATTTGAAGAAGCCATTTCTGAATCAGAAACAGCTCCTTCTGTGCAGGAGCGCACTGCATGGTGACGAAGTGTAGAGCAGTTAAATGCTCCACATATACACTTAACTTCATATTTCCTAGTTCTGGCAATTCCATCCACACTTCTATGGTGTTGGCTGGGTCAGCGGATGTACCACACAAGCGTGCTGGTGCGTCAGGTGACCTGGAACACGAACACACGTGTGCATCGCATCATTGCTGTCCCGGTGATGGCACACGCACACTGGTGCCAACATCAGGACTCTAAGATAGCAGTGTCTGGACATGTGTAAGTCAAGTCTATGGACGCACCGGGGGTGGGGGAGAGATGGGACAGGAAGTGTGAATTTTCCCAGCTGAAATTACAGGATGTAATTTTACTGTGAATCCCCAAATCCTTAGCACTCTGAATTCTTATCAGCTCCAGGTAGTTCAAATTCTTCTGAGTAGATTTGGTCTTGACTCTTTACGTGCTAATGCTATCTGATTCTGCCTCTATTCTTAGAACTGTTTATGGGAGAAGCTATTCCATTACTTTCTTCTTCCATTCTCAGGTCTGTTTCCATCCCTCTTTTCCTGCTCTTCTTTTTCTATACTTTCGGCCTTTATACACTTACCTTGTTGATCTGGAACAGGCAATCTGGACTGAGTAATCTGGGTGGTCACCCTTAGAAACAACAACACTGTCTTCATGTGATGGCTGTTCCTGTCTAGTGTCCACACGAGCTTTGGAGCCAGCTTCTGAAAGTCCTGATCACCAGGAACTAAAGTTCCCAACACTGGAACCCCAAGGGACACATTTTGGATACAATTTGGTATACCACTGAATGGGTCCCCCGGTAGTCTGGAAAACAAAGGTGTGCCTTCTCCATGGCTCCATGATCCTCACTTGCCCAAACTAGTATGCTGGTGGACCTGGATATGCTGGGCCTGGTGCAGATGGAGTGTATTAGTGGTAGCTGGGGCCTCTTTAAGTACATAACAGCATGCCAGACAGAAGAGGCCTTGATTAATATTATGGGATACCGTAATCTGGAATGCAGGAAGTGCAGAAATGCTTTCTGTATCTACATGACATCAAATCCCATGGCTTTCTGTATCTGTATGAAGTTGGTGTCTAAATGTATGTCTTGTCTCTGGGCTGGTTTCATCTCTTATCAATTCTCCCGTTAATTCTTCTTGGATGTTATATCATTGTTTTTAGTACAATCTACACCAGCGGTTCTCAACCTTCCTAATGCCATGACCCCTTAGGGCAGTTCATGTTGTGGAGACCCCCAACCAGGGGGGAGGGGCAGCTGGAGACTTGTCACAACCCCTCTGAAAGGGTAGTTCGGTCCCCAAAGGGGTCGTGATCCACAGGTTGACAACCGCTGATCTACACAGTGATTTTACTGTGCTTTCAATAAACCATGAAGGAAGTGTCTGCAAGAACTCCCTCTCACATGCTAAGATCATAAAATTGGTAATAGTACCCACGTTATATTTCACAAAGGTTTTTTTAAGTCTTCTATCCTCTTGACTTTGAGATAAGAAATCGCCTGTGTCTGATTTGTATCAGTGGAACATATACTTGCATTAGACTGCAGCCCTTCAATATTTCAAGAGCTATTGTTTGCTGCTACCTTAAACCCTCCCCAGAGTTGCCATTTTCCAGCCCCAAATTTACAAATACACATGTCTGGGAAGGAACTATTGTCTCTTGTAAACAATGACAAAACCATCACTTGTGAACAGCATGCAAAATCGCAACTATAAAGCCTCACAAATAGTGAGAAATCACTATACTCTAGTCAAATAAATAATGATACAGCAGACAAATGGAAAAAAGCAATCCCAGGCCTTTTTTAAACTACTGTTTAATCAGATTCGAAAGACACAAATTAGAAAAAAAAATTATAGGCAAGTTAAAAACACCTTTTAAAACATAGTAATATGCTACCTGTCTGTAGCATCTCTTGAGACAAAACTAGAAATAAGTAATTATTAAAATATCACATCACAGTGTAAACTAACACAGTGGTATTTTAAATTACCATACACCAAGACCTAATTTTATGGATCTGTTGAAAAATAACAATTTTTAAAAATATATATATATATATTGGAATAATAAAAACGAAATTCATGGACAATGTCTTTAAATTCGGGATCAGGGAAGGCAAATCGAGGAAATACTGCAACTATCCACTTCTGAAGCACATTCTCCTCTCAAAAAGCATATATCTGAGGGGGGAAAGGAGCATATCTATCTCTGCGCTGAGCTAAGAACAGACCCCTTCAATATATGACAAGGTAGGAAATAATGAAGTTTCATGTTTATATTCTTATATTGAATATGTTTATATTTTAATAAACATAATTTCTGGTACCGGTTTCCATTTAATATCTATAGAAATTTCTCTCAACTGAACAATTATCATTTGAGGTCTGGGCGTCAAGAATATCTATCTACATAAGTAATTGCATGACATTTTTGCCACTGTAAGACACATCCAAAGACTTCAAAGAAATATTCTTAATTCAGTGGTCATGAATGACAGTATGAAATGAGATATTTTTTAATAATAATTAATAATGTCATGAGCTTGACGAAACATACACAAGGCAAAAAAAAAAAAGTTCTGACTGAGCTAAAAACTGAGATTTTTGCCATGGAAGCCATGCTTTTCACATGTAAATGCAGTGGAATTAAGTCAAGATGAGCCTGAAGTATCTTTTGGATAGCTACAGCAAACCATATAGCAAAGCCAGAGGCTCACCTGAGAAAATGCCAACTTTTTTTAAAAAACTGGCATGATAGTGAGGCTCAAATTCTGCTAAGAATAAGGGTAAAAAACGCCTCTAGTATTTTCAAGTGGGTCCAGGATTGAAGACACAAACTAAGGTAAAGAATCACTGGCGGCATCCAATGTTTGCACAGCTCTAAGCAAGGAGACATTTGCTTTGTACAAAAGCAGGTATGCCCTATATATTTGAGATTCTTAACATCTACTTTTTTATTTCTGCAAAAGCATTCTGATATTATAATTTAATTATGGCGGAAGTTGTCTTAATGTAGGAGGAGAACAGTGAGCTGGCTTTGTTAATGACAGGCTTTGAGAAACAATGCCAAAGAAACACTCACAGAACTCGAGGGGGAGGACTAGAGAAGAGTTGGCCTTTACAACCCTGCTTTTCTCACCCATTCTCACCAAAGCGGCTGATCAACCTTCTGTTCTTCTCTCCACAACACACACCCTGTGAGGTAGGTGGGGCTGTGAGAGCCCAGGAGAGCTGTGACTAGCCCAAGGTCACCCAGCTGGCTTCATGGACAAGTGTGGAATCAAAGCTGGTGACCATGTGATACGAGTGCAGCACTCTAACCACAAGCCCAAACTGGCCCACTATCTACTTTTCTACTGCTGTTAAAGAGTATGTTGCAGAACCTTTCTATAATAATCTACCAAGCTAAGGTTCATTTAAAACAAATGAACTTGTTAGTCAGCCATTTACATAGACCCAAATTAAGCTTAACTCATTAAAACCTGTAACAAGCAGGGCTATTGCAAATTACCCATTAAATGTCCTCCTATCTTCAATGGCACTTATGCATGAGTAAGTAGGATGGGACTTCAAAAAAGGAGTCACGTTAGCTTGTTATGGAAAAATACAACCAAGTATTCTGTGGCACTTTAAAAACAAATATCCCCATTCAGAGCTATCTACATACTATCTGTGTGTGTGGAGAGGGGGAGGGTTCTAGGCTTTATCATATCAGCTCCATTTTTTTAAGTGCCACCAAGGTTTAGGCGTAAATGTGAAGTCTATGCCCCCAACAAGGTCTTAATTATGTAAACTTATTTAATGACTAGGTTAAATGAAAAAGGTTTAGCAAATAGTAATTGTTACTCTGAGAACTTTAATATTTGCAATAATAACTAATACAAAAATGTAGTAAGCACCTTATTTTCTTAAAAGGAGACAAAGGACAGAAGTTATGTCTAGCAGTGGAGATGTGGAAGACACACTAAAAATGGGTGGTTAAAATACTTTATAGAAACATTTTGCATGGTTCTTCTCTAGATTGAAATTATTATATGAAAATGTGAAGCTACCTGGAATTAGAAGAATGTTCTTCCTAATTTTTGCCTCCAATCCAGCTAAAGTTAGCCAAGACAGAATCTGACCAAAAGAACCAAAACTAACCAAAAGGTGTGAATTATTTACTGCTATTGCTTTTGTTTGGGTTCAGGTTGAAATCCTATACCAACAGAATGAGGCACTGGCGTGTAGTGAGGATTGCTATGTTAGCCTCATCATCCTGTAGTGGAAAAATGCCCAGTTTACATGCAATATGGAAGGACTGTGTTTCACATACAATTGGAAAGATTGGAAAGTTTATCTTACTTAATTCAGGAAACAGAAAAAATAGACCTTATATTTGTTGTTCATCTGCTGTAGGACTAGAAAAGCAGAGAACCATTTCTGTATTTGCAATGCTACCCAATCCATATTTACTAGAAAGTGGCTTCCGTTGGTATTCAACAGGCTTCCTTCTGAGTAAGTGCATGCTTGAGAACTACCCCAATCCTAAATCATTTGTGTCAAAAGTCAAAATTAGAAGAAGTGTTTCTCCTCTGGTAGGAAACAAATGGAGGACATACCTATAGCATTCATGCAGAGGTTCAAAACACCACCACTGTATTAAGATAATAAAAAAGGTGGAGAGCCTCACTACCTATGGAATTTATGGAAATGTTCCTTACTACATACTCAAATACAATTCCACAACTGCCTCCAGGCTGAAGGAGAGGCAGGATGCCCCTAAATGCCATTTGCATGGAGTTGAGAGCAAGTGAAGGTTTTGCCTTTGTCTTTGCTTGAGAATGCCTAGAAGGAATCGGTGGGCCACTGTGTGAGACAGGAAGCTGGATTAGATAGGGTCTGATCTTATGTTATAACCTCAGAGTCAGGATCGGTTACAAAATGAGGTCTAGATTCATCTCACTGAAAGACTATAAATGAGTGCTTAATTTTCTCATTTCTGTTTTGTGAAAGATACAGATTATCTCTTAATCTGTGCAGTAATTAGCTATTCCTACTTAGCTGTTTTTAAACCAGAGTAGACTATAACTACAGTAGTTTATACAGATGCTAATTTACATAGATCAAGCAAAAGCACAAGCTCACTTCTCAACGATTCTGAGCTTTTTGCATACGATTAGGAGTGAACTTGCCCAGACACAAGCTTAACTCCTATTCCCATCATGGCCAAACATGTCCCTTTATATTTCCCCGTTTATATTGGATAGGATTCTACTTGGATATTATTGTGGGTGATGCAAAATATATTCCTACTCCTCCTAATATAATATTATTCTATCTCTACTGACAGATACCCTATGGCATCTCTCTCTCTCTTACACACACATACACAAACTTCCTTGCCTGCTTGCCTGCTTGCTTGGACAAAATGCACCAAGTCCTCAGGCTCACTCATCTCACTCCCAATTTTGATCTATTTCTTCCATGCAGTAGTGGAATGTTTGATGTGCCAGCATCATTTCAGTAAATTTTAGGAAACAATTTTTCATCCAGATACTATATTCCATGACACAGTCAATATGAAAGCCCATTTCATTTTGCAAAGTTACCTGATCTCTCAGTAGTTATTCCATTCTTCATTTTAAATGGTAAGATTACTAACATAATTAAGTTCCTCAAACAGAAGACAACTTTCTCCAGCTATCCAGCAATCATCTTAATCTTAAAACAAAAAGAGTAACACTTCAGATAAGAAGTGAATCTTATTCTTTTCTTTTGATCCAAGGGCAAATAAATTACAGAACAACATAGCTTGAGATTTTTACACTCAGAACACTCATTTACTACATACCCGCAACTATAGACTTACTCTTACTTTTCTGTGATCACTTAAAATATTCAATTGCACACAACACAACTGTTTTCCTTCAGTTATTGCTGGACTATATATCCCATTAAAGAGTCAGTCATGTTGGGAACTAGAAGACATCCACAGTTGATGTGCTGCAATTTCTCATCCTTGACATAAAATATGGAAAGAAGGTTTGAACCACCTTACCATTTAAATAACCCAATTCTAATGTTCATTATTTCTCCTGTAGCATTCTCTTTGTATTTTTAAAAAAGAAAATAGTTCTTATTTATGACTTCTCACAAACAGCATGCAGACAAATGACAAATTATAGCCCTTTAGTACTTCACTTCTTTAGCTATTAATAGTAACCAGAAAGTGATTAATGTTTATCAATGCTCTTGATATATTTTTAAAAATAAAATTGAGAAAACAATAGGGGACACAGTATCAAAAGAGACAATATGATCTCCAAATATTGAAATCCTGATTTAGGGATTTCCCAAAACATAGGTGTTCCAATGTTACAGGGTATATAACATCAAAGATGAGCTAGGTATTTTAACAATTTCAATTTTGTTTAATATAAACTGAATTATAACCAAAGATAATCTGGCTATACTTATATCATAAGCACTTTCTCACACTAATTTTTTTTACATCTCTGACAAAATTTCTAGTGACTGTACATTAAGGTCACTCTTTGCAAACTGATTTCTACATGGTAAAAAAAGTGATTTACTAAGAGAATGCAGTGGTAACAGAAGCATTAAAAGGAGTGTCTTACTATGGCTGCCACTGCCTGTCTATATGCAAAGCTCAGGCATACAGACAGCAAAAATTGAACAGTTTGCTCTGGAAAAGGTAGGTCTGGGGTTAAAGGTATTATCAGAGAACTCTCTTGTAACTATAGCGTTTATCAAACAAAACCATTGATGGTGTGGCATTGGCAATATGTGCAGTCCTACACTTTACAGATCTGATATCCAAAGAAAAACCCTCCAAATACTGAGATGCTTATTGCAATTCCTTCCCATCAATCCAGACACTTAATCTATTTTGTACTTCCATTTACCTTTTTTTCCCTTTTAGCACCCCAAAACCTGCATCTGATTTATGCTGCCCAGATAATATTAAACATGTGAATACCACTTTGTTAGAAGTATTATTTCAGTAGATAGAGGGTTTAAGGCAATGCATTTGCTTGTAATGGGTTTCCCTCCTTCTAGTATTCTTGATTAGCACAATTATTCACCACCCCCAATCAGTGCCTTGGGATACACAACATACATTCAGCAAAGGGGCACATCTATGACCCGATGGACATATGTTGTAAGTCCTGAGTGCCCAGTGAAATAAATGGAAATTTTCCATATAAGGCGTGATCCACAGGAAGATGACACGGGAAAGGTTAATTTGCTTTGTTTCCATTCTTAGTAGTGTATTCAATATTCCCTAGGGATAGAGCCTTCGCTCCTTACTAGCCCATGTTTTCAGACAAATACAAACCCCTTTAAAAGGTGCTATAAACGGGTTTTGCAATATAAAATATATCCATCATAGTTATCTCCAAATTACTGTTTCATCGATGTATTTCTGCAGGTGATTTCTCTTTTTTGATTGAAACTATTGGTTGCAGAGTAATTGTTAAGTCCCATAATGCCTTTTTCATCTCCTCCTCCTCCTTGTTTTTTGAACCAAGAGGGCTGCATATTGTCATGCTTGTTACTTTCTTTTCGAGTTCTGTTCATTGGAAATATCAACAGTACTAAAATGCAGACAATATGAAGGCAGAACGACCAGGAACTAGACAAAGAAACAAAAAAAGAAACACATTCAGCCAAACTTATTTCAGATACTTACTACCCCCACCACCCCCAGTAAGGCTGCTATGCTATGTGTGCAGCTCTTTTTCTGGATTTTATATATTCACATGACCAAAGTATAGTTTATTAGTTATTTATTCTTAGTATTTATATCCTGCCCTTCATCTGGAAGTTCCAGAGTGGGTTACAATAAAAAAACCCAATACAAAACTAAAATATACTTGGAAAACAACTTCCCCTATCTCTCTCCCTAGCAGGACAACATTCAAGGGAAGCTAACGACTGAAGGCCCGAATAAAGATGTATGTTTAACTAGGCACCGAAAGCCATATTATGTTGGTGCCTGATGTGCCTCCCCTAGGAGGCTGTTCCAATGCCTGAAGGTCACCACAGAAAAGATGCCCATATTTCACGTGGTGGTTCGACAGGTCTATATGGGAGAAGATGCTCCTTATATCTGAACTCTGTCTTCCCTCGCTCTCACCTAGGAAGACAGTATTAGTGAGCCGGGCCATTTTTATAGCTGTAACAAAGGAATTCCTTGAGGTGAGAAGAACAGATTAAAGGCATCATCACAAACACTGGAATTCCTGGGGAAGCAGAAGTCGCATGACACACCAAGGAAGATGCGAAGCTCTAGTATCTCTCTGTCCTTGCTCCCCCCATTGCCAGCAAAAGAATAATTAAGTGTCTGTGTTTTTAATGCACTGCATAAACTGATTTCTGCAAACGACTCCTGGAATTTTGTGACAAGCGGCACCTTTTCCATTAGGCTCTGAGTATCGCATGAAATTCTGCACAAAAGGAATAAAAAATGAGACTACTGCTTGTTTACTTGTTAGGAAATATGAATAATTCAAGTTGCCGTTTAAACCTTGTTTTTAAAAAAAGATATGAAGTGTCAACCTACCTGTAAAACATGTAAGATGGTTTTACAGAGAGAAGTACAAACGGTACAACGGTGTAACTTATTGCTATTTGTGTCATCATCCATGTCATGATGTCGTAACATAATTTAATGGCTGGGGAGCAAATAAAGTAGTGTCTAATATTCTTTCTAATCTAAATTGAAGAAAAAAGTTAATAATTAGTAAAATGAGAAGCACTTTTACATAAAAATACAAAATTCCTGTAAATTTAACAGGACCAACATTTAGATCAATGATTCCTCAATGGGGCAGTGTGAGGTAGTGGCTGGATTCCAACTGGCACGAAGAACCACAATGCTCTAGGTCTTGCCCCATGCTGATACATCCTAAAACATACAAATGCCAGGAACTACACCAAGAGGATGTGAGTATATCATCCTAGTGCTGAGCCCTGTGATCATTCAGGTTAACCTGCTGCTTGCTTTCCAGGAAGGCTGCTGCTGCTGCCAAGAGGAGTAGAGGCGTGGCACGTTTACCCAGGTTCTTAGGCAAATATTCATGTCGCAGTAGGCAACGATGATGGGAGAGAAGGAAATGCTTTGCCAGGAAGCAAGATGGAAGCACGCAGCAGGGATCTGAGCAGGTCAATGATAACTACGGCTAAAGCCGAAGTAGCACTCTACTGGAAGAACTCTGATCAACTGTCAAAGGAGAAATGGATCACTCACACATGGTCCCTCATTATTAATGAATTAATCATTAATGCCTAATCGTTCTAATGCTTATATTCAAGAGAAACAATACTGTAATGTAAAGCATTTTATTTTTCAAATGGTTATCAGGCATTGTGTTTAAGGACTGAATTTGTTATGATGGTGTTGATGTTGTAATTTAATGAAAATAATAAAAATTATTTAAAAAAAAGATTGAAGCACTGAGGGGCCCACGCCCTCTTCTTTAAATCTCCCTGCCCTCTGTACTACCATGAGACTCCAGCAGCATTTGTCAGTATATGGAAAAGGCCTGAGAAGTCAGCCAGGCTCTTGGGCAGCACCACTGTTCTGCACAGCAGCAGGAGTAAACTTTGCCTGTCTCATATTTGCAGAGAGGGTTTTTCTGCTCTATGTTCCCAGGAGTAGACCAGATTCTGGTGATATGCAGCCTTTGTGTGTCAACAGAGTGCTTTGTCTGACTTGCTGTGCAGGCACACTGGTGCCACAGTCTGAGGGGCTATTCGCACTCTAAGTTTTGAATCCTCCAGCCATCTGCAAGTGTGGATGGCTAGAGCCCCCTCTCGCAGGCGTACTTTGCCTCCTAATGAACAGAAGCAAAGTGCAAAAATGCCCAAATTCTACAGTCTTAGTTTTACTACACTTTTATTTCGAGCTTTTATTTCTAGAGAGGGCTGTCGCTGTTCAACTGCAGGCATGTTTGGAAGAAGCTGATTATCTAGACCCCTTTCAATCTGGCTTCAGGCCGGGTCATGGCACAGAAACCGTCTTGGTCGCCCTGGTTGATGACCTACTCCGGGACAGAGACAAGGGGAATGCCACCCTGTTGGTTCTCCTGGACCTCTCAGCGGCTTTTGATACCATTGACCATGGTATCTTCCTGGAAAGGCTATGGAGTTTAGGAGTTGGAGGCAATGCTTGGCATTGGTTCCGCTCTTATCTACAAAGCCGATCCCAGATAGTGTCTGTGGGAGATGTGGACTCAACACCCTGGGAGCTCACCTGTGGGATTCCTCAGGGGCCGATCTTATCCCCCATGCTTTTTAACATCTACATGAAGCCGCTGAGAGAGGTCATCAGGAGTTTTGGAGTGAGGTGTCATCAGTACGCAGATGATACCCAGCTCTATCTCTCTGTACCATCTGAATCAGGAGAAGTGGTAGAAGTGCTTGACAGGTGTTTGGAGGCAGTAATGGGCTGGATGAGGGCTAATAAATTGAAGCTGAATCCAGACAACACAGAGGTGCTGTGTGTCACACGGTCTTGAGTCCATGTAGTTGGGAGATACCCTGTCCTCGATAGGGTTGCTATGCCCTGGAAGGGACAGGTGCGTAATTTGGGGGTACTCCTGGATTGCACACTTACACTTGAAGCTCAGGTGGAGGCTGTGGCCAGGAGTGCCTACTCCCATCTACGGCTGGTGCGCCAACTGAAGCCTTTTTTGGATAGAGATGACCTGGCCACAGTTATCCATGCTCTGGTAACCTCTAGATTGGACTACTGTAATGTGCTCTACATGGGGCTGCCCTTGAAGACGGTCCGGAAGTTGCAGTTAGTGCAAAATGGCCAGAGTGCTGACTGGTACAGCTAACTGGATACACATTACGCCAGTTTTAAAAGAACTGCACTGGCTGCCAATTCACTACCGGGCCCAATTCAAGGTGTTAACTCTGACTTATAAGGCCCTAAATAACTTGGGCCCCATATATCTAAAGGAACGCCTTCTCCCATACCGACCTGCCCGTACCTTAAGACCCAACAATGAGGCCCTCCTAGTTGTCCCGCCACCTTCAGTAGTGAGGTTGGTGGGCATCCGGGAGAGACCTTTTCCGCGGTGGCCCTGAGACTGTGGAATGGCCTCCCGCTCGAGGTGCGCCATGCCCCCTCCTTGTATTTATTTAGGAGGACCGTAAAGGCATACCTGTTTGCCTTGGCCTTTGGCTGAGGTTTTATTCTCCCTCTCCACTTACAATGACACCACTATTAATGCACTAGGGAGTGCATGGCTTTAAATCTGTTGAATTTTTAAGGTGTTTTTAAACGTGCATTTTGTTTTAATCTGTATTTCATTTTAATTGGTGTCTGTTTTAATTTGTATCCTGTTTTAATCTGTGTTAATCTGTTGTTTCCCACCCAGGGACCTTCGGGTATGGGGTGGGATAGAAATAAATAAATAAATAAATAAATAAATAAATAAATAAATAAATAAATAAATAAATAAATAAATAAATAACAACCTAAATATGTATCTTAAATGTGAAGTTCTGTATGGATTTCTTATAGTATAAATGCTGCAATACTTACAGTTCGTGCTGCAAGTGTCATTAGTACCCCTGTTAAGAATGTTAAATAATATCCTGGATACACCCCATGCCAAATGGCTGATAAGATAAATGTTTGTATCGTTGGGCTAAATGATGCTCGTTCATAGCATACTCTAGAGATTGGAAGAGAAAATAAACCATATGTGAAAAGAGTAAAAAAGTAAACCACAGGGAGAAAAATATTATATATTTTGTCACACAAGACCCACAATTTCCCCAGCTTTGTATACATCTCTAATTATCAGACTTCTACAGCATGACAAAGAGACATGAGGCTGAAAGTTAGCTGAAATGAAAGCAGCTCGTGAGGCCTTTGTATTATTAGGAAAAACTACTCCTACAAGCTCTAACGAAATAAAACTCCTAGGCCGAAAAAGAAGGGAGACATCTCTGGTCATACCTTTTGAGCCAAAGTGCTGTTTGTATATTCCAGTTGTCAAGAAACATCTTGAAACTTGTTGAAAACTGTTAAATCAAACGTATCATTATTTTATATCTTTAAACACAGAAGCAAAACTGACAAAGTTGCTTTTCGTATAAAATTAAGATATTTATGTATAAAGTGAATGCCATCCTTCATGCTAACTCTTCATACGCTGGTGGTAAGTGGAGACCCTCAGTTCTTGCTCTACATTACTTTTACCATATCACTCTGACATTATGTCAAAGGGAAACTAACACATAAACAGTTAAGGGCAGAACTCTATTTTTTTATCAATATTTTCAGAAGACAGGAATACCTACCTCTATATGTAGAATTCTTAGATTTGAAATCGCATCCCAACGTGAGACTCCATTTTTATCATAGCCTCTAAATCCAAACCCAGCTGCATTATTGATTGCATCTGCTACAGGAAAAAGAGGAAGGGGGAAGGAGATGATTGTCAGTAGCAATAGCCTATATGCTAAATCGTAAAATAAGTTTTACATTTTGTTTCCTTCTATATTAAACTGTGGAATGTCTTTTTATTTTTATTTCCTTAATTGTAAGTGAAACCACTGTTGGGAACCCTACAACTGGAAACAGCCAACTGTGCAATTGGGGTGTGCACGGAGCTAACTTCCACATTCTATTCGAGATGAATAGAATGTGGAAACATTTGGCTCCAGCCGAATACTAGCCCCCACCAGCCGAATAATAGCCCCCACCGAATATCCGTGCATGGAATGAATAAAACCTTCCCCCACCCCTCCATTCTCACCCGCTCCCCACTTACCTTACCTCCTTGCCACTGCGGTGCCCACAAAAGTAAGGGGGCACCAGGGAGGAAGGCAGGAGTGCTCTGGCGGCATCCCGGCCCTGTTTTCAGGCCTTCTGGAATGCCAACCAGGCTTTCTAGAAGCTGGAGACAGGGCGTTCCGGGACTGGAAGGCCCTTCTCCAGCTTCCAGAAAGCCTGGTTGGCATTCCGGAAGGCCAGGAAACAGGCCTGGGATGCCACCAAAGCACCCCCGCAGGTAAGGGGGTGCCGGGGAGGCAGATGGGAGCACTCCGGCAGCATCCTGGGCCTGCTTCCTGGCCGTCTAGAATGCCAACCAGGCTTTCTGGAAGCCATTTTGCCCATGTAGACTGGGACATGCCCCCATCCCAGCGTAGTTGCAGCAGCCCAGAAGCAAGAGGCATATTTCTCTTCAGTCCTAACAGGCAGAAGACGTAAATGTGAAAAGGCCATGTATTTTAAAAACCCTTACATGTGTAGTGAGTTAGGAAACTAAGTCTCTATCAAACCCAAATGAACAGAATTGCATGCTTTAAACAGAAGCCTAAAAATATTTTCGATAATTCTATGTTGAAAAAATAATCAAAAATAATTGCTAGGCTATATTCACAAAACACTATATTTTCATGCTAAAATCCCACTGAAATGAACCACGAGCAGTTAAATAAAAACCATCACAGCTCTGAGCTTTATGAATGAGCTCTCTGAACACAATTTTTTTTACAGTCCACAAGAGGGCATTACCTTAAAACAATTACAGTGTTTATGCGATAGAGGATATTAAGCAAAGAAGACTCCTTACCTAAAGTCCACGCAAAGTAGTATTTGGGTCTGGCGGCCATAAGAGACAAGTATAAGTAGATAACTCTTGTAGGCAGTGATGCTGTTGCTCTGAAATGATCGTCGATGTTGTATTCAACAGGCAAAGTTTTACTAACAGTCATATGAAATAATAAGGATAATCCACACACTATGAGTTTCTGCGCCACAGCTATCTGAAACATGCAAAATGTAAGCCTTTGTAAGAATATTCTTAGACTAGAATTAGCTTTGTAAGCATGTTCTTAAAACAGATGAGTTAACTGTTACAGTTTCTTATTTCTCAGCACACCAAGGCATGTGTGTGCTTAAAGTCAGACTCTGAGGCCCAAAGTGCAACCTAAGGGCTTTTCTGAAGCCCACAAGCCGTTGGTCAGTCCATTCAGGTTCAATGCTAGGTACAGTCTTGAATTCTGCACCAACCAGGACTGACAAAATGGGCTGTGTTGCTCAAAGGCACAAAAACACTGCTTACCCCAGTGATTAACATTCTTTAAAACAAAAAGTATTGGGAAGGTGGGAATGCTTTGCCATGCGGCTTCATAGTCAAAAGGAGCAGGGGACTTAATCAAAGCTCTTTTTTTTTCACTGACTCATAATCAAATCTAGGAGCTCTTTTTTGGCTAACATTTTTTTAAAATGTCAAGTGGCTACAATTTTTATAGGGGCTACTGAAAAATACAAGCTGTGCCATTAAAGATACATTTGCACAATATTGGAAGAAAGCAAGGGTCTCTTTTTCTTTTTTTTCCCCCACAAGCATAGAAACCCCTACTAACCTAATACTATTTCTGTATTTGGGAACTAATAGTACAAAAACTAATGCCAAACCATGCTTCATCATAACAAGTATTAGCCCGACTCAAAAGTCCTGCAGCCCTGTTCTACATGAATACATAGAGACTGGATGCAATAGGAAAAGATGTCTAGCCACAATTTGTCTTTGGCTTGCTTCCTGTAAACTATATGCACCAGCCATTTTCTCTGAGGGTACATTCCCATGGCCATTTTAATCTGAATTTGATTCGGATTCGGGAAGGAATGTCCCCATGGCCACTGTAATTAATCTGAAGCGAATCCAAATTCAGCACCCAGCTTCCCCATGCAAATCCCTATTCCCAGATTTTATGAGGACTATCCCTGCCTAAATCCAGAGAAAAAAAAGTCCTGATGAAAACAAGATTCCGTCCCCTTTTTGGAGCCGAGTCCGCTTCTGTCCCCCCCTTCCCCCATGGGGATGGTACCAGGAACATATATCTTGAAACATGTATCTCTTGCATGTATCTTTGGAAACATGTATCTTTTTCAAAGGACAGAAACTTAGAAATGCTTGAATCGCAAGCTGTGAAGGCCCTTACAGACAGGGCAGGTTTTTACTTCAAATCAAAGTGAATAAATACTCTCACTAATTAAAATAGCTGCTTGCACATTAAAGCAGTGCTGGCTGTGCTTTCCCCTGCATTGCCCTGCGAGGCACATCTCACTTTCACTGACCACTCTTCCCTCTAGCAGAAAGAGGCCTGCTTAAAAAACTCCTATGGCTCCGTTCTCTCAAATGCTAGCTTTCTCCTCTTAAAGAGACAGGCTTCCTATTTCTCAGAGCCCTCTGTTCTCTTAGCTAAAAGAAACTTCAGTCTGAGTCCTTTTAAAATGTGTAAGGTAAAATACTTTATTGTTTACAAACTGATGGGGTTAAGGTAAGCATTAAAGGTATCAAGGTAAGTTGAGCAGACAGTTGAATGAATAAGTGTTCCAGTTAGCATACAAACATGAAACTGTAATTAGCCTAACTCCCCTAGGCTACTCTAAATGAACCCTTCTAGGCTTGTCCCCAGCCTTAGAAGCATTTGGATCTAGGCAGGTAGATTTCCCTTAGAGTGTAGGACAATGTGACCTGTACATCCCACCCCAAAATCAAAATGGCATAGAACCATGGCCCTGTCAGGTAGGCTCTTTTTATAACCTTTGCCAAGATTCTATCTCTTCCCATTGGCTGGTCCTCTGGGCTTCCCTCCCCCTCCGTCAATATGCTAATTAGATTAGGGTTAGCCCTCCCTTTACCTGTTCTAACTGTCTAGGTATGCTACAACAAATAAATTTTACAACAAATACACTTATACACATTGCAACAAACATAAATAACTGGGCTAAACAAGTGCAGGCACCACACAAGCATTGTAATCGACTACATTGTACTCACAAAAGGAAAAGCTGTGTAAAGGGGAAAGTAATTAGGATCGCATTTGCTTATTGCAGGGAGGGTTTGCAAAGGGGTTAGGGTTAGTAATCTCCAAAGGGGTGAGGAGTGTGAGAAAGAAAGTGGGGTGTGCAGCTAGAATTTATTTTTTAAACTTCCTTTTTTGCTTTTTTTGCAGGCAGGGTTTGCACGGGGGAGGGGGAGGGGAGAGGGGATTTGAAAGCCTTGCTTTTAAAGTTTTAAAATAGTCCCAAAATGAGGACTAAAAAGCTGCATGGGGACGGCTATATTTGGATTAATTGATGGGCACTCAATCCGGACAAAAAGTAGTCCCCCCAAAATAGTCCAAGGGCCCCATGCACTATACAGTCTGAATAAAATCCGAATTTGTTAAGGAGCGTCCCCATGCAAAGCTCTCTTTCTAGACTTTATGCAGACCAAATTGCCCAAATCTGTGCTAAATTTAATCCTGTAGAAATGAATCTCTTTCCACAACCATTATTCTACCCCGCCTTCCCTGATTGCCAAGCCAGGCAAACGTGCAAGACAAAATAGCAGCTTCTGAATCATGCATACAATTAACTGAGTGCCCCAGTAAGATGCAGTCACTGTCCCATGAGTCTCTTTCCGCAACCATTATTCCAACCCCTTCCCCAATTGCTAAGCCAGGCATGATAATTTAAATGGCTGAATTTGGTGCACAAGCACTAAACTGCTGTACTCGGTGGAGCGGAGGTATGCACCTCCACGAAACTGCCGCCAAACCTCGTAGTGGCTTTGCAAAACAATCTGGCTTTTTCATGTTATTTTTATTATTTTTATATTATTATTGCCTTTCAGCCCTATTTGCCATGAAGTGGGGTGCAGCATTCCCTGCCAACACTGCAGCAGGCGGCACAGGGGTTGGTGATGTCAACCCAGCTTCCTATCAGGAGAGAAGGGGGAAAGGAAAAGATGCTGTTTCCCTGTACAGGGGTTTAGTGCGGTTTGCATGGGGATGGCCATATTCAAATACAGCCTGCGTTATCGGCAACTGCATGGGATCGGCACAAATCAAACTCGACCCTGCATCCAGACTAAAAATAGTCCAATATGGACTAAACAGAATGCATGGGGATGCTACCCAAAGGGACTATTTCAATACTAAATTTCCTGCATGAGGACGCAGCCTGAATGCTCATCTAAACAGTCAGTGTTAGTTAAAGATGGATGGGAAAGTTTTCTGCCCCATCCTTCCTTCTGTTCAAAGTTTGCTGTTGCTCATGGATGAAATGATGGCTCGTCTTACATGTGTATTTCCTCAGGTATCCAGTTACCAATAACCAGACTTTTCCCCCCACATTTGCTAGATTTTAGCAGAAAAAGCCATCTTCATAAAGGAACTCATTTTTACGGATATAACTTTTATTGAAACATGTTTATATAATCAAGTATTACCAATTTATTTACTTGCCTTTTCAGTAGCCTACTTATCACTTAAAAATATTTTTTATTTGACTATAAGCTGTATATATGATAATAAATAAAATATTACATACTTCAGGACATGGTATCAATGGAAAGCAAAATGGCAACTATGATTTTTCATGTATACATTTGCAAAATAATTCTTGCACGTTTTATGAAGTTTACCAAACATACCCAACTCACATCTACTATTAAAATGAACAATACTTCTCTGGTCTGTAGACAGTGGATTGCATTTTTGTACATGAATATAATGTACTAAAACTGCTGTTTCTACTCCTACAGAAGGGCAATGAGAAACCTGGAATTGGATTTGTCTGAATCTTCAGACAATATTTTGCACAGCAAACCAAAGACTACAGGGGAAGGATTTATATTTAAAACATTTCTGTCACATGCCTATTGCTTTGATTTGGCTGACTTAACTCAAATATTCCTCATTTCTTTCCATGCAGGAATAGACTGAAACTGAAATATTTGAAACTGAAAGACAGGGGAATGGAAGGAAGTATATGGGTGTGTTCCCAAAGGCTCTAAAATCCAGACTGGGTTCAAACCCGGCATCCAAGATTCCTATTACATCAGCAAGTAATCTGAATTCAGCAAGCCCTGTTCCCATTCCACTTCTTATCCCTGGATCTTCTGAGCACTATCCTGCAGAAATCGGGGGGGGGGGGGGGCTGGTGAAAACAGGACTTTTCTGACAAGTTTTTTAGTCAAACCTGTTTTTTCTCCTATATGGGAACGCTCCCAGGCTATCTGAGGTGGAGCTGTAGCCTCCTGGCCAATGAGGGAGGGATTTCACATGTGGGAGGGATTTCACAGCTTGCCATGCCCACAATACCAGCAATGCTAACAGAAAAGGCTAAACAATAGGAGGAATACAGCAACAAGTGAATGTTTTTGAAAGTTTTAAGCAGAACCACAATTCAAGCCGTTTCCCCCCTGATCTGCTTGTGCACACATGCATTTATGTGGACTCCTGATGTGGGCAAGGAGGGAGAGAGAGAGAGAGATGCCAAAAGTTGGACACATTTGTTTCAAGGGAAGCTGGTCTCTTCTCCTCTGTTGCTGGCCTGAGTTTTTAATGGGAGAGAGCGAGAGCTGCTAAGCATACATCTGTTTCAAGGCAAGCCGTCATTTCCCCTCTCCCCTGCTGCTTCAAAGGCAAGAGGAAGCTGCTGTTTCCTCTGTTCAGCTGATTTTTACAGGCAGGCTGCTTTTCTGCTTTAGCTCAGGGAGAGGGTGTGAAAAGAAGAGAAATCTGAGGGTTTAGAAATCGGGGTTTAAATGTTTTAAAAAGTGCCAGCTTCTAACTCTTCAGGGCTTCAGCTTAAGTGAAGGTTGCTTTCAACGAAGGCAGTTCACTGGGTGGGGGTGGGGATTTAGAAGTCCTGGGAATGGCTATATTCGGATTTTCTCTTTGTGAGTGGGAACAACTATATTCGGATTAATCTGCAAGGACTCTATTTCGGAATAAAAAATAGTCTTTTTTAGTCCAGATTTTTTTAAAAAGAGGACCAAATAACTAAGTGGGAATGCACCCTGTGATGTCCAAATTAGTCAGGTAAAGTATTCTTTAACTGTTTGACATCAGCCTTATTGTTGGTTAGGAGTTGACAGGGGGCGTGGCCTTGCTGCATACCCCGAGGGAGAGGGAAAGGCTGTTCATTTGCACTAGCCAATGAGATTCCGCCAGCAGCTTGGCTGGCAGTTGTTTTAAGCTCACTGAGAGGAGGTTAGAGGGTTCTTTATTCTGGGGCAAGCTGACAGGTGGTGTGAGTCAGGGAGGAATGTGCTGTTAGTAATGGAAAGAAACAGACCGAGTTAGGCAGCACAGTAGTGTACTACAGAGACTTAAAGTCAGCTTGGGGAGATAGAAATCATTGGAGTTTAAACAGAAAGACATGTTGCTGTTAAACTGTTATGAAAGAATTACTTTCAAGGGTGAAACGCAGTTATAAGTTAAAACCATTTGAGAGTTTGTTAAACAATAAAGAACGTTTTAGTTATCTGGAAATGCCTCGCATACATGATTTCCTGATCATTAGAGCTAAGAGGGTAACAGGGAAACAAAGGGGGTGTCCCCATGCCAATTTGGTGTGGCACCAAGAGCAGGATCAGTGCTTGCTGACCGCATGGGCTTTGAGTTTGGCACACAAAAAACATGCCAAACATGCCCATACAGCGCCCAAAGAGTCCCAGATCTGTCACCCTCGAGAACAGGTCTCGGCACTGTATGGGTGGCCCGGCGTGCTTGCTTAGCGAGCCAGGAACCCACATGCTGACACGTGCGGGTGAACAGGGAGGAGATTTGTGCATCTCCACCTCCTCTCCCGAGCAGAGAACTGTCAGCCATCAATCGCCATCTGCCGCTAAACTGTTGCGACTTTTGGTGTTAAAGAATTTTTTTAAATGTTCTTTCTAGTAATGAAGCTTTATTCTTGCTTCTTTTTGTGCCTCCCACCCCAGCCCTGGCTTGTCCATGCCGCTAAGGGAGGGGTTGTGGCAGAGAGGTTGGCTCACAGCAGCATTAGGCGTTTGACAGCTGAGAGTTCTGACTGCTGACAGGAAGCACGGACTTTTGTACACCTCTGCATGAGTGGGAAACTGAAAATCAAGCCTTAATATCGCATTCTCCATTGTTCCCGTTCAGTTTTACTTCCGAAGTGGCATAAAGCCTTTTCCTGGCCAGATCATGGAGGGGGAGGGCAGAGGGTACACTGTTTTCCCTTTTACAGGGGGGGCAACCCTGTGAAAGGGTCTTGGCTGAGTTCAACCAAGTTGTTCATTTATCAGTTCCTTAATGTCCTCAATTACTAATAAAGCTACAGAGAACAATCGGGTATAGGGCGGGATAGAAATACAAATAAATAAATAAATAAATAAATAAATAAATAAATAAATAAATAAATAAATAAATAAATAAATAAATAAATAAATAAATAAATAAATCCACATTTAGCAAAGGGGCACATGCAGAACTGCTGTCTGTAAGCAAAAATAGCTTTGGAGAACAGCCACTGAGCTGATTCTGGCTGGATTTAAAAAAGATTGTTCTTCCAGTACAGATAATTTTCCACAATTCACCATTTTTCACCTGTGTATAACTGTGGGTCAAGGGTACTTACGTTGCAGCCTGCCTGATGTAACCAAAATTATAGCCCCCATGATTGACATGCAGACAGCACTCACAAGGCTAACCCAACATTTACCTGCAATCTCTTTGCAACATGGCAAACAATGTTTGGATCTGATTCGATGCAAAAGGTAAGTACTTCTATGTAAGATGCAAGTTGGTTTGGCATGCTGCAGAGAACTCACCAGTTAACAGCAAATGGTTGTTAAGCTACTTAGATGCTGTGGGCATGCAAAAAAATAGGCAACAGTTTGGGCTCTACTCTGATTATACCAAACTGTGGTGGGTATATTGTAGCTTGTTCCTTTGCTGTTATTTGACAAAACATTTTTTCTGCCATTTCTAACCAACTGGCAAGAGTGATGAAACGCACAGTATACTAGGCTTAGATAAGGGAAACACAGTTTCAAATTCTTTCTGCATTCATTAGGAGGCTTTTGGAAAGTTGTTCCTGGAGCCTTTCAAAAGCCAGTTGTTCACATACAAAGACAAAAAACAGTGATAACTGTCAGCTTTCAAAGTACTTCATGTTCATAATGTTAATGTAGATCATGGGCCTGCAGTTAACACAATGATAAATTTAAACAAAATAGCTTCAGAAAGCATAGGCAAAAACTGTCAAAACTTGCCACTGCTGAAGGCAGCAGCTTCTGAACTCCTGGCTCTCCATTTAGGAAGAAAGTAAGCAAGCCTGTAAGAAGGCTAAACCATTTTATGAACTACTAGCTACGGTTTAGAAGTGATGCCTGAAGATCCACTCAATAAATTCAAATCTCACTCAAAGCATATGTTTTATATAACTAATGTATTTGCTTCCAGGTTTTTGCTTGAGGAGGTTTGATATAAAATCCTAGTGAATTTAATCAAGGTTTATTCTCTCAGTGATAAATGAGAAACCTTAGCAAACAATGTACATTGTCTTCCAACAAAAACGTGGGATACAAATAAACAGAAATTATATTGTGCTGACAACTTCTTAATACAGTCACTCTGCATGTTTCATAATTCTATGTAATTAAAATACTATAGAAATTATTAAATTACATGTTTAACTTATCTGGTGGCTAAAATGCAACATCCCACTGAAATCAACAGAAGACAACAATAGACCTCAATGGATTTTAAATTATGTCCCGAGTGATTAAAACTTTATTTTAAGAAATCTGTTTAGAATGAGTTTGTTTTCAAGTTTGCCTGGCAGCTTCACAAGCTGTAATTAGTTCAGTAAAGCTTTCCAGCTGAAATAAACTTTTTGGTGTTTGGAACTCTTGTACACTGAGTTACTTTCACAGTGAGCCAATACAGAAGGGCTGCAAAAGCTAAAATATTTCTAAGAAGCCATAAGCAAAGGGGTTTTGTTCCACAGGAACATAAGGAGTTTAAGGGTAGCTAATAGCTATAAGAAAAAGAAACTTACGAAGATAGATATTAATTTCAGTTGACACCACTTTGAGCACCAACAAATGATAGCTTGTAAAGGCACAATAGGAGGGAGATATGAAATAAGTCACTTGAGAATGTTGACTAGATTTAGCTAACATGCAATTAGCACAGTAGAAACTGTTACATTAAGCTCATACCATGCGCCTAACAAAGTTAACAAATGGAGAAGGGGCTGTTGTTAATTTTACATTACAAAAATGAAATTTGAATGAGAAAGGAAGCTTATTAGATTAGGCAGAACAAAATTATTTCATCTAGAGCTTCACATTTGCTGATCCTTATTACCCATGAACATTAAACTTAATCTAAGGATGCATTCTTTTTCTTAAAATATACCACTATGAGAATCCAGCCAATAACCCCACTTAGCTAAGCATTTCAGCAAGATGGCAAGACTGAAAAAAGCAAGTTGAGATAGTAACTTGATACAGCAAATGCAGGTGTGAAAAACAGGAGAATCACACAGTCCACATGATTTCCCATTAAGCACGCAGGACTCACTGGTGTTACAAAATGCAGCCAGGTTTGTCTTAACACCAGTTGGGAAGTGTAAACTATCAACAGCAAAAACAGGTTCTTATAAAAGTCATGTCAGAAAGCAGCATAAATGATAAACAATATCAAGCATGTGAGCAGTACAACAATAACAACTTACCTGTGATGCTTAGCTGGCATTTAGGAGGTAGAGTTCTTTATAGATTCCCACTAGCAGACCTTGACAACATACTATCAAAATTTTATCTAAACTGTAAGGAACAACTACATCCACATGTTAAGGACAAAACATCAATGCTAAGGGCAAGAGGTGCAGGAGGGAAAGTTATTTCTAAAGTTCAGAAATGTTTTAGGAATTATGAGCTGAATCTAAGCATTTCCACATTTTTTGAGGGCTGAGAGAAGTCAAACTTCAATTATTGGCAGCGTACATAAAAGCTCTACAAAAGCTACAAAAAAACCCCAGGAGATTCAAGAATGAAAGCATGCAGAACAGCTACAGACTTGGTCACATTCCACTTTGGCAGCTGTTGCAGGACCAGGACGGTTTGCATTGCAACAATGATACACCATTATTATGCTGTATTAGTCGTTACCAGGAAACAGAAAAAATGAGAAGCTGAGTGACTGTGAGCACTGATTTTAGCCACAGTCACATTCTGTGAAAGATATATGATCATGCAGTCTAAACAGCCTTTTTTTTTAAACTGAAGTTTCTCTTTGTTGGGTGCCAGGTATCCTGAATGAAACTTAGCTGTATATTCTCTCCCAACCTTGTGAGGCAAACATTTAAACAAACAAAAAGGGAGGAAGGAACTGTTTCTATGTCCTAACCGATAAAGATCAAAGAACGAGTGAAATGCCATGAGCTAAAAAAGGAAACAGAATCTTAGTCAGAGATATAAACTGTAATAAAAGTCTAATATTTTTGGATTTAAAAAAATCCAAAAAGCCACACTGGTCATAATCTAAACCTTAGCCTTGAGACTTTAAAAGACATACATATCAAATTTAGCTGTAGTTCCATTAAGGGTAGTAGAACTTTATGACTGAAATTAGATGCATGTGTAACAGGGTTTAGGCCATCTTGTTCAGAATATTGATTTGTATTCTGTACTCATTCTGCATAGCAGATAAGCATGTCTTTCTTACAGATCTCCTCTGGCTAAGGAAAAAAACCCATTTACTTCAGAAATTATTATTGGCAGTAAAATAAACTATAGTTTATGGATGGAAAGATAAAAGTAAATGAACAATGGAGGGATGGAAAGAGTATATTTGGGAAATATTCATATTTGATATGATTAAGGATAAAAAAAATAAGAAGGGAAGGGAAGCAAATGGGGTAAATATGGGAAATTTCGTTTCAGTACATTATAGAGGGGAGGGGAGGGGAAGTGGAAAGAATAAGAGATTCCCAGAGGAAAGAGAAGAAATAACTGGGGATGTGGACCTCTAGGAGAGGATCTTTAAGCATAAAATACTGGAATAAATTGCAATAGAAATTATTATACTTGTATTCATGTTTGGATTACCAGTTTTAAAAACCATTAGGTTTAAGCATATGCACAAACATGAAACATGCCTTTGCAAGTGAAAGCCATTTATTAGTGAGCTTGCTGTTCACAAGAACAATGTCAAAACATTTTTCACACAATCATAAAAATGCTTAGAAGGCAGCCCACTGAATATAATAAACGTTTCATGAGCCTAAGTAAGCATATGTAGGATGACTCTGTAAAGGCCTTTGTGCACTTACATTTGGGCTGGCCTACAACTATTGGACTCCCTTTCTGCATTGCAGGCCGGTCCAAGGGAGGCTCCACTGACCACTGGCACACAGAAGACCTGATTAAATAAGTCTACTGACAGCCCAGCAGGCCTGTTCCAGAACACTGCATGTCATGATCTGGACAAGCAGGCTTGCATGGTCTTGACCCACTAATCCAGATCATAGCCTTTGAGTGCAGAAAGTCCCTAAGCTAGGAAGTGTTATGGGGCACTTAATGAAAAAGCAGATGACTTTGTATGACAATACTTGTCTTGCAACTTTCTCCTGAAGACCCACGTCCATCCCAAATCTGCTCTGGAAGCATGATCTGCAGGTACATAATAGAAGGAAATCCATTCTTCTGGTAGGCAGAAAGTTTCTGAAGTCAACCAATATGATTTTTGAATCTCCTGTCTTTTATAAGACAATAGTGTATTGTTTTTTTACATTTCCAACATTTGTTGGAAATGTAAAAAAATTAATGGGACATTTTACCATATGTGGTGGACGTGTAAAAAGGCAAAGAAGTATTGGGTTATGATATATAATTTGATGTCAAGAATTTTGAAAAGGAACTTTAGATTTAATCCAGAATTGTTTTTGTTGGGGATTGTAGATAATACATTAGAAAGTGTAAACTCGTTAATCTTATATATGGTGACAGCTGCAAGATTACTGTATGCTCAAAAGTGGAAGGAAGAAGAGATACCATCGAGAGAAGAATGGCTAATTAAGATGACCGATTTGGCAGAAATGGACAAATTAACAAATTTATTAAATGACAGAACAACGGATAAATTCATGAGAGACTGGTCCCCCTTTATTGAGTATCTATCAGAGCTCGAACTGACGACAGATGGATTCGAGTAAGAACAAAGAATGAACAGGAAACCAAGGAGAGATAAAGATGCGGAGCAACAAAAGATGGATACAGAATATAGAAGTCAGACAAGCGGAGGAAGTCAAGGGAACCCCTAATAATGTAATGATGGGAAGAGTGTGTAAATGATTATTTTTTCTCTTTTAATTTGTGGTAAAATTTTAATAAATAATTTTTTTTAAAAAAAATACAATAGTGTATTGGATCATATTCTCCTATCTGTGATCCAAAATTCTCAACACCCAATACCGGGAAGGGTAAATGGCAAAGTACTGCTGCACACATGTCTGTCAATAGTTCTCTGGATTAAAAGCACAATACTGAAGCATTTCAGATTTTCCCAAATAAAAACCAGTATGTTCTTAATCTTGTTATCCTGTTGCCCTCTTAAGGGAATGTACGGTAGTTATGCATGAAGAAACAGCAGACATATATTAATTCTGTCCTCCAAGGCCTATTTTGCCACTGGGAACTTCTACCAAGGCTACTATCAGTCCACAAGATCGAGGAGTGAGTATCTACAGAGATAATCTACCTCCAAATAGGTCAAGTTTTTCCCTTTTTGCAGGCTGAATTGCTCCATTTTGCATATCATCATTCATTGTCAATATATACGTTGTGAGTTATGCCTGAAAAACAAAAGTAATGCAAACCAAGCTCGTCATGCAATAGAACAGCAGCAACACAAAAGCCACAGATCTTACATTTGGAGAAGGATCTGTTTGTTCATATTTTATCTCTTCTTTTCCATTTGCTTCAGACTGTGTCAGTTGGTATGATCTGCCTTCAATGAAAGTAATATAGTCTTTATAAGAGCATAATGGGCCTGCCAGGATACCCATGAAATTACAGTTGTAACTTAAATACTCCAGTAGACTTGGCATGCGTCTGCAATTCAAAGACAAGCAACTGGTGAGATATTATTTACGACATTAAGAACAACTCTTCCCTAAGAAGAATACCAATACCACAAACCGATTTAAGAAAATACTGTATGTAGTTTGTAAGCTATTAATACTTGTCTACATACCAGTGCAAGTTTAAAAAATGATGTGCTGTGCACAGTTTGGTACAATTAAGAGATTCTGATTTCTGTCACTGAGGAAAAATCCAAGAAGCAAAGCAAATCTGTCAACTCCACAAGAAAGTTGACTGAATAAAACTAAGCGACTTTGAGCTACTACAAATAATATCAAACTGAGCCACATCGGTGCCAGAAGGAGACTACACACAAAGTAATAATTTGAATTTCATTATTTTGTTCTTCTAAGAACCCTTGGGTATAACACAAGAGTCTCTCAGTTTGAATCTCCATTCTGCCATTAAAGCTCCTTAGGTTTTCCCAGCTATGAGCAAATAGCCCCACAGTCTTGGGAAAGGCAAAGACTAAGGAAGCAAACCCTGTTAGAAAATCCAGAGCGGAGTTCCTAAGGATGGACCATGTGTCACCTTTCTGGCAGCTCCTGCACCCTACCCAGTGCCAAATGTCATGTTTATACTCCTTTAGATCCCACTGACAAGGCCAAGAGGGAAAACCAATGTCTGGGCAATGTTGAATTTTAATACCATGCTCAGAAGGATGCCAATAACAGCAATTTGACCTACTTTTAAAATGCTTTATAGGTACATTACATACATGGGATAAAAACAACCTAGTGCAACCTTGTATAGCTACAAAATATCCGACTGCAGTCATGAGACTCAGGAGCCAGTTACAGTTCGAAAAGCTTACCTCACAGCTAGACATCGCTGTGATGGTGTTAGTTCTTCTTCCTTTCGAAACATTCCTGCAGACAGCAGAAAGAAACTGAAGGTATTAAGCTGACGAGACAGCAAATGGCAGGTTGATGTTAGAAGAACATGCTGCTACACTAACCAGAATATTTTGTTCTAACTCCTCAAAGATGCACCATGGTTTAGGGGTACATCTGTTATTTGCATGAGAATGAAATAAGACGTCCCCATTCGTTTTTATCTATTTTTTCTAAACAAATAGTCCCAACAGTCCCAATAACTACAATTTTGTATGCCTAGGTTTTAAGTTCTATACTATCACAATATTGAGACAGGCACAATTTACTTAAAAATTAAAAAAGGAAAAAATGGCAAGAAAAAAAAACAGACTTCACAAACTCTGAAGGTTTATTTACTTACTTTGTAGGAAAACTAATTATTGTTTTATCTTTTTTAAAAAATTAAAGAGCATACAAAACTAAGTACAAAACTTCTGAACTAGGTAGAGAGAAATTTCCATTTTTATAACCATTTCCGCTAGTCTTTCTATCCAATTCGTATAAAGCTTATCTATTGTATATCTGTTAAAAAGTATAAAATTAGTTCCCAAATGTCTTCATATCCTTTTGGAAGTCCTTGATTCTTATTTTAATTCACCAATTCAATAAATGTATGCCAATTTATAATAAACAGTTCTGCATTAGTTTGATTTTTACTAACTCTAATTTTATGACTATGTTTTCCCATCAAGGCAAAGTTCCAGACTCTAACATAAGAATAATTCATATCAGTTTCATGCATGTCTTTAAAAAAATATGGCCATCATTTGGAAAATAGCTGCCACAGAGAAGCCTGAAAGGGGAAATATATTTAATAGTGGAAATATATTTAAGAAAATGAAGGAGTTATTATAATTCAAAAATTAGCTCCCAAACTATTTTAATTTTGTCAAATGTCCACCACATATGTAAGTCCCTTTGATTTTACAAGCCCTCCAACATAAATGGGAGATTGTTTTCTTTATATATGGAATATTCCAAGGTGCGTTATACCATTTACACATTACATTTAGGAACATCTCTACAAGGGAAGTTTTGGCAAAATGTTCCCCACTGTGCTTGGTTTATCTGTATCCTAAGGCCATTTTCCATATCTTTCCTAAAGCATCCAGATTTCACAAATATATTTGCAATAGAATTTTGCATATTTGGAATAAAATATATTTTGTTGTTTACTGTTTCCTTTTACAAGTAAAAAATTCAAACTCCATTAAAGGTTTAGTACCTAAACAAATTATTTCCTTCCGTTTCAAAAATGTTTAACTGCAGTTACCATTCTAGGCAACTATAAGATATATCTGACAGGAAAGACTAGTATTTTTTATGTAATTGGTGCTCTGATCAATGTAAAAAAAAAATCAGAATAGACCTGTTGTTTCCGATTTCTTTTGCATTACTGCACTTCTTTGTACTAGAAACTGTAGGTGATATACCCATGGTAAAAAGGAAAATGGATAGGGAGACAATTTAAATATTTTCCTGGTCCATATTTTAAACATGGTTTTCTATATTTTTAAATATCTGGGGGGTTATTTCCAAAAAAAGGAATTGTACTTACACTATACTTTGGTTTAATCATTTCTATTTGAATCCACTTCTTATGTACTTCCACTTTTAATTCGCTTCTGTAAATGTATATTCAGAACAAGCTAATTTTCTCTTGAAAGTCTTTCCTTCATACTGTTGTAACAAAGAAGTTAGCTATTGCTTTATATCTATAATTCTGCCTAGCCAGCTTCTGGTAAAAGTCAAATAAAATTGCCAGTTTAGCCAATGTTCCAAGTGCAAAGAGAGAATTCCAGTCCACAACTGCCTGCATCTTACCATCATGAATTTCGTACGCCAAGCTTGTAATTTTTTGAGTAATTATCATCATGGGCCTGCAATGGAATCAGAGGAAAAGAGGAAAGACATATAATCAAAAGAAACAGAAGTCTTACAGGAATATCAGTTTCCTTTGAAAAGATAAAATCTAAATGTTATAGAGCATATTCTGCAGTTAAAAACGCAGAAAGGGTCCTTATATGTATCCATTACTGGCTCATCTAGGCCACTACCAATGGCAATGCCTAACAGAAGTTCCTCAGGGAAATCAGGGACTCCAACACCTGGATTCTTTCCCAATTCTATCTAGAAATGGAAGAAAATGAACCTATGTCCTTTGGTTTACAAATCATACCCTCTAATAACACCTGTAAACATTATTTTTAAAAGAATGTTACATTTGGCGGAATCCCTGGGGATGGAAAAGCTTAACTGAAGACGATGGTTGTGCTAACAGCAAAAGGGCTTTGCAAAGGAGAAACAGAAAGCAGCAGAATAAGGCTTCACAGGTGCACAGTAGTACATGTTAAGAGATTATTCCCCCTACCTTTCTCTGCTCATACAGCCTACTCTGGAGAATGCCCAAAAGCAAAAGAAGGCAAATGCTGTTCTATTCTCCTTTGAAACCCTCCGCTCCCAGAGAAGGAAGAGCCAAGCTAAGCTAGAAAAAAGGAGGGAAGCCTAGTCAAATCCCTGAGAGAAGAGGAGAGTGGTAACGGTTTGCCCCACCATAGTTTCACAGGTGCACAATTCACAGAGTAACACAGTTCCTCTCAAAAGCTGTGGCTTTAGATTTTATATGTGGATTTGTGTGCGTGTTGCATTTAAAGAAGCTTTCTTTCCTCCTAGTTGCTTAATTGCCCCTGCAGACTCCCCCAAAGACAAGGCAGAATTTGTAGCATTGGCAGTGTGGAGGGAGATGGCTAAACTTTCTTTGCGACTTCAGGGCTGCCTTCACAATCAGCAAGAGATTTACTGAGGGTTGGAAAAAGGAAGGAAAGTGATGGGGCGAGAGAAACTGAGTGACAAGGAGACATTTAGGCCGTGTCTTCACGGCAACCTTATCTCGTATTCAAAACGTTTTCAATCCTCGGAGTCCGCACGGCAGTTTGGCTTAACACGCTTCCCCCTTATTAAACCACCCCAAAGCGTGGTGAATCTCAATCCTGATTTCAACAGGACTCACTCCGGATCCTGCGCTTGAAACGTTTTACATTTTTTACCGTGTGGACAGTACCGTTTTAAGGGATGAGAATCCATGTTTAGGGTTTCCCTCTCCCAATAGCTTGCTTCCAAAGACAGTGATTTCAGTGTAAAAATCCACTTAACAGCGATCGCTACACTGTGGTGATGGAACCACTTCACACCTTGATGATTGGAATAACAATGTTGCAATTTTGTGCAATTCTAAAAGTTCTGACCTTTAGAAAGGGAAAGGGAAAGGGAGGGAGGAAAGCAGCTGAGGTTCTGTGTGAATGTTTAAAGCAAAGGGGCTTTACTTGCCGCTGCTGCTGTGTGGCCTGAGCAATGGGGAGAGGAGGGGAAAGAATCGCTGGCTGCCTGGTGCCATTTTTCTTCCATCTAGGCAAGCGGCAGCCACCCAGCCAGGCTCAGTGAAGGGGTCCCTTATGGGTGGCGCGTCCATGCCAGGAGGAAGAGGGCAGGGCAGCCCCGAAAAGCAGCTTTTAAAAAGCAGCCACTTGAGTCCCACCTTGAGTCACGTACTCCACATAGGATCCTCAGAATCCAGATTCAACGCGATTAAGTTAAAAGTAATGGGAACAGGCAAATTCGCGTTTGCATCCAGTTCTATTATTTCGGTTTAAGGAAACTAGACTAAGCTTTTAATGGGGATGCGCCCTTAATCAGTCAAAGGAAGAGGGAAGAGCCAGAAAGGACAAGGGAAGGGGGGGGGATTCCTCTTCTGAGCAGACTGAGGATGGGGGAAAGTAACCAGTGTGGCTGCAGACACTTGAACTAGTCATGCTTCACTTTAAAATGCAATATTTTAACCATGTTTTAGTCAGGGCTCTTCTTTCTACAAGTGCAAGTAATATTATTTTGTAGTTCTGCAAAACCACTGCATTTTTAGGGTGATATTGCACTCCTATGATCATTCTAAATGCTGCATAGAGAGGATGTGCTGAGTAAGAGAATAGCCTTGGTCTTGCCAGCCATCACTGAACTCTCTCACCATCATGTTCTCTCATATTCAAAGATGACTAGGAGAAAAGGGTGTATTTTCCCCATTCTCTGTTATGGACTGTGACGGTTTCAGGGTACAGGCTACAAACTGCTTTGCTTTCTGGCTTTGCTGGCTTCTTGCAAGCTGCAATAGCCAGCCTTGGTGCAAACAGCTTGTTGCAAACCCTGGGATTTGGGCTGCAAAAAGAGCGGGAAATCCTGTGCGGGCCCTGTTGCAGTGATTGGCTGGAGTAAGGTTTTGGAGGGAAAAGCTGTCCGGGGATCTGAGTGCTGGAGGGGCTAGAGAAGGAGTTCCCACCAATCAGGCTGGAGGGACAGCAACCTCTGTTAGGAGTCTCCAGCAGCATTTTATTGCGGCTAGAGCCAATCAGGATCAGGGGGCTGTGTATAAATGAACACAGAGTACAGCAGAAGGAGTCTTCATGCTGGGACAAGAGCTGAAAGGAAAAGAGCTGAACCTGAGGGAGCTGGAACCAGTAGCTGACCAGGGGTCTTCATGCTGGGAGAAGAGCTGAAGGGAACAGAAGAAGAGCTGAATCCTGAGGGAGCTGGACCAGTAGCTGACCATTGGTCTTTTGGGCTGAGTGATTTCTGAAGGAGGCAATCGGGTGGATTGTGGCTCTGAGGGAGACTTCACTAGCAACTGACCAGGCTGGATGATCGGTCAAGCAAGGACGGGACGGGCCTTGTGATCATCTAGAGCCACATTCTAGTACCCTGGCTGGGCTTGGGCTGTGGCCGAGTTAGTCAGGAGGGAGGAGGAACGTGTCTTTTAAAAGGTGAACTATTTTCCTGTAGAGGAAAGGGTTAGCTCCTAGCTTTAAGAGACTTGCAAATTTAAACTAACAACTACCTGAACCTTATTTTCCTTTTATTTATTTATTTATTTATTTATTTGTTTGTTTGTTTGTTTGTTTGTTTGTTTGTATTTCTATCCCGCCCTATACCCGAAGGTCTCAGGGCGGGTTACAATACTATATTAATCACAGGGTGTTTTTCCACTGTCACTAAAAGTACCCATTAAGTACCCATTAATGGGTATGTAATGGCATTTTTGTACCCCTTAATGGGTACTTAATGGGTACCTCCAGTGACAGTGGAAAAACACCCACAGACAGGTCCCTGCCCTCAGGCTTACAATCTAAAGAGACAAAAAACGAAAGGAAAATGGCGTGGGAGGGAACAGGGATTGCTTGTGTATAATAATAAACTTGTTTTTGTTTACTGTTGAAATGCTTGCTACCAGTGTTTGTGTCCACACTGTAGTATTCACTTGGCCATTGCACGAACCCAGCATCCTAACAGGGCCAAACCACTCCTAGTGAGGGCAGGCACTTTCTGGAACACTGGGCATCGTGGCATGGACTCATGCTGAAATTAAAATAAGAAAAAAAATCTACATCTCTTTAATACTGCCCCCATTTTATGACTGACTGAAACTTTCATCTCCACTAATAATATTATAATATTTATATTCTCTCCTTCAAATGATCTTGTAAGTTAAAAAAAAGATTGAACAAAAATTGCACCACCTGCATCAGATGAGTGGATTATAGTCTGTAACGTCTTATAACACACGTGTTTATGCATTACACATCAGGGAAAATATGCATAATTATTCATAATTGCTACTTCAAGAGCTATAGGTTTTCTAGACACCTTGGAAAGGGGGGGGGTAAATTAAGTTCCAAATCTAACAAACCAGATAAAAATTTTATAAGATGGTGTATTCTAAAATCTTGAAAGGCAAAAGCAGAAAACAATCCCAAAATGCGGATTGTTCCTGGTAATTAAGATCCATTTAAAAACAAAAAAGCAGTATCAGTTTGATCTGCAAATCAGATATTTGATTTATAAATTTGCTACATAAGTATTAGAACACAGTCCACTTTTAAAATGAGTTCGATTTTTCAAGATAATAAAAAGTAATTGGTGTTTTTGTGGAACCAGACATTGCTTGCCTTGCTGCTGTTTAGACACTTGGGTAATCAAAACAGCAGAGAAAGCAATACAGCAGTACACAAGAGAACACCATTCCCCAGCTGCATAATTTGAAGTACAAAAATAATGACCATATGTTCACGGTATATTTTCCTCTAATGGCATACTTGGTGATTCTGTGCCAACCTGTACGTCCATGAAACAAGATTACCCTCAGATAAATTAAGGACTCTTGTAAACATAAAGTATTCCCTAGGTATGGAGGAAATTAATTTGTAAATAAACAAAATCCAGAGGCAATGTGTTTTAAAGAAAAACCTAAAGGGAAACTGAACATGTCAAAACTGAGTGAGAAATACTGCTAATAGTTTTACTTATTATTCATAATTTTTCTTTGCTGTTAAGACACGTTAAAATAAATAAACTTTAAAAAAGAAAACCGACTGAGAAAAAGATAATATTAAAAACAAGCTTTTTCTAAGCTTCTTAGGTAGATTGGTTCTTTCTATGGAGGCATCCCTATGAACAAACTTATTCCAATAAGGGGAGAAAAATCGTAAAAACAAAGGCCTCATAAAGTTGCTCAAGAAAGCAGCAGGGCAAGAGCAGATGAGAGTATGTATTAAACCTCAATTATACCTATGAGAGATTTTTCAACCACAACAAATCAAAAAGCTATATGACTATTATTTTAAAACATTCATCTGTCGATTACACTTTGCTACAAGATGTTGTAACATTCTGTCAACCTACTTGTCCAGGATTCTAAAATCCCACATTATACCAAAATTACATTAAATATTTGACACTATAAACCTGAATTAGGAAGCTGATCAACCACTGACAAGAAAGATAATTACCAAAAACCTCATAGATATCAGATTTGGGAGTTTGTTTTGTTTTGTTCTTGGTGGTTTCTTTGTTTTTTTAGAGGATGAAGGGTAAGTAGGAGATTCGGAGGAGGTCCTCTCAAAAAAATGGAATAGAGAGAAATATTATTTCCATTCCTCTGATAAATCTAAATCTTGATTACAGTATTTACAAGCTTGATTACATACAAACTGTGATGTAGCTAAGCAGAGATTGGAGCAATCCCACCCCACTAAGTTACCTAGTACAATATAAGGTAACACAGTGTAATTCATCCAGGTTTGTTAATGGTGTGCAAGTACCACCAGAATCCTCAAGCAAGCATTCAACTTGGTCCATTGGAAGATAGTTTTACAGTGGAGGACTACAATTCTGGCTGATGCAAGAGAGCTAAAATCAACAGCAGCACGTTGACACCACAGATGGGCCTCAAACAGGCCTGCCTCCTGGGCAAAAGAAGTGCAGCAAAAAGTGTGTGTGAAGAAGAGTTGGCTTTTCTACCCTGCTTTTCTCACCCATTTAAGGGGACTCAAAGCGGTTGACTGATGGGGGTGTGAGAGCTCAGAAGAGAGCTGTGACTAGCCCAGGGTTACCCAGCTGGTTTCATGGGGGAGGGCAGATTTGAACCCGATATTCCCAATCCGGCTCCCTAACCACTAGACCAAACTGAAGTGATTCCATTTTGGCAATCCCTAGTAAAATTGTCACAGCCACGTAAACCTATGTCAAGAAAGAATTATAGAGTACACCCCCACTACCACAAATGGGTAACAATGTTAAAAAATCTAGAAACAACAAACAGCTACAAACTGCCATGAAAGATATTCAATATTCGACCCCACAATCCTTAATGCCACATAAATAATTGTAATATAGGAACCGTTATTTATTCTTACCCAGAAAAATCAGCAGAATATTGTCCATAGTCAAAGATATAGACTCTGGAAATTTGGCACACAGTGAGGTAACCCAAAGCAAAAACAAAACAATATCTGAAAAAGAAAAAATGTTATTCAATTATCTGCCTCATAGTTCCATAGATGAAAAGAAATGTGAATTAACAGTTTTTAGCTTTTCAAGTTCTACAGTTCATGACCTTCACGCCTTAAACCAGTGTCTCCTTAAATTAACCCATTCTCTAATGTTAATAACAAGCTTTCACCCCCTGAGCATCCTGGACTTAGCTCATGTGAAGTACAGTAGTCCTTTTCTGAAGAGAAGATACGTTTCACTGATGTATTTTAGGGGCCTGCCACCATTTGAGAAGAATTTTATGAAAGCTGAGTTTTTACTATGGCTTCCTTGAGTGGGAAATACTTAAATCCTGATTCATTCCATTAAGAATTTTAAATAGAAAAGCACATTTTTATGACTTGCAACTAGATTATATGCTATAAATAGTTTGCTACATCTTTTTCTTGTGAAACTCTACTTGTGAAACACTTTGGCCATTTCTGCACTTGAAGGCCCTGGACCGCTTCAGCTGGAACCACTGTCTGGATGAATACATGTCTTATTGTATTCCAGTCCAGTTGGTCATACTGGTTGCCTATACCAGGCATTCAATACAGATGCAGCAGCCTACTAAGGAATATGGTCTCTCTCTTCTACTCCTGAGTGCAAAAGAGGCAGGCCTTGCACTACACCATGCTAAAAGTAAGTTCAGAAAAGCCTTCTATCTTCACTGGAAAGAAGCTATGTATGATACGACAAAGTCATCAATTGTTATGTTAACTCACAAAAATTAATACCAAACATGATTATTGCAGGACAAATGCAGTCATATTCCGGTTTCTGCTATTAAGCTTACTGCTCCTGCTAAAGTTCATTAAGCATCCAATTCTGATATCACTGTAATCAAAGCTGCTATATTACATATCTTAGGGTTAGATCAATTATAATGAAAGTGTACTGAGGCTTTGTCAAAGATGCTCGGAAGAGAAGGAAACAAACCACCTATCAAAAATCATTCCAGTGTATCATAAGTTTGCATCTAAGACAGAGAAAGGAACCAAGTTTGGTAAGCCTGCCTTATATACAGAAAACTCCCACCTATTATGCACTAACCCCAAAGGACTCAAAGTATGCCCACAATATAATTATCATGCCAAGAGTTTGAATGAAAAGAACATTAGAAATATGTCTTATATGAACTTATAGATCCAATACACTGATAAAGAGACTTGTTTTATAAATCAGTTAAACTGCCTATAAACATTTGTCTACTTTCATTTTTATAATTTATCTACAGAGAATGTCAACAAATGTATTTTATAAACAATTAGTACTGCAAATGTGGCAAATGGATCTCTCTTTTGCTCAAATCATGGAAATTAACAAATTTGAAAGACTGAGAATTTACATCATTCAGATTGAGTCCGCACTAAAAAATAAAAAAGCCACCTCCATTCCCATGATTCCAGAATACATTTAAATCGCATCTTACTGATGTTACAGCAACTAATGCAAGTATAGTCAACAAATATTATCAAATGTATTATTTTTTTCAATCTGGTAAAAGCATTCACCCAAATTTTATTTGTGACAAGCAATCTTGTATTCCATCAGCTGTAAAGAGTGATCCCCACTTATTGGTTAACCAGACACTGTTTTTACTTTAAACAGTATATAAATAGTATTTGGCATAACCAGTTTATTTACATAACCTACTAGAACCATGTTCAAGATACACAGTAAGGGTATAGTACAACCTGTCTAGGAGACTATTACTTTAGTAACATTGACATATTTTTCTACGAAAGAAACAAGTGAATCCTATACTAAAAAACCACATATAGCTCAGAATTGCTCCCTGACCGCAGCCCATGGGCTATTTATTCCATCAACTAATACAAAAAGCAGCATTCTAGTAAATTATTTTGTTAGAAATGTCATTTCAAATAATGTGCACTATAGAAAATGAATTCAAATACAATACGCATATTAATGCAATGCATGAACCTTCTATAAACATTACTATTCCCTTAATGCAGAAGAATTTGCTAGAGCAATGACTATGAAAATGTGCGCGTTATGTAAAACCACAAGACCAGCACCGAGCATCTGTTTGCTTACAACATGTATTAATAAGCTGCATTAATTAAAACTCTTGTTTACAATAAATTATTTCAGCAATAAAACAAAAATATGCACAGCTATTTGTGGGCAACCACAAATTTCAGATGCTCCCGAGGCCTCAAAATACAGAAACTGAACAAGAAAAAAAGAATATGCTCATTTGTAAAAGGAATTGGTGAATTGTGCTGTTTTTATACCACATACATGCACTGTTGTCATGCAATATTCACAGAAACAGTAAGATAAGGAAGATTGGCAAAATGCTTGTTCCTCTTAAGGTTATGGTGAGCTCCTAGGCTTTAGGGGAGTTACAAATGATTAAATAAAATGGGTGATATCTTGACTACAGGAGACACAAGACTCAACAAAGGTGATCAAGCTTGAATGAGCAGACAAAATCAGGCCAAGCAGCTCCATCACTAAAGTCTTAAAAAAAAACTACTAAAAGCACACTTTTCCACCTCTGTTGTTGACAGTGATTAAATCAGATAATCTTTATTTCATTTTATTTGTAATGTTTGCTTTTTGTTTTATTCCTTGTAATCCACCTAGCCTCCAGAAATTTGTGGTATATAAATAAAAATTAAATTAAAAACGGCAGTTATGATGAACAAAGTCTTCTTGTCACCCTCAAAGAGCAACTCAAGCAAGGAATGACTACTGAGATATAGCCAAGGTCACATCCCCATGGACTTCATTTAGTCCAAATTGGACTATATTTATTCCGAATACGGAGGCCAGTCCAAACTGACCCGTCCCGATGCTCAATTTGAATGCGCCTCAGGGAAACAGCATCATTTTCTCTCTGCCCCCTCGTTCCTGATAGGAAGCGGGTTGATGTACCTACCTATATAATTTAAGTTTAAAAAATTTGGCTCTCAAAAGAAATTTCAGTTGTTGTACTGTTGATACTTGGCTCTGTTGACTAATGAGTTTGCTGACCACTGGTTTAGTGTATCACAGTGGGAGACTGAATGCTGACCACAGACTGTGTGGATTAGTGAGCTTGGATTACCTATGAGTGGTGCTGCAATCATGCCAAAAGCTTGTCTGGGAGGGGCTGAATGCTGCAGTCTCCTGGTATGGTGCCTGTGTGTTTTGACATTGCTATCCATAGGAAATCCTTTCTAGAATAACTGCTCTTGCTTCATTAATCTGCATTGATTTCCAGCACTCTGTGCTTACTACTAGGCACCTGTGGCAGCCTAGTTGCCCGCAAAAGTCCTCTGTGGTTTGGATTGGGGTAACAATGCCTGTAAGTGACTACTGGCTACTTACTGCTGTTAACACTGTAAGGAAAGAGAACTAAAAGTAATACACCATGACTTGCAAAGAATGTGTCTGTGACAAATTAAATTTCCTCCTCTCTGACAGAAGCACATTTCTCTAGTTCCTGAACCTCATCGGCAATTCAAGAATGGGGCTTTTCACTTGTATTGTATAATGTAATTGAAGGCTCTACTGCTGTTTGAACCAAAACCCCTTTTGTGCATTTCAGTAAACCAACGCACTAACCCCATTGTTCCTACTACAACATACCAAAGAAAATACAAGGAACTTTATTTTTTGTGGCTGTCATACAACAGTACCATTATTTTCTGAAAAGACTTGCTACAAGCCACACATAATTTGTCCTTAGTTCGTTATAATGAGAATGAGGGGAACAGAATTTGTCCTCAGGATGTTCTTTCAGTTAACACAGGTTTGAATTTATTCATGATTCTTTTGTACCTTCTAGAGCAAGAAGCAAGGCAGAATCCTACCCCATTGTGCTTCCACACAGAATTGTATTAGAAAGTATCATGAAATATACACTTATACACCATTTGCCCCCTTCCACTTTTACAAATGGATCAAAAGGTTATAACCTGGTTATCCACACTGATGAGAAATGTTGTATGTCCAAAGATACATCAACTGTACACGTGTAAAACTAAAGCGCAGGAATCAGGGCTTGAAGGATGGGCAATGGAACCTGATCTCAGCCACTTAGATATGATTTCCATTTTGAGGGCTGGTATTTCTGTTTTTATAGTATAGTTAAACTACTGTATTTTCCGGCGTATAACACAACTGGGTGTATAAGACGATCCCCAATTTTTCTACTTAAAATGGAGATTTTGCAAAACTGGGGTGCAGCCTAAACCGAGCCTCGGACTTGGGGAGAGATGGCAGCCTTACCTGCTAATCCCACGAATGTGCTTGTAGCTTTCCTTCTGGCACTGATGCCAGGGAAAAACTTTGCTCTGATAAAGATCTGTGGCTGCAATGCAGCTTTGGATTCTGCCTGTCTAGCGCGATTCGTCTATGATCCTGTAGGGGAGGGGGTGTTCCACCAAGCGAAATATGAAGAATCCTGCCATCATTTTCTCTTCAAAAGCCTCTCTGCTTTCAACCCCTCCCCTACTGGATCATAGGTGAATCTCGTGCTAGAGGGGCAGACTCTTCTAAAGCAGAGAAGAGAAAATGGGGGCAGGATTCTTCATATTTCGCTCGTTTAGCAAGGTTTTTTCCTTGTGTCAGTACCAGAAGGAAAGCTACAAGCCACATGAATGGGATTAGCAGGTAAGGCTGCTGTCTCTCCCCAAGTCCAAGGCTCGATTTAGGCTGCACCCCAGTTTTGTGCTGGCAGCTGTGGCCAGCAGGACCTGGGTGAGGGTATTACTGGTGTATAAGACGACCCCCAACTTTTCAGAAGATTTTTTGGGGTTAAAAATTCGTGTTATACGCCAGAAAATACGGTAATTCTCATAAGCAAAAAGGACAAATTTAATACTGTACTAGGATTTTTTTAAACAGTGTTCTTCCTCAAGAAAATCCTTGTCAAAAAAAAATAATTCTCTTTGTACTTTATACCTGCTGATTTCCTTCTTCCTTGCCCTAAAACATCTTTGCCAGTTATGTTTCCGTGAAACCAAATCAATTGCTAAAAAATCTCAGAATGTTTAAAAGGGAATTCTCATATAAGACTGCATGTTTATATCCCCCCCCCAAAAAAATCTAATTAAGAAAAAGAAAAATTGGCTTTTCTACCCCACTTTTCTCACCCTTAAGGGGACGCAAAGTGGTGGACAAACCTTCTGTTCTTCTCCCCATAACAGACACCCTGTGAGGTAGGTGGGGATGCGAGAGCTCTGAAAGAGAGCTGTGACTAGCCCAAGGTCACTCAGCTGGCTTTGTGGAGGAGTGTGGAATCAAATTAGAAGACTACCAAATAAGAGCCTGACACGTTAACCGCAAGACTAAATGACCTCATTTGCCATCAAGTTTTGTCATAAGTTGTGACATGCCCTGTGACCACCAGGTGAAGGGTGGGAAACCAATGTCAATCATCAGTGTTGGCTTTCTGTTTGCCTAGGAACACCTAACAGGAGAAATAATTTAAATTTAATTCTGTAAGTCGGGACAACAGATGGCAGAAAATACTTGCAAAAATCTTTTTCTTAGTTACAGTTGGAACCAAACCAGTCTAGTTATTAAAAAAAAATTTAGGTGGTACCAAAAAAGCTTGTTTTGTTCTCATCTGTTTAAACTATTTAAGTCCACAGAAGTTTGCTACATAGAGAGAATATCAAAATATACTGAGGCATATAACAGAAGATTTATTTATATTTTTTCACACATAAAAGACTTTTATTTCCTGAACTGATGCAACGGTCTCTTTTTTCTTGCGCAGTGTAAAGACATATGAGCAAGCATTTGAAAAATCCTTAAGTTGCTTCTGGTGACTGCATAGCCTTTAACAATATGGAAATGGCTTGCCATTAAATGGTTTGATATATATATATATCAAAATATACATACATATATATATATATATGTATGTTTTTACATACATATGTGTATGTACATATATATATACATACACACACAGGGTGTTTTTCCACTGTCACTAAAAGTACCCATTAAGTACCCATTAATGGGTACATAATGGCATTTTTGTACCCATTAATGGGTACTTAATGGGTACTTCTAGTGACAATGGACAAACACCCACCCACCCACCCCACCCCCACATATATATATCAACATAAGACACAAAAAATAACATTTTGACGATATACAGTGAATGTAGCATACACATATATCCCTTCACCTTCCATGCATGCACTCAGTTAGCATCATATAGTTTTTCTCTTTTACCTCTTGATATACTTTTAGTTGAACCAAAGGAACAGTCTTAATATTTCATCTCCCAAAATTTCTGGAACTTGAGGTCTCGTCGAATAGTTCAATAATTCTTTCTAGCTATCCTCTGTCTTGGAGTGTACTTCCAATCCTTGGCTTTTATATCTTATTTCCTGCATTTTCTCAAACCTATATTGTTCCATTAGGTACTTATACCAATTACCTAAACCATTTGCACACAAAGGTGATGCTTTATCACAAAGCTATGATCAGTTCCCACAGTGAACATTACCAAAATTTATTAGTGCTGTCAGTGCTTCGAATCTGCATGCTTCAAAATAATACAGTGTTAGTCCAAAACAGCTAAGAGGAATGCCAAGCTTATACTACATGTATGTGGCAGAACTTTTTACTCTACCCCAGTTTGCTTCCAGTCTTCCTATGCACGGGATTCAAATATTCACAGACGATTGAGCTTCAGACTTTCAGCATCCGGAACATTTAAAGCAAGAAACACCTGCCAGTACTGACAGAGCAAAGCCAAACTGGCTGGGATGGCATCTCTAAACACAGCTGTTAGAAACACTGCAGTGCAGACACATTCGAGAAAGGCTGGCACAAGCAAACACACAGATCTTGCTAACTATCCAGCAAGCAGGGCCTTTATTAAGGATCAGCAGAAACTAGTAAATGCTACGCTCAGCAGAACGTAAGGTGTGAACATCTTGCCTACTTTATGGAAATAATCTTTCTGCAGGAAATGTGTCATATGCTACAGACTGAAAAACCTCTAAGGTCTAAATATCCCTTAGTTGTTTGGCTACAAAGCTGTAGGTAAAAACTAAAGGCTTTTTATACTATGCTCTATCACCATTATTTTACAATTTACCTATCATAGTTTATCCAGATGTGTCATTTCTCAACCATAGAGGAATTCATACATACCTTCATATCTATAAATATCCTACAATTATATACTTTAAAACAGTCTTGTTATGTAGCACTACCCTGACCTAAGATGCAACCCAACTTTAAAACACTGGGTTTCTTTTTTAAAGCGATCTTTCTCTTTCTTATCACTCTGCAGAAGTGAAGGATGAAGCGGGAAGCTGCTGCTGTGTTTTCATACTGTATTAATATTTTGTATCCAAAAAAGAGTCTGAATAGGCAAACTCTTTCCTGCTTTGTTCCTATGAATGTATTAAGTGCTACTTTTTGCCGATATTTACACAAACACACAATTCTAACAATTGTTTCAGGCAAGGAAAAAAAACCTTGCTGAAGTTATATGCCCCAAGTTGCATAAATATTTCTATGAAAGCCAAATATCAGAGCTCAAGTTTACTGCAGCTTCGAAAGAGCTTTTGCTTGCAGGAAAAAGTCACCTTTAGCTCTCCCCCACCATCCCATTCTTGGCTTTCCAGAAATACCACCATTTATAAAGGAAACATGAGAGAATTCAAGGCCATATAAATCCATAATAATAAGAAGAGTTGGCTTTTCTATCCTGCTAAGCTTCAGCAACTTGAGTACGCTCCATTTAAGTGCTGGGTCACACTGCAAAGTATTCTGTTAACAGATTCAGGGACATTACTGAAGTTTAAATTTTCCATCTATCTGATAAATAACATAAAATGCTCGGGGAAAAAATGCAGCCTTGGCTGTTTCCCTTAACCTCAGTGGTAAGTAATATTTACATTTTAGATCATCAGGGGAATTTTTTCAACATACAATTCTTGCAGCATCTAAAAGACATAAGCTTAAGATCATTTTAATGAAGACTGAGCAAGAACTTTGACACTAATAACTGTCCCTGTGATTGATTGTACACTGGAATAGCCTGCCACATTCTAGCAAAGACAATCATAATTTATATTCTGTCACACCTTCTCTCTGCTATATATTCTTGACACAGTTTGAACGCCAGCTCTCCTGGTTTGAGGTATGGAACCTTTGTGTCCATCTGAGGCTAAGGGAACTCCACACCAGTGGCACTGAGGCCCTGTCCCCATGCAATTGAAAGTCTGCTGGAACTCTTCTTTTGCCTCTGAGCGGCCCCATTCCAGACTTTACAAGGCGCTTAGGGAGCTTAGGAAAGTGAGACACCCGCGATAAAATACGTCCACTTTAAAGAAGAGTTCCAGCGCTCTTTCGGCGATTCGCGGGTTTTGCTCACTATATCTGCCTTGAGGACGCTCCGTGGCAAAAGGGGCGGGGATTGCTTGCCTGCACACACAGCCAAAAAGCATTCACACATCTGAGAAATGCAGCAGGTTCGCTTCCTTTCCTTTGTAAAAAGAGCCAGAATTGCTCAGAATTGCAACATTGTTATCAAGTGATCTGTGAAAGCCTTAAAAGAGAATGAGCGAAGGATCGCGCTGCCGATGCCTGCAGCCGCTGACTTTGCTGGGACAGAAAGCCTTTTCTAACAGAGAACTGAGTGAAAGTAAGTGCTGAAAGTGAATGAATGAGCGATCATCTGCCTTTGCTAGGGGCGGGAAGCCGTTTCAGGAGACGGAGATCTGGCTATTTTTCCTTTTAACAAGAGAGGGGGCGGGGGGAAAAAGATGCCCGGAAAGAGAAGACGGCTACCATGGGGACGGAAAGTCCGTTTAGATCGCGGCTACCATGGGGGCGCTTATTCCGGAAGTGGAGGGGACTTTTAAAGTCAGCTATAACAGAGTGACGGCAGAGGAAGCCGAGAGGGGCTAATAAGTCTTTTGGGGACAGGGCCTGACGTAAAGGGCTCGTTTCTCAGTAGCATCACAAGAGGCAAGCCTACTGTCTCTTGATGTATCACCAAAACCTAGGAGAACAAGGAAATCTGCTGTCCCTAACCAAGATGATGCTTCCCATACAGTGCGGATAGCAAATCTGTACCTACTTAAGAGCAGGTGCAAATCAGACTGCCCCTAACTAAATTAGGAACAGGCAGTCCTTATTTCTGAGAATACCACTGCAGTTTCATATATGTATGGAAACTTCTGGAAACAACAAGAGCGATCCCTTTTTGCCCGCCTTTATCATAGCTAATGTGGCGTAGTGATTGAAGTAGCACATCTGCACCTAGGAATCACTGGATTTCAATGCCTAACACACTTTGAGAATAACATGCTTTGAGAATAAGTTGGAAAGGGGAATAATGGTGTATACTCTGGCTCTCACTTTTTTGGTAACAGACGTGTCATAAAATTTAAAATATAAGAAAATCATCACAGCAATATTTTGGTCCTAGCGCTAGCTGGAAACGTATTATACAATACTCTGAATGTATACTTGGATATAAGCTCCACCAAAGCTTGGGGAAAGGTGGCTTGGCACCAAACCTCCCTGTTTGGCAGGGCACTGAACTGAAACTAGCTCTGTAAATTACAGAGCAGTCCCAAACAGCAAGCATTTCTTGCTGGTGTTTGATAGCACTAAATTTGTTTATATAATAAACATGTTTTAATTTAACTAAGGCCTAACTATCATTGTAAAAGCATTGCCTCAAAGTTTTGTCTGGGCTTGCCCAAAATAAGAAATAGTAGGGCCTCAGCCTGAGGCAGATGTTAAGAACACAATGCTGAAGGAAACATTTCTGGTTTATTCACCCCTTCAAATAACAGAAAATAATCTTTCCTACCTCCTCAAGAAAAACCCGAATAGAGGATTTCTGAGCAGCAGAGGTAGTTAAGAAAAATGGCTAAGTGAGAAACATTATAGAAAACGCAAAGGCAGAGGCAATAAACACTCCCACTTGAACAAACTCTGATCTCCCTGGTGGCCATTTGCTAGAAAATAATTCTCCAAGGGAAATTCTTCCACTCGTCCTTTCAGCTGAAAAAATCCACTGTGTGAATGCCAAACAGGCTAGATTTTTATTCTTTACCATGTCTGTTAGTTACCTGGTAAGCATAATTAAACAGTAAAATAGCAAGCAGAGTAGGTTCAATTTAAACCCTTGGCTGATTCTATAACACTTACTTTCCTGTGTTAACTTTAAATTACATAACATAAAAATAAATCCCAGAGCAGCAACTCCCAAGTTTTCCTGAACTTGGATGAGCAAACTACAAGTACTGAGCAAACATAAAAGCTAGATATTGCTGTTTTTCAGCAAAATACAGAATTGCTTAAAATTCAAACACATGCCTTTTTGCACAGCTGAATTCACTACAAGTTCTCAATGCCCTTGAAAGAGGGTACTTTGCCGCACATAGTACAGTGCAGGAACAGGCATAAGGCCAAAGCATCTATCATGACAGCTAAGGGGGACTCCAGCTACTTTGAACCTCCTTCCAATGCATGAAATGGAAGTCATCTATCAGTCTCGGGTTGACAGCTGATTAAAAGGGAAGCTGACCAATGGTCCCACATACAAAGAACTAATTTATCGAAGTAGAAATATTTGCTTCAAAACATAAAATGCTTTAACAGGCAAATGTTACTCTGAAGACTGGAATAATGTTCAGATTTTAGTCCTTGACCTTCTCACTTTGGAAGGAGATATTTATGGATGTTCATACCAGTATTTTAACATGTAGTCTTGATTTTTGCTACGTCACACATCACCTGAAAATGCACTAGAGAAAATACATGAATTCCATATGTAGCTTTGTAGCAATTATAATTACCAGGCAACTGACACTAAAACAGGAGCCTGTTTAAACTTGGCTATATTTTGGAATATATCTCAGCGTAGAGGTCTGTTGTCCACATGCTAATGTAGACTCTGCCAGGCCTCACCTGGGGCCTGCTGTAGCCTGCACTGGCATGTAAACAGATGGTCCCTATTCCAGAATATATTCCAGAATAAAACCAAGTGCAAGTATGGCCCAGGTTAGGTTTCCTCCAGTTAAATCCACTCTACAGAAACATACTCAAGGATGATGTATCACACCTACAAATATTAGCCAAGAAAACACTCACTGCCAAGCATTTCCTTGAAACACTACTTGGACTAAATCTACAAACGTTCCAAAGAATGATCTTGTCATGGTCTCCTTTTACAAACCCTTTGTGTTACGAGGCCAGCAAAAGGAAACATATGTTTCTACTTTTTCTATATGCACATGATTCTGTCTCCATTTTTAATGGAGTCTGATTTATTTGACAGAAACAGTTTGTTGAGATAAGAAAGCATTCAGCATTACTACTATGACTCAGAGCTCATTTGCTTCCAGTCAAATCACTTGGCAGAACGACAGGTGGAGCATTAACCCTTAGAGAACCATCAGTAAAATACACAGTTGCTGCTTTTGGTGAAACCTCAATAACTAGAGGAGAAGGACAAAGGCTGAACCTGTCACAACCACCTCCCTAAAAGTCCTTTGGAATTTCCATTTGCACTTACTGAGTGACATAAACATTTTCCAAGTATAATTGATCTAAATTGAGTAAAGGACCAACAGATATAACTGTATTCTGAGGCACATAAAATTCCCACAAAAAATGGACAGCATAATCAACATTTCTTCTCTCTCTGAAAAGCAAATGAGATTAACTCTGACACCAAACTCATCTTCTCTCATAAAAATAATCTCCTCATGAATTATATGGTCTTTGGTCCAGAAATGAATTCCCAAAATTGTTTGAGACACACTACTGACTGGCACAAGAGTTTCGTATGAGCCTAAGCAGCAATCAGGACTGCAACCTTTGTCAATTCGCACTCTTAGACCACAAATATCAACCCAGCAAAGCTGTTGTCTGTGCAAATAATGATGATGATGGATCTCCCCAATTCACATCTGCAATCCATGTTAAGTATTACTCTAAGTGTGCTTCCAGACATTACTTACCTACATAGGATCAGTGTTTCATTCATTTTGACCCGCCCCACTTTGTTTTGTCCCAGGACTACATGTTAAAGACTGGTCAGTCACCATAAACTCCTAATCCTTCTGATCTGACCTTTCAAGAACCCTTGACACCGTCTCCTCCCCCTCACGTCTACTCCACCATTTTCCTACAGCCCCATCTGATTCATTTATTAAGTGATTAATTGACTGAACAATACACCAGCTGGCAGACCATAAGTGTGTTTTGTTTTTGTTTGTTGAACATTTGCAATGCTTCCTCTGTTTTTAATTTTACCTGGGCAGTTCCTCTCCCTTACCCAAACAGTAAATGAAGGCACACTTCCCACCTATGATACTTGCTTCATGTTTTTGATCTACATACCTCAGGGGAACACTTATGCCCTTTTTTTCACTTCTTCCAACACTCACACAAAAATGTTGATATTTCTGTTGATGTACTTCTTCCTGAACTTTCTCCTCACCCCAAATATCAAGCAGATCCAAAATTTCTGCTTGCTTCCATTTGTTCCACATCCATGGGCCCTTGAGAATGGGGAGTTAGCCACTAGGCCTGCAAAGAACTGCAGGCACTATAGTGTCAAGTACTGGAAGTCTGAGAGACAAGTGTGGTGCCACAGGAGTGGCAGCTATGTGATTGGATATTCAACTAACAGAGTTAACTTGTATCATTCCGGGAAGATGTCTCTGCTCGTTCACGTATATGCCCCTATTGTTGTTCCTAATCTTTTCATACTTCTCACTATTGTTGTTCACACAGCCATTCAGACTGGAACAACAGCAGCTTGTACCACCCTTATTTGTCTTCATGACATCCACATCTTAATTGTAGCAACTGGTAGCAAGAACCCATGTATGATACTGGATAGTTAGAGGTACTGTGACATGTGACTTGATACTGCTGTGCTTATGTGTGAACCCCCACCATCTGTCACCTTCACAGAGCTGCCATATCTTCTAAAATAGCTCAAAATATATATAAAAGGTTGCAATTAAATCTTATTAAATCTAAGAACTAAAAAAAAATAAACTAGGTCATAAGTTTTTAATTGGTTGGATTCTACTCAATATGTAGGTGCACAAATGATGTACTGTATACTATGGGTGTTTTTCCACTGTCACTAAAAGTACCCATTAAGTACCCATAAATGGGTACATAATGGCATTTTTGTATCCATTAATGGGTATTTCTAGTGACAGTGGAAAAACACCCTATATTTCAATGTTCACACATTTATGTATGAACGATTTTTCAAAAATAACCAAATCTTATACTGGTATGTAACATTAAATTAAACTACTTGTTGGGTGAAAGTCAGAAAGAACAATAGTTTTATATAGAAATGGAAAACCTGTCTGATGTTGCCAACTTCTAATATCTATATATTTTTGTGACACAGATGAAGAAAGATCAACTACTACAGAAAAAGAGCAGGATAAACTAGTTCAGGTACAGTGTATCCTCCTCCAATGCAGAGTTTCATAGCTGAGAGGTTATAATGCTACTTATAAATTATGACCATGGATCTCCTTACATGTTTCTGTATTTCGCCAGAACATGTTTTACTGCCAAAGGCCTTCTTCTTGATCCATCAGTCATGGCCTTTTGGCAGTTCAGAAAGGGCTTGCCGTAGCTGCTTTTTGAAAAACAACTTTGATCGTGGATTTGTGACTGTTGGTGACTTTTGACTGGGGGTTCTTGTGAGTTTGGAGAGCAGGGGTGAAATACTGGTTTGGGCAGCTTTGGATAGTTTTGACAGCTTCTGGGCGTTTTTGTATATACATTTCATTACATTTTAAGATAAGATTTAAAAAGAAAAGAAAAAGAAAAAATAGAGGAAACATAGCACCCATGTTACACCCTTGGTTAGCATATCATATCTTCTTGTGACCCCATTAAATATATTAGTTCTAAAAACCTAAAGTCAGTAGAGGCATGTGCCCATACCCGTTGATCTGGTTACTGCGGTTTCACTTATCCATGGGCAACTGGATAAGCCTCCTTATCCCCACCAAATGCCATTAGGCCTCCTGGAGGCTTCCCAGCAACCTGCTGCAGTTGGAAATAGTATGAAAACTCATACAATTTCCTGTGGTTCCTGGAAAATCCTGTGTGATTTCCTGTGATTCCTGGGAAATCCCATGGGAAATCTCACATGATTTCCCAGTGTTTCAAATGCAGATACAGAGACACACCTGTATTATCATTTTCTTTGCACAGAAAGTCAATGAAAGGTTCCCAGTTTTTACAAAAAGAACCCACTGCTTTATGCCTGAGCTTAGGGGTGTAGAATAGTAGTTTGGGCTGTTTTGGTGGTGTTTTAGTGCTTCTATGTGCTTTTGCTTGTATGATGCACTAAGCTATGTACTGTGGCTGATTATTTAAGTGACAAGGTTCCTGACTGAATTCATTGAACTTTGTACAATTCTGCTCCCTTTTTTTGAGACATGGTGACCCAAATTGTGCACAGAATTCCAAGTGAGGTCCCCTTTTAAAGGGAAGAAAATTATTCAGTTAAATTAAGTGAAAAACATTAGAATCAATGAACACCTTTAAAAATCTCTTCATGGTTATTTAAAATATATAGGAGAAAGCCTAAAAGCAGTTGCGGCTTTGGTATTAGCCAAAATTTCACACTCCATTGTAAGTCAAAACAAAGGACAACTTAAGGGACTATTAATGCAGCCTTCCTATTTTGGCATACGTGCTGTAGCAAATGTTATTAACGTGTGCACTTGTCTTCCCTTAAACAGCTGGTCAGACAAGAGAACTCCTTTGGAGATGAAGAATTTCATTTTAAAAAGGGGCTGCTGAATTAGTGTTTTTTTGTCCAAACTTACAGGCTCAAGGGAAGGAGATGCACAGGAGCTAGAACAGCTATTTCATCATCCCACAAAAGGAAGTTCGCTCTTTCCATTCCATTCCATTCCATTTTTATTTGTATACCGCCTTTCCAAAAGAAAACTCTGCCCAAGGCGGTTTACAACAAACAGAATATATACAATTCAAATACAATCATCACATAAAAAATACAGCCAATAAATATAGCAAGTAAGAAAATAAATTTCAATAACAAAAACATCAAATATATATCATAAACAACATACAAAATTCTAATAATAAGCTATGTAATCTAAAAAACTAGAATACACAGTTATCAAATAAAAAATAAACCATAAGACCAATTCATGCAAAACAATTCAAATATCGAAGGAGAAACTGAACCAAAACCGCAGCAAGTAACAACCACCAACCCAGGTGTCCATCCATTCTTCCATCTTCAGCTGGAACCCACATCTAGAAACACAGACCTTCCTTGTTTCTCCTCTCACCCCAGCCAGAGTCAGCCATAGTTTTTATATCTATCCTGGGGGAGGGCGTGGTGCAGGTTCCAGTCCCACAGGTGCAGCACAAACCTTCCTTGTTTCTCCTCTCACCCCAGCCAGAGTCAGCCATAGTTTTTTGCCCTTTTAGAAGTCAGGCTTTCAATAGGTAGTGTTGAACCAGTATTACACACATATAATACCGTGTTCCCACTTGGCTCAAAGCGCAATTAACAAAAATGGATGCGAATGCGCATTATGCATGTTCCCTTTTTTTGTTAATTCCACTTTAAAGCGGAGCACAGTGGCAGCACGGCGGCAGCAGCAGTAGCAGCAGCAGTGGCGGCCGAAAGGGAGAAGGGAGAGCCCATCCACCCACTCACCCACCGCCCGGCGTTCCTCCTCCCTATGCCTCGGGAGCACCACAGCTGTTTGGCGGGAAGCTGAGCGAGCGAGCAGAGCCGTGGCAGTGGTGCACTGCAGCCCAAAAGGCTGGTAGCAGCCACAATGGCAGGGCAAGCAAGGCAGTGAGGGAAGTTAGGATTTGTATGCAAACGGCTGCCGCAATGGCGAGAGGGTGAGAGGTGGTGGGTGAGAGAGCAATGGCGGCTGAGGCTGGGACCATGGGCACAATGGCAAAGCAGAGGCCAAAATGGCTGGTGGGCGAGGTGTGGGCACCATATATTTTGCTTTTAGTGCTCCCAAAGCAAAAATAAAGCGTATTACTGACAGAAACAGGAGTGAGAGTTATCTGAACTAGTGTTTTTTTTTAATTTGTTTTCTCCCAATTATTCCTCTTTTTAATGTGGAAAGCCACTTTTCAATGCGGACAGAGTGTTTTGAAAATGGTTTGGACAAGCCAAAAAAAATCCCAGTGGGAACAGGGGCACTTTTTTAAAAAAAAAAAGAGCTAATATTTCCCATTGAGTTTTCAAAATTGTAGCTGTTAAAAATATGTGTCAAAGAAAGACTCTTTAGAAATTAGAAAGATGTTAATCTGTGTATTAAATGTGCAGATAATGTAAAAGATGTATATAATTTTTGTACATATACTCATCAAGTTTATATAAAAAGTATTTTCATCATTAGAGAAATGGATGGCTCCAGCTTTTTCTCAACACTTTTTTTTTTCAAATTAACAGGGAAACACCAAATAGCCATAAACCCATTACCACAGGCCAAAGGCATCAGGGCTGGCCCCAGGAATAACCTGACAGAACCACTGGCTTGGAACCATCAAGGTTAAGGGAACTGGAACACATGGTGACAAAGCCTTCTCTGTCTGTTAAGACTGCTACTGACACTGGTTCTGTTCGGAAAGCAAACGGTCAGGGGAACAGGCAAACCAGCCGATATACTGCATTCACCTCCACCCCATTTTACTCTCACTCTCCCCCAAAATCAGCCCACAAACTGCTCTTGTTACATGCCGAGAACTAGTGTGCGACTCATTCCAGCTGCTAGAGCACTGAGGGAAGTGAAAGAAAGGTTAGGGCAGGGCCAATTCACCATCTGAAGTACCATATTTGCTGGCATATAGGATGTACCTGCATATTAGACGCACCCCCTTTTCTAGGGGTATTTTAGGGGGGAAATGGCCATATTGCTGCCTCCTCCTCCCTTCACTGTGGCCAAAGGAAGGGGAAGATAGAAATCATCTGTTTCCCCCTTCCTTTGGCCACCATTTGTTAGCATGTGGCAAAACCAACTGCAGCTGAAGGAAGTGGGAGATAAAAATAATTTCTATTTCTCCCCTTCCTGCAGCCACAGTTGGTTTGGATACAGCGAAACCAACTGCAGCTGAAGGAGGGGAAGACAGAAATTATTCTATTCCCTTTTCCTTTGGCTTTCACTGCATGCAAAAACAACAACTACTCTGGCCAAAAGAAGGGAGAAGATAGAAATCCATGGTGTTTTTATCTTATTCCTTCCTTCAGCTGCGGTATCAGGAAGGGGGAGATACCAGCACATAAGAAACACCCCATTTTGGGGGGGGCATTTTAAGGGGACAAAGTGTGTCTTATACACGGGCAAATACGGTAACTGCAGAGCTATCTGTTGCCCTAACCTGGAGCACCTCTTGGGCCATGCAGTTCAAATATCTGTGGTCAAGCTTAGTGCACCAGCCTTGGTAGCTGATGGGGGAAGAAAGAGCACCACCAGACGGAACAGAGTCAGCTCCATCTTCCTGCTGTGGTTGCCACAAGCAAGCCATACCATAGGAGCCTCTGAAGCGGCATCAGGTGAGGTAAGGCCACCTTGTGGTCCAGCTGAGGGCAGCAAAGAACTTGTGGTTCTTGAGGCAGAACCTGACAAAGCAAGTCACTTGCAGCCCCAAGCAGGGCCGCAAATGTCTAGGAAGATGAGCCATTGCATTTCTTGAGCACTGAAGTAGGTTTTGGGCAGGCAGACTGCAAAATTCACTCACTGGAGAGACCACACCGTGCTCCCACTGCTACATTCTGTCCCTGATGTTTTCTGCTACACAGTGCAAAAGAGATAGTAGATTTAGGGTTCCTAAGGATCTAGAGTTAGTTCAGCAGAGTATGTATATTCCATATCCACCATCCATGTATATGTTACCATATATTTAATTCATTTCTTGTTTTTTAACTTATAGTTTTTTTAAAAAAAAACTTTAACGGTGGGAAAGAATAATATGAACCCATTTATAGCCTATTGATAAAGCAATTCTCTCAATTCCTTACTGACTAGGAGTCTTGCCAGCTTTCATTTTCAAAGAGAAAAGCAAAAGCTTAACAGAACAGAAAACCTCCTTAATTAAAAAGGGAATGCTGTCTTAAATGACCTCTATCAACTCTCTCCCATAAAACAGAAGATTTCCATTCACTGTCATTTATTATCCATTCAGGAGAAAATAATATTGTCCATCTGCATAAGTTATATGTGGCAGTCATACAAATTTGTTATGTCTATTCAGTTCCACTAGTTGCTGAGCATAGGACTGCTGCAGCATATGTAAAAATTACATGTAACAGAAGCATGCCATATTTTACTGCAAATAAACTTCAGAGGCAATTATGCTAATGTGTTTCTACACAGACAGGTAGTTCAATTTTTAAAAAATATCATCATACCATTAATATCTTGGTTTTTCACTCCCCTTGATGCATTGCAAACTAAAGAAAGATGCTTTGTACTGCTGTGCCAGTACAGTGCCAGTGGGGCAAATAATATTAAAGCATAAAGCATGGGAATGCTCTAAATGTCAAAAAAGCAGACTCTTAGAGGGGAATCCTGGAAGGACGATGAGTACAGGGGTGTAAAAAGTATTGCAGAAATACTTTACTGAAATCTGCTACAGGCAGCAAAATCTTGTGAATTTCTTGGAAACCTGGCAAATACAGACTGCTGGTTTAAAATATTCTGAAGCATTATATACGTGGATATGATACTGAACATAACATTTCATTTAAAATAATGAAGTTCAGCACAACTTCTGTAAATTAGTTAATCTGCCAAAAATTGCTGCCTTCATCTTTTACTGCTTCCGATTTTTATATCTGGAACATGCCTGGGATAATAAAAGAAAAAAAAACATGACTACAAGTGGGACATTTTCTTTGGACCAATGGCCTGCACAGCCAGGGGAAATAACTTTCATCCATATACAAGGAGGGATGTGCACGAATATTCGTAACATTTGTTATCCATACAAATTCATAGAAACTCAGACATTTGTACATGAATTGTATGTTACAACAGTACATTAACATTCATATGAATACAAATGTTTTGGAACATTTCTACAAATAGTTCATACATTCATTAAACTGGGGATGCGTATTGGATATGTATCAGTACGTATGCGTTTGTATAAGATATGTATCCGATATGTATGTGTTTGTATAGGATCCGTACGCATTCATATCAGATATTCATACGAATTCATAAGAATACATTCGTATCGAATAGAATCCTATCACATTCGAAGGGGAGCTATTCGAATGAATACAAAATTTCTAACATTGATTATGAATTGAATGCCAAAAAAAAAATTTTTTGTTCACATCCCTATATACAAGATGGCAACAGTTCTCTGCTCATAATCCATAGCCTCCTTCTTCAAATAAATATTGTTTGGCTTTTGCTGAACTCAGGAACCTTTAATGAGTTGTTTGCCCAAAATTAGAAATTTAAAATTTGCTATTCCGTTTGAACCAAACTGAAGATCCCTTGGTTTGACTCTACTTTCCCCGTCAGGCAGGGTTTTTAATTCAAATTGGAACCTGTTTTGACCTGTTTCCCTGTTCCTGGAAGGAAATACATACTCAAATTCTTGTACTCAAACTGGGTGTTTCCATCAGTTTGTTTAAGCACTCCCGTGTTTTTGTTTTAACCGCCCAGAGACCTTCGGGTATGGGGCGGGATATAAATGTAAATAATAAATAATAAATAAATAAATAAATTTAGTCCTGTTCTCTCAAACAAACACAAAAAGTTTCTCAGGGAAACTTATTTTTAAAATCTTCAGTATTTTTCTGTTTTCATCTATACCTTCATATCTCAGTACTAAACAGAATCCTAAGCTAAACCTCTGGCTCCGCTTTGCAGGATATCTCAAGATAAGGATCTCTAGAAAGATATGCAATTCTTCCTTCAGAACTTCTGTGATACTAACCTGAGTATAAAATTATGAGAGTAGAACCCCTCTATTACATCCAACCAGATCTCTCTTACGTCTACTAACAATGTGTCCTCCTCTATATCTAAAGTACTGTACATATCTATGAGGTTTTATCAGAGACAGCTTAATATTCACTGAACTGAACTGGACAGCTGAACAGTATTATTAGTGGGTCACTAGCTGGAGAAAAGACAATATGCAATGGTTCTCATATGTCTGTACTGATGATCCCCTATAGTGACCTGCTATAAAATCACCATCATATTCCCTATCTGACCCAACCCAACATACTGGTGCTCCTTGCTCCCTCTTCGTAAGATAATTCTTTTCTATTCCAAATACAAATTTCAAAAGCTATAGTTAACAAACAATTAAACGTGGCTGAAAAAATCTTGCCCAATTCTAAAACAGCCCTTCAGTTTGATTGTTTCCCTGACTGAGAATCACATGACAGGCAGAGGTTGTATTTTTCCCTTTCTGGAGTGCATTTACTTTTTTCCTGAATAAGAAAGGAAATGCTGCAGCTGCTTGTTTTTTTAAAAAAAGTTTTATAAAATATTTGTATTTTAAAGAGATTTGAATACAGTATTCCTTTTGCATATGAATAAAACCTTTTTGCTTATCTCTTTCAGTACAGTTCTTTCATTTCACTCAAAATGTAGGTACAAATACTTGTGCTAGATAGATACTAGAGCTTTATTTTTTCAGATTCTTTTTATTTATTGCCCATTCTTTACCCTCAAGTCCCACTTGCCTGAAAGCGACAAGAGCCCAAAATACCTATGATCTTAGCAAAGCTTTCCAACAGTGTTTCATATATTTTTTATTTATAATCCATGGGCTAATCAACGGGTCACAAGGCAAGAGCCATAAAGCAGCAGCAGTCAACACCAAGGTTCACCATGAACTGTCAACATCAAGGTTTATTATCAATAAATGGTTTGTGTCTGTACAAACAGTGCATAGATCATTTGTTATTTTCAGCCATCTTTGCATTTACCTTTGCTGTCTCAGTAAAGGGTGGCTCACCTTTCACTGCAATTAGCAATTCCTTCCAAGCAGGGTTGTCCTACTCCTAGTGCAGAACAAGGCCATCCACATTGGGATGGCCTGCTCTGTGCTAGCCTCCATGCCTGCTCCAAAGCTGATGCTAGCTTTTGTGCCAGTGCAGGGAGCCTCTGAATGTTCCAAAGGCCAGAAACGGGGAACTATTACAGTGTTGAAATGGATCCTTCTTGGTATACAAGACCCTAACCCACTCCCTAGTATGCCAGTAGGTCTTGAAAAAATGTTCAAACAGTAGACTGGACCAGGTCACCATTTTTGGTGCCCTAAACCCATTTGATGCTCTGTCCTGTGCAGACAGAGCATACTAGATGGTGGTGGTGGAGCTTCTGCTATTCTGCAGTAGTGCAGTCTGGAAGGACCCAGACCAAACCATTTCCAGTCTATCGGCCTTAAGCCTTACATTCACTGACAAAATACTCAGCTGAATGTCTTCTAACTAATGCATTCTCACTTTTAGTGATTTACTCATGCAAGACAATCTACAATTACCCTGGAAATTTAAGAGTGGAAGATACAGCAAAATGATGTTGTATAGAATATTCCTGTTCACATTTCGAGCTATTCCATTTTCTAGTTCTCTGTCTCTAACCATAAACTGATATTCTATGTTCTCTGGATAGGTTCAGAGCACTACATTCTATGTTTTTTTTAAATGAAGTTTTTAAAAAAGCTGAGAGTCCTGCTCAGTTGCTATTTCCCTCTTTGCAAGAATCCTGTTAAATTTCCACTTAAGGTCTGTCTCTGCACCCCAACACTACCCCAAAATTTGCACTAGTTTCAAAACCAGTCCTGATAGCCATGAACGAAAAACCCATTTCATTGCCACAACAAAGCACTCTGCCAAAATAGATACCCAATGGCACTAGAATGGCTGTAGAGAGACTAGAAGTGAACTAGTACACTGTTTCAGCTACCTGATCTGGAATACCTTCTATCGTGTGCTGACTAAGCATATCAGTGGCTCTACTAATTTGATTGTTGCCTACTATATAGGAAAAAAAATATCAATTCTTTGCACTTTTCATGCAACAGATCTGATTTTTTTAACCAAGATTTTTTTTACTGATTTAAAAGCAAAAGACTGTCATCTCTACTTTGTTGTACAAATGAGCTGCACCAGCTGTCTTACTTTGACTAACATCTAAGAATGAGCTGATTATAGTCACAGATTAGAACCCAAAAAGCATAAAATACATATAAAAAGGAAAGCACCCACAAAAACACGTAAAAAGGAAGCACAGGTGCTGTTCCTTCATTGTGCCCTTGTTGATGCTGACAGCATGGGAGGGGGGGGAGGGAAGAATGCAAATGCCTCAAGGTGTATTTATCCCCCAAATTTACAAGAAGAGGCAGCAAGCTGCTTATCTTGATGCCTAAGTCAATAACCTCCAAGGGCTGAATTCAACGCATAAAACTGTTTCCACAAACAAAACAAAAACTACAAAGAAAATATTGTTCACAAAATTTCTTATGTGAAATGTTTTGAGCCAGTTTGGTCTAGTGGTTAGGGAGCCGCACTCTTATCTGGTAATGCTGGGTTTGATTCTGCCCTCCCCCATGAAGCCAGCTCAGTGACCCTGGGCTAGTCACAGCTCTCTTCTGAGCTCTCACAGCCCCACCTACCTCACAGGGTGTCTGTTGTGGGGAGAAGAATAGAAAAGCTTTGTCAGCTGCTTTGAGTCCCCTTAAATGGGGGAGAAAAGCGGGGGAGAAAAGCCAATTCTTCCTACAAGAATATTTATGGCTTTATATTCTACTTTTCTTCCAAGAAACTGAATATGGTATACTTTATTTCCCCCCTTTTCTATTTTATTTTTATAACAACCTTGCAAGAAGGAACAGGATTGCACTGAGGCCTTTAATGTATTCTTGCTGTGGAAGACAGACTGTGGTTACAACGTCATTTTCGACCTTCTTCAGGCCATCTTCAGGCCTGACTGCTTACACCTTTTCATTTCTATCTGTTTTATTTGTGGACGTTCCATTCATGAACGTGCAAATGGAGGGTGGAACGTCCACAAATAAAACAGAAATAAAAAAGGGTGAGCAGTCAGACCTGAAGATGGACTGAAGAAGATTTAAAGTGAAGGTGCAACCATGATCACATTCTACATATTACAATCAACTCCTATCTTTTCATTATTATTCTTTTCTCACCCTCAGTCACACATTTTTGAAGGTCTGCACTTACAAGCTTACAAGTTATTGCAAGAAAAATACTTGGGGACAGGAAGAGCGACTTGGCCTTTGGAATGTTCCTGGATTACCTGGAAGGTGCGGGTTTGCAAACCCCTGTTGAAAACTGAACTACTGCTTTCCACTGACTGGGGAAACCCTACATGACTCTGGTAGCAATTTTCAGGTTGCTACATGGTATAATGCTATTAAACTTGGCCAAAATAAAATAAAATAACTACCAGTATTCTAGTTCCTAAAGCCAGGCAATATATCCAAGATATAGAGGCACAAGGTTTGTTTGCAGAAACTTACACTATTTGATGCACTAGATCAATGATCTTCAATCTCTTTTCATTTCCCTACGCCTTTACAGCCTATTTCCAAAAATGTCTGCCCTTCATAATAGTTGTCATTTCAAATTCATATGTTGTAACTTGAAATTTCCAGCATTACCCATTTTTTTTCATATATCCCTAAATGTTCTGGTTCATATCCCAGGGGGTACACAGATCCAGTTTGGAAATTACTGCGCTACATCCCTAAGTCCCTCTACAAAAAAAACCTCCGACCCTATCAGCACCTTACATTATCCAGACCAACAGGACAGTTTTGTTTTTTAACTAAATGTGCTTTAACCACATATAAATATACTTACAGACATCATCAATAAATGGAACCTGCAAGGAAAGTGATCTGCTTTTGATTTTGATACTAAAAAGAGACAACCCAATGTAATAGGACACAACTGCACCTCCGAGATGTTTGCCACAAAAAGCAACTTTGTAATCTGCATTTTGGGCACACACAAACATATAGACACCACATGTGAGCTCTCTCACACACAAACATTCTCCATTACCACAGAGTGTTTGTTGGGCTGTCTGCTCATTCCCACCTCTATTTCACTTTCCCAAGAAAGAGGTGGGGTAATTTTCCATGGAAAACGATACCACACAAAAAAAGTTCCCCTCCTCCCCAACTTGGGAGAGCCAAAGAGACCATTTTAGGGATCATAAAAGTATCTGGGACAAAGAAGGAAAAGAGTCACCCTGATTTTTTTGCATGGCACATTCTGACTGATCAAGCTCTAGTATGTTGAACAAATCCAAAGCAAGGGGAAGAAGAACAATCTGAGATGTGCGTGAACAGGTTCATTTTTGTTTCTGTGGCCCTATCAAGCCTGAATGGGAAAGAAATATGTTTTTCCATCCCATTCAGGATTGGCAGGGGCTGTGCAAAGTCCCAGCAACCCCATCATTTGCAGTGTGAGGTCATCACAACACCCACATGGCACTGTTCCCTCCGAGCGACAAAGCTTGTTGGCAAGTGAAGCAGGGGGGCTGAGGAAAGGAACAAAGAAAGCTCTCACCTGCCCCTCACTTTCACCCCACATCCACAGAGGGTATTAAACATTGCAAACTGGCCCGATTTTTGAGCATCTCTATGATCACCCGATACAGGCAAGAAACCCATCTTCCTGGTTACTGAACGAATGTGACAAAATGTTGCTCCTACTGCAAATGTGCGCATTGTTATCTGAAAGCCCTTTCTGGAGGATGCACGAAGAATCACCCAAGAGTTGTGCTGGCCTGCTTCGACCCTAGTGACAAACAGTGACCAGAATAGTCACATGTGATCCAGAGGGCACACCCCAAAAAAGTTGATTTTCCTGCCTTTTCACTCCTCACATATTTTTCCAACACTGCACTTACTGGGCAGTGACAGGAGAAGGAATGTGTTTCGACTGCATTGTTGTAGTTACTCCTCTGTCAGTTTCTATAGCATGTTTGGATGATGATGCCATGGTTGTTTAAACTGTCCACATACAGTACGTACTTGAAGACAGTTCAAAGCAATAATATGTTTAATGATTAGTCTACTGACTATATCATGAAATAAAATACAAAGAATAGAGTACAAAATGAGACTAAAAATAAGATTAGTTACACTCATTGTTAAAATACTGAATCTAAAACATAGCAGCACCAATTCTGGCAGCCTTGATAATAAACAAGGCCACTCGAGAGGTGGTGCATTTATCAATTCCACTAAGAAGCCTATACATTTTATCTCTGTTGTCTGATAATTGATAATTCGCTAAAAAAGATATATATTGCTCTCTAATACTATTATAAAAAGTACAGTTTAAGAAAACATGGGGCATGTCCTCCACACCTTTAGCTTCACATGTACAGAGTCTACCTTGGACTGGAATTTTCAGGTACCGTCCTTGAGTCCAGTAGATTGAACCTCACCCTGGTAAAGGCGAGTCACAAGTTCAATGGTAAGGGGTACCTCAGATAGTTTTCCAGTTTCACTTGATGTTTGCAGACAGCTAGAAAAGAAGTTGCTTTGGCTTGTGTTATGGAGGTTAACTCATTTTGTGTTTCTATATCTATTGTGTGTTATTTTAATACTTCCTTTGCCTTGTGTCCTAATACTCCAAAGTCTTGCAAGGACAGAGCGAGATAATTTATCTTGGCTGCAAGTACTGTTAACCATGCCGGCTCAGATCTGAGGTTTGCTTGGTCTTTTCAAGACAGAGGTACAGAGTCTTTCTGGTATCACAAACACAAGTTTTAGCCAATAATTGAACTGTCTAGTTATAACATGACATCTCAGTGGAGCCGTCCCCAGCTCTGCCCAAACTGCTGCAGAAGAAGTTGATCTCAGCAATCCCAGGAACAAGCGCAGCTGCCTTAGTTGGAATACCTCCATTCAAAGTAGCAACAGCAGAATGAAGAAAAAAGGTACTGAAGAGTTTACTTAAGAGACAAAACCTTGAATCTAGATAGAGGACTCCACACAGTAGTCTGGCAAGGATATAGTTACACTCTGTGAGTTTTCAGAAGTGGGGGATCCAAACGAAGTAGTGACTAACTGTCAAAACTTAGTTCTCCACAACTTCTCTTGTTTTTGGTAAATTCAAGTAAGATTTGATAAAAAACTGATTCCCAAGCGATTATGGTTTCTATATAGTTTCAGTCTACTTTACAACAATCTACTTTTCTATTGTGAAAATTCTACAACCTTCCCTCCCTCAAGTTAACTGGCACAACAGTTTGAAAGCACATCCAACAACTGTGAAATATCCAGCCTCATCTGACATGAATGGATATAATACAGATAAGCAAACTGAAAAGAAACAAGGCTAATATCCATCCTATTTTTTAATTTACTTCTTTATTAAATTACTATCGTCCTCCACTCTGAGAGACTGACAATAGAAATACATATACAAAAAAAAGGCCCATATAAAAAACAAAAACAATTAAAGCATGTTATTAAAAATAAAATAAGAAATTTTAAAACTAGAACAGCCAGGACTCCTCCTTTGTAGTCGTGAACAGGCAGACAGATACACCACACACAGAGTAGAAGCAGCTATCAATATTCAGCCTGGAAACTCCATGTTGCCTAGTGGCTAGAGCACCAAGCTAGAACCTAGAAGTTCCTGAGCTCAAATCCCCATTCTGCTATAAAAGCTCAGGGGGTGACCTTGAGCCAGTTACTGCCGCATAGCCTAACCTACTTCCCAGGGATATTGGGGAAATCTGGATCAGCAGACTCATCCTTTTATAAATAATTAAAAGTACCCTCCATCATGGAATATTGAACGTTTTATAAGCAGTCAAAACAGCACAGCCCTTCTGTATGGGGGCCGTACTGTGCCTCACCTGCTCTCACTTTGCCTATCGAAGCCTATTTGGAGCTTAGGGATGGGGAAATTAACATGTCACAATGGGCAAAGAAGTCAACACGCTTTCTGAGCCTATCAGCCTTCAAAGACTAAATACTTAACCCCTAATAGTGTATGATCGTTATTCATATTTTCAGCATTTTCTAACACCCAGGCCAATATACAACATAGGTACACATAGACAGTCATATACATGTGTGTACCTTGTACAAACAAAATGAAAGGCCAATAATTTAAAATCACTAGAATAGGATGGGAACCATGAAAACACAGTGGAATTAGATTTGGTCAATCCTCCAAAATCTAAAGCAAGAAGGTACATTTATACAATCTTTTGGTAGCAGCTACAGCACTTTATATTACAGTCACTGGTGGTTGGTAGGCTTCCAGGCTGGGTGGGTGCAGGTGAGGAGATCAAGGAGGTGGAACCAGAGAAAGACAAAGAGGCAGAGCGAGAGGGTCATTATGACCTCCTCAAGCTTGGAGCTGATCAAGGGAACAGTGATGGAGCAACGGAAGGAGTACAACAAGGAGCAGGTGCATTCGCTGGTGGATTTCCCTCATGTTCAGCTGCCCCTTATCTACCCCCTACCTTGTCCTTCTTATTAAAAAGGGCCAGGCTTGTAAGATAGTCCAGTCCTCTTCAGGTAGATTCAACAGCACAATCAACTGAAAACTATTTCTTTACATTGTCAGCTGCTACAGAACATTATACCCTGACATAATTAAATGTTTAAGGCAGAGAACTTGCAAACAATTTAAGGAAACATTTTACCTGCTACGTATCAAAAATTACAGCAAGACCTCCCACCCTCTGGGCCTTCTTCATACACATTTTTGGTATTCTGAGAATCAGACAAGAGGAGGATTTTCAACCCCACCCCAAAAAGATATTTTCAAAGGAATCTAGACACTCAAAATTAAATACACAGGAATAGCAACTAGCTACAACTTCTAGACATTAACCACTATAACATCAGTCATGCTGCTGAGGACTGATGGAATTCAACATTTGGCAGTTAATTCATCCATTAACAAATCAGTAAGAAAATAGGGATGTCTAATACTCACTTGTGCATATTTTCCACTCCTATAATGATCATGATATAATAAGAAATTCCACTTTGTATAACAAAATGTAAGGCATACCTGAAAAAGAAAACATAGGACATTTGTTAGTTCATATATTCCTTTCAACTTTAAAGATACATGTAACTCTGATTAATTCATCCATTATGGAAAAAAGAAAGTCACTGATTTCAACCAAAAGTCCACACAAGGAAACCACCACCATCATACTGATAGGGAAGGATTGCTCCCTGCTTCGCAGAACTGGCTGTAATTTTACAACCAATCCTGCAGGGAGAACAACTTTCCCTCTGTAGGATTGGCTGGGAATTCCATTCCCACCATTTGGCCAGTAGATATAAAGTGACTGCATTTGTGGAACAATAACCAAACAGGCTTTGTCATTATGAAGATTTTTTTTCATACTTTCCCATTTAGTGTGTATATTTTTTAAACTCTGCATGCCAACGTGAACAGAAAACAATGACAGCTATTAAAGCAAAAGTGTCTTCTATTTAACTTACCAGACATTGCCTATACACAACTATGATCTGGCAGTTTAGAATAAACAATATTTTCTGTGTAGTTAACAGCTCATTCACTTGCACACCAGGTACTTTGTGTTCTGTTTTAGGAAGGAAAATAGGGGCCTTTCCGCACTAGGCCTTATTCTGGAATATATCCTGGAATAGGACCTTGCTGTCTGCCAGCTAGTGTAGACTATGGCAGGCCCCAGGCAAGACCAGCCATATCCTGCATTAGCAAGCAGACCACAGACCCCTATCCTGAAATATAATCCAGAATAAGGCCAAGGGCGGAAAGGGCCTAGTTCTAGGTAAAAGAACGGACAATCAGGCTCAAGAAAAGAAGAGAGTCCTAGGTAGATTGGAATAACACCTGGAACAGTTCTCCATCATCAGAAAACTTGCTTAGTCAGGTCTTGTGGAAAATATTAACAAAAGTAAGAGCAATTAGGCATGTCCAGATAAAAGGGGTTCACAAGACACTAATAGTTGCACTGTACAATTTGGGGGAAACACCCTTTCTAGGCAACTCCTTTAACAATAATGAAAAGCAGAACTGAGGCTTAATGGGCTACTAAAGGGAAGTACATAATATCCTCCTCTCTTACTTTCAATAATCTCACATATAGTGGAGTGGCAAGGGGCAAACAAACCTTTAGGTGGCTACTGGATTCCAAATCCGTAAGAACATGAGAGGAGCCCTAAAAGGAGCCCTGCTAGATTGGGCCATGGCCCATCTAGTCCAGCATCCTGTCTCACCCAGTGGCCCACAAGAGAAAACAAAAGCAAAGCCTTTACCTGTTCTCGACTCCTTGCAAAAGTCACTTGCAGACACTGTTGTTTTAATATATGCTGTTATTGTTTTAATATATTTTATTTTAACTGTTGTTACCTGCCCTGAGACCTTTGGGTATAGGGCAGGATAGAAATATAATAAACAAACATGTTAGAGCTCACTGAACTCATCAACCCATCTTTAAGGAAAGATAGTGCAAATACACCCATGGAGAGAGACTGGTGGGCAATGCAGACACAGCGCCATGATCATACAGAGTCTCGGGGTGTTTTTCCACTGTCACTAGAAGTACCCATTAAGTACCCATTAATGGGTACATAATGGCATTTTTGTACCCATTAATGGGTACTTAATGGGTACTTCTAGTGACAGTGGAAAAACACCCTCAGTGGAAAAGTGAGCATGGGAGCTTTGTAGCGGGACTGCAATTAACCCTTTCTTTGCACTATAATTTGTATCTCTACCCTGTCTTTGTGGAGTTCTGAGTGAAATTTCACAGATAAATTCTTAGATTCCAATAGGAAAAAAGCAGCTGAAAGTGTGCAGAAGTTTAATCACCTTCTGCCATGAATCACAACTGTCCCTCGAGAAATGTCCTCTCCTGCTTTAATCAGACAATGTCTATCAGAGTAGCATTATATGCATGCTTACACAGTATCTACTTCTGACCCTCAGAAGTTATGAAAAATCATAGAAATGAAGGATTCAATGTTCTGAACCAATTTTCTGTGCTCAATTGCTTGGTGCAGGGTCAAGTAGCAAGAAAGGTATAACTGGAATGATTCATGGAGAGTCTCGTTAGCCTTGGTGTACAAATGCCACTGTTAAGGGCAAGTGCTCACTGCACAGTTGTGCTATTCAGAATCCAGGTCACAGTTCCTCTTTGCCTCAATAAGTTTGCATATCATCAAATTTCAGAACATACAGCTTGTAATCCAGGCTGCACCTGCATAAATTCACTCTTTTACACTGTTATTCAAGACACCCTCCCATTTGAATTTGATATGGCAACTCTATCTCTCTACTAGGTGTCTCTGTTAAGGAAGTGAATAAAAATTGCTCAGAGCAACAGATTGTAAGAGGGAGAAAAGAGATACTATAACTTGATAATGCAGAAGGACAAAATAATAAAATGGGATCATTGCCTTCTCTGTAAAACCAGAGGATAGGAGAACTACTTAGGAGAGCCCATCAACCTCTCTGCTAGTAAGGTCATGTGGATCCTCTCCCGCTCCCCCCCCCCGCTCTCTCACACACACATATACATACAATGAAAACCAGACTGCAATAGGCCCGTAGCCCAGGGGGCAGAGGGGGAGCAGCCCCCCAAATTGTTCTTTGCTCCCTGTCAAAATTTTTAATCCACGAACGTGACATATTACTCATTCACCCCCAAATTTGTGATCCCCTTACCAATGGGAGTAAGAAGCAACATTTTGCAGAGAAGCACCAAGGGAGCAAGTGGTAATCTATAAGAGCAGCTCCTTCTCCCTCCCTGCAAACGCTTACATGCACATTTTAGTAAAAAGACATGGAAGCAAGAGCTTCCTGGTGCAACCAGTTGCTCTCTGCTCAGCCCAGTGGCAAAGGTTTATGCTGCCACCTTTGGAAGACAACTCTTCTCAGAGCACTGCGGGCAACTGCCCATCAGGATCCTTCCAAGGAGTAGCTCTCTTCCTGAGATCATCCTTTGGTAATGGCTCTGAGTAAGAGCGCCATCTGCTGGCCTTGGGATGCAAGCAGCAGCTTTTCATTACACCCTCATTCTCATCTAATTATCTGAGGCTTATAAGGTACTAGCCTCTCCCTAACTTTGCCTCTGTATCAGTCCTGACCCTTCAGAGACCTACGTTCCTGAAATTTTTGGATTACTGTTTGCTTACCTTGCCTTGGATTATATATACATATAAAAAAAATATTTACATTCTCTTTCCCATTAAAATATACTCTTGAAACAGTTTATAAAATATAGAAAATAAAAACAATTAAAATCACACTAATTACACAAAGGCACAATACATGCTTTTTTTCTGGGATTCTTCATACCCTTCCCTGTTTCCAAACTCCTAGAACCTACTGAGGTAGTCAACCTTGCCACTTCCAGTGCTAAGCTACCACTCTATCAGACAACACTAGAACCAGGCAGCACTCTATGAAGTGGATGGGTAGGAAAGTCAGATCAGACAAGGGGAAGTATTTTTTTCACCCAGGGGGTCATCAATCTATGGAATCCGTTGTCAGAAGAGATATTGACAGCAACTAGCGTAGACAGCTTTAAGAAAAGGTTAGACAAATTCATGGATGACAGATGATCAATGGCTACTAGAATGGATGCCTAGGTACTGCCTCCAGGCTGGTGAGACAAGCAGGATGCTGGGATTTGAGAGCATGTGAGGGTTTTGCCTTGTCTTCTGCTTAACATGCCCATAAGCAATTGGTGGGCCACTGCTAGACTAGTTGGGCTGTGGCCTGATCCAGCAGGGGTCCTCTTATATATTTATATTATACTCTGGTTCTGACTCTTGAACAGTTTTCTGACTTCTCCTGTGCTCTGTGTTTGGCTACTGTTTTTTCCTGAACCATCTTGAAACTCCCCAAAAGCCTTCTGCTCTTCTGCCACACTGCCTAAATTCCTCTGCATTCCCAGGCACCTCAAACCTTAAGATCTTCTACTCCTGTCACTAATCAAACCTCCAATCTTGCATCCACAGCCTTGCTCTTGCACCCTGCCATATTCCAAACCTCTGCTCAATTCTCATTTTCAGTTCTCAACCAACAAGGTCCAACGTTCCAGCTCAGCACCCGTCTTCTTCTCTGCCAGACACTTTTCTTCCTGTTCTAATTACAACCTATCACTTAACATCCTCTGTGTTCCCTGATCCTCCTGTGTTCTGGTTCTGTCTTCCAGAGCAGTGGTTCTCAACCTGGGGGTCGGGACCCCTTTGGGGGTCGAACTACCCTTTCAGAGGGGTTGTGACAAGTCTCCCACTGCCCTTCCCTCCCATTTCCCAGCTGTTCTACCCCCATGGTTGGGGGTCTCCACAACATGAGGAACTCCATTAAGGGGTCACTACATTAGGAAGGTTGAGAACCGCTGTTCCAGAGCTAGGCACACACAATATGATGCTTAAAGAGCCACTCAGGACTAGACTGCATATGTGCAAATCATATTAAGTGGAAGAAATCACACTTTACTCCTAATAACCAAAAACAGGCTGTATAAAACCATGACTTATAAGAGCCAGCTGTATACTGATCCAATGTTTTATTGCCTTTCCAGTAAGGACCATTAACCAATCAAAGGAGTGCAAAAGAAATTTCCTTACAAGTGCAGCTATTCCTATGGGTTACAGAACAAGTACCCCAATTTTGTACCTGAAATACAGTTCTAACCATCCTTGCTCATTGTCCATGATGACCAGAGCTGCCATAAGACATACTACAACTTCCCAGAGACATATATTTGAGGTGCTATATGGATATGTTAAATAAATACTGTACATATTTGAAAGATAATTTCAATCCAGGCTTTTATGAGTATTAGTCATGGGTACCAGCTGCAGTCTGTGACGTATGTAAAGGAACCAAGAACCTGGCAAGCATCACCAATGCACTTTAATAGTCCTATGCTGCACCAAGTCAAAATTCACATGGCATTTTGAATAAGAGTTAATCTTTATAACAGCTTAAGGAATCCAGTACCTCTTATACTTTTTTATTTTAAGGCACGCAAGAAATACAAATATACTGAGACAAAGTGAAAAAGAAACACGGATTTATTTCTTTTTTAAAGAGAAAACAATAATGGAGCATTAATGCACACATAATATGTACACATTAACATAAAGGAGTCCTCACTTTTTATCAAATATTCCTACAAACAAAGCAGCGTTACATTTTTTAACTTAAAAGAGTTAATAAAGTTAAAAAATCTGTTTTAATAGCGGGTATAAAGTCTATAAACATTTTGCAAATTTTACCAACAGAATCCATGTCTGAAGATCTTTTGGTACCTTCAGATAAGGAGTTATTTTCTGAGAAACAGCCATACTATTGTTCCATGCCAGTTCAGAAGTCCTAATGTTTTATTTCCTTTCCAATTTAGTGCAGTGTTTATTCTGGCTATAGAACGGTATCTTCAAAAATATTTAAAAGATATAACAAAAAAGTAGAAACTGTTGGCTCATTCAATATTTTGGAAATTTCCAAGTTATATTAAAAACACTTTACCATCACAATCCTGCCAGGAATTAGGTAAAATTGTTCCAGACATTTAGGGCAGCTAGGCAGTATACAAAGCCACCTATGTCACACTTAAAGAGTATTTAAGCTGAAACGGAATGTAATAATTTGGAGGGCCATAAGGAGTGCCACTAGTTATCTTTTTTTCATTCCAAACCTAATTTCCATTTAAATTTAAGAATAAAAATGGATTTTCAATATGAGAACCCTTATCTGGGATCCCATGACCGTAGAAATCTGTAAATCTATTAATTATTTAATTTAAAAAGCATAGTAATGCTTCCTAATATCAGAAAGATTTCAACTTCCATTTTGGGTTTTCCTCTGTAATGAAGTGAAAGAGAATCTTTGTTTTTTTATTTTTAAAAATAAAGACCTTTTGTTGAGAGTCTGAACTGGTGTTCAATGGAATATCTCAATCTTGAGGGAGATCTTATTCTAAAAGCAGCTTTTCTACCAGAAATAGTTTGGGTGTTTTTTTTTCTGTTTTGCTTTTTGTCTGTTTCACGGTTGATACAATTTTCCTCACAACCAGGACATAACTATAATAAAAGTTTTTTATGTTCTCAGGAATAATTGCCCCAAGATATTAAATAAAGTTGGGATAAGTCCACAGCATTGTTAGTCTGGAGTTTAAATATAAAATTTCAGACTTTTCTATATTTACTTTTAGTCCCACAGCCCATTCCAAATATAAATATAATCTTGAAGGGATTACATAGCATTATTGTCATGCTGTAAGCATAAAGGAGAATGAACATTTGTGATCTTCAATATTATAGGTTTATACTGCTGAATTTTCATGAAGTTTAATTGCTACAGGTGCTGTTCGCTTTGTCCCATTATGCAAAAAGAACATAACAGAATCTTCACTCTGATTACTATCTACTGGACAGATTTGCTATAACACTTTTACAAAGTGCTCACCTAATTATATGTACCTATCAATAACAGCAAATATCACCAACCCAGGCAATCAAAAGCCAAGTGGGAGGTCATGCTCAAGACTTACAGGAAGTGGATGCACACACCTATTGACGTTCTAGGCTTTCTAGGAGGACAAGCAGTTCTCCACCTCAGAAGACTTGGTAGGCTGAGAAGACAAGATGCTGACTGCAGTCATTCTAAGACTGCATGGATGACAACAGCAGAGTGGTGAAGGTCTGCGGGAAGGATGTAAAAACCTACTGATGTGATGGAGGATAGTGGGGCATAATGGAAGGATTGGGAGGTCCAATTTCGGAAGATGACAGGCATAATGGGGGAGGTACAGAGACGCCAAGGTGTAATCTGAGAAGGCAATGAGTACCAACTATAAGAAGGAGAGGTGGTGAAGTATGAACCAAAAACAAAGAAGGTATGAAGAGGGAAAGGGGAGAGGGCTGGGGTGCAATGTGGGAGGACTGATGAACTGTTTGACAAACAGGCCTATCAGTTCTAGATTCGTTCTAGAACAGATCTTTGCCAAGCTCCAATTTTTAGTTCAGGCATATCCCTAGTCTTGTGCCTGGAAGAATGCTAAGTAAACTCTTTCTTATTGGGGTTCAATAAGCCCAGGATTTAACAACCCCTAACTGTCTAGTAATGACACAAAGTGAGAGGGTGATATTTTTCTAGAACCAAAAACTCACCTGCCCTTGGTTAAATTCCTCACCCTATTCAGATCACCACCAATCAAGAGATCTTACCGAATGTTGAGTCTAAAAAAGTAAATTGGGCCTTATTCAGACAATAAATTGAAACTAAGTTTATACGTTTATCATCCTACAGGCCCTTAACAAAAATGAATCTGCCAGCACCATCTCACAGAGGGGTTTTTTTTAATTGAAGAGCGGGGTGCCTTTACATATAATAACGGAAGCACTCTTCCTACTTTTTTACGTGTGGAGCCTCCTGTCAGACTTTCGACATGTATGAGGAATTCTATCACATGTATACATAATACATGCATCATACTGGCTAACTTTTTATCACCAAATAACTTGGACAATATTTGGGTTTAGACTGCAAAGACTGGGGGGTAGGGGGTGGAATGAAGTTACTTACCATCCAAAACAAAAAAGTGCAAGATAAAGGCCCAAAAGGGTGGCAACAACATGCCTTATAAACGGACTAGTTTTGCTTGAATGAAGGTAAGTTCGAAACCAAACAGCAGCAAGCAAGGCAAACAGTTGGCACACTACAAAGTTGATCTGCAAAAAAAGAATTATTTGAATCAGTTTGTGCTTAAACTATCAGTCGTCTGCTTACACAGTAACAATTTTTTAAAATTTAAAAGCCACTCGTGAGAGCAATGTGATTTGAGGCACTTGTTCATTCAACAAACACCATCTCTGATGCTCCAGAAACATTTCCCATAGCTACTTTATCATAACAATCCTACATAAGCCAAATGAGTCAGTTGCAAGGATGCTGACAACTAGCTCAAGCTATATGTAGAATTCCATACCCAGGAATGCAAAAAATCATAGGAATGTACATTAGTCAGTAACGCAAAGCCAGTGTGTAAAAACAGGACTAACATCGACTCTCTTGACAGAACTGTTGCTGTAGTTCATGTCTTATCTTTTGAAGTCACAGTGGAAAATAACTGTTTACACTGTGTTTTAGAACTAAGTGGCAATTATTTCTGAATAATAATTAGGTATTTATTTAATGTGAGGCATTTTTATACTGCTTACCGCTTTGAGTTCTCAAAGCGAAATAGTAGTTAAACATAAACATTACTGACTTAAAACAACAAACTTATTTTTAAAAAGTCAAAACAGGAGGAACAATACATACTACTAATCTCTGAAGCTAAACTAACTCTTCCACTGCAGGATAGCTTACAAGCTTATTTCCCCATCCTAGAATCTGCTCTATCAAAGTTCCTTAGATGCATTCTTAATGCTCCTCAATGTGTTTTTGCACCTGCAGGCTGGAATTTCAAAAGTGGAGACGCCTTTTGGATTACAACCTTGAGTCTGTAGTTTACAATGAGTATCTGCCCAAACAGGCCTGACTTTCAATTGTCTTAAATGGTAATTTTAAGTCAGATTAACATAAACCTGTATACCAATTAAGTATCTGGAGCACATTCACCAGACTTTTAAAAAAGTATGATAAACTGCCTTCTACTATATTTTAGGGCAGGTACATGAAAATGCTGTAAGAATGATGTATGTGTCCCTGTGAAAATCTGGTTCGACACCAGTTTTCCAAGTACTACTGAATGGTTTCTGTTACTGATGTCTAAGAGAGGAACTAAGGTTCAACTCTCCAGTTAAATATCCCAAATATACTGAATTTTAACACCAGCAAGTGCCAAAAGGATGTCTGCTCACAATGTTCTGGTTAATGAAGATCTGTGTCTTACCGGCAAATTGCTATGTTCATATTTTTTTCTATGTTGAATGTTTTACTTGTTTTTTTGAAAACTGTAATGTAGTATTTGTGTTGTAATTTTACAAATTAATACAGCAATATTACACATGTTAGGTGCAATAAGGATACACTTCAAGGACATATAATGCCTTATTTTCATAACCAGAAATATCAAAATCACAGTTACAAGATAAAGGGAATTACAGGCTTAACCCACTGGTATGCATACAATGAAGTGGGGGTTAAAAAACTTTCACTGATAAAATACAAACTCAAAATAGAATAATCAGGTTTGCCAGACATTGTAAAATTTCAATTTATGCTTTTCTGCTGATGATCACTCCTAACAAATGCATAAACAAATATGTGCCATTGATCTAATCTTTACAAAACAGTAATTAATGTTTTTCAAGTCCATTTAAAGACCAGTATGTGTAATTTCAAGTACATCCAAACTAAAGATAAAATTACTAAAATTTTTACTCCATATAAAATGCACTGGCATATCAGGCACCTATAATTTGCCAATGAATATATTATATTATAAATATTTAGATTTTTTAAAAAAGATAGCAAGGTATTCTAGATAAATTTATTTTGGGGAAAATTGGCTCTTGAATATCAAAATACATAATATAATACTGTAACCCACCCCGAGACCTTTGGGTATAGGGCAGGATAGAAATACAAATAAATAAATACATAAATAAATAAATACACTGTAACTGGATTCACCTTTTGAACTCTACAAAGTTAACATGAACTTAATAAACGAAATGAGTATGTCAAATATTTTTTCTAATACAAAAAATGCAAATAATTTCATACATTTTAACTTATTTTGCTTTCCAGACCTTTGAAATCCATATCACTAATGGCACATATGTATGCGGGTAAGTATAAGCTTACACACAAAGACATATGACATGAATAAAACTGAATTGTATTGCTTAGGATTGTGACAACTGACCAGAAGTACAAAGAATATCATTCATTAAGACACAGAAAAAGTTAAGATATATTTACAAAGTTAGGATCTGTGAAAATAGTGCATGCCATAAAAGTGCCAGTCCCACGGGCACTCACTATAACATGCACCATGAGGTTCTACTTCATCAGCAGATACAGAATGCATATAAAAGACTATGTTTCCTTCCAAATTTGAGAATGAGAATGCAGTAAAACGATTTTTATCCACCCCACTCCCATTTATGTAAGCAATACACACTGCAATCCCCAGGTGAAAGAAATTACTCAAGAATTACTTGGAGTGATACTGGCCCCCTCCTTATACAAGGAATTCTAAATGTGGTCCGGTATAATCAATTGCTTTCCAAATAACACAGGAAGTAAACTGGCCTCTATTTGTGTAAAACTATAATGATTCATATCATTTCAAAGTAAAGTCAGCACTTCTATCCACTTTGCAATGAGAAAACTCTCCCAAGCATCAAAGAACATTCAAAAGAGGCCGTTTCTACACTTACCTGCAGTGGACTACACTAGTGAGATCAGATCAGCTGCAGCTGTCCACCTCCAGAACCCATCCACATGTCCTGGAAGTTGGAACAATGCCATCCGAATCTGGAAGGTTGTAAAGTTCCTAACTCTTTAGTCCCATATGGGTCGTGCAATTTGGTGTGCTACCAAAGTGGATTCCCTACTAAACCAGAATCCAGAAGTATTCACCAAATTCTCACGCTTATACAATCTGGTTTAGCAACCACTGGAACACTGGTAGACTTTTAAAGAAAGGTTTACCAGTATACTAGACTAGGCAGCCATTTGAGGCAACCTAGTCAGGTCCACACTTTGTCCAGTGTGGATGGAATGTTCTGGCAAGCAGCCATTTGAGGTGACTTACTAGTACGTATGGAGTGCCGGTATATTAGAAAATGGTCCTTTCCTTTCAGCTTCAAGATGGGAACTCCCTTGCTTCAGTTCTGAGAGCAGGGGAAGCACTCTTTTTTACCTGACAAATCTCATCAAGGGACTCCCCAGCTGTGATTGTGATAGGCGGGAAGGCTCCCCCTCCACAGCAAGATCTCAAAATTGCAGGCAGTCCTACCATATGGGGAGGGGGGGTAAATCTGCCACTCACAAATGTGCCTGGGGAGTCTCTTGCTGCAATTTGGCAAACTAGAGGCATCCAGCAGTATGTAGAAAGCAAACTGACGCTTTTAAGAGGAGCACTTTCTTCTCCTAATGCAATTGCCTAGGTGGTGAAAAGGATTTTCTCCAAGTATGGACCTCAGTAAATGGAGATTATTACTATTGTACTGAATTTCAATTTCATATTTTGCATACAATACGTTCTTCATCTAAGCAGAAAGTGCATTGCTAACCTCCAACAATATATGGAGCGCAATGTCATGTGGAGATAAGTGAAAACAAATACTTAAATACATGAAAGTCTGATGCATCAACATAACAAAATATTGTATTTTGTATTATATTTGGAGGGAACATAAGGTACACTATATAGTAATCTTATTTTCACAGTCAGAATGGAAGGAAGAAGAGAGAAAGATAAAGCAGTTGCAGGGAATTGGAAACATATACTGATGTAACACTCATTTTTAGATTATACAGATTTTTAGACTATACAGATTTAATTGTGCATATGGATTATCTGTATTACTTAATTTCTTTGCATTACAGTAAATTCTGCCCTTTCTTAACACCTTGAAGTGGCAAGCATCTTATTCTTCAAGTCTTGGAAGAAAGGTTAGCCTAAAGACATCCAGAGGCCCTTGTCCAGTATTCTAGCCAGTAGGTCACACTACATCTCACATTGATTGAAGTGCTACTTGATGGTAAATAAACACTGATCCTTTCAACTACAGAAACACAGCACCGTACTAGAAAAACATATATTTTAAAAATATTTATATTCTAGCTTTCTTTAAGAATTCCAGGATTATGTACAACAATAAAAACATGAAAATAATTTAACCAAAATGTGACTCCACTAACAGAGTCAAAAGTACAAAAATCTGAAGCAGATTCCAAAATCTTGAGTTAATACTGCTTTCTTTCAGAAAAGAAATGACACCATAGCTAAAAAATGCACTCCCTAGTTGTAGTGAGATGGCTTTTTGCAGGCAAGGAAACAATGATGAAAGCATCACCCACAAATCTCAGGGACTGGGAGTAAGTAATCCTTTAAGGCAGGGTTTCCCAAACTGTGGGTTGGGACCCACCTCTAGGAAATTTAACCATATTTGAAATAACTTTTTTGATGTAATTATTTAATTAAGTAATTAAAAAAATTATTAAAACTTTGTTATCTGAAAAATCCTTTATTCATATTGGTAACGGTTAAATTTCCTAGAGGTGGGTCCCGAGTTGGTAAACTTATATTAGATGGGTCGTAGCCCAGACAACTTTGGGAACCACTGCTTTAAGGAATTTGTCCCAAGTGATACAGGCAACAAATCTCTTTAAATGTTGCACAATGGCAAAACTGCAATCCACGTGACTCTCTTAAGATGTCACATATAGACTGTGGTCACACCTTCACTTTAATCCTTCTTCAGTCCATCTTCCGAACCCACTACATTTTGGCAGCACACCTTTTCAGTCCAATTTATTTGCTGACTTTACTCTTTTCAATCGTGCTTCCCTGAGTCCTGATTTTTACAGGTCTCAAGCCATTATAGAGTGTTAATCCCTTTTCATTTTTGGGGTGTGTGATCAGGGAAGAAGACTAAAGGGGGCTGAACTATTTGAGTGACAGAACCTTCATCCTACCAGAGTGCAAGCAGTGTTGTGACGGTGGAGAGTAGGGTAGATCATAAAGGACCAGGACAAAATGTCTGAGCATAGCAACCCAAATTAAGGACAAAATGAAGGATTATCAGGTATGGGGTATGACTGGAGTTAGGGCATCTTGAGTCCTGTTTCTTAATAAAATGGATTATTTCAGTACGGTATGACCATGGCCATAGTAAGAGCAAACTATTAAAGCATTAAAACTATAAAGAGATAAACACTAGGTGTGCAAACCAGTCTTTCAAAACATTCAAAATAATTTTGCACCCTCAAAGCAGAGCCCAATATTATGATTTGTTATACAATGACATTGCTCCACAGTGCCCATTTTCAGGGCCACCTTTGCTCCAGAAAGCAGCACAATGTTATATGTGTTCTTCCCACCTTCGAGAGACCTAGAGAAGCACCTGAGCTTTCCTATATACCACCCTTCACCTTATGAATTTGTGGCCGTTCCGATGTTCTACAACAGTGTTTTACAAACTTGCATTAAACTTTATTTTAAAAAAAACTCCCAATAATTATTTTCATGAGACATTTTGAGACTTTGTAAGAACAGCTTACAGCTTACTTTTCCTGTGGTGGAAAGGATAAAAGCAGGGATGCAAAACAGGCGCACTTCCCCAAATCTATAGAAAAAACTGGAGTGCGATTCAACATCACCGAGAAACTGCAGAAGTTTTTATGTCCAGATTATCACGAGCGTACAAAAAGAACTAACTTGAGGCTCTACTCAAGGAATATGGAGCTGGATTAAATAACAAATGTGTCTTTATCAGCTGCTGATGGTTATATATATATAAAACCAAGGCATTATTTTGTTTGGCCCGGTTCCCATTACAACAAGCTTAAAACGGTTTTCCTAAACCAAAATAATAGAATCGGTTGCTAACAGGAATTTGCCTGATCCCATTACTTTCAACTTAATCGGTTGCTAACACGAATTTGCCTGATCCATTACTTTCAACTTCGATCCAGATTCTGAGGAGCGTACGTGGCATACATGACTCAAGGGGAGACTCAAGTGGCTACTTTCTAAAATCTGCTTTTCGGGGCTGCCCTGCCCTTTTCCTCCTGGCATGAACTCACCACCCGTATCAGACCCCTTCACAGAGCCTAGCTGGGTGGTTGCTGCTTGCCTGGATGGATGAAAAACGGCACCTGGCAGCCAGTGATTCTTTCCCCTCCTCTCCCCATCGTCCAGGGCACACAGCAGCAGCAGCAACTCAAGCCCCCTTTGCCCGCTCACTCCACAGTCACAGCTTAAACATTCACACATCTCACCGAAACTTCAGCTGCTTTCCTCCCTTTTCCCTTTCTAAAGGTCAGAACTTTTAGAATTGCACAGAATTGCAATATTGTTATCAGGTGTGAAGTGGGTGGATTGCTACAGTGTAATGGCTGCTTAGGGGGTGGATTTTTACAGTAAAATCACTATCTTTGGAAGCAAGCTATTGGGGGAGGGAAACCCTAAACATGCATTCTCATCCCAGTAAAACTGTATCGTTCCCACAGCAATGTAAAACGTTTCAAGCGCACGAACCGGAGCGAGACCTGTTGAAATGAGTGTTAACATTTACAATGCTTTGGGGCGGTTTAACACGCAGAAAGCGTGTTAAGCCAACCTGACGTGGGGACTGCGAGGAGTGAAACCGTTTTGAAACCGTTTTAAGCTTGTAATGGGAATTCACCCTTCATCTAGAACAGATGACAAAGGGTGCTTCCACACGATGAAAGGAAATTGCTTCTCTGGTCTGCCGCACAGTGAGAAGAGAGGCCTAGAAGTAGTTTCAGCCTCAAACTGAACCACTTTATAGATAAGTACAAAAAGACCCCAGAACGTGTACTAGCAGGAGCAATCCCATACCTTTCTTATAATTATATTAACCAAACTCTACGCAGCTCTTTGACCCTAATTTCTGGTCTGCATTGCTGCTTCTGTCTGACCTAAACCTTATATAACAATCAGATTTGATGAGGATGATTAAAGAACTGTTTCTCTAGGAAGAAATCCTTCCAAGGATCTAAAAATATGGTCAGTGCCCTACATTGTTTGGTCAGCACTGGTTACTACAGACTGTGTTTTTCAAGTCCTCCTCCCAGATGTTTCACTTTTTGCACTATGAAAACATTATCTGACTTCTTTTTTGAATTGAAATTCAAAGCACTCCAGGCACTGCAATTGCTGGCTCATACTAGTTTCTCCTGGTTGTGGGATGGAGATCTGGTCTAAATGTCACCTAAAGATAGAAAAATCATTATGCTCTTCATTGTGAGAGGTGCTAGCAAAGCCAAACAGCATGTTTCCTTATAGCTGCAGACACTCTTAATGAATCACAAGTTATTTGGGCTGAACTGAAACACAGACATTCTGGTGTCTCTGCCAAACTGATTTATGATAGTTTCAAAGAGCAAAAGGTTTCCATTTCACCTGGCACATGCCCCATTTTTCGGGGGGTGGGGTTAACCTCAGGGCTCTAAAGAAGATTAAATAGACTTCAGAAAAAACTTGAGATGCATGTATTAAAGATTAGTTAAAAATCATTCTTTGCCAACTGTTTAACCAATTCCCAGTGATAAGGAACAATTAAGAGACTTGACTACTCTCATGGTTTGTCTTAAAGCTGTGGATGCTAAGGTATATTATCCCACAGAGAAACCATTAAGTAGAAAGTTACAGCCATATTATCTACTTGGGCTTGAAAGCCTCAGTTCTAAAACCTGGTTAGGATAGAGGAAACGAATGAGCCATTTTGAATGAGGTACATGCTTCCTATTAATGTTCAGGAGCTCTTCCTTCTCCCTTCAGTCTCATAGAGGACTTGTTTTATGTACTGTGTGTTACGTGGAATATTATTGTGTATTATCATGTAAATATTTGTTAATGTTTCAATACAGATGTTTAAAATACAAACATCTACAGCCATGATGTTGAACTGTCTGGAGAGAGGAGCATGTTGGCTATCCTTTGTGATGACAAAACTAAGTTAGATAAGTGATCTGAAAGATTCCTAAGAAGTTTGAGAATAATAGTATTTTCTTTTTTAGCTGGAACTCATGTTGTCTCCTTGTTATTTCATTTCTGTTCTGACAATAGCTTATTATAAAACAAGCCCTCTAGTCTCCTGTTCTGATAATAGCTTATGATAAAATATATATTTCCCCCTCCCAGAGCAGAAGCAACATTAATTCCTACTTAGGCAAACCATTATTTCACTTATACATTTCTTCTTTCAAAATTCTAACTGCTCCCGGCCAAACTTAAGTATTACAATAAATCTTTCTAGTCTTCTACTTTGTTCCTATTCTGTATTCCTATACCTAATGTTCTGACCCTTATACATCTGTAATAAACACAGTTCAGGATATAATAATACATTAACATTCATTATTGTGCTAATTTGTATAATTATCTGGTTCCAAAAAATAATTACTTTTGGACATAACCACAGCATATGGAGATAGGTCTCTTTTCTCCCACATAAATAATGCCAGCAATTCAAAGGAATATTAATCATATAAGATAATTGCATTGGGGTTCTATACCATTTGTAAACCAATGGGAGAAAAAAAGTATATGCATTAATTAATTATTTTTATCCTACCCTATACCCTAAGATCTCAGAGCAAATTACATAATAAAACAAAATTAAAATTAATCCACTAAAAATAATAACAATGCCTGAAAGTACTGTTCATGTAAGGGTATGAAAGTAACCATCCAGAAGTCTGTGGGTAGACCATTCACACAGGAAGAATCCACTCAATCAGGTTAATTTGGAAGAGATTCTCTTTTGAATTCTGAATTTGAATTATGAGGGCTAGTAATTACTAGTTTGACCTCAGATATCAACATCTAACTCCTTTTGGTAGCGCAAACAAAACTTGGATTTTTTTAAGGGTACTTTATCAGTTTATATTTTTTTGTCACAATCTATATTCTGAACAAATAGTACAATACCTAAGCAAGTACTTTTGATTCCAACTTTTCTGTCTTATAATAAGTATTGTGCATCCCAACACAGAAGTTAATTTCAAAAAGTTTAACAACTGCTCTTATTAGAATGCATGTTAATTTACATTGTTTCAAAAGTTTTATATCTTCTGTGTTATTTCTACGCATGATATTACGTTCAGATTTAAGATTTACTATCTCATTAACTTGAAAAGCTAAGAATCTCAGGATAATGCAATTTACTGTTCACAATTTTTCTTGAATTACAACCAGATATAAGGAGTTCTTGAAATTAAATTCCAATGGAAGCAATGTAAATTAATGAAAATACAGGGGTTCGAGGAACCTTCCAGAGGCCAAAGGATCTAAAGAGGGGCCACAGGCATAGATGTAGCGCCTTACAAGGTTGCCAGGGCAAAGGATTACTGCTAAAAAAGGACAGTTTCCCCAGGAGGAATCTCATGTTCAGCCAAACACCAGGAGCCATAAGAGGAAACAGGAGGAGATGGTAAGCTGTGGTGCCAAAGGGGCAGAGACAGGCCAAACACAAAGCTCGCTTCCCAGAAAGCTTCCTACAAATTCTTCCATCAATGGATCAGAGCGTGGGGCTTCCCTATACAATGTGTGAATTAGGCTGTGCTCCGGAGACAGCTATCCTTTCTTTTCCAGGGTCTACTCTGCCCCTCCCTACACTGTACAAGCCAACTTTGCCTCTTCAGCATCAAAAACTGCCGCCCCCTCCAGCTGCTTGTTCTGGCCTCCAGTGCTTTTCTTATGGAGATAATACCCGCTCCAGAAGGTCCTTGTTTGCCCCTCCCCACCCTTGGATGGCAAACAAGTCCTGTATTGGGGCTGCCTCTACCACGTAAGCTCCACAAATTGTGGCCGCCTCTTCTTTTGGCTCCCAGTGCTTGGCTGAAAGCAAGATCCCTTTGGGGCAATTCCTCCCTTCAACAAGAGACACCGCTTCTCCTCTCTGTACTGAAATTCATTCTTGAACACCACCATATTGCATAACAACAACATAAAAGGCACACATTATGAGAAACCAGTGCAGTGTTGAAACCTCAACATTGAAAACACGCTCTATGCAATAATGCTATGGGAGGTTCTACTGTAACTTTTAACGTGCTCAGCATTTTACTTTGTGGAACTGGGTCTTTTCTTACCCAAGGAAGCCTTGCTAAGGAAACTACAATAATTGGTGTAAAATAATTGAGATGTCCTGAAAGACAATGAGTATATCCATGCTTTAAATTAATAAATAAAATGCTGTGCTTAATGTACAACTTTTCTAACTCTTTGATTCATGATGCAGCTGAAATTTAAGCAGCACTTTTATGTAAACTGTGGCAGCACACAGATGGAGCAAGGATGGGGAAATGAGCTTGACACAAGCAAATTAAAAAAAAACATAGTAAGCAATATGAGAATCAGTTTTATTAAACATTGATGGGGGGATTAGTCTTTCCAAATCTGGAAGCATTCTATGCTGCCAGGGTTTGGATATAGCCCAGGTGACCTTAGGCCGGCCACTATCTCTCAGCATAGCCAAATTACAAGGTCTGTGCAAGAATAAAATAAAGGGGAGGTGAAAAACATGCACTGCTTTGAGCTCTCTGGGAGAAAGGAAGGTTATTAATGCCATAAATAAATAAAACTACATCAGCAAACAATTCTAAAAATCTGCGGTAGCACTGATCTCATAAGATTCACAAAGTGGATATTACTCTGCAATCTCTATTGGGAAAAAAAGATGGCTTTTCTCTCATCGAAATATTCTCGCTTCATATACAAGTTATGAAGATGACAAGTATTATGTGTACCTACATCCCAAAGCAAATTCAGTTCTAAGCAGGTAGGTATTTGACCAGGAAAACCAAACAGGTCAAGAGTACTGAACAAGGGTCCATAATGGGTTTTTTCCACTGGCAGAAAGTACTCATTTTTGCACCCATTAAGGACCCATTTAGGCGTGAGCCGGATGACCCCATTTCCACCACAGCACCCATTTGGGACACATTTGTTTCCACCGCCGCTGGGGAAATCCGGATCATATGGGTACGTCTCAGCCTTTAATCCGGATTTTCCGTAGACCCCATTAATGGGGTCTACAATGGGCTCTTCAGCCAGAAAATCCGGATTAAAGGGAGCCTGTTTCCACGTTAGTTTGGCAATGGGGTCTAGAGGAGGCTAGGGGGAGGGGCAGCCATGGGGGGGGGAGCCCCAAAACCTAGGCTTCGAAGTCATTTTGAAGCCATTTCAAAGTTACTTCGAAGTTGCCTTTGGAGATTAGCAAAGGCTCCAAAGTCCCTCCGAAGGCAACTTCTGAGATTAGCAAAGGCTCCTAAGACAAACCTCCCAGAACAAAGGGAGAACAAAGGGGACTGTTACCTTCAGGCATGAAAAGAGGTACATATTAACGAGGCTGACTCATCCCTGCTCACAAGGAGCTAATTAATATGCAAGCTCTCCTAAGGGGTTTGTCTTCGGAGCCTTTGCTAATCTCCGAAGTTCCCTTCGGAGGGACCTCGGAGCCTTTGCTAACCTCTGAAGGCAACTTTGGAGGGATTTCGGAGGGACTTCGGAGATTGCACCCCATCCCCCAAAACACCTGGGGTGACAGGCAGACCCCTTGTGGGTCAATCTGGATTTGCAAATGGGTGCTCCGGTGTTTCCACAGCAGGGAGGCTAGCACCCATGGAAGCACATTGGGTACTTCCCTTAATCCGGATCTACTAGATCCAGATTAAGGGAAGTACCCATTCCTTAGATCTGGATCTTCTTAGATCCGGATTAAAGGAGCGTGGTGGAAAAACACCCAATCAGAGCATTTCATCAATCAGAACTAAAGAAAAATGAGCAAGAAAACTCCAAGCATGAGAATGCAAAGAAAAATTTCATACTACACATACAAAGCCTTGATGAAAAAATTAGTCAAAAGTCACCTCTGGGGACGGTATCAAGTTATTTGGGGCTTCCCACCCCCTTTAGCTGCTTGATTAAATATTAAGTAGATCAGATGGCAATGCTCAGAAGAGTCAAGGTCAGCTGTCAGGTTCTGCTTTGGCACCGCAGTCTGATAACTACATTTCTTAATCCATCTGATTTTTTTTTATTTATTTTTTTGCCATCTGATATTTTTGAACTGAAAGGAATCTTCCCAAGAACCATTTACAGCCAAACCTTGGTTCTGCTGGAGAGACAAATTAAAATTTTAATTTCCCAACACCTTTTGCAGTGGGCTCACGTATCATAACTGCACCAACAAATGCAGTACTGTAAGCACCAGGAATATTTCTGGATTTGTTTACTACTAAATTTCTCTATTTACGTTTAGAAAGGCGGTGAAGACATACCTCTTCACTCAGGCCTTTGGTTAAACACCGCTGGTTTGAAATTGCTTTTGTATTTTTTAATGCTGGATTTTTAAACTTTGTACTGGTTTTAAGACTGATATAGTTTCTGATATGTTTATTTTTAAATGTTTTGAGCTGCCCAGAGACCCTTGGGTATGGGGCGGGATATAAATATAAATAAATAAATTACATAGAAGAAACATTTTGTATTCAACAGCATTATCTGGGCATAGGATAAAATCTTTAACCTTCCAAACCTGGAAAACTACTAAGGCCGTGTCTTCACGGCAACCTTATTTCGCTTTCCCTAAACCGAGATAACAGAACCGGATGCAAACGCGAATTGCCTGTTCCCATCACTTTCAGCTTAATTGCGTTCAATCCGGATTCTGAGGACATACATGACTCAAGGGGGGATTCCAGTGGCTACCTTTTAAAAGCCGCTTTTCGGGGCTGACCTGTCCTCTTCCTCCTGGCGTGAACGTACCACCCATAACAGACCCCTTCACGGAGCCTAGCTGGGTGGCTGCCTTGCCTCGATGGAGGAAAAATGGCACCAGCAGCCAGCGATTCTTTGCCCTCCTCTCCCCATTTCCCAGGGCACACAGCAGCAGCAGCAACACAAACCCCCTTCACAGCCATAGCCTTTAAAACAGAAACGCCAGGGCTTTCCTTTCCCTTTTTTAAAGGTCAGAACTTTCAAAGAGCTAGAATTGCGCAAAACTGCAACATTGTTATTAAGGTGTGAAGAGGCTACATTGCTACAGTGTAGCTTTAAGGACTGGATTTTTATAGTGGCTGTTTTGAGGGTGGATTTTTTCAATGAAATCACTATCTTTGGAAGCAAGCTATTGGGGGAGGGAAACCCTAAACATGGATTCTTATCCCTTAAAACGGTAGGGTCCCCACAGTAAAAAATGTAAAACGTTTCAAGCACGGGATCCAGAGTGAGATCTGTTGAAATCAGGGTTGAGATTCACCACGCTTTGGGGTGGTTTAACACAGAGAAAGTGTGTTAAGCCAAACTGCCGTGCGGACTCCGAGGATTGAAAAGGTTTTGAATCTGAGACAAGGTTGCCGTGAAGACACAGCCTAATAGTGTGTGTGGTTAGGGTGTGTGTCTGTACACATTCTAAAATTGTACCATACTGACAATGTCTGGATGTCATTTGGTCCTGGTATTTGGCTTACCAAAGCATAATAATGTTCAAAGTCACCAGACTTAAAGACCTAGCTAATCCTTTAAGTAAACACTGTATTAACATTAACAACTCAAATTCCTCTTCTATTCAGTACTCATCATAAACTTCAACTCATGAACTCGATTTTGTAGATACATATACCCACACCACTGATTCTTCTACGAAGTTTAACTAATCAAAGATAAAGAATATTCTTAGACTGCATTAAACTTGCCTTCCTATTTTCAAGTTTTAAACAACGGCATCTTTGAGCAATCATTCATATTCCCTCTTGACATGACCAACAAAGATTATTATTTTTTCCAATCAAGATACTATAAGGAAAGGGACAAATTGTTCTCAGGAACTCAAATACATTTGCAACTGCTACCTACAATTGTGGGTGTTTTCATAAGTGCTGGTATACATCTGCTGCTATCTGCTACTATGTTATCTGCATTGGGAGTGTAGACTGGGTCCAGGACACCCAGCCCAGGCGGGGTCTGGTCTACCAGATACTAGAGTGCTTCACCGGACCATGGAGCTATGCAGATGGCATGCTTTTTCTAAAACTGGGTATACCACAGGACCCACTGCACTGGCACAATAAGGCATGACAGCGCAATGGGTCCCCCAGGCCTTTGGAGCTTTCAGAGATTGTTTGCGCCAACTCCAAAGCTGGCACATGCTTTGAAGCCAGGCAGGGAACAGGTCAACCCAAGACAGACAGCTTTTTACCAGTCCTGGAACAAGCACTCCCTACTCAGTCCAGTCTACTTGTTCTGGTCTATTAAAGAAGAAGAGGAGGAGGAAGAGGAGGAAGAAGGTGGAAGAAAAAGAGTTGGCTTTTCTCACCCATTTAAGGGGACTCAAAGCAGCTGACAAAGCTTTTCTATTCTTCTCCCCACAACAGAACACCCTATAAGGTAGGTGGGGCTATGAGAGCTCAGAAGAGAGCTGTGACTAGCCCAAGGTCACCCAGCTGGCTTCATGGGGGAGGGCAGAATTGAACCTGGTATTCCCAGATAAGAGCCCAGCTCCCTAACCACTAGACCACTGATACTAAAGATATCAGCAATAAGGCCCTATTCATTTGTTTTTTAAAACGTGTGCAGACTCTTACACTTTTTAAAATCTGGTCTTGTGGGGCAGGAAGGTTGGCAGAGGCCTCATATAAGCACAGCCAGATGCCACCATTATTTTTACAGATTTGGCAGCTCTTTATACCGATCCTTTAACCTAGTGAATACATATAATCTACTTCTATCCAGAAATATGAGGAAGAGGGCATTCATGAATTCATCTCAAATAAGAATTCTTATTAGTCAAAATAAATATATATTTCTAATTAATCAAGAAGAATCCAAATTACAACTGTGTTAAGTATACTATGTATTGTAGTCAAGAACAATGCCATTAAGAGCTTTCCTCATTCCACTTTCTTGCTGTTCCATCTATAAACAATTAAATGTGTTATCATTATTATTCGGATCTGCATTCTCAGTTCCTGGTCTGCCACAGAAAGCTCAGCCCCCATCAGTTTATAGGTGTAATTGGGGTTCGTGGATGCAATGTGTATCAGCTTCCAATTGCTAAGGCTGCATTTAGATGTAACTTACTTATTGTTTGATATTCTTAAATAAATGACATCTGGATGCAACCTAAGGTTGTACAACACTTGCCACCTGGTTTTCCACTCACCCAATGTCAAGAGGTCCCTGGGAGCTCTTCACAATCTCTTTCAACTTTTACTGTCACTGCTTTTAAATCATTAATGAATAAATTTAAAAGCACAGGTCTCAATACTGGCCCTGGAAGGACCCAATTTGTTACTTCACTTGTCTGTTTTTTACTACTCTTTATTTCCTGTCCTTTAGCCAATTACCAATTCATAACAGGACTTTTCAAATTATTCCATGTCTGTTGAATATGTTCAAGAACCTTTGATGAGGGACTTTGTCAAGAGCTTTCTGAAAGTCTAGACAGACAGTGTCTGTTAACATTCAAAGAATTCTAATTTTTGATTTACCTTTGCAGAAGCCATGTTGATTTACCTTCAGCAATGCTTGCTTCTCTATGTGCATACTAATTTTATGCTTAATGATGGTTTCCATCACTTTACCTGGAACTGACATTAAGCTGACTAGTCTATAACTTCCTGGATCACTCTTGAATTCTTTTTTGAAGATTGATGTTACATTTATAACCCTCCAGCCTTCAGGCACAGAGACTGATCTTAAGGAAATATTATATATTTTGGCTAGAAGATCGGCAATTTCACATTTGAGTTCTTTAAGAACTCTTGGATGAATGCCATCTGGCCCCAGTGAGCTTTTTTTTTAGTGACACCTCTATCCAATTTAATACTTTTCTCCCTGAAAACACTGGCAAAAAAATTAATTTAGTCCCTCTGCAATCTCAGTGTAATCTCTCTGTAAACACTGATAACAATGGGTGCTAAATGGGGCTGCTGTGAGAATGCTGAAGCATGCATACTGAGGGCCCAATTAGGCCTGTGCAGGAGTTTCTGCCCCTGGTGTGGTACAACTGGGTCATGAAACTGTCAATCAAGAGTTACTTTCATATACAATGGATGTGACAGAGTGATACGGCTACATAACCGCTATGTAGCAGGCCACCATTTCATAGCTCATCTACAAAGAGTGAACATAGCTGCTACGTGGTTGTTACTGACTCAGAACCAGGTGGGGGCAGCTACGTAGACCACTACACTGCTGCTACGCAGGTTGTGGGCAGCGTTGTAGACCACTATGGAGGACACAAAGGCCTACATAGGGTGTGTGTAGAGATGCTGAGCCAGAGCCCTCTGCTGCAAATGGTGGACTCTAGGCCTGCCTCTGGACCCCACTGGCCCAGCAAGCATGCAGAAATGCGCTCTGAGATCTGGTCTTCATGGTACATGAATGGTCTGTAGACCAGTTTAAAGGGATCTACGGATAATCCAGATTAAAGGGTCTGAAGACCCCATTAAATCCAGAAATCTACCACACATGTGCAGATGATGCAATCCCAAAGGGGTCCTAATGGGCCCCTTGGTGTGTAAGGTACATAGCAAACGCATTCCAAAAGTGTACCAATGGGGTTCTTAAAGGATTCTTCAGGGTCCGTGTGCAGAAACGCCCACAGACAAAGATGGACCAGTCACTGTCATTATCATCTCTATATCTAAAGGAAAGGAGGGTTGATAACGATATTGGAAAAGGCAGAACCATCATGTGTGATCACGAAATCCTTTAGGCACCCATGTCCCAAATATTTATGCTACAAGCGCATATACACTAGATACAATTCAACTGATTTTAAAGACTCTAAGGTCCTCCTGATTTCAGAAGGCCAGAATTAGAACATTTTCAAATTACAATCAGTGTTTCAGGTCAAAAGGGAAACTGTCTAGAACAGTTGTCCCCTGCAGTTTGTGCCACCCACACAAAAATGGTTTCAAGTCATTGCAGATTCTATGCTTTTGCCAACTTTAGAGTCAAAGACCCTCTTTACTTGCTACATTTTTAGGATAGGAGTTTAGGTCCCTCTTACATGCACGCATCCGTAATTGTTGGAGGAAGGATCCGGAAAAGCTCAAGTGTTCCAGTTTGTTCCAGTGTTCCAGTATCCGGTATCGGGGAGGTCCAAGGATTCCAGATTTTGCAAAGGAAGAAATGTGCTCATGAACCATTGGAGTTCATCTCTTTGTGAAGACGCTGCAGGCTTATGGAGCTCTGAGGCCAAGAACCAAGGATTCTCCCTCTCTCTTTCAAGGACATGTGTTTGAAACGCTTTGAAGAAATGGGAACAATTTTCCTCAAGTTTATGATGTGGTGTTATGGAAAAGACAATGGACTTCCATATGCTTAGTGCCAGTACTTCACAAAAGAACATAGTTGCTAGTTCCAGAACTTTGCATTAATAAACTGGGTTTATTTATTCTAGAAGCAAGGAACTGTATCTCTCTACATTTCATTTCCAGAGGAGACATCCTGAAGCTACTGAAGATTGGAGATCACTCATCTGTATGCTCATGTATATGAATGGTTGTGATATTGTAATAATAAGATCTGTATTCTTATTTTGGTTTATGGTGATTTCTATTGGAGGAGTCACTAACATGTACACTTTTGAGGGGTATACTTATGATACATATTTTGAGTCATTATGATTTCTATTGAAGGGATCATGGTCATTTGAAATGCTTACATTCTTGGGATTTGCTCATGGTTTTAAATGGTTTTAAGCATGACACAGTCTATCCACAAATATGTCTTACTCATGATTTTCTTTCTATCTTTACTTTTCTCTCCTATGGGATAAATGTAGAGGATGGGTGAGTGTAGTATTGTGGAAATTTTCATTTTCGGGGTTCATTTTAAGCTATAACATAATATAGTGTAATAAATAGTGGACTTCATGTTTATCTTTCTTAAGGATAAATGATGGTTCATATGAAATCCGGCATTGAGGTACTGGTGAATTCAAAAGGAAATGGTTCAAATTTTTGGACATAGTTTAGAATATAATTGGAGAAATTTTCTTTTTCAAGATCCATCTCCATGTGATGATTTTTTGTATTTAAATATCACACTTCGTCATAATCATTTTGGATTTGCCAACTGGTGATATCAACAGAAGAATGGCATACTTTCTCTGGTCCAAGTATTCTATGAAAAATATATTTTATACTTTCTAAAAGATTTTTATGAGTTTTATGGTTTCCAAATTGTTGGTAACAATGTCGGAAACCAGAGGAGGGAAATATGTTACCAGATCAACTCTGGATGTACCAGTATCATAAGAAATGTTAACTACAAAACCTGAATTTGAAATATACAGGGTTTTGACATATGAATTTGGCTTTATGATTGGCATAATTAAGAGCTAAAGGCAGACCATGAAACGTGGAAAGGCCTTAAAATAGCAAGACTGAAGCCATATTGGGAAAAAGACAAGCCTGGAGTTTAAAAAAAGGACATAGTTTTCCTCTCTCAAGTCACAAGCTGGCTGTTTGCAAAAGATAAAAGTCTGTATGCAAGAAACACAGCCTGAGATTTAATCTTGATTGAGTCAAGACAGAGTCCTAGCACCTTAAAAGTCATTGTTTTATTTCCTTTTGGGGTGACAGATTTTTAAATAATGAAGGAGAAATAAAACCATGGAATCTGGGACAGAGATTGGTTTGTCTAATTTTAATAAGATAATAAAGAATAAAATGGAATGGATTTTTGGAAGACATCTGGGTAAAATAAGTATACCAGAATTTGGAATTACTATCTAAATTGGAAATGGCCCATTCACCAGTATTAGAATGTCAGGATGTTGGAGGTGACTCAATGTTTACACTTTTTTTTTTTTAACATCTTAGCAGAATTGGGTAAGTTTGCTGATGTTTGCATACACTGAGTGAGTCCAGTTGAAGGGATTAAGTGAGTCAGTAGAGGTGCTAAAATGTTAATTTAAGGTAAACTTTTGCAAATCAAACAGGGATACAATAGTATTATTGGGCTGACTCATTTACACCTTTTGTCCGCCCTTGGATAGGAATACATGCCCTGAGGGTGTCAAGGAGAGGTCAGGAGATGCACTGATTGGAAATGTTCTTAGACTGATTTGCATTTCTTTGGGAGAGGCTATGAGAAGACTGGAGTCACGTACACATTTTTATTCATTAACAAGGGAGGAACATCAGCAGTTTTTGGTTCCAATTTTTGCTATAAAAATGGCAGAGAAGAGATGGTTTTGAAGTCTTCTCCTTCTGGTCATCAGAGGAGGGAGGCCTTCTTCTTCTGGTCATCATGGGAGGCTAAAGAGACCTGGAGAGATTTCCCCCCCCCCTTTCTTCTTTCTGCTACACAGAACGTGGGCAGAGTTTTGCTGCAAGAACTGCAGTTTAAAACTTTTGCATTCTGAATTTGGCTGGTTTTGTAAAGGCAATTATAAAGATTATTTTTAAAGTATTTCTTTTGGATTTTTGTCCATTTTGGAGACCAGTCTGACTGAGACTGAAGCACATTTTACCAATTTCAAAAATATTTTTGTTCTGGAAGCGGAGATAGTTTGCTGAAATCCTACAGATCTTCAGCTTTGGACTTCTTGGGCATGAAGAATACAACATGGTGGTGAGACAGAAGATTGGTATCCTCCATTCACTTTCCCTTATTTTTCTTTAGAACTTTTTTTTTTTGGTTAGGGGTTCTTTCTAGTATTAGGAGTTTTCCATTCCCTTTCTGGCTGTTTTATATTTGCATTTTTTTTAAATGAGAATTTTATTCTCATTCCTTAATTCATACTTATGAACAGCAATTTGTTTTGGGTTTTGGGGTGCTTTTGCTGCATAACTACAAATTGATTGTTTTAATAAAAAGAGGGATAAATTCAGTTAAATTCACCGAGATTTCTTAGTGGGAAATGTTCATTTCTTTAGTCGTTTTGCAGTTGTTGTATGCTTATTTCTGTTCTAAAAATGCTTCTGATATGGCTTTATATTTCATTTCAACTTCTCTTCTGTATTTCTAATAAATTCTTTGCTCTGGTTTAACAAGAAACTGGTTTTTGAGTCTGAAATGGGTTTTGTCTCTGTTTTCTGGTTATTCCTCGTTATTAAAACCTGTGAAAGATCTAGCTACTGATTCCCCTAAAAAAAAAGTTAAATTTTGTGTTTCTGGGTTTCAAAATAATCCAGATCATCCATATCTGCTTATAATTATACTGGAGCAGATCTGGTATCAACTCTTGTAGCTACAGCATGGATAAGCAAAGATCTAGAGGTGTCTCTTACATATGCTGGGCAGAGGATAAAGATGACCCTTTTCCCTCCTAGTATGGTTAGGTGGCCACAAATGGTGCCCAAATTCAGCATACTAGTAGACCTTAACATCAAGGCCCACAAGAAGTGCCACTGAAATGTCATTGTCACCTGGAGTTTTGGAGGCCAGAAGCTTCTGTTCCTTTCCTCTGGAACATTTTGAGGGAACCTCATGCCAGCTCCAAAGCTGGCCTGAATTTTGGAGGCAGTGTGCGGGCTGGCACAGACAGGCCATCCCTATGCAAATGGTTTTGTCCTGCGCCACAGCCAATCCATTCCAACCTGGGATGGGTTACATAACACATGACAAGACAAATCCATCCTGTCCTGAGATAGCCCAGGTTAACTGAAGAAATGGGGAACAATTTTAATCTGAGCCTACCCTGCTCAGCATCGACATCTTACCAATTAAACTACAATAGCTTCTACAGATAATGGATTGCCACAGATGAAAAACAATATGAAAGTTAAGTTTACCTTGTTACCAGAGGCATGTCTTTTAAATCTCTTCACTGGTTCAAGCAAAGCTCAAAAACAAAAGGTATTTCTAAAATTTGCATCAGCACCCTCCAAACAACTAAGAGCAAAACGTGGGAAAATGTTAATCTGCTTCAAGTAAGTACTTGGTACAGAATTATGTGGAACACAGCCACCACAGAATACCTGGAAGCAAAGGAAAAACAAATGCTGGGGTGAGGTATAATAACACAATATTACAATTCTTGGAAGCCTCTGCTCTCTGATCATGAACGTACAAGCAGATTCAATTTGGAGCATAAGAACATAAGAGGAACCCTGCTGGATTAGGCCACAGTCCATCTAGTCCAGCATCCTGTCTCACACAGTGGCCCACCAATTGCCCATGGACATCAAAAGCAGAGACAAGGGCAAACCTTCTCCTGCTTTCAAATCCCAGCAAATGGCCTTAGAAGTATCCTGCTGGTCCCCACGGCCTGAAAGATTTACTTAGGCATCCATTCTAGTAGCCACTGATACATCTGTCATCATAAATTTGCCTAACCCTTCCTTAAAGCCATCTAGGCTAGTAGCTGTTACACCTCTTCTGGAACCAAATTAAGAACATAAGAACATAAGAGAAGCCTTCCTGGATCAGGCCACAGCCCATCTAGTCCAGCATCCTGTCGCATATAGTGGCCCACCAAATGCTCATGGGCATCTCAAGCAGAGACAAGGACAAACCTTCTCCTGCTCTTGAGTCCCAGCAGATGGCCTTTGAAGCGCCCCAGTTCCTCCCCCCCCCCCCCCTAGCCTGGAAGATGCATCTAGGCATTCGTTCTAGTAGCCATTGATACATCTGTCATCCATAAATTTGTCTAACCCTACCTTAAAGCCATCCAGACTGGTAGCTGTCACCACCTCTTCCGGCAGCACATTCCATAAGCCAATGACCCTCTGGGTAAAGAAATACTTCCTCCTGTCAGACCTTATTCTCCTACCCATCAGCTTCATAGAGTGCCCCCTGGTTATAGTGTTGTGTGATAGAGAAAAGAAATTTTCTCTATCCACCCTTTCTATACCGTGCATAATTTTATATACTTCAATCAGGTCCCCTCTCAAACGCCGTCTCTCCAGACTGAAGAGGCCTAGACGTTGCAGCCTGGTTTCGTAAGGGAGGTGTTCCAGACCCTTAACCATTCTGGCTGCCCTTTTCTGCACCTTCTCTAGTTCCACAATATCCTTTTTGAGGTGTGGTGACCAGAATTGTACACAATACTCCAAATGTGGCCTCACAATAGATTTATAAAGGGGCAAAATGACACTTGCTGTCTTATTTTCTATTCCCTTCCTAATTATTCCCAGCATTGAATTTGCTTTTTTCGCTGCTGCCGCACACTGGGTTGACACCTTCATTGAACTGTCCACCAAAACCCCGAGATCCCTTTCCTGATGTGTTGCAGAAAGCTCAGACCCCATCAGTTTATAGACGTAATTTGGATTCTTGGCCCCAATGTGCATTACTTTGCACTTCTTAAGATTAAAGCACATTTGCCACTTGGTTGCCCACTCACCCAATGCTAAGATATCCCTCTGGAGCTCTTGGCAATCTCTTTCAGATTTTACTACCCTAAATAATTTAGTATCATCAGCAAACTTTGCTATTTTACTATGTACCCCTTCTTCTAGATCATTGATGAATAAATTGAAAAGCATTGGTCCCAGTACTGAGCCTTGAGGGACCCTACTTTTTACTTCTTTCCACCCTGAGAATTTGCTGTTTATTACTACTCTCTGCTTTCTGCCCTTAAGCCAGTCACAAATCCAGGACAGAACTTGTCCTTTTATTCCATGGCTGATGAGTTTCCTCAGTAGCCTTTGATGTGGGACTTTGTCAAAAGCCTTCTGAAACTCCAGATAGACAATGTCTACTGGTTCACCTTTATCCACGTGTTTATTGACACTCTCAAAGAATTCCAATAAATTTGTGAGGCATGATTTACCTTTGCAGAAGCCATGCTGGCTTTTGTTCAGCAATGCTTGCTCCTCCATGTGCACACTAATTTTGTCTTTAATAATGGTTTCCATCACCTTACATGGAACTGACGTTAAGCTAATTGGTCTGTAATTGCCTGGATCACCCCTGGATCCTTTTTTGAAGATTGGTGTTACGTTTGCTACCCTCCAGTCCTCAGGTACGGAACCTGATGTTAGGGAAGATTATACATTTTTGCTAGAAGTTTGGCAATTTCGCATTTGAGTTCCTTAAGGACTCTTGGATGAATACCATCTGGTCCCGGTGACTTGTTCACATTTAGTTTATTAAGACATGCCAGGACCATTTCCTTGGTTATTTCTGTAAAGTTTAACTCTTCAGAAAACACAGGCTCAGCTACTGGCATGTGTCTTCTGTCTTCCTCCGTGAATACGGAAGCAAAAAATTCATTTAGTCTCTCTGCTATCTCCGTGTCTTCTTTAATTACCCCTTTCTCTCCTTTACCATCTAGTGGTCCAACTGCTCTCCTGGCTGGATTCCTACTTCTGATATACTTATAGAAGTTCTTGTTATTTCTTTTGATGTTTTTAGCAATGTGCTCCTCAAAATCTTTCTTAGCTTTCCTAATGGCCGTCTTGCATTTGTGTTGCCAGTGTCTATGTTCCCTCCTGTTCTCCTCATTTGGACAAGCCTTCCATTTCATAAATGAACTCTTCTTGTTTTTAATGACTTCATCTACTGCATTTGTGAGCCACATTGGTTTCTTCTTGGACCTAGAAGTCCCCTTTCTTCTTTTACGAATGCATTCTAGTTGCACTTCCATTATTGTGTTTTTGAGTAGTCTCCATGCATTTTGAAGTGATTTAACTCTTTTGACTTTCCCTTTCAATTTCCTTTTCACTAATTTCCTCATTTTGGGGAAGTTTCCCTTATGAAAGTTTAAGGTCTCTGTGTTAGACTTTATTAAGAACTTACTCCCTGTATTTAAGTTGAAGGTTATTGCATTGTGGTCACTGTTCCCAATTGGATCAGCTACAGTGACGTCCTTTACTAGGTCTTGAGCATTACTTAGGATCAAGTCCAGGACTGCATTTCCCCTGGTTGGTTCCATGACCATTTGCTCCATGGAACAGTCATTAAGTAGGTCTAGAAATTTTCTCTCTCTATCCTGAGTTGAACAGGAGTTCACCCAGTCTATGTGAGGATAACTGAAGTCCCCATTATAACTACCCTATCTTTATGGGATACCTCCTTTACCTCCTTCTCCAACTGTTCATCTCCTTCGGGCGTATGGTTGGGAGGACGGTAGCATGTCCCTATTGTTAGACTTCCTTTTTGGCTTGGTATTTTTACCCACACTGCTTCTGTGGAAGAGTCAGACTCACCTGGACATTCCAGTTCATAAGATTCTATCTCTTCTTTAATATACAAGGCTACACCACCTCCATGTCGCCCTTCCCTGTCTTTCCTGTACAGTTTGTAACCTGGGATGACTGTATCCCATTGGTTTTCACTGGTCCACCAGGTTTCAGTTATGCCATTAATATCAATCCTATTTTCCATAACTAAGCTTTCTAGCTCCCCTATTTTGGCTCGAAGGCTCCTGGTATTTGCATATATACATTTATATTCACTCTTCTTGTCCAAATTCTGCCGTTGAGGAACATGTGAAACTAATCCCGCACTAAGCTCTGCATTTTCTGCATGTTTCCAGCACTCCTCACTTGAGGGTGCGCTCTCCCGAACCAGATGCTGCCCAGCTCCTGTCGGCTTTCCCCCAGGGATCAGTTTAAAAGCTGCTCTGCAACCTTTTTAATGTTAATTGCCAGCAGTCTGGTTCCCTCTTGGTTCAAGTGTAACCCGTCCCTCTTGTACAGGTTTGGCTTGTCCCAAAAAGTTCCCCAGTTCCTTACAAATCTAAACCCCTCCTCCCGACACCACTGCCTCATCCACGCATTGAGGCTCCTGAGCTCTGCCTGTCTAGCTGGTCCTGCGCGTGGAACAGGTAGCATTTCTGAGAATGCAACCCTAGAGGTCCTGGACTTTAGTCTTCTACCTAACAACCTAAATTTGGCTTCCAGGACACTCCGTCTTGCCTTCCCAACATCATTGGTACCGACATGTACCATGACCACTGGCTCCTCCCCAGCACTGTCCACTAATCTATCTAGATGTCGCGTGATGTCTGCAACCTTCGCACCAGGCAGGGAAGTCACCATGCGGTCAACACGCCCATCACAAACCCGGCTCTCTATATTCCTGATAATCGAATCACCCACTACAAGAAGCCCATAGATCAATGACCCTCTGAGTGAAGAAATACTTCCTCTTGTCTGATCCAACTCTCCTAAGGTAGGAAGCCCCCCTAACTTTACAAAACTGGCTCAGAGATACCTGCCTGCAAGAACAGCCCCCAGGTCACAATTAGAGGATTGAATTGTGTCTCTTGGCAAAATTGTTAAAAGCAAAACAAGAACTAAATAATTGACTTATTTCCCTGTTTCCAAATGTCAACACAGTCACAATTAAAGTTTTGTACTTAAAATAAATATAATAATTCTGTATTACCCAAACTGTTAACTTTCCTGAAAGCCTAATAAAATTTTGGAGAAAAAACATGCAGATTGCCACATGTGAGCCACATCTGTCCTAGATCTTTCAAAGTATGACACCAAACTTCAAATAAGAACTGGGGTTCACTTGATCAGATGTTCTCAACTGTGACTTGACTGTATTTGCATGACCTAAAGCAGTGATGGCCAACCTATGACACGCATGTCACAGGTGACACACCAAGCCCTTTTGGGTCACACACATGGTCACCCTGGCACCTGGGCGTGTAGTGCTTGCTTGTTCTTGAAGTGTATGAAATACCAACCTTCAATTGAAGATTTAGCAAATGTACAGAATTATTTGTTTTTGCTTTTAATAAAATACATATATCAAAAATATAATTTTTTTACTAGAGCTACAAATATCACAAAAATTAGGGATATTTCTAGATGTGACATAGCACCCTAGTTAAGCTAGGTTTTCTTGTGAATTTTGACAAAAGGTTCGCCATCACTGACCTAAAGAATGAATACTGGTGGGTTATTTGGGCCATCAGTCTGATCAAGTGGGGTACATCTTATGTTCTAAAGAGAAAACATGAACTGAGTGCTGTGTTAAGACATGTAGAATTCTGATTTTGATACTTGGAAAAAAGTTTGAGATGGTTTGTGAGTACTAGAAATATGGCAGATAGGTTCTAAGTAAAAACCAAGCCATACAGTTTTTCCTAAGAGTACAGGTACAGAAAAGCAGTTATAGAATTGTTTCCTAAATGTATTTACAAGCAAGAATGTAGCTGCCTTAAATACTGAACATGACTCTTGTCTGACAGATTTAAGCGCAGCACTACCCTAGTTTCATAAATTAGTTCCAAAAGCAATTTTGCCTAATGAAAACTTGAAAAAGCTTTTTTAGCAGTTTCCAAGAACAGCAGCTGTTCTACAAGAACTTCTTTGATCCTTCCTACGCCACTGAGCCTAGGTATTTTGGAAGTTCTGTCCCAAAAGCTATTGCACTGCATATCACACTAGACACTAAAATACAATACAGTCGTTATTTTATTTCTTACATCAAGGCACATACATTCTATGCAATCACAAATGAAAAGACAAACAGCAAAGCCACCTCATTTCAAAGGGGATTTTACAAAAAAAAGCACATTTGTTTAAAACTTTATATCAATCCTAAACTGCATCTCTTTAAGGTTTTGTTTCCATGCTTATCCCATCTAAGAACTGAAAACATTCTTTAAAAACATTTAAAGAAAGCTGGCCTGTTAAGAACCTGGGATTTTGGCTGGGGGAGTAAAACAGGAAGGTCTTCAATTTTCCTTCTTGCTTTTTAAAATCACTTTGCTGGATCTCATATAAACAGCTAAACAGATATGTAGGAAGGCAATCACCAATCATTAGGTATCTAGACACTGTACAATATACGATACTGACAATTGCCCAGCAGGCAAGGCCTTCTCAAAACCTGAGAAGCCAAACGAAAAGAACTATGAGAGCACTGTCCGACTCTCAAAGGAATAGCTCTTCAGCTATCTCACAGGCACCACTCCAGTGAACTTTATGGAATTTCACTGCCACCACTGTATGGAATTTTGCCCCTAGTAGTGACTATACAGGGAGACCAATTAGGATGGAATGGGAAATCATATGGACATGGATACAGCAACCGGAAACCAGAACAAGGAAAGTTTAAGTGAAGCCTTTCAACTTCACAAATAATTTGGTTTTTAAAGTTACACAAATAAATACATAAGCAGTTCAAAAACAGCAAAAGTAACATACAAAGCAGGCAAGCAAACCTCTTCTACCTCTGGTCTTCTGGTAGATCTGATTTTTTTTTTCAGGCCTACCAGTGTTCCAGGGAGTTGTGTGGAAAGGTGCATGTCTTCCTGTTCCAGGTTCAGCAGTGAGACTCATTTGGGTGGCTCCTAATTCACCACTAAAATGTATCCCTTGAGGCTCACATGGAGACCTTGCATCAGGCTCTGAACCTCACACAGGCTTTGGGGTGGCAGACAAGACACCACAGAACCTTTCCTAGAACGGGCCATCCAAGTCTAGACAGCTTCAAAGACACTGGGACCATTCTAGCCGGAAATGGCTCCACCTCACTGAAGCGGAGAAACAGCCTAAGTTTTTAGAGGGATGGGGGACAATAACAAAAAAGATTGATCTGTTAGACACTGTGTACTTGCACTAAAATCTTTTTATAAAATCTTTCATCAAAGACTCATAAAAGAAAATGGCAGGTCTTCTTACAGATAAAAAACCAGTTAAGGAACAAAGAGCAGCAATAAATGGTTTTTGTTTATGTATGTTTGTTTTCGGGGGCCCATGCACCTATAATATATATTGGGGAAAGGCCTGGCTCTCAAGTATTGAAATTAATGCTGCTTAGAAAAACTGAGCTGATGAGGCAGTGGGGAAGGGATAAAGGCACCTTTTTGATAAAGGCATTGACTGGGGGCAAGCCATCTATTGGAGCCTTCTCTTTTGATCTTTCCAAACCTCCTGGTCCCACAGCTTCTAGTTTCCTGTTTTTCCACTACGCATTTTTCACAGCATGGGGCTTGCACCTGCCCTAATTGCTCTGACCTGTTGTATGGGCAGCCAATAATGATGGTAGATTTAGGGTTCATAACCCTCTAGGCCAGTGGTTCTCTACCTTCCTAATGCCACGACCCCTTAATGGAGTTCCTCATCTTGTGGAGACCCCCAACCACGGGGGCGGAGCAGCTGGGAGGTGGGAGGGAAGGGTGGTGGGAGACTCGTTGCGATCCCTCTGAAAGGGTAGTTCGACCCCCAAAGGGGTCCCGACCCCCAGGTTGAGAACCACTGCTCTAGGCAGAGGTTCATAACCAGGGGCCACGGAATTCAGGGGGTCCATGAGCTTGAACTGCCAATGTTGAGTGTCAGAAAACTATCATTCTGAGAAGGGGTCCATGGTTTTCATGTAACTGGCATAGGGGTCCAAGGAACAAAAAACCCTGAGAATCTCTGCTGTAGACCCAATGTGGAAGGGGCCTCTGACTGGAGAATTGGAATAGGAAGCATGTGGACATAAAGTTTCATAATATATGTTTGTCATGCCAGTAACCTTATATTTGATTTGGTCTTAGGATTCTGTGAAAACTAAGAAACTGAAGGCTTTTCTGCACTCACCCATAATCTGAGCTGGTGCAAGACCTAGCCCTCTTCTGGGCCTCTCTCTTCTGCACTCTGGTGTGGACAAGAGAAACCCTGCCCCGTTAGGTCTTCTGGTAAGCTGCTGCATCCACCCTGGAGCCCCTGCTCTCTGATAGGCTCCCTGTCTGTCTTAGGTACAGCACAGCCTGGTTTTGATGGCCATCTGGGTGAGAATACCAGTAGACCAGATTTACTGGTGGTCCATAGCTGATAGACTGGCCCAGAGAGGCATGCAGGAGGACACACACCATGGAACAGTGCAGCAGGGGTAGCTGCTATGTGGCAGCATACCAAAATGTGCCAATAGCATGGATCACTCTAGGGGTGCAAGGCCCAGGTTGTCAGAGTCCTAGCACAAGGCTTTGAAGCCTGTTCCCAAACATTTCACCCAAGTGCAGACAGTGTTATTCCAGGTCAGGTGGACCTCTCTGTCCTGGAATCACTCCAGTCAGAGCAGTTCTGGCTTAACCACTCCACCCCACTCACCCACCACAAATTAAGAACCAGCCTGAGATACTGAGACTATTTCAAAATTACTGCAGTGCTATTTGTTAAAAATCTAGTCAGAGCCATCTCATTTCTCATTAATCTGTGTTTTGCTCAAATACCCATCACACTCAACAGTGTCTGCCATTTTGATGCACGTCTGAGAAACTGGAGAGATCCTTTTTGGAATTCTTCTTAGACCCTCTATATTTTTACCTATTTGCACCATACAGTGTTACCAGCAAATCTGACAATGGCCCTTTCTACTCTTAACTCCTTTTCAGCTGCCCCACAAACACATCTGAAGCTCACACATGCTTTCCAGCTACCTCCCTCCATGCCTCCAAAGGTTAAGGAAAAAATTTCTAGCCTCAGGGTCTGGAGGACGCTCCTGCTGAAGACGAACAAGCAAACGAACATTGTAAGGAAAAGGCTCACCGGTTCTCAGAAGATGGTAGCAGGTGGCAGCTATGATGAGGCAAAGGTGCTATAGCTGATGCAAACAACAAAAATGAAAGGGTAAGGAAGGTATTTGTGGCTGACATGATTCAAAGACCATCACTACTCAGAGTCAGCCCTGGCTTTGAGATCTGAAATTTAAGTACCGTAGGATTATTTAGAATGAATATCCCACAGTGCAAGTTATTCTGGATGGAAGGCTTCCAAAGTACTTAGTGTGTTGACTCGGTGAGCCTGATAACCTACAATGAATAGAAAAAAAAATAAGGAGAAACTGCCAGGTGAGGAATGTGGAAGCTTTAATTCCACTTCTGTTTAAATTCAGAAGGTCCTACTGTGCCAGCTTCACAAACCAGTTTTAGATTGACTTGCTTGCCACAGTTGATCACTTTAGACAAGACCTCCTGTTTTCAAATAAAGCATGTAGGCATATGAGGAAAGGTGAAAATAGAAGGGGGGGTTACTTTGGCTTCTTTCCTCTGCCCTACATTGAGTAAAACTATTTATTTGGCATGATGTCTTAGCTGACTTAAAAGATCTCCTTGTATCTCCACACAATGAATTCAGAACAATTTCCTCCAGAGGACAAGTAGAAATATTTAAACTGTTCTTTACTCTGTCCTGTGCTTTCCACCTACTGTGGCAGCTTTTGCCTTAGTGCAGCTTCTCGCCTAGTAAAACACCTCTGGCTTATCACAGCTGTCATTTCTGTAGCAACTGAAAGCTGGTCACCAAGACCAGGCTGAACAAGAGCCAAAGAAATACCCTACATAGGACCCTGATAAAAGGAGGAAACATCTACCCATGATAATGACAACTGACAGAGATCAGTGGCAGAGATAAATGGGATGTTTCCAAACTGCTAACTCAGAAAGTATGCCACTAAAGAATTCTAAGCCATTTTGCAATCTGATTGGGCCTTCATTCTGCTGAGCCCTGACCACATGCAACAAATGAAATGGAAGATAAATATTTTGTAAAACATAACACTTTTTGAAGCGTCAGGAGTTCAAAGTGCTTGATTGTCTTTATCTTGCTTCTTCCTTGTGGTATCCTAATGAAGAGGAGCACTGTGTGAGCTATTTGCATGACTTCATGATTCAAGAATGCATAAGTAAGCCTAGCTCAAACACATGTTACTGGTTCAAGGGGTAATAAAATAATATCTAACCAATTCCATCTCCCACTTTTTTTCTAGCTGAATATTCTAAAATCCACAGCAAGAATGATGGTGAGCATATAATGTGAAGTCATCCTAAGGCATAGTCCAAGCAGTATTTAAGAATTTAAATATTTTAAAATTCATTTGTAATTTAAATTTAAGTCAGTCTACCTGAAGACTTTTGGAATACCTGGCTTAAAAAATGTGCATCCTCCTGCTTCAGTGTACATGATACCACTTGCATTCTTCACACTTAGTCATCGAAAGCTAGAACATTAGTGTTTAGTTACTTAGTCTAACATTGACATTCACAGAAGGCTGCTTTAATCATAGGGATATGTCAGACTTGTGTCTGATGAAACAAAGCTGCCCAAACAGGGTATGGAATTGAAGGAATTCAACCCCACACCTTTGTAGCTGTCAGATAAAGGAGGGAGAGGGTACAAGTGAGTGAAAGTTGAAGAAAAGAGTCTCTTAAAGGCACAGCAATACTCACCTGCCATTGGGTATTTTTCCACTGTCACTAGAAGTACCCATTAAATACCCATTAATGGGTACTTAAAACCATTAAGTATCCATTAATGAGTACTTAATGGGTACTTCTAGTGACAGTGGAAAAACACCCTATCTGTTGTTCTTCTGAGCAGCTGGGTTCTCCTTCCCTACTGCAAAGCCAGAGAGAGCAGGTGAGTGTTGCCTTGTTTTCCCCAGGTTCCCACAAGCCCCTTCCATTCACTTGGCCTTTCTCCCCAGTTTGGTCTTGTGGTTAGAGTGTCAGACTCATATCTTGTAGTCACTGGGTTCGATTCTGCACTCTTCCACAAAGCCAGTCGAGTGACCTTGGGGTAGTCACAGTTCCCTTTCTGAGCTCTCACAACCCCACCTACCTCACAGAGTGTCTGTTGTGGGGAGAAAAACAAAAGGTTTGTCAGCCACTCTGAGTCTCCTCAAAAGATGAGAAAAGCAGGGTATAAAAACCAACTCTTCTTTTTTAAGATAGCTGCAGAGGTGTGGGGTTGAACTCTTTCAATTCTGCACCCTCTTTGTGCAGTTCATAGTCATCAAACAAGAGTTTAGCTTCCTCTGGGTACTGTCCTCTCAGGGAGGATGGGTTATATTTTAAATATATTTCAATATTTTATTTTTTATTTTTATGGCTTACCCTAAGACCTTTTAGTGGAGGCCAGATATAAATTCTTTACGTAACCATATAAAGTCCAGGATATACCACAAATACACTTAGCAATTTTTAGATAATCCTCCAAAACATGGTTTGATCCAGGAATGAGTTAAAGTTACGGTATATCACATCCTTCAATCTTTTTTGGAACGATTCATTTGAGAGCTTGATCTCTGCCCAAATAAAAGACACTGACATGTTACACTACAAATATAGTTAAAGTAGCAACATCAACATTTCCAAATCAAACATGTTTTGCTCTGCCTCTAACCTCAGTCTAGTCCAGCAGTTCTCAACCTTCCTAATGCCGTGACCCCTTAATAGAGTTCCCCATATTGTGAAGACCCCCAACCATGGGGGTAGAGCAGCTGGGAAGTGGGAGGGAAGGGTGGCAGGGGACTTGTTGCGACCCCTCTGAATGGGTAGTTCGACCCCCAAAGGGGTCCCGACCCCCAGGTTGAGAACCACTGCTCTAGTCAGAGCCATCATCTTCAAATTACTTGCGGTTACTTCTACCTACTAGTCAGTAGGAACAGGTCTACTTTTTGTTTAGTTTTTCATTTAAAAATATTTTATTCTAAATTAAACACGCATACCTCAAGCTCCCCCTTGCAGCCAACTTCCTTAACTTGTACGTTTTGTAACAATGAGATCAACCCAGAGAGTTCATTTAGTATCTGTTCATTCCTCGTTTCCTGCTTAATATTATTCACTGTAGGCAACCAATTTATCTTTGCCTTACGGAAGGGAACACGTCAACTGGTACCACTGCTGCTGCATCAGCAAGAGAATGAGGACAGGTTAGTGAACTCCACTGATCCCCTGCCTTCTGCTCAACCAATCAGGAACAAAATCAAATTCATACAGATCATGTAACAAGGGAGTGGCTACCATTTTAAAACTCCAATCAGTAAATCTTGTATGACTTTAATTTGAACACACCATCTCTCAGGATCCCTAGAAACAAGACCTATGCCCATTCCATGAAGCAGGGACCTGAAGCAACTTCAGTATTAACTTCTTTCCATCCCAATGTGGAAAGAAACTCTTGGCAATTTTCTCGTGCTTTTTCTTAATCTATATATCCATGATGATACCCTGAAACCTGAACAAGATCGTGCTCACACTCCACCTGTCTTCCAAGCTCTTGTGTGCTAACAGACTATATGCTATCCTAACCCATGCAGTTCGACCAATCTGGGGTTAGGACTACACGCTTACATTCAGTGTGCTTGCCTTCCAAAAAGAAACTTCCTTCAAACTATGGCCTTTCAAATACTTATCAGTTTAAGAATTTAGGGACCATTTATAAACTCTGGCTAATTTGAAATTATTGCAAATGAATTTTTTTTTCCAAAAAAAGAAAGGGAAAGGAACCTGCCTTATTCAAACCAAGCCTGAGATCCTCTCCTTCCCACAAAATAAGGCCATTTGTGGCTACTTCAAGCATTGACTTCCTTAGGTGTTACTGATTTTTCATTATTAATGGTATGTGTGAGCTGTGAAGTAAGAAAAGACTTGTATACTTGTACTGTAGCCCTTGATTTATATGTAGATGAAGGACAGTCCATGAGGAGGATTTGCTTTCTCTGATGCAGCAAATGCTTGGAGATACATTGGTTGTATATAACTAAGCAATAGCATCCTATGGAATAGTCCAGACTAGAGTGCAGTGTATGTTACGTATTCTTAAATAAAAATTAGGTATACTCAGATAAACAAGGCAGCAGGTTTGTGTTATGGCTTTTTTACTTGCACTGTGAGATGAAATAATTTTTTGAGGTCCTTTCTGCACAAGGCAGTAGATCCAGATCAGTGGGGTTGATCATATGGCATACCTCCATGATCTGGAATATCCAGAAGTGTGCCATACCGCTCCTCTGAAAATCACCCCCTTCACATCCTACAGCTAGGAACTAGGTGTGTGAGAGAAGGCTGTGAAGCTTGTACCGAAGGAGGCGTAATCTGTATTGGCACTGTGTGAATCCAATCCTTGCCACTGCATGATCAAACTGCTGCTGCCTACTGGGAAATTCACACTATGCCTCTGTGCGCTTGCAGGTGGCTAGAGCACTTGAATCCTTACCTGAGTGCAAATGGCCACCCAGGTAATGGCCAACTCAGAGCTCCGATGATGAAGCCACCAATGCAGCATGTCAACACACCTGCACCACCAATCACATGCTCCTCCTACATGTCTTCCAACTGGAAAATGTGCAGACGGAACATCCAGAGCCTGACCAGCTCTGCCACTAGTATAAGTGTAGTGTAGTTCTAACTGCACCATGTTTATACCAGTTTGTCCAGGTAATCAGCCAAGACATATAACCTTACTGTCACAATCCCCAGCGGTCCAGCAAGTGCCTGCCCTCCTTAGAGTAGCTGGGCCCTTTTAGGATGCAGAGTTCGTGCAACGGCCAAGTGAGCACTACAGTTAAAAGGCAAAACACTGGTAGCAAGCGTTTTAAACCTTAAGCTAGAACAAGTTTATTAAGAATAATATTTACAGAAGTAAAAGAGAAAATAGGAAAGTCCAGAAGTTAGCAGTTTAAGGTTTCACAAGTCTCTAGCATAGTAAGCTTCAAGCGACAGCAGCTTCCCTGACTTACTATCCCTCAGTTGCTTTCAGGCAGGTAAGCTTCACCACTTCCTCCCCTCCTTTGGTTTGCAAGGTATTACCCTAGCCTCCCCAAAGTTCAGCAACTAGGTTCCTCTCCTGGCAGTTCTTCTTCCTAAGAAAAGACTAATGGTCAGCTACTGGCAACAGCTCCCTCGGGTTCAGATCTTCTCCTTCCGTCCCCTTCAGCTCAGTCCCAGCACGAAGACACCGTCTGCTGTACTCAGAGGTCATTTATACCTTTTTCCCTGTGGCCCTGATTGGTTGCCACCTCCTGGGGTAAACTGCTGAAACAAACTCCTGTCCCTACAGCCTGATTGGTGGAAAACTGCAAACTCCTGGGGAAAACTCCTGAGATAAAGACCTGAGGGAACCTCCTCCTCAAGCTTCCAGATCCCCGGACAGCTTTTCCCTCCAAATCACACCTGCAGCCAATCATTGCACCTAGACCCAGACAGGATTTCCCGCTCTTTTTGCAGCCTAAACCCAGGGCTTGCAAAAAGGCTAGCAAATAGAGTTTGCAAGGGCTTTGCATGGGCAGAAAGTCACGCTTTTTGCAAAGAGGCTTGCAAGAGGCAAAGAAACATTACTGCCTATTGCAGCCTGACCCCTGAAACCGTCACACTTACCCCCCTCCTCCCCAAAAAAAGCCAGGTGTGTCTTACAGCCTGGCTGATTTCAGCAAAATCTGGCCAACCTGCCTTATACTGCTTGGGTGATGCTCTGGGATGCACAGAATTGTTTCTGATCAAGAAATGGCACCATGACCTGCAGATGTACTCTCTGGGAGCTCCCTTTTCCATGAATCAAGTGTGGACAGGCCTTAGGACCAAGGAGGTCAAAGAAAAAAACAATTAAAACTATAATGAATGCAAGGATTAACAGGCGGCGGAGTTAAGGAAACCAAAAGTCAAGAGTACCCAGAGTTCAGAGTGGAAAGCACAAGGTGCTGTCATTCATCCAGAAAATGAAGTTACTGAAAAGGAAATACAGAAGGACTTCACAGCTTATGTCTGCTACAAAGCCAAGGATAGTGGCCAAGGGAGCAAGATAAACCTAAGGAGGCAAAGAAATTAAATAACTCTGGTAGACTGTAAAATCTTATATGACATGCAGGCGAAGCAAGGAGTGGTTAGCCTAATAAGCTTCAGGAAACATTATTGAAAGATGTCATCTTGCTACTTCTGTGTTACAGAGCACCAACATTTATTTATTTATTTATTTATTTACATTTCTATCCTGCCCATACCCAAAGGTCTCTGGGCGGGTTACAACAGGTAAAAATAAATTAAAACAAGATACAAATTGAGAGCATGCCAAAAACAGATCTAGTAAGCAAAAAGACAACTTGTAAATTTCCATTTACCACCACATTTGCTTTTATTTTTGCACCAATGAGCTTCCAGTGTTCACAGGACATGGTTGATGAGTTTATTCTATAAAGAGGTACTTTTAGTGGTATTCTTACCAATAAACAGAGCTATTTTATTTGGTACACTTCATGCTTTAGATGTGTTCTGCTCCACATCAGAATAAGGAACTTTCAACTTATGGGTACCTATCTGGTAACATTAATTCCTTTAAAGATGGAATTTTAGTGATGCCAGGCCCAACAATTATTGGCAAAAATACACCTAAATATACTTAAATACCCTGCACATTTTGTACAGAAGCATACAGTAACCATGTCAAAAATCAGATTATTATAAGACTAGTTTCCCAGCCAAGAGGAATCCTTGAGAATGCACACTGAGTACCTTTAAACTTCTGTACACTGATCATATTGGTTACAGATACTTGTAAGAAATAACAGTGCAATGTAACATGAATAGTAGCTCTAAATGCTCACTGGACAAACTGTGGCCAGAATTCTACCATTCACGTAAATATGCCTGTTATAGGAACTCTAGATTCCCAGTGGTGCAGCCATGGTAAATGTACTCTATAAAGCCTGAAGCAGTCCTGATCTAATATGTTGTATTCGATTTATTAAACATCAGCAGTGTTAACAAAACATGTAGTTTAAACTTGGTGGTCTAACCTATCCAATGTTAAGCACAGCTGAACCTCATTTCACTACAATTAAGTAATAATTGATTCATTCCAGATAAAGAAGTTCTTGATCCCACTAATTTTGGAAGGAAGTTCTTCAAGGAAATCTATTGGTCTTACATTCTAATTTTTACCTGATTGTTCCTTTTGTCAGGAAGCCCTTCAGTTTTTCAGCAAATCGGATTAGCCTGCATCATATACAGTACAAGCAAGTTTGTGTGCTTCAAGAATTTTTTTCCCACTATTTCAACTCATCTAAATTCTATAATCATGTAAGCATCTGTTAACTGTACACTACATAAGAGATATCGCTTCAAAGAATCCGTTGTGACCTCAGCAATCAATTTTGTTCTTTGTCAAGCTAACCTGAATCTTGGAAATCGTTCAAATATGATTAAAGCATGTTGCAAGAAGCTGTCTGATGTTTCCAAACTATTTGTGTTCTCTTTAGTAAGTGCTGCTGCTAATTGCTATTTAAAAGTCCTCTGTGAATTGGCTGGAAGTGTCATTAACTTTCAGCTACTTCATAATTTTCTGCTCACTGTTTATTAGTCTACCTGAGATTCCTCTCGCAAATGCAGAACAGTTTTCAAAGGAGATTTCTACAGCCAGTAACTATTTTAGACTACAATGAAATATGCCATCTTGAAGACTTTAAGTAAATATGTGTTCACTGCATAAGCAGGCTAGGGACTGAAGTTCAAAATTAGACTTTTGCTTCTATTTAGTAAAAAAAAAGCATTACTAGGTATGTAATTTGTGTGCTTCAGTTCTCTCACTGGTGACATATTTACTGCATTGATAACTTGAAACACACATGAAGTTCCAGATTTTCTGAGCATCCAGGTATAAACATGCACTTTTTAGTTTTTATCTGAATACCACAATGGCCTGTATTTCTTCAGATACATAAAATAAATATTTGCATTTCTTTACAGTTCCTCGTTCATTAAGTACAAATTGTTAAAAGAACCATTTGGAGAACCCCAAGTTATTATCTTACTACTGGCGAATGAAGGGTTTCCCTGTCACTGCTGCCTTCTCAAGGCCAAGCCGAGACAGATGAAATCTTGACTCCCAAAGAGGTCAATGGGAATTCTGCCACAGGTTTTAACAGAGCCAGGATTCCCCACGCAGCCAAGAAAGCAAATGAAGGCTTTTGGTTCTTACTTTGCTCTTTAAAAAACTCCCTTTGAAGAAGGGGGGGAACAAATATGTTAAACAGAAACACTTCAAATATACATCAATCATGGTTTTAAAGTGGCAGCCAGTATATCTGAATGTTTATCAACCTTGCTACCACCTGTAACAAAACCATTTTTAATTTTTTTAAAAATGCAATACGGCGGTTTTCCTCCTTTAAAAATTACTGCTTTACAGTGCTGTGGGGTTTCCTCGTTTTTGCCTGACCCAGTGGCTTTGGTAAACCCATAAAGGAGGGGACGGTGTGTGAACAGTACACACGCAACCCCACAAACACACCCTAGTGTGGTTAGGGAGCTGGAATCTTATCTGGAAATACAGGGTTCGATTCCGCACTCCCCCACAAAGCCAACTGGGTGACCTTGGGCTAGTCTCTAGCTCTCACGGCCCCACCTACCCCACAGAGTGTTCTGCTGTGGGGAGGAGAATAGAAGCTTTGTCAGCCGCTTTGAGTCCCTTTAAATGGGTGGGGAAAAGGAGCGTAAAAAAGCCAACTCTTCTTCTCTTAACTGGTAATCTCCTGTTTCGATTCTACACTCCTCCACAAAGCCAAATGGGGTGACCTTGGGCTAGTCACAGCTCTCTTCAGAGCTCTCACGGCCCCACCTACCTCACAGGGTGTTCTGTTGTGGGGAGAAGAACAGAAGCTTTGTCAGCCGCTTTGAGTCCCCTTAAATGGGTGAGAAAAGCGGGGTAGAAAAGCCAACTCTTCTTCCTTCCCCTCCACGAAGCCAGCTGAGTGACCTTGGGCTAGTCACAGCTCTCTTCAGAGCTCTCACGGCCCCACCTACCTCACAGGGTGTTCTGTTGTGGGGAGAAGAACAGAAGCTTTGTCGGCCGCTTTGAGTCGCCTTAAACGGGTGGGGAGAAGCGGGGTAGAAAAGGCAACTCTTCTCCTCCTGAAGAGCACAATAAGCGCATACAAAAGGCCGGTTGTGCAAAAGCGCCGTCAATCACAGATGGGCGCTGAACTCGGGGGAGAAACGGCAAGTGTGTGCGAGTGTGCAAACACCTCACTTTCCTCTGTGCAACGCGGGGTGGGGTTGAAGGAAGGTGAGCGGGGGGGGAGGCGACAGAGAAGGGGGGAGGGAGGAAGGGGGGGGCTCGTTTTTGGAAAACCCGGCGACGGTGCTGAAGGCTGCCCGTCCTTCTCCCCCAGAAAGGCAGGCGGCATCTGCCCTGTCTTGCCCGCCGCGCTCCTCACCTGGTCTATGGGCAGCCGGACGGCGTTGCTGAGGGGCTGCAGCAGCGTGGAGCCGGTGGTGCTGGTGGCCATGGCGAAGAAGGCGCTTCCCTCCTCCAGCTCCGGGCCGGCCAGGGAAGGAGCAAGGGGACGAGAGAGGAGGGCACTCGAGCGACGAGAAAGCGGAGCGGGCGGAGGACCAGCCGCCCCTTCCTCGCCTCAGAACATCGGCTAACGGCGGCGGCGGCGCGGGCGGCGGCAGCGGCGGCAGTAGCGCCGCTGAGGAGGACTAGGCTAGGATGCAAAAAAAAAAAAAAAGGCCCGGCCCCGCCAGCGAGCGAGCCGAGCGGCGTCGTGACAACAAGAGGAGCGGCGGCCGCCCTGCGCGAGAGTGACGGCAGCGCCGCCCAATCCTCGGCGCGGCATGTCGAGCGGGAGGAGGCACGGGCCCAATCGCGGCTCGGGTCGAGGCGGGACGAGGTGGCCGATAAGTGACGGCGCCGATACTCAATCCCGGCGCGGCCCTAGCGCTGAACGGCAGGGAGAGGGAGGCGCTGCCGGGTACCAATTGTTGTCCGGACGAGGCAGGACGAGGCGGACCTCGGTCCTGACTCTCAAGAATGGGAGGGGGGAGGAGAGGGAGAGAAGGCAAGAAAGTGGGCTCGGTTGCTTCCCGTGGATGGGAGGGCGGGGGTGTCTCCCTCTGGCTTCGGCATAGGCTGCTGCACGGGGGAAGGGGCAATGGCATTCCTCACGGCTTCCCTTCCCTGAAAACATCCGTGTATTGAGCAGACGGCAGTAGTAGGGTTGTGTGAATTAAAGCGCGTTGCCCTCGCCGACAGTGGGGACAATGGAGACAGGGCCCTTTGGGGGGAAAGCACCTTTTAAAGACCGCTGCATCCAGACGTTGCTTATTTATTCCGGTATATTTGGATCCAAAGCGTGGATCAAATGTGGATCTGACGCCCTTAATTTTCTTCTCCGTGCATCCCTCTGTTGAAGGAGCTCACCCTCCGCCTTCTGAAGAATGTGCTACGTATTCATATTTTTCTTGAGGAAATGTATCAACATCAGAAATGCGACAGTATTTTAAGCATGTATTGTTATTAAGTTCAAATATACAGTATATTACTGGGTGGTTTCAAGAGGTGGCTGCATCCACTTGTCAGCGACTTGTTCCTCTGTGCTTGGATGTTGTGGGATAAAGCATGGCAAATGGAAGGAAGGAAGTGGACCCATAGGTGCTGAACATCAAGTTTTCTTTGTGAGGTCTTGAAACTGAAGTGGCAGTACGGTATATTCAGGAACTTTACTCAAGCTAATGAATGGCTTTACACACATAACAGCAGCAACAACTTCTAATTATTCTATCCCATCCAAACCCACCAGAGTTAGCTAATCTGACACCCTGTGCCCAACTGTTGCTTTCAAGTGTAAGGACCTATATTGTATATAACTAGCCACTTCACGTTGGAGAACACAAATGACACAGAAGGCAGAAACTGGGATGTTGTAATTATTAAGGCATGTTGTCCCTGCGTGACCAGATTTTGTCTTGTTTCTTCTTTGTCTCTTATTCAAAAAGAGAAAAATTTAAAGAACAACAGGTGGAAATTTCAGGAAGCATTCAGTTGCTGAGAACAAACAGTTCCCTCCTTTTCACTTGCTTAATGCCCAATGACTGTTCATGCTGATAGGTGATAATTTGTTTGTATTTCTGTCCCACCCCATACCCAGAGATCTAAGAGCAGGTCACAATAAAATCACTATAGAAACAGACACAATAAGTTTGCTAAAATAGAGACACTGGCTGCATTGGGGGACTGGGTTCGTCCCTCAGCCAAAAGCCAGAGTAAAAAAGTGGATTCACTTGTCACAGCCTCACCCAGCCTAAGAAAAGGCAATGACTTAATGAACCATATATTGGAAAGATGTGCAAATCATACAGCAGGACTGATATCATGTATTGAAGTTAGAGAGCTGCTACAGGGAGTGTGTGAGGAAAATTGAAATCCTGTACTGAAATAACTTTCCAAAGAACAGTTTAACTCATTAGTGGCATTCACACCCAAGTTTTAATGGAACTTCAGTCCAAGTTTCAGAGCAAGAGAATCCATCAGCAAAATGACCAGTTGTTTTCGTTCAATGTTATCTATCCCAAAGGTAAATATTCTGAGTTAGATTAATGCCAAAGGAAAACACTTTCACTTTGCTAAAGAGGACTGAAGCTGCATTCAGTTTGAATGCCATTGTCTTTACCGACATGATTGGAAAGTATTGATCCACGTGATCAGTAACATTTCTTAGAGGGATGATCATTTTCATATGTAAATTAAAAATCCATAGTTGTGCTATTTATTTTTGAAATTATTTGTTTTATATAGAAGTACAGCCGTCTCTAGACAGCAGCCCATTATAGCAATAAAAATCTATAATGAGGGGCATTTCTCCTGTGCTATTATTGCTTCCTATATAAACAGCGCTGACTCCTGTGCTGTTTTTGCACATTCTGATGACATGCAATCTGGGTGGATTCCCAGATGTGCAAATGACCACCTCCACACATGTGTGGTCAGCTGTTTCAGCCTTCATGCATGTGTCCTGGACAGAGTTCCAACTGCTGCTCCTTCCAGAAAGGTACGTCTGTTGCTAAAAAATGTTAAAGCTGGAACACTTGCTATCAAGGCTGCATTTTCCAGTACACTTAAAAGTGCATTTTAGAGATGAAAAAGCAGGGCTGTGGTGGGCTTGTGTATGATATGTGAGGTGACTCCACCATAGCAGCAACATAATGGACAAATTATTTTCGTCCTAGAATCATAGAATGGTAGAGTTGGAGGGGACCTCCTGGGTCATCGAGTCCAACCCCCTGCTCAAGGCAGGATCTCCTAAACCATCTCAGACAGATGGCTGTCCAGTATAGACAGATGGCTGTCCAGTATGGTGTCCTGTCTGGTCACACCATATAATGTTGACATCCTTCTGTCTCCAAAGACAGCCTGGCCTTGGGCAACTGAGAGTTTACCTTCCCAGTCTTACATTTGATGAATTAGTCTTTGCTCATGCCACAACCTTTTCTCTGTTAGTATTTAATGTACTACTAGACCCCTTTTAAAAAAATACTGATCCAGTCTCACCAGTGTGATCTGAAGGACATTTGGCACTGGGTTGGTAAATGGCCCATCTTACTACCTTAGGAGTGACACTCTGAATGTTCTATCAGAACTTACTTCCTTAGCCTTCACATTTCCCAAGCCAAAGTTAGTGAATGGACCTATTTTACCCATAGTTGTGAAGACCTTGTGAGTTCTAATGACAGAGCAGGGATTTAAATCCTGTGTTTGGGGCTCATTATGTATGGAGTGAAAGCAGCTCAAACCCACCTTTCTCAATAGGTTCAGAGACAGATTCTAAACAGTAAGGTATTATATTTTCCATAGAGGCAACCTGGCTGGATCTAGTCCAGCACTACTTTTATCTGTACCCATCTGTATGCATTTCCAACATACCTCACCCAAGAGTCTGTAAGCTGTCTTTATGTGAATGTGCGTCCAGAAATTACCAGCAGAGTAGTGACAAACACTAAGGCCATGTTCCAGAAATAATAATAGCATAGTAGTTTTATTATTAGTCAAGCTAAATGTCACAAAGCATTGAGCTGGCTTTCTTCTTCTCAGAGAACCTTTATTCAGGTTAGGTAGTTGGCAAAACAAATCAGAGAAGGGAAGCAATAAAATACGCCAATGATCATAATATGAAACAAAATTCTTCAGACTTCAGTACTATTAAGGGTACCTCCAGACAGCAAAAGGAAATTGTGGGGTCTTGCAATTGCCTTTCATTATCACTGACAGGTGGGAGAAGGCAATCCCAGGACAATGCCTGGCTCTTACCTCATTTGCATTTTTGTTCCTGTTCCAAAATACCTGAATGTTAGCAAGCACCTGCCTACTGACCTATGGTTCCCCACCACCACCCCACATTTGTGGATTTTTGGGAAGAGGAACCATAACATGAAAACCTTGCAGAAGGAGTCAGGATATTGATATTACAAGAAATTCTGTGCTGGATTTCCTGCAATACAGGGACATCAGATTTTTTAATTAACTTACTGATTTGGTCCCCAGCTTCCCCCTGGAAGTAGGCAGTGTCAAACCACTTATGTTTCTCTGCCAAGAAAAATGCAAAGAGGCACCCATGGATGTGCCCATGCAGTCAACCAGGAGTCACACAAGACTCAGTGATAACCAACAGCAGCAACAACTTGGTAACAGATTGTGAATAGCACAGATATGTGTGGCAATCCCAGTATAGTCCTGGGAGAATTGTGAGTTTTCAGTCAGGTCTGGAAGCATTATAAGATGGAATAGACAAGTTCAGTTTAGTTATATTTTTTTATTTAGGGGGAAGACCCATACATTTCCTACTAAGCCTATTTCCCCATTCACCAAGTTTGGAGCAATTTAACTATTCTGTTCCAGCTTATCCTGTGCCAAGAACATCCAATTCCATCTGCATCAAGGGGATGGAGAACTGCCTAAACTAGAGGAACATCAGCAGCAATGTAGAGGTACCATTGGTGTTTAGTACTCCCCGCTCAAGGCACCATCCACCCCTGTCAGCGATTGTCTAGGTCAGTGATGGCCAACCTATGACACGTGTGTCACAGGTGATACACCAAGTCCTTTTGGTGACACACATGGTCACCCTGGCACCTGGGCGTGTAGTGCTTGCTTGTTCTTGAAGTTTCAACTGAAGATTCAGCAACAAAAGTCACTAATGTAAAGAATTACTTGTTTTTGCTTTTAATAAAATAAAACTTTTTTAATAGAGCTACAAATATCACAAAATTATGGATATTTCTAGACGTGACACAGCACCCAAGTTAAGCTAGGTTTTCTTGTGAATTTTGACACACCGAGCTCAAAAGGTTCGCCATCACTGGCCTAGGTCTTATTATTAGTGCATTGGGTATCATGCACAAGGGCCTGACTGAAGAAAGCTAGATATTGAATATAGTGTGTCTATCTCAATATCAAGGTTTATAAAATGATAAAATTTGAAGAAGAGGCTATGGTGTTTTCTTGTTTTGGACCAGGGCCCTTTCTGCACTGAGATTTATTCCAGATAATATCTCAGATGAGGGGTGTGTCATCATCATGCTTATGCAGACCATGGTAGATCCTGCTCTGGCTCTGCCATAGCCTGTAGCAGCACATGGCTGGGAGGCCCTTCTTCCAAGACCTCATCTGGAATAATCCCCAGTGCAGAAAGGGCCCCATGTTGTCAACTGGAACAAGAAGACTTGAGGTAGTTACAGAGCTTTTCAAATAGGTCTACAGCTAACTTGGGAATGGTTCTGGATCAGGAGGATTGCACTAGTACCATGTGGACAAAGCATACTAGGGAACTGCTTCATCCAATATTCTCCATAATCCTGAGAAATTTCTAAAATAATTTTAAAAAGATTTTCAAAAACTTCATGTAAGTACAATAGGAATATAAATTATTACCTCTCCTTCCTCTGTCATGTTTTTAGCCTCTAGCTGGAAAAAGAAGAAGAGTTGGCTTTTCTATCCCGCTTTTCTCACCCATTTAAGGGGACTCAAAGCGGCTGACAAAGCTTTCTATTCTTCTCCCCACAACAGAACACCCTGTGAGGTAGGTGGGGCTGTGAGAGCTCTTTCTTAACATCATATGGGGTACTTACTGCATATAGAAGACCATTAAGTTTGATGGGCCAAAATGGAGTTATTATCTAACTAAGGTTGTTTTCAAAAACAAACGTCTATATGGAAACAGGGTTGTTCAGGCAGTATTTCCAAAGTCTTGTTTGTTTTTCCTCTTCGGTGTTCTATGAAAAGAGAGGGCTGAGCATCTGGAACTCACTCTAGCCATGATGGAATCAATCTTCTCTTGTTGGCAGTTGCCTAGCAACATCCCTCCAAGATCTTCTCCGGCAAAAGGGTGGATCTCAGCAGCTGAATCTTGCTCCGTTCCAATGACTTCTTTTCCTATGCCAATGGAGCACACCGGCTACCTACATTTTTTCCTCTCTTGGTCATTGTTTCTTTGAAGCTGTTCTGAAATTCACCACCACTCAAATGGGCATTGGGAGAACACTGGATTTGAGAATTTTAATAATTTCATGAGTCACCGATATAAACATAAGATTCCCCCCGGGTTAAACACTCAGAAGTAGTTAAAAATTACAGGTACCTCTGATGGTTCATGTGGGGATATAGGGAGGGAACAGCAATTATATTATCCTACACATGCTTTGGAGAATATATTATAGCAATGCCTAGATTTTACAACTACATAATTATTGTTCAAAACTAGCCATTTCAACATAACAATTTCTGCCTGAACATAATAGGTAAAGCACAGTTCTCAGCTTCCTAATCAGATGAAAGTTTTACCATGTCTAAATTACTTTTCTGCGCAGCATGCACACTTGCTATTGAAGTCATGGGAAGAAGAACAAGTGAAGAGAAAAAAATGAATGAAAAAATGCTCACACATTATTTTGTCTTGTGCTAGCCTATTCAAATTATAACTGTTCTGGTCACAGTCACATATCTTTGGATCTATGCTTCCTACCCTGACCATGGTCACACCTTCCCTTTAAACCTTCTTCAGTCCATCTTCAGGTCTGACTGCTCACACCTTTTCGTTTCTATTCATTTTATCTGAAAGAGGAAGAAATGTAGAAACCAGAGGGATAAACCCACAAGATCAGCAGAAGAAGAACCAGCCACCCAGCATTCACTGTAACTATTAGTAAGTAGGAGCACTCATAAAAATGGTATTAACAGTACTGTGTAAAATACAGCATGACAGTATCAAAGGATGCCTCTATTCCTAGTCATTAGAATAAAAATAGAACAAGAAACAGGGAGGGTATTGTTTGGAGAAAGTCCGAAGTACAGAGATAATATTTTACAAAATGTCTCACATAAATAATTCTCAAACGTGAAAGTTTCTGGTGGTCTTGGACCCCTTTATAAAAAGTTTATTCTACAAATCAAAACATATGTATTTTAAGAACAGTTATTTCTTCAGTGCTGAGCTTGCCATCAAAACCAACTGCATTTTTATATAAACTATATACTCTAGGCAAGGCTCAGTGGGGTCCTTTAACTGGCAAATATTTAAGGAAAAATAAGTAAACTGTACTGTATTGTGAAAACTATAGACCCTGACACCTTCACTTTAAACCTTCTTCTGCTCACATCTTTTCATTTGTATTCATTTTACTTGTCCAAATGAAGGGTGGAAAGTCCACAAATAAAATGAATACAAATGAAAAGGTGTAAGCAGCCAGATCTGAAGAAGAAGAAGAGAAAGAAGAAGATAATGATGATATCAAGAATTTTGATTGTTTCATGACATTCGTACAGTCCGCCTCCAGATTGGGTGAAAAAAGGTATCCAGTGAGGTATCCATGCTGCCTTCAGGCCTGTGGTACCCTCAGAGGGGTGGTGAGTGCAGGAAAACTGATTCCAAGAATGCTTTCTGCCCTTGGGTATCTGTACTGCTGTCACATGGATCAATGCAGGCTGTGTAGGTAACTTCCTTCATTGGTTGCTGCCATTCCCTGCACATCCCTGAATGGGACTGGCCAGAAACTTTGAATCCAATGAACTTTCATTCTCTGGTTTTGCAGTTTTTGAAGGTGTAAGGCAGAAGTAGTGAGCCGCTATGCCTAGAACTAGGGCAAGGAGCCTGACCTATCAGATATGTTTTACTCTCCCTTGAACCCAGTGGCAATAGACAACCTGACTGGAATTTGTGGACTACCACCTGGACTGCACTCCAACTCAAAAGCTGGGACTTTGGTATCTATAGGTTCATTGATACAGTGGTACCTTGAGATACGAGTTTAATTCGTTCCGTAACCTTGCTTGTATGTCAAATCACTCGTATCTCAAAGCAATTTTCCCCATTGAAATTAATTGAAATGCCATTAATCCGTTCCGGGTCCCAAAAAAACACCTCAGTTGTTTTCGTTAAGTGTTTTTTAATAAGAAAAATGTACTGTACAACTGTATTAACAAGCCTTAGCTTTTCCTCGCCACACCTCGCCTCGTTCTCTTTCCCTCGGCGCGTCATGGCTGTTGCCCCGCCTTAGCTTTTCCTTGCCTCGCACCGCCGCCTTCTCTTTCCCTCGGCGCGTCATGGCCGTTGCCCCGCCTTAGCTTTTCCTTGCCTCGCACCGCCGCCTTCTCTTTCCCTCGGCGCATCACGGCCGTCGCCCCGCCTTAGCTTTTCCTCGCCTCGCACCGCCGCCTTCTCGTATCTCAAATTTTGCTCTCAAGTCAAAGCAAAATATCCCTTACTCTGCGGCTCGTATCTCGAAAAATTCGTAAGTTGGGGCACTCGTATGTCGATGTACCACTTGTACCTTGTTTGGAGGCTTACTCAATCCTTTCTCTATATTTTAACTCAGAATGAAATCTCATGGTCATTAGATTTGAGATAGCCAGAATGAAGGTTGTGGGTCAACCAAAACAAATTAGAGGAAACATAACCCCTATTCAGCTCATCCAATACCAAGCAAACAGGCCACAGCTAAATTTGAATGCTGGCCATTGTGTTAGTGTTGAATGAATAGTAAACAGATTTTGGGTTTTATGGCTGTTTGCAAGCAATGGTCACTTTTGCATGGCATGAATAATCTCATGCTGTGCTGTCTCCCACAGGGTAGTCCTTCTCACACTGATTTGGACTAACCCCAGCATGGGTAAGGGCCTTCTGCACTTCAGTTGGTATGGGCCAGCTAAGCATTGGCCATAACATTTGAAGGCTGGGACCTTATTGCAGCCTTTGCAGTTTCTAGCTGGGCCCTCTTCACCTCTCACTGAATTCCGGGATAACTCTAGGTGGCTAAATCCCTGGAAAACTGGCATAGGAACAGGGGGCTAAAATCTGGAGTGGATTCTGAGTACTGGGGGTTTAATATGAACCCTCAATGCCAAATCTGAATCCACTCCGGATTTTGCCCCCTATGGGGACGCGTCCCCAGTCACATTTTATTCTGGATTATTCATGGATTTATTCTGGATTATCAAATAAGGCAGATTAAGTAAGTGCTGTGTGGATGGTTGCCAGTAGATCAGATCAGCACAGAGGGTGGTTCCAGTAATGGACTGTAGTGGATCCTATACTAGTCAATCCCAAACTAGGTGAATATCTCTTGGGTGGGGCACAACATGTTTGCATTGGAACTCTATGGGGAATTCAAAACAGACCCAATGTGATGTTAGTGCTTAGTGAAAAACTTGATTTCGTGCTTTCATTCATTGATGCAGAAAGCTTTTGAATGGAAGAAGATGAACAGGTGGAGGAAACATTTGTATCTTTTTACAACAGTGGTTCTCAACCTTCCTAATGCCACGACCCCTTAATGGAGTTCCTCATGTTGTGGAGACCCCCAACCAGGGGGGCGGAGTAGCTGGGAGGCGGGAGGGAAGGGCGGCAGGAGACTTGTCGCGACCCCTCTGAAAGGGTAGTTTGACCCCCAAAGGGGTCCTGACCCCCAGGTTGAGAACCACTGTTTTACAAGTTTTCTGAAGAAAGTGAGAGGAAGGGTAGGTGAGAAAATGCATGAACACAAAAGACTGCTCAGACACTGAGCTAGTGGCTTGATGAGGACCTAAGGGAAGCAGGTCACCTTGTCCTTTCCCCAAAACCAGATCTTCTCCCCCATGTTGTACCTTTGCTAAAGTTCACCCCAGGGCCTTGCATTCCTAATGGATTCTGTTTTTCCTTTACCTCTCAGTATAGATAGGTAGACCGTGGGGACTGTAGTGCTACTGCTACAGAGACCTTGAACAATGGTGGGGAATTCCAAAAGCTTTACTGGTGGTTTGTGTTATATACACTCTGCAAACCTGCATACTTGTCATCTGTAATCAGCAATAAATGGAGGAACTTTGCTACGAACGAACGCTTGTCTTGTTACTGGCTTTCTGGGCCCTGGCTGGTGATTCTGATTGTCATGAATTTAAAAAGAGGCAGCATGCAGTCATGTTCATGGGAAAATGTGCTTCCTGCGGTCAGCCACACAGCGAATCAAAAACAGCACTGATGCACCATGTCTAGTGCCTTGTTATTGCATTTTACATGGCTTTAGAGCACAAAGGGAGCACCAGCATGTGGCAAAATGATCAGGAAACCACATCCTGTATGGATATTTTCAATGGTTTGTGTCTGAACTGATCACTTAGCTAGAGTGAATACTAGTTCATTCTTGTCAGCATCTAACAGTGTCTGCGTTTCCTGTAAAAATTCAGATCTCGCTGACTGCTGTTTGTTTATCTTGATTTAGAAATCTCCCTTTTTGCACTTAACTTCACAGCCTTTCTAAAGTTGCTACACTTATGATCTGAAGAACACATTTTGAACTTTGACTGAGTGAGAAGTGAGTCATCTTTACAGTGAAAAGCCATTGGAGCGTGCTAAGTGTAATGCTATTTAAGACAAAATGTCTGACACAGTGCAGACATTCTGTTTAGTAAAAACAAGTGATAGTACCACCTATGGTTGCATTTAATAATGCAATGACTTCTAATACAGTGGCAGCAGTATACAAGTTCCAGCATTATCCTTAGGCCTATTCACACGAGGGCCTACCGAATGCAAGTAGGACACTTTGGGATGGAGCATTTGCTCTCCTGGGCTGCCAGTTCCATTTGGAACTGCCCCAGGGTGCCCTACATTCCGGGTGTAGAGCACAAAATTGTGCTCTACACCCAGCCCACGGCATTCGCGGCCATCCCGGGCTGTCCCACAGCTGTACAGGAGGGAGACCATTTGCACTCTCTCTCCTGAACAGCTGCGGGCCCCGCCCCTGACTGCCATTATTGGTAGACGGGGCCCAAGATGTCAGTACTTCAGACCAGAGGCACTGATAGCGTGGGGCCAGTGTACCACACAGAGCGGCACATCTCCCCAGCCGGCTGCATGACCACCATGACAAGGTAAGTGGTTGCACAGCTGGGGGGAGGGTGCCACCTCCCTGGGTGCCGGGGGGTACTTGGGGGCCTTGGCAGCTGCGGCAGCCCAATCTGGGCCACCCCAACTGCCAGCACACTGGGACAGATCTTTGGCCTCCAAAGGCTCTAGGTGACCCGATTGGGTCACCTAGAGCCCACAGGAACTTGTGGAAGGGACGGGACTGGCCCACCTGCCCCTGGGTCGAATTTGACCCGATGGCGGCAGGCCTGGGAGGAGCGTCCCACCCCTGCACCAGCCTTTTCGGGCTAGGCCACATGGGGACAGATTCCCCTTTCACACCTAGGCAGAAAGAAACGCATCCCCATTTGACTGCAGTGCGACAAGGCCTCTAGTCTTGTCTGGCTTGCAGCCCAGTTCTTGGCCGCCTTCATGCTCAAAAAGGGGAAGTAAGAAACATTCTTTGAGCAAATGGGAACTTATGACATCCTTAGTAGCCCACAAACACGACACCACAACCAAGGAGTCTTTCAGAAATGGTAATCTCCATGCAGATAGTGGAAGCAAAAGGAAATATACGAAAGCTGTAAAACACATTATGCCTCTTAAGTCGAAATTGATTCATTTGTATTCTACCCAGGCCCAGTCTTTTTCCACATAGATAGGGTGTTCTCAGCAGTTACAGAAATGATGTGGCTGTTTTGTAGAACCCGTGAAAGGCAGCACAACAGCAATATAGCAACGTCTAGCAACATCCAAACAATGGAATTCCATTAATGCAACAGATTTTGCTTCTAAGCACATAGGTTGCATTTGTCTGTTCAATTTACTCCTCACCAAATTGAAGGCTCCCAGGGCAGCAAACAATCTAAGAATTTGGATATTGAAAATATTAAATGAAAGATTTAAATACACACATACAGCTTTTTCATATTTACCATAGCAGTCCGGTAAGGTAGTAGCATGGTGGTGACCATTCACCGTGTACCAGGTCAGCAGCACTTGAAGAGCAGATAGCCAGGCCATGGTAAGGAGGATCGTCATGGCAACATCCATGGCAACTTTGGGTATGTGCTCGGGTGTTGCCATGGTGATGTGAACGCTATGTGCGACTGCACAGCTGCAGTCATGCCACTATGCCTACTTCCTGTGTCACACCCAGAAAAGGGTGCAAAAGCTAGCCACTCCTGGTAAGTGTGTGGACTCCTTTTTAGCAGTTCACCACTGGATGGCTCTGGGAGAAACTGTGGCAACTTCTTGTGAGTTGCTGTGACTTCCTGACGTGAACAGGACTGTCTAGTGAGTGAATTGGTGCTCACTAAAGGATAAGTTGCAACAGGCCTACACATGCACAGAAAATAACAATAGCAGCTACTGTGAATCATAGATCCATGAAGTGAACTGTAAAAATCACAGCTTCAGGAATCTATGGCTCAGTATAGCGCAAAAATATAGATCTTTGGCCATAGGTTTTCACAGATCCATGACACATGGGATCTTCTAACCATTGTCAAAACATGCACCACAGGCATGCAGACTGAAGCAAAATGATTTGGAATCCTGAACCTCGCAGAATTCCTGTTGCCCAACATAAGCCATGTAGCTTCATTATTTCCCCAGATCATATGAGATAAAATCATTGTTAATTCACAGAGTCCATAACTGTACGCCACAGCGTCCCTCAATCACAACAGGGATATAATAACCTGATTCATATTTGCACCAGCACAGCAATTTTAATATGTCTCCAAATTAAAAATAAGTACATTGGTTGAGGCATTTTAGCAGCAGAGGGAATGAAATAAGAGCCACGTTATTAAAGTTATGAACACCTCGGATGCCACTTACTACTTTTGAATTCATTATTCATTATGATGAACGTGTTCTTCAAGAAAGATGAGGGAGGGAGGAACCTCAAATGAACCAATAATTATTGGACTCTGAATTACTCTTAATATTTGCTGTGCATGGAGAAAAGTTTACCTCTAAGCAGATCAGTGACCAGAATGGGAAGCAAGAGCTGACTTCCTCCATTTTTTTAAATCTCAGAATGCTGTCTAGAGAAGGACTAAGAACTCACTTTTCTTTCTTTTTTGATGACTGCTTGGAAACTCTGGCTAGAAACTGCCTGCAAGTTCTGACCCAAGGCACTATAGCATGCTAGGACCCTGTGTCCTTCACTGTCACTTGAAGTTCACCCAAACTCATGTTTGTTGCTTCCATGACACTTGGCCTTTTTGCATTTTCACATCCCTGGGAAAATGTCCTAGGGAAGTGAAGAGAGGGAATATATCTGGCATCCACACTTCAGGACACCGAATCTATCCCAAACCTTCCCAACACTTCCCTATGCGCTGATGAGGTGCAAACTGCATCCATTATGGAGGCAATAACTAAGCCGCAGCAATGGCACCCTGATTCTACAGCGCACTTGTGACCACACATTGCAGCACACAATGCACCTGCATCACCATCATATGTTCTATCTGCACGTTTTCCACCCAGAAGAGTATAAATCGGAACATGCAGGGCTATCGAAACTGCTGTACTGTGTGGGGGAAGCTCCTGCATGTTTTTTACCAGATGCAGCATCTGGGATTGTCCTCAGAGTGCCCCCTGCAGTTAAGTGTGAATTCACCCTTTATCGATCCATGGCATCCTCTGTCTTTCCCTACTCCTTTTGCCTTCAATCTTTCCCAGCATCAGGCGCTATTTGATGGGTCCTGTCTTCTCATTACATGGCCAAAGTCTTCTCTTTCTGTGACCTTCAGCTTCAGTATTTCTCCTTCCAATGAAAAGGGTTGAATTATTGACTGATTTGATCTTGCAGTCCAAGGGTGCGTTCCCATGGTACTAATTTGTATCTCTATTGCCCCTCCACTGAAGTGGATTAAAGAAAAGCGGGTTCAATCCGGATTTAAGCGTTCCCAAGGGGGTAAGCAAAACACGCATTTAAAATGAACGGACCATCCCCAAGGAAGCATGTTTTGTTTACACGCATCTTTTTCTCCCCGCCCCTCGCTGTTTCATTGGGTGATCGGGCAGAAGGAATTTCCAGCTGCCGAAACGCCTCCCCCGCAGCCAGCGATCCTGCAATCCTTTCCTTCAAAAAGACCAAAAGAAAAATTTAAAACTTCTCTGTTTGTCTCCCCTGCTTGCGAAGACTGCAGTCGGCACTCTTTACAAGATCTCCACCCAGCCAGCTCTTTTACACTTTCACTTTCGCAGAAGCAATTCATCACAATGTATCTTTGCTGTTTCTCTTTGGGATTGGAAAGAGAAACAGCAAAGAGAAAATGCCTGCCTAGATCGCTGTTTGCATAGATCGCTGGCTGGATGACAGGCAAAAGAGAGAGAGAGATGATCTCTCCTGGCCAGCAATTCCCACCTGGGAGAGAATCCCCGCCCCTTTTGCCACGGAGCGATCCCATGGAAAATGTTGCACTGAAAACCCATGTCTTCCAGAAAGTACTGCTTTAAACAGGTATTTTTCTAAAGCGGGTTTTCCCCATTAGTTGGAAACCCGGATTAAAGCCGTGCATGGGACCGCTCCGTGGCAAAAGAAGATTTTCAGCAGACTTATTATTGCATGGGAACGCAGCCCAAGGGACTCTCTAAAGTCTTTTCCAGCCCAAACCATTCAAAAGCATCAGCTCCTCAGTGCTGAGTCTTCCTTACGGTCCAGCTCTCACAGCCATATAACACTACTGAGAAAACCATAGCTCTGAAATCAACGTGGGCAAAAATTAACTTGTCTGAGTCATGTGGCAACTTCAGTCAACACATTTTCAAAAAACCTGGCAGCAAGATAATCTCCTGCGAAAATGGCAACCTGTGGATCAGGAGGACCCATAAGGCAGCAGGGATGATGATACAGGGCTCCTGATGAAAGCTTTCTGCTCATCACGCCAAGCTGCAGTGGACCAGTTTGTCAAGAGCAAAGCAAGGGCTTTGATCTGCCCCTGCTGCCCTCCCAGAAGGGATTTGCAGGGCGTTGCTACTTGTGAGATTTTGAAAGTTAGACCAGCATTTAATTAATAATTCTACTACTCGTTGAGCAAAATACAGAATTATGTGACCTTTACTTCTTAGTTGAAGGGAAACCTAAGCAGCGAAAGCTAAATGAGACAGATCCCACTCAGTTCATCTGCCCAGGTAGTGACACTTGCCACTGCAATCGCTTTATGTAAAAATCATGGTTTCTAAGCAGCCAAAACAAAGGAACCTGGGAATTTGTTGGGGCACAGTTTTTGTTCTTGAGCATGCTCCAGCTGCCACAGTCTTGTGGCCAATTCATTCCCCAGGAGGCCATTTATTCTAGGGGCACTCTTGTGAGTGGATGCCACAGTCCATGGAGGCAACTGTTACAGCCCAAGAAGACTGTGTGGAAGCTGCCCCAAAGATCAAAAGGGTGGCTTTGGTTTACTATAGTCCACCATTTTCTCAAGGCTACTCAATCCCATCTTTAATGTAGGGCTCCTTTCGACAAACCTATTAAAATGAGCGCATCCCTGACAGGATGTTCAATTCTGATTCTCATTTATGCTTTTAGATGAAGTGTACAATAGCAGCCTATAAACCATCTCTTGCAAATATTCCTAGATGAATTATTTTCACACTTGAGATTACAAAACAACAGGCCAAATGAAAAACAACATTTGAAAGATGGCAATGGTTTGGTCATGTATTGCAATTCAAAAGTGTTCCCTTGCCATATTTGCCTGCATATAGTTCCTGATAGTTATTTTCATAATAACGGCCCTGAATTAAAGATGTATTCATTTGCGCAAATACTGCCAAATTGTTGTCATTCTTAATTACAGCTACATCTGTGTCTATGATGCACTGTTTCCTCTCATGATTGCTATACTTCTGTTTCAACATGTCAGCCATCTTGAAGTTCTCTGTTGTCCTGAAATCTTCACAACTGGAAGGAAAGTAATTTCTCTTCTAACAAAATCTAAGTTTGTTTCTCGCAGGCCTCAACAACATATTCTGCTTCCAATTTCCCCAAGCAAGGAACGGTAAGACTTTGCTACCCGGTTCATTTGTTTTATAAGTTATAGTGCTTGAGATCTGAAAACCTTTATATTTTGAGCTGTTTTGAAATACTTGAGGTATTTACTGCAAACAGAGAATAATGAAAAGACAATTCTTCAAGACACGTGGTCAAATCTGGTATTGGATATCTTTTTATTTATATGACTGCAATGACACAGGAGGATGTTTTAGCTGTATGTGTTAGTTTAAAAAAACTTTATTATTTAAAAAAAATTGAGGTAGAGACCTATGGTTATCCCTCTTATGTGTTAGGTGCTCTCTCTATGTCAAAGGGCTAAATCATTCTATTAAAAAGTAGAAATTGAGGAAACAGATCTGTAAGGAAAAGCCACATGTCACTTTCCTTCACACAAGTCTCAGGGAGCTACTGATCGGGCTGCAACATCTAGGCCCATGAACATTTGGTGGACCACCATGTGCGATGGGATGCTAGACTAGATGAGCTGTGGCCTGATCCAGCAGGGCTTCTCTTATGTTCTTAATTGATCTGGGGTGTGAGCAGTTCACATGGCATGCCATACCAGCCTTCAGCCTGTTCCGGTCCAAATCACCTGTAATGGGAGAGCCTAACTATCTCCATTTTGGCCTTAGTTAACATCAGGGAAAGCCAAATGTTTGTGCTATGTTTTGAAAAAGAAAGGCTTACTTGGCCTTGAAGCAGTACCATCCACAACCATTTGCACCCGGGGAACTTACTCTCAAAGTTGATAACACTAACTGGCTTCAGAGATGGGATGGGAGGGTGTTATTCACTCACCTTCTAGAAAGTCCTAAGTTTGTGGGCATTTTATTGGCTATTGTGTAACATGTGATGTAGTTGTTGTTTCAAAATATAGTTGTGCCTGTGTTAGCATGAGGAATCTCTTTTCATTCATTATCATCTCATTCTTTTGTCTGTTCTGTTAGCTCAAGCTTGTCCTTATTGAATGCTATTTCTTTTTATGGAACTTTGAAGTTGAACCCTATGCACTATGTGGAGAAATCTTTGTATTTTTTTGGACTATTTTTATTCTGTTTTCTTTTTTGCTGTTCTATATATTTGCTCAGTTTTGCCTTTTTATTTTAACAAACCAAATTACTCAACTTATTTCTCTGGTTCATTGTGCAACCTGAAACCAGAAGGAATATTTTTGGTAGGAGAAGCCTTGCTCCACCTAGCACTGCCATTATACCACTTTACTTTCTTTTCAAGCTGTTTTAAAGAAATCCAAAGATACCTCTTCCAGGTTCATTTGTGCTGCTGTACAACACCAAAGCTGCACTGGACAATCAATACCCTTCCTTTCCAAAATTTTAAAAAATAATGTGAAGCTATGCAAAGGTGTATAGATATGCATCGTTCAGTCTCTTGCTAAAAATTATTTCCTGCCCATTGCATCAAGGAATTGTTCTTTCATGTCTTTTTTTCCCCTTGATTGAGTAGAGGATATGGTTAACTGCCCATCTTTCAGTTAGCAAAAGAAAAAGCATTTGAAGGAAAGAAGTAGTAGGTTCAGCATGATTCTATAAAGTTGCATGAAAGAGTAGGACTTCGTGGTTTACCCATATGATTAATTGGATTCCAGGGGGGAGGTTGGGGGGGGGGAGAAGAGATGCAATAGGGTGAAATCCCCTCCCATACTTTCTCTGGATGTTTTATTTCTTGTGTGTTTTGTCCATCATCTGAAACTGCACCTTGATTTAGGTCCTTTATGCACTTGCCTTAGTTAACCTGTATTAGCTAGATCCAGATCAACCACAGGTATAGGGATCTGCATTGAGTGGCCTATAGAACATTAAATGTGTGCTAAAGAGTGCTAGCCTAGAGGTAAACCACATTTATCTGGTCTACCACTAAACTGGATTAGTGAGCCCTTAGCACGGTTCTGATCTGGATCTACTCTTCTCCCGGGCAGATGATGTGTTCTTAGCATCTCCTTGATCCAGAATGCTGCGCAGACAATGTGACCTTAACAGCTCCTCAATCCAGGTTAACTAGTAAGTGCAGAAAGGGCCTTAGTTTCCTTGCTTTCTTCCAGAGAGTTAAGCTGCAACCTCACAAAGTCCTTATTATTAGCAAATGCACCTCCATCTTCCACATCAAAGGCCATCTGCACCTCTACAAGCAGTAAAGTGTGGAGGTAAAGTCCTCCTGTTGTGTGACTGCAGGGGCAAGGAAGCAAGACTGAATGCAACTTTTAGTATTTCCTTTTTTGTTCTTCTCCTTCTCCTTGTGTGCCATGTCTATTAGATCGTGAGCATGAGGGCAGGAACATGTGTCATGCTATTAACATTTTGCAACCTGCATCCGAAGCTTTTCGGAAGTGCACGATAAAAATGCAGCAGATCAATGTAATTGCCTTTTTAAACGGGCCTGTTCCTAAGGGTTGTGCAAGATAACTGTAAATGCCAAGGGGGAAAAGAGAAGGGAGGGAGATATTCTGTCCAGTAAATGAGTCTGTGTGCACCCATGCAGATGATAATGTTTTAGAATGGTGTGTGTGCACGCGCGCTATGCATTTGCTATCAGGAAAGGGAGAGAAGAGATGATGAAAAGACTCCTAAAATCACACATACATCAAAAGCTTCACAGCATGCTGTGCTGAAACAGCAGCTTAAGCGGAGTCACCACCTTCAGCTGTTCATATTATAAGTGAATTCCCCCCCTTTCCCCCCCTTTTTTCCTTCCAGTTAGCTCACTTGGGATGCACCCTTAACACCCAATCTGATCCCAGGCAGAGTATAATATGGGAGAATCGCTACTTCTCAGAGAACGCGCACAGGACCTCAGATCTAAGCCCTTTGGGTGAGCATTTTTATTTCAAGCAGGTGCTGCCTGATTCACGCCCAGTGATTTTTGCAGTGAAACCAAAGGTCCTAAGCAATAACCTTTCTCCTGGTGAGTTTTTTCTGCGGCCTTTTCCCTATTGGTTTGGTCATTTTCAGGATGTTGGCTTATCAACCGCGTGCCCAGAGACTGCATAAAAACCTGGGCGAGGCCTTAGCGATTGCTAGGGAGGGATATTTAGAAAAATCAAGGCGAGGCATACTGCTTGCAGTGACCTTGCCTGCCTAAGTTGTTTCTGTGAATCCAAGGAAGGGATGGGCTCTGTTTGTACAGGTTAAAGAAAGCAGGCGTTCACCATTGAAAGCATAGGGGAGGTTTTATTTTGTATAATTTACTGTTTAAATTGAAATACCATTCAAATGAATGATGCTTGACTAACAGCCAGTCTTTCCTCTCTGATAATTCTCTATATGTTTAAGTGGCCTGATTAGCTGTTTTAAGTGAAGTCACAAACCAAAGCGATATACCTTGTTCTCCCAGGACTAGGATTTCTGCACCAATATATATCACCCTCATACAGGGCAAATAGCTGCTTGGAGAAAGGTGACCTTTGCAATAGAAATGGAGCAGCAAAAAGAAACCAGCAAGGTGCTCCCTCCCAAACTAGCCACTCTGAGCTAGGGTTGTAATAAAATTAAATAAAAAATAAAAAGGAGTTCTCTCATTGATTCGCACATATAGTAACATGTGAGTCTTCGTGGTTAGAGTGCCGGACTCATATTTGTAGTCACCGGGTTTGATTCTGCACTCCTGCATGAAGCCAGCTGGGTGACCTTGGGCTGGTCACAGCTCTCTTTCTTAGCTGTCACAGCTCTACCTACCTCAAGAGTGGCTCTTGTGGGGAGAAGAACAGGAGATTTGTCAGCCTCTTTAGTTCCCTTAAATAGGTGAGAAAGGTGGGGTATAAAAACAAAGTCCTCTTCATTTCCTCTTCCTCAATGGAAGCCATCACAGAACAACCCTGATGGAAAAGACCAAATCATCCTGTTTCTTTCTCACAGCTGCTTAGCAGATGCTATTAGTGTAAGCATTGTCTCTGCTCACATCCTGCAGCAGCTGATCTTCGTTGGTGGAGCTGTTACCGAATATAGTAGACAGTGATAGTTGTGTTTTAAAAGACCTGTGCTCCACAAAACTGCTGGATCCCCATTTCGATTTGTCCAGATACTTCATAGTTTGAGACTATGTTGTCAATATAATTTTGCATGTTTTCAATATGCTAAGATGAAGCTCAGGCTATGTCTCAACTTACTGCATCAAGGTGCCTATGGAGGCATCTTTGGACATCTCATTTCCATCACAATGGCAAGAGATTCTCCACATCAGATGCAACAACCCAGCCTGTAAACAGTTGGGAACATGTATCCACATGTGGTGGGGCTGTCCTGCTATTCAGGCTTTTTGTAGGGTTGTACAAGAAACTATAACAGATATAACACAACAGAAGGTTACCCTCACCCCGACTTTGGTATTTTTATTATTATTTCAGGATACAAATGCCTCACTTAAGCACAAAACCTTAATCAAGACTCTGGTGACTGTTGCTAAAGCAGAAATTGCTATGTACTGGAAAAATAGGGGAAAAATAGCTAACTTGGGTTTAGACTTAATAAACTGTAATATTGTCATAGTTCTCTGATGGATTGTAATACATATATTAATTATAAAAATAGAACAACCCAGCAAAGGGCACGATCCCCATTTCCTGCTGTCAGCAAAAACACCTCATTCTCTGTGTCATTGGGCAACTCCACAAAACTCCAAAATGGAGAAAAATAAGAAGAAGAAGCCCACAGTCCTTCCATGCCAAATGAAGTTCACCTAGAACGGTATAACAATACCATTTGAGGCTGGTAAAGACACAGTACAGTGGCAGCCATTCACACTTAAAGTGTTAGAAAAGCTCTGTGGTGGGCCAAAAGCACTTGAAGTGTGAAAGGGCAGGGCAGATCCCCACAGCAACATCTGAGGTAACATCCTGTGTGATCTCAGATATTGCCGAAGTGATCTGAACTTTGTGCATGACTGCTTAACTGCAGTTGCACTGGCAACTGCGTGTGTAGACATCCTGTCCCAGAGTGAGGCCGTGATCACACCTGTAGTTCAAGAGGGCTTCTGGCCATCCTGTCTTCGCATCGCCCAGATTCTTTTTCCTTGGGATTGTTCTGGGGGTGGGCTGTGGTTCCCCAAACCAGCTTCACTGGAATCTGCCTTTCCACAGAACTCAAGCCATCTTGGGGAACCAGTCCATTTTTGCTTGTCAAGAGGAGGAGGAGGAGGAGGTTTTACCTGAGACGCTAGCTGCGCTTGCCCCACTCCCTCCCTCAGTCAGACTGATGCAGCAGAAAGGTTTCAGAAGGCCCAGTGCTGGCAAGATGATACCAAGTTGTGCTGCACCTCCTCTGGGGAGATAAAAAGAGGGAAGAGACACTCCCAACTTGGCCTTCCATCTGCCCTGCGCTCTCTTCTGTGAAGAAAAATGGACACTAAATACACCTTTTTGTCTCAGCTGGGCCATGCCTTCCTCTTGGGAGCTGGAGAAGAGAGGGGGGACATTGTTTATGATATGTTTTTGATTTCTTATTTACCAAGGTTTTTTTTTACTTGTATTGATTTGTTGTATTCCCTGATGCGATGATTATTTATTGAGATTGATTTTATTTACTTGTTGTATTGCTTTGTTGTATTCCTTGTATTTCTTTTTTCTGTTTCTTGTAAACCGCCTTGAGCAAAATTTTGTTTTTTGGAAAGGCGGTATACAAATAAAAATGGAATGGAATGTCTTGTGTGAGTGGGGAGCCAGGCTAGAGGGGCTGAACCACACCGGGGTAGGTGTATCCAGCCTTCCCTTCTTATAGGGCAGATGCTCCCTTCCCTCCCCTGAATCTACTCCATGCACAACTGCTCTCTCAGATCCTTCCATATCTTTCCCAATGCCCTCCCATTCTTCCCCCAATTCCCTTTTGATCCGATTGTAAGCACAGCAATCAGGGCTTTATCTCTCCCCTCCCATCTCTTTGCTGCCTTGGTTTTAAAGAGACAGAAATCTAAGTGTCCCCTGTTGGCTAAAGATCTCAATCCTTGTGCCAATCACAAACTCAGTAAAAGGTATCTTGGACAAGTTTGGCCTTATTGATGCCTTTTGATCGCAACATTCTTGTATTCTTGAATATATTCATTTTTCTGCTCAGTTTCAATCTTATTTTCACATAGATTGTATTCTACTCTCTTCTATATTTGCCCAGCGTGTCTTCTGCATCTCTTCTTTGCTGCAGTTTGCCTGATCATTCTTCTTTGGCCATTTCTCTGGACCTCCCACTCACTTTTTAAATTGCTTTATAGACTAAATATTTAACAGTACAATACAACCAACACAAACAATATAAGATAAAACCACACTGCACTAAGACATAAAAACATAAATGCCAACTAAATTTGCCTCCTTAGCCCTTGTCCAGGGGACAGTGAAGGGGAGGTTCATTTGATTGTCTCAGCCATTGCCTCAGGAAGGATTGCTCTGGTATATTTTTGTCAGGCATGTTACATAAAACCTCAGTGTTGTACATGGGTTCCATATGCTCAGCAATTCCTGTAGCTGTCCACAGTAGCCATTCCTGCCTAACCTTTGAGGCTGTTGAACAATCTGCTACAAACTGGGCTGTTTAATTCTGGAAAGGTGCTGTTCCAACTACTTTTAGCTGCTGAACTCTATTTTTAAACTTCTTCGTACTTGGACAGAACTGAGCAATACTGTCTGACACTGCCCTCTTGCTTAAAAACCTTCTCCTCAGAAAAGTGCATTGGCATTTGGAAGTGGCAGAACCACAAAGTGTGTGAGCCCTTATGTACTGCTTCCATTACATGCCACTAAGATGTGGCATTGGTGCAGGTTTCTGCTGTGGAGTGTGGTATTTGCATAGGTTTCCTTGGTGTAAGTCTTTCTTTCCTGTAAACCTTCTTGTACATTCTAGACCAGTGGTTCCCAAAGTTGTCTGGGCTACGACCCATCTAATATAAGTTTACCAACTCAGGACCCACCTCTAGGAAATTTAACTGTTACCAAATAACTTTTCAAATAACAAAGTTTTAATACAGTGTTTTTATTACTTAATTAAATAATTACATCAAAAAAGTTATTTCAAGTATGGTTAAATTTCCTAGAGGTGGGTCCCGACCCACAGTTTGGGAAACCCTGTTCTAGACTATATACTGCATTTGAATCTGCATACCCTGAGAATGTGACTAGATGAAAGCAGCACTAGTTTTTTTTAATATTTCTCCTGTCTCTTCCCCTACCACACACAATTTCCCCCCTTATTTTATAGCCTGATTTTAAAAATTTGAGGAATTCCAAAGCCTGAATTCTTTTTTGTAGATTTTGAATAGCCTATTAAAGCTTCTTGCCTAGTAGAGATTGTAGATTTTTGTTCCTAGAGCACCTTCGTCCTTCCTTCTTTCCTTCCTTCCTTCCTTCTTTCCTTCTTTCTTTCCTTCTTTCCTTCCTTCCTTCCTTCCTTCCTTCCTTCCTTCCTTCCTTCCTTCCTTCCTTCCTTCCTTCTTTCTTTCCTTCCTTCCTTCCTTCCTTCTTAAGTCTCATGGGAAAAGGGGCAACATGTGTTTAGGACAGAGCATGCTCTGCTAGAAATCTACACAGTTATATTCAAAATATTTGCTCTCTCAGAAAGACCTATTAGAGAAGACATAATTATTTTGGATAGCATTTCCACTGATGTGTTTAATTCATTCTCATATATGGTTTGCTCAGTCAGATAAAGAGAGGGAAGAGAAATGATTTCCTTGTTTCCACTACATTTATTTCATATATTCTAGTTCGAAGAGTAAAAATATTAATGCATGAGTCACTAAGAATAACCAGAGGATATTGGTGGTATAATGAAAAGAGACAAGCACATAGGCTTAAACAGTTCATTTGGGCATTTGGATATTTTAACTTTTTCTAGCTTGACTGTCTTAATATGATAATTGCATCTCCTAGTAGCTTAAATTAACCAATCAGCTAAAACTATAAATTTGAGCTGATCAGGGAGTCGTTACTATTCTGAACACAAAGTCTGCATTCAACATACACATCTACTGTCTTCAAAACATTCAAGTTGGTCCTTTAACCTTTTCTCTTATTTCCAGTCACCTAGATAATGCTGAAAAAGTCAGCTTGTCACTTTGCTTATGTGTCCTGCTGAAAGTGGACTGAAGCTGGATTAAAACTTAGGTGTGAACAGAGCTATAGTTACTTATGTGCCTCCCATTCTGTTTAGAGGCTGTAATTAAAAATAGATCTGGCATTCTGTAGCTAATTATCAAAAACAATAATAATATCATGTTGCCACAAGGAAATCTAACTAAAGGAAAACAACTATATTCCTACACATATACTTTGTACAAGGTTTAAAATACTACTTTAAAATGACTGTAATCATATCCCTTCTCAGCCTTTTGGCTAAGATCAAGTGTAAAAAACAACAACAACTGTAATAAAAAAGCTGCAGGCTAAACCTGTTCAACATTATAAACTTGGATCTGGACCATTGTGAAAAGATGCCAAAGGAACAGTTAGATATCTCTCCACCTATCCCATCCACCCAGAAAGCTTCTTCAGGTAAGGATACTTTTGCAAAGGAAATACAGAATGTTAGGGTGAGTCCTCACTGGCCAGTAAATGGGACCAACAATACCTAGGGTTTTCCTTAGACCATACCAGCATGTGGAAGAGAAATTTCTAGTATGCTTGCTGGTCTAATATATTGGCCAGTGTGGAGTTGGTCCAAATCAGTATATAACAATATGCTTGAAAGGACATGTTAGAATTGGCATATTGTATATCAATGCAATAGTTCACACTGCTATTTGAAAAACTGGGATGGAGAAAGACAAATTAGGAAAACAACCTCAGGGCAGCAGTTACACCTAAATTTTAATCCAGCTTCAATCCACTTTCAGAGTCAATTAGGAGACATGTTTGGAGTTCACGGGGTGAACAAAAGATTTGTAAACATTCAGGCATTGCAGGGCAGGTAGACAAGCTGCAGGGAGGCCCAAATTTACAGTGTCTTTCTACTGGAAGCTGTTGAGATTAAATAGTCTTTTAACAAAAATAAAGAAAGAAATGTTTTTGGTGATGATGGAAGGCAGTTGCCCTCACCACATCCTCTAGTAATCGAAATGAATTCTGATCTAAGTGCAAGTCTTGATTTTAATGATCGCTTGCTTCAGCCAATCCAGATTTCTGCACTCTTGCTAAAAGATTAAAAATACATATAATAAAACTGTGATAAAATCTGAGTGGATCCCCTAAAGCTGTTAGAGGGACAACGTTCCATCTTTCTGTCAGCTCCTGCAACCATCCCAGTGCTAAATGTCATGTTATGGTTGGTTACTCATCTTTGGAACATGCTGATGAGGCTGAGATAGAAAACGCTGATGCCCATGGAACTCAGGCAGTGAATTCACACTATGCGTTGACTAGGAGGCATAGTGCTAGATGCACTGTGTTGCTAGGTTGGATGCTTGGAGCATTCAAACTTACTTACAGTGCAAATGGCTGCCCAGACGGTGGCCATCACGGAGTCCTGGTGATGATGTTTGCGCACCTGCATGGTGCCATCACTGGGGGAACCTAGCAACGTGTTGCATCATCATGCATGCACCGCCAATCACATACTCTTGTATGCTTTCCAACAAGAAGCCATGAGGATGAGAGCTTGCCAGGCTGTAGCAGCCCAGTTTTAACTGCACCATGCTTAGATGGCCTTGAGATTACTCCCAGATGTGCAGAGCCATTTCTGGTGAGGTGTGGGTGCCCCATCTGGGAGCTCCCCCTGCCTTGACTTATATGTCAAGTGTGGTAAGGCCCAGAGTTTCTGCTTCTTCAAGCCAAGGCTATTTACACTGTCTATCAAGAGAAAAAGATGCCAGAAGATGAGGACCCAGTACAGAGCCTTCTCAATGGTAGCCCCCAGACTATGGAATAGCCTCTCCTCTGAGGTGCAACAGGTTCTTTCACTATATATGTTCCAGAGATTAGTGAAGAGGTACCGTTTCACCTTGACTTTGGCTGAAGAAAAAGAATCCTCTCCCCACTTTCAGACACGGTTCTTGTTTTTGCTGTGTTTGTTTTATATTTTGCTTTTATAGTTGTAACCTGCTCTGAGACCTCCAGGAATGGGGCGTGATAAAAATGCAACCAATTAAACGTTCTTTTGGAGAGTGGAAAGTAGAACACATATGACATTTTCCTAAACACATTTAGAAACTATAATGAATGGTTTAAGATAGTCTTTTTTATGCACCGGAGGGATTTTGTTGCCAGGTGATACAGTACAATAACTGCCACAGTGTATAACTTTGATTATTTTAACTAAGTGCAGCAGCAAAGGTATTAGCATCCAGAGTGCAATTATATGAGGCCTGGAGCTGATGAGCAAGCACAGTGTTAATGGAATTGGTTATGCAATGATATATGTTTTAAAATGGAAATATTTTTAAGCACCATCAAGTGCCCAAGTGCCCTTTTTCAGTTAATAAATAAAATCAACTGACATATTTAAAAATGTGTTTCTTCCTCTTTTATCACGATTGAGCCTATCTGTACCCTGTCAACTTTTTATATTCCCCACCCATCCACGGGAGACACTGAGAACCCCTGGTATAATTTCCATTAAAGTCAACATATTTGGTTTTGGGAGTAGCTGCTATTTTCCTATGTAATTCAGCACTCAGCTATTTTATCTATAGGATGCATCTCCACATGGTGTTCAATATGCCATTGAACAGCCCATCTCCTCTGTCTGCACCTTGTAATTTTGCCCACAAACGAGAGGAGATAGAACAGGGACCGTAAGGTGCTGCACAAAGGGGATAAGGGGGAAGTGTTTTCTGCCAGGATTTCCAGGTAATTAGGGTGCAACAAAGAAAAGGCCTAGGAATATTAATAGCATGAAGAGAGAATTTAATAGAGAGAAAAAGATGTTTAAGCTGTGGGAAGTCCAGCGGTTCAATAGAAGCCCAGCAGAGAAGTGAAGGCAAAGGCATAGAGGGAAGATTATGAAGCTGATAGGAATCAAAACAGCATGAGAAAGAGGGGTATTCCCAACCTCCCCTTTGCATAAGCCATAAGAGAACAGAATTAGCTATTCTAGGGCGTTTCCCACTAAAAATATAGCCATCTATTTTCTGAGATTGAGTGGCATGGAGTTTTTCCCTGAAACAAATAATGAAAAACAGGCATTATATTTAATAGCAGCAATATGACCCCACTAATGATAAGATGTTTGCTCTTCTCCAGTAGGCTAGCTGTCTGTTAGTCATTGCCCAAAGCAGTGTATATTTGATCTGAAGGACATGATTAAGATTTTTAGAGAACCATATCCCAGGGTGTTTTATTTTCTTATGAGCAGAAAATGTTTCCTTATAAGCCCAAAGGTATGTTTAATGTATTGGCTGCTGAAAGAGAGGAACATTAAAGAACATGATTTCAGGCTTAAAATAATTAATTGATAGTCCAGAGTGCAGTCCAGAAAGATCAAACTCTTCCCTGAGGGCTCCCAATGAAGAACAGGGGTTGTCTGTGGAAATTACATCATCAGAAAATAAAATGGATTTAATCTGTTGAGGACCAAAGTTATACCCTTTCTAGGCCAAATTATTTCAAAGGGTGTGTTCCCACCTCAACTGTTTAAAACGGTTGTAAAAACGAAACAACAAAACCCACTGCAAATGCGCATTCTGGCAATCAGTCAACCCTGAATTGTGTCCCCACAGAAAACACTTCCAAAATAACGCATTGAGGAAAGCAATTCTTTTTCCTCCCCACCCTTTGCCCACCCCTCTCTCCCAACTGGGTTTGGTCTGATGACATGCCCAAGGGTGGGGAATCCCAGCTGCCCCTCCCTCCTGCTTTTGCTGCCCCTGTTTGGTTCCCACAGACCTCCATTTTTTTTCTATGTTATGTAAGGCATAGTTGATGTCAAGAGTTGCTTTCAGATCTCTTTCACTGGCTACATTCTTCTTCTTCTTCTTCTTCTTCTTCTTCTTCTTCTTCTTCTTCTTCTTCTTCTTCTTCTTCTTCTTCTTCTTCTTCTTCTTCTTCTTCCCTGCTGTGGAGGTAGGTGGTCTGTCACCTGGATCCCAACCATATATCTCCATGATATACAGGTTTCCTTATTATCATTGCAGACAGTGTTTATCTCATCTGTAGGTGGCTTATGGAGCTATATGCTGGTCATCGTAAACAAGTGCAGACTTACTTCATCTGCTTTTGGCAGGCTGAAGATCCATTCGGGTGGCTTTGTTGGCACCCTCAAGGTTAGGATGCAGAGGGACCCTTCCCCTGGGAAAAAGACATAGCTAATGCCAGGGCATGCCTGTACTTTCACCAACGAGAGACTTCCTGAAACTGCAATTATAGACGTCATTGTTTCCTTCTGTAATAGCTTTTCCTACGTCTGCTTTGGCCTTTGTTCCCTTTGCAACTGATTTTTATGATGTTTGCATTTAAAAGTGTGTTAAAGCTTCCTATAAACTGGCATGCCTGTTCCTTGGCAAGCTTGTGATCATTCCTCATACTTGGCTTGGGAATGAAGTTCTTGGCTATGCTTTCTCCTTGGAGTTTAAAGAGGGTTTTAAAACCTGGATATTATTGTCTTTTGAAGACAAGAAAAATTCTCAGAAAGAACTCACTGAAAAGGTTACAAAAAAGAAGAATACAGGAAATATTTAAGAGTAGGGAAATAGGTGCTGAGGAACTGTTTACAAATGACCATGCAGCATGTGGTCCACTGGCCAGAGCAGTCACTAGGAGGCATGGCCAAGCCTCCAACAGCACATGGAGCCTGGTGCCTTTTTTCCAAGCTCCAGAAAGAGGCCCCAAAGTGGGCTGGTTGTGGTGCACTGCCAAAGTCCCCCCTCCGCCTCCCCGGTCTGCAGCTTTTAAGAATGTCCACTGAGGGGGCTGTCACAATGCAAATGGCTCTTGTTGTGCTCGACCTCGCCCTGCTCTGTTTTTGGCTGAGATCAAGCAAACTAGGCTAGGAACAACCTCCAAGAAACAAAAGATGCCCACCTCCTAAATACCACGCTGGGTGAAGATCCCTTTGATCATGGATACAATAGAATTGGTATATCCTTCAAATAATTTTAGTTGGGGGGATGATCCCTTTTTCTACCTCGTTATCTTGAAGGGAACATGGTTATAGAATTAGACATTTTATGCTGCAACACTGAAGCACCATAGAATTTTGGTCAAATTAGGTAAAATCTTTAGCTATTGCTATAGACTGGGCTTCAGAAATCCTGGTTAAGCTCACCTTAACCAGGTGAGTACAATTCCTTATACCTTAAAGTAGCTCTTCACAAGCATTAAGAGAGATGCTTTTTTTATCAGAACGCTTTTTTAATCAGTTCAGCAGGAACGATGTTGATGTTGACTTTGCTGGTGAAAAGGGTGCTCTGAAGCAAACATCTGCACCCTGCAGGGTTAACACTAATCTACAGAGCAATCGTGTTTTTCCATCTCACCAGGCAAAACCATGAAGGTTCCTCCTGTGAATTTGACCGCTAGATAGATCTCATATGCCACACATTTCCCTGCTCATCTAATCATGTGTCTTCATCTTGTTTGGCACATGGCAGCTTTTAATGCGTCAGGAAGGGGAAATCCATTACAAATGCCATAGGCTTTTTTAATAAAGGAAGGGGGAGTCTGAAGGGGAAAGCATTTCTTCTTTGAGCAGCCATAATGAAAACAGAAATAGGAAGCAACTGGCTAAGAAACATCAGAGGTGATACATATCCATCAGACTTTCAAACAAGATCACCCACCTTTCATCTGCCTCAACCCTTTCTCTCATGTCTGATTAGCATTTAATGCACATTTATTGCCTGTGCTGTAGTAACACTCAAAATTCATATAGAGTTTCCAATGTGTTTTGCTTGAGTTATCTAGTTTCATTCTCTACAGGAATCTTGTAATGTAAATTAACATGTGTGCAGTACATGGGGCTACCTTTGAAGATGGTCCAGATGCTAGAACTAGTGCAGCATGCAGCAGCTTGACTGCTAGCAGGATTTTTTTACCTAGCTGCATATCACACCCATCTTGAAAGACCTGCACTGCCTGCCTATTTGCAACTGAGAAATTCATTACACACACACCACCCTGGTCTTAAATGATTGCACTGCCTGCCTGTTTGCTACTAAGCCCAGTTCGAGGTGTTGACGTTGACCCATAAGGCCTTAAATAACTTGGGCCCCAATTATCTGAAGGAGTACCTTCTCCCCTATAGACGTGACCTACTGAAATCCCAAGGAGAAGGGCTTCTTGTAGTTCTGCCTCTTTCAAGAGTGCCAGAAGTTGGGACAATCAATAGGGCCTTTTCTGTGCTAGCCCCCTAGATTCTAGAACAGCTTCCCTCTGGAGATTCATCAAGTGCCTACATCTGTCGTCCATAAATTTGTCTAACCCTACCTTAAAGCCATCTAGACTGGTAGCTGTCACCACCTGTTCCGGCAGCACATTCCATAAGCCGATGACCCTCTGGGTGAAGAAATACTTCCCCCTGTCAGACCTGACTCTCCTACCCATCAGCTTCATAGAGTGCCTCCTGGTTCTAGTGTTGCGCGATAGAGAAAAGAAATGTTCTCTATCCACCTTTTCTATACCATGCATAATTTTATATACTTCAATCAGGTCCCCTCTTATACGCTGTCTCTCCAGACTGAAGAGGCCTAGACGTTGCAGCCTGGTTTCATAAGGGAGGTGTTCCAGACCCTTAATCATTCTGGTTGCCCTTTTCTGCACCTTCTCTAGTTCCACAATATCCTTTTTGAGGTGTGGTGACCAGAATTGTACACAATATTCCAAATGTGGCCTCACCATACATTTAAAAAGGGGCAAAATGACACTTGCTGACTTATTTTCTATTCCCTTCCTAATTATTCCCAGCATTGAATTAGCTTTTTTCGCTGCTGCTGCACACTGGTTTGACACCTTTATTGAACTGTCCACCAAAACCCCGAGATCCCTTTCCTGGTGTGTTGCAGAAAGCTCAGCCCCCATCAGTTTATAGACATAATTTGGGTTTTTGGCCCTGATGTGCGTTACTTTGCACTTCTTAAGATTAAAGCAAATTTGCCACTTGGTTGCCCACTCACCCAATGCTAAGAGATCCCTCTGGAGCTCTTGGCAATCTCTTTCGGATTTTACTACCCTAAATAATTTAGTATCATCAGTGAACTTTGCTATTTTACTATGTACCCCTTCTTCTAGATCATTGATGAATAAATTAAAAAGATTGGTCCCAGTACTGAGCCTTGAGGGACCCCACTTTTTACTTCTTTCCACCCTGAGAATTTGCCGTTTATTACTACTCTCTGCTTCCTGCCCTTAAGCCAGTCACAAATCCAGGACAGAACCTGTCCTTTTATTCCATGGGTGATGAGTTTCCTCAGTAGCCTTTGATGTGGGACTTTGTCAAAAGCCTTCTGAAAGTCCAGATAGACAATGTCTACTGGTTCACCTTTATCCACGTGTTTATTGACACTCTCAAAGAATTCCAACAAGTTTGTGAGGCATGATTTACCTTTGCAGAAGCCATGTTGGCTTTTGTTCAGCAATGCTTGCTCCTCCATGTGCACGCTAATTTTGTCTTTCATAATGGTTTCCATCACCTTACATCGGTGATGGCCAACCTATGACACGCGTGTCACAGGTGACACGCCAAGCCCTTTTGGGTGACACACATGGTCACCCTGGCACCTGGGCGTGTAGTGCTTGCTTGTTCTTGAAGTGTACAAAATACCACCTTTCAATTGAAGATTTAGCAAATGTAAAGAATTATTTGTTTTTGCTTTTAATAAAATACATATATCAAAAATATAACTTTTTTACTAGAGCTACAAATATCACAAAATTATGGATATTTCTAGATGTGACACAGCACCCGAGTTAAGCTAGGTTTTCTTGCGAATTTTGACACACCAAGCTCAAAAGGTTCGCCATCACTGCCTTACATGGAACTGACGTTAAGCTAACTGGTCTGTAATTGCCTGGATCACCCCTGGATCCTTTTTTGAAGATTGGTGTTACATTTGCTACCCTCCAGTCCTCAGGTACAGAGCCTGGTGTTAGGGAAAGATTACATATTTTTGCTAGAAGGTCGGCAATTTCGCATTTGAGTTCCTTAAGGACTCTTGGATGAATACCATCTGGTCCCGGTGACTTGTTCACATTTAGTTTATTAAGAGATGCCAGGACCTCTTCCTTGGTTATATCTGCACAGTTTAACTCTTCGGAAAATACAGGCTCAGCTACTGGCATGTGTCTTTTGTCTTCCTCCGTGAATACGGAGGCAAAAAATTCGTTTAGTCTCTCTGCGATCTCTTTAAAATAAAAATCTGAAATGGTTTATTTACTGAATATCTCTAAATACTTGTAAAATAGGATGCATTTCAGGAAAGCAGGCAAACCCAGTGTGTGTGTGGCCTGCCTGCCTTACCCACCTGAGGCTGTGCTGCCCGATCCTTTGCCCCCTGCTCCACCTTCCTCCTGCAGGTAGCCCATCCCACCTCCACAGGGACCAGGTACACATCACCCTGCTCTAGCACTCACTAGCAAACCCTGGAGAATCCTGCTTGAATTCTTAGTGGCCTGTGGAGCGGAGAAAGATCTTATTTTCAGTGGCCCATGTTTCAGGTCTAGAAGATTCTTCCTCCTGAGAATTTCTGAAGCATCAATATCAGCATCTTCAGCAAAATCCTTCTCCGGGCAATTTTTTTTAAGAGGCCCCAGGAACAGCAAAGATTGCATATGCTGGGTTTCTGTGCAGCCTATTTTCTGTTAGTAGTGGTTTTCAAAAAGTTTGTTTTAAAATGCACGTGAAAGTGGATTAATTATTTTTATGACTGCGGAGGGACTTCTGTGCAAGCAGCGCTGCTGATTTCCATAGAACTGATGTGGTCCACTGCAGTTGCAGCCATTTCATTCCATTCCAGCCTGCACTGCAGTCTTCAATACTAGCTTCAGCAGGAAGGGTGAGACAGGCAAGCTCCATTGTTTCTAACCAAACCCACCTGCAGTTCTCTGAATCCATGCCAGTGATAGCAATAAGGACACTAGGAGTTGGCAAAAGGGCTTGTTCAGAAATGTCTCCCCAGGTGGTCACAAGAATGTGCCTTACCTTTCATGTACGATCAGCAAGTACCCACCCAAACCTCCTCCTGCTTGCACATTTTTCCACTACCACAGCAGAACTTTGTGGGACAAGATAAGAGCACATCTGTACACCGAGGGTATAGCTCCAATTAGGGATGCGCATGAATGGTGGGTTTTTTTTTGTATTCAATTCGTATTTTATTGAATGCAAGAAAATTAATATTCATTTGAATAGATCCCCTTCGAATGTAGTAAGGGAATCTGTGGCGTTTGCGGGAGCTGAGCAGGAGGGCAGACGGCTTAGGGTTAGGGTTAGCATGGCAACCGGGAGAAGCCACGCCAGCCAAGCAACGCGAACCAATCGCCAGCAGCCACTCACGGACTATAAAATAGGCAGATGAAGCTGCCACAAGGCTCTCCTCGGAGGGAAAGGGGAGTCTCTTTGCTCGGTTTTAGAAGGGAGAAAAAGGCCGGGAAAGGGGCTGCTTGAGAAGGGAAATGTTGGCTTGCAGTTAGGGCGTGTTTAGGAGGAAGGCGATTACAAAAAGACTGTTTACTTTTCAAAAAACAAAAGGACTTAAAGACTCAGAATTAAGCTTGCTTGTTTATTTGCATTTTTTCTGCTGTAATAATAAACCTTTGGAGTTTGTTCATTATATCAGTGTCTGTCTGTTGCTGAGGAACAAACAGAGGTAACAGGCAGGAAAAAGGAGGAAGCCGGGGTGAAAGTGTTAGGCATTAAAGCTGAAGGAAGCTGGCGAGTGACTGGGTGCTTGGCTGCTTGCTTTCAGCTCGTGTGGCTCTGAGGAGGACAGGGAGGGGAGAGGCAGACAGGTCTCCATAGAATCCCATACAAATTCCATATAAATCTGCAATGAAGCTTTGTACAAATGTATCAAAACATTAAATTCACATATGAATGTCAACTTTCAAATGTGCCAACATTTGATCTGAATTCAGATGTCTGAATTTGGCCAAATTCATACAAATGTCAAATATTGCAAATATTTTGCGCGTTCCTGCCTCCAATAGAGACACCCTCAGGACAGCCAGTCTCTATTACATCAATGGTTCCTTTGCTGCATAATGGAGACTTTGCCCAAATTTAGAGCCTTTCTGCATTTGCTGGTATTCCATAGCAGCAAATACACTAAGGGCCTCTCTTCTGCACATTAGTGCAGATTATAGGAGTCCTACTCACAGTTTGGTCCATCCGCACCGGAGAGAGCATAATTCAGATCAAGGGGTCCTAATCTGGATTACCAATAATCCTCAACATCAAAAATTATTGGTGTATCAGTTTGACCTACACCAAAGCACAGAGGCATGCAGAAGACACACTTCTGTTTTTTTGGACTATCAAGTCAACCATTTTGGTGTCATACCAAAGCACACATTTATTCCCTGCCCTTTGGGGGCTGGACCCACAGATCATGCATGCTTGTGAAACATGCAAGGGCTAAGATGGGCCAGCACTATTCCAGACCATGCATTGCCTTAGTCTCAACCAGACCCATTGGTTTGGATCAAGCAAGTTAAGTGCAAAATGGCCCTAAGTTTGAAACAGACTCCCCTTCAGTCCTGGGCAACATGCTCACTTCCTGATTTATCCCAGGTTAAGCAGGAGTTCTGCATGGGTTTTATGAAATGGGAGAAATTGACAGTGAAGGTTGCTGTGCCAGCATCAAGCACCACTATTGCTTCCAGCACCCCTGCTACTATTGCTAACATTTCCTGCTTATCAGTGGGAGCCGGAGGGGAGCCTTCCAAGCGGCAGTGGGTGGCAGTGCAGTGATAGGCTGAGCCAATTATTGGAAGGGTTGCCCTCAGCTGGAAAAAAAAAAGTAATGTCATCTGAGTGGTGAAGCTTGATGTGCTGCATAACCCTGGAACCCTGACACTAGTGTATATTGTAACAGGAAGGTTTGGTGCATTTTTTCTTTCTTTCTTTCTTTCTTTCTTTCTTTCTTTCTTTCTTTCTTTCTTTCTTTCTTTCTTTCTTTCTTTCTTTCTTTCTTTCGCTGTGCTCCCATGCTCATCTAGATGTGGCCTAAAGAGCATGAAGAAATGTTGACCTTGATTCCCAACCATGGTGCACATTTTTTCTTCCTATTTTTGGTTATTTAGGGACTTGAAAAAAATTCTCAGTGTGACTCCTGACAGTCGGGGGGAGGGGGGGATCACATTTTGATTCTAATTTTTTAAAATACTGTACCATGTGTAAGAAAATCTTTTGATGGGGAGGCAGAACTCCTGATTTGTTCTCACAAGAAAATGCTTTTAGAGAAAATGATTGAACAAAGAAAGGAAATACTTGCTGATCTGAGTTTTTAGCAAGTCTGCACTGTGACCTGGATAAAAAGATCCAGTCAGCAGAAATCTCTTCTGTATGGACTCCATTTTTGAACTATCAAAGAGGCTCATTTTTCTTTTCCTTTTGAACTAGTGCATCATTCCATAGGTACCAAAAATAGAAAGTGTGTGTGTGTGTGTGTGTGTGCAGAAGCAAAGGTAGGTAAAAGTATTCTACCAAGGTCTGCTACTTACATAAAATGTTCTACATTGTGTATTTAGGGATACTTAAACAGAACGGCTGGGTGGATCCAATGGGCATGCATATTTGCATTATGGAGTAATCCTGAGGGCTCTGACGACAGTGATATTTGTCTGCTTCCTAAAAAAACCACTCCTTTCTAGTTCGATAAATCTACTAATACCAGATTCTGAATAGAGTGATTGACATGGAACTGCAATTGTTCTTGATGCAATTGATTATTCTGCCTTATTACAGGGCAGTTCCACACTGACTGGTATAGCAGACCAGACAAATATCTTATATACCTCTTTGGCTCTTTCTTCACTTACTTGTTAATCGGGATCAAGGAGCTGCTAATAACATGTCTGCATGAGAGTAGAGTAGATCCAGATCAGAACTGTGCTAGTGGAAGACAAGAGACGTTTTCGCACACGGGGGTTTGGAACGCGCGGGAGACAGCTTCGGGCGCAGCATTCGCTTTGCTGCGGCCGAGTTTGCGTCCCGGCATGTCCGGAGCTGTCTTCCGCGCGTTCCAAATGTAGAGCACTTTAAACTGCTCTACATGCGTTCGGGCGCGCACGAACTGCCCGCAGGCGTTCGGGAGGAGAAGCGTTCGCGCATGCTTCTCTCTCCCTAACAGCCGCGGGCTTGCCTCCCCCGCCGGCGCAGCTTTGACAATCAGCTGTTTTCAGCCAGCGCCGGCTGCGGGAGCCTCCTCAGCTGTCTCCCCGCCCCTTGCCGTCGTTTGCCGGCTAAGACAGCTCACGACGCTTTGAGCATTCGCACACGGGCGCTCCGGAATGCGTTTACACGCATCCCTGCGCCCCTCTGTGTGAATGCTCAAAGCGTCGTGAGCTGTCTTAGGCTTCCCGTCCTACTCCCGTTCCAAACGGAACGGGAGTAATGCGAAAATCCCTCAGATAAATCAGAGGCCTATTTGCACTACGGCCTCTAGTGAAGAAGTAGTGAAGCTCCGGAGCAGAGCATCTGCACGTGCTGGAGGCTGTTACAGCCATCAAGCATGCCATCCCTCACACTCTACTTGCACCTCTTCCAGGTGGCCCATTGCACACTGTGTCATCCATTCACCATGCAAGCACACTGACTCCATAATGGAGGTTACTGGCACCTCACCAGTGTGTAGGAAAGTGGTGGCAAGGTTTGAGATAGCTTTGACATCCTGAAGTGTGTATGCTGGAACTATCCTCCCACTTCACTTAATGCAGTTTGTTTTTGTTAAAGTAGGGGGACCAAAGACACAGAAAGAATGAGAGTCATAACCCACATGCTATGTTCAATGCATCACCGGAAAAATGCATTTTGAGGGTGCCCCAAACTGCCCCTTCTGTGGTACACTAGAAACAGTTGTGAATTTCATGCAAAAACACGTGGATACTGTCCTGAAAATCCATGTCCCTACTGCATTATAAAATGTGGAAAGAATCTTGTTCTTCCAGTTTCACATCACTGATATTGGAGGCCATAAAACCCTGCTTTAACTAAACTGGAATTCAATGAAGCTCAGTGCAAAAATAAAAAATGCAAAGCGTCTTTCTACCACCAGAGGGCGCTAATGTATAAAACATACAGCATAAATTCTGCACGCTCTGGCAAAGAGGGAGGAGCATGTGATCGCCCATCTATGCACCCAACAGCATTACATCAAGCCGAGATTAACATGCTGAATGCCATGAATGTTCTAATCCTGTATTCTGCTGGTCTTGCTTTCCTCTGTGACTCTAACCATTTCTAACATTCATTTCAAAATTAGTGAGGCAAAGAAGTACCTCAAAACCACCTTATATATAGTGTGTGGCTCTTGCACTCTGGGCTCATTGATTTTTTTCTAGCCTGGAATGTTCATGAGAAGTGGGGAACCGCAGATAGGTGTGTCTGAATGATCCCACCTGGGAATTATCTCTTGGGTGCCTCAGAGTTTATTTTGTTTACTCTGTATGAATGTAGCCGAAGTTTGCACTTCCTTTTTGGGCTAACGTGCGTCAGTATGCATAACATTGAAAAAAATCTCTTTAATAGAAAGGAATCTTTCTGTGATCCCCATTAAGTTCCTCTTTGCATTAAGATTTAATCAAAGTACTTATGTGTGCCAGTGCGCAACGAGAAACAAATTAAGTACTTCAGCAAGACACAGTGGAGTAAACAAAGACTGGCAAATAAACGATAGATAAGTTCCGCTGCAGGCTGTTTAAAACAGGCTGTGTTCAGCTGTAAAAAATAGAGTTCTTTAGACATGCTTCGGGCTCTGTCCCCATGCGTGTTTGGTGCAATTCCGAGCGCGAGATTGGCAAGCTTTGTCCCCATGTGTTTTGGATTTGGTCTGCAAAAAGCATACCAGATCCCCCCCCCCCAAACCATGCCAGAAGGGTGCCAGATTTGATACCTGAAAAAACAAGTCTGGGGGACCGGCACGCATTGCTCAGCAAGCTGGGAACGCACATGGGGACGATTGCGGCCTAACTGGGAGGAGATTTCAGCTCACGTCATTGGAGGTAGGGTGTGCTTGCTGTCCCTGCCCTGTCCACTGAAGATCGCAGCCGCTGGCTTTTTAAAGTGCCGATCACAAAGGCAGGCTGGAGAATGGCTTGGTTTTTTAATTTTCTGCCATTTCCGTGGAGGTAATTCCAACCCCGTTTCAAGAATGCCAAGGCAGGCTGCATAGTGGCCTGATTTCTGTTCCATTTGCAAACCCCGTTTCCCCGATCTGCAAGGCAATCATAAATAAAGGCTTGATTTTTAGTTTACAAGCATTCTCGCTGTCCCCAGTGGAGCGTAGGTGCGGAAAACTGCTCAAGCACCTACTGCCACTAAACCTCATTGCGACTTTCAGTGTTTTTAATTGTTTTAAAAAGTTATTTTTATGAACGAAGCTTTATTTTTACTTGTTCCCATGCCTTCCACCTCAGTCCTGGCTGTCAGTTCCACTAAGGGAGGGGTGGATGTGGCTCAGGGGTGGGCTGACGTCAATCCGGCTTTCAATGAGGAGGGGGGGCAGAGAGGAGGTGGCACTGCTCCCCCGTACCAGGGGTCAGCACAGTTCGCATGGGGACGTCACCATCCGCACCCAACCTGTACCTGTCCCGTGTTGCCAGTAATGTCATGGGGACACCCAAGATGCATTCCTGAGATGCGTTCCCGTGCCCATGCCCAGCCCATGCATGCCCAAACAGTGCCCAAAGTGTGCCAGATGACTTTTATGGGGACACAACCTCAGAGACAATACTGTGAGGTTTTGGTGCTTCCAGTCCTTCTCTAATCCACCTTTTCTAGCACAGAATGTTCAGGAGAGGGGGGAGGGGCAGATCAGGTGTGAACAGTCCTACCTCAAAGCCTCCTCTAAGCCACCACAGAGATGCTTCCTTTTCCTGTGTTGTCTACTCACAGCCTGAGGTGACTCAGGTTGAAGAAAATATGTGGACGAGGAAAATTTAGTAAGCTTCCCTTGGACTGAGCTGATTTGTCTGGCTTGATGCTCCCACTGTTAAAATCAAACAAACACTCAAGTCACAAGGTTAATAGAATTATTATTATCATCACTTAATTGTTTCAGCAAGATGCTTTCTTCAATTAATATTCAATAATGCAGGCTTTATTCAATCAATATTCAATAATGCACTGCATTCTGCCTTGTGGATGTGGCAGCATATACAACTATATCAAACCTGGTATTCCCATGGTGGTCAGTATCAGAGAAATAGCCATGTCAGTCTAATTTGGAAAGTCCAGCAAGGTAGTTAGTAGCACTTGGAGACTAACAGGAGAAGGGTTGGTGGCATGAGCTTTCATAGACACATCTACTTCTTCAGATGCTAGGGGGCCCATTGGGCCCCCCTAGCATCTGAAGAAGTAGACATGCCCATTGGGGCCCCTGACATATGAAGAAGTAGATGTGCTCATTGGGCCCCCTAGCATCTGAAGAAGTAGATGTGCTCATTGGGCCCCCTAGCATCTGAAGAAGTAGACATGCCCATTGGGCCCCCTAGCATCTGAAGAAGTAGATGTGCTCATTGGGCCCCCTAGCATCTGAAGAAGTAGACATGCCCATTGGGCCCCCTAACATCTGAAGAAGTAGATGTGCTCATTGGGCCCCCTAGCATCTGAAGAAGTAGAGATGCCCATTGGGCCCCCTAACATCTGAAGAAGTAGATGTGCTCATTGGGCCCCCTAGCATCTGAAGAAGTAGACATGCCCATTGGGCCCCCTAGCATCTGAAGAAGTAGACATGCCCATTGGGGCCCCTAACATCTGAAGAAGTAGATGTGCTCATTGGGCCCCCTAGCATCTGAAGAAGTAGATGTGCTCATTGGGCCCCCTAGCATCTGAAGAAGTAGACATGCCCATTGGGGCCCCTAGCATCTGAAGAAGTAGATGTGCTCATTGGGCCCCCTAGCATCTGAAGTAGACATGCCCATTGCCCCCCCTAGCATCTGAAGAAGCAGATGTGCCCTTTTCCTGTTAGTCTCCAAGTGCTACTAACTACCTTGCTGGTATTCCCAGTTATGAGTCCAGCTCCCTAACCGCTAGGCCAAACTGGCTGACCTGATGACTGTTATTTACCTTTGAATCACAACAAAGTGAGAAGCAAAGGGTGAAGTGAAAGCAGGAGCTTTTCTCGGAGCACACGGCGAGAGATAGAAGCAGGAACCTTTTCTAGAGCACACAGCGAGAGATAGAAGCAGGAACCTTTTCTAGAGCACACGGCGAGAGATAGAAGCAGGAACCTTTTCTTAGAGCACACGGCGAGAGATAGAAGCAGGAACCTTTTCTAGAGCACATGGCGAGAGATAGAAGCAGGAACCTTTTCTAGAGCACATAGCGAGAGATAGAAGCAGGAACCTTTTCTAGAGCACACGGCGTGAGGTAGAAGCTTTCTCAGACCAATCAGAGCAGCAGACCAATAGGAATTAGCCACACCCTCAGGGAGGAGGAGTTACTCTGCTCAGCAGGGCTTAAATAGAAACGGCCCGCGCGCCTAATGGCGCGCGAAATTTTAAAAAAAAAATTAAAAAAAGAGGTCCAGTGGGATAAAAAAAAAAGAAAAAAAATTCATTCATACCCTAGCATCACATCTTCAAAATCCTTACCCTAAAAGCAATATTGAAAGCGAGAACACCTGTATTGTCACATGCAATGTATGCGGCATGTTTATGACCCTACCACACAGATGCCACATTTTACCTGCCACAAATGCAAGCTTGTGGCTCTCCTGGAGGAAAGGGTTAAAAGTCTAGAAGAGAGAGTCAAGACACTGAAGCAGATTAGAGAAGAAGAGAACTTCCTCGACAGCATGGAGGAAACACTTCAAAATGAAGGGATAGAAGAACATCGTTCTGTAGTTGCAGAAACTGAGTTATGGAAGCATGTGACCCAAAGGAGCAGGAAGAACAGGAGACATTCGGCACCCTTGCAATTAAACAACCAGTTCCAGATACTCAGTCAGGAGAACAACACATCTGAAGAGTCGACGACAATGACCACAAATATTACTCCAATAGGCACTGAGAAACCTCTGGAATGGAGAGGAAGAAATGGTACTGCAAAGAAAAAGAGGAGAGTAGTGGTCATGGGAGATTCACTTTTACAAGGAACAGAGGCAACTATCTGCAGACCTGACAGAAACTCACGAGAGGTGTGCTGTCTCCCAGGGGCCCGAATCAAAGATGTAACTGATAGCATATCGAGGCTATTCAGTCCTACAGACTACTACCCATTATTACTCATACATGTAGGCACAAACGATACGGCAAAAAAGCACTTTGAAAACATCTACAGAGACTTTGAAGACCTTGGCAGAAAAGTAAAGGAACTGGGAGCACAAGTAGTCTTTTCATCTATCCTTCTGGTGGATGGTCACGATAAAAGTAGAAGGGATAGGATTCTTGAGGTGAACAAGTGGCTACGTCGGTGGTGCCGGCAGCAAGGATTTGGATTTCTGAACCATGGAGAAAACTACCTATATGACGGACTCCTTGCAAGAGATGGGTTGCACCTTACAGGGACAGGAAAGAATGTATTCGGGAAGAGCCTTGCTTTGGTTATTAGGAGAGCTTTAAACTAAAACAAAAGGGGAAGGGTAACAAAAAGTCAAGCAAAAATACTCAGTCAATCAAACCAGGCGATATTCTTACTCCCAGAAATAGTACCAATGAACAAACGCATAAATTTTGTAAGGAAAACAGAGGAGGCAAGCTTGCAATAGATATCAATTACAAACTAAAATGCCTCTACACCAATGCCCAAAGCATGAGAAATAAAAAAGGGGAGCTGGAGATCCTGACCCAGGTAGATAAATATGATGTCATAGGTATTACGGAAACCTGGTGGGATAACACACATGAATGGAACACAAACATCGAAGGCTACAACTTGTTTCTGCAAAACAGACTTAACAAAAGAGGAGGGGGTGTTGCGCTGTATGTTAAAAAAGAAATTGTCTCCTCAGAGGTTCAAGTTTCAGAGAGTGGAAGCTCAGTAGAATCGGTATGGGTAAGAATTCAAGGAGAGAGCAACAGAAAGGATACCATTGTAGGAGTCTATTACAGGCCCCCTGGACAAACAGAAGATATGGATGACCTATTCCTAGACCAGATGACTAAACTCTCACGAAAGCATGACATAGTGATTATGGGAGACTTTAACTACCCAGACATTTGTTGGGAATCTCGCTCAGGAAAAAGTCACAAGTCTAATAAGTTCTTATCCTCTCTCGCTGACAATTTCATGTACCAAAAGGTGGTGGAGGAAACAAGAGGATTGGCTATCCTTGATCTAATTCTTACCAACAGAGAGGAAATGGTTGAGGATATCAGAGTTTCTGGGGCATTGGGAGGCAGCGATCATGTTATCCTTGAATTCTGGGTAATAAGGGAAGGAAAGCATGAGAGGACTCAGACTTCAAAGTTGGACTTCAGACGGGCAGATTTTGATGGACTCCGGAGGAGGTTAGGAGGGATCAAATGGTTAAATGTACTAAAGGATAGAAATGTCCAAGAAGGATGGGATATTTTGAGAAATGCAATATTAGAAGCGCAATCATTAACAATTCCTCAAAGAAGGAAGAATGGAAAACATCTAAAGAGACCAGGGTGGATAAACCTAGAACTTAAAAACTTGATAAAAAAGAAAAAAGAAATGTTTAAGAAATGGAAGGAGGGATACATATCTAAGGAGGAATATAATGAAATCAGTACAATCTGCAGGGCAAGTATCAGAAAAGCTAAAGCTAAAAATGAATTGAGGCTTGCAAGAGAGACTAAAAACAATAAAAAAGGGTTTTGGGGATATGTCAACAGCAAAAGAAAAGTCAAAGAGGTTTTGGGAAGTCTGCAGGGAGAGAATGGAGAAGTGATCGAAAGTGATCTTGAGAAGGCAGAGATTCTGAACTCCTATTTTGCATCTGTTTTTTCCAAGAGGGATAATGTGCATGCAACAGTCCTTCACTGTACTGATGAAGGACTAGGAGAATCAAGACACAAAATCAACACTGAGAGAGTAAGGGAACGCTTAGCTAACTTAAACGAATTTAAGTCCCCAGGTCCAGATGGATTACATCCTAGGGTACTGAAGGAATTAGCAGAGGTAATTGCTGAACCACTTGCTGTAGTCTTTGAGAAGTCATGGAGAACAGGAGAAGTCCCAGACGATTGGAGAAGGGCAAACGTTGTTCCTATCTTCAAAAAAGGGAAGAAGGTAGACCCAGGGAACTACAGGCCTGTTAGCCTGACTTCAATACCAGGAAAGATTCTCGAACAAATTATTAAACAACACATATGTCAGCATTTGGATAGGAATTCAATAATTAACAGTAGTCAACATGGGTTTGTATCAAACAAGTCGTGTCAGACCAACTTGATTTCATTTTATGACAAAATCACTGAATGGGTTGATCAAGGAAATGCAGTAAACATAGTATTTCTTGATTTCAGCAAAGCATTTGACAAAGTATCTCATGCGATCCTCATTGAAAAATTGATCAAATATGGGTTTGACAAGGCAACTATAAGGTGGATTCAAAACTGGCTTAGTAATCGTACTCAAAGAGTGGCTTTAAATGGCTGCACATCCAAATGGAGGGAAGTGTCAAGTGGAGTACCACAAGGTTCTGTCCTGGGCCCAGTTATGTTTAATGTTTTTATAAACGATCTGGACGAGGGAGTTGAAGGGAAACTGATCAAATTTGCTGATGACACAAAGCTAGGGGGGATTGCAAACACCAGAGAAGAGAGAGAGAGGATTCAAAAAGATTTAGAGAAACTCGAACAATGGGCTGCAACTAATAAAATGGTATTTAACAAAGAAAAATGCAAGGTTCTGCACCTGGGCAAGAAAAATGAAAAAAGCACATATACAATGGGAGGAATTCGGCTGAGCAGCAGCACATGTGAAAAAGACTTGGGTGTCCTGGTAGATCATCAACTGAACATGAGTCAACAGTGCGAGGCAGCTGCAAAAAAGGCAAACGCAATCCTGGGGTGTATTAGGAGAAGTATAGAGTCCAGATCACGTGAAGTTATTATCCCCCTCTACTCTACCTTGGTCAGACCTCATCTGGAGTACTGTGTCCAGTTCTGGTCACCCCAGTTTAAAAGAGACACTGACAACCTGGAGCAGGTTCAAAGGAGAGCTACCAAGATGGTGAACGGTCTGCAAACCATGTCCTATGAGGAACGGCTTAAGGAACTAGGAATGTTTAGTCTACCAAAAAGAAGACTGAGAGGAGACATGATAGCTGTCTACAAATACCTCAAGGGTTGTCACAAGGCAGAGGGATCAGCCCTGTTCTCACTCTCTCAAGGAAGGACTAGAAACAATGGGGTGAAACTGCAGGGGAAAAGATTTAGTTTAGATGTTAGGAAAAAATTTCTAACAGTAAGAGTGATCAACCAGTGGAACAGGCTGCCACGGGAGGTGGTTGGTTCCCCTTCGATGGAGGTCTTCAAGCAGAGACTGGACGGCCATCTGTCTGAGATGGTTTAGGAGATCCTGCCTTGAGCAGGGGGTTGGACTCGATGACCCAGGAGGTCCCCTCCAACTCTACCATTCTATGATTCTATAAAACGCTTATAAAAGATTTGGGTAGGGTGGTTGACTTTCAGTCACGGCGGTCTTTCCAGGATAACAAAAGAAGAGGAAATCAATGGGCACAAAATCTCTGACTAATGGGTAGTGTAATTTTATTCATTCAAAAATAGTAGGCAAAGAAGACAGCATAAAATTTATACAAGAAACATGGTCGGGGTGGGTGATTGGAAATGCAAGTCCCTTGCACATGAAGAAAAATGATCCCAGATTAACTATGGATGAGAATTTAATACACATTACTGATGCTACATTAAATTTCTCATGTGGCTTCTTATCTATCCTTGAGAGGCATATTCATTTAACCTTGTTACACCATACGTACACTAATCAAATACAGCATGTTTAACCTACAGTTAACATCTACATATGGCACTGAAAACAGCACAACTGGGTGGTTTCAGTTACAGAAGAAAAAAATACATGGATAACTTAATTGCTTTTCAGTATGATATTTAAGCCTACTAAATCTTACCAGTGCATAAATACCAGCATGCTAAACTGGAATATTTGAGTATGCACATATTGAACTGCACATGGTAAGGTCCGGTCTAAATAGGTTAAAGTATCCTGGCACCTCTGCTGCACTGCAATGGGCCATCCAAATTTACTGTTTTAATGCATTGGATTTTAAATGCTGTTACCCCCCCCCCCCCGAGACCTTCAGGTATAGGACAGCATAACAACAACAACAACAATAAATAACTGCAGTGACTCTGCGTAAACCAGCAAAGATGGTCCCAGTGGTTCTCGGCACACTGGGGGCAGTGCTGAAAGATCTTAGTGGGCACTTGAAAAGCACTGGCATCAACAAAATATCCATCTGTCAGCTACAGAAAGCCACTTTGCTGGGATCTGCTCACATCATTCGCCGATACATCATTCAGTCCTAGGCAATCGGGAAGGGCCCAACTAGTGATAACGATTACCAAAACCAGCATAAATATCTTGTTTGCTGTGCATTACTGTTGTTTTATGTCAATAATAAATGCACCTCCTTTATTTGTCTTACCATACTGGTATAAGCAGGTGAACAAAGCACTTCCAAAAAGGAGCAGAAAGATACTGGCCACATTCCCACTAGCAAGTATCGCCCCTCTGGCATTACTGCTTACTAGCTAGGCAGCATGGGGGCTGGCACTGTTTTTGTGCATTTTAGCGATGTGTGCATCCGAGTATTTGGCCTGCAAGAAATATCTGGAAGTGTACATTGCTACCACTGTGCATAAGTAGCCATCTGTTTTGGCACTCTGCACATATGGTGAACAGAAATTATGGCAGCTCCCTCCACAAAGGTCACAGTGATATTGCTGAGTTTTCCAGCAAGAGGCTATCACATATTTTAGGGTCAGATATAGCAAAGCTGCAGTGGGGTTGCATTGCTTCTGTTCCCAAAGGCTTTCCAGAGGCAGTGGCAAGGGCTGGAGCAGAATGGGCCAGCTGAATCCAGACAGCCCTGTTCTGCTGTACTAGCAACCTATCCCAACTTGGGCCAGGACTGAGCAACCTGCCCTGTCTCCAAACACCGCATGCAGGTTTGGCAAGGACCTATGAGATGCCTGCAGGTGTTTGTTGCTGCAGCTGAACAAGATAGGGTAAAACAGATGTTCTTATTCTCTGCTAACCACTTCTCTCCTGTCCTTGTCTAGATGACTTCCCCTTTTAGGAGGCAATCCTCACTTTCTTGGACTAATGTTTTTGTTCATTCAGAATGAATATTCAGGGTAAATTGTTCAAACACTACAATTTTAGACTCCATCCACATGGGATGGCCTTAAATGGCTAAGCACTCCAATGCCCTAACACTCTGCTCCCTTTCAGGCCCCCAGCCTCCCCAGCCTATTGTGTGACCCAACAGAAGAATAGGAGAAGCTACTCCTAATTTACTGTCACAACAGAGTTACCTCCTCACCTGGGCCAGATCATGGGGCCAGTCCTCTTCTGGGCACCGCCATTTTGGCTGTGGTGCCCTCCATGACTGCACGTGCATCAGCACCGTCACCTTGACAGTGGTAACGCTCTGCGCACATGCGGTTGTGCCTGTGGTCGCCTGAGGTGCTATTGCGCTTGCGCAGTGCCTCGAACAACCCTGGAGCGCCGGAAGAAGACTGAATGGTCACTGCCCGGATGCTTCAGGTAAGTTCTGGTAAATGTTGGTTAATGTGTTGAGCACAATTTCATGTTCCACATCCAATCAACGATTAGTGAACTTCTGGTGAAGGCAGGTATGCTTGAAGGCTGCAACAGCCTACTCCACGTGTGGATGCTCTTCACCAGAGGTTCACTACTTCTTCACTAGAGGCTATAGTGCAAATAGGCCTCTGATTGACTGTACAGGCATCTTCACGGCCGCAGTTCCAGCAACACTTTTTGTTCCCGACATGTGATTTGCAGCCAGGATGTTCATTGTTGTGAACAAGGTTTCTCTTGCAGAAGCATTTCACTTGCCGCCAGTGGGGCCTTTATTGTGTGGCTGATGCTCAGTTGCTTCATGGTTGCTTGCATGCTACACAGTCTTGTAACACCCTTTTATTAACAATGTGATATTCCCCTAAGAACAGAACCCTCAGCTTCACTTCTTCAGCTTGGCTAGTTTATGGCTTTATGCATCTGTCAATACGAAGAGTTTCATCTAAAGAGTTTTCAATAGTAATTAATTGATGGTCTTTGTGCAACCACTCAGATTTCCCAAGTGTGTTTGCTAAAAGCACCTCGTCTTGCTATAAAACTAATCATGCCTGCCTTTTGTTTCACTGTTCAAGTGCAGACACTCCTTCACATTTTTATAGCTGATACAATATTAGAACTGAAGAGGTTTTTGTTTTTTTCAGAGGGAGAAAACAGAAAATCCTCTTGGCTCTCAACAACGTTGAAACTATCTTCAAAGAGAACATTTGAAGCAGAAGTTTAAAGCTGCTTCCCAAATTAAACCAGGTGAAAATTGCTCACATGGAGCAGGTTTTTCCAGTATTCTGGGAAATTTCGTCTCATTTTTACAACCCCGCGTGCAAAACAGCAAAAACAACAGCAGCCTATGTGAAAAAATGCATCATTAATAGCATTTCCGGGGAGGAGAAATCACTCTATCTCAGCACCACAAAAACTGAAGTACTTTAAAATAGCTAGATGAAGAAAAAACAAGAACAATGGAATTAATGATAAGTTCAGAGGAAGTAAGTAGGTTCTAAATAACAGATACACTTTGGGAGAATTCCCACTCATGGAATAAAGCAGTTTAGAAATGGTTTGGATCCTCTTTGTCCCCATTACCAATCATTTAAAACAGTTTAGAAATGGTTTGGATCCTCTTCTTTGTTCCCGTTTCAGGGGGTTTTTGAGGAGTATTTGGCTCTAAAATGGAATAAACAGTATACCTGGTTTTTCAGGTGTTTAGTCCTGTTTTTGCAGTTAAAATGCTTTATCTTTATTCCTTTGGGAACGCTACAGAGATTGGGGCAGATCCGTCATGAAATGGGTGAGATTTCTCCTACTACTACAGTCCCTAGCCAAATTTTTAAAGTGCCAGGAAGTCTAAAGCCTTTTTCACAGTTTCGTTTTCTGATAATAAGTAACAATTCATCCGATACACTTTCATTTCCCACCCATGCACAATGGTAACAAAGTTACTGCTCGCTGGCAGGGAAGCTCCATGATTAGTATTCCACCCCTGTCAGCTGGCTGTCTCTCGCTCTCTCTCCCAGCTTGAAATGCAGGAATTAATCTGAGTATGTGTCTGTATTTTTGTGTGTCTCTGAGGCTAGGGGTGGGTGGCTGTTACTTTTGTTGTTTGGCTTGTGTTTGTTAACAGGCAGGGCTGATGATTTTGTGAAACATGTAAATGGTGTTTAGTCTGTGGAATCAAACAGGGGCAGCAAAAGCAGGAGGGAGGGGGCTGGGATTCCCCAGTTCATTGGATCAAAGCCAGTGGGGAGAAAGGGGTGGGAAAAGGGTGAGGAGGGAGAAGAATTGCTTTCCCCAATCTCCAATTTTTGGAAGTGTTTGAAGTATGGGGACACAATTCAGGCTTGACTGCAATTGCCAGATGCTTGTTTGCTTAGTTTTAAATCATTTTAAAAGCATTTAAAATAACATTTTAAATAGCGTTTTATTCCATGAGTGGGAATTCACTCTTCATGTTAAAAGTGAAGGATGGGAGAAACCTGTCTCATGACTGAGTCTGGCTCCAGATGCTGCTCAATGATAGTGCAAATAGCAATATTCCTCTTTAATAATCACTTCTTCTCTAAACCGTGTGGGGCTAGGACTGTCTGTGTGCAATGTAGTGATGTGCACATCAGGGTATTTCAATGGAAATACCCAGAAATGTGCAACTGCCACCATCTTGCTTGTATAGCGAGATTTTTCAGCCCTGGGATGGGTGTGGTGGCCATGACCAAGATGGCAGCTTCCAGTGACAATGTCCAGGTCGATAAGATATAGCACTATTTCAAGGATTTATTTAGTGTATGACAAATTCACATCGTTAAACAATGCGGTAGAACCAGAAGATCCTTTAAGATTGTCTGGTTGCTGCACCTTCAAGGTTTTAGATGGTAGCCTTGAGGTGACTGCTCTTTAGCACCACCCAGGGAACGCATGTGACTTAAGGAGTGTCATGGACTTGAGCAGTCATTGTCCCCCTATTTCAGGGAAACCTGTGTTCAGAGTTGGGTTTTCCCACAAAAAGGTTGTAGTGGGTTTTCACCCTAATACAGCAGTGCTATGTTGGGGTTGCCACAGATACGTGCAGCAATCCCAACATAGCCAAACCATAGTATCACTATTTATCACCCCTCCGGATATGGCCTATGTACTTCTGCACTAGACATTCAGTATGATAGTCCCATGCCTTGTTCATGCATCTTTTACAGGAGAACCAGATGATGGCAGGAACCACACAGCGCCTTTATGGAGCCTTGAATGCACAGTAGGGGCATAATATCTGTACAACACTGCTCCCTTGTTGAACATTGAATGTAGAGGTAGAGTGTGGCGTCTGCCTGCACACTATTCTTTATGCCTACCCTGCTTTGCCACACGGCATTATGGCAATTGTCCTGTAGAGGTGTTTGAAGAGCTCTGAGATCCCTTGAAAAGGCTACATTAGCTGGGATTTCCAAGACTCAGTGTGTTCATTGATCGTACTTTCAGTTTAGACAACAAGATGGATGCGCTGCTGCTAAAAAATCTGCCCCTTGCTTTGGTTTGTTTTCAACCCCTTTCACGTGTTTTAATACCTGCATAGCTGGCTTTTCTGTCCATTGAATCTGAAGTCTGAGGGTGCCTACTTTTTGTGGCTGGCTTATGCCACTGGCATTTTCACGATATAGTTTATTTTCCCCAGGGAGTATATACATCTATACATCATGAAAAAGAGCCATTGTGTGTGCATAGTTGTACGTCAGCTTCTAACACCAGCAATTTGTACTGAGTGCCCCATGAACTCTTTTCCTGTCACTATTTAACCCCCTTTTCTCTTTCAAAAACCCAGCAGGGGTTTTACTATACTGAATATATGTGTACAGGTTAAGGGAAAGACCCCTCGGGCGAGTTCCCATTCAAGGAATAAAGGGCTATATACAAGGTTATTTACATCAGGATTTACATCGATATGTAAAGCGTGTTAAAAAGAAGCAAAGGAGCATCTGGCAATCGGATTCAACCCCGATTTTGTGTCCCCACTCTTAAACACTTAAAACACTTCCAAAAATGGATTGGGGAAAGCAGTTCTTTCCCCTCCTCAGACTTTCCTCACCCCTCTCTCCCCATTGCCCAGGTGCACGGCAGCAGCCCCATTCACCTGCTCCACCTCCACAGCCACCATCCCCAGCAGGAGCTCCCTCCGAAAAAAGCACCTTGGCTGGCTGACTCACTCTGCGGCTGCTGCCGCCTGTGCACACACACTTAAACATACACACATCTCCCAGTTCCTGCAGCAGCTTCACCCCTTCCCCTTTTTAAAGATCAATGAAGGAGGGAAACAGCCAGAATTGTGCAGGATTGCCTCTTACAATCTTTAGGCTTGCATGGCTGGGAAAGGAAACATTGTTATCAGTTATGAAGTGGCTGAATTGTTACAATGAAACAGTTTGTTGTATAGGGGAATACTCTAGCGTTCCCACAGCACTAAGGACGAAACGTTTTGAAAGCAAAAGCCAGAAAAAAACACTGGAAAAATCCAGTGTTTATTTATTCCATTTTTAAGCCAAATAATCCTCAAAATACCGCTGAAACGGATTGGGAACAGGGACGACGAGGATCCAAACTGTTTTGAAACCGTTTTAAAGTGGTAATGGGAACTCACCCCTTGTGTCCACTCCTAAGTGCTTGTAGTACGGAGAAAGGTAGGCAATCAAGATAGCCTGGAGAGTGGCAATATTGATACGTAAGCACACCAGAGTTCTATACCAACATTTCATCTATTCTGATTGCAAGCCTGGTTCCTGAAAAAAGGAGGAGGAGGAGGAGGAGGAGGAGAAAAAGAGTTGGCTTTTCTACCCTGCTTTTCACACCGATTTAAAGGGATTCAAAGCGGCTGACAAAGCTTACTGTTCTTCTCCCACAACGGAACAACCTATAAGGTGGGTGGGGCTGTAAGAGCTCATAAGAGAGCTGTGACTAGTTCAAGGTCGCCCAACTGGCTTCATGGGGGAGGGCGGAATCAAACCCAGTATTCCCAGATAAGAGTCCAGCTCCCTATCCACTAGACCAAACTGGCTCACAAGGAATCAAGGATGTAGTATCCAATCTCTTAGAGGGGGGGCAGAGGTGGGCATGGGGCAGGATGTGGAGACAGGATGACACCTGGTGGTGTGGAGTGGCCAAGCTATGCATACCATGTGCCTAGGCAACCACCTGTTTTGGGGTGCTGGGGACAATGCAGCTTGGCACATCAGTTGGGCTAAGAGCAAGTCAGGAGGCATGTATTAGGGCACAGCGAAGGTGGGCAAACCAGACATCCACCCAACTTCTTGGGGTGCTGGGACAATGTGGTGCACTGCAGCATTTGGCAAGGTCACATCCTTTTGGCCTCAGCAGCCTGTTCAACCTCATCACTCATGCCAACCTACCCCAAGGAAAGATGGGTTAGGGGCATAATGGTAGGACAGTTATAGTTCATAAAGCAAGACCAACAATAGTTTTTCCACACTACTTTATTATCAGACACATGCACATTTATTATATTTATTCCTGAGCAATTTATTTATAAACTTTATTTACTTATAGATATTTTGCAGCATCCTGTCTTCTGCAACATCTAGGCCTCTTCAGCCGGGAAAGATGGCATTTAAGAGGGGAGCTGATTGAAGTATATATAATCATGCACGGTATAGAAAAGGCGGATAGAGAAAATTTCTTTTCTCTATCACACAACACTAGAACCAGGGGCACTTTATGAAGCTGATGGGTAGGAGAGACAAGGGGAAGTATTTCTGCACCCAGAGAGCCATTTGTCTATGAAATTTGCTGCCAGAAGAGGTGGTAACAGATACCAGCCTAGATGGCTTTAAATAGACAAATTTATGGATGATAGATGTATCAATGGCTACTAGAATGGATGCCTAAGTATATCTTTCAGGCTGGGGGGACAAGCAGGATGCCTAAGGCCATTTGCTGATTCAAGATCAAGAGAACATTTGCCCTTGTCTCTGCTTGAGATGCCCATGGACACTTAGTGGGCCATTGTGTGAGACAGGATCCTGGACTGGATAAGGCTCCTCTTATGTTCTTATGATTTTCAAAAATTGAAGGAACTAGATTAGGTTGAAAGGCACTAACTAAAAGGCTTCTTTGGCTTGGGGCAATTCTGTACTGGCCAGTATATCGGACCAGCAAGCATAGCAGGAGTCTCCCTTCTACACACCCCACCTGGCCTGCCTCAGCCCTGGCTGATGACTCCTAAGGCTGGGCCCAGTCTTTGGATTTGGGCTCCCAGGCTCTGAAGGTCTGGAACTTTCATTCCTGGCCATTGAACTTTCCAGGGAGGCCCTTTTCAGTGGTGTGCCACAGGTAGCACTTTTGGAGGCTACCAAAAAAGGTCTCCCATGGACCCACAAGTCCATTGGCACGCCCTGGTTTACTGGTAGAGTAGGATAGGACACCATTTTCCTGCTCTATTCTTCATCCTGCACAGTCAGTGTTCAAAAGGGGGCAGGATCTCCACTGTCCCATGGTAGCATGTGGAAGCCAGCACACTGGTGGTAAGTGCAGAAAAGTCCTAAGTCTCTGAAAGTGCAATGCCATCAATCCTTACAATTAAAACAAAAGGTTGTGAATGCACCATAGACATGTTTGAGATACAGGTTATCTTAGGTAATCTTAGAATTATAAGGGGAAATAAGGCCAGGGCATGCACCCTGCAAAAGGATAACAGCAGGTGAGGCAGCATAAACCCACCCTGTGTGCTTAGTCCTAGTTAATCTAATTCCAAACACATCCCTTGGAATCTGTAAAGTCAAATAGTATTAGGCGACCTTCTGTATGGAGCAGAAGGGTTCAGTGCCTGTATAGCCAAGTCCACATCTTAGGGGCAGTGATTTTTTTTTTCATGTTGATTCCACTTCAGCGCTCTGACACCCTATGGAATCACATGTTTGCGGATCAGGTTGCACGTTTATGTTGCAACCCTATGCATAACTGCACAAGAATAAGGCCTATGGAATTAAGCAAACCTTCACAAGGGTGAGCCCTGATTATGAAGAGTAGCCGATTTTGCTTGATTGGTTACCAGAGTGTGAAAAGAATACCTACATATATTAATACATCTGTGCTATAATCTGAATTTAATTAAAAACTTATCTGATTTTCTACCAGTTTTGTTAAATTAGATTGAGTGCATTTTAATTGCATGCAAGTAGTGTTGTGACCTCCAGTCAAAACAATACATTTATTTATTTGTTCATTTATATAAAGATGAACGGGATCAGATTAATGTAGATTTTTTAAAAAAGCTTACCTAAGATATTTGAGCCATAAGAAAGGGGGCAGCTATTTTAAAGTGCCCTAATATTTTGTGGATATACTGAATTTTCTAGTTCAGAGCAGTGTCTTCTTACTAAATAATGCTTCATAGAGGAAATCTTCCATAGTGGTGACCCCTGTGGTATTTATTGTCAATGTCTTATCACTTTCAGTGGTCTGCCTCCTCAAAAGCCAAATGGACCAAAAAGAATATGATGAGGTTGTTCTTTTTTTTCACTTTTCTAATCTGATTCTGATAAGATTAGGATTAAACTTCTGATTCGAAGATCAGTATTAGATTTAATATCCTTCTTTGGGCCTTTATCAAATGGTCCAATTTGGTTTGCGTTAGGACATCAAGAGTGTCAGCAAAGAAAACCCTTTCAGGTCCTAGCTGACATGTTCCAGAGCAGAAAATTGAAGCTGGCGCTCACAAGCAGAAGCATTTTCTCCCCCTCAACACCATCAATGTGTTTACATAGCCATTAGGCAGGACTTTGCAGGCTAACGAACCTCACATCACTTGAGGTGAGAAGGGTCAGCAGCACAATTAATCCAATTGAAGAGCTGAAGAGACAGAGAGGCCAAATGGCTTCTCCTGAGGCGCCAGCGCAGGATCCAAGAATAGGTGCAGCAGACACACCACTGAAGAGGCTTCCTAGGAGCACTCAGTGATGGCTTGCGCACTGTTTCCCATCTGACAGCTTCTACCAACATGCTTAGCAAATGACGGAATTATTGACAAGAAGCCAGAAAGAGAGGATGGGGGAGGGAAATTAAAAAACATCTTAAAAGCCAGAAGCCAAAGTTAGTTCAACATATTCCTGTTCGCTCACCAGATGGATTCTGAGGTGATGAACCTATGCTTTCTGGCTCTGTAGACTATAAATACCAATAATTTACATCTGTGTACAGACCCTATAGAAAGAAAACCTATATGTGTCTGATCTATATGCAGCTTTTGAGGTGTAGAGAAGAACAAAAGAACTGATGTCAGTCCAACCTTCTGGAAGGACAAGCTGTGTCCCATCTTCTTCCTTTTTTTTTTTTTTTAAGAGAAGTAGGTAAAATTTCCTCCACTTCGGCCATTTCTGCACAGGCCCTTAGTCTGGATTAAGAACCCAAGTGGTAATTTAGGTTTCCAGATCTGCATGCAAATACAGATCTAGGAGGCATCACCCCCTGCTGGTATGGGTATATCTGATTTAGATAGATCCTAATCCAGATTAAGGGGGCCTCAATCTGGATCACTGGTAGACTCGTTTAATTGGTTCTACCAGGGCATGTCCCCATGCACGTTTGGTCCAGATTCAAAATCGGGTTCGTTAAGGGGATTCCCCATGCATTTTAGATTTGGTTCGATTTCAACGGACCAATTCACCCAAACCTATGCCAGACCAGGACCAAATTTGGTACCTGAAAAAAGAAGTCTGGGCACAGTTTGGGGTCTCAGCATGCATTACTCCCTGGGAAAGGGAGTATGCAAGCCTGTCAGCTGTGATCGTGGGCTTTGCTTTTACTCCCGTTTCCAGGCAAACAAGCAGCTTCCCTGGAAATTAGAGTAGGGTCCCAGCTGACAGGCTTTGCTTTTGTGCCTGTTTCCAGCAGGCAAGCAGCTTCCCTGGAAATCGGAGTAAAGCACGTCTCTCCCAGGTTTTGGCGTGGTTTGCATGGGGACGCCTGAATCCGCCTCCAGCCCATGTTACCAGGAAAGGCATGGGGACGACCAAGATTTGATCTTGGCCTGCACCCGGTTCCGTGCAAGCCCAGTTGGCACCCAAGCAGCGCCAAACGGCTTGCATGGGAACACGGCCTGGTGGACCAACATGGCCCTGAAGTGTGAAAGCATGCATTGGAGGTGTGCATGAGAGGTATGCAGTCCCATCCTTGAGACTAAGAGGTGGTACATTATAAAAGAATGCCAATTTGCAAAAGACAAGAAAGGGGACGCTACTTTGCATGTAACTTTCATAGGACAATGGGTGTGCAACATCCACGCATACTTAATGTATACACAACTACTAGGAATTAACACATCTGTCTGCTGGCCAGGTACTAATTGCCATTGTCCAATCCCTGGTTATGATCTTTTCTTTCAAATTGGGCCAGGCTGCATCCAGATATTGGTTACTTATTTCACTAGTATATTTCTAATATCCATGCTTTATCCCAGAACATCCAAAAATGGAATAAGTAACCGACAGTTTAGCTTTTAGGTTGGGAGCCTTTCTGCACTTGCCTGTGGGAGGAACTCCAAGGAAAGTCCTGCATGGACCATCCACACTGCGCGGAACTGCTTCTTCCCCAGATGCAGCTCCACACATGCAAGACTTCCCCCTGGCATGCATAGATGTAATACAGCAGCAGTTCTAACTACTCTACATGTATACTCCCTGCTGCCAGGCAAGGCTCCATTTGCACCTCTCATTGCTGGAAGAAGTTTGAAGGAAGCCTGGGGAGGAGCACTGTATCATCCCATCACTGTGGTGATGGTGCCATTGGTGCCATTGCCACGATTTGCACCTTGCCCGCACTTAGGGGAGAGCTCACAAGGTTAGGGATAGATCTGGCATCCCAAAGTGTGAATACCAGAACTACCCCCTATCTTCGCTTCCTCAGGGGAGCAAAGGTGTGAAATCACCCTGTTTTTTCTTCTTCCTGCCACTGAAGTTAAATGCAAACAAGCCCAGAGACTAAATAGTGGGTCCCTTCCAACAGAGGGCTAATAGAGGAAGATCTTCAGAAAACAGAGGACTGGGCTTATGCAACAGGACATCTGGACTGAAGCCTGGAAAAAAAGCCTTCTCCATCATGGCATTTGAACTTTTAAACTATGACCTTAGAGAGATTCATCTGGTGCCAAAACTATTTTGTTTTTAGCACATGGGAAATACTTCCCCTTTTTTTTTTCATTTGCTCCAGCCTTTTAGATTCTTCATAGCAGAAGTATTTGTGTTTACTCAATAATATGCTTTACCAAGCTATTTTCATTGAGCCTGAGTCCTTGTAGATCTGTATGTTCTTGTGCAAGTTATTTGCTCTTTATTTATTTAATTTAACCCCCTTTTTCCATGCACAGTCAAAGATCTGGATCTTCAAGTTAAAGAGACCCTTTTCTAAAGGACAGTTTTTCTCCTGCTTTGAATGTAAGCCATTTCTGCACCATACGCTGTACCAAATCAGAGTGTGACTCTCCAGCCTGGGATAGGTTACCTGTCCAATTCTGGGATGAGTTGCTCCTGGGCTGGGATTCATCCCACCCTATTTGCCAACTTCAAAAGCTGGGGCTAGCCTCTGAGATCAGCACGGAGCCTTTCAAGGGCACGGTGTACCTTTTTTTAAGGATGTACATACTTCCAGTGCTCCTTCCTTTTGCATCATCAAACACCATCCACCCTCACGGCTGCTGCTTTGGTAAAGACTCATCAGTCTGCCAATGCAATGCATTGACAAGGTTGACTGATAGGCTTGGACTGGCACTCTCTTGCTTTGCCCAGTGTGGAGACAAGGTACTAGGACAGGGTGGGGCTTCTACTATCCTGCGCCTGGCCCTTTCTGAGCATGGAGTAATGGTAAATGCATCAAAGGCAACTTGGTGAAAAGCTAGAACAAAACCACCCCGCATGTGGTCGTTCCCAAAATAATGTTTAAGCAGTGATTCAGAGCAGGTCCCTATTTGCACTTGATCATATTCTGGAATATATCTCCGGATAGTGGTCTGTTGTACGAATGCTGCTAATGGAGACTCTGGCAGGCCTCACTTGGGGCCTGCTGTGGCCTGTGTTAGGGTGTGGAGAGCAGGCCCCTATTCCGGGATATATTCCAGAATAAAGAGCAGTGTGAACAGGCCCTTCAATACTTTTGCTGTAAAGGATTTTGTTTTGAAACCCCTCCTATTAAATTTAACTCTTCCCCCAACATCAATTTTATGCACTGTAGATCTCTCACCATTGAGTTGTCCACCACACATGGCCTTTTTGCTTCGGACAGTGAAGGCTCCTTCTCAGCAGATACAGCCAAAGCTGCTGCAGCTGCAGAAGAGCGTGAGTCAGGCAAAGCTCAGCCCCTGGAGACACAGAAAACTGAAAATGTTCTTATTGTTCATGTTCCACTGCCAAATGTCATAGAGCATAGATGGACTTAATTCAGAAATTAAACTCAGTGATAAATAAACCAGTGTCCCTTGGGAAGCCAGATGTCTTTCTGGTAACTGCTGTCCTGACTTAGATGTGCGGATTTACCCTTCCAGATCTCTGCATACGTTTACATCTCCCCTTGTATCTTCATATTTCCACATGTGCTGTCTGCTCTTCTCAACAAGTTCAAGCCCAGATTGCTTTTGAAGCTGTTAAAAACTGAAGGCGGTTCTGCAATGGCTGGTATACTGGGCCAGCAAAGCATACTAGGACTTTCCTGTCCACTTGTTGGTGTGTCTAAGGGAGGCCTTTGGGTGGGACATGTGGACTGGAGGCTCCTGGTTCACTTGCTGATCCAGTATATTGGACAATGTGGAATCACCCTAAATCCAGAAACCATTATTTGGACTATTAGTGAGACTGGCATAACCAGCTCTGTGGTCCCACTCCATTCAGTTTTCACTCCCATGGTTTGCTGTAATATTCCACCATTCCTACATCACTCATTTTCCCCGCTGCAGCTAGTTTTTAATCAGGTTTTATAGGCTTAGAGGGAGTGATGAGCCTGGATGGCTGCCAAACTGTGCAATCAGTGCTTTATACAAGCTGATGACAGAGAGTCGTGACAAAGAGAGTAAGAATAGGGAACTGTCATAAACCAAGTCAGAGCATTGATCTACTTAATTTAACTTGGTCCTTACTAGAAGGCAGCATTTCCCCAGCATTCCAAACAAAGGGTCTTCTGCATTCAGAGGCCATGATCTGCAAATGGTGTTGTTCCAGACCATGCAGTCATCTAGAACAGCATCACCTGCAAGAGAGGGCTAGTCTAGACTAGCACCATACTGGCCACAAAGCTCACAAGAGTTTCAGGGCTGGCCTCCTGAGAGCTCTGAAAGGCTAGGAATGAAGTTCTACCCTGAACCATTTTGTCAGTGCTCTTTGGTCCTCTGGTAGCCCGAAAAACAGAGGTGTGTCTACAGCATGCCTCCATTTTCTAGATTGGGGTCCACCAGATCAGATCTACCAGCAATCTGGATCAAGGGCCCCTTGATCTAGATTATGCTCCATCCTATGCAGAAAGAGCATACCAGTGGTACTCAGGGCCTCATCTGGCCCAGCCTATGATGCAGAAGGGAGACGTATAGTCAACATCATGGGCTACATCCAAACATCCATTGCTTATTCCACTATACTTGAATATTCTGGAATAAAGCAAGGATATTCAAAATAAGGCAAAGCAAAGCCCCTAGAACCTTTAGAACTTGGCTCTGTATATACAGAAACCCCATGAGAAGAGGAGGAGGAAGAGGAAGGAAACTGAAGAGAACACTCCTAAAGCAGAGTTCCCTCCTCCCTAAAACCGCTTGTGTTCCCATTGCTAAATAGTGAGGATTATTTCTAAATCCAGCAGTAAGACCTCTTTGGCTTCGTATATAGATAATCCATGTTTTGGGACCTTTAATCCTCAGAAACTGTGGATTCTTTTGAAACTTTGGGAACAGTGACCTCTCAAAATGATTTCAAAGCTCTTTAAATCTTGAATGGGAATACAGCTATAGCATTCAGTCTCGTTTATTTTTAGTTAAGGTTGTTTGAAACCCTGATTCTGGAAGTGTACGACTGCTTAGATGATTTTCAAAGAAAATACTCTCAGAAAAGAAAATTCAATCAATTTGAATAGCACCAATACCTTAGCAATCACTGCTTTGGACCACAGTAAAACACCTTTCTCAAGAACACCACTTCAACATTATGTTAATTGGTTTTGTATACAACAGATCACTTAAGGTGTTGGATTACATCCCAGAAGCATGCTGAAATACATAACCAGGCATGAATTGCCTTTAAAAGACTTGTTGTTCTATGTTTCAGTTAGCATGGGAAGTAAGAGCTAAAGGAGATATGTCAGTAGAATGAGTGTTTGATCCTCTATTTATGCCACCTGGGAGAGGAAAGCATATTTTGTTTGTTTGTTTGTTTGTTTGTTTGTTTGGATGGACGGATGGACGGACGGACGGACGGACGGATGGATATCTCACCCTTCACCAAGAGGTCCCAGGATGGCTCACTAACAGAAGAGGTGGTGATACCAACCGACCTGGATAACTTTAAGAAAGGATTAGATAAATTCATGGAGGACAGGTGTATCAATGGCTATTAGAATAGATGCCTAGTTACTGCCTCCAGGTTGGAGAGACAGGCAAGATGCCTCTAAAGGCAGTTTGCAGGGATTCGAGAGCAGGTGAAGGTTTTGTCTTTATCTTCTACTTGAGATGGCCAAAGGCAATTGGTGAGACAGATTGCTGGATGAGATGGGTTGTGGCCTGACTGAGCAAAGCTCCTCTAATGTTTGCATGCCCTTACAATAACAACAACAATAATGCATAAAAATATTCTTAAAATATCTTCAGAATATAACCCTCCCTGTCTCTCTCCCACTCTTCCCAACAGGACTACATCTAGAGGAAGCTAACCATCAAAAGCCTGGGCAAACAGGTATGCTTTAACTAGGGGGAAATGTGCACTTCCCATTCCGTCCTGGGGACAGGAACGGTGAACTTACCCATGCACATACTAGCATTTGCACCCATGAATGCTAGTACATGCCATCCCTCCCCCCATGGGTCTGGACATTTACCTTAAGTGCAGACTCATGTCTGGTTGCCACCATCTTCGATCTGGATGTCGGCGCTAGTGCACTCGTGCCAGGACAATGCTGATGCACCACACACACAGCAGTTCCAGCATGTCATATGATGTACCAGCACACCTGTGCATTGCACCATGTGCCTTTCTGTACATCATTGTGAGAATGAGCTTGCTGGTGGACAGGAAAGGACATGGAAGAAGCCATTTCTGAGTTGGAAATGGCTCCTTGAAGTTCAGATGCTCCATCTGGGAGCACACTACGAGGGTTGACTATGGGGCCAAGTACAGAAAGACCCCAAGTGCCAAAAAGAGGGGGGCTCTTCCAGAGTGTGGGGGCCAGCACAGAAAAGGTCCTCTTGCATGTCCCTGCCCCTTGCACTCTGAGAGAGAGGAGGAACTACAGGAAAGTCCTCTGTGCTCATGAGCTTTGGATGATTCTTCCTGCAAACACAAAAGGTGTGTTTGCCATGGACAATCAAATAGCATACCAGTAGTTAAACCAATCAGGGCTGGGCAACTTGTCCCATTCAGATCTGTTCAGTACTTTCCAGAATCCCAGATGAGTTTCCTGCAAATGTTTACGCATTTCACGAATCACACAAAGGGAATCTCCAGACTGCCATAGGCGGGGAAAGCGTTCTCCTCCCCATGAGAAGATTGGCTATAATTTTCATATTGGAGAGAACAGACTTCCTCTCTCTTCCCCAAGTCAAGGGAAGGAGGGAGTGGCAGCCTTCACTTTCTAGTGTCAAAACTGCCACTAATCCTGTCACATGGGCAGAAAGCCTCCCCACCCTTGCTCATCATAATCACAACTGTGGATTCTTTCACTGCAGCTTGAGGGATGGGGCATCCAGAAGTGTGCAAAAAGCATGTTGCTGCTTTAAGAGAAGAGATTGCTTCTCTTAATGCAGAAGCATAGCACATTTCCTTTTGCATTATTAAGATTTCAGAGACTGACTTGTGATAGAGTATTCACTTTTGTAAAGAAAAAGGGCCGGGCTGGATAATCATGAACACCGGAACTTGTTCATACACAAAACCATCATTAGCTTCCTTTGGAATTCTCTGGCATGTACAAGTTCACGCAGAGTGGATCCTGCCGCCTCGCTGCCTCCAGCTTAGCAGCTATTTTGCAAAATGATACATAGCTACTTGTCAGAAGAATAAAACCCCTCTCTGACATGAATGGCACTCACACTCTCCTAGAGGCACCATCCGCACTCTACTAATACTAAATAACTCAAAAGTGGCTTGCAGTCACTATCATGACTAAAGCAGAAGGTAAAATATTACTAGGTGGAGCAGGAAAACAATTCAGGTTGTTTCCAAATAGCACTGGCTATCTTGTACCATGCTGTCTTGCACTAAACTGGCCAAACTAGCTCTAGTGTGTGCTAAGAGCACTCCGCAGCTGAGGCTGAACCATGCTGACACAATCTTGCCTTCTGGCTTCAAAGCCTGGACCCAAGCTTGACAGTTTCCAGTAGGGCCCACTGCATAATGTGCTAACTTCTGATGCCAGTTTGGGTGGCACTTCCTGGTGTACCGCTTGAAATGAGTCCCTCCTCATATTCCGACCTACAGAGGCATGATGTTCACATGCCTCTCAGAGTTGACACTGGTAAGCCTCAGTGTTGAGGTCTACAACAGAGGTGATTTCGCACTTCCCTTCACATCTCGTGGATGCGAAAGGTGTGCAAGAGACTAACATTGACTACTGTTCACACTTGTGAGCACTCGTAAATGACAGCCAGTCCCTGCAAGATCGATCACTTACCTGAGATCCATTGCATGGCTGATCCACTCCTGGGTGCCGCCATCTTGAGTGCGCCATCCGGCCACTACGGCGATGCTGATGCTTTGTGCAAGTGCAGTCGCATCAGAGGGTCATGTGAGCTGCCAGTGCACTTGTGCGGCAGCTCAGATGACCTCCCCAGCTGGAAGAAGCGCAGATGCTCGCTGGCTGGACCAGGTTCCAGGTAGGTTCTTGGTTGTGTGGAGTAAAGGTTAGGTAGTTTTTGGTGCATGATATCGTGCACCACAGCTAGTTCACAATTACTCAATATCTGGGCTGGCAGGGGGCACTCGTAAGCTGTAAGTACCTAATGTAAAGATGCACGTGCCCAGATGTTGACTAACTGTAAACTATAGGCTGATGTGCGAATTGATAGGATGCCATTTTGGCATATCATCCCGGTCCTTAGGTTCATGCAATGTAGACAAAGTTTTCTAACAGGGAGTGGGCCTACACAGCAGGTCTCTAAACCCCTTCTTGTGTCAGGATATGGTAAGGCAGAAACAATCTCAGTCCCTTCACCAGTGCATTAAGGATTAGAAAGAAGGGATTCTTTACTCAGTCTTGCCCCATCCTATAGTATATTAACTTGTTTAAGTATATTAACTCATTTTCTGAAACATTTTATGTTAATTGCTGCATTGCCACAGTCCATCATGTTGGCATTTGCCTATTACCAGGAATCCAAAATTTGATAACTCACTGAATTTAATTGTCCAGTAATGCACATTATAGCTTTAACATCTAAGGGTGAGCAACATACTTTGCTGCTAACATCAACTTTTGGAGCTGTTTGTGTCCTCAGGAACCATACGAAAGAAATTTCATTTGAAAGTGCATATTCATAGATCTAGACAATTTAAAACACAGCTATTGCCTTGAAGTATTATTACTCTTATTCAGATATTTTTATGACTCTTTGCTACGCCCTGTTTACAGGATCATGCCTAATTCAGATCTGTTCTGCCAAATATTTCAGAATGCCTGTCAATTAGCTCCACAGCTGCCTCAATATATTCCTGTTTTTATTCCTGTTATCTGGTAGTTTTGTCCTATGCTAGAAATCCAGCTGCTGCTGTTGCTGTTTGTTTTAATTGCTTATGGCAGATTTTCAAGTTGCCTCAGAGTTTGTTTTCATAATCTGGAATATGCATGGTTGGAATAAGGTGGAGGGAACCAAGATTATTTAGTATTTTTTGCTAAGTAATACCACTCACAACCATATCGCCTGAAAATTCCTACAGATTTTTAAAGATATTTTCAGTGAATGACAAATTCTGCTAATGTCAGCAGATGTACAGAATGCCTGCCCAGTCATTGACAATATATGCTTTGCTTGCCCTACAACAGGTCCTTAACCAACTCTGGCAATTTAGATCTAGAAATAGGGGCTCCTATGCAGCAGCAAAACAAAAAACAACAATACTTAAAAACTTCTTAGTGGTAGGTGGTGGGTTGCCCGGTTTGATCCCCAGCCTCTCCTCAGAGGTAGGAAATGGTAAACCATTTCTATATCTTTGCCAGGAAACCTGCACAGAGGTGCCCATGCAGCCAACTGGGAATCAGGCACAACTCAGTAGTACCCAACTACAACGTGTAGCACTTGGTGTTCATATGCCACCTCTAATGTCTTTTGCAAATGCATTCTTGGCCTTTAATGAACACAAGAAGTGCGATGAACACACTGGCATGCAGCAGGTATCACCTCTGTAACACTTCTGATGTGTGTGTATTTTAAACTGTGTGTGAATGCAGCCCTAGGTACCCCCGTCTCCCTGCAAAACTGCTCATGTATTAAGATTTTCTGAAGACATTGTTCTGGCTTGATGTCACTTTGCAAATGGCTACCTTTACTACAGTATGTCTGGTTCTACAGAGGTTCATAAGGTGTTGACATTGTTGGTTTTTCAATGATGATGATTTATTTATTAATATTTGTCTGCATATTTGAGAATTTTGATATTTTTTCCGTACAGCATAGAGTTACTGAACTAGCTTTTCTCTCTTTTGTACTCATTGCTTTAGCTCCTTATTTTTTGTAGTTTGTGTGTGCGTGTGCACATATTTTGGAGGAGTCACCACAGTTTAGCAGGGAGCAAGTCCTGTCCCCAGCATTTTCCTGGTAGCAGGTAGTGGCAGACTAGTTCTTATACCTGCCAAGACAAATACATAAGTGTGTCCATGTAAATATGTGTGTGTTGGCTTGGCATGCCAGTTTCACGTATACAAAGCACCCAAAGGGAACCAGGAATGTGGGGTTTCATTACTCACCAACCTGGCCCTCTAGGACAGTGAGGGGGGCTGAGAGCAATGGTAAGTGCCAGCAGACCTCACCTGTTTTCGTTGTGCACCTTCTTCACCTTCCTTTCCCTCACAGTTTCCTTCGGTGACAGAAGAAGCTGTGACTCAGGGAGCCTGCTGCTACTGTGTTTTGTTTGGCCCCTGATAAACCCTATAGGGTAGACATTTGTTTTTTCTACCTTGTTGGGGCTTGCAAGGGGCCAGCGGAACGAAGCTGTAACAGTGGGATCACTGGGAGGTAAATGAAAATGTCATTGGATGCCACCCCTCATGGCCACAAAGGTTACTGTAAATGGGAGCGAGAGAAAGGAGGAGGTAAGTTCTATTGCCAGTCACCATCACTGTCACAGTTGCCCACATATTACTTTCACAGAGAGTCAAGATTGCAAGGGACAGAACCCTGTGTACCTTATTCCCTTAGGGTCATGGGCTTCAACTCTGGCTGCATTCACATGCAACAAAAAAACAGATTTACTTCAGAGATGGTTCAGAGGTGGTAGCTACCGGAAGCCAATATGTCCACCTCACCTCTAATACACATCAAAGACCAGTGTATGAGATGAGAACACTGCCTGCAATATGCTCCCATGTCTAATGCAGGTGATGGTTTTGCCTTCATCTCCTGCTTGAGGGGATCCAGTTGTGGGCTGCCATGTGAGATGGGATGCTGGACTAAATGGGCTATGGCCTAATTCAGCATTGCTTCTCTTATGTTCTTATCCCCACAATGGGTCCCCACATGGTGACCCCCTCACAAGTATCAAAGTTGACTGCATGGTGTGTGTTTTTTAATGCACCAGCTATGGCCCTGGATGCGTCGTGTCAAAAAAATAAGTGACATGGGCTGCTTTCGCACTTGGCTTCCCATCCACTGGATGAGGAAAGTGCATTAGTGACTAATGTGCACTAGCGTTCGCTCTTGGGAACATTGGTACACGCTAAACCAACCCCCACACGGCCAGAGACTTGGTGGTGTCTGACTGAGCATGTGTCCGATTACCAGCAGGGCGCTGTCATCTTCTTTTCAGAGTCCAGTGCAACTGTGCATGTGCTGTCACTGTCGCTACAGCAATGGTGATGCTCTGCACATGGAAAGTCACGTTTGGGGTCATCTCAGGTGCCAGTACGCTTGCATGGCACCTCAGATGACCCCTTGCACTAGAAATGGTGCAAATGGTCGCGGTGCTGGACGGCACAGGTAAGCTTTCAGGTAAGGTTAGTATGCATATGGTACATGATTTCGTAGTTGACAACAGGCTATAATCTGGGCAGGCAGAAGGCATTTCTAGGTTGTAAGCACCTCCTGCAAGTGCAGAGAGGTGCACTTGCCTAGATGTCAACCTACCACATAACCTATCAAATTGGCCTACGACCTTCAAAGTCATTTTTCCAGCTGTTCCTCTAAGAAGACTTGCTGGCCGTTGAAGGAGCTCTGCGTGTCAGGTGACTGCTGGATTAGGACACTCTACTCTTTGGGCCCTCACCAAGCAAATGTTTAGTCCAGTGTGGATGCAGTCTAAGGTGCTTCTAAGCCACTTTTTAATGCATAGGAATGTAGTTTGATTCAATGGTAAAAAAAAATCCACCCACACAAATAATTTATTTATTTTATCTTATTTTTCTCCCACTGTTTTAAGACTACAGGAAGATCCTTGACGTATCAGAACAACAGAACATGTGGTCCTTCACTCACTTTTCCTATTGGCTAACCAGTTATTTCCTTCAGAGGCCATGAATCGGGTTATCTTCTATTATTTTGTTTAATCTCCTTTTAAAGCTCTTTAAACTGGTTGCAATCTGCATGCTCAGTGATCACGAATTACATTCTTTAGCTATACAGACGTTAAGAAGTTATTCAGCAAAAATCAAAATGCAAACAGCAATTTACAGAATGCATAGACTGTGTATAAATCTGTGAAATTTTACAGCTAAGCATAGCACGAGTGGAAATCTAACAACTGAGTTCCTGGATAATATAAGAACAAACACAAATGGAATACTACAAAAAATAATGTTAAGTATAATTATTGGTTTGCTGTCTGCACTAAATTATATCGCATACACCGTATTAATCTCAGCCTTTAACATTTACTGGTCTATGTTATGCCATATAATAATTAGCTGTGCAAGAGGCCAACCCTATTTGCATGAGGAAAACATTATCTTCTCTCAGAAATGCTGAAGGCAATCAATGAAGCTAATGAGCTTTTATAAGAACCACCTGCTGGTTCCATTCCCTTAGATCAAAAGGCTTTGATGGAGGTAAGAAGGACCTTTAATTAGGTGCAAACAATATTCCTGTAAATACCCAAATGGGCAAGAAAAGTTCAGGTTGCTAATAGGAAATAAAACACATATACGTAATGCACTTAATGAAGATAAAAATGAAATATCCTGTAACACACCAGAAATTCAACGTATTGTACGCATTGCCACACCGTTCCCGGGAATACCTTTCTGCTCGAGGAAGGAACGAGATGGTTTCATCTCCTCACCAGTTCTGATATAGAAGCCAAGAGGATTGGCAGTTGAATTTTATATCACTACTGGTGATGGGATAGAACAATTATCGGGATGCAGGACAGGTTGTGTGATTCAATATGTGCTGCTGCCTTCTGATACTTGCCACCTGAGAAGATCATGTCAGTTGGTCTGACAGTGAAGTAGGGCTTGTCCTCTGTGTTTTGTATTGTTTTATATGACAGATGTGTGAGCAAACGTGGAAACAACATATGTGGTAGTCTCACATGATCTTGACAAATTAGATGGTAGTGATCTTTTTTACCCTGTTTCTGCACTTTGCCCTTGCTGCACTTGCCCTTATTCTGGAATATATCTTGGGATAGGGGTCTGTTGTCCGCATGCTAATGTAGGCTACGGTAGACCTCACTTGGTGCCAGTTGTAGCATGCATGATCATGCGGACAGCAGGCCCCTATTCTGGGATATAATCCAGAATAAGGCTACGTGTAGAAAGGCCCGCAATCTATCTGAAGCTGAATGAATGTTCCTGGCCTTTGTGTTGGCATATTATTGCAAGTGTACATCACTTCAGTGTAAGAAGGGGTTAACTTTCATGTATATTAGTGTTGCAGTATGGGAACTGCTTATTGGTTAACTTTGTTGTAACAGTTTGTATGTCACAGGTGCTCTCTCTCTTCAAGCAAGTAGGAAGAAATAGAGACTCTAGACGTATCTGATGTAAATAAGCTGTAAAACTCACAGGTTACATAAGTAAGGTTATATTGAACAAATCAAGAAGTTGTGTGCTTCAAGTCTGTTCTTCATCATGCTCTCTGCTATTAGAATTGTTTTCTAAGTGTAAAAGAAAATAACACTTTGGAGCTCCTGGGCGGATCCATTTCAACAGCACATCTCATTCATTGCACTACTGAAATGGGTCCACTGTGGCATACTGGATTGTGGAAATATGCCATCCATACGCCTTTAAGATCTTATATATCATCCCCTAGTACATCAGGACACCATTTTGGGCACTCAAGCCCAATCTATGCCATGTGGATTGAACATACTAGGAGAGGACAAGAACTCCTTTAGACCACACCAGCATGCAAAAGGAAAGCTGCTGGATTCTTTCCTAATTTGGGACAGTGTCCTATGCAGAAAGAGCCTTATTTATTGACAAATATATCAGCACCTACTCTCTTCCTATAACTAAATGGCCATCATGAATTAGTCCAAGGATAAACATTAAATAGACAAGAAAACAACAGCTTAAAATGGTTTTCTTATTTAAAGATGAATTATTTGTGACAATGGCAAAATGTTCTACTATATTGTCAAGTATGCCATTTTTCTGTAGCTGATCTGGGATTGACAGTCAGACTTTCCTGAATTGGAAACTTGTTCATTATCAACACTTGCGTAAATATTATCTGGAAAATTAAAGCTAAAAGAAAATTAATCATTACCTACAACTAATAGAATACATTATGAAATTAGGGCTAAGTAACATCCACATATTTATTGTGGTTTGCAAACTCAATTATCTTAGTTATGTAATAATAACAATTATTGCTTTCTTTAGGCTTGTTTGAGCATCAGCTTTAGAATAGCTTTACTCTAGGATGATTTAGCTATGCTTGGATACATCCCCACACAGGGCCTTTTTGCACCTGCTGATATTCCTTACCATTATGCGCAGTAAGGCCCTCTCATGATTGTGGAATATGGGAGACCCCGCCCACTGCTGGTATGTTCCATCTGCACAGAGCAGAGTGTAATCAAGATCAGGTGGGCCCCAATGTGGATTACTTTGGCCCTTTCTGCACTTACCGATAATCTGGATCAAGGAGCCCTGTAGTCCACGTCATCTGCACAGGACTAGTGCTAATCCAGATCAGATCTGTACTAAGGGTGCAGAAATCTGGATTAGTCCTGGACCTGATTAATGGAATGGAACTAGAACAATTTGGGGTGTGGTATTGAGGAACATGTGCTAGGATGATGAGACTAAGACACCTTCACAGTCCTTCAGAATAACGGCTGCATTGACGGTGATGGTGGCTCTGCCTTGCCTGTGAAGACACCTCTCATCTGTGATGAGAGGTGTCTTCACATTGCCTGCAAAGGCACTTTGTGTTCACCACCAGATGCAGCATTTGGTGAACAGGAACCTGGGCCAATTGATTCAGGTTTCAGAGGTTCTGTCACTGGCAGTCTGCATCCCATTCCTTACCTTTCTTGTCCAGCCTGTGACCATTTGCACCATTTCCGGTGTGAGGGTTGTGTGTGTGACCCCAAACACAACTGTGCATGCGCAGAGGCTCATCGTCACCGTCGCAACAGCGATGGCGATGGTGCCTGTGGAGTTCCACTGGGCTCTGGTCCCAAGATGGTAATGCCCTGCTGGCGATAGGACATGCACCCGGATACTGGTAAGACTCCGGGAGCATGGGGCTTAATGTGTATTGGCATTCCCGGGTTAATAACCAGTGGACAGGAAGCCAAGTGCAAAAACAGCCCAGGATTGAACATTAGCAGCTTACCACCATCAAGCTTCCCTACACTGACAAACAGGCCACAAAGCACTCCAGCTGACAAAATGCATCAGCAAATACATGGCAAGACCCTATTCTGGGATATAGGTCCAATTTGCCCTTTGGCCTGTAGTCAGCAATTAGGAGACATCTGGGCAGGTGCATCTGCACTTGCAGGAGGTGTTTACAGAATATAGGGATGGGAAGTGCAAAAACACCAATAATCTGGAATAAGGCCCACGGGATAAAGGTCCTTGGGATGGTTGTAGACCTTCAAACAAGTCTACAATTAAACCAGCATAAGGGCTGCTTGGGATGGTTCTGGACTGGCATAACACTAGTACCATGAGGGAGATGTTTGTACCTGGATAACAAACAAGTGTGGGAAGGGCCTGACTCTGTTTAGTGCTACCCCCGTTTTGTTACATATTAGCGTAAATCTGCAAAAGTTAGGTAAGAGGCAAAAAAATACATTGGATTGAAGAGCTACCTGAGCTGAACACTTGATTCTACCCAATCTGGTATCTGTCTCTCTGACAGAAGATGTGTAGGATCCTCAGCAGGCTACAAAGGATAAGGAATTATAACTTCAGTCCCCTGGGAAGCAAATCTCTGCTCTCAGCATGTTGGGTGCAAGTGTGAAAGATGCCCTAGCAGGAAGAACCAGAAGTTTGTATGGTAAGAGGTCCTACAGCACTGATGGCCAACCTATGACATGCGTGTCAAAGGTGACACGCCAAGCCCTTTTGGGTGACACACATGGTCACCCACCCTGGCACCTGGGTGTGTAGTGCTTGCTTGTTCTTGAAGTGTACGAAATGCCAACTTTCAATTGAGATTTCGCAAATGAAATTCAGCAACAAAAGTCACTAATGTAAAGACGTATTTGTTTTTGCTTTTAATAAAATACATATATCAAAAATTTAACTTTTTTATTAGAGCTACAAATATGACAAAATTATGGATATTTCTAGGTGTAACACAGCACCCAAGTTAAGCTAGATTTTATTGCGAATTTTGACACACAAAGCTCAAAAGGTTTGCCATCACTGTCCTACTGCATCCTTTCATTTTGTACAAAACGGTCTCAAAAGTACCTTCTACATGCTCATTCTCCATGCTATTCCTGTTAAGGAGACTGCCAATCTAAAAGCTGCTCTCATGCATTGCTACTGCCACCCTTTCTGTTAGGACTAACTTGTTAAAGAGTCTAGATGCACCATTCAGAAATTGCTTCCATCTATGTGGCACACTACATTGGCTATACTGACGGTACTAACAGGCTCACTAGTTTAGTGACCTGGAGAACTCAAAGGTTACCCAGGGGCATCCCTAATTTATTTCTAGCTGCCCAAAGTAAGGCTTGGGCACTTGATACATACTCATTGACAAAAGCAGCAGAAGCAACAGCTTGCTACAGAGCTAGCTTTCAAAGGAAGGGCTTTTGGAAGTACTGTAGAGTGCTTTCCCAAACCTCTTTCTAGCCAGGTCTTCTCAACGCTTAATACTTTACTGAGTCACTGGGTCTGAGTCAGTATCTGAGAACATGAAAGGGCTGATCATCTGTGGAAGGGAGCTGCCCTTTTATTCTGGATAAATTCACACCAAGTGAGTAAGAATTAATACATGGCAAGCACTGAGTGAACGACATAATAGTACATAAGAGGAACCCTGATGGATTAGGCCACAACCAATCTAGTCCTGTCTCGTACAGTGGCCCACCAACTGCTTATGGGCATCTCAAGCAGAAGACAAAGGCAAAACCTTCACCTGTTCTTGGATCCCTGCAAATGGCATTGAGTGGCATCCTGCCTGCCCCTCCAACATAGAGGTGGTTCTTATTAATCCATTCTAGTAGCCACTGATACACCTGTCCTCCATGAATTGTTCTAATCCTTTCTTAAAGCTATCCAGGTTGGTTGGCAGAGGGGATGGGCCATATGTAGTTCAACAGAGGAATGTGACTTGTATAGAAAAAGTTGCAGGTTCTGCCCCTGGCATCCAAGACTTGAGTAATCTGAAGCCACACTCTTCTTATATCCTAGCTGCGGTTGCTGCTTTCCATAATTCCTCCATATTTCCTCCTGTAATCTTCTCCAGGAGGCTGTTTCCGCACTTCATCTTCCACACATAGCCGGCTATCCTGGCAGTCTTCAGTGTCAAGGCCTACTGACAGAGAGGGCTTGAACAAAATAGTGGGTCAATATCTTGTTCTATGTTCCACCCTATGTGAATGGAACATTCTAAGAGAGGTAGGGACTATGCTATCCCGTGACAGCTTGCAGAAGTCAAGCCCTTTAGGCCCCCCTCTTGGAGTGTGCTATGGTAAGTGTGGAAAAGGTCTGAGGCACTGTGGGCTTTAAGAGTACTGGTCCTGCTGCTGCTGCTGCTATTTTTGAAACAGAAAATATCTTTTACAGCAAGGAGGGGGAAATGTGCATCTTCCTAGGATGCTAAAGTACAATTCCCCACATTGGGGATGTGAATGAATATTCAAAGACATTCAAAATTTGATTGAATTTGTCCAAATTTGGCTTTCGAATTCAAACTGAATGTCCATAAATTCAAATTTAAACATTCAAATGAATTTTGAATTTTTGAATATTCATTTGAATTATTTGGACATTCATATGTGTATGGGTTTGTATGTGATGCGTACTTGCACATAAACATCTTTCCTGCATCTGTACGCTTGTGGACGGATCCGTACGGGATGAAAATGGGTTGCATATGGGATAACTACGGGATGAATACGGATGTATAGGGATGCATACAGATGCGTACGGCATGTATAACGATGGTTATGGACACATACAAATGTTGTTGACATTTGTAAGTGCAAATTTGAATCAAAAATTCAAATGAATAGATTTGAATTTGCTTAATTTGAATTAAATTTGGATAAATTCAAATTTTAAAGATTCAAATTGAATTCAATTTTTGAATATTCTATTCAAATCGAATATCAAAAATTGCATTCATGCCCACCCCTATGCCTCATACCTCACCATTGCCAATGTTGGCTACGCTGAGAGAAGTGGTTAGTTAACCATCGCTGCCTTGAAGTCCAACAGTAATGACGGGATCTGTGAAAACTTAAAACAAGCATTCTCTGGGGCTGCCTTTCCCATAATGCCTCCCTCTAAGGAAGGGCCCCTTAGGCCAAGATGATGAGTAACAGCCAGCTGCTCAGTAGCAGAAGTTTCCAAAGTGTAGCAACAGCAGTTCAGTGACGACAATTATTACTGAGCTGGGAGCAGTGGTTGGTCAGCAGGCCAGTGGTGCCAATAGGCAGCATTCAGTCAGCCATCTAGCCAACTGGCTAGGCACCAAGCAAAATGGCAATGGACAGCTGTACAAGGAGGTGAAGCATAGAGTGCAGTAAGCAGTAGGCATTGAGCTGCTACCCTTCCAATCTCCTGTCTGGGTCAATTGCTTCATCTTACTTAACAAGTGTGCCAGTCCTGTTGAAAGGACAAAGGTCAAAGACATGGACTGCCAGTTGAGATCAAGGCTGGGCAACATTTTTTTTCCAGTAAGAACCACATTTTCTTGGGGCTGCAAACCGAGAACTACAGTGTACGAGAGTGAAACCAGTGGTTTGCAAGGTATCCATTTTTTGTCCCTCATTCTACCAGTCTGTTTTCTGCTTTATATACTCCCATCCTCTTTTTCCTTTGCATGCAGCAAGCTAGGGCAAGACAAAAACAAACTGCACATATTAGGGCTTCAAACTGATCACTTGCAGAGGGCTTCTGAATTAAGAATAAAGGGATGGACAGATGTAGAACATTATTCCAACAGGGAAATCAGGACTCTCACTTCTTTGTATCTCCAAAATACACTTTATGATAAAGGTAAACCTTGCTTTTGAAAGACTGAAGGCAATTTCTGAGTACTTCTGAGAAAGATTTGACTATCCACTAGGGGCGTGCACGAATATTCGAAGGTATTTGAAATTCTATCGAATCTGCCCTAATTTCAACATGCAAATTTGAATTGAATGTCCATAAATTCAAATGTAAAGATCCAAATGAATTTTGAATTTTGGATCTATTCTAATTATCTGGATATTTGCATGTGTACAGGTTTGTACACAATGCGTGCTTGCAGATATGCATCTTTCCCGCATCTGTATGCATTTGTACGGATCTGTAGGGGACAAAAATGGGTAGCATACAGGATAACTACGGGATGCATACGGATGTGAGCAGGATGCATAACAATGAGTATGGGCACATATGAATGTTGTCGACATAAGTAAGTGCAAATTCGAATTGAAAATTCAAACAAATAATTTGAATTTGCTTGATTCGAATCAAACTTGGCTAAATTCAAATTTTAAAGATTCAAATTGAATTGAATTCAAATTGAATCCTGAAATTTGCATTTGTGCATACCCTTACTAACCACCATGCCAGCCTAGGCTGTGTTCACTTGTAGAAAAAAAGAAAAAGAAAAAAACCAAAGTGGCAGGAAGTGTCCATCCAATACATGATACTCTTGCCATACGCTCATGTTAATTACTTATTTTATGTGACTGAAGCTTTGTACTGAAAAAGATTTTTGTGGATTCCTACTTTAGTTGCCAAAAAATCTACATAAAATGTATACTTGTTGTTTTGAACTTAAGCACAATATTGGTATATTGCTTAAGGACAATGACTGGACAAAGAACACACGCCAACTCATCACAAGAAGACAGAGTGAGCTTTTATATATCCCACCACCAATCATATGAGCCCTATAGGAGTCTAGAACAGCCTAGGTTGCTGATTCCGACCATGGAAAAGTGGCGCCAAGATCAGTGCCACCCGCACAAAACTGAATCACACCAGACAATGCTATGGCCTTGAAACTTATGGTACATGAACTTTGGGCTGAATACAGAGGCTTCTGAGGGATAGGAATGGAACAAAAGTTCCTAGCCTCAGAGCCTCTGCGGATGGCATTCTGGGGCATGTTTTGGCATGCTGCTGAAATCCCCCCTCCCCCCGGTAGTCCCAAGCACTGAGGCTTGCCTCTGCATGGCACACGTCTTTGTTTGGAATTGAGGTTGCCCGGTAGTCACCATTAAAAGCGACTACTGTCGATGGTGATCAGGGCTTTCCTGATTGTGATTACACTCCATTTATGCAGATAGCACATACCTGTGGGGAGTGTGGCCTCATCAATCTGTATGACCATGTGGATCTATGAGGCCCGAAAGTTTACTTTGGCCGTCAATCAGGATCCAGGCCCCTGGTCCAGAAAAGGCCTAAGGCTGTGTTAAAACATAACAAAAGAAGCACCCCAAAGATGCCTTTGAAATAGCAGTGTGTGGCCTTTGGGTTCTCATCCCATCTCTAATCCACCTTTTCTAGCCTAGAATGAGGAGTGGGGGAACATTCCCACCAGTAAATCATCCCTAAGCCGAGGTGTTTCACCCCCCCTTTTTTTAACCAGGTGTGAATGTAGTCCTAGAACACCAACCGCCCAGCCCTGACTTACAGATATTTGCTACAACAGCAGTTTGTTTCTTTTCCTTTCCTCCTCTGTTGTTTTCAGTGAAATTTTACAAAGATTGGGGGTGGCCACTGGTACAGAAGAGCAAACAACCACCTCTGTGGAGATGTGATAGTCCTATATTCCTTCTACCCATTAGCAACCGAATGTGTGAAGCGACTCCCTTTCGAAACCTTTTATCCATGCCAATTTAAAAATACAGGCTGCTCTAACAGCTTTCAGGGGCTTGAAAACAGCATGCATGAGCTAAACCCCAAGAGTGCTGTAAAGAAGCCGTCAGAGAAAGTGATGTCCAGGTCTGAAGCTGCACCAGCCTCCCTGCTGCATGTACTGTATAGGAGAGATGCAGATACAGGCAACCGCCACACCTCAAAACAACCTGAGATGGATCTGCAATCAGTCCCCGTGTCGTTTCTAGGTGGCCCTTGGGGGGTCAACAGTTCAATCTCAAATTGACTTCTGGAGCCGATCTCGGTCGGGATGTTGTGAGAACCAGAGGCAGAACAGGCGAACCTCGCACCCCCTTATAGCGAAGGCGAGTTATAAAGGTGGGTGGCGAAGTGGGGAAATTACTAACATCGAGGATCCACAGTGAATGTCAGTTCGGAGAGAGATCGGGACAGTTCCCTCTCCATCACGGGCACGGATCGCAGGGGGGCTGGAGACACCGTGCGTAATCGCGCATCCCTTCCACCGGTGCATCAGGGCGCAGCGGGCATCTCGCCACCTCCTTCCCTTCCTCTCGTCCATCCTTCTCTCCCGCCTTATGCCGGGAGGGGGGTGATTCTTGCTCCTCCGTCCCTGCCTCCTCCGGCGTCCCTCCTGAAGGGCGGCTGGTGCTGCTGCTGCTGCGCCGGATTTTCCCTGCGCGCGTTTCCGTGGGAGGAGTGTCTGCCTGGGTTCGTCTCCCCCTTCCCACCCCTTCGTCCCTCCTTCCTCGAACGCGATTAGAGGGGAGAACGCGGATACCCCCCACCCACCCATTCCCTGCCTGCTGCTTGTTTCTCGCCCTCCCAAAAGTAGGGCATTTCCTGGTGTGCGCCTGCCTGCCTGCCTGCCTGCCTGCTGCACTCGCGCTTTCCTGGCGGATAATAATAACCTCCCCCTGCTGGGCGCTCGCTCGCAAACCGGTTTCCCGACCCGAGCCCGCTTGGGTTGCACGACGACCGCGCGCGCTGCTGCTGCTGCTGCTGCTGCTGCGGCTGGTTGCTGCGCGATGTAAGGCGGGGAGCCTCCCTCCCTCCCTCTCTCTCACTCTCCCCGCCTGCCTCCTCTTTTCTTTCCTCCTCCTTGGAGCCAAGCCTTTCCCCCCGTCCCCTCCTCTGCTGGAGCCGCCTGCTCGCCCGCCCTCCTTTCCCTTCCTTCCTTTCCTTCCTTCCTTCCCTCCCTCCCCGCCATGCCGGACCAGATCTCCGTGTCGGAATTCGTGTCCGAGACCAATGAAGATTACAAGTCGCCCACCGCTTCCAACTTCACCACCCGGATGGTGCAGTGCCGGAACACCGTGGCCGCCATCGAGGAGGTGAGCGGGCGCCGAGGGACTCGGGCAGCGGGGGCAGCCCAAAGCCAAGGGGGCAGAGCCCAGCCTAGCCCAGCCCAGCCTAGCTTAGTCCAGCCTCGGCCTCGCCTCTGTCTGTGTTGCCTGCTGGCTGGCTGGCCGGCCGGCCTCGCTTCCTTCTCCTTCCTCGCCCGAGCCAGCTTTCGGGTCGGGAGCGCCGGCTGGGCATGCCTTGGAAAGTGGAAAGCCGGAGGGGAAAGGGGAAGAATAGCGCCATGCAGCCCTCAGCCATGCCCAGGCTGCCTCCCTCCATCTCTCCCTCCCTCCCTTTCCTTACCTCAGTCCTTCTGGCACAAAGGGGGCTCCGTGCCCGGCTCAGCCCCCTGTATGCCTCGGGGATTGCGCGCCCTGCTTGCCAAGAGCAGACGAGCCGCACACGCCGCCGCCGCCGCCGCCGCTCTTTCTCTAGCCGCCTTCCCCCTTTGCCCGCCTTTTTTCATCCGCCGCCGCGGCGGAGTCCCCCTCGCCTCGATGGCTCGTTCTTCTCCGACGTCTGAATAAAAAAGATCCTCCTTTTTTCTCCTCACCGCCGCCGTCGCCTCCTTTTCTGCCACAAAGGCATCGGCGGCTGCCCTCAAGCCTCGAGGCCGTGGCAGGAATCCACCTGTGCTCGGTCCACAGCCATGGCCAACCATTTCGCCCTTCTCCCTCGTCCGAGGAGGCCACATTTCCCTCACGCTTCATCGTTCTTGAGACTTGGCAGATAGCGCGTTTTAAAGGGGTTGCAGATTGAAGAGCGAGCTCTCCCTCTCTCACACATGCACACGTATACGTGTATGACATTTCCCTGCTTCTTGAAGGACTTTGGTATATTATGTGCAGCCTAGTGGGATTTAGGTAGGAGTCGCTCACCAGACCTTTTAGGCATCTTTACTTAGGGTGTTCAAGGGGTTTTTTTTCCAGGTTGCTACCTTAATACTTTATTAGAAAGCGAGTCCCATTGATATTACAGGGTTTTGCTTCTGAATAAAGATGGGAACATACTCTTGCAAGCTATGGGATATTTCTCTCTCCCACCCCTGGAGCACTGATGGGTGGTGAGATACAAGAAAGTAGTCTTACCACTTTTCCTCAGTCACATCTGAAATTGTTTTCTGTCTCCATTCCCTCTTTTGAAGCCTTTATTACCTTGGAAATCCATGAGGTTTTCTTCCCCTTGTGCTCTTCCTAAGAACTAAAACACCAAAACAAAGGAGTACCCCTGATCACTGAAAATGTATCATCATAGGCTTGTTTTGCCAAAAACATGGTTTTATGTATAACTTATTTTGCTGTTTCCAAAGTATTCTTTGCATGGCAGTCTTAACAAGCAATGGAACACATGGGCATGTGGGATTTTAAGTTCTCTTCAGACAAAAGAAAGGAGGGTAGATGTTTCCCAGTATGTACTGTGATTTGGCATTGGGTTAGAACTCGGCTTTTGTTCATCCCCACAAAATCTCTTGCCTTTTGGGGTTTGGCACTAAAAAAAAAAGTTGAAATACTAGTTTTGGAATTCTTTGTATGCTTTCATCAAGATATACTCCCCTCTCCTCAAAAAAGAAGAAAAATTGATTTGTGAACCAGATATAAATAGTCAACACAACTAGCAATTTCTTCCCTACTACTAGTTTTACCAGTAACAACTTCAGTCATGTAGACAAATTCTGAGTATTTTTCTTCGCTGGGAGTTTCTCTAGTTCTGCTTCATAATCATGCCCATTTATACTGTAAAATACTGGTGAATCCAACATGTTTCTTGCTCACACTTGAGTTTTGTGAATGCAAATGATTATATTTGTCACTTAAAAATATACATGGAAAACTGATGAGTATAAAATAGCTAATCCAGATTTGGAGAAGTACCTTTTTCAGTTGAAGTAAATTCTCTCTGCATCCTGATTTGCTGTTCAGGTATTGTGTCAGATACCTTCTGCTGAGTTTTAAAATATATATTTAGAAACACAGAAGTCTTTTTTTAAAAAGTTGATTGGAATGCACAGTAAAGGTTAGGAGAGTAAGACATGAGCCTACAAGTATACTGGCCTAGGGAGGGGTTGTCTGTAATTGGAATGACATTGGGGTCAGGGTTGTCTGGAGTCTGTTATTGCCTAATCCTTGTCTAAAACAATGATAAAATGGTTCATTTCCATCTTGGGATTTTTTGTACAAATTTTGAATTGCAGAATTGGACAGAATTCAAAAATAATTTTTAGCCGTCTCCCATTGGTCATAAGCTTTCTAGAAGCAGTCCCAGAATATATCTGTATCTGGTATTTGTGTCTTTGTATGTGTAACTTGAGGTTTCTTTGGACTATTTTTAGTCCAGAACAATCTATAATGATTTTGCACAAAAAGACCTCTCTTCATACAAACACACTCACATGCACACACTCTCAAGCTGAAGGTAACAATTTAATGCATGCATTTTGCAGTCATATCAAAAATGCAAAAATATGCTCATACACTGATTGATCAGTCATCTTATATATTTAAGATGTCACCCTGACTGTGATAATTCTTTTTTATGTGGGCCAATAAAAGCTGAAAAGCCTAAGAGCCAAAGAAAGGATGCATTCAAATTGGTACTCTGTAGCTTATAATCATGAGATTCCTTTTTTTATGCTCATGAGTCAGACACCAGACCATTCTAATTTGTGAATGTGTGCCATTCACAGTTCTTGTATTGTGATAAATTTGAGCTTTTGAGCATGGAGAGATTACTCTGTTAAAGATGCTACAGACTGGTTCCCCTTGAAATGGAGAGAAAAGGCAGCAGCAACAAGAACAGCGATAACCAACCCTAAAACATCCTTTATTCTTACCTAATCTGCCTGACAGCTGTCTATTGTAGGTCACACACAGGGCTGCAGTATGATTCTAAAGAAGTACAATCTGAGCTGACTTATTTCCATTGCTGTTAGGGCTTGGGGTATTGAATAGGCTATAGAATAATTAATAGCCATATACATCACACAATCTTGTACATGATGTTGTATAGAATTCAGACACGTAGTCATGTTAATCTGGATCAGAAAGCAAGGGGTTCTAGTAGCATCTTAGAGACCAACAAAGAGAAGTTGGTTGCAGAAGTACTGCAGGCTAAGGTTAGTTACATCCAGATGCCATTTATTTCTGCTATATTTGGATATTCCAGAATAAAGCATGGCTAGTGCAGAATATCCATGCTTTATTCTGGAATATCCAAATATAGCAGACATAAGTAAGTGACGTCTGGATGCAGCTTGGGGGCTTGTCTTGGCCATATTCTGGAATATATCTCAGGATAGAAGTCTGCATGCTAATTCAGACTCCGGCAGGCCTCACCTGTGGCCAGCTTTAACCTGGATTAATATATGGACAGCAGGCCCCTATTCCAGGGTATATGCCTGAATAAAACCAAGTGCGAACAGGCTCTAAGCGTATGTCATGCATCTGATGGAGTAGGCTTAGTGTACCAAAGCTAATGCTGCCACTTTCCCTTTGTTAGTTTCTATGATTTATGGAAGTGGATGTTGTATTATTAAAAGCCAAATATTTTACTGCCTTGTGAAGAATTGTCTGCTAAGAATTATGCAAAGCTATTCTGATTAAAGTTGTATTGGCAGTGTCTGTATGCATGCACTAGTATTAACTTCTTCAGCAAAGTTGGCAAAACATCAGCAGCTCTGAATTGGTCACACAGAGATTCTGAAATGGCTTAATTGAAATGCACACACTTCATTCCTGAATCAATCACATAAATAGCTATGGTTTTTAATATATAAATCTTTGGTCTTTCTCCTACAGTGTTACATTTCACAGTTTTTATAGTGCTAACCACATTTTGTAGGCTGTCTGGTTTTTCAGGTCTGTAAAGATGGTGCTGTGATTAGAATGAGATAGTTAGCTTCTTAGTTTCAAAAGAGAAAACAACATTTTGACAGAAATAATGGCCTTGTTCCTGTGTAGTGCTTCCCAGATATTGAATGACTGCATCTAGACAAGGTCAAAAACCTGTAATTATTTTGTAATTGTACGTGATCTGCCAGATGCGATCACAGTGATCCCAATAGAGTCCTGGAATATAGATACTATTTACCGGGTTATCGTTATTTTGGTAAAATTAACTATTGTACCGCAATATTCTGTTATTCCGTAATTGCAGTTCTTTCTAGTGCAGTGAGAGTTTGGCATGAACTGTCACTCCCTGGAACTATTTCCCATGATAATACTGGTCACCTGTATGGCATGATGGGAGAGTTAAGTCACGTGGAAAGAAAATCTTGCAGCTGTAACATATCTTTGCTGCTGCAAGAAATGCTAAAATGCAGAGTATCAATCTGTGTTATAATTCTGGATATGCTTTATACCAATGTATCGATAAGTTGTGGAATAAATAAAGTGATGTCTGGAGGTCGCCAAATTTTTGGTGAAGGCTTTTTGAAAAGATGTGATTTGTGATGTTTTCACTTCATATACATAACATGAAATGCTCACCAGCTTACTTCTACCAAGTAAAATGTAAATAGGCTACAGTTTCAATGAAGAAAAACCTGTTTATGTACATATTTTGTGGAATAAAGGCCTATTTTTTTCCAAGTGGGTGTTGAAAGAGGAATATTCAGACCATAAGTTCAAAATGGTTATTTTAATGAATCTTTCAAATGAGGTTTGGTTTCACTGTGTGATGATTAATGGTTTCAGAATATTACATCTCCTTTGCTAAAACAGGAATAAAAATTACTGTGATATGACCAATCATTGTTGTCATTGTTAGGTACCATTAGCTGGATCCAGACATTGCTTACTTATCCTGCTAAATTTGAATATTCCAGAATAAAGCATGGATATTTTGGCTTCTGCTGTCTGCCATGTAGATGGTGGGAATAGCCTAAATGTTGCAGGGAGTTTTGTTGACCTCTTGAAATGGCCTTAGAAATGGGCTGTTTATGACATGCTGCTAAAATTACCCTGGCCTCCAACTTTACTAGCTGGAGGACTTTTGTTCCTTGAGGCGTATTCGCACAAGGGCCTCCTGAGCGCGAGTAGGGCACCCCGGGACACAGCATTCGCTCTGCTGGGCCAACGGTTCTGTTCAGAACTGCCCCAGGATGTCCTACTCGCGTTCTGGGTGTAGAGCACGAAATCGTACTCTACACCTGGCCCAGGGTGTTCCCGGAAATCCTGGGCCATCCCACAGCTGTACAGGAGGGAGAGCATTCGCATGGGTAACTGGCCAATCAGAGCTGGCTGTGCGCACAGATGCAGAACGCCGCCAGCTGGGCCTGCCACTTCGAACCCTGCGGTGATGAGGTAAGTCGCGTGTGCTCATGCGTGTTCCCGCTAGGCCCCAGCCTGGGGTGGGGGGGTGCCTGGGATGGGTTCCTGCGGGCTCTAGCTGACCTGATTGAGTCACCTAGAGCCTGCAGGAATCTGGGGAAGGGACGGAACTGGCCTGCCCACCCCTGGGTCGAATTTGACCCAATGGCGGCAGGCCTGGGAGGAGTGTCCTGCCCCCTGCACTAGCCTTTTCAGCCTAGACGGATTCCACTTTCGCACCTAATTTACACTTCATATCCCATCTCCTCTCTGGTGCAATCTTCTGCCCAGCTGTAGATGCCCTTCAGCCCACATTCTAATCTTATTTTTTTTTCTTAACTGTTACTGCTGTTGATTTAAATCACATTTCCCAGGCCCAGATCTCACTTCTGCATTCCCCCAAACTTGCGTCCCCAGAAAGGAAATTAGCCAGTTTGGGAAGTATAAGAATGGTGTTATAGATTCTAAAAATGATTTTAACTTCTGGACTCTGCTTGCTCAGACTTCATATGATGAAAACATGAATCTTGGACACATACGGCTTTATCATTGCTTTTATTTTTTTTAACTTTTTAAAAACTTTTTTGCAATATCATGTAACTGAAAGATGGTCAGTGCTTTTTAAAGAACCTCTTCAGTGTAGTCTTCCAAATTGGGGCAAGATCATCTGTGTTGTTCATCCTGCATAGTACCAGAGGAACCCAGGTGTGCATCACAGTGGAATTAACCAGCGGTTCACACAAGTTTTGTAAAGAAACTCAAAACAAACTTGCCGTAGGGAGCAGCAAATTTGACCTGTAAGAAATTCCTTTCTGTTCCTTGCAGGGGTGCTCAGTTGTTTTTCAGAGGCATTAAAAAAACCTGTTGATCAAGCTGAACGACGGGAAATTCTTAGCATTTTAGCAGTGGTCAACCCTGTCAGAAAGCTAGAGTCGCTCACATTACATTTTAGAATTTTTCATCTTGAAAGAGTGGTGTCCATGAAAATAAAACACAGCTGTAAAATAGGTGAATTGGCTTATTGGCATTTTTTTACCCAATAGGGTAGGCATCTAGAAATCACAATTAATTTCTATTTGAATTGTTGTCGTTTCAGATGTTTAAATGGGTATACTGCTTTGCTTTTCAGAGATATGTATGGAAAAATTATGTCAGCGTGTGCCCAAAAAATATTCTGAGTGACACTGCTTCAAGACGCTAACAAGGTCATCATATTAAATATCAGTTCAAGTAAAAATTAATTTTCAAATGTTTATGCTTAATTCTAGGAAATGAATAGAAAACCATTAAGAGTTAGGAGAATTGAGATGTGAACATTTTTTGAGTTCTTGAAATATTGGTTATTAAAGTGAATGAGTCATTTCTCTCTGTCATTCACCTCTGTTTTACTTTGGTCTGAATCCATTTTTGTAATTAAGTAGTTGGTGTTTTAAAAAATCAAATATATTTCTTTAGTGATGAGTGCCAATGCAAGGGATGGAGTTTTGCAAGGATTTGAAAACTTTTCAAAGGAGTACATACCATTTTTAAAACAGTGTTCAGCACTGGACCATCTTAATGAAAAACCACTCAGCCTTCAAACTAACAGAATAACATCAATTAGACAGCTGTAATTTGTTGCTTTGAGAATAAGTATTTTCATCCCTTATTAGTCACAGTTACATTAACTGACAGTTTTTGTATCTGCAACTGCATGTTTTGGTGTTTCAGTGCATGTAACTAGTATAGTGCTTATGCTACCACCGTTTGATTGATGGACGAAACATAGAATAGAAAGGATGAGAAACTCAGTTTTCAATTATGTCTTTATCTCATGCAGTCTTGTTTTAATTGTTTAAATTTGTTCCAGAAGGTTCTCTGGTCCTTAAAAAAGAGTTTTAGGAGGGCTGTTTGATATTTTCAATATCCATTTTTTCTTAATGTGTTGATATTAGGAAGGTATAGTCAAATTCCACATTTAATCTTTAGATTCTGCTCTCAAATACTCAAGCAGGGTTACCATATGAAAAAGAGGACAGGACTCCTGTGTTGTGAGTAGTTGTAAATATATGAAATTTAAGCAGACTTGCTTGTTTTACAAGCAATAGTTGCTTAAATTCTCTCTTGAATTCCGGGGTTTTTTTTTGGAATGTAAATGCTTAACTGTAAAATGCATTCGTGTTGTGAAATGGCATGTAGTTTGAATACATCAAGGAAATGAAGAGCAAATGGGGTAGCTAACAATTCATTTGAACAAAGGGCCTTTTTGCAGTTCCAGTGGTACAAGATAAGCTGGAGCAGTCCCCCAGTTGAGCAGTGTATGTGTCCTGGAATAAGACTTTCTGCATTTGGATGGCTGTATTGCATCAACCCCCACACCAGCCTTGAAGCTTACGTGACCTTCAGAACCGGCCTGCACAAGTTCCAACAGCTGGGAACAAAGCTTCCCGTCCTCGGAGCCCCTGGGGTGACTCATTTTGGCATTGTATCTTATTGTGCTCCTGAAACAGGTCCCCTGTTAAACCTGAACATGGAGGTGTGTCATGTTTGCAAGCCTCCATGTCTGGTTTATGTGCTGGACCACTGGTAGATCTTTTTTAAGGCTGCCCAGTTTGGTGTATGCTCTGTGTGCTTAGCAGGGTATATCTGGATCGCTTGGTGTTCAAGATCAGTGATAAGTGTGAAAAAGCCCAAAATTTAAGATACAGACAATTGGGCACTGGAGAATCTATAACAGAAAGAATTAAAAAATGATATGGATTACATATTTTTGAAACAGTTTGTGGATTTCAAGGAAAAGCATTTCGGAAGGAAAAACTGCAAGCCACCTGCATTTCATTCAGTAACTGACAGTCTCCCCCCCCCCGCCTCCCCCATGTTTTCTTTTCAAGAATTGCAGTACTAAACTGGATTCCACTGTAGCACGGATAGGTTTGAATGGCCTCTGGCTGATAACTGGAGACTTTCTGTACTTACTGTCATGTAATCCAGATCAGTGGGGCCAGAATAATGAGTCTCACTGATCGGGATCAGGTGGAGGCATGGGCTGGATCGGCACCATCTGCACTGTTCCCAGCCTGGGAACCTGGAGAGGGTGCATTTTTTGGCCGCTGAAAAGCACCCCTGGTAATTTTGTAACACAGAGGTGTGCTACGCTGTTGCATATCCAGCTTACGCGATGAACTTGAGGGTTCTGGGAAATGGAGAACAGCAGCTGATTGCTGTTGCCCTTGAATGCCAGCTGTTAACGATAGTTATTTCCAATTATCTGACCGGCCAAGATAATCTGGGATCAGCACATGTATGCCTGATCCTGAGCAGACTAGAAAATGGGGTGGGGGTAAAAGATGAGGCAGGAGGCAGGATCAGCTGGAAAAGAGAGCGTTTATTGCTTTATAGAGGTTTAAATAGGCCTCCAAAAGGGAGTGTGGGGGAAATGATGTAAAAGCACAATCCAGGGAGGCGATTGGTGGAGCTGGGCCAGGTGAGCAGGCCAGAGGTCCTTCTGATGTCACATCCTGTGGTCAGAGGCGGGGAGGATCCTCAAAAAGGAAGAGAAGGGTTGTCCTTTGGAAACATGTGCTTGCTGATGCCATTATGCCCAAAAGCTATTTCATGGAATGGAAAGAACTCAGCACCCTAGTATTAAAAGCTTATGGAGACAGGAAAATAGTTGCTCTTGAGGCTTGAGAAATGGAAGGCTGAAGCCAGGGTAAAAGCTGTGCAGCTTTTGCGGTTACTACACTACGCCTACAGTTATCCAGAACAAGGCCCTTGGTCTTTTGTGGATCTGATTAAATAAATCCACCAGAGATTCAGATTAAGGTCCTCTTAATCTGGATCTGGCTCCATCCCCCTGGACCAACAGGCGGCAGGGGCTATTTCGTCCACATAAGTGTGTGCATGAGGGGGCCCAGCATCTAGACCAGAGGTGTCAAACTCAATCCGGCCTAGGGCCGGATTAAAAACAACAACTGTGAGGGCCAGGGGGCGTGGCCGGGGCGTGGCTAGGGAGGGGCTGGCTGTCCATGGCGGCGCCCGGGCAATGGAGGGTCCCGCCGCGCGCTCGCTCGCCTTGCCTCGCCTCGCCTCGCCTCACCTCCTTTGCGCCCAAGGAGGACGGCAGCGCATGGCGGCGGGGCGCGGGCTGCGGCAGCAGGTGGTGGGTGGTGGGCCGCGGCCGCGGGCCGTATTAAAACGCCCCGCGGGCCACATCCGGCCCGCGGGCCGTATCTTTGACATGCCTGATCTAGACTAAGAGACTTCTTGAACCAGATTAAAGATAAGTGCAGAAAGGGCCTAAAATGCAGCCAAGGAGTGGTTAATTGTCAAGATTTAAGTAATTGTTAGTATCTGGGATTGCTTCTGTAGTACAAAGAGAACAAATTTATTATCATACTTAAATCCCATCATTTCTCCATTATCCTTGTTCTTTATATTCACAATATTGCATCTTTACATGGGGGATGCACTGCTTTTCTGAACTTCTTAGATCCAGGGCCTAGAGTATGTTTATTTTACTTATTATTTATTAGCATTTTTATCCTGCCCTGTACCCAAAGGTCCTAGGGCCAGTTATAGTAATAGAAACAAAACATAAAATGAACATACTGAAAAGGATAACAGTGCCTGAAAGAGGGGGTATGGAGCTTATTGGGGCTCCCTCCAGTCCCTGCCTGTCTTCTAGCACAGGAGTCCCCAGCCTTTTTGCACCAGGGACCGGCTTCCTTTTCCATGGCGTGGCGGGGTGTGTGGTGTGGCCGTGGTGTGGCCTGGCAGCTTGTTGCGACAGCGCTGCAGACCGGCAAAAAAAGCCCTACAACCCGGTGCCGGTCCACGGACCGGTGGTTGGGGACCCCTGTTCTAGAAGATAGCTTTTAAGATATAACATAAGCAAAGGATGGAGGTGGCAACACCAGCACAAGGTAAGCTCACCTTAGGGATTTTTGCACTATGAACTCTAGTCAATAATTAGTGCACCTCTGGGGAAGTGCATACACATGTCAGGTAGGTTGTTACAGCCTACAGGTGTGCCTGCCCTCCCCAGAAGTTCTCTAATCGTGCTCCACACTTTACTTACCTGAAGTGTCCAGCAATGCGACTGTTTGCTTTTGCCAGCGCTCCACGGTTGTTTCAGGTGCTGTGCAAGCGCTCCGGGACCTCACACAACTGTAGATGGGACCCTGTGTGTGCAGAGCGTCAGTGTCATCAAGGCGATGGTGCTGATTCACGAACAGTTGCGGTGGGGCTGGAGCCCAAATGTTGCAGATGCTTTTCCCCAGAAGTTCCCTAATCATGTACTATGGGCTGTAGTGCGAATAGGCCCCAGGTCCGTATGCCTCAGGGGCAGATCGTGGAGTGTACAAAGCATTCCGGTTATTCACCTGGGTCTGACTCCCAGATAAGTGTGAAAAGGCCCATGGAGGGCTAAATTCGAAACTGATCAATGCAGGGCCAGTTTTTCTTGCCTGGCTGTGTGCAAATGTAGAAACCTTAGTGGCTTCAATTGCTAGACGATTTATATGGAGCAGTCAATCCAGAAATGACACATGGCTGCCTTGCATCTTGACTTGTAGCTTGGCAAAGGAATAAGTTCTTTTCACATTAAATATGGTTGTTATTAGGATTCTAAAGATAGAGTGTCAAACAGTGGCTGCTTAGCTTCCTCTGCAGGGGAGGGAGGGTTAGATTTGAAATAAGTTTCAAGTTATTCTATGCATTTTATCTTTATGTTGATGTGATCTGGCTTGGGACCTTTGGGTGAAGAGTGGGATATAAATTCTTGAATAATTTTTTTTAAAATATCTTAGATGGTGTTGTGTGATAAAAAGGTTATGATCTGCATCCTAAGATAGTGAAGGTTTTACATCCTGGTTCTGCAATGAGTTATGTTCTTTGGCCATGTGCTTTTGAGTCATCTGGTGTGAGCGTCGTTAAGGATTTATTTATTTATTTAAGAATGTATATCTCACCCATCATAAAAATGTCCTAGGATAGGATAGGCCACAACAACAGTAATAATAATAATACATAAAAAATATTCTTAAATTTACTATATAACCCTCCCTGCCTTCCTCCTCAGTAGGCCTGCACCCAGAGTTAGCTAAACATCAAAGACCTGAGTGAACAGATATGTTTTACAACAGGCGCTGAAAATCAGATGGTGTAAGTGCCTGGTGGACCTCCAGAAGGAGCCCATTCCAAAGTTTGGTGGCCACCACAAAAGTTCCTCTTGTGTGTCCCTACCCCTTGCCCCTCTGAGATAGAAGGAACTACAAGAAGGCCCTCTCCTTGAGATCTAAGACTTATGACATAACACATCATTTGTTGATAGATGCTCTTGAGTTAAAGCTAACTCCTGGGGCCTTGCCACACTTGGCTCACTAGCTGCCTCACAGTGTGCTCCCAGACAGCATCTGTACTTCAAGGAGCCATTTCCAAGTCAGAGTGACTCCTTCTGTGCAGGAGCACACCTCGAGGTGACTACATGTGGAGCATGATTAAAGTGCTCCACACGTGAACCTACATTTACCTGTTCTAGAGCTAGTAAGGCTCTGGGCGGGCCCATTTGCTTGTCTTCTGATTTGGAAGATGTGCTGGATGGTTACCTGACATGCCACGAAAGCATGGTGCAGCCTGGACACCCATTCACACTGAAGGTAGTTGTCTCACCGTGTTGAAGGAGGGATGGCATGTACTAGCGTTTGTCAGTGTGAATGCTAGTACCCGCGTGGGCAACTTTGCCTTTTCCTCTTCAAGGATACTGTACACACTTTACTTGGAAGATAGAGAAGTGGTTGCTTCTAGGGAGGCGCTAATATGTCACCCTTTGCTTTACTGGCAGCTGGCGTACTACTGAGCTATCAACACCTCCAGGACCTATGTGAGAAGTCTAATAAAGACTGATTTTGTCCAAATGCGTCGCTGGACACTCCAACAGCAAAATACATTGTTTGCCCTATTACTTAAGGGCAAAATCCAGAGGCATTTAGTCACATAAAGGTTACTGTATGAAAAAGAAAACAGGTGTTTTCGCACTACCCTTTCCGTCCACTGGACAGGAAAGGAGCGTGATAACCCAACAAGTGTGAGTGCTAGTCAGCTTTATCCACTTCTTCCCCCTGGGATTGGATACTTACCTTATTCAATCCCATGGCCTGGTCTTTCTCTCAGCACCGCCATTTTGGCAGCAGCGCCACAGTCATCCAAGGTGCCAGTGCGCTTGGGCAGCACCTCAGACAACTCCGGAGTGCCGGCAAGAAGGAATGGTTGTGCTGCTGGACACTTCAGGTAAGTGCTCCACTTACCTAATCAATGATTTTGTGCTCCACACCTTATCAAGGACTAGTACACTTCTGGGGAGGGTTACACTTGGAGGCTCTAACAGCTTACTCTTGAGTAGCCTCTTCCTGAGAGGTGCACTAATTGTGCACTAAAGGCCGTAGTGTGAAAAGGCCTCAGGACTAGTGCAGCTTTAGTAGTTGTACAAAATAGGAAATTTTAAGCTGTTGTTGTTGCTTTACAGGCAAAGCCTGCTTAAAATCCCTTTTCCTTACGGCTTTTAACCAGGAGCTCTGGCCTCTTTTTCATACTGTAATCCTAGCAGAATAGTAATAGGCTATCAGCCGAGTGACATAGACCAGAAAATGCATGATGTCATTGTCAAACAGTAGAGTTTATTAAGCATATGAGAACGTAAGAGGAGCCTTGCTGGATCAGGCCACACCCCATCTAGTCCAGCATCCTGTCTCACACAGGGACCGACCAATTGCTCCTGGGTGTTTTCAAGCAGGCAAAACCTTCATCTGCTCGCATGCAAATGGCCTTCAGATGCATCCTGCCTGTCTCTCATTTATTTGACTTGGAAGCTGTGGTAAGGATTCATGAGCTAGGGCTGAGAGTTGTCTTTCATTGATAGTGGAGGGATACCAAGGAAGGCATAAAGTATAGCAGGAGAGAGAATGTATTGTTGTGCAGAATACACAGTAGATTTTTGTTGATTCATGGGTTTGGTCCTCCAATAATTTTTCTTCAGGGTTTTTTTTGGGTGTGTGTGTGTGTTCATTACCTTAAAATCTGAAAGTTTTCCGAGGAGTTTCTGACGAAATCTAGTCCATTAGTGCAAACACGACAGCTGTTCTTTTGGCAATCATGTTTCTTTAATGCCATTTCTCCAGCTGCATCCTCAGTGTTAGCGTCTGACTTTAAAACCAACAAAAGCCAAAAATTAGAGCTTAGTCTGTGACTTGGTTCTGTAATCTTTGGCATTGTCTAGGGATTGCATTGTGCTGTATAAAACCACCTGCTAGGCATATCCCCTCCACCTCCCCCATTTTTTTACATTGGGGTAAAGAAAGGATTATCAGATGGAAGTCTATAATTTTGTCTAGGCCTCATAAAGCTACCTCAAAACAGTTGAAGAGCTTGTAGCAGAAACAAATGGTTGTGTGTTCCTGTAAATATTCTGTTAAATATGTAAAAAAAATGTTGAGATGGCTTTAAGGAACTTTGAATAAAATGTGAATTTCTAGCATGCATTATTTGGAGTAATTTGTTTTCATAGAAAGCTTCATTTCTTAAAATATGATCCTAATGAAATCTTCTTTGAGGAAAGCCATTTAGGAAGCAGCATACATTTGCTTATCATTTTAATCCCTATCAATCAGATGGGATTGCTCTCTGGACAAAAACAGAAGAGTAGAAATCTCCTTACCCTGTATGCCTGCTTGTTTTGACCCTGGCTCCTTTATTTGCTCTTACTTTGTTTCACAAATTTCACTGAACACAACTGTTGCACAACATGCTATTAAATGTGGGAGTCCCCTGTCCTTTGCATGGAACTAGTAGCTGCAATAATGAAGGGCAACTATGAAGAGAATCAGTGTGTGTCCCTATTCCAGCAAGATTAATTTGCTTTAGCATTTGGTGCAGTATTGGTCCTTCTTTCACTAGTTCATAATACTATACTTATACTAATCTTCCATCTGTTTATCAAATGCCTTTCTTGTTTTGCAAAATAGGACTTTGACTGGTCAATCAGATTTTTAAGGTAACGTCTTACTTTACCATCGTGAAATTCCTCAGCATGGATGTTAGTTACTGCTGCTTTTTATAAAGAACCTCAGAGCAAGGTTGAGTGGCATGTGTCAGGAATTTTAAAATAAAAGGAATGCTTAGATGAAGCACATAAGCCCTTTCCATACATTGTGGGTTATCCTGCACCATGCTGGCCTGACTCAAACAACACGGCCCACGATGTGCCGGACTGTTTGCTTTGCGGATGGCCTGTCCTGGCCAGATGGTCCAGTATAACAGCTGGAATGCTGCATGGAGCGCTTCAATGCCGGGCTTCAATGCCGTTTTCATACCATAGCCTGCTCCAATACCTATTTGATAGAATGAGGTGTTCTACCATAAGGTGTGGCCTCCTGGTAGAAAGGTCCACAATGTAGACCAGATATACCAGCAACTCTGCTGGGTCAGTTTACTGATATGCTACAGAAAGGCCCACGAAAGCCTACCTGAGGCTTATCAGCTTTCACAACATATCCTGGCTTCCTCCTTGTGGTACTGGCATTGGGACTGAACCCAAGTAAGACATCTCATAATATACTCTTTATTTTATTTTATTTTTGTTGATAAACAGCACAGCGTATTTGACAGAAGTAAGCCAGTGGGGCGTATTAGGCATGAGTAATGCAATAATTCAAGGTATCATCCAGATTACTGGCAGGATTCACACATTAATTACCTTCATGGTTCCTTGAAAACGCAGTGAGGATGCAGTGTATGATGCTGCCTCCTCGTTGTGCGTTCATTGCTGAGGGGGCAGCTGCTGCACTCTACCCCTGCCAGGCTGCAATAAGTGCCATTATGGGCACTCTACTGTAGAACTGCTTGAAGAGCTCCACCTTGCATTGACCACTAGTTGGTGCTGGCCATTATAAAAACTGTTGTGCCCTGGAATCACCCCCAGTCATAGCTTGGTTGCTCTGACCTCTGGCATCTTCCCCTCCTCTGTGAAGAATGGTCTCCTGACCCAGCATCCCCTGGCGTCATTCACCATCTCATGCAGCTTGGCATGAGGTGATTGGACACTGGAGGCCTACATGCAGGAGTGGGGAATGCCACAGAACAGCATGGCTGCCCTCTCCACCTTCACCCTGTGATCAGCTCTACCAGTTGGGGTTGAGCACTACCTTTGACACCAGCCGTGGGTTGGTAAGAGATAAGATTTCCAGTATGGAAGCTGGGCCTAGCCAACCGCCTTGGCTCTTCTGGGCCCTACCTAGTTCCACCTCTTCTAAGTGGTTTCACCGTCAAGGACTTGTCCCCATGGTGAAAATATTCCGAAATTATTCTGAGGTTGCCTCAGGAGCATCGCCATGCAAAGCCATAGTATGGGCTATATGTGAAACAATACGTGTCAAAAAACTCCCCACTTAGCAAGTGTACTCCTTCCAAAATAGGGGGCTAGCACGCATTGTCCTGGGGTCATGCGGACGCTCCCAGGTTACTTGGGGCGGAGCTTGGGAGCCACAGTATTAACGGACAGGGTTTCGCCTCTGCTCCCTGTTGCTGCTGTGCACACTGCAATTAGCAGCTGCTTGGGGATTTATTTAAATAAAGGCCTACAGTTATTACACCCCCCTTCCCTGATAGCAAGACTGAGACCTGAATTGGGAGAAAATTTTGAGCTGGTTGTGAGTTGGGGCTGCCCGCTGTCATGCGGATGTGCACACCTCTGCTAAGTGGTGGCCAAGAAAAAGGAATGATCTACTTTTAGTTATGCTTTTAACTAGCTTTTGGTTATGCTTTTAACTGTGGCAGCCAAGGAAAAGAATGATCTTTGTGTTCATGGAGGTGCAACTGAGGTGTTTGCCTGTCATTGCTACAGCTGTTTGCCTGTCATTGCTGCAGCGGGTGGGACTGGTTATGGTGACACCAACCCACTATCCTTCAAGAGCACTCAATCTTTGACTTAGTCCAGTCACTGTTGGCTTCAGGCCTGGCAAGTCATAAAAAAAGAAGAGGAAAAGATCTTCCTCCCAATCTATTGTGGCTTGCCTTGACTTGTATGGGAATGCAGAGGAAGCACTTGCAGGACTTAGGATTTGACAAATCAGTTATCCATGCTATCATAGCCTCTATGTAGCCTTCCACTAACAGAATACACCATGCCACTTGGATGGCGTTTCTCAGATGGGCCAAGTCTCACAAGGTAATTCTTTGCAGCCCAAGATTTATCAAGACTTGAAGTTCCTCCAGGAATGCCTGTTAAAGAAAACTGTTTTTGCCCGGTCAGGTTTTCCTCTTCCTAAGTTTTCTGCTAAGAAGCTTGTTGAACTTCTTGAGAGTCAAGGCCATTTCTCTTAGGTTTTCCATAGATTCCCTTTGTGGGTTTTTCATTTAGTTCTTTCAGCCTTGTAGGTTTTTCCCTTCGAGCCCATCAGGGAAATTTTCCTTAGGTTCCTCACCTACATGGTCAGTCATAGCTACCTGCAGGGTTTGTGGCTTGGTGGCCCTTTCCATAGCAGAACCTCTGTGCAGTTACATATTTTTTGAGTCTGTTCTGATACACAAGCAGTGAATGGATACACCTTTTGCTCATTCAGTCACACTCTTGATCATGTTGCTGTGTGCACACTTGTGATAGTGTGTAATAGCTACGTGTAGGTGCAGACTGCATATCCAGCTGCATCTGTTGACATGCAGGATGAGTAAAGTGCTTTCAAACAGCTGGAAAATTATGTGCATACAGCTTCTGTAGCAGACAAAGTTAAATAGTCGTAATTTCCAGCCAATCCATCCCCAGTGGTTTGATTGAGAGATGATGATACCAGTAGAACACAATAGTGCAAGCAAATACTTTTCTGAAACAAACAAATATTTGCCTTCTAGTTTGGTCTGTTGGTTAGATATACTCTTATCTGTGTATATGGAATTTGATTCCGCCCTCCGCCATGAAGCCTCCTGGGTGACCTTGGGCTAGACACAGCTCTCTTCTGAGCTCTCACAGCCCCACCTACCTCACAGGATGTTCTGTTGTGGGGAGAACAGAAAGCTTTGTCAGCCGCTTTGAGTTCCCTTAAATGGGTGAGAAAAGTGGGGTAGAAAAGACAACTCTTCTTCTTCTTAGCAGTTGCAGCAAGGGCTGCAGAGTTGGAGTCAGAAACAATTATTGGATTACTGGAGTTGGAGTCAGTAAAAGTATACTGACTCTAGCTAAGTGGAAGTTACAGTATAATGCCTTAAAAGAAAATCCCGTGGGAAAATGCTAGAAGAAGTGATGCCCCTCAGGGTCTGAGTTAAAGGTTGCATTGAAGCACATGTATCCATCCTGCAATGTGGCGGTTGTAGATTTGTAGTGGTTAAATTTCTCAGATAATAGAAATTACTGTGTTTCCTGCCATTTAAAACAAACCGATATATCAGTCTACTTACAAATAGAGGAGTTGGAGGTACCATGACTTAAGGAATCAGAGGTGAAAGTTTTGAGTACCAACTCCACAGCCCTGTTTGGTATTCTGGAATATCTGTGCTTTAGTCAGGAATATCCAAATATAGTGGAATAAGTAAGCGATGTCTGGATGCAGCCAGAGATTAATTTACCTCACAGAGTTGAAGCAAAGGGCCTGTTCACACTTGGCTTTATTCTGGAATAGGAGCTGACTGTCGACATGCTAGTGCAGGCTAGAGGAAGCCCCAAGTGAGCCCCATGCAGACCACAGCCCCCTATCCTGAGATATACTCAAGGAAAAGCCCAAATGCTAACAGGCCCAGAGCCTTAGGGAAACTACAAACTCAGCTTTTTACCTCACACCTCTTTCTTCTCCCCTGGTATCTTTCCCTGTAATAATTCAGATTGTTGACATATACTTCTAGAAGATGCTTTTATTGACAAAGTTGAGGTCCTCTTTGGATGGTAATTTGTATTTTCATTCATGGCCAGTGGCCTGGCCCTTCAGTTGCCCAGAATATTACCCCACCATAACATCCTACTTGTTTTCAGAACAGGGTTGAAATCTGTGGTGCAAAGAAGGAATGAGAGAATTACTCATTACATATGTAAGGAAAAATGTGATGAGGGTGCTGTAGATAACCGGGAAGTTGGGAGCATGTAACAGAGTGTATTTTTATGCCTGTTGGAAAATGTCTCCAACTCTGTGTCTCTCAAGTTAAAATCTTGCCTATTTACACAGCATAGGCTATGGTTTCTTAGTCTTTTCCACATATTCTGAACTCATTTAGCTAAAAAGTTAATAGATACAAATTCTGTGGACTTTGATCACTGCTGAGATAAACTGCAAATCAAACTGAACTTTACCCTTGCAAAAATGGTGCCTCATGGACTTGTTAAGCCAGAGATCCCATTATATTTTAAACATGTTGCTTGCTCCTTCACCACGACTTGGAAATTAGACAGTTTTTAGCCTCTTCTGCACTTATTTGTGTTAGATCCAGATCAGTGGATCTGGAATGATCCAGAGCTTGTGGAGCTTTGGGCAAGATCACCTGATGTCTCCCTGCAGCTGCAAAGCTTGCCCAAGCTTCATAGCTGCCCCTTCCATGCCTCCAAAGGTTAGGACCAACATTTCCTAGCTTTGGATTTCTGGTGGGGGTGGGTTTTGATGCTACCAAAAAGAAGTCCCTTGTAGGCCAGGATCATGGAGGTGTGCCATCTACACGTCTTGTGTGAACTGGAACAAGGCCCTGACTCTAGTTGTAGACCCAATTAAATGGGTCTACAATAGATTGGGATTAAGGGCCTCTTAAACTGGATCTGGATCTATGTCTTCTGCAGATGAGCTGGATTAACCATCGGGTTAGGCCTCCTTGATCTGCATTAATATGTGGATGAGGAGGTTGAGAATATGGACCAGAGGCTCTTAGATCTGGATCAAAATGTAATTGCAGAAATGGCCTCTATTTCACGCATCCTTTGAAATGAAAGGTATGACTATGAATACAGTAAATGTACTGACACTGTTGTACAGTAAAACTTGTATCAGTTTTTCTCTCAGCGTTACTTTGAATTAATTTTTGAGGCTAAAACATGGGTTCTTGGGAAGTAACTTGTACTGATGTGCTAAGTGTGTGATCAGTTATTAGGAAATAACTTCAGGCTAATGGTTAAAAACACCTTTGGGTCAGGATTGTTTTCTGGCAACTGTGTGGTCCCATCCATGCCATTTTCTTAGCAAAGCTATGAAAGCAACTTCTGAGGAAATGCTGGAACCTGTGACTCTCTGCTTTCCAGATAATGTTTCTATTGTGGGACCATGACTACATCCCTTAAGCACTAAATCATGTTAAAAAGAAGTGTTTATGTTCCATGTGTTATTCCCTCCCTCCCAGCCTCAATTCTTCTGCATGCTTGTTCCACCAGAATTTGCCCAATTTGATTGCAGAACAGCAGTGAGGAGGTAGATTTTCATTATTTTAATATTAGCCCATCCGTAGTTTCAGAGGTCATTGCTAACAGACAGAAGAGAGGAAGAAACCGGTGAAACTTGAAGGGTGTAGATTGATGACTAGAAAGAATTTGTGGAGACAAGCTATTGATGAATTTCTCCCAGGTGCTTAAGGCGGCTTCCATTAGAACTTTGCTCACAAAGCCAGCAGTGTTTAGTCAGTAGCCTACTGGGATTGATTTATATCTGTTTATATAGAGATTGTCAACACTAATTGGTGAAATGCTTGATAAAGATGAGTGATTTAATTTCGTCGTCTATTTTCAGCTCTTTTTTTCAAAGCTCTTGTTAGGTGGTCTTTGGGATCCTTCCTTTCCCCATATTTTTAAGTACAGGGGATTATTGTATTAGGTACAAAATTTGAAATAGCTATAGTGTTGCTGGGCAGCAACAGTGAAGGGGACCTCATGAATTACCTTTAACTAGAAAATATTTGCATGATCTAGACCAGTGGTTCTCAGCCTTGGAGTCGGGACCCCTTTGGGGGTCAAATTCAGAGGGGTCATGACGAGCCTCCCGCTGCCCTTCCCTCCCACCTCCCAGCTGCTCCACCCCCATGGTTGGGGGTCCCCACAACATGAGGAACTCCATTAAGGGGTCGTGGCATTAGGAAGGTTGAGAACTGCTGATCTAGACAGTTGGAACTGGATTCAGCTATGCATAATGCATAATAGCGTAGATGTATGATGGTGATTCTGCACTGGCTGGTATACCAGACCAGACAGTATACTGGGAGACCCCATTCCTGCTTGGGGGCTCCCTTGCATTGCACCTGTGTGTGGAAGGGGGCTCCTATTGTGCTGGCTGGTCTAGTATACCAGCCAGTGCAGACTTGCCTTGAGTTGTCATGGTCCTTGTGGCTTTTAGCATCACTTGTGATTGGGGATGTGCATGAATATTCATAACATTCTATGTTTGTCTGAATTCATCCGAATCTGGACATTCGTACATGAATTGAATGTTAGGACATTCATACATTAAAATTCATACAAATGCAAATGTTTCAGATATTCGTACAAATAGTTTGGGCTTTCATTAAATTGGGGAGGTAGGAAAACTGCTGCCTCAGCTGCATCTGCAGTAGATCCAGATTGCATTTGACATGGATCGAGAGCGGATTAAAAGTGTATTCAGGTTGGAATTTATCCTTTCAGAGCGGATATGTTACGGGATATGTATATCAGAAATGTATCAGATACGTATGCATTCATATTGGATACATATTTGTACGTATCAGTTATTTGTACGAATGCATTCGTACTGAATAGAGTCCTACCACATTCAAAGGGGATCTGTTCGAACGAATACGGATTTTCTAACCTTTGAATCAAATGCCAAAAAACTCATTTGTGCACATTCCTGCTTATGATTCCTCCCATTTGTGTCTTGCAGGACCAAGGAGAGGCCTCAAGTCATCACAAGCTCATTGTAAAATAGCACAAACCTAAATTTAAGCCTCTTATTACTTACTTAATTGATGGGTTTAATTAGAATTAGATTTTTAATGATCGTGTAGTGTTCAAAGCAAGAAGGATTATTTCTAGAAAATATAGTATTTCCTGAGTGGATGTTTTTTGCTCTTCTTTAGAAACATAAATCCATAGTCTTTGTTTAACGTTTGGTGACAGTAACAAATCGCCTAGAAAAGTACTTCAGAGGCCTTTGAGTAGTTAAGTGACTGATACAAATAAAGAAATTGAAGTATGTCACTCTAAATTCCTTTTTGTAAAATATGTCAGTGGTGGTGACTTTATTTTGCTTATTTATCTTGTTAAACTGCTTAGCATCTCCTGTGTAGTAGGGTAGGGCTGACGCTTCCCAGTCAATGACATGACTCGGCATGTATAAACTCATACCTTTCCAGTCAGTATGCCTCAAATGTTTAGCCACAGGTGTTGTAGGTGAAAGTGGAGACCTGGGAACGTTAAAGAAAAGAGAATGGGTGATGCAATGTAGATGAACAATGAGGAGGGATGTGCACGCATTGAAGCAAATGGGACAGAATTTTGTATGGAGCCACTTCAAATGTGCTTTGCTTCAAATCCGTGCTCCCACCAGTCACTTTCAAATGTACTCTGAAGCTTCAAACCAAGGCACAAAAGCTTTTGCTTCACTTGCGAAGCTCACTCTTTGAATATAGCCAGTATTTGAATTGAATGCAAAGTTTCGAACCTTCACAATTTGTACAAATTGGGAAGGAGGTGAAGATTTTTCGCCCATCCCTGGCTGTGTGGAGAGAGAAAATCATTGCATGCATATTATTAAATGTATATTGGTGAAATAGTTGAGGAATGTTTTCACTTTTGTACAACATCATAGTGGCCTTCCAGAATTTGGTTTAGTAAAGAGATTGGTAACTTCATATTTACCGTTTGGTTAAATGGGAATACACTTTTCTCTTCCCACTGGCAGATGCTGTTAATGTTCTAATGATGTTTGATTTTAGATGTTGTTACCTGCCCAGAGATCTGCAGGTGTAGGGCTGGCTGGCTGGATAAACAAATAAAGAAACAAACAAATAAGTGCTTACGTACAATGTTCTGAATTTTCACCATTTTCAGGGAAGAGCTTAAAACCTTTGCATATGATAAGCTGTGTCCTGTCATTGCTTACTTATTCTGCTATGTTTAGCTACTCCGGAATAGAACATGGATATTGCAGAACAAAGCACAGATATTCTGAAGTGAGCATGCTTTGCTCTGGAATATCCAAAGAGAGGCTGCAACCAATTGTTGCTTACTTATTACTCTGTATTTGGATATTCCAAAATAAAGCATGGGTATTTTGGAATATCCATGCTTTATTCCAGAATATCTAAATATAGTGGAATAAGTAAGTAACATCTGGATGAAGTCATAGTGTCATCTTGCAAAATAAAGTTATAATTTCTGTAGAACCTGCCTGCTGTCTGAAATTTTTATGTTATGCTCTGGATGGTGGTGTGCTAGCATCAATAAAATATGTTTTCCTCTAGCAAGCACTGTATTTTTCTTTTGAAAAATAGGCAGTAGGGTAAATTGTCCGAGGTACACACTGAATGCTGCTTTAAGTCAAAAAGATATTTCCTTTGTAGTTTCTTCTTTATAAAAAGTGACATGAATGATTTGAAATGCAGTTATCTTCCAGGGTATAGTTTTTAAGGCACCCAACAGTACCACCATACAGAAAATGAAAATGGCTGTGTGTGCACACAGGGCTTGTACCAACTGGTTTTGGCAGAAACTGTCATTCCATATTGCCTGTGCACACAAAACACCAGAAGGTAACCTAAACTCTTTCACTAGAGTAGGGGCAGGATCCTGGCTGCTACAACAGTGACTAAGACCAGTCAGCAGTGTGTGGACACTAACAGTGCCTCTGAAGGGCCTCATTCTGTCCCAAAAAACAACACATATTGACAGGGCCCACAGCGGCACATTTTGAATGAAACTGCTTTTTGCATCCTGCTTGAGGGTCACAATTAGAAACAATACTGCCTTAAATTCCCTCTTCTATACAACTTTTAAAGTACGGGATCTATTTTTCATACAGAATCATAGTTGCCACTTATGTAGTCAGATCTGAGACGTTTTCGCACGGGGCTGAACGGAACGCGGAAAAGACAGCTGAGGACACGTCATCCGCATTGGCCGCGCGCGGCTTGCGTTCCGACGTGTCCGCAGCTGTCTTTTCCGCGTTCGAAATGTAGAGCACTTCGAAGTGCTCTACACGCGTTCCAACGCGGACGAGCCGCCCGCAGCCGTTCGGGAGGAGAAGCGTTCGCGCTTCTTCTGTCTCCCGAACGGCTGCCGGCGCGCCTCCGACGCCGCGCGGCTTTGACAATCAGCTGTTTGTCAAACAGCTGATTGTCGATCTGCCTCCGCGGCTGTCATCGCGCCCCTTGCCGGCGTTTGCCGGCTAAGCCAGCTTCGGGCGCTTTGAGCATTCGCACCCAGACGCTCCGGAACGCGTTTACACGCGTTCTGGCGCGTCTGTGTGTGAACGGGGAAAGTGCCCGAAGCTGGCTTAAGCTTTCCGCCTGAACGCGTTCCGTTTCGAACGCGATTCAGTGCGGAAATGCCTCTGGTTAGTATTTTATCAGTGCCTGGATTTGAAACCTACTGCGGACCAGTTATGTATTGTTTGGAGTTCTATTCCAGAATAAAGATGGGATATAACTTTAAGGAAGATGAATGTAAGCTTTTCAAATAAATAAGGATATAATGATACAAATAAATTTCCTTTGTTGCCTGCTCTTTATTACAGTTGTTGCAATTTTGTTTTATTTGCCAAACCCTATGGTGGAGCAAGTTTTAATCCCAATTCAGTGCACTTAAGATACTTAAAGAACTTCCAGGGTATTGTACAGATAGCAATGTCATTATCTTAGATTTAACAGCTTTCCCAACTTTATATAATAGTATTTTAAAAACATCATAATATAATTACTGTGGTAAAATACAATTTATTTGTGTTAAAATGCATTTTAATTCTTAGTTATATACAACGTGATTACCTTGCAGTAAATTGCAGAAGATTCTGGTTCTGATGAGGTTTAGGTTACTTCCTCAATGAACAAAAAATCAGTAATTCATTAAAGCCTTCCTTGCCAATATCTAACTCAGCCTCTGAGTTTTCTGAAGTACAACAAGTGTGAGCCCCTTTAGCTAGCCATATCTCATCAAAGATGGAAGCTTTTTACAGACTTGGGTCTTTTCATCCTTCATGAGATTACAGTTAGCAGTAGCACCCAATAGAAGCGATGGAAAGATCTTGCAGAACCTGCTCTGTAAAATAAGGTTGCTCACATCTTCTGCTGTTTCAGGTGAGGGAAATGCTGAACTAAGGAACTGGGATCTTGTTGGAGAACAGAGGAAGCAGCTGTGGAAGTTGGCCTTTTTTTTTTTTTTTGCCCTTTAAAGAGGAAAGTGTCAGACCAGGCAGGCCTGGTCAAGACACTGATGGCAGAGTGCTGAACAGTGCTCTCAGAGCTCTTCCAGCCTGTATCCAGACACTGGTAACTTCTTCTGCTATATCTGGATATCCTGGTATAAAGTATGGATATTTCAGAATATCCAAATATATGTAAGTGATGTTTGGATGCAGCCCCAGTGGTTTGTAGTTATAGGATTCTAGCAAGTACTGAAGGTACAGTGAGTGCCCCCAGAGCACTCTCATAGTGCGACAGTGTTACACACTGTGATGGATCTTTCCAAAATCGTCTTGGTGCGTTAGATGGAAAGAGAATCCCATTGCATTTGTCTAGTGCCCTTTTCTCATTTGTCCTCTTCTGTGGGCCTGTTCAGACTGGGAGAGGCTAACTGCCTCCTTGGCAGCAGCTTCGGTACCGTCCTCCAAGTTGTGTGCACCCTCCAAGTTGCCATGGCAATGTCTGGGTACATGCAGGAGGTTGCTGCAGATATTGCCATGGCAGTCCGCGCTGCCCTGCCCATGTGTATTTCAAATGCTTCTGACCCCAGTACAGGACTTTACCAGTTCTTGAAGTGTGGGTAGATGCTGCCGGTGAGTCTTTACCTGACTGGTATGGTATAACAATGCTATACCAGTCAGGTAAGTGTGAAGAAGCCCTTTGATGTGCTATTGGGGTCCTGGAACATTCTGGGAATCCTGATTTATTTGACTAAAGTGTGCAGTTCTCACAGTGGAAGCCTGGCAGCTCATCAGACACTGGAAACAAGAATATATGTTACAGTACAGCAAATTGTCTAGGGCCAAATTTGCACTTGCACTTGCCTGAGGCACGCCTTCATGGGCCATCTGCATTACGTAGAGTCTGGGTGTGCAGGAATTCCCCTTGCACGTATAGCAGTAGAGCAGTTGTAACTATCTCTATACTAGAAGCAGGGCTAAGACAGTCCTGTATGCTTCCATTAGCATCTCTTTGGGGTGGAAAAGGTGGAGATGGAGCTTGTGACCAGGCAGTGCAGAGAAGCGCTGGTGAGGCTTGGGATAGATCTGGAATCCCATAGTGTGGACAGTTGATCTATCCCCGCTCACCACTTCCCTGAGCTGTTGTCTCGGGGAAGTGAAGGTGCGAAAACACCCTAGGACTTCGCTATCAGAAATTAGTTGGGCTGTGTCTGTTTTTCAAGGACAAAACATCAGTGCTGTATCAGCCAGTCCTGGGAACTCTGGGGTTGAGGCCTCTTAGGCATTGGAAATAGCTCTTTACAGGACTTGAGTTATGGAGGTTGGTGTGTGAGAGCAAGGCTTATGGAAGATTGTTTTATTTTACACTGGTTTCCTCCAGTAGAACTCCAAGACAAGGTTTCTTCCTTTTCTGCCCTTGTAATTAAGAGTCTGGGCGGAATGTTGTGCGAGGATGAGAAAATCAGATGTTGCCTGTTTCTCCTTCACATCCTAATTGCCCATGCAACTGAACAGCACTTCTGAAATACTATTGAAAGAGAAGTAATAAGAGAACATAAGAGAAGCCTGCTGGATCAGGCCGCAGCCCATCTAGTCCAGCATCCCGTCGCACACGGTGGCCTACAACACTAGAACCAGGGGGCACTCTATGAAGCTGATGGGTAGGAGAGTCGGATCTGACAAGGGGAAGTATTTCTTCACCCAGAGGGTCATCGGCTTATGGAATGTGCTGCCGGAAGAGGTGGTGAGAGCTACCAGTCTAGATGGCTCTAAGGTAGGGTTAGACAAATTTATGGATGACAGATGTATCAGTGGCTACTAGAATGAATGTCTAGGTACATCTTTCATGCTTGTGCATCTTTCAGGCTTGCGGGGGGCGGGGGCGGAAGCAGGACACTTCTAAGGCCATTTGGTGGGATTCGAGAACAGGAAAAGGTTTGTCCTTGCCTCTGCTTGAGATGCCCAGAAGCAGCTGGGTCACTGTGTGCGACAGAATGCTGGACTAGATGGGCTGTGGCCTGATCCAGCAGGGCTCCTCTTATATTCTTATGCCTTCCCTGTAATCTTGCTCCTCTGTGTCAAGGAATCTTCCATATTTAGTCACTTTTAGATACAACCCATAATTCTTACGTTACGCTTACTATTTCTAACTTTCAGTGTTGATACACATGGAATTATCCTCTTCAGTTTATAACAAAATTTATTCTTTTTACTTGTTGGAGCTAAGGTTGCTGTGGAGACTGTAACTCCTAATCAAGGCTAATTAGCCAGAACAGCTTACAGGAATACTGTCATCCTGGAATCTAGTCATTTAATTGGCAACTAAAAATAAATGGATACACCTGCCCATGCCAGTCTGCATAAAGTTGCAGTCTAATAGCTGTTTCCTAAGATTATTTGCAATCCCTCACAGATACAAAGAGTACACAGGCCAGCACTGACTGCAGAATCCCTCAATCAAATGAATCATTTGAAGAAAGGGCACAATATTGTGATTCATTGTAATGGTCTGTTTTGTCTGGTGTGTAATTTATCTTTTGATACATCTGGGTCTAGAGACTTTTATGAGAGAAGCAGCAGCAGCAGAGGCTTGAGGCAACTTGTCATATTTGCGTTGTTACTAGACTCTTAGAAAGGATACGCTAACATTTTTATATCAGAAAAAGATCTCTTGTTCGGTATAACAAATGTGTGATCTTAGTGGAAATGGCTGTGGGTGACTGATGGAGCAAATGTCTGAAGGGCAAAGGGTTGTAATTTTGATCCACTTTTGTAGCTGGGGGGGGGGGGGAACATGGAATCCAGAATTAATTCCAATTAAGCAATTTGAAAAGAAGAGCAAACAAATTCAGGTTGAAAATGTAGATCGAATTTGCACTTGCCGGACTGGTGCCAGGCTGGTAATGATCCAGTGTGGTAGTGGCCGTTCACACTTACAAGTGCAGAACTAGCTCCATATCTGGGCCTGCAACGCTTGCAGTGAGAATGGCCAGCCCAGGGTGGCCAGATTGCCAAGGAAACATCTGAAGAAAGAGTTGGTGAGAGCCTGGAAGTTTCTGTGGCGGTCTGGCAGCTGTTGCCCAGCCATGCTATTCACTGTTCCGCACTTGGAAGAGTGTATGAAACCACCTCTGCAGGAGCAATCCAGCTGTTTCTGGGCAGGCTGTGGATTGCTTTTTAGCTATCCACAGCTGGATCACTCCAGGGAGCGATTATCTCACTTGGGCGGCTGCAGCACTAGAGCAACGTGGATGTGCCTGGCCAGCAAGTGAATAGAACTGCTCCAGCTGGTAGGTGTGAAAAGGCCTATGTATGGTAGAAATTCTGGAATGCCACTCGGATCTGAAGATACCTCCCTTTAGCATGCGTAATTATTCTTTGTTGTAGGACTCAAATGAGCAAAATGAATAGGTTTTGTTCCCTGTGGCCAAAGTCCAAACATTCTGGTTTTAACAGGAATCCATTAATATAGTTCTGAACTGCATTATGTTGCATTTCTCCTGGAAATTTTTCTGCAGCCTAGCATAGGTCTCAGCACCTTTCTTCTCTCTCATGACGTAGGTGCTATAATGGCATTGGCTGCATCCAGATGTCACTTATTTATTCTGCTACATTTGGATATCCCAGAAAAAAGCATAGGTATTCTGGAATATCCATGCTTTGTTGTGGAAAACCCAAATATAGTGGAATAAGTAAGTGTTGCCGTTCTGGTTAATATTGGTAGGAAGCTTGGTAAATGTTGTTCATCACTTTTTATAACTTATTCATGATTAGTTAGATAAATGGATGACTGAAGTGCATACTGGAGAGGAAAAAATCTCCATATATCTGTGGTGCTGCTGTAAGTGTACTAGTGGTGCCTCAGAATGAACCAGAGGTCCTTGAGTATGTATTCTTAGGGCCTTTGATACTCATAGGACTCAGGTGCTCCATAAACTTAGGGGTTTTGAGAATGTGCTTGCCTAGATTGCTGCCGCTGCCATTTTCAAGAAACCAGAAAGGAAGGAATGGATGTTCCTCAGCCTCTACAGAAGTCTCCAGTGCCCCATTTCTGGAAAAGTAAAGTGGATCGTAGGGGGTAATATAGAGGCTTCCAAGTGTAAGCTCTCATTAAGTGATAAGAGGCATTATACTTCCACTGTATCAGCAGTTATGATCTTGTTGTGTTTCATTTAAAATTGAGCTTAGGGCAGTGATGGTGAACCTTTTGAGCTCGGTGTGTCAAAATTCGCAAGAAAACCTACCTTAACTTGGGTGCTGTGTCACATCTAGAAATATCCATAATTTTGTGATATTTGTAGCTTTGGTTAAAAAAAGTTATATTTTTGATATATATATTAAAAACAAAGACAAATAATTCTTTACATTAGTGACTTTTGTTACTAAATCTTCAATTGAAAGTTGGTATTTTGTACACTTCAAGAGCAAGCAAGCACTACATGCCCAGGTGCCAGGGTGACCATGTATGTCACCCAAAAGGGCTTGGCATGTCACCTGTGACACGCGTGTCATAGGTTGGCCATCACCGGCTTAGGGCCATTTTGCACTCACCTCTATGGTCTGAACTACTGTGTCTGCATCAACCAGATTCCCTGGATCGGATCATGGAAAGGCATGATCTGGAGCTGTGGTGTCTGTGACAGCGCAGGTCCAGACCAAACCCTGCCTTCACCTTTGAGGCTCAAAATAGCAACCCTTTGACCTTCAGTTATTTGCTTTCACTGAGTTACAGCCATTTCCATATCCTTTATAAGAGGCTGATAAAAGTGCAAATACGAAAAGTTGCCTCAAGTCTTTGCTGCTGCTTCTCTCATAAAAGTCTACACCAGCGGTTCTCTTCCTAATGCCGCGACTCCTTAATGGAGTTCCTCATGTTGTGGAGACCCCCAACCACAGAGGCTGAGCAGCTGGGAAGTTGGAGGGAAGGGCAGCGGGAGACTCGTCGCGACCCCTCTGAAAGGGTAATTCGACCCCCAAAGGGGTCCCGACCCCCAGGTTGAGAACCACTGGAATAACCAAACATTCACAAGTTGCATGTAGTTTGAGTACTCAGGAACTCCATCTAAGGCTGGATTTTTGTAGAGTAGTGGAAGATGAGAAAGAAGACAGCTGAATGGTACAAGCCATAGAGTCATTGGCAGTGGGTCTGACTGCTGACGACAGCATGGACAAATCTGCACAGTCCTGGCAGATACAGAAGAAAATTGCTATCATCACAGTAGAGTATTATATACTGATTATCTATTGTGACTAACTATAATGAGTAATGTACACTTTTCCACAGTGAGCATGAATCATCTTTAGCAGATCGCTTAACCATGCAGTGCAATATAGGTCAACTTAGGCTGTGATCAGAAGCAGCAAAAAGAAACATCTGTGAGGCACCTCTGAGGTGTGGTTTAGGGAAGGCTCTGCGTTGGGATCATTCACACACCAGTCTGTCCTTCCCCTCCTCTCCTAGGCATTCTGTGCTAAAAAACATGGATTAGAGAAGGCTTGGGAACACGAGAGCCACGCACTGTCTCTCTGAGGACCCTCCAAGCTACCCCTTACATTATGTTTGAACAGAGCCTTAGAAGTAAGCTTCACAAAATTTAATAGGGCTTTTTCATGACTAGGCATGCATTTCAGCTTAAACTATATGTCTTTCTGTCCCAGGATCTGATTGCGCTAAAGTGATCAGGATGGCCTGGTGCAATCTAGGGTGGAGTATGTGCACCCCATGGTGCCGCCTCCAACCCAGAGCATCTAAGAGCCAAACTGATCATTGCTAGCTATAGAATAGTAAAAACTGCTCCACAGCTTTACTAGGAGTACCAGCCCTTCTCCTAGTACAGTGATGGCAAAACTTTTGAGCTTTGTGTGTCAAAATTCGCAAGAAAACCTAGCTTAACTCGGGTGCTGTGTCACATCTAGAAATATCCATAATTTTGTAATATTTGTAGCTCTAGTAAAAAGTCATATTTTTGATATATGTATTTTATTAAAAGCAAAAACAAATAATTCTTTACATCAGTGACTTTTGTTGCTGAATTTCGTTTGCTAATATTCAGTTGAAAGTTGGTATTTTGTACACTTCAAGGACAAGCAAGCACTACACGCTCAGGTGCCAGAGTGAACATGTGTGTCACCCAAAAGGACTTGGTGTGTCACCTGTAACACGCGTGTCATAGGTTGGCCATCACTGTCCTAGTACAACCCCAGGTGCAGCATTCACATTCTTCCAAATGGAAAGGCTGCATGGGAGCAGGGCAGCGCAACTTGGATTGCAACAGCTACACAGAATGTCGCTGATCGATGTAGCAACTGCCTGGCACTCATGGCTGTTACTCCGGCAAGGTGGACGATCCCAGACAGAACTGTTGGCACTTTGCCCAGACTCAGGTAGGTCTGGGTGAAGTTTGGGATGGACCAGTGTTCGCAGCGTGAACACTGGCCACTGTCACTTAACTGCTGTGGAATACTTTGCCATGGTAGATAAGTACAAAAACGACCCCCTATCAATTGGCCCGAGGGCTTATAGGAAAGAAAAAAAAAATGTTGATATTTGTACCCTATCTATGAAAGCTCACAGACATTAATGATTGAGATAAAAAATCACAAGGAAGTTAAAAAGCCCTTTTCGTGCTACATAGGCTACTTTGGCTCATGTAGACCTGACTTTTTAGGGTTGGCTATGCTGGAGTGGAGTGTCAATATGCACTCTGAGGGTTGTCCACACTTGGGCAGCCTTCCATGGCTCAGGTACCACTTTTACCTCGGAAGTGTGACAAGGGAGGTGGGTCCTGCCATAGTCCACAGTAGTGCATGGACGGCATGCCCTTATCCTGTGATTTATTCCAGAATAACACCCTATCTGACAGACAAGGCTATCAATAGACCACAGTAAGGGTGCAGCATTCTGCCGAAACTCTGAAGGAAAAAGCCACCTGTCAAATAAGAAATGGCTTGAGCAGCTTTAATTCTGTCTAGAGGCACTTTGGTGTTCCCTGTAAAGTGTGTATATACCAGTGATGGTGAACCTTTTGAGCTCGGTGTGTCAAAATTCGCAAGAAAACCTAGCTTAACTTGGGTGCTGTGTCACATCTAGAAATATCCATAATTTTGTGATATTTGTAGCTTTGGTTAAAAAAAGTTATATTTTTGAAATGTATATTTTATTAAAAGCAAAGACAAATAATTCTTTACATTAGTGACTTTTGTTACTAAATCTTCAATTGAAAGTTGGTATTTTGTACACTTCAAGAGCAAGCAAGCACTACATGCCCAGGTGCCAGGGTGACCATGTGTGTCACCCAAAAGGGCTTGGCGTGTCACCTGTGACACGCGTGTCATAGGTTGGCCATCACCGGTATATACTATGAAGAAGTACTGTGCACGCTAGGAAGGGGAAGTACAGTTAAGTTTTCTTCTACAAAAGTAATACATTTTAAACATGCAGTTGCATGACTGGGCAGTGTTAGCTTTGTTTACAGAAGCTGTAGGAAGTTATTCACAGCATTCTAGCAGGCAAACAAACAAAATCCAGATGCTATGACAAAAGCTTGACCTGCCTTTTGAGCATTCAATTAGCCAAAAACAGAACAAAAGATTTAAGTGGCAGTTCTCAGTCATCCAGTTACATAGCCATTTTAAAATAACATGTTAGTGTAATACGTTAAAAACACAGCAGCACTACCAACTATAATGGTAGAAACCATTTCATGTATTTCTGCTTATGACACTTGCTAGAGAGAGGAGAAGCAGACAGACTTACTGAATAAGGTATGTATATGGGACTAGAGTAGAGATGGGCACAAATGTTCTAAACATTTGAAATTCGATTGAATTTGATTGAATGTGGACATTCGAATAGAATGTCTACACATTTACATTTAAACATTCAAACTAATTTTGAAAGTTCCGAAACATTTGCTCAAATGATTTGAAACATTAGTACAAATCTCATAGTACTGTATCTGTACGCATTTGCGCTGATAGTACACGATAAAAAAGGGATGCTTAAGGGATAAAACAGGATGCGAACGAAATGCGTCCAGATACGTATAACACAGTGTTTCCCAAAGTGTGGTACGCGTATCCCCAGGGGTATGGGAAGAGTTTGGTAGGGGTACGCGTTGCACTGGAGTTTGGTGGGGATCACGTGGGCATATCCACTGCACCGTGCTTAGCTGCGCCCACAGAACAAGGAAAGAAATAGGCGCGTATCACAGTTTTTACATGGGAACTGGGGCCATCGTACATCGTATCGCAACTCATTATGGCTGGAAGTTCTGCTCATCCTTCGCGCAGCTCGGGTTCGGCCATTTTTAAACTGTAGGAACATTAACAGTTGACGTTGAGCCGCGGAGCTGTTTAAACACCGGAGAATTGCGGTGTTATCTAACGGTCTTGTGAGGCGTGACACGGCGTGAATATACTGCACTTCGTTACAGAGACAACTTACTTCTTTAATAGTTAGTTCCAGGCGCTTGTTATCGTACTTTAGTAAGTTCCACTGATTTTGATTATTTTTATAAAATACAATTTTTATCCCTAATGTTTTTTTATGAGGGGTACTCAGCGTTACGAACATTATAGAAGGGGTACACATATGTCAAAAGTTTGGGAAACACTGGTATAACACATACGAATGTCGACATTTGTATTTTCAAATATGAATGTTGTTGACATTAGTATCTTCAGATTGGAATCTAACATTCAAACGAATAGATTTGAATGTATTCAATTCGAATTGGATTTTGTTGCATTCGGATTCTAAATATTCAAGTTGAATCTAATGTTTGGATAGTCGATTTGAATTCAAATGCAAAAAATACATTTGTGCCCATCCCTGGACTGGAGAGACTTTATGCTGTGCTTTCATTAAAATGAAACTGAGGCATCCTTGCTTTCAGAATTAAACCAAGGATAAAATGACAATGATAAAGTAGAAAAAATTCCTTGGAAATGATTTGCAGGTGCTGAAAGGGAGACAAGGGCCCTGAAAGAATGGAGGTTGCTCTTCACACAAGAGAAGAGAAACACAAAAACCAAGCCCCATTAAGATTTAAAAGCTTTTCCTCCCTACTCAATTACCCTAGTATAACAAAGGAGAATATTGCACTGAAATCAGTGGAAGAAGCTATCATGGGCATTTCAGGTTTTTAGATTTTCATGAAAACAGACAACAGAAAAAGGAAGGCATGTTTTATGTAGCTGTCCAGATAGCTTTATTGAGAAGTCCAGAGATCTAAGTGGTACAGGTATGGTTTAATTTTGTTTTATAATTAGTTAATTATTCAGTATGCAGTAATCCAAAGCCAGCAGGGTTTCTGCACAGTTTAAATGCTCTGTACGTTCTCGAGGGAACAGAAACAAAGCATGTGTGTTATTGTGTCTGTGAAATTCGACATCAGTCTTCTTAGTTACAAGGACTTTCTATATTATAAATACACGACAATGTTAGTATTGTTAACTTTGTGTCATTTTTTGTACAGATACACTTTATTATGCACCCTCTGAATTCACAAGACATTAAGTAATAGGACATAGCAAAAATCATTTTTTCACCTTATTTTGCTTTGGCAGTTTCTGTGTGGAGAAGGGTTTTTTTTTGTTATTAATGGTGATATTTTAATACTGTCCTGCTGCAAGGGTTTTGGCTTATGCGTGGAAGTTTCTAATATATGTTCTAAAGGACAGAAAGTTGTTATTATAAGAGAACACTGATGTTCTGTATTTTCATTTCACAAAGTAAATCATTTTTTTTTCAGAATTTATTGTGCGTGGGGATGAAGAAAACCTAGTTCCTTGCAAGCAGACATTGTTTATTTGGCAAGATGCTTTGTTTGACTTGGAGGTGTTTTCCTGACACAAAAACCACCCTTTGGGGGTACAACAGTGAAATTGTTTGCAGTGCATTGTAGATAGCTATTGCTAGCCTTTTAGACCAATTTATCACTGTTTTAATTATAAACCAGCTGATTAACCTATCTACCATCTTGGAATATATTCATGACAACTTATGTCATCTTACTATTCATGCTTAGGGGCAGGATCATTAAAAGATCCCTTGAGTTTCTTTGGGAAAACATTTGCCCGGCTCTCCTAGTAGCTCATGAATATAATTTTGTTGTCTTGGTGAAAAGCACTGGAAGCTGCTCAGTAGGATCACAGCAGGCAGCAAGTTAATATGGTCCGGTATGCTAATAAAAAACAGTCGTAAATGGAAAAAAATGGAAGTCCATTTGCTAATGGTGTGGTTAATATAGTGGCTTAATTTAGTGCATAAATGGAAGGCTAGTCCAGGTTATACTAAGAGATTTCCATGTAAGTTCAATATTGTAGGCATATAAATGATACACTTATTTTTGAAGATTAAGCAATACTAGCAATACTGTTTGTTCAGGCGGCTAGAGAAAAAATGTCTTCCTTGCCTATTTCTCCCCAAAGAGAATGAGATCTGCCATAGAACATGCTAATCAGATATAAAATTTTATATGAAAAAATAACATTGTTGGCCAAAATAATGAAAGATTTTTTTATGTTTGGCTTATGCTTATGTATGCATAGGTGAGCATATTTGCAATTTAGAAATGCTGATTATGACATGAGTGTTTTTTTCCCCCTCTGTTTTTAGGCACTGGATGTTGATAGAACCGTTCTTTATAAAATGAAGAAATCTGTAAAAGCCATCAATATTTCTGGCCTTGGTAGGTATAGTTTAATTAATCTTTGAAAAGTCCTATAACTATTGTACCTCCTGGGGTTGTAATGTTCCCAGCAAATCTTCACTTAGAACAAGGAACTCTTTAAACCAGGCATTTACTAGGAATAAAATATGCCCTTCCTAATCAAACAATCAGATTTCTGATTAAGTTACATCGGCTTTAACATATCACAACACCTAGCATCTATTCTGTACAAAATATAAAAATCACTCTCAGTAATGACTCTGTTTATCTATTATGACTTTTCATATAACTATTTATTGTATTTGAATATGTTTTTACAATGTTAAAATGTGTGGAACTGTTCTTTGATGCTAATGACATTTAAAAAAAAATAAAAACTGAACAATGCAAACAATTTACTGTTTTCCCTTTTCGGTTTTAGTATGTCGTGTAAACCTCACTTTCAGGCAGTGTTACTGTCTTAGTATGTACTTTTTTACATTTGGGTTTTAATGTTAAAATGTTGGTTTTAATGATAAAAATGCAAATAAATAAATAATAAAAACTACACATAAAAAATAAATCATTCATTGTGATGAAATGTAAGCAAAAAACAACAAGCATTAACTATTTTTGTATCCCTCATTCTGAGAACTGTCCAATTCCGTTCTTAATCATGGGCCCTTTCTGCACTTACCTTGCTTAATACATGGGCATTTCTGCCCTTGCTTTCTCATCCGTTGGATGGGAAGAATTCATAACAGACTAACATGTACTAAGCATCAGATGCCTGGTAAGGCGGTGCCATTTTGATTGTGGTGCCCTGCGTGACAACATCTGCAGTCGCATCATGGGTCATCTGAAATGGTGCAAATGGTTGCCACATGGACGCTACAGATAAGGTTGCGCTCACGATTAGTTAGGGCAGGGGTGTCTAACTCAAATACACAACGGGCCATAAAACTTGGACAGAGTAACTGGCCAACCGTGATATTTATTGAAAAAATGTCTACAATGGAGGAAGTTTTTCCTTCTCATCATATATAACAATGAACCTTTTCATATGGAAACAAACTTGTAAGTTTTGCTTAAACATTGAATCTGGAACAAGCAAAGCTTAATGCTATAAACACATGTGAAATCAAATGTCATATAAAAGACACGTCTGTGGCATTCACTTTTCTAGAAGGCTTCTGTTTTCCACCTTTCATTTGGCCATTTTTGGGAGGGGTGGCCCAATGTGACTGGTAGCGTGAGGTTGCTAATGAATGTCAAAAGAGGAGGGGGCGCTTGTGGGTCCTGATTGATTGATGTGCCAGTGCACCAGCAAAGCATTCTGGGATTTGTAGTATTAGCAGTACATGTGCTGTCTACCAGCGGGCCAACACTAGTAGACATTTGGTATTTTCTCGTGGGGCAAATATAATTACACTGCAGGTCAGATTACACTGTGTACACTTACCCTCAAGTGAGCCTTCGGGTATTTCCACACATTTGCTTCCTGGGGAAAATTTCCCATGGAAGCAAACCTTGCAGGGTGGGCGAGTTCCATTGCCCACATTTATGGACACAGGCTTCCCCCTAACCTTAGAGCACTGGCGAACTGCAAGTTGCTGCTAGCAGTTGCTGACAGGGCAACATGACACTAACTGTGCCCCTCTCCAGGCTTCCTTTGTACTTCTCCAGGCAGGGAGGGGTGCAAAGGGGGCTGCACCTGGCAGCATGAAATGTAGATGTAGAGCAGTTGGGACATCTACGCCTACATGCTCCAGAAGTGCTACCGCACAAATGGAGGTGCCTTCCATTCTAGGAAATGCAGGTGGTGCATGCAGCGGCACTCCCAGAGTTTTCCAACATTGCAAATACAAATTTTTCGTTTGGTCTGCTCACAGGATAAGTACATCTACATGCTGCTCTTGTTGTCCTGGAGCTCACCAAGTACTCCATAGTCCTAACTAGCTGTGGACAGCTAAAATGCAATCCACACCGGATGGGAAAGCAAGTGCAGAAACTCCCCTAGTTTTTTCTAAACATAGTTCTTTTCTCATCTGTGTAAACCTATTAAGGCCCTATATGCTCCTTGGTGTCTTGCCTTAAATCACGGCTTGGAAGTACCTGCTTAGGACAGTTTACCCAGCCTGGATGCCATGATAACCTATTGTTGGAAGGAATTAGATAATGAAGACAGAACAGAGAGTTTGATGGCTAAGGAGATAATTGATATGTATGTTTTCGGTAACAGTTTGGTCGGAGATCCTAATTTAGGTTTGGAGCATTTCAGATCAGTGTTATTTATCTGCTTTCCTCAATAGACCTAAGAAACATCACAGTGTTTTTGGATTACTGCTTCCCATTGGAAGCTGTAATTGGAAGCCTCCTTTTGATCTTCCTAAACCTTGCCTTTAGCTGCTGCAGATCAAAGCATAGCTTTGGAAAGGCCTTGGCTCTCCCCTGCTGCTGTGGAAGACCTAATCCACTGGCCTCTGTTGCCAGCCACTAATGTCCCATGTTGGGAAATTTATTCCTAAGATAAATGCTGATTTGGGACCTTTGCCTCAGGAAATGATGAGCTTTTGGACTATGGAAAGTCTCCTTTGGGAACTTGTAATGTTTAAACATTGATCAAATTGTTTTTGACTGGTATTTTTTACGCTGTTTGGTGGTTTGCATATCCTCTTTTCCTGTGTTTTATCAGTTCAATATGTTCTATGCTTGCATTGCTTTGCCATATAAGGAGTGTTCTGATGCTTTGAACTTCAATTCTTACAACTAGGATGTACACTAAAGTACCTGTCCTCTAATCCTTGATTATTGGTACTTAGTTAGTTCCTGAAAATTGACCTTGTATCTGAATGGAAAAACAAAATGGATTTCATTGCAGTCCCGTTACAACCTTACCCCCAAATCACTTTTAACTGGAAAATACCATCAGGAAAAAAGCTGTGGAACTCAATAAAAAGAATGGGTAATAATTAGTAACAAGATTAAATCTAAAATAAAAGAAAGGATGACATTAAAGACAAAATGAAAGATTTAAGGGCAAGCGGGCCAGATTAGATGTCTTCCTCATTCCATTATCTAAACCAAATTTTTCAGTTACAGCGCTCAACACGGTCTCTGATCAAAGAAAGTGAGGAAAGGAATCGAAATGATGTCTAACAGTGGATAATAAAATAAGAGTGCAGATTTATTTCAAATAAATTTTGGAATACATCAAGAGCTAGTGAAAACCAAAGAGGGAGGATGTATCTATTTGTATATTCATATCCTGCCCTCCAGCTGAAGGTCCCAGGATGGGTAGGCCACAACATGTGGTAAAATCCATATATTAAAGCATATTTTAAACATAGCCCACTCAACCTCCATCTCTTCCACCCTGGCAAGATCATGGGCCAGTTTGCACTTGGCCCAGTAGTCGGCATGTGGATAGCTCTCAGACGACGCATGTGCACATGAAAAAGCTGTTTCTTTTCCAGAAACAGCTCCCTCCATCTGGGAGCTCACTGCATGTTTACTACACAGTGTAGTAAGTGCACAATGCCTGCATTAACCCTGCACCATCTGCATTTCCTGGAACACAGAAGGGCACCTGACATGGTGCTGATACGGTGTGTCGTGCCATTGCCCTGATGATATCCCCTCACACGAGTGCTGGTGCCAGACACCCATCTGTGGTTGCAATAAACGTCTTGATGGGTTGGGAGAGGGTTGGAATGCATTCCGGGCCATTTTGCCCAAAGCTTCCCATGGACGAACTATGAATCAGTGACCCAGGCAAACAGATATGTTTTAGCCACGGGCAGAATCATACTTTGGCTTACAATTAGTCACTTACAGGAGGAGCTTACAGCCTACAAGCGTCCCCTGCCTGCCCTGATGTTGCCTAATTGTAAACTAGCTGTGGTGCATGAAATTATGCACCACAAACACCCTAGCCTTAACCATATCCTTACCTTAAGTGTACAGCTGGCGAGCATCTGCACTTCTTCTGCCTGGGGAGCTCATCTGAACTGCTGTGCAAGCTCAGATGCAACTGTGACTGTGCAGAGTGTCAGCATCACTGTAGCACCGGTGCTGGCACATGTGCAGTCAAGCAGGGTGCCACACTCACAATGATGGCATCCTGCGGAGGATCGGCTGCACGATTGAAAACAGGTGCCCGTATTTTCCGGCGTATAAGACGACTGGGCGTATAAGACGACCCCCAACTTTCCAGTTAAAATATAGAGTTTGGGATATACTTGCTGTATAAGAAGACAACACCCGGCATATAAAAAGACCCCCGACTTTTGAGAAGATTTTCCTGGGTTAAAAAGTAGTCTTATACACCAGAAAATACAGTAAGTGATTGATTGCATGGGGGGTAGGCAGATACGAGTATGACAAGGAAAGGAAGTACGAAATGGCCCATATAACCTTGACACGTGACATAGCTTCACTGGGAGGCTGTTCCACAGTGCTGCAGTCCAGTTGCAAAGAACTAAGGAATGGGAGTTTTAGTCAGGATATTTGTTTTTATGCATGATACACAGTTCTGATACTCTTGTTTTCTCCATTTCATATAACCACCTTTTTATCTGTTTTGCACTGTCTGTGACAAAATGGTTTCAGATGAATAAAAGATGTAACTGCGATGTTGAATTTACTATGATGCCCTTGTGAAAAGGAGAATGCTCCTTCCTTTAGTTGAAACCATATGTCTAGTTACTGAAACCTGGTATTTCTTCTCTTTGAAGCTCATGTGGAAAATGAAGAACAGTACACACAGGCTCTGGAGAAATTTGGAGGAAACTGCGTCTGTAGAGATGATCCAGATTTAGGAACGGCGTTTTTAAAATTTGCTGTTTTTACAAAGGAGTTGACGGCACTCTTCAAAAACTTGGTAGGAAATAATTTAGTCCCTAGAAAAGTATGTTATGTGAAATTGATACCAAATGCCGCAGCTTTAGTTTTCAGCTGGAATGCACTTGTCTTTAATAGTGACTCTCATGCAAACCCCAGGACTTTTAATAGACACTAAGCTTAGTTGCTGGACTCATTTTGCTGTAAGCCCCTGATGACATCTAATAATACTTAAAAGTGCATAATACATTGTGACTAAGCATAGAGTTTTTAAAAAACAAAACCCTAAGTAGCAACTTCCGAAGCTCGTTTAACCAGGTTTTAATGCAGAAATGTGAATGCATTGATTTGAAATACGATTGCTGCCTGGGAACATTTCATGTGCATATGTGCTAAAGATGTTAAATGGTTGCAAACCCCTTTTGTCATCTAGCTCTCTCAAAGAATGTCTTTCAGTCTTTTTTAGTATTATTTGAATCAACCTTTTGTAATATATGCCCTTTCTGCACAGGACCTTATTCCAGATTATATTTCAGAATAGGGCTCTGCTATCCACATCCCAGTCCAGGTATTTTGCAGGCATGGCTACCATGTACGTAAATAGCAGAATTGTCTTTCACATAGACAATCATCTGGGCCGACTCCATTACCACGCCCATAATTATATATCTCAAGAACTTTTAAAATACTCTAGAGAGGCTCAGGAGGCAATATGTACCAGGAGATCCCTTGTTGATGGACAATTCTTGGGCATTTTAATTTTTGTGGCTGACATTTTAGGTCTTTTTATTATTGTTCTTAATGATTGCACTTATTATCAACTTTATTATCTACTATTATTTATTTACATTTTTATCCTGTCCTATACCTGGAGGTCTCTGGGCAGGTAACAACATCTAAAATCAAACATAATTTACCATCATTAAAACAATAACAGCATCTGCTTGTGGGAAGAGAAAAATATATCCCCATTTAAACAAAGGCCAGGGCAAATAGGTACATCTTTACTGCCTTCCTAAACATAAACAGTGAAGGTGATAGACGGGCCCCAAGGGGGACACTATTCCATAGCCTAGGGGTCATCACTGAGAAGGCCCTGGACTGGGTGCCTGCTCCTTTTGGCATTGAAGGTGGTGGGACAAGAGGAGGGCCTCCTCTCTAGATCTTAAGGCACGGGATGATTGATATGGGAGAATCTCATTAGAGTAACTCATTAGAGTAACCTACATAATAGAATAACTTAGATTTTTATTATTTAGATCCAGATCTTCTTGTGGTTTGACATTGCTGTTTTATAAATCTGATGGTTGAGATCTGCCTGTTTGTCATACTTGTTGGTGCCACTAGTGCCCTCAGAGTCCTTTTTGGGTGTTTTTCCACTGTCATTAAAAGTACCCATTAAGTACCCATTAATGGGTACAAACATACCCATTAATGGGTACTTAATGGGTACTTCTAGTGACAGTGGAAAAACACCCCCTGTCACTTTGTGAAAAAGGCACCTCTGAGGGTTCTTGCTGGCCCTCAAGGGCCCTTGGAGGCATCTACATTCCTAGAGGTGCCACCAGGGTTTGAATGTCATGCCCTTTAGGCCTTTATGCTTTGGCCCTATTTGTGCACAGCCCAACACCCCGATGAGGTTTATTGAAGCTCCTTTACATCATGTCTGCACTTTGGTTCACTGTCATGAGCAAATGCAGCTGTTACTGTTAGATGGAAACATTGCACCACAAAAGGGTCATTTAGAATGTGGCAGCGGAACAAAAGCTTTAAAAATCCCTGACTCAGTCTTGCATTGTTTAGTTAAAGCAAAGTAGTAGATTTTGTTGTTTTTTACAATTGCTTTCAGTTTAATTTCTGTGCTTGACAGTAGCTTTCTGACTTGACAATAATCTTAGATTGAATTGTAGTGCACTGAGTACAGTAATTGGCTTTGTGCTACTACAGCCTGTTGTACAAATGTGCTGCTACATTTGTTGTACATTCTTAGGGCTTGTATGCATTTAGCTCTTGGGAATGCACCAGGTCGCTCCATATTCACAACATGGTACTGCCTCTGTCTTGGGGCATCCCAGAGCGTCCCCAGTCCTCTGAAGCTATAGAGCAGTTTTAACTGCTCCAGGAGCTTCTGGTGAGCTCCTGAATGCAGCTTTTGAAATCTGGTGCTAACATTGCATGTGGGCAGGGTGAGATGGCTGCAGCTACACAAATGCATGCTATGTCTCAGTCACCATGGCAACAACCAGACACATGGTAGAAGTTGCCACATCTGTTTTCATGGCGGTTTGGAGGGTCCACGATGGACCATCTGCACTGCAAGCGTTGGTAGTAACGTTGGAGACAGCATCAGCACTCACAGTGGAAATGTAGCCCACAGTTGCTAAACTTACCTGTCCTGGAATGATATAGTGCAAACAGGCCCTTAATTTCCATCCTGCAGTAATAACTTCAGAGATGGAAGCTAGTTACTTTGAACCACTTGAAGCACATTGTGGGAGAAGTGATTTTTTTTCTCTGCTCCAAGCTTTGGAGCCAGTGGGAAAGCAAGTTATTTCCCACTCCCTCATAGGTCCTCCTTATTCTGTCTCCAACTACCCTGGCACTTTGTCTCTGGAACAGGAAGTGGCACCAAACCAAGGAGGTTCTTACAGGCTTAGGAACTGTATAGATGCTTGTGGTTTAGTGAAAAACAGAGGCATAATCAGGAATATTTTACTAGCTTCAAAAAACTGGTTGATTCTATTGCTTTTCGTTCATTTTTTGAAAACACCTCCATTATGTACTCAAATTATCATTATCTTTTTTTAACGATTAATCATAGGCTTGAAGGCATCTTTTATCATAAGTGGTGAGAATGTGAGAAAGTGTCAGGAAATAACCAAAGAAATAAGAGATGTTATGAAAATTAATTTGACACCACACCAAAAACTTGCTTATCAAATCTCTTTATTGGCCCCAATACTTCCCTAAGATACAAGCACTTTTTAAAATTTGCCTTTGTTGCAGTCAAAAAAATATGATGAACTAAAGCGCTGGTATATTTCATCTTAAAAGTTGGTACTTTATGAGAGGCAGCCACAGCAGAATGTCTCATGGTACAACTCTAAATCAAATGAAAGGACAAGGTTCTGTTGTCAAATTTAATACTTCTTGGTTCCCTTTTTTGAATTATCACAAACAGAAAAATAGATTTAATACAGCACCGACTCTTCCTCTACACAGATGATTGAATGCTGAGATTTACCTCTTCTAAATTCCTCTTCTCTCTGGTTGTCCACTGATTAATCCTTAAACTAATCTGGATTACCTGGATTTTTTTTTTTTTTTTGCATGGTCACATATCCTAATTTTGATGTTGACAAGGGATGACAGCCCAGCCCCCTGCGACCAGTCACTCGCCTGTATGATCAGCAGGCCATTCCTCTGCAGGGCACTACCATCTTGAGTGTGGTGCCTTACCTGACTGCACCTGCGTTGGCGCCATTGGTGCCGTTGGTATGGCAATGCTGGTGCTTTGCGCAGTTGCAGTTATATCAGGCAGTCATCTGAGTTCATCGTGCACCTTTCCTGTCCATGTAACAGGAAGGGAAGTGCAAAATTGCCCCTCCCAGGAGCTGGATTACTCAAATATCCAGTGAGGGTTGGACACTTTTAACTGGGTATTCAAAAACATTGATGGGAAGGATGGACTAAGTCGAAGCACAGTGTGAGATTTTGCAGCTTCTAATAGAGGAAACCAATGAACGGTTCAGGAACCAGAGGCCTTTTCGCACTAGGCCTTTTGAAACATGTGGAGGACACGCGGGGACAGAGCATTTGCTCCTCTGGGCCGGCAGTTCCCTTCGGAACCCACCCACCCCCTCAGCCCAGCCCAGCATGTCTGCCACGTGTTCCGGGTATAGAGCAATTAATCGTGCTCTACACCCAGTCCAGCGCTTTCCGGCCTGTCCCTGGCTGTTCTGCAGCTGTCCAGGGAGGGAAGAGTTTGCACGCCTCCCTCCCTGACTGCTGCAGGACAACTCCCTCTCTGATAGCTCCCTCCCTGACAGCTGCAGTGAAATCAGTCCAACAGCTGGCAGGCCTGTGCAAATCACTCACCTTGCTGGGCCCAGGATACGATCTGCCATGGTCTGCGCAGGTACAGGCACTCCAGTAGACCGGAGCCAGGCTGGCCATGTGGGTCCCATCTACTGGGAGCTCACGTGCCTCGACAGACCATGGCAGATCATATCCCGGGCCCAGCAAGGTGAGGCATTGTGCATGTGGGGGGGGGGGCGGTGGCTCAGCAACTGCAGCAGTCGGGAGGGATGCCCAGTTTGGCCTCCCCTTATCCCTTTCCAGGGCAGGGAGACGTCGGACTGCGGCTGTCTTTGGGCTGGGTGATGTGGGGTCTTTAGGTATATCAGGCCCAGCCTGTCAGTGCTTACGTCTGGGCCTGGTATACCGCAAAACCCCACATTGCCCAGCCCATCGGGGACAATTGTCGGCCTCTGTGGGGCTCAGTCACCTAGGTCTAGGTGATTGAGCCCAGCAGATGCCCCCAGGACCACCTCCCACCCCGGGCACTGTCTGGCCAATCAGAGCCTGTGCCGCGCGCAGACACACAGCTGTGCCGGTGGAGCCGGGCCACTTCGTACCAGGCCAGCGATTAGGTAGGTGCTGTGCAAGCGCGCGTCCCCAGGCCAGTGGGTTGCGGGGGTGCCTGGGGGGTGCCTGCCACCTGTAGGGGACCTGACCCGGTACCCTGCAATGTGCAGGAACCCAGAGAAGGGCCCTGCCAAGTCTGCCCGCCCCTGGGTCTTCTCTGACCCAATGGCGGGCAGGCCTGGGAGGGGTGTCCCGCATCTGGGCTGGCCTTTCCAGGCTAGGACAGTCTGGGACGCTTTCCCCATCCACACGTAGGCAGGTAGGAATATGTGTAGATGCATTTCTTACCTGCCTCCATGTGAATGGGGGAAGCGTCCCAGAGTGTCCTAGCCTAAAAGGCCTCAGGTTTCTTCTATTTAAGTCATTAATCATTATCGTCCAAGACTTAGACAACCAGCTGCTTTCATTGAGAGACTGAACTGTTTTCCAGTGTTGTTCACCTTCCAATTTTGCTACAGTTAATAGAGTTTTAATCAAGTTATTGCTTTTAAGTTCAGAGTGTTCCCCATCAAATACCAAAAAAGAAAAGCAGAGTTGGTGTAAGTTTGTAAGTTTGTTGGGTGATGAGTTGAATATTAAGAACATAGGAGAAGCCCTGCTGGATCAGGGCACAGCCCATCTAGTCCTGCATCCCATTGCACATGGTGGCCCACCAAATGCTCATGGGCATCTCAAGCAGAGACAAGGACAAACCCTTTCCTGCACTCGAAACGCAGCAATGGCCTTAGAAGCGTCCTGCTTCCCCACCCCCAGTCTGAAAGATGTACCTAGGCATTCATTCTAGTAGCCATTGATACATCTGTTGTCCATAAATGTGTCTAACCCCACCTTAAAGCCATCTAGACTGGTACCTGTCACCACCTCTTCCGGCAGCAAGTTCCATAAACCAATGGAACTTGGTTCCATTGGTTTAGAAATACTTCCCCTTGTTGGATCTGACTCTCCTACCCATCAGCTTCATAGAGTGCCCCCTGGTTCTAGTGCTGTGTGATAGAGAATAGAAATTTTCTCTATCTACCTTTTCTATACCATGCATAATTTTATATACTTCAGTCAGGTCCCCTCTTAAACACCGTCTCTCCAGACTGAAGAGTCCTAGACGTTGCAGCCTGGTTTTGTAAGGGAGGTGTTCCAGCCCCTTAATCATTCTGGTTGCTCTTTTCTGCACCTTTTCCAGTTCCACAATATCTTTTGTGAGGTGCAGTGACCAGAATTGTACACAATATTCCAAATGTGGCCTCACCATAGATTTATAAAGAGGTGTTAGTGGCATTGTGGTGTTATGGGTAGCTACTGACATATGTGATGGCCTTGTCTTGGATCATACTCCAGAAGGTCTTCACTTTTGAGCATGACCATCAGATATACCAGTAGCTACCCATAATACCACAATGCCACCAACACATGTTATTCTACAGAAATTTGAGCCACACACCTGCTGTTGAGCCCTTATGCTTCTGACAGGCAAAGATATTCTATCCTGTTTCTTCTTTCTGTCTCTGTTCTCTCTCTTTCCCTCTGCTTTTTAGTCACCTATAAACAAAATATGAGCATGTTCAAATAGTTAAAGGGGTGATGGCTCAGTTAAGCACCAAATTTTAAGCTTGAAAGTTGTCTGCCCTGGCTTTCATAGTATCCACCTTTGATTGGCACAAAATCTCACCTCTCTCCCACTCAGGAAAAATGATTCTCCTTATTTGTAGCATTGTAGTTGAACTGAATTTCTATTTCACCAATTAATTGACTTTTTTGTCACTTGAATTGTTTCCCTTTGTTTCTGATTCCCACTGTTACTTTAATTTTGTGAATAAAGATTGATTGAGTTTTTCTTCTACCGTACTTTTTTTATTAAGTGAAAATATATGAAGAATAATGATAAGAAGGAACAGTGTAATATTTTCTCCTGTTTTTAATAGTATGAACATTGTAGCTAAATTGCCCTGATTATTTCCCTTTTCCTCGAGCATTGCCCTTCAGGTTAGTGTCTCTTAAATCAGACATTTACTTCTAAAGACCTCTTGTCTGAGCAGGTGCAGCGTGCCTGAGCAATTTTCATAAAATTGTGGCTGTGCTTATAAACGCTTGGTAATCTCATCTATAATAATGGTTTCCACTTTCTTCTCTGGGAAAGTATTTAAGCTGAAAGGCCTATAATTATTCATATTTATTATTATTTGGAAATATGCTTCACAGTTTTTTTCTCCTCACTTGGGATGCGTCCAGACTTGTTAATAGTGCACAGCGGAATGCGCAGTCGCTCTGGGGCATCACACGCCATGATCAATGGATCATAGTGGCAACATATTATCCCCTCATAACTGTGAATCTACCTTAAATTTGGGTAAGAGAACATTTACTCTGCAGTATAAGATAAATTTGAATCTTCCCGCCAGTCTGGATGGAACGGTGAGAAGAGCCAATGATAGCAGGAAGGGCAGCTCAACTCCCATTGGCTGCCTCATTGCACCTGATGGTTCAGCTCTCAGCTCTCGCAGCTTCCTATGGGAAGCTACAGAGCTGCATTTTGGGTGGGGATGGTGTGTCGTCGTTTTGCAACAGGTAAGCTGTGATTTTCCTTATAACTGTGGATTTATTCCTCAAGTCTGGAAGGGGCCTTGCTAACACTTGTCTCTCTTTAGTTTTCTTTGGGCCTTTTTGCACTTAACTGCCCTCGGAAAGTGACCGGTGTTTGTTTTGCAAGTGCCATCCCTCCCCAAACTTCACCCAGATTTACCTGGGTCTGGGTGAAGTGCAAACAGTCCTATTGGGGTTATCTGCCTCACTGTAGCAATGGCCATGCATCCCAGGCCATTGCTACAGCTGTCAACAACGCAGCACATGACTGCACAGCCACCCTGCCCCTACCCAACCTTTTTATACAGAAGTTGCAATGCTGTGTCTCAGGCTATACTGGGAGCACCATAGGCACTCCTAGTAAAACTGTGGAGCAGTTTTTACTACTCCACAGCTAGCGTAGATAAGGGTGGCTTTCAGACACTTTGGAACGGAGGTGGCACCATGGGGCATGTATGCTTTAGTGTGAACAGGCCCTTTATTAGGACAGATCTTTCATTTTAGTGAAGTATGTTTGTTTTCAACTCATAGCTTCTTTGACGTAGCCAAGGATATGTTTGTTAGTAATACCCTCCCTCTTCTTTTTTTTTACTACTGATAGGAATGGTTTTCGTTTTAAGGATACAAGATTCTCTGTGTTCTATTGAATCAGGTTCAGATTGGAGTTGACAAAATTCAATATCTTCCTTTGTAAACTCAGATGGAAACACGAGGAAAGGATTTTACGATCACCTGCAACCTAGAGCTGATAAAATTTACAACATATTCAGCTTCTGCGCCCCAAAGATCAGTAGTGGAAATAGATTGGAGAGACTTAAGAATGTGGCAGGATTTTAATATTGTAGTACTACCAGTACGATGTTGGTGTGCCCAATCAATTTAGGCATGTTAGTATGGATTTTGCTTATAATGGTAAATATGTGTAGACTTAAGTATAGGTGTGCAAGTGTTTATCTGAATTACTAGTATTACTTTAGATATTTTCTATGGCAAAATATATATTACAAAGTAGAGACCTTTTCACACTTACCTTTCAGGGACACTCTTGCATGTTCAGGACACTTCACTTGCACACCATGGCACTACCTCTTCTTAGAGAATCCCAGAGCATGCGAGAGTGCTCCTGATCCTCCAAAGCTGTGGAGAATGAAAAAACCTCTTCACAGCTTGGCAAGGAGCATCTAGAACATTATTGGAAGGCAGCACTCACACCCACTTCTAAGTTTGAAGCTGCAAGGAAGCATGGTAGCATGACTGTGTAGATGTGCACCATGTCAGAATCACTATGGCAGTGGGTTTAGTCCTGAGTGTACTCCTGCCAGGGAAGGTAGGAAGGAAGCAGGGAGGGTTATATTATAAAGATATTTTAAGAATATTTTTACATATTGTTGTTGTTGTGACCCACCCTGAGATATTTTGGTGAAGGGCAGGATATAAATTCTTAAATAAATAAATCATTGGTCAGGCATGCGGCAGAAATGGCTGTGGTCATTGCTATGGCGATTTGTATGGTCCAGGATGGACCATTGGACCTAGGTATGTTGGATTCAGTGCTCGTGGTGTAGAACAATGGCTACCATCCCTGAATTTAACTTCACCAGAGTGGTATTGTAATACCATCCCAAGAAGTTAAGTAGAACATAATAACATAAGAGGAGCCCTGCTGGATCAGGCCACAGCCCATTTAGCCCAGCATCCTGTCGCTCACAGTGGCCCGCCAGTTGCCCATGGGCATTTCAAGCAGAAACAAGGGCAAACCTTCTCCTGCTCTCGAATCCCAGCAAATGGCCTTAGAAGCATCCTGCTTGTCTCCTCAGCCTGAAAGATATACTTAGGCATCCATTTTAGTAGCCATTGATACATATGACATCCATAAACTTGTCTAAGCCTTCCTTAAAGCCATCTAGGCTGGTACCTGTTACCACCTCTTCTGGCAGCAAATTCCATAAACCGATGACCCTCTGAGTGAAGAAATTCTTTCCCTTGTCTGAAGAAAGAGTAGAACAGACTGTAGGAGAAGATTAGTTTATGGTGTATACTATATGAGTTGGGTAAGTCAGTGGCTTCTAATCGTGATGCCGTAGTCTGTACTCGCATGCGAACGGCAGCCCCCTCTTCTGGGATATATCCTGGTATATGTTCCACTGCAGAAAGAGCTAGAGTTTCAGAGGAAGAAAGTGGAAGAAGGTAGTTTTCTTAGTGTAAATTCAGTGTACAGTTCCTGCTATCACATTACTGAAAGTTATATTTCAAGTTAAAGATAGGAGGGTGAAAAGTGCAGGATCTGCAGTGATGCAGTCTACACTGATGTTTAGATTTTACAGTCACTGAAACTGGGCTTTCAATAAAGTAGTAGAATTATCCAAGTAGGGTAATTCAGGTTCAGCTGAGAGCTACTCAGAGGCTGCTTGTTCTTTAAGATAATTCCCTCTGGATTAGGCCTCAGTCTGTCTAGTTCAGCATACACTGGGATTAATAGACTCAACCTTATCTTTAGTACTTTAGTAATTTGCAATGGGAAAATGATTCCAAAAGAGGCTAAGGCCCTTTTTGCCCTGGGCCGTAATTCAAATTATATCCCAGAATAGGGGCCTGCCATCTGCATGCTATTGTGGGGTAAGACAGCCCACAGATGGATCCTACCAATGTCTGCACTAGCATGTGGATAGCAGTCCCTTTCTCTGTGATATAATCCAGAATATGGCCCAGTGCAGAAAGGGCCTAGAAGTGAAATTTCTTTTTAAATGAGAATTGTGTTAGAGAATGAAGCATTCTGAACTGTAGGATCTGCAGTATCACATTTATTTATGATCACTTTGTAATATATCTAAGGCAGGGTTTCCCAAACTATGGGTCGGGACCCACTGGTGGGTCACGAGCGAATATTGAGTGGGCCCTGCCTGTAGAATTAAGTAATAAAAAAATTGTATTAAAACTTTGTTTGTTATTTGAAAAGTCCTTTATTCATATTGGTAACGGTTAACTTTCCTAGAGGTGGGTCCCGAGTTGGTAAACTTATATTAGATGGGTCGTAGCCCAGACAACTTTGGGAACCACTGATCTAAGGGTTTGGGGGCTTATCTAATCATTTTTCTCTTTTTATTTTTTTGCAAGGGAAGACTCCTTGTTAAATTAACAAGACATTTTATATATAGGATTTTTTGCAAAGATTTAGTTTGCATCAGGGAATTATTATCTGCTATTAATAGTAGCCTGAACATAGAAATGAATGTCACAAAGCCCTGTGCTATGAAGACTTGAGCCTCTTAATTTTTGAATGTCAGTGCCATATCAAGGCTTAGGTGCAGCAACAAAAGACCTTAAAATGTTTGAAGTTTGCTGAACGTTGCTTAATTTTGTTATTAAACTTTCACCATGGGGACTGTCTGCACTTCTCTCAGTGGGATGGTATAACAGTACCATCCCACTGAGGTTAAGATCAGGCACCGAGGGAAACATCTACACTTCAAGTACTGTTGCACTCCCCATCTGGACAACAAGCACTTGAAGTGCAGATGGTCCGACCTCAGAAACAGCCACAGCAACACCTGGGCTATGCCAGGGTATTGGCATGGCGATCGGCCCACAGCCAGTGGAGTATTTATTTTATTTATTATTTGCATTTCTATACCCAAAGGTCTCAAGGCAGGTAACAACATTTAAAATCAGACATATATTAAAACAACAGTATATATTAAAACAATAACACTGTTATTTATTTAATATTGGCTTCATAGCCATAGCTGCCCCACCCTCTCTGACCAGATACGGTAGACTGTAATGGAACTAGATGGACCTTACAATGCAACCCAAGGCTCTATTGCTGTCAACCCTCTTGTTGCCTGAGCAGGATTCCTCTTACACCAAACCAATAAATTGATTTCTTCTTTAAATTATAGAAAACAACTGTTCCTGCTGCTGATTATGACACATGTATGTAGCCAACCCAGTGCTGGTACTATCTTTGGAGATAGTTAATGAGTATATGAGGTCCTCAGAATGATTTTTTTTCCTTTTCTTTAAAAAAAACACCAAAAATGGTAACAAAACAAACAGTAGAACTTTACAGATTGCAAAAAGAAAGAGCACATAAAAAGAACTCGGAAGAACCTATCAGTGCCAGCAAGTTTGAGGAACAATCTTAACATGGTACTAACTCATTATTGATTTATCTGACAAGTGAACAGTACCGTGCAAATTTGTTGACTCTTTGTGGGAAGAAAAGGGCTACTCAATTTGCTGATGTTTTGCCTCGCTCTGAAGTTGGATTGCAGCTTAGATGGAGCCCTGAAGCACATTCTGCTTCTTGTGATCTGCTTCTGCGCCTCTCCGTGAGGATTTCTGTCTTTTTCACTTATTCTTTTAACACAAGGAAAGCCCAAATGACGCTTTACTACTCCTACTTACTAGGGATGTGCATGAATGCAATTTTCGGGATTTGATTTGAATAGAATATCTGAAGATTTGAATCGATTTGAATGTTTAAAACTTGACTGTATTCACATTCGATTTGAATTGAATACATTCAAATCTATTCGTACTAATTTTCAATTTGTATTTGAATATACTAATGTTGACAACGTTTGAATATGCCCATAAGCATCGGTACACATCCCGTTTTTATCCTGTATGCATCCCGTTTTCATCTTGAATGTGTCTGCACAAATGATTCAAAAGATTCAAAAATTTGTTTGGATGTTAAATTTGAATTTAGAGGCATTTGATTTGAATTTGAATGTCCGAATTCAATCAAATTCGGTCAAATTTCGAATGTTTTGAATATTCATGCGCATCCCCACTGCTTACCTTGCTTATCCTGGATGTTTAGGCTGAAGTGAGAGCCATTACCCAAGCTCCCAGCACTGGTCCCTCCCAGCTGTCACTACACAGGCTGTGAGTCAACCATCTTATCTGTGGGGAGAGAAAGAAAGAAGGAAACGAGTGAACACCTTCATCTAGCTCCCAACATTCACCCTTCCCTCCTAATTAGTGAATGGAGGTGGTATAGGACCCCTGGAATACTAGCTAACATGGGTATTAGAAACAAAGAGATGACAATACTCTCTGTGTTAAGGAGACAAATGTTAAAAAGGAGGAGGTTTATGACTGTAAAGAGATACTGGCTGGGTTATCTGTAGTGGTAAAAGGATGGAAAGATAAGTGCCTGTGGGACGTAGATAAATTGTATTATTATATAGCGGAACAAGTAAAAGTGGATACATTAGAATAGAGAAGAAAAAATATTAAAAGGGGTTAAGAATTAAGGAAAATGTATGAGAAGTAGAAAAAACTTACCTCATTTGTAAGGATAAATAAGGAAAGCAATAAAGTAGAAGACCTTCTGAACTGTTTTTCTTATACTTAATATTAGTGTGTGAAGACTTAGACAGCTTCCGGTAGGGGAGGGGAAGGAAAAAGTAACAGAGTAATGGAAAATGCACATATAAATGTAAATTGGAATTTAAAAAAAAACATTAAAATTATACACTCACACACACACACATGTATATGTATATATGTGTGTATATGTGTATAAAATTGTAATGAAGTAAGTCTTAGTGCACATTACTTGTCAACCCTTTCTTTCTGTGGTATCTGATGATATTTCACTATCCCAGGGTGACCTATAACTAGTTTCAGAGTTAGTGGGGCACTTGCGGCTCTAGGCCCCTTCTGGTTGCTCCACGCTGTTGAACTCTTTCTGTTCTAATGTTTACTCATGAGATTAGCTATATAGTAATATTTCCGTCCCAAGGCAATCTGGACTAGATTTCCTGGAAAGTGTTTTGATAGTAATGCTTAAAATTTTGCAGTAGACTGAAATATGGTTCATTCTGCACTTGGCAGTCCTTCACGGTTTATACAGACAACTTATTCCTTTGTAAAATTATGTCAAACCAGTTTTCCAGTTAAAATAACATCTGTTCTTTGAATGACTGGGGCTACATGCAAAACGGGAGGACTGTATGGAGTCTGTGTATATCTTATAGAGGACAGTGCTTTATCAGCAAATACTAAATGACTCCACAGTACGCCTGGAATTGGTCATCTAACAAAATGTGGAGGTTGCTTGTTTGGGAAAGACTCGTTTGATTGCCAGAGTGTTTTCTCACTCATTAGAGTTAATTGTGTGGCCAGTGCACTTCATTTGTTCTTAGTGACATGAATACATGCCATTAGTTTCTTTCGCTTCCCTTGTCTTGTAAGTTGCTCAGGTGAAATCATTTCAGATGTGTAGTGTTCTTATAGCATGATGTATGAGATTACTGTTTGGCTTGGCTCTGTTAAGGAATAAAAAGGGAGTAATGGTGCTGCATCTACTTAAGAGTACACTATTCTTTACACAAGTGAGGAAACAAGTCTGAAAGCAGGCCCATAGCCAACTCCATATATATGGAGAGACCTGTCACAAATTTGTGGGAGGGCATCTCAAATCTTGCCTATGGGGAGAGAAAGAAAGAAGGGAACTGGTGAACACCTTCGTCTAGCCCCCAACATTGCCCCTTCCCTCCTAATTAATTAATGGAGGTGGTATAGGACCCCTGGAATATTAGTTAACATGGGTTGTAGAAACAAAGAGATGACGATACTACTTGTGTTAAGGAGAGAACTGTTAAAAAGGAGGAGGTTTATGTCTGTAAACAGATATTGCCTGGGTTATCTTTAGTGGTAAAAGGATGCGAGGATATGTATGTGTGAGACGTAGATAAATTGTATTATTACAAGGGTGGAGTCACATTTGGTGGATTAAAAATTAAACATTTTGAGTGGGGGACAAACAATTTGAAGGGGTCTGCCCCCTCTGCTCCCCCCCCCCCCAGCTACAAGCCTGTCTGGAAGTCTCTGTTAACTATTGGTTTTGTTATTAAAAACACCTACAGTTAAGGGCTTCCAAATCAGGATATGAAGCCACAGTTTAAAATTGGGTTATTTTGAAGCCACTGACCATAGATTCCCCACTTTGGATGTGATAGAGGGCTGCTGTTCTATTCCTTCTTTACTTTGCTGTGTGAAGAAAAGATATTGTGCTATACAGTGTGTCCACCTCTAATGCCCGGGTTCCATTACAGCAATACAGTGCTTAAGAATCTGTATTAGAGGAGACATGGGTCAGGAGAATCATAGCAAAAACATCAATTGTGGGCAATATTCAGAATTATATTGTCTTGAACGGGGAAAGGCTCCCAATGCAAGTCAATTGAGTAAGTCACATGAGCGTAGCGCAGTTGTCCCAAAGAGCATCTACCATGCAGACAATGCTAGAATACGCAAATATCATGTTTGAAATGTCCCCCACACAGATGCCAATCCAGATGCCACCATTCATGCAAAGTTTTTTACAGACTACTAAGTTGAACATGCAGAGGACTGGCAAGATGCCACCCGTATGAGGGTCTTACACATTCTGCAGCGCTGAACTCACTGATGCCAGAACTCACCAAAATAATGCACAAAGCCACACTCAGAAGCTGTTTCCAAAAAAGAGCCACACCAAGCACCTTCCTCCCTGCAGAAAGATTAATGGGAAAATGGCTGCTGGACCAGGAAGAAGGCCCTAGTATGCTGCAGGCTTCACCTCTGACTTTGGACTTTAGCATTGGCAAAATGCATTCACTGAATTTTGGAAATGCATTCAGAGATCCCTGGTCACAATTTCTAAATAGCATAATAGTGAATTTGTGCTGCAAGAATCTGCATTAGAGAAAGACACACTGTATATACTCTCTCTCACTGTCAGTTATGCAGATGTGATGCATTAATCAGAATCTGACAAGCTGCTGTGAAAAGCCACAAAAAAGAGAACAGTTTACTTTCTTTAAGAGGTGGTCTTTTGAAATAGAGGATGTAATGAAATAGGAGAACATTTAGTTTAGCTTGAATCTCAATAACTATATATTCAGCTGCTGTTATTTTTTAAAAATGTGTTTCTTATAATATATGTGATCAGATGTTCCAAGTATGATACTCTGTTGTACCTCTATCCTGTACATATTGCTCCATCTGTTGCTAACATGTCAATCTCCTTATTTATTCTGAGTTAAAATTTAGCATCCTGATAAGCTATCATATTCCCACCTTGTGTACTTTGCTTTAATTAAAATGAATCATGTGTTTCCAAGTGCCCCAAAACATTTAAGAAGCTCAGTCCTTACTCTGTTTTTCTCTTCTCAATATTTGGAGTCTTGTGTCTTACAATCTTTGGGAAACAAAAGCACTAGGTGTGAGAAATGAAATCTTGCTCTGGGAATTGGCCTACGGCCGTGCCTTCTTCTCCTTTGTGAAATCCTGACAATGTTGTTCCCAAAATGCTTCAACTTGAGTTTCACATTCACAAGGTTTTTGTTACAACTAGGTCTGCATACCACAGACATGGATGTTGAGGATGAGCATGGAAATATTTTTAAAATATTGCACCTTTTAATTGTAGATCCAGAACATGAACAATATTATCACGTTTCCACTGGACAGTTTGCTGAAGGGAGATCTAAAAGGAGTAAAAGGGGTATGTTTGCTTGTTTGTCTATAAGTTCATTCATTTATTTGGATTATCTGTATACATATTAGTTTATTAGTTTATTAGTTTCTACATGTTGCAGCGGACTGTGGTTTTAGAATCTAGGGCAGTGGTTCTCAACCTTCCTAATGCCACGACCCCTTAATGGAGTTCCTCATGTTGTGGAGACCCCCAACCACGGGGGTAGAGCAGCTGGGAAATGGGAGGGAAGGGCGGTGGGGGACTTGTCGCGACCCCTCTGAAAGGGTAGTTCGACCCCCAAAGGGGTCCCGGCCCCCAGGTTGAGAACCACTGATCTAGGGGGTGGGACTAGGAGCAGAGAGAAGAATCACATGACAGAAGATATTTCTTAAGCGACTGTTGTGCAGAATGTGAGGCTGGAGAGGGACACATAGGCATTTTCTGCACTTACCTGCAATCCAGAGTAGGAGCCCCCATTGACTGGGCCTCATCGGTCTGTGTGTTAGTGCAGATCTGTGAGGCCCTACTCACCGCTGGTGCTGGATGGAGTGTGATACTGATCAAGGAGGACTTGATTGGGATTACTATAAACCTTGGCATTGTGGTCTACCGGAGGACCAGTGGTCCCTTGTTCACACTATGTTCACAAGCCTCCTTATTCAGGATTACTAGATAGCGCTCTGCAAATTTGAAACATAGTAATGAGAACACCTCAGATAAAGAGGGGGGGGAGGAGCTGGGGCGCTTCAAAGGCCATCTGCTGGGACTCGAGAGCAGGAGAAGATTTGTCCTTGTCTCTGCTTGAGATGCCCATGAGCATTTGGTGGGCCACTGTGTGCGACAGGATGCTGGACTAGATGGGCTGTGGCCTGATCCAGCAAGGCTTATCTTATGTTCTTATATGTTAGTATTAATTAACAAGACTTAGTATGATGACTGGAAGTCATCAGGTTAGGCATCAGGTTTGGGTTTACTGGAGAAAAAACATGAGTAAAAAATAGTAGAGATCTATTGAACTACACTTTGTAGCAGTTCAACTGTCTAAAAAGACAATGATCTGTACATCTGTGTCTCTACAAGAAGAAGAGAAAAGGAGGAGTGCAGGTGAATGACACGTGTGTGAGAGAAAGTTTAAAATGACCGCTTTACGTATTCGCCCTTCCAACTGACCTTTTAGCTAGGACCCTGTTCAGACTTGGTAGAGCCCAGGAAAATGTTAGGAATGCCAGTATCTATGTAGGCTATGTGATGACTTTCTGCCACTAACCTGACCCTCACCTCCACCATGCCCGCTTTCCTTTCTTCTTGTAGATAGACAGATTTGATTTGTACAATCCATCCTCAGTTTGAATAGTTTAAATGTTATGAATTGTTTGACATGTCCCTAGTAAATACAACTGGAAGTGTACTAAGCCTCAAAAAGAACTGTGGGCCCTTTATGCACTTACCTATGATCCGGTTCTAGGAGGCTCTAGTCTGGATACTGGGGGCCCTCATCTGCATAGTAATGCAGATCAAGGAGACCTTGCCCCTGTTGGTCCTCCTCTGTCTTCACTAGACAGAACAGGATCTGGATTAAGAGGCCCTTAGCCTGGATTCTTGGTAGTACCATTTAATTGGTACTACGAGAGAACTAAGGACCTTGTTCCAGAACACAGGAAACACGCAGACAGCGTTCCTCTGTGTTCCAGGACTACCATGGGTGAAGAAAGGCCTTCTGATTCATACAAAGTCTTTCCTGAGTTCTTGGATACTGGTCCTCACCAAGATGGAAGCCACTCTTGAACCTTATGTTGTGGCTTACCAGGTGCTAAGCAATCTCACCATATTGTATATATGAGGACAAAAGAATCAGTAGGGATTTTATTGGACTAAGTAGGTCAGCTGCCCTAATTGGCTATCTGTATTTGGTTTCATTGGGCCACGTAGCTGTGCAGTTTGCTTTGATTCCATATGCAAGAGCATTTAATGGAGAACATAGGCTGCCTTGGTTGACTCTCAACATGCTTGAGCTATCTGGAGCTTAAGCCAGAAGGTTGAGTTTTGTTTTCCATAGAAAGGTAAATGCTGGATGTTCGGATGCTTGATGTCCTGTTGAAGTACAGTATATCCTGAAAGCCTACAAAGATAACTGAAGCTAGAGTATGTTGAAGGGCCTGCAGGGTGTTCTGTACTGCTAAAATACCTTGGCAAGTGATAAGGAGGATAGAATGTTTCATAGGCAATGATTACTCACTTTTTGAAATGTCGCTTTCTTTGCATTTTTACAGGATCTGAAGAAACCTTTTGATAAAGCGTGGAAAGATTATGAAACAAAAGTGTATGTATTTTCTTTCTGTGATAAAGCATGTAATTAGGTTTCATAACTAGTAAATTCTGATGTATAAATTTTGAGCTGAACTTATTGGGCTTATTGAATTCAGACAGAAATGCAACCTCAGCATCTCATCTCTGAATGATTTAAACCAGTTTGGTTCCAGTTTATCAGCCAAAGCTGATGTATTGTGTGAATTGCTTTGCAGCCTGAAGCCCTTTCTGCACTTACCAGCTGTAGATCTGGATCAGTGCATATGGAATAACTAGGCCCTCTGATCCAGGCATGGGTTGAATCAACATCTGATGGCACTGATCTAGGTGCCGGCACTGCCACCACCTCTGAAGGCTCGGAACAAATGTTCCTAGCCTGGGGTGTTTGTGCTTTTTAGAGGTTCTCTATGGCGCGCTACTGAAAAATATCTCTCAATAGTTCCATAACAGGGAGGTGTGCTGTCTGTATGCCTCTTGTGTTCCAGAAAAACACTCTTGTGTTCTAGAGCAGATGGAGTTGGACCAATAAAGGCAAGGCCTGCTTGGTTCCATTAACTTGGGAATGGCGAGGTCCAGAATGTGGCCTACACAGACCTTTGAACTAGGGTGAACATAAGTGCAGAAAGAACCTATAGTTTGTTGAAGTATTTTGCACTGTGGAAGATATTGCTTATCTTTAAAGCAGGATGCACAGAGCACAGTTAACAGGATGGACAGAGCACAGGGAGACAAAACAGTGTTGTGATTGAAAGCTTTGGTTCTGTCCATCAGTATCCATTGCTTGGGCTCTTTCTTTGTTCACCACTACCTTAGTTTTCTTACCCTTTAGTTGCAGTCCATTTCCCCTGTCTGCTATTTTGATAGTGTGAAAAAACTTTTGGTCTGTAGGAATGTATTCGTTTCTTGATCAGGGGCTTTGAATGTTGAATATTTTTGAAATGGCGCTGAGCTCTCAAGTAAAAAAGAATTAAGAGAGGCCTTACTGAAGATGTACATTTTAAATCAGTTTCTCAGGAGCAGCTAGAAAACGAATATCCAATCTGCTTGGCGTAGTATATAAAAATAATGAATGTATTTCCCTCTTTAATACACTAACAGGTGGTACTAATTTGTAGCAGTTGGAGGAGACAGGTTCAAAATATATGTCATTTGACGAAGACGGAAGATGACAAGCTGTAAAATAGTCAAACTATAATCTCCCCAAGGCTTCAAACTTGTAGCTTTTAAAAATCTTCTATAGCTTCTGAATGTGCTTCTGGAATGACTCTACCATGGGCAAGTGCTGAGATCACTGGTGGCCTGTGAATCAGGTTCTGTGGGACAATAGGAGTAGGAAGACAAAGCATCTGATCTCATAGAACTGTGACCTATCTGCAATGGGCCAAAGCATTGTTCAATGAGGTCAGAGCTACAACTGTTGTGCCCAAAGTTCTTGCAGAAAGGCTTCTCAAACATCTGCTGGTTGAGATGAATTCAGTTATGATTCCTTCATTATATGAACCCATTGGTAGGCATGATAAGGAATCTGTTTATTGCTCATACACTTCTATAAAAATTGTTTTGGACGTATTGGGAAATAGTAGAATCTTGCTATATGGGTAGCAAGGGATAAGAAGACAACACCGAAAACTGTAGGTTGCATAATTTTCTTTTGCAAATACAGGAGGATAAAGGAGATGAAGTGATAGGGTGTCATGTTAAACAGTAGGCTTGGATAAATCAAAAGTCAGGCTGGTAAGAACATATCCACTAGTGACTCCTAGTCCCCATTAAATTCTTTCTATTTCCAAGGCTAGCATCAGTTTTTCCTTGCCTATTGTCAAATTTGTATTCACTTGCACACTACTAGTTTGTATCCACAACATGAATAGGAAGGCTTAGAGCACTCTGTTCACCTTGTAGATGGGCAGTTCCATCTCTCCCTTTTTGATGTTCAAAGGTGCCTACTGATCTGGTGAATGGCATGCCTCCAAAGAGTGTGATTGTAGATTCATAACATGAACAGCCGCAGGCACTTCATGGGACCATTGCTTTCCTTAGGGAGGATACTATGTCTTTTGGTGATTCCTTGTGCCATCAAAAGTGGAAATGCAATTGGCCTAGCCCTTTCAATGAGGTACCTACAACAGTGAGACACTACTCACATTATATAAGCCAGAAAACCTACCTTTGTGTTAGATAATATGCATAATTTGCTGGTGTATTCTCTCACTTTGAAGGTGGATTAAAATTTGATACACTTGGGCCCCATAGGGCATCCTTTTTCCGTGGTCACATTTGAGTTTCGTATCTAATTCCATTACGCCTTACTTATTACTGATGTTTGCACTAACTGTGGTTGGCCCAAATCACTTTACAGAACAACTTTCAATTCAGGTTACAGACCCTGGCAGATTGCTCACCATCATTAAAAGGTTCACTATCATTAAAAATGCAAGCATGAAGTACAAGAAGTTTGACCATACTCTACGCAATCATAATTTGATATGATTGGACTGAACAGATTTATTCCAATTATGGCTAAGTTGGAAACATACATCATGCACATTTTCTGGTAATTTCTGCTGTCAGATGTTCCTTGGTGCCTTGTGCTCATAAAACTGTCTGAAAGCATCTGAACTAGAAATGGCTGGTGTAATGATAGGGGGCAGGAAGTTAATCTAACCTGCTTCTGCAGAGAAAAGATTGTGGGTGTTTTCTTTGTTTCCTTTGTTTTTGGCTACGTTTGCATTCAAGTTAATTGTTCAACTCTTTCCCCATCCAATACCGAATGTTTGGTAGTGTCTGACATTTCACAATAAACGTGAAACAGCAGTCATTCTGGATACACAGGAGTCTGGGAAGCATGCCAAGTATACAGCCAGGGCCCAATAAAATGGATATTGGGCATGGTGCGCATAATGTTTGCACGTCCCATATGCCACAATATATGATTGATGTGTACAATGTCCATAGTGCATGGATTAGCCACTTCTGTGGGCATTCTTCCTTAGCAAACAGTGTCATTTTGAATATGCCTTAAACAGTAGATATCAGAGGACATGCTGTGGTATCAGGTTCAGGTATAAGGCTGTGTGTATGGGACAGCTGCTAGTGTGGTGCTCAGCAGATACAGTGGTTTCTCTCATGCCCACGCAATACCTCAAAGTTCTGAATCCACTAATCGCTTTGACATCCATAAGCAATCTTTGCTGTATCATTCTAGAGGTGTAGTGTGCATTTTATGTACTCTGAGCAGATTGCCTTTAAAATTCAGGTACTTTCTTCTTCCTCCAGAATTTGCTCCTAGGCAGATTCAGATCATTTTAAAATAATGGAGTGGATCTTTTCCTTTGCTGTGTGGCTCATTGCCTTCAGTTTCACAGTAATAATCTGAAAAACTGAGTGCCAAATGATGATAGCATCATTTTGATAACTTACTTAGGCTTTGGGTGTTCCTGTTTGGTGCCCTGCCTTGCTCTTAGCCCTGTTGAATCATTGGCCTGGTACAGCATAGCAGTGACCTTTGGGTAGTTGGGGCATCTGGTTCAGGCAGACGTATCAATCTCCAACAAAGCTTTCTGCCTTCCATTTGCGTTGCCAGTTGGCTCAGGAACAGGAAGGGATGACAGCTGTCCTCTGGGCCGACGTTGGGGGATGGGGGAAGCTTCCTTCAAAAGAAATAAAACGCTCATCAGGGAAGCTGTGCAGAGCTGGTAATAGAATTGTTCCGCCCAAGGAAGTATGGTAGCTGCAAGCTAGGATTCATGATAAATAGACCCTGCTGTAGGTACTGAATATTGAGTATGTTCTTCTAGGCACTTCACTTATGTGCTTGGAAAGATCTGTCCCTGGTATACTGTAGTTAAGTACTGTATTACTTCAAGAGAGGCTCCTCTGTGTAAACCACATAATCTGTCTGCATCCCCAAGGCACAACAGCAGCACAGCTTATTTAAAGACACATACACTGTCCTGGAAGGATCATCTTGCATTTTCAAGCTGTGCTATATAAAGTAGAGCTTCTTGATAATCTTCTACCAGGTTGTGTGCTGAGAGGTGTTTGGGAGAATCTAGGAATTTAATTGGAGCTGAAATAGAAAACTCAAAGTATGGGTAGCCTTCTGTGGATCCAGCTTGATCGAGATAGCAGCGTTTTGTGGGGCTGAAGGAGTTTGCTTATATCACTAACTAACAGGACTGCAGTGGTACCAGAGAAGGAGAGTAGTTTGTATGATTCTCTTCGAACACTAAATAGTTGACCAAATGTTATCTTCTGTTCTCCAGACTTCAGTAGAGCTTCCTGAAGGCAACAGAAAAGCTTCCTTGCAAAACATTTCTGAGCAATTGAATGCCTTTTCCGTTTTTGAAGGATGCTCAATATTCCCCCTAATTTCCATCCTAAAAAGGAATTTGCATCGTCTTCCATTGGGCTTGTTTTACAGGGCTGTGTTCTTTTGCATGGAATGTATGGTTTTTACTTAAGAAATTACTGGAGAGGTTTTGCATAAAGTAAGATAAAAACAGTAAATGTTATTTTCAGAGACAAAAGTCACATAAAAAGCAGTTCAGTTACTCTAAGGCAGGATCAAAAGACCAACTTTTAAAAAGTCTTATTGGAAAATGTCCAAATAATGATGGCTGTCAAATGCTGCATGATATCTTATTCTACAGCTATAGGATAGGGGAAACCTTGTCCATTCTCGAAAAGTGAGAGTTGGCTGCTGGCTAGTATATCAAGTCAGCAAGCGTACTCGGAGCCTCCCTTCCACATGGTGGTGTGATCTTAGGAAACCCCACTTCAAGCAATACGTTCCATTCAGAAGGACATAATATATAATGACTGTAAACCAAGGCCAATGGATGATGATAGTATGGTCTGATATGCTAGCCAGAGTGGAATTACCCATCTGTGTAGTTTCCATGGCAAGGATATGGAAGAGATTTCCCATACCTCTTCCCATGCAGGGTAGCTATTGAAGCAGTGCCCCTTATTTTCCAGGGTGTTGCCTTACTGTTGGCCTACGCCAGGAAAAATACTTTGGTCTCTTTCGTAGTGAACATTTCAGAAAAGCTAAAACATGGTGTGATGCCTGGGGTCTATTTATTGTATTTAATGTAACATGTTTGCAAATGTATTTACAGTATTTATGATATTTAACGCTTATACTGTGGAACCATAGTAAGAACAGGTAAGCAGAGGGGGCTAGACTTCTCTAGTTTATATACCAAACAGGGGAGAGTTGCCCACAGGGCAACCAGTCAGACGAAGCCATGCCAGGCAGCCAGAAGTATAAAAGGCATCGATACCTGAAGAAATTGTTCCATGCTTGGGATTTTCTGGGTGGGAGGTCTGGGTCAAACCGCTCTGCATCCTGAGGGAGAAATTGCCAAGATAGTTCCACATTATTCCTTAGGGTCTTAGGCTAAAAAGAGCCAGGGAGGGGCCTACATATATAGATAGGGAGAGTAGGTTGTCTGAACCTGTGTGTGTTGCTGAGAGATCGATATTTATTCTCCTGAAGGTACCTGCTGACTATTGTATTTATTTTATTTATTTTACTGACTTGACTGCTTCAACAATTGTAACCAATAAAGGATAAGAACATTCTTTTAAAAAGCCAAAAGCCTGCAGCACTATTTATTATTTTACGGGGATTCCAAAGGAAGCGAACTCTGTGTCTTTAAAACTAGTGAAAGCCAGCAGGAGAAAGCAAGCTGTGGGAGGCTGTCAAATTTGCTTCTCCGCTAGGGGGATTACTTGCTGAGGCAAGGGGAAAGTGTTGTGCTCTTTAGCAGGGCTGAAGACCGGCCCAGCCAACACAGTTTTTAAAAAGAGAAGCTATTATTTATTTAAAGAATAATTTAAAATGCAGTACAGTACAGCGGGGAAAAGAAAGGACCACTTGAGACTGAAGGGTGCATCACAACAAAGTCATAAGGTATAGTCAGGAAAGTATGGATTCAAGTATTCTTTAAATTAGCATTTGCCAGGCTGGAGGCTCCCTGACTATGGCAGGCCCCAGGTGAAACCTGACAGCCAGTCTTAGCATGTGGATAATAGACCCCCTATCCCGAGATATATTCCATAACAAAGCCAAGAGTGGAAAGGGCTTTTATGTGCTACCTTCTGTTAATGGAAAGCATCTTAAGATTCAGTGCTTGTACAGTTGAACCAGTTTGCCTGCTTCTGGCCACTTGCTGTTTTGTAATTAATAGTTTTCTCTTTTATTGTTACCTTTTACATATAGTTCGGTTTTTAAAAAATGTGGTATAGTTTCAAGGCCTCTGATTCTTAAGCACTTTATTATGCTGCTGTTTCATTTTTTAAAAAGGAGTCTTTCTGCATTCATCTCTCTGGGGCTGAAGCAGCCAGGCCTGCTGGTTTGGACCACAGAAAGCCATGGTCTGGAATAGCACTAGTGCAGACCAACCTCCTACCCCAGCCACAGAGGTCTTGTGAGCTTCAAGGATGGGCTCCAAGGGCTCTGAAAGACTAGGAATCAAAGTTCCTAGCCTGGAAACCATCGGGGAGACACCCCACCCACCCCCCGTAATCTAGAAGTTGTAGGCATGCCTTCTGTATATCTGTGTTCTGAACTATCCCACGCTGGTCTGCCATTAGAGCTTGATGCCAAAGTGTACTGGTAATCCCAATCAGGGCCTCCCTGATCAGGATTACACTCTGTCCAGCACAGACAGAGTGTACCAGAGGTGGGCAGGGCTTCACAGGTCCCCACTAACATGTGAATTGATGAGGCTCAGAAGCTGACTAAGGGGGATCCTATTCCGGAATGCAGGTAAATGCAAAAAGGACCAATGATTCATTACTCATGTTTCAGGTTGTTGTAACCTAGAAAACAAATTTGTTCCTTGGCCTCATCTAGTCAACACTGTAATGCTTTTCTGAGGATGGAAGACCCAATCATCAGAGGGCCGTACTGGTTTTCTGTCCACCTGGTCCATGGAAAACTATACAACACCAAGACTATAGAAATCAACAAAAACTGGCCAGGAAGCAGTTTGGCTGATTTGAATTGAGAGCATTGAAGGGCACGACCCAGTTGGCCCAAAGCCATTCTTCTTAGCAAGACAGTTTCACTAAACTTGGTGATAAGTTGCAGGTTGATTTTGGATGTTTAGCTTGTGTCCAAACCAAAGCACGTAAAGGAAGGTGGTTTAAGCTTGGTAGTGTAATTTGAATGATTCTCCCCTATCCAGGACAAAAATAGAAAAAGAGAAAAAAGAACACGCTAAATTACACGGAATGATCCGTACAGAAATAAGTGGGGCTGAAATAGCAGAAGAGATGGAGAAAGAGAGAAGGTTCTTCCAGTTACAAATGTGTGAGGTGAGAACAAATGTGGGTTTGATTTTTATTTATTTTATTTTATTGAGTCTTTGAGTGTAATTTTCATGGCAAGGGCCAAAATAACAATTATGGGGACAGCTTATGTGTTATGTGATTGGCTTGATTGATTAGCACTTGCACTATGGGTGTTTAAATAATAGGACTTACATGGTGATCGAATGACTTTTCCTGCATGTTCTCCCACTTGGACAACTTCCTCAAAATCCCAAAACTCCTAGCATTCTTTAAACCACCCTGAAGCTGTCTGTAATTTGTTTCTTGTGTGCATTGTTATCTTAACAGTACTTGCTGAAAGTCAATGAGATCAAGATTAAAAAAGGAGTTGACTTGCTTCAAAATCTGATCAAGTATTTCCATGCACAGTGCAAGTATGTTTTCTGTTTTGTCTACCATATGCTGGTCTAAACATTGTTCTGAGTTTTTAATGAGAATTTCTAACATTGAAATCTTGTGTGCATCCAGTGCTATATTTTCATTGGATTCAATGACTTAAAACAGTCTGTAACTGTTGTCTTTTTATTTACAATGAAATGAGGCATTAAACTAAGTTACCTGTCTTAATTTTTGATTTCCACTTAGGGGTTTGCTGTGTGAAACAGAGCAAGGAAAGCTATTGTATCAGCTTGGATGGTTTGCAGACTGTCTCTAGTGACAGACATGAGTTACATTTTTGGAAAAAATATGCAATTAAAATAGAAAGCTGAGAGACTTCAGGAACCTTTTTTGCAACTCTTGTCTCTTAGGGTTTGTGTTTTTAATAGGAAGTAGAGCATCCTGCATGCAGTCAACAATTTTCACTGCTTTATTGTTCATTTATTAAATATTTATTTAAAATATTTATATATCATTTCTCATTAGAATATATAATCTTGAAGCAGAATGCAAAGAATTGAAACAGCTAATAGTTATATTAAAACATGATTAAAATCAAGGATAAGGAAAGCAAGTGAACAGACATTCATTCTCGAAAGGCTCCACCGTTATACTAGCAGCTGGCTAATAGAAGCTGGCATGTACCTGCTTGCACCTCTTCCGAGTGACAGGTTGGTGGGGTGGTGGGTGGTGCAGCTGCATTTGTGTGCCACCTGGTTGCATGGCAATGGTCACTGATGTGGCAAGGCAGTCACTTCTAATATAGTGAAGTGCCAGGTAAGTTTGGGATAGATCTGAACCATGCCAGCGATGACGAATCACGGCATTCACTAATAAAAAAGAAATAATTTTCTATTTTCAGAAAACAATAAAGTAGAGGGAAGTTAAAGTAGTTGCAGCTGCATGAGTTTACCTGTGACTATACTGTCTGGGACCGTTTATCGTGTACAGGTTACGCAGCTCAGCACGTATTCCAGCGTGGAACCAGCCAGTGGCATTCAGCCATGTGAATAGCACATATAACAGCACAGGGATGTATACCCCAAAGCCCTGCAATGAAGGATGTCTTGAATAAATCAAGTTAGGAAGCTCCTGTCAAATACACTTGTGGACCATAGAAGCAAAGCAAGCCCATTGTCCCATGTGACTGCAACACATTCCTACTTTGCCTTGGAATGGGGAATATCTGGACATGGCTATGTGCCTTTTGCCCAAAGGATCCCATCCAGCTCTGCATATGAATTGTCCTCATCTCTGTGCTTAGACTCCTTCAACCTACCCCGGGGCAGATCCTCCCCCATTGTGAAGTTCAGGAGGTCAGTGGGATTCTGCAGCTGTCCAGAAACAAGGAGCTGCTGCTCAAAACATGTGTCTCCCTCCCTTGACCTGCTAGGAACCCCCCTACTTAGTTTCCAGGCAAACACGTGCAAAGTAGGAGACATCTGCATCATATTTCCCAATAATCACAGCAGCGTGATGGTCTGGGCACCCGTGTCTCTCTTTGTCTATTTTGGGTAGAGCTCACAGAATGGATTGAGGGTGGCAGGAGTTGCGAAGTATTCTTGTCTGGCCTTTGTTTTTATAAGAAGAAAGTAGATCCTATATTGCAGTGGGATTTAGGGGAATGTTTGTGATTAGGTCCATTCTTGGATTTTGATGTCTCATTGCATGTATTGCATTTATGTAAAAAGCTTTAAGACTGTATGTTTAATGGGAGGCAGTGTAGAAATATTTGAAATAAATCATATACCTTGAATGCTGATTTTGTATCTTGTCTGATGAAAACAAAAAAGGTCTGGATTCTTAACATGTTAGCTTGGCATTATTGTTTTTTTAAATATTTCAAAGCTTCTTTCAAGATGGTCTGAAAGCTGTTGAAAGCCTCAAACCTTCAATAGAAAAACTGTCCACAGATCTTCACACAGTAAGTAAACAATTTGTAGTGTATATGTCTTTCTTTTCCCTGGAGTGTTCATAAAATAGATTCTCCATTTAAAAGCAAAATAAATCATCTTAGAAATACTCCTGTCTTTTAAAAATTAAATCAGCTAGGTTGGGGTTGACATCCTTTTTGATCAGTGAGCATATTTGGAAATTTTATTTATGAAATGTGTATTTCAGGTTTTCTCCAAAAAGCTGGCTGGGGTGTATCCTTTTCCCTTTCATTCCATCCTCACAACAACTGTGTAAAGTAGATCAGACTAAGAGGAAATGACAGGCCCAAAGCCAATGAGCTTTGACAGCTGAGGAGTGATTTGGGCCCTGGGTTCCCAGTCCAATTCTAACACTAGCTACTGCATTATATTGTAAATGAAGGCCTCCTTTACTAGTTGCTTTTTGTAGCAGGGAATGAAAAGGATGGCACCTTCAGGGGGACCCACTGCACATTCACCTGCCATGTTAATGATCTCCATACAGAATGGTTCCACAAGGAAAGCTATTTAGAGGAGGTGAGAGAGGGACCCTGGGAAGGTAAAAGTTTTAAAGCGATAAACAAATGCTTCAATTTACATGCTCAACAAACATAGGGCTTCTTTGCACTTTCCTCGTCAGGCAGGAGCGGTTCCAGCAGCTGGACTGTTCCTGCTGGCCTAGGACAAGCCATCTGCATTTCGGCTCTGAAGATTGAATATTGTGAGATCTTCAGAGCCAGCCTCCGTGTTCTCCAGTGACTAGGAACCAAGTTCCTAGCCTTGGCACCCCTGGGGGGACAGATTTTAGCGTTTACTCATGACAGACATTGCGTTAAAAAGGTCTACTTCTGTACTGGAAGAGGCAGCCATTTTGGGCCACCTAATTCAGTTCATGCTCTGTCCAATGTGGACGGGGTCATCTAGCAGGGGATGGGACCTCTCTTTTCTGCTCCAGAGTGTGGAAGAGAGAGGCCCAGAAGGGGTTTAGACCATGCACTATACTGGGATACTGGTAAATGCTGAGAGGTCCATTTTGGAGGATATTAATTAAGAGGGGCAGCTGTGAACTGAGCCATGATCAAGCAGGATAGTGGATTATCTTAATGGAAGCTGTGCTACTAGAGAAGGCAGCTCGGAAGCAGCTGTTCCAGGTGCTGGTAAAGCTACCAGCTATGGTACCCAGCCTCCACACCTGCATGCCTATACAAATAAAGACTTTGTAAATTCCTGTGACCATTAGAGTTGTGTGACTAGGTTTATTAATCTTGTGAAGGTTTGGATTGCCATTGTTGGCCTGCTTGCTGTGTTGTACCTGTTCAGTGTTCTTTTGCCAGCAAAACTACGCATGCTTTTTCTGTTTAAGAAGGCACAGATCTAGCACCCCTTGGCTTCAGAGTTAGATTCAAAATTTCACTTCTAGGTGAAATAATCAGAACTATTTTTGTTTCATTTCACAGATCTGTGGGAGGTTTTTTTTTCTTTTTTCTTTTGAACACCCAAATGATGTGAGAAGAATTCACAGCTTAGTTATAATCGTGTGCTTTTCTTCTATTTTTATTTTAGTGAATCAGTTCTTTACTTTGTTGGACTGTTTTAACAATATATCCTTCAAAGGCAGGTTTAAGATTAAAGGGTTAAAGCTGTGGAACGGCTAAACTGGGTTATCGCTTAGCCTTGTTTCAGAGATAAGCGTTAAGCCACGTTTCATGCACTCCTCTCACCTATGATCTGTGTGTGTGGGAATAATTTCCTTTGCCCTTCTTTACCATCCTTAGCTGCGTTAGCATTAATATTATCAAGAGTCACTGCAAATGAAGTTCTTTCCATCAGAATTCATAACCATTTCTCTACTCTGAGGTTTAGTTATTAACTGTGATGAATGTTGGTGTTGATGTAATGCTTAACCTCAGTCAAGGTGAATAGAGAAAGGCAGAGGAAATTGGCTCAAAGGGAGAAGAGGCTGAGAAGATGAAAAACACTCTTCTGCAGTCTGTTTCCTTAACTGTGGGTGAAAAACTGGGAACATTTCCTCCACGCTGTAACTCTGATTTTTATTTTGAACTTGTTTAATGTCTCCACTACAGATTAAGCAAGTGCAGGATGAAGAAAGGAAACAGTTAATTCAGCTTAGGGATATTTTAAAAACTGCTCTTCAGGTTGATCAAAAAGAGGTGAGCGTTTAAGGTGATACAACATTTCTTGTAATTTAAGGGGGATGTTTGTAAAATTGTCAAGATGTCAGTATTTTCTTTGTTTTGGGTTTTGCAGAGTTTTTAAAAATTCTTTCGGTACAGGATGCTTTTCTCTCCACATCTTGCACAAAGACTTCCTTGCTTGCCTTTCTCTGCCACAGTCCAGATTTCTAATCTGCAGACTTTTTTTAATTATTCAAGGAGAATAATTTTAGTTCAGGCACTATGTTTCGCATCTGTGTGATGGCTTTTAGAATAATTCCCAGAGATGCGTGCAAATGAAAGACAGATTTGAAGTCAAATCTATGCTGTTTGTTCAAGGACAGTGCTGGGATGGGAAACAGCAGACTTAGGGTGTTTTTCCACCGCGCTCCTTTAATCCGGATCTAAGAAGATCTGGATCTAAGGAATGGGTACATTCCTTAATCCGGATCTAGTAGATCCGGATTAAGGGAATACCCAATGTGTTTCCATGGGTGGTCTAGCACCCTATAGCAATGGGTGCTAGCCTCCCTGCTGTGGAAACACCAGAACACCCATTTGGAAATCCAGATCTACCCATGAGGGGTCTGCTTGGCACCCCAGGTGTTTGGGGGGACAGGGGGCGCAATCTCCAAAGTAGCTTCGAAGTCATTTCAAAGTCACTTTGAAGTCACTTCGAAGTCTGTGCAAAACAGCTCCATTGAATTCTGTGCTGATCTTCAGAGTGAACTTCAAAGACGCTCCATTTTTTGCAAAGACGCGCTATTTTGCACAGACTTCGAAGTGAATTCGAAATGACTTCGAAGCTTAGGTTTTGAGGCTCCCCCCCCCATGGGTGCCCCCTCCCCCTAGCCTCTTCTAGACCCCATTGCCACGTAAGCGTGGAAACAGGCTCCCTTTAATCCGGATTTTCTGCCTGAAGACCCCATTGTAGACCCCATTAATGGTGTCTACAGAAAATCCGGATTAAAGGCCAGAAAGTACCCATTTGATCCGGATTTCCCCAGCGGCAGTCGAAACAATCGGGTCCGAAATGGGTGCCATGGTAGAAATGGGATCATCTGGCTCACACCCAAATGGGTCCTTAATGGGTGCTAAAATGGGTACTTTCTGACAGTGGAAAAACACCCTTAGTCTCAGGAAATTGGAATAATTGCTCTCTTATACCTTGGGTCTCAAGTTGTTGGGTACCACCAAGTGATGGCCTGCTCCTGATCAGCTGCATGGGTATCTCTATGGGCACTGCTGTGGAGTTTTCTTTACAGGGATATAGAAGTGGTTTGCCATGCCTGCTTCCATGGAGAGGCAGGGATTAGACTGTCTACCACTGCTTTCCAGGTAGTTTGTTCTACCACTGAGCTACAGCCACTCCTTAGAAAGAGTCCCAAGACTTCTTGGCAATATGGCTGGACTAATAGAAAGAAAATGACTTTTCTGCAGTAGGCAGAGCGTTTTCCTCCCCACTGAAGATCTTGGTTTCAGAAGGTTTTTAATCACCCAGACAGCATTAGGCTAGATAAGTTTTAAGCCTGTTCACCCACCTTAGCTCTGTGATAGTACTGTTACCATATCACAGCAGTGGATTGCAAAGAAAAGTTTAAATTCCTCTCAGCCTAGTACTGCGGTGGCAATTAAGGATGATATGTGCCCTGCGAAAGTGAGGAAAGAAAGAATTGTGTGCATTGATCAAGATAGAAATAGGCATAATGTGCATGCAGATTGAATAAAGAGTAAATGTATATGCTGTATGGTTGAGACAAGGGTCCTTATGGAATCATGACTATCAGGCTCTGGTCAGTGCCGATAGGGCTCCCTTTGGGGGCAAGGCAGTCTCCATTGCTTCCTTTGGACTAGTAAGGGTTTGTTTCCTTTGCAACAATTGTAATATTTACTGTGGCTGGAAAATCTTGAATGCAAATCCCTAGGCTTTGCCCAGAAGTACATGTAAGGATGTGACACAAATATTTCTAAATTAATTAAATAATCTTGAGTACGTTAATGCTGTTCTCAAGCCTGGAATTAGTTAGCTGCAGTGGCCGGCTCCCATTAGGACAAGTGGGATGGACAGCGAGCAACTAAAAGAAGGTGGTCCCAGGCAACAGAACAGGAACGCTTGGTACAGTTCTGCAGTTTTGTTCAAAGCCACATAAATATTGACTTCAGTAAAGATACGATATACATACATTGGCTAACTGTCTATCAGAAAATGTACGAAGTAGAAGAAAAGGGGGGACCCAAGCACCACATTACTAGATGGTGAGGTGCTCCCCACTTTGCCCTTGTGAACCAGCCACTTCTGACTGCCCGAGGAATGTGATTGTCTGTGTAAAAGCATCCTTTGGGTTCTGTACTATTGGGGCTTGGGTCTATAACACTGCTGCAACGTCCCCCCTTTTTCTGTTCTGCACTGCAAACTGATCTTCTTTCCTTCCTAAAATGCATTTGCCTTTTGTGACTGAAGTCTAGGAGAGTAAGTCCCTTGAACATGTCTGTCAATAATACTTTGCATGTCTGTGTCATGTGAATATCAAGTAACTGGTTTTCTCCTCTTAAAGAATTTGTTTGCCAAACTGTCTCTTCTGTTTAGTATGAGGTGCAATTTGTGCTAGCCACTTAAGATAAGTGGTCTGATCAATGGGGTGAAAACAGCAGTGCCGAGTGCCTGTTGGGAGAAAATATAGGAAAACTGGGTGGTGGAGAGGACTTTGGAATCCTTAAGGGATTGTCCACACTGAAACATTTTGTTGCAAGTCAGACTAGTTTGAAAACGCTTCTTTGCTGAAGTCCAGTTACTTTGTTTTTGTCCACCAAGTTTTCTTGTGTTTTGTGTCGTGGAGGATATGTGAAAGACCTGTTTGTATACAGATTTGTTGAAAGGCTGTTCCTGTTGAGTATTTATTAATTTAAATGTCCAGGGTGATATTTATTATGCATTGATATGGATTTGGTGTTTCTGATAATGCTAATGCCCTTTTCCTGCAGAGTAGGAAAATAAAAGTGGATTAAGTATCTGCTTTAATTCCAAAGAATAGGATCAAGGGGAAAGGGATGGGATGTTTCATTACCTGAACTGAAATGATGTAAGGCATGGTATTTTGTAATAAATATGTATTTTCACTTTAGGATTCTCAGCTCCGTCAGAGTACAACATACAGTTTACACCAACCTCAGGGAAATAAGGAGCATGGCACTGAGAGAGATGGCAGCCTGTATAAGAAAAGTGATGGGTGTGTATAAATATGGTTACTTTAAACAAAACAAGTTTAGAAAATAAGCTTAGGAATCTTCTGCTGTTCAGTCAATAAGTAAGTCAGTTGGTTTATCTATCACTTTTCCAAATACTGCTCAGCTTAAATAACAATAGGAAAAAAATACATGAATCAGTTTATCTGTTTAAATATAGTTTTATTAAAGATCTTCCATTGCATTAAAATTAGAATAAGGCAAAATAAAAGGAAAAGATTAGATGACTTCTGATTTTCTTATTGGCGAGTACAAGTATACCTGAATTTAATGCCTCCTCTAAATATTTTGAACAGTTCTAGTTCTTTTAACAAAATGAATTTATTTGATATCAAGCTTATTAATCCTCACATCCCAAAATTAGCAGGTTCTCCCCCCCTTTTTCATATAGAAAGCCCATAAAGGGTTCCCAATTTTTCAAAAATAAGTGTTATTTTTTACATAACTAAAAACATGCCAGTTTATTCATCTCCACCCAGTCTGTCAGTTTTATCAGCCCGTCGTCTGTGTTGGGTGCCATAAAGTTCTTCCATCCTGTCATGAATCAGTTTATCAACAATATGATGTTCTGATAATATAACCAATAGAAAATAAAAGCAAAAGGAGCACCAAATGCAGCTTTCTCCCCTCAGTGGCCTAGCCTAAAGCAGGCACACAGTTCTTATACTTGCCTGGGAAGAATGTGATACGCTCACTGCAATTCAGAAGGTTTCACTGTTATTTAGATTGCTTTGTCTCTTTTTCTAAATTCCAGAATCAGAAAAGTGTGGCAGAAGAGGAAGTGTACGGTTAAAAATGGTTTCCTTACGATTTCCCATGGTACCGTAAGTATTTGTTTATAGTATTCTATGCACACAGTCTGTGCTCATAGAAAATGCCAAAATAGGCCACAGTTGTATTTATAGTTATGGAATGAGCTAGGTTCTTTATAGTGCATGTTTAGTGAGGTTATTGGATTTTTAAAAACGAACTTGGCAAAACTGCTGAGAGAATTAAAATATATTTGGTTTAAATCCAGCCCATTTTAATTTTTATGCCTTATGATAGATAATGAAAATAACCAAATATTTTACTACCCTGATAAAAATAATAGGATTGACTTGTACAAGTGTGTAGGACAATACAGTATAAGCATTGTATTCTGAAGCTATATGACTATTACCGTTTTTGCTCTATAACATCATAGTAAGTCTGCCTCAGATGATGAGTGGAAAATGTGGCATCTTGTTTAGATCCTGCAATTGCCTCTTACTAGCCCTGCCAGATGGCAGGATGAAGTTGCAGGATGACCATGAGTCTGTACTTGTCTGGGTGCGGTGCATACTTTTCAGTATTTTGATAGCACAGAATACCTGGAAGTACACAATTGTTGACCCCCCGTGCATGCACAGCAGCCATTTTTATTTTTTAATTTATTTTATCCCACCTGGAGGTCTCTGGGCAGCTAACAACATTTAAAATCAAACATTATTAAAACAATGGCAGTACGTATTAAAACAATAGCATATGCAAGTGGGAAGGGAAAAAATGTAATCCCCATTTAACCAAAGGCCAGGGCAGAGAGGTGTGTCTTCACTGCCTTCCAAAATGTGTACAATGAAGGTGATTGGCGCACCTCAAGGAGACCATCGTAGCCTAGGGGCCATCACTGAGAAGGCCCTCTCCTGGGTTCCCACCCCTTTTGCTGCTGAGGGTTTTGGGACAACCAGGAGGGCCTCCCCTCCAGATCTTAAGGTGCGCGTTGGTTGATACGGGAGTAGGTGTCCCTTTAGATATTTTGGGCCCAAGTAATTTTTGACTTTTTGGGGGAGGCCCTGTACATGTTTGGTGGCCATTTTCAATATGGCTTCAGGGAGCAAGTGTCCAGACAGATAAACCCATATCGCTGTTCTGAGAAAAGCCAGGTTGGGAATTCTTTTTTTGGAATAGTGATACCACAGAATTTCAACTTTATGTCCCAGGCTTTTGTTGGGACTGCCATGCTTAAATATCGCAATCCCAATATAGCCCTGAGATGCAGCCTAAGTCTAAGCTAGAGCTTTTGTAAGTGAAACTAGATTGTTAGGTCTGTGTTAGGGGTATACACGAATGTTTTTTTGCATTCGAATTTGAATCGAACTGAATATCCGAACATTCGATTCAATTTGAATGTTCAAAATGTGAATGTCAAAAAATCCGATTCGAATCCGTAACATTCGAATATATTCATTCGAATAAAGATACGAATGTTGACAACATTCATATCTGTTACATGTATCTGTGCGCATTCTGTATGCATCCCGTTTTCATCCCCCATTATAAGCACAAATACGTATAATATTTGTACAGGTACATTTGTAATACATACGTATCTGTACATTCGAATCATTTGAATATTCAAACTAATGTTTCGGAAAATCTGAAATCCATTTGAATGTCTAAATTCGAATGTTATTAAATCCGATTCAAATTCGAATGTCAACATTTGTCGGATTTGAATCAGATATTTGAATTTTTGAATATTCGTGCACATCCCTAGTCTATTTCGGATTTGGTGCAGAGGTACATCTTACGCAGGAAATACTGCTGATGTGTAATTTATAAGTCAGCAATGACTTGCAAAAAGAAAGTGATTTTTTTCAATCCATTGTAGATCAAATTCCAATTCAAAGTAATCCAAGATGAGACTCCAATTGGCCTTGCCACTCCCTCTTCCCTGTCTGGTTCCTCCCCCCACCCCTTATGCTACTACAAATTACTGTTATAGAGAGAAAATAAAATCTTATCTTGAAACTAGGGTATGCTTGTAAGCAACATGCTTTTAAGCAACAGCTGATTTTAATACATTGAGTCAAACTAGAGTCCCAACCTGAAACTTCATATATTTCATTAGCTAGCACAGAAAAACTTGCATCACATTTGGGGCATAATTCAAAAACAGTACAGAACAAAATATCCCACTCTTTTACCACTCTTGGGACAGCAATTGCAAGATTTCTTAAGGGTATTAGGAAGATCAGTTACTTAAAGAATTAATTGCTCAGAACTGATACTGTAGGTACCTGGCTAGCAGGGACTTCCCTGGGCAACTCCAAATGGCCATTATTCTGTTCACACATTGGCCATGGAGATGCCTATGGAAAACTAAAAGTAAGGAAGTAAACATCATAGCTCCTCCACTGATTTCATCAGCAGTAGTACTTGGAGCAAACATCCTGATATGGGGCCATTGTGACATCTGGCCACTGACAGTATAATACTGCAATCCCAACTGGGCAGCAGTTTCTTATAGTGTAAAGTTACCCACTGAATTGGTCTGGTAGTCTTGTTCTCCCAGTGGCCAACCAGCTGCACAGGAGAGCCCACCAAGCAAGACTCAAGCATGCATCTTTCTCCGCTTGCAGTTTCCCAACAGCTGTCCTTCCTTGTTTACACATCTTATGTGGATAACATATCCAAGTTTTATACAATATTGCGCAAGAAAATTTGGCTCCTTATCTGCACTGGGACCTATTCCAGATTATATCCTGGAATAGGACCTGTCATCTGGAGGCTCATGCAGATTATACCAAGCCCTACAGACACTGGAAGAGCTATTTCATACATCTTGCCTAAATGTTAAATATGAATGATTAATCAATTATCCCTGCTACTTACCTTCAGTTTCTACCTTGAATAGCTTTTTAATGACTCCTTGTGCTATAGGATAGTCCTAAGAGTGGGCCACATTTGGGTGATAAAAAGTCAGGAACAGGTCAGGTTCTAATACTGGCTGATCAAGTGACACATTTCAGCATTCAACTCACCATGGACTAAATAAGTATTTTAAAAGTCTGATTTAAAAGGAATCTTAAGGTTGTTTGCTACCACCATTACTTCCCTAAGAGCAGTAGTAACGAAACAGGAGTCTCTCTGGCCCTGACTGTCTAACAATCAGGTGATCATTGGGTTGTTAGGGAGCACAAAGAAGCTGAGAAGAGACTCACATCTGGTGTGAGGTTGTGCCACCTCGAACTTGTGCCATTTGTGCTCAGTGTTTTGAGGTGGTTTTAGGTGCTGGGAGAAGTAAATTATATAAATATATATTTAGATTATACTCTTTGCTACCTTGTTTGATTCCTTGCTTTTGGCATATTGATGTGGTCAATTACAGTGCGAAACAATCATAGGACCTTTTTGCAGTTGCAAGATTGGGAAAGCTGCACATGCTCTGACAGTACATTTACACACCATGGAGTCACTTCTGTCCTAGAGTGTCTCTGAGTGCACATGGTTGTTCCAATCTTTGGTAGCTGGGAGCAGTAAAAACTGCTCCATACCTATACTAGGAGTGCCTATAATACTCATAATACAGTTTTGCATGTCGCTTTGACGTTACTTCCATGTGAAGGGCATGTATAATAATATAATAATAATATTTATTTGTATACCGCCCTATGGCAAACCAATCCGGGCGGTTAACAACAGTAAAATATAAAATATAACAATTAAAAACACCTTATCCCTCCCCCCCTTAAGACAGTATTAAACAATATAACGTATTAAAACACAATATCAATGCGTAAAACAATAATTTAAAAACTAAAAACCCTGATGTCCCTCTGTTGATCCTCAACCATCACTAAGATGGGGCCACGGGAGGAATCAGGGAATCTGGGCCGGGATGGTTAATCTGGAAAGGCCTGCCGGAAGAGATCCGTCTTGACCGCCTTTTTAAAGCTGTCTAATGATGTTATCTGACGGATCTCATCCGACAGGTCGTTCCAGAGTTTGGGGGCGACAGCAGAGAACGCCCTCTGGGAGGTCGCCGCAAGCCTAGATTTTAGAGGCTGCAGTAAGTTCCTCCCAGAGGACCGGAGAGTACGGGGAGGATTGTACGGGAGGAGGCGGTCCCTGAGATAGCTTGGACCCAAGCCATTTAGGGCTTTAAAGGTGATAACCAACACCTTGTACTGGGCCCGGAAGCTGATAGGCAGCCAGTGGAGGGACCTCAAAACGGGAGTGATGTGGTCCCTCCTAGATGTTCCTGAGACAAGCCTGGCTGCCATGTTTTGAACCAGCTGTAATTTCCGAGTCAAGCACAGGGGTAGCCCCATGTAGAGTGCATTACAGAAGTCAAGGCGTGAGGTTACCAGCGCGTGCACAACAGTCTCGAGATCCCTTACTTCCAGAAAAGGGCGCAGCTGGCGTATCAGCCGAAGCTGATAACAGGCACTCCTGACCGTCGCATTTACCTGATTTGTCATCAGGAGCGACGAGTCAAGGAGCACCCCCAGACTGCGAACACAGTCACTGGAGGAGAGTGTGACCCCATCCAGGACTGGAGGTTGCAACCCAATTCTTGGTTTCGGGGCCGCTACCATGAGCACCTCCGTCTTGTCTGGATTCAGTTTCAGTCTGTTTTTCCTCATCCAGCCCATTACCGCCTGAAGACATTCATTGAGAGAAGAGATGCCATCGGAATTCGAGGCCGACGAACGAGACACGGAGAAATAGATTTGGGTGTCATCAGCGTACTGATAACACCCAGCACCATGACTCCTTATTATCTCACCCAGCGGCTTCATATAGATGTTAAATAACATCGGGGACAAAATAGCCCCCTGAGGAACCCCACAAGTGAGGTACCTCTTACTGGAGCTACAGTCCCCGAGCAGCACCCTCTGAGACCTGCCCGAGAGGAAGGACCGGAACCACTGCAAAGCAGTGCCCCCGATGCCTAACCCCTTCAGGCGGTCCAAGAGGATGCCGTGATCTATAAGTGTCAAAAGCCGCTGAGAGGTCTAAGAGCACCAACAGGGTCACACTCCCCCTGTCAATGCTCAGACGCAGATCGTCGGTCAAAGCAACCATGGCGGTCTCAACCCCAAAGTCTGTCCTAAAGCCGGTTTGAAATGGGTCTAGATAATCAGTTTCATCCAAGACAGCTTGGAGCTGAAGGGCAACCGCCCTCTCGATCACCTTGCTCAAGAATGGCAGCAATGACACTGGCCTATAATTCCTCATATCCAGGGGGTCTAGGGAAGGTTTTTTCAGGAGCGGCCTAACCGCCGCTTCCTTTAAACAAGATGGAACATATCCTTCCCTAAAGGATGCACCGATGATATCCGTAAGGAATCTCATCAATGCATCCCCCCCCTGGACGGCCAGCCATGATGGGCAAGGGTCAAGAGGGCAAGTTGTCTTCCTCACCTTACCAAGCAGCTTGTCCACGTCATCAGTACTCACAGACTGGAACTGATCCAGTATGACTACATCGGCGGAGTCACTGGACGCCTCGCCTGTCGACTCTGTTTCAACGGTGGCATCTAAGTCGGCTCTTATCTGAGAGATTTTGTCTGCAAAGAAGTTGTTAAACGCGTCACAGCAGGCCGTCGTCGGGTTAAGTAAGGGATTTGGCGCAGGGGGCACCTGCGTCATTTCCCTCACCACCTTAAACAGCTCTGCTGGACGGAACTCTGCAGACGCAATACGTGCAGAGGAGAAGGCTCTCTTCGCTGCACGTATTGCCTCCCGGTAGGAACGAAGAAAGTTCCTATGGCGAGTTCTGTCGGATAAGAGTCGAGTCTTCCGCCACCTGCGCTCTAGCCGTCGTCCAACCCACTTCATCTTCCTCAGCTCTGGCGTGAACCAGGGCCTCCGATTTGGGGCGGGATGGCAAGGGCGCTTGGGAGCGATCGTGTTGATAGCCCTGGTAAGATCGGTGTTCCAGGTATTGACCAGAGCATCAACAGGATCACCGGCATTCCCAACCATTAAGCCCTCTAAGGCTGTCTGGAATCCAATGGGCTCCATCAGCCTTCGAGGGCGGACCATTCTAGTGGGTCCGCCACCCCCGGTGGGGCAGATATTGGCTCTAAGTTTCGTCTTGACCAGGAAATGATCCGTCCATGACAATGCGGAGGTACTTACCACCTCCGCCCACGGATATTCCTGTTCCGTACTGAAGACCGCATCGAGTGTATGACCTGCACAATGTGTTGGCCCTGTGATCAATTGGGATAGGCCCATGTTTGTCATGGTCTCCATGAACTCCCGAGCCGCACCTGTTAAACTGGTCTCAAGCGGGATGTTGAAGTCCCCCAGAACTAAGAGTCTGGGGGTCTCCAACAACAGCTCAGAGACCAGCTGTGTCAGCTCAGTCAGGGAGTCTGCTAGACAACGGGGTGGCCGGTAGACTAGCAAAATCCCCAGACTATCCCTGGTCTTCAGGCTGAGGTACATACACTCGAAATGTACTGTGTTCCGGACAGGTATCCTGGTCAAGATTAAGGTGTTCTTATAAACCAGAGCCACTCCGCCCCCTCGCCCACTTCCCCTCACCTGCTCACTGACAGAGTAACCAGCTGGGAGGGCCTGCGCCCATATGGCAGTGCTATCCTCTCCCAGCCAGGTCTCTGTGAAGCAAGCCAGGTCGGCATCTTCATCCAGGAGGAGGTCCTGGATGATATAGGTCTTGTTTTTTACCGACCTGGCATTGCAAAGGAGCAGAGTGAGGTTCTGTGGAATGGTTGGTCTGCTCTCCAAGCCATTCTGGGAAACAGAGGGAACTGAAGACGGGATAGCTTTCAGACATGTAGGGCTGAATTCACACTTAGGCCTCTGGAATGCAGTTATTTTATTTATTTTATTTATTTATTTCCATTTCTATCCCGCCCCATACCCGAAGGTCTCTGGGCGGGTAACAATGGATCAAACAACATATTTAAAAACATATTAAGAACAAAATACAGATTAAAACATATTTAAAACACAATACAAATTAAAACAAGGTACTTAGTTAAAAATTCTGATATAAGCCGTGCGCTCCATAGTGTATTCATAAGAATTAAAACTGGGGGGGGGGGAGAATGTATCTCCTCAGCCAAAGGTCAAGGCAAAAAGGTATGTTTTTACAGCCTTCCTAAATGATAACAAGGAAGGGGCATGGCGCACCTCACGGGGGAGACCATTCCACAGTCTGGGGGCCACCACTGAAAATGCTCTCTCCTGGGTGCCCACCAACCTCACTACCGAAGGTGGTGGGACAACCAGGAGGACCTCATCTTTGGATCTCAAGTCACGGGCAGATCGGTATGAGTTAGGACAGCTCTGGTCCAGAGCTGTACCAGAGCTGTCCTAATTGCATACTAGAGGCCTAAGTGTGAATTCAACCTAGGGGTAGGGCAGGTCTGGCTGCACAATTGTGTGCTGCATCACCCAATCACCATAGCAATGGCCCAGTCTGCATGTCCAGTGCAGCAGCAATTTGGGTTGGTTTTGAACAGAGCTATGTCCCTGATCTTAGCTGTCCCACAGAAGTTAAGTGTGAAATCCCTATATTTTTTGCTTTAGGCTATCATTCAGTACAGTCTCATTTATTTTGCAGGATCTTTTTGTTGAAGCGCTGTCAGTGATTATTTTACACACACACGTGTGAACAGACAAACGCAGAGAAAGAAGCTAAGGTGCAAGCTTACAAGAGTTCTTTTTCCTAACTTCTAAAGCTTTGCCTTGAATCCCAGATGTATCAATTCATCTGTGGGTTATTGTGTAAGCCATAGAAGTAACAAAGCACCCTGCTGAGATGTACTTTGTTACAGCTAGATATTCTGCCTGCATCTTAAGGACCTGTCTGCTGTCCTGTCATTCCTTTGTAACATTTCATAGGCAGTTCTTTATAACTCCCAGTTCCTTTGTTGTAGCTGGGAGGAAAGGTTATTTTTCTTCTCCTTGTTATATTAACTCTCCATCTCTTCCTTGAAATACGCTGTTAACCATGGTTTAGTAGGTTGCTCTTAAGGGTTTAGGGTACCACCTTTGTTTTTTAAGCAAATGGGAAGAAACTAAAGATGTGAGAGACAGAATAAATGCCCTATGACTCTGTCAACAGTGATGTCTGACTGCCAGAGATATTATAGAATAGGCAGCTCCTATTGCTACTCTAAAAGACGTAGGTATTCATGCATTAAATCAACTGCGTTGAACTTTGCTGGGTATATTACACCTCATGAAGTGCACAAATGAAGAAAGATCTTGGGTTCAGTAATACCTAGAACCTTGTTTTGTTCCATAAAATAAATGCCCAGTGGTTGTATACTTACCATAGGCAAAAAAAGTAAATAGCGTACATTTTCAAACATTTTGTAGAAGACACTTACTTGCAGTGTCTGATATATTCAGTAAGTACTGCAAGAGGAAACATGTGAAAACTGTGCTTTGCACTACAGTAATGTGATCTAGTGAAAATATGCATTTATGGTGAGATTGTTTTAATTTACCAAAAATATTTAAACCGGACTTTCATGAAAATACTTCAGGGTGGTTTAGGGTTGCATCTGCATTGGCTACCAGTTAGCTGTTGGGCCAGATTCAGAAGGATTTATCTTAAGCGTACAAAACCTTTAACAACTTGCAACCAGCTTACTTAGCAGCCCACCTCTGACAGTATAGATTTTTGAGATTATTGAGATCTTCATGTTAGGTCCTGTTGCACGTACCATAAATCAACAAATGTCATTTTGTGCCTACCATGGTCAGGGCTTCTCTGTGGTAGCACCCACCCTATGGAACAGTCTTCTTCTGAAATTCATGTGATGTCTGTAGGTCTGGTTCTTAGATGCCAATTGAAGACATATCTTTTTTTTCAGATTTTTCCAGCATAAATTTATTTTGTTTGTTCTCTCCATCCTTGATTTTAATCTTGTTTTTATATACCTGCTATTATTTCTGTTGTTTTTACTCTCCATACTTTGTGAACTACTTCCAGATTATATTTTAATGAGAAGCAGCATATAAATATTTTAAATTCCCCCCTTTTCCAGTGATTAAAATAGCAAGGCAGCAGATGCATTCTCAAAGGAAGATTTGTGTCTTAGAGATTAAATAGAAAACTTCTGTTTTCTGAAACAGTGTCAAAAATGTTTTATACATGTTGACCTACCTGCATGACATCTCTGTAACATATTTTTTTACGTGATGTTAGTATTATTTAGTAAAGAGCAATTTAGTCTAAAACTTTTACCTTCTTTGTTCATTTATTAAAGTTTATATTGCTGTCCAAAACTGTTCCAGAGGCTGGGTGCCATCACTGAAAAGATCCTTGCCCTCATTACTTTTATTTGTTGGAAGCACACAGAGTAGGCTTCCATTGCAGGACTTGGCTGTAAACAGAAATGTATGGAAGAAAATGCTCTTTCAGATAGTCTGTTTTGGACTCCGTTAAAGTTAACGGAGGTTTAGAAATAGACTAGGAGCTAGTGTTATTGATGAAGCACTCACATAAATTCAAGAGGCTCCGTCTCTGCTTTTGGCCTTCTAAATTAGCTGGAACTTACAGAATTTTCTTAAAGACAGCACCACATACAACACATTTAGTAATCTAAATGAGAGGTTATCAGAGTGTGAGTGGTGTAATAACAATGGTGGCCATCTGCACTTTGAGCACTGGAACAGCCCTACACTTGGCCACCGGTACTCAAAATGCAGATGGCCAGAGAAGGATTGAGCGAATTGCCATGGCAACATCCAGCTCGCACTTGGACATTTTCATGGCAATCTGGATGCTGCACACAACTGCACTGCAGTCATGCTGCAACACTGACTGCATTGCACCTGGAAGAGGGTGCGAACACCTGTTTGGGAGCAATCTAGTTACTGGTGATCAAGCTGTGGATTGCTTTTTAGCAGTCAGGAACTAGACCTCTCTGGGGAAAAATTAGCTCACTCCAAGGTGGTGGCAGGATTCAGATGCACTTCCCTTGTGAGTGGACTGCCATTCACTAGCAGGTAAGTGCAAACAGGTCCAAAGATCCAACTAGTAGAATTTGCTACCTCTGACAATGTGAGCCACTGAAGCTATTTGAACCTCAAAGGTAAGGATGGATTGATGAGCATCCCCAAATGTTAAAACCTGATCCCTCAAGATCTAGGGTGGATCAAATATCACCTGCCTGAATGGATGTGCTATCAACAACAACAATTCCATCTTAGTTCGATTCAGGTTCACTTTCTATAGGTCCTGGTCCTGGTTAAATGTCACAGAATCTCTGACTAAACAGGGCACATAGCCTGAGTTCATTGTCTGTAATTTCTTTCAAGCTGAAACTGAGAGTGTATCTTATGCCATTTTGCTTTCGCTTCAGTTACACCTGCTCTGTTTTGTTTTCTGGCTTGATTTCCCTAGAGAAGCATTTCTGTAAAAGCCATGACGCTAGCAAATACTGGGTTTGGGTCTGTGGGTGTAAATAGTCCTTGCTTCAGATTCGAATGCAGGATCCCTAAATAAGGGTTCAGTGTAAATAAATGAGTTTTTGTTCTTTTAATCCAGTTATGATGAAAAGATCCTGACAATAACCATACCACATCTGTTTTTATTGGGATTCTCCTCATTGTTAACAAGATTGAATTAATTAAAATTTATGTTTTTATTCTGTTTTGTTTTTTACTGTTGGTGAAAAGTGCCGCTAATATTCACATGTAGTGTCTGACTAGAATACCAAATTCTATAAAAAGGGTTTTTTTCCCCACTGCAGCTCTCTTGAAATTACTGTACTGTCTTCTGTTTTTGATAGTAAATTTTTATATGTTAGTTTTGTCGGTGACTTAAATAATCTGCCTCTGCTATAAAAAGTCAGAGAGCCAAATATAAACTGTAACGTATGGCTCGTCTTAACAACTGCTCTGTCACCTTTCCTTCCTGTGCTGTTGAGCTTGCTAATAACAGTATCAATTGTTTTTAATATGTCAGTGAAGCTTTCTATGTGAGCTGAATGCTGTGAGTCATGTGTGATGGGAGAAAAATATGTAGGGCTTTCATAAGACACCAGTTGGCCCAGTGTCGCCCTTGTATGGTTAGGTCTATATCCTAACCATAACGACATCAACCTTTGACCTGCTGTCTCTGAGGCAGATAAATACCTTAATATTATACAGTGGGAAGTGGCAGTCTGACCCGTTTCTAAAAATTTACATAGCTCTGAAATTGCCAATATCTAGTTATTTCCATTTTGGACTGTACCTTCAGAATACTTGAATACAGCTGTTCCTACACTGGGCCTTATTCTGGAATGTATCCTAGACTAGGAGTGTTTTGTATGCAAGCTAGTACTGTCTACGCAGGCCCCAGGTGAGTCTGTCATTGTCTGCACTAGCATGTGGACAACAGCCCCCTATCCCTGGATATATTCCAAAACCAGGCCCAGGGTGGAAAGGGCCTACCTTTCTTTTCTTATATTTTTGTGGGCAAATGTTGAATGTCAGTTGCACGAGCATCTTCCCATTCCAAATCGGAGGTAACAGAAAACGTTTTTAATCTTTCTGTGTTCTTACTAAGGGATATTCCTTTTTGTGTGTTTTTTCCCCTTTAATTAGGCAAATCGACCACCTGCAAAGCTCAATCTGTTAACTTGCCAAGTGAAAACAAACCCAGAAGAGAAAAAATGTTTTGACCTCATATCACGTAGGTTTGTTTCTCAGTTCATAGGTACTTTCTCTTTTAGTTAGTTATGCAAATCTTCATTTATCACTTCAGGGGGAAAAAAGTTAATAGTGAGATTTCAAAGGTAAATCTAAGACAAATGGAATATGTTATTGTCACAGGTTGCTTGATTTAGTAATGTTCTGCTTATAAAAAGCAATTTAAATATATGTTTAAAAGAATGAATCTTTATGTCAACGATTAGCTTTTTATGTTTGTCACTGAAAATACTTGGATATATGTCTCAGTTTTTGTTGCTTCATCTGTCCATTGGATGTGGTGCTTTCAGGTGTATTATTTCAGGTATTATTTCCTGATTTCATGTGCAGTTGAACCTTAAGGTCATCAGTATAATGTGTTGAGTATTTATATGGTTATGCGATTACAAAGAAGTAATATTTGCTGTCATGAGTTTACATGAGCTTGGACCTTCTCTATTGAAAGTAAAAATGCTAAGGGCCTTTTTGTACTTACCTGTGCAGGTCTGGATCTCCAGATCCAAATCAGGCAGGAGCTGGTTTCAGTTGTTCTGGACCAGTCCCTGCACTGGCTAGACCACCCATGGAAACACATTGGAACCTCCAGGGAACTGATTTTAGTGGCACAACAAGGCATGCTGTCAAAATAGGTCCCCAGTGGCTCTAGTATGCCAGTAGACCTCATTAGTGTGGTCTGCTGGTATTCCAGCCAGGAAGCGGACCAGGAGGCCATTTTGGGCCTCCTGATCTGGGATACACTCCATATCGTGCAGATGGAGTGTACAAGACTAGACAGGGCCAGACAAAAGGGGCCCAGAAGAGGACTACGGCGTGCACTGATTCAGATCTAAAGTAAGTGCAGAAAGGCTCATAGTTACGTGGACATAACCATGGAGTTTTCTTACAACAGTATGAAAATTGTTTTCCATTATATTCATCTGAGGAGCATGACAAGGATTTAATCTGGAACTTTCATTTTATAAGAATAAAGGCCTGCCACTGAGCTGCTGCTCTTCCCAAGTTCTTATATAAGAGATAGAAAATTGGATTTTGCCAGCAGAATCCCACTATCCATTGCCTGAGCTCTTAAGACAAAGCTTCTGGGACATAGTAGGGGCTTCTAGTATACTGAATTCCATTCAGCTGACTTCAGCTAACTATATTCCACATTAATGCCACAAAATCGACTCATTAGGAGAAAGCAGTAAGAGGAAAGTGGTAAAGACAAATACATTTTTGTGTGATCAGTTGGGTTTTGTTGCCTTGAATCAATGGGAATGAACTTCTACACCAAGCTATTGGTCATATGGCAGCGGAGGAATCGTGTAATACCGTTGGAGATCCCTGTCATACAGTTATACCCAAAGGTCTCAGAGTGGGTCACAATAAAATCAGTATAAAAACAGAAAATAAGTTAGCTAAAACGGTGGCACTGCCTACACTGAGAGGTGAAGCTGTTCAGGGGCATTAGATGTCTGAATATATACAATAAGGATGCCTGACACCTCTTGAGAGGAGGCTATTTCATAGCCTGGGGGCTGTCAGATAATGTCTTCCCATATGTCCCAACCCCCTTAACTACTGAAGGGAGTGGCATTGCCAAGGGACCTGACCAGCAGATTGTAGGACTTTGTTTCTATCCCACAAGTATTGGGAAAATTCTGCACAGATTGTTTGGTTAAGCTACTGTATTTCTTCAGAGTTTGCTGCAAATCTTTGGAGTTTATGTCAAAGCTCCAGAGAATCTTTGGAGTTTAAGTCAAAGCTCCTGAGATTCTCTGGAGAGTCTTTGGAGTTTATGTCAAAGCTTCGTAGATTCTCTGGAGCCGCTCTGGAGAATCTTCAAAGAATCTCCGGAGCATCTATGTAGATTGCACCCCCTGTCCCCCAAAACACCTAGGGTGACGGGCGGCCCCATGTGGGTAGATCCAGATTCACCACATGGGTACTCCGGTGTTTCCACTGCGAGCCAGCTAGCACCCATTGCTATTGGGTGCTAGACCACCCATGGAAACGCATTGGGTATTTTCCTTAATCCGGATCTTCTAGGTCCGGATTAGTAGAAGGGCCCATTCCTTAGATCTGGATCATCTTAGATCCAGATTAAGGCAGGTCAGTGGAAAAAAACCCACTGTGTCCTTCACCAAGGCTGCCTAGATCCACATTAATGTGTGGATCTGGAAGCCTAGATGGATTATACATGGGCCCTTAATCCGGAAAGGGCTTTTGAAAAGCTCCGGACCAGCTTAGCTTCAGCAAGATGGGGACCCTGTAAGCTTTCAGACAGCAGGAGATAGGGAACATTGTGGGGGAGCATCATAGAAGCTTGAAAGAGCACTAGTAGATTCTTGGCTACTTATATCAGAATAGAACTAATATTTTGAGTTTACCTCAGTTATGGTTTGATTGTTACTTTTTCCTGTGCATGCTGTGCCATAATGTATTCAGATCACATCTTCTGGCATCTTAAAGAGTGTGTTCATTTCTTGACCTTCTCCCCCAAATCAGTTATCATTATCCAAGCTCATTCTCTACCTATTTTACATTGTATTAATTTACTTCACAGTAGCCAAATTTTTTTGGCTTCTGAAGTATAGTAGTGTGGTGAATTCTTTTTAGCTCTTTCTCATATTGAGCACCCTATTTTTGCAGGGTGGATAGCCAATAAGCAGAATTTAACTTTATTAATTGTTCCTTTTAAAAAAGAACAAACCGGAATATAGATATTTCCAGTAACTGCAACTTTAAAATAAAGTTCAGCATAATTTAATTCTGCAGATATAGTTAATAGTTTTAAAAGATGCAGAAATTGAATTTTCTACTTTCATCAGTTCTAGTTTCATCAGTCTTGTAGCCCAAGGTGGTATATGTGTCATTCCATGTGGAAGTCCATGACCTCACTTTCTGGAAGGCCTTGTATGTGACTGGTCATGTTCAAGGCCTTCCAGGAAAATGGAGGAACACATGGCCTGGTGGGAGAACTCAATCCTCCAGAAGGCCTAGTAGGCCATGGAAATATGTCAACTGGCCTTTGTAAGAATGTGCAACTGGCAGCAGTGGTCCAGTGTGGACTGACAGGAAGGTGACACACCGATGTGAAGGGAAAATGTAAGGGACTGGGAGTGCAGTGGAAGGAAGACCAGGATATAATGGATCGGTGCAGTGTAGAAGGAAGGAGATAGGTGCAGTGGCTTGTTTGTATTTTTAAGATGAACTGTTTGCCCAGGTTTTTTCTTCCAGACACTCTTGGGAAGCTTTAAAAAACTCTTTAAAATTACCAGATTGACCAGCTGTTTTATGGATCAGGCAGGAGGCAGCAGGCATTCATCTCTATTAATTTTTAAGAGTCACAATTTAAAATTTGGAAACAAAACAAACACTCAATATATTCTGTATTTGTTCGCATCTGCCCCACCAGCAAAAAACATTCTTTGATTCCTTCTTGTTCCATATGCTCAATTTCATTCAGTGGTTTCTGTGGATACATTTTTGCTGAGTAATGGAAACCACACTGGCTGTCATCTTAAAATACTGCTCCTTCCTTTGCATGGACCTAAGTCTTTTAAGAAAAAGGAGTAAGTGGTCAACCTTTACTATTTCAGGCTGAAAGGCTCATCATGTAGTTAGAGGTTCACCACACACATATCCCTCAGTGTTTAAATTGGAAGTAACTTCTGTAGGTTGCAACCCAGTCCTCCAAGCTGTTATTTGTTTTGTTTTAATGAAAGTTTGTTAAGATTAATTAATGTCACATGATCAGACATTAAGGGTACCATATTGAAAACAGGATTCACCAAAGGAACATGCTTTATTTTTCATAGAATCATAGAGTTGGAAGGGGACCTCTATGGTCATCAAGTCCAACCGCCTGCTCAATGCAGGATTTCCTAAACCATCCCAGACAGATGGAGGTCCAGCCTCTTCTTGAAGACTTCGAGTGAAGGAGAGCTAACCACCTCCCGTAGCAACCTGTTCCATTGACTGATTGCCCTCACTGTCAGGAATTTTTTCCTAATATCTAATCTGCACTGACTCCTTTGAAGTTTCATCCCATTGTTTCTAGTCCTCCCATCTTGTGCAAGTGAGAATAGGGACAATCCCTCTGCACTGTGACAGCCCTTGATACTTGAAGACTGTGATCGTTTCTCCTGTCAGTCTTCTCTTCTGTAGGCTAAGCATTCCTAGATCCTTCAATCATTCCTCATAGGACATGCTTTCCAGACCACTAACCATTTTAATAGCCCTCCTTTGGACTTGCTCTAGTTTGTCAATGTCTTTTTTAAATTGGGGTGCCCAGAACTCTACCCTGTATTCTAGATGAGGTCTGACCAAGGTAGAGTAAAGAGGAATAATTACTTCTCTGAGCTTATCCATTATGTTTCTTTATTATTTCTAAACACATATATCCCACTTTTACTAGGTCTCAGCATACTGGCGAGGAGTGGTAATTATTTTTTGTTTGAAAAGAAAGATCTATTATCTTTGGACTCTTAGGCAGTAGTCCCTCAAAATCTGAAATTTTTCTAATTATACGCTCCTGAACTGAAACAAGTATGGCGTGTTAGGCCGTTTCTTGAACCAGTCCATGTGGAACAGTCCCACTGGAATGATCCGCCTCCTGGAGCAGTCCAAGTGGCCCTAAACAAGGCCACTTGAATTTAGTGTCTGTTCCAGGATCACCTCAGGCAGGCTCCAAAACTCACATCAGCTTTGACACACCTCCAGAATGAGTCTCCTGTTATACTGGACCACAGAGGCATCCTCACACTCTGTGGTTTGGTATACCACCAGCTAATATCCTGGTGGACCTCTTTAAAGAGGTATGCTGGACTAGGTGGCCATTTTGGACTGTCTAGTGCAGTCTGTCCTTCGTCCTCTGCAGATGTAGCATGCTAGCAGAAGGTGGGCTCTACATTGGACTGCTCCAGCCTGTGGAAGAAAGGTCTCTGGACCCTTTGTTAGACCATGCCACTGCTCAGTGATGGAATGGTATAGTTCTCTCATTCTACACAGTTACGTGCGAACAAGCTGTAAGTCTGCAATTGTTCACCTTACCTCTCAACCAGACAATAATCCAGCTTCATTTAACCATGAATGGATGATTCTAACCATGTATAATCTTTGACCAGTTAACATCACTAAAAATATCAAATACTGTATTTGGTAGAAAAATTATTGAAGGGTCCATATGCTAGCTCACATCTTTATCTCCTGAAGCATATTAAGACAAAAAAATGAATTAATGTCGGGATGAGAAATGAGGTTGTGGTTGGGAGAGGCGCTGTAGCTTGCATTGAATTGGGCTTCACCTGCAGCAATTTTTTACCCGATTGATGAGAGCCAAGATGCCACTTCTGATTGCAGTGTGGTCCCTCTCTATTTGAGCTAGTACTTCCTGACCCTGCTCTGGAGGATGCAATTTTGTTAAGAGTAACAAAGGCTGTTTGACCTAGTTTTTTTCATGGTGTGTTCTACAAAATGCAAGCTGTGCATTTATTGGGGTCAACACTAGGAATTCTTTATCATTTCACAGATGACAGAACATATCATTTCCAAGCAGAAGATGAACAAGATTGTCAGATGTAAGTTGCTTTAGTATTTTTGTGGTTGCCCTCCTTGCTGTTTCTTAGCCTACAATAGACAAACCATTATTACTTCAAGGGAAGGATGTCCCTTTGTTCTTGCTATCATCCAGACAAGCTATATTAAAATTCTTTCAGATTGTCTGCAGATAGCAACACAGAAAAAGTGAATGCTTGGAAGATCCGAATTGGGGTAGCGCTTTCAAATAGGGAACATTTCCTTCTTTCTGATTCTAGCTAAGATGCATGCTGGGAATGTTTTTTTCTTCATCTAGACATATTACTGTGAATGCCTGCCCTTTATGATTGTTACCTGGTTTGAGGACTGATTCTCCTCCACTGGAGATAGTCAGACTTCTTTTTCCTTTTTTTACAGTTTTGGCGGAGCCATCTTTCCAGAAGTGGTAGTTAGTCTATCCTTTGAGCTCTTCTTTCATCTTTTGCCCTTTCTGTAACAGTAATATTATGTCACTAACTTGAAAAATTTAAACTTGCAACTGTTTACTTTTCCTTGGCGAGTTTTGCGGAGCTCAGTTTTGGCTCTGGGGTTTTTTGAACTTAGGTGAATTGGGGGGTCTGGGAATGCTCCCATTAAGATCATCCATACTTTGCAGAGCTACTTCTATTTTGGAAGTGGCTCTGAGTATGTAAGCCCATCTCCCATCCTAGGTAGCCCCTATACTAGCAGACAGTGTTTTATCCCATTCATAATATTCATAAAATCAGTTATTCAAGTTGACCAGCCTTTTAGTTTTTTAATGGCTAAAACTGGCAGTCTGAATGTTGTTTTATTCCCCCTCCAAGTTGGATATCTGTGCTCCAGAACAGTAAAGAAGAAGCTTTAAATAATGCATTCAAGGGTGATGACAACACAGGAGAAAACAACATTGTTCAAGAATTAACAAAAGAAATAATTTCCGATGTGCAGAGGATGCCTGGAAATGACACATGTTGTGACTGTGGAGCACAAGGTGAGTTTAAAGTGCTCATGTTAGCACGTCTCCTTCTCCCATTCAAAGCTTCCAAAAGTAGAATTCAATATTAATTTGATGCCATTTAAGCCAAAAAGTATACCGCAAACATAGGTACCAGGTCCTACCATGGTTATGGGAAACCGTGGATATCTGAAACACTGAGAAATCGCATGTGATTTCCTATGATTCCTAGGAATTCCCATGCGATTTTGTGCTGTTTCTGACTGCCCCAGGAGACCTAATGGGGTGGGTTGGGGCTGCTGGTCCGGTTGACCGTGGATAAGTGAAACCACAGTTAATGGACCAGCAGATACCGCATGTGTGTGACTACATGTTGAAAAGACATCTGTCAGCCTCAAAAAGGAAATACCTACAATGAGCTGTAGTTAGAGCACTTTTAATATATTACCACTATTACAAATGTTTCTTTCCCCATTTACTTTCAAATTCAGTTGTCTACATAAAGCATCACTGCCCAGAATAGTCCCAGAATTTCTCCATTTTTTGTTTTTCTTCCTCCTCCTCCCTCTTCTGTCACCTTAACCACAGTTTCCCCATAATTTTGTCCCAAGAAAAATTAATTGTTAATATAGTATGCTCCTCTGTCCAAGACCAAAGCATCAGTTATTGAGCAAATGTGACAATGGGCTCCATTCTGGCTATAAATATAAATATGGGGATGAATATTGTTACAGACAGGACAGGTTTTTATGGCTTGTCCCTTCATCAGAGGAGACCATTGCTTTATTTCACTAGCAGGTTGAACTGTAACTAAAATCCAGCATTGCTATAAGTAAGCAGGGTTTTGGGGTGCGGGGCCTCCTTTTGCATGCTGGTGGGGTCTAAAGGAGGCTCCGCACCCCAAAACACTGGATATTTATAGCAGTGCTATAAATGGGGGCACAACTGGAGGCAGCTGGTCTTTCAGGCTCTGCAGTGAGCTTGTTTCTGTATTTTTCGAAGTGTATAAAGTACTGGTACTGTATGTTGTGAATGAAACGGAAGGTTGTGGATCTGTTTCTTTGCATAACCCATAATGATTGTTTCTTCCACAATATAATTATTAACCACTTATTGTAACTTTTTGCTGTTGATACGTAGCTGGTGTACTGTAAAAGACAGCCTTCTAAATTTATCCCAGTGGTTTGGTTCTTATTCTTCAGGCTCAGTTTCCTTGTTTGTTTTTTAAAAATTCATTTCTGCACAATTTTTTAAAAACTGATTTGTAAATTGCTTTGAGATGTTGTATGAGAAGTGATATAGAAACATTTTCAATAATAATGTGTATATGAGCAAGAACTTGGCTTTAGATCAGCGGTTCTCAACCTGTGGGTCGCGACCCCTTTGGGGGTCAAACTACCCTTTCAGAGGGGTCGCGATGAGTCTCCTGCCGCCCCTCTCTCCCCCTCCCCACTACCCCTCCCTCCCCTTTCCCAGCTTCCCTACCCCCATGGCTGGGGGTCTCCACAACGTGAGGAACTGCATTAAGGGGTCGTGGCATTAGGAAGGTTGAGAACTGCTGCTTGGATGATCTTGAAGGAAAATGTTTCATTAGACTTGGTTAGTCTGGGTCAGGACTGCTCATCCTTCAACCTTCCGGATGTTCCTGAACTACAGCTCCCAACATTTAACTCCTGCTGCAACTAATAAGGAATGCTGGCAAAGAATACTGGGAGTTGTAGTCCAGGCTGCAAGGTAAGCTGTCCCTGTTGGAGCTTTTCTGATTTGTTTGTTTGTTTGTTTGTTTGTTTCAGATCCTACTTGGCTATCAACCAATCTGGGCATTTTAACTTGCATCGAATGTTCAGGGATCCATCGAGAACTTGGTGTCCACTATTCCAGAATGCAGTCGCTCACGTTAGATGTGTTAGGAACATCTGAATTACTGGTAAATTGCAGCATTTGCACATTATACTAAACTTAAAGTTAATAATCTGCCTTGCACAGGCGTATTGTCCTCCCTTTTTTCCCTGCCCAATAGAAATGGAAAAATGATCTTGCTCAGTGACCAATGGGAAATCAGCATTTGGGCCTTTCTATACCTAACTGGCCTGATCCGACCCAGGGGGTCTGGATCAAAGAATCCCTCTGGTTTAGACCAGGAAAAGGCGTGATCTTCTGACCTGGCCTCCAAGGGCTCTGAAGGACTACAGGTTCTCCTTGTGTGCTCTGGTGTGTGTAGAAATGGTCTCCCTGGTAGTCCAGAAAACTGAGGTGGGTCTTCTGCACACCTCTGTGGTACAGACTGGGCTGAGCTGGTACTCCTGTAGTTCTCAGAATTGAGGACTGCTGGTAATCCAGATTAGGCCCCCATGGACTGGAATACACTCTATCCTGCATGAATGGAGTGTACCAGCAATGGGCAGGGCCTCCCAAATTCCACACTCGTGCAGAAGAGGGACCCTTAGCACACTTGTTGGTGTGGTACACCAGCAAGTACAAAAAGGCCTATTGTTTGCTCGAGCCACCTCATACTCTGTTTTTGTGTAAATGTTTCACAAACTCATTCTTTGCCTCATGCTTCTTTTTCACCATTCGTGCAAACAATGACTGATAGTCACAGTTTGTTAGGCACAACCTGGACAAAGCTAATGCGGATCAAGCACTTTGCAAGCATCCTATCCACGTCATTTGCATTTGTGTACTCATGTAAACCACCTACAGCAAGTATTTTGAGAGGGTAGTTTATAAATGAAGCAGTGCAATACAATTGCAAGTAATCATGCAGTTCTTTCTTATCTCCAGCTTGCCACAAGATTGCACACTTGAGCGTAATCATTCCCAGTCACATAACTTCCTCCTATGTTTTGGAGACTGTATGTCTGACTGTGGCCCATGATTGGTAAATGAGGAGCTAACTTTGTATTCCCACCGTGGCTTCTTTGGAGAAGACAAATCATGATGCTTGGATTAGGTATAATTGGAAACCAGAGACCTTCATTTATTGCCTCCATGTGGTAGATTCTTGAATGGGATCTCCAGAGCAACAGGCTTCAACCTTTGCTGGGTTTTATGTAGGGAGAGATGCCTTGGAGCACAGCTTATTTGTGTCTTCAGTGGGACACTTAAGGAGAGCTCTCCTGCACTACCCTTCAAAGGTCTTGGTTCCTAACTGCTTTTCAGCTGAAGGGCAAACTTGGGGACCAAATGAGTTGTTGGGGTCCTGCCTAGCATTATTTGAGAATATCTGAGTGTTTTAGTACAATGCATTCAGTATATTGTCTGAAGATATTCTTTGCTTCTGACAAAATCCCCTGGTGTAATTCTGCAGTCAAGTGCTGATATGCAATCCATCCACTGAATTGTGATCTGGCAAGAGAAGGATCTTTATCCGGGAGTTCAGATTCTTACATTCATGATAAAAGAGTTTTACTGGAGTTTGCTAATACAGCCAGTATATGTTTTCCTGTCATTAAACGTATAGATTTGGCATTTACTGTATTTTCTGGCGTATAAGACTACTTTTTAACCCAGGAAAATCTTCTCAAAAGTCGGGGGTCATCTTATACGCTGGGTGTTGTTTCTTATACAGCGAGTATATCCCAAACTCTATATTTTAACTGGAAAGTTGGGGGTCGTCTTATATGCCCAGTCGCCTTATACACCGGAAAATACGGTACTTTTTACATTTATGGAAAGTAAACGCCCTTTTTAATACAGTAACAAGAATGTTTCAGAACAGTCTTGTTTTTAAGGAACTGCAACTTTGATAACTGAAGTATTATTCAATAAACCTTATTAGCTTACGCACATGAAGGTTTTATTTGTGTAAAGCAACACATTGCAAATGCAGAGTTCAGTTTTTATTTTAGACTTTTGCCTTACATAGTGGAAAATGGAGAAAATGAGTTGCTGCTGAAATTCACTGGCTTTACATGTTGATGTTAACAGCTTGCCAAGAACATTGGGAATGCAGGATTTAATGAAATTATGGAATTTTGCTTGCCTGGAGATGAAATAGTCAAACCCAATCCAAGCAGTGACATGTAAGTATGAGTAATGGAAAACTGATACATTATGGTGATAAGAGGGTGAAGTATGTGTTATATGTTCCCTGCTTCAAATGTTGCTATGAACTTGCTTGTGACCTTACACTAGCCATGGTTTACAGCTTGAGTTAATTTATTATGGTCATTAACCAATTTACACAAACATGAATGTTCAGTATCCAGCGTTTTCTCAGTCAGCAGCTGTAACCAAAAGCAACTAAATCATGAGCTGGAACTATCTTCAGACTCTTGCATATGATTTAGTAATAATGTTCTCATTATAATTACGTTTGCTTGAAAAGGAGAAATATAAAATAAAAAACAAGAAGGAGCTGGTTGTTAGGAAGGGACAGCATTAGAGAAGATCTAAAAGTTCATAATCACTTCCAGTAGGCAGAATTCCATTATTCCACAATAAATTGGTAGGAGCGTTAAGGATGATATAAATACTTTATTTTTGTGAATTTTATTTTATTTTACTTTACTTTTGCTATTAATCTATCATTTGTAAAACGCTTTGGGTGCATTCTGACATAGCATGGAAAATCTGTGTTGTGGGGGAACAAGGATGCAGTCATTCCCATTCTTATGGTTCTAGTATTCAGCAAGTGTAACTGCACCTTTTAACCTCTTCCTCTTGCAAACTCCCCTCCCACCAGTCAGCTTCAGAGAATTACTTCCTCCTCTTCTGCCTGCTGCATTTCTGCATCCTGATGGCATCTACCCTAGTCTGCACCAGCATGCGGATGGCAGGCCCCTTTCTGTGATATAACCTGGAATAAGGCCCAGTTCAGAAGGTCCTGTATCAGTGATGGCCAACCTATGACACGCGTGTCACAGGTGACACACCAAGCCCTTTTGGGTGACACACCTGATCACCCTGGCACCTGGGCGTGTAGTGCTTGCTTGTTCTTGAAGTGTACAAAATACCAACTTTCAATTGAAGATTTAGCAACAAAAGTCACTAATGTAAAGAATTATTTGTTTTTGCTTTTAATAAAATATATATATCAAAAATATAACTTTTTTACTAGGGTTACAAATATCACAAAATTATGGATATTTCTAGATGTGACACAGCACCCGAGTAAAGCTAGGTTTTCTTGCGAATTTTGACACACCGAGCTCCAAAGGTTCGCCATCACTGTCCTATATGGATACGTGCATAAGAAGGGGACATCTGTTCTTCAGCTGTTCTTTTTAGAGGAGATAAAATTGGCATACCCAGTAAATGCAGTTGATTCTGTTCAGAAACCTAAATTTCTTTTCTTACTTTTAAAAAAACTGTGCTTAGGTATCTCTGCAGCAAAGCAAGGGCCATTATTAGTTTGCTAAAGGAAATCAGTAAAAGATCTGGGAAGAGGAAAGGGGAAGGTGTTTTTTGTGTGTTTCCCTTTTTCTACTTGCAGTTGCTTTTTTCAGTGCTGGTTCATATAGTTCTCCTGAATTCTGGGCCTTTTCTGCACTTGGCCTTATTCTGGAATATATCCTGGGATAGCGGCCTGCTGGCCACAACCTAGTGAAGCTTATGGCAGGCTTCACTTGGGGCCTTCCATAGTCCGTACCAGCAGGCAGATAGTAGGTGTTTGTTCTGGGATATATTCCAGAATAAGGCCAAGTGGAAAAAGGGACCTGGTATAAATACACAGAAAAGAAGGAATTCCTTTCTTTCCTTCAAAATAGTTATCCCAGTAGAGTTCATTTCAGGGGAACTCTGGATCCGGCGTGGCGGAGTGTGTCTGTGCTCTGCTTCTTTTGTGGCATCTTTGAAAGTACACTTGGTTCATGCATTTATAAAGAGTAGGAAAAGTCACTTGAGATGAGAACTTGACTCTGTGTCCAGATTCTTAATAATATTCAGTCTAGTAGCAATTAACACATTTGTGGTTGCATTAAAAAATAATCCAATGAACAGCTTGAAGTGAACAATGATGAATCAATCAGTTTAAAGTCCATATTTCTCAAAGTAACCATGAAAGGAGGAAATTAAAATCCTGCAGCTTATTCTGTGCTTTAGAAGGAGGAAGACTGAAGTCTTGAAGAACTGGGATTTGCATGAAACATACCAGTTGAGCTTATCATTTATAATAATTAAAGATCCTGTAACTATACATGAAGGCGTCGACCTCAAACTAAATAATAAAACATGGTTTTTAAAAAATCAGTGCTATGGTTATTTGAATAGTGAAAGAACATCTCACTTGAGTATCTTTGAAGTCAGTTTTAATTTAATTTGAAAAGAATGTTTATATTTCCTGTAGAGAGTTAAAGAAAATACATTTTTATGACTAGGTTTATGAATTCAAGCTATTTGATTAATGTACTACTGGTACTAAATAAGGCAATAATTTGAGGTCAAACAAAGGACCATAAGTATAGAAGTTCCATGTTTTTGACAACAGTAGAAAGAAGTTGAAAGTAGAACAACTGGAACTTATATTAAGACTTAATATATATATGTTGGAAAACATATATCTGTTGTTTATGATATAGGTCTTCCAGTATTTGCGAAATGTACATTTGCTTTCTGTTCTTTTCATTTCAGGAATGCAAGAAAAGATTATATTAATGCCAAATATATTGAAAGAAAATATGCTAGGAAAAAACACTCTGACAATGTGAGTAAATTACAAAGCCTCTGTGAAGCAGTGAGAACAAGAGATATTTTTGGATTGGTTCAAGTATATGCTGAGGGTGTGGATCTAACAGAGAAAATTCCGCTAGCAAATGGACATGTAAGTACAGAATAGTCTGTTGTCAAAATATGAGCATGAAATGATGCATTTATGGGATCACAAGTAATTTTTGTATCTATGTTTGTTTTTTAATCACTGAAATTTCAGGGTTGTGACCAATAAGTAGATAAAATAGTATAATAAAGAACAATTAAAATAGAAGAAAATTAACGTAAAACATAAAAACAGACTTTCAGCAACATTCTGAAGAGTTGATCAACTTGATTCTAACAACTGTTTTGACAAGACATTGGGAAAGGAATCCAAAGGGAGCGACCATGACATTTTAAAGTAAAGATTAATTATCTACAGCATTCTTTCTGAAATAGCATCCACAACTAATGAAAGCCAGTGCTGGCTGAGGTTGTGAAGGCAATATAGAGCAATCCCCACTTCTGTCTTCTCTGAGCATATGATCCAACATTCTCTCCATGCAGAAGCATGAACTTTATTTTTGAATGCCGGTGTATGGAATAAATGTAGCTTCTACGGTTTTGCCTGTCATGCATCTTGAGCTTTGAACTTGGATCCCATCTAAAATCTTTTGCAAGTGATCCTGTCCCTTGATCTACTAACAGCTATATGTTTGATAGACAGACTCATGGTCACATGCTTACCTGCAGTATCCTACCGGGACAAATGTCATTAAACCAAGAATGAAGTATAATGGAGAATCTTGCTGGATTGTTCCTCTACCGAAAAACATTAAGGGATATCCATTAGCTTAAGAGGAATTAAACTAAGGGCATTGCTGTGACTCAAAGTCCCTTGTCCAGGGCAGTGGTTCTGAAAAAGATCCATGCCATCCCTGAGCATAAGAACATAAGAGAAGCTTTGCTGGACCAGGCCACAGCCCACCTACTCCAGCGTCCCACGGTGGCCCACCAAATGCTCATGGGCATCTCAAGCAGAGACAAGGACAAACCTTTTTCTGCTCTCAAATCCCAGCAAATAGCCTTAGAAGCCTCCTGTTCCCCCCCCCCAGCCTGAAAATTATAAATAGGCATTCATTCTAGTAGGCATTCATTTCATTGATACATCTGTCATCCATAAATATGTCTAACCCTACTTTAAAGCCATCTAGACTGGTAGCTGTTACCACCTCTTCCAGCAGCAAATTCCATAATCTGATGACCCTCTGGGTGAAGAAATATTTCCCCTTGTCCGATCCGACTCTCCTACCCGTCAGCTTCATAGACTGCCCCCCTGGTTCTAGTGTTGTGTGATAGAGAAAAAATAAATTTTCTCCATCCACCTTTTCTATATTGTCCGTGCATAATTTTATATACAGTACTTCAATCAGATCCCCTCTTAAACACTGTCTCTCCAGACTGAAGAGGCCTAGGTGTTGCAGGCTGGTTTCATAAGGGGGATGTTCCAGCCCCTTAATCATTCTGGTTGCCCTTTACTGCACCTTTTCCAGTTCCACAATATCCTTTTTGAGGTGTGGTGACCAGAATTGTACGTAATATTCCAAATGTGGCCTTACCATAGATTTATAAAGAGGCAGAATGACACTTGCTGACTTGTTTTCTATTCCCTTCCTAATTATTCCCAGCATTGAATTAGCTTTTTTCACTGTTGCGGCACACTGGTTTGACACCTTTATTGAACTGTCCACCAAAACCCTGAGATCCCTTTCCTGGTGTGTTGCAGAAAGCTCAGCCCCCATCAGTTTATAGCAGTGATGGCCAACCTATGACACGCGTGTCACAGGTGACACACCAAGCCCTTTTGGGCGACCCACATGGTCACCCTGGCACCTGGGCGTGTAGTGCTTGCTTGTTCTTGAAGTGTGCGAAATAACTTTCAACTGAAGATTTAGCAAACGAAATTCAGCAACAAAAGTCACTAATGTAAATATAACTGTTTTTACTAGAGCTACAAATATAGTAAAATTATGGATATTTCTAGATGTGACACAGCACCTGAGTTAAGCTAGGTTTTCTTGCGAATTTTGACACACTGAGCTCAAAAGGTTAGCCATCACTGGTTTATAGACATAATTTGGGTTTTTGGCCCTGATGTGCATTACTTTGCACTTGTTAAGATTAAAGCACATTTGCCACTTGGTTGCCCTCTCACCCAGTGCTAAGAGATCCCTCTGGAGCTCTTGGCAATCTCTTTCAGTTTTTACTACCCTAAATAATTTAGTATCATCAGCAAAGTTTGCTGTTTTACTATGTACCCCTTCTTCTAGATCATTGATGAATAAATTAAAAAGTATTGGTCCCAACATTGAACCTTGGGGGAGCCTACTTTTTGCCTCTTTCCACCCTGACAACTGGCCGTTTATTAGTGCTCTCTGCTTCCTGCCCTTAAGCCAGTCACAAATCCAGTACAGAACCTGTCCTTTTATTCCATGGCTGATGAGTTTACTCCAGCGGTTCTCAACCTTCCTAATGCCACCACCCTTTAATACAGTTCCTCATGTTGTGGTGACCCCCAACCTAACCGTAACCGTAACCCCCAACCATAAAATTATTTTTGTTGCTACTTCATAACTGTAATTTTCCTACTGTTATGAATTGTAATGTAAATATCTGATCTGCAGGATGTATTTTCATTGTTACAAATTTAACATAATTAAAGCTTAGTATTCACATCAACCACAGCTGAATACAAGAGTGTTGTTTGACCTCCCAATACTGCTACTTTCTGCTCAGTAGCTGCTCTCTACTGTAGTTGTATGGGGTGTATGTGATGGGGTTGGCACAATGATATCATCACGCCAGGTACTCATATGTGGGCAGACCCGCCTGGAGATGGATAGAGGAGCGGTGTCTCAGTTCCTATGTGTTTTCTGATGGTCTTAAATGACCCCTGTGAAAGAGTAGATCGACCCCCAAAGGGGTCGCGACCCACAGGTTGAGAACCACTGGTTTACTCAGTAGCCTTTGATGTGGGACTTTGTCAAAAGCCTTCTGAAACTCCAGATAGACAATGTCTACTGGTTTGCCTTTATCCACGTGTTTATTGACACTCTCGAAGAATTCCAACAAGCTCATCTCCAAGGGATCCAATTGGCTAGTTCCAAACAGGGAGGTGTGATCCCTCCTGCATACCTCTGTGTTGTGGACCAGGGACCACTGTTCAAACAGGTCTACTAGTGATCCAGATGAAGGGCCCCTTGATCTGGATCGCACTCCAACCTTTGAGATGCAGTGTACATATGGTGGGTGAGGGCAGAAAAGTCCTACATTCTAAACCAAACTAATTACTTCTGATGCCAAAGCGAGGGAGAGAGATGAATGACAGAAAGTAAATTGTATTGTCTGTATGTGTATGTATGATACTTATATATTGTAGTACCATTCATGCAGCTCTGTAAAATGAATGAGTTACTTAATCAATAGAAACTTATTCTGATAGCTTGTTTCTCTGCAGTACTCTTCCAAAACTGAAAATTCCTTCCCTAAGCTTTCTGTTAAGTATATTCTAAAAGTAGCCACACACACCCATACATCTCCTTTCTACCCATTGTCTTTGCATTCTTGTTGGGCATCAACCACTTCAAGTTCATTAACCTTTGGCTTGGTCCACATCTTGATGCATTGGCGGTCTGACTTCAGTATCACAGCATTTTGACAACACTTCTTCCAGACATAGCATGAGCATGGGCATCACTGGGCTGTAATGAGTAGCAATTATGCTGCAACATCAAAGCATCATCATCGGTGCCCATAATGGCCCGGAGTGCATGGGATCACACTTCTGCAGTGTCTACACAAATAGTTATAGTTGTCAAGGTCCTGTGATACCAGAGTCATATTGCTACCACAGCAAGATGTAGGCCCAACTGTCGCAGTAATATCAACACCTAGCGTGCGTCTTCATGGCATAGTTATCTCGAATTCAAAACGTTTTGAGTTCGCGCAGTTCAGACGGCACTTCGGATTAACACGGTATTTCCGTGTTAAAGGACGTTATCCCGATTAGAAATAAATCCTGATCTCAACAGGTCTCACTCCGGATCGTGTGTCAATACGTGTTTCCTTTTTAACTGTGTGGACAGTATCGTTCCGGGATGAGATTCCGTGTTAAGGCTGTCCCGCCCCCCCCCAATCGCACTGTAACCAATGGCTGAACGTATTAGAAGCACGTCATGTTTAGGGTTTCCTTCATTGAAAAAATCCACCCTCAAACACCCACTATAAACCTCCAGTCCTTAAAGCTGAAACACTGTATCAATCTAAGCACTTCACACCTTAAAAATGTTGCAATTTGCGCAATTTCAGACCTTTGAAGGTTCGGAACAGTGGCTTTCAGCCCCCTTAAGGGAGGCTTGTCAGCCACTTAGTCCCCTGAAGGGTGAGAACAGAATGTCAACCGCTTTGAGCCCCCTCTATGCTACTTTGCCTCTGCCTGTGGTCACACCTAAGGTTTAATCCAGTTTCAGTTCACTTTCAGAGTGAGAGAATACACCAGCAAACTGACAAGCTGGTTTTCTTTCAGGGTTAATAACTCAGAAAATCCACCTTTAGACTAGATAATGTGGAAAGAAAACTACTGGTCACTTTGCTGATGTGTTCTCTCACTCTGAAGGTGGAGTGAAGCTAGATTAAACCTTAGGTGTGACCACAAGCCAAGGTTTTAATCCAGCTTCGGTCCCTGTGAGGTGGGGGGGCGGAGTTCCCTCCCGGCCACGGGGGGGGGGGGAGAGCAAGCGAGGAGCCCCCTTCGCCCTCTTGTCCACCCCTTGGCTCTCCTCCTCTGCGGGGCAAAGTGGCGGCAAAGCGGGGGAAAAGCGGCGGTGGAGCCCCAGGGAGAAGCCGCTAGCGCCGCAGCGCCGCAGCGCCTGGATGAATGGATGGATGGATGGATGGATGGATGGATGGATGGATGGATGGATGGATGGATGGATGGAGAGCCTTCCCCTCTGCGCCCGCTTGCTGGGCACCCCGATGGCAGGAATCCCCGGAGCAGAGGGGGTCTACCCCCAGCTGATGAGCGGCAGAAGGGCGCCTGGGGATGGTGGGGGAGGGAAGGAGGGAGGAAAGAAGGAACCACAGCCATATGCCTCTTTAATATTTAAAGCCCCTCAGCTGTATTACTTCCTTTCATTAAAATTGCGGAAATTCGCAACATTTTTTAAGAGAGTGAGCTGGTTCCTTTGCTACAGTGTAACGGAAAGGAAAGCCCGTCCCCCGGGAACTTTCGCAGCCTGGGGAACTTTCTCCCCGCTCTCTGCAGCGCCAGAATGGACGGACGGAAGGATGGATGGATGGATGGATGGATGGATGGATGGATGGATGGATGCTGCTGCTGCTGCTGCTGCTGGGAAGGGGGAGGGTGGATTGGGCAGGAAATTCACGGCGGAGCATGACGCAAAGAGAAGGGAGGGTGGGATCCTGGCAGGGAAAACCAATCACAGGAGAGAGTGCGGGCAATGGGCAGGAGGACAATGCTGCCATGTGGACTCCGAGTATTGATCCCGCGTTAAGGCTGCCATCGGAACCGGATCAACTTGCAAGTCGTCTGGACAGCTTTGTTCCGTTTCTTTTATTTCGAATTCTTTAAACCGAAATAACACATGCCATGAAGACGCACCCCTAGACACTTTATATTTTCCAGTCTTCTCTTGCAACTGAATTCTCTTACCATCCTTGTTTCTTCAAATTTATGTCATGTACTTCCATATCCTCTTTACTTTCTTTATGTCTTCTCCTGCCATATTCCTGGAGACATTCTTATCACCCCACCCCACCCAAAAAAGGATCAGTTATGGCTTTTCAAAGGTCCCCAGCTTATGTTACCTTTCTTACCTTTACAGACTATTCAGCAACCATTTTAGTTAAATGCTCGAAATCAAATACTCTTGTAATTTGGATAAAACCCAGTTTTCCCTTACTTATTCAATAGTACCTGTCAATTTATTTCTTTTGGCTTCGCTATTTCTTCTGAGAATTATAGCCAGCATACCCATTCAATATCCCCATTTCTGTCTTCAGATCCAGAACTGAACCTCCTGTTACCAAACTCCTGGCATCCCATGGGAAGGATATTGTTAGCCTAAGAGAATATCTGTTGATCAACTACAGCAGAATAGCTACCTTCTTATTGAGAATATTTATTCTCAAGATTTATGAGATGACTGCATTTTTTGCTTTAATTCTGTTTTATTAAAAGCTACATCAGGGATATGGGCAGGACAATGGCAGACTGTCATTGCAGACTGTCAACACCTTGGATGGCATCAATAGAACGATAAACACCTTATTTAAAATCAGTGAGAAATTTCATACAGTGTCTTTTCTCACTATGGGTCAAAGTTACCTTGTGTGTGCTGTGATTTCAGGAACAAGACGAGACCGCCCTTCACCTTGCGGTGCGATCTGTGGACCGGACGTCCCTTCACATAGTTGATTTCTTGGTGCAGAATAGGTGAGCCGTTTCAAGGTTACTAAAGCAGATTCCTTGCTTTTTCTGTTTCACTGTTCACCCTGGAAGGAGGGAGATTGCAGTTTTTTAAATATCTTAGTGATTCAAAGTGTAATTCTGCTAACATTTCATAGAAAGATGTCCTTCGGGAGTTGGATTATTCTCCTAAAATGAACTAAATTTTTGCTTTTCTTCCCTAGTGGCAACCTTGACAAGCAGACATGTAAAGGTAGCACAGCTCTGCATTACTGCTGTTTGACTGATAATGTTGAGTGCCTTAAACTGCTACTGAGAGGAAAGGCTTCCATCGAAATAGGTAAAAGGGTAAAGGATGCCCTTCTACTCTTACTTTTCCTTTCCCCTCCTGAATAGGCTATTTGCCTTGTGAATTCGAAAACATAATATGCAATAGTGTTTTCCACTCCCACGGTGTTTTAATGCAGATCTTTTTAGAAGACTCGCACACTTGGAGTAAAAGTCACTGAGGCAACAATGTAAAGAGGTAGTTAAACTCAGTGGCTAAGCTGTTTTAATTTCTGTTGCTATTTTATTATAGACTTTTATTGTGTCTGTGAGGCAACTTTTTATTTTATGCTTCACCCCCACTTCTATCCCATGGGCTCAGAATTTTTATGGTACGGATTAATGGTACGTACTAAATGGGAACTGGCTCACTAATACCATTGGGTATTTAAAGTAAGCAGAACATTCAGCTTGAACAAAGGAATCAATCACATCTTGCAATGGGGGCGCAGTATGGCTCATGTTAACATTTTTTAATCTTTCTGATGAGCTGAACTCATACTTTAAGGTCTCCTGTTGACATCAGACGGCACATTTGGTTGTCTTATTCCCAATGTTTAGTTTGTTCATTTTGAATTCAGAAAGCGTGTCCATTCTTAGTGATGTGAATTAAGGTTGTAAAGAAGAAGAACATGACATTTTCCTCCAATGGATTTGTTACAGCGAATGAAGCCGGAGAGACACCCCTTGATATAGCTAAACGCTTAAAACATACACACTGTGAAGAGCTGGTAAGCTTAGATCTCTGCTAGTGAATCTTGTCGATCTTCGTATAACTCATTTTAAAGGAAGGCATATGGATTTCTAAGGGCCCTCTTTGAACCCACAAGCTGGTGGGAGATTCCAACCCTTTTATTCATCCTGTCTGCTAAAACTGAATTCCCCTATATTCCATTCATGCTGGCATTGCATCAGTGGCCCTTTCTGCACTTCGATCCAGAATAAGGAGCCTCATAGTCTGGGTTCTGGGCCTCCTCATCCTCATGTTAATGTGGCTCAAGGAGGTCCTGCCCAATTGATCCTGCTCTGTCTGCACTAGATGGAGCAGGATGTGGATTAGGAGGCTCTTTTTTTTTTTGCCCTTAAAAGGGCCTTTGGGTATATTTTTCAGCATTTAACGCTGGAACTTTTAGCCACCAAACCCGTACAGAGTTCGTCCTTGGTGCTTCAGAGCATAAAACACATCCATGGCAATCACCGTCTTCCTCTTGTCATGGTCATGGCATAGCAAATGACATTCTCCAGAAGAATCTTCAGCACACCTTGAGTTTCCTCATAGATCAGGCTAGAGATACGCTTCACATCTCCACAGAGAGCTAAGCGGCAAATAGCAGGCTTAGTGATGCCTTGGATGATATCCCACAAGACCTTGCGGTGCTGCTTTGCTACCCCTTTCCCCACCCCTTTCTGCAGTCAGACATGTTCACCTCAACTGTCCAGCAGCAAGAATGCCAGAAGAAGGATTAGCAGAGGGGTGAGGTGCTTTTCAGAGGTGCCATACCGCTCCACCAAAAAGCACTCCCCAGGAGCCTAGGCTGGGTACAAAGGCTCACAATAAATTCACAGCTGTGGGGATGCATAAGCTGGATGAGCACCATCAGTGCAGATGGTGCTGATCCAACCCATGCCTCCATGCAGTCTGAATCAGTGGGTCTGGTTTTTACTATTGCTGTTGAACTATCATTATTATTAATTCATCTTTCTTGGCCTGAAACTGGGGGCTGAGGAACCGTTTGACCTTTTATACCAGTGATGGCTAACCTTTTGAGCTTGGTGTGTCAAAATTCACAAGAAAACCTAGCTTAACTCGGGCACTGTGTCACTTCCAGAAATATCCATAATTTTATGATATTTGTAGCTCTAGTAAGAAAGTTATATTTTTGATAATGTATTTTATTAAAAGCAAAAATGAATAATTCTTTACATTTGCTAAATCTTCAATTGAAAGTTGGTATTTTGTGCACTTCAAGAACAAGCAAGCACTACACGCCCAGGTGCCAGGGTGACCAGGTGTGTCACCTAAAAGGGCTTGGCGTGTCACCTGTGACACGCGTGTCGTAGGTTGGCCATCACCGTTTTATACCCTCAGCTTTTCTTCTCCTCTGCTGAGAATTGTGGGTGTTGGTGCATTAACATAACAGTTACAAGTGTGAATTCCAGTGTATCAGTACATTATTTTTAATGTCTATCTCGTTCTTCAAGGACGCTAACAGTTTAAGATAATTAGAATTGTTCTTTTCTCTAGCTTTTCTGTGAACCAGTTTGGTCTTGGGGTTAGATTTATCAAACTCTTATCTGGTAATTTCCTGGTTTGAGTCTGCTCGCCAACCACTAAACCAGCTGAGTGGCCTTGGGGTAGTCACAGCTCTTTTTTAAAGCTCTCACAGCCCCACCAATCTTGTCTGTTGTGGGGAGAAGAACAGAAGGTTTGTCAGCCACTTTGAGTCCCTTAAAATTATGATAAAAGTGGGTATAAAAGCTAACTCTTTTCTGTTGGCAACTCTACTCTTTCTTGTCTGAAAAGGTATTATATTACAAGGAAACTGGCAGTCCTATACCAAGAGGGTTTTAATCTGTTGCATGCCTAAGTTGTTTTCATTTAGAAAGAGAGAAAGAGGCAGAGATATAGATGGTATAGTTGGGGATTACAGATTAGATGAAAGAAAATGAATTTAATTCATTGTCACAGGCTATGTTTCCTGTTGTTTTTATTACTGGTTCTTCAGCTTACACAGGCCTTGGCTGGAAGGCTTAATTCTCATGTGCATGTTGAATATGAATGGCGATTATTTCATGAAGACCTGGATGAAAGTGATGATGAAGTAGATGAGAAGCTTCAGGTATGCATTTAGACAGTGTACTGCTTTATATTTTGTAATTGTTTGGATAAAACAAACCTAAGAACATAAGCAGAGTGCTACTGGATCTGGCCAAAGCCTATCTGTTCCAGCATCCCATCTTACACAGTGGCCCACCAATTGCTTCTGGGCATCTCAATCAGAAGGCAAAAGGAAAACCCTCACCTGCTCTTGACTCCCTGCAAGGGACTTGTTGAGGCACCCTTTGTGAACATGCTCCATCTGCATTGATTGGAGCATAGCCCAGTCTACTGTACGTAGATCAAAATGGCTACTTTAAAAAGGTCTTGTGAGTAAACCGGCCCAGGAAGTGTGTGGAAGGTTGCACACTTCCATAGGTGGGTTTTTGACAGCAAACTAAACTGAGCTGCTCAAATGGGTACCTGGGAACTCCAAAGCTAGGAACCCCAAAATTGTGTGGTCTTTGGTGCCAGCACAGCAGCTGTCCTGGAAAAGCCTCCCAAATGCAGATGGCTTGTTCCAAGACTGTAGCAGTAGTCTGGCTGCTGGAACCGCTCCAGCCTGGTCTAATCCTGCTGGCCTGATCCAGGAAAGGTAAGTACAGAAATGCCCTGTTTCCTTTTCACTCCGGTAATCATGTTATATTCAGACCACATTCAACATAGCAAAAATAGCAGTTCAGAAGTGTCTTAGAGATAGCAAAGTGAGCCTCTTCTTGCTCCATACCTTTTCTAGTCTGGATGATTCATGAGAGAGGGGAAGGGGCAGACTGGTGTGTCAACAATCCTGCCTGCAGACCATCTCTAAAGTACTGCAAATGTGCTTTGCCTTACTGTGTGTGAACACAACCTAAAACTGCATTCATGCATAGTGCGAAATTAATCTCAGAAGTGCCTTAGATATGTGACTCTGTGGCGCTTGTGTTCTCATTCCGTCTTTAATCCACCTTCTCTAGGCTAGAATGTTCATGAGGAGGGGTAGGGGTAGGCTGGCCTGTGAATGGGTCCCATCTTGGAACCATCACTAGGTTACCTCAGAGATGCTCTTTTTTGTTTGTTTTTCTGTTTGTGAATGTAGCCTTGGTGAGACAAAGAAAAATCCTAACTATTTATTTCTCTTAAAAGCTCTCTATCTTAGTCACAGAATCTTTCACAGAGAACTGAACTGGCAAATTACCCTGCATTTCACTGTACGAGATGTATTAATATTCTCCCACGGGAAAACAACTCCCACGGCATTGTGTGCTGCAGGAACTGCAGCAGGAGGGGTCCTCCCAGGAATATTAGCTTTTGGTACAAATGTCCTTTAGTAAAAGATGAGAAACGCAGTGCTAAAAAAAGGAAACATTTTTGTACCCAGAAGTGTAATTTTGACCATCGTTTACTATGTCAGTGCTTGTGAAATGTGGCAGTTAAGATTAGCAAGTCAGAATTTTACTGCACTTTTGAGTAGCGACTTGACATCAGTGTAGCCTGATGCACCGTACAGAAGAAGCTTATGCGCCAGGCTGTCCCAGGTGTAGAAGGTAGTTTACAGTTGATATATTAATTGCTTAGAAAGCATAACATCTGTGGCAGCTTCCCCAAAACTGCATCCAGGTGCCGGTTACTTATTTTCCTATAGAATCATAGAGTTGGAAGGGACCTCTAGGGTCATCAAGTACAACTCCCTGCTCAATGCATGATTTCCTAAACCATCCCTGACAGATGTAGGTCCAGCCTCTACTTGAAGACCTCCAATGAAGGAGAACTCACTACTCCTGTGGCAACCCATTCCACCAACTGATCGCCCTCCCTGTCAGGAAGTTTTTCCTAATATCTAATCTGCACTGACTCCCTTGAAGTTTCATACCATTATTTCTAGTCCCCCCATCTTGTGCAAGTGAGAATAGGGACAATCCCTCTGCACTGTGACAGTCCTTCAGATACTTGAAGACCGTGATTGTGTCTCCTCTCAGTTTTCTCTTCTGAAGGCTAAACGTTCCTAGATCCTTCAACCTTTCCTCGTAGGACATGCTTTCCAGGAATATTTGACAAAAATGTTTGAATATTCCTGAATTCATGGATGTTCTGGAATATCCATGCATAGTCTTATCTTCACTAATATGGCCTTGTGTGACATGCACATGGTGAAAAATCTTGCTTAAACAGGAAGTGATTTGGTAATGCAAGACCATATGCTGTCTTGTCAGTCCTTTCAACTGCTGCTTTCCAGTTTAGTGGTGAAATTGACAGATAAAAGGCATTTTGCATCTCAGGCAATAGACTCCCAGAAAACAGCAGCTTGCTGGGGGGAAAACTCCATAGGATACTGAATGACACAACTGGTGTCTTTGCCTGTGCCAAAGACTTGGCTGCCATCATTGCTGTGTATGCATTTGCCATGAAGTTAAGTATTGTATTTTCTAGCGTATAAGACTACTTTTTAACCCAGGAAAATCTTCTCAAAAGTCGGGGGTCGTCTTATACACCGGGTGTCGTCTTCTTATACAGCGAGTATATCCCAAACTCTATATTTTAACTGGAAAGTTGGGGGTCGTCTTATACGCTGGAAAATACGGGTAAGCCCGCCAAGATGGGGAAAGCACCTGCATGCTGTCTTGGGTCACTTTAGGACAAAAATGGTGGGATAGAAATGCTAGAAAACAAATTGTAGATGTAATCACCAAGACATACTGAAGTCCTCTGTGCTCTTTTTTAAATCTGTAAAATATTTCATTGACTGTACTCTGTGTTTGTATCTCACTTTTCATAAAACGTTCAAGGTGATTTATGGCTTAGCCACAGGTCACGAACTTTAGATAATCACTGAGCAAAGGAAATGAGCATAGGTCAAAAATGGTAAGTCAGATACAAAGTCCAATATGGAATGCAAATCAGAAAAATAAAGCACAACAAAAATGCATTTTTTTTTCTTTTAAAAATCCTCTTTCACAGAACCTGTCTTCACAGGCCGTTTACCTTATTGTTGTGTTTCTTAGATGTCACAGAGTCAGGATCAACTCCTGGTAACTATATGGACATCTGTGGCCCTTTCTGCACTGGGCTTTATTCCAGAATATATCCCAAAATAGAGACCTGTTTGCATGCTAGTGCAGACAGTGGAGGCTATAGGAAGGAAAGAAAGCCTAGGTAATTTTTCTTGGCAAAGAAAAAAAAGTGGTATAGTAGTACCTCCTTCTGGAGAGAGGCTGGGAATTGAACCTTCAGCCCTATGTTTTCCGGTCAGTCACAGAGCTGTGGCCTTCCTTGGTACCACAGAGTTGATTTTCTGAGAGTTGCTGACTCACCATCCTATAAAGAACTTTGATCAAACCAGCAGCCGCTGTCCCCAAAAGGCAGTAGCAGCAACCGCATGAGGCAGACAAATGGACATTTGGTCCGCGGCCCGTTCAGAAATGATCCTTCAGCAGAAACTGGTGAAATATTTATTTAACTTAAGTGCTCCAGTAGGCCTATTTGTTTCTCTCTGGAACTCTGTTGATTTTTCTTTGTTAAAAATAGTTAACTCCTGTATTTTGGTGCTGTTTTATTGTAAGAAGTGTCTATTAGTTCAGTTGGAAGCATGTGGGTTTTTAGTGCAAAAGTAATTACTCCTGCCTTGAATAGGATTTAAGTGATGGGAACTGAAGCCAAGTATTTGTTGCTGTTCTTATTCATCATCGTCATTGTCATCTTGCATTTAAAATTTTACCTTGGTTTATCCACATGGTTTTTTCTGTTTCTTTTTCAAAAAGCAACCAAGCCCCAATCGAAGGGAGGACAGACCTGTAAGTTTCTATCAATTAGGATCAAGCCAACATCAGCCTAATGTGGCCTCCTTGGCGAGAGATGCTGCCAATATAGCTAAGGACAAACAGAGGGGTTTTATGCCAAGTTTATTACAGAATGAGACCTATGGAGCCATACTCAGTAGCAGCCCACCTTCCTCACAGCCCTCAGCACCCGTGACAAGCGCGCCTCCCTTGCCTCCGAGGAATATTGGAAAAGGTACGAACCAACCTTAATGCTTCACAACAGCCAGGGATTTGTGTCTTTTATGTTGGAGGGGTTAGCTTTACGTCTGCTTTGTTATGAACTATATATTACTGAGGTCACCTCCAGATGCCACCCGAAAATCACCCTAACAAGTGATATTCCATAGTAAAGCACCTGCAGAATAACCGCTTGTTGCCTAACCAGTGTGGGGCTGGCGTTCTCCTTGTGTGAAATAGTGTCAGATGTACCTAGGTACTTCGGCAAAACGAAATAGCCGGATGTGCGTGATCTCCACCACCATGTATCTGCGGCCATCTTTTTTAGCTCTTCTCATGCACAGTGGTCACATTCAAGATGGTGGCTCCCAGCAACAGTGTCCAGGCAGGTAGGATATGGTACGTTTAGAGTCGTATTTTCCCCAGTAAGGATTTAGTGGGTTTTCACCCTGATATCATGGGGCTATGTTGGGGTTGCCACAGATACTTGTGGCAATCCCAACATAACCAAGACATAATAGAGCTTTTTAACTCCCATCTGGACACAGTCTGAGTAGATTCCACTCCCGAACATGTTTAAAGTCAAGATGAATGTTTGCTTTCGAGTGTGAACATTCAGAGTCCAGAAGAGGTAGAAGAGGGGAAATAATCCTGTGGGCAAATTGCTATTTCTCTAAGTAGCTATTTTAACTGCATTTTCTTAAGACTTATTTTTATACACAGTGGCAGCTGGTCATTGTGTATGTGCAAACCGAAGGCTGTGCCACAGTTCCTGCAGAAAGAAGTGGCAGCATGAGTATTTTTTAAAAGCCTATTATGGAACATGGTGAAAGGAAAGGACTTTTATTTTCAAACTCCTCACTGGTCTTTGTTGTTTACCAGCCTATTAGCTTTAAAGATCTAGTAGGAACCTCCTTGTAGCAGCAGAATTTCAGATATATTAGAAGAAGAATTTGGAAATGTATTTATTATTTATTTATGAATAGTGGGGCAGAACTGTAGATGGCATGTACTTTTATGCCATTTCCTATTACTTCAGTCTGTTGCTGTGCCCCTTTTCAAAGTTAGGTACGTTGTGATGGGTTTATGGTTAGTGGCTTCACAAGACTTTACTCATCCTGCACTGTAAAGACAGCAATCTTCCAGGATGCTCAAATCAGATATGTATTGATGCCAAGCTGTGTGAGGTAATCAACTGGGAAGAAAAATTATCAGTATCCATAAATAACTATGCTCAAGAACAGTGAGTCTTACAGCCTGTGAGAGGGGAGTTGGTCTTAGGCTTGGGGTGAGGCTTGGAATGTCTTGTGAAATATTGTGTTGAAGTGTTTGTAAACAATGGCCAAACAGCAGTAAAACTCAGCATATGGGATTACGTGACTTGACTTCAGTAGAGAATACTTCTAAAAATGAAGGACTGAAAAGGAGGTCAAAAAGAAATAGTCAGAAGAATCAAATTTTTCCAGATGTTTAGGGCTTATTCAAAACCATGCTTCTATAAAGTGCTAAATTATTGTTGGTTAGCAGTATAGATGGCAAAATACATGGTCTTGGGAGAGGATCAGTGACAGATGACTAAGAAAATTGTTTTGTCTTGTAGGACAAATGCCAACCTAAAACCAAACAAACGATTAATCACTTGCTCAAGTATATTAAGTCAGGATCACATAACTATAACTGTGTGAGGTAAGGAGGGTAGACATTTTCTCCATGTACCAAGGATGTGGCAAACCATCCCCATCCCCCCCCAGTTTCTTTTTGTTCTGGCAGCTCAGTTTTGCTAGTTAGCCAATTTGGTTTATCTAGATGTTTCCCAAGGTGGACCTCCATTGTTTAGTGAGAGGTTCTCCATTTACTGCATTTCACCATAACTGACTATGCTGAGTAGCAGCTGATTATTCACTGCTGGTGCTTCCACCTCCCAAGTTTTGGTATACACACAGCTCTTACTCAGCTAGCAAACAAAACTGTGGTCAATGTGGGAGGTGATTGAGCATGGCTGTTCTCTTAATGCTGTTATAAGAACACGGTCTTGAATATTCAAGCAGTGGGCACTAGAGGGTTTTAGGAACTATATGATTAATGCTTCTGCACTTGTAATTCCCAGCAGAGAACTCCAGGAGGACAAAAGGGCCAGCTACCTCTACGGCCATATCAGTTGGGACCCATTTGTGTCTGTTTTTGTCAGACTCTGTGACTGTCCTTTTTCCAAAAACTCAATTCCACTGTTCATAGAGAGGAAACATTGGCAACTTTTGGATGCTATGAAAGTAGTTAAGATATACAGGTAGAAGACGAGAAAGCTATGGAAAACAGGCAAGCCTTTTATGTGCTGTCATTTCTCCAAACTGCCTAGAGGATATTACTGCTCACTCCATGAGGGTGACAGAAGCTTCAGTTGTTTCATCTACAAATGCCTCCTTACAGAAGATATGTGCTGGAGGATTCTACCCTGTCTGAGTTCTATATGGCATGTGCCTGGAGCTAATGGGAGGGCCTATCCTTCTGTGATCCTGTAGGGTGAGGTGAGGGGCTTCCAGTGTATATATATGGTTTCTGCTTGGGTTCTGTTCGGGGAGAAGCTTTGGACACAAGATTTGGTCCACTTTGTTGGAAATGTGGGAACTCAATGGATGACTGGACCTTTTAAGCTCTCATGTTTCTCCTTTGCTGGATGCTCTGGGCATTGGAGGTTAAACCTGATGGTTCCTGGAGTCCTCTGGTGTGCTGTTTACTGAGAAAGAATGTTCATGGAAAATACCTAACTGAACAGAGAGGGTTTCAGCAAGTTGCTAAGCATTTCCTTTTAGCAATCTTGGTTGCAGCTTTTTCTTCTGCATTCACTAATAAAAGTTAAAAGTCTTCCTCATTGACTTTTTAAAACTGTTTCACTGCTGTTCAGTAAATGGGAACAGGTATCTATTGTCATATATATAGTTTATTCTGAGTCATCCCTTCCCCCACCCGTTACTGCTTCGTCTTATACGGAGAAATGCTTTTTATGTCTTCTGGTTCAGCAGAAGACAAAGGAAATGTGCTTCTTCATGCCTGCTTACTACTTTTGTCCTGTTATCTGTCCTGAGCCAGTTTGGTCTAGTGCAGTGGTTCTCAACCTGGGGGTCGGGACCCCTTTGGGGGTCGAACTACCCTTTCAGAGGGGTCATGATGAGTCTCCCGCCACCCTTCCCTCCCACCTCCCAGCTGCTCTGCCTCCATGGTTGGGGGTCTCCACAACATGAGGAACTCCATTAAGGGGTCGCGGCATTAGGAAGGTTGAGAATCACTGGTCTAGTGGTTAGGGAGCCAGACTCTTACCTGGGAATACCGGGTTCGATTCAGCCTTCCCCCATGAAGCCAGCTGGGTGACCTTGGGCTAGTCACAGCTCTCTTCTGAGCTCTCACAGCCCACACCTACCTCACAGGATGTTCTGTTGTGGGGAGAAGAATAGAAAGCTTTGTCAGCCACTTTGAGTCCCCTTAAATGGGTGAGAAAAGCAGGGTAGAAAATCCAACTCTTCTTCTGTTTTCCTAATTGGATTTTGACATATCCAGATATTTACTTGCTACTGCTGGTGAAAGAAAAGGACAGATGAAAAGAAGGAAGACCTAACAGCCTTGCTTACATGCAACACTTTTCTTTATCCCAGCCTAACAGCCTGCGTTTATCAGTTGCTTCAACTTTCCCTGTTGCTTTACCAGTGCTATTGATTATTATTCCATTCCTGATTTGTGATGACCCCTTTGGAGTTGTTACCATTCCAGTTCACATACTTAAGAGGTTTCTCTCTTCCAGTTTACTGAATAGGTTTAATATTGAACAGTAGTAACAAAACACCATGTTAACTGGTGGTTTTTTAAAACAACAACAAAAACAAAAACAAAAAAACAAATTGAGGAGAGCACGTGGAAAGGTGTTCCCAGATGATAACAATCCATTAAAGAATATTGATTTGAGTTGATCTAGAACAGTGGTTCTCAACCTGGGGGTCGGGACCCCTTTGGGGGTCGAATTACCCTTTTAGAGGGGTCGCAACGAGCCTCCTGCCGTCCTTCCCTCCCACCTTCCAGCTGCTTCGCCCCCGTGGTTGGGGGTCCCCGCAACATGAGGAACTCCATTAAGGGGTTGCGGCATTAGGAAGGTTGAGAACTGCTGATCTAGAAGCTATGCCTGGTGATCGATACAACACAGCAAATTCACACGGTTATCAGGCAAGAAAAGAGGGATGCAAGCAAGACCTAAAATGCACATTTCAAATACATGTGGCTCTCGATTGTCGCCAGTCCACTTCAGCAAAGACACTGTGTTCTCCTCATTTTACAGCCAGCAGTAATTATAATAATGATACAGTGTTTTCCTTTCTTTTTAGTTCAGTCTTCATTTCTTGCCAGTGCTGTTCAAACAACTCCTTCATCGAACACACTGTGGAAGACAAACTCTTTAGGAATGGAAAGCATAAGCAGGCAAAGGTCTTCATCAGATCCACCAACTGTCCATCCCCCTGTTCCACCATTGCGTGTAACATCTACAAGTATGTTTGCACTTTTCCACGGTTTCTTTTGTTATTTTGCTACACCTAATCATGGTTGGCCTCAACTTTCCATTTCACAATTCATCCTCTCTGGTGGTTGCAGTTCTCAGCCTGCCGCTTTGCCGTCTGATTGCTTATGTACAAATGGCTTCTTGCAAAACACTAATGGAGAAATTGGTATTTTAAGATAGCATAGTAAGGATTTCAGGTCTCCTTCATGATTTTATGGGTTTAAAAAAAAATATGAAAAATAAAATTTTAGTTTAAACAGTGCCCACTTCTGAAGTCATAATATACCTACAGTATATTCTGGCGTATAAGACTACTTTTTAACCCAGGAAAATGTTCTCAAAAGTCGGGGGTTGTCTTATATGCTGGGGGTCGTCATCTTATATGGCGAGTATATCCCAAACTCTATATTTTAACTGGAAAAGTTGGGGGTCGTCTTATACACCCAGTCGTCTTACACACCGGAATATACGGGTATATATCAGTATTTTAAATTTATGAATGTATGATTTAATGAATTACCTTTTGTTAAACTATCAATAATAGAGTTGCACTGTGTGCTTATTGTACAGGAATCAAATTGCTACTTACTCAGGGTGTAAGCATGTGAATTAAACAAAACAGTGGCAAACCTTGGCTATGCTGGATATTTAGCAGCTGTAAGCAGTGATTTACTGTGGTGAAATGAGCTTTGGGCTTGCAGAGAAACTCTGTCTATGCCCCTTTCTGTGTGGACCCTTTTATCTGGATTAAGCGTCCATGTGGTACACATTCTGGGCCTCTGAATCTGCACATTAATGTGGATCATGGAGGCCCTGCCCCCACCCCTGCTCTAACTCTGTCTGCATTAGATCAGGATTAAGGAGGTCCCTAATCCAGTTCTCTACCACCTAGCCTTCAGAGGCGTGTTGGTGCAGTTGCGAAGCCCACATAAACTTCTCAGCCAAAGTTTAGTAGGAAAGTGCTTTTCAGTGACAGAGATCCAGATTAATAGCCCCCTTAATCTGGATCATGCTCCATGGAGCCAGTACTGATCCTGCCTACACTTCCCTGAGATCCAGATCAGTGCGCCACGGTATTCTGGACCCACCTATCCCGCATTTAAGAGAGGTAACGGCAGAAAGAACCTCTGTCTCTTCCAATACTATCATAGGGAGGAGGTTAGATTCTTTTGCTTGTCGTTTTGCCTGAGTCTAAACTCAAACTAAGATTTAAAATTGGCACCAAACAGGGCTTAAGATTGACAAACTGGCCAATTAAAAGTCACTGTGAAAGCTTCTTTTCAGTGCTGTACCAGGGGAAGAAAGAGGAGGCGGAAGAGAACCATCACAGGGACGCCTAGGTTTGTCCATGTATTGATAAGGCAGTCTTTTCTATCTTCAGTCTGTTAACATTTCCATAGAAAACAGATAGCTTATTCTAAATTCCATAGTACCAAATGTTTGAAGTACCAGAGTTGTAACCACTTACCAGACATTATTTATGGGTGTAGTGAACTGGATACAGAATGATTAAAACCTTGAAGTCTGTGTCTGTGTTAAACCTGTTAAACCAATCAGTTTTGTGGAAAGATTTCTGTTTTATGTTATTAAATCGGGGAGAAAAGCGGTATACTATGACAGGTACCAGTTTAAAACTGCCAGTGTTAACTATTAATTTGTTTAGGAGGTGACTTTAGAAAGTGCCTCCTCAAAACCTGGTTTTGAAATATCTGCAGCAAGAAAATATTTGGTATCTGTTTTGATGTTACATTCATTAGAAGCAAACTAACCTTAAATGACTTATTCTGAACTTCAATGCAATAAAGACTGATTGACTGATTTATAACCATAAGCGGATATCTATGTTACTTCAGTAAAAAAATCTAAATAGGTGTGAACTGACTTATTTAAAAACGGAAAGGCCTAGTGTCTACTTAGGGAGATACTTTATTTGCAGATAGAAAAAAACCCCCTAATTTTGTTCTGCATCTGCAAGGGGTTTAAAATCCTGAGAGGTATAGTCTTAAGGCAAGTGATACAGTAGGCTTACTCACAGTGATCAGAAACTACAGCTGTATTAACAGATAGTTTTTTTAAAAAACCCACCTCTGAGGCAGCTTAGAGACAGTGTAGAGATGGTTTGGATTTGGGATCGTTTCACATGTCAGTCTGCCCTCCCTCATCTCAGTCTAGGCTAGAAAAGTTGGATTAGCGATAGAGTGAAGACACTTTTGAGCCACTTTTTTTGCTATTGTGTGAACACAACTTGTGTGACTGATGCCTGGATTTCCTGAGATCATCATAATAAAATGCTCAGTTTATTGTGATGATAATATAGTAATTAAGCTTTTCAAGTATGCATAAGAACCAACAAGAAGAAGACAACCATATATTGAAATGATATCAGAAAAAGGCAATAGTATAGAATAGACTTGTGTGAAACAAATGCCAACCGTACAGTATCTATACAAGAAATGAAACAAGCAGTTAATTAACTGCATCAGATACCTAGGCATCCATTTTAGTAGCCACTGATTTGTTTATATATCAATTTTGAAGACATAAGAATGTAAGAGAAGGCCTGCTGAATCAGGCCACAGCCCATCTAGTCCAGCTTCCTGCTTCACACAGTGGCCCACAGTGGCTCATGGACATTCTCAAACAGACAACAGAGGCAAAACCACCTGCTCTCGAATCCCTGCAAATGAGCTATTTTGCCTGTATAATTTGAGGAGTAGGCAAAGGAAAACCAGTGTAGCAGAAGGCTAAGCTGACAGGCACTCCTGGAAATGAGCAAGCTCCCCCTACCTCTTTCTTTGAATGCTGGCCTTCAGAAGGGGAGAAGAAAAGTCAAATCCGCTCACCTGGGGACAGCTAATGGATGCATAACATCATTTGCGAATAGAAGCAAAACTTTCCCTTCCATTCTCTTTGGTTCAGACAAACTGGGCTCAGCCTGGATCAAACCTGGCACCGGGTCAATTCAGCTCAGTTCCAAGCCAGCCAAACTAATAATGCAGCCGTGCCCGTCCCTAGTATATACATTTAATGGTGTCCTTTAAATTGAGATGTTTTTAAGAATGAGGTAATTGTATCCCTAAATTGTATCCCTAAATTAGCATCAAGCAGGTAGAGTATATTTAGCTTTGGTATGGATTTGATATTTGGTGATATGTTTGGTTTGACTCAAGTGAACATGTACACTCATTTCACTGAAAATACTTAATACTCCTTCCAGCCTATTTTCATAGTGAGCAGAATATAATAGGGTTTGACGTGAGTCTTCTCAGTATGACAGTGAGAAGGTGGAGCTTAATTAAGCCTGGTGTGTAGCCCATGCCAGGGCTATGATGAACAGACTTTCACATCACAATTATCTCTTTATGTACACAGGTGTCAATTCCAGCCCAAGCCTCTGATGTCAATCACTCCACAGTGATCAGATCAATCACTTATGCGCAGGAAGGGGTGATAACCTCCTTCTAACTTAATATTTGAGCAGGGACTTTTCTGCACTTGGCCCACTAGTTGCCTTATGGTGTGCTCCAAGACAGAGCATTTACACGTGAAAGAGCTGTTTCCAAATGAGAGAAACATCTCCTTCCATGAAGAAGCTCACTGCAAGACAACCACATGTGGTACACATTTAAGTGCACCATGTGTACACTTATGCTTACCTGCCCCAGAGCTGGTAAGGTACTGGGCAAGCCCATTCGTACTGTGCCATCCACTTTGCACTGCTCAGGCATGCTGATGCGCTGCATGTCACAGTTGTTCTGGTGGTAGTGCTGGCAACATCAGGGCTGCAAAATGGCAGCCCCCAGACACCTATCTGCACCACCTCCGGTAAGTATCCGGATGTGTGGGGGGAGGGTTTGTGTGGGCAAATTTGCCCTTTGCTTCCCATGGAACTTGCCCCAGGTCTGTTAGTATATATGTGCGCAGACTCAAGCATGGCATAAATACATCAGCATTTACCCACAGTCACAGTGCTCTGAAGGCGTGGCCCTTAGGCCACAAAATGTCAGGCTTCCTACTATCTTGTATATTGATCCTTATGTTGAGATAATGGAAAAGTTACAGAAACTGTCCAGCATTCTGGTCATAATATTACTTGGAGGAAGTACTTCAAGCACTTTTAGTTTTCATCATCCTCGTAAGTTTCTGTGTACATTTTTTTTGTAGATATCCTTTCTTCAGCCCCACCTCCAGTGGCAAAAACAGCCAGCGTTCTCGAAGCCTTGAACCAGCAGTCAAAGCAGGCAGCTGTACCGCAGTCCAAACCTGCCCCGCCGCCGCTTCCTCCGCAGCCTCCAAGTAGAATTTCACAGAAGAAGTCGTCTTCTGGGTAATTTGTGACCTTTACTTCCTAAAGCTAGCATACAAATTAGTGGAAACTTCTTGGGCTCAAACTGCTAGCTGAATCCATGCTACCTTGCCAGTGCTGTTCATTTAAACTTTATATTGACCCTTGAGAGTCACCATGAAAAACCTTGTCAGGTGTTTCATCCGTTTGATACATATTTCTCAAATGAGAAGCAGAACTTCAGGCGGAGCCCAGAAGAACACAAAGAAAGTGGAATAATGAACTGGAATGAAAATAGTTCATACTGCTGATAAAGGAAACGTGAAGTCATGTCTGCACCTCTGAAATAGGCTGGTGGAGTGGACATTAGTTAAAAACAGAGCAAGACTCCCAACTTGGCAGAATATCACAGTCCAGCTAATAGGGATGACCTGAAATCCTTTCCCTCCCCCTGCTGGGCTGCCCAACCATATTATATCACACATGAGACTTTCAGGATTTTCTCTGGTTTGGAGTCCATTTCACATTTCAAAGCCAGAGTGGTTAAGTGGGACTTTATCACAGTGAAGACATATGACTTTTTATATGACCCTCAGTGTGGAGTAAAATAAGAGAAGTTCTAGTAGTCAATTGACCATCAGAAATGTCATCTCTTTCACATTGGCTAGTCAAAAACTATTTGGAACCCTGTAATCTGGGTATGATGTTACCTGTCCCCAGTTATCTGGTAATCAGTGATATAGGCTTGTCTCTGATGGTTGAAATTCTGTGTCCGTGGGCTTTTCAAGTTCAGTGGTGATAAAAGCCATCAATCATTCTAGTACAGAAGCTATTGATAGCTTTTCTACTTAGTCCAAACTTCTTAAAAGCTGAAAGAATAGATGTCTCTTTGTGTTTCTCAAATAGGAATGTGAAAACTCTTCTTCTGCCTATGTTAACTTCATGATGCAGGGTAATTTTCTGAGACTGATCTTTAGGGAAAGGGTGAATAAATGTTGTTTTTCTTTTTTTAGGGCTGACAAGTCATCCAACTTAAGTAACAAGAGTAAAGGACAGGGATCTCTCCAGCAGCCTTGTGGTGGTGATTATTACTGTTGTTTAAAAAATACTTTTACTTTTGCATTCTTTAAGTAACAACACTGGGTTACCTTACATATTTACTTCATAGGCAGTAAAACCCACTTGATTGCTGTTATGTAAGGTACTGCCATTTGGCCATTTCTGTACTCACTAGTGATCCGGATTAAGGGGCCCCTTAATCTGGATCATGGGCCTCCTGATACGCATGTTGTTGTGGATCAAGGAGGGACCATCCCCGCTGGTCTGGCTCTGTTCCCACCGGACAGAACCAGATCTGGACTGAGGAGGCCCTTAATCTGGATCTTTTGTAGACCTGTTTAATCAGGTCTACAGTTAGATGAAAAGCCTTGTTCCAGTTCACTGAGGAGTTGGAGGGGACCTGCAAAGCTCACACAAATGGAAATCTCCTCAAATTCAAGAAATTAAGATTAAGACTTAGTCTCGTAATATCTGAGGAAATTTTGAATCAAATTTTATTCAGTTTGATTTCCCCCTTTCCCCACTGCGCATTCATCATTCGCTCCAATTTCTTCTGTCCTTCCCTCTTTCCCATTTTGCATGGCCTCTCATTTGTGCCCCATCCGTCACCCCTATCATATTTGTGACTTGACTTGGACTGTTGTGTTTTGCTTTCCAGGTGGTCTGTGCTGGGCCAGAGCCAATGTCTGCATGATGTTTTGCCACCTGGTCAGCAAGCTTCTGAGGCCTACAGGGCCTTCTTGGAGTTGTATATAATGGGTCCTCACAATACATCTCCATTTCCTGAAAGGCTTTTCAGGAAGTGGGGACATGCATTGTCTGCTGGGGAACCTATGATCTCAGAAGCGTGCTAGCTGCCTGGCAAAAAGCCACTTGACTGGCATGAGCTACATGAAAAGTGTGCAAAGGAGGATGGGAGGTTAAGGGCTCAACAGTAGAAGGCCAGGCCGTGAATGTAATGGGAGGAGGCTGGGGCTTGAATTATGGGGAGACCATGCACAGGGGTCTATTTTGAAGGCAAAGAATGGTCACTCCAAATACTGATTCAGTCTAGATTTCTTCTTTTGTTCATTCATTTTGCATTTTGTTAATGGATAAAAATAATCTATTAACACTTTTGTTTTTGAAAGCATTCTTGCTTGGCAGCATTTTTCCACACCTGCCTAAAATTTTTGCACAGTACTATACATCGGTTAAAAGTGTTCTAGTTATAGCCAATTGGTCTGAAAAGACTTAAATACAGGCCAGATTAGGTCCTTCTGAGCATCCATATTATAATTACACTTTAAATTTATGGTAACATATTTGTATGCGTTAACTTCCTGTAACCACATGGACAAGTTCTCTGCTGCAGAGGAATTTTGAAAAACCTGCCTTGGAAGGAAAAAACATTTAATTTAGCCATAGAAAAGATGCTAATATGGAGACATTTTGTAGATGATTTATTTCATTTCATTTCTATGCTGCTCTTCACCCATAGATCCCAGGGTGAGTTACAGCACTCAGGTAAAACGAGCAGTTTGATAAACGGAATAAGATACGCTTAGGTGCAGTATGCACTCATATTTAACTCCTATAATCTTTGCTTTATCTAAATCAGTTACAGCCTCTGGGGATGGCATTTCACTACCCTAAGGGTTTATACAAGGAGGAAATTAAATAATAATTTATTAACTCACTAGCTGGCCATCTGAATTTAAAAGTAAAAATTCTTATTGGATTATCTGTATGTAACAATTTGGGGGTCCCTATACTTGCCAATATATGTGTATATTGAATAGATGATCTCTATATGCAGAAGAAGATAGATTTTGCAATGCCACAGGTATAGCTTGATGTGCTGTCTAAACACAGGACAATGTAGTTTATTTTAAAAAGTTATTTTAATTTGGGGGGACAGGAGAGACTTCATCTGCCAGTGAAGCTTCTGGATCACAAAATGCCCCATTGGCAAACCCCTCAGTACCAGTCCAGCCTCCAGCTCCAATGCCAAGAAAATCTCAAATTGTAAGTAGCAAAGAACTAGGACACTTTGCTCCGCAGTGGGGCAGCGTGTGGATCTATGTACCTTGATTTGTATTTTTTGAGATACGTCTCATCTGTTTTTGTTGTCTGCGTATTTCAGTCAAAAGCAAAACCGAAGAGGGTGAAAGCGATCTATAACTGTGTGGCAGATAATCCAGATGAACTAACATTTTCAGAGGGTGACATCATCATAGTTGATGGTGAAGAAGATCAAGAGTGGTGGGTAAGTATCTTTTGGCTAAAGTATCCTGATGACCCTCACATAGCTACTGAATTGATACTTTATTTATTTATTTATTTAGAAAATTTATACCCCGCCCTTCACTCAGTGGTCCCAGGGCAGGTTACAATGAAATTAAAACATATCAAATTAAATATAATTAAAAGTATAACTCCCTTCCTCCCACCCCCACTCTCCTTAACAGGACAGCACTCTGAGGAAGCTGTTTTAAGAAGCAAAAGCCTGGGTAAAAATATAGTATGTTCTCAGATGGATGCAAGCAGACTTACATAGGGTGATGTCCTAGTGTGCCAGTTGGCCACGACTGGTAAGGGGAGCCCAACCAGATTTAAACTCTCTACCTTTCCTTGTTGGCCTCCAGTTCGTCCTCGGTATAGCAGCTGGCGAGCGTCAAGAGGGTGGCTGTTCCAGACTCTAGGGGCGCGTCTTCATGGCATGTGTTATTTCAGTTTAAAGAATTTGAAATAAAAGAAACGGAACAAAGCTGTCCAGACGACTTGCAAGTTGATCCGGTTCCGATGGCAGCCTTAACGCGGGATCAATACTCGGAGTCCACATGGCAGCATTGTCCTCCTGCCCATTGCCCACACTCTCTCCTGTGATTGGTTTTCCCTGCCAGGATCCCACCCTCCCTTCTCTTTGCGTCATGCTCCGCCGGGAATTCCCTGCCCAGTCCACCCTCCCCCTTCCCAGCAGCAGCAGCAGCAGCAGCAGCAGCAGCATCCATCCACCCATCCATCCATCCATCCATCCATCCATCCATCCATCCATCCATCCATCCATCCATCCATCCATCCATCCATCCATCCAGGCGCTGCGGCGCTAGCGGCTTCTCCCTGGGGCTCCGCTGCCGCTTTCCCCCCGCTTTGCCGCCACTTTGCCCCGCAGAGGAGGAGAGCCAAGGGGTGGACAAGAGGGCGAAGGGGGCTCCTCGCTTGCTCTTCCCCCCGTGGCCGGGAGGGAACTCCGCCCCCCCACCTCACAGGGACCGAAGCTGGATTAAAACCTTGGCTTGTGGTCACACCTAAGGTCTAATCTAGCTTCACTCCACCTTCAGAGTGAGAGAACACATCAGCAAAGTGACCAGTAGTTTTCTTTCCACATTATCTAGTCTAAAGGTGGATTTTCTGAGTTATTAACCCTGAAAGAAAACCAGCTTGTCAGTTTGCTGGTGTATTCTCTCACTCTGAAAGTGAACTGAAACTGGATTAAACCTTAGGTGTGACCACAGGCAAAGTAGCCTAGAGGGGGCTCAAAGCGGTTGACATTCTGTTTTCACCCTTCAAGGGACTAAGTGGCTGACAAGCCTTCTCACCCTTAAGGGGGCTGAAAGCGACTGTTCCGAACCTTCAAAGGTCTGAAATTGCGCAAAATTGCAACATTGTTTTAAAGGTGTGAAGTGCTTAGATTGATACAGTGTTTCAGCTTTAAGGACTGGAGGTTTATAGTGGGTGTTTGAGGGTGGATTTTTTCAATGAAGGAAACCCTAAACATGATGTGCTTCTAATACGTTCAGCCATTGGTTACAGTGCGATTGGGGGGGCGGGACAGCCTTAACACTGAATCTCATCCCGGAACGATACTGTCCACACAGTTAAAAAGGAAACACGTATCGACGCCCGATCCGGAGTGAGACCTGTTGAGATCAGGATTTATTTCTAATCGGGATAACGTCCTTTAACACGGAAATACCGTGTTAATCCGAAGTGCCGTCTGAACTGCGCAAACTCAAAACGTTTTGAATTCGAGATAACTATGCCGTGAAGACGCACCCTAGGCTTCACAACAGAAAAGACCTCCTGCAAGTTCCTATGCCTAGTACTTCTGAAAGGAAAGGAACAACAAGAAGGCCCTCACCCGGAGATCTCAGTGCCCGGGCAGGTCTATATGGGAGAAGGCGCTCCTTCAGATAACCAGGGCCCAAGCAGTTTAGGGTTTTATACATTAGTGTCAACACCTTGAATTGGGCTCAGTAGCGAAGAGGTAACTAGTGCAGATCCTTTTAAGACTGGCATGATGCGAGTCCAGCCAGAGACTCCCATCAGCAGTCGAGCTGCTGCATTCTGCACCAGTTCCAATGTCCAAACAGTTTTCAAGGGTAGTCCAACGTAGAGCGCATTGCAGTCTAATCTGGAGGCTACCAGAGCGTGGATCACTGTGGCCAAATTATCCCGATCCAGTTAAGGCTTAAGCTGATGGACCAGATGGAGAAAATGGTAGGCACTCCTGGCAGTTGCTGCCATTTGGCAGTCAAGTGACAGCGATAAATCCAAGAGCACTCCCAGGTGACGCGCCTGATTTTCCTGGGGCAGAACAGCCCAACTAAGGGTTGTGAGTCTCTTAAACTTCCTGGACTCGGGACCCAGTGATACACAGTACCTCCGTCTTGTCTGGATTCAGTTTCAATTTATTGGTCCACATCCAGACCATTACTGCTTCCAGGCAGCGATCAAGGACATCAGCTGCCTCTCCTGACTCAGAAGGAATGGAGAGATCGAGTAGGGTGTCATCAGCATACTGATGGCATCTCGCTCCAAAACTTCTGATGACCTCGCCCAGCAGCTTCATATAGGTAGGTGTGCGGGCGGGCGGGCGGGCACGCGCAAGTGTTAAGGAAGAATATTATTTCTGTATAATTTAAAGTGCAGGCATTCTTCATTCCTACACTTTTTGCAGCTAAATCAATGTTACTGTATTTTCAAAACACTATAATACAGTATTTTAAAAATGGTTTTCTGTGTTGTGTTGTGTTGCACAATTTGCTTTTGTGTTTGAAAGGGAGAGGGGGCATGCTGCCCCAAGTAGATCCCTTCTGAAATTAAAGTAACTCTTAAGTAATTTGTGCTTTGTTGTTTGTGTGAATCAGTAATGTACTTCCCCCCCCCCCTACTGGTTGTAAATTAACTTGAAATAATGCTCAGGTAAACAATCTTTATCACTAGGATCACAGCAACAGAGTATCAAGTGTTTGCACTTGATGTGTTGCTTCTATTTATATCATTTCCTTAACCAGCTGGTTTGACATTCACTAAGAAAGCGGAAATGAATTTAAAAAAGCCTAAAATTCAGACAAGCCCTGTATATATTTCTAAAAGGTTCTGTACTAGATTTGTGCCAAACTCAGGGTGTGGGTGTCATGGAATTTGTTTTCAGATTGAACCCTTTGAAAAGTTTAGGGTTTGTTCAAAAACCAAGCAGAATTGGGAGGAACTCAAATGGTTTGCTAGTTTGAATTCTCCAGCTACATCATACTCCAGCGTCTTCCCTTTCCCAGTCATGCCCCACCAATCTGGTTCCGTGTGGTTCTACCTGGTCTCTACAGGGCTGTGCTGTTGTTGCTGGCCACACAGACTGCAGCAACCAGCATCCTCCTTTTGAGACCTGCTAGGTCTTCTGGAGTGTGGAGGGTCAAATTATTCCCAGAAAGCTTAGTGCATGGTTGCTCGTGCATCGATTTCCTGCAAAGACCTTGAATGTGATTGGTCAGTTTGGGGTCTTTGCAGGAAGTAGATTTACGCACATCCATACAATAAGCCTTCTGGGAGCACTTGTACTCCTCCACTCCAGCCAGGCTTAGATTCTGAGCCCAATGGTTCTCTTTAGTGAACTGAGCAAGCTTTTTATGTTTGTGCACGTTTCACTGTAATACAATATGATATGTAATAGCACAAGATTTATTCTAAAGTCAGCAAAATTTGGATTTGAATGCTGTTTGTTTGTTTCTGCTTCACCCTATATTTGAAGGTCTCAGGGCAAGCCACAGTAAAATCAGTATAAAAAAACAAATAAAATTAGTTGAAATGGTGACAGTGCCTATACTGGGAGGGAATGCCTTTTCTTCAGCCAAAGGCCAGGCACTACACAATAGAGTTCCATTTATTGAGCAGGAGTGACCAGATTTTTAGTTGACATGATATGCTCAGCTGAATGGTGCATCTTAATTTTTTATTTAAGGAGGGCTTCTCTCTATGCCTTCCCAGAGGACTCCAGAACTATGCAGGAAAGGCTATAAAGAACATTTGCTTCCTGAAGTTTAACAATTAAAAAAAAATTGAAACATCACTTGTCCACCTCCTAAGGTAGAAACCAAGTACCAAGTGATATTGGCCATGAGTCCCAAATAATTGGCAAACTATGTTCCTCATAAATACAGCCTAACTGGCTTTCCCTGTAAAGGAGGATAAACAGCCAATTAATATTCAGAAATGGGACGGTGATTAATTCTTTTTGATGGAAAACTGACATAATTTCTAGTTTAGCCTATAAATTAGAATTGAGTAGTTTCAGCATTATGAACCAATGATAACAGTGTTTATTTTTTCTGAAATGCCATGTGTGGCTACAGTGGACTTCAGACTTTACTGTTTAATATGTTTTGTCTTTTCCAGATTGGCCATATTGATGGGGATCCTAATCGGAAAGGAGCTTTTCCTGTATCATTTGTGCACTTTATTGTGGATTAAACCACTCCTTGCAGGTGGAGAGGCCTCCTGTTTTCAGATATTACTCATACACCCTGTTGTCTGATGATTTACCAGGATACTGTGTAAATCATTTACACCTCAGTTGACTTCCACTCCTACAGTTTTTATAAATGGAACTTTAAAAAAAAAAGCCCAATGGAAGGTTTGCTTATAGTGCCAGATCTGTGTATATGTTCAGAGTGAATTAGAAAGCTCAAAAGGCATAAGACCACACAGGAAACTAATTTCAAATGTGTTGACCAAACAAAACAAAACAAAGCAAAAACAAAAATCCAAAACCCTTTAAATTTTTATAATAACCAAGGTTTCTTCAGCAAGAGAGCTGGTTTACAAGATTAAATTTAAGTTCCATTTTCTGATCCTTGTAAAGCATATCTGACCTTTGTTTGCCCTTAATGTTACGAGATAACTCTCAGGACAGTTTACCTGCATTGGAAGTAGCAGTTTCTCCGGGGGATAGAAAATGTATTGTCACTTACAGATGGAGATGCCTAAGTCTTTATTGTTTTTGTCCTCATTTGTTGGTTAAGAAGATGAGCTTTGCTGTCTTGGAGTTCGGGGGGGGAGGGGGAGGCACTGGATTGAGAAGGACACAGATACCACAGAAAAGCCTTAAGGAAATTCCTCCTTCTATAGATTTAAACACTAATTAGAAAGCCACATTATTAGGGAGGGTAATAAAAAGATGGAAAGACTTGTATCTAGGAGCCATTTTGCAATGAGCCTTATTCTAGATTGCATCCATCCGTCCATCCATCTATCCATGCAGACTATGGCGGGCCCTGTCTCAGCCTTGCCATGGTCTTGCACTAGCATGTGGACGGCAGGTCCCTATTCCAGGATATAATCCAGAATAAATCCCAGTGCTGAAAGGACCCAGGTTTCCGTGATCACCTAGGTACATCCAGGTACATCTGAATAGCCAATATACGTATATTTACATGATGCACATTTCTGATAAAGTTTACAGACTTTTCAAGGAAATAAAAATTGTTCAGGTAGCATTCAGGTATCACTCGTGGGGGACTGGTTTATCACTGCCTACAAATGTCCCTGAGTTTTAACCACCGGGATTGGCTGTAATCCCTGCTTTTGTATGATAAAACATGCTTGTAGAATATCCTTAGGCAGAAATGCTTACAGCCATGCAAAAGTGAATCCAAAAAGAAACCAAAACCTGTTGCACAAGCAATGGTTCCTACTTCCCAGGCTTCAAAACCAAAACCTAGAATATATTTCCCAGTAATTCGACTGTGCAGATTTTCCTTATTAACTGCTATACAGACATCAGTGGAGAATGGGAAATATTCATCACTTTGTGGGATAAGATAAGGCATCTGTGTGAAGCCCTGCTTACTTTCCCTACATGTGGTAAGGAGGAAGCCATAATACAGAGCAGCCCCGTACTTTGTATTCCCTGGGCCTGTGTATTTTCTTAAGAGAAAAGCTATGCCTAAAAGCTATAGAACAGTGGTTCTTAACCTTTTTTCACTATGTACCCCTTTTACATGACTTTTGTTGCCGTGGACCCCAACCCCCCCATCTCACATCACCCAGTCACCCCCAGCCTTGTGTCCTCTGCCCCCACCCAGTGCCCCCACTGGCCAACCACAGACCCCCTGTGAGGCCTTCATGTGGTCCCCAGACCCCAGGTTAAGAACTGCTGTTAAGAATATATTATTTCTGCAGAAAGATATTCCCAACACCCTGAATGCCCACATTTATACAGTCCCTGAGCCACTGGGGATCTTAGATTTGAATATTTTCTTTCCAGTCAAGCCTTTTGGTTTCCTAAAACTGGTAAATTGGACAGACTGGCAACACTATAGCTTCACATAATATATGGGCATAAACTGTAGCAGATGATATTTTAAAGATGTACGACCAGTGGAAAAATATACTATCACTGAAGCTGGGCCCACAACTGTATTTATTTAGAAATCTTAGCTCTAAAGATCTGCAGTTTCACTAAAAATTATTTTAATAACTTGATGTAGATACCTACTTTAAACCGGGTCTGGTTATCATATTTTGTACATATGAGGTCATACTTTTCTATAGTGAATATACATCTAATGTATATTTTATCTCACTCTGAACTTCTTACTGATGGTGCAAAAACACAGGAGAATTACTAGCAATTACTAGCAAATTAACTTAAGTTGTGAATGACATCTTGGCATTTTACAAAAGCAAAAACAGCACACCAGCTCTTGTGGTGGGACAATAGAGTTTGGAACTGGCCCAGGTGCTCTGTCTATTACGGCATACACGGCAGTTCTGCAAGCAAATCAATCTATTGCAGACTCTCACTGTGGGATTCTAGAACATGGTAGCTGACACTGTTAATAACTGTGAATAGATTTCATAATTCCTATTACAAAGCATAGCAATGTCCTTTTAATGTTTGTATATTGTGATATTGTACCAGTTTTTACTTTACATATGCTACCTAAACTTTCACTGGTAGCATAGGATTAGAATATCAATGACCAGGTCACATTGGCTTTGATCACAAGATTTGTGACTATCGTATCTCTAGATTTATCAAGAGAACTTTGAATTTCTGGCACAGAAATTATGTATATATTGGCTAGCATAGGTTGAAACAGATGGGAAAAGGGACCAATCGGTATATTTATATTGAGGGCAAGGGAATGCTGGATCTCACCCTTTCAAATGCCTTGCTAAGTAAGAACATTTGCGCCAACTCACCAAATTATATAGGACAGTATATAAATCATTTGGCTTATATTAAAAACTCTAAGATAAGCTGTTGCAGTATATGAGGGGAGGCAGACTGGAATGGTTGTTGCAAGTTTTAAAGTTAAATCTACATATTCAAAGTTCCCACTAAATATATATATATATATAAATGTGTGTATATTAGAATAAGTATGCCACCACAGATTTATTCAGATGCTGATGGTTCAGTTTGGCTTTTTGACACTATTGTTTCTCGTAAGCTCTAGGGGGGGAAAAGATGGCACATTATTTTGCACAATTCATGTATGTGTACAGTATTTTTAATGCAGAATTTTACAGCTAATATCATATTCAGAACAGTCTTTGAAAGCTCAATTTGCTCTTAGACTTCATATTGTCCAGGATCTAAGATAGCATTACTGGTTGCGTCCAAAAGAGGTTGGAACCTAACCAAAACAGCCCTCATTTCTCTTGACAGCTACCTTTTGAAAGCCAAGGGGCTGTTAAAAAGTAACTGTCACTTAAGGATTCGGCGGGGGCTGGAAGAGTGAATGCTATTGGTCCTTAGGTGCATTGGATGTTGGGAGATCAGCCATAATGTAGTAGGATATTGCTGCTCCAGATAGTGCGGAATGATAACTCCCAGCATTCCACGCCTGAGACTGGGATGCTGGAGGTTGTAGTTCCAGAAAATTTAGAGGTCCGCAAGTTGAGTAGCTCTGATGTAGAAATTTTCAGATAAATTGTGGTTACTGGAATAAGAGTATTTTTCTCATACTGCAGTGTGATATAACTATAGACTTCTAACAAAAGACTTCTTTTAAAAGTTCGTTTCTGCGGCATTATTTGACCCTCTATTTAATCATTAAAGTAAGATACACTGAATTTTTTTTTTTAAGTTCAATGCTACAATTTCCAGGCCATGTCATCTTTCACAGCTAACAAGGGATGATGATATTCAGCAGACTGTTAGTGTGCACATATTACTGTTAACTGTTTTTAAAAGGAACACGTCACTTAAAATGCAGAGGAGAATGCTACTTGAGTTGTATAATTTTCAACGTGATGGTTTTGATTGTTTAGTTGCAGAGCAACTGTATACAGTGTATAACCTAAATCAATTCTTATTTTTAGTGTCTGGATGCAGTGATTTATAATTGGAGCATGATTAATTTTACTTTTGTTAAGCCAGTCATTAGGCTGCAAAAATAAACTGCTTTTAAGCCTCATCTTGACTCTTTCATTCACCATGAAAGATCCTTAAAGTATGAGCAGCTCTGGAACAAAATGGGTAATAATCTTTCGTGGTGTCTTGGTGTGTAATGACAAATTATATGCCTGATGAAGAACAGTAGGTCATTTTAATTTTAGTCTTGGGTGTTTTTTTTTTCTGATAAAAACAAAAAGATGGTTCCCCTATCACTCCTACTGGGAATGAAAATTAATAAATTTATGTATATTGTACCCCATTCCAGGACTACGGCAAGGGGGAGGAACCATCCCCAGTCATGAGGTACAAGGACCTCAGTTGCTTCCAATCTACAGTGCAGATATATGAAGAGAAGAGTTGCTTTCCCTTTCGGAAGCCTCAGATTTGATCTGTAGCGGCACATTATCATGCAGTATCTATGCACATTCACAAAGCATACTTTTAAGTATTTCCAAGTCAAGGTTGCCAATACGGTATTACTCCAGATTCTGTCAAAAGTCCAACTTCTTCCAGCTTCAGCTTACATAGACTATACAGCAATAATGGGTTTGAAATAGATATCTGTATTTTAAAAAAAGTATTCAAAGGGCATTGTACTGATACAATCACTGAAAAGCAAGAAGTATCTTCAAATAACATTTTTATTTGGAAGTACAAAAACGGTAAAAGCATATTTGATACTTAATACTCAAACATCTGCATAGATATGACATCAGTGTAATACTCGGGAGTTGGTTGAGCTCTTGATCATAAACAAGTTTAAAAATGGGGCGTGGAAAGTTTTTACAGAAGATTCTTCATCCCTCAGAAGAGCATGTTCAAGTAATTTTTAAAAAGTTCACCCCTGGTCCAAAATAACAGTCACCGCAGGTAGAATTTCCTCTCGATACAGACATTCAGGACTTGTCTGATGTTAAAACAGAGTCGAAGGCTGTGGACAGTACCTTACAGATAGCTTGTGCTTGTTCCTGCATTTTAGAAAAGAAGAGCTGCTCAGAGTTTCCTCCAGTATAAAAAGCATTCAGCACTTTTATTAGTCTGGGATTTTTTGGGTCACCCCTCCCAATTCTTACACTATACACTCTGCTTGCATCAGATTTCAAGCTGAAGAGTATTTAGTAGTTGAAGTATTCTGCGCAGAATAAGAAAGGGTTAACTAGGATTCTGTCTTAAGAGTTAACCTGTCCACCAATAGTTTTTAAGAGAGCATCACCTACAGAATATTGAAATAATTTTAACAGGGCAAAAGCATTCACAGTATTCAAGTAAGTACAAATTCTAGTGCCAGAGGCTTCAGGGAAATTAAATTCAGCACTGCTCCCTCCTGATGGAAATTTAACAAAAATTAGTGACCGCTGGCCTGCAATGGGCTGTATAGGACAGTTGTAAGAAACAGCAGGATAAAAAAACCCTCCTAACAATCAAAATGCCCCTAAGGCATGGGAGAAGAACACTCTCATAAAGAGAGGGCGCCTTCGCCCCCCCCCCTCTTATGAACCAACTTTTTCTGAAACTCATACTCTGTTTTCAAAAAATTCTTAAGAATTATGCAAACACGCCCCACTCCAGCCTAAAGCTTAATGGCTTTGGACTGTGCAATTATTTTCAAATTACACAACATTCACAGTCTTATTTTCAAACAGGATTCTGTGATGTGCTTCCAGCACTGCAACTTGATTGCACCAGGAAGTTTCACAGTGCAGTTTCCATGGCTTAATGCAGTTTTTTGGGCACATCGTGGGCACCTTTTCAGCAACTGAGCCACAAACTGAACCCTAGATACGATATTCAAATCAAAACGTATTTGATGTCCCCTACTGTCTTGATTTTGCTTCTCTCTGGAAGCGCAGCAAACCACTGCAGTGGAACCCAATGATGTACATTATGTTTCAGTCTCACGTCTATAGACAGGCATAATAATGTACATCATCATACGCACGGCAAGCGTGGGTTAAGCCCTTCCTAAATCTTCATTCGTGAAGCCAAGCCATGATGATGGTTACTGGACTATAGTTCATATACTTAGGGTGGTGTTTTTTTTAACCATTTTTTGGTATCCAAGATTTAAGTTTAAGAAAATAAGTATGAACCTTACCATACTATTACATTGATATATCCAAAGGCTGTATTCTTCATAGTTTGCATCTGTTGTCTTTAGAGCCAGCAAGCTCTTTCCTGTTCCTAGGCCGTCGTCATAGCAGACCATTCGGACAATTAAGTAGAGCGCGTGTCTATGCAAAACATCCTGAAAGTTCCACAGATTAATTTAGATATCCACAAAAACACATTCTGGCTTTCTGAACTGTCTTCATTAATGCAGTCACTGACTCTTGATTGTGACTGACTCCTGGTTGACCACACAGGCACCCCTAGGCAGTTTTCTTGGAAGAGATGCAGAAGCAGTTTGTCATTACCTTCTTCTGGGGAGAGGCTGGGGTCAAATTGGCAAACCTCTGCCTTCTGGGCAGGTTACTCTACCACTGAGCTACAGCCATTCCATTAATTTAATCATCGCAAATACTTTCCTTTTCACCCAGGCCTTTGACGTTCAGTTCTTCCTGAACACTGTACTGCAGTGGTCCCCAAACTTTTTTGCACCAGGGACCAGCTTCAAGCAAGATCATTTTTCCATGGACCACCAGGGCGGGGTGGGACAGGGGTGGGGCTTTGGTCACATGGAGGCGGGGTTATGGAGGAGCCGTGGAGCGGCAACCCCCCCCCCAACAGACTGGTGTTTGGGGACCCCTGCTGTACTGCTAGGGTGGGAGGGAGGTTTGTGTCTTTAAGTATACTTAATTTAGCATTGATGAACATTCAGATATAAATAAATAATACATTTTTACTGCATAAAATAAAAATACATTTTTACTGCATAAAATAAAAGCCAGTTCAAAGTAGATTGGATGAAAATACCCTACATCTGTAGTTAAAAGACTAGACTGGTGGTAACAGCTTGCTGAGGCTTGAAGTCCAAGTGAATAAATGGGCTGGAACACTTCATTTTGTTTCTATACCACAGATGGGATGGGGGGGGGCTAGAGGAACCCTCTCTTTTGCAACCAGAGATTCACTTCTGCATCCCTTCTCTAAAAGCTCCCAGCACACTATTTGCTGCATGTTAACTATCCAGTTAACCATACACAGTAACTCTCGGCCACGCATTCAGCTAAGAGAAATGTAGCTATGTCATCAATTCATGGACAGTAATGCTTATATTCTGCCTACCATATGATGGAATTTTATCAGTCTGGACAGTTCTTGCTTGGATCTCCTCCATCTTTGACATTACATTTCTCCTCCAGTGTATTTATGAAGGTGACAATGAGATGAAGGGTAAGAATATGGTGGCAAAGGAAGCTAAAACTGCCAGTTGTGAAGTTCTCACTACACTTCTGTGCATCTGAGGGAACCCTGTTAACATTTTTGAGTAATATAGGGTGGCTCTCTTCCATACGTCTTTGATACAGATGCTCTTTAAGGGAAACATTTCAAAGACATTTCCTGTGTACTGATATTCCCTGTATAAAGAATGCCACATGATTTTATGTAGCTGTACATCAACATGTAGGAAAAAGAGGGAAACTTGACTTAAATGAGTTCCCATTAGCCAGCAGGTGCCAAAAACATGTCAAAAAAGGTGTTACTGATGTGTCAGAATAGCATTTATTCAAATGACTATTTATAGATAATCCAAAGACCTGTTTACATATTTTATTGTGCAAAATATACATATCCCAAAGCAAGAAAAAAAGAAATAATTACACTATACTATACACTGCAGCAGCTTAGGAGGAGGAACAGGAGGACTGCTCATCTTAATTTTTTTAATATCACCAGAGACTTGTGAAACACAGGAGCGAGGCAACACCTTCCCTCACGCCTAGCGCCCACAGACATAGCCGCTGCTGATTCGGAATGCGGAGTATCTAGTAAAGCCGCCTAAAACAAATCAAAGAATAATAAACTCCAGGTAATTTTAAAAGACAGAAGCCGGTTTTCTTGGCGGAGATACAGAAGTGGAATTGTACATAAGAACGTAAGAGGAGTCCTGCTGGATCAGACCACAGCACATCTAGTCCAGCATTCTGTCCCACAAGGTGGTACACCAATTGCTTATGGGCCTCTCAAGCAGAAGACAAAGGCAAAACCTTTGTGTGCTCTTGAATCCCAGCAAATGGCCTTTAGAGTCACCCTGCCTGTCTCCCCAACCTGGAGGATGTATCTCAGCATCCATTCAAGGATACTAACAACCCTCTCATTTCCAGGCTGCTTGCATAACCGCCGAGCTGCAGAATGTATCAATAAGCAAGCAGAGAGAATGGATGACAATGAAATAGGTCAACGCTATACAGGAAAATCTGTGGCAGGTTCCACTTGTACAATGGTAATCATATACCCTACAGTCCATACTTAAAGGACACCAAAGGAGGGATACTGTGGAACTAAAATCATTGCTACTAATTATATAAATTAAATTACTTACATACTGGTCCAAGCTCATAACTTTAATACCATATTTTGAAACACCCATAATGAACTCTTCTTCACCTGGAACAAAGGGTAGCTTTCCATCTTGCTTTAGGTAGAAAAAAGAATAATTAAAGGGGTATAAAATGCACATGCAAGCATAAGAAAACTGTCAAGGTATTGAGCATTCGCTTTTTGGAGTGTTTGCCAAAAAACAGCAACAACAAGGCTCTATCCAGATTTAACATTTGTTTGTATATGGGTTTATTTGTTTATTATTACTATTGTAAGCTGCCCAGAGATCGTGGGATATGAAGCGGAATAATTCTGCAATATCTGGATATTCTGGAATATCCAAATATAGTGAAATAAATAACGAACAGACAAGTCACATATGGTTTGTTTTCTACTACTGCATGTATGGGTGTTTTTCCACGGTCAGTTAGTACCCATTTTTGCACCCATTAAGGACCCATTTGGGTGAGAGCCGGATGACCCCATTCCCGCTACGGCACCCATTTGTGACACATTTGTTTCCACTGCGCCTCGGGAAAGCCGGATCATATGGGTACATCTCAGCCTTTAATCTGGATTTTCTGTAGACCCCATTAATGGGGTCTACAATGGGGTCTTCAGCCAGAAAATTCGGATCAAAGGGAGCCTGTTTCCACAAGTGACAGGCAATGGGGTCTAGAGGAGGCTAGGGGGAGGGGATGCACCCATAGAGGGGAGCCCCGAAATCCCTGCTTCGAAGTGGTTTCGGAGTCATTTCAAAATCATTCTGAAATGACTCCGAAGTCACTTTGAAGAGATCGGCAAGCATTTTGGAGAGGTTCCGGAGCTGTCAGCGCGGTCCCTTCACTGTTAGCGCAGATTTCCCTCTGAAATCCCTCCAAAGCGATCGGCAAAGGCTCCGAAGCCTCACCGCTGGTCTCTCCGAAGATCAGCACAGACTTCAGAGGCACTCCGGAGCTATTTCCCGCTGACATCGCGAGCGCTCCCGGGCTGTTGTGTGCTGACTTCAGAGATGTTCCAAAGGGACTCCGGAGCCGCTCCGAAGTCTGCACTGATCTCTTCGAAGTCCCTTCGAAGAGTGCACCCCCCTGTCTCCCGAAACACCTGGGGTGATGGGCAGACACCTTGGGGGTCGATCCGGATTCCCCACATGGGTGCTAAGGTGTTTCCACAGCAGGGCCTCCCATGGAAACACATTGAGTGCTTCCATTAATTCGGATCTACTAGATCCGGATTAAGGCATGTACCCATTCCTTAGATCCGGATCTTCTGAGATCCGGATTAAAGGAGCGTGGTGGAAAAACACTCTATGTGAATTGCAACAGATTTTAAAATAATAAGAATTGCTCCAATAAAAAGGAACTGTCAATGATACCAACATAGACCATACAAAGAATCTATTACTTTGTTACAATTGCACCACCATTCACTTATTACTTTAAAATTGACACTTGTTACTTTATTATTACTTTATTATTTCACACTTATTACTTTAAAAAAAGTTTTTGAAATGAATGTAGAGAAATAATTTATTAGAAAGTCCCATGACAAAACACCTCAACTAGTGAAGTGCCAAGCATGCCCAACTTCATTCAGTCTAGAGACTGAGGCTATGTCTCCACTGCACCAGTGTGACCAGCTTTAGGGAAGCAAATCCACCAGAGGTGGGGAAATAATTCAAAAGCTCCACTGCTGTTGCCAGAGCCGGTTTTCAAACCAATCTGTACACAGACATGGTGTGTCTCACTACAATAAGTGCTGACTGAAGGTGCATGAAGCCACTTCAAAACTGCATCTCAAGCCCTGAATTGTATGTGCCTAGGAGTGGGGGCTGAAGTCCTCCACGAATCCTCGTGCTCCTGTGGCGTAGGGTGCTGTGCAGACAGGCATGCCCCTCTGATGTGGGTTGAAGGAGCCTAAGATGAGCAAGGAAATAATACAGTTTGTAATAGCAGCTTCTGATAGGAGGAATTAGCCTGATGGATCTAATGGCCTTCCTAAGCCAGATCAAATGCACTTCCAATCATTCCTGATCAGGGAATACCTGCCCTGAGTTTACTGTGAATCAAATCCAATAATCAGACATTAAGAAAAACAGGAAATTTTATTTTTGTTTACACTATGAAATACTGTGCACTGTACCATCTAAAAGTGATTTTAAAATTTTTCGGGTAAACACTTTTTAAACCATGTTTTTTTGGAGCATTCTGCTTTCATAAAGCTTCCTTGTTTAATTTCTTAGAACCTGAAAATCTGAAATGTAAAGGAACAACAGAAGTGTAACTACAACTAATGGATTGTTATTTCAGTTCAAGACGTGTTGCTGCTGAATACTGCAGAAAAGTTCCAATACTTTGTCTAGCAAAACAGACAATCCGCTCAGTCTTGATACAGTCTGAAAAGATCATAGCCATGTAGATGGTGCAGTAGGTTCTAGGGAAAAAACATCATCAGTTTCCATTGAAACTGAATCCAGACAAGAAGGAGGTACTGTGTATCCAGTTCTCATGACCTGGAGTGCTCCTGGATTCATCACTGTCATTTGAGTCCCAGGAGTGCTCACCATTTTCTCCATCTGGTCCGCCAGCTTAAGCCTAACCTGGATCAGGATAATTGGCCACAGTGATCAATGCTCTGGTAACCTCCAGATTAGACCACTGTAATGTGCACTACATAAGGTTACCCTTGAAAACGGTTCGGAAGTTGGAATTGGTGCAGAATGCGGCAGCTCAACTGCTGACGCGAGTTTCTGGCCAGACTCAAATCACACCGGTCTTAAAGGATCTGCACTGGTTACCTATTCACTACCAAGCCCAATTCAAGGTGTTAACACTACTGTATAAAGTCCTAAACGGCTTGGGCCCTGGGTATCTGAAGAGCGCTTTCTCCTATATAGACCTGCGTGGGCACTGAGATCTCAGGGAGAGGACCTTCTTGTAGTTCCTTCTCTCTCAGAGGTACCAGGTATAGGGACATGCAGGAGGGCTTTTCTGTGGTGCCCTCTAGAGTCTGGAACAGCCTCCCTCTTGAGGTTCGCCAGGTACCTACACTGTATACTTTGGGTGCCTGGTGAAAACATATCTTTGTACCCAGGCTTTTGCTGTTTAAATGGCTTCCTCAGGGCACTGTCCTATTAGGGAGGGAGAGAAAGGGGTTGTGATGACCGCTAGGACCCCTCAACCCCAAAATTAAGTTATTTTGGTTTAAAATGCAAAGTGTGGCGAGAACGTGTTGTCTACACTGTTAAGTGTCGCCAAAGTGTATTTTTTAACAAGGGTAAGTAGCCTGAGGGAGGGGCTAGTTGAGCACTCCTAGGGGAGGAGGGAAATAGAATGCTGGAGGAGCTCAGCCAATCAGGGCAAAGCAAGCCAGCCAGGCCCATATAAAATGGAGCCTGAGGGGATGATCTAGGTTCTCTGCCTTTGGTCGTTAAACCTGGAGGGTGTTTAACTAGGGGAGAAACGGGCTCTAAGCTGTCCTGAGGGAAGCTGGGGAATAGAGTCCTGAGTTAATAGTGAATTACAGTGTTTAGAAAGTAAAAGAACTGAAGTGGTTATAAGTTATTTATGCTGTTGGCATTGATCCGAAAAGGATTGAAGTCTTTAGGCTTAGTGAGGAAGCTAAAGACCTAACTGTTGATATTTAAAGTAACAAAGTGCAACTTTAAGAAGAAACTTGAATTGTAAACAATAAACTTGTTTTCCGGTTATTTTAAAGAAGCTTCGTGTTCTCTGTTTTCAAAGTGAGCCAAGACAGGCTGAATCCTAAACAGATACTGTAACCCACTGCTGGCTAGGCAGAGTGGGGGAAGGGCTGTCTGCTGCAGCACAAGAAGGAGGCAACATTATTATCAAACTTAATAGCAGAGAAAGGGAAATGAAAGGTGCGCCTCTTGGAAGGAAATAACAGAGTTTGATTCACAAGTAAACACAACGCTACCACACTACCAAATAAAGATAAATAAATATATATGAAATAGATAGGGCTGAGAGAGTCTTCGGCCTTTACATTTTGGTGGCAGCGGTGGGATCCGAGTAATCCAGTGTTTAGGCAGAAATTTCTGAAGTAAAAGTTGTTGAATTTTGACTTTTAAAGTCACTTAAAGTCAATATCCTGAGGTAAAACACCTAGGGTAAGGTAGGGATATTGACTTGAAAACAGCAGGTGGTCGTTGCGAGGTATATGACTGGGTAATTAGTAGCAACACCACTGGACATTGCTGGTAGAAGCCATACTTGATTATATTGTTAAAAAAGCAGCCACGATAGGTGTTTCGAGGTAACAGTTAAAGGTATATGTAGAAACACCTAATCTAAGCTGCTAACTTGTGTACAACACAATACACAAAGGAAAAGGCAGATTTGTGAGGTAAACAAAGAGGGTAAAGTAGCAAATCTGCTGTAGAATTTAAAGTAAACAAGTGAATACATTAAAACAAAATGGAGACCAGGGCTAGAAGGGTAAACCCTGGCTTAGGAGATGGGGAAGAAGTTGAACACCCCGTGATAGCCGCTCAAGAAAATCCAGAAATATTAAGGATTAGACTTGCTCATGAAAAAGAGATGAGAGAGATGGAAATGAAACAAAGAGAGTTGGAATTGGCTAGAGAAAAGGAGGAAAGAGAGGAAAGACAAAGACAAAGAGAGTTGGAATTGGCTAGAGAAAAGGAGGAAAGGGAGGAAAGACAAAGACAAAGACAAAGAGAGATGGAAATGCAGATGGCCCGTGAACAGAGAGAGCATGAATTGGCAATGGCTAGGTTACAAATGAAACAAAAACAGTCAGTGCCAGTGGTTTCAAAGCAGATTGATGATGATATTGATTTAGATGAGTTTCCTAGGTATCGCGAAGGAGACGATGTTGCGTGGTTCCTACGATCTTTTGAGTGGAAGTGCGTAGAATATAAAATACCTATGAACCAATGGATAAGGTGGATCATTCCTTTAATTAGTGGTGAACTTATGGTGCAGTATGCAAGATTACCTGAGGAAGATGCGAGATCTTATACAAAATTTAAGGAAAGGGTTAAAAGGAGGTTTAATCTGGGCGAAGTCACGCTGTACGCTGTTGAAGATGATGCGCAACCAGTTACCTCAGGAAAAGTTCCAACGGTCAAAAAGAATAACTGTTATGCTGAATCAGGCCATGATAAGGCATTGCCAAAGTGGGGCAGTAGGAGAACTGCTCAAGATTCTAATTTGGTTGCTGTGGAAACACTCTCTGCCATTAAATACCGAACAGACATTAGTGAGCAAGGAGGCAAAGAGCTGCTTGCTAGAGAGAAAAGCCAAAGCAGAACATTTCGATTCCAGCCAAAGGAATCTAGTTACATTAAGTTCAGCAGTGAGGACAGGCCACTTGAAATGTCCAAAGTTAAAAGAGATACCGGTACAGTGACCCACGATGTAGGCAGCGATATTGAGACTGAAGCTGTAAGTGCTTGCAATGCAATGGTGCAGAAAAAGGGAGAAGTGTGTTACCCAACTTATACCGCAAAAGAAGTTGAAGGGAGTGCTCAGGTGGAAACAAGAGATGAACAAAGCTGTATTAGTAATACAAGTAAACAGATTGATGCTAGGAATGGACAGATGTCCAGTATTAATGGTATTACAGAAGAACAAGTGAAAGTTAGTATTAAACCAAAGGAGTTGAAAGAACAGGAGGTAGCTTATGACTTGGAGCAATCCTGGGAACTTGGAGATGAAGTAGAATCCATATTCCAAGATAGTATTGAGAAAGGTGTTACAACTGAGAAAAGACTTTTAACTCAAGGCACTGCTGTTTGCGAGGATAGCAGCACTGGACTTTTGGGGGGAGCAGTAACCAGAGTTCTCCCAGTAGTTACAGCCAAGATACAGAGTAATCCATTGTCTGGACATAAGCAAGTTGACTTAATGATTTCTAAGGAGCTTGAACTTTGTGACAAGGTTTTAAAATCAGAAGTGGTGCTTCCTGAAGGTGTCCTTTGTAGTGACAGTAGTCCACCTGACTCTATTGATGAGGTCAGTGTAGAGGTTGGACAGAGCGACGCTCAAGGTGCTGAAAAACAGTTGCCAACCAATGATGAGAAAAGTGAAGCTGAAGATTACAAGGAAAGCACAGTTATAGCAGTGGGAGAAGAAAAGATATTCCCAGAAAAAGTAAACAAAAGCCATGCTGATGCAGAAAGAAAAGTAGTGGAAATGCAAACTGATGGCAACAAGTATCCAGAGCTTTCAATAAGTCCATTAGCTACTGAAAACATAAGCAAGGAATCTGAGACAGACTTGAAAAAGAGCATTGACCAGAACTCTTTGAAAGGTTTGGAACGTTCGGAAATAATCGAGACTGATTGGCGAGCAAAGGCTCCACAGACAACAGAAATAAGCATTGAAGTACTTGCCATTGAAAAGCAGACAGAACAAGCTAAGAAATTAGAGCTGGTTCTGGAACAGACAGAGGCCAAATCTAGTAAAGACCAGCTAAATGACACAGGACTTAGCCATGAACTGAAGCTGGCTGTGCTTGGCTGTGAGGATGCAGCAATGGCTAAACCTAATGAGCTGTTTGCACGTCCAGAAAGAATCAAGAAGCATGGAGAGACCTTCAACCGAAGAAGCAATGAGCAGCTTATGCACAGAATACTACTTGTGAGAAAGAAGCTTTGTGAGCTTGGAGCTGCAGGAAGGTGTGCCAAGCAAGGGTCACCAGCAGATGACCGGAGTCAGCAAATGCGTGAGGAGTCAACCCACATGGAGCCAGGGGTGATCCAGGACTGTCCAGAAGCAGCACCAGGTTGAACTGGAGACAAACATGCAGCAGGACTGACCAGCAGACTGATGACAGCAGTAAATGCTGAACAGTGACTTTTTGATTAACTGAGGGGGGCAAAGGGGGTTTTAGTGGAGAAAATATATTAAAGTTTTTGCAGTTGTTCAAAAATAAATAAATAAAAATAAATTTTTATTTATTTATTTTTCCCCCGCGATTATAGGGGTTGTGATGACCGCTAGGACCCCTCAACCCCAAAATTAAGTTATTTTGGTTTAAAATGCAAAGTGTGGCGAGAACGCGTTGTCTACACTGTTAAGTGTCGCCAAAGTGTATTTTTTAACAAGGGTAAGTAGCCTGAGGGAGGGGCTAGTTGAGCACTCCTAGGGGAGGAGGGAAATAGAATGCTGGAGGAGCTCAGCCAATCAGGGCAAAGCAAGCCAGCCAGGCCCATATAAAATGGAGCCTGAGGGGATGATCTAGGTTCTCTGCCTTTGGTCGTTAAACCTGGAGGGTGTTTAACTAGGGGAGAAACGGGCTCTAAGCTGTCCTGAGGGAAGCTGGGGAATAGAGTCCTGAGTTAATAGTGAATTACAGTGTTTAGAAAGTAAAAGAACTGAAGTGGTTATAAGTTATTTATGCTGTTGGCATTGATCCGAAAAGGATTGAAGTCTTTAGGCTTAGTGAGGAAGCTAAAGACCTAACTGTTGATATTTAAAGTAACAAAGTGCAACTTTAAGAAGAAACTTGAATTGTAAACAATAAACTTGTTTTCCGGTTATTTTAAAGAAGCTTCGTGTTCTCTGTTTTCAAAGTGAGCCAAGACAGGCTGAATCCTAAACAGATACTGTAACCCACTGCTGGCTAGGCAGAGTGGGGGAAGGGCTGTCTGCTGCAGCACAAGAAGGAGGCAACATTATTATCAAACTTAATAGCAGAGAAAGGGAAATGAAAGGTGCGCCTCTTGGAAGGAAATAACAGAGTTTGATTCACAAGTAAACACAACGCTACCACACTACCAAATAAAGATAAATAAATATATATGAAATAGATAGGGCTGAGAGAGTCTTCGGCCTTTACAGGGGTTATATTTTTAATTATTTTTTTTCTATTCAATATGTTTTAATCTCATTGTAACCCGCTCTGGGACCATTCTGTGAAGGGTAGGATATGTATATTTTTAAAATAAATAAAACTGGTGGGGTTGTCAGTGACACAAATTGATAAATAATATTTCTGCTCTAATGCAGTTTGAAGAGTAAAAAAGTCACCAATGGAGAACATTTTTGCTGCCATAATTTATCTAGTGGCATTAAGGTAATTAAGCTTAGGACAGGGCGGAAAAGCCACTTCAGGTGATCTGTAGTGGACACACATCATTTCCAGAACTACCACCAACCACAATAAATGCTCGTAGAAATTCTAATGTAAAAATGTGTACAATGAACAACAGTTCAGCCCATCCAAAACCCAAGCTAATTAGGCAATAGATCAGATCTGACATGATTTAAACCTGGTTTCATGGTAATGGGGGAGGATAAGTGGAAGAATGTGAGTGAGGGGCTTCCTGTCAATCAGCACAGAGTTTACTTTTTACTAAAGCTTTCCTCTGACCACCAGTGATTCAGTAGGAGCAATACTTCCCCCCTTTCTTTTCCTCGAAGGGAAAAGATCAGATCCAGTTTGGGAGCAGCTCAGCCAAAGTAACTCAGTGCACACACCGCTTTCAGGCAGTTGGCCAAACTGAATCAAGCTTTCTAGTCTTCGTACAACACTGATTTGGGAGCGAAAGAACTGCAGGGTTAACTTCTCTTTTACAACTGATCTGTCTGCAGAAATCCAAGGTATACGTTTAAGGGGAAATTCTATTTTATTCTACACATCTTGGTGGATTTTCAGTTAGGATTATACCACGTATCAACTTACAAGTCACCTAGCCTTTCATGCAGTACTAATGAAATACATCAATTTTACAGTCAACAGAGGTGGAGGGCAGTTAAGAGAAAAGATGTTTTTGTCTCAATATCTGTACTGAGGGCTACAATGAAATAACCTGAATTCCAGTTCAATTTTAGTAACAGTCATCATCATTATATCACATATAGTCTTTACCTGTGCCACATCTATGTAGTTTATCAAGTCCAAGGGTCCTTCTAAATTCTTGCTTTCATCAAGCTTCAGTTTTTCAATGGCACCAACATATTTCACCCTAAATTCTGCACAGGTATCTGAATTGCTATTGCTCTGACCTACAAAGAAATTTTAAAAAGGCATTAAAACTGAATTCATTTCATGACCAGCCTCACACAGGAACAGTATTTTGAAGAAGAAAAAAAGATAAAGCAGGATAAAAGTATAATAAATAATAAATTCTTGAGTTCAGGATTAATAGCATAATGAACAAAGAAAGACTTCGTGTTCTGAAGGTCAGAAGCTTGGCCATAATGCTGAGGCACTAACAGGTGGTTCTAATTGCTTAGGAAATGTTGTTGAGTACTACTGAGTTGTGGCCAACTCCTGGTTAACTGCTTGGGTGCCTGCATGGACACTGGTATACAGGTGTCTTGGCAAGGATACAGAAGTGGTTTGCCATTGCCTATTTCTGGGGAGAGGCTGGAGATTAAACCAACTATTTGCTTAACCACTCAGCTACAGTTAGACCTTAGTTTAGGATATGGAGTAGTATCAACTTTGGAAGAAAGAGTTCCATGGCAGCACCAGCAAGAATTAATGAAAGACAGAGGAAAACACCAACTATCTTTTGAAAATGCAGCTGAACTTTAGGGATCTTGGGCCACAGAGGAAACAAAGCAATGAAGTCTGCATTCAACTTTAGGTGTAGCAGGAATTTGGCATAACATATTTTCTTGAACTGCAGCAGACTCTGAATCTCACCATACACAAATTATGAGATTAATGAGGACTTCTTTAAAAAATCAGCCTGAGCACTGTATTTACAGTTGGCCAAAGGTCCGTGGACCACATGTCAGCAGTGATCTGATGAACAAATGCAGATTCAGCCCTGTGCCTTCACAGACTCATCATTAATCCTCTAATCTTAGCCCTGTGAAGGAGCCTTTGTCCCACCATATTGCTTTGGCTTGATGAAGACGTTTAATCCCAACCTTCAAAGAAAATCTAAGTAGGTCAGATGGAATAGGCTTTCTTTTTAAGGATGGGTTATCAGACACATCTACAAACATATACCGTAATATATAACCAAAGAAACTTACACGCTGTGGATCCAAGAAACACAGAAAAAGCTTAGAATGTACTATAGCTATGATATTACCACCAAGTATTTCTTTGAAGATGTGGGATAATCTGCAGAGGACTTTCTACAGTACCGGCAGGATAGACTGATACATTTATCTGTTTCTAGATATTTATATCTTACCCTCCAAGCAAGGCCTCAGGGTGGGTCACAACAGTGAATAAAAATACCAAATGTAAAAGCATGAAAAAAAGCTAATTAAAACACAATCCTTCCATTCTAGCAGAGCAATATAAGGGGGACACAAACCCTCCTCATATTCTGTCTAGCTTTCTGACCATTCCCACAACTATTAGGCACAGAGAAAGTCATACGAAAAACTGAAATTACTCGGACACGATAGATAGCAGATTGACTCTGCCGTGAAAGCCTACATACAACCATTATCAATCTGTTATGCCGTGTTCCAGGTTTCTTCTAAGAACCTGAGCTTTTGGATATAGCTGTGATATCTATCATAGAAGAACTGACAAACAAACAGCAGACATCTATCAGCAGGGGAACAAGATCTAGGAAGACACAAGTCACTTTTGGCTTTTTCAAGAGCAAAATCCTCTGAAGATGGATATCACAGCTATATGTGAAAGCTTAGGTTCTCAGAAGAAACCTGGAACGTAGCATAACAGCCCCAAAACTGCTACAGATGAGAACAGACTGAAAACAAAATGATTCCATGTGCAGTGCAGGGCATGGACCCAGAGGATAATGCGAAAGCAATAGATGGTAACCTGTTGAAAATCAGACTGGATTTTTATCCTGATAGAACTAGGGTGGGCAGGAAATGAAAGAGAGTAACTTAATTCATTACTTATAATGGATGGACCAGAATGTACACATCTATAGCAATAAGTCCACATTGTCTGACCCTCATTCATGCACTCCTGCTACTAAAACATCAGACCTATGAAGGCCTCATCAGTTACATACCTGAACTTTTTGTTGAGTCTGTATCTAGACTAGCAACAGTACTTGATCTTGAAAGGCCACCAAGACTGGAATCTACCGACTGTGGAAGAGAAGAGAAGAAAAATGTAACATTTCCTCATACAGTACTGCATTGCCTGACCTGATTTAATAAATCAATTGTATTATGATTCCAAGTCAAATTGTTTTAGTCAACTATAGCTGATAATTAAAAGCTACAATTTAAGTCTAAACACAACTTAAACTTTGATGAGTCAAAAACGTAGATGAAATAGTACTAGAGAAAAGAGCAGTGGTTCTCAACCTGGGGATCGGGACCCCTTTGGGGGTCTAACTACCCTTTCAGAGGGGTCGCGACGAGTCTCCCACAGCCCTTCCCTCCCACCTCCTAGCTGCTCTGCCCCCATGGTTGGGGGTCCCCACAACATGAGGAAATCCATTAAGGGGTCGCAGCATTAGGAAGGTTGAGAACTGCTGGAAAAGAGGGAAAGAGACCATGCAAATCCAAGACTCAGAGGAACTTCATATTTTGTGTTTTATTTTTATTTTAATAATTATTAAACTATTGTCTTCCACTTTTCATCATTAATCGACCAAAAGTCCTGTACATAGTCATGTGGTTCACTGCATATGTTTATAATAAGCAGTATTATTGCATACATCCCAACATGTTCATGGGATATTTAATAACATTCCAGATAATGAATTTGGAATATGATATCATCTATATAGGACTTTAAACAAAAGCAGGAGTTCGCCTCTGAATATGCTGTAGTAGCATAATTCCAGACCATTGTTCAAAGAGCATGTTAAGTCTCATTTCCTATACTATTATTAATCCATAATGCCAATATTGGATCCAGATATCTAATATGACCTTTGGAAAGATACGTAAGAATTTAAAACTCTCAGAATTTACATAAACATCCTTTAATTTAGTCAAATTAGAACACTCTAGATATACTGTATTACCTAGCAGGTGGCAAATATTTCAAATAATCACATAAGGGCCAATAACAACAACAATAAAAACTGTAAATCCAGCTGCAATTTTTAATTTTTTAATTATTTTAAAAGTGCATCAAATTTGGCTTACCTTGCTTTTAGTACTGATTTCACTGCTTTGTGAGCTACTGCTACTGTGCCTTTTTTTCCCTTTTCTAAACATTTTGCTACCAACATGAAATCAAAAAGAATACTGTAAAGAATTAAAAATAAAATCTTGTTTATTATATAATTACAATTCTAATCACAAACAAAAACATATAAGTAAATCAAATCTTGGGTGAAGGAGTCATTCCTTTTAGGATGGAGACTGAGGGTGTTTATCCACTGTCACTAAAAGTACCCATTAAGTACCCATTAATGGGTACATAATGGCATTTTTGTACCCATTAATGGGTACTTAATGGGTACTTCTAGTGACAGTGGGAAAACACCCTGAGATTCCCAGCTGAAATGTAGTCAAGCGTTGAAATGTAGTCAAGCAACTAATGTAAATATGTATCATACATTTCTCAAAGAGAATAAAACTGAAAAACAGATATCTCTGAAAAAATATGTTCATTACCAATACTCAAACTACAGAATATGGTGAAATTAAATACTATTTATTCTCATCTTGCCCACTTTAACAAGTAAGGTTTCTTTTATACACTGTTTTAATATATACTGTTGCAGTTTAAATATATGTCTAATTTTAAATGTTGTTACCCCCCGAGACCTTCGAGTATAGGGTATAGGGAGGGATAGAAATACAAATAAACAAAAATAAATAATCTGCTTATACTGAAGACATACACAAGCTTCTTTAACTAATATGAGTTAAAGATCTGGACAATAACAGGACTACCTTTGATCACATTTTCAGCAAATGTGATTGAGTTTCACATCATCTTCATAAAATCAGAAGGATTACAGGATACAAGACTTAGGCTGTGTTCCCATGGAAGCCAGTTGCTTCACTTGTGACGCGTATCATAAAGATCCACATTGTAACTCACAATAAAGCGTCCCCATGTGGTTTGGAGCAACGACGGATTCAAATCGTACGTGTCTGTCCCCATGCAAGCCGCAGCGTGAACCTGCATCTTCTTCTCCCCACCCACCCTCTCCCCTGCTAGGAAGCCGGGTTGACGTCAACATAACCTGTCCCACCCACTGCAGCGATGGCAGGCAAACAGCTGCAGCAATGACAGGCAAACACCTCAGTTGCACCTCCATGAACACAAAGATCATTCTTTTCCTTGGCCACCACAGTTAAAAGCATAACCAAAAAGCATAGTTAAAAGCATAACTAAAAGCAAATCATTCCTTTCCTTAGCTGCCAGAGGTTAGTGGAGGTGTGCACATCCACATGACAGCGGGCATGACAGCGCGCAGCCCCCACTCGCAACTGGCTCAAAATTTTCTCCCAATTCAGGTCTCAGGCTTGCTATCAGGGAAGGGGGGGTATAATAACTGTAGCCATTTATTTAAAGAAATTCCCAAGCACATGGCAGGAACAGGGAGCAAAGGCGAAACCCTGCTTGCTAATACTGCGGCCACCAAGCTCCGCCCCAAATAACCAGGGAGCGTCTGCATGACCCCAGGATAATACATGGTAGCCCTCTATTTCTAAAGGAATACACTTGCTAAGGGGGCGTCCCCATGCTGAAAAAAGTCTGAGGCTGCCCCAGGAGTGTCTCCGTGCAAAGCCCTAATAGGGGCTACATGTGAGACAATACATGTCAGATAACCCCCACTTATCAAGTGTACTCCCTCCGGAACTGCTGCAGCTGCTTGCCTGTGATCGCAGGTTATGGTGACACCTACCCAGCTTCCCATCAGGGGAGAGGGTGAGTGGGGAGAAAAAGATGTGGGTTCACAAAGTGCGGCTTCCATGGGGACAGGCAGGTGCGATTTGAATCCACATTGCCCCAAACCACATGGGGACGCTTTATTGCAAGTCACAACGTGGATTTTAATGACATGCGTCACAAGTGAAGCAATCGGCTTCCATGGGGACGTAGCCTAAGTGGGGGTTTTTGACACGTATTGTCTCACTACACGCAGCCCGTATTAGGGCTTTGCATGGAGACACTCCCGAGGCGACCTTGGACTTTTTTCAGTATGGGGATGCCCCCGAGCCAGGAACAGCGAAGTAAAGACTCCTCTGGCTGCCACAGGGCGAGAAACGATGCCACATTTGTTCCTTCAGAACTGTGTTTTTTCTTTTGCCTCTATCTACGCCCTCATAACCTTAGGCAAAAAACAAACAAACCTGCAAGTCAAGTATGTAAGAAGCTGTGGACCTTCCACCACTTCCAAAGTAACTCCAGCAGACTCCCACGGTTATGCTTAGAGGAACAAGCCCAGCGTCAACACAGGTCATCTTGGGCGGTGGTTTAAAATTGGCCTCCCTTTACAATTTCTGAATGACCTGGGTTTTAGGGCAAAATAAGTGATTAAACAATGTACCCGTGGCATCTGTGTTCAACTGGACCTAGCAAGTATAGCTAGGGTGTCTGCTACAAAGTTTTTAGTCTTTGGTCTAGCGGTTAGGGAGCTTATCTGGGAATACCGGGTTCGATTCCGCCCTCCTCCATGAAGCCAGCTGGGTGACCTTGGGCTAGTCACAGCTCTCTTCTGAGCTCTCACAGCCCCACCCACCTCACAGGGTGTTCTGTTGTGGGAAGAATAGAAAAGCTTTGTCAGCCACTGTGAGTCCCATTAAATGGCTGAGAAAAGCAGGGTAGAAAAGCCAGCTCTCCTTCTTTCACAAACTGAACACTCATTTAGAACACTGACTATCCCAGTCCCGTTTCCCTTAAGGAGAATCGACACCACAGCCAGGTTTGAGCAACTTGGCATCATGATGCAAACGGGTCACTTCTGTGAGAGACTTTGCCTTTGGGGATATCAAATCGTTGAAGATCCTGAACACTTTTTAATCAAATGCTCAGCCTATGCTGGTCTCCGACGCAGATACCTGCATCCGATTGCAGCTACTTTTAGCTCCCGTAACAGAGAAGATCTTCTGACGCTCCTTTTCCTAGGCCAAGAAAGATCTACAATAATCAGAGTGAGCTTTTTTATTCTGAGAGCCAGGAAGAAAAGAGCTTGCTTCTTGGAAAAAAGAACTGGGAAAATAAGAACCTGCCTGCAAAGAGAATGTCGGCTGCTCTCCTTTATTCTGTTTTACAATGTTTTTACTGCCATTTGCTGAACTTTGAAATGGTCGTATGACTGATCAAATAAAATTATTATTATTATTATCATCATCATTTTTATTACAGTGGTACCTTGACATACGAGTTTAATTTGTTCCGTAACCTTGCTCTTATGTCAAATCGCTCGTATCTCAAAGCAATTTTCCCATTAATCCATTCCAGCTCCCAAAACACCACCTCAGTTGTTTTTGTTATGTACTGTACTGTATTTACATACTCGTATCTCAAATCTTGCTCTCATCTCAAAGCAAAATATCACTTGCTCGGCGGCTTGTATCTCAAAACACTTGTATGTCAGGGCACTTGTATGTCGAGGTACCACTGTATTATTATTCACTATCACTTCCAAAGCAACAACTGGTCACCCTTGATGTTTGGCTATTCGATAGGATTAAATGTCATTGTAACCCGTACTGGCACCAATCGGTGAAGGGCGGGATATAATTTTTCTAAATAAATAAATATCTGACCCCTTAATTCATCCCGCGATCTCAAGAAACCCTAAAGGAACGACCTTCCCTTTCTGAGGCCAATTCAACACTTACCTGTCATTCTCCCCGGAATCCTCCCCCTGCGCCTGTAACAGCAGCCACTCTAGCTTTGGTTATAACATCTCTTCTCTCCTTCCGCTTTCCATATGCGTTTCCGTTCCTCCTTACGCCTCCGCTCTAGGAATTTTGCCGTTCCCTGCCCAGTGCGCAGGCGTTACTCTGCGGAAGAGGCGGGGACGCGTAGTTCTCTCCTCCCTCCCTGTCTAGAAAGCGGGGGAAATGAGGAAAGTGTACGGGCGCCGGTGTGGGACAAACTAGACTGGCGTGGAGAATTGCGTGTCTTCGTTGTCGCCGTCGCCTTCTGTTCGGCAGAGATGTCGGCGAGAAGAGGCGAGGCGTTCATCCCGGCTGAGGAAAGCGACCAGCTGCTGATTCGCCCCCTGTGAGTGGCGGCGGCTTTCCTGAGGGGGGCCGGCCGGCGCCAGGCCCTTCCTTGGCCGCGGGCTTCGGCTGGCGGTGAACATTGCGGGGTCCCAGCAGGATCTGCCCCTCGCGCTCTCCCCTAAAATTGTTGGGGTTCCTTAGGCAGGATGAGCGTTGGCTGCAGGGACGCAGAGAGGAGTTTTGAGGGAGGGTAAAATAAAATTTAAAAAAGAAGCCCAAGCACGTTTTTACCTCAGTTTTAGACACTGTTAAGGGTCAGGCTGGCGGTGAACATCGCACCAAGGTTGCTCCCTGATGCTCGGTGAGGAACGGGGGAAGGATCAGGCAACGACATTTAGTTCGGAGGATGCTTTCGTGAGACTTTATTGGGGATTTCTAGGTGAAGTCCCTCCCTCTCAGGAGTTAAGGGGGTAGGGACCCGGGGCAGGGCCTTCTCGGTGTTAGCCCCGGACTGTGGAACAGCCTTCCCTCAGAGGTTGTCAGGCGCACTTTCTGCGTATGTGTTTAGACATCCGGAGAAGAAACACATTATCATACTTCACCCTGGCCTGTGGCTCTCAGCATCACCTCATGCGGGCTCTATCTATCTATCTATCTATCTATCTATCTATCTATCTATCTATCTATCTATCTATCTATCTATCTATATCCATCCATCCATCCATCCATCCATCCATCCATCCATCCATCTATATCATCTATGTATCCATCTATATATCTATATCCATCTATCTATCATCTGTCTATCATCTGTCCATCCATCTATCTATCATCTATCTCGTTCTACCTTATCCATCCATCCGTCCATCACTTTACTCACTTCTTGTGTCTGTTTTTATATTATTGTTGTTATTATTAAGGGATTTATAAACCACCCTTCACCAAATGGTCCCAGGGCGGGTTACAACAAGAACAAAACATATCAAATATTAAAAATATAACCCCCTCCCTCCCCCTGCAACAGGACAGCACCCCGAGGAAGCTATTTAGATGGCAAATAGCTATTTAAAAGACACGTTTTCATCGGGTGCCAAAAACTATACAACTTAGGGCACCTAGTGAACCTCAAGAGGAAATCTGTTCCAGAGTCTAGGGGCCACTACAGAAAAGGCCCTCCTGCATGCCCCTGTGCCTCATACCTCTGTAAGAGAAGGAACTACAAGAAGGCCATTTCCCTGAGATCTCAGTCATGGGCAGGTCTGTATGGGAGAAGGCGCTCCTTCAGATATCCAGGGCCTAAGCAGTTTAGGGCTTTATATAGTAGTGTCAACACCTTGAATTGGACTCGGTAGCAAATAGGTAACCAATGTAGAGTGACATGATATGAGTCCAGCCAGAGTCTCCTGGCAGCAGTCGCGCAATAGTGATTTTATTGTGGCTCCACTCCTGGATATAAGGCAGGATACTAATATATATAAATAAACAGGCCTAAGACCACTCAGCTTCATTCCTTGGCTAAATGGAAAAGAGTGCTTTCCCCTCTAATTTCTAAGTTCTACTTACTATAATATATTTAGTAACACATTTTGGGCAAATTATCATGCCTTCCATTTTATTATGAAGACTTTCTCCCATTGTGTGTAATTCATCAAGTAGCGGCAACCAAACTTCAGTGAAATGTGTCTTCTTCAGTACTGGTCTTTTGGGCATTTATGAAAACTTTTATGTTTTATACCAGTCACATCTTAAAATATTTTCAAGATCTTTCGAGTTCTTTGCAATCGTAAATTTAGCTGCATATAAGAAATTTAGAAACCTTTTTAAACATCTATCCAGTGTTATTGGGTTAAAATTGTGTAATAGATATATCCTTGGAGTCTTGGATGGTGGATTTGGGAAGGTTTTAGTTACTGGTATTTCTGTTTCTGTCTGATCCTTTTTTTTAACTTTAGGGCATTCCCATCATGAGTGATCATTAAAAAGATTATTTGGATATCTAATCCACTATTGATCTTGGAATTTACTGTTATTTTGGCTCACTGTAGAGGATTTTTGTTCCACCTGTATATGATCTCTTCTGATATTAATTTTCTACACTGCTATTGCACGTTAAGTTGAAACAGTGTGGAAATTTCATACTGTCTTGAAGGATTCTTGGGAGTAGCTAGTTTGTGTATTATTTTATGAAATCCAAACTTGGCATTATCTTGCAGGTGGTTTTTCTTTTTTTATTGGCTTTTTAATATGTGCTTATTCCTTTCTGCGACTTTATAAATTCCAACTGTTAAATTGTTATGGTTCTGCTAGATAGTTTTTCTTCCTAAATAACAGAGAAACCTCCAATCCTCTCAGCTAAGTCAAATAGACGAAGCATCACTGATTTCAGTGGAGGGATTATCATAACGTTTTAGTCTAGACAAAGCCTTAGATCCAATATGTCATAATTCAGCATGCTTAATCTTAAATCCATCATTATCCCTCATTCTTTGACTGTTTTCTGACAAGAAGCCTTTTATCTGTTAAATGTGACATACAAACCTTGTTTACAAATGCTGAACTTTTCATCTGCTTTAATTTATGTCTAAATGAGCTGCATTCACTATAATCCTAGATAGTTTTAACACTACTTCCATTTAGAAATTAAAGAAGAGTAGGAAATAAATGGAAAGTGGCATTTAAAAAAAACTATTTGTTAATGTCTGATTACATTATATAGTATATTTACAAATGTTATACAGTATATTGACTAGTGAAACTTCAGAAAGTCTCACAAAGTGATATGTTGTGTTAAAATAAACGCTCATAATAAAATAATAATTTAAAGCCTCACAAAATGATTTATGTTAGATTTTAGAACAAGACAAACAGGAGCTCAGCTTGGGGAATTGAATTTTCTGCTCTCTTCTGGAAGGAGCTACCTATTTACTCTTTTACATTCTTCGCAGAGATTTTTTATTTATTTATATTTACATTTATATGCCTCCCCATACCCAAGGGTCTCTGGGCAGCTCACAACATTTAAAAACAGACATATAAAAAGTTATATCAGCCCTAAAACCAGAAACAAGTTTAAAAATGCAGCTTTAAAAAAATACAAAAATAGTTAAAAACAGCAGTGATTTTCAATTGGGGAAGTGTGGGGGACATTTAACCAAAGGCCTGCGTAAAGAGGAACGTTTTCACCGCCTTCCTAAATAGGAGCAAAGAAGGGGCCTGACGCACCCCAAGGGGGAGACCATTCCATAGCCTGGGGGCCACCACCGAGAAGGTCCTCTCCCGGGTGCCCGCCTGCCTAGCTACTGAAGGCGGAGGGATCACCAGAAGGGCCTCCCCTCCAGATCTTAAAACATGGGCAGGTCGAAAATCTGTGAGGCACGGTTGGAAAGCGTAAAGAGACAACCACTGCCAGTTGGATGTTAGTGGGAAAATAGCTTCCTCGCTGGGTACCTCAGCTTTCAATCCATTATGCTAATATTCAAGGAAATGGTGCATTCATTGTTATACTGAAAAGGGAAGCAGGGGCCAAAGTGTTCATTGAACTTAAAATGTGGAATTTTGCTTTAAGTGATTACAGATAGAATGGTCTCACATTGGAATTTAGGAACTTCTGTATAATCAGATGCGGTTAATTTCTTATATTGAATGAAATGTTTTCTGTAACTTGTTGTGTTGTTTATTTTCCCCCACAGAGGTGCTGGGCAAGAAGTAGGAAGATCATGCATTATCCTTGAATTTAAAGGAAGAAAGATAATGGTAATCATTTTGCTAAGTTATCTGTTAATATCTTTGATTTCAGTATGTATTTTATATAAAAATACAATTTGTCTTTACTTGGTTTTACCTGTTGGTATTATTAATGACTAAACATGAAACTGTATAAAGTTTTGTAAGGTACACAGTTGTAAGATTTCATAAAACAGTTGTTGCTTTCTGAAAGAAGGAACCTTTTTTCACTCAGCCTACTGGGACAGCCTGGGGATTCTCCCACATGCCAGACCATCCTCCAGCCAGATAGTTGTAGAGCACTAAAAAGTGCTCCAGGGCAGTATTAGCCACATCTGGGATGCAACTAGTACAGCCTGGCATGCATCCTTTGCACCTCTTCTGGATGAAGGGTGCTTGGGGGGAGTGGGGGGTGGCACGGCTGCAGTTGCCTGCCATGTTCCCGGTCGCCACAGCAACGGCCAACACACATGTCCATTGCCGCAGCAAGGCAATCACCACTAGGAGAGCAGCCATCACGATTACTGAGCACGTAGTGAAGAAGAAGAAGAGTTGGCTTTTCTACGCTGCTTTCCTCACCCATTAAGGGGACTCAAAACAGCTGACAAAGCTTTCTATTCTCCGCACAAGAGACACGCTGTGAGGTAGGTGGGGCTGTGAATGCTCACAAATGAGCTATGACTAGCACAAGGTCACCCAGCTGGCTTCATGGGGGAGGGCGGAATCAAACCCAGTATTCCCAGATAAGAGTCCAGCTCCCTAACCACTAGACCAAACTGGTGAAGTGCTAGGTAAGTTTGAGATGGATTGAGAATTGCAAAATGTGGACACCTGATCCATCCCAGTTGTTGATCTGTTTCTATGCTGAAAGAAGATGCAGAAAAGCCTAAAGTTTCATTATGCATAAATATTAGCGGCCTATTTCAATAGAGCCTCATTTTTGTGGGAGCTTTTTTCTAATGCATTCAGTTCCTACCAGTAGTTATGTGTGTAAATGTTTTATAAATTTGCCTTTTGTAATCCAATCACATATTTTCATATAATGCATGGATTTCCAATTTGTTTGTTGAAGACAAATATTACTTTCTGTATTTCCTCCCTTGGAAAGTATAACACGGTGAATGTATTGCGAGGTTCACTAATTTGATAGTAAAGAAACTGCTGGTTGTTAACAATGCATACAAATGATATCTGTATTTTTGACAAAAAACAGTTCTTCTGTATTAATTTTTCAGCTTGACTGTGGAATTCACCCTGGCCTAGAAGGAATGGATGCTCTGCCTTACATTGATCTAATAGATCCAGCAGAGATTGATCTTCTTTTGATTAGTCAGTAAGTAATGCATTCATCTTTACCAAACAGATGGGATTATGTGGTCGGAGCATATGGTGTGTTTCTATATTGAAATACAGTAGTCTTGCAAGAAACTTCTACATTCTGCTCACTCTTAAGTGGTGCTAGCATTCTGATGAAGTTTAAATAATTCATATATCATGTCTTCATATTCTTTTGATTGTAAAACCAGTTTTTTGTTTGCTTGCCTTAGTTTCCATTTGGACCATTGCGGAGCACTACCATGGTTCCTACAAAAGACAAGTTTCAAAGGAAGGACCTTCATGACCCATGCTACAAAAGCAATTTATAGATGGCTTCTCTCAGATTATGTCAAAGTTAGGTGAGTCAGATTAGGGGAGAAAACTGCAGTGAAACATAATTTAACATATTTATTGATTTTGTTAATTGCTATAACCTGCCCTGAGACCTTCAGGTATAGGACAGGATAGAAATGCAAATAAATAAATAAACAAACAGATGCATTGTTGTAAATGTCAAGTAAATCCAAGGTAATAATAAAGGTTTTATTTCATACAGCAACATATCTGCTGATGATATGCTGTACACAGAGACAGATCTTGAAGAAAGCATGGACAAAATTGAAACCATCAACTTCCATGAAGTAAAAGAGGTGGCCGGCATCAAATTCTGGTGTTACCATGCAGGCCATGTTCTGGGTGCTGCCATGTTTATGATTGAAATAGCTGGAGTGAAGGTATCACATTTCTGTATTTGAGCATCTAGATGAGCTTGTTGCTGTAGAGGTGCATTTTTTGTTGCTAAATCATGTAAGGAAAGCTGTTTGGTGCATTCAGTTTACTCACAACCAGGTCTTCTTCGAGTATAGAGGTGGCTCATCATTTATTAGCTGTTCCTACAGACAGAGAAGGCAAAAAACTATTTTAGATCTACAATAAAGGAATTTCCCTTTAAATTCCCTTTGCCTTCATATTTTGTGGTACAGATCCTAATTTAAACAAATGTTTGGTGGTCCAAAGAGATCTGTGGATGGGTAATAGTCACCACTGAATGATACTTACCACTCTGTGAGCTCACATCTTCCTCTGAACTCTCCCATAATCACACACCTCTCATCTATTTGAGGAGTTTATTAGTTATTAGGTGTTTTTCCACTGTCACTAAAAGTACCCATTAAGTACCCATTAATGGGTACGTAATGGCATTTTTCTACCCATTAATGGGTACTTAATGGGTACTTCTAGCGACAGTGGAAAACACCCATTTTAAGATAGATTTGGAAATGTACAGGGAGTTGCAGTGTGGAGAGGATGACAAAAAAGAGCATTCTAACAAACAGTGGTTATATACTTGGCTTTTGATGTTTAAATAGCTTCCTTGGGCTGTTGTCCTATCAGGGTGGGTGAGTGGAAGGGTTCAATTTTTAATTATGTTTTAATATTTTATATGTTTTTACTTTTTCTTATTGTAACCCACCCTGGGACCCTTGGGTGTGAGGGGCAGGAAATAGACAGACAGACAGACAGATATTTCAGCATCGTTCAGCCTGTTCTCTTCAATTACAGCATATATTGCTTTCTTTTTCAAAGCTTTTATATACAGGTGACTTCTCAAGGCAAGAAGACAGGCATTTGATGGCAGCTGAGATTCCAAATATTAAACCCGATATTCTTATTATAGTAAGTTTCTGCTTTGTAATACTTTGGAAAAAAACTGGAAGCTTGCCTTAGTTTCCATTTGGAAACACAGGAAGCACTGACAGGCATCTATTCCGTGCACTGTTTAATCAGGATTTTAGGATATCATTTGTCCCTTTTGCATATGGCATTTCAAATGTTTTATCTAGTGGAAGTATCACAGCCGCTATGGGAAAGAGATCTTCTGAGTTGAATGTGACCAAGATTCTTTTTTTCCCCTGTAGAAACTCATTGGGCAGGATTTGCTTTTATACACAAGTTCAGGTCAGATGCAGTTTCAGTAGCAACCAGCGAAATGGAACAGCACAACTCATGTTTTGACTTATAGCTTTTAAAGGAGATGAAAGGCAAGGTGCCACTTTTTTCTCTGGCCCTCCATACGCACCATGCAAGTTCCATTTCTCCACTCTGTCTTGTGCCAATTGGCATTGGAGGCATTTAGATTATTGGAGGCAGTAATGGTATTAAGCATGCTTCATCTTCACCTGCCACAAATGCTCAGGTGAGTGTATGAGATAGGAAAGACCAAAGTATGGCTGGTTGTTTGCTTAATAGTGTATGGCATGAGCTAATTGATGATATTTATGATTAACTACTCTTTTAGTGTATAAGTGCTGCCCTGCTGATCAGAGAGCAAAAATAAGAATGACAAAGGGTCTGTGTTTCTTTATCATTCTAACTGATAACATTGTGTCCTTAGGAGTCCACCTATGGTACGCACATCCACGAGAAGCGGGAAGAGCGAGAAGCCAGATTCTGTAACACTGTGCATGATATTGTAAACAGAGGAGGAAGAGGTCTTATTCCTGTTTTTGCTTTGGGAAGAGCTCAAGAATTGCTGTTGATTTTAGGTGTGCACCTAATACATTCCCTCATTCTAATTTTTACAAGTAAAAACCATAGTTGGGACTGAATGCTACCCGCTTTTCTGGGGTAATATCTGGTTTTCTGTCCTTTTGTGGAAAAAGTGTTGTACCAAACTCGTTTTTAAAGTGGATTTATTGATGTCAGTGCTGTAAGGGGATTGTGACCACCTGAAATTTCCTATTTTCTTCAACTCATGTGGCCTTGATCACAAGTTGAGACTTGAACAGAATTGGAAGAGGATACCCCTGTTTTGGGGCAGGCAGTGGTACAAGTGGTTGTCAGAGAGAATGATAGACTGACATGGTTATATCAAAACCTTTGGCATAAATCAGTGATGGCCAACCTATGACACGCGTGTCACAGGTGACACGCCAAGCCCTTTTGGGTGACACACCTGGTCACCTTGGCACCTGAGCATGGAGTGCTTGCTTGTTCTTGAAGTGTACGAAATACCAACTTTCAATTGAAGATTTAGCAAATGAAATTCAGCAACAAAAGTCACTAACGTAAAGAATTCCTTGTTTTTGCTGTTAATAAAATATACATATCAAAAATATAACTTTTTTACTAGAGCTACAAATATCACAAAATTATGGATATTTCTAGATGTGACACAGCACCCGAGTTAAGCTAGGTTTTCTTGTGAATTTTGACACACCGAGCTCAAAAGGTTCACCATCACTGGCGTAAATAATATGGCTTTTAGGTCTTCCAAGATTACCTCAGTTGGTAAAAAGACAGCCTTGGGTTGCTTTGTTGTGCTGCACTCTTCCTACTGAATTTTGTGTTTCCAGGAAGGGTTCAATTATTTTCTGAGAATCAAATTAAATAGTTTGTTTCTTCTAAGATTTGCCTTCTTTACAATGGTTATAGGATTGATTCTGTATAATACTGATATTTCGGGAGTATGTTACGTGGGTGGATTATTAAAATTTTATCTAGATTTTAACTTGTCACTGGCAAGTTAATATCTGTAGGAAACGGGCTAAAGATTACAGTGTTTTCTGTGGAATAAAGACAAGGTTGATTAATATCATTAAGAATGGCTTATATAAAACTGATGGTTGACATGGGTTTTATTTAAAAATCATTTATCTAGATGAATACTGGCAAAATCATCCTGAGCTACATGAGATACCTATATACTATGCTTCGTCTCTGGCAAAGAAATGTATGGCAGTATATCAGACCTATGTTAACGCTATGAATGATAAGATCCGCAAGCAAATCAACATCAACAATCCATTTGTATTCAAACACATTAGTAATCTGAAGGTCAGTGTGAACAAAGGCTTTGTGAATAATACTGACGTATATAAAGCACTTTTCGGTAGCTGAGTCTTAAGATCAGGTGTCGCCTCTGTGAGAATGTGTACAACCAAATCTACATACAAATAATCAGTTGACTGCCTGTGTGCTCAACTGCTCAGGGGACCATAATAGTCGGTCAGGAGACACCGATAGACCAGATTGGCTTGAGGGTGCCTGCTGTCCTTGAGGGTTGTCTAGCAGCCCCTGGCAGTTGGCCCAGGGCTGTGCGTGCCCACCACGGCTTGGCATGGGAACCCAGCCAAGATGACTTCTGGCAACTGGGTGAGACTTGCCATAGACCACCTCTGCCTGACCTACTTGCTACGGAGGACATGATAATAGGCCATACTGCTGCCTAGCATACACCAAAGCACAAGAAAAGAGATGCTGGCATCATCTTCTGTGGTTGCCATAGCTGTGACATCGGCAGTCATAGGTTTTCAGCTGAATAATGGGCACTTGGGAGTTTCTCTGTTTAGCCAAAACAAAGAGCTACGAGTTGCATCTACTCATTGGCCTTCAATCTCTGTAGGAAAAGAAATAACCAGTCTCCTCACTGTCTGCCATAGTCCTTTAAGCTTCTAGGATCCTGAATGGACCTCTTTGTGCCCTGAATTTGGAAAATCCGGACTTCTGAAATATTTTATTTCAGCAACATTTATTGCTATATCATGCACTGTTCGTGTGGGACTCACAGTGAGTTCACACATGATAAATATTCCCATGGAATTTATCTTGGTTACCCCTCAGCGTGTTGCTATAACCCACCAGAAGTATTTAGAAGTTGTGGGTCCTATGGAATGTTTTTGTAAATGTAGCTGCTGTAAGTTCTGTACTTCTTAACAGTGATAAAACCTGCAGCGAAATACATTGGTTTTGCCTGTCATAAATTTCATTCATAGAAGTTGATTATACTCTGTGTTGCCTAGAGTATGGATCACTTTGATGACATAGGGCCAAGTGTTGTCATGGCGTCCCCTGGTATGATGCAGAGTGGCTTATCCAGAGAGTTATTTGAGAGCTGGTGCACGGACAAAAGAAATGGTGTCATCATAGCAGGATACTGTGTGGAAGGAACACTTGCCAAGGTAACCGTCATATTTTATTTTAAGATATACCAAAAATCAGTACCTTGTGGCTTGATTGTTCTGAACCTGTCTAAGTGTTAACTCTAGTGCTATATCAGCTTATAGCACGGAGACTATGAGGATGAAAGGGGCACCTTCCTTATTTTCTCTTACCCAGTATGGTTGCTATTGTAATACATGCCCCTAAATATGTATACTAAGGTGCAGTAGACTTGTAAATATCAGTTAGGGATGTGCTGAACCGGGTTCGTCTGCACTGGATTTGCACCAGATTGTGGGGAATTGTGGAGTTTGATTTGGGGCTGCCATTCCGCCTTCAGCTGCTGTGGGTCTTGCCATCTCCTCCCTTCAAATCCAGAGGGTCTTTTATACTCCTCAAGGCCCACTCCACTCCACTGTCTCTTTCTTTGCAATCTTGGGAAGACTCTGACCAGCATCCTGCATCTTTCCCAGCCTACTAGGCCTTTTGGAGTGAAGGTCTACCAAGTTTTCTCAGAAAGTCTAGCACATGAATGTTCATGTGTCCACTTCCTGCAAAGCTTTGGACACAGCTGGGAATGTCTTGGCCTTGTAGGAATTGGATGCATGCCCATCCACATAGAAGGTCTTCTGAGAAGATTTGTAGTCCTCCACTCCAGAAAGCCTGGCCAGCAACTGCAGAGCAGATAGGATCCCGTGGATGCAATGGAGGGATAGTGAGATGTAACAGAAGAAGGAAAGCTGAGAAATGCCAGCACACAATCTAGGGTACAATCCAGGAAATGTGAAGAATGGCACAGGATGGGTAGGTACAATCCAGGAGGAAGAGGGATAACAAGACATGATCTGGACAAGTGAAAGGTGCTATGGGGGAAGGAAGGAGGCCCAGGACACAATGCAGAGCATTTACAAATCTTCTTAACGGGCCAGCCAGTTCTAGTTTCTGTCTTGACCTGTTCAGGTCTGGTATAAAACAAACCACAATTCTTATTTTGTTCTCCAGACTTTTTTCCTAGCTGGAGATATGACTTTAGGCTGGAATGAATTTTGTAATGAATGATTTTGAAAGATAGGTGGTATGATTTTCATTTTGTGAAATTTTGCTGGGTTGTTGCAGCATATCATGTCTGAACCTGAAGAAATTACAACGATGTCAGGCCAGAAGCTGCCGCTGAAAATGTCCGTGGATTACATTTCTTTCTCTGCTCACACAGATTATCAACAAACGAGCGAATTTATTCGGGCACTGAAACCTCCTCATGTGGTTAGTGTCTCTGCTTATTATTTTAAAGCATAATATTCCTCAGATTGCAGTACTAGTTTAACAGATTTTGTTTAAAGTGATTTGAAGTGAGCAATAATTCGTGTTTCCATTACATAAGAGGAACCCTGCTGGACCAGGCCATTGCCTATCTAGTCCAGCATCCTGGCTCACACAGTGGTCCACCAATGGCTTATGGGTTTCAAGCAGAAGGCAAAGGTGAAAACTTCACCTGCTCTCAACTCCCTGCAAATAGTCTTCACAGGCGTCCTGTCTGTCTCCCCAACCTGGAGGCAATACTTAGGCATTCCTTCTAGTAGACATTGAAACACCTGAGATCTGTTAATTTGCCTAACGCTGTCATAAGAACATCAAATGTCCTATGCGTTTTCTGTTACAATATTTACTTTATCTATTTTATGGCCTTGATATCTCTTGAGGAAGCAGTACTTACTGTTTTTGAGGTTAGTATAGTAACCATTGGAACGATTTCCAAGCAAGCTGACATAGAATAGTAGAAGATGCAAAGGAAGAGGTAGGAAAATTCATTGATTTTAAAAAGGAGAAGATGCCAGGAAAGGTCAAATTATAGTTTTTTATTAAAGATTGAAATCCAGAGAAGATTGTATAGCAGTGGGTTTGTCTCCTCACACAGTCTGTGACACTTGCTCACAAGGTCCTCCTTATTCATGGAGCTGGACAGGCCCACAGGTAATCAGACTGAATCGGTGAAATCAGTGCTCCTTTATTGCATACAAGTGCGTTCCATTCGCATCTGGATTATGGATAAAAATAATGCCAGGAGAATAAAAACTGAAAAGAAAGATAGGTTACTGAAAAGAGGTGATAAAATTATAGCAGGATATGATAAAGTAGATATAAAATATATGTAATGAAAATGTCACATAAACCAGATGAAGATGTATAACATATCAAAAGTCTGTTCTTCTTCAGCAAAACTAAGAACTCACCAAACTCTGATCAAAGCTTAATGCAGCCCAACAAAGGTCAGAGAGCAGGAAAAAAATGTCAAATATATCATTTGATGACAAAAACATTAAAATATTTTATCAGATGCTACATAAAATGCAAAAAATGGAAAAATACTTTCAGCAGGACCATAAAGACTGCCGTGATACACCTACTCTAATCAAAATAAAAATGTGCTATCCATAAAAGAAACAGTTCAGTGGGTTATTTGCAAAGGCACAGGTAATAGCTGAGCTAAACTGAGATAAGGTAAAACTCAAGAATACAGCCAAAAAAAGCTCAAAGTGATGTCTTCAGTAGCAGTTGCAAGTGTAGTTTAAATAGAAAAGATATTATAATAATAGTAATAATAATGTCTGCAGTATCAATTGCATAAAATCAGCAGGTGTTTCAGGTAGTGCACTGTAGAACGGGTGCTTACATTTTGGGAATGTGTCCCATATTAAGCATGACTGACTTTTACGTCCAGATATTGGTGCACGGTGAGCAGAACGAAATGGCCAGATTGAAAGCAGCAATAATACGAGAATATGAAGATAACGATGAAGTTCACATAGAAGTCCATAATCCTCGGAATACTGAGGCAGTGACGCTGAACTTCAGAGGAGAAAAGCTCGCCAAGGTAAAAGCTTTTGTTTGTTTTTGGTTTGGTTTTTTCTGTGAGTATATTTGACTCCCAAGTGTGTGTGTTTATTCCAAAATAAACATAAATCTTTGTGTAAGAATATGAGCATAACTGTGAGGCTTACTGTGGCAGGAGAAATAGGGCAACTGAATTGCTTCTGAGTTTCTTGTTTTTACCCACACGTCATGATAAATACAAAATGTTCCAGTCTTTTCTTTAAAATCTCCAAAAAATTTTTTTAAGTTAACATGAAATTGCCACATGAGGCATTTGGTACATGGAGTGATTCTCCCAAATTGCCATATTTCGTTTCCTTGGAAGTCACACTCTGTGCTAGGAAGGGGAAGAAAAGCATTGAATGTTCAACCATCATATCAGGCCAGATTTCTACCTCGCTGGTTTTGTGGTTTGGCCACGTTTGTCTATCGAAACAAGTTCAGTATAGTTTTGGCAACTGAACTAATTGAACTGCCCATCTGGGAAGACAGTAGCTTCTCTCTGCTCTGTGGCGTGACATGAGAGTAAATCACGTAGGCCTTCCCTCCGCTTCCCGGTAGGACACGAGAGTAGATCACGCCAGACCTTTCATCCACACCCTACCACAAAGCACAACTGGGGAACAAAAAGAAATTCGCACTCAAAAATGAGCTCATATTGAAGGTCCTGACCCACACATTTGCCTAGTACCTGTTACACAAGGGAGAGTCTGTGATCAGTAGACAGCCACTATTCCTTGAAAATGAGAGGGCTACTGAAAGAATGTTCTAATTCAACAAATATGTTCATATCACAAACTTTGTGCAAGAGTTCCATTTCAAAGATTTTAATTTGGTTTTTCTCCTTTCCTTAGGTAATGGGCTCTCTGGCAGATAAGAAACCAGAACAAGGACAGCGGGTTTCAGGAATATTAGTTAAACGAAATTTTAACTACCACATACTTGCTCCATGTGACCTTTCCAGTAAGTGGCTTACAAGCTCACCTGTATACAGTGTTGATAGGATGTCTGTCTACACCCTATCTATAACTACATATAGTATTTTAAAACTATTAGCCTCTTTTCCTAAACCTGAAATACCTTGAACATTGCTAGTGACTTCATCCTGCTTTGACTGAATAGATTCTCCTTTAGTAATCTTGTCAAGCAGGAGCTATTACTCTACCCAGAATACAGAGAAAGGGACATTCTTTTGAAAAAAAGGTCAGTAGATCATAGGATAGCTTTGCTTGCAGTGGTACTTCACACACAGAGGCATTTCATTTTTTAAACAAACAGAGTTGACTGCAAATATGAGTTATTTAACTTAAAGGTCTAGAAATTCTATGGAACATCCATAAAAGGCAATTACTTCTCACACACAATTTAGCAATAGGCTAAGAGACATCTCCCTTTTATTTGCTATAGCTTTTGGCCGAATACTGTAAAAGGATCACCGCCTGTCCAACCTCTGTTCTTTCCTGGCTGAGCATTTGATTTACTATAGGCCTCAGGCTCCAAAAGAGTTGCTGGATGGAATTTCCAACCAATCTTCTTCTAAAAGCTGTATTAGTGATCAACACATGAGTTTTTCCCATTTTAGGGGTGGATATTCTTTGACTTCTTGTGCTCTTATTTGTAATTTCTAAGTGTTTCCTGAGCTGCTAGAGCCAGGAAACTCTCATAATCTTGTGCTTTTAATAGCAGGAGCTACAAGCTGTTTTTTTAAAAAAAACTAAATGGGGAGGAGAAAGCAATAACACAAAATTTATCTTTTCTCTCTAATTTTGGAATTCAGGAAGTGAGGAAGTCCAAATAGTGGGTGGCAGGAAACACAACTAATTGTAGGAGGGGAAACCGTTACTAGGGAAATGGCTGATGGGACCTGCAGTTGAATGAAAGCTGGACAAAACAGCAGGATCACAGCAGCGCTTGTGCTGATCCGTGTAGAAGCCTCTATTATGTGGCTGGAAAAGGTTCATCCTTTCTTCCAGGAATGACTTTTTCAAGATGTGTCTGGTTGCTTCCCAAATGTACATACATGTGATTCATGTGTGTACATTTTTATTATGAGTTATCACTGTGCAGACTTCTGTATTGTGTACAGTCAAATCATACCACAATATGAAATATACAAATAATTCACAGTGATAACAAAGACATTCCTTTTAGGGGGAAAGCGAGAAAAAACATTGATGATCTGAAAAAAAGAACAGAGTTCACGTTCTTAAACTGGAGCTTTTCCAGTTTCTACTTCCACATTGTTGCCTCCCTCCCCCAAATTGCCTTTTTGTGAACATTATTTATTTATTTATTTATTTATTTATTTATTTATTTATTTATTTATTTATTTATTTATTTATTTATTTATTTATTTATTTATTTATTTATTTATTTATTTATTTATTTATTTATTTATTTATTTATTTTCATTTTTATCCCGCCCCATACCCGAAGGTCTCTGGGCGGGTAACAACAGATTAAAACAGATTAAAACAGGATACAAATTAAAATGAAATACAGATTAAAACAAGATTCACGTTTAAAAACACCTAAAAATTCAACACATTTAAAACCATGCACTCCCTAGTGCATTAATAGTGATGTCAGTGTAACCGGGGAAGGGGAATAAAACCTCAGCCAAATTTGTCACAGCAGAGGTGTATTGCGCTGTTAGACTTGGGTGGTTGCAGGTGGAGAGGAATTTTGACTAGTAGTTGATATAGGGGACCGGACAGACAATACATGGCAAATATTGTCATCTTTTGTTTTGATTTTCCCCCCTCAGATTATACTGATCTTGCCATGAGTACTGTGACACAGACACAAGCTGTTCCATACACAGGCTCTTTCAGTCTCCTTTATTACCAGCTACAGAAACTAACAGGTTTGTAATTCAAAACTATGCTTGAGATCCATCTTAACTAAGCCTCTGCAGATGATCTTTCCCTAACTGGGTTGGAATGAGATACCGCTTAGGCAGTACATTGGGTTCTGGCTCTGCCCAGGGTAAAAATAAGAAATGTGTCACTTGGTAACTTTTTGCTGTTTCCCTTGTAATTTAGTTCCTTGCTCTCACCTTCATTAGAGGCACTGTTCTTTCACCGAGATACACAGTGAGATGCAACTCCTGTTGCAGCATGTTTTTTTCTGTACTTTTACTTCCTGTAAGACTCTGGCTGTGTCTGCGCTAGGCTGGTAGAGCAGCCTACCACGAGGCCATTCATTCTCGTAAAACTCTTCGTTGGCACCAGATGAGGCACTTGCCTGAGCCACAGCCCAAAAATGGTGCTCTGGACCTCTCTAACCAAGGGGTCCATGCAGTGTTCCAAGATGGTACACCAAACCAGGCGCACCATGTGAACAGCACATGAGACAGTGGCGTGGTGTCGCACAGCCAAGGAGCCCGTGCCTGTTTGCCAGGCACCCAGAAGGGCTGCTGGAAGAGTGCCATTTTTGGGCACCTGGCAAAGACAGACTTGGGCAGCAAACACAGCGATTGGGTTTTCAATCTCAGCCTCCAAAGTTGGATCATGCTGGGCCTTCAGGAATGCGGATGGCCCTTGGTGTAGGCCACTGGCAACTCAGTGTGGACTGTTTGACTTAATTTGCCCAGCATGGTGTGGAAAAAAATTGGAAACACACTTTTTGTAGTTTTCCTTATTTTTAGATTCATTTTTTGTTTACTTTTTGCTGTTGCATTGTAGCTTTTTTCCCAGCAGTTTTAAGATTTTGAATAATATCTTCCATTGTTTATAAGCTTAGATAAAGCAAGGATGTCTTGGTAGCAAATTCCCACACTGAAAGTCCCATGATGAAAAAGTGCCCTAAAATATGTGTCAGTTGTTAAATATGTGCTGATTCTGTTTCTGGGTTTCTTGCTGCTTGTATCTGTGATACCACCTTTGTTCTTCAGGACAGTTTGTCAGCAAATGTGAAAGCAAAAACCTACAATTGTAAAAGCAGATAATGAGGACCAAAATGCAGAACTGCATGTATTCACGGTCATTAGAGCACCTCCAACTTAATGAAAACATAGGTTTTGACACTCAGATTTAGCTGCTCCTTTAACGCCGTAATACTGATCTTTTTAAAGGTGACATTAAGGAAATAGAAGTCCAGGATAAGCCAGCTTTGAAGGTTTTTAAAACCATTACTGTAGTTCAAGAGCCGGGCATGGTGGTTCTTGAGGTGAGTACAATATATCAGCTTGCATTCAGTTCTTTTACTAGCCATTCTGGCCATAGTTGATAGCGGTTTGAACCCCAGAAGCATTAGGCATGGTCATTCATTTGATTCCGTAGTCCCCTATTTGGTATTTGGCCTCCCAAGACACATTGCAATGGCTGCGATGCATAGGAAGACATTTGAAGCACCCTATTATTGGCATTGGAGCACACCTTGATTATGTGATCAGGAGCAATCCACAAAATCTTGTGCATGACCCTTCTAGTGCACTTGCCTTCCCCTTCCCAAGTATTTCCTTGCTTGGTTTAATTTTAGTTAAACGTTGTTTACTGTTAAAAAGAAAGACTCTATCTTGCAATTCTGCATCAAGAGCCCTAAAAATGGTGCACAGCAGCTAAAATATTCACAGGCAATCAGGCAGTTTTTTTAAGTCCCTCTTCTTCATCAGTTATTTATGTGAATAAAATACAACAAATGTGTAAGTCAAGCAACAAATACAACCATAACAACATACAACAAATAAATATGTGGGAAATGCAACTATAGTACAATATTAGCTTTCAAATAAAACCAAGCCTGCTTCATGAATCTGACTTAAGACCTGCACTGTGTCCCCTAGGGGAAGAACCAACTTGCCAAATACAATTACAGTGGTACCTCGACATACAAGTGTTTTGAGATACAAGCCGCCGAGCGAGTGATATTTTGCTTTGAGATGAGAGCAAGATTTGAGATACGAGTATGTAAATACAGTACAGTACATACCAAAAACAACTGAGGTGGTGTTTTGGGAGCTGGAATGGATTAATGGGAAAATTGCTTTGAGATACGAGCGATTTGACATAAGAGCAAGGTTACGGAACAAATTAAACTCGTATGTCAAGGTACCACTGTATTGTGCTCGCAAAAGTAATATATACGTTAGCCATTTACCTGCTGGTAGGGGTTGCTGTAGCTGAAATCTGGTTCTCCAAAAAAGCTTTCCGGATATCATAAAACTAGCAGAGCCTCAACCTTCCATTTGTTTGAGCAGATCAAATGGGTATTCTGCTGTAGCTTTGACCCACAGATGATTATGCCAATGTTTTTAGCTTACTTTGATATGTTCATATGACTAATCAATAAAGGTCATTCATTCATTCATACTTTAACAATTTATATAATGGTTTAAATTCTGTAGACGATCCCTTTTTATTGTAATCAGTTGTGTTACATTTTTGCACTGCTTTTGAGTCTGTTTGGGAAAAAGGCAGGATATAAATGAAATGAATAAAATAAGTTTTAAATCCTCATAGTTTTTCCAGTTGAAGGCCCAGTTCTTGATGAAACAGGCACAACTTTACTATTCGTATGGAGGCCAAAAGAGAAGCTAGACTGAACATACTATGAGGAGGTAATTCAGTCTTCTTGGTGCCCCGTTAAACATGGAAACATCTAGGGCTCTGGAGAGGAGGGTTCAAGACTGCTGGTGGCTAATGTAGTCTAGTAGTAGACAGGCAGATTCTTCATACTGGGCCCCAAGACTTAATGGCTTCACGGTTTATACAGTGCAGGTTTCAAGCACAAACAGAAGTTGAAACCATCAGCAATACACCATAAATGCATCAGAGGTTTAAGTTATAATTGCCGTGTGTTTTGCTTTTCTATTTTTGCTTTGTTTCACAGTGGGTAGCAAACCCTGCTAATGATATGTATGCAGACACCGTGACAACAGTCATACTGGAAGTTCAGTCAAATCCTAAAATTCATAAAGGTATTCTCCTTTATATTTCAACGTATGACCATTTGCAAAAAAAAAAAAAAGAGGGTACTAATTTTATATGCTAGAATATAATATCAGTAAGAAGAGAGTCACATACAGAAGACACTGAGCCATGTCTGAGGGTGGGCTTTTGTTTATATCATATCAGTGGCCCACAGAAAATGGAAGCTGACTTTCCACTGTACAAAGCCCATCTCAGTGCATGATGCATTAGGACACTGTTTGGGGAGCTGAAAGTGGCACTTCTCATCTTTGCAAAATACACAGTCGAAATCACATTCTGAGCTAATCCCTATCTGTTCTAGTAATGTTACTGTCAGGCCAGTTTAATACATTTTAATTACATTTAATGATTTCATGCATTAGAATCAAAGAATATGCTCTATCAGAAGTCTGTATAAATTATTAGGGAACTTCTGCATTAAGGACAGATAAGATATATCCAAATAGCTCTGTCGTATCACAAGCCTAATTTCTTTAGATTTGTAGGTAGATCTCACGTCTAACAAGGTAAGGAACAGAGTAAATTTGCTGTTTTTTCCATCTCTCTGCAATATCTAAAATACTGAATTCCTGCCGGTTGCAACTCTGGGAAACCACAGTAGGAGGTGTTGATGAAAAGACTCAACCCAGCTTATAACATTGCTATATGTGCCTATAATATAAGACACTTCAGGTCTTTCCCTGCCCCCCAGCATTGTATGAATTAATAAAACCCTAATTCTTTCTAGAAGTAGGCCCTCTTGTTTTCAGAAATGTATACTACCGGGAAAGGGAGGTCAGGATTGTGGTTTTAACTAGTACATTCAAAAACCAATATAAACTTGTGATCAATTAAACTCTTTTCCTTACTGAGTTTTAAAACATGGGATCAAATAAATATTTATTGCGCAAAATATTAAATTTGTGTCTTTCAGCTACAATACATAAAATTCCTAAAAAAGAAGAGATAGATGCATATCACAAGAAGATGGAGATTATGCTACAGTATGTTCTGTCCTTATATTATCATAAAGTCAATTATCACTGATTTAGTGTAGTTGCGTTCAAGTGTACAATCTATATTAGCATATAAATATCTTAAATATGTTTGAAATTTTTGAGCCAATTTATATTCACAAAAGTTGTCAGCTTACTAAATATTTTCTAGTAATCAGTTTGTGTTTTGCTGTACTTTAGTATTGGCTATTTTTATCCATAAATGTTGCATTTTTTGCCTCAGAAAGTGGTGAATTTCATGTTGTCGATGCAGTTCTGATCCCCAGGTCTGCTGAGTTTATGGGAGTTAGATTTATGAAGCTCTCAGAAATGGAGCCTGGAGTTCACGAGTGAAGATCACCAATATATTATGGGCTGCCAGGCAAGGTCACCACAAGTTAGTGCATTAAAATAAAAGAGACATTTGCTAGTGCAGGATGGACGACACAGGATTTGGGGACTCGAACAACTTTACACAGCTGTAGACTGTTGGTGCCAGGTTACGGTTATGCTGTTGTTCTCTGAAATAGGATATACTGTAGAAAGAATAACCAGTTTGCTGCTCTTCTGGGCTTATGGGACTTTACTCATTCATTTGAAGGGATATATTTGGAGAAGATTGTGTAAGTGCGAAGAAAGATAACATACTGAGCATCACTGTGGATGGAAAAACTGCAAATCTTTCATTGGATACACGGGTATGTAAAGCTAAACTTGATTCTAATAAGCCATATTCACAGGAATTTTTAACTCAAAAGGTTTCTGAAATATAGACTTGAAATATAAGATCTCAAATTCATGTCTTCAGTAGTCAGACCCCCGTGTCTGCGGGGGATACATTCCAGGGCCCACCACAGATAAACACAAATCTCAGATAATATAAACCGCTGGGAAATGCATTCCATTTCCTATCATTCCTGTGAAATCCTGCGGGATTTCAAAGGTATTATGGGATATCACACACCATTTGGGGCCATTTCCTGCCTGTCCTAGGCCTCAGAAGAGCTTAAGGTTGGCCTAATGGCACCTGGGGGTGGGGTGGGGGAGGCCTGATCCGCTCACTGCGGGAAACTGAAACCATGTCTCAAATGTTTTAAGTTATATTTAATCACTAAAAGTAGTCTGCTCATCTCGTTTTTTAAAAAATTAATCACATGTTCAAATTATAAGCTTTAATTTCAAGTTAAGATTTTCTAAGCAAAATGGGTCATTGAGATTTGCAGTAAGAACGAGGAACCTACAGATTCCTTTTGTTCTCTCTTCTAGACTGTTGACCATGAACCAGGATGTGAAGATGATGATGAAACACTTCGAGAAATGGTGGAGCTGGCCGCACAGCGACTCTATGATGCTATCACTCCAGTCCAGTAGAGCGACTGAACGTTGTACATACACTGTAGACTGTAAAGGGGTGGGTGGGGAATAAAGCTCTGTTCTTCCTAGAGGAGAGTTGTTGCTTGATCTGTTTGCCTTTTTAAAAAATAAAATATCCATTAGTAAACTACAGTAACTTTTTCTTAATCAGGAAGGCTTTGTCAAAAACAGGATACCGAACTACAGTAAATGTAATATCTTCTGTGACAAATCTGCAAAGTACTTTGAGGACAAAGTCACTCAGATTCATGGGAAATTAGATGTCACAATTGGGAATAGTCCAGAGGACGTGTGCAGAAAACTGTCTGGTCAGGTTCTTTGGAGTCGGTTTCAATTGTTGCAGCCTGGGAATGTGGACAAGGTGTTTGCTGGGGTTCGGCCACTAATAGGGGTTCTGTGACCTTTGACCCTCCGGTGACCTTTGACCGATTCGGTGACCTTTTGACCCGTTTGTTGACATTTGACTGGTCCCTTTGACCGCTCTGATGACTTTCACCCCTCCCTGTGACCTTTGGCCCCTCCCGGTGACCATTGACCTCTACTGTGACCTTTGACCCCTCCCAGTGACATTTGCTGCCTCCCGGCGACCTTTGTCCTCTTCAGTGACCTTTGACCTCTCCCGGTTACCTTTGACCCCTCCTAGTGTCCGTTGACCCCTCACGTGACATTTGACCCCTCCGGTGGCCTTTGACCCCTCTGGTGACCTTTGAACGCTCCGGTGACCTTTGAACACTCCGGTGACCTATGACCCATTCCTGTGACCTTTGACCCCTCCTGGTGACCTTTGAACTCTCTGCTGACCTTTGACCTTTCCAAGTGACCTTTGACCTCTCCTGGTGACCTTTGACCATTCCAGGTGGCCTTTGACCTTTCCCGGTGACCTTTGACCCATCCCAGTGACCTTTGACCTTTCCAGGTGACCTTTGACATCTCTGGTGGCCTTTTACCCCTCCCGGTGACCTTTGACCTTTCCAGGTGGCCTTTGACCTCTCCAGGAGACCTTTAACCTTTCCTGGGGAACTTTGACCCCCTTCCCGATGACCTTTCACCCTTCCAGGCGGCCTTTGACCTCTCTGGTGACCTTTGACCTTTCCAGGTGACCTTTGACCTCTCCAGTGACCTTTCACCCCTCCTGGTGACCTTTCACCTTTCCAGTTGACCTTTGACCTATCCCAGTGACCTTTGACCTTTCCAGGTGACCTTTCACCCCTCCTGGTGACCTTTGATCTCTCCAGGAGACCGTTGACCCCTCCCAGTGACCTTTGACCCCCCCAGTGACCTTTGAACCCCTCTTGGTGACCTTTGACCCTCCAGTTGACCTTTTTCCTCTCCGTTGACCTTAAAACTTCACACTTTGGATATGAAATCTTATATGCATTTATATCACATTCAATTGTTAACTATAAATTGTTCCTCTGAGTGTCCTTTAGTATCTCCTTTTAATCCCCTGTGCTCATTTCTCTTTGTCTCCTCCTCTGGGTCAACAAGAATTCAGAGCATCGGATTTGTCAGACATTTCTAAGCTGACCCAAAACTCTTGACCAAAAACCAGAGGACCTTGCTCAGAGACTTACCACAGCCCAGCAGCAATTATTTCCAAATTATTTTAGCAAATGCCCAGTTATTTTTGTTTAGTCTTAGGAGAGCAGCCCTACCCCACTTAGCTAAAGGCTCTAGGGCAAAGAGGCACTTTTTAACAGCTCTGCTGTACACATGGGGTGTTTTTCCACTTAGCTCTAAAGAGCCCATTAAGGGTCCTTAATAGGTCCTTAATGGGTACTCTACTGCTAGTGGGAAAAAACCTTAATGAGTCCTTAATGGATCCTTAAAGGGATCTGTACTGGTAGTGGGAAAAAAACCTTAATGGGTCCTTAAGGACCTTTGACCCGTCCCGGGGGCCTCTGACCAGGTGGCCTCTAACCTCTCCAGTGACCTTTGACCTCTCTGGTGACCTTTGATCCCTCCTGGTGACCTTTGACCTTTCCAGGTGACCTTTGACCCCTCCCAGTGACCTTTGACCGATCCTGGTGACCTTTGATCTTTTTCCAGTGACCTTTGATCTCTATGGTGACCTTTGACCCCTCCCACTTACCTTTGACCTTTCCAGGGGGCTTTGACCCCCAACCCGGTGACCTTTGACCCACCCCAGTGACCTTTGACCGATCCTGGTGACCTTTGATCTTTCCAGGGGGCCTTTGACCTCTCTGCTGAACTTTGACCCCTTGGGTGACCTTTGATGTTTCCTGGTGTCATTTGACCCCATCAGGCAACCTTTTTCCTCTCTGGTGACCTTTGACCCGTCCCGGGGGTCTTTGACTCCTCCAGGTGGCCTCTGACCTCTCCAGTGACCTTTGACCCCTCCTGGTGACCTTTGACCTCTCCTGTGGCCTTTGACCCCTCCTGGTGACCTTTGACACCTCTCGGTGACCTTTGACCTTTCCAGGTGACTTTTGACCTTTCTGGGTGACCTTTGACCCCTCCTGGTGACCTTTGACCTTTCCAGGTGGCCTTTGACCTTTCCCGGTGACCTTTGACCTTTCCAGGTGACCTTTGACCTTTCCAGGTGGCCTTTGACCTCTCCGGTGACCTTTGACCCTTCCTGGTGACCTTTGACCCCTCCTGGTGACCTTTGACCCCTCCTGGTGACCTTTGACCTTTCCAGGTGACCTTTGACCCCTCCCAGTGACTTTTGACCTCTTCAGTGACCTTTGACCCCTCCCGGTGACCCTTGACCTTTGCAGGTGACCTTTGACCCCTCCCGGTGACCTTTGACCCCTCCCAGTGGCCTTTGACCCCTCCTGGTGACGTTGATCTTTCCAGGAGACCTTTGACCTATCCAACTGACCTTTGACCTATCCAACTGACCTTTGACCTTTCCAGGTGACCTTTGACTTCTCTGGTGACCTTTGACCTTTCCAGGTGACCTTTGACCTTTCCAGGTGATGTTTGACCTCTCCCAGTGACCTTTGACCCATCCTAGTGACCTCTGAGCTTTCCAGGTGACCTTTGACCTCTCTGGTGACCTTTGACCTTTCCAGGTGACCTTTGACCTTTCCAGGTCACCTTTGACATCTCCCAGTGACCTTTGACCCCTTCTGGTGACTGTTGACCCCTCAGGGTTAGGGTTAGGGTTTTAGGGTTAGGGTAAGGCTTTTAGGGTTAGGGTTAGGGTTAGGGTTAGGTTAAGGTTAGAGTTAGGGTAAGGGTTAGGGTTAGGGTTATGCCTAAGGTTATACCTAGGGTTAAGGTTAGAGCTAGGGTTAGGTTTCGGGGTTAGGGGGTAGGGGTAGGGGGTAGGGGTAGGGGTAGGTCAAGGTATGACCAGGTGGGCCCAGGAAGTAGTTAAAGCCTCTAAGAGATGGGGTGGTCTCCCTGGGTTTTAACTAGGCAATGGTACGCCCCAATTTCAAAAGGTCCTCCCTGGATCCAGAAGCCGAATCCAGACAAGATGGAAATGCCCCCTTCCCTCCCTCCCCCTGGGGGACCCCTTCCCTTTCCTGACCGCCCCCCACAACATAGTTACAATTTTAACACACAGAGATAACTAGATAGCAGAAAGATGTACATAAGGTACATACAGACCTTATGTAGACACAATTATCTGTTCCATTAGAACAGAGCTTACAATGAGCAGCACCATTGTGAGATGGCCTACAGGGACAGGCACTGAACCTCAGCAGGCCCAGAGGCTATACTGACGTAGAGATACTATTACCTTAGCCAATACACAACTTCTGCGCAAAAATACAATAGTTGATTGAACTGGAATAGGACCCAGACAGACATATTTAGAACACTACATCTATAACTACATTTATCTCTATACATCCATATGTTAGCTTCTCTAACACAGAGATCCATCACACAGATTCTGTAGATCCATCAGTCAGAGGCCCATAGTTAAACTGGCATAGAAAAGGTCCACTGGTCCGTAGTTGACCCGATAAAATCATATGGTAACTACAGAAAAAGTCATGTAAGCAAGGGACCAAATATTACAACTGTCAATTGGGCTAGCTAGCCCGTATGATGATTTCAAAGACCCAGACGACACGGTGTAGTTTTCAGTCAAAAGAGCATTTCAAGCACATTTCCTGTCAAGTGATTGAAAGCTGGGCTGCGTGGGAGGAGGAACGTGGATGGACGGAGTTCCGTTACTTACTCCCCAATGGTCGTTTCTGACTCTTTTTAAAAATAAAATGGATTTCCTTCCTCTGGATCCAACCAAAGAATCAGGGACTGGGGGCATATGCACACTTAGGCCTCTGCTATGCAATTAGGATCCCTCTGGTAGAGATATTCTGTCCCAGAGCTTGTCCTAATTGACTACCAGAGGCCCGAGTGCGAATTCAGCTCAGGTTTCTTGGGCACAAAGTACAGGCGACATCCCAGCCTGGTATTGGGAAGAGTGGAGACAAGAGGAGTGGAATTCTCTGCTGCAACAGCACCTTGTCTTGCTAATTCGGAGTGTTTGGATTTTAAACATTTTATAACAACCTTAAAACTTCACACTCTGCATATGAAATCTTATATGCATTTATATCACATTCAATTGTTAACTATAAATTGTTCCTCTGAGTATCCTTTTAGTATCTCCTTTTACTCCCTGTGCTCATTTCTCTTTGTCTCCTTCTCTGGGTCAACACGAATTCAGAGCATCGGATTTGTCGGACATTTCTAAGCTGACCCAAAACTCTTGACAAAAAACCAGAGGACCTTGCTCAGAGACTTACCACAGCCCAGCAGCAATTGTTTCCAAATTATTTTAGCAAATGCCCAGTTATTTTTGTTTAGTCTTAGGAGAGCAGCCCTACCCCACTTAGCTAAAGGCTCTAGGTCAAAGAGGCACTTTTTAACAGCTCCGCTGTACACATGGGGTGTTTTTCCACTGAGCTCTAAAGAACCCATTAAGGGTCCTTAATAGCTCCTTAATGGGTACTCTACTGCTAGTGGGAAAAAAACCTTAATGAGTCCTTAATGGGTCCTTAAAGGGATCTGTACTGGTAGTGGGAAAAAAACCTTAATGGGTCCTTAAGGACCTTTGACACGTCCCTGGGGCCTTTGACTCCTCCAGGTGGCCTCTGACCTCTCCAGTGACCTTTGACCTTTCCAGGTGACTTTTCACCTTTCCAGGTGACCTTTGACCCCTCCCAGTGACCTTTGACCTCTCCTGTGGCCTTTGACCCCTCCCGGTGACCTTTGACCTTTGCAGGTGACCTTTGAACCCTCCTGGTGACCTTTGACCCCTCCCGGTGACCTTTGACCTCTCCGGTGACCTTTGACCTTTCCATGTGATCTTTGACCTTTCCAGGTGACCTTTGACCCCTCCTGGTGACCTTTGCCCCTCCTGGTGACCTTTGACCTCTCTGGTGACCTTTGACCTTTCCAGATGACCTTTGACCTTTCCAGGTGACCTTTGACCTCTCTTGTGACCTTTGACCTCTTTGGTGACCTTTGGCCTTTCCAGGTGACCTTTGACCCCTCATGGCGACCTTTGACCTCTCTGGTGACCTTTGACCTTTCCATGTGATCTTTGACCTTTCCAGGTGACCTTTGCCCCTCCTGGGGACCTTTGACCTCTCTGGTGACCTTTGACCTTTCCAGGTGACCTTTGACCCCTCCTGGCAACCTTTGACCTCTCCGGTGACCTTTGATCTTTCCATTTGATCTTTGACCTTTCCAGGTGACCTTTGACCCCTCCTGGTGACCTTTGACCCCTCCTGGTGACCTTTGACCTCTTCAGTGACCTTTGACCTCTTCAGTGACCTTTGACCTCTTCAGTGACCTTTGACCTCTCTGGTGACCTTTGACCTTTCTGGTGACCTTTGACCCCTCCTGGTGACCTTTGACCCCTCCTGGTGACCTTTGACCCCTCCCAGTTACCTTTGACCTTTCCGGTGACCTTTGACCTTTCCAGTTGACCTTTGACCCATCCTGGTGACCTTTGACCCCTCCTGTTGACCTTTGACCTCTCTGGTGACCTTTGACCTCTTCGGTGTCCTTTGACCTCTCTGGTGACCTTTGACCTTTCCAGGTGACCTTTGACCCCTCCCAGTGACCTTTGACCCCTCTTGTTGACCTTTGACCTCTCTGGTGACCTTTGACCTCTTTGGTGACCTTTGACCTCTCTGGTGACCTTTGACCCCTCCTGGTGACCTTTGACCTCTTTGGTGACCTTTGACCTTTCCAGGTGACCTTTGACCCCTCCTGGTGACCTTTGACCCCTCCTGGTGACCTTTGCCCCTCCTGGTGACCTTTGCCCCTCCTGGTGACCTTTGCCCCTCCTGGTGACCTTTGACCTTTCCAGGTGACCTTTGACCCCTCCCGGTGACCTTTGACCTTTCCAGGTGACCTTTGACCTCTCTTGTGACCTTTGACCTCTTCAGTGACCTTTTACCTCTCTGGTGACCTTTGACCTCTCTTGTGACCTTTGACCTCTTCAGTGACCTTTTACCTCTCTGGTGACCTTTGACCTTTCCAGGTGACCTTTGACCCCTCCCAGTGACCTTTGACCTCTCTGGTGACCTTTGACCCCTCCCAGTGACCTTTGACCTCTCTGGTGACCTTTGACCTCTCTGGTGACCTTTGACCCCTCCCAGTGACCTTTGACCCCTCCTGGTGACCTTTGACCTCTTCAGTGACCTTTGACCCCTCCTGTTGACCTTTGACCTCTCTGGTGACCTTTGACCTCTTCGGTGTCCTTTGACCTCTCTGGTGACCTTTGACCTTTCCAGGTGACCTTTGACCCCTCCCAGTGACCTTTGACCCCTCTTGTTGACCTTTGACCTCTCTGGTGACCTTTGACCTCTTTGGTGACCTTTGACCTCTCTGGTGACCTTTGACCCCTCCTGGTGACCTTTGACCTCTTTGGTGACCTTTGACCTTTCCAGGTGACCTTTGACCCCTCCTGGTGACCTTTGACCCCTCCTGGTGACCTTTGCCCCTCCTGGTGACCTTTGCCCCTCCTGGTGACCTTTGACCTCTCTGGTGACCTTTGACCTTTCCAGGTGACCTTTGACCCCTCCCGGTGACCTTTGACCTTTCCAGGTGACCTTTGACCTCTCTTGTGACCTTTGACCTCTTCAGTGACCTTTTACCTCTCTGGTGACCTTTGACCTCTCTTGTGACCTTTGACCTCTTCAGTGACCTTTTACCTCTCTGGTGACCTTTGACCTTTCCAGGTGACCTTTGACCCCTCCCAGTGACCTTTGACCTCTCTGGTGACCTTTGACCCCTCCCAGTGACCTTTGACCTCTCTGGTGACCTTTGACCTCTCTGGTGACCTTTGACCCCTCCCAGTGACCTTTGACCCCTCCTGGTGACCTTTGACCTCTTCAGTGACCTTTGACCCCTCCCGGTGACCTTTGACCTCTCTGGTGACCTTTGACCTCTCTGGTGACCTTTGACCTCTTCGGTTACCTTTGACCCCTCCCAGTGACCTTTGACCTCTTCAGTGACCTTTGACCTTTCTGGTGACCTTTGACCTTTCCAGGTGACCTTTGACCTCTCTGGTGACCTTTGACCTTCCCAGGTGACCTTTGACCCCTCCCGGTGACCTTTGACCCCTCCCGGTGACCTTTGACCCCTCCCGGTGACCTTTGACCTCTCTGGTGACCTTTGACCCCTCCCAGTGACCTTTGACCCCTCCTGGTGACCTTTGACCTCTTCAGTGACCTTTGACCTCTCTGGTGACCTTTGACCTTTCCAGGTGACCTTTGACCCTTCCCGGTGACCTTTGACCTCTGGTGACCTTTGACCTTTCCAGGTGACCTTTGACCCCTCCCGGTGACCTTTGACCTCTGGTGGCCTTTGACCTTTCCAGGTGACCTTTGACCTCTTTGGTGACCTTTGACCTTTCCATGTGACCTTTGACCCCTCCCGGTGACCTTTGACTTATCTAAGTGACCTATGACCCCTCCCAGTGACCTTTGACTTATCTAAGTAACCTATGACCTTTCCCGGTGACCTTTGACCTCTCCTGTGACCTTTGACACCTCCCAGTGGCCTTTGACCCCTCCTGGTGACGATCTTTCCAGGAGACCTTTGACCTTTCCAGGTGACCTTTGACCTATCCAACTGACCTTTGACATTTCCAGGTGACCTTTGACCTTTCCAGGTGAACTTTTTCCTCTCCCAGTGACCTTTGACCCATCCTAGTGACCTCTGAGCTTTCCAGGTGACCTTTGACCTCTCTGGTATCCTTTGACCTCTCCAGTGACCTTTCACCAATCCTGGTGACCTTTGACCTTTGCAGGTGGCCTTTGACCTCTCCAGGAGACCTTTAATCTTTTCCGGTGATCTTTGACCCCCTCCCAATTACCTTTGAACTTTCCAGTTGGCTTTTGACCTTTCTGGTGACCTTTGACCTTTCCAGGTGATCTTTGACCTTTCCAGGTGACCTTTGACATCTCCCAGTGACCTTTGACCCCTTCTGGTGACTGTTGACCCCTCAGGGTTAGGGTTAGGGTTAGGGTTTTAGGGTTAGGGTTAGGGTTTTAGGGTTAGGGTTAGGGTTAGGGTTAGGTTAAGGTTAAGGTTAAGGTTAAGGTTAAGGTTAAGGTTAAGGTTAAGGTTAAGGTTAAGGTTAGAGTTAGGGTTAGGGTTAGGGTAAGGGTTAGGGTTAGGGTTAGGGTTATGCCTAAGGTTATACCTAGGGTTAAGGTTAGAGCTACGGTTAGGTTTCGGGGTTAGGGGGTAGGGGCAGGGGGCAGGGGGTATGGGTAGGGGTAGGGGTAGGTCAAGGTATGACCAGGTGGGCCCAGGAAGTAGTTAAAGCCTCTAAGACAGTGATGGCCAACCTATGACACGCGTGTCATGGGTGACACGCCAAGCCCTTTTGGGTGACACACATGGTCACCCTGGCACCTGGGCATGTAGTGCTTGCTTATTCTTGAAGTGTGCAAAATGTCAACTTTTAATTGAAGATTTAGCAAACGAAATTCAGCAACAAGTCACTAATGTAAAGAATTATTCGTTTTTGCCCTTAATAAATACATATATCAAAAATATAACTTTTTTACTAGAGCTACAAATATCACAAAATTATGGATATTTCTACAAGTGACACAGCACCGAGTTAAGCTAGGTTTCTTGTGAATTTTGACACACCGAGCTCAAAAGGTTAGCCATCACTGCTCTAAGAGATGGGGTGGTCTCCCTGGGTTTTAACTAGGCAATGGTACGCCCCAACTTCAAAAGGTCCTCCCTGGATCCAGAAGCCGAATCCAGACAAGATGGAAATGCCCCCTTCCCTCCCTCCCCCTGGGGGACCCCTTCCCTTTCCTGACCACCCCCCACAACATAGTTACAATTTTCACACACAGAGATAACTAGATAGCAGAAAGAGATGTACATAAGGTACATACAGACCTTATATAGACACAATTATCTGTTCCATTAGAACAGAGCTTACAATGAGCAGCACCATTGTGAGATGGCCTACAGGGACAGGCTCTGAACCTCAGCAGGCCCAGAGGCTATACTGACGTAGAGATACTATTACCTTAGCCAATACACAACTTCTGCGCAAAAATACAATAGTTGATTGAACTGGAATAGGACCCAGACAGACATATTTAGAACACTACATCTATAACTACATTTATCTCTATACATCCATATGTTAGCTTCCATCACACAGATTCTGTAGATCCATCAGTCAGAGGCCCATAGTTAAACTGGCATAGAAAAGGTCCACTGGTCCGTAGTTGACCCGATAAAATCATACGGTAGCTACAGAAAAAGTCATGTAAGCAAGGGACCAAATATTACAACTGTCAATTGGGCTAGCTAGAGCATCTTAAACTACCTAAACTGGTATAGGCTCAGTTGCTCTACAGGAGAATTAAAGTCTCTCGAATGGCAAAAGTAACTGACACTGGCACTTCAGCAGGGCAAATTTTCTAAAACTGCTACCCAAACCCCCATATATTGTATTCACAATTGCCAGCTCTGAATTGCTACACAATACGGCAAAGCTATCCAAAAGGCCAATGGCACAAATGCCCTTAGGATGATTTCAAAGACCCAGACGACACGGTGTAGTTTTCAGTCAAAAGAGCATTTCAAGCACGTTTCCTGTCAAGTGATTGAAAGCTGGGCTGCGTGGGAGGAGGAACGTGGATGGACGGAGTTCCGTTACTTCCTCCCCAATGGTCTTTTCTGACTCTTTTTAAAAATAAAATGGATTTCCTTCCTCTGGATCCAACCAAAGAATCAGAGACTGGGGGCATATGCACACTTAGGCCTCTGCTATGCAATTAGGATCCCTCTGGTAGAGATATTCTGTCCCAGAGCTTGTCCTAATTGACTACCAGAGGCCCGAGTGCAAATTCAGCTCAGGTTTCTTGGGCACAAAGTACAGGCGACATCCCAGCCTGGTATCGGGAAGAGCGGAGACAAGAGGAGTGGAATTCTCTGCTGCGATGGCACCTTGTCTTGCTAATTCGGAATGTTTGGATTTAAAGCATTTTATAACAACCTTAAAACTTCACACTCTGGATATGAAATCTTATATTCATTTATATCACATCATTCAATTGTTAACTATAAATTGTTCCTCTGAGTATCCCTTTAGTATCTCCTTTTAATCCCCTGTGCTCATTTCTCTTTCTCTCCTCCTCTGGGTCACCAAGAATTCAGAGCATCTGATTTGTCAGACATTTCTAAGCTCACCCAAAACTCTTGACCAAAAACCAGAGGACTTTGCTCAGAGACTTACCACAGCCCAGCAGCAATTGTTTCCAAATTATTTTAGCAAATGCCCAGTTATTTTTGTTTAGTCTTAGGAGAGCAGCCCTACCCCACTTAGCTAAAGGCTCTAGGGCAAAGAGGCGCTTTTTAACAGCTCCACTGTACACATGGGGTGTTTTTCCACTTAGCTCTAAAGAACCCATTAAGGGTCCTTAATAGGTCCTTAATGGGTACTCTACTGCTAGTTGGAAAAAAACCTTAATGGGTCCTTAATGGGTCCTTAAAGGGAACTCTACTGCTAGTGGGGGAAAAAACCTTAATAGGTCCTTAATGGGTCCTTAAAGGGAACTCTACTGCTAGTGGGAAAAAAACCTTAATGGGTCCTTAATGGGTCCTTAAAGGGAACTCTACTGCTAAGTGGAAACACACCCACAGAGTGAAGGTGACCGACACACCTCGGGAGGGAGACCCTTCCACAGTCTGGGTCTGGGAGCCATCGCCGAAAAGGCCCTATCCCGGGTGCCCCCCCTTTTGCCACTGAGGGTGGCGGCGCAACCGGGAGGCCCTGGAAACCACAGGGCGGGGGCAGGTGGATATGAATCGCACTGGGAGGTGGGGAGAGGGAAGGGAGCCGGGGAGAGGAACCGGGAAGGAATGGGAAGGGCTGTGCCGCCAGCGACTCCCCCGACCCTCCTGAGGAGGCAAGGAAACCACCGCCACCAGGTCGCCCGCCCGCCCATCCTGCGCCTACAGCCGCGCGGTGACGGCGGACATCGCCGCCTGCTCGACGGACCGGGGCCCGCCCCGTCGGCTAAAGACCGCCCCGCCCCCCCCCCCCCGAGCGTAGGCGAAGAGGGCCGTCCTCCCGAGCTGAGCGCGAAGCTGCCATGGCACTCCCCGAGGCCGGCGCCTGTGGCCGGAGACTCGTTCTGCGCCCGCCGCGCGTCCTCCTCTTGGGAGACTCCATCACCGAGGTAGCCGCCGCCGCTGAGGCTCCGACGGCCGCGCTTCCCCCTCTGCCCCCGTGCTTCCCCCTCGACCCGGCGGACCTTTGTCTTCGGGTGTTTTCCCACTAGCACTAGAGGACCCATTAGGGACCCATTGAGGATCCTTCATGGGTCCTCTAGTGCTAACGGGGGGGGGGGAACACCCTTCTTCTCCAAAGGTTTCTGCAACGGCCTTTCCCCGACCTCCCTCCCCCCCCCCGAAAGACCAAAACGACCCCCATCCTCTTCGTCCTCCCCCCCCCCCGCTTTCTCCAGTCCGATTTAAAGAGCAGTTTCGAAGCAGTTGCGCCACGTAAAGCTGGATCTGGCACATCTGTGTTCACACCTAATGGGCGTTCATAGGCAAAGGGGCCTGAGGCAGCGGCCTTGTTGATGCACTGCATTTAATGCGGCCCTCTGCCGGGTGCCTTGATCTAGCAGCTTTCTTTTATCCAGCTTTTTTCTCCGTACTGTAACAAATCATTGTTATTCAGGCCTTTGGCTGCTTTCGTTTGGGCAAAGGCAGGATCCTTGACAAAAGATGTTCGGATCGGTGGTTCAGGTGTGCGGCACCTGGCTGACGTCAGGCTGGCTTGCCCTTAAGACGGCCTCAGGCAGGTCCTTGGGAGTCAGGGGATCGGAAGACCTTCTGACTGAGCCTTTGCAAGAGATTCAGTTTGGATTCCTTTGAGGGTCTGGCAATAACTAACCATTTTTGTCGTTCAAGAGGAGCGATAGGAAGGAGTTGGTTATATTCTCTCTTGTCTTCATGACAGTGGTAGGAAGGCAAGAAAGCCACAGTTTTTGCTCTGTACTGTCCGTGTGGCTTTGCCGTCCTCAGTTTTTTCTATACTCTGGTTTGGAGATCCACCTAGGAGACCCAGCCCCATGAGTAGCCTCCACACGACAGCCCAGGGGCATTAGGGAAAGTTCTCTGGACTGCACTGCTTGATCTAGTGATCTGTGATTTTAAAGCTATGAGGGGAGCCCTGCTGGATCAGGCCACAGCCCGTCTAGTCCATCATCCTGGTTCACGCAGTGGACCACCAGTTGCCCATGGGCATCTCAGGGCAAATCTCCTGCTCTCGAATCCCCGCAAATTGCCTTAGAGGATCCTGCCTGTCCCCCCAGTCTGAAAGATATGCTTAGACATCCATTCTAGTGGTCATTGATACATCTGTCATCCATAAACTTGTCTAACCCTTCCTTAAAGCCATCTAGGCTGGTTGCTCTTACCACCTGGCAGCAAATTCCATAGACCGATGATGACCCTCTGGGTGAAGAAATACTTGCCCTTGTCTGATCTGACTCTCCTACCTGTCAAAGCTAAGCTATAGAAGCTAAGTGCTATACTTATTGCCTTCCTCTTTCCCCCCTTTTTTTTTTAGTTTTCGTTCCATGAAAATGGTTGGGGTGCATCACTTGCTCAGCGACTGACAAGGTGAGAATAAACAAATTAAAGTATGCCAAAATAGTGCTGTTTCTTTGAGAGCGATGTCAAAAGCTGCAGCTCTTTTGTCTTTACCGATTTTTATTTCCCGTTTCTGATGATAATATTGCTCATGTTATTTGCTGACATTGCTTAGAAATTTAAGAGACCCTTGACCGATCTTCGTATGAAAAGAGTGCAAAAACCGGAATCACACAAATGTGGGCATTTGTTTAAATGTTCATGTGGAGTATATGTGCATACAGATAGGTAGACATACACATGAGTATGTACAAATTCTTGGGGGACAGGAAATGGGTACTAGAACAGATAACTTAGGCATTCCCTTCAGGTTGGAGAGTCAGGCAGGAGGCTTCTAAGGGCCATTTCAGGGATTTAAGAGCAGATGTAGGTTTTGCCTTTGTTTTCTGGTTGGGATACCCAGAAGCAATTGTGGGAGCACTGCATGAGACTGGATGCAGGGCTAGATGGCCTGATCCAGCAGGGCTCCTCTTGTGTTCTTATGTTCTGACTGTCAATCAGTTTAGAATTCTTATTGGTAGTCAGGAACCAAAGAGTCACAATGAGTCAGCAACTCATGACTCAGAGTCTTAATGATTCAAAGTCTCATGCTGTTGCAGTAATTATATGACATCATTCTAAAACCTCATGATGACTTGCAGTTTGTGGGCTATAAATGTACAGTATCTCTGTTTTGTAAAAGTTTTGTCTTTCACTTGTTGTTTAAAGAGAGGTTTGTCTCAGAAAGGATTGTGAAATAAAGCTGCTGAACCTTCCACTGAGGAAAGACATACTTTGTCTCTGAATTTATTTGACTCAATGACTGCCTGGTTATTCTCTGAGATTGACAGGTGATCTGACTCCAGTCCAAATCTGCCACACAACGTGACACTGACTGCTCTTTGTGTTGTATTCTAACATGAAACTTAGTTCAGTGGGTGCCGTGAGTTGACTAATGCTGAGCATTTCAGACTGTGATATTATTACAGAATGAAGTTTTATAAAATAAGTATGTGTTTAATTTAGAAAATGTGATGTTTTAAATCGTGGATTATCGGGCTATAACACAAGGTGGGCAAAGATGGTTCTTCCGAGATTGATCAGCAATGACTCTGATGCAAAAAACACCATTGCAGTAACCATCTTCTTTGGAGCCAATGACTGTTCTTTAAAAGGTATGGTATTGTTTCATGCCAGAAATCACTCACATTCATTTATATTTATTTTATTAAAAATGTTTCTATTTCCCCCCCCCCCCAATATCCTAAGATCTCTGGATGGCTTACCAATAAAAAACCCATATACAAACATAACGTTAAACAAATACCCCATTAAAACAGTATTAAACAGCATATTTATATCATAACTTCCTCCTCCTTTTCTTTCAAACATAACATCCTTCAGCTCAGTTTGCCTTCCTTTGGTTAGTACCACCGAGGGGGCCAATGGGGAGAGTTTGCGTGCCAAGGGGGTGACTTGATGGGGGTGTTACAGGAGGGTGAGGGGGCAAGGAAAGTCCTTGGAAAAACTAGACGCCCACCTGGCATCTGGGCCCTTTCTGCACTGGGCCTTATTTTGAATTAGACCCTGGAATAGGGACATGCCATCTGCATGCCGGTTCAGACTACGGTAGATCCCACGTGGGACCTGCCATTGTTTCCACCTTCATGTGGATGGCAGGTCCCTATTCCAAGATATACTCTGGAATAAGGTTCAGTGCAGAAAGGTCTCTAAGGTCTTAAGATAACCTGAGTCCTTGTGGCCATGGTAAACTTTGGTTAGAGAAGAAAGAGAGTCTGGGGCTTGGTTGTATAATTCTAATGTGTAGATACTGCACTGGTTATGTTAATGTATATTAAGCAACAATATCTGTTCAGTTTAATCATGAAATGAAATGGTTGTTGATAATATTATGTGACTCAGAATTCATGACTGGAATTGTGCAAGATGGGAAGGTGTTTTATCTCTTTTGCCCAAATGTCTTCCTTGAACAGATGTGAACCCCAAACAGCATGTCCCTCTGAATGAATACGCTGACAATTTGAAACATATGATACAGTACCTGAAGTCTGTGGATATTGCTGAAGATAAAGTTATTTTGATGACACCACCACCCCTCCACGAGGCGGACTGGGAAAAAGAGTGTATTGCCAAAGGTAATAGTTTTGGTGCCTGGTGAAAAAGTATCTTTTCACCTAGGTGTTTGCTGTTTATATAGCTTCCTCAGGGTGCTGTCCTGTTAGGGAGGGAGGGAATTTTTAATTATGTGATGTTTTATTCTTATTGTGACCCACCCTGGAAGGAAGGAAGGAAGGAAGGAAGGAAGGAAGGAAGGAAGACATACATACATACATACATACATACATACATACATACATACATACATACATACATACATACATACATACAAACTTTTCCTTCCTTCCTTCCTTCCCCCACCCCCCAGCCTAATTAGAACATAGGGCATTTTTAGAAGTTGTACCTGGGAAGAGTTAATTCTGTTCTCTCTATGCCATAAGGACCTAATGAGAATTTAAGGCTTTAAAAAAGGCTCTCAAGATGATAGAGAATTTTGTTTTGTTTTTACATTCATTTCAAAATGCAGTGGGAGATATATGTACCCCGGTTCTCTCAGGGCGCTGCAGCCCCATCTCCATCACAAAAAAATCAAGTGAATCTAATTTAGGCCTTTAGGTAGAAGGTAGGTTAACTTGTAATTCTTTTCCACACCCAAGATTTCTGGTCTATGACCATAATAAATTCATTCATCCATTCATTCATCCACACCCAAATGTTTGAGGATTTCCTTCCAGTTCTGTTACTGTAGCTGCAGAACTCAATGTAGCGAATACTTCGAAGACATAAAAATAGTACATCAGTAAGCATCATATGCGAAAAATGCCACAGAGAAAATAGAAAATGTGGCCTTTGCTGAGCCACATGGGCTGTGCCAGCCTCTTAGACTCATGAAGGCCATCTGTTCACCTGAAGGATCTTCAAGGGTAGAAAAGTTCATTCAAGCCAACTTCAGCTTTGTGCATCAGCTCCAAGCTGTTAATTTTACCCAGGCAGAGAAATAGACTTCAAAAAGAAAATACAAAGATTGAATGCCATTTTGCTGTTGTTCAGAAACCTGACCTTCAGTCCTCCACAGGTGAAAAATTAAACCGCCTCAACTCCATCACTGGGGACTATGCCAGGGCTTGTGTTCAAGTAGCTAAAGAATGTGGCACCTGTGTGATTGATCTGTGGACGCACATGCAAAAGAACAACCAGGTATGATCCTTGAGCATTGTAGTACCGAGTATTCAGAATGTGTTTCCTCAAATAGGAAGTGCCATTCACGAAAAGAGCAAATGTAAGATACTGATTTCCTCATTTGAAACAAACAAAGCCTGGGGCTGTTGGTCCTAGTATGATTGAGGAATCCAGGTGACTCCATCCGCACTGGGGAGCCACAGGAATTCACCAGAAGTTGCTGAAGTAATCCAGTTGTGGACTGCTGAAATGTGGTCCATGCGCTTACGAGGAGCGGCTGAATCGTTCCTGGATGCTTCATCTGCAGCCTCTTCCAGGTGTAGCGTGGCAAGTGGAAGCAGCTGTGCGACTTAGGCCTCTGGTAAGCAGTTAGGACAGGTCTGGATCTGAACCAGAGTTGTCCTAATTGCACGCCAGAAGCCTAAGTGCGAATAGGCCTCTCACGTTGCCTTCGACATTGCCTTGGTGATTCGGCCAGCCCTGGGCTAACTGTTTGCACTTCAAGGGCTGCTGGCCAGTTATAGGGCTGCTTTAGCACCTGTGGTGCAAATGGCTCCCACCACGATGGATCCGCACCAGTCTGGTAGGTTATTGTTATACCAGGCCAGGCCAACAAGTGCGAACAGGACCCACATCTTGTTTTGCCTCTGAAAGGATGGCCTCTGAAAATGGTGTTGGCTTTAATTTCCTCTCAAAAAAGTTATTGGACCATTTTGTTTTGAAACCTTCCTTCTAGGACTTCAGGTGCTTTCTGTCAGATGGACTCCATTTGTCAAGAGAAGGAAATAGTTTTGTGGCAAATCAGCTCTGGTCAATCCTGGAAGAAAAAACATCATCAGTCCCTGTGCTGCTTCCATACTGGCGTGAGGTTGATCACCTCCATCCAGAGACGAGTCTCCTGGGGGATCCAGATGATTGATGGATCGGTAAAACGGTCCCTAGTCCTTCCGATCATCCACGATATTGTTGATTTTTGTCTTACAATCCTTGGCCCTACATAATTGGCATTAGTGGCCCCTGGTGCACCTTTGGCTCGGTGGGCATTTTTTAATCAGATAGATAGTAAGGTTGGTACATGGCACAGCTAATTTAGCATGGATTTGACAAATTCTGCACCTCATTGATGTACACGGATATCGTATAATAAAATAATAAAAAATATAAATCGGGTTCTGGACAGATAGTATCAATGTCCACTGTTGAAGTTTGGTGCTATTAAATTCAAATTTTCTTGGCCGATAACAGAAATGGTTTCCCATTACCTTCTTCAGGGAAAGGCCAGGGATTGAATCTATGACCCTCATGTTTTCCAGGCAGCTTGCTTCACTTTTACTCCTGTAGGGCATATTCAGACCTTCACTGCCCTAGGAAAGTGTCCCAAGGAAGGGAAGATGAAGGATGGATCCAGCAACTGCACTTAGTGATTCTGGATCTGTTCCAAACTTAGCTGGCATTTCCCAAGGTACCAGCTACGTGCAAATTCCCTCTATACCAGAGGTGATTATGGTGCTGTGGTAACAGTACAAACAGGTGTGCACAGCACTGTTTCCATGGTAGTTGAGTGATGCAGTGCACAAGAGTGTCTGCACCACCCCACAGCATGCTTTTTTGGGGGGCAGGGAAGAGGGGCTATGGTGGGGTTGCCTCAGATACACAAGGAACTTCACTGTGTTGTAATGGCACCATATTCCCCCCTTCTGGACAGGGCCTAGTGGTTAGGGAGCTGGACTCTTATCTGGTAGTCTCCATGTTTGATTCTGCTGTCCTCCATGAAGCCAGCTGGGTGACCTTGGGCTAATCACAGCTCTTTCTCAGATCTCACAGCCCCACCTGCCTCACAGGGTGTGTTAACGGGGAGAAGAACAGGTCTGTCAGCAGCGTTGAGTCCCCTTAAATGGGTGAGAAAGCAAGGTAGAAAAGCCAACTCTTCTTCTTCTTCTACATTCTCCTAGAAAGAAGGTAGGGGCTGTATTGTAAAATGAGTTTGAAATTATTAGCTAATTGTATTTATCAAGGTATAGTAGTAAGATACTTAAACTTTTTCTTAAGGTACAAGATCCCTGGTTATTTCCTCAGATCCCTAGTAACAGCGTTAAACAATGTTCAAGAGACTGCGGATAGACAGGTACTATAGGAAAAATACCAACTATAAATATATATCAAACGTGTTTGTATGCTCTTTGCAGCTTATGAGGACCCCAAAGAGGACTGTATTTGTAAGAACAAGCACCAGCTGGGCATGACCTGGTTTTTCCCTCTTTGTTCTGTATTGGCCTACAGCAATGATAACTTTTCAAACAGATCAATATAAGGAGGAAATTCCCCAAGGGAACTTTGGTCCTTTATGCACTTCCCCTTCCCTTGGGAAGTTTACCAGTTACACATGGTTTCTGGGTGTTTTTTTTTTGCAGTCCATACTTGGTTTAAGACTGCATATGTACAAAAGGAACTGGACCAATACCAGCAGATTCTAAACAACCAGCCCCTTGCTGTGCATGAACCAGTTTTAGGTTTCAAACAAAGCACTTAAATGTATAAAATAGTAGTTTTATTACATGGTGTGAGGAGTGAACTCACCAATACAAAGTTTGCAGCTATGCTATGGAATCTAAAATCAGGCACAAGGTACAAGTACAAAAAAGGCACCAGTTCAAGTATTAGTGTAACATATCATCCAAGATGTACCTCTGTCACAGGCTTCACCTCCACCAGGTATGAAAAATAGAAGCCTTTCAGAACGAAGGATTTCAGCTGCTGAACACTTACATTTTACACAAACCAAACTTCATGGAGGATCACAACTAAACAGACTTTCAAACAGAAATAGGGCTTAACGTTTTCTCTTCCGTGGTCCACATATATCTGTTAGTTATCGGCCACAAGGCCAAATCTCTTTCTGTCAAGATTATAGGTAGGGGAGGAGGTGACTTGCACAGGTGAGCCTTTCTGCATGAGAAAGTAAAGAGGAAGTCTCATAGATTGTGGCAAAAAGCATGAAGGTTATCATTACATGCTGATCTCTTGGAAAAAACCCAAGCTGTACATAAATTCACACTACTAGAAGCAATTCATATACAGGATTCTGCTTATCCTCACCCCAAAATGCAAGAAAATTCCTATGGAGTATTCAGTAGAAAAACTGTTGTGACATAAATGAAGTGCTAAAGAGATGCAGATGTCTTATGCCCGACACATCTAGTCTTGAAATCTCCTTCCTAGACTGGAATCACGTGAAGATCATAATCGGCATCACTGCTATGAAGCCTTAGATTCTGCAGGTGGCTTAAGAACTACTCAGCTAGAGTAAAACTTGCACTGCATGAAGGACTGAAATTTAAAAACGGAATTTAGCTACTTCATTGTGCTAAGGTGCCCATCACATTGTAACAGTATGTGCATTAGACATCGTTGAAATTATGGAACAGATGAGGTCTCCATCCAGTTCTGCATAAAACTGGCAGTAAGTCTTGTGTTCAATGCTGAGATTTCAGATTTCGTTGTGTTATTCCTCCCCTTAGTATTAACCTGAGCCATTTTCATAATTCTGTCAAATTAAAATGTTTGGCTTATTTTTCTCTCTGAAAGAAAAAAATACTGCATGTTTTAGGAGGTACACTATGGCTGCTGAATTCTGTTAATACAAAGAGGCAAGTTAGTACATTTTGGGCCAGTATAATCTTAAAAAAAGCAACAACTCAGCAGTGCTCTTAGAAGATACATTACAAAAATATTAAGATACAGAATCTTGAGTCGGACGTAACTTCTAAGCCACAGGCTGAAGGAAATGTTCAATTCCAGGCAATAAGAAAATAATAATAGTCAAAAATCTTCAGTATATTTGAAACTGTCTTTTTTTTAAGCTTGAACTCATACTGGATTTAAGGAAGTTCATACACATGGCCAGCATCTGCAGTAGGTCACTTCCTTGCTTATATTTTCTTAATGCATATATATACAGATTCACTCTTGATAACTTCAATAAAGAAATGGCTTTAGATCAGTGAGTTGAACATGATTTTGCACATCAGAGTCATTTGCTCGAATGGCAGCAAGAGACTAGCATTCTGTTTCTTTGCTGTCTACTCTATGCTGACGCTGCAGCTTGAAGGAAGAGGCTTTCTCACTCCTTGTAACAGGATGATCGGTCAGATCCTCATAGGACTTTGCAGTCGTGCTGCTGTTTGGAAAGGGATGCTTATCAAAACAGTCATCATCTTCCACATGCGAGTCTGTGCTTGGGTCCTCCTGAATCGTGTCCATTCTCTGGTGGTCTAGTTTTGGAGCCACTGCTGCCACAGGAAGGGGGGCAACCGGCTGGAGGGGCTGGTGCCGACTCGTGGAGGGCGCGGCGGGAGGCGGCTTGATGATGCGGACAGAAGCGGAATCCATGCTGCTCAGCATCTCGGCATTCTGCAAGGAGACAAGCAGCGTGATGTGTACATAAGGAGCGGTCACTCCGAAACCTCCTTAAAATCTGCCTAGCAACTCTTCACTCGGTTAAATACAATTTTGCATCACCCTTCATTAAGAATCATCCCAGGAGGATAAAATCTTTCACTGCTTACTGTAAAAGAATAAGATCTGCACGATAAAAGAGTTGAACACATCATTCGATTCTCATAAAAGCTTTTAAGAGAAGCTTTTTTTGAGAATGAGTGATTTTTCACTGTTCAGTATTCTCTTATGGTTAAAACCAAATGGAGAAGCTTAAAATGAATCAAGGGTAACTAGATCTCTCTCTCAGTCTCTCTCTCTCTCTCACACACACACACACACACACACAGAGTATCACTCCATTGGTGAGGACCTGCTACTACAATCCATGTTCCCCTACAGCCCCACTGATCCAGGAAGTGGGACCAGGTGGTCTTCACAAAACAGTGCCTTGAAGGGTTCAGTCATCAATACTAAAGCCACTTTTCAAATAAAGCAAACTTACGCTGGGGCCAAAGAGAGATTTAGTGTTCTCTTCATACTGTTTATCCAGTTTCTTGTCCTATTAAGAAGGAAAAATGTAAGAAACGATTTGCACAAGCAGATTCTTAACACCCCCTTTCCTTTGACTACCCATTTAGCCCAAGGCTACCGTGGTCAGGACTCCTGCAAGGAGTGGACTGCGAGAGACAGGCTCACAGAAAATCACAAACTGGTTCAAATGATCCAACAGCAGCTATTTACGCAAGCAAATCTTTATTTAAATTAGCCTGTTGGTTCTCCTTCTGTGCTTACAGCTCCATCTCCATCTGTCTCCAATAATGAGAACAGCTTTTTGTTTATTAACAGGTAGACACTCATATAAGGACATTTCAAATATTAAGAAACCTGAAAATAACTTGTTCTGGAATGTTATTTAAAAGCCAGCAATCCTTTAGGAACAAAATCAGAGTTTTGGGAGCTAAAGAGCCTCACATTATTCATCTAGTAAGCATATAAACACCAAGAATCAAGTAAAGTTCAATGCTATTTACCATATATAGAATATTTCAAGTTTATAGTAACGTAGTTTTCTTTGCTTAGTAGATATTTCCTGCTGTCTATCTAAATGTTTATAAGAACTCATTCAGATCAATCCAGATCTGGCTCACCAGCCCCAGTAGCTAAAGTCCCTCATCTCAACCTGAGAACAGGGCATCAAAAGAACCAATGTGAAGTCGGGAAAATTAGACCATTTCCCTACTAATCCAGCAAGTGGAAGGAAATGATGGTCCTCACTCTTCAAAAGCAGGCATTTTTGAATGAAAAGAGAAGTTTCTCTCCCCATCTCCTGGCACAAACTGCAATGCAAGGGTTCTGTACCCCACTGGCCTTAAAAGACTTCCCCTAAGAGCAACAGTGGTCCATTAATGTGGATATATGGATGGAATGCCAGCTTAGTCATGGTGGGCTGATCCACTCTGGTTTTATATTGAACTTACCACACAGTGTACAAGGAAACTGAGTGGGATCCAGAAGAGTAAGGAAAAGACAAGCACAGATCCGACGATGTTGTCCGCTAAAAATTTTCCTGTTAAAAAAAGGGGAGAGCTCTTTAGGTGCTGAATCAGGAGCCTGATCTTACAAGATTTTTCTAAATGGACCAGGTCTCTTGATCATAAGACTGCATGTTATTTAAGGGACTATCTTACTAGATCACATGGTAATGAAAGCACTTTAGTCAATACAGTACGTGCTAATTTAAGTCCATTGAAAGCAGCGAGTGCACTCCAAATATTATTTGTTCATTTACATTTTTATCTTGATCTATACCCAAAGGTCTCAGGGAATGTTACAAGATTAAAAGCCAAATATAAGATGAACATGCTAAAATAATAACAGTGCTTGCAAGTGGGGAGGAATGAATGAATGAATGAAACAAAAGTTCCACAGGCTAACATCTGAATTTTCAAAATTTTAGAAAATATTTCCCCTGGCTTACACAAGCTGCTTGTCTCATTTTCAGAAACAACTATGAACTTAAAAAACACACATACAGAATGCAATAAATGTACTCTTGCTATTCGGATTAGCAGACAGTGATGTGCATGAATACGGATCTGTTATTCAGGTTTGTAACCAATCAGCCAAATTACTGTATTTTCTGGCATGTAAGACTACTTTTTAACCCAGGAAAATCTTCTCAAAGGTCAGGGGTCATCTTATATGCCGGGTGCCGACTTCTTATACAGCAAGTATATCCCAAACACTACATTTTAACTGGAAAGTTGGGGGTCATCTTATACACCAGAAAATAAGGTATTTGTCATTAAATAGAGGAACAGCTGACCAATTTTACAACATGACTGGCATATTCAACACATGGTGTGTGAACCCTGCCAGATCATGCTCCGGGCTCTCATCATTTCTCCTGTCTCTGCCCTCTCTCTGGATCATGCCCGCCACTTCTCCCACTGTTTGCCCCGCCATCCCTGCATCGCATCTTGCCATTTCCTCCATTACAATCACACGCTGCTAGGTTTTTTCCTTCAGGTCTGCTTTGCTCCACTGAGGGGACTTGGAGTCCTCCATTCCAGAAGTCCTAGCAGGTAGTAAGATTGCATAAATAGGCACAATCTTTCTAAAGAGCTCATGCCAGTATCAGCAGAGTGGCCAGGCCCAAGGGAAAAGATGTGATGGGGCACCATATAGGCACCACAGGATGAACAGTGGGGGAAAGGGAGGCTGTAGGTGGGGCACAGGGCTTAAAGGGGGGAAAGGGTACAGTATGCATCCAGGGGAATGAAACCGGTTTGGCTCACTTTCAAAACTTTTAGTGGAGTATAGTCCAACAGCAAACTCCACCAGTACCCCTGATTCAGCAGCTCATCTGTTTTAAGAGTTTTAATGCATTCCCCACAAGTGTAAAAAAAAAAAGCAACATTAAATCTCACTTCAAATTTTTAATCTATAAATTATAGATTTACATAATCTATAATTTGTAATTTTTCAAAATATTGTAAAATCCTGCCCAGAAAACGTGCACAAATGATCTTACTGTACATTACACAATAGTTTTAAGAATTCCCAAGCGGTTCACTGTATACTGAACATGCTGGATGGACAGAGGATGCTCACTAACTTGGGGGAGGGAGAGGGAAGGCATAAACAGGAAGAGATGGCGAATTATTTTGGCATGGGACGTGATTGGCAGGCACAACAAATAAGACGACATGGTAACGTTTCAGTTGCGGGTGCCGTTGAATACGTGGTGGTTCAAGCAGCTTTAAAAAATAAACCAGATTAGACGACTTCCAGGAGTGAGGTGTAGCAACCATTATTTATATTTTTCACAGTTTGAAATTAGGAGGTGAAGGCATTAAATGGCTCACAGACACCAAACCTAAGAGTTGCGCTTTCAGCACAGCTTACCAAATGTATTGATGCTGAGCTGGTCGATGAAAACCCAGAGCCGCTCAATCACGTCCTGCACGCGCTTCTCGCATTTGCCCTGCAAGACAGAAGCTGTTGGCTTCGACAGAAACGATAGGCAATGTAATTTCAGCAGGAATATTAGAAGGAAACAGCACCAGCTGTTCAGAAAATGCTCCTTGACCCGCAAGGAAACTTGAGCATATTCCATTATCGCATATCACTTGCTAAAACCACAGCAATAATTAGTGTGACGACAGGAAGACGTTTGAAGTGACTTTGCTGTTGTTACATCTGAACAACTTTGGGGAGGGAGGAATAACAATGCGAGGAATGAGGTCACAGACATGCAAGAGCAGGAAGCAAATTGTTCTTTAGAACAAGATTTTCCTTCCTCTAGGGAAGAAACTACAGTCTAAACCAGCTATTCTCAACCTTCCTAAGGCCGTGACCCCTTAATGGAGTTCCTCATGTTGTGGAGACCCCCAACCACGGGGGCGGAGCAGCTGGGAGGTGGGAGGAAAGGGCGGTGGGAGACCTGTCGCGACCCCTCTGAAAGGGTAATTCGACCCCCAAAGGGGTCCCGACCCCCAGGTTGAGAACCACTGGTCTAAACATATGACCAAAAGACTTAGGTACATCGATCAGAAAAGAGAAAGGACTAAGAATAGTTGCAATCTGACAGTTTCAGGCTTTCCAGTTTACCAGACTGAGCCTGGTGAGGTCAGATTGAAACAAAGAGCAGAAAGACTGTCCAGGGCTATAGTTCTTATACTGTACTAAAAATGCACCCAGGCCTTTGGCTAAATGGAAATACTGTCTCTTCCCACTTTACAGACACTATTACTGTTTTAATATATACTGTGGTTTTAATATAAGCCTGATTTTAAATGTTGTTATCCACCCTAAAACCTTCAAGTATAGGGAAAGAGATGATGGATGGATGGATGGATGGATGGATGTCATGGGGCACAAAGTCTTTTTTCTACAAATAAAAATTAAATTATTCATTTTATTTCTTACACCCTGATTTTATTTTTACGGTAAATCAGTAGTTTCAATGGAAGGCTTGTTTTAAATGTGCCTTTCTCTGCCTGATTTAAATTACTCTCCCCTATTTGTAATCAATAAACCCCAATTAATGAGCATTCCCATTAACAGATACTCCACTGAGTAAGGTCCTGCAGCTTCGCATCCAGCTGAAAACAGATGTGAAGCAACTTCTAAGAATTATTTAATGGGGGGGAGTAGATGAAATAGGCAGGAGCAAAGGGCAGAACCAGTAAATACAAAAACAAACTCCAGTATCACAACAAAAGCAAACTATTAGCATATTAGGTCATGAAGCCCCAAGAAAAAGACTTAAGATTTAATACTGTATTTTAGGAGTTCATTCAAGAACTAAGTGCTTAGAGGAAGTATCATCTTGTATGATAAATATACTCACATTCATATCACAGAATCCCACAGTGCATGGCTTTCCTTTCCTCAAATATAAGAAGTTGTTATTAGCATCAACATATGGGACACATCGCCCAGACTCAAGTCGACAGCAAACCTTGCAGGAATGATCAGTTTCTGAAATGAGAAAGGTCACAAACTGCAAAGTTAAACTTCAAAATATTCATGCTTTTCTCTTCACATAAAAGATCATTTCTAGGCGTGTCTGTGTGGGGAATACATCTCAAGTTTTGGTTTGACTGGGATCATACCCTCAAAAGGTATCAAAACATTCTGAGCATTCCATCGCAACAGCCAGGTATTCTGCCAGAACTCTCAAAAGCATCAAGTGTTCCAGCCATAACAATCAAGAAGAGCGACCCGAAGCTCACTATCTAATCAGATAAATTTTCACTTCTCCGCAGCTAGGAAGGATTGGGATGGTCTGGGATGCTCCTGCTGTGATGGGATGGTGCTGTGGTGTGAGGACAAAGAGTTCCAGAGTGGCCCGATCCATGCTGCAAAAGTAAATGCAAAGAGATCCAAAGGCTCAAATCCCTTTCATGAGAAGCGTTATTTGACCAGGCCACTGACATAGTTTGTAGTCGTCAGAGTCAATTAACCAAACAATTAAAGCTATAAAGAAAAACTGTACACAAATCTCCTTCAGTGTCTGAGGTACAGGCAGACTGCCGTCTCTGTGGGGGATACATTCCAGGCCCTACTGCGGAAATGGAAAATCGTGGATAATACCAAACATTGTGAAATGCACTCCATTTCCTATAAATCCTGGGAAATCTCATGGGATTTCAAAGTAGGGATGTGCACAAATGTATTTTTGACATTCGAATCCAGGTAGATTCGAATGTCAAAAAATCTGATTCAATTCAGATATTTAAGATCCGAATGTCATGAAATCCAATTCGAATCCGCAGTATTCACATCTGTACGTTTAATGTTAGATGCATCTTTAAAGATAGAAATGTCAACAAAATTCGTATGTTATATGTATCTGTGCGCATTCCATAAAAATCTGTATGCATCCCATATTATCCAGTATGCATCCTGTTTTAATCCCGTATTTTAAGTGCAAGATACATATAATTTTCATGCAGATTCGTATATGATGGATACGAATCTACACATTCAAATTATTCAAAAATCCATATGGGAATTTTGAAAATCCGCATTTGAGTTCGAATGTGCATATTTGGATTTTCGAAAACTCAATTCGAGTTTGAATGTTGACATTCCATCGGATTCGAACTGAATACGTAGTAACCACAAAAGCTGCACAGCATTTCCCCTGGCTTCCTTTTCTTCAGCCTTCCATTTCTCAAGCCTCAGAGTAAAAGGAGCAACTATTTTCCTGCCCCATAAGCTTGTAGTACACACACAGTACCACCAGGAAGCCGAATTCTTTCCACTCCATGGAACTGCCTTTGGGCATTACGGCATCTGCAAAGCACATGGCATTAAAAGGACAACTCTTGTTTTCCTCTTTGAGGATTTTCCCCACCTCCGGCCACAGGATGTGACATCAGAAGGACCTCTGTCCTGGAAGATAGCAGCTTTCCTCCAATCCCCTCCCCTGATGTTGCTTTGATGTCACTTCCTCCACGCCACCTTTTTGGAGGGATATTTAAACTTCTGCAAGGAAATAAAGCTCACTTTCCACCATGACCTCTGTCCCCAGCCTCATCTCTCTTCCCTCCCTGTATTTCTTATCTGCCAGGTCTGCCATTACTGGGCAACCACACGGTGGATCACCAGGGCTCTTGCTGGTAGAGCAGCCTGGCTTTAACTATCGCAACATCCAGCCTAAGAGCAGCAATCCTTGCCGCTGCAGACCTTCCTCCTTGGCTGTTTTAGGGTACGTAAGCTGGATACATGCAACACAAATATTCAAATTTTTGAATATCTGTGCACATCCCTATTTCAAAGGAAATATAGGAAATCTAGCACCATTTAGGGCCATTTCCTGCCTGTCCCAGGCCTCGGAGGAGTTTTAGATAGGCCTAATGGAGCCGGGGGGGGGGGGCTGATCTGGTCACGGCAGAAAACTGAAACCGTGGTTACCAGATCAGCAGATATGGGGGTCCAACTATATTCATGATTGAAGACAAAGGATCCTAGGTGCACTGAAAAGTACCCTTGAGCAGCGCCAGCTCAGAAAAATGAAAGCACTTTTGGGGAAAAACTTAAGAACACTCTCTCACCATTACAAGCGCATGAACGCAGGTTCTGTTCTCTTTCACAGAAGGGTATACACTCTCCATCTTTACACTTGCCCAGGTCTACACAGACAGTGTCATCGGGAGCATTTCCAGGAGGAGGACATTCACTACTCTTGCCTATGAATACATTGGGTAAGAACAAGCTTTAGATCAGTGTAAATGCATTTGGAAAGGAACCAACTAATTTCTAACTTTGAAGCTCAGTGACAGATCAGGTCTCTACTGGAAAAAATGCTTAGTCAGCCCGCTTGCTCTAGCAGTTATGGAGTTGGACTCTTATCTGGGAATACCAGGTTCAGTTCTGCACTTCTCCATGAAGCCAGCTGGGTGATTTTGGGCTAGTCACAGCTCTCTTTTTGAGCTCTCACAGCCCCACCTATCTCACAGGGTCTCTGTTGTGGAGAGAATCAAAAGCTTTGTCAGCCACTTTGAGTCCCCTTAAAAGTGGGGGTGAGAAAAGTAGGGTAGAAAAGCCAACTCTTCTTCTACCACCACTGCCAGGGATGGGAGGGTGGGAGCTGTGTGTATGTGTCTGTGGGAGAATGGCTAAGAGAAGTGTGGGCCCTGGGTACCATTTTGCCACCAATGCTATTCAACAAGTACATGAAACTACAAGGGGCAGTCAAGAAGACTTTGGCAAGGAAGCAGGCTTTACGTTCCACCAGCAATCAGCATCCTGTCTCAATGCTTATATTTTAAGGCAACACATGCACGCTAATGCAACTGACAGGACATTTTTCAGCTGATTCGTATTTCAAAAGCATGCACACACCTTGGAAAAAAATACACTTGTGCAACTGATGAATGTTATGTTGAACAGTGTGATTTTGGAACGCTAACTAACACACTACCTTGATCATGCTAAAGGAAACAGTAGCAGGCATGAAACAGAAATAGCCATGGACTGTTGCAAATAAAGTTTTCAGCGGGGTACCTGTGCAATAGGACTCCCCTTTACAAGTTGCATTAATAGCTTCCTGGCACTTCTTCTGCACACTTTCAAACTGGCATCCTTTACAGCAGGGACTATTCCGATCACTGTGAAATGAAGAGAGAAAGGACGGATGAGAGGTTCGAATGTTCAGCGCCACTAACCCATACACACAGTGGAAGGAATGATTCAGGAAAAATAGTCACCAGCCGCTTCCCTGTCTTTCCCAGTGACAGTCTTGTTCTCACAAAATCTTTTTTTTTTCATGGCAGATCTAATTAGCGGTCGTCAGCTGCTCAATTTTAGCGTGAGCTTTTGGAGAGACTAATCTGCTACACAGACATCTTGACCACTGTCACACTGTGAAAGTCACTTACATGTTAAAGCACCATCTCCATAAAAGGTACTGCACACTTTTCACTTCCTGCCCTGCCGTCAAAGGGAGAAAATAAAATAGGGATGGGCAAAAGATATTAATCTCCTTCTCAATTTGTATGGATTACAAGCTTTGAAACTTTGCATTCAAATCAAATATTGGTTATATCTGAAGACTGACGTTCGCATGCAAAGCAAAAGCCTTTGTGCCTTCATTTGAAGCTTTGGAGTGGATTCGGAATGGATTTGGAGGCGTAACTGGTGAGAGCAGAGATTCAAAGAGGATTCAAAACAAATTGAAGCCTAGCACATTTGAAGGGGATCAGTTTACATGAATGCAAAGTTCCACCCCATTCGCTTCATTGTGACATGAACAGGGAAGGAGAAAATATTGTGCACATCTCTAGAATAAAAATCTATTCTGCAGCAACACCACCATCCCTTTAGCAGGAAGATTTTTGTTCCACTCACCTGCAGGTTGCATTCTGCTTTAGTTTGCAGTCGGATGTGCAGCAAGGATCGTCATATTGATGCAAGAGGCCAGGATCGCATTCCTCTCCTTCATCCACTCTAGAATTGCCACAGACTTTATTACTTCGCTCCTTGAAGCATTCTGGGGCCTTGGTCTCAATTGTCCGAAGGATGGACTCTTTACTGCAGTTTGAGAACATCTGAAAAAGTTATGCAAGAGTCAAAACAACCAACAGGGAAAAATAACAAGTTAGAAATGCCAATATCCTGTGAGTACATTAGGTTGTCACAGGGCTGCAAAGTAGGGCACATAATTAAGACATTAGTGACTTTTTATTCCTTCCTGGAAAGTAGCTTTCAAGTCCTCACAGCGGAAACAAATATTTCTGGCAACAGCTCAATATACAACATTACATCAAGTATATTGAACAATTCAGAAGGAACAGGCACATGGACACTTGTGATTAGTTTTTAAAACTTCATGCAAGACCTAATATACTAGCATCTCTCCTATATTATCATAGGGTTAGTGATTTCCATTTATTACTTTTTTAAAATCTGATTTTCAAGAAAATTAATTAAGCAGGAAAAAGACTCAGAGCATGGATACAGAGATGGTGTCTTTGATTCTGTACTTTTCTGTCACTACAGACAATCTAACTGCCTCTGCTTTTTTAACCCTAGTTCTTGCAAGCGAGCAAGCAAAAAGCCACAGTCGAAATCTTAAGCTGAATAATGCTGAGTAAATGGCTGTGTTTCCCTCTGTTCATCCACTTATTGCTATAAAATTCAGGAATACATAGGAAGCAATAAATGCATACAGGAAATAAAAATACCTTGTTGTTTTCATGATCCCCGCTCACCGCAATTGGGTACATAACATACTTTCCTCCTTGATCTTCAGTAGGAGCACATGCGGGCAAGCCATCAGGATCATGCTCTGCACCAAAGTTGTGCCCAAGTTCATGAGTTGTAACCAAGTCTGCTTCCTTATTATTAAAACACAAAAAGCACACAGATTAGAAGCACATCCTTTTCGTGCAGAATAGCTTCTTTTGGCTGATATACTCTAATTCAGGTCTGCCTTCAGGAAACCTATCCAACATACAGTACTCCAAATGCTTGCACTTTTGAAGATGTTGAGCTGGCATACTCACATTAATACGAAGAACAAAAGCTATTACCATCATCAACTATAATAATAAACCCAAAACTACACCAAATGTTAATTACATTTATAATTAGTGAGTTTTAGAAAGGACTAGAGCAGTGATGGTCAACCTTTTGAGCTCGGTGTGTCAAAATTCGCAAGAAAACCTAGCTTAACTCGGGTGCTGTGTCACATCTAGAAATATCCATAATTTTGTGATATCTATAGCTCTAGTAAAAAAGTTATATTTTTGATATATGTATTTTATTAAAAGCAAAAAAAAAAATTCTTTACATTAGTGACTTTTGTTGCTGAATTTCATTTGCTAATATTCAGTTGAAAGTTGGTATTTCGTACACTTCAAGAACAAGCAAGCATTACACACCCAGGTGCCAGGGTGACCATGTGTGTCACCCAAAGGGGCTTGGCGTGTCACCTGTGACACGCGTGTCATAGGTTGGCCATCACTGGACTAGAGCATCCATATATATTGTTTGCTAGGACAGCAATATATGCCTAGACTGGGACATACTACTACATCTTCACCTGAGAAAATCCAGCCTTTGCAAGGATTACTGAAGACAGCGGAGAATCTCAGGAGCTCTACAGGCCATGAAGAGAACTGTAGCCCTCCAGATATTTCAGTCTTCCTCCAAACATTTAGATACAGTCCAGCAGAAATACTTAATTAGCTAGGAAACACAGTATATACACTTTCTGGTCCCTTCTTGCCCACGACTGAAGAGAACAGGAAACAGTGAAATGGACGTGCCACAATTTAACTTATGAACTTATCTTTAACCGATAATACCTTGGTAAGGATGGTTTTGCCATAATTCTTCGTGCTTGTTAAACCACTGTTGAGGAAAATTTCCTTTCCAGCCCCTGAGGTGGAATAAGCTAAAAGAAAAAAAATTGAAAATCAAGTTGTATCATCACATGATTTATTTAGCTGCTGAGATCCTATACTGCCATAGGAAAGAGCTCACCTCAAGAATGAAGGGGCAATGACCTCTCCTTTGTTCAAACTTTTCAGCCAGAGGCTGGACATACAATGGATTTGAGATGTCTGGAGGACTGGCTTTGATGACATAAATGGCCCTTTGAAAGTCTATGAAACATTCTTTGACTCTCTATCTTCTCTGATTAAAATGCACTGTGTTCCTTAATCTCAGCAATAATCCTACTGCTGTCAGAATGTCAGAACAGACATTCTGTCATGATACTTTGGAACTAGACAAGTGTACTTATACTGCCTTTTTCTTCAAACAGGCATCAAATGCAAACCTTTTGAATACCTTTGAACCTGGAATGACCAGGACGCATTTGATGGATTTGTTTGGTTCAAATTGCCTGGCTGGAACTTCTGGACATTCCCTATCTGATTTGAAGAGGTTTGAACCTGAACCAGTTTGGCACATCTCTATTTGGAACACCTTTGCTGCCCCCAGATGTTAAATCAGACCTAAATGTCTGGCAATCTGTTCTGCCTGGCTCAGGTACAGCCGTACATACATGAAAAGAGACAAAGGGGGAAATCTGTATATATGCAGAATAGCACTGTGCAGTGTGCATGAGTGTTCTACTTTAAGCTTTACTCCGGTAAGCACCAGCTCCTTAGACTGTGCCAGTACCTATTATACATGTGAAGCAAGAAGTCAAATAAAGATGAACAAATATATCTTTTCACATCTCAGGCCTTGAGATAGAATCCCATTTACACAGTTTTCTTTCCAAGTTCACAAGTTCTACATACACAAGATGCATGGATTTGTGACTGTGACTGAGAGAGGGATTTGGGAATTTCTTCCAGTCCAGGTGTTCACACAAGGAATGGAGTTCCCTGCTCTACATTTTATATACCTTCAGGATGTGCTCCCTCCTGCAAGCATGCACGCAAGCAAGCAATACAATGGCCTTCCCTCTTTGCTGGCATGATCAAAACTAGCTCTACAATGACTGGAACTCCTTCTACAAACAGCCTTTGGTTCAAGACTAAATGGGTAGTAATCAAAAAGAATTCATATACAGTATAAATGCTTACCTTTAACTTTCTACAAAAAAGCTCATTAGAAAAACAAACTAATCAAGTAGAAGAAGGCGTTACCCTTTGGACAGATTCCTCCATGGCTGTTTGGCCTTTGAGATCCAACATATGCCAGTCCAAGAGTACCCATATCAAAATCTTGGTAAGTGAAGAGGTGAGCAAGGCAAACTTGAGCAGCTTTATCAGCTATATCATAGCTGAATTGCTGTGTGAAACAAATATATATCAAACTCAGTTTAGAGAATACAATTATCAGCTAGCTAATGTATTAATAAATAAGACAGATTTCAATTAAAGCACTATTAAAGAGGGATCAGATGTTCATGGGGTCTTTTTTTTTTGGGGGGGGAAGAGGGTTTTATCTGAAACAACTTTCAAACTTGCCTTCCAAAGATAGGTCACTTAAAATGCTCAAAAATCTTAATCATTTATGTATATGATAATTATTGCTGGAAGAATCAAGGATAAATCTGAGAAAATGACAACTTCCATCATAAATATTTGAACAGGCAGATGTTCATACTTTTTCCTTTAAAGTCAGACATATAAGAAGGCTATTTCTTTTAAAGATAATTTTTGACTCCTTTTTAACATGGTATCTTCTCTGGACAAAAATGCCCAATGCATTTCTTTGTAGCATTCAATATTCATTATCACAGATTTGCTTGAAAGGAGAGAAGTTCAATGTGCTGCCCACACAGTGCTTAATTTTACCCAATGCAAAAGCTAAGATGCCTACAGCCTACCTCCAAAAGCATCTTAACTTCCCAAGCATCTTTCTCCTCATCCGGCTGACTTTTTGCCATGTTATAGTGTTTCTGTCCAGAATGTACATCTTGTGGCTCATTATGAACAATAATCTTGAGTGAAAAAATAAAAATAACTGAATGTCACAATTAAATAGTTCAATAGACATTTTGAGTTTCTCCTCTCTCATTCCATGGTACTGCTAATCACATGAACAGCCTGTCCAAATTCTCTATATACTGCGTAAATACATCAAACAAAATTCATTTTTCACATAAGTTTTGCTTTGCAAACATATTCCAAACTGTTCTACTATCTATTGCTGAGCTGAATATCATATATAGCCCATAAGCTATAACAAAATGAGGTCAGGTTTTGCTAACACCAAATAGGTACCAGACAAATAGTCTGTTTGGTTTTTATGCAGACAAAAAAAGTACTGCTGATCTTAGAAAGAACTAAAGAACATACAAACTCAAGAATTGGAGTGGATTACAGAAGTTATGTACACTACTTAATAATATAAATACAAAGTAATGCACTTTATTATAAAAGTATTAACTCATCATTTGAAAAGTTAACATCTGAGTTTTTAGAATAGATTTTAATCCAATTTCTGGGAAGAAAAATGTAAGAAAATGACTAGCTGTTAAAGCAACAGAACAAACCATGAAGTTGGCTTGTCAAAACCTGTTTGCCTGAAACTTAAATGATTTTCAGTTTCAGCCTGCCAGCTGTGCAGGTAGAGGAGAGCGGAACACAAGCCTGACAATCAATTTAGTCCAAGGTTTGCCTGTGTAATATTAAGTCATGGTTTGGCATAATGCTGGTAAACCTTTGAATTCTTAACTCATCTGACTCTAGTTCCCATGACCTTCAGGCAGTATAGCCTATGCCAGAGTTCACAGGCCTCCAGATGTACCTGAACCATATTTTAAAAACCTATTCCCCCCCCCCACATTGTTCTTTTCTTACTATTGACCTTGTTAGTTGCACTAATAAATGTTTATAAACACAAGTCCACAACACTATCTCTGCTTTAATTGTTTAATTCCTCAAATAATTTGAACAAAAGTATTTAGTGGAGGCATACAGGTATGCAGCAACCAGGAATGACGGCAAAATGTCACAATACCTTTCAAAGGTTATTTCAATACCTGTTCTATCTGTATGCCGTATCCCTTGAAATTTTCATTATCCCAAGACGTATTGCGGTAAATGTCATCCACTCTGTCTATTAATTCAATCTACAGAAAAAGGAGAAATAATTATTCAGAGTCTGGCTACTGCATGTAGGATGAAGCAAAACCTTTTCATTCGTAACACGCTTTAAGGTAGAAAACTAGAAGCTTCTCCAGTATCATGACGAAGACTAGAACTGCGGCTCCATGAGTCACCAGGCGAACTCCTTGGGTTTGGCAGTGAGGCAAGGTACAAAAGCAGTCCTCTGAGTCTGCCAAGCAGATGAGGAAGCACTGAGGCTGGTCTAGCAGCGGCAGACATGACAGGGAGTGGCTGGTAGTGGAGCAACAGGCTGGAATGAAATAAATTCAGCTAGCCTCAAGGGCTACTCCACTGCTGCTGCTGCCGCCACACCACTTTCTGCCCATCCACCTTGCTAAGGCTGCTCTGCCTCACATCTGCTAGCCATCTTCTCATTATACCCCAGAAAAGCAGTGAGTTTCTTTCTTTAACCCAAATCAATGGGAAGGGGTACCCTGAGTGTCAGCGTTTTCCACGCGTTCTGGGAATAGCGGCAAGAAACTACCATATTTTCTGGCGTATAAGACGACCCCCAACTTTTCCAGTTAAAATATAGAGTTTGGTATATACTCACTGTATAAGAAGACAACCCTCGGTGTATAAGACGACCCCCAACTTTTGATATTTTCCTGGGTTAAAAAGTAGTCTTATACGCCAGAAAATACAGTATTGCCCCTGGAACTGGAAAGTGCCCCGCACAATCCCCCAGACAACTGAAGGTCCCCTTTTAGATGACCATGTGTAAATGCAACCAAGGCCACACAAGTTACCACGTATACTTTAGAAACCACAATCTGAATCTTTAAAACATTTATCGTTCTATCTTGCACATGAAGAGAACAAAAGGCATCACAAAAAAATATTTGTACATGGGTTTCTTTTCATCAAGTGATGGGAATTTGACCGAGAGCAGTGGTTCTCAACCTGTGGGTCGCAACCCGTTTGGTGGTCAAACTACCCTTTCAGAGGGGTCGCGATGAGTTTCCCGCCTTCCCGCCCCATCCTCACTTGAGCTGCCCCGCCCCCGTGGTTGGGGGTCTCCACAACATGAGGAACTGCACTGAGGGGTCACAGCATTAGGAAGGTTGAGAACTGCTGACCTAGAGAAAGAAAGCCACTGAAGCAAAAATGCTCATGCTATGTCCTCAGTTAGACCCATGGAGTCAAAAAGGTGGAAAACATGCGTGCACAGAATCACAGAACCGCTGAGATATAAGGCAGTAACACAGATCATCTAGTTCAGTGGTTCTCAACCTGGGGGTCGGGACCCCTTTGGGGGTCGAATTACCCTTTCAGAGGGGTCGCGATGAGTCTCCCACCGCCCTTCCCTCCCAACTCCCAGCTACTCCGCCCCCCTGGTTGGGGGTCTCCACAACATGAGGAACTCCATTAAGGGGTCGTGGTATTAGGAAGGCTGAGAACCACTGATCTAGTTCAACCCTTCTGCAATGTTCATAAACCCACGTTAAAACGTTGTTGAGAAGTATGTTAAAAGTACAATACTTCATGTAACAGTCACATTCTACTACTCTCTGAAATACTGAGCATTTCTCATTTTACCAAGCAACTGACATCTGTCAGCAGTACGTACCAGGTAGTTTATTGTTGTACTTTCCTCCCCACGGCCCATGTACTTAAAAAAGCGATGATCAGCAACAACCAACATCTTGCAGGTGTTTTTCAAGGGGTCCGGAAAAGCTCTTTTCTGACGACGAACATGTTCTACTGTGCAACGTAAGGAACACCAAGTAGCCATCACTATAGGTATTCTTTGGCCAAAGTTATAATAACACATTACAGAATGCAAAGAATCACAATAATTGAGACAGGTTCAGAGAAATATATAAGAAGACTAGACGCAGTACTTTATCTAAAAACACTTCTGTGGTGTTTAAAGGCCCTCAAAGAATCACACTGCATTCTGCCAAATCAAAGTTCCATTCTCACATCGGCTAACTGTATATTTTAGGAAGGTCACAAGCACGGCATGAGCTCAACACCCTTTTTGGTCAGAGCCACTTAGCAGGCAGGTCTTTAGAGGCATAATACGGCCAAGACAAAAAAAACATCTCTGGACTAAGTTGCCTAGAAGTTCTTACTTTTGCAGAATAACAAGATATAGTAGAGCTAATGGGTCTAATAAAGTCCTATATCTGAAGATTTACTGTTGGAGGCACACCTTGCAAGCAGGCAAGAAAACACAATTTCTATTAGAAGACAAAAAAATTAACTGAAGATTTAACTGATTTGCTTTGGGGGACACATTTTCAAAATGATACTGCCGAGTTCAGCCTGTGGTTGTTCAACATTTGATGCCAACAGTACAAGGAGGACAAATATTTAAAAAGAACATTTCCTAAAGGAGTGTTTATAGGCATCTCATCACTAATTGTAACAATATCTTTCTCTGCAAGTTTATTATGTCCAATATACGCCACTGGTGGCACAAAAAGGCAGTAATTCCTGAAGCTTCTATTCCTGCAAAGAAGCTGAAAAGCAAGAAAAACTTTTTATATAACAAATTATTTTGATTTAAAATGGGAAGAGAAAGATAAACAGTTTTTATTTCCTTCACATTAGGAAAACAGTCTACTCTAGCACCTCTTTTTTAAAAAATAACATATAATGTTGTAGTTCCCACAGATTTCCATGTAAACAAAAACATGTTATATAAGTAAATCCCACCCTGTGGAAAATCAGGGATTGGAGAACTGTGGAGACCTGGTTCACCAAAGGAAACTGTGCTATGGAGGACGAAGCCATTCTACCGATGAAATCAGTGGCAGCACAGAGAGTTAATCTCATTAATGCAAGTTTCCAAAACTGCAGTAAATAAGCAACAACATAAAAGCAAATCTATGTTGTACTAAAAAATAATTATACAAGGGTTGGAAACATTGCCTTCATTTAGTACAGGCTGCACTAATACGGCCCGCGGTGGCGGCCGCCTGCCGCCCGCGGCCGCCGCTGTCCTCCTTGGGCGCGAAGGAGGCGAGGCGAGAGAGCGGACAGCCAGCCCCTCCTCTGTGCCCTAGCCACGCCCCGGCCATGCCCCAGCCCCTCCTCTGTGCCCTAGCCACGCCCCCGGCCACGCCCCAGCCACGCCCCCAGCCACATCCCCTGGCCCTGACAGTACTTTTTTTTTAATCCGGCCCTCTGCAAAATTGAGTTTGACACCTCTGATTTAGTACTCAAAAAATGGTCACAGGAATTTATTTGGTAGTTTACTGAAGTTCATATGTCCACCTTAAGTTACAAGCCTCCAAGAGCAGTGATGGGCAACCTATGACACGCGTGTCACAGGTGACACGCCAAGCCCTTTTGGGTGACACACATGGTCACCCTGGCACCTGGGCATGGAGTGCTTGCTTGTTCTTGAAGTGTACAAAATACCAACTTTCAATTGAAGACTTAGCAAACGAAATTCAGCAACAAAAGTCACTATTGTGAAGAATTATTTGTTTTTGCTTTTAATAAAATACATATATCAAAAATATAACTTTTTTTACTAGAGCTACAAATATCAAAATTATGGATAATTCTAGTTGTGACACAGCACCCGAGTTAAGCTAGGTTTTCTTGCAAATTTTGACACACTGAGTTCAAACGATTTGCCATCACTGTCCTAGAGTATAGTAGAAGATTGTGATGTTTAAATTTTTGATGTCCAAGTTGATGGTGTATATTACTGTGTCATAAACTACTTCTGGTGACTATACAAACATACCTATCCTGTTTTTCAGTTCAACCTTTAAGTGGTTTGCTGCTACCTTCTGGGAAATGACAGGGACCACCTACCTCCTTCTGCACCCAGGCAATCATTTCACCACTGAGCTATGGCCAATCCCTTAATGTCCATAAGATGCACTATATTAGGTTACACAGAATCATATAAAGTCACTAAAAATATATTTGGAAGAATATTGTAATGACTTTTTAAAATGCCAGTACATGGACACTCACCTTTACTTAATTTAGTGTACTTCACTCCACCGGTCAAAAGTTCTTCTTCCTCTTCCAGTTTAACATAGCCACATACTTTAGGAGACTGTAACCGTGAGACATCCTTTATATCTTCTGATTTGTATACCAAAAGCCTTTCATCTTGTGTATTATTGATAAACCGCCACAGGGGCTAAAGGTAGAAAATAATATCCCAAGTCAGAATTTAACTGCCCATTTCTATGCACGCCTGCAGAAGTGGGCCCTAGTGAATTCAACAGTATTTATTCACTGACTATGTTCAAGACAGCAACCTAAACAACGAAACAGATAAGTAGAATAGTGTAATAGAACAGAAAGCACAAGCTCTTAGAGGTTATTAAAATTGAAAAGGAAAACCTGTTTAAAGAAACATGGAACATTCTACTGATCACTGAAATGAAGACAACAATAACTTCCCTGCCATTCTGCCTATCCCCTTTCTAATCTAAAATCTTTGTCTCCAAACCTGTGACACACTTTTAAGGGAAATGCTTTAAAGCCATCAGTGCCATTATCTCGTAGGAAGCATAACTTATCCAGTAGGGGTGTGCAAAACATGGTTTTGAATGTTTTACAATGCATTCAAAACAGCATTGCTTTCCTTTACCATGACTGAGCTTGCTAGGTGAAACACCTGGTATACTGTCCATGCGAGCACTAATCAGCACCCAGCAGGAATTTAGGAAAGCTGTGGAAGACACCAAATTGTGTGTTGTTGGGTGATGAAGTCATCATGCAATGCAATGCGAAGGCCAGGCTCCAAGACAGTAGGCTACATGCTCACCGTATTCCTTTGGGAATTTTACTCAATGTTAGCAAACCCAGCTTCCATACAGAGGGACAATGTTGTTTTAAATGTTTTATAAAACAATCAAAGCAGCTTTGCCTCTCCCCATGAGCATTTTGGACTCCCTTACTAAAGCGGGTTTCTTGAAATAGTACAGGCCACTAGTCCTGCAGGTGATTAAGAGGTTTCTTTTCTTGCTGGCTTTCCTTCTATGAAGCAACAAGCTACCTGTTCTGGCTAAATTAAAGTATCACGGTAATCATCACTGTGCTTGCTTGGAGCAAAGAGTACAGTCTAATTTGAACACAGTGACACATTATGGTTAAATGAAGCTCACCCAAGGACATTCCTACTGTTGAACCTCATGGAAAATGAATCTCAGGCTCCCACATTCCTTTCCTTCCTGTGGGCCGAACGAAGAGGATTCTGATATACCTATACTTTTATTTTTCAGTAACCACAGCATCATATGGGAGCTCCATTTAGACTAACCACAGTTACTTCATCATATGGGGAAGTGTGTAAAAAAAAATCAGAAATATGGATCTACTTCTAGTAACTGGATAGGGAAACGCACCAACACATTTACAAAGTGAAATCACTCAAAGCCCAAGAACACAAGCAAATGCCTTCAGTCTTCTTCTAGTAGTTGCACTGGCATCCAGAATTTCAAAGGACAAGGTCAATGAACCTACTTCTGGCTCCCATTCTTCAAAAAAAAGCTCCACACTTTGATTCTGATAAAACATAATCCTCAATAATCGCATTTGCCAACACTCCTGTACGCCAAACACATTTCAATACAAAACGAAGCAGGCTACTCAGGCTACCACTGTGTCCTCACACTCTAGTACAGTGATGGCCAACCTATGACATGCGTGTCACAGGTGACACGCCAAGACCTTTTGGGTGACACACATGGTCACGCTGGCACCTGGGCGTGTATTGCTTGCATGTTCTTGAAGTGTGCGAAATGCCAACTTTCAATTGAAGATTTAGCAAACAAAATTCAGCAACAAGTCACTAATGTAAAGAATTATTCGTTTTTGCCCTTAATAAATACAGATATCAAAAATATAACTTTTTTACTAGAGCTACAAATATCACAAAATTATGAATATTTCTAGATGTGACACAGCACCTGAGTTAAGCTAGGTTTTCTTGCGAATTTTGACACACCGAGCTCAAAAGGTTAGCCATCACTGCTCTAGTACATCACTGGTGAAACCTAAAGCCTTTGCAAGCTAGCATTTTGAAGGCAAGGGATTTAATCAAGGGCAATGATCTCCAACCTGTTTTCACTTCTGTTATCTCTTGGCAAACCACTTCCACAAATTGTACTCTTCATATTAGCAATTTATTGCGTTGGGCTGTGAGTACCTTTTCCTGCCTTTATTCAACTCTTTTTGTGTACCCTGAAATGTTCTTGCTTTGTATCCCTGGAAATACATGTGCCCAGGTTGGGATCGCTAATCTAGCAATTATTTAACGCCAGTTCCTATTTTCCCTCATCTAATGCCTGAACTAAACAGTAAACTTTAAAGCATACCTTTGATGGGTGAATAAGCGGAAGGGAGAAAGGAAAGGCCTGTAGCAGAGACTCACAAATATGCAAAAAGTTCAACAGAAGGCAAGAAAAGAGGAGATACAATTTTAAAAACAAGGAGGAAACAATTCTCACACTTTTAATGTTCCTGGGAGTCTTGAAGGACATCTTTCAATTGTTTTGGCAAAGGAAGTACAATGCCACAAGGATGAAACAGAAAGAGGAATAGCATGGAAAGGAGAAAAACAAAATGGCCTAGATTTAAAATGCATACACCACTGATATATATTATAGGTTGAAAGAATTTAGTGCATACATGAGCGTGCACATGCATGAGAGAGAAAGAGACAAATGAAAGGGCAGATAAGCGCCAATGGAGCTAAAGAGAATAGTTAGCTTACATTATGCAGTGTATTTACAAAAATATACTCAAGTCCTGCACCAAAAGTACAGTAATGTATAACTGATGTCCAAAATAGCATAAACAATTGGAATAGCATGAAATACCATAAACTGAATTTTCTTAATGCCATAAATACTTTTTCTTTTCACTTCCAAATGTCCAGTTTTTGCATTTGTAAATACAGCCTTTTCCCTCTACGGGAAGAGAAGAATGCTTAGCACAGTGGTTCTCAACCTGGAGGTCAGGACCCCTTTGGGGGTCGAACTACCCTTTCAGAGGGGTCGCGATGAGTCTCCCACCGCCCTTCCCTCCCACCTCCCAGCTGCTGTGCCCCCGTGATTGGGGGTCTCCACAACATGAGGAATTCCATTAAGGGGTCGCGGCATTAGGAAGGTTGAGAACCGCTGGCTTAGCACCTCAAGCAATCAAGGTCGCCTGAAGTTAAAATTCATTAGGATGGTTTTAAAACCATTTGATTCCGCCTATTACCCTGAAAAATTAGGGTGAAAGAAGTTTATTTATACAGTTTCATTTATAAATGAATGATATCACTTTGCCAGATTACTCAAATACTACCTAGCAATACATTCTAAGACTATGTAATCAATTATTGGCAAGATATCTGGCTCGTTTCACAACCTTATCTTCAATTTCCACTTTAAGAGACATACAGACTTTCCAGATATATATGCAACATTTTTCTGAATGTCTCATCTTTCACTTGTGTCCCGCTAAATGCAGCTGCTTCTACTAATTCACTGAAACTTGCATAAGAGAAAAAAAATCAATGCAGAATAACAATAACACCCTCATCCTGATTTTCTGAATATTAAAGAAAAAGAGACAATGCAACTAAATGTTTACATATGCGCTATCAAGATTTTGCAAATAACAGAAGGTACCTCAATATTAAATTCTTCTTCAGCAGTATTGATCCTCACTGTGAAGTCTTCTTCACCTATGTGTGCTATAACTTTGGAATTACTCTGACCTAAGAGAAAGAGAGAACATAGCAGGATATTGCAGTATTGGCTAAACCTCTCCTTGTGTTTCTGATGTAGCTCCAACTAATTATTTCTATGCCCAAGAGACCACAACTAATTTTAGGATAGCCAAACTAAAATGCAATGCTATCCAATCGTCGAAGCACTGTTAGGTGCTTCATCTTGCAAGTTTGGCCCTCTTTAATAACAAAGTCAAGATGAGGAGCAGATGAATGCAAGGAAAACTAAAGAGTAAACATAACTGCTCCCTTTCACCCTCCTCCTGACACCTCATCACTGCTTCCTTAATGGCCATGCACCCAGGGCCTGAAAATCTCTGGATAAGCAGGATCACCCAGAATCTCTGCGCCTGGGTGGTCATATCACCTGCAAGCCCAATGCACAGCTGCCCATTTGTGGCTACAAGTGGCACTTGCAACTGCAAATAAAAATGTTCTTCACTGCCGCTGATGAGCTTCAACGGACTGCCTAATCCCTACCATGTCAGCCTCTCCAGGCAATCATCTCTTCTACGACAAGAAATGTTTTCTGATGCTCTCATTAAAGCTTAAACAGATGATTTCAGAGTTCATAGTAGTATATTCTATGTTCCTGACTAAATCCAAGATGTTTCCCCAAACAATGCATGAATGCATAGGTGTACTGCTTTTTACTCTGCAAACGTACCAACAATATGTCCTGTGAAAAATTCTTGCCATTTTATTTGATACTCTCTTTCGTTGTCTTTGCCATCCACAATGAGCGCTCGAAAGTTTTTTGAAAAGTGATCTGCTGTTGAAGTTAAGTATAATTTAAAATGCCTGCAAAAGAATTTGCTTCCATTTAGCATTACAAGGCACTTCAGTTTTCAAAAATGTAACCAGAGGACACAAACATTCATTTGCAACACACAGGCAATGCAATATATCTATTGAACTAAATGCCTGAAACCCCTCCTATTAAACATACATGCCTTTTTTATTCCCCACATTGGCAGAAAAGAGAGAAAAACCCCTTCACTGATCAAATGTTGGTGGGCAGGAGGAAGTGACTTACGCTTGGAGCTAAAAGGGTCCTATTGAGACAGAACTAAAAAAACATTTCAATGAAACAAGACCTGATTTTGCTTCAAACACAAAATGAGATCCTTCTGGATAAATGCCATCTTCTGAGTGTGAAATGTCTAGATTTGAAACATTCTGCTCATTCTTGTTACCAGGAACAAGAAATATTTTAGATGAGCACTAGACTCCTGCCACATAGCAAATTTTGGTCAGAGTATCAAGGATTATGCTAGCATAAAATAGACAATGTGTAAAGTACAGCTGCTGGAAAAAGAAACCAAAAGAATATTAATTGGATCTGAAATGGACATATTAGTAACCAAGCTGAAAAGGCAGGAAAAAATATTTTTTAACATTAAAACCAAATTATGGAATATTAAACATGAAAGTAACAGAAAGAAGACTGGATCATATTCAGTGAACAATCACAGTTGTGATCTGTTATAGTAAAGTATTTTCAAATACCAAATGATTAGACCAGCACAACCACATGCTGCCTAAGAGGTCAGTAGGCAGACGCAGACACCTCACCCACCCAAGCTAGGCTGGCCTCAGAAACTCTGAATTATTATCCACCCCAGCCTGAAGCGCAGAGTCAAATGCAGCTCCTGATGTCTGTATGAACAAACATTCACCCTCCTGACTTGTCTCCAGGAGGATCCCATAGTTTTTCCACAGACATGCCAGTTATCTTGTCCTCTGTCTTCTCTTTCTTCCACTTCCCCCAACCTTCCGAGAATTATAATTTACTCCAGCCCTTCATCAGCTTGCATCACATGCCTAAAGTTTATGCATGGGCTCATACAGTATTCTTAGCAACAACAGTGAATTTTTATTCTCATTTTTATTTTGCTATTGCCATCTTTAGGGATTTTTTTTTTTAAAAAATCTTCAGCCATGCATCTTTCCATAGGATCATTCACACTTTCTGTGACATTAGTATTTTACCTTCTAAACAAAGTAAACATCATAAATATTGCTCAGCGTGGAGCAACATAATAAGATCTAGGTATTTCTTCTCTGCATAATTGTATGCCCTAGAACTCTGAGAACAGCCAGAATATATTTGACATATGGTATCAATAAAAACTAGAGTCACAATAATTATCTTAATACACAATACTAGTATCAATAAAAAAAGACAAAAGAAAAACAAGAAAATATTTGTAAAAGTATCTCTAAATGTTTTATTACCTACGCAATGCTGAAAAACTCAGGAGTTTCTCTATATGAGACTCTGGTTGCAAATCTCTTCTTTTTAATGAGTGTTGTTGGATGCTGGACATGGAAAGAACATCATAGTCTGTGAGAACAGATTCCAGACTCTCTAGTGGGGAAAAAGAACAAGAAAGCTCAGACAGAACAGCTAGGAAACTCTAACGTCAGCCCAGTTATATGTAACAGGAAACCATGGCTTTTTACCACATGAACAAGACTCAATTAACTTTGGATTCATACCCCACCCTGCCCTCCATTTTACACTCAAGGAGAAAATATGAAGCGCTAGGTTCCAACTCTAATTTAGATTAGAGCTTCCAGTTATAAATGAACGTGAAGAACTCTGTGACAGATCTAGCTAGTAAACACAAAATATGTCAATTAAGTTCGAGACTATCTATAGTTTCTCAAATTCAGATCAATGAAACTGTGGTCTATCATCCAAAACAGAATCTTCTAATCTCCTTCTTGCTCTAAGTAAAAGGGGTTTGACACAGTTTGTTCATTTAGCAAGAATCACTATTTCTCATTAGAGCAGCACAGGACCAGATTATTCATGTTTTAAGATTTGTTTTCCCCACAGTTTAGGTACTACTGTTTGATAATCCTGACACAGAGTTTACTTGGTTAAGTCCTGATATGGATGAATGATTCAGAAGAAAAAAAATTACAGAGCATTTTTGCCCCCAGCCTACCAGAATCACATGTAGTGCCTTTCTGTAGCACTGAGATTAAGCAAAACACACCAACATAAAAAGTCCATCTTGAAAAAAAATTCAGCACCGAGGACATGTTTTTAGCTATTGAGATTTTTAAAAATATCTCCGATCAATAAAGAATATATAAATCAATCTCTGCCTTTGCCTTTCCACGGACTCTCTTCCACTTCTCATGATGCAAAAGTATCTAACTTTTCTGTATTTTCAAATAAGTTAAAAATGATAGATACAAGTGAGGATCTGCAGGTACATTCATTGCTTTAATGTTAAGAGCATTAGTTTACAAGAATTAAGAACCTACACAACAGATCAAATATGGGCACTACTGATCTATTTGTTTGAAACAGACAGACATGAGGAATAAATGTACTCATTCATCTAACTGTAAGATTTAAAAACTAAGATTTAAAAGCTATTACATTTGCTGAAGTTGAGAAGTTCTGTATAACTGAAGGCAGACACATTTAACAGCAGACCTCGTAAGCAACAAAATCTGATAAGCAACTCTCTGAAAAGAGTGATTAACTCCAAAAACCATCTCTAACCAGGTTGGGGAGGCAGGCAGGACCCCTCTAAAGGTCATTTGCAGGGACTGAGAGAAGGTGAAGGTTTTGCCTTTGTCTTCTGCTTGAAGATGCCCAGGAGTAATTGCTGGGCCACTGTGTGAGCCAGGATGCTGGACTAATGGACTGTGGCCTGATCCAGCAAGGTTCTGCTTATATTTGTTAGATTTTTTATGATCTATGTCAACAAACCAAGTCCCAATAATCAATCCAAACCAGAAGCATGCATGTGTCCAACACCTTTCAAAGCAGCTGAAAACCAGTCAAGCTGTCTGGCACAGTTACAATAAACACAGCTGACGTATTCCACCACCACCACCACCGAAACTTTGTAAGTGTTGAATTGAAACTTTACCAATAATGTACAGCCGTTCCCTGGAGACAAGACATCTGTGTACCGAGTGCTCCTAACAGAATTTGGGGGGGAGGGAGTGCCCAACAGCAGACATAATTTTAGGACAAAATCTCCATTCATCAGGAAGCATCAAAACACAACTTTCATTAAGACAGCAAAATTGAATTACTTAGCTCTCCAAAGCATTATCAGTTGTAAAAGAATTAAAACATTAATTTTCTTTTACATTTCTAAAACAAGTCATTATAGCATTTACAAAAGTTTGCATATTCTTTTTAATAATGTTTGTTTTTAAAATTGTAAGCATGTTCGATTGCCAACATTTAGCATTATAAAAACTCACTTTTAAAAGCAATTCATTTTGCCAGCCAGCACCCATCTTCAATTATCACTGCTGGCTGAAGGGCATTCCGGAAGCATGGAATTGGTGTCTCTTTACCTTGACTCTTGGCTAAGGGGAAAGCATCCCACCCTAATGGAGGCACAATCACTGTTTCAACTAACTTATTTGTTTTTATACCATTTTATTGTAACCTGCCTTGAGACCTTTGGGTTTAGGATGGAATATAAATACAAATAAATAAATGTTCCCTAACCAAGACCTCTGTTTGCGACAGTCCAAAGTTAGGCTAATGGCGGTCCCTCTCTCACCAATCAGAGTGGGTCAAATATCTTCGTCTCAGAGGTTCAGCATTGCTCAGATCTACTAACCCACTTCTGAGAGCAATAGACCACAATCAATTTGTCTCCTGATTATTTATTTATTTATTTATTTCCATTTCTATCCCGCCCCATACCTGAAGGTCTCTAGGCGGGTAACAACGAATCAAACAACATATTTAAAAACATATTAAGAACAGAATACAGATTAAAACATATTAAAAACACAATTAAAAACACAATACAAATTAAAACAAGGTACTTGGTTAAAAATTCTGATATAAGCTGCTCGCTCCATAGTATATTCATAAGAACTATAACTGCGGAGAGAATGTATCTCCTCAGCCAAAGGCCAAGGCAAAAAGGTATGTTTTTACAGCCTTCCTAAATGATAACAAGGGGCATGGCGCACGTCACGGGGGAGACCATTCCACAGTTTGGGGGCCACCACTGAAAATGCTCTCTCCCAGGTGCCCACCAACCTCACTACCGAAGGTGGTGGGACAACTAGGAGGGCCTCATCTTCGGACCTCAAGGCACGGGCAGGTTGGTATGAGAGAAGGCGTTCTTTTAGATATTTGGGGCCCAAGTCATTTAGGGCCTTATAAGTCAAAGTTAATACCTTGAATTGGGCCCGGTAGCGAATTGGCAGCCAATGCAGTTCATTAAGAACCGGCGTGATAAGTGTCCGGCTAGCTGTTCCGGTCAGCACTTTGGCGGCTGTGTTTTGCACTAGCTGCAACTTCCGGACCGTCTTCAAGGGCAGCCCCATGTAGAGTGCATTGCAGTAGTCCAGTCTAGAGGTTACCAGAGCATGGATAACTGTGGCCAGGTCATCTCTATCCAGAAAAGGCTTAAGTTGACATACCAGCCGTAGATGAGAGTAGGTACTCCTGGCCACGGCCTCCACCTGAGCTTCAAGTGTCAGCGCAGAGTCCAGGAGTACCCCCAAATTACGCACCTGTCCCTTCCAGGGCATAACCACCCCATTAAGGACAGGGTATCTCCCAACTACCCAGACCCGAGACCCTGTGACACACAGCACCTCTGTCTTGTCTGGATTCAGCTTCAATTTATTGGCCCTCATCCAGCCCATTACTGCCTCCAGACACCTGTCAAGCACTTCCACCGCCTCTCCTGATTCAGATGGTACAGAGAGATAGAGCTGGGTATCATCTGCATATTGATGACACCTCACTCCAAATCTCCTGATGACCTCTCCCAGCGGCTTCATGTAGATGTTAAAAAGCATGGGAGATAAGATCGACCCCTGAGGAACCCCACAAGTGAGTTCCCAGGGTGTCGAAACCGTATCTCCCACAGCCACTATCTGGGATCGGTTTTGGAGATAGGAGCGGAACCAATGCCAAGCACTGCCTCCAACTCCTAAGCTCTGTAACCTTTCCAGAAGGATACCATGGTCAATGGTATCAAAAGCCGCTGAGAGGTCCAGGAGAACCAACAGGGTGGCATTCCCCTTGTCTCTCTCCCGGAGTAGGTCATCAACCAGGGGAACCAAGAGGGTTTCTGTGCCACGACCGGGCCTGAAACCAGATCGAAATGGATCTAGATAATCAGCTTCATCCAAACATGCCTGTAGTTGAGCAGCGACAGGCCTCTCCAGAATCTTGCCTAAAAAAGGTATGTTTGCCACCGGGCGATAGTTGTTCAGATCTTCTGGATCCAGGGAGGCCTTCTTCAGGAGGGGACGCACCACGGCCTGTTTAAGGGCCAATGGAACCACCCCCTCCCTCAGAGAGGCATTTACCACTTCCTGGATCCACCCGGTCATACCTTGCTGGCTAGCTTTAATAAGCCAGGAAGGGCAAGGGTCTAGAGAGCACATTGTCGGCCGCACCCCTGCAAGCAGCTTGTCTGCATCCTCAGGCCGCAATAATTGAAACTGATCCAAGCAAACTGGACCAGACAGTTCTCTGGACACCTCATTACCACTTATTCTTCTGACAGCATTTCAGGATGACTGAAAAATGAAAAAATTCCAAGAACCTGATATTCTCAGAATAAACAATTAGACAAAGGGGGAGGAAGAAAAAAAAGCAAGTTCTTTTGAAAAGCCTTTAGTAGTAGCAGCAAGTTAAAAATTGAATGAGATTTAACAAGGAGATGTATGCAAAAGTGTTCTAATTAAAAAACAAAGAACAATATACAGCATTTCCAAAAAATAACATTAAGAAGAAAGCAATGGGAAACCATCTGTCATCCAGATGCTAAAGTCTTTTGTACACAGCAGGAAAACGTAGACATGCCACCCCTTGGATACAGCTGGTGGCTGTTTGTCAGCCCGCCCAGTTTGTCCTCCCTGGTTTCCCTCTGCACCTCCTTGCAGGTAATGGCCTCTCCATAAAAGAACCACCTGTCTGGGCCTAAAAACTGCCAAACACTCTCCAAGAGAACAGTTGTGCATGATATATGTGTGTGTGTTTGATACATTTCTCTTGTTCTCGTCCTTTTTAGCTTAGACTTTATATTTAAATATATTTTCTATTACAGTGGTACCTCGACATACAAGTGCCCTGACATACAAGTGTTTTGAGATACAAGCCGCCGAGCGAGTGATATTTTGCTTTGAGATGAGAGCAGGATTTGAGATACGAGTATGTAAATACAGTACAGTACATAACAAAAACAACTGAGGTGGTGTTTTGGGAGCTGGAATGGATTAATGGGAAAATTGCTTTGAGATACGAGCGATTTGACATAAGAGCAAGGTTACGGAACGAATTAAACTCGTATGTCAAGGTACCACTGTACATCAGATATTGAACTGAGAGTATTGTATTTGGCTTTCTATTCTGTTTAATAATTTCTCTGTATTTTGTTAATCACTTGTAAATTGCCTTGGGCCTACTATGGAAAGGTATACAAATAAACTGCTAATAATGATAATAAATGAACTTCAAGGGCTAATCTAGTCAACATATAGCAGGTAATCTATAAAAACAGTATTACATGACTAAAATAATTTTGAAACTTCATCACTTGGAGGGCAGATGGGACATCCCAGACCCAGGGACAGATTGCAGAGTCTTTACTGGGCCCTTAGGGTTTTGCCAGGACCATCTGCAAGTTCTTTGGTCTGTGTGAAACCCATTTTTCAAAGTTAAAATGCCCTATGATTATCTGTGTATGCGACATCATTAGAATGTAGCCATGTGTAAATCTACTGTCCCACACCATTTCTGCCTGAAGAACTGCCATATTAGATCGCAGCCCTCAGGCTGAAAAGCATTCCACACTTCCAAGTTTAAAAATGCTGTTAGATTTACTCTGATGACACTACCTAATGTACCGGCAGGACCACTGCTGAAAAAGGAGTCAGCTCCAGAGAACTCCTATGATCCAGCACATTGCATCTATCTTCCTTCCCAAAATACCTTGCATAACATCTCTACACAAGAGCACAGATCAATTATTACTATTACTAGCAGTAATAGTAGTAGTAGTAGCACCACCACTACCACCACCATTGTTATTTTTATCTTCACAATATCCACAGCTAGGAAGCTATAATAGGACAAGGAACCAAAATCAGACTATTCCAAAGAAATTGGTTGCTATACTACCAACCTGTATCTGTAATAGCCGGATCCTTCTTTCCCTCAAAAAGCACACAGTTTAGGACTATTCTTTCATGAATATATTCTCTATACAAGTCAGATCTACATGAACATTTTCTATGTTGATCCACCACAGATCTTCCAAGCCCTGGACATTCTGACTATCGAAGGCCCATATAATTAGATCCACCAGAGATCAGATCCAGAACTCTCTGGAACCAGCTGCAAGGCTACAGCAATTACCCTGCATGTTTTCCTTCACCCCTCATAGTTTCCACCTCAGTTCCTCTTCTTAAAGGAGGAGAATGCTGGCGGGGTGGACCTTCAACATGCCCATTCCAGTTTGAGAAGAGGGCACCCAGCAACACTTTGACAGTTCATTATAATAAAACAGTTTATTCTAGAAGAGATTACAGAGAATTATGACATTCTATAATTTCTCATAAACCCACACCTAGAGTCAAGATCACTACACTCTCCAAATTCTACAAATAATCCACATCCTACATACTATGCATTTATAAATGCCAGTGGAGACTGATTTAATATTTGCAAAGTTATCTTAATCACGCTTCCTCAAAAGATGCGAGAGCAGAACAAAAGTTACAATGTTACCCATAGTGATAACTCTTCAAGAATCCTAAATTATAACAATGTTTTTCCTCTTCTGCCAAGCAGCCTACTCCAGCTTGTTTCCATTAGTAACTTTCATCCATTAGCAATCCCCTTTTCTAAACAACTTTTTCTTTCCCACAGTTCTGAAACTAGCATGAATTTCCTCATGATCTCAGTATTTTGAATCTCCACCCTCCTTCTATATACTCCTAAGATGGTTCTCAAATTCTCTTTGCAGATTACCTGAAAATGTTAGTGAAGCACTTGGCAATAAACCAAAAGTTCACAATTTGTATTTTTGTAACTAACCAGATAATGGATGTTTAGTTACGCACAAATGTGTTATTTTTATTCTGTCTATACTGTCGGTTTGTTGAACTTCAATATTAAAAAAAAATCAGAATCAGCAATGTGTAGCAGACAGATTGCTGAAACCAAATCTTCACTTGGCCATGGAAACTGGGTAATCCTTAATCAGTCTACTTCGCAGGGCCTGTTACGAAGAGAAAAAAATATTTATGTTTCTATCCCACCCTATATCTGAAAGTCTCAGCTCTTTGAAAGTGGAAGACAAATTTCACATTTTGATCCTAGCCCTCCTGTTAAAAATGTTGGGGGAGGGGGGACACACAGATGTGACTGTATTATAGAAACCATTATGCCATTTCCATGTCTATGGAGACTACTCCTTCAATTGGCAGTTCAGGAAATAACCCAGGAAAAAAACAAAAATGCAGTATTATGAAAATTGAGGCCAAGGATTTAATTTTCATGATCACAATGAAATAAGTAGCCATCCCGTTATACTTGTTCCTGATCTTCCCCAAACCTTTCTGCGCACCATCTGAAAACAGAGCATCACTAGAACATGGGTCATATTTTAAAAACACGGATAAGGAACCGGTAAGATGATTGTGAACTGTGACTTTTGGGGGAATAGCCTGTCCACATTTGACCAAACTTTGAAATGTCCCCTGATGCAACCATTCTACTAGATTACATCCAAAAGGAGACCAGCTTAAAACAATCTCCTCAGTACTGCCAATGGTAGACTGGACCAGATGTTCACCGTAAAGACAAGCTGGCCCTGTCCACCTGACATGTGGAGCCTGGTCTCATTTCACCAGGTTTATTTATATTTCTGCCCCATTCTATATCCAGTTTAGATCCTGGCATTGCCACAGTGATTAGCTCACAGTGCGCAACTGCACAGTCAGAGCTGCTGTGCCATCCCGCCCACGAACACTGCTGACCAGGAACTCACTAGCTGATCCCGATCAAGCTGTGAACAAGTTTACTTGTTTACAGTTAGGGAAGACCGGGGCAGCTGGAGTGAGCTCCAGGACATCAGCAGTGGTGCAGCTTGTAGATGGGCCTCCTTGAGAGTGGCTGGAACCACACCTCCAAGGTCAGCGCAAACAAAGCTTCCTTGGCTGGAACTAACAGGAGTTCTTGAATCAAACAACCCCCAGCAAGGTAAAGCAACCCCATCAGTGTCCTTAGTAGGAAGTTTCGCATCCTTGACAGGTATAGTTTTGACTAAATATAGAGACGCTGCTCCTTGGCCCTTTCCATAAAAAAAAGGAAACAAGTGAACACCTAATAACCAGCTATTATAAAGAGATAATGGCACTAGCTCAATTCCTGGCGCTGATCTCTACAGTTTTCTTGGTTGCCTTCATGGATTTTTAACACCTATCCAATTAAGAATGAAAAGACGGAGGCTCCAAACATTCCCAAAGTCAGTCCTATCCGGAATTCCCCCAAACTGACTTCTGATATTGCTCTGTAATGCGAACAGATGCTTTTACAAGGTTCCTCATTACCACACTTATAATTGATTCTCAAAGCCAAAGTGGGCTGGTGTTTGGGGGGGGGGGGGAAGAGAACAGTTTGTGGCAAAACTAAATTTTCATCCAAATGTAATGCAAAGGACATGAAGTAGTTACATGAACAGTATGACAATAAAACAACATCAAAAAAATTTTTAAAATGAGTACAATAGTCATTGGTGAGGACAGGTTTAATCGAAAAACAAGGGGCTCTTGATGAACATTAAAGAGGGGGGCAGCAACTTCAGAAAATCAGAACATCAGGCAGCACAATCCACGACCAGGCGGCTTATGTGAGCCAGTTTGGACTCGTGGTTCAGGAGCTGGACTCTTATCTGGGAATACCGGGTTCGATTCTGCCCTCCCCCATGAAGCCAGCTGGGTGACCTTGGGCTAGTCACAGCTCTCTCCTGAGGTCTCACAGCCCCACCCACCTCACAGGGTGTTCTGTTGTGGGAAGAAGAACAGGTGGTTTGTCAGCCGCTTGGAGTCCCTGTAAACGGGTGAGAAAAGCAGGGTAGAAAAGCCAACTCTTCTTCTTCCTTCATGAAGCCAGCTGGGTGACCTTGGGATAGTCATAGCTCCCTTCTGAGCTCTCATAGCCCCACCTATCTCACAGGGTGGCTGTTGTGGGGAGAAGAACAGAAGGTTTGTCAGCCGCTTTGAGTCCCCTTAAATGGGTGAGAAAGGCGGGGTAGAAAAGCCAACTCTTCTTCTTATACTGATCTCTCCGTTAAAATGCGTGGTTCCTTCCAGCCTCAACTCGGATCAAGCAACGCCCCCCTCTCTCTCGTGCGGGTGTGTGTGTGAATGCAAGGATACGAGTTTATTCCCGAAGTCCACAGAAGGAGCAAGGAGACGCGCGGGCAGCCCGAGAGGGACCCACCAGGCGCCGCTCCGCCTCAGGAACTTACCGTGTCGCAGCGGCGGCCGATGCCTGCCGCCCCGGTGGGTGGCGGGACGAGGAGAGGTGCGGGGCGGGTGCCTCAGCGCCCCCGAGCCCGCGGGACCCTCAAGCACCACCAGGAGGAGGAGGAGGAAGAGGCTCGGGCGGCGGACCCGAAACTTCATGGCTCCTTCCTATCCCCCGCTCTCGTCTTCTTTGGCCCCCGGGCGGCTCGGCTCAGCTCTCTTCCTCTCAAGGCTGCCGAAACGAAGTCGCCGCCGCCGTTCCGCTTCCAGCGCCGCCGCCGCCGCTTTTCCTCACCCTAAGCCCGAGTGCGGAAGAGAAAGACGCCCCAGCCGGCCGTCGCCGCCGCCGCCGCCGCTCGGCCCTCCCGCGAAGCATTATGGGCGCCGGAGAGGCGGGCGCCATCTTGTTCCGCTCGCGTCGCCAAGGGGAAGGGAGGGGGAGGAGCGTGCAGAGCGGGAGGGGCCTGTTGGTGCGCGTGCTTTGCCGAGGAACGCGCGCGCGCGCTAGTCACGGCTGGGTCGGTGAGACAGGGGGCTTCTTCCCAATCTGGCGCCTCTGTTGGGGTTTATTTCCCGAGTTATTAGTTCCGTTAAGTTTATATAGCCCAAATGGCACCCGGTTGCTACTGTTTAAAGCAAGCCTGCTGCTTTCTTTTCCATCCTGTCCTCTTAACTTTGAAAAACCGGTGCTGCGAACTCGGGCGTTTTTGAAGGGAAGAGGAAATGGCGGGGAAAATAATCCTGGGCTGTTTCAGAACGCCGATTCTTCGTGCTCCTGTGATTTATTAAAGATAAACTTTAATAAGTTTATTTTTTTTCAGGCCTCTAGCTCAACGCTAGAAGCACAAGGTGCCCTCAGGGACATTAATCTTAAGAGGCTTTAGGTTAACCCGTATCTTGAATTTTTTTCATTATATCTTAAGGTGTTTTGCTTATTTACATGTATTAATACCCCAACTTTCCCCTTTATTGTTACTTTTCTGTCACATAAACACACACACAGTTATGGTGCATGTTTTGACTTTTTAAAATACTGTATGATTGGGTGATGAGGGTATCTTTTAAGGGGGACACACAATTATTAAGATTGGAATGTGAATTATTTTGTTCCTGATTAGGCAGGAGAAATTGAGAAATTAATTTTTACGAGGATAACTGTAGTAAGCAAAAAACATTCTCATTAAAAAAAAATCACACAGGCTTTTCAGAACACTAAATGAATGGGGCAAATTTGGAGGACAGTCCAAAGGAAGACCATGTGAAAAGCCTCTTTAGTCCGGAGACTTAAATGCCTTCCCTACTAATGTTCTGACCCAGGTGCACATCTGATACCTGAGGAGACCAAAGGGTGCAAGAATATACACTACTGGATAACATTTTTATTGAGGCAGTATGGAGCTTGGTCCTTGGGCAGCTTCCCTGTAGTAGAGATAACTGAAGAGCCTGGATGTGGCCTGCAGGACTGGAAAGTACTGTGGCATTATTTAAGTGAACATGTTGCAATTGGTATGTTACTGCCACTCTTCTGCCACCTATCCCGGATGCAACAGAAGAATATTTCCCCATCCAAGGACAGAACTCAAGCTCTTGCCCCTTTGTTACTTTTAGTTCCAGCGAATTTTGTGCAATGTGGTAGTACCGTGGCCACTGTTGCATTACTCAGCTGGTATTCATCTGAATCTCATTTCTTGTAAGATTGCCTTTCCCTTCTGAGACACACTGAGAAGTTTTCGCACTTGCTGTTTGCGCTATAACGTTCTCTTTTGCAAGTTACCCAGTTGCCTTTCATAGGATTAGTGCAGTTTTATGTTAATAATATGCATATAAATGATTCTCCAAGTGAGATTTGAATGCTTTTCCTAGAATGCATCTTTCAACATCAGGCCTCCTCCTATCCAGAGTACTATAGCAATTCATAAAAGGAGAGGAAACAGAGACCATTTCTATTGCCCAGCTATGAATTACAAAATGTGCTTACTGGCAGTATCGTGGAGTTACCAGCCACTGCCACACATCAAGCACCTGTCTGCAGTGCTAAGAAGGGTAACCAGGGAATGTGAATGTTACTTTGTCATTGCATATTTTAAATAGAATTTTTAAAAATTACCGCTTCCCATTAAAATACAATCTCAAAGCGGTTTACATAACAGAGAATAAAAAGAGCTAAAATCATAACTGTTACATTAAAATATATACCACTGACAGCTGTGCACTCATAATATATTGGTGTACCAGGGCCATACAGGCTCCCTATATGTGGCAACTGGTGAGGAGAAATATTTCATTGTTACAGCAAAAGTCATAAAGGTAATTCAAATCCTTATCCATGTCTACTGAGTGAACATGAGCTCCACTGCCATATGAGCACTGGATTATTGCAAGTGTAACATGAGGGCACAGACAATGTGTGCTATCTTGAAGTGTTTGCAAGAACAGTGAAATATATTACACACTTGTGAAAAAGGTATATTCACTGATAACAACTGTTAGGAAAGGAATTGGAAAAAATGCTAGTGAAATATCACTATACAAAACTACTGTGTAATCACACTTGGAACATTATCTATACTGTATTTTCTGGCGTATAAGACTACTTTTTAACCCAAGAAAATCTTCTCAAAAGTCGGGGGTCGTCTTATACGCCGGGTGTTGTCTTCTTATATGGCGAGTATATCCCAAACTCTATATTTTAACTGGAAAGTTGGGGGTTGTCTTATACGCCCAGTCGTCTTATATGCTGGAAAATACGGTAGTTTTAAGCAGTTTGAGATATTTTAGATCTAAATAGCATTTAGAAAAGAACCAAAATTATCAAAGAAGTGAAAACAACACCTCTGTGAGGAGAAACTACATCAGAGGCTTTAATTTAGTATATGCAAGTAAGGAAAAACATAAGCACAGAATGAAGTACACTTTCCTTCTTGCACAATACTAGAATGTAAGATCATCCAATAAATGATAAAATACTTAAAAGGAAGATTTTTCACATAACACAAAGTACTTTGTTTCACTGGATGCAGTTAATGCTACACACTCAAAATGCTTCAATAGAAGGTTAGACAAATGCATGGAAAATCATGCATTTGGCCAGTAGTCATGACTGCTGTATATTTTCCCCTGTGTTGGAAGATGGCATGCTTTTGGAGGTCAGTTGCTGTGGACAACCAAAGAGGCCCAGGACTGTCAGGTGCTACACCCAACAGCCCCAGGCACTTCAGGGCACTTGGGAGTCTTCTCTGGTGTAGGTACAGCAGGTAGAATAACGGTGGCAGCCATGCTGCATGGAGAGGACCTCTGAGACACCAGTTCCCTTGCACTGTTTATGTGGCCACATCTACTCCAGAGGAGCCTCTGGGTGCCATGTTGTTACCAGGTAAGGTACCTGGCAAGTCCCAGATGTCTTGAGTGTTTTATTTCATACAAACTGCAATTCAACACATCCCTAGTTCACACATAAATTATTTTGGATTCAGAATGCAGCAAAGAGAAGTCATGATGAGATAGAATGTGGAGATAACCATAAACATTTTACTTTAACTAGACAGATTCTACAAAAGTAATATCAAATAAAACAGAAGCTTCTACCTGCTACCCATTAAAGAACTGTCACTTGGAGAAAATGAATCTCTCCCTTTCTAAATCCATTCGCGAAATAGCCCAGATTCCAGAGAGTGGTAGTGCACAGACAAAGGTCCCAAGAAGGCTGGAGGTTCGTAGATCTACTTCACTGCCTTCCAACTTAAGCAAATAGTAAGGGCCTTACTACCTTCACCTCTGTTCTGGACAATACTAGATTTTGCACACTTACTCTTTCAAGAAAGATTCAGTCCCCTCATCCCAGATTGTTAGCCAAATAATATTTGACGTGCGCTAGAAAGATCCACAAGCTCTGGAACCAATGGAGGAACAAGCTGTGTCCATAACCCTCACTGGCAGCACCACCAAAATTTCTAACTACCCAGATATCTTTAACTTTGGCCCAGAGAGTAGCTCTGAAACAAAAGGGTTACTATAGGCTGAAGGACCGTTTAGAAGAGCAGTCTAGTAAAAGGTAAAGAAACAGTCAAAACACCTGATGTCTGTCTCTAACAAACTGACTGGTCCCACAGCTATATTTCCCATATCCACTCAGATTTGAAGAGATCGCTGTCCCTACTACAGCAGAGGCTGAGTGACCCTCCATCCAAAGGGGCTTAGTTTCAAAGACACTTACCAGGCACTTACGGATCTAAAATATGGCAACCTTCATGATTTCAAAACATTGTGGGAGTCAGACATAGAAATATCCGTGGAAGACTGACAGAGCCTTCTAAAGGATAAACCATGCAGTGTTGAGTGTCAGCTTTTGTGAACTTCATCTGAAAGTTCTTTTTCAGTAGCACACTGCCACAGTCCAATTGTCCAGAATGACCATCTCCAACCACCCCAACTACTGGCACTAGCTTAGAATAAAAGGAACATTCTACTACCAATGGTGGCAGTTGCAAAGGTGGTCAACCTCTGGCAGGAAGTACCCTGGAAGTAACGTTATAAAAGTTGAGCCCTCTGACTCTCTTTAACCAACATTACAAAGACATTCTCCATGAGCTCCCCTGGACCAAATTAATGACACTGAGTTGTATGGCTTGATGAGTCATTAGGATCTAAGTCACTTGTTTTACCTATTTAAGTGTTGATGTAACTGTAGTTAATTTATTTCATATGCTACTATGTGAAGTTTTGTACTATTCATTATTATTACTGTTTAAAAGTTTAATGAAGTTTGGGGGGTGGGATTACAGTCACATAATTCGGTTACACTGATATTCCATTAAAGAATGTGGCACTTTCTGGAATTTCTGGTTCTAACACTACATAAAAGTTTAGTAATTATTTTGCCACAATTGATTCACGACAGTCTTTGATTTCTAATTTAGTGATTGTTATATTTCCCATTATAATAAGTACTTTTCTCTCCCCACAACCTTCTCCCATCATATTCATGGCCTACCTCTTCCCCTTACATTACTGCCTGTCTGCACTTGCCTCCACTTACCTGCACAACAGGTTCTCAGAAGCACTGTTTTAGGGATGTGCACAAATGCATGTAGGATAGCTTGGTTTCTAACAAACTCAAACTGGCTTCAATTGCCAGGTTCATCAAATGATTCAAATTCTCCCATCACCCCTTCCCCAAAAGTGCCTTACTAAATTTGGGCTCACTTCCATTCCTTGATCTCCCCATATTAAGTCCATGTCTTCCCATGGCCTTCCTCCTTCCCTGATCATGCCTGCTAAGCCGGGTCTCACCCCACCACTCCCCGTTACATCTGTCTACTTGTACTTTGTCCCAATGGCCTGCTGCCATTTGGTCTCAGAAGAGTGAAGACACTGTGGGTATAGTCTCTGGGGTTTATTGGGGATGTTTGCAGTAAACCAGTTTGTCTAGAATCTTGTCACATCTCTATACGCCACCTCAGTTCAGCTGACAGTGGGCAACCGTCACTGTGATCCAAATCAGAGCATCCTCAGAGCAGGTGATCCTGCTGATCCTGCTATCCTCTCCACACATCTCAATGCAGTGCTGAGGAGAGATCTGGACACCCTATCCTGAATGCTTTAACCCCTAGGCCAGAAGATGTCCTCCACGGGTATCAGACCATAGCCAGAACTGCAACTGAATTACAGACTTCAAGCAGACAATACCTGTCAGTTATCTATGAAGCACTAGATGCCCTCTTTTCAAATTCAGAAGAGCTGTAGAAAAAGAGGTTTTACGGTCTCAAGAAGACCAAGGAAAGCTATCGTCCTGCAGCTGCTGCTAAACTACAATATCAATGAGTAGTTAAAGCTGTAGTTAGCAGCATCTGAAGGCTAGTTTGGTCAACTTTGCTGAAATCTTGTAACTCCTATTTTTCTCATAAACACATTGGTATTTTTAGTTTAGCCGTCAAACACTGGTGATTCACACAGCAACACAAAACAGTGTGTAGATATAAAAGATAAGGCTATACCTACTCCTCTTCTGCTAGTTTCTGCCGCTTCGTTTAATCGCTTTGTTTCTTCACTTTTAGTTTTTTATGCATTACTCTAAATGCCTGAAATGAGGCAATTAGTTTCAACAAAACTTGCTCAGATTTGCCTTAGTCATAGCAGCCAACTATACAGTGAGTGGGTAAAAGCAGGTTCCAAGTTTATCAATGCTCATATGAGGCAGTTTTGCTGTCATCTGGATTTTGCCCCTTTTACGGCAAGATTAACAACTGCTACACATGCAATGGTGCCCAGGATATATCAGAGGGACTGGATGGCAATTCACCCATTGATCTCTGAAGTGTGGCAAACCAGGTGGTGATCATTTTTGCACTGGACTATCACCTGGCTAGCTGTGCTTTTGTGTCCTGTCTTAAACTGTAGATATGCACTCAAGACCCTTAGCTGTCACAATATATTTTGTAACATGCTTCTAAATAAGTCTGAAACTGTAAAGTAGCTTTAAATATGCACCCAACAGGAGTTAATACTTCCTGGTTATGCTCTTTATCTGTACAAATAGTAGCAATGGAACATACTAAGAATACTTAAGAGACTATGTATCACATGCTACAAACGTCCTCCTGGCCCTTATCCAACTGCAGTTTTACTTCATGCAATGCATCAGATAAGCACACACTTGAGCAAGCATTACAGGTTTGGAAGCCACATAAGTAAATAGATGGAATTCATATCCCTAAATCAAGCTGCATGCAAATGTTATAAAGCAACAATTTAGTGGTTTATAAAATGTAATTTTATTTAATGTTATTTTGTTACATCGGGCATTAACATTTTCACAAGGCTTTTTTGGGACTACAATCAATGATTAGCAACACACAATAGTGGCCCATCTACCTACGGAACAATCACTGGACAAACTTGACACCTTCATACATTGTGCACAAATCTGCATGGAAAAGTTTTAGACTTGGACATGTGACCAATTCCCCCCGCCCCCCCCCATTCCGGTGTTAAGAAATGACATGCAATTTAGTCTGCCAAAGAGGCACTCCCTGTATTCTGGCAGTAACATGCTGCTTCTAGTACATAATCAAGTGAATACCAGAACTACAAAGGCAGGGGTGTAAGTGAATTTTTATTGGGAGGGGACAGCAATTGAACAGCAGAAACCAAAGAGTAAGAAGAATCCCTGTATTTAAACACTCAGCAGCTCCTGCTGTACACATATGGTGTGCAACCACCCTGCCATGCTTCCCATTTGGCCCAATACTCCCGAGATCCTACAGAAAGAAATACACAGTAGCATCTGAAAGTCAAATTATTCAGTAAACCCTGCAGAATTAAAAGGGAATGTGGTGAACAGAACTGTGTGGAATACTCTTAGTTGCATTAACTATTATTTTCATGTATTACTGTAATACAAAAACAACATTGTTTGCAGGAACTGGTTCAAATTTCTTTTTTTAAATACCAGATAAATTTAGTTTGCTACATAAGTGTTTGGAAATTACTTACGCTTATATGAAATTAAGCCAGTATTAATACTTTTCTACAGCAGTAACCGCACACCAGGAAGGCCAGGACAAACATAAATCAAGGAATGGAGTTTTCCCAAAGCTGCAGTGTGAAAAGACTATAAATTGATTTCCATACACATGGATGGGTTCTCTTTGCTATAGGAAATCCAAGTGGAGCTATAAGGAATGAGACGTGTAAAAAGGTTTCTTGAGAAGGGGAATGGTACTCCATACGCAGCTTAGTTCTCCGCACCTTCTGCAGCATCACATTCTTCTCCCGCACTATCTGATGTCCATAACTAGAAAGAAAAACAGCCATGTTGTGATTTTAAGCTGACAACAGAAAAGAGCTGATTCACGGTAGCACAACAGGGAAACACACACTATTCCTATTAGATTCCTCTGGCAAAAATGCAAATATTTCTACAGTGTGCAGTTTAGTTACAGAAGGCCAACAAGGGAATTTGATATAGAGTTTTACTCTCCTCAGACCCAGCTCAAAATGCCTTTCTAAGAAATGTTTACTGGAATACAACAGCCCAGTTTACCAGCCCTGAGTCCAAACCCAGTTTACTTTAGGAAACCCTTTGCATGTCTTACTGTGAGGTTGTCTCTAAGCAACTGCATTATGAGGGTGCTGTCTTTGTATGAGTCTTCATTCAGCGTATCAAGTTCTGCAATGGCTTCATCGAATGCCTAGGAAAGACATGTAAATAATTTACCTTTTTTGCAGTCCCAGGGATTTCAAGAACAAAGGAAACACCAAGTAGTGTAATTCTTAAGCTTTAGTAGCCTTTGGATTTAAATTCATTTACAAGATATGCTCAATAAATATTCCCTGTTATGCATTTCCTTGAGAATATATAATAATTTCACAGGCTTCATTCTATTTAATTTGGGAATAAGCATCTATAGCTGTTAAATGTTCGTCTCCATATGGGCACGGTTTCTTTAGAAACAAGAATACATCAACCTGTGAGGGACAAGGCTGCAATGAGAGCATGTTCAACCCAGTTCCTCGGTGTTGCAAATACAACACGAGCCCACCGTTAACCAGACTCCTAAGGTAACGGTTGTGTGCATATGAGCCACTCATCTGCAGTTCTGAAGTATGCAGGAACAGGATGGTGCTAAGTGCAGTGCAACCATGTGATCAAGCTGTAGCATATTGATCCCTATCTTAACAGGTTCCAGAAGCACACGTGTGCAGCAGATATGTGCCCAACTCCACGCAGATCACTACAATGACTGCTAATATGAGCAGCATTTTCAGTCTCTTCGCATTCTCCTGATGATCACTCTACTCGTACTGTGATAAACAGCACCTGTTCTCAGAATGGGTCTGGCTGCAGTTCAGCAGCAAAACAACTGCCTGGAAAACAGGGGTCACAAGTTTGATTCCCAGCATCTCCCTGAAAGAAAGTAATAGCAAAACGTTGCCATATTTTCGTCAAGAAAACTACATAGATAAGTCTAGTCAGGAGTCAGCCTTGGCTTAAGCATCTCCTTTACCTAATATCAGTATGTGTTTCAAACTGCAACCTTAATAAAAAAAAAGTAGCATTGTTCTCAAAGTGAGAATTACTAAAATCAAGTTGGTAAATCTATCTAGCTCAAAAGATTCTGTACTTTAAAGTAATACTATCATGCTTGTTTGAATAAGAAAGTGGAAGTGAAAAGGTTACATGAATACACACACACATAACTATACTCCTGTTCTTATTCAAGTCAACTTTTCCATGGACTCCCAAAGCAAACTTACTGTCTTTGCCAATGTGCAGGCCAGCTCTGGGTTGTTGAGGATCTCATAGTAAAATACAGAAAAGTTGAGCGCTAGGCCCAGACGAATTGGATGAGTGGGTTGCATCTCTTTCTTGCTGATGTCAAACGCTTCCTGATAAGCTGCCTGTGAATTTTCTATTGTTTCTACAAGAACAACAAAAAATGATTAGTACAGGGATACTTGGCTGTGCCAAGTTCACAAGACACTTTGCAGATATTTGAATGGAACTGGATGCCACAAAACCAATAACAAAGTAACTGAAGTTTCCATGAAACCATCTGGTTCAGTTATTTAGGACCAATTTTAATCTTTGTTACAGATTTTCACCTCCAGGAGACAGGAAGCTTTGTCCTGCTCCTGATGAGATTACACTAACCTGTAAAGGACAGGTATTCAATATGGAGATACTTGAACTTCAGGTGATGGTGGTCCCAAATGCCTATTTTCACCTCTGACTAGTTCACCAGCTTCAGTTCCTCCTGAACAGAGAGAGACTGACCAGACTTATCCACGCTCTCCTTTCAGACTAGACTACTGTAATGGATCCCTGATAGTTCTGGGGAAATTTCCAATTGATATGGCTAATGGTCCTGCTGAGGCTCTGGTCTCCCAAATGCCTTCTGAGAGCTTGCAGAGCTTGTAAGGCACCCTGGTATAGTGAGCAGCCGCGTGCAATGAAGAAAGAGGGTTGATAGCTAGTGCACAAATGGCATAAATCTTAATCTGAATACGAGTGACTATGAGTAAAAGTGCACTATTGTGCCCACTACGTGGCACCAGCAAAAAAGTCTTACTTTGCTGTCTCTCTTGCATCCTCAAATGACCATCTGGTAAAGCTATTCCAGGTGGTTAAAAGGGTTTGTCATCTAGGTATAAGGATCTATTTATGCCACCTTCAGAGGCTCTGTGATAAATTCCCGAGGCACTTTTGGGACAGAAGTCATGGAATTGGGACTCCATAGTTGGAAATGGTTTAGTGGAGAATCTCTTGGTCCTGTTATTTTGGATCAGTTTCAATTCTTGCAGTTTGAGGAAGTGGACCGACTGGCTTGCAAGGATTCAGCCAACCAGTTGTATCCTTTATTTCTGTCCACCATGACTAACTTAGCTGAGAGGGTATGGCTGGGATAGTCCAGGAGGTGACTCCAGCAGTGCTTAAGGAAGCTGTAGTGCACCCACTCCTAACGAGGTCCTCCCTGGACCCTGAGCCATTAAGCAGCAATCACCTAGTTCAGGGTTTCCCAAACTGTGGGTCGGGACCCACCTCTAGGAAATTTAACCGTATTTGAAATAACATTTTTGATGTAATTATTTAATTAAGTAATAAAAAAAAAGTATTAAAATTTTTGTTATTTGAAAAGTCCTTTATTCATATTGGTAATGGTTAAATTTCCTAGAGGTGGGTCCCGAGTTGTTAAACTTATATTAGATGGGTTGTAGCCCAGACAACTTTGGGAACCACTGACCTAGTTCTTAATATCCCCTTTGTTGGCAAGGTACTGGAAAGAGTGGTGGCTACCTAACTGCTTGGAATAAACTTATTATTGTGACCTGTTTCAATTTAGTTTGAGATGAAGGCATAACCTCTATCAGGAGAGACAGAGGCAATGTGACCCTGCTGATTCTACTATTGACATGGCATGTTTAAGAGACTTCAGGGACTGGGAACTGGAAGTACTGTTCTATGGTAGTTTTTGCCCTAACGCTGAGGTAGAATTCAAAAAGTAACCATGCAGAATTACAGGAGAGGGAGGGAGGGTGTTTGGGTGCTTTGTATTTCTATTGGATGCCATGCCCCACTCTAGGACCTTCAGATGAAGAACAGTTATGACTAATGATAAAAAAGAGGCCAATTTAAGTGCATGGCAGTTGTAAAAAAATGTGATTTTTAATTAGCAATTATATGGAAAAAAACTTTTTTAAATTGTCAGCATTATATTCTACTCCTTGAAATTCAGTAAACAGTTCTGGTTATGTCTGTAAAGAAATGGAAGCCTTTTAATTTACAAAAAGGCTGAGGGGGGATGTGATAGTTTGGCATATCACCTTCATCTTTCTAACTGAATCAAACAGGGATGTCTGAAAAGAGTGAACTGAATACGCTGCCTGCTTGAAAAATAATCTGAATGGAACAAAGCGGTGCTGTAACAAATCTAGCAAACACACCCGAAATGATGCATCCCATGTATAGATTTTTCTCCCTCTTACAGAATACCAGAGCCTTTATCTGTCTAATGAAGCTATAAGAAATAAAGAAATAAAGTGAATGATTTCTCCATTTAACACTTAATATTATGGAATTTGTTCCACCAGTTACAATGACATCTACCCACTTGGAATGCTTTAAATGATGATCTGATAAATTCAAAGAGAGGAAGACTATCAGAGATTAAACTACAATACAGAACCTCCAGTATTAGAAGTGGTATATTCTGAAGTCTAGTTAACTGTAGAATAGTAAAGAAGCCTACTATTGTACTCGTATCCTGCTTGGGGACTATTCACAGGCACTGTGAAAACAGGTTGCTGGACTAGATGTGACACCAAATGATCTTCCCTAACAAGGCACATAATCCTGTATTGGAAAGCAAAGGCTAAAACTGACACAGTACTCACGTTTTCTGTCATCTCCACTTGCAACCTCTGCAAGGTATCGGAAATAGTCTCCCTTCATCTTCAGGTAGAACACCTTGCTCTCTGGGTTAGTTGCGTTAGCTATTAAATATTTGTCCAACAACTCCTAGAGAAAATTGAACAGAAATACCATTTGGATAAAGGTATTTTCTACAATATCACCACAGGTCTAGCTATTAAATATTTGTCCAACAACTCCTAGAGAAAATTGAACAGAAATACCATTTGGATAAAGGTGTTTTCTACAATATCACCACAGGTCTTAAAAAAAATGTCTACAATGTTTAACAGTGATCACTTGGCATTAATGAGGCATAAACCACCATTTTTTACAAACTGCAATTTGGTGCAAGCCAACTGAAAGGACATAAAGCCTCAGTCTGAGGCCTGTGCCTATTCAGTAACTAGACACAAATGTATCTTCCAAGGCCATCTTGCCCACAACAGAATTTTAGCCATTGCCTATGTTCTACAGAATTAAGAAATATGGTTAAACCAAGAGTCATTTAATATTTGCTCTAATTGTTCTAGAGATGAGCAAGACCTTTGAAACGCAAGACCTACTTTACTACCAAGAGACCAACTGAAATATTTAGGTTTGGTTTTAGAAGGAAGGTTTCCCCAATAGTGTCAAAAGGCGGACGCTTAGTGCTCCCTGTTCCTTACAAATGGTGAACTGTCAGGTACATTTTTCTATTGATCAGTGGTCATCACCCCAGCAGTTAAGAAGAAACTTTCTCTCCCTTGGACTGGGATTCTAAACCTGTTCCAAAAGAGAAGTCCTTTCCTGAGCCCTTTTTGGAGCAATCAGGATCAATATTCCTATCCAAAAGAGAAACAGATGTAACAGACAGCCTTTTTTGGGGGAAGCAGGGAAGCCAGCAAAAGTTCTGCTAAATAACATTTTCAAGCGCAATTTTCACTGCATTCCACCAACCCAACTGCTGACAACAGAGTCTTTCCCATATGTGCAGCAATCCTGATCACTAAGCAAACAAAAAAGAAAGGGCTTTCTTTCTCCCTTTCCAGTCACTGGTCCCAAAAGAAGAAAAAATCCCTTTATTTACCTATGAAGCAATCTCTCCACCTCTTAGCTAATAGGGACTACACCCAAAGGCACAGAAAGCCCTCTTTTACCTCTGAAGTGATGAATTGATCTTTTGCTGCCTCTAAGGTAAGAACTGCCTAGAACCTTCTGATAGAGTGCTCAGATCTCCTCACCCAAAGGGAAGACAAAGCCATTTCATCAGAGAGATTGCTGACTCTTAAGGTGAAAGACTTTCCCTTTCCTCTAGGCACAGAAATATCTTTCCTCAAAAGGGAAAGACAAAGCTGGCTTTCAGCTTAGAGGTGCCAACCTCTAACAAAGTTTTATGGAATTAAAAACACCTAGTCATCACATAGAAATTCATTCTTAGTCTTTCTAAAACCCTATTTGCATGTAAGCCCTTTCTAATCAGGACCTCATGAATAAAAAGTCCACAAAATTACTTTAATATGAGACCAACTTTATTAGCCCAGGTTCACTAGAAACCTTTTGCCAGCGGTCAAATTCTACCTACACAGCTAAAGTCAGCTGGCCTATGAACTACAACTGTAACCAGGATTTTTATTTGTTACAATGACACCTTAATTTGTGCAGTTTCCGTCAGCACATCTGCACCAACAGGCACCTGACCAACTGTGACCTGCCTCAGTTTACACACAGACACCAATGTTTTGGTACTACACTGATTAGATCCTGATCCTCTAAACCAAGTGGGCTACAATGGACTATTTTTGCATCTGAGAGCAGAGGGAAGGGAGCTGCTCCAACGGAAATCCAAAAATTAGAAAATAATGGAAGGCAGAAGCAATGGAAGGGATCTCAGTCACCAGATGCAATTAAATTGCTGATTAAATGAAACAAGGATCCTGCAGAGAGTACTTCACCTGATATACCTGTTTGCATTTGGGAGCAAGTTCCCTCCTATCTGCCTACCAAGCTTCTTCTAACAACTGGCTCACCCTACAGGTCAGCCTTTCCTGGCTGATCATGCCCCTCCAGTCCTCCCCTGGCCTTGATCTAAAAAATGGATAAACAGGCAATTCCAGTCACAAAACAGTCCAGATTAGCTTGGGTAACCTCTGCTAACCATTCCCCCTTTTATACTTAATCCAATCACCCAGGATGAATACAATTTGTTCATCTAACTGTAATATATAGTATTTTTGGGATATTAACATGCAAGTTACACATTCAGAACCCAGGAACCATTACAGACATAGAAGTGCATCACCTAGTATTTTCTAATTCATTTGGGGGCATTCCAAGCTTAAACATCTGCAGATACTGTTCTATTTATTGCATGAAACCTAGCAACAGAATTCATACTCTCTGATATTGTCAATGTAAGCATGCTCATGTTAATTATAACTTATGGGCCTAATTATTTTGCCTTTTTGCTCACGAAGAGAGAATATATTATATGACAGCTGTTATGGGGCTTACTTAGTCCCTTCCATAGTTTTGAAATGTTTACAACTACAATGGCTAGAATTTCCATTAAAAGGTCTGCACACATTTTCATGCTATGGTATTTCAGAAAGCTTAATAGAATTTAGCAGGTGCTTCAAGGGAAGTAGGAAATGCAATCTGATTTTAAAGTCTGACTGCACCTGAACCGACTCACTGTTGGCTCCACTTTAATTCCATTATTTCTATGTCATTTTATGTGATTTTTTTATGTGTTACTTATCAAAGATGCTAATCAAAGATAGCCAGGGACAGAATGATTTAAACAGAGAACCAACTGATCACAGGCACAAACTATGGGGGACCCATGGTCAAAGAATGGGCACACATTCCTGCTCCTGGACAACTGCCTCCCTGCTAATGCCCAAAGGGGGAGCTTATCCCGAGAGCTGGATAAACAACTCTTTGGCCACAGGGTTTAGTGAAGTCACACCAGCTCAGGGCTGATTCAAAAGCCAATGTTACATAAACAGTTTCTGCCCCCAGTCTCAGTTCTGGTGGCCTCAAGAGAGACACTTTGGAGCCATGAAAATGCAGTTTGCTCCCTTACATTCAGGAGTTAGTTCAGATGAAGCCTAAATCACAATTTACTCTGATGAACTGCCTTCAATACAATAATGAAATCCTAAGGTTGGTCATAGCACTCCAAAGGGACCCCACCAGGGAACAAAGGAACAATAAGAAAACTTAGTTTGCTTTTCACTGGACAATCTGTAAGCCCCTTCCTCCACTGCCAGAATTTACTTAGTAGCAACGATGGCTAACAAAGGTGAGATCCAATTATAAGGATCTACCATATTCTAAGCTCCCCCAACTCTAGTGAATTCCTTCTCAGGTTGGTAATTTTGTACTCAGAGATAATGAACTTTTTTGTTTTTAATTAAGCTAGGAAGAATATATTAGATCAGGGATGTTCAAGCTGCGATCCATGAGCCACATGCAGCCTATGATGACTATGAATGCGGTTCAGCACAAAAATAATAAATTTACTTAAACATTAATGAGATTATGCATGACCCTTTCTTCGCCCATCAGTTTTCATGAGTGTTCTTGTGTATTTAGTGTGTGGCCCAAGACAGCTCTCCTTCTTCCAATGTGGCCCAGAAACATCAAAAGGCTGGACACCCCATTTTGAAGATTTAGATTTATACTTAGTTCTAGACATTCTTTAAGACAAGAAAGGCTCAGAAAGATCAACTGAACTACCTCTAGAAGGTTAGTGCCCAAAGCAGGTATTATGTTACATTTTAAAGTCCTGAATGCAAGAAGTTAACAGGGAATAATCTCTGCCTTCTATACCTTCTTGCAAATTGCAGCACCACCTGGAGCTCTCCAAGCAAGGACCTAGTCTTATTTCTCTCACTGGAATCATAGGTACACAGGTCTCTATGGGCAGAACTGTCTTAAACTCTGTTCTCTTCAGCGAAAGAGACCACTAGTGACTCACTAAGTTTAAGCACCAGGCTCCCATTTTACAATGACTAAAAATATATTAAAACCAACAATGATAAGGGAGCCAAAAGCCACAAACATATATCCATTACATCCTACAGCTCACCTGTCCCACCTACCAAAGTCCTGCAAGTCAATTTTACACAGAACAACTTCATCTAATGACTTCCAACGTGCCTTAACACAAACCTAACTTTCCAGTATAGACCTTCCTAAACCCATTATTCATATGCCAGTTGATTAATCTTTTAATTATCAAGCTATTTTTGCACATTGCACAACTCTAATTCTAAACTATGGTAGTGCTTCCACAGCACAGAAGTTCAGCTACTTAAGACTTCTCTGCTTTTAAAGGTGTTTTCCAGTTGCCCAATTTTATTTGTCAGGTGGTACTATTGAGATCAACTCCTGATGACTTAAATGGACACCTCCATGCAATTTCCCCCCCAAAGATATTGAAGTGATTTGGTACTCCCTTTTTCCAGGGAGACATTAAGGATTGAAACTGTGATGCTTTCCAAGCTGAGAAAACTGCTAATACTAAACTGTACCATATTCCTAGTTTTACACCTAATTCCTGTATATAACAAAAATAGCTATTACTGGTATTGACACTGTGCATCAGTTGTGATACAATAGACCATATGTATCTGTAAGGGTTCAGTTCTTCAAAAGATTTGCAGTTAAATAATGTACAATACAAAGGCATTGCTCTCTGAGAAACGGGATTAAACCTCTGCACCCCCTCCTAATGTTTCTTCACTGTTAGAAAAGAAAACGGGCTAAAGGTGGGCAGACTCTTCTACAAGGAACAAACTATATAGAGTTTTCCTTCTATTATAATCTGAGGTGTCCAGTCCAGTGAGAAACTGCCAGTCACAGATTCATGAATGTATGCATTGGGAGTCCATAAACATCCATGATCTACTGATGACATTCAATTCTTTCTGTAACATCTCAACAATGAAAGGCTATGATGGGCTGGATGAGGGCCAATTCTATACAGGGTTTCACTTCCCCAGAAGAAACAAGTATGTATTTTTGGTGTATTCCTAGAGTCAGCAGTGTCCACTGATGTTCAAGTGATCTCTGTAGACAGGAGTGCCTATCACTATTTTGGCTGGTATAGCCTTAACAGGGTTAGTGCCCAAAGCAGGCATTATGTTAACTTCTAGCATTCAGGCATGTTCTTCTTGGCTGGTATACCAGCAATAGCCTGGAGAGGAATAGCAGGACTGTTGTTGTTCATGCCCTGGTCATCTCATGTTTAAACTACTATACAGCTCTGTGTATCCCCTCCAGAAGCTGCAACTAGGGCAAATTGCAGCGACCGGATTGTTGAGTGGGGTCTAGTTGTGAGCTACGAGGTCAGGTTCAAGTCTCTATGCCTGGTGTATAAGGCCCTAAATAATACAGGACCTTGAACTGTATCTGTAATCTCTATTTTTTCAAGACCATTCACTCTTTCTAGAGCTTAAAGAAAGACAAGGGGTGTTTTTCCACTGTCACTAGAAGAACCCATTAAGTACCCATTAATGGGCACAAAAATGCCATTAAGTACCCATTAATGGGCACTTCTAGTGACAGTGGAAAAACACCCAAGCACGTATCTCTCTGTTACTAAAAATCAGTATCTACATAGTTCTGAAAGCTCAGGAAACTTGCAAACAAGCAAGCAATCTTTTCTTTCCTCATACACTCTTGGAAAGAGCTTGCATTTACCTGCATTTGCTGAGTCCCAGTGTATTACTCCTACAACTCAGTTGATCATGATCCAGGGACACGTACAGCAGCAGTCAGTTGTGAACTACTTGTCCAGAAGCTCATAGGAGGGGGGTAGGGAGAGAACCAGAAACAGACCCTTCATAATAAGCTGCTCTTTGCACAGACTTTGGTTGCCTGTCTAATATTTCAACAACCTGGTACCCTCCAGAATGGGGGTGGGAGTGAGCAACGTTTGGCCCTCAAGGGACTCTTCTGTGGTCTGCAAGGAGCTGGGTCAGTCTTTTCCAGTTCTATTCTGAGTAATGTGAAAAAGTAGTGCTTTTGAATTTTGCATCCCCCAGATTTGCACTGATCAGGCTTTGTAGCCCTTATATACAAAAACACCAAGCATCTCTGCTCCAGATGTTTTTGGATGCATCTCTGATCAGGCCAGCTGACAGAGCACCAAATTGAGAGAAAGAAATCTAAGGTGTTATGAGGCTGAAACCAGCAAATAATCATACACACACAGCTTGGAAGCACAAATGTATGTGTTTGAAAGCACTTTAAAACTTCTCTTTCCTCAATTAAAGACCATGTGTCCTCAATAGCGTCAGATGTGTATGGTTTATCCTGATAAAGGCACTTTGCTTTCTGTAAGATAAACAGTAACATAGTGCCTTCTATGAAACGACTTCTCTCAACAAGCAAAACTGGCACATTAAATACAGAACCAAAGCTCCTCCCCTTGCAAAAAGGATAGGTCTAGATGTTTGGTCTAACTATTATCCCAGAGTAAATAGATATTGGAAATTGTGTAGACCAAGACCAACAATATTAGTGGAAGCCTTGATCTCATCTGCCCAAATTAGGTTCTGGTCCACTGGTTGTGGTTGCCATGCACATTTTACAAGATACAAGGGCATTGGTGCTTATCAGCATCTGTGAAGTTCAGAAATGTAGTTGGGAAGTCCTGGAAGCTTAATTCAAATTGCTAAGCAACTTAGGCCTGGAATTATAGGCTGATATTTCTATTCCATCCAAAACAATATTTTTAAGGTATCCTGCCAAATGATACGGGGTATTATGTAGATATTAGTGAGCTAACAGAACATATTCTCTACATAAGGTTTATTAACAATAATCTCTAACAATACCCAGCAATCAAGTCCACAAAGGCAATAAAGAAATAACTACCCTTGAAGTACTGATGAGATACTATCTGCCAATTAAAATATTTGTTTTGTAGATACAGAAGATATTTGTTAAGCATCCAGAAATATAGGCACAACTCAATACAGTATACAGCGTTTTGTAAATCAGGAAGCTCAGGGCTCTAAAAGAAAGGTAACACAAATAATGCCTATAATCTGAGAAAACAATCTGGTGACAAACTGTGTTTTTCTACTGTCACTAAAAGTACCCATTAAGTACCCATTAATGGGTACTTAATGGGTACTTCTAGTGACAGTGGAAAAACACCCAAAAACCACAACGTTAGTTCTTTATTAAACAAAAGCTATGAATTCACTGTAATTTCTTGTGCCCTGCCCTCCCACCCATCCAAATTATTTAAGGTAATTCGAGCTGGAAATATAAAAGCATTCCTGTATTTCTGAAATTGCTGGTAAGCAAAAGATGACTAAGGACACTGGCTGGTATCCAAAAACCTACTTCAGGCACACCCAAAAGCTTGGACATGCCTAGTGAGATTTTATTTTTTGAGCAGCAGACTTTCATTTTTAAAATTTCCCCAAGTTTCAAAGTCGTCTACAATGTAATGCAAAATCAAAACTCCCTTTGGTTAAGTAACTAGTATGAGAAGCAAACGCATTAAAGATTACGCCGGCATTCTTGCAGATCTGAACTTGTTCTTGATACTGCAGTGATACCCAAATTATCTGAGTATCTTTACCTTATAATAACGTAGCAGGTGAAATGCTGTATAGTGCTTCTCACTATATGCCACAATCTAAATCAAGATTTGGAGGACATAATATAAAATCAAACTAAGCATAAAAGAAACAAAAATGCATGTAAGCTAAATTCTCACATTTGCACCAAGGTAGGATAGTTTTAAGTAAGCATGAAAATCAGGCAAAGATTTGAAATATAAAGAATTACAGGTAGACCAAACATTTATATAACACTTAATGCAAGAACTGTAAATATAAATAATACTTTATTTATACAAATTCTCATAAATTAGTTTGTAACTATATTACCATGATTTGTTAAAAAGTCAAAAAAGAGCATAATTAGCTCAAAGCAGGGAACAGCTGCTCTGGGCAGATTTAGAGTATCAGCAGCCTGTGCTTGTCTCCTCACTATCACTTCCTGCTACTATTCCTGCCAGCTCTCCATCCTTTCCAGGTGCTAGAATCCACATAAGTAACAACAAGAAAAAACAAAACTTGTAAAATTAAATGTTACAGGCAAATATTTACTTTAAAAATGTCCCATAAAATATACTCTTTCAGTGGATCCAACTACTTCTAACATTTCAGGCAACCAAATAAATTATATAGATGATCTTGCAAGCTGTCGGGTTGATTGATCAAATATTGTTTCCTTAAATACATTTTCTTAATGGACAGTGTTAGCAAATGTAGCTCCTCCTTGTTCTCCCATTTTCTATAGACGCCTGTCTGCCATCTAATAACCACAGGAAGCCCTTTATTCATCCGTCTGTCTGCCCACCTACTCCCTCCCTAGTGAAGTAAAGCAATGTATTTACACCAACATCCCACAGAATTGAGTTTCTTCCAGCTGGGGCCTCGACTTTTAAACACAAACCAAGGACATGCAAAATAAATTGAAGTCTATGTGCAGTTCACCCACTCACCAGAACAGTAGTGCAGATGGACTTCAGCTCAGATTCCACTTTCTCACGATAGTCCTTGACAAGCTGCATCTTCTTGTCATTGCCATCAGTTTTCTGCTCAATGCTAGAAATCACCCTCCAAGCAGAGCGTCGCCCCCCAACAACATTCTTGTATGCCACAGAGAGGAGGTTTCGTTCTTCATTAGATAACTCAACACCTTGTTCTGTCACTGCTTTCATGCAGGTTGCCATATCATCATAGCGTTCTGCCTGCTCAGCTAGCTTGGCTTTCTGGATCATCTCGGTCTTTTCCATGTCGGCCAGTAGTTGTATAAGCACCAAGACAACTGTGTTGTAGAAAGAGAATAAGAGCAGGCGTTTTCACACAATCAGAAAAACGACACCTCAAACCAAAACAACAAAGAGAGATTCTACTAATCCAAACTCATTCTGAGGAATAGAGAATTTTGATCCATGGGAGGGGCTACTATGGCTTTAGGATGTTAAACTTGCAAAAAAAGAAAAGAAAAGAAAGACAATGACTCAATAAAAGCTCCAAGAAGTCAAGTTAGCCCCAAGCATAACCCACCAATAAGCATGCCTGGAAATATATTGTCTCAAAAACACGGTTGCTTGCTGGAGAACACTAATCTTCAAAACAGCCAGTAGTTCATAGGTGCTTGTGGAATTGGTCAGAAATAGTACAGTGTGTCCCTCTAATTTCAGTTAAATAATAATGTACAACCAACCAACCCCCAAAAGACACCCAATTCAATCCTAACCACACCTACTCTAAAGCAAGCTCTGATGTGCAAAAAACTGTGCTTAGCGTGATCAGAACTGCAGCCAAAATCTCTCTGATGGGCCTACTTTAAACAAAAGCCCACACTAAAGTGTGTAATAAAGGCCCCTTTCCCAATAGAGACCCAATTTTTAAGCAAAATGGATTGGTAAGTCATAGGAAGAGGCACTTGACTACTCTAATGCCTGGGCAGGGAAAACGGAGGGTAGAAGAGATATAAACAGATGACAGCAGGAAATTACATCACACAATAACCTATTACTACATTTTACATTTATTGCGGCCAAAAAAAATCATTGCAAAAAAGTGGAAAACCCACGATCCGCATGGTAGCTCAAATTGGCAGAACTGGCAGTAAATGAACTAATTACGTCGCAATACAGAAACTTAAGAGACTTCAAACCCCTATATGAATACAAAGAAGTGTGACCCCCATTTATAACAAAACTTAAATGACCCGAATGGAAGCAAAATGATTCCACTCCACACTGTGAAATCCCTGCTTGATTAAAGCAATATAATGGTTTTTGTATTATTGTATCTTGCCTCAAAACTAAAGACAAATGAAGTTTAAGTGATCGAAACCACATATAACAAAATATTGCTGCCGTGATGTAAATAGCTACGTACATTATTTGTATATGTTTTTATGAGAGAAAGACTGATTATACTATAACTGTTGAACAGAAATAAAAGTTTATTTGGGGGGGGGAGAAGAGATATAAAGGCGGGGGAGGGGGGAAGAGGCACGTGAAGGGGCTACTGAAGCACCAAATGGCCGGGAGGCCGACGTGGAAGGGAGTCGGAGGATGACGGCGGGGCGGCGGTGGCGGCGTCTTCCTCCTCCCAGGCCAAGGTCAAGGCTGCCGAGGAAGAGAAAGAAGAGAAAGTGGGGGAGGCCGGCCGACGGACGGACGGCAACGGCAGCAGCAGCCTCTGCTTCGGAGACGGAGGAAGACGGATGGGGCGCCAAAGGGGAGGAGAGGGAAGGAGGGAGGGAGGCGTCGGATCTTTGTCCTCGGGAAGAGCGAGTGGGCGAGCCGCGAGGGCAGCGGGGGAGGGAGGCCGTTTTCGCCGGCGGCGGCGCGAAGGGAAGGATGAAGGATGCGAAGCCGTTCGTTCAAAATGTGGGAAGGGAAAGGGCATCTGGGCACCTCCCGAGGGCAACGTCGCCTGCTCTGCAGCGGCGGCGCTAGGCTTTGTCCCTGGAGGAGGCGGCGGAGGACGGAGGAGGGACTAAGAGGCGCCGCCGCCGCCGCCTCGTTTCCTAATCTCTTCTCGTCCCTTTTCCCGCCGCCCCTCAGGAAACGCGGCGGCGGCCACAGGCCAAAACGAAATGGCGGCGGCAGCGGCGGCACCGCCGTCTCCTCCTCGGCAAAGGACTCCACGCCGCCTCCACAAAATGGACGACGCGGCAGGGATTAAGGCAGGGAGAGGAGGCGGCCGACGGGGGAACGAGCGAACGAAGGAACGAGCGAGGAATGGAAGTGGAGCCGCGCCCTGCTGCCTGACGAGCCGCCCTTCCTTCCTGCCTTCCTTGGCGGCGAGGCTGCTGCCTGCCTGCCCTGCCCTGCCCGCCTTTCCGCCCGCTCACCTGGGTCCGCTGGGGCGCTAGGCCGGGCCGGCTGGCGCCTGCTGGGTCGACGACTGTACCGCCGCCGCTGCCGCTTCCCTAGTCCGAGGCTGCTGCTGCTGCGGGTGGAGAAGGTGGGGAAGAGGAGAGGGAGGGGGGGAGAAAGAGAGAGAGAGAGAAGGGGGAAACCGCTCCTCCCGACTCTTCAGAGAAAACCAGCGCTGCTGGTAAGGGCGTTGGCGCACAAAAGCAAGTCACACACACCCCGCTGCTGGGCCCGCGCTTGGCGCAGTCCTCGGCCAATCGGCGGCAGCTGCTTGAGCCGCGGCTCCGCCCTTGGGATCGCCAGTGGCCAATCCAGCTCCCGCGCGCGCCGCGTAGGAGGCGGGCGAGAGCCGAAAAGCGCAAGCTCGGCTGGCCCGCAGATCGCTGCGGCTGGGCCCACGGGGTTTCCTCCAATTAGATCCAGGGTGAGGTGACGTCACCGTCGCCATGGTGATGCTGCCGTAGCCTCTCCCTGGCCCCGTCCCCGCTGCTCTCGCTCGTACAGGCCCACACGCCTCTCTCTCTCTCTCTCTGTCTCTGGGCTCGGCGGGGCTGCTAGTTCGCTGCCTGGGAAAGGCCTGCCGGGCGGCTGGGCGAGGCGGCGGCGTGAAACGGTGCGGCAGAAGCGAGGCCGCCTGGGTGGGGACTGGAGTCTCGCCGGGCTGCTGCGGTGGTGGCTTCGAGACCCTGCGGAAGGGGAAGCGGCGCTGCGGCGACGTGGGAGGGAGGGAGGGAGGGAGCAGGGTGCGGGCCTGGGGTTTGGCCGTTGCCCCGGGAAGGTCAGGCCGGCAGGCGCGCGCGAGGCCGAGATAAGCAGCACTGCCGCGGGACCTCGGATGCTGCAGAGAAGCCTGGCCCTGCAGGCTGGATCTGCGAAACAGCAGTCGTGGGAATCGCGATCAAAAGGAACGGGCTGCTTTCAAACTGGAGTTAGGGGATGCAGTTGCACTGGATCCCTCTGGCCCTACTGCAACTGGCTGGAAGTACAGAATCAAAGCAGATTATCCTGTACGGTACTCCGTTGTCCTTCTTTGCCACAGCTCAGAAGCGCAGCGCATCCTTCTCATCCAGGTGCCACGGAGGGAAACTTTCCAGAGCATCTTGTTTTGCAGGGCCCGCCAGGTTGACTCGAAGCCCCATCAGTCTTGAATAGTATGGCTTGCAAAAGAAGCAAAAGGTGCGGATGGTCACACCATATTAGCTAAACGATTATGAAAAGAGCACCTAGTAGATATAACTTTTCACTGGAGGATCTATTTATTTGTATTTCTATCCCGCCCTGTACCCGAAGGTCTCAGGGCGGGTTACAATATTATATTAATCTTAGACAGATCCCTGCCCTCAGGCTTACAATCTAAAGAGACAAGAAACAAAAGGAAAATGGTGTCAGAGGGAACAAGGACACTCTTAATTTAATATATTTATATTTCGCCCTATCCCAAGGGTCTTAGGACAAGTAACTTTTAAAAACCAGCATGTATACATACATGCATACACATATAGATATAGATATACATACATGTGTATATATATATGTGTCACAGCTCTTCTGAGCTCACAGCCCCACCTACCTCACATGGTATGGGGAGAAGAATATATATATTCTTTAAAAGCACAATATTAGTTAAAAGAGTAGTGTTTGCGGGGGGGGGGGGGAGGCAAATCTAACCAACGTTTAGCCAAAGGCCTCAGCAAAAAGGTGCATCCTCACTGCCTTCCTGAACCTAATCAGAGAAGGAGCCTGACGCACCTCCGGGGGAGATTGTTCCATAGCCGGGGGGGGGGGGGCATTTCTGAGAGTTTTCAAACAAGCAAACAGGAATCTGGCAGAGGGAGGTTTTAAATTTATTTTCTCTGCTCTGTTCATTTCCCTTTCCATTTTAATCTGTTAGACTATGCCCTCGGTGCAGGAATTGGCCTCCTTCTCAAAAGAGTTGCTGGCATGCAATTACTACATATTGCCAGTCCCATTACTTGTCTTCACTTGAGGGTCCCAGGATGGGTCACAACCTGCAATAAAAGAAATTGATAAAAAAAGAATAGAACATGCTAAAAATAAAATCCTCCCACCAACCCCCAGGGCTGAGAGGAAGAGGAGGTATGTTCTAACAGACCACTGAAAACCATCAAATGTCTGTACCTCTCCTTGAAGGCTGTTCAAGAATCTGGGGCTGCCATAAAAAAGGCTGCTTGTGACAAGCAAACCTGGACCCTGGCCTGGCCAGTGCCGATGCTGCCCTGATCCTACCCTGCCCTGTCCAGATCCTACCCAGTCCCTGGCCCAGACCCTGCCTGGACCTTGGCCAAACCCCACCAATGTTGTGGAGGCATGGAAGATTTGGGAGCAACTGAATCTGGTGGCAAAAGGTTCCTCATGCAATGAAAAGGGAAAAAAGCACAGAAAGAAAAGAATGACAGCGCTTCAGTGGAAACACCTAGTTAACACTGGGAACTGCTTTCACTACGATCTCAAAGAGGAAAGTCTTATGCTTCAGAAAAGGAACACAGAACTACTGATATGTTTGTGAAAGATTCTGACAAGCAGGCTGAGGAAAAGGAGCAAGACGACAACTGAGAAACCTCCATGGCACAGATACTGCTTTGACTATGGACTGAGCTGCCTGCCCTCTAGTGGGGACTAGGCTCAACTGTCACTTATTTCCAGCACCAGTGCGAGTGCTAGTCAACGTTAGTGTCTTGCACACCTTTCCTGTCCACAGGATGGGAAGGGAAATGCAAAATTGACCCAGTTTGCCAGATTAATTCCCAACTCAACCTTGTCTTAGATTCTTCATTTATCATGGGGGCAAGTCAGATCTCACTGGGTTAATTCCTGGCTCAGTGAACAGGTTCCTAAAAGGGATCCCAGAGACTTGTGTGACCAAGGCAACTCTTATGTATCCATGATGTTGTGAGGTGGTAGGGCATCAAGAAGAAGAAGAGTTGGCTTTTCTACCTTGCTGTTCTCACCCATTAAGGGGATCAATGCGGCTGAAAAAGCTTTCTATTCTCCCCACAACAGAACACCCTGTGAGGTAGGTGGGTCTGTGAGAGCTCAGAAGAGAGCTGTGACTAGCCCAAGGTCACCCAGCTGGCTTCATGGGGGAGGGCAGAATCAAATCCGGTATTCCCAGATAAGGGTCCAGCTCCCTAACCACTAGACCAAGAAGGGGAGAGAGGCGCAGGGAGGGTGCAAGGCAAAGGGAAGTAACTTCTTACCTCCTTTAGAGTGCAGCAGTAGTGGCATGGTAGTTTATAAGGCCTCCGACCTGCTTCTGGATACTTCAGCCTTCTGGGCCTGCAGTGTGTGTCATGGTGACCAATAGTTTTGAAAACTGCACACAGTATTGGTCACACTGGAACCTACATGCCCAGGAAACAAAAGTGCCACCAACCTCCAGAGAAGGCAATGGTGATTTCCTAACACCTCACATCCGCTGCCTCAGCCCCTTCCACCCATTCAAATAAACCACACGAACCCAACCTTCCCAGCCACTTTGACAAGGCAGTTGATGGGTTCATAAAGGCAAAACTTATATGATGGTACTGGGGGGTTCTGATTGACATGAAATGAACCCCCTTTTTGGGCTCATGAATCATTGATTAAGAGTGAGGAATGAACAGTCACATAGCCAAAGTTGCTGATAACACCAAATTGCTTAGACAAGAAGGCATTCTAAGAGGATATCTATATTCTGAAGGAATCATTGCTAAAGTGGCAGATGCTGTTCATTGTGAACAAAGGTGCACTGAAGCAAAAAATCCTAACTACATATTTAGATTAATAAGATCTGAGCCAGGGTTTTAGCCCAAGTCAGGAGGTACCTTCAGTTTACCAGCCCAGATTCCCTGCCTGCCTGCCACATCAGAATAAATTCTGTTTCAGTCACCATCTCTCAGCCTAGCCTATCTCACATGAATGTGTGGGTGTTTGTGGGTGGGTGTATGCAGGGAAAGAACCAGACACGCTGTCTTTTTTGCTGGGGGAAAAAACAGAAGAAAAAGGTATATTGTCTTCATGACTATGAAATATTGAGATACTAAGTTAAAGAAAATTAAAAACAGCTATTTGGGGTTAGACACAAGCTTTTTTCTTTTTCTTTTTTGCAGGTGTTGTGTTATGCTGAATCAATGATTTTTCATTCATCTGACATCCTCTGGAAGCTGAGTTTCAGTAGCATCCTGGGGCCAGGAACCATAGTGTATTAGATAACAGATGAAGCTCTGGTTGGAAGGCCTTGGGAAGACCCAAAGCGCAGCCTCATCCTTTCTCTCTTTGAGGTGCTGAAACAGAGATTACTGAGAATTATTTATTAACACAAGAATGCCACCCCCTTTTACAGGGCCATCCTACATACGTCTACTCAGAAATACCAAAATGAGAATTACCAGACTTAGCTGCTGTACAATATACAAACAGCAGCTGGACAAGAAAGTACCTTGGAGGAGGAGGAGAAGAGTTGGCTTTTCTACCCCACTTTTCTCACCCATTAAGGGGACTCAACACTTTCTATTCTTCTCCCCACAACAGAACACCCTGTGATGCAGGTAGAGCTGTGACTAGCCCAAGGTCACCCAGCTGGCTTCATGGAGGAGTGCAGAATCAAACCCAGTATTCCCAGATAAGGGTCCAATTCCCTAACCAGTCCTGGTGTCCCCCCTTCCTTTCTTTTTTCTCTCACGGGCTGTCAGAAGGTAATTGTGGGAACAAAAGAGAGGAAGAAAGGATAGTGGAAGCTATATTTTAAGTGCCTTCCCTTCTGCCTCCTGCTGGTTTCAGTAGAAACCAGAAGAACACCACTAGAGGAAAATTCCCTGGCTGGCACAAAGTTTTCCCGCTTCTGAAAAATAAATGAGGAATTTCCCTCAGCAGTATCAGGCAAAGAATGTGGCATTAGCTATGCTGCTTCTCTGCAATCAATGGCCAACCTCTGGAGCAAACTCAAGCAGAAACTATAGTTCTTGAATTGCATGGTGCTCCATAGGAACTCTCTGAAGAGGGACCTTCAGGGTAGCTAATCCGACTTTTTCTAGACGCATTTTTCCACGTTGCTTGGACGTGCAAGCATCCAGGCAAAGGGATGGGCAAACTGACCCATTTAAGTGTGTGTTCTCACAGCTTACATCTCTCTTCTCAGTTACTCTTATCTGAAGAGTTGGCTTTTCTACCCCCTTTTCTCACCCATTTCAAGGGATTCAAAGCACCTGACAAAGTTTTCTATTCTTCTCCCCACAACAAACACCTTGCGAGGGAGGTGAGTCTGTGAGAGTTCAGAAGAAAGCTGTGACTAGCCCAAGCTCACCAGCCGGGCTTTATGGAGGATTGCAGAATCAAACCTGGTGTTCGCAGATAAGAGTCAGGCTCCCTAACTGCTCAGAATGGAGATGGTTATAGACAAAACTGCCTCCTTCTTGTTTATCAGCACTGAAGCCATTGCTCAATCTCCACCACCACACTGCTGAGCCAGGTGGGGAGTTGGTAGTATCAGAAGAGGCAAGCTGCCAGCTCTCAGGTCTCCTCCCCATTGGGGAAAATAGCCGTGCAACTAAAAATAAATGCTGGCACATGTGAGTAGTTTGTTAAACTTGTGTACTACAATCTACGGGATGTCTGCACATTCTCCAAGGAATTCTTTTCCCAGCAACTTATTTCAGGCACACTTGGAGTGCCACATCCCCTCTCAGCTGCAGACTATACTGCAGTCCTGATATCCAAGGAAACAACTCTTGGGTATCCTAGCTTCCCCTCCACACTCTCAGGCACTTTCACTGTTTCTAGTGGGCTTTTTAAACATTGTTTTTATGGATGTAACCCACCCTGAGACCTTTGGGTACAGGGTGGGATAAAAATATAAATGAATAAAATGAACTCCCCCATTGTAGATAGCTGTCACGTCGCAGGCCGGTCAGGTAACAGGCAAACACTTGCACAGCTACTCAGTCCCAAGGGTTCCAGGCGTTCTCAAGGTCAGTTCCGGTCCGGGGTCTAGGAGTCCAGAAAGTCCACAAGGATCAGGCAGTCCAAAGACTCAGCAGGTCACAAGTCCAGGATTTCAAGCTCAGGTAACACGAGACTGCTAAGACGTTGTTTGCAGCAACTTGAGGCACGGTGAGCTTGTTCTTAAATAGAGGAGTCAGAGCCACGCCCATGGTGTAGCTGGGCTAATCGCTCTGATCTCTATCTCACCTGCTTCTGCTGCCTAAGCAAGCGATGATAGAGCCTTTGATTAGGCTCACTGCTGTCACCAGAGCTGTCTGGCTGTTCACCTGGACCTGGCCTTAGCTCTTCCATGCCTGCAATGCCCTGCTGTGGCTGCTCCTCAGCCTGTGGTCGCATTGCAGGCATATCCTCCTCTTCTGATGAGGCTGAACAGGGCATGACACTAGCCCAAAAGATGAAAATCCAAGTTGTCAATAAATATTATGCTTTACTTTAGGAAGCAAGTCTTTCTGCAGGGCGGTAGGAGATGACTGGAAAAAAGTAGAAAAGGAAGAGTGTGGGGACAGGAAGGCTACAGTGGTCAATCAACTTAGTTTTTTTTAGGTGGGAAATAAGTACAGCAAGCTTAATCAATCAGTCAGTCAATCAGTCAGTCAATCAATCAATCAATCAATCAATCAATCAATCAGTCCCAGAGCCAGTTTCATTCTCCTTCCATTGACTTAAAAATTCAGGCTATAAGCACAGTGGAAATTAGTTCTGAGTAGATGTGGATGGCATTTCATACATCACAACCCTTCTAGCTGAAGAGGCTCTCAGACAGCATGGGATCTATCACCAGTGTGCAGAAGGGAGGCCTCTGGTACGCTTGTTGGACTGGCATACTGGCCCGTGAGGAATCATCCAAAATAGCAGCTAGATGCAGTGGTGAATGGTTTGCTGTGAAGAAATAGGCCCCACAGTCGTCCATAGGTGACCTCAGCTATTCTTGCCTTGGAGCTATAGAGGCCACAACAAATGTGCAAATTCCAGCTGTACACTGAAAATAGATATTGCCAGCACTCCATAAAAACTAAATAATCAGCACATTTGCACAAGAAAGGAGACAAAGACTAGGAAAGTATCCCCCCCCCAAATCTCCTTTTCATGTGTTGTCATTTTACTTTGACCATGTATAGCTGCTCGTTGGTCAACTTTGATTTTGGTTACATCCATGTGGTTTTCTTGACAACAATATGGAAGAGCTTTGCTATGGCCTTCATATTGGGTGCTGCTGAGAAGCAGACCTCAGACCTCCTGCATGCAGGTCCAATTTTCTTTGAGAAGCCTCTCCTTATGGCTATGGGTCCTTAAAAATGGAAGCAGCTCAGGCCAGTCCAAACCCTGAATATGTCCAGAGAATCTTAATTTTGAGTTCTGAGGCTCGGGACAAACAGAGGTTATTGCTAGTGCATAACTATGAGCAAGCAAACTCAAGAGTAGAGTTGGAAGGGAAAGACCTGCTTAAATGAAAATAGTCTCCTACAGAGGTTAGAAATACAGATGGAAAAAAGGGAAACTAAAATGCTGCCCATGTGCATCTTCTTTTTTACAGCCATTTATATTTCCTCTTAGGAAAGTGGTCTGTGCCACTGCAGTCCCTGCGGTTGCTAAAATTGATCATTGTGGTCTGTGTATGCTGATGTAACGATAATGCACTCCAGGCTCAAGACTTTTTAGACATCAATCAATAAATTAGGAATCTCAAGCTCTGGGCTGAAGCTTTCGCTGTCTCTTGTCCCGTTATTCTTTGGGTGCTTGCCATTCCTCATTTTCACAATGCAGTAATTTCATTATCAGCTTTGCAGGGATGGTGTGAATATTCTCACATGGGAAAAATCAAATTGCTTTTTTTCCAAAGGCCACCAGATCGCAATTTGTGGATCATATCCAGGGAACACACGATCAGAATGGACAGATGGTAAAGAGCAAGGACGGTGTTAACTGTAGATGCTACAGTAGGATTTCTTTTCCCTGTCAAGTTGCTGTGTTTGTTTTTTAAAAAACACGATCCTGTTACTTTCAGAACTTTGAATTTTTTGAAACAGCACAATTTTAATAAACTATTATTACTAAAGAATAACTTCAGTCTGGGTAGCCTGCACTAAGCTAACTGGCATGTGGATTATTCTTTCCCAGGAACTCTCTCTTAAATGTGGATTTTCTCAGCTGTTTCTGCACTTACCTCACTTTGATTCAGATCAGTGGATCCAGAATAACCACATCCACTGATCTGAATCTTGTGGAGGGATAGGCCAGAGATCAACATTGTCTGCCCTGATGGCGCTGCTCCAGCCCATATTTCTCCACAGTTGCAAAGCCCTCAAAAGCTTCACAGAAACCCCCCTACGACTCTGAAGGCTGGGAATAGGGGAGTATAACAGAACTGTCATCTGCAAGAGTTTTGTAGTTAGTCTTCTGGATGGAGTGATGACATCCCTGGCCACCACCCCACTCCTTCCTGTTAGAACTGCCATTCACTCTGACACTGTCTGCTCCGGGGCAGGCAGGTAATATTAAAAATGCAAGAATGTTCTTGTTCACCTAGATCAGCGGTTCTCAACCTTCCTAATGCCGCGACCCCATGATGCAGTTCCTCATGTTGTGGAGACCCCCAACCATGGGGGAGGGGCATCTGGGAAAGGGAAGGGAGGGGCAGCAGGAAACTCATCACGACCCCTCTGAAAGGGTAGTTCGGCCCCCAAAGGGGTCCTGACCCACAGGTTGAGAACCACTGACCTAGATAATCCAGTAAAATGGGAGATCTTCTTATTCTTTCACCTTTACTGTATTTACTTTCTTCACATCTCTCGAACATCATAGTGTGCCAGACATTTCCCAGGTTCTTTTCTTCCTCTCGCCAATAAAAGGCTTCGTTTCTTAATTGCCCCAAACTCCAAACAGGAAGGAGTTAATCCTGTCAGTGACTGCTGTATTGTAATATAAATAAAACTTCAGAATCCCAAAATAGTTTTAGATGGATATTTTGAAGTTTTGGGGCCAACATTTCATTCACAATCACCAAATGTCCTTGGGAGTCACTGGATTATATATAGATTGCTTAAAATAGAAAGCATTGGGCATTTTGCCACAATTTAAAGAGCAACTCTTAACTGCTTCAGGGTTAGCAGGTTGACAGAGAGGAAGCCTTTTCTGTTGAGAAGCCTCTTGTTTTTAGCCTCATGAAATCCCATGCTAATAATGCTCATGATGGTTTTCCAGGGAGAAATATTGGCAGCATGTCAACATAGCAGCTAGATGTGACTATTTAATACCAAGTGGCTATACCTCCAGAGTTCCTAGCAGAGCATTTGCTGTTCAGCAAGGTTGCATAAGAGGAATCGTCATGCAGATAAAGAACCATTTTTGTACCCATGTTTCCAACTTGGAGTATCCTGTGGCAGAGATAGCAAACACAGCACCCTCCTGCTGTTCTTTGACTACAGTCCCCATGAGCCCCAGCCAGTATGGCTAATGGCCGTGAGGGCTGTAATCTAAAAGCATTTGGAAGGGATGTTGTGTGTTATCCCTGTCCTCAGGAAACTTTAGTGCAAGGTGAGGGCGTGAGGGGGAGCTGGAACGGTGTGTGCACAAGGAAATGTTTTCTTCCTTTACTAAAGCAGAAGCTCCAATAAACCATGCAAGCGGGAATAGGATGCCATTAACTCCATTTCCAGTTTAGAGTGCTAAAACAGGCAAATGGGCAGGCCGCATATCTACTGTGTCATGGAGACACCCTTGCTCCTCACTCGTCATGTTTTGTTGGGTTTTTGATGCAGTTGGGGATCCCTTGCTGCTATCCTAAGGGTGGGAGGGGTCCCAGGCACAGGGCAAGGGCTTTCAACTCTGAAGATATGCAAACTCTATATTTGGCATACCAAGTTTCACGGCAGCTATGGAAATCCTACGCACTGAATTAAAGGGGCTAACGGCGATTGCCGAGTCAGTGGAGAGAATGTACAAGAAGACTAGGAGAAATTGCCCCCATGCGCAGGTGCTGGTCCTTCTGAGCGCAACCTGGCTGATGGCAGAGGAAGTGGTCTGCACCTTAGCCATCTACCCCTGTCCATAGCAGCTGACACAGTAGTTTGATGGACTTACAGCATCAAGCTATTTCCAGCGACTGGAAATCCCACTAGAAGTCAATAATGCAGGAAATACCACCTCCACGATTATTTCCTCCTAGCTAGACAGCGCCGTGTGCATTCAGGCATTTGGGTTCCTGAATGCCTGAATGTGTGCAGCAGCACCTCCATGCTTGTGTGGATGCCTGTTTTGGCCTCCACATATGCATTATAGATGGAGCTATAATGGCAGGTCCATCCAGAAGGTACGTAAAAAATGCTGTCGCTGGAAAATCCACAACCAGTGCCTCAGATATGTGGGGTTGCGTCATATATGTTAGGCAACCTCACTGTAGCAGCGCTATAATGGCGCTATATTACCCCCCTCTTGACAGGGCATGAGAGTCTCTAGCTCAGTGGTTCTCAACCTGTGGGTCGCGACCCCATCGGGGGTCGCGCACCCATTTCGGCGGGGTCGCCAAAGCCTGCACAGGCCCCCCCGCGCCCCCCCGCCGCGCCGCCGCTGCTTTGAGGAGAGATCGGCAGCGCCAGGCGGCAATGGCGGTGAAGGACGCCGGACCCGCACCGACTGGTGCCTCGCCGCCAGCTCCCTTCGCCCACTAAAATCCGGCGTTGCCAGACCCCCAAGGAGGAGTTCCGGGTCGGGGGGGAGCAAACGCGACGCCAGCAGCCCTGGCCCCACCCCGCCCCGGCCCCTGCTCTGCCCCACCCCTGCCCTGCCCCTGGCCCCGCGCCTGGGGTCGTGGAGGCTTTGGGAACCTCATTTTGGGGTCGTGGCATTACAAAGGTTGAGAGCCACTGCTCTAGCTTCTTTCTGGCTCTAGGCCCAGTATGGTAGCATGCTTTGCATTCTCGTCTGGATGGTCCTGATCCTGTTGCCTCGATTTATAGCACCGCCAAGCCTCATCCACCATCCCCCCTGCCTGGACAAGGTGGCATGATCTAAAGGAGGCCAGGGCTTCTGCTTATTAAAGATGGGTTGGCCCAACTTCACCACAAATCAAGCCTGACACCCTAATAACAGCATTTGTATTAATGTGTTGCCTGCAGGCTAAAGAGTGATTGCGCTCAAAGCTACTAGAACGCAGCAGCAAACAAAACTAGCAAATCTGCCCCGCCATAGGAAGAGGCACTGCTAGAGTCCAGCAAGAGGAAGCAAGAAGCTGACGAGTGACAAAACAGTGTTTGTCAGACTTCCTGATCTGTTGACTCAAAAGCAAATATAGTTTGCACAGCAGGGGAAGAAACAGGAAATGTGTCTGCCAAGAAATTAAAGCAAAAGAATTCCAAGGTGAAATGAGCCTTTCAGATAATTATTGACAGAAGAAAGGCTATCATTTAAGAAAAAATAAATTCACATTCAGTACCCCCAAAATTAGGCCCTCTTAAAGGATATCTTGAGCATCCTAGGAGTCTTTTAAGACTTTCGGTTGTGGTCTTTTTTTCAATAGTCTGCAGGAAGGGAAAGGGGCTTTTGGAGAGGCAGCGGCACACCTTTGGATGGTCCTTCCTTAAAATGTTTGCCCAGGACCCATATTGCTACACTTTAAGCATAAAGCTAAAACATTTTCACTTATTCAGAAACATTAAATGGTGTGAGCTTTAACTTGCATAATCTTTTAAGGCCCCATTTGGATGGGTCATATAGCATAATTATGTCTGGGCTACAGAGGAATTGCCACATGTATCTGTGGCAACCACAACATAGCCTTGCTATGTCAGGACAAAAACCCGCTATAGCCTATTTCCGGAAAACCTGATTCTGACTGCAGTTTTTCCTGAAATGGTGTAAGACTTGCCTTCTGGACAGAGCTGCCATCCTGGCTGTGGGAGGCCCAAAAAAGACATTCATATGTGCAGATTCGAAAAAAAAATTCAAACAAATCGATTCAAATTTGGTAAAAACGAATCAAATCTCATTAAATTTGAATGTAACAGATTCAAATCGAATTGGATTTTCAGGTATTCAATTCGATTTGAATAGAACGTTAAAAAAAAAAAGTGCACATCCCTAGTGGCCACACTTTAAACCTTCTTCATCTGACTGCTCACCCTTTTTCATTTCTAGCCGTTTTATTTGTGGACTTCCCACCCTCCATTTGGACTTTCCTGAATAGAAAGTCCACAGTCACACCGATAGGAATGAAAAGGTAAAAGCAATCAGATCTGAAGATAGACTGAAGAAGGTATAAAGTGAAGGTGTGACCAAGACCTAAGTGTCATAGAGCAAAGCTCTACTCCCATGGCAGGGTTAGGGTTAGGAGGCACCTGAGGGGCAGCTGTCTTCCCCACAGTATCACTGGGCACTTCCAGTTCTTCACATCAGTGCACACAAGCGGCAGATGAGGCCCTTGCTGAAAGGCCACTGTTTGGCACACTTGCTGCCAGGCTTGTTGGGTACCTTCCAGAGAGCTCTGCTACTGCCTTCTTCTGAGCCTTATCAAAGACTAAATGTGGGACTTTCTTCATCCAAAGGCAGATACCCTACCATTGAGTTATGATGCTTCTATTTTCACAGCCAAAACCATCCCATAGTGTCTGCCTAGCATTTTTTTAAAAGTTCTGCAGAAATGGGGACTTATTTTTATTTGTGGATGATGGAAATTTCCACAAATAAATTGGATAAAAATGAAAAGGTGTTAGCAGTCAGACCTGAGCATGGACTGAAATAGGTTTAAAGTTGAAGGCATGACCACTGCCTTGGTAAGGCCCCCTGGGGTATGGCAACTCCATGCCACCAGAGACAATAAAACTATCCTTGGAGATATCCTGCCGGTAAACCCTGGTGAACAACTCCAAGAGCACTTACTGGCCTCTTTTGCCCTCACTGTCACCATCTGGAGAGACGGTGACAACAGGGACTACTTACCTTGATAACTTTCTGCCTGGTATAATCAAACTTGTAGGCATGGGGGTTGGAAGACACATACATGCTGCACCTCCTGTCCCAGCAGCAAGAATTCCAGGTCCTGGTTCACAGGTAGCCCTTTTTCAGGCCATAAAGAAGAAATCTGAGTAAGGTCAAGTTTTAAGGGTAACAGGAAGCTGATAAACAACAATGCAGAACAGCAAAGTGTTTTTTTAATTCCATTTTTGTTTGTTATTTGGATAACCACTTGGATAATTCACTCTGCTGTTTAAAATCCAACAGTAATTTTTTTTCTGGTTTAGAGTTTTCTAATCTGTGTGTACATGCAAGTGAGTGATGCAGCTTCAATGTCATCTCCATGCCAGAAGTATTCTTAAGTCTCTGAAAGCAGAATGAGGCCAGGAAAGGTGTGTCACGCATCACTGATCGCTCTTTCGGTTTTCCCAGTGGCAAAAGACAAAGACTTACTATTGCTTGTGGGGAAATGGCATTAAGAAATCAGCACCTATCTCTGACCAGTTGACGGTCTTAATGAGAGGAGTGCTTTCAGAATGTTCATTACTTGTTCACCCAGTCAGCAGCACTGCATCTTGAAAGACTGTTGTTATTGGGTACCACTGCATCATGCGAATGAAGCTTCATCCAGACAGCACTTACTGAATCAGCATTATTTGGATAATCTGGAATAAAATGTGTCTGCTTTACTCAAGATTTTCCAAATAATGCTGAATAAGTATGTGCCATCTGGATGAAGCTTCATTTAACTAATCACAGATACCTTCAGCAGATATTTGCCATTTTTCCTTACGCGGCTCTGTTTCTCTCATTCTTAGGGCCATAGAAATTGAGACAAGTACAGACTTATTCCCAGTATGATTCCCAAGATAACCACTCCCCAGTGTCCATGATAGTATCTTTACCCAATTTGGAGCTCACACCCAGTCTGGAACTGAGGCATCAGCCTTTTAAAAAAGCTTTTTTTCCCCTTCTTCACTCTACACTAAATGAATAAAAAAGTGTGACTTAGGCTGTGCTCACATATAAGGTTTAATCCAGCTTCAGTCCACTTTCAGAGTGAGAGAATACATCACCAAAGTGACAAGCTGTTTTCTTTTAGGGAAGGGATGTCAAAGATACGGCCTGTGGGCCGGATGTGGCCCGCGGGCTGTATTAATACGGCCTGTGGCCGCCGCCCACAGCAACAGCCGCCCACCGCCGCCACTGCCGCCGCCGCTGTCCTCCTTGGGCGTGAAGGAGGCGAGGCGAGGCGACCGCGCGCGCGGTGGGACCCTCCACTGCCCGAGTGTGCGGGCACTGCCATGAACAGCCAGCCCCTCCTCTGTGCCCTAGCCACGCCCCAGCCATGCCCCAGCCCCTCCTCTGTGCCCTAGCCACACCCCTGGCCACGCCCCCAGCCCTCCTCTGTGCCCTAGCCACGCCCCCCGGTCACACACCCCGGTCATGCCCCCTGGCCCTGACAGTACTTTTTTTTTTTTAATCTGGCCCTCTGCAAAATTGAGTTTGACACCTCTGTTTTAGGGTTAAATAACTCAGAAAATTCATCTTTGGGATAGATGATGTGGAAAGAAATTTACTGATTATGGTGTGCTGAAAAGACAATAGTGAAGTGATTATGGTTTACATATTAACAATGGTTAGATGATTATGGTGTGCAGGAAAGACAGTAGTAAAACTTTTAGTCACCATAGAGGCTTTGAAAGCATCACATTCTTGACTATTGTGTGCATATGGCAAATGCACACTAGGGTCCCATTCCCACTGGAGTTTTATTGAGCTTTGAAAATGTTTTGAAAATCCTTTGACCCCACTAAAACTTTGCTTCCCGCACTTTCCAAAGAGTAAATCGCCCAAAAATGCATTTTTAAAAAACCTCGAAAAAACAGTTCTTGCTCCCATTTTTGCTGCTAGCATGCTTTATCTTTATTGCTTTGGGAACGGTAGCACAGTATTGGGGGGTGATCGCATCTTTAGGGTTGTCCCCCCCAATACCCTTCTGTCCAATGTCTGTCACCGTTGTGGGCAAATCATTAAATGGGTGGGGTTTCACTCTAGGGAGGGCAGCCCTTTGCCATCCCTCCCGTGTTACTGTTCCCCTCCACTTTTGTGGTAGGGCAAAACAGAGGATAATATTGCCAAAGAATCCATTTGGACATAAAAAGCCCACTCTCCAGTCTCTTTCTCCCACTCTCCCCCATCCTTTTCTCTCTTTTCTTATTTTCCCCCTTTCTGCTCACTTTGGGCACCAACAGCAGAGCTCTTTGCTCGCGGGGAAATAATCTCTTTGGAAAAGCCCTCTTCCTAGCGCTTGGGTTTTAAAGCCTAAATCTATATGAAAAGCAAAGGGGTAAATTTACCAAACCGTGACAAAATCAACCGAGATCTTGCTTTTTTAGATGTTGGAAGTGGGTGGAGAATTTTAAAGAGAGAGGGCGAGAGAAAAATCACCCCCCTAAGCCTAGATCTAGCCCATGTTTTGTGCCCGGTGGTGGGGGTGCATTACGGTTGATAAATTTCTCTCTCACCCACCACCGGGTGCAAAGCATGGGCTAGATCTATGCTTGGGGGCGTGATTTTGTGCAAGACCGAAGCATCGTGGAATAGAGCCCTGTGATCATGGAGGATCACTAGTCTGCAATTACACAGTTGCATAAAAGAGGCTGGGTGTACGATCAAATGGTGGAGCAGGAATTCCCCACATTGGCCACACCATGATATTAACCACGGGACCTAACCCAATCAGAGGGAGGGGTGGGTACCCTGACTGGCAAAGGGAGGGGAGCAAAAGATGCTGGTTCCCCAATGTGTTTTTTTAGCATTTTCAGTGGGAATGGCAAAATTTGGGTTCTATACATTTTTACATGTTTTCAATGGGAACGGGCAGAATGCGCATTCACCTCAAATTTAGGTTAACTTCGTATTTAAAAAGTCAAGTGGGATCACGGCCTAGTTGTAGCTTTTACATAGCACTGACAAGTTTTTTACTGTTGTGATTAGGCTATCACAACATGGACAATTAAAAATATTTAGTACAGTGCATTATTTACACTTTAACTGCATTTTATTTGCTTCTGGGGAGAGAGAAGCAAGTAGACTCCAACTGTGAACTGTAGTTCCTTGTTCACATTACATGAGTTGCTCACTGATATAATGAGCAACAAAAGCTCAAACTGGTGTTGACTTAACAAATACCTGTTTTAACACATTCCCTGCTTTGAGGCTTACAGTTCTAAAGGTTGTGGCACAAAAGGAAAGAAAGGGAGAAGAAAAAGTGCATGATTTTTTGTGTGTGTGCAGCGAGGAAAGACAGAAAAAAGTTACTATAATGCTTGAGACTGTAACAGAAAATATATTGCAATGTACTCATTCTACATTCTGTTACAGAACCAAATCTGTCCAGATCTCTATTAAACAAGAGTTTTACTCCATAGTCACACCTTGCTGAAACAGTCTGTCTTATTAAGAGACAGGACTCAAAACGTACTAACTCCAAGTACATCATTCTTTCACAGTGCATCCTTAGTTTGGGTTGCTATGCTCATACCTTTCTGTTCTCATCCCGAGACTCCTTTATGAGATTTTATTAGATCTCCACCACCTCAACCCTCACAGTTTATTTATTTATTTATTTGTATTTCTATCCCACCCTATACCCGGAGGTCTCAGAGGGGGTTACAATATTATAAAAATCTTAGACAGGTCCCTGCCCTCAGGCTTACAATCTAAATCAGGCTTACAATGCCCCTGTGCTCTGATAGGATAAAAGTTTTGTCACGCAACAGCGTGTCAGTACACACTGGGCGAAAGGAGGGGCAAATCTATGCAGTATCCACCCACTATAGTCTGGTTCATCCTCTTTAGTCCTCTTCCCTGATCATACCCAAAAAATGAAAGTGGATTAACACTCCATAACATCCTGAGACCTGGAAAAATCAGGACTTAGGAAAGTACAATTGAAGGGAGGAAAGTCCACAAATAAAACAGACTGGACTGAAAAGGTGTGAGCGGCAAGGGCCAAAGATTCATTGAAGATGGATTAAAGTGAAGGTGTGACCACGACCTTAGTAGTGACATTAATGACAACACTGCGAAAGGCAGTTACTGTACATTAAACCTTCTGCTAATAACGTCTTTGAATATTTTAATTCAAAATTACCCCAAATGTGAATTCACTCTTTCCTTCATGAGTTATGATGATTTTGTTTAGATCAGCCTTTGACCCAATTTCATCTTACAGATATTCCCTAGATTCTCCCAAGATTTCTGATACCTTTGTTTGTGCAGTGTGTAAGGATGGTTCTAACTTTATGTGACTCCCTCTAATGGGATGAAGCAACACAACTAATGAGATTCCTACACAATGTGCCATCTTCAGCCACCTCTGCTGATAGCAGCAAATGAATCACAGTTATTGCAGCTGATTGTGTGGGGAAACTCCTGGGCCTTTGTTTCATATTTTATGGTACAATACAATATTTATTCCTGCCGAAAGGCTCTAACATTTTCTCTTTGCTCACAATGTTTGACGTCTCACCAAAAGTGCAGATGCTTTAAGGTGGGATTATTTGTAATGGTAATGAACTCCTAAAATCAATGACAGGTGCATCATTTTGAATTTACAAATCTGTAGGTCCTTTCAAGATTGTTCACTTTTAATACATGCTGCATTTCCCATCACAGTATATTTGGGTAAATTGCCGTTAGTGTCATCTAGTGGACACACTTTTGCTCTTCAAGAAACATAAGTGACAGAAAGATGTGAGGGAGACTACAAACATTTGCGCGTACCTCCGTCCCAGTATATCAAGGGGTCCAGGAGTTTTTCTTTTGCATGATGGTGCAGTATAAGGGTAATCCTGTCTCCCTGCTAGTATACTCTTCACATTAGAAGTAGCCTATAGCACACTAGGGCTGTGTTCCCACTTGACTATTTTAATCCAGATTGGATTATTTTAATCTGGATTCAGGGCCAAGTGCACATTCTGGATGTCCCCGTTTGGTTGAGCTGAATTTGAATGCTACAATTCCCATTCAAAACGCCCAAATCCCCAGCATGGAGAAACAGGATCTTTTCATCTCCACCTGTTGTTCAATCCCTGTAAGCCTGCGCCACTCAGAATCAGCTGGGCAAAAGAACAGACACAGAGCAATTACAAAGCAATCACCCTCCCTTTCCAATCAGACGCTTCCTCCATTCACTTTACCAGAAAGGCAGCAGCTTGGCTTGTGGTTTTTAGTGGGGCTAAAAAACTTTTCCTCTCCTCTGTGACTGTTGCTACAAATGTATCTCTCGTAAAGGGAGGCTTATGGTTTTTAAAATTTTCCCTCTCCTCTGTGATTGTTGCTACAATGTATCTCTCATAAATGGTGGCCAGGCTGGGAAAGCCCAGCATGCTCCAGTTGCACTTCTTCCACATGGAAGAAATTTGAATAGAGTGTGTGACTGAGCAATGCAGGTACAGTTGTGTCCTTTATCACCTGGTCACCATGGCAATGGTGCCGTTCATGTGCACTGGTGCAGTTACTGTGACACTGTGGTTACCTCCTTAATAGACGTGATTTGCACTTGGCCAGTGCACAGTTAACTGCCAGCCAAGTTTTGAATGGTTTGGCTGTGCCAAAGTGAGGATGAGGCAATTAACTGGACTGATTGTGAGAAGGGGTATATGGAAAAAGCCAGGAATGCCAAAATTCTTTTGATGTTGTTTGATTATACCACTCATCACCAGCCTCTTCCAGGGAAGCCAAGGCGGGAGTTGTCTAACTAAATCTAGAGCAGCTTCTACCCTGAAGCCTTAATTTGGGTTCTATATGATGTTTCATGGGCTAAATGAGACATTAAAGATTACTTTAAGAGAAATGAAAGAATTTGAACTACAGTATATGTCTGCCAACCAGGAGGGAGTTCAAATATGGAGAAAAACAAGGATGAAAAGGGAGAATTGCTAAGCAAGAGAAAGCTGATACAGAAGAGAAGTAACACATGCAGAAGAAAAGACTTTACATTATACCTTGAGATTTATAATGAAATACCCACAGATGAGTCAGGATTAGTGAGGTAGCTCTTAGGAGTCTTTATGACTCTCGTACATGCTTTAACATTTCCTTTTGGTTTGATGACAGATCCTAACACCAGAATTGCCTTAACTTGTTGTTGCAATTATCTTCTGTCTAAATTGCTTTCAAGGCTGAACATTAAGGTAGGGTGTCCACCAACTTTGCATATGATTTGTTTTTTACTCTGTTGTAGTATATAGAACTTTCTGCAGATAGAGCCCCCTCCATTTTATTTGTTCCTTCTTTAACATACGCAGCCGATACAAATTTCACAATTAAATTTAAGCTTTTTTCCCATTTACGCAGCTTTCATGCCTGTGAATGATATCAGAATACCCACCAATGCAAATAAGCTCTGTCTTTAGGAGCTAGGAATGTTTAGCTTGGCCATCACTCAATGGCAGAGAAATTGGTTGGAAAGCAAAAAGAGGGGCAGGTTCAGCCTTCAACATTTCCCCAGCAGAACACATCAACTCTAGTGTTTTGTGATTCTATGGCTTTATCTGCATAGTGTCTTTATGTGCAGTGAGAATGCCTACCCTGCCTGTTCAGTCCCTGTGGGCTTGAATAAAAAACGCTGTCAGATATGAAGCTGAGAGTTCCTCCCCCTCAATTCTGATGGCAAGAGGGAGGAACCCGCCCCTTTAAGAAGAGTGCTTGTTCCTCTTAATTTTTGGAAGCAGAAGGGTGTGGTATACTTGTTGGGCTGTTTTCTTCCCATGGGGAAACTATCTTCAAATCACTTTCTTTTTCATGTACTTTGACTTTGTCATTATATGTTCCAGACTTGAAAGAAAATACCAATGGTGATTACAGGTCAGCTGAAGTGATTATGACTGTGTAACACAGTGGTTCTCGATTCCCTTTGGGGGTCGATCTGCTCTTTCACGGGGTCGTTATGAGGTAGCAATGAAAATAATTTTATGGTTGGGGATTAGGGTCAGGTTGGGGGTCACCACAACATGAGGAACTGTATTAAAGGGTCACAGCATTAGGAAGGTTGAGAACCACAGGTGTAACAGATATGCCCTGCTTACAGGGAGGAATTAATTGCTTTTGAGCAAAAGTATCTATCTGCTTGCCTCTCTCTAATTGAAAACAAATCAATAAATAAGGCTAAATAAGGATTGGCTTTTCCTCCCTTCCTACTTTCAGGCACTGTTACTGTTTTAGAACGTTTGCTATTGGTATAATGCAGGATAAAGATCCAAATAATAAGCAATTCAACTCTTTTTCTTTTCTTTTGCTTTTCAGAATGAGACGTTTGCGTCCTCCATACAAAACCTTGATCATAACCTCATGCCAGCAGGGGGTGTGGAGGGCCTTCTCTGAGGTTCTCTTCCCCTCTCCTAACTCTCTAGAATGGCTCTATGGTCCCATTCTGACACAGGATTTAGTCAGGCTTGAAGTTGGCTCAAGATCTCCCCATCCCAACAGTTCCCAAGGGACCAGCTGTTTCTGCGGATTAAATGCAAACTATCCTTATTCGGATTAAAAGAGGTCTCACTGCTGGATGTAGAAATAATCCTCACTATTTATCAATGGGAATGCAAACAGGTTTTGGGGGGAGGGAACCATGCTTTAGGAGTGTTCAGTTTCCCCTGACCCAATGAGAAGCCATGATTTCCTATGCCCTAGCCCCTTCAATTCTCTTGACTGTCTGCCATTATGTGCTAATGAGATTGGGCTGCCTGAAAGGCAGGGGAGAGCTATAACATTGTAACAAGAGTTCAGTATAACAAGCTGGCAGCCTCCATCCTGGGGTTGCGAAAGTGTGTCAGCTCTTGTGTCCCTCTTTCCTTCCATTCACGCCTTTTGCCTGCATGTCATCCCTGCCATTTCTGCTTTGACGTTCCGATCCAATGCAATTATTGGCTTCTTGTGTGAAAGCCTCCCTGTTTCTCTCTGTCCTTCCTTCCCCCCCTCCTGCCATTTTGCACTGCTTTGATCTATGGATCTAGCACAAAACACCAGGGAAAGTGATCTTTTAACATGAGAAGCTGTGCTATAGTGGGCTGCTGAAGGATTCCATTGAATCAGGAACAGGCTTATATAGGAGGTGGGGTTTGAATTGCCCGCCTGGATGATATCAGGGTATGATGGAGGAGTGAGGGGAGGCAGTTTCTCCCTTGCAAGTCTACATTATAATCTAAGAGTGGGAACACCAAAAGCCAGACCTTGCTGCTGATTAAAAAGCCCTGCTTTAAACCCAGATTGAAATGCCCAGTGGGAACCTGGCCTATGCATGGAACTGGCCAAGTAGACCAGTAACAGTGATAGGATGAGGTTTTCAATTGAATAACCTGACACTGCAGTGTTAATGCCATGGGTATGTATGGCATTCCCAATATAGTGCTTAGAAAATTGTGGGTTTTAGCCTGTGTCTGGAAGTATCCTCGGAATATCGCAACAGACACTTAAGGCTACTTATTCCATAAATGTAACACCCACAAATGAGGCAGAGGCCAGAAATGGGCCATGCCACAACGATATGTGTCCTTGAAATGGGTCAGCTCCTACTGCTTTCATATCCACTGGTGCCATGTCCTCTTGCTCAGCTATTGCTTCCATAACCACCATTTGCATGTTGACACCATTTGGGAGTTTCACCAAAACAGTGCAATGGTTGGTTCTCATCTGAAACCAGCATCATATGTCCAGATCCTTGTGGCCTAGGAGAGGAAAAACACTAGGTTTATGTCTGGGAAAGATGAAGACGTTTTGGGTTTAATCACCTTACCAACGTCAACTAAAATAGTTTAAAGACATACTTTTCAGCAAGGGTTGAGGAACTGGTTTGTTGTGCCCTTCTTGTATTATCTTGTATTATGTAGTGTGGTTGTGATTATTACTGCTGTAAGGCAAGAAAACCCAAGTATGGTCCAGATTTGAGCAGACTGGAGTGTACTGCTGAGAGCCAAAATGGGCTTAGGTTTTTTTAAATGCTCCACATAATTTACTCATAGAGTTACTGTCGCTTTATTTACATGACTAGCAAAAGAACTTTTTTTATACATTTGAGTGTTTGCAAGTAGTTATTCCAGGTCCCACAAAGCGTTTAAAGAAGGCGTCGGCATACCCCGTGGCCTCTCTGCTGCAGCTTTCCATGTCTCTTTTGGTTAGAAACCCTTTTATGAACTGTTGCTACATGTGTTTTCCTATCTCCAGCTTTCCAGGAAAAACACTACCCAGAGAGAAATGAGGGGCTTAAGAAATGGCTCATAATGAATTACTCTCTTATGTAATGTGTTTACATAATATTTATGTGTGTATCACTTTAGTACTGTCCTGTTGTGTGGTCTTCTCATCCACCACATCATCTGCACAAACTCTTTTCATTAAAGAAAATAACTCAGCTTCTGGCTTGTAGTAGTAGTGAGAATGATAAATTATAACATTGCGTTATAAGCTCTCATAATACTGACATTAAACTCTTAACATACTGCAGGGGTGGGGCAAAGATGGAAGATTCAGTTACAGGTAAGATTGCTTTGAAGCATACTGCCACTTATGAGGCGTCAAAATGTAACAGTCTGTATTATAAAATTGTTAAATACTAATAAAATTCAAAATGTCAGAAACAAAATGTATTTCTCAGGGCAAACATAGTCATAATTAAATATAAAGATGACAAAGATAGTGTAGTAAGATCTATAGATCTATAATCAACAAGGTCATCTTCTAAGAATTGATCCCAATTGTTACTGCTGCGTTGGTGGAATTATATTATCTGCTCTGATATCTTCTGAATATTTCTTGAGGCTCATTGGTATTCTGTCTAGTATGCCAACAACTATTGGAATTATTGGTTATCCCTGGCCTTTCTGCACTGGTCCTTATTCCGGATTATATTTCAGAATAGGGATCTGTCATCGACTTGCTGTTGTGGACTGTGTGGGATACCTTCTGAAGAGAAGAAAGGGTCTTTGTCTCCCTGACAGAAGGATTTCAGAGCTCAATATTTTGACATCTCTTATGCTCATCCCTCAATTCCATAGTTCATTTGGGATGGTCACATATCTCATTTTAACTTTTTTCCTTCAACCTCAGTCATGTCAGGAAACTATCTATTTGAATTTTAATATCCCATAACTGTGACCGGTTTTCCTGACTTATGTTCCTATCATTTAAGTACAGAAGTACCGTTTATACAATGCTGATATAACACTGTTACACTGTAGCATTCTTGCCATTGAAAAAGTGACCAATACATTTTGATGTTCCAGTTTTTTCAGACTCTTCAAATGAATAAAACTCTGATCCGCTAAGAACACTTTCATTGTTTTCTTGCACAGTTACAGCAAGTGCAATCAGAAAAATCATTACCCACACGAATTCATAACTTTTTACTGCCCAGAACCACCTGGCTAAGCTTCCATAGTTCCTTACCACAAGACAGAGGCCATTTCAACTTTCCTCCATGCTATTCCCTCCCCTTTAGCAATTTTCTTTATTTGCAGTATACCAGCACTGAAGCCGTTCTGCTCCTTACCCTGGTTATATCTTAAGGGTTCGAACATGAGTACTTTCTGGGACAGGTACTGGTGGGCAGAGGGAGGGTTTAAGTTCCCCTCTTCAGCCAATGCCTGATCTTGTGCATATTCTAGGCATGTGGCAGAACTGCCTCACATCATCACCACCTTCTGCTTCTTCTTTGTTTCCCAAACCTAATCTGATAGTGTAGATGAGAAAAAAGGCTCTTCACAGCAAAGGTGCTCGCAACTTGCAAGATTGGTCTCTCTCCATCCTCCTCCTAAACGGCTGCCAAGGCAAGAAACTGCAGATATGCACAGAGGGAAGGTTCTTAAGGACAAAGGTGCTTGCAACTTGCTCTTTTACTTTCTGAACTGAAACAGCTGCTGCTGAAGAAGAAGAAGAGTTGGCTTTTCTACCCCACTTTTCTCACCCATTTAAGGGGACTCAAAGAGGCTTTCTATTCTTCTCCCCACACCAGACACCCCATGAGGTAGGTGTTAGGAATCCTTAGCAGAGCTTGCTTCTAGCAAGTGCAGAGGGAACACTGTGTGTGCATGGAGTGCACATGCTTAGTGCTACTGGAAGCTAGCAATTGCATGAAAAAAAGGAAGTGGGTTGTGTGCCTGGCTGGCTTCTGGAAAACACAAGATTATAATGAAATGGGCTGACAGATGTGGAGGTGGTCCTGGGGCTGCTCCTTGCATTTGGCAAAGGAGCAGGAAGAGGCAACTGCAAGATCGTTTTTAGCTTTCACATTACCTCATGGGCTGCATTCACGCCTACATTTTAATCCATCTTCATTTGAGAGCGAGAGAATGCACTAGCAAAGGGACAAGTGGTTTGCTTTTGGCATTCCCTAACTCTGAAAACCCACTTTGGGGTTAGACAATGTGGAAAGAAAATGATTGGTCACTTTGCAGGAGGTTTCTCTCACTCTAAAGATAGACAGCATCTGGATTAGAACTTAGGTGTGAATGCAGCACATCTGTCTGAAGAATGCCCACTTTAAGCTTGGTTTGTGCAGCTGTGTTGTTTTGGTTACGTGCAATTTAGAAATGATTAAAAATAACCTGATATGAACAATGGATTTTCTTACACAAAATGCATACTATTAGCTATTCTACATTTTCAATAGAAGATCATTGTGCTTTGCAAAATAGCTGTGCCCTCTAGTGGTGTAGGGATTAAGAACACTATAGGCTAGAACCCAGCGTAACTTGGGCCACGGTCACACCCTCACCTCATAGTCCGCTTCTGAGATGGACAAGGAATCCAGGCCATTTTTGGGTCTGGAATGGCCTGATCACACCTACCAGGGTGCATCCCCCACTACCACCAAGCCTCATAAAAGGTAAGCCTTAGAGTGTAGAGGGCACAGCAAGGGGAGACTTACATGCAGGAGGGCAGGGCAGGGTGGGTGTCCTGACATGGGTATGGGTGGTATGGGGGGGGTCAGTGCTGAGGGGTGCAGGGGCATGACTTGCTATGGTAGGGGCGAATGTCTGGATAATTTGAACAAATAGATCCAAAATTCAAAATTTGTTCGAATCTTTAAATTCAAATTTATGGGCATTTGATTTGAATTCAAATGTTGAAATTCAGATGAATTCGGTCGAATTTCAGATACCTTCAAATATTCATGCACACAACTAGTACACATCTGATATAACTTCCATACGTTTTTCTAACATTGGCAAAATCCAAGAAAAACAGGAACAATCCCAATTAAGGAAAGCTACAGAGATTTGATGGGAAGTGTGTAGGAGGCTTGAAAGACCTAAATTTTATAGTCTGGTGTTTCCAGAAAAAAAGTGAGAGAAGAAGATGCCCTGTGCCCGATCTGCCCACTCTATCTGGAGACAGTCGGAGTAAAATTCTTGGTCAGTTGTCCTCATGAATTATCTGCTATTTCTCCTAGCAGGACTGGTGATCAACCACAAGCAAAAATTGGATGCAGCAACCATCAGTAGCAGATTTGGGACCACTAGATCCGAGAGATATCTGCTGTAGGGTTGGATGCTACTATACGGTTGGATTAGGTATATGCATGAGTATTTCTCATGTTTGAAATTCGAATAAATTCGTTCAAGTTAGTACTTTCAAATTTGAATAGAATGTTGGCTGTATTCAAAGACTGACATTTGAATGCAAAGTGAATGCTTCTATCCATTCATTCAAAGCTTCGTTATACTTGTGAATGTGTGGAAGCAGGAAAGTGTCTACCCAGACACATTTGGAGCAGATCCAGAGGGGATTCAGAGGGGATCCAAAGTGGATTCAAAGTGAATATGGTGCACTCAAAGTGGATCCATAGGGGTTCCATAGGGGGATTTGTAGGCGCAACTTAGGGGGATTTGTAGGCGCAAATTATTTAGGGTAGTAAAATCTGAAAGAGATTGCCAAGAGCTCCAGAGGGATCTCTTAGCACTGGGTGAGTGGGCAACCAAGTGGCAAATGTGCTTTAATCTTAACAAGTGTAAAGTAATGCACATTGGGGCCAAGAATCCAAATTACGTCTATAAACTGATGGGGTCTGAGCTTTCTGCAACACATCAGGAAAGGGATCTCGGGGTTTTGGTGGACAGTTCAATGAAGGTGTCAACCCAGTGTGCGGCAGCAGCAAAAAAAGCAAATTCAATGCTGGGAATAATTAGGAAGGGAATAGAAAATAAGTCAGCAAGTGTTATTTTGCTCCTTTATAAATCTATAGTGAGGCCACATTTGGAATACTGTGTACAATTCTAGTCACCACACCTCAAAAAGGATATTGTGGAACTAGAGAAGGTGCAGAGAAGGGCAACCAGAATGATTAAGGGTCTGGAACACCTCCCTTACGAAACCAGGCTGCAACGTCTAGGCCTCTTCAGTCTGGAGAGACGGCGTTTGAGAGGGGACCTGATTGAAGTATATAAAATTATGCACGGCATAGAAAAGGTGGATAGAGAAAATTTCTTTTCTCTATCGCACAACACTAGAACCAGGGGGCACTCTATGAAGCTGATGGGTAGGAGCGTAGGGTCTGACAGGGGGAAGTATTTCTTCACGCAGAGGGTCATCGGCCTATGGAATGTGCTGCCAGAAGAGGTGGTGACAGCTACCAGTCTGGATGGCTTTAAGGTAGGGTTAGACAAATTTATGGATGACAGATGTATCAATGGCTACTAGAACGAATGCCTAGGTGCATCTTTCAGGCTGGGGGGGGGGAGGAAATGGGGCGCTTCTAGGGCCATCTGCTGGGACTCGAGAGCAGGAGAAGGTTTGTCCTTGTCTCTGCTTGAGATGCCCATGAGCATTTGGTGGGCCACTGTGTGCGACAGCATGCTGGACTAGATGGGCTGTGGCCTGATCCAGCAAGGCTTCTCTTATGTTCTTATGTTCTTAACTATCCACAGTCTAGCTCTGCAGCCAAAATCCAGGGGTCTTGGGAAGCAGAGGGGAGTAACTGAGGGGCTGCTGAATTTGGGGTAGTAGCTTGAGACCCATGATGATGGTCAATCTGAGATCCCTGTTCTCTGAGGTTCCCCACATGTGTAATGGAGGACCCAAACAGCTAGAGATGGTAAATGATCAGGCTGGAGGCAGGGTGCAGGCAGAAAGACTTTAAATTTCCCAGGTATATATACAGTACTAAAAAAGGGCATGGAGGAAATGGTGTCAAGGCAGGATTGAGAAGGGGATTGGATGAGCCGGCCATTGATTCCCCGACCTCATTTCCTGTGAGGACCAGAAGAGGAGCAATTTCCAAATCCCACATGGAAGATGCCACATGGACGGCTCCATCAGTCAGCAATGGCAGTGGGTTGGAGCTACTGTGGCTTGGTCCTGCTGCAGCTTTCTGCTGCTGGGCTCTCCTTCTGCTTCTGCTGCTGCCGTCTCTACCTTCTGTTCACCTCTGCAGCTGTCCACCTCCTCCTGCTCCTGGGCAGCTCCATCCACTCTGCCCCTTGCCACCGGGCCACTGCTGGAGTCTGCCGCCAGGTGGGTAGGCTGCTGGAGGTAAGGAGTCATGGGGAAGCAATGTTCAAGCGGTTGGGGTGGCATTGTGACAACAGGGATTTGAATTGAATTTGAATAGCATTCAAAGAACATTCATATTAAATTGAAATCCTACCACTTTTGAAGGGGCTCTATTTGAACAAATGCAATTTGAATTGAACATGAAAAAAACATTCATGCACATCCCTAGGCTGGATGGTTTGGCCACCTCTACAGATCTCCACCAGATCTTGGGAAGCAGTGGAATGAACATGAGAACTTCCTTATTCAGTGGGTACCTCCAGACGTGGCTAACACCCCACATTTCTCCCTGGATTTATACCAGGAATACCACACATATCCATGGCACTTCCAATATGGTCTCCGGCTAGTTGTTCGAAAAGCCATAATATCGCTATTACAGGAAATCCAGCAACATCATTGGATTTCTTTACTATTGATTCCAGTCTGGGCTCCTACTTTGTCTGCTGGCTCTTCAAGTTATTATTGCTGTCCAAAGTGTATGAGATAGAAAAACAAAGGGAAGTAGGTGGGCACTTGCTAACACCTGGGTATTTTTTAACTTTGTCCCCAGTGTTTATGAAAAGAGTAATGGCAGCATGTAAATGACTTTGCTTCACAGTCTAGTGCTCAACATCAAGAGTTTCACTTAGGCTTATGATTCTCACAATTCTTTGCCACCTGTGGTGAAAGAAGATGAAAGCTGTAGTGCAAAAAATGAACTTTTCCAAATATACTTGTTATCGTTACATAGCCAAGACAACCCAATCTTATATCAGTATGAAAACAGGAGGGTCTAGTAGCACCTTGAAGACTAACAAAGTGGAAGAGGTTATGCCAAGAGCTTTTGTAGTTGAGTCGCATCTGATGAAGTAGAAGAGGACTCCTGGACTCTGCGCTAACACTTGAAGCTCAGATGGAGGCCGTGGCCAGGAGTGCCTAGGCCCAACTACGCCTGGTGCAGCAACTGAAGCCTTTCCTGGATAGAGACGACCTGGCCACAGTTATCCATGCTCTGGTAACCTCTTGACTGGACTACTGTAATGCGCTCTACCTGGGGCTGCCCTTGAAGATGGTTCGGAAGTTGCAGCTAGTGCTGACAGGAACACCTAGCCGGATGCACATCATGCCGGTCTTAAAAGAGTTGCACTGGCTGCCAATTCACTACCGAGCCCAATTCAAGGTGTTAACTCTGATCTATAAGGCCCTAAATGACTTGGGCCCCAAATATCTAAAGGAATGCCTGCTCCCATATCAACCTGCCCGTGCCTTGAGATCTGGAGGTGGGGCCTCCTGGTTGTCCCACCACCTTCAATAGCGAGGCAGGTGGGCACCTGGGAAAGGGCCTTTTCAGTGATGGCCCGCAGGCTATGGAATAGTCTTCCCCTTGAGGTGTGTCATGCCCCTTCTCTATATACATTTAGGAAGGCGGTAAAGACACACCTCTTTGCCTGGCCTTTGGCTAATGTGACCATTTCCCCACCACCACCACCACCACTGTAGACATTAGTATTTTAATAACTGAATACTTTTTTTCTAAAAAAGAATAGGCCGGATTTTTCATTTGTTTGCTTGTTGGTTTTTAATACGTTCTTATGCACATTACTGTTTTAACCTGTTTTACAACTGTAACCTGCTCTGAGACCAACGGGTATAGGGCGGGATATAAATATAAATAAATAAATAAATAAATCTGGGCAATAGAAACATCAGACACAAATAACCGTAAGTGAACTGAGCCACAAGAGCATGTCTCTACAGAATGAGGACAGTGTCAGGAGGGTATAGAGTTGCACTTGTTGCCCCATAGAGACATAACTGGAGAAAGAATTAAGCCCTCAGAGCTGCTGGGAAGGCGGCTTATCAAGCTGTGAATAATGGTGTTCTCATTCCCAAGGGTGTGGTGCAGAGAGACCCAGCAGTTTCGGATCACTCATCATAATGTCATTGCACAGTGACTCAGCATGGCATAGGTCGAAAAGGAGGGAGCGCCAAAATGCCAGCATCTGAGGTATACCAGCAGATTTTGTTTGTTGCCTCCTTCCATACGGCCTTTTTTGGAAGTGGGTGAGGTAAAAGTATAAAAGGACTAATCCAGGGAGAAACTTTGAATATGACACAGAGCTTGAAATTACTAGCTGTTGGAGTCTAAGCATGTCGCTCTATTTGATTTTAAGAGCTACAGATAGAAGTTTTTGGGTTTTTTGTGATTGCATTAATTAACAGTAAAACATCTTTGGGCCTTTCTACGCTTGGCCCTTGGGGATAGCTGGGCATGCTCCAGCACGGAGTGTTCACAAACCAGCATGTGAGGGCAACGCCATGTTTGACAGCTGTGAAACAAACAGCCCCACAGTAGGGATGGGCATGGATGGTTTTTCGTGTATAATTCGTATCGAATTGACTGCAAGAAAATTCAGATCCATTTGAATAGATCACCCTTTGTATGTGGTAGGATTTGAATTCGATATGAATGTTCGATACAAATCCGATATGAATCCCTGCCATGAATCCCCACGTATCGGCTCTGGACGCGTCAAATCCGCCCTGAATCCACTTTGAATCTGCTCTCAATCCACTTTGAATCCAGTCTGGATCCATTGCAGATGTGCCTGGCACAGCCGCTTTCCCACCTCCCAGGTTCACAAATGTAATGAAGCTTTGTACGGATCTTCCGTAGCGTTCAGTTTGAATTGAAATGTCAATCTTGGAATGCGCCAACATTTTATTCAAATACTAATGTCCAAATTCAGGCAAATTTGTACCGATTTTGAATGTTACAAATATTTGTGCACATTCCTACTCCACAGCTATACTTTCACACTTGGCTTCTCAGGTGTGGGAAGCTTTGTGTGAAATGGCCCGGGATGTACTCAGCATATGCACTTGTAGATGCTTAGTACATTCCAACCTTCCCCATCCCTTACTGTCAATGCAAATGGCTGCCCGGACGACAACTATGTCTGACTCCTGATGCCAGCACTAGCACCCTTGTATGGCATCATTACCAGGGCAACCATGTCACACAGCAACACCGAGAAGTGGTGCAAACAGGCCAGCCAGAGCCTTACCAGCTCTGGTGCTCAGTGAAGGCAAATGCATGCATGATGCAGGTTTAACGTGCACCATATGGAGCCAAGACAGGGTGAGCCCCTTCACAGAAGAAGCCATTTCTGGTCAGATGAAGATGCTATGTTTTGGAGCTCATCCCACATCGACTACCAAGCTATTTTGCACCTACCTACGTGTAAGGGCTGCATGCCACGCCTGCGACTGTGCAGTTGCACACTGTCTCTCAGTCACTGTAGCAATGGCCAGCTGTGCATGATTATTGCTGTGGTAAGACAGACACTGCCAGATGGCAGCATTCACACATACCTTGCTGCAGGGTAAATTTCAGGTAGGTTTCAGACAGGGCCAGCATTCGCAATGTGAACGCCAGCCTCCATCCCTGATCTTAACTTCCTTAGGACAGTGTCTCAGAGATGTTATGTGCAGTTTTCCCCTTTGTATGAACTACCTCACCTCAAGGCTGCATAGTGTGAATGTGCACCAACACCCTGGCACACCTATGGTGAAGTACTATAATTACAGGCATGCAATGCTGTGTACAAAACCCCACTATGGTCCAGCTCCCCATCAGCCATTCACATGATCCCAGTTTCTGAATGGCTCCTCCATCAGCTGGCTCTGCTAATATCACATTTTTACTCAGGTGGCACATGGCATTCACATCAAACTATACTCACACATAAGTCTGCATCCCAATGCCATCTCAGGAATAAATTAGGCCAGACTGAACATCTCCATGAAGAACAGTTAGTTTTCTACCCCACTTTTCTCACCCTGAACAGTCACCCTATGAGGTAGGTGGGGCTGTGAAGCTCAGAAAGAGAGCTGTTACTAGCCCAAGGTCACCCTGCTGACTTCATGGAGAATAGCAGAATCCACAAGAACCACATAAGACACCAGACTGACTAACCCTGGTTGCCCCCTGAACAATGAGAACAATGGGTGTTTTTCCACTGTCACTAACAGTACCCATTAAGTACCCATTAATGGGTACGTAATGACATTTTTGTACCCATTAATGGGTACTTAATGGATACTTCTAGTGACAGTGGAAAAACACCCAATGTGTGTAGTTTTTTAGTCCTTGGACCATGCACAAAAAGCTGATCTGTATGTACTCTTCCTATAGCATCTGTCTGCCTGAAGGCCTTTTCTGTGGTGGCCTCCAAATTCTAGAATCTAGAACCACATCCCTCTGGAGGTTTGCCAGACACCTATATTATAAGGATTTTGGTGCCTGGTTAAAATATAACTCCTCATCCAGCCCTTAACCCAGTTTGGCTGCTTCTGACTGTGGTCTTGCCAGAAAGGGAGAGAAAGCAAAAAGCAAATATATTTTAAATTATTCTATATAGTTTTGGTGCTCCTTTTTGGCATTGCTTTATTGTGCTGTTGAAATGGGTCCCTCACAGTACACCAGACCATGTAGGCATGCTGTCCATGTTCCGGTATAACTCTCCTTAGTATGATCTGGACAAGGATGCCATTTGATTTCCAGTTTTTTTATGCACTGTCCTGTGTGGACAGAGTGTGCTAGGAAATGTAGCCAGTTTGGTTCTTTAAGCAAAAAGTACAGGGAATTGTGGATTCAATTCAAATACAAAGCGACCCCTCCTCGGATCCGCAACAAGACTTCCCATCATTCTATAAGGTGCCTCTATCAATTCCCACATCAATGTTTCATTTCTCACAAGTGACCTTGGAAGACATAGAAAGAACAATCGCCAGCTCACGTCCAACGACCTGTCCATCCGATCCCTTTCCTTCATCCCTGTATCCGATCCTGCTACCATTGTTCTTGCCATTCATTACACACCTCGTGAACTGTTCCTTGAGAGAAGGAATTTTTCCAAACTGCTTTAAACATGCAATTGTTCGTCCCATCTTAAAAAAGCCTAACCTAGATGCTTCTGTTTGCATGAACTTTAGACCAGTATCACTACTACCTTACTTATCAAAGATACTGGAAAGAGTGGTCCTATCCCAGCTGTCCTCTTACCTTGTTCAACAAGAGGCATTTGACCCCTTTCAATCAGGATTTCGGAAAGATCATTTGACCGAAACAGCCCTGAATTATGTTATTAATGAAGCTCTAACAGCTAAAGCCCATGGCCGTACCACAGTATTGATTTTATTAGACTTGTCCGCTGCCTTTGATACATTGGACCATCAAATCTTACTGTCATGCCTCGTCTCGCAAGGTATAACTGGAACTCCTCTGACCTGGTTTACCTCCTTCCTGTCTGGTCGGTCCTTCTCAGTAAACGTCCATGGGAAAACCTCAGAGACAATTTCACTACCGGTGGGTGTCCCACAAGGCTCAACCCTGAGCCCACTGTTGTTCACCTTGTATACCCGCTCACTTGGGCTATTTCTAACGGACAGGGGATTCCAATACCACATGTACGCTGATGACACCCAAGTGTTCAAATCTTTTGATTCCCTTGATGCTCCCGAATGGGATTCGATTAAGGAAACTTTGACAAACATTGCTAGGTGGATGGCAACCCACCGGCTAAAACTCAACATGGGCAAATCGGAGATCTTGGTATTTAAACCTGACCATCCACGGACTTCAATTTCCTGCCCAATCATTCATCTCCAGGGGCACATATTAACTCCTACGTCAGCAGCAAAAAACCTTGGAGTGATATTTGATGATCACCTTTCTTTACGCCCATTTATAGAAAAGACAGCTAAAGTTTGTAACTTCCATCTGTACAATATACGGAAAATTAGGAAATTTTTGTCCATGGACATAGCTCGAACATTAGTCCAAGCCCTGGTCTGTTCAAGGTTAGATTATTGTAACAGTCTCCTTGCAGGTCTCCCGAATAGCTCCTTACTGCCTCTAATCTTAACACAAAACTTAGCAGTCAGAGTGGTGATGAACCTGCCTAGATATGCGCACGTCACATCTGCAAGGAAGTCATTACACTGGCTCCCAATTCGTGCCAGAACTTATTTTAAACTATTAGTGCTGGCATTTAAGGCGGTTAGAGGGCAAACCTCAGATTACTTAGCAGCAAAATTAGTGTGGTACTCTCCTGCCAGGGACCTGCGGTCGATGGATAAAGCCCTCTTGGTTGCACCTCATACACCCACGGCAATCTTGAGACTCCGAGCTTTTCAAGACCTGGTTCCATATCTTTGGAACAGGCTGCCCCTAGCCCTAAGGCTAGAAAAGGATCTGACCAAATTCCGCAAGGGCTTGAAAACAGTTCTTTTTAATACCTGATGGACTCTAGTCTATAGACTGACCAATATTCATCTATTATCTAGTTAAGGGACTGGAAACTATATAGGAGGCTGTTGTGAAGGGGGTTTTAATTGAGATTTTAAACTTATGGGTTTGTATTTTTGTAATCATTAGTGTTGTTGTGTACCGCCCTTTGGTGGAAAGGGCGTTATAAATAAACATTATTATTATTATTATAGTGGTTAAGGATCTGGGCATACTGGGTTGGATTCCACCCTCCTCCATGAAGCCAGTTGGGCGACCTTGGGCTAGTCATAGCTCTCTTCTGAGCTCTCACAGCCCCATCTACCTCACAGGGTATCTGTTGTGGGGAGAAGAATAGAAAGCTTTGTCAGTCGCTTTGAGTCCCTTAAAACGAGCGAGAAAAGCGGGGTAGAAAAGCCAACTTGTCTTCTTCTTCCCTTCAGTGATGCAATAGTCAATGACAAGCATTTAATTTTAACAATCCTTGTGAGGCTATACAAGTGGCAGGCCTAGGACAGCCCTGCACGCTCCATCTGCACCACTTCTTCCGAGTGGAAGACATGCAGATGGAGCATGTGACCAGAGGTGCAGGTGCATTGAGTAGTGTGCTGTCCGGTTGCTGCTGCAACAGCACCTCAGAAGTATGTTGGCACCATTGCTGTAGAAAAGCCAACTCTTCTTCTTCTTCTTCTTCTTCTTCTTCTTCTTCTTCTTCTTCTTCTTCTTCTTCTTCTTCTTCTTCTTCTTCACTGGCATTGCAGTCATAAGGCAAGCGAAATATAGGAAGGGGACAGTAAACAGCAATCATGAATGAGACTCTAGAACAAAAGAGAATTCAGGCTGGAGGACACATCCTTTACTTCATCCATCAAAACAGTGTGTATTAGAAGCGTGGGGGATTGTTTTCCTTCCCTACCCATTTCCTTCTTGTTTCTATCCAGATGCACCCTTCAGAGATCTTAGGTGTGTGTATAATGGGCTAAGTGTAAAGATGGCCGTAAGCATCTAGCATCTAGCTATTAGCATATCAGTAGCTAGAGTGGGCTTGAAAATCATGATTTGCTTGGGTTCTTCTATATTTGAAAAATAATATGGCTACAGGAAGCAAGTTTGATGGATACATAATTTCAGAGCCAAACCTGATTACTCCTGGGTGGTGGTCGTTTCTATGGTGATGAACACCCATTATAGAAAGAACCAGTGTGAGTGGGAGCGGAAAATGGTATTAAGTCCATTTTAAAGCATCTAGTTGCTTTGGTGATTGATGGAAGATGGGCGAAATAACATCTTTAGGTAAATACAATGTGACATAAACGGAAAGAGAAATGAAGAGAAAATCAAAGAAAGAACACCAACATTTTTGGGGGGGTTGGGGAACAAGATTCCTTTTGTCTGAAGGATATGGGAGGTAGATTATGTAAGTTTACAAAATGGGTATACTTTATCATATATTTATCCACGATCCAAAGAATTTAAATCTGCTGGAAGCATGATGAGGAAAACCATGTGGGAAGGAGAAGCTTGCTGGTCTTCAGGGGTCGACTTTCAAATACTTCCAATTTTGAGGTTGTCTTAGTGGATGGAAGTTTGAGGTGTGCATTTTGCTGTTTCAAAATGCTAGAAAGAGACTTCGCCATACGGAAGCCTGGCATTTGTGTTTCCTTGTGAGCTTTTATTGGGATTCTGGGAGAGGGAAGGAGAGCATATGCACTGATCTGTATTTCATCCTTGTTGTAGAAGCTGCTGGAAGAGGCAAGCATCAATTGACATCACTGTATTTGGTATTATCCACTCTGCTGACCAGCGGTACCCCAACTGAGCTCAAGGGGCTGGATGACTCTAAAAGGAAACAACACTAAGGGCCTGGCTGCACAGAAATTGTAATGCACATCAGAACAATTGTCAGGCCGCATCCCCATTACAAGCTTATTTCGCTTTGCCTAAACCAAACTAATAGAACCGGATGCAAATGCGAATTTGCCTGTTCCCATTACTTTTAACTTAATTGTGTTTGATCCGGATTCTGAGGATCGTAGGTGGCGTATGTGACTCAAGGGGGGACTCAAGTGGCTACTTTTTAAAAGCCGCTTTTTGGGGCTGCCCTGCCCTCTTCCTCCACCCATAAGGGACCCCTTCACGGAGCCTGGCTGGCTGGGTGGCTGCCACTTGCCTGGATGGATGAAAAACAGGCACCGGCAGCCAGCGATTCTTTCCCCTCCTCTCCCCATTTCCCAGGACACACAGCAGCAGCGGCAACTAAAACCCCTTTGCTTTAAACATTCACACAGAACCTCAGCTGCTTCCTTCCCTTCCTTTCCCTTTCTAAAGGTCAGAACTTTTAGAATTGTGCAAAATTGCAACATTGTTAATCAGGTGTGAAGTGGTTCCATCGCTACAGTGTAGCACTGCTGTTAAGGGTGGATTTTTACACTGAAATCACTGTCTTTGGAAGCAAGCTATTGGGAGAGGGAAACCCTAAACATGGATTCTCATCCCTTAAAATGGTAGGGTCCCCACAGTAAAAAATGTAACACATATCAAGCGCAGGATCCGGAGTGAGACCTGTTGAAATGAGGATTAACATTTACAATGCTTTGGGGTGATTTAACACGTGGAAAGCGTGTTAAGCCAAACTGACACGGGGTCTGCCAGAATTGAAAACGTTTTGAATTTGAAATAAGCTTGCTGTGGGGATTTGCCCTCACAGTGAGATGATCACACTGAAATGTGTGAATTCCCAGCTCTTGTGCAGCTCATGTACCTGTTAATCTGCGGTATTTGTTGAGTGCTTTCTTTGCAGTTGGAATATGTGTTGTGAGTTTTTAAGTGCATTTGCTTCTCTGATGAGGCCATCTTTTGCCATATTGGAGGCAGGGCAAGGCTGCACAGCATGGGTGAGTGGGCATGGCCTTACAAGTAGTGTCAACCAATCAGGATTGGGTGTCATCTCCTATCTGGCGCATGGCGTTTCCCTTCCCCTCTAAATATGCACTTAAGTGCTCAAGGGGATATAATACATTTACGCTTTAGTGGATATAATCAGTACTGAAGTCGATTCTGCATATCCCTATAGAGCACTTATGTGCTTAAGGGCCTAATCTTTATTTTTTAAAAAACTTGAGAAAACAGGACCTGTGACTTGACAGCTTGTGTTGACCAATCACTGCATTTTGTGGGAAAAATGAAATGCCCTTCTAGCACAATGAGCGAGATTTCCCTTTCTGTGTGAGTGGCAGACAAAAGCACTGACCGTTTCAACTGTTTCAGACCCTAGGGTAGTTGGACCAAACATAGGCATGAAATAATTTTAAAAAATGGAAACCCTCAGTAAACAATTATTTCGTCTTTAGAAGACTAGCATGGGCTGGGGGAAGCTCCCCCCCCCCAAATTCATGTCATGTGACAATGTCACTGCACCTGCAATATGAATTTGTTTGCCCCTAATTCATCAGACTAATTGTGTCAGGGAAAGATAAAGAAGGAAGCCCACGCCGTGCATTCTAGCAAAATCAAATGTCTGGTCACAATGAAGGACCCAAGTACTGCAATTCCCAGGGGGAAGCTACATATGGAGAATGTTCTTAATTAACTCTGCAAATCCACATTAAATACTGCATCCAGAGGCAGCATTTTGAGTGTCATGAAAAAAGCAGCATATCTTTAAAATTATATAATTCATTGTTGTATTTTTTCTATCAGAGGAAAATGTTTATGAGATTTTCAGTCTCATAATGCATGATATCCAGGCTGACCCCATGGCATCAGGCAGCAAGATAGTCCTCATTCTTGCTCCACAATGCTTTTTTGAAGACCATCACACAGACTTTAAATTCTGCCTCCTTGCCTAGACCAGGGTTTCCCAAACTATGGGTCACGACCCACCAAATATTGAGTGGGTGAGCCCTGCCTGTTATTTGAAACGTCCTTTATTCATATTGATAATGGTTACATTTCCTAGAGGTGGGTCCCAATTTGGTAAACTTATATTAGATGGGTCGTAACCCAGACAACTTTGGGAACCACCGGCCTAGACGTCTCCTGCAGTTTAAAGGGATTCTGATTTCTCAGATGTTACTTTGTTTCTGGCAAATATGAAGGAACCCTGACTGTGTGGTAAGTTTCTTTCAACCCTCCTCCATCTCTTTGCAATTCTTACTTCCAACTTTTACAGAGCCTGTGTAAACTGCCTTTCCCCCAATACAAAGCTTATGGCCCTTTCTGCACTGGCCCTTATTCTGGATTATAACCATGAACAGGGGCCTACTGTCTGCACACTGGGGGGGCCAAGCAGGATGTTTTTAAGGCCATTTGCTGGGATTCGAGAGCAGGAGGTTTGCCCTTCTGTCTGCTTGAGATGCCCATGGGCAATTGGTGGGCTACTGCGTGCAACAGGATGCTGGACTAGATGGGCTGTGGCCTGATCCAGCAGAACTTGCCTGAACTAAGGCCCCTTTATATTGTCCATGTTTTGTGAAAGTCTGTAGATAGCCTGTTCCTAGAGGAGTATTTTGTAGAACAAAGAATGTGTGGCCTATCTATCACATGGAAATTGATACATCTGCCTCTACCCTAAAGAATGGCAAATGCAAATGCGACAAGTAATACATCCCCCTATTGATCATAGCATGCTGTCAGATTGTTTTTCATTACCAAATATCTTTGTCCTCCACCTCTCTATTGCCAGAACCCTGCATTGTTGCTAGGTTACAAAATCTTTTCCATTAATCCTACTCACCTCTTCGACGGTCCACTAGTTGCTGTGAAAACAAGACAAGAACAATATACTTTATTTCTTCTATAGCTTTTATGAATGTTTCAAAAATTTACTCTGAAAAACTATTCAGATTTTTTTAAAAAAGTCTTGTAGTGGGTTGTGGTGCATTGGGTTTTAAAATCCATCTATATTCATTTGGTGGGTGATGTTTTGCAGTGTCTAAATTCAGTGAATCCCTTGTATTGCAACTTAAGAATGCTGTTCTGTCTTCACATGTGCTCTTGACACTATCTTGGGAATGCCAGGCATAATCAAGGTATTACCAATATAGTACCACTTCAGTTAACTGATATATCATTATTATGGAGATTCTTGCCGTGATGCTGGGTTTCCCATAATAGTTCCCCTTACACCAATATCTGGTGGGCACCTTTCACGATGGGGTTGATTGAGGCTACCAGAAGTCGGCCAAGCATGTGAAAACAGCAAAAGGATATGAGCAGGCCCTTGGCTGGTTTCCAATAGCCCCAAACAACCCAGTCATGAAAGGTGCAAGACATTGAGTAAAGGTGTGGGATCACCTCTCACATCCAGCAAGAGGCGAATTTGGGATCTTGTTTAGATGCTGCATTGCCTGTTGCTGACTCAAGGCAGGTTTGTTTAGCACCCCTAGAAAGCGCTTAGAAGTAGTTCACCTTTATATTGTTGCCATCTGGAAGAAGAAACAATGTACCTTTGTTAAATATACATACATATATCAGTCAAAATAATGGGTGTTTTTCCACTGTCAAAAGTACCCATTTTTGCACCCATTTAGGACCCATTTGGGTGTGAGCTGGATGACCCCATTTCCACTACGGCGCCCATTTGGGACCCGATTGTTTCCACTGCCATGGGGGAAATCCGGATCTTTTTGGCCTTTAATCCAGATTTTCTGTAGACCCCATTAATGGGTTCTACAATGGGGTCTTCTGCCAGAAAATCCAGATTAAAGGGAGCCTGTTTCCACTGGAAACAGGCAATGGGGTCCAAAGGAGGCTAGGGGGAGGGGATGCACCTTTGGGACCCCCCCAACATTGGCTTCGAATTCAGTTCCAAGTCACTTCAAAGTGATTTTGAAGTTCACTTCAAAGTTACTTAGAAGTCACTTTGAAGTTGACATCGAAGTGACTTCGAAGTGACTTTGAAGTGAATTCAAAGACTGCCACCCCCCCTGCACCCCAAAACACCTGGGGTAACGGACCAACCCCTTGGGGGTAGATCCCGATTCCCCAGATGGGTGCAAAGGTGTTTCCATAGCAGGGGTGTTAGCACCCATTGCTAATGGGTGCTACACCTCCCGTGGAAACACATTGGGTGCTTCCCTTAATCTGGATCTACTAGATCTGGATTAAGGAATGTACCATTCCTTAGATCCGGATCTTCTTAGATCTGGATCTAAGGGCAGCAGTGGAAAAACACCCATTAAATAAATAAATAAATAATTTGCAATAAATTATAGCTCCACCAGGTGGCAAGCATTACCCTTTAATGAAGTTAATCAAATTATTGCCCAGTTACTTTGCCCAGGCATGCTCCATTGTCACTCCAGCACACAACACCTAATTCTGCTTGTACTTCAGTGGCAGCATCCCCATGGGACCAAAAAAAAAGGGAACTTGCCTTGCTTTGTCTTTCACCCTTCCAGACTTGGGGAAAATGTTGAAGCAGTGAAACTTTTGTCCTGCGACCTCTGTAATTTTGGCCTGGTACAAACAAGCTTTGGAGAGAAAATGACCTCAAAATAAGACAATTTTCTGCCCCTACTGCTATTGTTTCTCCAGACAGCAGGAGCAGAGGTGGACAGCAAGCATCCTAGGAGCTGTTTTTATGCTCTTTGAAGGGTGCCCCAAAAAGACTTTTTCCACCCATTGAGAGAAAGCTGTAGGCATGACGGAAATGCTACCATGCCACTCCTGTTTTGCTTTATATGGTTGTGCTGTATTATCATTATCAGTATATTTGTTACATATTGTATTTTTTTTAGTTCATTTATAGATTTTCTACCTTGATGCATAAACATTCAAAACAAAAAGGAAAGGAAAAGTTCGTACTCGTAATAACCCCCACCCCACCCCACCCCGTTCCCGATCATGGTCCCTTAGACTTTTCTGGTGACAGTTTGATAGCAAACAGATCATCTACCAAGTAACAAAAGAGCCACTTGTGTTCCAAGAGATCCAAAGGCCTATTTGCACGAGGGCCGGAGGAACTCGTGTAGGACACCCTGGGATGAAGCATTCACTCCACTGGGCTGACAGTTCTGTTTGGAACTGCCCCAGCCCTTCCCGGGGCGCCCACAGGCATTCTGGGTATAGTAGAGCATTCATGGCTGTCCTCAGCATGCTCCCTCCCTGACAGCTCTGGACCCCTCTTTGAAAATAAATCTGTTAATAAAGAAAAATATATTTTTTAAAAAAATTGTTTTGTATCCCTCTTGTTTTTAATTCTGGCAGCCAATCCGTGTAATGTATTAAACTGATTTCTGCAGAGATATGTTTCCTTGAAGAAGTGTCCTAAAATGGTAAAACTGTATTCCATAATTGTATTTTCTGAACTGCATACAAAAATATACATCATGCTCACTCAGCTGGGGTTCTAAGAAGTTCCCGCATTTGCAATGAACTCATATTTGACCAGCTGTGTAAAAAACATGCTAACTATGGGTTATGCGTGCAACAACTGTATTTTGAAAAGACCAGGAGGAAAGAAAGTTGGTATCAGTTGGAAATTCGTTAAAGCTTCTGCCATCTTAGAAAATGGGGTGAAGATGAATAGAGAATTCCTTCCCAGTTTCCATATTTCAATCCAAAATACGCACAAGCTATCACTAATGAAAATTACAGTATTTCCTCCTCCAGGTATGTGGGTGACAACAGATAATTGAAGCTCCTCTTTGCAGAAACTTGGTTTAAATTTTATTCTGCAGAAGCTGGCGGCACTGACTGGAAGCAAATGCCATGACATTTAACAGTGTAACTGAAGAGCATCACTTATAGTGAATAAGATCAATGATTATGTTATAGGATTAGCTTAGCTTATTCAGCTACATGGGTTTTGGGAAAGCCGGAATCCAGACTGTACCATTAGCTATGAAGCCTTGTGTTTTAGAAATGGAAGGTGCTGGAATCCACTGGGTATGTATTTATCTGAATAAGGCATCAACCTGAATATGCTGCCTACAATGATCCTAATTAGAAAAGTGAACTGAAGCAAGAAGACAGGCTGTCTCCAAACTCCAGAATTATCATATTCATATCAATGTCTTAATATGCTTGGGTAACTTATAATTAGAGACAAAGGTTAACACATAATTTTATATGTTGTATAACCAGTTATGTAGATGTCATTTAAAGGGAAGCTTGCTTTCTCCACATGTGAGGGCACATGTATATGAACCTGTTTGTTGCAGCTTCTCAGTCTGGACAACTAGATGAAACCAATGTAGAAATGGTTAAAGGATTTGACTCAGAATTTCAGAAATTAAAGACAGTAGTTTGGGTCTCATTTTCATTCCAAATATAGGTGTATTAATATTTCTTTTTGCGTTTAAGGGAAGACTATTTGAAATGTGTTTTTCTAACTCATGTAAACTGAAAATTGTTTTTTGGGGGAAGAGGGGGAGACAAATCTGTTGGAACAGAGGGTAATTTCTAATCACAGAATTTGAGATGGAGATTTTTACCCATCTAAAATGTTGGTCTGACAGTGAAGGAGGATAAGATCCACAAGGGAAGAAATGTGAGGAATAAATGTAAGAAAGGATAATATAAAGTAGGATATTGACTGCTAAGACATGGATTCTGCACTTGCTCATATGCACACTTTGATCAGATCTCTCACCAACTTTGACTTTAATTAAAAGTAATAAGGGGAGATAATTTAGATCAAGGCAGTAGAGAGAACTCTTCCCTCCGTGCCATTTCTTCAATGTAAATTCAAATCCTGACATTCAATTACTTGCTGAGCAGAGAAAGACAGATATACTGGTAGATCAGGAATCTATTTGTAATTTAAAAATTGGCTACTTTTACATGATATTATTGCAGTTCTGTTACCTGTTTCTGTGCTGTATCTGTTTTAATTGCTTTACTTTGCCACCTACCCTGAGACCTTAATGGGGAGGGTGGGTTATAAATCCAATAATAAAAAAAAAAAGATGAAGTGTTTTCAGTGCACCAAAGTTATTTTGCAATTGTATCGAGTCAGTGAAATCTAAATGTCCAATTATAGAACTAAGAAATCCAACTTCATTTCTTTTTCTATTAAAAGAGCTAAAGAGTGACTGAGTGCGCTGAGAAAACCTTGTAATGTAAACTGATTTGTAATGGGGAAATTAGCTTACAGTTCACACAACTAGGATCTTAAGTGGATCGAGTTGGTTTAATTCAGAAGAGAAGGTTAACAAAGAGGGTTTCAAAACTTGACCAATGTTTCCAATACAGAATAATTTTTATTAAGAAAATATCAAGAAAAGATTAAAGTCAATACAGGAGTGTAAGCTTGGCACTAAAAATAGCAGCTTACAGGAATGGAGAGGGAGGGCCTATGATTAATTCATTACTCCAACACTGCTTGATTCTTCCCAGCTGCAGCCCACAACCCAACCTGGCTGTCTTAAGTTCTCTCCCAAACTCTCATCAAGTCTGCACTGGTACTCTTCCCAAAGATTCCAGGTTCTCACCCACTTCTCAACCTCACATTTGATCTCACTAAAGCAGTGACCTGGTTAGATGCATGAAGGTGATTGGGCAGTATTTACCTGCCATGATGACTTCACAGGTCACAAGGGAAGACAGAGTTTCTCAAAACCAGAGGCAATTACAGTTTTTTTCTGGGGCAGGGCCAGGGCAGGATTAGTGGCTGTTCAAGGTGGGAAAAATAAGAACACTATGTCCATGTAGTTCTTGAGATTCCTGATCATTATCTGGACTAAGGTGACAGATAAAATTAACATAACCAAACAGATCTCTGATAGTCAGAATGTTTGATGGCGGTGGGTGTAGGTGGGTTTCTGATTAAGATTTCTGTGTTAGGGTATCCTTTGAGATTGAAATGATTTTAGACAAGAATGCAGGGCAATATCTCCAAACGAAAAGAACCTTAACCCACCAAGTGAATTTCTCCCTTTTGTAATTAACAACAATCTACTAGACTATGTGATTTTGCAAATGTACAACTTAATGTTTTGAATTGATTCCATCTTGTCTGAGATTCGGCTGCAGATTTACCTTATTGAAAAACATCTATGCTTTACTGAGGCATTTTCTCATTTCTGTAAATATAATGTTGTTGGTGGGGAGACATTGTGACTTCAGCTGACATGGTGAAGCTGAATTTATTTAATATATTATTTTTTAGCCTACGTTAACATGGTCCCACTGGTACTAACATGATTCACCAAATTCTGCAGCTGTCAGTGCAAAATTGCTAGGACTTGTGATTCTTTTCTGAGGTACACAAAAAGTCCTTTGACATGTCTTAGTCCTTAAAGATTGAGGCAGTCTCTCTCTTTCCAGCACCATATACATCGTTTTTTCAGAAGCTCCTAGGGAATCTTTTCCACAGTCCACAGTACCATATAACCTGCTTTGTTAGAACAATGGCTCCGCATCTCTGCATGCTTGGTGCTAACCGCAAAGGCTTTTTGCCTGGAGTGCTTCCCAGTGCAAAAACCACATTAGAGAGCAGTTTAGTATGAGATAACTTTAAAAGTGGCCTTCCAATATTCCTCCATGGCCTATGGATGGCACAGGCCATGAGGACAAGCTATAAGTTACCATCTCCCATCTAAGTATATAATGAAGTTATGAAAATAATTCATGAAGAGATTGTTCAAGGAGACAAATTGAATTCTATAACTAGTTTATATAGCTGAGTTACATTTTCTGTTCTTACAAAGGACAATTATTGAATGTGATATGTGTATATGTCTCTATATTTGTTTGGATCTATTTTGTTGTTGTATTTGTAATTTCAGTTTAAAAAAATAAAGTATAACTCCTTGTGTCTGCATTAAGGCAATTGAGGGCCTGTTTTCATTTATCTTCCAGGAACAACTCTAGAGACCAATTCCCTGTTTAAATAAATGTAGTTGACTTATACATGGTTTCACATTATAGAAATATAACTATAGTATGTCAAGAAAGACAGTGGTAATGTTCATTTCATCATATGAACACTATTGTGCCTACCATGTGGCAGTGATGGCAGCAAAAAAGAACTTTTTCTCCACCACCATTGCGTCCTCAAGTAGCCATCCAGCAGAGCTTTTCAGAATAAAACCAAGCTCAAAGAAGCGGGAGCTAGGGCCAAGTAATATCTGCTGTGACAATTTTGCAAAGCACTTTGAGGACAAAGTCGCCCAGATTTGTAGGGGATTGGATGTCACAATTGGACAGAGTCCAGATGAGGTGTCCAGAGAACTGTCTGGTCCTGGTTGGTTGGATCAGTTTCAATTGTTGCAGCCTGAGGATGTGGAGAAGCTGCTTGCAGGGGTGTGGCCAGCGACGTGCTCTCTGGATCCTTGCCCTTCATGGCTGATAAAGACTAGCCGACAAGGTATGACTGGGTGGATCCAGGAGGTAGTGAGTGCCTCTCTGAGGGACAGGGTGGTCCCATTGGCCCTGAAAGAGGCTGTGGGGCACCCCCTCCTGAAGAGGGTCTCCCTGGATCCGGAAGATCTAAACAACTATTGCCAAGTGACTAATATACCTTTTCTAGGCAAGGTTCTGGAGAGGGCTGTCGCTGTCCAACTGCAAGCATGCTTGGAAGAAGCTGATTATCTAGACCAATTTCAATCTGGCTTCAGGCCCGGTCATGGGACAGAAACTGCCTTGGTCGCCCTGGTTGATGACCTCCGGGAGAGAGACGGGGAACGCTACCGTGTTGGTTCTCCTGGACCGCTCAGCGGCTTTTGATACCATTGACCATGGTATCCTTTTGGAGAGACTATGGAGTTTAGGAGTGAAAGGCAATGCTTGGCACTGGTTCTGCTCCTATCTCCAGTATAGATCCCAGATAGTGGCTGTGGGAGATACTGTTTCGACTCCCTGGGAACTCACCTGTGGGGTTCCTCAGGGATCAATCTTATCTCCCGTGCTATTTAACGTCTATATGAAGCCGTTGGGAGAGGTCATCAGCAGATTTGGAGTAAGGTGTCATCAATATGCAGATGATACCCAGCTCTATCTCTCCATACCATCTGAATCAGGAGAGGTGGTTGAAGTCCTTGACAGGTGTCTGGAGACAGTAATGGGTGGGATGAGGGTGAATAAATTGAAGCTGAATCCAGACAAGACAGAGGTGCTGTGTGTCACAGGATCTCGGGTCCGTGTAGTTGGGAGACATCCTGTTCTTGAAGGGGTTACAATGCCCTGGAAGGGACAGGTCCGTAACCTGGGGGTTCTCCTGGACTCCACGCTAACACTTGAAGCTCAGGTGGAGGCTGTGGCCAGGAGCGCCTACTCCCAACTACGGCTAGTACGTCAACTGAAGCCTCTTGTGGATAGAGATGACTTGGCCACAGTTATCCATGCTCTGGTAACCTCTAGATTGGACTACTGTAATGCACTCTACATGGGGATGCCCTTGAAGATGGTTCGGAAGTTGCAGCTAGTGCAAAATCCAGCCGCTAGAATGCTGACCGGAACACCTAGCCAGATGCACATCATGCCGGTCTTAAAAGAATTGCACTGGCTGCCAATTCGCTACCGAGCCCAATTCAAGGTTTTGACTCTGACTTATAAGGTCCTAAATGACTTGGGCCCCAAATATCTAGGAATGCCTTCTCCCATATCGACCTGCCCATGCCTTAAGATCAAGTGGTGAGGCCCTCCTGGTTGTCCCACCACCTTCAGCAGTGAGGTTGGTGGGCACCCGGGAGAAAGCCTTTTCTGTGATGGGCCCCAGACTATGGAATAACCTCCCCCTCGAGGTGCATCAGGCCCTTTCCTTATATATATTTAGGAGGGAAGTGAAGATGCACCTCTTTGCCCTGGCCTTTGGCTGAGCTGTTGATGTTCCCTCACCCAATACAGACACTATCATTTTAAACGTATTGTATATAGTTTTATACGTGCTGAATTTTTAATGTCTTTCAATGTATATTCTATTTTAATCTGCTGTTACCTGCCCAGAGACCTTTGGGTATGGGGCGGGATAGAAATGTAAATAATACATAAATAATAAATAAATAAATCCAGATAACCTTGCCCTGCTAGCATATTTCCCATGCAGGTCACAGTGACAAATTTTAAGTCAACTTCCTCTTGGTAGAATAGAAACCAGTTGTCATGCATGAGGGAGCAAAACTCTGTTTAACAACTATTGATTACCCAGTGATAAATGTATATGAAGTAAGCCAATTCATTTTTTTTTGGAATTTAAATACAATCTCTTTTTCTGCCTTTCTTTTCTTCCTGCTACTTGCCTGAAATGCTTGTTGTTGTTTTTACTGCTGCTGCTGCTTATAATGGAACTAAACACTTCAATAAAATATTTGGGACCCCAATTTTTCATAAAACGTTTTAGATAATCAGTGTATGGAATGTATTATTTCATTTCATTTTACTATTTACATGTTAGCCTGGAGGGAAAAGTGGGATTTTTTTTTTGCTTTTTGTTAGTGATGCAGATGAACTGGCAGTACTGAATCATTGACAAAGACCAGCAAGAGGGTCTTTGTTCACCCACCAATGCAACAGTTTTTTTTCTACGTTCACACATAACAAAAGGGCCCCCTCAGAGAAACAGTAGTGTGTGGCCCTGATGTTCTCAACCCTTCTCTAACCCACCTTTTCTAGCCCAGAATATTCATGAAAAGGGGGAGGGGACCTGATTGAAGTATATAAAATTATGCACGGTATAGAAAAGGTGGATAGAGAACATTTCTCTATCGCACAACACTAGAACCAGGGGGCACAATATGAAGCTGATGGGTAGGAGAGTCGGATCCGAGAAGGGGAAGTATTTCACCACTTAAGAGGTTCATCGGTTTATGGAATTTGTGCCGAAAGAGGTGGTAACAGTTACCAGTCTAAATGGCTTTAAGGTAGGGTTAGACAAATTTATGCATGACAGATGTATCCATGGCTACTAGAATCAATGCCTAGGTACATCTTTCAGGCTGGGGTGGGGGGAAGCAGGATGTATCTAAGGCCATTTGCTGGGATTCAAGAGCAGGAAAAGTTTTGCCCTTGTCTCTGCTTGAGATGCCCATGAGCATTTGGTAGGCCACCATGTGAGATGGGATGCTGGACTAGATGGGCTGTGGCCTGATCCAGCAGGACTTAAGTTCTTAAGGGCAGCATGACGCCTGAAGAACCCCACCTACAGTTTAATCCAGCTTCAGCCCACCTTCAGAACAAGGGAACACCTCAGCAAAGTGACCAGTAATTTTCTTTCCATATAATCTATCCCAAAGGTGAGTTTTTTTCAGTTATTTAACACTGAAAGAAGACAGCTTGCCACTTGGTTGATAGTATTGCTCAGGAGGGAGGCTATTCCAGCGTCTGGGAGCCACCACTGAAAAGGCCCTATATCCCAGCTGCCCAGTGCCCACCCTTTTTGCTGCTGTGAGTGGCGGCAGAACCAGGAGGGCCTCCCCTCCAGATCTTAGGCCACGGGCAGGTCAATATGGAGGAAGTCGTTCCTTTAGAGATGACCGTTGCTGCCAAAACCGTTTCCTCCCGTCCTGAAGAGGCACCTCAAGGTCACTCGTCGTCGTCGTCTTCTTAACGGAATTCTAGGCACAGAAAGGGATAAAAGGGCACAACCCCGAACCCCTGCGCCGCTGAATCTCCCACAGCTGAGTTTTCTGGGCAACAACCAACGAACCCAGGCGAAAGTAATTGCAAGCCCACCTAGGAACCAAAGTTCCCAGCTTGGTTTCCGCCGGCGGTTATTCCGTGAGGACCGGCAAGTCCCGGCGGAGCCTGTTGCTATGGCGGCGTAACGGCATAGATTCGGCCCTGCCTCAGCCGCCAGCATGGAGGAGGAAGATGCGGTGAGTTTGGGAGAGATGAGCCTGGAGGCTGAGGGGGCGAAGGCACGGACAGACTTGAGAATCGGGGCGGGGGGGGCACCGAGGACCCGTGTCCGAAGCTAACGTGAGAATAGCGCTTAGGCGTTAGGGTGGAGCGCACCGGCATTTGTATCTCGGGTCAGAAGAAAGCGACGCAACTCCCCACCAGACCCTCCACTCGGCGGCAAGATCCGTGAGCGCGGATGTGCGTGCAAGTTAAACCTGGGTGGCGTACTCTCCTCTCGTTTACGCACCACGCGGAAGATCTTGCGCACACTCAATAACCTGACTATTCCGCGCGAGTGTTGAAAAAGTAGTTCTTAAGAAGGGAGGGTGAAAGCTTTGAAAACAGTGTTTTAGGGGGAAAGATTTAAGTCTTGTTGTTGCTTTCAGTGAAAGTCAAGGATACTTTCAAGGACAGAATCTTTTAGTTTGTTACCTTATTTTGTTTGTTTGTTTGTTTGCGTTTCTATCCCGCTCTATACCTAAACAACATTTAACAACATTTAAAATCAGACCTATATTAAAACAGCAACAGCATATATTAGAACAGTGTCCTTTTACTCAGTATCCTTTTGTTTGCCCTAAAAATCCAGATGCAATCTTACAATTCTTCATCTTCTTAAAGGACTGCATACCTGTAGCCAAATTTTACCTACTCACATTTTATTTATTTGTTTGTTTGTTTATATTTATATCCCACCCTATACCCGAAGGTCTCAGGGCAGGTGACAGCTTTTAAAATCCAACGTATCAAAAACAATAAACAAAACAAAACAAAGCCACCCATATTAAAATTTAAAACCAACATGGTATCAAAACAGTAGCGTGTGCAGTGGGGGGCAAAGATAGCCAACATCTAGCCAAAGGCCTCAGCGAAGAGGTGCGCTTTCACTGCCTTCCTGAACCTAATGAGGAGAAGGAGCTTGATGCTCCTCAAGAGGGAGGCTATTCCATAGCCTGGGGGCCACTGCTGAGAAGGCCCTTTCCCAAGTGCCCACCAGCCTCACTTCTGAAGGTAGTGGGACAACCAGGAGGGCCTCCCTTCGAGATCTCAGGGAACTGGCAGGTCGATATAGGAGAAAGAGTTCCTTTAAATATGTGTTGGGTGTGACTTTATTCCTGACACTGGATATCTAGTTGATTCTTCCTTCGGTTTCTTCAAGTGGCTGAAAGGATGCCTGGAAGGCAGCTGTTTTATTCTTTGGCAAAGTACTGCGGCATTTTGAAGGACTGGCCTGTGACAAACTCACTGTGCTTTTCTGCTGGCACCCCGTTTCTTTGGGGAGCGGTGATGTTTAATTTGTTATGGTTTTAATGTGTTCATTCTGTATGTTGTAACCTACCCCTGAGACCCTTGGGTATAGGGGTGGGATAAAAATTTAAATAAATAAATAAAAATCCCAAATCTGTATTTGAGATGATATGATAAAGAAGACAATCGAGGATATTAAGAGGCATATAAATAATGACTATTTTATTGAGGCCAATGTATTAATACAAAATACTGTACTTTTGAATTTTAAAATTGATGTAATGTTAATGTAACAAGAATTATTTTGAGAAATAAACAAAATGAGAGGTGGAATCTCAACTCTACGGAGGGCACTGAAAGGATCAGTTTCCAATTCGCCAGTCTATTCTATTGTCTTGCTTGCTACATATTTTTGTACAAAAGAAGAGCATAGAGCATATAATGTTTGCAAACAAAATAGTTGCTGAAATCTACTGAAGTTGAAGAAACCAGATGCCTAATCGTAGGTTTCTGTATGTAGTTTGTGGATGTATGATCCATTGTGTTTTGTGGACCTTAGATGTGGATAAGATTGTAGTTTGAAAGATTATATGCAAAAATGTGCCTAATTGACTGGAAGAAAGTTCCCTTGTACAATTATGTGTCTGTCAGTTCTTTTTAAGAAGATGAGATGTAAGCATTTTTTCTTAAAATAAGACATGCCACAACAATACATTAGGATTATCTTCTGCCATAAAAATTTAAAAGCTTTTGAAACCAAGACTGCATATGAATGTAAATTTCCATTGATTTATGTATATATTTTAGAGAGAATATAATGAACCATGTGTGCAGTGTTCTGACGTCAACTGGAGCCTTACAGAAGAAGGCAGATTTTATTGCAGGTCTTGTCACAATGTGACAGAAGTAAGTAACTGGCTCTTGATTTGATTGTTTCCCCCTTTTGAATCTCTTTTGGTTTATATAAATCCTTAGTTAAAGATTATATACTGTCAAATGGTGTGTGTTTTTTTTTAAATCTCGTGGCCCTGATCTATCACTTATTAGTTACATTTAATCCTATGGAAGAGTTAGTGACCACATTTCTGAAGTTTATAGTCATCCAGAAATTAATCGATGTAATTCATAAATCTAACGAATATTCTGATGCTATTGCAGATTCTTTACATCTGTACCCATGTTAGCTGTGGGCACAGAAAACTGTTAACATAAAAAGGTCACTTCTGTTCAGTTAGAGATCATGAACAGCAATCTTATCCTACTTGCAAACAAGGCAGGTAGCCCCACAGCCAGTAAATGCTGCTGCAGACAGACTAGTTGACTGATCAGGACAGCTCCGGATGCTCTGGAACACTGCTCTGCAAACCATGGTACCTGCATTCCAGTGGAACCTGCTCCACAGCTTTATCAAGAGCGCCCAGACACAGTGCTCACACTACTTCCTTGCGTGAACACTGCGTGGGGGCATCATAGCTGTGGCTGCACAGTCATGCATCATGTTGTGATTTTCATAGCAACAGTCCAGCACACAGCATGGTGCCAGCTCTCACGGTGTGAACAAAGGCAACCATCCATGAACCTAACTGCAGTTAAGTGTGAAAAGGCCCCATGTTACAGTTACTGCTGATCTGGAAATTCAGCCTGTGCCTGGGGCACTGAGTGCATTTTATTACTTGTATACATGCAGTAGTAATCTCTATTACCAGAGTAATTGACAGCAACAGTGGCTACCAGTTACTCTTACAGGCTAGCAGGGCCACTTAATGCTTTGCTGCCAGCACAAAGAAAGATCTGCACTTGTACCAGTGCTAGTATTGATATGGCTTTCTGAACCAGGCACAAGTTGCAGCCAGTTTAGCTGAGTTGAGATCTGAATTTTGCTGTGCTGTGTGTCAACAGTATCTTTGTTGATTTGAAATATTTTCAAAACTGTCTTGCAGAGGATTAAAGAAGTAGAAACTACTGAAGGTACTGCAAATGCCAGGGCAAAGTCCCTCTCTAGAGGCTTAAAAAAGAAGAGTAAATTTGGTAAGTTCTCTCATTTCGGAGCTCAGTTTATTAGGATTCCGATCGGATGCTATACGTGAGTAATTTATTATGTTTTTATTGCAGCTCTCTACTTAAAAGCTGTCAATGAAAGCCCAGGCAACATCCCTGCTTCCACCTGTAAAAGCCCCTCTCTCACACACACACTGGGGAGAAGCTGGGGTAACCCCCAAGCTCACTAAGCCAATCGTGGAGAGGTGGTTGTACTCAATTTACTGCCAGACCAAGCTATGAGAAAAGGCAGGAGATAGGATAGACAACTAATTTTGAAAGGCAGCTAATAAAAACAGACTCAAAGAATGCAAAAAGAATGGCCTTTGTATGGTTATAGTTGTATACTTTAGCAAGCCTGCAGGCAGTTTAAAGTTAGGCTAAATAGCCATTCACAGAGGCCAGTTAAACGGGGGGAACTTGACAACATATCTAGTGGTTCACCTCGTCAAGATAAGATGATGCTATATGTCCACTCCAGTAAGGTCCCTTTTTTGTGAGAAGCTTCTTGTGCTTCCACAGCAGGGTCCCATCAACTGATTATATTATGCTTTTTGTCATCTGCTAGCCTATACTGTTTATAGGATACAAAGTTATTGTTGTTCTGTTGTTATTTTTTTTAAAAATCTGGGTAGCTTCACAGAGGCGTTTGAAAACCAAATGGCAAAAGGGGACAATCTTTGTTCATTTTTGATCAAGATTTCCCTTCCAGATTTCCCTTTCAAGAGATTACTAACTTTTTCACAACAGGATACCAATTAATGAGCAAGCTATGAAATAAATGTATTTGGGTGACAGTCTGATTGTCACTGATGAAGATCTCCAGGAAGATAATAAGCATCTAAGTATATTCTCATAACAACTGTAGATTAATTGCAGCCTTTTCAACCTGTATGAATTATATGATCTGAATAAATGCCAGAGTATAGGAAGAGAATAGAAAGAGGGAGAAAAAATATCGTTCAAAACCCCATATTTTTATTCAAAAGCATTGATTTGCTGTAGCTGGAACAGCTTTTTGGGAATGATACTTAACTGGATCACAGTGGCTAGAATAATTCATCTGATGAAAAACTGTTTAAACTTAGTTGTGTCTGGACACTCACATAGCTGTCAGAACAAAGCCAACACATGTTTTACTTGGAAGTAAATGCCACAATCCTAATTTTCCCTAAGCAGTATAAGAATTCCTTTTCAGTAGATCCGGTTAGGATTGCCTTTCCAAGTCTGCCTGTGTCTAGGAAATATTACTTTTTAATATGTTTCAGATTGTATTGGTTAAGAATTTTGCATTACAGTTTTGGTTTGAACAAGCCTATATGCTTTTCATCCTAGGTAAGTGCTGGAAATGGTACATCTGTGAAGGCTTTCAGTTCATTCTCTGCAGGCAAGCTGATGCTTTACAGTCATTAGGAGTTTCTTCGCGATTGAAGGTACATTGGTATATTAACACTCTAGCTCTTATGGATAGATATCCGTCAGTGCCAGCTTAAGGGTGGCAACTTACAGAACTAGGAAGCATAGGGTCAGAACTAATCAGCAGAGAATAGAATGCATGCTGGACTGGGTTGCTTATGGCAGTCTGGAAATATAGGGTGACAATTTGAACCGGAAGCAGAGACTTAGCAAAAGTGTGTAGCTCTTGAGGCAGGACTGGTGAGAGGTAATGGAGTGAAGGATTTTACTGTGGAGAAGTACAGCAGCAGCAAAACTAATGAAGTGGCTTAGCAAGAGTAGGAGAGCAGAAGCGCTTGGCAGTTCAAAGGGCAAAGAGTAAAGCTCTTCAGGCTATAGTGCATTAGACCAAAGCTTGACAGGAACAGGGTCAAGGCATTGGGTAAGAGCAAAAGAGCAGCAGTATCTCCAGGAGTGAGGAATCACCTCAGAAGCAGCACAGAGACTTTACAAGGCTGCACCAAAAAACAAAGTCTGTACGTGAACTGTGAGTCCAAAACCAGAAAAACAATCCCATAGCAACCCTAGCAAAGTATAACAGCAAACTATAAGCCAGGAGAGGTCCAGAAATCAGATCCAGGAAGTCAAAAGTCAGAAACAACTCACCACCAGAGGGGCTGGAGATGAAGGCTGGGATTTTGGTTGGTGGCAGAGTTTGGGAAGCTTCTGGAGAAGGATTCGGGAGAAGCACAGAAGTATCTAAAGCAATGTAGGTAAGCCAGAAATCCAAAATACAGCAACCATCTTGTTTTGCTGCTGGTTTGATACTGAAACTTGGGACTTAAACATTTTCGGTTCCTGAGGCATCTGACCACACTTGTGGCTTTTAAAGGGCACAGTGACCAGTCAAGAGGCCTGCAACCAAAGCCATGACTGGTTGCCAACTGACACCTCTGTCACCAGATCCTGGTAGTCACTGCCCTATGTTAAAACCAAGATGACCTCCAAAATACTTAGAGGAGACATAGGGTTACACTAAAAGCAGCACAATATGTTTTAAACCATATATTATAGTTAAAACCAACATAATTGAAGTAAACTATGTCCCTGGATGATGAAATATAAAGAAGTGCAAGTATTTAAAATCTCACAATAGAAGTGTGCACAGAGCTATTTCAAAACGTTTTGTTTTTGGAGAGCTTGGCGTCTGAGCAGGCTGACCCACATTTGCCCAGACTCCTTTGAAGGGTGGAGTATCCTGAAGTCTCTAGGGATGGGTAGAGTGCAATACACTAGTGTGTGTATTGTGATTTGATGTCTTTATCCCCCGCTTCTCTCTCAGATATCTATACAATACTGTAGGGCACCTTGTTGCACACATCTACCTCACCACAAAAGGAACAGCCCAATAATGAAATAGTTCCTGGCAGGCTTGACAATCCTAAACAATGACTTAATGTTAAGAGGATGAGTTACAGTTTGGTCTTGTGGTCATACGTTGTAGTTACTGGGTTGGATTCTGCTCTCCTCCATGAAGCCAGCTGGTCAACCTTGGGAGAGCCTTCACAGCTCTCTTTCTGAGCTGTCACAGCTCCACCGACCTCACAGGGTGTATCTTGTGAGGAGAAGAACGGAAAGCTTTATCAGCCGCTTTGAGTCGCCTTAAACGGGTGAGAAAAGTGGGGTAGAAAAGCCAACTCTTCTTCTTACAGAATGTCTTGGCTTTGCACCTTCCCTGCTCTAACACTGCAGCTACAAGGGCTTCAGAAGTCTATCTCTTCCTAGCTTACTAGACCTTCTGAAGTGGAGGAAGGCTTTGTGTGTGGCTCTCTGTCACTCACTAGTGACAGAAAGCATCTGTGCCACCCCTCAGCCTAGCTGCATGGGCACAGAGGCAGTCGCCCAGCACTGCTTTCTGAGATCACCCACAGGCAGGAGTTGAACCACCTCAGCACAGTCCCTACCACTTCCAACTGCAGAGGCTATCTAAAAGGATATTGTGATCAATGGTATTGAAAATCTGTTGAGAGATCAAGCAGGATATGTGTCTCTTGCACAAAAGGTCATCCACTGGAGTACTTTACTAGGGGTGAAAATTCTCTGTACTGGAGGCTGCAAACTAAGGCTTTTTTTTTTTTTTACAGCTTTCATTGCAATATAGTAGACACAATTTTGTGCCCTTTCATGTGTTTGGTCGCCTTCATAACCAGTAGCATGGTGCTTGTGCTCAAGTCACCTCCTGGCCTGTTTCTTTATCCAAGGTTCTGTTTGTGCAGCTGAGGAACTGAGGGCCTGTTCATACTTGGGTGGCAGAGCAATTCAGGTTGCTTACTGGATTGCTCTGTCTGCTGGGAGCCACAGGAAGCTATCTGAAGCTGCCACAACCCTCCCAGAAGGAATCCATCTGTGGACTACTGAAAAGCAGTCCACACACTGACCAGGAGTAGCTGGAATTCTGCTCCCTCTTCCAGTGTGATGCGGTAACTGGGCATGGCTGTGCAACTGTGGCTAGGTAGCCATGTGCAGCGGTCAGATTGTTGTGGCAATGCCTGACTGTGCACTGAATGCCAGTTCAGATGTTGCCTTGATGATCCATGCAGGCTTGGCTGGCCGTTCACGTGTACACGTTACGCTGGCCAGGTTGCCACATGCTGGGTGCTTATTGGCTTGGTACGGTTTTGTTATACCAGACCAGAATGTAATAACGGGCTGTGATTGGCAGTCAGAATGGAAGGGGATGAAACTGAACAGTGCATTTCACCTTGTCACATTCTGTCAGAGGCTTGCTTGTTTTTGATCATCTTACTGTTAATGGGGAAGCTGAGAAACAGTCAGCAGTTGCATAGCTGAAATCTGACAGTGCTTTGTCTGTAGTCTTTTGGAGGCTCTTGCATACAAAGGGATATTTATAAATCTCACTCTATTCTGTAGCCATTCAATAAATTTTAGCTAACCTATCATACCCCTCTGTGTAAAAATGCTAAATTCCTTGTTAATGTCACATTTCCTTAGCACGCAATGTCCAGTTGGTGAGGGGCTAGATTTAGAAATGAGTTAGGGAAACTAATAAGAAAATGGGATCTTTAGGACTTTTTATTTTCACTCTAGCTGTGGAGGAATGCTATTGGTATAGGAACATTATTGGCTTTCTTCAAGGAGATATGCATGAGTAATTTTGGAGGAATTTTTCAGTGACCTTTTTTATTTTATTATTTTTGTCCTCAATCTTATCTCTAGCTTTTCTCTTATTTTAGATTGCAGTGTCTGTAGGGGAGGGATTGGCTGCAAACATTTCAGACTTATGATATGTGTCTCTGGCATTTAAAAACATACTGTTCTTGCTGGACTCAGCTGCTGGAGGTCTCCTCTCAATGAAAGGTTAATCCCAGTGTGAAAATTCAGCAACAGTTGCTGAACTGTGGTCATAAAAGCTTCACAGACCTGATAATGTCCTCAGTGTTTCCTCCTCTGGCAGCAGATTCCTTTATGATGTAACTTATTTATGAAAAGCAATTTTTGAAACATGTGTATATATACATATGAAATAGGAGCCCTGGTATATTACAGATCTGCATGCTTAGTTAATTGGAATTGCTTAAGTTACGTCCATATTGCTCCTCATAAAGGTCTCCCCTGCCCTACTGCTGCCATTTTTTTTTCCTCAGAAGGAGGTTGTCGAGCTTCAGCGCTCCTGTTCCAATCTTTAGGAAGACTGGGCTCTTTCATAGAGGGGTTTCCCTGTATGAAAGTCCTGCATTCTTTTAGCATCACTTCGGAACAGTTTTGCAGGATTCCTTCATGATCCTTTCTTTGGAGAGCTAGAATACCCTGACCATAGTGGTCAGTACAATATTCACTTGACGATTGGTCAGTGTGGTTTCCGTAAGCTTAGTTAAAATACTGCAGCTTGTGCAGAGTGCACAGCATAAATTATTGAGGGGAACCATCTTCCTGAAAATGACACTTTTGTCCAAAATGTTACACTGGGTGGTCAATCAGTTGTTTCTTAGTCAGGCTTAAGCATTTTGTATGTGTGTTTACAAATGTGTAGAATCTGAATTGAAAGAATACTTCCTCCTATATAAAACCTCTTAGTTGTTAAGTTCTTGCTGTAGACCTGCCCCCTCAGGGAGAGGGCCTTCTTGTAGTTCCTTCTTCCTCAGAGGTGCAGAGGGTAGAGCATGTGGGATAGCCTTTTCTGTGGTGGCCTCCAGACTCTGGAATGCCCTCCCTCTTGGGGTTTGCCAGGCACACCTAGGTTATATGGTTTTTAGTTCTTGTTTAAAGCATACCTCTTAACCCAGGCCTTTGATGTTTTGCTTGTTCTGGGTACTGTCTTGCCAGGAAGGGTGGATGGGAGGGAAGGTTATATTTTAAGTGTGTTTAAATGTTTTACATATTTTATATTTTACTATTGTGACCTGCCCAGAGATATGACAGGATATGAATTCTTAAATAAAATAAGATAAATATAAATACTAAACATAATAATTTTAAAACAAATAGTAATGATGTATTTTAAAAAATATTAGTGAGATCCAGGAGCCTGAGATAAGTTCATTGGGGAGGGGGGAGCTTTGAGTCAAGGACCATTTGTTTTTTTGTTGCTTTTTGGTGAGTTGCCTTAATTTGCCTGAGGCTTTCACCTCTAACCTCTTTCTAATGGTGTAATGATGGACCTGTGGAAAACATTGCATCAAGCCTTCATTCCTCATGATCAGCTGTGTCTTCTTCAGTTCTCAAGAAGAGTGAGCCCCATAAGGCACATAAGCACAGCAAATTCTTTCCACCAAAATGGTGTCAGCAGCAGGCAGTCCTATCCTGAAATGTATAATGTCAGATCAGTGGGCTTGCATAAATCCAAGTGTGTCACAGATACCAAAACATGTACAATAGTAACAAAAATCACGAAGATTGAATCCACACAAATCAACTATTGACATCTTGGGACTAAATATGATGTTATCTGATTCAGACAATATTGGTATTTAGGCTGGAAATACAGAATTATCATAAAACGTGAGGATTCTGTATGTGGCCGTATTCAAAGATATAAAAATATATTTTTAAAGACAAAGCTTTACTTTGGCCAAAGAAGGAAAAAGGTTACAAAACAGGAAGCAAGAGCTGTTTAAATGTGCATTTACAAGAGAGTGTCCTAGGAATAATCCCCTCAACACCCCAGTCAGGTTATTGCTGAAAAAATTCTATACAAAAACAAGGTAGAAAATAGAAACTATTTGGCAACCAATGCTAACCTTTTATTTGCATGAAGAAGAAGAAGAGTTGGCTTTTCTACCCCGCTTTTCTCACCCATGTAAGGGGACTCAAAGTGGCTGACAAAGCTTTTCTATTATTCTCCCCACAACAGAACACCCTGTGAGGTAGGTGGGGCTGTGAGAGCTCAGAAGAGAGCTGTGACTAGCCCAAGGTCACCCAGCTGGCTTCATGGGGGAGGGCAGAATCGAACCCGGTATTCCCAGATAAGAGTCCGGCTCTCTAACCACTAGACCAAACTGGCTCATGAAATATCAGGGAAATCTTTATCGGGAATGCTGGACAGAATTCATGGGTTATAACTCATTGATTTGGGTTATTATCTGAAATGGAGGACATCCATTATGCCTGTATCATGCCTTTGTGATATCAAGATGTGCAGACATAATCCTATCAACAGCATTCTAGAAGAGCAGACTTCAGGCCTTGTCTGCCCAAGAAGAAGAGAAATCCATATCTGGGAAACATTTTACACAAGTATGACATCACCTGTTCCTCATCTCTCCAGAAGGAGGATCATATATATCTCTTGAGAAGCTTTTCATGAAGGTCTCCTCTTATCTAGGGAACTTTTTCTGTAAACAGTTCTATTTAACTCTTATGCAAATAAATCCTGGACTAAAGGGGCCTTATAGTGTAAACCATGTTTCAGTATTTTGGTATGTGTTGTAAATTACTTTGGTGGATTGCCAAAAAAGTATGAACCTCTGTGAAATGTAGATGTTAATGTTTTGGTTCCTTCAAGTGGCATGTGGCTGCTGTAAAACTCTAGTCAACTGATGAGAAAAAATGCAGCCCAATTTTTCCCTGTAAACAGAATTCCCCCCCCCCTCTATTTTTAAAAATCAGGAGAAATTATTTTGTGTTTTCTCGTGGAGCCTTATCCAGCCCTTCTAAGCGGTTAGGATATTAGCTTATGCTTATCAGCATCAAAGCCTTGCCGTATTTGCCTCTTCAGCAAACTCTTGGGGAACTCCTGTAATACAGCATCCACATTTCATGGAACTGCTATTTCTCTACCTGCAGCTCTGTGAGTGAAGGCGTGTCCCAGAAGTGTGTAGATATGGAGCACTTCTAACTGCTCTACATTTGCACTCCCTGCCATGGGAAGTACAAAAGGAGCCGTAGAAGGGGCTGTGCAGGCACAGCGTGTGCCACGTTGCCCTGTTACCACAACAGTGATGAAATTGATGATGTCGGGGCAGTGATGAAATTGCTGCCGTAATGGTGGTGTTTCACACCTCACCAGTGCTGAGAGAGGTGCCAGTGAGATGGGGGGGGGGGGCAGTGCCCAAAATGCAGGCACTGGAACACTCTCTTTTCTTTGTTTTCCGGGAAAGTTCTCCCTGTTAAGCAACTAACAGCTGCTTGGGTTGTTTACAATTGTACTGTAAGTAAAGTATAGTCCTGAAGACCTTTAAAGGATTAGTGGTTGAAAATGGGTTCATTACAGTCAAATAATTGAACACATCCCAGAATTAATGCATTAAAACATCATATTTGAGCTTTTAAAGTGTGCAAGTTATTTGTATCAGTGTGTCCCCGATTTATAAAACCTGCACGAATACCTTGTTTTCTTTTATCAGGATGAAGTATTGTGTAACTTTTGGAGAAGATACCTTCAGAAGACCAAAGGAACCTACTGTACTGAGAAGCCCATTGGTGATGCTCTTCATGAAACCGTACCAGTAAGAATTTGAGGACTGGGGGTGTTAATCTTTCTGACAGTGATATTGTCCATGAGCATTTATGTGGATATGTGCACCTATCTTACTAAAGTACACATTATGACAGTATGCAATGCCTACAAATAGGAGCAATTTATACTAGGAACTACAATGTCTACAAATAATGTTTTTCTGAACCTTTTTTTTTATTCTGTGGATCTTTCTTGTGCTTACAAGGTATGACCGGGTGGATCCAGGAGGTAGTGAATGCATCTCTGAGAGAGGGGGTGGTCCCATTGGCCCTGAAACAGGCTGTGGTGCGCCCCCTTCTGAAGAGGGCCTCCCTGGATCCAGAAGACTTAAACAACTATCGCCCGGTGGCCAACATACCTTTTCTAGGCAAGGTTCTGGAGAGGGCTGTCGCTGTTCAACTGCAGGCATGCTTGGAAGAAGCTGATTATCTAGACCCATTTCAATCTGGCTTCAGACCCGGTCATGGCACGGAAACTGCCTTGGTCGCCCTGGTTGATGACCTTCTCCGGGAGAGAGACAGGGGGAACGCTACCCTGTTGGTTCTCCTGGACCTCTCAGCGGCTTTTGATACCATTGACCATGGTATCCTTCTGGAGAGACTATGGAGCTTAGGAGTGAGAGGCAATGCATGGCACTGGTTCTCCTCCTATCTCCAGTATAGATCCCAGATAGTGGCTGTGGGAGATACTGTTTCAACTCCCTGGGAACTCACCTGTGGGGTTCCTCAAGGATCAATCTTATCTCCCTTGCTATTTAACATCTATATGAAGCCGTTGGGAGAGGTTATCAGGAGATTTGGAGTAAGGTGTCATCAGTATGCAGATGATACCCAGCTCTATCTCTCTGTACCATCTGAATCAGGAGAGGTGGTTGAAGTGCTTGACAGGTGTCTGGAGGCAGTAATGGGCTGGATGAGGGTGAATAAATTGAAACTGAATCCAGACAAGACAGAGGTGCTGTGTGTTACAGGGTCTCGGGTCCGGGTAGTTGGGAGATACCCTGTCCTTGATGGGGTTGCAATGCCCTGGAAGGGACAGGTCCGTAACCTGGGCGTACTCCTGGACTCCACACTAACACTTGAAGCTCAGGTGGAGGCTGTGGCCAGGAGCGCCTACTCCCAACTACGGCTTGTCCGGCAACTGAAGCCTCTTCTGGATAGAGACGACTTAGCCACAGTTATCCATGCTCTGGTAACCTCTAGATTGGACTACTGTAATGCGCTCTACATGGGGCTACCCTTGAAGATGGTTCGGAAGTTGCAGCTAGTGCAAAATGCAGCTGCTAGAATGCTGACCGGAACACCTAGCCGGATGCACATCACGCCGGTCTTAAAAGAATTGCACTGGCTGCCAATTCGCTACCGAGCCCAATTCAAGGTTTTGACTCTGACTTATAAGGCCCTAAATGACTTGGGCCCCAAATATCTAAAGGAACGCCTTCTCCCATATCAACCTGCCCGTGCCTTAAGATCAAGTGGTGAGGCCCTCCTGGTTGTCCCACCACCTTCAGTAGTGAGGTTGGTGGGCACCCGGGAGAGAACCTTTTCTGTGATGGCACCCAGACTATGGAATAGCCTCCCCCTCGAGGTGCGTCATGCCCCTTCCTTATATATATTTAGGAGGGCGGTGAAGACGCACCTCTTTGCCCTGGCCTTTGGGTGTGCTGCTTATGTCCCCCCACCCTCGCCCAGTACAGACACTGTCATTTTAAACATATTGTATATTGTTTTACATGTGTGTGAATTTTAATGTCTTTTAATGTATATTCTATTTTAATATGTTGTTACCCGCCCAGAGACCTTCGGGTATGGGGCGGGATAGAAATGTAAATAAATAAATAAATAATAAATAAATATAGATACACAAATAAATAAAATAGTCCTGGCTTTGGTAGCACATATACTAAAATTGGAACAATACAGAGAAGATTAGCATGGCCGCTACTCAAGGATAACATGCAAATTTGTGAAGTGTTCTGTATTTTTAAATTAAAAAAACAGAAAAAATGAATAAAATAGATAAAATATTCAAATACCTCTGTATCCTGGTTAAAAAAAAAGGCTAATTGATGACAGTGATGTGTGTTTAGCACCTTATGAAATCAGGCTGATTGAGTACAAATGTGTTGCTGTTTTTTAGTAAAATGAAAAACTGTAGCTTTGTGGTAGACCATTTCCTTTGTAGGCAGAAAGTCCTGGCAGCTCTAGTTATGTCTGAGGAAGCCTGTCTTTCAGACTGAAGTGAGCCCTGAACTAGAGTAGCTGGGGAAAACACTGTGTAGCCGTGTGCTGTAGTGGCTAGAGTATTGGAACAGTAAATTAGAGTTCTTAGATTCAAATCCCTGCTTGAACTTGGTCTAATACCACTTCTTAGGGTTGTGGTAAAGATAAATAACATTTGCCATGTGGAATTTTCAGAAGGAAGATGGGATATAAATGCCAGAATTTATAAAAAATTGCATTTTGACTGAGTAGCAAAAGGAGCAAAATCTCCATTTTTTCTTGTATTGATACTTGACTTTGTTTCTATACAGCTGAAAACAGGAAATACTATACTGTGTGTAATGGAGCAGTGCTTTTTTTTAGGCTATTATAAAGAAGGAACACAAGGATTTTTAGAAAGGTTCTCTGCCACATAGAAAATAAGAAATAAGTCGGATCTGCACATTGTAGTGATGATGGCATTAAAATGGTTCTTTTTGGCTGTTTTTGCACTTACTCCGTTAATCTGGATTTAGAAGATCCGGATCTTTGAAATCTGGTCCTCGTTGAATCCAGTCTTTGAAGATCCTGATCTTGGCCTGGGTCCCATGTGTCCGCATGGTCCGTCTAGTTTCCAGTGGCAATGGGTGCTAAACAGGGTCGCTGTGTGGCCACTGTAGCATCCATCCCGAGGTTCCGATTAGGCTCTAGCAGAAAGGTCCGCCAGTGGTGCAGTGGGATTGGCCAGCATACCATCAATCAGGGATCACTTCCTATTATAGAGAGACATGGCTTTGTAGCTGCCTATGTAGCCACTATGAAGCTTGTGCTCAGCTTTGTAGACAGCTACGAAGTTCGTGCAGGGCTACGTAGCTCTCAGCGGCTTTTGATACCATTGACCATGGTATCCTTCTGGAGAGACTACGGAGCTTAGGAGAGGCAATGCATGGCACTGGTTCTCCTCCTATCTCCAGTATAGATCCCAGATAGTGGCTGTGGGAGATACTGTTTCAACTCCCTGGGAACTCACCTGTGGGGTTCCTCAAGGATCAATCTTATCTCCCATGCTATTTAACATCTATATGAAGCCGTTGGGAGAGGTTATCAGGAGATTTGGAGTAAGGTGTCATCAGTATGCAGATGATACCCAGCTCTATCTCTCTGTACCATCTGAATCAGGAGAGGTGGTTGAAGTGCTTGACAGGTGTCTGGAGGCAGTAATGGGCTGGATGAGGGTGAATAAATTGAAACTGAATCCAGACAAGACAGAGGTGCTGTGTGTTACAGGGTCTCGGGTCCGGGTAGTTGGGAGATACCCTGTCCTTGATGGGGTTGCAATGCCCTGGAAGGGACAGGTCCGTAACCTGGGCGTACTCCTGGACTCCACACTAACACTTGAAGCTCAGGTGGAGGCTGTGGCCAGGAGCGCCTACTCCCAACTACGGCTTGTCCGGCAACTGAAGCCTCTTCTGGATAGAGACGACTTAGCCACAGTTATCCATGCTCTGGTAACCTCTAGATTGGACTACTGTAATGCGCTCTACATGGGGCTACCCTTGAAGATGGTTCGGAAGTTGCAGCTAGTGCAAAATGCAGCTGCTAGAATGCTGACCGGAACACCTAGCCGGATGCACATCACGCCGGTCTTAAAAGAATTGCACTGGCTGCCAATTCGCTACCGAGCCCAATTCAAGGTTTTGACTCTGACTTATAAGGCCCTAAATGACTTGGGCCCCAAATATCTAAAGGAACGCCTTCTCCCATATCAACCTGCCCGTGCCTTAAGATCAAGTGGTGAGGCCCTCCTGGTTGTCCCACCACCTTCAGTAGTGAGGTTGGTGGGCACCCGGGAGAGAACCTTTTCTGTGATGGCACCCAGACTATGGAATAGCCTCCCCCTCGAGGTGCGTCATGCCCCTTCCTTATATATATTTAGGAGGGCGGTGAAGACGCACCTCTTTGCCCTGGCCTTTGGGTGAGCTGCTTATGTCCCCCCCACCCTCGCCCAGTACAGACACTGTCATTTTAAACATATTGTATATTGTTTTACATGTGTGTGAATTTTAATGTCTTTTAATGTATATTCTATTTTAATATGTTGTTACCCGCCCAGAGACCTTCGGGTATGGGGCGGGATAGAAATGTAAATAAATAAATAAATAATAAATAAATATAGATACACAAATAAATAAAATAGTCCTGGCTTTGGTAGCACATATACTAAATTTGGAACAATACAGAGAAGATTAGCATGGCCGCTACTCAAGGATAACATGCAAATTTGTGAAGTGTTCTGTATTTTTAAATTAAAAAAACAGAAAAAATGAATAAAATAGATAAAATATTCAAATACCTCTGTATCCTGGTTAAAAAAAAAGGCTAATTGATGACAGTGATGTGTGTTTAGCACCTTATGAAATCAGGCTGATTGAGTACAAATGTGTTGCTGTTTTTTAGTAAAATGAAAAACTGTAGCTTTGTGGTAGACCATTTCCTTTGTAGGCAGAAAGTCCTGGCAGCTCTAGTTATGTCTGAGGAAGCCTGTCTTTCAGACTGAAGTGAGCCCTGAACTAGAGTAGCTGGGGAAAACACTGTGTAGCCGTGTGCTGTAGTGGCTAGAGTATTGGAACAGTAAATTAGAGTTCTTAGATTCAAATCCCTGCTTGAACTTGGTCTAATACCACTTCTTAGGGTTGTGGTAAAGATAAATAACATTTGCCATGTGGAATTTTCAGAAGGAAGATGGGATATAAATGCCAGAATTTATAAAAAATTGCATTTTGACTGAGTAGCAAAAGGAGCAAAATCTCCATTTTTTCTTGTATTGATACTTGACTTTGTTTCTATACAGCTGAAAACAGGAAATACTATACTGTGTGTAATGGAGCGGTGCTTTTTTTTAGGCTATTATAAAGAAGGAACACAAGGATTTTTAGAAAGGTTCTCTGCCACATAGAAAATAAGAAATAAGTCGGATCTGCACATTGTAGTGATGATGGCATTAAAATGGTTCTTTTTGGCTGTTTTTGCGCTTACTCCGTTAATCTGGATTTAGAAGATCCGGATCTTTGAAATCTGGTCCTCGTTGAATCCAGTCTTTGAAGATCCTGATCTTGGCCTGGGTCCCATGTGTCCGCATGGTCCGTCTAGTTTCCAGTGGCAGTGGGTGCTAAACAGGGTCGCTGTGTGGCCACTGTAGCATCCATCCCGAGGTTCCGATTAGGCTCTAGCAGAAAGGTCCGCCAGTGGTGCAGTGGGATTGGCCAGCATACCATCAATCAGGGATCACTTCCTATTATAGAGAGACATGGCTTTGTAGCTGCCTATGTAGCCACTATGAAGCTTGTGCTCAGCTTTGTAGACAGCTACGAAGTTCGTGCAGGGCTACGTAGCTGTGAGTGGTGGTGGGGAGCCGGAGCCGCCCTGCTGCAAATGGCAATCTCTAAGCTCGCCCCTGGACCCCATTGCTTTGATAGATGTGTGGATGCGTTTCCTCTGATCTGACCTTCATGATGGAAGACCATATTGGACACCTTTAAAGGGGTCTAGTGTTAATCCAGATTTCAGGACCTGAAGAACCAATTAAATCCGGATTTTGCCAGCACTTGTGGGTACAGCACATTCAGGATGGGGTCCTAATGGGGTCCTTAAGTGGCCTTGTGTGTGGAGAGTGCATGGCCGATTGGTACCAACCAGGTTCCTAATGGGGTCTTCATTGTTAGTGCAAAAACAGCCATTAATGAAATAACTTTTTTTCACCAAATGACTCTACCCTTCTTTTAGATATATACCATGAATTATGACAGATATATAGACAACTAAGAATATTATTTGGCTGATTAATATTAATAGCTGTTATATATTTTTCTGATAAAGCTTGATTAAAAAGAAAGGCAACCTTTTGAAAATAAATCTTTGTGCTATGGGTTATATGCTGTATAACTGAAGCATTAATTCCACATTTATCCATTTTATTTGACATCAGATTTATGATTCCAGTACTGAAGCAGACAGTGAGTTAGACATCACTAAACTAATTAGCTTGGCTTGCTCTGCAAGTGACACAGAGGTAGAATCTGAGTCAAGCATTGGAGGTGCTTCTTTGGACAAAACATCAGGTAAGATTTGGTACAAGTTTTATTTAATTAACTGTAGATATGAAAATGCTTATTCCTTGATTGCTCTGGAGTTGTTAAAAGACATCAAGGGGCCTAATGTGTAACCCCCCATAAAACATAAGGAGTTCTATCTTGATTGGCCTTGATTGAAATTTTTATAATCTAGAGCAGTGATGGTGAACCTTTTGAGCTCAGTGTGCCAAAATTCGCAAGAGAACCTAGCTTAACTCGGGTGCTGTGTCACATCTAGAAATATCCATAATTTTGTGATATTTGTAGCTCTAGTAAAAAAGTTATATTTTTGATATATGTATTTTGTTAAAAGCAAAAACAAATAATTCTTTACATTTGCTAAATCTTCAATTGAAAGTTGATATTTGGTACACTTCAAGAACAAGCAAGCACTACACGCCCAGGTGCCAGGGTGACTATGTGTGTCACCCAAAGGGGCTTGGCGTGTCACCTGTGACACGCGTGTCATAGGTTGGCCATCACCGATCTAGAGGTATTGTATATTATTGTATACTAAAGCACTGTTTATTCAGAGGTGGTTCGTGAAAAGGCATTAGTAAGTCATAAATGAATACTAGAGACTAGGTCTATGGGGCAACCAGCAGAGAGATTTACTATTTTGAAGTATTTATTTGACAGTGCTAATATCTGGAGAAAAATCACTTCAGGGAAAGCCAGGTGTCACAGGAAGTATTTTATGGCTTCTGGAAATAGAGTCCACTGTTCTGTCTTGTGAAGTCAGTGAAAACGGGTATTTCCTAAATCTCAGTTACTGTGCATTTTTAAAATTATTCAGGCTGCCAATACTTCGCTAATTTGCATAACTAAACCACTATTTTAACTGAAAGGACTATTGACCTTGTATAGATTTTCCTGCTTTTAGTGTGACTCTGAATATTATAGTTGAAGGATTCTAATGTTCTAAATCTGTGCAGCTGAGTAATAATAGGACAGAAATTCAATCTGATTCCTCAAACATTTGGGTTGCGTGTTTTCACTATACTTCTGATGACTAATAAATGGGAGCTTCAAACTCTTTTCTGTAACAATTAGGTGCTATATGATGCTTGAGGTTTTCAAGCATTTATCTGTCCTGTCAGGACATTGTTCACCAAATTGGCAGCTTGAAATCCTCTGTTTAGTGCAGTATGTAGACACTGTTTGGGAAGCCTATTAAACCTTGTAGGTTGTTGTGACATGTCTAAAATTGTACGTTGTGTTAGTTTTAATGCTGACTGTCTAATATGCCCTGCATAATCTAGAACAAATAAAATGAAAAGCTGCTGTGTTAACGGGATAGCTACAAATAGAATACAAGGATTATTGTAAATCTGGCTGAATGTGAAGTTAGCAATGGGGATTCTGTCATCGATGCTCTAGAGACACAGTCTACACATAAAGAAAGCAAAACTGATGACTGAAAGGATTACCTGTGGTTCATATTTTCTATCCTGTGACTCATATACACAGTAGTCATTCCCTGTTAAGTTTTTAAATCTTAGTGCCTTGTACTTTAAGGTGTTTTCTTAGTGCTATAACTATTTTCGGTTACTTTGTCTAGAGGGAATAAAAACAAAGCAATAACAAAAGTGGGGAAACTTCTTCTCTTAATAGTTTTAACCCATTAGTATTCATCTAGGACTGCGGTTCTCAGCCTTCCAAATGCTGCGACCCCTTAATGCAGTTCCTCATGTTGTAGAGACCCCCAGCCATGGGGGTGGGGCAGCTGGGAGGGGGAGGGAGGGGCAGCAGGAGACTCATCATGACTCTTCTGAAAGGGTAGTTTGACCCCCAAAGGGGTTGTGACCCACAGGTTGAGAACCACTGATTTAGAACATATGGTTCAGAGCACAGTCATGAAGGTTACATTTTGGGAATGCAAACAAATTTCCTTCTTTACCATGTATCTCCTTACATGTCTCTTAAGTTTGCCCTGGAGAATCCCCCAACTGTTTGGGACACCCATTGGGGGCACAGAAGAAAAGAAAAGAAGAGAGAGAGAGAGATTGTTACATGAGTTGAATCAGTATAAGAGACAAGAACATAAGAAATGCCTTGCTGGATTGGCTCAGGGACACATTGTTAAGGGAATTCCTCTGACCTAGTCATGGGATTGTGGATTCCCACATTCATAAGGATCTGTAAATGGATGTTGGCTTGGCAGATACATAGTTAGAAGGCTGAGCATGTGGAAAGGTGGGGAGGGGAAGATTGAAACATTTCAGATTTTAATAATAAGAGAAAGAAATGTTGTTAAACCAGTATTAATCCAGTAGAATCAGTTGCAAAAACGAGGTTTCAACCATGTGGAAGATGCTGTGTACATGTAACCAATTAGTGTATCTTAAGTGGTAGAGTAGAACTATATCCGACTATAGGAATTACTCAAGAATGGCAAGGCAAACAGTGTTCTTACAGGCTTTAACTAAAAATGATTTCGAAACGACAAGGCAATAATCTCCATATTAACTTTTTCTTTGATGTCAGTTGTAGTGTAGCAAGCAAAGAAAAGGGGTTAGAGATAATTTGCACAGGTAGACCTAAGTGTGCCTCAGCAGCTGGGTGGTAGTGGCTCAACTGGGAAAGCCTACCTCTTTCTAATGAATTACCTCTAATGGCAGTGAAATGGCCAACATTCCTTTCCTCCCCCCATTCAAGGATTACTAATGTCAGCTGGTTGAAGTGGGAATGAATTTGGCCCTATTTAGGGCCACTGCATATTTTTATTCTGTGTGTGGAATGACTGGGAGAATTGCAAAAGGTGGAGGGTGGGATGGAGGCAGAGAGGGTTATATTTTAAAGATATTTTAAGAATATTTTTAATGTATTATTCTTGTTGTTGTGTTCTGCCCTGGCAGGATATAAATTCTAAAATAAAAATAAATAAATGAATCTTGAGTACTAAATTTTTCTAGATGATTCAGTCTTGTTAAAGTTACATTCTTTTTAGCCAATAACAAGCTTAACATGACTAGAAGAGATATATTTAAGCATGCAATAATTTGCTTTTAGTTGCTAAAGATTATGTTAGTTCCTTTGCTATACTTTGGTTGTATTGAGAAGTATCTTTTATAGACCTGTAATCTGCTGATATTCTGATATACCCCTTTTGATCCTATTCTCCTTTGCGGTTTTGGCAGCTTGCGTTATCCATTCATTCTCCATTTCTCATCTGTTCAGGAAAATGCCTTAATGAGATGAGATTATCTTTTCAGATTTGAAACAGACATCCTCTTCCTTATTTGAGAAACACTAAAGTTTTTTAATTTTATATGATTTAAGAAGGATCTGATCCTTTTTGTATACTGCTAAAACTCAGTTGCCTACAGCCGTATTTCCTTCAATTTAACTAATACCATTATTAGGATACCTGATTTCTCACTGGGAATAAAATAGGTTGTGCTACATTATCGATTTCTTAGTCAACTTCAGAATAAAACCACTGTAAGACGTCTAGTTTAAGACCTTTCAAAGGATCTACTCCAGTGATTCCCAACTTGGGGTACACAAACCCTAGGGGCATGAACCAGGACATTTAGGGGTACAAAAAAAGAAAAAGAATAATGGTGAAAAGAGGCACAAAAATGCAACTATATTAATTATAATTTTACTGATATGAAAGGTACAATTTTTGGAAATAGGCTGACAAGATATTTATTTATTTATTTTATTATTTGTATTTCTATGCCACCTTATACCCCAAAGGTCTCCGGGTAGATAACAACATTTAAAATCAGACATACATTAAAACAACATTATATATGGAAAAGTATACTGGGAAAAGTCAACATATTTCCATTTAACTAAAGTGAAAAAGGGTTGTGAACCACTGTTCTACTCTAACTTGGATGCATGCCTGTATTTACTATGTTTCATACATACTTTCTCTAGGAAAATCCTTTTGGTCAGGATCAGTGGATGCAAAATTATATTTGCAGAGGATGAAGAAGGGAGAAATAAGAATGTCAATGCCCATGACACTGGCGTTCTGCTATCTGGCATTACTCTGGCTGAGAGAATCAATTACATTATCAGATCTTTTAAGGTAGGAACAGTAATACGCAAACATGTGTGTTTATTGTTCTAGGGTCTATGCCCAAACATGGGCACCAGTCTCCTTGTGGCTTACCCAGTTTCTGCCCATGTTGTTCAATTATGGCTGCCTTTGTTTCCTCTCAACCTCATATGGCTATTTGATTTTTCACTCCCCTTTCCCTCTGCTACCTTTTCAGTGTAAGTAGAGCCACTATTTGCTTTTTATTTTCTTCTTCTGTTCCTATTCTTGGTGTCTGTTGGCATTAGGTAGGAACACAGCTAGACACCGTTTACTAGTCTGCACGATAGGAAGCCTCATGTAGACCATGTAGACCAGTACGGTCCTTGCCTTACAGTTAGAAACCTTATGCACATCATTTTTATATCCTGCTTTTCTCACCCTTAAGGGGACTCAAAGTGTCTGACAAACCCATCTGTTCTTCTCCCCGCAACAGATACCCTGTGTGGTAAATGGGGCTATGAGAGCTCAGAAAGAGCTGTGGCTAGCTCAAGGTCACCCAGCTGGGTTTGTTGTGGAGTGCAGAATCGAAACAGGAAACCTCTAGATACAAGTCGAAACTGGCTCACCTCTAGCACATCCCTAACAGCTAGTAGTTTTTAAATGTACTGCTTCTCAGGACACCATTCTCTCACTGTTTTAGCTTTGTAATTGATTTTTGCTGTACTTACTGAGTAGCTACACTATGTACATATTGATCTTCCTTCTACTCCTTTGCTTAGGCTAGTAAGAGATGGTCACATTCCCTATGTGAATGTTTACAAAGATTTCCCAGAGGAGATGAAGTTGTATGGGGCTGACTACAAGATCTTCCATGTACAGGTGACTTACACTCCACTGTCAAACTGTGTGAATGTTTATCTGTGATGTGCAAATGTTTGTTTTTTAAGAAATTGGTAGTTGGGGAGCCTTTCTACTTAATTTATTTTTTACATTTCTATCCCGCCCAATACCCAAACGTTTCTGGACGGGTGACAACAGTTAAAACAACAAATTAAAAACAATATATATTAAAAGCACTTAAAATAAATTAATAATAATAATAATAAAACAAATATAAAACAATACATAGCATGTTTAAAATGATGGTATCTGTGCTGGGATGGGAAATATAATCATCTCAACCAAATGCCAGGGCAGAGAGGTGCATCTTCACCGCCTTCCTAAATATATGTAAGGAAGGGGCATGACTCACCTCGAGGGGCAGACTATTCCATAGTCTGGGGGCAATCACCAAAAAGGCTCTCTCCCGGGTGCCCACCAACCTCACTACTGAAGGTGGTGGGACGACCAGGAGGGACTCACTGCTTGATCTTAATGCACGGGCAGGTCGATATGGGAGAAGGCGTTCCTTTAGATATTTGGGGCCCAAGTCATTAGGACCTTGTAAGTCAGAGTCATACCTTGAATTGAGCTCTGTAGTAAATTGGCAGCCAATGCAGCCCTTTTAAAACCGGCATGATGTGCGTCTGGCTAGGTGTTCTGGTCAGCACTCTAGCGGCTGCATTTTGCACTAGCTGCAACTTCCAGACCATCTTCAAGGGCAGCCCCATGTAGAGTGCATTACAGTAGTCCAATCTAGAAGTTACCAGAGCATGGACAACTGTGGCCAAGTCATCTCTATCCAGAAAAGGCTTCAGTTAATGTACCAGCCATAGTTGGGTGTAAGCGCTCCTGGCCACGGCCTCCACCTGAGCTCCAGGTGTCAGCACGGAGTCCATGAGTACCCCGGAGTTACGCACCTGTCCCTTCCAGGGCATTGCAACCCATCAAGGACAGTCTCTCTTCTTCCTCTTCCTCCTCCTTCTCCTCCTGCATCTCCTCATCATCTAGAAGCCAGGAAAGGAGAAGGAAAAGTCACAGAGGCACAAGAGGCACAAAATACATAGTTCTCCTGAATCTTATCACTCTACAGAAGGTATCTTCCTTTGACCACCAGAGAGTGCTCTGCCTCTCCTTATTTACCAACCTCCTTTATAGCCTCTGGCCTATCAAGAACATCTTCAGATGGGAACCTGAGATCAGTGACCAACCTCTAGCCCATCAGATATTGGGTAGGAATGAGGACAGAGGGGTAGCAGAGGAGAGAAGTACCAAAGTCCAAATATCAGTGCCCCTACTTCATGCTTTGGCTCACTTTTGGATGGAGTTGTGGATACCTTAAGTACTCAGCCTTACACCACACTTTCAGAGTTGGTCCAGGAAACTCAGAATTTGTTGATGGCCCCTCCTCAGAGATGCAAGATGCTTCCCCTCCTTAAAACCATCAGAAATGTTGTGTGAATAGAATGAAAGGATCCTTGTTAATCAAAGAGCTTTCCTCCTATTTTTAAGAAGCTGCAGATCAGGCTCTGAATATTTGGTCCATTCCAGCAGTGGACTCACCCACTGTCTCTAACAATGTGGTCCCATAGGAAAGTGAGACAAATATGACATATGTGAACAGGAAGATTGTGAACCTACTGAGATGTTCATTTGAGGCCAATTTCTTAGCTGCCAGAATGCCAGTCAACACTTCTCTGTCTACTAGAGCCTCCTTGAAATGATCAGAATATCTCATATCCAACACTGGCTTTTCCAAGGAATATAATCTTTTCTAATAGAGATCAGAAAGGTCTTGGTTGAATGTGCTGACCTAAGCCATGATGCCCTATGAATAATAGAGCCACAGCTGTTTCTACTGCAGCTAGTAGGACCCTCTCACTGTGTAATTGGAGTTTTTATTTGCTCGAAGTTTGAAGTGATCTGTTATCCCTTTAAGGAGAAGCACCTATTCAGTAAGGACAAAGGTATTTTGGTGGAAACCAGAAATAAGAAAATTATGCTCAGATCCCTCCAGTTCCCAGTCTGACCCTAGGTCCAGATATGGGCAGGCTGATTCTAGGCGCTCCTTCTGAAACCCCTTTGTACAAAGGTCCCCAGGTACCAGGACTCCTGGGTGTGCCAATTTCTCAATAGCAAACAATAGCAGGGCACAAAAAGCTCTCATGCTGCCAAGGTCACATCTCAGTCAGCCTGATCAAAGGGTGTTCTCCAATAGGAAGACACCTGCGACTGTTCCATCTTGTTTGATTCAGTGATATTAAGCAACCTTGAGAATTACAAGTGGCCTCCAAAGTGTTGTTCCAAAAAGGGAGGCATATGGAGAGCAATAGCGTATTTAAATTTCCTTAAAAGAGAGGCTTCAAAATAGAATCTGTAAACATCATTAGGAATGCCATTCAGAAAGAGGATTTTCTTTCTTCTTTAGATCTTAGTTAAGTTCATTTCCACATTCATATCAACTCCTTGACTAGAGCATTCCTTCACTTTTCCCCATTCACTCTCTTTCTGAGAAAGCCAGTCTTTTCTTTTTATGTTGGTGAGAACTGCAGTTACAGTGACCATCATGGTGTTCCATGTTTTAATTCATCAGCTCAAAAAAAAGAGCTCAAAAAGGGTTCTGAAGTTGTAATAGCATCCTTTCTTTTTGTGTGTGTAAAGATAGTCTTAGAAGAGTTTAAGGAAGAAATGGAAGCATCCAAAGAAACTAATCACATGTAGTTATGCAGCAAGCATAATGTTATTCTAATTTCTCATTCTTTAAATATTCACATTTCAAAAGCGAAATTACTGAACTATAAAACAAATATGTTTTTCCACTGTCACTAAATACCCATTTTAGCACCCACTAAGGACCCATTTGGCTGAGAGCCAGATGACCCCATTTACACCACAGACCCCATTAGGGACACATTTGTTTCCACCACAGCTAGGGAAATCTGGATCATAATGGGTCCTTCAGGACCTATAATCTGGATTTCGTGTAGACCCCATTAAAGGGGTATACAATGGGGTCTTCAGCCTGAAAATCCGGATTGTATGGAGCCTGTTTCCACTACAATCTGGCAATGGGGTCTAGAGGAGGCTCAGGGGGGCACCCATGGGGGGGGGGCACCAAAGTCAAGACTTCAGAGTCCCTCCGAAGGCAGCTCTGAAATCCCTCCGAAATTGCCTTCAGAGATTAGCAAAGGCTCCGAAGTCCATCAGAAGGCAACTTTGGAGATTAGCAAAGGCTCTGTAGAGAAACCCCTTGCGAGAGCAATGCAGCTGGGAGCTGCCTGTTACCTTCAGGCATGGAAAGAGGTGCATATTATTGAGGCTGACTCATCTGTGCTCACAAGGAGCTAATTAATATGCACCTCTCTTGCATTGCTCTCGCAAAGAGTTTGCCTAGTCCCTCCAAAGTCTTTGCTAATCTCTGAAGGCAACTTCGGAGATTGCATCCTCTGTCTCCCAAAACACCTGGGGTGACAGGCAGACCCCTTGTGGATCAATCTGGATTTGCAAATTGGTGCTCCAGTTTTTCCACAGCAGGGAGGCTAGCACACATTGCTATTGGATGCTAGACCACCCATGGAAACACACTGGGTACTTCCCTTAATCCGGGTCTACTAGATCCGGATTAAGGGAAGTACCCATTCCTTAGATCCGGATCTTCTTAGATTTGGATTAAAGGAGCGTGGTGGAAAAACATCCCTCGTTAAACTTTGTTTTGCTTTGTTTTTAAGTACCTAGAAGATACTACATATATTGAGCTGTAGAGTTATATATCTCACAGAAAGGTGCAGGTTATTCTTTGTGGCAGATGGCATAATGTAGCCTTTATGAGAGCACTGTTTTGAGATGAAAAATAATAAATTAATAACTTGGCAAGCTGTGTAAATGGGTGGAGAGACAGTGAAGTTGTTCAATGTTTAGTTGTGATTATGATGTGATTTTTAAGTTTATGCCCCGCTTCATTCACGTGAGATAATAAAATTCTCCGCCTTCACTTGCCGTTCCTCAAGATTTCTCAGGCCATTTAGTCCAGCATCCCATCTCACAAGCGCCCCCCCATTCCAGAAACCAGTTAGATGTTTTGGGTAGGGGATCAGTGACAAATCTTATTTTTCATCCACCTTTTCCATCCTCATGAGGCAAACCAGATCTGTATTTGCCTTGTGGCCTTTCCTATACCTCATCAGATGTGAGAGGGGAGATTAACCAATCACTGACAATGAAGCTGTCATTCTAGTCAGTTCCTGTATGTACAATAGGGAGCAGACACCATGTTCCCAACTTCAGGCAACAGAATGTCTTTGGCCCTTACTTAGATCGCAGATTCTTTTTGTCAACAAACTGGAAGAGAGAGAAAAATATTTGTGGCATTTGTTCAGTATGCATCTGAGAATTAGCCACCTCCACATTTTGCCTGAAGAAAATATTGGTGAATCAGTGAGCTTGATGCTCTTCCCTCAGTCGTGGTTGACCTAATAAAAGGCGTCACCTAGTTTACTTTAATAATTTATGGTTTCAGCATAAATCTTGTGTGATTGCTCTCTGCGGGTAGTTGTGTTATGTTTATTGGTGAAAAAAATGTTTTATGTTTTCTTTAACTAGGTTGTTTTTAGAGAATCCGATCACTGGTTTGTGCTTTCTGTAGAACGCTGCCACATATTGGGAAAACAAAATGTCCGTCTCTTGACTGTCCTGTATATTCTAAGCACATTAAAGTTCTGCCTGAAGATAATATGGGATTTTGCCTATTTTGTTACTGGCCCACTCCTATACAAATAAAGCTTGTCTATATTTCAGTCCGACTAATACTCCCAAAAACCCATTTTAAAATATGAAACAGATTACATATACGATATTTCATGTAATTTGTATTTGAAGATTCCTTTCATCTATATTTTGCTCATTAAACTGCTATGCCTGTAGCTGGGCACTTAGAGTAAAAAGCATTTGATGAAGCTCTCTTCAGTGTGTTTCTCCTGTTTGAGAAACACAGGAGTTGAGACAGCTTAGTTATTATCTGTGATCTTTTTAGCTTGCCTCACCCTTTCATTTTTGATTGCATATTCTTCCTTTGTGGCGTGGCGTTTTGTCCACCTTGCTGAGAATAATAAAAGTTTCCACGTTATACTTGAACAGCACATAGATTATGATCTGGAGGCTGCCCCATAGTATAGGAATGAAAAGGCTTGGGAGCAAAAGCCATTTGCACTCTTGGATTTTCAGGGTTATGAAATCTAGACAGAATTAAGAACATGAGTGAGTAAGTAAGTGAGCGTGCGCCCCAGGCCTCCCATGAGTCTCTGCTTCCTGACTCCTGCAGTCAGTTTCGGAAGACATGCTGAGAATCATGTCTTTGAATGATCTATTCTGGGAGAGGTTCAGAGGATAGTTCTTCTCTTGCTGCCACCTCCTACTTCTGGTTGATGCAGGCAGCTCTCCAAATAAGTCTGATCTTCTCTGTGGCTTATAAGAATACTTATGCTTTTAATCGTGACCATGGAAACATTGGCGCTGTTAAACAATCTGTGTGTTCCCTTCCTCCCAGATTGGCTGTTGGAAAGATATTGCCACATACTGGTTTTGTGGTTGTGCTGTTCCTATTCCTGTGTTTTAGTCTTTCTCCCTGCTCCACTATCCGACCTCCTTCGCCCTCTTGTTTCACCATAGGCCCCTATGTTATTTTCAACGGCTTTGATGCAATTGGAGTATTACTCACCCTACTTTCTGTGCCTCCCCAGCAGAGGCAAAATCAGTTCAGCAGGCTCAAGTTCAAGTTGCAGAATCTACCTGTGATTCTTACATGCATTAGACCTTTGTGAAAACCCAGTTTTGTGATGACTATTGTTTTGCAGCTGCACGTGTGATAGTTGTTATAGCCAGGCAATACAAGACCCAGTGTAAGACAATGCCTAGAGTGTCAGGATGAAACTTAAGAATCCCTGAATTTGGATCACCACTTGGCAATAGGGGCCCTAGGCCAGCCACTGGTTCTTAGTCTAACCTATCTCACAGGGTTTATTTTCAGGATAAAATGGAAGGGAGGATAATCTGCCTTGGGCTCTTTGGAGGAAAGGTAGAGCAGTAATGCCATTTTTTTTTTTAGAAAAAAGGTCTAGATTCAGGCTGATTGATTTAAATTATGGTTACAGAAGAATAATGAATCTTTAGAAAATGGGATGCTCAGAGATCTACGCAATCCATATGTGATACGTTTATGACGTAAAGACTAGTCAATGATAGACCTCGCAATAAAGAATCAAAAACAATAAATACCCCCCTAAAAAAAAAAGAAAAAGAGTAAAAATAGTTTTTGTAATTAGAGAATCAAAAAATAACATTATGTGTATTGTTTATCATTTTGCTATGAAGTTAAAATTGAATGCATATTTGAATGTTTTGTGCTTCATTTTTCGTAAGTTACAGCTTCCTTTTTTGTTTGATGAGGACTTGGGAACTCGCGTCTCTAATGTGACTATATTTTAAAATTTTATACATAATGAAATTAACAGGTGCACAGCCAGTGGTTTATGTTCTCCCTTGAAACAGCAATAAGTAAGGGTGAGGCTCTTCAAAAAAAGCTGAGGAGGAAGTTCATTTCTGACATTTATTGTAATCAGGTCTATCATGGGAATCTGCTGTTGTGTAACAGAAACTCTGGCTTGTCCTTACCTGCTGAAACGTTGCTTAACAATGAAGGAAAAAAGTTGCCTTACTGAAATGCTAAATTTATAATCTGTGATTCTATTTTCATATTATCTTGTATGATTAAGTGTCTTAATAGCTCTCTCTTTATATGCTTCATCAAATGCAGTACTGTACTTGGTAGTTTGATAGTCCTTGGAGATAGATCTGGATGTATAATACTCTCAAGTAACCAGTTACTTCCACTAAAAAGCATAATTTATAATAGTCCTACATTTATTCTGTAAATGCAGTGCAGTTTGTTCATAGGCATGTGGATAATGGATATACAGTGCATATAGGACATATTGTATAAATTTTTATTCTGTTCCTTGATTGACTGAAGACTCTGGTTCAGGTGGGGGGCCAGGAAGGAGGTTTGTGTGTGATGGTTTTGATGAGAACTTCCAGCTCCTAATATATTTTCATGAAGTATGCTGATCAGGGTGTGCTAGCTAATCCAAGGTTAAAGTTGACTGTAGACATATATGCTTCATACTGCCCTGGCAGTTCAAAGAAACCAAACTTCTGCCCCGGGTTAGTTTAAATATTCTTTGACCAGTTTAGCATTGGCATATATGGTTATTGTTTCTCTTTGCAAGAGAGTTAAATTGAATTATTGACTGTTTCTGATCAGATATTGCAAAGAAGATTCTCCACGTTATCTCCTTAGGTGGACATTATATACATATTTCATGAATCTTCTATTCCTAAGATCAGGTGAGGGTATTAAGCTATAGGCAGTTCACCCACATATTTGTTCTTGCCTGCCATTTGTTCTTTAGTAATTTACGGCACACCCTCTGTTATATCATTGGGAGCATGTGCTTCACAGATATTAGGATTAGGATGTGTGTCCACCCTTTGTGATGTTGTTCTGTATTTCCTAAACATTCCTTTCCACCTCTGTATTTCTCTTGCTTTTTAATGAAAGGGACTCAGAGCTCAGTATGATGTAGAACAATAATGGCAGCTACACTGCTGAGAATGTGCTCTGGAATGGTGGTCACTACCTGCACGACATCAATCCATTGCCAACCTGAAAATTTCTATGCTTCCTTTACCAGTGTAAAATGGCCCGTCTGCTTTCACAGTCTGAATCGGGCCATACCGTTTGGGAGATTGTTTGAGCTAATTTCTGATGTGATGATTTTAAAAAGTACTGGTCATTGTCCTGTTGGTTCAAAGAAAAACTCAAAGCTTTGAACCGTAAAGAGAAGGAAAAACCATGCTGATTTATTTGGAGAGCAGCATACAATGGAAGTTTTGCCAAATGGAAGTTTCTTCTGCGACAGTGCAGAAGATTGCAGTCTTTAGATGATTGTCACCACCACATTCCCTCTTTCCAATCACTAAATTCACGAAACAGAATAGTGCTCAAAAACTGTTGCTTTGAGATAGCATAGCCTGTGTTGTCATCAGGGCTTGGAGATTTTCATAAATTGCATCCTACTTCATTAGATATCTGTGAGCTGTTCAGAAAAGGATGTCAACACTTGGAGACCGAAGCAAAATAAAAAACACAGGAATAATTAAGGAGGAATTTGAATGTGATCTCTTTTTTTTTTCCTCCAAAATGCCAACCTACAAGATGCTGAGGCAGTAGGTCATTTGTTTTGTATACCGGTTTGGCTGTACGTTTTGCATTTGACATAGCAATTGGCAGTATTGCCAAATACCTTATGTAATCAGTAATGTGCTACACTGGGACTGTCACATCCCTAATTTCTGTGGCTAAAATACTGTAAAATAGGAAACTTGCAGGTGTCGTTCAAAATGTGGTAATTGCTTTAAAATATTTTATGCTCATTGCAGTCGAATCCTAAAACTGGGCAGACTAATAGCCCAAGGTTTCTAGGGGAATTAGGTAGAGGTATATATCGGATTCTTAAAAATGAACAGTTGCATTTCACATTTCTGATTCTGTTCCCAAAAATAAGATGTGAAATACGGCATAGTATGTAAATGGTCTGTAAAACTGATCACAGAAAAAAATTGGGATGGTACAGTTTTGTGCTAATTGTTTTGTAGATGTGAAGTGGCAAGGGTAATTTTGCAGAGATGCATTTATTTTTCTTTTTTCTTTCTTTGGTGTTAAATATTTTATACCTTTTGTACGTATACAGAAAAATCAAACAATTGTGCAAGGTTACACATTTTTCTTCCAGTGTCCCTTCCTTTCCTCTTTCCCTCCCTTCCCCACCCTCCTCATTTCTTAGCCCCATTTCTTCGTCCAGGTTCACATAATTAGGTTCGTAGATAAATTGGCATTTGAATTCTAATCTCCCAAGTTGTAATTTAACTTTTTATTTTGCTGAATTCAACATTTGGCTCAAGGTAACTAGAAAGCCTGAAAATTAGATTCCCCCCCCCCCCCGCCCTTGTTGCTGTCTACCACAGAGGTGTGATGACTCCTGGGTTAACTGCATGGGCTTCTATGCAGTTTTCTTGGCAGAGCTTTGCCATTGCCTCCTTCCAGGTAGAGGTTAGGGATCATTAAAAACCTGAAGTCTTCTGATAACATGGAGTTCTATTAGGTGCTTGAAAGAAAATGTATTTTGCACCATATGCACACAGATGTTTCAGGCTCTATGGAGTTTTGGGAATTGAACCTTTTTAAGTTTAGCATGGCAGCTGTTTTAGGGAGCAATAAAATACAAGAAGGTTTATAAGAAACACACCTTACCCACCTTTAATGTTTGTTTGTTTATTTTTTGCATTTTTAACCTGCTCATTACCCGAAAGTCTTGGGGGGGGGGGGTAACAACTTAGAAAACCAAATATAAACATATTAAAACAATAATAGTATCTGAAAAGGGTCTGTTTATAGCAGCGATGGCAGCACGGGTGGTGAGAACGGGCAGCGGCGGCGACATGGGCGGCAGCGGTACAGGTGGCGGTGGCAGCAAGACCTTGAGTAGGCCTCGTGGAAAAACGGGTAGGACACAGCCACATGGGAGGGAAGGGGGCCAAGACAGGGAATCATTCAGGGTCCCTGGGCTGGTGGGGGGGAGCAGGAGGTGTCTCTTGTCGTGTCTCCTCCAGAACCTCCGCAACAAGTAATGGTGCCGAAGCTGCGCCTCTGCTTGTTGTGTAGGGGAGGAGAGGGCTTGTCTCATTTAAAAAATTTAGACCACCCTATTGGTCAGTTTGCCGAACCCAGGGATGGCTAAAATTCCATGCTTCCTCCAGTGGAGATACAGAATATCTCTAGCCATTTTTCTGATTTGCTGGAGGAATTCTGTATCTCCTGTATCTCCCCCCACACACACACACACACAGAATTAGGTGTCCTCCAGATCCCTGCGAACCTTAAAGGAGCCTCCCCTGGCTTATAGAGTTACAAGTATAAATATGCCCTACAAAGAGTTTTCTGCGTGGAGTGGAATCCTTTTTCCATGAAAAGTGAGAGGTCGTAGCCTATTTCACTTAATTCCCGAATTGGTTTTCTTTATTTCCCTCTTTCAGATTTTCATTAGCCTTTTCAGAATTTCCTTCAGCACTGGCTTGAGAATGTTGCCCGTCAAAATGATTAGCAAAATAAACAAAAGTAAATATTAAGAAGCTATATTGTCCTCATGATAAAAATAACAACATGCAAGTAAATTTTCCATCTCCGTGAAGTATGTGTCACTTCCGGAATCATCTAGGGTGCCACCATTTCAAAATCTCTGTTTTTGTTGGCATGGGTTATGGAAATTTTTCAAAAGCCCTCCCCTTTTTCTAGGTTGCTTATTCCTTCTTTCTGCAGAATTGCTTCTCAAGTTTAAAATGTCTCCAATAACATTTCATAATATGCTGGTATTAAAACAAACACATTATTTGCTTTAGGTAGTTGCATGCTTATAGTTGCCTAATTTATAGGCTAAACACCTGCTACTTTTTTCAGACTTCTCTTTTCAAACAAGTTACTTGACAGGTTGTTCCTGTGGAGAAAGATCATTCCTAAGCCAATGTTTCTTTCTTTAAAATGTTTTGGTATTCTCCTCTTATTTATTTATTATTTATTATTTACTCTTCTTCACGGAGTAGTGTAATACTTCTATGTTGAGACAACTTCTGCTATATCTTTAGGCATCCTTGCTTGTCTGGGTGGTATGAAATTGTCAAGTTTATATTAAGCAAATTATTTTATTCAGTTTAAATATTTGAAGAACAATAACACAAGTGCTTTAACATCACTGAAACCTCATGACTGGTTTGACTGGTATCTTCTTTCCTGTTCCTGCTGGAGTGCAGGAATGTCTGCTCACATTTGATTATTACTCATTAATATGTAATGCATATCTCAGTCTTGTGTATGTACTTCAGTAAGATCTGCTCCCGTTTAATCTGCATGGGATTTTAGTCATTATTGCATTTTGATTGTAATTCTCCAGCGCTCAGTCAGCTTACATCCTTGGGAACAAACTAGGGACATGTACAAATGAAATTTGCATGTTCATTTTGCTGTCAAACTAAACATTCATTTATTTGGTTTGCAGTTGAATTGTTTAATTGAAAAAATGGTTATTCATATTTGATTTCACATTCATTTGTAAAGAAAAATGCAATTTTTCCATTAAAAATACCCTCTGTGTTGCATATTGGGGAAAGCTTCCAACTTCTAAGTTCTAATTACTAAATTCTGCTTTATGACTGCCATACTGAGATGTCTGTAAACCAGTGTAAACTCTGAGCTGCCACAGTCTTGTAAGGCACGTATTTCTTGTTTTTCAGGAAAATTGCTTCAGGCAAAAAGATTGTTTTAAAAAAAAGCAACTCAGGCTGTTCTGAAAGATTGTGAGCTTTCAACTTGTAGATATTTATATACATGAGTAAACCTTTTGCTGGAATTCTGCATGCCTTGCTCTATTTATTACTCTGGGCCCTGAACATGTTTTATTGTTGAGCTGACATTATCAAAAATCTTTGGTTAATACATGCTTTACTGGCAAAATTCTAAGTGAAGTAGTTGATGTAGGGATTCCTCATAAATAAGAAATAAGAATCCCCACTCCTTCATTTTTATTGCTGTCCCTATGCTTAGTTTTAGAATGCATGAATTGCAATCATGGTAAACTTTAATCCGGATCTAAGAAGAATTACCCTTGCCACTTCACATCTACAAAACAATGTGTTTCCATGGGTGGTCTAGCACCCAATAGTGATGGGTGCTAACCTCCCTGCTGTGGGAACACGATAGCACCCATTTGCAAATCCGGATTGACCCACAAGGGGTCTGCCTGTCACCCCAGGTGTTTTGGGGAACAGGGGGTGCAATCTCCAGAGCCCCTCCTAAGTTGCCTTCGGGGGTTAGCAAAGATTAGCAGAAAACCCCTTGGGAGAGCAATGCAAGAAAGGTGCATATTAATTAGCTCCTTGTGAGTCAGTCTCATTAATATGCACCTCTCTCTTCTCCACTCTCTCTTCTTGTGCTTCCTTCAGTGTTGTTCAAAGCAATGTCCTCTAAACCTCAAGAGCACATTTCAGGATGTAGAAGGAACTGTATCATACGGCAGAATCATCTTGTTCTGAGAGCAGGACTTTTATGTCTGTTAAAATCGAAACCAGAATGATCATGTGCGTTTTGATTACAGTTTAAGTGCTTTTTTAAATGTTAGTTTAACAAATTGTTTTCCCTTTAATTTAAAAAGTCGTGATGCTAAGTATAACCAACTTAAATGAACTGTTCCCAAATAATCTTGTGAAGAATCTCTTCACAAGCAGAACTGAATTTTGCTTTTCAAATAATTACTGCCCCCGATACTTGAGCTGAGAAGTATTTAATAGGACAAACTAATTGTGATTTACAATACCAAAGAGGTTTTAGTTTGATCGAGAATAGTTTGAAACACTCCCTTTTTTCCTATTTTCCACAAGATGTTTCTGAAAGGTCGTGTTAAATGCTCTAAGCCAAAATGGCAGCATTTTTAATTTTGACATTTCTAGATAGCACAAAATGTTTGTGAAATGAAGATAATTTTAGAGCAAGATGCTAAAAAGTACCCTTTAATACTTATCTTTCTTTTTTTTTTAGTCTTGGCCTGCCTATGAGGATGTTCATAAAAAAATGCATGCTCTTGCAGTATACCTGGATCTACCATGTTTTCCAGAAATAACAGAGGGAAGTTTCCTCCACCCAAATATTCTCTGCATGAAGTATTTGATGGAAGTTAACTTGCCTGGTAAGTACACATCCCATTGAAATACATCTTGAACTATTAGATGTTCATATTTTTTTTCAAAAGCACAAATAATGTCTTATCTAGTCTTTTAGAACAGTCTTTACTAGTATTGAGTAGGACTGGTCTGAGATTCTCTGCATGTGACAATTTAGAAGTTTTATAATTCTGGATAACTCTAAATACAGGAATGCTCAACTGAAATTGATTGTAGGTCCAAATTCCCAAAGAGAAGATGCTTAAGAATCATACCTATCGTTTCCACTTGCAATTTGGTAATTGTAGATTGCGCATTAGCAGTGTAGAAGCAATGAGTATTAAACTGCAACAAAATGTGCTGCAAAATCCTATTTAAAATGTGCATTATAATAGATAAAAGACACTTTACTTACTCTGCTTCATTGTCTAGCCAGGGTTTTTTTATTGTTCTTTTTAAAGGGGAAATATTCAGATAAACAGCACCTTTGCTTTTCGACAGTTATTGGGTTCTTGGTAGCTTAGGGGTGTTTTTCCACTGTCACTAAAAGTACCCATTAAGTAGCCATTAATGGGTACATAATGGCATTTTTGTACCCATTAATGGGTACTCAATGGGTACTTCTAGTGACAGTGGAAAAACACCCTAGGTATCCCTATGGCTTCAAATAGCATAGCTTAGCATTAAAGTCTGTAAAATCAAGTCAGTGGAACTGAATGCTTATTTACAGCACAGTAATCTGAATATTGATTTCAACTTGAAGAAAACAGGGAACTCTCTGGTCAGCAGTGTAGTAATGAGATAACTTAGGAAGGTCAGTAACTCACTGCCAAATTACTTCACAGCTTTTTTTTTTTTGCATATAAGACTGTCCCCTGTCAGCACAGAGGAATGCCAGCTCTATAAAAGAAGATGCCAGCATCCCCCACAGTGGAGGCTGTTAGGTTAGGGCGGTGATGGCCAACCTATGACACGCGTGTCACAGGTGACACGCCAAGCCCTTTTAGGTGACACACCTGATCACCCTGGCACCTGGACGTGTAGTGCTTGCTTGTTCTTGAAGTGTATGAAATACCAACTTTCAATTGAAGATTTAGCAACAAAAGTCACTAATGCAAAGAATTATTTGTTTTTGCTTTTAATAAAATACATATATCAAAAATATAACTTTTTTACTAGAGCCACAAATATCACAAAATTATGGATATTTCTAGAAGTGACACAGCACCCGAGTTAAGCGAGGTTTTCTTGCGAATTTTGACACACCGAGCTCAAAAGGTTCGCCATCACTGGGTTAGGGCATACAGTATCAGCACAGCAGCAGACTCCATATACTCATCACACTGACTTGATTTCTTTTGTTTTATTTTTGCCTGTGTGGCCAGTTCCTAGTGGTTCCAGCACTGTTGCAATAGTGTGAAAATCCCACATTAGCTTGAATCTGGGTTTTGAGGGCAGTAGGGTAGCAGCCCTGCCAGAATGCCAGCAGGATGCCACCATTTTAAGCACATCCAGAAATTTCTCAAAACCACTCTGAGCTCAAAAGGCCCTTCTCGTGAGTTTTGAGTATATTAATTTTGCTGCTGCCTTTGTGACTGAATGAAATGTGCTCTTCATGTTAGTGCATGTGAAGTTTAAGAGCGCAGCCTGGAAAATAGAGTTATTGCCTTTTACTGCAGAAAATGATGACCATCTCTTAAAAATGATTTTCCGATCTCTCAGTATTTCCAGTACTCATACATGAATGTGTGAATATGTGGAAGTGTATGGGAAAGGTGAGAGTATGCACTGTAAAATATTACGTGGGGGTGGCTGGGTTCTGGCAAACATTTATTCTTGGTCATCGGAGGTGAAGCGTGAAGCTAGAAATTTCCCCTTGCTTTGTCTCAATCTATCAACAGAGAGCACTTTGCACATCTGTGTTTTGAATGTTACAATCAATCCCTAGCCTGTTATGTTGTTTTCATCTCAGAGGGTTGTTGGGGCTAAGTTAATAGCTTTTCAAGTGATCAGTCTCAGAGATCTTCACAATTTGGTTCGTATTTGGAAAATTGACCAAATAGTTTGTATTCAGAGCTGTTTGTGTCAAACTGAACATGTGGTTTGTTTGACTAGCAGGAACTTTGGTCAGACCAAACTCATTCTCCACTTGTAAACCCAAACTATTTGATTGAACAATTCATGTTAGCTGTGGTTTTGCCATTGAAAAGGCTATTTGCAATGGAAAAACTGATATTTTTTGTTTGCGAGCAAGTTTGAAATCAAACACAAACAACTGATTACTCCATTAAAGAGGTCACCATCAAACTGAACAAGCAAGGTATTTGGTTTGATGATGAGCCAAATGTGCAGTTTTTGTTTGTGGACATCTTTAGTCTGAGGCAATGATGGACTCTTTTTCTTCATATAATATTGGGTTTCTCTGTTTTGGGTAAGGATAGTATATGTGTTCCTTGTCTTAGAGATAGAACATCCTGTTGGTCCTCTTCAGGACCCTTATTGACTGAGCTACATTCAGGTTCTCTCAGAACTTCCCTTCCATTTTGTACACTGTGAAGAATCCCATTCCCACCATGTTAAGTTGTTCATGTATTACAAGCTAATTCTGATCAAATAGAGGTTCTCATCCAGATGATGCTGTCAATTTTAAATAGACATTTCTTTAGCAGCTGCCTCACCCTGCTCAGAGAGAATTCCAGAAGGGGCTGCAGTGTATTCTCAACTCACCAGATCTGAGCATGAAGGAGAAGGGTGGTAATAGGTTAAATATGTTTTTGTGTTTTACAGTATGCTAAATTTCCTGGGTGAAGGGTGGAATATAAATGTTTTAAAGAAATAGTGGGTGCCTGTAGGGCATTTCATTTAGAGAGAGACAGTAGCATAGGTACAAAATGTGCTGCAGGCCTTCAGATCCCCCCTTCACATTGTGGTAAAAAAGAAAATACAAAAGAAAAATCAGAGTATGAATCAGATGGCTACTTGCTGCCATGGCAAGCATTCAGGTTCCTGTTATAATGCTGATGACCCTCATCAGCATCATCATTGAATGATCTTGCAGGATGGTAAGAAATAAACTATCTGTTGCTTTGATAGACAACAGTGGGAGAAGCATTGCTCCAAAAGCCTCAAGCAAAGGCAGGATAAATATCAGAAATGTAGATGTCATGCAGTACTTCAATTTCCCATTTCACAATACTTCCCTTTTGGTTGTATACTTGTCCACAGAACTTTTAAACTATGATCTGATGTAATATGATCTACTTCTGTACTACCGGTGGAAAACCTTCCTCAGGTAGAACCAGTTGTTTGGTAGTTTTGAAAAGATGTGTTGCAACACAATGACATTGGTGCAGACTTAACAGACCTAGTTCTCCTGGATATGCATTTATCTATTTATTTGTTTTTGTATCTCACTCTTCACCACAGGGTCTCAGGGCAGGTTACAATTGTAACAATTAAAATTTGTAACAATTAAAACAAAATCAAAATGATGGAGGGAAGACTGAGAGGGAGCTGTGCGCACAAACTGCTTCCCTCACACTTTTTCCACATCAATTGTGACTCTAACCCAAGCTGACACTAATAATACACTTTATTAGTTAAATCTAACCATTATTGATTGAAGAACCTATACACCATTTATAATGCTGAAAGAATAAGGGAACTTGCATTAGAGAAAAGGGGTCTTTCTACAGCCTGTTCCTAATTCTACCTTCTTTATATTCTGTACTTACTTCTCACCTTTACCTTCACAAGTACCACTGGAGTTCATTATGTAGCTTTGTAACTGACTCTGAATTCTTTCTTTCTTTTATTTATTAAATTTTTCAAATACACCAAAGTAATATACCAAACAGATAAAGCATAATTACTGACACCATTCATACCAACCCTTAGCCCTCCCCCCTTTTCTTCAGGACTAATGGTACGGTATGTATTGCCCATATCCCATTGCTCAGTTGAGGAGGTGTAGTGTCCAGTTTAAGGAAGGCAATAGGTCTTCCCAGTCATCTCTCAACAGCTGCTGGGAGTTCTCCCCTGCGTATAATGATCTATAATATAATGAAATATCAAATTTATATTGTCCCAATACCTTCCTATACCAATATTCTGACGTTCATTTCTGGCTATCTTTCCAGCACTGTACTATAACTAAAAGAGCAGCCCATAACAATTGATTTAGTAAATACCGATGTTGAACTGGTATTGTTTGATCCTATATACTTGTAAAAGACACAATTCTGGATATAGCCTAATTGGGGTTTTAACTGTATCTTGTCACTTATTACATATATCATTCCAAAATTGTACTACTTCTGGGTGTATCCACCACATGTGCAGGTAGGTTGCCCTCTGTCCACATGTGTGCCAACATGTCAGCAAAACCACACCTATCATATATGATAAACATACAGGAGTTCTGTGCCATCTATGCTACATTTGAAAATTCATTTCCTTTATATGAATATTCAACTCCAAAACCTTACGTTCCATCTCCCGTTTAGACACCGTGACGTCAGATTGCCATAAGTCATAACACTATCCGTAGATTATTATCATCTTCCAGTAACAATTTATAATCTTACTACTCGTTTGTAACTGATTCTCAGTTCAAGACAAAATGGCCATTTGAAAGAGGGCTTTTCCTAAAATTAGAACTAAACTTGCCCCTGTCCCCCAGGCCCTTTAAAATTCTTGTTTTTTGCAGAAGATTACTGCCTGCTGTTAATTACTCCCCTTAAAATCTTGTGTGCCTCCTACCTTCTTCTTTTCCAGTCTTAACCTGTTGTTTGACATTTGCCCCATTCTCATCCTTAGTTGTGTGTTCCCCTCCTGGCTTCTCCACTGATCCCTGCATGTTTTCTGATCCCTGGCACTCATTGCAAGTCCTTCAGGACTAGCCCTTCTTCCTCATATGCCACCCTCTTGGTTGTCCCCCATCGCAAACCTGAAGCCTATGGCTTTCATCTCCTTTTGTCTTTTCTTCCTCCATTTCTGACTGTTTGTTGCCCATCACATCCCAACCCTTCAACACTCGTTGACAACAAAGCTGTTTTCATGCACACCCATATAGTATTGTCCACATTTCATTCAATAGATACTGTCAACTGTCTAAAGTCTGATGAGGTAATTAGTTTGTAATGACTTGCTAAACAGGAAAAGTAAGAAACTTTGTTTCTTGTGTCTTAGAAAATGCCTATATAGCAACATAAGTATTAGGAGTGTTAAATTTGTGAACATGCCTTCTTAAAAAGCAAGTCTGCATTGAGTTTTAAAATAAACTTTCATCAACTCAGTCTTAATACTGCTAAAACTCTGCTTCTGCACACAAAGGTCAGCATAATGAATGTGAAAGTCTTGCCAATTTTAATTATAACAGTCAATCAGTCAAAGTTTATTTGATCCAAAATCAGAACAGATTTATAACATTAAATTATGGCTCAGACCTCTTGCCCATTAAAAGTTACTTGAATATTTTACTGCTTAGACCATACACAACACAGTAAAATTTGGGGACAGGGAAGCGTGTAGCATGATCAAGTACGGTAATATTTGTTAAAACCTTTGGACGTTATCTTGAAAGGGCAGATCTTGTTAATTTAATTGGAAGAGGAAGTAGCACACTTATTCAAAGAGCAAACAAGGGGTTTTTTTGTGAGCAACACTATATAAATAGTGAAGTCTTAAATCAGTTATTTTCATTAGGTTCTGTTAATGGAGTGGTATTAGTGTTCAGATAGGAAAACTGGAATGTAATGACCACACAAAATGTGATTCCAGGGTACATGGAAAATACCCAGATTGTCAGAAGTGATGAGACCAAATTTTGAATATGTTTTCTTGGATGATATATGTTTATCTCAATCTGAATCATTTTGTATTGCAATTTTGAAGTTATTTTCACTTCGTCTTCTTAATACAGATGATATACATAATTGGACCTACCGAATAGTTAAAAAAACTGGCATAGGCGAAAAGGATTTTCTGACGCTTCATCCTGAAAATAAATCATCTGGGAGCATCAAATACGACGTTCTTGCTGTCGCTGTTATTATAACTGTGTTGAAAATTCTGTTCTTGCTAGATGATCAATATGAGTGGTAAGTGAACATGATTGCTATTATAGAGTAGGCTCATTTATTACAACTTAGAGTTGTAGAGATGCTTGATAACTGGTCATATTTCTAAGGACACAAAAAATGAATGAGATACAACTTATGATTTGTTGAGTGCTCTATTGTCCTTTTTGCCACCAACTCTGATTTTGTTAAACCTAATGCGATGGATTCTGATTTATGGGTATTTCCTCATAGTATAACCATCCCTCATTGGGGTATGAGTTTAGGACTGTGTCCACACTTAATTGCCATATTGGGCTTACCTCCCTATGTTGACACGTCTCCTTGGCTGGCCTAAGGCATGCAAATGTATCAATCACTATAAGGGGATTCTGAATGCACTGTACCTCACAAAGCCCAAAACTAAGTTTCAAATCACTGGGAATTGGTATACTTTGGCTGTGTTCACATGTAAGTTTTAATCCACTTTTGGTGGACATCAGCAAAGTATCAAGTTGTTCTCTTTCAGCATTATCTTAACTCAGAAAATTCACTCTTCAGTTAGATAAAGTGGAAAGTGGATAGCCATTTCGCTGATGTGTTCTCTGACTCTGAAAGTGGGCTGAGACTGGATTAAAACTTAGGTGTGAATGCAGCTTCAGTGCTGTAGTCCTGTGCAGCAGCTTCATCTTTCCATTTGGCAAGCACATTTCTTCAGTTGTTTGCTAGTTCTAGTATCTGACCACAGCAGAATGCTTCTGAGTCCAGGAAGACTTTCCAAAAGGTGTAGTGTCAAGCTTCAAGAAACCGGTGCCCACTGTGGGATCCAGGCTGATAAAGGCAGGGAAATGGCAACGTGGTGTCTACTGTTCAGAACAAAATTCCTGACCTTTCCATCACAATAACTGACAGATTGGAGAAAATTGCCCATAGGAGCAGCTGTAGAGCCTCCCTGAAATTCTGGCACAAGAGAAAGCCATTCAGTAACACCCTTCTAGCATCAGAAGACTGCATGTTAGTTTGTTGGATTGTTATTGGATTTCTGTCTCATACTGTTTCTCAGAATAAAAAACAGTAAGATGGAAAGTAACATACAAAAGTTGAAATCAGAACTCAGATACTGTAAACTTAAAACTGATTATAATACAAAGGTCTAAGTTGAGAAAACAAACAATAATTCTCAGTTGGGCTACTGCTACCAAACAGCCTTAGCTCAGCACAAGTACTACCAGATTAAAATGCAACTTTATAAGTAAGTATCAGCTGCCCTCAGAAGGAGAGACACGCATTATAGGATGAAAATGATCGAAATGCCTTTTGCTCGGGGGTGTGTGTGTCATCAATTTCTGGTCTCAGTGCAGCAGCCCTTCTCTACTGGATCTTAGATTTTGTCGCAGTTTTGTTCTACTTTTCTCCCAAACCTCATTCACCCCTTTTTCATTTTATTCTCACAACAACCTTGTGAGGAAGGTTACAAAGTGAGGATTTTAACCTAGGAGTTCCTATGTTCTAATCGAACACCGTAGACCAGTGGTTCTCAACCTGGGGGTCGGGACCCCTTTGGGGGTCAAATTACCCTTTCAGAGGGGTCGCGATGAGCCTCCTGCTGCCCTTCCCTCCCACCTCCCAGCTGCTCCGCCCCTGTGGTTGGGGGTCCCCACAACATGAGGAACTCCATTAAGGGGTCGCGGCATTAGGAAGGTTGAGAACTGCTGCCGTAGACTAAGAAGGCAATACTCAAGAGTAAAAGTCATCACACCAGCCCTTTCAAGGGCAATTCCTAAATCCTTGGCCCATAACAGTAAAATACGATCCAAGATAGCTGGACAGAACAATACACTGAACAGTATAATGCCAGCCTCAGTGGTGGAATCATGTTTTAAGTAAAGCCAGGCAGGTCCTGAAAGTGCCTTGCGAATCAATTTCAGAGCTCCACTGAGTATGCAGCTGACACAAACAAGTTAATTTCAATCCATCTGTGCTCAGTCTTCAAAGCTGTATATGTGGGGGGGGGGGCTTTATGAGGGCTACCTACTGCAGGATGGCATGGCGTGGGATAGCATACGTGATGCTGAAATCACTTAGGTATGATTCATTGTGCTTTCATTCGGTTATAACATTTTAAGTGTTTTTAGCCTTTCTGTAAAAAGTTTTGTAAACAGCTATGAAATATGGGAAGCAGTATGGAAATATTTTATATAAACATAAATAAGATGCACTGTGGATCTTGCACTTTTCCCATCATCTTGTTTGTGATTGTCTTCTGAACCATCACCCTTGTCCTTTCTCTGCACCGGGGAAGGTCAGCCTAATGTCTGGAGCCATCTTGAGTTACTACCCAAACAAAGTGCAGGATCACCAACATTAAAAGTTGGCTTTGGGAGTTTCCATGTGACACAAGCCAAGCTAAAATTTTGAATCTGTTAACGTTGAAAATAAGATCTTTGAATATGTGTCTATAGCAGGGGTGTGTACAAATGCAATTTTCAGAATTCGATTTGAATTAAATATCCAAAAATTTGATTCGATGCAAATCTTTAAAATTTGAATTTACCCAAATTCAATTAGAATTAAGCAAATTTGAATCTATTTGTTAGAATTTTTTGTTTCAATTTGCACTTACAAATGTCGACAACATTCGTATGTGCTTGTACGCATCGTTACGCATCCTGTACACATCCGTACATGTCCATAAGTATCCCATATTTATCCCGTATGCAACCCATTTTTGTCCCGTATGGATCCGTACAAATGCGGGAAAGATGCGTATGTGCAAGTATGCATCATGTATGAACCCATACACAAATGATTGGTGAATTGTTTCAACAATTCAAACGAATAGATTCAAAAATTCAAAATCATTCAAATATTTAAATTCAAATTCAATTCAAATTTGAATGTCAAAATTTGAACGAATTCAGTCGAATTTTGAAAGTCTTTGAATATTCGTGCACATCCCTAGTCTATAGTAGCTCAGAGTTTAAATGTATCTCAGCAGTTTGAAAAATAAGGCCTCCATAAATGATGGATTTTATTAATATATTTGCAGGTTGCTAGCAGACTCTGCCAAAGAAAAAAATAAAGACAACGAGACAGGTATCAGCATTTTAGTAGGAATTTTCATTTTGCGTTGCTTTCTCATTTTTTATAAGTTGACAGTGTAGATGTTCAAGGTTGTGAAAGCAGTTTGGGAAATTTGCCAATTGAAAATTAACTGTGAGATCATGCAGACAGTGTGAAAAAGAGCGGTCTAAATCGGCCGTCGGGTTGAACATTGGATGTTTTTGTATGACTTCTGCGTTATGTCTGTTTAATTGTAGCCTGTTAAATCTTATACAGATCCAGAAGCAGCAAAGTAAATGTTAAAAGGCCGACAAAATCTTCAGTTTTTAGGGGGAGAAATTATTCAAGTCAGCCAGTGCAAGTATACCGCTGCCCAACCCTTAATCACATTTTAGGGATTAGGGATAGGCAGCAGAATCATGGACTTTCTTATAGTTCTTCTGTTGTGTTCTAATGCAAAATCCTCTTACCTTCTCTGTGATTGGCATTAACGAGTTTTCCTGTTCCATTTGTCATCTGGAAAATTCAGTATTTGTAGGACTTTATCATATCTTTGTTCACAATATTGTCAGTTGTCAGCACAGTAATGCTTTATCCTCTACCCTTGTAAAGGCATTAAGGACCAAATACTTTCTAGGAGGGGGAAATCATAATTGTTTCCATGGTGAAAATTTATAGGATCTGAACAGAAGTGATAGTGTATATTAATTTAATGGCAGGTGTTGACATTGCTCCTGTAACCTGCACACCTTTGGTCATAGATTCACAAATCTTGACCTTTAAAGGAGATTCCCAATAAGTTTCCAGATATGTACTTCCACTGCACCTTTCTGCTCTTCAGGCATTGCTTTTAAGCACTCGCAAAAAGGAGGGTGATGGCAGGGTGGCCAAGCAAATGAGTGATATGGGGAGGCGAGCAGCAAGCAAGGCAAGTGAGTAAAGAGAAGAGGTTGACCAGGGCAGATGACTTAGGAAGGAGGAAGTACTGGAGGCAAGAAATGGGGTAAACCAAGTAAACAGAAGGAGGGAAGACAAGTTAGGGGAAAATGAAGCTTGGCAAGAAAGCATGGGTGACTGGAAGGAAGCTGAGTTAGAACACCAGAAGGCAGAAGAATGGTGGTGGGGCTCCAACGGTGCCTGAAATATTTTTTTTATGCTGGATAGGGCAGCACCACTGGTCATGCAGTTTTAATTAACAAAATATCTTCCAGATTTTGGTCATTTCCTTTTTTTCCTCCCAATGCTATCACAGAATGGTATAATTAGATCAGATTGTTTGAATCCCTCCTCCCTTACATTAAACTTCTAGACCAGTGGTTCTCAACCTGCGGGTCGGGACCCCTTTGGGGGTTGAACTACCCTTTCAGAGGGGTCGCGACAAGTCTCCTGCCTTCCTGCCCCATCCTCACCCGAGCTGCCCCACCCCCGTGGTTGGGGGTCCCCACAACACGAGGAACTGCATTAAGGGGTCGCGGCATTAGGAAGGTTGAGAACCACTGTTCTAGACTTTGTTGATGCAAGGCATGGCTTTCACGTGAAATATGATAGAATATAAAGAAGTGTATGTGGTCTTTTTAATTACATTTTATAGGACTATCCTCCCTGTCCAATAACATATGAAGAACTAGGAATACAGGTTGCCCCTCTTTGGTTTATAGAGAATTAAGATAAATTGCTGCATCTGGGTTTGGGCCTAAAGAGCATGTTATAATGAGATTATTAAATTATTAAATCCCTTGGGAAGGGAGAAGGAATATTAAAATATAATTCTGATTTCTACTGTAGGTTGTCCAGTTTTTGACGTTAAGAAGTGGTACATGGTTATAAAAAATGCTCTGGATGAAGAACAGAAGAAGTTCAATGAAGAAAGAATAAGGTATGATCAGTGCCTGACAATTTCTGAACTATGTTGAAAATTAAAAATATCTACTAAAGTTGTAAATTAAAAATATCTACTAAAAAAATTTGTTTGGAAACTTTCTTTGTGTTTAAATATTTTAGATTATTCTGGTTTCCTTTTCTGTCTTCTAGCCTCATCACTGTGGTTTAAGAAAGAAATAACAACAGGAAAGAAATAGTTTTGAGGGAAAAATATGGAGGCATTTTAAGAATATTAGTCTTCTGGAGGCCACATTATTTTGGAATAAAATAGCTAGAGAAAACAATGCAGATCTGTACTACATTTCCTGATTTTAAACGGATTCTTTGATTTAACTCAGGATTGTAGTATTTGTTTGCTAGTCCAGCTGTCCTTGTGTTACCTGTAATTTCCCAAATAATCACAAATACCCACAATAATTTTAATTGAAGAGTTTACCTTTTTGCACTTTTGGGAAAATAATGAAACTAAACAGAAAACTTTGTTTTATAACTATGACTATTCTCAGCATAAATCATTGTCTCTATTTCCGTGTTTCATCTTTTCCATCTGTAGGCTTTATTTTTGTATGCCTGAAATTTGATGTGGTCAAGTGACTAATCAATAAAGTTTATTCATTCATTCATCTGTAGGCATTTATGGAGATGTGAGAAGCCACCAGTGTATGCACCCCAAAGAAAGCAGGTGGCTGTCAAGAGAAGACGTAAGTAATTGATCTGTTGTTCGTTTTCTCTTTTTGAAAATCTTCAGGAGAGATTTATGGTATCTTCATTATTGTCAGTAAATATCCGTGCTTATAGAAAATAATAAATGTATTTTTTGTTTTTTAATTGAATTTTTAAAATCACTCATATTTCTTTTTATACTGGTTTTGAGCATCATTAAAAACTTTCTAGCAGCCTAACCTTTGGCTCCTGGTGGATGCCCGGAAGAAAGCAAAAGAACAAAAAACACAAACACAAACTTCCAGGACCTCTGGCCATTTTGTCCTGGAGTAAAATTTGTTCCTGATCCCAAAAGTGGCAGTCAGTATTATCCTGGGCACATCAGAAAGGGCTACAAGAAGTGGTGGGATGGAAGAGGAGTGAAACAGCAACTTTGGTGCCTTTCATCATGGGCAGCCCATATGGTTCTAGGCCACGTACAGTTTGAAGGGTTTAGGTGGTCCAGCTGGCCAAGAGAAAGTTCCCAAAGAGGAAAAGGCTTCAAAGGAGACCATTGGGGATGGGAGAGAGACAGGGATAGACAGGACAAAGGTTTTTAAGGGATCCCTTGGACCAGGGGTTTAAGCTTTTTTGTTCCACTGACCCCTTTGCCAGTCAGATGAAAACTACAGAGCCCTTCTCAGAATGTAGTGGCAGATAGTTTTAGGACACTCAACATTGGCAATTCAACCTCATGGGCCACCTGGAAACTTTCCATGGACTTCTAAGGGGTCTGTGGATCCCTGGTTAAGAATCCCTGTCTTAGATAGAGGGGAAGAATCAATATGGTGTTATGTGAGAAAGGTCAAAAGAGGGGAAACTGTGGAAAGAAGTTGGAAGGTCTTGAAAAAAGGTTTGTGTGAATTCAGAGAGGTCAGAGTGACGAGAAGCAGTTGGGCCACTGTGTGAAACGGGATGCTGGGCTAGATGGGCTGTGGCCTATTCCCACAGGGCTCATCTTATGTTCTAAAAGAGAGGTTTCCCAGGCGAGCAAAGAGGATGTGGTCTGAATGGGAGAAAAAGGGGACGAAGCAGAGAAAGGTGGCAATAGAATTGTGAAACACGAGATAGTTTCTGTACGGTAAAACAGAGGAGATCTATAAAGCAGCAGCAGACCTGGTAGGGAAAACGGGGGTGCTTCATTTAATAGGACTCTTCCTTTGGATGAAGATTAGCATCCCAGAGGGTATCAGAAAGGGCAGAGACTCTTAAGATTTCCTTGCATAAATAGAAAAGTTCCTTTTGGTCAAGGTTGGGTTCCCCTGGAGACGTCAGGCAAAGCCCCTACCCTCTGCCCACCCAGAGATCTTTGGTATTTACTAGAGTCAATAAGCTTTCTTTTAATTAAAGTTGGTTCCCCTGAGTTTCTTAGGTAGGGACCTTCCCTTCTGCCCTTGGGCTAAGTAGGAATCATCCTCTTTTTTCCTGTAGGAAGCTTCCTTTTGATCAAGTTGGCTTCCTTTAGTAGTTTCAGGCAGGAATGTTCCTTCCTGACCTACCCTGGGAAATAGTTTCATCCAGGCAAAGAACCCAGAGAAAAGCTATCACATCCTCCTTGCCCAGAGAGGTAAAGGGAAAGTCATCATCCCACTGCCTGCTGGCTCAGACTGGATCTGCCGCTGTTGCCCTGGCCAACCATACTGTCTTTCCCCAAGCGTTCTACTGTAACCATAGTATGTTCTTTATCCAATGGTTGCTGCTGCTCCCTTTCAGGTTTCACTCCTCCTTCTGCCTTAGACGGACTCTTGGGATTTAATACGGTAAATGGGAAAAATAAGTCCTTTTAATCAAGGCATGATCTTTTAAGGGTATCGGGCAGAAGCGCCCCCTCCTAAGAGAAGGGTGTTGCCCCACTGCTTGTTGGCTAAACTCCGTTGCCCTCCCTTTTCTAAAACAACAATCATATTTACTTCAAGCCAAGAAACCTTGTTCCTTGTGGATTTTAAAACCGTATGATATGCAAGGCACAACAAGTTTGCATAAAGAAAAAGAGGGCAATAACTTCCTCTTTAACAAGGAAATAAGAGCAGGACTGTCCTATTCAAATGAATTGCTTATTCACTGAAATGAATTTTGGATTAATACCTTCTTGGCTGTTCTTTGCTGCATTGCTGGTGGCATCCTGGGAGATGGGAGTGTAGTCTTCAGCAGTACCGGAGTTAAGATACTTATTCTTTCTAGGGAGTTCAAACTGGCATGAAACAAGAATAAATAAAAATACAAGTCATCACTAAAGCAGCCTAGAAAACCCCCTCACAACCCATGAGCAGGAAGTATCAAATAATTCAGCACCTGTCAGGTTACAGTTTAGAATTATTACGTGGCTAGAATGAAAAGATAGCAGATCTCAAATCAGGGAGTATTTTAAATATTTATTTAAAATATTTTTATACTGCTTCCCATTCTTAAAACAGGGGGAAAGCTTCTCTCTCGCTCTGAATTGTGTACAACTTTGAGCAGTTTGGCCTTGTGGTTAGAGTGCTGGAGTCATATCTCGTAGTCACCGGGTTTGATTCTGAACTCCTCCACAAAATCAGCTGGGTGGCTTTGGGCTAGTCACATGACACTTGTCATGAGTGGCCTTGGGCTAGTCACATCTCCTATTTCAGCTCTCACAGCCTCACCTACCTCACAGGGTGACTATTGTGGGAAGAAGAACAGAAAGTTTGTCAGCTGCCTTGAGACCCCTCAAATGGATGAGAAAAGTGAGGGATAAAAGCCAACTCTTCTTGACTGGAAAAGGCTTCCTCCATAGATCTTGAAGAAGTGCTAAGAGACATGTTCACTTAACTCTCTGGCTCCCACATAATTTAGGGCTTTAATACACAAATACTAACACCATGAATTGTTCCTGATACCTGTACATGTTGAGAAACAGTGCAGTGCCTGCGGGATTAGCCTAATACAATCTGAATTTTCTGCATAAATCCTAATATCCAAGCAGTTTCAAGAGAAGTGGCCCACAAAGTGCAGTGTCATAATCCAGTGAGGGTGGTGGTGGTTCCGAACAGAAACTGCTATGTTGGATGGTCTCCGTCCTGGGATGGTTTGAGTTGTCATACCAATCTAAGCTATGCACAGATGTTCATAGTCATTGCAGCCCCCAGAGCATATGTGACACTTTGATGTCAAGAAGAAAAGAAAGCTCAGCAGTTTCTCATGGTGGGTTAGTGTTATTTTGTGCATTGCAGGTCACTACACTCAAGGTTTGTTCTCTGACAGTGTTCCTGTCTTGTTGTGATTCAGTTTCAGGTTTGGGGCCTTCATCCATTTTACCAGGATTTTGCCCCAGGGTAACACACATGTTGGCAGCATTGAACACTGCTCAGCGGTCTAGCAGAAGCAACACAGCTAATTTAGCTTTTCTCTTTTCTACCAAATGTCGTTGACTAAGGTGGCAATTACTATGCTGCAAACAGCCCTAAACTGGACTGGAATGAATTCAGATAGTCTTTTCCAGCCAGCCACCATTTCTCCGTGTCATTGCACAGGTACACACCCAAACAGTTGGCTACATGGCACTGATTATCAAGTGCCGTAGGACTGTCTATAAGGAGTAGCAAAATTGCTGTTGCTCTGAGGATAATGGGTGAGGCAATCTCCCTGTAGCAAGAAGAGGAGTAGGAGTAGGAGTTGGCTTTTCTACCCAACTTTTCTCACCCTTTTATGGAGATTCAAAGCAGCTGACAAAGCTCTCTATTCTTCTCTAAACAACAAACACCCTGTGAGGTAAGTGGTGCTTTGAGAGCTTTGGAGAGACCTGTGACTAGCCCAGGGTCACCCCGACGGCTTCGTGGAGGAGGGTGGAATCAAACCCAGTATTCCCAGTTAAGAGTCCAGCTCCTTAACCACTAGACCAGTGATGGCAAACTTTTGGAGCTCAGTGTGTCAAGATTGGCAAAAAACCCCACAAACCCTAGCTTAACTCAGGTGCTGTGTCACATCTAGAAATATACATAATTTTGTGGTATTTGTAGCTCTAGTAAAAAAAAGTTATATTTTTGATACAGTGGTACCTCGACATACAAGTGCCCTGACATACAAGTGTTTTGAGATACAAGCCGCCGAGCGAGTGATATTTTGCTTTGAGATGAGAGCAAGATTTGAGATACGAGTATGTAAATACAGTACAGTACATAACAAAAACAACTGAGGTGGTGTTTTGGGAGCTGGAATGGATTAATGGGAAAATTGCTTTGAGATACGAGCGATTTGGCATAAGCGCAAGGTTACGGAACGAATTAAACTCGTATGTCAAGGTACCACTGTATATATATATTTATTGAAAGCGAAAACAATTCTTTACATTAGTGACTTTTTTGTTGCCGAATTTCATGTGCTAAATCTTCAATTGAAGGTTAGCATTTTGTACACTTCAAGCCCAAGCAAGCATTACTAACTACATCTGTCGGTTTTTTTATTGGTTTTAATATTATTTAATGCTGAGAATAAGGTCTCACAAAAGTACATAGAGGGAAAAACCATGAGTAAATCCATCACTGCCTCACACAGGTCTTCAGTCCTCTAGCTGCCAGGAGCACAGACGCACTGCGTGACCCAACAGTGTGATGACGTGACGCCATTGTGACTCCGATGCCGGGCACAGACAGTGCCTCTGTGCTCCCAGTATCCTGTAGGCCGCAAGCCAGAAGCAGCCTGTGGCCTACAAGATACCGAACAGCAACAATGTCCCCAGGTGCCAGGGTGACCATGTGTGTCAGCCAAAAGGGCTTGGCGCGTCACCTGTGACACGCATGTCATAGGTTGGCCATCACTGCACTAGACCAAGACATTTGCCTCTTCCTGGATCTATTTTACAGAGCCCTTCTTGCTAAATTGTATCAACCAACACAATTAAGAATTGAGGGCACAGGTGCCTGGTCCACATCTTTAGCCACAGTAACTGAAAGTGATCTTGCTAATAAGAACAAGACACTGATCTGAATAAGATGGGATTAGCTAGAGGGGTGAGATACAGATCTGTTAAAATATGAGCTCATTTATCATTGAGAAAATATTTTAGAGTTCTTCAGTGTGTACAGTATGTACAGGTTAATCTTTTCATAGGCCCACTGTTAGGGAGTAGGGCAGTTCACTAAAGATGAAATGATACTTTTGCTTCTACAGTAGTGTGTGCAAAACACCATTTTGAATGCTTTATGGGCCTTGGTTGAAGATCTAGCAAAGTCGGCCCACGTTGCTTCTGGCTACTCCACTGGCCTTTTCTGACTCTGGAAGAGGTGTGGCTGCCCATAGCCATGTTGCCCTGCAGAAGCCTGCCAGAGCTCCCTTCCCCAAGTCCCTGCCATACCTCTAAACAATAAATAAGAGACCTGGCAGGCACCTGGAGAAGTCCCAGCAACCCCGGAAATGCACCCCATGCAATATTCTCACCTAAGGAGTTTGCTGAGAGTCGAACCTAGCAAACTCTGGTCCGTGAGCAGAAGGCAATGCTATGTTGAATGTTTCACGAAACCCTCCAAATAGTATTTTGCATACTTCTACTGATTCTATAACTTTGTATCCTTCTGCTACTCACTACCTTAGCACCAAACTGCAAAGCTTTTCCACTCTTAAGGTCCTTCGGTCCTGTGAGAACTGTTAACACCCTGCTTCTCACTTGGGATGTGTTATCCCTGCACTGGGCAATGTGCACGAATGTTCTTTTGGCGTTCGAATTTGAGTCGATTCGAATGTCGAAACATTCCGTTCAATTCAAATGTTTAAAATCCGAATGCAAAAAAACCTGATTCAGATCCGATACCTTTGAATCGTATTTGTTTGAATGTTAGATATGAATTTGAAGATACATTTGTATGTGTTATACGTATTTGTCTGCATTTCGTATTATCCCATATGCGTCCCGTTTTTGTCCTGCATTATAAGCACAAATGCATACCTGAATGTTCTGGAACATTTGAAATTTGTTCAAATGTTTAAATTCAAATGTGAAGATCTTCTATTCAAATTTGATGTCCAAGTTCAATCAAATTCGATTGAATTTTGAATGTTCAGAAATTCCTACACATCCCTACCTTGCACTGCCCTCCCAGCATTTCTGTCGCATTCAGCAAAATGCCACCAAAATGAAACAAATCCAACAAGAGCAACACAAAGACATGCAGCCGTTGTTCAGGGTCCTTGCCGGTAGTCCCCAGTATGCTTGGCCCTTTAGCTTCACTTTGGCTGGTGACAGCCTGCAGCTAAGCTATCTGTCTTGCTCCTTTTCTGCTTGCTAGCGGGTTGTTTCCCATGCCTGAAGTTAATGGCCTGGTTTGGTAAGGGAACAAGCTGGCTGTGATGTTGTTTGATGGGACAACATTCTGAAGAGATGCCTTTTTTTCCCCCAATTCATAGTGTGATTGGCATAGTTTAAAGTGACGATGGAATAATTTGCTCTGCTTTTTATACCCTGCCTGCCCCAAAGAAAGAAAGAAAAACCCAGGTTGACTAAGAAGAGATTACAGTGAAAATTAGCAGTGTTGTGCGACATCCCTGTTCTTTCAGGAAGATTATATGCTTTGTTAATATTTATTTATTACTACTAAATTCAGTGTATTAGTGCTCTGCAGTGTTTAGATATGGCTTAAGGAATGTGGGAGGAGAATTAAATGCTTATCACAGCAATTTGCTTTGTACAGAAATGGTAGTGGACCTTCAGAAACAATTTTGTGCATTGACTGGCTGCGAGTTGCCCAGGGAGAAGCAAAAACCTTCGAGTTTCAAGTTCACTTGGACTCCGGAAAGCACAGAAAGAAGCTGCTTTCATGGACATAGCCTAGATGGAATTTTGCAACAAAAAGGCAAAGTGTTTACCACTAAGAACAGAGTCTATTGGCTGTGCACAACCAAATTATGCAGAGACACGTAAGTATTCGACACTCCTGTATAAATTGTTGGCTAAATATGTGAGTTTAGCAAACAAGTGTATATTAAAGCATTTTGGGTGTGTAAAAGAAGAAATCACGTATTGTGTAGGCTTAGGTTCACTGCACGTGGCTGCCGTTCAGTTTTCCTAATACGATTTATCTTCAGTTTGTGAAGAAAGATCCTAGCATTAGACATCTAATTCCTATGTTTATAAATTAACAGCACAGTCCTATTCCTATCTGTTGCCAGAGAAGTAAATGTTTTCTCGGGAGTAATTGCTGTTGTTTGACAGTCGCTAGTCATACTTTGCTGAAGGAACAGGGGGCACTCTATGAAGCTGATGGGTAGGAGCGTAAGGTCTGACAGGGGGAAGTATTTCTTCACACAGAGGGTCATCGGCCTATGGAATGTGCTGCCAGAAGAGGTGGTGACAGCTACCAGTCTGGATGGCTTTAAGGTAGGGTTAGACAAATTTATGGATGACAGATGTATCAATGGCTACTAGAACGAATGCCTAGGTGCATCTTTCAGGCTGAGGGGGGGGGGAGGAAATGGGGCGCTTCTAGGGCCATCTGCTGGGACTCGAGAGCAGGAGAAGGTTTGTCCTTGTCTCTGCTTGAGATGCCCATGAGCATTTGGTGGGCCACTGTGTGCGACAGGATGCTGGACTAGATGGGCTGTGGCCTGATCCAGCAAGGCTTCTCTTATGTTCTTATGTTCTTAACACTTATAGAGACGAATCATTTTTGCAGTGCAAAATTAGTCTCAGTTTTCATAATTTAAAAAGGACAAAGCCTTCTGTCCTTTATAGCAGTTTGTAATGCTTTAGTCTTTAGGGTATCATAAGACCTCAGGTACAGATTATAAACGGAGCAATGCTCAGTGCTCTTAATTGCTTCCCACAAATGAAGAGTTTGATGTTTGCCTTGTCCACAGTAGGCATTTTTCCTCACGGTGAGGCTAGACGGCCTCCATACCCTCCGTCTGTCAGTCACCAGGAAACATTTTTAGGTAATTATAGGTAGAAGGGGCGCCATCAGACTAGACCACAAAATGGCGGTCCATAAGTCACAAGGTCAGAGTCCAAATATGCTGAATTTATTTATTATTTATTTAATTATTTACATTTCTATCCCGCCCCATACCCGAAGGTCTCTGGGCGGGTAACAATAGGTTAAAATAGACTAAAACAAGATACAAATTAAGAACAGATACAGATTAAAATGAAATACAGATAAAACAAGATGCACACTTAAAAACACCTTAAAATTCAACAAATTTTACCCCTTTATCATAAATTCATAGTGAATTTCAAGCAATCTCACCCGTCTGCACCTCGGAGGTTAGATTATTCCATAATCTAAGGGCTACAGCTGAGAATGCGCCTAAGCCCCCCAACAGACCAGATGCTTAAGCAGTTCAGCAAAGAACGTGATGTTCAATTTAGGCGCTCTTGAGAGTTCCTTCTTCTCTGATGGAACCTGAAAAGACAGAACAGCTAGAAAGCAACAGGTTTGCTACAATGTGGAAAGCAAGCTGCCAAGGAAAGAAATACCTGGTGACCATTGGTGGTGGTGCATTATCATAGTGCTAAAGTCCTGGACACAGTTTGCTAACTCTTTCCCTTTTGGCAATTCAGGCAGCTAGCATTTCATGCATCACATTGTTTCCTGTGAGCGGAACTTTAAGGTCAGATCTCAGTTGCTTCCTGCTCCTGGGCTAACGATGCTTTGCAGATTTGTAAGTGCTAGCTGAATCCTTAGCTGATTGGGTAGTGTTAATAGAATGAAGCATTTTTCTGTACGTTTCCTTGGAAAATACATTTGTATATGTTTTTCTCTTTTTTTCTATATAGGAACTGCTGTCACGAGCTTCACTATAAGGAGTCTGATTTCCCCCAGACGTACCAGTTTGTTCTCAACCTGTTCTCCTTCCTTTTGCAAGTTCAACCCTCTCTCATCCATGAAGAAGTCTGTGTACTGGAACATAAACTCTTTCATTCAGAAATTTCTAACAAATTGAAAACATCAAAAAGGTCCAGACGCCGTCCTAGGAAAAGGAAGACTTAAGCCACTGAAACAACCCATGCAAGCTGGGTGGTTTTTTCTTTGGATTCCACTGAAATTGCCACCTTCCCTGCGTTCATTTGCACTTCAGTCTGGTTGAGATGCCACAGTCGCTCTGGTTTATGGCAACAGAAATTAGTGGCAGCTTTGAACACACCCAGCTCCTCTTACTTCTCCTTCCCTTTTTGAGTATGTGTTTTCATGTGTTTGGCTTATTAGTTTTCCGTAAGATCCAACTGGAAAACTGTGGTTTGAACACTCCTTACGTACCAGAATTGAAAAGCAGATTTGCTGGAACTACAGATATGTGACCTGAATCGGACCATACAGTTTGCACACAGAGAGACATTTTAATGCAAATAATATATTGGTTGAGATCTAAATGTTTTTGTTTTCTATACAGTTTTAATTGCAGAATAAAGTTTTACTTTATTTTTGTGGATTCTGGACTTTTGTCATTAATCCTGATATATTGCCTTTGGGGAAGGAGGACTCAAAGGAAATTTGTCAATTACCATGTTACTGCTTTCTAATAGCAGCGGCAGCCAGCAACCATAGAAATACCCCAAACCAGTGTGCACTGGTTCATTAGCATTGCTGGAACTCCACAGCACATAGTAGTAGTAGTAGTAGTAGTAGAAGAAGAAGAAGAAGAAGAGTTGGCTTTTATACCCAACTTTTTTCAACCATTTATGGGTTGTGGGAGCTCAGAAAGAGAGCAGTGACTAGCCCAAGGTCACCCAGCTGGCTTCATGAAGGAGTACAGAACCAAACCTGGTGTCTACGACATATGGCACAAGACCAAACTGGCTCTCTTTTGGGCCAGTATCTTCATTCTGATGCACTCTACTCCTGCCTAATGGAATGCATTATACTTTGATGGCAACTGGCTGCTTATAAGTGGAGGTGACTGCTCCACAAGACTGAAAGACACACATTTCAGTTGCCAAGTTGTTTGACTTTTAGCTCAGGTGCCAATATGTCCAGAACTTGCCTCTCCCTAGAGTTCTTTTGTTCTTTAGAATTCTGTAATGGTGTAGGAACACAGCATAGTGGTACTAAGTACAAAAAATGGTCTCATAGATCTTCAGGTTTATTGCAGCTGGGCATATTTCTTTCTGAAAACACTTTCAAAAAATTCTTAGTAAATTCTCATCCCATCTTTCCACCAAAAAGGTACACAAGGCAGCTTCCAGTATTTAATACAATGAGCTGTAGGAAGTAAACTAAAATATGTTAAAACTAAAATATATTAAAATTACAGTTCATACAAAACAAAACTTCCTGCTTAATTAATTGCTTAAACTTGAATTGTAGCCTCACTTTCCTAAGAGAAGCAGAAGTCAAAGGTAAAATCTTCACCTGAGGGGCATCTCACCTGTCTCCCCAACCAGAGTTATGAAGACTGGAAATCAAATTTACTGTGGTCAAGTAGACCCAAAGTGCAACATAACCGTTTGTGACCTATTCTTTTCAATAAAAGAGTTAAAAATCTAGCAGACTGCTGGTGCAATTAAAACACGTATTTTTCAGTCACCTTTAAAGACCGTGTTGTCTTTCTGTATCATCGGAATTTTGCTCAACTGAAGTGACATTCAGTTCAGATTTTGGCGTTTTTCAATTATTAAAAGTGTGGCTGTATATCATTTTCTTAATTTTTTTAAACTGCTTATAAATGAGTAAATATATAGCATGTTGTAGCAGTCTCATTGCTACAGAAGTAACAAACACTTCACTAACCTCATCTACCGTTTTCCCATTCTCTTTCTGAGTTCCATTTACTTTTAGTAATTATGTATTAATGGGAGAGTTGTTTCTGAAAAATACTGTGTGGGAAGTGTGTGGGTTGGTCGCTCACGTAGAATATGAGCTATATGGAAAAGGTTAAAAATGGTGAACAGTATCTGTGGAGACAAGTGAAGCAAACTTCTGTATGAGGCTTGCACCTCTTCCTCTTTTCCCCAAATCCAAATTCTGTGTGCCTGCTCATGAACGGCCTTGCCATTTGTAATTCTTCCTCTTCACCACAAAACGTTTAAGCACTGAAAGAATTAATGTGTGAAATTAACAGCATGAAACCAGTCATTTACCTGTTTTTCCTCTTGCCAATAGACTGGCTTGTGTGCACTTTTGCTTACATACATCCCCTTCCCAAATATTTTTGTCTGACTGTATTGTCTAGATCACTGATGCCCAATCTGGGGCCTTATTCTGAAATATATCTCGGGATAGGAGTCTGCGGTCCGCATGCTAATGCAGACTGAAGTAAGTCTCACCTGGGGCCTGCCATAGTCTGAACTTGGACGAGGACAGCAGCCCCCTGTGATATATTCCAGAATAAGGCCAAGTGTGGAAAGGTCCTGGGAAACACGTATCCCCAGGGGTACAAACCACATTTAGGGGTACACTAAAAATGAATAATGCCAGAAAATACCAGTAACAATTACAACATGCAAATTTCAAATGAAGGGTACAATTTATGGAAATTGGCTGCCAAGGGTATAAAAGTAACAATAGGGATAGATTGACCGAGTACCTTTGGACCTTTCCAAATGCAAGTTAAATTGTGCCCTGTTTTCTGACACATGAGCGACAGAAGCTCATATGTAGTCTTTTAAAGGCTTGTATTTAATTGCTTACCACCTTTAGAAAAATGATGCCCTGCTTAATTAGAGGCCTTTTTTTTGTTTTTCATGTTGCATTGTTGTCTCAAGAATTTAGATGTGCTTTTTTTTTATATTGGAGCATCGCAATGTAAACTTCAGTGAACTAAATCCTGAAGCTCTTTTTATTTCTCCGGTAGACCAGTGGTAAATCTTTTAAAAAGTACCTCTAATGCAACAGCTCTTCACATGGATCCACGAGGAGGTCTGCTGAGGGAACATGGAAGTTAAATATATACTGTAATTAAGTATAGCTCCCAAAATAATAATGAGTGTTGTGAACGTCAAGCTAATTAAAATGGTCTAAATTCTGAAAAAAAATTACTGATTTTTCTTCAGTTTTGTCAAAGTCTAATCTCTCTTTGCTCACATTAATGTTTACAGGCTTTTGAAGCATGGCAGAAGGCACCTGAACTTGACTGACAGGCGCATTCTGCAGCGGTGGAGTTGCATTTCTCAGGCAGCCTGATGGTGTGGGATAGCCCAAAGGAAAGGTGTGTCTCTCCATACCCTCAGCAGTGCCTGCTATGTCTGCATGCATTTCAGTTACAGTTCCTTGTTCCCTTATGAACGCAGCCTAGTCCTGTGTTTTTCTCCCTAAATGATTTCCTTGTGATTGCATCCATAATATTGCTTCGAATGTTAAAAAATGATAAATTACTACTTCTGTCTCCTCCTTGCACTTTAGATATTAAATCCTTTCCGTGGCTTGTTTTTTGTAATAAAATTATTCTATGAGGCTCATCTTGCTTGTTGCTCACTTTATATTAAAGGAAGCACGTGCTGATTTTTTGTTATTAAAGCCAGTAGTGTTAGGGAACTCAGTTCGAGTCCTCATTTGCATTTGCGAATGCTAGTACACATCAAAACGACCCCCGATGCGGCTGGACGCTCAGCTGAGTCCAGATGTATGTCCAGGCACCGCCATCTTCTCGGAGGCTGGCAAAACTGTGCATGCGCCGGTGCCAGTACCAGGACAACAGTGACACCGTGCACATGTGTGCTACCTTCCCAGGTAACTTGACATGCCAGTGTGCTTCCGTGGCACAATAGATGGCCCCCAGCACCCAGAAGAGATACAAATGCTCTTTCTCTGGTGGCTGGGAAAGGTAAGGGATTGGACATGTGTGGTGCAAGGTTTCCTGCGCCACGGCTAGTGGACGTTGGGGGAGTTTCTGGGATAGTAGGAGACGTTTCTGGTGTGGAAACACCTCCTGCAAGGTCAAATGGTGCTAACATGGAGTAGCAGGCCAAGTGCAAATTGGCCTCAGGTTAGTTATCTCAACCCAACAAAATCCTAAGATAATAAATTTCTTATATATTGGTCAAGAGCACTTTCACTCCATTGCCAAAGAGATTCTCTCTTTCTGTCTCCCGCCACTTGTAAATTACCTAAAAATACTGAGAAAAAGCAGCCCCTTCACTGTTTATGCTTGGTTTTCACAGGATGCCACAGGTTCAGTTTCTACCACCTCCACATGAAAAAAAAACAAAAGAAAAATAGTTCCAGGGGAAGGATTCATGTGCTGGTTCAGAGTTTTCGCCACTGTTTTCTCCCTAACCAAGTGCAGCTTTTCTCCCTTAAATTACTGAAAAGCTAAAAGTACATTTCAAGAAAACAAGGCATTCCCTACCATATCATTCTGGACAGAACAATGTACTTAATGCTGGGTATTGAATATGAGTATTTAAGGACACTTAAAACTTTAATAAGCAGATTAATGTTGCAACCTAAAATCAAGATTCATTGAGCTAGAAGAGGTTGCAGGAGGAGGAGGAGGAGAATTTACTTTTCTACTCCACTGTTCTCACCCATTTAAGGGGACTCAAAGCGGCTGACAAAGCTTTCTATTCTCCCCACAACAGACACCCTGTGAGGTAGGTGGGCTGTGAGAGCTCAGAAAAGAGGTGTGACTTGCCCAAGGTCGCCCAGCTGGCTTTGTGGAGGAGTGCGGAATCAAACCCAGTATTCCCAGTTAAGAGTCCGGCTTCCTAACCACTATACGAAAGAGCATGGACTTTGCATAAAATTAGGGGATCTATGTTGTCAATGTTGGCAGACAGGTCCTGGGTGCTGGTGGTACCACAATAACCATCCTTAATACCCACTGTCAGCCTTTGCAGTAAACAGAGGAAGGGTGTCATCGTGAATGGTTTGCTTGAGATCAACAACCACACTATGTTCAGGCCACATCTGAATTGGAGTGCTGCCCAGATATATATACCTATGATTCAGCAAGCATGAGGGCACAAGTCCTGTTAATGCAGGTTACTTTCTGAGGAGAGAAAGAGAGGTGTGTGGACAGCATCTTTTTCAGAATCAGGAACTCCAGCTCAATTGAGTTTTGGATGGGGTGTAGTACATTGCTTCTGAGGAAAGTAAATGACTAACCTAAGATTGTTTTAATATTTTTGTTAAGTGTAATCAATAAACTCAATGCTTTTTACCAGCCCTTCAAAGTTCAAAACCATGTTTGATTAGTCTCCGTTGTTCAAGTTGCTCTTAGGAAAGATTATGAAGCAAGATTTGTGCACGCAGTGCCTGGCCCAGTGGCAAAGTAGTGCTTCCATTTATTACAGGTGGAGGCTGGGTCCATTAGTAAAGATTATTTACTTCATGGCACCATCTTCCTTATGTCAATTTGGAAGAAAATCCCATCAATTCAATAATCCCTACTCTGCAGGAAGTGAATCTGGGAATGCGGTCCACACTTCCAATTCAGTTGTTATAGAGTGTTTTTCCACTGTCACTAAAAGTACCCATTAAGTACCCATTAATGGGTACAAAAATGCCATTACGTACCCATTTATGGGTACTTAATGGGTACTTTCAGTGACAGTGGAAAAACACCCATTATTTGAAGTCATGAGATCAGTCACCGACAAAAAATTGATGAAAAAAAATCCATGTTTACCTGATGTTGTTAATAAACAGTTTGTTATGCTTTCTCATGTATGTACGTCCAACAAAGACCTTGTTATTTTTGTTGCTGTTCAGTCTTTCAGTCATGTCCAACTCTCCAAAACCCCATGGACCATAGCAAACCAGGCCCTTCAGTTGTCTACTGTCTCCTGAAGTTTGCTCAAGATCACATTTGTTGCTTTCATTACATTATCAATCCATCTCCTCCTCTGTCCTCTCCTCCTTTTGCCATCAGTCTTTCTCAGCATCAGGGACTTTTCCAGTAAATCTTGTCTTCTCATTATGTGGCCAAAGTATCTGAGCTTCACTTTCAGTATTTGTCATTCCCATGAACAAAGAGGGTTGATTTATGATTGGTAGATTTGTGTGTGGGTGTTCACAAAGAAAGAACAAGTTTATTGATTACTCAATACTGAGTCTGACCCTATCAAAAGGAATCATTTAAATAAAATAATATATAAAATCAGCATTCTGTCCAATTCGTTCATCCTTCTGGACTATGGAGGAAGGCTCAAATCTTCAGGGCCTTGAGGATGAACAGGGCTGCTCTTAGTGTTCATCTAGTAGTCCCGTAAGCAATTATTTAGGGTAGTAAAAACCAGAAAAGATTGCCAAGAGCTCCAGAGGGATCTCTTAGCATTGAGTGACTGGGCAGCCAAGTCAAATGTGCTTTAATCTTAACAAGTGCAAAGAAATGCACATCAAGGCCAAAAGTCCAAATTATGTCAATAAACTGATGGGGTCTCAGCTTTCTGCAACACCCCAGGAAAGGGATCTTGGTGTTCTGGTGGACATTTCAATGAAGGTGTCAACCCAGTGTGCAGCAGCAGCAGCGAAAAAAGGCTAATTTAGTGCTGGGAATAATTAGGAAGGGAATAGAAAACAAGTCAGCAAGTGTCATTTTGCCTCTTTATAAATCTATAGTGAGGCCATATTTGGAATATTATGTACAATTCTGGTTACCACACCTCAAAAAGGATATTGTGGAACTGGAAAAGGTGCAGAAAAGGGCAATCAGAATGATTAAGGGTCTGGAACACCTCCCTTACGAAACTAGGCTGGAACGTCTAGGCCTCTTCAGTCTGGAGAGATGGCGTTTAAGAGGGGACCTGATTGAAGTATATAAAATTATGCATCGTAAAGAAAAGGTGGATAGAGAAAATTTATTTATTTTCTCTATCACACAACACTAGAACCAGGGGGCACTCTATGAAGCTGTTGGGTAGGAAAGTTGGATCCGACAAGGGGAAGTATTTCTTCACCCAGAGGTCATTGGTTTATGGAATTTGCTGCCGGAAGAGGTGGTAACAGCTACGAGTCTAGATGGCTTTAAGGTAGGGTTAGACGAATTAATGGATGACAGATGTATCAATGGCTACTAGAATGAATGCCTAGGTGCATCCTTCAGGCTGGGAAGGAAAGCAGGACACTTCTAAGACTATTTGCTGGGATTTAAGAGTAGGAAAAGGTTTGTCCTCGTCTCTGCTTGAGATGCCCATGACCATTTGGTGGGCCACCATGTGCAATGGGAAGCTGGACTAGATGAGCTGTGGCCTGATCCGGCAGGGCTTCTCTTATGTTCTTATGTGTGTAGTTTGTTCTTGCTGTCAGATAATTGATAGTTTTCTAGAAGGGGAGTTATTGAGTAGAATCCCCAATGCTATTGTAGAGACAGTGTTCCAGAAAGAAATGTGCCAGGTCTTCCAAGTGTCACCATATAGACAGTATATTCTATGATCACGAAGCTGGTTAGGGTCATGGAAGAAACAAACATGACCTTTGGCCCACTGTGGGAGGCAGCGGAGGCCAAAAGGGCCTGGCAGCAGGTTATACTGCATAGGGTCACAGAGAGCTGGGGCCCCTTCACCATTGGCCATATTCTGGAATGTATCTCAGGACAGGGGCCTGCTGTCCACATGCCAGTGCAGACTCTGGCAGGCCTTACTTGCATGTGGACAACAGGCCCCTATTCCAGGATAGACCTCAGGATAAAGCCAAGTGTGGACGGGCCCCTGAACTTGACTGACCTTAGGAGGGAAGAATAACAGCAGTGCCTCCCTGACCCTCCAGCGTTGCCTTGGACAGTAGAACAGAAGGCAGTATCTCCAAGCTCCCAGTGAGTCATTAAAGTAGTTGTAATCCTTGGATGAGCTCTCATTTATATCCCTCAAAAAGGGAGGCTTTCTAAAGAAAAGATTTAAAAGAGAAGCTTGTTACTAAGCATGCCATCACATGGGTTTGATTTCAGCAACACTGGCTTCTAAGAAAGGCCTCAGTCTTCTGTGAAACTAATTAGGAACCATTTTTGAGTACACAATGAGCTCAGTGGAATTATCTTTGTATAAAAATACCCGTATGCTTGGGATAGTCTAATATTCAGTTTTACTGTAGCACAGAGTAAGCTGATATTTAGGCTCTATCCATTTTTTTTAAAAAAAGGCCTGGATGTCCTTACATTGTTTTTCTAAAACTAAACCTTTTTCTAAGTTCTAGAGAACAAGAAGTAATGGAAACATGAAAACAATGGAACAATTGGAGATAATTACTATACCAAAATTAGAGATCTGAATAGTCCAGATTTCTATTGTCCTATAAACCTGTGTAATCAGGATCATGAGATATTTACCAAAGTGTTAGCAACTGAACTATAAAGCGTTTTGAGTAAATTGGTAAAAGAGGACCAATATGGTTTTATCCAACAGAGGTATATTGAGGATTATATTTGAAACATTATAAATGCTGTGCATTAGGCAACAAAAGGAAAAAAATGGCAATACTTAGATCAGTGGTTCTCAACCTTCCTAATGCCACGATCCCTTAATGGATTTCCTCATGCTGTGGAGACCCCCAACCACGGGGGCAGAGCAGCTGGGAGGTGGGAGGGAAGGGTGGTGGGAGACTCATCGCGACCCCTCTGAAAGGGTAATTCGACCCCCAAAGGGGTCCCGACCCCCAGGTTGAGAACCACTGACTTAGATGTTTATAAAGTTTTTGATTTGGTCAATCATAAATTTCTCCCAGTAGTTTGTAATGCATTTGGGTAAGGAAAGTGACATGATAAAGAATTTATATGAGGAAAAGGTAACAAAAATAAGGATAAATGGGTAATTTTCTAAAGAAATAAAATATCTTGCCCTTCTGCTTTCCGGGCAGCTGCTCTACCACTGACCTTCCCTACTGATCTTGCTGAATTACTCCTGGTAATTTTGGTCTTGTCCAGACTGGCCTGATAGCTTAGACCAACAGAACCCATAGGTGTGTCATTCACGCTTACTGGGAAGCCATGCTCCTTGACAGACTGTTTAATTTGTACTGAACAAGGCAAAAATGGTGCCTTATCCTGCTGCAACTGTGGACTCTTACAAGCAGTCCGTGAAGTGTTCTACCATTCATTCTGAACCACAGCCAGGTGGTAACTTTGCAGACTGAGAACTTTCGTTCCCAGCCTCTTGGAATGGGCTGCTGATAGTCCGGAGGCCAACGTTGGCTGCACTACCTAGAGTGGGCCACCTAAGCATGTGGAAAGGGCCCAGCTGCCCAGTTGCTTATGAGCCTAACATTAATGACCTATTTAGTTACAATGAAAGAATTGAAAGAAGGGGTGTTTTTCCACCACGTTCCTTTAATCCGGATCTAAGAAGATCCAGATTAAGGGAAGTACCCAATGTGTTTCCATGGGTGGTCTAGCACCCAATAGCAATAGGTGCTAGCCTGCCTGCTGTGAAAACACCGGAGCACCCATTTGCAAATCCCGATTGACCCACAAGGGGTCTGCCTGTCACCCCAGTGTTTTGGGGTACAGGGGGTGCAATCTTCGAAGTCCCTCCAAAGTTGCCTTCAGAGGTTAGCAAAGGCTCCGGAGTCCCTCCAAAGGCAACTTCGGAGATTAGCAAAGGTTCCGAAGACAACCCCCTTGTGAGAGCCTGCATATTAATTAGCTCCTTGTGAGCAGGGATGAATCAGCCTCATTAATATGCACCTCTTTCCATGTCTGAAGGTAACAGTCCGCTTTGTTCGCCCTTTGTTCTCGGAGGTTTGTCTTCGGAGCCTTTGCTAATCTCTGAAGGCAACTTCGAAGTAACTTTGAAATGACTTTGAAATCATGCCCCCTCCCTCTAGCCTCCTCTAGACCCCATTGCCTGTTTCTAGTGGAAACAGGCTCCCTTTAATCCAGATTTTCTGGCAGAAGACCCCATTGTAGACCCCATTAATGGGGTCTGCAGGAAATCCAGATTAAAGATGAGAAAGTACCTATTTGATCCGGATTTCCCCAGTTGCAGTGGAAACAATCAGGTCCCAAATGGGTGCCGTGGTGGAAATGGGGTCATCCGGCTCACACCCAAATGGGTCCTTAATGGGTGCAAAAACGGGTACTTTCTGCCAGTGGAAAAAAACACCCAAAGATTTATTTATTTATTTATTTATTTATTTATTTATTTATTTATTTATTTATTTATTTATTTATTTATTTATTTATTTATTTATTTATTCATTCATTCATTTATCCATTTCTATCCCGCCCCATACCCAAAGGTCTGTGGGCAGGGAACAACAGATCGAACAACTAAGAACAACATATTAAAAACAAAGTTAAAATAAGGTACATAGTTAAAAATTTGTTGAAAATTCAACAGGTTTAAGCTGTGCATTCAATAGTGCATTAATAATAACTGTAACTGAGGGGAGAATGGATCGCCTTAGCCAAAGGCCAAGGCAAAAAGGTATTTTTTACAGCCTTCATGGACATGGTATCTCCTGAAGAGTCAGAAAATCTGTGGCTGCTTTCTCCAAAGGTAGATTCTTAGCTGGTTAAAGGAAGCATTGGTGGATTGGGCTCAGGTATTAAAAAAATAGCAAGCTGTGCTCCACAGCAGTCATCCTGACTGATGCAAATTAACTGCAGCATCCAAAATGTAATTAAAGGAATAGACTCAAAGAAATAAAATTGGAACAAAGCCAGGCTACATCCAGACAGGCTCTAAAACCTGTAATTATTTTATAATTATACCTGATTTGCTAGACTTTATCATGGCGCTCCTAATACAGTCTCAGAATATAGAACCAATTTACTGGATAATTGACTTTCTGGCAAAATTCATTATCATAGCTCAATATCCTGCTATTCTGTAGTTTGAGCTCTGCCTGGATTACTGCACGAGAATTACAGCGTTGAAGAAGAAGAAGAGTTGGCTTTTCTACCCCGCTTTTCTCACCCATTTAAGGGGACTCAAAGCGGCTGACAAAGCTTCTGTTCTTCTCCCCACAACAGAACACCCTGTGAGGTAGGTGGGGCTGTGAGAGCTCCGAAGAGAGCTGTGACTAGCCCAAGGTCACCCAGCTGGCTTCATGGGGGAGGGTGGAATCGAACCCGGTATTCCCAGATAAAAGTCCGGCTCCCTACCTTCATGTTATACTATTGAGAGGGTTAAGCCTCATGGAAAGAAAATCTTGCAGCTGTGACATCATTCCATTGCCGCGGCAAATGCTAAAATATGGAGTATCATCTAACGTATAGACAATGTGTGATAATAATGGATGTGCTTTATTCCACTAAATCAATAAATTGTGGAATAAATAAGTGACTCTATTCCCTGTCATTGCAGGGGGAGATGTGACACTGATGTGCATATATCCTGCATATGTACACTGTCTCATATTCAGAATTTATACTTCTGTTGGCTGAAAGCTTTTGACAGAAGAGAGTCAGGTAGCCTTTTCCTACCTGCTAGGGCAGCCAAGTGAGTTATAGTTTAAGTATGCTTTAGACAGTTTTACTGATTTTGGGACCTTCAGCCAAAGGGCAGGGCATATAGTAAATGCTAACATAAAACAGCTCATCATTTTCTACTTTTAACAATAAAAAGGTGGAGATCACTTATTAATGTAATCACTGGTGAAAACTAGGCAGATCATACAATTAAAAAGAAACATACATGGTTGGAAGTCATTGCTAAAATTTAGTAAAATCTTATAACTTTGGAGGGAGGGTTCTGGAAAGCTTGCAACATTCTTCTTTCATATAACATGGATAGAATGCATAGCTTTCCTCTCCCATGATGTGTAAAATATAACTTCCCTTGTTTCATGCAGTCCTGGAATCCTGAGATATGTGGATTCTCAGCACTGTGGTCAAATCATGATGGATTCTCCATGGGTCCCAGCCTCTAGTTTTCCTTAGGGAGCAATTACTTGCATACCACAGTTTTGCATTGCACCGAAACTTGTCAGAAGGTTGAGCATTTGCATAAACATATATCCTAGGCTGAATGTAAAAGGTTTCTACATGGGTGCAAGTTTTAGCACTGTCAACGGTTTAGTGAGGGAAAAACTCAGGCTTTCATATACACTTACAGCCCTGGGGCAGCTCTGCACATTTTAACTAGCCGCTCTTGTTGCTTGCACTGTGCATTCTCAATATGTTTCTTGGTCTGCCGTATCTTCCATGTTCCGTATTTCTTATTTACTTTCTTTAAATATGAAACCGAAGGAGGCAACCATCTCTGGAAGAAAATATCACAAAGAAGGACTTGCTCAGTGAAACCAGCTGATGCCTCAGTACCCAACAGAGTCTTATTGATGCCCTACTGTAAATATGAACAAATGTAGCTTCTATGGTGCAGGAAAATAAATACTTGTGGCACAATAAATAGCATATCAAGGTGCAATTCTATTGTCCCCTCCAGCTGTGTGATGGTAGTTAGGACATGTAGGATTCCTGATTAGCTGCTTACCTGCAATGTCTGGATTCACTCACTCACTCACTCACTCACTCACTCACTCAATTTTATTTTAACAATTTATATCCCAGCCTTCACTCAAAGCTCCTGCAGCATGTTGCAATAGTAAAAAGCTAAAATATATAAAATATTCTTACAGCATATTTAAAATAGATTTAAAGTCACCTTCTCTCCCTCCCTCCTAAGTAGGACAACACCAAGAGAAAGCTAAACATCAAAGGTCTGGGCAAAGAGGGATGTTTTAACTAGATGTCAAAAACTATATAATGTATTAAAACATTACTGTTCCTCTGCTTCATTTAAAAAAAAAATCCTGAAGCAGTTCACAAAATAAATTCAAAAATAAGGTGAAATCTTTTTTTAAAAACTGCAGTATTAAAATTGGGCAGGCTAAGGGGCAGGAGAGAGTGATGGGTCTATTCTTCTTCAAAAGCAGATGCTACACCTAATGGCTGTGGAAATTTTGTGTGAACTTTGTTCTGGGGACATGATGGAAATGGGGAGTGGGGGAGTTGGCTGAAGCAAGTAATTCCAGTGGCTTTTTCATCTCACCCCCTTTTTTTTGTTGGCAGAGGTGATTCTTCCTCCGCTTCTAGAGCCTGAATGGGTTTGGGATGAGGCACAATCAAGACTTTGAGCTTCTCCGTCTCCAGCAGAAACCAGAGGATTGCTCTCATGGACTTTAAAGTGTCGCCGGTGTGTGCGTGTGCATGTGTGTCTTTAGCTGTAGAAATCTAACACAATCCCCCTTTTCGAAATTTCCAACCACATCTTTGTGAAGAATCACTTGCCATGGTGCAGTTTGGAATACCCGCCCTTTATCAGGACCAATGTCAATAGTATTCTGATACTCTACTATAATGAATAATCACAGGAGATGGAGGAGGTATGCGGGAAATGCAGGATCACATCTCTAGGATGGCTCAGATATTTGCCTTGGGCAAAGCCTCTCACCTAATGGAGATGAATTGGGGGTTGGGATGGAGCATTTGTAAGGTTTGTAAACTGCCTGGTTGTAGAACTGCATTTCCATATGTATCGCCGCAGCCTTTGGTTATCAGTACCAAAGCTGATACCAGAATACCAGAGTCCTCAGTAGGAGTCAGTCAAAGGCAAGGTTGTGGAAATACCTTGGAGAGATTTTTGTCCTGTGTTCTGTCTAGTGCCAAGTCAACATGAGTACATCATACTGATACATTGAATTGTTGTTGCACCGGCTGCTTTCTGAATCATAGAATCATAGGAAGGGTGCAGGTTTAAGCACTAGGGTCATCGAGTCCAACCCATTGCTCAAGGCAGGATTTCCTAAACCATCCCAGGCAGATGTAGGTCCAACCTCTGCTTGAAGACCTCCAGTGAAGGAGAGCTAACCACCTCCCGTAGCAACCTATTCCACTGACCGATTGCCTTCACTGTCAGGAAGTTTTTCCTAATATCTAATCTGTATTGACTCCCTTGAAGTTTCATCTCTTTGCTTCTAGTCCCCCATCTTGTGGAAGCGAGAATAGGGACGAACCCTCCGCACTGTGCCGGCCCATCGGAGACTTGAAGACCCTGATCACCTCTCCTCTCAGCAGCTTTCCAGGCGCATAGAAATGTAAACATAATCGATGTTATAACTGTGGGTCACAATGCAAGCAGGAAAGGTTTGCCCTGCAATGCCCTGAAAAACCAACCTAGGAGGGGAAACGCGGTTGGTCCCTGGAGCTCTTCGCTGGAAGCCACCATGCAAATAAAGAGGGGGGGGGGAGTCTCGTGGCCCTGCGATCTCAGGGGAGAGGAGCTCCTGCTCCTTCCCCCCGCAGGGACGTTACCGTGCCTGTGTATGACAGCAGGCTTCCCTCTGCCACCCTGCCGCATCCCTGGCGCCGCCCCCTTCGGCGCTCCCCTCCAATGGGACGGGCCGCCGGGGGCGTTCCTCGGCCGGGCTCGCGCCCCGCCCACGCGCAGCCCGCCCGGGAGAGCCAATGGGGATCCCGCGGCCGCCGCGATTCCACCTGCGACTTCGGGAGGCACCTGAGCGAGCGAGAAAAGCCGACAAAACCCGTTTGTGCGGTAGGCAGGCAGGCAGGCCGGCTGGCTGCGCGCTCGCCTCTCCCCGCCGCGTCTCCGCGCTCCCTGCCCGTCCCCGTCCGAACCAGCCGGGCCAGTTCCGCCGCCCACTGACTGCCAGACATGACACAAGACTACGACAAGTAAGCGATCGGGCTGGGCGGGCGGGCAGCGGAGGGAGACGGCACGACGGGGCCCTCCCGGCAGGTCCGACCGGTGCTGCGGCCCCGACGCCGCCTCCCCGTCCAAGTCCCCCCTCTGCCATCCGGCCCCGGGCGCCTCCCGGCGACTGTCGCTACTAAGATGGGGCCTGGAGGGGGAGCCCCTCCCCCGCTGACCCCCCACCCCCCCACCCCCCGCCTAGGCTGCCTTACCCGGGGCTCCGAGCCCGGAGAGGTTTCTAGGCGCGGGACCGAGTCCTCCCCGGAGGGGACCGAGGGGTGGGCGGAGGCAGTGACGGCGGTGGCCGAGCTCACCTGGCGTCGGGGCGCTGGACAGGTCGCGTCCCCTGGGGGAGCCCCGCGCAGGGGCCGCGGGATGGGAGCCACCGTCGGCCCGCGCCCGGTGGGTTTCCCCGTCAAAGAAGATCGATGGAGGGGATCGATGGAGAGATCGTGTGGCACGGACCGAGGGAGACGCGAGTTTAGGAGTCCGGGAGCGCGGGCGCCCGAGGGGGAGAGGCGAGAGCGAGCGGGGGGGGGGGGCGAGACGGATCGGTCCGGGGTGCGGCGCATGGAGGAGAGTCGCGCCGGGACGTGTCCTTCTCCGATCAGCCTCTGCAACCGGGTGCGCCCACATGTAACGCCGGGCGCTCGTGGCGAGGTCCTTCCCCGCCTGCGGGATCCCCTCCGATCCCCCCTGCGATCCCCCTGCTCCTTGAGATTCAGGCTTTGTTCCTCCCGAGTCGAACCGTCGATGGTGAGCTGGAGACCCGCGCGCTCTGTGCGTCTTCACCGGGGGAAACGCACGCCGTGAGATCTTCGGGCGTCCGGGGCAGGTGCCGTGGACGCGATCGGCTGCCGTCAGAAGGGCAGCCGGGCGAATTGGCTAGGGAGTAAAACCGTTTCAGCAGCGGGACTGGAGTTTCGGCTTCCACACGTAGGCGCGCGCGCGTCTTTGGGGGAAATCATCTCAGCCGACCCCAAGGCCCTGAACTTCTGATCCTTCGGATTTCGATGCGAAAGCGTTGTCGAGGAGTGCACGCGTCTGGTTACCATTCGCTGAAGCCTGGGCCACGAGGGCGCCCTGGTTTTGCCTGGGCCCTCTGGAGCATCCCAGACCTTCAAAGCCCCTTGTCCACAAAGGGCAGGGTTGAAAGCGGTTAAGCACCCTAGGAGCTGCTGTGGCCGTGGATGGGGATATGGGTTGCAGCTCCTCCCTTTGGCAACCTGTGCCTGGAAGTTTTCTAGCCCAAGGGGGTCCTCCCATCCCCTACTGATGCCACCAGTGCTGTGGCTTTTTGGCTTGCAGCTTGCCTCTTTTCTTCAGGCTCCGTTGCCACCATCTTTACCCGCCTGCCTCTTTCTTAAATGCTGCGTGATGCTTGTCCACCTGTCGGGCGGAGCTTCAAGTCCCCACCTTTCCTCCTGAAAGATCTAGGTGAAGTGGTTAGGTGGTTCCAGGCCCCGTCTGTCTCTGTGGCGCTCGCTTTGGATTGCCTCGTTTAAGTGGAAGAACCTCACGAAGGGCCACGGATGGGCTTTTCTCCACTTCTTAATCTAAGAGGACCGGGGCTGGGGAAAGGCTGAGCGAGTCGAGCCCAGGCGTCATTACCTGAGTCTCGCCAAGGTTTTTGCTCGCTTCTTTTCGATGGCTTGAATCGGTCGCTTTCAATTTGCACGAGATTTTGCCGAATGGGCAGAGACTTTGATGTGCGGTTGGGGCCCTGATATGCAAAACTGATTCCGTGCATGTCGCAAGGTCTCTTCTGAATGCCCTGTTGGAAAAGAACTCATGGATTTCTATGACGCTCATGCCCCAGGCAAGGTGGATTCATCCAGGTAATGTGACACACATATTTCAGTGGCAAAGTTTTTTGTTCTTCCTAAGGAGAGGGGAGCAAACAGGGATGGATGTCCTTAATTTATCCATTCATCTGTGTCTAATGACAAGATTTTTAGCTTTGCTATACTTGGTTACAAACTGTGGGCAAGCTTTGTTTTTGCGCATGGATTTCAGACCACGTTATCACTTTCCCAGTAAGGTTTAGGCTTTGTGTTAAGCATACCCTTGACAGAGTACTCGTTCTTCTGAACTTCGTGTTCCATCAGCCCAGGAACCGAGAAGGCAGCCTACTCGGAGGCAACTATTCCCGGTATGCTTTCAGTATTGGAGAACATGGAACGTTGCTGAGGGTTGTAATGAGAAAACTGGCTAAGATTACCCGGGGGAGCATCGTTATGGACTTGGAGACGGGCTGCGTTTAATCTGACGCTTCATTTAACTTAATGCCATCGGAGGCACTGGAGGGCAGTGGTGATGAATATGCACAGACACTGCCATATTGGCATCTTCCTGCTTGGCAGCGTTGGCCCTCGCTGGCTGCCAGGACAATTTGCAAACAAGCTGAAAGCGTCCCTTCATTACAGGGCATTCAGTGGCACTCAGGTGTGCAAAAGCGTATGTTTTTACTGCAGGTTGTAGCTGAAACCAGGAAAGCAGTCCCTGTGTACAGTTCTTTTTGCAGTGTGCAGGGATTGGATGGTGGTGGGTAACACCTGTTGTGGCCAACAGGAACGTGACTCTGAGAAATCAAGTTCTCTATCCTCAGGACCTTTCTTGCTTTGCGTTAGTTTTGTGAGGTGCAGAATTTCCGATTCTTCTGCCAACTTTATCCAAAGGTGTAGGAATCAAGCTAGAATCCTATGTGTGTGGTAGGCAGGAGCTTTATCATTAAACTACTGTCCAAGAGAGAGAGTGAGGATAGACCTGTTAGGAGTAAATTTGTCTCTCCCTTCTGCATTTTGGTCATCAATAAAAAAATCTTTCCGCACCTTTAAAAAAATCAATAATCTGAATTGTGTTCTCGTGGTAAAGTCTTAATGGTCTGAGTTGTCCTGCACACAAAGCATTTAGCACTTTGCTTAATTTACATGCCATTTTCAGTCCAAAGTCCTTCACTTCACATTTAATTTGCGTGAATCTGTTACAGCTCAACCCATGGTTTAGTTGTTGAGTCATGTCTGAATCTTCAGACATGGACCCAAACACGCCAGACCCTTCTGCCTTCCACTGCTTCCTAGAGTTTTGCCCAGGCTCATGTTTCTTGCTTCTGTGGCACTAGCCATCCATCTCATCCTCTGCTTTCTCATGCTCCCTTTGCCCTCAATCTTTCCCAGCAGGGTCTTTTCCAATAAGTCCTGTCTTCTCATTCTGTGGCCAGACATGAAGCGTGCCCTCCCCCCTTTAGAATCAATTCAAATTGAAGGAGGGGGTGTTTAGCTTTGTATGAAGCCTCCCACCCAGTGGATCTGTCAAATGTTCATGTGCAAAGCGAACCCCCCTCCCTCCCTCCCTTTCCTGTCTTGCCTCCCCTCTCCCCAAGCCGTGGCCTTCACAGCCATTTGTGTTGTCCTCTGAGGCTCAACTAGGCTTAGAGGCTGCCCCCATCCAGGAATCGGGGGATCCCAGATGGGGGTGGCCTCTAAAGCTGCCTGTACACCTCCGGAAGGCCTAGCTGAGCCCCGGAGGAGGGTGCGATGGAGGCAGAGGCTGTAGCGGTGGCTGGATTTACAGGTAAGGGGGTGCGGTCGAGGGGGGCAGGAGGCTGGGGGTGGATAGATTTTCCCTTCGTCGAAGCTTCTCTGAAGCTTTGACAAAGGCCGGATACATTTGATTTGCCTGCAAACGGACAAACCTTCAAATCTGAATGTGAATTTGAAGCAGAAGAATATTTTTTTGCCTATCCATAGGCCAAAGTATTTCAGCTTCATATTTTGCCCTTCCAGTGAGCAGGTTGAATGCCTTCAGTATTTATTGATTTGGTCTCCTTGAAGTCCAAAGGACCCTCAGAAGTAAAACGTGTGTGTGTTAGGTAACTGTGCACAATGCTACAGTTTTAGCTGTAAATGGTGGGAAACTGGGAAGTCAAGAAAGAGTAGTGTGGGTCTTCATACAATCCTCAAAAGCTCTACTAGATTTTTGCAACAGTTTACAGCCAGTAACGATTGACCATCTGGTATTAAAGAAATTTTGAAGGATAAACAATACTGCCTCTTGTCTTTAAGGTTTGGTTGCTAAAAGTTTGGTTCCTCACAGATGTTGGTCTTGCAGAATATGCGACATGGTAGTAGGAGATATTCTTGTGTTCCTTGACATTCTTCACATACAGTGGTTTGGCAAACATCACACTAAACACTTAGGATGCTTATTGATTGACACAATAGTGGTGGTGGTTGTTTTTTTAAAGGGGGAGGATATAACTTAAGAATTTTGACTCAAGACCTGTTTCATCCACAAGTATAAAATGACTTTCTGCGTATGCACATTCAGTGTTGACCAGGGTTTCCAGTGAGTTGATCTGTAGATCCTGTGTGCAGAACAGTTGTGAATTCTCCAGAAGAAGAAGAATAGTTGGCTTTTCTACCCTGCTTTTCTCACCCATTTGAGGGGACTCAAGGCGGCTGACAAAGCTTTCTATTCTCCTCACAACAGACACCCTGTGAGGTAGGTGGGGCTGTGAGGGCTCAGAAGAGAGCTGTGACTAGCCCAAGGTCACCCATCTGGCTTCACGGAGGAGTGCAGAATCCAACCCAGTATTCCCAGATAAGAGTCCAGCTAACAACTAGACCAAACTGTCATATTGTGGTGGTGTCCATAACATAGTATGAAATTCTTCTCTACTCCCAAGTATGTTTGCAGGGATAAATTAATTTCCCAATAGCTCTCCATAATTACTGTGACGTCAGAAGTACCCTCACTTATGGGAACACTATTCAAGAAAATACCTTTTCTTAAAACTAACATCTAGTTTTGTTTGCTCTTTTACCCTGTCCTGCAGCTTCCACTGGGCAGCAAATTAACTTAATGAGAGGGGCCAGAATTGAGATTTGTCTAAGCAGGAGGCAGGGTTCTCTGAAAGCTGTAATTGTATTCCTTCACTTTTGAGTGAAGCTCATTGCATTCACTGGGGTTTACTTATGAGTTGCTAAGTGTAGGGTTGCATTGAGCGCCTTAAAAGCTGAAGAGGTGTGTCTGCAAATATCTTAAAGGTAATGACTGATGAATCAAGCATCCTTCAATCGTTAAACCTAAAGTTTGGGCAAATTATACTGTGTGAGCAAAGCTCAAAAAAAGACTAACTCTCTGCTAGGTGAGATTGCCTCTCTGCTATAGCTGTATTATCCCTGCAATACACCGAGCACTTACTGCTATAATGTTTTCTTACTTCTTTTTTTCTGTCAAATTATTCAAGCAGAAAATAAGGCAGTAGTTATGAAGTAATTACACACACAATAGAGGACTTATTTCCAGATCTTTCTAAATACCTTTTAGTATTGTGTGCACAGTTCACTGTGCCAACAGACCCTTCAGCTGTCAGAAATACGCACATTTTCACCAATTTGAGAAAATGCACCCCGTTTTCCTGAAAGATCCTACAGTTCTGTTAAGAGATTGAATTACTGCCAAATCCTGTGCATTGTTGATAGGTCTCCAGATAATTCTTTTTCACACTCCTTTTAAACCAAACTAGGTATAAGGCCTTTGTATATTTTATTTGGGGGTGTTGCAACCATAGAGTGACACTGCATGGGAATTTGCCAGGTTTTTCTCTTTAACAGCTGTCCCATCAGAGATCTGAATAGTAACAAGTATCCTGGTCTCTTGTTACCTCTGCTGTTGGTGACATCTAGGGGCTGCTTCTCATCCAACATGGATGAATGAAGCATTTACTACAGGTGTCGTTAGGTTAATAATGAAAATATATTATTTGCTTAAAACAAAACTCTGGTCCACCAGAATAAATCAGATAGCAAATTTTATGTATTACAATTATAGCGGCATTGGCCATGCTTGGAACCTAATGACAATGTAAGCAAAATGGTGGGCATGGAAAACCGATCATGGCTACGTGGGAACCTTGTTATTAGTTGATGGACAGTGCAAGTTTCTTCCTAAAAAATATTATTTTTGATTTCTCTTTCTTCCATGTAGAAGCTTGCATATGTGTCTATATGTAGTCTGTTGATGGATTAGTTTCCACATGCCTGATTTTCAACTGAGTACAGTAAGGACAGAATAACTGGAGGTCATGCTGGCAAGGATTTGGGGACTTGTAGCCCAACTACTTTGGAAGGCACTGCATTGGCTGTTTGGTATGTTTGCAGGGGAAACAGCATGCATGGTGCATATGACAAGATAAAGCTTTGAAGCAGTATCCAATGTTAAAAATATACTTGTGTGGGAAACACCACTTTGGCTGTTGGGTGTGAACTCTGATAGATCTGAGTCCAACATGAGGGGTTTAGCCTAACTAGCTGTGCTCTTGTGAGGGCTGAGCTATACCCAGTAGGCTAGGGAGAGGAGTATGTTAAGGAGGTGGCCAAAACACACCACAGCAAGGAAAATTGTTGTCTAACATTTTGGCATAAACAGATTGCCTTACATGCATCTCCTATTAGGCAAGATTGTGTGGTGATGTTGCTTGGGTGGGGCCAATTCAGAGCCCAAAGGGGTTGAATCATTAAGAAGATATGCCAATTTGCAGTTCTGTACATCACCACACAGGGTAGTAGTACACCAAGTAAAACGTCAATTGTTTTAACTTGATATCCGATCCCTTGGCAATGAGTTACTACTTATCAAGACTGGAGTAAGCCTGGAGTGAGCCCAGAAACAGTGGTGGGCCTTCTGGGTTTTCTGTCTTCACACATGGGCTTTTCCAGCACCTAAGAGACAACTGTGGAAGAAAAATTGTCCCTCAACCTACTTGATGATTACATCTCTGTTCAGAGCCACATTTTGTGCTATTAATTATGGTTTTAGGGATGGTCCATCAGAATTGTACTGAACATGATATATATTTTGTACGTCCTTTAGGGATCTGAGATAAATGTTCTGAGTTCTCCATCTACACATTTGTTTTGTGTTCTACCATCTTGAGAGGGAGAAGAGGCTGAAAGGAAGTGACTGACCCACAGTCACTGAGTTTTATGGCTTGAAGGGAAACTTGAAATTTGGGCCCTTAATGTGCAAGCCTTATTCTGTTTCAGGAAGATGCCTAAGGGCCCTGCTGCCCAAGTGGCATTTTGAAATAGATCAGGCACCTTGCACTAAGCTGGAATGGCATGTGGTCAGCAAATGCTGAGACTTATTCCTGGAATGGAATAAGGCATAGTGTGGAAAGAGTCATAGAAACTATTTGTGTAGGCTTACCATAAAATAGAAAAGAGGACAAGAGTGGTACATCTTAACGGTGGTATAGAAAAGCCAATTCCATCAGGTATACTTGAAATGCAGGCAACGCCTAACAAAATTACCTCTTCTATACAGCCATTAAAGGTTCTCTTCTGTCCTCTTCTCCATGCCTAATCAAACACATTAAGAATTACAGTACTTGTCTTCTTTTTGAACAAACATTTTGTGTCTTCAAAGAAGTGTATTTAGTGCCCAGTGTGATAATGTTACTATGAGAAACTGTCCAGTGCTGTATGTCAAGTGGATTCACATTTATGTTTGTTTACATATTACTAAAGTGTGGTTACTACTAATTTTGTATTTATGACTATTCAGGAGATACCTGGTATCAGTCTGTGCACACAAAAATATCTTGACATATATAAACAACTGGCAAACTATTGGCTTTAAAAATCTGACTTAGTGTTGCCTGGTACACCACTCTTGATGAGTAACAGCCTCAGGAGCCAAGCTATTCTGATTTGTTTTTGCTAAATTAGTCACAAACCTGTAGTGATGATTAGGAAAGTAAAAAGTTCTGCATTCTTTCCCCTGCTAGCTGTGAGTCTAGAGTTGTTTTCACTATGTCTTCTTTCCTGGCCACAATAATTTGCAGATAATAATGGAAACTGCTACAGAAATTCTCACTTTCTGCAGTTTTGGAGTTGTTATGCTGTGTTCCATAGTTCTGCTTTGGTTCTAAGCTTTTGGATACAGCTATGACACCCATCTTCAGAGCATTTGGATGCAAGAACACAGCATTAGCCATTTCAGCAGGCAGCTGACTCTCAGATCTTCTGAAGATGGACATCATAGCTGTATCTGAAAGCAGTTCAGAGCAGAATAAGAGCCCAAAAACTGAGACAAGTGAAGTAAAAACTGACTGTGGAAGCTTCTGTTCTTTTTTGCTAAAGAAAATTGCAATGCTAAAGAAACTGCAGAAAAAATATATAAATTGAAGCCAGTTTTCCAGCTTTGGTGGGTCAAAAGAGATTTTTCTCAGTTGCTTCCCAAAGTAAAATCAACATTTTTGCCTTCACCTGGAATACCTTTTCCCTAGCTGTGTCTCTCTAGGTTTTGTTCAGCTTCGACCTTCATTATTGCTTATCAGTCCAGGTCCAATGGGAGTTTATTTTGCTTATTAGGTTTATTTCACACCCTAAACCAAGCTGTCATTTAAAAACAACATAAAGTACGACTGAAAGGGATGAAAGCATGAGTGTCATGGGCAAGGAATCCAGCTTCCCTCTTTCACTAAAACGCCAGATGAAAGACTTGGATTCCGGCATTGCTAGCAGGCCTCAAGACTGTGAAATGCTGGCCTAGAATGAGGTGGTGTGAAATGACAATGGCTCATCTCCAGCACTTATTAAACACAGGTTTTGTGGAAGAACTGCGTTTACAGGATTGCATAAATCCTGGGAAGGCATGGCGAATGGAGGTGCGGAGGCGTCAGCTCTCCAATTAAAAGTGTCAGATTGCAGCTTTTCAGATTCCTTTTTGTTGGTCTAAACTGCTCAAAGCAGTTGAAGACAGAGCTTGTGTGCCTCCCTTGGTAGCTCAACTCCAATTTCCCTTCGTTGGAGGCAAATTAGGAGAAAGGGCAGGTGAAGGGAGCCCTGAAGGGTTTGAAGTGAAGATCAGCTTGTCCCTAAGTCAATGGAGTCCACAAATGAAAGAGAAGAAGCTTTGAAAATGGATTTGTTTATGACGTCTCCTTATCTCTACAAAGTTTTGTCAGGCATGGGAAGAGAAACAAGATTTCCTAATGGTACTCAAGTGAAGGTGAACACAAGCTCACAGTGCGATTAAAAACCTTGATTTGAATCCATTGGTGAGTGGGAGACTTGCTGCATTGTCTAAAAGAGCATCCGCACCTGTCGCAGTTGGCACTCCCCAGGAAGCCCAGGGTGCCTGATGCCATAGGGTGCTCAGAGAAGAGGACTGAAAGGTCTGCAAGTGCCCTCCACAGCACTTTCGTTCACAGTGGGGGAAAAGAACTTTGAGGGCACCTGTTACTCTCAGTTGCGGTCACTGATGCCATGGAGACATGCAACGGCAGCGAGAATGACCTATGCAGCTGCTCTGTGCAGGTTCCACATTCGCCAAGGCCCACTTTTAAGGTCTTTTCTAGCATATGCAAGGGCCTTCACCTTCAGAGCTAGTTGCTCATCTCCAAAACTGGTGAGGGGTGTGAAGACATGTCTTGCCCTGTCACAGGGTTGGAACCAATATCCCTACCTTGCTATACCCTATGCTGCTGAGATATGGTTGCAGGCACTTCATCTCCTGAACCTCTGGCAGCTGCTAGTCAAAGATTTCTCTTCCAGGACAGAACCGCATATAACAGCTGCCACTGGTATATCAAGGAATGTTAGCAAATCCTGTCATAATCCAGACTTTAAAGAGAATTTTAACTCTATCCAGAACGGGCAGAACCAATCATGTCAGGCCACCTTCTTCCATTGGTTCAGTTCCATTCATTTAACCCCACAGATTTTACCTCGGGCAACCACCAGTCCTTTGTTTAACCTGAATCAATGATATTCCACACCTCAGCTATTTTGATGCCTATTCTTAACATTGTAGTGTAGATATTTAATATCAAATATCTACCCAGCAGCAGCAATATTCTGGATTATTTTTACCTCTGAGGTGGCAACATTACTAGCAGTGTGTGTTTCTCACTCCAAGTTGGGCAAGGAAACAAGAAAGAGACCCTGTGTGTGTGGGGGGGGGGGGGGAATCAGGGAAGAATAAGGACAGCTGTTTGGGATTTTTTAATCTAATTTTTTTATCATCCAGCATCACTTGGGCTTGGCTACAAAAATAGTCTGTAACTTCCGGATCTGATTTTGGAAAGTCTTGAGTCATTTTTTAAAATAATAATCTGGCCCTTGTCATCTTTAATGAGGCGGTAAATGTCTCTTAGAAGCCTAATCCTTGTCATCTTCAATGAGCTATTCGTTATTATCGGGTACAGCACTGTCAGACTGGCCAAAGGTCCCAATCCTGAAGGTTAACCCAAATTCAGGATGGGCAGTCAGTTTCCCAACAGCTGATATTTAGGTTTGGATCAATTTCCTTCCGGAAGGGATGGTGTAGGACTGTCATTTTATTTTATTACATGCCTTGGAGACTGCCTCTAGGCACAGAGTTGTGTCAAAGACCCTGTCTGCACTAGTGTACCAAGTGGTAACCTGGAATGGTCCAGAGCCCTGGCACCCATGCTAGTATGGATCAGTGCAGGCCCTGTTCCCTGTAGTACGGCCTGTTTGCTCTGGACTAGACCATGGCCTGTGACAGTGTGGAAGTGCTGCCAGAAATGGTATGCCACCAAAAAGGGCCCTTCTTGAAACAGCAACGGACAGGATTAAAAGTGGCTGCATGCGCACCTCTATGCAATTTTCTTGGCAAGAATAAAAGCATAAAAAGAGCACTTCCGGATTGGGTCACAGCATATCTAGCCCAGCATCCAGTCTCACATGGGGTGTTTTTCCACTAGCACTAGAGTACCCATAATGGGTACTCTAGTGCTAAGTAGAAAAACACCCATGATGACCCACCAATTACTTTCAGGTGTACAGAGCTACTCCATTGAATTCATACAGGTGGCCGGAAGTGGTGTGGATATGGTGGCGAACTGGGTGTGCAAATAAGGGTCACCAACATATCTCTGAGGATACAGGGCTTCTCTGAGCCTCTCCTCACTCATTGCCTGAGGAGAGAAGCAATCAGGTGGGATGGTGCTCATGACTCACTCTCAGAATTGTAAGTGTGTCTATGGAGTTTGGCACCTTCTGTTTTAAGCACTTAGCTGTTTTTCCCCTTGAACACCTTCTCGGTGTCTTCTGGCTTTGGTGAAACGCATGCAAGCAACTGCAGCCAGAAGAGGCTAAGAAGAGATCTCCAGCAGAATCCCTGCACAATCGATGGCCTAGCATGGAATGAGCAAGAGTGGTTTATCAGCTCTTATCTTGGACAAGCTCTTGGTGGTTTCTGTAGGACTTAGTGGAAAAGCTGATAAGAAGCATGTTGCTTCTGTTGGTTGCTGTCTATTGTGAGGTGTTTGTATTAGGGGTGAGGAATGGAAATGCCTGCCCTCTGTGACCCACCTGGAAGATTTTTGGTGTTCCGTAGTTTGGTCTCTGCTCCTCAGTAATAAAACACAAAGTCTTATGGACAGAATTGTTTGATGCACTATTATTCTTTATCAAAAGCAGAAAGTGAACTGGGAACATGGTGCGTTCATGCATGCATACACACAGATGCAGAGATGTACAGCAAGAATACACTTTTTATGAGACGCCCCTTGACCAGCAATATTCAAGTTCTACTTTATATATTAACTAGCCTTTGTATATATGAAAGGGAAGTTGTGTTATGTGTGTAGGGTGTCAACAGGTTGTGTCCAATTCTGGTTGGTTGCATGGCGTACCTCCATGGCGTTTTCTTGGCAAAGAAGTGGTTTTGCCATTGCCTACTTCTGGGAAGAGGCTGGCTATTGAACTGGCAACTTTTCAGGCAGTTTGCATTTTCACTGAGCTACGGTCCTTCCCAAAGTTGTGCTACAATTAGTTGAAGACTACGCCAGACAGAATCTGTTTCAACAGATGAATCCAATGGGTGGGTGGGTGGGTGTATTTTAGAAAGTCAAATTTTTCAAAAAGTTTTTTATGTCTTATTTTGATACTTGAAGGCATTTTTATGTTTGCAATCTTCAGCTGACCTAATGCCAAAGTCAGCCTTTGGGATTCTACAGGGGTGGACCCACACGAGCTTGTTGTATTCTTATAAGACTTTGTTGTAAGTATGTTTAGGAGGCCAAGTAAGACACTTGATGAGTTTATTCAACAATGAGTCATGGATCAGAAAAGCTTGACTTGAAACTCATATCTTTACACTCTTGGTCTGAATCGTCTGTGTCGTTTTCTGGATAGTAGGAATACTTCTGTATTCGTACTGCTTTGGTACTGTTGGCTGAGTCTACATGGCAAATAACCTTTTATTTTTATTGTCTTCAGCATATAGTAATAGGACCTTGAGTAGGGACCTGGGCCATAGGAATTACCAATCTGATAAGACATTAAGGACCTTTCTGCACAGAACATTATCCCTGGACGATAAGTAATCTAGAGGTCTCTGTTCCTAATGCTAATATATACTATGGGAGGCCCCTCCCCTTCCCAGCATGCTCCGCTCATACATGGTAGCATAGACAGAGCTTGGGTGCTCAAAATGGCACCCTGGCCAGTTCACCAGTAGATTTTGACATCAGGGTCTACTGGCATACTTAGGATAGCATACTAGATTGCACACCTACATTGTCTGGTATATTATGGGGGACCTTTTTGGTGGCATAACAGGGAATGCCACTGAAATGGTGCCCCTGGGTGCCCAAAGGCAGGGAACAATCCTTTCACCTTTTGACAACATTCATACATAGATTTATTATGACCCATAAATTCATACTTTTTTAAAAAAGCAGTGTACAGTATATACAGTAAGATAAGATAAAAAGATTTAGTCTTAACTATGTGGAGGTGTTTCTTTTTTCTTATTACTGCCACCAAAAATGTTGCAACTCTTAAGCTGATTTCTGAATTGCGGTCTGATTGCAGGGGAGCTAGGACTAATCGTTGTTATTGATTGCACAGAGTAATTCCTCTTTACTCTACCTTGGTCAGACCTCATCTAGAATACTGTGTCCAGTTCTGGGCACCCCAATTTAAAATAGACATTAACAAACTAGACCAAGTCCAAAGGAGGGCTACCAAAATGATTAGTGGTCTGGAAAGCATGTCCTACGAGGAACGGTTGAAGGATCTAGGAATGTTTAAGCTACAGAAGAGAAGACTGAGAGGAGACACGATCACGGTCAAGTATCTGAAGGGGTGTCACAGTGCAAATTGCCCCTATTCTCACTTGAACAAGATGGGAGGACTAGAAACAATGGTATGAAACTTCAAGGGAGTCAATACAGATTAGATATTAGGAAAAACTTCCTTACAGTGAGGGTGATCAGTCAGTGGAATATGTTGCCATGGGAGGTAGTGAGTTCTCCTTCACTGGAGGTCTTCAAGTAGAGGCTGGACCTACATCTGTCTGGGATGGTTTAGGAAATCCTGCATTGAGCAGGGGATTGGACTTGGTAACCCTAGAGGTCCTTCCAAATCAATGATTCTATGATTAGTTTAATTAAACATGAGTGCAGAAAGCTATCTCAAGTCCCATTATGAAAGGCCATCTGAGAAGAATGTGTCTCAGTCACCACATGTACATAGCTTGTGATTCAAAAGATTTCTCATAAACCTGTATTCCAATAGTTTTGAAGGGAAAACATTTAAGGGAAGAATAATCTTTACTGTGTCTTTTGGCTGAGGGAAAAGTATGCCCTCCCTGTTCAGACACTCTCAATATTTTAACTGATCTATTTTATCTGTCCTTATAATGATTTTATTGTGACCTACACTGAGACCTTTGGGTATAAATATAAATAAATAAAAATGGCACAAAATTCTGGATGTGTAAAGTTAGAAATTAAGAGTATAGTTCCTTAAAAGGAGGGTGGGTAAGTTCTCCCCTTATTTAACTATATTGTTTATTTGCATTTGTTTATTTGCAAATTGTTACCTATTCACTACTGAGCCCAATTCAAGGTGTTGACGTTAACATTTAAAGTCCTAAATGGCTTGGCCCCTGGGTATCTGAAGGAGTGTTTTCTCCCATGTAGACCTGCCCATGCACCGCGATCTCAAGGACAGGCCCTTCTTGTAGTTCCTTCAGAGGTATGAGGTATAGGGACTTGCAGGAGGGCCTTTTCTGTGGTGGCCCCTAGACCTTGGGACAGCTTCCCTTTCGCCAGGAACCTACACTGTATAGTTTTGGGCATCTGGTGAAAACACGTAATTTCACCCAAGTTTTTGCTGTTTAATTAGCTTCCTCAGGGTGCTGTTCTGTTAGAGAGGGTAGGGGGTTATCTTTTAAATTATGTTTTAATAGTTTACTTGTTTATTTTTATTGTAACCCACCCTAGGACCATGTGGTGAATGGTAGGATATAATTTTTTTAAAACAAACAAAATTTTTATCCCATCCTGTACCTAAAGGTCTTAGAATCTGCCTACATTTATTACTTTCTTTTAGAAGCCTTTCTCTGTAATGTTTTATAAATTAGATTTCTACCTTATTTTACAGTTTGGGGACAAAATAATTCATACATCAGTGATAACACACAGGACTTAGGCTGTAATTCTGTGCATGCTTATTTGCAAACAAGCCCATGGAACTCAGGGGAACTTAGTGTTCACAGGAATACAATTTTGTAGGATAGAAGTGTTCACTCTCTGAGGGCCTGTTCACACTTTGTCATATTCTGGAAGACTATATCTCAGGATAAGGAGATATTGCACCTGGGGCATACTGTAGCCTGCACTAGCATATGGACAGCAGGCCCCTATTATGGGCTATATTCCAGAATAAAACGAAGTGTAAACAAACCCTGAATCCCCAAGAGCCAGGCAGAACAGATGTTACACAACATAGAATCTCCTTTTCTTGTGCTAGGTACTTTAAGTTCAGAGCAGTTAAACCTGGAATCTTAAGGGCTCCTGTGTACATGACCGTAGGGCTCAATCTTAGCTAGGGATGTGTACAATTTTGTTTTCATGTTTACTACATGTCAAAGTGAATGCAAAGGAAACTTTGGATGTAACAGGATTCAAATCCACTGCAAATGTTCTTCAAATGCTATTTGAATCCACTTCAAATCTCTGCCTCCGAATCTCCTTTGAATCTGCTCTGAATCCACTGCAGGGGTGACTGGGCAGCCACTTTGTGGCCTCCCCCCTTTTGCAACTACCACAAGGTGACGAACGAATGCACAGAAGCTTTTGCTTTGCATTCAGATGTCAGTATATGAATGTAGCCAATATTTGATTAGAATCTGAACACTTGAATTCGTACGAATTGTGAACCCTGATGAATAGTTTATACGCATCCCTAATTTTAGCTAGTAAGTGTTTGAAACATTTCCACCCTGGGACCTCGGACAGAAGTCTGGTTTATAATACATTTGTATCTGTTTTGCTTTGTCTGCCTTTTATAGCAAACGACCAGTCTTGGTTCTTCAGAATGACAGTCTCTACTCCCAGAGGCGACAGTATACAAGTGAGGACGAAGCTTGGAAGACCTTTCTTGAAAATCCTCTCACGGCAGCCACCAAAGCCATGATGAGCATCAATGGAGATGAAGACAGCGCGGCCGCCTTGGGTCTCCTCTACGACTACTACAAGGTAACCCCTTTGTGTATCGGGAGACCTGATTGACAAGACAAAGTAGGGCCTCGAATCACCTCTGTGCTTCTAAAGCTGGCACTGCCTTATATTTTTTGGGTGCCTTCCTGCTCCAAGCCCAGGTATGGGGGAGCTTGACCCCTCTCATTCTGTTATCCAGGCCAAAATGAAGACAGGGCTCCTTTCTCCACAGGTGTATGGAAAGCAATTTCAGTGGGTGGAGCTTGTCGTCCAAGCACCTTGAGCCATTTAAATCATTTATTTATATATTGCCCTAAGTATATATAGCGCTTTACAGTTTAAGATAAAAAACAAGAAACACAGTAAATCCTGCCAATGGCTGACAATCTAATAAAAAGATAAAAAATAAATTACATTAATAGTAAAATAAGTCTAATACTGTGAAATCATGAACATTAAGTTAAACACTAAAATACCTTCTTTATGTGTTATCTCAGCCATATTCCAAACCTGCAAAACCTCATGCAATTGGGAGGACCCTAAATCTACCACGGGCTGCATTCACACCTAAGTTTTAATCCAGCTTCAGTCCACTTTTGGAGAGAATCCATCAGCAAAATATCAAGCTGTTTTCTTTTACCATTATCTAACTCAGAAAAGCCATATTTGGATTTGATAAAGAGGAACGAAAATGATTAATTGAACACAGCCACAGCAAGCACCCAATACAATTTACTTTACCTATTCAAAGCTACTCTTACTTGCTCTAGGATTACAAGGAGGTTTTTGCTGCTGGTGCTGCTACTTTTTAGGAGATCTCAGTTGCGAGAAAGACCTAGCCAGAGCCTTGAAATCTGTAATCACTGCAACCCCATGCCTATGCAAGCAAAGCTATCACTTTCAGCAGCTTCTGCAAGCAAACACAAACCAGGAGATTTGAACTGGGCAGGCTGGTTTCAAAGGTTTTTTTCCTCAGGTTTCTGTGTAAACCTTTCCCATCCCCAGAGATTTAGATGTAAATAAGACGAGAACTGTATATTGCCTTCCTAATTGAAATCATCTCCCTTTTTTCTCCCTATGAAAAGTGTGCGCAAAGGAGGGCAAGTGCCATTTAAGCCAAGCGGAAAGTTCCATTCTCTGGCAGCCAAGAGCACAAGGGCTCTAAATTCAAGTCTGTGCTTCAGGATTCGGGTCGCTCTACATAGTAACTCTTGGCAGTTGGGTTCCCCAACCCTGTGTCTCTTTCTCTGGGTGCCAGTGAGGTGCCAAGCCTGATGAGCTGGCTCCTGTGACTAACACTCGTGTGTGCACGCTAACCTCAACAGGCAGTTGTGGTTAGAGGATTGAACTCTTATCTAGTTTCCCGGTTTGATTCTGCACTCCTCCATGAAGCCAGCTGGGTGGCCTTGGGCTCCTCACAGCTCTCTGAGCTCTCATAGCACAAAGGGGTTTTTTGACGTTCAGTTTGTAACGAATCGACTGTTGGAAAATCTGTATTCTTTCAAATAGATCCCCTTCAAATGTGGTAGGAGTCTATTCAGTATGAATGTATTCGTATAAATTAGTACAGATATCGGATAGGTATCCAATATGAACAGTTGTATCAATGGCTACTAGAATGAATGCCTAAGTACATCTTTCAGGCTGGGGGGGGGGAAGCAGGACTCTTCTAAGGCCATTTGCTGGGATTCAAGAGCAGAAAAAGGTTTGTCCTTGTCTCTGCTTGAGATGCCCATGAGCATTTGGTGGGCCAACGTGTGCAACAGGATGCTGGACTAGATGGGTTGTGGCCTGATCCAGCAGGGCTCCTCTTATGTTCTTATGAATACATATCTGATACAAACGAATACGTATCTGGTACAAACACGTACATATCCGATACATATCCAATATACGTATTCCATAACATATTTGCTCTGAATACCTATGTTCTTATGAATAGGTATCTGATACAAATACATATCTGATACGAATGCGTACATATCCGGTACATATCCAATATACGTATTCCGTAACATATCCGCTCTGAAAGTGTCAAATCCAACCTGAATCCACTTTTAATCCACTCTCGATCCATGTCCGTTGCAGATGTGACTTATGTAGCCGCTTTCCCATCTCCCCAGTGTAATGAATGTCTGAACCATTTGTACGAATGTCGGGAACATTCATATTTGTACAGATGTTAATGTCCGAGTGTTGTAACATTTTATTTGTTTACGAATGTCCAAATTCGTCTGAATTCATATGAATAATATATGTTACAAATATTTGTGCACATCCCTAATCACAGCCCCCCCTACCTCACAGGGGAGAAGAACAGAAAGCTTTGTCGCCTGCTTTGAGTCCACTTAAAAAGTTGGAAAATGGTTAGAAAACCAACTCTTCTTTCTTTCTTTCTTTCTTTCTTTCTTTCTTTCTTTCTTTCTTTCTTTCTTTCTTTCTTTCTTTCTTTCTTTCTTTCTTTCTTTCTTTCTTTCTTTCTTTCTTTCTTTCTATTTCTATCCTGCCCTATACTAGTAGATCTCAGTTTTTGTTAGCAGGCTGAATTAAGGTCTTGCTAGTGAAAAGTGAGAATCATATTTGTCCATAGGATGAAAAGAGCATGGAAGGGTTAGGGCGGTGGCCACTGCTATAGCTCATTACCCTGAAATGTATAGTTAGTAAGGCAGACTGTGAGCCTGACACCTTGCAAAGCATATGGGTGGAATGCCCCCATGGCAAAACAAGCAAGAAAGCAAGCAAGACGGACCACAGATTAAGTCAGTGTGGTTCTGCAGTGGTTGGTATAACGAATCAACAGGCGTACTAAGAACCTCTAAGCAAAGCTGCCCTTAGACCACACCGACATGTGGAAGGGTGGCTCATAGTAGGCTTGCTGGTCTGGCATACCAGCCTGTTTGGAATTACACTAAAACACACACAGGGAGTGCAATAGTGAACCACACCAAGCTCAAAAGCTAGCTAAATCTTCCAAGAGCCTGATTTTTCTTCTAAAACCATGGCAAAAAGCCTCATTTGCCTCAAACACCTCTGCTTGCTCAGTCGAATTCGTATGGATAAATTAGTTGCAAGTGCGGCCATGCTCATTTTTACATATAAAGGGACTCCTTCTTCCATATCAACTTGACTGTGCCCTAGGATCTGGAGGCCCTCCTGGTTGTACCACCACTCACAGCAGCAAAAAGGGTGGGCACCCAGGATAGAGCCTTTTCAGTGGTGGCTCCCAGACTGTGGAATAGTCTCCCTCCTGGGGTGTGTCAGGCATCTTCACTCTATGTGTTTAGATGAGCTGTGAAGATGTACCTCTTTGCCCTGGCCTTTGGCTAAGCAAAGCCTTTTCTTTCCCACATTATGCAGCAACCATGAAGCCTGTGCTTGACTCCATAGACAGCTACAGAGGCCGTGCAGGCCTCTGTAGCTGTGAGTGGTGCGGTGGAGCCAGCGCTACTCGCGCACGCAGCTCCGCTTCTGCTGGGCCCACCCCTGGACCCCACTGGCCCAGTAAGTAGTGTGGATGTGCATCCTCCAAATCGGTTTTCGTGGCTGAAGACCGGATTGTGGACACCATTAAATGAGTCTACAGCAGTGACGGCCAACCTATGACACGTGTGTCACAGGTGACACGCCAAGCCCTTTTGGGTGACACACATGGTCACCTTGGCACCTGGACGTGTCGTGCTTGCTTGTTCTTGAAGTGTATGAAATACCAACTTTCAATTGAAGATTTAGCAACAAAAGTCACTAATGTAAAGAATTATTTGTTTTTGCTTTTAATAAAATACATATATCAAAAATATAACTTTTTTACTAGAGCTACAAATATCACAGAATTATGGATATTTCTAGATGTGACACAGCACCCGAGTTAAGCTACGTTTTCGTGCAAATTTTGACACACTGAGCTCAAAAGGTTCACCATCACTGGTCTACAGTAAATCTGGATTTAAGGGCCTGAAGGATTTCTCCAGCACTTGTGGGGAGAGGGCCTTCAGGACAGGGCCCTAAAGGGGTCTTGCATGGAGATAGGCATGCCTGATTGGTTCCAATCAAGTACTGATCAGGTTCCAAATGGGGTCTTAATGGGGTCTTCATTCCTAGTGCAAAAACAGCCCATGTGCTTTGATAGGGTGCAACTTGGCACATCCCTACTTCAAAGTCTTTCATGGTTCATGCACAAGGGACCAAATATTCTTTACATTCTGGCTTTATGCTCTTCTAGTGCCCTCAGACCAATTCAGTGTATGAAGCACACTCACCCATGCACACAGCCACAAACTTCTGAGCTGCTGAGTTTGTGCTGAAAGCTATTTGACATAGTGGTACCGCATTTAAAGAGTTGGCATCAGTCTTCAGCGACTATTGTTTAAAGAAGGTGTTTCCACTTCATTTAAATGCCATGTATTTGTCTAGTTAAGGAGTCTAGATGCAGAAGTGTTGCTGATAAAGCAGATTTTGATGCTGGAGGACATCAAGCTAATTTCGTCCAGTGTGCAAACTGGTTTATGAAATAAGAATTTAAAGTATATGCTGTTAATGTAGAGTCTGTAATAGTTAAGATTGCTACCTGTATACTTGTTATTTGATTAACCAGTCTTTAAACCAGCCACAGGAGAAAGGCAGGGATATGCTGTTTATTAGCTCAGGGAGAAGGGAAAGGGCGAGTGGGTGGTAGAAACCTATCAAGATCTGTGCTAACTGCCAAAAAATCTGTTTAGAAAGAAGGTTGAACTGATGAGCCCAAGTCCAGGAAACTATTTTGAAACAAGTAAAGGCATGTTTCAGAAGACGTGGCTTAAATCAATTTCTTAAATCAAAGTTCTAGAGCAGAGTTTGTGAATATGAACTACTAGGGTCTTTCCGCACATGCTGCCAGAAAACGGATTTAAAAGATCCGTTTTCTGGTGAAACGTTTTTTCAAAGAATGTGTCCCAAACAGGGGCAGATTCCCAGAGGCCTTGCGCTTCAGCACACGTGTGGGGTGGTGGTGGCGGGGCTGGATGGGGAAATGGATTGGGGTGGGTGCTGTGTGGACGCACCAGCACCCACCCCAATCCGGCCTCCGAAGGGCCTGCCCTGTTAAAGAGGGAGAGCACATGCTTTCCCTGTTTGACAGCTGGGCCCGCCCACCGCCCTCCGCCATTGGCTCCGTCAGAGCCTGCATGGCGAGGCTGGCAGCCAGCTTCGCCAGGTTCCCCTTCACCCAAGAAGACGCGATGGCGCCTTCTCTTGTGAGGGGAAGCCGTAACCTACCCCCCCTACTCCTCCCGGTGTCGCGATCGGTGTCTTATCTCCTCACTGCTGGGCCGCTTCTGGCAGCGGGAGGCACTCTCCCACTTTGACAGCTGGGCATGCACCAACAATCCACCTTTTCCCCTGCCATTGCGGAAGCGTTTCCTTCTGAAACGGTTTGAGGGCGAAAGCCAGTTGTAAGACCTAATTTTTTAGGTCTTACATCTGGGTAGGATTTTGACGGCAAAACCGGTTTAAGAAACCGGTCTTGCGTGCCGAAATGCGGACGTGGCATCCACAAAGGAGCTCCAGTGTGGCCTCCAATGCGGAAGCCACATCTTAATCCCTCCCCGAACAGGCTCTAAATCCGTTTTTAGTGCCTGTGCAGAAAGGCCCCTAGAATTTAGGAGTTTTTTAGGAGAATTTTTGCAGTGCAGACTTGGCCTAAGTTAGCACTGGATTTGTATTATTAGAAACAGTTTTAACTATAGAATTGGGAATTGTGTTTTAAACGCCAGAAGAAGTATCGATTGTCTATGCAAGACACAGGCAGTACAAGCGATAAAAAGAGTTATATTAGCGATGGTTAAAAAATGTCGTACCAATTGCCAAACTTTGAACGTTTGCATTCAAACAGAATTTTTGCTGTATTTGAAAGCAGACATTTGTACATGAAGCGAAAGCTTTTGTGCATTCGTTCAAAGCTTTGTTAGCTTTGCAAGGGTGAATTTGTGGATTCTTAGTGGACTCGGAGGTTCGACTGGCGATGGCAGGAATCGATGAACTTTTGAAGAACATTCAAAGTGAATTTGAAGCACATTCAAAATCACACCATTCATACAACTATGAATTTCAATTGCATTCACTTTGGCATGACTTTATATTATACTGCTGTGTTACTCCAGTTTTCTGACTTAGGTAGCCCCTCCCTGTGTTGGGAACAAATCTGATAATCATTTACTATCTGTTAAATACATCCAAGCCCAAACTCTTTATTTTACCAAGATCAAATGTTTGCTCTTGAAAAATATTATTTGTAATATTTTATCTCTTGTCTTCCTGTTTCTGCTTTGGCATTAATAATAATTTAAATTCACAGATAAGTTGCGCTCATGTTAATAGACATTGGCCAACTGCTTTCATCTTTCTTTTCCCAATGTAATTGTTTTCATCTTTCATTCTTCAGGTTCCTCGGGAAAGGAGAACATCAGCAGTGAAACTGGATGTAGATCATGCAGAGCAAGAGCATAGCAAAAGGTTCAGTATCTAGAATTCAAAGGCTGCTTCTTATTTAGCCTTGAAAAAGGGGAAATAGTTTGTTGTTCAGATTTTCAGACAATTTTCAAGTGCTGCGTCTCCATTTACCAGGAAAGGTGACTTTGAAAAGGGGTGTAGCTGCTGTGTCTCCAAATCCGGTGGCAAAAGATTTGCTTTCCACCCCTCTGGAGGGCAGAACCTCATCATTAGTTCACATTTGTGGACAGATGGCATCTTATGGACATGTTGGCATCTATTGTAAGATGCCATTTTCCACCTTTAGTGGAGAGGTGTGGATTGCTGTTTGGAAAAGTGCCCTTGAAAATGGAGCCACAGAGGCACTTCTGGCCATTGGGATCCCCTAAAACATCAGCTCTCTGGTCAGATGACATAAAATTTGAGCCTTCCCAGGTATAAATGCAGCCAGGCCAGTGATATTTCTCTTTGCCCTTGACCCAACGCCTGACAGGTTAAAGTAAATAAAAGCAGGCCAGTGAAGGCAGGTCTGAGAATCCCCCCAAAAGAGGAAGGGTAGGAAATCTACAGGTGAAATCAGGGATGTGCATGAATGGGTTTTTTGGCATTCGATTCATTACAAACATATGTTAGAAAATTCGTATTCATTTGAATGTGGTAGGATTCTATTTGATACAATTGTATTTGTACGAATTTGTATGAATATCCAATATGAATGCATACGGATCCTGGGTACAGATCCTATACGAATGCATATGTATCAGCTACGTATCAGCTACGTCTTCCATATGAATGCATATGTTTCAATACGTATCCAATACATATCCCCAGTTTAACGAACATACAAACTATTCATACTAATGTTCCAAAACATTTGTTAATGTACAAATGTTGGAACATTCGATTCATGTACGAATGTCCGAATCCGTCTGAATTCATCCAAATAACAAATGTTACGAATATTCATGCGCGTCCCTAGGTGGAATCACTTAAGTAATTAAGGATATTGCTAGTCAAAGCAATAGTTAGAAAGCTGCTCTGTTGAGGTCCATCTTGATTTCAAATGTGTCTCCATAGCTACCACATTGTCTCATTAAGGTGAGTTCACTGAAGATGGACAGAAATGAAACTGTCAGCAACTTTTGCTGCCTCCAGGCAGCGGACAGATATCCCACTAGGAGGAGATAATATGGGAAATCCTCCCTGTGCCATTACTGCCTCTCAGCTAGTCAGTGCCGTGGGGCATTTTAACTTGATGCGCTCTTCGGGTCATCCAGAGTGCTTGAGTGTCTTGTTGTCACCTCTGTGCATGCATGGATGGAGGGGAGGCCCTCTTGGTTGTCCACTCACCCTCAGTAGTAAAAGGGGTAGGCACCCGGGAGATGGCCTTCTCAGTGATGGTCCCTAGGCTCGGGAATAGTCCCTCCCCCCTTGAGGTGTGTCAGGCCGTGTCTTCACAGCAACCCTTATTTCACTTTCCCTAAACCGAGATAAAAGAACCAGATGCAAACGCGAATTTGCCTGTTCCCATTACTTTCAGCTTAATCGCCTTCAGTCCGGGTTCTAAGGACATACGTGACTCGAGGGGGGACTCCAGTGGCTACCTTTTAAAAGCCGGTTTTCGGGGCTGCCCTGTCCTCTTCCTCCTGGCGTGAACACGCCACCCATAACAGACCCCTTCACGGAGCCTAGCTGGGTGGCTGCCTTGCCTGGATGGAGGAAAATCGGCAGCAGGCAGACAGAGATTTTTTCCCCTCCCTCCTCTCCCTATTGCTTAGGGCACGCAGCAGAAAATAAACATTCACACATCTCTCCAAATGGCAGCTGCTTTTCTTTCTTTCCCTTTTAAGAAGGCCAGCACTTTCAATAGCAAGATGTTATCAGGCATGAATTGCTTGTTTGCTACAGTGAATTGCTTGTTTGCTACAGTGAATTGCTATTTGGGCTGCTGCTGCGTTTACAGCTTGCTTTGGAAGCAAGCTATTGGGGGAGGGAAACTCTCGTCCCTTAACACGGAAGAGTTCCCACAGTAAAAAATGTAAAATGTTTCAAGCGCATAAACCGGAGTGAGACCTGTTGAAATGAGGATTAACATTTACAACGCTTTGGGGCGATTTAACACGCGGAAATCGTGTTAAGCCAAACTGCCGTCTGGACTGCGAGGATTCAAAACATTTTGAATTCAAAATAAGGGTGCCGTGAAGACACACTCTCAGGCTCCTTCACTGTATATGTTTAGGAAGGCAGTGAAGACACACCTCTTTGCCCTGGCCTTTGGTTAAATGGGAATGTACTGTCTCTTCCCACTTCATAGTTCCCCGCCCTGAGATCTTCAGGTATAGGGTGGGATAGAAATACAAATAAATAAATAAATGGATAACTGTTTTGGCCTCCACATGTGCATGCTGGATATGGTGGACCCACCCAGAAGGTGAGTAACTGTGCTATTGTTGGAAAACCCACAACCAGCAATGGAGTTTTCAGTTTTTAGTAGGGATATTCACAATTTGTACAAATTCATATGAATTTGATCGATTACAGGTGAACTGAAAGGGGCCTACATTCATACCCCCCCCACCTGCATGCAAACAAATGTATCTGGCCGTCAAAACTCCATAGAAGCTTTGACAAGGGCCAGGCTGCCCTCCCCAGCTGTCACCTCCGTCATACCCTTCTCCAAGGCTCAACTAGGCCTTCTGGAGGTGCGCATGCATGTTTAGAAGGGCACACAAGTTGAGCCTCAGAGGAGAGCGTGATGGCAGTGGAGGCCACAGTGGCGAAAGGGGAGTGTGGGGGAGGTGGGACAGGAAAGAAGGGATAGGGGGTTCCCTTGACATGTGAATATTCGACAGATGTTCACAAGCAAAGCTGAATATTCCCTCCTTCTCTTTGTATCTAATTGAAGCGGGATATGGACTTCATGCACATACCTAAGTTTTTACCACTTTCTGGGGGGGCGGGAGGAGAAGCAGGGCTATGGTGGAGTTGCCTCAGGTATACGAGGCGACCTCACCATTGTGGTGCCATAATGCCGTTAAATCCCCTCTGTCTGGACAGGGGACCCAATTTATCTTCCATTTGGATTGTCCAGCTTGTACTGAGATAATTTGGTAGACCCTGTAGATTTCCATAAGAGTGTGTACATCAATCAAACAAGCAATCAGTGAATAATGTATTGCTAAAAGTGCATAGGGAGTTAGCTTCCTGTTTGGCGAGGCCAAACTCTTTCCATAGGTGTGGCCCTCTGTTTCAAAAGATGATGCGGTTCTATGGGGTGGAGCAAACACCTCTCTCAAATTTCTAATAGGCTAGTTCACTTTCAAACTGTACACTACTGTAATTTCCTTGACTCCTGTATTAGTGTCAAGTCATCTAATAGTCATATGACCTAGCTACTATTCTAAGCCACAGTAGGCCTCTTTATTCACAGTGGTTTGCCTATCCACCGCCTCATACCATCATTTAATCGAAAATGGAATAAATGACCGTGACTTTGATGATGATATAAGAGCTGCAAATTGTTTTAAAATTAGTTGCTATTGTCAAAATTCCTAGACTTAAAATTGGGCCCTATCTAATGGTTCAGTAGACGTTTTGAGCATTTTTGTTCCTTAGACTTGGTGTATTTATTTTTTGTTATTTATTTTATATTTACATTTCTATCCCGCCCTATACCCTAAGGTCTCAGGGCACGTAACAGCATTTAAAAAGAGACATGTTAATATAAAGCTATATATAAGAAACAGTATAAAACAATAATGTCTGTGGTGGGGGGAAACTATACCACATTTAGCCAAAGGCCAGAGCAAAGAGGCCTGACGCACCTCGAGGGGGAGACTATTCCACAGCTTGGGGGCCATCACTGAGAAGGTCCTCTCTCAAGTGTCTACCCTTCCTACTATTGAGGATGGTGGGACAATGAGGAGGGCCTCCCCTCCAGATCTTAAGGCATGGGCAGGTCGTTATGGGAGAAGGCGTTCCTTCAGATATTTGGGCCCAGGTCAGTTAGGCCCTTATAATTTAAACTTAACACCTTGAATTTGTGTATAACTAAACTATTTTGACATTCTCAGTGTGATAGCCCTTCCCTTCATGGTGTAACCAGACCAAGGTCTTGTGTATTGTAGGAAAGGGTGTAACACCACACAGGCTTGAGTCTCACCACTTATCATTTTGGAAAATGTCCCAGTGTTAAACCTGCCACCTGATCCAAACTTCTTTGTTTGTTTAGGAACAGTATACCAAACATGACGGAACAATCACTTATTCCTGCTGGGGAAAACAGAGTGCAAGTCTTAAAAAACATGCCTTTGAATATTGTTCTTCCTCATACATCCCAAATGGGTATTGACAAGAGAGGACACCTCACTGCTCCGGACACTACCGTTACCGTCTCCATCGCATCCATGCCCACTCATTCCATCAAGACAGAGGCTCAGTCTCACAGTTTCACGGTGGGCATCCCGCCAGCCATCTATCACCCAGAGGCACCAGAGCGCGTGGTGGTTTTAGACAGAAGCCTCAGTGCCGACCAGTTTAACTCTGCCAACCAGCCTCAGAATTCTCAGCGTCGTACTCCAGACTCCACCTTCTCAGAATCTTTTAAAGAAAGTGTTCAAGAGGTAATGGAGCGTCCGGCCTGTTTTCCTAAACAACTTGGCATGTTGAAGATGTAATGTGGGGTTTGACATGGGAGTTCAGGGGGGAAAAGAACTGTAGCCCTGGCTGAAGAAATTCCTTAATGGAGATTTTGAAAATGTTTAATACCACAACATTCTATCCTTGCTTTTGCCAAAGTGATGCCATCTTGATATTTTGGACTATGGCTCCCATCAGCCCTAGCTAGGATCTAAACACAAGAGGGGTTGTTGAGTTATCTTAGGCCATTTCCACACTTGGTGGTCTGGAACAAGGTCATCCGCACTTGGCTGGCCTGTTCCAGGACAGACCCTATGCGATCCAGAGGTTTACATGAGCTTTGGAGCCTGTTGTGAGGACTCTCCAGGAACCAAAGTTCCTCATTTCAGTATTCTAGGAGGCCCATTTCAGTGGCTGCCAAAATGGGTCCCCTTGCTAAATTGGCCTGTGGAGATGTGCACTTTTTCACATGCCTGGCTGGGCCAGTCTAGGGGTCCCTGAACCACCAGTGGATCTCCCTACCAGTATCCCAGTCTAGATGTCCATTTTGGCTGCCTAAACTGACCCACACTGCATCCAGTGTGGATGCAGTGTCCTAGCAAGCAGCTGGACCTCTCTACTCCACGCCAGTGTGCAGAAGAGAGAGACCCAGAAGTTCACTAGGTTCTTCACAGGGCCAAAATACCAGTAAGCGTGGAAAAGGCTTTGGCCTTGCCTTGTAAAAAAATTGTTTCTCAGTGATTGTAGAGATGCCCTCAAGTTGTGGTTCCTAGTGGCACCACTGACCCTTCCATGCAGTTTTCTGAGCAACAATAGAGCTTGCCATTGCTGCCTTCTGGGAAGGTATCAGGTGTGAATGTGGGCAGATGTTCTGCCACTGAGTTCTGGACTATGAGTACGAGTTATGGTAAGTTTGTTTTCTGATAAAGGTTTGAGGTGTTAAGGTTTTCAGAAAGATGGTTGACTGTTTTGTAAACCTTGGGTTTGTGAAAAATCACATAGTGGCCATAATCACACTTTCAGTCTAAATCAGTGGTTCTCAACCTTCCTAATGCCGTGACCCCTTAATGGAGTTCCTCATGTTGTGGAGACCCCCAACCACGGGGGCGGAGCAGCTGGGAGGTGGGAGGGAAGGGCAGCGGAAGACTTGTCGCGACCCCTCTGAAAGGCTAGTTCGACCCCCAAAGGGGTCCCGAACCCCAGGTTGAGAACCACTGGTCTAAATCTTCTTCAGTCCATCTTGACTGCCTTTACTTTTTCATTTCTGTCCATTTTATAGTCTGAACGGAGGATGGAAAGTTCATAAATAAAATGGATAGAAATGAAAAGGTGCAGGCAGTCAGATTTGAAGACGGACTGAAGAAGGTTTAAAGTGAAGGTGTAACCATGGTCAGTGAAACAACTTCTGCATGAAATAATTCTAACGACTTGCAAAATTAGACAGACAATGCAGAGTAGTATAAACTATAGAATGTACGTATCTTAAAAAGTGAGTGATTATACATGCTTGGCTTGTAAACTGAATAAATACAATACGTTTAGACAGGGCAATGATTTGGATTATTTTCAATCTGGCCCTTTTTTTCTATTAAACATGAACAAAATACCAACAGGAATTGGATAACTATCTTATCCCTTCCCCCTGTACTTCAGATTTTGTGTATATTCTTTAATCTGTACCTGGATATCAGGTTCGGCTCTATTCTTACGTAAACTTGAAATCTCAACCCAATGGATTAGAAATGTAAGATTTTCTCAAAGGTCTATGGAGGTGTAATGTACTAAATTTGAAACAAAAGCGACTACTATACAATCCAAAATCATTAGCAAAAGCGCATGGCTCATTTTACAGGCAAGAGGTTTCTCAGCTGGAATGGGTAGCAACTAAGAATATTGGCAAGAAAGAAATCATAGAAGATCTTTATTCATGAAGGTCGTGCTTTCAACACAGCATTACAGAAAAGCAGATGTACGTTTTAAAATATCTCATACTGTGGGTATCTAATTTAGATATCAGAACTGGAGGTAAAACTTTCTTCCTGTACAGTTCCTGAAATGCCATGCTGAAGAGTCACTTGCTTCCTTTGAAATAAACCATGCAAATCCGATGTGCTCTTATGGACAATGCTTTGGTGTTTCCGTTCGTAGTCAAATATTCAGTAGTGAACTTCTGGTGAGAAGGCTGTAGCAGCCTACTTCACATGCATATGGTCTTCACCAGAGGTTCACTAATTCTTGACTAGAGGCCATAGTTTGAATAGGCCTCATATCTCATGGAGTGGAAAATCACTTTGGCTCTTTCTGCAGTGGGCATTATTCCAGATTATATTGCAAAATGGGGACTTGCCATTTATGTCCTGGTGAAGATTACAGCAGCTCCCACACAGGGTCTGCTGTAGCTTGCACTAGCATGCGGAAGGCCAGTCTCTATTCTGGGATATAATCCAGAATAAGGGCCAGTGCAGAAAGGATCTCAGCTGCAACAACCCTCATTCCCAAAATAGAAGTTTACAAACTGTGCTACTGATATGAAGGTTGGGCATGGTTTGCATAATGCACTATGCTGTTATGTGATATGCATGTAATGAAATGGGAATGTCAGGCACAATTTGAACAGTGTTTGTGCAAAAATGCAGAGCATGTGATATATGGCAATCAGGAAACTACACGGAGTGTATCAATTATGCCTTTTAAATAAAAGCATCACCGATGCTGCTCAAATTTGAAACAATTATTCTTCTTTCCAGGTTTTCTTTCCTGCTGAATTGAGGATGACTAGCATGAATTCAGAAGACTATGTGTTTGAAAGCATTGCTGGGTAATCCTTTTCTCTTTCAGTAGTTTTGTAAAACAGTCTTTCTGCTGGCCCCTTTGTTTTTATGGCATGCTGATCTTTATGGAATGAAATGTGTTAACTCTGCTTTAGTGACATTTGGTCACTTCTGGCCTAATCCTTTAAGAAGCACACTGTTTATCTTTTGGATTTGCATAAGACATGCTGTGAATATTTCCCAAGTTGCAGTCTGTTGATTTTGTACCTGGATTTTTAGCTCATTGTGCATGCAACAAGGCACCAGAGAGGCTTAGACAGCACTTCTGTATGGAAAGCGTCACTCTTCAGTTGCCAGAACTCAGCAGGGTTACCCCAAGGCTGTGCCTTGTACTGTGTTCCCATGAAGTAAAAAATAAATCTCATCTCTGAGGTAGTTTAGACATGAGATTATGGAGACTATGGAAAGCCCCAAGTGAGGCCTGCCATAGTCTGCATTAGTTTCTGGCCAGCAGACTGCTATCCTGAGATTTATTCCAGAATAAGGCCAAGTGTGGAAAGGGCCATGGTTTGCAGATGGTTCCAAGACACCAGCCTGCTCCTCCACCCTATCATGGACATTCTAGGCTAGAAAAGGTGGACTAGAGATGGGATGAGAACAAAAATGTCATACACAGCCCTCTCCCAGGGTTTTTTTTGCTTACAATTTTTTTGTGCAAATTCACATCTGTATTGATGAAGATTATTTTCTATCTCACTTGTTTAAAATAATTATTTATATTTCTAAACCACCACAACTCTTATACTCTAAATTTCAGGGTAGGTCACAATAAAATAGATGTAATTCTCTGCTCAACTTATCTGTTCTTACTTTTCAGGAACAATTTTGAATACACACTGGAAGCTTCCAAATCACTTCGACAGAAGCCGGGAGATAACACCATGACTTATTTGAACAAGGGGCAGTTTTATCCCATTACACTAAAGGAAATAAGTGGTGGCGAAGGAATCCATCAACCCATCAGTAAAGTTCGAGTGAGTTTCCGCACCAGAAACGGTGGGAGGAGAAGGTAGTGCCACAGAAACAGCTTTCAAGGGGGCATAGAAAGGGACAGTAGTAAACTGGTGTGCTGGGGCAATATAGAGCAAGAATTAAGGCTGTGGCGGTGAGCGGGCGAAGGGGGCTGGAGTTGCCACTGCTGCTGTGTGCCCTGGGCAATGGGGAGGGGAGGGGAAAGAATTGCTGGCTGCCTGGTGCCGTTTTTCCTCCATCCAGGCAAGCGGCAGCCACCCAGCCCCCCAGCTAGGCTCCCTGAAGGGGTCCCTTATGGGTAGCACGTTCATGCCAGGAGGAAGAGGGCAGGGCAGCCCCGAAAAGCAGCTTTTAGAAAGTAGCCACTTGAGTCCCCCCTTGAGTCACATATGCCATGTACGATCCTCAGAATCCAGATCGAATGTGATTAAGTTGAAAGTAATGGGATCTGGCAAATTCGCGTTTGCATTCGGTTCTATTATTTCGGTTTAGGGAAACTGTATTAAGCTTGTATTGGGAATGCGGCCCCTGGCATTTATGTCAGTTAATATTTTCTTTTTCCTCCTCCATGTCTGTCCTTTTCCTCCTTTTTGAAGAGTGTAATCATGGTCGTATTTGCTGAAGACAAAACTAGAGAAGATCAACTCAAACATTGGAAATATTGGCATTCTAGGCAACACACGGCCAAACAAAGGTGCATTGACATAGGTAAGAGCTACCTGGCTGTACGTGCCAAAGCTTTACTTGGCACGACTCACTTCTCTGCTCAGCCCTCGCTTTCTCTGTTCATGGGCCCATGGCTATCTTTGCTACATTGCTTCAGTTTTTAAACAATCACCCATTCCAATAATGCACCCAAACAAGGAGTAGAAAATCTTAAGAGATAAATAGGCATTGTCTGACCTTTCAGGGTCTGTGGTGTGTGTGTTTGACCTATAGTAAAGAGTTCTCAACTGTGGCCCTCCTGATTTTTCATCATTCCTGATGCCAATTTGCACTTCAGTCCATATTCTTCAATTACGCAACATCTAACCAGGTGCATCTGCACTTTCAGGAGGCGACTACAGCCTAGAAACGCCCCCTGCCTGCCGAGAGGTTGCCTAATTGCAGACTAGCTGTGGTGCTTGATATCGTGCATCACAAGCACGCTAACCTTAACCAAATCCTTACCTGAAGCATCCAGCAGTGACCATATAAACCTTTTTCTGTGCAATGGTGGGCATCGGAGCTGCTGTGCAGGCATGCTGGCAGCTCAGATGGTACTGGCACATGTGCAGTCGCACAGGACGCCGGACCCAAGATGGTGGCACCCTGCGATGGATTGACTGTGCAATTGAACACAGGTGTGTCCAATCATGCGTGAGCTAGGCTATTATTCACTAGCGTTCACAAGTGTGAGTGCTAGTCAACATTACTCCCTTCTGCACCTTTCCTGTCCTATGGAGTGGAAAGCACATGCAGATAAGCCCCTGGTCAACATTAATTTGTAGTCGATATTGAAAGCTGTGGAATGGTTTTAAGTCATTTTTGTTTCAGAAAGCCCATTTTTGGGTGCTAAAATCTATTCTGTATGTTTTAGGTAGGTGCCAAAGTGCAGCTTGGCATATGGCTAGTATGTTTCAATCTTTGTTAGCACACACAAATTGGCTATAATCTGAATTTTACTTATATCATGGACCAGCATCCCAGCATTTCTAACACAGCCCTTCCAGAAAATAAGAGAAAAGGAGTTAAAACTGCCTGTGATTTATGCCCTACGAGTTTGTAGCCTTCAATCCTAAATATGTGTGGGCAAGCGGTTACTCAGTGCAGAAGGAAAGGGCAAAGCTGCTGTTGCTTATTAGTCAGATGTCTGAAGACAGGTTTTGGGGTTGCAAAACAGGTTCTAGAACTGAGGTGAGTCCCTGGCATAAGTCAAACCCTAGGTGAAGTTGGGGCAGAGAGATGAAAGATGGGATTGCAGAGATTCACTTGCCTACAGTCAAGCTATGGTTGGCCAGCATCCAGATTCCTTTGGTTGAAGGCTGGGTTGTCCTCCCAGTCCTTCCTTTCTGTGAATAAAAGCAAGGATTAATTGCTTGGCACTTAAGGCAGACGCGCATGCAAATCTTTTATTATTGAAGGGTTTTTATGAAGGACAACAAAATCACAAGGCACGGCAAAAGCTAGTGGGCGTCGCCTCTCTCTCTCCACCCCCCTTTATAACATTTGTGTCCTTTCCTAATCTTCAGGAACGTCGATGTTTTAAAAATAGAAAATAATACTATGCTATGCCTACAAACATAATCAACGTGTTCTGATACCCTAAGATTGTACAGAAAATAACAAGTGAATGTTGAAAGCATGTTTTTTCTTATCTTCCATTAACAGCTGACTACAAAGAAAGTTTCAACACGATCAGTAACATTGAAGAGATAGCCTATAATGCTATTTCCTTCACTTGGGACATTAATGATGAAGCTAAGGTACGTGTTCCTCCAAATAATCCTTCCCGAATCATCTTGATTTATTAAGAGAAGCATGCATTCTATGATGATTTTATTTTTAGATACTGGAATATTGTCAAGGGCTGTGTTCCCACCTGAGCTTGTTAAAACGCTTTTAAAACGAAACAAAAACCCAGTGCAAATGCGCATCCTGGCTGACCCCATCTCAGTGGCTTTAAATCGCTGGCAATCTTGATTCTGTTGTCTCCATAGAAAATGCTTCATAATTGCATCAGGGAGAGCAAATCTTTTCTTCCCCTCCCCTTTGCCAGCTCAGGCGCCCACCCCTCTCTCCCTAATGGATCCCGCTATGATGTGGTGGAAGGTGGGTAATACCTGGCAGATGGAAAGCAGAGCAAATCCCGCCGCTGCTGCTGCTTCCCTCTCCCTGCAAATAAAATAAAATAATGCAAAGGAATATTTTAATAAACAGAAATTGCTTCTGCTACATGGTCTCTCCTCTCCGCAGCCCTCCTGGATCTCCCACCAGCCCTCTTCCTCCCACCTGCACCCCTCACAGCTACTTTCATTTGGTAGTTTAGGAAATGTCACCTCTCCTGTACTGGGGAGGATTTTAAAAAGAGCAGGAAAGGAAAGAAAAGACAGAAAAGGGAAGGAAGGAAAGGAAGGGAAGGTAGGACAGGAATGGAAAGGAAAGGAAAGGAAAGACAGGAATAGAAAAGGAAGGAAGAATGGAAAGGAAAGGAAAGGAAAGGAAAGGAAAGGAAAGGAGAGAGAGAGCCCTGCCTGCCTGCTTGCCCAGCCGCGCATGTGTGATCAGGCAGGCAGCGCTTTCTCGGTCTCTCTCCTGCCACCGCCTTTTACTTTGTGGAAGTGCGAAAAAGCAAAATTCTTTTGGAGGTGAGATTTTTGTGTTCTGCTTTGGTATTTGTCATAGGAGAAGTTGCTTCCCTGCCCATTAAGCTCTGCAATGTCACAGCTACTGCCTGCTTGCTTTGTTGACTCCTTGGGTCAGTTCCTGATTACCTTCTTTTTTTACAAACATAATTCATTTTTCCTCCTCCTCTCCCCCACAGAAAAAGGAGAAAGTGAGGGGAAGCATGGGTGGGGAATGAAACTTTGTTATCAGTGTGGAGTGGGTGAATTGTTACTTGTTATCAGTGTGAAGTAGCTGAAAATGAAACCATGAAGTGCTCTGCTGAGGGAAAAAATGCTTTCTGGCACTTTAAATCTGGCAAGGGGCTGTTCTGCGCAGGGTGAAACCCCACCCGTTTCATGACACATTTGCCCCAATACTGCTGAACTATTCCCAAAAGAATAAAGAAAAAGTGATTTAGCAGCAAAAATGGGGGGAAAACACCTGTATTTTCAAGAGTTTTTATGCATTTTTAAAATGTACTCCCCTGAAAGTGCGGGAAGCCAATTTCAGTGCTGACAAACAGTTTTCAAACCATTTTTGACATGCAATAAAGTCCCAGTGGGTACAGGGCCAAGGTGTAGTTTAATGCTGTTTACAAAAAATAAATAAATAGGTACAGTGTGTTTTCTTATTGCGTTATACTTCTGTTCTTAATCTTATGAAAGACTCCTCAAGTGTACAAAATATCAGTGGTACTGTAGGATTGTGAATTTGACATGACGCAAGATGAGAGGGAAAAGGCATCTTGAGCATTATTTTGAAGTTGTGGAATAGCTGTAACACCTGGCCGACAGAAGGATTTCAGGGTGTGAAGGAGATAAAAGACACTGATCTTCTAGCTGGTCAGATTGGTGAACATAGCTGTCCTCTATCTTTGCCTCAGCCCGGAAGAATGAGAGCTGTACATGACATAGAATAGGGATGTGCACGAATGTTCTAAACATTCAAAATTCGATAGAATTTGATGGAATGTGGACATTCGAACTCAAATAGAATGTCTACACATTCAAATGTAAACATTTGAACATATTTCGAATATCCTGAAACAGTCGTTTGAATGATTCAAAACATTCAAATGTACAGATACGTATGTATACATACGTATCTGTATGCATCTCATACGTATCTGTACACATTTGTGTACGAAATGCATACAGATATGGATGGCACATACAAATGTTGTCGGCATCCGTATCTTCAAATACGAATGTTGTCAACATTCGTATCTTCAGATTCGAATCTAACATTCAAACAAATAAGATTCGAATGTATTCTATTCAAATCAGATTTTGTTGCAATCAGATTCTAAACATTTGAATTGAATTCGAATGCAAAAAAAGAAATTTGTACGCATCCCTAATGTAGAAGCATGGTCCCTGAACTTTTGGGAATGGTGTCCTCCTTTGTTTTTTTCTTTTTAACCCGACACTTATCCTCCCCATTTTTGACCAAAATATAAATTTGCACTCAATTTTCTCTTTGTATTTTAATTTGAGTATTCTGCATCTTGATATGGATGTTGTGATTCATTTATAGAATGCCACATTATTTATCAACTAGCTTGTGTGTGTCTTACCCATTTAATGATTTTCCAGTGGAATTTGCATGAATCCCACCGCCACCTTATGGCTTCATGACTCCCTGGAATCCAGTCTCACCCTCTCCAGAGCGCTTCTGCAATCAGCCACCCTTTCATTGCCCAGATTATGAAAAAAGAAGGGGGGAGTGGCTTTTTCCTTGGCTTCGTCCAGACAGGGGAATATAGCACCATTATAATGCCACTATGGTGTAGTTGCCTTGCATATCTGAGACAACCCACCATAACCCTGCTTCCTTCTATTGCTAGTTGTGGGTTTTCCGAAAGTAGTGCATTCACATGTCTTCTGTATGGAGCCACCATGATAGTTCTGTCTAGCCCACATGTATGGGGGCTGAAACAGAGGTGGTGTTGAGCACATCCAGGCATTCCAGGTGCCCAGATACCTGTGTAACATAAAACACACGTGAAGACAGTGCTGTAGTTGGTGCTATCTAGCTAGCAAGGAACAGTGGCAGGAGATCAATATCCCACATTGTCCCTTTCTGGTGAGTTAACTGGCCACTGTCTAGAGGTGGCCCTAGTTGGTCTCTGCCCTTTCACCCTCATCAGAAGAGCAGGAGCAGAAAAGTAGAACAAGCCTCCAAAATTCGCAGGCCACATTAGTCCAGTGTACTCCAAGACAATTGCATAGGGGTCTGTAAGTTGCTTAGTTCTCTTGCAAACAGAAGAGGCTATCTGAGAGTCTGTCAGGGCTCTGCACCTATTCAAATAGATGGCTTTCAGCCACCTCTGTTTAAACAGAGGTGTGTTTGCAGGCTGGAACTTGTCCCCCTTCCAGAAATGGTCCATCTCCTCTGTCAAAGGCCTTTGGCTTTTCACATTTGCTGAGTCACCTTCCAGTCTGTGCATGCTGTGTGGAGGGCACTAGTTGGTGGTGTGCAAAGAGCCCCGGTTAGTGGCTGGTGAAGCCTCTGTGTTCCTTTTAGAATTGTGGACTATAATGAATGATGTCATCTATTTTGTTTTTGTTTTTATTCAGCCTTCGAAGGGCAGTTGGATAGCCAGCTTTATTTGTTCACTTTGCACTAACATGAGGTAACCTGTATTTTAAACCAATAGGAATGATGGGGATCTGATGGGACCTCTTTCTTTTCCCACACTTAACTGATGATGGCAGGAAACATTTGCAGGAGATTCTCCTTGGCTGTAGAAACTCTTATGAACTCATTCGAGATGTATCACATCAAACCATAGAATTTATCTTTCTGTGCACGTATTTCTTTGTCCTCTGTTATTTGTAGCAACAACTTGGGCAGGTTTCTAGGATTTTATTGCCTTTGGGAACGCAGCCTTTGTGTTTATTTAACATTGGAGAGCTTTGAAAATGGCATTCCTGCTCTGTAGCTTTACATGGCAGAGTTAAAGGCTAGAATGACACTAGACGACGTTGCTGGAGCCCCAGTAGAACACCTCGCCCGCATTGCAGACTGGTCTTCTGGGGGGTCATGCCTTCCATGTCAAATCTCCCAGCAGGAGACCACTTGCAATTTGTCTCCAAAGTGGTGGGTTGTATCAACCGGTCATATGCAGACAGAACTGAGCGGCTGATCTGGTCTACCGGGCACAAGGAACCCTACCCCATAGGGCTGCACATGATTTTGCTTGTGCTTCGTACCAAACTGAATGTAAGTAAATTTGTATTTATTTGAATAGATCCCCTTCAAATGTGGTAGGATTCTATTCAACAGAAATATATTTGTATGAATTTGTATGAATATCCGATATGAACGCATACGTATCCTGTAAGATATCTGCTATGAAAGCATCAAATCTGCCCTGAATCCACTTTGAATCTGCAATCAGTTCATGCCAAATGCACTCTGGATCCGTTGCAGATATGACTGGTGCAGTCGCTTTCCTAGTTCATGACTGTTTTGAAGCATTCGTATGAATACAAATATCAATGTAAAGATGTTGTAACATTTGATTTGTATACAAATGTCTGAATTTGTATGAATATTGAATGTTACAAATATTTGTGCACATCCCTACTACATCATAATAAAATCCAGTAAAAAACTGAAAGCAGCAAATGTGTGCAAAATGCCCTGAATCAAAATGTTTAAATACAAAACAGGCCACTTCAAGCCCTTTGAGTTTGAAATAAAACCCTTAAAAACTGGGGAGAGGCTATTCCAGACTTGAAACTAAACTGGCCTTAATTTCTTTGAAGCATTTTCAGTGTTCTGAATGTTTCAATATTCACTAGTTTCAGACCAGGATGTAAACTGAACATGGCATTGTATCTCCTTATGTGAATTGAAAATGTGGGTTTCCTTGGATTAAGCCAGACTTAGACCTTCGGCATTATGTTCGCCTTGAGTAACAGAGGTGCTGTAAGGAGAGCGCACTGATGCTCAGGGCTAGCCAACATGGTGCTTTTCTGATGCTATAATGACTGCTCCTTCTGCCTTCCATGGTCACTGGCCATAATTGCTGGAGCTGATGGGTGCTAAAGCCCAACATCTGAAGGACTTCTGGTTGGTTATGTGCCTCGAGAATACTGTACATTGAAAAGAGTGTATCAACACTGCTGAAAGATGGATGTTTGTTTATTGAAATGAGATTACTGCTCTTACTACATCCCCCTCCCAAAATAACTGGCCTCACCATTAAGCAGAGTGAAGTGCAGACTACAGTGGTACCTCGACATACAAGTGCCCTGACATACAAGTGTTTTGAGATACAAGCCGCCGAGCGAGTGATATTTTGCTTTGAGATGAGAGCAAGATTTGAGATAAGAGTATGTAAATACAGTACAGTACATAACAAAAACAACTGAGGTGGTGTTTTGGGAGCTGGAATGGATTAATGGGAAAATTGCTTTGAGATACGAGCGATTTGACATAAGAGCAAGGTTACGGAACGAATTAAACTCGTATGTCAAGGTACCACTGTACTTTGGATGATGGAGGTATTTATGAACATGATAATGGGCAGATCTATACAGACCAAGTGCCTTGCTTTATGGCTTAGAGACTGCTTGCTCGCATTGCTGGTGATATTGGAGTCAACTGCTTGTCTATGTTGCTTTCTGGGCGTGGAAGGGAGCAGCTCTGTGTTGTCAGAAGGCAGCAAAATGTCTTGGGAGTTACCAACCTGAGCTTTTTTCTCCAGTGATTTAGAAGGCATGGGAGACCCTAGCTTGTGGCCTCTTCTTCAGATGATCTGGGCAATGGTTCAGAAGGAAGGAAATTAGACGCTTTCATAATTTTGGCAGTAGACTCTTTAAGGAAGGATTTGTGGACAGAAGAGGAGGTAATTAGGGGAGGAGCAGTAGAAGCTGTTCCAATCCTTTATTGCTAAATAAATATTCCCTTCTTACCGTGTAACCCTGATGTGTTTATCCTTCCAGCTGAAATGGCAGTGTGTCAGCAGCTGATGGCTGCAATGGCATTTACTTCTGAAGCTGGTATTGACTGCCAGTGTTGCCAGCATAGGAGTCTAAAACATAGGCTTACTCCTTACAGTGACTTCTTGCTGAACTGGGCCTTTTCAAAGACGTTTGAGCATTTCCAGCCTTAGAAGCACATTTCTGCAGATGGCAATAGCTGCATGCAGAGCGCAGTTTTGTCTTTGAAGGCCTATTTGCACTGCAGCTGGTACTGCATGATTAGTGAACTTCTGGTGAAGAGCATCTGCACTTCAAGTTCACTAATGGTTCACTAATGAAGTTCACTAATGGTTGATTAGATGTGGAACATGAAATCGTGCTCCACACGTTAACCAGCGTTGACCAATAGCTTACATTTGATTGGATTTCGGATTTTCGAAAATCCAATATGGATTTTAGAATAATTCGAATGACTAGATTCATATCTATTGAATATGAATACAATATGGGAAAAAAGTATTCGTGCAAATAATACAGGATGAAAATGGAACAAGTACGGGTTGCATACGGAAGAAATACGCATTTTCGCAAATTTGTATTTCAGATGCGAATCTTGTTGACATTCGTATATCTGGATCCGAATTAGATTTTCGAAAATCCGGATCTTTGAAATTCCAATTGAATCGAATTTTCAAATATTCTATTCGAATCGGATTCGAATGTAAAAAATACATATTGGCACATCCCTACTGCTTAATGCCTACAGATGACTGAGATTCAGGAAGGACCTCCAATAAACGTTTCCCAGTTCAGTCTTTCACTCTCTCTTACTTTTTTGAATGATTATATTCAAAGGTTCTTGATCAGATTACTGGTAGACAGAGACGCAATTCTTTTCAAACACTGATCTTATCGAGACATTGCCTAGCCAATTTCAACAAATTTTACTGCATGGTTCATTTGACGGGTTCTTTTTTTTTAATGTATACACAAAGACTTTGTTTTGTGCAGTGTGTGCAGAGATGAAGCAAAAAGCTAAACATCTCACACTTAGAGGCAGTGTTCTTAATACTCTTATATGGTTTTGGCAGTTTTCTTGCCTTGAAAGACTTTATGAATTGGAGGACAGCCTTATAGTCATGACAAAGCTCCCTTGGTTTGGTTAACTTCAAACAGCTTAGACAGGAAAGGATTTTTTCGTATCAAAGAAGTGGATGGAACAATCAGGCTAATGAGGAAAGAGGAAGGAGATGGAAATGTATGTGTATAGATGTCAGGGAAGGGGAATGCTTGAAGTGCCATCTTCTTCCCTTCCTCCACCAGCCCTTTGATAAAATGGCTGCCTGGGTGGCAGTTGAGGAGCGAATCCAGCATTGCTGGCCTACTGTAGGGTGCATGGAGAGGCCTAGAGAGCCATCCTGTCTCCTCCTTGAGGTCCTGTAACAGAATGGTTCCCTGGATGGCTGTTGAGGAGGAATCTAGCATTGTTGCTCTGCTGTAGGGCAAATGGAGAAATCTATAGTCAGGGCCATCTTGTCTTCCTCCTGCAACCCTATGATGGAATTTGTTTGTAAGCCTGTTGATGGGTATCTGACTATTGTAGGAAATTGGTAAACAAACAAGCAAACCTTCACCTTAGCCAACCAACCATTCTTGCGCAGCATTTGTTTCCAACCCAGTTACTCCCCAGTCATGTGCAACTAACCTTTGCTGTTTTGTAAATAGGCATTTTTGCACTTCTGTGATTAACCAGTGTTGACTAACCCTCGCACTTGAAGCGCTAGTCAACTTTGGCCGTTCCCTCCCCCCGGATCGAATACTTACCTCATTCGATCTGGGCCCCCGTCCTCCTCTGGGTGCCCCCATTTTGGCAGAGCTGCCCTCCGTGACTGCGCATGCATCAGCACCACCGCCTTTATGATGTGGATGCTGTGTCCATGAGCAGTTGTGTCTGTTCACCCAAGGTGTCAGCATGCTTGTGTGGCACCTCAGACGACCCTGGAGCATGGAAGAAGAGCGAATGGTTGCTGCCCTGGATGCTTGAGGTGAGCTTTCATGTAAGGTTGGTTAATTTCGTGCTCCACACTTAATCAACAATTAGTCCACTTCGGGTGAGGGTAGGCAAGCTTGGAGGCTGTAACAGCCTACTCCTTGTATGTATGCTTTTCACAAGAAGTCCACTAATCGTGCACTAGAGGTCATAGTGTGAATAGGACTCAAGTCAGAAGTGAGTTCAGAATGCTTCCCTTGTCTCAGGTCAAAGGCACTGTTCCCAAACACTGCCAAGTCCTCCAGTTGTGTGTGCTCTGTGTACCTGCTCTTCCATATGGCTCTTAAAACTTCCCGGCCAAGAGCCAACGCAAGGAGATGCCAGGTATTTCTCTTTCTTGATGGACTTCCTGTCAATAAGCTCAGAATAAAATAGTTTCCCTCCTTGCATTTTTGGTTCTTCTCATAAATTTTATTATTCCAAAACTGAAGCTGGTTAAAGAGAAGCTGGTAGAAGATGTGGGTCCGTGGAAGATACTATAATATATACAGTAGCTTTCCTGTCTATCTTTGATTTTATTTGCCAGGTCAGTAGGGATGAAAGCAACTATATCAGTGGCTATTTCTGTGGCTTGGTAGCAGCGTTGCCAGACAGAAATGATTTTTTTTAAACAAAAGAACAAGAGTAGATTTTCTGCCAAAATGAATAAAAAATTGCTCATATCCTTGTCTGTCTAATTACCAACCTAGTCACCCTGTGGTTGGTAGCCCTAGATTTTAGGCGCAGTGTGGCTTCCTGGCCAGCAGAGGGGGTATGAGCATTTGAAGCCATGACTTGGCACAAGATATTGGTCCCTTCCAGACTAGTGGATTAAATCTGAAGTTAGACTAAAAATCCGCATCTTACCTGCTGCAAATTGACAACTTGCTGTTAAAAGCAACCTCCGTAGCTTCCTGCTCGGAGGCTGTGAGAACTGAGATTGGCGCGCGTGGTCACATGGGGTGAGGCATGCATCATGTGGGATGGGGCAACCAACGAAAGCTGAGCTGCCATCCCATCTCTCATTGGCTGTTCTCGCCATCCTGTCCGGACTGGTGGGAAGCTTCAAATGTATTTAATGCTGTGCAGCGACTGCTGCTATATCAGCATTAAGTAAATTTGCAGTAGCGCTGCTATAAAGCGACTCCACTGCGAAGTATCAGCCATCATGTGTGACGGCTCAATATTGGCTGCGTATTCTGATGTGCAGCATCCGGAAGTCTGGACACAGCCATTATCTTTGATTCTTTCTACAGTGAGCCTTATACTGGATTATATCTTGGAATAGGAGCCTGCTGTCCATGTTCTGGTGCAGACTATGGACGGTTTTCTTGGCAGAAATATAGAAGTGGATTGCCATTGCCTACTTCTGAGGAGGGCCCTGGGATTGAACCAGCAACCCTAAGCTTTCCAGGCACTACTCTACCAATAAGCTATAGCCCTTTCCCAGTAAAGAGGTGAAAAGCTTCATTTATAGTACCTCTTAGGTGAGCCAGGAACTTCCTTCTCTCATTCTAGGCTGGGGATTCTAGGGATTCCAGATGTCTCTAAGGTTCTTTTGAGATGCTTCTTTTCCTACACATAAACACAGCCTTAAATACAATAATTGTATATACATACAAAATGCTTGCAAAATTACATTTGGGTTTGTGTGAAGTGTCCGTCAAAATATGTAAAAGTGCATGTTGCATATCTATTAAAGAACAAAAATCCACACAAACAGAAATCTAATAATTACTGATTCTTAAAAATGTGCTCAAAATTGAGTAGGCACTGTTTTACTTGCTTATGTCCTGCTGCTCCTTCTGCTAAATCACAACCTAAACCCAAGTTTGGTCTTGTTCTCTGGGAACTGTCCCCTTGCGTGAAGGATACAAGCTGAACCAAAGGGTGTTTCCGCACTGGCCGCTGAGAAACGGATCAAACTAAATCCATTTCCCAGCAATCCATCCTCTGAAGCAGGGGTCGGCAAACTCATAAGTCAAAAGAGCCAAATATCAACAGTACAATGATTGAAATTTCTTTTGAGAGCCAGATTTTTAAAACTTAAACTATATAGGTAGGTACATTGTTATTAACTTAATTAGGGTACTCCTAAGCTGGAAGAGCCACAATCAAGGGGCCAAAGAGCCACATGTGGCTCCCGAGCCATGGTTTGCCTACCCCTGCTCTGAAGGATCCATTTGACATTGGTACGGATCTAAGGAGGCCTCCCCGCGTCCGCACACGCGCGGGGAGGACGGATTCTCAGGGCCGGATCGCCTGGGTGCTGTTCGGAGGCCACAGCACAATTGCCAAAGGCAGGCAGCCTCCCGTGCCGCCAGCCCCACCCCCAGAGCCATGGGACAGGAACAGTCAGCTGCCAGTCACATGTTTCCACCGGCGTGTGGTGTGTGGGAGAGGGGCTCCTTCCTTTCCGAAGATGGCGGCTGCTGGCACATCCGGCCCCTCGCCTCTCCATGTTTGGAAGCGTCCTGCTTCAAAACGGATTGAGGCAAGGGGCTGGATGGAAGACCTAATTTTCGAGGTTTTCCTGTAGGCTGGATCTTTCAGTGGTGAGACCCCATTAAGAACGGGTCTCGTGAGCTGGAGTGCGGAAGCGGCCGCCTTGAGGAGTCCCGGATCCGGCCTCCTGTGCGGAAGGTAAGTCTTCTACGTGTCTGTGATGTGTCCTGTATGTGTCCTTAATGGGGTTTCCGCAGCCAGTGCGGAAACAAACACCCAAAGTTGGTTACTGTACTACTGTGGAATTTATATAAATTTTCCATGTTCTGGTTTGAGGGTTGTGTGTTTTAATTCAAATGGTTCTCTGACAAAAATATGCTGCTTCCTGTAATTCACCTTTTTACTACTTGAGGCCTTTTGAGAGGCTTGCATAATGTCAATTTATTAGGTTAATTAGTGTATGAGGTGAGTAATTTTTTAAAACTTCTCATGGTCTGAATGTCATATATATCTGCAAGACTGCCTTCCCAAAGAAGCACTCAGTCATGTGTCTAATTAACAAGAGGCGTTGCTACCTTTTACCTGCTTTAAAATACTGGTTTGGCGAGAATGAAAAAAAAATGAAACCACTAGTGACATTTACAATAAAAGAGTGTACCCTGACATTTGCAGTGTCGTCCTCTGCATGTTTATATTGAGGTGAGGCTTGGAAAAAATATTCCTACATACTTGCCAAGATATCCAGGAAAAAAAATGGTTGTTCCTTTCATGAGATTGTCTCCTTCTGCACTCTTCTGAGGAAAGATGTCGGTTATTTATTCTACCATATTAGGATATTTAGAAATAAAACATGGATATTTCAGAATGTCCAAGCTTTATTCTGGAATTTCCAAATATAGCAGAATGAGTAACCAATGTCGATGCAGCCATTATTTTATGTCCCTTCCTTGGCTGTGGGAAAGAAGCAGGAGGACATGTTAGGAAGCCTCATTGTATAATATTTTATGAGTTGTTGGAGAAGCGATTAGCTGGATGGCTGATTAAGAAATGGAAGAAACTGGAGTATTTGGTCTAGGCATGGAATGGACGCTCAGAGACAGTGGAGGGAAGAGCCAGGTAGAAATGATTCCTCAACTGTTGAGATTGTGTTCACAAGTAACAACAGAAAAGCAGCTTTGATACAGCTCTGAGACAACGGCATATGGCCTTGTGATCGGACATGGCAAAACAAGCATCTCTGAGGCAGCTAAGGGACAAGTTCAAGATTGTCCACACACCAGTCTGCCCCCCGCCCCCATCAACACATTGTGCTAGAAAAAGTGGATTAGAGAAGGCTTGGGAAGATGAGAGCCACACACTATTGTCTTTGAGGTGTCCCTTTTGTTATGTCTGAACACAGCCTTTGTTCCAGATTCTCCCTTCACTATCCTATCAGTGCTCTGGATGTTCAGGCCAAGCAAACTAGACATTTAGACGTTCTATACATTGTTGGGCACTTATTCTTCTGTTAGCCCCAACTATAATTTTATCACTGATATATTTAGACTTCTCTTTACCCTATACCAAGATGTCTCAGGGAGAATTACAATAAAACCAATAAAATGACCTGACTGAAATAGCAATAACAGTGCCTGAAAGGACAGGGGAAACTGTTTCTTCAATCAAAGACTAGAGCAAGGAAATGCACCCCATGTGTCTGAATATATTCAGTGAAATAGTTAGGATCACCTGAGACCTCTAACACGACCAGTTGCCAGGATGAAGGGATTTCTCCAAAAAGTTCCTTACCCTTGGGCTTTTCTGCATTTTGCTTTCCATCCATGGGATGGAAATAGTGAATCCCCACTGGTGTACACTAGCATTCACACTTGCAAATGCTAGTGCACGCCAAACCAACTCCCCACGTGCTTAGACGCTTATCTTGGTCTGGCCACATGTCCGGGCACTGCCATTTTCTCCGCAGAGTGTGGTGCAACTGCATGTGCACATGTGCCAACACCATCTCCACCCTGATGTTGATGCACCATGCATATGGAGTTGTGTTTCTGGTCATTTGAGGTGCCAGCATGCTTCTGTTATAGCAGGAGATGTTTTTGATGTGGAAATGCCTCCTGCAAGTGCAGACAGTGCTTCCCAGAAGATACCCCAGCATGCACTATCAGGCCAAGTGTGAATTAGCCTCTTGTCTTATTGGAACTTCTGCTTTTGAAGCTAGATAACATCAATTCATCTAAGTACTGAATTTATACAAAGAAGGTTTAAGAGCAGTTGTTATTTCTGAGGAGAAGCATATATATTGATTTTGATCTAGCACAGCACAGAAGCCACCTTTTATCAAGGCTTTCATTAGCTCTTGAGATCAAAATTTAAACTTGGCACAGGTGTTTTTAAGCTGTGCAATCCAAACAATACACTGTATGTGATTTACTCTAAAGTAAATCCCATTGTCTTAAGTGGAGGGTGTTCCCAGAAAAACAAGTTCAGGCTTGTAATCTTACAACATATACTCTTTATTTTTGTTACTGAACTCCATTAGATTAAATTTCTTAGAATCACCTACTCCTTAGTTAGCATGCACTAAATTGCAGCTAGGCTGAGCAAATGGCTCAGCCCACTTGAATAAATGAATAAAAATTAAAATGTCCCTAAGCAAGATTATTATGTTTGTTGCCGTCCTTTTTAAAAAAAATTAATAATAAAGTTATATAATAAAAATCAATTTATGTATAACATATTTGAGTATACAGTGATATTATTATAAAGGCATGACCTTACCAAATCCGTGGCATATTACTCTAATGCAGGGTTTCCCAAACTGTGGGTCGGGACCTACCTCTAGGAAATTTAACCGTATTTGAAATAACTTTTTTGATGTAATTATTTAATTAAGTAATAAAAAAAATGTATTAAAACTTTGTTATTTGAAAAGTCATTTATTCATACTGGTAACGGTTAAATTTCCTAGAGGTGGGTCCCGAGTTGGTAAACTTATATTAGATGGGTCGTAGCCCAGACAACTTTGGGAACCACTGCTCTAATGTTATGAGTGACCAACAGCGCCTACAGTCAGGGGGCAATTTCGCACTTGTGCAATAAACTAATGTTGACTAGTGCTAGCACTTGGGAGTGCTAGGTAACGTTAGACTTCCCCTCCACATGGTTGAATACTTACCTCCATTTGATCGCCAGTCCAGTCTTCTTCAGGGTGAAAAGAATCTTGTCATTGGAATATAATCCAAACCCTTGTATTCTGTGCACTCTTCTTTCTGCAGAAGACAACAGGATAGAATCAGCCTTGAAGCTGGATTGAGTTTCTCATTCTGATAGTTTGTAAGGAACCCACCATTTTTGCAGATCAAAGATCCTGAAACATGGAGTATCAGTATTCGGATTATAAGGGGTCTCGCTGCTGTACCCAGGGAATTTCCTTTTAATTTTCCACAATGGGAAGGGCTAGATCAGGCTTTTGGGGAAGGGACCTGTACTTATAGGGGGCATTCTCCCCGTTTCCTCTGATCCAATGATAAGCTGTGATTTCTGTCGCCGTTCCCTCTCTTCACTGTGCTCTCCACTGTTATGTGCTAAGGAGATCGGTCTGGCTGAAAGGGGAAGGGAAGGAGTAAGAATGAAGGGAGCCCACAGTAGCTCAGCCACACACAGTAACAAGCAATCAAATAATGTAACAAACATAGAACTGTCTGATTTTAATAAACATGGTTAGAGAGGAAGAGAGACTTGCTGGCAGCAATCAGACAATGTTAAAAGTGAAAGTGCCTGATTTTAATAAGTGCCTGCCTGCTCCCTCCTTCCTTCCGTGATCACTTCTTTCATTTGCCTCCCTTCCTCCTCCTGCCTCTCCTTCACTTCTTCCCTCCTTTTGCTGTATTCTCCGCCATTTTGCGCTGCTCTGCTGTCACAATCTAGCGCAAATCCACCATTAAAGTAAAAAGGGAGAGTGGTCTTTGATACTCTACTGCCTTGTTAACATGGGGTAAAAAGTTGAACCTCAGTGGAAACAAGATGTAAGGTGCGGAGGACAAGTAGTGAATGAAAACTGCGTCCAAAGGACTCCATGCTCTGATCGGGAGGGGGAGGCTTTTATAGAGGGTGGGGTTTGGATTTCCTGCTCTGATGAAGTAATGGTATGGCGTGCAGATCAGTGTCCAATTGCTGGTTGTAGGGGGAGGGGTTTGGGGGAGGGGAGGGAAGAGGGAGGGAATTCTTCCCATGCTGAGAATGGAGGAATCGACAGTGGGAACGAGCCAGCCCACCTTGAGTCTACATTTTAAGGTAATAGGTGGGAAAGATCTGAAACTGTTTTCAATGCTCATTTCCTGAGAATTTGGATTATCCTAGCTATGTCAGAACTTAGCTACAATAATATCTAATTGTGCAGTGAACTGTCCTGTTTACATTGGAGCAACTATCCAAGGGTTCATAGACTTGGGTTGTATACACATTATACTCTCTGTGTGTATGTGTTCGCATGTATATATGATGTAAGAATATTTACATATAGTCACCTTTTTAAAATTTGCATATTAGAAGATTCCTAGATCATGGGGCTCAAAAGTAAATAAAATGACATTTAATGTGGACAAGAATGCAGAAGTGCTTCCTAAAAGTAGAACATCTGTCAGAAGAAGAATCTTGCTTTACAGGCTGAAGATGTGCTATGATTTTTGTGGTTAACGTATTTTAGTAATATGTCAGTGAGGAAATCGCTGATGTGATCACCCATCCTAGTTTTCCTCCAAAAGACAGATTCATGGCTTCTGTCCTTATTTGAAAAGAACAAAATAGCATTTTTCATCAAACAACTTTGCGAATTGAAAATGGAAGATTGTTTCTTTCTCCAAGGCTCATTCAAGAAAATAGCAATGGGAGATTTTTGTTCAGTGTCTTGAGAAGTGATATTGGATTTCCACAGGGGATGTTCACTATAGTATAGTATAGTATAGTATAGTATAGTATAGTATAGTATAGTATAGTATAGTATAGTATAGTATAGTATAGTATAGTATAGTATAGTATAGTATAGTATAGTATAGTATAGTATAGTATAGTGTAGTATTTTACTTATTATACATTTATATAGTGCTTCATCATATTAAAAGCAGTTTACAGTATAAAACTAAATGTCATTTCATTTTGTGTGTGTAAAACATTTCATGCCAAATAGATCTTTTAAATGATTTTTGAAAAAATACCAAAGCATTACCGATAAGCTCCCGGGGAAGGACTCTTTCTGAGATAAATGATAAAATGTAGCACTTTATACATGTTTATATTCTGGTAAGCATAATGAATTTGTATAAACTAAAAGTCAAATAGGTCTAGAAAGACTTGATTGCCTGATTCTAATGCTTAATATACATTCATGGCTATGATCAGCAAAAAAAGAGCATCTCTGAGGCATCTCAGAGGTGGTTTTGATATGGGAATGTTCACACACTGATCTGGCCCTCCTGCTCTCATGCACACACACCAACCTCCAGACTAATTATTTTCACATGGTGGTTTCTATCTTCTCAAATAATGAAATCCAATATGGCTAAGAATTTTAATTAGACACACAAGAATCTTCCATCAGTAGGATGATGCTTTTCAAGATCATAGATAGCTGTATGCTGCCCCAGACAGGAATGCCACCCCTTATGTTGCAAACAGGATTGTTGCCTCCATCAGTGTATAAACAGATGACTCCATAAGCAGTGTATGGGCATCAGCCTTTTTGTGTATGTCCTCAGTACCTGCTGTTTAGAAGAATGATGACAGAACTTCTAATAACTACCAGAATGAATAGGTTTTTGACAGCTTGTGAATATGGATAGAGTAATTCCCTTTTGAAAATTATTTAAGATGGCTGCCCTCTTGTGGCTATTCATGGGATGTGGAGCAGACTGGCATGTGAACATCTCACCTGCAAAACCTTCTCTAAAACCCAGGTGCCTCCAGACAGCAATGGAAGCATCAAAGCAAATTTGCTGCTTCTCTGCCCCCCCCCCAGTAGGCAGAGCATTCCCCACCCCCAGTGAAGTAAAAATATCTCTTTACTGCGCCCTTACCTCCGAATGCTCTGCTGCAATGAAGCTCCCCTATGGGAATACAGCAGTGGTTCTCAATCTTCCTAATGCCGTGACCCCTTAATAGAGTTCCCCATATTGTGAAGACCCCCAACCACAGGGGTAGAGCAGAAGTGGGAGGGAAGGGCAGCAGGAGACTTGTCGCGACCCCTCTGAAGGGGTAGTTTGACCCCCAAAGGGGTCCCGACCCCCAGGTTGAGAACTACTGGAATACAGCCTTATTTTGTCTTTCCCGAATCGCCTACTAATTGAATGTCCAAAAGTTCAATGTTTGCTTGTTTTTTTCCCTAACTTCCTAGTGTGAATGTCTCTACTTGCCTATTGTTTTTAATTTTTATTAATTATAGGGTCACATCTAAGCACAGCAATAAATGCCGTGTGGATCAGGCTACACCAGCCCCAGTCTTACAAGAAATGATACATTGGGGTCTGTCACGTACTCCTCACCCCCCTTCTATGCTCACCACTCCTCAGAGGGGCGCAGAATAAAAGCAAGCTGTGGGGTCGCCAGACACTGCCAACTTTTCCCAGGTGCTTACTTATATAGCACCAAAAAGCTGGCGCCCCACCTTGCTAGTCTGTCCTTGGACAGGTTTACCACAAAGCAGCAGACACTTGAGTAAAATAAACTCGTAAAACTTGACTAATACAGTAATGAAATAAAGAAATAAGCTTAGGTTGAGCTTTGAGTCCTTTAGTCCATGAGAAAGGAACTAAAATGGTAAAAAAACAAGAGTAAAGTCCTTTGCTTATACACCCAGCAACAATTGTCATTTAATACTGTGGTTTCCTGACTGAAAAGGGCTGTCCCTCTGTTAGTCTGAGGTAAACTTCATATGCTCACTCACAGCCTCTTAATAACTTCTAGCCCTTTGAAACCCTTTCCCTCCATTTTGATAAGCTTTGTTTTTCTCTTCTTTTTTCTCTTAGTGTTCTGTCTCAATACTTTCTCTATATATCCCTTCTGTGTCTGTCTCTTAAAATCCTCAGCGTCTCCCTTGTGTCAGCAAGCCTGTCTCCCCCAGCAAGATTCTGCAGCTCCCATTGGCTGGAGAGGGTCATGTGATCCCTACTACTGCTGAAAGCAGCCTCTCCCTCCCTCCCCCCAGCCTATGATCGTCACAGGGTCCCTCCACTATTGCTGAATGCTGCCCTAATAGGGATATGCACCGGTGCATTTTTGACATTTGATTTGTAATGAATTGAATGTTTGAAAATCCATGTTAGTACAAATAGATCACATTTGAATGTGGTAAAATTCTATTCGATACGAATCTATTTGTATGTATTTGTGTAAATATTTTATACGTATCCAATACGTATCCGAAACTTATCAGTGCTCTCAAAATGTCAATTCTGACCTGAATCCACTTTTAATACGCTGTCAATCCATATCGAATACAGCCAGGATCCACTGCGGATCTGACTGGCGCTCCATTTTCCCCCACCCCCAATCTAACGAATGTCCAAACTATTTGTACGAATGTCCAGTAACATTTGTATTCGTACAAATGGTATCATACGAATATTGCAACATTTGATTTGTGTACAAATGTCCAAATTCATATGAATAATGAATGTTATGAGTATTCAAGGACATCGCTATGCCCCAATTGTGGTTTGATACGATCACCTTCTTTTCACTAGGGCAGTGGTTCTCAACCTTCCTAATGCCGCAACCCCTTAATGGAGTTCCTGATGTTGGGGAGACCCCCAACCATGGGGGCGGAGCAGTTGGGAGGTGGGAGGGAAGGGCTGCGGGAGACTCGTCACGACCCCTCTGAAAGGATAGTTCAACCCCCAAAGGGGCCCCAACCCCCAGGTTGAGAACCACTGCACTAGGGGGCATTGCTTACGACTGATCAGGGAGTTTCTTCTTACACAGAACCCAACTGTATCCAGACGTTGCTTACTTATGCTGCTATGTTTGGATATTCTGCAATAAAGCATATCCAGATTCTGGACTATCCATGCTTTATTATGGAATATCCAAATATAATAAAATAAGTGATGTCTGGATGAAGCTACCACTTCAGCTTGAAGGGAATCATCTCCTTTCTTTGTGGCTGATAGGAGCTTTCACACCTGACAGGGATGACCCTCATCCACTTACCCCAGATCTGTAGTGCAGAGAAATTATAGTTAGCTGCTAGATTGCAGTTCAGCTTTGCAGGTGAACTCTGTGTGCTGGCCCTGGGACCTGTGCTTAGGATACAACCGGGATAGGGGGTCACAGTTTGATCAGTTGTCCGTTAAGAATTTTTAGGGATATTAATGCGGTTCTTGGCAACCTTCTCATTAATTATCCGTTTATAGACAGTGACAGTAAGGACCAGCTTTAGAATGCGAAAGAGTATACAGTAAGAGGCTGATATTACCTGCCTCAAAATAATTTCCCTCCTCCCCAGTCCCTTTAAATAATGAATGGCAAGAAATGTGAAGATGTTAAGTATGAAATTGTATCTGATCAGTATTGTAAGCAAAAGTTATCAAATTATTGGCACCAATAGTCATGCAGTGGAAGAGACATCAGTAATAAGGACAGCCAGAAATCCAGTTGTATCCTTATCAACTTTTCCATCATTTCATAGCTGGTCTCACAATGTTTGGCAGCTATCGTTCCAGAAACCAAGACCCTTTCCTCGTGAGGTGGTAGTCTAGGCCTCTTCCTTCCACCTAGTGGTACAGGATATGAGAGCCCTCCCATCACACACTTTCTGCATTGGTTGAAGTGTGCAGTGGACAAGGGTGCCCAAAATGATACCCTAGCTTCGTATAGCTGTAAACTTCAACATCAAAGTTTCCAACAGGATGGTAGGCACCTGTAGTCAAGTATACCGTGGGAGACTCTTTTTAGCTAATGCTCCGGCAGGAAGCATTGCCGGAAGTGGATCTGCTCCAAAACTGGCCAGGTCAGAAACTCCAAAGACTGGGAGCCTCTGTGCTGCCTCTGAGGGCTCTTCAGAGCAGCAGCCCGGTATGGGGCAGAACAGGCCATCCAAATGTGCACAACCTAGTTCTGCTCTAGCAGCAACCCATCCCAGCTTGGGATGGGTTGTGTATCCCAGAAGAGTCTGCCTCTCCCCTATCCTGGGATATGAAGATCAAGTGCAGAAATGGCCCAAGGTACTCCTCACAATCTGATTTATACTGAGTCTTGGCTTTAAAATGCTATATGGCTGTGTTCATGCTTGATTTTTAATCCAGCTTTAGTTCACTTTCGGAGCAGAAGAACACATCAGCAAAGTGAACGGTAATTTTCATTCCACATTATCTCACCCAAAAGTAGATTTTCTGAGTTAGATAATTCTGGAAGAAATCAGCTTGTCACAGTTCTGATGCATTCTCTCACTGTGAAAGTGGACTGAAGCTGGATTGAAACAAGTGTGAACACAACCTATATGATATTTCTTGTGTGTGTGTGAACAATCCCACCTCAGTCTTCGGTTGCCTCAGAGATGCCTTTTTTTTTTGCTGTCTGCTCACAACTATAAACTGATTCTGCCACATAATTTAGATTTAGGCATCTAATATTAGTTATTGTTGCTGAAACAGTAGTAAGAACTGTGGATTGTAGTATTGTGATATTTGCTTTCCCTGCCTTTTCTTGCTGTTAAGGGCACTTCAAATAATCAAATAATCTGGAATTGCTTGAATTTCTAGTCTGTAGACATGAGGAAGAGACCCATTGCCTGGTCTTCCTACTTTGTTAAAAGATCTCAAATTGCTTGTGGTGTCACATTCATAAGACCGTTCAACTTGAGATACAATTTAGGTTGCAGTAGCTGTTGTGACCACTGGAGGCCTCCAGTCCACCACTGATAAGTTTTCAGTTTCTTGCAACATATATAGGACACAATAAATTATAAAAGGTGTCATTCAACCAATATAACTTGTTTGGGCATTCATATGTTAACTGTAAAATCAATTGTAATCTTGAGACTCACTCTCTCTCTATTGATAGTTCAGTTGAGTTCTAGCTGTGGATCTTAATGAGCGAGATGACTCTCTGAACCCTTGAAAAAATACCTTTTCTCCCACTCAAAGCTCTATCTTTTTCTGTGTTAAAACAAACACAGAATTTTATCCTGAACATCAGATTTGAATGTTTCTTGAATAGTTAAGCTATCATAAACCCAACCAAGTGGACTTTAGTCTGCAAAATTCTATGCCATAATAAATGTGGCCAACATTCTCCTTGGTATTTCAGCTAATTATACCCTTCCTTAATTTCTCTCCAGTAACACAGCTAGTCATTTGCTCCACTGCTACCATCAGACTTCCTTAACATTACAGTTAATTACTTTAATAATGTTTCTTTATGGTTATATGGATGCCATTCCTCTCAGGATTGCACATAGTAGAAAAGGACTACGTTGTGCTTTGTTGTAAAAACCTAAACCATAACCTTTGCCAGTTACTTTTGTCCGACCACTCACAAAAATAAATTAATATTTAACATTAGTTGTGTACATTTTGAGCATTAGTCTATACATCCCAAGCCTAGACTGGACAATTTGTTAATCTTGCAGTGAGTGGTAGTGACCATAACATAAGAGAGGTGTCTGGAAATACAAAATTTTGGGAGTTTGGAGAATCCTTGGAAAGGCTTGATTGAAAAACATGTTAGGCTAAGGTCCTAAACACAGAGATATACAGAATAATCTCAAATATTTCCCACCAAATTCAGATGTTCTCTTTGAGAGATATGTTTAGGATTGCATTGTAAGAGAATTTGGTACGTTTCAGATTGACCAGTCTGTTGTGAATCCTCCAAGGTTAAATCTGCAAGGAAAAGCTCTTACTTCCCATTGTATCTTTCTTCTCCCTGCTTGAAAAAACTCCTTTCTTTCTGGCCAAAAATTCCAGATGGGGTTGGAGTGAATCCAATTAGTAGGGCTGCTTGGTTTGGAGATGAAGGCATCAGTGAAGCCTTTTTGTCTTGTCGCAGGAGCTGTTTGGTGTCAGTTCTGATGGAAATGTCTTTGTTTGATTTGTTTGCAGGTCTTCATTGCTGTCAACTGCCTCAGTACAGACTTCTCTTCTCAGAAAGGTGTTAAAGGACTTCCTTTGAATCTTCAGATTGACACCTACAGCTATAATAATAGAAGCAACAAGCCCGTCCACAGGGCTTACTGCCAGATTAAAGTCTTCTGTGACAAGGTAAAACTGAACAAGTCTGGAAGATGATGGCTTTAGGGAGGTTGCCTCACTCTTGCTTTGTGATTCAGACAAACATTTGGCCTAACCTACCAACATTTTCTCTTATAACACAAGTTGGAAAAAACAAATTCTTCCTTTCATTTTGAATAGTAAGCTGAGCTGTGCCCCTTTGGATCATCAGATGTCTGTTAAATTATGATTTCCAGACTTAATGAGAGAGGGAGACCATTTCATATAAGGGTGCCAGTAAAAAAAGTCTCATAGCAGCATGCAGATTCACTTGCTATTCTTGATCTAAGCCAAAAGGTCATATCTGTCCTTTAGAAGCAGAAAAGAGACCTATTCGCACTTTGGTCACTAGTCAACAATTAGTGAACTTCTGGTGAAGGGCCCACCTGGAGCAGGGGGAGGACGCCCCCTCCCCTCCCCTCCTGCGATCTGGCCAGGAGAAGGAGACCCTTTACTTCTGCTTCCCCTTTGGATGCAGGAGTAAAAGCTTCTCCTGGCCAGATCAAGGGGGGGGGGGACAGGGGGGCGCTTCGCTTCTGCTCCTGGTGGGCACCGGGATGCCCATCTGGAGCAGGGGGAGGGCACCCCCCTGCCCTTCCCAGCCCGCGATCTGGCCGGGAGAAGGAGATCCCTTACTTCTGCTTCCCCTTTGGAAGCAAGAGTAAAAGCTTCTCCCGGCCAGTTCGAGAGGGGGGGAGGGGAGGGGGGCGCCTCCCTCCTGCTCCTGGTCAGCTGGGAGAAGGCGATCACCGGGCCGCAGTGGCGCGCGCCGAGCCTGGTAGATGGCAGAGGGGACCCACCGAATTGCAGGTCCCCTCTGCCGTCAACCAGGCTCGGCGCGCTTGCTCGATCGCCACCACAGCCCAGCAAGGTAAGTAATTATCACAACCCCCGTCAGCTGTTTGGACGATTTTCGGCCAATGCTGGCAGGGGGGGGGGCGTGCCTGCGACTGTCAGGGAGGTAAGCATGTGTGAATGCTTCCCTCCGCAAATGGCTGGGGATGCTTCGTACGTGCGGGAATAGATGTAGAACACTTTAAAGTGCTCTACATCTGGAACATGCGGAAAACACTCTGGAATGGGCTGGGACGCAAACCAAGCCCCGGCAATGCAAATGCCGCGTTCCAGGGTGTTTTCCACGCGTTCGAAAACCACGTGTGTGAAAAGGCCTCTGGTTGAGACTAGCCTTCACACTGTGTCCAAAGGACTAGGAACAAACGTTCATAGCCTCAGAACCCCTGGGTAACCCATTTCGATGTCACACTTTGGTGTCCCAATGAAATGGGCCCCCAGTATTCAAGAACACAGGAGTGCCTTATGCATGCCAACCAAGACCTGCTAGTACGCAGGTAGACCTATTTGATCAGATCTACTTGCGGTGGGCATGGCCTCTTTTATTTTGTCCTAATGTATGGAGGGGTGGCCCATTACAGTACTTGCTGTAAGGAAAGGCAGAAAGTACATTTAGGCTGTATTTCCACTAGGGCTTTATATCTGGATTAAAAACTGTTTGAAAACCATTTGTCCACATTAGAAAATGGATTCCTGCACTTTCAGGGGAGTAAATCGGAAAAAACGCATTAAAAAAGGCCAGAAAAAAGGGTTGTTGTTTTTTTCCATTTTTGCTGCTAAAACAATTTATCCTTATTGCTTTGGGAATGGTACTGCAGTATGTGTTAAATTGGCTACAGGGAAGGTGGGATTTCCTTCTTATTAAACATTGAGGGGGGGGAGGAGAAGGGACACTGGACACACTTTTGTTTTACACTTTCTCAAAAGCGGCTGTTAAGATGAGCCCTGGAGCAGGCAGGGAAGGCTTCGGTGGCGCCTGCTTCTCCCCGCCACTTGTTCGGAAAGGGCTGCACGCTGCCCTCCTCTTTATAGGGAAAGGAGCAAGACCTGGGGGGGGGGGAGCCAAGTGCTGCACCCTGGTGCTCAGAGGCAGCTCCATTTCCATCTCCAACTCTCTCTCGTTCATTTCGCCTGCTAACATGAGAGATCATGGCCACCTTCGGACTTCTCAGTGATCAGTCACCCGCAGAGTATGGGAAGGATGGAGGGACACCGGCTGGTGAGTGAGAGAGCACTGCCTGCTGCACCTCTGCAAAGCAAAGTGCGGCCGAACAGGCAGGCAGCACTTGCTCTGCTGCCGCTTTTTCACTTCTCTGCAAAGCAAAAGGCGGCAGCAGCAGAGAGCCACCAGCAGAGCATAGGGGGGAGGTGCTTCTCCCTGCTGCTGCCCAAAGGTTCCTGTGTGCCAAAAATGTGCAAATCAAGAGAAGCGTTCTGTCAGGAACCTTTGGGCATCAGCAAGCACCGATGACAGGGCGCACTGGCTCCTCCCGTTTGTCTGCCCCCTTTCTTCTTCTATTGGCTGCCATTTGGAAGCCTGATGACATCAGGCTATAATGGTTATGAGGGGAGGAGGGAGAGGGTTCCCCACCACCACCACAATTCTGCATTATAAAGTGGGAGTGGGATCGCAAAAAAACAGATGTCACTGCAGATTTTAAGAAAGAGGATTTTATTCAGCACTAAATTCTGAAGTGGGAATGCAGTCAAAGATCCCTTGTACAGCTGTTATAACCCAATGACTTTTTTAGCAGTATCTTAAGAGTCGTCTTTTTACTTAGGCCTTTTGAAGATCCCAATGTGCTCAGGGTTAATTTACTGTATTTTCTGGCGTATAAGACTACTTTTTAACCCAGGAAAATCTTCTCAAAAGTCGGGGGTCATCTTATACGCCGGGTGTCATCTTCTTATATGGCGAGTATATCCCAAACTATATTTTAACTGGAAAGTTGGGGGTCGTCTTATACGCCCAGTCGTCTTATACGCCGGAAAATACGGTAAATTATACTGTGAGTTGCTGAACTGAGTAGATGTAGAAATATGACGAGCTGTGCATCATTTTTAGAGCAGTGGTTTTATTATCTGATGTTGTGGCTTTAATTGTATAATGCAAACCACCCTGGACTTTGGATGAAGAGCAGTTTAATCCTGAGATTTGTTTAAAACTGCTAACCAAACAAAATTAAGAGGTTTGCTGACTATATAGAGATTCCATGAACTAAAGGTTTTTTTTTTTTTGGTTCAGTTTATAAACCCTGCACACATCGTGTTCTTGTGTACATCAATGCTGGTTACTTATTATAGCTTAGATAAATTCTAACTTCTATTTAATGGATCTCAGCATATAGTATAGTTACCTTGAAAAAGGATTAATAGGGAGTTTCTCGGGCAAACGAAAGCACCCCCAAGGCGGCTTAGAGAAAGATTGTTCACCCACCAGTCTGCCACCCTCTCCTGAACATCTGATGCCAGACAAAGTGGATTAGAGAAGGTTTGAAAACACGCCTGCTTCTCCCCTCTGCCACTTGTTCAGAAAGGGTTGCACATCATGGGGTTCAAGTGCCTCGTCAATTCAAAATGCCCGCGGAGAGGAGGGTGGCGGGACAGTTTGCAGAATCAGAATCCAGCTGTTTTAAGGACTTCTAATACACTCATCACCATGGTATTTGAGATCTTTTGTATCACTATAATACATGACACCAGGCACCCTCTGTGATAACAGAACTGCAGGTGAGAGTTACTAGAAAACTGCTTGCAAAACACACCGCGTCCGCCCTCCTCAAGGGGCAGCTGATGGCTCACTTGCCTCGGCATGCTAAAAATAGCCTCAAGAGTCCCGTGGGGGAGTGTGCAAGTGCGTTTGTGTGTGCAGGAGCACTTGGCTCCCTTATATTTATATTTATTTTTCTTTATGAGAAAGCAAGTCTATGATCGGGAGGAAGGACACAGGGGTCGAAATTAAGGGGGCTTCGTCTCCCCCCCCTTTTTTTAAACAAATCTTGATTCTTGTGTATAAAATAAGAAAGGCATCCATGGAGTCTGTGGGAATCAAACAGTGGCAGCAAAAGCAGGAAGGAGGGGGAGCTGGGATTCCCCACCCTTGGCCACATCATCGGATCAAACCCAGTCGGGAGAGAGGGGTGGGCAAAGGGTGGGGAGGAAAAAGAAGCACTTCCCCAATGCGTTTTTTGGAAGTGTTTTCTGTGGGAACACAATCGGAGTTGACTACGATTGCCAGAATGCGCGTTCGCAAAGGGTTTTGTTGTTTCGTTTTTAAAACCATTTTAAACAGCTCAGGTGGGAACACGGCCTAAATGTCATTTCTTCTATAAAGGTTTAGCTCTATAATGTCTGTGTACATGCACATACAATTTAAAGATGCTATTTTGCACATAGAGTTTAAAGATGCTATTTTGATTCTCGACACTTACAGAGGTGGGTGTCAGTTATTAAAACTTGCAACCTGAGCTGCTCTTTACTTGAAACACACATGCGCCCAAACAAATACAAAACCAGGGCAGATTTTAAATCATATACGCTAATGTAATATACTCTAGGGATTTGTGTTACGTGCAGTCATTTCTGTATGTCCTTGGAGAAATGCTCCTGATGGCTGACTTCAACAGCGACTGACTAAATAGAGCCAAACAATGTTGACTTCAGAAGGTAATAAAATACAAATATCCTTTATTTTATTTTATTTTATTTTCTGACAGGGGGCAGAAAGGAAAATTAGAGATGAAGAACGAAAACAAAGCAAGAGAAAAGGCAAGTGCATTGACCCCAGCTCTCAGCTTAATGCCTGTAAGTAGAAAATACCGGTATCTTATCTAATTGAGAGGCAACCAGCAACTTCATCTTGTTTGAAATACTAGTCAGAGCATAATTATTTTAAGAGAGACTTGAATTGTCCAGGGGTGACATTGATGACTCTTGAGGGAACAGCACTGATGACTTTCAAACAACTAAACTGAGGAATCAAGGATGGCAAAGGTTTAATACATTATCAAGGGAGGGTCTGTAGCTCAGTGGTAGAGCAAACTTAGTGCTGGTTCAATCCCAAGCCTCTCCCTGGCAGTACAAAATGGCAAACCACTTTTGTATGTCTGCCAAGAAAACTGCACAGAGATACCCATATAGTCGACCAGGAGTCGGTGGCACCCAGCAAGCAAAGGCAACTCATTATCTGCATTAGGCCTTATTCCAGATAAGATGGTGCAAAACCTGACAGGCTCCACTGGGGTTTGCCATAGTCTGCACCGTTCCCAATCCAGAATATGTTCCAGAATAAGGCTTAGTGCAGAAAAAGCCTTTTATTGAGGTTAGGGATGTGCAAGAATATTAAAAATGTTTGTTATTCCGTCAAATTTGGCTGATTTTGGGCATTCGAATTTGAATAGAATGTCAGGACATTCATTTTTTAATATTTGAATGAATACAAATATTTTGAATCTTTCGTATGGATAATTTGGACCATTCGTATGTATACGGATATGTACGCATTACATACATATCTATATGTGTTTTATTCATATCCATATGCATCTGTACAGATACATATGGGATAAAAACGGGATGCGTACAGATACATACGAATGTTGTCGACATTCTTATCATCAGATATGTTTCAAATATTGGTATGAATAGGTACGAATTTATTCAAATTGGTTTGAAGTTTAATACATTCTTTTTTTCACTATTCGTATGAATTAGGACATTAAAATATTCTATTTGAATCGAATGTCAAAAACTGCGTTCATACACACGCCTGATTGAGATTGTATACAGTGCAGTACCTTATTGATGAAAAATGAATACGTCTGTTATTGTGACAAGTAAATCTGTCCCTGACTTTTAGGGATAAAAACTTTATAATGTTTTCCTCAAAACCTGTTATAGTGCCCCCCCACCACCTTTGCTATAACATGACAGCCTGTTGGTGGGAGAGTGACTGGGGGATTCTATAGCATCACCTCTGGGGGGTCAAAAATGTTCTCACAATGTGCCTTTTATTTAGGCCTGTCTTCTTTCAGTTCTGGAAGCAAAGACAGTTAAGCAGGGAATGGTTCTTTCATGCGGTGTACCAAAGAAGCGGAGCAGGCAGGGCCATCTGGCAAACTGTATTTGTCTTTCTTAAGGTGATGCTGCTGTCAGGGAGGAATCAGATTCCTCTCTTTCTCATGGCTGCCAGCAAATGGGTATTTTTTGTTCTGTTTCTGGCTGGCTTTCTCTGTTAAACAGTCATTTTTTTGTACATGTTAACTAGCCTAGGTTCTGCTCTGTACTGAGCAGAGCAAAATAATATTTTGCTGTAATTTGAAAAACAAGAAAATAGGCCCTTTTCCTTTTCCTTTTTGTTTGAGTCTGAATAAGGCAGTAAGCTCACACAATTTAGAGAAAATTATTTCAGAGGAAGCTCTAAAATACTGGAAAGAACAATTAAATAATAAGCATCGTTATGTTCTTCTAGACCAGTGGTTCTCAACCTTCCTAATGCCGTGACCTTTTAATACAGTTCCTCATGTTGTGGTGACCCCCAACCTAACCCTAACCCCCAACCATAAAATTATTTTCATTGCTACTTCATAACGACCCTGTAAAAGAGTAGATCAACCCCCAAAGGGGCTGGGACCCACAGGTTGAGAACCACTGTTCTAGACTATTTCCTCAAGTGCAGAAACAACCATCTGCCAACCCAAATTCTGCAACCTATATTTTATAATGAAAGAAGTAAAGCATGAAGTGGCTTGTGAATAGGAGGAGCTGTTAAGAAGTCTTTAAGCTGGTCCATTTGTAGGTTGCCCAGCATGGGTGGTGAAATTCTCCAGACCTGTGTCATAGTTTCTTCAATCATACAAAATTCAAAGACAAAAACTTTTTAATATCTCACATAGAACTCTATCCTTCATTGTCCTCTGACTAGCTGTTAATATACAGAATTATATTTTGAAAATAATTGTGAAGTCTCTGCTGGGGCCATAAGCAGATGTGTTCAAGAAACGTTTAAATATATCAAATTTCCACTCTGAGAATTGCCCATTCATTGTTTCTCTTGGTTCCCTGTCCTTTAGCTAGTTAGCAATCTATGGACCTGTTCCCACTTGGCCTTTTTCTGGACTGTATTTCAGGATAAGGGTCTGTGGTCCACATGCTAATGCAGACTCTGGCAAGCCTCACCTGGGACCTGCTGTAACCTGTACTTACCTGACTAGGCTTCCATGAACTAGGGCCTATTCACACTTGGCTTTATTCTGGAATATATCCTGGAATAGGGACTTGCTGTCCATGTGCTAGTGCAGGCTTCAGCAGGCCCAAAGTGAGGTCTGCTAGAGTCTGCATTAGCATGTGGATCAGAGACCCCTATCCTGAGATATACTCCAGAATAAGGCCAAGTGCGAATAGGCCCCTAGTGCTGGCAATCTTCTGGTGAAGGAGAACCATTTGCACTCGGCATGAGGAAAGCTTCCCCAAAGCGTCCATTACTAGCCAGAAGTGCGAATGGCCCTCCTGTTTACCATCCCATGCCAATGTGTCTGAAGCCGGAAGTTCCACCTCCTCACTGCTGCAACTGGCCACTCTGGCGCTGTTGCGAGAGGGGTGTGTTCAAGCACAGGCTAACCTGTGATTGAATGCCCCTCTCACAATTCTATGACTGATCGCCAATCCCAAGGATTGGAGGTCCGATCACAGCATGGGTGAGCAATCGATCATGCATGCCACCGCCACCGCACTTGTGCGGATGCTGTGTTTCCCACCCACCAAACACAGGAAACCAGATGCAGAGTGAATGGCTGCACCACTGGAAGCTTCAGGTAAGCTTTTGGTAAACATTGGTTAAGGTGTAGAGCACAAAATCATGCTCCACACTTAATCAACAATTAGTGAACTGCTGGTGAGCATAGGCATGCTTGGAAGCTGTCACAGTCTAGTTGACATGCATATGCTCTTCACCAGATGTTCACTACTTTCTCACTACGGGCCTAAATCCAAATAGGCCACTGCACCCATTCCGGGATATATTCCGGAATAAAGCCAAATGTGAACAGGCCCTAGGACAGAACATAGTGAGATTAGTGCTGAAAGGTTTCTCTTTGTCTCCATGACAGACATGCTGTGTGGTCATGCAGGGATCAGTTCTGTCTCCCATGTAATTTAGCAACTATATGAAGATCCTAGGAGTGGTCATCTGGAGTTTTTGTGTGAGGTGTCACCCAGCATTTGCCTCTAGATGGCAGCTGGATATCACACTAGAAAGTGATAATCCAGAGTATTGCTCTCCTACCATTATCACTTCCTGGCTAGTTAGCACATTTTAGGTCATGTGTGCTTCCAGGCAGCCAGGCATCTGTACATGCATGGGCACCTTGTTCGACCTCCACACGTGTGGAGGACCATCATGACAGCTGCTTTCAGAAACAAAGTAGATGGACTAAAAAGCATTATTGCTGGAAAACCTGCAACTAGGGCTGGGTTTTCCAGCAATAGCTCTTTGTACTTTTTAGGGAGAAAATACCTGGGCTGTGGTGAGGTTGCCTACCATGCACCCCACCATAACGGTGCCAAATATTCCCCCAGTCTGGAAAGGTGGTTGCTTGCAAGCAGTGGAGGACTGGATGAGCACTAAACCCAGTGCTGGATTGGATGGCATTTCCCCTGCCAGATGTAGGGGTGCTCCTCAATTCCACACTGTCATGAGTGGCCCAGCTTCAATTGGTGTGCCATACCCAGCCATTTTTGGACAGAAACAGCCTACTTTTCAGTACAGTGGAAAGATGGTGATCTTAAGGCTTACTGTGAAACTGTGTGTGCACATGTGTGTGTGTTGGTGGTATATTGAGGTCTTTTTTAATAGTCTATTATCTTTCTTCCCCTCATAGTTCCTGATGTCAAAGTTCCCATGCTCCCCTCCCACAAGCGGACAGACATCACTGTCTTCAAACCATTTATGGATCTTGATACCCAGCCGGTGCTCTTCATACCAGATGTTCATTACTCTAATATACAGCGTGGAGCACATGTAAGCATTTATTTGGTTTATATTTTGTGCGTGTGTAGGGGGGCGGAGAGGAGTGCTCTAGACCTTTCCCCTAAAGGTTATTATCATGTCTTAGTTTCCTAGCATTAAAACCACAATCTGTTGAATTTCTGAACATGCTAATTATCCAGTCCATACTGCTGATTCAGAGACGTTTACTTTATTCAGTCATAGCCAAGGGATAGCAGCATTTAAAAGCACCACCAAAAATGTGGGCTGCAGTCAAATACAGAGGTCCAGCTTTTCCTAGGGAAACACACTCAGAAGTGCAGCTCAGAGGGGCCCCAAGTACAGTCTCAGATGAAAATCACAGGCTCTGAAGAGAGGGTGAAAATGAGAAAGATGGGAATGGGAGAGCAGTGGGTCCAATTCAAGAAAAATAAAGGTGAAGGATACCTAGGCAGAAGCCAGAGACAGGAATAAAGGAAACACAGGCTGCATCAAGACAGGGCCAAAAAACTGGAATTGTTTCGTAATTGTGCCTGATTTGCCAGACATGATCACAGTGTTCCCAATACAATTCCAGAATATCGATCTGATTGTTCAGGTTATCACTATTCTGGTAAAATTTACGATACGGTTGTTCTGTAATCGCAGCTCTGTCTGGATTACTACACAAGAAGTAAAATGAGAGTTTGGCATGAGCTGTTGTTACCTAGAAATACTTCGTATAATACTATTGGTTTCCAGTACGGTACGATATGAGGGTTAGGTCATGTGGAAAGAATACTGCACAGCTGTAATGTCACTCCTCTAAAACATGGATCAGTGATCTAATGTCAGACAATGTGTGATAATTCCAGATACCTATACTAGTGAATCAATACATAGCAGAATACATAAGTGATGTCTGGAAGCAGCCTTAATAGCAATCACAGTTTTAGATAGGTACCAAATTACCTTTTTGCAAATGCTAGTAAACCCCTGTTACATTGCTTTACTTCTTGCTATGAGTTTTTCTCTTCAACCCTTCAAAAAGAACCTGACTTTTCCTTCTGCCCCCTGCATTCTAGGTCTTCCCTATTGCATCAGATGAAATGGAGGGTGAAAGGTAAGGGCTTTTTATTATTACTTTCCCATTGGCCAGCTTGCTCCTGTTTGTTTTATTTGTGTGGGAACCCATGTGCCCTTGAATGCACAGGTTACCTTAGAAGATTTATCTAAATTGCAGAGGCAGAAAAGAATCTTACACTTGCTAGCTTTTCCTGGATCAATAAAAAAAAATTTTTCCCCTCATGAATGCCAGGAGTTACACAGAACATGTGTTAAGCACCTTTCGGATTTCTGAAGTTCAGTGTTTGAGATGAACTCAACAGAGCAATATAGAAGGTCATCCAGACTTTGTGGAGAATGTTCCAAGGATAATACAGTGTTGATGAAAGGGGTTGGCATAAGATCTTAGAGCCACTGCCTGTTTGAAGGAATTTGGTACTTCTGAGGCTGTGATTCGTGGACCATAAGCAGTCTACAGGCCCCACTCGGGGTGGGTGGGTGTCCCTGGAAATGCCATGGAACTATCCAGAATATCTGAAGTTGGAAATTTTATTTTGTTGTTTATTTGATAAAAATCTAGGCCATTTACAGTCACCAGGGAGTTGCACTGAGCAAACATTGCTCGGGGCTGATGATTTTTATAATAAATTAGTGTAGTCTATTAGTTTTTCCTTTAATTACTGTTTTTTTCTTGTTGCTTGGTTAAGTTTGGGGTGATTCCTTGTTGCTACGCGGACATCCAAGCAGTTTGGAGTGGTTTACCATTACCTTCTTTGGGGAGGTGCCAGAATCAAACGTGTGGCCTGCTTTCCAGTTACTATTTAGTTAGAAGGGACTGAATTAGTGGCCCAGCTTACGGCTCATTTCACCTGAAGGCAGTGTTGGGTTTGGCCATGAAGCTGAGGGAAAAGCAACTATAATCACCTCTAGACAGTGGTCAAATGACCTGCTAGTAAGGGATAACATGGGATATTGATCCCCCTCCATTATCCCTTACTAGCTAGATAGCACTGTGGCTGGTGCTGTTTTTGCACACATTTCTGGGTATCCAAGGGTGCTTCCACACAGGCCTTTTAACACCCATTAAGCACACATTAAGAAACGCGCGTACGCACATACGTACCTATTTAGCACACTTCCGGCGAGGCGCGTCTGCACAGCAACACCCATTAAGCACACATTTGGAAACCCGCGTCCGCACAGGTGGACTTGTTTAGCACACTTCCGGTGAGGCATGTCCACACATATGTGTCTCTAATGTGTGCTTAATGGGGTTTAACTGCACACCACATTCAAGGCGGTCTTAATGGGTGTTTTCGGGCGAAAACCGGATTACCCGGACCCGTGTCCGCATACGGGACGGAGAGAGAACACATGAGGCGGGACAGGAAGCCGCCATGTTGAGCTACGCAACGTGGGGCGAAGTCGACTTCTGCAGATGGGAGGCAGGGGCCGGGCACGGCTCCTCCCTAAAGTTCGTCCCCCTTACTGGTTGCTGAGCTCCTCGTCACCCAGCCTCGACGGCCGATGGCCGAGCGCCATCCCAGGCGCGGCAACCTGCCCCAGGGCCTCCTGCTGCCATCGCTGCGGCCGTGCACATAACTCTGCGGCTCAGTCGGCGCCACTCAGGCGCCCGCTGGGCTGCGCCAGTGCGTGCCCAGTGACGAAAGGTGGCGGCTGTGTCGGGCAGGCGCATGGGGTCTGCAGTGGCGCGGCGCCCAGCTCCGCTCGGTGCCTGGATCGAGGCCCCTGTTATCAGCGGGGTCCGAGCACTCAGGTTTACATGCATGGCGGCCCGTCCCGTATGTGTGGGGTGTATCACGGGCGTTTTCCGTTGGGATCTCTCGTGCCCATCAAGCCATGTCGGCCGGGCACCGATCCGGGGCCGCAGCGACTGTTCCCTTCCCGGGCAGGGTTGCCATCGGCATCCATTGCCATACCCTGGGAGATCGTGGTGGGCGTGAGAAGTGCCCTGATGCCAATCTAGCTACCAGCGGTGGGCTCCTTAAACGTACAGAGTAGGCCATGGCGCCCTGGCAGCGGGGGGAGGGGGCACTCGCCGCAGCCGCCATTAGCAAGGGGCGTGTTCCGGGCCTAGCATTAAATGGAGGCCGGGCAAGCCGCTGCGCGTCTATCATGGCGGAGAGCTCACAGAAGGTCGCAGCCGGGCCAGCGGTGCCAAAGCCAAAGAAGGCTCAGGTGAAGGGCTGGCGCCTGACCGTGGCATCGTCTTCGCGGCCAGCGCTAGGGCCCCGGCGCCACATGAGGCTGTCAAACACACCGATGTCTTCCGCAGCAACGGGCTTCGCCACCAGCCGGCCACGCCCCCTGTGCGCTTGGCAGCCCGTCGGCAGCACGCACGCCAGCGGTCGGAAGTTAGGGTACAGTGACAGCTGCCCGCGCCAATCACGGAGCTCTCAGGATAGCTGCCTGCAAATGTGTGCTACTGCATCCGCACGGCGAGGGCAGAATCCATGCCCTCCTAGCACCCCTTCCCACGCATGTGCAGACAAAAGGGGTGCAGGTTGTTCCGTATCTCTTAGATAAGGATCTACCAAGATCCAGATCTAGTAAAACCGGATGGCCAGGAACCCATATATTACATCCGCATCTAGTCTAATCCGGATTCCGTACATCCACATCTACTAGAAACCGGCTTTAACAAATCCCCCTCTATTCTGAACCGGTTTCCATAAATCCGGGTGCAGGAGATCTGGATTTATTTGCCCCTGTGCGGAAGCAGCCCAAGTGTCTGGAGGGCCCAGATGTGCTTCCCGTCACTTCTGTAGGTATGTGGAGGCCTGTTTTGGCCTTCACACATGTGCGCTGGATGGAGTTAGGATGGTAGCTCCTTCCAGAAGGTAAGTGGGCAGCCTAAAAAAAGCTGTTACTCTAAAATCCATGACTGGCACTGGTTTTCCAGCAATAGTAAAAAGAGCTTTCTAAGGAGGAAAAAAATGGGGCTATTGTGGACTACACAATACATGAGGCAAACCCACCAAAGCAGTGCTGCACTGGGGCTTTACTTGCCCCATCTGGGCAGAGGTCTATGAGGTGGCCTGTGAGGCCTGTAGGAACTATCCAGTAGTTAGCGGAGGAAAAAGGCTTGGGGTTTGGTTTGGTTTGTAAGTTACACCTATGCAAGAAGCACTTCTATGAATATCAGAAGTCAGGTATACATTTTTCTATTTTTTATTGAAGCCAACTTAACAATACGTAGTATTTGCCTTTGAGGGTGGCAGCAACAAGAGTTTCAGCCATAGATTAGGGAATTTCATTGAGCAATTTCCTTCCCTTTCTTTGTCTTTAGTTTTTTAAAAAAATATATGCATGTGCATGATTTCGCGTTTTAACTATAAAATAACAGAGCTCTCGAACTGCCTTTTAAATCATGAGGTTCTGAACTTTAAAGTTTATATATGATTGTAACTCCGAAACAGAAGGAAAAAAACACTGAGAATTAGGGGAAAGACTAAAAGGCACACACAAATAAAATTCTAGATATTTTGAACTCCAGTTTCCATCAAAAATTGAGTGGAATAGTCTAAAATACATAGAGATCACCAGAGGCATTTTCGTAGGACGGGAAGCCGAAGACAGCTCACGACGCTTTGAGCATTCACACAGAGGGGCACAGGGATGCGTGTAAACGCATTCCGGAGCGCCCATGTGCGAATGCTCAAAGCGTCGTGAGCTGTCTTAGCCGGCAAACGACGGCAAGGGGCGAGGAGACAGCTGAGGAGGCTCCCGCAGCCGGCGCTGGCTGAAAACAGCTGATTGTCAAAGCTGCACCGGCGGGGGAGGCAAGCCCGCGGCTGTTAGGGAGAGAGAAGCATGCGCGAACGCTTCTCCTCCCAAACGCCTGCGGGCAGTTCGTGCGCGCCCGAACGCATGTAGAGCAGTTTAAAGTGCTCTACATTTGGAACGCGCGGAAGACAGCTCCGGACATGCCGGGACGCAAACTCGGCCGCAGCAAAGCGAATGCTGCGCCCGGAGCTGTCTCCCGCGCGTTCCAAACCCCCGTGTGCGAAAACGTCTCAGGTAAGGGAAGGCTGTAATTAGGGGTATGAAATCGCTCCTCACAAGTTACTAGATATAACCTTGATTACTGGCAAATGATTTACCATTGCCTCTTTCTAGGATTTTTAAAAAGCACTTCTTAGCCTAATTAAGAGCCCTTGGATTTCCTGATGGGATCCTATTCAAGAACTAACTACTTTCACACTTGGCTTCCCATCCACTGGACAAGAAAAGTGTGTGACAGACAGACTAATGTGTACTAGCATTTGCACTTGGGAATGCTAGTGCATGTTACACTAAGCACCACACCCCCAGAGACTTACCTGTGTCTGGGTGCATGTCCTATTGCCGGCAGGGTGCCGTCATCTTGGTTCTGGGGGCTGGTGGGACAGTGTGTGCACCATCGCCATGGCAACAATGATGCCCCATGCATGTGCAGCACCGGAAATGGTGCAAATGGTTGAGGCAGTGGACATTTCAGGTAAGCTTTTAGTAAAGATTGGGTTGCAAGTGGTGCAGAGTTTCATGTACCACAGGTAGTAGATGATAGGGTAACATCTGGTAAGGCAGGAGGCATTTCTGGGTTGGAAACGCCTCCTGCAAGTGCAAGGTTTTGAACAAAATATTGCTACTCGTTCTTTTTCTTTTCGATGTCTGTTTCCTGAACCTTTGTTTTTAGAGACTGACCTTCCTTTTCCAGGCTGCATTAGCATTACTGCATCATTTGTACTGACTGATTGTTTGGCTTCTTTCAGCTCTTCTATGAAGAGGGGAGCTTACATAAATGAAGATGATTTTGCTGCCACTCCAATTAAACTGCCCCGAATAGAAGAACCAAAAAGAGGTAATTGTGCTGCTAATCTGGAGGAACTAGAACTCCCTGAGTTCTTTTTTCATGCTTTTTTTACTGAGTTTTACATTAGTTTTATTGTGACCTACCCTGACACCCCATTCAGATGGGGAAAGTTTAGCGCCATTGTCCCACCATATCTTCAATTATATCTGCTTTTAAAAGTGCTAGAAACTATTGCTAGAAAACCCAGTACTGGTTGCAGCATGGTCCAATACTGGCCCAATATAAAAGAATTGGAACAGAGTGTATTACAGTCAGGTAAGTGTGATCGCCTTTGTAGTAGAGGTGATCACCTCTCTGTGGCAATGATCGTGTGTGCTGGCCATTGCTATGGCAGCCAGATGACGTGGCATGCAGCTGTGGCTGTACTGCCTTGGGCCACACACCTTCACCCAGAAGAGGTGCAAAGGGTGCATGCTGGCAGCGTGGAAAGGGCTCCACGCGGTGCATCTCTCGGCTGTTGTGCTGGGCCAAATGCAAAAATGCCATTAGTCACTGTGGCTCTGGTCACACCTATATGAGACAGGACATCCTGCTCATAATTCAAACTGAGCTCATACCAGCTCTTTTCCCACCTAGATCCTTATAGGTCGTCCTCAAGCTGTCCTCACTTTGGGCTGCATCACTCACTCCTTTCTCCGCGATCGATCTGAGACTCCTCCAGGGGACTCTTGGCTCTCCACCCTTTTTATCATGTCAGATCTATCTTCTTTCTTATTAGATGCCATTGTGTCACTCAAGGGAGGCGAGTGTGTGTGTTTGCAGTTCTTTTTAAAGCCTCACCCATCTCCATGCTCCCCCTTCCTTTTTTATGTGCTTTTCTTCTCCGTGCAATTAATTTTTAAAAATAATAATAATAAATTGGTGGGAAAACACTAGATAGAGGTATCATACACATAAACTGAGAAGGGGAGGTGCCTCAGGAACTTGGCGCATGCCGCCTTCCCCTAGACATTGGCTGAAAGGAAAGACTGGACCCCACCCACGACAGCACGGTTCAGCCTCCTTTAGCCCACCCTCCTGCTCACACTGAGAAAGAGAAGACCGCTAGGCATGCCAGGACAGGCTGAGTCATCTGGAAAAGAGGACTCTGGTTAGAACAATCTAACTGGTATAAGCCAGCTTGGAAAAGGAACTGAATAAAATTAATGTAACATGGCCAGAAGACAACCTGAAGGTGTGACCAGGGCCTGTGGGTTGGAGCCTTTATCACCACATCAGTAGGCCTGTCCCAAAAATGGATTATTAATTTGCAGTGATAACTGACGTAACTACATGCATTCCCTGTTTAGACTCCTACCTCCATTTTAAGCTCCTAAGGAGGTTTCTCAGTCTGGCAGTGCTGTCCTAAAGTCACCCCTTCTGGTGACATATTGTCAGAACAATATAATCTAAATCATAGGTGTGATACAGCTATCACATATGATAAACAGGACTTTGATACAAGCTATTCACAGGAGTGAAGTAAGGACAACCAGTTTCTTATGCTTACAATAAAAATGTCCTCAGTCTTTAATCTGTTAAAAAAATAATTCTGCGATCTTTGTTTCAGTGCTGCTGTACGTCCGAAAGGAATCAGAAGAAGTATTTGATGCACTTATGCTGAAGGTCCCGTCCCTGAAAGGTCTAATGGAAGCTGTAAGTTTCAGGGTTCTTCATAATTTAATTGATAGAACTGGAAAACCATGCTTTATTTAAGGAATACAACCATGCACAACAGTATAGCATACCCTCCACTCTGTTACTGATGGGAAGAGTTGCATGTTGATTTTTCTGTTTAAATATACTTTTTAGAGTTTTAATAATGAAATACAATTAAAATCTTATTGAATGAAAGAGGCACTCTAGGAGCATCCATGTTGGCTCTATGCTAGGAGACAGTCTCCAAGGCATGGAGTAAAATGGATGTTACTAGGCTGTCTCTTTCAGGAGCTAATGGTCTCACACCCAGGTCTAGGCTGCTAGATTCAGGCCCACCCGTAGAATTTGAGCATGATACCTGAGATACCAGCTATGGGGAGAGTTAATGGCAAAACAGTCGACACCCCTGGTTCTGAGGTTTGAGATGAGGGGCGAGAGGGTTTTGGTGAATACACGGGGGGAAGCGCAGAGCCCAAAAGGGAGAACGCGGTACTGGAAGTGTCTGCCCCCCACCTCGAACCTCAGGAAGGGGCGGGCTGAAGGGGCCATTAGGATATGAAAATAAGCATGCCTCAGATCCAGAGAGGCTAAGAAGTCACCGGGCCTCACTGCCCCCCTGACAGAAGACAAGGTTTCCATTTTGAAATGAATGTCAGATAAATGTTTATTAACATATTTTAAATCGAGAATGGATCTCCATTCGTCTGACTTCTTGGGGACCATGAACAGAATCGAATACACACCCTGCCCCCGTTGCTGAGAGGGAACAGGCTCAATAGCCCCCAACCCCAAGAGCTCTTCTACCATGTCGAAGAGGGCTCTCCTCTTTACAGGATCCGATGGGACGGGGGAAGAGACAAACCTAGAAGGGCAACAGGCCACAAACTCTAAACTATAACCGTTTTTAACTATATCCAGGACCCAAGGGTCCGAACAGGAGAGGGCCCACTCCTGGGCAAAAGTAGCCAACCTCCCCCCAACCACCGCGTTCGGGTCACTAGCGGGAAGGGTTGGAGAACTTCGGGAATCTGGGGCCTCCTTTGCCAATAGGCTCCTTATTGGCCGGACGCTGGCGCCCCCAGGATGCCCCGCCCCTGGAGGGCCTTGGCCGAAAGGGTTGCTTAAATTGAGAGTCTCTAGGAGACTTCTTGAAGTATTGGGAAGAGCGGGACCTGGAGGCTGAGGGGGCCCCAGGGGCCGAGGTTGGCATGACCTTTTTCTTATCACGTGTCTCGATCAAAATGTCTCGAAGACATTCCTCACCAAAGAGACTTTTCCCTTTAAATGGGGCATTGATAACTTGAGTCTTAGATGTGAGGTCCACCTTCCAATTCTTCAACCACAAGGCCCTTCTTGTTGCTGTGTTAAGGCCCGTGTTCTGCGCGGCTATCTGGAGACTATCAATTGCCAGGTCAGCGGACAGTGCCAGGTTCCTGCGGACCGCCTCTAGCGCGTCCTTCGAAGCCTCAGATAAAGAGGGGTCAGCCATGATGTCATCGGTCCATTTCAGGGCTGCTCTAGCTAGCAAAGAGTTGGCCGAGGTGGCTCGGAGAAGGAGGGCTTCTCCTTCAAAAGACTTCCTCAGATAAGATTCTATTTTCTTATCCAGAGGCTCTTTCAGGACTTGTTCCAAGTCCCGGGGGACAACGTGCTTAGACACGAGTTGTACAATGGGGGCATCAACAGCTGGCACCGCCCACATGCTGTCAGCGTTATCTTGAGGGATCAGCATACGCCTGAGGAATGCAGGGGGGCGGCGCGCTACTGCCGGCTCTTGCCATTGCTTCAAGATAAGGTTCTGGAACACAGAGGGGGTAGGAAGAACCTTGTCTCTCGCCGGAGTAGACCATAGGATGTTGGCTGCCTCAGAGGCCACGTCCTCCTTCTCGGCTTCAGGGACTGCGAGCATCAGGGCCTCCGCTGTCTGCTCTATAGCTGCCGGGATCTGGTCATGCGGTAAAAGCCTCGGGGTCATCGGGTTCCGTGGGGACGGGCCCGGGATCTCCTCTTCAGAACCAGAGGCCTCCAAAGGCACCGAGTGGGTGAGGTCTGAGGGCTCGGAGAGGATGGACTCCCAGTCGGACACAGCCGACCCCTCGCGCTCGTGTCTTTTGCGTTTTCCAGCGAGGGGGGCCCCAGGGGCCTCAGCGAGAAGAGACTGGGGAGGCGGGGGAGTCGTAGACCGTGGAAGGAGATCAGCCTTCTTGGGGCCCTTACGTTGGGGCTTAGATGGTTTGCTCTTCTTCCTGGGCGGGGAGGCCTCGTCAGCTGATGAGCCCGAGGAAGAGGAAGAGGAGCGCGTCCGTGAGCCCTTCTTGGCCTTCTTTGGGAGGCTAGGCAGGACTCCAGCCGCGGAGAGGGAGGCCAGGATGTTGGAGGTAATAGAGTCCTGGAGAGAGGCAGCTAGTCCAGAAAAATTGGGCATAAATTGGGGATGAGGTGGCATATAGTAAGACTGCATCCCCAAAATGCCATTAGTTTGATCCATGTGCAAGGATGGCGGCGGATTGAAAACCGGGCCTAGATCTGCTTGAGATGTTGAAGCCTGAGGTGCTTGGCTAGATGAGGCTTGAGGAGCCGCAGGGATGACTTTCTTAGGGCCCTTAAGCTTCTTTGCCTTAGCATCCGCTCCCTTGGGCTTTGTAGGCTTGGGAGGCTCAGCAATCTCCAAGGGGAGATCAACCAGCTTAGGCCCAGAGGAACCCTCCTTATCGGCCATGGTAGAGGCTGGAAGACAGTAAGGGGGGGGGGGAGAGGGGGAAGAGTATGAGAGAAGGGTAACCACCAGGCAGGCAAACATCCATCCTCCCCCCCCCCCGTGCCAGGCCGCAGCTGCAGGACTGGGCAAGCTAGGCCGGGGTAAGAAGAGAGCATTAGGTAAGCTGTAGCAATGCCCCCCGATGGCCAGGGCTGCGTACGTGCCTAGGGAGGTCTAGAAAATGGCCGCCGTGACGTCACAGGGAAGCACCAGCGCATGAAGCGGCGGGGGGGGGGGTCGGCCCGTAATGGCTGCCTCCTTATAACGCACGTGCGCCCGACGGGCGGCTGGGCGCAATGGCGGCTAGGAGCCGCGGGGCCGCTCTAAGTCGGTGCCGCCACGGGCGCTGGCGGCTTGGCTGCTTGCCTGCGCCATCTCCGCGAAGGCGAGAGGGGGAAAGAGAAAGAAAAGCGGCGGCTCGAGTGCTGGCCGGTTGCCTCAACAGGGCGGCCCTGACTCGGCATTCGCCGCGCTGGAAAGCGGCAGGCGGGGGGAGGAAGAGCCGAGAACCTCGGGTTCCTCGCTCCCCGCAGTCGGCGGCGGCGGCGCGGCCTGACCGGATGGCGAGCGGCGGCGACGGCCACGAAGGGAGAGGGGGGAGGATCGGCCGCCGCCGGGCCGGGCTATGCCGGAACGGAGTCCGTTCGTTTATGGAAACCGCCGCGCCGCGGGCGTCGGAGGGAAGAGGTGATGGGAGCCGCGGCGGAACCCGCCCGGCTGTAGCGAGAAGCCGCTGGGAGACACCTCTTCCCGCGCTCCGAGGGAGCCCCGCTATAGGGGAAAGGAGGGAGAGGCGGCCAGAAGCCAAGGCGGAACCCACCTGGCAGAGAGAAGGGGCCGAGCGAAGCCGCCTCGCCTCGTGCCTCCCGGTAAAGGTCCCGAAAAACGGGAGGCTCGGAGCGCTAGGATGGCGGGGGGGGGGGGAAAGGGAGGGAACTTCCACCCCAAAACCCGGGTCCCCAAGACTTACCTGGGGAGCTGGAGAGAAAAACAGGCGGAAAAATCGCGCTGGAAGAAAAAGAAGAAAAAATCTTCTCAGGACACAATCTCCTCAGTCAGCACCGTTCACTGAGCGAACGAAAAATGGCTGGGGAGGTGTGTCCTGAGCAGCCCTTTATAGGCTGTGCGCCACCTAGTGGCGAAACTTGGCATCGTTCGTCTGAGCAGTGAGAGGAAGATAATACCCATCGTGATCCGAAGCTGAACCCACAGAGAAAGGCCAGGTGCTACCACAACAGGGAAGGGTGATGCAGCCTAGGGGGCCTCTACAAACAGTATGCTTAACTAGACCTCAGAAGGTTGTCACTGGCATGTCTAGAGATTCATGGTTTGTATCTGGCTTTTGCTAATGATCTGTTCAAAGAATATTAATCATACATTCTGGTCTGCATTTAAAAGGAAGCCTTGGCTAACTGTGGTTTCCTTGTGCTTTTGACTCTTGGGCAAAGGGAAGTGAGGAGCACAACCAAAGGACCTTCCCTGAAGCTTATGCTTATCCTGATTCATTAAGATTATTATTTAGTCTGCTTACAATGATTATCTGGGGAATTCTATTTGCCTTAGTTTTCTGCGACTGATCCCTGTAACTGTAGTTTCTTGCACTCAACTTTCTTGGTAACATCTAACCTTTTCATGCAGTAATGTCTATCTTGCTAACTATTTTGCTGTGGTGTTACCAAAATATAACAGTTTTTAAATCCTTTTATAAACAAAGGATTAAGTTTATTTCTTTCTCTTCCTCCTTTTCTCTTTTCCCTTTACCCCATGCTGCAAAATGGATGAAGATGCTTTTTGCATGTGCTTCACACTCATAGGTACATATAAATTCGGCATTAAGGTAAAGTTTAATCAAGAAAATGTCAAAACTGGCTAAGAAGCACTAGCCTGAAGTTGAATATAACCATAAGCTCTACTCATATTACTTTCAGAGCCATCCCTACCTGATTGCTTAGTACCTAGGAGTCAGGATATGGGCTCATAGACATGGCAGCTTTGTCTTTCGTGTGTATGTGTGAATTTATATGTATACGAATCTAGAATTCCAGTGTCATTGAAGAGAAGCAGTTATCTTCCCATTCAAATCACCCGGCATAGTTCCTTAATAAACTTGTACCCAGTTCCAGTTATCATTCCAGATCAGCTGTGATTGTTGATTAACCTCAGTTCATGGTCTGATGCATCTGGCTTTGAATCAACTGGTCAATCCAGACTGACCCCAGTTCCTCCAGAATTCATTACCTGCTAATAATCATGAATATTCTAAGAAATTGTTTCTGAATCCATATCCCCACACCTCCCAATATGCTTTAAAGTTGTATCTATTTAGGATTACGTCTGTTTGCTTCTTGCATGTTAAGTGGGCCCTCTCTGCCGTGACTTGCCATTTCCAGCTCTTAACGGATGGTGTTTCACTGCCATGGTTATGCTTGTTGATCTTTCCCCCAGCGAGTGGCTTTCAGAATGCAGTCCAGAGTGGGCAGACTTGAGGGGTTTTGGGTGTGTGTGTTTTCCCAGGTATGTTGTGGTTCCAGACATAAAACAACTGTGATTGGGATCTGGAATTGCTCTTCCTTCCTTCTCGATAGCACTGAGAAGATAAGATAGAGGATAGCATTAAAAGGGGTAGAGAGAGGCCTATTTAAGTATTGTGCAGAAATGCCTGTGGGCATGGTAGAAGGAAAATAATTTCTCCATGTTCCTTTTTCAACAAGTTCATATCTTCCTGTGGTTACAAACTAACAATTTGTATGAGTAGACAGATATTTAAAACTAAGGTGCACGTGCTCAGCCCAAGAATTTACTCCTAGTGCTAAAAATGATTTGACAACACCCGTCATGCAAAAAAAGCTCCCCCTAATCTATCCTTCTCATAATCTTTCTTCACTTCAACATCTTGATTTACGCATGCTTTATTTGTAACCCCAGGTTTAAGTAAGCAGATACACCTGAAATATATACTCCAGATTTACTGTACCATCAAAGAGTGAACTTGTGAAGCAGAGGGGGTAGAAAACTAAAATTGACAAGCAGCACTGTGTCACTTTTTTCTTGTGGTATCTGAAAGCTGATTTCGTCTCTGAGCCAAGACCTAGGGCGCGTCCCCATGCACGTTTGGTCTGGTACCGAAAGTGGGTTCGATAAGGGGTGTCCCCATGCATTTTTTATTTGGTCCGATTTCCTTGAACCAAATCACCCAAATCCGTACCAGACCAGGACCGAATTTGGTACCCCAAAAAACAAGTCTGGGCACAGTTTGGGGTCCTGCCATACATTGCTTAGCAAGCCAAGCTCCCACATGGGGATGGCCCCAGGCTATTTTGGGAGATTGGCATTTGCGTCATTGGGAGGTGGGGTGCGCTTGCCATTCCTGCCCTGTGCATTGGAGATTGAAACCACAATTTTTGGGAGTGAAAAAATCCCGATTGCCAAGGCAGGCAGGATAATGGCTTCATTTTTGTCACTTTTCCACAGCAAATATTCCACCCCCATTTCCCGATCGCCAAGGCAGGCAGGATAATGGCTTGATTTTTGTTGATTTAAGCATGTGTAAATTTCCCAAATATCCCACCCTCGTTTACTGATCACCAAGGCGATTATGATAATGGCTTGATTTTCTCTCTTTTAAACTTGCCGGGCATTCTCACAGTTCCCGAGTTTTGAGTGGAGGTGCGCAAAACTGCTCAACCGCCCAACTGCCACTAAACCTCGAAGCTTTGGGTTTTCAAAAATTATTTTAAAATTTATTAAACTTAATTTTAAAAAAATTCTGTGCCTCCCAGCCCAGTCCTGGCTTTCTGTGCCACTAAGGGAGCGAGTGATGTGGCACTTGCAGCTGGTGGCACAGGGGTGGGCTGACATCAATCCGGCTTCCAATGAGGAGAGAGGGGGCGGAGAGGAGGTGGCACTGCTCCCCCGTGCCAGGGTTTGGCGCAGTTCGCATGTGGACGGCTGCATCCACACCCAGCCCACATTACCAAGAATGGCATGGGGACGGGCAAGATTCGATCTCGGACCCGCTCCCAGTCCCATGAGTGCCCATTCTGAGCCAAAAGGCTTGCATGGGGATGCACCCCTACTGTCTTACACGTCACAAAGTTTGTGTCACAAATCATAAGTGTGAGATCAAGAGCTCAGCACTTGCTGGGGTCCTTCTGGTGGCATAATGTATTAAACCTGTAAATAAGACCTCTGAAACACAGCAGATATGAGTTTTTAGATATAAGAACATAAGAACATAAGAGAAGCCTTGCTGGATCAGGCCACAGCCCATCTAGTCCAGCATCCTGTCTCACACAGTGGCCCACCAAATGCTCATGACTGTGTCATGACTGTTGTTCTGATGGGTATTTCCCAATTGCGTTTCCCCTTTACCTGTTGTCTGTTCCCCCAGTTTTCATGGTAAGTTTGCAGAGGACAGGAAGTGCAGCATAGGGAAAATGATCCAGTTTTAGATCAAGTTTCAGTATAGCTCAAGATTAGCCCAAGTCAAATCACAGCATCACTAGAATTTCTGATTGTCACATTAGCAATAGTTTTTCACAACTTTTTCAGTGATTTTTGCTATGTTTCCATTTTTCTTTTTTAGATATCTGACAAATATGATGTTCCTTTGGACAAAATCGGAAAGGTCTTCAAGAAGTGTAAAAAAGGGTGTGTATTCTAAAAATAATAGCCCTTTGTAACCTATCTTGCATATTTTCAACTTTTCTCTATACAAAATCCTCATTTCTCTACAAAATTTGTAAAATCGAAATGATGTTGATGTTTAATTTGGGATTGGTGTTAATGTTTAAATCAGAGAAGGTAACTACTTTGTAGAATTAAGGTGCAAAACAGAGATCATCCCTGAAGGATTGCTGAGGTGCTGCAAGGAAATGAAAATTTAATTCCATCCAGTCTTTAACAAAAAGTTATACTATGTAGGATAAATCCATCCATTTTCTTACACCAGTAATTAAAGGGCAGCTCTGTAGTTTACTGCCTCAATATGCAGAAATAACATTTCAGCAAAATGAAGTGATATCAGCCACAGACAATCTGAGGTCTGAAGTGTTATTGTGACGAATGCAATTTTCAGCATTCAATTAGATTCAAATTGAATATCTGAAGATTCAAATTGATTCAAATGTTTAAAATTTGAATGTATTCACATTCAGTTCAAATCAAATACATTCATATCTATTTGTATGAATATTCTATTTGTATTTGAAGATACGAATGTTGACATTTGCATGTGTCTGTACACATCCTGTATGCATCCTGTTTTCATCCCATATGTATCCGTACAAATGCGTACGGATTCGTATGTAATGCATACGTGTCCGTGCACATGTGAATGTCTGAATAATTCATACAAAAGATTCAAAATTCATTTGAATATTTAAATCCACATGTATAGACATTCTGTTCGAAGTCAGATGTCCGAATTGGAACGAATTTGAGCAAATTTCAAATGTTTCGAATATTTGTGCACATCCCTAATTGTGACAAGCATTGTGAGAGGGAATAGCTTTTTAAAAATATTTTTCATAAGTTTGTAACACACCACTTCTAATAAGCATTACAGGTGCAGAAAAGCTCAGGAGCTGTGCTGATCCAAATAGCATGCAGAGGTGACATCCAGTTTCACTCTGTTTCTGTAATTTTGCACAGCGTGTGTGAGGCTCTGGTCCCCCAGCTGGGTCCAAGACTGACCTGGGTTCAAGTTGTACATGACCTGCAAGCAGCAAATTGGTGACAAAAAAATAGTGGCCTTGCAGTTGGAATGTGACTTTGGTTATGCCATGACCTTTGATTACCCTTAAGAAGGCTTTGGACCTTTTCAGACTTTGAAGATGGATACGTTCAGGCATGTTCCACCATGGAGTGTACACACACCATTAAGCAGCTTATGTTCTGGAGTTACTCCCAGCATGCCTGAATGTCCCCATCTTCCATGGCTGTGGAGCATTAAAAATTGCTCCTTGGCTATACCAGGAGGCCAGTGACACTCCTAATATTGCCCCAGATGCAGCCTACACACCTACTACTGTGTGAAGACTGTGGGTGGGGGTGGGGTGGAGGGGGACAGAGTGTCACAGTTGTGGTTGCACAGCAGTGTTTGCAATTATACTGCTGCAGGGAAATTTCCAGATGGGTTTTGGGTCAGGATGTCATTCACAATGTGAATGCCGGCCTCCATTCCTGTTCTTAATTTCTGTGAGACACTGTCCCATGGAAGTTAAATGTGAAAAGGCTATGTGTTGGTAGTTATGTGTTGATGGATTGGCAGTGGTATGTATATGTGTGCATGCTGGGAAACATGAATGATTCAAATTGCAAAGAAAGTATAAGTCCATATGTGTGTGTGTTTCAGTGAAATTCCAAGGTGAAATGCATTGGGTTGAGGGAGATAGGGATAAGTTAGATCTGCATCTGGTGGTCCTATGAGCCTGAAGTTCCCAGTAGCAGCTGACAGCAGTAACAAAAGGAATTGTTGGGCGGTATTTGGGAGTGCACACTTAGGCTGTGTTCCCATTCAAGATTTAAAGAGCTTTGAAATTGTTTTGAGCGCTGACCATTCCCAAAGTTTTAAAAGAATCTGCAGTTTCTGAGGATTAAAGGTCCTGAAACGTGGAGAATTCCTATTCCCATTAAAAGAGGTCTCGCTGCTGGATTTAGAAATAACCCTCACTATTTAGCAATGGGAATGCAAGTGGGTTTTGGGGGGGAAGGAACCATGCTTTAGGGGCATTCTCAGTTTCCCCTGATCCAATGATAAGCTGTGGTTTCGTCCCCTTTTCCCTGAGCTCTCATCATTACATGCTAAGGCTATCGAGCTGGGCTGAAAGTGGGGGGAGGTGAAGAATGGGAGAGATCAGACCACAGTGTAACTAAAAAAGAGACCTGACAAAAGAGATCAGACCCACGCCTTTTGCCTCCATTTCACACTGAACTGCTTTGCCGATCCAGCACAAGGTCATCTCTTTTGTAAAAGCCAGCCTGGATTTCCCTCCTACCTTCCCCACCACAAAAGGGAAAGTGATATTGAATGTTCTACTGCCTTGTTAACAGGAGAATGGTGGATACAAGATAGGGGGGCAAGTGGCAGAGGGCTCCATAATTGCAAATTTATACAGAGGGTGGGGTTTGAATTGGCTGCCCTGATGAAATCAGGGTATTATGGTGCCCAGTTGCTGACTGCATGGGGAGGGAGTTCTGCTGAGGGGAGGAGGGGAAGAGTTTCTCCCCTATGCGCCTGCATTATAAACTAACAGTGGGAATGCAAAAACAAACAGACCTCACTGCTGATTTAAAAAACCCTGCTTTCAAACCAGATTAAGATGTCCCGTGGACACACAACCTTAGGAGTACAAACTGAGCTACTTATTTTGAAGCCCATTTAGGCCATTTTGGGTCAGCTGTGCCACTGACAGGTTTATGCTAACTTTAAAAAAGCAGGCACAAGGAACTTCACCTCATATTGTTCTAGCCCCCACCCGCTTTCCTGGCAGTAGTGGCTGCTCTAGCTTGAATGGTGCTAGAACTGGGCAGTGTGTAATTATTTGTGGCTGATGGTTTCAGAATTGCACCCTCTGCCTTCAGCCACAAGCATATTACTAGAAGTTCTATGGAACAGCATTTACCATGGCACAGTGCCATGACTTAGGAACAATTGTCTTACAGTACAGTATTTCTCACAAGTGATTCGTAATCTATTTTAGGCCCAGTTCCCATTGGCATTTTAAAACGGCTTAGAAACGGTTTGGATTCTCTGTGTTCCCATTACCAGTCCATTTCAGGGGTATTTTGAGGATTAGTGGGCTAAAAAACAGAATAAATAAACACCTGCTTTTTTGGGGTTCCCCCCCCCCATTTTTGCTTTTAAAACGCTTCTTCCTTATTGCTGCGGGAATGCTACAGCAGGATTGGGGCAAATACATCATGAAACGGGTGGGCTTTCACCCTGCGCAGGGACAATCTCCTTGCCAGGTTTGTTAAAGCTCCAGATCCATTATTAAGCATTTTCTTTTTTAAAGTTTTAGGGTAAAGTACTTTTAATTACAGGATACTGGGATTTTTAACCTTTTAATTGTTAAGGATCTTGGTATTGGTTTTACTTGTCCTTTTGATGAAGGGTGGACTGTAAATATAAAACAAACAAATAACATTTTCTAGTATATAGCTTTTCTTTTTTTTCATAAAACTTCCGTTCTTGTATTTCTTATATTTTAACTGACTGGCTGAACCCTTAGTGCCTCTGACAGGTTTTGATATATTTTGCAGCTTGCCAGAAACCAGTCTCTTGTCTGAAGAGGCAGCCGTACATTTTTTCCCTTACTTGGTTGGCAACAGAGCAAAGAAAACCTCATGGCTTAATGTAATATCCCCCATGAGATCTTTGTCCTGTTTTGCTCATCACATAAGTGTATCTTGTTAGGCTAACGTAATAGATCACAATGACATGCATGGGGTTTAACTTGTTCTCTGTGGCTACTTTTGGTGCATTTGACTCTGTTGTGCTATATATTAAACAGTCCTTAATTGTCTTCCAGCATCTTGGTGAACATGGATGATAACATTGTGAAACACTATTCCAACGAAGACACCTTCCAGTTACAGATTGAAGAAAGTGCAGGATCTTACAAGCTGACTCTCACTGAAATTTAAAACCTAAGCCATCTCCAGCCTCTCAGGGGACTTTTAAATGAAGGTTGTGAACACAAACCTCTCATTACTTTTCGTCCTCAGGATTTAAATGTGTCTTTAGGGAAGAAGACATTTATTCTTCCAAAGAGGAATACATATCCAAACTGTCCTTTGGAGGAGTTATACTGCACTTGGAATGGATGAACATGAATTGCTGAGATTTAACAGAAGCCACTTAAAAAGGGAACGAGGAGAGTTTACCAAAGCACTACAGCATGACCTTTCCATAACAAAATCTGCACATGCCATAAGCTTTCATGCACCTGTGTCAGTTTATTCATGAGCTGATACTCTCTTATACGGTCTGCTTCTCCCATTCCACTGAGAATAAATTCAGGACTCCCTTGATGCTTAGTGGTGTTTCAGACAGGTTTGGGACCAAACACTTATGATGTTTACAGCTAAACAGAGCATCCCTGCTGTAATTGACTTCTGTCTATTATTTGGGATGACAGTTGCCTTGCTTTGCAAACAAGTGCCCTTTGAGTTACTGTATAAATCCCATTAAACTATATTTGTATATAAGTGCAGTGCAATTTGATGAATTGTAAATATGTACATATAAGTTACATATAAATATATATATCTAATATATACCAAAAAAAAAAAGAATATATAGACCTGTATATACAACATAGAGTGAATAACTGTAGTGAAGCCAGTCTGAAACGACTGTATGTGTGTGTGTATTTATATATATCTATATATAAATATTTTTAAAATGCTGAGAAAAGCATCCTCAGTTCTAAATTAAAGTTTTGCTGTACCTGTCTGTCCCCTACAAAAAGGAGTTGCCAAAACAACGGCAAAAATAACGTACACGTAGCATATTTTAGCTTTATTGTCAGGAGTTGAAGTGAGTCCAGCTCCATGTAGAATAATTAAGTTAGTGATAATAGATATATACTGTAGCAGAAATTGCAGGGTCTGTCCTCTGCCCGTACAACACATGTAGGAAGGTGTAGTTTTCTTGAAGCTTCATGACTTCAAGTCTTGCCCCTCAAGATCAAAGGCAGTCTGTCTGTAGCTGATTTTACCCTTCAGCTTTGCTAGCATCAGCTTACATCTGCCACCATGTTTTTAATCAATTCAGGCAGCATTCAAACATTCCTTGCTGGTGAGATGTGTAGGCTTGTTTGCTTTTCCTGAATCCATGGACAGGCTGCCTATTACATCCAAGTAGGAGATTATGGTTCATAACTTTAACTAGGATATAGAACCTTATTCCCATTTTGCACTGGGATTTATACTGGAATAAGCCCAGTATGGAAAGGGCCATAGGTTAAAATGGCTTGTTTGGTTGTATGTCTCATGGAGCCAAATGACTACATGCCATTTCATGGGTTATTTTGCTGAGATGATGCCATTTCATTTCCTTGAGACTTTTATCACTGCGTTTCTGTAACTTTCTCAAGTTTTTATAGCGGTATTGTGTGGCTCTGGTTCTGAGCACTAGTACTCTTAATGTGTATATGGTGCTGCATGTGATTTTACAGTGATTGTGATGGAAACTATTTCAGTCTATTTTGATACAAAAATGATATAAAATCATGTATTCCGAGTTTAACACCAGAGTTCTTGTTTACTAGTAGAACAACAGCTATTATTTCCCTGAGAAATGAAGAACGGAAACTGATAAACTGAATGTGATCAAATGTAATGTGCTCTAGATATTGCCAGAAGTCAAAAAAATGCAGGATCCTAGTGCTATAAATACAGTTGTCACCTAAAAAGCCTCCTATATGATTATATGGATTTGTTTTGACAGCTGTGTCATTGCTAGTATTTGAAGGCAGAACTGCCAAACCAACTTTAGTATGAAACATCAAAACGACTGTTGCTTAACCCTGCTGTGTTTGCTATTAAAACATCTTTGTGCATGCACATGGAAAATGTTTTCAGGTTAATTAGCTACATCATTCTAGTGTTACATGAAGCAAACCATATGTTCATCAACGACCATGTTGTCCTCAAAAGCCCAGCTCATCTAGCTCTTCTCTCATAATAGTCAACCAGGAGCTTATTGGAATCTCACAAACATGACATGAAAAGGAATCTCCCACTCCACAGCTTCTACCAAAATACCCCCAAAACCAGAAATTGAACACAGCCATTTTGACTAGTAGCCACTGACAATCTTGCTTTCTAGGAATTTGTTTAGGCCGATTCTCACACTGTCCAGATTACGGGCTTATGTATTTTGTGGCAGTGAATTCACCAGAAATCTGAGAGCCAAACACAGCGTTTAACTTGTGTTGCATTCATTATATAATGGATGCACACAAACTCTGGTGAGGCCTGGTAGAAGGCCATATGTTTCTGTGATGAACACTCAATAGGCCTAGATATGTTCAGCCTACAGAAGACTGAGGGAGGATATGGCAGCTGTCTTCGGTTATCTAGAAGACTGCCACACAGTAGAGGGACTGGACCTGTCCCCTCTTGCCCCAGAGACCAGGACTAGAACCAATAGCATGAAACTTCATTAGGAAAAAAAAAATCCTGACAGTAAAATCTGCTAGTCAGTGGAATAGGTTACCTCATGAAACTGATAAAATTCCTCAGTCCTGGAAGTCTCCAAGCAGAGGCTGGAAAGCAGGATGGTCTGGTAAATTCTGCAATGAGCAGTGGGGTTGGACTTGAAGACCTTGGAGGACCCTGCCACTGTGGTTCTGTTATTATCTAGTAGTGACTAGCTGCCCAAAGGCACTTTACAGCATTTGTGTTAAGTCAGACAGCAGTATTCTAATTATTTCCTTTAAAGTCATCAATTACTTTGAACCAGAAAGTTTAATCTACCTACTCATTGTCTGAGACCTTTGCCATGTAGAAGGCAGCTTTTTTGAGTTCTATAACTCTTTGGGCCTTTTTGCACTTGGCCTGGTGGGACAATCCTAGAAGTGTCTCGTCGCGCATGCTAGAGTCTTCCCCAGATGGATAGCTGTGGAGCACTGAAATGTGCTCCACAGATACGTTAGTTATATGGCTAGCACAGCCCCGCACCTCTCCCGGGTGAATGGAATGTGGGGTGGGCAGCACAGCCATGGTTGTGTGCCGCATTGGCCAATCACTACAGCAACGGCACTGTGCAGGCCTGTTGCTATGGCAAGGCAATCACAGTGATCACACTTACCTGGTGTTTGGGGAGGCACCAGGTAAGTTTCTGATGTATCAGGTGTGACAAAGTGCAGGCTCCTGATGCATCCTTGAAGCTTGTTGGACCCTCTTGCCCAGTAAAGGTGCAAAAAGGCCCTTTGTCTGGGAAGCTTAATTGGCCCTTCTCTTTACCTCCCAGTAAATTGTTGAACCTCTTCTGTTCCACATGGTCTTTGATTTTATTCTCTGGCCACCTTTATTTTGATAGGTCTTTTAAATTTGACTCTCTCCTTATCTGTAGAGGCTTGGCTTTGCATATTTTTAAAGTTGAAAAACTTAGAAGGCCCCTTTAGGGCTTTCAAATCAATAATGTTAATAGGTTAGTGGAGGGGGAAAAAAAAGGTTTCAGACGAAAACCCATTCCAGGAGGCATCCATTATAGAAATGCAATCTGTCAGCTGACTGTTTTGTCAGTGCCAGCACAGAGCTTTTCCTGAGGCCCGGCCAGCTGTCATTATGACAACAGCCCTCTATCCACAGGGTGGCATGAGGTGTTTGTTGGGGATCCTTTGTAGCCCTTATCCTGCTTTATAGAGGTTATCACAATAATTTTCTAGCTGCCAGAGCAGTATCTGGAAGCAGTCAGTGGCATGACAAAGATGCCCGTGGAAGTCTTAGGAGACTGCAGCATGCAATAAGTCCTACTGCTTCCAATTCCATATCCCACTCAGGGATCACACTGCTTGTGTGTGACAGTGATGGCCATCTTGTGTTCCTTCCATAGATCCCTGCAGAAGAGATTAAACAAACTGAGAGGAAGCAAACTTAAAAGGAGAATTTCCCCTTAGCAATTATCTTGTTCTATTTTTTTTTAACAACCATCATCAATTGGTCAAAAAGATAAAGAAACTTATCTTCAAGAAACAACATATTCACAATTAGATGGTTAGGAGTGGCCGAAGCTCAGTGGTTCCATCCCAATCTCACCATGGAAGGAGGCAATAGCAAACCACTTCTGTATCTCTGCCAAGAAAACTTCATGGAGGTGCCCATGCAGTCGGTCAGGAGGGGTCCCCAACTCAGTGGTATTCAGCAACAATACATATGAAGGGTGTGTGTGTGTGTGTGTGTTATATCCCCATATATGCACGTACAGACACATGTATACAAAGTGCACACAAATGCTGGAATTTTACTACAATATGTGAAATTGAGTAAGAATCAAATATTTTGAGAAGACTTAAGTTTATGCTTCTACTGTATTTATAAATAATGTTTGAAGTATCTGATGGATTTTCTGGGACACAGGGCTTTTAACCTCATCTGTATTTAAACTGTTTTGTGGAACCAATTTTGGTTTTGTAAACTGAAAATTAACTGTTCCAGAGTCATTAAATTTTATATGACCATTTAACTTTACTAGTGCCTACCATACGTTTAGATGGATTGTATTCATGTACCAATAGGCATCTCAAATGTATTATCGTTCACTGCTACTTAACAGCATCTATCACTATGAAGATCATAGCGAGGAGAATAGGAAAAGGATGCTGGTAAATTATGAAAAACAACACAGTCAGGTAGACAGCACAAGAAATGTTTTCCCCTAATACTTGTTTTTACTGACATGCATTAATGTACCGAGTGACTTTTCAGAAAGAGTTTTACATCTGTATTTCCACTGATTTGATACAGCTCCTTCATGAAAAATTGCCAATTGAGTCATCCCGTATATAATGTGGTAGTTCTGCTTCTGGAAATTGCTGCATTATATATAAATACATTCAGGGAGTTTCACACAAAATACAGGCAATATAATGCAGCTATTGCACATAGTTGGTTCAAATTACTGCTGAGTGAAGATGGAGCACAAGGGAACTTTGTGTAACATTTATCCTGGGTTTCCAACAAAGCAAGTGAATATGAATCAGGCCTCAGTGACAGTGAATACACATTCTGCCATGCTGGATACCACCTTCTCCCACACCAAGGCTCAAGTCTTTTCACAGGCTGCAGTAGTCAAATGAGATGCTCACCTGCTCCCCATAAATCCTGGACAAGAGTTTTTGTGCCAAAACATGGTAGAAAAAACACCATGTCCTACCTTCACTGGCTTCTTGCACAGGGCGTGGGTTCAGTGGATGATTTGAGAGCCCTAAGAAATTAAAATTTCTCATGAGGTTCCCAAGGAAGCCTTTTGGTTACAGAGAAAGAGGCTCTAAGTCCAGCTAGGCTTTGCAGCCGGGGACAGTACACAGAGGATGTGAAAACTGAATTCACTTACAAAGTGGCTAAGTTTTTAACCCAAGCTACCAGACTAAAGAAGCAAAAACAATTTTAAATTTGTCATATTTTAGAAAGAACTCTACGATCAAAATTGTTTGAGTTACTAGGTTTTCTATAGATATTGCTGGTTGTAAATCTTGCCCATATGTATATGGAGGACAGATGTATCCATGGCTATTAGACTGGATGTCTAGGTACTGCCTCCAGGTTGAAGAGACAGGCAGGAGGCCTCTCAAGGCCATTTGCAGGGAGTTAAATGTTTGACTTTGTCTTCTCCTTGAAAATGCTCTTAAGCAATTATGAGCCACTGTGTGAGACAGGATGCATGGATTAGATGGGCTGTGGCCTGAACCAGAAGGGCTCCATAGATAGATAGATAGATAGATAGATAGATAGATAGATTGATTGATTGATTGATTGATTGATTGATTGATTGATTGATTGATTGATCGATTGATTGATCGATTGATCGATTGATCGATTGATTGCATTATATCTAACAATGCCCTTCTAACTGATGATATATCTTTTAAATATTCAGTCCTATTCACCAAAGCATTGATCTAGCATTAACTAAAACTTCCAGTTTACATGTTCTGCCAGCTTTGTTGTTCTCTATTGACTGACTGTGGATCCGTTCATGTGTCAGAAAGGGAATATGAACAGATTTCTTTCCATTGTTTTTCTTCGAGTTTTTCAGTAGCACACAAAATAGCAAACAGAATGCTGTTTCATTCTTTTCAAAACAAAAAAACAGGAAACAAGCACAAACAAGACCTCCTTCTTATCTGGTAACATAAGGGTGGTGAAATGAGGCTGGAAAAGGGGCAACTCTTGTTTTCTTTTAAAGACTGAAATGGCTAACAGCCTAAATGTCGGTAAACAGAGATCTGCTAAAAGGGAATATGCAAACTAGAATGCACAGAACTTCATGAGTGAAGCCAGTCTAAGCATATTCAAAAAAGCCTTTTTAGAAAGAAAAGCCATAAAAGACAAGGCAAGGAATGAATTCAAAGGCCAGAGGGGAAAGAAGCTTCCCTGCTTTTTTCTTTTCTTTTGGGAGGGTGCACTTGTTATTTGCCAGTGCATGAGCCAAAGCACTGATCCCTGTTTTGGGGCTAGGTGCTTGACCTACTGTTTGTGCCTCTGACCATCCCTGCCTGCTGAGCTGATCATGCACTCACTTGCAATTACTGGAAAGCTCGTGAATGATTTGGCTGGGCGATTGAGCTTTGTACTTAAACACAGACCAGGTGGCCAGAAAATGAGACAGGGAATGGCTGTAGCTCTTTGTTCAGGTGTCCTTGACAGCCACCCAACAGGATTAATATTCTAAAAAGCCTTGAACACAAAGGTGTATGCTCTTCCTTTCAAGCCAGGGGGCACCAGATGAAACATATGGGCAGGAGAGTTAAGAGGGACAAGGCGGGGAAGTATTTTTTTCACCCAGAAGGTCATCAGTTCATGGAATTTACTAGGGAAGAGGTGGTGACAGCAACCAGCCTGGATCAATTCATGGAGGTTAGGTGTATCAATTGCTCCTAGAATGGATGCCTGGGTACTGTCTCCAGGTTGGATAAACAGGCATGATGCCTCTCAATGCCATTTGCAGGAAGTTGGGAGCACGTGAAAGTTTTGCCTTTGTCTTCTGCTTAAGATGCTCATAAGAAATTGGTGGGTCACTGTGTGAGACAGGATGCTGAATTAATGAGCTGTGGTTTGATCCAACAAGGTTCCTCTTATGGCCTTATGTTCTTAAGCCAAGAGTATAAGGTATTGAGACGTGGTAGGCATTTGACGGCCTGGTGGAAGTTGGTGCTATGACAGTTTTGAAACCCAAGTGAAGCTTGATCTCCTAAATAATGTTCTTGGGATCTGTTAATGATGAAGTGCTACCATGCTTCTATGAGAGCCATTAAAGAGAGTGAAGAAGGAAGCCTTCTGTTTTTGAAGCCTTGCTGGCCTTTTGTTTTCAAAGAACTTGTGCACGAAATGCTTTGCCTGTTTCTAAACTCCTCTTTCTCTTGGGCTTCTTTTGCTCCTCACCACCCCCAATTTCCTTCTGTGATCCTACTATGAAGGGAAATCAGTATGTCAGGTTCAGGTCTGGCATGATTTTCCAAGGCATCCAGTGGACCATTTGGAAGGAAGATGGGACTTGACTTTAGTATGTTAAAAAGGCTCATCAGGAGAGTTGGTGACAGCAACAGGTAGGTAGTAGTGTGACTACAGCCTGCGTATGCTTCTGGTCTATGTCAGCAACGCATGAAAGGCTTACCATACTGTTTCTTCTTCCAAGAGCCTGTTTAGCTGTGCCCTAGTGGGTAAATGTCATCTAAAACCAGATGCTGGCTGACTATCAAGCTAACAGGTGACATTCTGGATAAAAGCCCCTCTGGAATAATCACCTGTTGAACAAGCACATAGTGTAGGGTTAACACTATCTGTGCACAGTATAGCGATGCATACATCTGGGTATTTTAGTGGCACAAAATAACTGAAAGTTTACAATGGCCCACACACGCAAGGTGGTGATATTGAAGACGGCAGCTCCATCCACAAGGAAAGTAATAGCACTATTTTGGGGAAACCCATAACCAGAGTGGTGTTTTCCCAAAATAGGTTATAGCAGGGGGATATAGCAGGGCTATAGTGGGGTTGCCACAGATACGCATAGAGAACATAAGAGGAGCCCTGCCGGAACAGGCCACAACCCATCTAGTACAGCATTCTGTCACACACAGTGGCCCACCAGTTGCCCATGGGCATCTCAAGCAGAGACAAGGGCAAACCTGCTGCTCTAGAATCCCAGCAAATGGCCTTAGAAGCATCCTGCTTGTCCCTGCAGCCTGAAAGATGTACTTAAGCATCCATTCTAGTAGCCATTGATACATCTGTCATCCATAAACTAGCCAAACCCTTCCTTAAAGCCATCTAGGCTAGTAGCTGTTACTACCTCTTCTGGCAGCAAGTTTCATAGACCGATGACCCTTTCGGTGAAGAAATACTTCTCCTTGTCTGGTCTGACTCTCCTACCAATCAGCTTCTTAGATGCCCTCTGGTTCTAGTGCTGTGTAATAGATTTTTTTTTCTCTATTCACCTTTTCTATATCATGCATGATTTTATACTTCAGTCAGGCCCCCTCTTAAACGCTGTTTTTCCAGGCTGAAGAGGCCTAGACGTTGCCGTCTGACATAACTATACTGTATATCCTCCATCTGGACAAGTCCTCAATAACAGCATGGTTAGATAGCCATTCTGATTTAACTGGCCTTACAGACTTCTCTGGATCTGCAAAAGATTGAAGCAACTGAAGTAATTCTGCTCCCAAAAGTTCTCTTCAGTGATGACTGATGTCTAATATATTCACTCGATATTTATGTTCTGAACATATAAACTATAAATGTTAAATACTTGGTGAATATTCATTAGATACTAATATTTGACATCTTTTTTTGTTTTCAGATTTGGCATTGAGCAACAGATGTTCAATCTCATTTAGGTTTCTGACAGTATTTATTGACATAATGTGTAGTGTGATTTCAGATTTCACGGAAGCTTATTAGATTTTGTGTTTTGTCCTTGCTAATATCAAAATAAAACATTTGGCTGTCGCATTTAGGGTTTGCTTTCAAAGTGTTAATTATGAAACTAAAAACTTGGCAAAGCTTAAAGTTTTTTATGTTTTTTTAACATTAATTTTACCTCGGTTTGTAGACTTCATTAACTTTCAATACAGATATTTTCCCCAAGTATTAATTATAAAACTAGAAACTTGGCAAAGCCTGATCTTCATTTTAGCTCTGTTTGTAGACTAATAAGGTTTAAAAACTTCTTTAAAAATAAATCTTATAAAACCATTTCAATTATCCATAGGCTATCTGTTATAGAACGATCTAGAGATGTATTTTCTTTGGCTGCTGATGTAAGTGGTGAGTGACATCTGAGCAAGCAAAAGCCTGCTCTGGGGACCTACTATGGAAACAGCATAACCTAGCAAAATACAGGTATCGGTATTGTTAACTGACTTACATTGAAAACAATGGAATGAACTGTAAGCAAATAGTATTTTCTTCTCCTCTACTTAATTTTCACAACAATCTTGTGAGGTAGCTTAGATTGAGAAGGTGTAATGGGCCCAAAGCCAATCAAATGGGCTTTTAAATCAGATAGAACTCCGATCACTGCTCTGTCCAGAAAGATAGTGGGTCCCTAAAAAGTGCTAAACCTGGAAAACCTGTTACCAGACGTAATGCTTGGGAAAGCAAAGTGTATGTTCCTCTGTGTTTTGTGACTTTTCTAAGAACCTTCTGTTGACTTCCTTGACTGGAGGTGAACCTAGATGGGAAAGGGAATAGCATAGACCTTCATAAAGGTGTGCTTTCATTTGCTTCCTCATCAGGGAGCTTGGATTTGCATGCGAGTGTTTTGAAATGCACACATGCAGACATGTTAAGGAGGGGAACAGAACAGGCCCAGTGGTAACACGATGCAGTTGTGTCCAATGATATCAGTCAGGGCACATGAACCTATGACGTGCAATAGCAAAGGGGAAAGACGCTTGCTCCTAGCCTAGCCATGGAAGGCATGGCGCCTACATGCTTCTTGCCCCCTAGCCTCACAAACAAAGATAGATAATGAAAGAAATGTTTGCCTAGTTTCATTATGGGATGCACAGGAAATGGCTGTGGAGGATGGTCATTTTCTCTCTGTCATGGAATGGGCCTGGGCAGACAGTGGCAAAAGTGAGTTGCCCACACTATGCACCATCCATCTACACCAGTGGTTTTCAACCTTCCTAATGCTGCAACCTCTTAATGGAGTACCTCATGTTGTGGAGACCACCAACCATGGGGGTGGAGCAACTGGGAGGTGGGAGGGAAGGGCAGCGGGAGACTCGTCGCGACCCCCCTGAAAGGGTAGTTCGACCCCCAAAGGGGTCCCGACCCCCAGGTTGAGAACCACTGATCTACATGATGGTGGTGTCTTGGACACCTGAGGGTGGCAAGCGCCCTATTGTTTTTCCTTCCCTCTGGGGAGGGTTATTATGCAGGGTTCTTGGTATTGCTTAAGGGCAGACTGCAGGCCCAAAGATGATGGGGTACGGCTGCTACATTCCTCAGGCCCTCACCGGGTGTCCCTTTTGTGCAATGTAGATGCAGCCCTCTGTTGCTTAATTTATTCCAGCTTGCAGGAGGCCTAGAAGCTCCATTAGGGGACTGATGAGGCCTGCATCAGGTGTGCTGATTTATCTTCATTTAGATTTGGCCTCTGATTGATTTTGGCTTTAGTGGTACATTTCCAAATATAGGGCCACATTTTAACTCTGTGGCTAAATAAACCCGAAACATCTCCGACTATTTTGTCGCTTCTAACTTCCCTTTTTTTTATTAATCCCCTTACTAGGCACCTCCGTTAGGAGACGTGGTGCATCACAGAACTGTGACAGCATGACATCATTTTGTTTTAATTTGAAAAATTATAGCCTGAATCTGTAACAGTTTGAGGTAATTCTATAGATGTAATTAAGAACTATGGAATAATACAAGCTGCAGCTGGCAAGAAGCACTATAATTTACTATCCAGTGAAGGAATAAGTACTAGGTAGTGAACAGCTGCTACAGTGAGAAATTTGAAGCAGCCATTGTAAGGAAGAAAAATATATAGGAAATCAGAAGTAAAAGGGAAGAATACTATTGATATTTAGGCCAAGTCTGCTGAATGTTTCATCCTACTGCCACTCCCTGGATAATTCATAAATTAGTCATGTGAAAGAAAGCACAGATTGCCTAATTCATTTGTTTTCTTTTTAATAAGTACTGGGTTCTTGGTATTTTTGGAACATGCTGGTTTGCAAGGTTCTTGATGTCAAGACATACTGCAAAAAAAGAAAAGAAAAGAAAGCTTTCTCCCTACTATGGGCCATCACTGAATCAGTATTATTTCCATATCTCAGGACCTGATCACACACAAATTTTAATGCACATTCAAACCACTGTCACAGCATGGTGATCAGCACACTTAAATGTGTGGATTTGCTGGTGTGCATTAGATACCTGTGTGGAGCCCAGGCTTGATTAATGCACCTGTTGTAGTATTTTGATTACATATGTGTAAAATATTATATAATGTACTAAAAGGAAAAGGCACTGACCAGGAAGGTTAGAGAACAGATGAGGAGGGGCTGAGCCCAGCTCAATTAGCATATTGAAGAAAGGGGGGGGCAGCCCAGAGAAACTAGCCAATCAGAAGGGATGGAACCCTGGCAGAGACTATAAAAAGGGCCTTCCTGTCAGAGCTGTTGTTCTGTGACTGGGGCTAGACTTAGGTAGAAGTTAGCCAGTACAGATCCGGGTCCTGAGGAGAATCCAGATAGGGATTAAGCAGGGTCCTGAGTTAAGAAAATAAGTTAAGTGAACTGCTTGTGTTAGAGTTGAACTGACTTAAGAAGTGTAAACCATTAAAGTTACATTTACATTTGTTTTAAAGACTCTGCTTGAGGCCTGTTTCTGGCTCAGACACTCAAGGGAGGGGGAAAGAGTTGTCGTAGTAACGTGACAGTAATAGTGTAACCTAAGTGTTGGAGCTCGGCTCAGAAGGAGAAAAAGGCCTAGAAACCTGCTATTTAAAAGAGAACTTGAAGTCCGTGGCTATAGTGGCCGAACTGAAGAAAGTTGGATGCCCGGCTGGGGCCTAGTAATTGGCGGCTGCTGGCCGTGGTCATCACAACCTGTTAATCAGCAGTATTTGCCAAGTGCTTTGTTTGCGTGGTTGGAATGCCTACTGTGAGTTGTAAAGTATATTTGCTTCCCTAGTGTAGCCATCTTTTGCCCTAGTAGAGAAGGGGCATAAGGGTGGGTGAGTAAGTATTGCCCTACAAGTAGTGCTGATCAATTGGAATCAAGTGTCATCTCATGTTTGGTGCACACTTTTAATTTATTTTTCACTTCATAGCATACACAAACTTAAGAGAAAAAAGCTGAGAAAACTATTTGGATTGACAGCTTATGCTAACCAATCAGAGCATTTTGCAGGAAAGCAATTTTCTGCAGTCCTTAAGCACATTTACAAATACCTTGCCTTACGAAGCATTCTAAAACATCATGTAAGCTGCCAGTGTAGCTAGGACCAAGTGCTGCAGTGTTTCTGCACTAAAATACTAAACCCTGTATTTGGCTATTGGCCGCTTGTTATTTCACATACCTGAAGCTGATTCAGTCCCTGAAACATCAGCATTTTCTGTGAATCAGTAAGTGGTTATTGTCTGCCCTTTAGTTCCACCCATACCTATTTTGCAATAGGAGACTGCTCGGCTAGAAATTTCACTCATTTACCGACCATTTGTGGTCCATCTGTGTTCCCTCCACAGTGGCTCACTTGATTGGTTGCTTGTTAGCTTGTTTTATTGAATAGCAAGCAAAGGGTCTTGCTGACAAGGGTGGAGACCCCTGCCCTTAGACTTCAGTCCCTTCCAGATTAACAGATAAAAATCCACAGCTTACCTGGCTGTGAAGTCACAATGGCCGCATCCCCATTATAAGCTTAATTCGGTTTCTCTAAACCAAAATAATAGAACCGGATGCAAATGCGAATTTGCCTGTTCCCATTACTTTAAACTTAATTGTGTTCGATCCGGATTCTGAGGATCGTACGTGGTGTACATGACTCAAGTGGCTACTTTTTAAAAGCTGCTTTTCGGGGCTGCCCTGCCCTCTTCCTCCTGGCGTGAACGTGGCACCCATAACCGACCCCTTCAGGGAGCCTAGCTGGGTGGCTGGGTGGCTGCTGCTTGCCTGGATGGAGGAAAACCGGCAGCGGGCAGCCAGCGATTCTCCCCATTGTCCAAGCCACACAGCAGCAGCGGCAACTCAAGCAAGGGGGCTTTAAACATTCACACACCTCCCAGAACCTGCCCTGCTTTCCTTTCCCCTTTAAAGGTCAGAACTCCAAAGAGTTAGAATTGTGCAAAATTGCAACATTGTTATCAGGTGTGAAGTGCCTGCATTGCTACAGTGTAGCGGCTGCTGTGAAGGTTGGATTTTTACACTGAAATCACTGTCTTTGGAAGCAAGCTATTGGGAGAGGGAAACCCTAAACATGGATTCTCATCCCTTAAAACGGTAGGGTCCCCACAGTAAACAATGCACGATCAGGAGTGAGACCTGTTGAAATGAGGGTTAACATTTACAACGCTCTGGGGCGATTTAACACGCGGAAAGCGTGTTAAGCCAAACTGACGTGGGGTCTGCGAGGATTGAAAATGGTTTGAAACCAAAATAAGCTTGTAATGGGGATGCGGCTGTGTTATCCCCACTCAAAGCTGAGGTCCACAGCTTCCTCCTTAGCAGCTGCGAGACTGCCATGGCATGCATGATGAGGCACACGTCACATCGGATGGGGCAGCCAATGGGAGCTGAGCTGCAGGCTCAGCTTTCACTTGCTGTTAGAAACTCCGAAACTACCTGATACTGTGGAGTGAGGGTTGATTGTTTTGCAGCAGGTAAATCCATAGTAGTGGCAGCATAATGTGCCACTGCTACGAAGTATCAGGCATCAGGTGTGACGTCCATGCACCGACTGCGCATTAGAATGCACAATATCCCCGTCTGGACACACCCTCTTTCTCACTGTGTCAGAAGATTAGCCTTGTAGTGGCAAAGCTCTTTAGAAGGTACAGAGGGTGCAATTAGTCAGTACTCTTTTCAGTAATCACTTTAAGAAGCATCCCATTTCCCAGAGGCACACAGAATAGAATGCCTTATAATCAGCTGTCCAAATATATGTCTTATTTTGCCACACTGCAATCTATATTTACATCCAAGTCAGGCAACACGTACCATGACTATGGGTATTCACCACTGATGGGCCATTCAGTGGATAATCCTGCCTCTTTGATTATGTAATTTCATATCCAACCTGGCTTAAAGGAAGAGATGCATTCACAACTATATAATACTGAATGTTGAAGAGGTGGCCTTTCTCAGACTTCAAGACAGGGTAAAATGTCTATTGTTACAGATTTAAAGAGGTGCCTGACCATTTTTCCCTGCTTCTTCACTAACCATTGAAATTCCAGAAATGCATAGATATGACCCAAAGGTGCTTTAAATGCACTTACTTTTCCATGTCTGGCAGGACACACCAGCACATGCGTAACTCAAATATGTAAGAAGAGACAAAATCATGTTGCTGTTGCTAGACAACTGATAATGGCTATAAGGCAGTATAATTTTTAGCCTTTATTCTTGGCACAGAAGGAAGTGTCTTCAGAGGAATATGTGGACTAACCTGTTGCTGTTGCCAGTGTGTGGTGTTCAGGTTCACCCACACTCACATATTTGAGTAGCACAAACTGAACAAACCTAGGACTACAAGCCAAACTCATGGACCTTTTTTTTAGGGGGTGAGGAATTAATTGTTGTGTGGTCCAGGTTTTTCTAAGGAGTTATCCCATATGCACAGAAGTTAGTAGGCTCTCATATCCACCCACCCACCCACCCACCCACCCACCCACACCCATCCATCCATCCATCCATCCATCCATCCATCCATCCATCCATCCATCCATCCATCCAGCCAGCCAGCCAGCCAGCCAGCCAGCCAGCCATCCATCCATCCATCCATCCATCCATCCAGCCAGCCAGCCAGCCAGCCAGCCAGCCAACCAGCCAGCCAGCCAGCCAGCCATAGAATCCTGTCCCATAATCTAAATTCTTCAAGTAGGTTACAATAAAACCAATATAAAAAGCATAATTGTAAATGTCTTCTTTTTAGCTTACACGTGTGCTCCTAATCCACAGTAAAGGTCAGAAATTGCACTTCAAAGGGCTTGTCCCCATGCTGAAAATATTCCAAAATTATTCTGAGGTCGCTTTAGGAACGTCTGCATGAAAAGCCCTAGTACGGGCTACACGTGAGACAATGCGTGTCAAATCCCCCCCTTAGCAAATGTACTACATCCGTAATAAGGGGCTAGCACGTATTGTCCTGGGGTCATGCGGACGCTTCCAGGTTATTTGGGGTGGAGCTTGGCGGCCGCAGACCTTAGCACAGTGGTTCTCAACCTGGGAGTCGGGACCCCTTTGGGGGTCGAACTACCCTTTCAGAGGGGTCGCAACAAGTCTCCCTCTGCCCTTCTCTCCCATTTCCCAGCTGCTCTACCCCCGTGGTTGGGGGTCTCCACAACATGAGGAACTCTATTAAGGGGTCACGGCATTAGGAAGGTTGAGAACCGCTGCATTAGCAGAACTGGGACTTGGCTGGGAGACTACCAGGAAATACCAGGTTTTGGGAAATTGAAAAGTATCACAGAAGATGGCAATGGCAAACTAACCAGGGGTGTTTTTCCACTGTCACTAGAAGTACCCATTAAGGGGTACGTAATGGCATTTTTGTACCCATTAATGAGTACTTAATGGGTACTTCTAGTGACAGTGGAAAAACACCCCGGATGTCCATGTTACCACCAAGAATCAAGATCCCTTCAGTGGCACCTTTGTTGTTCTCTTACCATACTTTCACATCCATCCAAAATAAATCACTGTCCCGTGGAGAATAGGACTTTTGGCCGCCTTACCTCTGATGTAACACCAAATATCTTGTGCAACAATGTTAAAATCTGTGCTTGAGCTTTCTCCCTTTAAAAGTTATTTTGGGGAGGAAGTGAAGGGACTCAGTTCTTCTGGCGTGCATTGGGGAAAATATGTATCACTCCCTCCCTTTGCGCAGGGGAGAAAGTCCATGTTTTGTTTGGATAAAATGATCAAATGCACTACAGGGCAGACTGACATGGATCTGACCCCCTTTTCAGGACAACGTGCCAGCTCAAAATGCCAAGCCTGCTAGGGTTTCTTTTTTCCCTTCCACAGCATGTCAGCAGCCATTCAAAAATACTTCTCATTTGTGAAGAGGCAGACAGCTGTCACTGTGCCCAGGTTCACTGCTGTTTGAAAACTTGCCTGCTGCTGAAGCAAGAAGGCTGTTATTTGCTTTGACCTGTCCCCTAGATTCCGCCTAGGGTTGGTGGCTTTGGTGGAGCATTCTGAAAACACATATCACTCCCATGTGACCTTTGGCCTCATTCTCTGCAGCTCAATCAGACTTGCATTTGGAATGGTGCAGGGGAGCGGCCTAGGGAGAAATTTTAATGCAAAGGCAGGTGGAGAGAAAACAGAGACTCAGCTCTGCATTCCCACCTCCCCCAGCCAGTACATAAGTACATGTGCATGCAAGAGTATTCTGCACTACGTGGGATGGCATCTGCAGCTGGAAGCTTTTTTTTTTTTAAGGAGCTGAACTATTCCCTTTCCAACATATTCTCACTTTGCATTTTGCACTCATTCGAGATGCTTTCCCTCCCCTCCTTTTGGGGTCTCAGGACTTGTGAGAGGGCAGGACTTCAGGCTAGATACCAGGGCTCCATGCAACAGGATTGCATGATAAAACTCAATAACATAATGAAAACTAAAACATATTGAAGCAGATGATGTTAAAAAGGATCCCACAAGATCATCTAATGCAAGATCTTGACGATGCAAGCGAAAAAGAGGTCCTATCTCAGTGGTTCTCAACCTGTGGGTCGGGAACCCTTTGGGGGTCAATCTACTCTTTCCCAGGGGTCGTTATGAAGTAGCAATGAAAATAAATGTATGGTTGGGGGTTAGGGTTAGGGTTAGGTTGGGGGTCACCACAACATGAGGAACTGTATTAAAAGGTCGCGGCATTAAGAAGGTTGAGAACCACTATCCTATATGGTCGTGAAACATTATACCTGCTTGCTACACTGTGCTCAGAAGATGGGAATCTCATTCTGTCATCTTTACTGGACTTGCTGCTCTTGCACTCTTGACCCCATCCAGTTGGGCCAAATAGAACACAGTTATAGCCCTCACACATTGTAGGCAACTTCACCATAGCCCTGCTTCCCCCCTCCCGCAACAAGTGCAAAATACTATTGCTGGAAAACCCAGTGGTTTTTAGGCTTGTCACTTCTCTTCCGGACAGATGTACAATCGTAGCACTGCCCAGCACACATGCATGGAGGCTGAAACAGCTCATCACACATATGTGCACATCTGAGAATCCAATGGCAGCTGAATCGCCCAGATTGCACATCACAAAAATGTGCAAAGAGTGTCTAGGCGGGATGCAATAATGGCAGAAGAGCTACACTTCACATTATTGCTTCCTACCGTTTATATCTGGCCACCATCTGGAGGCAGCCTCTGTTTGATCCTACGGTTTTTATTCTCATGGTGCAATTTTAACTGCCTTGAAAAGCCTTAATGAACATGCATTAGAAAGACAGCCTGCACATTCATAAATATTATCACTGTTCTGCCTGACCTGGATATTCTTTATGCATAACACTAACCTAGTGATATTGTTTCATTTAGGTTATTGTAGAAGTATCAAGCAGGTACAAGTTTCTTCAGGCCAGTGATTTCTGCTACTAACTTGCATGTCAGGGGATATAGGTTTTTTTGTGTTTTGCAAGGAAATCTGTTCAGTGCATGGAATGATCCCTTTAGTGTCTTCCAAATGCAAATTGGACTTGCAACAAAATTCTGCAATATTCTGCATTCAGTTACAACTAGCACTCTCTTTCTAACCGTTTTTTTTCCAAATTCACACTGAAGATTTTGCACTAAACTGTCTCATTGGCTGTGTTCACACACAACAGAAGGGGCGCCTCAAAGAGTCAGTGTTCCCAGTTGTTCCCTAATTGACCTTTTCTAGCACAGAAGGTTTATGAGAGGGGGCAGGGGGGCAGATTGATGTGTGAACAATCCTGTTGTGAAGCCTTCTCTATGGCCATGGTCATACCTTCACTGTAGGCCGTCTTCAGGCCATCGTATCGTCCCTTTGCTCATACCTTTTTTTCTGATCCGATTTATAAGTAGACTTTCCCTCCTCCATTGGTACTTTCTGGAGTCTACTTTTTCACAGAACTCATTCCCTTTCAGCATGGCAAACTGGACTAAAAGGGGCTGAAATCTACCATGATGGGTGGAACCTTTCTTCCCTTCCACCCAATGCCTGCATGTGTGGGTCGTACACACTGGAATTGGCAACACTTCTCCCCTTCCTGTTCTATTCCTGCCAATAAGTTTCTACTTTACTCACCACCATTCCTAGGATGGTCTCTGATTCCATCCTGCTCCCCCCATTTCCCTATGTTCCAATCACACACTGCTGGACTCTGTCCATCATTTTGTAAAAAATATAAATCTGTTTTGTGCTAGACTGATAAAGCAATAGATTTTTTTTAATTTGCTCTCTAGTAGTCTTGCAGGAAAGCTGGAGTTACTATTTTTTAAATAGTCAGAAAAGCACTGTTGGGAGGGGGAGCAAGGGAAAGAGTAGAGCAAGAATATAAATGATACAGACCTAAGGACAATGTATCTTCCATTTTCCTTTAGCAATGTGCAAAGGAAACAATGGGTGTTTTTCCACTGTCACTAGAAATACCCATTAAGTATTAATGGGTACTTAATGGGTACTTTTAGTGACAGTGGAAAAACACCCAATGTTTCCTTTCAGTAAAACGGGACGTTCACTGAAAAGCAGAACTGCTTCAGCAGCTTTAGGACAAACAGCATAGAACAGCCTGTCCTTTTTCTTCAGGAACTGCTGGGGGGGGGCTGCATCCTGGTTGGGGTATGCCTCAGGTGCATCAGTTTGGAGCCACAGTCTCCTTGCTCCAACACTACCCTATGTTACCACTGAGTTTCCCATCAGCACTGCACAACTCCAAACATACTCCATTGCCACTGTTGATTGACAGAACTTTATCCTATCAGAATGCAGGTGGTGTTGATGCAATCAAGAGGGGTGGAGAAGTAAAGAGTCATCTAAAGGAGACTGGGGAAGATAACATAAAAGGTGTGAGCATAGCAGCCCAAACTGAGGACAGATCAGGAATTGGATGTGAACAGGATTAGGATGTCTTCAGTCCAGCTTCTTAACAGGACAAACGATTTCAGGAAGGTGTGATGTATTTATAATCTGTAAAATTCAGTCATTACCCTAGAATGTGGCATGCCCCTGAAAACCTGCTCTTGAGAAATAATGGTTGCCTCTAGAAGCACTGCAAAACCTGAGATCCTCTCAGGACCATGTTGGAAATGCCAGAGATTCTCCTGGCATTCCCAGTTCAGTCTTGATTTAGACAGTCACAAACCTGATATATTGCTATTATGGGAAATCTAGCAGTGATGCCAGGTTTCCCATAATAGCAATGCTGACTTCAGTATCTGTCGGCATTTTTTTGAATCAGAGCAACTGGGGCTACCAGAAGGCTTACAAGTGGGCAAAAAACAACAAAAGAAAGTAGGCAGGTGCTTGGCTGGCTTCTGGTAGCCCTAGTCGCTTCAATCCCAGGTAAGTAGAAGAGTTGGCTTTTATACCTCCCTTTCCTCGCCCTTAAAGGGACTCAAAGTAGCTGACAAACCTGATCTTTTCCCTACAACGGATACCCTGTGAGGTAGGTGGGGCTTTGAGAGCTCAGGAAGAGAGCTGTGACTAACTCAGCTGGCTTCTTGGAGGAGTACAGAATCGAACCACAAGACCAAAGTGGCTCCAGGCAAGCCCGGAATTGCTTCTCTTGTCTGGTGGGGGATAGTGATAAGAAACCCCAGGGGCTTGTTTATATTCTGCATTGCCTTTTGTCCTCTGGAGGCAGCGTGTGAACAGGGCAAGCTGTGTGCTCATGGCCTGCTGGTGGGATTTCCTGTGTAACAGCTTGGTCGTGGCAAGAACAGGCTTCTGGGCCTTGTTGTGTCCAACCTAGCCGCCCCACCCACCCCGTTCCTCAGCAGCTCTGTTTGGCCCCAGTCCCAATGATTCCACCTTTAAGACCCAGAATATAAGATCATTCTTCAAGAAATGGATTAATTTAATCTTAAAATAATTAGAACTCCTGCCCAAGCACAATAGTGGGACATTTAAAAAAAGGGGGGGACCTGTTTTGAGTTGTTCAATAGTAATTGAAAACAGAAGTAATTATATGAAGAAAAATCAGACGCTGGAAGAGGAAGTAGGCTGAATGCCAGTTGAAAATAAACAAATAAGGGGCAACATGTAGCCAGAAGAAGAGGTGGTCTAGTGTTTTATGCTTGAAACAATAATGACTAACTGAAATCAGATTTTAAAAGGTTTCTCCAGGAACAGTAGCAATGAACTTTAGTATTATGAATGAAGACTGATCTTCACAGCCAGTACAGCTTTAACCAAATAGGCTATAAATGATACGTTGCCTATATACAAGACATATGTTCCTACATATGGACTACTCTTAGAAGTACTGTGTAGCATAACAACGTATTCTCTTTCATAAATGTAAGCTTGATAGCGTTCTTTTTGAGCCAACGGGTCCCATGCACTGCAGAGAACAGAAAACCACAGCACGCTCTTTTACCTAGTGGGCTCGGAGTCAAGAAAATCAAAATAGGTAAGCATGCTTTTTGGGGGCAACATTATGTTCGTGAGCCAAGCAGCTATGATTAATGGAAGGCAATGTAACAGTTTTATACCTATCTCAATTTGAAGTCATTCCTCATTTCCAAGAAAGGAAGTAAACTTTCTTGGAAGATTTCCTTCTTTACAATATACAGAATAGAGGGAAGGAAGACATGGCTTTCTACATAAAGGCAGCTACCTAGACTATGGAATTAATTGTCCAAGGAGATCCAACAAATCCCCTTATTTAGTGTGTTAGGCCTTTTTGCTAATTTCTTTTCTTTCTGTTTCTAAGTTTCTCTGGATGAGTTATAAATCAAATTAAAAACCAGCAACTAATCCTTATATTCCAGACAGCTTTTGAAATAATGCCATTTTATGTTCATGATAATTTGCTATTTACAGTTCTTGAAATGCATGCTTATTTAAAGGTGCAGTGGTTTTACTGTTCTATTTTCTCATCAAACCTGCAGGCTCAAAGGCCCTTTCTGCAATGGGTCTCATTTCAGATTATATTCTAAATTCTGTTCCAGGATATAATGGCCCAGTGCAGAAAGGGCCAAAGTGAGGGGAGAGACAGACAAAGAAGCGTCTCCCACTTGGGTCCCCTTCACACAATGGTGGTGCTCCCCATCACTTTTAACAGATCTCTGAGACAATCAAATCTAACCAGAAGTCTCCCCACCTTTTTCTTCTGCATACTCCCTATACAGTAACAATATACTTTTTCCTACTTAAAGCTCTAGACATTCTGCTGGGGGATAAAATTCAAAACAATAGACGCATAAGAGATACTGAATCAGATTATAGTGGCATTAGGAAAAAAGATATTCTAAGTAACCACCAACACTTCACTGCCTGAGGCAGCAAGATAGCTAGCTCAAATAGTTCCCTTGTTATGCAACACATGTCAGTGGGCAGCAGGAAAGCAGGGGTTTGTTCACACTTGGCCTTTTTCTGGAGTATATCGCAGGATAGGGGTCTGTAGTCCACATGCTAATGCAGACTCTGGCAGGCCTCACTTTGGGCCTGCTGAAGCCTGCAATAACATATGGATAGCAGGCCCCTATTCCAGGATATATTCCAGAGTAAAGCCAAGTGCAAATAGGCCCCTGTAGGGAGCATCTGAAGAATTCCACAAGTGCAGGGTAACCACACCTCGAAAGTTGTTCACATTAACATTGTTCACATCTGTATGCCAGTCAATGCTGCGTGAAGAACTTTCTAAAATATTTAATACTCCAATTATGCTCACTCGGCAATTAGCTTTACTATATATACTTCAACAACACACACATATGTATGTAAGTTTTGTCATCTGTTGCATTTTCTTCTTTTAGTTGCAAAAGGATTATCACCACTGCTCTAAGTTTGAAGTCTCTCACTAATTTGGTAAAGCCTCGGAGCTTGCAGTTAACAAAAGTATTACTTATGAATAGAAAATAATGAGCAGCCATCTACTCAAACTACTTTCTTGACATTTGGCCTCCTATGTTGACCTACTTAACTTTGGGCCTGTCTGTACTTGGATTTATTCTGGAATATACCCTGAAATAGGGGCCTGCGGTCTGCATGCTAGTGTAGCCTATACAGGCCCCAAGGGAAGCCTGCCAGAGTCTGCATTAGCATGTGAACAAGAGACCCTCATCCTGAGATATTCCAGAATAAGGCCAAGTACAGACAGGCCCTTCCCCAGCTAGTGTCCTAGGAAGCACCTACAACATCCACCCTCAATTTGTTGTAGAAATGGTCTTACATCCATTGTAATACTCTTTGATCATTCCCATTTCCTCCTTTTTATTTGTCTAATTAAAATTATTTTTATGGTTGTTGTTATTATTATTTAGTTTCCTGCTGGACTATATAAAAAGATGCTAAGGGACCCAATGTCAAGAACAGTCTGTTCCTGACATTGGGCCCCCTAGCATCGGAAGAAGTAGACATGTCAACAAAAGCTCATGCCACCAACCCTTCTCCTGTTAGTCTCCTAGTGCTACTAACTACCTTGCTGGACTTTTCGAATTAGATTTCTCTGATATATAAAAAGAGTTAGATTTTGGTTGGATGGTAAGTTGAAGTTTACTTTTAGTTTTATTATAGATATGATATTCACAAAGATTTTACAGTTTCTGCTGTTAAATTAATAAAAAGTTGTTTACATCGAACAAACATGCAGCTGTTTGAGTATTTGGAAATTCAATCAACCCAAATTGCCCTCCTGCTCATGAACACAAATTATTCAACAGTTTGCTATATTTTTGCTCTTATAAAGCGCTTTTTTTCCCAAATGGAAAATATGTTTTTTGTTTTTGAATACAAACAATTGACCCTAGTGGGGAGATTGATTTTACTTAACGATACAGCGATCGGAAAGACTTTGCCCTCGATGCCTGCCACTTTGCGCTGGTTTGCTGAGACGATGCAGCACAAAGCTAGTGGCTCTTAAATGCTTGCCTACTTTGTCCCTTCTCCCTCACTTCCCCGTTGCAATCTCTATTCCCTCTCTTCCCCAACTGTTTTTTTCCTCCTCCCTGCCATTTCACTGCTTTGGTGTGCCAATCTAGCAGAAAAAAAGGGGAAGTGATTTTAATCTTCTAGTGCTGTGCTATGGTGTGGGGAAAACTGCTGCCATGATAGGGTCAGGCTTATATAGGTGGTGGGGTTTGGATTGTCCACCGTGATGAAGTCAAGGTATGATGGAAAAGAGAGGGGGGAAAGTCCGCATAATAAGCTTCCAGTGGGAATGCAAAAAACTCAGAGTTCACTGCTGATTTAAAAAAAAAAGATTAAAACCTGGACTAAATTGTCCAGTGGGAACACTGATGTTATTTCAGATGTTGTTTTATGGGAGAGTGGATATTGTGACAGGAAAGCCACATGTATACCAGTGTGAAAGGCTGGTAATATATATATATATATTGTACCTAAAACTCACCTTGAGACTGGACGCTAATAAAACCAAGTTGGCTTGACTTGTTTTCTAGGTTTGTTGCACTTTCCTCATTCAACATCCATTCTGAAAAGATGGGTTTAATTATGGTAACTTGTCAAAATGGCCATGTACTTTTCCTCCTTCCCTGTCTGCATTTTGCAGCACTGCAACATTTAAATAAAGGCATTACATTTGGCCTTGGTGTGAGAATAATAACCAACACATGCTTTATTACTAACACAGAGTACAGTCATTAAAATCCAATGCAAGTGTAGGGGTGAGGATTAAATGGAAGGAAAGCAAATGTTTACTGCCTTGAGTTCCTTGGATAAAACGGGGAACATGAATGCAACCATAAAAATAATTCCTCTGTCTAATCATAACAAATCTTCCTGGAGGGAAATACAACCATGCAATCCATTTCAGCAAAAACAATTATTCTTGGGCCAGCTGCAGATTAACAGTAAATGTTTAAACCTATCAGTTTAGAAGTTCCATAGAGGTCAGTGGGAATTACCCCCAGAATTATTCTAAGGCCCTTTCTGCACTCACTGGAGGCTCTTAAATGGGATCTTTTGTAGACCTGTTTTATCAGGTTTACAGCTGGACCAAATGTCTTGTTCCAAATCATAGGAGGTAGGTACAGCATGCCTTCTTGATCCAGAACTACTGGGGGATGTTTTTCAGCAATGCACCATAGCACACTGCTGAACCCCAGCCCCCCAGCTCCAGGATTAGGAACTATTGTTCCTAGCCTTCAGAGGTATGTGTGGGGCATGCAAGCTTTGCAGCCATAGGGAAACATGGACAAGATCAGTAATCCAGATTAGTGGGACCCACTGATCTGGCTTATGGTAAATGCAAAAAAGCCCTAAAGGCCTTTTTGAATTTTCACTTCCTTGAGAAAACATCCCAGGGAAGTGAAGATGAGGGATAGATCCAGCACCTGCACTTTGGGATGCCGAATCTATCCTAAACCTTGCCAGAGTTTCCCTACGCGCTGGCAAGATGAGAATTGCCTCTATTAAGGAACCACAGCAATTGCACCAAGGCATCCAAGAGCTACTCTTGCCACAGTGACTTAACAACGTAGTGCACAATGCACCTGAATCACCTGGTCCCATCCAGAAGAGGTGTAAATGGATTATGGAGGGCTTTCCCAACCCTGCCACACATCTATAGCTGCTTAGCTGTAGAGCATTTACAATTGCTCTTCCTCTATATGTGTGGGTACATCCAGACGCGTTAATACTGTGCGGCAGAATGCACAGTAGCGGTGGGGACATCACACACTACATTTTGATAGGTCATAGTGATGATGCATTATCCCATTGCTACTGCAAATTTATTGTAGGGTGGGAAACGAACACTCACTGTGCAGTATTAACTAAATTTGAATCTTCTAGCCAGTCTGGGGAGGACAGCGGGAAGAGACAACGAGAGCAAAGAGGGCAGCTCAAATCCAATTGGCTGCCTCATCCCATGTGACGGCATGCGCTGACTGAGCTCTTGCGGCTTCCTATGGGAAGCTACAGAGCTGCGTTTTGGGTCGGGATGTCGTGTAGTTGCTTTGCAGCTTCTCCTTAACCGTGGATATATTCTGCAAGTCTGGAGTTGGGGGGGGGGGCTGTGTGTGTCGAGGGGACTCCTGCTCGCACAGAGCTGCTTCTGGTAAAGAAGCTCCCTGTAATGCGGACGCACCTTTTGGGAGTTTCCCCCAAAGTTGCTCCTGCAGGTCAGTGCAGATTTGCTCAAAGTCTGACATTCTAAACGGAAGGAATGCCTATGAGTTTGGAAAACAATTATTTTTTGGTTCTTTTATATCACAGCTCTGCGATCCTTTGCTATGATAGCTGGAAGCTCTCCTCTGCTTCTTTCCCCAACAAAACCTAAATATTTAGGACCACTAGCATTTACAAGGGAGTGAAGAAGAGTTGGCTTTTCTACCCCGCTTTTCTCACCCATTTAAGGGGACTCAAAGCAGCTGACAGAGCTTTTATATTCTCCCCACAACAGACACCCTGTGAGGTTGGTGGGGCTGTGGTAGCTCAGAAGAGAGCTGTGACTAGCCCAAGGTCACCCAGCTGGCTTCATGGGGGAGGGCGGAATCGAACCCAGTATTCCCAGTTAAGAGTCCAGCTCCCTGACCACTACACCAAACTAGCTCACTAGTGAGGCATAATGTTTAAATATTTATTTATTTATTTACATTTTTCTCCCACACTATACCTAGTGATTTCCAGGTGGGTAACAACATTTAAAACCAATCATTATTAAAACAACGATTCTTTTCCCCTCCCCTCCTGCCTGGAATCTTCTTCCTCAATGTATGTGGGCTATTCTTTGTTGTCTTTTAAATCTGAGTTAATGACCATTCCGTTTAGGGGAACGTTTCCAGACTTTGTGTGATTTGCTTTTAATATGTACTGATATCGATGCTGATGTTATTTCCCTTTGTTTTTAATTAGTTTAATTTATTATTTTTGTTTTATTTGTAGATTGTATGCCATGGGCAGGTTTTATATGTCTTAGTGTTGTGATTATTTCCTTGTACAGCGCTGAGTACATGTACAGCGCTATAGAAATAAACAATAACAATAACAGTATGAAAACAAAAGCATCTCCAAGTGGGAAGGGAAAAGTGTATCCCCATTCAACCAAAGGGCAGGGGAAAGAGGTAGTCTTCCCTGCCTTCCAAAATGTGTACAAAGAGTCTTCCCCTTGAGGTGCGGCTATTCCATAGCCTGGGAGCCATCACTGAGGAGGCCCTATCCCCTGTTGCTGCTTAGGGTGGTGGGACAACCAGGAGGGCCTCCCATACATATCTTAAGGCATGCAGGTCGATAAGGGAGTAGGTGTTCCTTCAGATATGCAACAAATTCTATTATAATCCTCATACCTCTTCTCTACCTGAGGATATTCTGTTGCAAAACAAATAAGAAACCAAACCCGGGCTCGGTATGCACTAAAAGGATGAACTCGGTCAGACTCACAGGAATTAATTCTGAGTAAAGCAGTTCACTTGCTGCGACTTTGTACCTACCAGGCAAACACCAGGCTGTTTACTGACCAGTACCTGGCTAAAATAACATTCAGCGTGCTTCCTTCTCCCCCTTTCCCTTTGAAAATATGAAAAAATAAAAAAATAAAAAGGGAAAGGCCCTGAACTTTTGGTTTCCAAGAAGGGCAGCTTGCAGTGCAAACTGCGCAAGCTATCTGGGGGGGGGGAGCTCCTACACACAGGCTGCGTTCACACGTACATTTTAATCCAGCTTCAGCCCACTTTCAGAGTGAGAAAACACATCAGTAAAAAAGTGACAAGCTGCCTGGTTTTGGCTTTAACTAGGAAAATCCACATTTGAGTTAGAAAATATGGGAGGAAAGAAGAAGAGTTGGCTTTTCTATCCCGCTTTTCTCACCCATTTAAGGGCACTCAAAGCGGCTGACAAACCTTCTATTCTTCTCCCCACAACATAACACCCTATGAGGTAGGTGGGGCTGTGAGGGCTCAGAAGAGAGCTGTGACTAGCCCAAGGTCACCCAGCTGGCTTCATGGAGGAAGAAGAGTTGGCTTTTCTATCCTGCTTTCCTCACCCGTTTAAGGGGACTGGAAGCGGCTAACAAACCTTCTATTCTTCTCCCCACAACATAACACCCTATGAGGTAGGTGGGGATGTGAGGGCTCAGAAGAGAGCTGTGACTAGCCCAAGGTCACCCAGCTGCTTCATGGAGGAGAGCGGAATCGAACTCGTTATTGCCAGGTAAGAGTCAGACTCCCTAGCCACGAGTCCAAACTGGCTCACTTTATTCCAATGTAATAAATCACATTCCTGATATGTCCTTCCACTCTGAAAGTGGACTGAAGCCGGATTAAAATCTTCGCCTTTGCCACACCCTAACCGGGGACCACGACCCAGCGTCGTGTGGTTAAAGTCCCCAAGACGCAGCCATCTAATCGTTCACGTGAATACGGGAGGAAACCGGGGCAGAAGCGCCTCCGCGCTCGCCCTCCGGTGCGGCCCGCTGCTCCCTGACAGGGATACGGAGGGTGTGTGTGGGGGAGCGGTGACGTCAGGACGCTCAGATCCAGGCGCGCGCGCCCACTCAGCCACCCCCTCTCCTCCCTTCCCCCCTTGTCCGGGCTTTCCCTCATCCTTCCCCCGGCTGGCTGGTTGGCTGGCGGCCCCGCCCCGCGGCCAGACAGCGGCCCCGCCCTCCTCTCCTCCCGGCTCGGCTCCGCCCGCGCGCTCTCCTCGCGCCGACCTTTCCCCTAGTTTCCAGAGGATGCTTCAGCTCTGAGGCGGCGCCGCCGCCGCCGCCGCCGCCGCCAAGGAACGTGCCCACGAGGGGCCTTTCCTGCCCTCAGCGGAGCAGCACGAGGAAATCACGCCGCCCGCCGAATCCCATTGGCCGCGCCGAGGGCAGCTCGGGCTGGGATTGGTGAGGGGTGTGTGTGCGTCGTGTGTGTATGTGCGCAGCCTTTCCCCCCTTTCCCTTGACTCCTCCCCCTCCCCGCGCTCTCCCTCCCTCCCCCCTCCCCGCCCCCGCCCCCTTCCAGCTGCTTTCGCTGGATGGAGTGTTTTGGTGCGCTTCCCTCTCTCGTGTTTTGGCTCGCTCGCTCCGTCGCTCGCAGGAGGGGCGCGAGGGGAGAGGCAGGCCAGGCGGCGCGGCTGGCTCGGGCTCCTCCGGCTGGCTTTTGTCACCGCATCCTTCGCCTGCGCCGGGAGCTCCCGCCATGCATCCCTCGCTCTGCCCCGAGGAGACGGAAGATGCCCCTGCGGTGAGTTGAAGCCACTGGCTGCACGGCGGCGGGGGGTGCGGTGGGGTGGGGGCGCGCGGCGGTGGGTCTCCTGAGGTACCCAGGGAGGTTGAGTGACCCCCCCCCCGGGTGGCCTCGCATCACTTTGCAAGGGAGGAGGAAGCAGCGTTACCTCAGTGCGTTACCTCAGTGCGCGCCCTTCCTGGATGGGTCTTTGGCCGCCTGCGGGGGCCTGGCTGGGCTGCACTGAGGGACACCCCCAGCCTCAGTGTCGCCCATCATACCGAGGACCCTTCCCCTCCCTCTCCCTGAAGGTGGGCAGATGTGCAACCCGGGGGGGGGCGTCTACACCTGCGCTTTAATCCGTTTTCGCTCCGTCCTCAGCTGGGAGAGAGAGAGAGCTCACCCGCAAAGAGACGAGTTGTTTTCTTTTGGCCTTTGTCCGCCTTTAGGTTAGACGAGGTGGAAAGGAAAACGGCCCGCCGCTTTGCGGATGGAGGTGCTCTCCCGCTCTGAAAGTGGACTCGTGCCGGATTGAAATTTAGGTCGGGGTGAGAGTCTTGTGGAGCTGGGAAGGCAGACCGGACCAGACCGGACCAGCCCAGCCCAGCCCAACCGAGTTTGCCCCAAAATAAGGACCGATGAGTTCTGTGGGGCTGAGTGAGTCACCCCTGAGTCAGGGTGCCTTGGGCTGCACATGGATTCGCATCTGGCGGGGCGGATAACAATCCTGACGTGCCCTTTGACGCGAGAGGTCTCGGCGGACTGGGATCCGCTGTTGCCTGGTGGGCGCCACGAAGGCGTCCTGCGGGGATTACTGGACGGTCAGTGCAGCGGGATAGGGTGTTTTTCCACTTAGCACTAGAGAACCCATTAAGGACCCATTAATGGGTCCTTAATGGGTACTCTGGTGCTATTGGGAATACCCCCAAGTACCCATTGAGGACCCATAATAGATCCTTAATGGGTACTCTAGTGCTAGTGGAAAAAACCCTGAGTACCCATTAAGGACCCATTGGTCCTTAGTGGGTACTCTAGTGCTAGTGGAAAACCCCCTGAGTACCCATCAAGGACACTGAATGGGTCCTTAATGGGTACTCTAGTGCTAAGTGGAAAAACACCCATAAATGACCAGGCGCAGCCCGGCTCAGTGGCGCAGCTGGGACGCTTTTTGACATGTGGAAAGGGGGTCTTTCTTTGTTAACTTGCGCCGCGTCTTGCAGTCTTGCGGGGAAAGAGCCCTGTCCTTCCCTCGCGCGCTTCTCGCTCCCTGGCCGAGCTCGGGAGTGAATCGTGGGCAGAATTACCACGCCTCGCAATGCTCCTTCCCAGCAGTGGCTCAGCCAGCCAGCCAGAGACCCCCACCCACTTGCTCACATGGCTATTTTGATGCATGACGTCGCCTTCCTCCTTCGCCCCCACCCATCCTAAACTATATTTGGAGTGGGTGGTTGCTGCTTTGCATCCCATGAGGTGGGAAGAATTCCTCCCACCCCTTCCCCTCCCTTTTTGAAGGTGGTGCTTTCCTCCTTTCTCTCCAATTGATCAGGACGTCGTCATGCTGTTTGTCTCCATGCCAGCCTCCCTCCCTCCCTCATTTCTCTCTCTATTTTGGGGCGGGGGTGGGGTGGGGAAAGCAAGTCACCGGATCTGGCAAGTAAATAAACAACACAAACTTACAATGTGCAGAGGAACACAGGAGCAAATCGATTCGAACCCATGTTTCACTGTGGGGTGTGTGAACTGCATCTGGTGAATTGGGGGGGGGGAATTCCAAGCCCTCTTTGTGCCACTCAGGATTTGCGGTTGCGCCCTGCCAGCTCATCGGCTTCCCGCTGCAGTGTCTGGGTGAAGGGAGGTGATTTAAGGACATGCCGATAGGGCAATGCTTATGCTCTTTCCTGTCTGCCTGGGAGTCCAAAGCAGGCTCCTTAAACTCATTTTTCCCATTCCTTTTTTTTTTAAGGGCTTGTGATTTACTGGTATTGTGGATTTCATACAGAATTTTCACGAATTGCAAGATGTTATTTCCGCAGCTTGTTTAGCCTCTGAGTAAGCAGCTCCTAGCTTACAAAGCAGGGGAGAGCCATGACTTTCAGTTTAACTCCAAAGAAAGTATTTGTAAGCATGGCAAGTATTTTGTTATGCAAATAAATTGTCCTTATTTTAGATCTGATCCTTAATCTTCCTGTTCATCTCCCAGGCATTTTAAAGTTATTCCTAGGAAACCAACCCACACCTGTAGGCACTCCATATCTATGGGCCCCCCCCACAAATTTGGGGGAGTAATATGTCACATTTTGTCTGTAAATGGATTACAAATTTTGAGGGGCCAAAAAAAATTGGGGGTTGACCCCTTTCTGTCTCCCCCCCCAGCTATGTGCTTGAACCCATCCAAGGTATATATAAAAATGTAATATTTAATATGTAATATTTTAATATATTTATTTAAATCAGCTTAAGACTGCTGACTTTCTTTTTTTCTTTCCAAAATGATTCTTTTCTGTGTCTGTGAATGTGTGACACCAAGTTATTACATTAGTTTTAATTCTCATATTTATTTTGTCATGGGAAAAGATATCCCACATAAGTGGAATTAACATGCATGTTCAACTGCATGTTAAACCAAAGTCTAAAATACTTTTTTATGTATATATGATGAGTGTTGAGGCAGCTAACAAAACACAGTAACCACCTCATATCAGTGTTTCCCCGTACACGGGCTGGTTCTGCTTGTGAATTTAGACCTCTTGACTCCCTGTTTGAATAGGAAGGTGAGAGCTGTATATTTTCTGAGTCTTGGAATGGAGTTCTATGACCAGAACTGATTTTGGTGGTCTTAAGCACAAGTGACTAAGTTTTCTATTTGTAACAAATTGTCACTTAAATGGAACTGATTTTCCTGCAGTGCCATTATTGTGGCACCCCAGTATCCCGGGGCCATGTTATTGATAGCACCCCAGTATGTTGGGATTGCCGCAGACACATGTATCCTGGGTTTTACGCTCCATCTGGACTCAGCCTTCATTACAGTGTTACAGTATTCTCATTTAGAATGGCAAGTCTGTAGACAGTCACTGTAAACAAGTAGGTGTAATGCTGTGAAGGTGGTACTTTTTTGAACATTTGCCAGCATATTCTGTCTTGTTTTCTGCCTCTTGTCTCCCCATTTGAATGTGTAATTATACAACTGATTTATACAGTTGTGTCTTTTGGAAGTGGGGGGTGGGGAACAGCTTTCATATAGAATAATTAAACTGATATCCAGACTTTGCCTTTTGAGTCTTCAGATGGTGAGCCATTCCTGGTTACACATAAATACAGAGTTAATGCTCAACATAAGGCAAACGACAATGTTAGAGCAATGCTTGCAGGAAGTAAACAGAAGGTGCATCTGAATGTAGAATCCTCACATAAACTGCATCTGATCTCAGATCCCTGGCATTCCAGACAATACTGATGAATGAGGCCTTTGTGAGTCTGTAGTTAGAGTACATAATATTTGTTCATTTAGGATGTGTTCAAATGTAACTAGGAATGCAGCTCAGAACCTTTCCAGAGATGGTAGCATGTGGCTCTCATGTTCTCATCCCATCTCTAACCTGTTTTTTCTAGCCTAGAATGGTCATGAGAGTTGGGAGAGCAGATTGGCCTGTGAATATTCCCACCTGCCAACTGTCTTCTGTTGTGAGCCACTTTGGTCTAATGGTTAGGGAACTGAACTGCTATCTTGAAATACCAGGTTTGATTCTGCCCTCCTCCATGAAGCCAGCTGGGTGATTTTGGGCTCCTCTCAGCTCTCTTTTGAGCTCTCACAGCCCCACCTACCACATAGGGTGTTCTGTTATGGTGAGAAGAGTAGAAAACTTTGTCAGCCGCTTTGAGTTTCCTTAAATGGGTGAGAAAAGTGGGGTAAAAAAGTCTCCTCCTCCTCCTCCTCCATTATAATATTCTGTAGTGGTTAATGATACTTGACTAAATGGGCCAGTAATATGATTCAGTTTAAGCCAGATGTTGCTTACTTATTCTGCTGTTTTTGGATATTCTGAATTAAGGCATGGATATTTATGAATAAAGCAGTTCTGGGAGTACCTTATCCTGGAATATCAAAAAATATCAGAGTAAGTAAGTTATGTCTGGACGCAGATGTTTTCATGGTGAGTCTGGTTTCCTGGAATTTAAGGGCTTTGGTATATTCTGTGACCTTTCCTCTGGTTCTCTGTGCAGACAACAATAACAAGACCTGGGCCTGGTGTACAGATAAATATTAGTTTTATGCTTTTTTAAATTATTACTATTATTATTATTATTATTAAACACACAAAACAACAGTATAGCACATGTCATGATGTATCGGTGTATAATGCATGCAGATCTGAGCGGTGTGGTCCTTGAAGTTGTCCAATGGTGATTTTGTCAACAATGGTTTGTTTCAAGTGCCACCCAAGGTCTTTTGGGATGGCATCAATGTGACAATCACCACTGGTACCACAACTCAGGTCTTCATATTTATTATTATTATTGTTATTAATAATAATTGGTTTATCCTTAGGTTGACATTGTTGACATATATGAATCCATACGTGAAAGACAACGCCACGACAGTGAGAGATCTACTTGTAGCACCTTGGAACAGAATGACATTGAAGCTGTTGAAGCCCTTGTGTGTATGAGTTCATGGGGTCAAAGATCACAGAAAAGTGACCTGTTAAAGATAAGACCTCTTACACCTGTCTCAGACTCAGGTGATTTCTCAGTGCATACTGAGCCCACAACTGATTTGCCCAAGGATTATAACTTTTTATCTACGCTGGTAAGTAAAAAAGCACACACTTAAATTGTACAAAAATAAAATATGCATGGTGTGATTATAAATCTTTAAAAAATGACAAAGAGTCCCCAATAAGTAATACTTTATTTTCCTTGGGAGCTTTTATCACACACAAATCCTCTAAAATAGCTTATTTCTTCTGATGTTGGCTGTGAGTTTTTGTTTGCAGCTACAGTTGCTTATGTGTTTTCAATTGCAACAGTAGTTGCTATAATTTAGATTACATATTACATGCCAGGTTCCCCGAAATCCTGGAGGGAGGTGAAACGATTGGAAGACTTATCTTCAGCTGTCTCAACTGAGGACTTGTTTGCACTTACCTGACCAGATGAAAATGAAGCCCATAGGGAGCCATCTGCATTTCAAGGGCTAGTGAAGTCCTGAATCGGACCATGAGCACTTGAAGTGTGGATGGCCAGGTGATGAGCATGACAACATTCAGTGTGTACCAGATGTTGTCACGGTGAGTCTGACTGTGTAACCATGCTCCATGCGCCCTTGCTGCCCAGGAGCTCCAGAACAGCAGTGATGTCAGAGTGTGGATGGGTCTCAGCAGGGAGTGGACAATATGTGCAAACAGGCCTGGCAACCTGATTGGTTGTGGATTGGTTCAGGAAAGTAAAAGAGTCTATATATTCTCACTGAGCTCAAGTTGTAAAATGGCTTCTTCTTGAGAGCTTAATTCCAGAAGGACTAATCTGTCTGAAAGAAAATCAGTTTCTTAATAGCAATGTAGATTTGTAAAACCCATTAGGTTTTTATATTGTCTTTTGCCAAAAGACAAGGTGTTATACAAGACTAAATCTAATAAATTTGAAAAGCAGAAATAAAACACATTAAAAGCCCCCAAAGAATTTTTTTTCCTGTCGACATAGTGTAAAGCAAAGCAACAGGAATCTGAATGCCAACTTTACTTGGCAGATACCATCCTTGGAGGACTAACTTATATGGTAGCATTTTACCACTAGTGCCACTGGTTAATGAGCGCCACCTTGTGGTTATCTTCAGCCGACCCCTTCCTGTAGCGGCAGCCACCCTGTGATGGAACATGTTTCCATCTGGGTTACCAACTTTCAGGAGTCTGCTGAAGACATTTCACTACATCCTCACCTTCCCACCTACTATTTTTAATTATTTTTATTGCATTTCGTTTCATTTTAGAATACATTTTAATGAAGTTTGGGGTTTAGGGAGCTGGTTTCTTCTTCTTTTTTAATTTCTGTGGACCACTTTGGGATTTTCAACTGGGAAGTGGCATAAAAATGTTTAAGTAAGTGCAGCTACTAAGAACAACCACAGCTAAAGTAGTTGGTGTGCTGACAATGTTTTATTTTCAATTTGAACAAAAATGCAGTGCATGACACCACCATACAGTCCGGATTTTGTTGAGCCGTCCACCACCGTGCTCCTGTCCTCACCAGCATCTTCCTCAAAAGCCAGGACGATCAAAACCAGTACGTCAGCCTGCCTAGCCACTCCCCAAGGCTGCGCTCCTGCTGCAGCCCAGCTGGGGTCCATGAATTTGGAAAGGCAACCCAGCCAAAAGGGAGCAAGAACGGAGCAACCCCTTCCTCATCACTGCAGAGCCATGGCAACCAGTGTAATCCGCCACACAGGGGACAGCTCTGGTTACGCCCATGTTCCTGCTGTGCGGGTGAAATCAGAAGCGGCCCCAGCCTCGCTGGGGGACAGCAGCCCTGCGGAGAGGAGTAGCGAACGAGAGCCGAGACAGCCAAAAGACTCCCAGGACTGTGATGCTGCTGAGAACTTAACCTGTGACCCTTCCCCAGGACATGGATCTTACTTGCACAGCAGTGCTTGTTCCAGATCACCTGGCAAAGGATGTGAACTGCTGAGGCTTGCTTCCCCGCAGCCTCCTTTTCCAAAGGAAAGTGAAAACAATAACCAGCAAAAGACAGTGGCTCCGTTGTTAGCACACCCTTTCCCAAACCCCCAAGTGATTTGCCAAATGATCCCCTTGGATGGACAAAGAGGTATGGTTCCTGCTTTTCTAAAGCCTTCTGCTCCCGTGGCAGCCACAGTCAAACCCATCTTGCCCCACACAGCTCCTGTTTCCCAGCCCGTTCTGATGGGACCTTCTGTGATGTTAGTTCTTCCACAGGCAGCTGTCGCTCAGGCACCTTCGTGCCAACGTACAATGATGTCTGTTGGGAGCACCAAACTCTTGCCTCTGGCTCCAGCTCCGGTCTTCATTGCTTCTGGTCAGAGCAGCGCACCTTTAATGGACTTTTCCAGGAGGAGGAATTATGTTTGCAATTTCCCAGGCTGCAGGAAGACGTATTTCAAAAGTTCACACCTCAAAGCCCATCTGCGTACTCATACCGGTATGTACAGAAGGGAAGACGTGTTGGCTGCCTTGTTTTTAGACGTTTTGCCTCTGATAGTTCAAGTATGGATGCTTTTGCTTTGCACAAATAGGGAAAGAGAAATTAGCAGGCTGGAAGTGAGACTCCAAGGATTGTGTGTGGCCCCCTCTTAGAAAAGGCTAAGAATACTTGCAAAGAGTGACTGGAAGGTAGTTAAGAAAAGCTAGAGAAAGGAGGGGAGGGGGAAGTGGACTGTTCTGGAGGAGGTTACTGCAACAGAAGGTTGTTACAGGTCTCACTGTACCAATTGTACAGCTGTCTAACAATGTAACACAACATGGTTGAAATCTCAGTAACCTGAAAGCAGGAGACCAGGATTTTGTGGTTAGTTCCATATTTTGATCTTCAAAAGCCTATGGTAACTGAATTTACAAAGGAAGATTGCATCATAGACTCGTTTTGAATGTTGAATGAAAATTTGAAAATACCTCTATATGCATATTCATTTGTCAAACCCTTGCAGTCTTTCTTGTGATGAAGAACCTTGTTATGAATGAAGAAGCCTCTTTCTGGTCAGTATAGAGATTGTCTTGTAAGCCTGAAAACAGTTTTTATTGTATGCATTGTTCCTAAGGTTTATGCAAGTGTGAACTAGAGAGATGCAAACGGTCGTTTTGATTGCTATTTGAAGCATTTGAAATGGCCACGTTACTGCTTACATGGCAACTGACTTTGCATGGTGAAACACCTAGCAAACTTGTCCTTACAGAATGGTGAGCCCTTATGGGAGTCTGCCTGACTGCCATAGGACTTGCTCCTTCATAAAAGCGGATAACAGTCTGGATTTGGCCTTGGAAGACGGCTGGTCCCTGCACCCCGCTTGCTCAAGTAACACTTTCCTTCCAAACTCCAAATCCAAACTTCCGAGGGTAAAGAGTTAGCCTTCTGCTTATGCCCCCATATCACTCTCCCTTATCATACTACTACCTTTTCCACCCCTACCCTGTTTTCAGAAAGCCAAATGTGTGAATGGCATCTTGCCTAGCTTAGTCTTTAGTTAGCCTGAGGCAAAGTTTGCGAACTTTTTTGGACCCAGGAACACATTTGCCATTTTGAAGACATGTAGTGGGCATCTCTCGGTGTGTGTTTTTCTTCCCCCAAGCCAGGAACGGCAAGTTTAAGAGCTTTGCAGTCACCATTGTGCTGTTGGACACAACAATGGGGATCCAGAACTTAACTACCTGTTGTAGAAGCAGCAGCAGAAGAGTTGGCTTTTCTACTCTGCTTTTCTCACCCATTTAAGGGGACTAATAGCAGCTGACAAAGCTTCTATTCTTCTCCCCACAACAGAACACCCTGTGAGGTAGGTGGGGCTGTGAGAGCTCAGAAAAAGAGCTGTGACTAACCCAAGGTCACCCAGCTGGCTTCAAGGAGGACTGTGGAATCAAACCTTGCGACTACGAGATGAGCCTGGCTCTCTAACCATGAGACCAAACTGTAGAAGCATATCTGACTGTAGAGAGTTCATGTTCTTGTGGGTGACACTGACTGTTTTGTTCTTGACTTTATTTCCCACCCCCTGCATCTCTCCCTGCCCTTCCTCAGGAGAAAAACCTTTCACCTGTAATTGGGAAGGTTGCGATAAGAAGTTTGCCCGCTCAGATGAACTGTCTCGCCACCGCAGAACTCACACTGGGGAGAAGAAGTTTGCTTGTCCGGTTTGTGAACGCCGCTTCATGCGCAGTGATCACCTGACGAAGCACGCTCGCCGTCACATGGCCACTAAGAAAGTGCCCAGCTGGCAGACAGAAGTAGGCAAATTGAACAGGATTGCTGCTGTGGAGAAGCCAGGAAGCGAGAGCACGTTGAGCATGCTTCTGCCTATGCTGTCGTCTGGCTGAGAACCCTTGACGAAGACTTTAAGAGGAGCTTATGCAGTTCCCCCCCAAAAAACAACTTTAACTTTTTATTTTTAATCAAAGAATTCCATGAGTGGCTGCTTTTATAATGGGGAGAGGAAATACCTGTAAAGTCTTTTGTCTTTGCCTTGATATCCCCCTTAATTTTACAGTTTAAGGTGAGTTTAAATGTTGATGTATGTTTTATTGGTGTTATTCTTTCCCCTTTCCCCTGCAAAGGATATTCACCAGCACTTCTGGAAAGCAGAAAACTTTTAGAGGAGAAATGTTGGCGCTAGACTGTTCTCTGTGAGTGTGTCTTTGCTTGAGTAGCAGTGGATAACACATAAAACAGTGATCTAAGCTCCATAATTTTTTACCAGTTTTTCTTTATATAATGTGCCATGGTCAGTTGCAGCCTGGATTTGCAATCTTCCTTTGGGGAGGAATGGTACACTTGATTGAGAGTTATCATATGCAAACTTCTCTTTAAGCGGACTCAGTGCAAAGTCCATGAAAGCCCAGCCTAGAAATGTCACCTACTTCAGGGTGGTCTGATGTATCTCATTTGAAACATACGCATCCTATTCTACGTCTTAATGTGGAAGTCTGTAAATTCTATTGGCGGTTGATGCCAGTAACTCTGTCGGGGTTGAATTAGATCTTGAACATCATTCCTGAAACACCTTTTCTAGTGAAGTAACTCTGCACGGTCAATTGCACAATGAAAAGCTTTTAATCTTGGCTGCCATTCCATATATATGGCACACTTGCTGTTAGCGAATCCAAATTCAGCCTGCCTACACATGGGTCCAACCTACACAGGCCTGTGTGCATAGGGGCAGCTGTGTGAAACGCCTCAGTAGATGGCGGCAGGGCTTCATGTGATCGCCCACTGCATCTCAATCTGTTTTGACCATGAAATTTCTGTTTTCTTGGAGGCAGCCATGCAGAGGTCTGCTGGTTTGGCTTTGGTTGGGTAAGGGTGATGGGACTGAATTCGTTAGTTAACAGTCACATGTGGTTTTGAGACAAAGGAGGGACACGCAGGAGGGACTGCTGCGTCAGCAAAACTCTTTTGATCTGTCCTCGGTGCCATTTGTGTTGGCAGCTGTGTTTCTATCAGGAAGCCGAGTTAGTTGTTTTCATTTATTGTTAACTGAGGCATAAGTCCCATCCAGACTGGGGGAACATAGGTCCATTATGGCACTGATATGGTGGGGTTGCCACGTGTATCTGTGGCAACCCCACCATACCCTCACTACACCTTCCCTAAAATGTGTGGAAAACTATCGTTGGAAAACCCAGTGTTGGCCATGGGTTTCCAGCAATAGTGGACTTTACTGGCTTGTAGATAGAGCTGTCATGGTTGTTCCATCCGCTACACATGTGTGAAGACTGAAACAGATGGCCATGCATGCACAGTGGTGGCAACCCACACTTCTGAGTATTTCGCGGCAGACTAATACCTGCATTGTTCATCACTAAGCTACGCAAAGGCAGCACCAGCTACAGTGCTGCCTAGATAGGAAGTAGTAATTGTGGGAGTGCAATATCTGGCTACTGTCTGGAAGGAGGCTTAAGTCTCCTACTGGATTTAAAAAGAACTAAGTGCTCAGCTTTGGTCATGTGCTTGATTTATTAGCAATAAATATGAAACTGCTGAAAGGAAACACACCTCAGTATAATTATATCATGTGTTGGCCTAATGAAGGGTTTGTGATTTGATATAAGAATTGGATTGTGCAGTCGGGATGATTGCTTTCCTAATCACCAGAGTGAACATTTAAGGATTTCCCAAGGCACAACAAGAGGTATCACCATAAGGAACTTTTGCATCCTACAGTGCTTATTTAAATATTCCATGGAAGAAATAAAAAGTAAGTCACTTGAAGTTCTGTATTGTAATCTCTGTGCTTTTAAGTGAGAGGGATTTATGTCCTGAAAGAATTTGTTTTTCCTAGCAGTGCTCTGGAAGTTCTCAGAACTGAAGTAAAATGGCTTCACAAAAACAATTCTGTAATTGCAGTCTCTTGTCCATGGTACATTGGACGAGTAATAGAAACCATAAAGCTGCTTTTTGGTTGTTTGGAGGGCACTATGAGAGAACTAAATATGGTAGGCCATTCAGCTTGTCCTCTATTTTTCCCATATGAATATTTGAAATAATTGTTCTAATGATGATATGAAAGCATGATGTCTGTTTGTGGTTTCTGATATTTCAGTGGCATGTGAAACTGATGAAACTATGTTCCAATCAGATCCTTAATATTAAGCCAAATTTGCCATATGCTCACGTATATCTTTTGGAATCATGAGGTAATACTTTTGCTGTGAATTGGAAGTTTAATGTGGGTATATTAAGACAAATTGGCTTGAGAACCTTAATTAGGATTTTCTGGTTCCTAGATCTTGTACCATTATATATAGTTCCAGAATACTAATGAGGACAGAGAAGAAGCATATGGAAGCTTTGGACTCTGTTTCCCATCAGGCCAAAGAAGTGTGGCCAGAAATATTGAGAGTTAACAGACCCATAACATTTAGAAGGTCCCAGCTCCCAAATCCCTGACTCAGTTCAGCATTTTTTTTATTGGCTTTGCAATTGTGCCTTAGAAACAGCCTTGTTTGCTAGGTTTTGGAGGTGAAACATTTTCCAGTTCCTTAATCAGCTTGTTAGGGATAGCTTTATCTGATACACCTTTGCAGGTTGGCTGTTAAAAGGCACAGGGTTTTAATTCCACAGCCTGCAATAAAGCTAGTTCACAATGCTGTTGGTATCATTTAATGTGCCTGTGGGCGGAGGGGCTGCTACTATTGTTGTGCCCATCCTAAAATAACAATCTGCTCCTTCGTTTACTTATTAAATTTTAAAGAGAAGTGAATTAACTTGATGAGCCTTTCTGTTGAAATAGCAGATCTCATCATATACGTGCAAATTCAGCTTTGTCTTAGGTGGATCAGAATCTTCAGCGTGGTCCATATTTTTAGTTAAAAACATTGTTAACTAGGTTTCCTTTGAAGTGAGATTAAATTAGTCTGTTATGCTGTGTGACCAATGTCATTCCAGCCATGTACCAGGACTTAAGAACCTCATTTTGCACTCCACAACAAGGGTGTTTTTCCACTGTTACTAGAAATACCCATTAAGTACTCATTAATGGGTACAAAAATGCCATTATGTACCCATTTATGGGTACTTAATGGGTACTTTTAGTGATAGTGGAAAACCACCCCAAGACAGCAGTAGGACATTAATGGGATGGTATGTTAAGATTGAAAGCTTCACTTTTGGTTGCCTTGATTCTGCTGTGCTATGAGTAAAGATTCCTTTTGGGTGGCCAAACTGAAGCTTTCAATTGTGCCACTAGTCTACCTTGCAGTCATGTTCCTAGGTTGCTGCAACCACTTTGTAAGCAATCATGGTAGCTAGACAGTGATTGATGGGCCACTAATTACCTATCCATAAGGCTGTGACTGAAATTATTCCCTAATAAGTGATTGTACCAAGCAAGCAGGTTTTTATTTTTGCAATGGCAGTGTCACCTATAGCAATGAGAACTATACAACTAGGCAAGAGTCTGCACAGGCAGCAGGAACTCACTCTGAAAGTTTTCATTTTTGCACAGTTTTCAAATAATAAACTCATAAATGATCTAATTTAAAACCAAATTTAAAGAAGGCAGTATCTCTGCCCTTTTCTGTACAGGCAATGCAGTACTCTTAGGCAGGTGTAGTTCTGCTGAAATTAACGAAAAAGATTCCACTAGTAACCCAGAAGCCTTTTCAAAATATTTTCCGATTTCTGTTCCTTATAATCTGACTTACAATTATGGGAATTTATGTTCTGTGTAGTAAAACATTGTGCCTTTTATATGGATAAACTGTTTGTTTATTTTATTGTGGGATCCCTGTATTTGTGTGTATTGTATACGCAAATATTGTTTGTATTTCTTCAAGGGCTGCATTGTAATCCCTCTTCTAGTAAAGTACATATTTACATATACTGCCCTATGTGATTTTTCTTTGACTCTTCCTCATAATATGGAGGAGTAGGGAAAACATTACTTTCTTCTATTAATGGTAATGTAATACTTCAGGTACGGTGTTAGGTCCACCTTGTAGGTTGGGTATGGAGGAGAAGACCTTAAGTTGAGTGACGGTAACTTGTAGAAGATTTTTTATGGCTTTACTTACAGTCATTATTTGATTTTCAAATTGGATGATGTTCACCATCATCTTTAGTCTGTACTAGAATATTCCATTGGGTGCTGCAGTAGTATTTTGTGTGAGAGTTCCTAGAAGCAAATGGTGGGCTGTGTGAAGCAGGATGCTGAACTAGATGGGTTGTGGCCTGATCCAGCAGGGCTTGTCCTATCTTCTTATGCAGGGACAGGTAGGATGCCTCTCAAGGCCATATGTAAGATGTGAAGAGCAGGTGAAGATTTCACCTTTGTCTTCTGCTTAAAAATGTCCAGAAGCAATTGGTCATATTGCTGGACTAAATGCGCTGTGGCTTGATCCAGCAGCCTGCTCTTATGTTCTTATCCTTTTGAGTATTCCCTGCCTTTAAAATCTCTCTCGCCTATCTGGGAATGGCCATAGTTCAGTGATAAAGCAACCACCCGAAAAGCAGAGGGTGCTAGGTGCTGTTCTGGAAGAAGGCAAAGGCAGGTACTTCAGTACACTTGCTGAGGAAACTGCATGGATATATAATTACCTTGAGGCATCTTTATCCTTTGCTAAACTCTGGCTTGTAGTTTGCAATCCTTCCAACAACTTGTACTACCACCTGCATCTTATTTGACAGCTGCTTTACATCTTTTCCAAGGTTTGAGTACAGGTTACTTGGAATCTTTTTAACTAGGTACAGAGCAGTCTTTGCACTGCAGACGGAGGTGGGCAAAAAGTAGCTCTGTGTAATGCGTCACATTCTATTTTAATCAAGAAAGTGAGCATCAGAGACTTGGTTCAATAGCTGGAATGGCTGAGGTTGGCCTAGCTTCTATCCTAAGGTTATTTTTCTGCCTAGAACTGAACAGGACCTATTCATGGATGAGAAAAATGCACTGAATTGGAGAAAATGTTGTGTTCCATTCTGCTGGTATATAGCCTGACTTTTCAAAAAGGATAGGGAAAGACTGATTAACTGCTCATGTAGAGGTAGCAGGTGTGGGCAACCTCTGGTCTTTGCCTTGTTAGAGTTCTGTCTTCCATCACTGCTCCCTTAAAGTGTTCTATACGATTTGCTCTTCTCTTTTAAATATGTAGCACTATGCTTATGCAGAATTAATGGTAATTGACTGGGTGGCACTGTCACAAAGTCACCATACAGTTTTCACTGTCAGCAGGCATAGTTTTGAATTTGGCCCTAGAAAGGAGCCATGTGGCCCATAGCAGTGTGTGTGTGTGTGTGTGTGTGTGTGATGCTAGGGGATGTGTCTCTTCCAGTGCGGACCACCCTCACGGCCTTGGAAGCCTTAGCAAGGAAATGGCCATTGCTGAGGCCATGCTACTCCAGATACTACACCTGCATGCAAACACTGCACATTTTGCTGCAAGCCAGAGCCTGGTTCAACAGGTGAAAAGCCACGTCGGCTGCAGTGATCTTTTTGTGCCTTGGAGGAGCATGAGATACTCCTTTGATGCCCTACCAAGTTGCTGTACTGAATGGCCTGCATGGAGACACAGCCTTGCTCAGCTCTTTCTTCAGACCTGGGTTTGAGTTTGTTGCTCCCAACAACTCTGTAAATTTTAGCAATACACTCTAACACAGTGGTTCTCAACCTGGGGGTCGGGACCCCTTTGGGGGTCGAACTACCCTTTCAGAGGGGTTGTGACAAGTCTCCCACCACCCTTTCCTCCCACCTCCCAGCTGCTCTGCCCCCATGGTTGGGGGTCTCCACAGCATGAGGAACTTCATTAAGGGGTCGCGGCATTAGGAAGGTTGAGAACTGCCGCCTAACAGAACTACTTGCAGCAGTTAAGACAATAAAAGGCGGCGTTGGGCCATCTCTGATTTCCTGAGCTTCTCTTGTTGGTCCACCTGTAAGATTCCAGACTGTTCTGAGTAATTACATTACCAAAAGCTTGTTTTAAAATGTACAGAAGAAAACATCCATGAACAATGTAAGACACCCCCCCTTTTAAAGTATATTCAATTATAATACAAAGGACCATTCCACACTTAGCCTTATTCTGGAATACATCCCAGAATAGTGAAGCCTACTATAGTCTACGATAGCATCCAGAATAAGGCTGAGTGCAGAAAGGGCCAAAGAGATGGTCCTAAAACTTAACTGCCAGAGTAGAACTCAAATACTCTTGCTTTGAGGATGTAACAAAGCAGTAATTCTCTGTAAGTACTAAGAAAAGTGTCAGTCTGCAATTTAGAAGACAAGACATGTCAATTTCACATGCTAATTTAGAGGAACAGCCAAACCATTAAGATGAGCAGTCCTTGTTTTATTTGACTGTTTCCTGCTACAAGTATTTTGTTGATGTTTTTGAAGTAAAGGGTGGTATTTAATGAAAAAAAAATCTACAGGTAAACTTTGGCCATGTCTGCACTATATCAGTAGACTGGTCCAGAGGATCCTCTGGAATGCCTTGTCCTCACTACAGAGGGATAGACCACTCTGTCTGTACCAGATGGGGTGTCAGACCAGGCTATGGTGTGAAAATGGTACCACAGCTCTCTCAAAGTGTGGCCTGTTTATAAGTAGTCAATGCAGAGTTCCAGTTAGGATACCAAACCAACAGTGTGTGTGCAGATGGTACGTGGGCTGTGGTCCAATATATCATTTGGTGAGCCACTGTGTGAGACAGGATGATGTGGCCCGATCCAACATGGCTTCTCTTATGTTCTTACCATGTCTGAGACACCTTTTCCGGGGCAATCAGAAGCAGTGCCAGAAGTGCATCACTTCTGGATGTCTGGCCAAAACAGCCCCAGCCAATAACTTTGGAGGCTGGGAACTTACATTCACAGCCTCTGAAGTTGGACTAGGTGGGCTTTCTGAATTGTGGATGGGCCTTGATGTGCATTAGCAACATCCCAGGCCACTGTGAGCAGGGTTGCCTATTTTGAGGTAACATGGTACAGGGCAGCTGATACCATACAGAAATTCTCATTGAAACTGATGACGTGGCTGTCTGCAATAGCACAATATAACACCACCATGCTGGTTTGAAGGCTAGTTGATTTTATACAAAGCTTTTTTATGCGAACAAGAATGGGCACTAATATCAAAAAATGTTTTCAATGTGTAACTAACCTTGTTTTCAGTGTTACTGGTCTGTATTCCAAATCTTAAATAGGCCACACCAATATTCAATGATCAACCAACACTTAGATGTTCCCCAAATCGATGAGAGCAACTAAAGTTACTTTCTCAAGCACAAAACATCTTTAAAAAAATTAAAGTGGCATTAAAGGGCTTGGAATGGCAAGTCAAAACTTGTCATGCAGTACATACTACATAAGCCTTATGTTCCAATGGAAATATAAGTCATCTACATTACAGGCTAATATTTTCATTAACTGGTACCATTAAGGCCTTCTTAGCTCTCTTAACATAAGTGTCGCTATATCGGATAATTTTAATAACAAGCACTTACAACAAGTGTGCTTAGTATCAACAAAAGACAAAAGCTGAGGAAATGAAGTCTGTATAAAATGTAAGAAGAACCAAAGTGGATTGGGCCAGAGACCTATCTATCCAAACTCCTGTCCTATGTGGGCAACAAGTTGGCTATGAAAAACCACAAAAGCACCATTTCTGACTTCCATTTCCCACTGACTGGTATTAGTGATTCTCCCCTTCCAAAATCTATCACAATTAGTTGACCCTGACAACCCTACCCTTCATTTGAACTTATACTGCATTAGCAGCCAAAACAGTGGAATCCTTTTAACAGTTCTGCATATGCTATTCTCTCTCCTTTTAACATGAAGCACTTAAAAATTTCTTTAGAGATTTCTCTCACAAAATAGGCAGTAGCAGTTTGTGAAACAGGTCCATGGAGACAAGATGAATAGAGCAATCACTCAAGGATGCCCTCTAGGCCAGCTCAAGGCAGTTTTTACAGTCCAACTGGGAACTGGCGGGGAGGTAGGAAAAGGAGAGAGTGGCTCCCCTCTTCCTCTCAGTCAGCTGAAAAGAAAGCATCCTAGCCAAACAGAGCAATTGGTAGCCGTTCCCTCCACCCCTTGATAAATGAGTATGTCTAAGTGGGAGACACCCCAAATATGGCACCCTCATGCCATCTTGCTGGGATCCATCTCATCTGCTGAGTGGGAAATCCTTGCCCAAGGGATCACTGAAAATCACAATGTTTCTCCAATCGAAGAAGAGTTGGCTTTTCTACCCTGCTTTTCTCACCCATTTAAGGGGACTCAAAGCAGCTTCTCCCCACAACAGAACACCCTGTGAGGTAGGTGGGGCTGTGAGGGCTCAGAAGAGAGCTGTGACTAGCCCAAGGTCACCCAGTTGGCTTCGTGGGGGAGGGCAGAATCGAACTCAATATTCCCAGATAAGAGTCTGACTCCCTAACCGGTAGACCAAACTGTCTCTCCAAAGGTCTCCAAAGTTGGCCAAAATCCTATTCCTTTTGGGAGTCTTTTCTGGCCCAAATAAGCAATTCCAGGGTGCCTCTGGACAGAGGCATTTGGCAAACTCGAGGCCTTTTTGCACTACAGCCAGACATCTGTAGTGCACTAAGGCCAGTACACACGGGGGCGGATCCCCATTCACACACGTCCCTTACAGGCCAAGATGCAAATGGGGCATCCGTCCCCATGCATACCAGCCCAAAAAGGCTGTCCCTGTGGATGGATGCCCTGCCCCAGGCTGCCGCCATTGGGCCGCTATCAACCCGCTGGCAGGTAGCCACTTCCGGGGGTGGTGATGACATCAAGCTGGGCCATCCCGATATCTCAGCATCAGGTCAGTGTGGGAGGAGCTTGCTGTCATGTGAGCCTGCACACGGAGCAGCAGACCGTGGGACCGGAGATTGCTCCAGGACCTCCGATGAGGTAAGTCCTGGCACGTGGGGCTGGCAGGTGGTGTGAATCCCTGGGTGGGGGTGGGCACCAGGGGGTCCCTGCTGGTTGCTGCCAGCCAGATCAGGGCAGCAGCAGCCAGCAGGACATTAGAATGGCCTGGTCCAGTTGAGCCCCACCCCCAAAGGGGCTGCCAGCCAGCAGGCCTGATAGGGCCCAATGGCGGCGGCCCAGGGTGGGGCTCCAGAGCTGTCCAGCAGGGAGAGTGCGAGTATTCTCCCTGCCAGGCAACTCTGGGATAGGTTGGGCCAGGTGTGGAGTGCGATTTCATGCTCCATACTCTGGCTGCAATTAAGCCACCCTTGAACGGGCTGGGACGGTTCTGGACCAAACTGCCCGGCCCGCAGAGCAAATGCTCTGTCCCAGGGCTTGCCTAATTGTATCCAGAGGCCCAAGTGCAAATAGGCCTTCTTTCCATAAGTGCCTAAGTATGGTCTTTTATGGTCCTCTAGTTGTATTAATGTTAGGGACCAAAGACAATTCTGTTAGGACCAAAGGAAGGCTTCCAACCTGTCCCTGTTTTCACTTCTACCATGAGAACAGTTCAGAGTCTTGCCAAAAGGACTCTGCCTTATCCACAACATATGTGAGTGACTAAGTGACAGTTCATGTGGTTGTTTTCCCCTACATGAGCTATTCGAGGAATTGGACAAAATAAAATCTTATGTTGTGCAATGCTGGCAGCCATTTCTATAATAACTTGAGCACTTTGTTTACAAAAGCTTCATGTTTAGTCCAGCTCCTACTAAGCTTTTCCCACCAGACATAAGCTGTTGTCAAGAGAGTTACAGCTCTTAACTGTGGACCATGCCTGATCCAGCTGCTACATAGCAAGGCTTCTGTGACTTCACAGAGGCTTCTAAGGGGAATGCATGTGGAACAAGGACAACCACGCATTTTAGGCCCAAAAATGGCTTGGAAACTACAAAAGCAAAGGTTTTTGGAATTATCAAAGACATATCCTGGGTGGAAAAGAACTGTACCTGACTTTCCTCGACATATTTCCTGCTGCTAAGTATAGTATCTAGTGAAGACCATGGTAAGCTGTGTTTAAGCCAGCACTTAACTCTCAGAGAAGGCTGGTTCATTTAGTCCAGGGTTGAATCAAGGCTGAAAGATTTAGTTCACTAATTAAGGAAAATATATTACAGTACCCAAAGATGGAGATATGCGCTCAGAATAAACATTTTAATGTGCAGGTTAGCTTTTGTGACTGAACCAAAGTTCTTAGAAAATGATAAAAGTGCAGGCACTTAAGTCCTTTGCTACACTCCTTTCCAGGCTTCTAGGACAAAGACAATGGTGTTTCCACACATCAGACTCTTTTCAGTGGTAGCATTCTGACATTGTTAACAATATAATTTCTTTAGAAGCATCTCTTCTTGGACCATCTTGTTCCGGAGAATGATGATTCACAGTCTCTCAGAGTGGTAGCAATTTCATTTTTTGCCCTCTTGCCTGCTCTGTAACCATCTGCCTGAAAAATGCTAAATATTTCATTTGTTGCCTAGTCCATTTGTTCATAGCCATGCTGATACAGCTTGGTAACCCTTTTCAGCGACAGTATTCCTGTTCAATGGTTGCCATCAATTCCTCTTCAGAATAATCGTAGGATATCTTGGCCTGTCTCTCAGGTTTCTTGAGTGGCAGCCTACAAATTGTTGCAAAAGAGCATAATCAATGCAAAACTCAGATCAGCCCATTCTTCCTCCTCTCTGTTAGCAAAACATGCTCCTCGTTTTTCCTTTGACTGGTTCTTTGGTCTAGCCCCACATTGCTTTTTCAAACAAATATTTATAATTTCAATTTTGTACAAATGTCATAATATGTTGTTGTAAGCCAGGAAAAACTCCCCATTAACTCAAAGAGGTTCCAGGAGAAAATAGAACAGATTGAAGACTATAAAACTATCATTTAAAACAATAAAACCATTATTTGAAATCATGAAAATAGTATAAACAAGGGAAGAATAAAATAAAATTATAAAAGGACTTTCTTCAATTAATAGACAATCAAGTTATATACTAGGAATGTCTCCTTTGAGTAAGACATGCAGAATACATGCAGTAAGACACTCAACCAGATTCTAGACTTTTTCTCCATTTTATTCTGGAAATAAAAGAAGGCTGAGTGATCCCAAAAGGCAATGAGCCTGGATATTGTAAAGCTATATCATCAAACTGACTTTTATGGGAGAGGATTCATAATCTAAATGATGAAACAGTATGTTGATTACATACGACCAACTTCTAAAACTTGTAAAACAGTTAATACAAAAATATTGCATAGTTATGAGAAGAGGTGCTATTGGTAAGAAACGTTCCTATATGCGGACTTGCAAAATGCTGTGGGAAAAATTAATATAGATTTGGCCTTAGTAGGAATGAAAAAAGTTAATCATTTTTGCAAAGAACCATAATGGTCTTCTGATGGCCTGGCTGGAGGGAACAGCTATCATGAGCCAAGTACATACCCAGTTCCCTGAGAAGATTTTACCTATCTGCACTTACCTTAAAGGCTACTCTTGGGCAGTGCGTCCGCATGCTGCACCGCTGCAATCTTGGAACATCCAGGAGCTCCCTCCAACTGCCCTGATCCTCATTAGCTGTGGTCAAGTAAAACCTTGTCCACAGCTTCACCAGGAGCAGCTGGCGAGCTCTTGGACACAACATCTGCATGCTCATCTGGGTGTGAATGCTGCAAGGGAGGGGCAGAGCAGCTGTGCAGTCATGCATTGTGGGCTGACTGCTGTGGCAACATCCCAGTGCAAGCTGAATGTCACCACAGCCATTGCTATCTGGCTGGGTTGGGATGGGCCATCTGCACTTCAGGTGCTGGTAGTCCACTTGCAGAGTACACTAGTACTTCAAATGTGGATGTGACTTTTTGTGTCTGATTTTTGCCTCATCGAAATGTTATAATACGATTCCAGTGAGCAACCTGAGAACAGAGCCAAAGGCTAAGGAATCACACCACATGTAAGCAAGAATAAAAACGACTGCGTTCACACCCAGGTTTTAATCAGGCTTCACTCGCCTTTCACTTTTTTATTCAAAAATTTAAGAAAAGTTTTTATCCTGCCCTTCACCAAAAGGTCACAGTGGGTCACAATAATATAAAGATAAAATATATAAAATGTAATCCATCCTCCTTCCCTCCCTGCAAGGACAACACCGGAAAGAAGCTAAAGGTTAGAATACTTCCTAGGGGTATGAAGTAGGATGCAAATATTCTATACAAATGCTCAGTGCTGAAGTTATTGTCATTTTAATCAGGGTTACTTACTGATTGGAGAAGTTACTGTTCTCTAGGCCTTGAGTGGATCCTGCTAAAAGGATCTAGAAACAAATTAACACGGCATTAAGCACCTTCATCACAATGAAAGCATGTCTCTATCAGTAAAATGCATCATTATTATAGATCAGCTGATTTTTAATCAAAGTATGCATGTATATACTGCTTGGAAAGTTATAAGCATGCCAGAGAGCATTTTAATTAAACGCAAATGGTTGCATGAGCTTAGGGTAATAAAAAGCCAATGCAAAGGAAAAAGACAGTACCATACTTTAAAAGGCAAGTTGCTTCCCTGGTTCTCTTCCCCCAGTTTGCTGTCTTTCAATGCATTACAACTTAAGGGAAAGACACTTGCAGAAAGGAATAACCACCAAGAAAGAAGCCTTGAGTATACAATGTATGAAAGTGGTAACTCAATAATTTCAGGTTTTTGAAGCAGCTCTGACAGTCTTTTATCAATGGATTAAGCTTTAAAGGAACACATTCTACAACAGTGATGGTGAACCTTTTGAGCTCAGTGTGTCAAAATTCACAAGAAAACCTAGCTTAACTCGGGTGCTGTGTCACATCTAGAAATATGCATAATTCTGTGATATTTGTAGCACTAGTAAAAAAGTTATATTTTTGATATATGTATTTTATTAAAAGCAAAAACAAATAATTCTTTACATTAGTGACTTTTGTTGCTGAATTTCGTTTGCTAAATCTTCAATTGAAAGTTGCTATTTCGTACAGTTCAAGAACAAGCAAGCACTACACGCCCAGGTGCCAAGGTGACCATGTGTGTCACCCAAAAGGGCTTGGCGTGTCACTTGTTACACGCGTGTCATAGGTTGGCCATCACTGTTCTACACTGAAGTTGCTGGCAGCATCCATTCAGAAACACTTGGTACATTCTGATTAAAGCTTCTGTTTACTCACTAAGAGAAGTGGAATTTGAACACCATCTTACCCAATTACTTCAGTCTGACATCATGAAACTACCAAACATTAACTTTTGATGAATCCTGGTCAGCTGTTATCTGGAGTAAATGGACAGTTGATGACCCACTGACTGTATGTTAATAAGTTATTTTTTAAGCTCCCACTTCACCTGGCACTACTCAAACTACACAATCTGTTCTGTCCCCTTTTTGTCTGCAAACTTCTTCGAGTTTTGGACATTGCCTCCTCCTTTATACATATATGGCCATATTTTTTTATTCTTTATGTGGGTTGAATTGCTCCTGAAATCACTATCCATTGCTGCCCAATCTTTCTGCCCAGCAACATTCCTCATTTTAGCTGCTGAGATCCCTATCTGCCACCTGGCAGGACTCTTAGTTATTGCCCAGCCCAGCAAGATTCTCTCCCCCTGGTTGCATTTCTGTGGTCTTCTGTTAAAGAACAGAGGTTACTTGAAAGAGCACTCACTCTTCCTCCTCCATTCAGTCTATGCTGCACTGGATTTGCTGCAGGGCGGAGACCTGAAAGAGATTTGTTCTCTCTCCCTCCACTTTCCTCTCTCCCTATAGCTTTTTGCAAAGACTCAGGACCTGTTTTCTAAAGGGTGAGTTCTTCTGCCCTGATCCCTCTCCCCCTTTTTAGCTTAGTTATTGCTTGGGTGGAGCTGATGGGCAAGTTGGGAATGGGGAGGCATCATGAAGGCATCAAAGCTTAGTACAGTGCTGGCGTGGAATTTATGAATTCTTTAAACTGGAACCTGAGTCCAATTTGCACTTGGTCCAGTAGTTCATGACAGAGTAAAATCTGGGCAGGTGCATCTGCATTTGTGGGAGGCGTTTTAACCTAGAAATGTATCCTGCCCTCCTAGATGTTACCCTACTGTCAGCTAGCATTGGTACATGAAATCGGACACCACATGCAACCCAATCCTTACCTTTCCCATCCCATCCCATTCCTTTCCTGTATCATCCAGCACTGCGACCATTCGCATCATTTCCAGTGCGAGGGGTCATCTGAGGTGCTGCGCAAGCATGCTGTCACCTCAGATGACCCCAAACATGACTGCACATGCACAGAGTGTCATCGTCACTGTAGTGATGGTGATGGTGCACACACAGTTGCACCAGGCTCCAAATTCAAGATGGCGTCCCCCTACCGGGGACCACACACATGCCCACACACAGGCAAGTTTTGGGGTGTGTGGGGCTCAGTGTAACGTGTTCTAGCATTCCCAAGTGCAAACGCTAGTACATGTTAATCTGTCATGTACTTTCTCCATCTGATGGATGGGAAGCCAAGTACGAAAGCAGAAGAAGAAGAGTTGGCTTTTCTACATCTATTTAAGGGGACTTAAAGCAGCTGACAGAGCTTTCTGTTCTTCTCTCAACAACAGAATACCCTGTGAGGTAAGTGGGGCTGTGAGAGCTCAGAAGACAGCTGTGACTAGCCCATGGTCACCCAGATGGCTTTGTGGAGGACGGCGGAATCAAACCTGGTATTCCCAGATAACAGTCCGGCTCCTTAACCACTAGACTAAACTGTATAGAAGGAAAATCTTGCCTTAGAAACTTTGGAAGTGAAACTTTTATCCTCAAAAATTGCATAAGAATGCTGTTGTCACTTTGCAGTTAAGTAACAAAGGTTGGTGAATGACAGTAACTGGAGTTTACTGGCTTTTCTCTTGCTATATTATGTGCCTATACAGTATACTGCCCTTTTCTGTTTGCTTTTTGAATGTTGCTTAATAAAGATTATTAAATTTGGGAACTGCCAGTATTTTGAACTCTGCTTTCTACTTTCCCTGTATTTACAAATCCATGCGAGACTAACTGTAATTCTTTTAAATCAATTCTTTTCATGCTGAAGGTCCCACAATGTGGACTGGAAAGAAACATAGTGGGAATCACTTCATTTAATTAGACATATATCCAAATTTATCTTTAACTCATTTTAAGGCCACTGACATTTGTATACGGAGAAAAGGAAAGCTTTCCTTAAGAAGCTGGTGCTGGTGTTCTACTGAAGTAAAACAATGCTGTTTAAAAGTACCAAATATTTGTTAAATAACCCAACCTTGAGGAAAAGAGAGAAGGAGCAATATCTGGTATCTGTTTCCACAAATATTGGTTTCTGAAAATGTCATAGAGTCTTTGTGGAATCTGCAGTACAGAACTCTAAATAAACAAAGGAAATGATTCTAGCTCTGTGCTATAATTGCTGCACTGTGCATGTTTTTGGTTTCAGTCTGAATCATGGGCAAGGTCCATCATGCTTTCTTTGCTAGGGGCCCATTCCATGTTAGCGGCAGCCCTGTGCAAATACAGTGGCACCTCTTTTTGGAAAGACACAGATCCAGAAATGATGGAAGAGACATATTTCTCTGTCAGTCCTAGCTAAGTGCTTAACAGAGGGCTGACTCTCTGAAGCTTTAATGAAACTCAAATTATCTCTTCCTACAGTACCAAAGCTGGTAGGCCAACCCTCAAAATTAGGCTCGGTATCAGACCAAACCCTGAACTTAAAGTTGGGTTTGTTTTGTTAGCAACTCTTACAAACTGGGCTATGTTTGCAGTGAACTGGTCCACTAGAACCTGGTTTAGCACATCCTTAGTTGTAACATTTGGTACCATTGGTGACCACCATGCTCAGTGCAAATACTCATCTCTAGGGATTCGGCCTACTTATTGATACTCTGCAAATGATCTTAGTCAAATGGTCGCCCACCTGTCTATCATCACCTCTGTGAAATAAACATGAAAATGGGTCATTGCCTCTGTTTACCCCAAGATATGTTCATTGCAGAGGAAGTTCTGTGAAATTCTGTAAGTAAAAGTCGTACAGTATCCCTGTACACTTGGTATTTAATAATGGCTACTTTATTTTCCTTCAACTTCTGTTTACTCCCCTCTTGTCTCAAATAATCTAACAAATGAATCAGGAGCCTGGAAACTGATTAAGGAACTTTACTTTAGAAGTGGGCACCTGTGAGAGGGCCCTCTCAGCGATAGCCCCTAGGCCAGTGGTTCTCAACCTTCCTAATGCCACGACCCCTTAATGGAGTTCCTCATGTTGTGGAGACCCCCAACCACGGGGGCGGAGCAGCTGGGAGGTGGGAGGGAATGGTGGTGGGAGACTCATCGCGACCCCTCTGAAAGGGTAATTCGACCCCCAAAGGGGTCCCGACCCCCAGGTTGAGAACCACTGCCCTAGGCTATCGAATAGTCTCCCCCTTGAGGTATGTCTATCATCTTCACTGTAAACGTTTAGGAAGGCAGTGAAGACGCACCTCTTTGCCCTGGCCTTTGGTTAAATGGGGATACACTTTTCTCTCCCCACTGGCAGATGCTGTTGTGGTTTTAATGATGTTTGATTTTAGATGTTGCCTGGAGACCTCCAAGTATAGGGCGGGATAAAAATGTACAGAAAGAAAGAAATTTCCTATCACTTTATGCCCTTGTCCTATTGCTGCTTAGCTGCAGAGAAAGATGTTAATAATAGCAAAATTATTTATACAATAAGATCATTAAAGCAATTTATATTTATACAATAAGATCATTAAAGCAATTTAAATGAATGCAGCAATTAAAGCATTCAAAAAAATAGGCTTAGAGACCTCAGTTCAGCGATTAGACCTTAAATGAGTCCTCCACAAAATTAGCATTCATAAGCAACATTAATGCTGCTGGCTTCTTTAATTATATTTAAAGTGTTCGTGGTTTGACTCTGATCCCTTAACCATAATTAAGTGGGAACAGAGCACTGTGTTGCATCTTGTGTCATATTCAGGTGAAATGTATCTACTGTGTGTGATCTTTTGCACATAGCCTGTCATCTGGATGCTCCTGCATATCAATATCTGTCAAGAGACTTTGCTGTATTTCAGACTACTGCCAGGAATATTTCTCATGTCTAAGTGACACCAGAATGCCAACAGAATATCTACTTCTTATGAGGTGTTATCTTTTTAATACCCATCTTCTCCTCCTATACAGATATGAAATCTTCATTATTGTGAACCTTTCATCTGCGTGAGCCTATACAAAGACAATCTTGAAGTCATAGTCCATCAAGCATACTGATACTGTTACACAGTTTCTATTAATTTAGCAAAACATGTTCTGAGAGCATGTGAGTGGTAACTAGAGTATTAGACCAGTTGTGAGGACTTTATAGTGACAATAGTGTGTCAGTGAGCCAGTTTGGTCTAGTGGTTAAGGAGCTAGAGTCTTATCTGGGAATACTGGGTTTGATTCCGCACTCCTCTATGAAGCCAGGTGGGTGACCTTGGGCTAGTCACAGCTCTTCTGAGCTCTCGCAGCCCCACCTACCTCACAAACAGAAAGCTTTGTGAGCCACTTTGAGTCCCTTTAAGTGGGTGAGAAAAGTGGGGTTGAAAAGCCAACTCTTCTTTTTCTCCTTTTAACAAAGATTTATTAAGGATCTCTTACCCACCCCTGACCCTAACTTTTTGATCATAGTTCAGGTTAGAGGCAATTTATCTTGTTTTATTCCAAGGATTCCCCAAACTTTTTCATTTACTGCTGAATAACATTTGTTATGGTGGTCAGTAAATGCCCATGTATGCTGACAGTCAACATAGGTTCAGGATAAATGATTTTTCTAGACCCCCCCCCCCACTCACCAAAGCAAGTCTTCACAAAACCACGCATGCGCACGTGTGCACACACACATATATACGTCTCTGGATGTCAATCCTCAGGCCTTTATACTTGGCTATTTTCTCATGATGATGATTGATTTATCAAGTGAATATAAAAGCCTGAGAACACAGTCACAAAACAAGTGCACACAAAACTGGAGAGCGTGCACCTTTGGTATACAAATTGCTGGATTCCCCCTTTTTAAGACTTATTTATCAATGGTTGCCATAGGACAAACATGTATCCTTTCCCCCCCTATGCTCTTGCAAGTGTGGTCTTTGAGCACAAAGCCCCTGAGATTTGAGGATGTTGTGTTCTTGGGTAACTCATGATGCCCCGAGGGGCCAGAATGTTAACTAGGATGCATATATTTATTTTAAAGTAAATGACATTTTGGGGCCGCGCATGCAAGAGCATCGGAGGTAAGCCACCCCACCTCACCCCCATGTAGTACTACACCAGATTGCACCTACTGGTGCTAATGCTGCAGGGAGAGACGCAAGCACCACAACTTGGAGATCAGATGGCAACTGTAACCATGGCAACCCATGGAAACTGGAAGGAGCCCCACCAACCCCCCCCTCCACGCGCGCCTCAACGCTTCTTACCTCCTCCGCGCTGCTGCCCCCTGCCGGCGCCGGAGGGCATGACCGGGAGTCTCCCGAGTCGAAGCGCGGCGTGAGGCGGCGGCGTGGCGGCGGCGGCGGCAGCAGCTCTGCGTCGTCACACTCTTCCAGGATTTGGTTCAGGAGCTCCAGATCGGCGTCGGGCTCCCTCGCTGGCGCCACCGGCTCCCGACTGCTGCTGCTGCAGTAGTCCCCACCGGCGTCCGCTTCTGAGATTCTCCCCGCCGCCGCCGCCGCTGTTCCCTTCGGCTCCTCTTGTGCTGCTCGGCTCTGCCTGGAGGTGGCGCTCTCGAAACCGCCGCCGGGCCCTCCTGCTGCCATGACGACGGGCTCGGCGGCCAGGGGGCTGCGCGCTTTGGTCGCCTGGCTGCTGCCGCCTGTGCCCATAGGGCCGGCTCGGGGAGGGCTCGGCGCGACGACGACGCCTCAACCGAAGGAACCTGGAAGCCGCCGCCGGCTTCTTCGCGTTGCGAGCGAAGTCGTTCGGATTCCACAAGCGCGCAACTGTTGCCGCGTCCGACCGTCTTGGCGGGCGGGGACCGAAGTGGGTGGGGGTGGGTGGGTGGGAATCCTAGACCCTCCCTTTCCCCTCGTGTCCCCCCCTTTTATCTTTAATTAAATCGATTTGATGAGGAGACCTGAGGCGTCCTCGCCGCACAGGAGTCACGAAAGCAGCGGAGTAATGGAAGATAAATATCTCCTTTCCTTCTTGTTCCCCTTGAAGAATTTGGCCTGGAAAGAAAGTTTCCAAATGGGTGTAGCCTTCTCTCCCTCAAGCGGTTTCTAAAATAGCTCTGGATATTTGCAAGGAAGGAAATACCAAAAAGGCAAATCATATTCTGGGGATAGATTTGTAGCCGGAAAGGAAACGTTAGAACGCGTTTAGAAACGCATTAAAGACACATCGGAACTTACCTTCCGCATTGGAGGCCAGATCCGGGACACTTGGAGGACGCCGCTTCCGCACAGGCACGCGCCAGATCCATCTCTAATGTGGTCTTGGCACCGCTAAAACCGGTTCCCGGAAAGACCTGAAAAACTAGGTCTTCGTCCGTTCTTGCAAGGGAAATCCGCATCCGAGGAGGACGCTTCTGCACACAGACGGGAGAGGGAATGGATGTCCCTCCGGCTGCCGTGTTGGGAAGGGCAGAAGCAGGACTGCCTGCTTCCGAAGCCTCTCCCCTGCGCGCCGGGCGCCGCCGGAAACACAGAGTGACCGGCAGCTCACCGCTCCGGTCCCGCGGCTCCGGGGGTGTCGGTGGCGTGCGAGCCAGAGGACTTTTGGAATGGGTGCCGATGCGTCCGCACAGCACCCACTCCATATATTCTCCAGAATCTGGCCTTCCCACGCGAGTGCGGAAGCAGGGGACCTTATTTGGATCTGTCCCTATTTCAAACGGATTTTCCCAAAGACACATTTGAGAAAAATGGTTTCCCTTAATCCGGCTTTCAGGAGGTATATGCAGAAACACCTGGGGGTAAAATTTCTCCAAATGTCCCAGAGAAGTAGTTTGAAGGAATCATGATATTATCCTTTTTTAATTCAAGCTACGTTTTCTTTCAAAAGCAGTATAACATTTTTTTTTAGAAGTCCTTCAAAATTACATTCAACCTGCTATTTTTCTTTCAACTTTTTAAAATGTTTCAGTGAAAATTGAAATCTTTATGAACAAAAGGCACAGGATTGAATATGTGAAATCAAATTTAGAAGCTGTAGGAGTGGGTCAAACATCCCTTTTAGGACTGCGTTCACAGGAGCTTCTGGTGGGTGCCCAGTTGTGGCACAGCCCAGAAGTTTATTTATTTATTTATTTATTTGTATTTCTATCTCACCCTATACTGGGTGAGTGTAAAAAGCACCCCTGGCCACTGGAAACAGCCTTTTGTGGAACAAAACTGGCTCGTATGTCAGTGGCAGGACCTGAAGGCTTTGCAGCCAGAACTCCAGCTATGAAGTGGAAGGGTAGCCAAATGAACCCAATCTGTCTGGCTGTTCATAGGCTGGTGCTGTTTGCCAGATGTCAACCCAAAGCTTAATTAATTAATTATATGGCAGCAACACATAGACTAACAACAATTAAAATAGGAAGTTAGAGTTCATAAGTTAAAGGGCCACTCATCCATTGAAGTCCGAAAAAGTCCGAAATGATTCCTGAATAGGCCCCTCAGTTCACAGCTGGTCACAGTATGGTCAACAGTCTGATGTGTGGCTCCACAGTCACAACAGATGACTTTTGAAGAGTGGTTTCCTGCTTTTTAACCTTTTCTGGGTTTGGAGGTCCCCACTGCCTGCCCCAATCCTTGGGTGACCACTCTTTCAGTTTGTGTGTGAACTCAGCAGCCTAGGGCATCTGGAATGACTGCATTACTAGGACTGAGGAAAGGGGAGAGAGGTAATATTGCAGTGATGTATAAAGTAGTGTTAAAAATGGATTTGGAACATAAAGCCAAAGAATGTATGACATGGGCTAGAAATTTTGATTGTTAATTTTTATAAGGAACAACAGGATAAAATATGTTCAGGAGGAGCTTAGGTAAGGAGGAAGCCCCCCAAGGAAGTGAGAATGTCTCATTGCCCCATCAAAGCCCATATCTGGGTGGGCATTCCTTATCCAGAAAAGAGCATGGAGGACATGTGGGAACCTCTTGGAAATCTCAAGCAGGAGATGGCATCTCAGGACCCTTCCTTGAAGTCCCTCAAAATTCAGGATGAATCACTTGAGTAGAGGGGGACTAGGCCTCTAGTCCTTGAGGTCAGGAAAGATGTTTTGCTGTCTTCCATATTGCCACCGTGCACATTAGGGCCATTTTGAACTTCTCAAAATCCTTCCATGCCAGGCCTTTTAAACTACTAATAAAGCACCCTATTCCCTAACAGGAAAACATTGCCATTCTTCACAAGGCAGAGTTTATTTATTAATCCATCCTCCCAGTATTAACTTGCATTTGCACCAGAAGTACCACTGGCATTTACTGTAGAACTTGTGCCTGGCACTCACAGATGCTTATTACTAAATGGTTGGGTGTGTGCCAGACTAAAATTCTTGAAGTAAATTATTGTTAAAGCCGCTCTTTTTTTCTTTGTCTCTGGGCCTTGGTTTTTTTTTTTTATGACAAGATCCTGACTTCTCCTCTGAACTGCAGTGAAAACAGTTATGACATTGACACTCAGACTATCTGTCTGGGCTTCCTATTTGCATATGTCAGTATTTTGAACTTGAGTTATGAAACTGTTTTTGCAGTCTTGAAGATAACTGTTCCAGTGCATTTTCACCTGCACAATGAAATCCCTGAAGAGATCTATACAGTGCCAGTTTGGTCTTGTGGCTAGAGTGTTGAGCTCTTATCTGAAAGTCTCCCAGTTTGATTTTTCATTCCTCCATGAAGCCAGCTGGGTAACCTTTGGCTAGTCACAGCTCTCTTTCTCTCAGCACCAACCACCTCACAGGATGCCTGTTGTGGGGAGAAGAACAGAAGGTTTGTCCGCTGCTTTGAGCCCCCTTAAGGGTGTGAAAAGTAGGATATAAAAACCAGCTCTCCTTCCTGTTCCATGAGTGCACAATAAGGGGACAGGGTCTGCATATCACTCATGGCACATGGAGTGTGCTTAGTGAGTATAGTGTTTACATGGACCTGGACTCATCCAGCCACCCGCTAGAGCATTTTCTACTGCAATCAGACTGCAATGTCTAGGCCTCTTCAATCTGGAAAGCCGTTGTTTAAGAGGGGACCTAACTGAAGTATATAAAATCATGCACAGTATAGAAAAGATGAATAGAGAAAAGTTCTTTTCTCTATCACACAACGCTAGAACCAGGGATCACTCCATGAAGCTGATGGGTAGGAGAGTCAGTGTTGTAATGAATGACGCGGAGGCAAGAGTGGAGGTGAAATTGCTGTCCTTTACTAGGTTACACAGTAGCTTATATCTCTTTGCACAGGATACAGTATTATGGGTAAAACCGGATAGATCATTGGTTAGAAAGGGAAAGCATTCAGATGCCGGCTGAGTTGGTGCGTGGTGTCCTCGTGAATAGCCTGAGGAAGTTATGTCCTTGGGCATGGTACTAGTTTTTGCCTAGAGAGATTAGAAGGGTCGACATGCTCCAGTGTGCTTTTTCCGCTGAGGTTTGCCATTCAAGCGGGGGTGGCATTCCTACAAGTCAGATCAGACAAGGGCAAGTATTTCTTCATTGGTTTATGGGTCGTTGGTTTATGGAATTTGTTGCTGGAAGAGGTGGTAACAGTTACCACCCTAGATGGCTTCAAGGAAGGGTTAGACAAATTTATGGATGACAGAGGTATCAGCGGCTACTAGAATGGATGCCTAAGTACATCTTTCAGGCTGGGGGGGTACAAGCAGGATACCTCTGAGGCCATTTGCTGGGATTCGAGAGCAGGAGAAGGTTTGTCCTTATCTCTGCTTGAGATGTCCATGGGCAATTGGTGGGCCACTGTGTGCAACAGGATGCTAGACTAGATGAGCTGTGGCCTGATACAGCAGAGCTCCTCTTATGTTCTTGGTGGGAAGAATATTGATATCAAACTACAAAAGGTTCTGTGACTACCATTTTTGTCTAAAACCTGAAGCATAACAATAAAAAAATTGTCTAGTATGGTGCCCCTTACAAGTGTTGCTCATTCAATCCCCAGAAGTAGGCAATGGCAAACTTACTTCAAGAAGTTGCCTAAAGGTGCCTAAGCACTCAACTATCATCACTGCCTTAGTTCAGTTCTGTTGCTGAATTGGTGCTAAATATTACAATGGTTTGCTCTTTATCACAACCTGGATTATTCAGGCATGAACTTATTATGCTTGAAATTCTACAGTGGTTATAGGTTGCTGGGAAGTTAAGGAAGTGACTCGTGTCACAAGCACAGATAAGCAATAGTAGCAGATGACCTAAGAAGGTTACAGAAACGCAAGGCCAGATGAAAAGCACTCAAGTGTCCCTGGTCTCCTAAGATATTCCTGCAGCAGCTCTGAACTAAATCATCCTCAAGATAGGATATGGAAACAGAGAGAGTAGTCATTCTGTTTGCAACAGGATTGCAGTACTAAATATTCAGAAAGAAGCTCTAGAGGAGATTATTTGATATTAACATCTATTATAGGTTTCAGAACAAGATGATAGAAAAACCATTAACCTAGGACAGTGATGGTGAACCTTTTGAGCTCGGTGTGTCAAAATTCGCAAGAAAACCTAGCTTAACTTGGCTGCTGTGTCACATCTAGAAATATCCATAATTTTCTGATATTTGTAGCTCTAGTAAAAAGGTTATATTTTTGATATATGTATTTTATTGAAAGCAAAAACAAATAATTCTTTACATTAGTGACTTTTGTTGCTGAATTTTGTTTGCTAAATCTTCAATTGAAAGTTGGTATTTTGTACACTTCAGAAACAAGCAAGCACTACACGCCCAGGTGCCAGGGTGACCATGTGTGTCACCCAAAAGGGGTTGGCGTGTCACCTGTGACACGCGTGTCATAGGTTGGTCATCACTGACTTAGGAAGTCAGAGATCACCCCATCCTACATATATATGGAATTAGATTATTCATGTATTCGTTTATTGACATTTATATTTTGCTCCTTAGCAAGATCTCAGGGCAGCTTACAAGAAATAAAAACAATATAACGAGTTTAAAAGAAGATTAGAGCTGATTAATATCAAACATAAACAACAAGCAAAGATGAATTTATAATTAAAGTTACAGCGCTTAGGAGGGGAAGATAAACTACTTAATCAAATATTTGAATAAAGAGGTTTGTAACAATTCAATTCAAGGTTAATTAAGCACTCAGCCTAATTGGATTGGACATACTGTGAAGAAAAAGACAAATAAAACCCAAGACAGCTGATGGTACATGCATATTTAAGGGCCCAGCTACATCTAAGTTTTAATTCACATTCAATGCATCTCTAGAGTGACAGAATACATAAGCAAAATGACAGGCCATTTATTTTCTGCCTTATCTAATGCAAAGGGGAATCTTCTAGGGCAGTGATGGCGAACCTTTTGAGCTCGGTGTGTCAAAATTCGCAAGAAAACCTAGCTGAACTCGGGTGCTGTGTCACATCTAGAAATATCCATAATGTTGTGGTATTTGTAGCTCTAGTAAATAAGTTATATTTTTGATATATGTGTTTTATTAAAAGCAAAAATAAATAATTCTTTACATTAGTGACTTTTGTTACTAAATCTTCAATTGAAAGTTTGTACACTTCAAGAAGAAGCAAGCACTACATGCCCAGGTGCCAGGGTGACCATGTGTGTCACTCAAAAGGGCTTGGCGTGTCACCTGTGACACACGTGTCATAGGTTGGCCATCACTGTTCTAGGGTAACGAGAAAGGTAATACATTGGCAACATGACAAACAGTTTTTATTTCACATTATTCTAGAAGAGCCCCTTTTGGGTTAGATAATGTGGAAATAAAATGGTTTGTCATTTTGCTAGTACATTCTCTCACGAATAAAGTAGATTATTTAAAGGTGCATTAAAATTTAGGTGTAGCCAGCCCTTAACCCTTTGAGAATCCCCTCGTAAACATATTGCATTGGCAAGTCAAGGGCAGGATCCGCACTATAGCAGATCTTACTGCTCGATGTTGGCTATTTTCTCTGAGTTTGGAAATTTAGACCAATCAGATTGCGCTCAGTGGGTGCATGAGGTAAGTGCATGGTGGGAGTGAGATGGTAAGATGGTGGAAAGCAACATCAGGGTCCTTTTTCACACTTTGCTTTTTCTTCCACCTCCTCTATGGCAAGATGGTGGCAGGCCCTATGGCCTTTGGGCCTTCTCAGGATGCCAAGTGCTATGTAGATCTTGCGAAGGTTATTCTGTGTTTTGTTATTCAGTAGTGAGGCTGGTTGGCACCCGGGAGAGAGCCTTCTCTGTGATGGCCCCTAGACTATGAAATAGCCTCCACCTCAATAGTCTTGCCCCTTATATATATTCAGGAGGGCAGTGAAAACGCACCTCTTTACCCTGGCCTTTGGCTGAGCTGATTATATTTCCCACCCAGGCCACACACTATCATTTAAAACATAACGTGTATTGTTTTAAAGTTGTTTGAATTTTTAAAGTCTTTTAATGTACATTCTGTTTTAATCTGTTGTTTGAAGGTTGTAACCCGCCCAGAGACCTTCGGGTATGGGGCGGGATATGAATGTAAATAAATAAATAAATAAATAAATAAATAAATAAATAAATAAATAAATAAATAAATAAATAAATAAATAAAAGCAGTGCAATGGCAGTGCTGAGAATGGCATGTGAGGAAGAAGTGTAAATCACCCTCTATTTATTTGTAATGGAAGTATTTTTATGTCTCTTGTGAAGTCACACTGAGACATGCAGAACCAGCTGCCTGTTTGAGGGCGTGTAAAAAAATGTGAAAATGAAGGGGCGACTTTCCTTTCCACTGGGGGGCAGCATTGCCTTGTACTGGATTCTGTACTTACTTATTTATTATCTAAATTCCAGGGAACAAGTAATGCTTTCGTATTGTTAACTCTTAGGTTGACCTTCCTTGTTTTCTTAAATGAGGTATCCAGCCTCCCCCAGTCAAGAGGCCAATTCGTACTTGGCCTCATAGTTTATAATTAGTCAACATCTGAACAAGATGTGGTCCACCAGTCTTCTTCCAGCCACTGATAAGCAGAAGATCCTTGCGGCCTAACCTTGGGGCAGAAGGGGTGAGGTGGGCAGGAAAGGTTTCCTGTCCAACTACTTGCTTGGGAGCAAATTGTGCTCTTGCCGGGCTAAACCGATCTCATTTTGCAGCTGGCTTCCTTTCAGCTCTGTAGAGACAGCAGATGGCTGCTAGAAAAGCCCGTCTGAAGTTTGCGTTTACTTTCAGTCGGAGCCCACACATATGGTGAGACTTGGAAGGCTTCCTCAAGGAGCAGCAGACGGCACTTTAGAGCAAAGCTGCCTAACAGGAGGTGACCTGAACTTTCAGGAAGCATCTTATTAAACCGGAGAGACGAAGGGCCTGTTAACTGAACCAGAGTATCACGAATGGGGGCACGGTGATGGTGGGGAACCTTGTTAAACAGGAAGTGACAGCGTGTAGTGCAGGGTAAATTGAGATCTGAAACTCTGGGCACAGGTTCACAACGGCTTTCCTACAGTGAGAAACTGCAGGATTGCTGCTGAAGTTGAGTTTCCTCCTGCTATTTGACCTCAAGGAAAACTTTCCTGTTGAGAAGAAATGGGGGGATAGGGGTAGGAGAGAGAGAGGTTCGGTCAAATGTGGGTGTTCTCTCCAGAAAAATAACAGTTTGGTTGGCTGTGTGCTTAGAGCAATATATTTCTTCTGAAAAGAGGTGGTTATTTTCTCATACTAGGGGTCCTCTCAGGATTTGCTAACACTTGTGAGGACAGTGGCATCCACTGCTTTAATTGATGGAACAAAGTGCATAATTCCACTTTCTAAGTTCTCCTGGCACAGCCTTTCACTCTGCACCAGAGTTGGCCGCATCTTTAGGGAAAGAATGCCAATCGCCTCCCAGATGCTAGCAAATTGTGTGGCCGGCTGCAACATTTATCATGATTCTTCTCTATTAGAAGCAGAGCTGTGGTAGAAGACATTGGGCCTTTCTGCACTTGGCCCACTAGTGGCCATGGCAGAAGCTCCGAGACGGAGCATCTGCACTTGAAGGAGCTGTTTCTAACCAGAAATAGCTGCTTCCTCCCAGAAACTCCCTCCATGGCTACTATGTGCGGCGCATGTTTACCCTGCACCATATGCGCACCTACTAGGGACGTGCACAAATATTCAAAATATTCATTATTTGTATGATTCATTATTTGTATACAAACTGAATGTCTGGACATTTGGATTTCCAAATTTGAACAAATATGGATATTTTGAGTTATTCGTATGAAGAATTTGGACATTCATATCTGTAGGGGTACATATGCATCTCATACACATCTGTACGGGACGCGTGCGGGTACATATGAAACACGTACAGATACAAATATCTGAATTATTTGTACAAATACGTACAAATGTATTTGTATTGTATTGAATGTCTGAACATTTGTTTTTTGTTATTCAGATACATTTGAGTTTTCACATATTAGATTTTACAAATTGAATTCAAAAATTGCATTCGTGCACACCCCTAGTTTGGTCTAGCGGTTAGGGAACCGGACTCTTATCTGGGAATACCAGGTTCGATACCGCCCTCCCCCATGAAGCCAGCTGGGTGACCTTGGGCTAGTCACAGCTCTCTTCTGAGCTCTCACAGCCCCACCTACCTCACAGGGTGTTCTGTTGTGGGGAGAAGAATAGAAGCTTTGTCAGCTGCTATTAGTCCCCTTAAGTGGGTGAGAAAAGCAGAGTAGAAAAGCCAACTCCTCCTCCTCCTTCTTCCTCCTAGCACTTACCTTTACCTGCACTGGACAGTAAGGCTCTGGGCAGGCACATTCACCCTTCTTCCGGTGCTGAAGGGGCATGTGACACACTACGCTGGCGCTGATGTAGCTGACCAAGATGGCAGTGCCAGGACACCTGTTTGCTCCACAGGTCGGTGTCTGGACACATGGGGGGAGGGATCGCGGGAACTAAGCAAGTGTGAAATCTTCGTTCACACGTGGGCGTTTGCTACCCACAGGTTTGCAAGTTTCAAGGGCCAAACAAAGTCATCTCTAGAGCATTAGAAGACGTCCCACACCTTGCAAATGTCCCAGGCAGGTGTGGGTTGATCTGCATACTTTGTAACACAGCACTAATGCCCAGAAGAAGGTCCTAGAGCAGTGATGGCGAACCTTTTGAGCTCAGTGTGTCAAAATTAGCAAGAAAACCTAGCTTAACTCGGGTGCTGTGTCACATCTAGAAATATCCATAATTTTGTGAATTTTGTAGCTCTAGTAATATTTTATTAAAAGCAAAAACAAATAATTCTTTACATTAGTGACTTTTGTTGCTGAATTTCGTTTGCTAATATTCAATTGAAAGTTGGTATTTTGTACACTTCAAGAACAAGCAAGCACTACATGCCCAGGTGCCAGGGTGACCATGTGTGCCACCCCAAAGGGCTTGGTGTGTCACCTGTGACACGCGTGTCATAGGTTGGCCATCACCGTCCTAGAGTACCAGAAAGTCTTCTTGCAATAGGAAAGGCAGGCTAAGGAGGAGAGGTTGAACTCTGCTGCAAGGTGTTTATGGGTGTTTTTCCACTGTCACTAAAAGTACCCATTCAGTACCCATTAATGGGTACGAAATGGCATTTTTGTACCCATTAATGGATACTTAATGGGCACTTCTAGTGACGGTGGAAAAACACCCTATATTAAATGTTTTTTTCCTTTACCTTTGCTTATCATTCTTCACCTGAGGTCCCAGAGTGGCATGCACAACAAAAAGACTTCAAATTCACTCAGATGCAAACTTGGGGAGCGGGAGGCCCCTGTTGCAAACTTATTGGATTGCTCTTTCCTCTCCACCCCCCTCAGGCAGTGGAGCTGATCCATTCAATCACCATACCTGGAAATGCTTGCAAAGACACCCTGACCTTTACTGCAGTAAAATTAGCCAAAACACTGATGTCAGTAATTAGGATAGCAAACGTGTGTCTGAAAAATTCCTAAGATTTTTGTCCTCACAAAAGTTGTTGTTAAGCTGTGATCAAACACAGCAAAAAAAAAAAAGCAAAAAAGCATCTCAGACATGGGATTGGGAACACGAGTGCCACACACAGGCTGTGATCACACATAGCAGAAATAAACATCTCTGAAGTAGCTTAGAGATGGCTTGGAGATGAGATTGTTCTCTCACCAGTTTCTGCTCCTAGGAATGTGCACAAATGTGTTTGTTGTTGTTTTTTTGACATTCTATTCAAATATAATTGAATACCCAAAACTCCAATTCGATTCGAATCTTTGAAATTTGAATTTAATAACATTCGATTCGTATTTTACCAAATTCGAATCTATTCATTCAAATTTTTGATTCGAATCTGCACGTACGAATGTTGATAACATTCATATGTGCACGTACACATCTTGTGTGCACCTTTCCCACATCCATAGGCATCCATACACTCCTGTATGCATCCCATAGTTATCCCATATGCAACCCGTTTTCATCCCGTACGGATCCATACCGATGTGTACGGATGCGGGAAAGATACGCAACTTCAAGTATGCATTGTGTACGAACCCGTACACATACGAATGTCCGGATAATTCAAACGAATAGATCCAAAATTTGACTCAAATGTTTACATTCGAATTTCAGGACATTCTATTGAGTTTGAATGTCGAAATTTGGCACATTAGATCAGGTTTCGAATGCCTATGAATATTTGTGCACATCCCTAGCTCCTTACCTTCTCCTGAACATCCTGTGTTAGAAAAGTTGGATTAGAGAAGGGTTGGGAACATGAGAGCCACACACTGAGGTATCTCTGAGGTGCCACTTTTGTTATGACTGAACACAGCTCTTTGTTTCTGGCTGGCATAATTAAGGCTATGATCAGACATGGCAAAAAAAAAAAGGCTCTGAGGCATCTCTGGGGTGTCTTAAGGTGCTTCTGGACTTAATGAAAGCTGCACTCTCCCTCTGCTCCTCCACATCTGTCAGATAGGGACGCCACCGTAGCTTCCTGTCAGGCAGAAAGGAAGTTCAATTGGCTGCCCCAAAAGGAAAACTTTCTACCCACCCAACTAAAAGCTGCTGATTTATCAGAAGCTTGGAGCTTTTTATTGTGGGTGGTGGTGGAATGCTGCGCTCCTCCTGTGGGTGATGGAAACAGTGGAGCCCCTTTGCTGCCTTCATCCCTGTATGGAGGTAATCTTAGGGCTAGGATGGTGCACACAGATGCAGGCTGCCTCCAGACACCGATGGAAGCTTTGCACCCGCAGTGGACCCAACAGTCACATGACTGGCCCCGTGACCATTGATGGCCTGCAGTGGAGGTGCAGCAGCAGGGAAAGAGTGCTGTAAAAAGTTGCTGTCTGCTTAGCAGCTTCTTACTTCACACTTTCCCTCACCAGGAGGGAGGATGCAAAGAATTGCTCGTCCTGTCCAGACAATGGGATGTGGCCCTGCAGGGAATCTGAAGCTTTAGGTGTCTGGAGAACTGTTCTTCTCCTTGTAAACATTCTAGGATTGACAAGTTGGATTAGAGAAGGATTGGGAACCCGAGGGCCACACTGTCCTTTTCAGGCACCTCGGAGAGGACTCTTTTGCTATTTCTGAACACAGCTTTGTGAGGGATAGGAAGTGATTGCTGATGTGGAAGTCAGCCATTTTCTGTCCAGTGGTTAATCCTACTGGATAGAGCAGTGATGGCAAACCTTTTGAGCTCGGTGTGTCAAAATACGCAAGAAAACCTAGCTTAACTCGGGTGCTGTGTCACATCTAGAAACATCCATAATTTTGTGATATTTGTAGTTCTAGTAAAAAGTTATATTTTTGACATATGTATTTTATTAAAAGCAAAAACAATTCTTTACATTAGTGCCTTTTGTTGCTAAATTTTCAATTGAAAGTTGGTATTTCATACACTTCAAGAACAAGCAAGCACTACATGTCCAGGTGCCAGGATGACCATGTGTGTCACCCAAAAGGGCTTGGTGTGTCACCTGTGACACACGTGTCATAGGTTGGCCATCACCGGGATAGAGAGTAACTAAGGGTGTTTCCAGACTCGTTTAATACTGTGCAGTGGAATGCACACTCACAATTGCGACATCACACATGACGATCAATGCATGACGTCGCAATGCATTATTCTATTGCTACCGAGCATTTACCTTAATCCTGGATTAAAGACATTCGCTGTGTGGTATTAAGATAATTTGAATCTTCCCGCCAGTCTGGGCAGGATGGCGAGAACAAACGAATGAGAGTATGGGTGTTTTTCCACTGCAGCCCTTAGATCTGGATCTAAGAAGATCCGGATCTAAGGAATGGGTACATTTCTTAATCCGGATCTAGTAGATCCGGATTAAGGGAAGCACCCAATGTGTTTCCACAGGAGGTGTAGCACCCATTAGAAATGGGTGCTAACACCCCTGCTGTGGAAACAGCTTTGCACCCGTCGGGGGAATCCGGATCGACCCACAAGGGGTTGGTCCATTACCCCAGGTGTTTTGGGGGGCAGGGGGGTGCAGTCTTCGAAGCAACTTCGAAGTGATTTCGAAGTAACTTTGAAGTCACTTCGAAGTGAATGTGAAGTCAACTTCGAAGTGACTTCAAAGTGACTTCAAAGCTAATGTTGGGGGGGGTCAAAGGTGCATCCCCTCCCCCTAGCCTCATTTGGACCCCATTGCCTGTTTCCAGTGGAAACAGGCTCCCTTTAATCTGGATTTTCTGGCAGACGACCCCATTGTAGACCCCATTAATGGGGTCTACAGAAAATCCGGATTAAAGGCCAAAAAGATCCGGATTTCTCCCACGGCCGTGGAAACAATTGGGTTCAAAATGGGTGCCGTAGTGGAAATGGGATCATCCGGCTCACAGCCAAAAGGTACAAAAATGGGTGCAAAAATGGGTACAATTGACAGTGGAAAAACACCCCAGGAGGACAGCTCAGTTCTGATTAGCTGCCTTGTCCCGTGGGGGTGCAACTCAACTTCTGCTTTTAGCTGGGATGGCCGGTCATCATTTTGCAGCAGGTAAGCTGTAGTTTTTCAACTGTGGATTTATTCCCTGCCACCAGTACCTTTCTAAGTGGTGGTGGTGTTAGAAACGAGCAGTTAGTGCCCCCAGGATTGCTGTCTGGAGTTTATTGGCAGTGTGGGTTTACCACCTCCCCTGCCCCAAGCTGGCTGCAGCCCAGATGGAGTGGGCATGTGTGGTTGAAGCACCCTGAGAGCCCTCGCCAGGTGGCTTTTTTGGACATCTGGATGCAACAGCTTATGTTGGATCAGGAACGTACACACTCTGCCACTAGCCGTGTAAATCGCCCAACTATTTTTGAGACTTCGTCAGGGATCTAAGTAATCTGTTTCTCTTCTTTTCTGACAGCAGTGGGATGAAATGCGTATCATATAATGACTGAGTTTCCTCTCATAGAACAGGCAGAGTCAAAATAGACAGCTTTGAACAGTCCATCTATGACTTCAAGTAGAGATCTTGGAAGCTGCAGTTCAGAAATTTCGCCATCTAGAGTCTTTTCCCATCCCTGCTTCACACAGCTACCGGTAGGTTACATTACTCCTAATATGCTGAATCGAGCATTTGACTGACTAGGGTAGATTAGTCCTGGACATTAATTTTTGTTTTTAAAAAAATACAGATTCACACTACCAGGTTTCTACATGTTTTTTCCTGAAAAAAACCCTATTGTATTCTTATTTTGTGGGATTTACCTTTTAAGTAGTTTATTTTATTTATTCATTTAGAAAATGTATATCCTGCCCTTCACTGAATGGTCCCAGGGTGGGTTACAATAACGACATATTGAATAGTAAAAATTAAAAATATAACCCCCTCCCTCCCTCCCTCCCTCCCTAACAGGACAGCACCCTGAGGAAGCTGTTTAAGAAACAAAAGCCTGGTTAAAAAGATTTGACTACATATCTAAATAGAGATATTTTCACCGGGCGCTGAAAACTGTACAATGAAGGCACCTGGCGAGCATCAAGAAGGAGGCTGTTTCAGGGTGCTTCCACATTTGCTGCCGAAAAACGGATCTAAGAAGATGTTTTTCGGCGATCTGACCTCCTGCAGATCCATCCCAAATCAGGATGGATCTGAAGGGCCCTCACGTGTCTCCACACACATGGAGAGGCCAGATCGGCAGGGCCGGATCACCTGGGTGCTGCGTGGAAGCCGCAGCATCCATGGCTGACGGCAGCTGGCTCCCGCGTTGCCCCCGCCGCCCCTGGAGCCGCAGGACTGGAGCAGTCAGCTTCCAGTCGCTGTGCATTTCTGGTGGAAATGCACGGTGGAGGGCGGAAGGAGGCAAACCAGCCTGCTTCCGCCCTCCCTAAGATGGTGGCCGCCAGCACATCCAACTCTCACCTCTCACCTCTCCGTGTGCGGAAGTGTCCTGCTTCCGACCGGATCGAGGCCAAGGGCCGGAGGGAAGGCCTAATTTTCGAGGTCTTCCTGGAGACCGGATCTTTCATGGGCAAGACCCGATTAAGAATGGGTTTTGTGAGCCAAAATGCGGAAGCGGCTGCTGTGAGGAGCCCCGGATCCGGCCTCCAGTGCGGAAGGTAACTTTACATGTGGTCTCTATGGGTTGTTAATGTGTGTTCTTAGTGCGTGTGCGGAAGCACCCTCAGAGTCTAGGGGCCACAGCAGAAAAATGAAGACCTTTGGGTATAGGATGGGATAAATAAATAAGTAGATAAATAAATAAATAAATATTCATGTCACCACACGGGTTTTCGATATTTAACATAATTCTGCAAGCTCCTGTCAATTAATCCTGTTGAAGCAAATGATATCAGAGTAAACTATCCAGATCCCCTCCTATTCGGGTTAAACAGAGAAACGCTGAGCTAGCCAGGGGCAGAGCCCGCCAACACCGCTCTCCCTCTCTGCGGACAGCGAGAGCCCTTTCAGCCAATAGAAAAGAAGCCGGGGGGGGGGCGAGAGAGTGTTTCCGTCCGCGTTTCCCGCGTTCCATCAACTTTTGTTGTCCGACTGCTCAGCCAATAGCTGTAAAGAGTGGGCGGGATCTTGCGAAGGCTTCCCGCGATTTGTCGCAGGCCTCGCTCCGCGATTGGCCACTCGGGGATTCTGGCGCCAAGTTCGAAACTCATATAAAGCCTCAAAGAGGCCGCTTCTGTTCTTTTCCTCTCACAACCGGCGGAGGAGCAGAGCGTGTAGCGGCCGCCGTCCTTTCGTGCGCTTGTGCCTTCCCGCCGCCGCCGCCGCCAAGAACGATGTTTTCCGCTCGCAACCCGCTCTCCGTTCGCAACGAGCAGCCGCCCAAGCCTCGCTTGTCCCCGATGAAGATCTCGCACGACAAGGAGAACACGGTGAGTTGAGGGAAGGACTGAGGGAGGCCACAGAACACCCCCCCCCAAAACACACACACCCGCGCAACTTGCCGGGCTGCTACCAAGTCTCGCCCCATTACTCGAGTTACAGGATCGCCCCGCCGAGAGAACATCCGAGGCTTTGCGGGGTCTGCTTTGTGTTGGCACCTTGGGGGTGAGGGAGGAGGAGGAGAAGAAGAGTCGGCTTTTCTACCCCGCTTTTCTCACCCATTTAAGGGGACTCCAAGCGGCTGACAAACCTTCTATTCCTACACAGGCGTCCTGTGAGGCGGGTGGGGCTGTGAGAGCTCAGAAAGAGCTGTAACTAGCCCAAGGTCACCCGGCCGGCTTCGTGGGGGAGTTCGGAGATGGGATAGAAAAGCTAGTAATGGGGGATAAGATGCCCGCGCATTTGAGAGTCTACACAATGGTTTCCTAGTATATAACGAACCCTTCACGGGCGATCTAGCCTAGCTGTTAAAAGAACCGTCCAATAACTCGGTCCCATTCGGAGGATGCATGTGCCCCCTATGCCCTGCTTGTGGGCGTCCCAGAAGCATCTGGCTGGTCGCTGTGGGGTCAGATCGGGGGGCCGGGGGCTGCCTTGGGAGCCCTTTAAGGATCTGAGTCCCCTGCGCCCCACAATACCCGCGCTGCTTACAGTCGCGCACACTCGCGCGCATTCAAACGTGCTGTGCTGACGGAGCCCTCTCTCCTGTCCTCCCCTCTGGGGTTTCGGCCCCGTAGCCTCCTTCGCTCAACGCCACCCGGATCCTGGCCACGAAGACGGCGCGGAAGATCTTCCAAGAACCCAGCAGGGAGGAGGTGAGTCTCGATCCTGTGGCGATGTGGAAGGAAAGCGAAGCGAATCGGCTGAGGGGGGTGGGTGTTTAAGCGGGTGTCCTGAGGGCTGGTCTTTATTTTCAACGCGGGGTAGCGGGAAGTCATTGCAGGGGTGGGGGAAGCGCCTGTTCCCGCCAGTATCTATAGACACTGAGATGGGGGGGGGGCTTTTTCCTCTCGCCCTTTGGCGCCAAATGCCCAATTATGTGGGAAGAAGCAGGAAGGGCGCTGGCCTCACTTCATGACAGGCCTTCCAGAGAGAGACGAGCCCCTTTAGAATCTTTATTTTGTGGACTTTTTTCCCAATGAAACTATTTGGTCAAGTTTAGTGGGAGCTAGATAATGGCATCATTACTTTAAGACTTAGTGTGGGTTTTCAGAAGCCCAAGGCAATTTTAGGGCTTTTTCTGCTGCTTTTATGTTTACATCCATCCTTTTATCCCACGCTAACTTCTCAGAGGACACCAATATTGTGATTTACTCTTGATTTCTTTTCACCTTACCTTATCACGCTACATTTCCCTGTCATTTAGCCTTTCCTCATTCCCTGGCCTGTTGACACCCCACATCTTTGTGCCTCCTTGTTTAGCAATATTCTCTCCTTTTACAGTATTATAGCTTTACATCATGCTGAATTTCTTATTTTTTGTTAGCTTTTTATCCCATGTCATCTGGTTTAACCCTGGTTTCAGCGGGGTCACAAACAAGCATTCTTGTTTGAGCGATTTCATTTTGCCCCTATAATCCTGCAGCCGTTTGATCTTCTAACCCATCCTCTTACAGTACTATCCCTGTGTCCCTTCCCTGGTTGAAACCGGCCAAGATTTGGACAGTGCTGACCAAGTAAAGGGCAGTGAATTAAACAAAAGGTAGTCCTGGCTTCTTTCTCCAGCTCAAATGGGGCCTGAAGGCATCATTTATGAAGCTCCTAGGTATTACTTACTCTCAGAGCTACCCTGCTAGTTTCTGAGATCTTTGTGGCTGAAACATCATGCTTCAGAATCTGAATGCTTTGGATGATCCCTTCTGACTTTCCTCCTGTGGAATATGCATTATTGAGCATTGAGATCTCCAGGAGAGGGCCTTCTTGTAGTTAGTCTTCTCTCAGAGGTTCAAGGGACAAGGACACACAAGAAGGTCTGTTCTGTGGTGGCCCCCAGACTCTGGAACAGCCTCCATCAGGAGGTTTGCCAGGCACCTACCTTATTTGGTTTTTGGTGACTGGCTAAAACACCCAGACCTTTGATATTTAGCTTCCTCTGGGTGTTGTCCTCCAAGGGAGGGAGGGTGGATTGTATTTTAAGTGTTTTAAGAATACTGTATGTATTTTACCTTTTTATCATTGGGACCTGCCCTGGGACCTTTTGATGAAGGGTGTGAGATATATACATACGTGCTCACGCGCACACACAAATGTAGCACTTGTGCCAGAGGTTTCCAAGGCATGGTCTAATATGTTGCATTGATGGCTTTTAGGAAGCACTTACAGGAGGGAAACAGCCCCCATCTGACACGGTAGAAGAAGAACCCCTGCTTCGGGAGAACCCCCGCCGCTTTGTTATCTTTCCCATCCAGTACCATGATATATGGCAAATGTACAAAAAAGCAGAGGCATCATTTTGGACAGCAGAAGAGGTAAGGGATGCTTGTGTTGCCACCTTTATTCTAGAACTTGGGTGTATACAGGCATAGTACTGACAAACTGAGGTGCACGCCAAATTTTCACTTAACTTCATTCCCACAACTTCCCTTGTGATTTAGGTGGACCTCTCTAAAGATCTCCAGCACTGGGAATCCTTAAAGCCAGAAGAGAAGTACTTCATATCACACATATTAGCTTTCTTTGCTGCAAGTGATGGCATTGTCAATGAAAACTTGGTAAGCATGTGGAATAGTTACTTTTTACCCTCAATCTTTTATTTGGTAATTTTTTTCTTTTGTCAACTCACAGTGAAAAAACTCACTTAATGGTACAACAAGGCTGCATCCAGGTGTCACCTACTTATTCCACTATAGTTGGATATTCTAGAATAAAGCATGGATATTCTGGAAGTTGTTACAAAACAAAAATAGAAAATTATTTTACCTCCCTCCTTTAATCCCTGGGAAAGTCCTGCTCATACAATTGACTGTCTGTAGAATAGCTTCCTGTTTGCCCTAAAGAAGGTATCTAATGTACAGTGTCACCCTTTCATATGTTGGGCAATTTTTAAACAATATGCCGCCAGTTAATTAGACTAAATACCTTATTTCACCGTGTCTGCTTTAATTAAAACATAATGTGAGCACCATCACCAGAGGAGCAAGTCCATTAGGTTTTAACCCTTCTTAAGCCCTTGAGCCCTTTTCCTGTATCCCCCGTGTGGTCAGCAGGAGTCAATCTGGGTATTAACTCTTGTGTGGGCACCACTTTTGAGCATTATTGTAAGAAGAATGCAGTGAGATGGTCACAAAGTGAGCCTGCTACTTTTCTGTCTGCACTGGCTTAAGCCGTTTCCCATCTGTACTTTGCAATCACAAATATGAAACAACACTTGGATCAGATTGGGGACGTTGCCTGGACAAACTCTGGGCATCTATAACAGGCTTCTGGGTAGAAAAGGTATCAAGCGGGCCTTTCTAATAAAAGTGCAAGTTGAGGCCTCAGAGAAAAAATTCTTCCATGTAAATCTCTGCAAATCTGTGATTAATGCTAGAGGGACGTAGCGTAAAAATTTCTCTGGCACGTTAAGCTGCTTAGAGTAATACAATGCAAATAAGATATTTTGGCTATGAATTTGCGTTGCTAATCTCTGCTTTACTTGGTGCTCTTGGCTTTGTGTAATTCTGTTTTCCTGCGTGCTTCATTTGCTGCAGTTTTTGCCTCCAGGGGCGCAAATGTCAGCTTTTTCAACATTTCATATGGCTTAACTGGCATCGTAGTAAGAAACTTTAATTAAAATGTCTAGAATAATTGTAACAGAGGATTGAATTTTTCCTGTGAATAAGCTGTAGGATAGCTTGAAGTGTTGGAGATTTGCCTCCAACACTGTATATTTCAGAATATACATCTGCATGTCGCTGCAGACTACAGCAGGCCCTGAGTGGCCCCTGAATGAAGATGGCAGGTCCCTATTCTGAGAGAGAATTCAGAATAAGGCCCAGTGCAGAAAGGGCCTTAGATTGCTTTCTGATTATTAGAAATAATCAGAAAATTTAGGTTTAGGAAATCCTGCATTGAGCAGGGGGTTGGACTCAGTGACCCTAGAGGTCCCTTCCAACTCTATGATTCTATGTAATATGAGCAGAATGAGGGCAAATTAATACAAGTTTTTTGAGCCTTAATATGGTTGGGAATAGCAGCAGATTTCTGTAATGGTGTTTCTCCTTTCTCACCACAAAAATTGTTCTGAAAGGGTAGAATTAAATTGCAGTTCCTCCACCTTAAAACTTGAAAGAATTGTGAGTGCATTTGGTACTAAGTTAGGTGGCCTTTTATGTTGTTTGGGTTTCACCTGCTAGGAGGCTTTATTCGTGAAAGATTTGGTGCAAGAGCTCTTAATATACTGTACTTGCATCTTGAAATTCATTTTTTGCTTTACAGTAATATATATTTCACTTGCAACAGTGTGGACTTGAGGTTCACCTCATTTGGCTGGTGTGTGTTACCCATATTTCCTACTGGTGAGGGGTGTGCTTTACTAATAGGGTGTTTTTCCATTGTCACTAAAAGTACCCATTAAGTACCCATTAATGGGTACAAAAATGCCTTTACATACCCATTAATGGGTAGTTAATGGGTACTTTTAGTGACAGTGGAAAAACACCCATAGTCTGCAGATAATGATCAAAATTAAGCAATGCCCTTATATATACGTATATAGAGGAATGCTAGTTTCTTAAAGCCAAGCCAAAAAGTAAGCAGTTGAAACTGACTTAAAACAGAAAAGATATTTTAACTAAAATGTTGTTTGTGTCCTCTAGGTGGAGCGATTTAGCCAAGAAGTACAGGTTACGGAAGCACGTTGTTTCTATGGTTTCCAGATTGCCATGGAAAACATCCATTCAGAAATGTATAGTTTACTTATTGATACATATATCAAAGATTCTAAAGAGAGGTTAGTGCTGTTTCATGGGGGAAAAAAACTATTCTACTGAATGTTTGCAAATGATTTAAATACTGTACTTTTTGTTTTCCAATTGTTCAACATTTTGCATGATTCAAATCCTAGGCCTCGCTTGTGTGATTTTGTTTCGTAAATCCTGTTTAAATAGAAAAACTCTGCAGGTAATGCCTTTAGCATTTGAATTACTGTGCAGGCCAGAAATTCTCAAAGGCCGTGATCCTTTCATGCCTTGAAATGATTTTTTTTTAAAAAAAGTGACTTGCACCTAGTTGTTAATAAACCCAAATCTTGAGGCCACAATTTCAGATTCATAGATATAGGCTGTGAAAATTACTTGTATTTGCTTTTCTGTTCAGGCTATTTTTCTATCCCATTTTTATTTTATTTGATATAGCATATTTATACCTTCCTTGCCGTATTTATCTTGTGTTCCTCCCCATGGGTTGCATGATAATGTAAAAATAAGTGGATCTAAACATCTAAGCAACTATTTGTTGTCGTGACAGAGAAGTAATATTTGTAAGTTCAACTTGTAGAGATTTTAGAAGGGTAAATATTCTCTTTAGTAGAGCACAGTTCCTGGTGACTTAATATAGGTGTAATTTGCCATGGAGGCTACAGGAATATTAAAAGTAGTGGGATAAACTTGTGAGAACTCCTGGTACTTATTGTTTTAGGAAGTTACATACCAATCTGCCTTTCTGAATCTTTTTCAGGGAATTTCTCTTCAATGCCATTGAAACCTTGCCATGTGTTAAAAAGAAAGCTGACTGGGCATTACGTTGGATTGGGGATAAACAAGCTTCATATGGTGAGTGATGTTCTGGGCTTCCCTTAATATCCTTTCCCCCCTTTGCACAAGGCCTAATGATCAAGTTATCAATAAATACTCCCAACGTAAATCGTGCTCAACAATCCCCCCAATTATTGGAAACTTATTTTAAAGTCCTGCACAAAGGGTACCAGACCCTTGTCCAACTTCTATGCATTAGTCACACCTTATGACCTCACTGCTGGCGTTGCAACGAAATCAAGGGCTGCTACTACCACATGTGCTGGACCTGTGTATTTATTCAAAATTTGCCAGTTGGTGTGATGGAATTAAAGATACTTAACCTCCACCTCCACAACTGTGTCTCCTGCAGTTATGGTTAGGATCTACTCTTACCAGCAGTTAAACATACCTTATGGGATTTTCTTCTGACTAACTTGCCACATTACAGCATGTGGCTGTGGCTGTAAAGACCATACCTCAGTTTCAGTAAGCAGCTGGTATGCCAGATTATGAAACCATGCTAAATTGGAATACAGTTGGACCTCCGTATCCATTGGTCTGGTAACTGTGATTTCAGTTTTTTGGGGTGACTGGACCAGCCTCTCTCCCCCACACTCTGGGCCACTGCCATTAGGCCTACCTGGAGCTTCTCAATGGCCTGGGGCACTCAGGAAGTGACTTGAGATTTCCCATAATTGCTGTGAAATCTCATGGGATTTCATAAGAATTATGGGAAATTGAATGCATTTACCTGCATTTGAAATGCCCAATTTTTTGTTAACCACAGTAGGACCTGGAACATATCCCCCAAAGATACAGAGGTCCTACTGTAGATTGTTGGACCATATTTATTTATTTATGTTTATATTTATATCCCACCCCATACCCAAGGGTCTTGGGGCGGCTCACAACATTTAAAAACAAACATAGCAAAACAGCAAAAACTATATCAGTCCTAAAACCAGTTAAAGTTTAAAATCCAGCATTAAGAAAAATACAGAGTTTAAAAACAGCAGTGTTAACGATGGGGCAAGCATGGGGAACACTTAACCAAAGGCCTGAGTGAAGAGGTATGTCTTCACCGCCTTCCTAAACAGAGACAGAGAAGGGGCCTGACCCACCGTGAGGGGGAGACCATTCCACAGCCTAGGGGCCACCACCGAGAAGGCCTCTCCCGGGTGCCCACCCGCCTAGTTGCTGAAGGCGGTGGGATAACCAGGAGGGCCTCCCGTCCAGATCTTAAGACATATGTTAAAATGCAAGGTCAAACTTTCAGCATTGACTATGTCACAATCTGCCATCCTTTCTTTTCCCACACCTCAACTGTTCTGAAACTAGGTATGTGTCCAGACTAACAGATACTGTACATTCTGATGCGCACCTGGTGACTGAGACTGTGTAGCAGCGGTGCATTATGCCACTGCTACTTCGAATTTACCTACTGTGGATCTATTTCTTTTTGTTATGTGTTGTTTAATTGTAATTGCATTTTGCAAAGTTATTTTCAATTTAAAAACAACACAAAACACTCCCCCATAGGAGAACGAGTTGTAGCATTTGCTGCAGTGGAAGGAATTTTCTTTTCTGGATCCTTTGCATCTATATTTTGGCTGAAGAAGAGAGGGCTGATGCCTGGACTCACATTTTCCAATGAACTGATCAGCCGAGATGAGGTAAAGTAACTAGTTTTGCAATCACTGTTCTCAAGAAGCTGCTGCTCTCAGACTTGTAATTAAGGGACAGAGTGAAAGAAATGTTGGAGAGAGGAAGACGAAATGCGAGGGGTTATAGATGCATGCTCCTGGGAATAAAAATTCATTGAAAAATACGATAGCTTCCTTGGTTGGTGACCGTGGAAGCTAAAGGTTGCCTAAACATCACGCAGAAATTAGCTACCTCAATTCATTTCAGGTTTAGTGATAGAGAAACTGATCTTTTCTCACATCCCAAATGAAATGCCTTCCAATTATTTTTTCCAGGGCTTGCACTGTGATTTTGCTTGTCTAATGTTCAAACATTTGGTACACAAGCCATCAGAAGAAAGAGTGCGAGAAATCATCATAAATGCTGTCAGGATAGAACAGGTAATTGGCAATTCTTTCAGGTAATGGTAAAAAGTGCCAACATTGGAGCAGAAAAGAGCCTGAAATTTAACAGGCTTTTACACTGTATAGATTGCGCAGTATTTGCATACTAAAGATACTCTTGTTTGCTTGTGTGCAGGAATTTTTGACGGAAGCATTACCTGTAAAGCTAATTGGCATGAATTGCACTTTAATGAAGCAGTATATTGAATTCGTAGCAGACAGACTGATGCTGGAATTAGGATTTAACAAGGTAAGTTTTGTGCACTTTTCTGTCAAGAATGCAGTTAACATTAGCTTACGCTCTGGCCTGCTTTCTCATATTTAATCATTGCTCCTTTGTGTCTTAAAGGAAATTCACTGTTAAGAAAGACACTGATTCTCGGCCATAATTATCCAGTGTACATTCTGCTAAAATAATACTGACTTACTGTAAATAGCTTTCAGGGAATGCCCTATTTTGGTTAGTTTATCTGACCCAACTAACAGATGTTGTGTTCTCAGAAGATGCATTTGGCAGCAACTTCATTGTACTAGTTTTGTCTTGTTCTTGGGCTTATTTTTCTATTGTTATGTAGAATTTTTACAAGATGTGAAAGACTATCAATTAAGGCAGAAATCCCAAGTAATTCTATTAGCATGTGTTGGTCAAAAGCCTATATTTATGAAAGCCCAATTATCCACAAGTAGACTTCATGCAGAGTAGAAGAGTTTCTGACAACATTTTTAATATAGGTACGGTAAGAATTGATCTGGAAAATGACCTTTCTCCAATAATCTGATAATTTTAATACAGTTAGCGTTAAAGTGGTAATTGCAGGTGTATAGAGAGATCAGGGCTGAAACAGATGAAAATGTCATTTCACCCTAAATAGGAGATAATAGTGAAAGTAGAAAATAACTTAAGATGAGTCCTGCTAGATCAAACCAAAGCCTATATAGTCCAGCGTCCTGTCTCACACAGTGGCCCACCAATTGCTTATGGGCACCTCAAGCAGAAGACAAAGGAAACACCTTCACCTACTCTCAGATCCCTGCAAATAGCCTTGAGAGTCATCCTGCCTGTCTCCCCAGCCTGGAAGATGTACCTAGGCGTCCATTCTATTATCCATTGCTACACCTGTCCTCCATGAATTTGTCTAATCCTTTCTTAAAGCCATCTAGGCCAGCAGACTCACCATCACAAAGTTTTAACAATATTTATATGCCACTGTTTAGCATTGTTTATCACATTATATATCCCAGAAAATAAACAAGATGCCTAATCAATTTGTTTCAGATATTCAGAGCTGAGAACCCGTTTGACTTCATGGAGAATATCTCACTGGAGGGCAAAACCAACTTCTTTGAAAAGCGTGTGGGAGAGTATCAGAGGATGGGTGTGATGTCAAAGCCCTTAGATAATTCTTTTACTTTGGATGCAGACTTCTGAAAGAAGCGGGACTCTTCACCTGGCTTGAAATGGGCCAGCAGGTTGTCTTACTGACATCAAAATTCCTGCGTTTTAAACAGTGCGTAGTGGTGGGCTTTAGAAATGTTGGTGTAGCAAAAACCAAGGAAAACTATTTCCAGATCTGATGGCTGTATTTTTATAGTACTACATGCTACAATTTTCAGGTACACCAATTCAACTGGGGTATTTGGTTGCCTGTTGAGAGGTGGTCACCACTGGTTAGTCCACAACAAAACTGGGTGAGATGCCTTGGCAAACCGCAGAACTCCAGGTTTTGTACAACCGTAGGAAAACTGCAGAAACTGGGAAACCGCTTTGCCACTAAGCAGGTTTTAAGTCTTTATTTTTTAATTGTATGTAAACCTGGCACTTTAATAAAAGGTCTGGCCTGTGATTCCTTGCACAGGCTGGAAACATGAGTTTAGGGAGGAAAATATCTCTTTTTAGACTGCATTTCGATTTCATTTGTGTTTTACTTTGCTTGCATGTAAATTAAATTACTGAAATGCTGAACATGTCGATGTGTGTGGCTTTCTATAAAGCATGGGAAGAGTGTGTATGAAAGTAAAAACATAGCCTTGAATAAAATTCCAGTTTTTGAAGGACTAGATCAAATTAACTATACAGTTGGATTTTGAGTTTACACTCTCCACTACGGTTCTTAATCCTTTGCCAGCTTTTTGATTATTTGGATTCAGTAATAATTAAGGATACTCTATAATCCTTGTCAGTGTCAGTGAGGCTTGTGGGCGTGATGTTAATGGTCAGACTGCTCTGATCCTGAATACCGACTTGTCCTTTGGAAGAAATGTGAGCCAAGCAGTACAGCTGTAATAGAAATATAAGCGATAGAATGGATGCTTTCACAGCCAGTTATACTTTCTCACTTGTTGCAGTTTTGAGGTTGTTAATGCCATGTGCCACAGCTCCAAGAACTGCAACAAGCAAGACATGTAAGGGTAGCACGTTTAAGATTTTGAACACTGCAGATAATTTGTGTTGTAAGGTTAATGAGGAGATACTTTACATCAGCTTTCTTAATGAAGATTGACCTGTTTACCTCATGGGTGCCATGAAAGGTGTAGGAAAATCGTATTTGGGCTGGCAAAGAGAGATCTGAAGTTGCCAGAGGTTGCTTCACTTCCCTACTCCCCACCTTCAGCGACAGCTCGTGTTGTGCTCCTGTCTGTCTCCATGATCCAGAAGGAATGGGATGGCTAGATCTGGAGACCCAACGCAAGTACAGGATGCAATAGAGTCTGCATAAAGCACTAGAACCAGGGGGCACTCTATGAAGCTGATGGGTAGGAGAATAAGGTCTGACAGGGGGGAAGTATTTCTTCACCCAGAGGGTCATCGGCTTATGGAATGTGCTGCCGGAAGAGGTGGTGACAGCTACCAGTCTGGATGGCTTTAAGGTAGGGTTAGACAAATTTATGGATGACAGATGTATCAATGGCTTCTAGAACGAATGCCTAGATGCATCTTTCAGGCTGTGTGGGGAGGGGGGAGGAACTGGGGCGCTTCTAAGGCCATCTGCTGGGACTCGAGAGCAGGAGAAGGCTTGTCCTTGTCTCTGAGATGTCCATGGGCAATTGGTGGGCCACTGTGTGTGACAGGATGCTGGACTAGATGGGCTGTGACCTGATCCAGCAAGGCTTCTCTTATGTTCTTATGTTCACATCCATAAAGACAAGAGGATTCCTGTTGGATCAGACCCTAGCCCTTATACTCCAGCATCGTGTCTTGCACCAGTGGCCCACCAATTGCTTTTGGGCATCTCATGCAGAAGACCAAGGGCAAAGCCTTCACCTGAGGCCTATTCGCACTTAGGCTTCTGGTATGCAGTTAGGACAGCTCTGGTACAGATACTCTGTGCCAGAGCTGTCCTCTTTGCATACCAGAAACCCAAGTGCAATCAGACCCCTGCTCTCAGACCCCTGCAAATGGACTTTAGAGGCATCTCTCCAACACAATTTACCTGTCTCCTTTTTTCTAGCAGGAGTAGCACTTTTTGGGCAATTCTAAGCAATCAGTATACCTGAATAAGCATTTGTATATTCAGATAATTATCTGGAATGCTGGACAATCCAGATAACCAGTAAATACAGGCGTGCCCCTGTGTCTGCAGGGGATACATTCCAGCTCCTACTGGGGATAACGAAAACCACGGATAATACAAATAAGTTTACTGTACTGAATCTTCCCCTGTAGTCAGCTGTGGTTGAGTGGATCAGTGGATAGTGATTCACCGGGTATGGGCGTGGACCTGTATTGGTCTCTGGATGTCTGAAGCAATAGGGAACAGTGTAAGCAATGGCTGCTCATCCTAGCTTCGGAGGTCAGGGAGGTGGGGAAGGAAAATGGGAGGCAGGGGTTGAACAGGAGCATTCTGTGGGACTGGGATATTATCTGGGCTTTGGATGGCTCAGACATAACCAAAGGGGTCTCTCAGAGGCACCTCAGTGTTCCCAAGTCGCCTCTAATCCACCTTTTATAGCACAGTGTTCAGGAATGTGGGACAGATGTGTGAACAACACCACCTTGAAGACTTAGAGATACTTTTTTTTTGCTGTGTCATCCTTGTTGCTGCAACAAATGGGGTTGGACCCGATGAGCATCCTTTTTTAGGTAAAGTTGCATCGTTTTCAAGGCCTCTGGGTTGGGAAGATGTATGTAGTGAGTTTCTTACCTGTAAATGTTTCTGGCCCACCTAAGGCCTCTTCCAGTGATGTTCCTTGGTTTTTGCATTGATCTGCATAATAACCAAATGTGAGTTGTAGCATTTACGGCTCTGCAGTTCTCTTACGTATCCAAGATTTTTCTTTGAGGTAATAGGTCAAGTTAGCTAATTTCGGCTTCAACTGGAAAGCTTTCACTGGTCAGGAAGTAAATGGGATATGAGATAATGCCAGGGGATATAATATAATCATTTGTGGCTTCCGAGTACAGTATATTCTGGTGTATAAGCCTGCTTTTTAACCCGGGAAAGTCTTCTCAAAAGTTGGGGGTCGTCTTATACGCCGGGGGTAGTCTATTTATAGGCCGAGTATATCTCAAACTCTATATTTTAACTGGAAAAGTTGATGGTCATCTTATACGCCCAGTTGTCTTATATGCCAGAATATACGGGTAAATTAAGTTCTTATTTATTTTTACTTAAGCGTTTATACAGTATCTCATCTTTCACCAAAAGGTCCCAGGGTGGATTATGACACTAAAAAAGATGAATACTTAAAATACTCCTAAGATATCTTTAAAATATAACCAACCCTCCCAGCAGGATATCACCCAGAGGATGCTAAACATTGAAGGCCTGAGTAAAATATATTTTAGTTAGGTCCTGAAAACCATATAATGTAAGACACCTGATGAGCTTCCAGAGGGAAGTGAGCATCTTGAGGTAAATGAGCATCTTGAGGTAAAAGCCTGGTAGAGATCACTGTGATAAATAAAGCAATGGTTCAGGAACACTCGTCAGAGAAATGTCCAGCTATATATAGTAGTGGTAGGTTATTTTAATCACGGGTATTTCTGTTTATATTTAGAAATGGTTCTTCACTGTGAGTCACAGAAAAGGTTAAATTATAAAATTAGAATTTTAAAAAAAATCTCAAGAACAACAAAATGCAACAGCACTGGTCTAACCACGGAGGCCCAGAAGTATGGGTGAAGGAGGGAGAAATATATGAAGCAGTGAATGCTTAACGGCCTCTACAGGCTGTTAGCATGACAACTGTGATGCTTTTAACTAGGGATGGGCGCAGATATTTGAAAATTCAAAAATCTGATTTTAATTTGTCGAATATCGACATTCGAATTTGAATGGAATTTTCATTAATCGAATTTAAACATTCTAATGAGTTTCAGATTTTTGAAAATTCGATATGGAGTTTCTAATAATTCGACTGAATAGAACATATATCACATCTGAATATCGTGTTCATTTGCACTTATAATGCGGGATGCACACAGGGTGAAAATGGGATGCGCACAAATGCGAAAATTGGATACGAATGTTGTTGACATTCATGTATCTGAGTCTGAATCGAATATCCGGATGTATGGGCTCAGATGGTCCGGATTCGAACGGGATTTTCAGAAATCTGGATTTTTGAATTTCGAATTGAATATTCAAATATTTGAATTAACTCAAATTCGAATGCAAAAAATGCATTTGTGCACACCCCTAATTTTAACATTTTTGATTGCACGCTGGGCACTCTGGGAGAGAACTTGGAAGAAGTCCGGTACACAACTGACAGGCTTTCTGCATCTTTCTGTGGATTCTCTTGCGCTTCTGTTTTTTCAAAGGTTTAAAACTGTTTTGCAAACACCCTTTTCTAGCATAATTTTGACAAGTTGTGCTAAGCCATGCCTCCACAGGTGGCAGCATTTGGCTAAACTTTGGTGAACTTGCCCTGGCTGGAACATTGGCTGAGGGGAGTGAAGATCAGGGATGGAGGTGGATGTTCACATTTTGAACACCTGACCAGGGGCATTTTTGCACTTCACTTCCCGTCCGCTGGACAGCAAAGGAGCGTGATTAAACAATGTTGACTAGTACTTGCAGCGCTATGCAGCTTTGGCCATTCCCCCCTCCCTGCAGTTCGGCCCAGGGCCCAGTCCTCCTCGGGGTGCCACCATTTTAGCTGTGGCGCCCTCTGCTATTGCACATGTGTCAGCGGCGCCGCCCTGGAGTTCACACTCTGCACTTGCACAGTCACAGACGAAGTCTATGGTCATCGAGGTGCCAGTGCCTTAGAACAACTCTAGCGCTGGAAGAAGAGTGAACGGTCGCTGCCTGGATGCTTAAGGTAAGTCTCTGGTTAACGTTGGTTAACGTGAGGAGCACAATTTCATGCTCCACACCTAAAGCGATGGTTAGTGAACTTCTGGTGAGGGTGGGCACACTTGGAGGCTGTAACAGCCTACTCTCCGTGTACGCTCTTCACCAGAGGTTCACTAATCCTGCACTAGAGGCTGTAGTGCGAATAGGCCTCAGCCCTATCTCAGTTCCCCAGGACTTACCTAAAGTGCGAATGCTGGTGTCCTGGGATATCCCATTCACCGCAGCAATGGCCATGTGCACTGTCTGTTGTCAGGTGACTGAGCAAAGTGGCATGCCTGGAGTAAGCTAGCAGTGTCATGGACACTTCTTGTGAAGCTGTGCAGCACATTAGTGCCTCACAGCTATCCAGCCAGGGGGATGGTCCTGCATGCTCAGAGCCATTCCAGAATGGAAGTGGCAATGAGTGGTGCGGGATGATCCATATAGGATCCTCTGACCTCCCCTTTCACCTAAGTGGGGAAAGGCCCTTAGAAGGTTAAGCTGTGGGTCAAAACCAGGCACATCCTGAGAGATGAAAATGGCAAAATACGTAGGCACTTCTGTTCCTTAGTCACTCTGCTTGTCTACATAGTCACCATGATTGTCTGTTGTCAGCTTTATATAAATGAGTATAGGTATTTGATTTAGTCTCTGGCATGGTTTTAGAAATGGCTATACCACTGTTCCTTATGTTCTTAGATGTATATACATCAGAGATAAATATTACAAGGAACCTTAGCTTATGTATTTTTAAACAAATCTGGCCTTTTGATGGAGCCCTGTTTGCCTGGTGCAGGAAACGGGGAAGGTGGGAAATTATTATTGTTAATTTGATTTATTTCCGACCTTTTTCTCAAAGAGACTGAAGGCGGCATACGAGATTAAAAGAACAATACAATACAATATAGATTATGAAATAAAACATATAATTAAAACAATACAGAAAGATAAAAGACAGTTAAAAAGCCTCCAGGAATAAAAATGTTTTTCCTTGCTTAAGGAAGGCAGGAAGAGATGGGGCCGTCCTTGCCTCCACGGGGAGGGAGTTCCAAAGTTTAGGGGCAGCCACTGAAAAGGCCCTCACTCTTGTTCCTGTCAGCTGGATCTGAGAAGGATGTGAGACACAGAGAAGGGCCCTGGAGACTGATCTGACCTGCCTGGAGGTCTCATACAGGACAAGACGACCATCATACGGGCATCTTGGTCTCTAGATCTCAAGCTTAGATTACATGTAGTGGCCTCTCAAATGTTGCCTGCACTTCTGAACTGAATATTGAGCAGGGGAAAGATCTGCAATGCTTTTAATAGCCCACTTTAAAATATTAAGCTGTTCCATCATACAATTTGGGTTCCTGGCCTCCACTGATGTTCAGTATTCACAAGAAAAGGTGATAAAGCCGGCTTAGAATGAGTGTGTGCATTACCACCATTTGTCACCAGAGGGCAGATGATTGATTCAGAACATGTTTACTAAATCAAAATAGAGTCATGGATAGCAAACAAAAGGAATCCCTGCCCTTCTCCGAGACACAATTCTGTTTTATAAACATGTACTTTTTGAAAAAGTCAGTAAGCAGACCATTTGCATATTCTGAGAAGTTCTCAGATTAGTATTAGTGGTTTCATGGATCTGAAATGGATCAGGAAGGCTGCCCAGTCCAGTTCCCAGACAACGAAGCATCTACAGCTCGCCATAATTTTGCTTCCTTCATTATAATTCATATTGCTTCCATAATTTTTGTTTGTATCAGTTAGACTTTTTAGCTTGTTTTTTTTAACAAAAATGTTTAAATACCTTGGCAAACATCTTTCAAATATAGTAGCCCCTCCTTATTTCTGAAGCCGCGGTCACACCTTGTTGAAATAATGCGCTTTGAGTCCTGTTTCTTAACAAAACTAACTCCGACCACACCCAATGCCTGAAAATCCTTCCTTAGTTTATCCTCATTTTGGGTTACTTTGCTCACACCTTTCTGTTCCTGTCCTGAGACCCCTTTATGAGACTTTTTTAGATCTCAACTCTCCACCATCACAACACCCCCTGTGCTCTGATAGGATAAAAGTTCTTTTTTTTCTAATTTATTTTTATTTATTTAGTTAAAAACAACACACACTTTCTTACATGTTTATCTTATCACATTATTACATTGTTTTTAATACTTCTATGTGACTTCCTCTGTTCTTCCGACTTCTCTTCTTGCTGTTATTTGTTGCTTCGCTTCGCTTCACTTTTATTATTTTTTTCACCTGCCTTCTAAGTTTTACTCAAAACCATCTGTCATCACTCCTATTTCTCTTAAATAGTTAATAACAGGACTCCAGTCTTCCACAAACTTCTCTATTATTTTATCTTTTAATCTTTGTTAGTTTGTCCATTTCTGCCAGATAGGATAGGATAAAAGTTCTGTCACTCAGCAGTGTCTACCACATACTGGGTGAAAGAGAAGGCAAATTCGTGCAGTAGCCACCCACTATAGTATGGTTTAGCTCCCTTTATCGTCCTCTCCCCCAATCAAACTCAAAAAATGAAAAGGATTGACATTCTATAACAGCTTGAGAATTGTAAGAATCAGGAAAGTACAACTGAAGGGAGGAAAGTCCACAAATAAAATAGACAGGACTTAAAAGGTGTGAGCAATGGGGTCTGAAGATGGATTGAAAAAGGATTAAAGTGAAGGTGTGACTCACAGCCTAAGAGTCAGTTTCCAGAAAAAAATTGCAATTACAAAATTTGCAAATCATGAGGTAGCCCTGAACAGCTGATTTTCATCTATTATTAGTTTCAGCCCCTGAAACCAGAAGTTTGTTATGTCAAAGGCTGTGATCAGACACCGCAAGAAACAAAAAGGCAATTCTTAGGCAGCTCATGCTGTGGTCACACCTTCACTTTAATCCTTCTTTGGACTCCACCATTCACACCTTTTGAGTCCATTCTGTTTTATTTTTGGACTTTCCTCCCTTCAATCATACTTTCCTGAGCTGGGATTCGAGAACAGGTAAAGGCTTGCCCTTGTCTTCTGCTTGAGATGCCCATGAGCAGTTGGTGGCCACTATGTGGGACAGGATGCTGGACTAGATGGGCTGTGGCCTGATCCAGCAGGGTTGTTCAACATAACATAAGAACATAAGAGAAGCCTTGCTGGATCAGGCCACAGCCCATCTAGTCCAGCATCCTGTCGCACACAGTGGCCCACCAAATGCTCATGGGCATCTCAAGCAGAGACAAGGACAAACCTTCTCCTGCTCTCGAGTCCCAGCAGATGGCCTTAGAAGCGCCCCAGTTCCTCCCCCCACTCAGCCTGAAAGATGCACCTAGGCATTCGTTCTAGTAGCCATTGATACATCTGTCATCCATAAATTTGTCTAACCCTACCTTAAAGCCATCCAGACTGGTAGCTGTCACACCTCTTCCGGCAGCACATTCCATAGGCCGATGACCCTCTGGGTGAAGAAATACTTCCCCCTGTCAGACCTTATTCTCCTACCCATCAGCTTCATAGAGTGCCCCCTGGTTCTAGTGTTGTGCGACAGAGAAAATAAATTTTCTCTATCCTCCTTTTCTATGCCGTGCATAATTTTATATACTTCAATCAGGTCCCCTCTTAAACGCTGTCTCTCCAGACTGAAGAGGCCTAGACGTTGCAGCCTGGTTTCTAACGGAGGTGTTCCAGACCCTTAATCATTCTGGTTGCCCTTCTCTGCACCTTCTCTAGTTCCACAATATCCTTTTTTTGTTTTGTTTTGTTTTTTATTTTTTTATAATTGAAATTATAAAGAACATAACAATCCACAACCAACAAATAATATAACAGCCAACAAATAACAAGAAAATCAACCATTAACTACATTGCCTGAAGACATTTAAAGAACAGCAATGTCTACATTACAGTATTGTTTCTCCTATATCCAAGAATTAAATCATTAAATCCGGGAACAAAGATAATAATTTATATTTTATAACTGAAAGAGGAAAAGAAGCAGAGGGACATAAAGCGGGATTGACCTGGGCCTGAACAATCAAAGGTGTCCATTTTTTTTATAAATTGAGCTTGCTGTTCCAAGGCCTGCATTTTGTATTGCTGAGCCGTAATTAGCTCCTCAATATCCTTTTTGAGGTGTGACCACACCAGTTCTTACGTTCTAACCCAAGCTAGCCCGTGTTTCTTTCTCTGTGTGTCTGCTGTTGTGTACTTAGACTGCTCCAAGGGCCACTACAATGGCCGGTGTGGAAAAGAGCTTAGAATCCAAGAACATTTGGTAGGACACAAATTTGCCACCCTAGACCCACTAGGACTCGCTAACCAGATTTCCTGGTGGAAGTTTTTTTGAATAGCAACGAAGCATTAAGACTGTGCATGATTCAATTTAGATTTAGCCCATTGAGTCAGACAAATTGAAAGAGCACGCTCGATTCTATAGGTTTTCCCAGACACTTTTTGTGCTCTCATTAATTAGAGCAGTGTGTGTGTTACAGAACATCCTTGCAATAAATGGCAAGCCACTTGAGGGGCAATTAATATTGACATCAGCTGTAAATCTAGAGAGTGGAAGTGTTAAGAGCCAAACAATGGCAGCAAAAAAACTCACATTCTCAACTACTGAAAACAAGTGATTCACTTTTGTAAGGCTGAGTGTGAGGCCTGCTGGAAAGCTCTGTCCTTAAAACTTGATGGAATTCCTTGTGCTGCATCCGCACAGAGCAAAAGTAGTAACATCTGTTAGCCAGTGTTCCCATCCCACTTCTAATCCATATTAAAAACCAGCAAATGCACTTTTTGGCCCTTTACTGTGGTTTAGAGGTGGGTCAGAACACTAGTGTATGGCAGAGATCGTGTCTAAACTGCTTTTGAGCTGCTTTCTGATGGCATGTGGATGCAATCTTGCCATTGTGAATGCATTTAAAGCTATGTGCAGGAGATCCCCTTTTGTGAGGGTTAGGTTTGGCCAAAATGATACAAATGTCAAGAGTCTCAAAATCTGAAGGAGCTGCTGAATGAGTAGTTTACTCCTCTGCTACTTTAAGTCTAAAAATAAACTGGCAGTGGCAAGTATGCAGACTGTCACTTTTAAATATCACAAACTGAGGTTCAAAACTCTTTATTAATAAACAAAATGAAGCATTTTGAAATGGCCATGCTCTTCTGCCCTAGAGAAGGGTAAACACTTATATCTGCCCACGTTGCTCCTGGCTACTTCTCACAGCCTTTTGGGAGTCTGGAGGAAATTGGGCTGTCCATTGTATACCCAGATGTGAGATTGGTTTGGGCCTGCCAGGCTTTCTCCAGAGGTGCTTAGGCTTGTAGTGAAGAAGTAGTTAATGTCAGGTGAAGAGCATACGCTCGTCAACTAGGCTCCTACAGCCTAGTCTGCCCTCACCAGAAGTTCATTAATTGTTGATTGGGCTTAACCAATATTTACCAAAAGCTTACCTGAAGCATTCAGGGGTGCAACCATTTGCTCTGTGTCCAGTTTCCTGCATTGGTGGGTGGGGAACCTGGCGGCTGCACAGGCTTGATGGCGGCGGCAGCGGCAGCGGCAGCGGCGGTGATCGATAGCTCACCCATGCCGTGACTGGACCTCTGATCCCCGGGAGTGGTGATTGATTGTAGAATCATGAAAGGGGTGTTTGATCATGGGTTAGCCTGTGCTCAACTCGCAACAGCATCTGAGCGGCTAGTAGCAGCAGCAGCAGCAGCGAGGAGGTGAAACTTACAGCTCTGGAGACATTGGTACAGGCTGGTAAACGGGAGGACCATTCGTATTTCTGTCTGGCAATGGACATTTTGGGGAAGCTTACCTCCTGGAAAATGTGAATGTTCCACCTTTACCTGAAGTTTACTGGCCTTAGTTCATGGCAGCCTAATTAGGTAAGTGTGAAAAGGCCTCTGGTTCCAGCCAGGTCTCAATTTTTTTTTTAAAAAAAAATTAAATTACTTAGAGGCTGGGGAAGTCTCAGTAGCCTCCATATTGGGTCATGGGCAGCCCTGCTGGCTCATGGCACAAAAAAAAGTTAGGGAAGTCAGAAGCAAAGTGAGTTGAGGTAAATACCTTGATTTAGAGTTGAGTTTGCAAGATGTTTTAGAATTTTGCACATTCCTAGCTGAGTCAACATTGGGTGCTACTGAATGCATAGGCGTCACTCTTGCTGAAAAGGGCTAGAATTTGCATCCGAGTTACAGTAAGGTCTGTAGTCCTAAGACAAAATCCATGCTCCTTGCTGGGTGGATGGGGACACCGAAACAAACCTCAGCATGCCAGAAATTTATTCTGCCAAACTTCTTCTAGCATTCAAAATAACCAATTTACATGCTAACGTTTATTCCCAGGTTTTAGTACAAAATGTTCTAAAGCTAATTTTTCTCTGCAGTTTTAAAAACAAAACACACTGACCTGACTTGGTCATCTGAGATCTCATTAACTAGAGTTCTACTAGTCAGGAATTATACAAATTACAGCGAGAAAGTCCATGTGCCTGCTAGCAGGATCTTCTCACAGAGTATGTTTATGCTGATCTTATGCAAACCACTATGAATGCAACTGTGGCTGCATACATAAAATATACAATAAACACGAGCATCCTTTTCACTTGTTGATAAGTCTTTTTTGTATACCTTTGGCAGCAACTGAAATGTATTTGTTCAGGCAAGAAGATAATTATAAAGTTGTGCTGATAATAGGAGCCTCTTCAGCTGTGGTCACACTTTCACTTTGAACCTTTTTTGTCCATCTCCTGGTTACAGTGCTCACACCTTTTCATTTCTATCCATTTTATTTGTGGACTCTCCACCCTCCATTTGGACTTCCCTGAAGGGAAAATCCACAAATAAAACAGATATGAAAAGGTATAAGCAGTCAGATCCAAAGATGGACTGAAGAAGGTCTGATGTGAAGGTGTGACCATGCCCTTAGACCGGAACCTGGGCCTCCTCATCTGTACATTAATGCGGATCAAGAAGCCCCGTACTCTTAATCTGGCTCTGTCTGCACAAAATAGAGTCAGATCCAAATCAGTGGGTTTGGTTATTCCACAGGTAAGTGCAGCAATGTGTTCAGCTTTACACTGAAGGCGTTTTTATATTGTTTCATTACTTTAAGCTGGTTTAAACATTTGTGTGTGCGCGCATAATTGTTTTTCAGTTATATCAGAACCTGGAAACATTAGTAATGCCCTCCTGGATCAGATCAGTGGCCTACGTGGTCCACATCACAGGAGGGTCTCATCCTGGCAACCAAGCAGGATTTAAGTGCAATCTTGCCCTGCTCAGAGCCTTCCATCAGTGGCCCTCCAGAGGCATATTCCTCCTATTGCCAGAGGAGGTCACACAAATTGTCAGAACTAGTAGCTATTGACTGCACTGTCCTTCATGAACTGAGTCCAACCCCCTTTAAAGCCATCAAAGCTTGTGGCCAGCACATTTTGTGGCACAAAATTCCCAGTTCCTTCTGTCTGTCCTGATTCTTCCAAGATTCATCTTCATCAGGTTACCATTAGTTCTACTATTTTGGAAAGGAGGAAACCCCCCCCCTCATCTTATCCACTCTAACCACACCATTTGTAAGACTATACACTTCTGTCACATCCCTTTTCACTTCCTTCCTTTCTAGATTAAAAAGTGCCAACAGTTTCAAAGGGGCGTCCCGATGACCTATGTGCCACTTTAGGTGCCTTTCTTTGAACCTCTCCTGGTTCTGCTATTTCTATTTCCTTTTTGAGATGGCGTGACCTAAACTATATACGGTATTTTCAGTTCTGTTGTACTAATGCTTTATCTCTGGGTGTTGGGATTTTGGCAGTTGTATTATCAATTCCATTTGATTTTTTTTAAAAAAACTATCAATTCACAAAGATCAATATTTGAATTGCATTTCTTTCCCTGTCAGGAACACCAGCATCCATTTCAGTACTCAATACTGTATCTATACCTGTCCTTCTTATCAGTGCACATTCCGGATTCTACTGTACTGAAAAGCAATGGTCCCAGTATAGAATCTTGGGGGATCCCATTTGTTATGGCTTCCCATCCAGATAAGTATTCAATTTATTCCTAGGGTCTCTTTCTGTTCCTTAACCAGGTGCTCATTCATAAGAGGACTTGTCCTTTTATCAAAAGAGTTTTGAAATTCCAAGTCAATTCTGGCCCTTTCTGCACTGGCTCTTATATTCTGGATTATATCCCTAAATAGGGATCTGCAGTCCACACGCTACTCCAGACTACAGCAGTCCTTGTAATCTGCACTAGCATGGGGACAGCAGGGACTTTTTTGTGTTTTCCTTCCTGTTCTCAGAACATTAACTTATGTTTGCAGTCCTCTTCTGGACACCGTCATTTTGGTTGCAGCACTCTCCATGACCCCAGGGGCATCAGCACTGTCGCAATGATGACGCTGACACTCTACGCAAGCACAGTAGTGCCTATGATTGTTTGAGGTGCCAGCGCGCTTGCGCAGCACTTCAGACAACCCCGAAGCACCGGAAGAGGTGTGAATGGCCACTGCCCGATTTCATGCTCCACACCTAATCAACCATTAGTGAACTTCTGGGGAGACAGGGCATGCTTGGAGGCTATAACAGCCTCCTCAAAGTGCAGGTGCTCTTCACCATTAGTTCACTAATCGTGCACTACCTGAAGGAGGAGGAGGAGGAGGAGAAGAAGAAGAAGAGTTGGCTTTTCTGCCCCGCTTTTCTCACCCATTTAAGGGAACTCAAAATGGCTGACAAAACTTTTCTGTTCTCCCCACAACAGATACCCTGTGAGGTAGATGGGGCTGTGAGAGCTCAGAAGAGATCTGTGACTAGCCCAAGGTCAGCTGGCTTCATGGGGGAGGGCAGAATCAAACCCGGTATTCCCATATAAGGGTCTGGCTCCCTAACCAGTAGACCAAACTGGCCCCTATAAATAGGCCCTGTAAAAAGGCCCCTGGTAGACAAGGTAAAAGCTTGGGATTGTCCTGTGAGCACTTGCTGTCACCTAGGGGTGACAGCAAGAGGCTATTGTGGACTCTAAAGAATGTCCTGCATTATTCACGTTCCATCTTTTCTGGAGCCACCCCTAGGGATTCTGGGTAAATTGCGCTGATCATAATGATATGGTCTGGAAATAGTTGAATATTGATGTTCAATACAGTCTTAGTGACAAAGGCAGTGAAGCAGCAGGCCTAAAACACAGTCAATTTCTTTGTGTGCTAAGAAGTGCACTTTCTTTGTTTGCTTGAAAGGAATATAATAAGCAGCGCTGAGCTTGGATGCTGCGTTCCCCCAGTTAGCTGAATGGAAACACCCACTGAAGCACTGGTAAGAGGTAAAGTGTTTGTTCTATCAGTTTATTTTTACTGAAGTTTGGTTATTATCGGGTCAACTGCTTAGCTCACTATTGTGGAGACACAAAGAAGGATTAATTATCACAACAACAGAGCCATAACCATGGGTTGGAAGGGGAGATTCTTAAAATATAAACCTATCAAACATCAAAAGAAAAAAAAAAGATGTACAAACTGAAATCCAGTATCTCTGAGGGAAAAGACAGCCTAGGTACATCTTTCAGGATGGGGGAGGGGAGGGCAAACAGGATGCTTTTAAGGCTGTTTGCTGGGATTTGAGAGCCTTGGTCTTCTGTGAATGCCCAGAAGCAATTGGTGGGCCACTGTATGCGACAGGATGCTGGATTAGATGGGCTGTGGCCTGATCCAGCAGGGCTTCTCTTATGTTCTTAGGTACTTTAGGTGAAGTACCAAAGAAACTAAAGAAATATCTGAATGATACTGGATATATAAAAAAGTTCCCCTCTTGGAAAGTCCAACATGGTGGATTTGACACCGTTCTGCAAAAGTATCCCGCTGATTCCTAAATCCTTGGCTGAGTTTTGAATTGGCAGTGAGTGAAACCTCCAGTCGTTAGGTCTTCAGGATTGTACAGTCAACACATGATGATAGTGGTAACAATCATTAAGAAACCGATTTCTCTAGAAGTTACGCAGTCTTCAGTAACTCTGAGAGAAGCAGCCTGGATGGCAATTTAAAAGGAGACCAAGGACCCAGCTGAGTACATTCAACACCCCATCAAATTACAGAAGGTAATTCTATTTTAATATGCTGCACACTGCTCACTGAAGTGTTAAGATCTGGAAGAGTTGCTAAGAGGCAACTGGTTGAATGCTCCATGTGGTAGCTGGGTTGAGAAGGTGGTCAGGTGAATACCTGGGTGGTTCCTATCCACTTTAAAGGTCTGAGTCGCAAGCTTATGAGCCTCAGTATTTTGTCAGCTCTTGATACAAGAAGTTCCTGGATTCCTGGTTATGAATCCCTGTTCCCAAGCCTTCTAGACCTTGCCAGTCTGGACTCCTAATCCCTGAAGTTTTGATTGTCCTGACTCACCTGCATTTCCTTGAAACCCACCTGGTACTTCTAGCCCTTCCAGTCTTGTGCTCAGCAGTGAGTTATTTTGGCTTGGGCCATGGCCACACCTTCATTTTAAATATTCTTCAGTGTGTCTTCAGATCTGACTGCTTACATCTTTTCATTTCTATCTGTTTTATTTGTGGACTTTAAACCTTCCACAAGAATTAGCTGATAACCAGCCACATCTGACTCACCAATTTTAGCCCTGAATTGGTGTTTGAAGAAATTTGCAGCTGAACAGATTCTGTGCAGAGCAAATACTTGCCAACAAATTCTTTCCCCCAGGTTTATTAAATGCCCCTGTTTGTTAATAAATGATACGACAGGAAGGACAGTGGCACTGAAGCGCACACGCATACTGTAGATAACATTGTGTGATGCTACTGGAGAGGAACATAATGCCCACTTGGAAATGCTGGCATATGTTCTCATAACTGAACGCATGTGGCTCCTCAAAGAAACTGTCTGCTTGAAAACCTGAATCAGAAATAGGAGACAGGATTTGTTTTCTAAAGGGAGACTGTCTGGAAATGATTGAAGAATAGGATTCTCTAAATAAATGCCTCAGATTTAGATTTAGTGAGTCATGGCATTAAAGAAGAGTAGGTGATCAATAAAAATCAGACTTCTGCTTCTGAGTTCAAATCCAATTCTGCTTTTGTTTGCTGGTGATTTTTTTTTCTCTCCTGACTGATGATATTTGGGCTTAGGCTTAACTGCCCAATTTATTCCAATTGCAAACCTTTAGCGGCAGCGTCATTTTGGTGGCTGTTCAATTGAGGTCACAACCTCTCTGTGAATTGTATGAATGAATATTGATAGATGAAGACCTCAGCCTCAAGATCTCCCAGTTTTGGTTGAATGTATATTTCTCCTGAGACTAACAATTAAGGCTCCAGACATTCCTTAATTTATTTGATAGCCTCTATTTATTTATTTGTATTTTCATCCCACCCCATACCTGGAGGTATAGGTATTTAAAATTAAAACAATAACAGTATATATTAAAACAACAGTGTCTGCAAGTGGGAAGGGGAAAGGTATCCCCATTTAGCTGAAGGCCAGGACAAACAGATGTGTCTTCACTGCCTTCCTAAACATGTAGAGTGAAGGTAATAGGCACACCTCAAGGGGGAGACAATTCCATAGTCTAGGGGCCATCACCGAGAAGGCCCTCTCGTGGGTGCCCACCCCTTTTGCTGCTGAGAATGGTGGTACAACCAGGATGGCCTCTAGAGAGAAGCTGGTTTGAGGGAGTAAATAGGAAGGAGTAAATTAGGGTGCAAGTTATCATCAGTTAATCAGTTGAACAACTGAACTGCTAATTCCTATATGATGCAGCTTCCGATCAGCCCATCAGGTGGACTGTAAGCAGCTGTGCCATCCTTGCACGGCTTCCGACTGTCCTGTCAGGTGGGAAGTGGCAGAGGTGGGATGGTGCAGTTTTCTGCAAGTCTGGAGGTAACCATCATAATAAAACACATAACAAAACAATTCAGTTACATTTATACAAAAAATCAGTAGGACACACTGCTTCCCAAAGGCCTGAGTGTACAATGAGGCTGAGTTGATCAACAAAAGCAAGTGCGCTGGCACCTCAGTTGACCCCAAACATGACTGCATGTACACAGAGCATCACAGTTGCTGTGGTGCTGCCAGTGGTGCGCCCGCAGTCGCACCAGGCTCCAAATCCAAGATGGCGGCATCCTGTCAGCAAACAGACACGTGCCTGGACTCAGGTAACTTTTCAGATGTGTGGGGCTTAGTCTGACATGTATTATCGTTCTCAAGTATGAGCACTAGTATACATTAATCTGTCATGCACTTTTCCCGTCCAACGGACAGGAAGCTAAGGGCAGAAATACCTCCAGTTCCTCTCGGTTCTCTAATTCAGGAGTTTCTATCTTCCTCATTGGTGATAGGCTGCATTATAGGATACCAAAGAGGATAAAAAAATCAAATTGTCTCCTCTGTTCTCTTCTTTTTATTATCAATTAGATAACAAATGGCAGTGAGCTGGAACTTTCCATTTCAGCTGACTTGAAGGCCTGGTTCTTGCACCGGTCAGCATTTGTAATAATGAAGTGTGTATACTGATTTTTGGGATACCAACTGCACATTACTTTTGCAGGCCATACAGAGGTCGGCCACCCTTGTTCTAAACTTTGGCATCCCAAAAACTCATATCAGAGGCCAGATTTTCAGTTTATTAAGATGTTTCTTGGATTGCCCTGTTCGTCCTCAAAAGTTCAAGTGAAAAGCAGTAGGGCTGTACAGAGATAAAGCTATGACGAAATCAATCTGAAAAATCAGAATGCTCTAGTCCCAAAATAGCAGCACTTGGTCTGGATTTCTAATATCAAGTAGCTATTTTCCAGTCCCAGATAGCAGCACGCGGCTTTCTTTGAAACCATTAGAAGCAAGGCCTATATACCTTTCATGGTTCACTCCATTTCAAAGTTTTGTTTTTTAACATCTCCCTCCGGTATAGATGTGCCACCATGGTCTGATTATTCCTCTAGCAACAGAAAGCAATGCCGCTATGAATATGGACCAAGGGATAATTTGCATCCTTGCCCCATGCAGAGAATTGTATAAGTAGCAGATATTAACAAGCTCTTGTTAATTACTCATCTACAGATTAGTTTGCAATTAGGCCTTTGTTCCTTTGGAATCACTGCTGTCTTTTAGTACATTCTCATCAACATGATGATGACACATCATTCCTCTGAACAGTTAAGTGCTGTTCTCACATTAATGTTGTCTCTCTCTCTCTCTCTTTATTATGCTTCAAACCTTTGGGTCCTGGTTTCTTAAAGGAACAAAAAAGGCAGAAGCAAGGATGGCTGAAGATGGCTGCCATCGGGTACGTGGTGAAAAAGTGTTTCTTTTCACCATAATGGTGAAGGCATTGTCAAACCATTACCTTCTCCCGCTGTGATTTAGCCACCTTTGTCCTTTATTTCTTAAATTTCAAACCACAGTTTAACGAAAGGATTTTAGATGTAATGTTGCGCAAGATGACTATCTTCTTTAATATTGGGATTTGGGCCAGCCAGAGGCTAGAAACATTTATAGTTGTGAGGTAAAGACCAGAGGTGTTTCTGCACTTTGCTTCCCATCCACAGGACAGGAAAAGTCCTCCATTGGTGTGCACTAGCATTTGCACTTGCGAGCAGTAGTGCATGCCAAGCCAACCCCCAGTGCAGCTGTAGACCTACCTGTGTGTCCAGACACGTGTCTGGGTGTGCCGCCATGCGTGGGCAGTTTTGTTTGGGGGTGATCTGAGGTGCCAGTGGTACCAACAGAGGTGCGAATGGTCACTCCTCTGGCCGGAACAGGTAAGGGTTAGGATGCATGTGGTGTATCACTGCTAGAAGACACTGGGGTAGCTTCTGGGAAGGCAGGAGATGTTTCTGATGTGGTAGGACCTCCTGCAAGTGCAGATGGTGTTTTCCAGAAGCTACCTCATCATATACTAGCAGGCCAAGTGTGAACTGGCCTTGGGTCTGTTGCCATGATTGTGCTTACTAGAGCTCAAAACCTGAATTGATAGAAGGGCAGACAGAGCCTGGAAAACTTGCATATCAGACTAGCAGTGCAGATTTCTGTTAGTGCTTTTTCATGCTGTTGTACCTTACCTTGTTTATCCCAGACCTACAGAGTAGAGAGACTGCTTTTCATCTGAGCTCTTGCAACTGGGAGGAAGGAATCAGCATGATGGGCTTGGATGAAAAGGAGATGAGACTCCTGCATCCTGAGTCCAGTCACTACAGCTGACCAGCTGGTCCACTTGGCTGGCTGTTGGCTGGTATTTATTTCTGATAGGACTCTAGTCCTATTTCTGGCCTTAGACCCTTTCAGTACTCAATAGTGATACAGATTAAGAAGCCCCTTAATCTGGATTATGACCTCCTGATGTGCACATTAATGCAGATCAAGGAGGACCCACCCATACTGGCTTGGTTCCATCTGCACTAGATGGAACCAGATCTGGATAATCTGTTGTAGACTCGTTTAACTGGGTCTACCTCCAGACCAAGGCCCTTGTTCTGGATCGTGGGAGGAGTGCAGATGACATGTCTCCATGATCCAGAACTATCAGGAAGTGTTTTCCAGCAGTGTACCATAGCACGCTACCCAAAAGCACTCCCCCAGCCTAGGAACTATTGTTCCTAACTTCTGGAGCATGGGGTGGCGGTGGTGGCTGCAAAACCCACACAAGCTTTGCAGCTATGGGGTAGTGTGGGCCAGACCAGTGCAGATGGTACTGATCTGGCCCATACCTCCAAGTAATCTGGATCAGTGAGCCTCCACGGAGTGCATCCTGCTGACCTGGATTACCAACTGTTTGTTAAGGCCCCATTCTACTCTAGCTATGCCTCTGTCTCCCTGCTCATAGCCACAGACATTTTCTTCTCCATTAGTTATTTGTTATGAGCAAACCGCTTTTCGGTGTATATTTTCATCAGGGAAGAGTTCTTCATCTGACATCATCCCTTGCCTAAAGCAATGGAATGAAATGATCCATGCTTCCATTTGTTGTCTTTCTTCAGTTCTGGGGTTCTCTGACTTTGGGGGTGGGGGTTACCTCACTTAAGAGTGAGCCCAAGTGTCCCTCAGGCAGCCTTCCTAAGGCCTGCAAAACTGGCTTGGCCTGGGTCAGCGTGGCTTGTAACAGTGATTAACTGCCATTTCCCAGTCTTTTGTGACTGAATGCCACAAAGCTGTAATGGTATGTACCTGTGGGCCAGAGTAGGTGGCCCAAAGACTGCCAGAGGTCAATTCAATGAGGCAGGAGAGTGGAAAGTCTCTTGTTCTCATAAGGGTACCTTGTCTGCCACCTTGGGAGCAGGATCTCAAGTTCTGGGATGGAGGATGTTAGCTGGCCCCAAAGGTACACTTGACTGCAGTGTTAGTTATGAGGGACTGTTCTTCAGATTTTTAAATCTGTCCCTTGAAGGAGGACACATAATTGTAGGCACCTGAAATATTTTGGGGTAACAGACACTACAGAGCTACTTGATACTTTTGTGCTTTGTGGTTGTGGAGGCTGATATGGAGGATACACATGATAAACAAATTAAATGCACATTTTAGTTTAAACAATACATTTCTCTTTCTCTCTTTCCTCCCCTTTCGACAATTCTAAGGATGTTATTGCCCATTTTCTGTCTTTCGTTGTACTACCTCTTAGGCAGGAAGAATTCTTTACATTCCTTGCTACCCTATTTTGACAAAGTCCCCAAATTTGACATTGTTAATCTTTTCCATCTCCCAAACCAATTGCTGAAGCTTTAATGTGAAATATATTCAATAAATTCCCATGTGATTTGGTTCTTTATATATTACCACGGCAACAGAAATGAATTACATGGAAGCAGTTTCTCAAGAGCTATCATGTTACTTTAGTAATGTGAGAAGTGGGCCAATGTTAAAGAATAACTATATATTGCAGAATACTCCTAGAATGAACTGGGCCTTTTTGCATTTAGCTGTAGTGGATAGGACCAAGTAGATGAGTGGTTTTCAACCTTCCTAATGCCGCAACCCCTTAATGTAGTTCCTCAACCACGGGGTCGGGGCAGCTGGGAGGGGGGAGGGAGGGGTGGCGGGAGGCTCATTGTGACCCCTCTGAAAGTTTGACCCCCAAAGGGGTCGCGACCCACAGGTTGAGAACCGCTGAAGTAGATGGAATCCTGTGAGGGCAGATGCCTCTTGGTGCAGAACAAGGGCATCTATATTGGGATAGTCTATGCTTCAGCAATACCCTCACAAGCAAGACTTTTAGGACTTATGGTTTGGTTTGAATGATAATGGATTTGAGCCAATCCCAAAGGACAAGGAAACAACTTGGCTGATTTTAATACAATGTTATTTTATTAAAATTTAAAAGACATACAAGAAATGACTTTAATATTATTACATCAGCAATAAAAAGCAAATGGCATCAATAAATTACTAGCAAGATTGGGAAAATTAGTCAAAGGGCAACTTGTAACTTGCAACAGAAAGAACAATTCCTAAGTTGGCAAATTAGTCAAATGGTGACTTCTAGCAAAAGGGAAAGTTTTACCGTAACTGTGGCACAGGGAAGCAATCATTTCCAGTGTTTCTCAAGCTTAGAACCAGGCAGCAGTCTGTGATAAGTTGAGCAGGGAACTGAATATAGGGTTAGCAAGGCAGGTCATCATATTTCTCGGCAAATCAGAGTCAGTTACTAGGCAAGAATAAATAGAATTACATGGAAAGATAAGAATTAAGCATGGGAGAGATGGTCCCATGGGTCAGAGCCCCCAATTTAATTAGCTTGTCCCTAGTGATTTCCCCCAGTTTGAGTATCAATTGTTGTCTCCACAAGGCCTTATCAACTGGGCCTTCTGTGTTAGGAAAAATAGTTTCTCTAAAATAAAGAGTAAAACAGAGGAAGGGAAAGAACAAATTTAATCTGATAAGAAATAACCTAATATAAATTAAAAGGAAAGAGAGGTGAAGAGAAAATTGCTTAAGACAAATGTGTTGTGGGGCAGAGGATGAAGAAAATTATACCTTTTGGGGGGAGGGTCTTCACCTGATCAGAAATGTTCTTTACAGAGGTGCACAAAAGCTACAAAGGATGGTTGTCCAGACATTCACACAATCTAGCAGGTGGATTGCAATGCTCGTAGCAACAGGCCTAAGGAAAGGTAGAAACACCAGTGTTCTGGCTGATGTCTCACCTCTTGGTCCTGGCAAAAATGAGCTGTAGAGTCCAGGAGACTAAAGTGTTAATCGGTCTTTCTTGCCCTCAGAGGTGGTGTCTCGACATCAGGTAAGCCTGATTATATGCTTGATCCGTGGTTGCCCTTCTCTCGTTCAGTGGCAATAGTACGAAAGGAAATCAAACTGCTTTCATTTCTCAGCACACACACCAAGCTTTAGTGGAGAAATGGCAAGTTCAAGCCTTAGCTTCAGAGTGATCTCAGCAGCATGATTTCCCTACCACTCTCTGGAAACCCAAGCACATGCGCCACAACCAAGTTCAGGATGAAGTTCAGCACTTGTGAAGGTGGGATAGACTTAGGGAATCACAAAGACAGTGAGTAGAGGGGGACACCATTCTTATACCCAGAAACATACCACAGGGTCAGACAGGAGAGGAGGAGGAGGAGGAGGAGAAGAGTTGGCTTTTCTACCCTGCTTTTCTACCCTTTTATGGGGGCTGAAAGCAGCTGACAAAGCTTTCTGTTCTTTTCCCCATAAGAGACACCCTGTGAGGTAGGTGGGGCTGTGAGAAATCAGAAGAGAGCTGTGATTAGCCCAAGGTCACCCAGCTGGCTTCATAGAGGAGTGTGGAATCAATCCTGTGACTATGAGATATGAGCCTGACACTCTAACTACAAGATCAAACTGGGATGTCAAGACAGGAAAGGGGATGAACAAAGGATCAGGCAGCTTTGATTTTGCCATTTTCTAGTTTGTTCTTCAACTGATTAGCAGTAAATGGAGACTCACATCTCACCTTTCCTTTACCTCTCTTGTGGTCCTGCCTCACAGTCTGCCGCTACCCTCACATGTTTCTTGATAGGCTGCATCTTTATAGCTGCTTTTCTATTTATTTCCATTTATAATCAACAATTGAAAGTTTAAGCTTGCAAGAAGAGAAATCAAAACATCTCATTTTAATATATTAAATTAATCTGAGTTACGCTTTGTTTGGTTTTCCCAGCGCTGTACCGAAATCAGAATTTCCTCTGATATGATAAGCATCTTGATGCTTGGTGAAACTCGGTGTGTAATGCATAGAGCTTAGGGATTTTATCAGGTTTCTGATTAGTTTCAGGGTAAGCTGTAAATAAAAGTTATATCTCAAATTAATATTACTTATTTTTCTATAAACTTAGTGTGAGATCTTATCTGTGATGTGGAGTTACGTAGGGCGTTCCTGCACTTCCATGGTCTGCTTCTGGGCCTTTTTCATCGGAACCTTAGAGAGGAGCAGAGAGGACCCTCCCCATCTTAATACGCTCCATCCACACAGGACAAAGCATAGACTGGACTAGGTTGTCTAAAGTGGCATCTTGGGCCAGATTTCCACTGGGCAATTTAATCTGGGTTTTAAGCAGTTTTTTTAAAATCACTGGTGAAGTCAGTTTTTTTGTGTTCCCACTGTTAGTTTATAATGTGGACTCGCAGGGGAGAAATCCCTTCCCCTCAGCAGAATTCCCTCCCCGTGCAGTCAGCATTTGGGCACCGTCATATCCTGACTTCATTGGGGTGGGCAATTCAAATCCCACCCTCTATATAAACCTTCCCCGGATCAGATCATGGATCAAAAGAGGTCTCAGCTTTTGTCCACTGCTTTCCCCCCCATCTTGTATCCACCATAGCACAATTTCTTTCTCCTGTTAACAAGACAGTAGAACATTAAATGTCACTTTCCCTTTTTCCTTATAATGGCAGGGGGTGATCGTGATGGGGAAGGGAGGGAGGGATGAGGGATGAAGTAGGCAGGCTTAAGAGCCACCAGCTTTGTGCTGGATCAGCAGAGCGTGAAATGGCAGGCATCGAGGCCGAAGTCTTTCTGATCACTGCCTCTTTAAGTAAAATCAGACATTTTTGACTCACTCCCCGCTATGATTTGATTTCTTGTTACATTGTAATGGTCTGATATCTCATTACATTGTAAGCTACTGCAGGCTCTCCTTGCTCTTCCCTTTCAGCCAAGCCCAGTATCCTTAGCATGTAATGGTGAGAGCATGGGGAAAAGGGGAGGAAATCATGGCTTATCATTGGATCAGGGGAAACAGAGGAGAATGCCCCAAAAGCATGGTTGCCCCCCAAACTGCTTGTGTTTCCATTGCCTTCCATTATTTCTAAATCCAGCAGCAAGACCTTTTTTGATTCAAATATAGATAATTTGCATTTCGGGACCTTTAATCCTCAGAAACTGCATATTCCTTTAAAACTTTGTGAATGGTCAGTGCTCAAACTGATTTCAAAGCACTTTAAATCTTGAATGGGAACACCCTTTGTCGGGTCTACCAGTAGATATTATTTTTGTCTGCTTGGGATAGATTGCTTATTCCAAAACAAAGCATCCCACTCTGGTCTGGTCTACCAGCCTCCAGTGAGAATCGGTTATTAAAATGTTATTTTTGTTTGCAAGCTCTATTTACTTCTGCTATGAAAAGAAAAATGACAGTTAATCCCTGTATCAAGCATATTATGAGCATTAATGCCATCAGATCCTTGAAAGCTGAATTATTGCCTCTTGTGTTCTGAGCCATTCCTAAGGTTGATTGGACTTTTCATTCCTTCCCGTTATCACTTTTGTGCTTAGAATTACAGGATTGACTATGGCAGCCTATATTTACCCACATTCTTGCTGCTAAGGGAATGGTTTCAGTGCAATAGAACAATTGACACTGCCCTGTACCAATGTATATTTAGGAGCCTCTAGCTGTTAAGCAGTGATAATTCAGAAGACCAGCACAAGACTTTTAATGTGAACCTGTGAAAAAAGTCAATAAGAAAGTCATTGAAGAAGTTGGTTTGCTGTCGAAACACATCTGGTGTCCATCACACATTTTCAGACTTTTCTAAAAACTGAAATGTATTTGTTGGCTCATTAGAGACCATTTGTCTGATGAACTATATGCATAGCTGCGTATTTCTTGCAGTAACTGGATTTGCATAGTTATAGGGTGTTTTTCCACTGTCAAAAGTACCCAGTTTTGCACCCATTTAGGACCCATTTGGGTGTGAGCTGGATGACCCCATTTCCACTACGGCACCTATTTGGGACCCGATTGTTTCCACTGCCATTGAGGAAATCCGGATCTAATGGGTACATTTTGGCCTTTAATCTGGATTTTCTGTAGACCCCTCTACAATGGGGTCTTCTCCCAGAAAATCTGGATTAAAGGGAGCCTGTTTCCACTGGAAACAGGCAATGGGGTCCAAAGGAGGCTAGGGGGAGGGGATGCAACTTTGACCCCCCCCAACATTGGCTTCGAAGTCACTTCAAAGTCACTTCGAAGTTGACTTCACATTCACTTCGAAGTGACTTTGAAGTTGCTTCGAAGACTGCACCCCCCTGCCCCCAAAACACCTGGGGTAATGGACCGACCCCTTGTGGGTCGATCCGAATTCCCCAGATGGGTGCAAAGCTGTTTCCACAGCAGGGGTGTTAGCTACACCTCCTGTGGAAACACATTGGGTGCTTCCCTTAATCTGGATCTACTAGATCTGGATTAAGAAATGTACCCATTCCTTAGATCTGGATCTTCTTAGATCCAGATCTAAGGGCTGCAGTGGAAAAACACCCATAGTTTTGCTGGTGCCAAACCTTTTTGTGTTGTTTGTATTTTATGTTGTTTATCGTGATATTATATTTGCAGTTTACGTCAGATTTGAAAACAGAAATACATAGAAGTGTATGTCATGCCTGCAGAGCATCTTTCATGCCCTTGAGACAAATATTTGGTTAAAGATATTATAGGCTTTTCTATGTATTAGTTCAAGAGGGGAAATAGAGATCTATAGCTTTAAGAGAGAAAAGGATTATGGGAAATTCTAGGGTCCTATACTGCCTCTCCAGTTGGTTTCAGTTTTGTGTGTAGTAAGATTTCAGCCAAGTCAGACTTGGAGAGAGTATTTTCCTTTGACAAAGATAAAGTCCACAGAAGAGAGATAAAAGCCACAGAAGAAACAGAGAACAGTCTAAAACAGAAGGCTAACTATCAGAGAAGAGAGAGCAAGGTATTTAAGAAAGACTGTTGAGAGAGAAGAGATCAGTTTCATGTTATTTGTGTTTGTAACCAGTAAAGCCTTTAAGAATCTAAGAAGTTTGTGGACAAGTCTTTTGTTCAGGCTGTGTTTCCTAGAGCCAGACGTCTTACTACACCTAAAGTCCATAGCATTGCTCTGGGGACAAAACAGTGTATTTACGTTATTATACTGTCAGAGTCAGTTTTTAAAGAGTGTTTAATTGGCAAATTATTCTGTTCTTCATCTTTGTGGAGTTTTTTTAATCTATCCAATCCACACCTGAGGTTTAAGTCAGCTTTTGTGGACTTTCAGAGTGCGAGAATACATCAGCAAAGTGACAAGCAGTTTTCTTTCAGTGTTAGGTAGCTCAGAAAATTCACCTTTGGGATAGATAATGTGGATATAAAATTACTGATCGCATTGCTGATGTGTTCTCCCACTCTGAAGGTGGACTGAAATTGGATTAAAACCTAGATGTTGATAGGCCGTACATGACTTCCTCAAAGTTCATGCAAAGGGAGACATTAATTTGAAGATTTCAAGAGAGCCGTGGGTCTTCTTCATGGGAGCGCTCTGTGAATTACCTCTGGTTTAGATCTCAGATTCCTCAAGTTATCTGTAGAAACTTGTTATAGTTTAGAAGCAGCAGTTCTATTTGGTTGGTTACAATGACTTGCCTCTGCAAAACCACTGACCCAAGAGAAGAGTACATTCCCTTGCCTCAAAATAGCTTTGCTTCTGTGCTCCTTATACCATATTTATAATGCTTTTTTTAAAGCCGGCAGGCTGATTATCTTGTTCTGTTTGTTTGTTCGAGGTTGTTTTCCTCAAACTGAGCAAGGGAAGTGAAATCTCAATGAGAAGGTGGAGGCAAATTTCAACCTGAATGTTATCAGAAGCGTAAAAGGAAGATAATAAGAGGCTTTGGGCTTGTTTGTGCAGGCACTAATGTCTCTGAAAATGCTAATGGGTTGTGTTCCATCCACTTGTGAAATTGTAGTCGCTGCTGCTAGAGTGAATAAAACAAGATAAGTCAGTTTTTAAGCAGCAGGTGGTCAGCTGGTGTCATTCAATAAATACAATTAAACAAGGCAAATGATTGCTCGCCTGCCGTGTGAGAAACTGTGGCATCACAGTATCAGATTTAACTTTCCTTGACTTTCTCTCTTTCTATGTATGTGCAGGGAAAGGAAAGTTCCGTCCAACGTTTCACTTAAGTCCTTGTCACAACATGAGGCATGCTAATGCTGAAGAGCTGTGACCCAGGACATCTGAGCCCTGTGTCTGTTTTTAGCTGGCATAATAAGGACTTACTCTCTCCTGGGCACCGTTTCTGCCCCTAGTCACACCTTCTGCAATGTGGGTGGCAGTGTCCCTAGACTGAGCCCCTGTTTTTGGAAGTGGGGAACAGGATGTGTTACGGAAGAGGCGCACAAAGTTGTTTAAGAAAAGCAGACTGTTATATGGTGCTCTCCTGCTAGATCCAAATAGGATGGTTGCACCACAGGCCCTGTGCATATAATCCCTAAAAGTGCCTTTTCTGTTTAGCCAGAGGAAAGAGCTTCTTCCACACTTATCCTTCACTTACTCACTTCTAGGGGTGTGCACAAATGCAATTTTCAGATTCGATACAATTCGAATCGAATATTCAAATGTTTGAATTCAGAAGAATAGAGAAAAAACAAATGTATTCAAATTCAAATTGATTTGAATGCATTCATAACTATTCGTACAAATATTCTATTCATATTTGAAGATACGAATGTTGACAACATTCGTATGTGTCCGTACGCACCCGTACACATCCCGTTTTTATCCCGTATGCATCCCGTTTTTGTCCCGTACATATCTATACAAATGCGTATGGACATGAATAAGATGCGTACGGATATGTATGTAATGTATATGTATCCGTGCACCTATGAATGTCCGAATAATTCATATGAATGATTCAAAACATTCAAATTCGCTTGAATGGTAAAAAATGAATATATAGACGTGTTAGCTGTGGGAACGAGTGAAGAAAAAAAACCAACACAGTCGGATGTGCATTTTCAAAACACACTGATAGTGAGTCTGCCTCTCTCCTGGGAATGGACTATGAAGCAGATATGCTGCAAGGACGAGAAGTGTTTGCGAGCACGTAGGCCAAATGGGAGGGGGAGACAGAGCTCACACAAGCCCCGGAAGTTGTCACAAAACAACGTCCGGTTGCTAGTATGTAAAAGGCTTCTGTAGTCTTTGCTTGTTAGCCGTTTTGCTTGTTTTGCTTGCTTGCCGCTTGCCAAGAATGTAAGCTGATAACATGGAATGGATTGGAGATCCGCCAGGCTAAAGCCTGAACTTGCTTTCTACATGCCTTTGTAATCTTACTTGCAATAAATTGTAGCTCATTAGAAATAATACTTGGACTGCCGTGTTTTAATGAGCTGGTATGCTGAATGCTGGGAGCAGAGCCAAGAAATTCTGCCGGCGCAGCGAAAGGCCAGGAGATGGAATAGCAAACAGGTAATCACTCTGCATCCAGAACTAATCTACAGATCTAATCAAGATCAACAAGGGTTATGGGCCCAGATCGTTATCTGCTCTTATCTGATTGCTATCTGATGGAACCTTTTTTGCTGAGACTGGGAGAAAGGCTTTTACCCTGAAGCTGAGGAGGCTGTCTGGGCTAATTGGTAAGACTGTTTAAGACGGAACGTCTGTGTCTTATCATAGTTGACAGCAAAAGCTGGGAAAACTGCCAAGATCCTGTCTGTGAGTTGCTTAATGATGGAGCAAGCAAGGTTTCCGAAATTAGATAATTCCAACTATGCCGCCTGGCAAAGCTATTGTGAAGCACTCCTGATAAGAGAGAATCTCTGGGATGTCGTTCAAAATGGGGCCACCCCGGCGACGGCGGAGCAGGATAGAAAGGCCAGGGCCACAATCTTGCTTACAATCTCTCCCTCGCAACTTTCGCACGTGAAAAACAGGCTGACAGCTAAAGATGCATGGGACTCTCTGAGAGCAGTGCACCAGTCGCAAACAGCCTTGTCTAAAATGATTTGGTGCCGCAGGCTGTATTCCTGCAAGATGAAAAAGGGAACAGATCCAGCAGCTCACTTGGAGCGGATGACTGATTTGTTTAATCAAGTCCAAGGTCGCGGGGTCGAAATCCCAACTCTACAACGAGCTTTCATCCTTCTCGGAAGTTTGGCAGATGAGTATGAAAACATTCTGTGGAGTCTACAAAGTTTTGATGAAACGCAGATTACCCCAGAACTGGTTGCTGCGCGTGTCTTGGAAGAGAGCCAGCGTCGGAAGGACGAAACAGGGCTCCAGAGGCAGCATGCAGCGCAGAGACACTCTACTAATCTGTCCGAAGACTTCAAAGGCCTTCAGCAAGAAAAGGCAGCTGTTTCTAGGGAAAAACGCTGCTGGGCTTGCGGCCAGAAAGGACATTTACAAAAGGACTGTAAACAACCAACAGCTGGTAAACCACAGGGCAAAGGGGCTGCGAGCCGGGGCCAGAAAGGTGTGGTGGCTGTTGTACGGGAAGTAACCTGTAAGGCAGATACCTGGGTTTTAGATTCAGGTGCCTCTACTCATATGGTTAACAGCGATAAGCTTTTGAAAGAGTTGGTAAAATCTGATATACATTCCATTGCCTTGGCTGATGGGAGGGCAAGATTGGTGAAGCAAATGGGTAAAGCTTATGTTCCAAGTTTTGGGAAAGATTTTTCCAGAGTCTTATGTGTACCTGAGTTGCAAAACTGCCTCATAAGTGTGTCTGCACTGACATCTAGTGGTTACACTCTGGTTTTCACAGGGAATGAATGTAACATTAGCTTGAATGGCCAGGTGTGTGCTAAAGCTGTCAAGAAAGACAAAATGTATTTTTTGGTTGACAAAGCAGGGGAAGCACACTGCTCACAGGTCGAAAATGTGCCCTTACACTCAGATTGTGCCCATTACTACCATAGGGTCTTGGGTCACACTAGCTTCACAAATTTGCAAAAATTGACACAGGTGTGTCCAGACCTTAAAATTCTTGCATGTGATTCTTTTTTGGACTGTACCGTGTGCAGCAAGGCAAAGCTGAAAGCTTTTCCAGTTGCAAAACGTAGTAAACGAACCACGCAACGGCCTTTTGAAGTAATCCATGCAGATTTGGCAGGTCCTATGGGCAAAACTTTTGGTGGCAATCAATACTTCATGGTAATTGTGGACCGCCACACAAGGTATTCCTATGTAATGCTCATGAAGGAGAAGAGTGAGGCTGCTCAACTTCTCAAAAACTGGGTCAACATGGTTGAAAGACTGTTTGAGTACAAGGTTGGGTTCTTGGTTACAGACAGAGGGGGTGAGTTTCTGTCTAATGATCTGAAAAACTGGTTAAAGGTAAAAGGGATTCAGCATGAAACAACCAACCCAGCAGTTCCACAGGAGGACGGCCTAGCCGAGTGAAGAATTGGGGTCCTAAAGCAGATAAAGGACTGCCTAATTCTCGATTCACAGGCTCCGGAACAGCTCTGGGGGGAGGCTATACTGACTGCCAATCATATAGCTAACCGCACTTGGAATTCCTTTGTAAAAACCACTCCATACCACATGCTGTTTGGGAGATCACCAAATCTGAAATACCTAAGAGTTTTTGGACAGTACGCTAATGTGTATGTTCCAGCAAACTTTAGGAAGAAAGGTGATCCCAAATGGAGGAGGCTGATGTTTGTGGGTTATTCTGGCAACAGCTACAAGTTCTACTTGGGCCATGGGGAAGTGTTGTTGTCCAGAAGTGCCAACTTTGAGAAACATTCTGGGTGGGATAGGCTTCATGCCAACCAAGAGGTTTTTCTCAAGCTGGGCCAAAGTGTTGCAAGTGCTGGAAATGGAGGGGTAATGAAGCAGGATGCTTCTGCAGGGCCTCAACCCAGTACTTCTACACAGCATCATACACAGACACACCCTGCCACTAAGGTACAAACTTCCTCGGATAGCTCAGACACGGAAGATGAGAAAGGTAGAGTCAAGGTGATCATACCTAGACGGACTCAAAGGGTCAGGAAACCTCCAGATTTGTTGTGCAAAGTGCAAAAGCTTTTTCAGTGGTGGCTGAACCAGAAAACTTTGAAGAGCTACTCTCTTTTCCTGAAGAAGAGCAGCAGAAGTGGTTTGAAGCCATGGAGCAAGAGTACTCGTCTTTGGTAGACAAGCAGGTGTTTGAAATTGTAGATAGGCCGGAAAACCAGAAGGTTATAGGCTGTAAGTGGGTTTTCAAGTGCAAAGAGTTGCCAGACGGAACCCAGAAGTACAAGGCTAGATTGGTTGCTAAAGGTTACTCACAGCAGAGGTTTGAGAGTTTTGACAAAACCTTTGCACCTACTGCAAAGGCAGAAAGCCTGAGGCTGATCTTAGCTCTTGCAGCTAGAAAGCAGTATGCAGTAAGACACTTTGATTTTGAGACTGCCTACCTGAATGCTCCCCTTGATGAACTACTGTTCATGGAGCAACCTGAAGGTTTCGCTCAGTGTAAGCAGCAGAAGGTTTTTCAGCTGAGGAAAGCACTGTATGGTTTGAAACAGAGTGCACACTGCTGGAATCTTTGCATTCACGAGGAATTGGTCAAGTTGGGGTACAAACGCAGCATTGCTGATGCTTGCGTGTACACTAAGGGTGAAATTATTCTTGCTATCTACGTAGACAATCTCTGTGTCATTGCTAAGTCTGATAAGGAGATTGCTTTAGTGCAGAAGGAGTTGTCTCAGAAATTCAAGCTCAAAGACCTGGGAAATCTGAAGTTTTACCTTGGGATCGAGGTACAGTGGACTCAGGATGGCAAGTGCCTGTTGAGCCAGCAGAAAAAGATTGAGAAACTGATTGAAAAGTGTGGTTTGCAGAATGCAAAGGTAGTGAAGAGTCCAATGCTCACTGGAACTTCTAATGAAGACTCAGTGAAACAGTTTGAGAATCCAAAGTTGTTTCAAAGTGTTTTGGGAAGCTTATTGTATATAAGCTCGCACACTAGGCCTGACATCAGCTTTGTAGTGGCTTTGCTTAGCAGAAAGGCAAATGGACCTACTGTTCAGGATTGGATCAGGATGAAACATGTGTTAAGGTATCTCAAAGGTACACAACACAGAAAGCTGGAGATCCAAGGCAATCAACAAGGGTTAGATTGTTATGCTGATAGCTCTTTTGCATCTGAGGAGAATGACCGAAAGTCAGTGTCTGGGTTGCTTATCAAATTTGCTGGAAGTCCAATTATTTGGCACAGCAGAAAGCAAAGTTGTGTTGCTTTAAGCAGTTCAGAAGCAGAGTTTGCAGCTTTGTCTGAACTTTTGGCTGAGATTCAGTGGATTAAGCAATTGCTCATTGACCTGGGTGAGACAGTGGACCAGCCCGTTAGAGTTCGGGAAGATTCACAGACTTGCATAGCGATGGCTGAGTCTGAAAATCTCAAGTGTCGAACCAAGTACATAGGGGTCAGGTATCAGAATGTACGTGAGATGGTGCAAGATAAAGTCATAAGACTAGAATACATTGGGTCTGAAGACAACATTGCTGACATTCTCACAAAACCACTGCCAGCGGGTAAACATGAGTAATTGGCAAGCCTGTTAGGTATGACACTGTGAACCAAATTGTAAATATTGACGTACATCCAAACTGTGTTTTGTTTTTTGGAGGGGCGTGTTAGCTGTGGGAACGAGTGAAGAAAAAAAACCAACACAGTCGGATGTGCATTTTCAAAACACACTGATAGTGAGTCTGCCTCTCTCCTGGGAACGGACTATGAAGCAGATATGCTGCAAGGACGAGAAGTGTTTGCGAGCACGTAGGCCAAGTGGGAGGGGGAGACAGAGCTCACACAAGCCCCGGAAGTTGTCACAAAACAACGTCCGGTTGCTAGTATGTAAAAGGCTTCTGTAGTCTTTGCTTGTTAGCCGTTTTGCTTGTTTTGCTTGCTTGCCGCTTGCCAAGAATGTAAGCTGATAACATGGAATGGATTGGAGATCCGCCAGGCTAAAGCCTGAACTTGCTTTCTACATGCCTTTGTAATCTTACTTGCAATAAATTGTAGCTCATTAGAAATAATACTTGGACTGCCGTGTTTTAATGAGCTGGCATGCTGAATGCTGGGAGCAGAGCCAAGAAATTCTGCCGGCGCAGCGAAAGGCCAGGAGATGGAATAGCAAACAGGTAATCACTCTGCATCCAGAACTAATCTACAGATCTAATCAAGATCAACAAGACATTCAACTTGAATTAGAATGTCCAAATTCGAACGAATTTGATCGACTTTCAAATGTTTTGAATATTTTTGCACATTTCTACTCGCTTCATTTCAGTATTCAGACTGTCAGGCCCAGGTATGCCTGACAAGTCTTAGGCTGCATCTAGACAGGGTGTAAAACCCAGGAGTTGCCTGTAGTTATGATGGGATTGCCAGACCTACTTATGCTATATCCTGAGTTATCCCTATAGTGGGGAAAAAATGATCAACTCACATTTTCCCAGTATAGTGATATTGATTTACCTGTCTGGATGTTGTTGCCGGGAGCCGGTGGCTACCGTGCATGTGCAGGGTCTGAAAATGGCAGCTGCGCATGCACGGATGGTGGTGATTGGGTACCTTTTCTGTGCTGTTGTGATTATTCCAGAGGAGCTTTACTCAGACTATCACTAATTAATGAGATTTTGGGGTGATATCTGGAGGCTGATTGGGCAGAATTCCCAGGTGAGACAGGTGGTTCAGGCTGATTGGCTAAAATTCGCAAGTAACATGGCATGGGATGATTGGGTGGAGTTCTCAATGGCACATGGCATGTACCAGTGCTGCTGTGGCAACTGGAACTTGGAAGGCAACCTGTTGGCCCTGCTTAGCCCTTCAGCACGGGACTGCTGGCTTGGTGCGTAAGGCCAACCGCATGGTGCACACCCCAGCCCCTTGGAGAGGAGCCAGTGGTTCAATTGGCTCATCCCTAAGGCTGACCCTGTATGAAGTTTAATGGTAAGAGATTAAATGTGCATTGGGGCTTTATGGCAAGATAATCTTGTTTTCTCTCCTGAAAGAAATAAACTTTAGACTTTCAGAACCCTCCCCACCTCCTGAAATAGTCTTCTGTTTCTTTTAAGACTCAAAACTTTTGCAAGTTACCAGACTATGCACAGAGCTGAGGTAATTGCACTAAATTGCCTCTTAATTGTCCAAATGCACCCTAACTATCTCTTAGATCTCTTGTAATAAGGTGTCTGGGCTGGAAATGAGGGAAAGCATGAGGTGGCATTCTGATGAGGGCAACATCATAGAAGCTGAACCTGTGATGGGCAGCCTGGCAGAAAGCTGTCAGTTTGATGGGAGTGTGGCACTGAGACCATAATATTATGAAATTAAGGGCCAATTTCAGGACTGAACGTGACCTTAGGAAACTATTATTTGTAGCAGACACCTGTGCCAAAATGCACTCCTTTTAATAATTTATAGCATGTGATGGCCAATTGAATTTCTTTGTTTATTTGCTGTTTAAATCTTTCCTTATTCACAGTAATGAAGGATAAAGGAATAAAACAGCACCAGCAGAATAAATATTGAAACTAGTAATTAATAGTCAGGGAGGCTATTTCAACAGCAACCAGTAAATGCCCAAGTATCCAAGTACAATTTAAGTAGGTGCTGAAAACTTACCAGGAACCTCATGGTCTTTGATGCTCCTAGGTTTGGAGAAAACAATATGGGGCAGTTGCTTGGTATCATGCAGTGTTTTCCCTCCCTCTTTTTAAAATGTATCTTATTTTCTATAAGCATGTAAACAAATATTAAACAACAACCAAATGTACAAAGCGAAACACAAACCATACAAATCATAGGGAACATATAAACAAATCAAAAGAAAAATATCCTAATCCAAGTATCCTACTTGGTCACCTGTACCCTATTTTTCAAAATTAAGGCCACGTCCCTATGCATGTTTGGTACGGTTCCGGACGCGGCATCGACAAGCAGCATCCCCATGCGTTTTGGATTTGGTCCGCAAAAAGCAGACCAAATCCCCCCAAACCGTGCCAGAAAATACAAACCGTGGCATGGTTTGGGGGTCTGGCACACATTGCCTAGCGATGCATGGGGACGATTGCGGGCTATCCTGGGAGGAGATTGGTACTCACGTCATCAGTAGGTGGGGTGTGCTTGCCGTTCCTGCCCTGTGCATTGGAGATCGCAGCCGCTGACATTTTAAAATCCCGTTCGCCAAGGCAGACAGGATACTGGCTTAATTTTTGTGCATTTTCCACAGAAATATTTCCACCCCCGTTTTCAGATTGCCAAGACAGGCAGGATAATGGCTTGATTTTTCTTCCAAATCCAAAAATTTTCAACCCCCGTTTCCCGATTGCCAAGGCAGTCATGAAATAAAGGCTTGATTTTCTCCCTTTTAAACTTGCCGGGTGTTCTTGCAGTTCCTGGTGGAGTCAAGGTGCACAAAACTGCTCAAGCACCTAACTGCTGCTAAACCTCATATCGGCTTTCAGTCTTTTAAAATTATGTATAAATGTATTATTATGAAGTAAGCTTTATTTTACTTTTTTTTTGTGCCTTCCAGCCCAGTCCTGGCTTTCAGTGCCGCTAAGGGAGTGGGGGATGCGGCACAGGGATGGGCTGACGTCAATCCAGCTTCCAGTGAGGAGAGAGGGGGCAGAGAGGAGGTGGTGCTGCTCCCCTGTGCCAGGGTTTGGTGCGGTTTGCATGGGGACGCCTCCACCCTCACCCAGCCTGCACCTAGCCTGCGTTGCCGGGAATGGCATGAAGATGGGCTGGGAGCCATCTTGGACTGCTCCCGGTCCCATGTGTTCCAATCCTACTCTAAACGGCAGGCATGGGGACGCGGCCTAAAAAATCTTAAATTAGGGCCATCCTAACAGCATCCTTATGTTAACCATCTGTTTAAAAATTTCTTTTCAGCGGAATCTAGGGAAGATCTCCTGTTCAGTTCTTCAATGCACAGGTTCCAAATCAGTCCAAATTGTTGAATGTTATTAAGACCAAGTATAGGCAATTTTCCAGGTATTGTCTCCTTTCAATTATCCCTCTATATAGAGAGTCATAGCTAGTTCCTCATCCATGGAGGCCACAATAGCTATAGAGCTTTTTACAACCTGTGGTGTGCGGGCTATATATTACAATAAACTCCCTCCAATCTCAAATATTTGACTGAAAGATACTTGTTCATCATGAGTTTCCATACTGTTCTATACCATTCTACTTAAGTCAGATTCAAGGCATATTTCCAATTATGCACAATACATTGTTGGGTTACTGACACTAAAAGATGGAATAGTTTTTGTTCTTCCATTCCAATATTCAAACCGGAAAAACTGTGTAGTAAGAATATTTTTGGAGTTTGTGGTATATGTATTTGGAACATTCTCCTCAAAATTCTATGGGTTTTTTTCCTCAAAAGCATTTAATCGGGCGGCAATCCCAACACATAAGGTAATAAGCTCGGTCTATTTCCGTATCCCCTCCAGCCTTCTCTGTTATTATTCCTTAATGTATGTGACATATGTAGTGGTATATAATACCATCTGTAGATGAGCTTAGTGAAAATCTCTTCAGTTGAGGTGTGTCAACTTTGGGTGTTTTTCCACTGTCACTAAAAGTACCCATTAATGGGTATGTAATGGCATTTTTGTACCCATTAATGGGTACTTAATGGGTACTTCTAGTGACAGCGGAAAAACACCCTTTGTTTCATATTTATTATTTTGTTCCATTCATTAACAGATATTACTGAGTGAATATTAGTCTCCCATAGCTGCTTAAGAGAAGCCATCTGTGTATTCTTAGTGGCAATTAAATGGGAATATATATTGGAAATTATGCCTTTCAATGACTCTGTTGCTTATTTCAATTTTTTTTCAAATTTTCATATCAGTCTGGTCAATGCTCTTGTTATTTCAGGAGATTTAAACCTCCTTTCTATGACTAATCATATAAACCATCTTGATCCATTCTGAAATATCACTTCCTTAATTTCAGATGTTCTTATAGTTTTATTGGGTGCAAAACAGTCCCCTATAGTGATAAATCCCTTTTCTTCCAAACTCCTAATACATTCCTTAGGTATTACCAAAGATATTTTCTGATAATTCCTTATAGGAGTCAGTAAAGAAGAAGATGGCAAAAGTTTGTGTTGCCAGATATACCATACTCTCATTTATTATTATTATTATGGGGTTCTGCTGGTTTATATCTCTTCTTTGTACCCCTGTAATATATAGTATTACTGCTGATAATTTTTCTTGGGATGATTCATATTTTCTCCACCTTGGTTGGGGCATACGATTAGAATGTAACCCGCCAGCTATTACTGTTGCTTGAAAATAAGTTGTAGGATTTGGCATGCCCAAGCCCCCTTGGGCGGATGGTTTCTGAGTTGTTTTCTTCTGAATCCACATTTTCTTGGAATTAAACACAAATATTTGAATAGCTTGTTCTGTATTACTGAGCAGAACTTTAAGAAGAGCTAACGGTATTTGTGGGTATAGAAATAATATTTGTGGCAATACCTTCATTTTTTCTGACTGCTACTCTAACCAACAATGAAAACTTTTTCTCTTTCCAATACTCCAAATATCTTTTTATCTGATGATATAAAGTCCCCATAATTACACAAACGAGTTTATCAACATTTCTGGTGATGTTTATACCAAGGTACTTAAATTACTTACTGTGCTCCTGAATGCCTAATTTACGCGGAGTTCTTTCCCTTAACGGAATATTACAAAATATGGCTTTCGATTTATCTGGGTTAACTTTAAGACTCGATACTTCTAAATATGTTTTCAGTGTTGTTCCACTTTCTCTGCTGTTTCTAGTGGAGACACTGTGATTAGCAAAGTATCTGCAAAATTCTGCAGTTTTGATATTTTGATTTGCTTACTGATGAAGTTTTATTGTATTATCTGATCCTATAAAAGACAGTAAGGTTATACTCACCCTTCCTTTCCTTCTGAAGGCAGTTTTGCAGGACAGTATGTTGCTCCAAAGAAAGTATGAAATGTAGTGGGTCTGCTGCTAATAATAATGATAATATTAAAGTATATGCAGTCTCTGAACTCGACTATATTACAGGCATTATTTCAAATTTTAGTTTCTACAGGGAAACATACGTACGTATGTATGAATGAATGTATGGTCTGTGCATACAGTACACATCCTTTGCAATGTGAGAAGGCACATATTTGGGGGCATCAGTTGAATGACAGCGAGCATGAGGAGCCTCTTTTCCATTCCCACTTGATGTTTTTATGTTGTCAGTTCCTGGCCTTGAAAGGAACTGCCAGAGGAAATGACACCCTTTCATGCTGTCCTTGAAACCCTTGGAGACATAGCACCATGCAGTTTTGAACTAATGAATGGAACTTACATGTCAAGTAGTTCCAAAAAGACAAGACCAGGAACAATGTTACTGCTCTACATTTCTTGTTCTAAAAGCAAGGAACACGTTTGACTTTCAAGTGCTCCTTATAACTTTGAAAAATTGAGTTGTTTGGAGAATAGTTTGAAAACAGTAAAGCAAAAAGCTTTTTAAACTTCAGTCACTAATGTGGTTAAAAATCAATTAGCATATGATAGTGTACTGCATGGTTTCTCTCTCTCTCTCTCTCTTAATTTTTGCATGTATTAATTTATACCTCCAGAAGTCAAAAATAGTAGGGGGTTAAAGAATATGAGTATAAAAAAAGTGATTTACACTTTTCCCCATAATGAATGCAACCCAAATAATATTAGCAAAGCATATTTTTCATTCATGGTTTATTAATGGATTAATTTCATCTTCATTCTTTCTTTCATCCTAATTCTTGATTTCATCAAAGGCCAACTAATAGTATTCAGCATTATGCTTGCATTCCATCGATTAAAGTAAGGTGAGATGTAATAAAGTGCTTTTATGCTGTTCCTAGTCTCCAGGTCTCATGGTACTATAAACAGGACATAAGTCCTGACATTGATGATTGTTAGGAAAATTCCAGACCACTATGAAAACAAGTTGCTGCTCTATCAGCAATTACTATTCATACTAGTTTCTTAATAAGCAGATGGTTCAGAGAGAAAAGATTATTTTACTTTGAACATGCAGCAGCATAGGAAGTCCGTTTTCCAAAACCCCATCAAGACAAACTTTGAACCTCCCACTTCCAGCACAATCTAATATACCTAAACCCTGCCGATAATTACAATATTCCCGGTAACGCCTTCCAAGCAGGAAGAGAAATACATATCAGATTTCTCTGACATGCGCAGTAGAGACAAGTCCAATGGCTGGCCGGTTCAGACCAGTTGTTCTTTGAAGCTACCTTATCAGTTTGTTTTTGCAGACACAAAGATTGAGGACATCTTCTGCGCTTATTTGTTAATCTGGATCAAGGAACTGCTAGGAACACACTGGGCACATTTTTGCATCTCTGCTTCCTGGTGACAACCTTCCCAGGGAGCGAAGATGGGGGCGGCAGATGAGGGATGGGGGAGAACTCCAGAGTCTGTGGTCGGCCCAAGTTTGTGGTAGTATTGCCTAACAGCCCCAGGCTGGCTGGCACTGGATTTGTGTTGTCTCCTGGGATTCTTCTCTTCCATTGTTTTTCAAAATGTGCCATTATGGGGGCAACCACTGATGCCAACTTTGGGTACATCAGATGAACAGGAGATCTGCAAGGGAGTGAAAAGCACACTAGTTGTTTCTGGTGGATCTCCTGCAGGAGAGGGGACCAAATCTGATCCACCAAAAGCTTCCCTAACAGGAAGCCAGGATTGTGCGTTCGTTTGTTCGTTCGTTCATCATTCCAAAGGTTGAATGTACAGTGTACATAAAGATGTTTGAACTAAATAAAATTTACCATCCTTTTCATTTTCCAACCTATGTATGCACAAGTTCTATTGGAGAGATGGAGAAACAGGACTCTCCACCTGTTGCTGATCCTAACTCCCATCAGGCCCAGCGGTATGGCCACAGTCAAGGATGAGGCAAGGTGTAGTACAGCATCTGAGTGTTTGTGTCACAGGTTCCCAATAGATCTGTAATGTGAAAGAGATACATAGCACTCTGAGGGCTATGTTATAAACATTCTTTTTCAGCTCTTCTTAAAGAGTAATCTTTTAAATTGCGCTGTTGGTAAAAATGGTGGAGAATTTTGAGTGCAAGGCTGTACTCAGACTTCCTGGAGCTGCATATCAGAATGCGGAGCCAATATGAAGCATCACGCATGACAGCTGATACTTTGCAGTGGCATCGCTTTGTAGCCCAGAGGTGATTATTGTATGTTTTCAATACATAGGTCTGATCACACTCTACTGTATGTATTTTTCCTTTTTCAAATGAGCTTCTCAGAGCAAGCATCCCTGGGAACACTATCTCTTTTAACTCTTCTTTGCATACATTCAGGGAAAGAGTGCTTGTGATGATTATTTAGCAGCAAATGAAAGCTAACAACAGATGGGGAGATAAACCCAGATGGGTCCAGTCATCTTTCTTTCTCAATCAAAGGAAAACATTTCACACTAAAAAATGTTAAAACCTGCCCAATGCAACAGTCACCTGGTGAATAAATGTAGAATTTTGTATCCTTCCACTCATTTTAACTGCCCAGTATCAAGAATTAATAATTAGTATTAAGCAGTAACACATTTGAGGAACAGTCTTTACCTATCTCCCATAGGAAGGCTTGTGAAATAACCAAAATTGCTAACTTGAGGACTTCAAACCTGCAAGGAAATCTGATTTGATTTACATAAACTTTATTGCTTTGTCACATGGATGAATGTACAAATTGACATCTGTGCCATGGTGAAGACAGACTAAAGTCCTTTCTCCACTGGGCCTTATTCTGGGTTATATCCCAGAATAGGGACCAGCTGTCAGCATGCTAGTGCAAAATATGGCAGCCCCCGCCCACAGCCTATCACAATCTGCACTAGCGTGTGGACAGCTGGTCCCTATTCCAGGATATAATCCAAATTAAGTCCCAGTGCAAAAAGGGCCTACTTTCACATGCAGGGGCAAGTGCCCATACATAAGATGCAGCTGTCTCCTACCCAGTTCCTGAAATGGATGGCATTTCTGCAGAGCTGGATTTCCCACTTTCAAAGGAGATGTCTGTTCGCCACATCAACTAATGCCAAACCTAACTCTAGAGTGATAGGCTACATGCACTGTACTTGACCTGACTTCCAGGTAAATATTCAGCTTCTGAAGGATTCTGGGTGGTAAGGAGCTTCAGCCCTTTGGCCTTCATCCTTCTACCCCTTGCCAACAGCTGCTCAGCAATCTCATGCTGCAATGGTGCTTATAATTAGGGGTGTTTCTGCCCTTGGCTTCCCATTCATTAGACAGCAACAGTGCATAACAGACTTCTATGTACTAGTGTTTGCATTAGGGAATGCTAGTACATGCTGTCCTAACTGCCGTGTGCCCGGACACTCACCCACATCTGATTGTGTGGCCGACATTCTGATTGAGGCGCCTGGTGTGATTGTGCATGTGCTGGTGCTGTCACCATGGTGACGATAATGCTCTGCACATGTGTGGTTTTCACGTTTGGGGTCATCGGAGGTGCCAGCATGCTTGCCCAGCACCTCAGATGACCCCTCACACTGGAAATGGTGCGAATGGTCACTGGCTGGATGGGACAGGTAAGTTATGGGTCAGGATTGGTTCGGGTTAGTTTGTTAGTTTGTTTGTGGTGTACAATTTTGTGCACCACCGCTAGTTTGTAATAGGTGAACATCTGGGCAGGCAGGGTGTGTTTCTAGGCTGTAAACACCTCCTGCAAGTGCAGACACACCTGTCCAGATGTTAACCTATTGCAAACTATGAAGCCAAGTACAAATTAATCTTAGGTCTAACCCATATAAACTCTTAGCAACTTGGGCAGCAGATGTAACAAATAGTTATATTTTGGATAGGTATATTTCACCTTCCCCACGTCAAATGTGATTGTATTTGTGATGAGAAAATGTAATTGATTCTTCAGTCCTGCTATTAAAGGATGACAAGAATTACTGTACAGGCAAAATACCCATTTTCCGTCTCCTGATTGTTGCTAAAATACTGTTCTGATGGATAGGGCAGTGCTGAAACAGATATATTCGGGATAAGCACAAGTATAGATGAGATAAATAACAGGAATTGCTATGAAAGTGATGTAGAATGAAAATTGATGTGTTGTATAAATTTATAATGGATCCATGCACCAGATGTGTGCAACCATGGTAATCTCAGAATAAAAATGGATCACCCATCATACAGAACATTTTATGGCACGACATGGAAAAAATGTATGAGAAGATTTTAATTTTCACTCAGAATTGTACAGATACCCCTGAAACCTGTATGAATGGAGGGATGCCTCTAAAGAACATGGGCTGGCCTCTGTGGAGGGAAATTATATTGTCACCCTAATGCCTTCCTTATAGACTTGCCACCAGCATGTAGTTGCTGTACAATATGGACTGGTGTTTCAATTAAGGAGGCCACTTGTCAAAATTGTAGGTAGCAGTTCTTCAGCCCATAGAAGAATTCAGATGAAAAGCATAAATGATTTTTTTCCCTTTGCTATAGGCTGATCTCTGATGCTAGTAAGAAACAGGGGAGGTCATCACAGCTTGTTTTGAGCTCTTCTCAGTGTGCTTCTTAGTGCAAAGAGGCAAACTAGATTGGCTGACGTGCGTAATGTCTTGTGTATGCAAAAAAATTACTCTATAACTACCCTTTTCAAATGCTGCTCATGGCCTGAATTTGCATGATGTTTTTTCACTGACCCTGCTATATTGGAAAGGTCTTCCTCCTGGTTCTCTGCAGGGGGGAATTGGTATCAGCTTCTGCAGGCTGGAAGGCAAGTTGGCCAAAGCTTGCTGTTTTACTGCTCACAGAATCAACCTGGAAATAGTATGGATCCCATGAGGGAGGAAGGCATGTTTAGTCTTCCCCTAGCAACACCTATTCTGGAATTGTCTGACTCAGTAATCAGGAAAGGTGACATTTGGCTTTTTATGGGCGTGTTCTCATGCACATTTTGGTCCGAATTGAAATCAGGTTCGGGAAGGGGCATCCCCTTACATCATAGATTTAGATTTCCGCAGACCAAATTGCCCAAACCAGGACCAAATTTGGTACTGGAAAAAAAAAACTGTTCTCGTCATGGTTTGATGTCTCATCATGCATTGCTTTGTGAGCCAAGCCTGTGCATGGGGACAGTGCTGGGCTATTTGAGGAGGAGATTGGAGCTCATGTCATTGGGAGGTGGGGTTTCATGTCCTGTGCTCGCCGTTCCTGCCCTGTGCATTGGAGATTGCAACCACTGGGATTTTTTGGGAGTAAATGGTGTTAAAGCCGAAATGATGAGGCGGTCAAGTGGTCTTTGCTGCCCCACGAGACTCTTTTATACAACTATTTCACCCCCCCTTTCCCAGTCACCAGGGCAGACAGGATAATGGCTTCATTTTTCTCTCTTTTCACCACCGTTTCCTGATCACCAAGGCGGCCATGATAATGGCTTGATTTTTCTCCTTTTTTCACTTGCTGGGTGTTTTCTCGTGGTTCCTGGATAGAGCAGAGGTGTGCAAAACTGCTCAACTGCCACCAAATCTTGTAGCAGCTTTGCTCAAACAGCTGGGATTTTTTAATTATTATTTTTGCTGTTCAATCCTGGCTTCTCTGTGCCGGTAAGGGGGGGGGGATGTGGCATTTGCAGCGGGTGGCACAGGGGTGCGGTGATGTCAATCTGACTTCCAATGAGGAGAGAGGGGTCAGAGAGGAGATGGTGGTGCTCCCCTGTGCCAGGGTTTGGCGTGGTTTGCATGGGGACAGCTGTATCCACACCCAGCCCACACCCAGCCTGTGTTACTCAGAATGGAATGGCATGGGGATGGGCAACATTCAGTCTTGGTCCTGCACCTGGTCAAATACAAGCCCAATCAGAGCCAAACAGCCTGTATGGGGACGTGGCCTATATCCCACTTTTCTCACCCATTTAAGGGGACTCAAAGTGGTTGACAAACCTTTTCTCCCCACAACAGATACCCTGGGAGGTAGGTGGGGCTGTGAGAGCTCAGAAAGAAAGCTGTGACTAGCCCAAGGTCACCCAGCTGGCTTCATGTAAGAGTGTGGAATCAAACCAGGAAACTTTCAGATATGTCCAGATATGTACTCTCCTTTGATTCAGTGCATCTTTATAATGCAAGAAGAAGAAGAAGATGAAGGTGAAGAAGATGGCACAAAGTATGCTCTAGAAGAATGCTGTACAGCCATCCAGTGGGTGAAAATTCCCCCCCCCCAGGAGGCCCTTGGCTATGTGGGAGGCACATGTACTGCTTCTCCCCCTCATTAAGCCTTTCTGCAGGGGACTCTTGCTGCTCTTGACCAAGCAGTGCTGCTACAGTATTGTTGATGCTTTTGGACTGATAAACAGACTTCCTTTTTTCCTGGTGAGGGCAGCAAGAGGCAAGTTTGGGGTCTCCTTTAGATCCCATGATTACCTCTTGTCAACTGGATTCACCCTAAGTGTATGAAATAGGGGTGTGGACAAATATTTGAAGATATTAAAAATTTGATCGAGTTCATCCAAATTTCGACATTTGAATCAGAATTGAATGTCCATAAATTCAAATTTAAAAATTTGAATGAATTTTGAATTTTGGATCTATTTGTTTGAATGATCCGGACATTCACATGTGTAAGGGCTCGTACACAACGCGTACTTGTACATACGTGTCTTTCCCGCATCCGTACGCATAACTGAGGACTGAAAATATGGACAAGGGCAGTTCCCTTGTAACTTGGCAAACATGGCTTGTCAGAGCTAGCTAGATGCATCCGTGAGGTCCAAGTATTCGATGTATGTTTCACCGCGGGATGGGCAGATTCTTGTTATTGTGAAGAAGTTGGAGATAAACTTTTGCTTCCATCTTGTCTAAGTTCAGATACAGCCCATGCCACTATTGTAGTATTATTGTATAATATTTTATTGCTTTAATTTTCTTTTTATCTGTAGCCACAATTCATGATACAATAGCTTGAGAATCTCTCTCTGTATCCACACTATATATGCGTGTTCTCTCTCTCTCATCATTTTTTCTATTTAATAGGCACTGTAGTAATCCAATGAGTTCCTTCTGTTTCATATTGCTTTCAGTTAGATGCTCCCTGCCTCCCCTTTCTTTAAAAACAAACAACATAGGAGCAATGTGGCACATCTTCTCCACATATCTCTCCTTTCTTCATATACAGTATTACAGAAATTTTGGGGGATGTCACTGAATCTTTATACCCCATTTATCTCTGTGTACCCACATTATTGGACGAACTGGTGAATTAAAATGATCAATCAGCTACAAATAGCCTTAGCTTTACTTGACACTGTGACAGTGGAAAGATAGAAGCCTTGGTTGCCTATCTCCAGAATTATTAGGATCATTTTGCTTTCGGATAACAGACTCCCTTCCCTCTTGAGTTCAGTCTAGTCTCTGACCATTTCTTTCTTGTGCTGGTTGCTGGATAATATGCCCTAATGACCTGTGTGTTCACCAGCCTTTAGGGATGCTGAGGTCTTATCCCAGATGGAGAAATTTAATGGATGTAATTTATACTAGGAAGATCTACTGATGCCAAAATGGTTCCATGGTCATCAGGATAGGGATCACATACCCCTGCATCTACTGAAGACACATCATGCCATAAGTGCTGCCTGTAGTGTTTTAGTAGCAAAGGGGGAAAAGCACTTGGCTATGTTCAGACATAATAACGGGGCCACCTCAAAGGTGCCTCAGACAGACAGTCTGTGGTCCGCTTGTTCCCAATATGTTTTTTTTTGGGGGGGGCTAAGCCACCTCTAAGATGCTCCTTTTTTTTCCTGTGTCTGATCACAACCTCAAAGTGCTTCCTCCCTTCCTTCCTGCACAATATTGAGACCAAATAGCACAACCCTACATTTGCAGAAAATGATCAACTTCTGGGCCCATTTCCTCTGTCTGCAAAACAGTTATGGCCAGAAAAACCAAAGCCAGGAAACACAATCTGGGATAGGGACCAGCGATTAGCATGCTAGAGTAGACTACAGCAGACCTGCATGTGGGGACAGCTGGTCCCTATTCTGGAATATAATCCAGATTAAGGCCCAATGGAGAAAGGGCTCTATCTGAAGGCAGATGAAGGGCTTTTCTGGATATCTGATATAAGAGTGAAGATAGATCTCAAAGCAGTGTCTGCCATTTGCATCCACTTATTGTATGCAACTTTGACAAGACAGTGCTATTCTCATTTGCCTTTAAACAACTCATTGGTCAGGAAGACTGGGAGGGAGCCATGCCACATGTGGCTCCCCGTCCACTGGATGGGAAAAGTGTGTGACAGACCAATGTGTACTAGCATTTGGACTTAGGAATGCTAGTACACATTATACTAAGCCCCACACCCTCAGAGACTTACCTGTGTCCGTGTACATGTCTGATCACTGGCAGAGCCCAGCCATGTTGAATTGGGAGCCTGGTGTAACAGCGTGTGCTGTTGTCATAACAGTGATGACACTCTGTGCATGCACAGTTGCATTTGGGACCATCTGCCAGTGCCCTTGTGCTGGAAATGGTGCGAGTGGTCATGGTGCTAGACGTTTCAGGTAAGCTTTTAGTTAAGGTTGTGTTGTGTGGTGCATGATTTCATGCACCACCATCTGGTAAGGCAGGAGGCATTTCTGGGTTGGAAAAGCCTCCAGCAAGTGCAATTGCACCTGCCCAGATGTTACCCTATCATGAACATGAACTATGGGGCCAAGTGTGAATTGGCCTCAGGTATAATCCAAATGGTAGTTATCTTCTTCCATTTACTCTACAAATATATGACTATGAATAATCAGAAAATAGCAACACCTAGCTGACCTTGGCTGATCTCGAAAGCTAAGCGACATTGGACATAGTTCATAAGTACATGGGCTACTGTCTTTTTTGTAAAGATTTTTAAATTGACTTTTAGTTACAAAAAATAGAAATATGACAAAACAAAACAAGGCAATAACAAAACCAAACACTAAACAGAACAAAACATTGACATAGTGAATACTCCCCCCCTTATCTCAGACATAACAGCAGTTTACATACATCCTGCTTCAGTTTATACTGTCTTGATTTGGAAGTCTTTTTAAAAAACCCAAAATCCTTGCATGAGCACTGTGCACATGATGTTGTCTTTTTCAAACTATCTCAATGAAACTGTCAGCTTGTATGTTTCCTCAACTTAATTAATATTCCCCATGCCCCCCAATACCCTGCTAAATTAAAATGCCTTTCTCTGCAGTGACTATGCCCGAGACACTGGCTGATTATCGCTGTAACAAGCCATATTCCAGAGAAAAGAACCTTTGGCATTCTTGCTTGTTGAACAGACATTGACTGTGTATAGTATAATGACACACAAACCTGGGTATTTTGATGGCACAAAATACCCAGAAGTGTGCAATTGCCACCGTCATGAATGTACAACCATATTTTTGGCTTCTGCATGTGTATGGTGGCCACGGCCAGGTTGGTGGCTATTTTGCTATTGCACTATTTTGAGAAAGCCCATCATCAGAGCTGGGTTTTCCTGATATAGATTTTAACAGAATCTAGCAGGGATTTGGTGGTGTTGCCACAGATAAATGTGGCAACCCCACAATAGTTGGTGGCCTCAGGTATGGGGCGGGATATAAATGTAAATAAATATAAATAATAAATAAATAAATAAATAAAATAGTGCAGATATAATTCTTCCATATATCCTCCACCTGGAGGAGGCCTCTATCCTAAACCTCACTGATCCCAGTGGAATGTATGGCATATTCAACTGACTTGTTTGGAATGTCCCCACAACAGGACTCTTCCTTGCAGCTAGATCTGTGGTATGGAATCAAAATGTATATCACCACTCTGTGACCTTGTTTGTTGCTAGAGGAAAAAGGCAAATATTGGTGGACTTCATACCCACTCTGTTCTTTCTGTGATCTTTGTACAACAGAGCACCAGTATGAACAGACTGGTATTCACTAGTAGTTCTTAGAGGGGCCTGTTCATCATTGTCTCTCTAAAGTAACATGCTGTAACTTCTCATGCTCTGACAGGCACATCCACCTTATGTTCTGTCTTGTCATGTTTATTCAATTGTTACAGGGGAAAGGTTGAAGTATCTGGGCTTCTGGTTGAAAATGCCGCACACCTGCCCTCCCTATTGCATGTATCACGATCTGGGAAAGAGAAAGAACTGTTCCACTTGGAGGCAAAATTTGTCCAACTTTCATGCAAACTGTGGGAGTGAGCGGCAATTACTTGTGTGCCTCCTTCTGGGAAACAGAAGATCATTGTGCAATAGCTATGCAACCAGTGCAAAACACACTTTTGCATGGATGCCCCCCTAGTGTTGAAATTATCCCTATATAATTTACGTGTAGCCTCCCCAAAATGCCAAATGCTTCTGTCCACAAAAATTCAAATTGTTCCTTTTAACTGTTTGCAGCAACCTTTCATCTAAGGGCGATTCTGCTCTGATTGGTATACTGGACCAGCAAGTGTACAAAGAGCCTTCTTTCTACACATTGGTGACCCCACCTGGGTGGGGTGGGGTGGGGTGGGGGCTTATACTGCACCAGCGTGCAAAAGAGAGGTTTCTTGTACGCCTGCTGGTTCCGTATACAGAATCGCCCTAAGGTTGCATGCTGATGGGATGAATTTAGTGTCGTTATGGCACTGTTGTGGTGTTTGCCTCATGTATTTCAGGCATCCCCATCATAGCCTGGCTAGTGGGTTTTCCAGCTGAAGTGCTTTTTAGGGAACTACTTACCTTTCTGGACAGGGGGAGGTTTGCACTTTCCATCCTGTCCGGGGGATGGAAGAAGTGAATTTCCACTGGTGTGTAGTAACATTCACACTTGTGAATGCTAGTACGCACTACCCCCCCCCCCCCCCCGCAATGGATCCTAGACACTTATCTGGTGTGGATCCATGGTCTGGGTGCTGCCATCTTGCCATCTGGCAAGTGTGCCAGTGCCATCAGCGGGCCAATGACAACACACAACACATCAGAAGGTTTTGCCAAGGCATCATTTGATGCACCAGATCAGTTGTGTGATGAGTCACGTGTTCCTCCGTACACCATAGAGGTGTGGATGAGGCTGCTGCTGCTGGATACCACTGGCCAGGGTAAGTGCACATGTGGAGGATGAAATCATGCTCTATACATAGTTTGCTCCTTCAAATGCAGGTGCTCTTCTTGGGAGCGTACTTCATGCAAACGGTGGGGCAAACTGCAGAAAGCCCCCAGGGCACATGCATGGAGAGTGAAATAGCCAACCTCATGTGGATGGTGGCGGTGGTGACACATCCATCTGGGAATTCAATAGTGAGCGAATTGGCCAGATAGCATGTCATCAAAACACGCAAAAAGCAGCCCTGTCTAGATAGGAAGCAAAAACAGAGGGGGAGCAATACCATGCATTATTGCTCCCTGTCACTATAACCGTTATAGTTAGGCTACATCTGAGAGGCTGCTACTGGGTGAGGAGAGGTGACTTCCAAATGCCACAGTAGATGCACTTTGCCCTGAGCTATTGTACAAGTGCTGATAGATATTCTTTTTAAAAAAGAGGGAGAGAGAGAACTAAATTTAGTTTTCCTTTGTTCTCTTCCCTGTCCTTTCCACCATCAAAACAGAAAAGCAATTTTAAACCATGATAGCTTGAATAGATTTTATAACTTACCAAGTGAAAGCAATATCTGTAATCCTCTTTGGGCAACATGAAGTTCTTGTTCAGCGACCTCCTTCCACAGTATGTATTCCTGTGAAGAGTATTTTCCACTTTGCACACTGGGCATTGAAAAGCGAAGTCCACTGATTTCCGTCTGCTAGACGGTAAATAAAGGGTTTTGCCCACAGTGGGCAGAAAAGGGGAAAGTAAACTACTGTGAGATGAAAAATGAGCACACACATAGTTTGCTAATATAGTCTTCAAGTAGCAGGTTGTGTCCATTCAGATGTACATTTCTTGAAAATAACTTCTTTAAAGAAAATAATAGTGGTGCCTAGTATTACTTCTGTAGCATTCTACCATCCTTTCTGATGTCTCAGAGAAGCACTACATGTAGGCTGTGCTCACACACCTTGTTGAAATAGTCCGTCTTATTAAGAAACAGGACTTAGAACCCACTAACTCCGACCACACCCAATACCTGATAATCCTTCCTCAGTTCGTCCTCAGTTTGGGTCGCTATGCTCACACCTTTCTGTTCCCATCCTGAGACTCCTTATATGAGACTTTTTAAGATCTCCACCATCACAAAACCACTTGCGCTCTGATAGGATAAAGGTTCTGTCACTTAACACCATGTAATCACACATTGGGGGAAGAGTAAGGCAAATTCACACAGTATCCGCCCACTTTTTATTTATTTATTTATTTATTTATTTATTTATTTATTTATTTATTTATTTATCCCGCTCCATACCCAAAGGTCTCTGGGTGGGTAACAACTGATTACAACAGATTAAAAACAGGATACAAATTAAAACTTGCTACAGATTAAAACATTGGGTGTTTTCCACTGTCACTAGAATGGGTACTAAGTGGCATTTTTGTACCCATTAATGGGTACTTAATGGGTACTTCTAGTGACAGTGGAAAAACACCCATGATGCACATTTAAAAACACCTTAAAAATTCAACAGATTTAAAGCCGTGAACTCCTTAGTGCATTAATAGTGACTATAGTACAGTTCAGCTCCTTTAGTCCTCTGCCCTGATCACAACCAAAAAATGAAAAGGGATTAACACTCTAACACAGCTTGAGACCTGTAAAAATCAGCACTCAGGAAAGTACAATTGAAGGGAGGAAATGAAACGGCTTGGACTCAAAAGGTGTGAGCAGAGGGGGCTGTAGATGGACTGAAGAAGAGTTAAAGTGAAGGTGTGATAGACCTAGAAAATACTTGATAGCTACACAAAAGCAGTATTTTTCAGTGCAGCACTGTTCCACGGTGCCCCTCCCTATTAATTCAGTTGGAATGGTTTTCATTCCTTCCTCTTCTCTGATATTTATTTACACTTGACATTCTACCTTTCTTGGACAGCAACTATACTTTTTTTTTTCCTGAGGAGATTGAACGAAGAATATGAAACCCAGTGAATCTAATTAAAATGAATGCTTGCTTCAAACTATATGTCACTGATAAAGCTGCGCAACAGTTAAATGTGGCAGTCCAAAGCAGAATTCCTTTTAAGTGAATTCTGGCATAATAAATTGGTTTGACTCTCATGTCGTGGAGCAAACTTTTGTTTTCATGGGTTTGGTAAGATAAGATATCCCTCACTTAAATGAGATCTGGGAAACTTGCAGTAACATGATTTATCCTCTGTAGCATCACTGACTTACAATTGTGTAACTTGTGCAGTTTCCACAACTTATTTAACTTATGCATTTTACATAACTTAAGCATTTTCCTTATCTTACGCATTTTGCTTATTTTGCTTGTTGGGTTCAGTGTTTATTCATTAGAAAAAATGATGAGTTATGTCAGGTGGTAGGGAGGCCAAACATTTTAAGAACATACTTGGTAATAAGTATTTTTTTTAATTCATAATACAGCAGATCCTGCTTTCTAGCAAACAATAGTAATGGAAGTCGAAAATAGAAGATCTATTAATAAATGGCGCACTTGCAGTTCCCACAGGATCTCTAATCTATAGTTTTGCCATCCAATACATTTTTCTGTTATCTTCCAGGAAAAAAATGAAATCCTTAAACCAAACCCAGGGCCTCAACTCTCCTGTTCCTTCACAATCCCTTCCCATATTTGGTCTACAGCCACATCCCCATGCACATTTGGTATGGTTCTGAATGCGGGATCGGCAAGGTGTGTCCCCATGCGATTTGGATTTGGTCCTCGGAAAGCGCCCAAATCCCCCCAACCCATGCCAACCCAGGGCCAAATTTGGTACCTGAAAAAAAAGTCTCGCCATGGTTTGGGGGTCCGGCATGCATTGCCTAGTGCGCCGAGACCACGCATGGGGCCAGTCACAGGCAATCTGGGGAGGAGATTGGCGCTCATGTCATTAGGAGATGGGGTATGCTTGCCATTCCTGCCCTGTGCATTGGAGATCACAGCCGATGACATTTTAAAATCCTGATCACCAAGGCAAGCAGGATACTAGCTTAATTTTTGTGCATTTTCCACGGAAATATTTCCACCACTGTTTTCTGATTGCCAAGGAAGCTAGGATAATGGCTCGATTTTTGTTCCAGTTCCAAAAATGTTCAAGCCCCATTTCCCAATTGCCAAGGTGATCATGAAATAAAGCCTTGATTTTCTCCCTTTTAAACTTGGTGGGCATTTGCACGGTTCCCAGGGGAGTGGAGGTTTTCAAAACTGCTCAAGTGCTTAACTGCCGCTAAACCTCGTAGCAGCTTTTGGTCTTTTAAAATTATTAATTTATTATTATGAAGTAAGCTTTAACTTTTTTTTCTGTGCCTTCCAGTCCAGTCCTAGCTTTCAGAGCTGCTAAGAGAGGGGGGGATGCGGCCCAGGGGCGGGCTGACATCAGTCTGGCTTCCAATGAGGAGAGAGGGGGTGGAGAGGAGGTGGCACTATTCCCCTTTGCCAGGGTTTGGCGCAGTTTGCATGGGGATGCCTCCATTTGTGCCCAACCCGCACCTAGCCCACGTTGCCAGGAATGGCATGGGGACAGGCTGGGCGTGATCTCGGACATGCTCCCGGTCCCATGCATTCTGATGCCACTCCAAATGGCTTGCATGGGGACACGGCCTTAGTTTCACAAAAGTCATCTTTGAATGGTGGGGATAGAGGTTGCTGGGTTTCCCCGCCCCAAAAATTGATTGACAGAAGTGCATCCAATTATAGGTAGCAGAGAGAGGAGAAGGGCAGGAGGGGTGGAGAGGAAAAGCTACTCTATCACCTGATTGAGAATGCAGAAACTAACAGAGACAGACAAAAAGAAAACAATGGAATGAACACTATGCTTCATGAGTACAATCAAGCCAAAATTGTACAACTATATCCAATGGCATCTAGTCGGATGAAAACTGATTAAGGGTAACAATGTCTTATTTAGTCACAAAAGATAGCCCAAGAACTGGAGGCATGGTGACATTTATTCATGTTGGTAGTAGCGTGACATTTTTATAATAAAAGATCTGAGGAATAAATGTCTTATTGTGATGTGTTGTAGCCAGTCAGTCCTGCTGATTTTGTTATAATTAGAGAGACATACGGATGTGTTTTATCATCAGTTTCTACCACTTAGAGGCTTTTGAAACTGCCTGATTAGTCTTGCAAATGGCTGTAATGTTTGCATTGTCAAAACCTTTGTTATCCTTACAGTGGCAAGATGCACATCAAAAACATCTGCCAGCCTTGAATTAATTAAATTATATTTATTTCCTCTGGTAGGAGGGGGCTGAAGGAGGATTAGATTCCTGCACTGGTGCTAACCAGCAAATTAGACTCATTAAAACAAATACCACTGAATGGTGTGCCAATATTTCAAGTGGTTTTAAGTGGGAAGCTTGATTTTCACAGTTCGGCACACAAATAAGAAAAGAAGCCCAATTTGTGAAGCTGAAATAAAGCAATAAGCCTTTTTGATTGGTGCCCTAAAGTGTAACGGAAGACAGTTTGCTGTCCTGCAGTTTGCTCTCGGACTCTGGCCGTGGTCACACCTTGCTAAAATAGTCCATCCTATTCAGAAACTGAACTGAAAAATCCTTCTCCTGTTCACACGCCTTTTATGGTAATGCCTTTTATGGTAATGCCCTGAGTGTCCTTTACACAACTCTTTAGTTCTCTACCCCTCTAGGTTGCATCAACACCATCTGCATTCTGATAGGATAAAGTTCTGTCAATCAAAACAGTGACGATGGAGTGTGTTTGGAGTTGTGGAGATGGCAAACTCAATGGTAACACAGGGTACCGTAGGGGTAAGGGGACTGTGCCCCAAAACTGATGCAGTTGAGGCATACGCCAACCAACAAGCACCTTCCCCTCCCAAGCTATTCCTGAAGAAAAATGAGAGGCGGTACTCTGCTGTTAGTAAGGTGAGCCTGTTTGGTCTAGTGGTTAAGGAGCCGGACTCTTACCTAGGAATACAGGTTTGATTCTGTCCTCCTACATGAAGGCAGCTGGGTGACCTTGGGCTAGTCACAGCTCTCTTCTGAGCTCTCACAGCCCCACCTAGCTCAGAGAGTGTTCTGTTGTGGGGAGAAGAACAGGAGGCTTGCCAGCTGCTTTGAGTCCCCTTAAATGGACGAGAAAAGTGGTGTAGAAACACCAACTCTTCTTCTTCTTCTTCTAAGGGGCCCTCCAGACATGAGGGAAAGCTCTGCAGCTGCCAGTGCACGCGACTGGGCCTACGACAATTGATGTTGATAATCAGAGAAATCCCACAGTATCTTCACACTCTCTTCTGGCACATTACCAGATGACTGGTTGCCTGGCGAGACTCCTTTAGCAACAGATTGAAAGCAACTAGGGGTGTGCATGAATTTTTTGTATTCCCCCTGCGTGGTTTCTATGGTTGGGCTATTCCTGACATGCAGTCACAAGCTGTGTTGCCTGGTTGCCACAGCGATGGTTACCGTGCATGGCTGTTGCTGTGGTAAGTGGGATGCTCTGGGATGCCAGTGTTGACATGTTGCATATGTCCCAGAGAACTTTGGGACAGAGCTGGTGTTCGAAATGTCAATGCTGGCTTCCATCCCTGATCTTCCCTTCCCTCTCCCTTTGGCTGTATAAATGTCCTAGAAACCTGCTTGACTGCGTGTGAATAATTTTTGGTGCTCCTGTGCCCATTTGGGGCTGGGTGGTATTGATGAGTGATTGCTTGTGACAGCTATTATTGTTATTCATGAGTTGGTTGATGTTCCTGTTGTAACCATACTTTATTTTCTTAGATTTTGTATGCCTACTGACTGACTGACTGACTGACTGACTGAATGAACTAGAAGAGTGTAACAATCAGTAGCTATAGACTGAAGGCACACCCCATCAAAATCCAGGCAAAGGAAACAGTAAGGACGGCAACAGAGAGTGAAGCCACATTTATCGTATGATCCAGAGCACAGCAATTCATTAGCAGCAATGGCTGAATAGGAGAGGAGCTGTCATTCTTGTGAGGAAGAGGATGCATAAAAGATGTACGAATTCAAATTGGTTTTGGAAAGGTCATTTTGCGTCACTCTGTAAATGTCAGGTTCCTCTTTTAGCATCTGCTGCCAAGCCCCTTGTCCTCTCATTTCTCTAACTAGTCATCAGATGGAAACCTGAACTCTATATCATGCTAGGTAAGTTGAAAAGAGATTGCAGCGGCCAGTTCTCACAGTCTGGAATGCAAAATTTGTTCAGGTTGAATTTTACATGGAGAAGAGCCTGCCTTCTTTAGAAGCTTTAGAAAATTACGCAGGAAAGTTTTCACATGATGTAAAAGAAGTGGTAGGCTCTTGAGTTTTTATGCGTGAAATTCACAGCTGTCCCAGCTGTGGCTTGATGTATGTGGCTTGTGACCCATAATCTTTCCGGGCCTTCTGAAGAGGTGGGCAAAACCAACCTTCTTTTCTTTTAAAACCTTCTGAAGTTCATTTGGGCACATTAATATATACATTCTGTTGGACATTATGTTAGTGGTGCACACGAATGCAATTTTCGGCATTCGATTCAAATAAAATATCTGAAGATTTGAATCAGTTTGAATGTATTCACATTAGATTCGAATCGGATACATTTGAATCTATTCATACAAATTCATACACTTTCGTCAATCGCATGGGGACAGGTCAATTCAGACTCAGCTCTGTATTTGGACTAAGTTTTATCCAATTTGGACTAAATGAAGTACATGGGGATGTGGCCTATATCAGCAAAACGAGACTCTGCTTTCCTTTGGCATTATCTAACTCAGAAAAATTCACCTTTGGGGTAGATAATGTGGAAAGAAAACAACTGGCCATTTTGCTGATGGGTTCTCTTGCTTTGAAGGTGGACCAAAGCTGGATTAAAACCTGCATGTGGTTGCAACCGTAGGCCCTTTCCACACTGGCTCTAAAAATGGATTTAGATGTTTCCGCATAGGGAACCCAATTAGGGACCGTTTGAGGAAGCCGTGTCTGCATTTCAGCGCGCAAGACCGGTTTCTTATACCAGTTTTGCTGCCGAAATCCTACCCTGATGTAAGACCTAAAAAATTAGGTCTTACATCCGGCTTTTCCCCTCAAACTATTTCGAAGCAGGATGCTTCCGCCAATGGCTGCGGAAGAGCCGGATTCCCGGCACATGCCCAGCTGTCAAAGAGGGAGAGCGCATGCTCTCCCTCTTTGACAGGTGGGCCCTCCCCCTGGCCTACCCGATTGGCTCCATTGGAGCCAGCATGGGGAGGCTGTCAGATGGCTTCCCCGGGTTCCCCCTTGCAAGAGAAGGCACAATCATGCCTTCTCTTGCGAGGGTGAACCCGGGGAAGCCGGCTGCTGGCCTCCCTATGCTGGCTGCAATGGAGCCAATCGGGTAGGCCGAGGGGAGGGCCCAGCTGTCAAAGAAGGAGACCGGATTGGGATGGGTGCTTGGCGCATCCGCACAGCACCCACCTCAATCCGTTTCCCCCATCTGGCCTTGCCGCCGCCGCCCCATGCATGTGCGGATGTGCCGGGCCTTGAGGATCTGTCCCTATTTGGGACAGATCCTCAGAGAAAATGGTTCGCCAAAAAACTGATCTTTATAGATCCGTTTTTCAGTGGCAGGTGTGGAAAGGCCCGTAGTTTTCCTTGAAAATGAGAGCAGGGGATAAAAACACAGAAATAGATTTTTTTAGAAAAGGAAAAAGAAAACAAGAAAAATCCAAATATAATCTGCTTATTTATAACTGCACCCTGAGTCTTGCATAGATGTTTATTGTGGTGTGCTCATTTTGCCTTCTTGACATGGAGTCTAACGGCTTCAGTAGATCAACATCTAAGTAAGTTCGGATATAAGGTAAAGAGTGGATTATACAAGATATTTGAAATAGCTCTGGACTACTAGCTGGCATTTCAGAGTCAGAAAAATGATTTCTTCCAAATAGCTTTTTCTGTTTTCACTGATGCGTGGCTCAACTTTTCATCAGGTTTTTAAAAGGTGCTGATCCAGGGTCATTTATTAAGAATTCTGGAAAGGTCTAGTATTGACCAAAGTCACCCAGACCAAAGCAAAACCAACATACAATTGGAGATAAAGCACCAATAAGTCAGGAGTTGCAGCTTGGAGGCAGTTGAAGAGACTCAGGCTAACAAAGTCCTCTGTTATATGCTTGGCTTCAGCAATAATTTAAACCTCAAGTTTCCGGACCGATCACAACAAAGCGTTTATCCTGAAGCTTTTTCTACGTGTCTTTCTTATGCCACAACATACTGACTTTCTTTCCATTTTATCACTTGAGGTCAAGGGTGATGGCTGGCACCATACAGAGTAAAGTCTTTCAGCCTTTAAATTTTATAGCAGACTCTTCTGAGAGCTGTTGTCACTGTACTTTCATCTTCGTCTTGCTCGGAAAATGATTAAGAGCTCTGTTCTTGTCAAAGTGCAGTGTATTAACACCCCATCTAGCTCACTCACTTTATTATTTATTAACCCACTAGGAAGAGACTGTGTGGGCTGTCAGATGGATGGGCACAGTCTTCTTTCTTTCTTTCTTTCTTTCTTTCTTTCTTTCTTTCTTTCTTTCTTTCTTTCTTTCTTTCTTTCTCTTTCTTTCTTTCTCTTTCTTTCTTTCTTTCTTTCTTTCTTTCAGTTGGCCTGCCTGGTTAAAATGCTTGCGGCTCACTGCACCAAACTTTCTTTCCCTTCACTCTGTTGGGAGTTACTGTTTGTGCCAAGTTGACTTCCCACTTCTAATGTGGGTACATCTGGTTCATGTTTGCAGACCTCAATGGCTGATAAGAGCTAGAAGAGGAAGGGGAAGTAGGGTAGCCATTTGTTGGACTTTGTGATGTTTGAATGTCAGACTCCTGCTTTAGAAGGTGGGTTGGTTGGTATGCTTCATGCATCCTTGGCATTCATTCTTCCTGGCCTAGTTTATGGGCCAAGCAGAAGAGCCTCAATGAAGTATTTGTATCCATGTAACTTACTTGCCAAGGCTGTACGGGCTACGTAATTTATGCTAAAGTGGGGCTGTTTTGTCCTTGACTTCTTAGCTGCCTCATGAAAGGCAAGTAAAGTAAATAACTTTAAAGTCTGGGGAGCTCCTCTAACAAGAGGCCAATTCTCACTCATCCTAGCTTATAATTAGTTAACATCTGGGCGGGTGCATCTGCATTTGCAGGAGGTGTTTACAGCCTATAAACACTCCTTGCCTGCCCTGATGTTGACTAACTATAAACTAGCTGTGGTGCATGAAATTGTGCACCACAAACAACCCACCCCTCCCAGATCCTGACCAATTCCTTACCTGACCTCTCCTGTGGCAACCATCTGTACCTTTTCTGGTGTAATGGGAACCATCTGAGCTGCTGCGCAAGTGCAGACACCATAAAGCTCCTGATGCTATTTTGGGGCACTGCTGGTCTATTAGCCTCATCATTTGAAGTGAAGATGGAATGGGAAATCCCACAGTATCTTCAACCTGTCTTCTGGCATGTTACTAGATGACCAGTTGCCTGGTGCCAATAATCCTTTAGCAACAGATTGGAAGCAACTAGGGATGTACCCAGTTTTTAAAAAAATTCAATTCGTATTAAATTGAATGCAAGAAAATTTGTATTCATTCAAATAGATCCCCTTTGAGTGTAGTGGGTTTTGAATTCAATATGAATGTTCAATCCCATATGAATAAACATGAATCCCATACATATCCCATACGAATCCCATACAAAGCTTCATATGAATGTATCAAAACACTCTGTTCAAATTTGAATGTCAATCTTTGAATACAAATGTCTGAATTTGGCCAAATTCATACAAATTATGAATGTTATGAGTATTCTTGTACATCCCTAGAAGCAACTTCTGGGAGTTCTCAGAGTGTTGGAAATAAGACAGAAGAAAAAGGGTCTAACTGTAGGGAGGACCAGTTGGAAGTTGCTTTCAGCATGATGCTGAAGACATCTGTGCATGCCTAGTGTGGTCCAAGTTTTGGGAAAATGCTAGGACCTATAAAGATCCGGCATTTTCCCGTGCAGTGTGCTAGAGCATCCCAGAGCATCTTGGAGCTTCACTGGGAGCAGCTGGTTTGCTCTCTGTCATTGCATTTGCACTCCCTTCCAGTTGTGAATGCTGTGAGGGGGTGGTATGGTGTGCTTGTAGCTTCATAGTCGCACACCATGTTGTGATGACCTTGGCAACGGTCAGGAACTCAGAGGATGTTACCCCACCCATTGTCATGGTGATCCTGACAGTCTGGGCTGGACCGTCTGCATGGCAAGTGCTGGTGGTCTGGTTGGGAACTACACCAGCACTGTGATGTGAATGGCTCCCACTTTCCCTGATCTTAGCTCCATGGGATAGTATTGTTATATGATCTCTGCTTCCCTTCCTTCACTGAATGAAGGTGTAGCTTCTCTTTGTACTGTACGGGTGCCTCTAGACGTGAGGGGAAAAAAATAATTCAAAAAAATAATAATTCATAGACGTGAGGGAAGGCTTTGCAGCTTCTGCGTTGCTGCCAGTCATGTGATTGGTCCTGTGACAACCAATCGGCAGTGGTGGAAATGCAGCAGGGGGAAAGTGCGATGTAAAAAGTTGCTGTTTAATTAGCAGCTTTTTACTTTGAATTTTTCCTCAGTACTGGGAGGATATTGTGCAGCTTTCCCTTGTCTCATCTGGATGCTGGGATGTGACTCTACAGGGACTCTGCACTGTGAAGGATTTTCAGAGCTTTTGTGATGTCTGGAGGCACTCTAAGCTGTCAATCACCCGAAACAATCTGCTCTTGAAGAACAGGTGGCTTGAAGCAAGCAAGGTCTTTTTTTTTTCTGCCAGATAATCCACAAAACTTGAACAATCTGCCCATCATCTCCTTAACAGTAATCTAGTTCTCCAAGAAATAGCTGTGTGATTGCACAATTCAAGAAGCCATTCTCAGCTAAATGACAGGCCTCAGTTTTTGGCCAGCCATTTTATCAGCCCTGGTATGAGGAGGAGCACAGTCTGTAACTAGACACTGTAAATTGCTGGCCTTCCAGTTGACCTTTGACCTTTGACCCAGCACACAGCAGTGATCGACATTCACCTAACTTTGGTGTTAAGCCCAGGAAAGGTCGGCCAAAGCTTAAGCTCCCCTTTATTTCAGCAGAGGATGGAGGGGGGGGGAGAGAAAGTGAGAGGCAACAGTTGATCTACGTGCTTTTCTCTTCATCTGCAGCTACAATAGCAGCAGCAACAAAAATGAGAAGATTTCCCCTCCTTGTCCCATGCCTTCAGCTACGAAGGGGAATAAAGTATTTCCAGCTCTAGGTTTTTTTGTTCTACAGAAACCAGTGCCCTCCCCTGGTTCCACCCTTCAGGCCTGGCTGGTTGAGACATATCTCGTGCCTAGTTCTGAGACAGGAAAGAAAAGAGAGAAGGAACTATTTTCTGTGGGCAATAGAAAATAATTGAATGCCCCAGACTGTTGAATGTGTTTTTTGGCGTTCGATTAGTAAGAAATTGACTGTTAGAAAATTTGTATTTGTATGAATAGACCCTTTCGAATGTGGTAACATTTTACTCCGTATGAATATATTCGTATGAATTCGTACGAATCTCCAATACGAACTAATAGTATCAGATATGAACGAATACATATCCGATACATATCCTGTAACAAATTGGCTCTGAAAGCATCAAATCTGACCTGAATCTGCTTTTAATACGCTCTGAATCCATATTGAATGCACTCTAGATCCGTTGCGGATGTGACTAGCACAGCCACTTTTCCACTTCCCCAGTTTAAAGAATGCTTGAACTATTAGTTCGAATATCATTCATATTTGTATGAATGTCAGTGTACAAATATCATAACGTTTGATTCATATACAAATGTCTGAATTCGTATGGATTTGTACGAATAATGAATATTACAGATATTTGTGCACATCCCTACCAGACTGTGCTAATTCCACCTGGGATGATGTGCTACTGGGATGAGGGAGGGAGGCAGGCAAGCACACCTGAATGGCAAGAGTGACAGCATGAGCAGCCAATTGCAGTTTAGAGCCGGTTGATGGGAGGGAACTGAAGTCTGTGTCCTGCCTTTGGAAGCAAGAGATGCTCCTGGTGTATGGAAATTTTAGACTGACTCCCCTGTTGTCAAGCTTTCATTCCTTGATATGAGTGTTTATTATCTGAAGAGAGGAAAGCACAATTTTTCTAAACAGAATGACTTTTATGAGCCGTGTCTGGTTGTATGCTTCTAAATAATTTAACTCTCTGTCCTGAATATCCATAAAATAAGGAGGACATATTTCTAAACCTGGAATGACTGGTTCCAGACTGTCGTAACAAAATCAGGAAGAGGGATATTTATCACAGGGTCAACTAGTTATGTCCAATTCTTAAAATACCAGACAGACTCACAAATGCTCAGGCAAGCACCCTCTGTATAAATTTGCCTGAGGATTTGGGATCACCCACAGCCTGTGTTTCAAGACTGTGGAGGGTACGGGGGTGGTGGTGGTGGTGGTAAATATTTTTATTTATTTTTTGTTATTGGTCTCTGGGACCCTTTGGGGAAGAGGGGATATAAATTCTTAAATAAAGTCTCAGGAAAGTAAAATGCAGACTTTCAAGTGGAACCCTCCCCCACAGTTTTGGGAATTGCAATACTTTAAGCCAAGTTTATGCAGTCTGCCTTTTTGGTAAAAGAGAGAGATTGTACATCCTGTTTACCAGGAATTCTGCCTGTGTGCTTCATAGCATGTAAGTTTGTTTGGGTGTTGTTTAACCTAAGAATATGGGAGCACCTAGGTATCCTTTCTAGTAGTTATTGATGCGCCTATCCTCCATGAATTTGTCTAACTCTTAAAGTTATTCAGGCGGGATGTTTCATTATTTACCTTCTTTTCTCCCAGGACCTACCTTTACTCGAAATATTTATATGTGTGTGTGTGTGTGTGTGAGAGAGAGTGAGTGTGTATATATATTTATATAACTGATGTTGATCTCTTTTTATCTACTAAAAGTTTTTGTATTTTTCATCTGGTAAAATCTCTCGGTCTCCCTACTTTGCCTTGCATTTGTTTTGCTATTGAGCTCCATTTTCCAGCACACTGCTCTTGCAATGTGTTCCAGAAACTGCTAGCATCTGAGTTTTTTTTCCAAAGTAGGAACACAAAGTCCCCGTTCAAGCTTTATTTTCGTGATAAAAAAGTTGTACAAACTGTGCATGACATTTGCATTTCATTACATGCATTTCCCATAACCTTTGTGGTAATTTCCTTGCACTATACAATGATGTGTTGGGAAGTGACTAACTACATCCGTGGGCTCTGAAGTAAGGATTTATACTGTCCATGCAACACATTCTGCACAGAGGTCCCCAAGCAATCTGACTACTGTGCAAATAAAACCACCTGATGGAAGAAAAAAGAATAAAGTCTAACAGAGTCAAAGCAAAGCAGCATTTGTCTTCATTAAAACAAGCAGCAATGTAAACACTGCAAAAGTTATAATGATTCAGTATCAAAGGGGAGCAGGGAAATTTACATCTGTCTTTGCTTTGGCCCAAGTTAAAATGATGCGGAGGCTGGAGAATTAAAAGATTCTTGGAAGAAAGATCACTCTAATTACAAAAACAAAACCAAAGAACTCTGCTACTGGCTCTTCAAAGGATGTTGTTTACAATACATTTATGATATCAGGGTAGCATTCAATGCATGTTTCTAACCATACCTGAACATTCTTCCTAAATATTAGCATTTGGGCACAAAGAAAAAAAAAGTCCATAAAAGTTACTTAGGGTGTGGCCCCAAGCAATTTAAAGTGTGCTAAAAATCTTCTTTTGCCTCTGAGCACCCCCATGCCAGGGTTTTGAACGAGCTTCCAGCGCTACAAAAGCAGGAAAACCAGCGACAAAATATGTGCCTTTTAAAGAAGAGTTTCATCACTCTTTTTGGAAGTTGCGGGTTTTCCTTACAGCATTTACCTTGGGGACGCTCCGTGGCAGAAGGGGCGGGGATTGCTGCCTGCACACTCAGCCATAAAGCATTCACACATCTCCCAGAAATGCTGCAGCTTCCCTTTCTAAAGCACAGAACTTTCAAAGAGCCAGAATTGCAGAGAATTGCAACATTGTTATCAGGCATGAAGTGTTATCAGGTGTGAAGTGGATGGATTGCAACATTGTTATCAGGTGTGAAGTGGGTATATTGCTAGTCACCGCTGCTCTACCGGGTGGATTTAGACAGTGATCTGTGAAAGTGCTAAGAGTGAATGAGCAAACAATCGCCCGGCCAATGGCTGCAGTCGGCACGGGAAGCCATTTCGGGGGACGGAGATCTGGGAGACGAACAGAGAACGGATGGCTATTTTTCCTTTGAACAAGAGAGGGGGCGGGGAGAAAAAGATGCAGGGAAAGAAAACACGCTTCCATGGGGACAGAAGGTGCGTTTTAAACGCGCGTTTTGCTGAGCCTCGTGTGGATGCTTATACTGGAAGTGCAGGGCACTTTTAAAGTCCGTTTGAATAGAGTGACAGTAGAGGGAGACTAGAGAGGCAAATAAGTCTTTTGGGGATGCAGCCTTAGTTGCTGCTGTCAAGCAATCATTTAACACTGGGTCTGCTGACATATATAGAAAAAATTCACACAGGACTTACAATAAGAGAACTTACATTTTATTGCCAAGTGAAGCCAGGAATTCAATGTGTACAGAACTTTATATATAGACAGTCATGACTAGGGATGTGCACAGATATTCGAAACATTCAGAATTCGATCGAATTTGAATTCGGACATTCAAATTCCAATCAAATGTCTCTAAATTTGAATTAAACGTTCGAACAAATTTCTGAATCCTTTCGGATCATTCATATGAATTATTTGGATATTTGAATGTGTACGGATATGTACGCATTACATATGTATCTGTGTCCATCTTATTCGTTTCCGTACATATTTGTACAGATACCTATGGGACGAAAATGGGATGCATACGGGATACAAACGGGATACATATGGATGCGTGTGGACACATTCGAATGTTGTCAACATACGAATCAAAAATTTGTACGAATAGATTTGCATGTATTCAAACTGAATGCGAATACATTCAAATTTTAAACATTCAGATCGATTCAAATCTTCAGATATTCAATTCAAATCGAGTCCTGAAAATTGCATTCGTGCCCATCCCTAGTCATGACAGATGCCTCTTAGGGGACAACTATATCTAGGTAATTATGACCTGCAAAGGTTGCATTAAAAATTGACAATATGGCTGCATCTTGTTGTATTCCTAGGCTGTGGTCAGACCTAAGGTTTAATCCAGTTTCAGAGAACACATCAGCAAAATGACCAGTAATTTTCTTTCTGCATTATCTATTCCGAAGGTGAATTTTCTGCATTATTTAACACATAAAGAAAACAGCTTCTAACTTTGCTGAAGTATTCTCCTGAAAGGGGAATGAAGCTGGATTAAACCTTAGGTGTGGTCACAGACCTAGTGTGCTCAACATTTTTTTGTAGTGTAGATTTTAGTCACTTGTCTCTTTTTTCCCAGGGTTCCTGAAAATGCTGCTATGAGTGGAAATTCTGTCCAAAAATAAGCAGCATTCTAAAGCCAAGCCTAAAAACTTTTTTATTTTTATTATTTTTTTAAACAGAACAGTATAAATCTGATATGAGAATATACAACATAGTTAACAGTAGTAACAAAACAGCACTACCAAACTTTCTTTCATAGCAAAAAGAATATACAGAACATTTTCAAAAGTTCTTCAGATTCCATTTGAACCTCAGTTAAAGCTCCAGGTGGGAAAATAACATTGTTAACTCGGCTTTCACAGGTGAAGCATAAAAGCTTCTTGTCCCTGAAGCAACATGTTTCTCTAGGAGCAGGTACTGTAATCTAACCTGGGTGTATTCAAGCCAGTATATACTAGACATGTGCGTGAATATTCATCACATTCAAAATTTGTACAAATTCGGACCAATTTGGGCATTCACATTCGAATAAAATGTTGGTACATTTGAAGATTGAAATTTAGATTTAAATTGAATGTTTCTATACATCCATATGTAGCTTCATTACATTCATAAACCTGGGGAGGTGGGATAGCGGCTGCCCCAGTCACATCTGCAATGGATCCAGTGGATTCAAAGTGGATTCAAAGTGGTTTTGATGCATTCAGAGAAGATGCGTAGGGGATTCATAGCAGATTCTTAGGGGATATGTAGGTGGTTCATAGTGGGGATCTGAATCTTCTAACATGCCAGAGGCTGTTCACCTTGGAGACCTGCTACTGAACTTTCATATCAAATTCAAATCCTACCACATTTGAAGGCAATCTATTCAAACGAATATGATTTTTTTTGCATTCAGATCAATAGGAATCAAATATGAAGAAAACATCCATGCATGGCCCTAGCATATATCTGTCTGTTTTAGTAATGTTGAGTATAAAAAGCTATTTCTAATGTGCTCAGATCTTGTGAAGATTTGTTTTGGGGCACCCGGTCTAATTTTGAACATATATGCATATTGTCGAAATAATAACATCTTGGTGCCATTTTCCCAGCACCTAGGACATACATAATCTTATTTTTTTAAAATGTGTGTATAAAACATACACCCATTTCAGAACGTCTCCAAAAACTGTGTTGTTCTTGGAAGTAGTTATTGTTGTTGTTGCTGTTGTTACACTAAGTTTATCTAATTTTTCTATGCCTTCCAATTAGCTTCTCTCCCAAGGAACCTGCCACAGTAATGGCAGCTTCTCGAAGAATGTTTTGTAGCTAATAGACATTCTCTTGAACTGCTCCTCTGTCAAAAAGAAGAGTGTTAAAGGTTGTTTTGATACATTCTGACCCACAGATCTAAATCAGTCCGGCTAATGACTTTCTCAGAGTCTTGGTATATCAGATGAAAGATGGTTGATAGATTAAGAGAAGCGGCTCTTTAATCTATACTCCAGCATGCTAGGGTAGAATGCAATTAGGAGACAATTTGAAGTTGAACTGTATCACCAATCTTGTGGTTCAGGTTGCTAGGGAATAGCAATGAGATAATTTATGAAGTTGTACTTTATGGCAGTGGCTTGCTGTCGGATTCACGGCAACAAGCTTGGCACCTGATTAATACCAGCCCTAGTGAAATTTTTGGAAAGGAATATTCTGTGAGACCATTAGCAGTTGTTATGGAAGCAGCCTAACACATATGCAGATGCTCAGTGGAACTTGTGACATGGCTTTCTGCAAACCTGCAGACAGATCAGTTCAAGCCAGTGGTCCCTTCCCCTTCCCCTTCCCCTTCCCCTTCCCCTTCCCCTTCCCCTTCCCCTTCTCCTCCCCTCCCCTCCCCCTCTTTCTTTCTTTCTGTCTTGAGCAAACCGCCTTGAGCGAATTTTACGTTTGGAAAGGAGTTATATAAATAAAAAATTGGGAAATGGAAACAGAAAGCTGTGAGCATAGCGACTCAAACTGAGAACAAACTGAGGAAAGATTATCACATATTGGTTGTGGTCGGCTCCTATTTCTTAATAAGACAGACTATTTCAGCAAGTTGTGTGACCACAGCCACCATTGCCACCAACTTTGTCCTCTATGCAAAGCTGCTGCCCATTTCAGCTGTCAAGACCGTTCAGTTCTGGCGTGCCTGTATATCTGCTGGTTCATTATCTGCTGATCCGGTCAACCACGGTCAACTGCAGCGGAAAATAAAAGTTATACGGTACAATAAATGTGTTTGTATTATCTGTGGTTTTTGTTATCCGTGGTAGGAGCTGGAACGTATCCCCCATGGATACAGGGACATGTCTGTATATCCTGAAAATAAAAATATCTTACAAATTCTGAAACAAATTTTACAGTGCCACCGCCAGGTGGCACTGTGATTAACTTTAGCAACCAAAGTGTTTTTAATTTCCATTTAAGACCACTGGGATGCCATGAAAATGGCCTGTCAACGGACACCTCATCACATGCATTTGTGTTCACACTTTCTCCAAGAGTAGCATTTGAAAAGCCACAGTCTTTTGTCGAAACACGATGGCAGATTGTAAATTGAGATTTCCTCCACTATTTATCTTCGGTCTAAGCACTGGTGAAACTGAATAAGTTCTGCCTTCCCTGAAGGTATATTCTAAAAATAGTGCATGGCAGATGTGTATATTTGCAAAATAGACCAGATGACAAGCTTGCTTTGCTTACATCTCATGGACTACCTTGTTCTTACACCTCATAAATGTGCAGACCTGTCAAACAGTCAAAATTAATTGCCAGATGTTCCTGCAATCTTCTTTCTGGAAACTTCAAGTTCAAAGTCTTGACCTCTTGCAAAAGTTACCTTTCTTGCCCCTCTAAAGCAATACTTAGCATTTGTTTTGGAAAAATAAGTTCAATTCTGCACAATAATTGTATGTTGATATGAACATAGATACAGATACACATTTCACCTGTGCTTGTCTGCAGATATCATAATATTTTTAAAAAGTAAAGAGCTTTGCTAGGAAAGAAGTCTTGTGTTTTAGTCTTATTGAATAATCTTGCCTTTTCTCCCCCTTATTTGTACTGAACAACCTGTATTATTAAACCGTGTTTTATTTTTAAACACTAGAAAGTTTGACTGAGAGATAATAGGAAGCTATTTTTCCTTAGCAGTGCTCACTGTCTTTGTCTGCTGATTATAGCCCATAGAGAAGAGTAGTTGAAAACTCATTATACTTTATTCTAGAACAAGGAGACCTCACTTATCAGCTGCCTAAATTGCCGAAACAGCCTTTTCCTACAAAGCTGCTAAGGGTGGACTCACATACACATAATGAGGCACCCTCTGTGCTAGCCTGAGTCTGTTAATGACGGATGTTTCCTCCCTGCATTTACCTTACCCTGACTTGAAGTCTCATAGGAGTTACTTCTTCAGTATTTGGATTTCATAGGTCTGAAAGCAAAATGGCGGTGCCCAGAGGAGGACTGGGCCCTGAATCAAATAAGATAAGTATTCGATCCCAGAGGGTAAGGAAGGGCCAAAGTTGACTAGCACTCCAACTGCGAGCACTAGTCAGTGTCGGTTAATTGTGCTCCTTTTCTGTCCAGGAGATGGGAAGGAAAATGTGAAAACGCCCTTGTAGAGTGCCGTGAAGGTAAACTGCTGTGGAGCGTTTCAACAGTCCTCTGCAGAGGTATTCCAGAACATGCTATCTTAACCTACGTGCTCTGATATGCTCTTCATTGGCAAGCACAAGACAATGGCCAGTCTTGGCAGCCATTTCCTCTGCTCGCTGAAGAGACCTGGCAAAAACAGTGAGCCAGGGAAGTGAAGATCAGGGCGTTTGCTTTTCAGATCCCCTCTCTGTCTCTAAGTTCCCGAGAACTTGGCTAAAATGTGAACTCCGGTAATGGTCATGTATGCTGGCTGTTGCTGTGGCAACTGGGTGACATAGCACACAGTTGCGGATGTCCTGGCCTGCCTTTCCACACCCTTTGCACAAAAGCAGTGCGAAGGGTGCGTACCAGGGTGAGCTAGCAGTGTCATAGATAACACGGGCATAGTTGTGGAGCACTTTTTAGTGCCCCACAGCTATCTAGGCCGGGGATGTAAGCAGGTCCGTGCAGTGCAGATGCTCTTTGGGAGCATCTGTAGACCTCTCCTTGTGCCTAAGTGTGAAAAGATTCAGTGAGAACAACAATCACTCTTTTAGCTTAAAGCAAAAGTTCTGCCCTTTAGCTTAGGCCACTTCTAGACATGGAAGAGAGCCAATGGTTGTTTGCTTTAAATGCTGGCGGGTCCAGTGATGTATACCAAGTTGGATCCATTCTAGGCCAGGTGGTGAATAACACACCACCTTTCAGGCCTCTTAAAAAGAGTCTCAAACTACTTGGCTTCTCCTTGTGAGCCAGTATGGTCTAGTGGTTAGGGAGGCAGACTCTTACCTGGGAGTACCAAGTTTGAGTCCTCTCTCCCCCATGAAAGGCAGCTGGATGACCTTGGGTGAGTCACAGCTCTCTTCTGAGCTCTCACAGCCCCACCTACCTCACTGGGTGTCTCTTGTGGGGAGAAGAATAGAAAGCTCATCAGCTGCTTTGTGAGTTCCCTTAAATGGATGAGAAAACGGGGTAGAAAAGCCAACTCTTCCTCTTCTTCCTTTTCCTCCTCCTCCTCCCAACCCTGGTAGCAGAAAGCAGCAGAAGCCTTCCCCAGCCCTGTAAGGCAGCCTCTTAATCAGCTTATGATCATCCCGTCCCTGGGCATGGCTGGCTGGCAGGGTATCCTCCCGCAGCTCCTTCCAATGGCAATGTGAATGATGCTCAAAATCCCAAGCCAGTGGCCACTGTACATGGCATTTCATGTGCTGGTGGTAGGAGATCAAGGGACTCTCCCATTCTTGTTTCAAAGGCTGTGGTCACGTCTAAGGTTTAATCCAACTTCAGTCCACTTTCAGAACAAGAGAACACATCAGCAAAGTGACCAAAGGTGAATTTTCGGGTTATTTAATGCCGAAAGAAAACAGCTTGTCACTTTGCTGATTGTTCTCTTACTCTGAAAGTGGACTGAAGCTGGATTGAACCTGCTGGCCGCATCCCCATTAGAAGCTTAATCCAGTTTCCCTAAATCGAAATAACAGAACCAGATGCAAACGTGAATTTGCCTGATCCCATTACTTTCAGCCAGAATCGCATTCAATCCGGATTCTGAGGGCGTACGTGACTCAAGGGGGGACTCCAGTGGCTACTTTTTAAAAGCCGCTTTTTGGGGCTGCCCTGTCCTCTTCCTCCTGGCGTGAACGCGCCACCCATAACAGACCCCTTCACAGAGCCTAGCTGGGTGGCTGGGTGGCTGCTGCTTGCCTCGATGGAGGAAAAACGGCACAGGGCAGCCAACAATTCTTTCCCCTCCTCTCCTCATTGCTCAGGACACACAGCAGCAGCAGCAACAACATTCACACATCTCCCCAAACTGGCAGCTGCTTTTGTTTCTTTTCCCTTTTTAGAAAGTCAGCACTTTCAATGGCAAGATCGTTATCAAGTGTTGAAGTGGTCCGATTGCTACAGTGTAGCTTTAAGCAGTGGATTTTACAGCTTGCTTTGGAAGCAAGCTATTGGGGGGAGGGAAACTCTCATCCCTTAACACGAAGGGGTTCCCACAGTAAAAAATGTAAAACGTTTCAAGTGCACAAACCGGAGTGAGACCTGTTGAAATGAGAATTAACATTTACAACACTTTGGGGCGATTTAACACACGGAAAGCGTGTTAAGCCAAACTGACGTGGGGTCTGCCAGGATTGAAAACGTTTTGAATTCAAAATAAGCTTGCTGTGGGGATTCGCCCTAAGTGTGACCACAGCCAAAGTGGCCTTACAGTTAAGAGTATTTTTAGCTGGACAATTTCACATCCTGAAGGGAAGGATAATGAATTTTGGCGATGGCACAAGGTACAGAACAGCCTGCATCAACCTGGTACTTTCCAAAATAAGGCTGTATCAGCCCATGCTAGGACAGCTGTAGTAAAGTGTGCTTTAGTTTGGTGGATGCTGGCCAAACCGGCCCCCAAATGGAATATTAAAGGGCAATTATTTATTTTGAACTGAAACAATTAAGGATAAAGGAGTCAGATAATAACTTTTAGCCCATACATACCCTACCGGGTTTTTAAAAAACCTTTTTGTAAAGTTGGTCACATTAGGCATTCCTCTTTGTCCATAACCCATGATCTGCTAGTGACAGTGGAGAAAAAAACTCTGCATAGTGCATTGTGTATTTGAAATGATGCCATTTCGCACAAGGTCTTGTTTTGTAAACATTGTATATTTCATTATGCTTCAGCCATATCAAAAGAGGCTGCACCTGGTTACAAAATGAAAAAGAATTGGAGGATTACATTGGAGTGCTTAATGCATAGCTTACCATAGAAGCAAGGGTCAGATGAGGATAAGTGTATGTTGGAGAGACCATGATAGCCATGGATTAGCATATTATTCTTGAATGCTATTCATTTGGCTTTGTACATAGGAAAGAAAAAGGCACTGTCTTGGCAGTAAACAAAGCAGAGTGATCGTTGCTCATGTAATTGACAAATTCTAGGCTCGTGCTCATATTGAATCCTCCAGGAATTCAGCCTCTCGCCATTTTTTAACTTATAATAAATTATTGGAAAAAGAAAATCTGTGGTAAATTAGGTGGATGGATTGCAATTTCTAGTATATGTACACAATCTGAACATAGAAGAAAAGCAGTTTTCTAAGGGTGCGTGTTTTCTTCGGGGTGGATTTGGGGCAGCCTTAATGGTAATCGAGGACAGCACAGGTTCAAGCCGAACCCGCCTGTCCGCATGAAAACTGCGGTAAACCCCTGCATCGGGAAGCTGTGGTTTTCTCCACCTCCTCCCTCCTGGGTACAAGCATGCCCCCCTTGCCTGATCGCGCAACCCAGCAGGCACACCTGGGTAAGGGCTTGATTTAGCGCATGGGCACCTGACAGCTTCCCTGCACTCAGCTGATCAGCTGTCAGATGGAGGTATAGGGACTGTCAAGTGCATGAACAGGACTCCGGTAAAATAATTAAAACACAGCCACGGCTTCAATCAATGAGCCGCTTTTCCTTCCTATTGTGCCCCCTGTTATGCAGCGTAGGGCTTTTGGAGATGCAGAAGGGAGCCCGGCTCATTGATTGACCCAGCACGATCAGGCAAGTTGCGATCACAGTGCGCATGGTGGGGACAGCAAAACCCCACCTGCTAATGCTGCGATCAGCAATAACCTGGAAGCGTCCCCATGCCCCCAGGATAACCTGTTCTTGCCTCCTAATTCAGGCTGAGTACAGTTAGAAAGGGGAGGGGTTTGCTCTGGATTTTTGGCTTTTGTGGCACATGTAGCCTGGATTAAGGGATGCTCACGGGGACCCTCCGAGGTGAACTCAGATTTGCCTTGGAGTATTCTGGCCATGGGGGTGCACCCTAAGCGTGTTTTATGGTACCCACACAAGTTCTATGGTACATTAATTCAGATTTAGTTGCAGCAAAATCTCACCAAAATATGAGCTTACATTCAAATATGCAGCATTTTCAAACAGATCCATGTTCACAAAAAACTTTATCTAGTATCCCTGGCAAGTTACAGGCACTTTTTATTCTTCTTGTTGTTTGTTTTAGTGTGTCGGTACTGCAAATTTGCAGTGCCCAGATGTGGATCTTCCAGCAACTGTTGTGGGGCCTTTGCCTTCTTTTTTTCCCCCTTTGTGGAGAGAACCAGTGGTTTGCAGTGCCTTGGATACTCCAGCCCTTGAAAGGTCTGCAAAACAGTGATCAGCGTGCACCTGTGCACAGAGTTCTGGCTGGAAAAGCTAGTGCAAAAAATTAAAGAGCTGTGGCTGCTTGTGCAGCTCTACTGCCTGGCTTAAGAAAAAAAAAGTGCAAAAGGTAGCTGCTGAAAGGATTAAGTTTCAACCGGCTGTCAGCCCCCAGCACTACAGGGCTCTCAACAGAGGGATCTGGATCGAACAAACCCTTTAGTTTTGGCTCCTCTTTTTGTTCTGTTTCTGGGATTGTACAGGAGTGCACTTCTGCATTCATTTTAGGCCTGTAAATTTCCAGATTTGCGCAAGAACACACTTCCTGTATTCTTTTCAGGCTTGTCAGGCTAAAGTTTTGCACAGGAAAACATTTGAACACTGAGGTGGTGGAGGAGAGCTGCCAGTGATTGACAGGCTGTAGTGGCCAATGAATTACTGGGGGAGGAGTTTCAAACAGGACCTATTAGGGAATGGAAACTCTTGTGCTGAGAACAGGGGTGTTAGAACATAAGAACGTAAGAGGAGCCCTGCTCGAACAGGCCACAGCCAATCTAGTCCAGCGTCCTGTCACACACAGTGGCCCACCAAATGCTCATGGGCATCTCAAGCAGAGACAAGGACAATCCTTTGCCTGCTCTCAAATCCCAGCAAATGGCCTTAGAAATGCACTTAGAAGTGTTTTCGCACTTCCTTTCCCATCCGCTGGACAGGAAAGAAGTGCAGTTAACCAACACTGACTAATGCTTGCACGTGGAGTGCTAGTCAACTTCAGCCGCTCCCTCCACACAGGACTGAATACTTACCTTATTTGATCTGGGGCCTGGTTCTCCTCTGGGTGCCAAGAAGAGTGAATGGTCACTGCCTGGACACTTGAGGTAAGTGTTAGGTAAACGTTGGTTAAGGTGGGGAGCAGACCTTAACCAACGTTTAGCAAAAACTTACCTGAAGCGTCCAGCGGCACAACCGTTCACTCTGTGTCTGGTTCCCTGCGTTTGGTGGGCAAGGGACTTGCTGTCTGTGCAGGCATGGTGGAGGTGGCAGCCCTGGTTGATTATTCACCTATGCCGTGATTGGACCTCTAGTCCCCAGGAGTGGTAATCAATTGTAGAATCACGAGAGCGGCATTTGGTCATCGGTTAGCCTGTGATCGAACACACTCCTCCCCCAGTGGTGTCTGAATGGCCAGTCGCAGCAGCGAGGAGGTGGAACTTCCGGCTTAGGAGGCATCAGTGCGGGCTGGTAAGTGGGAGGACCATTTGCCCTTCTGGCCGGTAATGGGCGCTTTGGGGAAGTTTCCTCATAACCGTGTGCGAATGGTTCTCCTTCACCAGAAGTTTACCAGCACTAGTTCAAGGCAGCCTAATCAGGTAAGTGCAGAAAGGCCTCAGTTTGCAAAACATTAAAAACAAGGGTAAAGTAGAGAACAAATCAGAACATAGTGGGTCCGGGCACGTTGTCCATCTTCTCCTTGTCTCAGGAGAGACCAAATATTAACTTCCAAATTGCAAAGGAATCTGTTTTGTCTCTTCCGAATTCTTCTGTTTTTAAAGAACATCCTATGGGATTGCCAGAGAAACACACATCTGGATGTAAAGTTCCATGTTTGGAAAGATCTGGGGATTTTGGGGGATCAAGGAAGAAGAAGTCTTTGCTTTTCTACCCCGTTTTTCTCACCCATTTAAGGGGACTCAAAGTGGCTGACAAAGCTTTCTGTTCCTCTCCCAACAACAGAACACCCTGTGAGGTAGGCGGGGCTGTGAGGGCTCAGAAGAGAATTGTGACTAGCCTAGCTCAAGGACACCCAGCTGGCTTTGTGGAGGAGTCCAGAATCAAACCTGGTATTCCCAGATAAGAATACGGCTCCTTAACCACTAGACCACACTGTGGGTTGTAAGTAAGGGGACCGTATCTCTGCTTTTCACTCATCCATATGGGACAGACCAAAATAAGGCTTTCAGGCGCAGCTTCTTCTTCTTCCAGGGAATTCCAAACTACTATCCAAACTTCTCAAAATACAACAGCGCAGCACTGTGAAAAAGGAATGGGCTGCCGTGATGGTGTTTTTAGTCAGGACAGAGAAACAGATTGCCTGTATATGAAATTACCCTTCTGACGGGGGAGAGATACTCCCCCATCACCACCCAACACCCCAACGTAATCACCTGTGTCTATGAATAGAAAAACAAAAAAAGATAACAATATTAAGTTCAATCTAATCTTCCAGTCACTAGCCAGCTATTTGTCCTTTCTCAACTTGTAAAGTTAGTGTCATGTTTCAGTGTGGCATGGCATTACCTTTTGCAGTGCTGAAAAGCACCACAAAATGCTTTATGAATGCAATCTTTAATCTTTTGCATCAAAACCAAATAGAATTCTATTCGTCTGTCAGAAAACAGTAGCTCTAAAATTCATTAAGTTGCTATCTGGTACGTGTCCAAGAATAAACTGCTAAATGGGGCCAGAAGCTGTTGTCTGAGGAGTGATCTATGCGTCCTTGGTGACTTATTGGCTCCAGTTCCTAAACCTTCTTGTGGAATTGCTTTATTGGAAATGTACCATATGAATGCTGCCGAATAAGAGGATCCTGAACTTCCAGCCGGTCTAACCGGTGCTCTGGAAATGGCATCCTTTTAATTCAGGAAGCATTTGATTAATGTAGGAATAGCAACACCCCATTTAATGAGGTTACATCGGCTGGATGACTAAGATAACATTTAAAAGGTCATTTTAAAATGCATTTTGGCTCCATTCTGTTTGGCACTCCTTAATTATGTAGATTCAAGGCCTTAAGAAATTTTGACTTTCTGTTGCTATTTGACTTTTTCTGCAATTTGTGGCATGAGGTCTCTGTATTTCCTCTATGTGTGTGTGTGTGTGTGTGAGAGAGAGAGAGAGAGAGAGAGAAAACTGGAGGTGGGTGGTTGAATAGTGATTGCTGTGTCTGTAGCTTTAAAGCTGGATTTGTATCCCAATATAAGACAGCTTTGATATGGGGAAAAAGTCTATAAGCTACAGGCTAGAGGTGTGCACGAATGCAGTTTTTGGATTCAATTCAATTTCAATCAAATATCTGAATGTTCAAATTTGAACGAATAGAGAGAGAAAAAAATGATGTATTCCAATTAGAGCCGATCTGAATACATTCATATCGTATGCATCCCATTTTTATCTGTATACATCCCATTTTCGCCCCGTACCTATCTGTACAAATGTGTACGGATATGAATAAGATGTGTATGGATACGTATGTAATGTGTACATATCCATACACATACGAATGTCTGAATAATTCATGCAACTGATTCGAAACATTTGAATTTGTTCAAATGTTGAAAAGTGAATGTCTAGACATTCAATTTGAATTCAGATGTCCGAATTTGAACAAAATCGAATTTCAGATGTTTTGAATATTCTTGCACGTCCCTGCTAAAGAACCTCTTTCTTTTTCTTTTATTAAATATTAGGACCATGTCTCTCCCATCCATCCATCCATCCATCCATCCATCCATCCATCCATCCATCCATCCATCCATCCATCCATCCTGCTCTGTACCTGAAGGTCTCAGGGCAGGTCAAACAAAAAAGATCAGATAAAATGCATTAGTTAAAACAGTGACAGTGCCTGCCTTGGGAGGGGATGCGCTAGCTCAGGTGTACTTTCTTAGACACCAAAGTGACCACTGTTTCCCTTGTCAAAGCACCAGAAGGGAGGCATTACTGTTCCTGGGGTCCAGGAAGAGTGCAGAACAGGTAGCAGTTGCAATGTAGGGATGTGCATGAATTTTTTGTAACATTTGGGCCGCGTTCCCATTATAAGCTTATTTCAGTTTCAAACCAATTTCAATCCTCGTAGTTCCCACGTCAGGTTGGCTTAACACGCTTTCCGCATGTTAAATCGCCCCAAAGCGTTGTAAATGTTAATCCTCATTTCAACAGGTCTCACTCCGGTTCATGTTTAGGGTTTCCCTCCCCCAATAGCTTGCTTCCAAAGACAGTGAAAAATCCTGTAAAATCTACCCCTTACAGCAGCCGCTACACTGTAGCGATCCACACACTTCACACCTGATAACAATGTTGCAACATTGCGCAATCCTGCCTCTTTGTAAGTTCTGACCTTTAGAAAGGGAAAGGAAAGGAAAGCAGCTGCAGGTTCTTGGAGATGTGTGAATGTTTAAGCCTTGAGTTGTCGCTCCTGCTGTGTGCCCTGGGCAATGGGGAGAGGAGGGGAAAGAATCGCTGGCTGCCCGGTGCCGTTTTTCCTCCATCCAGGCAAGCGGCAGCCACCCAGCCACCCAGCTAGGCTCCGTGAAGGGGTCCCTTATGGGTGGCGTGTTCACGCCAGGAGGAAGAGGGCAGGGCAGCCCCCAAAAGCAGCTTTTAGAAAGTAGCCACTGGAGTCCCCCCTTGAGTCACGTACGCCTCAGAATCCAGATCGAACGCGATTAAAGTTGAAAATAATGGGAACAGGCATATTTGCGTTAGCATCCGGTTCTGTTATTTCGGGTTACGGAAATCGGAATAAACTTGTAATGGGAACTGGGCCTTGGAATCTATCTGAAGTTGTCCAAATTTGGACTTTTGAATTCAAATTCTTAGCACATTCGAAGATTGAATTGAATGCTTCAATGCCTTTGTACAAAGCTTCATTACATTCATGAACCTGGAGAGGTGGGAAAACAGCTTTGCCAGTCACATCTGCAACAGGTCTAGAGTGGGTTCAAAGTGGGTTGAGAGTGGATTGAGAGTGGATTCAGGGCAGATTTGACGCATTCAGAACAGATACGTAGGGAATACATATCGGATATGTATGGGATTCGTATGCGATTTGTATTGAACATTCATATCGTATCGAACATATCGTATCGAATTTGAATCCTACCACATATCTGTTCAAATGAATACAAATTTTCTTGCATTCAATTTAATACTCATCGAACCCCCCAAAAAATTAACGCACATCCCTAGGTGGTTGTATACAGGAATAATTTCTGCAGAAATTAAAAGTTCATTAAATGCACACTTCCTGTATATTAAAAGAGTATTAATATATTTTTTACAAATCATGTTTCTCAGAAGGACATCTATGGAGGTCTGTGAGAATCAAACAGCAGCAGCAAAAGCAGGAGGGAGGGGCAGCGGGGATTCCCCACCCTTGGCCACGTCATTGGCCAACAAACCCAATCGGGAGAGAGGGATGGGCAAAGAGTGGGGAGGAAAAAGAATCGCTTCCCCAATGCGTTTTTTTTCGAAGTGTTTTCTGTGGAAACACAATTCAGGGTTGACTGCTATTGCCAGATGCATGTTTGCAGTGGGTTTGTTGTTTCGTCTTTACAACTGTTTTAAACAGCTCAGGTGGGAACACAGCCTCAAGGATTTTTTCCCCTGGTCTTTAATGAGCTGCCATGTGCTACTGCTTCTAAGGGTGCATCCCCATGCAATTTAAAGCCCGCTGAAAATCTTCTTTTGTCACGGAGCACTCCCATGCATGGCTTTTATCCAGGCTTCCAGCGCCACTAATTAGGAAAATGTGCTGCAAAAAACCAGCCCTTTAAAGAAGGCTGCAAGCGCACTTTCCTGGAAGACGCGGGTATTCGGAGCAACATTTTGCATGGAGACGCTCCGTGGCAAAAGGGGCAGAGCTTCTCTCCGAGGTGGCAAGCTCTCTCTCTTTTTGTCTCTCATTCACAGCCAGCATTCACGATATGAAAACAGTAGGCAGGCATTCCAATCACAAAGAGAAACAGCAAGATACATTGTAATGAATTGCTTATATCAAGTGAAAGTGTATGAGGCAAGATTGCTGGCTGGGGGAGGCGAACAGAGAACTTGTAAATTTTTCTTTTGGATTTGTGAATGAGTGCACGATCGCATGATTGCTGGCTGGGGGAGGCTTTCCGGCAGCTGGAGATCTTGTAAATAGCGCTGGCTGCAGCCCGGCTGCCTTCACAAGCAGGGGAGACGAACAGAGAACTTATAATTTTTTCTTCTGGGCTTGTGAATGAGCACACGATCACCGAATGAAACAGTGAGGGGCGGGGAGAAAAAGATGTGGGTAAGCAAAAGACGCTTCCTTGGGGATGGTCAGTGCATTTTAAATGCGCGTTTTGCTGAGCTCCATGGGGACACTTAATTTGGAATTGAACGCACATTTGTTAGATCCGCTGCAGTAGAGGGACAATAGCGACAGGAAAAAGTACCATGGGGATGCACCCTAAGTCTCTTTTAAGCAGCTTTTAAAAATGTGTGTGGATTCAGTGACAAGCCTTTTCAGAGTTGATCTCTCTACCTTTGGGATCTTGGGAACATTTCTTAAATACTAGGCATCCTTCTGCCCTACAGCTCCTACCAACTTGGGAAGGAGTTTATTTTCACAGTTAGAAATGAACTTTTCTTTAAGCATCCCAAGCAAGTTTTGACTTGAACAGTTCAGCCAGAACTGTTTAAACTTCATGCTCAGCACCATTTCCTGTAGGCATTGTAAAGGCTAAACAGAGTAACAGAAAAAGAAAATCAAATTGTACGTTAGACTTGCAAATCTTGTACCTTCTGCATTACCTTTATCTGACGTGGGCCCTGGTGGAATTATACTAAATTATGGAGCTAATTATAATTACTGACAATTGCATGTTGTATGGTTGCTATGGGAACAAAAAGGAACGCAGCTTCCAGAATTTTTAGTTGTGTAGGTGACTGGAAAGTGCAGAATAGTCTGGATTCATTTTGTTTACACCTGTAGTCAATTAGGTAGCATTGTTTTCCTCTCTCTTGCATTTGAAATCAAATTATATGATTTGATTATAAATCCTAAGAATTGCTGCTTTGGAAATGACATATTTTTTTCAAAGGGGAAAATAGAACTGTGAGTAAAATGTTAAAGAATGAAGCACTTTCTGGGGCCATCTAAAGTTTAAAAATGGATTGCTTTTCATCAGCTAGACAGAATTCCACACCAAGAACCCTTGTGCCAGCCATCAGTCCATTCACAATATGCATTTAAACCATCTTCTTTGAAGCCTGTTTTAGTAGTTTCGAAGCAATTCCCATTGCAGTGCATGTTCATGGTACAGTGAAGATACCCAAGTCAAGAAAAAAAAGTTAATGGAGGTTTTACGTGTACCCATATTCCAGCCTTTTCCCTTTGAATCTCTCCAAGCTGATAAGCAACAATTGGAGCCAAGATACAGGACACTATCTGCAGTTCTTCCTCAGCTGTAAAAGCAGCTGTCACTATAAACGGAGCATCTCTTTTCATTTTAAAAAAAAAATTCAAGTATGACAGAAGCTTGGTAAATCTCCATTTGGAAGGAATGGGTGGAAAAGACCCTTTGTAATCCCCCAGTTATTGATACACAAAAGGTGCAATCATACAGAGCTTATTTTGGGTGCCCATTTGCAAAGGAACATCCCTACTGTAGGCACATAAAAGAGCTACATCAGACTTATTGCCTAAAACCTGAGGCCTTTCTACACTTACGTGATTAGGCTGCCATGAACTAAGGCTGGCCAATGTCAGGTACAGGAGGACCATTCACACTTGCCAGGAGGGAAGTTTCCCCAAAGCGTACCTTACTGGCCAGAAATGCAAATGGTGCTGCTGTTGACAAGCCTCCTCTGCCACCTCAAAAGCCAGAAATCCCGCCTCCTCGCTTCTATGATTGGCAACACGTCACGTGGTTCAAGATGGGCCTGCAGGCCAACGCACAGGGACATGATCTTTCCCAGCAATGTGTTGGGGCAGCATGCCCCAACGCTGCATGGATCGCTCCCTGGCCAGCCGGCCACTTCAGCATCAGCCCACGGAAACCTGCCTGATTGTGGCAGTGACCAGCAATTGACCCAGCATCACCGTCACTTTTGTGCAGATGCCACACTCTCTGCCCACCTCACACAGTGATCTGGAAGACATGTGAATGGTCATGCCACCAGACACTGCAGGTAAGCCTTTAGTAAACAATTAGTGAGGGCAGGCACGCTTCTAGGCTGTAGCAACATAGTGGATGTGCATATGGTCTTCACCAGAGCTGCACAAATTGCTGACTAGAGGCTTAAGTGCAAATTGGCCTCTGTTTTAAGGCACCTTTGCTGCCTAATTTAGCCAAAGTCTGAGCGAGCAAATAGCCTGCAAGAAAACTCTTCAGATGGATCACACACACAATTTTTGCCATGCTGTTGCATGTGTCAAAGGCATAAAATAAATTACTAACTGAGATCCAGACAATGTCTTTGCACAGATTTGTAGTTTAAATTAATTCAGTCCCTGTTCTGGCTGGCCTTGGCATCATGTTCTTTTGAGCTTTTTTTAAAAAAAATGACAGCTCTGCTAAGGTTGGGGTAATGTATGCTCCTCTCTAGACAAGGAAGGCCATGAATTTCCTTCTCAAAAGGCACAGTGAATCTCTTTCCAGGGACTGGGAGTAGCAACATAAAGATATCCTCACGGGGAGGGAACCTTCTTCAAAAGTTTCTCTTGTGTTTCTTAATTCTTGCCCCTTATATTCTCTCCATTCTCTGTCACTTCATCTTCTTTTGTTTACTCAAAAGTCTTCAAAACCCAGAAATTATATAGTCATGTACTAATTCCTGTAGAAAGTCAATAAAGGGTTTCCAGTTTATAACAAACATATCCACATAAAAAGCTTCTGATTTTTAACAAATCAATCCAAAGTAAATTTATCAATCCAACCATCATATTAGTCAGTCACATTAGTAGATAAATCACCTTATAAACATAATGATTTTTGGCATATATGTAGATATTATTTCAATTCAAAGCAACACACATATAGATCCATAAAACTATCTCATTCATTAATAATATCTTGACCATTAATGGTAGCTCACTTCTTCATACATTTCCTCTATCTTCTGTAAAACAACCATTTCAAGAAGATCCCTTTTTCTTATATTTGGTAGAGCTTCAAACAAAAGTTTTCATAAATCTTTGCATTTTTAATGCTTATAAGATTCACAATAATATTGCATTTTCCAATTATTATTTCATCAAATAACACATCCCAGATTTTAGTATACCAATTTATCAAAATGTATCAGCTATTTTCCATTGTTAGGCTATTACCACCTATGTAAACACTATAATAAAAATAATAAATCCTTTGGCACGGTTCCGAGTGTGGGATTGGCGCTGTGCATCCCCATGGGCTTTGGATTTGGCACACGAAAAGCGTACCAAATCCCCCCAAACCGTGCCACAAGCATGCCAGATTTGATACCTGTTAAAGCAAGTCTTAGCACAGTTTGGTGAGCCGGCATGCATTCCTCAGTGAGCTGGGAATGCACATGGGGATGCTTGCAGGCTAACTGGAAGGAGTTCTGCGCTCAGGTCATTGGGAGGTGGGGTGTACTTGCTGTCCCTGTCCTGTCTATTGAAGATCACTTCTTAAAATGCTGATCACAAAGGCATCCTGGAGAATGGCTTCGTTTTTAAATTTTCTGCTATATCCACAGAAGTAATTCCAACCCCGTTTCAGAATGCCAAGGCAGGGTGCATAATGGCTTGATTTTTGTTGCATTTGCAACCCCCATTTTCCCATTTCCCCGATTGTCAAGGCAATCTTAAATAGAGTCTTGATTTTAAAGTTGACTGGTGCTCCTGTGGTCCCTGGTGCAGCGGAGGTACGCAAAACCACTCAAGCGCCTACTGCCGCTAAACCTCGTTGCGGCTTTCAGCATTTTTTTTAAAAAAAATGAAAGTTATTTTTATGAATGGAGATTTGTTTTTATTTGTTTCCATGCCTCCCACCCCAGTCCTGGCTGCCAGTGCTGCTAAGGGAGTGTGGGGGGGGGGGGGAATCTGGCTGATGTCAATCTGGCTTCCAATGAGGAGAGAGGTGGCGGAGAGGAGGTGGCGCGGCTCCCACGTACCAGGGTTCGGCACGCTTTGCATGGGGACGCTACCATCCGCGCCCAACCCGTGCCTGTCCCGCGTTGCTGGGAGTATCATGGGGATGCCCGAAATACATGCCCAGTCCTGCGCCTGGCCCCTGCATGCCCAAACAGTGCCCAAAGTGTGCCAGATAGCCAGCATGGGGATGCAGCTTTTATGTTCCAAAATTTGATTTGTTCCATGATACTGTTGTAACACTGACAACTCTATATTTATAGTATAGTTTATTCTAAACATTTATTCAATTCCATTTCAATCTTACTCCTAATAACTATTTTTCATTTAATAGAAAGTTGTTTTTAATAAATTTAGTATCTATAAAGGTATTAACAGCTCTAAATTATGCATGGATATCCTTAGTAATTTATATACCTAAATTTCAATATTGTCTCTAAAATATTCTACCTATATATATTTGTATTTCATCTTTAGTTAACTGGGAATTCTAGTTTTCCCTCTTTCCTCATAACACCAGACTTTTATGTCAAAATCTTGTACCATATATATTAATCTTTTAGCCATTTCTTTTAACCTAAGAATTTTTTAAAAATTACAAATATTACAATCAAAATGAAAAATGAAAAAATTGAAAAATTAAAAGAAACATAAAAAGAAAAGAAAAAATAGTCACCCGGCAGCAGTTGTTGCAGCCCAGAGGTGATTTGAAATATGGCTAGAGTTGTATTTAGGTTCAGGCAGAATGATAAGCATTGGTTCTTGCTATTTGTTCAAAATAATTACTAGTAGCTAGTAACCACTTTTATCAAAAGCACTGGAGTGCTTGGGAAATGAATTAATTAACAGTTCTGAAGTGGTAAGATTAGCACTTTTAATTTAAAAAAGCCAAATCACAACAGTTTTATTAAACACAATAAACATAATTGAAAATAGTCAGATCACAAATATTACAGCACTGACATTTTTGTTTCTCAGGGAATAAGAATGAATTGAAGTGTACTCGCCTTATCAATTTTCTGTGTTTAAAAGAAAATTACATGTGAACTTTGAGCACCTGGATTTCTCAATAATTTAGCCATATGCACAAAAAATGATTATGAGGCGCAGAGGTGCTAGGCTTATTCATTAAACTGAAAATACATCTCTCATTTTGGAAGTGTTTTAATGTTACAGAACATAATATATCATTTTTTTAAAACAGCAACTCTATTGTAGCATGACAGGTCTCTGCTATAAAAGACCTGTAGACTGGTTGTGGCCATCTCCCTTGGAAAATGTCCCATATTTATTTTTGTGATCTGTAGCTAATTCTTTATCAGAATATCTAATGCCAGGGTACAAGTCCAGCAAGGGCTTGAAACACAGTAGGACACATGTTTCGTATTTCTTCTTCCTTGCCTTGGACATGATGGAGTAGGGTTTGCACCTACATAACTGTGTTCAGATATAATGAAAGAAGCGCCTCAGAGGCTGCATTTCCACTCATGTTTTAAAACAATTTGAAAATGATTTGAAAATTGTTTGTCCCCATTTCAGATTGGCTTCCCGCACTTTCTGAGGAGTGAATAGCTAAAAACAGTATTGGGGCAGATGCATCATGGAATGGGTGGGGTTTCCCCCTGTAGGACAGCCCCTTGCCACATCCTCCTTTGCAGAGGAGTTTAAAGTTTCCCTCAGCACGCCAATTCATGGTTTCATTTTCACCCACTTCACACTGGTAACAAGTAACAATTCACCCACCCACACTTCCCCTCACTTTCTCCTTTTTTTGGCTGGTCTGGCTCCTTCCTGCCTGGGTGGGTGGAAGAAAGGTGCAATAAAGAAGAAAGTAAGGGGAAGGCGTGGGGGAGGAGGCTTAGGGAGGCGATTTTGTGCAACATTGTAAAATGGGGCATTGGAGGAGGGATGGGGGTGCTCTGGAAGCAATCCCCATGGTTATGCTCACTGGCTTTGCTATGGGGAAGCAAACAGCAACAGCAAAAGCAGGAGGGGAGGGGAGGAGGAAGAAGAGTTGGCTTTTCTACCCCACTTTTCTCACCCATTTAAGGGGACTCAAAGTGGCTGACAAAGCTTTTCTATTATTCTCCCCACAACAGAACACCCTGTGAAGTAGGTGGGGCTGTGAGAGCTCAAAAGAGAGCTGTGAATAGCCCAAGGTCACCCAGCTGTTTTCATGGGGGAGGGCAGAATCAAACCCAATATTCCCAGATAAGAATCCAGCTTCCTAACCACTAGACCAAACTGATGTGGCCAAGGGTGGGGAGCTGGGATTCCTCACCTTTGACCACATCATTGTGGGATCAAACCCAATAGGGAGAGAGGGGTGGTCACTCTGGCTGGCAAAGGGTGGGGAGGAAAATATTTGCTTTCCTCAATGCATTTTTCAAGCGTTCTCTGTGGGAACAGCAGAATCGGGGTTGACTGCGATTTAAAGTCAAGGAAGTTGGATCGGCCAGAATGTGCGTTTGCATCGGGTTTTGTTGTTTTGGTTTTTTTTAAAAAAATGTTTTTAAAAGCTCAGGTGGGAACACACCCAGAGAGACAATGTGTGTCCCTGGTGTTCCCAACCCTTTTCTAACCTTCCTTTTCCAGTATGGAATGTTCAGGAGAAGAGGAATGGGCAGGCTGGTGTATGAATAATTCCATCTCCAAGCTTTCATTAAGATCATTTAAAGCAGTGATGGCTAACCTTTTGAGCTTGGTGTGTCAAAATTCACAAGAAAACCTAGCTTAACTCGGGTGCTGTGTCACTTCTAGAAATATCTATAATATCGTGATATTTGTAGCTCTAGTAAAAAAGTTATATTTTTGATTATGTATTTTATTAAAAGAAAAAAGAATAATTCTTTACATTAGTGACTTTTGTTGCTGAATTTTGTTTGCTAAATCTTCAGTTGAAAGTTGGTATTTCGCAGACTTCAAGAACAAGCAAGCAGTACACACCCAGGTGCCAGGGTGACCAGGTGTGTCACCCAAAAGGGCTTGGCATGGCACCTGTGACACGTGTGTCATAGGTTGGCCATCACTGATTTAAAGGGTGCCATTGTTTCAACCACTAACTCTGCCTATTTGAAACTCTGGGCATTTCTGCACTTGCTTTCCCATCTGTTGGATGGGAGAGGTGCATTATAGACTAACGTTTACTAGCGCTAGCCTCCGTATGACTGGAGACTTACCTGGGTCTGATCACAGTCCGATCTTCCACATGGCACCACCATTTTGGGTGTGGTGCCCTGTGTGACTGTGCGTGCACTGATGCTCTGTGCATGTGCAGTTGCCTCAGAAGTCATCTGGGCTGCCAGAGCATTTGTGTGGCAGCTCAGTTGACCTCTCGCACCAGAAAAGGTGCAGATGGTTGCCGCTGGATGCTCCCAGGTAAGTTCCTGGCCTTGATTAGTTAAGGTTAGTTAGATTTTGGTGAACGATGTTGTGCACCACAGGTAGTAGATAATTTGTAGGTTGTAAACGACTCCTGCAAGCGCGGGTGCACTTGGCCAGATTTTAACTAATTATCAACTAAAAGACCAAGTGCGAATTGATCTCCTATCCTCACTTCCTCTTAGGTACTTTCTCCTCTGCCCTACCAACCACACCAAGTTCATTGCATAATGCTGTGAAAAAAATAAGGTGAAATCTTGGTGATGTCACCTAATGAAATCATTGATGCATTTTTAACAAACATTATTCCTCAACTTTCTCTTCACTACAACTTTAATGTGGCATGTGCATTTGGTCTCTGCCACTCATTTTCTTGTTCATTTTTTTAAAAAGTACTTTTCTAACTTATCTACCGAAGAAGCAAGAGGAAGGAAATGTAGGAAATAATAAGTGTCTTAAAATCCCTAAGCTATGAATCTGTTCTGGGCCTGGAAGTGACAAATTGCATATTTATTATCTGGCATCACACCTTTAACAAAAGGGACTAGGTGTCGTGCAATCCAATTATTAGAAGATGCCAAAGCTTTAGTACCTCATGCTTTATGGCCTTGTTCCAAGGTAGAACAGGAGAGCAGTGGCAATATAATCTGACGTTAACTTTAAAGTTCATTTTCTTATGCAAAGCATGACTTGTGTATAAGAAAAAAGGAAGCTGGCTTGTACAAAGAAGACAGAAAGGCTGTGTTCAGACACAGTCTAAAAGCTGAGAGTATCCTGACACTATAAGAGAATTGAAATCCGTATCTGTGGCAGTCCCAACTTAGTCCCTAGATATAGAGGTGAAATCCTAGAATATTGCTAGAAGAAAGCCAAACACAGGTTTTCTTGCGTAGAGGAGTTACTTACCTTCTGGCGCATGCTCCTGGGTTTTTCCTTGAGAAGAACGTCTACTGTGATGTTTTTCTCAAGGAAATACCCATTGTACAAGCACAGGAATAGGTGCTTGTACAGTTCAAGCTATTTTTGCCATCATATGCATTGTGGAAGAAAGCAGCCGGCAAGGTAAAGGCCTGAGCCTGCCCTGTGATTTTGCCCTGCCATCTGTCAGGGAAGGCAAGAGGCAGTTATGGCATCTAAACAAGACCCCGCATTTTTCTCTTGTCATCTAGAGGCAGCCAAAGTAGTCCAGCAAATCCTGCACTCCCCAGTTAGGATAGTTTGCAGTCAGTTTGTTTGTGTTGGCATTCATCCATATAGGTTTTAAAAGCAAGCAGTATCTTTATTGCCATTGGTTCCTCTGGGATTTCATGCATAATTTGCCCCAACTCATTTTCCCATAGGTTTTCTAGAACCCAACCATGGTGGATAATGAGGGGCTACTCCAGTGTTATTGGTAGGTTAGGCTGGACTCCATTATGCAGCAAAGGAAACTTAAGTGTGGCTGGTTTTCATTACTTAGGATAGAGACCGGCTACCCTGGCAGCCTGGTTAATGGAGACACAGCCTTAGAGTGTCCCAACATTTACAGGTAAACTGACATAGCAAGGAGTTGGGAGGCCACGGCCCCTGTTAAAATGTTCCATTTCCATTGGACAGAACATAGGGCCAATTTGCACTTGGCCTGTTAGCTGATGTGGCATGAACTCTTGAGACAGAGCATCTGCACACAAAGGAGCCGTTTCCTATCAAAGGAAATAGCTCCTTCCATGGGGGAGCTCACCATGAGTCGTCTATGAACCTGCACCATGCATGCACTTACCTTTACCAAGCGCTGGAGCCGATAAGGCTGTGGCATTCCCATTCACACCTCTTCTTGTGCTGTAGGGGCACATGACACACTGCATGTCTTCTGATGTTGCCTGTCACACAGTTGCCCTGGTGACGGTGCTGCACACATGCATTGGCTCCAGTACCAGAATTCAGACATGGGCTGTTGTCCAGGCAGCCTTTTGCACTACAGGTTAGGGTTGAGGAGGGTTGGAGAATGCATTGAACATCTTCAAGCACAGATGCTTAGTGCTTTCCAAGCCATTTCACCCAATGCCTCCCATGGGTTGGGAAACCAAGTGTGAAAAGCCCTACAGACTGGATAAGGTGGTCCAAAATGTCTTGTTAAAAAAAGGTCTATTGGCATACTAGTGCTTGATAAACTGGATCACAAATTAGTGCAAAACACATGTGAAAAAGCAAGAAAGTACTGGGCACTGATATACAATCTGGTGAGACAAATCTTAAAGAGAAACATTATGTTTGAACCAGAATTGTTTTTGTTGGGAATTGCAGATAATAATTTGGATAGTATAAATTCTTTGATTTTTATATATGGTGACAGCAGCTAGACTATTATATGCACAGAAATGGAAGGAAGAAGAGATACCTGCAGAAGAATGGTTAATTAAACTGATGGACTTGGCTGAAATGGACAAATGGACAAGTTTACTCAAAGATAAAACAATGGACAAATTTTTGAAAGACTGGAGCCCTTTTATTAACTATCTTTGAGAATTAGAAGATAGTTTTGGCTAAAAATTAAAGAGCAAGCTGAAAAGGAACAAGAGATATTCAAGGAGAGCTAAGAATCAAGCGACACTAAGATGAGAAAAATGGAGAAAGTCACATAGAAAATACTAAAGCAATGTAGTAATTTGATATGAGAAAAAAAAGTAAGGAGTTTTTAGGCTGTTTGAAAATGCTTTTAATAAATAAAATATACCCCCACACACACACACACAAATTAGTGCAAAACAGACATGTCATTGTGTTTCAGTCTGCCATTTTGGTAGTATAAGAAGGCATGCTGCTGAAATGTGCTCTCCTTTAGGCTTGTGAGCCTTAGGGAAGGCATAGGGGCTGTCCTGGAACAGCTGTCCAAATGCAGATGGCCCTTGTTATGGGAAATGCAGGCTACACCTGCTGGTGGGTCAATCCAACGGAAACAGACCAGCTGGTGCACTCCATGGAAGGGAGCTGTGGATGCCTTTAGGGTCTTTCGTCATTGAGAGATCTTGTCTGTTCTGTTCTGATGAAGTCGCAGAAACCTCTTAAAATGGATCTGTGTTTAGATATTAACTTCTTGAGGATCATGTTTTTTTAATTTTGTGTGAATGGAACCTGCTCGTGAAAATATAAAATAATCAGAGAGCAGTAGGGGCTGGTGGTGGGCAGGGGCAGAATAGTTTGGGAAAATGGAGGACACTCTCGTTCCCTGTTTCCTGGTGACTGAAATAGAAGCAGAACTCCATGGGTCATTGTGCCACAGGATGTGACAGATACATAGGCCATTTCTTGCAGTCATTCGGCAATCATTCATTATACAAATACCTGCACAGATAGTGTATCATCTCTGAACCTGGCCTTTGAAGCCAGTAGATTCACAAATTAGAACTAATGACTCTTTCTAGCTCATTTCCTGCAGTGCTATGGTAGGAAAGAGGGTACATGATAAGATACATGATACCTATTAACTTTTTTCACTCATGCATTCAAATCGAAATAGTAATGACGTACTGAACTCAAAGAGAATAAAATTTTTCAAAAATTGCCATGATTGGGAGTGAGCTACACTCTAACCAGAAAACACACCCTTTTTTTCCCAGAATTATTAATATTGTATGTAGGTATATTGACACCTACAATTCTGGGAGATACAATTCTGGGCTACATCAGTAGCAGTGTAACTTGTTGACTCCTGTAGGAAGTAATAATTCCAGGGCCTATTCACACTACAGCCCATAGTGCATTCTTAGGGAACTTCTGGGGAAGAGCATCCATACCATAAGGAGGCAGTTACAGCCTCCAGGCATCCCCTGCCTTCCCAAAAGTTCCCTAATCATGCACTAGGTGTGGAGCACAAAATCGTGTTCCACACCTTTGCTAACCTTAACTAATTACTTACCTGGTGTACCCAGCGGCGAGCATCCGCACCTTTTCCGGTGCTCTGCAGTCGTCTGAGGTGCAGCACAAGCATGCTGGGACCTCAGACGACCATAGGAGCGACTGAACTTGTGCAGAGCGTCAGCATTGTAATAGTGGCAGTGCTGCTGCACGTTCAGTAGCGGAGCGAACTGCAAACAAAATGGCGGCACCCTGAAGAAGACCTGCCCTGGGATCCGTCACAGGTGAGTGACTGATTGTGCGGGGTGTGGGCTGTAGTTACCTAGCACTCACAAGTCTGAGCGCTAGTTAACATTGGGTAATTACATTGGGAAGTGCGAAATTGCCCACGTTCTATTCAATACTGCATCCAGTGCAGAGTTTTAGAAGGATTTAGGGATACTGTATGATTTTCAGAGGGGACTAGTAGATAACTTCATATGAGAACTAGATATGTTTAATCCTGAGAAGAGAAAATGGAAGGATGACTTGATAGGCCTCTTAAAATACTTAACAAGATGTCAGAGAGAGGATGATCATAATCTGTTCTCTATCGTTCTAGAAGGCTGTAACTTACAGTAAGAGCAGTTCAGCCCTAGAACTGATTGTTATAGAGGTGTCAGCATCTCCTTTGCTAGAAGAATTTAAGTGACACCTGGACAATCATCTGCTGGAGAAGCTTTGATTTTGATGCCCACATGGAGCAAGGTGATGAACTTGATAGCTTCCAGTGGGTTCTTCCAACTATATGTCTCTAGTTTATTAACTGATTGCAAACTGCATAGTGGATTTACTTAAAGGATACAAAGTTTAATGGATTTTTGTATAATTAACGGTAATGTATGCAAGAGGTTTTATCGGGTGGACATAGAAGTACATGAACAGCGCTTTATAAATAAACTATAATAATAATAACTATAATAAAACTATAATAATAATAACTATAATAATCTATTTATCTGTGCAAGTCTGAATCTTGTATAATTTTTCTGCTATTCCCCCCCTCTTCTGAACACCTATCCTTAAAATGTTTTCTCTGGCAATAGAAAAACAATTGACTGCAGAGACAAGGAATAAAATTGCTTCCTTTTGCTTCTCTGTCTTCTCTCATTTAATCTTATGGAATAGCAACAAATATAAGCTCCTTCTCATTTAAAAATTCTCATTTGTTAAGAGTTTCAATAGCCTTAAGGAAACACATTTTAACATCATTAAAATCCTTAGTCACAAGAAGCAGACAGACAGAATTGTTTTTGGATTAGCTGGGTTTAGAGGTTCTATCTAAACCTAACACTTCATGTTCCATTTAATGTGCTTTTTGTAAGTTGTCAGACTGTATACATGGTATAAAGCCCAAAGGCAATCTGCCTTAACAATTTCTTTTTGAAACTTGGCAACCAAACCTTGCAGATGCTTGATTTTCCTCACATTTTACATACTGTTCTTTACTTGCTTATGCTTTCACAAAGCCAATCCTTAAGAAAAGTAGAATTCTTTTTACTCTAGAAAGCAACATTATGCATGGGAAACATGGTAAGAAGAAGCTATACTACACTATTAAACAGCATGCCTGGGTTACATGAATTAAAAGCAAAGATTTTTGTGGCAGCCCCACTGTTGTCAGTCAATCATCATGATGGAAAGTACCAGCGAGAGAGTGACAACATCACAATGAATCAATATCAAAGCCTGGCTTCTTCTTCTTCTTGGCTTCTGTGTGGTTCCTGGAATGTGATCATACAGTGGTTTTTTTTCAGTTACCCTTTTAGGAAAAAGCACCATATCCCCAGAAACAAACACAAAGCCTAAAAAAACAGTTGTTTGAATACATGATTAGGAACCTATGTTATTTTGCCACAATCTACATACTATATTTGCCTCCAAGTCAGGTAACACCTACCCTGACCATGAATGCTACTCACTGATTGACCACTCAGTGGGAAATTCCTGCCTCTTTGCTTATGCAGTTCCCTGACCAACTTGGCTTAAAGAAATAGATGCCTTCAGAGTTGTAAAATCCCAGATGTTGAAGAGGAATCATTTTTGAGGTTTCAAAATAATGTCAAGTCCATCGTCACAGACCCAAATTTGTCCTGAGGGTGCTTCTTTGGCTCCTTTAGATATAGTTTTTGCAGTGAAAGCACATACACCCACCCGCCTGGCTTTTCTTAGAGGGGGAGGCTTTGAAGATGTCAGGCTACCCTGGAGCCAATATGTATGTTCTCCCAAGCAATGCACTAAAGTTAAAGGCATTCTTTGCATTTGGTGACATCTGAGGACTATGCCACAATACTAGCAAAATGGCAAGGTCTGGTGAATGGTTTAACTGTGATCCATAGATTAATTATAGTACTAATAGAATTTATTTATGAAAGAAGGTCATAAGAGGAATTGCCACTGCTGATTCTTCTAATTGATGGGCTTTTGTAGCAAGTAGGGATGTGCAATAATATTCAAAATATTAGTTATTTGATCAAATTCGGCCATTTGAGTTGGAATAAAATGTCCAGACATTTGTTTTGTAATATTCGAACGAACACAAATATTTTGAATCATTTGTATGAATAATTCAGACATTCATATATATATATATGAATGTCTGAATTATTCATACAAATAATATATATATTTATGGATACATATGCATTACATACATATCTGTACGCATCTTGTTCATATCCATACGGATCTATACGGATACACACTGGATGAAAACGAGATGTGTATGGATACGTAATAGATGCAGACTCAAAATCGTTAGTTCACCTGAGATAACATTTGTATCATCAAATAGGTATTTGAATCGGTTCGAATTTTTACATTTTTTCCCCTCTATTTGTACAAATTTGGACATTCAAATATTCGATTGGAATTGAATCAAATGTTGAAAATTGCGTTCAAGCCTGTAAACATGTTCTTAAATAGCGTACACATTTTTAAAGAAAGCAGACCAACACTGCTTTTTGTACTGCCTTCCACTCTTATGGGCAGCCGTGTAGTTGTTTTCCTTATACTTGGGTTGCATTTTCATGGACAGAAAATGACTCTGCAGGGGGATCTCTGATACTGCCGCCAGGCTGGGAGGCACACCATATTTCACAACAAAAGCTTTGCAGCTTTGAAGTTTCCACCTGGTGCAAATTCAGAAGATGGTCATGTTCTGGCTGCTAATTTGCACTGGGCGACAATTTGCCAAGGTAAGTCATACTCACTGTCACTGCCTCTCTTGTGAATGGTATTAAGATGCAAGTGCCAACATTCAGCCCTGGGTCTTTTGCCAGAGTTTAACAGCAGCGTGCTTTGAGGCTGGATTTCTGAATTCAGGGGCTAGTTGCCTGTCTGATGGGAACGGTGATGTGCAGTTGTGCCCTAGAGCCATCTATCTATCTATCTATCCATCTATCTATCTATCTATCTATCTATCTATCTATCTATCTATCTATCTATCTGTCTGTCTGTCTGTCTGTCTGTCTGTCTGTCTGTCTGTCTGTCTGTAAACCACCTTTCCAAAGAAAGCTCAACATGTTTTACAAAAAACAACAACAGAAACACAATTCATTACTAAAAAAATACAAAATACTTTATTAAAGTAAGCAAAAAATCCAGGAATACACTTACCTGAGTTAGATCCAGATCAGTGGATCTGGATTAACCAGACCCACCCTGGATGCAGACTCAAAATCATTAGTTCACCTGAGACATAAATGTTTCTGTTGAATAACCTTGCAAAATTATTAATTGGAACGATGTATGACTTTCTGTTGCATCATATATGTCCCTTTTCAGAGTTTATCACTTGGTTTTATATGCACAAGCATATTTATTCACCTTTGGTTCAGTTATTTTTGCAAGCATTCATCAAACTACAAGCTCCATAGAATATTTGCTCAAATCAAGCATGGCTCAGATAGATTCATTGTGAAATCTGATTGAATGCTTTTCAAGAAGTTTCTGTCAAGCTTTTTGGACTTGGAGCAGTACAATAGAAATGTGCTTTCATTTTGTCTTTTTTCTGCAAGTACCACTGGCTGAGCCTCTCATTTTCTCAGAAATCTCTTTGACAGTTCTTCCCATTGAAAAGTCAACCTCAGTTTATTGAAATGAAGAAAAGAGAGAGAGAGAGACGGAACTTCAATTCAGCCAGAGAAATCATTCCTCTCATTTGCCAACTGCACATTTGTTCTGGATCTCTGTGGAATAAAGCAGATATTAAGTTATTGAGCTGAAGTTTCACACACTAGAAGCCGTAGATCTGCCAATTACAATTTTTGGCAGAACTTGGAATGAGGCTAGTGGGAAAAGACATTTGGCCTTGCGGGTGGAATTAATTATCGGCTAGGACAAAACACTTTGTTTATATGTATATTGAAAAGTACGTGGCATTTGTTTTCTTTATTCTTTTCTCAGCCAATGTAAGACTTTTGTTGTTCATTTCGCCCCCTTTCCATTTTCCATTATATTTATACTGTAGTTTGGCTAATATCACGACAGTGCCATGAGTATAAATTGTTTTGTGCACGTATTCCGTAGTCCCTCACACATAGATGCCCTCACGCTTTTTAAAAGTCTTTTAATGTATACTTTGATTTAATCTGTTTTAAGGTTGTTACCCGCCCAGAGACCTTTGGGTATGGGGTGGGATAGAAATGTAAATAAATAAATAAATAAATAGTACAGGTACAAATATGTCTCATGCCAATTGTTGTTTTCAAAACACATACATGCAGATGATATCCTGATTAGATTTACTCCGATGACCTGCTTCAATGCTGAGGGCAGAAGGATGATTTAAAAAAAAACCTTGCAGAGAGCTCTTGATGTGACTTCTTTGGAAATACAGAAGTTTTTTAGGCCAATCCAAACAGGTTTCACTTTAGGATACAGTGGAATATTTGTGAAATAATAGCAACATATTAAATAGAAAGATTGAAACAAAAGGCTAGGAAAAATAATTTCTGGGAAAAATGGACTGAAATAGTAGTAAGAATAAAAATATAAAAGATATCGTGAAAGTACAAAGGAATTAGAAGTCTGGGCTACAGATTGTATTGAAAATTAATGTAGTGACATACTGGGGGAAAAGGTTATTCCTGATTCATTACAACACACAACTGTATTTTTGTGGTGAAATAAATTATTTGTATATTTTATTTTCTATGCTTAAATTTAGAAGAAATTTAGAAGAAAGTAGTAAAAGGAAAAAAGGAAAAAAAATCAAAAAGACCAAGAAAAACAATCAAAATGAAAAAGAAATTCATGAATGCCAGATGCATTGTGACCCAAACAACTGATACTTTAATATGAGGTAAATTATATATCAGGTTAGAACAAGAGCTATGATAAATGTCAAGCAAACAGATAAAAATTGAGATGTATCTTCAGCTTACCTAAAACACAAGAAAAGAATAAAAGTTTATTAGTGTCAATTAACAACTGAAAGCAAATACAAATGAAAACCCATCACAACAGATGCAAGACAGCAATCTAGAATGCTAAGAACAATTTTGAGAAATAGATTGCTAAGAACATCAAGAAAAATAACAAGAACTTCAGAGGTAGGAATCCAAACAGAAAAAAAAATTGGACCATCAGATGGTAATAGGCAGAAACAGATAGTTAAAGAGGACCCGGAGAGGCTAAATGAATTTTTAGCTTCTCTTTTCACTGAGAAAGACAAAGATTGTATGACTGCAGCTGAGTCAATCTTTTCAGGGAAGGACTCAGAAGAATTAAATGGCTAGTGGTACCCAGGGAGAAAGTTCTTGCATGTCTTAATAAACTAAATGCTAAGAAATCATCAGGACCAGATGGCATTCAAGAGTTCTTAAAGAACTCAAATGTAAAAGTGCTGAGCTTCTAGCTAAAATTTATAATATTTCCCTAAGATCAGGCTCTATGCCTGAAGAATAGAGAGTAGCAAATGTAATATCAAACTTCAAAAAAAGGGATCCAGGGGTGATCCAGGAAATTACAGTCCAGTCATCTTAACATCAGTTCCTCCAGGTAAAGTGTTGGTGACCATCATTAAAGATGAAATTACCATGCACATAGAAGAGCTAGCCTTGTTGAAGGAAAATTAACACAGCTGCAAAGATAAATCATGCCTTACAAAATTGTTAGAATTCTCTGAGACTGTTAATAAGTATGTGGATAAAGGTGACCCAGGGCCTTTCCTCACTTTGCCTCCTGTCACTGGGAAGCAAAGGACAGAATGGTACTACTATGCACTAAGTACCCGAACTTGTGGATGCTCAGTGCATACTAACCCTCCTGAAACCTCCCCAGGACTTACCTGGATGGCAAGCATCTTGGAATACCAGTGCTGGCCCTGGTGCCTCTGTATGGCACCATCAATAGGGCAACCTGGAAATGCAGTGTGTCATCGCACTTGTGTCAACAGGCACATGACCCTCCAGCATCTCTTCCTACCAGAAAGAGATGCAGACGGTGTCTTACTGGCTCCCGCACCAGTATAGATTTGCTGCATATTTGGTGCACTTAAACCTGCACCACATGTAGTGCATGCATGGTAAGTTCCTGCATGGAAGGAGCCGTTTTTGGTAAAGAAACAGTTCCTTCATGTGTGGACACCCCTTCTGGAAGCTTACCACATTTGCACTACAGGGCCAAGTGAGAATTGGTCCTCAGTTGACATTATCTATCTGACTTTCAGAAGGCTTTTGAGAAAGTATGTCATCCAAAGTTTCCTGAATGGAATAAGCAGTCAGGTCATGTCCAGAGGAATTTCTGCACTTGGCCTCCCATCTGCTGGACAGAAAAGGTGCAGAACCCACTAATGTGTACTAGCATTTACACTTGGGAACAGTAGTACATGCCAGACTAAGCCCCATGTGCCCTGGAGACTTACCTGTGTCTGCGCACTGGCATCTTGTTTTTGAAGCCTGGTGCAACTGTACATATGCCGGTGCTATCACCATGGCAACGGTGATGCTCTGGGCAAACACAGTCACATTTGGAGTCACCTGAGGTGCCAGCATTTGGGATGGAAAAGGTTAAGGTTTCGTGCACCACCACTAGTACACAATAGTGTAACATCTGATAAGACAGGAGGTGCTTCTGGGTTGGAAACGCCTCCTGCTAGTGCAGATGCTCCTTACCAGATGTTATCCTATTGTGTAAATGGGGCCAAGTGCAAATTGGCCTCTGGATTGGTAACTGGCTAAAAGCACGGGAAATGGTTGCACCAAAATGCATCCCTCTGTATCTCTGAGCCCAGGAATATTCATTCCTGGCTGTTTGAGCCTTTGGAGCAACATGGAACAGTGCTAGGCCTGTCCTGGAACAGGACATCCAAATGCAGACAGCCTTGTTTCAGGACACAGAACCTGATTGAGACAGAGCAATTCCAACTGGAGTGGTTCAGTTCCCCACAAGTGCAGAAATGGCAAGCCACCCAGGGAGCTACACAACTAAGCATAGCTTTAAGAAATTCTCATTTTAGCCCTCAGTTGCTAGTCTTTTCAGCAGGGCTACGTCATGTAGTGTCACTTGCAAGAAGATGATGCTGAGAATCCATAAAAGCTATAGCGCATGGAAACCTAACTAAGGAAACAGACATGAAGAGAATAACCAACAGTGGCAAAGAAATCATTGTAAATTATGTCGAGGAAACAAATGTTAATTTAATATTTCATTGCCTTGGTAGGCTGACTTTGAGAAGAAAATGCCAAATAAATTTTTAATAAATAGAAAACTAAATAATACATGTGATAAATTATACATTGAAAAATATTATCTAAAATATTAAATATTGATCTGGTATAAATACTTTAAAATATGACTTATTAATAAACATTTTCCCGGCAGTATTGGGGCAGCTGAAATGGTGCAAAATGCTTTTGTCAGTGGCTGCTTACTAGACAATCTCCTGTTGCTCTTCCATTAATGTCTAATCACTTGGGCAGGAAAGCAGAGAGAGTTCTTTCTCCTCAAGAACAGCCATTAGCCACAACATATTGTCATTGCTTCTTTTTTGCACTTTGCATATTTAACTGTTGATATCTGATGTGGGCAAATACACTTGTGACTAATCTGACCGTATAACATCCTTGATTTAACTGGGCTGGGGTAGTGTACTCCATGTCATTTCTCATAAACAGAGGCCAAATTGCACTTGGCTCCATAGTTCACAATATGGTAACATCTGGGCAGGTGCATCCTCATTTGCAGGAGGCGTTTCCAACCCAGAAATGGCTCCTGCCTTAACAGATATTACCCTATTGTCCAACCCAATCTTAAGTTTCCCTGAAATTTCCAGTGCCACAAACATTTGCACGAGTTCCAGTGTGAGGGGGTCATCTGAGGTGCTGTGCAAGTGTAAGTCATGTGAGGCTCTGGAACCAGGATGGCAGCACCGTGCTGGTGATTGGACGCACACCCAGATACAGGTTATTCCCCAGGGCACATGAGGCTTAGTGTAGCATATAGTAGCATTCCCATGTTGAACACTAATACACGTTAGTTTGTCATGCACTTTTCCTGTCCAGTGGACAGGAAGCCAAGTGCAAAAGCAGCCCTGCTCTGGACCCTTGTAGGCCACATCTACAGTGTGTGGAGACAGCATCAAAGTTGTCTCTTTGCTTCTGTGAGCTCATGTGCTGGGGAGAGAATGTGTAGCAATGGTATCACAAAGGATCTGAAAAAATGTGATTTTTCAGAAAATGGGAGTTTGCTGGTCAGCAAGTCTTCCTTTCTATCAGAATGCTCTCACTCCAGTGTGTGTTCATGAACACCTTATTTTAACATCCTGGGGGGGGGGTATCCTGGGAATGGGGAATCACCACCAGTGATTCAGCTCTCCTTTTGAGTAGATCAGTAGCAATGGCTCCGCTTCCATCCTGCCATTTCCAAAAGGCAATCTTACACTTCTTAGGTGGAAGGGACAAAAAGGGGTACCGTTCATTTGCCCCCAATTTCTCTGCTGTATTTCGGAAGAGAAACAGAAGAGGAAGCAGGAGGGATGGGCGGACGGATGGACAGGAAAGCCAACGTGTCCCTCTCATTTGGCTCTTTCACCTCTCTCTCGACACCTGGTGGCTGCTCATTCAGAGAGGTCTCATGGACCACAAAACATCTCTCTTCTATGTGAACTCTTTAATAGTGGTTGCTTTGGTTTGATGTATCACAGCTTTAATTTTACACAGCTGGTAAAATGAGGCAGCAAGAGGAAATTGTGGCATCTGGTTTAGATCCTGCAGTTGACTTTTGCCATCACTGCCATATGGCAGGAGGAAATCTAGGACAAATCCCAGGCTCTTACCTCATCTGCTGGCTCTTTGCGCTATTGTGGTTGTTAAAAAACACATGGATGTTAGCAAGCACCTGCTGCTGCTCTTTGTTGTTGTTGTTGTTTTCCCCACACATTAAGGATATGCATGAATATTTGCAACATTAATTATTCATATGAATTTGGACGAATTCAGACATTCATACATGAATAGAATGTTACAATATTCGTATATTTTCATACGAATACAAATGTTTTGGACATTCATATGAATAGTTCAGACATTTGTACGAATATTTCAGACGTTCATTAAACGGGGAGGTAGGAAAGCGGCTGGTCCAGTCACAACTTGCAACAGATCCAGAGTGCATTTGACATGGATTGAGAATGGATTAAAAGTGGATTCAGGTTGGATTTGATGCTTTCAGAGCGAATTCATTATGGGATACGTATCAGATCCATATCATACGTATGCGTTCATATATATTATACATTCATGTATCATATCCTATATACATATCTGATATGTATTCCTTTGTACAGGATATTCATACAAATACATATCGGATACGTATGCATTCGTATATACTATACATTTATATATCATATCCTATACGTATCTGATATGTATTCTCACCCATTTAAGGGAACTCAAAGTGGCTAACAAACCTTCTGTTCTTCTCCCTACAACAGAACATCCTGTGAGGTAGGTGGGGCGGTGAGAGCTCAGAAGAGAGCTGTGGCTAGCCCGAGGTAACCCAGCTGTCTTCATGGAGAAGAGTGGAATCAAACCTGGTACTCCCAGGGAGCTGGACTCTTATGTGGGAATACCGGGTTTGATTCCACTCTCCCTCTTTCACATGACTAGACCAAACTGGCTCACAGCCTTATAAATGGCTGCTGAGGATGACTATGTCATATTTGAGTTAGCTGCTCTTCCTCTGTCTTCTCCTACCTATGTGCACATGATCTGGGCTGGGTCTCCTCTCCACTAACATACCTTAGTAGCCTGGCCTTTCTTGGTCCAACTAACCCCTAATTTACCGTAGGCGGCAATTATTTGCATAATGTAATTTTGCACTACAAGATGGTTTGTGGAAACCAAAACACTGTTTTATACAAGATTTAACTATATAAAAAGGAATGACTGCATTATGAATGTAGCTTTTGTAGGAAGGACAGACTATCTGTGCCTTCAGAAAAATCAAGTAGTGCACTCCTGTTAGGGAAGATCATACTAAACTGGGAAGAGAGGATTTCGATACTCCATCTGTGTAGTAAATGTTGCTTCAGACAGAGAAATCATGTGGGCTGCCTCCAGACTTGCGGAATAAATCCGCAAATGTAAAAGTGTATACTTACTGCGCAGGGATGACTGGCCATGTCAACTCAAACGGTAGCTCTGTAGCTTTCCCTAACGGAGCTGCAAGGTTTAAAGAGGCACACGCCATCACATGGGTTGAGGCAGCCTGTCAGATTTAAACTGCCCTTCCTGCCCTCATCTTGATCCTCTTGCGTTCTGCCTTCGCTGAGGGAAACTTTGGATTTTGTTTATACTGCGCAGCGAGTGTCCTCTTAGCAGCATTCGGGTAGTGCGTAGTCCCGATTGGGTAATGTGATGCCACGACGATCCATCCATTGTCATGTGTGACGCCTCAATCCGGACTGCGAATTCTGTTGTGCAGCATAAATGTGTTTGGACACAGCCATAGTGTGAAGAGAGTGCTCACAAATATTATTTTAATCAGACTTAAATAATAGATTTCAATGATACGTTAATTCAAGGACATAGTTTATCATTCTTTCTTAGATTTACTGGTGGCATTGAATTCACCATGTTTTCCTCTTTCCAGCTTCCCCCCCCCCCCAAAAAAAAATCACAATCCAGAGGGGGAATACTGAAAAATTTAAAGCATTTCCATGGAGAGGAAAAAATAAATAAATTGAGAGAGAGAGATTTATTTTTTGTCCTTTGCAGATGCTGCAAATGTTCTCAAGCGCAGACGTTAATAACAGCCTGGATTTTAATAACCACCTAGATGAGGATAGAGGATAAAAAATGTATTCCAGCTTAATCAGGCAACAGGGCTGCACTTGTGAATAAGAAAATGGAAAGCAGATGACGATGAAACCACTTCAGCAAAAGGTGCTGAGTAGAAATGGGGAAATGCCCATTAAAGAGCGATAGTTCTGCATTTCCAAAGGCAATTTCTTTTCCCCTCAAAATACCTTTCTAAATCCCTTTTAGCAAACTGGCAAAGGAGTTATCCCATTGATTTTGGGAATAATGAGTCTCAGCTGCCAGGCTGTTTACCTTGGTAGGCAGCACAGGTGAGGGGTTGAGAGTAGCAACCTGAAAAGTCAGCCAGGGGCCCCTCCAGTTTCTTTTCTTATTTTTGGGCAGTTGGCTGACTTCTGGGTAGACCCAAACGAATAAGAATTACTACGACAGGAAACTGGCATGACTGCTGGACTTCCTGTAGGCGTGTGCACGAGTACAATTTTTGGCATCTGATTTGGTTTGAATCAAATATTTGAATATCCAAATTCACACAAATAAAGAAAAATGAATGTCTGGACATTCAAACCGATACGAATACATTCGTACCTATTCATACAAATATTCAATACGTATCCAATGATACGACTCTCGTATGCACCCATTCACATCCTGTTTTCATCCTGTATGTACAGATACGTATGCGATGCATACATATCAATACATATGAATGTCCAAGTTATTTGTATGAATAACTTGGAATTTTCATATTCGTACAAATACTAAAAACACTAATATCCATATATTCATATGTGGATGTCCAATTTTGTCCAGAAAACAAATATTTTGAATATTCTTGCACATCCCTCTGTAATAGCGATATTAAAAGCTACCATCTCGTTAACCAGGGATTGTATTGGGAATGCCATAGTTACATTCAGGCCTGGGACAATCATGGGTTTTACCCATGAAGTCATTCTGTTTCACGTGAAAAGTAACTTCTTTGGAACTCCTTTTGGCACTCTTAAAGCCATTGTTTTTTCCCAGTCTAACTCTGTTACAAATTTAAATGGTTTGTTGTGCTATCCTGTCCATTAGAGGACAGGAAATTTGTGCTCTCAGTTATGAATTTTTATCATAATTGGTTGCATTCAGTTACTTAATTAACTAAACAGACATGAGTTAGATGTTGCTCATTAATTCTTAATGCCAGCTGGCTGTTAAAGTCTGTCGGTTCCAAAGGTGCCAGGTTTTAGCTGAGAAACCCCATCAGGAAATGATAGCAAAAAGTTTGGCATCTCTTCTTAACTGTTAAGGCAGAGTGTAGCCCAAAATGAAGTTTTGGCATAATTAAATTCACTGAACAATGGCAAATGATTTGTCTTTCTCCATGTAGCACTTGCTTTATGGCTCACAGTATATTCATACAGAAATACACTTTCTTCATTGAATTCCGAGAAGGTTTTACGTACAGTCACTTTAGTACCCAGTTTTCACATATACAAGTGTCATCGGGAATTAGGGATACTTAATTTTCTTTTTTCTTTTACTGAACTCTTATCTGCACTGTGTATATCTTGTGTCTTTAAGAAGAGGCCTGTATTGAAGCAGAAGCCTTCCTCAACTCTGGTTACCTGTGCAGAGGAACTGGCAAGGTGAAAGTGGAGGAAGGTTAGTCTGTGTCCACACTTGCAAATACTGCCCATTCTGATGTGCAGTTGGGGCGTGGGTGCCACACCTGACACCTGATACTTTGTAGTGGTGGCGCATTATGCTACCGCTACTTTAAATTTACCTATTGCGAAACGATGAGCGCTCACTCCACAGTATCAGGTAAATTGAAGCTTCCTGCCAGTCCAGACAAGATGGTGAGAACACAGAACAAGAGCCGAGTCTGCAGTTCAGCTCCCATTGGCTGCCCTATCCCACGTGATGCTCACCTCACCCCACACATCATGGAAGTCTCAGAACTTTCTGTGAGAAAGCTACGGGGAGGCTGCTGGGGTCTGGACAGCACATTGTGGCTTTGCAACAGGTAAGCTGCGCTTTTTTCTATAATCAAGGTCACACACACTTCGTTCTAAACAGGAAGCAGTTTATGTCAGCCAGTCAGCAAAACCTAAAAGAAAAACCTAAAAGAAAACCCTATTTCTCACAGGAAGGACTTTGTACTATCTTTAGGGTGTCATTCTGTTCCCATATTTGCCCTCTGAGTCTCTCTTTGTTAAGTTGCTGTGGTTACCATAATGCAGAAAAACATGCTTAGAGGACAGTATCAGGTTTTTCAAAATGGCAGAATAACCACTTGTGGTTTAATTATTTCCCACCATATACTTCTACACTCAATGAAATGACTGCCAATCTGTTTTTCTCAGGCAAGTAGGCCTTTTTCAGATTGGGAGTTATCCTGGAAAATTGTCATGCCATCTGCACGGTAGTGTGGACTTCAACAGCCTCCTTGGTCAGGCTTTGTTTGCATTGGACAAAGCGTGGGCTGGGTGAGGGCACCCAAAATGGTGTCCTTGCTCAGTACAGCTGTAGACCTGACACTGGTGCCCACTGCTTAGGTATATGACAGGGCTCTAGAAGTGCCGCCAAAACTGGGTCTGTCCAGTGAAGATGACGAGACTGGAAAATGCAAAGGTTGGAAACTTTCAGGTGTTTGCAGTCTCCGTGTTGCTTCTGAGGGCTGTTTGGAGCCTGCTGAAGGGCCGTGGGGTGGAAAGGGCCATCCAATGCCACCGGCCCTATTCTGCTCCTACAGCAGTCCATCCCATAATGCACAGCAAGTGCCAAGTCTCCGTGCATTTTCTTACTGTTGAGGTAATACCCTACTTTAGTCCTCTTTTTGACATGTGAACAAAGCCTTTGAAGTTCAAAGATAACCAAAACCACCTTTATGCATAGTGCTTGTTGATTTCAAGGCTGCCTTTGATTCAGTCCTTGGAGAAAGACTATTTATTAACCAGGGTGCATCTTCCACAGATAGATGATTGCTTCTCCTTATTGCCCAAAGAAAAATGTCTTAGAGGCAAAATGTAATCTACAAGGCCATAGCTTGGGCTGCATTCCAGCCGAATGGGTAATCAAACATGAATTATCCTTATTTTTATGTAACTTTTGGATCAATTATACTATTATATTATTAAGCCATTTAATTTTTCAGTTCTCCAGGATGGCACATAAACATAACAGCATGAAAGCTAAAGACATATCCTGCTGCATCAGTCTAGTGGCCAATCTCAGTTGAGCGGCCTGTTCTCACAGTGGCAGCCAGTCCACACACAGGATATGAGTGCAGTATTGTGCTTGCCTCACAGTCCCCCAACAAAATGGCTTTCAGAAGCATACTGTCTCCTACAATTGAGGTGAACATATGTTGATGTTCTCAGAAGCACAAAATATCTCAAAGGAAGTGTTTAAGTACTAAGAAGGGGGAAATGCTTGAGACTGAAGCAAGGATTTGGTTTTTATCTGGATACAGATGAGGTGGAAAGCAGCAGCAGAAGAAGAGATGCATTTTTAAGGAAACTGACATTAATGGGATACATCATGTCCACTTGCAGCACCAGTAATCTATCCCAGGTCCTTTGTGCACTAATGTGTTGGTCCACATCAAAGGGCCTCTGATCCTGATCTGGGGCCTCCTCATCAGCACATTAATCCGGATCAAGGAGACCGTCCCCGCCCCATTAGGCTGTCTCTGTCTGCTTGAGATCTATTGTAGACTTGATATTATCAAGTCTACAATCTGGGACAAGCACTGTATTCCAGATCATGGAGGCATGCAGCTGGCATGGCTCCATAATCCAGAATTCCCAAGAGCTGTCATTTGGTGGTATACCATAGCAAAATCACCATCCCACACCCCAAACCTAGGAACTTTCACTCCTAGCCAGGGGGTGGGCAGCTGCAAAACTCATGCAAGCTTCGCAGTCTCAGGGAGGCTTGATCTGGATTAGCACTGTCAGTGGAGACGGTACTAATCTGGCCCTCACCTCCCTATGATCTGGATGAGTATATCTTGTAAATTGGGATCTCATGATCCAGAGCTAGTACAGAAGTATTTGTCTATAATGATGATGATGTAACTGTGAGCCAGTTTGGTCGATTGGTTAAGGAGCCGGACTGGGTTTCATTCTGCTCTCCTCTACGAAGCCTGCTAGGTGATCTTTGGCTAGTCACAGCTCTCTTCTGAGCTCTCACAGCCCCGCCTACCTCACAGGGTGTTCTGTTGCGGGGAGAAACAGAGAGCTTTGTCAGCTGCTTTGAGTCCCCTCAAATGGATGAGAAAACCGGGGTAGAAAAGCCAACTCTTCTTTTTCTTTCAGGTACCTGAGGTAGCTTAGATAAAACTTTGAGGTGGGATTGTTCACACACCCATCTTCCCTCCCCCTTTCCTGAACATTCTGTGCTTGAAGAGGTGGATTAGAGAAGGCTTGGGGACACGAGGGCCACACTCTGTCTCTCTGAGCTGCCTCTGAGCTGCCCTGTTTGTCAAGTCTCATCTCAGCCTTAGTTAATATCCCTAAGCTTTTTGGCGCTGCTTGCAAGATCCACAGAACATTTATTCCCACCCATGCTAAGAATGATTTTAAATAAACATATTCTGATGGTTTTCCTATTGTTCTGGTTAAAGACTGTAACAAAATTTTTCTTGCAAGTTCTAAAGAGGGAAATTGTGACTTTTTCAAGGAAACATAGACGGAAGCCTAGATTGAAGCTAATGTTTTTCTTAAGGTAGGGGATAAAAATAGGCAGTGCCTTGCATGAATTCCCATTGAACATGCTGTCTGTTGTAGACAATGAAAGCACAAATTCTCCCAGAGAGGACTGAATTATTTATTGTACTGAATCAGTAAATGAGGTTACAAAGTCACAAATGTTTTCGTTCCTTCATGGCAAACACAGCCAACCATGATAATTATGTATTTAATCAATATTATTTTTTAGAGAGAAGTGGAGTGGAAATTGCTCTGAATCCTTTGTTAATCTGAGCCTCCAAAAGCAGCTCCTCAGGGCTGGGGTGGAAAGGGAGGAGTGATAAGGAATGTAATTCCAAAGTTGCCTATCAGTCTTGTAACAGAATTTCATGAGCCTATCCCTGCGTCACAGCAATGCAGCATCAGCTTAAAGATAACAAATGTCGAACAATTCAGGTGTTATAAAAATTTCCAGCTACTCTATCTGTTTTGAATGGTTGACAGTTGGGTTTGTATGGGAGTCCATGTGTTGATAATGAAAAAATAATCTTACTGGCAAAGCTAAATCCCTGTATTGATTCTTGATAAGTTGGGATTTTGTCATAAAATAAGTTTGGATTTTCTCAATCAAACAATGTTCTGATCATTGTTGTTACTCCTTGGCTGCATGTGATTTACATGATCAAGGGACTCATTGTAAAGCCGATCCTGCAGCAGAAAAATGGGTTTTATTGTGTCTTTTTATATGTCTTGCCCGTTTATATCTGAACTACAGATACACAGGGCGAAGGAAGAATTTAGGTAGAATCCACACAGTGCCATTGTAGTGTCATGAATGTGCCATAAGGGTGAAGAGTCTGCACAATCCTGCTCCCTCATGGCACATACGGGATGGGGTGGGGGCAGCAGCAGTGGGACACAGCAAGAGGCAACAGGAAAGAAAAATTCACAGCAAGAGGGAGAGGGTGTGGAGAGGGAGATCATCAGCAACTGAACAGAGAAAGTCAGGGCAAGAAGGAGGGTGGGGAGAGGGAGATCGTCAGCAACTGAACAGAGAAAGTCAGGGCAAGAGGGAGGGTGGGGAGAGGGTGATCAGAGGGAGCAGAGAGGAAGTCACAGCAGGGGGAGGAGGGATGGGCAACAATCAGAGCAGACTTGCCAAGGTATCATGTTTTGGGCAGCAGGGAGCAGGGACGGTGACCTCCTGGAAAGGGATTAAAAGCTTAATGCTGTATTGGCTTAAATAAAGGAATACTTTAATAGAGGGAAGAAAATCTAGAAAATGGGTACTTAATGGGTACTTCTAGTGACAGTGGAAAAACACCCATGGACACCTTCATGTGGTATTTTTAGCACAACATAGAATTGGTTTGTCATTGCCTTTTTCCAAGGAAATGGCAGGGATTGAACTTCCAACTTTTGAATGAACATCATATCTTCTACCATGGAGTGTTGCCTCCCCATTCCCTCAGTTAGAAAAATGACCAGACATATCAGTTCCTTTGTAGTTAATTAATGTAGTTAGCGTATTCTTTGTAATTAATACTTTCCAATGTATGATGAATTTTGTATCTCAGACCAGTGTACCCACTTCATCAAATACTGTTACAGATTCATCACATCTTAGTTGATACAGATAATATTTTTTAAAAATAGCTCTATTCATTATGAAATATTTATGTCCATTTATTTACAATTCTAGTAGTTAAATTAATTTCTTTGTTATAAGTATGCCACTCCAGTGTAGAACAAACTTCTTTGTTAATGTTTAATGAAACTATTAAATCCATTTATTTAGATTCTGATCCTGTAATTCATCTGAGTTCATATAGCAGAACAAGCCTTTTGAAAGCACTGCTGAATATTAGTTCAATTTGAAAAAAAAAAGGACCTGCTTGTTATTAAGCAATTTCTTAATTCAAGTTTAATTTTGTTTGGGAATGCAAGAGAAAAAGTTTTTCATATATATACAGTATTAGGTTCAAGATAACGACACTAGGGGCGAGTTCCCATTTAAGAATAAAATGGAACATTCATTGAGATTTACATTGTAAAGCGCGTTAAAAGGAAACAACGAGCATCTGGCAATGGGATTCAACCCCAATTTTCTGTCCCACACTTAAAACGCTTCCAAAAATGGATTGGGGAAAGTGATTCTTTCCCGTCCTCTCCCCATTACCCAGGGCACACGGCAGCAGCAGCAACTCAAGCCCGCTCACCTCCACAGCCACCATCGCCAGCAGGGGTTCCCTCTGAAAAAAGCACCCTGGCTCTGCTGCCACTGCCGCCTGCACAAACAGCCTTAAACATTCACACATCTCCCAGAACCTGCAGAAGCTTTCCTTCCTTTCCCTTTCTAAAGATCAGAACTTTAAAGAGCCAGAATTGCATAGAATTGCAACATTGTTCTCAGGTGTGAAGTGGGTGGATTGCTACATTGAAACCGCTGCTGTACAGGGTGGATTTTTACAGTGAAACCAGCTGTTGTACCTTTTAACTGAAAGGGCTGACCTGCAGGGTGAAACCCCAATTGATTTCATGATGTATTTGCCCAAATACTGCTCTAGTGTTCCTACTACAGTAAGGAAGAAGCGTTTTAAAAGCCAAACCTGGGGGAAAAACCCTGAAAAATCAGGTGTTTATTTATACCAGTGGTTCTCAACCTGGGGGTCGGGACCCCTTTGGGGCTCGAACTACCCTTTCAGAAGGGTTGCGACGAGTCTCCCACCGCCCTTCCCTCCCACCTCCCAGCTGCTCCGCCCCTGTGGTTGGGGGTCTCCAAAACAAGAGGAACTCCATTAAGGGGTCGCGGCATTAGGAAGGTTGAGAACCACTGATTTATTCCATTTTAAAGCCAAATAATCCTCAAAATACCCCTGAAACTGATCCAAACCATTTTACTTGATTGGGGGTGGGAATGGCGAGGATCCAAACCATTTTAAAACAGTCTTTAAACAACAGACTCTTTCTGACTTCTAGCTCAGGATGAATGACCTCCAGTTTGACTGACCCCAAAACCTGATATCTCCTGGTAAACTGCCTTTACTTTGTCGCTGCTGTTTGAACGGGCATGAGCGTGTGTGTGTGGTTCCTTGCTGCCACCTGCTCTGGACAGGACAGCTCTTTTCAACAATGGAACTATGGTGGAATATACAGTATTCCAGGAAATGTTAGCAGCGTGGATGCTTATGTCCTTCCTTTTGTGATTTCACAACCTACTCACATGGCAACTACTTTGCATCTGTAATAGATTAAAAGATCAATGGGGGAAAGATCTATGGGGAGAAGATCTATGGGGTTATACTGTCTCCATTTGTGGCCGTTGAAACCATTTGGTAACATTGGTGCCCTTTCTGCGTGTCTCTCAGGTGCCTTTTAAGTACCTTTATTATACTTGCCTTTTTCCTGTGCCAACAGTTTGTGGGTGTGCATGTTCCTTCTCTTTGGCAAATGCCTGTGTGAGTTGCTGATTGCATTATGCAGTCATGTAGCTATTAGCAACCGAGAGCATGACACTGTAGCTCTCAGAGCCTGAAATTTGCTCCAACGCACCAGGGACAGTCATCTGTCTGCCATGTATGTGCATATATGAGTGGTGAGTTAAATGGCAACCTGCTGGTATGTACTTTAAAAATAAAAATAAAATAAAAAGGAAGCAAGCATTTCTAAATGTTGCTGCTAAGTTTTGGATTGTGCTGCTATGAAGGGCCTATGAATATGGCCACTCACTGTTTGGAATATTCCTTATGCGCTTAGAGAAAGATTAACAATACTGTCATGATGATGAGCTGAATGGCTTGGAGTCTATCCAGTGCACTAGGATAATTAGAGACTCAGATGAAAAAGGGGTGAAGACAGATGAAGCATTATTTCGGCAATTGCAGCTGGTTCATCACCCATAGTGTGCTGGGCGCATACTAGCACGCTCTACCCTGGGCGGCTCAGTCAGTCTGGCCTCCTTGATTGTGCATTGGAAAGGGCGAGATGCCTTCCCAATTTTAAAACAGAAGGAAACAACAAAGCACCACTTTTTAATGTTAAAATTGTCCACGGGATTTTGCAGGAGTTATGACACAGATATCGTAGGTGCTCATCAGAGAGCTATGGCACAGGAAATGCTAAAGGAGAAATCGGCCCTTCCCATCCAGTGTATGCCAAAGGCCTGCAGAGATGGCTCCCCAGAGTCAGAACACCGCTTATGAATTAAAGAAGACTAAAAAGACACTTCTGAACTAGGGATGTGCACGAATATTCATAACATTAGATATTCTGACAGATTCAGACAAATCCCAGACATTCGTATGCAAATAGAATGTTACAACATTCATACATTGACATTTGTATTTGCATAAATGTTCTGGAACATTTGTGAAACAGGGAGGTGGGAAAGCAGCTGCGCCTCTCACATCTGCAATGGATCCAGAGTTTGATAGCAGATTAAAAATGGATTCAGGGCAGATGTGATGCTTACAAAGTGAATGTTTTATTGGATACAAGCCTAGGGGCCATCACTGAGAAGGCTCTCTCCTGGGTGCCCAACCCTTTTGCTGCTGAGGGTGGTGGGACAACCAGGAGGGCCTCCCCTCCAGATCTTAAGGCACGGGCAGGTTGATATGGGAGCCCTGCTCTGTTTGCACAGGACATTTCATAGACCGGGCAAGGACACCCAAAATGGGACCCAAATCTGGATTTCTAGTAGATATCAATACTGAGGTCTACCGACACACAGTGGGTGATATCCTGGACCATGGGAGCATGGAGATGCCACACTTCTGTAGTCCAGTATACCCAGAGGGGCTCATTTTGGTGGCTGCAACAGCCAGCAACCTTTGTTTCTCCCCTTCAAAACTTCTCCACACAGACTCCAAAGCTGGTGTGAGCTTCACAATCAGCATGGAGGCTGGTGCAGCGCAGGCTGTTGTGATCACAATACAACGATTCAATGATCAAAACAGAAAATGAACATATATGAGTATTCCCCCGCGGTATTTCTTAGAAAGAAAAAAAAATGCATTTACTCAAGGACAATAACCAATAAACTGTGTTCCCATATGATATTTATTCAACATGCTTTGTTAGCAATCTTCCTTGTGACAGGCCAGCTCTTGAAGAAAAACATCAACAAACAGAGGAGGCAGCAAACCAAGTACCACATCAAACAGAAGCCTGGGGCTTTCAGAGTAGAAAGAAAAAAGTCACATTGGGCCTTGGACTGCGTTAGGAAAAGCCTCAGCAGTGAGATGAAGAAATGGACCAGTATACAGCACCAAAGTGGCCCTGTACCCTAGTCCTGTTGTGGACTTCTTTAAAGGTACCCACGACCTTATCAGGGTACGTATTGGAGGAACAACACCATCTGCATGGTAACAGCTGTTTCAGTTTAGCTTTGGAACTGGTCCCAGCGAGATATAGAACGTTCCTGGCCTCAGAACTCCTGGAGGACCCATTTCACCGGCACAACAAGGCATGCCACTGACATGTGTCACCCTGTAAATTGGAACATGAAGGCGTGTTCCTTCTGCATGCCTCCATGATCCAGATTTTCCTCTGCTAGTGTAACGATCCAGCTCAGGAGCTTCCTGGGCCTTTCTGCACTTAACTGATTAGGCTGCCATGAACTAGGGCTGGTAAACCTCTGGTAAAGGTGGACTATTCGCACTTGTCATGAGGAAAGCTTCCCCACAGTGTCCATTATCGGCCAGAAGTGTGAATGGTCCTCCCATTTACCAGCCCACACTGCTGTGTCTGAAGCTGGAAGTTCCACCTCCTTGTTTCTGCAATTGGCCATTCTGTGACATGCTTGGAGACCATTGCAGAGGGGTGTGTTTGAGCAGAGGGATGTATTGCGGCCAATCACATCAGCACCCATGATCAAATGCCCCTCTCGCATCTCTATGACTGGATGCCACTCCCACCACGGCCAGGGCTGGCTCTGGGGATCATGGTCTGGTCACATCAGAGGTCAGTGATTGATCACAGCTGCCAATGCCACCGGGCCTGTGTGGATGCAGTCTCCCCTGCCCACTGACTGCAGGGAACTGGAAAAAGAGCAAATGGTTGCACCACTTGATGCTTCAAGTAAGCTTTTGGTCAATGTCAGTAAAGGTGTGGAGCACAATTTCTGGGGAGGTCTCCTGACATGGAGATGTTCTTAACCAGAAGTTCACTAATTGTTGACTACCAACCTAAGTGCGAATAGGCCTCTGATCTGGATCACATTTTGTCTGGGACAAAGAAGTGTACTAGCAAGGGGACGGGCCTCCCTTATTCCACACTAAGTGTTGAAGAAGACTCCTGCACCTCTTCTTAATATGGATCTATGGTAAGTGCAGAAAGACCCACAGAGTGGAAGCTGCCCTAGACTGAAACATATAAGCTAGGGATTTCCAGCACATGCCCTGTATCCAGTCTGCCAAAGCTTTTAAGTTGGACGTACATATTGGACTTAGTAAGAAATGCCACTCAGTGGAAATGCTTGTGAACTATTTATCACAAGGCTACTCAGGAAGCCTCCGTGCCAGCCAGCCATTCTCAACAAAATAAACATGGAGGTTATTATTGAGGTTAATTTGGAGCAATTCTTCTGTGCCTTCTGTCATGCGACTCACGGTTCTTTTTCTGAAACCTCAGTATTTCATATTTCATGTTTTGTTTTGCATAGGTTCAGCTGCTAATGTTCCCCAATCTCTGAGGCGCAGTGATGTATATTCAGAGTCCATTTGTGTGTCTCGGAGGAAATTGGGATAGCCGACTGTGTATATAACTGAAGTTTACTTGTATTTGGTTAAGCTGTTGACAGTGATCACTACTGACAGAATGAAACAACAGCAAATGCAGTGTAGCACAAAATGAAGTTAAAGGAAAAGGTCTTGTAAATAGGCACTTTGCAGTTTAGCCTGGAGTGGAGGAAGGGATTATTTTGAATTCACTTCAGGGCCCACTGGAAAGGGATTTCTTGGGATCCCAAATTAGAAATAAAACTCTCCAATTATTTTTCAACATCGCTTTGGAAACTGCGTTTTGCATCCTCCTAGGACCAAGAAACCACAGCCTTGGGCAAGCAACAGAATGTTTGGTATTTTTAATACATTGCTTGGCATGCTTTGTTGACTGTTTGTAACTTCCTGGCACCTGAGATGATAAAAACCTAATGGGAAGGTTAAAGAAAGCGCCAGGTTGGAAAGGAGAAAATGAGGACCATGGGTGTTTTTCCACTGTCACTAAAAGTACCCATTAAGTACCCATTGTACTTAATGGGTACTTCTAGTGACAGTGGAAAAACATCCCATGTTTAAATAGGGGAAAGTCAAGAAAAATGCACTGGAATGTGTGCATGTGACATTAGGGAGAAAATAGATTTCCTAGGCATGAAATCATAAAACTGATGTACGGGAGGAGGAAGTACAGCTTTCTATCCCAGGATCATGTGCTCTTTTTTTTTCTAAGGAAAGGAAGCTCCATCCTGCTAGAGATGGCATTGTACTTAGGTGTGTGCACAAATGCAATTTTCGACATTTGATTTGACGTGAATCGAACATTTGAATATCTGAATTTGTACGAATAAAGAAAAATGAATGTCTGGACATTCGAACCAATACAAATACATTCATATCTATTCATTCAAATATTCTATACGTATCTAATGATACGAATCTCGTGTGCATCCGTATGCATCCCATTTTCATCCCGTACGTATCCGTACGGATGTGTATTGATATGCACAGGATGCGTACAGATACGTATATATACGAATGTCTCGATTATTCATATGAATAACTTGAAATATTCATATTCATACAAATACTAAAAAATGAATGTCTGGACATTTGATTTGTATATGAATGTCCGAATTCGTCCGAATTCGTCCAAATAACGAATATTTTGAATATTTGCGCACATCTCTAGTCCTAGTGACAACATCCAATGATACCACCAGCAAGCCCAAACTAGCCACTAGAGACACTGGGAGCAGACACAGGCAACTGGGATCATCTGTCTTTTACTTTGTGAGTGTCATGGTGATTGTAGAGTGTCCGAGAAAGCTGCCACCTCACATACAAACACACAGCTGGTTAGAGATTGCTATGCAAAGGTACAGCCCACATGACGTCCGAAAAGAAGAAATCCAGAAACAGTCCAAGTCCAGGGTTAACGAGAGTCATACAAACAGTCCAGTCCGAGGTCAGGCAGCCAGAAGGATGGTCAACAGGTACGTTACAAGGTCTAGGGTTTCCAAGCAGTCTAGGAGTCAGATAAAGCAGCTTTCTCTTAAGGTAAACAAATAGTTTCTGACAAAGGGCTTGGGCGTCTGCCCCGTGTTTTATCTTTGCAGAGTGAGTTCACGGCTGCAGGTGATCCGCATGTCTCTGGGCAAGCCTTTTTGATCTTCTTAACCCTTCCTTCTCTGCTCTCCTTTGCTTAAAGCTGGGGATCTCTAGGCTCTGCTGTTCCATGTCTCCCACATCCTGCACTTCTGCTGTAGCAAGGCTGGGCTGTTGAACCCCAGGCTCCAATAGGGCTGGGGGGTCAGAACTGGGTCCTGGCATCACCTCAGGTTCCTCCTGTACCCGAGGAAGTGAGTCCTCCTCATCCTCTGAGTCCTCTACCTGGCTGACCATGACATAGAGAATGATTCCTGTGGACCCCAATTCAGTGGAACAATGGCAAGGTTGTTGAGAACTGGGAGTGCAGCCATTCACCCTTGCAATCTTCCAACAGCAGCAATAAGATTGCCTTCTTGGTTCTCAGCAGCTTGCCTATATCTCTGGAAGGTCTGAAGATGGCTAAATCTCTGAAGATGGGTATCACAGCAATATCTGAAAACTTAGGTTCTCAGAAGAAACCTGGTTCTGCCCCCAAAATGCTCCAATAACCCTCCCCTTGCAGCTAATCTATGGGACTCTGCTGCCACTGCTGCCTTTGCAATGGACCCTTTCACCTCTGCCATCCTTTTGTACACATCACAACCCTCTGGCCAGGGTTTGTAGGCTTACTGGAGGAGGGGCAGCCCAAAGGGCTGATTCTGCCCCCTCTACTGCTCATTGCAGCCACTGGCAGGACATGTGTATTGCTGCAAAAAAGGTTGATTGCTGCATTAGGACTGCAGTATCAGTACTGCAGAAGAGTTTGAACTGACAGGGGAAGGTATTTTTTCATCCAGAGGGTCATCAGTCTATGGAATTTATCACCAGTAAAAGGCGTGTGACAGCAGCTTACCTGGATGGATTTAAGAAAGGATTAGACAAACTCATGGAGGGCGAGTGTAACATTGGCACTAGAAGTGATGCCTAGGTACCACCTCCAGGTTGGAGAAACAGGCAGGATGTCTTTAAGGCCATTTGCAGGGAATTGAGAGCAGGTGCAGGTTTTGCCTTTACCTTCTGCTGGAGAAGCCCAGAAAGCTGTTGGTGAGCAGAGCTCTTCTTATGTTCTTACGTACTCCATTTGGGTGTAAAGTGCTGCTGAAATTGCTAGAAAGCCTGTATCTTTTTAGGAGATTGATAATTTCTATTGATGTGTAGAAGCAGCTTCTCTTTGGACGCAACTTTGGATCGTAACACTGGAAGCAACCCTGCACTGCAAAATGGCTTCCCTGAGACTTAAAATCTCTATGTTTTGTCTTAGAAACTCACCCCAGTCTGGATGTTGTCTTGGATCTGAAGGACTTATCTTTGTGTATGTCAATGGGGGGAGGTATTCAGTGAGAAGAGGAAGGTAATGTTTGGGACACGCATCAATTGTACATGGTTTCCTTACTGGGCATCCTTACCTAGTACCTAGTACGAGACTAGTCCTAGACAATAGGTGGTTTCAACCTGCCAAGGAATTTTCCTCATATTCTTCCTATAGATGTTGGGATTAACTCTTGGGGCCAAGTGACTTTAAAATTCCGGCCAAGTCCATGACTTACTAAGAAGTATTGAGGGTATTACTTGTGCAACAATCACATTTGCAAGCCACATTATTGTTATTTTTGGAAACACACTTGAAGCGTGAAGCAAAAAGAGGCAAAGAGGATGGTAAAACCATTACTGGATCTAGAGCAAAGCCAAAAATCTCTCCTTAAAGGTACATGGGGATTTGTTTTAATGCAAGTCATGGCTCCCTGAATAGGTATAACATCAGAAAAGGAAGAAAATGCTTTCCAAATTCCCTTTAAGCACTTTCCATTTTTCTGCAGACACTCCTGATGGCAGAAATGTGGCTCATCTAATCAGTGGTGTGATGTGATGTAATTGGACCAATGGGATACTGGTTGGCCCAGACGCACATAGCAGCTGCTTTGGATGAAAAAAAAAATCAACCTTCTTGTGAGCAATGTCAGCTTCCAGGAAAAAAAAAGGCTTTCTGTAGCCAACACTAAAGCAAAGCAAAGTTTCTTGCAGTCTTAAATAATGAGCATCCTTGTGCCTTAGATAGCTTGTTGAGGTCTTGGAACAACTGGCTATTTGGAGTTTCTCCATTTTTTCCTCCCTGTGGAAGCTTTCATTTGGATTGGTAGGAATCCAAGGTTAAGGAATGATTAATGTGTAAAAGGAAGAAACTAACAAAACTTCACCTGAGCATGAAGACTGAGAGGATACATGTGTCACACACACACCTGTTATGAGCAGTGGTCTAGGGTTACTGGTTTTAATGGGAAAAAGTAGCTCTGTCTTTCCACAGGCTCTAAAATGCAGGACCTTTATGCAATGGCTTTAAAAATGATAAATAGACCCCCCAAAATATATAGTCAGCAATGAGAACATTTTTAGAATAAAAATTCCTTAAAAAACCCAGATCCAACCTTTATTGAAAACAGAAAGTGGCATTAAAACTAGGGATGTGCATGGATATTTTTTTTTTTTTTTGTATTTGTATTTGTGGTTCTGCATTTGCCGCTGAAATGGGAGGGTGCCATAGGGTAGTTTGGGGCGGGAACCATACGGTGCTTCTGCATTTGCCGCTGAAAAACAGATCTAAGAAGATCCATTTTTTGGCGATCCAACTTTCTGAGATCTGTCCCAAATAGGGATGGATCTGAAGAGCCCTTGCACATCCGCACATGTGGAAGCCACACCACCCATTCCAAAAGTCCGCCGGATTCCTGTGCGGCTGACGCCACCCCTGGAGCCGCAGGACTGGAACAGGCAGCTGCCAGTCACTGTGTGTTTACGGCAGCACGCGGTGCACGAGGGAGGTGCTTCTGAGGCAGGCTGTCCTGCTCCCGCCCCTCCCAACATGGCAGCCGCTGGGACATCCATCTCTTTGCCTGGTCATGTGTGGAAGCGTCCTGCTTCCACATGGATCCAGGCGAAGGGACGGACTGAAGACCTAATTTTTTAGGTCTTCATTTTAATCCAGTTTTCAGTGGTGAGACCCATTTTAGAAATGGATCTTGCGTGCTGAAACGTGGAAGCGGACACCTGGAAGGGTCCTGAATGAGGTCTGCAATGCGGAAGGTAAGTGCCAATGTGTCTTATATGTGTCTTAAATCTCGGGTTGATCCGGTTTCCACAGCCAATGCGGAAACACCCATACTTTTTTTGACGTGCTTCTCATTTCTTTCCATCCAATGACAGACTTGATTATGGGTGTTGTACTCACGAGAACGAGAATGTTACTATTGGGGTGGGAAGAGAGAACAAAAGAGAAGACACAGCAGAAGCCATGTTTGCCTTTGTCTGAAATGCATCCTCCATTTTCCTTTCTCTCTTGTTTCTGCAAGGAGGAGGACAATGTATCACCCATTTTCTTTTAGCAATGCACAAGAGAAACTATTTCCTTTCATTAAAAGTGTACTTTTGTACAGAACTGACACTATGCTTCAGCACAGTACGGTCTAATACTCTAGAATGGGCAGAATGGATTACACTTTGGTTGAGGCTGTTTGGTGGTGAAGTTCCTTTACCCCAGCAATACCCCCATCACTATCAACTTCGTCATTGGCACCACACAATTTCATTGTGGGACATATGCCATTGTGGATGTCTTGGGAGAGGGGAGCTGGAGTCCATTTGCTGACCGCTAGCTTTGCTACCATGAATATTGATCCGTCACAGATTCCACCCTTTTCACTGAGCTCTTTCCCATTATATCCTGCTTTGAAATTGCATACTGAAAGAAAAAGAAATCGAGTTCTGGCCTTCCAGACACTTTATTGTGTGGTAGATGTGGAACTGACATTGTGCTTTCATGCATGCATGCTGGAGGAAGAAAAGGAATGTTCCCAAGGGAATCTATGTTCTTATCTGGTGGCAGGGAAATATGAAGGGTGGGGTTTGACTTTCCTGCCCTTGTGAAGCCAAAATTTGAATGCTGGGACTGCAGACAATCCACTGACTGCAACGGGAGGGGAATTTGGTGAGGGACAGATAGAGAAAGATGCAGTTTCCACATGCTTTGAGCACAGGGAAAATGCACAGAGAGAACTAGCAAGTCCAAAGTGAGTCCATAATACAAATTAGTCTTTTACCCTCAATCTGGATTATTCTTATGATGTCTGACCATGCCCTTGATGTGTTTCTAGTAACATACAATAGGAGATTTCAGAATTTTAGGCATCTGGAAACCCAAAATCATAAAGCTGGGTTGTTTGATAGAAGATTTTCTTTTTCTTTGTAAAAATAACTAACCATGTATGATGCTTAAATTTTCATTGGTTTGGAATTTTTTTCTGTAAATTGCAAAGCATATTGTCTATAGTTTTGTACCATAGTTTTTATAGACAATCAGCTGTGCAAGTTATTGTGAAGCATTTGCTAAGTGGGTTGTGAAACAGAATTATTTAAAAGAGAATGAAAAAATATACTTCTGGTTAACAACAATACCATCTTGAGTGCATTAGAGCAAAAGCTTTTCCTTTTAACTGGCAATACTTTGAAAACTTTTAAGATATTTGAATAATTTGTACATATGGTGGACTGCCCTTAGCACAGCACCGTGTTACATTAATAGCTGATTCAGACTGTGATCAGACACAGCAAAAAAAAAGCACCCCAGAAGTACCTTTGAGGTGACATAGGGTGTTTCTGCACTGGCTGCCGAAACCCATTTAGAAACCCATTAAAGACACATATAGAACCCATAGGAACTTACCTTCTGCATTGGAGGCCGGATCCGGGACCCTTCACAGCGGCCACTTCCGCACTCCGGCGCAATGGGGTCTTGCTGCCAAAAGATCCAGCGTCCGGGAAGACCTCAAAAATTAGGTCTTCCATCCAGCCCCTCGCTTAGATCCGTTTGGAAGCAGGACGCTTCCGCACACAGGGAGGCAAGGGGCCGGATGTGCCGGTGGCCGCCATCTTGCGAACGGCAGAAGGAGGCCGGTCTGCCTCCTTCCACCCTTCCCCCACGTGCTGTGTGCTGGCGGAAACGCACAGTGACTGGTAACTGCATGCTCTAGTCCCACGGCTCCAGGGGCGGCGTTGGCAGTGTGGGAGGCTGGATGCCCTTTGGCGCTAATAAACATTTTTAAATTGTACTTTTTTGTTAGAGTTGTCATTCACTGGTATCGGTAGATTTTTCAGTAGAAGGTTGGTAGTTTAATCTCCAAGCTCTTGTTTGAAATCCTGGACAGTTAGCCCAAAGTTGGGGAGGCAGTATTGAGCTGAATGAAGTAAAGGGTTAACTTCTAAGACAGGTTCCTGTGTTCCTAGGCTCATGTATTTGCTTGTATTTGCATCTGTATGCAATTACTTTGCCTGAGGAGATAAGATTACCAACTCCCATTTTGGTAGGATAACAGAAACACAACGTGCAGTCCTAGGCCAAAAAAGGATGATTTGACCTTTCCTCCTATATGACTTGTAATTTCAGCTTTGGTTTCCATTTCGACCTCAGTTATACACTCAGGTATAAACTGTTCAGCTTTTGCTTAGCTTTAATATAAAATCAATAAAATGTTTCTAGAACTGCCAGCATTACATTTAAACAGAAAAATTCAAACTATATACGAATCCAGTATTATCTCCCCAGGAACTTGTAAGAATTAATGAGATAAGGAAAGGTAGCCACACAATTATTTGACATCTATTACCTAGTAGAAAAATCAATTTCTTCCTCGTTGGCAACAAAGTAAAAGGACTCTTCAGGGGTGGGGGCAGATAGGAAGGAACAGCACATGTGATTCTAGACAATTCTTACAGGTCAGACATGAAGAACAACATTAGTTTATTTCTTTTGGAAAATTGTTTTAAACAAGGGACTGAGTAGAAAAGCCAGGCAGAGAGATGGTCTATTGTTTTGTGTTACATTCTCAATCATGTGAAAATCTGAAACTAAGTGCTCGTCCCCATGGCAAGGATATTGCAAGGCGAAAGTTAGTTCACCTCACAAGTGTCCCCATGCAAAGCCCTAATTCAGGCTACATGAGGGACAAAATCCTCTAAATCAAAACAAAATAACCCCCCTTTATAACTGTTCTCGCCCTGAATTACGGGGCAAGAGTGGGTTATAAAGGGGGCATGGGGGCACTCTTGGGTTACAATCACAGCATTAGTGGGCGGGGCTTCGCTGTCCCCACTGCTAACGCTGCGATGACTACTGTCCCCCCATACCTGGGCATTTCATCAGCCAGGTAAGGGCTTGGTTTACCCCACAACTGCCCTGCAGTCAGCTGTCAGGCTGCCAAGAGCAGGGCAGAGCTCTGGTAAGATTATTAAAACATCTGTTTTAATCATTTGCAGAGTTCTGCTTGTGCACATGACAGCTGCTCAGCTGTGCAGGGCAGCTGTCAGGTGAGATTGTTTGGGGTAAGGGGGGTGGAGAAAACCGTGGCATCCCGATGCAATGATTTGCCGCAGTTTTAATGGGGATGGGTGGGTTCGCTTTGAACCTGCCCTATCCTCCATTGCCAGGGGGACTCCTTAATGCCAATTAGATTCGCATTAAGGGTCCCCTGAATCCACCGCGGGGCATTGGCAGCCCCATGGGGATGCAAGGTAAGAGAGATAAATTATTTACTGTTGTCATATACATGCTCTAATATGATTAGGAGTTTTACATTTTAAATATTTGGCGGGACAACACAGTAAAATCCAAAATGTATTTAAAGCAATGTTTCTTCTGTTCTCTTGGATGGTGCTTTGCCTCACTTGGGAAGGGGGCCTTCCACTTATTGGGCTGAAATTTTCAAGAGCTGCACCTCACCAGCAGTACGATCAGGGATGACCACTGAACATCAGATTAGGGAAGGCTGCCTAAAGGGTAACCAGTGTTGATATATTTCATACTAAGTGTTGATACTACGTTCATAATATCACTCCATGGAAGCCAAGTGCAAAAATGCCCCTAGAGAGGGTAGTGTATAGGATTTGGGTTCTCTTCCCATCTTCAAGCCATGTTTTTTCCTCATAAAAGAGGAAGGGCAGGCTGTTATGTGAGCAATCCCACCTGGCAACCATCTCATAAGCTGCCTCCAGACGTGGTTAAAAACCACAATTCTCCCCGGGTTATATGGATCATCACACATACTGTGGTAATCCTAATATAATCTTGAGATTGTGCACCAAAACAAACAAATAAAAAACAACCCGCAATAAAGCCATGATGGAAAATTCAGCACTGATGCCATGATCTGTCATGCCAGATTGTTTACTTTTTCCTCACGGAATCGCTGCTCCTGCAAAAGTACTCCTATGTGGGAAATGAGAAAAAACAAATTTTAAAATGGAAAAGTTCTCCAGTATACTTCAGTAAGTTTATTGCTGGCAGAAAAAATCTTCACTCAGTGTTCTGAAGTCTTGGCTCTGCCCTTTCCTCTCCTCTGCTTTAGTTCCCCCCTGTTTATGGGTTTTTCCAGTAGTGCAGATGCCTTCCTTTGTATTAGTTTTGGGTGGAGCATAGAACCCCCCCTAGTGGCCAGCCCCAGTTGGTCTCTTCCATTTACCTGTAAAAATAGAGCTCTTCTGGCTGGATTCTTTCTTTTTCTGCAACGGAGCCACAGTGACCAGAGGCCTTGGCATTGTCTGGTAAACCTAGGCCCAAGCAACCAAAACAGTCATCCTTAACACATATTGGTTTAAGTACAAGCTTATACCACCAGTCCTAGAGACAAAAGAAGCTTCTGACCAGCTTAAGAAAGAAGATTAAGTCAGTCTATAAGCATCAGCTTATAAGACCATCGCCTTGCAGCAGAAACAAGAAATTTTTCCAGACTCCAGAGAGACGACTGCAACCAACCAAAGCACCTTTGGTAATTGTCATGACTTTTAGCTGACCGTTCAGTGCCTGCCCTCCGAAATGTAGCTGGGTGCTGATGGGTTGCTGGAAGTGTGCATTAGGCCAAGTGAGTACTTCAGTTTCAACACAAAACACCAGTAGCGAGTGTTTTAAACAGCAAACCCAAAATAAGTTTATTAGGAATAAGGTTTAGAGAAGTAAAAGGGAAGATAGAATGTTCAGAATATGCAAGGTAAAGATCAAGAGTTTCATAAAACAGCAAACTTCCTTAAGTCTCAAGCTTTCTGAGCTTCCTAGGAATCAGTTGCTTCCCCCTCCCTTTGGTTCACTCAGTATTACCCAAGCCTCCCCAAAGATCAGCAACTAGGTCCCAGCTCCTGGTCAGTTCTATCCTGAGCTCCGTCAGAGAATCAGCCTGTCCAGCTGTCTCCTTCAGCTCCCCAAATCCCCAGAACAAGACCAGTCCGATCAGTTCCCCCTCTAGAGAAAAGACCAATGGTCAGTTGCTGGCAATGACTCCTTCAGGAACAGATCCTCTCTCTCAGTCCTCTTCTGAAATTGCCCAGTCAAAAGACACAGTGTGCTGCCTTCACTGCTTATTATACCCTCCTGCCTCTAGTGCTCCGATTGGCTATAGCCCCTGGCAACTGAGGGAAACTCCTCCTGCCTGTCAATCAAGCTTCCAGATCCCTGGGCAGGTTTTCCCTCCAATTTGCCAGCAGCCAACCAATGCAACAGGGCCTGGGCAAGGTTTCCTGCCCTTTTTGCAGCTTGTAACCAGGGCTTGCAAATGCAGTTTGCAAAGAGGCTTGCAAGGGAGTAAAGAAATATTACTCCCCATTGCAACCTGAACCCTGAAACCGTCACAGTAATGTATTGTTTTAAGTTGTTTCAAGTTAGTCCCAGGTGGAGTTAACCCTTTATTTAAGTTGTTTTCAGTAAACTCATTTTGGTTACCTTTCATCCTGCCAAAGGTGCCTCTCTGTGTTAAGGGTCTTAATCTTAGCAGAAGGTATACAGATAGCCCCTGAGTAAAGTTCCAGGTGCTAAAGTTTTTCCCATAGGCTCGGGCATGCCATTACAAGTCTGTTCTCAGAAATGTCAGAAAAAATTATTCAGAGAAGGAGCTGAGGCCACATCTCCATCATGCAGCAAAGGGGCCTTAACTAGGACCTCAAGATAGCGGCCACTATCACAGGTCTTCGTTAAGACTCCTTTGCTGCATCATGGAGATGCACCCAAACAAGATGCTCTCTGGGCTTCAAAGAAAGCTAAGAAATTGGTGTGCACCAGTTCTGGGTGCTTCTAGTTGTGCCCATGGGTCCTGAGCCACAGACCGCACCCTCACTAGTATCGCCCTAGAAAGGGCTAATGGTCACCTGTTTCTGTATCTGCTGAGAAGATTGTCCATATTGTCATTAGCAATTAAGCTTACCCTCAGTTTATTTGCCCAAAGTTTATTCTCCTACAGTTTACAGTTGATTTTCTTGGCAAATAGAATCCATTTATTCATTAAGAACATGAGATATTGAGATGACGTTGCTAAAATTAAGATTAAGCTCCTCTTCAATTCTGAGATGCTGGCGGAAGTGATTCATGCTGTATGGCTCTCATAACTTATGCAAGTTTGAGGACAATTTGTTGTAGTGTCATTTGTAGGAAAGGCTGATGCTGATTGCTTCTCCTGTTCACACTAGACCCCAAGACGAAGCCCTGCTCTGGAAGTGGCTCAGCATAGGCTGGACCGTTCCCCAGCCAGATAGCTGTGGAGCATTAAAAAGTGCTTCACATTTATGCTGGCTGCATTGGGGACTCAGCTAGTAACAGCCCAGCCCACACCTTTCACAATGGCCAGCACGCATGCCCTTTGGTGCAGTGAGGCAATTGTCTCTAATACAGTGGCAATCACACTTTCCGGGTACTGTGTGAAGTGCCGGGTAAGGTTGGGATGGATCAGGCATTCCAAAGTGCAGAAGCCTAGTCATGTAAAAAGTAACATCTGTATTTGCTGTGTTCTCTAATGAAGGCCTGGAACCCAGATACTTGGTGAAAGGTAAGCATAAAGTATGGCATTAGTTCCCAAGCTTTCCTAAAATATAACTTTAACAGGTCTTCAACCTGAGCTTTGTTTTTCCCTTTATGAAATTAAAACCAATCATTTAAATAAAAACAGAACACGGTGGAAGAACACCCTTTCTTCCAGTACTCATTGTTCTTCATAAATCTTTCACTAGCCAGCAACAGTACAATAATTAAACATTTGTATACTTGAGGTTCCTCCCAGTGTGGGCTTATGTTAATACAGTGGTACCTTGACATACGAGTTTAATTCGTTCCGTAACCTTGCTCTTATGTCAAATCGCTCGTATCTCAAAGCAATTTTCCCATTAATCCATTCCAGCTCCCAAAACACCACCTCAGTTGTTTTTGTTATGTACTGTACTGTATTTACATACTCATATCTCAAATCTTGCTCTCATCTCAAAGCAAAATATCACTCGCTCGGCGGCTTGTATCTCAAAACACTTGTATGTCAGGGCACTTGTATGTCGAGGTACCACTGCAGTTACTTGCTTTTATATACTGTATTGGTAATTCTTTATCCAAATGTTTTCTTTATTATTTAATATACTGTGCCAAGAGCAGCCATACTAAGGCCCTTTCTGCACTGGACCTTATTCTGAATTATGTTCCAGAATAGGAGCCTTCAGTTTACATGTTAGTGTGAACTATGGTGTGATCAGGAACAATGTCCAGTGCAGAGAGCGTCTAAATTGCATCTTTGGCCTTTGGCTAAACAAGGAAATGGCTTTTCCTCCCCACATTCAGGCACTGTCATGGTTTTAATGCTCATTTTATATGGTCACTGGTTTTTAATGTTGTAATCCTCCCTGAGACCTTTGGGTATAGGGAGGGATGAAAATTCAAATCAATCAATCAATCAATCAAGTTTTGTTTTTAACAAATACGTTGCCTTATTTTAGATAGCCAAGGTAATACTTGACATCTCACATAATCTCCCTGTATACAAAGTCCAACCAATCTTGAAAAGAGATCTGGAAAAGGTAGCTTTCTTTTGATGCCCTTTCTCTGTAACACTCAGCATGACACTTCAAATGCCTTTCTAAGAGGGATCTTTTGATAAGCCATGGCCTATGGAGCCCACAGATTCACAAGTGAAACAGTGTAAATGCTTTGCTAATCACTCCACAGGATCTAAGCCATAGCTTCAGTAGCCTGACTGATGTTCAGAACAAGTGATGCATTTAACAATAATATAATACAATCACCAGAGCTCTCTTGAGTCCTGCCACTTGATGAACCTCTTAGATTTTCATTGCAGAAAAGGTTAAATGTTTTTGCAGACTCCCCCACTTCCCTGGCCACCTTGGAGCAGAAAAAGCAGAAATCTTTATCCGTCTATCAATCTTATCAACTCTCAAAGAGCGGCTGGGCATAGAATGATGTTGGAACCTTTCTTGGAAGACTCAGGTTCATATTCCTTGTTTACTATGTAATAGGATTGCTACTTTATCCACGATTTCCTTAGAGTAAGCTCCTTTCAAATCTATGGCGCTTCTTTTTGACAGTATCACTTTGACTAGCAAAACACACAGAGCATTAAAACAGAAGATTTTTAGCCAGTTCAAATCCAAACTTTAGTTTTTAATTAGAGATACAATCAATATCTGCTGTTTTCTTTTACGTTCAGAAAGCTATCCTAGTAGCAGGGAGCAGGTTCAAGAACAGACTTGAAGTATACAACTTCTTGATTGGTTTCAACTTTACTTATCTATAACTTATTTACATCAGATATACATGTCTAGAGATACTAGAGTCCAACTTTCTACTACTAGTTTGATGAAGAGAGAGCATGTGACATTCAAACTATTACAGCAGAGTTATCCAATCAGCAGTTCCCATACTGCAACTCTAAGGCTGTGTCCAGACTTACGAATACTGGGCATTACCATCTGCAGTCGGGACATGGGCATCACACCTGACACGCAATACTTTGTAGCAGTGGCGCATTATGCCACCACTACTGCGAATTTACCTACTGTGGAACGATGCACACTTCCTTCACAGTATCAGGTGAATTCTAAGTTTCCTGCCAGTCTGGAGGGGGCGGCGAGAACAGCTAACAAGAGCTGAGACTGCAACTCAACTCCCATTAGCTGCTCCATCCCATGTGACACCCGCCTCACCCCATGTGACTGTGCACTCCAGTCTCGGTTCTCGCAGCCTCTGAGCAGGAAGCTATGGAGGCTGCTTTTAATGTGGACAGCGAGTCGCCAATTTGCAGCAAGGAAGCTGCGGATTTTTATTTTAACTGCGGATTTAATCCACTAGTCTGGAAGGGACCTAATATACCCAGAAAATTAACTCCTTTTATGCTGAAGTGATGTACACTTGCAATACTATCCCAACAAACCCCTTCCCAAGTGATAATTACTTCAGTTATGCAGATATAACTTGCCACAGAGATTCTCAAATTTCAGTTTATTCAATGGCTTAGTTAATATATTTGCTGTCAGCTGACCAGTAATTTTCTTTCCACATTATCTACCCCGAAAGTGAATTTTCTGAGTTATTTAACAATGAAAGCAGCTTGTCACTTTGCTTATGTATTCTCTCACTCTGAAAGTGGACTGAAGCTGGATCAAACCTTTAAGTGTGACCACAGCCAGTATTAAACACATATGTCTATTGGGACCACGGTCAGACCTTGCTGAAATGGTCCATCTTATTAAGAAACAGGACTTAAATCACACTAACTCTGACCACACCCAATACCTGATAATCCTTCCTCAGTTCATCCTCAGTTTGGCTCACTTTGCTCACACCTTTCTGTTCCCCTCCTGAGACTCCTTTACAATGAGACTTGTAGGTTCCGACCCTTCTTCACTGTCACAACACACACACACACACACACACATGCTCTGATAGGATAAAACTTTTGTGCCTCCACAGCATGTAATCACACACTGGGTGAAAGGGGAGGCAAATTCATAGCTTCAGCCCCCTTTTGTCATCTTCCCTGATTGCACCCCCCCAAATGGAAATGGATTAACTCTCTATCACAGCTTGAGACCTGTAAAAATCAGGACCTAGGAAAGTACAATTGAAGGGAGGAAAGCCCACAAATGAAACAAAGTGGACTACAACGGTGTGAGCAGTGGGTTCTGAAAATGGACTGAAGAAGGATTAAAGTGAAGGTGTGACCACAGCCCAAAACAATAATTCAGGTTTGCAAATGTTTATAATCTTTTGAATTACATATCCCTATCTTGGAACCTGATGCAAAGGGTGTTTTTCCACTTAGCACCAGAGTACCCATTAAGGACCCATTAAGGGTCCTTAATGGGTCCTTAATGGGTATCTAGTGCTAGTTGGAAAACACCCTAAGGCTACAGTATTTGATCCACTGTGTTCTAGTACAGTAATAGCTTTAAAAACTGTATTTCAACTTTGAAAGGACCTGAGTTCAGCAGACTGACAACATATGTTTATTGCCATCATTTGAATGTCTTACTTATCAGGATCAATTTCTTATGGATTTCTGTAAGGGCATTTCGTCACCTTTTGTTGGAACAGATACGCAAGCCTTGTGAACGCATCCCCCACCCCACCCCAGACTTTTTCTTTCCTTTTCTTCCCTTCTTTCTTATTTATTCAAGCATACATGAATAAACAGAAGTAAATTATGATTTCTAAAATTTCATTTTGATCAGGAAAAAAAAAATCACATTTCCCAAAGGTAATTAACAAAAAGCATATGAAAATGCATGAGGGAAGGCACACACTCAGATGCTGCATTTTGTGATTGTTAAATTCTTAAAAGTGATGCTGAGGGTTCAAGCAATCTGTTAAAAAAGGCCTTGGATCATGTAGGCCATCTCCCCTCTTCAGTTCCATATTAAAAGAACCTCTCATTTGTCTTAATAGCTGCTTTTAGCATACCTCTAATATCCCCATTCACTTGCATTATAATTTATTTATGGCAACATGCACTATTATATGAAGCTCATCAAAGATCATTACCGGCACTTGTTTGCTTCAGTCCTTGACCCCAAGCGGGGGGCGGAGGGGAGCTTTTCTTGTTTATCATCAGTGCTTGAGGAAAGCTAAGTATGCTCATTTAGTAGGGCATTTCCAGGTTTTATCCCTCTTGCTCCCAGCAGAAGAACTTGGGCTGAATCCCCAAAAGACTTATTTGCCTCTCTAGTCTCCCTCTGCTGTCCCTGTGTTCAAGTGGACTTTAAAAGTGCCCTGCACTTCCGGAATAAGCGTCCGCATGAGGTTCAGCAAAGCACGTGTTTAAAACGCACCTTCCGTCCCCACAGAAGCGTGTTTTCTTTCCCTGCATCTTTTTCTTCCCACCCCCTGTCTTATTCAAAGGAAAAATAGCCAGATCTCTGTCCCCTGAAATGGCTTCCCGTGCCGGCAAAGAGTGATTGCTCGCTCATTCACTCTCAGCACTTACTTTCACTCTGTTCTCTGTTCGAAATGGCTTGGCTGCAGCCATCGGCTGCGCAATCATGTGCTCATTTACTCTTAACACTTTCACAGATCAACCACTTCACACCTGATAACAATGTTGCAATTCTGAGCAATTCTGGCTCTTTGAAAGTTCTGACCTTTACAAAGGAAAGGAAGGGAGGCTGCAGCATTTCTGGGAGAAGTATGAATGCTTTATGGCTGTGTGTGCAGGCAGCAATCCCTGCCCCTTTTGCCACGGAGCATCCCCAAGGTAAATGTTGCGAGGAAAACCCGCGACTTCCAGAAAGAGCGCTGAAACTCTTCTTTAGAGGGCATGTATTTTGTCATAGGTTTTCCTGCTTTTGTAGCACTGGAAGCTTGTTAAAAACCCTGGCATGGGGGCGCTCAGAGGCAAAAGAAGATTTTTAGCAGACTTTAAATTGCTTGGGGACAGGCCCTTGGTGGAAACATTTCACCTATGGAAATCACCATTGTGTGTTTATTCTTGTAGGGCCTGTCCCCAAGCAATTTAAAGTCCTCTAAAAATCTTCTTTTGCCTCTGAGCGCCCCCATGCCAGGGTTTTCAATGAGCTTCCAGTGCTACAAAAGCAGGAAAACCTGCAACAAAATACCTGCACTTTAAAGAAGAGTTTCAGCGCTCTTTTTGGAAGTCGCGGGTTTTCCTCACAGCATTTACCTTGGGGACGGTCCATGGCAAAAGGGCTGGGGATTGCCGCCTGCACACACAGCAGTAACACATTCAAACATCTCCCAGAAATGCAGCAGCTTCCCATCCCTTCCGTTTCTAAAGCTCAGAACTTTCAAAGAGCCAGAAAAGCACAGAATTTTGCTATCAGGTGTGAAGTAGGTGGATTATTGCTACAGTGTAACGGCTGCTGTACAGAGTGGATTTTGACAGTCAGAGGGTAAGTGTTGAGAGTGAAGTCTTGAGAGAGATTGCATGGCTGCAGCCGCTGCCTTTGCTGGTGTGGATTTTGAAGTGCTGAGAGTGAATGAGCGAGCGATCACTGCCTTTGTCGGGGTGGGAAGCCATTTTTGGGGGCGGCGATCTGGGAGACGAACAGAGAACCGATGGCTATTTTTCCTTTGGACTTGTCAGGGGTTGTCTTCCTGGTTGTGGCCGTGCAGAGCGCAGTTCCTCCCCATTCCCACTGGCAGCCTATCAACCAGGGAGGGGGCAGGGAGAAAAAGATTTGTGCAAAGAAAACACACTTCCGTGGGGATGGAAATTGCGTTTAAAATGTGTGTTTTGCTGAGCCTCATGCAGACACTTATTCCGGGAGTGCACGGCACTTTTAAAGTCCACTTGTATAGAGTGACAGCAGAGGGAACCCAGAGAGGCAAATAAGTCTTTTGGAGATGCAGCCGTAGTGTAATTGAGGGGTCACAGTGCTTCAGGAATCACATCAAGTTATGAGTTATGGGTCAGATACAGGTAGTCATTCCTGCTTTTCTTACCAGAGTTGCCTTTGTCCAGTCACTTAAGCCACGAGAAAGATGTGGGACCTGTGAAGTCATGGCAGGGAAGGAGGGATTCATACACCATTGATTGATTGATTGATCACAACCTGTTTTCATCACAATCAGATTAAAGAGCAGTAGGTCTTGTTCTTGGCAAGCATGCATTCATTTATTTATTTAGAACCAGCAGCCTCACTCATCTACTCCTTAGGTACTCTTCATTTATGAGTGCCAATTTTGTTTTTCCTGATGCATCTTTGGGAATCCTCATTTTCGGGTGCTTGGCTTTAGAATCACAACAGCCATAAGTGTGGTTGTAGGATGCGCAACACATAAGAGTTTTAGCAAGGACGCAGGAGGTCACCACACTGATGGTGGTCAAAAGAAACAAATTGAGGAAGCACCTACCCACTTCCCTTTATTCTTCTTGTGCATTTCCAGGTTTGCTATTGGGATTACAGAAAACTTGCTGTCAGATTTGGGTTTTCACAGTTTCAATATATCATGTTTGTGGGTGCCTATAGTGGAACTATACTAGAATTATTACAAATATGTGTAGGAATCCTCTTATAATCCTAGGAAAATCAAGGTTTTTCAACCCCATCTGGAGGCACCCTAAACTGGGTTCTGATCCACAGTGCATCAGAACTGGGCTTGGGAGGAAAGAAAAACTATCAGAAGTGTTACATCAACCAGCGCAATGACAGCCCACCACCCACAGTTCATTGGCCTTTTCTGGGGCAATCACAGAGGTCCATTTACTATCTGTGCTGGAAGTAACTTCCAACAAAGGAACTTCCCTTCCTCCTCCTCTTCTTTTTTCAATTTCCTTCCATCCAGCCTCTCCCATTCTCTGCATTCTTTAATTCACTTTTTACCAAAGGGCACGTTAAGTGAGAAGAGAAGAAAAGGCAGTTGTTAAACTAAAAATAATCCCCAGTCCTTTTAGAATTGATATATTACCACTTTTGTTTTTAAAAAGCTTGACACATTCACATTTATGGAGATTAGTTCCCTTGCCGAGGCATTTCCAAGCCCTGTGTGGAATGACAAGAAAATCCCCATCCTGTATTAAGGGGGAGTGGGAACAGGATAAACCCTGCTATTGTCAAGTCACAAGATCCTGGAGAAAGAGGATTATTAAAATAGAACACAGTGTGTACTTGGACAAATAAACCATAAGCTTAGAAACACAATGAGCTGTAAAGTGATAGTTTGATATGACAGAAACCATCTTCGCTGAGGCACCAGAGATCAAACCTGAGAGAATGGGAAGTGAAAACACCCATTATTGCAATGTCAGCAACATTCAAAACAAAATCCACCCAGATTTTGTAACTTCTGTAGTTCTGTTGCTCAAATTCATCAGGAATATGAAGGCATGATGTTGCATGAATAATTTGCTCTTATACGGTATTTCATTACAACTTAAGAGACTCTACCTATACCAAACAGAGGGCTTTTATTCAATTAATTACTGCAGTTAATGTAGTTCTGAGTTCTTTCCTGATGAACCCTGGCTGCATTACCACTGGGGCTTTTTTTGCATGTTGAAAATGTTTTCAAAACACTTTGTCCGCATTGAAAAGTGGCTTCCCACACTTTCCGAGGAGTAAATTTGAAAAAAAAAAAAGCACTAAAAAAAAACCTCGTTCAAACAACTCTTGCTCTCGTTTTTGATGGTAACACGCTTTATGTTTGCTTTGGGAATGGTACAAGTGCGGTATATGGTGCCCATTCCTCGCCTGCCCGCCATTTTGGCCTCCGCCTCATCTTCACCTGCCCGCCATTGCGCCTGCACCCGCAACCTCAGCCTCAGCTGCCATTGCCTCTCACCTACCGGTGCTGCCACCTCGCCTTCCCACCATCGCGCCTGCGGCCACGGCCACAGTCTCAGCTGCCATCGCTTCTCACCCACAGCCACTGCTGCCTTGACCTCCCACCATTGCGGTGGCTACTGACACCTCGCCCGCCTGCCTGACATTTTGAGCTATGTCTCTGCTGCCACCTTGCTTGGTCAGCTGCCTGCCAAGCAGCCATGGCGCTCCCGGGACATGGGAAGAAGGAACGCCAGGCGGTGGGTAGGCAAGCGAGTGAGCTAGCCCTGCCCTCCCTCCATTTCTTTTGGTTGCAACTGTTGCCGCTGTGCTGCCACCATGCTTCGCTTTTTAAGGCGGAATTGACAAAAAAATTGGAACGTGCATAATGCACGTTTGCACCGGTTTTTTAAATTCTGCTTTAAATAACTCAAGTGGGATCACGGCCCTGGAGGAGTCCAGTTCACTGGAGAGAGATTTCACAGATGCTCTCTGATATTTGGCAGATCAGCATGTAGGAAAGAGAGAGGGGAAATAGGAGAATTGAAAGTTCACTAGCATAATGCTCTTTCTGTGTTTCTAGGTGTGTCCAAGCTATCATTTATTCAAGTTAGGATGAATGGGAATCATGCCATCAGCATCAGTAGCAGCAATAAGAAGAAAATGTGGCAAAAAGAGCAGCAACCACAAAAGCAGAACTGTACACAAATAGTTATGAAAATGAGTCTTGCCTGCAGCGTTCCAATTAAGATCGGAATAAAGTGAAGGAAGAAGGTATGAAAAAGGGCAACAAAACTGACTGTAGAAACTTGTGTTGATAGAACACACTGAATTTATGGCTGCCCTCTAATCAATTCAACTGACAGATTACAGGGGACAATATCAGAAGACCAGATAGTTCTGACTTCTCCCTTTCCTCGAGACAGCAGGAAGCAACAACTGTGGAATCTAAAGATGATTGTGTGATTGCCTCTCACCTGATCCATTTGTGATGATTCCTCCTCTTTCAAATACTTGGAAACCATCTAACCTCCATGTACCTGCTCCTTTCCTGATTGTTTCTTTTGCAAATACCTGGATGTCAGTCATTTCCTTCATTTTTTTCATTTTTGCTGACTTCTCGATATTTGCAAGAGCAATCATCAGTAAAGGATCTAGGGCAGCGGTTCCCAAAGTTGTCTGGGCTACGACCCATCTAATATAAGTTTACCAACTCAGGACCCACCTCTAGGAAATTTAACCGTTACCAGTATGAATAAAGGACTTTTCAAATAACAAAGTTTTAATACCATGTTTTATTACTTTATTAAATAATTACATCAAAAAAGTTATTTCAAATACGGTTAAATTTCTTAGAGGTGGGTCCTGACCCACAGTTTGGGAAACCCTGATCTAGGGTAAGGGTTAGGGTTGCGGTTGCGGTTAGGGTTTCATTTAGGGCTAGTTTTAGGGTTAGGGTTAGGGTTAGGGTTAGGATTAGGGTTAAGGTTAGGGTGAGGGTTGGTTAGGGTGAGGGTTAGGTTTGGGGTTAGGGTTAGGGTTAGGGTTTCGGTTAGGGTCAGGGTTGGGTGAGGGGTAGGATTAGGGTTAGGGATAGTGTTAGGGTTGCGGTTAGGGTTTTGTTTAGGGTCAGGGTTAGGGTTTCGGTTAGTGTTACTGTTAGTGTTAGGGTTTTGTTTACAGTTAGAGTTTGGGTTAGGGTTGGTTAGGGTTAGGGTCAGGGTTAGGGTTTCGGTTAGTGTTACTGTTAGTGTTAGGGTTTTGTTTACGATTAGGGTTTGGGTTAGGGTTGGTTAGGGTTAGGGTTTCAGTTAGGGTTAGGGTTGGGTTAGGGTTAGGGTTAAGCTTAGGCTTAGGGTTAGGGTTGGGGTTAGGGTTAGGATTTCGATTAGGGTTAGGGTCAGGGTTGGTTTAGCGTTCAGGTTAGGGTTAGAGTTGGGTTTGGTTTAGGGTAAGGGTTAGGGTTAGGTTTAGGGTTTCGGTTAGGCTTAGGCTTAGGCTTAGGGTTTCGTTTAGGGTTTGGTTTAGGTTTAGGGTTGGTTACGGTTAGAGTTAGGATTAGCGTTGGGTTAGTGTTAGTGTTAGTGTTTCGTTTAGGGTTAGTGTTAGTGTTAGGGTTTCGTTTACAGTTAGAGTTTGGGTTAGGGTTGGTTAGGGTTAGGGTCAGGGTTAGGGTTTCGGTTAGTGTTACTGTTAGTGTTAGGGTTTTGTTTACGATTAGGGTTTGGGTTAGGGTTGGGTTAGGGTTAGGGTTAGGGTTAGATTTGGGGTTAGGGTTAGGATTTCGATTAGGGTTAGGGTCAGGGTTGGTTTAGCGTTTGGGTTAGGGTTAGAGTTGGGTTTGGTTTGGTTTAGGGTAAGGGTTAGTGTTAGGGTTAGGGTTTCAGTTAGGCTTAGGCTTAGGCTTAGGGTTTCATTCAGGGTTTGGTTTAGGGTTAGGGTTGGTTACGCTTAGAGTTAGGGTTAGGGTTGGGTTAGGGTTAGGGATAGGGTTAGAGTCAGGGTAGAGTTACGGTTCCGTATAGAGTTAGGGTTAGGGTTTTGGTTAGGGTTTTGGTTAGGGTTGGTTAGGGTTATGGTGAGGGTTGGTTGCGGTTAGGGTTAGGGTTGGGTTAGGGTCAGGGTTAGGGTTAGGGTTAGGGTCAGGGTAGAGTTACGGTTCCATATAGAGTTAGGGTTAGGGTTATGGTTATGGTTAGGTTTGGGGTTAGGTTTAGGTTATCTGTTAGTGTTAGTGTTAGGGTTTGGTTAGTGTTAGGATTAGGGTTAGGGTTAGGGTAAGGGTTATGGTTAGGCTTTTGGTTATGGTTATGGATATGGTTAGGGTTAGGGTTTCGTTCAAGGTTAGGGTTAGGCTTGGTTAGGGTTAGAGTCAGGGTTTGAGTTAGGGTTTCGTTTAGGGTTAGCGTTAGCGTTAGCGTTTCGGACAGGGTTTTGGTTAGGATTTGGGTTTGGATTCAGTTTCTGGTACGGGTTGGGTTAGGGTTAGAGTTAGGGTTCGGTTTTCGGTTAAGGTTAGAATCATAGAATCATAGAATCATAGAATGGTAGAGTTGGAGGGGACCTCCTGGGTCATCGAGTCCAACCCCCTGCTCAAGGCAGGATCTCCTAAACCATCTCAGACAGATGGCCGTCCAGTCTCTGCTTGAAGACCTCCATCGAAGGGGAACCAACCACCTCCCGTGGCAGCCTGTTCCACTGGGTGATCACTCTTACTGTTAGAATTTTTTTCCTAACATCTAAACTTAATCTTTTCCCCTGCAGTTTCACCCCATTGTTTCTAGTCCTTCCTTGAGAGAGTGAGAACAGGGCTGATCCCTCTGCCCTGTGACAACCCTTGAGGTATTTGTAGACAGCTATCATGTCTCCTCTCAGTCTTCTTTTTGATAGACTAAACATTCCTAGTTCCTTAAGCCGTTCCTCATAGGACATGGTTTGCAGACTGTTCACCATCTTGGTAGCTCTCCTTTGAACCTGCTCCAGCTTGTCAGTGTCTCTTTTAAACTGGGGTGACCAGAACTGGACACAGTACTCCAGATGAGGTCTGACCAAGGTAGAGTAGAGGGGGATAATAACTTCACGTGATCTGGACTCTATGCTTCTCCTAATACACCCCAGGATTGCGTTTGCCTTTTTTGCAGCTGCCTCGCACTGTTGACTCATGTTCAGTTGATGATCTACCAGGACACCCAAGTCTTTTTCACATGTGCTGCTGCTCAGCCGAATTCCTCCCATTGTATATGTGCTTTTTTCATTTTTCTTGCCCAGGTGCAGAACCTTGCATTTTTCTTTGTTAAATACCATTTTATTAGTTGCAGCCCATTGTTCGAGTTTCTCTAAATCTTTTTGAATCCTCTCTCTCTCTTCTCTGGTGTTTGCAATCCCCCCTAGCTTTGTGTCATCAGCAAATTTGATCAGTTTCCCTTCAACTCCCTCGTCCAGATCATTTATAAAAACATTAAACATAACTGGGCCCAGGACAGAACCTTGTGGTACTCCACTTGACCCTTCCCTCCATTTGGATGTGCAGCCATTTAAAGCCACTCTTTGAGTACGATTACTAAGCCAGTTTTGAATCCACCTTATAGTTGCCTTGTCAAACCCATATTTGATCAATTTTTCAATGAGGATCGCATGAGATACTTTGTCAAATGCTTTGCTGAAATCAAGAAATACTGTGTCTACTGCATTTCCTTGATCAACCCATTCAGTGATTTTGTCATAAAATGAAATCAAGTTGGTCTGACACGACTTGTTTGATACAAACCCATGTTGACTACTGTTAATTATTGAATTCCTATCCAAATGCTGACATATGTGTTGTTTAATAATTTGTTCAAGAATCTTTCCTGGTATTGAAGTCAGGCTAACAGGCCTGTAGTTCCCTGGGTCTACCTTCTTCCCTTTTTTGAAGATAGGAACAACGTTTGCCCTTCTCCAATCGTCTGGGACTTCTACTGTTCTCCATGACTTCTCAAAGACTACAGCAAGTGGTTCAGCAATTACCTCTGCTAATTCCTTCAGTACCCTAGGATGTAATCCATCTGGACCTGGGGACTTAAATTCGTTTAAGTTAGCTAAGCGTTCCCTTACTCTCTCAGTGTTGATTTTGTGTCTTGATTCTCCTAGTCCTTCATCAGTACAGTGAAGGACTGTTGCGTGCACATTATCCCTCTTGGAAAAAACAGATGCAAAATAGGAGTTCAGAATCTCTGCCTTCTCAAGATCACTTTCGATCACTTCTCCATTCTCTCCCTGCAGACTTCCCAAAACCTCTTTGACTTTTCTTTTGCTGTTGACATATTCCCAAAACCCTTTTTTATTGGTTTTAGTCTCTCTTGCAAGCCTCAATTCATTTTTAGCTTTAGCTTTTCTGATACTTGCCCTGCAGATTGTACTGATTTCATTATATTCCTCCTTAGATATGTATCCCTCCTTCCATTTCTTAAACATTTCTTTTTTCTTTTTTATCAAGTTTTTAGGTTAGGGTTAGGTTTTCGGTTAGGATTAGGGAAAGGGTAGGGTTTTGATTAGGGTTAGGATTAGAGTTAGGGTTAGAGTTAGGGTTAAGGTTTTGGTTAGTGTTAGTGTTTGGGTTAGGGTTAGGGTTGGTTAGGGTTAGGGTTTTGGTTAGCGTTACGGTTTTGGTTTGCGTTAGGGTTAGGGTTAGGGTTACGTTTCGGGTTCAGGTTTTGGTTTTGGTTCGGGTTCGGGTTAGGGCAGCGGTAGGCAAACCACATTTTGAGAGCCACTTGCGGCTCTTTGGCCCCTTGAGTGTGGCTCTTCCAGCTTCGGTGTACCCTAATTAAGTTAATAAGAATGTCCCTACCTATATAGTTTAAGTTTTAAAAATTTGGCTCTCAACAGAAATTTCAGTCATTGTACTGTTGGTATTTGGCTCTTTTGACTAATGTGTTTGCCAACCACTGATATGGCAGATGGGAAACTGGACTATGGAGGCATTAGGGGACGTGCACGAATATTCGAAAATTCAAAAATCCAATTGGAATCTGATGAATATTGACATTTAAATTTAAATCAGATTTAATAACACTGAAATTTGGACATTTGAATGGATTTCAGGTGTTCTGAAACATTCATTTGAATGATTCAAATGTATACATATATATGTTATACATATTTGCGCTTATAAATGGGATGAAAATGGGATGCATACGGGATAAAATGGGATGCATATGAAACGCGCAAAGATACATATAACAGATATGAATGTTGTCAACATTTGTATCTTTAAATACGAATCTAACATTCAAACAAATAGATTTGAATGTTACGGATTCGAATCAGATTTTTTTACTTTCCGATTTTAAACATTTGAATTGAATAGAATGTTTTGACATTCAATTCAACTCGAATTTGAATGGAAAAAACACAACATTCGTGCACACCCCTAGGATGCATGCCATTCTCATATTCCTCCATAGTATGATATAGCAGCTGCTAGTTCATCTTTTAAAAGCCCTCCCAGTATACCTGATCAGGCAACCATTTTGTGCTGCCTAGTCTATACTTTATCCAATGCAGGCAGAGAATACTAGCAGAAGTGTATGGTCTCCCTTGGACCATCCCAAGGTACAGGAGGGAAATTCCTGGATCTTTTGTTATACCACTTTATTGATAAATGCAGAAGACCCCAGGAATGAGGCAAATACTTTTCTCATAGCATTGTGTGTTTACAAAAATTACTTCTTTACAAAAATCATTATGCACATAAATGTGTTTCTTATGCAAAATTGAGTATAATTTCATGTGTGAAAACACCAGGTTTTAGAAAATAGGTGGGGTTTTTTTAGGTGATCTTGTTTTTTTAAAAAATGCAAGCTGATGTAGAAGCGAGATGAAAGGAATTTTAGTTTAACGTGTTCCCTATATAACATCACTTAATGCTGTATATATAATTAACCAATCTTTCACCCCAATTCTGAGTATGTATTTCTTCCCAATAAAACTGGGACAGTTTACATACAGTCATGTAAGCCACCTTAAGAAATTTGCAACTTAAGGAATTGGATGATAATGACACGATTGTGTTAGTCCTGTTGATTTTTTAAGAAATATATTGAACACCACCCATTTGGTTTTCAGTTCAAGAGAAGGTATGTGACCACGCCACCCTTTATTGCTGCAAACAGCATCTATGTTTCTCTTTCGCTTTCCTGCTTGCAGATGAAGCAATAAAAGCTCCTTAATGCCCTTGATGCTTTAATAATTTGGCTTTCTATTTATGATGTCACATTTTAGACTACCATTTAGACTTGACATCCATGTAGGAGCTGCTGCTCTATCCCACCGCAAAAAGTATTCTAATTATCTTACATCTCACTGTGAAGCAGTTTGATATTCACCAAAGAGATGGAGCTGTGGAAAAATACAGCGTTGTACTGAGAACAAACAGATGGAAACAGTTCACCTATGGCTGTTGCTCACAAGTGCACTTTTTATGGTGATTCGTCTCTAATTGGCTTGGGGGGGGGGGAAGCATCTAAGTTGGATTTTCCAGGAAAGCCTTTTAGGAAGAGAATAGATGTGACCAGGGGTGCATCCAGACAGGACAGAAATAGCGCCATGATGGTACTTCTAAGATAGGGTCACCTCATGTATCCTACTCAACAGCACCATATTTCTGCTGCTTTGTCCTTAAGAAGCACTAAAAATGATTGCTGGAAAACCCAGCACTGGTAGCAGGTTCTCCATTTTTGGTGCTTTTTAGAGACACACTTAAAACCCTTATGGACGGAAGAGCAATGGGAGCTCTGTCCAGCATGCATGCATGGAGGCTGAAAGAACTGACCAAGCATGTGGAGAGGTGGTCAGGTGCACATCTGGGAATTCAGTGGCAGCTGAATTACCTGGATTGCACGGACCAAGAACCTCAAACAGAATCAGTTCTCAGAATCAGCAGCCATTCCCCACCCTGCCCTTGACCTGGGGCAACAGCAATGGGACAAGTGTTGCAAACTGAGCCTTTTTGCACTTCGCTTCCCACCCCTGGGAAGCAAAGACCAAAATGACCCAAATATGCACTTGCAGATGCGTAGTGCATACTAACACACCCTAACCTGTCTGGATGCTTCCTGCAAGTGTGGATGTGTGCCGGGGCACAACTATTTTCACTCACCGGTGCTAACGCTAATATGTATGTGTGGAGCTGTCACCAGGTCAACTGTGCGGCAAACTGTGTCAAATTCCAGCAAAAGCAGATGTGGTGTCCAGAGCTTGACTAGCTCCAGTCATGGTGCAGAGCCAGTGCACATGTTGTGCACTTAATTCTGCATTATGTGTAGTCAGATGGAGAGAGCTGTTTTTGGTAAAGATGTCTGTCTGGGGGTTAACTGCACTTGGCCTTAGTTTGGAATATATTCCAGAGTTGGAGCCGTGTTGTTCACATTCTAGTGCAGACTAAGGCAGGGTCCAGGTGAGGGCGCTCAGCACTACTTTTCACACAGGCTGATGTCCCACCTCACACTCAGACCCTAATCCAGTGATGGCGAACCTTTTGAGCTCGGTGTGTCAAAATTCACAAGAAAACCTAGCTTAACTCAGGTGCTGTGTCACATCTAGAAATATCCATAATTTTGTGATATTTGTAGCTCTAGTAAAAAGTTATATTTTTGATATATGTATTTTATTAAAAGCAAAAACAAATAATTCCTTACATTTGCTAAATCTTCAATTGAAAGTTGGTATTTTGTACACTTCAAGAACAAGCAAGGACTACTTGCCCAGGTGCCAGGGTGATCAGGTGTGTCACCCAAAAGGGCTTGGCGTGTCACCTGTGACACGCATGTCATAGGTTGGCCATCACCGGCCTAATCCTTGTCTTACCTCCTGTGACCCTGCACTGGCAGGAGATTATACGTCTGGAGGAAGGGATGGATTTGGCCTTGTGGTTAGAGTGCTGGACTCATATCTTGTAGTCACCAGGTTTGATTCTGCACTCCTCCATGAAGCCAGCTGGGTGACCTTGGACGAGTCACAGCTCCCTTTCTGAGCTCTCACAGCCCCACCTACCACACCAGGTGCCTGCTGTGGGGAGAAAAACAGAAGGTTTGTCAGCCACTTTGAATCCCCTTAAATGGATGTAAAAAGCGAGGTATAAAAGCCAACTCTCCTCCTCCTCCTCCTCCTCCCCCCATCTGCATGGGGAGTCAGAGTGGGAAAAGGAAAATCTGCACATTTCCCCCTTGCTGCATTTGTTCTGTGCTGGTGTGTTATATTTGTCCATATTTCCACCCCACTCTGTTGTTCTAGTTGTGCCATAGCAGAAGCTGACAAGCTGACAGAACTCAGGCCACATCCCCACGGGATCGTTATCTCGAATTCAAAATGTTTTGAGTTCTCCTTGGCCAGACGGCAGTTCGGCTTAACACGGTATTTCCATGTTAAACGACGTTAAACCGTTTTGAAATAAATCCTGATTTCAACAGGTCTCACTCCGGATCGTGCGTCAATACGTGTTTCCTTTTTAACTGTGTGGACAGTACCGTGTTAAGGGAAGAGAATCCGTGTTTAGGGTTTCCCTCCTCCAATCGCAATCTACCCAATGGCTGTCCGTATTCTGTGGACGTCATTGGGGGGGGGGGTGTTTCCCTGCCTGATCTGAAGCAAAAACTTTTTTCGGATCACTTCTCTTGCAAGCCTGAACTTCTTGGAGCAGCCTTCACACAGCAGCGCTCCAGTTCCGGAGTGCATGCAGAGAGTTGGGGGGGGGGAGAGACGGAGAGGAGGGGATTGGGCAGGAGGAGGCTATCAGCGTTTTGGATTCCCCTGGGGCGGGCAAGAAGAATTTGGCTGAGGGAGCCCAGCCGCAGAAAGCCTAGCTAGTCTTCCCCTCCTGGGGAGGGAGCAAGCCGGTAGACACACACACACACACAGGCAGGCTTTCATGACAGCTATAAAATCAGACACCCTCACACAGGAGCTACAGTGTAGCAAGAAAGCCCCTTCACTCCCAATTAACAATGTTGCGAATATGCACAGTTTCAGAAGTGCAGACCTTTGAAAGTGAAATCAGGGGAAGCAGCTGAGATTCTGAGATTACTTGCTGCTGCTGCTGCTGCTGCTGTGTGCTCTGAGCAATGAAAAAGCCCCTCACTCCCCTCCAGCCCAACTTCTCGGCACGAGGGAAGCACGGGTGGGAAAGGGGGATCCGCAGACTTCTTCGATGGGGGTGATGAGGGAAGAGCACAAAGCTGGAAGAAAAGGGGGAGGGAAAAGTGGTACAGAGGAAAGGAGGCGGAGAGCTGCACAGCCATGAGGGAGAGGTCTGATCTCTGTTACTTTGAACTGAGAGGGGCTGATCCTGGGTGGGCTGGCAATGGGCAGGGAGGACTTGCCCGTGGGGCCTCCCAAGATTGAATCCAAGATAAGGTTGCCGGCGGGATGCCCTTGACACAGATCAAGTGGAAAGTCAGTGGAGACAGTTTTGTTCCGGTTCATTTATTTTGGTTTCCTTAAACCGAATTAAAGCATGCCGTGCGGATGCAGCCTCAGAGGATATCAGCTCACAGAACATCCTAAGCAGAATTTCAAACATCATCCATCTATGCATCTATTAATTTTCCATCAGCCTTATAGTAGTAATAAGTATCTTAAATGCTCTTACTATGAGTTCACAGTAATTGAGTCTGTACCTTTCACAAATACTCCCATCTGAGATTTGAAAAGTATCCGGTCCTGTTTTAATTTGTGTCCTCACATTTCGCTCAGACAAGGAAGGCCTTCCTTAATTTCTGCTGCACACATTTCTTAGCAACTATTTATCACTCAGCATGTGAAATTAAATGAAACAAGTAACGGGAAAAAGTAGTTTTCCTTCAGCCAGAACAAAAGGATTAAAGAGGAGACCACATGGCCCGTCCATTTAAAAATCTTGGTGTATATTGTGTTCTTGTCTTAGGATGATTCCAGCTTTCTTAGGAGAGAAAATAATGAATTTGTGTTGTTTGTGTTATGGCTGAAGTGGGAGGATATATTCCAAAGAAGGGCGCAGTAGGTGTTGGATGCTGAATCACTGATCCCTGCTGATCTTTCATGGATAACGAAGTCAGTCATTAGCAAATAAAGAATATCGCTAAAAGAGCAGCGGTCTTGATTAGGAATGCACATGAATTTTCCCCGTTTGCTTCACCTTGAAGAGAATGGGACAGAACTTCGCATTTGTACGAATGGAGCCACTTCAGGTGTGCTGGCTGCCTCCAGACTAGCGGAATAAATGCGCAGTTAAAACTAAAAGCGCAGTATACTTATTGCACAGCTACAACTGGGCATCCTGACTGGAAAAGCAGCTCTGTAGCTTCCCCTACAGGAGCAGTGAGAGTTGAGGAGGCGTGTGCCATCATGTGGGTTGAGGCATTGTTGTTTTTGAGCTTGAATTCCCACAGAATGGTAAGAGCCATTCATAATTCAACAATATCTTGGAAAGCTGCACGTCAGATACCCCGCTGTACTGAGTAGTAAGCTTGAAATAAATATAGGACTTCAGAACGAGCATTTTTCTATAAGCAGTGGATAGAAAGATGAGGCTGCAGTACTGATGTATCAAAGGTAAAGAGAAGGAAATTGGTGGGAAAACTTTGAAGAAATCTCTGCCAACCTGCCTGCTACATTAATCAAAAACTAGATCAAATTTCATAAATAGCCTATTGCATAATAATTGGTAAATGTGTTAACGTGAAATGGCTTCATCTTCTAGCAGATGAGATGTGGAATGAAAATCTCTAATGAGTTAAACATTTTTAATTCTTCCAGACCTGAATATGTTCTTACTGTAGCACTGCAGAGTTTCAGAAAATTCAGGTAAGAGAGATGGGATTCCTCTACTGGATTTTTGATTCAATGCAAATGTCTGTGAATTCAAAATATTTGATTGAATTTGTACATACAAATCTCATTTTGCACATCCTTACTAGCTTGCACACAGCCTCCAGTAAATTATTCATATCTCTGTATTTGTGTAGAGAAAAAAGAAGAAAAACACAGCAGAGATCGCTGACTGTACTCTGCTGCGTTATAGCAGATCTCACCATCTGGACATCCCTGATCCAGTATGCTTTTAATTGATGAACACAGGAAAATGCCCAACTTTTATGGTCACTTCCTGTCTTTGCTGAATGGATTCCTGATAAAAACACTATGCTGGGGAACAAAGGTTCCTTGGTTCAGTCTTCCCCTCAGCTAGAGGAGTGGCAGGTTAAACAAATATTGCTCATAGACTGATCTTTGTTCATGGTGCACGTTCTGCCATTGTGCAGAACCTACCTTAGAACTGTTATCTTAAACTTACTTTCCTGGGGCGTTTTCGCAGTTGCTGTCCATTGAACAGGAAAGGAGCGCTATTGACCAATGTTGACTAGTGCTAGCACTTGGAGTGCTAGTCAACTTTGGCTGTTCCCTCCCCCCGGGATCGTATACTTACCTTATTTGATCTGGGGCCCGATCCTCCTCTGGGTGTCACCAGTTTGGCTGCGGTGCCCTCTGCGACTGCATGTGCGTCAGCACCGTCGCCTTGATGATTTGGATGCTCTGCACATGTGCAGTCACGCCTATGGTCGTTCGAGGTGCCAGCACGCTTGTGTGGTATCTCAAATGACCCTGGAGCAGTGGAAGACGAGTGAATGTTCCTGCCCCGGATGCTTGAGGTAAGTCTCTGGTCAACGTTGGTTAATGTTTGAAGCACACCAACAATTAGTGCACTTCTGGTGAGGGCAGGCACGCTTGGAGGCTGTAAGAGCCTACTCCACCTGTGCCTGCTATTCACCAGAGGTTCACTAATCATGCACTAGACGTCATAGTGCAAATAGGCCTCCTGTGATAAGCATCACTTTAAAGAACCGAGACTTCCTTCTGAGTAGATGGGATTATTTATTTGCTTATTTGTTTATATAAATCTCACCCTATACCCAGAATCACAGAGCAGTTTCAGATGTGATTTTAAGAACTAAAGGAATACAGAGATGAAAGTCTGTAGATGTTTGGGATGCTTCAGAGAACTTCTTTAAAAATGCTGTAGATGACATGCACAATCTGAAACATTTCTTCACAAGCTTATCATGTACAGAAAATGCTTGTATTGACACATCTAACTTTTGATCTGAGGAAATGGTTTTACGAAATTCCTCCACTCATAGTATCTTGGAAAAGAGAGGTTGGAGCAATATATCACTTTGTTCTGGCCTGTTCTGTACTTTTTGCTAGCTCTGCCAGTGATAGTTACTTGAAAAAAAAAAAAAAGAAAGTTCTGTTAGAAATTTGATCAAATTAATTTGAATATGGATATTCAAATTTAAACATTCAAAAAAAATTCAAATTTTCAAATCTATTCATGTCAATTATTCAGGCATTCATATGTGTACAGATACATACACGATGCATACTTGCCCATATGCATCTTTCCCACATCCATACGCATTTGTACGGGACAAAAATGGTATGCATATGGGATGCGTTCAGATGCGTATGGGCACATACGAATGTTGTCAACTTTCGTATTTGCAAAATGGAATTGAAAATTTGCAGAAATAGATTCAAATGTATTTGATTCAAATGTGAACGCGTTCAAATTTTAAAGATTTGAATTGATTTGAATCTTTGAATCAAATAGAATTCTGGAAATTGCATTTGTGCGTACCCCTATTCCAGTGTAGCCGCATCCCCATTATAAGTTTAATCCAGTTCCTCTAAACCGAAATAATAGAACTGGATGCAAATGCGAATTTGCCTGATCCCATTACTTTCAACTCAATTATGTTCGATCCGGATTCTGAGGATCGTACGTGGCATAGGTGACTCAAGGGGGGACTCAAGTGGCTACTTTCTAAAAGCCACTTCTCGGGGCTGCCCTGTCCTCTTCCTCCTGGTGTGAACGTGCCACCCATAAGGGACCCCTTCACGGAGCCTAGCTGGGTGGCTGGGAGGTGGCTGCTTGCCTGGATGGAGGAAAAACAGCAGCGGGCAGCCAGCGATTCTTTCCCCTCCTCTCCCTATTGCCCAGGGCACACAGCAGTAGCGGCAACTCAAGCCCCCTTGCTTTAAACATTCACACATCTCCCAGAACCTGCTCTGCTTTCCTTTCCCCTTTAAAGGTCAGAACTCCAAAGAGCTAGAATTGCGCAAAATTCCAATATTGTTATCAGGTGTGAAGTGCGTGGATTGCTACAGTGTAGCGGCTGCTGTAAAGGGTGGATTTTTACACTGAAATCACTATCTTTGGAAGCAAGCTATTGGGGGAGGGAAACCCTAAACATGGATTCTCATCCCTTAAAACGGTACGGTCCCCACAGTAAAAAATGTAACACTTACCAAGCGCACGAACCGGAGTGAGACACTTTGGGGCGATTTAACACACGGAAAGCATGTTAAGCCAAATTGACGTGGGGTCTGCGAGGATTGAAACCGTATTGAAACCAAATTAAGCTTGTAATGGGGATGCGGTCTGTGTTTCCTAACCCTGGCATGTATTCATTCAGCAGCTCACAGAATGTTGCAGTGAAGATGTGAAAGCAAAGGCTGCAGATCAAAATGCAGCTCATGGGGATCCAAGAGGGACTTCCAGTATGGCCTTACCACTCTCCCCCACTATGTTTAATGTTCTAGTCTGTGGCCCACTGCTGTTTAGAGCAGTGGTTCTCAACCTGGGGGTCGGGACCCCTTTGGGGGTCGAACTACCCTTTCAGAGGGGTCGCGACAAGTCTTCCGCCGCCCTTCCCTCCCACTTCCCAGCTGCTCTACCCCCGTGGTTGGGGGTCTCCACAACATGAGGAACTCCATTAAGGGGTCGCGGCATTAGGAAGGTTGAGAACCACTGGTCTAGAGTGTATGTTGTTTCCCTGCTAACATGATTGACTTTGAAATCACAGAAACTTTCCATTAACTTTAGTCACCTTAGGACAGTTTCTCTCTGTAGCAACCCTTCTTTGGCTTGGTTCCTGCAAATGTATTTTTCTTTCTTACATATGTCTATAATTTCCCATGAAAACAATAGCCGGATAAGAAAACCGTTTTTTTTAAATCACCTCACATTTGTAAAAGCTGCATCAGAACCTTACATACTATTTCTGTTGAACATTCAGTATAACAGTGAAACTGCCTTAACAGAACTCACTTTATGGGTGTTTTTCCACTGTCACTAGAAGTACCGATTAAGTACCCATTAATGGGTACAAAAATGCCATTACATACCCATTAATGGGCACTTAATGGGTACTTTTAGTGACAGTGGAAAAATACCCTATATCTACTATATTTTACTGCTGATTCCCCACTGGGTCATTTCCTCCTTGAACGAGTTGCTACATTTCCTCTTTCTGCCATTTGCAAACTTATTGGTTTTCCCAAACTTTGTGTGCGTGTGTGTTTCTTGAAGGAGAGTTGATTTGGAGAGGTCTGTTAGGCTGTGTTCACACTTAAATTTTAATCCAGCTTCAGTCCACTTTCAGAGTGAGAGAATACATCAGCAAAGTGACAAGTGGTTTTCTTTCAGTATTATCTAACTTGGAAAAGCCATCTTTGCATTAGAAAAAGGAGGTGGAAAATAACTATTCACTTTGCTGATGTATTCTCTCACTCGGAAGGTGGTCTCAAACTGGATTAAAACTTAGGTGTGAATGCAGCCAAAAAGTAGCACCAAAGCAGCATTTTCATTTTCCTGTTTTTGATGTCCATTCTTCTTCTTCTCTGGGGAACTAGGAGGAAGGAAAAGGGGACGAAAAGTCTGTTTTCTGCCTCTGCTGAACTCTGTGTGTGTGTTTCCATAGAAGCCAACACAGTTGAAATATTATCTGTATTGATTGTACATACTTGTTGTTCCGCCCTTTGGTGAGCTTCCATCCCTGTATCATCCACTGCCTCTTTATTTATCGGATAAGTTCTCAGATATCCAAAGTTACACTTCTTTTATCATCTTATCCTCATCTTGCTCTAAGAACATAAGAACATGAGAGGAGCCCTGTTGGATCAGGCCATAGCCCATCTAGTCGAGCATCCTTCTGTCTTAAAAAAAAAAACTGTAGCCCCCAAAGAGGTTTAATCTCACTTCCCTAAAATAATTTGCTTACCCTTTTGCAATAGGAGCAACACACCTGGAGTAACTAGGGATATGCAGAAATATTCAGAACATTCAAAATTTGTAGCAAATTTTCTTGCATTCTTCAATACTAATCAAATAATAATAATAAAAAATTATGATGTGTACATCCCTAGGAGTAACATATATTTCTGATGTTCATAGACTATACAAAGCAGTTCACATTTTCTGAAGGTTTTTGGAATTTTTTCCCTTGTCTTGACTGACAATTTTTTGAAAATACTAATTTTCATATAATCAAAGATACTCATCATTTTAACTCTCCAGCTTTCCAAACCTGTTATTTTGCTTTGTTTTTAAAAGGGCTACATTTCCGAAGTTACAGCTCATTAGGCTTTCATGGCCTGACTTCCCGTATTATATTTCTAAACAAAATAAAATGATTAAAATGTCATTTTAACAAACAAAGCTAGAACCTTTTTTGTAAAACACCATTAGGATCATATACATGCTCAAGTACCAATTTTCCAGTGTGCTGGGATAATGAGTAATCTAAAAGCACATATTTAAGTATAGATAATGACTCTATTTATTCACTTCTCATTAGCAGCACAAAGGAGCTAAAATAAATCTCATTGCTATTCATTCCATAATGCACCATTGTCACTTTCACTTTTTAAAAAAGGCAAAGTACACTCACTATAATTATGGCAGTTTTTTTTTTTAAAAAAGCTCTAGATATTGTTTCCAAGATATCAGGTGTAGCATCCTTACTGAAAAAAGAGTTTGGAAAAAAGAATGAAATGGGTCTCAGCGAGTCAGGTTTACCCATTGGCAAGCCATCTCAGATTACGGCTAGAATGTCAGCAATATTGAATGACCTTATATTTCAGAGTTCATGGGTAGAAAGTAGAGCTTCTTCACTCTACGCTAGATTATCAGGCATGCACTTTCATGCTCCTAGCCGCATTAAGGAATTGGCAGCAGAGAAAAGAAGGCAGAGAAGGCATGGAAAAAATCTTTAACTCATCTTTTACACATTAAAATCAATAATCTAATTTAAATGCATTCCAACTTTTGGGAGGAAACATTGCTGAATTCCTGCCAAAGTGCAGGGTCAATTTAGTTGAATTACATTTAATAGTTTATTGTCAGCAGGAAATTTTAGATGATCAACACAGATATTCTCATTGCTACATGGAATGTTTTTTTTCTTAAAGAAGCCACAATACTTGAATGTTAGCTAGGATGAATTCTCCTAATTGAGAAGAGTAGATTTATAGAGTGTCCATAACTAAAATAGACAGCTGGAAGAAGTTAACACCAAAAGACCTAGCTATATACTCTTGAGACACTATGCTGCGTCTCTTTCCCTCACTTCATCGATTTAAAACAAAATGTGACATGTTGCTACTGTACTGTGCATTCCCCTGGCCACATTTCACATCACTCCCTTTCAGCAATAGTCAGCCCAGAGAGAACTGATGACATCACATTAAGTTTGATGTTCTGAGCAAAAGATATGGAAAAAAACAGTATATCAAGCCAGTATATTTGAAAGTGTATAATTCCACCCCAAGAAATAACTTTATGCATTGGTTAGAGAAGTCTGCCCTTCCATCACCCCTTCCATTGGCAATATATAGACCCGTGATGGCCAACCTATGGCACGCGTGTCACAGGTGACACACCAAGCCCTTTTGGGTGACACACCTGGTCACCCTGGCACCTGGGCATGTAGTGCTTGCTTGTTCTTGAAGTGTACAAAATACCAACTTTCAATTGAAGGTTTAGCAAACGAAATTCAGCAACAAAAGTCACTAATGTAAAGAATTATTTGTTTTTGCTTTTAATAAAATACATATACCAAAAATATAACTTTTTTACTAGAGCCACAAATATCCCAAAATTATGGATATTTCTAGATGTGACACAGCACCCGAGTTAAGCTAGGTTTTCTTGCGAATTTTGACACACCGAGCTCAAAGGGTTTGCCATCACTGATATAGACCATGAGCATTTTCGCATTTCCTTTCCCATCTACTGGCTGGGAAAGGAGTGCAGATTAGCGCTCGCACTTGAGTGCTAGTCAACTTTGGCTGTTCCCTCCCTTGGGATACTTACCTTATTTGATCCCGGGGCCTGTCCTCTGCTGGGTGCCACCATTTTGGCTGCAGCGCCCTCTGCAACTGCGTGGGCATCAGCGCCATCACCTCTGTGCAGCGCCTCAAATGACCCTGGAGCAGCACAAGACGAGTGGATGCTCCTGCCCTGGATACTTCAGGTAAGTCTCTGGGTAACGTTGGTTAATGCGTGGAGCATGATTAGTGAATGCCTGTGGAAGGCAGGCATGCTTGGAGGCTGTAACAGCCTACTCTGCGTGTGTGTCTTCTTCTGCAGCAGCTCACTATGCACTAGAAACCTTAGTGCAAATATGCCTCATGTGACACTGGTTTGAGCAGAGAGCTTCTGACTTCCAAGAACAATTTGTTTCTTCCTGAATGGATCTGAAGCTGCAAGACAAACTTTTTCTGCACTCAGACATCTGGTTTGGTATTGATTCTTTTATCTGAAAGCAGTTTACCCAGAGTGCTGTATATACAATAAAGAAAAGCTTCTAAAATAAAACAAAACAGCAGCAAACCGAAACAGATGGCTTGGCACTGAAAATATTTGGAGGGCAAAAAGAAGTGCCTTAGAAAAACCAGCTCCAAAGTCACTGAGTTCCACAGAGGGGATCCGTAGCCATAAAGGTCTATGCTTCAGCCACTGTCAACTTAGGCCAGATTTCATTGTAATACCCTGAGAAGGGACATGCTCAGAACTTCTTGATGGCCAAGCCACCACATAATGGAAGAGGATTGATTTCATTGTGACACTCCAAGAAGTTTGGCTTTGAAATTCTTGATGACCAAACCATCACATATTGGGAGAAGAATGTGACTGAATTTCATTGTGACACTCTGAGGAGGATCTGCCCAGAAGTTCTCAATGGCAAAATCACTACATTTTGAGAGAGGAATGGGATAATTATTTATTGCATCCCTGTTGGTTTGGTGGGCATCGAAGAAGTGCATTAAATATTTCAGCTAAACCATACCTTAAATATATTTTATTTATAGGGGTTTTAATTGTTCTACAGTATTTATTTCACAGACGTTCTAGATTATTTAATTGATGGACAATTTGGCATCCCCAGACTCCTGAAAAAGCTTTCTATTATTTAGTATAGTAGTCCCATTCTCCCCTGGAAGCAAAGGTGCGTATTTGTCCTATGGCTGTGGTCACACTTACGGTTTAATGCAGCTTCAGTCCACCTTCAGAGTGAAAGAACACCTCAGCAAAGTGACCGGTAACTTTCTTTCCCCATTATTTACTCCACAGGTGAATTTTCTGAGTTATTTAACACTGACAGAAAACTGTGTGTCATTTTGCTGATGTATTCTCTCACTCTGAAAGTGGACTGAAGCTGGATTAAACCGTAAGTGTGACCACAGCCTAGACAGTGTCTATTCTAGGATGTGACATATATGAGTCTGCTTGACTGCTTTAATGCTGATGATCACCATGACAGGACTCGAATAGTGCCAAACAATATAATCATCCTTAATTTAAATTGGAACTTTCTATGCCAGTCACTTCCCAGAAGAACCATGATTTAGTATTTTGTCTTCCTCACAGTTTTGTGCAAGTTGAGTCTATTATATTTAAACATTGTATTTATGGAATGTATGGCTGGGGGAAAATGGGAAGAGTTCTGGTGTCTGCATTTATGGACACTGCCTCTCTCCCTAACCTCACCAGCATTTGTCTAAGTGCTGGCAAGGTGCAAATTGCCGACAGCAAGGAAATAAAATAGAACCTAACCTCTAAAATCTAAATGTTCAAAACCAATAATATTAAATCATATGAAATCTTACTCCTTCTCCCAAGTGTGCAGGATGGAGCCTTAGCAAAGTACCAATCCCCTTATGCCATTGTTACCCCTTGGGGCAAAGTGCAGACAGAGCCCCGGCTTGCTTGCCGGGAGAGTAGATGTAGAACAGTTATAAATGCTCTGCATCTATGCACTTCTGAGGAACTTTTTTAAAAAATTAAATTATTTTTTATTATTATTAATATATAACAACAAACATCAAAACCCAGTAACATAAACCAAATAAACTTCTGAGGAACTTATGTTAAAGCTGCTTCTGGAAAATGAGCGGCTCTGTGAAATGCGGATGCTGCATTCAGGAATTCCCCAAGAGTTCCCATAGGTGCCAAACACAAAAAGGCTAATAGACTGATTATGTTAGAAGAGAGTTCATGGGCCTTTTCGCACTTAGCTTCCCTGAGACACTATCCCAGGAAGATCTGATCCTTCCTGTTCCAAAGCTACCTTGAACTTAGCCTGCAGCAGGGTAAGTGTGAACACTGACATCTGATATTGTCCACCTCGTTGCTGCAATGACCATGCCCGACCTGCCATTGCTATGTTGATCAGATAATGTGGCATGAAACAGCACAGCCACAACCACACCCTGTGCCCCGCTCCCAGACATCACATGGAAGTAAGTTCAAAGGCTGATTTTGGGACTACACAAGGAGTACCACAGGTGTTCCTAGTATAGCAGTGGGACAGTTTTTACTGCTCCACTGCTATCAAAGATGGGGACATTCAGGCACGCTTGGAGCCACTCTGAGACAAAAGTTGCTCTGTGGTGTGTGTATGCTCAGTGCTGGAGTGTACCCAAACATCCAACTCTTCACTGTGCGAAAAGGCCCTATGTCCCACAATTTCCTCCCCCATCTGTTTCAACTGGGAAAGCGCCTAAATAAGAACAGACAAGATACAAAATGTTAGTTTGTTTCTCCCCCTTTTTATTCCTCACTTTTCCCACAGCCCACTCTTATACTTGGCACGGTATGGCACCTTTCAGCTGAAGATCTCAGCCCACATATAATTGACATTAATTATTCAAAGACGCTGTATCTATCTCAGCCATAACTGGAAAGTATAATTACTCCATTGGAAAAAGGGAAACCTGAAACAAAGCAATGTTGAGTGAGGTGTGTGTGAGCATAGTGGATGAAGGGCAGATGCATGTAACTGAGCTCAAATCTAGTTTTTAAATGGAAAGTCACATACTGAGAAGATAATTTACAGCCGAGAAGGAATGGGTGAGCATTTATTTATTTCCCCATTGCCATTTCATGTCTCCAGATGGCAAAAATAAATATGTTTTGGAATCCTGAAATAGGAAAAGCCCCAGAGGGAATTTATAAAATCATGAAATTATACATTTGATTTGAGAGACCCCATACCCCTCTTTAATTTATAATTTTATGGAGGCATCAGGTTCTACTGGGCCAACATTCTCTAAACACATCCTTTGGGTTCTAGAATCTGGGACAAGTTTGCTGTGTAACTGTGCAAGAAATGAGCATTTCAGCAAGGGTAGCTGGCATTTAGAAGCAGAGTTTCTCGGCCTTTCTGCACCAACCTTGGCGTAATAGTGAACAGTGGGTCTAAACCTACCAATATCTTCTGGTCCAGGTCACAGGAAAACTTGGACTGGAACTGTGCCGTCTTGCATGGCAATGGCTGTTCCAGCCCAGGCCCTGCATCAGCTGTAAAGCATGCACAAGCTTCATTCCAACCAGGCTTCAATGGCTGTGACTCCAAGGAACAAATGTTCTAGCCTCAGAGCTCCTAGTTTGCACCCTGGCAGTCTGGAAATGAAGGTGTGCACCTTCTGCAAACATCCATGATCGAGACTTACGCACAGGAATATGCTGGTAATGTTTGATGTTAAGGACCATTGGTGATCCAGATCATGAGATCCTGGTGATTCTGATGTGGATTGTGCTCCTTCTGGTACTAGCAGTGGGGGCAGCCTTTCTAGCCTGCACCTGTGTGCAGACAAAGAGGTCTGAAGAGGACCATAATCCAGAGTTAAGGTAAATGCAGGAAGGCCCTCTATTTTGCATGCCGAAGGTACCAAGTTCAGTTTCTCCAGAAAAATCCACTTCTGTGTTTTTCTAAAACATGTCCATGAGGTTACTGAGAAACAAGCTTGCCTTGCAGATTGCTTTACCTCTTCCTAGCTTATAATGCAGCAGACAGCATCTGTCGAAAATCACTCATCTGTCCAACTATTGTGGAAAAGCTAGGTAGACCATGGCAGCTTTTCTTTGATGGTACTGAAATGCTGCCCCATGGCCCTAGACCTCTTTATTTAATAGGGATGTGCACAAATATTCATAAAATTATTTGTATGAATTCAGACAAATTTGGATATTTGTACATGAATCGAATGTTACAACATTTGTACATTAACATTCGTATGAATGAATATATCATGCGCAGTCTCAGCTCACTAACCAACGCATGCCGGGACCCCAAACCATGCTCAGACTTGGCTTTTTGGGTACCAAATTTGGAACTGGTCTGGAAACCAGACCAAATAAAAAATGCATGGGGACACCCCATGCCGAGCCCAGTTTTGGTACGGGACCAAATGTGCATGGGGACGCGCCCTTACATTAATTGATAGAAATCTTTAGAGTACAGTATTGTGTGTGCTTACTATCTGATAAGATAATGTTCACAGTGATATGCCCATGCCTCACCTAGAAACACTAAACATAGATGTTTGTTTCCTATTGAATGAACAGTTTTTAAAAAATAATAATGATCAATTGCCTGATTTTAATTTGATTAAAATGAATTCCATCCTGGATTCCTCCAAAATTTCTCAAGTACTGAATAACCCTTAATTTTTCCCTGCATCACCATCTGCTATACAAAATTGTCTATAAGAAAAATAAGGTGCAATAAAAAAAAAAGACAGGAACATTTGGTTAGCTTACTTAACAATCTATGCAAAAATGATTTCATTAGTTATTTGACTTAAACAGTTACAGCATTCATTTCAAATGCCCCCATGTAGTCTACAAGTTAAACAGTAAGAAAAACAAAAAATCAAAAACAAAAAAGTGAATTAGTCATGGTTACACTATTAAATAATTCCAAAGGCATTATTTAACAAGGAAAATCATTTTTAAGAATCTTTTGAATAAAGTCAGTGAAAAACTACTGGATCAGAGTTGGGAGAGAGTTCCACACTTGTTTCCTGATACTCTGAAATGTGAGCCAAGATCTCTGAAACATAAGCCAAGACCAGGCCAATCAGTATTTTATATTTTGCTGTTTTTATCTGTAGTGATTGAGAATACTTGCAATCAGTCCTGGGAGGGAAGGAAAGAAAAAATCAAAACTGCAATCATTTTGTTGTTATGCAAAGTAGTAAACTCCATACCCAGTTAAGCTAGTGAAAATGGGAATTTAATTCAACTAGTTGGGATCATATGTAGCAAATAAAATCCATGATAGAATCGTATTCAGACTAGAAAACTGAAGGTAGTATTGATAGTGGATGGCAAAACACCGAACCTAGTAAAATCCAAATTATGACAGCATCCAAATGTACCTTCAGTATGTCTGTGCTGGAGTGAAAAGGGATCCAATATTGAATCAAATATAAAAAACCTGAAGCCCTGACTTGCAAAAGAAAGATCAAACCTGTGTCAGCACTGCTACAGTCAGATGTTGCTTAAAAGCAGAGTCTTTTTTGTCATGGGGCCAATTTGCACTTGGCCCAGTAGTCAACGCAGGGTGAGCTCCTAGACGGAGCGTCTGCACATAAAGGAGCTCACTCCACGTTGGCTACATATGGTGCACTAAATGCATGCACTTATCTTTACTAAGCATCAGAGTCAGTAAGGCTCCTGCCAACCTCGTCACACCTCTTCCAGGTGCTGGAGAGGCATGTGATGTGATGTGCAGGCGTACAGTGTACCACACAGTTGACTCAGTGATGGCGGCAGACAAGCGCGCTGATGCTGGTGCCACATGGGAGCATTTCAGGTAGCGTTTGCACAGTTGGGGGGAGGGTTGGAATGCCCTAAGCACCTGCAGATGCTGAGTGGAGTCCAAGCCATTACACCCAAAGCTTCCCACTTGCCTGGGACACTAAGTACAAAAAGGCCCATAGTCTCCCACTCACCTATACTTCCCTCTCTTTCCCTAGCACCAACTGGCATGCTGTGATTGGTTGGTTATCCATTCAGTCACCCTACTGGATTCACCCACCTCTCTCACTTGGAGAAAAGGGAAGACATTCACTACAACCTCCTGATCCAAAGGATGTGCAAAGGGGAGAAAAGTAACATCTTGATACCACCCATGTTGACTCCCTAAAATTGAGTGAGAAGAAGAAGAAGAAATTAGCACTGTGGGCAACATTATTGGCTTAACACAACAAATTATGCTCGTGCTTCAAATGTCCTCCTGTAGAGTTGCTTTTCAGGCGGTTCTTTCAATTTCTGCATTAGCAAAACTGTTGAAAAGAACCAGCGAGGAACCAGTGCATCTGATAGAGCCATTGTACACAAACAAGTACAATACCCTCTTCGAAGGCTGCTTCAGGTGGGAAACAGCAAGAGTCTTCATCCTATGCTTTTTCCTGAAGCTTGCTGTGTGCACCTTCTTTGATCTTCTAGCTATATGATTATCCTGCAAACTTCAGGAGAAAGAGAGCGGGAATGTAACAGATCATGCTATTCCTTTCTGCTTGCCAATATGTTGTCTGTTCATATTGGCATTCATTCTTAAACCTCACAAAGATTTCCAGATCACCTGCCCCCTCACTTCTCAGCTGCAAATTTCTCATCTCCAAACCACTTTGTCTTGAAGAAGCAGTTATGGGCTATTTGCAAAATGTGATGACATCTAAGGGCCAGACAAAAAAAGGGGTCTGCCAAAAAGTATAAAATAAGTCATAAACAGGGTAAAATAAAGTCCTTTTTTACAAATATAATACAAAAGCAAATATGTAGAGGAAATAACTGAATTCAAACGCAGAGAAGCCAATATAATTACTAGAAGGGTACAATACCCCACTGAAAAGTTAAAATTACTGAATATAATATAATCAAATAATATTCCAAATTGCTAAGCAAGAGGCCAGACGCGTTTCGACTAAAAGTCTTCCTCAGTGGCCTATTGATATTCAAAATAAAAAAAACTTGGGTTTTTTGCCTTGGGAATTTGTGTTGGTTTATGACATCTAAGGCTCCATTCACCCCAGAACAGATTAGTTCATCTTAGGGCATAACAGAGACTCAGCCTGTTATTGCCTGGATCAGACCCATCTAATATAACATTCACACAGTTCATCTTTGTTTGTCCACACTTTTCAGTCTCCCTGTCCTCAGTTTGACCGCAGGGTGCCTTTCTCCTCTCCATCTCTCCCATCCTTCCCTCTTCTCTCTGTGATTGGATGCACTTCTGTGAATTACGTGGTTTGTGATGGGCATGTTGACTGCATGTTGACTTGCCTGCCAGGTGTAAAGGTTGCAGACATCATGTGACATCTAGATAGGTTAGTAGCCAGTGCCAGGGAGTAGCCAGTTGTTATAGTACGTGTCGGTACCAATGATGTTGGGAAGGCGAGACGGAGCGTACATAGTAAAATAGCAAAGTTTGCTGATGATACTAAATTATTTAGGGTAGTAAAAACTGAAAAGATTGCCAAGAGCTCCAGAGGGATCTCTTAGCACTGAGTGAGTAGGTATAGAAAAGGTGGATAGAGAAAATTTCTTTTCTCTATCACACAACACTAGAACCAGGGGCACTCTATGAAGCTGATGGGTAGGAGAGTCGGATCCAACAAGGGGAAGTATTTCTTCACCCAGAGGGTCATCGGTTTATGGAATGTGCTGCCGGAAGAGGTGGTAACAGCTACCAGTCTATATGGCTTTAAGGTAGGATTAGACAAATTTATGGATGAAAGATATATCAATGGCTACTAGAATGAATGCCTAGGTACATCTTTCAGGCTGGGGGGTGGAGCAGGATTCAAGAGCAGGAAGAGATCTGCTTGAGATGCCCATGAGGATTTGGTGGGCCATCATGTGCAACAGGACGCTGGACTAGATGGGCTGTGGCCTGATCCAGCAGGTCTTCTCTTATGTTCTTATGTACATTTTGGCTTCTCATGAGAAGGTATGGACACCTCCTTCTGTCTCTACCTTCCAGCTGTCCTTGCTGGTAGAACTTACAAGGTTAGGTTTTCCAGTGTCAGGGCTTCAAGGACAATGGCATCTACCTTCACCTTTCTCTTTGCCCTGTTTTGTCTTCAGCTTTTCTTTTTCAAAACATGTGAGTTTTGCAGAATTGCAGTCTGAAGCAATATGAAATATTCTTTGCTGTGAAATAGTTTTACAAATCTCTAGATTAGTATGGAAGTACAATACATTATTTCTGGCAATTTTTTAAAATGGTATTATAATATGAAAATATGTATTTTAAGACATAATTATGCTGTAAAAGATCTGAGGCCAAAATAATAATAATAATAATAATAATAATAATAATAATAATAATAATAATAATAATAATAATAATAATAATAATAATAATAAAAATCCACCATGCTGTATACCAGATTCAACTTCCAGCCCTCCAAATGTTTCCAACTACAACTCGGAGTTGTATTTCAGAAATATCTGGAAGACCACGAATTTAGAAGCCCTGTATATTGTGCTGTATATTGTACTGGAACACAATTGCAACGTCGGTCCCAACTCCATTTAATTACATCTGCATGATCAGCAATGTGTTCTGTTGTACTACAGCCAGCTTAAGACAGATCCAAAGTCCACTCAGAATTTATATTGGCTATTTATAATATCTTAAGCAAATATGTGCCAAGGTAAACATTCTGCTTCAGGAAATGTCATAATGTAATTGTTACTGGATAAAAACAAGAAACAGCAAGACTGCAAAGACTGGTTTTAAACCAAAAATAGGATCTATGTAACATAAACCTCAGATCCTTACTATTTCCTATTCTTAATGGCTTTACAGAACAATCCTATATATTTATGAAGAAGTAAACTGCTCTAATATATTAGAAATAAATTATTGAGGTGGTTCAGATTGGCTAAAATGCACAACTGTGAGTAAATCTTCAGTAGGAGATGCTCAAGATGGAGAATACTCAACCAGCCTCAGTGGAGCCATTTAAATAATGTATATTAGCTCCTCTCCAGCCACATTTGGGGGATGAGGGCAAGGGATTGGCAGACAATGCAGATTTCTGTATATGTACACCTTCATACCTCTTTCCTTTTGCTTATTTTTTCCTAACCAATGAACATTCACTAAGTTTACTTCCCTTCCTGCTCTTCAGTAACAGAAATGAGTTGTAAAGGAGTTGTTTTTCCCCACTGTGACTGAAGTTGTTAAAATCTTATCTTGCCCCTAGTTTGGTCTTGTGGTTAGAGTATCAGACTCTTGTCTGGTAGTTTTCTGGTTCAAGTCCACTCTCAGCACAAAACCAGCTGGGCGATCTTGGGCTAGTCACAGCTCTGTTTCTGTGCTTTCACAGCCCTGCCTGTCAACCAAGGATGTGGACTTACAGGCTTCAGTCCAGAGACGTGATCATCTTGGATGCCTTCAGAGACTGAGGGGCAACACTGAATCTTGATGGAATGCAGAGGCCAATTTACACTTTGCCGCGTAGTTCACAATAGGTTAACATCTGGGCAGGTGCACCTGCAGTTGCAGGAGGTGTTTCCAACCCAGAAATACCTCCTGCCTTACCAGATGTTAACCTATCGTTAACTAGGGGTGGTCCATGAAGTCAAGCACCACACACAACCCAATCTTAGCTAAAAGCTTACCTGGCATGTCCATTGCCATGACCATTCGCACCATTTCTGCTGTGGCACATCAGATGACCCCAGACATGACTGTGCACATGCATAGCATCATTAGGCATGCGCAGTCACGACAGCCTCCACAATCAAGATGGCGGCACCCTGCCAGTGATCAGACATGCACCAGTCACATTCAAATCTTCAGATATTCGATTCAAATCAAATCCCGAAAATTGCATTCGTGCACACCCCTACTAGTGAAGGGTCGATCTTCATGTGGTATGGAATAAAACTGCAGCCTTACAGAGTCCCACCTCCTTATTCTGATCCTTCATTCCTATTCCTCTTAACTGCTGGTTTTGAGGTATAGAAAAAAGATAAACCTCAGGAGGATACATGGATTAAAAATCTGCATGGGATATAAATACACGTAAGCTCTTTTGCGAACTTCTCTTTGAATGCTATTAATATCTGTTAGCTGTCTTAAGTGCAGCAAATGCCAAGGCTGAAGCAACAGTTAATTCAATTAACAGAGGAACAAACCCGATCCTGAGCTGAGTTCTATTCCCAGGTATTGCATGGATGTATCCTTGCAATTTGCTTGGCAACAATAAGATTTTTCATCGCCTTTTTTCAGAAAAACTCTGCGGACTGATCCTTAAGCAAATGTTCTTCCGCTGAACTACAGCAACTTTCTACCTGGCATTCCTGTACCTTTAAATGAGTCACAACGGGGTTGATCTCAGCCTTAAGGCAACTGTTAAGAGGCAATGATTGATGATTTAAAAAGCAGCAGCCTCCAAACAGATCAAGAAAGGAACTTTCAACAAAAGTAATTATGTTTCCATCAAAGCAACAAAGGTTTTGACAAAAAGAAAAAACAAGCCCACCAAAAATAAAACTTCACTGACTTGTTCTCTCCAGCCAAGTTAAGCTGCCGTCGCACTCCATATTCCCTTTAAAGGTCAGATTCTGATAGATGTAAGTCTCTGGATATGGGAATGAATTACACGCTAAATGAATTAGTACATGTGTGTCTGCGTGAATGTAAGAGTTAGGCAAGATGAAATTTCATGGGTTCCTAAGGAAGCTGAAGAGGAAATTCAAAGAATGTGTGTGTTGGCGTATTTCAAAAGATGTCGCTCCCATGATGAATATCTTTGTCCAGTGCCAACAATACGTAGATCTATCTACCACATGAATGTTGGCTGTCCTACTCTGCCCAAATCTGTGTGTTTACTAAAGGAAAGATAAGACTGGGAACAAATAGATTAATAACCCTAGCATGACTATTTTATAACCTCAGGAACATTTTCATGTCTACAGTGCCTAATCCCTCTTTTCCGCCATGGGAGATATCTAGATGTGGTGGGTTTTTTTTGCTTTTCAGAGCAGTAGCTTTTCCTTCATCCTACTTTCAGTACACAGACATGAAATTGAAATTTGTTCTAAAGTTTCAAAATATATGAAGCAATAAAATTCACTTTGGCTCATATTCTCAAATACTCTGCTCCAGCTGTAGCTCTTATCACAATTCAGTGATCTGTAAATATTAACTCAAACATGATGGCACTGTGCAGGAAGACAGGCTCAGTAATTGTCTGACATTTTGATTTGGTCAGAATCATTTTCTTGGCTTCTTTAAAAAAATTACATTCTACCCTCCTTTATTTTCTTTCAGAACCAGCTGTTCCCCAAGAAGTAAACCCGTTTACAATTTACTATTCACTTGATAACTAATATCAATTTTTCATTTTATTAATTAACTTTAAAAAAAATGCATCCTGATTATTTTAAAAGTACACTGATTATGCTCACCCAGGGCCAAATCTGTTGGAAATTTCTGCTATTAAACAGGCCATTTTAGTCCTACGCACCTGCAAGTGGTACTTTAAGGCCATAATGAAGTCACACTTTTAATGTGACACACTCAAAGGGGTGGCTGTCTAGCAACCAAACAACAATTCAAGGCAAGATACCTTTAGATATAGGGCAGGATAAAACCAGTAAACAAAAAGACACCCTAAGGAAAGTGTGAGGAAATGCATCTGGGAGTATAGCTTCATCCAGACAGCACTTACTTAATCTGCATTGTTTCGATAACCCAGAATAAAGCGTGGATAATCTAGAAAAAGGTGTGTCTGGATCTCCCTTATGTCTTTTCCTTATGCTGTAATGTAAACAGCATAAGGAAAAGACATAAGGGACATCCAGATGGCACATCCAGCACCTCAGAAAATGTTTTTTCAGGGCAGTTTTCAGGGTGGGCTCTCTGTGCCAGAAACAGGCTATCTAAAGTCTCATGTCCCTGAGGCAGTAAGTACTATACTTGTTCATGGTGCCCCTGCACAAGACAAGAACCCTGATTTTACTTCAGTTTCTCACTGAAACTTCCCCAAGTGTAGTACTATTATGTAACTGGGCGCTTTCCCCTCTTTTGCCCTCTCCAATCTCTCCTGGACAACAACACAGCAAGTCCCCCTCTCAGTAGTCCTTTCCTCCTCATAGGACAAGGTAAAACTCAGTTGATGCAGTCAGTGAACAGCAGCGTAGTCTGAAGGCCAAACTGAATCACTGAATCTGTTCTGCTTCGCGCCCTCTCTGACTCCTCAGATGCGCAGGGGCCAGCCTTAGAAATGGGTTATGTCTCCTCAGATGTGGAGTCGTTGGACTCAGATGCTGAGCCTCGCCCAGAGCCGAGTTTTTTCTGGAGAGAACAGGAACAGCTGTGGTGCTTAGCCCGCTGCACTGGAGGGGGACAGGCCACCTGAGTCCTTCATAAGGCAGTTGCACCCAGCCACCTCTGTAGGAAACAAAGGATTTCCCTGGCAACTCCTGGGCTCTTGTTAATCCCAGGACTCCTGACCCTTGACTGACTGATGACAAATCTCTGGTAACTTCTTGGCTTCTTGCTACCGCTAGCCGTGCACATCTGGGAGCATGTGCTTCACTGCTGCTGCCTCCTCTGGACATGACAGAATCCCCCATTCTCAGCTATCTACCCTGCTGGCCCCATTGGCAGAGGGCACAAATAAAACATGGCAGGGGGTGGAAAGGAGCAGTTGGGGGGAGGGGAAGCAGCTCATAATGAAAAAAGATTACAGTCCCTGATAATTGTAGTGATTGAGTGGCCAGAATTTAGCTTTGCAATGCTTATTGACAAATAACAACACAGTCAAAAGTGGAGGGGGAGGACCACAATTTCAGGACTGATGGGAAATCCATCCAATCTTCTCCAAGGCAACAGTTGTCAGGGGCTTGGGCAACCGGAGCACGGGCAACCGGAGCACAAAGGGGATGGATTAAAAGTGGTGGCTATGTGGTGTTGCTTCCAATGTGTTGGTGGACCTGGCTTCAGAACAGCGTGGCTTATTAGAAAGAGATGCCTCTTCAGAGCTATGTGCCACCGGTCTCTCAGTAGTTGTTGTTTAAGAAAACGAGTGAGGCAAGGAAATGGAGAGGGGAGGGGGAAACAGCCAGATGCACATTGTCTTATAATTCTTAAAACCAGCTTCTTATAATTATTGGATAATGCTGCCACAAGATGTAGTGGTGACAACCAGGTGGGATATCTTCAAGAGGCAAATTCATGAAAGATAAATCTACCTGTAGTGATGCCTCATACAGCCCCCTGAAATCTCCTTCTTTGGAACCCCTCTCCTTTATTCTCCACTGCTTTCTAAATTGCAAAGATTTATGATCCAATAAATTGTGCTACAAGAATGCCTTGACGTGGGAGCACAGACAAGCTCAGCTCAGGAGCAGACATTCACTAGCAAGGGCAGAAATAGCATGGAAGCGGAGCCAATATAGGATCGATTTTCATCTCACCCCTAACCTTGACAGATGTGCACAGCTTTGTAGAGATCCGCTTACTGGTGCCTGTGCAAGTCACCAGAGTGATGCTGCCAAGAATACAAACAATCATGACAAAATCATGACAAAACTATTCCCATTAACGGAGTAGGATGCTTGAAAATATGCTGTTGTGAACTGTACTATGATGGCATGAGAATGGACCAAAAACACATCCCTCCTCTCAGAAGGATCCCATTTTGGGGCCTTTAGATAAGAGGCTTCTAGTCTCCTAACACAGCATGGGGGTCCATGGATCCTACTGTGATTCACAGCATAGGTTAAAAGCACATCCCAGGGCCTTCACTTAAGCACTTCCTTCTCTACCAGTTAAAGCAGAAGATACATTTTGTGCCTGGACCTGTGAAGGTTCTCTCTCCTGAATATGAATGGTTGATGACACTCATCACCCTAGAGATTCTTCCGATTTCTCAGGTCAGCACTTGGAATTGCCCTGTGTGAGAAGAAGCAACTCCATGCTGAGCTTCACCTGAGTTTGCTTAATGCAAAAATATCCTGAGGTCCTCTTGTATATCTAGAACAGCAATTTTGGTGTGCTAGGACTCCTGATTGTTGGATGATTGAATGCTGGGATCCTCCTTGAGTTCCTCAACCTTTAGGGTGCTTCCACACAGGGGCAAATTAAACCGGATCCGTTGCACCTGGATTTATTAAAACCGGCTCCCAGGGGAACCAGTTTTAATAACTCCAGATGACCAGTAGATCCAGTTTAACGGGGTAGATCTGCATCTAATCCGGATTGGAGACGGATGCTGTCCGGGACGGAGGGCCCTCCCCCAGCCCGCCACGATTGGCGAGCTGGAGCCAAGCCTGGCGAGCTGGGGGACCTCACTGACACGGCTCGCCCTTGCCCCAGAAATGGCGGATCGCCACTTCTGGAGCCAGGGCGAGCTTCCCAAAAGCCCGCCCTAGCCCGCCCTTGGGGGAGCGCAGCAGTTCCTCTCCTTACCTCGTCGGCATCGCCCCCAAACTGAAAGCAGCACCTGCCCTCAGGAGCTGTTCTGCGCAGGGAGCCAATCGTGGCGAGCCGGGGGAGGGCCATGGGCTCACACACTTGCGCTGTGTGGCCGCATCCGAAATGGATGCAGATTCACAGCACAAAACCACTTGACCTGTGGTGTGCTAGAAACACCCATTAAGCACACATTAAGTCCGGATAGGTGCGGGCGGACGCACCCACTGGAAGTGTGCTTCTTTGCCCCCGCTAATGCAGACGCTCAGGCAGCAAACCCGTTTTGCGCTGAAATCCGCATTAAAAACGGGCTTGCTGTGCAGACATCCCTCACCGGAAGTGTCCTACTTAGCGATTCGTGTGCAGAGGCGCACATTGGAATGTGTACTTAATGAGTGTTAAAGGGCCTGTGCGGAAGCACCCTTAGTCAAGGCTTAGCTACAGTACTGTTCAAACTGGGAACCTTTTGTCCTTTCTGAAGACCCCTGTTTTCAGCCTGTAACCAACCACCATTCCCTGTCTTTTCTAAATAAGATGAGACTGTGGTAGGGCCTACATGAAGGGTAGACCCTGCTGCTTCGGGGCTGAATCTCTTTCACGTGGCAAGTGTGCTGTCTGCGCACACACTACGGCTCAAAGCTGTGCAAACATCACAACCCAAGAACTTTTGCTGCTTTGAGGCAGTGGTATTTTCTGGAACAATGCAAATGACCCCAGAAGCTGGCTATTTTCTGTGTTCCAAAAAGCAGAGTTGTGTTACTCAGAATGAAGGCTGCAACCAGGTATCACTCACTTATTCTGCTAGATTTTGATATTCAAAACAGATTTGCTGACTTGCTTGTTCCCACTTTTCATTCTTCCCAGGCTGGCATGGTCTTTCTTCTCCCTTCTCACTCCTCTCCCCCAAAACCCTCCCTGTGCAGTCAGCAATTGGGCATCAGTCCATCGTTCAAAATGTGACATCATTTGAGCAGGAAACTCAAGAGGTAGAGAGAAATGATCTCCTCTGAGTATCACACACACACATGCACAGGGTAACTTTTAATGTGCCCTGCAGGGCAGGCGTCAGAGAGAAGAGAGAGAAATGACTTGTGTGTGTGAAAGACAATAAGAGATAATTGTTCCTGAGGCATTTCTCTCTCTTCTCTCTCAACAACTTCATGTGTGAAACAGCAGGGGGAGAAGGAGCAAATCTTTTTCATTCCTTTGTTCCTTTGCAAGGCCACAAATCAATGCTCAATGAATGAAAAGTTGGCTGTCCTGCTCCTTCTTTTCTCCTATTGAAAGTTACCACAAGGGGAGGGGGACAGTGCCATCTCCGCCCTGTCTTTTAAAGAGCTTCATTTCCACAAAACTCCTCTTTTAACAAAAGGAAATGCTTGTTTCATTTGTTTCATTTTGCTTTTATTTGCAAGGAGGAGAAAGGAAGGAAATGGAGGATACACCATGTCATGTTCAGTGCCCCATCTGAGATGAGGAATTTCAGCTAGATACGCTTCCATAGCTTTACATGCTCCATTTGTTTAGGGAATGATAAACACCATTGCAATGTTCCTCTCTTTTCCAAACATGCTTCACATCCAGGCATTCAATGTAAAGTGAGTTGTACTGATATTTACAAATCCTTTCTCTAAAGGTGTTTATTGACTTCAGCAAAGATTACTTGCTGCAACCAGAGGCTTATGCATTCGCCCCTTTCCTTGCCTCCAACTCTCTGGTGAAGCAACTTAAAAAAATACTTTGGTTCAGAACTCCTGCTCAATATGTGAGTTGATGACCTTACTCAATATTAGGACCTAGGCTGTTGTGACATTGATGCTTCATATTTTACACAGCTATTAGATATTTTGAGAATTCAGACCTTTAATGTAAAAGGGCTAAAGTGCATTCCAAAAAAGGAAAAAGTTGGATCAACATTTAAAAAGAGGCAAAACTGACATTGCTTTTATCCAGGAAACACATTGTTCAAATAAGAAGAGCCTAACTTACATAATCACACTCTATACAAAGACTTTATAATTCCACAAAGCTCAAAGGCAAGAGGAATTGCTATATTTTTCCATCCAAATCTCTCCTGTCAAATATTAAAAACAAAGTATGATAGTTCTGACAGATTTATGTTTTAATATGCCTCATTTACATCAAGTTAATTACATTAGTTAATACCTATGCTCCTGACACCAAGCAAAAACAATTTCTGCTGAAAATTTGGCAAAAACTGAAGGCCTTTACCTCAACAGATGTTATTGTGACAGGAGATTTAAATGCTGTCTGTGATAATAATCAAGATAGACAACAACACTCACCAGCTAGCGGAACAAATCACAAAAACGATCTAAACATATTCTCAACAATTATACTGAACTGAAAAAGATTACACTTTTTTTCCCTTTACGACACCAATCTTATTTCTGAATTGATTATACTGTATATTAGTCTCCAAAGATTCAGCCAGAAACTTTGAATTAGTTAACTCCCATAATTTTTCTCATTACTCTCCAGTTAACACGAAAATTCAGTTGGCACAACTAGGAAGCAAACCTTATATTTGAAAACTGAATCTTTTTTGACTAACAAACCATACCGCACATCCATTTCTGTCAGCTGCTAAAAAAAGCAACAAGATGGTGCAGTAAGAGCATAAGTACATGAAGAATAAAAAAATGGGGGAAATACATCACCACAATAAAACACACTCCCTATGTCTGCAGATATGTCCAAATAACTTGTGAGGTGATCTTCTATAATATTAGCCTAAAATAACTTGAACTTTTTTACATTGGGTGTTTTTGCGCGGTCACTTAGTACCCATTTTAGCACCCATTAAGGACTCATTTAGGTGAGAGCTGGATGACCCCATTTCCACCATGGCACCCATTAGGGACACATTTGTTTCCACTGCGCCTCGGGAAATCTGGATCATGTGGGTACTTTTTGGCCTTTAATCTGGATTTTCTGTATGGGTCTACAATGGGGTCTTCAGGTAGAAAATCCAGATTAAAGGGAGCCTGTTTCCACGTTAGTTTGGCAATGGGATCTAGAGGAGGCTAGGGGGAGGGGGCACCCTTGGGGGGGAGCCCCAAAACCTAAGCGTCAAAGTCATTTTGAAGTCATTTCAAAGTCATTTCGAAGTCATTTTGAAGTCACTTCAAAGTCTCTGCAAAATACCCGTATTTTCCGGCGTATAAGACGACTGGGTGTATAAGACGACCTCCAACTATCCAGTTAAAATATAGAGTTTGGGATATACTCGCCATATAAGACAACGACACCCGGCGTATAAGACGACCCCCAACTTTTGAGAAGATTTTCCTGGGTTAAAAAGTAGTCTTATATGCCAGAAAATACAGTAGCTCTGGAGCGTCTTTGACGTCTGTGCTGATCTTCGGAGTGTATTTCAAAGTGACTCCAAAGTGACTCCGAAGTCACTTCGAAGTCATTCTGAAATCACTCTGAAGTTACTTTGAAGTCACTTCGAAGTTTACTCTGAAGATCAGCACAGACTTCAAAGACGCTCCAGAGCTATTTTGCACAGACTTCAAAGTGACTTCAAAGTGACTTTGAAGTGACTTCGGAGCCACTTTGGAGATTGCACCCCCTGTCCCCCCAAACACCTAGGGTGACAGGCAGACCCCTCATGGGTAGATCTGGATTTCCAAATGGGTGCTCCGGTGTTTCCATGGCAGGGAGGCTAGCAACCATTGCTATTGGGTGCTAGACTACCCATGGAAACACATTGGGTACCTCCCTTAATCCGGATCTACTAGATCCGGATTAAGGGAAGTACCCATTCCCTAGATCCGGCTCTTCTTAGATCTGGATTAAAGGAGCACGGTGGAAAAACACCCATTGATTACATAGCTAAAGCCAATTTGTATATAAGGCAAAAATATCCCTAACATGGAAACAAATTCCTCAAAAAGTACTGAAGACTAGCCTTCAACTTCGCCTGGATTATTTCAAATTAGAACACATCTTGGGCTACAAGAAAAACAAAATGCACCATAGGAAATGTTTGAACTACAAGAATTCCCAGAACTCAACCCCCTTTTTCAAATTTACTTTATAAACCTGGCTAAAATGGGGAAAGGTCCCTCCTCCTTTTACGCCCATACAAACAATTCCATTCATAGCAAAAAAAACCCACCCAAACTCCAACTCAACACGATTATTCAAACAGGTTGTCAAAACTAAGATACTGTACATAAAATGGAGACCCCCCTAGCACTGCAGTGTCTTAAAACAGGTGTTGCAATTGACTGGCACATAGTGTTTTAGCCTTTTCTCTTCGGTATCAGGCAGACTCCTCAGAATATAGAAATGTCTCTAAGAATGCTCACTATATTTGAACATCATCTTATTAAGTCATCTCAAAAGCCAAGCAGCAGCTATATACGAACTCAGAACACGATAGCAATAACCTCCATGGTCTAAAAGCCAATTGGGAAAAAGATCTAGACTTCAAGAAGACGAAGAGTGGGAAGGAATCATTTCTAAAAAGCAGAAATTGTTGAAAGCTTCTAATTATTAAAAAAAACCCCAAAACAAAGCCAAATTCTACACTGGTGGTATGGAATGCCAACATTTCCTACTTATTAATTTCCATCATTGCCAGCTAACTGCTGGCATGGTTGCAGGACCCAAGGCAGATACTTCCACTTATGGTGGGAGTGCCCAAGTATTCAAATACTGGCAGTTGATATTTCCTGAAATCTCTAATATAAGAAAAGCAGAAATACAGTTCATAGATAGATAGATAGATAGATAGATAGATAGATAGATACTGTATTTTCTGGTGTATAAGACTACTTTTTAAAGCAGGAAAATCTTCTCAAAAGTCGCGAGTCGTCTTATACGCCGGGTGTCGTCTTCTTATACGGCGAGTATATCCCAAACTCTATATTTTAACTGGAAAGTTGGGGGTCGTCTTACACGCCCAGTCGTCTTATACGCCGGAAAATATGGTAGATAGATAGACAGATAGAGACAGACAGACAGATAGAGATGCAGAAAACTACTTGAATTCATGCTTATTGCAGTCAAAGTCAATATTGTGGACTGCTGTCATAATCTGTATTAGAATGTGGACAACAGAGCCTATGCCAAAATATGTTCCAGAGTAAGGCCAAGTGCAGAAAAGGCCAAGGTTGTCAACTTTAATTTCTCTTCTCCTCCCTTTAACATTATTAAAATCAACAGAAAAGTTGTCAATAGAGATGTGCACGAATGAACAGAGATGTGCATGAATGAATCAAATGTTTAAAAAAGTGTATTATTTCGAATAGATCCCCTTCAAACGTGGTAGGTTTCTATTCGATACAAATGCATATGTACGAACAAACACATACATATCCGATACATATCCCATACCAATGCATACTTGATGGATCCATATCAGAGTATCTCCAGTTTAACAAATGTCCGAGCCGTTCACACGAATGTTCCAAACATTTGTATTTGTACGAATGTTAATGTATGAATGTTGTAACATTCAGTTTGTGTACGAATGTCTAAATTTGTACGAATTCGTATGAATTACAAATGTTACGAATACAGTATTTGTGAACATCCCTAATTTTCAACTTTCTTTCCGTACTTTATTTGCTTAACCTCTGTATTACCACAATTTGAAGAGAAAGATAGTGTCGTCCCCCCTTTTCCTTCTTTTCCTTACCTCTAAAGGTTTGAAAAGGCTCATACAGGGTAATATAGAAATATGGGTTAAAAGCAAAGTAGCAGACAGATTCAGCATAGACAAAATGAATGGTAATTGTAATTTTTCAACACCACTAAAAGAAATAGTATAGCATGATTATTATATGAATCTTTATAATGAAAATGATATAAAAAATAAGTCAGCAAGTGTCATTTTGCCCCTTTATAAACCTATGGTGAGGCCACATTTGGAATATTGTGTACAATTCTGGTCACCACACCTCAAAAAGGATATTGTGGAACTAGAGAAGGTGCAGAGAAGGGCGACCAGAATGATTAAGGGTCTGGAACACCTCCCTTACGAAACCAGGCTGCAACGTCTAGGCCTCTTCAGTCTGGAGAGACGGCGTTTGAGAGGGGACCTGATTGAAGTATATAAAATTATGCTCGGTATAGAAAAGGTGGATAGAGAACATTTCTTTTCTCTATCACACAATACTAGAACCAGGGGGCACTCTATGAAGCTGATGGGTAGGAGAGTAAGGTCTGACAGGGGGAAGTATTTCTTCACCCAGAGGGTCATTGGCTTATGGAATGTCCTGCCGGAAGAGGTGGTGATAGCTACCAGTCTGGATGGCTTTAAGGTAGGGTTAGACAAATTTATGGATGACAGATGTATCAATGGCTACTAGAACGAATGCCTAGATCGGTGATGGCCAACCTATGACACGCGTGTCACAGGTGACACGCCAAGCCCTTTTAGGTGACACATCTGGTCACCCTGGCACCTGGGCATGTAGTGCTTGCTTGTTCTTGAAGTGTACAAAATACCAACTTTCAATTGAAGATTTAGCAAATGTAAAGAATTATTCATTTTTGCTTTTAATAAAATACACATATCAAAAATATAACTTTCTTACTAGAGCTACAAATATCACAAAATTATGGATATTTCTGGAAGTGACACAGCACCCGAGTTAAGCTAGGTTTTCTTGTGAATTTTGACACACCAAGCTCAAAAGGTTAGCCATTATTGGCCTAGGTGCATCTTTCAGGCTGGGGTGTGTGTGAGGAACTGGGGCGCTTCTAAGGCCATCTGCTGGGACTCGAGAGCAGGAGAAGGTTTGTCCTTGTCTCTGCTTGAGATGCCCATAAGCATTTGGTGGGCCACTGTGTGCGACAGGATGCTGGACTAGATGGGCTGTGGCCTGATCCAGCAAGGCTTCTCTTATGTTCTTATATTTAATGAGGATTGCAAGATCCATTATTTTTACTGGTTTTTCATGTTTCTTTCTTACTTTCAAAATATTTATTATTTTTCCTCTAATGTTAGTCAATGAATCTTTTTGAGTGTAATATTAATGTTGAAATAATAATAATAAAATTGTTGCTGTAGGGCATAGAGGCCAAAAGTTGCCCATTTAATCACTTTTCTTAGAAAACAATACTTCAGTAACACCAGCAATTAAAAATCTGTAAACTATCATTGGTTTCTAAAAGTGAAGTGGGATCTGTGAGTGACAACATCTGGTCTGATGCTTTGGGGACCAGAAGGCTTTCTAGCTATTGTCTCCTAAAGTATATTCTGTCACATATGAGCATAGCACAGAATGGGCAGCCTGTCAAAAATTCCTGCTCATGCAATAATTGGTTTCCATTACAGTTATGGCTGTAGCCATAGAAAAAGTCAGCACTAACTCACGCTTTTCAAAAAGTAGATTCTTTTTTCCTTTTCTCACATCATATTCCCAAGCACTTGGTCTTGACACATTCTAAAATGCTTCCCTTCCTCTCCCTCTCTTTGTTGGGCTCAATTTTATATTCCTGGCACCGTCCCTCTAATGCTGCAATTTTTAATTAGTTTACCTATATGAACCAATATTTCAACATAAAGGAAATGATAATCAGTGAAATTTTGCGGAAACAGGTGTTGTACAGACCCAGACAATAAAAGATGGCCTTTCTTTTTCTAAAAGAATAATATTCGTTAAAGAAAGATGAGAGATAAATTTAATGGATAAGATGACAATGGACCGATTACTAATTAGGCAGAGAATCAAAGCTTGAATCTGATCTGCAACAATGAAAAGAAGGACTTGTTCACACTTCTGTGTGGAGTTGGCTAAACTGTCAGGCATAGGGCCTGTTCACACTTGACGTTATTCTGGAATATATCTTGGATTAGGGGCCTGCTGGCCACATGCCAGTGCAGGCTACAGCGGCCCCAGGTGAGACCTGCTGGAGTCAACATTAGCATGCAGACAAGAGACCTGTGTCCTGAGATATATTCAGAGTATAGCCAAGTGCAAACAGGCCCTAGGATATGGAAGCCCTGAATTAGCCATGAAGCCCTTTATATAGGAATTGTGTGAAGACAAAATGGAGGGGAAGAGAATGCGGCCACCTCCAGACAGCAGCAGGATACCACACTAGGCCCTGGTCACACAAGTAATTTAGGAAGACCTCAGGTTGTTTTCAGGTCATGTTGCTCACATTATTTTAATTTAATTCGTTTTCCAAGCCAGCCTACCTTGTTAGATTGTTTTAACTGTACTCCTCATTTTTACAGGACTGACAAGGATTTGGCTAGTTCTGGCATCTCGGGACATCTGGGAGAAGGGTGGGATATCAATCAATCAGTCAGTCAGTCAGTCAGTCAGTCAGTCAGTCAATCAATTCCTCAAGTGTGAGTGGGGAGAATGGGCTAAAGGAGGCTGAACTGTGCTGTGGTGTGTGGGGTCCATTCTAGCCTTTGGCCAATCGTCATGGGCAGAGCTTGTGAGGCACCTTCCCTTCTCTCCTCCGTTTATGCGTATGTTTCCTCTTAGTGTTTTTATGCATTTTTACTATTATTATTATTTAAAATTAATCACACAGAGCGAAAAAGCACATAAAAAAGAAGGGGCATAGAGGTGGGGAAGCAGGCTTTAAAAAGAACTGCAAACACACACCCTTACCTCCCTTGAGTGACAGAATGGCATCCGATCAGAAAGGCAATAGATTTGACCTAAGAGGCTTAGGTCGATCTTGGAGAAAGGTGTGACCAATGCAGTCCAAGGCGGGGATAGCCTGAGGATGACCTATAATGATGTAGGTGTGACCAGGTGTGACTCAGATCAAATTAATGAATAAGCCATCCTGTTTTAGATTAGTGTGACCAGAGCCTAGGAAGTGATAATGTGGGACATTGCTACCTCACTATTATTGCTTTCTGGCTAATTGGCACTGTCTTGGCATGTCTTAAGTTATATGTGCAACCAGGCACCAGGAATGTATGTATGTACGTGTTGTGACCACCTATTTCAGCCTGCACACCTGTGCACTGTTCAGAACATCAGTTGGCATTCCATCCAGATGGTGAGTACAAGCGCAATTGCTGGAAAATCTGCAACCTTCGCTAGGTTTTCCAGCAATAATATATAGTGGGCCTATGATGGGGTTGCCTATGATAAATGAGGCAACCCTATCATAACAGTGTCATAATGGCACTATATTCCCTCATCTGGAGAGAGCCTAAAGCTTGCTGTCTTGTGGGGTTGCTTTTTACAGTCTATGCACGATGCATGCATACATAAATATCTCTGCACAAAGGGCTCACCTTTTGCTGAACAGAGATTGCAAAATGTTTCTGAAAACAGTGTATGGCTCTGCTTTTGCATTGTGCTAGGCATCATTTGAAAATCACCATTAGTGCTTCCATATTTTGACTCATTCTGGGACTGCTCCTTCATTTTTCCTATTGCAAAAATTCCATTTTGGATTAGGGTTGTGTAAAGAAAGTTATTTAAAACAAGCTCTAAGGAATGAGTAGACACCCAAAGTCTCCCGTGAGGGGGTACCTCCAAATTACTGCTCTCTTTCTGATCCCTGACCTCAAAAGGTATCCAGGTGGGTCTATCTTCCTCTTGGCTCATCAGGGCCTCATACTGCTGCTCAGGCTTATGAGAGCATGAGGCAGCCAAGCCTTTATGACCCTTGAAAAGCAACTCCTGAGTATATCCCCATGACCCTGGCAGGCCCTGGTTTCTTAATGGGCGCAAAATTTAAATAATTTACCATTGAGTGTATATTGGGAGCTCAGTGCATTAATTTCCTTTAATTGGCTGTATCAAGAACATGCTCAGGGGGTGTTCACTTTTCACTAATTATAGGTTTCCACATGCCTCTTTAGCTTTCTCAAAAAGACAATTATATAGAAGTTTAAGCAAGATGCAAATTGAGTTATATTATATCAAATTAAAAAGCCAGGTGATTAATCAACTGGAAGTTCTTTCTTTGGCAGAAACCTCTAATTTTCTCACTCCGTATTCTTCTTAAGAACAATTGTCATGTATAGGATGTTCCCCACCTGTGTCATACCATCTAGTCTTCTTACACTAATTTGCAGGCTGCTGTGAATGTTCCTTTCTTGCCTGATTGCAGTAAAGATCTGGCGGGAGAGTTGTCAGTTGGCAACAGCTAAGAGCTCTATTTAGTGGCCTGGGAAGGATAGCAGCCGCTTCCCATCAAGGCCAGATGGCTGTGAGCAATGCACTTCTTTCTCTGTTTGTTCCTAATGATGAACCAGGTTATACAAGGCTCTCAGTTTCTGGATCAGATTAAGTTTGGAACAGAGAAGTTCCTGTGTTCCTAAAACTGGGATTCTTGGTTGGCCCATAGCATCCTGAAAGCCTGTCTTGTTCACCTTCTTGTGGATTAATGCCTCATGTCTCATGGACTCCTTGCCTTCTTTGTGAAGTCCTTGACTTTCAGCCATATTTCCTATAGTGATAATTTGCTTCCATTTGATCTTCTTGGACTCTTGGATGCTTTCCTGGCTTATCCTTCTGCTCCATATTTGGCTGATATTTGTTCTTGAATGTCTTACCAGTTATGAACTCTTGTATATTGTTATGAAAACAGGCCAGATATGACAGCTGTACACATATCTGGCTAAAAAAAAATGACGATGATGGTAGGGAGATGTAGGGTTTTTTCTACTAGCACTAAGTACGCATTAAGTACTCATTAGGGACCCATTTAAGGATCCATTAGGCTCAGAGCAGGAAGACCCCATTTCCACAGCAGACCCCATTAGAGCCACATTTGTTTCCACCACTTCTAGGGAAATCCAGATTGAATGGGTCCTTCAGGACCTATAATCCGGATTTCCTGTAGACCCCATTAAAGAGGTCTACAATGGGGGTCTTCAGGCATCAAATCTGGATTATAGGGAGCGTGTTTCCACCACAGTTGGGCAATGGGGTCTAGGGGGGGTGCACCCATGGGGGGGGTCCCCGAAACCCAAAGCTCCAAAGCCTGTGCACAATCTCTGAAGCTGGTTCTGAAGCTGGCTCCAAAGAATAGCACAGGCTCTGAAGATGACCCCACACATGAGCAATGCCAATCCTATGGACCAGAGAATCTTTGTAGAATCTCCAGAGCATCTACGGAGATTGCACCCCCTGTCCCCCCAAAAACCAGGGTGACAGGCAGGCCTCACATGGGTTGATCTGGATTCACCACATGGGTGCTCTGGCATTTCTACTGTGGGCAGGTTCTGCACCACCCGTGAGGATGCATCATGAGGATGCATCGTGTACCTCCCTTAATCCGAATCTACTAGATCTGGATTAGTTGAAGAGCCCATTCCTTAGATCCAGATCATCTTAGATCTGGATTAAGGGAGGTCAATGGAAAACCCTCCGTAGTGACTATGGGAGCTATAGAACTACATCTTAGACACTTAGTGAATTTACACTCTGCCTCCCATTACTGGCTAGAGTATCCATCGCAGAGTCACGGCAACAGTGTCAGCACACTTGTGCAATGCCGTTGTGGTGGCAAACAAGCGATGCAGTGCATCATCCCATGTGCACTGCTGGTCACAAGCTCTCCCTGCATGTCTTCTGCCTGGAAAAGGTGCAAATGGGAGCTTGCCAGGCTGTCAAAGTCTGGCGGCTTGTATAAGTGCGGAGCAGTTTTAACTGCTCTGCACCTATACTGCCTTGGGGATGCTCCAGGAAGCATGGAGTCATTTCTAGTTAGGAAATAGCTCCACGTGGTATGCACGTACAGTCCAGGAGCTACCACCACCTTGACTAGTCAATCAAGTGTAGAAGGGCCCACAATGTTGTTGTTTAGCCTGAAAGCTTTGCTTAGTCTCCCTTTACTCTGTCTGGATGAGGGGCCTTTCTGCACTTGGCCCATTGGTGGCCATGCAGTGTGCTACAGAATAAGAATGGCTCCCTCCATGCAGGAGCACACTGAGAGTTGGCTACATGCTCCACCTGAGAGCTTAGCTTAACCCTTGCTAGCTCTGGCAAGGCCCATTTGCACCTCTTCCAGGTGCTGGAGGGTCACCTGATGTGCTGTGCAATTGCACCAGTGTGCCATGTGACCTGGCACATGAGCACACATGTGCAAAGCATCGTCATTGTCCTGTGATGGTGCCAGCACACTTGTCCGCAAGATGGCAGCACCCAGTCATGCACCCGCACTTAAGGTAAGTCTGCAGACATGTGGTGGGAGAGATGGCATGTAGTAGCATTTGCGGGTGCATGGGAAATGTGGATCTGCCCCAGGTGTTCCTCTCTAGTCTCTCTTGGAAAATGTAAATCATTTTGCTGATTGAGACAGAAGTTCAGCATAAGCCCATCAGTCTCAGAACATGAAAAAACTATGTGAATAATTAAGCATTGCACGACAGAATGAAAAGATGTGTCATTGGAGTGTTAACTTGGATACCATCAAATCACATCAAGTAGGTGGACACTTCTTATTTATTCTGGAGTAAACTGAAGTGGGCACTATATTATTAGGAGTGTTTCTCATACAGTGTTTGCAAGATCACCACCCTAGGACAGATCATGGGGTATAACAAAAGCTGGGCTAGCATAGGTGTGTATTCCTGTTAAGGTACACCAAAGGCTGAACTTGGGGGCGGGGGGGGGGGGGTTGGATGTATACACCATGTGTGTGTGCATGCATTCATTTCTCAAAGGGCTACACTTCTACTGCTGCAGTCACCACCTTGGGCTGAGGAGAGATCCCTGTGTCTCTCCATCTCCAATGCTTTTGAGCTTCCTCGCTGGTGCTGAGGTTTGGCATGTCCCAGCCTTGAACCCAACACTGCTTTCCAGGGTATAATCGGCTGATCTTGGTGCTTTAATCGACTAATGTTAACATCATATTTGGCTTCTCTGGGGCAGTATTTTTAGTTGATTATCGCAAGTTTTCTGAGTCCTCTGTAACTGCCTGTATCATGATTTGAGACAATTCACCCAACTTGTTCCCTTCTCCAGAATAAAGTTCACCAAAATCTTCAAAACTTCATTTCACCCAAAGCCTGTTTTGAGACAAACTGAGCTATATAGCCCATTTTAGCGACTGATGAGTCTGTTGATCTCTAAGGGTAGTTCTGCACTAGGGGCCAAAAAACGGATCTAAAGAGATCCATTTTTCAGCAATCCGTCCTCCCGAAGATCCGTCACTGTTTGTGATGGATTGGAGGGAATGCCATGCAAAAGTACACGCACACTCCAGCACCCATTCCAATCTGTCCTCCAGCTCGCGTGCCAGTGCTGCCGCCCCCGGAGCCACAGGACTGGAGCATGGAGCTGCCAGTCACCGCCTGTTTACAGTGGCGACCGGCACATGGGGGAAGGGCTTTGGAAACAGGCAGTCCTGCTTCCGCCCTTCCCAAAATGGCGGCCACTGGGAATCTGTCTCTTCCCCTGGCCGTGTGCGGAAGCATCTTGCTTCTGCACACATCCGGGGGAAGTGACGGATGTAAGACCTGATTTTTCAGGTCTTACATTTAATCCAGATTTCGGCGTCAAAACCGGTTTTAAAAACCGGTCTTGCACACTGAAATGTGGATGCGCCTTCCGCTAGAAAGCATCCCCAATGCAGAAGGTGATTAAGGTAAGTGTCGTTAATGGGTGTTTTGCGTGGGTTAAACCGGTTTCCGCAGTCAGTGTGGAAACACCCTAAGACACTCCCAAGGTTTGAACATCATCCTGAACTTGGATACTCCTGAGTAGGAATGTGCCTGAATGTTCATAACATTCAAAATTCATACAAATTTGGCTGAATTCAGACATTTGAATTCAAATGGAACATTTTGGTACATTTGTAGAAAGCTTCGTTATGGATTCCTATAGAATTCGAATCCTACCGCATTCTAAGGGATTTATTCAAATGAACATGAACGTTCTTGCATTTGATTCAATATGAATTGAATAAAATAACTTTGTGCGCATCGCTACTCCTGTGAGGTAGAATTATTCCCTGCTTTCTCCTTCCCCACTTTTCCCCTCTTAAAGTGACTTCTGATAGGAAAAATGGAACAGCAACTCAGCAAACATACCAGTTGGTCAAGCTTAGTTCATTGCAAGATAAATTCAGTCAAGCAAATTGGGGGGATCAATTCATGAGGATAAGTTAAGGTAATTGCCCCCCTGTGCCAACATTTCTCAGCAGTTTAAAGAAGTATTTGCAGCTTAACTGTGGAGTGGAGTTCCATAGCTTTTCATGGCTATGTGACCTTAATGAGCTAATTTTTATCTGGTTCTCCAAACCTGCCACTATTAAAATTCCACTAGGATTATACTTTTCAAATCGCCTACCATTGTTACCAATTTCCCATTTCAACTTTGTTGCTGTAGATAATAGTTGCTGTTTGAGTTTTACCTCACTGTAATGTAACAAGGGGTGCTTCTGCATTGGACACTAAATACCCATTAAGGGCCCATTAAGGACGGATGCTTGCGGGTGCGGACAGAATAGGGTGTTACTTAACACGGATTTCTAATAGATCCGTATTCGGAGGTCCAGTGTGGAACCACCCAAGGGAATCAAGGATGCCTCTAAGGGCCATTTTCAGGGAGTCAAGAGTAGGTAAAAGTCTGCCCTTGTTTTCTCCTTGAGGGTGCCCATAAGCGATTGGTGAACCACTGGATGAGACAAGATCTTGGATTAGATGGGTTGTGGCCTAAACTGGCCAAGTTTCTATTATGATCTTAAATGGTCTACCACACAGCAGCTCAATTATATCTAAGTAAGTACTGAATGATTAACCACCAGAGGAAGTTATTCTATATTTGATCTGTGGCCATAACTTTTATAAAAAAAGCACAAACTGTTGACAGAACTAAAATATTCAGTTTTCTAATCACCATTCAGCAATCCTTTTACCGTGTTCTTCCTTTGGCCCTATAGCAATTAAATTTATTATGACTAGAGTTTTTCGGCACCATACTATACAAGAGGTAATAAATGCAATATTATGATAGTATCCATTATCCTCTACAGAACAAATTCATATTCTGTCTTTACTGTAATAACTGAATTCAATAAAAGGTCCTTAATGTTCCCATAGCCTTCTGGATTATGAAAAGATGTTTATCCTGCAGTATTGCCTTTGCTACTAAGGTACTCTAATATTTTATGAAATCCTAGAAGCGGTGCAGGCCAGATGGAAAGAATCCAATTGGTTCCTCTATGGGTCCCCAATGACCTCAGTGATTAAATCTACCTTTCTATTTCACAGCGTTTAGCAGGCTTTTCAAACACTACCTCTCAAAAGAATGAGGGTCAGTCCTTTGGATGTATCTAGCAGGGGATAATGGACTGGGCAAATGAGATCAATAAAAGGGATTTTGAAGAACTGTGGGATAAAATGCCATGATTCTTCATAACTTCCTCTCTGTCTTTCTTGCAGCTTATATCAAAACCTGTTAAAATTGAACAGAAGATAAAACTCAGAAAGTCAGACTGAGTGTGGTGACTTTTAAAGAGTTATTCCAAAAACAAAAGAAAAAAGTAGCCCTTATAGTTTACAGTTCCCCTAATAAATTATTTTCTTAAAACAACAACAACACTTTAGTGTAAGACTTCTTAAATTAAGCCTTATGAAATCAGTTGCATATTTGTAAATAGCCCCATTTTATATCCTCAGATCTAGAAAATGGGCTGCTGGACTGCAGGTTGAGTAGAAAGAGGAAGCAATAGCATGCACAAATCAGGGCAAACAAGAATGCTTTAGTGGCAGTTTTAAAAAATGGGGTTGGGGTTTTGGGGGGATAGATTTGAAAGGGTTATATATTGTTTCAGAAACCGCAAAGGCTTGTTTGGTAAGGAGATTGGGAAGAATCGGGGGTGGGGAGAGAAGCACACATATACTGTGAAGACTTGCACATCTCACAAATAACTTCCAGGGTTTTCTTTTTTAAAAAAATAATGTCTGGGGGTATAGAAATGAAATATAAAAAGAGAGATCAGGGATCACAATTAGCACTATGTGCATGGTTTTGATTGATTGATTGATAGATAAACTGACTGACTGACTGACTGACTGACTGACTGAATGAATGAATGAATGAATGAATGAATAAATGAATGATCAGTCGATTGATATGCCATGTGCCACCAAATTCCTCACTGCTCCTGGTTGGTTGTCAAGATCATTCTAGCCAGTAACTTCTGCCTAGTGATGGAGAGCTGTTAAAATTCCCTTTCTTTTCACATAATAGGCAGGTAAGAAATTTCCTTACAGTTTGTTTTGTACTACCTTGGTGTTGGCTTGTCATTTAAAAAATGCACTCGTAGACAGCAATCCTATATCCAGTTACGTACAGGAGACATTAAGTGCTTGATTACGGTTGAATTATGGGAAGTTACATGGTTATACAAACGTGGGTGGCAAAGCAAAATTTTGAAGGATGGAGTTAGAAAATCTTTGTGGTCCATTTTACTGCTGCTAGTAAACCAGTAGGTCTCCATTTTGGGCTTCCTAGTCCAATCTAGTCCTGTCTATGCTTCTTCCTGTGCAGATGGAGCATCCTAGAGGGCTCAGGACCTCCTTTAGACTCTACCAGTGGGACAGAAGGGAGGCTGATAGTCTTCTGATGCTAAGTAGGCTTCTTCCTACCCAATCCCATAATGAACAAGGGGGTTATTACCAAAATTCTTCTTGAATTTAAAGCCTAAACTTGAAATTTAGTTTGGGTCCCTGGTCACACCTTCACTTTAAACTTTCTTCACTTACCTGATTGCAATGCTCACACCTTTTCATTTCCATCCATTTTACTTGTGGACTTTCCAACCTCCATTTGGACTTTGGATGGCTTAAAACACCCTTCCAATTCAGATCCACACTTGTGTCTGATAGGGTTGTGCACAAATTTTTTTTCTTTGTATTTGATTTGCATTGAATTGAATGGAAGAAAATCAATATTTGTTTGCATAGTTCCCCTTCAAATGTGGTAGGATTTGTATTTGATACCAATGTTGAATCCCATATGAGTGCATATGAATAGCATACAGATCCTACAGTGGTACCTTGACATACGAGTTTAATTCGTTCCGTAACCTTGCTCTTATGTCAAATCGCTCGTATCTCAAAGCAATTTTCCCATTAATCCATTCCAGCTCCCAAAACACCACCTCAGTTGTTTTTGTTATGTACTGTACTGTATGTACATACTTGTATCTCAAATCTTGCTCTCATCTCAAAGCAAAATATCACTCGCTCGGCGGCTTGTATCTCAAAACACTTGTATGTCAGGGCACTTGTATGTCGAGGTACCACTGTATATACAAATGCATAGAAATAGCATATGAATCCCATATGAAGCTTCATTTGAATATATCAAAACATTCGATTCAAATTTGAATGTTAATCTTTGAATGTGCCAAAATTCGATTTGAATTTGAATAGCTGAATTTCACCAAATTCAGCCAAACTTTGAATGTTATGAATATTCATGCACATCCCTAGTGTCTGAATTTCAAATGGCCGTTTCTGAACTTAGCTTGAAGTGGACCACTCCAGCTGTTCCATTCCTACTGGAGTCATCCACTAGCTGGATGGGTCTCTGTGTCCTGAATCAACCCCATCTGCATTGTAGACAGCTGTCCTGAAAGGGCCGCGATGCTGACCTTGAAACTCACACAAGCTTTGGAGATAGCCCCTGACATTTCTGACACCCTTCCTGGCTTTGGAGCTCCTGGGAGACCAAAACGGACCTTCCTGGAAGCCAGAACATGGAATCATGTGCCACATTTGCACTGCTCCATGGTCCAGTTTCCAAGGTCATAGATCACTGGGAGATTCTTTAGTGAAAGATCTACTGGCATCTCAGAATAGGCAGCCATTTTGTACCACCTAGAGCAGTCTAAACTCTGTGCAATATGGACAGATCCTTCTAGCAAGGGGCCTCTCTGGTCTGCACCAGCATGTGGGAGAAGGAAGACCTAAAGACGAATTGTACCAGATCAGTGGTGTAAATGCACCCCCCTCAGAATTTAGTTGTTCATCTAAATTTTGAATTTGAAATGCATTCCTCCCTCCCTCTCTGTCTCCCAGCATCGTGTTAATCCTGCTTTTATGCATTTCACTTGCTGTGTTCCCAAGGATAGAGTGGGATATAAATGCAAATAATAAACAAATAATTCACCCCAGTTTAGCAAATTAAAAACATTGATGACAATTGCTTTAAAAGAATTTTGTGCCAGTTCAGAGGCACTTTCTAAAAGATGCATGTGCCCCTAAGAGTAGTGTATAATTTCTCTCCCTTGCTTACTGTACCCTTTATCGAGATATGGATAATACTGTAGCCATGGACAGAACATTCAGAATGCAAGCGCAACAACCATAGCAACTGGACACAAGCCCAAGTGACCTTTACAACAGGGAAACAAAAAGAATGAGCACGACTCAAGCAAAGCTGCTTGGTGCTACCAGAAACTAGGTTAGTGTACCCGGGAGAAAATTCAAATAAGAATTGTAAAAAGAAGAACTCATATAGCTATTAATTGAAAGATGTTGGTGTAGGAGCATTTTTGTCCGAGTTGTAAACTAATGGAGACAAACGGATCTAATATATTTGTGGTTTTATAATATCTTTCCTTTCTATAGGTTACTCATTAAACTTGCACAACTTGGTAAGGAGTGATAAAGCAATTATCAGTGAAGTATTTGTATGTTCTTGATAAGTCACTCTACTATGTGGCTGGAAGAAGTAAGGCTAGGATCACACAGAGGAAAAGAAAGCACCCATGAGGCTACTTAGAGAACTGAACTGAACTGGACTTTATTGGTTAGTCCTTTGATCATATCAAATTTCAAATTTAAGAAAGATAAATTCATATAAAACATACAAGGATAAAACATACAAGGATAATTAAAAAAAAACACAAAATAAAATATCATCATTATTTGTTCCCATCACCCTTACAAGGCACCCCATTCAACTCAATGGATGATTTCCTAAGTCAAAAAGGTTCTGAATAAAGTAACAAGTAAACGAAATAACTGTAAGGGTAAAATTTTTACCCAAATGAAAATGTGTTATTTGATTCTGGTAGCCCAGAGTCCAATGAAATCCAGACAAAATATTTTAATTAGTGAAGACACCTCAGTTCAACATAAAATAAGAATAAGATAGTTAAAGATAAAATAAGCCAGACGCATTTTGATCCAAAGCCCCCGATCTTCCTCAGTGGCTTACCTAAGATTTATAAAATACAATATAAATGCTCAGACAATTTCAGCTCACAAAAATATATGTGACTCTTGACTTCTCAGTCCCTCAGGATCTTTTCCTCTCCACGCCTTGTCCTTTGATCCTGCCACTCCTTTGCCTGATAGAGAGCAAGCTTGACATGGGTTCACCCTTGGATCACTCCCACCTACCTCTGTGCCGCCTGCAGGTGTGATGGCAGAAAAAAATCCAGCAGGAGTTCCGTTTGGAACTCTCCATCCTGGGAATGGTGAAGAGGCTGTGGCTGGAGGAGCCAAATTCTTCTGTCCCCTGACCATGGGTGGCTGTCGGCTTTAGGGGGACTTTTGCACAGGAGTGCACTTCCCCATCAGTGGAGAGCCCAGTAAAGCGGTGCAGTGCTCATGTGCAAAACAACCCCAAAACCAAGCCAAGATCACGCTTGGCAATCGGTGGTTTTATCTCATGCTTTTTCATCCTTTATTTAACATTCACAGAAATGCTCAGCACTTTTGATCCCCTTAAAATGGGGTCAGGGACAGCAAGGGCAGGGGGAAGACCTTCCCAGATATGAAGTCCCACCCATCTAATGCCACACTGACAGTGGTGGCAGGCATTGGCCAGAAGGATATGGGGGGACAGCCTGAAAGACACATCTCCTCCCTGAATAGTCCAGGACCGTTCCCATTGGAAAAAAATAATGCAGGCTAGCTGCAAAAACAGGACCAAGAACAGTTTTTTTAGGACCTTTTTTCTGTTGATTATAACGATTTAGTCCTCGTAAAGTCTGGTAATAAAAAATTAAATGGGAGTGGATGATACCGAAAATGGACTCTGGATTCTGATTTAATCCTGTATGGGAACACGGCCTTAAAGTTCTTTATGAGATCAGGAAATCTGAAGAATTAGATGCCTCCCTTTTAGCCAACTTTAGGTATATAGTGTAGCAACCCAGGATGCAGCTGTCTGGAATATAAAGGAGGTTCCACTTGGGGCATTTTTGCACTTCCCTTCCAGTCCACTGGACAGGAAAGGAGCATGATTAACCAACAATGACGAGTGCTCAAACTTGGAGCACTAGTCAACTTTGGCTGTTCCCTCCATGCATGTGCAGTTCTTCCCTCCTTATTTGTTCCCGGGTTGGATCCTTCTCTGTGTGCTGCCATTTTAGCTGTGACACCCTTCATGTGACACCGCCGCATGTGTCAGTGCCATTGCCTTGATGATGCAGACACTCTGCACACACGCAGTCACATCTATGGTTGTCTGAGATGCCAGCGTGCTTGCGCAGGTCCTCAAACGATCCCAGAACGCCAGAGTCTCTGGTTGATCCAGATTTAGGACAGGTAAGTGCAGAAAAGGCTCTGATTTATTCACACAGTTTTTTGCTGTTTCTAAAAACTATCCATCTGGGAGGTATTTACTTTCTCATGTTGTCCATTCTGCCATATGAGGTACTGTCATGCGTCACTGTGCAAGGTCTCGAGTGGATGAGCCCCTGGTTATCTTGCACCCATTGTGTTGGTACCTGTGACAAGGTGGACATAATCATCTTGATGTGGTGGAATTTTATTTTGAGTTTCATATTTATTGAGAGATGGGGAAGGCCCAAGAAAAAAGAAAATAAGCAAACTCCAATAAAAAGAAAATCCTGGCTTACAGTTTGACTTGCAAAGCAGGATTGAGTTACCTTGCCGGAAGGGCAGAAATTTCTTGGGCTGACTGGATTTAGTAAGAGGAGGAAAGATAGATGAATGGTTGCTATGGTGATTAGACATTGGTCATGGTATGAGACCAGGGCCCACAGTGCAGTGCTGAGTATTTTCAATGGTTCTGGGTTCATGTTGTACCCTGATAAGATCCTTGATCAAAGGATCAGTTGCTACAGTCACAAAACCAAGCACTTTCTGGACAGGAAACTGTAGAATTACTTTCACCCTCACTTCACCTATGTCTTAGCAATACAGAAATAAACAGAAATGAAGGGGTGGGGGGAGAAATATTATTGTGGAGGAAAATACCGATTGGGCTGCTGGGAAGGAGAAAGGAGACTGAGTTATTTATTGATCTGTATTTCAGCTTCATCCCAATGACTGTCTGTGGAGCCCAGGCTTGATTAATGCACTTGTTGTAGTATTTTTGATTACATATGTGTAAATATTATATAATGTACTAAAAGGAAAAGGCACTGACCAGGAAGGTTAGAGAACAGATGAGGAGGGGCTGAGCCCAGCTCAATTAGCATATTGAAGAAAGGGGGGGGCAGCCCAGAGAAACTAGCCAATCAGAAGGGATGGAACCCTGGCAGAGACTATAAAAAGGGCCTTCCTGTCAGAGCTGTTGTTCTGTGACTGGGGCTAGACTTAGGTAGAAGTTAGCCAGTACAGATCCGGGTCCTGAGGAGAATCCAGATAGGGATTAAGCAGGGTCCTGAGTTAAGAAAATAAGTTAAAGTGAACTGCTTGTGTTAGAGTTGAACTGACTTAAGAAGTGTAAACCATTAAAGTTACATTTACATTTGTTTTAAAGACTCTGCTTGAGGCCTGTTTCTGGCTCAGACACTCAAGGGAGGGGGAAAGAGTTGTCGTAGTAACGTGACAGTAATAGTGTAGCCTAAGTGTTGGAGCTCGGCTCAGAAGGAGAAAAAGGCCTAGAAACCTGCTATTTAAAAGAGAACTTGAAGTCCGTGGCTATAGTGGCCAAACTGAAGAAAGCTGGATGCCCGGCTGGGGCCTAGTAATTGGCGGCTGCTGGCCGTGGTCATCACACTGTCACAAACTTTTCTCTTTTTCTTATCAAGCAATAACTAACCAATAACGCAGAGAAAAGATTATGGAGGTGGGCAGCCATGCCATTTATTTACACAAATAAAGTATAGTTCCCCTTTCAATTAAAAAGCTTCTGAAAGCGTGGAAAGAGGAGATTATTTTAACATTTCGGTCGGACCTCTGCTGCTTTGAATAATCCTACACCTAATTAAGATTTTCTGTGCTGAACTTTTCAAAGGTTTTGTTTCAAGAGCTCTGAATGCCCTTTATTATTGGTCTAGTGGTTAAGGAGCTGGACTCTTATCTGGGAATCCTGGGTTCGATTCCACCCTCCCCCATGAAGCCAGCTGGGTGACCTTGGGCTAGTCACAGCTCTCGTCTGAGCTCTCACAGCCCCACCTACCTCACAGGGTGTTCTGTTGTGGGGAGAAGAATAGAAGCTTTGTCAGCCGTTTTGAGTCCCCTTAAGTGGGTGAGAAAAGCGGGGTAGAAAAGCCAACTCTTCTTCTTCTTCTTCTTCTTCTTCTTCTTCTAGAAGTATATGTTAGGAATTATTCCTTTACCAGAATTTCCTCTGATGATTTTTAGACAGAGCTAGAGGTTTCTATATTATATTTTTCACTGCTTGTGTTAATTGTTACTAGTGAGAGTAACAATGGGCAGTAGAGATTTCACTTTTTTATTTTTTAAAAAATTACAGTGTTTATTTGTTTTTACTAACCTGCTTCTAAGCCCCCAGGAGTCTATTCCCTGCTACTGTATTCTGGAGGGACAGCTAACTTCTTCCCTCAGACAAAAAATCCCGTATGAGCAGGAGAGATTGGGGAAATTATAGTGCAACCCTCAAGCTTTCTTTAAAATTCTTCCAAGTCTTATTGTTTTCAGTAGACTGCAGTTTACAAGACATGAAAAGAAAAGAAAAAGCTCAAGAGTGGAATTAATATTTGTCAATGGCTTAATTCCAGTTAATTTTAATCCTGCATGCTTGTAATCCTTTGCACGGGATGGGCAATTAAATCTGAGGTAATTTCACAGCTAATGGTTCCCTGTAATCACTGTAAGCTTACACACACTGTCCCTCACATTTTCCTGTTCCTCAAGATTCATTGAAGCAGGATGTGCTTTTGATTTTGTTTTCAAATCTTGGGTAGACCGTAGAATAAGGGCGGATGGGAATTTCAGTTACTGTCAAGTCACCATAAATCCAACACATCAAAAGGTGTAGAAGGAACCTGGTTCCCAAAGCGAGACTATGGTCCTTTCTGCACTGGGCCGTATTCCGGGTTATATCCTGGAAGAGGGGCCTCCCTTGTGTACACAGTGCAGCAGACAATGGCAGGCCTTGGGTGCAAGCTGTCACAGTCCACAGCATGCAGAGAGCAGGTCCTTATTGCAGGATATAATCTAGCACAGTGGTTCTCAACCTGGGGGTCGGGACCCCTTTGGAGGTCGAACTACCCTTTTGTTAAGGGATTCCACGCACACGGACTCGAAACACCAAAGGAGGTTAGAAAGAGAGCTTTATTTTGCATGCAAATGACACTAGGGGATAACTCCGCAAAGCTAGCGTATTGAGAACAATGTGCAAGAAGCTTTTATAGAGAAGGGAGGGGCATTAGCCCAAGTTACAATGCGCATGTACTTTCCAGCAAACTCCAGAACTCTTGGACAACAACATGTATCTCAGTTGTATCCCTTTTCAAGGCAAACCAGCAGAAACACACAAAGCACAATAGGTTCCCTGTCTTTTGCTCCCTGTCATCTCCCCCCTTTTCGATATAAGATATCGACGTCACTGCTGTTCCCCGGTTCTAGCAGGTTTGCAGCCACTTATCTGATAGGCCACCTAATCACACACAGCCCTAGAAGTGAAGGCCACTTACAAGAAAAGGCATAACACAGGGTACTAGGCACTTTCTGATAAAAAGCAATGATCACATTTCATGTAGCTGACTTTTTCAGTCTTGTATGGAGTGAATGCGAAATGAACACAGAAAGAGACAATAGTTTGTCTTTTTGAAATGATACCTCAATGAACAACCATTATACTGCACATATGAACTAAACCTTCAAACAAACAGATTAATTACAACTAAAGCCAATATAGAAATATGCAAAAGATACACTTCAGCAATAATGCAATTGTTAACTTCTATGCAAAAGGTATACAAAGAAAATTAATACAATAGTTGATGAACAGCAATTGAGCAATACACATACTAAAAGCATTTGCAATCAAATATCTTAGGAATCAGCAGGCGTGATTGACTTATTAAAAATGGTCAATGTCCATCATTGTAAGCGAATGAGCGAATGTTAACTTCTGCAAGCAAATGATGATCAAAAGTGAGCAAAAATGTTCAAAAGCAATCAAATGTTCAAAAGCTCATTCTCTTTTCACTTCTTGTGACCTGGTGGACTGGCACAGGTGCTTAAAACTTTCTTGTGACGTAGCTGTCAGGTGATGGAAACTTGTCACAGGTACAAATTAGCTTTCTTGTGACCGGTGTAGCCACAGGTGTCAAAAACTTCTTGAGTTATTACAGTGTAATGCTGTGTCAAAGACCTGGCACATTTTGGATCGCAGAGGCAAGGGGGAGGAACACAAACCCCTAGAAATTTATACTTCAATCAAATAATAGCAATAAACACCCAATAGGGAAAACATAGACAAACAGATGCATGCATACCGAGCCAGGCACAGGCACAGGCACACAACACACACACACACACACACACACACACTAGCCTGCCTTTGCTTTTGGGCTGTTCTTTCTCTCACACACACCAACCAACTCTTGGATGCACAAAACACGCACAGACAGAAATACTGAACGAAAATAAGACTTTAACAAAATCTATTAAGGGGGAACACACAGCTCATGCCAACACTACTGCGAATCAGGCATTCTCAGACCCTCCAGGACTGCGCTTTCGGCTGATCCACATCACACACACCACAAACAGGGAGAAATTTCAAATTTGTTTCCATCATACATGCAAACAACCACTCTTACATTCCCTCTCAAAATCCTGTATTTATAGTCAGTGGAACTCTCTGCCACCTGCACACACAAACATACTCATACACATGCTTAGAAACCACTTATACAAAACTGCTTAATACCTCTCAACCTTCAATTTGCAACATAACAGACTCACACTGTTTGAACTGTTTGAATTCACAGGGTCAATGAAGATTGGCCAAATCTTACTTAAAAACAGATCCTGATGAAATTGCAAACACATCAAACTTGCAAACTTCTTTATATAACTCAATCGGGTTAACCCATACACACAATTATTTCAAAATACAGGCAGATTCATCTCTCTCAAAAGTAAACTTAAACTTCTATAAAATGTGAGGGATTAAAACAAACATACTGAAATTAGAAAAAGCATAATCAACTTCCAAATGCTATGATTTGCCAAATGCTGGGGGGGGGGGGGGGACATTTACTGCTTGAAAAGAAAAGCAATGAATTGAGGCATGCAAACATCAATTGACAAAGAAAAATGCAATTATGTCCAACAAGAATTCCTGGATCCTTAGAATTCCTGGAGGAAAAAGGCAGAGATTAAACATTTTACAATTAAAACCCTTACTTCAGCAGAACTTAGACACTTCTTAGACATACGGTAGACCATTAGGTAAGAGGAAACTTCTAGCAAAGGAAGGATATGAAATATATATGTTAACACCTTATTTGCACAAAACAGACAAATTTGGAACACACTGAAAACAACAACAGAAAACAATTAAGACAGCAACTATTATTAAAACTGAATACATGAAACCTTGTTTGAGCCATTTCAAATCAGGAAGCTAATTTATAAAGAGATTCTAAACACCAAAAATCTTGAGCAATTTGCTTAGCCAGATTAGCTAAACCATCCAGCCTTTGAAAAACTGCATAACTGTTATCGGTCAGATTAAAACAACACATTTGCTTAAACTTTTGGCATTCTAAAGTGTAAACTAAGAGGAGATAATCCACAATAGAATTAATGTCTTTCAATACAAGGCATGCTAGAAAAGTCATGTTTAAACACTGAATTTTCTGTAAAGCAACACATAAACCTGGAACTTACAAACATCAAATGACAAGGAAATGCAATGTATTAAACATCAAGAATCTGGGGCCCTTAGAAACTTGATGCAACATACTGAACTTTCTCTAGAACCATATATACTTAACACTTTATAAATAATTAGATCAGACAAGTTATCAGAGGTACCAAGTAAAAAAAAACTTTCAACAACAACAAAACCTTTCTCAGCACTTACTGTTACATTCCATATTACTTTTTTCTGGCTTCTGGAGGTTAGGCAATGAATCTCGCCTATCAGCTTGTTATCCATTTCCAACACATCCTTGATCCATCGGAATCTGCCTTACTCGAGGCTTAAATAGTTTCTTCATTCCCAGAGCTCCTTCTCTTCATCCCGACTGACAGCCTTCAGTGAGCACAAACGCCATTTGAGGCCAACCATTCTGTTTCTCTGCTAAATTAACTGATTTCCTATATATGTATACCAAATCAAAGCTTAGACATGTCAATGAATTTTTAAAATCATACTATTTTAAGAACCCTAACTAAAGACTAGAAAAACCATCTAGGTCAGCCTTAGCATTGTCTAGCACAAATTCTATAGCAACTTATAAAATAGCAACCTACAAAAAATCCACACATTCATACTTTTTTACTCCTCCAGTTCAAGGCTTAAATGTTGGCTGCTAAGCATTTCCTCCCCCCTCTTCTGTGCCTCAAAGAGGGCAGAAAAGCAGGATAGGAAAGAAAACAAACCTTTCTGCCCCGACTGAAACACACACACCAATGCTGGGGCATTCTTGGGGTTGATCAGACCCCCGCCCGCACATATAACTGGGAAACAACACCGGGGTTACATCTTTCTATCTCTACAAGGACACAACAAGGATTTTCTGGCACCAAGCAGTAACTCCTTGGCGAGGAACAAGAGGGTTTTACACACAGACACACAGAGAGACAGACAATACAATTTTCAGGTTTCAGAATTCAAGCCGACAAGCGGCTGGCACACAGATTTGGGCCCACAGATATTACTGGCCTTGCAAAGACCAGTCAGACAGAATACACTTCCTTTACTCGCCTTGATCAAGGGCGGAGTACTAGCAGGAAGGGCCAGAACAGAGCTTCAGATTTCAGACTCGTTATCGATCTCCAAGACCGATAACAATACAGACAGAGGCCGGCTTTTCTGGAAACTGGTCTTTCTCCTCCTTTCTTGTCCACAACAACTGTTTTTGGTGTCAAATGGCAGCCGAAGGCTCGTACTGGGCAGCTGAAAAGGACAGCTGGTGCACTCCCATTCTGAGCCGTCTCCTGCCGCCCGAGGCCAGAAAGTTGAGGGGGTGGCAGAACACCTGCAATGTATCGGTCCGTGGCATCAGGTTTATCCGAGTCACGGCACCAAGATGTTAAGGGATTCCACGCACACGGACTCGAAACACCAAAGGAGGTTAGAAAGAGAGCTTTATTTTGCATGCAAATGACACTAGGGGATAACTCCGCAAAGCTAGCGTATTGAGAACAATGTGCAAGAAGCTTTTATAGAGAAGGGAGGGGCATTAGCCCAAGTTACAATGCGCATGTACTTTCCAGCAAACTCCAGAACTCTTGGACAACAACATGTATCTCAGTTGTATCCCTTTTCAAGGCAAACCAGCAGAAACACACAAAGCACAATAGGTTCCCTGTCTTTTGCTCCCTGTCACTTTCAGAGGGGTCGCGATGAGTCTCCCACCACCCTTCCCTCCCACCTCCCAGGTGCTCCGCCCCCGTGGTTGGGTGTCTCCACAACATGCGGAACTCCATTAAGGGGTCGCGGCATTAGGAAGGTTGAGAACCACTGATCTAGAATAAGTCCCAGTGCAGAAAGGGCCTACTGCTACATCCACATGGATGCCCACTGACCAAGGAGCATGGTTCCTAAACATCTGGATGCCTCTGGAATTGTGTGTTAATGTGGTCTTGCCTCCATTCAGATCACCCTGTGAGACATCTTACCTAAAGTGCTGCTGAATGGCCCCTAAGGTTCCTCCACTTCCTTGTGTGGAATCAAGGCGGAGGGAGAAAGTGACTCCTTTCTGATTGGGCTGCTTTTTGGTCCAAATAAAAAAAACAACAACCGTTGACTTATGGTGCTTGGCTGGAAACTTTGCAGGGAGGTTTTTAGTCGTGAGTCAGTTTGGTTTTGTGGCTAGAGTGTCACACTCTTATCTGATAGTCCCCTGGTTTGATTCCACACTCCTACACAAAGTGGCCTTGGGCTAGTCACAGCTCCCTTCTGAGTTCTCACAGCCCCACCTACCTCACAGGGTGTCTCTTTTGGGGAGAATAACAGAAGGTTTGTCAGCCGCTTTGAGTCCCCTTAAGGGTGAAAAAAATGGGGTATAAAAACCAACTTCTTTTCTTCTTCTTCTTCTTTGGGCCCAGGAACTATTGTGGAGCATGTGATGTTTGTTTGCCAGACTTCTCACTTCAGAAGTAGCTTCACACAAGTTGCCTCATCTCTGAGCTGTATCCCACCCCCAAGGGATACAGATTATACCTGAAATTTCTGATTCCCTCCCAATAGCCATGTCTAAATTTGGACATGGTCTGTCCCTGGTATTTTTCAGTGTGGCACTGCGCTCCACATTTGTGGGACAAAAATAATCTGCAGCCTATCAATTGGGGTGCTGCAGCTTTTTATTTGTAGAAGATTTTCCAACTGGCTGCCCAAGAGCCTAAATTCTGCTTGGAACAGAAGAATTAACTATTGAATTTGAAACACGCTCAGACACAACTTTCTAAAATCAAGTTGTGCAGTCAAATTCAAATCTTGAGCACTATCCAACTGCTCACTTCAATTTCCAGTCAATGACAGATTTCCTTTGCTTCTTACTACCTGAGAAGACACAACTCAGTAGAAACTTTATCCCCCACACAGAGTGAGTGTTCTGGCCAAGAACATTGTTGTGGCACAGCTGTCCAGAGCTACAGGTTTGCTCACTAGCAGGCCATCTTTGGGAACAGAAGGCAATTATGACTTCAAAGTGATGGATGGAGGGCTTCTCTTCAGCTTCCCAATCAGACTCCTTTCTTCTATAGCAGGCCTCTTGCCTGTGAAATGAGAGCTATGAAAAGGTTTGTGCTGTGAATTCTAAGGCAGGAGAGGGCATTTGCTTTGCTTCCCAACTGCTGGAACCTCTCAAGGAAATTTCTGCCCCTGAGGTGGACGGAACTGACATTTTGTGTTTGAAGTTTACAAAATGTGACCCCTTGGGATGCAGGACATAATTTGGTTTAGCTTCTTCAGAGATAAAATGTCTAGGTGACATAGAGGGTTGGATTGTTTTTTGTTAAGGCTGCCCAGCCTTTCTTTTCAACTGTCCAGAGTGAATGTTATAACTGAGCTGTTAAAAGGATTAATTTTAACCCTAAATGTTTGCATTCCACTCATATGTATTTTAAATTATTATGTGTTAAGGTTGCTTTATCATGTTTTATATATAAGCTTGATTGCTGTTGTTGTTTCTGCATTTTTGTACCATGCTTTGGTGGAAAGGGCGTTAGAAGTAAACATTATTATTGTTGTTGTTGTTGTCGTCATCATCATCATTATTATTATTATGAAATTATTCATTGAATCAAATGTAGTGTCTTGTAAGGGGGATGGGTACAAATAATTATGTTTTTCTTTTGATTTATGATTTTATCTTTCTATGTTTTATATGATTCTATGCTTTTTTGTAAATTTGATATGGTCAAATGACTAATCAATTAAAAATTGGTTTGGTTTGGTTTGGTTTGAAGAGGCCCATAAAGGACCAAAATAACTTTGCACTGAACTGCATTATGATATCGATTTCAAATAAAAAGCCAAACATGATATAAAGAATCCACACAATCACCACTGAACGGTGTGTGTCTTGAGTAATTCAACAATGCAACAACATCATCTCTGTGTCGGTGTATCCCCCCCAACCCCACTCCCCAAGGGGAAGTGGATAGACAAGAAGCTCACTTAGAATTTTAGAACTGCAAAATGATGGCTTCATGCTATGGCAAGAACTAGTACTGCGTCCGAGCCAATTACTGTTGATGAATGATCTGTGAAAGCCTGCAGAGGAAGTGGAAGGAGAAAGCAGATGCAGTAGAAGGCTAAAAGCTATAGTTACTAGACTATTATTTACTTAATTTCAAAAATCTTCTCCATCAAGACTGAGAAATTCACCAGGCTTGTTTTTTCACATCCCACTTGGATTTGCTAATTAAAGATACGCTTGAGTGATGGAAGCTGAGGCCAGCTCCTAGATTTTTTTCTCCGTTGCTTGTTTTCAATATTAACTGGCATTTTCCACCTCCTTCCTCCATCTCTTTGGAGTAATCACAGTAAACTGACCTCCTGATCAAGCAAATATAGCTAAACTGTCAGGCTCCGCTAAAAATGTCTTTCGTTTACTTCCTTTTGTTTTCTGAAGAACTGTTGGCTTTAAATGGTAGAAAAACAACTTGGCTTTCGGAAGTGACTTTTTAATGAAATGGCTCTGCTTTTGTCATTCCCTCCCATGATTTGCTGGAAATATAATCAGTGTAAAGGACAGATGCAGTGGGATTTTTCTGAACACTGGCACACAGCTCCACAGCATTCTGCAAAGGGTTAGAGCTAGGGTTTGAGGCTCTACTTCAAAGCCTTGCTTTGGTCATGCCAAATTATTATGGCTGCATTCACACCTACATTTTAATCCAGCTTCAGTCCACTTTCAGAATGAGAAAGCACATCAACAAAGTGAAAAGCTGAGGCCTTTTCGTACGAGGGGTTGTTGAACGCACGGAGAACACGTGGGGACGCAGCCTTCGCACCTCTGCGGTGTCTGGATCCGTTCCGGACTGCCCCAAGCGTCCCAACGTGCTCTCCACACGTTCCATTTTCAGAGCAGAAAAAACTGCGTTGAAAGCATCTCTGCGCGTTCAGCGCATTTCCAGCTGTTCCAGAGGGAGAGCGTTTGCACACTCTCCCTCTGTGACAGCTGGGCTCCTCCCCCAGGCTCCTCCCATTGGCTCCTCTGGAGCCTGAGGTGGGCAGCCCAGGGGCCCCCTTTCCCTCGGCTCCCACTGTCTCCAGGAGCCGAGACCAGGGTTCCTAGAGCCAGGGGGACCCGCACCTAACACCCCCCAACCCACCCCAGGTCACGCGAGCGCATTCACGGTCTTACCTGCAAGCTGCCAGGTCAATTCTGCCTGCAGGAGGCCTGGCATGTGTGCGCATGCTCGTGGGGCAACCCCTCATTGGTCAGCCACCTGCACCTGCCCAGATGGCCCGGTGAATGTTAATTTGATGCATCATCAATTCAAAGACTGCTATTTCTGTTAGCTTACAGTACCACAATTGTACATTAAGTTGTTCATTATCTTTCCAACTTTTTGTGATGACTTGTCTTGCAACTATTCATATAAAGTTTAATGTTTTGTGCTTAATTGCTTTATTTTCATTTCTATTAATATGGAGTAAGCATGGCTCAAAGGTGAATGAAATTGCAATTAATTCTAAGTACTCTATTTACTCCAGAATTACTTCCCCCAAAATTCTTGGGCAATATATGGGCAAGACCATGACCTATGCTCATAGCAACCTATAGTCTGATATCCCCACCAACATTGAATGAATACATTTTAATGATCAATGTTGGAGTATCACACCATGGATGGAAGTTTCTCAAAAATGATTCTCTGTGTTGCAAGGTTTTATTACATGGATGCTTGTCTGTTCATAATTATTCTGTTCCTCATTTTATTCCTCAACTTGTGTATGTATCTCTCACTGTTATCATTTTTTCAGAATATACATGCTAGATTTATTAGAATTTATATCATAGAAGCATATCCATTAAGTACTGATAATAAATAAACTGTCCCCAGGAAGACTGATAACAATTACACTTAAAACAACAACAACAAAAAACCCCACAGACTTAGAAGTCTATCGAAGTATTTCCTCCTCTGCTTTGGTCTTTGTACAGCAGTAAAAGGAGATGGAACTGTACAGTTTGGTGGAATAACAAAGTCTTTTTTCCCTCCCACTGAATGCCTGTTAGTCAAGAGGGGAATGATGGAGAAATAGCATTATGCTGCAGCTAACATCCAGCCTCTGGGATAGGGAAGTGCACAAATGTTCTAAACATTAAAAATTTGATCGAATTGTATCAAATGTGAACATTCAAACTCGAATAGAATGTCTATACATTCAAATTTAAACATTCAAACCAATTTTGAATGTTTCAAAACATTTGAATTTACAGACACGAATGTATACATATGTATCTGTATGCATCTCGTACATATCTGTATGCATTTGCGTACGAAAGGAGTACAGAAATGTATGACACATAGGCCGCATCCCCATTACAAGCGTAATTCGATTTCGATACAGTTTCAGTCCTCGCAGACCCCACGTCAGTTTGGCTTAACACGCTTTCCACGTGTTAAATCACCCCAAAGCATTGTAAATGTTTACCCTCATTTCAACAGGTCTCACTCCGGTTCATGCGCTTGATACGTGTTACATTTTTTACCATGGGGACCCTTCTGTTTTAAGGGATGAGAATCCATGTTTAGGGTTTCCCTCCCCCAATAGCTTGCTTCCAAAGATAGTGATTTCAGTGTAAAAATCCACCCTTTTCAACAGCCACTACACTGTAGCAATCCACGCACTTCACACCTGATAACAGTGTTGCAATTTTGTGCAATTCTAGCTCTGGAGTGCTGACCTTTAGAAAGGGAAAGGAAAGCAGCTGCAGGTTCTGGGAGATGTGTGAATGTTTAAACCAAGGGGGCTTGAGTTGCCACTGCTGCTGGGTGCCCTGGGCAATGGGGAGAGGAGGGGAAAGAATCGCTGGCTGCCCACTGCCGTTTTTCCTCCATCCAGGCAAGCGGCAACCACCCAGCTAGGCTCCATGAAGGGGTCCCTTATGGGTGGCACGTTCACGCCAGGAGGAAGAGGGCAGGGCAGCCCTGAAAAGCGGATTTTAGAAATTAGCCACTTGAGTCCCCCCTTGAGTCACGTATGCCAATTACGATCCTCAGAATCCGGATCCAACGTGATTGAGCTGAAAGTAATGGGATCAGGCAAATTCGCGTTTACATCCAGTTCTATTATTTCGGTTTAGGGAAACTGAATTAAGCTTATAATGGGGATGCGGCCTTACAATGTTGTCAACATCCGTATCTACAGATTCGAATCTAACATTTGAATAAATAGATTTGAATGTATTTGATTCAAAATGGATTTTGTTGCATTTGGATTCTAAACATTCAAATCAAATTGAATGTTTTGGCATTTGATTCAAATGCAAATGCAAAAAAACCCCATTCGTTTACATCCCTACTTTGGGCTGAGGGCTTTCTATCTATATTCTGTATACCGCCAGTTGCATGCTTGCTGGAGAAGACTCCTGGGAACCCCTTGGACTGCAAGGAGATCAAATACTAAAATCAATCAATCCTGACTGACTGTTCATTGGTAGGATGAATGTAAAGCTGAGGTTGAAATTCTTTGGTGATATAATGATAAGATAGGACTAGTTGGAAAATATACTGATACTGGGAAAGATTGAAAGGAGAAGGAGAAGGGAACAGTAGAGCATGAGATGGATAGATGGTGTCATGGAAGCAACAAACATGAGTTTGGACAAACTCCAGGAGACAGTAGAGGTCGGAAGAGCTGAGTCTGCTATGGTCTATGGGGTCACTAGAGTCAGACATGACTCACAACTGAACAACAAAGTTGCATGCTATCATTCTATGCTGAATCCCACCATATCTGCAATGGCAGTGTATTTCTACAGACAGCTGCTTTGTTTTCCTGCTACTGGAGTCAGTGTCAAGGGAAATAAGGGCTGATGTCTATGACGTGGACTGAGATATGATATGGCAGATATGCATTCCTCCCCTGCGGTTGTCTTCCATCCCAAACACAACTACATTCTGCTCACGCAAGTGCTCCACTGGCAAACTGCTTTTCTGGAACATCTGGGCTTTTCCCCTGGCCATTAGTAATGGTAACATCATATCTAATAGCTTGTGACTCTGACCCTTTTTCTTTTTTCATTACCATACTTTGGCCATTTCTTCATTTTCAGGGGCTGGACCATTCCAGCTAGAGCTGCGTGTACAGGGACAATTTCCAGGTGGAGCAGTCCAGCTGTCCCAGAACAGGGCCATTCACACTCTGAACAGCTGTTTTGAGATAGCCCCAGCTTCAGATACTGTTATGAGGGCTCCAACAGCCAGGAATTAATGTTCTTGACTTTGGAGCTCAAAATGGGTCCCCTTGCTAAACACAAATGGCATGTGCCATTCTTCACATCTTCCTGAATTTGTTTACTTGTGAATAAGGCTCTCTCTGTTCATGTGACCACTTTCACCACCTAGATCGGTGATGGCCAACCTATGACACGCGTGTCACAGGTGACACACCAAGCCCTTTTGGGTGACACACACGGTCACCCTGGCACCTGGGTGTGTAGTGCTTGCTTGTTCTTGAAGTGTATGAAATACCAACTTTCAATTGAAGATTTAGCAACAAAAGTCACTAATGTAAAGAATTATTTGTTTTTGCTTTTAATAAAATACATATATCAAAAATATAACTTTTTTACTAGAGCTACAAATATCACAAATTTATGGATATTTCTAGATGTGACACAGCACCCGAGTTAAGCCAGGTTTTCTTGTGAATTTTGACACACCGGGCTCAAAAGGTTCGCCATCACTGACCTAGATGATGCTACACAGACTGTCTAATGCAAATAGAGTGGCCTAGCAGAGGGCAGAAAGGCCCAGAAGTGGTGTAGCCCTGGCACTGTACCAGTTTACTGATATGTCCAGAAAGGCCCTTTGGTTCTTCATAGCAAGGTAAAATTTAAGCTACTTCGATTGACAGCATAGGCTGAGTCTTAACCGCACTAAAAAGATTATATCAAATCAATGATGTACTATTTTTAATCCTTTTAAAACATACAGGCCATGGAACATTTCTAGGCCTGTTTTTGCTTTTTCCTTTTCTAAAAATGGAAAATCACCTCAGACATCAAAACTGTTTCCCAGATATTGGGCCATTCTTTATAGTTTGGAGCAGAATGCAAGTAATAATTACTATAATTTTCAGTGGCAAAACTAGTTTCAATACTAGGCAAAAACACAGTATTTTGCAGCATGTTTGAAAAAAAATCCACTATAAAAACAAGAGTTATAACTGGGGGACAGCAGGTAAACTTTGCAAAATCAAAGAAAAGCTGCCTTTTACAATATGTATATGGGTGTGGGGGGAAGGGCATTTTCTCTTCCCCATCCCTGCACAACAATAACCATAGTCCCTCAGGGTTCCAAATTCAGACTTTTCCCATTTCTCTCCAGGCGAATCCCCATGGTACTTTTTTATTTCTCTATTGTCCCTCTATTTCAGCAGACTTTAAAAATGCCGTTCAATTCCAAATTAAGCATCCCCATGAGGCTCAGCAAAACACGTGTTTAAGATGCACCTACCGTCCCCATGGAAGCATGTTTTCTTTGCCTGCATCTTTTTCTCCCTGCCCCCTCTCTGGTTGATAGGGTGCCGGTGGGAATGGGGAGGGACTGCGCTCTGCGCGGCTACAACCAGGAAGACAACCCCCAAGGAGTCCAAAAGAAAAATAGCCATCGGTATTCACAAGTTCTCTGTCCGTCTCCCCTGCCTGCAAAGGCAGAGCTGGGCTGCAGCCAGCTCTTGGGTGGAAGCAATTCATTACGCTATTCACAAGATCTCCAGCCTCCGAAACGCCTCCCCAGCCAGCGATCGAGTGATTGTGCGCTCATTCACTCTCAACACTTTCACTTGCAGGCGGAAGCAATTCATTACAATGTATCTTATGCAATTGGAATGCCTGCCTACTGTTTTCATAGATCTTGAATGCTGGCTGTGGATGAGAGGCAAAAAAAAACAGAGTGAGAGAGAGAGATGATCTCTCTGGCTGGCGATCCCCACACCTAATACCTCTTTTGCCATGGAGCGTCTCCATGCACAATGTTGCTAGGAGTAGCCGCAGCTTCCAAAAAGTGCACTGGAAGTCTTGTTTAAAGGGGGGTCTTTATTCTGTGAATTTTCCTTCTTTGTGGTGCTGGAAGCTCAGAGAAAAGCCATGCATGGAGACGCTCCGTGGCAAAAGAAGCTTTTTAGTGCTTGGGGACACGGCCTCCCTGTAAAATAGCTAGAATGCAGAAATCAGCTACAAAAAGATAAAAATGGAAAAGCCGCTCTCACTTGGAAGCAAAGCACAGAAAGTAAAGTAAACAAAATGGATATTATCATAATCTTGAGTAGCAGAACAGCATTAACAAGGATCTCCTTCCTTTTTAGTCTGAGCAGGGTATGGTGAACATCCTAATTTTACTTTTGGAGGAATAAGCATTATTGAGCATAATAGGCCTTACTACAAAGTAGGCCTAGTTGGAATTCCATTGTATTACAATTATTATGTTATATACTGTGTTTGTTCCAGGGAATCTATTTAATGCCACCCCACATCAGAAGGCATAAGGTCGGGTAGTCTGAAAAGAGGAAAATAAATAGGTATCTGTTTCTGCCAACTGAAGGTACTTTCTTAAGCCCCAGGAATGCTATTGCACAAAAGCTTAAACCATCAAATCCATTAAGATAGCAGAAAATTCTACTTTCAAACAATAGTGGGCTTGTGCCAAACTGCTATTTGACAAGCTCAAACTACGGTAAATAAGTCCAGGAGTGCTTGGTACTTGACCTGACAAGCCTGGCCACTTTCTTTGCCATCTGGAAGAACTGAGCATCATGACATCGTATACTAGGGGGGGTGCACAAATGAAATTTTTGACATTTAATTCGTAATTTTTGACATTTAGTTCAAAAATTTGTCCAAATAATGAAAAATAAATGTATTGACATTTGATTTGATATGAATACATTTGTATGTTTTCGTTCGAATATTCAATACATATCCAATGATATGCATCCCATTTGCGTCCTGTTTTCATCCTGTATGAATCCATACAGATGCATATGGATAAGTACAGGATGGATATGTATCCATACAGATATGAGTGTCCGCATTATTCATACAAATAACTTGAGATATTGTTATTTATTCAAATTCAGAAATTCAAATATCCGGACATTTGATTTGTATACGAATGCCTGAATCCATACAAATTCACACGAATAACGAATATTGTGAATATCTGTGCACATCCCTATCATATACAGTACAAATGAATGGCAGGAACATGGTGCAGTGGAGTTCTCTGCATAATTACCGCAACACTCACTTCTTCCACAGTTACTCCTAGGTACCATCAAGAGCCTGGGCTTGCCAGATGAAGGACCTAGCAGTTCCAAGCCTCATTATCACAGCTCAGTCTTATCCTCTAGGCTGGAAAAAAATAATCCATCCATGCACCAAAAAAGGACACGGCGTTAAAATCGCAAATACTGGAATTTTGAAACCTGATTCTCATTTAGGACAAATCTGTATGTCTTGGGATGGTTCTAAGCAATATGCCTGTGGTATTTTCTCTGGGTGAGTGTAAAAACCTCACCCAGATAGCTACAACTTTGAAGCAGCCTTGCCCGCTTGCAGGAACAAAACTTAGGCCAAGGACCAGAAAGTGTGGCTGTAGACCTCCAGCCATGGGACCAGGAAGGGTATTGGAACTCCAGCTTCTTAGGACAAGTGTCACACACCACCAGAAAACCAAACTGAGGATAACCTTTGAGAAATGATCATGCCAAAACCAGCTCTTTAGTTGGTGTTCCTCTTCCAGCTTCTTAGGCCAAGATCTGTCTGTGCCAGGAGAGCAGTTGTTTGTTTGCTCTGACCCCTAGGTAATCTTTAGTCAGCAGTTTGATAAATGCGCAATCAGAGCCTTAACTTGGTTTTTATCCATATTACTTTACTTTATTACTCCGTATTAAATTACTTTATATTGTCAACTATGCACACGATTTCTGGAATGCTTTCAGCTAAGAAAACAGCTTGTTCTACTTCAGGAATGTTTGCATCCACAGCTGCTAGCTCACTTCAAGGTCTGCTTCCTCCCGTCTCTTTTCCAGCACATTTGTCATATATTCCATCTCAACTCATTCTCCACCCATTTCATGACGGTCCTCACAGGAGTGAGACCCAACTGGCCGTCCCTTTGCCTTTTGTCTCCTGCTTTCACCGGTTTGGTACTCCCTTCTTTTTGATTCTAGCATGTTCCTGCACGCACTCTCCAGCCCTGCTGCTTCTTTTGCATTGTTTTTACTTAATAAAAACAACAAAGTGAACAAAACAACCATTCCCTCCTCAAAAGACTCGTAGGAAAAGCTCCATACACTGTGTAGTTTTATTTTATCTCCCCTCTTCAGTTGCACTGAAGCAACCCTATGTGTTGTTGCTTTTATTATTCAGTTATTGATCCTCCGCCAATGGTGTGCTCTGCTCTGCCCCCACAATTTCCTCCTTGGGCTGCTGACAAGGACTGCTGCAGTTTTGTGTGTTTTAGAAAAAGATCACCCCATTTTTCTGAGACAGAAATGTGTTAAGTTCCTCCTTTGCTCTTTTCTCCTCTCTGCTGGTTAAAAGATCTTTGCACAGAAGCCCGAGGAGTTAGAGGAAATGTTCACTAAGACCAGGCAGAAGGGTTGGGGGAGTGGAGGGTTTGGTCGCCTAATTATAGGTCTGTGGTTGAACAGGACATGGTACAAAACAGAGACTGTACGGTATTGCGGTTGAGTGGTGCTATGCGTTGGTCCCAGTGTTGCAAAAAGAGAGAGAGAGAAATAAAGTAAAAGAAAAGATATGTCTTCCTCCTTATTTCCAGAAATGCTGATGGTCCAGCCTCCCCAAATGCACTTGAGCAAAACACCAAAAACTTAAAGCCACTTTAGACAATTTTACATCAGCAAACTGGCTCATTTGAATTGAATTGGTTTAATGCTTTTGTGGTTCAATTCAGTCAAAATTGAACCACAAAATTAAATTTCACGCGCTTCCCTACTGCTACCCCATGGTATTGGTGATGCTCTTAATTTACTGTATACAAAGTAGCGATATTTTGTAAGTTCATTTCTCCACTTCCACTGTAACTTTGACTTTAGGTCTTTCACCATTAGTGAGACTTATATTTTGTGTGTTCGATACAATTGGCTAAGTCTTTGGTCCTAGGAAACTATTTCCCGCCCCTCAATTTTTGAAACAAATGCTTTAATGATTATGCAGATTACATCAGCTAGCTTGAGTGTAACCTTAGACATGTGATGTATTTGGAATTTCTACCCACAAACAACCCTGTGCTTTATTTAGATATGGGAGGCTCAGCCTAGCTATTTTAAAAACAAGGAAAGTTGATTTGATGATGTCGCTGTAATTATTGTATCAGAGACGGGAGCTCATTTTAGCCTGCTTTACAAAAGACGTTGAGAAGCAGGTGAGACATAATAATATCTTTATAGAAGGCAGATTCAAAATTTTCAGAAGTAACAGTATAATTCTGTAATAGGAGCAGCAACATAATTGCTGATTTTAGGAGGTTTGCCTGTTTTTGAAACTGGTTCTGTCTTTGCCCTTTAAGGTAGCATTCAGAGAGCAAGTTCTCAGCTATATAATTGCCTTTCTGCCATTTAATGGCCATTTCCCCTGCTTGATCTTGGAAGCTAAGCAGGGTGAGGCCTGGTTAGTATAAGAATGGGAGACTGCTTGGGGACCCCGGGTGGGAAGCAAAATATAAATAAGCAATAATAATAATAATAATAATAATAATAATAATAATAAATTGGCTTCAGGACTTTAATCTCAGTCTGCATTATATGGGGAGGTCCATCCTCCTCCAGCTATAGTCCTGGTGTTAAGCTCCAACTGCCATCACCAAGGGTCCTCAAACTTTTTAAACAAAGGGCCAGTTCACTGTCCCTCCAGCCATTGGAGGGCCGGAATATAGTTTTTTAAAAAACCTATGAACAAATTCCTAAGCAGGACAGGCAGTGGCGGCAAAAACACCTGGCGGGCTGGATAAATGTCCTCAGCTGGCCGCATGTGGCCCACGGGCCTTAGTTTGAGGACCCCTGGCCATTACTGTCTGCAGCTGGGCAGATGCAAGGTCCATCCTTGGTTTCATGGCCTTCTGTTGGGCTACTGGTCTCTTTGATGACAGTCTCAACCTGAATACCGGAGTCTGTAAGACTGCTGTTGTGTACAGAGGTGCCAGTTCTGTTCAGTACTGGATCTCTTGAGCTGTGGAGAGGCATAAGCCAGTTCAGTGGGCCTCCATATAAGGTAAGTGCAGAAAAGTTGAAAGATTTTAGATTTTTCCCTTTTACATATTATTATGGTTAATTTTATTTTCCCTTTGCAAACAAATCACTCTTAACTACTTTCACTGCATTCTTTCTGTTTTGGTTCTTGTACCTGTGGTCTGCTGACCCAGGTGAGTGATGAACTTCTTTTCTTCCTTCCTGGATCAAGCATCACATATTAATAGCTTTCAAGAATCCACTTGGGGTACTTCTTTTTATCTTGCTAGATGTGAATGTAGAAGACAAAGCATTTTGACCTTTGCATTATCATTAGAAAGGCATATTTCCAGATGCTGGGCCAGATTACCCAGGCTTCCCTGGGGCAAATTGGCATATTGCTGGAGATTTTTCAGCTAAGCAACTGAGGATCTACCCCTACTGACTATGCTTTCTCTCTTTAACCAATCTAGGTGTAAAGGAAATGAATAACTATTCAAGAAGATAATGGTTTTTCCCTCCCAAGAGCTGTGAAATTAGCTTTCCCACTTCTCCTTTGAAAAACTAAATGGGGTAGCCCTCTCAGACAAAGATTCAATTAAAATGCAAATACCTGATTGTAAATGGCAGTGCATGTGAGTGTATGCGCGCATGGGCCTTTCTCTGTGAATATTATTTGTAGAAGTCACAAATGACTGAAGGAGGGATACTGAAAGCAAGTGACTGCAATTGCAGAACACGTTTACTGCATTTGTTTATGATGGGTACCACTGAATCATGGCCAAATCTTGGTTGACCGCAGGGCAACCTGTATGAGCATCTCCATAAAGTTTTCTTGGCAGAAGTACAGAAGTAGGTTTGCCATTGCCTGCTTCTGAGGGAAGCTGGGGATCGAACCGGCAATGATCTGCTTTCCAGGTTGCTTGCATTACCACTGAGCTACAGCCCCTCCCCAAGGAAAAAGTGAGTGTGACATTTTCTCAAACATGCTTGAGGATTTGTGAAGAGCTTACAAGAGAGTAGTAACTGAAGGCGCTTGTCCCATAACTCAGATGGGGCAGTTGTAAAAAACATTTTTGAATCTATCTTGGACAGAACTAAGAACGTGGCATCCTGTCTCATCCAGTGGCCCGCCAATCGTTTCTGGACATCTCAAGCAGAAGATAAAGGCAAAACCTTCATCTGCTCCTGAAGCTCTGCAGATGGCCTATAGAGGCATCCTGCCTGTCCCTCCGGCCTGAAGGAAGTACCTAGGCATCCATTCTAGTAGCCACTGATTCATCTGTCATCCATGAAAATGAGAGCTGCACAAGTTTTACAATTAAGGCCAGCATTGCTATCCACCATTGCTCCAGTTTTTGAAACACTCTCCTTCGGAAACTGTGGGCAGCACTGCTGCAAGGGAACTATGAGACATGGCATGAAGGCACACAATCAATGTAGAGCCCAGAGTATCTGGAGTATGTTTTTGTGAAGATAAAAGAGCAGGAACTTTTTGTCTTTTGTCTTGGAAAGGGTAGGGTATGAATGTGATAAGTGGATGAATCCGCTAATACGAGTGGGACAAGCAAATGAAAAGCCAGTACTGTAATCCACAAAAAACCCTGTGCTTAACTGATGATCCTATTTTAGAGGATGCCTTTAAAGGCCATTTGCAGGGATTCGACACGGACACAGTCATGTGGATTTTGCAGTAGGAATCTGTGTATTGTTTTCAGTAATAATGAATTTGCAGTGTTGGGTGCAGTCAGTCCAGGCTGATCATTTCTGAACACACAACTATTGGATCTGATATTATCTCAGAGATGTGGTAATATCCGTCCCCGATATGCGTCGGTCAGTTCCTTATGCTCCATTTTTAGATGTGCAAAAATGCCATTTTTGGCATTTGATTTGATTCGAATAGAATATCTGAAGATTCAAATAGATTTGAATGTTTAAAATTCAAATGTATTTGTATTTGGTTTGATTCAAATACATTCAAATATATTTGTAAGAATTTTCTATTCCTATTTGAAGATACGGATGTCGACAACATTCTATGTGTCCATATGCATCTGTACACATTCATACACGTTCCGTTTTTATCCTGTATGCATCCCATTTTCATCCTGTACGCGCCTGTAGAAATGCATACGGATACGAATAAGAAGCGTATGGATATGTATGTAATGCATGTGTATCTGTACACATACGAATGTCTGAATAATTTGTATGAATGGGTGTTTTTCCACTGGCAGAAAGTACCCATTAAGGACCCATTAAGGACCCATTTGGGTGTAAGCCGGATAACCCCATTTCCACCACAGCTCCCATTTGGGACACATTTGTTTCCACCACTGCTGGGGAAAGCCGGATCATATGGGTACATCTCAGCCTTTTATCCAGATTTTCTGTAGACCCCATTAATGGGGTCTACAATGGGGTCTTCAGGCAGAAAATCAGGATTAAAGGGAGCCTGTTTCCACATTAGTTTGGCAATGGGGTCTAGAGGAGGCTAGGGGGAGGGGCACCCATGGGGAGGAGCCCCAAAACCTAGTTACTTCAAAGTTCCCTTCGGAGATTAGCAAAGGCTCCAAAGTCCCTCTGAAGGCAACTTCAAAGATTAGCACAGGCTCCCAAGACAAACCTCCGATAACAAAGGGAGACCAAAGTGGACTGTTACCTTCAGGCATAGAAAGAGGTACATATTTAATGAGGCTGACTCATCCCTGCTCAAAAAGAGCTAATTCATATCCAGGCTCTTGCAAGGGGTTTGTCTTCAGAGCCTTTGCTAATCTCCAGAGTTGCCTTCGGAGGGACTTTGGAGCCTCTGCTAACCTTCAAAGGCAACTTCGGAGGGATTTTGGAGGGACTTCGGAGGGACTTCACCCCCTGTTCCCCAAAACACCTGGGGTGACAGGCAGACCCCTTGTGGGTCAATCCGGATTCCCCACATGGGTGCAAAGGTGTTTCCACGGCAAGGGGGTTAGCAGCCCTTGCTAATGGGTGCTACACCTCCTGCGGAAACACATTGGGTGCTTCCCTTAATCTGGATCTACTAGATCCGGATTAAGGAATGTACCCATTCCTTAGATCCGGATCTTCTTAGATCCGGATCTAAGGGCTGCGGTGGAAAAACACCCAATGATTCAAAAGATTTGAAATTTGTTTGAATGTTTAAATTCGAATGTATTGACATTCGATTTGAATTCGAATGTTTGAGTTTGAACAAATTTGATCGAATTTCAAACATTTTGGATATTTGTGCACATCCCTATCCAGTTCTGTTTGTTTATGTATGAATTCCATGGAACACTGCAGGATTTAACTTCCAAGTAGATGATGGAGACATCGTCAGCCTTTTCCAGCCACTTTTGCTCAAGACAAACTTCCCTGAACCATTTCCTAGCAGCTTTGTCTTGGTGCTGGCAAATAGCCCCTTCCCCACTGCAGCTGCCTGGAGAAGATGAAATAAATCAGTGGATCAGAAGGGAAAAAATAGCTGACATTGTATAAAGTGAATCCAACTCACTTACATGAAGACTTACCTGCCTTCCCAGAAAAATACTTGTCTGTTGCTTGCACAGCTTTGCTGTGTCTTGAATTTAACTCTTAACTGATAAACTTGGGGATGAATATTAGCTTATCTGCAGGATCTTGCCTCCCCCATTACAGCTTTTTTTTAAAAAAATCAGTCATAACTGTGGTGGGTGGTGCATAGACCAGGCATTGTTGCAATATGTCTATTGGGAACCTTTCCAGCAAGGAAGGCTGGGTGGTTGGCCCTCTTAAGATGGTGCACAAACCTTTCTCATTCCAAAATCTCGTGAGTCTGTTGGGTGCGTTACTTGGCAAATGGTAAAGCAGGAAGCTGGATCAGACTGCAGATTCTCCTGTTTGCATTTTCCTTTACCCTACTTCTTTTACTGTTTCACTGTTCATTTTACTGGATTCCCATTGCTCCCCTCTATTTAACTGGGTCATTTAAATTCTGAGCCAAACATGCAAACTGTTTATCCTTTCCTCTGGCTTCTGATTGGCCAAAAGTGGGAGCACATTCTCTATTCCAGTGTAAAATAAATTACTTTTCAGTGAATCTCCACACAATTTTGCTTGTTTGCCTGCAGAAATCACAAATTTTTGATGTAAGTGCTGTAGGCAACATTCCTGATTTTGCTGAAAGAACTATGTCTTGCTTCCTTATGCATCTTTCAAGCCTCAGTTGTAACAAACTCATACATTTAGAATGTCCAGATTATAAATAATAGCTGTGCTGCCTTCACTCCCAAGTATTATTGTTCTGATTCTCCTGGTATGATAGGAAAGGTTGTAGGCTTCTATGGCATACCAGGATGCTGATGTTTTTATTACATTTTCTTTTGTTGTTCTTTACTTTATGCCTCGTTACTTATTTCTACTATCAGAATGATGACACTGGAACAGCGCCTCAGAGCTTTCTGGAGAAATTATAAATGTGTATAAGGAGATATGGAAAACAGCAGCAGTGGTTTTTCGTCCTTTTTTTAAAAATCAAGTCACTGCAGAAGACCGTTTAAAAGAGAGGTGAAGGCCATCCAGTGAAGCATGTGTCAGGGACTTCTTTTTCTTAGCTAATACTATTAAACTATTAATATATTATTTCTGAGACCTCCAACCTGTAGCCACCATGATGATGAAGAAGAGGAGGAGTTGGCTTTTATACACTGCTTTTCTCATCCATTTAAGGGGACTCAAAGCAGCTGACGGACCTTCTGTTCTTCTCCCCACAACAGACACCCTGTGAGGTAGGTGGGGCTATGAGAGCTCAGAAAGAGAGCTGTGACTATACCAAGGTCATCCAGTTAGCTTCATGGAGGAGTGAAGAATCAAACCCGGTGACTAAGAGTTATGAGTCCAGCACTCTAACCACAAGACCAGACTGGCTCACCATAAAGCCCCAGATGTGCTATTAGTACACACTAGAGATAGTGATGTGCCCTTGATTTCTCCAACGCTTGGTCCCCCAGTTGCATGGTGGTCATTTCCCAGATATTCTGATGGTGCAAAACAGCCAGAGGTCCACAGGGACCAGAACCCATGTTTGCACAGTAGGTATTTTTGGCCCAGTTTTGCCCCTGTGCTTGTGCAGTGGACATTTTCAAAAGGATGATTTTCAGGAACAACTGCCTAGACAAGCTAAAAAATTTTGCTATGCAGGAAAATCCATCTTCAAAATTGATTTTCCCACAGTGGTGATGTTCCAGGATTTCACCTCTATATCCTGGGTTATGATGGGACTGCCATGGATACATATGGCAATCCCAGTATAGTGCCTTGATAATTCCAAAATTTAGGCCCTGTCTGAACACAGCCTCAAATCCAAAATTATAGTTCTTATCAGCAGCCCAGAAGGACAGTTCTTTATGCCAACTTTTCATCAGACTTGTTCCTGGGTATTATAAGATACCACCAGAGTATTATTTATACCTGAAGCTGCATCCCCAAGCAATAAAAAGCTTTTCTCTGAGCTTCCAGTGGCACAAAAGGAGGAAAATGCGCAGAAAAAAGTACCCTTTAAACAAGACTACCAGTGCACTTTTTGGAAGCTGTGGGTATTGCTAGCAACGCTCTGTGGCAAAAGGGGCAGGGATTGGTGGCCAAGATCTCTGAAAAAAGTACCCTGGCTCTGCTGCCTCTGCCACCTGCACACACAGCCTTAAACATTCACACATCTCCAAGAACTGCAGCAGCTTTCCTTCCTTTTCCCTTTCTAAAGGTCAGAACTTTTAAAGAGCCAGAATTATGCAGAATTGCAACATTGTTATCAGGTGTGAAGTGAGTGGATTGCTACAGTGTAACTGCTGCTGTACGGGGTGGATTTTTACAGTGAAATCACTAATTTTGGAAGCAAGGTCTGGATCCCAAAGTGATAAATGTTTCTGGTTTTGCAGGCAGGGGAGACGAACAGAGAACTTGTAAATATGGCTATTTTTCTTTTGGACTTGTCAGGTGTCGTCTCCCTGGTTGTGGCCGCAAGATCGCAGTCCCTCCCTGTTACTGCTAGCACTCTATCAAGCAGAGAGGGGGCGGGGAGAAAAAGATGCGGGCAAACAAAACACGCTTCCTTGGGGATGGTAGGTGCGTTTAAAATGCATGTTTTGCCGAACTTCATGGGGACGCTTATTCCGGAATTGAACGGCACTTTTAAAGTCCGTTGGAATAGAGAGACAATAGAGGGACAATAGAGAGGCAAATAAGTTGCTTGGGGACATGGTTTGAGTGAAGGAAAATAGTTATTGGATCCTTGTCATAAAACTGGAGAGCAATTGAGAGGGGTTGTTAGGAAGATCAAGTAACTAGCATATAGCTTAGCTGGCAGGAAGGTGCTATTCTTACTGGATAATAGAACCGTAGGGCATTTCTACACTTAATTGTTCACTGGACTGTTCCAGTGGCACCAAATCAGGAGAACAGTCCACCAGCTGGCTGGGTCCAGGTTTTCCAGCAACAGCACTTTTTTAAGCTGCCTTCTTACCCTCTGGATGAACTGCCATGATGGCTCCATCCTGTGCCCATGTGTGGAGGCTGACAAAGGCTTCCATGCATGTGTAGCGGTGACTAAGGACATGCACAATTTTTTCGTGTTCGCTTTGCACTAAAGTGAATGCAAAGTAAGTTTGCATTCATGCAGTAGAGCCAGTTTGAATGTGTTAGGATTTGAATCTGCAGCAAATGCTCTTCGAATGCTATTCAAATCCGCTTTCAGTCCCTGTTGCCAGGTGCATCTCCAAATCCCCTCCGAATCTGTTCTGAATTCACTTTGAATCCACTCTGAATCATTTTTGAATCTGCTCCAGATTCACTGCAGATGTGGCTGGGCAGCCACCTTGTTGCATCCCCACTTTTTCAAATATAACTAAACATCAAACAAATGCCCAAAAGCATTTGCTTCGCATTCGAATGGCAGTATTCAAATATAGCCAATATTTGATTTGAATGCGAATGTACAAATTCATATGAATTCCGAATCTTACAAATATTCAGATGCCCAGATGTGTGTATAACTAAAACATATAGCACTGGCTAGCTAGCCAGGAATAATGGCAGAGGATAAATATCTCATGTCATTCCTTGCTTGTGGGTTATTCAGCCACCCTCTGGAGCAGCCCTATTTGAGAGCAAGATAATAAGACAGTAGCGTCAGCATGGTACTGTCTTGTTTCTTTTTCTGCTGCCTAGCAAAGGAGGATGGTCTTCAACATGGGGTATGTGGGTTTCTAAATCACTGAATAAGTCAGGGGCAAGAATACATTCCTGTCTGTTTCCTACACTATTTTATTTGTTCAACTCTTTGATTCTGATATTTTGAAGTTTTAAATTATTTTAGACGTGCATCATCTACCAATTTATTTGAGAACAAAACTTTCTAAACCCAGTGCTATTTATTTCTGAGTCAATAAGCAAAGGATTGCATTGCAGTAACACTGAAATGGGTTTACTCAGAAGTAGATGCCACTAAACACAATAAGGTTTAATCCCTTCTAAGTTTATAGTGGATGTGGCATGTTTATCTTTAGTATCTGTCATCACTGACTCGTAAGTCTTCTATTCAAAAGTTATTGCTTTGAATTCAATAAAAGTTGTTACTTGCAGTAAGGCAAAAAGGCATAGAAGGATTACAACATATTCTTTTTTCTCTATATGCCTGATGAAAGACAGAATGTAAATATTTTTAATAAGCAAATAGATCACTTATCATCTAAGGTTAGCAGCTGGAAATATTAACATTAAAATAGAAATCTACTGTAAGTCAAAATATGCCTTCTGGGCTGAAGATTATTTAAGGTAAATAAATTTATAATAAAATAAATTATGATAGATAGTGTTTTAACTCTGCGAAGAAGCATAGAGATTGCAGTTTTGATTTTTTAAAATTTATTTATTTATATTTCTATCCCACCCAATACCTGAAGGCCTCAGGGTCGATCACTATAGAAACAGACACAAAAAGGTTGCCTCCAAACAATGGCCAGATATCTCTCCTGGAGTGCATTCCCATTCAACTTTTAAAGAGCTTTGAATTTATTTTCAAAGCTGGCAATTCCCACAGGATCAGACAAATCCACAGTTTCTGAAGGTTAAATGACCTGAAATGTGGATTATCTCTATTCAGATCAAAAGAACTCTCACTGTGGGATTTACAAATAATCCTCATTATTTGACAGTGGGAACATAGGTGTTTTCATGCCTCTGTTTCCCCAAGACAATGTCCCAGAGAAGCGAAGATCAAGGATAGATTCATCGCCCACACTTAGGGATGCCAAACCTACCCCAAACTTCACTGGCACTTCCCAATGTGCTGGTCAGGTGTGAAGCCATACAATTGGATGATGCAATATGCCTGCACCACCCCATAACATGCTCCATTTGCACCTCTTCTACCTGAGCCCTTGCTGCTAGTATAGAGGTAGAGGAGTTAAAATTGCTCTACTGTTATATGCATGGGAGGAACTCCTGCATGTGCAGAGCTGCTTCTAGTAAAGAAGTGTCTCTCTGCCATGTAGACGCAGTATCTGAGAGTTCCCCCAATCTTCACCTATTTTATCCAATCGGAATACAGGTGGTGTAGAGGCAGTCAAGAGGGGTGGAGAACCAAAGAGTCATCTAAAAGAGACTTGGGGAGATACCATAAAAGGTGTGAACATAGCACCCCATGCTGAGGATGATCTGAGGACTAATGATCAGGAATTGGGTGTGAACAGGATTAGGACAGCTTCAGTTCAGTTTCTTAATGGGACAGGCTATTTCAGCCAGGTGTGATCACTGCCATTGAGACAGAACAGCCATGGTCACACCTTCACTTTAAACTTTCTTCAGTCCATCTTCAGATTTGCTTGCTCACGCCTTTTCATTTCTATCTGGTTCATTCAGAAAAGCCCAAATGGGGGGTAGAAAGTAAACAAATAAAATGGATGGAAAGGGAAAGTTGTGAGCGGTCAGACCTGAAGAAGGTTTAAAGTGAAGGTGCGACAACCGCCTATAAGGCACGTAACAGGCTGGAACACTGAAGAGGTGATGTCCAAAACTACATCATGAAATGCATCTGAAGCCAAAGCAGGAAATGTGTCTCCTAGAACCAGATAAACACACATATTTCCAGGTCATTATTAACTCTGTGTTCACCTCAACTATAGAGGGCTCAGTTACTTGCTGTTGTTAAAAAGTCCCATGCCCCCTTTTAAAAGATGTGAAATGTTTACTTGCTTTACTGGTATGTATCATGCTTATATAAAATCCCCACAGTTGCAGTGATTATGATACAGCATTCCTCATTCTCTGTACTAATTTGTTGTACAGGGTCACTTTGTGCCACACAACAGATGCTGCTTTTCAGCAGCAAGCAAAAGTTTCCCCTATAAATAGTTTGCAGGGAACTCTGGGATCATTTAGAACAAAATGCTCCTAAATATAACCATGAGAAGCATTAGTGTCATGCATAAGGTTTACACAGCATTTTCCCTTTGTGCAGATATTAATTTCTTTCTTTACAAATATTATTCAGAACAGCCTTGAGTGATCCAAATGAAACACAGAAATAGACCTGGGTATTATGTGTGTTAGTGACACTATGCACCTGGAAAAAATCCAAAAGACCCCTACCAGTATTAGGGACAGAAAAACATCTTGTATCTTCTACAACACAACCGTCAGCCCTCCAGTCTCTAGATCTACTGGTGTGCTAATGGTAGAACTCGATCACCCAGGCATGCCTCTGTGGTTCAGGGTGTGTCCGACTTAGGAAAACTACATATGGGAATGTACAGCTAAGGCGCGGGCGTCAGACTTGATGCCCAATCCTACGTGGTGGTGGTGGCACATTATGCTGCTGCTACTTTGAATTTACTGACTGCGGAATGATCAACACTATCTCCACAGTTTCAGGTAAATTCGAATGATCCTGTCAGTCCAGACAGGACAGTGAGAACAGCGTGATGCAGGCCACACTGCACGCACCATAGAAATATCTCAACTGCCGAGGAGGAAGCTGCGAGGAGAACGCTCAAATCTGGATGGCGCACCGTGGCTTTGCAGCAGGTAAGCTGCATATTTTCTTACAACAGCGAATTTTATTCCGCTAGTCTGGAAGCTGCCCCAGTGTTCCATTGGAGATCCTTTTCAGTAGTGCAACTGGTTGTGCCACAAAATGGGGGCCCAGGAAGCTCCAAAGGACAGGAACTTCCTTTCCTGGTTTTCAGAATACTCAAATTCCACAGTGCTGGCTCCACAGCTGGTGCAGGACAGGTCATTCCAGTGTGGTTGGCCTTGCCCCACACCAGTAGCAAGAGGTTGGGATAAGTTGTGTATTCCAGGACATGATGGCCTTCCTTGTTCAGGGACTGATGACCAATATAGTCCATAGTGGCATTGCATTATAGTGATGCTACTGCAAATTTACTTAATGCTGGTTGGAGCTCCACAGCATCAAGTAAATTCGAAGCTTCCTGCCAGTCTGGACAGGATGGCAAGAACTGCTGTCGAGAACACGGGCAGCAGGTCAACTGTGATTGGTTGCCTCATCCCACGTGACATGCACACCAACGCACAGTCCCGCAGCTTTGTCCTTGGAAGCTATGGGGGACTGCTGGAGTCTGGACGCCGGGTCCCAGCTTCACAGCAAGTAAGCTGCATATTTTTTAATAACTGTGGATTTAATCTTCTAATCTGGAAGAGGCCATTGTCTCATTCTGCATTTTAAAATGGTTGGCATTTTTATTACAGTCTGTACAGGGTGATGCTTCCTTTAAACGGAAGACCGTATTGATGTTCTTCATTTCCAGTTTCATTCTGAAAGAAAATATCAGCATTATTTTTCAGAGCCAAATCACATTCATATATGTTACTGCTGCTGATCTATTTTATAGTGCTACTGTTGAAATTATTACCTTCCGCTGCAGTTTATAAACTCTTCATTTATGTGTCCTTTTCCAAAAGCTGAAGAACATGACATCTTTCTGGAGGTCTCTCTAGGTGTATCTCCATTACGATGGCTGGAACCACCTTGGGGCAGGCAACTCCATCAGAGCATTTTGTCTGTGGGGCATCCAGACATTTCTGTGACTGTGTTCAGACATAAGCAAAGGGGCACCTCAGAGGTGTCTCAAAGAGAGGGCGTGGTTCTTGTGTTCCTCAGCCTTGTCTAATCCTCCTTTTCTAGCACTAATTGTTTAGAAGAGGGGGCAAGTGGTGTGTGAACAATACCACCGCGAAGCTGTTTCTGAGCTGTGTCTGAGACCATCAAAGGTATCACATTTCAGGTACCTGCCTTCCGTACTCTTTTTCTTGGCCACCTGAGGAAGGTATTGTGCATTCCAGGGGGCAGCAACAGAGGCCACTGAGCATGGAGGTGTGCCACCCTAGACAGCCCACAGAGGCATCTTTAAAGATAAGGCCTCTCTTTCATGTTATTCTCCTCACGAATATGCTCCTTCTTCAAGTGGTCAAGCGGAAAGAGAAAGACTGACTGTTTCCATGAGTTATATTATAATTAGGTTGCAGCTTCTCTCCTGCTTTTATCTGGTTACCTTTAATTCTAGGAACTCCCTCTACATCTCACTGAATTTTGTGACATTCCTGCTATGTGGCCATAAGACAACAGGAAATGAAATACCAAAACAATGACCCTAGATTTAGGAATCATTTCATTATTAATAGTATCAGCAGCAGTATTTATTACATCTAATTGGAAGAAAAAAATATTTAAAATCTTTAAAAGTAGGTGTTTGGAGTGAACTGTACTGAAGCATTATTTTCTGCATAGATTTTCCTCAGTCGAACAGATGGGGCTTTCTCAGTTACTTATTGTACTCAGAGACAGGCCAGGCCTAACCTCAGCTATGCCTGGTTGCAGGGACACCCATAAGAATTATGCCACCACCGCCCCCGATGATCCTTGTGTAGAAGCAGGAACAAACAGAAAACTAAGGCAGATTGCAGTTTTGCTTCATATATTCAGTGTACTGGGGCTGCCGCACCTTGTGTTTCTTTTAACATTTTCTGATATATATGAACTGAGTCGACAAAGAGAGGGTGCATTCTCAAACAGAATATAATGGGCTTTGAGACTGTGCTCACCTTTCCCAAAGTTTTTAAAGAATCCGCAGTTTCTTTAAAGGTCTGGAAGTACTCCGCATTTCCAGACCTTTAAAGAAACTCCGAATTCGTGTCTATTTGTATGAATATTCAATATGTATCCGATACTATGAACCTCATAAATATCTATACGCATCCCGTATGTACCCATATGGATGCACATAGATACGTACAAGAAGAATACGGATACAAATGTCCACATTATTCGTACGAGTAACTCAAAATATATCCGTATGAATACTAAAGTATGGATGCCTGGACATTCCATTCATATATGAATGTCCAAATTCATCTGAATTTGTCCAAATAGTGAATATTCTGAATATTTGTGTGCATCCTAGTGATATCTTAATAAAGTCTTAATTACCATAACCATGAACATTGCTGTAGGCGAGCTGGCACCTTATGAAAAATTTCATGCCAGTCCTCTTTCCATAGCCTAAATAGGATTAAGAAGAAATAGCATTGAAAACCTGTTAAGGATTGCTGCCAATACCAAAGGTATGTTTGCACAGTGAGCTGCTAACAAATCTATTTTTAATTGTGTGACGTAGGCTATAGAAATTTGGATTGATAGGTAAATCTTTCCTCAGTACTCTGGCTATTGATTTTAAACCTGGAATCTCATGTACAGAAAGTAAAGCATTTTCCCTCTGCAATGATACATCAGTAAAACTGATATTGTTTTACAAGCAGAATGGTATACAAATGTAACATGCCTTAGAGGTAGATTCCATTGGACTGCAAGAGGTGCAGATCAGTCAACACTAAAGGAAATTAACCATGATTGCTCACTAGAAGGATAGGATTAATACTGAAATTGAGGCCCTTTTTGCACACCCCCATAATTTGGATTATGAGTCCACATAATAAGCATCTGGGCCTCATATATCTTAATGTTAATGTGGATATTAATGGTAACGTGGAGGCCAGATCCTGCTGGTCCATAGCCTGTTTTAGGCTATGATCACACTTGGCTGAAATAGGCCATCCTGTTAAGAAAGTAAACTGAAGCCGTCCTACTCCTGTTCACACCCAGTTACTGATAATCAGTCCCCAGATTGTCCTTGGGCTGCCATGTTCACACTAGGGATGTGGACAGTCTGCACAGAGAGCCTCCTGACAGCAGGAGCTGCCAGAAGCAGTCCTGACCAATCAGGAGGCGTGCAGCATGTAGGCACACAGCCTCCTGGGATTCCCCGGGCAGAATCGGGGTGATGCCGAAGAGGTAAGGAGGGGATTGCTCAGGCTCTCCCCTGGTGTCCGCACAGCACCCACCTCAAATTCGTATCTAAGTTGTCCTTCCACCGCATCTGGATCTACCTCTGTAAATCTGGATCTACCCTGTATCTGGATTTAGTAAATCCGGATGTATACTAAACCGGGTTTACTAAATCTGGATGAGGTAGATCTGGATTTATATAGGTAAGTGAGGAAGTAGCCAAACAAAACATTGTTTCCCTTGCACATTGCTGGAGGAAAATGGAAGATAGATTGTCCTTAGAATTGTATCATTCCTTTACTCCCCCTCCCAACAGTGTCCTTCTGGTCATTTACTTTTTAAATCTCTCCCTATTTTTTAGAAAACCACTAAAGGGTAATTAAAGAAATATGATCTATTGCATTACCAGACTAGATCAAAATAAATTATATTTTTAAAAAGTGATGGACAGAGTCCGCAAGCTTGCTATCAGAACAAAGGGGAATCGGATGGAGGGCAAGTTGGAGGGGCATTGAGCAGGAGGGAAGGCTGGATCTACCTACCCCAGCGTGATGCAACCCTCTCTAGCCTACTTCTCTGCATGTATATGACAAGAAAAAATGGGCCACCTCCCCAAGACAGATTAAGTCCTGTGTAAAAGTGGACTCCAGAGAAGCCAGTTTGAGGAAGCACAGCTCACCCACAAGATGATCCCAGTGAAAAAAAAATGTGAGTGATGCAAAGAGAAGACAGCCAGAAGATGGCTTGAGCGATGGATGTGATCACGGCCTTACACAGAACATAATCCTGAATAGGGAAGCTGTTTAATTGGGTCTACCAGCTGGACCAGTTGCCATCGTTTAGAACGTGAGAGGTGTGACTACTGTACACTTCCCATGTTTGGTACTACTGGGAGGCACATTCTGCCAAAATACATTCTCCCAGAGACCCGAAGGCTAGGAACTTTTCTTATTAGCCATCAGAATTCTGGGAATGCAGCTGCAAAGTTCACAAGAACTTTGAGGTCATGGCGTGGGGTGAATGGCACTGATCCTGCCCATGACTTTCCATGATTGGAATCGGTACACCTGGATGTTCCAAACCCACTGATTCTAAAAACATATACTGGAATACTTTGGCCACACATGTAATGAGAAAACATGACTCACAAGAAAAGTTCCTGCTTCTGGGAATGACTGAAGGAGAATAAGATGGATGAAGGTAATGAACATGAGCTTGAGCAAACGTTGGGAGATAATGGAAGACAGACAGGCCTGCCATACTGTGATCCATGGGGGTCACCAAATTTTGAACACAACTAAATGACTAAACTGCACCAGGAAGCATTATTTCAGAAACTGGAAAGCTGTGGTTCTTCTTTCAGGATTTAGTAAAAAAAAAAAAATGCAACAAAACCCAAGAAAATATATATTTTGCAAAGCCAGCCCAAAGCAAAGTTTTAATATATGTGATTGTAAACAGATCGTGGGAGGCTTTGCACAGAAAGAGAGGCCATGCCATTTTTCTTTTTGACTCTAGGTACATTTGTAGATCAAAGAAAATTACAAAATGCATTCTTCAGTTTTTATATGTAGTATTAGATTTTACTTGATCATCTATTTCTTTTGCAGGTTTAATACTAGGCTAGATACGCATTCTGAGCAAAATGCTTCTTAAACATATGTGCTTTGAATGCCAACATTTAATATATGCATCAGTGTTTAAAAAGCACACTAAAGCTAGGCTAGTATGTGCCAGTTCCTTACCTGAGCATTTGTATAATCACTGCCATACAAGAGTGCCAGATATAATTACTTCAGTGTCACTGATTTTTATGAAAGCATTTTTTTCCAGCTGAACAATAAGCCCAATGTGCTATTCAAGTCCAGCTGCTCTTCATGATCTGACCTATTCCGTTTGCATCGCCAAGCAAAAGCAGCTACATTGATGCTTTTCACTGCAACTCTGGACAAAAGAATGTTGAGATGGCAAACTAAGGGCCTAAAACATGTACACTGAGGAGACCTGACATGACCCCTTGAAACCCTACTGAATTCTAATCAAATTATTTTTTTCTCATTAAAAGCAGGCCTGCCCTGCAGTTTTATCTGCAAGCAAAAGTGTTTCCGAGGCATATAAAAAACAGTTGCATTTAAGTGACATTTCACTTTGGGGTGCTGGATGTAATATGTGAGAAGCAGTATACCTCCCTTGCTTCTCAATAGTGGTGACTTAATTATGGAGCTGTTTTCTCCTTAAAGATCATTATGTTCAAGCACATGGTCTGAGGGCACAGGAGGCTAAAGCAAATTCCCTGAGGCTATGTAGGCTTAAATACAGTGAAACGCATATAACTATACCTGCATGGAGTGGCTGATTCTGGAGGAGAAGCATTTGACCTTGCTTATTTGTCAGAGCTAAGGATGTGCACGAATATTCAAAATATTCATTATTTATACGGATTCGGACAAATTTGGACATTCTTATGTGAATCAAATGTCTGGACATTCGGATTTCCAAATTCCAACGAATACGAATATCGTGAGTTATCTGTACAAATAATTTGGATATCTGTATCTGTAGGGGTACATACACATCTCATACATAACTGTATGCATCTCATATCCATCTGTATGATTCGTAGGGGATGCATACGGGATGTGTACAGGATGTCTACAGATGCGTACGGATGCACACAGGATGCGTACAGGATGTGTATAAGATGTGTATGTACCCATAGAGATATGACTGTCCAAATTATTCACACAAATATATGCAAATGTATTCGTATTGATTCGAATGTCCCAACATTCATTTTTTGTTATTCGTATGAATTAGGATTTTTTAATATTCGATTCGCTACAAATCAAATGTTGAAAATTGCATTTGTGCTCAGCCCTAGTCAGAGCATCTTCTTCTATATGGACTGCCCTAGTCTTGGCTTGCCAGCAGAGAGCCACCCAGCACCACGGTGATGTTATATGGTGTACAATATATGGCATGGCCAGTGCATGAAATAGGAGGTGATTCAATTCATGTTTCACCACCTACTTCAAATGTACATGATTATGGATGCGACTTGAAGATGCAGTTGCTTGGCTGACTGACTACAGTCTCCAAGTAGACTAAGTTTGTTCTTTTATCAAAGGCGCATCCCCATTATAAGCTTCATCCAGTTTCCCTACACCGAAATAATAGAACCGGATGCAAACGTGAATTTGCCTGGTCCCATTACTTTCAGCTTAATCGCGTTCGATCCGGATTCTGAGGATCGTATGTGGCGTACGTGACTCAAGGGGGGACTCAAGTGGCTGCTTTCCAAAAGCCGCTTTTTGGGGCTGCCCTGCCCTCTTCCTCCTGGCGTGAACGTGCCACCCATAAGGGACCCTTTCACCGAGCCTGGCTGGGTGGCTGGGTGGCTGCCGCTTGCCTGGATGGAGGAAAAACGGCAGTGGGCAGCCAGCGATTCTTTCCCCTTCTCTCCCCATTGCCCAGGGCACCCAGCAGCAGCGGCAACTCAAGCCCCCTTGCTTTAAACATTCACACATCTCCCAAAACCTGCCCCTGCTTTCCTTTCCCCTTTAAAGGTCAGAACTGCTAGAATTGCACAAAATTGCAACATTGTTATCAAGTGTGAAGTTCATGGATTGCTACAGTGTAGCGGCTGCTGTGAAGGTTGGATTTTTACACTGACATCACTGTCTTTGGAAGCAAGCTATTGGGGGAAGGAAACCCTAAACATGGATTCTCATCCCTTAAAACAGTAGGGTCCCCACAGTAAAAAATGTAACACGTATGAAGCGCACAATCCGGTGTGAGACCTGTTGAAATGAGGGTTAACATTTACAACGCTTTGGGGCAATTTAACACGCGGAAAGTGTGTTAAGCCAAACTGACGTGGGGTCTGCGCTGATTGAACCCGTATTGAATCTGAAATAAGCTTGCCGCGGGGATTCGCCCCAAGAGTGGTATTAAGGGTGGAGAACTGTCCATAGAAGAATATTTGCTAATCTGATCTGAGTACATGATTTTGCTGTTGTCCTGGTTGACTGCTTGCGCACCTCTACTCAGTTTTCTTGGCAGAAATACAGAAGTGGTTTTCCACTGCATGCTTTTGGTGAGAGGCTGGTGATTGAACCAGCAATTCTCTCCTTTTCAGGCAGTTTTCTCTACCACTGGGCTAAAGCCACTCCTGAGTATATGAGAACCTTTATTTTCAACTTTTAATTCCAATACTTTCTATAGTACCTCTTTTTCAAGATTTCAAAGTGAAATAATTATAAAAGTAACTCTTGGAATTGGGATAAAAGTGCAGTCCTGTTAAGAAAAGTAATTATGGCTAAACAGTCTGGGTATTTACTTTGGCACTGGTGGAACACAACATCTTTTCCCTCAGGCAGGGCAGATTGCCTACTCTTTGAAAGGTTAAAATATAAACGGCAACTTTAAAATTGCACTGTTATATTACATACATGCACACACGCACAATAGCAGAGCCAGCCAGCATCTACAGAAACTATGTGAAAACAAGCAAGGAATATTTCTTGCCAAATACCTTGCGTCTTGGAATCTTACCTCTTTAGACTGTCAAAGTACATATGTGTATGCAAAATAAATTAGGGCATTGATCTTAGAATCAGGAAAGAGCCCTCTGGGCAAGCAAAACTGTAGATCAAATAAATACAGCCCTGTGCCAGCCCTGAGCTTTGTATGGCACTGGATCCTTAAGTGAAGTGATGCCACAAAGGAACTGGAGCTCCAGGCTGATGTAAGCCAAATTAGGATCGGAAGCAGCCAATACCTGGCAATTTGCCACCCCTTTGCCACTCATAAGGCATGGTGAATTGCACTTTGATACAATGCCAATGTAAGCCCTGATAATTATTAATGGAAAAAAGTATGTATAGTACTAAAAAAATTAGTGCGGTAATCATAATTGAATTTAAGAACATAAGAAGAGCCCTGCTGGATCAGGCCACACCCCATCTAGTTCTGCAGCTTCCGAGGGTGTGTCCAGACTGGGGGATAGTGCGCATTCTGATGCGCAGTCAATGTGTAGGTGTCACAATTGATGCCTGATACTTCGTAGCGGCAGTGCATTATGCCACCACTGCGGGACGATGAGCACTCGCTCCATAGTATCAGGTAAATTTGAAGTTTCCCGCCACCCTAAAAGGACGGTAAGAAACAGACAAGAGCTGAGACTGCAACTCAGCTCCCATTGGCTGCCCAATCCCATGTGCTGTGCACCTCACCACACGCACCATGGAAGCCTTGCAGCTGCCAATGATGAAGCTGCGGACCTCCATTTCAAGTGCGGACAACGCGTTTTGACTTCACAGCCAGGTAAGCTATGGATTTTTATATAACTGCAGATTTTTATGCCCTAGTCTAGAAGGGACCCAAGACTCTCTCCAGATTGTGGCCTTTTCTGCACTGAGCCTTATTCTGCTTTATATTCCAGGTTAGAAACCTGCCATCCTCATGCTGGTGCAGACTATGGCAGACCCTGCCCATGGCCTGCTACAGTCTGCACTAACATGTTGATAGCAGGGCCCTTATTCCAAGATATAATCCAGAACAAGGTCCAGTGCAGAAAGCGCCTGTCCTTGCTTCTCATCCTAAACCTGATCACAGATGGGCTGGGAGGAGAAGAGTCTCCTCCTTCACCTGGTTGTTTCCCGCCTCCCCATTTATCTGTCAAAAGTGACAGATAAAAACCACAGAAATCTTCAAGCTGATCAATGATTCTGGTTCCCTTGACCAAGGTTTTTATCTGTTTATTTTTACTCATTATCCTATTTTGCCTCTGAGTTTTTCGCAATTGCACAATTACACAAATTCACAATTGCTGGCACTGGAAAGACAAAAAAGGAGGGGAAGAGACAAAAATAACCACAACATAGGAGTATGCATTCGTGCATACTCCTATGTTGTGGTGTCACTGGGCCTTAAGGTATGGTTAGTGCCAAACGAAACACCCATCTTCTAAATATGATCCTTTTCACCTAATAAAATCTGAATCCTACACACTATATATCTTCAGTGAAGGTTACTTCTTGGAAAGATGGGCACACAGCACTGTGGCTTGTAGGATTCTTATTCATGTAGTCATGATTTACACCGATTGTGCTAACAGATGAGAATTTTCAAGAAGTTCATGCAAAGGATTTCCTGTATCACAATCTTTGTGATTTCAGGATTGTATAGGACATTTCCAGGATGGCCTATGTTCTGCAAATAATAATAATTAACAACAACAACAACAACAACAACAACAACAACAATAATAATAATAATAATAATAAAGATTGAGGGCACTGAGATAATGTAAACACAGCACAGAAATATGTTGCTATGTTTGTGCGATCTTTCTCTAGCATTTGGTCAGCATGAACAGACCACAATTGTGACTTCATGAGATGTCATGAGAAGTCTTGAATGGGAAGGCAAACCCAAACAATAGCCATTTTGTACGCGGGGCATCATTTTTAATTTTAATTTTACAGTTAACCCCTTCCCTGCCCCTGCTTGGCTGATTTTCCCCCCCTTTATTGTTATTCCAGTGGATGCTTTTCTGAATCCTAGTAAAACTGTGTTCAGTGCCAGATAACAAATCCCAGGTTCTATTGAGGGACTTTGGCATGTTATTCATTAAGCAGATACAAAACAGGTGTCACCCTGCACTTGATATGAAAAAAGTAATACAGCTAAAGGTTTGGAGATACACATCTAACTTTCTATTTCTCTCTTGGCTTGTCAGCCAATATGAGCAGAACGAATTCATAGTCAGTACCTGAAAGGAGCTCAGTTCTGAATCAGATAACATTTACTGGAGAAATAGTTCTCCAGGCTGTGAATATTATTTGATATTAAAATGACACTTAGCATTACCAATGGCATGGCAGGATGCATCAGCAGATTTGCATACCAGATATGGGTTGTTCTAAAGAGCTGTGTTCCTGAATGTGCTGATGTTTCTGCTATTTGACTGATTCTCCTGCTTTAATTTCATTGTTTGTAATGCCCAAGATTGCTAGGATTAAGTGATCCTGAGGCACAGCCATGCAGCCAGTGTTTGGCTTCCCTAATAATAAAATTAAATTGCTATGGGGACAACATTTGAAAAATTTCTTCTTCTCATAACAGATCTACAGATTGGCCATAAATCATGTGGGATTATTTTGCAAACCATGGAACCATGGCAGGTATCTCTGTGAAACAATCATATTGTGTGAGTGCCATACAAATGTGCCTTCTATGCTCTGTCAAAACAAAAATAACCAAAAAGGAGTCACTAGCAATCCCTAGCTTAGATTTCTCTCTCTCTCTCTCTCTCTCTCTCTCTCACACACACACACACACACACACACAGGCTGCATCCCCAAAAGACTTATTTACTTCTCCACTGTCACTCTACTGTCACTCTACTGAAGTGGACTTTAAAAGTGCCATGCAAATCAGGAATAAGTGTCCACATGAGGCTCAGGAAAATGCATGTTTTTAACGCACCTTCCGTCCCCATAGGATCCCTGTTTTCTTTGCGCGCATCTTTTTCTCCCCACCCCTGCTCTTGTTCATAGGATGCCAGCAGGAATGGGGAGGGACTGCGCTCGGTGTGGCCACAACTAGGAAGACAATCCCTGACAAGTGCAAAGGAGAAACAGCGATTAGCTCTCTGTTCGTCTCCCAGATCTCCCCCCCCCCCGAAATGGCTTCTCGTGCTGGAAAACATTCACTCTCACCACTTTCCCTGTTTTTGCTTTTAAAAATCCACCCTGCCCAGCGCACGAGCGCTGACAATCCCTGACAAGTGCAAAGGAGAAACAGCAATTGGCTCTCTGTTCATCTCCCAGATCTCCCCCCTCCCCGAAATGGCTTCTCGTGCTGGAAAACATTCACTCTCACCACTTTCCCTGTTTTTGCTTTCAAAAATCCACCCTGCCCAGCGCACGATCGCTCATTCACTCACCACTTTCCCTGTTATCGCTTTAAAATCCACCCCTAGCAATAATCCACCCATTTCACACCTCACCGCGATTGCAACAATGTTGCAATTCTGCGTGATTCTGGCTCTTTAGTTCTGAGCCTTAGAAAGTGAAGCTGCTTTTGTGTTTCTGCTGTGTGTGCAGGCGGCAATCCCCGCCCCTTTTGCCACGGAGCGTCCTCAAGGTAAATGTAGCGAGGAAAACCCGCGACTTACAGAAAGAGCGCTGGAAGAGTTGTTTAAAGTGCATGTATTTTGTCGCGTGATTTCCACGTTTTGTAGCGCTGGAACCTCATTAAAAACCCTGGCTTGGGGACGCTCAGAGGCAAAAGGAGAGTCTTGGCAGACTTTTTATTCCTTGGGGAAAGACCCACACAGAGGATAAGGAGCAATCACGGCCTTTAGTACTAGGTAGAGATGTGCACAAATGTTATTTTGACATTTGAATCGAATACCTCAAAATCCAATTCGATTCAAATCTTTTAAATTCAAATTTACCAAGATTCGATTTGAATTTACCAAATTTACTCCTTGTTTCTTTTGGGGGAACTTTTCAGTTAGGTGAAGTCCCTCCAAAACAGATCTGGGAGGCAGGGGAAACACAATCTGGAGCCATGCCCTAGATATGTACCATCCCAGGAGATGTAGGAAAGTTGGAGAGTGAATTATGGATCCACACCGCTCACCTTGACTTGTTGCATGGCTTATAAATGGCAGATCTACTCAGATTTACTCTTTCCCCCTTTATCACACCTCACGCTGCCAATCACATGTTAAATACAAGACAAGCCTGGAGCTGGAAGTGGAATTGGGGCCTCATACAAAATCATGCAACACTCATGTACATCTGGCTGTGATTGCTACAGGCTAAATAGCATGGAATCAGTGATGATATAGCCTGATGGTCTCATGCTGATTTTCCCTATGCCCCAACCCTTGCACAGTCCTTTGGCAGGTCTGACTGTAGCCAGTGATGTAAGCCATTCAGTTACTGGAATATCAGCTGGAGGGAGTTAATATTCCTGGATGATTAGATCTGAGAGATTATTCCCTCTAAATACTAAATATAGCTAACCAATTTGACTGCCACTGACTCTATATCTAGCATATCACCTGATACAAGTTTCAGCCCCTGATATTATAAAGAAAACTGGGACCTGCGTATTTTATACTTGGATAGAGAAGCATCGGGAAAGAACCAGTTTTCTCATTTCCACAAACGTATCTTCTTTCCCCTAGGGCTCTGAACAATTTGATACCCATATGGTACCTTAAAGATTCACATTTGCAGAAACCGTGGGAGGAACCATTTCTGCAAGTGCTGATCTGTCTTCAGTAACTTCAGTAACTCCTACCTTCATCTTTTTTGTTCACAAACTTCTATGATTAAGAATTCTAGGCAACTCAAATGTTTGTGATGTTTGGGTTGATCTAATTGTATTAGCCTAATAATGAGTTTTAGGGTTTTTTAAAAGAGAAATCTTTTTCTTCTTCTGTGAATTCACATTGTCGCTGACCTCATTTAACTGCCTTGCCCGTTAAGCCTAATGGTTGTGGCAAACCTTTTTTTTTCTCTTTTTTTACATGTCAATGCATGTAGAAACAAGAAAATTACATAGATCTTTTTTCTCAATCAACTTAAATGGCACGGTAATTAAATGAGGCAAGGCTCGTGAGGAAAGAGAGGAGAAATTAAACATCCAAGCAAGTACCATTAGAACAGTGGTTCTCAACCTTCCTAATGCTGTGACCCTTTAATACAGTTCCTAATGTTGTGGAGACCCCCACCTAACCCTAACCCCCAACCATAAAATTATTTTCGTTGCTACTTTATAACAACCCCTGCGAAAGAGTAGATCAACCCCCAAAGGGGTTGCAACCCACAGGTTGAGAACCACTTCATTAGAATAACATGCATGTTTGTAATGGCAGTGGCTGCCTTATCATAAGCTCTAAACAGTCACACTAAAAGGGGTGGGCCTGGGACAAATTTAAAACTCAAGGTACAGACTGAACTTTTAAATTACTACTTACAACATCCTCATACTTCTGATTATCTGCTCTTCCTAATGGGAAAAAAATAACTCTCAGAGCAACTCCTGTTTGGGGCAGATGGGGAGAGAAACTACAGAAGTTTCTGTCGCCAATGGAAAAGGCTTCTAGGGACAGCTGACCAATCAGGAAGCCAGTTTGCACTTGGCCTCATAATTTGTGATGTGAACTTCTGGGCAAGTGCATTTGCACTTGCAGGAGGTGTTTGCTGCCTAGATGTTCACCTATCACAAACTAGTGGTGGTGCATGAAACTGTGCAGCACATACGACTTAACCTTCACCAATCGTGACTGCAAACTTACCTGTCCTGAATGGAAAGTCCACAAATAAAATGGGTAGAAATGAAAAGGTGTGAACAGTCAGACCTGAGGATGACTGAAGAAGGTTTAAGTGAAGGCCTGACTATGGCTGGTGTGCAGCTCCTTGGGAAGACAAAATATTCAACAGCAAAAACCATGTGACCATTTTCAAGCCTCTCAAAATAGCAACAACAACAACATTTTACTTTTTTGTGTATTTGATTTGTATCAAATCAAACGCAAGACAATTCATATTCATTCAAATAGATCCGCTTCAAATATGGTAAGATTCGTATTTGATACGAATGTTCAGTCCCATATGAATCCCATACGAATAGCATGCAAATCCCATATGAATCCCATACGAAGCTTCATACGAATGTATCAAAACATCTGATTCGAATTTGGATGTTGATCTTTGAATGTGCCACCATTTGATTCAAATTCGAATGTCTGAATTCAGCCAAATTTGTATGAATTTTGAAGGAACAAATATTTATGCACATTCTTATTCCGCTTTACATACTGACTGAAAAGATAGGAAAAACAAACAAAATCACCCCCATCAATTACATATGTATTATATATATTTGCGCGCATATTTGCACAGCTGCTGGGGAAAAGAATTCAAGCTCCGGATAGATTCACTGCGTCCTATGAGAAGAAAAGAATTTATTTCCTGTAACTTTTTTTAACCAAGCATGGTTATGTATTAGTTTGTAGTATAAATAAATCTTTATTTTTTCCCCCTCTTCCTTTTTCCAAGCCAGCACACATTTCCAAGCTGCTCAATGGCTCATACACATCCAGCCTACAACACTGCATTACAATGAATATGTTCAAGAGGGGAGATTTTACAGTCATGCTCTTTTATTTCCTACACTGCACTACAAGTAAAAAGGGGAGAAATGGGACAATAGATAAAACAAAACTAGCAGGAGGAGTTTCGGGGACATGGATTATCTGATGTTTTCAAAATTCAATCCTTCCTCCATAGCGTTCAAACTACCAATGGGTCCCATTTGGCTGGCAGTCATTTCAGAGAAGAGCATGAAAAACCCAAGGAGCCATTGCTAAGCAGCAAGGGGGTCTAGCTGCATCCAGACGTCTATTTACTATATTTGGCTATTCTGGAAGAAAGCATGGATATTCCTGAATATCCATGATTTATTCTGAAATATCAAAATATATCAAAATATGAGACCAAGGTCTGGATGAAGCCATATATTTTAAGGGGGACTCAAGTACACCAGTCTGCACTGCCCTCCCCAATCAAAAGAACCTGAGCATGAAGGGACTTGAATACTCCCTCAATAGTACATCATGTCAGCCAGGTAGCCATGTCGGCTATTTCCTAGTCACCTGTGCCAGTGATCTGGGCACAGCAGGGAGGAAATGCTACCCAGGCATTTTGAGACTGAGGGTTCCTGCACTTTCCTCTCTCATGCCCTTCCTTCCCATCTTCATGACAGGGAACCGCCAACTTTTTTCTCTATTGTTGTTACCCTATTGTGAGCTTGAAAGGAGCTGCCAGACTAGATTGCTGCAAAGGTGGAACTTTGTATGTCATCTTACAGGTGCAAGCCACCTTTTCATGTTGAAACTATGGCTAATCAATCCAGCACTGTGCTGGCATAGGTGCATCAAACACGGCATGGGCCAACACAGTGGGGAGAATATTAGCTTTTCTAAGAAAGCGTTGCAAATTCTGGGTTTTATTAAATTCTGTAGAATGGTGGGACAGTGTATCATTGCACCAATACAGCGTTGGGGCTGACTGCTAAGCGTCCGTTTGAGTGGATGGCAGCTTTTTGAATGGTTGGATGTTCTGTTAATGCTAATGTTTCTGCTGATGCTCTCCTTGGACCTTAATTTTAGAAAATTGTTATACCAGTTATTTGGTTGCAGAGTAACAAAAATTATACAGCTGCGGTTCAGTCTCTTTAGCCTGGTTCCATGCTCACACAGGGCAAGTGAAAATGGACTGGCTGCCCGAGACGGCTTGAGTCATCTGTAAAAGTGGACTCTGGAGAAACTGGCTTGAGGAGGGACAGCCAGCCCCCAAGATGATTCCAGGCAAAAATAAATCCAAGCAACATGATAAGAAGGCTAGAAGATGGCTTGATGGCTGTGATCACGGCCTTAGAGAACACCTTGAGGTGAAGTTCATACACCAGTCTACTCCTACCCCTCTCCTGAACATTCTGTGCTAGAAGAGGAGGAATAGAGAAAGATTGGGAACCACACACACTATGAGGTGCCCATTTTGTTATGTCTGAATACAGTCATCATTACACTTTAGGATGCCCCATTAATTTCAGTGAGAAAAGAATGTAATAATGTAAGAATAGTCCTGCTGGATCAGGCCACAGCCCATCTAGTCCAGCATTCTGTTGCACACAATTGGCCATGGGCATCTCAAGCAGAGACAAGGTCAAACCTTCTCCTGCTCTCGAATCCCAGCAAATGGCTTTAAAAGCATCTTGCTTGTCCCCCTAGCCTGAAAGATGTACTTTGGCATCCATTTCTAGGAGCCATTGATACATCTATCTTCCATAAATTCGTCTAATCCTTCTTTGAAACCATCTGGGCTGTTAACTGACACCAAATTCCATAGACTGATGACCCTCTAGGTGAAGAAATACTTCCCCTTGTCTGATCCAACTCTCCTACGCATCAGCTTCATAGTTTCATGCTCTTGTGTGCTGCAGATAGAAATTTTTAACTGCAGGAGAAAGAAAAAAGAAGCCTCCTAGCAGCTCTTCTTCATCTGCTGTTATACAAATAATTCCCTCCGTCAAACTCCACATCATCTGCAGGTATCTTAATAGGTTATCTTTGGCCACAAGCCAGATTTAACTTTACCAAACAAATACTTGCTTTCTCATCCAAAAGGTCTATGTCTACAGCTGGCATCTCAGTATTATTTATACCCTCTGTCCAGGTTACCGATCCAGAGGGATGAAGAATGCAGAAGAGCTGAAGGAAATGAAGCAGAGATTCAAGCATCAGCATCTGTTAGCAACAAATGTCAGGCCTTTGGGTAATTTACAGTGGATATTCATCTAGGCCTATTATTTCAGGAAAATATTGTCCTGTGGATGAGAACAGTGCTTTTAGGCAGACTTATCTGAGATTTCCCAAAACACCACCAATAAAGATGGATGTGGGTAACTTTTTGGATGCTAGAAGTAAATTACTTCAGCTGGTGGTGACTGCTGGTGGCTGTGACATGCCAGTATGCATTTGTTCCATTTGGGCAGAACTCCAGCACCTCTCCATTGTGGCTGAATGGTGTTAAGAGCTGCAGTGCTTGTGGGAACAAGCAAGAGAGGCATCAGTGCTTATCGGTGTCAGGTACTTGGGTGCCCTATGGAGGGTTGTGAGAGAAGAATAGGGTTTTCCGGCTGATAGCTTGGAGGGAAGACCCCTCTAAGCATCTACTTGCCCAGGCAATTGTATTTTTCAGTGTCCTGGAAGGACAGTGTCTAATTGCTCTTGCATTCTTTGTTACAGCTTACAAGGGCAAGTATAAGAGAACATAAGTACATAAGAGAAGCCTTGCTGGATCAGGCCACAGCCCATCTAGTCCAGCATCCTGTCGCACACAGTGGCCTACCAAATGCTCACGGGCATCTCAAGCAGAGACAAGGACAAACCTTCTCCTGCTCTCAAATCCCAGCAGATGGCCTTAGAAGCGCCCCAGTTCCTCCCCCCCTCAGCCTGAAGGATGCACCTAGGCATTCGTTCTAGTAGCCATTGATACATCTGTCATCCATATACAGTATTCAGTATCTCAATTTCTGTGCAGCATCAGAAATTAATCCACACAGGATATTTAGCAGGAAACCTTGGCCGCTTCCGCACAGGGGCAAATAAATCCGGGTCTCCTGCACCCAGATTTAGTAAAACCAGATCCCAGAGGAGCTGGTTTTACTGAATCCGGATCCCCGGTAGATCTGGATTTACAGGGTAGATCCGCATCTCTTAGATGCGGATCTACCCACCCACCCCCCGGTCCCTCCGCACACGTGGCGTGAGGGTGGAATAAATCCGGATTGGAGGTGGGTGCGGTGTGGACGCACAGCACCTGCCTCCCATCCGTGCCTCAGGGCCCTCCTCCGGCCCGCCATGATTGGCTCCCCGGAGCCAAGCATGGCTAGCCGGGGGACCTCGCTGCCGCGGCTCACCCTCGCCCCAGAAGCGGTGGATCGCCGCTTCTGGAGCCAGAGTGAGCCTCCCTAAAGCCTATCCTAGCCCACCCGGGGGGGAGCGAGGTGAACCCCCTCCTTACCTGTTCAGCGTCGCCCCGATTCTGAGAGGAGGCACCCAGGATGCAGCGCGCCTGTGTCCTGCGTGCCTCCTGAGTGGCCGGGGCTGCTACTGGCAGCCGTTGCCCTCAGGATGCGTTCTGCACAGGATATAATCAGGTTTGAAGTCAGCTCGAGTTCTCCCTGTTCCGACAGTTTGCAAGGGAACCACCGTTTCTGCAGATTAAAGGTCCTGAAATGCGGATTATCCCTATGCAAATTAAAAGGGGTCTCGCTGCTGGATTTAGAAATACTCCACACTATTTAGCAAATGGGAACTCAGTCAGGTTTTTGGGGGGAGAGAACTGCCTGCTTCCAAAGCCCTTCCCCCATGTGCCGGTTGCCACCGGAAACACGTGACTGGCAGCTCCATGCTCCAGTCCTGCAGCTACGGGGGTGGCATTGGGGGCGGGGGCGGGGGCGGTGCGGAACCCAGCTGACTTTGGCCATGGGTGCTGTGGCTCCCGCGCAGCACCCAGGTGATCTGGCCTCCCCATGTGTGTGTGGATGCGTAGGGCCTCCAAGGATCCATCTCTATTTGAGACGGATCCTCAGGAGGCTGGATCGCCTGGCGGCAAATGTGGAAGCACCCTATATTCTTACTCTTCAGTGACACAGAAGCTTAAAAGAGAAGCAGTGCTTTGCAATGCTTTGCAGGTTTAGAGGCAAAGGCTGCTGTCAGAAAGAATCTCTCTTTTTTTCTTCTTCCACCAATTCTACTGAAGTTTTGGCTTCATTTTTTAAAAAGCAATTTCCTAGAAACAGTGTTTGCTTTCAGCAACATGCACAAACCCCAGTGACCCCATTGCTTCAGAACGAAAGTCTGTATGCCAGAAAGGAGTTTACTGAAAACACTGTTGCCTTTTTCAGCACCTTCCAGGAACTGTCTAAAGCATGTGGTTCATTTATGCATCCATTTTAGAAACAATCACAGATAATGTTCAAACTATCACACCAAAATGTCGGTTGTAGTCCTTCCTCAAAAATCAATAGAGCAATCTAAAGGAATTATGAGCCTGCAGTGTGCAATTATAATGAACGAGGACCACTCAGGTTTAATGTTGTGATTATTTGGTACATGCAGCTGTAGTGACAGGCTGTATACATCACTTCCATATTCTTTTTCAGAAGAAGCATTTGAGAAATGTGTGCATTTTTAAAGTAGGCAGTTGGAACACAGCAAACATGGGAGCCTGCCTTATGACATATTAGACCATGAATCTAAGCAGCCCAATTTTCTATAAGGCACTGTTCTCTGGTAGAAACTCTTTCTGAGTCATTCCTGTCTGTCTCTGGAGGGCGTGGGGACTGGGACTTCTTGTACCCAAAGCAGCAGGAACTCTTATCACCGACCTTATAGCTCTCTCTTCCCTACCATAAAAGGATGACAGGCATGCAGCCTGATCCTGTACATAAGATACTTGCAAATAAGTCTATTTGATAATGAGGAGGAATAGTGTTTGTTGCATTTCAAATGAGAAATCAATTTTGAGGGGCATAACTCTAATTCTAGAGGTGCTACATGTTTCTAAAAAGTGATATCATTGCATTATATGTACAGCATTTACTTCTGTTCATGCCACATTTGTATAGTGGCTGCAACAGGTTGTCAAAGCAATTACATGTGAACATAAGAGGAGCCCTGCTGGATCAGGTCACAGGAAAAGGGGTGGAGAGCGATCTTGGAGAAAGGTGTGGCCAATGCAGCCCAAGGTGGGGATGGCCTGAGAATGACCTATAACAACCTAGGAGTGACCACAACTGGTACGACCTCAGATCGAATTAATTAATAAATAGGCCGTCCTGCCTTAGACTTGGGTGACCAGGGCCTAAGTAGACCTCATCTTTTGTGCTGTTAGTGGCTGCGGCTGCTAAGTTCGCCAGAGACAGTTTGAAATGTAGGACCCTATCGTGATAAAGGTTTGGATGCCTTCCTAGCCACTGCTGATGTATTTGGGGGATGGCCTCTGTGGTTCTGGGTCATGCTATTTGGAGAGACGAGGGGCTGTTTTAGGAGGGGGAAGAAGGGCAGGAAGTTAGAGCAGGGGTTGCGTGGTTACCTACTTTGCTTACCTTGTCCTTCCTGGCATTGCGCTCAGACCACTGCCTGTCCTCTCCCACCACTTCTCACATCTGGAGTCAGGCAGGCATCACTTGCAAGAAGATGGAACAATGACTTTCAGATGCTGTGAAGATGTATTGCATGTTTCCTCCAATTCCCATATCACTCGTTCTGCCTTTTTAATTTTGACCTGCTCTTGACTTCCTCTGACACTGTGTGGGAAGGGCTCCTCAGAGTGGTTGGTGGAGATGGGAGGAGGACAAACAATATTCTTCTGGGAGGAGCAGGAGCTGTCTTCCTGACTCTTGCAAGAAGGGAAGCTGAACTCTCAAGCTTTCTTTGGCAAGAGACTCAGAGAGGTGGGAAAGGAGAAGTGGCAGAGGCTGCAAAAGTAGCAGTAGCACTAGGAGGGAGAAGGAGAATTTGCTTTGGGAAGGAGGAGGAGAAGAAGTAGTGCATGGATGGTCTCCCTGCATGGGTATGCCCCATTAAGCTGCGTGAGGGAGAGGGAGACAGAGAGAGAGACAAAACACTAAGCAGATGCACGTCGCATTGTACTGCCAAGTTAAATCAAATTGCTTTTAGGCTACGATATCAAACAACCCACTGGGATCAAGACACCAGGGATTTGCTTATGACACCAAAGTGTTCTCTTGCAGTGTAACTCCATGCTGGTCAGAGAGCAATAAAACTGGGTGCTGTTCTATTTGTTGACTTTCAATCCTCCATTTGGGCTTTCCTGAATGGAAAGTCCACAAATAAAATGGATAGAAATGAGAAGGTGTGAGTGGTCAGACCTGAAGATAGACAGTATTAGCCTCTATCTATTCTCAGTTCAGGATAAGAAACACCCCATACCATACAGTCCTGTCCTTGTCCTTGCCTCTGAGGGCTGAAGGAGGACAATCAATGTTCTTCCCCAATTTTCCAGTCAAAGGAGACCATTGGTCTTGTGGCTAAAGTGTCAGAGTCTTATCTCTTAGTAACAGGTTTTGATTCTACACTCTTCCATGAAGCCACCTGGGTGACCTTGGGCTAGTCACAGCTCTCTTTCTGAGCTCTCACAGCCCCACCTATCTCACAAGGTGTCTGTCGTGGTGACAGAAAGCTTCGTCAACAGCTTTGAGTCCCCTTAAGTGGGTGAGAAAAACGTGGTAGAAAAGCCAACTTTTCTTCATCCATATCCTTGATATTTGGGGGCACAAAATATTCAAAAGCAGATGTGACACAGCTATGAAACCATGGAGGCATTTGTGAAAACTGCAAGGGAGAGAAAGTCCCAAAGGCACAAATGTACTTTCCAGTATAGGAATATGCGTGAATTATTTCTCAAGTTCACCTTTGTATGTATTAATATGAATTTGAACATCTGCATTCAAACTGAACATTGGCTGTATTCAAAGACTGACATTTGAATGTAAAGCAAATGCTTTTGTGCATTCATTCAATGCTTCGCTATATTTGCAAAGCGGTAAAGTGGGTGCCCAGTCACATCTGCAGTGGATACAGAGTGGATTCAAAGCGGATTTGGAACAGATTTGGAGGGGATTCAGAGGTGCAACTGGTAGCAGGGATTCAAAGCAGATTTGAAGAACATTCACAGCAGATTCAAATCCTACCAAATTCAAAGTGGCTATATTTTCACGAAAGCAAATTTCCTTCGCATTCTCATCAATGCAAAGCAAACATGAAAAAAAATTGTGCAGATCATTATTCCTATAGCCAAGACAAAATCTAAAAATCTCAAGAGAGATCTACCTGCCCCTACTTCAAACTCTACAGTGTCCAGTTCCCCGGGAGATGCTTCTGTAGCTCCTCACTGCATGTCTCACATGCTGGCCACTGTTCTTGAGGAACCTGGGGCAAAAACCAATCAAGAGGCAATTAGTTCCCTTTGTCATCTTCCCTACTACTCGGGACTCACTTGACAGCTGCTCAGCTGACTGCAGGGCAGCTGTCAGGTGATCGTTTAGGGTAAATCAAGCCCTTACCTGGGCGAATAAGCACTCAGGCAAGGGGAGGGGTGGAGAAAACCACAGCATCCCGATGCAGGGATTTACCGTGGTTTTCGTGGGGATGGGCAGGTTTGCCTTGAACCCGCCCTGCCCTCCATTGCCATGGGGACTCCTTAATGCGAATTAAGATTTGCATTAAGGCTGCCCCAAATCCACCGTGAGGCAGTGGCAGCCCTGTGGGGACGAGCCCAGATAGTCACATACTTTGACAAGAGGAAATAGGCAGGTCAAAAGGAGTATCTACGGAAGAACTGTAAAGCCTTAAATAAATAAATAAATAAATAAGAAATTGTGAATTGTTCCTTACTTGGAAGTTTGGATGAAATTGGTAGAATTCACATATGAATCTAAATAGGCAAGGGAATGTGTATTTCTAATAGATTGGTGCTGTCCATTTCAGTTCTGTTATGATCTGTTAATAATGGTTCTTTTAATGATACTGCAATTCACTTCCATGTTTTTCTCAATGTAAAGCTCAGTTGCCCCTAAGAGAAAGAAGTTGTCTATCTACAGGCTGATACTTCTGTTCTAGTCATCCTTGTTAGTTTGGGAGCGCGCTGGAGTTAGGCCGAGTGAAGTGAAGCTGCGGGCAATCTAGAGCATGATCTGCTAAATTAGTCAGCAGGGAACCTCTCTTGAATGGTTATTTGCTCTCATGTTTTCCAGTGATAGTAATATCAAAAGAAATGTGTCCTTGTATGAACAAAGAAAGACTTATGCCTTCTGGCAAAAAGCTCTTGGATCTGTTACAAGTTCTTGTGGGTGCCTGTCAATAATCCAAAATTCATGCTTTTGGCCTGTCCTCTTAACTATTGAATCTTACATGTATTTTACTCTGCTGGATCTTTATAGCCCTGGGGAAAGTAACTGCTTTTGACATGCATAAGGAAAAGGGATCAGACTTTGACTGTATGTAAGGTGACCCACAAGGCCAAATCCCAACATAACACGTGGATTCATCACATATAAAATAGTGCTTCAGTACCGAGCATTGCAAAGTACAACAAGGAGTTTGTATATTTATGGTTTCTCCATTCTAAGGCTTTAGACACTTGTCTGGGACTGGCTGTAGTTCAGTGGTAGAGCAAAATGCTTAGAAAGGAGAGGGTTGCAGGATTAATCCCCAGCCTCTCCCCAGAAGCAGATAATGGAAAACCAGTTCTGTATTTCTGCCAATGGAACTGCTGGTGGTCCACAGAGATAACATTAAAATTCGGTGATTTGCACAGGACAGTCTTGGGCAACATCTAGAGTTTCCAGAACAAATTTCATCTATTTGAAATCCATATTTCCCCAGTTAGAGCACTTGCTAATTGACTGTGAATGCTGCGCTGGATTTTTGGTGGCTGCTATGCGCGCATGTGTGTCATCCCAGCAAAGGGAAAAGTTTCCATTTTCTTGAACTGGCCAATTACTGTTGTTCAGTGCTGAAATTTTGCTGGAGAGTCTCAGTGCAAAGTAAAATGGACTGTATGGTTCATTGCATGTTCTGCATTCTCCTTATTGGCCTATACTTCTTGAGACACACACTGCATCTTATTGGGTATCCTGTGCCCTCCTAGAAGTGGTCTCATTCCTTCTAGCATCCTAGAAGTGATCCTCTTGTTTGTGCATAGAAGTGCAGCTTCATTAATGAAGTATATAAAACAAAACACAGGCTTCATACTCAAGCCTTCATTGTTTGTGTGCAGTTTTTCAGTGGGGGGATAGGTGTGAGTGAACAGGCATGGCCTCCAATGCTTTATCTACTCAAAGGCTAAGTTCCCACTCAGCAATTTAATCTGGTTTTAAACCAGGTTTTTTTTAAATCAGCAGCAAGGTCTGTTTTTTTGTGTTCCCACTGCTAACTTATAATGCTGGCTCACTCTCCATTCTTCAGTGCCCGGCAGGGGAGGAATCCCCCCCCTCCTCCCCTCAGCAGAACCCCCTTCTTATGCAGTCAGCAACTGGGCACCATCATACACAGACTTCATTGGGATGGGCAATTCAAACCCATCCTCTATATAAACCTTTCCCCGCATTGGATCATAGAATCTTTGGCAGGAGCTTTTGTTCACTGCTTGTCCCCTCCTCCATCTTGTATCCACCATCACACAACTTCTTTCTCCTGTTAACAAGTCAGTAGAACATTAAATATCACTTTCCCTTTTTTCTTATAATGGAGCTTTGCATGGAGGGGATCCTGGAGGAAGGCAGGCAGGCAGGCAGGCAGGCTTTTACACAGGAGGCAACAATAAAGCTTTGTGATGGATCATTACAGCAGATAAATGGTATCGTCTGTTGTAATGTTTTAAAGCACTAGAATGAAGTGTGTGTTTTTAATCTTGTTAGCCGCTCAGAGTCCACCAAGGTGGAGATGGTGTGGGATAAAAGCTAAATAAATAAATAAAATAAATAAGATCAGTGCAAAATGGCCAGTCTTTTCACAATTGCTGCCAGAGATTACCTCTTTGTAAAATCAGACACTACATGGTCTGATCTCTTAATATCTTGTTAGGTACTGCAGGCTCTGTTAATTCTTCACTTCCTCCCTCACTTCAGCAAGCCCGATCTCCTTAGCACGCTATGGCAGAGAGCCAGGAAAAGAGGGGACTAGGACAGAGGAAATCATGGCTTATCATTGGTAAGGAGAAACTGAGAAGAATGCCCCTAAAACATGGTCCTCCACCCTTCCCAACATGGTGGGCGGAGGGAATCCAGCCCTTCCCCTGGCTGTGCACAGAAGCATCCTGCTTCCGCACACATCCAGGGGATTTTTCAGGATTTACATTTAATCTGGATTTTGGCGGCAATACAGGAGCCATTTATGGTAAGTGTTCTTAATCTGGCTTGGGGGTGGTGGTGGTGTTAAAACAGTTTCTGCAGCTAGTGAGGAAACACCCATAAGAAGAACCCTTCAAATGGCCTTTACAGGCATCCTGCTTATTTCTCCAGCCTGGAGGATGTACCTGGACATCTATTCTAGTAGCCATGGATACACATATCCATGAATTTGTCAGAGTGTTCATTTTTACAAGATATGAGATTCTTCCTTCTATATTCCTGGGCAGTGGGCTTGCTGATCATGGCCAATTCCAGACACCATCCAAAGATCACACTAAGAAAAGCCCCACTGGGATACTCACTTGTTGACTAGACAGTTGGGAGCTAGTGCTCTCTGCAGGATATAATGAGGTCCACATATGGGTATTTTGATAGTACAAAATGGCCAGAAGTGTGTGATTGTCTCCAACATGCATATTTGCCTGTTTCTACACATGCACAGTGGCCACAGCCAAGATGGCGGCTGTCGGGAAGGTAAGTTGTAGGGCTATTCTGGGGAAATTCATTGTCAGAGTTTGGCTTTCCTCAAATAGCTTATAGTGGGTTTTCATGGAAAATATTGAAGGGCTATGTGGGGTTGCCATAGATACATCTGGCAATCCCACCACTGTCTAGACATAATTGTGCTATATATCCCTCAATGGATAGGGCCCATATCTGACTTCCAAGTTGTCGTTCAACATGTGTCACTGGATTGCAGCAAACATTCTGAACCATGAGAATATTAGACCCTAGAGGTTAACACTTGTCTTGTCAAACTTTTAAGTGTCCCTTTCCTTGGCTGATACGCAGCCAGCATATCTCGGCAGCTCTGGCATGAACCAATTGTTTTGCATGAACAGTTGATATTGATAAATGTTTTGCAGTGGAAGGCATTTGGAAGGATCTTCTGTTTATTGTAACTAATCCAATTGCACTATTATGCAATTTAAGTTGATCGTTTTTGTGGTTTGTTTTTCCTGATTTCGTTGCTGTGGAAAATAAAACTTATTATCTGAGCAAGCTTGAATTCTCTCCTGTTCTAGACAAGTCTCCAGAAAACTGTAGGCAGTGCAAGCTTCTCAGGAAAGAGCTAGAAATGTTATAGGGCCTTTCATTTCTCTTCAAGGTAGAATATGGGTTTTTCTTTCCAGTGTACCTGAAAACAGAAATCAAGAGTGTAGGAAATTCCCCTGTGAAAGCCTTTACAGTCTAGCCTGTTTGAAAGAAACTGTACAGCTTTCAGGGGCTGTCTGACATTGGGCCTGATGAGGAAATAAATTTGGATTGTCAACTGACTACAAAGTCTGTTTTGCTTTTAGAGAGAGGCTTTGTTGCCAGACAAAACAGGAAACAATTTGGCTGGCATAAGGATTAAAGAAAGTATCACCTGTTCTCCTCCGAAATGTTGCTATTGAAGGCTAAAGTCTGGAGATATAATTCTGGGCTGGTACATTAAGGGGTGTTCATAGATTCTGTATTGAAGTCCCATCATTCAAAGGTTAGCCACAAATTCTCCCTGCTCTCTTGCTTGCCATAAGCTGGGGGGGGGGGTGAGTCTCAAGGTGAGGGCCAGGGGCCAATAAAAGAACTTCTTGTTCAACTGTCAGGTTCCTACCAGTGAGCCAGTTAAAGGAGCCAGACTCTTGTCTGGGAATACTGGGTTTGATTCCGCCCTCCTCCATGAAGCCAGCTGAGTGACCTTGGGCTAGTCACAGCTCTCTTCTGAGCTCTCACAGCCCCACCTACCTCACAAGATGTTCTGTTATGGAGAGAAGAACAGAAGGTTTGTCACCTGCTTTGAGTCCCCTTAAATGGGTGAGAAAAGCAGGGTACAAAAGCGACCTTTTCTCCTCCTCCTCCTCCTCCCTGTCCCTGAATGTGCAATGGTGTGCATGCAGAAACCTCTGGCTTGCATGGCTGGCTGGCCATGGAATTAGCCAGCCTAATTATTCCTACATACAACCTTACCTAAAAAAGCCAGGTGTGTCTTATTGGCTGCTTTATTTCTGCAAAATCTGGCAACCCTCAACGCAGTCTCCTGGAGACAGTAAGATTCACTGCTAATACTTTACTTCTTGCTCTGACTAAGACCTGCATGTAGCCACTGCAAAGGTCGAGCAGCACAAGATTCCACCCTCCTACCACAAGTAACCCTCCCTTGGCTGAACTTTCTCTCTTTTCCTTTCTGACTAGATTCTGTGCCTTTTTCAAAGGCATGGCAGAGGCCTTTTCTGCAGAGGGCCTCCCTACTACACTTCATCTTCACAGGACAAATCCTGGGCCACTCTAGGGTATCCAAAATGGCGCCCTAGCCTAGTATAGTTGTAAACTTCAATCCTGAAAACTACAGCTGCTCCAAGGGCGCTATGCTGACCAGACCACAATAATGCTCTAGTAGTGCTCAGATTAGCTCCTAAATATTTCCACATGCACACATTTATATAATTTCTCAAGTTGCAAATCACAAAGGCTACGCCCACATATATTTTAAAAAGCAGCTCAAAACCAGCTTAGATTTGGCATCATATGGAAGATAGTGTTCACATCCCAGTCTTTTCCACATTAAATGCCAGGAAATGTACCTTGATAGTTGTAAAAATCATTGCACACTGTTTGTACCACAGCATCAGGGACCTGCTAGGAGGAAACAGTTTTAGGTCAGTCAGAAGAATGGCTGCCAGGTTTCAGCAACAAATTTTACAACAAAGTCATAAATTAACAGAAGAGGTTTAAACAGCTCAAATGTTTAAGATCGGTGTGTTCTTCGAAGGCTGTAATCTTACATGGAAAAAGTCTTGCTGTGTAAATATCCACAGGATCAAGTTGCACAAGGGACTAAAGAAACTATTAGCAGGTAACATGGATTGGCTGATGTTAAAGTTTACAGAGGACTTGCTATAAATAACCCTCATAAACCTCTCAAAACCTGAACTTTACATCTATAAAAATCAGATTATATCACAATCTCTCTCCCAGGCACACATATATATCTCAGGGCCCTGCTGAGCTCAGTGGGACTTACTCAGAGATTGTGTGTTTAGAATGGCTGGTGTCTCTGCAAGGACAACAAAGCTATCCTTATGTAAATAAGGTCTATGAATAATTGCTTGGCTTAGTCTGTTGGCATCCTAAGGGTGCATCCCCTTGGGCTCTGGTTGCTTTGCTTTTGATGCGGGTCATAAAAATGTGCATTGCAATTCACAATAAAGTGTCCCCATGCAGTTTAGATCAACACAGATTCAAAGTGAATGTACCTGTCCATATGCAAGCTGCACTTCGTGAACCCACATCTTTTTCTCAACACCCCCTCTCCTGCTGACAGGAAGCCAAGGTGATGTCGCCATCCCTGTCCTGCCCACTGTAGCCATTGTCAGTGCCTCACAAGCCTCTTCCTGCAAGCCTTAATCCAACTGTGTTCCTCAATCACTGGCAAACAGCAGTTAACCAAAGCCGCTACAATGTTTCTAGGCAGTTTAGCAGAGGTGCGCATCTTGGCTTAACTGCCTGTATAGTGGCTTTGCCGGTGTCATGCCCTGTTCAGCCTCCTCCTCGGAGGAAGTTCTGCCTGCAATGCCACCACAGATTGAGAAGCAACCACAGCATGGCACTGCAGGCATTGAGGAGTTAAGGCCAGTTTCAGGTGAGCATGCAGACCGCTCTGATGAAGAAACTACAAGCAGTGAGCCTCATGAAAGCCCCCCCTTGCCTGCTGAGACAACAGAAGCAGCTGAAGTGCAGATCAGAACAATTAGCTCAGCTGAACCATGGGGGGGTAATTACTTCTCTGCTTAGTGAGCAAACACACCTTGCTTCAGTGTTGTAGACAACTTCATGCAACTCCGTGCCTGTGCTCTGACTTTGGACTCCTTGTGACTTGCTGACCTTTGGACTGACTGACCCTTGCTGACTTTCTGGATTCCTTGACCCTGGATTGGAACTGACCTCAAGTATGCCTGAGCCCTCTGGAACTGAGTAAGCTGTGCAAGTGTTTGCCTTGCCTGCCTGAGACATGACAGCTGGCGACAAGAGGACAGGGTGGAATAAGTGTTGTGGTAAGACCAGATGATCCCCCTCATTGCTGTGGATTTTGGTGGTTTTGGTGATTTTCTAATTAAAAGAAATGCCCAAACCAGGCACAGCGAGCACAGGGCGTGAAACCCCACCAGCTAATTACATGAACCACTCAGCTGTCAGGCACTTGTTTGAGCTAAAGGAACCCCTTGCCTGGGACAGTTGCAATTGCAGCATTAGTGGCAGGGACAGCAAGACCCGGCCCGCTAATATCACGATCACCAATCTCCAACTCCAATACCTCAGGATCCCAGGATAATGTGTGCTTGCCCCCTAATTTGGGTGTAGAACTGTTGGAAAGGGAGTTCTTTCTGCCACGGATTTGTCTCTTTGCCCCTCATGTAGCCCAGATTAGAGGCTGTTCATGGGGACAGTCCGAGGCAAAGCAAAGTTAATTTCAGAGAAACAATGCCATGGGGATGCACACTAAGGGTGTTTTTCCACTGTCACTAGAAGTACCCATTAAGTACCCATTAATGGGTACAAAAATACCATTTTGTACCCATTAATGGGTACTTAATGGGTACTTTTAGTGACAGTGGAAAAACACCCTATAAGACTTAATTTGCAGGGAAAGAGTATTATCAATGGTGATATCCAAACTGTAGAACAGCCTCCACCATGGGATTAGCTTGGTACCTCCATTTTGGGCTTTCAGGTGCCATTGAAGGCCTTTCTATTTACCTGAGTTTTTAAAACAAACATGATCTGAACTGTTAACTGTTCTTCTGCAGTTTTTAAATGGTCCTAAAATCACAAAGGTTTTTTAAAGATTTTATAAACTGTCCAAAAAATGATAGCGACAGGGGAGTAAGCAATACAGTAAGTAACAAACTGTTATATTTGAATCTAAATTTGCTTATTATTTAAAATATTTATATACCACTTTATCCATTAAAAATATAATCTTAAAGCAGTTTATATAACATAAACGGTGGTATCCCCCCATCCCCATGGCAAGAGTCCCCATGGAAAGCCCTAATTCAGGCTACATGAGGGACAAAATCCTCAAAACCGAACAAAAAACCCACACCCTTTATAACTGTTCTTGCCCCCAAATTACGGTGCAAGAACGGGTTATCCTGGGGGCATGTGGACACTCCAGGGTTATGATCACAGCATTAGTGGGCAGGGCTTCGCTGTCCCTGCTGCTAATGCTGCAATCACAACTGTCCCCCCCTTACCTGAGTGCTTAATTGCCCAGATAAGGGCTTGATTTACCCCAAACGATCACCTGACAGCTGCCCTGCAGTCAGCTGAGCAACTGTCAGGCGGGTATAGCAGCTGTCATGCGCACAAGCAGAGCTCCGCTAAAATGATTAAAACAGATGTGGCTTTCGTGTCTGTTTTAATCATCTTACTGGAGCTCTTCTCATGCTCTTGACAGCCCCTATACCCACCTGACAGTTGCTCAGCTGACTGCAGGGCAGCTGTCAGGTGATCGTTTGGGTTAAATCAAGCCCTTACCTGAGTGATTAAGCAGCATCCTGATGCAGGAATTTACTGTGGTTTTCATGGGGATGGGTGGGTTTGGCTTGAACCCGCCATGTTCTCCATTGCCATGGGGACTTCTTAATGCAAATTAAGATTTGCATTTAGGCTGCCCCGAATCCACTGTGAGGCAGTGGCAGCCCCATGGGGACACACTCGTAGTGAATAAAAACAGTAAAAATTACAGTAGTTATATAAAAACATGATTAGAATCAAGGATGATAAAAACAAACTAACATTCAATCTGGAAGGTCTGGGTAAAAGATAACTCAATTGGCATCTAAAAACCCAGAATAGGTGGTACACAATTTCAGGACAACCAGGACAACTTCTACTTTTCAGAAGCAGAATAAGGGTGCTTCCAGATATGCTTAAAGCTCTGCCTTCCCTGTGCAGTTGAGTCCTATCATCCCAAAGGGACAAGGGATGGGAGGGAGGGCGGAACCTCTGCAGAGATGCATCCCATCATCCAGAAGGGACAGGCAGTATTTGGCAGTGTCCTTCCTCTAGGCAAGGGAAAGTGCAAAGTAAAAAGCTGCTACTTAAACAGCAGCTTTTTACAGCACACTTTCCCTACCGCTGACTGATGGTTATGTGACCAAACACATGACCACCGGGTTTGCCGCAGCTGCAAAGCTTTCGTCGGTGTCGGGAGGCACCCTATACCATTTACAAATTCAGTTGGATTTCCTAAATCATGGGAGTGTACAGAAGCGCAACAAGGTTACACAGGTGTGGCTGAGAGCTCATTCATAATTATAGGCTGTTGCACTTTGAGGTTACAATGCAGCCTATCTCGGAAGTTTTCTGATGGGCTGTTCCTGCCAAGCTGCTTGCAGGGATACTACATTATCATGTGTTTTTCCAGACAGTGTAACAGGGATGCCAGCTGCAGCCTGTGTGCACCCTACGATAGTATGAATGACCCAGAAATTATGCTAATTTTTTAGAATGAAAACCCCTACAGTGAAGTTCAGCTTAATAAGGGCTCATTCACGCAGGTTGTGTCCACCCTGACATGCTCCAGGGCAGTTTCCCACAGCACTTCAAGTTCAGAAAAGTGTTGAAGCAGTTCCCAAAGAGAGAAACTGTGCAAACCACAGATGTTGCAGTAGAAAATGCATATATTGTAATGGTTCCTTGGCACTGAAAACTCTGAGCACTGAAGATTTTCTCCTGCACTATTTGTGCTCTTTTTGTACAATCACATCCCCATTCTTTACAGTGAAATTCATACAAACCATGATTTACAATTGCTACATTACATCCACAGCCTGCTATCTTTCTGGACCTGTTTGCACTTAATTCAGCCATGTGTTATAATACCATTTCACTGAGGTTAAGATCAAGTTCAGAGGAAGGCATCTGCACTTCAAGTGCTGGTGCAGTACCTAACAGGGCCACCAGTACTTGAAGTGCAGATTGCCTGGCACAACCCTCTGAGGATCTGCTTCAAACATATAGGACTCAACAGCTGCATTCAGTATGGGTGTTTTCCCACTTAGCACTAGGCTGCAGTTCTCAAACTTCCTAGTGCCGCGACCCCCTAATGCAGTTCCTCATGTCACGGAGACCCCCAACCACAGGGGTGGGGCAGCTGGGAGGAGGGGAGGGAGGGGTAGCGGGAGACTCTTTGCAACCCCTCTGAAAGGGTAGTTTGACCCCCAAAGGGGTTGCGACCCACAGATTGAGAACTGCTGCACTAGAGTACCCGTTAAGGACCCATTAAGAACCCATTAAGGGCCCTTAATGGGTACTCCAGTGCTAGTGGAACCCCCCCAAGTACCGGTTAAGGACCCATTAAGGACTCTTAATGGGTCCTTAATGGGTACTCTAGTGCTAGTGGAAAAACCCTCGAGTACCCATTAATGGGTCTTAATGGGTCCTTAATGCGTACTCTAGCGCTAAGTGGAAAAACACCCTATAAAAGGTAAGCCCACACAGGAAATATATCAAAACTTGGGCCTTTTCTGCATTGACTGTGGTCTAATCCGGATCAGTGGGTCCCGATGATCTGGACTACTTGGAGGCACGGGCCAGATCGGCGGGTTATATTTTTCACTGTAACCCGCCCTGGGGCTCTTCAGTGAAGGGCGGGATATAAACATTTCTAAATAAATAAATAAAGTTGGCCAAGCGCCCGCCACGCGTAGGTGGTGGTGGTGTTGGCGTGCGCGCCCGGCCTTCCCCGACGGCAACTCGAGCCGCTTCCCTCAGGGAAAAGCAGCAGCTGCTGCTTGCACGAGTGTAGGCGAAGGGAGCAGGAAGGCAGGCAGGCCGCCGGCTCTCCTCCAGACAGAGGCCAGAAGAAGACGAGCGCTTCCCGGCCCGCAGCCCAGCGACGCCCCGGCAGGCAGCGCCACGGGGCCGCTTTTGCTTTCTTGGGACTTCCTCGCAACTTCCTGCTGCCCGGACAGGGCGGGCAGGCAGCGTGCTGTGGGGTGTGGATAGTGGGAGGCGATACCAAGTGCGGGGGGGAGGGGTGCGCCCAATCCCAAGAAGCCCAGCCGGTCTCTTTCGGGGGCGCCTCCCGTGCGCGCCCTGCTCTTCTGGGAAAAGAGGCCGGGAGGGCAGCTGAGGAGGCGGTCCGGCCGGAGGGCTGCGCGGGGGGCTTGGAGTCCATGTCGTAGGCGTCCCTCCCCCCCCCCCCCACCGCCTCCCGCCATCCTCCGTGCCGCGCTTGGTCGGTCGGCTCCCTAATCCAATAAGCGCTCCCTCGGTCGCTCGCTCGCGGGAGGGAAGCAGAGCGCGGCGGCGGCGGCGGCGGCGGCGGCGTCTCTCTCTCTCCTCCTCTCTGTGCTGCTGCTGCTGCTGCTCGTGGCGCGGCGTCGGGTCGGGGCGGCGTTTGCGCCGCTGTTCCCCCCACAGCCGTCGTAACTGGGGGTGGTTCTTTGGGCGCAGCCCTTGCGAGAGTCTGGAAAGAGTCCGCGCTGGCCGGCTGGCAACTTCTCGCTCTGCGCGCCTCGCTCCCGCTTCCCTCCCTCCCTGTCTGCCCGCCTGCCTTTCCGGCTCCCTCCTTTCCCGCCCGTCCTTCAGCCGGCGCGACGACGCTCTCCTCTGTGAGCGCCTTCCTTCCTTCCTCCTTTCCCTCCGTCCGTCCGTCCGTGCGGGGCTGCTCCCCTCAGCCAGCCCTGAAGCCGAGCGGGGGAAGGAGCAGCGCGGCGACGGGAGGCGGAAGAGCGGCGCTTCAACTTCGCCGAGGGTCGCAGGAGCCGCCCAGGGAGCCAGAGGAGGGCAGAGGAGAGCGCGCGGCAGCCCGCAGTCGGGTAAGGGGAGCTGGGAAGAGCGCGAAAGCGGCGGGGGGTGGCGGCGGCGGCGGCGGCAGGGCTTGAGGGGCCCCCTTTGCCGGTCGTGGGGCGTCGTTACTTTGCCTTCCTTGCCTTCCCGCTCCCCGGGGTGCCTTTGCGAAGGGAGCTCCCGAACTGACTCGCGCCCTCTTAGGACAGAGCGGGGGCTTGGCGGGGATGGCCCCGCCACGTTGTTCCCTAGGATCGTGTAGCCCCCTTGCCTGAATTGGTGGGACGACGTCGAAGGAGGAGAAGAGTTGCCTTTTCTACCCCGCTTTTTCCGTCCATTTAAGGGGACTCGAAGCGGCCGACAAAGCTTCTCTGTTCTCCCCACAACAGACACCCTGTGAGGTAGGTGGGGCTGTGAGAGCTCAGAAAGAGAGCTGTGACTAGCCCAAGGTCACCCAGGTGGCTTCATGGAGGAAGAAGAGTTGGCTTTTCTACCCCGTTTTTCTCACCCGTTTAAGGGGACCCAGAGGGCTGACATAGCTTTCCATTCTTCTCCCCGCAACTGAGCACCCTGTGAGGTAGGTGGGGCTGTGAGACCTCGGAAGAGAGCTGTGACTAGCCCAAGGTCACCCAGCTGGCTTCGTGGAGGAGGGCGGAATCAAACCCCCTGTTCCTAGTGGGCATGTTAGCAAAGTGAAAAGTTCCTTCGTAGGGAGGTTTTGCTCCTTCCCCTTCTCTCTCCCCCTGGGCTACTAATAACCACAACTAGGGTGAGTTATTTCCATTCATTAAGGGCTCTTGCGGGCACCTGGGTGTTTTGTAGCTTTTTAGACAAAGTGCAACTTTTGCTCTTAGTGGGAAATGCACATCCTCCAGCAGCTTCTTGCAGAGGTTGTCAGTGTGCAAGCCTGCAGAAGGTATCATTCAGAGCCCATACTGTTCTTGTTAAGGGTAGTTAATCTTTGACTAAATACATAAATATTAAGCTGATGTTAACTTCTAGACGGTGTTGTCCTGCTAAAACCTCTGCTTCCTTTTTCTCATTCCTAAGTAGAGAACTAAAAAGAGTACAGTAGTCTTCAACAGGCTAGTCCAGATCAAGGGTTTATAAAGGATCCTTTAATGGGTTCTTTTCTAGAAGCTGCTTCTTGTCACAGTTGGCTAGATGGTTCATTGAGACAGTACTGGAGCCCCTGAAAGGTTTTCTGACATTTGGAGTGCCTCAAGAAATGACAAATACTTGCCTCTTTCAAACAATTTATTCTTATAAACAAATTTAGCTACAGAATATGTCCATGCATAACCTGTCAAGATCTGAAGTTACACACCCCTCCTAGTTCACATTGCAGCTGGGTGGCTTTATAGTTCTTTCTTCATCTGGTACCTGTAGCCCTGGTACACTTGCCACTTTTATGTACCATTGGTTTCAGAGGAATATAGCCGAGCATAATGTGTTTGTTCAGTGGTAATCCCAGTTGAGATCAGGGGGCTCACAGCAGCATGGATAGTCTTGTAGCTTTAATGTCTGGGTAAATCATGAAAATCTTAAGAAAACTTCTAGTGGGCATGTTAGTGAATGTAAAATGCTTTCCCCATCAAAGCCCTCCAAGAATGACAAAAAGATATGGACTGTTCCCTGTGCTTGCAAAACCATCTTCAAATTAAGGAGCCATCTTGAGTTCAGATCTGCCAGTATAATAAATTAAAGCTCTAGTGAGAGCACGGGGAATTAGTGTGATATAGTTTGCCTTGCGTGGGTTCTTGCCAACGTCCCATCAATGTTAACTGCTGTTCGTGAAAAGAAGAGTTGTGACAGCCATTAATCTGTTGTGACTTTCAGGCACACTTGCTCTTTATCTGAAAACTGAATTACCCAATGAAATGTTAACGTCTGTGACTGACCCCATTGGTTTTACCTTTAGCAGACTGGGGTTAATATCAGTCTTTTCCCATCCACTGCTCTCCCTACATTCAGTTCTTGTCTTGATGGGCCACTGTGGATGGTAGTACCTAGGAAGGGGCCCTGTCACAGGTGAATCCTCTGTTTATATCATTGGCAAACAATTTTTTAAGAAAGGAAGCGTGAAGGACAGATGAAGAGGGCTTTGACTTGAGACTCTTAGTTTTTTTTTTTGTGAGTTAATATGTCATTCAGTTTGCTCTTAATGTTTGCGGTGGTTATGTGCTGTAACTTGAGCAGCATTTTAGATTGAATGGATCTTTTTATACTGAGGATAGAAACTCAGTGGATGGAGGGCGTGCGCTAGAGAAGTACTGTCAAACTTAGCTGAAAGGAGAAATTGCGTCATCTCTTTCATCTGAAGTAGAAATACTAGTGGATTAGATATCATGAGACAACAGAGTTGCAAACTGCAAACAGCAATCTGCTCCTAAAAGAAATTGTAGCAGGAGACTGTTATATATTAGTTTTATCTTGCACAATTTGGATACAAGGTTTTCTTCACAAAGAGAAGGAAGAATTCACGCCCGTACTTTCAGCAGAACTTGGAAGCCCAATCACTCGCTATCTGTAAATCAGTTGTTTGGCTTGGCTTTCCCAGCCTTTCCTCCTTTTTAATCCTTATATTACTACAGTGTTTTAGATTTGCAAAAAAAAATTCTGACAGTACGATCTGTGTATATCTACAAAGTAAGTTCAATAAAGATTGCAGTACAATCCTTGTTTTTTTGGTGGTTGTGCTTCCTATATATACTGATTCTTCACCTTAACCATGTTGAGTCCATGCTGCAAGCGTAGGAAGAAAATATTTTGTTTACATGCGTCAGCTACCTGCCGCAATCCGAATGAGATTTGGGTGAAGTGGATTCTTGGGCGCCACGGTGCTGATGTTCCAACATGTAAATTGCCAGAGTGGCTGCCATTTGCAACAGGATAATTATTTTGGGGCCACTTGCAAATTGGACTCCACGTCAATGATGTTAGATTTAGAAGCTTGGTGACTCAGTTCCCACAATCAGGCACCCGCCAGCTGATGGGCCAAGAGGACTAATTTGTGCTCTTACCCCCAAGTGTGTGTTTGTGTTTTTCTTAACTATGCCAAAAACTGTAAATGAGATAGTTCTGTATCCAACAGAATGCGCATGTTGCTGAAGTTGCTCATGTCCGCGACATAAATGTAGAATTAATGCAGTCTGAAGGACAGTCTCTCAGTTGACAATTGTGGCTTCTTCCAGATGTGATTTGGTTTTAATAAAATTTTATGTAACTTACAGTTCTACCTGATTTCAGATTATTATTAATGGGAAGCAGTATAGAAATATTTTAAATAATAAATAACTGAAATTAGTTTATCAGTAGATGAAAGTTGAAATAGCTTTGTAAAAGCTATTTCTGGTTCTTTCTAAAGCAAATCTGTTGCTTTTACAAACAAACTCTTTTAGGGCATGCAAGGCAATGGGAAAGGAGAGTGCTTAGCAGTTGAGTTAAATTCTGCTGGCAACAAATCATTTATCTCTTCCTAGAATGACCACATTAATAAGGTAATGTTTGTTATCCCTTGTGACTGGGTTATAAATTCTTTAATTACAAAAAGATACCTGTTGGTAGGAACCTAATAGTCCGCTTCCAGTGACCATTATGTTTAAAGTTAGATTGGCTTTATTAATATTCTGCGAAACCGCAGTGGATTTCTCCCCCTCTCCCTTTGAGTAACCAATGCTCTATTTTGGTATTCTCAAATAAAAGAATAGGAGGAAAGGGAACAAAAGGTTAAGGCTGTAAATAAACTTAATGTCAGAAGCTTAAAATTAATTACAAATATGTGCTTGATTCTTTATTGTTTAAATTCATTTTTCAGAGAATATTAATGGGACTAAGACATTCTCCAGTGGAGAAGAAATCAATATATGATAAACTAGTGCAGTGGTTCTCAACCTGGGGGTCGGGACCCCTTCGGGGGTCGAATTACCCTTTCAGTGGGGTCGCGACGAGTCTCCTGCCGCCCTTCCCTCCCGCCTCCCAGCTGCTCCGCCCCTGTGGTTGGGGGTCCCCACAACAAGAGGAACTCCATTAAGGGGTCGTGGCATTGGGAAGGTTGAGAACCACTGAACTAGTGGTTTTAAATACTTGTATGATTTTATAATGGGCATAAAACTGTAGCTTCATCGGCCTACTAATTTGCTTCAGTGTCTCCTTCTGATCTAGCCTAGTAGTAATGTAGTTTGGAAGTTAAGCTTTTTTTTTTTAACTAAGAAGAGTACATGAATTCCCCTAGAGATTGCATTATGTAGGGCATTCAGCTCCTATTTAAGTATTTATATATAGCTCAAACTAGGGAGCCCCATGAGTTAATAGGAAAGTAATGATCAACTCCAAAAGCAGAGGGTAAAATAGCAAGTCTAAACACCTGAAATTAAAAAAGCGTAAAGAAAATGCATGAAATTTCAGGAAATACAGAACAATTAGCAGAATAGATTCAAACAAATAATAGTTGCCAATAAAAATACAACAAATATATAAAATTGCACTGACAAAGTGTCCACTACAACGAAAAACTGACTAAATAACAGAACTGAATGATATAACCCAACCATCTCAGAAGACTACACCAAAAGTCCATCAGCCAGTATTGTGGATACCAGTTCATAGCAGAATTGAGCCGCGTAGATTTTCTTCAGGTTGGAAAGTACAGTCTTTGTATCAAGTTTATAGGGTTTGAGTGACCCGGACTGTTCCAGTACTCACCCAAATACATTTCGACAGATAGTCTTTATCAGTTCTGATGAGTTTGAAGTAATAGGCAGCATTGATATGCAGCAGATTATCAGAACAGTGCACTGGGACCGTATCTTCTGATTCAAAGTCTTTGTGGCTCATCTGGCACAAACCAGTATTCACCAGAACGGCTGATGGATTTGTGGGATAGTTTTCTGAGATGGTTGGGTTACATCATTGAGTTTCATTATGTATTCAGTTATTCAAAGGACATTTCATTGTAGTGGATATTTTATCAGTGCAGTTTTAATCACTGATTGTATTTTTTTTCATTTTTATCATACACTATTATTCTATTTCAATCTGTTCTGTTAATTGTCCTATATTCCCTGAAAGTTTCCGAGGTTTGTGCTTGTGGGGAAACAGCGCAGTGTGTTCATGTCTAGATAAAACAAACATTTTTCTGCTATATCTCCTGTCCTCCTGAGGAAGGATGAATGAGGAACCTTAGGCCCTTTGAATGTTGTACTAAAACTCTGTTAACCTCAGTCCTTGCTGGTGATGTCTTGGGGCAATGGGAGTTGTGAAACTTATTGCCATCTAAAAAGGCCACACATTTTTCTCTTACTCGAGAGGGAATAAGTCAGTAATTCCCATCAGTGTTTGAAGTCTTCAAAACATCCGTTTCAAGTGACACCAAAGAGAAATTTGCTAGGGTGTTTACAGACTGTAAAAGCCACCCAATTTTCTTTCTTTCTTTCTTTCTTTCTTTCTTTCTTTCTTTCTTTCTTTCTTTCTTTCTTTCTTTCTTTCTTTCTTTCTTTCTTTCTTTCTTTCTTTCTAGTGAGCTTTAATGATTTCTGAGTATCGTGTCGTTGTTCTTTTCTAACTGCAGTGTGATGTGGAAGGTGTATAAGAACATGGACTGAATGATGCAATAGAATGACAAGGCAAGATGTTTGCCATTTTTAGCCTCATGACAATAATAATAAAATTCACAGTGGTCACAGTTTACATCTGAAGTGGAAGTATCTTTTCCATTGGGATATGGGAGAATCAGGGACTGCTGGAACTAAAAACAAAACTAGGCACAAAAGGCGAGAAAGCCAGCCTTCTATGCTTTATCTTTAGCTGTCACTACATAGTTAATAAAATGTATCCAACTTTTCAAAATAAAATTATGCAAACTTTAGTTTTTAGAAATACAGATGGGCTTTTTATTTTAAAATTTGGTCAAATGCATTGTTGCATCTGCTGTAATGTGCTATTGCAGTTTGTAAGAGAAGCTAAGGCTGTGTCCAGACAACAAGAGGAAAATAGCAATATCATGCGATATACCCCCAATATATTGTAGGTGTGGCATTCCCAATACAGCCCTAGAATAATCCCACATTCTCATTCCTGTCTGGACAGGGCCTTAAAGTAACAGTAGATCTATAACTTCTGTATAAGTTAACCCAGCTCATGATATAAAGAGCAATAATATGGACATGCACCTACAGCTGCTGGCTTTGAAAATTTGGTTAACTCTGGAGTTTTGTATTCTTTTTCTTCAAGTGATTGTATTAATTCAGTCAAATACTTATATACAAAGTCTGTGTAATCACTTATCTTCAATGAATATGGTACAAAGGTTTATAAAAGACTGTTACCACCAAGTAGACAGTAAGGCATGTCACTGTGTTTCCACAGGAGAAGTGATTTCATGATACATAAATTAATTTCTAAATCAAAAAACTTTTATTGAAGCATTTTTCTTGTGCAGATACATGCCACAGTTGGTTGCTGATACAAAATGAATCTAAAAATAAAGTAATTGTGTGCTGAATGCAGTATCTAAAGTTGCCAGAGCAACATGCCTCTGGTGAGTTTTATGGGGGCAAAAAGGTAAGAGCTAATAAATTTGGAAGAGCTTAAGAGAAGAAAAGGTCATGTCCTTTCTGTGGAACACCACTGGCTTGATTAGTCTGGAGTTTTGCACATTTCTGGATAACTGAAGAGAGCAAACCAAGACATGATTTGTTTTCAAGATGGCAGTGCTGAATGGGAAATAATGGAAGCATTCTGCGTTCTGTATCTGGTTACATGGGTGGTGATTTCTAGGAGCGGCTGATTAGAGTATAAAGGACCTTCAGCACTGGGCCTTATTCAGGATTATACCCTGGAATTGGGAGTTACCATTTGCATGCTGGTGTAGAGTATGGCAGGCCCCACCCAGGGCCTGCTGTAGTCTATAGTAGCTTGTGGGTGACAGGAGTAAGGCCCCATATAGGAGGAGCCTGTGATCGTTTAAAAACAACGGTTGAAATACAGTATGGGTGCGTTCCCATGGTACTTATTTGCCTCTCTATTGCCCCTCTACTGAAGTGGATTTAAGAAAAGCGCGTTCAATTCGGAATTAAGTGTTCCCATGGGGCTCAGCAAAACACGCATTTAAAATGCACGGACCGTCCCCAAGGCAGCGTGTTTTCTTTACCCGCATCTTTTTCTCCCCGCCCCTCGCTGTTTCATTGGGTGCCTCCTCTCCAGGAAGGTCCTGGCAAGGAGGCACCGCAAACCATGCAAAGTTGGCGCCCACGGTGCCAAGCATTGAAAGGTGATATTGCAAAATCAGAGGGGGGCGTTGCACAGAGGAAGCCCTTGCAAAGAGCTCGGGGGCTAGCAGCTTCCTTCCTTGCTCGTTCGCTTCCTTGCAAAAAAGCGAAATGCCTCCTCCTCGAAGGGGAGGGGGGCAGGGTCTGCCGGACCCCAGGGCTGTCTCTTTTGCCTGTCCTACCCCAGCATTATGTGCACGGCTTCCCTCTAGCATGACACTGCGAGGAAAGGTGGACAATAGCACGTCTCTCTCGGCGGCCGCTTGGCACTAATTCTGACGGCAGAACAGAAGCGCTTGCCTGCCTGCCTGCCTGCTCGCTCACTCGCAGTCCAGGTCCTTTTCAGCGGGAGCCCACGCACGCTCCGTCTCTCTCTGCCAGGGAACTGTCGGGGCTTTCGCCCTGCCCGTCCCCCTCCCGCCTTCCCCAATCTCTCCCCGACTCTTCACCCCCTGAGCAAATCCATCCTTCAGGAGGCTCTGCTTTGACTGCCTGACTGCCTGTAAAGCGCAGTTCGAGAAAGAGGCGATTGGGCTGGCTGTGGATGAGAGGCAAAAAAAAGAGAGAGAGAGAGATGATCTCTCCGGCCGGCAATTCCCGCCTGGGAGAGAAGCCCCGCCCCTTTTGCCACGGAGCGTCTCCATGTAAAATGTTGCGCTGAAAACCTGCGTCTTCCTGGAAAGTACGGATGTAGTCTGCTTTAAATGGCAATTTTTTAAAAGCGCGTTTTCCCCATGAGCGGCTCTGGAAGCCCGGATTAAAGCCGTGCATGGGGCCGCTCCGAGGCAAAATAAGATTTTCATCAGAGTTTTTATTCCTTGGGAACGCACCCTATGAGTTTGTTTTAACATCAGAGGAGTTTGTAAGTGCATCTGATTGTCAAAAACACGTCACATCTTTCCAAGGATTAGCATCCTACGCACCAGGCAGTGAACGAATCAGACCACACATGGGTAAAATGGAGACGGTTCAGAGTTTCTCTCTTTTTGTGCTTCAGCCTGCCACCATTAGGACGGGGACCTTTTTGGTTCCAATTAGAAACACAGTCTTTGCTTTTGTGAATATATTGAAGCAATGCATTCCAACTTTAACATGCTTGCTTAATACGTAAACACATTTTCTCTGCTTAAAGAGTGACATTCTCTCATTTTTTTTTTAAAAAAAAGACATATAAAGGAGCCTCTTGCTAAGCCAGCTAAGAGATCTCCATACTTTCCATTCTTTGTTTACTTTGGCTCAGGCAGTTGTTTGGAGGAAGAAAGCAAGGCTACGATTCTTTCCCATATCTTCCAACAGGCACCCTAATGCAATATGAACTTGTGTTACGTAAGTTGTATGATGTGAAGTTTATTCCATTATTAAAGTAATTAGAAAAGTGGGGGAAGGTTTTTAAAGCATTTGACTGCTAGTGGAAAAAAACAGACGTGTTTTTCAAGAATTAAAGCTAGGTGTGATCATACCCTGTGTAGCTTCTACATTTCTGATAGCAGTGCACTTAGGTTCATATTTAAGGCCCTTATTCCAGATTATATCTGGAAATAGGGGCTTGCCATCCACAGGCTAGTGCAGACGACTGCAGGTCCTGGATGGGCTCTGCACCATCTTGCAGACGGCAGGCTCCTATTCTGGGATATAATCCAGAATAAGGCCCAGTGCAGAAATGGCCTGCAACTTCATTTACATGAGGGACTAATTCAGCCCTGGACAGATTATGAGCTCCTAGTCCACAAAAAATAAAGGTTTAGTCTATCACTATCGCCATTGCTACTTAGCATGTCTGTACCTCTTTGGCTCAAATAAATGTGAAGAGGTCTGAGACAAGATCTTAAAGGGAGCCCTGCTGGCTCTAGCCACAACCCATCTAGTCCAGCCCCCTGACAGTCTCCCCAGCCTGGAGGGTGTACCTAGTCATCCAGTCTAGTAGCCATTGATACACCTGTCCTCCATGAATTTGTCTAAACCTTTCTTAAAGCTATCTGGGCTGATTTGCTGTCACCACCTCTCCTGGCAGCAAATTTCATAGATCAGTGACCCTCTGGTTCCCTACCACCACCACCACCAGTATTTAGGGCAATAAATGTGTCCCTTTGTCACACGTAAGCAGACCATACAAATTCAAAAGCAGGGAGGCTGTGCCAGTTTTAATTTCTCCCAAATAACTCTTGCTCTAAGCAGCGGCTCCACTTCTTTAAAAATGAGACCCAACAAGCTACTCACAAACAGTTCTTCCAAGGGGGAGAAGCTACCTTTGGAAGAGGATGTTTGCTTCAACTGTTTTATGGCAGGCAGTTGGATCTTTATCCAGACCCCACCCCAGATGAAACAAATCTAATAATCTCTTTTGAGAGCCATCATTCAAGCATGACATGGTGTGTCAGCTGCCATCCCAAGATCATAAGCAGGAGTAATGAAAGGTATAAACCAGACTAGCATTAGCCACTCTTACTTATTTCCTTATATTTGGATATTTCGGAATAAAGCAATCCTGAAAATGCTTTATTCCAAAACATCCAAATATAGCGGAAAAAGCAATGTCTAGATACAGCTACTGCGTTACTTGCTAAGATTATCCTTCATTCTGATAGGACTGGCACCCTTATCACCTTCACTCAGAGCGGAAGCAGTTATTTGACAACCATCCATCCTTGGACTCCCATTTTTACCTATTTAGCACTGGGGCAGGAGCAGGCCAAATCCCTGATCATTATTTAAGCTGGGTCCCTGGCTACCCTGCCACTAGGCAGGGTAGCCAGTGACCCCACTGGCACCTCTCACTCAGCTTGATATTCATACCCATTAAAGGACTTTCACCTTGGCACGTTGTAACCCCCTTCTGTCATCCATCCCAGGTTGGGCCAGTCATATGGAAACTGTAAAACAGACACTGTTTTACTGTCATTTTTATACAGGAATACAAAATATTTTTATTTGTCCGATGCTGGACAGAATCTAGAGGAGTCAATTTGGTGCCTGCTGCTATCAAAGCCCTGTTTGCACTTTATTACTTATTATTTGCATTTTTATCCCGCCCTATATCTGCAGGTCTCAGAGTGGGTAACAACAAAAAAACCAAATATAGAAATGTGTGTGAAAGTGTGGAGAAAAAGCTGTATCCTCATTTAGGCCAGGGCAAAGAGGTGTATCTTCACTGACTTCCTAAAGACATAAAGTGAAGGTGCCTGACACACTGTAAGGAGGAGACTGTTCCATAACCTAGGGGCCATCACTGAGAAGACCCTCTTCCAGATGCCCTTTCCTTTTGCTGGTGGTGGTTGTACAACCAGGAAGGTCTCCCCTACAGATCTTAAGGCACGGGCAGATTAATATGGAAGAAGATGTTCCTTTAGCCTCTTAAAGCACCCCCAGATTTTGCACCTGTCCCTTCCAGGGCATTACAAGCCCATGGAGAACAGGATGTCTCTCAACTACGCAGACTCAAGACCTGTGACACAAAGCACCTCTGAAGACACTCCACCTGCTCCAGGGGAGGTCTGTCCACATGCTTCATTGCCTCCACCATCTTGGAGTATCTGGGAGCTTCCTCCAGCTACCCTGATCATCATTAGTTGTCGATGAGTAAAAAATGTCCACTGCTTTACTGGAAGCAGCTGGTGAGCTCCAGAGGCAGCATTTACATTATTTTCCAGGTGTGAATACTGCAAATGGGTGGGGTGAGGCAGCTATAGCTGCACAGTCATGTGCCATGAGCCAATCATCATGGCAGCATCCTAGGGCACACTGGAGGTTCCTGCATCCATTGCCATGGCATTCTGCCCAGACTGGGACATCCACACTTCAGGGACTGGTGACCTGAATAGGGACTGCACCAGCATTTGAAGTGCAGATGCCTCCCTCTGATCCTGATCTTAACCTCATTGAGATGGTGTTAACTGCTGGTAGGCCCTGACGGTGGTTCTGCTGTCACTCAGGTGGCCAGCTTCTGCATGGCTGCTCTGAAGACATTCTGGGTGCATCCCCATTAAAAGCTTAGTCCAGTTTCCTTAAACTGAAATAATAGAACTGGATGCAAACGCGAATTTGCCTGTTCCCCTTACTTTTAACTTAATTGCGTTGGATCCGGATTCTGAGGATCGTATGTGGGGTATGTGACTCAAGGGGGGACTCAAGTGGCTATTTTCTAAAAGCTGCTTTTCGGGGCTGCCCTGCCCTCTTCCTCCTGGCATGGACACGCCACCCATAAGGGACCCCTTCATGGAGCCTAGTTGGGTGGCTGGGTGGCTGCCGCTGGCCTGGATGGAGGAAAAATGGCAGCGGGCAGCCAGCAATTCTTTCCCTTCCTCTCCCCATTGCTCAGGGCACACAGCAGCAGTGGCAACTAAAACCCCTTTGCTTTAAACATTCACACAGAACCTCAGATGCTTTCCTCCCTCCCTTTCCCTTTCTAAAGGTCAGAACTTTTAGAATTGTGCAAAATTGCAACATTGTTATTCCAACCATCAAGGTGTGAAGTGGTTCCATCGCTACAGTGTAGCGATCGCTGTTAAGTGGATTTTTACACTGAAAACACTGTCTTTGGAAGCAAGCTATTGGGAGAGGGAAACCCTAAACATGGATTCTCATCACTTAAAACGGTACTGTCCACACAGTAAAAAAATGTAAAACGTTTCAAGTGCACGATCCGTAGTGAGACCTGTTGAAATCAGGAATGAGATTCACCACACTTTGGGGTGGTTTAACACGGGGAAAGCGTGTTAAGCCAAACTGCTGTGTGGACTCCGAGGATTGAAAACGTTTTGAATCCGAGATAAGGTTGCCGTGACACGGCATCTGTTCTTCCATATTAAACTGAGCTGAGATATTTTATTTCAGCTTACTGAATCGGTTGATGAATTTTATTTCTGGATGACTTATGCTGAGATTTTTAGAAACAGTTTTACTCTTGCGTTACAGTTTATATGTTGTCTGTTCTTGTTTGCTCATAGGCAATCCCTGCAGAGAAAAATTGTTCTCAGCGTGTTGCATTTTGACTTGTAAGTTTCACAATATGCAACTTACGCTGCTCATGGGCCATAAAAAACTACTATTGATGCAGCCATGCCAGGTGGCAGCGACAAAATGCTCTTTCTCATCTTCTCTTCTCTTGCAGATACATACTTGCACATTTATTTCCTAAGAACTTTGCCTCTGCCAGTTCAACATGTCAGTAAATGCTATCCCATCAGATTAATGATTTTGGCACTTTAACCGTAACATTCTCCTGACACGGGGCCTTTCTGCAATGGTTTTTACTCCAGATTATATCCCAAAATAGGAACTTGCCATAATCTGCATCAGCATGTGGACAGCAGGTCCCTATTCTGGGATATCACCCAGAATAAGGCCCAATGCAGACAGGGTCACTGTCTCTGTTTTGCTGGAAAGAAAGGTGGTGGCTGGATGGGGGAAATCTACCTGATGGGTGATTGTGGTTCTGAATTTAGACTAAATACTTTGTTTTTAGTGAAAAAGAAGCCACAACATGACTGGGCTATGGAAGTGGGAGGGTGTCCTCTTCACTCAGCTGTAAGGAATGTGGGTAGGTTAGCAGCCTGCTTTCTCATAATTTTTTAAATCACTGTGCTCTACCTACTACTTATCTCTCAGATGTCTTCATCCTCTCTGTGTGTGGAATTCTTGGAGGTCACATGGGAGGTCAGCTTACCAGTTCTGAATTCTGCTTTCTAGAATTAGTTTGTTAGTGCGTCCCTTGGTGCATTGATGGAGCACTGCAGGCAGAACTAGCATGGCTGCTCCTCTGATTGTACGTTTCCTCTTAGGAGATTTGTGTGTGAGAAATCCATTGACCCACATTGCTAGCCTTTGTATTTCCTCTTGCCTGCGGTTGTCATAGTACAACAGCCCAGCCCAGCCCCATAATTGCAGACAGATTTGTTCTGCCTGTCCCAGGCCTTCAGCGCCAGAAGTTTTGATGCCTCCTGGGATAGGGGGTGGGTAAAATGCACAGAATATTGCAAAACAGAACATTTAGGGGGACTGAAGTACGTTGGAGCGTATGTTAAATAAGCCTAAAAGTTTATTATGGCCAAAGGAGCCTTACAAAACATTTGTTAATGCAAGTCCTTGTTTTTCCTGAAGATCCTTAGCATGGCAAAACAATCACTTGAGTTCAATACAGAATAGACTGGGAAGTGAAAAATACACTCGGGGGAGTGAACATCTCTGGAAATGCTCTCTTCTGCATGTTTGTTCAGAGATATATTTCAGCTGTAATGTATAAATGGGATAAAAAAAATTCTGTTATTTGATCCGTCCCCCTTATTTTCCTGGTCTTTTGCAATTGTTATCTGTATGTATTTAAAAGAAAAAGAAGGGAGGGGAGGGGAGAAATGCTTCCTTATGTAAACCAACATAACAAAAAAAAATTAAAAATTACCTTTGCTGTATCCATATACTGGGTATGTCTGCAAAATGAAGATAACTTTGATGAGTAATAGCACTCCTTTGCTGGTGCCACCATCTTTCATAACAGTGAAGCTATGTAAATGGGGAGAACATCAGACCCAAATATGCTGCTGGAACAGGCCAAGTTGTCATGGTGAAAATAGACAAACTGAGCACTCTGAACTTGGTACACTGCCGCTTCAATGACATAACTGTTTGTTTTTCCCCTCTTCCCTTTACTCCAGTGTTGAATGGAATACTCATAATGTTCTGGTCTATCTATGCTCCACCTTTCAAACGTGTAAGCATGTAAAATCTTGTTTATTTGGATCCTGCACAGCTTGCTTGTTGAAACATTTTTAAAACATGCCAAAGACTGGTTGGCTGGCTGGCTGGCTGCCTCCCAGTGTGTTGGAAAACAAGGATTCATAGATTGAGTGTGAGTATTCCAAACACAAAGTAGTTTAATATTGTCTTCACTACCAACTTCTGTGACCAGCTGGAAGGCCATTAACGTGCAGGTGAACTTCAAGATGCCATGCTTATTTGTCTCTGGAAGCAAATCTTTCCAGTTCTGTCTCTGTCCCCATTCCACACATATCTGTCTTGACCTGCTTTGTGTCTTTCTAGATCTCTAGTATTGCTAGTTCTTCTTGGTGACTTTATTCTTTTCCAGCAAGTGGACAGTCTTTGAAGTCATGAAGTCGCAAGGGTAGCTGACCTTTAAGGGTAAATTGGGCAGCCCACTACAGCTAGTAGCTTGGTGCTTGAATCTCCCTTTCTGCTTTGTGCATGTTGCAATTCGAGGTTAACTAATGTGTACATAATCCTCAGTCTGGAAGGTCAAGAGTTGCCAGTTCAATACTCAGCTTCTCCTTGGAAGTAGCAGTGGCAAACCCACTTCTGTATCTCTAACAAGAATATTGTTTAAAGGTACCCTTGGAGGTCCCTGTGCCTACATTCAGATGTTGACCACAAGTTGGTGGTACCCAACAACAACTAACATAATCCACAATCTTAGCAGTGTGAGATTTAATGGGAAGTTGTATAGATTTGCATCCTTATAACATTCTACCATTAGCTCACCTATTTTATCACCTGGAGCCACCTCCTTAGAGTTTGCCTTTCCCTCTCCCCCACCGGCACCCACTGATTAGCTAAAGTTGAGGTGTTCACAGTCTGTATATCTAAGTACATCTACAATATCCACCAATGGAATTTAGCCAACCTTCACTTTTTCTTTGTATTTCGGTTCCAACTGTTGCCCGGAAATGCCTTCATTGTGTGTGTGTGTGTAGGGGGGAATCACATTCAGTCTGTAGTTATCCTCAAGTACAGCTCGGAGATTTTTGTGCCTGAAGGTATCATGACCTGCTTTCAGTTGAGGATTTCTAAGTTAGCTTGGCAAGCAGTTTGACCAGAGCATGAGAGAAGCTTCCCATGTTCCAGATATCATTGAAAAGAGCATAGTTCATGCAGTGTGGAGTTGTGATTGCTGATAATGTCTTGTTTAACATGTTCACATAATCTAGTACCATATTTGATTTTCTTTGTGTTCAGTGCAGATTGTACTTAGAAGTAGCAAGTACCATTTATATTTTGAGCCTTCCATTTTTAGAATTCCTCTGGCAATTGCCTTGTAGTGCATAGACTTTAGACAGGTGGTAGAGAGCAGAGTTCTGGCAAGTTCTTTCCAGTTAAGGCCAGAACTAAGAACATGGTAGAAATCTTGCTGGATCAGGCCACAGCCTATGTAGTCCAGCATCCTGTCTCATACAGTGGCCCACCAATTGCTTCTAGGCATTCTCAGAAGATAAAGGCAAAACATTGATCTCAAAACCCCACAGACAGCCTTTAGAGGCATCCTGACTATCCCTCCAACCTGGAAGTAGTACCTAAGCATCCATTGTAGTAGCTATTGATACACCTGCCCCCTCTGAATGTATCCAGCTTTAAACTAAGAAGTTTGGGGGTTAACCTTAAGGATTGCATAGCTTCGCATCTTAAAGCAAAAAGCATCCCAGTGATCTGTTCAATTTTGCAACTGGTGGATATTGTTTCTCATAAGAAAAATGGAGTTTGTGACCATTGTTAGCAACTTCGTATTGACACACATCTGCCATTTTCCAGTTAAAATATAGAGTTTGGGATATACTCGCCGTATAAGAAGACGACACCTGGCATGTAAGACCCCCAACTTTTGAGAAGATTTTCCTGGGTTAAAAAGTAGTCTTATACACCAGAATATACTGTATGTTGAAACAGTAAAATATTAAAACAATATTGAAAACTAGGTGGGGTTCAGGAAGCAAATGCTCATTCCAGGAACACCAGCAGAATGCATACTTTTGCAATGGACACCTGAAAGATATAATAGAAGGTACTTCAAAAGCATTGAGGGGGAAGCATTTCAAAATACGAGTGCCACCACAAAGGAGGCCTTGCTGCAGGTCACCAGAGGATGAAATTCAGTGATAGTTGGTACCTGCAGCAGAATCTCCTGGACAATCACTGGGATTTAAAGTAAAAAACGTTACAGGCTTCAGTGCATGCTTCATGAAGGAAAACTCAGCTGGGAAGTCACCATGAAAAACTTAATGAAAGAGAGTCAGTCATTTATTTTTGATCCGGGCCACATCATCCATAGTAACGATTTACAGAACAATACAGAAGTTACTTGTATTGCCAAATCCTAAATGAAATTGTATCTCGTGTGCAAAAGTGTAAATATATTTGAACTGCCATGAAATAGAGACATTGTTAGTAGAAGTTAATTGGATATATTTAATGCCTTAAACTGTGAGTTAATTATTTCCCCCTTCCCCTTGGCTTGGGACGAAGCTTGTTCTTCCAAAGGGGAAGCAAAATTCACCTTGCCAAGCTGCATTTAATAAGGGCATTGTCTTGTTTATTTACAGTTTTAATTGCTGGTTTAATTTGTTTGTTCAGAGAGATCCTGTGAGGTGAAGGAGGATGTAAAAATGATATCAGTAAAACAATTTGCTTGTACAGTTGTTAACCTAATCCCTATGGTGTTCTGTTCTTTGGATTTACCCACCCCATTCCTTGAGCTTTTGAAGAAGGTAGTGACAGCAGCCAGCCTGGATAGCTTTAAGAAACGGTTAGACAAATTCAGGGAGGAGCTGTCTATCAATAGCTACTAGAGTGGATGCCCAGATACTTCCTTCAGGTTGGAGAGACTGTCAGGAAGCCTCTAAAAGCCATTTGCAAGGTTTGCCTTTGTCTTCTGCTTGAGATGACCAGAAGCAGTTGGTGTGCCCCTGTGTGAGACAGGATGCTGGACGGGCTGTGGCCTAAATCACCAAGGCTTCTAGCCTCATATAGGTTTTCCACCTAGGACAAAAATGTCCAAAACTGCATGTCAGTTTTGCAGACATTGGTTTGGCCTGAATAGTGACTTTCAGAAGTGTTGATCTGTTTATTGAATTGACCAGCTTCAAGCTGAAATCCTTTCTCCCCATGTCTTAATGAATTTCCCAATTTGTGCTTCTTACCCCCACATTGTCCTTACTATTTGCCTTTTTCCTGCATTTGCCTTTTCCCTGCATTTCTTTAGAGATGGGCAGGACGTTTCTGCCCTTAAATATTTTTCTGTTTTTCAGCTGGTTTGGCCAAGGCAAGCGAAATTTTAATTGGCCAGGTAGTGAAGCTTCTATTCTTTAAAAAGCCTTTCAGGCAACTCCGGAAGCCATTTTTGCCATAATAATAATAAAAATTCTGATAAATGTCAGCCCAAGTTTTGGCTCTTGAAGGTAAAAAATGAACTGCCCTCCAAAACAGATAGCTGGAGAACATGGCTTGAAGATTTTGTGTACTAAAATTCTAAGGACAACCATCATTTCTTGCTTGGACCAACCTTAATGTGGTTTCCATGGGGTTTGCCAGAAGGTTGTTCTAGAAAGTCTTCTAGCAGTGTTCCTCAAGGATGACTGGGTGGATGACATCTTGTTTAGTCTTTTTCATATATAGATTATGCCACATGGATGGTGCAGAGTAATAAAACTGAATGAAAATTATTAAAAGAAAGGTCAAGATTTATGCAGCCAAAAGCTATGGAAACTTCATGGGACAGATGGGATAGACGTGCTTTCCATTCTTTATCCCTGTCTTAGAATTCAATTATACAGACAGAAGACAAGAGAATTCCAGTTCTGAGGTCTCATCCGTATTCTCAAGACAGGGAAGTCCTGCAAAGGGTTGAAGTTTTGGACACTTTTTTCTTGCTAAAGCTTCATTATTCTGCTAGTGGTAATATTTGAGTCTCCCTTGGACTTCAAATGCTATTAGTGGTTCCTAAGATCTGTTATTTGGCTTTCAGCATCCTAGGCTTCAGCTGAAGCGTCTAAGAGTAGGCCTTTTAACAAGTCAAATCATAAGCTGACTCTTGAGAATCAGTGGGAAGAAGTTCACAACATTGTCTCTTGTTCTTCCTTTCTTTTCATTTTACTCTCCATAGTCTTGTCCCAAAAAAAGTATCCTCATTATTGAAATTAATTGGATACCACCTGGAAGCGTGGAATGCTTAACCCTATGGATTTGTACCCATTTTTCAATAGTGGCTGATCAAAATCACTACCACAGGAGTGTGTAATAAAATGTTTTTGTATGAAGCACGTCTTTCTAATATGCATGCTGGAATACAGTATTCCATTTCACTAAATGGTTTGTTTATTTCACAGTATTCATATCTTGCTCTTCACCCAAAGGTCTCATGGTAGTTCACAATATTCACTAAAGCATCAAAAAGATCTGGCCACAGCAGACAGCATTTCCAAACTGGCAAGCCTGGCGTGTCTTTGTCTTGCTGAAGAGCTGCTTAGGCCTAAGTCCTGCAGTCCCAGGTGGGATCACCTAAGCTCAGCAGTATTTCCAGCAACTGTTTCTCAGGGGTGACTGGCCAGCTGACTGTTGGCTGCCGCAAGGTAGCAGTTCCCAACCTAGCTGGTCAGGCTTGTCTCTCTGCTACTCAAGAGCTGCTTGGTCCCATGTCCTGCAGTCCCAGGTGGGACTGTCTAAGCCTAGTAGCAGTTTTAGCAGTGTTCCTCAAGGATGACTGGGCAGATGACAGTTGGCGGCCACAAGGCAGCATTTCCCAAGCTGACTAGTCTGGCTTGTCTCTCTGGTACTCAAAAGCTGCTTGGTCCCTAGTTCTTCAGTCCCAGGTGGGACTACCTAAGCCTAGCAGCAGTTCTAGCAATGTTTCTCAAGGATGACTGGCCAGATGACAGTTGGGTGCCACAAGACAGTATTTTTCAAACTGACTACCCTGGCTTGTGGGCCTGTTGCTCATATAACTACATTGTTATCAAGGGAGGAAGAGGAGGAAATACTGGGAGCAGTGTTCTTGTGGATAAGTCATGACTTCCACAATTAGAGAATGTTAATGAGGACTCCTATTTTTATATTTCAACTTGATTTTACATCAGTCTTGTCTTTTCCCCCCGACTCACTTCACCCAGAGATGTTAATGCAAGCCTTTGTGACAGAACTGTCAAGCTGTCACTGGTGTTTCCCCAAAATGGAATTGGGAAGAGGTCAAGGATGGCCGTGAAGTTACAAGAGTCACCTCTGCTCCCCTGCGGCTTTAAAATTTGGGGAAAGGCAGATAGCTTCAAGCGTGTGGGAAGAGAACAATTAATTGCCAGTGTCTGACAGGATGGGAAAGCAAATCAGACAATTAACTCTGAACTCTGAATCCCAGAGTGCTGCAGGGGAACATAATCAGAATGGAGTACAGGTTGGGATCAGTGCACCATGTTCTCACCTTCTCCTTGAAAATTCAGGTATTGTTGTTTAGGCTTTAAATTCTCTCCTATACTTCTTATGGAACATCTTCACACCTACATACTAAGAAAATTACTGTAAATGTTTATAGGGAATGCATGTACAATTGTGTACAGTTCTGGTCACCACACCTCAAAAAGGATATTGTGGAACTAGAGAAGGTGCAGAGAAGGGCAACCAGAATGATTAAGGGTCTGGAACACCTCCCTTACGAAACCAGGCTGCAACGTCTAGGCCTCTTCAGTCTGGAGAGACGGCGTTTAAGAGGGGACCTGATTGAAGGATATAAAATCATGCCTGGTATAGAAAAGGTGGATACAGAAAATTTCTTTTCTCTACCGCACGACACTAGAACCAGGGGGCACTCTATGAAGCTGACGGGTAGGAGAATAAGGTCTGTCATCGGCTTATGGAATGTGCTGCTGGAAGAGGTGGTGACAGCTACCAGTCTAGATGGCTTTAAGGTAGGGTTGGACAAATTTATGGATGACAGATGTATCAATGGCTACTAGAACGAATGCCTAGGTGCATCTTTCAGGCTGGGAGGGGAAGGAACTGGGCCACTTCTAAGGCCATCTGCTGGAACTCAAGAGCAGGAGAAGGTTTGTCCTTGTCTCTGCTTGAGATGCCCATGAGCGTTTGGTGGGCCACTGTGTGCGACAGGATGCTGGACTAGATGGGTTGTGGCCTGATCCAGCAAGGCTTCTCTTATGTTCTATGTTCTTATGCAGAGGTGCCTAAAAAGCATTGACGTAACCTTGTATCCCTTCCCCTTTCCACAAAAAACTGATTCTCAGCTGTCTTTTCCCTCCCTACGTTGCTGTCCTTGGCAAACTGTAAAGTTTAAGTTTGGATCTCCTCAAGAGCCTGCCACTCATAAGTACGCTGCTGACGTAATCATATTGTTGCCCACTGAGCTATGTCTTTTGGTGAGGCTCCATTTCCTGCCTTTAAATTCCATTCCTCTGCAGTGTTTGGCTTCTGTGCTGGTTCCTGACAAGAAAATGGAGGCTAATGTGTCTCATGGTTTGCTTTGTCATGCAGAACCTCAGGGACCAGCTGTGGCTTTAAATATGCAAATTTGCATTGGTTAGATGATGGTCTTTGTGGGTGCAGGATGTAATGAAATCAGAAGAAACATAATGGAAATAGGGCTCAGGCAGAGCAAACTGCCTAGAAAACCGAGGGTTGTCAGTTCGATCCCTGGAAGTTAGCAATAGCAAATCGGTTCTGGATCTCTGCCAAGTTCACGGAGTAGTAAGGAGTCAGCTACGGTTCAGTGGTGTCCAACAACAACAAAACACATAATGGGAACCGCTCATCTGCACCAGGGAGTTGCGGCAACTCAGCAGAAGTTGCTGCAGGCTCCCCTGGAGCCATCTGGGTGTGGTGCAGTGGGTGGGCATGATGGCATGACCATGGTTGCACAGTTGGATGTGGTGTCCAGGTCACCATGGCAATGTCCAAGCACACTCTGAATGTATTAAGTGCTGTTGGCCCGGTATGGGAGTTACTACCGGTCAAAGTACAAATTGCTACCATCATGCTGGGTCTTTGCCAGCCTGGAGTAGTACTGTTATACCATACCAGACTGGTAAGTGTGAATCCACCCCTAAATTCAGGACGCTTTTCAGTATTCAGGCTGTCTCAAAACATTTAAGAAGTCCAAATGGCCACACTAAAGTTCTGGATTGGTTCATATATAATACTAAACCATACCTGGGGCTGCCTTTTATTCACATATGCTCTTCTTCTTTTTTGTGGATTCACTCTTTCTCCTCATTCTGAGCTTTTTGCAAAACAGCATTGCAAGCCACTGAGCACCTGTAGTGGTGAAAGGGCTTAGCGTGGATTAAATAAATGGAGCATGAGACGTAGCAGGGCAACATTCACAGACTGTGGATAAGGTGGCAAAGGATTTCCTTTTGACGGAGAACAGTGTTTCTGTGTGAAACAGATGAAAGGGCACAGTTACAAAGAAAAAACACTATTCCTCTGATTTAGATGGATAATCTGAAATTCATCATTATAAGCAAAAATTAGGCAAGATAGTGGACACATTTCATCAATGCACCGACAGTTTTTTATGAGTTTATTGATTTATCGAACCAGTTTGCTTTTGTGATTAGAGTGCTTTACTCATATCTCATACTCTCTGGGTTTGGTTCTGCACTCCTCCATGAAACCACCTGGGTGACCTTGGGCTCTCTTTCTGAGCTGTCACAGCCCCGCCTACCTCACAGGGTGTCTGCTGTGGTGAGAAGAATGGAAGGGGTGTCAGTTGCTTTGAGTCCCCTTAAATGAGTGAGAAAAGTGGGATGTAGAAGCTGACTCTTCTTCCTCCTCCTCTCCTCTTTTCTAAAGCAGAAAATGCCAAGGCAAAAGCCAGAATATGCCATAGGAACTCTGTGAACATCGCCCTTTGGAACATATTCACAATTCAAGACACAGATGGTTAACCAGATTCTGAATATTTCAGATAAATCGTGTGTGTTGTGTGTGTGTGTGTGTATGTTTACATTATAACTCTTGTTTTTTGTGAAAACACAATTTATTTTTCTCTTATTATTTCCTATTCAAATACCCTCTGGAATTTTTTAATCCTCCAGCCTCCAGATGTTCAGGAATATAAAATTGCTTGCTTTTATGCTTTTCCTGCTTCTATCTTTCAATCTAATTTTACTGCTTAATTGAGATTCTTAGAAAATTTTTTACAGTAGCAGATTAATTTCCTACTGTTCTCCTTAGTCTCTTCCTTCCTCGCTATGAAGATGTTATTACATTTTGTGTGTGGAGCAAAATGGCAGTTAGCTTCTTGGGCCATTGGAAGTAACGTTGGCTGGAAAAATGATGAGCTTCCTGAGCAATTAATGTTTATTGGTATAATTGTGTTAGGCTTACTGGAAACAGTTTAGCTTTAAAAGAGGAAATGAGCTAAAGTAATGGAAACAGCTCTACCCTCTGCCTGTGTGCCTATTTTTCTTTTCACTCTTCCTTGGATGAGCATCGTGACTAGCACTCCCTACAAGGCTTGACAAATGTATCATGACCCCAATGCAGGGAAGCTTCTCAGGTGTGCTTCCCAAATTGCAGAATCTGGCTAATGAAATCTTGCACAGTGTTACAAAATTTCCTCTGATTCTTTCACATACTTCCCTCTATAATTTTAAAAATTATAAGGATCAGAGGGGAATGTACAAAAGATCCTGCGATTACTTCTTGCTGTGTCCTGCCATATGCAGACAGCAGATGTTGGCATAGGTTTGCTTACCTGCATATCTGGCAAGCTATTAAAGGAAGTTGCCTCTCTGGGAACTTCCAGCAGGCAGCCAGCTGCCCCTTTCCTTTATTATTCTTCACCAGATTGTTAGTTCCTGGAGGAAGAGATGCACCAGACTGGTTCAATTGGTTAGCAGCTAATCGGGTGGTTCGCATGGTTTGCAAGTAAGCTAAACCACCTTGTTGGCTTTAAAATCCTGGCACAAATTAAACCAGAACGAAGTGAGTTCTTACAAACCAAGCGAATCAAGGGTGGTTAACCGTGGTTAACTTGGGGCCTCTTCAGACTTGGCTATATTCTGGAATAAGGGCCTGCTGTCCACATACTAGTGCAGGTTACAGCAGGCCCCAGATGAGGCCTACCAGAGTCTGCATTAGCATGTGGGCTGCAGCCTTAGTCCAGTGGTCTAGGAGCTTATTTCAGCCCTCAAAGCCCTACTACCATCTAGAAACAGATATGGAGGATACTTTATACTACTCTGTTCGTTTCAGTACCCTGGTTGCTGCATACAGCCACATCCCTTCTGGGCCATTGAATCAATAACGTCATGGGTGAGGAGGAAGAGATTTTTCTTGGCACAAGCATCTGTATGTGTTTAAGGGTGGACTGGCTGCACCTATTTTTGGCTTATCCCACAATAGTTAGGCAGCATTTGGGACAGAAGAGTTTTTAGAGCTGGTCGTGGAAGCCTATGACAAGGCATGAGTCCATAGCATGTTTTGTTTGCAGTTTGAGAGTTCATGAGCCAGTTTGGTCTAGTGGTTAGGGAGCCGGACTCTTATCTAGGAATACCGGGTTCGATTCCGCCCTCCCCATGAAGCCAGCTGGGGGGCCTTGGGCTAGTCACACCACACCACCCACCTCACAGGGCAGCTGTTGTGGGGAGAAGAATAGAAAGCTTTGCCAGCCACTTTGCGTCCCCTTAAATGGGTGAGAAAAATGGGGTATAAAAGCCAACTCTCTTCCTCCTCCTCCTCAGCAGCTGACCTTTAGGGCAAATAGCCATTGAGGGTCCTGACTTAATGAAGTGATCCAACCCTTGTTGAAACCATTCAAGCTGGTAGCCAGCTCCACATCTCCTGGTAGCAAATTCCAACATTTATGTATTGTGTAACAATGTATTTCCTTTTGTCTGTCCTGATTTATCCAGAATCCAATTCCATGTGGGGATGGGGGATCTCTGGTTCTAATATTCTAAGAAAAGGAGAAAAACCTCTTGTGGTCTCCTTTGTCCACACCATGCATAACTGCATACGTCTCTGTCGTGCTTCTTTTTGCTCATCTCCTTTTTAGACTAAAAGAGTTCCGTAAAGAGATGAGGAATTTTCACAAAGGGCTCAGCTTGCCATGATTTTGCAGCTTGACAGCAGTTTGTTGTGAAGGCTTTGCTTTGAAAGGAGAGTATGAGACGTTAATAAAAAACGTATATTTTGAGATTATATGAAAATGTACTTATCCAGAAAGATTGTATGACATTTTTTGTGTTTTTTAAAATGTGTGTTAAGTAACAGGTTAGAAAGCATCATGGCGATTAAATTCCAGCTCTGACAAACAAGTTACTAGCAGCTTCTCAATATACATATTATATTTGCAGATGATTGTGCTTAGTTCTCTTGCAACAAGGGGAGTCTGCTTTTGCATCACTTTATCAGACTAAATGGTACAGTTTTCTCAAGGTTTGAGTTTACTTCTATTTGAAGTCAGTAATGCATTTGATAGAAAGTGAAAATCTTAATAGGGGTATATCATGGCATCTTAAACTTTAGAGGGCTTGAACATTTTTTGCTTTTGACTAGAAAAAAACCTCAGGAACTTGAGAACTATCTATCAGCAAATTGCAGGACAAAATGGAATTTACAACCACAAAGTACCTGCTTCCTCTGTGAATGCGAGTGCAAAGTGCTTTAATTGGTACTTTTCTACTGTTTTGAAGGTCGGAGCAAGGAAAACAAGATGCACAGGCAAAATTGCTCAGCTGTCTGTAGTGTTTGTGATGATCTGTATTCTATTTTCAGAAAAAGTATCCCTACCTTAAATCACTTGCCAACTGAATTTGCTTGTTCAAATAAAGCCATTTTCATTTGTTTATTTATTTACCATCTTTTAAAAATAAACTATATGATCTTGTAGGAGGTAGGAACTAGAAATCTCATTATGTGAAGGGTTGCCTGGTGAAAAACGGATCTTGAGCATTATTAAAACTTGTACAGAATAGATAATATTAGTTGTCTTTCATGACATCAGAACTTTTTAGACAATTATCAAAGATGGGACAGTTGTTTTAAACCATCCTGTCCCTAGGAATGCGTATGAAGAAACTGACTGGAGTGGTGTGCTACATAGTATTTTATGACCAATTAATTTTACTAAGCAGTTCATTTTTTTTAATAGACCAGGGGTTTCTTCTAGAAAATTAGAACAGTGGAAGTGTTCCGGATAATTGCAATACTTGTGTAATGTTCAGGTTTTGATTCTTAGTATTAGCACATCCAAAAATAGGAGCATATATTGGCAAACAGCGTGTGTGTGTGTGAATTGTGTTTCCTTAGCATCTGGGCTGAAGTTGGCTTCTCACAGAACAATGAGAAACAATCCTGGCAACAGGATACTTAATCTGAAATTCTGTCTGTTTGGCATGTACTAAAAGGATTTGTATTTTCCTACTGCAGTAGTTTATACTTCTTTTGTTTTTACTCTGAAATATTAAGAAGAAGAAGAGTTGGCTTTTTTACCCCACTTTTCTCCCCCATATAAGGGGACTAAAAGTGGTTGCCAAAGTTTTCTGTTCTTTTCCCCACACCAGACACCCTGTGAGGTAGGTGGGGCTGTGAGAGCTTAGAAGAGAGCTGTGACTAGCCCAGGGTCACTGAGCTGGCTTCGTGGGGGAGGACAGAATCAAACCTGATATTCCCGAATAAGAGTCCGACACCCTAACCACTAGACCAAACTGGCTCACTACTTAATTGCACAGTACTGATTGCGTTTTGCTGTACCGGCAGATTTTCCTCTATAAATGATAGCTTTTTACTTATTTTGTATAAATCCTTTTTTATATTGCTTCCTATTCTCAAATCTTGAAACAGTTGACAATAAGATAGAGAAAAATAATTAAAACAATTTAAAATCATGGATAGTACAGGAAAAAATGGGGTTGGCTTTGTAACTTCCTGTAAGGACCATAGAGTTACAGTAAAGCTTGCATACATAAAGTCCTCCTCCAGTACTCCATAAACTCCTAATTGTGCAGCAGTCAAATTAACATAGTTTTCATCTAAACAAGCAGCTTTAAATGGTTAGTCATGCCCTTCATCTTCTACCCCTTGGTTCTATTATAGGTTTAAGTTTTAGGTGCTGAGCTGTGTATTCCTTAAGATGAATAACTAGAGATGTGCGTGAAAAAAATATGTTTGGTTTGGAATTGAACCAAAAATGCCAATTTTTCCATTGAAAAAAACCCCTTTCAAGCTCGACACCATAGTGAACACAAACTGTTTTATCAAATCATTTGTAATTATGACCAGGGGACCTGATTTGATTCAAACAAATTCCCTGATACTCAAAGAATGGCATGTTTGGTTTGATGCAGACAACTTCAGATACAAATTATTTTATTGAATTTTCAAATCCAAACAACTTTGCACATCTCTAGGAATACATCTTGATACAAAAACCAGTGGATGGTTCAGTGGATGCTGTATGGTATTTAGTTGCTCCAAAGTGTGGATGCGCACAATTTTATTATTTATTTATTTATTTATTTATTTTGCTTCACATCAAAGCAAATGGGATGAAAATTTGCACGGATGGAGCTACTTCAAATGTGCTGGGCTTCAAATTCGCTTTGAATGTTCATTGAATGCTTGTTGGTCCTTTCCTTCACCACTTGCACCTCTAAAGCCACTCCAAATCTGCTAAGAATCTGCAAATTCACCTTCACAAATGTAACAAAGCTTTCAACGAATGCACAAATGTCCGCCTTGGAATATAACCAATATTTGATTTGAATGTGAACATTCAGAGCTTTACCATCTGTATGCACTGCGAAGGTGACAAGCATTTTTCACCCATCCCTAGCCCAGAGCATCTGAGAATCAGTAGGCAGCTAAATAGGCACAGTGTGTGAATAAACTTTTCTAAAACAGTCTTTGGTTTTACTTAATTTTAATCTGCAAATCCTTGACCAGTTTGTAGAGCTGGCATTCTGAATCTTAAGGTGTCAGTTTTTGATGTACAGTGTGTAGATGATTTTTATCACTATATCTGAGGTTTGCATTCTCTGAAAGAAATGGCTGGAAACTGAGTGAATATTTTAGATGAAAGAATCAATACATCCAACATTCTTAAGTTTGTAGACATTGGGTGATAAGCCTGCACTGCTGTTAAACTGCTAAGATATCAGTGTTTCTCCAGGCCCGCATCCCATACAGGGCACAAATGTTTGGTGGCATGATTTTAAGTTAGACCCTTGCTAGAACTGAATTCTCAGTCCAGGCCTAAAAATAGAAGTTAAGTAGAATATTCAAGATTTTGTAGACGTCTGCTCATCTTGTGTAGTTATGTAAAGTTAGCTAGCAAGTACTTAAAACTTTTGTTTGCCTTTTACGGGAAACTGGAGTGTAGACGACAAGGTTAGTAGTATGAGCTCACTCAAATTCTGTAATACAGATTAAATTTAGCTCATTCTCTGTTCAGTTATAGACTAATGGCATGTTTTACTGTGAGTAAACGTCCGCTATAGAAAGTCTTTTTAAAAAAATCTGAAATAACTTTCCAACCTCATTAACCAGACTATGACAGCAGTTGTCAGATGTATGTAAGAAGGGGTTATATTCATAACCTGGTTGCCTTTAGCTTTTGCCAAAAACACCAAACAGTTATTTGACATGCCTTGTCTACATTTTTGGTAAAATGCAGTACGAAATAATGTATTACATTAAGCAGCACAGAACCTTTAAGTGAAATGAACGAGAACGTGACTGTGATGAACAGGATATGAGACAGCTTAATAAATCAGTGTTATAATTGTCCTGCCTATGAAAAAACTTAACTTCTGCTTAGTAATTATGATATTATAGTCTTTGGGGCGTGTGGTACATTGTGTGCTGTCATCTGATGTTTGATTGCTATTCTGAGCTCATGATTTAATCCATTTTGAAAATAGAGGGGTGCACAAATGCGATTTGGGGGATTCAGTTCAATTTGAATCGAGTATCCAAAAATTCAGTTTGATTCAATTCTTTAAAATTCAGATTTATCCGCATTCAATTCAAATTGAGTAAATTTGAATCTATTTGTTTGAATTTTCAATTTGAATTTGCACATATGAATGTCAACATCTGTATGCATCCCGTACGCATCCTGTTCACATCCGTACAAATGCGTACAAATGTGTGAAAGATGCATACAGACAAGTATGTATTGGGTATGTATTCAAACCCATACAAATGTCCGAATAATTTGAACGAATAGATTAAAAAATTGAAAATTCGTTCAAATGCTTAGATTTGAATTAATAGACATCCAATTTGAATTCGATAATTTTGAATGTTTTGAATATTTGTGCACATCCATCGTTGAAAACTCTTTCATATCTATGGTACCTGCTTTGGAGAATACCACAATTGCTTAGTTTCTTCTGATCGTTTTTTAAGAACTGAAATCAGTGGTTGGAAACAATTGTGGGGGGTTTTCTGGGCTTTGAATATTTATCTTTTGCTTGCTTTTATAACCAAGTGGTACCAGGATAGGATAAAATTGTATATGTTTTCCTATGATCTGTCGAGCAAATCTGTATTAAATTTGTACAGTGTATAAGTGGCAAATGCAGCTCAAATCTTTTCAAAAACAGTGTAGTTGTGTCAGCAACATCTATATACAGCTGTTTTTTAAAACTTGGATTAAAGACAGTGTTTGTTCTTTTCCTTTCCCATGCACTGAAATGTTAATAATGTATAATTTATATGAGGGTTATTCAAGGGGGAGAGTGAAGTGAAAATGGGAAGTACACAATTGAAAGTTGAACTAGATGTGTCTCCAGTAGGGCTTGAGGGGAAAAGTTCTTAGAGTTGTTTGACTTATTTGAAATGGACAGATTTACAGCATGACAGATTGCTAGGAGCCTGACAGATTGCTAGTATTCTAAGGGTGTTTTTCCACTGTCACTAGAAGTACCCATTAAGTACCCATTAATGGGTACAAAAATGCCATTACATACCCATTAATGGGTACTTAATGGGTACTTTTAGTGACAGTGGAAAAACACCCTAAGTTCCTTTAAAAAATGCTACCCTTTGTCACATAAGTTGAACGAGATATTTTAAACTCTGTATCAAACCTTTTGTGAGTTCTCTCTGTAATCTTATTTTGTGTGCTTTTTTCGTAAACAAGATGTGTAACTTACCCTCTGAGAATGTCTAATTTGTTCCCAGAAAACATTTTATAGTGTCATGTCTACAGGTGATAGGCAAATAACATGTAATCATTGCAGCCAACAAATGTGAAATTTGACACATTAATTTGTAGAGGAGTGAATAAGCAACAAAAGTCATTTTTTAAAAAGCTGATAAATCAAAATAATATACAGTATCAATTTTTTTCTGCTGAGAAATCAGTAGAGCCTTGGTAAAATGGCTGGTTACAATATCACTTGTTGCAATTTTTCGGTTGTTATGCTATTTTCCATCATTCTGTGAACCTGAGCTTTCGGGATATAGCTACAATATCCATCTTTTTAAGAGGATCTGACTTCTGGAAGATTCATTTGAAGTCAGAATCTCTGTACTATATGTGAAAGCTCAACTTTACAAGAGAACTATGAAACATCGCATAGCAAACTGCAACAAGTGAGAAGTTCAGTCTTCTCATTTTGCAAATCTGGTGTTCATTGAAATAGCTGCAATCGTATAGTATTCATAGCTGAGGAAACATGTAGGATCTCACTGTTTGCAACCACATATCCACAGGTGGCTGGCATCTCATTCCTCAGTTACCTACCTTTCCTAGCTTACTTACAGCCTCTCTTACTTCTTATACCACTTCTGCTCCTGCTGCTACTGTATACTTGATCAGGATCATGAGATTCAAGGTACTGCCCCTAGTAGAGAAAGATTTGTGCTCCAACCATTGTCCCCGAGTCCTTTAAGCTGTAGCACTGCAATCCTGAGGGGTGCAGATTGGGATGTGTGTGTTAAAATCTCCCAAATGATCGCTTCTTTCCTAGATTGGGTGGTACGTAGCACCCACTGTGCCCTGCCTTGATCCACCTGAGTATACCTGAGGTTCTCCTATAGAGAATGTTGCAAGCAAGGTGCCTGTTCTGGGAAGCACGGAGAGAATACATTCTATTAATCAATTTGAAATTCAAGATTTAACTTAGGCATTCTGGATTGTGTGGACAACGCTGAAAGACTGGAAAGGAAAGTTCTTTTCAGGCCAAGAATTTTACCAATTTTGGAAACTGAAGTAACCAAGTTTGAAGAGAAAACAATAATTCTTATCAGAAGGAAAATCAGTCAGGAAGCAAATAGTTGGAAAAAGCACACGCCGCTACCCATTGAAAAACTTAACTCTGTGGGGTCCTGTTTCCACACCAGGTGATTTCAATGGGTTGGCTGCTGACTTTCTGGTAATACCAGCTTATATACGTGCAGACATCCAGTGGATGTGTGGAGCTTCGTCTAAACAAGAACTTGGCTGTGTGGACTTCTGGACGACTTAAGCGGCTAGCTTGGGCCTGGGTTTAATGAATGCATTTGAGCTTCAGACTGCTTTATAAATTGGTAGTAGGCAGATTAGCCAGTGGGAAAAAGTGTTGGCAGCCTCAGAAGCCAGTTTGTTTTCAGTTAAGAAATCCGAATTGTTATTATGGGGTTTGAATCATTTTGTTAACAGAAGAGATCAGCATGCAAGGGACTACTTTAGCTAGAAACCTGTGTTTCAGAACTTTCCTTGGTGTTTTCTTCTGACTTCATAGCTTCTCTTACCTGCCTCCTCTTTTAAATGGATCTTTATTCCTCATGCTGAATCACAACCTTGCAGTTGAATGCAAAAGATTTATTTCCTGATGTTTACTTTTAGTGATGTTACTTGTTTTCCTACCATCTTTCTGCTGCCGAATGTTTTGTTGTTTTTAACTGGATTTTACCTTGTTTTTAAGTTTACATTGTAAACCTCTTTGGGATTTTTAAATGTAGCAAAATGGAAGCGGTCTAACTAAATAAACGACAGTAGAATTCAGCAAAGCACCTTTGTATTTTTTTCAGTTTTTCATAGCTATCCCTCCTTTTTGTTGCATCCCATCCATCATAAATTGGGAGTTGTGAGGTTTTGAAATCCTTCTTTGCTGTCTGCAGCAAGAAAAGAGTATCAAACTAACTCTAACTTAAAGGCTGCAAGAAACCAAGTGGGTGAAATTTCAGCCATTTAGTGGTTCCCCCATTATTGCAGAGTGTCAAATCAGTGGTGTTTTTCCGTATCCTAACCCTAGTGAATAATGAGGAACTGTGCCCTGTCAGGTGACCAAAAGCGGCAGACTTTCCTCTGGTCACCTGTGTGTTCTCTGCCTTGAGAACATGAGATGAGGGGCCAGGCATACAAGCATGAGGGAAGGTTTTGTGCTGATTTCCAAGGCACAGTTAAGTAACCCCTTGTAAGCAGGAGAAAGCAATTTAGCACTGACGTTTACCTCTAGAAGGTGAGAATTAAGGGGAATCACCAGTCTTTCCTGCTAGATTCTAATTTGGAGTCAGAGGATATGTTGGTTTGGTGGTATCTGCTAATTGGTGTGAGTAGGAAAATAAACCGGTAAAAATTGGTTTTTCGTTGCAACTGAGCTAGGCTCTTGGTTTGTTTCTCCGCAGTCACATTTACTTCCAAACTTTCAGTTGCATCTTGCTGATCCTGATTCAGAAGGGGACACAATTCCTTGTTTGGATAAAACAGGAAGCCTTCTAGACATATTTGTCTCACTTGTGCTGTGCAGGAAGACAGGATGGAGAGATCTTGCTCTGTGGAGCAGCCTCCTACATGTTTACAATAAACACAGCAAACTGGAAAATCTGCCTTATTGTTACCTGTGAACTGACAGGGACTGCATCCTGTTACGGTCATCATCATCTAGCCTGATTCTTGCTCTGCCAGAATACCTAAGGTTGCTTCCAGAAAGTCTGTGCTTATATATATATTTATAAACAGGGTTAGACAAATTCATGGATGACAGGTACATCCAAGCTGGGGAGACAGGCAGGATGCCTCTAAAGGCCATTTGCTGGGATTTGAAGCAGGTGAGGGCTTTGCCCTTATCTTCTGCTTGAGATTCCTATAAACAATTGGTGGGCCACTGTGTGGGAAAGGATTCTGGACTAGATAGACAGACTGTGGCCTGATCCAGCAGGGCTCCTCTTATGTTCTTATATTCTGAGTTACTTGAAAACTTCGTAGAGTTTTTATGAAATCTATAGTATATAGGTCAAATAAATAAACAAATCACCCCATCAGGGTTTTTTTTTTGTGGCTCTGCTAGTTTGAGCATCAAAACTATAATTCATGGTTTTGATTCTTTAAATAATTTTTGTAAAATGTCAGATGCTTTCTCTTTCTTGCACAGTACATATTGCTGATAGTCTTAGAACAAGGCACCTTCCTGTAACTGTTGGTACATTCATCTTAATGTGGAAACACAGCCACAGTTATCAAACTGTAAACTGGAAGGGCTATAAAGAGCAGCTATGCTCTCCTGTATTAATATATGGAAACCGTCAGTCACAAATTGTGCCCACCCTCATCATAGTTTATATTTTTTATTGAAAAGGGAGCTAAAGAAAAACAGTTAACAGCCATGGTCCACATAGATCAGCAACACTAAACCCTGCAGAAACATCCTAACCATATTAAATGGACTACTTAGAAAGCAGTCTGGCAAAATCTGAATGATAAAATGGCTTCTGTAAACAGATAGCTTTGATTTTGTGTATACTGTGCTAGGATGTATTCAGCCATTGCAATATCAACTGGTGTGGTTGATAAATTCACAGTTGACAGTGAAAGGGTGGCGGTAGTGAACAGTCTTGTTTTCTTGGCTTCTTAAATAGGCAGAAATGGACAGTATGGTCTGGGGTTAAGAAGGAGAATAATCAAAGGGAAATTGTTGGTGACTAGATCCTAAAAGATAAGGGCATTTTCTTGATGCAAAGGGACAATTAAAGTGTTAGTTTTTCCTAATGTCTAGTGTACAGCTGTGAAAGTTGGGCACTCTGAAAAAGTGAGAGTGAAAAAAAAATCACTTTTTGTGGATCTGGAGACTGCTGGTATTTTTTGGAAGAACAATGAGCTTGATGGTAGGTCACAACAGCATAAGATAATACAAGACAAAGTGCTTTATTTAACTGTTGCATTCTTATCCAGTGTCCTTGTTGTACTCCAAGAGAATCTCAGTAGAATGGTGCCAGTGCAAGTTTTTTTTAATGGTCACAAGGCTGCTGAACTGTCCACTCAGTGCCAAGGAGTGAAGAAACAAAGGATATAGGACTCAAGATGCTTCTTCACATTTTCAGATCTGACTGTGTCAAGTCCTGTTTTAGTGTGCAGAACTGTCTTTTCTTCTCTCTCTCTTTCTGTTGCACAATGAAATTAAGAGTGGACCTTCCCATGCAGCACTGCAATGTGTTTTTGGAAAGTTTTTCAATTTCAAAAGCCATATGCTAAGTTTCAGAAAGAGCTATTTTTCAGAAGAAAGATATGAAAGGCAGAAAACTGCACGTGTAGTTTGAGACTAGGTTTGCTATTTCAATCAATACTGTACTAATACTACAGTAACAAATAGAATGACTGTTGAATGCATAGCACATTTTTGTATTCTGTACTATTATTTGTAGTTGCTATTCAAGTGTCCTGTTTCCTCCTCTAAATACTTTTTTTTTAAAAAAATTACTGCAAGAGATTATTGGGAAAGAAGCCTGTTTGAGCTCTAAATTTCTAAAGAAGCAGTTCATACACATGAAAGGTTTTTAGCTTAAGGCAGTGCCATGATCTTTTAACAGGTTCACTTGGATATGCTCTACCAAAGAAATTTTGGAGGAAGAAAAGGAAATATTCCATATGGCATAAACTGAATACCAATAGGAACAGAAGGATGAACTGTCTCCTCCAGCAAACCTTTCCTCTTGCCTCACTTTTGTTCCAGTGTTCATCCTTTAATAGCATGGGATTACGCAGCATTATCATCTCCAGATTGACTCAGGTGGCACTATTTTTATCTAATCTGTATTAAGGTATCATTGCGCGCCTTTGGTCTTGCAGTGTAGCCGTAATGCGATTTACTATTTTTATAAAAACTAGCATGGTTGAATAAATCCTATCTCTAGCAAGAACTGAAGGTTGTAAGCATGCAGTCTGGTGCTTTCCATTTCTTCTTGATAATAAGAAGATGAACTCTTTGATTCAATGAGACATTCTTGTTGTTGTTGGGTACCACCAGGTTATAACCAAATCCAGATTGGCTGCATTCTACAGGTATAGAAGTGGTGTGCCATCACCTGCTTCTCAGAAGCTGGAGATGGAACTAAAAACCATATTTTGCTCTACCACTGGGTAACAAATATTCAGTTCATGGTGACTTAATTTGTTACTAATGTGGAAAATGGTAAAGTCTTGAACTCAAATATTTTCATGCACACAAGTGGACAATAGATTTGTCTGTGAATGTATGACTACTAAATAGAGCAAGATTTCTAGAGTCCTTTGGAGTTTTCTCATGTATTTATATTTAGAGAGAAGTATTGTATGCTTTATAATATAAGCACCATAAGGGCTCTTCTAAATCTTCTTTATTGTCTTGTTCTGTGTTAAGGCTTCATCAGATTATTTCACATGAGTGAAATCTGAAGATTTAAAAGCATTATGCAAAGCCATTTCCAAAGCCATCCTCAAACATGTATGAGAAAGATTTTCTACATATTATCTCTTCTGTATTGAAAACTGTATGCATACCAAGTTGAACTATTTATCATCAGTTCAGTTATTTTTAATCAATTTCAGTTGCAGTCCATTCTGTTTAATATGTTTATACCCTGCTTTTCCACCTGGTAATCAGGACAGTATACAATAAAATCATGAACAATATGTAATCTAATAAATAGTATTTTAAGAACAACAGTTAATCGGTTCATGATAAAATTGCAAAGTTATCTAAAGAGATCTACAGTTTACCATAAAAATAATTTGCCACTGCTGTCCTCAGTGATACAGTAATTATTTTATAAACTTTATATAATATGGTAGTTTGGTTCCAACAGACTATTGCATTGTGCAAATCCATGTCATAAAATTAATTGCCACTTGCAGAAGTTAGTGCCCCTCAACCCCAGAATAATTCCTGCCAACACTTATAATGTTGTCTAGTCATATGGAAGTTACTGTCCAAAAACATTCACAGAACATAAGCGCATAAGAGGAGATCTGCTGGATCAGGCCACAGCCCATCTGATCCAGCATCCTGTCTCACACAGTGGCCCACTAATTGCTTCTGGGTATATCAAGCAGGAAACAAAGGCAAATCCTTCACCTGCAAATGGCATTGATAGGCATGCTGCCTGTCTCTCCATCCTGAAGTAACCTAGGCTTCCATTCTAGTAGCCATTGATCATCTGTCATCCATGAATTTGTCTAACCCTTTCTTAAAGCTGTCCAGGCTGGTTGCTGTTGGCACCTCTTCTGACAGCAGATTCCGTAGACTGAAGATCATCTGGGTGAAAGAATACTTCACTTTCCTGTCCTAACTCTGCTACCCATCAGCTTCATAGAGTGCCTCCTAGAGGAACCCTAGATGGGGAATAAAATTAATGGAAAACAGCTGGGATAAATAGATAGCCTAGTTGACCATGCAAGCCAGTAGATTAAAAAATGGTCCTTACCAGAACAGATTAATACCAATTAACAGTAATTCCATTAGCATTCCTGATACAGTCCCATCCAGGAGAATTGCAGGTTTTAGCCTGCAATCTAGAGGTCCCCATATTCTTTCTGTGTATGAGCAAAAACCACATTCTGTGAAGGTTGACTGTGTCTTGTTGTGGTACTTGTGGGTTCATGAGTGCCTGCTAAATCCTTGAAGGTATCCATGAGAAGACCGGTAGTTGCTGAAGCAGAAGAACCAATGAGAGGATTTGCTTTTTGTTGTCAACAGTCAGCCACATTCTATCTCCATCTTAGGCATGGCTCTCACTCCCTCTGTGTGGGATACCAGGCCTTCAATTCTAGACAGATGGAGGGACCAAAAGGTCTTGTTTTTATATAACCTTTAAACTGGTTTCTGTGCCCTATATGGGCTATTTTGAGAGCTGACATCTGGAATACTTTTCCAGAATTCCATGTGTCCCTAGAGGTATAGGAAGGACTGGAAACCACTGGAGTTAAGCAACAGCAAGTATGAATCTTTTCCACTTCTGTAGAAAGTGGAGTTGAAACTTGAGATCTGCTAATAATCACGCTGGCTAACCTCTGACTGAAACAATGCTGCTTGGCTATGCTATTGATTACAGAGCTGAATGATGACAGTTATGATGTATGACATTTGGGAAGGGAGAAACTACAGTAATTAGAAAACAAATGGGCTCTTAAACTAATGGCAGCTGCCTAAAATGTTCTGCATGGAAATTGATTTCTGAGCAGGAATGACTCTTCAAAGTCTGCAAGAACTCGGTTGCTTCATATTCTGGTAAAAAGTGCTCCATTGGTTCTTCTCTGTTCAGTTCAGTTTCAACTTCTGAAGAGTAGGAGGGGATAGCATTTTCTGAGCTAAGTTATTTACCTTAGCATATTACTCAAATGGATTCCTGAAGTTTAGTGTTTAGCCAGGTAATATTAATGTAATTAACTTTTCTGCCTCTTTAAATAAATCTTGCGGCATTTTTGTGACTTTCTAAAAAGCTGGGAAACTGAAGGAAGACAGGAGGCATCTGATTTATAGGAGCAAGTAGCTAGCCGTTTTCACACAGAGTGTCAGACATAGGTATACCTGACATGTTTTACAGGTTATAAAGGTGACTGGCTAGAATTCACCTGGGAGATAGATGGATACAGGCTGATTGGGTGGAATTCCCAGGTTGGCATGGCACAGGCTGGGTGGGTGGAATTCCTAGGGGAGACAGATGGGGAGCTGATTGGGTATTGTAGATATGAAAATAGTAAAAATGTCATAGTTGTACAGGTCAGGGCACTCTTGACAAAAGTAGCATATTAAGCGGAAATCACTTGTTCTGTAATAAACCGAGTTCCTGCTTGTTCCTATGAACTCTGGGCCTGGTTGTTATTTACAGTGCATGCTCATCTGAGAAATTAGCAGAATTCATGTTCATTCAAGCCCTGAAATAGGGGAAATCACATGGTTCACTTTTCCACCCCTTTTGCTCCAGATAAATGTGCAGTGTGAGATCTGAGTTTATGTTCAGCGGTTAGTTGGGGTTACAGCAGTGGTAAGACTGCTTTTACAAAATAAAGAAGGTACAAGCGGTGGCAGGGAAACGGGGAGTATGGAAGAACTGATGGGAGACTGTGTTTTGCGAGTCTTTGCCTATCCTCAGTAATTTTTTTAAGTCAAAGCTTGCAGTAATTTATCACAGTGCTATTTTAGATAGAGCGTGACTGGAGATCAGTGGTGAAGCAACTGCCTGAAAAGAAGAGGATACTGCGTTCTTCGTTCACCAGTGCTTAACCCCAATGGGATTCTATCAAACGGCGGCAAATTGTTTTTAGTTACCTGTCACTGGCCATTCCGTTTCTTTCACTCTCATTGTTCACACGTCTTGCTAATGAAATAGGAGCTCTTCTCATTGGCAGCGTCTAAACTTCTCTTAACTTTGGACATTACTGTTTTCTTGGATCTCAGCTGTTGTCACTGCCATCTTGGAACTGCACCTAAGTTTGATATACCTGAATCTAGTATGGATGTATTAATTTGTAGTCCAGGCATGTTCATTAAGAATGTTGCTTCTTTGTGTACGAATGTGGATTCCTGCATAGAAGGTTGAGGCTTACTCCAGTTCACATACATAAGCCTGCCTTTCTAGGCCCTAACTGCAACGGCACTGGATCTTATTCTGGATTGTATCTACATGATGGTCCAGGCTACAGCAGCCTACCATAGTCTGCACTAACATGCAGATGGCAGTCCCCTATTCCAGAACATAATTGGAATAAGACCTAGTGTAGAAAGGGCTTAGGTCTCCACATAGTTGTCTGCAACCATGTTTGACTAACAATTAGATATCAGATTGTAATCTAGCTTAGACCTGGAGACCCATGCTTCTGTTTGATTGATAGCTTTTGTCTTACTTGTCATTCTCAGCCAAAAGGGAGGGAGTGGAATTTTTTTAAAAATAATGAGCTAATAGATTCCCCACCAGAGTTCTTCTGTTCCATCCTACATTATGCAGCATCTCTGTCGACTGCATAAGTGACTCTCATGTGCAAGTTAAGATTTGCTTTGTATTGTATCCATCTGCCTCTTTAAGTCTTTTAAGCCTTTTTTTTTTAGACAAGAGAAATGATTCTTTGCCTGTTCTGATGTGTCATAGACTGCTATTGGCTCATATTACCTACAGTCGTTTGCATGTACGCCTAGATTAGGCAAGGAAAGCAGGTCTTGGAAAAAAATCAGGCTGGTCACAGTTATTTGCTGTCCGAAAAACTCAGAATCTGCTTTCTTACTTGAGTTGTAGTCAAACAAAACAAGTTTAGGGGGCACAGATGGTCCAATAGGGTATTCACAGAGCAGAGTGAATGCTTTCTCACACAAAACTATGTACTTTGGGATTGGTCGTAGTTCAATGATACAACAAACCACCTGGAAAGCAGGGGATTGTAGGTTTGATTCCAAATCTTTTCCTAGATTTAAGCAGTGACAAATCGCTCAGGTAGTCAGCCTGAAGTCAGACTCAACTTGATAGTACCCCAAAACAAACATTCGTTTTTGCTATGCCCCAACTTCACATTTGCATCTAAAATATGGAGTGAGAAGGTTTAAATCAAACATTCTCTTCCAAACAATATCTGTGATCTTCTCCCTAGTCATGTTGTTCACAGAATCCTGGGTTTGAGCAATTATTGCCATGTTAAAAAGATTCCAATAAGATTCCAATAACTTGAAGCTTGGTGGAAGTCCCTAGTGCAGGCAGTGCATCATAATATTTCCAAGGATACTTGGCCTTTGCTTCCTGAGCCTGTTGGTGGTTGGGTAAAGTGCCTCCTGCTACTTTCCACAGTTTGCAGTCTTTGGCCCTTTCTGCACTCACTGGTGATCTGGATTAAGGAGCCTCTTAATCTGGATCATAGGCCTCCTGATCTGCATGTTAATGCAGATCAAGGAGGCCCTGTCTATGCTGATCCAGCTTCATCTGCACTGGATGGCATCATATCCAGATAAAGGCTGTTTAACTGGGTCTACAAGTAGGCCAAGAGCCTTGGAGGCAAGTGAGCCCCCTATATGTTCTGGGAATAATGGGGGGTGATTTTCAGTGGCACACTATAGCATGCCACTGAAAATCATCTGCCCCCCCCCCCCAGCAGATTCCAAGACTAGGAACTGTAATTTCTGGCCTTCAGAGGCATGAAGAGAGGCTGTGAACACATGTGAGGTTTGCAGATGTGGGCCGGATCAGAGCCATCATTGAAGTTACCGTAATCCCCTACAAATCTCCTTTGTATCCAATACGTATCCCCTATGTGTCCTCTTTGAACATGTCAGATCAACCCTGAATCCACTCTGAATCCTCTCTCAGTACACTTCGGATCCACTCTGGACCCATTGGAGATGTGATTGGCTTAGCCACTTTCCCACCTCCCAGGTTCACAAATGTAACAAAGCTTTGTACAAATGTTCAGAAGCATTCAATCTGGATGAATTTCAAATGTTATGAATATTCCTGTAAATCCCTACAACTAACTATCATTCAAGTTGCTTTGTAAAATTCTCTGACGTGAAAAAGGGCTTGAACAATGTGCTCCTCAGCACATTACTCTTGAGCAGATCTTGGACAGGTCTCTCGGAGGGTGTGCGATGCTTTTTCTGAAACTGCAAACCCATTATTTCCCCAAATAATTAAAAAAAAACATCCATTGAATCTTATAATCTCATTATTTTCCCTTAGTAACCTTTCAAAATTATATGATGGCATAAAAATGAAGAGATCTTCATGATGTCCTGAAAATAGTTTCATAACATCCAAGTGCTCTGAAGCCTGAAAGGATTTGGAAAATATTGGCTTGTGGCTTTTGTTTTCTGTTTTTATAAATTGTGCGTTCCACTATAAGATACTTTGGTGAGATTAAAATTTCATTTTATGAGGGAGCAGCTAGAAAATTGATAGGGCAGTCCTGAATAATAGCAGGATAATAGAGGGCAGTTATTTGACTGCATAAGCCCCCACCTTCCTTCTCTTACATTTTCGGATAAAAGCCTTTTTTATTCTGGAATGCCCTCCATCTTGAAATTTAAAGAGCTGCTATCGGTAATAGCAAAATAATGCGACATTATGAGATGAATGGTTTGATTCTGTGAAAAGTAACCTTTTTTTGTTCAGCTTGGAATCCCACATAATGCTTTTATAAAACGTGGGTTTGGCTCCATAGGAGCTGAGGCATTTGGTGAAGGGCATGGTGAGAGATGTAGAGTCATGCCTTGCATAGTAGTGTGGATTAGTTCCCTCAAATCACTATGGAAAACTGTTACACAAAGAATTACCAGCTATGGAAGACTGAGGGTGAGGGGAACTGGAGATCCAGTCTGCCAGTGCAAGGGAGACCCCCCTCTATCAGATTGTCAAGAACACAGTGGAGGGGAGGCCTTCCAGTCTACAGGGTGGGTCAGTCATATTACTAGGGGCCAAGTCATATTCCTGAAATTTTCTGTGATTGCATTAGACAAACGTGTTCACGTTTTTCCAGCTGCATAAAAGCAAAGCTGCATTTCACGCAACTATATTATGCAAGGTGTAACTGTAGCAGAGGCAGCATGGTGCTCTTGATTCATTCTTAGCATGTGTTTTTTTCTCTCTCTAGGAGAAATGTGGAAGTACCCAGTATCGTTGCTTTACCTGAGTAAATGTTTGACAAGTATTGCCTGAAGTTGATATACCATCAGTCCTGTAATTATTGCCTTATCAAATAAAGCAAAGAAGTTTTGCTTCAAATAACTTGTTTTTTTGTGAATCATTAGTAGCAGGACAAAGTATACTTGAAAATATTCTTCTCTCTTGCGTCTCCTATTTTTTCAAACTTTGGAAAATCCAAAGTTTTCAGTCTCCCCCCCCCCCCCAAGTCTTCCTAGAATGTACTTTCACTGATGAAAAATGCTGGTGATAAAATTAGTAATCTCTTGATCAAAAAGAAATGGCTTTTGCGCACCCTAAGTTCTTGCCTTCACTCTGTCAATTTTGGCCCTGCAGCTTAATAGGCATTGGAGCTACTGAGAATGCTTGTCCTTGGGGGGGGGGGGGGGTATTTCTTTGAAGTTCTTGAGATGATTTGGCCTGAGACCTCTGGAGTGTACTTCAAAGCCTTTTAGATAGGTTCGTCAGATTCAGGTAGTCTTGATAATTGATGAGTTCAGCCTGCTTCCTGGTACCCCTTGATAATGAAGGTGGTAACATATCGTATTTTTCTCTCTGTACACTATTCATGTCTCAGTTGTGTCCTCCCAAAACTTCTGTCTCTTTGAAAAGACCTGAAAAATTGATATCCTGTGCTACTTTTCAGAAAAAAAGAAGCAGTTGGACTACCTATAAATTCTGCAGTCTATTTCTCTGTGTAATTTTGTTCATTGTTGGAGAGAAGAGGTGTTAAGTCATATTACCCTTTTCCCAGTGGGACATCCTGCTTAATTTACACTCTGGTTCCTGTTCTTTTTTTAATATTGTCATTTCCATCGTAAGGGCTTAGATAATTTAGCATACAAATGTCTATCCGGTTGTGTTCATGCTTGCATGGTACAAATTAAGTACATGATACTTGGGAAATGTACCCAAAAAGTTCTGTGATTTCTCTCCATGGAAGAATGAGAACCATATAAAGGATCAGAGTTTTGTCACATTGACCTGGATATATTCTGGCCTTGTTTGAGGGACTGAATGTTATTTGCTGCTTCACAGAAAAATCAAGGGAGGGGCATGTTCCACCACAAAAAATGATGGCATGCTACTCTGGGATATCTGTTCTGGACTTGATCGGCAGAGAACCTTGAGTGTTGTTTAAGAGAATATTTTGTATTGTTGAAAATGCTTAATTTCTGAAGATGCCTCAAGACGTAAATTAAAACACTTGCTTACTGCTTCTCAGGGGGATTAGAACGTCCTGACCTTCTCCCAATGCTTCAAAGCATCAGAGAGGGCTCTTCCGACATGAGGCCTGCTGCTTCCGGGGTAAGGGCAAACTCTCATGAGATCTCACAAGATCTTGCCCAAACATCCAGGAAAATGAAGAAGGAAGGGAAACCCTAGAGCTGATGCTTACATCAGTAGGATTTTTTTACTTCACAGCATTGAACTTTATTTCACAGGGACTGCAGAGCATCATAAAACCTGTCTGGCACGTTGACAGTTGCTCTGCAGTCCCTGTGAAGTATTCCTCCTGTCTGGACACAGCCTAAATGAAATATCTCCCTTTCCCTGAAATGGTACACTGTGGAGAGGGAAAAAGCAAAGTGTTGCAATTCAGCACTAGTAATATTAGAAAGTGCTCAATAGGAGACATCTATGGAACTCACAGAATCCCATATCATAAAGTGTTCTAGTGAGCTAGTTTGGTCTAGTGGTTAGGGAGTCAGACTCTTATCTGGGAATATCATGTTCAATTCTGCCCTCCCCCATAAAGCCAGTTGGGTGACCTTGGGCTAGTCACAGCTATTTTCTGAGTTCTCACAGCCCCACCTACCTCACAGGGTGTTCCGTTGTGGGGAGAAGCTTTGTCAGCCGCTCTGAGTCCCCTTAAATGGGTGAGAAAAGCAGGGTAGAAAAGCCAACTCTTCTCCTCCTCCTCCTCTTCCAAGTGAATCCTTGCCTTCCCATGAGTAGAATTACTACTGCATTGCTAACTCATACAAGTCAAATTTGATTAATCAGAAAGTTGGTCTTTTTTAATTGACTTAGAGTTTAAATTTACCATCTTGGAGGATGAATACAGCTCAAAAATGTTGACATCAATCTCACTTGCTGAAAATATTCTGCTCTTAGACCTCTTTTCAGATGCCTCTAGCGGCTTAACAAATTTTGCCCAGAAAAATTCCAGCACATTGGCTTTCTTGAAAGAATGTCCGGTGAGCGCCCCTTCAGTGTATTATCTATTTCCCTGGTCACCTGAATAATGAAAACATTAAGCATAATTTTCTGTGTCAGCATCTTGGGAACGGATAAGGGGACACAGTTACTAATCTTCTGTTTTCAAATTGCTAAGCACACTGCTAGTATTGAAGCTGAACATTAAGAATTGCCCTCTGTGTTATCAGTGAAAAATCTAGGGCAGTACTCAAGTCATGATATTCAAACCCCGCATTTTTAAACAAGCACCATTTTCTGTTTTTATTTTTGGTATTGTTAAGGAGAAATTTACTTAAATAGGGATGTGCATGAAATTTTTTTGGCATTCCATTTGAAACGAAACGAATGTTCAAAAACCCATATTCGTATGAATAGAATGCATTCGAATGTGTTAAAATTCTATTTGATATGAATCTGTTCGTATGTATCCATATGAACATTCAATACATATCTGCTATGAACAGATACCTATTTGATACAAATAGATATGTATCTGTATATGAACAGATGCGTATCTGCTATGAACAGATACATACTGTATATTCCGGCGTATAAGACGACTGGGCGTATAAGACGATCCCCAACTTTCCAGTTAAAATACAGAGTTTGGGATATAGTCGCTGTATAAGAAGACGACACCCAGCGTATAAGACAACCCCTGACTTTTGAGAAGGTTTTCCTGAGTTAAAAAGTAGTCTTATACGCCAGAATATATATACAGTATATGCATATGAGTAGATACATATCTGCTATGAATAGATATGTATCTGCATATGAACAGATACTTATCTGATACATTTCCCCAGCTTAACGAATGTCCGAACTGTTCATACGGATGTCTGGAAACATTTGTTCAAATGTTAGCATACAAATATTGTAACATTTGGTTCGCATTTGAATGCCTGAATTTGACTGAATTTTGAATGTTACTAATATTTGTGCACATCCCTAGGCTTAAATAAAGCGGAGGGTTCTCCCCCACCCTGCCACCATCTTTCCACAAGTCCAAAAGAACCACAAATAATTAAAACAGCTGGCAAGGATAGGAAAGAGTTCAATTCTCTTGTATTCCATGCTCCATTTATTTGTTAGCTTATTGTGGATTGATTGGCTCTTACATCTGGTCATGAAGGCTTAAATAAGCTAGAAAAGTGATTGGGGAAAAGTGAAGCATAGGATTCCATGCCCCTGGATTTCATGGTCTTTTTATTCTTAAAGGTAGTCATTTTGGACATGGATACACAATTTTATGTATTAAAAATATTGCCCTGTCTAACTTGTGTATTATTTTTTGAATTGAATCCCTCCCCCTTTCTTTTGAGGCTTCTTTGTATGTAAAACTCACCCAAGCATTTGAAGCACAATAATACTGTGATGGTTCACTATTTGTTTGTCTTGTCCCATTCAGAAGTTGACCTGCCTTGACCTCTCCAGAAATTGCTCCCCTCTTTGTCCCTTCCAAATGCTAGCTCCCACTTTGTTCTCTCCAGATGTTGGCATGTGCCTTATCCTATCCAGAGGTTGGACCAGGCCAGACATTGTTCCCATCATGATGAATGGTCAGATATGTTTGAAGCTGCAAAGAAATTGGGAAGAAAACAGTTGTCTGATAACCAGTTGTTTTGTGCATCATCTGTAATATTTTGACGCTTAGCTGCATCTTCTGTTGTTCCAAGTCTTGGTGCTGCAGAACCTCACTGCCTTCTTGCACGTACTTCCACTGTATACTGTTCTTCCCAATTGGCCCAGTGCCCCCAAGCATTGTCATAAATGTGCCACTTCTATTTCCAAGGACAGCTTGAGATCAAATATGCCCTCGTTGGCTCTCCTGAGGCACCATCCCTAATTTAATGGTGAGCAGTCCGAAGGTTTTCTTGTGAAGTCTCAGGATATCCCTTTGTGCCTGCAGCCGGATTCTGCCACTCACACCTGGCTCATATCCAAAATTGACACTGCTGCCACCAGTGAACAGACAGGACTCTGGTAAAGCCCCCTCAGTGCTGGCTCCTCTGATCAGTTTAGTGCATGGCAAGTCAATTTAATCTGGTGTCACACAATGACTCACATCTGTGAAACAGTTGCATTCTGTCCTGCAGAAGAAAAAATTTTGTGTTCCCTTAATGCTCCCCTTATATTGAGCCAGTTTATCTGCCAGTTGTTCAAGCCTGCATCAGTTTTAGATTTCATGGCCTAGTTTTAATATGGCTGATATTTGCAATGCACTAAAAATAGGCCTCCACGTTTTATATCTCTACTTAATGTACAGTTTATTGTCTCAAAGAAAACAACAATGACTTATGTACCCTCTTTCTTTGCCAAGAAACAAGTTAATGTTCAACCATTTAAATCACTGCCTCATGCCATTAGGTTTACCAGTTTAGTTAACTCTGCTGCCGTTTGTAACCATCCATTAATTATTTTGCCAGACAGCAGTTGGCAAGTGCACAGAAATTTGAAAAGAGAGAAATTAAACACACCAATCTTTATCTGATTGTTAAGCACTCCAGCTGCACAGAGAAACAAGACTACACAATTCAAATTAATTTCACAAAGCCAGATCTTTATCAAAATACATTTCTTCGTGCTAGAGGATTTTTAGGATCTGAAAACTCACTGTTGGGTCCCACTTTCATCATGGTTAAGATGGCTGTCGATGAGGAATGTGTCCATGTCCCCATGAAACACTTAGGGCTGGAAGATGGGCAGAGAAAACTATGTAACCTCACAAAATGAGTTTCTTCCTCTCAGTTCCGTCATACCATCTTCTGATTTATTGTTTCAACTATGCTTCTGTTGTGCGTTTTGTGAAGAGGGCCCCTTGTTTCAAGAAGGAAATTGCTTCTTAGATGTCTAGTGAAATATCTGGAAATATACCTTTAAAGAATGAAGGCACTGACATTTATCTCTGGTGGTTGTTCCACAGTCTAGATATCATAGCCAAAATGTTCCTTCCTCTTATCTTAATCATTCATTATTTGGAGGAACATCAGGAAAGTCTTCCTAGATAGCCCTAAGAAAGTCTTCTTATATAATTAAGGTACAAGTAGCTTAACTACTTGGCATGCGAGAGCTTGTTTGTTACCTGTATTAATGAAAAAGGTGATGCATCATCTAAGGATGGCCTACATAGCATTACCTGCAGTGTCTACAAAATTAATGCACTGCAATACGTTACAGATAAGGTATTTTTCATAATTGCAGAGAGAGAAACAACCAAGCATGTTGGCTTTTGAGTAAAGTGGAGAGTGTGCAGACCAGATGGGCTTTGGACAGAACAGTAAACATTGCTGGACTGTCCCTATGGGCTACCTGGACTCCCCTGACTTATTAGATGTTCTTTATAGAAGGCAGGTGACCTGTGGTCCATTTGTGAGAATTCAGTAAGTCCCAGTGAGCAGAGCTTGTGGTCAAAGATAACGAAAGGGGCTCCTTGATCCTTCTTCACCTTCTGCAATGTCTCAGACAGCAGTTCATTTGTCTGTGTGGTGTACGACGGAGGTGCTAGTGACAGCTTTGGAAACTTCTGTATTTGCTTCTTACAATCTAAAGAATCATAACCTAGGCTACTTTCACAGCGCTGCCCCATACCAGTTGTTTTGTAGAACCATCTGCAAACTGTTTGAGCTGTAATGCACGGCCCTTTCTTAATCTGGATCAGAGGACCTCTGAGGTGAATCTGGAGCTCCACATTTGCATGTTAATCTGGATCACAGAGACCCTGACCCCCATTAGATCTACTTCATCTGCACAAGATGGAGCCAGATCCATATCAACAGGCCCTTGATTCAGATCTATTGTAGGCCTGATATATCAGTTCTGCAATCTGGCCCAATCTGGATCATGCAGCTGTTCAGGTGCCATGCTTCCATGATCTGGAAGCACTGGGAAATGTAAGTCATCAGTGCACTGTAATGTGCCACCCAAAATCACCCCTGCATGCACACATCCCTAGCTGTTGGGGTGGGGTGGAGGCGGGGGCAGTTGCCAAACTCTTGCAAGCTTCACAACCTCAGGAGGCTTGATCCAGATTAGCACCATCTGGATCTACCGCACATCAGGGCAGAAAGGGCCCATGATATGTCCAGTTCAGTGGTACTGAACTTCCTATAAACTGTATTCCCCACAAAATGTGAATGTCAGTGTTCTCTTATTCTGATTTCTTCTGAGGCATCTGAAATGCCTACCACTACAAATAGGGAGTGGAAGGCCCTGCTTCAGAAACTGATATTTATATTTTAGTCGGCTCACATTTTTATTGTAACCTGCCCTGAGGCTTCTGGGTATGGGTATGGGGAGATAAAAAGAAACTAGTATTCAACACTTGAAAAATATAAGTATTATATAGATGCAGGCTGATAAGCCTAATGCCTTATTGAAACATTTTGTAGGATGATGATGATATCCTGCCCTTCACCAAAAGGTTTCAGGGTGGGTCACAACAGTAAAAAAAAATAAAATATATGAAACATATTTAAAATATAATCCTCCTTTCTGGGTTTTTCATAGATAATTTATTCTGTAAGTTCAGAAGTATTTACTTATATTTGATCATCTTGGTCACAGATTAAGAACTGTGTCAGTAATTAACTAGAGTTAAACTACGAGCCTTTTCACACAGGGGTTTTTCAAACGCATGGAGGGCATGTTGGGACGCAGCATTTGCTCTTGTGGGCGGCGGGATCCATTCCAGGCGGGATCCATTCCAGGCCGCCCACAAGCGTCCCAACGTGCCCTCCATGCGTTCGAGTTTCAGAGCACTAAAAAGTGCTCTGAAACCGCCCCGGTGCGGTCCGACCTTCTCAGAGAGAAAGCATTTGCATGCTCTCTCTCTGTGACAGCTCGGCCCCTCCCCCAGGCTGCTCCCATTGGCTCCTATGGAGCCAGTGTGGGCAGCCGGCTGCCTTCTGTCCCTGGGTTCCTGCTCACTCCCGAGCCCCAGATCAGGCTCTGGGGGTGGGCAGGAACCCCAGCCAAAAGCCCCCTACCCATCCAAAGGGTCTTACCTTTTCCTGCAGACTCCATTCTGTGTAGAAAGGCTGGGCCGTTCTGAGCACGCTCGAGGGGGCGGCCCCTCATTGGCTGGCTTCTATTGCCCATCTGAGCATGTGCGGGTGCCCACTTTCCCACTTTGACTATGCCTCTGAAAGAAAAATCCAAACAAGGAACAGCTATCCATTTGTTGCAAATATACTGTAAAATAATTAAAAGCTAAAGATCCAATGTTCAGTCCTCCTGATGTAGCCAGTTCCAGTGTTGTCTCCACCATAAACGCTGTAGGTCGCCTTGAATGACTTGAGCTGAACATCTGCAAAACAACACAGCTCACTTACTAGGAATGCTTAGAAAATGTACTTCTGTGAAGTGGGATGAATGTTCTAAAGTCCTGCTTAATTGCTGGCAATGAAAATGGGCTTTTTCAGTGATCTCTGTGCTTGGCTTTGGCTGTGCAGTGTTATAAGCTGTGTTCAGTGGCGGTGGATAATTCAACAGGTGATTGCTCATGGGATGTGGTGGTCAAACACTGATGGATGCCTGCTAGCCATGCTCTGCTCTGGAATCACACTTTTGCCCACAGGATGGTATGACAGGCCACATGGGATCAGGCGTTCACTTCCATTCCAGTTTACTAGTGTTTCCCTCCACCACCTGAGTATAGCCTTAGACATAATTCATAAGGCAATAAAAGTGTGCATTATTCCATGCCTACTTTGAAATCTGAAGAGATGAAATAAACATGACTTTGTGATCTCCTGCTGTGTGTGTGTTTTCAATAGGAAATAATTCAAACTGCATGTGTCTCCAACAGTGGCTGTAACCAGACAGCTCAAAAGCCCAGGAACATCCTAACACCATGTTGGAATTACCAAACATATTCATTGCAATCTCAATGTAGTCCCGGCAAATAGAAGCAAAATCCTGAAATAATGTTTTGTCAGGGTAAAGAACTCTGTCCCTAGGTTTTCTCTTTTAGCAATATAACTTACTGTATCTGGACTTGCTTCCAGGCTTTTTCCCTGATGAAAATGCCCTTTGCACAAGTGTAGGGGTAAAGCCTAGATGAAAATAGCCACTGCTCAAGCAAGTGGTTGGTCGCTTAAGCGGTTCTGGAGCTTGATCCTTCAGAATCATCCCAGGAGCAAGTGCCTGAACTGAATGGTAAGGGCCCATGTTTGATCCAGGATTTGACCCTGCCATCTGGCAGGGGCGGCGAGAGGCAATTGCAGAATCTAAACAAGGTCTCCCATTTTCTTTTCCTGACTGGAGGCAGCCACTGTGTTGTGTGAGATTTATGCTGCCTACTTCAGAAAAGGTTCAATTGTGCTTCCCAGTACTGTAAAACTTTCTGTGTGGCCCTGCGTCACCAGAGCGGGTTAGGACTAAGAGACATACTCTGTATGCGTGCTTGTGCATATCTTTTATGTTGTAGGTCCTGGATGATTAGCAGATTACCTTTGATTTCGGTTACTAAGTTGCTGTGAAACCTTTGAACAGACTGTCTTGCTTGGAGAAACAGAAAAACATTTATTTCCTTGCATTGGATGGTGTTGACAGCGTTGATCCTTCGCAAGTCCTGTGGTGAAGCTCCTTTATGTTCTTAAAGAATATTCAGAATTTTTTTTAAAAAGATGTGTCACAGTGGTCCCTTCCAGACTAGCCATTAAAAATCTGCAGTTATATAAAAATTTGCGGCTTACCTGCCTGCGAAGTCACGACATGTTGTTTCCATTCCTAATAAAGTTCTGCAGCTTCTTGGCAGCTGCAAGACTTGCATGGCGCCTGCAGTGAGGACAGCAGGAAACTTCAAATTAACCTGATACTGCGGAGCAAGTGTTGATCATTCCGCAGCAGGTAAATCAGCAGTAGCAGCGGCATAATGCACCACCACTACAAAGTAACAGGTGTCAGGTGTGACACCCACACACCGACTCTGCATCAGAATGCGCAGTATCCCAGTCTAGACACACCCAGTGATGTGCTCACTTTCTTGAAAAATAAATTCTCTTCGTACATAGCCTTATTATAAACAACAACAACAATAAAAAGAGCTTCTATGCTGGAGATACATGTAAATGACATGCAGCTTTTCTGTTGTGTTTCCTTCTTTGAACAGAGGCCAATCTGAAATCTACTCTAGATGGTTTGGGCTGCCAAGCAAATCCTGTTATGTCTGAAGTGCCATTACTGCAATGTTTATAGGAGGCTATTTTTAACTCTGCTTTAAGGATATTGCAAGCTCATGGCTTCCTCTCATACATAGTGAACCCAAGGTGTTAGAGGCCCTGTTGCTTTAACTGTTCGGGTATGTATCTAATGTAATAAGCAAGTTGTATAATTCTGTGCAAAAGGATATTAAGTCATTGTTTATGATTCTGGACTATTTAAAATAAGGACTTAAAGCATTTGATTGACATGTAGAACATGAAGTGTGGTTTTCAAAGAGCATGGAATATGTAAAAGAAGATGTTTGCATCCTTAAATGATGCAGATGGAAGGAATGAACATGTGTCAGATAAGAATAATGTTGGTCTAGAACAGTGATGGTGAACCTTTTGTGCTCAGTGTGTCAAAATTCGCAAGAAAACCTAGCTTAACTCAGATGCTGTGTCACATCTAGAAATATCCATAATTTTGTGATATTTGTAGCTCTAGTAAAAAAGTTATATTTTTGATATATGTATTTTATTAAAAGCAAAAACAAATAATTCTTTACATTTGCTACATCTTCAATTGAAAGTTGATATTTCGTACACTTCAAGAACAAACAAGCACTACACGCCCAGGTGCCAGGTGTGTCACCCAAAAGGGCTTGGCGTGTCACCTGTGACACGCGTGTCATAGGTTGGCCATCACCGGTCTAGAAACTGGCTATTATAAGGCCATCCTGGCTTCATCCCAGGTCCTCTATGAAGTTGATGAGCAGGAGAGTTAGAAGGAACAAACGAAAGTATTTTTTTTCACCCAGAGGGTCTTTGGTCTCTGTAATTCACTACCATGTAATAGCAACAAGCCTGGATAATTTTAAGAAAGGGTTAGACAAATTCTTGGAAAATAACTATATCAATGGGTACTAGAATGGATGCTTAGGTACTGCCTACAGGTTGCAGAGCGAATTCAGGATGCCTCTGAAGGCCAGTTGCTCCTTTTATGTTACATAGCACACTCACATATATTTAATGTTTCCTTTCTAAAAGAAAAGAGAAATGATTATGTCCCTGATGAGTATAAATCAGTAGATTGTGTGGCAATTGAGTACATTCACATACCTAAGCATAAACCGCTCTTTGTAGAAGCTGGTCAGTAGAACAAATGGGAAGAGTTATTTCTTTGAGTTTCTTCTTAAATAAGAATATCTAAAGACAACTAGATCACATGCCTGTATTTTTAGCTTTTGAGTCTTGAGGCATCCTGTTAACCTGGTGAAATTTCCTTGCCATTTTTCCCCTGTCTACAGTTAGGCAAATTCAAATGTGGGGGGATTATGTCAATTTCCCCCCTCCAGATACTCTTTGGTCTAGTGGTTAGGGAGCTGGACTCTTACCTGGAAATACCGGGTTCAATTCCGCCCTTCCCCATGAAGCCAGCTGGGTGTCCTTGGGCTAGTCATAGCTCTCTTCTGAGCTCTCACAGCCCTACCTACCTCACAGAGTGTTCTGTTGTGGGGAGAAGAATAGAAAGCTTTGTTGGCTGCTTCTTAATTTAACATCACTCCCTGTTTTCTTTTACAACTGAGCTGCTTCGTTGTTGGGGAGGCTTTATGATATTTCCTAAGCTGCTGCTAGGTTGATACGCTTTCCTCTGCTACCAGCTGTATTCTTCATCCAATAGAGGATTTTCTTAAAGCAGTTAAAGTCTAGGTTGATGAGGTTCAGCAGAGAGTTACACACAGGGCTTGACTTTATGGTCTTTAGCAACTGACATTTCTTCCCAAACAGAGTTCCACAGGCCTTCTGTTGTTGTTGGGTCCCACTGAGTCATGACCTATGCCTTGTTGACTTCATGGGCACCTCTGTGCAGTTTTCCAGGCAGAGACACAGAAGTGGTTTTCCATTGCCTACTTCTGGAGAGAGCCTGGGGCTTGAACTGGCGACCCTCTACTTTCCAGTCTGTTTGCTCCACCACTGAGCTCTCCGGTACTTCACTGCAGTTACAAAAGCGGTGGAGTAGTGTCCAGATGGTGGTTAATAATCTGTTTCAAGAGTAATAAAAGCAGCATTTGTGATCTGAATTTAGAGTGTAGCTCTGTTGAAGGAGGATACAGGCTTCAAAGTATAATACTAGCAAACTCTCCAGCCCCACCCCGTGAAGCTGCCTAGGAACACAATTTAGGCAGACTTCCTGCTCCCACAGAATCTGCAGCCTGCTGATACTGTGCCCACTTCCTGCTTCTCTTTGGCTAATTTATGAAAGTCACACCTTTTCTCACCCTCTCTGTCTCTCTCTCTCCTTCTTTAAAGTCATGGTTACAATGCCCTCTATCACAGTAATTATCTTCTCCCAAAATAATTTGTATCTTGGGCCAAGACATGGCGGGTGATGGTGCACTGAAAAAATATCTCCTATATATAGCTTTCCTCCTCTTGAACCCCCTTGTGAGATCAGGTTTGTAGCCATCTCTATGGACAATAGTTTAGTTTTACAGTACCACCAAGACAGTTGGGGAGTTACTGCTGTGATTGTTACAGATGAATGGGGTGGTGCTTTTGTTCGCTTCGTGCTGCCTCGTTGTGGTAGGAAAGCCAAAAGCCAGGTTTTAAGGTAGTTAAAAAAATATTCACTGATCTATCCAGAGTTTTCTGCTTCCTCTGCAAGCATGTCAAGGGAAGGTTCTAAAAATAGGAAGTACTTGATAGGATGTTGCTCACTTCCTCTTTGGGCAGTGAAGGGGGGAAACAACCTCTACACCATAGGGCAAAAACGAAATGATATGATAACAGTTTCTATAATGCTTGCCTAAAATGTATGGAATTGGATGGAAGCAAACTTGAGTTTTTAAAGGTTTTTCTATTTAAATGGTGCTTTGAGGGTAGAGCAGATATTGGAAGGTCCCCATCCTGTTTCTTCTTTCTTTGATTCAGCTCCTACTGATAACCAGTACTTAGGCCCTTTCTGTATTGGGTCTTATTCTGGGATATATCCCAGAATAGACGCCTACTGTCCACATGCTAGTAAAAGTGGGCCTGCTGTAATTTGCACTAGTCTGTGGGTTGCAGGCCCCCTGTTCTGGCATGTATCCAGAATAAGGCCCAGTTCAGAAAGGGCCTTAAGCCTTCTGTGGTGTTTGATAGAATTGGAAAGAATAGAATTTGACGGTCAAAACTTCCATTTATTTTGAATAATGCTACTGCTTCCCTCCTCTCCAGTCTGCTTGTAGTAGGTCTTAGTTCTCAACTAAAACCTGGTGAACTGTCATTGGAACAATATCCCCCCCACACACACACTGATTCAATGAAGGCCCCATCCAGATGGGGGGATTGAAGTACTATTATGGCACCAGTATAATGGGCTTGCCACCGTTATCTATGGCAACCCCACCATCGCCCTGGCTTTTCTCCCCCTAAAATGTGTGAAAAACTATTGTTGGAAAACCTTATTTATATTGTGGACAGAGCCACCATCTTTGCTCCATCCACCATGCATGCATTGAGGCCAAAACAGCTGGCCTTGCATGCAGAGAGGTGGCAACTAGGGGTGTGCACAAATGCAATTTTTGGGATTCGATTCGAATATCCAAAAATTATATTCGATTTAAATCTTTAACATTTGAATTTACCCAAATTCAATTTGAATTAAACAAATTTGAATCTATTTGTTCAAATTTTCCGTTCAAATTTGCCCGTACGCATCATTACGCATCCTGCCTGTGTGCATCCTGTATTTATCCCATATTCATCCCATATGGATTCTTACAAATGCATACTGGCACAGGAAAGATGCATACGTACCCATACACATATGAATGTCTGAATAATTCGAACCAATAGATTCAAAAATTTGAAATTTGTTTCAATGTTTAAATTCAAATTTCTGGACATTCAGTTCGACTTCAAATGTCGAAATGTGGACGAATTCAATCGAATTTCGAATGTCTTTGAATAATCATGTACATCCCTAGTGACAACACACACATCCACGCAAAGACCACACAGTCACAGCACTGTCTAGTTGGAGGTGATAATTTCAGGGGAGCAATCCACAACCATTGTCTGGAGGCAGCCCAAGTATAATTAGTATTGCAGCCTTAAACAGTGGAATAATTAGGATATATGTATTAAATGAGTTTTCCTGGTGCTCTGCTTTTCTCTGTGTTGTTTTACACTGTGACCTTGAAAAGAAAAAAGGCAGCGAAAGATGAGTGGAGTCTGGTGGGAAAGTTAATATGAGAAATTTTCCTACACTGCATCATCAGGCACCTATCTTGATCCAAAGTATTTCCAACTTTCTTATACCAACCAACAAGATCAGCTTTCTGTTTAAAAATTGTCCTCTGAAGGCATCCCATTTATTTCTGTGCTCATTCCACTTAACACCTTTTCCTTTTTTCTTTTCCCTTTGAAGTTTATCAATCATTTTTAGCAAAAATGCCAAAGCTGTTGACAGTTGAGAAATAAAAGTTTAAAACTAATAAGCACACAGCATTATTCAGTACCCTCATGCTGTGGCTGGATGAATGAGTTTTCCTCAAATTAGCAGGATCCAATCACTGATGTTGCTCTCTCTGGTTGCATTCAAATAGAGCAGCGGTTCTCAACCTGTGCGTCGCGACCCCTTTGGGGGGCGAACTACCCTTTCAGAGGGGTCATGACGAGTCTCCCACCTTCTCGCTCCATCCTCATCTGAGCTGCTCGCCCCCCATGGTTGTGGGTCTCCACAACATGAGGAACTGCATTAAAGGGTCATGGCATTAGGAAGGTTGAGAACCACTGAAATTGAGCAAAAAAGCAGCTCATAAGTGCCTTAGAGTAGGTAGCTTATTCCCCTCTTAGTCTTATCCCATCTCTAATACAAAGTTTCTGGTCTAGAATGTTTACGGGCAGACTGGTATGTGAACAATCCCACCTGGGAGCCATCTCTGAGCTACCTCAGAGGTGATGTTCTTAAAAACTTTGTGTGAACTATCCTTTGTCCCTGAGCAATGGAGTTCCACAGGCAAGTTGCCACTGCCTCACTTTCCTCACAGTAAAACACAGCTGGGGTCGCCACAGAGAACTTTCTTTGTCAACCTTGGTGCCCACGTAAATGGGCATAAGAACAGGTGTTTTGAGCCAGATTCAGAGTTGATCAGGACTTCGTAGTGTGGAGGCAACTAGCATGAGTGCCTCAGGCCTGTTCCAGAGTCTCATAAAAGAGCAGTAAACGAGTGACCTTTTGCTGATCTTCATTCCCAAGTTGCATGAACATTGGTCAGAGCTAATGATACTTAAAGCTTGATACCATTTTGAGGGCCACAGATTCGCCACCTTTGTGTGGTACTTGGGTTGTCAAAGTAGCCTTTGTGGTTCTGAGATGAGATGGTTTTCTAGGATTCTTACTTGCATTTGTGTTTGAAGTATTGTGTTGTGTACTTTGCTAACAAAATTTTAGGAATGAGCAGTACAAGTTTAGTGGAGCAAAGAAACCAGGCAATTTATGCATTGTAGCTTCAACAGAAGTCAGCTCCTTGTAGGATCAGCACTGGCAACGTACTGTATGGTCTTAAGGCTATGAGTATTGGAGATAGGTTTATGGATTTAAGGCCACAACTTTAAGTTTGTGAAAATCTGGGGGGTGGGGAATCTTGCAGATGACTGTTGCATACATCAGGAAGAACACGAGTCTCACGTGCTTCTCTGCAATGGGATGACTGAAGAAAGTGTAGCATTGTGGAAAGGTTGATATTGTGAATTCTTTTTAAAGGAACCGAAGTTGGGGCATTTTGGGATTTTGCATTCTGTCCTGTCCATTCTTTTGTGCAATTTTAGGAATTTATAGCTAACATAAATATTCCAAAAGGTTACGAGTTGTGAAGCTGTCCAAAATAAATAATTCTAACTGGACCTGTTGCAGTCAAATTCTCTTCCTTAGGTTGAGGACAGGAACAGGTAGTGTACAAGGCCAATCACCTTGTAACCTTTCTTTTATTCAGGGGAAATTCCATACCGCATGCTGGTAATAATGCCCCAAAGTAGCCACTAGTTGACAGCTGAAAATCTAGATTTCCTTCTGCTGTAGGGTTGTACGGGTTTTTCTAGGTCGGTGATGGCCAACCTATGACACGCGTGTCACAGGTGACACGCCAAGCCCTTTTGGGTGACACACCTGGTCACCCTGGCACCTGGATGTGTATTGCTTGCTTGTTCTTGAAGTGTATGAAATACCAACTTTCAATTGAAGATTTAGCAACAAAAGTCACTAATGTAAAGAATTATTTGTTTTTGCTTTTAATAAAATGCATATATCAAAAATATAACTTTTTTACTAGAGCAACAAATCACAAAATTATGGATATTTCTAGAAGTGACACAGAACCTGAGTTTAGTTAGGTTTTCTTGTGAATTTTGACACACCGAGCTCAAAAGGTTCGCCATCACTGTTCTAGGTGGACAAACAATTTGTTCTTTTCTGTGGTGGGACTCCTCACTCATATACTTGGTTCAGAAGAAAGAATTGATCCTATGTCTGGAATGCCTGGAAAAGAGAAGATAATAAATTTCTCAGTGTCAGACTGCTTCTATCTAATCTTGAGTGCACTATTGTGGAACACTGGTCCAATGACTCAAACACAGTCAAAACTATTGAAGTCATTAAGTAAGTTGCAGATTTATTAAAGTCAAGAAGAGAATGGATATAGGTTTTCTTTTTAAATTGTGTGTTGGTCATCTTTTTAGTCAAGGTTCCGTTTGATTTCCTGTCCTAAATTTGGCTTTGTCAAAAATCATAATGCTAAAATCTGAAGATTACCCCTAAAATTGTTTGACGTTGCATTTGAGCAGGAGGAGCTTAACATAGTTCAAAATTAAGGAGATTTCTGACTTCGCCAGGTTGCAGCCCTTTATGGCACAGGAAATTTAGGATTATTAAGCAGACAGGCACTTCCTGGGTTACAGTTTCACTACAGGAAACGGTTTCTTTTTTGCTTTCCCTCAACTAAGCCAGTGGAGAACAGTGAGCCTAAAGTCTTGCAAGCTACTCCATTTGAGTAATTTTATCTCTTACGCATATCTGTCTTGTGTATCTCATTTTCTCTGGGGTTTTTCCCACTGACCTCCCTTAATCTGGATCGAAGACGATCCAGATCTAAAGAATGGGCCCTTCAACTAATCCGGATCTAGTAGATAATCCGGATTAAGGGAGGTACCCAATGCGTCCGCAATGGTGGTGCAGCACCCAATAGCAATGGGTGCTAGCCTGCCTGCAGTGGAAATGCCGGAGCACCCATGTGGTGAATCTGGATCAACCCACATGGGGCCCGCCTGTCACTGCAGGTTTGGGGGGTGGTGGTGCAGTCTCTGTAGACACTCTGAAGATTCTTCAAAGATTCTTCAGGGCCACTTCAGAGAATCTCCAGAGCTTTGTCAAAAGCTCCATAGTTTCTCCGGAGCAATCTGCCGCAAACTTCAAAGATTCTCCAGAGCCTTTGACAAAGGTCCATAGGATTGGTATTGCTCTCACGTGGGGTCCTCTTTGGAGCCTGTGCTATTCTTCAGAGCCAGCTTCGGAGATTGTGGACAGGCTTTGGAGCATTGAGTTTTTGGGCAACCCCCCCCCCATGGGTGCGCCCCCCCCCCCCCGGGAGCCCCTCTAGATGCCATTGCCTGATCACGGTCCTTATCTGGATTTTATGCCTGAAGACCCCATTGTAGACCCCTTTAATGGGATCTACAGGAAATCCAGACTGTAGGTCCTGAAGGACCCATTCAATCCAGATTTCCCTAGAACTGGTAGAAACAAATGTGGCTCTAATGGGGTCTGCTGTGGAAATGGGGTCTTCCTGCTCTGAGCCTAATGGATCCCTAATGGGTACTTAATGGGTACTTAGTGCTAGTGAAAACATCCCCCACCCCAGACTCTTAGGTTTAAAAATGTTCAGTTCATCTTGTTGTAAAAGGACAAATTGCTCGGCTGTGAGAGGTTACAAGAACAGCCTTTATTGCTGTTGCAGATCATTTCCAGATTCAGCTAAAAAACTTCCTTCCTGCAGTGGTCCTTCCTGGCAACCTTCTATACCCTGTCCGAGCACTTTATGTTCTATTTTAAACTATGTTTTAATTGTTCACAAATTGTATCTTTTTACTTTGCAAACTGCCCTTCAATCTTGGGTGAAGAGTGGGAGATATGAATGCTATAAATTAATTCATGAATTACTTGTAAGTAAGGAAATTGTAACATGCCCCAGATATCTGGGAAGCATTTGACCCTTTCCGGTGGTGCAACACGTTGCAGACAGATTGTTGGCTGGAGCAGGAACTGAAGAGTATGTGGCAATTTTGATTAATGCTCATCCAGAAAGATAAAAAAATTACACAATTTATGAGTAGTAGATTTATCCCACTTCATTTAGTCCATAAATCAAACCATATACAGTGTTGGCCTGTGTCCTACAAACATTTTTTTTCCTAAGGGAATGTTTTACAATTGCAAAATTGAACTACATAATGGTATGATGATACTTATTGAACTGCACACAAACAAATCTAAATTTTAACTTCAGTGGTATATAGATGTGGCTTAAGCTGTACTGATGGCTAGTTTATTTCTACGATCAGTTAAACACATGAATTTAATGTCTTAAACACTGTGGGTCATTGGTCACTCATCTTTGTCCTGCCTCTTGTGTTTCATGGACAATGAAGATGAGGACGTACTTTTTGACAACTGCTCTTTTGTAAAAGGCTCTTCTAAGAGACATTCGTCAATTCAGCCCCTTCATTTTGCCCAATTAAGCATTAGAGCAAAATACAGCTATTCTAGGAGCTTTGCATTATCATTCTCTTGAATTTATAATTTGAATACTTTCCTTATGATTTTATACATTATATGAATTGGTTTTGATCTCTTATGTCACTTCAAATTCACTTTCACAAAATAATTTTTTAAATGCAAATAAATGCTTCCATGTTCAGGACAGACATTAGGTGCTAATATCCGTGCATAGATAATGGGTGTTTTTCCACTGTCACTAGAAGTACCCATTAAGTACCCATTAATGGGTACGTAATGGCATTTTTGTACCCATTAATGGGTACTTAATGGGTACTTCTAGTGACAGTGGAAAAACACCCAATGATTGCTCCTTGAGTCCTGAATTAGGATGTCTTCTGATGTAGGCCGAAATTTGTGATTTTCCTTGCGACTGAATGTTGTAAAATGTAAAATATAATTGGGAGTGCCAAGCAGGAGATAAAAATAATGAAAATACAATAGAAGCATCTTCAGGATGTCCCTCAGACTGTCTGCTTCGTTAAGCACGCTGGGCATTTCCCTTCCATTTGCACTGACTGATTTAACGCTGTGTTCAGCCCTGGGTGTCTCTATTGTTGCTGAATTTTTGACAAAGCCAAATTTAGGACAGGAAATCAAACGGAACCTGGACTAAAAAGATGATGGATCTTAATTTTTTTCTCCTCTTCTGCTTAAAAAAGCCTGTTTTGCAAGTCTCTCTTGAACTCATACCGGAAAGGAACTACTGTACCCAAAATAAATAAATGAATGAATTGAATTTGTCATTTTGTCCATTCAGATTCACGGCTTCAGTGAAATTCCTGATGTGGTCATAAATTCACAAACAAAGATCTGAGATTAGGACTTGATTGTTTCCACACTAAAACTTTTGGAAAGCAGTAGGTAAAGCAGAGACCATTTAAAGAATTGTTATGAAGACAAAGCATTCCGTTTTGGTAGTATAACTCTCAGCTTGTATTCACACTTGAATGATCATATCCTGATTTTAAAAGTCCATTGTATGGACAAGCTTATTGGCCAGGTACAGCCTTCCTTTGTTCCTCAATTTATGCAAACTGGGAAGAAAACCATGTGGCTTTTGACTGTAGTGTCCCCAGTTTTTGCCTGAAACAACAACAACAAAAGAGACTTTATGGTTGGTTCAGTAAGTAAAGCAAAAGAGCAATATGCATAGCTGTAAGTTACATTTATAGCTGATATTAAGCTAACAGGAGATAGGATCCTGCACATCTCTGCATTGTTTATTTCCTCCAGTCTTTTGACTGACTCACATTAGTCAATAACTGCAAAGACTCTTGAACACGTTTATTTTGATAAAAAGTATATTTCAACAAAATACCTACAGTTTCTGTATATCCTGGGGCCTTTCAGCACTCCCCATCCCATCCAAAGGATGGGAATAGTGCACTCCCACTGGTGTGTACCAGCATTCACACTCATGAATGTGAGTGCTAGTACAGACCAATCCATTCTCTGTGCACCTGGAAACTCACCAAAAGTGGAGACGAAAGTCCAGGTACCATCTTCTGGGCCCCAGGCATCACCATCTTGGATCGGGATGCTGGCACCACTGGTGGTGCCATGCATGTACACTTGCATTTTCAGTTACTTGATGTGCCAGCGCGCTTGCACAACAACCCAGATAACCTGCCGGCACCCGAAAGAGTGCAGATGGTCTCCTGAGTGGCTAGGAAAGGTAAGCTTTCAGACTCGTGTGGTGCAGAGTTTCATGCACCACTGCTATTGGATGCTGTGGTAGTTGCTCGGATAGCAGGAGACATTTCTGGCGTGGAAACACCTAAAACCTCAACATGCACTAGCAAGTCAAGTGCAAAGGGGCCTCCAATTAAATTCATTGCATCCTCCCCCCCCCTTCCAGCAACATCTATATATTTTTCTTTTTTGTTTGGAAGTTTGGATCACATGTTTTAGTTCATTATTTCCATTCCCCTAAGTTCACATAATTCATCATTTCATTCAAGTCCCCTTCTATAGTCCCACAACTTAATTGTCCATCATATATCTTCTCTCTCTCCCTCTCCCCCCACCCCCCACTGTCCCTTCTCTTTCCCTCTCTCTCTTCCTCTCTCTTTCTGGACAGTTCTTAAAAGTGGAGAAGCATTTGGATGGGAGGGATTGGCCTCAGGATATGCTGTCAAATATTAATAAGGCAGAATTATGCATCTCCCTCGGTCAACAGAAAAAGCATTCCAAATAGTCAGAGAGGATTCAAAAATGGATTTTTTAAAAAGAAATATCCAAATAGCTGATATTATTTGTCTACTGGGAGTGACTCCCAATAGTGCTAGATAGTAAGCACTATCTAAATAAGCACTGGTTAACAGTGTTAATTCCATGGGAGATGTGGAGTCTGATCCAACATGATTGTGGCAGGATCAGCTTGCATCTGATTCCATTTCAAGAGCCTCAGCTGCGTAAGACTTTGCAGACACAGGGAAGAGGTTTCTATTATGTGAACAAGAACAGTTCTACATAACGATTTTGCGTGGTTATCATTTAAATATGAAAGCTTAATTTGCCAAATGGATCACTGTTACAGCAGCCTCTGTCTGCTTTTAAACGGTTTTCTGAACAGGCACTGTATTCCCAGGTGTGGTAAAATAATGTAGCCTGCAGGCTGTTAGGTAGGAGCCTTCTAGCAAGAGTATGTCAGAACACAAATGAACTTGGAACAAGGCTCTGACATGTTAACAAATGATGGGGAAGAAGAAAGAGAAAGCATCAGAAGGCAATGTATGCCACTGTCCTAAGGCAATGGATTTCAGGTTGACAGTGCAAGAAGAAAAAGATGGAAACTGGAGGAGGAGGAGGAGGAGGACTGCTGTATTAGATTGGCGCTCAGAAAAGGAAGCCACAAGGAAGTGCAGGAAGAGAAGGCTGTCTGGCCAGTGGGATCCTAGGATTGGCTTGGTCACTCAGCAACATGTTTACCTCTCAGTTGCTCCAGAATTCCATCATATCATTAAGGATCTCTTGGGATCAGTAGTGGACAAACCAGAGCTCCCTGATGTTGTAAACAACAAGCCCAAGGTCAGAGTAAGACTTTTTGTAGACATACAGCCGATAGTATGATAGTTCCAACCTTTGTGGTAAAATTTGGCTGCATTCACACTTTCCAGACTGGTATGGTATAGCAATACCATACCTGGCTAATAAGGATCCAGTGTGGTGGCTGCCATTTGCCCAAACCACTGAGGCAATGTTGGAGGCAACATCCATTGAGAGGCCAAATGTTCCCATGATGATCTGACAGCTGCGCATGACTGTGCAGGTGTGGCCACAGTCATGCAGCCATGCCCAATCTCCACACCACACAAAGAGTGTGCGAAACCATCTCTCCAGGAGCAGTCCAGCCACTTCTGGGCAAGCTGTGGGCTTCTTCTTAGGAGTCTACAGCTGGATCACTCCAGGGGTTCTGAGCAATGTGGGGGTACCTGGCCAGCCAGCAGATAGAAACTCTCCAGCTGTAAAAAGGCAGTTTATTTCACTCTCATGACCACTGAAACCTTCAGAGATAGATAAAAATAGGAAGCAAGAAAGAGCAACCTCCAGCCAAAGAATGCTACTATAACTGAGGTGATGCAATACCTCAAACACCGTTTCTTTATATATTTATTTAGACAGTTTATATGCCGCCCAATGTAGCAATCTCTGGATGATTAACAAGTGACTAAAACAATATTAATAAAGACCATATAACAATATGCTTATTGTTTAGCCAATATGGGCATATTTAAAACCAAACATTATATGAAAACAGCATTCTGTTTTGCTTATCCTTCTGGATTGTTATATACTGCCTGAACCTTCATGGCCTTAAGGATGAACAGTGCCACTCTTAGGGTGATCTATTTATCCGATCTCCTAAGCAGTGTGTGCAATTTTGCCTTATTTTCAAGAGGTTGGTGGTTCTCTAAGAGAGGTGTTATGACAGTCTCTGATGTTGTTGTACAGGTGACATTCCAGAAGGAAGCATGTCAAATCTTCTGGGACAGTGGGTGCCTCCAGGCATGTTGCATACTGTGGAGTGAATGTGCAGTCCCAGTCGTCCTGTCAGACAGGGCAGTATATCTTTCATCGTCATGCCGTAGTATATGATTGATACTGTGTGTTTACTTTAGTGCAGGAGAAAGAACTCTTGCTGCGCAGTATCTACTTAGATCTGAGTATCATGTAAATGCAGGCAGCACAATAAGAAACACCAATGAGATGCCGCTGAAAACCTGATTGGCTGCCTGAAAACACATGACTGGCCTGTCTTGACTGAATTCTAGTCGCTCCGGTGTCTCCTCAAAGAGGAAGCTATGGAGCTGACTTTTAAGTGGAGACAATCGGTTTTCCCTTTGCGATGAGTATACAGTGATCTTTTAATTAACTACAGACTTAGACAGCTAGTCGAGAGGCAACCGCATATACAGTATCCTTTGTAAGATAAAGAGTAGTAGCCATAATCTTGATGAAGGTGAACAGGTTCAGTGAGTGCTTGGGTGGAACACCTGTTAGGAACCATCTGTATTATTTTGGATTGCATAGTAGATGAAAGGAAAATAAATGGTAGAAAAATAAGTTCTGCATTTTTCTTGTGGGAATACTGAAAACATTGTGTTGTTAAAAGCAAATCACTTTTAGTATTCTTCTTTTTGCTACTGCAATAGATGGCTTCTAGGGTATTTCAAATTAGCTTCCTTGTCTCTTAAGAAGCCTATTAACCTTCATGTAAATGTACTGCAAAAAAATTTAATTGGCTTATATATAAAGCACAGTTCATGAGCCATAACCTTAATTATGTGGGGCTACAAAACCAGCAAAAGGGAACTGCTTCTAATTAGTTTGTTGAAAAGTTCAACCAGTAGGTTTTCTACTTCTCCACCTGTCTCTCCCCAAAATTCAGTTGATGTAGCCATATTATGAAAAATATAAGATTGTAAGTCCAATAAACTTCACTGAAGAAACTGAGGGCTGTCTGAGAGAATTTTTACCCCTGCTATGGTTTAGTTCAGAAATAGCAACATATGTTAGCCAGGTGATAGACATTAACCTTTCCTTTATTTTATTTTTTTATTTAGCGAGTATGAGAACAGATCTATGAATTAGATTCACATCATAGTAAGGCCCTTTGTGCCTTTAGGTAAAGCAGCATCATAGAACTGTGGTGAAATACAGTGTAACATTTTGACTCTGTAGGATCCATGTTTTTCCCCTCCATTAAAGAAAATGAGGCTGCATTTTTATATTTGGTTTGGCTCCCTGCCACCAAGTCCATTTGAATGTTTAGTCTTATTGAAATACACGCATAATTTTTGCTGCCTTGGGATGATGTTTTGAGGAGCTATCATTGTCAGAATGGGTGCAGTGGTCCTCCTAAAACTTGAGTTTCCAGTGGTTCTTTACACCACTGTGGTACCCACAGAGGTACCAATACACATGCTAAGTTATTTAATCTTTTCCATGGCAAAGAAGTACTAAGGGGAAATTGTACTGCGATACCATCTACTGCACACTCTTCTGTTTATTTAATGCTCTTTCTTTCCAGCTCTGAGAAACCTTCTGGAAAGCTGCTTTTTACCTCACACTTCAAGTCACTTTGAGCTTGAGGATGCCTGTAGGAGTTGGAGCTCTGTGGCTTTAGCCTAGCTGTGTTATCCCTAACTTCTCTTCTCATTATTTTCTCTGGCCTTGCTGGGATCCTCCTGGAAAGCACAAACCTGCATTCTGACAAGAGGAAGGCTTTTAGAAATTATTTTAGAATTTTATTAGGAGAATCCTAAAGATCCAAGATGAAGAGCAGATATTGCCCAAGAGAAACTCAGAAGAGCCTTTTGATGCTGAAGCCTTTTCTGTTTGCAAACAGTATGAGTTAAGCCTCTTGTTTAATGTAGTTTTTGAAAATTACTGTTTTCATTTTGTGTGTGCTTTTACATTTCTTGCCATTAATGTTATGTCCTAGTTTGCTGTGATTTATGTAGTGTTATAATTATGCTTTGAACCATCTTAAACATTGTCTTGGAGAGGTGGTGCATATATACAGTGCCTGACAAAAGTTCTGTCGCTTATCCATGTTGTTGAAACCAAAGCCTATAACCTGACTTAAAATTCATCCATTGGTTTTAAAAATGACTCATATGAAAGCTGAAACCCTCCCAAATGAGGTTTTTAAAAAGAAAATAAATTTGCTTCACTGCTGAAATATTGATCATTTAATGAACACAGAAAGGTCAGATTTTGGCGAGACAAAAGTTTTGTCGCCCACAAAAAGTAATGTGAAAATCAAACAGATAATTCACTTCAAATACAAAGATATGTTTCATAACATTGGTGAATGAAGTTGTGGTGCTATTAGAGCCATATTTAATATTTTGTGTGACTTCCATGAGCCTGAAGGACTGCATCCATGCGTTTCGGCAACAATTCATACAATTTATTGATGAAGTCATCAGGAATAGTAAAGAATGCAGTTTTACATGCCTCCCAGAGTTCATCAAGATTCTTTGGTTTTGTGTTCCAAGCTTCCTCTTTCATCCTACCCCAAACATGCTCAATGATGTTCATATCTGGTGACTGGGCTGGCCAGTCCTGGAGCACTTTGATCTTCTTTGCCTTGAGAAACTTTGATGTAGAGATGGATGTATGAGATGGAGCGCCATCCTGCTGCAAAATTTGACCCCTTTTATGATTGGGAATGTAAGAGGTAGCTAATATGTCTTGATATTTTAGGCTATTGATATTGTCTTCCACCTTGCAAATGTTTCGCACACCCCTATACTGAATGTAACCCCAGACCATGATCTTTCCACCACCAAACTTAACTGTTTTCTGGGTATATCTTGGATCCATACGGGCTCCAGTAGGTCTCCTGCAGTATTTGCGGCAGCTGTGGTGTAATTCAACTGAAGATTCATCTGAGAAATCCACCTTCTGCCACTTTTCCAGCGTCCATCCGTTTAGTAGGCTGTGGGCCTTGGCAAATACCACACGGTTTTTTAATTGCCTTTTGTTTAGTGCTGGCTTCTGGGCACTGATTCGACCATGGAGGCCATTTCGAGACAGAATCCTACAAACTGTTCTAGTTGACACAGGGACTTGAGGTGACCAGGCCTGTTGGAGCTCTGCTGCAGTGGAAGAAGGGTTGGCTTTTGATTTTCGAACCAACAAACGTTCCTCCTGAGCAGTCGTCTTGCGGGGTCTGCCAGACCTGGGCTTGTTAAAAACATCTCCAGTCTCTTCAAATCTTTTTTTAATTCTTTGTACTTGACGCTGAGACACATTAAAGGTGCCAGCCACCTCTGCAGAGGATCTGGTCTTCAGTCTCCTGATAATCAAGGCTTTGGTCGCAAGGTGGATTTTTGGCATGTTGTCAGAGGTCAAGTTGCAGTTCAAGTGAAGGTCTGGAGTGCTGGAGTTCTTTTTATACACATATATTTTATATTTTATATTCTTTTTATAATTATTTGATCAATTAGTGAGCACAGGTGAGGCTGTAAACTAGGATTAGGTGCATTATATGACAAGGCGACAAAACTTTTGTCTAGCCAAAATCTGACCTTTCTGTGTTCATTAAATGCTCAATATTTCAGCAGTGAAGCAAATTTATTTTCTTTTTTAAAACCTCATTTGGGAGGGTTTCAGCTTTCATATGAGTCATTTCTAAAACCAATGGATGAATTTTAAGTCAGGTTATAGGCTTTGGTTTCAACAACATGGATAAGCGACAGAACTTTTGTCAGGCACTGTATATATATATATATATATAGCCTCGTGTGTGTGTGTGTGTGTGTGTGTGTGTGTGTGTGTGTGTGTGTGTGTGTGTGTGTGTGTGTGTGTGAGGTTATATATGAGGAGATGGTCCAACATCTGCATTGTTGGGTGCCAGATCATTAATGGCAGCTGCTGTCAGGAGCAGAGGATGTGACTGTGTTTATTGCAGTGCAGGTATTGATGACATCCAGGAAACTTCCTATCTATCCTTTCCTCCTTTGTATCGTGTAATTGTTAGTGTTTCTTTCTCTTTCTCACCCTTTGCAACAGCTAGACCTCAGTTTTTCCTTTTTAGACCTTCCTGCGTCTTTCTGTACTGGGCTTTATTCCAGATTATGTCTGGAGTATAGGCCTGACATCTTTCTGCTGATACGGACTATGGCTGTCTCCAGACAGTGTATCAAGCCCACTTCCTGTGCATATGTTGGGATTGCCAGACCTGTTTGCGGCAATCCCGACATAACCCTGAGATAAAGAGGTGATATCCCACAGTATCACTATAGTAGGAAAAAGGACTTTCCATGTGCTTTTTCCCACTGTACCACTTACCTTTCTAGACATTGCTTCCACAATATATTGCTGAATAGAGGGGTTTGGGGCAGCTGTCTGAAAGAGGCCTATGTAAGGGCTCCCATGAGGCCTGCTGCAATATACGCAAGCATGCAGAAGACAGGGTCCTATTCCAGATTTAATCCAGAAAAAAGGCCCAGTGTAGAAAGGGCCTAAGAGTTCACTGCTAGTCTTCATCCTTGCCTGACTCTATCAGTAACTAAGGCTTTAGTCCAGGCAGCACTGAGGCATCAGAGTAACATTATTTTCTTCATGCCACCATGTTGTTTTATGGTGTCAAATTGCTGAACTCGATTGCCATTACCTTCTTCCAGAGAGATGCTTTCCTGCATTTCTTCTGTCACTGAGCAGTTGCTTCTATATCCACTCTACACCATGTCAGGTATATACAGTATGTAAAAATACTTAACTAAGCTATCGTCTTGCTAATTATCCCAAGTTAACATAACAAGAAATGTTTCCCAAAGTGGTAGTTCAATAACAACCTGTGTAAGTATGACTTTGTAGGTACATGTTGGTAGGTGTACAACCAGAACCATATGCTGCCATTCCTGTTGTTTTGCTGATGAAAATAAGATGCACATTTTTCTGTTTTAACAAATGCAACACTACATACTTTCCATTTTCCACTTTCCATAAGATGACCAGAACAATAAACATCTCAACGCAATGCATTAGCGTCAGTGTTTTGTGTTAAAACCTTGAACAAGAACTGGTACTTTGTCTTTTATTCAAGCTTCCACACATTCAGTCTGACAGTATGCCTTCACCTGTCCAAAATGCACCAGGTAACCCAGCTGCTGCTTACTTTCGCTGCCCCTGTTACTGTCACTGAAGTTGTCTTCAGTCCAGCTGAACAGGTGAGGGAGCAGAAATTTGTAGCTAAAAGAAAAGCAACAATTAAGTCTAAAGAACAAGGATTATTAAGTCGCTGTCCCTAGGTACAGGAGGATTGTTTGGCATTATAGGTGCCCACAGTCTGTGATGGTGATTTTCTTGCTTGTCTTGCCGTTTCTTGGTCCAAAGCACTTAACTGCTTCCGCATTCATCTTTGATATGACCAGAGATAACCGATCAACCCATTTGTATTTATTTTATTATTTATATCTTGCCCTTAACCTCAACACCCCCGGGACCAGCTGGTTCTTGTGTGCTTGAAGAGGAAAATCCCATCAGCAAACTCAACCTAAAATGGTTTTGCTGTCTCTTCCATTAGGCCCAGTAAAGTCACCAACCTGGCACATTCCCTTTGTCACCAAAACCCTTCCCATGCAAATTCTCTGTGTCATTGGACCATTGTTGCAAACAGCTTGAAGATGGCGTACCCTGAAGTCTTGCCGTCAGCAGTAACCTTGAAAATGTAAAAGCTGTGGTCACACTTAAGATTTAATCCAGCTTCAGTCCACTTTCAGAGTGAAAGAATGCATCAGCAGAATGACAGGCTGTTTCCTTTCAGTGTTAAATAACTCAGAAAATTCACCTTTTTGGGTAGATAATGTGGAAAGAAAATTACTGGTCACTTTGCTGATGTGTTCTCTTGCTCTGAAGGTGGACCAAACCTTACATGTGACCACAGCTAGGGACAGCCATGTCAGTGGTGCAGGAATGAATTCAGTTGGAAGGAGGGAGGGAGAGAGAGAAAAGAAGGGGAAAAGCTTTACTCTGCTAGATGTACTAACCCAAATAGTAGTCTTGGCTATGGGCCACTATCAAAGTACTTGTCATAGCTACAGAATACTTTTTTCTTTTGGGTGTTTCCATTTCAGGAGAGGGTGCTGGAAGTACAAAGTGTTCTTACCCCAAGACTGCCTGCATTTGCCAGGTCTCTGTTAGGAGTGGCTGGATGGACGACAAGTTGTCTTGCTACAAGGTGAACCCCAAGTGTGGTGCTTTCCCAAGGGGGGGGGCACACAAAGAGATGTATCGGAAAGTGCAACTAGACTGCAGTGGATTGGAAGCCGTCTGCCTGTGTTCACTGCATGTCTTTGCAGACCTTGCCTGATGCATAAAAATAGTATTATTTGTTTTTATTCATTGATTTTTGTAGTTGGTCCTGCTTCTCTGGGGTGCACATGTGCGCTGATCATTAGGTCAGAGGGAGGGAGGGAAGGAAGGAAGGAGAGAGGAAAGATACAACTTTGTTCTAGTGGCTCTGAGGAGAGCTTATTCTATAAAAAGATAAGCCATGGTTGCTTTTTGATGTTCTGTTACTTAAGACACTAATGTACTGTTTGTGTTTGCTGGTAACCTAATCTCCCTGCCTCGCATAATGATTACAGCAAGGTCCTTACTACCAGACACCCTGGGAGCCTGGCTTCACTTTCGGTCTCGCTCTTTCAAGAGTCCTCTTGTTCTAATAAAAGCTCTTTATAAGATTTCCAGAGCTCACACTCGAGCTGTTACTCGGTTCTGTATTGTGGTGGCTCTTCTGCCCTTTTCCCGTGCAGCTCCTTGGTTACGTAAGTGGTTTAAGCACTTTGCTCTTGATCTCTCCGCCCCGTCCATGTCGAAGCTGTTCTGGGCGTTGAGTGTAATACAGATCCATTATGAAAGTATATGCACTTTAAAAAATAGGCACTTTAGAAAAAGAAAGAAAGAATAAGGACCCTGGTATTGCTACTTTTGTGCAGTAAAAAATAATTGATTTTACCTTTTAGGCAGATGACTCTTTCAGTTTTCATGCTTGCATCTAATTGTACTCGTCTATGCCCAGAAAGCTCTTTGCTCCCGTGGAGCCTCCGTGACTGAAAAAGAGGATGGAGGCATTTTAATGGATTGCTCTCTTCTCTTGGATCTTGCCCCTTCCTGCTAAAACGCCACCTGGGCTGCACATTTATCACCATTTGTAGCTCCTGCCTCCTTCGCCCGAGTTAGCAACAAACAAGTTAGTTTTCATGTTCATCTTATGCCTGGACTCTGCAAGGCAAATGATTGAGCTTGCATTCAGTGAAGCAAGTGAATGGGAACCTGTTAAAGGTGCTGTCTGGTTTGTGGCTCCATCCATCGCAACAAATTCTGTATCATTTCCACTTTTTGTTTATTGTATTTCAGGGAGGTTCTGGAAGCTTGGCATAGGAAGCATACTCTGTTTTCAGGTTGCTTTAACCTGGGAAAGTTGCCTAATAATAGATGATCCATGTAGTTCAACCCTGAAAAGCTCATGGATCAGCCGGACCTCCCAGTATTAACAAAATTACAGATGTTTAAGAGTGTGGGGAGGCCCTGTAAACACCAAAACATCTAGTTCACATGTATACATTGCACTGATGCTCTCTCCCTTTTAGCATTACTTCTGGCGCTGCCTAGGAGTGTCTCTTGCCCGGTGTTACCATAGCCTGAATGTCCTCTAGCTGTGTGCCTTTTTTTTTTTAGCAATGCCTGTAGTAATCCTTTTTCTTTAGCAGGCTTTTGGAAATTAGTTTCTTTTAAAAAGCAAGCTGTTGGATGCTTTTAATTTAATATTGGGGCTTTATTCTGACATGCAAAACTTCTTCTTTTTTCCCTCATTCTTCAGAGTCAGCAGGCATAGACATAACTCACCATCTTCCCCACTCATCAGGAAGAGCTGTATATATTAGGGCAGAGCTGGGGGTTTACTATGGTTTCTACCGAAAGGATGCACTGATAGGAAGGGACCTCAGTGCGAACCATAATGGGTACATGCTTACACATCCATTTATCACACATATTACACAGATGTTACTCATTGAGCACATGAGTAACAATGGCAGCAGGCACTGAATAGAGGGATATCTTGGGGGGGGGGGCACTCCAAAAGGCACAATCTCCTCTGAATAGTCCAGTACTGTTCCCATTGGAGAAAAATAAAGTGGGCTAACCACCAAAATGGGACCGAGACCTGTTTTTCCAAGGTTTTTTTCCTGTGGATTTTAGCAATTTAGTCCTCATAAAGTCCAGGAATAAAAATTTAAGTGGGAACAGACAATTCTAAAAGCGGACTGGATACGGGTTTTTTCTTGAATGGAAACGCAGCCTTTCAGAAGCATTACCAGTGCTTCACATAACAATCCTGAATGGAAACTTTCACGCCAAGGAACTTCTCATCCTTGCAGTTAACCCAGGCCAGGGTGCATTAGCTGAGTGGATGACCCTGCCCTCCACCCTGGGCGAAACCAAGCACACCAGTTCATTACTGGGCCAACTTGTACCCATGGAGATCCTGCCTTCCACTCTGCAGCCTAAATTAACTGCAGGGTATTTGACCTAGCCAGGTGGGAGCTGGGGATGGTACCACATCTTGAAATCATTGATAAACGCAAGCAAAAATCATTAATTTTTAAGACCTGTTGTAATTTTTATATATATACTAGGAGAGAGTATGGGGAAGGACTGCCAGTCCACCTTTACATAGTAGGTCCAGCACTGGCCATTTTTTAAAGACTCTGCCAAACTGAGTGGGGAGAATTACAAAATAAAAATAAAAAAGAGAGAGACATTTAAGTGTGAGCAGGTCAAAGCAAGAGTTAAAAGTAAAAAGGTTTTCCTTGCTGTTCCTGTTGTGTGTGACTAATAAGAAGGCAAACGTGGAGTTTCATTCAACACAAAGATTTATGTTTAAATGGGTTACTTTTTTTATTACTGGAGATTAGAAACCCGCTTCCCACCAAACTATCTTTATCCTCATAATGAAGAGAGTACATTGTACTTAAATGTTAAACTGCAATTAATGTCTCCTTTTCAAATACCAAGAAATCTGCTGTGACGAACTTGAGGAACTAACAGTGTAAAATGTAGGGTTCAGTATTTATTTTTATTGTGCTTATTTTAAATATTTGAAAGCCATTCTTCATAGCAAAAATTAAAGCTTAGGATGAATGAAAACCAAAAAATCTCAGCAGAGAAAAACAAAGTAGAAGGATCAGGTCAGTACCCATTATAATGACAGCAATATTCAATGGCATCCCCAAAACCCCTTCTGAAGAAATGTGACCCTCCTCCCATTTCATTTCACAAATACCTATGGCTGTGGTCACACCTAAGGTTTAATCCAGCTTCAGGCTACCTTCAGAGTGAGAGAACACATCAGTAATTTTCTTTCCATATTATCTAACCAAAAAAGTGAATTTTCTGAGTGATTTAATACAAAGAAAACAGCTTGTCACTTTGCTGATGTATTCTCTCACTCTGAAAGTGGACTGAATCTGGATTAAACCATGTGACCACAGCCTAAGTGTAATTTACCAGATTTTCTTTCATTTGACTTTCTGTTTAAATGTGCCAGGATAATTCCACAGTTGAGTTCTCACTGGAAAACCTCTGGTAATTATGGACATTCCAGTTTACTTGTACAAATGGAATTTAGTGAAAAGAATGGCAGAAAAATTAATCTTGATAAAGGACAGTCTACCTACTCACTACGCTTTTTCTACTAACTAAAATACTTACTTTCACATAAGTTTCAGTTCCCCAAACCAGAAATGATAAATTTATGATAAATGAAATCCAGAGCTGAATTTTCCTATAGATCTGGATGTCCGGACCTTTCCGCAGTAGGCCTTATTCCACATTATATCTCAAAATAGCGAGCTACTGTACACCTGTTAGTCCTGGGAAAGGTTTGCTGTAGTCTGCACCAGCATGAGGATAGCAGGTTCCTGGAGCCCTTTCATGCTTTGGCCGCTGGTCAAGAATTAGTGAACATCTGGTGAAAAGCATCTGCACTTCCAGAAGGCTGCTACAGCCTCCAAGTGTGCCCTGCCTCACCCAGAGTTCACTAATTGTTGATGAGGTGTGGATTTCATGCTTAACCAACATTTACCAGGAACTTACCTGGAGCATTCAGTGGTGCAACAATCCTCATCTCTTCCGGTGCTCCGGGGTCGTCTGTGGTACCGCACAAGTGGGCTAGCACCTTAGACAACAATAGACATGACTTTGTGTGCAGAGAACATCGGCATCGTCATGGCAACAACACTGATGCATGCACAGTCGCAAAGGGCACCACAGCCAAAATGTCAGCACCCAGAGGAGGACCGGCTCCAGGATCGAACCATGGGGGCACGGAAACTATTCTGAACTATGTATTCCATGTGTGAGCACTAGTCAACGTTGGTTAATCATGCTCTTTTCCCATCCAGTGGACGGGAAGGGAATTGTGAGAATGCCCCAGGTCTGAGATATGAACCAGAATAAGGTCCATTGCAAAAAGGGCCTCTATGAATGGTATTGCTTTATGGAAAGTACTGATTATTTTTCGGCTATTAACATTTCTGTTAGAGGTAAGATCACAATTCATATTGCAATAAATGTGAAGTTTCTGCTGCTTTTCCTGTATCATGAAATCTGTTTCAAGAGAGGTGGGGAAACATAGGGGTGTTGTTCAGAATTTGCCTTTCACCAGAACTGAAGATGGAGAGTTATTTAAAGCTCTTCATTCCATTGAAGTAACAAGGGAAGTACAAACTGTTTCCTCCCAGTAGATTTTTCAGCCCAAATTCCATGGCTGTTTTTATGTTTCCCTTCCTTTCTCCACCCCTAGCTGGAGTTTCTCCAAGCCCACGATCTGCGGAAGCCCTGTATGTCCATGGTTGGTGGCTTGTCATGGGACCTGTGCCTGCCCTTGTCTAAATGTTTCCAGAATACTTGCTTGAGTATCAGACTGAACTATTCTGAACAGTTTTCTTGTTTTCCGCTTTCAAACATAAGAAGCCATTGCTTGCTTGGAATGTCTCTGGTACTTTAAAAATTGGATTTCTGCCATTCTTCAAAGGAAGTGTTCAACTTCCTCAGCTGCTCTGTTTCTGCCTCGTTGTTTTCACTGCTTTGTTGTTGTTATTAAAGGAAAGGACAGAGAAGGCTCATCGGCCTTTTGAAGTAATATGTGTCCATTCCGCATTAGTTCTTGACATTTTGAATCTCCGTTTTGAGCTTCTTGTGGGTCTTCTGATTAATGTCTTCTGTACTGAAATTTTGACCTTGGAAATCTCATTATCTGATGTCTTTCAAAGTAGCAAACAACACTCTGACAGCATTTTCATTAGGAAGGAGAATAGTGGTAAATGTAGATACTTGGGGAGTGAAAGCTTTGTTGGGCAAAATTGGGGAGAAAAGATTTAAAGTAAAAAATGAGGCCTTGAGGGAGGCACAAAGAACAAAACATCGTTACTTTCCCCCATAAATACACATCTCTGTTATTATTATTCTGTTAATAAAAAATGTGCTGAACTTTAATGGATTTAAGATGACAAGACTCATGTTTGTGAGAACTTTTTTTTTAATCATTCACAAATTAATTCAGAAGCATGATTCTGCTGTGCAAGCTACCTTCAGTGTGTTAAGGGTCAAGGTTAATTCTCCAACTTGCATCTTAATGTATGAAATATAATTGTTGCAAATTAAAATGCTTCCCGGGCAAAAACACCCACCCACTGCTGTGATACGAATCCATGAGTGCTATTCATGCTTTAGTGGTGAATAAGGCTGTATTCAGACTTAACAAAAGAGATGCCTTAGACATGTGTGGTCCTCATGTTCTCAACTCTTCTCTAATCCACCTTTTCTAGAACAGGAGAGGGAGGAGGGGGTGTGAACAATCCCACCTCAGAGCCTTTTCTGAGGCACTTCAGATATTTGTGTCTGTGCGTGTGTGTCTGTCTGATCACAGCCTCACTACAAAGGAAGGCTCACACTCAGATCACATGAACCTGTGTTGCATTGAGGCAGCTCCAAGGACAACAGTAGGAAGAGAGACGTGGGTTGTCAACTGGCTAAATGTGAACACTGGATACTGTTTCCATAAATCCTTGGCAAATACCAAGCAACAAAGCATGCTCTTTGCACTTATTCATTCTAATTTTCAGAAGCAAATATGAATGGGCCCTTAAGAATTTTTTTTTAAATCATTCAATTTCTGCTTCAGGACGTTAAAAGGAAGTATCTTGACGGAATGGTATCATTACAGATTGGCAAATTATTGTTCCCATTTGTTTATTTCCCACCATCTCTGCCCTTCTGAACATGGGATACTGGGACCCTCCAGCCTTGTGCCCTAGAGACAGCAGGTGGCTGTTTTTTAACGGGCACTAACAGTTTGCTTTGGAATTTAGTTTGTTCTCATAGGAAAAGAGCCCATGAGCTGCTCAGGTTTGCGTCAGTAATTTGCTTCTACTCCAGCACACAGATGCGAGTGCTGGTCGCCATTTTTCATGATCGCTTCCAGGGTTCACATTTGCTTCAGAGGTTGTGGCAGCAGCCCCCATCAGCATGAGAGCCTTCTCTGCTCCAAAACCTTAAATAAAAAGAAAAAAATGGCATGGTGGGAGCTACTGGATCATGTGCAGGACTGCCTCCATCTTGCAGGGAGGTATCTGTGTCTCGTCTTCAGTAGAAAGCCAAGCTTGGATGAACTGAGAATTCTGACTAGGAATGTGCACGAATATGATTTTCGGCATTTGATTGGTAAAGGCACATCTTTATATATTCATATTGTCCCGGTGGGTATTCAAACATTTGCATTTGTACAAATGTGCAGTTTCGAATGTCTGGACATCTGATCCAATACAAATGTATTCACACGTATTCATTTGAATACTCAGTGTGAATGGGTGCATATCCAATGATATGCTTCCCATACGGATTGGTATGCATCCCACATGCATTCTGTATTCCTATTTTCATCCCATACATATCTGTACATATCCATATGGATATGCACAGGATGCGTAGGTATCCATACCGTTAAACAAATGTCCAAAGTATTCATTCGGATGCCCAAATTTGTTCAAATTCGTATGAATAACGAATAGTTCAAATATTCGTGCACGTCCCTAATTCTGACGGGATCACAATGAGAGTATGGTCTTATGTAACACGTTGCTTAATTCTACTTTGTATAATCATATAGATTTGAAAAGAGTTATCTTCATTTGGGAAGATCGGAATAGCCACTGAAGAGGACTATCAGTTGAAACGCGTCTGGCTTAAGATCCCCCTTTTTTTGCTATACGTATATACCTTCGACGCAACTCTTTGTTTATCTATTCTGAGGACTCTCAGATTGGTGCTCTTTCATTGCTGGACATTTGTTATACACCATCCTCCCTTATGTTTTCTTTTGTATATTGTTATTTCTTTTGTAAATTGTTACCAGCTTTTTTAAGATATACTATTTTTATTAGTAAATTTACAATTATTCTTTATAATAAGGTTTTATATTCCTTTTTTGGAATCAGGGCTTTTATGGGTTATTTCATATTAGAAGGACCGTAGTTCTCTTCTTGATAGATGTTTTGTGTTGCCTCTGCAAAAAGGGACTTTGAGGAGGGGAGAAGATCTGTTCCTCCTTATTTTCTCAGCTTCTGGTTTCAGATCCATTGTCAGATCTCACCCTAGAGCGGTGATGGCCAACCTATGACACGCGTGTCACAGGTGACACGCCAAGCCCTTTTGGGTGACACACCTGGTCACCCTGGCACCTGGGCGTGTAGTGCTTGCTTGTTCTTGAAGTGTACGAAATACCAACTTTCAATTGAAGATTTAGCAAATGTAAAGAATTATTTGTTTTTGCTTTTAATAAAATACATATATCAAAAATATAACTTTTTTACTAGAGCTACAAATATCACCAAATTATGGATATTTCTAGATGTGACACAGCACCCGAGTTAAGCTAGGTTTTCTTGTGAATTTTGACACACCGAGCTCAAAACGTTCGCCATCACTGCCCTAGAGGAACTTTAATAGGGAGGAGCTTTGGAAATCTGGGCAGTTCCTAGTCAAGCGGTTTCAAGGATCTGTGATGACATCTGTGGAACAGATTTTTGCTCAGATGGGCTTCAGGCATCAGTTTGCCTCCTATGCACCCCAATGGAGAATTTCCTCCTGAGAAACGTACGTGCAGCAGCTTCCTTTGTTGTTATTCAGGCCTGGAGATGGCCAAAGTTTTGAGGATGGATTTGTTTGCTATGTTCGTATATTTTACACAGTGTCTTGCACAGGAAAGGTCTAGCAGCTTCAGAAAATATCTATGAGTCTGCTAATGGGGACCTACTGATAGTAGCATACCTCAGCAGGGCTTCAGCATTCTCTCTGCTAGCTTCCAGGTAATTATGGAGCCCAGGCAAAGGCTGATGCAAGGTTATTCCGTTTGTTATGTGCCCAACACTAGCAACATCACCTGCAGATTAAAATATGGTTGATGGAAATCAAATGGTGATCTCCGGCCACAACCTTCAGTGCTCTTGCAGCAGTGCCCATCCCTGTCTGGCCCAGGCTGAACATAAATCAGGGCTGTGGTCAGCCTTGAAGTTTAATCCAGCTTCAGTCCACTTTCAGAGTGAGAGAATACCTCAGCAAAGGGACAAGCTGTTTTCTTTCAGTGTTAAATAACACAGAAAATTCACCTTTGGGATAGATGATGTGGAAAGTTAATTATTGGTCACTTTGCTGATGTGTTCCCTCACTCTGAAGAGGACTGAAGGAGGACTAAACTTTAGGTATGACCACAGCCCAGGATCTGATATAGTTGTGGATTCACTTCCTTACTGTCCAGTTGGTCTAGTAGTTAGAGAGCCGAACTCTTATCTTGGAATACTGGCTTCAATTCCACTCTCCCCCATGAAGCCAACTGGGTGACCTTGGGCTAGTCACAGCTATTCTGAGCTCTCACAGCCCCACCTACCTCACAGGGTATTCTGTTGTGAGAAAAACCGGGTAGAAAAGCCAATTCTTCTTTCTTTATGTATGTATTGAAGCAACAGTTGTAAACAAGTCTAAAAGGAGACCAAAAAATAGAATGCCACTCAGTTTCCTTAGCAGTGAAGAGGCTTTGGATTGACGAATGCAGTAGCCGAGCAAAATGTTCATCACTGAAGTGAGATGATAAGACTTGAGTTAGACGTATAAAAAGAATAGATCTGGGAAGGCACATACTGTGGTAATTTTATCACAGTCAACACACTTGGGAGGCTTTACGTTTAAAATGTGCCTCCTAGAACAAAGCAGGGAGGGGAACTAATGTGTCTTACCTGCCTTCAAGCTCAGGGAGACTTAGGTGGTCCAGCACCGCACGAGAAAATCTCACTAATTCCCAGTGAGTGCTGGTATGTTTTGGAGGAAGCCCCAAGAAACTGAATGCATAGTGAGCTGAGATCTTCTCTGACCCGAGATGCAGGACTGCTAAGCCCTAAAGAGGCTTTGCAAACAGTTGAAGTACATCTGACATGATCCAAATGGGTTACGTGAACATTATCTCTCTGAAAAGCAACCAGGCAACCTTTCCTTATGGTTTCTTTTCTGTTGGTGTTGTTGACTCCCTCGCTTTTTTAAATGTCAGAGGGAAGTAAAGCAGGAATATTCTGTATCCAGTTTCTGTTTCCTGAGGTCTTCTATGCAGTAGTTTTCCATTTTTGAAGGGTTTTTACAACCGAAATATTTCTGTGAAGTTTGCAAAACCTGGGAAAATGGGGAGAGGGAATATTGGCCTAACCGGCTTGGTCATTTTCAGAGTTTAATACTGAATTCAGGAATCAGGGGGTCTCTTCGCACTTGGCCTTTTTCTAGAGTATATCTCAGGATAGGGCTCTGTTGTCTACTTGCTAATGCAGACTCTGGAAGGTTTCACTTGAGGCCTGCTGCAGCCTGTTCTAGTATGTGTATAGCAGGCCCCTATACTCTGGGTTATATTTCAGAATGAAGTCAAGTGCAAATAGGCCCAGAGGTTGCTCAAGTTGCAGGACAGAGTAGTGACTCTCCCTCCACTTCCGGGTACAAAAATTAGGGATGTGCACAGATGTTTTTAGCGTGTGAATCCCATACAAACCCCATACAGATCCCATATGAAGCTTTATACGAAGCTTTATACAAATGTATCAAAACACTTGATTCAGATTTGAATGTCAATCTTTGAATGTTCCAACATCCAATTTGAATTTGAATGTCTGAATTCTGCCAGATTCATACAAATTTTGAATGTTACGAATATCTGTGCACACTCCTAAAATTGATAATGTTATTGACTTAACTGTGTTTTGACACAGGCAGGCTTCCTTGGGGAGACATGATGTAATGAGGTACCATCCAGATGGAGTTCTGGTGAATTGGCTTATAAGTTGCCATTTTCTAAAGGTGCTCTAGTACAAAAGCAATATCCCACAACTGGCCTGCTCTTTTCCAAAATTTGCATTCAGCTTCTCGTTTGCTTCCTTTCTCTGTGCCCATCCCCCTGATAACTGTTAGCAAAAAAGGATTGTAATACCCATCTGTTCTGTGTCTCAAACATCGCTGATTTAGTACCCCAAATACTCACTCTGAACTTTCATTCCAGCTTTATCTCAAATCATTTAATCAAAACCTCAAACTATTCCACTCTGTTGCTCAATTTAACAAGATAATTTTTCAAGTGAGCCCTCTTTATTGGCTCTGAAGCCAGATGTTTGCATTGAGAATTCTCATGCTCTACCAGGGAAGTTTTTCTAGCACACACAGTTCTCTTTGCTTATAGTGCCGTAAAGACGCCCTCAGAGTTCTTCACCTTGCTCTTCCAAAAGAACACTGGTCTTTTTTGCACCTTCACTTCTCTGGGATAACGTCCCAGGGAACTGAAGATGTGAGGTGGATCAGGCATCCATACTTCAAGACTCCCAATCCAATTCAAACTTACCTGGTACTTCACCAAGTGTCGGGGAAATGCAGTTGCCTTGTCATACATGCTGCCCTTACTGTGGCACCTGGGCAACACAGCCTGCAACTAGTTTGTCCTCCACTGCTATCCTGGGTGGGGGATGGAAGTGTCTCTGCATAATGCAGATGCTCCATCTCAGCGTATCCCCAGACTTCTGTTCTTTGCTAAGTGTGAACAGGCCCTTTTTGGGATCCCCAGGCCAGGCCTGGGACACAATGTGTCTATATGTGATGGAAGTGCCTTGTGGTCACTCCCATGTTTCTGTACTTCCCACCTGTGAATTTAACCTAAATGACTCACAAAACTATTTCTGAGCCCACCACTGCCACTTCTGGCTCCCAAAATATACCTCTTGGGGCTCCTGCCTCATCCTGTGTACTGATGCTGTACTAATGTTTCTTGCATTGGTCCAGTGTTAGAAGCAGGCCACTACCCCTCAATTTCTATTGACTTTACTTTTGTTTGTGGCTGCTATATCTTTCTGTGTTTATACTAACAGCTGTTCACTGTTCATTAGGAATGCCATGTGTGTCTTCTTTCATTACAAACAGGGTTGAAACTTTGCAAATGAATGAATGGGAAAATCTCACTACACACTGTCAGCGTAGAAGCTGTAGGTAAAAGCTCCGAGAAAGGAGAAGTGTTGTTTCCTACCTTTAGCACTTTTGTGCTTTTCCCTCCACCTGTTAATGAAGGGTTAACAGCTGAAATTGGAGAAGAGAAAGGAAAGAGTTTGGCTTCAAATGTTTCAGCACACCAGATCTCTCGTGGAACCTAGATTGCAAATATGGGATGCAAGCATAAGAAATAGCTCTCACTGGATCAGTCCAACATAGGGCTGTGCACAAATGCATTTTTGACATTCAGTTTGTAACAAAGTGAATGTTAGAAAATCTGTATTCGTACAAAGAGGTCACATTCAATTGTGGTAAAATTCTGTTCAGTACAAATCTATTTGTGCGAATATTGAATACATATCAGATATGAATGAAAACGTATCCGATACAAACAAATACATATCTGCTACAAACGAATACATATCCGATGCATATCAGTAACATGTCCGTGCTCTGAAAGCATCATATCTGACCTGAATTCACTTTTAATCCGCTGTCGATCCATGTTGAATGCAATCTGGATCCATTGCAGATGCAACTGGTGCTCCGTTTTTCCACAACCCCAATTTGACAGATGTCTGAGCTATTTGTACAAATGTTAGCATATGAATATCATAACATTTGATTAGTGTACGGATGTCTGAATTCATATGAATTTGTATGAATAACGAATGTCACAAATAATTGTGCACATTTTCCCTAGTCCAATAGCCTTTTTCACAGGGGCCAACACAAGGAAGCCCACCAGAAGGACTTGAGCATAGAGTTTGCTCTGCTTGCAGTCTTCTAGCAGCTGACCTTTGGAGCAATGCTGCTGCCTATTCCCAGATGAGGCTAAATATCCACTGATAGTCCTGACTTCCATGAATTGGTGTAAACCTTCTCAGAAACCATCCAAGCTATAGAAGCCTCAGACGTTACAACCTTTCTGAACCAGCAAGCCCTTCTATCTCCCTTATCATTTTAACCACCCTCCTTTGAACACTGTTATATTCTTTTTTAGATGATGTGGGGGTGGGGTGGGGTATATACTGTATTCCAGATTGGTTCCACTGCTGATTTGTGTACATTCATTATTATATTAGCATGTCTGTTTCAATACCATTTTTTACTGATCAATGAATCAGCTCAGGGTTTAACCCCCTGGCATTTATTTGTACTTAAGATTCTTCAAATTTGATCACAGTGACTCTATATTTCCATCACAATATGCCAATAAACCCTAGAGCAGTGGTTCTCAACCTGGGGGCCAGGACCCCTTTGGGGGTCGAATTACCCTTTCAGAGGGGTCGCGATGAGTCTCCTGCTGCCCTTCCCTCCCACTTCCCAGCTGCTCTGCCCCAGTGGTTGGGGGTCTCCACAACACGAGGAACTCCATTAAGGGGTCACGGCATTAGGAAGGTTGAGAACCGCTGCCCTAGAGCTTCAGATACTAAACTGTGGTGTTGATCTACTCAGCTCATTTTGATGTCAACTCTGGTCACAGTGACTCTCTTATTTCCTCTCCCGCTCACAGGCTGCAGGGCTCCAAACTGTGCAATATTGATCTACGCAGCCTGTTTTTACCTTAACAGTGGTCACAATAACTTTGATTCTGATCAGGCTGTAGGGTATGTAAATAAGCCCCCAAAGCTTTCCAGGCTCCAATGTTGATCTGCTCAGCCATTTCACCTCAATTGTGGTCACAGTGATCAGGCTGCAGGGTATGCAAATAAGCCCCAAAGCTTTCTATTCCAAGATACAACAATGATCTACTCATCCCATTTTCACTTCACTACTCATTGTAGTAACTTGCACTGTATTCCTGTCAGGATTCAGGCTGTGCAAATAAGTCCCAGAGCTTTGGATTCCAAGCTCCAGTGTTGATCTGCTTCAGCCCATTCTCACCTCAACTTTGGTCACAGTGTCTCTGAACGTGTTCCCATCAGGTAGTAGGAAATGCAGAATAATCCCTAGTGCACCAGTGGTAGCGTCTTCCACATCTCTCTGCAGCTGCTTGTGTACATGATGTGGAAAGCTGTTGTTTGATGGAAAACAGAAGGCAAACTAGGAATCTCATCAGGGTATATTTTAAGAAATGTCTTAATACAGGTCTTAAAGATGTTTTCGGGTAGCAGAAAATCCAAAATATGTTTATTATTGGCTTTGTTTCCAGTTAAGGGCCATTCTTGGTGAAAGTCAAGTTGACTTACTACAGTAACTTAGGGTGCATCTGGACAAATTAATACTGAGCAGTGTAATGCACAGTTGCAATGGGGGCATCACACACCACAATCTATGGATCATAGTGGTGGCACATTATCCCATTGCTTACCTTAGTGCGCACTTACCTTAGTGCTGGTAAGACAACACTCGCTGCACAGTAAGATGAAAATTTGAATCTTCCCGCCAGTCTGGGCAGGACGGCAAGAAGTGATGACAAGACCAGGAAGGGCAGCTCAAATCCAATTGGCTGCCTCATCCCACGTGACGGTGTGCTCTGAATCAACTCTCACAGCTTCCAGTGTGGAAGCTAAGGCTGCTTTAGTTGGGATGGCAGGCCATAGCTTTGCAGCAGGTAAGCTGCGATTTTTCCTTTAACTGCAGATTTATTCTGCAAGTTTGGAAGGGGCTTTACTAAAAATGGTCCAAGGATCTCTAAATTTTTACATGAATCCTTTGTAATGTATCTATTAGGGTTGGGGGAGCATTTTAAGAGATACCTTAATGTATGTGGTAAAGAGTTTGGGGCAAGTTAAGAGACACTCTTAAAAATGATTTTGGTTTCAGCAGAGAGAAGTAGAGCAAAACTTTAATATGTTTTCTTGAGTGAGTGCTTTATTCCTAATGACTTCATTAGGAGCTTCATAGTCTTAAATACTAGTGCTGTATTTTTTTAATTGAAACGTTTAATGGCTTTATGTGACTTAGCACTAAAACTGTTTCTTATTGTATCCGTAATTTTCCTGAAACAGACTCTAGCGCGAGTGTTTGAGTTCTTGAAAGCAGCGTCCCTTAAAATATCCTCTTTTAGCGAAATTACAGCTTTTGTAAGAAAACTGCTGCCCATACCTGAAATTTGTTAGCATTTGGAAGGAGCCTATAAATGTCATCTAATTTGATGATGCTCAACAGTCTGTCAAGAAAAAAAAATGCGCAGATGGCTTTTCTTTAAAAAATAAATAAACTTTTTAAAAAGCTGTGAAATTCCTGGGCTTAGTCTGGATGATTATAATTTATCCATGGAAGAGCATGCCTTGAAAAACTGAATCATTTCTATGAAACACAAAAGATAGCTTCTTTCTGACTTGCCTATAATAGCTGATCTAGAGACATGAAACCTTTTGTTTATCCAAGTAGGAGGATTCAAACCAGAGGTGGATTAGAGAGTTTCCAGATCAAGTGTTTTCAGAACTGAGCTGAATTTTAGCTCACCATGTTCTACAATATCCATAGGTGAACTTCCTATAAACATTACTTGCCACATCCACATCCCCCCCCAAAAAAACTTTGTGGGATCATTGCAACAAAGAAATGAGCTAAAATATAAAGTCTGCAAAGCTAGATTCTATCATTGTAAAGCAGGCCATAGCATAATCAATACAACTGGTTCTTCATTAAGTGGAAGAAATTTCTCTTTCTCTCTTGAACCTGGGAATGAAGGTATGGAAAACTGAATTGCTCAGACATCAGAGAGTTTCCCCCCTCAGCCTACCAGTGTGATCCAAGGGAGTGCAAATATGGGATTCTACTGCCACAGGGGCTCCACTCCAGATTTTCCGTCAGAGTTTTCTCCTTTAGCCCTTTACCCATAGTTGGGAAGACCCTATGGTCTTCCATGATGCAGCAAAAATTCAAACCAAGTGACTTCTGGGTTTAAATCTATTGCTTTTAACCATTGTTTCGATAAACAGAGGTCTGTATAAAATATAGCAGATTCTCCTCAGGAAGAAAAGTACTTTGCACCAAATATTTTCCTTTGTAAACAGGCTACACTGAAGTAAGGGTCAAGTATGCACAGAGGTGCAAACGTTCTACCCCATTGAAATGTTGCAATTTTTAATTAGAACACAGCATTTCATAGTGACATGTTTTGTAGTGAATGGAGGCTAGGATGCAAAGGGGATAGAAACAAGGACATTAGAGGTAATATTCCATCACCTCTTCCTTGACTCCCAGAGGCCGATCCTGTCATGAAAGCAGAACATTTTCCCTTTCGCTTTGGTGGCAGTGGAAAATAAACTTTGCTTGAATGTATGGACACTCCTGAGTCAATCTGAAACAAATTCCTTGGCAAAACAGTTAATGGGGCATTGCAAAAGAAAGGGCAGGTAATACTATTGCCATGGAATGAGGCACAACTTGTGGAGCAGGGATTTCCTGCCCATGGGATAACTTCATAAGAACATAAGAACATAAGAGAATCCCTGCTGGATCAGGCCACAGCCCATCTAGTCCAGCATCCTGTCGCACACAGTGGCCCACCAAATGCTCATGGGCATCTCAAGCAGAGACAAGGACAAACGTATTGCTGCTCTTCTTTTGGAGACCACAATACTTTGACGCCCTCTCTTCAGCTAGTAGCAGTTTCAAAATATCTTGACTTTCAAAAGAATTGTTTTCAGTGGTTCTCTAGGTATCTTTGGCCTAAACTGAAGGTCACAAAATGCTTCATTCCTATCATGTAGATGACCCCCTCAGCTGAACACATATTCAACTGAAGTAGAACTTAAGAGCAACTAACCAAAGTTTGTGTCCACCTTAGCCATAATAGGAGGTTCTTAATACAGTAAAACTAGCCAGCCTCTTCAGTTTTTAACATTCACATGTGACATGTTCATCCTCCCCTAGGTTTGTAGCACAGCTGGGGCTGCTCAAGGCATGTCTGAGATCGGTAGCTAATCTAGGAATTTGTCTTAGGCTCAGGCTGAAGCTAGGTCGTTCTTCACAGACAGAAAACCCATCTATATTGTAGAACATAGAGGATACTTTGCTGGCTTGGCTTTTGACTTGCGATGACCCTAATCATGACAGATCTCTGAAAAGGACACTTGAATATCGTTTTGGAGGCCCATTTTTCTCCGCTGCTGGGACACCGAAGTTGGATTGTACAGTAGGGTGTGATGGTGTTACTCAACACCCAAAAGAAGAAATGAAACAGCAGATTCATTTTTATGTAATTCAAATCATTTTTAGGCTAATTCAAATCATTTCCTGTCTTTGGAAAATTTGAAAACTATAGTCTGTTCAGATTTTTAAAATAAACCAGATTCCTTTTTGTCCTTTTCTATGTACCTTTTCAATATGTTTCTTCTTTTCCCTTTTGCTCCTATCATGAAACTATGAAAAAAAAGTCCTTTTTGTTAATGATCCCAAGTAATTCCAAACACTGAAAATCCACTTTATTAAAACCTTGTTTTAGATAAATACTGTAGACAAAAAAATAAAAGTAGCTTACAGTGTTCACTTATCAGTTGTCTACACTGTGCTTCAAGGCAAAGATAGGTGGGTGCATTCTTCCAAGGATTTCAAGGTTGCCATAGCAAAGGAGGAAACAGAGCCTCTGGGAAGTGATTTGATAAAAGCCTCTTTTGAACAACTGAATGAAATGTTCCTTGAATGCCACCAGCAAGACTACCACTCTTATGTCATGATTTAATGAGATATTTGAGCATTTAATTTTGTGGAAACTACCTGAAGCACAAGTCATGTCTAAGGGCCATCTCATTAGATATGCCTCCATAAATCAATGTAAATGTCACTTCATTTTTCTTAATAAACTGGTTACGTAACAGAAGGCGTACTGTATAAACTTGAGCCCAAACACTTCAAATGTATCAGTTTGTTAAAAACAAAAATGTCTCATGGAAAGATCATAGCTGAAACTGTTTCAAGGACATTTTAAAATTGTCTCTAAATAGTAAAATGTGGGTCTAGAATGGTTTCTGGTTTATTAAAATAGAGAGTATCCCTGCAGGCATATGCGGTTATATTTAATATGGTTTATAAAGATACTGAAAATATTTGTGTGTCTACAAAGAGTGAAGTTCATTTGAAAGTGCCAAAATTCATGAGAGACACAGAATAATTTTGGTTATTAACCGAGACTGAATGTATCTGAATGGTATATATGACAAATTCAGTACCTAAACAGCCATTTTAGATTCCATTGGCAGTTCTTACTGTATCTAGTCAATTCTGAATTGATTGATTTTCCAGCAAGTTTGTATTTCACTGTTTGAATTATAATTTTTAAATTTATTATTATTGTTGTTAATTATATTTTGACAAGGCATATTGGCACCATCGTTAAAAATGAAATATTAAGGCTCCCACCTTGTAGTTGTTAGATTTATCCAAAATAAAATATAATAATGAAGGATTAGTAATGCAGTGCCATTGAATATTTCATGTGCCTAATTCATGATTGCGCAATATTAACAGTGTTGGAGTTGTGCAAAGCTTGATGGTAGCTTTTTTGTTATGTTTTGTTTTTAAATTTTAATTGTATAATCAGTTTTTACGTGTCTTTGTGTATTTTATTTTTAAAAGAAAGTAAACAATAAATTGCAAAAATTATCTGAGTGTGTGATCCGTTAAGTGTTGTTCCATTTTTTTGCACTAAACACCGAGTTTGATAAGAGAGGATGTGAAAGGCTGGTGGGAGAATAGTATCAAATCAAAAATATTAATGATGTGAAGCAAAATTAGCACTGAAACTTGCAGTAGAACAATAAATCAATATATCTGCTTCATTTAGCTTAGTTCCGATATCTATCCCCATTAGGTGTTTGTGCTACTTTATTCAAAATGCCGTCCTTCATTTCAAGGTGATTTGTCAAAATAATATGCTTTCAAAAATTCCAGCTAAACAAAATTTGTTGGGTTGCTGGCTGTTGGCATTTCCTGCCAGACATTTGGTAAAGTAGTTTCAAACCAAGTGTTATCAAATGCGCTCTAGCAGTCTTAAAAAGATCACTCTGTTTGTGATATGTTTAAGATAATGGGCTTGGTTTGACAGAAAAGCAAATGTTAGGTGATCCACAGAGGAGGGGGGAAACAACTAACCAGGTTTTTAAGTAATGCTTCATGTATTAAGAGTCAAATTAGAACAATTTTTTAAAAGTGGATTTTATGAATGAATTAAATGGTTTTTACCCCTATACAGCTTTAAATGGTATCGGGAGTCAGTACAAGTTTCAACTAAGCATTGAGGTGAAGTAGGTAAGTTTGTTAGCAAAAGTTTCAGTTGCCTTAGTGAGAGGGGAAGAAATATTTGAAACGAGTGACAGCATGATAGTTTGTGTGGAATAGAAGCCCTGCATCTCTTAATCCAAGGCAAAGTAACTTAACTTCCTTTAATCGAGCCTTCTAGTTGAAATTCCTTGGCTTTTCTTTTTTGCAATGGTCCCATAAGCCTTTGCAGCACCTATTTGCACATTAGCTGTACACATTTAATATAGGCACTTTGGAGTATTTCTCAGCACACGTTTAAGAACCTCTGCTTTAGAGGATTCATCCAGTTTTTGACCAAGGGGTTCAGCAGCAGTGACAGCAAAGATAGTAGTGACCAGTTTGCTTAGAACAAAGCATGAGAAACATCAGATAAGAGTGAGTTGCCTCTTAAGACTAGTTCATGCTGGTCCAGTACGTAGAAATACTGCATTTGTTTCTTGAGTGACACTGCTAATTCTGCCTGAACTGAGTTAAGATGAAGCTGGAACGGGCTTGCCGTCTCTTGCTCCTACCTGTTCCGTCTCTTGCACAAGTGATGTTGTTTTGTGTATCATTTTGAAATAAGAGTGCAGACTATTTGCTTAGCTGTCAGTGTCTGCAATTAGCAGGAGAGCTCTGCTCTGCTCTGCTCTCTAAATGGCCTACAGTTCCACCAGCTGGGAGCTTAGTTTAAACATTTCAACATTTTGGAAGCAAGCAGGGCTCCATTAGCACAAACAGTGAATAGAAATAAAGCTTGGAGGCTGGAATGTTTATGGTTTCCTCCAACACAGAAAAAGCTAATGATATAAACACAGGTTTCTGTTTAAACCTGATGTGTTTTATTAATGAGCAGCTGGTTGCTATTTTGTCTCGTGAGTAAAATGATTATTTCATGTAGCTGGGGCTAAGAATGCATTTCTTTATTTATATTTCTATCCTGCTCTATACTTGAAGGTCTCAGGGTGAGTCTCAGTAAAAATCACTGTAAATATACTACAAGTAAAAATTGCTAGCCTACTGTCTCTTTTCCCCTCCCCTCCAGCAAGGTGGGAGAAAGATGATAGAGCAACTCAGCCTGCTGGCTCTTCACCACCACCATCCCCGGGCAAGATGGTCCATAGCTTTCTGGTGGCAATTTGAGGAGGGAGGAGGACCTCTGGTTTACATTGCTAGCAATGATTTTTGTAGCATGATCATATTTCTGTCAATGTATATAGTCAAATAATCCTATTGAATGTGACTACAACATTTATGATACGTCTTGGAGCAAGAGCATTATGCCTCAACAAACTCCTACAGGACTTGTGCTTTTCAAATAAAGATTTAGGGCCTTAACATGTTTTGTGCAAATGTATAGAATGTGCCCAGGATCTCATAGAGAAGACTCCCTTAGTCTGTTCGCATTGCTTTGTTTTGAGACTGTCCACACTTTCAACTGAGTGGATTAGTGAGTTGGCCAAAATGTTTTGAATTGTCACAAAAATGTGCTTTTACTAAAGGACGGCCAATGGTATAGAAAGGGAAAGGGGCATTTATAGTTCAAATCTTGTGGTTAGGTTATTTCTTATGTCTTCTTTTGTCTTTCCATTCTGTTTATCTGTTTTTTATTCTTAAATCAACTTCCAACGTATTTTTTAAATCTTTAGCCATAACACTTACAAATATTTAGCTAGGAAAGAAGGCCGAACATTATGTTTTCTTTTCTTTTAAAGGCTGAATTATCCACTGAATAGTGTAATGATTAGGGAGACAGCCTATTCATTAAAATGGAAAACACATGTAAATAACGGCATATAATCATGGCAAATGCAGAAAGCATCAAAAAGTGTTGTAAATTAAAAGAATAATAGAATATGATTTTGAATTCATACCAGGGGTTTTAGTTCTACTTTTGAAATGTACAAATGATACATCTGGGAGAGGGGAAGAAAACAATGTTCAATGGATTAAACCAACAGTTGGTTTGAGTGCATAACAGGAGAAAAATAAAATCCCATCAATCATGAATCGTATTTGTAGAAGATCTTTTGACCCAGTGGAAGCTTTACAGTAATAGGAGTCTAATTTCCACTGATTTTTGCCTCTTCCATATATTTTTTTAAAAATCTTCTGTAGGAGTTGAACTCTGAACACTTACATTGGATTCTTGCATACATGTAGCATGCAAGGGTCATTAATATCTATGGACTTCAGATTGTACAGCTATACGTCTAGCTATATAAGGCAGCTGAACAGTGTTGTAAAAAACCATCTTGGAAGAAAGCAAACTGCTTTTTGTTGCTCCTGTTCATTTCTTATTTTTATTATTGAGAATAGTGCTTTGGGACCAGGTTGGGTGATGGGCAACCTGGATAGCCAAGATAGTTAGCAAATGGGTAGATTTATTTATTGGTCAAGTTGGGAGGAAGGTCTCAGACAACTGAGAAAAGAGGGAGATAGCTCTTCAGAACTGTTAGGGACTTTTCTTTTTCCACATAAACACACTCAGGGAGACCAAGAAATGTATTGCTCCTGTTTATCACAGTGATGCTCTTTAAACTTCCCTTAGCTGTGCAGTATATTTGCTGTCGGTTTAATCCATTGTAACTTTGATTTTAGCACCTTGAACTGTATCATCACCAGAGTTGGTTGCTTTTTTGCTGTCTATTACAGCTGCTCAATAAATGGTCTTTTTTTCTTTTTATAGTTTTTAATAAATATTGTTTATTTTTGCATTATTATTATCTCAAACCTCCTTCCTTTTCCCTTCCCCTTGGGAACACAAGCCAGCCAATTTTAATCTGCCTTTGAACAGTTCATTATTCCAACCTAGCAACCTCAAGATCCTGCTGGAATAACTGGAGATGAGTAATTCCCCCCAAAACCAGTTTAATCCTTGTTTCCTCTTTTTTCACAAGATCAATAGGAAGGATACGTAACATCTCTACCATGTTCCGTGATTTTCAGTCTGATCTGTTCTTCTTGTTGTTGTTGCAGCTCTGTTGACCAAAAAACAGAATGGGAAAGCAGAACAGTAAACTGAGACCTGAAGTACTCCAGGATCTTCGAGAAAATACTGAATTCACAGACCATGAACTTCAGGAATGGTATAAAGGCTTCCTAAAAGATTGCCCGACTGGCCACTTGACTGTTGATGAGTTCAAAAAGATATACGCTAACTTCTTCCCTTATGGCGACGCCTCCAAATTTGCAGAGCATGTGTTCCGCACTTTTGATACCAACGGCGATGGGACGATTGACTTTCGGGAATTTATCATTGCACTGAGTGTTACTTCCCGGGGGAAGCTTGAACAAAAGCTGAAATGGGCATTTAGCATGTATGATCTTGACGGGAATGGTTACATCAGCCGTGCTGAGATGCTTGAGATAGTGCAGGTGAGTAAATCAATAGAGGAAAGTTACATGGAGGGGAGAGAAAGCAAAGAAAGGCTGGGAAGGGACAAAGAAGGTAGCAATAAAGGATTTACAAGGCTGGGAGGGAGAAGGAAAATTGTGACAAACTGCTTATTGCCCTCTCTGTCGATGGGGTTGCAAGTGCCATAGTTGTGTGGGCGCACGTTAAGTTCTCTGTGCCTGCATAATGATGGCGTGTGCAAGCACAAGGTGGCACCACCCATGGAGACAGCAATCATGGTAGCAGCTGTGCTTCTGCCACATGTGAATTCTCTGCACCTTTTCAATGGGACTTACCTAAATAAGGGTTACTACAGATACCCAGGGAAGGCCAGGGCTATCATATGAAGGGCCTGGACCTTTCTAAGCAATTTTTAAGAAATTAACTTCTTATGAACCACAGTTATGCACATCTCTTCTGAGTTTACTATGTGAGTCACCAGTATAAAGAACTAGCATATCGACCAGCAATAATTCACTCATTTATTCATGTTTATATACCACTGATGTCCCAATGTGGGCTACATAACAAAAACATAGTTTGGATATTACAAACAAAATCAAATCCACTTTCTCGAGGTGTGGAAAGAAGGGGCCACTTCTGGTAGCTGATGGAAGAGCTTCCCCGCTAGCTCTACCACCTCCATCTTCTTAAGGCAAGATGGAACATCAGTTGCCTTCTGTTGGCAGTTTAAGAGAAGGAGGACGCATGGTTGGGAGCAATGATCATTTTATGATAGGAGCTTCCAGATTTATATTGAGGGAAGTAGTTAAAAGCTTTGCTTTCATCTGTGGAAGCCAGCTCTGTTTTCACTAGAGAAACATTTGTCAGCAAATCATTTTTTAAAAAATGTTTACAAACTATGGAATTGACCTTTTATTTAATAGCGTACGTGATAAAGAATAGGCATTGTGACCTGCAATCCTACGCTGTTGGGGGTGGTGGTGGTTCAATCACCCTCTTAAGAGAGAACTGGAAGCTCAGAACTGTCCCTTGTTGGTTCTTGTGCCTGCAATATTTTCAACACCTTTAAAATGAAATCACATGTCCCGATGTCACATGAGGAAAGTTTTTCTATTTTGCTCAGAGTTGGTACAAAGCTCAGATAGCACCTTGTGAGTTGATACCTAATATTGATATTTGTAGGAATTAACTTAAAATTTGCAGATAACTGTAAAGTTAAAAAGTCATAGAGAATTCATTACTTACAGAAATGAGTAAATAGGGCAGAAGTGTTTTCTTTTCGCAAATTTATGTAGAAATAGGACAAATTTCATTTTAAACTTTGTTCATTTATTCATTCATTTTTAGTATTTATATCTCACCCTTCACCTAAAGATTTTGGTGCGTGTCATACCAGCAAAAAAGATGGAATTCATATCAATAAAATAAAATATATTGCAGAATACGATCCACCCACCTTCCTCCCAAGCTAATGATAAAAGGCCTTGACAAACAGATATGCTTTAACCAAGTGCTGAAAACCATATAGTGTTTCTTTAATACATTTAATATATGGAGTATAATTGACCAATTAATCCATTTTTAGTTGATGTAATGGATGAAGTGTACAGGGGTTATGCTTTAAAATGCAGGTATAGTGCATGTACTTTTAGAAGGGAAAAAAGAAAATTGATAGGATTTTTTTTTTTATGTATAGCACAAGCATTTGCTGTGGCTGTATATTGGACTTGTTGATGTTGGGCGTACAGTCCTGAGGAGTATGCAAAATGGGCTTCTTATATTTTGTTGTCCGTGTAGGCGATCTACAAAATGGTGTCTTCAGTAATGAAAATGCCCGAAGACGAATCTACTCCAGAGAAGCGGACGGACAAAATCTTCAGGCAGATGGATACAAATAATGATGGTAAGATATCGCTTCTCGGCCTTTTGGCTAAGATCAAGTGTAATAATGATGGTAAGATTTCGGCAGGCAGCCCCCTTAACCAGTATGCATGGGGTCTTGATGTGGTTCTGTTAATCACATCTTAATATCCAAGAATCTAGACATGCGTTAGCCTCTCTAGTTGCAGAAGAACCAAAGGTGACCAAGACAGCAGTTGTGAGAGATGCACCCAATGCTTCCAGACATATTTCCCACACAGAGTATCTTTCTTTTCATCTTGGAGAGGATAGGGGCAATTCAGGAGAGCAGCTCCTGCTCAAGAAATGCTGTAATTCCCAGATTCCCAGTTTTCATATTTCTTTTCTCTCTCCATGGTGGATGAGGAATCAGGCAAAATACACAAGTGGCATTTTCACTAGCTTACCAAAATAAAAATAAAAATAAATATGAGCAGCTTCTTGCAACCCCAAAGTGGCTTGTAGGCATTGTTGCTAGTGGTTACACTTTGACAGCTATTTGTCCCACTGTATCAATGCCAGGAAGGGCTTGTTTTATTCCTCGGCCTTCACTCGAAGTATCTGTTCAGAGTCACCACTTTCATCCTTCCTGTTCCTCTGTGTGTTCACATTTGACCATAATCTGTCCTTTTTGTTTGCAAAGCCAAGAAGAGCTTTCCACCACCACCCCTTCCCCATCTAGGCAGCCAAATCTAGCTGAAATCAAAGATTAGCAAATATATTCCCATCTCAGAAGTGTACAGTTTTCCCTGGGTTAACTTTTGCTTCGCATTAGAATGATCAATATATTGTTTTGATATGAGAAGCCCCTTAAGCACCATGTTCTATGCACGGTGTTCTCCCTTTCCAAGGGGCATCAAAAAAGTACTTTGCCCCCTCTCCTATTCTGCTATAGAGGCCTCAGAGCTCAGTCTTCCTTCCAAAAGGAAGGACTTTGTCCAGAATATTAGAGCTCCCTTCTGGGCAACCATTAAGCTCCCAGAAAGTTAAGACCCAGTGCATATTAGCCATTTTTTAAAAAGGCAAATAGTGTGTTGGGGATTTCTTTAAAAAGCAGTATTGAAAATAAATCAACCAGCATTCCAGTGCCCTTACACAAATCTGTGGCTTCCACTGAAGTACTGTGTATAGGCTTGTTTGCCACATCTTAAAAAGGATGTAGCAGAATTAGGAAATTGTCCAAAGAGGGCCACTAAAATGATCAGGGGGCTTAAAAAAGCAGCCCTATGAGGAAAGGGATTTTTTAGTTCAGAAAGCAGGCAGCTGAGAGGACACCAGTTGGAGAGGTCATCCAACGTAACTGAGTTTCAGAAGGCTACAATTTGTTTACTGTCCTAGGATCCTCCCTTTAATTGTTGTGGCTACTCTGGAAAGTCTGTGGGATCTCAGTATAAGTGGCTTATTGCAAGTTTTATATCAGACCGTTGTGACACATTCCGTTGCTCCCATTCTCTAATAAACTGTATGTAGAATCTGGTTGTATCTTCAGGCAAGTTGTAACAGTCATCATTATTCTCTGAGCTGAAGCTGTCGGTATTATGACTCACATCATGAACATATGGCCAGTACAATTATCGGTGAATAATACAGTTGCAACAGGACTAAGAATAGCTAAGGTTTTCATTCTGGCAAGGCTCTGCAATGCCATAAGAGAATGCACACAAATACAACAATCATCAAAATTGGGAGTAATAAGCAGGAAGAACACAACCTAACAGGTGTAATTATGTTTAATGAAAATCTCCCCATAGGGCTGATATATTAATATGCCCTGGCTTTATAAGGATTTAAGATCTCATTTGAGGATAATGGCATTCAGAGTGTGAATGAAGCTGCCCTACCACCGCTACCCAGCAACCTTTTATAAAATGCAAAGTGCTTTAGTTGCACATCTCCAACGTGAGTTATTTCCCCTTGGGCAAAATAATGTGAAAGAATTTATTTTCATTAACAGGTGCAAGTGGAGTCAGGCTGAGAATTCCCTTAGAATGTATGGCTTCTAATTGCTACTGGTTTTTGTGGGGTTTTTTTAAAATTAAGTTCTGTCCTATGGTATTGAATGCAGATCAGTATCGGTGCTGCACGTGGGATACTTTTACAGAAATGCCCATTAAGAATAACATTTTTATTCTACAGTGCAGGAAATTATTGTCAACCAAGTAGATAGTATGTAAGAAGGGGGCAAATGCAGTCTTGCTCCAACTGTTTTAAGCTGCATGCATCATACATGGAGAAAGGAAATCACAAGTTTTGCATGTAGCATTGCGATGGATAGCCGAACCATTTTCCTAGGTTTAGTGCGAGATTAAACCAGAGGTGATAGCCACCCACCTCCCAGCACTAAAAGGAAGGAACAAACGAAGGAAGAGGAGGAATTCAGTGTTGAGACAGGGGAAAGGAAATCTCAGTAATGAAAGAGAATGACGAACAATGAAACAATGGAAAAGAAAAACTTGAATTTGACCGGCACCGGTGTATGGAAATTGAGTCTAGAGGACTACACGCTACAGAGAGAGATGTGTTGAACTATAGAGATGCTGTGACTTGCCTCCTGCCCAACAGGGAAAGTGTCACCTTAAAATGTAGAGCATTATGAAGAAAATGACAATTAAAATGCACAGGTGCTTGTGGCAAAGACAAGCTAAAAAGGGGGGGGGAAGCAGCAAAGAACATTTACGGGGATCTGCAGCATATTATGGCTTATTAATCAGGTCACTTTGTTAGTAATACTTTGATGATACTTTACACTATATACTTCATACTATAACACTTTACACTAAGGTATAAAAAGGACAGACCATCATTCCCACTTTGCTTCTATCGGCATCTGTCTGCAGCAAGCAGAATTTTTAAATCTAGAAGACAGAAATCTGCCATATGACGGCACAGCTTGGCAGAAATTCAGGTGTGAGGCGGAAGTTCAGGTGTGAGACGGAACCTGTGCCTGCCATTTTAAGTGGCATTGCTGCTCTGAGGGTTCCCTGCACAACAGCTTTTACTTCTGGCCACCACCAGGCAGCCCATTCCTAATACTGAAAAGCCCCTGTCCCTCACCTCAGTATTCATCAGCCGTTTCCTGAGGCCTGTTCACACTTGGCTTTATTCTGAAATATATTCTGGAATAGGGACTTGCTGTCCGTATTCTAGTGCAAGCTACAGCAGGCCCCAGGTGAGGCCTGCCAGAGTCTGCATTAGCATGCGGACCACAGAGTCCTATCCTGAGACATATTTCAAAATATAGCTAAGTGTGAACAGGCCCCTGCTTTCACTGATGAGATGAGATGGACAGTATGGCAGGGCATTAGTAAGACTGGGTTGCATTCAGGAGAATTTTGTATAGGGATGAACCAAAGTTCCATGTTTCTGATAATGCAGTTCGCTGACTTAATTTGGAATAAATGTAGTCATTCAACAAAGGAACACCAGCAGAAGTTATGCACTGCTGCAGATTTGCTGATTCACAAACCAGTTAAGTTCTATGTAGAAGAGTTAGATGTTGTCTGTTTTGACAGCACTGTTAAGTTAGGTGTGTCATAGTCAAAGTAGAGGATGGTTTCTGTAGATACCTCAAAAATGTTTCTGCTTGCAGTTGAGTTGTCAGGATTTACTTATATTCCCTTCCTGCGGAAGAAATTGGGTTAAGGAAATAGTGAGTGACCAGGAATATTAAACATGTTTGCCATATCTGGTCTAATAGTCATTCCTGCGTTGGTCTTGAGTATTTTAGATTTGTAGAAGGATGTGAAAATCTTTCACTTGTTAAGCAGCCCCTCCAAAGAAAGATCTGTCTGGTTATTTTGAATAAAGGCAATTGAATAGTGTTACATATATTTCTGTTAGTACTATTACCTAAATGTCCCTTGAATTAGTACATATTTACAGTGCTGTAACAGTCGTCTGCTATTACATAGAATCATAGAATCATAGAATCATAGAATCATAGAATGGTAGAGTTGGAGGGGACCTCCTGGGTCATCGAGTCCAACCCCCTGCTCAAGGCAGGATTTCCTAAACCATCTCAGACAGATGGCTGTCCAGTCTCTGCTTGAAGACCTCCATCGAAGGGGAACCAACCACCTCCCGTGGCAGCCTGTTCCACTGGTTGATCACTCTTACTGTTAGAAATTTTTTCCTAACATCTAAACTAAATCTTTTCCCCTGCAGTTTCACCCCATTGTTTCTAGTCCTTCCTTGAGAGAGTGAGAAAAGGGCTGATCCCTCTGCCTTGTGACAACCCTTGAGGTATTTGTAGACAGCTATCATGTCTCCTCTCAGTCTTCTTTTTGTTAGACTAAACATTCCTAGTTCCTTAAGCCATTCCTCATAGGACATGGTTTGCAGACCGTTCACTATCTTGGTAGCTCTCCTTTGAACCTGCTCCAGCTTGTCAGTGTCTTTTTTAAACTGGGGTGACCAGAACTGGACACAGTACTCCAGATGAGGTCTGACCAAGGTAGAGTAGAGGGGGATAATAACTTCACGTGATCTGGACTCTATGCTTCTCCTAATACACCCCAGGATTGCGTTTGCCTTTTTTGCAGCTGCCTCACACTGTTGACTCATGTTCAGTTGATGATCTACCAGGACACCCAAGTCTTTTTCACATGTGCTGCTGCTCAGCCGAATTCCTCCCATTGTATATGTGCTTTTTTCATTTTTCTTGCCCAGGTGCAGAACCTTGCATTTTTCTTTGTTAAATACCATTTTATTAGTTGCAGCCCATTGTTCGAGTTTCTCTAAATCTTTTTGAATCCTCTCTCTCTCTTCTCTGGTGTTTGCAATCCCCCCTAGCTTTGTGTCATCAGCAAATTTGATCAGTTTCCCTTCAACTCCCTCATCCAGATCGTTTATAAAAACATTAAACAAAACTGGTCCCAGGACAGAACCTTGTGGTACTCCACTTGACCCTTCCTTCCATTTGGATGTGCAGCCATTTAAAGCCACTCTTTGAGTACGATTACTAAGCCAGTTTTGAACCCACCTTATAGTTGCCTTGTCAAACCCATATTTGATCAATTTTTCAATGAGGATTGCATGAGATACTTTGTCAAATGCTTTGCTGAAATCAAGAAATACTATGTCTACTGTATTTCCTTGATCAACCCATTCAATGATTTTGTCATAAAATGAAATCAAGTTAGTCTGACACGACTTGTTTGATACAAACCCATGTTGACTACTGTTAATTATTGAATTCCTATCCAAATGCTGACATATGTGTTGTTTAATAATTTGTTCGAGAATCTTTCCTGGTATTGAAGTCAGGCTAACAGGCCTGTAGTTCCCTGGGTCTACCTTCTTCCCTTTTTTGAAGATAGGAACAACGTTTGCCCTTCTCCAATCGTCTGGGACTTCTCCTGTTCTCCATGACTTCTCAAAGATTACAGCAAGTGGTTCAGCAATTACCTCTGCTAATTCCTTCAGTACCCTAGGATGTAATCCATCTGGACCTGGGGACTTAAATTCGTTTAAGTTAGCTAAGCGTTCCCTTACTCTCTCAGTGTTGATTTTGTGTCTTGATTCTCCTAGTCCTTCATCAGTACAGTGAAGGACTGTTGCATGTACATTATCCCTCTTGGAAAAAACAGATGCAAAATAGGAGTTCAGAATCTCTGCCTTCTCAAGATCACTTTCGATCACTTCTCCATTCTCTCCCTGCAGACTTCCCAAAACCTCTTTGACTTTTCTTTTGCTGTTGACATATCCCCAAAACCCTTTTTTATTGTTTTTAGTCTCTCTTGCAAGCCTCAGTTCATTTTTAGCTTTAGCTTTTCTGATACTTGCCCTGCAGATTGTACTGATTTCATTATATTCCTCCTTAGATATGTATCCCTCCTTCCATTTCTTAAACATTTCTTTTTTCTTTTTTATCAAGTTTTTAAGTTCTAGGTTTATCCACCCTGGTCTCTTTAGATGTTTTCCATTCTTCCTTCTTTGAGGAATTGTTAATGATTGCACTTCTAATATTGCATTTCTCAAAATATCCCATCCTTCTTGGACATTTCTATCCTTTAGTACATTTAACCATTTGATCCCTCCTAACCTCCTCCGGAGTCCATCAAAATCCGCCCTTCTGAAGTCCAACTTTGAAGTCTGAGTCCTCTCATGCTTTCCTTCCCTTATTATCCAGAATTCAAGGATAACATGATCGCTGCCTCCTAATGCCCCAGAAACTCTGATATCCTCAACCATTTCCTCTCTGTTGGTAAGAATTAGATCAAGGATAGCCAATCCTCTTGTTTCCTCCACCACCTTTTGGTACATGAAATTGTCAGCGAGAGAGGATAAGAACTTATTAGACTTGTGACTTTTTCCTGAGCGAGATTCCCAACAAATGTCTGGGTAGTTAAAGTCTCCCATAATCACTATGTCATGCTTTCATGAAAGTTTAGCCATCTGGTCTAAGAAGAGGTCATCCATATCTTCTGTTTGTCCAGGGGGCCTGTAATAGACTCCTACAATGGTATCCTTTCTGTTGCTCTCTCCTTGAATTCTTACCCATACCGATTCTACTGAGCTTCCACTCTCTGAAACTTGAACCTCTGAGGAGACAATTTCTTTTTTAACATACAGCGCAACACCCCCTCCTCTTTTGTTAAGTCTGTTTCGCAGAAACAAGTTGTAGCCTTCAATGTTTGTGTTCCATTCATGTGTGTTATCCCACCAGGTTTCCGTAATACCTATGACATCATATTTATCTACCTGGGTCAGGATCTCCAGCTCCCCTTTTTTATTTCTCATGCTTTGGGCATTGGTGTAGAGGCATTTTAGTTTGTAATTGCTATCTATTGCGAGCTTGCCTCCTCTGTTTTCCTTACAAAATTTATGCGTTTGTTCATTGGTACTATTTCTTGGAGTAAGAATATCGCCTGGTTTGATTGACTGAGTATTTTTGCTTGACTTTTTGTTACCCTTCCCCTTCAATTGTTATCTTTCACCTTCATCTTACTGCAGGACGTAACCATGTTAGTCTGAATCTGAAAGCAAAGGGGTCTAGTAGTACCTTAGAAAAGAAGACTTACTCCATCCCCAAGCGTCTGTTTATCTGTCCCTTCGACAGACAGGAAAGAAAAGCTCTGGGGGTGAGAGACCCTTTTGGAGTGAATAGGGTGGGTCATGTAGCCAATGGAAAAGGCTGCTAAGGACAGACCAGTCAGGGACACAAATATCCAGCTGGCGATATCAATGAATGGTAAACTATTGTTGCTACAAAAGGGTTGCTATGCTTTCAGGCTGAGGCGATAGTAGGAGGCTTTCGGACACTTCTTTTAAAAACTGTGTGACACAACATCCCCTGAATGATCACACTCTACCTTACAAGGCTCATGCTACCAGCTTCTTTCTCTTTGTTAGTCTCTAAGGTGCTTCTAGATCCCCTTGCATACTTAAACTTATTGGCAATGGAATAATTATCTGGAAAGATAATGACTGGAGATACAACTTTATTTTTATCCTGCACTCGGCTGCCCTTCTTTAGCAGAGCTAATGATTTGATTTTGTTCCTTTCTTTGTTTCTCTTGAAGGTAAACTATCTCTCGAGGAGTTTATTAAAGGTGCCAAGAGTGACCCCTCTATTGTGCGGTTGTTACAGTGTGATCCGAGCAGCGCAAGTCAGTTCTAACCGAACTCTGGGGACAATTTGCAAGGAGAATTGCTGGCTTGTTCAGGCTTTGCTCGTAAATTGATGCCTTCTCGACCATTCCTCAGTGTTTCGTGGGCGAGACTCCACGGCCACGTAGTTTTGTGTGTCCAAGTGAAAAAGAGCCTAACTCCTCTCACCATCATCGACGCGACTCCTTTCACAATTCCATCTTTTGTTTCTTCCCCTCATTATGCTGCGACGTGTTTTATGTATCTTAACGTAATTGAAGGGTTTGTTTACATGCGGGTCTGAAGAGGGGCTGTTGCACATCACTTGGTTAACACGAACGGATGGCGTTGTAGTCCCCAAGAAGAGCCGCGGTGAGCATCGTCTGTGCAAACCAACTGTGGCAAATGGCAGGCATTTTAATTTCCTTCCCAGAAAATGGATATGAATTGTAAAAGAAAAATGACTAAGGTTTTTCTGTTTGTTTTAAAGAGCATGATACCTGTTTCCTTTTTATGAGGAACACTGCTTGCACTTATTTCATGGTCTTTCCATTCTTTTGAATATATATATAAATATATATATATACTATATATATATGGTGAAGTAAAATTTTAATATTTAGGTCGTATTTAATATATCAGGTAGAAATTCATGCTTTATTCTAATTTCTGTGATCATTCTTTTTTTTAAGTTATATTTATGCATAGTAAAGTTGTTGTTAAGGCATTGCGTGATTAGCCGTTTTGTGGATATAACACTGTTTAATTACCAATTCTAACACTTCCTTCATTTTTACTGTTGATCGTCTGAGCATTTTACTGTGTTAAATGACATGAAAAAAGGAATATTTCTACTTCTGTGTATCTCAGCAAAACGCCACTTTCCTGTGGCTACAGCATTTAAAATGGCTTTTGAGTGAGGTGATCTGAAACGCACTTGCTATGACCCTTCAATCTTGTTCTTGTCCATCTCTGTGAATAGGTCTTGTGCAACTCCAGTGTTCAGTATCTGCCTAATGCCAAGAAATATCAATTGAAATAAAGACTTAATTTTATTGTCAGCCTGTGCCATACTTAAAATGCTTCAGGATCTGTGCAAACAGCATGATTTCTCCCTGGAAAGCAATGAAAAGGATTTCAGGTTCATTCACATGCAATTTCCTCATTATTTTCCTCATAATGTACTCAGTGGATGAATACTTACTGTTCTCCACATGCGCACAGCACAGAGCAAGGGAAGAACTTTGAAGGGGCTTCCCGTAGAACAGCGTATTCTGCAGACGTTCAAGAGGGTCATTCCATGTAATGATTCATTAAGGGTGTGATGACTTTTTTAGAGCACCCATTTTCAAAAGATGGCTCCATCTGTGGAGGCAGAAAAAAAGTGTCACACAGTTAAAGATATAAGCACCTGAAAGCTTTTTTTTTTTAAAAAAAATAAACTTTATCTGGAAAAAAGAAATAAGAACATCATAGCAAACAATTTGGGGGAAATGTAAAAATAAAATACAAACAACGTTTTAACTCAATAAGTCACAGAGGGCACATTATAGAATGACATATTTTATTTATTTGAATTTTTATCCCACCCTATACTCGAAGTTTTCAGCGTGGGTTAGAACATTAAAAACCAATGGATGTATATAATGGGCATATTAAAACCATAACAGTGCCTTCACAATTAAATTTCTATCCTGCCTTATACCCAAAGGTCTCAGGTGGATCACAAGAAAATTACTTTAAAACAGCTAAGATAGGAGGAGGAGTTTGTTTTTATATTCCACTTTTCTTACTGCTAAGGGGACTCAAAGCAGCTGACAAACCTTCTGTTCTTCTTCTCACAAGAGACACGCTGTGCGGTAAGTGAAACTGTGAGAGCTGACAAGGAGAGCTGAACTAGCCCAGATTCACCCAGGGCTTGAACTGAGAGACTACTAGAGAAGACCCCGACACTCTGATAACGAGAACCATAATTGTGCCTGTGCTGGTCCAGAACGGACAGCATCCCCGTTTTCGTGATGCAGATGAAACAGTTAAAACCACTCCAAGCGAGGTGAGTACAGAAACAGCCTACGATGCAGACAAGGAAATACTGTACCAAAGATAAACCACACGTCAAGGACAGCGTGATTGAAGCACTACAAACACCAAAGGCAGCCTTCGCTAGTGCATCATAAAAAGCATGTTTGCAAAAGATAAAACGAATTTAGAGGCTTCCCAGAGTTCCTAAAACAGGCCACACACAGGACAGAGCCGCACAAAAGGGACTTATAGTGATAGTTTATTAGAATACACAGTGAGTTCCAATAACAAATGTCCTATCTTTTTACACAACAGTATTATACATCTTAGAATAGTTCTGCTGTTTTTTTGTGTGTGCTCTAGAATCTTCTGTGTCTTTAATTAGGACAAGCAGTGCCTGTAAACCTCACAGTAAAGGCAAGAACTGAAGGCACTACTAAGGGAGAAAGTTGGTCTAAAAAAAGGAAGAAGGAGAGAAAGAGGGCCAGAATGGAAATGTTCTGATTTTATTATTCTGAATAGCCTATTTGAGCCTTTTTACACCAGGCTTTTTGCCTCATTTCTGGGGTGCCATAGAACCTCTGTAGACTTACCTTCGGGTGCCCTGGAAGGGTAGCAGTTCAACCAAGGCCACACCCCAACACACATTTTTCACAAGTTGGCAACTTGTATGGGAATATAGTTTGTCAATGGACATGGGGTAAACTTGCACTTCCTGTCTGGGGGACAGGAAAGGTGAACTCCCACCACCACCACCACCACCACCACATGTACTATCATTCTCACCAGTAGCTTAAGACCAGTGCAGTATAAAATCCAAGGAAGTGGAAACTGAAGGTAATCGTAACATGGAAAAACATAATGGATCAGCCTTGAAGAGCTCTAAGATCAGTGTGTTTAACTTCCATAAAATGTCCTTTATGCATATTTGAAAGGGCAGTTGGGTGGGAAAGAAGGCTGAATTGTAGAATAAAGACACACAAGGAGGGCTGAACCATGCCACCAATGTGCAGGAGATAAGCTTAAGACGACAAGAGCTCTCAAGACACCTGATGATACAATCCAACCAAGGTATCTGCACATATCAGCCCACTGAGGAGGAACTTATCTGAAATGGATGTTGCTTCTGCCACCTGCAAGACAGCTCTGACACCGACCAGGAGCCATTGCCTTCAGACAGGAACTATGCTGCCCCGTCCATGTACAGCAATGGCTTAAATGAGCATCTTTTTACTTTGCACTTACCTTAGAATGCTCCATCGCTACTGCGGGCGACAGAGCATCTTGTCTGGCGGATAGGAAGCCACTGTGAAGGGGAGGTACAGCTTCCAATCCTCCCATCTGGAGGACCAGAAGCCGCTATACCACCCCTTTGCAGCTCCTGATCCTCCCATCTGGAGGGCTGGAAGCTGCTGCAAAGGGGCGTTGGAGCAATGGCATTGTTGGAAGAACCTTCTTTGAACAACTGCAAATATATATTTTTTTTCCTGATCAAAGTTGAAATATTCTTAATGGGTGGAGTATCAGAGCCAACTGTGCCCTGAAGCTCCTTAGTTTCCTAAGAAGAATGGACTGTTATTGGCTTCATGTACATGCTGGGTACCAGTGAATCATGGCCTATTCCTGGTTGACTGATTGGGCACATCTATGCAGTTTCCTTGGCAAAGATACAGAAGTGGTTTGCCATGGATGACAGATGTATCAATGGCTACTAGAATGAATGCCTAGGTGCATCTTTCATGCTGGGGGCGGGGGGAAGCAAGGCGCTTCTAAAGACATTTGATGGGATTCGAGAGCAGGCAAAGGTTTGTCCTTGTCTCTGCTTGAGATGCCCATGAGCATTTGGTGGGCCACTGTGTGTGACAGGATGCTGGACTGGATGGGCTGTGGCCTGATCCAGCAGGGCTTCCCTTGTGTATTCCTCTTCCAGGGAGAAGCTTCTTCCGTTGGCCAAGCAACACTCTGCTTCCCAGGCAGTTTTCTCTGTCACTGAGCTACAGCCTCTCCCTATTTATTGCCAGTCATGTTCTGGCCCTTTTGGACCAGTGCAGAGGTTTGGGGATCTTTTTAAGACGATGAGCGTGACATTCGCAAGGGGAAAGGAGAGGAGGCTGCATTCAGGAGCAACAGGGATCACTTGACCCTCTCCAGCCAATGGGACCTGCAGAATCTCTCTGCAGAGGAGGCAGGCTGGCTGACACGGAGGGGACTCTGAAAAACTTGGAGGGAGAACAAACTGTCAAGAGAGGATTTAGAGAGGGAGAACTGAGAAAGAGCTTTGTGTTAGAACTGCTGTAGTGCAGTTAGACTAGGACATGCGGGGAATCCATCCCTGCGCGTCCCAGACTGAAAAGTCTGGCACAGGAGCAGGATGCCCCTCCCACGCCTGCTGCCATTGGGTCAGCTGCAGCTCGCAGGGACCCCCTGGGCCCCACCCCACCCAGGGGCCCACACACACCCTCCCCAGATGCATGTGTGTGACTTGCCTCTTTGGAAGTCAGGATCGGACTGGCCTGCTGCAGGGTGAGTCTGATCCACAGCATTGTGCGCCTGTGTGCGCCGCAGCCTGCAATTGGGCCGTGGCACGGGCCTGCACACAGTTTGATGGGTGTGCTCTGTCCCAGAGCTGGCCTAATTACGCTACGGAAGCCCTCGTGCGAATAGGCCTCTGGTCAAAGTAACTTACTTCCCAGAAAGAAAAAAACCACAACAGTAAGATAAGTTCCCCAAGATTCGTATTACCTATCCAGAAATCATGTAGCAGTAGAGAAGTCTTCGGGTGAATCCCCACAGCAACCTTATTTCTCTTTCCCTAAACCAAAATAACAGAACCGGATGCAAACACGAATTTGCCTGTTCCCATTACTTTTAACTTAATCGCGTTGGATCCGGATTCTGAGGGTCGTACGTGGTGTACGTGACTCAAGGTGGGACTCAAGTGGCTACTTTTTCAAATCTGCTTTTCAGGGCTGTCCTGCCCTCTTCCTCCTGGCATGGACATGCCACCCATAAGGGACCCCTTCACAGAGCCTGGCTGGGTGGCTGGGTGGCTGGGTGGCTGCCGCTTCCATGGATGGAGGAAAAATGGCAGCGGGCAGACAGCGATTCTTTCCCCTCCTCTCCCCATTGCTCAGGGCACACAGCAGCAGCAGCAACTAAAGCCCCTTTGCTTTAAACATTCACATTCAGCTGCTTTCATACCTTCATATCCTTTCTAAAGTCAGAACTTTTAGAATTGTGCAAAATTTCAACATTGTTATCAGGTTGAAGTGGTTCCATCGCTACAGTGTAGCACTGCTGTTAAGGGTGGATTTTTTACACTGAAATCACTGTCTTTGGAAGCAAGCTATTGGGAGAGGGAAACCCTAAACATGGATTCTCATCCCTTAATATGGTAGGGTCCCGTCCCCCCGAGTAAAAAATGTAACACATATCAAGCGCACGATCCGGAGTGAGACCTGTTGAAATCAGGATTGAGATTCACCACGCTTCGGGGTGGTTTAACACGGGAAAAGCGTGTTAAGCCAAACTGCCGTGCGGACTCCGAGGATTGAAAACGTTTTGAATGCAAGATAAGGTTGCCGTGAAGACACGGCCTCAATCTTCCCTTCTCTAACTCCACTCCTTACTCCTGCTAGTTCCTACTACTACTACTCTTAGATTAAAACTTCTCTTTTTTTATATTCTAAAACATGTAATTGTGCAATGTCTCCTTAGCCCAACTTCATTTACTCCAGAACGAAACAAAAGTTGCTAATTAAAATGAAAACTTTTTGCTTAATATTTACTTCTGAATATCTCACCTCAGAATCTTGCAATCTCTTGTTTGCCTACAATGCTAATAGCATTTACTGGAAATCAACTTAAATCCATCAGATAAATAGAAGGAGGCAACTCCATGAGTCATGTTTACTTCTGTGCTTGTTAGGCTGATTAGTTTTTATGTCTGGAGCCTAAGGTCAAAAGGCCATAGTTTTTAGCAATGGTCCCATAAACCTTTGCAGCACTTAGCTATACATTTAATATAGAAATTTTGGGTTATGCCATAACATATTTGCAGTAAATTTAGTCTACCTTTCCTTGTTCAGCAGGTTTTCTTTCTTGATTCTTTTTTCAGATGGAAGACCCAGATAAGATGAGGCTATAATCATAATTTATAAGAATAATAATGTAATTTTTCTATTTTGGCAGCAACAAGAAAGAAATACATATTACTCTCCATTTGCTCTACCATCTTCTGAGCTGTCTCAGACATTTTTGGGGAGGGAGCGATAAACCGCATATAGTCAATCGAGACCTCCTTGTTTTTCTCTCTCTTCTGAAAGCAATGTTCTACTTTACCATTTTTCTCCCTTAAATATCACCTCCAAACCCAACAGCTGGACACGGTCACTGGCTTATACTCCTTCTGACAGTGTAATCCTATGCATGTCATCTGGAAAATGAGTATACAGTCTGCCCCCCATATCCACTGATTTGGTAACCATGGTTTCAGTTAACCATGGTTACCGGATCAGCTGACCCCACCCTCCGCGGACGCCATAAGGGAAAAGCACCCAGAACCAGAAGACCTATGTTGGTTTCCAGAAAGCCTATTTTGGCCTCCGTAGAGCATTGGAATAGGCATGTGGCGCCACCAGGGCCCATCCCAAAATGTAAGGGGGCGCGTGGGATGTGGGCAGGAGGCATCCAATGGCATTACACACCTACTCCAATGCTCTCTGGAAGCCAGAAAAGCACTTCTGGTTCTGGAGTTGCACAACCGCAGAACCAAAAGGCTTGTTCGCGATTATCCACAGTTTCAGATAACCGCGGTAGGAGCTGGAACGTATCCCCAGTGGATATGGGCGCCCGACTGTACTTATAGATGAACATTTAGAAATAAACTAAAATAGAAATAAAAATAAGATCTATGCTACTCCAGCAGAGATTGTGTGATTTTAGGTCACCTCCTAAGTCACTTCACCTGAATATACCACAATCTACCAATATTCCAGAATAAAGCACTTTTGGAATAATCTCATCGCCCAGAAACCAGGACAACCGCATGAGTACTTATCTGTCTGCATGTTTGCCCCCACAATGGCATGATGCATACATCTGGATATTTCAGTGGTGTGAAATACTCAGAAGTGCATGATCACTGCCCTGTGTGTGAGCATGGCTGCCATGCAGTGGCTATTTGTAAGAGGGTGGATCACATGAACAGGTGTCCAGACCAGTTAAGTTCCTTTGCTACGTTGGTAAAACCTGGTTTGAGAGATAATTTTTCTGCAATAATGTTATTGGGAGATATCACCCCAATATCACAGGGCTACGTTGGGATTGCCACGGACGCATGTAGGAAGGCCGCATAGCCCTGGGATAATCCTGAGTTTATAGTGTGCTACCAAACTCTATCTAGATGCATCAGTTTTCTTTCGAAGTTTCTTGTTTTCCCTACCTACCCCAGGCTATGCTTTCAAAAGCTGGGGCCACGTCCACCCTACCTCAAGCACAATTCTGTGCCATTAACAGAGTCCCATTTCAGCAGTTCAGGCTGAGGTAACCCACAGATGGCACTGATCAGGTGAGCAGGTAGTGTGTGAGTCTAAAATGCCAGAGGCTCCATAAATGATTAAGACCATGACCCCCATTTCTCTTAACCCACACACACCTACCTGGAGAATATAGATTCTAAAATATTCATTATGAATCTATTAAAACACACAGATGCACACATGGTGCATAATGTATCATTTAGCGTGCCTTCTTCAACTGCTCCAACCATAAGGTTGTTCAACAGTTGTTGTAGCTCTTTTGCTACAGTTAGTAACGAATGGGACAGAAGCATGAAATCTGAGCTCCAATATAGCTTGGGAAACGGAGGGGCAGATGGTTGGGTATGCTGGAATAGACCAGAGTTCAGTGGTTCTTACCAAATCCTCTTAAGCTAGAGACCTGACTAGCACAGAACCATTGTCTGTTATATGGATATAAAGTGTATATATTGTACATAAGAAATCCTTGTTCTGAGTGCCCTAGACTGCAGAGGATATTCTTAGCTATGTGGCTGTATAGTGTCATTATGCACTGCTAAATAATGAATGCTTTCCACTTCAGGGCTGATTGCATTTCACCAGCCAGTGGGTTCCATAGTGCTGGCTCAGAGTTTTATGTCTGCTTTAGATCAAGATATGCACGCACCCATGGGTGGCCATGAGTAGCTCATGACCGACCTCGTCCAATTCTGGCTACAACTTCTCTTCCTTACAAAACTTCCTGTTAATTCCTTTTAGTAGCCCACTACTCATCTGTGGCCATAATAAATTCACTCACTCACTCACTCACTCACTCACTCACTCACTCACTCACTCACTCACTCACTCACTCACCCTTTTTTAAAGATAACAAAAATCAGATTCCGCAGTTCCATCTCATTTTAGAGAGGTTTGAGAATAAGAAGCTTTACAATCTGGAGCATTTCTGCACTTGCCTTCCTGTCCATTGGACGGGAAAGATCCAGGACTAATGTGTATTAGTGTTTGCACTAGGGAACACTAATACATGATAGCCTAGCCCCCACACATCTGGAAACTGACCTGGATCCGATCTCACATCCGATCCTCCACAGGGCACTGCCATTTTGATTGTAGCACCCTGCCTGACTGCTCATGCGCCAGTGCTATGGCAACAATGATGCTCTGCACATCTGCAGTTGTGTCAGGGTTCATCTGAGGTACCAGTGCACTTGCACAGTACCTCGGGTGACCCCCTCACACCAGAAAAGGTATGAGTGCTCACTGCCTGGATGTGCCAGGTAAACTTTGGGTTGGGATTGGGGAGGCGAGGGTCGCTTGTGGTGCACCATTTCATGCACCACAACTAGTTTGAAATTAGTTACATCTGGGCAGGCAGGGGGGTGTTTCTAGGCTGTCAAGGCCTCCTGCAAGTGCGGTTACACCTGCCAGATGTTAACTAACTGCAAACTAAGAGGCCAAGTGCGAATTGGCCTATAGTTTGGAGTTTTTCCTCAAAGTCCTAGATGTAATAGCTTTTGTTTTATGACAGCAGCTTCTGATTGATTTTCAGCCATAAATAACTTAATGTTATATACTGTATTTTCTGGCGTATAAGATTACTTTTTAACCCAGGAAAATCTTCTCAAAAGTCGCGGGTCGTCTTATACGCCGGGTGTCATCTTCTTATACGGTGAGTATATCCCAAACTCTATATTTTAACTGGAAAGTTGGGGGTCGTCTTATACGCCCAGTCGTCTTATACGCCGGAAAATATGGTATTAATCTGATCTATAAGCTATTAATAATCACCGTGGTAATGTGGAGTCAAATGATGCTACAGTGGAACCATATGCCAGAGGCTGTGGTGCTGGAACAGAAGCCCATGACATTTGAGGGGCACACAGGAACAAAGCCAGGGTGAGCACCCCTGGTCAGAGCCAAGGCACGAATGATGAAGCCCATACTAGTTATGTCTTAGTGGCCTCCTTGCTAGCAGAAACTGTGGCACAGGAGCTGAAGCTAACGACTGCCACGTTGGTGGAAGAAGTGGAGCGCACAACACTTTTTTGGGGACAAGCCAAGTACTGTCCTGGCATTGAAGCAGGTACCCAAGGGGCCAGTGGAAATCTATTTGAGGCTGGAGTAATGGCGCTAGAAGTCAGATGGAGGAAATGTCACTGTCAGTAGGAGATGTGGCATCCCTTTGAGATGTGGAATCTGCAGGCTTTGCAGACTCATGCAGTTTGAGGAGTTGGGATTGTGCCTGCAATACAGTCATTCTTTGTGTCGTGATATGGTTTGGCTTGTGCAAGCTACCAGTACAAAACCATGTTATGGAGTCAGTTGCCATCTATGAACTGCAAGACAAGGACTCAGTGAGGTCCATCACCAATATAATGTAGTGTTGGACAAATTAATAATATTTCTAATGATACACAGCATCCGCAAAGAGTAAAATGGAATAGAGCATATAAAAGTGGCCCAAAGTATGACCCACCTAACCGGATCAGGTGAGCTGCAAGGCAAAAATATAGCTCACGTGTGGAAGCGGCACACTGAATATGAAACAGTTTTACTTTTAATTACAAAATTACATCATCTGTTGGCAAAGTGGACACTGTCACCAGTTTGCGCCTACTGATCTATTTGTACAGTAGGAACAATTAATCTTATAATGCAAATAAAAGTACAAAATGCAGGTATCTTACCATAGCGAGGAAAGCTATGGCTAGAACCAGTATATTTGCCCAATCTGTAGTTCAAGAGTGACTTCAGGGTACCACTTCCTCCTTTGGTCTTCATTTTTAAACTGGGTGGCCCTTCATATAGGAGACACCTGAAAACTATGGACTACCCTCTGGCAAGGTCTTTAAGAATGAGATCTTTCTTAAGATCTCTTTCTTAAAGAGGAGGACACTTCTAAGGCCATTTGCTGGGATTCGAGAGCAGGAAAAGGTTTGTCTTTGTCTCTGCTCGAGATGCCCGTGAGCATTTGGTGGGCCACTATGTGCGATGGGATGCTGGATTAGATGGACTGTGTGGCCTGATCCAGCAGGGTTTCTCTTATGTTCTCTTGTGTTCTTTTAGGTATAACTGCTCACAGGTATAGGAGTATTACCCTTAGACTGTCATACTTAACAACTTAAACTCTCCTTTACATTCCCCAGCACAAAGCCTTCATGTGAGGTCCTAAGAATTTCTGGGTGGAACAGGCAGCTTCTGCATTTTTGAATTTCTAAAAATCCCACAGCAAACATCTTTCCATTTCCCAAACTGATGTTGAAGTATTGTGCATTAACGCCACGATTTCAGCCATGCAGAAACACACAATGTAATTTTCCTCTCTCTCCTCCAAAAATCACACTTTTATAAATGGCGGAAACAGTGCCCAGGCAAGCAGGTGGCAAACTGCAGCAAAGAATCATTCAAAACCTTTTATGAAAATCCATTGCCCAGACCTGGAAAATCCTAAAACGTGAAATCCTAGCGATTTGCAGTCTAGCTCCTGTCATCCCCTATGCAGAAGACGTGCATTTCTGTATACCATTTCACATTCAAGGAACGGGGGAGAGAATTGGACCCTAAATTGAGATCACCGGCTCCTACTAAGCTTAACTGGAAGCTGTTGCTCTTGCCAAGCGAGGAAGGAATTTCATTTAATATCCGGATTCTGCTGTGTGTGTGCCTGACTGCTGTGCACTCCACAGTCATTCAAAAGATTATCTGGAGATTTGGATATTCTGCATTGTTTCATGAAAGTGTGACACACAGAGCTGCATAAATCACAGCGGCTGACAAAATACCGGTTATTTGCTCTTCTTCCTGAGCCCTTAGAGAGCAGCCACAGATCACAGCGTACAATCCCTCCCCAGAGCTAAAGTCCTCCAGACATTTTAGCGCCTTGGGTTCTTAACCTGAAGGCCACACAGGCTGATTACCTGTCTGATTGCCAACAGGGCTCTACCATCGTGATTGCTGAGCCTGGTGCGGCTGTGCATGCTGTCGTCATGGTGATGATGACGCTCTCTGCACGTGCAGTTGCGTTTGGGTTCATCTGCGGTGCCAGCGCACTTGTGCGGCACCTCAGGTGGCCCCTCGCACCAGAAATGGTGCAAATGATTACACACTGGGCAGGGCAGATAAGTTTTAGGTAAAGGTTAGTATGCATTGTGCACCACCACTAGTTGATGATGGGTTAACATCTGGGCAGGCAGGAGGTGTTTCTAGGCTCTAAACACCTCCTGGAAGTGCAGATGTTAAACTATCATTGACTATGGACCAAGTATGAAACCACCTCAGGCCAGTGAAAAAGCTGGTGAATGAGAAGTCTCTGGGAAGGTTCAGGGGAGGAATAAAGAACAAGGACTCTGGTCACTGCACCTCAAAAAGAATATTGTGGAACTAGAGAAGGTGCAGAAAAGGGCAACCAGAATGATTAAGGGGCTGGAACACCTCCCTTACAAAACCAGGCTGCAATGTCTAGGCCTCTTCAGTCTGGAGAGAAGGCGTTTAAGAGGGGACCTGATTGAAGTATATAAAATTATGCACGGCATAGAAAAGGTGGATAGAGAAAATTTATTTCTCTATCTCACAACACTAGAACCAGGGGGCACTCTATGAAGGTGTTGGGTAGGAGAGTTGGATCCGACAAGGGGAAGTATTTCTTCACCCAAAGGTCATTGGTATATGGAATTTGCTGCCGGAAGAGGTGGTAACAGCTACCAGTCTAGATGGCTTTAAGGTAGGGTTAGACGAATTAATGGATGACAGATGTATCAATGGCTACTAGAATGAATGCCTAGGTCAGTGGTTCTCAACCTTCCTAATGGCACGACCCCTTAATGGAGTTCCTCATGTTGTGGAGACTCCCAACCACAGGGGTGGAGCAGCTGGGAGGTGGGAGGGAAGGGCGGTGGGAGACTCGTCGCCACCCCTCTGAAAGGGTAATTCGACTCCCAAAGGGGTCCCGACCCCCAGGTTGAGAACCACTGGCCTAGGTGCATCTTTCAGGCTGGGGTGGGGGGGAACTGGGGCGCTTCTAAGGCCATTTGCTGGGATTCTAGAGCAGGAATAGGTTTGTTCTTGTCTCTGCTTGAGATGCCCATGAGCATTTGGTGGGCCACTGTGTGCGAAAGGATGCTGGACTAGATGGGCTGTGGCCTGATCCAGCAGAGCTTCTCTTATGTTCTTATGTAAGGAAACTGATATATAAGAGATAGGGATTCATTGTATGTATCTAGATGTCTGATGAAATCACCTTTGGCTGAAGAAGCAACATTTTCTCATCAAGCACTGTTACTGGATGAGCCTATTTGTTTTATCTGTATTTATAGAGAGCACCATAATTGCCCAACGAAGTCAGTGGCCCTGCCATAAACCAAGGATACGGAACTAGCTTGTGAAATTACATTTTGCCTGTAACCTTTTACTGCTTCATGTTAAAAGCTTTCACCCAGCTGACCATCCCCATAACTGAACTGTACTCATCTATGGTCCTGGACAGTTGCCTCATGTCCCTTCACCTGCCCGATGCTTAGAAAGCGCACTGCAAAAGGGCCCACACTTCCCCAAAAAAGACACCTGCTACGGCTTTGTGCCTGCTGTACCAAAAGCAATATCTTGTTAGTAGTGTCAACATATTCTTAGACTTGCATCCCTGCCTTAGCACTGCAGAGAAAATCAAATCTTAAACTCTCAAATAGGAAAACAATATTAAAAGCAGGCTTATATTTATTACACTGGCTATCCATATATCCTTCAGGAATCTTAGGTAGGATCCACATGCCATGCTTAGTGGGGCGTGGAAGGAACCCTCAGGCTACTATCCTGTTATAGAGAGGTGGAAAGTACTGCTGTCCCCATGCAACTTTGGCACGGTTCCAAACACATGATTGGCAAAGTTCGTCCCCATGTGTTTTGGATTTGGTCCACAAAAAGCATACCAAATCCCCCCAAACTGTGCCAGAAGGGTGCCAAATTTGATACCTGAAAAAAGGAGTCTCAGCACAGTTTGGGGGGACTGGCACGCATTGCTCAGCGATCCAGGAACACACATAGGGTCAGTACCGACTGCACAATCTCGACAGACAGGAAAGAGGTTTTGAGTTTTAAAGCCAAGCCTCTGTCTTGTCAGCTAAGATCGTGCACAGGGGTTGCAGAGGTTGAGATTTCTCTCTTTTCAAGGTTGCCTCCCTGGAAAAGAGAGAAATCTCAAGCCCCTGCACCCCCTTACTCCCTTGCTTTTCCTCCCCTTTCGAGGCAAGTAAGTGGCTTGCCTGTGAAAGGGAGCAAAATCACGATCCCAGCGCAATTTGCTTGGGGATGGCTGAATCCTCCCCAAGCCCGCGTTAGGGCAAATGGCATCAGGACGCCCGAGATTCGATCTCAGTCCTGCGCCCAGCCTATGTGAGCCCAAATAGCGCCCAGACAGTGGCAAACAGCTTCCATGGGGACACGCCCCCAGAGCTGCTTTTCACACAGAGCGCAAATTCACACTTACCTGCAACTGCAAGGGGACTCTGGGGACACTCACAGGTGGCGCACCTGCATGGCAAAGAAGTGGCTCTGGGCATGCAGGAGTCCCCCCTACACACACACACACACACACACATAATGGTGGATTAGTTGTACCTGCTCTACAGCTATATGAGTGGGAGGGCAGGGAAAGTCCTGCAGGTTACATCCACACATCTTCTGGGTGGAAGAGGTGCAGATGGAGCATTTGATGGGGTAGCGCAGGGGCATTGCATCATCCAGTTACAACGGCCATTGGTGCCATTGCCGTGGCTCCGCGATCACCTCCATAATGGAAGCAGTTTGCACCCCGCTGGTGCATAAGGAAGGTCCGGCAAGGTTTGGGATAGATTCAGCATCCCAAAGTGCAGACACTGGATCTATCGCCCATCTTCACTTCCCTGGGACATTTCCCCAGTGAAGTGAAAATGCAAAAAGGTCCAGAAAGGGAGAAAGCACTCCAGTGGCCCTTTGCACCACCCTCCTGCTCCATCAGTGCTCTGCAAACTCACCTGTGCCCTCTTTCTTCGCAGCAATCTTCCAAGCAAAGATGAAGAAAATGGCCACCGTATGGGCCCACCTCCCGCAATTTCTGAAGCAGGCCCCAGGGGTAACATTAAACTGCAATGTTTCAGGTGGAAGAGACCATAAGGAGCAATATTTATCCAGCTATGTTAAATCACGGATTCTGGGTGGCTTAGCTGGAAAGAAACTGAATTCAAGAGAAGGAGAAGGGAAAAAAAGGTGTCATCCACTGTAAAAACTCCTAAGTTTTGAGGGTTTTAATACAGAAAGTTACATTTCAAAGCAGAGGTGAAATAATTTAATATGAAGCACTGTTGCCATCTAGTGACTAAAAATAAGTTTTCTTTAAAGGACTTGTAACCTCAAGCATTCATAATCTTTTCAGGTCCTAAAATTTTGACTGAAAGTCGAAACTATTCCAAATGTTCTGTCTCTCTGAAATAAGTCTTAGAAGCTGGGGTGTCCCTCTAGTACCTCAAAAATAGGGAGAAGTGATTTACAGCCTACATTTTCAGTGGCTCGTATTTTCAAGAGTTAGGCCTACAGCTATACAAAGTAAAACCAAGAGAGATGGGGAAATGTGATCACATTTTAATGTCTGATTTTGCATTTGATATGTGTTTGGTACCTTTAAATCCAGAGTATTTGGCAAGTGTTTATCACAGTGTAGGACAATATTCTGGACATTTGAACGAATAGTTCGGACATTAGATGTGGGGTGTGGAAAAATGGAGCACCATTTGCATCCACAATGGATCCAAAGTGCATTTGACATGGATTGACAGCGGATTAAAGTGGATTCAGGTCGGATCTGACATTTTCAGAGTGCAGATATGTTACGAATATGTACCAGATACGTATTCATTCATATCAGATACGTATCAGATATGTGTTAATTTGTATCAGGTAAGTATTTGTTCATAATAAATACATATCAGATTATCGTGGTATCGTACGAATACAACTTTTCAAGCACTGGATTCATTGTGACTTATCTAGTGTGCCCGTCTTTCTTCCTTTGTATAGCTGTGGCAAGGATGGGTGAGTGGGCTCGGTTAGACCTATTGCCATCCAATCAAGACTGATGGCCTTACAAGTATTGTGTTTTTTGAAATTTTTGAAATTTATTTTAAAACTAACGAACACATAATATAAAATACCATCAAACATATCAAACATAAAAATGCGATTATACAAAAATAATTAGACACACTTACAATCCACCATCCTTAGTGCATTTAGTTGATAACATCTCTTGGATCTTCTCTTCTACTTTAGTTGGACCAAAGAAGTAGTTTACTGCATGCCTTTCCCCCCATCTTCCGTACAGATGCGCTGAAGTGCTCACAGAGAATTGTGCCCAGTTGTTCTAAGACTAGCCCTTACATGAATACGATCAGTGTGGTCTATGCTGGTTATGTCTCAATACAATTCATGATTCTGTGTTAGTGGACCTCTCAATTCTAGGGGACTGTCACATAGTGCTTCTGCAAGGAAGTGAGTGGCCTCCAAAGGATATGATGCTCAGGCGTGCGTATCAAGTTGATAATCATAAAGGACACTATCTATTGATTAATTAATAGCAGTCTCTGGCATTTTGCAGACAACCAGTCTAGTGCTTAATAGAAGAAACATACTGCAGTAGTCAGGTTTAAGAGATATTGTCTCCATATCCTTTAATGCCTGTATGCGCTAAAGCACATAAGCATTCTTATTTTAAAAAAAACAAGAAGAAAACCAAGTATTGATTAACAGCTCTCATGCACCAATCACTGCACTTTCTGGAGAAGCAGTCTCCAATGAATGGAATATGCTTCCATTGCATTGAGCGTGATTTCTCTTCCTCTGTGACTCACAGAGAAGTGCAGTGAGTGTGCTGTAGATACTTCTTATGTGGCGCCTCTAAACACAAATTGCAGGCAGATTGGCCTAATAATGAATAGGGGTCTTAGCCCAAAGACTGAGAAGGGGTGAAATATGCCCTTTGATCTTGTGCATACTCTAATTTCACCCAGATTTTTCTGCCATGAAAGTGGTCTTTTAAAATATATATGGATTGCACAGACACAGAAATAATGCAAACCATAGCATACAAACATAAAATAATGAAAATCCCTCTTCCATGTCAATTTCAGCACAGAAACAGCAAAACTAAGATAAACCACATTCTACACTATTCTTCACTTCCTCCTCCATAAAGGAGCATTCTGGGTAGATGATTCCCACAGCAAATTAATCTTTCTTGTTTTAAGATCTTTTAATTCAGTTGATTATCCACTGCAGCAGAAGAAACTTTTCAGGTATGTTTGCTCGTTTAAAAATAACCTTTTAAAAAATGTTCAGACTTCCTCTTGCAGCCATCAAGGAAGGAGCAGCCCACACGCCGAGCATGCAATGATTGCATTCTTGTTTCCTCATTTATCTGATCTGTACTCAAAGGGAGACAAAGAACACCCAGTGAAGGCTTAAGAGGCGAAATGTCAAGAAGCTGGCAATCCCCCCAAGCATGTAGTATGCCTCCAATGGCTGGCAAGGGTCCTCAGAAGAACAATTCTCAGTGTGCTTGCCAAACACAGAATTCTTGTGACACTGTTGTCAGGAAGGACAGTAGCCACATGAGCAACATAGGCCGTGTCCCCATGGTGGCCAGTTAGCACCCTTTGTGTGCTGTTTGGGCATGCAGGGGCCAGGCACGGTGCCAGGCACACATTTTGGGCGTCTGCATGGGATGCCCCGCAATGTGTGCTGGATTCAGGGCTCGGCGCGGATGGAGCCATTGCCAAGCAAGCTGCACTGGGCCTCAGCACTGGGAGTAGCTCCACCCCCTCTCCGCCCCCTCTCTCCTCAGCTGGGGTTGGGGCGTGCTCTTTGCTTCTTTTGCACCCCCGATTTTAAGTTTACGGTGTTCCCCATGATTTTTTGCTGGAGCAGAGGTGCACAAAAGTCAAGTGCCTCTAAAAAAAAATTTAAAAGCTAAAGTTATAGACCTCTGCTCCAGCGAAAAATCACTGGGAACGCAATAAACTTAAAATCAGCGGTGCAAAAGAAGCCAAAAAACACACCCTGACCCATGATGTGAGCTGGAAACTCCGCCCCATTAGCCTACAGGCATCCACATGTGGGTTCCCAGCATGCTAAGCAAGCATGCCGGGGGGCCCATACGGTGCCGAGACTTGTTTTCCAGGGTGCCAGATTTTGTCCCCTCTTGGTGCTCTATGGGGGGATTTAGCACTCTTTTCGTGTGCCAAATCAAAAGCCCATGTGGAGAGCCGGCGTCGATCCCGCTCTCGGCATTGCACCATTTTCGCATGGGGACGCCCCCATAGTGGCCCCATGTTTGGCATGGCTCTATTTTGAGAGGCGCTTCAAATGGCCAACTTCCAGAACCATTTTCTACACATTCCCAAATAGAGCTGTGCTTTAATCCCCCAATTTCAGAGTTAATTAGTAAGGGGGCAAAGTTGCCACACCTCACACCTCTGGGGTTAGCGTATGTAAGCACTGCAGTTCCCTCTCATGGCTGATGTAGCAATGTGTAAGCAGACCTCAGGAGGGACAGGAGGAAAGAGAATGTGGCCACAAATGTTGAAGAGAGATTACTGTTGGACCTCCATAACCACGAGGGATACATTCCAGGTCCTACTGAGGTTAACAAAAAACCACAGATATTTCAAACACAGGGAAATGCACCCAGTTTCCCACAATTCCTGAAATCCCATTGGATTTCACATGAATGATGGGAAATCTCACATCATTTCCTGTGATTTCCTGGGCGCCCCAGGCCAGGTTGACCTGCAACACCGGTGGGGTGGTGGGGTGGAAACGCTGTTCCGGTCACCGTGGAAAACTAAAACTGAAGTTACCGGCACAGCCAATATGGAGGTCCAACTGCATTGGGGAATCCTCTTCTCCAGTCAATGCAGAAAGAGCATTCTGATGCATTTGAAAGCTGCCTTCAGGAATCTCTTGGGTCCATATGCCGATCCAGAAATGTTCCCTTTTGATTCAGACAGTGGAGAGGAATCAACTGCTTTTTTGAAAGATATTTTGTTGTTTTCCCTGCTGGAGAATTTATTTTGCCCAAGAGAAATAAGTTTTAAGCAAGAGATTTATTAAATTTTCCAACAATACGAGGAAAACAGTTCAACACTTTATGCAGACTAGATTTAAATCCCTGACGAGGCTCTGGCTCAATGCACAAGAAGTGGTTTCACAGCTGCTGGTTGCGCACTGAAGTTTTTGCTACTGAGAGTGGGGGTGCGGCCCCTCCCTGGGCCCCTGCGCTCCTTTGTCATGGAGTACTGTGGAGACAGGCAGACGCTGTGGAAACATAGCCTGAAACTTATCTACTTATGTTTAGAGATTTACTTTTAACTTGATGCCCGAGTCTTCCATTTTATTTCGCCCCCACCCCACCCCCATTCCATCTGCTAATGCCGCATCAGCTATCTCACTACCCTGGCAAACTTCCTGATGGGTGTCCTGTAATTCTAGCAGCCCTAGCAAAGCTGTTCTGTCATTTGCACCAGAGCCCACTTGCTGATGTATCAGTATGAATTCCCTCTGGGAAAAAACACTTGGCTGCTTCTGTCAACGCTGCAGCAACGCTGCTTAGTGAAGAGACTTCACACTGACTTCTGAAAAGGAACCCTTTTCCCATTCTGGGAATCCTTCCCTCTGAAGACTATGGGAAGAGATCACAGACCGATTAGGGAAGGAAAAGAATCCTATGCTTTATGGAGACATCAAAGGCCGCATCCCCATTAGAAGCTTAATTCAGTTTCTCTAAATCGAAATAACAAAACCAGATGCAAATGCGAATTTCCCTGTTCCCATTACTTTCAGCCAGAATCGCATTCAATCCGGATTCTGAGGACGTACGTGACTCAAGGGGGGGCGCCAGTGGCTACTTTTTAAAAACCGCTTTTCGGGGCTGCCCTGTCCTCTTCCTCCTGGCGTGAACGCGCCACCCATAACAGACCCCTTCACGGAGCCTAGCTGGGTGGCTGCTGCTTGCCTGGATGGATGAAACACAGCGGCGGGCAGCCAGCAATTCTTTCCCCTCCTCTCCTCATTGCTCAGGGCACGCAGCAGCAGCAACAAACATTCACACATCTCCCCAAACCGGCAGCTGCTTTCCTTTCTTTTGCCTTTTTTAAAGATCAGAACTTTCAATGGCAAGATCATTATCAGGTGTGAAGTGGTTCGATCGCTACAGTGTAGCTTTAAGCGGTGGATTTTACAGCTTGCTTTGGAAGCAAGCTATTGGGGGAGGGAAACTCTCATACCTTAACATGGAAGGGTTCCCACAGTAAAAAATGTAAAACATTTCAAGCGCACAAACCGGAGTGAGACCTGTTGAAATGAGGATTAACATTTACAATGCTTTGGGGCAATTTAACACGCGGAAAGTGTGTTAAGCCAAACTGACGTGGGGTCTGCCAGGATTGAAAACGTTTTGAATTCGAAATAAGCTTGCTGTGGGGATTTGCCATAAAGTGTGCCAAAGAAGCCAATAGAATTTTTTTTAAGTGATGGAATGAATTTTTTTAAAAAAAAGTTGAAAAGGAGTTCTGCAGAAAGTTAGAACTAGGGCTATGCATGAATGCAGTGTTTGATTCAAACCAAATATCAAAAAATTCGAATCAATTTGAATGTTTAAAATTTGAATGTATTCACATTCGATTCCGTTCAAATACATTCAAATCTACTTGTGCAAATTTTCAATCCAATGGAAATTTGTGTCACAGCTGAGTTCCAACCCTAAAATTGGAGTGGTAAAAATAAAAAGAATCAAACAAGTTCATGCAAAATTGCAAGCACAGCACAAGTTGTATTTTGTCCCTTTGCACGTCTGAACAAGCGTTGTGGGTGGGTGGGTGGCGCTTTGCAAGTCTCAACATGCATTGTACTGAATATTGAATATGCAAGTTTTTACAAGTAACAGTCGCTGACCTTCTTAAAATATTATCTGCCTGCACTGATGGGTAACGCCAAGCCAATATTTTTGTTCTTTACTGTCGAAACCAGATAAATTTTTGTGGACCCCCACTTACAACTTGTGAACCCCCATTCTTTTTTCACGCCAACGTAGACCCCTGTTGAGTCTCCCGTGGACCCCTGGGGGTCTACCTGGACCACTTTGGGAATCAATGGGATAGAGTTAGTGTTACGTATAGGGATAGAGATAGCAGCGTTAGCAGCGTTAGCAGCATTAGCATGGTCAGGGTCAGGGTCAGGATCCAGGTCTGGGTCTTAGAGAACCCCTATGAATGAATATATTAACCCCGAAAGGGGTTAGAACATAAGAACATAAGAGAAGCCTTGCTGGATCAGGCCACAGCCCATCTAGTCCAGCATCCTGTCGCACACAGTGGCCCACCAAATGCTCATGGGTTGTGTCCCACTGGTTGAGCACCACTGTTCTAGCTGTACATGGAACACTACTTGTACTGGCCTTGTTTATGAATAGCCCTGTTTGTGTTTGCAATAAGTTGAGACGCAACAGTGTGTTTGAGCTAGCTCAATAGTCCTCTGATCTTATGAAGCCAGCTGGGTGACCTTGGGCTAGTCACAGCTCTCTTCTGAACTCTCACAGCCCCACCTACCTCACAGGGTGTTCAGTTGTGGGGAGAATAGAAAGCTTAGTCAGCCGCTTTGAGTCCCCTTAAATGGATGAGAAAAGCAGGGTAGAAAAGCCAACTCTTCTTCTTCTTCCTTTTCATCAGCAGAAAAGACAACAGCTGCTACCTTCTTTCAACCCTGCATCAGTCAGTAGGGCATCCATAGGCACTCATAAGTAAACAAATATGTTCTCATCCCTATTTCCCCCCCTCAAATTGTGGATCTCAGTACTGAAAAATTCCAAGCTGTGTCTTCATGGGGCGTACAAACTGACTGGAGGGGCACCAAATTCTGCCCATCTCCACAGCAGATTTGTTTCACAATGAATGTGAATATATGCCATGTGTCCTCTCCATCTTGGCAAGAAGTTTCAATCAGGCTCTCATGCAAACACAGCACATTTCACCATGGTCAAGGCCTGTTTAGCGTACACAAAGTAGCTTCAGAGCTGCTTCTCCTAACCGAACTGAACATAACTCGGAGGGAGAGTGAATTTCCACCAGAAACACTCATGCGGTCCTATGGCGTCAGGCAGTATTCAGTGTTCCTCTGAGGTGGAAATGTTGAGATGTGGCCATAGTCCCTACTGACCTCTACTGATACATGACTATCTAAGGCTGTGGGCCTGTTCATACTTGGTGAAATGTTATACCACCACCACTCCACTGAAGTTAAGATTAGGAGAACCAGCATGCCTCCACAATTCAAGTGCTGGGGCAGTCCTGACTGAATCTCACCACCAGGGGCCTATTTGCACTTGGCTTTATTCTGGAATATATCCTGGAATAGGGACTTACTGTCCATATGCTAGTGCAGGCTTCAGCAGGCCCAACATGAGGTATGCCAGAGTCTGCATTAGTATGTGGGCCACAGACCCCTATCCCGAGATATACTCCAGAAAAAGGCCAAGTGCGAATAGGCCCCTGATCTCACCACTGAATCACCATGGCAACAACCTAGAGGTTTGCACCTAGAGGTTCTTGTTCTCTGAGGTACCTTAAAAGCACAATTGCATTGTGTTGCAGATTATTTTAACCTTCCTGGAATGTTTCTGCGAGCCTGACTTTTTAAAAAGCACCCTTTCTATACAGCATGTGATGACCCCTCAACCCCAAAATTAAGTTATTTTGGTTTAAAATGCAAACTGTGGCGAGAACGCATTGTCTACACTGTTAAGTGTCGCCAAAGTGTATTTTTAACAAGGGTAAGTAGCCTGAGGGAGGGGCTAGTTGAGCACTCCAAGGGGAGGGGTGAAATAGGATCCTGGAGGAGCTCAGCCAATCAGGGCAAAGCTAGCCAGCCAGGCCCATATTTAAGGGGGCCTGAGGGAACAATTTAGGTTCTCTGCCTTTGGTTGTTAAACCTGGAGGGTGTTTAACTAGGGGAGAAACAGGCTCTAAGCTGTCCTGAGGGAAGCTGGGGAATAGAGTCCTGAGTTAATAGTGAATTACAGTGTTTAGAAAGTAAAAGAGTTGAAATGGTTATAAGTTATTTATGCTGTTGGCATTAATCGGAAAAGGATTGGAGTCTTTAGGCTTAGTGAGGAAGCTGAAGACCTAACTGCTTGATATTTAAAGTAACAAAGTGAAACTTTAAGAAGAAACTTGAATTGTAAACAATAAACTTGTTTTCTGGTTATTTTAAAGAAGCTTCGTGTTCTCTGTTTTCAAAGTGAGCCAAGTCAGGCTGGAATTCTAAGCAGATACTGTAACCCACTGCTAGCAAGAAGGCAGAGAGGGGGAAGGGCTGTCTGCTGCAGCACCAAGAGGGAGGCAACATTATTATCAAACCTATTAGCAGAGAAAGGGAAATGAAAGGTGTGTCTCTTGGAAGGGAATCAACAGAGTCTTAATATAAAAAGTAAAATACACGCTACTACACTACCAAGTCAGGATATATACAAATCGCTACCTTGACTGAGGGGCGGCCTTTACATTTGGTGGCAGCGGTGGGATAAATAGCGGTGACCCACTGACCACCAGGAAAGTGAAATAGAAACGTGGGGATATACGTATTTGAGATTGGCGATTTTTTCCCTGGCCTTTACACAGCATCTACCTGTTTTGCCAAGAATCACTGCCAACCTTTGCCAAATTGGTGCAATCCAAAGAGTTTTGCTAGCTAGAGTTCATGGCAGCTGGAAGGCAAAGTTAAATCCAATGTGACTCAAGGAACACAAAGTTTTGTCGGGCTATTCTGGTAAGATATAAACTTAAGATGCTTATCACAAGGAAACAATTCATGGGCATGTCCAAAATTGTTCTTCTGATACCAGTTTTGACGCCAATTGAGGTATTAACTCACGCTACACCACAGCATGCTTGTAGAATCAAACAGCCCAAGAACCATTGTTGAACCAGTGATTCACAACTGCGATTCTAGGTGTTATCTGAGTAGTTTGCTACTCTCTCTTGTGCAACAGGAAGATTAAATAACTAGAACTCACAGGATGCAATCCACCTTTGCACCAAACTATACAAATATTTTGTAGTCCTGTCTCCTCCAAGCCATTAAAGGGGGTCTATTAGCACCTTCAAGACTAACAGAGATGTGAGCTTTCACAGATGCCACATCTTGGGTGTTTTCCACTAGCACTAAGTACCCATAGAAGCACCCATTAAGGACCCATTTGGCTGAGAGCCAGATGACCCCATTTCCACTACAGACCCCATCAGAGACATCTGTTTCCATCACAGCTAGGGAAATCCGGATTATATGGGTCCTTCTGGACCTATAATCCGGATTTCGTGTAGACCCCATTAAAGGAGCCTACAATGGGGTCTTCAGCCTTCAAATGCGGATTGTACGGAGCCTATTTCCACTATAATTCGGCAATGGGTTCTAGAGGAGATTCGGGGGGGATGCACCCATGGGGAGGGTGCCTCAAACTCAAGACTTTGAAGTCCCTCCGAAGCTGGCTTCAAAGTCCCTCCAAAGTTGCCTTCAGAGATTAGCGCAGGCTCCTACGAAGTGATCTGCGGCTAACTTCAAAGATCCTCCGGAGCCTTTGACAGCTGCATTGCTCTTGCAAGTGGTTTTTCTTTGGAGCCTGTGCCAATCTCCGAAGGCAACTTCGGAGATTGCACCCTGTGGCAGGAGGCCTGAAATCCGATTATATTGTGTAAAAAGAAAGAACCAAACCGTTTCCATTTTAGAATCTGCTGGTAACATCTAGCCTGTGAGAAAAGTCTCGAAATGGAATGTTCTACCCCAAACTGTAAATTCTGCCTGGAGCCAGAAAGCACCTGGCACTCCAAGGACAAGATAACGTTAATTGGAAGCCTGTGAAGTCAATTGGGAGGAAAAGAGTAAGTTCTCAAAACAATTAACTACCAAAAGTGGCTTCAGCTTGTACATTGCTTATTGGCTTGGGTGTGTCATGTGATTTAGCCTGAAAGGTGAATATAGTGGGAATGTATTCTATCCAAATGGTCTTCTTTGTTTGGTATTATCTTTGATCTGACTTTTCCTTATGCCGAACTTGTTACTGAACTCTGTACATGCTCGTGCTTCTTGAACTGTACTTTGCTATGCTACCAGAAGGCAAGTAGATGCTTGGATGCTTCTGTAACTAAGGCTATGCCTCATGCAAATGCATGAAGCTTTTATTTTGCTAAAGATTTTTTGTATTGTGTACCTGCTCAATCTTTTGAACTTTTCCTTGTTTTTAAAATAAACCACAACAAACTCCACAAAGGTCTTCGTGTGACATCGCTCGGTCCGTGCCAGCAGGGACGCAGGGTTTTGGGGGTGCGGGGCACGCCCGGAACGCTGGTTCCTGTTACACACCCCCTGTCCCCCAAAACGTCAGGGGTGACAGGCAGACTCCCTCGTGAGTAGATCTGGATTTCCAAATGGGTGCTCCGGTGTTTCCACAGCAGGCAGGCTAGCACCCATTGCTATTGGGTACTAGACCACCCATGGAAACACACTGGGTACTTCCCTTAATCCGGATTAAAGGGAGTACCCGTTCCTTAGATCCAGATCTCCTTAGATCCAGATTAAAGAAACTCAGTGGAAAAACACCCCTTCTGTTAGGTTAGAGAATATAAGCTTGGATTAGTTAACACGAGTTCTGTACGCAAATTGTGGTTGTCATTCTTATAATTTCAGTGATAATTTCATTTAGCAAAACTTGAAAATCCTTAAACATTGCATAATTAAAACACAAGAAAATGAACACTCTTAACACACAAGCATCGGCTGGTCTGAAGGAAAATTTGAGTCATTTCTTTGATGTATCAAACATTTAAAGGTACATGCCTTACTCTAAGATAGCCAACATAGGAGATAGTTTTGCCTAACTAATCTTTAGAGGATTTTAAAAAATATATATGCAGTTAATGATTTTCAAAATAGCTTAAAGTTCCTCATCAAAGAATTCTCATTAAGCTTAGCACCCACGGGTTAAAAGGACAGATCTTGCTACGGCTAAGAAGCTGGGTAAGGAACAGAATACAAAGTGGAAATAAATGCAAATTTATCACAGTGTAAGAGATGAAACAAAGGAGATCTTCCATGACTCTACTCTGGGGCAGGTGCTTCTTGACATGTTTATAATCTCGAGTCAGGTAAAACCAGTGGAATATACACATTTGCTGATGACACTGTACAGAGTAGTGAAAACAAAGAAGAGTTGGCTTTTCTAGCCTGCTTTTCTCACCCATTTAAGGGTACTCAAAGTGGCTGACAAACCATCTGTTCTTCTCCACACAACAGACACCCTGTGAGGTAAGTAGGGCTGTGAGAGTTCAGAAGACAGCTGTGACTAGCCCAAGGTCACCCAGCTGGCTTTGTGGAGGACTGCAGAATCAAACCTGGTATTCCCAGATAAGAGTCCGGCTTCTTAACTAAAGGGATCTTTACAATCTGGAGGACTTAGGCAACAAAGTGAGAACAAGTTATACATCTAGAAGCAAAATGTTCCTTATGGGATAAGAGTTGACTGTGACTAACACACTAGCACTCACACTTGGGTTAGTATGCTCTGACAATAAGTTAACATCTGGGCAGGCAAGAGGCCTTTCTAGGTTGCAAACACCACCTTCAAGTACAGACACACCAGCCCAGATGTTAACTACAGGACCAAGTGCAAAAGCACCTCAGGAAAGAGATCTTCAATGAGAATTTATGCAGTGTGCTTCTGCAAAAAAAAAAAGGGCCAACAATAAGTTATAGTTAATAAAAAGCAGTACTGAATACTGAGATGCTAATCATAATGTTCTTATACTAATCAATGAGGTGACTGCATCTGGAATACCATATGCAGTTCTGGTCAGTGCACCCCAAAAAGGATACAGCAGTATTGGAGAAGTGTCAGATGATTAAAGGTTTGATGGCAGCTCTATACAAGGAAATATTGGGGGGGGGGGTTTAAGTCTGGAAATGTGTATGAGGAGAAGTAATAGGAATATAATGTGCATTGTGTGGACAAAGTGAAATGTGGAAACTTTTTAATCCTTCCCTAGAGTTGTAGAACCAGAGGTCACTCAGTGAAGCTGGATCTTAAACAAACCAGAATGAATGTAATTTTTAAAAACACAATGCATAGCTACATTTTGGAATATGCTACTACAGGAGGTGGTACTAATTACCAGCTAGAATGATTTGGACCAATTTGTGTTGAGTCGCAGCTATCAATGGCTATTGGCGATGGCGGCAGAATGGGGGATTCCAAGCGGAGCAAAATGCCAGCAGAGCAAACTGCGTGCTTGTGTCTTACTTCTGGCCTTTCTTGTGTAGCTGGCTGTCAACCTAATCCAGTGGGATATTTATTCTCACAGCTGGTTTAGAACTCAGTGTGCTCAAGTAAAATTCAAGTGGAAAATTCAGATCTTCAAATCTATTCATCCACACTTCAGTTTAAGTAGAGGAGGGGAAACGCAACTATTTTTTCAATAGACTTTATTGTAAAACAGTCAGGTCACAATACTACATACAGACCATTCTGCCAAATACACAAGCTACAAATGCTTGCTTGACAGGTAAGGGTCAGTTTTAGTAGCATACTCGAGAAGTGAATAAAAATCCATAAAAAACAATATTCAAATAGTTTCCATAGGAACACAGATAAATGTGACCTCCCCATTTCTTGCCTATTTTGTTACATTTAAGCGCACACTCTAGTCTTTCAAAACATTTAAAAATCCTAGCCAGAATTAAGTTAATGGTCCCCAAAGCCCTAAAACATTGATTTCCAAGCTTGCAAGTTAGCTAGAATTGTATCTATACATTAATGCTAGCTGAAGCACAAACTGCTGGATAATGTTCAATCCCACTTTCCCAGGCACAAGACAGTGGCAAAGTGATATCCTGCTCTTCCACTTCTGCTTGAAAACCTTGCTCCTTTATCTGTTCCATCAATTGCCTAATAAAGGGGGGAAAAAAGGAATGAGTGAGTAATCTAAATGAAATCAGCCTCCAGTGAGATACCAAGCATATTCAAGCATGTACATTAATTGTAAAGTACTTGTTACAGGAAAATGTTACATAATGCAAGCTACAAAGTTTATTTTTCATACACTGCACCACAACAAACAGGATTGACAAATATATGTTAAAAACCGATCTGTGCACATTATTCTGCTGTTCCAAACTATAGGAAAGAACAAAAACAAAACTCAAAACTTTAAATAGTCTCTCTTGAAGAAGAGTTGGTTTTCATACCCCACTTTTCTAACCAGTAAGGAGACAACAAAGCAGCTGACAACCCTTCTGTTCTTCTCCCCACAACAGATACCTCAGAAAGGGAGCTGTGACTAACCTAAGGTCACCCAGCTGGCTTTGTGGAGGAATAAGGAATCAGAGACTAACAGATAGAGTCTGGGACTCTGAGCCAGCTTGTTTTTGTGGGTAAACTTTTATTTTATCTGTTTTTTAAAAAATTATGCCTCACTCTACACTAAGTACCATCCGAACTTCATGCATCCAACCGTGGCAGTTTCAAGCCAGGGTATCCAAATGGAACTATTTTGACCTCAAATAGATTTGCATAGTTTTGTAGCCTTGTCAAATAAATAGATTCTGCCAGCATCTGTACCTCCCAGAACTAACTAATGAGGGGGGATTAACAGTCTGAACTGACTGAATGTCCAATCTACTTCTGCTTTTTTCCCCAAAGTAGTCTAGGAAGGAATTCATCCCTGCCTCAACTCAACAGGCATTTAAAAGTGCAGAAGCAGTCACTACTAACCAGGCTGGCCTTGACATGACATAGTGTATTGTTGGCCTCTGGAATCCATTGAAAGTAGAAGCAGCAGCCACAGTGTAGGCACCCATGTTCTCAAACAGCATCCAGTCCCCAACCTGCAATTCCGGCATGCCACAACGCTCCACTATGCGGTCCAGGCCATCACATGTAGGCCCCCATATGCTGCAGGAATAGTATTTCTCATCCGGCTTGGGTCTCTGGAAATGGTTTAAGACGAGAGGGGTCAGTGTAAAGGCTAAATATTCTCCTGAAAAAAATTGATATTAATGCAAGAAACTAAACAGATGCCGTCTGGCTCGGCGCTTCTGCTCGGCTTCTGTTTTCTGTCACTTTTAACAAGATCAGCTTCAAAGTGAGGAGGCACTCCAGAAAAGAAGTCAAGGGGAGAGATCTCATTATATAAGCTGCCCTGATCTCCCCCCACCCCCCAGAATTGGTTCCATAAAGTGTGCAGGCTTTAGCTGTGCCACAGACTTTTGCCATGGAGGGCGTTCCCTGAAAGGGCCACACGGAGCCTCAACCCAAATTGAGGGAAGTGTCTGTATGTCAAAATACAACACACAGCGCCATCTTGTCAGACATGGTCTCTGACTAAGAACCAGCAGACACATGAGAGCTCTCTATAAAATATTTCTCTCTGCCGGTTCCCATGTGTGGGTTTCTCTGCTTCCTTCCAAAACTGTCAACAGTAAGCATTTTCACTATTCCTATCCACTGAGAGGTGTTTTTACTGGCCTTTCTCCTAGTCTTGCTATATATTACAACAGTGTCTTTGGGCGGCTTAGCCAATCTAGGAACATGGATGCCCCCATTCTCAGCACAGCTGAGACAAAGGACCCGTCAGGCACACACCCATCAAGCGTGAACACTGTCAGTCCTGTTGGACAGCCAGGACAACTCTTAGGCTACTAGAGTTTTGAAAACACTTTGAGTCCCGTCCACGTGGTATAAACTTTATCATCTCTTCAAGGGCCACGTTCTTTTCCTTTTTCAGAATCTGCATACATAAACAACCAAATACTAGACTTAAGCTTAAAAAGTATGTAACGAGTATTAAAGTTTGAAAGAACACCCTACCTTCTGCAAAAGAGGCTTAACGTGTGCGTGATCATACAGAATGCAGTTAAAAGATCCATATACTCCATCATTTACGTAGTACATAAGAGTTTTGTCATTTGCCTCTTCTTCATCTATTGGAGGGGAGAAAAGAGATATTTGCCAGGTCCATACAAAGAATCTATTTCCTACCACTCTTTAGCAATACGAAGAAACAGAATCTGAGCTGGGCAAAAGCAATACAAAGCCCTTAAGAGAGGTCCTCATCAACACAGATTAAACGTTTTGGTTCATATTCTTATGGGAAAAGCATTAAACTTCGCTGCCTCTGCCTTGTGACACAGCCTCCACAGACAGCCTGCAGACAAGCACATACACACCAGGATTCATCACCCTCTCCCCTGTAACATTTCTCCAGTTAATACTCCAAACTCTAAGACCGATTTGCACAACATACCATCAGATCCTGTCTGTTCCTTTATTACAACTTTCTTTGCAATAATGTTAACAGCCAAAGTAAAAGCCGATGCCACATAATATCTCCCTGGCTCCGCAATAATTCTCACTCCAGAATCAGAAGGAAAATACTTGTCCAAGGCGGGATTGATGACATTGGTTATCTTTAAGAACAAGAAAAATGTGAAGTGGCAAAGATTCCCATAAACAGTTGGATCGAGGAAAATTTGCAAAAGCATTTGATTGTGTCCTGTAACTTGGTTTCATTTTATTAATTCTCCTTCAAAGAACAGTCTTTGACTGGGGGTGTTTTTCCAGAGCTCCTTGAAACTGGATCTAAGAAGATCCGGATCTAAGAAATAGGTACTTCCCTTAATCCGGATCTAGTAGATTCGGATTAAGGGAAGTACCCAATGAGTTTCCATGGGTGGTCTAGCACCCAATAGCTAGCCTGCCAGCTGTGGAAACACCAGAGCACCAATTTGCAAATCCAGATCCACCCAGGTGTTTTGGGGGACAGGGGGTGCAATCTCCAAAGTTGCCTTTGGAGATTAGCAAAGGCTCCAAAGAAAACAGCTTGCGAGAGCTGGCTCTGAAGTCCCTCTGAAGTTGCCTTTGGAGATTAACGCAGGCTCTCCAGAAATAATGATCTGCTGCTAACTTCAAAGATCCTCCAGAGCGCTTGACAGTGGTATTCCTCTTGCAAGGGGCTTTTCTGTGGAGCCTGTGCTAATCTTCGAAGGCAACTTTGGAGGGACTTCGGAGTCTTGAGTTTGGGGCACACACACCCATGGGTGCATCCCCCCCCCCGAGCCTCCTCTAGACCCCACTGTAGACCCCTTTAATGGGGTCTACACGAATTCCGGATTATAAGTCCTGAAGGACCCATATGATCTGGATTTCCCTAGCTGTGGTGGAAACAGATGTCTCTAATGGGGTCTGTAGTGGAAATGAGGTCATCTGGCTCTCAGCCAAATGGGTCCTTAATGGGTGCTTCTATGGGTACTTAGTGCTAGTGGAAAAAGCACCCTGGGTTCCCATCTAAAGATCTCTTTAAGAGTCTTTTTTTTTACTTAAGAGCCAAAACTTATAAACAAAAAACATGTTCCTTTACTGGGAAAAAAGGCAGCGCTTTGGCCCCAAATAGCTTTCTTAAATGGTACACGAGGTCACAATTCAAACATTTCAAAGGAGTGGGGATTGTCTGATCCCCTTTTCCTGGAGAATAAGCAGGCAGCAAAAACCTTTGAAAGCAAAATGCTCTCAATGATGTCCAATAGGAACATCTACGGTGTTTTTCCAGACGCTATGTTTGGAGAATGCTGAGCTGCATGCTGAATCAGCATGATATGAAAGCAATACCAGCATCAGTTTAGTCACACTTGGCAACGTGAAGCACCAATGATTGCATTCCCTTTCACTTATGCAGCCTTGGCTTCACTTGAAACTTTTGTTTTATGCTGCTGTAAAATGCAATGTGGTATAGTATGCAGTATGCAAAATAGTTTTAAATTAAGTAAGGTTCCAGAATGACTTCTCAGACCTAGAAATTTGGAGTTCCAACATGATGCCTGTAAACATTTACAAGCTCTTTCGTTCCTTTACATCAAGGATTGCTCAAATGAACTTTATGGAGAGAAACTGATCACTCTTCAAGTCTGCTACAAGTGTGCCAACAGCATGACTGGAAGAGAGTTTTCCCTCAAGGCACAAATAGCTAGCAAAATGAGGTAGGGAGGCAGATTTGCTCTGTCTCCTCCTTAAAAGCTACTGCAAATCTCTGCCATTTGGCAGAATGTGTAGCTCAGTGTTGATCATCCCTATGGGTGTTTTTCCACTGTCACTAGAAGTACCCATTAAGTACCCATTAATGGGTACAAAAATGCCATCATGTACCCATTAATGGGTACTTAATGGGTACTTTTAGTGACAGTGGAAAAACACCCTAAATCTCTACCAACTTAAAAACTGTAACTTGAACGGTAAGCTTTCCACTCACGTATTTTAAAAAATACTGTCGTTGGGCATGATAAAATTAGTGAGTTACCCTTAACAATTCTGTCCCTATTTGCCCAAGAGCCTTTTGAGACCTTGGTCTCACAGGGATTGTGAACAAGCCAGACAAAATCGCATACCTCCTCAAATTTAAGTTTCGCATCTTCAGAGCCAGGGAAGCCTCCACCAATATCAAGCAGATACATGCTGAATCCAAGCTCAACCTGAAGTGCAGAAATACAGACTCAATGACACCTCTATCGATAGCATTGCTCAATTTTTCTTTATTATTATCAGAGCACATTGATATATACATATGGTAAAAGCAGGAACAAAAACAAAGACAAGTAATAAATATCTAGTCTAGCTTATCCCTCCAAACAAAAGGCAGAAATGCAACATTCACGAGGAGTGGTCCATGTAGGATTCGCTTGGGATTTTATGTTCTCTCCTAACAGCATGGGATTAGTTCAACTCGTCATTCGTACAACAACACAGGACAGGCATAATCTCCATTCAGACTCTAGGCCAATTTGCACTTGGCCTCTTAGCTGATAATTAATTAACATCTGGGCAAGTCCATCTGCATTTATAGATACAAGCACCCCCTGCCTGCTCAGATATTAACTACGTAATTATCAAGCTAGGTAACCTTAACTAATTCTGACCTAGAACTTACCGGGGAGTGTCCAGCGGCAACTATCTGCACTTTTTCCGGTGGGAGGAGTCAACTGAGTTGCCATGCAAGCACGCTGACAGCTCAGATGACCCCTGACGTGACTTCATGTGTGCAGAGTGTCAGCGTCACAATGACAGTGATAGTGCACACGCGGTCTTAATGGTGGCACCCCATGGAGGACTGGACACGTAACCAGACCCAGGTAAGTCTCCCCATTGCACAAGGGCTAGGTTATCATGTACTAGCACTCACATGTACATTAATCTACAATGCACCTTTCCAGTCCAATGGATAGCAAAGCAAGTGCAGAAATGCCCGTTTGAGATTTTAAGGGGGCGGGTTGGATATTGGAGGGTTAGTTTACCCCACTGTCAAGGTCAGACAACCATCTGCTGAAACCTTGCCTTAAAGCCTCACTCCTCTTGTAAGGATAGATTTATTAAGATGGTTCATTGCTAGACGTTTATAAAATCCAATGACTTCCAGAACGCTCTGGGGGTAATTCATAGGAGAAGAGGAATAGGAATAGGAGCTGAATTTTATATCTGCTCTTCTCACCCTTTAAGGGGACTCAAAGCAGATGACAAGCCTTCTGTTCTTCTTCCCACAACAGAACCGGTAGGTGGGACTGTGAGGAATCAGAGAGCTGTGACTAGCCCAAATGTCATCCAGCTGGCTTCACGGAGGAGTGTGAAATCGAAGCAGGAAACTAGCAGTTAGGAGTCTGATACGCTAACCACAAGATCAAACTGGCTCACATAAGCCTAAGATGATGATCCTGTCAAGGCCCTTGTGAATTTATGGACATTTGACACAGCTGGCAACTGACACAGATGCCCTGAAGTGCCACTTTCTGTATGATGGAGCTCAGGTGTGTTTTGTTTTCTGTGGAGCTTTGGGTGATGAAATACACCAGGAGACAGAATGCAACCAGGGACACTATTTGCCACTGGGCTGAATATACATGAAAGCAAATCATGAACAAATAAATAAAATTAGATGTATATCTGACAGCTCTGGGCCAGTTACAACAATTAAAAACTGAAAAACAAAAATTAAAAGCCATCAAAAAAAGGGGATAAACGCCTCTGCGATTAAAGATTGGGTGCAGAGATGACTCTTCACTGACCACCCAAATGTTGCAGGACGGTGTTTGACAAACTTCATGAGTGAGCAGCATTCCACAGCTTGGTGGACACAGAGAAGGCCCTCTAAACCAGGAGTCCAACCTTTTTTGCACCAGGGACCGGTTTCCTTTTCCATGGCAGGGCAGGGGCATGACTGGGTGGGGCAGCTTGGTGCAGCAGTGCCGCGGACCAGGAAATAACCCTACGGCCCGACTCCAGTCCGTGGACCAGTGGTTGGGGACCCCTGCTCTAAACCACAGACTGAATGCAGTGATGGGTTCGATGAAGACCAGCAAACTGAAGGTGGATCAGATAAGATGGGTGCCTTTTGAATGAGTGGTTCCTAGGTTTAGGAACTGGTGAATCTGCCTCTGTACGACTGACAGAAAGAGCATCTATATCATTCTGGGGTGCTCTTGCACGTAATAGTCATCAGAAGCATGGATGACCACTGTAATGACATAACAGCAGTGGTTCCCAGCCACCACTGAGATGAACCTCAAATCTGTACTGGAAGCCGCGACAAGTACAGAACACAGCAGTCAGGTTACTGAAGAGAACATCTGCTTGTACATTTCTTGCACTTGTGCTTGAACAACTATACTGTCAATGAGAACTCTGGACGTGACCTGTTAGCTATTGCTATTCCTGTACCATACATCCATAAACATAGCGAGACAATGTTTTCCCGCTGCAGGTGCCATCTTTGCCATTACCCACATCCAGAGATTTTCTGTAATGGCACTTCTTTAGGATTAGACTTATTACTTGGGATCATTCTTCAGGGATGTGCAATCCTTTCTTAAGACACTTAATAAAAGCATGTCTTTCCACCCACACCTTCTCCACATTAATGGATTGATTTCTTCTCTTTCTCTTTTTTGTCCCAATGTTTTTTATTTCTATGATCTTGCACACTGGATGCAATACATTTATTATTTTAAATAAACAAAGTCATTTCAGTTATAATGTACAGTTCAGAGACTGCACCATTAAACTGTAATACTATTTACAAGAAAAATTGCCTGTTTCATGGATGTTAGAAACCCTTATTTACAGGTCAATATAGCATTTTATATATAGGATCCTAATCTCTTGAAGAAATGCCTTTTCCCATACAGATCTGCCTATCACTTATTTGGATGAGGCTCTCTGTGGTTCTGGGAGTTATGGTGACACCCCTCCCCAAGCAATGGAACTGGCTTACCTGTGGTGACCCCCCCCCCCCCCAGGCTCTGGAACTGCCTCCCTGCCGAGATACCGCAGGTGTCTTCACTGGTTAGCTTTCAGGGAATGTTTTTTACTCACCAAGACTTTTGAGAATTCATTAATTCTAACAAATTATACTAATTTATCCTGCTTAACTGCCATGGATTTTTTATGCAGTGGAGTGGACGTATATACATATAACACAGCATTTTAATATTTTACACACTAGACGTTTCATAGCATTCCAAATGTCTTCCAGTACCACCATGAATCAATGCTACAGACAACGCTCTTGAAATATACTTACGCCCATATCGAAGACACAGCGTGCATCCGATATCGCTTGAACAAACGTTTCAGGATCCGTGCAACCACTTCCAACATGGAAACTAGGAAATATTGACAGTTTCGGCGTAAGATTCACATAGCCTTATAAAAGAATACAAATGATAGCAGGAAATGCCTTTTCTTCTATGTAACTCGCTCACCTGACTCCAATTACATTAATGTCAAGTTCTTTCGCTCGCTCCAGCAGGAGTCTGCTAGTTTTTAATGTGGCTCCAAACTTTACACTCAGGCGGCAAACTGCTTTAGAGTCATCAGTTGCGATGCGCAAAACCAACCTAGGAAACATTTTAAAAATGTCTTGAAAACGACCGCAGGTATTTCAGTAATACTTAAGTTGATCTGAGAAAGTTAATATGAACAAACAGGAGATGCTTCAGCCAGAATCAACATACAGATTAACTACCACTTTACTAGAAAATTTTCTTACTTTGCTTTTGGATGGGCTCTTGCAACTTTCATCAGTTCAACTTCACTATCAAAAGTCATCATCTGGACACCATTATTTGCAGCGTGCTTAATCTGAGAGACTTGCTTGCATGGATTTGCATATATTATACGTTCAGGAGGCACACCAACACTCTGGACCAGCTGTATTTCAGTCTGGAAAGGAATATTTATTAGTTTGCACACTATTCACCAGAAAAATGTCAACTGGGATCAAAGGCAAGCTATTTTAGTTTTTAACCCATACAGTTTTAACTAAAATATAAAACAGTTTTGCATTAAACTGAGAAAGCAATAAATCTTTTTTTTTCATTTGCTTTCTAGTGGTTTTGCGGAAAAGCCAGTTTTTTAAAAAGTGGCCAGAAAAGCACTGTTGCTAAAGGAAAATGCAAGATACAATTCTAAGGACAATGTATCATTTATGGTCATGCTCCACTCTTTTCCTTACTCCCCCACCCAAGAGCCACTTACCTTACTGGCACAATCAAATCCTGCCCCAAGTGCAGCCAGTGTCTTCACTACAGCTATGCTGTCGTTACATTTGACGGCATAGAAGGGAAACACCCTAGGCAGGGCTTTATACCACCTCAAGTGCTTCTTTAGGACATCTCCAAGGTCAGCAACATAGAATGCATCTTTATCATCCTAGGGACAATAAAAGTGTTCATCAACCAACGTGTGGTTGCCATTATGGTGCCCTATAATACCACTTGGCCTAATTTTGGACTATTTATTTAAACTTTAACACCCCCCCCCCTTATACCATAGGCCTCAGGGTGGGTTACAACATTAAAATCCCATTAAAATGAACATGAAACCCATAACATATTAAGCATATTAGAACCATAACTGTGCCTGGATGTGGGGAGGAAAAGCTGTTCCCTTCCTTAGGCAAAGGCTAGGGCAAAGAGGCGTATTTTCCTTTTTAAAACATACTCACCGAGGAAGAAACTTCATTTATTTTTTGGTCTAGAATATCCTTTGCAGTAAAGCCTTCATCGAGGAAAGTAAAATTGAACTCTTCGTCAGTGAAGGTGTTCATCTTGTTTGGTATTACCTGCACGATTTTCAGTGCAGCAAACTGTGGGCACAAAGGAAGCATTTATTAGTTTTCCATTACGAAGCGACAGGTTAAATAAAAAAGTGCATCTCTGTATCAGTCCACTTTCCCTGTTTAAGATTTAACTTTTAAGAATTCGAATTCCAGCTGTGCCTCCAGTAATCTCTCTAAGAAAGCAAGATCTTGAAATAGCAAGTAGTCCTTATGTTTCCTGGACAATAATCATATGGTTATTTGAACAAACAAAGCATTGAAAGCTTCTATACAAAACACAAAAATCAGACTTAGGAACAAGAACAAACTTCAAAAGAACCTTTATCCAGTTGTGATTTCCTAGACGTTCAAAAAATCAAATAAGACGTATGCAATGAGTGCATGCAATTGGCTTATCTCATTATCTCTGGCCTTTTCATTCTTCCATTTATCAGCTTGGAATCTTCCACTGTGATCCAAAGAAGCTGCACCTTGCATAGGTCTTAACCTAGAGACTGCTCTGATTCTTATTTATGCAAATAGCTTAGAGTATGGAATTTATCTATATGACACACTGCAAATAAAAGTGCCAGCAACACAGGCCAAGTATGGTGATCACTCTGAAAAAGAATTTAAAACCAAAATAAAGAGCAAAACTAAACAAAATTTATGTCCCACCTTTTCAGTATAGCCTACCCTTAATTTCAATGCTGCCCATTATACAGTTTTTAATTTTCTTCTTTCTCTTCTAATGTTTTTAGACTCTTACTAGCTGCCCTTAATTATGAAGGAGAAAAAATAAATAAATAAAAACAGGCAGAAGAATGGAGCATAGGCCCTTTGTGCCTAGTGTTCAGTATTACTGATTTAATGCTGTAACACTATGCATATTTAAACTGCTTTACTAAAGACAATGGGAAGTGTTTATACAAACAGAAGCAAATGGCTCATCTTTGCCCCTTTGCTATGATTTCCTAAATAAAAGACAAAACAAACTCCTAATGGCATTAAACAACCTATTATATGAACTGGCTTTACGAACACTTCATGCAGAAAGATTTGCGTAGTGTGATGTCAGAATGTATAACCCTTGTTGCATGGACAGCATAATTAGGGATAAAGCAGTGAACATGCAGCAGAAACAATCTCCTCCTGGGCTATATAAACTTGAGCAAAAATTTACAAGAAAATGCACTGTTCCACCATAAAGTTTGCATAGGAATAGTAATGTATAGGAACCAAGATTTCCATGTTTAACACTTTCATTTGCATATAAGAGAAAACAAGGGAGATTTCCTCTGAGTGTGTATCCTGCAAAGGAGGGAGGGAGAGTTACATGTTAAATATATTTTAGCTATTTTATGTTTTTATTGTGGTGTCCTGCCTTTTGGAATATAAATTCTTGAATAAACTGATGCAGTAGAGTCCAAAATGGAGATTTACAGCAAGCAATTCAGCAAGTCTTCCACCATCTCTCAAAAATTCCAAAATGTTTTTTTCAACAGCTGACCCATACTTTGATTCCCCCCCCCACACACACACACATACAGACCACAAATACTTCAAAGCATCCATTTCACCAAAAGGTGAAACTAGCAGAACTCTCAACGTGTCTCTACTGGTTCACAGCCATCTTCTTTTAATTAAAGCTGCCTTTACTTCACACAGCCTCTTTAGAGTAAAATGCTCCAAATGACTTTAGTTCTTGATATACCTAGAAACAAATTCACCTTCATCAGTGATCTTCCAAATCAGCTTGATGGTCAAACCCAAACTGAGCACAACATCTATTGGTTAAACACCTTGTTTACTTCCTGCAAGATTCTTATGGACAAAAATTTGACTCTGAGCTTTCACAGTAAAGAAAAAGAAAGGAATCTACATGTGCATAGATCACATCCAACCAAAACTATTGGTTGATGAAACTACTACAGTCCAATTTATACTGCAAGATGCATGCTTCATGGTAGTAAAACTAAAGACAGTCCCACCTTCCCCTTCATAGCAACATTTCTTATGCTTGTCTGAAAACTTTTATTAACAGGACAACCCATTTTGCTAAATTGCTAAATGTACTTGAGATCTTATTCGAAAAAACCAGTAACAGAAAGAGACGGCAGGTAATATACTATTTGGATGAGAGAGCTAAGGTCATCCATAAACAGCTGTTCCCCCACCCCCACCCCAATTTTCTCAGCCACTTCTATTGTTTTTAGTGGTAAAACTATTTTTACTGTTATCACCTGCCCAAAGCCTACAGGGCAGGATAAAAATACAACCAAATAAATAAACATGCTTCTTTCTGAATGGTGCTTCTTATTCTAAACGCCTCTCCAGCATGCAAACTGCACCAATAACATATCAACGTTCTATGCGACCCAATGTGCCACCACTCTGACCACCCTGTTGAAAATGCCACATGAGCAGCACTTGTGCCAAGGGTCATCAAACGCTCTTCCCGCCTTTCCCTTAAATTCACAAGATATTCAGGACAGTGGAACACAAGAGCTCACGTATAATCAGGGGTCTAGCAAAAGTATCCACAACCAGAACTAGTCTTGGTGTATGAGTCAGGAAAAAAAATGGGCAGGCCAAGTCTGGGGCTCCATAACCGCTTACGACTGTCTTCTTGAGGTCACACTGTGGTGACGTCTCCCGGGATAGAAATAGATTTAACACGTTAGACGCCAGCCCTGCAAGCTGCAATCCAGACTTTACCTGATCTCCAGCAGCTTCAGGCTACCAGTTTCCGTATCTACCAATTTCACCGCCTGCATGCATACGCCCTCCACTCATTCCAGCATCTTGACTGTTCACTGCAGAACAACTGCAGTATCTCTTCCTACCTCTTCCTAGCCCTGAAAAGGGAAAGAGTGGACAATTTTGCTCAGCCACCACCCTGCCTCTCTCTCTCTCTGGCCATCCGGGAGTCAGGATGCTCCAGCGCCCGCTTTTTTCTTGTTGTCAGACAGGATGAGACCGTTTTAAAAAAAATCAATGTATAGTCCAATTTCCAATTGGCCTTTAACCCAAGGTCCTTAGCTTTCCAGGGAGAGGCAGGGTGTGGTAGCAGGGAAAAGCAGCATAAAGGGAAGGGGAAAGCCCTTTTCACCTGCTTTGTCACTAGAATTAAAAGAGCAAAAACTCCCTTTGGGGGGGAGGCAAGAACAAGCTGTTTAGCATGGGATTTGGCGATGCGCCCGTGTTTAGGTTTTTGCTTCTTATTCGTTAATGTCAGAACAGTAGGAAGAGAGAGAAGCACATAAAATGTATTCCAAATACAGAAACGTTGCCATTGCTTCTATATTAAATCCTTTTCCCAGAAGGAAGGAAATAGATACTCAAAAGCGACTAACAAGGATCACATAGAACGTAAGAACCCGACAAAACGTGACAAAGCACAGGGCTCTATTTTTCATAGCACAGTACTATAAGGGCCCCTAAGAAGGCGCGGATCCCATTCACGCGCTATCTACGGGCGTGCGCTTGTGACACGCGTGTTCGCGTATTCACACGCGCACCCGCCCCCTCAGAATGGAAGCTTCTTCCCTCCCGACCTTTTCCCTTCCCCGCGGGCTCCGCTAAAGACTGCCGCCCAAGGTTACGTTTCTCCCCCGCTCGGCCCGGCGTGGCGAGATCCTCCCCGCCAGCACCCACGTGGCCGGCGGGCCGGTTGCCTGCTGCCAGCCTGGGCCGGCCTCTTCCCTCCCTTACCGCAGACGGCGGCGGCTTCTCGGGCTTCTTCCTCTCCTCCTCCTCTTCCTCCCCGCAGCAGCAGCAGCAGCCGCTTCTCCTACCCTGCGCGGCAGCCGGCGTCGCTCGACGGGCGGGACGGTCTGTCCTCCGGCGGGCCTGGAAGGAACCGGCTACGAAGGGAGACGAGAGAGGCACCGCCGCCCGTCCGTCTACCCGCCCGCCAGCCGGCCGCGCAGGTAGTAGCCGCCGCCGCAGCTGCTGCTGCCACTTCCTTCCGCCGCGTCTCCTTCGCCTGACAAAGCGCTCCTCCGGCGCAGAGGCTGTATTTATAGCCCGGCTGCGTTGCCACGGCAACGCACCAGCTCAAACCAGCCCCGATCGGCTGCGACCGGGAAGCGGCCTTCTTCTCTCCAGCCGCTATTATGACGTCAGACGGCGGTCGCCCGCCGAACGGGAGCAGCAGCGTGGCATGTCAGAAGCGAGCCGCTTCTCCTCCCCTCTTGAAAGGCGGGGGAGGGGGGGGGAGAGAAAGCCACGCCCCCTCTGCCTCATTCGAAATATTAGTGTGTCTAACGTCTGTAGGGCGAGGGGTTGGGAGGGAGGCGAAGGAGATGAGGAGGCCTCTGAGGCTTTACCCCCATATATCGCCTCATTTATGTATTGAAAGCGCAGTTTTCACTGGTTACCGTTTAGAGACTTTTTTTCTGTTTCTACTTTATTTATTTTTTTAATCTAGCTTTTATCATCTGGCCCTGAAGTCTACAGGGAAGACATGTTTATAAATCATATCTGGGTATCTGAGGGAGCGCCTTCTCCCATAGAGACCTGCCCGGGCACTGTGATCTCAAGGAGAGGGCCTTCTTGTAGTTCCTTCTCTTGCAGCGGGACGAGGCATAGGGACATGCAAGAGGGCCTTCTCTGTGGTGGCCCCTAGACCAGGGGTCCTCAAACTTTTTAAACGGGGCCAATTCCCTGTCCCTCAGACCATTGGAGGGCCAGAATATAGTTTTTTTAAAAAAACTATGAACAAATCCCTATGCAGGACAGGCAGCGGCGGCAAAAACACCTGGTGGGCCAGATAAATGTCCTCAGTGGGCCGCATGTGGCCCATGGGCCATAGTTTGAAGACCCCTGCCCTAGACTCTGGAACAGCCTTTCTCTTGAGGTCGCCAGGGTACGCTGTACAGTTTTTGGCGCTTGGCAAAAACGTGTCTTTTCACCCAGGCTTTTGCCATTAAAATAGCTTCCTTGGGGAAGGGAGGGAGGAGCCACCACAGAAAATTTTTAATTATATTTTATTACTTGATATGTTTTATTCTTATTGTAACCTGCCCTGGGACCATTTGGTGAAGGGCGGGATATAAATTTATTAAATAAATCAAATGTGAAATAAAACTGTTCAAGGCAAGTGATTTTCGTTCATGGCCGTGACCTGGAACAGTCATTCCTGCCCCTTCTCCGGTCTTAACTGTTGCAGTCCATGAACTGACAGAATGTTTAAAGAAACATTTCATTTATTTAGATACAATTTATCAGAGTGAGGAAGGGGAGAGACTCGGCTGCAATTTGTGCTGATTGCAGGACAAACCAAAAGAAACAAAACAATGTTTATCTTTTTATTTAATAACATCTGTCTCACAGCAAAGAGTGCTGGAGATAAAACAGGGAAGAAGAAAACTTGAAAAAGACATACATTTTTTTAAAAAAATGCTTACTTTGACAGATTAGAAAAAGGTGCAACTGAAGGAACACTCCCATTTGCTTGTTTACTTGCTTTTTCTTTAAAAAAACAAACAGTGTTCTTGAATAATCCCGGAGGAGTTAATGGGAAATGAAATAAAAATGTAAAAAATCAAATTCCTTTACTCATTCCTTTTAGGTGCTAAGAAAATACAGAAGCTGAATGTCACCACAACCATAAAACCAATAATGACTACCTTCCATTGGACAGAGAAATAGGGAACTAGAGTCCTTGCTTTGTATGCATTTTGATATAAGCTTTATGGTGGCCAGATGCAAACAAGGACAAACTCTTGTCCTTCCTTGAATAGTATGCACAGAAGAGGAGATTTCGATAAATACAACTGTTCATGTAGAGAACACCTGCTGATTTGTGCTCCTTTAGGAAGCTATGAAACATGAGGAATTTTGTCTCTAACCCAACTTGTAAGAAGGAACTTAGAAAGGTCTTTTACAAAATTATGACTCTCACTTCCTTTTGCTTCTCTTCCTCAGGGCTGGTCTTCCTAACCTTGCTTCCCTGCCCTGGATTTAGCACTATCCTAAGATGCTGCTTTTCCTGTTTTGTGTTTTGTTTTTGGGCTGTGTTCACCTGGTTCCCCAGAATAGAACTAAGACATGACAGGAAGAACTCAGACAGAGTTTCAGTGTAGCTTTTGGTGGCCTTCTTTTGAAACAGCCTCTTTTCAGCTTCCTCAGTCAAGAAGTTAGTCATGCTGCACACTCCAAAGGCAGGAAACAGGGTCATTGGTTTGGGCAGAAAGCAAAGCTAAGCAGTTCAACCTCAAATTGGCACACAGAGCCAGTCTACAGCTCTTGAAGAAATCCTCCTCCTCCCTCCCCCCTGCTTCTTTTTGTCATTTGCTTTTCTTGCATGGGCATGAAGTTAGACTTTGAAGAAGATATTCTTTTGCTACAGAATCTAGGGGGTGGATGAAGAAGCCCAAGGAGCTGCCCTGTTGGTTGGTTTGAATGAAGGAAGGAAGGAAGGAAAGAAACAAACAAACAAAGAAAGAGATAATAGACAGACAGACAGACAGAGACAGACAGACAGATATAGATAGATGATAGGTAGATAGATGAAAGAAAGAAAGAAAGAAAGAAAGAAAGAAAGAAAGAAAGAAAGAAAGAAAGAAAAAGAAAGAAAGAAAAAGGAAGTCAAACAAGTCATTTGTTGCAAGATTCATCATTCCTATTGTGTTTTAGAAATATTACTTCCTCTGGTTATTAGTCTTGTTAAAGTGTACTGTGTGATCATTTTTAAAAAGCTATGGCCTCACAAAAATTTATGTAGCATTGAGTTCTTCAAAAGCTGCACAGATTTTTCAGCACCATTCACATTATTTTGCCTTCAATGGGCAGGTAGCTCAGCTTGTATTTCTTCTGGCAGCATCCACCCTCCTCATCAGGTGCTTAGCCAATGATTTTCAGCAGTTTCACACAGGTTTCTCCTTAGTGCCAAATAAATCTGGTTAGGGGAAATAATATCCCATTTCTAGCCTATAGCGAACCTACTTGCTTCCATCAGGGTGCATAAGACTGTCTAGTGGCCTTTTAAAGGGAAGCAAAAGTACTGGAATGAATTGTTTTTAGCAGAAATCTCATTAGAGTTTCCAGCACTGGGCACCAAGTAAGTCGATTTGCTCTAATGGTTAAGGAGCCGGACTCTTATCTGGGAATACTGGGTTTGATTCTGCTCTCCCCCATGAAGCCAGCTGGGTGACCTTGGGCTAATCACAGTGCTCTTCTGAGCTCTCAGAGCCTCACCTACCTCACAAGGTGTTCTGTTGTGGGGAGAAGAGTAGAAAGCTTTGTAGTGCAAATGTGGTGATGTGAATGGTCTATGACTGATCATCTGAACTGTAAGGGCCTGTAGGTAAGTTGGGGATGGTGCTAGCACTCACAGTGCAAATGCTGCTCTATATCCTTGAAGTTAACTTCAGAGCAATGGTGTTCCACTGAAGTACGAAAATGCCCTTCTCTACTGAATTCTAGCCAAGCAATCCTTTAAGTAGCAGACATCTTCAAACAGATAATTTTGAAATGTCTCGCCTGTGAAGCAGGGCATGCTGCAACAGAAAACGGTATAATGATCAAGTGCTTCATCATCTGTTCTGTCTTAGTTTTGGACAGAGCAAAGATAGCACAAAATTTAGTCATGATCCATTCTTATTCTGTTACTAAAGCTCTCCTACACAGAACCCTGCTTTTCTTCTCTGAGATTGGAAGGGGGCAAATTCTGCCCATATACCGCACACAAAAAACAAATAGGATTGAAAAATGCTGGACATAACTTATCAAATAAATTTATTTCCCATAACGACCAATGTCAATCAAAAGCAGAAATGCTTCTTTTCAGGGAAATGCCTTGGGAAAATAAGATAAATTAATATGTAATTTAAGTGTAAGGCTTAAATAACTTGATGATGTACAGCAAAGCTACGTTGGACTTTTCTGAGGCCCTTTCTGCACTGGGTCTTATTCTGGATTACATTCTGGAAGCGGGGGCAGCCACCCCACATGTTCATGGAGACTTCAGCAGGGCTCTGGGTGGGGGGGCCTGCCACTCTCTACCAGCCTGCAGATGGTAAGTCCCTATTCCAGGACATGCAGAAAAAGCCTGAAATTGGGCTGCCAAGACAATGCTAAATTTTTGTCTACGTGACTTCAAAGCACAATATCTGCATCTATCTATTTAGTGGAACATTTGGATTAGTTTGGGCATACATCATTAAATGTTTCAGGTCATTTGCTTGCAATGTGATAGCCTCATGGAAAAAAGAGACATGAGAAAGAAACATAATATTCAGGGCCCAATTCTGTGCTGTTTTTAGGAAGACCAGCAATTAAGTGGAACACGAGGCAAAGCTGTAACTGGCTTAAAGATGCAGACATTTAAGTCTTTGGTGCATTTGCAGAATTCAAGTATATTAGAAGCCAGTTTCAACTATATTTTATGTGGAATTATTGCACTGTCTTGTATTGAGTATGAAAGTCTACAATAAAACTGTATTGACAAAGGTGCTGTAAGATATTCCTTAGCTGTCCTAGGAGCAGGGTGTCCAAACATGTTGATGCCCCTGGAGTGGTCCATTTACAGCCCCACCACTCTGGCTCCTAGGTTATACTATCCACTCTGACTGTCATTTACTTGCATGGTACTTCTGATGATTCTCAGGGCCGATGCTTGCTCCATTTGGCCCATGTGTCCTGGCCCGTACAAACTTTGAAGCCAGGGAATAAAAATTTCCCAGCATCTAATTTTTCAGCTACAGCTGTTATGTAGCTACCATTGGCCCCTGAAGTTGGCTATTATTATCATTATCATCATCATCATCCTGCCCTATACCTGAAGGTCTCAGGGCAGGTAATAACAGTATATATTAAAACAATAGCAATGTCCAAAAGTGGGAAGAGAAAGTGTATCCCCATTTAGCTAAAGGCCAGGGCAAAGAGGTGCATCTTCACTGCCTTCCTAAACATGCACAGTCAAGGGTGAGACTATTCCATAACCTAGGGCCCATCACTGAGAAGGCCCTCTTCCAGATGCCCATTCCTTTTACTACTGAAATGATGGTGGTACAAACAGGAGCGGCTCCCCTCCAGATCTTAAGGCACAATTGATATGGAATGAGGCATTCCTTTAGATATTTGGGCCCCAAGTCATTTAGGGACTTATAAGTTAAAGTTAACACCTTGAATTGGGCTCTGTAGCAAATTGGCCTCTGTTCGACTAGGCCTCTGCTCCCTTTTGCTTTGCAGAAAGACACTCCTGGTGGTTGTTTCAAGGAGTATGCTGGGCACTGGATGAATATGATGACTGCACCCCAGTATGTACTGCGGTATGGTTACCATACTCCTAGTGGTCTTCTGGCACAGCTGAAGGTGGCTGTGAGGATCTTGTCTATATTTGGATTTTGTCCCAGAACTTGATTTCTTATGACAAGAAGACAGTTCAGCTTGGAAGACTGAATCTGATATAGTGATCTTCCTTGTGAATTTATGACTCTGGGACATAGATTATATATTAACATCAACAAAAGCATTAGCAGCAGCCACAACAATAGATAAATTTGGCCAAGGTGCTTAGATGAGACACAACATATTTAACATCTATACTATGTTACTGTTTCCAAATCTATACTACCCATGAAATAGAATTAAAATGGGTTGGTAGTATGAGGGACTTCACAGACCTTTAATGGTCACTTGGCCTTTTGTTTCCATTTGTTTCCACTGTTGCCTGATCTCTTCTTCACTGAGTTCCGGAAGAAAGACTGTCAGAAGACAGTTGTCAGGATGACACATTTCCTAGGTCACTTTCTTTGGGGAAAGTGTGTCAAGCAGCTTCACGTGTGACAATCAGAACAAAACTGCACTGTTGCTACTGAACACTGTTGCAAATAACTTTTTCAATAATTTATGTGTTTATCCAGGTTCTCCGCCCTGCTTTCTCTCCTCCTCTCTTAGATATAACCTTTTGTCCTCACAACAATCCTGTGAAGGTTCGCATGGGCCCTTAATGGTGGCAGGGGAACATTCTGATGAGGTAGCAGCCGCACATCTGTGCATCCCATTGCATCATAAGAACACTCCAAAGGTGCAGGATACACATGGAAAGAAAGTGAAGGTGTGACCAAAGGGAAGTAGGTGGGTGCTTGGCTGGCTCTGCAGGTATTTTCAAGAGGAACCATCATGAAAGAAACCAGCAGACAGAGGTAGGAACCTGTGATTGCCTCCCATATCTGGTGGAGGTAACTTTGAGATCTTTTTTTTAGATCTCACAATTTGCCTCTTGCTGTCTGGACTGAGTCACCCTTATTCTTTTTGTAATGTTTTAGATACTGTGTCTTTCCATTTGCTAAGAAATATTATGTTAGGTGGTTGAGAATGGTACAATCCAGAAATCAAGGGTGTTTTCCCACTGTCACTAAAAGTACCCATGGGTACGTAATGGCATTTTTGTACCCATTAATGGGTTCTTAATGGGTACTTCTAGTGACAGTGGAAAAACACCCCAATATGGCAAACTGGTGAGGATAGTGTAAGACATGAATGGAAGCCAAGCTTTGATTTTCCTGAATTATTTGTTTATGAACAGATCCAAACAAGTTTTGGAGACATGACCCATGGACTGTGGCTAACTTGGTTTCAAACCAGCATAATTGTTGATGGGTTACTGGAAGGATTTCCAAGAGAACGGAGAGTTCTTCCAGATTTTCAAGGGGAAAAGAGCTATCTTCCTAATTTCATACAGAAAACAGCAGTGAGAAAACAGCATAGGAACATCTTATGCACCAAGCTTTGGCAAAATGGGACCACTTTGATCCTGGACAACTGATGGGATATGAGGGTTGTGTGTGATAAATCCATGAAATCTTTGCATCAATACTCCACTTGCCCTCTTTCCGTGCCTGGAAGCAATGCAAGAAAGAAGCTGTAGATTTATTTTGTGACACATTCAACTTGCGCTATGACTATTCGGCTTATGCAAAAATAGCATGGCAAAGATTTCTAATTTAACAAAACCTCTGACAGCCACAGATAGAAAATGCTGATGAATCAAGATAAAGCAGTAGAATGCCAACGGATGTTAGCTATGGTCAAAAAAGTGTAGACAATTTGGGATGAATCACAGGACAATGTGGAGATCAAATAGACAACACCCAAGCCATGCCTTCTAGCAAAGAAAACTGCAACTTCCATTTAAAGGAGAAATTAGTTAGTGGATATACTGCTGGACTGTATTTCTCATTAGAACAAAGTATTTCAGTGAGACAGCTGAGCTAGAAAAGCAAGGCAGGTGATGTTCCACCACGCCAGTTGTTCAGAACATGAGTCCATTCTCTTTTTCTCCTTCAGTCATGTTTCATTTTTGGGTTGGCTAATAAATGTGCCGTAGGATTCCTGATGCTTAGTGGATTAATGTTTGTCTGGGTTTGTACCGACCTGGAGTATTCTACATCCCATCAACTCTACCTTTTATGGCTCCTGGTGCCATTTCTTTTCAGCCACCCAGTCCTTCAGCCCAATGGACACCAGCTCACACTTCATTTATTCAATGGAGGAAGAATACTCAGAATGGATCCAGTTACTCTTATCCAGTAGCAGCCAGCATGAAGGTTGAAGGAAAGGGGTTAGACAGCTAATTGCTATGGTCATGCCTTTAGTTTGTCTTTTAAGAAGCAGAACTGTAGATGTCCTAATCCTGTTCACACCCAATTCCTGATAATCCATCCGCAGATCGTCCTCACTTTGGTCTGCTATGCTCACACTTCTTATGTTACCACCCCTCTTGATTGCATCAACACCACTTGCATTTTGATAGGATAAAGTTCTGTCAATCAGCAGTGGCAATGGGTGTGTTTGGAGTTGTGTGGTGCTGATGGCAAACTTGATGGTAATATGGGGTACTGTTGGGGTATGGGGACTGTGCCCCCAAACAGATGCAGCTGAGGTATACCCCAACCAGCATGCTATACTCTGAGAGGCTGGACTCTGCTGCTTGCCCTAAAGTTGCTGTTGCAGTTCTGCTTTTCAGTAAAAGTCCTCTTTACTGAAAGGAAACATTGTTTCCCTTGCGCATTGTTAAAGGAAAATGAAAGATACATTGTCCTTAGAATTGTATAATTTATACCCATGCCCCACTCTTTCCCTTGCTTCCCCTCCCAACAGTGCTTTTCTGGCCATTAAAAAAAAATCATTCCAGTTTTTCTGCAAAACCACTAGAGAGCAAATGAAAAAGTATGATCTATTGCTTTATCAGTTTAGAGCAAAACTGTTTTATATTCTTAAAAAGTGATGGACAAAGTGTGCCAGCATGCAGTTGGAACAAAGGGGAATTGGGGGGTCAGGATAGGAATAAAGGACCATTCTAGGAATGGTGGCAAGTAAAGTACAAAGTGCTTGGCAGGAATGGATCAGGGAGGGGAGGAGCACTACCAACTCTGGTGTGCACCACCCACACATACAGGGTGGAAGGGAAGGCAGGTTCCACCCATCATGGTACAGTTCAGCCCCTTTTAGTCCATTTTGTCATGCTGAAAGCAACTGAGTCTAGAAAGCAGACTCTAGAAAGTACAAACAGAAGAGGGAAAGTCCACTTACATATCAGATTGAGAGAAAACAGTGTGAGCAGAGTGACTAGAGGATGGCCTGAAGAGCCATACAGTGAAGGTGTGACGATGGCCTAAGTCTTTGATGTTGGTAAAGCCCGTCATCTGGAGCTTTGAGATGTTTGCTCACTTTCCTAGTTTTCCAATATCAAAAGGTAAGGACACATTACCTAGGCCCTTCCTGATGTCCTACATGGCAGCTCAATGAAATATGGCAGCTTGGATGGATGAGTTGGCATGACTTCAATGCAAGGGAATTGACACAGTGGATGCTAAACAGACTGAAACAGTTGCTGAAGAACCTACTTGCCAGTTTTGATACCGGCAGGGAATGCGGGAAGATCCAGCAGTGATACTTCTTGCCATATTTTTCTACTAGTCTTTCTTCTTATCTGCTTCCTCCTTCTGCTGAAGCAATCAGTTATCTCATTTCTTCACGGGAGGATGTGATGGCTGGGAGGTAGATCTAACATTACAACTCACAATAGCCTTATTCCGAGTTACTTTCCTTTCACAAAGCATACACAACTGGTACAGTGGTGACTATAAGGCTTCGTCCCCATGCTGGCCATCTGGCACACTTTGGGTGCTGTTTGGGCATGTATGGGCCGGGCATGGGACCGGGAACACATTTTGGGCATCCCCGTGAGATTCCCAGCAACGCGGGACAGGTAAAGGTTGGGCACGGTTGGAAGTGTCCCATGAAAACCATGCTGAACCCTGGTACGGGGGAGCAGCACCCCCTCCTCTCCGCCCCCTCTCTCCTCATTCGAATGTACAGCTACATATGTATTACATATTACAGACGAATCTCATACGTCTCTGTATGCATCTGTGCTGATAGTACCTGACGAAATGGGATGCATACGGGATAAAACAGGAGGCATATGAAATGTGTACCGATGCGTATAACAAATGCAAATGTTGTTGACATCTGTATCTTCAAATGCAAATGTTGTCGCCGTTCGTATCTTCAGATCTGAATCTAACATTCAAATGAACAGATTCGAATGTATTCAATTCGAATCGGATTTTGTTGCATTCAGATTCTAAACATTCAAATCGAATTGAATGTTTGGATATTCCATTCGATTCGAAGTTGAATGCATGTATATATTCATATACATATATATTCATGTACATCCCTAGTACACCAGGTAAATGTCCAGATGAGGGGGATTGGCATCTACTAGCATTTGCTAAGGATGTGCACAAATATCCATAACATTCAAAATTTGTATGAATTTGGCTGAATTCAGACATTTGAATTTGAATTGAATGAATTCAATTTGAATGTTTTGATATATTTTATGAAGCTTCGTATGGGATTCACATGGGATTTGTATGGGATCGAACATTCGTATCGAATTAGAATCCCACTATATTTAAAGGGGATCTATTTGAATATTGTCTTGCATTCGATTCAATACAACCAGAATTTTAAAAAACCATTCATGCCCATCCCTAGCATTTGCGAGTGCAAATGCTAGTACATGTCAGTGGAAGTAGTTTACCATCCCCATCCCCTGGATGGGACAGGAAGTGCAAATTTCCTCGTGTTCTGGTAAGCAGTGATGCACCCTTTGACTTATCAGCATATATTAGCTGTAGATTTACTTTTTGACATTACTCATTTCCCTTTTATTCCATTGTTGTTGTTTTTCTCAAAACATCCCTTAGGTACATCTTGCTTCAGTTCTGTAGATTATTTTGGGACTTAATATCTTTCAGAGGAAGGATGCTGAAGAGAAATCAAAGGAGTTCCAGATCTTTGCACATTCACTCAGGTGCACATAAGACTGTAGACGAGGGACTTTAAAGCCTGCTATCAGAGTGTACTGTAACGTGAGCATAGATTTTACCTCTCCCAAGGCAAAAGGCTCTCTGGTGGCACGGAAATGTGAAAATATACCTTGTCAGCACAAATGCACCGCATCAGGCTTGCATCCACAAAGTAACACACCCAAGGTGAGCATAGACTAGCTGAATGACACATACTTAGAAGCGTCAAACTTAGCTTATTAACTTGTTTAATGGCACAAAGAACCTTTGAAAATAGAAGACATTAATAAGCCATTAATTCATCCAAGCAAATCATCATAAAATAAAAGACCATATAAATATAAAAGTCTGTCATTAAATACAAATGAGCTCATAAATAATAAAGATCAACATGAGGGTGAAATGTGAGCTTGAGTCAAGAGACAATGGAGATTAGGTTTCTCCGTTTCTCTTTAGACACATCCTCTTAGTTTGGAGCACATTGCAAGTGCCACATATACAATGCTTGAATGACCATGAACTCTGCTACATTAGCCCTAGGGCCTTTTGAATCCAGTTTCACATTTCCAACAGTGGATAGCTTAGTATTTCTGGGATCTAGTCTTGCTATATGGTACAGATAAGAAGTGGAATACAGCTGTTTCCTAGCTTTCTATTCCTCCATGATCACTTCCTTCTGAACCACCAAAATGAATGCTCAGGAGTAGGGTCTCAGAGCTGTGCAAGATAATTTATTTTTATTTATTTATTTATATTTAAATTTGTATATTTAATTGTATATACCACAGAAGATTCCCAGACTAAAAGGCAACTGGTGTGCGGGAAGAAGACAGGGTGGTCCTGTAGGTTTTTCTGTGTGCCCTACAGAAGACCAGGACCATGATCACACCTTCATTTTAAACCTTCTTCAGTCCATCTTCTGATCACAACGCATGCAGATGGCAGGTCTCTATTATGTTATATAATCTGGAATGAGGCCCAGTGCAGAAAGGGCCTAAGACCATGGCCACACCTTCACTTTAAACTTTCTTCAGTCCATCTTCAGGTCTGACTGCTCACATCTTGTCATTTCTGTCCTTTTTGTTTGTGGATTTTCTGTTCATAAAAGTCCAAATGGAGGCTGGAGAGCGCACAAATAAAACGGATAGAAATGAAAAGGTGTGAGCACTCAGATCTGGAAATGGACCAAAGAAGGTTTAAAGTGAAGATGTGGCCAAGGCCTAAGTGTCTTTCGGATTGCCTACGCTGCCTGTTGATCTACTATGGATCGAAATGCTGTTCAGGAAGATCAGTGACATGCCCTTCTCCCTGTGCTTACGTTGTCTAGAACAGTAGTTTGCCTCCATGCTTTGAGCTTATTGCTTTTCATGTTACAGAAGTGGCTAATAATCTCCCCCACCCCCCACCCCATTTTGCAAATTAAATTCTGTTCAAATGAAGATTCCCGTTTCATATTAAGCGCATGTGGTTTTTCTTCATTACAGGCTTGCATTTGTTCCAACACGCAGTTTTAATAGCCAGGCTTGTGCCAGACTGCTTCAGAGCGGCCTGGTTGTGTCAAGGGCCTTCATCCAACAACCTCTGGCTTCCCACAGCATCTGCACTTCTTGGGAATAGGTAAGCAAATGTATGTATACAAATCCATACAAATATCCAATATGAATGCATACATATCCCATACATATCCGATATGTATCCATACGTATCTGATATGTATCCTTTATTATTATTAAAGTTTATTTCTTGAGCGCTGTAAATGTACATAGCGCTGTACAGACTACAAAACTGAAGAACAGTACAGTAACAGGAAACATAAAGAAAAGTTAAAATTACTAGAACAGTAAGATCGAAATAATACACAATATAATCATAAACACATTAGAATAAACCAGGTGAAGAAGAAGTTCAGTCCTGTATCCTGTAACATATCCTCTCTGAAAGCATCAAATCCACCCTGAATCCACTTTGAATCTGCTCTCAAATCATGTTGAATTCACTCCGGATCCATTGCAGATATGGTGCAGCTGCTTTCCCACCTCCCCACTTGGCAAATGTTCTGAAACTTTGTAGAAACGGTCCAAAACATTCATACAAATGTGAATGTCAATGTACAAACGTCGTAACATTTGATTCATATATGAATATCGAATATTGCGAATATTTGTGCACATCCCTTCCTCTGAGCCATCCTTTTTTGTTATGTCTGAACACAAACTTAGAATACTGACTGAATACATTATTGCACGCGCATGGTATAATGAATGGTAGGAAAGAATGCAGGTGCTTTCCTGGTGGTCTGAAGGCATACAATACAGGTGCGCACTCCCGGCGTCCTTGGCTCATTCTGAGCCCGGACACCGACCAGGTAGGTCTGTGTGTGCGCCGCGCATCCCCGGGCCCTGGGGGTGGGGGGGTCATCTGCGGGGCCTAGATGCCTTGATCCAGGCGCCTATGCCCCGCAGAGGGTCGCGATTGGGCGGGGGGTGGGAGCCTTGGCTGATTGGAACGACACGATCCGGTCAACCAAGGGCTCCCTCAGCTGCTGCCCCATAGGCAGCTGGCCCCGGGCCCTGGGGTGGGTGGTCGAGCCCTGTACAGCCGGCAGGAAGCAGGGGAAGGGGCCTGACAGGGCTGTCCGCCCCTGGGTCCTCGCACCCAATAGCAGGCAGCCTTGCAGGACGCGTCCCCACCACCTAACCGGCCTTTCCTGGCTAAGTAACTTTGGGACGCTGCCCCCATTCGCACACAGGCACACAGGAATACTTAGCCCACGTACACTACATCCGTTCCGGATGTAGTGCGAAAAGGCCTCAGATCTGGGTACGATCACTATGTGGATGGGAAATATGAGAATCACAGGTATGCAGTTTTGGATTCTAAGATAAAATAAAGGGGGAAGGAATTTATGGTAGCAAAAATTTCAGAGAAATTTCCATTCTCACTTGCAGCCATCTCAGGGGTTGGTGGAGGCCATAGCACTCGGGCATCCCTCCATCCGATGATTCATCATAAACTGAACAGTTTTGGGGTGAAGAAGATAAGAAAAAGAAAGCTCATATCACAGCCTCCAAATTGGGAGAGCTGCTCTTGATGAGAGCTTTGGGTGGGAAGACAGAACAGGCATGGGTGAATCACTCTGCTTCAGCCTCGCGCTGCCTTGTCTCTATGACTTGAGATCTTGGTGACATGGGCCTAGTGAGAAGGGCAGGGAGAATGAGTAGTTGGGAACATTGGTAGGCTCCATTCTTAGAAGACAAAAAAAGGGAGACAAGTCTGTTGACCCACACAGTTTGTCTCATAATTATGCAGGCTTTTTGGTCTGCTTCTTGCCTTCACATAAGCACCTAATTAAATAGAACCCCACTGAACCATTGCTGTCTACCTTTAAATTTATGTGTTGGTTTTCTGCTGGTTTAGCTGAAATTATTGGTAAAATCTGAAGCCAATACAATAGCTCTAGTCAACAATCTCTGCTACTCCCAGGGAAGCCATGCATGCTTTTGATTTGCCTCTCTGCACTTACTCAGAAACTGAAAATAAGCAAATAGTTTTCCTGATTTATATACCCAAACATGGCTTGGGGTGCTGTGATGAAACACTCCTATAATAGCTGCCAGCTGAGATCTTCAGATCATTGGAAGAGATCATTTGTAGAATTCTACCAGCAGACAAGTGCCAAGGAGCTATTATCAAACCACCGAAAAACCTTCCTGATGGTGGCATCTGCCATGATAAAATTTCCAGCTCTGCAGCTGCATTAAGAACACTTAATGTTCTTTTTCAAATTAAAAGCTGAAGTTAATTCATAAACATATACATAACAAAGTATCATAAAGAAACAAGCAAGCAAAATACAATAAACAATAAACTTCCAGCAGTCAAATTATCTAAAGAGATCATATATACTAAAGAGACCATATACCAAATTAGATAAAGAGATCATGTACCCTGAAGCTCAAAACAGATAGAATGAGGGCAGAACATGGAAAGTGGTAGAACTAAAATATCAATCATCTTGTTCATAGCTTGAAAACTTGTGCACCTGGAATATAATTGTTGGGAAGTATGAGCAAATGTCAGGGGAGACCAGATATCAGAGAAAGAGAATTTAGGGAGTTGACCACCAATTACTTTGGATTAATGGCATTGTCCCATAATTTGTGGTACCATAATCTAACAGCATAAAGAACATTATCTTTCCATCCACGGTTGATGGCCAGAATCATTAAGTCCAACAATTACTTGATTTTAACCTCTAAGTTTTGACAGTGGTCAATTTTTTATTGTGAGTAATAGGGCAATTAAGTATTTTGCCAATTTCTAGTTGTATACACATCCAAAATTCCTGTTCTTTAGGGCAATCCGACCACATAAGAACATTTGGCCCTAAGAAATGTCCCACAGTTATTCACCTAACTCAGCAGCTTGTTCCCAAAGTGGCCAAAAATGTCATATGGAAGCCAGCTTGATCTGTTCCCACTCACCCATTTTATATTAATTTATAGTCTTTTCATCATTTTGTCTTTTAAATAAATAAAATAAAATAAGCCATCCAAGCTGTTCACCCACGCTGCATCTCATTATGGTAGCAAAGAAAAATTTTATACAGAAGCTTGAGGGATCCTACTTGTTACACCTCTCCATTGTGAGAAATGTCAATTTACTTCTACTCTCTGGCATCGATCAGATATGGTAAAAGGGATGGCCCACAATGATTTTGTAACTCCAGGGATAAACATAAAATAAATAAATAAAAATACAACTTATACGTCCTTCTGATTATGTGCCCCTTCCACTTAGGTACTTTCCTCCAAGTTGGAGAAACAGGTGGGATGCCCCAAAAAGCCATTTGCAGGGAGTCGAGAGCAGGTGAAGGTTTTGCCTTTTTCTTCTGAAACAACTGGCGGGCCACTGTCTGAGACAGGAAGCTGGACTATATGGGCTGTGGCCTGATCCAGCGGAGATCCTCTCATGAGATAGCCCCTTTATAGCAGGATTAGCATCAGGGTGACATGTGGACACTCACGTCACCTCAGTGCTGACTGAAAGAATAGAGTTCAAGGTCATGTACCTTCTGCATGGCCAGAGTTTCTGCCTCACATCCAGTCTCTGGCCAGCATCCCCATCAATATGACAGCTGGCATTCCAGCTGGGAATTTAGGTTTCTGTTGGCAGCATTCTACTTGCGGAAAGGTTCCAGTGACCCTGAAATCTTCTTCAGAACATTTCCTTTTTGTGCTTTCCCACTCCTGGTGCATACTAAGTACTCCTATGTAAATTAAGCCTTAGAATATGACAGCCAACCCCTTATTAATATATATTTTGCTGCTTAATGCCCATATTCTTGAGTTGGCAATGTGTTCATCCTTCCTGTTCTCTGCACTAAAGTATCTACTGGTACCCTACAGCGTCATTCAGGGAAAGCCAACAGCTCATTCACGCTCAGTTGTACAAATCCCATCACTAAAATGGATGATTTCTTACACCGCATCCCCATTACAAGCTTATTTCGGTTTCAGATCATTTTCAATCCTCGCAGACCCCACGTCAGTTTGGTTTAACACGTTTTCTGCATGTTAAATCGCCCCAAAGCATTGTAAATGTTAATCCTCATTTCAACAGGCCTCACTCCAGATCGTGCGCTTGATATGTGTTACATTTTTACTGTGGGGACCCTACCATTATAAGGGATGAGAATCCATGTTTAGGGTTTCCCTCTCCCAACAGCTTCCTTCCAAAGACAGTGATTTCAGTGTAAAAATCCAACCTTCACAGCAGCCACTACACTGTAGCAATCCAGCCACTTCACACCTGATAACAATGTTGCAATTTTGTGTAATTCTAGCTCTGACCTTTAAAGGGGAAAGGAAAGCAGGGGAGATTTGTGAATGTTTAAAGCCCCCTTGTTTGAGTTGCTGCTGCTGTTGTGTGCCCGGGGCAATGGGGAGAGGCAAGCGGCAGCCACCCAGCCAGGCTCGGTGAAGGGGTCCCTTATGAGTGGCACATTCATGCCAGGAGGAAGAGGGCAGGGCAGCCCCGAAAAGCGGCCTTTAAAAAGTAGCCACTTGAGTCATGTACGCCATGTACGATCCTCAGAATCCAGATCAAACACGATTAAGTTTAAAGTAATGGGAACAGGCAAATTCGCGTTTGCATCCGGTTCTATTTTGGTTTAGGGAAATCGACTTAAGCTTATAATGGGGATGCGGCCAAGGAGTTGCACAACTGGGCATTAATGGTACTGATTTGAACACAGCAATGTAGGAATATTGTGAAAACTTTGCACAAGTGCCACCTGGCATCATATAGCCTTTCTGAGAGCAATGCACCATTGCTAGCTAACATAAGAATAAAGGCTAAAAAATATGCTGCAGCCATGACTGCTGTCTACCATGATAATCTCCCCATTCACAGACTGATTTTTTTAAACTGACCTTCTGGTTTTTCCCCTCAGAAGATAAAGATTTTCTTTATTCTGTGGAGATATCAATTAAAATATTGCATTGCCTTTGTGGTCTGTTAAAGCGAAGTAACATTTTCAGCTTGAAACAATTCTGAATATTTTTTGATTATCCACAATAAAAAGATCCAAAAAAGAGAACAGGAAAACAGGGGCCTTATTGCACTTTCTGTCCCCTCCAGGGGATGGGAAGAAGGCACTCCAAGCAGCATGCACTAGCATTCACACTCATGAAAGCTAGTACACACCAACCCACCCCCACACACCTAGAAACATACCAGAAGTGGAAAGGCATGTCCAGGTGCCATCCTCTGAGGTCCGGACACTGCCACTCTGGGGGCCACACTTGCATTTTCAGTCACCTGATGTGCCAGCACCTCATATGAACCCCAGCACCTACAAGAGATGCAAATGGTCTCTCTGGTGGTTAGGAGAAGAAAGCTTTTGGACATGTGTGATGCATAATTTCCTGCACCACCGCTAGTGGATGGTGCCGTAGCTTCTGGGATGGCAGGGATAATGTACATGCAACAGTCCTTCACTGTACTGATAAAGGACTAGGAGAATCAAGACACAAAATCAACACTGAGAGAGTAAGGGAACGCTTAGCTAACTTAAACGAATTTAAGTCCCCAGGTCCAGATGGATTACATCCTAGGGTACTGAAGGAATTAGCAGAGGTAATTGCTGAACCACTTGCTGTAGTCTTTGAGAAGTCATGGAGAACAGGAGAAGTCCCAGACAATTGGAGAAGGGCAAACGTTGTTCCTATCTTCAAAAAAGGGAAGAAGGTAGACCCAGGGAACTACAGGCCTGTTAGCCTGACTTCAATACCAGGAAAGATTCTCGAACAAATTATTAAACAACACATATGTCAGCATTTGGATAGGAATTCAATAATTAACAGTAGTCAACATGGGTTTGTATCAAACAAGTTGTGTCAGACTAACTTGATTTCATTTTATGACAAAATCACTGAATGGGTTGATCAAGGAAATGCAGTAGACATAGTATTTCTTGATTTCAGCAAAGCATTTGACAAAGTGTCTCATGCGATCCTCATTGAAAAATTGATCAAATATGGGTTTGACAAGGCAACTATAAGGTGGGTTCAAAACTGGCTTAGTAATCGTACTCAAAGAGTGGCTTTAAATGGCTGCACATCCAAATGGAAGGAAGTGTCAAGTGGAGTACCACAAGGTTCTGTCCTGGGCCCAGTTATGTTTAATGTTTTTATAAACGATCTGGACGAGGGAGTTGAAGGGAAACTGTTCAAATTTGCTGATGACACAAAGCTAGGGGGGATTGCAAACACCAGAGAAGAGAGAGAGAGGATTCAAAAAGATTTAGAGAAACTCGAACAATGGGCTGCAACTAATAAAATGGTATTTAACAAAGAAAAATGCAAGGTTCTGCACCTGGGCAAGAAAAATGAAAAAAGCACATATACAATGGGAGGAATTCGGCTGAGCAGCAGCACATGTGAAAAAGACTTGGGTGTCCTGGTAGATCATCAACTGAACATGAGTCAACAGTGTGAGGCAGCTGCAAAAAAGGCAAACACAATCCTGGGGTGTATTAGGAGAAGCATAGAGTCCAGATCACGTGAAGTTATTATCCCCCTCTACTCTACCTTGGTCAGACCTCATCTGGAGTACTGTGTCCAGTTCTGGTCACCCCAGTTTAAAAAGACGCTGACAAGCTGGAGCAGGTTCAAAGGAGAGCTACCAAGATGGTGAACGGTCTGCAAACCATGTCCTATGAGGAACGGCTTAAAGAACTAGGAATGTTTAGTCTATCAAAAAGAAGACAGAGGAGACATGATAGCTGTCTACAAATACCTCAAGGGTTGTCACAGGGCAGAGGGATCAGCCCTGTTCTCACTCTCTCAAGGAAGGACTAGAAACAATGGGGTGAAACTGCAGGGGAAAAGATTTAGTTTAGATGTTAGGAAAAAATTTCTAACAGTAAGAGTGATCAACCAGTGGAACAGGCTGCCACGGGAGGTGGTTGGTTCCCCTTCGATGGAGGTCTTCAAGCAGAGACTGGACAGCCATCTGTCTGAGATGGTTTAGGAGATCCTGCCTTGAGCAGGGGGTTGGACTCGATGACCCAGGAGGTCCCCTCCAACTCTACCATTCTATGATTCTATGATTCTAGGGAACATTTCTGGTGTGGAAACACTTCCTGCAAGTGCAGATGGTGCTTCCCAAAAGCTACCCCAACATGCACTCGGAAGCCAAGTGCAAAAGGGCCTCGGGTCTCTGAACAGTCCCAGCACTGTGGATAGGTTTTTGCTAGAAATTGTAGTCGCATCCCCATTAGAAGCTTAATCCAGTTTCCCTAAACCGAAATAACAGAACCAGATGCAAACATGAATTTGCCTGATCCCATTACTTTCAGCCAGAATCGCGTTCAATCTGGATTCTGAGGACGTACGTGACTCAAGGGGGGGCTCCAGTGGTTACTTTTTAAAAGTCGCTTTTCGGGGCTGCCCTGTCCTCTTCCTCCTGGCATGAATGCACCATCCATAAGGGACCCCTTCACGGAGCCTAGCTGGGTGGCTGGGTGGCTGCTGCTTGCCTGGATGGAAGAAAAACGGCAGCGGACAGCCAGCAATTCTTTCCCCTCCTCTTCTCATTCCTCAGGGCACGCAGCAGCAGCAGCAACTCAAGCCCCCTTCGCTTTAAACATTCACACCTCTCCCCAAACCTGCAGCTGCTTTTCTTTCTTTCCCCTTTTTTAAAGGTCAGAACTTTCAAAATGGCAAGATCCAAAAAAGAGAACAGGCGTGAAGTGTTGGATTGCTACAGTGGATTGCTTGGATTGCTACTAGGGCTGCTGCTTTTACAGCTTGCTTTGGAAGCAAGTTATTGGGGGAGGGAAACTCTCGTCCCTTAACACGGAAGGGTTCCCACAGTAAAAAATGTAAAACGTTTCAAACGCACAAACTGGAGTGAGACCTGTTGAAATGAGGATTAACATTTACAATGCTTTGGGGTGATTTAACACGCGGAAAGCGTGTTAAGCCAAACTGACGTGGGGTCTGCGAGGATTGAAAACGGGTTGAAACCGGAATAAAGTTGTAATGGGGATGCGGCCTGTGTGTATACCTTACACCTGCATATGGGATACATGAGTAAGGACCATGCATTTCGGAAGATTGTCTGTCATGAAGAATTGCAGGAAAGAAAACAAACCTACTTTTGGTTTTATTGCTTTCTGCTGCATCTCGTTTTGAAGGTTTAGTGGTTAGTTTTTGTATTCTTGGTACAGTATTGTTATTTTTAAAATTGTAAGCCTCCAGCAAAACCAGGATAAATGATGGACTAAATAAACAAGACAAGCAAAGAAAAAGATAACAGTGCGTTTCACACCAGCCAGCTTGTCACAATACCTTTTTTTTTTCTTGAAGACAACCAGAAATGCATTGCCAATTTGGCACAAGGCACTTTGGCGTCTTTTAAAAGGAACTGGATTTGCTTTGTCGGAAATGAAAATCATAAGCAAATATAGACTAAGGATGCACTGACAGGTGTGTGTGGTTTTGCTTTGTTTTAAAGGGTGAGGTGCAGTGAATCACTCGCCGTGACCTAGTTTTCAACTTTTTGTAATCAAATTGTAAAAGCTTTGATGATTTTGAGTCACCCTTTAACCACACACATTATGTAACTACAGTATAGTTTGTGTGGTTCCTGGCTATCTCTTCAGGGTGTGTCATCATGATATCTAACCATTCGATATCTGCTAGGTACTTGAGAACTTCAGCTACTGAAGCAGACACCTCTGGCTGTTTGTTAAAAAGAAGCCATTTGTATACTATAAACTTGGCCTTTTAATGGATTCAAGAGAGTGACATGTGATCGAACACTATTGTTGAGTTTTCCATCATCCATTGTCCCATACATCCATTATTTTCAGCCACTTATACCACTGGGCCACAAATTCACTTCTTCCATTAATCCCCATGTGTTCTGGAATTACACTTTCGCTCTCTCTCTTTCAATAGAATTATACCTTGCATTTAATTTTGATAGATTTAAATGTCATCCATCAAAAACCAAGTTTCCTTACAAACAAATTATTAAACTTCTGTACACATATAATCCAGTTTGTGATTACGTGTGTGGAGGCTTGTGGTTTTTGTGAGTGTATGTGCATGAATACAGTATGGGCACATCCTCATTATAAGCTTAATCCAGTTTCCCTAAACCAGAATAATAGAACCGGATGCAAACGCAAATGTGCCTGTTCCCATTACTTTCAGCTTAATCGCGTTCCATCCGGATTCTGAGGATCGTACGTGGCGTACGTGACTCAAGGGGGGACTCAAGAGGCTACTTTTTAAAAGCCACTTTTCGGGGCTGTCCTGCCCTCTTTCTCCTGGCATGAACGCGCCACCCATAAGGGGCCCCTTCAGGGAGCCTAGCTGGGTGGCTGATTCTAGTGTTGTGTGATATCCACCTTTTCCACACCATTCATGTACAAATAACTTGTTTTAACAAAGTGGTTCAGCCAAAGGATAGGTCACAAAAGCAGAGGCCAATTAGCACTTGGCCCCATAGTTCACAATAGGTCAACATCAGGGCAGGTGCATCTGCATTTGCAGGAGGCATGTACAACCTATAAATGCCTCCTGCCTTACCAGATGTTGACCTGTCATCAACTGGTGGTGATGCATGAAATCGTGCACCACATAACCCAACCCTTACCAGTCCCATTCCATTAGTTATCAGAAACATCCAATGCAGCAATCATTCACACCATTTCCGGTGCAAGGGGTCATCTGAGGTGCTGCACAAGTGTGCTGGCACCTCAGATGACCCCAAATGCAACTGTGCATGCACAGGACATCACGGTTGCTGTAGTGACGGCACAGTGCATGCACAGTCATGCTGGGTGCTGTGTTCAAGATGGCAGTGCCCTGCCAGCAATCGGACATATGTCTGGACCAAGGTAAGTTTCTGGACTCTTGGGGCTTAGGCTGACATGTAAGACAAAAGCAAAGTTGAAGCTCTCATTATGGTATCCACCCTCTTACTGCTAGAAAGAGAGAGGACAAGGGTGAGAGGCCCAGCATTCACTTTGCCTCTCCCATTAATCTTATATATTTTGAAGCAAATGAATGCATAGAAAAAGCAAAGTGACAAAATCAGGGCTCAATATTAGTTGGCATCCTACTTTTGAGGGGCAGTCCTCTATTAGAATGTATGCTCAATTTGGGGGACTATCCAACCTAAGCCCAAAACAGAAGGGAGCAGAAAGAGCCTAGCTACAAAGGACTTATATGATGAACTAATTCCAGCTGTGTGTAATCACATTAGAAATTAAGGATCACACCTGTCCTGCAATATTTAAACTGTATTTCTCCCCCTCCCACCCAAGGATGTGGTCAGACATGACATTTAAACAGATTCCAAGCTGTTTTCTGGTCTGAAAGTTCACACACACACAAATGCATTTCTGTTTCTTTTCTGGACTACATTGTCCTGACTATTGGACTGTTTTGCATTTGGATCATTCCAGCACTGAGATTGTTTAAGCTCATTAGTTTGTTTACATTTGGAGTGTGCAATTGAGCAACCAGGACAAAATTGGAAAAAATTGGACTTTTGTGGAAGGGTTTCCCTTCACCCTTGCAACCTCCCCCTCTGTTGTTTTCCTTGCCCAGCAGGCTTCCCCAGAATGAGAATGGTGGAGAATCATGGACAATAAACAATGTTAAAGGAGCATCAGTTCCTGAGAGTATGATGTCCTGGTTTCTTATCAGCTATCTAAAATTCAACAAAGAGTTCCTAGAATTCTTGTTGTCTATGTGATTCCAAGGCCCTGGTTGTTCATTCTTACAGATACACAAGTGAGAAGCTGTATGAATGAATAGTTGTGACAGTTGCTAAGAAATGGGACAGTTGCTAAGAAGTGGGACAAGACTTCTAGAACATTATGACATGCCTCCTCCAATCAGCCCACTCAGCATGGCCAAGACCCAAAGAGGCTGGCAGCCGGCGTCCAAAAACACCTGAGACCTTTCCACATTTGGCTTTATTCTGGAATATATCCCAGAATAAGGGCTAATGAGACCTGCCATAGTCTGCATTAGCATGTGGGCCACAGATCCCTATCCTGAGATATAAGACATTTTCGCACTACATCCATTCCATTTGGAACGGGTGTAGGACGGGAAGCCTAAGACACTTCAGGACGCTTTGACCATTCACACATAGGAGCGCAGGAGCGCGTGTAAACACATTCCGGCGTGCCTGTGTGCGAATGCTCAAAGCATTCTGAAGTGCCTTAGCCGGCAAACGCCGGCAAGGGGCGGGGAGACGGCTGCCGAGGCTCCCGCAGCCAGCAAGGCAGGCAATCAGCTGATTGTCAGCCAGCACTGGCGAGGGAGGCGAGCCCGTGGCTGTCAGGGAGAGAGAAACATGAGCGAATGCTTCTCTCCCCGAACGGCTGCGAGCGCTTCGTCTGCGCGGGAATGGATGTAGAGCGCTTTAAAGTGCTCTACATCTTGAACGCGTGCAAGACAGCTCCGGACACGTCGGAGCACAAGCCCCGCTGCCGCGTTCGAGGCTGTCTTGCACGCGTTCGAAAACCCCGTGTGCGAAAACGCCTATAGTCTAGAACAGTGCAGAAAGGGCCATAGAGGGAATCAAGGTCACATCCTAATGGATGCTATAAAAGTCCTGCAACTGACCCAGGAATGGGGCGTCCACACCCATGGACACCCCTGAGGCAATGCATCAACAAATGCTTACCCCTCTCAGGCTCCTGAGCCATTCCACCCATTCTGTTGGCCTACCTGCAGGATGCTTCTGCCCTCCCTGTGTAGAGATATGGAGAATGCAGGAAGAGCCTTAGAGGCCTAGTTTCTGGAGAAAGTGTCTTTTTGTGTTACACCCAACATGGCCATTCCTGGGCTAGTCTAAACTACCCTACACCAGAAACTGGGCCTGCTGCAAGGCTTTCAGGGCCAGGAAGCATGGCAGATTTACCTGCCAGGTATCTTTCCACTGGAGCAGCTCACACATGCTTTGCATGAGTCAATCATTACTGAGGAGTATCCCACCTCAGTTTGGATGTAGTCAAAGCTGGGAAAGGCTGGCTGGTGCCCCAGGTAGGTGCTAGTCATTTCTGCTTTACAATGAGCGGCAGAGAATGGTTCCTTGAAATAATAAAGCCTTGCACTCTTATATTCAGTTTTGCTAGATAAAAGCAATAAAATGGAACCAGGCCTGATTATAGGCAGGGAGATGGCTGTAATAACAGAATGTAACAGAACAAAAAGGCTGTCAGTCCTGGCTTGCTTGCCTGCCTGCCTGCCAGCCAGCCTGTCTGGCTGACAGCTCTGCACTTTGAATTACAAAAAGAGGTTTCTGTGTATTGTAGGCCCTTCTTTGATGTCCTGCACTGTACTCTAGAAGAAGGGGATCAAACACATCCAAATTCAGGAGCGCTATGGCATTCCAAAAATAAAAATCTGGAAAAGATGTGAATTTTTAACTTGGACCAAAGATCAAGCGAGGAGCAATTATAAAATCAGAAGAAAGCAAATTGCAAGGTTTAACTAGAACATTAAAACCATGAGGCACAGAGCCTTTTCACACTTAACTTCTCCAGGATGGCGTCTCAGGAAAGTTAAAATCAGGGAGAGAGGGCAGTGTTTGTATTGCAGATACTGTCTCCACCCCAAACCTACATGGGTAAATGCGAAAGCTGACATATGGCAGCGGCCACCTTGCCACAGCAACGGCCATGCGCGGCCAGCTGTTTGCTACAGTATTTGGGCAACATCTAAAGGAACACCTTCTCACATACTGACCTGCCCATGCCTTAAGATTTAGCGGTGAGGCCCTCCTGGTTGTCCCACCACCTTCAGTAGTGAGGCTGGTGGGCACCCGGGAGTGAGCCTTTTTGGTGATGGCCCCTAGACTATGGAATAGTCTCCCCTCAAGGTGCGTCACACCCCTTCCTTATATATATTTAGGAAGGCGGTGAAGATGCACCTCTTTGCCCTGGCCTTTGGCTGAGGTGATTATTTCTTCCCTCCCAGTATAGATGCCATCATTTTAAACATGTTGTGTATTGGTTTAGATATGTTTTAATGTATAGTCTCTTTTTAATCTGTTGTTTTAATGGTTGTTACCCGCCCAGAGACCTTCGGGTATGGGGCGGGATAGAAATGTAAATAAATAAATAAATAAATAAATAAATAAATAAATAAATAAATAAATAAATAAATAAATAAATAAATAAATAAATAAATAAATACGCCAGGGCCCCATGCAGCCTTCACATGGGGCTCCTATTGGCTCCACAGCTACTGAGGATGAGGACGTTCAGAGCAGCTCAGCAGTGTGCGAATGCTCCAAAAAAAGCTCTGTCCAGCAGTTGCTGTTTCTGAAAAGCCTGCCACCATTGCTGAGTTTTCAAGTACTGTATAATAGTTTTTAGTCCATTTTAGGAGGGATGTAGTGGGGCTGTGGTGGGTTTCCACTGATATGTGTGGTGACCCTGCCATAGCAGTGCCACGGGGCCACAGTCTTCATGCCTGAGCCATCCCCTTATTTTTAAAATTTTGTTAAATCACTCACAAGGATATCTGAAGATGGTACAAGACTGAGATACACTGGCATTAATTTATACTTCACCATTCTATCCAATAGGTAAATAGAAAGGTGCCTTCAAGTTCTGTTACATTTATCCTATTTTGATATTTATCTTCAGGGCAAACATCCCTCAGCTGTCTCGTGGGGTTTACCACTTTCTGTCAAATCTGAGTAGCCGGTGATTCCACTGAACCTGCTGTTGGCTGCACAGGAAGGTCCTTTCTGCACTCACTTCTCTTGGAGCAGTCTAACTATCCCAGTGTACACTAAGCCGGGCAAGAGATGAGCTGCTCTCTGCATCGTGAGGCTGGGGGATGCGGTAGCAATGCCAAAGCACTTTAGCTGTTCTGGTCTCCACCCAAGACACCACCCATCCCTGCCAGTGACTGACCCAGGCCCCATCACCCATATGTTGTGTTTGGTGGACAATGGTAGGGCTGCATAGAAGAGTCTTTGAAGGTAGGTTGCCTATGTCTGTGCTGAAGTTTTGAAAATGATCTTTGGAAGCATGCATAAGCTTTGAAAATGGGGCTGTGGCATTTTCCTTGTTCCTGACCTGTCGGTAGCAGAAACAATGAAGGCTAGAGCAGAACAAGACAGCTTGGGGCAACTGCAGACCTCTTCAAAGAGGTCTACAGCTAATCTGGGACTGAGACTCTTTGGGATGGGTCTAGTTTGGGATAGCGCCAAACCCATGTAGACAAAGTGTGCCAGAGAGCAACTTTTTCTGGGATAACAAAGTGGTGTGCCAAGAGCCATTAGAAAATGTTTCTGGATGAAAATCTTTCTGACTTTCCCCATATGATTCCCATTCGCTCTATAATGTAGTGAGGGAACACTGTAGTAGTATTTATTGTAATCTCCCACCCTCCCGGAAACCAGTATTTCCTTTTTAATGGAGATGAGTATATAAATGTTTTGAATGAACAAATTAACAGATGTTTGAATGGATGGACGGACGGATGGACAACATGCCCAGCAAATCATGAGTTTTACTTCACTATTAATTGCTTGGGTTTCAGTGCATTTAAATGTTAAATATTTTCATAATCTGAAAATCCCCACTAATAGCTTTTTGTAAAAGCATGACAAATGGCCGGGGGGAGGATTCATCTTTAACTTCCTGATAAAGTTTATTTTCATGTACACCTGAAAAATTAAGGCTTTAGCTTTGAGGAATACAAGTATCATCTTACATCTATAGTTTGTTTTTAGATCAAATAAGCATGTGCCTCACCCTGAAGATATTCAAAGTCCATAGCCAAAGTCTGATGGGGCTGGGGGTAAAGAGTGACAAAAATCACAACAGAAATATAGTTTGTAGAATTTGAATGACGGAATGCTGGAAGACAGCAATACACTAAAATTTGACCATTTACTGTGCTCAGAAGAAATTCTTATATCTGGCTAGAAACACCAAAATCATATGGTTCCTGCACTTTTAATAGCTAAAGGGAGACAAATTATGAATGGGGTAGGAGCCTGTTCCTAAAGAAAGTATAGAAAATAGCAATACTACAACATAGCGTGAGGACAGGGGCCTCTCTGAAGTATATAATTAAAAATATGGCCAACACAAGTTTGATTCCTTGCCTAACCCGAGGACAAGCCTAGATAGGAAACCAAAATGACTCATCTGTCTAACATGAAACTTATTGCACTGTTAGTAACATTTAAACATTTTATAGTTTGCTACTTTGCATATGTCTAATGAATCAGTTTATCCTTGTAAATTTACAATGCAGCACAATTTGTATAGAGGAAAACATGGACTGGCTTGCCCATTTCAGTTGAACAGCTTCTTAAACCAGAGAGTCTTACATGGCAAAATAGCTGAAATTGAGGCTAAGAATGAAGAGTGGTAACTCCTATTGTTAGAAACATGGGGAACATTTTTAAAAGATGAAACAAGGTACAAATTGGGTCTTCTCTTGGTCCATCACCTTCTTTTTGCCTATACCAGTTTGAAGTCTGTCTCCTCCATCTCTGCCAGTCATAGCCAGATTCAGCATGGCACCATAGTGGCACCACGGGAGAGCCTGAAGGGTGTAGGGATCATATGGCCCTGCACCAATTGAATTCACATAGGATGAGTCCCCAAAAGACTTATTTGCCTCTTTAGTCTCCCTCTACTGTCACTGTATTCAAGCAGACTTTAAAAGTGCCCTGCACTTCCGGAATAAGCTTCCGCAAGACGCACCTTCCATCCCCACAGAAGCGTGTTTTCTTTCCCCGCATCTTTTTCTCCCTGCCCCCTCTCTTGTTCAAAGGGAAAATAGCCAGATCTCCATCCCCCGAAATGGCTTCCCGTGCCGGCAAAGGGAGTGATCGCTCGCTTATTCACTCTCAGCACTTACTTTCACTCTGTTCTCTGTTTGAAATGGCTTGGCTGCAGCCTTTGGCCAAACGATCGTGCGCTCATTTACTCTTAACACTTTCACAGATCACCCACTTCACACCTGATAACAATGTTGCCATTCTGAGCAATTCTGGCTCTTTGAAAGTTCTGACCTTTACAATGGAAAGGAAGGGAAGCTGCAAAAAGGTTGGGGACTCCTGATCTATCGTCACCATCTGTGACTCCTCAGACATTTCCATCAGCATTGCCTCCGCACAATCTTAAACATCCACTGGTCTGACTGTGTGACAAACGTTGCTGTCCTTGAACTAGCAGAGGTCACCGGTATCAATGCCATGCTGCTTGAGGACACAGCTGCACTGGGCAGGGCACATCTTCAGAATGAAGGATCATCGCCTTCCTAAGATGGTGCTTTATGGCTGAACTCACCACCAGCTGCCAAAACAGAGGAGCCCCAAGGAGGAGATACAAGGACTTCCTGAAACAATCCCTCAGGCTTGACCATATTAACCACAATCAGTGGTCCACTCTGGCCTCAAACCGAGAGGCATGGAGACTCACCATCCATAACCTCTCCTTTGAGAGTGCTCGCAGAACCAGTCTCAAGGAGAAAAGGCAACAGAGGAAGAACCATGCCTTTAGAGTACTGCTGAAGGATACCTTTCTCTATACCTTCTGCAACCGTACTTGTCTATCCTACATTGGCCTTTTTAGCCGTCAACGCGCATGCAGCAAGTGTGGGTTGAGCCCTTCCTAAATCTCCATTTGTGAAGCCAAGCCATGATGATCATTTTCAAAGGGTCACACCCTCTGTGGACACTGAAAAAAGTGCATCACACAGTTTAAAAAATGAATGCCTAAAAACTTCCTACCTCACTTCTCTTCCTCATCTTTGCCTTCGGTGCTTGCCACTCATTGGCTGCTACTGGCCTAGCTCCAGGAGCCTCCATAGCTTCCCAACCAGTTTGTCTCAAATGGTGAGTCTCCCTGAGTGATGAAATCCTGCCTGGGAAAGGGATGTAGAATCAGAGGCTGGGGTCACAGTGAGTCATTTTTTGATATTTTATGTCTACCCCAGAGGTGTCCCTTTTACCATGTCTGATCACAGACTTAAAATGAGAGGATTTTGGCACAGTGTCCCATGGAAGTTAAGATCCCAAAGCTACCGAGTACTTACTTTGCAGCAGGGTGTGAATGCTGCCATCTGGCAGCATCCCCCTCACCACAGCAATGGCAGCCATTGCTATGGCGATGGCCAAGGTGGTGCCTAGCGGTGGCTGCGCTCTCCTGCTTTCCTTTTACATGGAAGTGTGTACAGGGCTTTACCAGGAATGCAGTGACACTCCTAGTAAAGCTGTGGAGCAGTTTTTACTGCTCCACAGCTTAGGACAATGGGGGACTGACCCACACATGTCGAGCCACTCTGAGACAGAAGGAGCTTCATGCTGTATGGATGCTTAGTGCCAGAACGTCCTCAAGCTTCCCCCATTGCCAAAGTGTCCAAAAGCCCTGAAAAGTCCCCTCTAGGAATGTGCACAGATATTCAAAATATGTCTTATCAGTATGAATTCTGACACTCATATACAAATTGAACGTCCAGACATTTGTACTTCAGTATTCATATGAATGTGAATATTTCGAGTTATTCATACAAATAGTTAGGATATTTGTATGTGTACGGATATGTACGCATTGTGTATGTATCCGTACGCATCTTGTGCATATCTGTATGCATCTGTACATTTACGTACGGGATGACAGTGAGATGACAATGAGATGCATACGGATGCATAATTATTCACACAAATACATACAAATGTATTTGTATCAAATCGAATTGAATGTTTAGACATTCGTTACAAATCGAATTCAAAAACTGAATTTTTTCGGACTGCTGTGGGTAGAGGGCAGCTTGTGAATATCACTTCAACTACTGGAACAAGTTTCCTAGTCCTAAAGGGAACAGAATCCTCTATTACTCAAATCCTGTCATAGATGTAACATTGTGTACACCAGGAATAGGGAACCTATATTCCTCCAGATGTTATATTTTAAACATATTGTGCATCGTTTTATATTTGTTGAATCCTTTTTAAAAGTCTTTAAATATATACTTTGTTTTAATCTGTTTTAAGGTTGTTACCCGCCCAGAGACCTTTGGGTATGGGGCAGGATATAAATGTAAATAAATAAATAAATAAATAAATTCTATCCATCCTAGGCCTAATAGCCAAGGAGAGTGTAAGCTGTAGTCCACAACATCTGGAGGACTACTTGGCTGCTTTCCCTCCTAAAGATAACATGGATGGAGAGATCTCATTAATGTGACATTGCAAGAAGGCGGGGAGAAATCAGATGGACAGCCATATGGCTATGTGAATGTGCCATGAAATCAACACGCATACGTTTATCACACAATGTATGTACTGTTACATGGTTGTCCTTACTGAAAGCACTTTCTGTTTAAGATTGCTTTCAATTATGTGACAATCTGTGTTATTTGGAGAGGGGGGGAAATAAATAAGGAAGATTTTTCTCCCTTTAGATGACCTCGTCACCATTCCCAGAACTTCAGGGGCCGAATAAAGGTAGAAGGAGGCTTTATTATTTTAATTTATCTAAAATATTTATATACCATTTACCATTAAAACATACCAGTAATTTTAAAGTGGTTCACACAAAACAAAGAATAAAAAAGAGAAGAGTTGGTTTTTATATCCTACTTTTCTCACCCATTCAACCCCTCAAAATGGCTGACAAACCTTCTGTTCTTCTCCTCACAATGGGCACTCTGTGAGGTAGGTGGGGCTGTGAGAGCTCAGAAAGAGAGCTGTAACTAGCCCAAGGTCACCCAGCTGGCTTCACGCAGGAGTGTAGAATCAAACCTGGAGACTATGCGATATGAGTCTGGCACCCTAACCACAAAACCAAACTGTCTCACTAGGAGTTGTCTGCTCCATCCCCTGTACACTGGGAAAAAAATAGCTGTGTGGATGCAGCCACAGGCTGCATTAACAGAAGTATTGCCTCTAGATCACAGGAGGTGTTAGTTCCACAGCATTCTGTCCTGATTAGATAATACTTTCAGTATTCTGTCTGGTTCTGAGCTAAATGAGGCACTAAAGGTCCCAGCTGAGGCCTCCCGTAGTCTGTATTAGCATGCAGACAACATATCCCTATCCCAAGATAAATTCCAGAATAAATCCAAGTGCTGAAAGGGCCCAAATAAGATATTGCTGAATTGAAGTAGGGTTGGAAGAGGCATAGCAACATGGTTAGGGAGCTGGAGAAGTCCAGAAAGCAACTGCCTCACTCTTTCATTGGTTCCCCTTCACTGGTGGTTCTCAAGCAAACAGAAACTGGATAAGATGATCTTCAAGGTCACTTCCAACTCACATATTGTTGAATGCGTTTGTATTTTGTATTTTAATTTAAAGACCAACTTTCCAAAAGATTGCTCAAGGTGGTTTCTAACAGATCTTCATCTGATGAAAATGTACATGCATGGCTAGTATGTGACTCTGACCATCCTCACTGTTGCCCCTGGCTCAGTCCACAACTTAGCAAGTATCTCTCTTGCCCATATGTCCTCCAGGGATTGTTGCTTTCGGAATGAAACAGATTCCTGGTTTTTCCCTTTGGATCTAATCTGTCAACTCTTGAAGCTTCCTAACTGTGTACATACAAGCAGAAAGCAAGTAAAGTGTGTTCACAGTGTCAGCCAGGGCCCACAAGTGCAACTAGAAATGTTTGAAACTGGCACACTTCTTTGAGATGCTTCACCCAACTTCATGCCTTGTATGAAGCAGGGGAAACAGAGACAACTTTGACATATTTCTCTCTCAAGTATCCCTTATGTTACAGTGGGGTGTAGCATGCTTAAGGATACCCTAAGCAATACTTCTAGGGAGTGTCTGTAGCTCAGTGGTAGAGCAAGCTGTCTGGAAAGCAGAAGGTGGTCAGTTTGATTTCCAGCCAACACCCAGAAGTAGGCAAAGTTCTGTATTTTTGCAGGAAAAGTTGCATAGAGATGCCCATGCAGTCAACCAGAAGTCGGCCACAACGTGGTGGTTTTCAAAAACAACACAAAGAAATACAGGCACACATAAAGTTGGCTGCCAGTAAGAAAACAAAGATCAAGAGCTGCTTCTGCAACCAAAAACTAATAGATACCCGATGACCTTCCTGCTCTCACTCTGTTATATGCCACATGATGGCTCACCTAGTCAGTGCCTGAAAAATAATCCCCCTATCCTGAGCTGACCAGCTTTTTCATGACCCACCATATCTACTCTGTTTATTCCAGAGTAAACTCCACTGGGAAATAAACCTATAAGGCTGCTTGCAAAAAGTCTATCTACGGTATACACCATTTAGATTAAAAATCCACTTGGGGAGATCAGGGTCAATGTCTAGATTGTGTTACTCAACCATCTGAAAATACTTCCACTCTCCATATATTTGAACGTTTACAGTTTGTTCTTCATACATTTGGACACTGTTCTATCAGGTACAACTAAACTTGGCAGGGGATTCCTTTTCATCCCGAGGAAACTCACAGACTATTTTTTTGACCTGGTATGCCCTGTTGTCTCTTAGCTAGAAGTGCCAGACCAAGACTTTGCATTAAACTTTATTGCAAACAACTTTGCAAACACTGGGTGAATCTGAAAGGGGAGGGCGAAGTCACTTTGAGGAAAGCCCCTCCCCATGTTGCCTTAAAGTGGAGGGAGCAAGCTTCCCTCACTAGTCAAAGGGTGGCAAAGAAAGCCCTCCCACCATTTTGACAGGCTAGACCGGCAGTTCTCAACCTTCCTAATGCCGTGACCCCTTAAGACAGTTCCTCATGTTGTGGAGACCCCCAACCACAGGGGCGGGGCAGCTCGGGTGAGGGCGGGAGACTTGTCGCGACCCCACTGAAAGGGTAATTCAACCCCCAAAGGGGTTGCGGCTCACAGGTTGAGAACCGCTGGTCTAGAGGAAGGGCTTTTCTGGCCTTCCTATTGAAGCAGACGTCTCCGCTTCAAAATGGAAGGCAGAGAGATCTCTGGTATGTTTGGACACAGCAAATGAAAGCGTCTCCAAAGCAGTTTAGAAAAGACTTCAAGGTGGGATCGTTTGCCCACCAGTCTGCCTTCCCCTTCTCCTGAACATTCTATGCTGGAAAAGGTGGATTAGGGAAGGGCTGGGAATACGAGGGCCTCACACTGTCTTTTCTGAGGGTGCCTCCAGACATAAATTAAAAATCTGGATTTACCATTAGTGCAAAGTAAAGTAAGGGAAGGGAAACTCTGCAGGCAATGCAAAGTTACGTTGGATTTTTGTACTTTGCAGCATCAAGCTTTACTTCACATGGACTGTGGAAATTTCTGGACCCTGTGTTGCACTTAGGCCCCATTCAGACTTGTGGAATATATCCACAGTTTAAGAGGAAAGTGCAGCTTACCTGCTGTGAAGCGACGACCTGCCATCCCGACTAAAAGCAGCCTCCATCGCTTCCTCATTGGAAACTGCGAGAGTTCAGTTGGAGTGCACCATCACGTGGGATGAGGGATCCAATCAGATCTGAGCTGCCTTTCCTGCTCTCACCATTTCTTCTCGCTGTCCTGCCAAGACTGGTGGGAAGATTCAAATTTTCGTCATACTGCGCAGTGAGTGTTCTCTTACCAGCATTAAGATAAGTGTGCAATAGCGATGGGATAATGCATCACCACTACAATCTATCAATCGTGGTGTGTGATGCCTCCATCGCCACTCTGCATTTTGCTGCACAGTATCAACATGTCTGGACACACCCTTAATCAGCAGATCCACAGTCTCTGCTAAGCATATCTCTTGTTTGGACACAGACACAAGCACTTCTGAGATGCCCCTTTTGTTTAGGGGACTCAGCTTCTGTCTCTGAAAACAGAAAACACCGCTAATGGGACCAATAGGTCCCCTCAAGTAGTGGTGGAAACAGCAGGTCTGCTGTTGTTGGGTGAACCCTCAGTGTACCCTCAATGTGCCATAATGTATCTGAGAGGATTCAATCATCCTTGAGACAACTGAAGTGCTAACAAGCCATTATTTAAATATATATATATATACAACACCATTTCAACAAACACAAATGCCTTTGTGAATATGCCATCTGTGCTCTTACAGTTAGCAGTATTATTGGTTTTCCCCAGCAATTCCAAGTAACTCAGTTGATACAGCGTCAAATAAAAATAATATTAAATTACACCTGTCTACTCCCAGCAAAAATGCAAGTAGCCGTGAAAAGAGTGTAGACATTTTTGTGGAGAAGGTAATTCATAATAAAAACATTTCAATCAGGAATATTTCTCATACTAAGTTATACATCTGAGGGGAAAACTGTAAATATAAATAAATGTAAATGCAAATAAAAAACTGAGGTGAAATATAAAAATTAATTTAATGGGCATTTTGTAGACCTTAGCCCATAAGGGCTGATAAGCCAATAAAGAGAAACTTGCCACGAGTGCTCCTGCAAAGAGTTCCTAAACTCTTGTTTTCGTGATCATCAAATGACATGAAAGGCTGCCACTAAATTAAGCAAAAACAATATACCAAAAAGAAATCCTGATATTCTGCTCATCAGAAAAAGTTAAAGGGTATTTACGGTTTCAAGTGCAAGGAACTTTCAAACAAGTGAATAGTGAGTGTTTATGTATCTAAAAATGCTGTGACAGAGAAAAGGCTTTTTATGGGCTGCACTAACAACAGTGTAAACCAAGCATTAATCAGAAGTAGACAGCAAATTCTCTGTATTTTTCAAAAGACCTGTAAAGGAGTTGGATTTTAGGGTAGTCCCAAACTAGTTCTGTTTTTAGTAGCATAAATGCAGTCAGACAGAAGGCGCCACTGTATCTTTGTCCTAAAACATAACAGTGTTTGATATAAAAGAATAACTAAAACAATACAAAGTGACTGATCTAGCCACTTGGAGCAAAGTGCCAGCGAAGGACAGTCGGATGAATCCCAAATCAGACTGTCTGATTGGTTCTTCAAGTACTTGCGTAAGGAAATAGCCAGACGAGAAAGAAAAAACCCTGCGTCTCTCTAAACTAAGACCTGGATGGGATTTGTCTACAAAGCAAGTCAATGCAAAAATATTGTGTTCCCATTAACTGAGCTCTTTAAATTAACTTTCCCTTTCACGGCAAAACCTTACAAACCCACGGATCTTCACATTAAAGGGATCAGAGCAAGTCAGGCTGCTGACATTAAAGTTCTTGGAAATGTCAAAGCTCCCTGTCAGGGAGGCAGCGAGATTATTTTAGACCAGAGATGGGGTAATCATAAGTGGACTCCTCTTTAGACATAAAACATATTTCTTTTGTTATGTGCTTTGTTTTTTTAAAAAATATAAAGGTGGCATCCTGATGTTTAGAACCCACAGGGCGACTGTGACAAGGCAAAATGGAAAGCTTTCTTTAGATCTCTGTCTGTTTCGGAGAGATCAAAGTGAAGTTTCCTTTTAGGTCCCTTGACTCACTCCATCCTGTTACCTTGTGAGTCCCAACCTGCAGGCCATCATCATACATGGGCAACAACAACCCATACTTTTCAAGTTGAAATACTGAATGTATAGGCATCTGTAATGTACTAATATACATTGGTTTTCTTTGTAGTTACCTTATTACTTCTGTGACTCTTCCTGCACTCACCGTAGATCCACACTGGAGGTAAGCGATCTAAATATGACCCTGCAATTGTCCCCTGCTACTTGGAGGCACTCTAGCTGAAGACTGGGTTTCATTGCTTTTATTGTTGTTCTTCAGTCTCTTGGGCAAAATCCACACAGCCCATGAGGACACACCAGATGTGTTCTGGGACTATAGGCTCCACATTCCAATACGCTCCCCAAGAGGCACAAGTTCTCAAAGAATGCACTGCCTCATATGGACCCTGTACTTAGCTTCATCTTGGGCAAGCAAACCACAGCTACTTCAGCTACAGAACACTTTAAAGAGGTCTCACGTGTGGCTCAGGCCTTAGTCCCTGTTCCTTCTGAGGCCATGCAGAAAGGTGGCAGTGGTAAGAGCAGCCCAGGCCCCATTTCAGAGTATAGCACAGTGACATTTTGCTGAGCTCGAGGAGACAGCACACTCAATGGTGTTTCCAAGGTCTTGGGGAACAGTCACTGGCCCACAACTTCAAGGCTGTGTCAGCAAAAGGAGGTGAAACCTGTTAACCGTCCACATAGTTGCAGCAGCTGATAGGCCACGTTTGTTTCATTTTCATTATTTCTGCGATGATTGCCACTTTCCTCATACTTCTGATTAGGTCTTTGTGCAATCCGTAGCTAATTGCCTGTATCTGAGGTGGTTTTTGCTCTCTTGTGTCCGTGTCACGGCCATCTAGAGCAGCAGTTCTCAACCTTCCTAATGCCGCGACCCCTTAATGGAGTTCCTCATGTTGTGGGGACCCCCAACCACGGGATTGGAGCAGCTGGGAGGTGGGAGGGAAGGGCGGCAGGAGGTTCGTCGTGACCCCTCTGAAAGGGTAATTTGACCCCCAAAGGGGTCCCGACCCCCAGGTTGAGAACCACTGATCTAGAGAGATGGTGGCAGCAAGGATAACTTATTAGAGCCATTTCCCAACCAGTGCAATTTAATACTACCCAAAACAGCAGACTTCTGGGGCCATTTCCTGTCTATCCCTAGTCTATGCTGCGTGAAAACTTTGAAGCTGTGAAACTTTTGCTCCACAGTTTCAAAGACTCCTGGGTTGGGAGAAGGAGGAGAGCTGGCTTTTCTACCCCCTTTTCTCACCCATTTAAGGGGACTCAAAGCGACTGACAAAGCTTTCTATTCTTCTCCCCACAACAGAACTCCCTGTGAGGTAGGTGGGGCTGTGAGAGCTCAGTAGAAGGCTGTGACTAGCCCAAGGTCACCTGGCTGGTTTCGTGAAGGAGTGCGGAATCAAATCAGGCATTCCCAGATAAGAGTCTGGCTCCTTAACTACTAGACCAAACTGGCTCACCAGGATCCCACCACACAGATGGCCCTTCTAGTAGCCATTAGAATGCTCCCTCAGTATCAAGCTGTTTAATTTAAAAGAGGATGGAGATCATTTTCCTTACCTAGAAGAACATAATTGTTTTTTTTTAATTTACCCTTATGCCATATGTTTTGTTATCTCAGTCACTCATGTAGCATTTAATGTTTTGCAATCGCTATGGCTAGGGGAACAATTTAAATATGGTGGTAGAATTTAACAATCTGCACTACAAGGTAGATTCTGCACAATGCAGCCTTAGACACATGTTGCAGGCTCTGATCTTGACTTGGTGGGCAAGGGAGGCTGCCAGGACTAAGTCAAGATCAGTGCCTCTTTGATCTCCAGGGCAGGGGAGAGAGCTGCCACTACCATCAGATTCAAAGTGAAGGAATCCTCCGCTTCATAACTGAAAGGGCCACTTCTTGTGTTTTGGTGAGACCATTTCCTGTGTTTCCACCTGGGCAATGTGGAGATGCCATTCTCATCTAGAAGCTCCCAAGTGTGGCAAGTATTCTCACCCAGCCAAATAACAATGGTATTTGAGATCGCTTCCCGGCATTTTGGCTAAGATCAAGTGTAGTATTTGTTCTTATCAGTTTAATATCTGATATGTCCTCTATCTGAGGACTAAAATTAAAAAAGTGAGCCAGTCTGATCCAGTTGTTAGGGAGTCGGACTCTTATCTGGGAATACTTGGTTCAATTCCGCCCTCCCCCATGAAGCCAGCTGGGTGACCTTGGGCAAGTCACAGCTCTCTGTTGAGCTCTCGTAGCCCCACCTACCTCACAGGGCGTTCTGTTGTGGGGAGAAGAATAGAAAAGCTTCGTCAGCCGCTTTGAGTCCCTTTAAATGGGTGAGAAAAGCGGGGTAGAAAAACCAACTCTTCTTCTTCTTCTTCTACCTGTGACATTTCTTCTGGCAGTAGCAGCACCACTTTGAGTTCACTCTATAGGCAAGGTGGGCATGTAGGGACCCAGGGCTCATGAACACGTTGGAGTTTGCACACTTTAAATGGAATCCATGCTGTTATTTCTTGAAGTACTTATAGTTCACTTTTGGGGGGTTATAGAAATGCCATAAATAAATACAAACAAACAGAGCATGCCTTTGCAACACAGCTGAGCTTTACCTTCACAAACATCATTTGAGCTGACTGCAACCTGCCTGTTTCTTTTCTTCAGACCTCCACAGGTAGGTACACTGATTGGGTTCCAGTTCAATGAAGCAATTGTTTTCGGAAACATATATCTTTTGCTGGAACTCTCCCCCCCACCCTGAACTATGGAATGCGTGCCTTCTCTGGACTCTTGGAATGTGGAAACATCTTGAGAAAGGAAGCTTGGTCCCAGCTGCACTGATAAACAGACCCCTTCCGTACCTAATTAAAATACACACACCATCATCACCAGAACCACACCACCATCATCCTTTCCTATACGATTGCCAGATTTTAAGTTTCTTCCCTGATACACACATCCTGCAGATGTGTCTTCTTGAATTCCCTTTCTAACTGTTAAATATTTAGCATTAATTTAAAGGAAGCAGGAACTGTTACCAAAGCAGAAGACTAGATTTGATTTATACGGAAGAATTAAACTTGTGGTAAGACTGTTCTACTTCCTACCTCAAGAGCCTCAAAATTGCACACACTAGCAAAAGATAATAGTGATAGGGAGAAGAAGGAGGAAAAGATGACAGAGGAGGAAGGGAAAGAACCAAAATCAAGCAGGAAACATTTTATAGTAATACTTTTAATCCCTATTCTTTATAATTTTTGTCATACTGTTGCTTAGGGGTGTGCAATTTTCATCATTAGATTAGATTTGAATTGAATATCCAAAGATCTAAATCGATTTGAATGTTTAAAAATCGAATGTATTCACATTTGATTCGATTTGAATCTATTTGTATGAATTTTTTATTCGTATTTGAAGATATGAATGTTGACAACATTTGAATGTGGCTGTATGCATCCGTATGCACGCATACACCAATGGTGGTGAACATTTTGAATTCGCTGTGTCAGAATTCACAAGAAAACCTAGCTTAACTCGGGTGCTGTGTCACATCTAGAAATATCCATAATTTTGTGATATTTGTAGCTCTAGTAAAAAAGTTATATTTTTGAAATATGTGTTTTATTAAAAGCAAAGACAAATAATTCTTTACATTAGCGACTTTTGTTGATAAACCTTCAATTGAAAGTTGGTATTTCGTACAATTCAAGAACAAGCAAGCACGACACGTCCAGGTGCCAGGGTGACCAGGTGTGTCATCCAAAAGGGCTTGGCATGTCACCTGTGACACGCGTGTCATAGGTGGGCCATCACTGATGTACACATTCGTACACATCCCATTTTTATCCCATATGAATCCCGTTTTTGTCCCGTATGTATCCGTACAAATGCATACAGATACGCATTATTTGAAGGATTCAAAATTCACTTGAATGTTTAAATTCGAATGTATAGACATTGGATTTGAATTTGAATGTCCGAATTGGAAAGCATTCGATCAGACTTCAAATGTTTTGAATATTTGCGCACATCCTTACTGTTGCTATTAAGATTGAAGGAGACAAACTGGCTATGAGCTATCAAAACAAAGTGGTCAAATGTGTCATCTTCTGCCCATATATGACTTAAAATTATATTGGAGATAACCAGCAGAAATTGAACTATTGCTAAACATATTCAGAATATTTAGTTAACATAGCCTTGGAATTTGGAATTAAAAAAATGTGCAATGGTATCAGCTGATTGAGGAAAAATTATGTGTCAGTTGAAAAAAAACACCTTAGAGGTGGTGATTTCATTAAGTACTGGAAAAACATTATAAATATTTGGGAATTTTATAATCTTGGAGATAATAAACCAAGTGAAAAAGAAGACAAGTGTTGAATATATATAAAGGTTTCATAAAATGTTACACTTAATGAAGCAATACCTAGGCTATCCCAGGGTTTTGGCATAGTGCAGCAATAGATACATTAGATCAGTGTTTCCCAAAGTGTGGTATGCGTACCCCCAGGGGTACAGGAAGAGTTTGGTGAGGGTACGCGTTGCACCGGAGTTTGGTGGGGATCACGTGGGAATATCCACTGCACCGTGCTTAGCTGCGCCCACAGAACAAAGAAAGAAATAGGTGCGTATCGCAGTTTTTACACGGGAACTGGGGCCATTGTACATCATATCGCAACTCATTATGGCAGGAACTTCTGCGCATCCTTCGCGCAGCTCGGGTTCGGCCATTTTTAAACTGCGGGAACATTAACAGTTGACGTTGAGCCGCGGAGCTGTTTAAACACCGGAGAATTGCAGTGTTATCTAACGGTCTTGTGAGGCGTGACACGGCGTGAATATACTGCACTTCGTTACAGAGACAACTTACTTCTTTAATAGTTAGTTCCGGGCACCTGTTATCGTGCTTTAGTAAGTTCCACTGATTTTGATTATTTTTATAAAATACAATTTTTATCCCTAATGTTTTTTATGAGGGGTACTCAGTGTTACGAAAATTATAGAATGGGTACACATATGTCAAAAGTTTGGGAAACACTGCATTAGATATACTGACCTAGATACACTGGATCTAAACACCCAAATTATGATGACAGCAAAGTATGCACTGTTTACCATGCAATACCTGGCTGGCTAAGATTTATTGCAACAGTGCAATAACAGTTCAAAGAAAAACTGCTCATCAATATATGCAAAGAAAGCATCTTAAATACTAATGAAACAAAACATTATTTCAGGAAGGAAACAGAAAAAAAATTGATTGGAAAGTTGGAAAGAAAAATAATTGCATGGTCAATACCTGGGGGGAGGGGGGAATCAAAGGGTAAATAAGAAAAAAGAGTTGGAAATGGCTGCAGAATGGAAGCCAAAAAAGGAACAGAAGGACTTTTATCATGTGCAACTCAAGAGCAGGCGCTACACCAGGAAAACCAGAAAAGATTGCAAATGGTAGCAATTGCAGAGAAAGGAACACCATAATATAGTTGCAGCAGTTACATTAGAAGTGGCATGAAATCTACAGTTTACCAGTTGGAAAAAAGAAGATGGAAACTTGACCCAGGATACTGTTGAAAACAGTAAGATTAAAATGTTAAGAAATTTAAAAATTCAAACTCATTAATACTGTGTGGTGAAACAGGATTTACCCCTTTCCTGATTTCTTCTATTTTCAATTCTTTGACACATTAATTGCTTCAGATCTTCAAACAAAATTCAGTATGAGGCTATAGGTGCAATCAGGCTGGTTTCTTATCAGTCGGATAGATGTGACAAAATGTGAGATGGTTTTAGGTATAATTGGATACTTGGAAAGGCTTAATGAAAACAAAGCTGCTTTGATATTTTTGGATGTGGAAAAGCATTTGACTGTTTGAACTGGAATTTATGTTTGGAGTATCTGATAAAACAGAAATAGGAGAAATGACAATTTATAATTCACAATCAACATCAGCTTGGATAATGATTGGGCAGGGGGGTCCACTAGCACTAAGCACCCATTAAGGACCAATTTAGGACCCATTAGGCACCGGTTTGGTACCGATCAGGAAGACCTTATTCCCACTTCAGACCCTATTAGGACCCAATGCATTCACACCTGTTCAAGGGAAGTCCGAACTGAATGTGGTCTACAATGGGGTCTTCAGCTTTAAAATCCAGATTGTAGGGAGACTGTTTCCACTACAGTCCAGCAATGGGGTCTAGAGGAGGCTCAGGGGAGGATGCACCCATGGAGGGGGGGTGCCCCAAAGTCAAGAAACCCCTTGCACCTCTCTCATAAGGGGTTTATCTTAGGAGCCTGTGCTAATCTCCGAAGGCAACTTTGGAGATTGCACCCCCTGTCCCCCAAAACACCTAAGGTGACAGGCATACCCCTTGTGGGCCAATCCAGATTTGCCACATGGGTGCTCCGGTGTTTCCACAGCAGGCAGGCTAGCACCCATTGCTATTGGGTGCTAGACCACCTGTGGAAACACATTGGGTACTTCCCTTAATCCAGATCTACTAGATCCGGATTAAGGGAAGTACCCATTCCTTAGATCCAGATCTTCTTAGATCTGGATTAAGGGAGCGCGGTGGAAAAACACCCCCGATGAAGCTCACTTTAGAGAATCTCGTAGAAAAGATAAATGGCTATCATATGAACTTATCTGGAACTAAGAGAAATAAAATTTTGACTTTAAAACTATAAATCAGTTGCAAAAAAAAAAAAAGGTTTTGATGTGCAATGGTTGATGAATGCATAAATTATGGAACATTTTAAACAACGTGTATCAGTCCAACATATAGTACACAGAAAATTTGGCTGAATGTATAAGATGGCAAGTTCCACTTGAGTATATCAGGATAACTCTTACTGTAAGAAGAGTTCAACAATAGGAAGAGGCTGTGGCATGAACTTTCTCTGACACTTCTACTTCATCATATGATGAAGAAGTAGACTTACTATGAAAGCTCATACTACAGCCTCTTTCTCTTTCTTAGTCTTTAAGGTGCTACTGAGACCCTTCTTTTGCTTTGGATTCTCCAGACTAACATGGCTACATCTTGGAGTTCAACCTTCCAGGATCTGTTCAAGTGAAAACTAAACAGCTACATATTAGATATGTTTCAATTTGGATTATTTTAAGGACTTGGGAGTTTAATGGTTCCTTCTAACTCAATGATTGAAAATTGGAACCAGTTTCATTTTTATTCTGCTAATGGAAAGGCATGGGAGAAGGGCTCCCATTCATTTTGGTACGACATTACTCAAGTTCTTCATTTAAACAGAAGCATGCACCCTATGATCCCCTATGACTACCACAAGTTGTGTGTGACATTGCTGGAATAGACTACTTAATTTTCATGGGACCACATGGCATGTGATGTTTGAAGCTCTACCTGCTTCCTTGCCAAGAAACTATCTGCAGCAATCATGCATTTCTGGGACTTTAACATCAAAGTTTCACATACAAGGGGATAAGATTAATTTAATGCTCAGTACTTCAGATAGCTATCTAGAGGGTTCCTGGAAATAATTTTTACACAAGAAAAGTTACCGGATTATTCTGAATCTGCTTCAGATAGCCTGTTGTGGCCCAAACCTGGATGCTGGTTTCAAAGGCTGGACCAGTTTCACGGTCTCCGGCACCACTTCTGGCAGGATAAGTGTAGAAAGGATCTTCATCTCTCTGGAGGTGGTCTGTGCTGAGGACAGGATGGGTGACTATTTGCATTGAATCACAATATAGCTTTCGATCATGTCAGTCAGGATAGGTTGCTGTGTTTACAATGGTGTCTATCATTCCTGGAGGGCAGGCTTCAGAAAATAATACCAGATGCTAAGAGCCAGCAATGCTAGTGGGCTGAGATGGAAGTTTCTCTTCCTGGTTGCAGCCTTCACTCAAAGTCCAGTTTTAAATGCAGCCCACAAAATGGTACATAGCAGGGCACATTGGAAACCTGCTCAGACTGGCCACCTGATTGACCCCTTGGCAAGACAGGCCCTACCACTAGGCCCAAAGGGAAATTTTGACACACACACCCACACACCCCAAAGCACAAAGTTGTTAGCTACTCCTTTAGTTGCTGGTGCATTTCCATGGCCAGGAAATCAAATGAATGCTTGTAGCATGTTCTGCATCACTGACTGGCTTTGGGCTATGTGTTTCATAAACTGATGTGGGGCAAGTGTGGTCAGGATCAAAAAGAAAACCACTTTAGGCAAATCATGCCCCTTTGGGCGAGGTTTATAGGAAGCTTCTGTATTCGGCATGTTAGCGTAGGACACAGCCTTTGCTTCCTGGCCTGAATTGACCGATTCTGGCCAGAAAGCATGACACAATGGAGACCACAATTGCATGACAGCTGCCAAGTCCAGCCAGCTTCAGAGGCCAGGACCTAATGTTCCTGGTTCCCAAATTTGCTGTGCAGGACCATTTATGGTGGGCATGCAGAAACAGCCTATTTCCAGGACTAATTCTGGGAGCCCTGTGAAATGGTGCCAGCTTCTGTGTTTCTCTCAGGCTGGTTCATATATTATTTATTTATTTATTTATTTATTTATTTATTTATTTATTTATTTATTTATTTATTTATTTATTTATTTATTTATTTATTTATTTATACTGCTTCCCATTGAAATAGAATCTTACATATCATACTTACAGACATAAGTCATTGATAGGAAAATGTAAACAATGATTGCGCTTTAATTGGTCTGAAGTTTGACCGCCTAATTGCTATTGAGCCCAGTTCAAGATATTAACATTGACTAAGGCACCCCCTGGCCCCAAATATCTAAAGGAAAGCCTCCTCCCATATAAACTTGTCCGTGTCCTAAAGACCTGCCAGTGAGGCCCTCTTGGTGGTCCCACCACCTCCAGCAAATACAGGAGTGGAACCATGTGACAGGACATTCTTGGTTGTGGCCCCCAGGTTATGGAACAATCTCCCCCTCTGAGATGCGACAGGCACCCTCATTGTAGGAATTTAGACTGGTGAAGACACACTGCTTCACCCTGGCCTTTGGCTGAGGCAACAACATTCCCTCCCCATGCAGGCACTGCCACTATTGTAGCCAATCTGTTTTATCTGGTTTTATAATTATTTTGTTGTGACCTCTCCTGAGAACTTCAAGTATAGAGTGGGATAGGCAGAGCCAGACAGACAGACAAATTCCCAGCAAGAGTTGAATCTCAGCCTAGCCCTATGACCTGTGACAGGGCTGCATAGCTGCTAGCTTTAGAGTATACCCATTCATCCCCTATCATCTGGGACCCCTGACAAGCAAAAGGGACATAAGGCATTGGCTTTCTCTTACTCTGTATTCATCCCCACTCTTGGTTAGCCCCAATAAAGTTCCTTACACATTTTACCCTGAGCCCAACTCACACTATGGACCATAGTTTACAATTAATCGACATCTGGGCAGGTACATCTGCACTTAAAGGAGGTGTGTACAGCTTAAAAACACCCCCAGCCTGCCCAGATGTTGAATAACTGTAAATTAGCTCTGGTGCACAACACTGTGCATCGCAAGCAACCCAACTCCCCACCCCCAGTTCCGACTATATCCTTACCTTAAGCGTCCAGACGGTGACCATCTGCACTCTGTTTGGCTCAGGAGGTCATCTGAGTTGCCACGCCAGTGTGCTGGCAGCTCACATGACCCCCCTGATGTGACTGTGCTTGCGCAGAGCATCAGCGTTGCCATATGATGGTGCTGGCGCATGCGCTGTTGCACAAGGCGCCACACTCAAACTGGCAGGACCCTGTGGAGGATTGGCTGCATGATCAAAAACAAGTAAGTGACTACTCGCATGGAGGATAGGCTATCGTTGACTAGCGCTTACACGTGTGAGCATGTGATGGGAAAGGAAGTCTTGTGCATTCATCACACTGCACTCATAGAATCATAGAATCATAGAATGGTAGAGTTGGAGGGGACCTCCTGGGTCATCGAGTCCAACCCCCTGCTCAAGGCAGGATCTCCTAAACCATCTCAGACAGATGGCCGTCCAGTCTCTGCTTGAAGACCTCCATCGAAGGGGAACCAACCACCTCCCGTGGCAGCCTGTTCCACTGGTTGATCACTCTTACTGTTAGAAATTTTTTCCTAACATCTAAACTAAATCTTTTCCCCTGCAGTTTCACCCCATTGTTTCTAGTCCTTCCTTGAGAGAGTGAGAACAGGGCTGATCTCTCTGCCTTGTGACAACCCTTGAGGTATTTGTAGACAGCTATCATGTCTCCTCTCAGTCTTCTTTTTGGTAGACTAAACATGCCTAGTTCCTTAAGCCGTTCCTCATAGGACATGGTTTGCAGACCGTTCACCATCTTGGTAGCTCTCCTTTGAACCTGCTCCAGCTTGTCAGTGTCTCTTTTAAACTGGGGTGACCAGAACTGGACACAGTACTCCAGATGAGGTCTGACCAAGGTAGAGTAGAGGGGGAATAATAACTTCACGTGATCTGGACTCTATGCTTCTCCTAATACACCCCAGGATTGCGTTTGCCTTTTTTGCAGCTGCCTCGCACTGTTGACTCTTTGAACCTGCTTTTACTCCTGGTGGGACAGGCCCTCCTCGCCCTTTGTTTCGTCTCTATATCATCTGCAGGCTCTATCGCCAACAGAACATTCCCATGTCTGCAATGTAAGTAGGTTATTTTTAATGCGACAAGCCTCATTTTCTGACGCCAATCCATGCCAGGGTGTTTCATAGATTCCAGCTCTGGGACCCATGCTATGAGTCCAAATGTAACAGCGTACCACGAGAAAGGAAGTAGCTTGCCCCCAAGGCTGTTTCTTAGTCTTTTAAAGCTTAAAATACACTCAGAACTAACAGGCAGTAAATGTGAAATATATTTCAAACAACTTCAAATCATTTCCACTGCACTGCAGTGCCTTGAACTCCTGATATGGCAAATGACCTACTTGCAATATGGGGCAACCATTAGGGATGCTGCTTAGACTAAGTGAGAGTCTTCTGCCAATGGAACTTTCGATGGTACATGATGTCCAAGGTCTCTGGAGAACACCAGATTGACAAAGGGATGCCTAGTGCAGACAATCACCTTTTACATGGCAGCTCTCTCTCAATTCTCCTCCTTTCAAGAAGGGTCCCACACAGCAGAGAAAGAGGTAATCCCAAACAGTATTGAAAAGAGGACAGGAATCCGGCAGAGCTCAGGGACACAAAGAAATCTGATTGATCAGATCTGCACTGAGATACAAGACTGAAACTATGTTCAGAGCAATGCAACAGCTGTGCTGTACACATGAAATCTGGGGTGTTCCAGGCAAACTGTCTCATTGGCAGCAAGGGCAATATTGCATGGAAGAAGATTTGGAGGAGTATTGACTGAGCTCCCTGTGGCTTATATAGTAAAACTTGGGGCTTTGGCAGTTATTCCCTTGCATGCATTTAAGCAATCTACCGACTGTAAAAGTTAGGATGTGGAAAAGATAGGTGAGCTATTCTACCGAGACCTAATTTTTCCTTTACATGGGTCTCAACAAAGAAGTGGTTCTTTCTCTGTGCTGAAGACCACACCTCCTCCCAAGCTGGCTTCCCTAAGCAGCTTAAATTAATCGTCATATCAAGGGGAGATCAAGGCGCAAGGTGACAAAGTCGCGTTTAAGTGGGGCAATCTGCTACCATGTGCGCCACTGGACAGCTGCCTCACGTGGTGCGGTCATCACACACAGGCAAAGGATCCTCATGCTGTCCTGGGTTACAGAATTACTACAACCCATTAATCATGGCTTGCATTCAAAGAGATAATGGTCGATAATCCACACCAAGGAAACAATTAGAAAAGGCAATCGGTAGCAGGAGAAAAAATAGCAAATGACTTGGAGGAAGCACGCAGCTCATCAAGAAGAAAACGTATTAGGCACAACGCTTTGAGCATAAAAAATGAGTGCGGTTAGGAGCCACAGAACTGCATCATGGCCATTGTTTAGCAGAAACACTCTGTGTTGGTTAAAGCTTCAAATGTGAGGAAGCTGAATAAAAGAGGAACATCACCAGAGCTTTACGACCATTCACGCCGTATTAAGGTATCACCAAGGTGAAGTAATTCTGAGACCATTCACAAACACTCAGTCTGTCATACTTGCTGCTGTTTGTTTAATATGCTTACTTATTTACAATATTTAAATAGCCCTCCTGCCATCAAGATTCTCACAAGAAGCAACAATGCAATTAAAACAGGATAAATAGAGAGTACAACCAAAAGTAAACAACATGGAAACTATATGGGTGATTCTATATGAGTGAATCAGCTTAGGGAAGGGAAGCTTCTAGTAAGCTTGTTGGCCTGGCATACCGGCCAGTACAGATTCATCTTAGAACTATATGCTTTTTAAGTCTGGATAAATTTAAAAAATGCTTTCTTTTTTGTGTGTCATTGAGGGGGTTATCTGTGTGCTAATATTTTTCACACAGCTAATAATAGCTACATTAATCGATTCGATACAGATATGGAGTCCATAACTGTCCAGAAGAAAAGCGTATTCATTAATAAAATCTGTTAAACGAGATTAAAGTCTCAGAGAGGATGTGGGAATGGAGATCTCATGAAGTCAGCTGTGGAAATGCAACCATCACATTAATATGTTAACATGACTGTCTCACACAGTGTTGGCCCACATAGAACGCCCATCCTTTTAAGCAGAGAAATCATTATGTCTCACTAGACAAACAGAATTCATTCTGTGAAAACTGCACATGCAGGGAACTAAGGACAGTATATTCTGGCGTATAAGACTACATTTTAACCCAGGAAAATCTTCTCAAAAGTTGGGGGTTGTCTATACACTGGGTGTCGTCTTCTTATACGGCGAGTATATCCCAAACTCTATATTTTAACTGGAAATATTGGGGTCGTCTTATACACCCAGTCATCTTATACGCCGGAATATATGGGTAATAGTTCTTATTAGTTCCCACAGCCACTGCAACCCGTGATAAGCAAAAACCTGCTTATCTAGTGAAAAACAGACAGGAAGGGGTACACGTCTTATAACTGACCGCTCTCACTGCGGTTGTTTATATAAAGACACTGTGCAGCAACCGTGATTGAATACTATGAAAGGGCAATTAAATTGTCATTATCATCATTTTACTCTCCATGTGGAGTGCTTTGGTAATGTTCTACCTTAGGCAGCAACACAACGATGAAGCCTTGGCATACGTGTGTGACCTTATCACTTGCTGATCTACCACAGATAGGTCTATGGGTCCACATCAGCCTTTCACTGTAGGGAGGCACAGCACTGGGTTTGGCTGATCAGCATCACACCAACATATTTTGCCCATTAGTAAGCTCTGCTCCCCATTGGCTGTTTGTTCCATCTTGTATCTCACACCTCTGTCGCCCCCCCCCCCCTTGAAAAGCAACTGTAAAGGCTGAGCAAAAATCTACAAGGTTAAACATGAAGGGCAGGACTAAATCTATGGGGAGGCTTTGTTGGTAGCACAAATACATTCTGCAGTGTCATGTGAAAAGTCCTTCATGGAGACGGTCCATAACCATAGTAACCATCATCCTAACAAAAAGTTCCATTTTATTGTGTCAAGCTGTTTTTTTTTAATTGGGTTTTTAAATAATTTACTCAGTTTTCTAGGTTTTAATCAGTTTTAAGCCTTATTATATGGCCTGGGGTCATCTGTGACTAGATGCATTATCTACTACACTGGATGGTCATTTGGAAGACTTTTAGTTTTAATTTAACTATCTTTCTCCCCTCTTTGTGCTGCTACCTTTACCTTTTCATCTTGATGTATGGTCAGAAGCAGGCTAGGCCTCAAGATCTTACTAAAGGTCTTTTGAGCAAACTTGCAGATATGCATGGTACAGAAAAGGTGGCTAGAGAAAAAATTTCTCTGCCAAACAATACAGGAACCAAGGGGCGACGGGAAGTATTTCTTCACCCACAGGGTCATCTAAGGAATTTGCTGGCAGAAGAGGGGTAACAGGAACCAGCCTAGATCGCTTTAAGAAAGGGTTAGACCAATTCATGGATGACAGGTGTATCAGTGGCTACTAGAATGGATGCCTAGGTGCATCCTCCAGCCTGGGGAGACAGGCAGGATGCCTCTAAAGGTCATTTGCTGGGATTTGAGAACAGTTGAGGGTTTTGCCTTTGTCTTCTGCTTGAGGTGCCTTAAACAGTTGGTGGGCCGCTGTAAGACAAGATGCTGGACTAGAAGGGATGTGGCCCGATCCAGCAGGGCTCCTCTTATGTTCGTTTGTAAAATGAGTAACAGTCACTTTAGATGGCAAAGCAATGTAGCACGATTCAGGACAAGGAGGATTTCCCTCACCCTTAATGAACTCACTTAAATTTTACTGAAAATAATTGCAGCTACCTTCATGCCAGCAGCAGGTTGTGCATCATCACTTTTGAACCGACGCCTTCTGTGTTCCAGCGTCTCGTTTGCAACCTGTAGCCCAGGGCTAGGGATGCCTTATGTGAACACTCTGGTTCTAAATGTCTCTAATAAATACCAATAAATAAATCTCATAAATCTTTCAACTAAAATAGTGCAGACAGCTGAGATAAAAGCATGTAAATGTTGCTTCATCAGCAACACCCCACAGCTGTGTTAACATTAAAACAAACTTTTTTAATAAGATGTTTTGTTTTTAATAAGAAACATCTCTTGGCTCTGGAAGTCATAGGCAGTTTCGTACATGAAATGAGTCTTACCTTTGTAGGGGCCAGGGGTTTGTGCATTGCCAAGAACAACTCTGGAGAAGTCCCAAGAGAATGAGTGCCTTAGTCCATCTGGGTATTGTAGCATACTGCTAAAGAACTGTTTTGCATTCAAACAGGGTGTCATCTCATTATGAGGGCACAGCATTTAGTTCGCAGGTAATTATGAATCATAAGGAGTCCTCATTACTGTTGGTTTCTGTGTCTCTTTCAAACATGCCTGTAAATCACAGTTTTTATATATCATAGAACTCTGGTTATCTGGACTACTGATGCTAACTGGGGTCAATAATATTCAGAAATCCAATGGCAAGTCAGTATGACAGCGATCACTTCAAATTATCCTCCCCACGCAACAAGCAATGGTGAGTGTGTGTACTGTCCCTAGCTGAGTAAAAGTTCTGATGTTAGCAAGGTTCAGAGAATTCTGGGAAGGAAAACTGCTTTGAAATGTTTAATATGAAAAAGCAGTATAGAAATGTTTTAAATAAAATAAAATAAATAAAAGGAGGGGATCACAGGGACCAGCTAGAGAAAATGAGTTTTGTGTCGCTAAGTGGGGCTTCTGAAGTACTGCTTGGAGGCCACCAGTGGTAAGTTTTCAAAAACTGTGTCTCTGATTTACCAGTGGATGGTTTCTGTCAGCTGAGATGTCAACCAGACGCCAGCCAATGCTTCTCTGTAGCACCCTCTTCTAGTTAACTTGGATGTGAAAAGACACTTACAGGTTCAGAAACCAGGAGGTAGTGTGTGCAGATAATAGTTGTTAAGCAGTGATGTTCATAGCTCAAGTTACTCTCTCATCGCAAGTCATTCTCTCTTTCTAGTTATTGATTTTTCCACATTCCCAAGATACTTCCACGTACTCTAGTATTAAGAGAGAAATAACTGAGTCAAACCAATCAGTCACTTGAGCTATTCTGCTAAGACTATCAGTACCATCAGAAACATGGACTCTCTCATCACAAAATATTCATAAACCAACGGCATTTCCTGGCCCTAAGAGAGATAAGAATCCAAACCCTAAGTTGCTTTGACAAGTTGGTGTGCAGAGGGTTTTTTTTATATAGGCACCTCAAGCTCCTCTGATGGTGCTGGAGGTTCAGTTTGACATGGGGTGTTTTTCCACTGTAACTAGAAGTACCCATTATGTACCCATTAATGGGTACAAAAATGCCATTATGTACCCATTAATGGGTACTTAATGAGTACTTTTAGTGACAGTGGAAAAACACCCATGAACTGAACCCCCATTCTGGAGATTATATACATCTCTAGTAGATTTCACATTCCTGGATTGCACTATATTGACATCTACCAGTAATATATACCTATTTGTAAACTCACTTTTATCTAATCAAAGACTATGCTGAAGTACGATACTAAATATGTACATGAATAAAGACAACACTCTTTAATGGTTATGAACAAATTTCTTAACAGTTTGTAAGAGCAAGAGGGTTTCATGAAAAGTACTGTTTGTTGCTAGCAGTTGTTACCAGCTACATCCCAGGAATCTTCTCCCCACCACAACATGAACATGAAATACTGTAAACCAAAACTCTTTTAAATAATTTAATTTGAAAATAAAGCAGTTTTTAAAGTTGTTTGGCCTTTTCAAACTGTGCATTATTGTAAGAGTTTAATTTTACAAAGCTGAAGTCCTGTTCACATAGAAAGGCTGTTGTATGAATTCCATGCAAGGTTATACAATTGCCAAGTGGTGCTCCCACAGAAACATAAATCTTCAAGCCCGGCCTTTCCCATCTCTTCTTCTACAGCCAGATACTTACGTTGCGACCAGTTCTTGCTCAAATGTGACTTGGAGGGTTTATTATTTATGCCGGCGTTTCCCAACCAGGATTTGCCTACAATTTCCATCATCCTCTACAATAAAATGGAGGCATGTATGTAACTCCAATCCACCGCTGAGTCATTCCTGAATGCTAACCACGCATGACAGGAGTTAGACAAACTCTGGTTGGGAAACACTGGCTTATGCCCACAATTTAGACAAGAGGATGCCGATGTCCGAAGTTCTGCAAGTGAAAGTCAGCTAAGTCAATGGAAGGGCCGTCCTCGTCCCCGTTTACTTTTGAGATGGCCAGCCGAACGCCTCAGTTTTCTCCTTTCTAGATGATGGTGCTTTTCTGCTTCCTGCTGCTTTTTCTGTTGCTCTGACTGAAAACATTACAGAAAATAACTAAATGAGTTGCCTGTCTAAGTTGTACTCATTCAAGCCACGTTTAAAATGTAGCTATACAGTATTATCTCTATATTTGCAAGGCAAAATGTGAAGGCTCATGAGTGGAAGGGAAAGGCATGCTTTTGGCCCTGCCCAGCTCATGAATGCTGAGACCAATATTTCCTTGCCATCCACTGGTTTTAACATTTGCAACAGAGGGACTCCCACCTAATTATTGGATGTGTCCAAAGTATTGCTGTGGCAGTGCTACTGCATGAACTGAAAATCACATAATAATTTCCCCTCCCTAAAGTGCCTCATGAGGCACCAAATTTAAGGTGGTAAACTCTAGATGCCATGGACTAGAATTCTCATTATTCCTGACTGTTGGCCATATTGTATGGAACAGATGGGAATTAAAATCTATGACATTTGGAGGAACCTATTTTTAGCAACTCTAGTGGGTCACTCAACCCACAAAGACTACATAAGAACATAAAGAGAAGTCCTGCTGGATCCGGCCACAGCCCATCTAGTCCAGCATCCTGTCTCACACTGTGCCCCACCAATTGCTTCTGGTCATTCCAAAGAGAAGACAAAGAGAAAACCTTCACCTGCTCTCAACTCCCTGAAAATGGCCTTCAGTGCATTTGGGACTCACGCAGAAGGTTAAAGCAGAAGAGGTGTAAGGTAGCTCTGTTCTACAAATGAAATTACATTCACATCTCTTAAAGTTCAGGCACTACTCTGTATCTGAGGTAACCAAAGCAACTCCCTTCAAATGATGATGTGGTCTAGCATTGATCATCCCCAGAGAACAAATAAGGGAAGCTGTGTTGACTACTGCAGCTTATAGCACCCATCTGTCCAAGCTTCAGAGCCACAAAATTGGAATTACTTTCGAAAGGAAGGAAGGAAGGAAGGAAGGAAGGAAGGAAGGAAGGAAGGAAGGAAGGAAGGAAGGAAGGAAGGAAGGAAGGAAGGAAGGAAGGAAGGAAGGAAGGAAGGAAGGAAGGAAGGAAGGAAGGAAGGAAGGAAGGAAGGAAGGATCTTCTCAGGAGAATGAATCTGAGTTCCACAATCTCCCCTTCAACTAAACAAGAGTTTTACCATACTTGTATAATCTAATATACATAAAAAGGTAGCACTTTCCTATGCAGCTTTCTTATGGTTAGCTTAGGGTTTTTTAAAATTTTATTTTAAGAAAAGCAGTATTGTTAAATCCTCTTAAGTCATTCAGTGGCAGATCTTCTGCTTTTTATGCACAAGGCCTCACTGAAACACCAGCATCACTCTGGAAGAAGACAGTGATGAAATGCTTCACATTTTTGCCAGGAAAGTTGTGTTAATGTGTCCATGTGGTTTTCAGAAATGCCTTCTCCTTTTCCTATGCTGTGCTTTTAAAGGGCCCTAGCTACTATGTTATAGTCTGAAACCACTAATAAAGAGAAGCTGTAATCCCAAAATACAAAATTTTACACAATTCTATGTTCAGTCTAACCCTGGTTGTATGGACATCCACACTGATGTTGTAAATGGCAGCCAAACTAATACATAACAGGCATAATGACATATAAAATTTGTCAGTGCTGAATCACTAATGGTATCATTAAGCAACCAGAGCTGGAGCAGATGGTTGCAAGAAGATGCTGCTCTTATGTGTAGCTATTTTCTGTCCCCGACAGCTGAATACTTGCTATAATAAATGATGAGTCAACTGAAATATGGAAGATGGGCTTGTGCCAAACCTTTGTTCAACGTGATCAGACTTTGTAAAGAGGCTAAGAAGTGTTGTGTACCTCGTGCATCAAGCCCAGGCTCTCTATGGAGGCCAAGAGTCACATAATGCACAGGTCAGCCCCGCAGAAATTGAGCAGGGAACTGACCACTGGACCATCATCCACGTGGTGACCAGCATTACTGCCGCTTTCATGTCATGCTTGCACACAGCATCACTGCGTATATATACAACATCACTGCACAGGCGCAGAGAACCCCTATGTGTCTGTGTGCTTGGTTCACATGCAAGCATGACAGTTCCACACATGAAGGCAGCAGTAATGATAGCTTCTGTAGAGGCAAAGGTGTAGGTGGGTCCCCCACTTACTGCAAGGCAGTTTAGTCATGTCAAACTGAGGTTCAGCACAAGCCTAATAGAAATGCACTGAAACAGTATAAACGCTTGGCTTTGCCAGTGTGTAAAACTAGAAGATAAACTTCTGTGTTGGGATGCCCTGCCTCAGGATATGCAACCCACCCAAGGCAGGGAGGGAGGGGACGCTGCAAGGGTGGCACACGGCTGTCCATACTAAGATGGCCCAGCTCTGAAGCTGGTGCTGAAGTTTCCAAAGGCCATGAAGAGAAGCTCTTTCAGAATTCTCAGGGGAAAACAGCCCTGTTGTTCACCAAAATGCAACCACCCCCCAGCTTCCCAAAAGAGGGGGCTAGGTGCCTTCTACACACAGCCCAGTATATGGGGACAAGGTAAGTAGCACACCAATAGACCTCTGTGTCAAGATCTACCAGTAAAACGAGCTGAGCCCCCAGTTTGGGCACCCTAACCCAGACAGTACTCCATCTAGCATGGATGGAGGATCCTAAGACAGGGGGGTGGTTCTTCTATCCCAGACCAATGTTTGGAGGGAAGGGCCCTGGAACCATTCCTGGCACGGGACACCATGCAAAAAAGGCCCAAGAAACTTAATATTTTTATATACTACAGATGTGCAAAAGGCTATTCTAAAATATTCAGAATAGCTACTCACATTCCAGAAGGAGGTCACTGTCTACCATGCTGGCATACCTCCCCAGCTCTTGAGGAGAAAGGCAGTGCACCTATCTGGCATGCCTGCACTTCTTTTAGGCTCTTAGGCCTCCAGATCTGAGAGACCAGCAGCTGCCTTATCACAAAATAGTATCACCATACTACTATGCATTTTCAAGCCTGATGCCCTTTGTGGGGCTAGTCTAGGACCCAAAATGCAGAGATTTGCATGATGGTGTCATCATAAAAGATGTGGCAACATCTGGTTCTTCAAACCTGGGAAAGGCTAAAGAGCATTAAGAGAAGCAGATGTGTCCAGGTAGGTGCATTAACTTGCTCCTAGGAGGCCGGGAATGCACGGTAGCGAACCTAAAGAGCGCTTACTTCACAGAGAGTGCATTAGTGTTATGAATCTTCTGGAACAAAATATTATGAATCTTCTTGAATAAAAAGACAGAAATTAGAGCTCCCACCATGTCTTGTGCATACAAAACTGACTGAATTAAAACACTGCTGGATTCAAGCAAAGTAGTACAGTGACAATTCCAGCTATAGGTGGGTAATGGGAACAATTTCTAGCTGAGAAGACAAAAATTCAGTGGCTTGCAAAGCACATTATCCTTACCACTGTCAGATGCAGCAGGAAAAAATTGATATGAAACAAGGCATGAATATGCCTGTCTCCAGTACAAGGAACTCGCCCCTGGAAGCAGTCATTAAAGTTTTGCATTCAGGGGGGAAACAGTCCAAATCCATAGAATTATTGCACTGTTATTAGCAATATATTGGCCTCTGCAACTTAGGTTTGAAGCTTACCTTTTTTAATTTAAAAGTAACTTGTTTACTTCCAATAGAAGTATCATGCACGCTAAGTGCTCCCACTCTTTCTTCCAGCTTCAAACGATCCTCAAGTGTTTTTCTGCAGAAGATACAAGAGGAAAACGTCAGTTTCTTGTCCCTTTTCTTCAGCACATTATAAAGAGAAAATTAAATGTATGGTAAGGTGCTGCTAGAAATACACTGAAAAACTTCTGAAAGTTCCCACACTGCATTACTGCGGAATAAATCTTCAATACTTTTTCCTCTTTCACTCTCTTACAAAAGGTATGCTAGATTCAAAATTCATTGGCACAGACTTTATACTCTACACAAAATAAACTTTTTTAAAAAAGGTATGTAATTGCACTGGTATTTTGACTCTCTTATGAGGGTTCAAAATATATTTTATTCTGTAAAGCAGCTCTCCTGTAGCCAAACTACAAAGTAAGTTTTAAATGAAAACAAAAGAAACAGCTTGAAACTGGGGTTATATATCAGAATTTACAACAGCTCCAGTTATTTGCATCACAGATAAAGGATGCTGAATATCAAGCAGTTTTTCAAAATAATTTCAAATGAACGTGACAGAAATCATTCCCATATCCAGCATGACTCTGAATCACTTTTCCAGAAAGTTATCTTTTAGCAAAAGAAAATAAAATGTGAATGGGGAACTTTCCACTTACAGATGAAGGGCTGCTGCTCAGAACAAAGTGATAAGTTAAAAGAATAGAACAGCAGCTATTTCCCCTATTATTATTATTTTTTTGCAAAAATGTGGACGGCATCATTACGATGCCCTCAGATTTTCCAATAATAAAGTGATGCACAGAGCGGGAGCTAGGAAACACCTCTAGCATTACAACACTTGTTTAACCAGAGAAGGAGGAAGGGAGACATGGATTAGACTACTCCTTGCCAAAATGGTGTGTTTGAGCTGTTTCTGGTGATAGCGCCCCATCAACCCACCACTGCAGTATCAATTACACAGGTTAAAGTTTTTAAAGTATAAACGAATCAGTTCAGAAGTACACCTCACAATTTAAGGTTTTCAACAAAACCGCTTATAAACAGCAGCAAAAGAAAAGTTTCCATTCCTTTATTGATTAGATGGCTTCCATAGCCACACCAACATGGAATTTTTCAAATGCACAAGATGACAACATGATGCATGGATTTAAACTTCATGAATATAGAATAACTAGGAAAAGACCTCTCAGCATTTAAGGCTAGAATCAGGGCTTTAAAATTAAGCTTCAAGCAACATTGACTCAGGAATATGATAAAGGAACACCCAGTTTTATATATAAGAGTCATAAACCTCTTAATAAGTGCTATCATAAAATTGAAAATGTCTGCTCATAAAATGGACTTGAACTTGAGAGAATTAAAAGTCAGTTAAAGGAAAAACAATAGGATCCCGTTAAAGATTTTTTTTTTTAAAAAAAGCAAAATATCTATTTAATATAATTTAACTTTTCATGTGATGGAATTCACTTTACTAGTCATGAAAATACAGATCTAAATACATTTGTTTTTACTACTGCACTTGTTTATATTTTGCAAATATAACATGTTGAATATGTAGCATGTACTTTATTAATGGCATCTATGTGCAGCCATTCAATATTAAAAAATAAATTAAATTAAATCTTCTATACAGTAATTTACAGATGCTCAAAATTATAATTTAAAATGCCAAAAATATCTTAGAAATTCTATAAAAAATGTGTCAATAAATGTATGTTTGCTGTGATAAAATATAAAGCCTGATTTTCATGTTTTGTTCCATTTTAAATTCATACATAGCAGTTTTTATTCTTTACCTATTTAATTTCCTGAAGCCTTTCTAAATTTACAAATCATGGAAAAACCTTTATATATATATATATTTTACTTTGAGTTTGTATTTCTGGACTTTATATTCAAAATTTGTTATTGGCTTTATAAATAAAGTGACCCTCCAGACTGTCCACTCAAAAACAGTTAACAGGCAACTGGGAGTAACATCTTAAAGGGAAAAAAAACCACTTTATTACTGGACTTGTTACTGTAACTATGCAAATGTCGAGGATTCTAACTATGAGGGCAAGATAAAGAATCATCACCTGATCCCACCAGCCTTGCCAAACAGAGCACATATCCAACTCCCAGGATCCATTGCTCGCTATAGAAAGACCTTCCCTCTTCAAGGCCAAACTCAAGTCAGACAGGTCCCAGCATGTAGAGCAGGTCAGGAACAGTGAAGGCAGAAAGGAACCGTGCAGGCAGAGGGAAGGTGTACGCAGGAGTGCAAGGTTAGCAAAGAAAATACTTAGCAGGACCCCAGAACATCCCAGGCAGATCTTAAATAAATTACACTTGCTGTCTCAGGAGGGGCTGCAATCCACGAGGATTCCTTATCGCTGGAAGTTATGCTGCTGCCTAGCGTTGTCTCTGCTGTGACTTCTTTTCTGGTCTTACTGACCTTTGAATTGTCCTTTGACAATTGAGGAATACTCTTGTGAATTCTGGTTCTGACAGCTTCCTGAGTCCTGACCACTGAGTGAGTTTTCTCAGTGAATTTTCTGCTGTTGCCAGCCTGCCATTTAGCAACTGACAACCCAAAAGCCCAGCAACCTAGCCAAAGCTGACAACAGCTCCTGAACCACTGTCAGGAGAGTCGTAAGGTGTAGAAGGACCAACTAATGGTACCATTGCTGTTGAGTGGTTCTTGGCTTCTCTATAGGAAATTACCCTTTCCTTTGAGGACACTCCTGGATCCAAAACCATCGCTGGAGGCCCAAGGAGCTTTTATACCAAAAAGAGTCTACTTCTAGATCCAGATGACTGGCCCCAGGACACTGACAACTGATTTAAGTAGCTTTATTACAATAATTCCTAGAATCATAATCTTGACTTGAGAGAATTGAAATGGCCCATTAGGATTAGCTCCTGTATCTTTATCTCCTTGCTTCTATATTTTGAATGAAGAAATGGAACTGATTTTTATTGTTGTGAACCACCTTTAATTTTTTTTTTGAACTAAAAGGAGCATGTTAATATTTCAGAAAAGAACAGCTGTTTTCAGCAGGAATCCTGTAACAGCAATGCGGTGCAAGCAGTTTTTATATTATCAGAATTAATTCAAGGTTTTAATGTTAAGCTCTGAATTACATGGGGTCCAAATGTTTCAAGAACTGCCCCTTCTGTATCTGCTAGCCCAAGCTTTAAAATCTGCTCGGGAGGGCTTATGATGGACTCTTCAATGGGCCAACTTCTCCTATAGTGGCATGGGGCAGGACCTTTTTACTGGTGGCACCTGACTATCAGTACAGTTTCTCCCTCAAGCTGAGTCTTAAGGTTTCACTCGTCTTTAGGTGAGTTTGATATCATCCCAAGTAGGATGTAGTGGTCTCTTAGACTACTGGTTGCTTTGTTGTTTAAAGGTATTACAATTTTAAGAGTTTTATTTTTAAAAGGACTGTAAGAACCTAACTGAACTGATAAAATTTGGTTACCAAACTGAATATGTCACGGCTCTATGCTGTCTTCTTTTTTAAACTGTGAAGTGTGGATTCTGTTGCCACAGGCACTTTTATTTAGACTAGTTTGAGGTCTCTGTGTGTGGAAGGAATAATGAATGAATTCAGGCACTCTTCCTACCCTAGAACCATGTCTAACCCTAGGAGAAAAAAAACTGCTTTCAGAGGAAATAAGTGAGACAGCCTACAAGGGAGCGACTCAAACACATAGAAGAGAAAATAGGAGGCACAGGCCTAGAGTAAGGAAGCAAACAGAGGTGCTTGTCTTACTTCATTAACTTCTGCCTTTGAGCAGTGTCCTTGAAACTCCTAAACTCCTCTCCGGTTTTAATCTCAAAAAACCTAGGTTCCAGGACTGTTTGCTGATCCTCCTTGAACCGTTTCTGCCGTTGTACTTTTTCCTCTTGGCGTAGAAGTCTGCGCTGTTTCCTGACCTCTTCAACCCAGCCTTTTTCATCATCTGAAGTCTCAGAACTTTCTGCATCACTTGGTTTTCCTTCTGGTTCTTCCTCTTCTTCCTGTAGGCAAAAATAGCTGCTATTTTTTAAAAAGTCAATTAATGTCCCTTAGAAGAACCAATTTGACTACGTGACACTCTACAGATGCACTAGTTAAGGAGGCCAATCATTTTAAGAAACACTCAAGCTGGATATGAGTGTGTGTGTGTGGAGAATTACAAGGACAAAGAATGCCCTTATTTGCAACAGGATTACTTATTAATAAGCTGATACATTTTATCTACACATCTATGTAATATACCTGACATGATAAAACATTTAAGAATCTTTTCTTCACAAGAAGAATGGAAGAAAACGAACCTGAAATACAGCAACACTATTTCTGCCGCAGGTTATACTGTGCATTAGTCCACTGTATGCTAACAGTTGCTATTAGTGGGTTACAGAACCATTTTAAGAGTTTACACACATAGTATGCAAACAATCTACTTGCATTTCACATGAAAGTAATATTAGCAACCACTTGATAATGATTAAGGGCTAAGTACACTTCTGCCAGAGAAGAACTACTACTTCTTTTAAAACAATCCACACAGAGGTTTAATGCACTCCTTTGGTCAACAAAGGCCCATGGCATCCAAACATCTGGGCCTACTGGGCCCCAGGCATCCATATATGAATGCCACTAAACAGTCCTGTGGTACCCCAGAGCTCATCCGAAGTCCCTTAGCAGAACGCCCTTCCAAAGATTTTCACAGAATTCTTTGGATGGAGGCATTTGCTTCCTTTCCAATGTGTGGATGGATGAAGGAGGTGAAGAAATGAAAGGAGGGAAAAGGGGTCTGAGAGACTCACAGGAACAAGGATGAATAAAAAAATCTCCAGGAGCTAACAGTCCTCTGAAGGGTTGTTTGGATGAAGCCAGTGACTGCATTTTTAAGCAAGAGGATCAACCCCTCTCTACACAGTGTAATCAATAAAGACAGGTGCATAGAGTGGACCATTTATGACCAAACATATTGTCTACGTTTATAGATCCCAAGACGTGAAATTCATTCAACAGCACAATTACTGTGTGGACATTTGGACACTCTTTCACAGACCGGCTTGGTTTTTCTACTACTTTAAATCCTGAGTCCTTTGTAAAAATAACACAGCAAGCCTGTGTTTCTTAAGATCACCAGATGGGCTAGTGTTGTGATAATACTATGAAGGGTCTCACTTCTTTGCTGACATTTGATCAGATTCTAACCAGTATTTCAGATTCACTGAAAGTCTTAAATCACTTTTGCTGCTTTCTGTTTGCTATACTGTTTCAGCTTCCAAAAATATTAAGAAGCTAGTTTGGCTCTGCTCAGAACAAGAAGGGTCATTTTGAGTGACTGCATCAACTTTTCAAGTCACCTCGGACAGGAGCACCAACAAAGCCAAACAGAAACTTCAAGGGCTCTCTGCAATTCAACTAACTCCAGAACCTTGCTAGTTACGGGGCCCATCCCTACTAATTTTTTTTTTTTAAAAAACTGCTATAAAGTCCAAACATCTACAGGAAGTGATCTAATCTGCTACCACCAGACCAAAGAAACTAAATTGAGTGTTTCCTGCTAAACGTCGGGACAATTCAACACCATAATTCCAAGTCAACTTTTTGAGGCAATTTTGACTAGAATGGTCTGGCTGCTCAACATAATCTCAATACCTGTCACTGAACATAAATTGTTAAGAAACCTGTAGCAGCCTCCCTCTGGTCCTCAAGCATACACTAGTAATGACATACTCAAGTAGACACAGCTGTGTTTTGGAGATTCAACAAAGATCAGTCCCATCATCCAAGATGGTCTTTAGCATGATGATTTTTACATACAGGAAAACTCTTGGATGTATTTTCAGTTTAAGCGATGTTCCTTTTGCACCACATAAAACCTCCCATATTCTTAATTCAAGTCTCCTATAATTAGCAAGTCATCTGGACAGGAGGAGAGGACCAATTTGGTTTATAGGAGGCATGCCAAGACTTCCCCTCCTTGCATTACTTTCCTGGATTGCTCAAATGGTTGCCTCAACACAGGAAAATGGATGGAGAAAGCAGCTCTACTGAGATCATAACAACAAACCTCACAGATTTACCTCTTCAGGGTTTTCTTGAAGTTCTAACATTCTTAATTTCTTCTTCCTTTTCTCACTTATTTTTGAAATAAGTGGATTAAGCAGCCTGAACTCTTCACTCCTCTCATCCACCTGGAAATCAGGGTTCTCAAACATGACTTTGAAGCGGTCGTCACTCAGAATGCTAGGCATTTTCTAGAAAAGAAACAAGAAAGTGTCAAGAGCTTGTTATAAACATTAAAAACACTCTAAAAATCCAATTCAGGAAAAATAGCATTTATAGAAACAGGTTAACCAAGAACGTTTTTGCTTTTGAGAAGTCAAGAATTAAATTTTCGCTGTCATTATAAAATTCCTCTGACCTCCCTTGGTATATTTCACTCTGTAAATAATACCACTCCCCAAAATTATTTAATTTAAAATTATTTGATTCAGCTCAGTCAAAAAATGATAGCTATTAACTTCCTGATGTACTGTTAAGTTCAATGCAAGTACTTATGGATCAAACTAAGATAAAATATATTAATAAGCCCAGAATGTTTTGGAAAGGCATATATGTGGAATGTTCTAGCTACCATGAGTTAATCACAGCTACAATTAAATAGGAAGCATAATCTTGCAAATGTTTGAATTTCTAAAATGTTTGGAAGTGCAGCAGTGGTGGCAATTTTAAATTAAGGCAATGATTTAATTTGCTATTTAACAGTCACCCTTTGCTTTTTATTAGTTACAGTGAAGTTGTTTGATCACTGCTGTTGAAAAAGTAGTAACACTTTTCTACTTTTTGATCTGGTCCAACAACTTGTTTGTACAGCTGCTCAGAATGGAAAAAAAAATGAGCAGTAATGGTAGGTCTAAAAATATGCAGATAGAATAATGAAAAAGAATACAGTATTACTAGCACCATCTGCTTGATGCCTCATCAGGGAAAGAGTCTGAATCCCATCATAATTAGTTTTACATTTAAACATGGTAAGTTCAAAGGCCTAGTGTAAAATTCCAGAACAATTGATAATATAAGCCTTATGTGATAGCATGATCATCTGCAATCATACAGCCAGTTAGTGTAACTTTTGGTAAGTGTCCCAGATGATACTTTGGTTAGACTTGATCACTGTAAATTTCAAACCAATGTAATATCTGTTGCAAGATATAGACTCTCATTCATTTCCCCAGCTAGATAAAATCAAGAGTTTGCATGGATGCAGGATAGATAGTAATATATTAGAAATATATTAGAATTACGTGCCTAAAAATGTTGCAAAAAATACTACCCAAATGCTTAAGAACGGTAAAAACACAAGTTCTGTAGGTCCAGAACCTTCGCAGTGGAGGTGTTGCAACTGTGGAATGCTCCCTTTTCAGAAGTATGTACTCACTCACCACAAACATTTAATTTCAGCCTAAGCATATTTATACAAATCCTTAGAAATTATTTATCTTGAGATTTTGATGCACTATTGCCATGTTTTTTACAACCAAATGTAGCAATAATTTTATTTGGTCTTGCTTGATTTATAATGATTTTAAATGAAGCTTTATTATAGGCTGCCCTGAAATCCTGGGATAAAGGTGAAGCTACATCATCTTTGAAAAAATAAATAAGTTAGGTAATTATTTAAATGAAATGATCCTGCCCGGTCAAGCAGCGCCGTTAACAACAACAGTCAATGCTCCTAGGACAAGGGTTACCAACTTTCCTAATTCTGCTGATGTAGACCCATTTTATTTATTTATTTAAAAAATATATATCCCACCCTTCACCACATGGTCCCAGGGCGGCTAACAATAAAAATAAAACATGTAAGATATTAAAACATAATTAAAGATTTAGAGAAGATGTGGGCTTAAGCTTAGAGTCTTCTGTCTTGATATTACAGCCTCTAATCCACGATGAGACACAAAAATGTATTCAACTTTCAAATAGCAGTAGTGACTCATTTGGTATGTCTAACAATGTACATACTGGTATTGTGAACTTCAATATTATCACATAAATAATGGCAGAATCAGGGGAAAGCGTCCTCTTACCTTTTGTTTCTTTTTTCTTGCATTTAATGGCTCCCCTTCTCCTTCCTCAATCAACTTCAGTGCAAGTTCTTTATTAACCTTGGGAAGTTTCTAGATGGAAAGAAACATGCACCTCTTCAATGTGTACTTTTCATACAGCAGCTTTGGTGTGTAACACACTTCCCTCAAAGCAACTATTACTGTGCATATTGTCTGAACTTTTATTTCAATTCATCTTCTTTTTGAATGCAAAACTTACTTTTGCACTTCTTTGCTAAGCTGACCTAGTAACTAAGGAAGCTCCAAAGCCCTAGGAGGAATCCATATCAATCTCTGTCTTTCAGGAGCTGCCCAGGAAAGAACACTGTATCTCTGGCATAACAGTAATTCTAAATCTTAGATCTGCCACAGTGCGTAGGAGGGAAGCTGAATATATAGTAGACTAGTCTGCTAGGAGAAAAACTGAGTTTACTGACCATGAAACTTAACTAAAAAGCAGAACCACCTCAGAATACTAAGGACGTCCTAGCGTGGTAGAATAAATTCTCTCTTTTTTGGAGATTCCACACTAATACTTCTTTGTGAAGTTAAGTCTTTACCTTTAGTTGCACCCGCTGTGCCCGTGTTTCTTCAATTTTCTGCCTGATCTTTTCTCTTCTGTATTCCTCATAGGCAAAAGGATTGACCATTGTTTTAACCTGTGAATATAAAACAATTACTGTAAATAGCTAAAAGAAACCCTTGCAAGACATCTTGTATCTCTTATTTGATTTATGTGGCTCAGTGTACCTTGTGATAAAGTCTTATATCCATGAAAAAGCCATGCATATATGCTCGGAGAAGTGGTGATCCAATAAGATGAGTAAGCCCTAGAAGAGGAAAAGAGAGAACACAGAATAGAAATGAATACATCATGATTGTAGATGTGTCAAACTCATTCCACATTAGCTAAGTTCATACTGAGTTCACTTTTTGACCAAATCCTAATAAAAGTTTGGAATCTGGTCTGAAAACGAATGGAACAGAGAATGGTTTTTCGGTGTGATTCCTCCCCATGTTATGCCACACTATCTTCCCTTCTCCTGGACTGTGCACCACCATCCCCCAGATTGTCCTTGTCATCCATCAGATTGTGCCCCCACTGCTCCTCTTGTGCTGCTGAACATGTAGTCTTGGAACAACCACAGCCTGCCCAGCATGCTGCCTTCTAGATACATTACTAAGTCTTCTGTAGCAGAGGAGTACAAGTTCCTCTAGTCTAGAAGGTCTAGCATGTGGACGCTTGTGTGCCCGCTTCCTACAAGGCCTTGATTGTAACTGGTCAAGCTGAAGGATTTTCAAGCCTTTTAATCTTTCTTTTCCAAAAGCGTACTAGCAGGCCTAGAAGGCAGCATGCTGGCCAGGCCGTGGTCTTTCTAAGAATGTTTGGTTACTGACAGTGGAGTGGAGTGGTGCAGGACCAAAGATAGAAGGTAAAAGCCTGCAGATGCAACTGCAGGGGAGGCAAGATCTGATCTGTGAGAAAGGAGAATGATGGGTGGTGATCGGAGAGACAAGGAGCACTTTAGTGTGATCCAGAAGGGAGGCAGCACAGCCCAACCTAGGAGAAGGGCAATGGTGTTGCAAAATGCAAGAGAAAAGGGATGACAGGGTGTGGTACAGGCAAGCAGCGAACATGATGGGGAAGGGACATGGGAAGAGGCTGGGCTATGGTGTGCATATGTATATGTATGAGTATGTAGTTCAATGAAAAATGTGGGGGGAAAGATACACCCAAAGGCCATAGGAGTTATTGCCAAATATACATCCTGATTCAATGAACCAGAATGGGCTTATAATAACTACTGGTACATCTAGTAGCTCTTTTCTTAAGTATGCCACACCATCTGAAGCAGCACCTAAGCAAGGACAAATAGGAATAAAGCCACAAGAAAAGTTCAAGTAGCAAGCACGTGTGAACACCTAAAATTACCCCTAAGTGTTGCATGCAAATTTGCATACACTGCTTTAAAATCCCAAACACATGACAAATCAAAGAAACCAGAAAAATCTATATGCAGCATTTCTGGGTGCCTCCCTAGACAAATGCCTGCAAGGCATATTATTTACCTAGGTTTTCCAAGTCTCTTTTTGTTACAAACTTATAGTCATCATATACAGTTGTCTCCGGATTCTCCTCTAGCTCTTCTGTCAAGTTATCGAGAAAGGAGCACCATTTTGGAGCAGGACCCAAAACCTGTAGACACAGTAAGGGCACTGAGAATACTGACCTCACAAATTTTATCCAGATCTACAATAATAATCCAGTTTCATTTGTGTGACAAACTCCAGTAACCCAGAGCCACTGATATAGTAAATATAGTATTAAATGCAAACGAACATATTAGAATTTTAATTGAGAACAAAATATATCCATGTTGTAGTATTGTATTTCATGCCAATCTATTATATTATTCAACATTTTATTCAAGAAGATATTCAAAACAATGTATGTTTCTTCCACAGATTTAGAAGATATCTTGATATTAGTTAATTAATAGTGTTACAGAAAGTACTAATTAGGACTTTTAAAATTAATGTCAAAGATTCTAGAAACAGATTTAAAATACTCCACAGATCTCCACTCAAACTACAACGAGCCATTTTTCTACCCCAATCCTGTTCTCCCATAAGCTTGCAGGGAATGGAGTCAGCAGAAGAGGAGTTGGTTTTTATACCCTGCTGTTCTCATCCTTTTAAGGGGTTCAAAGCATCTGACAAACCTTCTGTTCTTCTCCCCTCAACAGAAACCCTGCAGAGTAGGTAGAGCTGTGAGAGCTCAGAAAGAGAACTGTGACTATCCCAAGGTCACCCAATTGGCTTCGAATAAGAGTGCAGAATCAAACCTTAAGACTACCAGCTAAGAGTCCAGCTCTATAACCACAAGACAAAACCTCTGTGCAGCAAAGTAAGCCAGAAAGTTTCTGCTAACCACAGTGGCCTAAGAATGTCCAAATCTGAAAGCCATGGTGGTTTTTCAAACCAAGTCAGAGCAAACAAACATTTTATTCCATTAATAATTTCCCTGTTTCCATTGTAGACTGCAATATATGAAGTTGAGTGGGTAAACACAACCACTGTAGTATTAAATATACATTCTTCCACATGTTGATGTTGAAATTGATCCTCAGTATCTCAGAAACGCAATGCTCCATCCAACTCACCCCAAATTAATTTTAAGAATGCTGGTAGACAAGTTCTTAAATGAAATACGGTATACAAACACAGAAGAGAAATTGACCTTCAAATTATGCAAAAAGATGTGCTACGAAACAGCATCTGCCAAGAGGATTTATAAACCACTTTGTATGCAGTTTCATAGCTGGTATATTTTATGGTAGTAGAAGGGCCCAAGAAGGTATCATAATTCATTAATGGTAGAAATACCTGACTAGGTTGGACATCATTATAGACTGCGAAGAAGTAATTTTCCCATGACCAATTATTCAGAAATAATTCTCCAGTAGGTATGGCTATCTTTATTCCTAGTAATTATAAGCTTCCAAGGATTCCTTGGGGCTTGATTCTTAGTAGATTTAACACTTTTTTGGTATTCTTTCTTTATCTGAAAATAAATTGGTGGAAGTGTTCTTTCTGAGCCTAATCTGTATTCCCTGAATATACTCTCCAATTGTTTATGTAATGCCCAAAACCTTGAACAAACTAAACACTGGGTGTTTTTCCACTGTCACTAGAAGTACCCATTAAGTACCCATTAATGGGTACAAAAATGCCATTACGTATCCATTAAGGGGTACTTAATGGGTACTTTTAATGACAGTGGAAAAACACCCATTAATTGCTCTGTTATGCTGTTACCTGTGAGGAACACAGTTTGCTAAGATAACAACAACAAAAAACTTATAAGAGCACTTCTGAGATTCTCATAAGGAGAGGCAGTTTGTGTTTCTCAAGGAGCTGAAGTAATAAAGTTGTAAGTGAAGATACCTTTAAAAGAGAAATAAAATGTGGATTTCTGACTTTCAATATATTTTGACCATTTCATTTTACAACTTGATTTAGAGAAGCTATTCTCAGAAACACATGGAAAATTTGGACCTGGTGTGCTCTTTTTCACTGTTGATACCAAACTTTCCCCATTTCATGCACAAATGGCCTGTCACACCCAGTGAAGACGGAATAAGTGAACTCTATGCAGTGCATCAAAGAAACATCAAAAGCCTCCTATCTAGGAGGGAGGAAACAGGGGGGAAAAGGCAAGCTTGGGATATCCAAAACTCCCAAATGGAACTTTACAGGGTCTAATATCCTTTTTGATTGTATCAGTGGTGATAATTTATGTGAAAAGAAGAAATTCCAAAAGACTATGGCAACCACCTAAATGAATATTTTTTTTCATTTCCCCAGAAAGCAAGATCCATTTTAGCTATGCTATGCATAGCTCCTCTCTCAAAATTAGGAGCTACACACTCAAACAAGCTTTTGGAAAAAATTATCTAAAATGTACTGGAGGAAGAACCACACCTTTAAAAACAAATTTAAAGTGTCAGTTCTATACAAAAGTTGTGAAGCACTTGCTTTCCCCCCTAAACTAAAATGTTTGTTACCTAGAGTTCCTAAGAGATTATTTTTCCTGTTACAAAAAATTTAAAATATTTGTCTTGGTAACATTTATGGTACTTTTTCTCTATTTTTAAAATTTAACATCTTTCAACATTACATATTCAAACATGAATAACATATACTTCATAAATACATCGTAAATAATACCACACAACAAAAGCAACAACAACAAAAAGGCAACAAAACCCTCACCCCTCGTGCATATCTGTTATGAAGTATTTTCTATAACCTAAACACTAAACTTATTTTTATTGGCTTCACTCTCCAAGTTATTCTCTAAGTATCTCTTACTTGAATTCCACTTCGTTTCCACTCCTTGTTTTTCAACATTACTGTCTGGATTACATTTCATAAAATTAACTACACCCTTGTTATACTATATTCAGTAGTAGTAAAACCTTTGTTTATCCCATTTCAATAATCCTTCCATCCATAAGCAATTACTGCTTGGGCAGCTGAGATTAAATAATTAATTAATTCTCTCTATTCACTTGAAATTATGGCATTCTTATAATTGCATATAATACACAATTCCTTTCAGAGAACCAACAATATTCCGATGGTAACATTCGCTTTTGTGTATCCATGCAAAATCTGGAGAAGTTAATTGTGATTATAAACTATATGTACAGAACTGAGCTCAACAAAATCTGCTGAGTTTGTGACACCAACACGGGAATCATGTTTCTGCTGTCAAGGAATTGTGGGTGTCACTGTTGAAGACACTTCTTTTTATACACTGTGAATTATTCTGCCTCTTGCACACACTGCTTTTAGCAATGTTTTATCCACACTGGTTGTTTTTTTATCTCTTTTTACTGTAAACTGCTCGAGGGTTTGGAATAGTGTGATAAAAACCATCTTGTATTATGGAAACTTCCCCTACTCCAAATTGCAAACAGCACCATGAATAAAGAGCTGAAAATTAACAAAGAAAAATTTACCAGCACATGCATGTTCACACTGTCCCTTATGCAGGAACAGCCATAGTCTAAGTTCACATAAAGCCCAGTTTATTATCTATAATGAAACCATACAATATTACACCTAAAAAGCTGTATTTCATGCTAGAAAATGTACTCCATCCATCCATCCATCCATCCATCCATCCATCCATCCATCCATCCATCCGCATTTGTATCCCACCCTTCATATGAAAAGGGTAGGTTATAACACATGACAAAACAATTATTAAAACATATTTATAAATATTACTCATTCAACTTCCTTCCTTCCCACCCTGGCACGAGTACAAGCAGAAGAAATAAGAATCAAAAGCCTGAGTGAAGAAGTATGTTTTACCTCCACTTGGAGGTTACCCTAAAACCAAAGGGCTGTAACCAAGAAGGCCCTCTTATGTGTTGCAGTTCCTCGCACCTCCGTGAATAGGGGAACTACAGGAAGGTCCTCACTTTGTGATCTTAAAACATGGGCAAATTTATATGGGAGAAGGTGCTCCTTCAGATATTCAAGGCCAGGCCATTTAGGACTTTATAAAAAATATCAGCACCATGAACTGGGTTTGGTAGTGAATTGGTAACCAGTGCAATTTCTTCAAGATCAAAATGATCCAACCAGAAACTCTTCTGGTTGTGCATCCAACCAGAAACTCTTAGCAGTCATGCTGCTGCATTCTGCACTAGTTCCAGCTTCTGGACCATCTTCAAGGGTAGCCCCGTGTACAGCACATTACAATAGTCTAGTCTGAAGGCTACCAGAGCATGGAGCATTGTTGCCAAGTTGCCCCAATCCAGGAAAGGCCAGAGTTAGTGAATCAGTTGAAGATGAAAGCAAGCACACCTGGATGTGCCACCTGAGCCTCAAGAGACAACAATAAATTCAGAGGATCTCCCAAATCATGCACCCTCTCTTTCAGGGTCAAATAGCCTCACTGAGAATTGGGTGCCATTTCACTTCACTTCCTGGACTTGGGATCCAATGACACACCATACCTCCATCTTGCCTGGATTAAATTTCAATTTACTGGTTCATATCCAGCCCATTAATGCCACCAGGCAGCCACCAACCACGTTACTTGGTGTACCTAATTCAAAAGGAACAGAAACATAGAGTTGCCATCCACATACTGATGTCACCTCACTCCATATCTCCTGATGACCTCACCCAGTGGCTCCATACAGATGTTAAACAACACAGAGGACAGAACCAATCCCTGATAAATTCCACATGAGAGCTCCCAGGGGGCAAGCAAAAGTTCTCTAATGCTGCTTTTTGGAGCCTACGTTAGATGTAGGAAGAAAATTACTGTAGAACAATGCCTCCAATTCCAAATCCCCAAAGTCGTTCCACTAAGATACCTTCATTGATGGTATCAAAAGCTGCTGAGAGATCAAGAAGAATAAACAAGGTTGCACTGCCATCTGGGCAACCAAGGTAGCCTCAATAACATATCCCTGCCTGAAGCCAGACTGAAATAGGTTAAGATGTTTTTTTCCAAGCATTCTTACAGCTGGGCAGCCACCACTTCTTCAATCCCTTGCCAAAAAGGTGGATGTTAGCAACAGGGCAATAGTTGTTTAACATCTCTTGATCCAGGGGGAAACTCTCCAGGCGGTTCCTTAAATGCTGCTGGCACCTAACCTTTCAATGAAGAGCCATTTATCACTGGCTGAACCCTTGGCCAGCTTTAGTCAGCCATGATGGATAAGGATTAACGAGAAAAACAATTGGATGAATCCCTGCAAGCAGCTTGTCTGCTTCCTCAGACTGAATAACTAAAACTGATCCAAAATAAAGGACCAGACAGTGTTCCAAGTGCCTTCATTAAACCATTCCCAACAGTGGAATCCAATTCTATGCAAATATGAATGACTTAGTTTCATCAGCAACCAAAACTGAGGCGGGAAATCTAACCTCGCTTTCTTGGGAGTAATCATCACTGGTTCTATTATTTTGCTATAGAAGTGGTTGGGATTAGTGTTTCAAGTGCTTAAAGGGTTTGTCTTGGTCTGCAGTAAAGCAACCTTCAATGCAATTTTTTTTTATATAACTTAAATTAGTGGTAGTGCACAACAAAGGCTATGACATCAGACTAGACTCAAAATGTAGCGGCAGATAGTTTTATGTCATTTAGCACCTGTAATTCAAGCTCATGGACCCCCAAACTTTCCACAGACCCCCAAGGCATCCATGGACCCCTTGTTAAGAACTCCTCGACTAGAGCGTGAGTCTGGAGCTCAAATGCCTAGAAATGTATGAAGTGGTTTAGTGCCAATCACCTTCTCTGAGTCCAATACAGTTAGTGAGCCAAAAATGGGTAGCCTGATTTCTACTGGCAATAGTCATTTCAGAATTCATAAAAGGCAACTATTTTCTCATCCCCAAAGCCAAAAGCTACAAGATAAGGCCACGTGATATCTCTGCATATGTCTGAAAAGCAGCAATACGTAACTTGCTTCCTCTAGATGTTTCTAGCCTACCACCATTTCTGACCACAGAAATTCTTGTTAGTTCTAATGGGTGTCAGACACCAATAACTTTGTGAACACCACAACTCATTCATCCCTCCTATATGTACAAACATATCAGTTCTACAAGTACTCCAATATTAAAGGTAGCATTTTTCTACTTTAGCCACACTTAGTAGGCTGTTTAGAAATGGGATCGATCCTGTGCACCCTCTCCTGCTGACCACTAATAAAGGGATTCATTTCCAACAGCAGTATCTGTATTTTACATCTGTTTGCCAGACACACGGATACTTCCCAACATATCAACCAGAAGTGTTAAAAGATTCTACCGGATGGCCACAAAATTACTTCCTGAGTATCACATATTAGATGGTTTCCGCACCTAATGCCCACACGCGCGTATTTCCTTTGAGGCAACATGTTATGATGGGAAACAGAAGATTTCCTTTGTTGTGAATAAGCCCAACTTGCTACTTTCTGGATTGAAAGTACTTATCTGCAAACAGATAGGAAACTCATATTTCCTGTTTTGGGAAAAAGCCACAACTATATAGCAGGTTATACTTTAAAAAACCACAGCTTTTCACCTGAAATCCATCATATTAGCGTAAGCTAATTTTTTATGAAAATAATTATAAATACACATGGTATTTGAAAGCAATGAGAAAATGCCCCATGGTTATATCCATTACATCCCACATTTCTCTCTGTTTAAACAGCTGTGGTAGCAAGGTTGAATTGAATACTTTGCAAGACGTTGAACAGGAAAAGATGTTGTGTTAATCCAGAATCTGACTATTTTGCATATTTTCTGGCATCACAAAAGAGTTATATGAAAGCCTGTAGTTTGGCTGAATGAAAGGCATCCAGCATATATGGCTGCTGCAAAAGTCATGGATTGAAATGTATATACCCATCATCAGAAATAATACGGAAAGCAAAGAAAAAAAAAGGCTTTTTCTCATTGTTCACACACAAGAACAACAGAAGTTAGGGAAGAGTTTTACTTTACTTACTGGTATGTAGTAAATATTCATTTTGGGGGCTTCATTAGCTGTGAAGAGCATTCCTAGAGAAGAAAGAGTTCAGAATGTTATAGGAAATATATCGCATTCTAAATGTTCAGAATTTTGAACAATGTTCTTCATGAGAATAAAGCTCAAGTTTTGAGAATTCAGAAACCATAACGAAAAGCAATGATAGAGAACCATATATTAAACACCTTAGGCTCAGTATAAAAAACAACCCAAACCAATCATTCCTAAAAGCTCCAAGGTTATTCCTTTCCTTCCCCTACCACGGTCATTGTGTTTTGCTCACAGATGATCTTTTGTTGAATACATATCAGTCTTACTGGAAAAAGGCAAAGGCAAACCACTTTTGCTTATGTGCCCAGAAAACTCTGCCAGTTCCCCCACCCACCATGGATATATCTATATAGTCATCAGGAATCAAAGGCAATTCAAGGCTGCAAGCATGTGATTCAGTATTTCTTTGATTTGTATCCTGCTTACTTCAAGATGACTTGAGGTGGCTAAAAGAGAAATGCAAACCAAACTATACAAATGAAAGCTCTAGATAAATGCAGCTCAAGAGCACAGAAAGATACCTAGAATTTAGCAACATACAGCAGTATCTCAACCAGCTTTCCATATAGGCGATTGAAATAAAGAAAAAGAAGAGTTGGCTTTTCTACCCTACTTTTCTCACCCATTCAAGGGGACTCAAAATGGCTGGCTAAGCTTTCTATTCTTCTCCCCACAACAGAACACCCTATGAGGTACGTGGGGCTGTGAGGGCTCAGAAGAGAGCTGTGACTAGCCCAAGGCTTTGTGGAGGAGTGCAGAATCAAACCCAATATTCTCAGATAAGAGTCTGGCTCCCTAACCACTAGACCAGTCATGTCAAACATACGGCCCGCGGGCCAGATGCGGCCCGCGGGCCGATTTGATACGGCCCGCGATCGCCCAGGAGGAGAAGGCGCTACGCGCATGCTGCTGCCGGAGAGAGAGCGAATTTCTACAGGCGCCAGCGATCGGCTCTGCTGCTGCTGCCGAGAGAAGCAACATTAATTCTCTCAGCAGCAGCAGCAAAGCAAAGAAGGCGCCTGTAGAAATTCGCTTTCTCGGCTGCTGCCTGCGCGCTGCACCGCCTCCTCCGTGAAGCGAAGGCAAGGCCCGATATGCTGGGAACGACAGCGCCACTCCCCCACCCACAGGGCTGCAGCCGCGGGGCGCCTTTCGCGCCTCCGCCGCTGACGGGAGAAGCCCCCCCTCCCCGCCAGCTCTGACTGTGCCATCTACCTGACAGCACGCGAAAGGAGGGCAAACCCCGCCCCCTGGGGCACCGCCTGGTGAGGGGTGGGCGAGCAGGGCGGTGTGACCCAGTCGAGCGCAGCCGGCTTAGCCGCTGCGAGCGGGCGGGCAGGCCTCGCTCGTGCGTCGTCTCCGTGGCTTCCTTCTCCTTCTCCTTCCACGCCAGCAGGAGGCAGCACGAGCGGGTTAACCTGAGCGGTGGCGGAGGGCACACGCCCAGACGCCCCGGGGAAGATGGTGCGGGGGCTCCCGAGTAGTGCGAGGGCACATAGGCGCATGGCTGAGCACCCTGTGAGGAGGGACGGGGGAGGGGTCGCGGGGGGGAGGGGGAGGTCGCTTTGCTCCCTATAATAATTCAGTACATTTTTTTAATTTGAATCCGGCCCGCCTACACATTCTAAATTTAATATATGGCCCTCTGCAAAATTGAGTTTGACACCGCTGCACTAGACCAAACTGAAATAGATATGTTTTAAGCTGTTTTTTTTAAACTGAGGTAGTGTGTCACTCCTTGAAGATGAGGTGGCCGAGAGTTCCCAAACACAAGGGCTGCAAATGAAAAAGCTTCTCTCTTTCTGGCATAAGCACCCAGGGGCCTAAGAAAAGAGTCTTTTGGGGAATACCTAGCCAGGGAGATCCTAAGTGGTTGAGAAAGGGGCTCCTGGAAATACATAGGACCTTAAAGGCAGCGGTCAATATCTTATACTGAGACGGGAAAGTATAAGAAGCCGATGCAGCAAAAGCCGCAAAAGAATCATGTGACCTTATTTCCAGGTATAATATAAGCCCAGGCTGCTATGCTCAGAACTAGCTTTGAATTGTCTTTACCAGGAGCCCCAGACACAGAGCACTGCAATAATCTTAGCCTGGAGATAAGAAGAGCATGTGCCAGTGATGTTAGAGCCTGCTGGTCCACTTAGGTTGTAACTGTCATACCAGCCTACCCTAAAAGAAAGCTATCTTTGTCATAGTCTCAATCTGTTGTTGCAAGACAAGTTGCGAATCCATAGGAGCTCCCAGATGACAGATAATGTAGTGACATCTACATAAACCTTGAGAGAGGTTATAGCTCAGCCAGGGACTTAATAACATTAACTCTGTTTAAAGGGTTTAGTTCAGCCATCTTTTTGAGCCATCTAGAGCTTCACCACTTTCAGACACTGGGACAGTCTTCTGATTCCCTCCTCTCTGTACACTGAATTGGGATTTACAGCAGGGCATCATCAGCACATTAACAGTATCCTATTCCAAAACTACACATTACTCCCCCGAAAGGCTTCCTGTACATACTGAACAGCAACAGGGAGAGTGGCAAGTCCCAATGGTCTCCTTTGACAAACACTGACTGGAAATGGCATGACATATAGGACTGGAACCACAGAAACATGCTACCAATACCAAATTCATGGAGGCGTTCCAAGAACAGGCCTCCTCTCTTCTTCAGCCTTCTTCCACCTTGCATTTCACATAATCAGTAGATAGGTAGAAAACAGACAAGAGGTTAAAACACAAACTCTGAAGCTATTGTCTTATAAATCTTACAGTTTCTGTCATAAGACAGGCTATTAGGTTTGCCTGCTCTTATTCTCCTGGCTTTTCCCCATCTGTTTCACCACAGAAAGTCCAGAGGCCTTTTCGCATGAGGGGGTTTTGAACATGTGTAGAACACGCGGGGACGCAGCATGCACACTGCTGGGGCTGCGATTCTGTCCCAGCCCGTCTCGGCGTGTTCTCCGCACGTTTGAGAGGTAGTTAAAACTGCCCTACATCCATCTTTTTGCGTTTGAAGCGTCCCTGGCCATTTAGGGAGGGAAGCATTCGCACACGCTTCCCTCCCTGAGAGCCATGGGCACACCCTCCCGCCACAATTGGCCAAAACTCGCCCTAACAGGTGATGGGGGGGGGCTGCCAGGCCTCGTGTGGGGTGGGGGTGGGGGTGGCTCGCTCCCGGGACTGCAGAAGTCAGGGAGACACCCAGATTGGCTTCCCTTCACCTCTTTCTGGGGTGGAGGGAGGTCGATCTGTGGCTGTCTATGGGCCGGGGGATGTGGGACCCTTTGGTAGACCAAACTCAAGTGGGTCCAGTTTACTGGGGTCCTACATCCCCTGGCCCACTGTGGCAGATCACGACCCTCTGCAGGGTCGAGCTGCCTCAACTGAGGCGGCTAAGCCCGCAGAGGTGCCCCAGCACCCCCACCCCAGGGTCCGGGGATGCGCCTGACCACACACATGCAGTCCTACCTTCTCGCTGTCCTGGGTCCCTATGATACGGGGCAGCTGGGAACGTGCACCATGTGCACGCGGCACGGCTTCTGATTGGGCAGATCGCCCAAGTTATGCAGGGAAGGCTTGGCATCATCTATTCCACTATAGTGCCACACTGCTGCCTCTCCGCCTCAGCTGGTTTAGATGCCTGAAATGTGTTGAGCTGATTCAGTTTGGATTACTGAACCAGCTGTAATGCTGAGCCAGGGAAGTGGAGACTTGGCATGAAGTGAGAGTAAATTAGACCAAGGCTTCCCTTTATTCCCCAGCACAGCCTGTAACTAGGGAACAAATAGAACAACAGCGCAATTTAGGGTAGGGTAGGGTGTCCGCACATGCCTACAAGGGTGATGTGACTTTTATTGCTCATTGCTCTACTGGTAATATCAGAATGCATTTAAAATCATTTCCTTTTGCTTGCAGGGCACATACATAATCACATTCATCAGGAAGTTTTAAAAAGGGGATTTTTTGGTGGAATTCAATTTTAAATTTAGATGTAAAGGGAAAAAAAATCTCAAGTGGCACAATACCCACGAAGGTAGTTTCTCAAAGACTGAAGGGGTACTTGCTTTAAGTATCGGCGGACAGGAATAATGAGAAAAATTTGAGAAATTAAGAGATTCCTAGACTGTTCCCTACTGTCTGAATCCATTAATCCTAATTTTTTATAAGGGTGGAGACACACCCATTAAACCACAAGCAGACTAATCGCATTAAAAAGAACACCAACGAGACTTGTTTGAATGATTTCCCCATCAATAAAACCTAATGTAGGGTGACAAAATTAAGAAATCAGCCATTTCAGGTGATTCATTATGAAACCTCAATGCAGAAGAATGAAATATCCCGTTCCAACATGAAACCATTTTTATGTGAAAAGAAATGATTTAGGATATAAACGTAAGCCAGGATAATCTCAATTTTATTTACACAAAATAAAATACACACCGGTCACTGTTCCTTAAAATGTGACACTTCTCGATGGATGGAATAACTTTCTCAGCAAAATGCCTAAACTGATAGGGCTGCTCAATAAATCTGTGTACTTTACTCAAATTAAGAATTATTATTGAAATACTTTCACAGCTGTTTTGTTTGCGGACACAGGATAGTAGACACCAGTCTGCAAACTGCCCAAAAGTTCTGTAAAGCTTTCCACTGCTACATATTCCCACTTTTGCAGAAGCAACAATCCTTACAAACGTTCTTGATATGCTTAAAATATCCTGTTTTTGTTAAAAGTAGCCAGGATTGCTGCAGAAACCAAAAACAATAGTTGTCATTTCCCCCTCCGAAAATAAGAAACTGGAATCTACTTCTGGTCTCCATCATATCTTTAGCTATCGGTTGAATCTACTATGTATGCTGAGACACCTGCAACTTTTTGCTACCAATTACCTTACCATGGCTTCAAGCACCACACTGGCACAGCTCTAGGGGCTGGCTGAGAAGCCTGGCTGAATTACAGATGTTAATAATTCTTTCAATGTAAATGATCATTTAATAATTTCTGATGTCTAATTTCTTCCATTGGCTGCCACTACGCAAACCTTTTTTTTGGGGGGGGGTGAGCTTTATCTGTAAATACTTGGGCCTATTCTGCACTAGGCCTTATTCTGGATTGTATCCCAGAATACAGACTTGCCATCCACATGCTGATGTAGACTATAGCAGGTCCAACTTGGGCCCTCCTGTAGTCTGCACTAGCAGATAGGGCCTTGGTATATGACAGAACAGAACAGAATGCAACAGAGTTGAGATGTGGGGTTTCTCCACTAGCACTAAGTACCCATAGGGACCCATTAGGCTCAGAGCAGGAAGACCCCATTTCCATTAGAGCCATATTTGTTTCCACCAGTCTAGGGAAATCCAGATTGAATGGGTCCTTCAGGACCTATAATCCGGATTTCCTGTAGACCCCATTAAAGGGGCCTACAATGGTGTCTTCAAGCATCACATCTGGATTATATGGACTGTGTTTCCACTGCAGTTGGGCAATGGGGTCTAGGGGGAGCTTCGAAACCCAAAGCTCCGAAGCCTGTGTACAATCTCCAAAGCCGGCTCTGAAGTCAGCGCCGAAGAATAGCACAGGCTCCAAAGAGGATTCCACGTGAGAGCAATGCCAATCCTACGGACCTTTGTCGAAGGCTCCGGACAATCTTTGAAATTTGCAGCAGATCGCTCCAGAGAATCTCCAGAGCTGCTCCGGTGAATCTTCGAAGAATCTCCGGAGCGTCTACGGCGATAGCACCCACTGTCCCTCCAAAAATCTGGGGTGACGGGCGGGCTTCCATATGATCCAGATCAGTGGGTCCAGTTACTCCAGATCCACTGATCTGGGTTGAATGTAGGTAAGTGCAGAAAAAAACTGTCGGTCATTTCATTCCTCAAACAGAACCATTCACGCAGGAGAGGGGGGAGTATCAGTAGGCTTGGATGAAGCTCAAAGTTGTCAGAAGTGCAAAGCTAGAAACTATAAAAGGTATGCAGGCACATGATATTGGTCAACTAAGGTGCTGGAGGGAAAAGTGAGAAAACCAAGGAAAGGGGAAAAGAGAATGGAATGGTTGGCAGATGAACAGAAATGCCTGATAACATCAATCCACAATCCAATACTGGGCTACAACTATACACCACAAACAAGGAACATGGCATGGCCATCACAGGCAGATGTAAACATGATGAAGTATTTTCTACGTACCTGAATTAGGGTATAAGCAAACATCATTGATATCATGTTCCGGTTCTATGGAAGTAAATATTTTCCCCTGAAAGAGAAAGATATCCAAGAAGCAGGTTTGAACAGAGCTCTTTTCCAGATTTATAACAGTTATGTGCATTGCGCTGAACTGTGGCTACTAGGGTGTTTTTCCAGTGTCACTAAGTACCCATTAAGGACCCATTTGGTGAGAGTTGGATGACCCCATTTCCACTACAGACCCCATTAGAGACACATCTGTTTCTACCCCAGCTAGGGAAATCCAGATTATATGGGTCCTTCAGGACCTAAAATGCGGATTTCGTGTAGACCCCATTAAATGGGGTCTTCAACCAGCAAATCCGGATTATATGGAGCCTGTTTCCACTACAATTGGGTAATGGGGTCTAGAGGAAGCTCGGAGGGGGAGGCACCCATGGGGGGGGGGTGCCCCAAACTCAAAACTTCAAAGTCCCTCCAAAGTTGCCTTTGGAAATTAGCGCAGGCTCCAAAGAAAAACCCCTTGTGAGAGCAATGCCGTTGTCAAAGGCTCCGGAGGATCTTCGAAGTTAGCGGCAGATCGCTCTGGAGATCAAAAACATGGGGTGACAGGGAGACCCCCTCGTGGGTAGATCCAGATTTACAAATGGGTGTTCCGGTGTTTCCACAGCAGGCAGGCTATTGGGTGCTAGACCACCCATGGAAAGACATTGGGTACTTCCCTTAATCCGGATATACTAGATCCGGATTAAAGGAGCTCAATGGAAAAACACCCCTAGAAAGAGAAGTTGCTCAGCAGGGCATCTTATTACAGAATATTGTTGGTGGGTAACACCACACAGATGCTTCCATAGACACCTCTATGTAGTTCTCTTTGCAGAGATACAAAAGGGGTTTTCCATTGCCTGCTTCTGGGGAGAGGCTGGGGATCAAACCTCCAATTATCTGTTTTGCAGGCTGTCTGCCCTACTATTGAGCTAGAACCATTCCCCATTACAGAAAAGCCTCACTGTGCCCTGTTCATGATCTTTATTTTTGTTCATTTTTCAGGCTTTTCACAGGACAGATCTTAAAATCAAGAACTGATAAGCTAGGAGAAGTTTACCATGTATTGGTGATACTCTGTCAGGCAGGGCTATCTGCCTGCCATAATATTTGAATGTAAGATGTCTGCCACCTATGTGATTCTGTATATATGTATGTAGTACCTGCCTGTTGTTTGGAAGTGACAGTTGACGCCCCCCTCCCTGCTTGGGTCGAGTGATACATTTTGGCTCCAATTTTAAACTGAGTTTTGAAAAATAGTTATTGTTGATTGGTTGGAGGCCAAACCCTGCCCAGCTATGAAATATATAAATATGCTGGGCTTTCTTTTCAAAGTTGCTTCCAACAAAAAATGCCTTTACACTGAGCTGAAATAAATCACTGTTCATCTTTTTAAAGAAAGAATCTCGTGGTTATTCTTTGCCAGCCTCACATAGTCCAAGGGCCTGTTTGCACTTAACTCAGTGGGATGGTATAACAGTACTGTCCCACTGGAGTTAAGATCAGGCTCAGAGGGAGGCATTGGCACTACAAGTGCTGGTGTGGTCCTAACAAGACCACTAGCACTTGAAGTGCAGATGGCCCAGCCTGGCTGGATCACCATGGCAGCAGCAACTGTAACACCCTGTCCACCTGCAGCATTCACACCAGGAAGAGAGTGAGGACCCTGCAAATGGGAGCTTACCAACCGGTCCTAATGAAGCTGTGGATCCGTTTTTACTCTTTGACTTGTTCACAACTACAGAGCATGGATGGACCTCCCCCAGTGTCCAGAACTGCTGACCTAAGGTGAGTGTGAAGAGGCCTCTAGTTTCTTTTTATGCCTTTTTCTGTTCCAAATATATATATATTTTGTGGAACATCAAGAATATTGTGCTACCAGAAGTAAAGGATTTTCTTCTCTCTGCCTAGCTCTTTGTTTGTAACCAATGTGGTTCACCACAGCAACATGGACTTGAGTTTTCACCTCAGAAAGCAACACTGCATGTTGGAACACGACATCCTTAACTCTGCATTTATGATGCAGGAGTTTGCAGCTGGAACCACTTTATTTTACGTAATTTGGGCGAGGTGTTCAGAACAGTTTCCAGCAATTTGTCACTTTAGCCATCTGGGCAGCAACTCTGAACACGCGAGTGCTCTCTGTCTTTTTCATTACATAAAGGAACAGCAACCAAAATTTTGTTTCATCAACTGCTTCTCTTCCAGGTAAAATGGAGACGTTACATATTTTTTTATGAAGTGCAAACAAACATTTTAAGAGGCCCAGTAAAGATGATCCATTGCAAGCAAAAGAGCTGAGTAGTAGTAGCAAAATGCTGTTAAAATTTTACACAAGTGTCTCCATACACACGTGTGCACTTACGATTTCACTAAAAATAAGTATGAGATTTTTCGAATAGAACAAATTCTGAGCAATCACAACAAAAAAATCACATGTAGACACTTGGCCATCTAATTAACAAAACACACAACAGCTAAATGTGACAGAATCATTGCCGTTATAGTGTATGTCATTTCAATTTGAAACAAACATATACAGACACTTAAATTCTCAAGACAGCTTCTCTCTATAAAGTTCTTTACACGTAGAGTGTCAATGAGGAAATTTAATTTCTTAATTTAAATTTAAAGTTTGCTTTATAGCAAAGAACAGATAACAATATTTAAATAAAAATGTATAACCTCCTCTGACATTTCAGCATATTAAGATAATGGTAACGACAACAAGAACAACAGTAGGACAGCAAACAAGCAAGATAACGAAGGAATAACTTGATATACAAAGAATGTACTTCTCTTCCTGGGGCCCATTCACGCTTGGCTTTATTTTTTTCCAGAATAGGGTCCTGCTGTCCACATGCTGTTGGAGGCTACAGCAAGCCCCAAGTGAGGGCTGCCAGATTCTGTATTACATGTAGACAACAGATTCCTATTGTGAGATATATTCCAAAATACAGCCAAGTGCAAACAGGCCCCTGGTCATTTAGCTTGTTTTGCACCTTCTAACTTCACCTCTGGCCAGGGAAATACTTTGCATGTACCAGATAAAATGATACGCTGCCTGAATTGGTCTTGGCTTGTCACCTTTTGGCATGCCTATGCCAGAGCCATAATAATATTCTGGCCTGGAATCAAAACACTGGTTTTTCATTCATTTGCATTCTTCTTTTTGGTACCCCTCAAATAAGCCTGACTAGGGATGTGCACAGTTTTTTTCGCCATTTGTTTCACATCAAAACAAGTGGGACAGAAATTCACATTCATGCAAATGGAGCCACTTTGAATGTGCTAGGCGTCAAATTCACTTTGACTGTTTACTGATCCCTACTGCCACCGGTCGCACCTCTGAATCCATTCTGAATCCACTAAGAATCCACAAATTCACCTTTGCAAATGTAATGAAGCTTTGAATGAATGCACAAAAGCTTTTGCTTTGCACGTGAATGTCCAAATGGAGCCAATATTCAATTCAGATGCGAACATTCAAAGCATCTCAATTCGTAGGAATGGGAAAAGATGTCTTGTCCGCACCTAAACAGACGTCGCTTGGGCAATCTCTGTCACAAGGCTAGTCCTACAGGGAAGTGAGGTTGAATCTTTATGGCTCAGTCAAATGCAGGTCTCATAAACCACCAGATATTGTCAATTTACAACCCACACCATACCTTTCTTTCCACTTCCCATGCTGACCTGGGCTATTAGGAACTGCAGTTCAACAATAGCTCTAGGACTTCATGTCAGGTACTGGAGAGTGGAGATTCAAGTAGCAAAGCCCTGGAATTTTTACTCAGATCTTGCTACGTCCTGCCATATAGAAAGATGGACAGCATTTCAGATGGAATTACTACATGAAGGCAGGAAACGCTGCCTTATAGGTGCAGCAGGACTTTTAGAAGAGTTTACCCAAATAAGGAGGGACTTGGCTTTAGGAGCAAGTATTTTGGACAGTCGTTGGGTCATGCATAATGCTAGCCTGGAGGCAGCCAAACTCCAGGTGTCCTAAAATCCTTTGAAAGAGGAGGATCAACAAATATCTTGTGTTCACCAACAAATAAGGACTACACAGTACCTAGATCTGCAGCAGTGATTGAAAAGCATCTCAGAATGCAGACACTGAAGAAACCTACTTTTAGTTACAGAAATAGTACAATGCTCCCACAGCATCAGAGTCTCCTTTCTTTAACAGGGGCTGATGATGAAGGATTCCTATGCCAGACAATGGTCTCCTGGCATATTAACTATCTCCTGCTTTTTATGAAGCAGTGGGTGAGGGTCACAACCTTTGTGGATTTTTTTTAAAAAACGATTGTAATAGATTTCCCTCCTTTAATGGGAAGTGCATAGACTTTCCAGTCCCCTGTAATATTTTCCCATTTAGAAGTCTCCAGAGGACTCATGCCAGAGAGGTTGAATAAAAGGGGGAAAAGGTATGGTCAAAATCAGCCCTAGCTTACAAAGGGAAGCTGTGAAGCAGAGGAAAAATGAGCTAATACTTTTGAAGTGATCAATGGTTGTATATCCCAGTCTTATCACTGCTGTGTTCTACTTCTGTTGCTAAATCCTGACTGTGGTGTGAAAGACATGCAGAACAGGAAGGAGTGATATTTCTGGAGCTGACAGAAAATTAAGCCTATATTCTGCCCCTCTAAAGGCCGAACTTGCATCAGTGGAAGGAAGGAAAGAAAAACAACCCCTAAACCTGTTTGACGCTGGACTTTGAGCGATTAAGATAATTAAACAGATGAAAGGGGACGAGCAGCTGGATGCTGCGGCCACAAGCTTGATACTGAACAAGTAAACTGGGAAAATTTATTTCCTTTTGGACCCCGCCCATTCACATTTGCCTCTCTAACAGTTTCACAGTTCTCCTGGGTATTTCCTTTCCCACAATGTTTAATTCTGCCACCCCACCCAGCTTTGCTGCTTTTCTCAATAATTAACCGAAGGGTTTTCCCCTACCTTTATGCTTTGAAAGCAACAGAACGAATGCTGGATGCTCCCTAGCCACAGGCATGCCTTCTCGTGAAAGCCGTGCGTGTGTGAGCGCTCTCCTCCTACCTGGGCCTTCCTATATTCTTCATTGATTTCTAGCCAGAGGTAATTGGGAAACCATCATTGGAGAGGGAGAGGACAGAGGGAATGCAGCTGTTCTAAGGAAGAAACAACTGGACAGGCCTTGGAGAAAAATCTGCCATTCTAAAAGCCACTTTGCACTCCTAATGCAGAAACAATTTGAAAGGGAAAAGGAAATCAAGACTAGCCAGTGTAAAACAATCAACTGATCCAAGACTTACTGTGTCTTTGTTCCACAGTTTTATTATCCGCGAATCAGCAGAAATAATTAAATCTAATGAGTTATGGAACTGAAGTGATCTGATAGGCAGGCCGTACTGATGATCTTTGACTGTTAATGGGTGACTTGATCGGAGATCATAAAACAACACCTGGAAATAATAAAAAGGGGTTTTTTTTTCAATCAACGCTCAAAAATAGTTATTTAAAAAATATTTAAAGATTGCAAAGGATTTAAATAAAGGGAATATTTGGACTCAGCATTGCTGAAGGATGCTAAAACTCTAGTCTAGCCAGACCTTCCTATTACATAACTGACAAATACCTAGTGATTGTGGGGTTCTGTGGTATTAGCCAGGCAGGTTAGTTCTGTATAAATGTAGAATAACTATATTCACAAGTGTAATGATCTTCACACCAAATCCATCTATATTCACAGAATCAGAAAACCTGAAGCCGGAACCTGACTTTTAGCAAACAAGACTTGTATCAGTTGGCAACAAGCAATTTGAGCAGCTGCTTCAGGCAGGCAAGGAGGATGTGCGCCAGGTGTTCAAAGTGGCTTCTTTCAGCCAGTAGGGGTTACTGAGTTCAAACACCTCCTGCTCATTTGGATTCTTCCCAAATACCAGCTTACTGAGTAGCAACAGAAGAGCGGTGAAGTGCAGTTTGGGGTAATAAAAGTGATGCGTCTGAATAAGTCCTTACTCCTCCCCACTGATGCTGCAGACCTTAAAACAACCACATGCAGGAGCTTATGCTCTGTTTAATATATCTCCATCCTATCAGTCTGAGCACTGAGGATTAAGCTAAAGGAATAAGGTAAATTGGGTGCTCAGGTCACCTGCCACCATTTGCTGACATATCAACAAGGACTGTTAAATTACTATACTACATCCCCTTTTTTTGAGTGTGTCTGCAGCAAGCTACTGAACTGTATTTCACAAAGTAGGCGTTTTTTAAAAACTCTAACAAAGGGATATTAAACTAGATGTTCACCTTTGAAAATCTGAAGAAATAAAGCAAATATTCTCTACATGGACAAGATGCATCAAAGTAGCATTCCCATTAGTTCTCTTTATGGGAAACAATCGTGAAGTAGAGGGCAAGCCCATCAATACTCAATAACCAAACTGGGCATGTGAAAAATTAACTAACCTAATTGAGAGAAACAGAGCATGAAAGTAAGAATAACAGATTTCCTTTGAACATGTAACATCTTTACGGAGTTGAAGCAGAAAGCCATTAGAACTGGGAAACACCATCAATAACATCTTCATCACCCTGTCAATGTATTTGATCACATCCCTGATGAGTTGTGAATTAATTTGTTACATTCATAGCCCTCAGTTCATGAATAACCCATACAGCCTTCCTTATTCTCTGCAATTCATAATAAACTTTAGCTAATGGTTTGTTTTCAATCTCCAAATAACAGATGCTTCATTTCTCCCTTCTCCAGCTCACAGGAGCAACTATCTATCACAACTGGTCTAATAGTAAATCGGAGCCAGAGATCACCCTTCTTTGCTTAAAACGGAAAACAAAACTGCCATTCGAAGGCAGAGAATAAGCTTTAACTTATCAGTGGCCAACAAGGCACTCTGAACACAGACCATCTATATACTATATATTAAGATCCTCTTCCAGGATATTATTTACAGCTTCTTTGACAAATTTTATATAAATGACAAGCTTCTTAGCACTTGCTTGTTCTGTGGAATATTCCTCTGCTTTCCCATGCAAATTGCCATCGTGTAGAAGAAATAACTTCTCGGCAATGGTTCAAAAGAAAAAGGATTTATTCATAAACAGCTCATACATCTGATTCTTGCCATGTGCATGCCTTAATTTGTACTATTTATAATATTTACAATGTGTCTCTTTACCTAGCATCAAATCAAACAGGTTTCTAGCTGACTGTCACCCCCAGCTAAGAGCTAAGTTCTCTGTCAGGTCCTTCACCCATTTTTCCTCCAAACTCACAGTGTAATTTTCCTCTCAAAATCTAGGTGCCTTTACATCATCCAGAGATCTTTATGAACAGCAGGATAATGACTGCATGGCACATAGTGTATAAGGTGGGACAGAAATGCGAACTAACAAAACCAAGTGTAGAGCATATTTACCTGCCCTGTAGATGTTCCAACAGCCATGTTCAAAGATCCATCAAATTTTAAGGCAGAAACAGATGGTAGGCCTTCTATCCTGAAAAAAAAATAAGGAAGCATTTATTGTCATGCTAATCAACTCAAAAGGCTTATACCAATGGCAAATTAACATTTTACATATTAATCTGAGAATCTAAGTTTCTGAAAACATCTGTGATGAATTTAATGCAAGGTACAATTTTTTTTTTAAAAAAAAGTAATAATGTCCATACTCTTTATCAGATGACACACAGCTTAAGGCACAATCCAACTTTCCAACTCTACTTCTTGTTCTAGGATCCCAGCATTCCACCTTCCCCTGAGGAAAAGGAAGTAAACATTACTTAGGTATCACAAAATCATTCAGTGCTGTTAACCCATTATGCTGTCCTGTTCTTCACTAATGCTATTTATTTAGCTTTCAGTCATGGAAGAGATCTACTCCTAACATTGCCAGTTCTGTTTTTGTTTTTAAAAGCAATCTAATTTTGAAACTAGAAATGAACAATTTCTAATACTAACCATGGAAAATATTACAGCTACAGTTATAAACTGAGATTTGTTTATTAAAGTATGTGAAGTATCTAGACAACATGCTAACAGTACTTGCTGCTGTGTTTCTACTTGTAACATGGAACTAAAACAGTGATGGCGAACCTTTGAGCTCAGTGTGTCAAAATTTGCAAGAAAACCTCGCTTAACTCGGGTGCTGTGTCACATCTAGAAATATCCATAATTTTGTGATGTTTGTAGCTCTAGTAAAAAAGTTATATTTGATATATGTAATTTATTAAAAGCTAAAACATATAATTCTTTACATTAGTGACTTTTGTTGCAAAATCTTCAATTGAAAGTTTGTATTTCGTACACTTTAAGAACAAACAAGCACTACACGCCCAGGTGCCTGGTGGACCATGTGTGTCACCCAAAAGGGCTTGGCGTGTCATCTGTGACACATGTGTCATAGGTTGGCCATCACTGAACTAAAACATGTCTCCTACCACCATAAAGGGCATTTCTCTTCACTTTTCTGCTTTTTTGATATTATCTTCTAAAGAGATTACAGTAAGAGAATTGATTGTGAGGAAAACTGAACCCGTAATTGAAGATGATAAAGAAACAGTTCTGCCCCAAATCCAATTCAAGCCTGTTGAACCTTCCCTTACACTTCCTACTTCTTCCGGTCCTCTCCTCACTCACACAGTCTCCCCTTCTTCGCTCTTGCCTGGACATAGTGCACCTATTTGTCACCTTGGTGTAAATCATTGCCTCCAGCCTAGCATGGTTCTGGCAAAATGTGGCCAGGCCTGGCATGCAGTCACCACCATCAAATTTTTCCCGTTACGGTTTGTGCACTTTGGACTGGCTTAGGTTTTTCTGATAAGAAGTTCATGTCTGTGCCGAAGGCTTTGAATGCAACTGGTCACATTAGACACCCTCCAGGAAGTGAAGGCATATACGTAAACATGTGGCCTGCTGGGAGGATCCATGATCCTCCACTCTAGAAGACCTAAGCTAGACCAGAGCTTAAAACCAATGTGGGAAGAACCGCACAGCCACTGGCTGAGGCCTGGCCTGCATTGACATTTGAAAGAACTATGGGGATAATGGCAGCAGCCAGGCCAGCAAGTTGAAGCACATAAGGAGAGAAGGGTGGCAGCTCTGGACACAAGTGGGGGGAGGAGGGAGGGGGCCTCAGATCAAGTAGGAAGAAACCAACCCATTGACCTCACACACCCTGCCCATCTGATTGGCTGCTGGCCTGAATCCTAAAATCTGAGTAAGGTTTAGCCTGACAGCTAGCCTCCCAAACTTGGGATTTTTGTACGAATCTGGTTCTACACATTCCTAATCCTTTATTTCAAGATGCTTTGTTGTTGAATTCAACTGAAGCTGCTGACTCTGCAACTATTATTTCTTTTAAAACCTGACCCTGCTAAATGTTCATTAAATGCTACAAATCTCAGAGAGGCCCACGCTTATTGAAGAAGCAAAACGGAAGGTGCACTAAGCAGTGCTATCACTCTTCTGAATGCATTGTCTTGGTAACTGTACCTCTAGGTGCCCCTCCAGGCACCTGAAGAGAATGCATTTGTGGTCTGCATGGCAGACAGCATGCACTGTGCCTTCTCAAGAGTTCTAGATCACTTTTCCCGTAAGGAATAGGGGACTCAGAACAGATCCCCCATGGTTGTGTACGGACCTTCCATGTCTTCGGTGGAAGCAGATGGTTGTTCCAATGGCTTATTGAGTTGTTAGGGATATCCCATGCCACCTCACATGAACCAGCATACACACACACAAGCCTGCCTCCTTTGACTTGCTCTTGGGAGAAGCTAGGCTTACAAGGGGAGGAATAAAACTAGAGATGTGTGATTGGGCTCAAGTTCCCCCTTCCTTCTGGAGGGCCTCCCCCCCCGCCCAACACAGGATGGAGAAGATGTCTCCTATAGGTAACCTTCTCCTATTGGGAAAACACAGACTATTCCTGAGGCCTGACACTGGCGTGAGTCACAGGGTTAATTTACAGATGCTTAATTTACAGTCAAAAGCCAAACATTTGCCAATCCAATGGCCAAAATGCAGCTCTGAAGTAGCTCCACTTTATGACTACAGACTGGCCAAGCATACAGATACCCTTAGAACAAAACTGAAGCAGTACTTTATGTACACCTTTTAATTTTAACACGAATGGTCTGAAAGCATTTCTGGATCCTGGTAAGCAGCTGTGCACTTCCACATGACACTGCATTACCGTATATTCCCCTATTTTCATTTTTTCCTTCCTATTCCCTTGTACTGCTTTCCCTCACCGCAATTCTCTCAAGGACGCTGCACTCCTATGTCGCTGCTGCCTTTTGACTACTTCAGAATGAACTCAATTAATTTTAAAATTTTAAATAAATATACACACATTTGAAAGAAAACAGTGCTGCATTTGAGGAAGGCACAAGATTACCTCAAGTGTTCCTGTAGCAAACAAGCCATGCACAGTGTTTATATCACAAACATGATTCTCTCTAAAGAAAAAGAAACACCAAGCTTAATGACTGATAATATTAAAAGAACTAAGCACGTGCACTTTATGAAAAGCACCAAATTCAATCCAGGCCAGTAAAAACTAATGAAATTTGACTTTGCATTTCTAAACTTTGTTTACTGTGATTGGGAAATTAATTAAAATATGCAGCATCACGTCTCACGGCAAAAGTGAAATAAGGACTCACTGATCATATGAGAAATAATAAACCTAAGAAAGCAGAAACAAAAGGGAGCATCAAAGAAGAAGTAATTTAAGAGAAGCCTCAGAAGAACAGCGTAAGCCAACAATAATGCAATAATAAACTCTTTATATTTTATGGTTTTAATCTTATTTTATTATTAATGTAACTTATTTTTATCTTTTTTAGATTGTAAGCCACTGGCAAGTTCTATTATATTGTTTGTTTTTATATCAACAGTAAAGCTTTATATATTTCAGTGGTGCTATATAAATAAATGGTTCAAACGGTTCACAGTGTAACATTTGTATAAAATCAAAAGAATTTGTTAGAAAACAATTTAAAACATATACCAGAGCAAACGCACACATTTTATAAATGTATATTGCAGCACATCTGTACTGTTCACAATAGCAGTTTTAATGCTGCATGATTTTTTAAAAAGTTATGTGGCTCCCCCTGCTGGAAGACATAAACACCAAACTGTGGATAAAGTACTTACAAAGCATCTGTCTGTAAGGAATTCAGGAACCTTCCTTGTTCCAGATTCAGCCTGTAAATTTCAGCACTACAACAAGGAAAACAAAATCCATACTCATTCATCTCACCTGAGACTGAGTCAAGCAAATAAATATAAAACCTGTAACTTCTAAATGAAAAATAATTCCAAATCTTTCCCTGCCAGCAGCCACTTGAGAATTTAGGTTGTGTGTGTCCAGACTTAGGAAAACTGCATCGGATCGTTACCTACTGCGGAATGATCAACACTCGCTCTGGTTTCAGATAAATTCGAATATTCCTGCCAGTCTGTACAGGACAGCGAGAACCGCTCCCATTGGCTGCCCCCTCCCACATGACGCACACCTCTCCATGAGCACCACTAATCACGACGGAATGTCCAGCTAATCTGGAAGCTGCCGTTATATTGTACAAATGTGCATGAACCAGTTGGGTCAGTTCAGCCTGGTCCTAAACTGGTGAATTTAGCAGGATTTGGCACAAACAACTCATTACCATGAAACAATGCTGCGTGTGGTAACCTTACGGAGCATGCAGATCTTAGCTGTTGCCTGCAGAAAGGAAAAGCCTGCTGCACTCAACAGCTGACTAATGTGCCAATCATGATCTGAAATATACTTATATCTTCAAGAAATTACCATTAAGTTAAATCAAATGGGGAAAGGGTATCCCACCCTGTAAGGTTCAATTACACAGTTTTCTACAGAGCTTTTCTGCTTAAAATACAATCTTAACAGCAAACCTGCTTCTTTAAGATTAGTACCTGAATTTATAATTTTTCACTTAATCCCAAAACAATGTGTTGCAAATATTTCATAAGTCTACAAAACATAAGACTGGCTTTTAAAAGAAATGTATTTTTTTTTTCTAAATACCTTGCTCCTACAAAATACAGGTCACATGATGGGTAGTGATATGAAAAATCTCTGCCAAACTTTGGTATCCGGGTCCTGTAGTAACGGCCATGTTGTGAATGAAACTCCACATATCTATCACACTGCAAGAAAACAGTCTGAAAATACAAAAGCAGATATCACCTACTTATTCTGCAATTTATCAATTTACTGGTATAAAACATCCAGAACTGTCACTCATTGTCTACATATCTGAGCGATACTCTGGGTTTTAGTATTTCTGGATCAGTGAAATGATGTTAGAGCTACAATATTTTCTTTCCACGTGACCTAACCCAACAGTATCATGTGAAGTACTTCCGAGTTAAGTGTTGCTGTACTTCTTGTGTAGCAATCTCAGCAATTATGGCATAACAGGATATTGAATATAATTGTTCATTTTATTGGAATATCAATAACCTGGTAAATCGGGTCTATATTCCAGGACTGTATTGGGAGCTCTGTGATCGCATCTGGCAAACCAGGTACAATTATGAAATAATTATGGATTTTTGACCTTGCCTGGATGATTTCAGAACCATTCCGGCTCTCACATAATCATCAGTATTCTGGGGGGTGGAGTGGGGGAAGGCAGTTTTATTTAAAGGAGTAATCAAAACAAATACTGTCCAAGTACTTTTCATTCATGGGTCAGATTGAGAAACGTATTTAGAAATGCATTTACATTTATATCTCACCATGCATCATGAGATCTCAAGGTGGATTACAGAAACCAAAACCCATTAAAACATTTCCCAGGGTTTCGGTGTATGTCAGGGAAGGGGGGCTAAATGTGCACAAGTGCACTCCCCTCTCTGGCACAATGCCATGTTGAAAAGGATTTTCAAATCCCTAGAGAACATATTTGGGAAAACAGATGGGATACATAAAGCAACTGTTTTGATCACAGAAGCAGCCTTAATTCAACCCTTAGATCTGAATGTGCCTCGAGCTAATAAACTCTACATTTATCACGTAGGAAGTATAACGTCTAAAATAATTTAGCATGCGTAGTTTGACATTTGTTCCGAAAAATCCTGCAATTCCACCACTCCCTCCCCATGAAAATAGCAGTAGATCAATCCCAAACATATAACTTAACACAGCCTGAAACCTTAATGTTAAGGACAAATTGAGGTCTAACCTATCTTTTATTAACCAAGCCCTGATTGCTGCCCTAGCAGATAATATTTGCATACAGTCATTGTAACTAACTGAATAGACTCATACAAATTATTTTCTACTCTTCGCTTGCTGGGTGGCAGACTCAAAATTTACTCTTTAAAACAGAACTAATTTCAGTTTTTCAAGAAATGGCAAAAATAAAGGGATAAAAGAGCACTTTTCTTTCAGGTTTGCCAGGCATCTTAACAATTCTGGAATGCTACAGCTTCTGCAAGTAATTTAAAAATTAAAAGCAAACATACCTTTGAGTAATCATCTGACAAAATATCAAATGTAACCACTGCAGAGATTGAAAGCAGAATATTAACTGTCAGTATTTAAAACATTTACATACAGCTTCTTATAAGTCATTGTGAAGATTGAAATTATGAAAAACTATTTTAGATCAGTGGATGGGATAAAGCACGCAATCAGGCATTTTGGCACAACTGTATAAAACCCACCACTTCAAGTTTAGTCATCTTTCTTTGGCCCAATTCGAAAAGCCACAAGGTTGTCTGTCAATATATTATTCTAACGTCTCTAGATGCAAGCATAATCCCTACAAGCCTTACAAGTATCTCTTTCCTTGGTCTCAACTGCACGTGTAACATATTTCTTTCCTCACACAAAATGTTACTCAGATTTTGGTCACTGAGGTAGCAGTCTCACACAATACAGTCATCCCTCATATAACACTGTGATTTCATCCCCACAAACTGTCACCAAGTGCAAAACTGTGTTATGCAAGCAAATGCCACTTATGAAAAACGGGGGGTTGTGGGCCTTCTAATACAAGTAAATGGCAACATACAATGTAAATCATTGTACCTTTGTACTCTGCTCTGGAGTGCCTATGCATCTTTTCTTCTGAATTAACTGTTTGTACTTGGCTGTGTTTTTAAATGCTGTATTCTAATTTATTATGGTTTTATATCGCCTTTGTTTTTTATCTTCTGATTTGTCCTGCAACTATTAGGTAAAAAACTGAACAGAAATTCAAAAGGTAAATACAATGGACTGGGACAAGAGGCCCAATCTACTAAGAGCATAAGAGGAGCCCTGCTGGATCAGGCCACAGTCCATTTAGTTCAGCATCTTGTCTGACATAGTGGCTCACTCCACTCCCTGCAAATGGCTTTTAGAGGTATCCTGCCTGTCCCTCCAAGGCAGTACCTAGGCATCCATTCTAGTAGCCATTGATACTCCATACATAAGTTACCCAAAATGCACAAGATCAAGATCAAATGCATATATCAAGTAAAATGTAGAAAATGCATAGTTTAAGTAAACTTGCAAGTTAAGAAAATCATGCAAAATGTGTAAAGCACAGCTTTACCAGTAACATATACTTTGTAGCAAGCATTCATTTATTAGTTTTACCAACCTTCATCATCTAGGCATCTTTCAAACTTCATAGATAATTGATAGGTATCAAAACATCGAATCCTTGGCTTGTATGTCCCTGCAATTAAAAAAAAAAACACCAGTGTATTTTATATAAAGGAAGAAGATTTGCTCCGATGCGCTTTATATTTATTTCACAATAAAATCCTGCAGGTGTTGGAAATACTGTATTTCCAATCTAAGAATTAACCAAAAAAGTCTTGCAAATGTGCATTTTGTTCATTTACAATCATCACATTGATCAAATAGACTTATTTTGTTATATAGTGACACAAAGCACTTGTGATTTGTTCATTTTAAAAGTATATTTAATAAATAAATAACTTAAACATCTTAGTCACTGATCTATCATGGTCAGTAGCTATGTCACTGGAAAGAAAACTTTAGCCTGATGACAGAGCTGCAACATGTGTTTTGGAGCTTAATCCTTAGAAGGAGGATGCTGATCATCATTCTGAAATCATAAAGGTCTTTTAAGTGTAGGGGTGGCTTTCTTCAGAAGCCATTGCATCACAATCTCTTTCACATGATTCGGAATCACCACAACAAAGAAGCATATATTAAAGTTTATTTGACTAGTCATACTACTATTTCAAAATGCAATACAAACAAAAACAAATAAAACAAAGGAAGAAGGGGTAAAGGTAACCGGGCGACCGTCTATTTACAATTAGAATCTTATTTTCCGGTTACTTCTTTCAGGAAATGTGCTCTTTTCTTGTTAGCATTTAGAATGAAAAGACTAACTCCGATTATAATGGATTTTCTTGTCCTTGCAAACCACAAAGAGGCATTTATCACCTCCCTGGGCTTGGATAACTATACCCTGACTGGGCCAATTAAGCTCAAGAAAATTATGTACAAACATACCAAGGGAAAAAAATTAAGTATATCACATCTGGGTTAAAAGGTAAGACCAAAATCTCATAACTTAGAGCAGGCGGCACTACATCGTTGGGGGAAAACAAACCTGTATACATACTACCCAGAATATAAAACAAAGGCTTAGACTGAAATTAATATAACTATGCTATGTTTCCATGGAAATCAGCGGAGCTTAAACTATGACTTTTGTCCTACTGATTTCCACATGGTCTAAAAGCCATTTAATCTCAGTTTAGTTCATTATTTAGTGAGGATGAAAGTTTTATCAAGATCCTATAGATGCAAACTAAAAGATGTATATAATGGGTTGTTAAACCATCTCTTTAACTCGATTAATGCTTTCGGGCTACCTGTTGAACAATAGCCTAATAGCTACCCAAAGAACTAGTTATGTAACTTCAGTTAAATAAACAAACAAGTGTCAATACAATCTTTAAAGCCTTGCTGGCTAATAAGATTTCTTATGCAAATGTCAAGGTTTCAAGTCCCTATTCAGTCAATGAAGCTCACTGAGTGATCTTTGGCTGGCCACTGTCATGTATAATACAATGAGAAGTACATCTGCTGTGCTGAGCTTCTTGAAGGAAAGGAGGAAAGTAAACACATTTAATCAATCTATCTAAATAAGCGGTTCTTTAAGCAATTAATTTGTAACTTTAGGTGCCTCCAGACACGTGGATTGGAAACTTCAGCATCGTGGTGGAGTGGCTTCCCATCTGTCAGGCAGGAAACTCCATCACCAGCAGTTCACATTAAAAGGATACTGATAAATCATATTTTTTAATGTGGGGGGTGTTGAATGCTCTGCTGCTACTGCAGGGTATGAAAGCAGAGAAGTCTGTTGCCTTCATCTCTGGAGGCACTCTGAACTGGAAAGTACCCAGAAAGTCTGTAGACACCTGCCTGTCTCCATACTTACCAGTTGCCATCACGTATTGCCCATCTCTCGACACCCTGATCTTCGTGCTGACAGCAGGCATGTCAAAATCTTGGAGAAGTTCGATCCTCCTATGAATATCTTTTTTAAAAGATGACATGAGAAACATTGCTTTGTGTTGATGTTGCACAAAACCTTTTCTTTCACGAAGACCGCAAACTGCCTACTGTACTACTTTTCTCCGCTGGACCCAACTTTCAGAAATTGGAGCACCCAGATACCTTTCCCAAACCTACATTTGGAAGCGCTGAATACGGTGCCTGCCCATATAGTCATCTGCCACAATGCACCAGTAACAGCTGATACAGCTACAGACAGCCACAGCAACCACTATGCACTGGTTACAAATGCCTGAACCAACTGGGAAAGAGCTGAGACTCCAGGTTTTTGAAAAGCTGAACTGACCTGGCTCAAATGATTTGGCCAGCCACTTCTTGCTCCTCCCTCAGCCCTAGGCATCCAGTTCCAATCTCAAAAGTGTACCTTTCTACCATAAGTAAATGTACCACACACATGACAGCTGAGGCCTTTTCTGCACTTACTGGCATTAGATCTGGATTAGTGGATCTGGAATAACTGATCTGGATCTTGTGGAGGCCTGGGCCAGATCAATGCCATCTGCACTAATGGTGCCAATCTGGCCCATTAGCATGCAGATGGGGAGGCCCAGGATCTGGATCAAAGGCCCCCAGATTTCGATCTACAGGTCAGTGCAGAAAGAGTAAAATGCCACTCAACACTCTCGGCTGCTAGCCTATTGCCAGCCAGCTGCAGCCTCAGTCAAGTTGTGTGCCTATTCCATCTCTGAATATACGCTCTGAGCTTCTTTCAGCACTGCTTGTGGTAGTGAAGGGGTGACATCAGCTGTGCTCCCTTGCTGTTCACTATGGGAGATTTCAGCTCAGGCTGATTGTTCAACTCAGCAGACTGTTCACCTTAGCAAGTCAAGCAAGCCTGCCTGAATGATAGGAACAAAAGAGGAGTCCTGAACCAAGCCCAAGCCTATCTAGTCAAGCATCCTGTCCAGCACAATGGCCTACAAACTGCAGAAGACAAAGGCAAAACCTTCACTTGTTCTCAGCTCCCTGCAATGGCCCTTTGAGGCACTCTGCTTGTCCCTCCTATCCAGAGGTAGTAATTAGGCATCCATTCTTATAGCTACCAATACCTCTGTCCTCCATGAATTCACTGAACTTTTTAAATCCGCTATCCAATGCTTCCGCTTCTCATTCCATTAGCTTCACAGAATGTCCCGTAGTTCTAGTGTTTGACTGCTGATGTGAGTCTCTGGCTGGACGCTCATCACAGTTGCCCTGAAGGATCTGCACTAGTTACCTATTTGCTACCAAGTCCAATTCAAGATGTTGACACTAACATATAAAGCCCCGAAGGGCTTGGGCCCTGGGTATCAGAAGGAGTGCCTTCTTCCATATAGACTTGCTTGTGCACTAAGATCTCAAGAAGGGTGTCTTCTTGTAGTTCCTTCTCTTTCTGAGGTGCAAGGTATAGGGACATGCAAGAAGGGCTTTTCTGTGGTGGCCTCCAGTCTATAGAATGGCCTCCTTCCTGAAGCTCTCCATGTGCCTACATTGTAGTTTTTGACATCTGGTTAAAACTTATCTTTTCACCCAGGTTTTTGATGTTTAAATACCTCTGTTGGGGTGCTGTTCTGCTGGTGAGGGTGGGTCGATGAGCTACATTTTAAAATATGTTTTAGTATTTTATATATGCTATTTTTATTGTCACCCGCCCTGAGACCTTTTAGTGGTGGGATAGAAATTCCTTAAACAAAATGAGTGAGTGAGCAAGCGAGCGCATAGTGTTGGGCAGCAGAGAAAATATTTTTTCTCTATCTACCTTTCCCATACTATCCATCGTTTGATGTGAACCAAGCCCTGCAAAACTAGGCTTGTGAACATCCCCACAAGCACTCTAAGATAATTAATAGAACCAACTGTCTTTCATACTTTCAACTTTGTCTGACCTTTGAAAGCATAAATGGAAAATTATGCCAATGTTCTGTTCACTGTATCATTAAGTTAACTCACCAACATTTTTCTTCTGTAGAGCTCTCTTCTTTCTATCTGAAAGCCACTGTAACAAAACAAAGCCAAGAGTTAGTAAATAAGAACAAATATAAATACAACGTAATACCAATCATGCTCTTACCCATCTTATCTCAGTGTCAGTTGGTTTCTCTTAACCAGAGGCAATCTACAGTCAGGAGCCATGGGAAAGTGGGCCCAAGCTGAGGCATAACTGGAAGTCTAACTCTGACATACCGATACAATGTTCCTATTCACCTCTGCTCTCACAATAATCTCTTCAAAGGGATGGCAACTGATAGTTAGGACACTACTTCCTGTTCAGCATACTACATGTGTAAAATGAGACAAGAGCCATAATGCTAATCTCAATCTCCTTGGCAACTATTAGCCCTAGTGGCAATAGGAGGTGGCATGCCTCCAAAGTCCAACTGCTAGAAGATTGCAAGCAGAGCAAGTTATGTGCCCAGGCCCCGCTAGCCATTGTGAGAGCAGCTTGCTGGACTAGATGGGCCTGGAGTAGATGGGCCACCGGTGTGATCTAGTGAGGATTTAGAAGTGACATGCTTTCTAAAGGACAAGGATGCACTAAATTAGCACGTTTCTAATAAAGTTGACTATAAATTATTTTTGTTTTAAAATTGCCGAGTTTTTCTTTGAGTGTTTAAGCACCAGATGGCTCAAACAAAAATGTTTTCCTGCTGAATACAGTTTATTCCATACAAAAGGTCGATTTAAATAACTGATTTTTTAGAATTACTTCCATCCAATATTTAAAGACTTGAATTGTTTTTAAACTTGAAAATGACTTTGCCTTAACTTTTGTATAAGACAGCTTAGAGTCTCTGAAGTCTGACACCATGAAGGGTTCGTGTGGGTGGCATATACAGAATTACTCAGTTACAGTATAAATGTATTGTCACTGGTCGTACTAGGTAAACATACTGTAGTAAAGGGCGTAGCAGCAGTTTTTGTAATATTCCTTAAAAGATCTTAAGCAGTTCATTTTTGAAAAAATCTGTAAATGGAAATAGTCAATACTGTACTAAATATGTGCACTTGGAAGTGTGTGTTTTTGCGTGTACAGGTGTAAATATAAAAAGGTACCATTAGTGAGGATCACTGATCCTTTAATCAGTGAAAACATTTAAGTGATTCTACGATCTCTTCCAATTTACAGAATTATATTGGAAATAAATTGGTTGTATCATTCCACTATGGCCACAGCTACAATAATACCATATTCCGTTTATTCCTATAAACCAGGCATGAGGAAGTTAGTGCTGATCTCCAGGTAAATGTTTAAACGACTCAGGTCAGGGTTGAGCCACACTGACTGGGACTGATAAAGGGGAGCACAGAATTAATGGCTTCACTCCTAATTCTTTATCTCTGACTCTTCAGATGCTGCTGAATCTAGGGCTTAAGCTGTTATTCCCCATAACTCTGGCTGTGAACACTCTTAAGGTTTGATCCAGCTTCAGTCCACTTTCAGAGTGAGAGAATACATCAGCAAAGTGACAAGCTGTTTTCTTTCAGTGTTAAATAACTCAGAAAATTCAACATAATCGGAGTCAGTCTTTTTATCTTAAAAGCTATTAACAAAAGAGCATATTTTTTGAATGAAAAAAAGAAATAGAAAGTCGGTCACTTCCTTTGCCCTCTGTTCCTGGCTTTATTCTTCTGTTTTTAATTGTATTGTATTGTATTGTATTGAAATGGCTACATGGCTGATCAAATAAAATCTATACCCACCTTTGGGATAGATAACATGGAAAGAAAATTACTGGTCACTTTACTGTGGTGTTCTCTCACTCAGGCAAATGTATGGACAACAGATGTATCAGTGACTACTAGAACTACTAGACTACTAGATGTCTGTAAGTACATCTTTCAGGCTGTGGGGACAAGCAGAACAGTTCCAAGGCCATCTGCTGGGATTCCAGAGCAGGAGAAGGTTTGCCCTTGCCTCTGCTTGAGATGCCCAGGGACAACTGGTGGGCCACTGTGTGAGACAGGATGCTGGACTAGATGGGTTGTGGCCTGATCCAGCAGGGCTCCTCTTAGGTTCTTATATAACTTACCGTCTTTTACTGTTCTGTCAGGATTGAATAGCCCACTGACAGAAATCACAAAGGAGTCCACACAGATGGACTGATGCTGGAGTAAACCTTAGGTGTGACCACAGGGATACCCAGCACAGATCCTCAGCCCTCAAGGTCTAACAGTAGGAAGGTTTGAGGCACGCTGGGAACAAGGCTTTGTCCAGAGGTGCCTTAGAGAAAGAGCATGTGTGGCCCTCATATTTTTTTTTCTCAGTACACCTTTAAAGGTTTTTAATTGTTTCATATCTGGTCAAGTTAAGCTCTTCAAGTTAAGAACCTCATTTTAATTTGTATATAATATCATTAAGAGTGCCCCTGTTCCCTCCAACACCATTTTCCTTTTGATTCTTGTCTCTTTAGATTGTAAGCCTGAGGGCAGGGACCTGCCTAAGATTAATATAATATTGTAACCTGCCGTGAAACCTCTGGGTACAGGGTGGGATAGAAATACAAATAACAAACAAACAAACAGGACCCCACTTAGGCCTAGTTGGATTGTCTCTGGACTTTTAAAACCACACATATTTACTGAGAAGCATCAATACCAGTAAAACACCAGATTTTACTCCCAAGTGAGTAAAAAGGCGCAAGTACATTCTTTGATTTCGGAAAGTGTGCAGTTAAAACTCCGTACCTAATTAACAAGAAATAAGATATGAACCAGGAAAAGGAAGAGACGAGCCGTTTTCTTTTGGCTGATGCTTTTTCATAGGTAAGTCTACAGCTGGCTCAATTTATCCAGGCAGCAACCATACCCAGAATGGTTACCGTTAACTCGCAAGACTGCGTCCAGACCTAACGAAAGGCATCTGAGTGTGTGTGTGTTGTGTGCGTGCGTGCGACCCCCATATTCCCATCCCTTCTTTAACCCTTTTCTATCAAAATATTAAGGAGAGGGGGAGGGGCAGGCTGACGTGTGAACGAAGCCGCCTCCAAGCCACCCCAGAGACGCTTTTTTGCCCCCCTCGCAGCTCAAGACCTAGGCGAGGCGCGCGCCACGCGTGGCTGACATGGGGGCGGGCAGCGGCGGCGCGAGGAGAGCAAAAAGGGCGCGCGGCGGCGGGAGACCAACGTCTCTCGATACGTGCGCCGCGCGACCCAGGCGGGGAGGGGGGCCCTCCGGCGTTCTCACCTCAGGCAAGCTCCGACCGGCGCTTAAGCTGTAGATCTTCACCTCATTCAGACTCGAGACCTGCATGATTCCTCTTTCCTCATTTCCCCCTTTAGAGAAACACAGGCTTCACTTCCGGTAGCAAGAGGAACCATAGAGATGAGAGATTGACCATAGAGATGGTGAGCGAAAGGGCTGGAGTGGCAGCAGAAGAAGCTGGAGGAAGCAAAAACCAGGGACTATGGCACCCTTTAAGGACCCTTAATGGTTACTCTAGTGCTAGGGGTTTTTCCCACTAGCACCAGAGGACCCATTAAGGACCCTTTAGTAGGTCCTTTAGTGCTAAGTGGAAAAACACCCAATAACAAAGTGGGGGGCACTCACTGGGAAGTTAGGAAAGTCTTCCCCTCCCAACCCCCTGCTCAATGCAGGATTTCCTAAACCATCCCAGACAAATGTAGGTCAAGCCTCTGCTTGGAGACCTCCAGTGAAGGAGAACTCGCTACCTGTCATGGCAACCAATTCCATTGACTGATCGCCCTCACTGTCAGGAAGTCTTTCCTAATATCTGTACTGACTCCCTTGAAGTTTCATACCGTTGCTTCTAATGAAAACAGGGACAATCCCTCTGCACTGTGGCAACCCTTCAGATATTTGAAGACCTTGATCACGTCTCAGTCTTTTCTTCTGTAGGCTAAAGATTCCTAGATCCTTCAACCTTTCCCCATAGGACATGGGGTGTTTTTCCACTGTCACTAGAAGTGCCCATTAAGTACCCATTAATGGGTACTTAATGGGTACTTCTAGTGACAGTGGAAAAACACCCATGGTTTCCAGACCATTAACCATTTTGGTAGCCATCCTTTGGACTTGGTCTAGTTTGTCAATGTCTTTTTTAAATTGGGGGTCCCCAGAACTGGACACAGTTTCCATACAGAATATTGGAGAAATCAGTCTGTCTTTGGCTGTTTCTTCTTTGCAGTGCCTTCTTTGAAATAATTAGAAACCAATCAAGGAGGTCTAGTATAAAGCAGTTAGTAGCATGAGCTTTTATGGACAAAGGCTGCATCCAGATGTCACTAATTCTGCCATATATGGATATCCTGGAATAAAACATTAATGCCAGAATATCTATACTGTATCCCAGAATATCCAAGTGGAGTGGAATAACTAAGCAATATCTGATCCTGGATGCAGCCTAAACCTACTTCATCAGAAGCATGGAGTAGGCTTAGTCTATGAAAACTCATGCTATCAACTGCTCTCTCTTTGTTAGTCTCTAAAGGCCATTTTGCACTTGACCAGTTGGTCAAGGCGAGGAGCTCTGAGACAGTGCATCTGCACTTCACAGAGCTGTTTCCTCACTAGAAATGACTGGTATTCTGGAGCCCTCACAGGCTTGGATAGGTGCTGTACAGCTATACTAGTACTGCAGCCGGTAAAGCTTCAGACGCACCATTTGTACCTATTCCTGTTTGGAAGAGGTGCAGGGGGAGCATGTGACATGCGGCACACACAGTGATGACACACCATGCCACCGGGTGGCCCTGATGATGGCACATGCATGCTGGCACCATCACTGGGGATCGAACATGGCAGCATTTGCCATCCTTTCTTCTCAGACATGGGAGGCAAAGTGCAAAAAGGCCCTAGACCACCTTGCTTACCCAAAGTTACACAACTATGCCTTTGAAGCAGGAACTAATATAATAAAAATTAAAAGCAACATGGTGCATGGTGTGTCTTTTCTGCCCACCGAGTAAAACTGCTACTTCTTAAAATTAAGTCACTTCAAAAGAAGCCAGTTGGTATATGCCAAGATACACAGGTAAAAGAGGCAGCATAAAAACTAGAATTAAACTCTTTGAAAGTTAAAATCATGCCCCAAATATGTTAAAAGACCTTGAAGATAATACTGGTTCCAGACACTGGCTGAATATCTTGCTAACAAGCAAAATTCCAGAGTGCAAAATTCTAGAGTGGAATTATTGCTTGTTGGCTAGACAGGGCAGGGCTGGTGCTGTCTATGCATGTTTTAGTGACATGCACATTCAGGACAAAATACATCAGCACAAAATACAAGCACACGATGATTACTACCACACATGCACAGCCATCTTTTTTTGGCCCTTGCACATCTGCGGTGGCCAAATTCACAATGGCAACTCCCTCCATGTGGTAAGTTATAGCACCATTTTGAGAAAGCCCACCATCAATCAGAGTTGGGTTTTTCTACAATAGGCTCTAGTAGAATTTAGGGTGGGATTTAGTGGTGCTATAGTGAGGTTGCCACTGATTTGGTAATCCCATCATAGTGCAGATATTAAAGTCCTATTCTTTATACCAGTCTGAATGGGGCAATAGTCTGAAATTAAAGCTTTTTACCAAGCACCAATTACTTTCTTCACATTGAGAAGCCACCAAGAACAGACTGTTAGCATCAAATTAGTTGAATTAATAGGTTAACCTCTCCCAAAGTTTACAGAAACCATATTCTGATATTTGTTCTGAGCCAAAAATGGTTGTTGTTTTTTCTAGAACAAAAGGTAGAAACTGCAAGTTGCAGGTTAGCTGAACTAACTAAACTTATCAGGTTAGGTCGGGTGATTTCATGAACCTTCCACAAAATATATGTGGAAATGATAAGGACATAGCAAGTGTCCCCACTGAATCAGGCCCATATCCCATCTAGTCTAACATTCTCTTCTCATAGTGCCCAGCCAGCTGTACAAGGAGGACTATCAGCAGGACATGAGTATACATCAGTGATCCCCAGCCTTTTTTTTCACCGTTGGTCCTCTTGTCAGCCCATTTCCATAAATTGTACTCTTCATAGTGTTTGCTTTTGGCATGTTAAGTTAGACTGCCTCCAGATGGCAGCTGAATAACCAGGGGCATTGACGTCCCCACCATTATCTCTTGCTAGCTAGACAGCATCAGCTATGATGCTGTCTGTCTGTGTTTGAAGCTACACATATATCTGGAGATCCAGGAATCTGGAATGCCTGGATGCCCTTGCTGTCACTTCTGCACATGTGTAGACATCTGTTTTGGTGTCCACACATGCATCCTGGATGGAGCGATCATGGCAGCTCTGATAGGAGGCCTTAAAAGAACACTATGGCTGGAAAACCCACAACAAGCACTGGGCTTTCCAGCAATAGTTTTTAGCACTTGTGTGTGTGTGTGTGAGAGAGAGAGAGAGAGAGAGAGAGAGAAGCAGGGCTATGGTATGGTTGCCTCCTATGCATGAGGAAACCCCACCATAGCAGTGTCATAAGGGCGCTATATTCCCTGTCTGGATGCAGCCTTAGTCTAATAATTTTTTTTAAAAAATGTTGCTGAACCTAAAATCATTTATTAGTTAAGACTTTAGTGATCTGGTTTTGTGGATTCTGTAGTTCTTATAAGATAAAGGATTTTACTTCAAAATGTAGTAAACGAGGCCTTTTCAGCCCTGTCCCCCATCCAGCCTCCATGGCTCTAGTACCTATAAATGCATATGCCACTACTGAAAGAGGTTATTGCTTCTTTCAACCAACTGAAAATCAGCATTGTGTGTGTGCGTGGCCGTGTATGTGGCCAGTTCTTTCAAAGAAGGCGATGGGTCTGTGGATGCTACTTAACCCATGGAAAGGGTCCTCCTCCCACTCAAGGGGATTCCTGCCAGTCATGAGCCAGGGCAAAGGGGAGTAGTAGTCGTAGGAGGAGGCCCTTCAAAGTGCACCTGTGGGGCAGAAGTTCCCTGATCCAACCCCCTACATAAGGTTAGGCAACCGAGGTGAAGGTTTTCAGCCTCGTGGACTGGCCGGCAAGACTGAGAACCTCCTCCTCGCTGGCGCTGCTGGTAGGGAAGGAACGAGCTAAACGTCGAAAGGTAAGAAGAGGAACGAGCGGTCAGGCGGCCAGACTTGGAGATCGTGGGGTTATAAGATGGAAAAACTGCAGGAACTTTGCGCTCCGCTCGTCTTCCCCACCATCGCCTTTTAAGAGCTGTGCCACTGATGGGATGTTGCTCGCCCAAAGGCATCTCCGGGCAAAAAGCCTGCTCTTTGCTTTCTTTTAAAGCTGTGCTGGACGGCGCCGCTTTCGTAAGGCTTCGCTGACCCGAAGTAGGTAGGAAAAGGAACATGAAAAGGAGCGAGTCCTGGTGAGAAGATCAGATCACGTTTCTGCCCCAGCCAGCCGAAGGGCTCCCATTTCAGTAACTGCCTGATGGGCACAGAATACTCGGACGTTGGGCTTGCAGTGGTGTGGTTTGGCCGTTTTCTCTTTCTGGCAACAGCGGGTGGTGATGGAAAAGAAATCCGCCTGCAGCCTTTTCGGGCCTGAAGAGCTTCAAATGAAAATCGGAATAAATGTAAGGAACTGCAAAAGAATAAGAGAGCGAAATCAAGCATCAGGTCTTTTAAGGAGAGAGCATTTTAGCCTCATTTGAGGTCGTCTGCTTCAGAAGGCTTTTTTAGTCATCAGGGATGCAATGCTTAGTTTATAATTTAAATTTGGGCATAAAAACGGGCTGGGGGTTTAAGTCACAAAATATATAGCATCACTATATATGATACAAAAGGGCTGCATTCACACCTACATTTAATCCAGCTTCAGTCCTCATCAAAGACCACATCAGAAAGGTGTCAAGGGTTTTTTTCCTCTCCCTGAAAGTGGATTAAAACTAACGTTTGAACCAACCAAGGAGGCATTTTCATTTGTGGGAACAGTTCCCATCAAAGTTCAAGTATGTCACTTTAAGTTAAATTAAGAGAGAAATTGTGATAGAAGACAACATTGCTGTGTTTCAAAAATGCTTTTATGTTAATTTTATAACATCCATAATAATTACTGTATAGCAAAGTTCTTTTTAAAAATGTTTTTAAATGTATACCTGACTTATATATTATTTAGGGCGTATCCAGACATTGGTTACTCATTCTGTTAAATTTGGATATTCCAGAATTAAACATGGATATTCTGGAATATCCATGTTTTATTCTAGAATATCCAAATATAGCAGAATAAATAAATGATGTCTGGGTGCAGCCTCAGATATAAATTCTGGTTATGATGTATAGAACAGCTAGAGATGGTGTATAAAATAATGAGCTGGGTATGGATATATTCTTTATAAAACCCTAAAACCCAGTGGAAGGAGGATTTGTCACCTCAAGGTTCCTAAGTAGTGTGCTTGCATGTAATCATAGTTTTTTCTAAAATGATCGTATGTATGTATGAATGAATGAATGTAATCATATTTTTTTCTAAAATGATCGTATGTATGTATGTATGAATGAATGAATGAATGAATTTCTAGTGTCCAAATGCATCTTGCATTATGTCCCTGTGAAATAAATTGTTGTGCTGTTCCTTTGGAATTTGGAAACTGAAGTTGGTTTGCCCAACAACACACAACAAATACAAGTTTGGGTCAGGATTTGCTCTCTAGTCTAAATTTAGTCTGAAGACTGCTAGGTTATGCTGGTCCTCAGCAGGAGCTGCTTCAAACTGAGGCTGCCCAGGATTTGGGGAGAATTTGTTGCGTTCAATGCTTATATCAGATATGTTTCTGATAGACCTATGGCCTACACCATTTGTGTTGGGTATACTCCCATGTGAGCTGAATTATGCAGACTGTTACAATAGTAAACTAGTTGCTGTAATTTAGACCCATACAGATCTAGGACAGAAAGCTGAGAGGTTTCGTTTTGGTAATTTTCAATTAACAAAATATGAACACGCATCTCAGATTTCTTTCTTTTTAGTATTACTGTATGTTTAACTTTCTACACTTGTCCTTCCCTGAGTGGTTGTTCATTGTTAATAGTAAGCTGAGAGCTAACAGCAGTGTTGTATTGGTTATTTTGTTTCCTGTGATAACATGAAAGCACCATCACTACCTCCAAAGCTTTCCCGTGAGTGTTTTTTCCATCCTGCTCTGATCAGATTAAAGAATCTTTTAGCCATGGAAGCCTAGGCTAAATTTCTTTTGCTGGTGATGTTAGTGTAACAGGAGGAAGAAAACACTGCACATGTTCTGGTGCTGTTCTTCTGGCATCAGTGACCTTGTGACTGTAAACTCCACCCCAAAGGACCAGATGAAACAACCCAGAGCAGGAAAAAAGGAACTTCTGCCTCAGAGTGACATTCAGAGGAAGGTCACAACTTAGGTTCATGATTTGGATTGAAAAGGGTCTAGACTGAACAGCCTTCTGGATTTGAGAAACAGAATCTAAACAGTGAAGATTGCCGTTGAATGGAACCAAGGAACTGCCTTTTTTAACCCTAGGATCTTTTTCGTTGCTTTTATTTTAGTAACAGAGAGTGAAGAAGAGAACATTTTACAGCATGTCAGAATTCTGGTTAATTTCTGCGCCGGGGGATAAAGCGAATCTGATAGCCTGGGATAGGATGAACACGGTGACTTCCAAAGCCAACCTATCTTGCAACAGCAAGTTCATCATTCCTGATCTCAAGGTAAGGAAGAGACATAAAGAACGGAATACTACAACAATGAGAGGATGTAGTGGTGAGGAAAATTCTTTCCCCCTCATTTTCTGCTTCATGCGGTAGAGCAATGCTAAAATGAAAAGTACTTTAAGGGTGTGTTTCCACTGAGGTTTTTAAGTGAATTGAATCTGTTTTCAGAGCTGGGCATTCCCAAAGGATTAGAGGAATCCGTAGTTTCTGAGGATTAAAGTTCCCTAAATGAGTACCAATAATATTTAGAAGTAATCCTCACTTTTTGTGAATGGGAACACACGGGCTTTTGGGGGGGGCAGGAAGGGGGGTTCTCTTCACTTCCCCCTGACCCCACAATCACCCATTATTTCCCTCCTTTTCTCCCAGCTGTAGCTGCTAGAGCAGGGCTGGCAGCTGATGTTGCAATGTTACTAGAGATACATTACATTGTAATAGCAGGGAGATTCTGACAATCTGATTTTAAAGGGACAGTGATCGGAGCTTTATCTCTCCTCTCCCATCCCCTTGCTGCTTTATGTGTGGAGAGTCTGATCCCTATCCCATAAAGTTGGGTTATGATGCAAAAGTGAGAGGGCAGGAGTCCCCCCTCCCAAATCTGCATAATAGGCTATAAATGGAGACTTGAAAAAACTGAACTCAATGCCGATTAAATTTATCTGGATTTAAAGCTGTACTAAATTGTGCACATTTTGCGATAAAGATTAAGCTTGATTTTGAGCTGTCTGTTACCTTTGGAAATTAATGTTTTTCTCCCCTCCTTTTTTGTGTGTGGGAGAAGCCAATGATCAGCTGATCAAATCTTGTGGTTCATGTGCATCCCTATGAGATATTTACAGTTTTGAGTTCAGTAAGTTTGTAACAGATTTGTAAAACTGCCAGCAAGTTGCTGGCATCCTGATTAGGCTAACAGACAGCCATGACATAATGTTGAGGCAGTACTGATCTGTCACTCACAAAGTTCATATTAAAGATGGAGTGGGGAATACCACCCCATCTTTAATGTTCTCAGATATTACTGGATGATCTGACATCCGGTAGGGCTTCTCCAAGGTGGATTCTACTTCTGGGAACTCACTAAAACAAAACTAAAAACTAAAGAAAGCAAAATGATATGGGTGCTGGGGAGTTCCCAGAAATTCAGTCTAGCCCTGAGCTGAAAGAACCCATGCGGCGTCTGTCGTCTCACGTTGCATAGAAATACTGGAATTCATTTAAGACCCAGGATTTTCCTGTGTTGTCTGAAGACAGCAATTTTTATTTTCACAGAAGAGGGTGTAAAATGTTAATTTGATCACTTACTGAAGAGTAAGGTCCACTGAACATGACAGGTATTTTTCCCAAATGCAAGAAAACTGTTGCAGGATTGGGCAGTAAAAAGTCCAGACTGTTAATTTGAAATTGTGTAAGTTTCTGCTTTGCATATGTCCCATTGATTTGAATGGGGTTCCTTACAGTGGGTAGATATAGATATATTACTATTCAGAGGTGGAGTTCTGGGCTTCTATGCAGGAATGGCTGAGCCAGGAGCTGGTAGTTGTTACAGACAGGTAGGGTAGGGGAGAAGAGGCTGACAAGCAAAGAGTATAGTGGTTGCCATCCTGGTTAATCTATGGTCCTTCTTCTATAAAGTACTGTATAAATGAGACCAGCATATTCCAAAGTAGAAGAAGAATCATGGGAATTTCTAAGTATATTTGGCTGTTAAAATAAAATAGTCTGATCACATCATTCAACATCAGATGTACTGTTGCTTCCCACACAAATCTTCTGTTGGGCATATTTGGCAATTTCCACACAGATGGCACAGCGTACACAGGTGACTGCTCCAAAGTGCCATGGGCACAGGTCATGCTTCCAGGGTCTTGCAAACTTCAGAGCCTTAGAGGTCTTATTTGGGCCTATGACACAAAAAATGGGAAATGACCCTGGAAGTTGGCCATTTTTGACAGTTTGCATTATGGCCCCATCCAGTTAGGCTGGCCCAACACCTGCATGGGGTTTCACTGCTCTCCCGGAGGCAGCTTCTGCCTCAGGAATAGGCTGGGCACTGACAAAGGGTGGTCACCCAGTCTCCTTCTGGCATGGTCCTAAAGGACTGTATGGGTGTTTTTCCACTGTCACTAAAAGTACCCACTAAGTACCCATTAATGGGTACAAAATGGCATTTTTGCACCCATTAATGGGTACTTAATGGGTACTTCTAGTCACAGTGGAAAAACACCCTATGAGTTTTATGTTAGTCTTTTAAATGACTTTCCATTGATTTCCATCTTAATATTTTTCTTGTATTTTCAGAGATTTGGAAGTTTTTGCTAGCAAAAATATTTGTTCCGTATTTGGAACATTTAAAGTTTGTTTAGTAGTATTCAGCAGCTGTCAGTAGAGTGTGGTTATGGAATGGAGGGGTGGTCTCCTTCATAACCCAAACAGCTAATGACATTGAATGAAAGTCTTGGCTTTCTGCCACCGTCCTTGCAGAAGTGTTTTATGAGGCACCACAGAGAGTAGCAACAGGAACAGAAACTATTTAATTGCTAAATCTGTTCCTATCCTATCCTATCTGAATGATATCTCTCTACATCCTCACTTGGAATTAATCTCGTGAGGCTGCACATACGGGTCCATGCCAGCAGCCTTCTTCTGAGGGTGCCCACCGTGAGTGAGTGGAGATGGAAGCTCTTCCTCTCACCACCACCACCACCACCACCACGCACCAGTTTGCCAGCTTCACTTGAAGTTCACAAGGCACTGACAAATCTTCTTTTGAAGTTGGATCAAAGAAAAAATTGCCACCACAGCTGGACTTAAAAGCCCATAAAAAAGGTGCCGGGGGAGGGGGGGGGTGCTCTACAACTTCTGTCTTCGCTCTCTCACACTCACCAGCTCTACATTTCTCCCACTGAACTCATTTAAATCTTCAAATAAATTTACAGTATTGCACTTCAGATCTTTCTGACTGTGAGTAACACACTTATTGAGGAACAAAACATTTGGAGGAAGTGCATCATGGCCTATAATCATAGGAAAGCAATATAATGAGTTCTCTTTTCTTACCATCAGCTTCTTCTCACCAAGGAGAATTACTACTGTCATTTTCCCCTGAAGGAAAGATTTTTTTGCTTCTCCCCCCCCCCCCCCATCAGTGTACTTACTCATTTGATAATGTAAGATCTTGAAGTACAAGTCTTGCCCTGTCAATTCAGATGTAAGTCTTATTGTTCCTAATGGCTACTCTACTCCCAGGAAAGTAAGGCTAGGATTAGGTATGTGCAGAATGTGCTTTCATTGGATCTACTTTTGGCACATCTCTACTGGGACTGAGTTGTTTCCTGTCAACATTCTGACAAAGAAAGGACACTTTGAAGAAAAGTTAGTATTTTGGTGAAATGTGCCCAAAATAACAACATTTGTGTATCCTTTTACAGGTGGGAACACTGGATGCTCTTGTGGGCCTTTCAGATGACTTGGGGAAACTGGATAGCTTTGCTGAAAGGTAAAATAGATCTTATTTACTACACACAAAGAGCAAATGTGTGTTGTTTTCACAGGATACAAGATTGCTGGGGGAACCTCTCACAGATTTGTTTAAGCCAAGCACTACAGTTCAGCTAAGATAAGTTGGCTTTGCTTAATTTTGCTTCAAGGAGATTTCTTTTAAACAAGGACTTCTAGATACTACATTTTCTATGTTTCTTCCTATATATCTCTCTCTCAGCATGGGTAGGATAAGGCTGAAAGTGGCTATAGTGAGGTTTGAACCAGGCTTCATATGTAGCTCAGTTTCTTACGGGTTTCTCCAGTACCTCTTTCAAGGCGAAACAGTGAAGCATTGCTAGTTACGAAGGAGTGTTAAAAGCTGATGTGTTAACAAGGGTAACACATTTCAGAAAGGAAAGCTGAAAGGGAGAATGTTTGGCCAGAAACTATGCAAATAAGGAAGTCATTTACATCTCTGCTTCACTAAAACAGTCTTGGCAGAGCTGTTATTAGATCAACACAGAAGAGACGTGCAGGTGAAACTAGTTAAGCAGCATAAACCTGTCCGCACTGCTTTCGGCCAGGACAGCAGAGAAGGGGCAAGAGTTTTCAGGGTCTATTGTTTCCATGTACTTTTATTACTTATTTACACATGGAAACTGAGTATTTTTCCATGTCACTATAACACAGCATTGGCATCCTAGTGCCTTTCAGCTTACTCACTCTAGATAGGCTTTCTTACCAAGCGGCATGCTCATTTTGCAACTCATTTTAAAATTCTTGCCAGGAGGTGAAAGAATGTAGATGGATGAGAGCTATAATGGAACCTGAATGTAAAACTTCCATAAATAAAGGCAAATTAGTCCTGAATTGGGGCAGTATTTTTTTTAATTCTGCAGTTCTTCCAAGTTCTTCTTGGAGCTTTGTCACTTTAGCTGCAAAGTTGGAACTTTTATATATGAAAGGGAAGTTGTACAATAAGAACACAATCAGTGCTTTGCTGAATCAGACCAGTGGCCCAAGCAATCCATCAGCCTGCTCTTTTAGTAGCGAATTAGTTGCACAGGAGAGTCCATGAGCAGCATATGAGCACAAGTACGACCTGCATACAGTCTCATATAAGAAGCAGGCATTTAGAAGCAGGCTGCCTCTTATGTGGCCACAGTCCCAACAGAAGTAAGGGCTCTTTCTGCACTTACTTCGCTTAATCCATATTAATGAATTCAGATTAGCTAGATCCAGATCAACCACAGGCAGAAGCATTTGCACTGAGTGGGCTTATACAAATGTGTGCTAAGAAGAGATGCTTAGGCAGTGTTCTTCATCAGTGGATGCAAACTACTACCATAAGAACCAGTCAAACTGTGATGCCATTGGGCCACACTGTCATTGATCAAATAATGCATCTGGGTAGTGAGGGTGAGGTGCCTCTGAAGGGAATGCAAAGACACCTTTGCCATGGATGTGAGGTGTCTTTGCAGGCACTCAAAGGATAACTGCTGCTATTTATGTGGCCACTGTTATGAGGGTGCTGCAAAGATGTCTTTGCAATGTTGTTGTAACTGCACATGTCACTTGAAACCAACTCCACATTCCTCCTAGATCTGTTCTATGTGCAGATGCTTCTTCCTTGATCTGGAGCTAGACCACATTTAACAGGGCTACAACTAATCCAGGGCTGAATTTTCACTTCAGCCCATAGTATGTAACTAGACAACATCTCTGCCCTGTCAGGAGGTTTCACAGTATAGAAACGCCCCCTGCCTGCCCAGAAGTTGCCTAATTACATACTAGCTGTGGGGCACGAAATCATGCTCCACAAGCTCACCAGCCCTTACCCCAACTTACCTGAAAGCATCCAGCCAGAAAATACTTGCAACTCTGCCAGCTGGGGAGGTCATTGGAGCTGTTGTGCAAGTGTGCTGGCAGCTCCAGCAGCCCCCTGACGTGACTGCGATTGTGGCTATGCAGAGTGTCAGCATCATCATAGTGATGGCACTGACTCGTGTGCAGTTGCAGAGGGGGCTACACACAAGATAGCAGTGCCCAGAAGAGGACAGGTGTGGCAATCGAACAGAGGTAAGTGTTTGATCACATGGGGGGGGGGGTAAGCTAACGTTGACCAGCAATCGCAGGTGCGAGAGCTAGTCAATGTTAGTTGATTGCACTCCTTTCCCACCCATGGGACGCGTAGGGCAGTGCAAAATCACTCCTGATTACTGAGCCCTTAATACAGATCTGATCTGGATTAACATCAGTCCCATCCAGACGTGTACTAAGTGGCTCCTTAATTTAGATTAGCAACTAAATGCAGAAAGGGCCTCTGTTTCATGGAAAGTCTTAGGCAGATATATTGAATACTACTATCAAAGCTAACTCACAATTTCAAATAATTGCCTTAATCCAAAGTTGCTGGTTAGAAGTAAAAATAGGTGGTATGAGACTCGGGTCAGCCGGTGGAGCACCAATTCATTACCATACATATGTCTTGTACGAGCTACCAGTGTTGAAGGACAGAAGGTCACATCATTGGTCAGTGTGACTCAATAATAACAGATCTGACTGGTAGGGCCTTTACAGAGCTTCACACAAATGTTTTCCTGCAACTTTTCACCTTACATTTTTAGCTGTTGGTGCTAAAAATCTTTTGTATGCAAAATATGATCTGACACTGAGGCTGTTTTCAGACGTAACAAAAGGGGCGCCTCAAAGGTGCCTCAGAGAGACAGTGTGTGGCCCCTATGTTCCCAAGCCTTATCTAATGTGCACAAATGTGGTGTTTTTTTTTTGCTTTTGACTCATATTGAATCAAATGTAAGACAATTTGTATTCGTTTGAATAGATCACCTTTGAATGTGGTAGGATTCTATTTGATATGAATGTATTTGTATGAATTTGTACGAATATCTGATACAAACGCATGCGTATCTGATACGGATCCGATACTTATCCTGTAACATATCCGCTCTGAAAACATCAAATCCATCCTGAACCCACTTTGCATCAGCTCTCAAACAATGCTGAATTCACTCTGAATCTGTGGCAGATGTGACTGGCGCAGCCGCTTTCCCACCTCCCCATTTCACAAATGTTCCGAAGCTTCGTACAAATGTTCCAAAACATTTGTATTTGTACGAATGTCCATGTACGAATGTTGTAACATTCTTTTCATGTACGGATGTCCAAATTCGTCCAAGTATCGAATGTTATGAATATTTGTGCACATCCCTATTCAGGAGAGAGGGGAGGGTCAGGCTGGTGCGTGGCAATTCCGTCTTGAAGCCATCTTTAAGCCACCTCAGAGGTGCTTTTTTGTTTTGTTTGATCAGAACCTGAATCGTGGTACTTCCAAAACATTTGCTCCCACCACCTCATACTTTTAATTACCTAATGGTAGCTAGTCATTATTGTTTCCTGCACCTGGTTCTCCAGCCATTTTCTGTTTCTTTCTAATCTGGTTTATATGATGCCCACCTTTAGTTACTATGCAACTAAAACAACCTCGATATTCATGCAAACATGTCTGCGTGAAACATTTCCTAGCCTGTAGACCATTGCAGAGGAGAAGGTGGAAGTGTTGATAACCATTAGTATTCTGAGATGGGCCAAAAGGCTGAACCCTCTCTAGTTTAAAAGCACTCTTTCTGAGTATTTTGCTGTTAAAAAATGTATTGGCCTCTCTGTAAACATATTTTATTTCACTTTTAGTGTAATAAAGAAAATTGCCCAGTATATTGGAGAAGTTATGGAAGACTCAAAAGATAGAGTACAGGAGAGCCTCTTGGCGAACGGAGGTAGGTCTCATCCAAAATATAAGTATTTGTGAGTTCTTCTGTTTTCAGTTGCTGTTGTTTTCTAATCTAGATTCTAGCGAAAATGGTTGGGATGAATACAATCAATTGTTCAGAAAACTGGATTATTGCTCCATCTGGTGTCCCTGGACTGAACAAGCAGGTTCTTTCTCCCCTGACCCAGGGTTATGTTGAGAGGAGTAATATACATGCATAGATACCTCCTTTCCTCTGGTTGCATTATAGAATCCCTACTTTCCCAGGAGTGCTGAGTGATAATTTTAAAAAAATAAATATTATTATTAGTTTCCCTCCTTCCCATTACTTAGCTTTCCCTAATTATATGAAAAAACACACAATTACTTGAACTGTGTTTACATCTAAGTTTTAATCCAGTTTCAGTCCACTTTCAGAGAGATGACACATCAGCAAACTGACTAATCATTTTCTTTCTATTGTATCTATCTCAAAGGTGGATTTTCTGAGTTAGATCACTCTGAAAGAAAACAGCCCATGGGCCTATTTGCACTTAGGCCTCTGGTATGCAATTAGGACAACTCTGGTACAGATTGGTCCCATATCTTCTCTCACTCTGATAGTGGATTGAAATTTAGGTGTGAATATTATGTATTTCTTATGCTGGGCATTTAATATCCAGCAACTGATGACATATATTAACTGGTAAGATGCAGGTCTGGTGCCCTTGTAATCTGTAGATGACTTGCAAGGTACGCAATAGGAAATATGGTTGCTCTCCACTAGATCTTATTCCACCAAATGTTGCTGAAAGAAAGAAGCCAGATCTGCTAAAACCAATTAAATTCTACTAATCAGCTTTTGGATGTGGAAAAAGGGAACCAAGAAGAAAATCAAGAGCGAACGTTACATGCTAGATGAAGACTGAATTGCAGTGTGAGAAAGAATTTATGTCCTTCCGCAGATCTCCTTGTTGGCATAATTCCTACTGTGTTGTAATAAATTAAATTTTAAGACAAGCTTCTTGTTGAAGTTAATCACCCTTGCTCTGTTTCAGGAGTGATGAATAAAATGAAATATCTGAAAAGTATGTTGAATATGGTTGGACTTTCAGTTTTGCAAGCATGCAATAATGTGTGTACTAATAGGGTCGAGTCTGTGTCTGATTGTAGGGGTACAGTGATCAGGTTACGATGGATTTCTCTAGTAACAGCCTCGTAGCTTGATCACCATCTCCCTATGACTCAGATAACAGCAGGCTTGACCTTTTTTGTGGTTCTGTTACACCCTTTCCTGAATCATCTTCTTCCTTTATGACCATTTTGCATGTATAACAAGAGGGTTAATGGGGACTATCGAGCTGTGTGAAAACCTCTCATTTGTCTTTGGTTGCTTCTGGCTAAAATGCATGTACCTAAAGCCCCCTTCTGAATGTTTCCAATCCTCCAGAGACTATTTAGGTCTAACCAGTGGTGTCCTATGGTTTTGTAATGCTGGGTAGCTGGGCAAAAGCCTTCAGCGGTGGGTACAGCATTCTCTTCCCATACAGGCACTCTCATTGTCTTAGGCACATTTTTAATCTGTTTTTATTAGGGTATTATTGTAAATCAGCCCTGACACCTTTGGGTATAGAGGAGGATAAAAATATAAATAAATACATATCATAGAAGCCTCCACCTCACATACCTCTTGCCCAAATGTATTTTAGTCACCTTTGGCTAAACTAGGCTAGGAATCCGCAACCTTTTTTGCAACGGGTACTGGCTTCCTTTTCCATGGTGATGCAGGGGTGGTGGTGGTGTGGTGCAGGTTGTTGCACCGCCACCATGGACCGGCAAACCCCCCCCCCCACGGCCCAGCGCCGGTGGTTGGGAACCCCTGAACTAGACCATGTAGTGACAAAATGGCTGCAGAATGTATCATTTCTCTCTCATCTCTGCTTCAGGTAACAGGAAGCCGAACAACTTCCGTTTTCTCCCCAGATCCCAGCCTTTTCACACTACCTGTCATGTCCTTGCAGAAGGAGTTCCACGCATGCAGAAGTTCCCCCCACGCATGCTGATGTAGAATAGCTTTATCTGGTCAACATCTAACTGCTGGGCTGTGTCCCAGCCTGGTGTGGCTCCATTCATACTTCTTCTGGGTGGAAGAGGTTTGAATGAAACCTGGGAAGGGGCAGTGGAGGAGAGCTTGCCCCATAACTGTGGTGATGGTGCTGCACATGTGCACTGGCACCATTACTATGGTGACACAATTGCCTCTAGCATGGAGGCGATCTCGGTAATTCGAGCACTTAGGGAATAGATGAGATCTTCCATGGGGTCAATTTTCGTGTCAGATTGAATAGAATTGCGGCTTTATAGTTACCTCATCTGTAGTTAGCTCGCCGCCTTCCCTTCTGACTCCGGGGGCCTATGGCCGGTAGTGCATGATTGGTGGAGTTCTGGTGAAGAGCATCTGCACTTCAAGAAAGTTGCTATGGGCTCCAAGCATGCCCTGCCTCCCCAGAAGTTCACTAGCCTGAAAGTGCCATGGCCATGCTATCTTTGTGCATTTTAGTGACATGCACATCCAAGTATTTGGCAGGCACTGAATACCCAGAAGTGTGTGAAGCCACCACGGTGCGTGCATGGCTGGCCATTTTGGCTTCTGCACACGAGCAGTAAATGGAGCAACTCTGTCCAAAGGTGAGTAATTGCGCTAATTGCTAGAAAATCCATCACCAGTGCTGGGTTTTCCAGCAATATTTTTCACATTTTTAGGGGGCAAATAGCAGAGCTGTTTTGGGGTTGTCCCACTGCAGTGGTGCCATGATGGCTCTATATTTTCCTTGTCTGGATCAGGCCTTAGAAAGGAGATTGTGGAACTGGAAAAAATGTTGGCAAGTGCTATATGTTTAGGATGCATCCACGCCCTAGTGATTTAGCAAGGCTCCTGTCTCTTTTCTTTGTTCGAAGTATTTATCAAGACTTACTCTTCACTAGCATTGATTGGAATGTCCTGCAGTGCACAAGCAGTTCTTACCTGAATTTGTACACACTTTCCTTTGAACAGGCCACTTAAAACGCCTCACTTGAAAACAACCAGGTGAGCTGAAGCTGTGCTTAAATCTGTCAGTGGGCAGTCAGTGGCACTGAAAAAGACAGATATCAGATGCGTATTGGATTTGCTTTTGACCAAAGAAGCTTACAAAGGCTGTTTATTATTTATAATTGTGCTTCTAACTTGATGTACTCTCATCTTTTCAGTTGACCTGGTTAGCTATCTGACGAGGTTTGAGTGGGACATGGCTAAGTATCCCATAAAACAGCCACTTAAGAATATTTCGGAAGCGTTAGCAAAGGTACTGCAACCTGATTTTCTTACAGAAAAAGCACATGGCCTTGCCCAAGGCTTGCCGTATTCTGCAGGTCCCTATTCCAGGATATAATCCGGAATAAGGCCCAGTGCAAAAAGGTCCCTTGTCTTTGGTGCATTATTGCTGGTGTAATTTCAAAAATATATCAAGTAGCTGTCTCTCTTCTCTCTTCATTTTTGGTTAGGTTGATCATTTTGTCAACTTATTTGTTTGTTTGTGTTTATTAAGATTTCCCTAACGGTCTATTACATAAATCTCAGACCAACGACCAGGGATACAAAAGGAAAATAAATCAAATATAAAAATGCATTAAAATTCCATGATAAGCATCAGATAGTATAAACAGGTACAGGGCTGTGACAAGGGAGTAAGGAGAAAATCCATTCCAACTGCAAAAGCCAAATGTTTGAAGGAGTCATGAGAAAGCATGTAAGTAGTGTGCTTTGTGTAGCTCTAGGGGAAGATTGTTAAAAAGCTTTGGGGTTTCCACCCAAAAAGCCTTCACTCCAGTGACAACTCCATGGATTTCATAAGCTGATGGAACCACTAGGAGAGTTTCAATAGATGCTGTTAACCGATGGGCAGGACTATAAAGGGAGGTGGCAATCAGTCAGATGTTTCAGACCCGAGTCATTTAGGGATTTAAACATCAATGCTGGATTTTGTATTGGAGCCAGGAATGGACTGGCAGATAGCGTGGTCCTTTAAGAACTGGGGCGATATGGACATGACTACATACCCCAGTTAGTAGCCTAGGTGCACCATTTGGGACTAGTTTTAGTTTTTATCTTGAAAGGCAGCCTGGTGTAGAGAGTATCTGAGTAAGGGCATGGATCGCTATGGCCAGAGAGTCTCAGTCAAGGAATGGCTTCAGTTGCCTAATTAGTCTGAGCTGGGCACAGACTTCTTTCACCACTGCAAACACTTGAGCCTCAAGTGAAAGATGAGGATACAGTAATACACTCAAACTCTGAACTTGATCTTTGTTAAGGAGTACAGCTCTATCAGTTAAAAAATGTCAGCTTACCTCCTTAATTTGAGAACCTAGGACACATAAGACCTCTGTCTTGTCTGGATTCAGTCTCAATTTATTGGACCTTGTCCAGCCCATGACTTCCTCCAGGAAACTGTCCGAGACCTGAACAGCATCACCTGATTCCAGTGGAATTGAGATGTCGAGCTTGGGTATCATCCACATACCAGCAACATCTCACTCAAAATCCCCTGATGACCTCTCCGAGTAGTCTCATGTAAATTTTGAAAAGCATGGAGGGGACAAGATCAATCCCTCTGGATTGACCTGAATTGCCAAGGAGAGAAGCAACCCCCTCCCATGTTCTTTTGAAATCTATCACAGAAGTATACCTAGAACCATGGAAGGGCAGTGCCATCAAGTCCCTGATACATTAGCTGCTTCAATAAAATGCAGTGGTTAGTAGTATCAAGGCAGCTGATAATTTTAGAAATTTTAGAATAGCACTTTCCCATCTTTTTCTCTTAATTTGTCATCAATCAAAGCAGCTTAGGCTGTCCCAGTTCAGTGAACAGGCTTGAAGCCAGATTGAAAAGGGACTTGAAAATCTGGATTTTCCCACTCTATCATGAGTTCGAATTTTGAGAGCAAGAGACCAGCAAAGCCCTAACATGGCACCATTTCCTAAGCTGTCTACAAGCTGCTGGCAATTTTAATGTGTCTGGCAGCTCCCTGAGATTAGCATTCCACAACAGGTTCAAGAGCTGATTCCCAAATACAGATGTGCACGAATGTGGGTTTTTTTGACATTCTATTCAAATCAAATCAAATATCCGAAAATCCTATCCAATTTGAATCTGTTAAATTTGAATTTAACAAGATTCAATTTGTTTCTACCAAATTCGAATCTATTCGAATCTGATTTTTAATTTGAATCTGCACATACGAATGTCAACAACATTCGTATGTCCCTGTACACATTTTCCCCACATCTGTATGCATCCGTACATGTCCTTATGCATCCCGTAGTTATCCCATATTCAGCCCATTTTCATCCCATATGGATCCATACTAATGCATATGGATGTGGGAAAGATGCAGATCTTCAAGTACACATCATGTATGAACCTGTACACATACGAATGTCTGGATAATTCGAGCGAATAGATCTGAAATTCAAAATTCAATTTGAATGTTTATATTCAAATTTTGGGACATTCTATTCGATTTCAAATGTTGAAATTTGGCACATTTGATGGAATTTCGAATGCCAATGAATATTCGTGCATATCCCTATTCCCAAATGCCTTTGCAAATATTTTTCGTTTACCTTGATTTCTTATAACAGATCTTATGCATTTATGACAGTGTCTATTTTAGTGCTTGAAGTTGAGGTTAGAGAAGAGCGTAAGTAGTATAAGTATTGAATCCAAGGCTGTAAACAAAGTGTGATTATTGTAAAGTGTGTCTATTAAGAAAGCCAATAAAATATATTTGGGGGAAAAAAGGTAAAATCCACATTTTATTTTAGGCATTTGAATTTCTGATTTTACACACACCTGCTTACTTGTGAGTATATGCAGAGTCTATAATATCAGTGAGCCAGGCTTTTCTCCCATTTATTTAGCAAATCACACAAATAGAAGCAGATATGAAGAACCGGGCAGCTGCATACAACAACATCAAAGGAAATCTTCAGAATCTAGAGAAGAGAACTACGTATGTATATATGTATATATATATTTAACAAGCATAAGTACAGGCATGCTAAATCTGTGTGTATTCCATATTTACTTAGTATGAGGAAACACCAACATGTTAGTAGATACAGGGGTACTAGAATGCACCCTTAATGACTGGTAACGTGGACCTGACAAGTTGCTTTTTGGATCTGAGAACAGGAAAGTGGGGTACAGATTAATCAGGTCACTTTGTAGCCAGGATCCAAGTTAAATAAAAAATAATGGATTTCATAGAGTTGTTGATGCATAGGACTAATTATAAATGCTTTGAGAATTTACATATTGCATAATACATACATAACTTTTATTGATTAGTCTGTTTGACCATATCAAAATACAGAAACATAGTACCACACAGCATTGTGCACTGCACATAATTTAAAAACTAGTAAAATCAGCACGGGTTTTCATTGCTTTCGAAATAAAAAGTGCAACCATAAAAACGGACTGCCTGTCCGAGCCCCTGAGCAATATGTGAAGCTTCCCGATATCATCCAGAAGGTTATAATTGGCTAAGAGGGGGGCTATATAATAGCTCCTTATTTCCTCATATATTCTGCAGTTTAGAAGTAGATGTGCTAAATTTTCAACAGAGTTCTCTCCACAAACACAAGTTCTCCTGTTGTACGGCATCCCCTGGTAACAACCCAGTTTGATCATTATATCCAGTTGTTCAAATCTCGCTCTGGTGAAAAGCCTGCGCAGATGAAATTTCATTGGGAAGTTGTGGTAAGCTTCCATGCTAACCTGGCTTTTGTACCTGGCCAGGTAAGGTGTGGCTGTGGCCTGAGCAATGGCAGCAAGGTCTGTCTGTGCTGCAATGTCCAAGGCCCGTTGATGAACAACTGTGGTGGCTTTAGAACCAATGACACTCAACATTTGTAGAGAAAAGCCAACCCTAGCAATCTCGTTTTCCAAACGTGCAAGCCAGGAGGACTTCTCCCTTAGTTGATTTTGCTCTAGCAAGCAAAGGTGAGGTAATCTGTCTGGGTTCGCTTGGGTTGTCTTCACCCAGTAGTTAACTTGTCTTTTTAGAATTTGACAATTTAGGGGTGGCATACCAAGTTCTGCACGAACTGCTGCAGACAGAGTTGACTTACTGACACCCAGACAAGCTCTTAGCTGGCGGATTTGAAACCTTTCTAGGGTGAGCAAATTTTGCTTACCCCATATCTCAATGCCATAGAGCAGCATCGGAAGCACCTTGGCCTTGTAGACTTTGAGTAGAGGTCTTATTGTCCCTGGATACCTGTGATGATAAAGTTTGTACAGGGCACACATATTGCATAATTTTCCTATCAAGTCAATGGTTCATCTTTTAGTACTAATACAACAAGAGCCACAATCACTAGTTAACATTTATGAAGTATCAGCAACAAAAGATGTGCAAGATGGTTGTTTTCACAGTCTTTGTTTTTCTCCTAGGGGAAATCTTTTGACACGTACTTTAACCGACATAGTGAACAAAGAAGATTTTGTGTTGAATTCTGAGTATCTCATCACCCTCCTTGTTGTAGTACCCAAGTAAGACAAGGGTTCTGCCTTCTGTGGGTGGGTTTAACCACAATATATTTCTGTAGTGCTGTATAGCAACTGAGAGTTACCATAGCCCGGTGGTTGAACATTGGCTTTGCATGCAAAAGGCTTCTAGTTCTTTTTCCATCTTTTCCCAGTGGGCGTTTTTCCACTGTCACTAAAAGTACCCATTAAGTACCCATTAATGGGTACGTAATGAGATTTTTGTACCCATTAATGGGTACTTAATGGGTACTTCTAGTGACAGTGGAAAAACACCCAGTGACAAACTATTTTTGTATTTCTGTAGGAAAATCTGCATTCTGTCCACTTCCCTTCAGGGTATCAAGCTGTCAAGCTGAGACAAGAGTCACTACTAGTCACATGGAAAGTTTGATGAAGGCAAAAATTTCAGACAGGAATTCAAAGTGTGCAATTTCTGTTTGCAACCATTGAGATCTACTAGCTCTCATCATTCATGCACTTAAGCCCATTCTGCATAGGACACTGCCCCATGATAAAGGGTCCAGAGGCCTCCTTTCTTCACACTAGTGTGGATTATGGGAGCCCCCCCTCCCTCATAGCAAGCTCCACCTGCACAGGATGGAGCACAGAAACAGGGTAGGGCACCCAAAATGGCACCCTAGTCCAATTTACGAATAGACCTCAACACTGATATCTACTGGCATTCTAGGAGTGGCATACAGGATCATAGACGTGTGTGGAAGGCATACATCCATGGTATAGTATATCATGGGGGAACCATTTTAATGGTGCAACAGGAGGCACTGCTAGAATGCTTCCCCCAGGAGCTCCAAAGGCCAGGAACTTTCAGAGCATTTAGAAGTCCCCTCTATCGGTCCTGAAGCAGGCATGAGCTTTGGAGATGATGTGGGAGTTGGTGTAGGACAGGTGGTCCCAATACAGATGGCCTTTTCTCACACCAGAAGCAACTTGTCCCACCTTGAGATGGGTTGCTAATCATGGAGAGGGCAGTTATTAAAAAGGGGGTTATTAAAATAAAGCTTCAAAATGCATAGCTCTTGTATCAGTACCAGCTTAGGTAAACAGACCATTTTGGAAATGGTGTGAACAGTAGCAAACAAATGACTGATATTCCAATTTTTTTTTTAACAATCTGTATCTATCCTAAAAAATATAGAAATTCCATAGCGACTTGGAAAGGAATACAGATCTATGTTCTGGTATACTTTATTCCTTGCTCATTGAATCTGTACCGCTGTGCCACCCAGAAATCTATCACACGCAGATGCGGAAGCTGGCTCTCCCAAACTTAATGATGTCTGAATTGAATTCATGGGATGCATGAAACGAATTGAATTGGTAGTAGCTGTAATGGCCAGCAAGCCATTATATCACCTGTTCACCAAAATGTCGTTAAGCAGTAAAATCCTAATGATTGCCAGTGTGATAAACCCACTGGAACTGTGTTTGTAGTTTGGATTTTTGTTTCAACATAATGTTTCTAATGTTCCTATTGAGTTTATGGGTGAAGAGGAGCGGTAGCCATAAAATATTGGATGAAAGACAGATTTTCTTTGCATGCAAATTATGGCAAAAATATTCAGGCATCTCAAATCCTGCAAGGTTGGACAGGCTACATTTCTTATATTTTTCTTTAGTGGGGGAAAAAAGTCTGCTTGAACATGCAGATAGTTTGAACTTTCAGTGCGCATGTCTGCTGAAAGAAAACCGCTTTTTACAGGACTTCTTTTAATCTAGGTTAAAACTAGAAGGCAATTTGCACTCTTTAGTTTGCAATAGGTTAACATCTGGCCAGGTGCATCTGAACTTACAGGAGGTGTTTACAGCCTAGAAACTCCCACTGCCTGCCCAGATGTTACCCTGCTGCAAACTAGCTGTGGTGCATGAAATTGTGCACCACAGATAAACCAACCCTCCCTAATCTCACCCAAAAGCTTACTTTTTGTGTCCAAACAGCAACCATTTACACTTTTTCTGGTGTGAGGGGTCATCTGAGGTCCCGCAAAAGCATGCTGGTACCTTAGATGACCCCTGATATGACTGTGTGCAGAGCATCATTGTCACCATAGCGCATGACATTGCACAGGGCACTGCAATCAACATGGCGGTGCCCTGGCAGGGATTGGATGTGCATCTGGAGCAAGGTGAGTTTTCAGACATGTGTGGGTTAGTCTCTTCTGCACCTTTCCCATCCAACGGACAGGAAGGCAAGTGCAGAAACACTCTAGGTTTCAGTGTAGATAAAGTGGTCTAGGGAAGGCTAGGAAAAACCTATCTTTTTTTAGACAAGTCATTTAGGTTCAGCAAGGGTATATTTAGGGTGGAATGAAAGTGAGATGGGCTCCCATGTGGTGGAGGCAGAGGACCTGGCAGAAAGCCAGTCTTGACCACTGGGAACACCACCTATGAGGTTTGGCCCAGGATTTCAGGAATATCAGTAATTCAGAAATGGGAATTCACTTGACATGGAATGAATTAGACATGTTCCCCTAATTCAGCAGTTCACTAAAAGGGAAGAAGAGGTTTAGTGTTATATTGTACAATGTTTGTGTATGGAATTGGGTGACAGGTAGAATCATCACCTGTGAAGGTTTCAACCCCTCCATCTTGACAGAAGAAAGTAATGGCAAACCACATTGGAAACTGCACAGATGCATCCTTGTAGCCACCCTTACATTATGGCACCTAACACAACAGCAGAGATAACCAGATGAAATTACATCTTTCTTGTTTCAGGACAAGTTACGTGCAATGGCAAAAAACCTACGAATTGCTCTCAGAAATGGTAGTTCCACGCTCTACTAAGTAAGTGAGACTTCTGTATTGGCCAATTTTCTGCTAAGTTTCATCTTAGACTTCTGCAACACAGTTATCTGCAAATGGTTATTTATGCATTAACATATGTTTAGTTTTCTAGCATCTCCACAGTGGATAGAACAAAAATAAGATTTACAGAAAACTAAGAAAACTTGGGAGCAAAACAAAGGGTGTTTTTTCACGGTCACTTAGTACCCACTTTAGCACCCATTAAGGACCCATTTGGGTGAGAGGCAGATGACCCCATTTCCACCACAGTTTACCCCGAAGATCAGCACAGACTTCAAAGATCCTCCAGAGCTATTTTGCACAGACTTCGAAGTGACTTGGAAGTGACTTCAGAGCCGCTTCGGAGATTGCACCCCCTGTCTCCCCAACACCTGTGGTGACAGGCAGACCCCTCATGGGTAGATCTGGATTTCTAAATGGATGCTCCGGTGTTTCCACGGCAGGGAGGCTAGCACCCATGGAAACACATTGGGTACTTCCCTTAATCCGGATCTACTAGATCCGGATTAAGGGAAGTACCCATTCCCTAGATCTGGATCTTCTTAGATCCAGATTAAAGAAGCGTGGTGGAAAAACACCCATAGTCTTATAAAATTCGAAGGAATAAAATATTTAGTAAGATTAATGTTAGAATATGTTACAAAAAAGTATTCTTTTTTGTTCATGAATCTTTAAACCAGCCTAATTCAGCAGATCCAGTTCAGATCACCTTGAATGAAAATCTAGTGAGCTTTTTCCTTTCTCTTCCCAGGCAGTCTCATTGCCTCCTCAAATATTGGCCTGCATCCATCCTAAAGCCTGGGGTTAACCTGGGGCTATATTGGAATTTCCACAGCTGAGGCCCAGGATAAACGGTCAAAATCCTCATATATCACTATTCTGGCAAAATCAAATCCCAACCTGGGTTGTCCTGAAATTTTGGTATGATTTACCTGTCTGGGCACTTGCTCCTGGGATCCATTGGAAAAATAATGGCCATCGGGCATACTTGTGGGGAAAACAGGCAGAAAATGCTTACTGTGCAATCGCAGTGGTTGCGCATGGGCGCTTCTGGGTGTCTTGTGCCATTAAAATTCCAGGAAGTACTCATCATACCATTGCAGAGACATTGCAGTTTGGCTAATTTTAATCTGATGAAAAAGTGCCCAGATGTGGGAAATCCAGTGCCTTAGTATAGTATTTTACTGTATTAAAGTAAAATTTAAAGTCCAATTTTATTTTAAGGTAGATATATTTTTTCTTATGTTTTCTGTCTTAGTGTTTTTTTTTTACCTTATTTAATCTTGATAGTTTTAATGACTTCATTGTTGGGTGATACAGAAAGTCTACAAATAAATAAATATTTTAAATACTTATACACTGTCTGGCATTAAAATATAATTTTACACTGTGGTATCGTTATTGCTGTTGTAATTGTGTTCTATTATTTTTTGCTTTTTGGCTGCTTGGTGCAGGAAAGTCAATCCTTAAGGTAATTCATTTATTCCTACAGGTTGATTGCTGAAGATGCAGAGGGCGGACTCTTCACTGTAACTTTATTCCGGAAAGTAATGGATGAATTCAAAGTCAAAGCAAGAGAGAACAAGTACTTTTCAAATTCCATTAGCACAGTGGAAGTGGTGAATGGCTTAAGGAGCACCTACTCATCTTAAGGTGCCTCCAGACGCATATAAAAATCCTCAGTGTTCCCAGGACCATTTGGGATCGCCACATATATTTGTAGCTTTCTCAGTGTAGTCCTGGATTAGTTGAGCAAAAACCTACTACATCTTTATTAAGGAAGACTTAGCAACAATGCTGGGTTTTCTCTAATAGCGGTTGCTTACCTCTGCCTGGCATTTCTTTCCAGGATTCTTCCTCTTGCAAAATATCTGTATGTAGGAAACACATTTTTTTTTAAAAAAAGGGACATAGGGGGGCACTTCCTACATAGGGATGCTTTACAAAAGGAGGGATTCAGGGATTCCACAAACAAAAGCCAGACAAAGGGATCCCAGAATTTCCTGTTGCTGTCTGGAGGCACTTTTACTGAACTGAAACTAGATATAAACATGCATAATAATCTTTCTGATGCTTTACCAGAGCATAGTTGTGTCTTGCCTTTAACGAAGTGTGAAATCTGTTTAAGTGTGTGTCTGATTATTACATGGGAACTTCAATATTCTTAGTCTCCCTGTTTATGGATCACATCATTCTGTGATTGAGAAAACAAAACTTTTCATTGTTGGAAAAGAGAGAACGAGTCTCATTGATAAAAATGATGAGTATTTCTGATCAAGAAACATGGGAATTATAGAGCTATCAAATGAAGAATTTTCAGCATCCTTATGGAACTCCAGAACTATTGAAAACCAAGCAATCATGGATCATATAGTTATGCAGAATAGACACCTTAGAGCAGTTTACCAGAACAGCATTTTATGTATAATTGTATTATGGCAACTGCTGTATGGACAGGGAAGGCATCTGCTCCTTTGCTGGAGAGATTACTTTGGTCCAGGAGAGAGGAAGAGGGCTGTTCAAATGGCCTATACATCCTACTTGTGCAAATTTCAAGACCAGGGAATGAAAGTTCCCAGCATCTAAGGATGTGTTCACATATAACAAAAGGGGCAGAGAGACAGTGTGTGGCCCTCATGTTCCCAACCCTTCTCTAGTCCACCTTTTCTAGCACAGAATGTTCAAGGGGGGAGGGGAAGACAGGTAGGTGAACAATCCCAGTTCAGAGTCTTCTCTAAGCCATCTTTGCTGTGTCACACCACAGCCTGAGAGGGTGTATTCAGACATAACCAAAAAGCGACCCCAGAGGTGCTTCAGAGGGACAGTGTGTGGTCCTCGTGTTCCCAAACCTTCTCTAATTGACCTTTTCTACCACTGAATGTTCAGGGAAGGGGGAGAGGCAGACTAGTGTGTGAACAATCCCACCTCAATGCCTTCTCTAAGGTGCCTCAGAGATGCTTTTTAAAAACCACCTGATCACAACCTCAGTTTCCAGGTGGGGTGATTATATGAAGCAACAGAAATGGCTCTGGAATTTAGCCATTCTTGACGTTCGCATAATGGCATCAGGCTTCAGGAGCTCAGGATAGTTTGGCCCTGCTGCCCCCAGCCCCTGCATGTTGGCCGTAAAAGCAAACCAAGCCTGTGCTCCCTTTGGCAAAGTGGTTAATCAGAACTCCTACAAATTTTAATAGTTGATTTTGGGCCCTTTAGTTGGAGGTATGGATGTGCAGGAATATTTGTAACATTTAAAATTTGTACAAATTTGTACAAATTTGGACATTTGAATTTGAATCTAATGTTGGCACATTTGAAGATTGACATTTCAATTTGAACTGAATGTTTTGATACATTCATATGAAGCTTCATATGGGATTTGTATGCTATTCCTATGGGATTGAACATTTGTATCAAATACAAATCCTACCACATTTGAAGGGGATCTACTTGAACAAATACAAATTGTCTTGTATTCGATTCGATATGAATCCCTACTTCGAGGAGCTGCTGCACACTGCTTCCTGACAATTTATTACATTTTATTTAAATTTAGCTTACTTGTTATATAACTGTTACCCACTTAGCACAAGCAAAACATGCATTTAATGAGGCAGAGCCAATACTTTTTCATTTACTTTAAGGTTCATGGTGCGAGAGTTTTATTTTGACGAGAAAGAACTTAAAAGTGAAAAGGAAGAAATGAGGAAGCTGGCATCTGATAAGAAGCAGCAGTATGTGAGTAAACTGAAACAAGTTCTGTATTTTTATTTAACATAGGGTGTTTTTCCACTGTCACTAAAAGTACCCATTAAGTACCCATTAATGGGTATGTGATGGCATTTTTGTACCGATTAATGGGTACTTAATGGGTACTTCTAGTGACAGTGGAAAAACACCCTTAGTTTGGATAATTTGTTTGCTGTAACTAAATGAGAAGTTGCTAATAGAAAATTTAACATAGAAATTGTACCAGTGGTGTTCTTAAAATAGTTTTTTGGTGAAAAAACTGTGCAGCTTTTTCCTCAAATTATTTCTAGTGTTATGTGGGATGTGACAGATGACAACATATATGCTAGAGCTGCCCTGAAATGTCTCCACAGATATTTTTCTGAGGAAATTGACAGTATTTCCTCAGAAAATATTCTTTCCCACTTCATCCAGAAAAAGGCCACCATTTTACCACTGTGAGTGTTGAACAGTGTAGATTTCTCCACAGGTTTCCCAGTTTGCAGTTTCCTCCCCCTTCTACCTCTCCATCATAGTACTGAAGTATTGTGTTGGACACAGAATTATGTCTGTCAGGACTTTTTGTGTTTGGCTCTTGTAGCACCAGAAGCAAATCAAGCACAAAACATCAGTTGTGCTCCTAGTGATGAACATCATTTCTGAGAAGCTGCTGGAGAAATGTTATTCCTCTGGAGAATATTAGGAAAACATTCTCTCCAGTTTCATCTAATTACATGGAAGGTGGGGAATTTTGAGAAGCTATTTACATGCACCTTTGGCCTCAACCATTTGTTCACTTTTGATTGAATTTCTTCAGAGGCTTAACACTGTCATACTATAAATTCTTATACAGAGACACACACAATAAACCAGATGGCTAGCTCTTTCCTCTTAACAATATGTCATTATCTATCACTTTTACCTTGCCAAAGATTCATTTGTGTTACCACTGGAACAACTGTGAGGGAACATTTAACATTGGACGGTAATGGAAAAAATAGTTCATAAACTCTTACATGGATAAGACCATTCAAGCAATTTTTACTTAATTAATTTATGAATGTATATCCTGCCCTTCATCAAAAGGTCCCGGAGTGGGTCACAAGAAAATATACATATTTAAAAAACATATTTAAAACATAACCCACCCTCCCTAGCAGGCCAATCCTCCTACTTGAACACAACAATGGGACTTTCTGCACTTTGTCTCCGGTCTCTGGGAAACAGCGGATAGAAAGGTTGCGGTATGGTCTAAGCATCTGCACTTCTGGATGTTTAGAGTATATGTAACCTTCCCCAACCCTTCCCAAAACCTTTTCTCAGGGTAGATGGTTGCTCTGACAGCAGCCGTCTTTGAACACTGATGCCAGCAGCATGTGCATGTCAGTGCTGTTACCAGGGCAACCGGGAAGCAGGGCACATCATTGCACATGCGCCCCCCCCCCATGCCTCTCTTCTAAACAGGAAGAGGTGTGAATGGTGTGCCTGGGAGCCTTACTGGCTCCAGTTCCATTACTTATCCAGCCTGTAGGAAACTCTGGGACATGCAGAGTTGTTTCTGGTGAGGAAACGGCTCCATGAGGTACAAGTGCACCATCTCAGAGCTCTCTCTGCCTTGACCAACTGGTCAAGTGCAAAAAGGCCCAATGATTTAGAAGCTATCACCAATCTAAGTAACTGCTCGACACTCAAATTACTCTCATTGTGAGAACTCCCTCCACCCCCAAAACTCAACAGGAACCTCCCTCCTTTGAAGCCCTTTCATCTCTTTCATCCTTCTCAGATGATTTGTGTGGAAGGTCCCACATCAGATTTTAAATAGTCCCCACAGAAAAATGACATCTCAGTGCATGTTCTTCAGGTGCAAGCTTGTGTGCTTCTAAAAATGAAGTGTAATGCAGTTTTTTTCCTAACTCCACAAAGGGCCCATTGTTGCGTTGGTTGAAGGTGAACTTTAGTGAAGCGTTTGTAGCCTGGATTCACATAAAGGCTCTTCGAGTTTTCTCTGAATCTGTTCTCAGGTAAGTAGCTGAGCGCAGGATCACATCTCCAGCTTTTTGCTGGCTGCAGTCAAAAAAAGATTTCAGCATGTTATTTAATTTTATTGTTGAAATGAACAGGATTTGGGAGTGCTTGGGTTGTGTTACTATCCTGAATATAGTTCTGAAAATTAATATACATAAGACAGCCAACTGTTTTATGTTGTAGGAGTGAAAATGAGCAATTTGATGCAGTTTAAACTTAATCTACCTCAGAGGAAGTCTTTGGTTTTTAAGTTTTTGGGATAGGGGAGAACGTAAGGGGCCTTTCTACACTTACCTCAGTTAATCCAGATTAGTGAATCCAGATTAGCTAGATCTGGATCAACCACAGGCAGAGGCATCTGCAAATGCATGCTAAAGAGCTATATAATGTAGATCCGTGTTCCACAGTAGTGCATGTTTTATCCAGGTGGCAGGGGAATAGGATGCCTTTAAAGGCAATGCGGGAACACCTTTGCTGGAGATGAGAGGTGTGTTTGCAAGCACCGTGAAGGCATCTTTGTATTGCAACTGAGCATGTCACTCAACACCATGTCCATGCTCTTTGGCACTGCTTTAAGTGTGGATGCCCATTCCTCAATCCAGATCAGCGAGTGTTTTATCTGTTCTACCAGTAATCCAGATTAGTGAGCCCTTAGTACAATTCTGATCTGGGTTTATGCTAGTTATGTGCAGAAAATGCGTTCTTAGCAAGTCCTAGATCTGGATTCACAAGTAAGTGCAGAAATTCCCAAAGTTTTGCTTTTTAGGGAAATAGGAAGGGTAGGTTATGCAGTATTAGTGCAGTTGCATCATCTGTTGGTTGTTAGCAAGATAGAACAGAATGGTTAACCTTTTCATCACACTTCTGTCTACCTTCTGAAATCTCCCTTTGCTTAAATAACATCATTCCATTTTTTCTCACATATTCTTAATTTACACCAAAAAAAATGGCTCATGATGGGTTTAGAACAGAGTTGGTAGACACTGGCAAAGTTGCTGATGAACCCCTTAAGTGCTTTGTAGTTTTAATTGGGATCCAAACATTTAATGTGCAATAGATACCTATTGATAACTAACTGTTGCTTTTCCTTAAGGTATGGATTACCAGTGAATTTTCAAACAATGCTACTTCAGCCTAATAAGAAATCTACAAAGAAGTTGCGAGAGGTACTTAATGCAGTTTTCAAACATTTGGATGAAGTAGCAGCAGCCAGTATAATGGATGTAAGTATTCAATATTATTGACTGAATGATTCGTTTTCTTACCATTAGCCATGAAAAAAAATCCTGCCATAGTTCAGATTTCAGATAGTTTCCTTCAGTACTGCAAGTTAGGAAATCAGCAGCATTTAATGACAATATCTAATGAGCACAGCTGACATACAGCCACCCCCAAAAAGCTCATAGGTACTCCTGTTTTGCACTATGTTCATGTGATTCAGTTATTTTAACCAGGCACCAAAGGCATATAAAGTTGGTACCTGGGGTACGTCCAGTGAGAGGCTGTTCAAAATTCTGGGGGCCAACACAGAAAAGGTCTCAGTGTGGATTACAACAATTAAAATATATGAAAACAGAATCAACAACCAATTAAAAATTACAGAATAACATTGTAGTGCCCAGGAGGGAGGATAGACTACCTCTTCAATCAAAGGCCTTGGTAAATAGGCATGTCTTCACCAATAGTTGAAATATGCTTCGTGATGATGCTGGTTACAGAAAGCTCTCGCATGGGTCCCCTTCCCTTTAGCTGAGGACAGAGGCGTTGCCAAGAGGGCCTCTCTGGCATTGAGGCAGGCCTGTATCGGAGGTACTTGATTATGCCTTTATTTTTGCTTATTGTACTCAAAATGCCCAGGAATTGTGTAGTCCTCCATCTAAGATCTATGAAATTTGCAGTATTTTTCTGCACAGGTATTTGTTTTTGGACATAAAGATTATTTTTTCCCAAATAATTCAACTAACAAAAGATGTGCCTTCCAGCAATTTCAGGATACAGTTCCCATCAGCTCTAGGCTGAGTAGCCACTAGGGATGTGCATGAATATTCGAAACATTCAAAACTCCATAGAATTCATTTGAATTTGGACATTTGAATTCAAATCAGATGTGTAAATACAGATACGTACATGATGTGTACTTGCCCATAGGCACCTTTCCCACATCCATATGCATTTGTACAGATCCGTATGGGACAAAAACAGGATGCATACGGGCACATACGAAAGTTCTCAACATTCGTATTTGCAAATACGATCAAAAATTTGCATGAATGCAAATTTTTGGATATTCGATTCAAATTGAATCCCAAAAATTGCATTTGTGTGCACCCCTAGTAGCCAGTGAGTAGGCTTGACAGAAATTGTAATCCAGCAACCTTAGAAACTCCCACACTGGCAATTTCACCTGTGCCTTAACTACTCCTAAACTGTGTACCTCAAAGCATTACTGTCTTGCCTCAGCTGCATTATTTGCAATTTCTTCCAGACTTCCTTGGACATTCCTGGCTTGCAACTAAGTAATCAAGACTATTATCCATACGTGTACTTCAAGATTGACCTCAGCATTCTCGACTGTAGCTAAGACAGCACCTAACGCTGGAGCATTTTACTTGTCCTCTTGCATTTTAGCATTAGATTGTTCATGCATAATGAAACTGATATACAAGTACCTCATTCCAAGCTGTTTCTTTAAGAGCAGAGTATTCAGAGATCATGTGACAAAGCTATAGCCTTTTCATTTAGGAGGACTAAATAATTCTAAGCAAATGTTCATCATAGTGCCCAGGCTTGATCTGCCTATGTAACACAATGCAACAGTTCTGCCCTCTTCTGTTTTGAAAAGTGTTAAAAGATTATCAAATAATTTCTAATCATGCTAGAAAACATGCTTTCCAAAACAGTTGTTACAGTTGTATTTATTTATTTTTTGTAAATTACAAAAAAGTTCTTAACCAAGATTTTGAATAAAATCAAGCAATATTTAGTGGTTAAGATCATGAAGTACTCTTTAAGTCACAGATCTGTAACTGTTTAAAATGCAGATTCAAACAAAGCAGGGATACGTGTTTGCATTCATCAGTATGGACTCTGAAGTGTTAGCTATATCTGTCTACCTGCTTCAAAGAGAAAATGGGCAAGTATTTTTTATTTTTTAATGAGAATGAAAAAGGGTCAGCACTGAAAGTTAGATGCTTTCAGCTCTTATCCAAAATTGTATTAGACAAGTACTCTCTGTAGGAAGACTATAGAGTATTTTGCTTTACTAAATTTTCCTATAGTAATTTAATACTGACATTGGGCACATTCTATGCACCTCCAAAGGAACAGGGACAAATTCTGACTATAAACTTTCATATAAACTAAACTCACATCTCTGAACTTCCCCAGGTCTGTCAAAGGTGTTTTTCTGTGATGGCACCCTCTAAAGCTAAAGGTTAAAAGGAGTAGCCCCAGGGCAAGTTTGGAGTTCAAGGGACAAATAAAATAAAAATTATGTGCATCCCTTTTGCAGAGGCAAAATAATAACTCTTGGAGCATCACAGGAAATTGGTGTTGGATGGGAGATTATGAAGCTCCTGAGCCAATCTCAGCCTGCAACACTCTGCCACAGTGGCAGCCAATGGGAGGCAAACAAGGAAGGCAAGTACATGAGATATAGAAGGCAACGACAGGAGGTAGAAGGCTTCGTTTTTATATTATGTGATGCACTTATTTTTAACGCCATCTGCAAATGGAGCACTCCAAAACAACCTTGTGTGATCACATCATAAACAAGACTGTATTTTCTCACAACAGCAGCAGCAGAATAACGTCAAAAGAAACTTCCTTCAGACACGCCCAGGACCCTTATAGGCAAAATCCCAAAAGATTCTTTTTAAATAAATGAGTACATTCTCAGTCTTTATATATGCTCTCACCACATCTTTCCATTTTTAGTATGTAATAATTCATGAAACATTGTACTGCTTTGTCAAAAGATAAACTTTCATACATTGTATAACACCAACACAAGCTGTCAAAAATATGTTTTATTCTTTCATTGACGGCTAGTGTGACACGCTTGCAGGAAGGGAAGATGGACCACATTTGAAAACTAGTTACAATAAAAGCCTCGTCACTGTCAACCACCACATACTAGCCAGACAAAAGCCAAAACAGAAGTATTTCAATGAAAGATTGCTGTTCATCCTCAAAATATCTGCTGCTCAGGAAAGAATCAATTTCACGCAATACAAAAAAGAAAAAAAATTCATAGAATTTTAAAGTTGTTTTTCTTGAGAGGCACACACAGCTTGCCCTTCCAGTGTCTTGACAACTAACCAAGGGCTCCTCTCTCAGCAAAAATGTCACTGGAGCATCTGTGTGATGCACAGTAATGTTTCTTCAATCTACTGTTCAAAGTCTCTCAAGAAACAAAATGTCTTTACTCTCACAATTCTTCCTTGGCACTGTCCCAGTCATCAAGATCTACATCGCTGAGATCAATGTCCTCTTCAGCTGGTAGCTGTGGAGAAAACGAAGTATGGATTTCATCAGGAGCATCAACTAACATCTCCATATGTTATTCTGAATAAGGTAGAGTCTTTTTGTGTACTTCAGCCATGGCAGGAGCTTAAGTTCTTACAGCAGCGAAAGAGGTCCCCTTCCATTTTAACTGAGCCTGGTTCACAGGTGATCATATCTTAAGAGTAAAATGGTCACCCACCTAGCAAACAGTCTTAAAGCAAGATGGCCACTTGCTTTAGCTCACCGTGCTCTTAGATGACCTCCCAGCTCCCTGCCAGGCCTGGAAACAGCCACCCCTGCTCCTTCCTGGTTCCACCCAGAAACCTTAGCCAGTGGATTATAGTTACAGTCAACAGACATAGCCCACATAGGAAAGGGAAATCCCTGTTAAAAAAACAAGACTGTGGTTTTAATAGCAAAAGACAACTGCACCATTAGAATGCACAGCATCAAAGATGCTGAGATATTAAACAGTGGAGAAAAGACAACCCAAAACAGTGAGAAGAAAACTGGAGTAAAGAAACACAACGTTGGGTAGCTTCAACTGGAGAAGTCATGATACAGATGTGTGCCTGAGGCACAAATCAGAAAGACCGAAATGGGACATGGAGAAAAGGAAGCAAAGAACTAGAGAGTTAAAACCTTTAAAAAATTAAAGGGAAAAAACCCAGGAAAATGAAAGGACACAACTTAGCTTTGAACCAAAAAGGAAACTATGAAATAGGCCTGATACTATATAGTTTAGTAGAGTCTACAGAAAGAAACCATATTTGCCCAATGCTTAATTCTCAAAAGAAACCACCACGTTTCAATTAAGCCACTTACCCTGGAGCAAATATCTTAATACAGAGTTATGCTTGGAACAGACACAGTTCAAAAAGGCATCCCTTACCTCGCCATCTTTGCCATCCCATGGCTCTACTGTGTTAATCTTTGGAAAACCACCACCACCTACTGGTGCTGTGGATCCTCGACCAACAGAGAGTTCCCTGTATGGTGAAAATGTGAAAAGACACTCAGAATAATTTTTGAATATACTTGTATATTCATGTCTGCCTTCCGTCATGGAAGAGCATGAAAAAATAAGGCATATATGTAGCTTCAGGCACTGCCCAACCCAATGCCTAATTTGCTTCATTATGGTAATGGCATGGGCCGCCTTCAGGCTACACTTTGGACCTGTTCAACACCTTATGAGGAGGGCTACCAACTACTCTGTCCAAGGCTGCTTTCCAATGACCAATGTAATCATCTTGGTTTGTCTGCTGTTCACTCAAAATCAAGCATGTGTAATCTTCAAATGACTCACACAGAAATGGGTCCTAATAAGAAAATAAAGCAACTCCCAAGATGAGGTAGTCCTTGTCTCCTCCCACCCACCCAGATATGAGAATGCCACATTTAACTGCAGATAAGGGACAAACATTTATACCTTAGGAACTCATTAATTCCCTGTTCGCTGAAAGATCCCTTCAGGAGTGCAAATTTCATCTTGCGAGCATTAACTGCTGCCATGGCTGGATATCCAAATCCACCAATTCCCAAGGAGTTTTCAAGATCTGCTTGTGCTCCAGCCTCTGTCCAGAGCCACCTTAAAGAGATATCATCATAATCGCGAATATTAGTTCCTATTTTATGTCTAAAAGCCAAATCTAGAACTCAGAACCTTTTAAGGGGCGCAACACTGAAGCATCATGGAAATGAGAAGCAAAGACAAACACAGTGGGCATTTCTTGCTGTACCAGTTTATAACCCTGGCTTGCCACAAACTGTGCCCATATCTCTACAGGAAGTTTGCTGGGCATGAGAATGGGAAACTCTGTTCCACAGAAGAGCACCACGTCCTCGACAAGACAAACACCGATACCCATACGTACCCCCACATCTTCTTTTTGTACTTGTCGGCCATTTTTAGCATTACTTCCAAGTAAGCATTTCTCCCTGCTGCTCCTGTTTGACAGAGGCAAAAGGAGAAGTATGAAAGAGCACATTGATCCCAGTACTGCAGGCACAGAGCCTAGCGGAAATGCGTTCCCTTGCTTACCTGTGTCAAGAATATGAGGCAAGACAGAGATAATACAGAGCTGGTGGGCATCACATGTTTGCTTCAAAGCCTCTTCATTAATAATCTGAAAGGAGAAAAAAAAATGTCTGTTACTCTCAAAAGTACAAATAGCGAAGCAGGCATGAGGAGGCTGCGTTTCACAAGACCTGGTCAACTCTGGAGCCACACAGCCAAGGCTTAGAAGTGGGATTGTTCACCCACAAGCCTGCTCTTCTCCCACTCCTAAATATTATGTGCTTGAAAAGATCGATTAGAGAAGGCTTGGGAACACACTGACTCTCTAAGGTGCTTCTGAGCTGTCCTTTTGGTTGTCTGGACATAGTCTTAGAATACATAACAAAAAACAGAAGAATTGCCTGACTAGACTAGACCCACGGGCCATCTAGTCCAGCAATATGTTCTCACATGGCTAAGCAACTGCACAGAGAAATGCACTCATAGAATTTGCGGATACAGCCTCCCTTGCACACTGTCTCCCAGCAACTGGCCTTCAGAGGCAGACCACCTCCTGCTACCATCAAGACTAATAGCCACTGACAGCCCTGACTTCCCTGAATTGATCCAACACCATATCCAATGGTAGCAGATTCTGTTTTATTCCCTTCTGCCTGTCCTGGGGTGTTTTTCCACTGTCAAAAGTACCCATTTTTGCACCCATTTAGGACCCATTTGGGTGTGAGCTGGATGACCCCATTTCCACTACGGCACCCATTTGGGACCCGATTGTTTCCACTGCCATTGGGGAAATCCGGATCTAATGGGTACATTTTGGCCTTTAATCCGGATTTTCTGTAGACCCCATTAAAGGGGTCTATAATGGGGTCTTCTCCCAGAAAATCCGGATTAAAGAGAGCCTGTTTCCACTGGAAATAGGCAATGGGGTCCAAAGGAGGCTAGGGGAGGGGATGCACCTTTGGGACCCCCCCCCCCAACATTGGCTTCGAAGTCACTTCGAAGTTGACTTCACATTCACTTCGAAGTCACTTCGAAATTGCTTCGAAGACTGCCCCCCCCCGCCCCCCAAAACACCTGGGGTAATGGACCGACCCCTTGTGGGTCGATCCGGATTCCCCAGATGGGTGCAAAGCTGTTTCCACAGCAGGGGTGTTAGCACCCATTCCTAATGGGTGGTACACCTCCTGTGGAAACACATTGGGTGCTTCCCTTAATCCGGATCTACTAGATCCGGATTAAGAAATGTACCCATTCCTTAGATCCAGATCTTCTTAGATCCAGATCTAAGGGCTGCAGTGGAAAAACACCCCTAATTTGTCCAGGGTTCACCTCCACTGGATGACCTCTGATTCTAGTACTTTGGGAAAGGGAGACAATTCCAAAAGTAATTCACTCAGATCTTCAGAAGAAGAAAGCCAATTCAGCTTTGAAGTTGAACGTTTAAGAGACCAGTCAGCCCATTAGGCTGTGTTTCCTTCCTTGTCACTCTGAAGCTTTGAAGCTTCACTTAGCTCATCTCCATTGGTTGTTCTAAAGCCATCAGGTTTAACAGAAACTATGTTAATATAAAACTGGGAGGAGACAAGAAGAGAAACTGTCTACTGTTCCAGAAGATTACCCTCTGACCACATGAAAGCCACAAAGGCAACAATGCAATATTCTACTCCAAACTTGACTTCCTAAACTGTTTTTAAAGGAACAAAACGATCTCTTAATTCTTACTCAAGTGTTTTGTACAGTTGAAAGTTACTCATAGTGATAATGAGACTGAATTCTGGGTTACGACAACTGTGTACTGGAGGACTATCAGAATCAAACTCCTTCTTTTACTCTAAGTCCTAGTTATGGGTTTATTTTCCCCGGTTCCCAGAGCGGCCAAGGTTTTCCTGGCTTCCTCTCACAATCAGAGCACACATATGAGCAGATAAATATAGTTACAGCCCCAGCTGTTGAAGGACTGCTGGCACTTCAGCGGAAGGTTCTCTCTTAAACCAGCATCTCAGAAGTCCTGAGAACAGGAGAACAGCCTTGGACTTGCCCATGACCTCAGCCAGAGCTGGGGAGGTGAAAGGCAGCTCACATTTGACGAAGTGTTGGTTTCATACCCCACTTTTCTCACCCCTAAGGGGACTCAAAGTGGCTGACAAAGCGTTCCATTCTTCTCCCCACAACGCACAATCTGTGGAGTAGGTAGGGCTGTGAGAGCTCAGAGGCAAGCTGTGACTTGCTCAAGGTCACCCAGCTAGCTTAACGGAGGAGTGCAGATTTGAACCACGAAACTACCAGATAAAAGTTCAACACTCTAACCACAAAACCAGACTAGCTAACCAAAGATCAAGAAGAACTTTCCATCAGGTGAACAATGTACTGGGGCTGTATTCAGACAAAACGAAAAGGGTACCTCAGAAAGACAGTGTATGGTTGGACCCCTGTATCCACTGATCTGTGACCGATCAGACCATCCCCACCCCCACAGATGCCATTAGGCCTACCTTAAGCTCTTCCAAGGCCTGGGACAGGTGGGAAATGGCCCAAAATGGCATGCGATTTCCCATCATGCATTTGAAATCCTGAAGGATTTCACAGGAATTATGGGAAATGGAGTGCATCTTGAGTGAGATTTCCCATGGAATTATGAGAAATGGAGTGCATTTCCCAGTGTATGCGATTATCCGCAGTTTACGTTCTCCGTGGTGGGGTCTGGAACATATCCCCCATGGATACGGGGGTCCGACTGTATGACCTTCCTATTCCCAACCCTTATCTAATCCACCTTGTCAAGCACAGAATATTCAGGAAAGGGGGGCAGGGGCAGGATGATGTGTGGACAATCTCACCTTAAGCCCTTCTCAGAGGTGGTCACTATATCTATGCACAGCTCAAGTGACAGCTGCAGCATTATCTTTGCCCCTTTCTCAGACCGAGCTTTGCATGATGCCCCTTCTCACAGATACTCCAGTATCTCAGAGAAGAAACCTCCAGTATTCTGATGATGTGGCTAACTGTGGGAGATAAATAAGGTGCTTAGGAAAGTGGTGATCGCTTTGAGAGGTCAAGACTGGGTTCTGCTGACCTAAGGGGGGGGGGGGAGTGTGGGAAATTCAGTGACATAGCATACCTCTTATATTATATGCTCACCTAACATCTTTATATTCTACTTTCAATAAAGTTTGAGTAACACCCTGAAGTTACTTTCTACCTTGCCCTGGTGTAATGCTGTCTACTGTTGCATCAGTTTGAAGCAATGAAAGGCAACTCCGTCTTTTTGCAACTCGGGAGAAGAGAAGGCATGCCTTACCAGCTGAAATACTATACTGAAACAAACTCCCACAGGAACTTTGCAGGTCCTATTTGTAAATGCTAAAAAGCAGATCAGAAAAGCAGCAGCTTAACCAGGACAAGATACCTCTAGGAGTTCAGGTGGTGGTGCGTTCTCTGAAAACAAATCCATTGCACGAGCGACAATATCTGACTTTGTCCGTCCTCCTTCATAATCAGCAGGGTCTTCTCCCTTTTGGAAGATCTTTATTGTGGGAAACCCACGAATCTGGAATTATATTTTAAAAAGTAAAAGAAAATGTCACATGGCTGACCAGACGCAATAAGGGCTGCAAATCTTATGATCTGAAATGAAGTCATATTTCTGGCATGTCGCACTGGAATTGTGCTTAGCTAATCTCATTCCCCAAACAAGCAAACACTATGTATGTCTATCTATGCTTTCCCTCTCTGTATTTTAAGATGCAATACATTATATTGCATATGTCAACGCTTAAAACATTTAAGACAGTAAGTAAAAAACCCACACTGATAATTAGAAAGAGGCCAATTTCATGTGCTGAGAACAAATGTCACCCTCAACTACTCACCCCATAACGGGTTGCCAACACTTGGTTCACTGTAGCATCTACAGCAGCCAGCTTAACCTTTCCCTTTGTTTGTTCTTTCACTTCGGAGGCAGCTGATGCCCACTCTGGCTCTAGACTGAAGGAAGACAGGGATTTAGAATGTACACACTAACTTATGTGCACATGAGTCGATGTCTTAAGTAAAAGTAGTAATCAATAGAAGTGCAAAGTCTGAAAAAGAATGAGGCTACTAAGGGGTACTTCTTCTGATCTCATCAGGCCCGGTCAGCAACTAGGAATGAATTCTACAACATCAGGATCCCATTCTACTCTATGAGCTATTATGGTGGCAGCTGGCCTTAGATTCACTGGTGGTACATGCTAAAGCAAACCACAGCTTAACAATTAAATGTTAGCATGTTAACAGTGGAAGGCCACACCACACTAACACGTTCTCAGGGTTCAGTGGCTGAATCTAATCTGAAACTTAAACTTCAAGCCTGAAAAAGTTAACCACCACGGAACCCGCAGTTAGGAGCTCCCATCAGGCCCTAAAAAGACAAAAGATGCTGTAAGGCACCAGATTAGCAAAGTGTGGGGTCTGTGGGTCTCCCCAGATGCTGGTCCTCCTGGATTCAAATATAAGTTGTATAACATCACATGATATGACTGTAGCCTATTTCAGACAACGTGTACAATGTGTTGTCCTTGTAAGTCTATAACACCTCTGACTCGAGGACAGTGTTACTTACTTTTTGCAGTGTCCACACCAAGGGGCATAGAACTCAACCAGCCAGATATCATCACTGTTCAAGACATGCTTATCAAAGGTGTCATCTGTCAATTCAATAACGTCCTTTTTGCCTGACCCTCCACTCTCTCGACTGCTCTGTAGGTTAAAAAAATATCCCAAAATTGAATCCAACACATCTGAGCAATTCTAAATTATATTTCTTCCTACCCCCTCCCTCCCTCCCTCCCCCCACTCATCCTTAGTTCTGATTGTGGTGTAAGAATATAAGATGATCCCTGCTGGATCAGGCTAGAGCCCATCTAGTTCAGCATCTTGACTAAGAGTGGCCCACCAACTGCTTATGGGCACCTCAAGCAGAAAACAAAGGTGAAATCATTACCTGCTCTTGACTCCCTACAAATGGCCCTTAGAGGTCTCTTGCATATATCTCTAACCTGGAGCCAATACTCAGGCATCTGTTCTAGTAGCCATTGACACATCTGATCTCCATGAATTTGTCTAATTCTTAAAGCTATCCACACTAGTTGTTACTACCTCTTAGGGCAGTAAATCCCATAGCTGATTAAGAGCAGGTCTGTAGTACCAAATCATGTAGCTCTTGCAGCCCAAATGATCCATCTACTTCATATTCTAATTTATCGATCAGAAAACTGCCACGTTCCTGGTACTGCTGGACTCTCAATCCTTACCATCTATGACTGCTAACCAGCCTAGCTCGGACTGATAGGACTGGAGTCCACCAATACCTTGTAGTCAAAGGGTACCTGAGCAAATTTTAATCAGTTTCTTAGTTCTGAGTTTATCTTAACAGCTGCTCAGTAGCACACATTCTCTGAGCAATGGACAGAAAGATTCAAAAAAGTAATGAAACCAAACTACAAAGCATACTTTTTTTCCTTAGCAAAGGACAAAGAAAAAAACACTATGCTTATATGCAGTAAACTGTAAACAGAATGGAAAGTACAAATAGCTGCACTGCAAATACTTTAAGATGCAGAAGAGGAAGAAGAAGAGTTGGCTTTTCTACCCTGCTTTCCTCACCCATTTAAGGGGACTCAAAGTGGCTGACAAACCTTCTGTTCTTCCCCCCACAACAGACACCCTATGAGGCAGGTGGGGCTGTGAGAGCTCAGAAGAGAGCTGTGACTAGCCCAAGGTCACCCAGCTGGTTTTATGGGGAAGGCGGAATCGAACCCAGTATTCCCAGAGAGTCTGGCTCCCTAACCACTAGACCAAACAGAGGCAGAGGTGACTGTGAAAATCTTCATCTGGTTGCCAAAGTCTTCCTAGAAGTGACGCTCAGTAGTCCTATCTGAAAGTGTGGTCTCTTGCAAACAATGGCAGGGAAAGTTACTTATTATGCTATTTGTTAAACATTCACCAGCAGTTTTACTCTTTGTGGTTCATCAAATTGAGAACACACTCTGTATGGTGCCTATGATTTATTTTTTAAAAATATTTCTACTATATAGCCTCTCATTTTAAAATATCCACATTGCTCACAAAACTAAAGAAAAAATAACCAACAAACCTGAAAATATTATTAAGCAACCAATCCACCTGCACAATATAGATTGGTATTTTAAAAAATTCAGTGTGTTGTTTGTGCCACTTAAGACTTTTACCTCAGATCACTTCACTTCCACCCTCTTCTTAAAAATTAAAGAGACTTCTTAAACTGCTCCTCCCAGGTATATATTTAAATGTATTTACAGCATTTTGCCACAAAACCCCCTGCCTGGAACACCTATTCAAGAACTCTCTTCTAAAAAAGAAATACCCTACTGCTTATTATTGACCAGGTATACCTGTTTTCCAGAGGTATATCCGCCTCCTCTGCCACTAAGGCGATCTTTTACCATTGATCGGAGAGCACTAAGAGCAGAATCAACAATAGCATCGCTTGTTCTGGCACCTACAACATTCAAAGACAATCAGAAAATTAACATGTCTTTGCACTGCTGTTTAACAAATACAGTCAGACCCCCGTAACCGCTGGAGATACATTCCAGCTCCTATCGTGATTATCTGAAACTGTGGTTAATCGCGAACAGGCCTACAGTTCTGGGGTCATGCAACCCCAGAACTGGAAGTGCTTTCCTGCCCTCTGGAAGGCCTATTTTGTAGGGATGTGTGCGAATGTGTTTTTGATATTTGAATCCAAGTAGATTCAAATGTCACAAAATCCAGTTCGAATCCGTAACATTTGAATCCGTACGTTTGAATGTTAAATTTGTATTTAAAGATACAAATGTCGACAACATTCGTATCTGTTATACGTATCTGTATACATTCCATAAAAATCCATATGCATCCCGTATTATCCCGTATGCATCCCATACTAATCTGTATTTTAAGTGCAAGATATGTGCATTTTTGCGCAGATTTGTATACGACTGATATGAATTTACACATCTGAATTATTCAAAAATCTGATTCGTGTTCGAATGTCAACACTCGACGGATTTGATTCAAATATTTCAAATTTCGAGTATTCATGCACATCCCTACTATTCTGGCCTCTGGAGAGCGTTGGAATAGGTGTGCAATCCCACCAAACGCCTCCTGCCCGCCTCCCACGCACCCCCTTACATTTTGGGAGAGGTTCCGGTGGCATCACATGCCTATTCCAACACTCCACAGGGGACGAAGTAGGCCTTCCGGTTCTGGATGCTTTTCCCTTATAGCACCCACGGGGGGTGGGCTGATCCGGTAACCGTGGTTAACTCAAACCATGGTTACTGAATTGGTGGATATGGGGGTCTTACTGTACTTACACATTAAAACTGGCCCTAAGAATCGCTGGTCAAGGAAACGCTATCTATTTCCCACTAACGTGGAGTCCAATTCAAAAATTCTTTAAAAATACCTTCTTATATGAGATTTCTGGCTTATCCAATATATCGTGTAGCTTTTACAACAACCAGATTAAATGCCCTTCCATCAAACTTGCCGTGGGAACAAACCAAGAAAATTCTGTTTGATGTTGGATTATATGTACGTGTAATAATCAAGAAACCGAGACCCTGGTTCATATCATTCTCAAGTGTTTCTACTAAAACAGGGTTGGATCAGGCCACTGCCCATCTAGTCCAGCATCCTATCTCACACAGTGGCCCACCAATTGCTTCTGGGTATCTCAAGCAGGAAACAAAGGCAAAACCTTCACCTGCTCTTGAATTCCTGCAAATGGCCTTTAAAGGCATCCTGCCTGTCTCCCCCAGGCTGGAGGAAGTACCAAGATATCCACTATAGTAGTATTTTCTGAATTCTACTATTGGACTCCTAAGATTCTACTGTCAGGTTGCCGTTCTGGCATAAGTTTAATCTCCAGAGTTTCCTTCTGTAGCAATTAAAGTGAGAGAACAAATGGTGTTAGAGTCAAGCTTAGAATTTGTTCTGAGCTTAGAATTCCTGAGGGACAGGAATTCTGCAAACTCTGGAACGTTGGTATCAGCATGGAACTATGTGCTGTAATTAGGGATGTGTACAAATGGGTTTTTGGGGGACCTGTCTAAGACTAATATAATATTGTAACCCACCCTGAGACCTTCGGGTAGAGGGCGGGATAGAAATATAAATAAATAAATAAATAAATAATAGAAAATCCATATTCGTACGAATAGATCCCCTTTGAATGTAGTAGGATTGTACTCGATATGAATGTATTTGTACGTACTTGCATGAATATCCGATGTGAACAAATACGTATCTGACACAAATGCATACATATGATACACATCCCACAACAAATCTGCTCTGAAAGTGTCAAATTTGACCTGAATCCACTTTTAATCCGCTCTCGATCCTTGTCGAAAGCAATCTGGATCCACTGCAGATGTGACTGGTGCCCTGCTTTCCCACCTCCCCAGTTTAAGGAATGTCTGAACTATTTGTACAAATGTCATGAAACATTTGTATTCGTACGAATGTCAATGTACAAATATTGCAACATGTGATTCATGTACGAATGCGTACGAATAACAAATGTTACAAATATTTGTGCATATCCTTATTGAAGTTTGTTGTTTGTTTCCTGGCACTTTCCAGTAGTCGGTCTGGAAAATATCCCAGCACCTTTGTAAAGAAAGAGAACAGATAATCATATGGCAAAAGGATTTAAAAATGTAGATACAGGCCCTGGAGCTTTGGAAATCTTTTGCTTATAGGGAATCTCTGCATTCTACATATTATAATCCTAGGAAGACACTCTATATGCAGCCAACCTAGATGTTGTCAGCCCTTATCTGCCCCAACTGACATGGCAATAGTTATTGAGCTTTAGTCCATCACCACATGGAGGATCACCAGTTTATAGGTAATAGAAATTGTAGCCCAAGGGGATTCTACGTCAAGGAAGGCTGACCTGGATCATAATTAGTGAAGATCAGGAAAAAAAAGAAGAAAACCTTGACTTTCAAACAAACACCTTGAGATGCACCTCTGTAGTAGAAGCCATCAGTTAAAAAGCATGGTCTTGGCCATTTCAATACACAACAGAAGGGTGCAAACTGAACATCCTTTCCTAGCCAGACAGTATCTTGTGAACAAGAAGAGACTGCGAGCAGAGTTAGTTAGGATGTTCACCATTTAATTACATAAGACCCGAAAATAGTTTATTAAAATACCTTGATAGTCTTCTGCTTTGTTCTTGTTGGCGCCAAATATCTTGATGGTAGGAAATCCTTTGACGCCATACTGACCACCAAGGGACTGATGCTTGTCTGCATCAACTGCCCCTACTTTCACAACACCCTAAAAAAAATGAATGACTGGAGTTAGGCGGGATCAAAGCATCTGACAACAACGCCAAACTTTTAAGAAGGAAAAGAGACGCTTGCACATGTGATGCTTTGGGGAAACACTACATGCGCATTAAGCTTCAACAAAAATAAGGTCAAAGAAATCAATTATGTACATTACACGACAGTCACTGAGCCACAAGTCTCCTTTTGCACATTTAGGTCAGTAGTAAGTAATTTTCATCAGGATTGAAAACAAACAGAAAAAAACACCCCAGAGCTGTATGAAGCTATGAATTTTCCCCTTTATATCAGGGAAGTCCACACTAGAGCCCTTTAAATACTGTATTTTCTAGCGTATAAGACTACTTTTTAACCCAGGAAAATCTTCTCAAAAGTCAGGGGTCGTCTTATACGCCGGGTGTCGTCTTCTTATACGCCGAGTATATCCCAAACTCTATATTTTAGCTGGAAAGTTGGGGGTCGTCTTATATGCCCAGTTGTCTTATACGCCGGAAAATACGGTATTACTGCATCAAAGCTCCCATCATTCCCTGACACTGGCCAGGCAAGCTTGGGTTCTTGGAAGCTGTAGGGTCAGCAACACCAGAGGCGGGGGACACAGTTTGGCAATCATGGGACCAAGCAAACTACTATCTAACACTACATTTTTGGCAAGCCACATTTCTTTTACTAAGAGTAGATTCCAGTTGACTCCTTGTTTTGTATGATATCATCATGTGGGAGATGCAGGACGCGTCTCTTCACTTTGCTGGCAGGAGAGGTGCTGGGGTGATGCCTTGCTGCAACAGGTTGTGACCTCAACTGGCTTCAGCAAGGAGCTTAATGATCCCACTGCTGCTGCTGAGGTTGTGTGGCTCAAGTTGACACACCTGGGCATGGAGAGTGTCCTCGCCCTCCATGTACAGTTGCAGCAGACCCACATGTGAATCTGGCACCTTCACTCCAGTGAGGGCCCAGTTCAGGACAGGAGTAGCAACCTTAGAACTGCTCTTCATGCACTGAACCTTCTGCATGAACTTGGACCAGCACTGAAGTTCCTCCATGCCCCACACGCCCCTTTAGCACAGGGTGCTGTGGAGACACGTGACTTCAACGTCCCTAATACGTCTTCCATGAGTCTTGGAGACCCAACCTCAAATTCATCTCATTCCCCAGTCCTGGATTTTAAAGGGTTCTCTCTTTCCAAATAACATCTCTGCTAAACTGGTTTTCTCGGCTGGCTTAAGGGCACAGAACTTGGAGATCGGCTTCCTGCCCCTGCAGCTTTGTCCATCCAATACCATAATGCCATGCAAGCAGACTGCAGGTCTGAGGGGTCCTGCACGCTTGTGATTTCAACGACCCAAGAACTGGGAGCTTTTCCCACAGAGACCTGTCTCAAACGTCTCAAATAACCCATGAGAAATGTACTCACTTTTAGCGCTGTCGCAGCTTTCTTCCATTCAGGGGTTAGCCTTTGGCAGTGGCCACACCTTGCAGAGAACACAGATAATATTAAGTCCATTACTGACTATGCATTAAACGCACACCATGTAAATCCAACCATGTATTGTTTTGTGGTGACTAAAACCCTGTTCAGGAGTCCCATGTGGCTCTACAGATTCTGGTAGTGGCAATACGGTAAAGGGTAGTGCACTGCTACCTCAGGCAGAGATTTAATTCTTTCAGCACAGCCCCAACCACAGCTGGGCATTCCAAATAATTTCACCACGCTTTTATATACAAAGACTAACAAATAGTGAATTACAGACATGCTCCCATATCCACTGATGCGGTAACTGTGGATCCACCCATCTGCAGCTGACTGGACCAGCCACCCCAGAGGTGCGCAAGTAGGTGGAGTGATCACCCCCAGTCAGGAATCATGGGAAATCTCATGCAATTTCCTAGTGTTATATATGCAGTTTCCTGTACTCACAGTAAGTGTTGGGACCTATCCCCCTGTACTATAATCTCTATAGCTGGTGTGAATTCTGCCACAGTTGCCAGGATGCAAACATTGTAAAATAAGACTCTACTTTTTCTTATTAAAAAAACCCTTAAGTAAAATAAGACTCAACTGAGTTTAAAGGATACTCCTCCCATGTTTAACTCTACTCTTGGCTTGCAATGATTTCTGCCCTAATTTAGCACCCTAATTGTGAACAAAGCTGAAATCAAAATCTTCAAATATACAGATAAAAACAGAAAATGGATATATGCAGCAAGGATGTCCATGACCTCAGCAGGACTACAAAAAAGTCTCACAATCCTATACACAGGATATGAATCTGTCAAAGAGGGCCAGGTTTACAAAGTCTAACATAAGGGGTAGATGAATGCTTGGTGAGAGTAAAACCAATGTTCATTTGCCTCTACTGCTCTTCCCAACCTCCTTGTCCTGTCCTGGCTGCAAAGCCGCCAAGAAAAGCAGTGAAGAGAAATTTAAAGTGCTCACTAGCCCCCCAGCCTCCATTTGCTTGAATAAAGGACTAAATTTGCAAAGTGTCAGACAAATCTAGTCATGTGCAAAGTGTCATTGCAAATCTAGTCCTCTCTGACATGTTTGCGTAGCACTAACAGTAACAACCTATTCATGCAGAACTAGTTCTGCCCAATCCCAAACAGACCTGTCACCTGGGCTGGATCTGAACCAAACTGACCGGGTACTGGGTCACATCTGATCCGATATAGTTTGGCCAAACTGCTGCAGGGGACCATTCAGAGAAGTCAGAGGAATAGACTGGGAGGAGAGGAAGAATCCTCTAACAAACTACAGTTTCTATGAGCTTACTGGCTCTCTATTCTTGGCTGCCTGTGTACAATGCAGCTCGCAGTGGTCATAAATTCTTATCTGTCTGAAGAACCAAAAAAAAAATCAGGAATCTTTTTTGTTAATGCTGAATATTTGGTTGCCAAAGATCACAGTCAGTAGCTGTGCTGGTGTCAGCATTCAAGTTCTATTCTCCTCCTCAAATGTTCAGTAAGTGAATCAAAATGCGGTTTCGCTACATGAGAGGAAAGGAATCTTTCTTTTGGCTTCCAAATGTTTGTCTCCGCTTTTTTCCTTCTAGTGTACATACTTTTGCTTAACTCAATTGGTGGAAACCATTTTGTAAAAGATGAAGCACATTTAATACTTACCAGGGAGCATAGAATTCTACTAGCCATAAGCTATCACTCTGGATGACCTCCCTGTTGAAATTTGTTGGTGTTAGTTCTACAACGTCGTCACTGGAAGAATATAAACTGTTCACAGCCAGAAAGAATGTACAGCTGACGGTTCCTGAAACATAAAACAGAAGTGAGAATGAAATACCTTTTTGAACACCAGCTTTCCTATAACTGCATCCATGAGAACCTGTCTAGGAGACACAAGAAAAAAATACAGATAGACAAATCTGTCAAGGGCCCTTTATGTACTGGAGGTTATGCTGGATTATATCCTGGGATAGAAATGCACATGGTGGTGCAGACTAAAGCAGATCCCAGACCAGGTCTAACATAGTCTGCCCTAGTTTACAGATGGCAGGTCCCCATTCCAGGATATAATCTGCAATAACCCCAGCGCAGAAAGGACCAAGAACTACAAATTCAGCTGGACAAGAATTGTTAGAAGGATAAGCTTCTACCCTCAATGAAAAGGTTCACTGCTTTAAAGATGCCAGACATTATATTAGCAAACCTTTTTATGTATCATTTTCCTAACAAACTTATGGAGAAATCTTAATTCAAATAAACAAATGAACAATTCAAGTGTCTGGGTGGGTTGTGGAGGCAGTATTTCTAGTGTTCTATTTTAAAATGTTATAGGGAAAACACAAGCAAATTTAGGGTGTTTTTCCATCACAGCCCTTAGATCTGGCTCTAAGAAGATCTGGATCTAAGGAATGGGTACATTCCTTAATCTGGATCTAGTAGATCCAGATTAAGGGAAGCACCCAATGTGTTTCCATGGGAGGTGTAGCACCCATTAGCAATGGGTGTTAACCCCCCTGCTGTGGAAACACCTTTGTACCCATGTGGGGAATCCGGATTGATCCACAAGGAGTCTGCCTGTCACCCCAGGTGGTTTGGGAGACAGGGGGTGCAATCTCCGAAGCCCCTCTGAAGGCAACTTCGGAGATTAGCAAAGGCTCCTTCGGAGATTAGCAAAGGCTCAGAAGACAAACCCCTTTGTGAGAGCCTGCATATGAATTAGCTCCTTGTGAGCAGGAATGAGTCAGCCTCATTAAATATGTACCTCTTTCCATGCCTGAAGGTAACAGTCCGCTTTTGTTCTCTCTTTGTTCTCGGAGGTTTGTCTTTGGAGCCTTTGCTAACCTCTGAAGGCAACTTCGAAATGATTTCGAAATGATTTCAAAGCCTAGGTTTTGGGGCTCCTCCCCCATGGGTGCCCCTCCCCCTAGCCTCCTCTAGACCCCATTGCCAAACTAATGTGGAAACAGGCTCCCTTTAATCCAGATTTTCTGGCTGAAGACCCCAATGTAGACCCCATTAATGGGGTCTACAGAAAACCCAGATTAAAGGCTGAGATGTACCCATATGGTCCAGGTTTCCCCAGCGGCGGTGGAAACAAATGTGTCCCAAATGGGTGCCAAGTTGGAAATGGAGTCATCTGGCTCACACCCAAATGGGTCCTTAATGGGTGCAAAAATGGGTACTTTCTGCCAGTGGAAAAACACCCTTAATCTCATCCCTTTTGAAAATTGGGTTTCTATATATTTAACTATAAAGAAAGCCTTATAATGGTGTTAAAACAGCAGCCTGCGTTTCATTAAATTTTGACAACCACTTCTGCTATGTGTTGCATCAAGGGAATCAAAGTGAAGATCTATAGCAGAAATTCTCAGACTCAGATACATCTATCCTATGTAATTTGTGTAAAAACAATTTCTTGGATTAGATCACCATGTGCCCACCTGATCCCATGAGCAGAAGGCGAGTTACAAGTTTGGTCACCAGTGAGCTACACTGATGACTCAGTCTATCATCTAAACATCCAGAAGGGCCCTTCCATTAAATGCTCCACAGAGCTTTGCCTTTTTTTCCTCACCCTGACTTTCCAAAATCGGAATCCTAAGAATTTATATGTGAAGCATGTTTTACACATCATTACTATCCACAGCATATATGGCATTATAATTGATCCCACAGTCAAGTGTGGCAAATGTGGTGCCAAAGACGAACAGCTCCCCTAAAGCTTCTGCTCCCCACATTTATTGCTTGCAGCAAACAAGAAACCAAAAGGCATGGCCTCAAAATACCACCCTAAGAGATGCAAGATCAATGACCCATCTTCTTTCTCTCAAAACGTATTATATCACTGCCTAGTCTGCATTTTAAAAGCTTTTCACACCTGAGGTGAGCACTGCCCTGATTTAAATCCCTCACCTTTCAATGTGTGAGAAAGGCAAGTGAGCATCGCACATCCACTTGAGCAGTAGATGGACAGTAACCAGGGCCGTGGCCACACCTAAGGTTTAATCCAGCTTCAGTCCACTTTCAGAGTGAGAGAACTCATCAGCAAAGTGGCCAGTAATTTTATTTCCATCTTATCTAGTCCAAAAGTGAATTTTCTGGGTTATTTAACACTGAAAGAAAGCAGCAGGTCACTTTGCTGATGTATCCTCTCGCTCTGAAAGTGGACTGAAGCTGGATTAAACCTTAAGTGCTGACCACAGCCTAGGTTTGTCCAGAAGCCCCAGATTCAAATCCCTATTTCCCCCATGAAGAAATTTCCCGTCAGCTCCACGTGGTTGCTGGAAAGGAAAATCTAGACCTGCTGGATTGAGGAGGCTGCTGGCATTTTAATTCGAAGCGGAAATAAGAGGGAGAATCTCTTACCCACCCACCTAGTGGTTAGGGAGCCGGACTCATATCTGGGAATACTGGGTTCGATTCCGCCCTCCCCCATGAAGCCAGCCGGGTGACCTTGCGCTAGTCACAGCTCTCTTCTGAGCTCCCACAGCCCCGCCCACCTCACAGGGTGTTCTGTTTTGGGGAGAAGAACAGAAGGTTTGTCAGCCGCTTTGAGTCCCTTTAAATGGGTGAGAAAAGCGGGGTAGAAAAGCCATGCCTTATTTAAAGTATTCATACCAGGATTTTACCCACCCCCAGGTTCGATTCCGAGCAGCGGGCTCCTTCCTTTCCCTAACCCACACCCTTCTAGGGCCCCTGCCCTGACCCCACTCCGCCAGGATCAACTAAGACCCCCCCCCCTCTTCTTCGCTCTCCCTCCAGCCCTTGACTCGCCTCCCTCCCCCCCGCCCTTACCGAGGAGGAAGCGCCTCCCGCTGATGGCGCCCATTCCTGCCCCCTTAAGAGCCTCCGACAACTCAACCTCTCGGCGCCGTCGTATCGAACCCTCTGCTGCTGTGCGCGCGGCCGCCGGCAAGGCAAGGCAAGGTAAGCGCTGGCTGGCTGGCTGGCTCCAAATGCTTCAGCGATCCCAGCCGTGGCCGCCGCTCATTGGTACTTCGGGCGCCCTCGTATTTGCATAGCCAATGGGGTTTCGACGGATCAGGGCCCCTCCAACTGGGCCTGCGCGGACGCTCGGGAAGGCGGGGTTAATTCCGCCCAGGAAGCGAACGAAGAGCTCCTAGAGAAGGGGGCGGAACCGGTTAGAGTCAATTCCAGTGTGTTTCCGGTCGCCTTTTTATGACGTAAAAGGGTTTGACTGCAGGGTGGGGGCAAGAGATAGAAGAACAGTGGAAGTAATTGAGGCTGCTGCGGCTGCGCCTTTATTTACTTATATTCCTCTCCGTAAGAAGAACGAGGGTTGGCTTTTCTACCCCGCTTTTCTCATCCATTTAAGGGGACTCAAAGCGGTTGACAAACCTTCTGTTCTTCTCCCCACCACAGAGGTGGGTGGGACTGTGAGAGCTCAGAGGAGAGCTGTGACTAGCCCAAGGTCACCCAACTGGCTTCATGGGGGAGGGCGGAATCGAACCCGGTATTCCGGCTCCCTAACCACTAGACCAAACCGGCTCACTACACCCATGCCTTGTTTAGGTGTAAGGGCAGGTTACAATAAAATTATAGAATCAGATAAAATAATTGACTAAAACAGAGAGATTATCGACTTCTGTGAAAATTCTTCACCATCATCAGCTCTTCCTTGTTTTTTGACATTACAAGCCAGGAAAATGTTACAGATATACAACATGTTGGTACTGTTCTAGATGGCCACACACCCTGCTGCTGGTCCACTCTGTTTCAGATGAAGTGACTATTATGCCAAATAGGGATCGATCCATGTCTACCCCAGAGCCTAGAAATCTTTATTCCTAGGCCCCGGAGGTGTGACAGCTGCAAAGCTTGCATGAGCTTTCTGGTTTGTGAGATCTACTTCAGGAAAGGAAGACTGTGAGAACACAGCTTGGGTCCTGAAGGAGCGCCTTCTCCCATATAGCCCTGCCTGTGCACTGAGATCTGAAGGAGAGGACCTTCTTGTAATTCCTTGCCACATGAGCCACAGGGACATGCAAGAGGGCCTTTTCTGTTGTGGCCCCTAGACTCTGGAACAGCATTCCTCTTGAGGTTTGCCAGGTGCCTATACTGTATAGTTTTCGGTGCCTGGTGAAAATGGTTCAAACAACATCCATAGTCGTCGCTGAAATGTCATATAGGCACTATCAAACTACCCAAACGTGAAAGAGAAAGGCACAAGAAGTGAAAAGCTTTGGATAACTTGACGGAAAAGGCAGCAGAGGCTATCCATTTCTTCAAGAACCTGTAGGGCAGTAAACAAGAGAAGATAGCAGGAAGCTAGAATTCCTCATAATTTACTTGATTTATTACTGAGTGAAGGGGGACGAGATGTCTTGCAAGTTTTTCAGCCCTGTTAAGCAGCAGTCCGGAGATCACGACAGCAAATGTGGTGAGTGAGGGAAGAGGAACCAGAAAGATACGGAACAGGAACATGAGAGGAGCCCTGCTGGACTGGGCCACAGCCTATCTAGTCCAGCATCTTGTTGCATATAATGGCCCCCCGACTGCTTCTGGGCATCTCAAACAAAAGACAAAGAAAATCCTTCACCTGCTCTCAAATCCCTGCAAAGGGCATTCAGAGGCATCCTGCCTGTCTCCCCAGCCTGGGGGATGTACCTGGGAATCCATTCTAGTACCCATTGATACACGTGTCATCCATGAATTTGTCTAACCCTTTCTTAAATCTGTTTAGGCTGGTTGCTGTTACCAACTGTTCTGGCAGCAAATTCCATAGACCGGCGGCCCTCTGGGTGAAGAAATACTTCCCCTTGTCTGATTTGACTTTCCTACCCCTCAACTTCATAGATCAAGAGCAAAGTAGAAAAGTATTTTTGACCACGTACAGAGCATCTGTCTTCTAGATTAACATTTACATTCTTGTAATCTTACATTCAGAATAAAAAATCATGTCTGCCTCCCTAAATCTAGGGCATTAAGCACTGCCATACCTCTCCTTATGGTTGTCTGAGACAAAACTCTTCAGGAAATGACTGCATTTTATAATATGTGGCAAAAATACACACAATTGGGTATCAATTGGGTAGCCACCAGTGCTTAAGCCAACACTTCTTACGTGCCTTCAGGTAGTTACTAATTTTTCTTGATTTGGTTAGATGTTTTGAAATACCCACTATTCAACTCCAAAGAGCTCCCATAATGATTTTCAATGAATCGTAAACAAAAACAAAAATAATACAAATTTTTAAAACTTAGGACAACTCAAAAGATTTTATACTTTATATAACATGGTTTTGTACAAGATGGTTTTGTTTTACGTGGTTGGTAAAATGTCCTTTGTTTATTCCAATTCCAGAAACTTTCAATAACATGATTTGGCCTCTGAGACCCCAGCAACGTACACTGGTAAACATGGATACTCCTTCACAGGGCATTCACTAGTGTGATTAACTTGCTCTAACTCCCGGTTTTCCAGAAATGGAAATTATTTGCATAGCATGGATTCCTGTGATAAGGCACTTTGTGGAACCAATACTGGATGTCTCAAGCATTGTAGAATTCAAAATGGTAAATGGCTAGGGCCCAGCTACACATACCATACATTTTAATCTACATTCAATGCACCTTCAGATTGAGAGAACACATGCATAAGGCACCAAATAACTAGAGAGGGGACTACAGCCATAAATCATAAATAAGACCAAGGCTGGAAACACCACAAAGTCTGGCATCAGTAGGAAGTTGTTGCCATGAGCACTGGCACAGACATTTGTAAGACCACCTTTGAAAATAGATCGGCCACTGCTTTAATTTCTGCTTTGGTGCTGCTTCAGGTCCAACTTCTAATTATTATTATTATTCCAACTTCTAATTATTATTATTATTATTTAAGGAATTTATATCCCGCCCTTCACCAAATGGTCCCAGGGTGGGTTATAACATGAACAAAACATATCTCATATTGAAACACAATTAAAAATATAACCCTCTCCCTCCCCGAACATGACAGCACCCCGAGGAAGCTATTTAAACAGCAAAAGCCTGCGTGAAAAGACACGTTTCCCTATCATCTGTTCTTGGAATGGTGAATTTCCTTCATGCCTTACTCAAGCAGTCCACATGTTGCAGGTCAATCTGTACATGAATTGTTTGATTATACAAACCCATTTGTGTATGAATGAATGGTTTAACTTGATTTGTGTATTTGTTTCCACTTGAAATATGCTGGCACACAGCAGGGCTGCCTAACCTACAGATGCTGTTTAAATAAAGTAACACTAACACTGAACACTGGCCATGAAGCCTGAGTCTAATGGCAGTTGTTATTCAGTAACATTTAATATATGTTGCTTTAATATATACTGTTATTGTTTTAATATGTTGATTTTAAATGTTGTTACCCACCCTGAGACCTTTAGGTATAGGGTGAGATAGAAATACAAATAATGAATCAGTGAATCAATAAACAAACAAATAAATAAAACATTTGCATGACCACAGCTCAACCCTCAATATACAAGACAAATAACTCATGGTAAAATAAATAAATGTTAAAAGTCTACTACTTTTAAATACTAGCCAAGTCTGATTCTATTTAGTTCAGTCTGTCTATGGTTGAGACCAAATGAATCTATCTGGAGTCCCTGGCCCCGCTTAAATTACTTGAAGCCATGGTGAGTTGAGCTGCCAGACTGGTAGGGCAGCAGGAAAGGGCCAAGGCAGCTACTGATCTTTCCAAAATGCATTTTTATCTGCTGTGAGGAGCTGGTTATTTGTATGTTTTGTTCATTCAACTTGGAACATAGTTAGGATGGAGAAAAATGGTTATTTTTCATACTAGGGCTACCTTGGTCCTTTGCTGCTCCTGATAAGTTCATTGAGTCAGAAAAGCTAGGTTGCAACCAGCAGAAAACCAAGGAAAGAAGTACTGACTGTCAGTGCCCTGACCTCCTTTTGCTTCCAGGTACAGGTCTGATTAAGTGGCTGCACTGCTGGAGATGAGATTCTGTATGCAGAACAAATTGGTAGATGAATCTTACTTAATTACAGTCAACAGGAGTGTATTCTGCTCCATGTCTGAATGTAGTAGCAGGCATGTAATTCTGCTCCCAACACTCATCTTTTTCCAGCTTTCATTTTTAAAGGTAATTGTATTTTCTTTGATAAGGACTAGTCCAATTTGCGATTTCTGCCAAAAAATGCTAATTTAGGACAGTTCTTACAGTGCCAAACCAAGGGCTTCTCTAGTTTGGTTGGTAATATGTTTTTTGCAGTGGCCAATTAAATCTACCTGGATAAATAAACACTTGCTCAGGCCATGGTCACAGCTTAACATTAAACCATCTTCAGTCCATTTTCAGATCTGACTGCTTGCATCTTTCATTTCTGTCTGCTTTATTTGTGGACTTTCCACCCTCCATTTGTACTTTCCTGAATAGTCCACAAATAAAATGGATAGAAATTAAATTTGTGAGCAGTCAGATCAGACGATGGACTGAAGAAGGTTTAAAGTGAAGGTGTGACCACAGCCTCAGGCCTCATCCCCAAGCAATTAAAAGTCTGTTAAAAAGGTTCTTTTGCCTCTGAGCGCCCCTATGCCCGGCTTTTCTCTGAGCTTCCAGCGGCACAAAAGGAGGAAAATCCGCAGTAAGAAGACTGCCCTTTAAAGAAGACTACCAGAGCAATTTTTGGAAGCCGCGGGTTTCCGTGGGGACTTTAGGTGTGTTTTAAATGCGCATTTTGCCGAGCCTCATGCGGACGCTTATTCCGGAATTGAACTGCACTTTTAAAGTCCGCTGGAACAGAGGGACAGTAGAGGCAAACTAGAGAGGCAAATAAGTTGTTTGGGGATGCAGCCTCAGACAAGTAGAATAGTCCGACCGAGTTTAAGGTATTTCCCATCTCAGCAACACTTAAGGGGAAAAAATAATACAGATCTTACTTCCTTTTACATGGTACACCAGAGGGCAGCATACTCCTATATGCAAAGTAGATATTAAAAGGGAAATGAGGAAGAATCAATTAAAAGGAAGAGTGTGTGATTTCTGTAAACATAATGAGTTATTTGAAATACTGTGTTATGAATAGTTTTCTTGGATTCACCAAATACTTAAGCTAGAAATAATCTTAGAGACAGTCTAGTCCAGTGCCTTACAAACGTTGCACAATTTTTTTCCTTCCATTGTGAACTTCATGAGTTTACTTTCATCATTCCATTGTGGCATTTCCCATGCTTATAAAAAGAAGCATCTGCCAAAAAACTTATCTTGAGCTGGGTCCAGACAGGAGGTCTACTTTGCAGGGACTTTGGAGCAGCAGTTAAAGTGTCAGACAGGTTTTACAATGCTCCACAGTCCCTGCAAAGTAAAACCCAGTGCTGCGGAGTTTCCCTCCACACCTCATTTTCCTAGTTGTTTGGGCAAGGATTTAGCCTCCCCTAGAGAACAGCAGGCCTCTCAGAGAGGGAGGGGATGACCATGTAGTTGGAAGAGCACTCCCTGCTGCTTCAAAGTATTGGGAGAACATGGTGATGTTCTGTTCCCTCACCGTTGTGAAGTCATCACTGTCTCTCAATGGAGTCTCAATTCATCTCCACTATAAATTCAGTGGAGGAAGAGTGAGCTATAAATGGAAGGTCCACAAATAAAACTGATAGAAATGAAAAGGTGTGAGCAGGCTGACCTAAAGATGGACCGAAGAAGGTTTACAGTGTAAACCTCAGTCTTCTATTATTGGAAACATCTCTCAACAGTTCCATCTTTATTATTATTATTATTATTATTATTATTATTATTATTATTATTATTATTATTATTATTATTATTATTATTATTATTATTATTATTATTATTATTATTATTATTATTATTATTATTATGTAAAAACAGCAGTTACACACAGCAAACAAGATGACTATGCTGGATTTTGTATTATATCACGAGTCGGGCACTTCCCAAGCACCTAGGACTGCGTGATGTATCAGCGAATTATGCGAGCAGACCCCAGGAAAGTGGCTTTTTGTAGTTGGCAGATGGATATCTTGTCAATGCCAATAGTTTTTAGGTGCCTGCTGAGATCTTTTGGCACCGCGCCCAGTGTGCCAAGGATGACTGGGACCACGCTCACTGGTTTTCGCCAGAGTCGCTGAAGTTCAATTCTCAGGTCTTCGTATCTGGTGAGCTTCTCCAACTGTTTTTCCTCAATTCTGCTGTCACCCGGAATAGCAACGTCGATGATCCACACCTTCTCTTTCTCAACAATTGTAATATCAGGAGTGTTATGCTCCAGTTTTCTGTCAGTCTGAAGCCTGAAATCCCAAAGTAGTTTTGCCTGTTCGTTTTCAACAACTTTTTCTGGCTTGTGATCCCACCAGTTCTTTGCCACTGGCAGATGATACTTTTGGCACAAGTTCCAGTGGATCATTTGTGCTACAGCATTGTGTCTCTGCTTGTAATCAGTTTGTGCAATCTTCTTGCAGCAGCTGAGTATATGGTCGATTGTTTCATCCACTTCTTTGCAGAGTCGGCACTTTCGATCTTCTCCTGATTTTTCAATTCTGGCTTTGATGGCATTTGTTCTTATTGCTTGTTCTTGTGCAGCAAGAATCAGTCCTTCTGTTTCCTTTTTCAATGTTCCATTCGTAAGCCAAGCCCAGGTCTTTTCCATGTCCACTTTGCCTTCGATCTTCTCCAGGAACTGCCCATGCAGTGCTTTATTGTGCCAGCTGTCCGTTCGGCATTAAATAGCAGTTTTCCGGTACTGGTTCTTGGTTTGCTGCACCTTGAGAAGCTTCTGGTTGTTGACTTCAATCAAAGCTGATTCTTTGCTTTCTGCCACGTAATCTGCTAATGCATGCTTCTCTTCTTCCACTGTTTGTTTCACTTGCAAAAGTCCTCTACGGCCTGCTTTCCTGGGCAAGTACAACCTATCGACATCACTCCGAGAATGTAGTGCATGGTGAATCGTCATCAGTTTTCTGGTTTTTCTGTCTAAGTTGTCCAATTCCAACTGAGTCCAGTTCACAATTCCCGCAGTGTATCTGATGACTGGTATGCCCCAGGTGTTTATGGCCTTAATGGTGTTACCACCATTCAATTTACTTTTCAAGATTTTTCTAGTCCTTTGGATATACTCTTTACTGACCACAGATTTCACATGGCCATGCTTAATGTTATCCAGTTGCAAGATGCCAAGGTATTTGTAGGCTTCTGGCTGGTGGGACCTGATGGCTTGACCATTTGGCATTTCAATGCCTTCACTTTCAGTAATCTTCCCCTTCTTCAGTGCCACTGTGGCACATTTGTCCAGGCCAAACTCCATACTGATGTCACTGCTGAATATTCGCACTGTGTTGGTCAGTGACTGGATCTCGATTTCAGATTTTCCATAAAGCTTCAAGTCATCCATGTACAGTAGATGGGAAATTTTCTGTGAATTCCTGGCAGTTTGATAGCCCAGGTTTGTTTTCTGTAGGATGAGTGACAGTGGGATCATAGAGATGATGAAAAGCAGTGGGGACAATGAATCCCCCTGGAAGATGCCCCTTTTGATGTTGATCAGTCCATAGCGTTCATTTCCGACAAAAAGCTCAGTCTTCTAGCGTTTCATTGCACTTTCTATAAATTTTGTGATGTTCTGACTGATCCTGATGGTTTCCAGGCACCTTGTGATCCAACTATGTGGCAGTGAATCAAAAGCTTTTTTATAGTCGATCCAAGTCACATGCAGGTTTGTTTTTCGGCTTTTGCAGTTCTCCAGAATTATTTTGTCAATCAGTAGCTGGTCTTTTGTGCCCCTGCTTCTCCGTTTGTTTCCTTTTTGCTCTACTGGCATGATGTTGTTGTCTTCGAGGTAGTCTTGAATCCTGTCTGCTATTATGCCTGTCAGCAGCTTGAGCATAGTAGGTAGACAAGTTATCGGCCTGTAGTTTCCTGGTATGGCTCCTTTGGCTACATCTTTCTGTATTAAGTATGTTTTGCCAGTTGTTAGCCATTCACTGATGTTTCCTGTTTGCAGCATTTCATTGAACAGTTCGACCATTTTTGCATGCAGGCTGGTCAGGTATTTGAGCCAGAAGCCATGCAACTGATCAATGCCAGGGGATGTCCAGTTCTTCACTTTCTTCACTCTTTTCATGACCATTTCAGGTGTTATTTCCAGCTGCTGCATTTGGTTCCTGGAGAATTTCTTCTCGAAATCCTTTATCCACCCAGCACTTTTGTTGTATTCTTTTTCAGCCTCCCAGAGATCTTTCCAGAAGTTGGTTGTTGCTTCTTTCTCTGGCTTTTCAATTTTCTTGTCTACTTGCTGATGCAGGCTCTGGTAGAACTGCCTCTGATTAGACTGGAACATTTGGTTCTGCCTGTACTGGATGATTCTTGCTTCATATCTTTCGATCTTCCTGGCTGTAGCTGTTATCTGCTGTTTCACGATTTCCAAAGCTTCATCAATTTTCCTTGTATCCAGCCAGTATTTTTTGATCAGATGTTCTTTAGTCTTCTCATTGTTCAGTTTCTTCTCCTTCATGATTTTTAGGTTTTTGGCATCTGATCTCAGGCTTTTCATTTTTAGTTCCAGTTGGACTTTCCACTTTGGATTTTCAGTTGATTTTCTAATTGGTTTTGGCTGCAGTAACCCTAGTTCTTCTGTTACTATCACAGCTGTACTGTAGGCGAGCTGGTTCAGTTCTTCGATTGTTGCTACCTGAACAGTTACAAGGGCAGAGTTGATGTCATTCATCAGTGGGACAAGTCGTTTTCTGCCTATAGTTTTTAGGGTTGGCAGCCGCATTCGCTCTGTACTTGATGCTGTATGAGCCATTATTCTGTCCTTCAGTTCCTGCTGTCTTTGAGACAATGTGCCAGGTGTTTCATCCATGACTTCATGCTGCTGTTCTCTTCTTGCAGAATTTCCAGATTTTCATCAGGTTCTAGTTGATCAGTGACTCCTGGTCTTGTTGGAGCTTCTATTGCTGCCACAATAGGCTTCGGTGCTTCAGTTTCATCAGCTTTTCGTATTTATTCGAGTTCAGCTTCACTGAACACTTTAGTCCCGCTTATGAATCTTCTCTGATCAGCTAGCCGCAGTTCTGTTACCTTCGGGTCTGGGTATTCTTGTTTCCATAGCTGGTGCATCCGTTTTTGATAGCCTCGTTTTCCAGGTTCTGATTTGTAGTAGCACTTCATGACTATACGATTCTCTGGCCTTGAGAATTTCTGCCGCTTCCTTGTTTGTGAATTTTGTTCCTGTAGCCCATCTGTCGACGGTTGCCCAGGTTCCTCAGCAACCGCCACGGTCCTTTTTATCCTGGGCGACGACCGAGCCAGTATAGACTTTTTTGTTTGTGTCTCCATTGTGATAAATGGGTTGGGTGCACTTAGTCTGGCTCCTCTGCTTTGACCACTCCAGCATGGTTGAACCTGCCAGTAGTTTGCACTACTGCCGGTCCAGCTCTCAGCTTCATTGGAGCACTCAAGCCCCACCGCCACGACAAGGCCACACCCATCGGGGGGATGATGATGATGATGATGATGATGATGATGATGATGATTCTACCAGTCACTTTGAAAAATGACTTCTCCCACCGTAAAGGCTAGAACTTACTTTATTTCAAATGAAGACAAACCAGAATTCATTGAGATTTTTGGATATGTAAATCTTGTATTTTTCTGTACTTTATTTCAAATATGGGGGAATTAAAGATGAACCCACAGAATACAGGCACATTTTCTCTATCCTGCTTCGGTCAAGCAATTTTTTAAAAAGACCATGGTTGGAGCAGCTGTATTGTTATTAGAAGGTTAGTAACTAAAATTACTTATAAAATTCACGCTTGTTCTTCTTGCTCATACAGTATTAACCCCTCTTCAGTTATGTCTCTTTCTACAAAATGTTATCAGAATTCCATTATAGGCTACATTTTGGAGTTGAGATAGCATATTATACAGTGGGAATAAGTCTTGTAAGGTAGATTTTCTGTTCTCTAGAAAGGTTCTGAATTGAGCTGATCCAAAAGAACCATGGCAGAAGGCATGCCCATAATACTACATATGCTCTGAAACTTTGTAGACATTCTGGGGAACATACGTGAAAAGGGATTATTGTTAGGGGCATCTGTATAAAAGTCACAGGGAAATGTCATTTATAGGCTACCCTTGACGGTCACATAATTCCATGAAAGTAGTCTCTGAATTTGAAATGCAGCTTCTGGACTACATTCCAGGAAGCAGACTGTCCTTTATATCACCAGTCAGGCCATTGGCTAGAACATGGCATACAAAGACACAGATACATGCCATACATGTATCCTCTTTGCTCTTTTAGCTTACTTCTTCATGTGGAGGCCTTATCTGAACAAATGTTCATTAAGCTACTGACTTTGTTATTTTCTCCTAGAAGAAGCATATATAGGTCGTGTCTTCACGGCAACCTTATCTCACATTCAAAACGTTTTCAATCCTCGGAGTCCGCATGGCAGTTTGGCTTAACACACCTTCTCCGTGTTAAACCACCCCAAAGCATGGTGAATCTCAATCCTGATTTCAACAGGTCTCACTCCGGATTGTGTGCTTGAAATGTTTTACATTTTTTACTGTGGAGACCGTACCATGTTAAGGGATGAGAATCCATGTTTAGGGTTTCCCTCCCCCAATAGCTTGCTTCCAAAGATAGTGATTTCATTGAAAAAATCCACCCTCAAAACAGCCACTATAAAAATCCAGTCCTTAAAGCTACACTGTAGCGATGTAGCCTCTTCATACCTTAATAACAATGTTGCAGTTTTGCACAATTCTAGCTCTTTGAAAGTTCTGACCTTTAAAAAAGGGAAAGGAAAGGAAAGCCCTGGAGTTTCTGTTTTAAAGGCTGTGGCTGTGAAGGGGGTTTGAGTTGCTGCTGCTGCTGCTGTGTGCCCTGGGAAATGGGGAGAGGAGGGCAAAGAATCGCTGGCTGCTGGTGCCGTTTTTCCTCCATCCAGGCAAGGCAGCCACCCAGCTAGGCTCCATGAAGGGGTCTGTTATGGGTGGTACGTTCACGCCAGGAGGAAGAGACAGGTCAGCCCCGAAAAGCGGCTTTTAAAAGGTAGCCACTGGAGCCCCCCCTTGAGTCACATATGTCCTCAGAATCCAGATTGAACGCGATTAAGCTGAAAGTAATGGGAACAGGCAAATTCGCATTTGCATCCGGTTCTGTTATCTCGGTTTAAGGAAAGCGAAATAAGGTTGCCATGAAGACATGGCCATACAGAAGCAAACTGGCTGTTAATAACTTAGTTATTTTTTAAAAACTTTCTCTTATTTCCCACATTAGGACTGAGATAAGCCCCATACAGGGCTGTGTGGCACATGTCCCTCATGTGCATTTATAAAATCAAACTAACCTATACCTTGTCAGTTCCTCCCTCACATGCTAAGTGACTCTGGAGTGAGGACAGTCATATGTGCAGACAGCCAGAGATCCAGCTGCTGCTTTCAGCATGCAAGAAGGCATGAGTTGGGTAACAGGAAGGTATCCAGGCCTACCAGGGGCCTACCTAACCCTAAACCCTTATCCCTAAGCCTAGTTCTACTGGGCGCCTACCTAACCCTAACCTTTGACCCTACCAGGGGCCTGCTAACCTTTTACCCTAAGCCCTTAACTCCAGCCTTCATGAATGACTGACATCAAGGAATGATTAGAGATTTAGTTCAATCATATCTGCCCAAGACTGCTCCGGGACAATGCCAGTGTATAGCACTGTTAGCATGTACAGGTATCCTACAGATGAATGGCAGCATGCTGAGCAGTTGTGTCTATATAGGAAGCATAGGAAACTTTTAGTGCCATGTTTATGGCATTAACAGTTATGTTTTTGAAAGGCCAGTCAAGCAGCATGGGGCACACGGAAGATCTTTTTTTGTTCTTAGGCTTTTAACAGCTCTGAGGAACAGTGTGTGTGTGAAAGCAAGTTTTATTCCCTATGGCTAATTGGTCACTTTCATGGAACTGCATCCATTTCTAAAAGTAAACAACAGAAGCCTTCCTGATTCAAAGCAATGGAAGATGACTGATTAATTCATCATAAACTGTCAATTTCTGTGGAGATGATACAGTGTTCAAGATCTCTCTAATCAGAGGCCAAGTGGCTTCAAGAGATTACAGAACTGATAATGGAGATAAACTGCAGCTGCTACGAAATAATTCTTAAATAAACTCTAGATAAAGCAGAGATTTCTACTGCAAGGAAGCACCTATATTGTTAAAAAAGGTTTCTGAATTATCAGGTTGAATAATAGAATCACATTTCTTTATGCTTTTCAAAAAAGGGTGAAAATGTAATAAGAGGAGAACAGTATTTAACACACATACAAGAGGAAAGAAAATTATATGGGGCAATTCACAGACATTACTCACTAAGTTCTCAGTAAAGATCAATAGAGAGCAGTAACACTAGTAAAGCCTACAAACAGTTTAATTATAGTCCTTGAAAGGCTTTGCACCTTATGGGTGCCTCCAAATGGCAAGAGGAATATTGTGGGACCTTCTTTAGAATCTGAAATTCTGAAAATCTCAAGCTACCTTATCTGTGGGCTGTTTGCATTATTGCGGCTGTTAAAAAAAAAAACTGGGCTTGTCCCCATGCTGAATATACTCCGCAGCAAACCTGAGTTCACCTTGGAGCATCCCCAAGCAAAGCCTCTAATCCAGGCTACATGTGGGACAAATTGCACAAATCTGCGGCAAAAAAAACCCTTTCCACCTGTTCTCACTATGAATTAGGAGGCAATCACGCATTATCCTGGAGGCATGGGGATGCTCCTGGGGTATTGGGGGCAGAGATTGTCCATCGCAGCATTAGCAGGCAGGGTTTCACCTGTGCTCACTTTCTCTGCTATGTGCACTGCAATCACAACTGCTTGGGGGATTTCTTCAAAGAAATTAGGCTGAAAGAGAAGGGATGAGGGTGTCAAATGTCTGTTCAAATGTCTCTCCGACTACAAGTATGACACCCCCCTTCCCTGATCACCTGATTGGCAAGACACACGTGGGTAAAGGGCTTGATTTAGTGCACATGAGTGCTGCTTTGCCTTAATGGGTGAAGCACCCATGGCCTTCCTGCACTCAGCTGAAAATATCAGAAGAAGCTGCTGTCAGGCGGAGGTATGCCTGCTGTCAAGTGGAGGTGTGTACCTCCGCTAAAGTGATAGAAGCACTGAGCCGCAGCTTCAAGCAAGGAGCCACTTTCCCTTCCTATTATGCCCCCTTTTCTCATTTTCTATCTTATCTAAGCTGTGTGTGGTGTGCTTGGAGGTGCAACCGGGAGGGGTTTCCCCTGTCATCGCTGCAGCAGGCAGGACAGAGCATGGTGACGTCAGCTGGGCTTCCTATCAGGGGGTACGGGGTGGAGAAAAAATGATGTGGCTCCCCAATGCAGGGGTTTACCACGGTTTTCATGGGGACAGGCAGATTCGGCTTGAACCCACACCCTCCTCAACCGTATGGGGATGTGGTAATTTGAACTACAATGCGTATTGGGGATGACCCAATTCAACACCGCAATAAACAGAGCCCATGGGGATGCAGCCTGAATATTAGCAAGTACCTACCCAATTTCCTTTTTCCCCCCTGGGCTTTCTAGCATCCAGGTCTTATGGGTGAAGAACTGTAACGTAAACTGCTGACAGACACGGAGTGCTTCTGCACTTACTGTATAAAATTCAGATTAAGGAAATCCAGATTTCTAAAATCTGTCATTGGCAAAATCCAGATGAAATAGGTATGGATCTAAATGAGGTCCAAAACATCTTCACGTTTATTGCTGAAACGGATTGTGATGGATGCAATAGGTGGTTGCCGTGTGCACACCGTAGCACCGACCCTTAGAAGGATCCGGCCTCATTGCAGAAGTGCCACTTCGGGATTGGATCACGCAGCTGTCAGTCACAGGTTGCAGGATGTGCAGGACTGCATAGGGGCACGATGGGGGCAGACTGACAACTTCCAGTCCATCCCCCATCCATCCTTTATGTGTGGAAGTGTATTTTGCTGATCCGGAATTTGTGTGCAAGAACTCATTGGAGACCTCATTTTTCAGATCGTCAACAAAACCTGATTAGAGGGCCTCTAGACCCAATTAGGAACAGATCTCCCATGATGCCATGGGGAAGCAGCGTCCTTAATGGGGCCTTATTTCATCCTGATGTTTGGCAGGTACCTTGAACATGCATGCCATATGTGTCCTTATCAGGTGCTTAATGGGGTCTTAAGTTCACGTGCGAAAACACTCACAGATAGCTATTTGATATTAGAACAAATCCAGAGCCATTGCTGAATTCCCCATAATATGACCTGGAACAATAGTATTACTGGGATTGCCACAGATATGTGTGGAAATCCTACTATAGTCCCAGGGGAAAAGTGGGGTTTTACCTGCTTCTGAAGGCATCCTATGTGTTTACACTAGATCAGATGGTGCTATAATAAGTCCAACAGAGATATACCAAGTGCCAACATTGTATGAGTTTTGGTGCCTAGTTAAAACCCATTACTTCACCCAGGTCTTTCACGTTTATTTCCTTCCTATTGTGGTTCTGCTAAGACGCCTTTGTGGTATTTTAATTAGTATTTTAATTAAGTATTTTTTTAATTTAAAAATGTTCTATTGATTTTAGGTTTTAGGTTTTGATTAATGCTGAGCCTACCCTGGGGCCATTTGATGAAGAGCAGGATATAAATAAACAGAAAAAAATCTGTTATCTAGAAAATCACTACAAATTAAGGAAAAAATAAATGCAGATGAGCAACACAGAAATTATTGGATGTGATTATTTAAAAATAATTGTTTATAAAAGGAAAATAAAAGGCTGACAACTCCAGAGAAAGCCAAACTAGTATGCTTAAGACATGTATTTAATACATCATCTAAAAATCTAAAAATAAAAACATTGGAATGAAGGTTGGTGCAACAAACCCCATCTATAGGGCTGTAATATGTCTTAGTCAGTTGTTTTTATTTATTTCATCGAAAGTTAGCAGAGGGGTTAGTTAGTTGATTAGTTTGTTTGTTATCTAGGTAGCTAGCGCTAGGGATGCAGGTGATAAACCAGAGATGCATCTCAGCCTTGCAGAGGTATACACAATTTCTTCTTTTTTCGAATCTGTTTTTACTATTACATGTAAACTTCTCAGACCAGTTATGGCTGGGGTCTGCCCATTTCAAAAGTGTTGACTGTGAGACAGCTAATAGGTTTTGAAGAGAAGCACTTGACCCTTCTGTTGACCACATGCAGCATAAGAAGGTTTCCATGTGTTGCTTTTCTCCAGACTGAAGAAGTTTAAAAATTCTGTATGCCATTGGTGCAGATCCTTAAAAGTGGTTCCTTAGCCTGAAGAGGACCAGGAACAACCAGAGGTCAGAGTACCAGCCATATACATAATATTCTGCTGTGACAGCACAGGAGAACTGTCCCTGGCCAGTTCAAACACTTCTGGTGAGAAAATAAAGGGCAGAGGGTAACCAAGTGATATGAAGGTCTGGACAATTTGGGGCTGTTCTCAGTTTCTCTCCATCTGCCAGGAGGGAACCTGCCAGTGGGAATTGCTTCAGAGCAATTAGACTCTCACCTGAACAGGAAGCCAAAGTGCTTGATGGTCCCTTTATATTCTTTTCAGGGAAAGGAGACTTTTCTTAGAGGTGGAGGAGCAATTAAATGCAGTGCTTCTGGGGCCATCACCACGGACAAAATGACAAGTTGTCTCCTATAGTAAGTCCGCAACACTTTTAGTGCGAGAGGAAATTGTGTGCTACCCCTGAAGGGATATATGCAGGATGAGAATGGTCCCCATCCTTGGCTAGGAGAAATAGTGGCTATGTCCCCAAGCAACTTATTTGCCTCTCTAGTTTTCTTCTACTGTCCCTCTATTCCAGCGGACTTTAAAAGGGCTATTCAATTCCGGAATAAGCATCCTCATGAGGTTCGGTAAAACATGAATTTTAAACGCACCTACCATCCCCAAGGAAGCGTGTTTTGTTTGCCCGCATCTTTTTCTCCTCGTCCCCTCTCTGCTTGATAGGGTGCTGGGGAGACAATCCCCAACAAGTCCAAAAGAAAAATAACCATATTTACAAGTTCTCTGTTCGTCTCCCCTGCCTGCAAAACCCACTTTGGGATCCAGAGCTTGCTTCCAAAGATAGTGATTTTAATCACTGTAAAAATCCACCCCGTACAGCAGCCGTTACACTGTAGGAATCCACCCACTTCACACCTGATAACAATGTTGCAATTCTCTGCAATTCTGGCTCTTTAAAAGTTCTGACCTTTAGAAAGGGAAAGGAAGGGAAGGTGCTGCTGTTCTGGGTAAAAACCCTAGCAAAGAAGGAAACAGCCTGGTTTCCCATCCTTTTTAGAATGGGGGTTCATAGGCAGCATGTAATGGTGGAGAGCACAGCGGAAAGGGGCGGAAATGTCAGAGAAAATCAATGCTTATAATTGGATAAGAGGAAATGGGGAGAACACCCCTAAAACTACAGTTTCCTCTCCAAAAAGTCCACTTTGGTGTTCCCACTGGACAAAATAGAACAGTCTGGCTATGTTCCTATTCAAGATTAAAGAGCTTTGAAATTGTTTTCAGAGCTGAGCATTCCCAAAAGTTCAAAGGAATCTGCAGGATTAAAGATCCCAAAACCAGATTAACTATATTCGAATCTAAACGGCTGCTGGATTTATTTATTTATTTATTTATTTATTTATTTATTTATTTATTTATTTATTTATTTATTTATTTATTTATTTATTTATTTATTTATTTATTTATTTATTTATTTATTTATTTATTTATTTATTTATTTATTTATTTACATATATATCCTGCCCTATACCCTAGGGTCTCAGGGTGGGTAACAGCATATTTAAAAGACAAAAATATTTAAAATAAAACCATATATATAAAACAGTATAAAACAACAATGTTACAGTGGGGGGAAACTGTGCAAGCATTTTTACAGGGGAGAAAATCATGCTTTAGAGACATTCTCTTCAGTTTCCCCTGATCCAATAATCAGCTGTCATTTCCTTCCCTTTTCTCCCTCCCCATGATGTGCTAAGGCAAGATTGAGCAGAGCCTACAATGTAATGAGAGATCAGACATTACAAATGTAAAGAAATATCAGACCATGGGGGGAGAGTGATTTTACTTAAAGAGACAGCTATTGAAAAGACTTTGTGCTCAATGCTTGCTGGTGGCTTTTGAATGCCTGCCTACTTCGTCCATCCTCCCTCCTTCCCTTCCCTGTCACAATCTCTATTCCCTCCTTCCTCACCTGGTTTTCCCCCTCCCCCCTGCCATTTCGCTGCTTTGGTGTACCACTCTATCATAAAACAAAGGGGAAGTGATTTTTAATCTTCTAGTGATGTGCTACGGTGTGTGGAAAACTGTTGCCATGACCTGAATCAGGGGCAAGCTTATATAGGGGGTGGGGTTTGGATTGCCCACCCTGATGAAGTCCAGGTATAATGGGAAAGAGAGGGGGGGAGGGATTTTCTCCCCTGAAAATCTGCATAATAAGATACCAGTGGGAATGCAAAAAGAAAGAAAGAAAAGCTTACTGCTGATTTAAAAAACCCAGATTAAAACCCGGACTAAATTGTCCAGTGGGAACACACAGCCTCTGATCCTCAGAACAGCACTAGGACTCATTTAATCCACATACAGATAGTCTGCTTTTGGGGAGCTTTAGCTCACAAAAGGTATGGATTTTTAAAGAACCGCGGGAACTCTGAAGACTCAAAATGGTCTCTAAACTGATTATATGCTTTGTGGGAATGGGACCTTTATTGTCTTCTTAAACCACAGAACAACCATAAGGCATATATACCTTCACCTCTCCTTTTACACTTCAAAATATACCTCCGCCTTTCCTATAAATTTCAAATATATCTTCCCAGGCCTGTGAAAGGAGAATCATTTCCCCTCCTCAGGTTCAACGGAGCAAATCAAGCTGAGGAAAAAGTCCATCACATTTTTACCCAGGGTTGAGTTGGGGGTTTTGTTTGTAAAGAGACTGTACACAACGTCTATCTCTTAATAGCCTACTCTCCTGCCCCAGTGGGGGCAGCACAGGGACTGCTTTCTCCTGATACAAAGATTAGTTGATTCAATTAATCACTGTAATAGTTCTGAGGGGTGCCTCTAGTTCAGCGGGGTCTGATGCTGCAATCTGTATATACAGCTTTTCTCATGAATCAAAAGGTTCCTCTTTTAAGCTAGAGAGAGGATAAGTTCAGAAGAAAATGATGTAGTTCAACAGGAAGGCCATCTTCATTTAACCTCTCAAAATTACACCTTCTAAAATAAAAAGGCAGCTAGTTTCAAGCAAGAAAAAAGTAAATGCATTTCAATGTATTTCATATTAAAGAACACAGTGCCCACCCATGGCAGTGCTCTGAGGAGGGACTTACCCATTGGTCATCCATCCACAGAGGAAAACCTGTTAGGCTGCCTGGTCACAGAATGGAGCAGATGAGCAGTAATAGCAGTAGGAAACTCTAAACAGCTTAATCCATAAGTAAGTTATACTTCTGAAGCAAATATAATATTTACATGCATTTTTCAGCATCTCATTGAAAATGAACAAAGAGTATGAAGATAAAAGGGAATGTCGGAACATTCTGAGTGTTCCGGTTCTTTAGGCTGCTGGTTTTTGGCTGCTTATTCTGCTTTTTTCCCATGCAGATGTTGATCAATGGGTGGGTTTAAAATGCATTTAACATTCCCTAATTGACCATCTGTTTTGTGTGTATTACTAAATTTTGACAGATAAACAAGGAGGGGGGGGGGGAAATGACCAGGCAAAGAGGGAAACTTTTTCCTCCCAGCCCAAGGAAGTTAAGTAAGAGGAGGGAAGAAAGCTAATCATCCCCCTTTTCCCACACACAATCAAAGATCCAGATCTTGCATCCAGATCTTTGAGATGGGGTCCTCCTGGAGATCTGGATCTTGAAGATGCCTGAAGACCCTATTGTGGACACCTTTAATCAGGTCCACACAAAATCCAGATTTAAGGGCCTGAAGGACCCATTAAATCCAGGTTTCCCCTGCCCTCGTGGGGACAGAGCCTCGCAGATGGGGCCTTCAGTGGGGTCCAAGTGAGGACAGGGTCTTCCTGATTGGTACCAGTCAGGTACTAATCAGGCTCCTAATGGGGTCTTAGAAGGGTTCTAAGCCCTAGTGGAAAAAGGCCTAAGCAAGCTGGGAGAAAATAGGGAAGGAGACACCATGATCAGGAAGGTGGTTTCCCCCCAGTGAGTCTCATCCACTGCACTCTGGGTGTGCTGATCCCTGTGATTTCCCCAAATGTAGGAAACTTGCCTGCATAATTTTCAGTAATGGGGAACTGCATTTGCACTTTTCCCTGGGGGGAAAAATATACAGTGTGTCATGTGATACAGAAAATAAAAAAATTATATGTTGGAAAGCTGGACTTTCCCCCAAATTTTAAAAGATCTATATATATCAACTAGAGACGAAGTCTCAAGAGAAAGAAACAAAAGCATAGATACACGACAAAAGCCAGGACTGAGATGACTGAATTTAGAACTTGTACAAAAGTTTTGGGATAAGTCATTATTTAATCCATTAAAGAGCCAAGCATGGAGTGAATAATAACTTTTCCTTGGCAAAAAATGATCTGAAAAGCAATTTCCAGCTAAGGTTGAAAAGCCACACAGATTAATAAAGTTTAAGAAACATCCCTTTGGCATAATATAGCATTTTCAATTTTCTCAGTAAAGGGCAGAAAAACCAATAGTTGGTGCCTTTATATTTTTGTGCGGAAAGTAAGATTTCAGTGCCCTTCTTCACAGTGTATCTGTTCTGAGTAATTAACTTTCAAAAAGAAATAGAGAAAATAGAGTCATCAGCATTAACTATGACAGATCTAGGTGCGTGTGTGTGTGTGGGTTCAGTACAGCAGATGGGAAATGGGCACATTTTCTTCTCCCATGCTGAGTGCCCAGTGTCAGATAAGCACACTGTTTCTGTGCAGTTAGGCAGCCCTGGTCAGACAGGACCAGTGGAAAAATACTACAGGAAGTCCATGTATGGCAATGCGGGATGGTGGTGGTGGTGGACTGGACAGAACCAGATTTACTGCAAGGATATTGCTACAGGAAGAACATAGGAAGCTCAGGAACCAATAGAAGCCTGTCTATAGAGCATGCTATGCACGTGAACAGCTCCTGTAAACTATCCTTGGGTGCTGTATTGTTTTCATGTACTTTGTACATGCTATGGCTTCTTGAGACCTTCTTGAGAGAGATATGGCAAGAGTTACAGTGCCCTGGGATTTATCCTTTGGCCTAGTAACTTTGCTTCATACTTCAGCTGAAATGGGCAAAAATGCACCCCCACAGGTCAGTGTAGAGCTTTTTGCACCAGTGTGTGGTGTTCTGGGAGTGGGTAGGCTGCCCCATTGTGGATCAAGCAACCCATCCCAAGCTGGTACGGGCTGCTGGTGAAATAGAACAGGACTCTCTGCATTTGGATGGCCTATTTTGCTTCTTGCCACTACCTCCAGAGAGCCCTCAGAGACAGTGGCAAGGCTCTGAAGGCTGGGAGTTTCCAGCTTGACTGATTTTGAGGCAGTCATACTTCTAACAATGATTCCTGGAATGCCACTGAAAAAGGTTCCCCTGGTATATAGGATCATGAGGGTATGTCGCCTTTACATCTCTATAGTTCAGTACACCAACCCTGGGCTGATTGTAAATCCCAACAGTTACACCAGGCTAGGGCGTCATTTCCAGTGCCCTAGCCCTTTCCACTCTTCATCCAATGTGGATGAAGAGTGGCGAGGACACAGGGCTGTGTACCTGCATTTGTTGCCTAGTTTGACTTCGAAGCCACTTCGGAGATTGCACCCCTGTCCCCCCAAACACCTGGGGTGACAAGCAGACCCCTCATGGGTAGATCCGGATTTCCAAATGGGTGCTCCGGTGTTTCCACGGCAGGGAGGCTAGCACCCATTGCTATTGGGTGCTAGACCACCCATGGAAACACATTGGGTACTTCCTTTAATCTGGATCTACTAGATCTGGATTAAGGAATGTAACCATTCCTTAGATCTGGATCTTCTTAGATCTGGATTAAAGGAGTGCGGTGGAAAAGCACCCAAGGTTAATGGCAGTAGCCATATTTCATCGAGACAAGGGTTCTTTGTACCGTTTGCATAGGGCTCACCTAATCTGAAGGAGGACATGGCTGTTATACAGAGTCTAGAATGGTCAGGTAAGGCACCTGATGGTCCCAGGGCTCTCTGAGCTTCTGCACATCCCTAGACTGATACATAAAAACTGTAAAACTATTCAGTATTGATTTAAAAGTGCCAAAGGCTCTAGGTCAGTGATTCCCAACCTGGGGTAAATGTACCACCCCCAACCACCCCCAAAGATATGAATCAAGGTATTTAAAGGTATGCAAAAAAATAAAAATAAAAATTGAATAATGACAGAAAAGGGCACATAACAGCAACTATATGAAATGCAAACATTTTGCTAATATGGATACACATTATGGGAATGGGCTGCCAAGGGATATTCAAGTGAAAAAAGATTGGGAACTCTATGTGTTTGTTTGTTTTTAAATCATTCCTTTCGGATGAACTCTTTTTTATTATAATAATGTCACAAACACTGAAATAATGTTGCTGTTACTCTCATAGCTGTTACAGATAAAAGCAATCTTTTGATATGTTATTTATCGGATTTTCTTTCCTTCCAGAATTGCCAATAACATTAGCTACACCAGACATAGTTTTCAAATTTAGAACCTTATAAATTGCAGTTCTGTGCAGAGAATAGAGAAAGAGAGCTATTTGAAATGGGTATTGAGCACCTTAACAAAACGACAGTTTCTGCAATCCTTTGTTGTTATTGTTTATTTGTTTTTAAGTTTCAGGTAGTTTAAAAAGAGAGTAAGTGTATTTAAAATATAGAATAGCTGAAATACTCACTAAATATGATAACATACTGGAGATGGAAACACCATGTGAACATTATGTCAAACCACATGAACTTGAAAAATCTGTATCTCAGTTGCCAACAATTTTGTTCTTATTTTGCACCTGGAAGATCCAGCAGTCTTGCTACAATTGAAAACTGATACTTCCTCATCAGAACTAAATTACACCACAATCCATTAATAATTTATAATGTGAATTGGACCAATTCTCAAATTGACTGCGTGACCCTTTAAAATCTGCACTTGGGATAGTACCTCTATTCTCTCTTGTGTGTTAATAAGACTACATTTTTTCTTTTCTGAACCAACAGAATATGCCCTGTCTTGCTTATTCACAACTCCCCATACCTCATAGGAGTTTACAGACAGTCCTTCCACAGGGATTATCAGTTAACCCATTTTGCTAGGTTAGAAGGTAGAGGTTAGCACACGGAGCTTTATGCCTGAGCAAGAATGTGAAACTTGATTTCACTAGGCTTATGAAGAACACTAGACATATACGACCAGCTAGTGACAGCAGACATAAATATTTTAATGTATGTGTGCTTAGATCCATCCTAGATTGTGGATTTAGTAAAACATATGAACATAAGAACTGTCTTGCTGTATTGGATATGTCATTTACATTGTCCAACGGCCTGTTCTCACAGTGGCTAATAGTTGCATTAGAAACATATGTTTAGCTTTTAGAAACATAGGACCTTTCTGCACTGGGCAGCTTATTATGCAGACTTGAAGGGGAGAAACCCCCTCCCTCTTCTCCTTTCTGTCATACCGTATATAAGCCTGATTCAGATCACAATGTGGAAGCAGAGAGGGAAGCAAAAGGTGCGGGTGGAAGGAAGGAGGGGAGGAGAAGGATGGAAACTTCCAAAGTCTCACACTCGCTGGCAGAAGAGTCCCTCTTTGCCAATCAGAGGGGCAAAGTAAGCATCAGCTTTACACAGCATCGTGAAGTAGCAGGCATCTTAAAGTCTTCCTGATCCCTGTCTTTTTAAGTAAAATCAGACTCTCCCCACTATGGTCTGGTATCTCGTTACATTGATCTCTCATTACATTGTAAGCTGCTCACTCTCACACTTTTAGCAAAGCCCAAACCTTAGCATGTAATGGGGAGAGGGAGAAAAGGGAAGGAAATCATAGCTTATCGTTGGATCAGGGGGAACTGAGGAGAATGCCCCTAAAACATAGTTCCCCATCCCCCAAAACCCGCTTGAGTTCCCATTGCTAAATAGTGAGGATTAGTTCTAAATCCAGCACCGAGACTTCATTTGAAAACAGATAATCTGTATTTCAGGACCATTAATCCTCAGAAACTGCGGATTCCTCTGATCCTTTGGGAATGCTAAGCTCTGAAAATGAATTCAAAGATCTTTAAATCTTAAATGGAAACTTGCCCTCAGTCAGCTTTGTGCTTCCATGTAAAATGTTATGGGGAATGCACAGAAAAATATGTCCTGGGCCCAAGCCCCGAAGGCTTTGATCAGAGACACAGGGAAAAAAGAAAGAAGAAGAAAGCATGTTTCTTCTCAGAGGCAGCTCAGAGGTATTCTTTACCCAAGAGTCTGCCCCTCAACCTCTCCTGAATACTCTATGCTAGAAGAGATAGGTTAGAGAAGGCATGGGAACATGAAGTTGAGACACTGTCTTTCTCTGAACACAGCCTTGGTTAGCACTGATGACCACATCACCGTCTGCTTCTGCAGCTTTTCCATGTTTGAAGAAGTTGTGTTAGAAAGAAAACTTTTTATTCCAATGATCCACAATTCAGGATTACACCTACTTCAATATTGTATTTGGCCTTCAGAATAATAGAATTACTGCCAATGAGGTCTGTGCTATGTGTGCATATAAATGCCTGGGGAAAGCAGCTACTATTTCTAACAGGGTCCAAAAGTGAATATTAAATCACTTACAAAATCTGTCGGCGAAGAATGCGGTAATACATTCTGACATACTCAAGGAAGACTGACAGAACAACAGAGAACTGAATATCTAAGCAGCTAATCTAGTGTACTGAGAGGCACTTCCGATTCTATTGTCTGTAGTATATAAATCCAGGACGGAATGACAAGAACTTTAGATGGAATTCTAAAAGCCCTTTGCCTTTATCACAAGGTCACATCTTTGGGAGTTGACGCTGGTTGACTCTAAATGAAGCAGCTGTTGCTGAGGCCTTGGTGAAAAGCCTCAGATGCCTTGCTGAAGTCAGTGGACTTAACATGGAAGCTATCATAAAAGCAGAACCTGGCAAGTTGGTAGTGGCAGGAGTGACTGAGCCTAGTCGCCCAAACTCCCTGTTCCCAGGTACTTCGAAGAAACACCCAAAGTTTAAAATAAATTGGTTTATTAAGATAAAAAACAAAATACAAGCAGTAACAGTAAGATGCAATAAAGAAAGATTAGGCAAAGTTCTGGCAAGCAAAGTAATATTTCCACAGCGGATCTGAAGTCCAAAGGCCTTTTCACACTACAGCCAAGTGGCTATAGTGCAGTAAAGCTAGGGCACGCAGGGACAGATTCCCCATTCACACCTAGGCAGGTAAAGACACGTTCCCAGGCGTCCCTTACCTGCCTACATGCGAATGTGGAATCCACCCCTCCATGCCCTAGCCTGAAAAGGCTGGCACGGGGGCGGGACACCCCTCTCAGGCCTATTGCCATTGGGCCATGTCGGCCCACTGGCTGGCAGGCTGGTTCCATCCTTGGGATCCTGCAGGCTCTACCAACCCGATTGGGTCAGCTGCAGTCCACAGCGACCCCCCTAGGCATCCCCCCCACCCAGGTCCATGCGCTTCCCCCCGGATGCGCATGCATGACTTATCTTGTCACTGCTGGGGACCAGACTGCAAGCCTGTGGGCGGGGCTTCCTAGTTCGGTTTGCGGCATTGTGTGCCTCTGCCACGGCCTGTGACTGGTCAATGGTGCACCTGCAGAGAATGCCTGGGATTGAACCAGGCATTCTTGCAGCCGTGCACCACTGACCAATCACAGGCTGCGGCGTACGCTGGCGCACAACACCACAGGCCAAACTAACAAGCCCTGCCAGGCCACACGAAGACCACATCGGACCTGAGGCCCAACAAGGTAAGTGGATCCTACGCGGGTTGGGGGGATAAGTTCCATTAGCATTAATAAGATTTTCCTTCTTCCCCATTACAGTTGCTGCATAATGCATTAATTTTTAGCCAGGTCAGAGGGACAAGGCTTCAATACTCCCTTAACTCTGAAATACCAGTATGTTCACAACTTCATAATAATTTTTACAGAATCGTCAGTTGATGGATATCTAAAATAGCAGTGACAGGCCCAGCAGAGAGGCTAATTACAGTCCTAAAGCTACATGCCTATATCTATTTCTAGTCTGTGTTACACAAATGTTCATTAGCCTACAATTTAACATTTGATTTAAACACATTTAAATCTATTTTGCTATGACACACTGCAAAAGTGAAGCAACTGTTCTCTGACCTCCACCTCCTTTCCCCCTGCTGCTCCTTCTTCCTGGGGCTGAGAAGGGGGTGCGGGAAGCCTGTTCAATCTCCCCTCAGCTGCCTCCACCAAAAGTACAAAATCACACATAGACAAGGGAAAGAAGAACAACCACATAAGGCACATCCCCATTATAAGCTTAATCCAGTTTCCCTAAACCGAAATAATAGAACTGAATGCAAACGCAAATTTGCCTGTTCCCATTACTTTCAGCTTAATCGCGTTCGATCCGGATTCTGCCCAGAAGCTGCCCCTGCTTTCCTTTCCCCTTTAAAGGTCAGAACTCCAAAGAGCTAGAATTGTGCAAAATTGCAACATTGTTATCAGGTGTGAAGTGCTGGATTGCTACAGTGTAGTGGCTGCTGTGAAGGTTGAATTTTTACACTGAAATCACTTCTTTGGAAGCAAGCTATTGTGGGAGGGAAACCCTAAACATGGATTCTCATCCCTTAACACGGTAGGGTCCCCACAGTAAGAAATGTAACATGTATCAAGTGCACGATCCGGAGTGAGACCTCTTGAAATGAGGGTTCACATTTACAACGCTTTGGGGCGATTTAACACGTGGAAAGCATGTTAAGCCAAACTGACGTGGGTCTGCGAGGACTGAACCCATATTGAATCTGAAATAAGCTTGCCGTGGGGATTCGCCCCTACAATGCAACAAGGGAATCCATGATTCCATGTTTTGATGTGGCAGCAGGGAAACACAGAGGGTGGAGTTTCTGTTTTCTTCCCCTGTGGAGTCAAGGGGCATTTTTGCATTTCCCTTCCCATCCCATGGAAAGGAAATGTGTGTGTTGAACTAACTTTGATTAGCGCTCATACTTGCGATCACCAGTCGATAACAGCCCACCCCATGTGAGAAAAGTCTTCCCCTTGAGGTGTGTCAGGCTCCTTCTCTGATTAGGTTCAGGAAGGTGATGAAGATGCAGCTCTTCGCTCAGGCCTTTGGCTAAATGTTGGTTATGTTTGCCCCCCACTGCAAACACTACTCTTTTAACTGATATCGTGCTGGTTTTTAACGTGGTGGATTTAAATGCTGTTGATGGTCGTTATTGTTTTAATATAGGTTTTTTTGATATGCTGGATTTTAAAAGTAAGTAAATAAATAAATAAATAAATAAAATCCAATTGCTAACTGCAGAGGGAGGGGAATTTGTGAGAGGTGGAGAAAGAAAGATGAGGTTTTCCCATCCTGAGCACAGGAAAAATAAGGAGTGGGAAGCAAGTTTGTTTTGAGTTCATGTTATAAATTAAAATGTGGGAATGATGGGAACATGTAGTCAATCATCCATCCCTACCAATATGGATTATCCCCTACCATGTCAGAACATGGCCTGAGGAAACTGAAGCTCCATTCAGTGAACAACACAAGGCAGAGCCAGTGAAGAAGCACTGCGAATGACAACTTTGTTGCAAAGATATAAATGATTGCTGCAATTGCTCAAGAAGACTGACACACTTGGGCCTGACTTTTGGGGCAAATGTATATAGGCTATAATGTGCAAATACTGCTTGTCTATCAACCCACCATGGGTCAAAATGAACATCCAAGTCAGTAAGTCAATTGCATTATTTCCTATCGGCATGGTTGCAAACATGAAGTAAGGGGAGATGCTGGCAAATAACAGCTCTGCCTAATTAGGTACTTATCAGAGTGTAATTCAAGGATAGTCTGCTCTTTCATTTTAATCACAGTGTTGCAGGGAACATCAACTTGACATTTCCCAAGAGGGTGAATTTTCAGCATCTGCCTAGGGCAAAGCTAGATGCTTTGTTTCTCAGATTAATCTTCTAGTGATGACATTCATAACTGCTTCATAGTACAACAAAAGAAAACCATCACACTACTGTATGTACTCATTAGCAAAAACTGCCATACAGGACTATAACTAGTATATTTTTTGGTGGGATAAAAGTTTAATGGTGAGGAGTAGGGATGCACACAAATATTCATAACATTCATTATTTGTATGAATTTGGCTGAATTTGGACATTCGTACATGAATCAAATGTTATGACATTCGTATGTTAACAATCACACGAATACGAACGTTTCTGGACATTTGTACAAATAATTTGGAACATTCGTGAAACAGGGAGGTGGGAAATCAGCTGCGCCAGTCACATCTGCAACGGATCCAGAGTGCATTCGACATGGATCGAGAGCAGATTAAAAGTGGATTCAGGTTGGATTTGATGCTTTCAGAGTGGATCTGTTACAGGATACATATTGGATATGTATCGGATATGTATCAGATACGTATGTTTTCGTTTTGGATACATATTGGATACATATTCGTTTGTATCGGATATTTGTATGAATTTGCACAAATACATTCATCTCGAATAGAATCCTACTACATTTTAAGGGGATCTATTTGAACAAATACAAATTTTCTCGCATCCAATTTGTTGTGAACTGAATGCCAAAGAACCCATTCGTGCATATCCCTAGCAAAAAATATATGTACAATCACATTAATAACTGCTGCTTACATTCCCATTGCAATCCATATATGCGTTTTATATAACATGCAAGTGTGGTATTAACCCTCATTTATAGCTGGGTTAGTACATTGCTTGCATATTATTACTTATGCATACACATTCCATCAACCTAAGCAAAATGACCATGTATTCTATAGTTGGTTAAGATGTTTAGCTAAAATAGGGTGTTTTTCCACTGTCACTAGAAGTACCCATTAAGTACCCATTAATGGGTACAAAAATGCCATTACGTACCCATTAATGGGTACTTAATGGGTACTTTTAGTGACAGTGGAAAAACACCCATATAGCACATCACTGAATGTAGAGCATTTTTCCACTAGTGATTGTAAGAAAACATGGATGTAACACTTTCCCATTCCAAAAGCCTTATTCAAATGACAGTGGCAAAATATTTATTTACTCATTCATTCTTCCACATTAGTGCGGGGGGTAGATTTGGGCGAAGCCTAATAATCCCACATTTGATCCCTAAGACTGAGTTATGCTCTGTCCAATATAGATGGATAAGCCTAGCAGCAGGAGGCATATTATTTCCATTGCAAACCAGCGTGTAGAAGAGCGAAACCTAGCTAGAAATGGGTTAGGCCTGGCACTGTAGGGTCAGGTTCTCCCTGGGCATTTTAATCCAAGTTTGAAGCAGGGTTCTTTTAATCATCAGCGAGGTCTGGTTTTTGGCATTCCCACTGTTAGCTTATAATGCAGACTCACAGGGAAGAAACCTTCTCGCCTATCCCCTCCATCATACTCTGACTTCATCCAGGTGGGCCATTCAAACCCCACCACCTATATAAGCCTCACCCCTGTTCAATGGAATCCTTTGGCAGCCCACTGTAATATAGCTTCTCATGTTAAAGATCACATTCCCTGGTGTTTTGTGCTAGTTCTGTAGATCAAAGCAGTGCAAAATGGCAGGGGGGAGTGAAAGAAGGATGGAGGGAAACATGGAGGCTTTCACACAAGGAGCTGACAATTGTGCTGGATCGGAATGTCGGAGTAGCGCGAGTTGGTGGGGGAGCAGGCAAAAGGCATGAACAGAAGGAGAGAGGGACACAAGGGCCAACACACTTTCACAGCCCCAGGACAGAAGCCACCAATTTGTTACACTTGTTACAATGTTACATCTTTCCCCTGCCTTTCAGATAACCTGATCTCATTACCACATAATGGTGGACAGCCAGGGGAAGAGAGGGGATTAGGGCACAGGAAATCACAGGTTCTCACTGGACCAAGGGAAACAGAAGAGAATACCCCTAGAGCATGGTTCCCTCCCCTCCAAAACCTGCTTGTGTTCCCATTGCTTAATAGTGAGGATTATTTCTAAACCCAGCACCGAAACCTCTTTTGATTCAAATATAGATAATCTGCATTCCGGGACCTTTAATCCTCAGAAACTGTGGATTCTTTTGAACCTTTGGGTGAGCTTTTCAAAACGATTTCAAAGCTCTTTAAATCTTGGATGAGAGCGCAGCCTAGGAGTTTACATTGGGAAAGGCCCTTTGGCTGCAATCAGGCCAAAAACCCTGTAAAGGTCATTCAATTTAATAAAGTTCTCTTTTTCTTCATGTGGATAATGAATGTCCTTCCATAATAAGCAAAGATAAGTCACCTGTTCTGCCTCACACCCCCTCCCCAGTGACTCTTTCTAGGCTGCTGGAGTTGGTGTTCAGGGCAATATTCCTGCCCTTGCCTTGTTCTTGTCTCCTTCTCTCAGCCCAGCAAACCATCCCTGGCATAATTAAGAAAGAATTGGGGGGAGTGGGAACTTGGCAGGGCACAGAGACATTGGACCGTTCTCATTGCCCCCTCAAAAAGCATTTCCTTCTCTCCCACCCATTCATTCGGTGTGCTTTTTCAGTTTTGGGAGGAAAAGGAAAAACATATTTCACTTCCAGTCACCTCTGCTGCATAAATGACTTTCTACCTGTGTGTGCTTATCAGTCATACACAGAAATTGTTGTTACTGAAGAGCTGGGGAAGGGAAACAGGGAGAGCCCTCCCTTTTGTTGTTGTTGTTGCTTCTGCTGCAAATAAAGAAAAACCCCTCTCTGTCTGCTGCCCTGATCTTTGGAGTAGAAGAAACCATGCCCCTGGCTGGATTCTGATCAGTCTCATAGCAGTTTGCCCTTTGGCTGTGATTGTGTGAGCAAGGAAGGCGGGTTTTAGACAGAATGCAAGAAGTCTCCTTTCTTCAGATGGAGCAATATTTCTGTGTTGAATGTCTGCCAAATAAGGACCAAACTGACCAGGCACTGACCCTTTTTACTTTGCCTGATCACCAGGGATATGCATGAATGTGTTTTTTGGCATTTGATTCGTAACAAATGGAATGTTAGAAAATTCATATTTGTGCAAATAGACCCTTTCGAGTGTGGTAAAATTCTATTCAACACAAATGTATTTGTATGATATTTCAATATGTACAAATATCGATTACAAATGAATATGTATCGGATATGAATGAATACGTATCCAATACATATCCAGTAACAAATCTGCTCTGAAAGTGCAAAATCCAACTGGAATCCACTTTGAATCCACTCTCAATCCATGTCAAATGCATTCTAGATCTGTTGTGGACATGACTGGCACAGCCGCTTTCCCACCCCCCCAGTTTAACGAATGTCCCAACTAATGTCCAGAAACATTTGTATTCATACAAATGTCAATGTATGAATATTGTAACATTCAGTTCGTGTACGAATGTCTGAATTAATGTGAATTCGCATGAGTAACGAATATTACGAATATTTGTGCACATTCCTACTGATCACTAGACTTCTATGTGAACACTCTTGTCTGTGTTTTAAAATCTTCCTCTCAATAAAGTAAAAATAAGAACTCTTTGGGTGTTTCTTTGAGTTTTGCTGCCGAAAGATCTGGCCTCCGGGAAGACCTGGAAAATTAGGTCTTCATCCGGCCTTTCAGCTCAATCCGTTTCAGAAGCAGGACGCTTCCGCACACGAAGAGTTGAAGGCCGGATGTCCCGGTGGCTGCCATCTTGGGGAGGGCGGAAGCAGGACTGCCTGCTTCCAAAGCCCTTCCCTTGACTCCTGCTGTCTCCAGGAGCTGAGATGGCGGCTGCTAGAGCCAGGGGAACCCGCACCTTACACCCCCCAGCCCACCTCAGGTTGTGCGTGCCTTTCCCTTTCCCAGTGAGTGTTATTGGCCCAAAGCATCCAATCTTTCCCCTACAAATGGGCATGGATACGAATAAGATGCATAGGGACACATATGTAACATGTTACATATCCATAAAAGAATAGTTTGTACAAATGATTTGAAACATTGATTCATTTTCAATCCGAATTCAATTGAATCTCAAATGTTTCGAATATTCTTACACATCCCTAGTTATTTCTACTGTGGTCAATGATGCTTAGGCCAAGGAAAGTGGAATAAGAACCCCTGTTTACTTCCAAAACCTGGAGGTTGGCATTAGGCCAAGCGGCATCTGTCTGTGCCCACTTTCTGAAGTCATTGGCTCTGTCCACAGTAATAGATGCCCACTGCCTCGTCAGTTTCATAAAAGGCGGGGAGCCCACCTAACCCCACCACTGTGATTTGAAATCAACACCACCACCCTGGTCTGTTTTTAGTACCTGTTTACAGCTCTCTCTTCTATTTTTGCCCTAAGCCAAAACTGTCTACTACATAGGTGGCTTTATATCAGCCAGCACCCTCCTTCTTTCCATAACCCTCCCCTTTAAATTTCAAGTCTGTTTTTATTTCATTTTAACTCCTGAAGGGTGACATTGACAGTATGAGATTGGACGTCAATCCTCATTTAGATGGCAAGTCCTGAATAAGTAATTCCAGAGCTTGTGTTTTAAAATGCTGGTTATGTTCTACAAAATGCTTCAGGTTTGACTATTTTTGGGTTATAATTATTCCCTCCACTAGCCATGGCCAATTGCATATGAAATACCATGAAATCAGAGAAACCTTAAGGCACAAACTTACAGAAACTCATGCTGCCTGTTAATGTGTGATATTTTTGGTTCAGTACTTTGGATTTAAATGGCTATGAAAAAACCTATACTGAAGGTAGAGGACATTTTACCTAAGTGAGAACTGAAGAAAAATATTAGAATTCTTTATCTTTTTTTTATGCTCCCAGTGCATGAATACATACATATTTATATGTGTGTGCAGATGTAGCAGGGTGGGGGAGTTAGGACCCTTTCTGGAGCAAATGAGCACAGATTGCATAGATCAACTCCCTGTGTCATTATCAAGTCCCTTAGTGCCTGTGGATGGGTTCTGGATGTTCCTAGTTACATTGGATTTCCCCATACTATCAGTAGGTTGATGGATCCATTTTTAAGTTTATTTTTCCTTGAATATTAATGTGAACATATGTGCATGTTCCACCCAGTTTGAAAATTCATAAGTGCAGCAGCAGAAGGGCTTAATACACTGATGGCGAACCTTTTGAGCTCGGTGTGTCAAAATTCGCAAGGAAACCTAGCTTAACTCGGGTGCTGTGTCACTGTAACGGCTGCCACCAGATGTAAAGGCTGCCACCAGTTGTAATGGCTGGTTTTTATAACGTTTCAGTTTCAGTTACTTTACTGTTTTGGGTAGCGTGTATTTTTATCCTAAAATAATGATTCAAAGTCAGAACTTCCCTTTTTTTAAATGTCTCTCTTCCTTCTGTCTCTAAGGCTGCATCCCCACGGAATGCCTTATATCGATTTCCCAAAACCGAAATAATTGAACTGGGTTAAAATTGTCTCCACGGCTTTCAACTTGATCCGGTTCAGCGGCATCCCGACGGCATTCTGATTGCAACGTTATCTCGGATTCAATCCTCGGAGTCCACACGGCATTCCTGTCCTCCCCGCCCATTGCCAGACATGGTGCCCAGCCCCTCTCTCTGATTGGCGTTCCCTCCCTCCCTCCCAGGATCAGCCCCTCTCACATAGTTCAAAGTAACAGAGATCAGACCTTTCCCCTGGCTGATGAGGCTGGTTGAAAGGGGTGGGGAAGGAGGTGAAAAATGAACCAGATGTATCGGAAGGGAGATTTAACAAGAGAGGTGGGGGGGGGATGTAGCAAAAGTGTCTGATTTTATAGCTGTCATGAAAGCCTGCCTGCCCCCCTCCCTTCTCTGTGCCTCATCCATGCCTTTTTTGCCTTTTTGTTCTGATCAGCTCTAGCGATCGTGCACTAAACTCTGTAAAATTCTGTCTGCTTTCTCCCGCTCTCATTGCTGTGCAGCTCTCCACCTCCTTTCCTCTGCACAACCTTTCCCTCCCCCCTTTCTTCCAGCTTTGTGCTGTTCCCTCATCACCCCCACCGAAGAAGTCTGGATCCCCCTTTCCCACCCGTGCTTCCCTCACGCCGAGAGGCTGGGCTGGAGGGGACCGAGGGGCTTTTCCATTGCTCAGGGCACACAGCAGCAGCAGCAAGTAAAGCCCCATTCCTTTAAACATTAATACAGAATCTCAGCTGCTTCCCTTCCTTTCACTTTCTAAAGGTCTGAACTTTTGAAATCACGCAAATTCGCAACATTGTTAATCGGGTGAAGTTGTTCCCTTGCTACACTGTAGCGCTGCTGTGTGAAGGCTGGTCCAAGAAGTTCAGGCTTCCAAGGTGGAAACTTGGGGTGCCGAGAGAAGCCTTGAGGCCATCCATCCCCTGTCCTTGCTTTGGTCTCCTGAGGGGTGGAAGGAGATCGGTGTGTGTGTGTATGTGTTTGTGTGTGTGTAGGGGCAAGAAAGGTGCCTGATCCTTGGGTGCAGAGGCCAGGGCTGGTCATCTCTGCCTGCATCCAGGTGCGGAGAGGCAAAAGGGGAGAAGAGGTTTCTATTTAATCTTACCCGTGCTCTCTCTAAAGGGGCTTCTCTTTATTCTCAAAGGGACCCTCAATCACCCCCTTTTTTAATTAAAAGGGGACCCTTTAAGGCATCGATCAGGGAGGAGGGATCCCTCGGGAAGCTTTTCTCCACGTGTCTTGAATTTATTTTATTTTTTTTAATAGCCACTGAATACGCCAAAGGGAAAGAAAAGGCGCATGGAGGATCCGCCGGGCGAACGGAAAGGGGAGAAAAAGGAACGGAGGGGCCAGATGTAGGGCGGCTTCACCAGGCTGTTCTTGCCACTGCCGCCGCTGCCGCCGCCGCCGCCGCCGCTAACTGCTCGGAAAGGGCCCTGCTGGGGAGAAGAAGAGGAGGAGGAGGAGGAGGAAAAAGCCGGGGTGCTGGAGGGTCATCATTTCCTCCATGCCTGGCTTAGCTTGCCCCGGTCTGGAAACCCTAAACACACCCACCAATGACGTGCCCAGAATACGGTCAGCCATTGGATACAGTGCGATTGGAGGAGGGGCACCCTGAACATGGAATCTCATCCCTGAAAACGGTACTGTCCACACAGTAAAAAATTAACATGTTTCAAGTGCATGATCCGGAGTGAGACCTGTTGAAATCAGGATTGAGATTCAGAACGGTTTGGCGTGGTTTAACACGGAAAAAGCGTGTTAAGCCAAACTGCCGTCTGGACTCGGAGGACTCAAAACGTTTTGCTATTATGGTAACACTAGCTGCTTGCCAATGCTCCTCCCCCAACTCTGCCTAGCCAGCAGTGGGTTACAGTATCTGTTTAGAACTCCAGCTTAACTTGGCTCACTTTGAAAACAGAGTACTCAGTTGAAGCTTCTTTAAAATAACAAGAAAACAAGTTTATTGTGTACAGCTTTCTTAATAATAAACAGGTAAGTTCACTTTGTCAACCACAGGTCCATTCACCCTTCTGACTGAACTGTCCCAGACCTCATAGACACCTACTCAGCAGCCAAAGCATCCTGCATTGTATTTATCTGAGATCGCTGTTGCCATGGAGGTCCAGCTAGGCTGGGCTAGGCCATCCACACTTGAAGTGCTGGTGGTCCGGTTAGGGACTGCACCAGCACTTGAAATGCAGATACCTCCCTCTGAACATGACCTTAACCTCAGTGGGATGGTATTGTTATACTATCCCACTGAGTGAAGTGCAGACAGGCCCATTGTGTGGCCCTCAATAAGCCTTCTCTAATCCACCTTTTCTAGCACAGTGTGGGGACCAGTGATCTGCCAGTGGGAATACCAAGAAAGGGAAAGAAAAGCGCACTGTCGGAATTAGAAGGTAATTGCACTCAGATGTCCTCTTGACACATAGGAGCTCCAAACACCAGTACTTACTACAGCTGTTTGGACAGAGGGGAGGCTTCAGATTTATTCTCCCCCCCCTTTTTATAGTAACACTCCCCAAGTTTGGTCTATATTACTCATTTGTCATTAGATTTACTTGACATGATGGAACTTGGGTTTCAAAATCATAAAGAAGCACAAAAATCTACTCGCACAAAACAGTAGGTGAATATGGTTTTGTCTGTGAATACGCTATCTTGTCGAATCCGGATACGAATTAGTTCAACAGTTTTTGTCTTCATCAAAACCATATTAGTACAGCCATTCAGTATGATATTTGTAACAAAATGTTCCTTTCTGTTTTCTGTTCACTCGCTCATTCATAAGCTGGGGCTTCTTATATCTAAATTCAGGGCAAGTTCACACATCTGCGCATCAGTGGAAGGAAACCTTTCTTGGTACAAGAGTAATTGGGGGAAATTGCCTTCAGAGCATATTTTTGCTTTTATCTTTGAAGCACAGGTTGGTTATCGCTTATTTGCTGTTTCATTTTAATTATCTTAGTTGCTGGGAATCGGTCCTTAATTAAACTAGAGCGGAGCTTGGGATCTGTGCAATTTGGAATAGTTCTGAAGATCCGCACAGTAAAATGATCTATACAAACTAAAAATGGAGATTCAGAGAAAACTATTTGCTAATTCCCCAAATTAAACTAAATGAAAAAGGAGGTGACAAAATACATATGTGGAGTGCAAGGAGGAAGCATCAAAAACAGACTGGTGCTATGGTTTACCCAAAAGGACACCGCTATTACATTAGAAGAAGATCCAGATCTAAGGAATGGGTACATTCCTTAAACTGGATCTAGTAGATCTGGATTAAGGGAAGTACCCAATGTGTTTCCATGGGTGGTCCAGCACCCAACAGCAATGGGTGGTAGCCTCCCTGCCATGGAAACACCGGAGCACCCATTTGGAAATCCGGATCTACCCATGAGGGGTCTGCTTGTCACCCCAGGTGTTTGGGGGGACAGGGGTGCAATCTCCGAAGTAGCTTCAAAGTCATTTCGAAGTCACTCTGAAGTCACTTCAAAGTCTGTGCAAAACAGCTCCATTGAAGTCTGTGCTGATCTTCGGAGTGAACTTCAAAGTGACTTCGAAGTTCATTCTGAAGATCAGCACAGACTTCAAAGACGTTCCTGAGCTATTTTGCACAGACTTCAAAGTGACTTCGAAATGACTTCAAAATGACTTCAAAACTTAGGTTTTGAGGCTCCCCCCCATGGGTGCCCCCTCCCCCTAAGCCTCTTCTAGACCCCATTGCCACACAAGTGTGGAAACAGGCTCCCTTTAATCTGGATTTTCTGCCTGAAGACCCCATTGTGGACCCCATTAATGGGGTCTACAGAAAATCTGGATTAAAGGCCAGAAAGTACCCATTTGATCCGGATTTCCCCAGCGGTAGTCGAAACAATCGGGTCCCAAATGGGTGCCGTGGTGGAAATGGGATCATCCGGCTCACACCGAAATGGGTCCTTAATGGGCGCAAAAATGGGTACTTTCTGCCAGTGGAAAAACACGCTTATTTTACATTGGTAGTTGCTGCCCCTGGGACTGGTGTGAGGCAAAGTGTAAGACAGCTAAAAGGAACGGTACCAGGGGTTAGAATAGACATTACTCATGGTAGATGATTGAAACACTGTTACAGCTTCAATTCTATGTGTGCCTTGTGGAAATTGACCCCACTGAGTATAATAGATTATGCATGCATTAGTCAATCCTGAACTAAAACATGCATGAAGGAGAAAGGGCAAGTGGACTCAAGCTCTGAGCTGTGGCGCGTGGGAACTTCCCACTTTACCATTACTGGCTTTTGCTTGTCTTGTTTTGTCTGTCTCCAAGGAGAATTGAAAGAACGCTGGGGTTCAGTAGAGGTTGCATTGTTTTGCCCACCAATTGTAAGCACATTTATTTATGTTTCACAAGTTTGTGAAAACAACCATCAGCGTTAGTACCAGAGGCTCATTTGAATTACAAGCAATATAATTAAAGCCCACTGTGTTGTTAAGTAGGTTTCAGCTACTATACATAAAATAATTTGGAGAGCATGGAAAACTGGTCAATTGTTTTTGTAGAATATTATTATTTTATTTACAACATTTATATACCAGCTTTCATTTAAAAAAGATCCAGGAAAGGCATTCCAAAGGGAAGATGCTACCACCAACAAGGACCTATGGTGAGACATCATAAAGTGGGATTTTATATTATATGGGACTCACAGTAAGACCTCTCCACATAACCACAGGGCTTTCCAGGGGTTTAACAGGGAAGGCATTCTTTACAGTACCATGGTGCCAAGTTGTTTATAGGCTAAGGACAAAACCTTGAACTGACTCAGGCCAAGCTCCCACTCAGCAATTTAATCTGGTTTTAAACCTTTTTTTCAAATCAGCAGCAAAGTCTTTTTTTGTGTTTCAACTGTTACCTTATAATGCGGACTCACTCTCCATTCTTCAGTGCCCAGCAGAGGAGAACCCCCCTCCCTTCTCTCCTCCCCTTAGCAGAACCCCTACCCCATACAGTCAGCAATTGGACACCATCATACCCTGACTTCATTGGGGCAGGCAATTCAAGCCCCACTCTTTATATAAACCTGCTCCTGCATCAGATAATGGAGTCCTTTGGCAGCAGCTTTTGTTCACCGCTTGCCCCCCCCCCCATCTTGTATCCACCACAACCCAAATTCTTTCTCTTGTTAACAAGGCAGGCTTTTAACAAGAGCCGACACTCACTTTTCCTCCCCCCCCTTTTTATAATGGAGCTTTGTGCTGGTTTGTTATAGCAGATCAACGTGAAATGACAGGGAGTTAAGCAAAAAGGGTGTATGGCAGAGTCAATCCTGGAAGGAGGAAGGGAGGAAGCAGGCAGGCTTTTGCACAAGAGCTGACAGACTTTGCAACCCCATGAGGGAAGCTGCTTAAGTCTTTCATTTGATCACTTCCAGAGAGTCCTGCTTAGTAAAATCAGCCACTTTCACTCAGTCCCTGCCACATGGTCTCATCTCTTGTTACATTGTTAGCTACTGCAGGCTTTGTTCATTCTTCCCCTCCTTCCCCTCTCCTTTCAGTCAGCCCAGTCTCCTTAGCATGTAATGGCAGAGAGCCTGGGAAGAGGGGACTAGGCAGAGTAAATGACAGCTTATCATTGGATGAGGGGAAACTGAAGAGAAAGCCCCTAAAGCATGGTTTCCTCTCTGCAAAAACTGCTTGCATTCCCATTTTACAAAATAAGAGTATTTCTAAATCCAGCAGCAAGACCTCTTTTGATCCAAATACAGATAATCCACATTTCAGGACCTTTAATTCTTAGAAACTGCAGATTCTTTAAAAACTTTGGGAACAGTGAACACTCAAAATGTTTTCAAAGCTCATTATATTCTGTTTAGGAATGCTCCCTCAGGGTGTTTCCGCACAGGGGCAAATAAAAACGGATCTGTGGCACCCGGATTTATTAAAATCTGTTCCCAGGGGAACCGGTTTTAATAGCTCCAGGTGCACAGCAGATCCGGATTAATGGGGACGATCCGCCGTTTCTGTGGCCAGGGCAAGCCGCGGCAGCAGGGTCCCCCGGCTCGGCATGCTTGGCTCCGGCGAGCCAATCATGGCGAGCCGGGGGTGGGCCTGGGGTTAGTTACACTTGCGCCGTGCGGACGCATCCTAAATGGATGCGTTTTCACGGTGCAAAACCACTTGAGAAGTGGTGTGTAACTAACACCTATTAAGCACAGATTAAGCACGGGTAGGTGCGGACGCACCTACTGGAAGTGTGCTTAACTGCCCCCTCTAATGCGGACGCGGCAGCGCCAAACCGGTTTTGCCGCCAAAATCCGCATTAGAGAGGGACGCTAAATGCGGACACGCGTGGCCGGAAGTGTGCTAAAAAGGCACACAAATGCGGATGCGCGTGTCCAAATCGGTGCTTAATGGGTGTTAAAGCCCCTGTGCGGAAGCACCCTCAGTAGCTAAATTGCATAAGAAAAGGTGTGATGTGTGCACATGGCTCAATAACCTAGTCACCACATTTGTACCAGTTGCAACTTCCACAGCAGATACAAAGGTAACGCCACATACAGTACATTACAGTAGTCTAGATGTGAGGTTATCAAGGCGCGCACAACATTGGCTAGGCTATTCCTTTCCAGCAGTAGTTAGAACTCAGTCCAGGATTAAAGGAGGGCTTAAAAAAAAAAAAAGCAGATGAATCACACCTCTTTCTGTAGTGAAGGTTTCACTACAGCCTAGACCCACCCAACCATCAGGTCTTTAAAAAGTGGAAGTGATCCCATAAAACTGGACCAGATGGTGCCTTAGAGATCTCACTAGACCCTATATTATTCAATTTTCTAAAGTGGAAGAGTTATTCTTTATGTCTTGGGCCAGTTATTGGGGCTAATGTTCCTTTCTGCCATGATAGGACAGGAACACCATCTAGCCTGGGACCTCTCAACTATTAATACATCACAAGAGGCTAGTAAAACTGAGTGACTGATTTAGACACAATACTGCAAGGGACAGTAATAAGAGATTTCCATTTACTATGAGACGTTGCAGGGCCTAGTAATTTTTCTCTGAATGGGTGGAAGTAGGCCAGGGTCAAAATTTCAAAAGTGTTCTTTTAATAGGAAAAAAAAAAACACAGACAGTTGTTTTAAATCTATGGATATATTATAACTTTCGCAACGAAATATAAATAAGCATTTATATTTGGGTGCATAAATAACGGCTCTTCTTTTACAAGGGAACTATATTCATTGGAATGGTTCCATGAAAGTAAAAACTATAGCTTCCCATTATGTAAATTGTTCTTTAAAAGCACTTTCCCCCTTTTATATTAACAACCCCATTTTTAAAATTTCATGAAGCCCCCAGGCTGCATGCAAAAACTGAAAGTTTTCAATACCTACGCATGAGGAATACTATATTAAAGAATCTAAAAAATGCTCAATACAGTAAACAGAAGAAGTTTCAGAAGAATTTAGGAGTTAAAGAAACAAATCAAGCCCTACTTTAAATGAAACATTTTATTACCCTAACAACTTCCCCACCTGAGCATTTTCAGAGGCTTACTACATTCCTCAATAATGCTATATACAGTGGTACCTTGACATACGAGTTTAATTCGTTCCGTAACCTTGCTCTTATGTCAAATCGCTCGTATCTCAAAGCAATTTTCCCATTAATCCATTCCGGCTCCCCAAACACCACCTCAGTTGTTTTTGTTATGTATTGTACTGTATTTACATACTCATATCTCAAATCTTGCTCTCATCTCAAAGCAAAATATCCCTCGCTCGGCGGCTTGTATCTCAAAACACTTGTATGTCAGGGCACTTGTATGTTGAGGTACCACTGTATAAGATTTCTGTCTTGTATGTCTAAGAAAATGCCTTCCCCCTTGGTACTAAAAATGCTGAAGGCTTACTAGAAAGGCACACTGGACACTTCCATACATTTCAGAGATATCTAATCCTCCCAGCCCTGCTGTTCTCCTGCTCATGCTTTTGCTTCATTTCTCCAGAAGAGGGTAGAAAGCACTCCGAAAGCACTTGACGTCAGCCTGGAATTCCTATTGTGCTTTAAAACGGCAGAAGGGAAGCAAGCTCAACTTTATCCTTGGCATGCTTCGAGCCCTTGCACAAAGACGCCAGTGAAGAACTCCAGAAGATCGTTGCATCAAACGGCGCAACAGATTTCCCCCTGTGAACACCTGGAGCCAAGACACTGCAACAACTGTCATTGGAACTTTACCTTTTTCTCTCCTCAAAACTGCTAATTCACTTATAATTCAGGGTAAAGTTGCTCACTACAGGGACCAGAATCTCCGATGGCACATCTATGTGACCTCAGACAAAAAGAAAAGCAAAGAACTGTTTTAAGTGCTGGGTGAGTTCCTTAAGTGGTTTTGTTTTTGTTTTTTCCCTTTTTCTGCTCATCCAAAGCTTTTGGGGCAAGTGCTTGCATTTGCTATCATCCAGGAGACTTGTCTTTTCGCTACAGCTTGCTGCATATTTTGCAAGGCTTCTCAGGTTGTAGGTTTCTTTCAGTAACATTTTTTTGGGGAGTGTCATTCGAAATCACTGTTGCTAAGATTTACTAGTGCACAGCTGGTTTGATTTCTCAATAAAGCTACTTCAGCAAAGATTTGTGAAGGGAGAAAGCTGTCGGAAAGAAGGCAATAAAATGACAATGGCAGATGACATTAGCTGTCAAGAATTGGAGACTGATGGGTCAGGAAACAGCGAAGGAACAGAGATTATTGTCAACGTTGGTGGCTTAAAGCAGGTGTTGTACGGGGACCATCTGAACCAGTACCCAGACACCAGGCTAGCAAAGCTTGTGAACTGTTTGTCAGGAGGCTATGACACCATTTTCTCACTTTGTGATGACTATGATCCTGGGAAAAGAGAATTTTACTTCGACAGAGATCCAGATGCCTTCAAATGCATAATTGATGTATATTATTTTGGAGAGGTTCATATGAAGAAAGGGATATGTCCTATTTGTTTCAAGAACGAAATGGAGTTTTGGAAAGTGGATCTCAAATTTTTGGATGACTGCTGCAAAACTCATCTCAGTGAAAAAAAGGAAGAACTAGAAGAGATTGCCCGCAGAGTCCAGTTGATCTTGGATGATCTAGGTGTTGACACATGTGAAAATAGCTGGAAAAAATGCCAAAGATACATTTGGAAATTCATGGAAAAACCAGACTCATCCTACCCGGCTAGGGTAATTGCCATTGTGTCTTTTCTACTCATTCTAACTTCATCAGTAGTGATGTGTGTAGGTACCATACCAGAACTGCAAGTGAATGACCCTCAAGGAAAATCTACAGAGCATCCAGTTTTGGATAAAATTGAGACAATTTGCATAATCTGGTTTACCCTTGAGTATGTCCTTAGACTTATTTCCTCTCCCAATAAACTGCATTTTGCTCTTTCTTTCATGAACATCATTGACATTTTTGCCATACTGCCCTTCTATGTCAGTCTAATACTGACACATTTAGGTACTAAATTGATGGGGTTGAGTAATGTGCAGCAAGCCATCCAAGCGCTCCGGATCATGAGGATTGCAAGGATATTCAAACTGGCCCGCCATTCTTCCGGTTTACAAACTCTGACCTACGCTCTTAAAAGAAGTTTTAAGGAATTAGGGCTTCTCCTGATGTATTTAGCTGTTGGGATTTTTGTGTTTTCTGCCCTTGGTTATACGGTAGAGCAAAGCCATTCAGAAACAATGTTCAAGAGCATCCCTCAGTCATTTTGGTGGGCCATCATAACCATGACTACTGTTGGTTATGGAGACATCTACCCAAAGACAACACTGGGAAAACTAAATGCCGCCATAAGTTTTCTTTGTGGTGTCATAGCAATTGCACTGCCAATTCACCCCATCATTAATAACTTTGTTCGATACTATAACAAGCAAAGAGTGTTAGAAACAGCTGCTAAACATGAGTTGGAGCTCATGGAGCTAAACGCAGGTGATAAAAAAGACGGAAGTCCCAAAGATAAGCCTCCGTATCTGAAAGCCAGCAAAGAGACTCCTCAATGGAGTAGCCACCTTCAGTTCTCTTATAGTGACACATTCATTCATCTCCTGTCAGATAATCACCATCACCGAACTAGGCTGCAGAGCTGTAAGTAGTGAATTTGCCATCATTCAACAGAGAAGAGTGACATTCTTGCCTTGAACTAATGAAAGGGACTGTACTGAGATTGACCTTTCCCTTCCAGCAACGCCATGTCATTCTAACGTGATTGTGGATAAAAATCAAAATAAAACATACAAATGGAAAGAAATTGTGGTCGGATAAAATGAATGCACTCTGATTTAGTGCAATTGTAATCATTTTGGAGACCAGAAAAGTATAATAATCAACAGGTTTGTTAGATATATTTCTATGACTTCTTAGATTTCACATCCAAATCATGATACAATATATCTAATGAATGCTAATAATCATGCTAAGAATAATCATGCTAATGCTAATAGTCCACCACCAAGATGACATGAAGTATAAGCTTTGTCAAATGTTTGTCTAGTTTTGAGGATGCTGCTCAAAAGTAAATTAAATGAAATTGTCACTTTAAATTATTTGTGTTATGTGCTATATGAGATATTTATAGGTAATACTTGCATAAATGTATAGTCATGTGTGAGACAAATGAAATGTAAAGAAACCACTGAATTCTAAGTTCAGTAGGAGACTCTTATTCGGTTTTTTAAAAAAGTTATTGAGCTTGACAAATCTTCAAAAAAAGTAAGGATGCAAAATCAATGTATTGATAACAAGAAATATAATGGCATTTAAAAAAAAAGATGTTAACATAATTTGCATGATGCTCCTTTAATTTCATTTAATTTCTTCTGTTAGACATACACATGATTGCAACTGTAAATCTGGACTTGTTTTTTAAAAAATTTAAAACTATTTTTAAACAAACAACCAGCAGCCAAACATTCAATGAAACATGTTGGTTGTCGGAATCTTATTTCCCTTACTTCTCCCTCCCGCTAAAACGTGATTATAACATAAATTCTATTTATGGTGCTATATTTTTCATGCAGCGTTTGATTTCATATTGGAAGCATAGGAGTCTTGTGTGTCTAATGTCCTGCACTTCATCAGTATACATCCCTTGGTAATTTATAAAGTGATATATTTGGACCTAGTTCTGCAGTCTTTACAGCCAAGTAAAACATCTTGGTCTTTAAAGTGCCAGAGGCATCCCTGCTTTATGTTTGGGCTCTTTTATTATTCATAGACCATCATGGTTTAAAACAGTGCTAGCGCTCATAAGGCCAAACTACCTGATATGTTAGTTCTGTATTTGTGTCCTTAAATACAGTGAATGGCTTCTTTTGCAAAAACTTGGAAATGAGAATTTTTCTCTATTGAAAGCTTGTCTTGTATAGTGGCTGCAAATCAGGACAGAGGCATCAGGATTCATTTCTATTATTCTGCAAATCCTTTGAGCTACTTGGTTACTGCCAGCCATTCACTGGCCTTTAGAGCACTTCTATATGAGCCCCAAGGCCCACACTTTTGACATTTTCATTCAAAGATAGGTGTTGCCTTGGATATTAAGTATATTCAGAGAAGTTTATAAACAAAGGAGTGCATTACTTGCAATTATTCACCATTAATTAATTTGGCAGTCGATACTCACCCAGGAGATGCAAATGGGGGGCAGCCTGTAGCCTATTTGCACTTAGTCCTCCAGTATGCAATTAGAAGGACAGCTCTGGTAAACAGTATGTGTACACTCACTAGGATGCTACAGCTTAGAACCATGCCTGTGCAGAAATCGTGCTCCACATCTATCCCAACCTATACACCAGACTTCCCTGAAGTGTCCAGAAGTGAGAGCATTCGCTCTTCCTCCGGACAGCTGTGGAAGGCCTGCCCCCTGGCTGGTGTGATTAGCTGCCACCACCCGCATCACACATTCCATGATGTGCTGACTGGCAACCCAATGCAAGGCTGACCTGGGTTGATCAATCCGACCGGCAAGGTGCTGGGATGCTGTGCCTTACCACCTCCTGGTTCAGCACCATGCCCATCTCCCACGTCTGTGGCAGCCAGTGGGGACCTGCCTAGTGAACATCCTCCTCCTCCTAATGCTTTCCCTTAGGCTGCTGCCCACACTACTTTCATGTGCCTCCTTCCTAATCTGCAGCACACACTGTTGCTTGCCTCTCCTCCACCACCCCCTCCTTCCGCTTCTGCTTCTGTCTCTGGCATACACAAAGTGAGAAGGAAGAAGCTTTGAAATGAAAACAGTGCTGCTGCCACCGCCAGGTAATAAGGGGCGATGAGGCAGATTTGAGGACAGAGCAAAGGGATTCACAGCAAGGGGGTGCAAGGAGGCAGATCCAACGATAGAGCAAAGGAATCACAGCAAGGGCGGGTAATGAGGCAGATTGGAGGACAGAGCAAAGCAATCAAAGCAAGGGGAATGTGAGGAGGCAGATCCAATGACAGAGCAAAAGAATCACAGCAAGGGGGGCAAGGAGACAGATCTGACAACAGAGCAAAGGGATCACAGCAAGGGAGCATGGGGAGGCAGAGGAAGGACTGTCACGGCAAGGGGAGGAGGAGTAAGAATCAGAGCTGAAGCTTGTATAGGTATCATTTTCTGAGCAGCTGGGGAGCAGGAACTGTGGCCTCCTGGAAATGGATTAAAACTTTAATGCTGTGTTGGCCTGAATGAAAGAAAACCCAAACAGAGTGAGGAAAATCCAGAAAAAACTGGCTTGGCATTTAAAGATGTAACCAAACGGGCTGGAATTTGGCCTGAAGAAGAAATAAAGTAAGGGTGTAACTGCAGCCAGTGTTAATCCAGTTTCATTTTGGGGGTATGATAAGGGAAGACGACTAAAGCAGGCTGAACTGTACCGACTGGTGGATCCTGCATGAATTCGCCTTCCCTTTCACCCAGTATGTGATTACACACTTTAGTCACAGAAATTGTATCCTATCATTGCCTCTCAGGTCCCAGCAGGCCATGTGTGCCTCCACTTCCTGGAAGGCCTCAAACCATGCACATTCACATGCTGGAGCTTAGCCTTCTTAGGTTGTGTTCCCATACAAATTTAAATCCGAATCAAATCTGTTTTCGGGATCGGGAGATCCCATTTATTTTTTAATTCCTGAACTTTATGAGGACTATCCTGCAAAAATCTGTAGAAAAAAAGCACTCACAAAAACTGTTCTTGGTCCCCTTTTAGATCCCAGACCACATTATTTTTTTGCCTTTAGGAACAGTACTGGACTATTTGGGGCGATGTATCCTTCTGGCCAATGCCTTTCAGATGTGGGTGGGATTTCACAGCTGTGAAGGTCTGCCCCTTCCTCCCCTTGCCATCCATGCCTGCTTTGAACACACTGCAATTAGGAGAGATACCATTGCAGGAAAACATTGCAGGAGAGATACCATTGCAGGAAAACTTCAAGAGACACATTTGTAGCAAGGATGGCAGAGCTGGGGAAAACTAAGCCATGAGCCTCCATTTTACAGAGGGGAGGGAAACTGAAAGGGAGAGCAATACCCTTCCCCCCCCCATTCGAGCTGTCTTTATTTTGAAAGGGGATTGCTTTGTACTATTGGTTCTTTCGCTCTCCTGTTTAAGTGCAAAACTGCTGCTTTCCTGGCAATGTGGAGGGAGGGAGCTTCCAATTTGAGAGGAAGGGGGATGATTGCTTCTGTTCTTTCACTCAGCTGATTCTGCAGGGCAGGCTTAACAGGGATTGGACAGGGGCAGAGATGAAAAGGTCCTTTTTCTCTATGCTGGGTTTTTTTTTCCGGTTTGACTGGGAATGCGGTATTTGGATTTAGCCCATGTTATCCTCAAGGAAATGGGGACAGCCAGATTGTGCACTTGGTTCTGAATCTGGATTTTAAAAGTCCAATCTGGATTTAAAAAGTCAAGTGGGAACACGACCTTAGAGAACTTATAGTCCTTCTCATTAGAAGCCTGTTGCCTCAAAGCAAGTGCACCATCTAGGCTCAGTAAGAGCCAGTGAGAATGAACACTGGCTCCCCTTATGTCTATGAGGCCTTGGAGGCTGGCAATGGGTCTCCTTACTTATGCATGCTCTCTGGGATGCAGAAGGTACAGTCTCCCTCTAACAGCACAATATAAAAGGAAAAGAGGCACTGCAGAAGGAAGCAAACATGAAATGCCTGCTCCTACTCTGACAAGAGATCCTGGGGAAAGGGAAAGGAACCCAAGCTCTCTGCATCCTAAGGAGCTCACTGCATCCTAAGATTATTGGTGAAAATCCCTGGGGTTTAGAAGGCTAGATTCTGCGGGAACATGCCAGGTTACCATAAGGTACAGAAGTACTTGAGTTGATACGGGTGACAATATGAAAATAATGCTATTTTCATCTATTTGTACTGAAAAATATAATTGTTACTACAATTCCCATGTTCTGCATTCTTGATAAGTATTAGAGAGCCATCTGCAGCTGGCTGATTATTCTAATTACATCCTGGCTATTTTGACATCTAAACCCTGCATTTTGCAACGCTACTGCTGCTATGACTACTTGCACAGAGATCAGAAAGCAAAATTACCTCAGGTTTGTCCTTTTAAAGTACCCCAAGCTGTCCCAACCCGGAGCATGACGTCTTCAACAGACAGCTTCACATGGGTTGCCAGTGAGGATGCCAGCCACACACTATGATAACCTTTCAGTAGTTAAATCTGCTTTTGCTGCTGGTTAATCAGAGAGTGGTTGAGTTTCATGGTAAGAATAGGTTGTTAAGGAGGACATTAAAACAAATGTTTTAACTAAAGACCAGAAGGTGAATAATGGAAGAGGCTATTTCTGCACTGGGCCTTATTCCGGATTAAATCCTGGAATAGGGTGCCATCTGCACACTAGTGAAGACTATCACAGGCACAACAGAGTCCTACCATAATTTGCACCAGCATGTAGATGGCAGGACCCTGATTTGGGATATAATCCGGCCTAAGGCCCAGTATAGGAAGGGCCAAAATGTGAGGAAGGCTATTTACAGCATGGTACGTTTCTCAGAGAAGGCTACCTCTTCCAAGGACAATTCAGGAGTCTCTTTAACCCCTTCTGTTCATTTTTGATCTCATATCCTTCCTTTTCTGTTTCATATGAAGAAGAAGAAGAAGAGTTGGCTTTTCTACCCCACTTTTCTCACCCATTAAGGGGACTCAAAGCCAATAAGAAAGCTTTGTGTCTCTCTCTGCCTGTTCCTCTGGCACTTGGTTTTACATATATTCCTAGACTATTACTCCTTGCAAGATCTAAAACAAATCTGCATGGGTAATTAGTGCAATAGTTTTGTAACATTCCCTAGTATCCCTTTTTTTTTAGGTACTGGATCAATGGTTATCTTTTCTCAACTGTCTCCTCTTCCACTACTTTAAAGATTTCAAACAGACTATCTCTGGCTGCATCCAGATGCCAATTATTTATTCCACTGTATTTGGATATTCTAGAATAGAATATTCTAGAATAGGATATTCTTGAATAGCCATGCTTTATTCCAAAACATCCAAATACAGCAGATTAAGTAACCAGTGTGTGGATGTAGCCCCTGTATGGTACTTTCCTGTCCAGCAGCTTCTCTAATGGCCATTGTACTTTGTTGTCTAATGGGATTGGTTCTTGAATATATTCTGATTCTATAAAGATTTTTGTATTCTTAGGGCAGGTTCTGACTGCACAATTTACTCAGGGTTTTAATTCAGGTCTTTTACATCAGCAGTGAGCTCTGTTTTTTCATGTTCCCACTGGCAGCTTATTATGCGGACTTGCAGGGGAGAAACCTCTTTCCCGCTCTCTTTTCCATCATACCCTGACTTTATGAGGTGGGGATCCAAACTCCACTTCCTATATAAGCCTGATTCAGATCACGATGGGGAAGCAGTGAGGGAAGCAAAAGGCATGGGTAGAAGGAAGGAAGGAGGGGTGAGCAAGATGGAAATCTCAAGAGGCTCATGATCGCTGACAGAAGAGTCCCTCTTTGCCAATCAGAGGGATGAAGTGGACACCAGCTTTGCGCAGCATCGGCACTGCGCAAAATGGCAGGCATTTTAAAGTCTCTTCGATCCCTGTCTCTTTAAGTAAAATCAGACTTTCCCCTCTATGGTCTGATATTTTGTTACATTGTATTGTCTGTTCTCTTGTTACATTGCAAGCTAATCACTCTCACACTTTCAGCCAAGCCCGAACCTTAGCACATAATGGGGAGAGGGGGAAAAGGGGAGGAAATCTCAGCTTATTATTGGATCAGGAGAACTGAGGAGAATGCCCCTAAATCATGGTTCTCCACCCCACAAAACCCGCTTGCATTCCCATTGCTAAATAGCAAGAATTATTTCTAAATCCAGCAGTGAGACTTCTTTTTATTCAAATACAGATAATCCATGTTTCGGGACCTTTAATCCTCAGAAATTGTGGATTCCTCTGATTCTTTGGGAAAGCTCAGCTCTGGCAGTGAAACAAATTCAAAGCTCTTTAAGTCTTAAATGGGAACTTGCCCTTAGTATGCTCTTTTAAACTTTTTCTTAGGTTTCTTATTTTTCCTTTTTTAAAAAACCCTCAGTTCTTTAATTTTCTGATATTCATGATTGCACTATTTTTCTCTGTCCTTTCTTGCTTCACACTGGAAGCCAGGATTTAGTAGCTGTGCATACTGCCTGTCCCCAAAGCATTCTTCCTATATCTTTCTCTAGCAATCAAAGTAACTTCTTCTAAACCATTTTATTATTTTTTCTTTGAGTTTTTTTCTTTACTTAAAAGCAACATAAACACTTACATTACTATCTGCCTCTAGTGTCTTTCCAAAATTCCCCATGTTCTATTTTGCATAGACTAGGCTTACTGAACCTGTAATGTATTCTGAATGTACTGCTGAGACACATATTCTGTTCAGTTTCCCCAGTTTTACATGTATTTTTGACACCTGTATTTCATTATCTATACCACAATCTATACCTGAAAAAAACTTGGCTGCCTAAATTGTTTCTTCATTTCTCTTTCCTACTATGTGATCTATTTTGTTTTAGTCTTCTCCATCTTGAAACAGCTATTGGCTATAAATCTCTACAAAACTCAAATTCTCACCTGCATTCTGGTGTAATAGGGCTCTGCATGAATACAATCTTCAGATTCAATTTGATTCAAATTGAATATTTGAATGTTAGAATTTGAACAAATAGAGAAAAAACAAATGTATTCAAATTTGAATCCAATTCAAATACATTTGTATCTACTCGTACGAATATCCGATTTGTATTTGAAGATATTAATGATGTGTCTGTAGGCGCCCATGCACAGTTGCATTCGTTTGTATGCATCCTGTTTTTATCCTGTATGCATCCCGTTTTCATACCGTACATATCCGTACAAATATGTATGAATATGAATAAGATACACATATGAAGGTCAGAATAATTCATATGTATGATTCAAAACATTCAAATTTGTTCAAATGTTAAAAAACAAATGTATAGACATTCAATTCAAATTCGATTTGAATTTGATTGAATTTTGAATGTTTTGAATATTCTTGTGCATCCCTTCGGTGTAGATTCTTGTGCAATGTGGATTCTAATCATATGAATTTTTTTATTTTTTTTTTGTATTAGGACCCATCCTACTTCACACATCCCAGCAGTTTATTGTGTGAATCACTGCCAGAAAGTTAGAACTGGTTGTGAACCCATTTGAGCTGTGTACAAGTTCAGATTCTTTTGAGGTAGAGCTGCAACAGCACAACCTGATCTTAGTGGTGCCTTTCAACACTGGGAATTGTGAGGGGGACTCTTCTTAGTGGTTCATACTGGAAATCACAGGCACGGTGCTGGAAAAGTCCCACCCCAGGACACTCTTCAGGGTCACAGAGGACCCTTCATCTTCAGAATCAGAAATGAGTCTTCATCTCCAAAGATGTGTGTACATCACATCTCCCACTCAAAGAGCAGGAGCAAGCATCCATATCTCAGTGCATCCCATGCTGCTGGGTTATGGACATAGCCTCAGACTGGGCTGACTTTCTTATGCCTGGAGCTCCTCACATGCCCTTGAAGATTATTCTTAGCTCCACCTCTCCTCAACCACATTAATCAGATCAACAGCCATGACCTTATCAGGAATTCGTACTTTTGCTGGCTTTGTTCTCAGGATCATTGGAACTGCTGAGACTTCCCATCACCGTAGCAAGGTGATAATCTTATTGACTCATTAGCCCCTTCAAGTCATTACAACCTAGGCAGAATAAAAGTATACAAGTAAAAGAAGAAATACATAATGTTCAGGAAGGGATTTTAAAATAATTTTTTTTAAAGACTTGCAGCCACTGGGAAGGAGGGAACCAGCAGACACTCTGGAGTATATTCACACTCTTTACTCTTTCATGTTTACCCCCCTGGAGAGGACTGTTGTCTAAGAGACCGCCATTCTAATCTACAGAGAACACCTTTGAAGTTCACTGTTTACAATATGGAATATGTTTGTTCTGCATCTATTACCAATTGAATTAATTGGGTTATCCCACATTCTAGAAAATAACTCTCCCCAGAATAATTTTTTCTGTGAGGTGGGGATTCTCCAGTAGAATTCTTCTCAATCTTCTCAGTTAGATTCCTGCATTCTTGTGGAGAAGCCAAAGCAGTTCAACTGATGAAACTGATGAAATACTTTTGTGGTGTCATTTTGCTCTCTCCATGCTGCCTGTCAACCATTTTGTATTCTCACTTTTTTGCCTGGATCTTATGAGGGTGAAGAGGCAGTGAAACTTTTCAGATTTTTAAATTAAGTTTCTTACCACAGAGGTTACCATTATTTTTTTGACCCATAGGCAGGCTTAGAACTTACCACCTGCATTTTGCCTTCCCTCTATGCTTTCTTCTCCCAGGCGGGTTAAAAAGCTGCATTAGCAGAAGGCTCAGGCACCACACTTCTAGTCCTTGTTGTTGGGTACCACTGAAGCATGGCTGTCTTCTGGTTGGCTGAATGGGCACCTCCATGGGCATCACTATGCAGTTTTCTTGGCAAAGATACAGAAAAGATTTGCCGTTGCCTATTTCCAAGGAGAGGCTGGGGATTGAATTGGCAATCCTCTGCTTTCCGAGAAGTTTGCTCTACCTCTTGAGTTACTGCTTCTCCCTTCAAAGTCTGAATGGATGGTGAAGAAGCTTTGCAGAAATTTTTTTCTGCTCACCTCTATAAGTTAGAGGGAGTGAGCCTTTACTAGGAGCTGCTAACAGTCAGAGGGATACATTTATATCAAGGTTTGGAGTGCAGCAAAAAAGTTTTAAAAGCAAAGCCGCGAGCCTAGCTTCTCTCCTCCCACTCTGCGTGAGCTGTCAGCCTCCGATTTCAAAGGGAGAAATCACTTGCACTCTGCTCCTTTGCTCATCTGCTTGAGTGCAAACTTGCTGACTTCCCAGTAACGTGGATGGAAGTAACATTGCTGGGAACCTCCGATCTGAAAGGGAGTGAGTTAAAGGGAAAGTTTGATTGCTTTATGATCGCCCTGTGTGTCTGTTCTTCCGATTAGCTGATTGACCAGGGCAGGCCTATTTACAGGGTTTGCACTAGGGGGCTGAGATTAAAAGGTCCTGTTCTCCGTGAGTGGGAACAGCAATATTCGGGTTCAGCCCTGTCTGTTGTCAGGTAAATGGGAACAGGACTCGGCCCTGTATCCCCAACCAGGACTAAAATAGTCCAAGCAGGGCTAAAAAAGTCAAGTGGGAATGTGGCCTTAGATGGAGTTTCCATTCTGGCTGTTGATGAAGGAGGATCCAGTCTTGAAGGATTCCTCACACAGAAACTATGTAGAAGCCATTTTGGAAGTACCTGCAACAGGCTTAATAAAAACCCAGTTAAATAGCCCTTTAACACGGGATAAAAGTGGTACCTCGACATACAAGTGCCCTGACATACCAGTGTTTTGAGATACAAGCCGCCGAGCGAGTGATATTTTGCTTTGAGATGAGAGCAAGATTTGAGATACGAGTATGTAAATACAGTACAGTACATAACAAAAACAACTGAGGTGGTGTTTTGGGAGCTGGAATGGATTAATGGGAAAATTGCTTTGAGATACAAGCGATTTGACATAAGAGCAAGGTTACGGAACGAATTAAACTCGTATGTCAAGGTACCACTGTACTGGTATATGTTATGTAGCTAAGCCCATACTGGGGCAGATTAAACAGTACGTAGATCGGCCCCTACTCTCTCTGCTCCTAGTTTGCCATTCTAACCACTAAAACTCAGTGTGTATAGTTGCTCTACCAAGGGACAAATAATTGCCACTAACTTTGTTAACTGAAAAATGCTTAATTAATGCTTACAGACTAGAATACAAGTAGTAATGGCAGTGGCAAGACTTCAAGCATCAGTGTGCGAGTGCTAAAATAAAACTGTCAAATGCTTCTTGCTGCAGCCCTCAGCAGAGCAGTTCTTATTAAACATGGCATTCAACACGGCAGTGACTCATTTTATTAATAGTAATTATTTCTTCAGTTAGGCACAGCCTCGAGCAAGAAGGAATATGTAAATTACACCACTTCAGAAACAGATTAGGAAGGCAGATGGCTCTGAGGCACAGCGCTCCTCTGGAGTTGAGTCTTAGTAGCTCCGTAAACTTCTAAAGTGACTCCCTTCCCCTCTGAGCAGGGAAGCTGTGGGCAGGAGGACATGTTAAGAGCGCGCATAAAGTCTCTGCCTGTTTATTCTTACAGTGGACGTGAGGGAAATAATATAAGCCAAACTGATTATCACTTTCCTCTGTCTTGCATGCAGTGTCCTGTGACAGGACGGACTGCTGTGTCCCGAGCTGAGTAGCCAGTGAAGTGGAACATGGCTGTCCAATTTCGACAGCCATGTTTCTTTTTTAATTAATTAGTTTTTATTTTATTTTATTAGTACAATCAAAATCATCCACAAAACAATACAATGCACTAAAACACCCCACTCTCTCCCATGGAATGAATTGGAGCTGAATTGTTAATAGTTTCAAACATATTTCAAGTGATGGTTCAAATTAATTGTTTCCTTTTAAAGCCTTTCTCCCCCCGTACTCAAGCTGTACAATAACATTTTATTAATATTAGTTGTTGCCAACTAATATTAATCAGCATACCTATATAAATCAGTCTTAGAAAAGCAAATAACAGAAAATCATTCATATATTTATACCAGTTTTCAATGCTCCATACCTTATTGTCTTTCCATCCTTTTGTCAAAACTAACTGTCCTGCTCTAATTGCCTGTTCTAATATATACAATTCATTTCCCTCAATTTGTACACCTCTTAACATTTGTGTAATACACAGTTCCTTTGGGCTATCTATATGGCTGTGGTTTGACTGGGATGCTGCATCTGTACACCTTGATCCCAGACTGAATTTGGCTTGAGCCCCTGGCATCCTGACACTTTCAAAGGGATTCCCTGTTTCTGCAGACTAAATGTCCAAGAATCCAGAGAATCCATCTTCAGATTATAACAGGACTCACTGTGGAATCTTGGAATAATCAGAACATTTCTTAATGGGAATACTGCCACCATGCCAATCTCCTCCACTGCCAGCTGCTGTTTGCCTTTCCCCACCCCATTCCTCCATCTGTCATTGTCTACTGCTACTGTATGCCTCCCCCACCCCATTTCTCCATCTTTCATCATTTCCTGCCCCATTCCTCCATCTGTCATTGTTTCCCGCTGCCATTTGCCTCTCCCCTGCCCCATTCCTCCATCTTTTGTCATCTCCCACCACCATTTGCCTTCCCCACCCCATTCCTCAGTCTGTCGTCATCTCCCGCTGCTGTTTGCCTCCCCTCCACCCCGTCCCTCTGTCTGTTGGAGAATGGTGGGGAAGGCAAATGGTGGGATGACAATGAAAGACAACAACAGGCAGAGGAACAGGATGGGGAAGGTAAATGATGGGTGGCAGTGAAGGAGACTGGCGTGTCTGTTGTCGTCTCCCTCCTGCCATGGAGAGCGACACTGCCACTGTTTCACTGCTGCCCCAGTGCAGTCAGGACAGCTGCAAGGTGCTGATTAAAAAAATCCGGGTTAAAACCTGGACTTTTTTGAGCAGTCAGAAGGAGGCATATGTCTACCAATGATATTGTTTGTTCCGTATTTGGCTTCTTTCCAAAATGTTCTAACCTTTGGGCATTCCCACCAAAGATGGATATAAATCCCCCTCTGTCCACAACCATGCCAGCAGCAGAGGGATAAATTATTTATCATATGTGTCAGCTGTGCTGGTGTGTGATACCATCTGGTTATTAATTTGATCTGTTGTTCTTTAACTATATTATTTTTAATTTTTTGTATATTGGACAGCCCTGTTTCGCTCCAATCCCTGCCACTGCTTCACAAGAGCCCTTGGGCAGAGGCAAGGCTCCGAAGGTGGGAAATGAAAGTTCCCAGCCTTTGGAGTTCCCAGACTGGCTGATTCTGAGATGGAGACATTTCCAGCAAAAATTCCTTGAGCACTGCTGCAAAGGGTCCACAGGCCTCCATGGTCCAATTTGCTATCCCTGGTCCTCCTGTAGACCTCAAAATGGAGGTCTTCAACTTTGTTGTGCTAGGGCACCATTTTTGATACCCTAGCCTGGTCCACACCTTGTCCAGAGTGAATGAAGTGTATTAGGCTTAGCCTAGTCTTCTCTAGTGTGCAGACTGCTATCTTTATTTATTTTAATTTTTATACTGACCTATACCTAAATGTCTCAGGATGGGTTACAACATTAAAAATCATGAACATATAAAATGAACATATCCAGATTTTTTTTCTTCTGAAGAAAGAGCAGTGCACAAAATTCCCTAGATTGATCTTTCAAAATATTTGGTGTGTATTTTTAACTTTGGTTCCTGCACATGTTGCAGTTCCTCTTGTTCATGTTTTTAGCGTCCCTTTGTTTTACTTCTTCATCTTCTTTTTTCTAGTGGCAGTGGCAGAACTGATTTTAGCAACTGCTTTGTGGTATTTTAGACCTTAGATAGATTTTCAGGTATTTTCCTTTCTCTTTTTTCTCTCTCTAGTTAACAGAGTGAGTTATAGTCAGTTCCTCTATCTGTGGAGGACAGTTGAACTATAATCAGACAGGAACAAAGAACTCTGATAACAGGCTATGGGCACCTGATGAATTGCAACAGTGACAAAACCTTTTGTGTCCTGCCTTGGCCATTTCTGTGGTGGTCCTGTAATATATAGTGCCTTGTGATAGATACCATCATTTTTTGAGATTTCAGAAAATTTCAGAGTGTTCTTCTGGGATGTTCAAGGGAGATGCCACAAAAATCCGGGGTCGGCATTAGTCACTGTTATTTTGGGCTGAATGGGATGTAACCTATCCAAGAATATCTTTGGAGCAATACCTGTTCTGGATGATCTTGTGGCTGCAATGAAAGAAATGCCACCAGAAGGGAAAAGACACATTTTATGAATGATGAATAGGATGCTAGAAAGGAACCTAATCATACCATGCATCTCTGCAAGAATCAAATAATTCATTTTGTAACAGAAGAAGCTGTGGCAGATTGTTGGCATTGGGTGCGCTGCCACATGACTATTTTAGTGCGTGTTGGACTACTCTGACCCTGCCTACTTTGACGTGGGCTATTTTGATCCAAATATGGGGCCGAGTGCACATCTTGGGCCTTTCCCACCTGTTTACTGATACGCGGAACTGAATACGAATAGCACCATTCCCACTCACCGCCCAAATGCCTGGCACGGAAAAACAGGACCTTTCAATGAGATTGAGACTGTGGGCAGGCAGGCGGGCAGGTGGGTGGTCTCCCTTCTCTGCTGGAGGACCCTCAGGGGCACCCTCTTCTCCCTCCCTCCCTCCCCTTCAAGCCTCGCTAAGCAGTGCTGGCCGTGAGCGCCTGGTGAGGTGCCCCAGCCAACAGCAGTTCCCAGCTGAGGGAATCACAGCAGCAGTGGCGGGGTGCCTCCTTCCTCCTCCACGCACCTCAGTCTATGACATTCAAATGAGTGCATCTGTGCATGAGGAGATCAGTGGCTTGTGTGTGTGTGTGAGAGAGAGGAATAAAGTTGTCAACTCTGCTTTATGTTTTTGGCTCATGGGGAAAAGAATGTGTGTGTTTGTGTGCTTGTGTATCCTGGCCAGAGGGCGGGCGGGTGGACAGGTGGGCGGGCTCGCTCCCTTCACTGCCGGAGGACCCTTGGGGGGCGGCCTCTTCTTGCTCCTTCCTCCCTTGCCACGTTTCTCTCTTTCTCTCTCTCTCCTTCCCCTCCCTCCCCTTCAAGTCTCACTAAGGTGCGAGTAATGGAAGGAGCGCCTGGCGGGGTGTTCCAGTCAACAGCAATTCCCAACTAAGGGAATCACAGCAGTTTTATGTTTTTGGCTTGTGGGAAGGAGGATGTGTGTGTGTGTGCTTGTGTGCTTGTGTAAACTGGCCAGCGGCAGGTGGGCGGGCTCACTCCCTTTGCTGCTGGAAGACCCTCGGGGCGGCTTCTTCTCCCTCCCTCCCTCCCTCCTCTGTCTCTCCCTCTGGCCAGCGGGTCAGACCACATTTCCTGCTGCTCTCCATCACCACTGTGAACCCCCAACCACATTGGCCAGAAGGGTGCAACTCCGCCTCAATTAGCCCAGGACCATTCCCATTTTGGGGGGGGGGGAGTGGGCTCAACTACGAAATGGTAAAAAAGTCCTGCTTTTCTCAGGGGTGTTTCTTCTCCGGATTGTCACGGAATAGCCCTCATAAAATCTGGACATAAGAACTTGAGCGGGAACGCTGGATGCCAAATTTGCGTTAATTGCAGAAGTAATGGGAATGCTGGATACCGAAGTCAAATTCAGTGCGAATTTAAATGCCTATGGGAACGCAGCCATTGTGGCTAGACCACTAGACAGCCCTGATGACATGTCTAAGTCACCTTTAAGATGCTTTTAAGTCACCTTTTCATGTGAACTGATGACTTCTGGGACTTGTGAAGTCAAAGAAATAATAAGAGCTAGAGGGAGAGATAGATCTGACAGATACCATAAACACATGAGACAAACAGAACTACAAAATGCCACTATGGATACACAAAGCATTTTGGGCACAGTAAAGGAAAGCAGTTCCTAATCTGGATGAACAGGAAGGGAATGATCAGGCAGCATAGCTATCAAGGACAACTTTAGGCCAAATGGGGGTATATGAGTCACTCTGGCCTTCTGCAAAGGACAAGAGGGCTACTTTCATGCCAGATGAAGATCTGTCACCTGAGAAAGGACATAAGTGGTCCTCCTGAGCTGGGAGAGCAATTTGCCTTAAAAGGTACTAGATTTCTACAGCAGATTGCCCTTAGCGCTTTCATGCTTTGTCAAGGAGGTGACTCTACTTGCAGATCAGCAGCTGCTTTCTTGGGAATCTGGCAGGTACCTTGGCACAAGCTCAGGGTAAGCTTTTTATTTTGTTGGAAGATTTCTGTGCAGCATGAATTGGAGGTGTCCTTTTTCATTCCTTATAAAGTGCAGGATACTTTTTAGAAAGTGAAAGGGTGCAATCAAACAGGGCTAAGGATGTGCACTGATATTCAAAATATCGAATGTCCAGGCATCCCGATTTCCAAATTTAAATGAATATGAATTTCTTGAGGTATTTGTACGAATAATCCGGACAGGATGCATACGGGCATGTCCGAGATGCCAATGAAGGTCCAAATTATTCATATGAATACATACAAATGTATTTGTATCGAATCAAATGTCTGGATCTTCATTTTTTCATTATTCGGATATATTTGAATTTCTGAATATTACATTCGTTACGAATCTAATTCAAAAATTGCCTTTGTGCACCCCCCTATAAGCTCCCCTCGTAGCTGCCGGCTGCCGTGTTCTCTGGCTGCGGTTCGACTTTTTAAAAAAACAGCGTTTGTAAAATCTGGCTTCCCTGCTCACAGACTGCCTAGCTTCTGAAGTTTGCCAGCCTCTAAACACCGTAGCGGCTTTGGTTAGCTTTTTAACTGGCAAACTTCAGAAGCTGCTTGCTGGCGTTTGGGGAGCTGGAGGTGGAATAAGGATTATGGGAAGAGGCTCGTGGGACAGCAAGGGCCAGATGATCCCCCTCATTGCTGCATCTTTACCTGTCTAACTGGGGTGATTAGTTCTTTTACGTTTGCCTGGCAATCAGATCGCAGAGAGAAGAGGCTCATTCCTGTTTGATCACTGTTTAAAAATGGCCAGCAGTTATGATTGGGGAAGGGGCGTTAGGTGGCATTTCCTTGCCCTTGCTACAGCGGGTGGCACAGGGGTTGGTGACGTCAACCCAGCTCCTATCAGGAGAGAGGGGGTGGAGAGAAAACTATGCTGTTTCCCCAAGCTGGGGTTTAGTGTGGTTTGCATGGGGACAGGCATATTCGACTTGAGCCCACGCTTTTGTCAATTGCATGGGGACAGGTCAATTCGGACTCGGCTCTGTATTCGGACTAAATTCTATCCAATTTGGACTAAATGGAGTGCATGGGGACGTGGCCTAATACATTACGCTTTTTAAAATATTTACAATAACATAAGAACATAAGAGGAGCCCTGCTGGATCAGGCCACAGCCCATTTAGACCAACATCATGTCCTACATGGTGGCCCATCAATTGCTCATGGGCATCTCAAGGAGAAGACAAGGGCAAACCTTCACCTACTCTTGAATCACAGCAAATGACCTTAGAGGCATTCTGCCTGTCCCCAACACAGCTTTGTCCATAAAATGGACATAAGACACTAGGACAGGCTTTCTTAGGTGTCACCATTCTTCTGCATAACTTTACAACATCTTTCAAAGATATTGACTACTATCCTTCCAATTTCCCTCCCCTTCAGGTAGTTGCAAAGCAAAGGTTTCCAAAGAGTTGACTTCAGACAGGTAAATACTTGTGTTTTTTTCCAGGACTATGTACCCCTGGGATAGCTGATGGAAAATCTGCTAGATAGGTATTACAGAAAAAACAGATCTGAAGCCAAGGATTCCATCATGCTGGATTGCTTACGCTGTCTGTTGTGTCTTCGTGGAATTGCTGCTCTTGCAAAAGTGCCTGTATACGGACCCACCCCCAAAGAAAAAACCAAAACCAAAGGGAAGTGGGCAGGTGTTTGCTTTCATCTGGGTACGTTTGCAAGACAGGTGATTCAATGAAGGAATGACAGATGAGATAACAGCCCTGAATTCTTGCTGTCTGGCAGGCGCGGCAAGAGGCAATGGTGAAATCTAAACAAGATCCCACACTTTACTCTTGCCATCTCATGGCAGCCTGAACTACTATTTCTAAAGCATCATACTGGTAGTTCCACTGCCAACATTCTACTCCTAAGCATGTGAACATTTGAGGAATTATGCCCTTCCAACCATCCCATTTGGGGACTCTAGCTCAACAAACAAACAGCATCAAGTGGCTTACCTGAAATGGAAGGTCTGCTGAAGAACATCTGAAGAACATCATGATTCTATGAAAGCAGGGGGCATTACAAAAAGAGAAGTTTCAGTACCAGGCCTGCCATGACTTTGGTGGTTATATGTATTTAAAGAAAGTTGCCTACTAAGGAGTTCCAAGATTATTTTCATATCAGGTGTGGTGTGGACTGAAAGTACTTGCTAGGCAGAAGGTAACGAGGCAGGTCAGGGAAAAGATTCTTCGAAGCCAAGGTTAGTGAAATGACTGTAAGTGGTAGAGCAGATTAGTTTAGTGTCTCATTGGGCTAATGGAGATGTTACCAGTAAGTCTGGACCTTGGCCAGCACGACCTAAGTTTGGTTACCCAATGTGAAGCTGAGATTAGAAGAGACACTGTACTGGCAAAGAATTACCAGAGATTACAACATGGATTTATACAATCAATCAACTCAATACTGGAAAAGTCTGCCTTAGGGCTTATATGAGTTTTTTGTCACTGACTCAATCCATCTTAAGGGAGATGACTTGCAAAAATACCAGAAAGTCTTATTAATATTTTGTGATAGATTGATACATGCAGGGAGGAGATGGGATCCCCTCCTCATCCTCAATATCTCTGGCTTTTTGGTATCTAGTGCTTTTATGTGCACATGCATTTTGTAAAAAAGTTGGACAGACAGAGGCTGGGGGATAGTGATAGCTGACTTAAATCCAATTTCCCCACCCGTAAACTTACTAGGCACATGCTGAGAGGACAAGCTTGCATTTTCTTTAGCATTCCAAACAGACAGTGTAATGAAATCAGTGTATCAGCCTGGAACAACTTTTATGGAAAAGCAATAGAGTGTTAAGAAGTTGATCAGTGAATCCTTGGTGGAGATATCACATTTTGATAATAATAAGGGCAATCTGTCTTGGGGTGGTGCAGTTCCATTAACCTGTGATGATTATCATATTTATCTTTGCTACAAGCTAAGGGTGCACTCCATCTGATCCATTTGATCTATATTCTTCCATAGACAAATGCTGCCTTGCACTGTGTTTTAAGCAACCAATACATCATTTTTATGGAAATGAAATTAAAGCCTGGGATGAATTCAAAATAACAGTAGTACTAAATCATGACAGTCGGGTCATACTTAAATAGGGCAAAAGGAACAAAGATGAAGAAGAAATTTTCCAAACCAGAGACGGCTCCTGCCATACCAGATGTTAACCTATCGTCTTCTAGCAAAGGTGCAGGAAATTGTGCATCACACACATCCCAACCCTACCCAGAACCTTATCTTTCACATCCACTGCTGTGACCGTTCACACCATTTCTGATGTGTCGTGCAAACGAAAATGATGGTAGCAATTGGACACGCACCTGGGTGCAGGTAAGTCTCTGGGCACACGGGGCTTAGTTTGGCTTGTACTTGCAATTCCAAGGCTGCATTCCCATTACAACCTTATTTCAGTTTCAAACCATTTTCAATCCTCACAGACCCCATGTCAGTTTGGCTTAACACGCTTTCCATGTGTTAAATCGTCCCAAAGCGTTATAAATGTTAATCCTCATTTAAACAGGTCTCACTCCGGTTCATGCGCTTGAAACGTTTTACATTTTTTAATGTGGGAACCGTTCCGTGTTAAGGGATGAGAGTTTCCCTCCCCTAATAGCTTGCTTCCAAAGCAAGCTGTAAAATCCACCCCTTAAAGCAGCAGCTGCTACACTGTAGCAATCCAAGCACTTCACACCTGATAACGATCTTGCCATTTTGAAAGTTCTGACCTTTAAAAAAGGGGAAAGAAAGAAAAGCAGCTGCAGGTTTGGGGAGATGTGTGAATGTTTAACGAAGGGGGCTTGAGTTGCTGCTGCTGCTCCTGCTGCTGCTGCTGCATGCCCTGAGCAATGAGGAGAGGAGGGGAAAGAATTGCTGGCTGTCCGCTGCCATTTTTCTTCCATCCAGGCAAGCAGCAGCCACCCAGCCAGGCTCCGTGAAGGGGTCCCTTATGGATGGTGCATTCATGCCAGGAGGAAGAGGACAGGGCAGCCCCGAAAAGCGACTTTTAAAAAGTAGCCACTGGAGTCCCCGCTTGAGTCACGTACGTCCTCAGAATCTGGATTGAATGCAATTCTGGCTGAAAGTAATGGGATCAGGCAAATTCGCGTTTGCATCTGGTTCTGTCATTTTGATTTAGGGAAACTGGATTAAGCTTCTAATGGGGATGCGGCCCTCATGTGTCTGCACACTGCCAAGAAGTGATAGCACCAAGGAGGCGACCTGGGAAAAGGGAAAAGTCTTGATCCCTACAGCTGCTAATGCTACCTCCCCCCCCACACACACTTAGGGAGGAGGAACTGGGAATTGAAATTGTACTTTGACAATGTTTTTTTTTTCTTGCAATGCTGGCTTTTTTCTTAGCCACAGACAGAGAAGATGACAGATTTATCCACAAGGACATGAGTTGAGGGCTTATTTATGAAGAGGACGGTGGCCATACCCTCCAGTGAGAAGCCAACATTTGCATGAAGAGAAGACATCCAGTCACAGAGGGAAGAGGAAGGGGAGGGAGAATAGTTTTCTGTCAGTAGACTGAGATTGGGAAGGCAGAACAATGTGGGCAAAGACAGGTGAGCTGAGTCCAAATTAAAGTGGATGTGTTTGGCCAAGCCGTAATCGAACTCAGAATCCATTGTGCCCTGAGATGCACTATTCCTATGTTGTCTGACCATGGCTGAGGTGACTGTAGAACAAGTGCTTAGGAGCCTCCAGACTCAAGCTTCTCCCAGGATTAATACAGGAATGCCAAATGTTGTGACATCCGCAATATAGTACCAGCATAGTGAGGTAATATCCCATTATATTGCAGGGAATCTGGCAATGATGCTGGGTTTCCCATAATGATGAGGCTTACCTGAGGCTCATCCCCATTATAAGAATGCAGTTTCCCTAAACCGAAATAATAGAACCGAATTTGCCTGTTCCCATTACTTTCAGCTTAATCGCGTTTGATCCGGATTCTGAGGATCGTATGTGGCGTACGTGACTCAAGGGGGGACTCAAGTGGCTAAAATCCACTTTTCAGGGCTGCCCTGCCCTCTTCCTCCTGGCATGAATGTGCCACCCATAACGGACCCCTTCATGGAGCCTGGCTGGGTGACTGCCGCTTGCCTGGATGGAGGAAAAACAGCAGCGAGCAGCCAGCGATTCTCCCCATTGCCCAGGGCACACAGCAGCAGCAGCAACTCAAGCCCCCTTGCTTTAAACATTCACACATCTCCCAGAACCTGCCCCTGCTTTCCTTTCCCTTTTAAAGGTCAGAACTCCAAAGGGCTAGAATTGCACAAAATTGCAACATTGTTATCAGGTGCGAAGTGTAGATTGCTACAGTGTAGCGGCTGCTGTGAAGGTTGGATTTTTACACTGACATCACTGTCTTTGGAAGCAAGCTATTGGGGGAGGGAAACCCTCAACATGGATTCTCTGTTGAAATGAGGGTTAACATTTACAATGCTTTGGGGGCAATTTAACACTCAGAAAGCGTGTTAAGCCAAACTGACGTTGGGTCTGCGAGGATTGAAACCGTATTGAATCCGAAATAAGCTTGCTGTGGGGTTTCGCCTCTGGTGTCTCCTGGCTCATTTCATTTTAATCCCCCTTGTAGCCAGCTAGAAACCAGCCAAGAATGCAAAGAACAACCAATGGAAGAGGGTGCTTGGCTGATTTCAGGGTTGCTAGAAGGGGAACTACAGCGAACTGAGCTGAGAGACATGCACATTGCCTTCCACATCTGGCCTTTTTTCGTTATGTACAACTACAGCCTCAGTTTCTTATCCTTTCTAGGTCATAGGTTTAGTGAAGAATTGCAACAGATAATACCCCACTAGTGATAATCTGACTCAAGGTAATGCAGATGCCTATGCAGACAGAAAACCTTTGTATAGCAACATCCAATGCGCAATATATATTGCATAGCAATATCCTATAGTTAGTACTGAGGGCTATCTCTGCCCTAATGGAAACACAAGCAAACTGTATCCCGAAGGTCAGCTACCAACCAAGATGTTGGAATGAATATTCTCCAGCCAAATACCATTTGCACAGGAACAAAGCATAGCTGTCATGGCCCAAGGTGGGTTTTTAAAAACTTCTATTGTTTGTGAAGCGCAATAAATTGCAGTTTCCAATCCAACCAGCCGGGTAATGAGAAATTCTTTTGATGGACAAATGTCGGCCAACTGGCAAGTGGCCTTTCAGCTTGGAAGGTTTTGCCAGTTAGCTATATGCATGCAAAGTCTCTCCTAGGGCTGGAGAAGGAGGGGATCTATTGCTATGGAGATGGAGTGTTTACCTTAAGAATAAAATCCACTTGCCTGCATGCAATTATTTCTGCTCCATCCTGTGTCTTCATGCCCCCCCTAGCAATAGAAAGTCCTATCAGTATGGCCTGGCAAATTTGTTCAGCAAATATCCAAAAAAGGCAGTTCATGAGGGATGGTGGCAGGCTTCCAAGAAGAAAGCAGCCAGCGTTCAGGTTGTTTAATCTCCTGCAAGTTTTGCAAAAGCAACGCGCCTCCACTCCTCCTCCTAGCATGATCAGGTGCAGATCAGAATGGTATGGACAGCAGACACGCACAATAAAATTATTAGACTGGGCAAATGCATTTAATTCCTCCCCCCCCCTCCTTGATTTTCTCCTCTACCCCACTGACTTTTGTTCGTGTTGCATTCTCTAAACCAGTGATGGCAAACCTTTTGAGCTTGGTGTTGTCAAAATTCACAATAAAACCTAGCTTAACTCGGGTGCCGCGTCACATCTAGAAATATCCATAATTTTGTGATATTTGTAGCTCTAGTAAAATAAATTCTTTACATTAGTGGCTTCTTTGTTGCTGAATTTCATTTGCTAAATCTTCAATTGAAGGTTGGTATTTTGTACACTTCAAGCCCCAGAAGCACTACTAACTTCATCTGTCAGTCGGTTTCTTTTCTTGGTTTTGATATTATTTAATGCTGATGTTGGAAAATTCCAGACCACTATGAAAACAAGTTGCCGCTCTATCAGCAAATGCTATTCATATTAGTTTCTTAATAAGCAGATAGGTCAGAGAGAAAAAGATTCCTTTTAAATTTAGTATGCTGCAGCATAGGAAGTTCGCTTTCCATAACCCCATCAAGCCAGAACTTCGAACCTCCCACATTCCAGAACACAATTTATACCCTGAAACCACGGCCGGTGATTATAATATTCCCGTAATGCCTTCTAAAATGAAAGAGAAATACATATCAGATTTCTCTGACATGCGCAATAGAGACAAGTCCAAATGGCTGACTGGTTCAGACTAGTTACTTCTTTGAAGCTCCTTATCAGTTTGTTTTTGCAGACACACTGTCCTTGAAAATATTCCTCACACTGAGAATAAGGTCTCACAAAAGTACGTAGAGGGAAAAATTGTGAGCAAAGCCATCACTACTGCACACAGGTCTTCAGCCCTCTAGCTGTCAGGAGTAGAATCATAGAATCATAGAATGGTAGAGTTGGAGGGGACCTCCTGGGTCATCGAGTCCAACCCCCTACTCAAGGCAGGATCTCCTAAACCATCTCAGACAGATGGCCGTCCAGTCTCTGCTTGAAGACCTCCATCGAAGGGGAACCAACCACCTCCCGTGGCAGCCTGTTCCACTGGTTGATCACTCTTACTGTTAGAAATTTTTTCCTAACATCTAAACTAAATCTTTTCCCCTGCAGTTTCACCCCATTGTTTCTAGTCCTTCCTTGAGAGAGTGAGAACAGGGCTGATCCCTCTGCCCTGTGACAACCCTTGAGGTATTTGTAGACAGCTATCATGTCTCCTCTCAGTCTTCTTTTTGATAGACTAAACATTCCTAGTTCCTTAAGCCGTTCCTCATAGGACATGGTTTGCAGACCGTTCACCATCTTGGTAGCTCTCCTTTGAACCTGCTCCAGCTTGTCAGTGTCTCTTTTAAACTGGGGTGACCAGAACTGGACACAGTACTCCAGATGAGGTCTGACCAAGGTAGAGTAGAGGGGGATAATAACTTCACGTGATCTGGACTCTATGCTTCTCCTAATACACCCCAGGATTGCGTTTGCCTTTTTTGCAGCTGCCTCGCACTGTTGACTCATGTTCAGTTGATGATCTACCAGGACACCCAAGTCTTTTTCACATGTGCTGCTGCTCAGCCGAATTCCTCCCATTGTACAGTGGTACCTTGACATACGAGTTTAATTCGTTCCGTAACCTTGCTCTTACGTCAAATCGCTCGTATCTCAAAGCAATTTCCCATTAATCCATTCCAGCTCCCAAAACACCACCTCAGTTGTTTTTGTTATGTACTGTACTGTATTTACATACTCGTATCTCAAATCTTGCTCTCATCTCAAAGCAAAATATCACTCGCTCGGCGGCTTGTATCTCAAAACACTTGTATGTCAGGGCACTTGTATGTCGAGGTACCACTGTATATGTGCTTTTTTCATTTTTCTTGCCCAGGTGCAGAACCTTGCATTTTTCTTGGTTAAATACCATTTTATTAGTAGCAGCCCTTTGTTCGAGTTTCTCTAAATCTTTTTGAATCCTCTCTCTCTCTTCTCTGGTGTTTGCAATCCCCCCTAGCTTTGTGTCATCAGCAAATTTGATCAGTTTCCCTTCAACTCCCTCGTCCAGATCGTTTATAAAAACATTAAACATAACTGGGCCCAGGACAGAACCTTGTGGTACTCCACTTGACACTTCCCTCCATTTGGATGTGCAGCCATTTAAAGCCACTCTTTGAGTACGATTACTAAGCCAGTTTTGAATCCACCTTATAGTTGCCTTGTCAAACCCATATTTGATCAATTTTTCAATGAGGATCGCATGAGATACTTTGTCAAATGCTTTGCTGAAATCAAGAAATACTATGTCTACTGCATTTCCTTGATCAACCCATTCAGTGATTTTGTCATAAAATGAAATCAAGTTGGTCTGACACGACTTGTTTGATACAAACCCATGTTGACTACTGTTAATTATTGAATTCCTATCCAAATGCTGACATATGCTGACATTCGAGAATCTTTCCTGGTACTGAAGTCAGGCTAACAGGCCTGTAGTTCCCTGGGTCTACCTTCTTCCCTTTTTTGAAGATAGGAACAACGTTTGCCCTTCTCCAATCGTCTGGGACTTCTCCTGTTCTCCATGACTTCTCAAAGACTACAGCAAGTGGTTCAGCAATTACCTCTGCTAATTCCTTCAGTACCCTAGGATGTAATCCATCTGGACCTGGGGACTTAAATTCGTTTAAGTTAGCTAAGCGTTCCCTTACTCTCTCAGTGTTGATTTTGTGTCTTGATTCTCCTAGTCCTTCATCAGTACAGTGAAGGGCTGTTGCATGCACATTATCCCTCTTGGAAAAAACAGATGCAAAATAGGAGTTCAGAATCCCTGCCTTCTCAAGATCACTTTCGATCACTTCTCCATTCTCTCCCTGCAGACTTCCCAAAACCTCTTTGACTTTTCTTTTGCTGTTGACATATCCCCAAAACCCTTTTTTATTGTTTTTAGTCTCTCTTGCAAGCCTCAATTCATTTTTAGCTTTAGCTTTTCTGATACTTGCCCTGCAGATTGTACTGATTTCATTATATTCCTCCTTAGATATGTATCCCTCCTTCCATTTCTTAAACATTTCTTTTTTCTTTTTTATCAAGTTTTTAAGTTCTAGGTTTATCCACCCTGGTCTCTTTAGATGTTTTCCATTCTTCCTTCTTTGAGTAGAGACGCACTGTGTGTGACCCGGCGGCACAGTGATGTGACTCCATCATGCCTCCTGTGCTGGGCACAGACAGTGCCTCTGGCAGTCCCTGGCACCAGAGTGACACTGTGTGTCACCCAAAAGGGCTTGGCGTGTCACCTGTGACATGTGTGTCATTGCCATCACTGGTCTAAACCAAGGAGAACTCTGAAACCCTTTCAGATACTGCAAGACTATAACTTCCATCACTTCGGACAGAATAGTTCACGGTCATCTTAACAAGGGGATCTGTGAGCAACCCAACTGCTGAAGGGCTACAGTTGTCCTCCTTGTGGAAGATAACCATGTTTTTGAGATGGGAAAAATGATCTGGTTATTGATTTAGGGACATTTTGGCAGGGACCGATGACATCTAGAGTCCCCCACACGTTTCCCAACAGCAAAAGCCACAAGAGTGATATCTGAGGAGGCAATCCTGATTTTATCATAATTTTATTTCCTTGCTATTTTTCATTATGGAAAATGGCATTTTCTATAATAAATGAACTTCACCTGCTATATCCCTTGCATTCAGGTGTGTTTTTTTTGGAAACGTGTAACACTTATAAATAGAATGACTATTTGACTATTTGAAAGTAGGATCTTCAATTCTTCAGTGGTAGAATCCAAAGATGTAGCCGTGTTAAGCTGTTTTTGCACTAGGGATGAAGACCCCATTAGGAACTCTTTAGGAACCTGATCAGTACTCAATTGGTACCAATCAGCCACGCACTGTCCTCACACAAGACCCATTTAGGGCCCCATTGGGAACCCATTCTGAAGGTGCTGTCCCCACAAGTGCTGGTGAAATCTGGATTTAATGGGTCCTTCGGGCCCTTTAATGGTGTCTACAATCCAATCTTCAGTCATGAAGACTGGTTCAGAGGATGCGTGTCCGCATGACTTACCAGGTCAATGGGATTCAGAGGTGGGCTCAGTGGTTACCATTTGCAGCGGGGCAGCTCCAGCTCCACCCCACCATGCACAGCTATGAATGCCTGCATGGCCTTTCTGTTCAGGCCTAATTGGGCCTAATCGGAGCCTCAGGATGGGTGCTATGGCGTCTGCACAGTGGCCCTGTTTAGCACCCATTTCCATTGGGTGCTAGAGGGCCCATGCACATGCATGGGGTCCTTGCCAAGATCCGGATCTTCAAGGACTGGATTCAAGGGAGGACCCCATCTCAACGATCCAAATTTTCTAAATCCGGATTTCAGAAGGTAAGTACAAAAACAGCTTTAGTCTGGATCAGTAGCAAGGATCTAGAAGCACCATAGAGACGAACAGAGAGAAAGAAGTTGGCAGCATGAGCTTTCGTAGACTAAGCCTATTAGACTTCTGAAGTAGGCTTAGATCCTGTTTGCACTTGGCTGTATTCTGGAATCTATCCCAGGGTGGGGGTCTGTGGTAATGCAGACTCAGGAGGTCCTCACTTGGAGCCGGCTATAACCTACACTAGCATGTGGACAGCAGGCTCCTGTTCTGGGGTATATTCCAGAATAAAGCCAAGTGCAAGCATACCTTAAGTCTATGAAAGCACATGCTTTCAACTTCTTTCTCCCTCCCTGTTAGTCTCTAAGGTGCCACTACAACCCCTTGCTAACACTTACTTCTTGTGTAGGACTACTAGTTCTACTCAGACCTTTGAGCACAGGAGAAGCCTGCTTGACTAAAGGCAAAAGCAACATGAATTTTAGACTTTATTATTAATGCCCAATAGTAGTTGTTCTGCTATCATGGAAGAATATTTGTAGACCATGTTGAAAATGCTCAGTTTATGAAAATGTTTTCGTTTTTAAGTTTTTGGGCGCCTTCCTACATACTGGAAATCTGGATTACTCTGGTCTGGAGTGATCTGGGTTCTGCTGCGGGTTTAGCTGGAGGCCGGGAACAGCAACGAGCATGCATCAGGCTGCTCCCAAACCTCACCCGCAAGTGCGTACAAGCACACCAGTGAATGGCACTGCATGGCGTTTTTTGGACAGGAGCCGCTGCCGCTGCCACTACCAGCCTCCTCCTCCTAACCCAAAGAAAAGCCAAGTGCCCAGCAGCGGTGGGGGGTGGTAGAGGCAGTAGTAGCGTCGGTGGCATCAGATCCTGCCCCTCTCCCATGCCTGCTGCTGCTGCCCCTTCGCCTCCTTCTCCCCGAATCAAAGTGCTTTAACCACCTTCAAGGGGAAGTGGGCATCTGGGGGGGGGGGCTCCCCTCGCCACACACCTCCCCCCCCCCCATTTGCTTGCTGCTCACTCACTTGCCCTGCCTGCCAGCTCTCCTCCTTCGCTTGCCTCTGAGGACACTAAAATACGGACTGGGCTGCTGAAGTCCAGTTTCAGCAGGTTCCCCCCCCCCCCCGATTTCTGCAGGGATTTCTGCAGAAAATCCGGGGGAAAGGACTGGCATGGGGACGGCCCTTCCCCAGTTTGGACTATTGGCAAATGGAAACACTGGATGCCCAGTCCAAATCCATTCTGGATTTTAGTGCCTTTGAGAACGGGGCCTTTGTGGGTGGAGTCTGTTAAGCGTTCGCCTCATTTTGCCTTTGTGGTTTCTCTAGATCAATTTGGTGAAGACTGTGGTTAGAAAGAAACAGGAAATTAATGGTTGAAAATTACTGTGCAGATAATTTTCCAGTAAGAAATGCAACCCCACCTCTGCTGGGTAAAGCAGAAACAAACTGCCGTGAAGGACAACAAAGGCTACACAACTTAAGCTTGGTGCCGTTGTGCATGCACTTGGTGCAGGCTTATGCTGCTGTTACAGGAATAAGGGTAGTGCAGCAAATTCCATATCACTTAATGCTGCAAAAAATTAATGCTGTGCTAAATTCAATAACAATAAAGCTCACTAAACTGCTCGCCACTCTACAAAATAGAAAAACTTAATTTTCCTGCTGTTCGAGAGCTTCTCTCAAGATGAAGTCCTTGAGATATCTCTCCCGTCAAACCCAGCCATCAGCATGGCAAACAGTCAGGGATGAAAGAAGTTCTGCATCCCCCATCATCTACAGCAGTTCATCACCATCATTTATTGCAGACATAGGCCGGAAAGAACATAAATTGCTAAAATAGATAAAATCAGCAAGGATCTAGAGTACTGTATTTTCTGGCGTATAAGACTACTTTTTAACCCAGGAAAATCTTCTCAAAAGTCAGGGGTCGTCTTATACGCCGGGTGTCGTCTTCTTATACGGTGAGTATATCCCAAACTCTATATTTTAACTGGAAAGTTGGGGGTCGTCTTATATGCCAGTCGTCTTATACGCCGGAAAATACGGTAGTTCTTATTTGGCAATGCTTGACTTCTAGTGATTATGTTCAGTTTTCTTGATGAGTATAGGAGTAGTTTGCCGTTTGCCTTTTCCCATCGAAATGCTGAGCATCAGACCTGCAACTTCATGGCTCCAAAAACGTTCTCTACCACTGAGCTAAAGCCATGCTTGCTGCTGCAAAATAGCACTTCTGCGCAACTGTTATACAAGGCACTTTCATAAGATCTGAAAATAGATGCAATTGTACCATTTCATTAAATTCCAGTTAAAAAAAAATAAAAAAAGAGGTCTACACATGAATGTAATTATGCTTGTTTGGTTTGTAACAATTCTGAACCGGTTTCAAGGGAGGCTGTTTACCATCAAATCTAGAACTGGCTGGGTGTGCACAAATATTTTTTTTGCATTTGAATTTGAGTGGAATCGAGTATCCGAAAATGCAGTTCAAATGTTTAAAATCCAAATGTCCGAAAATCCAATTCGAATCTGCAACATTCGAATCCGTATGTTCGGATGTTAGATTCATATTTAAAGATACGAATGTCGACAACATTCGTATCTGTTAAACGTATCTGTTCACATTCCGTATGCATCCTGTTTTATCCCATATGCATCCTGTTTTCATCCTGCATTTTAAGCGCAAATACGTATAATATTCACACATATATGTATGCGATACATACGGATCTGTACATTTGAATCTTTGAATATTCGAACGAATGTTTCGTAAACCCTGAAATCTGTTCAAATGTCTAGATTCGAATGTTCTTAAATCCGATTTGAATCCGAATGTCGATATTCATCAGATTCAAATCGGATTTTCAAGTTTTCGAATATTAATGCACATCCCTAGGCTGGACCATTTGATCGTTAGTTCACAATTCACTCCAGTTGTGTCCCAGCCTACCCCTCTTTCTCCAGTCATATCTCAGGCTTCCCCTGGAGCACATCCTGTCCTCAGCTTTACCATCCCTGCCACTGTGTCTGCAAAGTACTTTTTGCAAGAAATAGTGTGTAAATTGCACTTTCCCAGATGGCTGCAGCAGAATACAGTGGGTTAACCTCCTGGCTGCATAGCCACCAACGACCAATAGAGGGCGCTAGACCAAATCTATAAATACCAATATCATAATGCCCTTCTATCAGTCATTCCTCGGTCGCTGACTTAGCCACACCTTAATTAAGAGAGAGTATTAAATATGGGCTCATGCTGACTGCAACACCTGGGGTTATCTTTCCATGAGGTCCATAAAGGGTGTTTTTCCACTGTCACTAGAAGTACCCATTAAGTACGCACTAATGGGTACAAAAATGCCATTAAGTACCCATTAATGGGTACTTAATGGGTACTTCTAGTGACAGTGGAAAAACACCCAAGGTCTTCAGGACTGAAGGACTACTGAGTAGATGTTGTCACATTTTGAGTGTTTCCGCACTGGCCGCGGAAACCCCATTAAGAACAGATACAGGACACATTAAAGACACATACAAGACTCGCCTTCTGCACTGGAGGACAGATCCAGGACCCTTCAAGGCGGCCACTTCTGCACACCCATGCGCGAGACCCGTTCTTAATGGGGTCTCGTCGCCGAAAGATCCGGCCTCCAGGAAGACCTGGAAAATTAGGTCTTCAATCTGTCCCCTTGCCTCAATCCATTTGGGGGCTGGATGTGCCAGCGGCTGCCATCTTGGGAAGGGTGGAAGCAGGCTAGTCTGCCTCCGGAGCTCCTCCCCTGCGTGCCCTGCGCCGGCGGAAACACATGGTGATTGGCAGCTGAATGCTCCAATCCCATGGCTCCGGGGACAGCGTCAGCAGCATGGGAGACCGGCTGCCTTTTGGAATGGGTGCTGCGGCCTCGCACAGCACCCAGAGGATCTGGCCCTCAGGATCTGTCCTCCGCACGCATGTGCGGACACATGAGGCCTCATTGGATCCGTCCCTATTTCAGACAGATCCTCTAGAGGACAGATCACGGGGAAACGGATTTTCTTTAATCTGTTTCTCAGTGGCCAGTGCGGAAGCACATTTATTCCCTAGGGGCTCTGGAAGGATTTGTATTCCTCCACTCTAGACAGCCTAACCATTGGTCTTCCCTAGATTGCACTGCCAGTGACAGTGAACTGGTACAATTGTATGGGGATCAGATGTGTGCCCTGTGGACCTGAATGGGGGAGGGGGAAGGCTGAGCATGACCCAGGAATTGTGGAACACAATTGGGAAAAAATAGAGACCGGTGTATTCTAGGTTGGGATATGGTCAGAGAAGGCGGCAGACACAATGCGGGGAGGGGGACAATTGAACAAATAAACAATTTCATCACATTCTTCTTGTTCTGTTTACATTTGGGCCAAATACTAAAACATATTCTTCACACACATGCACACACATGGTTCTCTAAAAAAAACCTTCATACAGAACTGATTTGGCACATCTCTGCAAACAGAAACACACCTGCCTAAATCTTTCCTGGCAGTAGAAATACACATAAGAGGACTGTATTGAACTAGATGATTTAAACCTTTGCTGCAGATCTTTACAAAAGAATCTGCCTAGATTAAAAGCAGCTACTTGGAACCCAGGTCCTGTTGAGATGTGGACAACACCAGCTGAAAGAACTTTAAAAGAACTCTTTGCTAAAACAGTTATCAGCTTCCTCTTGCTTTCTGCATATTCTTATATTATTTATAGTGCATTATGGGCTTGTCCCCATTCACTCTATTTACTTTGGATTTGAATCGGGTCATTCCCAATACGAATTCTAGTTCAAATTAACCCGTCCCCATGTGATTGAGGAGAGCGCGGGTTCAAGTCAAATGTACCTATCCCAATTAAAACCACGGTAAACCCCTCCATCAGGTAACCACATATTTTTCTCGTCACCCCCCTCTCCCCTGATAGGAAACCAGGTTGACGTCACCATATCCTGTCCCGCCCACTCCAGCGATGACAGGGAAACACTTTCAGGTTGCACCTCCACCAACGCAACACACAACAAAGAGAAACAATGAAAACAAGGGGCATTACTAACATGGGAAAGCAGCTCATTGCTTGAAGCTGCCATAGTTTAGTGGAGGTGCGCACCTTCGCATGACAGCAGGCACACCCCCACTTGCAACAGGCTCGAGGAATTCTGTGCATTGTCTTCTCATGTTGCATCTGGTGCAGAGAAGCGGTGGGCACATCGCCCGTGTGCAAAATCAAGCCATTACTCATGCACAGCTTGTCAATCAGGCAATCAGGAAAGGGTGTGCGTAATAATTGTAGCCAGAAAGATACTTGTAGGACAAATGAGAGCCATTTGACCCCCTCATCATTTCTCTTTCATCATAATTTATTTAACAAAATCCCCAAACAGTTGAAGTCGCAGCGCGGAGGGCAGGAACAGCGTGCACAAGCAAAACCCTGCCCGCTAATGATGCGAGCACCAATCTTCTCCCCCAATAACACGGAGCATCCCCATGCCTCCAAGATAATCTGTGCTTGCCTCCCAATTCGCAGTGAAAACAGTTTGAAAGGTGTGTTTCTTTTACTACAGATTTGAGTGATTTGTTCCACATGTAGCCAGGATTAGAGCCTTTGATGGGGACACTCCAAATCGAATTCAGGATTGCTTTGGAGTATACAGTGCATGCCTTTATATTTTGATATGCATATAATATTTTTATGTATGTGCTGGACACAGATAAGCCACACTCTCTTAGACTGACGTACCTCACTGGGTTGTGCCCTAACTGTTGATTAGGTGCGGAGCAAGAAATCGTACTCCACATGTTAACCAGCGTTAACTAATCACTTACCTCAAGCGTCCAGCAGCGCAACCATTCACTCTTGCTGGCACTCTGGGGTTGTTTTAGGTCCTACACAAGGGCGCTGGAACCTCAGACAACCGCAGACACAACTGTGTGTGCGCAGAGTGTCAGTGCCGACAAGGTGACACTGTTGGCTCACGCACAGTTGCAGAGGTGCCGCTGACAAAATGGCAGCACCTAGAGGAGGACCGTGCCCCAGGACCAATTATGGTGAGTACCTGATCCTGGGGAAAGGGAGTGAGTAAAGTTGACTAGCACTCAAGTGCAAGCGCGAGTCAACGTTGGGTCATTGAGCTCCTTTCCCGTCCAGCAGATGGGAAGGGTGGTGTGAAAATGCCTTAGGAGCTTCCCTTCTGCACACTGTGATCTAAGGGAGGAGAGGTCCAGTCCCACCCCAAGGGGACAGACAAAAGGGGTGGGGTCTAAGGGGGCAGGACAGGGTCAGCATGTGGAAGCTCCAAGTAGTGCAGAATTGTCCATGGTCCCAAACTGAGTCCATATTAAAATCCCAAGATTTACCTGCCTCAAAAGCATACCACTGTTTTGCTGGCTTCTATACTTGTGCTTATAAAAACTGATCCTTCCAGATTTTTCTTATTTTTATCCTGAATGTGGGCAGCTCAGTGTGCCAGGAACATCTGCACGCAATTTCAGGAGCACCAGGTGGGAATTTGTGACGGCTGGCTTGTCTTTTGGTAGGCCTCTATACAAGAGAGCTTATTAAATCTCATGGCCCATCTCTGACAAAGCTATTCTGTTTAGGAGCACAGTATGCCCCGCTCCATTTTTTCTCAGCTCCAGGCACCGGGGCTAATTTACAATGTTTTTAATTGCTTTCTTTCACCCCTCCCAGCTGGCAGAGCATTTTGCACCTCGATGCTAACCTCAACATTTGTGTGTCCAGGACCTGCGGCAAAGTTACATAATGCTATTTTATTCTACAGTCTCTGCAGGTCTTAAATCAGGTCTACTGATTATTATTTACTTTCCCCACCACTACTTGCTCCTTCCAAAATGGTTTGCTGCTGTGGCGGCTGCCCGTAATTAGCATTTCTTTCTCTTTTGCTCACTTTTGTTCTGCTAGCTCTCAATTGCTTTCCTTTAAAATACAGATTTGGTCTTTGCAAGCATAAAGGCTTGCAAAAGCCTAACCTTGGAGGGGTACACATAGAAATACATCAAACTGCAATATGATCAATGTAATGAGCAATATCAATTACAGTCTTGTTATGTGTAGCTAGTGGCCATTTGTGGCCTGGTGTGCAGACATTGATGAGAACAGTTTTTGAGTGAAATAGCCTTCACTTAGGCTGTGGTTACACTTAGGCCAAGTTCCCACTAAGCAATTTAATTTGGTTTTAAATCAGGGGCCTATTCACACTTGGCTTTATTCTGGAATATATCCCAGAATAGGGGCCTGCTGTCCACATTCTACTGCAGGCTACAGCAAGCCCCAAGTGAGGCCTACTAGAGTCTGCATTAGCATGCAGACCACAGACTCCTGTCCTGAGATATACTTCAGAAAAAGGCCAAGTGCAAACACGCCCCAGATTTTTAAAATCAGCAGCAAAGTCTGGTTTTTTTTGCGTTCCCACTGTTACCTTATAATGCAGACTCACTCTCCATTCTTCAGTGCCCAGAAGAGAGGAACTCCCTCCCCTCTCTCCTCCTCTGAGCAGAACCGCTTCCCCATGCAGTCAGCAATTAGACACCATCATACCCTGACTTCATTAGGGTGGACAATTCAAACCCCACCCTTTATATAAACCTGCTCCTGGAGATCATGGAGTCCTTTGGCAGCAGCATCTGTTCACCACTCCCCCCCCCCCCGGTAGCACAGCTTCTTTCTCATGTTAACAAGGCAGTAGAAGATTAAAGATCACTTTCCCTTCTTATAAAGGTGATCTGCATGAGATTCGATAGATCAGAGAAACATGAAATGGCAGGGTGGGGGGCATAAAGAAAAGCAGCCAGGATTTTACACAAGAGCCAGCAGCTTTGCATCTTTCACAATCACTGATCTCTTTGTAAAATCAGGCACTTCACTCCCCGATAATCTGATTTCTTGTTACATCTCACACATACACGATATGTGTATCTCTTGTTAGCTACTGTAGGCTCTCCAATCTTCACCTCCTCTTCCCCACCTCACTTTCAGCCAGGGCAATCCTTAGCATGTAATGGCGGACAGCCTAGGAAGAGGGGGCTAGGACAGAGGAAATCATGCATTCTCACTGGGGTTAGGGGAAACTGAGAAGAATGCATGGTTCCCTCCCCAAAACAACCACTTGCATTCCCATTTGCTAAATAGTGTGGAGTATTTCTAAATCCAGCAGCGAGTCCTCTTTTGATCAAAATATAGATCATCTGTGTTTCGGGACCTTTAATCCTCAGAAACAGTGAATTCTTTTAAAACTTTGGGAACATTGGGTGTTTTTCCACTGTCACTAGAAGTACCCATTAAGTACTCATTAATGGGTACTTAATGGCTTTAAGTACCCATTGATGGGTATTTAATGGGTACTTCTAGTGACAGTGGAAAAACACCCAATGAGTGCTCAAAATGGTCTCAAAGCTCTTTAAATTTTGAATGGGAATGTACACTTAACATTTAATCCAGCTTCAGAGTGAGGGAATACATCAGCAAAATGACACAGTTGGGATAGATAATGTGGAAGGAAAATCACTGTGTTCTCTCGCTCTGAAAGTGGACTGAAGCTGGATTAAACTTTAGGTGTGAATATATCTGTATAGTATTAGAAACTGAGCTTCTTAAGCAAGAGATGTTGCATTTTATTGACCCCAAAAGAACAAAATGGTGCTGTGCAAAACTGGGTTGACATGAAGGACAGTGACCTATACCTACTAGTTTTTACTTCCCGTGTGTATAAAAATATGCTTTTCATTTACCATTAGTAAAAACCACTACAGGCACTAAAAATTGCATCTGGTCTGTGGAGACTGTCTTCTTTTCTTTATGCAGAGTTTGGAGAAGACATGACAAGCAAAACCAGTTCTCCTCAAGCACGATTGAAGCATCTCCAAAGCTATGAATTCCCTTTGACAGCTGATAACAGAGCAGCTGAAAGGAGACCCTGCTAGAAGGGAGGAAGTCTTTGAAGGAACATTGTAGATTCCTTAACAAGTGGTCTGGACTATGAATATTTATTGCAGAATTTCTCATTTATGTTCCTTTATCCTTAACAGACCCAACAACTCCTAACCCATGAATTAGGGTTCATTCTAGAGCAGAGTCATTTCTGCTAGATGTAGTGAAAGGGCAATCTGACACTTCAAAGAAGAGTTCCTATAGTCGAGTTTCTGTTCTGCTTCCTGGCAGCTTGACCGGGGCTTGACCTTCTGCACTTGGCCTTATTCTGGAATGCATCTCAGGATAGCAGTCTGTTGGCCAGAAGCCAATGCGGACTATGGCAGGCCTCACCTGGGCCCTTCCATAATCTGGACTAGCATGAATATACAGTAGCAGGTCCCTATTCTGGGATGTATTCCAGAATAAAGCCAAGTGCAGAAAGGGCCCCAGATCCAAGAACACTTTTGCCAGGTGATCCAGGCTGAGTGGGAAAGGTATGCTTGATTATCACAGTCAAAACATGCTAAGCAAACAGCCTACAGTGATCGCAGTTTGCTGCACACAGGCTTCTTGAATGCAACAGTCCTCACTGGAGTGTGCAGGTGCAAATCCACACCAGTCTGCATGGGGAAGCAAGGAGAGAATCAAGGTGGGAGCTTGGAGAGATGCCATTGCTTGTTTCAGGCTGGGTATGGAGCCTGGCATGGTGGAAGCAAAGGTGCCTTTCCCAGGTGCTGGTCTGTGCTTGCCTGTTGAGGAAGAGGCGGTTTTGCCCAAGATGCAGCCATTTTATGCCTCCAGTTTTGCAGTGAGAGGGACAATCTGACATTCTTCTAAACGAGGCAGCTGCAAAAAAGGCAAACGCAATCCTGGGGTGTATTAGGAGAAGCATAGAGTCCAGATCACGTGAAGTTATTATCCCCCTCTACTCTACCTTGGTCAGACCTCATCTGGAGTACTGTGTCCAGTTCTGGTCACCCCAGTTTAAAAGAGACACTGACAAGATGGAGCAGGTTCAAAGGAGAGCTACCAAGATGGTGAACGGTCTGCAAACCATGTCCTATGAGGAACGGCTTAAGGAACTATGAATGTTTAGTCTACCAAAAAGAAGACTGAGAGGAGACATGATAGCTGTCTACAAATACCTCAAGGGTTGTCACAAGGCAGAGGGATCAGCCCTGTTCTCACTCTCTCAAGGAACGACTAGAAACAATGGGGTGAAACTGCAGGGGAAAAGATTTAGTTTAGATGTTAGGAAAAAATTTCTAACAGTAAGAGTGATCAACCAGTGGAACAGGCTGCCACGGGAGGTGGTTGGTTCCCCTTCAATGGAGGTCTTCAAGCAGAGACTGGACAGCCATCTGTCTGAGATGGTTTAGGAGATCCTGCCTTGAGCAGGGGGTTGGACTCGATGACCCAGGAGGTCCCCTCCAACTCTACCATTCTATGATTCTATGATTCTATGATCACATGAGGTCCCGAATCCATTTCCATGTTCAAGATTTTTCATTTTCTGTGCTCTAACAATGCGAGTTTTCACACAGTAAACTGGGTGATACAAACTAGAGGGTTGCTCAGCTTGAGCCTGAGGAGAATATTACTTATAACTGATGACTACTACACAATCTCTATTGACAATGAATGTCAGCTGCATGGTATCATGAGAATCTCTGCTGTTTTCACAACTAGGAATTATTATTTTTCCTGGTAGATTGTGAGACCCCTTTAACACCGGGATGATACATGTGAGCACTGAACTGTCAGAGGCTTCTCCAATTATTGTTGCTTAGTAAAGAAGCAACAAGAAATTATCGCCATTATTTTCTGCTCACTGGCAATGAAACAGTTAAGAGGCATACAGTACTTTTTCGGGAGGAAAGAGGTGGCAACCCTAATTATAATATATACTTGCTGAATCTAGTACTGCCTCAGACAGACTTCACTGGAGAAGTGTCAGCAGGAAGCAAGAATTCAATTTGAGCTTCGTAATTAAGCTTGGAGACAATTTTCTAAGTATTTTGATGTGTGGAAATTCACTTGCTCTTGTTCTTGGCTGAAAAATGCACTGTTGGCACATATTAGCACAAAAAAAAACATTGGTCCAGTTGGAAGTCTGTGTCAAGTATACTTTTTTGGCATTCCATAAGCTACACAGTCAGGCATTTACGTTCAATTCCTCCTTCCGTTTTCCCACTGTTGGTCTTTTGGTTTGTTTGTTTCAGCAGCATCCTCACAAATTTTCTATTTTTGAAGAAGTTTAGGATAAGACACCCTCAAGGCCCATCTCACTGGGAGATCTATCCAGGAAATCAGGTTGAGGAAGGATTGCAGTTTTATTGTAGTTTAATATTTTTATTAAATACAACTTGCTGAGAGAGTATATGTTGACTTGAAAAAATGAATAAGTAAATAAATAAATATGCATTCCAGAGGGTACTATATTAATCACGTGTAGCCAAAAGGCAATAGAAGATCCTTACAGCACAGCCATGCATATGGTTGGTCAGAGGAAGGGCTTTTTCCACACTTCGCTTCACTTTTTCCACACTTCACTCCACATCAGTAAAGTTCAGGGTCGGTGGCTGCCATGCACACCACAAGTACCAGCACTGTCTCAAACTTACCTGGGGGCCACTGCAATGCAGACAGTCCATCTGGGACCATATGCATCTATGTAGCAACAGCTGCGGCAACTTCCGCCACATACTAGGCCATTGCTATGGTGATCACAATGTGGCATGCGACTGCACAGCCGCAGCAGTGACACCACATCCCAGAGTGTCAGCAAAAGGAAGTAGCCCCACAGCTATAGAAGACTGGGATGGGCCCTGCATACTATGAGCTAGGGGTGCGCACGAATGCAGTTTTTGAGATTCGATCTGTAATGAATGGAATATTCAAAAATCCGAATTCATACGTGTAAAGAAAAACAAATGTCTGGACATTCGAACCGATATGAATACATTCATATCTATTCGTTCCAATATTTGATACGTATCCAATGATGTGAATCTTGTACGCATCCATACGAATCCCGTATACATCCCATTTTCATCTCGTATGTAGGAGTACAGATAGGCACAAGATGTGTGTGGATACATATGCAATGCGTACATACCCGTACACATACGAATATCTGAATTATTTGTACAGATCACTCAAAATATTCATATTCGTACAAATATTAAAGTACAAATGCCTGGACATTGAATTCATATAAAAATACTGTATTTTCTGGCACATAAGACTACTGTTTAACCCAGGAAAATCTTCTCAAAAGTCGGGGGTCGTCTTATATGCCAGGTGTCGTCTTCTTATACGGCGAGTATATTCCAAACTCTATATTTTAACTGGAAAGTTGGGGGTCGTCTTATACGCTGGAAAATACGGTAACTGAATTCATCCGAATTCATCTGAATAACAAATATTTTGAATATTAATGCACCTTCTCTACTCTGAGCCACTCTGGGACGGAGAACAGAGCATGCTGTTCTTCCTTGTGCAAAAGGTCCTATGTATGTTCAGCCGTACAGATTTTTAGCCTCTTATCCCTCAGTGTCTTCCCCAATAAAACCAGCTGTTTAGGCAAGAAAATATATTCTACAACAGCAGTAGCCTTGCCTCAGTCCTAGTCTATAAAAGCTTCCTTCCAGACAGGAAAAAAAAATACTAAATATGTTAGTATTTGACACATTTCAGCAGCTCCTGCCAAAGGGAATCTAACACATCCCTTTAAAATGAAACCGTTTGCAGAACAGCTGCAGAATTGAAGTAAATAGTCCTGATTAACATTATTTCACCGCAGACTTGTGCCGCAGGGTTTTTATCACAGAACTAGACAAAACAGCAGCTCCAGCTCTTGAAATGTACATTAAAGGATTCAAGTGCTTGAAAAACAAATCAGTTTATGCACAAAATTATTTGAGGACATAATAATTTTGTTACTGCAAAAGGGAGTTTGTTGGCACAGAAAATAACTGTAAAGTATTAATAAAAATAAAGGACTCAACTTTTTAAAGTTCCTGAATTATTTGCTTTTAAAAAGCGGGGGGGGGGGGAGGCTTTCTTAATTCTCATCAGTGCAAGCCAGCACATTTGAAGAGAGCAACTTGGTAAAGGTTGCTTTATTGAGTTTTCTCCACCTTAACCCTCTTTCCATGACTTCCTTTTATAGGAATTCCTGGTCAAATGGGGATCAATAAGAATGCGACTGTCATGCCCAACTTGGGCTGCATCCCCAAAAGACTTATTTACTTCTCTACTGTCACTCTACTGTCACTCTATTGAAGTGGACTTTAAAAGTGCCATGCAAATCAGGAATAAGCGTCCGCATGAGGCTCAGCAAAATGTGCGTTTTTAACGCACCTTCAGTCCCCATGGGAGCCGTGTTTTCTTTGCATGCATCTTTTTCTCCCCGCCCCTGTTCTTGTTGATAGGGTGCCAGCGGGAATGGGGAGGGACTGCGCTCGGCACGGCCACAACCAGGAAGACAACCCCTGACAAGTCCAAAGGAAAAACAGCCATCGGTCTCCCAGATCTTCCACCCCCCGAAATGGCTTCTCGTGCCGGCAAACATTCACTCTCACCACTTTCCCCTGTTATCGCTGTCAAAATCCACCCTGTCCAGCGCACGATCTCTCATTCACTCACCACTTTCCCTGTTATTGCTGTCAAAATCCACCCCTAGCAATAATCCACCCATTTCACACCTCATAGCGATTGCAACAATGTTGCCATTCTGCGTGATTCTGGCTCTTTAGTTCTGAGCTTTAGAAAGGGAAGCTGCTTGTGTTACTGCTGTGTGTGCAGGCGGCAATCCCCACCCCTTTTGCCATGGAGCGTCCCCATGGTAAATGTTGTGAGGAAAACCCACAACTCCAAAAAGAGCTCTGAAAGTCTTATTTAAAGGGCACTTTTTTTGTTGCGGGTTTTCCTCATTTTGTAGCTCTTGAAGTTCGTTAAAAACCCTGGCATGGGGTTCCTCAGAGGCAAAAGAAGAGTTTTAGAAGACTTTAAATTGCTTGGGGACAGGGCCTTGGAAAGCTCAGGGAATCTGCAGAGTTTCCATTTTCCAGAAACTGATGCCCAGTGGGGACTTTCCTGAGCACTGAATTATTGCTGGCCCCATGAGATGGAGAATTCTGAGGCTTTTTGCACTAAGGCAAAGACGCCTCAGGACGCTTTGGCCTGAACGCATTGGCAAGTAAAAGACGCGTTCCAAACATGTCCTTTCCCTGCCTACGTGCAAATGGGAAAGTGGCTTCAATGTGTTTGGGCTGAAGACCCTCCCCTGGCCTCTCCCCATTGGCTGCCTTGCAGCCAGGGGTGGGGAGGCCAGTTGGGTCCCTTTCCTGGGGTTCTGCCACCTGCATCAGTCTGGATCAGGCCCATGTAGGTGGCGGGACCCCCACCCCTGCGCATGCGTGAACAGCAGTTAACCCGCTGCTGCCGGCTTGATTCTGACTGGAATAGGCCAGTGACGTTCTGTGCATGCGCATGGGGCAGCCCCTCATTGGCTGGGCACCCGCGCCTACGCAGATGGCCAGTTGAGGCCTGATGGGTCCCCGGCCAATGAGGGGCCACCCCGCACGCATGCACAGAATGTCACCGGCCTGTTCCAGTCAGAATTGGGCCGGCAGCAGGTAAGTGCCGTTCACATGCACACGCGCGACCCCGGGATGGGTTGGGGGGTGCTGGGTGGGGGTTCTGCCACCTGCATGGGCCTGTTCGAGGCCCATGCAGGTAGCAGGACCTCAGGGAAGTGACCCAACTGGTCTCCCCACCCCTGGCTGCCAGGCAGCCAATTGGGGGCTGGCAGGGGGAGGGGCCTAGCTGTCACGGTGGGAAAGCATGCAAACGCTTTCCCTCCGTGGCAGCTGGGGGCATTCCAGAACACTTGGAAAGTGTGGAGAGCACTTTTTACTGCCCTGAAAATGGAACGCGTTAGTGATACGACAGGATGCTTGGGGCGGCCTGGAATGGATCCAGCTGCCCCATAAGAGCGAATGCTACTTCCCGGCATGTCGTAGATGCGTTCCAAATCCCCTTGTGTGAAAAGGCCTCTGGTTTCTGAGACTGATTCCAGCCTTGCTGGCTAAAAACAGGGCACCACTCTTGAGTTCCAATTCTGTTTGCCACTTAAGTCAAAGATACTCAGTTTTAGAAATGCATAGTCATCCTTGCTTCCCTTACACTTTTCCTCTGCTTACCTGGCTACTTGTCTTTTCATCCCTTCCTTGACCATCCTCATGCAAAGGGAAGAACCACAGTCATGAAGAGCAAAATCAGAGCCATTGGGAGAATTAAGATACACCTTTCCATTCCTCCTTTCTCCCCTATTTTCTTCTTAGGATTTTAATGCAGTCTGTTTTTCTAGGTTTTGCTAGGGTAAATCATAATCTTAAGGTTTAATCCTGCTTCGGTCCACTTTCAGAGTGACAGCATACACCAGCCAAGTGTCAAGCTGTTTTCTGTTAACTGAGAAAATTCACCTTTGTGGATAGATAATGTGGAAATCACTGGTCACTTTGCTGATGTGTTCCCTTGCTCTGAAAGTGGACTGAAGCTGGACTGTGTGACCACAGTCATAGAAACTTTCATTCACATCTAAGTTTTAATCCAGCTTCAGTCCTTTTTCCTAAAGAAAGAACACATCAGCAAATCAAGAAGCAGTTTTTCTTTGGTATTATCTAGCTTGGGATAGATAACGTGGAAATTACTGGTAAGTTTACTAATGGGTTCTCTTATTCTGAATGTAGACTAAAGCTGCATTAAAATGTAGGTGAAAACGCAAGAGGTACCCCAATCTCCTTAGTTTTTCATCAGTCATATATGAAGCCCTTCCTGCTATCCAAGGTCAAGAATGACAGTAGGGCAGATAGACTGCTGACAGAGTTCATTTTAGGGCCAACTGATGCTTTGAATCATGGGTCTGCAGGGTGGGGAGGGCAAGCCAATTGATTGCTGATCAGAAGCAAGGGTGCTATTTCCATTGTTTGGTAACGTTGAGCTAAGGCCTCCTGAAATAAACCTTAATTATTTAACACAAAACTCAGTGAAAAACCTCATTGCATGGGTAAAATAATTACAAGTGCTGTGGCAGGATCCCAGCAGCAATTCACAGCTTGCTTTTGATGGACGCAAGCAGCGTTCTTCCTTCGCCATGGATCAAAATGCCATATGCTGTTATCAGAAATAATATGCCACAAACCGCCACTCGTTTGGCAATCACACAAGCTGAGGCTGAATAGTACAAGCGAATTACAAAGCATCCAAAAAAGATACCTTGAGAAATTAATAAAATGCAGCCATTCCTCCCATGGTGTGGTTTGTGGGCTGTATTTCTGCTTCTCCAGTTAGCAAATGTGCTTTTTTGCATCTTTATTAGGCATGATGGCCAGTTAACTCCTGGGATGCATCAGGCATCTGCACTCTTTGCACGCCCGAAGTACTTGAAACTTAGCCAGTGCTTCAGTAAACACTGTGGAAGTGTGATTGTCTCAATTGCCTCACCATGCCAACAGACATGTGTGGTGCCATTGCCAAAGCAACCAGGCAATGTGGCATGCAACCATGGCTGCGATGCCCCACTGCATGCTCTGTTTGCCTTGAACAGGTACAAACAGAGCTCTGCCGATGTGTGCTGGCTGACATCTAATATAGCTACAGCCAGCTTGGTCTAATGGTTAGGGAGCCGGACTCTTATCTGGGAATACTGGGTTTGATTCCGCCCTCCCCCATGAAGCCAGCTGGGTGACTTTGGGCTAGTCACAGCTCTCTTCTGAGCTCTCACAGCTACACCTACCTCACAGGGTGTTCTGTTGTGGGGAGAAGAACAGAAAGCTTTGTCAGCTGCTTTGAGTCCCTGTGGAGCCCAAGTCTGATTAATGTACCTGTTATATCTTTTATTGCATATGTGGTTATGTTATATAATGTACTAAGAGGAAAAGGCACTGACCAGGAAGGTCAGAGAACAGATGAGGAGGGGCTGAGCCCAGCTCAATTAGCATATTTAAGAAAGGGGGGGCAGCCCAGAGAGCAACTAACCAATCAGCAGGGATGGAACCCTGGCAGAGGCTATAAAAAGGGCCTTCCTGTCAGAGCTGTTGTTCTGTGACTGGGGCTAGACTTAGGTAGAAGTTAGCCAGTACAGATCCGGGTCCTGAGGAGAATCCAGACAGGGATTAGGCAGGGTCCTGAGTTAAGAAAATAAGTTAATGAGAACTGCTTGTGTTGAAACTGAACTAACATAAGAGTTGTAATCAAATAAAGTTATAATTGTTTCAAAGACACCCTGCTTGAGGCCTGATACTGGCTTAGTCGCTCAAGGGAGGGGGAAAGAGTTGTCATAGTAACGTAACTGCAACAGTGAAGCCTAAGAGTTGGAAGCTCGCTGCTGAATAACAACAACAACAAAAAGGCCTAGAAACCTGCTGTTTAAAAGAGAACTTGAAGTCCATGTCTGTAGTGGCAGAACTGAAGAAAGTTGGATGCCCGGCTGGGGCCTAGTTTTTGGTGGCTGCTGGTCCGGGTCGTCACATTTTGGTGGCAGCGGTTGTGGGATGCGAAGCATCCAGTGCTAAGCAGCACTTTCACTATAAATAAGTGAAAGGGGCTGGATTCTGTGAAAGCAAACAAGTTATTTTTTTTTTAAAAAAAGAGTTTAGAGCAGATACCTGAGGTAAATGTTTCAGTAATTTATGGAATCTGTGATTTGAGAAGGCAAACATGATCGATCTTGTCTAGGTTTTAAAAAGTAAAGGCAGATCCGTGAGGTATTCATGAGGGTAAAGTAACGAATCTGCTGAAGAAATATAAGTAAATAAACACATTAAAACAAGATGGAGACCGTGCTAGAGATAAGAAAAGAACTAGCTACTTTCCGGAAAAGGCTTCATCAAGAAACAGAAATGATGATGAAAGAAATTAAACATGATTTGTGGGTTGAAAGGCTTGAGCTTGCTAGCTGGCTAAGACAGAAACTTACACAAAGCATTTATAATGAACAAGAGAAAGTCAGTCTTAAACAAGAGGAGTTGAAAGGACAGCAGGAACAAGAAAAAGAAGTGTCAAAGCAAGTTGATGAAGAACAACCTGCTCTCAAAGAAGATTTGGGAAATGAAAAATCCATGCCACAATGGCGGATTTCTCAACGGAAACCTATCTGGAGGAAGCAGTTGCTTATCCTGAACAGTGGTCATTGCAAATGCATACTGAAAGCATAAGCAAGGAGTCTGAAGTAGACTTGAAAAGGAAAAGTGACCAGAACTCTGCGGAAAGTTTCCAACAGAGGCAAGAATGTTTAATGAAGGCTAAATCTGAACCAAAGACTTCACTGATGGCAGAAAGTGTTGATCAGAGACCCATAGAAGTAAACATTGATGGCATTGCCGTAGAAAAGGCAAAGGAACTAAATCAGACTGAGAAATTAGAGCTTGTTTTTGAACAAACAGATGCCAAACCTAGTGAAGTCCAGCTAAAAGACAAAGAACTGTTATCTAAAACAGCGAGTAAACAACTGAAGCTGACTGAGCTTGGCTGTGGGAATGCAGCAGTGGTTAAGCCTAATGAACTGCTTTCATTGCGAGAAAGAATCAAGAGGCAAGGAGAAATCTTCAGCCAAAGAAGCAATAATCAGCTTTTGCACAGAATGCTACTTGTGAGGAAGAAGCTCAGCGAACTTGGAGCTGCTGGGAGATGCGCAGTGCAAAGGCCATCTGGAAGACGGAGCTGGAGAGGAGCAGTGAAGAGGACTGATGAATGTCCATATGTCAGCAGGGAGTGCTGAAAAGAGACTTTGGGAATGAATTTTGGGCTAGTTGAATTTAAGAAAGTTAGATAGGTTGGAATTAGTGCAGTTGTTAAAAAAATAAATAAATAAAAATGTTTTTATTTATTTATTTTTTTCCCTAAGGAGGGAGGAATTGTGGAGCCCAAGTCTGATTAATGTACCTGTTATATCTTTTATTGCTTATGTGGTTATGTTATATAATGTACTAAGAGGAAAAGGCACTGACCAGGAAGGTTAGAGAACAGATGAGGAGGGGCTGTGCCCAGCTCAATTAGCATATTTAAGAAAGGGGGGGCAGCCCAGAGAGCAACTAACCAATCAGGGATGGAACCCTGGCAGAGGCTATAAAAAGGGCCTTCCTGTCAGAGCTGTTGTTCTGTGACTGGGGCTAGACTTAGGTAGAAGTTAGCCAGTACAGATCCGGGTCCTGAGGAGAATCCAGACAGGGATTAGGCAGGGTCCTGAGTTAAGAAAATAAGTTAATGAGAACTGCTTGTGTTGAAACTGAACTAACATAAGAGTTGTAATCAAATAAAGTTATAATTGTTTCAAAGACACCCTGCTTGAGGCCTGATACTGGCTCAGTCGCTCAAGGGAGGGGGAAAGAGTTGTCATAGTAACGTAACTGCAACAGTGAAGCCTAAGAGTTGGAAGCTCGCTGCTGAATAACAACAACAACAAAAAGGCCTAGAAACCTGCTGTTTAAAAGAGAACTTGAAGTCCATGTCTGTAGTGGCAGAACTGAAGAAAGTTGGATGCCCGGCTGGGGCCTAGTTTTTGGTGGCTGCTGGTCCGGGTCGTCACAGTCCCCATAAATGGGTGGGAATGGTAGGCTGGGAATGGTAGGCTGGTGATAGAGATGTGGCTTTGAAGGTGTGGTGGTTTTCAAGAACCAAACCATTACATTATGTGAGAGACTAGGCTACAAATGGGCAATAATATAGGACCCATCTCCATGCAATTTCCCCCTGAATTTAACCCTGCTTTGCCTCAGGGGCATGGGCTACATGCGAGACAATACGTGTTAAAAAAAACCCCACTTTGCAAGTGTACTACATCTGAAATAAGGGGCTAGCAAGTATTGTCCTGGGGTCATGCACATACTCCTGGGTTATCATTCATTAGGTCTGTCATTTGCACTGTCATTTGCCTTCTCCCCCCCACACACGTACGCACCCACAGACAAGTGCACTCATGGGGGGGGGGGGACAGAACGGGAGAAGTAAAAGATTCAAGCTGCCTGTTGCCTCCCAGCCTTAAAGAGGTGCATATTAATTTCTCCTTGCCAGCCAGGCTGGTTGGAGGCTGACTCATCTGAGCTCACAGACAGAGAGGTGCATATTTAATTAGTTCCTTGCCAGTGATCAGAGCTTACTGGTGCTGGGAAGCAAAAGCTGCTGGCTCCCCTCTCGTTCTCTGGCTGACTGTCATGCTTCAAGGGGGGAGGGGGAGGGGGGATCCCTCCAGCCCGAGCCCTTCTTCTCCAAGCACACGTGCTTGCTGTCATGCAGATGTGTGCACATCTGCTAAAAGGTTTCAATCAGGGCAAAGGGAGTGGAGAAAAAAGGATGCAGTTTTCCCGATGCCGGGTTTACCGCGTTTGCTTGGGGACGGGTCAATTCAAACTGCACCCGCACTCTCCTTTACCTCATGGGGACATCTTAATCCGAACTACAATTCGGATTAAGGATAGCCTGATTCTGCAGTGCAATAATTGGAGACCATGGGGACGAGCCCACATAGATATGATGGCAAATTTATTTCAGCCAAAATATGAGCAACATGAAGGTTTGTGAAAACCAAAAGTGAGGAGGAGGAGGAGGAGGAGAAGAATTGGCTTTTCTACCCCACTTTTCTCACCCATTTAAGGGGACTCAAAGCAGCTGAGAAACCTTCTGTTCTTCTCCCCACAACAAAACACCCTGTGAGGTAAGTGGGACCGTGAGAGCAAGAGCTATGACTAGCCCAAGGTCACCCAGCTGTCTTTGTGGAGGAGTGCAGAATCAAACCCAGAATTCTCAGATAAGAATCCGGCTCCTTGACCACTAGACCAAACTGGACAGTAATTCAGTAACAATTGCTGTAATATGCTTTGTATTATTAAGCACAGGATGGCTATAATTTTGGTATCAGCCATGCAGTTCCCTTCCTTCCAATGTTATTAAATTTCATAAATATAACCCTCACCATATATGTCTTTGGAAGCCCAGGAGGGTATATCTAATATGGCATAGTCTGATTGCTCAGTATCAGCTTCATCATTATTCTAGAAATGAACTTTCATTTCAATACACTGAATTAGCATTTGGAAATCCCATTCCGCTTGGATGAATTCAATAAATGTATTTATTTGCCTTAAAGGATTTTGTCAAAGGAAGAGTAAATAAACCCTGCCATCTTAAATGTCACATCATTTTCAAAATACAATCAAGTTCAGTTAATAGTCAGAGAAAACATTTCCAGCAGGCAATTTGTTTTAATGAACAAATGTACCTACCTTTCTAACCCTGATAAATAAATAAAATAGCATGATATTGCATTTTCTAGCTGTAGAAATGCCTATAAATGCAGCACATTATAATGTTATACTTTAATAACCCATTTTTCATCTTTTTTCCCTTTCACCTTCAAAGAATACCCATTATGTGATATCTCAAAAAGCAGCTATTAAAGGCAGTGCATATGCCTTTAATGAAGAGCTTGACCCAAAAGAACTGTCCCATTAATAGTTAGTTCCATTGCATTTTGGTAAGAAAAGCCTTCTTAAGGTACGTCCACATGCAAACCAGCTGATGCGCTTTGGACACGTGTGATAAAAATCTGCATTGTAACACGCAATAAAGCATTCCCATATGGTTTGGGGCAACGCTGATTTTAATCGCACATGCCTGTCTCCATGCAGGGATGGATTTTAAACAGAGCCGCGGAGCCACAAAGGGTCTCGCGTCTCTGTTTAAAATCCCTCCCTGCACTTTGCAGCCCTTCTACCACCTGTCAGTTGCCCGGCTGGGTACCCCAATTGTCCAGCTGACAGCTGGGTTATTGGCGCACCCAGTCGGGCAACTGACAGGTGGAAGAGAGGCTGAAAAGATCAGGGGAAGGTTTTTAAACAGAGACACAATAGACCTTTGCAGCTCTGTGGCTCTGTTTAAAAACTGTCCCCCAGGAGCATCCTCATGGCCCCTGGGCAATACGTGTTAACCCCTATTTCGCATGGAAAACACTAGCGAAGTGGGGGGGGGGGGTTAACACGTATTGACTCCCATGTGCCACGTATTAGGGTCGTGCATGCGGACGCTCCCGAGGTGGACATGAAATCCTTTTGGATTATTTTTAGTATGCAGACGGGCCCTTAGATAAGTTGCATTTTATTTCAGCATTTTAATGATCTGTTTTTGTGCTTTTGCCAATCACTATGCTGTGTTCTATTCTTCCTCTGCTTACAGTACATTAATTTAAATGCTTTAACTTCCTGGCCTTTTATACTATAATCTCCTATCTAAATCTATCAACTGTATGTCACAGACCGTGGGACAGAAGAAGTGGGGGGGGGGGGAGTACCACCATAGGAACAACAGTCAGTTTTACACTTTGAAGCATGCAATTGTTCCTAATTTAAACAGCAACAACTGCCATTTTCTACCACACTGCTTCCCTTGTCCCGTAGGCTGTAGAGATATGCAAATTCAGTTCAGGGCTCTGTTCACTCTTGGCTTTATTCTCGAATATATCCTGGAATAGGCCTGCTGTCCACATGCTAGGGTAGGCTACAGCAGGCCCCAAGAGAGGCCTGCCAGACTCTGCAGTAGCATGTGGACAACAGACCCCTATCCTGAAATATATCTGAGAATATGATCAAGTGCAGACAGGCCCCTGGTTCATTCAGTTTAAAGCAAACCAAAATGGTTTAAACCAAACTACCCCACCCCCTGTTTGAAAGTCGCTGTCCGATTCTATCCAAACGGCACCTGTCTCTTGTTTGGATCTAGTAATTCATGACCACTGGTTTTTTTGTTTGTTTGTTTGTTTGTTTGTTTTTGCTTCCCATTCCCCAGAAGCAATGCTCCATTGCCTGGAATATCAGCGGAGCAGGGGTGTGCATGAATACAATTTTTGACATTCAATTCAATTTGAATCAACTATTCGAATGTCCAAATTCATACGAATGGAGAAAAAATGAATGTATTGAAATTCGAACCGATTCAAATACATTTGTATCTATTTGTATGAATATTCAGTACGAATTTGATGATAGGAATGTTTTTATCCCGTACACATCCTGTTTGTATCCCATGTGTATCTGTACGGATGCGTACAGATACGAATAAGATGTGTACAGATACTATGTTATGCGTACGTATCCGTACACATACGAATGCTTGACTTATTCGAACAAATGGTTCAAAATATTTGAATTCATTTGAATATTAAAAAATGAATGCCTGGAGATTCGATTCAAGTGTCTGAATTCAGCCGAATTCGATTGAAGAATGGATATTTTGAATATTCCTGCACAGCCCTACAGCGGAGCATTCTAATGTAGGTGCAAAGTAAGAAGATGCTGTTAAACTCAGCATCTTTTTACTTTCACTAAATGCTTTGCCTCTGCTGTGGTCTTTAAAAAGCCGCACACAGCTGATGCAACATAGCCTCCGGAGGCACCCAGAATATTCAAACAGCCTTAAAATGAGCCAGGAAGTCACATTTTTAGGCAACAAAGAGACATATACATTTCAATTCTTCTGGTTTACACAGCTTATGCAAGTAGTTTTCTTTAGATTCCAGAAGTGGAGAGAAAACTTTCCAGATTTGTTTTGAAACTTTTCTCCTCCCCCGCCCCCACCACAACAGCCTTAAGAAGAGTGGCAGTTATTCCATGTGAAAATAAGCTGGAAAATGTAGAATTTTAGGGCAGCTGCTACAATGGACAGTGATAACCTGTACAATGCAATCGGCATCCTATATAGTCAAGATGTTGTTATTATAGCTTCTTTCCCCTGCTTCAAAGAGACAAATCTTGAGAACATCTTTCTAAGAATGATCAAACTCTGTTGTCCCTTTTCTGCCCCTTGAGATACTATGGGCTCGTCCCCATGCTCTCCATGACTTTGGAATGGATTTGGGGGATTCCCTATACGAATTCTAGTTTGAATTAACCCATCCCCATGCAACTGAGGAGAGCACAGGTTCAAGTTGAATGTACCTGTCCCCATGAAAACTGTGGTAAACCCCTACATCAGGCAACCACATTTGTTTCTCTCCACTCCCTTTCACCTGATAGGAAGCCAGGTTGACGTCACCATACCCTGTCCTGCCCGCTGCAGCAATGACAGGGAAACACCTCCATGAACACAACACACAGCAAAGAGAAACAATGAAAATAAGCAGCTGAGCTTGATTCCTGAAGGTATTTTAGTAGCTTGTAGGGAATTTTGAGACAGATTTTCAAGAACTATTAAGAAGACATGGCAACGGTAGTTTTCTACCGTTATATATGAAGCTTTGATAGAGGGAAGTATAAACCAAACTTTTACATATATTTAAGGAACGTATATGGAACAAACTTTTTTTTAAAAAAAAAGTTTCCAAATTGGATATTAGGTTTATGTTCCCTTGGTGAGCTAATTTGGGCAATCCATAAATAAGCCTAATTAGCCATCTGTAAGAACCTTCTTAGCATCGTTTAGCAGCAATTTCTCTCTCTCCCTCTCCCCCCCCCCCCACTGATGGAGAAAACAAAATTAGCCAGGATATTAAGCAATCAAGTAATTAATGTTGATTGAAACAGTTACAAATGCCATATTTATCACAGATATGGGGGCTGCAAGTGGTTCTTAGAGCTTCTGCATGTAGAGCGTAGTCAATTGCTCTCTAATCGTAAGTTTTGATTCCCAGTATTAGCTGCCCAGAGGTCTGCTTTATTTTTCATTACAGAAAAGAAATGCTTCCAAGGGGTAAGTGGAATGCAAGTAAAAAGGGGCAGTTTCTCCCACCCACCCCATCGGCTGAATGGAAGCTTCATTTCAGAAGGTGACATTCTATCGTGAACCCTGAAGCGTGTCAGTATAATCATAATCTAAAATTTCCCTAGCTTTTAATGCTCATTGTTAAAGATGATGTCCGAAGGTGGAAGGGGTATTACTTTAGGAAAATCAGATTTCATTTCATACAGATTTCATTTCATTTCATTTCTTTCAGCATTCCATAAACATTGAATATCTTTTGCATACATAGCACCAATATAACATTTCTGGCATTGTGTTGGCAGTGGTGAGTTAATTTAATGTACAATATGAAGAAAGGCAACTGTTTTAACACACACACACACTGCAAATGGCAGCACACTTGTTTCAAATTTGTTTAAACGCAGCCTTGAAACCCTTCTGAAGTCCGATGCTCTGCCAACAGATGTAGCAAAGAAGCCATTTTCTCCTGGATATGTTGCATCCACCCATTCACATTCATCAGCACAGAAAGTTCTAGATTGTTGAAAGTGTAATTCAGGCTTCCTCTCTGTTTTAAAAGTGCTCCTAGAGACACTGGTGTAAAGTACCCTCCTTTACCCTCGCTTCTCTTTAATTGCAAATTTGTGGTGTCCACTTTGCCAAATGCATCCGGCACAGGAGGGAGAGGCTTCTTCTGTCCACCTCACCTTGCAGAATCAGCTCTGATTTTGAAACTCTCATCTCAAAAACATAGCTGATCTTAACGCACAAGGTGGGTGGGCAAGCTATGCCCACTTGTCAAATGCAAGCTTTTCCTGCCTTGCCCCAAACTTCTTCCCTTCTCTCTGCAGCTGCTGCATAATCCTGCCTGCTGCCTATTTAGCCCCATAGCTACCTGTTGGCCTGCACTCACTCACTGCTGCCACCTGCTGTGTCGTTCTTGAAACATCACTCGTGGGAAGGGGTGGCTCCTTTAAGGTTCGCGGGGGTTCGGCGGACACCTAATTCTGTTGGGGGATGGGGAAAAGATACAGGAGATACAGAATTCCTCCAGCAAATCAGAAAAATGGCTAGAGATTTTCTGTATCTCCATTGGAGGAGGCATGGACTTTTAGCTGTCCCTGGGTATAGCGAACTGGCCAATAGGATGGTCTAAAATTTTTAAATGAGGCACAGCTCCTCCTCCCCTACACAACAATCAGAGGCGCAGCTTCGGCACGCATACTTGTTGCAGAGGTTCTCGAGGAGACAAGGTAAGAGACGCCTCCTGCTTCTGCCCCGGCCCAGGGACCCCAAGTCATTCCCTGTCTTCCCTATGGGGCTGAGACTAGAGCTACCTGAGGTTGGCCCCCTTCCCTCCCATGCAGCTGTGTGCCACCCGTTTTTCCACAAGGCCTACTCAGCTTTCCCGCTGCCACAGCCCGTGCCGCCGCCACCCCCCGGTAACACCCGCCGCCGCTGCTCTTAGGCCCTTGCCCTCCAAAAGGGTCTTGAATGCTGGTCACACACTCAGTGTATTGGACTGAAAACTAAAATGATTTAGATGAGGTTCTTTTTATGGGATATATTTGCTTCACTGTTTTCCTGAATGCCCGGACCCAAGCCATTTAAGGTGAAACATTAAGGGAAATGCAGAAGCAGCGTGCATGCTGGATCCTGAGCTATTGCCAAATGAGATGCATCCCATGAGATTACATGAGCAAGATGCTCTTGCCATAAACTGATCTGCTCTTGATCTCGTCTCCCCAGGAGTTTCTTCACTCAGTCAGGAGATGCTGCAGACATGGATGAGCAAGTTAAGCAGTGCAATGCAGTACACGCCCGTGGCTGCTTAGAGTCTTAGGAATAAAGATACTTCATCTCGCCATAGAGACACCAACTTGCTAGATGCCCAACTTGCTCTTTGTCTGGGGTTGAGACCCTGTTCCTGGTGCAGGGTTGCAGAGGCAGAATAAGGATACTGCTTGATCTGATGCAGGCCACCTCACATGGCAGTGCAGTCTCCCTCTGTCATGATGGTTCTGTGATAAGGATGCTCCCTATGGGCCATAAAAACCATGGCACCATGACAACCATGGGTCAGCTGCTTCGGCTTTTGTTACCTTATTCCACCCCAAGTCCCCAGTCTCCGGCAAGCAGCTTCTGAAGTTTGCCAGCTAAAAAGCTAACCAAAGCAGCTACAATGTTTAGAGGCAGTTTAGCAAAGAAGTGCTTCTCTGCTAAACTGCTGCTTCCTGGCAATCGGGGAGCAGGGGTGGAATAAGGGTTGCAGGAAGAGGCTCGTGGGACAACAAGGGTCAAATGACCCCTCTCATCACTGCATCTTTACCTGTCAAAATAGGGCGATCAGTTCTTTTACGTTTGCCCAGTGATCGGATCTTAGAGAGGTTTGTTTTTTTATCACTGTTAAAAATGGCCAGCAGTTGCGATCCCCAATGCACAGGACAGGAACAGCAGCAAAGAGGCTCATTTCTTTTGTTCACTGTTTAATTCCCAGCAGTCATGTTCGGGGAAGGGTCATTGGGTGGCATTTCCCTGCCCTCACTACAGCAGGTGGCACAGGGGTTGGTGACGTCAACCTGCCTCCTATCAGGAGAGAGGGGGCGGAGAGAAAATGATGCTGTTTCCCTGAGTAGCAGTTTGCAAGGGGACAAGCACATTCGAATTGAGCCCACACTTTCCTCAATTCGGACTGGCCTCCGTATTTGGAATAAATATAGTCCAATTCAGACTAAATGAAGTGTATGGGGATGCGGCTGTATTGTTTCTGAGATGAGAAACTAAGGCTGAATCCCCAAAAGACTTATTTGCCTCTCTGAGTTCCCTCTGCTGTCACTCTAATCAAGCGGACTTTAAAAGTGCCGTGCACTACCGCAATAAGCGTCCACATGAGGCTCAGCAAAACGCATGTTTTTAATGCACCTTCCGTCCCCACGGAAGCCTGTTTTCTTTCCCCACATCTTCCCCCCCCGCCCCCTCTCTTGTTCAAAGGAAAAATAGCCAGATCTCCGTCCCCTGAAATGGCTTCCCATCCCGGCAAAGGCAGTGATCGCTCACTCATTCACTTTCAGCACTTACTTTCACTCTGTTCTCTGTTAGAAAAGGCTTCCCGTCCCTGCAAAGTCAGCGGCTGCAGCCATCGGCAGCGCGATCCTTCGTTCATTCAATCTTTTAACACTTTCACAGATCACCTGATAACAATGTTGCAATTCTGAGCAGTTCTGGCTCTTTTTACAAAGCAAAGGAAGGGAACCTGCTGCATTTCTGAGATGTGTGAATGCTTTTTGGCTGTGTGTGCAGGCAGCAATCCCCGCCCCTTTTGCCATGGAGCGTCCCCAAGGTAAATGTTGCGAGGAAAACCCACGACTTCCAAATAGAGCTCTGAAAGTCTTCTTTAAAGGGCATGTATTTTGTCACTGATTTTCCTTGTTTTGTAGCGCTGGAAGCTCATTGAAAAGCCTGGCGTGGGGGTGCTCAGAGGCAAGAGAAGATTTTTAGCAGACTTTAAATTGCATGGGGACAGGGCCAATGGGCCTGTTCACACTTGGCTTTAGTCTGGAACATATCCTGGAATAGGGGCTTGCTGTCCACATGCTTGTGCAGGCTACAGCACACTCCAGGCGAGGTCTGCCAGAGTCTACAATAGCATGAAGAAAACAAACATCCATCCTGAGATAAATTCTAGAATATAGCCAAGTGTTTCCCGCTAGAGGCAGCGAGGCTGATTTCTAGTGGGTCAAAAACTGAGAGCAACACAGCAGTCGCCATTAATAGCTTTATTAAAGATCACCTATAGGTCAGTGCCACCTGTACTAAGGCAAAGTGGGAGCCCTGGCAGAGTATTAGCAATGTTAATATAGCCTTCTGGCTTTCACAGCAGTATCACATGTTGTTTACATCACTCTTTAGAATATTCATAACAGTTTATTTCACATTCCGTTCTCCCTCTTGCTACAGTCATGGCCCTCTTTGCACTCTTCCCAATATGGCTTTGCAATAAGTATTTATTTAGCAAGTTTAATCACAAAAATATTCTATAGGTTCAAGGTTAGTCCCTATTTGGCATTGTAGACATTAAGTAAACATCATTTGACCACTTATGTCTAAATGTACCTGGCTAATTTTAGCACACTGGTGTTGCTGATTCTCACTAAAATGCATGACAAAAACAAGGAAGTCTGAGATGTGAGCAAAAAAATATGTGAACAAAGAGTAATGGTATGGGAGTTAAAACAAACACACACAGGGTTGGGGGACAAAGTAAGAGGCATGAGTAAAAGCAAATGGCACTTTTCTTGGCATTATTCTAGCCACTTCAAAATGGCAGTAGTTTGGTCAACTTTATAACTTCCAAAACTTTCCCGCCTTGTCTCCCCCCCCCCCCCCGCCCAGACCTGCTTCTTTGCCTTTGAACAAGGAATGGTTAAATGCCCACAAGTCCCTCCCTGAAAGTAACTCTAGTAACACCCCCTCTTTTCTCAAGCTTGTCTTTTTGGCTTGGTTCCTTCCCCACACCCAAAAAAAAGACCTGGGTTGCCTCCACATGACGGCTCCATATCAAGCTCAGAAGTGATCATGTGAGATATCTATGCTTTATTTTGGAGTACCCAAATGTAGTGGGATAAGTAACCAATGTCTGGATGCAGCCTTACCTTCACCACATCTTGTTCCAGTGAACTCTGAACCAGCCAATAAAGCACTTCACATAATACATTCCTTTGTGCCTCTTCTGGACTGTGTTCACAGCTAAGTGTTAATTCAGCTTCAGTCCACTTTCAAAGGCTGCATCCCCAAAAGACTTATTTGCTTCTCTACTGTCCCTCTACTGGCTGCATCCCCAAAAGACTTATTTACTTCTCCACTGTCACTCTACTGTCACTCTATTGAAGTGGACTTTAAAAGTGCCATGCAAATCAGGAATAAGCGTCCGCATGAGGCTCAGGAAAATGCGTGTTTTTAATGCACCTTCCGTCCCCATAGGATCCCTGTTTTCTTTGCGCGCATCTTTTTCTCCCCGCCCCTGCTCTTGTTCATAGGGTGCCAGCGGGAATGGGGAGGGACTGCGCTCGGTGTGGCCACAACCAGGAAGACAATCCCTGACAAGTGCAAAGGAGAAACAGCGATCGGCTCTCTGTTCGTCTCCCAGATCTCCCCCCCCCCCCCCGAAATGGCTTCTCGTGCTGGAAAACATTCACTGACAATCCCTGACAAGTGCAAAGGAGAAACAGTCATCGGCTCTCTGTTCGTCTCCCAGATCTCCCCCCCCCCCCCGAAATGGCTTCTCATGCTGGAAAACATTCACTCTCACCACTTTCCCTGTTATTGCTTTCAAAAATCCACCCTGTCCAGCGCACGATTGCTCATTCACTCATCACTTTCCCTGTTATCGCTTTAAAATCCACCCCTAGCAATAATCCACCCATTTCACACCTCACAGCGATTGCAACAATGTTGCAATTCTGCGTGATTCTGGCTCTTTAGTTCTGAGCTTTAGAAAGTGAAGCTGCTTGTGTTTCTGCTGTGTGTGCAGGCGGCAATCCCTGCCCCTTTTGCCACGGAGCGTCCCCAAGGTAAATGTAGCGAGGAAAACCCGCGACTTACAGAAAGAGCGCTGGAAGAGTTGTTTAAAGTGCATGTATTTTGTCGCGCGATTTCCACGTTTTGTAGCGCTGGAACCTCGTTAAAAACCCTGGCTTGGGGGCGCTCAGAGGCAAAAGGAGAGTCTTGGCAGACTTTTTATTCCTTGGGGACAGGCCCTACTGCCACTCTATTCAAGTGGACTTTAAAAGTGCCATGCAAATCCGGAATAAGCGTCTGCATGAGGCTCAGCAAAATGTGCGTTTTTAGTGCACCTTCCGTCCCCATGGGAGCCGTGTTTTCTTTGCACGCATCTTTTACTCCACACCCCTGCTCTTGTTGATAGGGTGTCAGCGGGAATGGAGAGGGACTGCGCTCAGCGCGGCCACAACCAGGAAGAAACCTCCGACAAGTCGAAAGAAAAATAGCCATCGGTTCTCTGTTCATCTGCCAGATCTTCCGCCCCCCGAAATGGCTTCTTGTGCCGGCAAAGGCAGTGGCTGCAGCTAGTGGCCGCACAATCGTTCATTCACTCTCACCACTTTCCCTGTTATTGCTGTCAAAATCCACCTCGTACAGTAGCAATAATCCACCCACAGCGATTGCAACAATGTTGCAATTCTGTGCGATTCTGGCTCTTTAGTTCTGAGCTTTAGAAAAGGAAGCTGCTTGTGTTACTGCTGTGTGTGCAGGCGGCAATCCCCGCCCCTTTTGCCACGGAGCGTCCCCAAGGTAAATGTTGCGAGGAAAACCCGCAACTTCCAAAAAGAGCTCTGAAAGTCTTATTTAAAGGGCACTTTTTTTGTTGCGGGTTTTCCTCATTTTGTAGCGCTGGAAGCTCATAAAAAACCCTGGCATGGGGGCACTCAGAGGCAAAAGAGGATTTTTAGCAGCCTTTAAATTGCTTGGGGATGCACCCAAAATGAGAGAACATAGCAGCAAAATAACAAACGGATTTCTTTCAGCATTATCTGACTCAGGAAATCTACCTTTGGGTTAGATAATGTGGAAAGAAAACAGGCATGTCTCCATGGTCTCTTTTTGCTTCTCTCTTGCATTGGATTTTAAAAATACAGGTTGTAATTTGAAATAAAGCATTCCCATGTGGTTTGGGGCAATGCTGATTTAAAACATACTTTCCTATCCCCATGCAAGCTGCTCTTCGTGAACCCACATCTTTTTCTCCCCACCCACCCCCTGCTCACTGCAGCAATGACAGGCAAAAACCTCAATTGAATCTCCATAACACAATACAGATCATCCCTTTACTTGGCTGCAAAGAGTTAAAAGCATAACTGAAAGCAGCTAGCTCTCTCCATAACTAATGCTTGTAACATAGTTACAAGCAAAACTGAAAGCAGCTGGTGTGCAGAAGCTGTGCAGCAAACTCTCTTTCTTTTACATTATTGGGAGGGGGAGAGAAATTCTGTGCTTGCTATCAGGGGAAAGTGATGCTAATTATCTTAACAATGGAGGGAGAAAACATCTATTTTAAGAAGAAAAAGATCAGTGGTCTGTTTGTATGCTTAAACTGAGCAATTTGCTTTTAGTTATGCTTGTAACTATGCTGCAAGCATTGGTTATGCTTTTAACTCTTGGCAGCCAAGAAAAGGAATGTTTTCACACACACATAAAGAGCCAGAAAGATTAATGTAGCCGGAAAGACACTTTAAAGAAATCCGTGTGCGTCTCCATGCTCCCAGGATAATCCGCGGTTTCCCCCAAAGTCGGATAAAGTACTGTTTGAAAGGGGGGGTTTCTGCCGCAGATTTTCCTCCTTTGCACCTGATATAGCCTGGAGTAAAGCTGTGCATGGAGACGTTCTGAGGCAAAACAAGCTTAAATCCGGAGTATTTTTGGCATGTAGACACACCCAATGACTATTCACTTTGCTGATGTGTTCTCTCACTCTGAAAGTGGACTGAAGTTAGACTAAACCTTAGGTGTGAACGCAGTGTCAAGAGAAATTAGTCTTGAGAAATTACTCTTGTGCCAAGCAACAAAATGAAACAAAACACCACCAAGTACTTCTTGACAATGGGTAGAACTAGGGAAAACTCTGTGTTGACTGTATTCTTTCTCAACTAGACATCAATCTCCTTTCTTTTTAGAGCCAGGGGGAAGGGGGCTCTTTGGTTCTAACCAAAATAAACTTTGGCTTGTCTAGTTGAAAAGACAGCCTTGGTCTCTTCCCCCATAAAGTTGAATTCCCTAGAGATGAGCTAGAATAGGGTGTTAGAACAGGGTTCAGACTTTTTTCTGGGTAGCGAAGTGGAACAAAAGTTGTTTATCCCTCTGGATCAAGCGCTGCTTACTTTCATACCAGTTCTACTGCTTGGAATAATTGTTCTCACATCTGTCTTTTATATTGCTAGTTTTATCTGCGGGCTTCCAGCCAGCCTGAGCAGGAAAATATATATGGCTTTAAAAGAGAAAGAGAGGGAAAAGTTCACATTTATAATTCATATGAGTAGGTGTTTATGCAGAATACAAGTATTTACAGTAGAGAAATGGAACACAGAACCACTGTAATTACATTCCATCTTGAAAGGTCTTTTCTCTGCCCCCTATTATGCTTTAGTGTGATTCTTTCTTGGCAACTGTGTAAACAAAGTTTGCCTTTACGTGCTTAAAGGAGACATAAGAAAGCCAGGCTGGTATGACATGCAACCTCACCAAAATGGCAGTGGTTAAAATGATTTTTTAAAAGAAAATCCCAAACACCTGTTCTTAGCAGAACTTTAATATCCCTTGCCTGAAATTAGTAAAGCTACTTAAAATTATTTCACGCATCCTTGAAAACAGTTTGGAAGAGGAATCATTGTTCTTAAGGCACAGGCTGACAACCAGAGTCAAGGAAGGTACTGTATTGGCAGGGCCAGGGGTGATTTTGCACTTCCCTTCCTGGCCGCTGGACAGAAAAGGAGTGCAATGAACCAATGTTGACTCGCACTCTCACTTGGAGCACTGGTTAACGTTAGCCGCCCTCGCCCCCCGGCAATCGGATACTTACCTTGATTCAACTGCGGGGCCAGTCCTCTTCAGGGCGCTGCCATTTTGGTTGCAGCACCACCTGCAACTGCGCATGGGTCAGCATCGGTGCCTTGACAACACTGACACTCTGTGCAGTCGGACTTGCACCAGGAGGGCAGCAGGGCTGCCAGGCACTTGCATGGTGATCCTGTTGACCTCCTCTTCCAGCAGAGGTGCGAATGATCCCCAGTTGGACTCAACAGGGAAGTGATTGGGGAAGGTTGGGGAGGTAGTGCATGATTAGGGAACCTCTGAGAAGTCAGGGGGCAGTTGGAGGCTGTAGCAGCCTCCTCCATGTGCAGGCTGTAGTGCAAATTGGCCTCAGCTTTCTGCAACTAAGGTGGTGCTGAAGGTGGGGACAATTATGTCAGTGAAGAGCTAGAAAACAGAGGCTGTGTCTCCATTCCACTAAGAAAGACATCTTGGGAAGGCATTTCTGCCAGAGCAGAGGCCTTGGCATGGAGTCTAATGTGTCCACTGCTGTTGCCAAGACTGTGGAGGCGCAGCAGGCTTGTACATAAACATGGTACATTTTACTGTGGCCAGTGTATGGAAAGTGGCTTCAGTGCAATTGCCCTGTAAATCATTGTCAGCTCTCAACTGGTTCAATGCTGAAGTACATTCCTGCACAAAACTTTAAACTGATGCATGAGTGTGCTGTTCAACTTCCTATGGACTTCTGAAGAGCTGGAATACCTGCCATACTGTAAATATCTGGTTCCCTCCTCAAGGGAAGGAAACTGAGGCAAGGCTCTCTTATTCTCCTCAGGAATATCCCAATCCGGCTGTTGTAAAATAGAGGCACACCTAAAAAAGAAAAGGTTCGTGGAAGAAGCAATGTACTTATAATGCTGGAAAAGCAGCCTGCAAAAAATGCAGATTAATTTAAAAATGCTGCATATTTGACATATAAAGCCATTATTTGGTGTGAGATCACTGTGGCTTTAATGCATGTGTAGTTACCCACCTATAAGAACAGAGTGAAGAAGAAGAAGAGTTGGCTTTTATACTCCACTTTTCTTACCCATTTAAGGAGACTCAAAGCGGCTCACAAAGCTTTCTGTTCTTCTCCCCACAAAATAACACCCTGTGAGGTAGGTGGGGCTGTGAGAGCTCAGAAGAGAGCTGTGACTAGCCCAAGGTCACCCACCTGGCTTCATAGAGGAGGGCAGAATCATACCTGGTATTCCCAGATAAGAGTCCGGTGCCTTAACCGCTAGACCAAACTGGCTAAGAACTTTGTGAGGGACAGAAGAGGAGGAAAAGTGATTTCTGTATCCCTGTACTGCATGTAGAATTTCTCTGTACGTTTTGCATGTTCGTCAAGTTTCAAGATTTGCTCCTTCAAAAGATTATATGAGAGAGAGGAAAATCCAAGGAAACTGGGGTGGGGATGGGGGAAGAACCTGCAATATGAACACACTTTTTAAAGAATTGCTTGCCTCTGACCATACAGTTGTCTGAGGACATTTTAACCTCTATTAGGCAGACCATTTCCCTCGTATCACCAGTCATGTAGAAAAGGAAATAGACAAATCAACTCATTTGTTCACTATAATTGAACAGCACACTCTAGGTGACCTCATCATATTTTTTTAAATCTCAATTCCTAGTGCATATTGCTTGTTCCAAATGCACAATTCAAGGGTAGATGAGTGCAATGGAATTAGAGCTACTGAAACAAAATGGCAAGCCAGGTGGAATTATATTAATAACCAATGCTGATAAGTGAAATATATAGTAACATTACAAAAAATCTGGAAAATCCTTTGTTTCAGAATAATTGTAGTAATCTCTCTTCCTATGTACATTTTTTTCATTCTATGTTGGTTTTCCAGCCATTTTAAACATTTTGAATTAGATTTAAAATGTCTTCCAGATTAATATCCTTGGGATGTAGTTCTTTAACTACATTGTGTGGATAAATAGCTGAAAAACTAGGGAGGATTATCTCCTAAACAAGCAAGAGAGAAGCAGATAATTGTTTAAAGGGGTAAAAAGGACACAAGACAATTTAAATTACATACCTAAGAGCAATCTCTGAGAGAGCAATGGAACAACTATAGCACTAGCAAGTCTTAGTTCATACAATAAATCAAAAAGTAATTTTCTCCCTCCAGTAAAAGATTTCATGCTCTCAGTACAAAAAGGCAAACAGCACTTCTTACAAACCAATGTTTAAATGGAAGGTGGAAAGTCCACCAATAACATGGATCGAAATGAAAAGGTGTGAGCTGTCAGACGGGAAGAAGGTGGACTGAAGATGGTTTAAGGTCAAGGTGTAGCCACAGGCTCAGAAGGGTTAAAAAATGATTAAGCCTGGCTGTAGGATCCAGAGACAATCTTAGGCCACATTCCCATTACAAGCTTAATACAGTTTCCCTAAACCGAAATAATAGAACCGGATGCAAACGCGAATTTGCCTGATCCCATTACTTTCAACTTGATCACTTTCGATCCAGATTCTGAGGATCGTACGTGGCGTACGTGACTCAAGGGGGGACTCAAGTGGCTACTTTCTAAAAGCCACTTTTTGGGGCTGCCCTGCCCTTTTCCTCCTGGCGTGAACACGCCACCCATAAGGGACCCCTTCACGGAGCCTAGCTGGGTGGCTGGGTGGCTGCCACTTGCCTGGATAGATGAAAAACGGCACCAGGCAGCCAGCAATTCTTTCCCCTCCCCTCCCCATTGCCCAGGGCACACAGCAGCAGCGGCAACTCAAGCCCCCTTCGCTCACTCACTCCACAGCCACACATTCACACATTAAACATTCACACATCTCACGGAAACTTCAGCTGCTTTCCTCCCTTCCCCCTTTCTAAAGGTCAGAACTTTTAGAATTGCGCAGAACTGCAACATTGTTATCAGGTGTGAAGTGGGTAGATTGCTACAGTGTAACAGCTGCTTAGGATGGATTTTTACAGTGAAATCACTACCTTTGGAAGGAAGCTATTGGGGGAGGAAAACCCTAAATATGCATTCTCATCCCACTAAAACTGTACCGTTCCCACAGTAAGAAATGTAAAACGTTTCAAATGCACAAAGCAGAGCGAGAACTGTTGAAATGAGTGTTAACATTTACAACACCGGGGTGATTTAACACGCGGAAAGCATGTTAAGCCAACTTGATGTGGGGACTGTGAGGATCAAAACTGTTTTGAAACTGTTTTAAGCTTGTAATGGGAATTCACCCTTAGTGTGTGTTTCCACCAGACCTTTGGTCCGGCCTGAATCCGGCTCAGGTGTCCATCACGCAATTCCTGACACTAGCCTATTTAAGGCTGCGTCCAGATGGCAGCCCAGTAAGCGACAGAAAGCCATAATGCGGGCTATTGCTGCCGCATTATCGTTTCCTATCTAGACTCTCCAACTACTGGTGATTTGCAATCCAGACAATTTGGTTGCAGTCAAATTCCTGGATGTGCTTGTAACTACCTCCACACATGTGTGGTTGGCTATTTCAGCCTCCACACATGTGCCCTGGACTGAGCTCCAATTCACAACCTTCCTAATGCACATTGAGTGACCCTAAAATGTGCTGAAGCTGGAAAACCTGCTACCAGTGCTGGGCTTTCCAGCAACAGTTAAAATATTTATGTGCCGTCTGGACGCACACCAGGACTTGAAAAATAAGATGGATGTTCTGCTCTACATTGTGGCAATGTAGCTAATGGCTATTTCCATGCTTGGTACTGGGTGTGTGTATCCTTTTTGCAACCTGTGAACCTCCAGCCATTCCAGGCATGAATGACTGAAACTGGATTAAACTTTAGGTGTGGCCACAGCCATAGCATAGAAACACTTAAGTTTTAATTCAGCCTCAGTCCACTTTTGGAGGGAAATAATGCATCAGCAAAGTAGCACACTGTTTGCTTCCATCATTATCTAACAAAAAAAATCCATGTTTGGGTTAGATAAGTGGAAGATAAATGACTGGTCACTTTGCTGATGTGTTGCTTCACTCTGAAAGTGAACTGAAGCTGGATTAAAACTTAGGTGTGAACGCAGCCATGGTAAGTTCAGACTTATAATTGCAAAAAGCACTTTCCTCCCAGGACCAAGCACAAGATATAGTACTCACTCCCAGCTCCTTTCACATCACAGCAGTGTCATCTATGTCATCCTAAACATAGCAATACTACAGAGTCATGATCCTGTCCATCTGGCATCCATAAAATAGTGCAGGCCAAAAGATGCAAGTTGACGTTCCACACTTTTGACTGAACATTCCGTTTGGCAGTTTCCAGGTTAGCTACATTTACTCACCAGGCTCATAGGCCCAACTCCTATACTGTGGCTATATATGAAAAATATGCACCGTAAAATGGCATAAATGATACAATAACAGTATGGCGGAGACTAACAGGAGCTGGCAATGCATCTGTATCAGACCTGTCAAATCATCCTTCAGCTTTGACCAAAAAATAAACAAATAAAAAAATCTGTGCAACGCTACGACTGCTGTTTCAGCATCGCTATGTTTCATCTCTCTCAAGATCGTCTCACGGAAATGCCTCATTGGCAGCATAGCTGGTGAATATTTATCGTGGCCGAGGATCTCATTTTAATTGAAAACTATAATTAACTTCGTTCTCGCTATCTCACATCAATTCTTGGGAGATTTATAACTGCTTTTGCCCTTTCAAGAAGAGAAAAGTTAAGATGCTATTTCTCATTGGTGGCTGATTTGAGGGAGAACTGAGCTTTCACAGCTGCGCCTGCCTTGGAGCCAAAACAAACGGAGATCTAAATTTCACGGGAGTGTTTGGCTGTACTCTGTCTTTCAGAGCAGACACCTTAGGCTCCCTTTGTGCTTTAAAGCAAAGATAGCAGTGACTGATAGCCTTTTTGCACCTTTGCCTGCTGTGAAGGCTGGCTAAGTCCTACGATGCATCAGGTGTCCACACCTTGTGACGCCGGATGCATCTGGAACTTACCCAGAGCTTCTCCAAGCACCGGGTAAGTATGATCCACTGGGATCACCTCACTGTGGCTATAGGCATGCACAGTGCTGTTGCCATTACAACCAGGTAGCACAGCGTGCAACTGTAGCTGCACCACCCACCCCAGGGGTCCAGAAGAGGTGCGAATTGAGCCATAATGGGCTACCCTGGCCAGTGGGTAGCTCTAAACCAGCGGTTCTCAACCTTCCTAATGCTGTGACACCTTAATGGAGTTCCTCATGTTGTGGAGACCCCCAACCATGGGGGTGAAGCAGCTGGGAAGTGGGAGGGAAGGCTGGCAGGAGGCTCATCGCGACCCCTCTGAAAAGGTAATTCGACCCCCAAACGGGTCCCGACCCCCAGGTTGAGAACCACTGCTGTAAACAGAGGGGATGCTCTGGAACGTGTGGAGCCACTTCTAGGGTAGAAGCAGCGCCATGCAGTGTGTATCCTCTGTGTGAGCGCAGCTCCGGCTGTCCCCCGGAAACTAGTGTGAAAACGCTCTGTATCCCTTCCTCACTGACGACCCTTTGGGATAGTTTGACTCTGGGTGGTTCCCTTCAGGTGCTGGACTCCTGCCAGCATGGAAAGCACTAGGCTGTGGAAGGGAGTTCAGGGTGGTGCCTATATTGATTGAGTGATTTGCATTTTTATACCCAAAGGTTTCAGGGCAGCTTGCAACCATAAGAACCTTTGGACGCTGGTCCCCTGACAAAAATTCTTGGCACAACCAGCATCAGAGCCCTTGGTAGACCCAAGGGCCACCATCCCACCCTTCCTTTGGATGGTAGCACTGCACTCAGAATAGGAAAGCACATTTGGGTGGCCAAAAAAAGCTCTATGGATATGCTCTTGGTGCACTGTTTTACTGTTCTGTGATGTGCTGGCAGTCCAACGCAGAGGGATGGGACGTGATGGGTTTGTGTGCCCCACCGCCCCCTGCCACTGCATCACCGGCCCACAGGGACCTGCCCGATCGCAGCAGCAGCCAGCAACCAACCAGCGCCAGCAATGTGGCTGTGCCTGCACAGACGATGCACTCCTTGCCCACCTCATGCGGTGAGGTGGAAGATGTCTCGATGGTCATGCCTCTGGATGCTGCAGGTAAGCCTGAAGTAAAGGTTGGTAAAGGTGTGGAGCACAAAATGAAAGACTTCTGGTTTAAGAAGACAGTGGCTCACAGTGCTAAGCGAATCGCTTAGCAAGACTTCACTGTAAATAACGCTGAAGAATGTAACTCGTCAACATTCTTCAGCTGATTTATCTCTCTGAGAGATGGAGGAACTAAGGGAATTCTTTCTACGAGCTGTTTTAACAGCCCAACCTTGACAGAGTACGTGGGGGTGACTGGATAAAGAAAGGAACTAAGTCATCAATCCCACACAGTGGAGGCTTATCCAAGAGCTGGCCTTCCTCGTTAAATTCTACAATCAATAAGAAGATCGGTCTAAAGTCTGTTTTTCCACTCTCTCTCTGCCACTTTCTTGGTTGTAACAAAAAAAGGGGAAAGAAGACTTGAGTGATAGTCACTGGGTTTGATTCCTCACTCCTCCATGAAGCTAGCTCGGTGGCCTTGGGCTAGTCACAGCTCTCTTTCTGAGCTCTCACAGCTCCACCTGCCTCACAGGGTGCCTATTGTGGGGAGAAGAACAGAAGGTTTGTCAGCCACTTTGCAATCCCTTAAGGGTGAGGAAAGTGGGGTATAAAAGCCAACTCTCCTTCTTCTTAACAGCAGATACTTACAAGCATCTGCTGAAAGGCAGGGATCCAATTTCATCTGAGGACAGTTGAAATAAAATTAATAATTAACATGTTATCTACATGGTTAAAACAAACAAACAAACCAAAAGGTATCTTGTGAAATGAAGCATTTACTCTTTAAAGGTTTTTCTTTTCATACACACGCAGCTTCTAAGAAAATAGAACCAGAAAAACAAGGGAGAAAATCCAGCAGTTTCTCCTTTTATTCACATCTGCTTCCTTGCCAGAGAATAGTTGAAGATACAGTACTTAAATAAAAGTACTTACTACCAGCACTTTAAAATAAGTGTTGCAGCTTGTATATCATCTTTTTAGATGACATTTAATCATGCAGTTCAAAATCTCTCTGCGTCATTAACAGTACAAGCTAAGAGTGGCATAAATTAGTAATTAGTGACTCTTATAAATCACCTTCCCATTTATGCTGATGAAACTCCAGACATTTCTTCCCACAACACTAAAAAAATTATATTCACTCTTGTTTGTTTGGGTTACAGTTATTGAATCTATTATCTGCAGTTTTCCTGGAATAAGATTTAGCTTTGATATTTTAAAAAACAGGGCACAGAAGTTTACATTTAATCATTTATACCATGTTCTTTCAACTCACCCATACAAAGATTTTTATTCTAAAAAGCCAGTTTCCATGCTCTCCCCTCTATACAATGGAGGCTCGTGGTTTAGTTTTCCCCAGCTGTGCCAGCCTTGCCACAATGTATCTCTTGAGGCTTTGTTTTTAAAAAGTTTTCCTGCAAACATATTTCTCCTAATTGCAGTGTGTTCAGAGCAGGCATGGAGAGGTGAGGGGGAAGACCTTTGCAACTGTGAAATCCCATACACATCTGGCAGGCATTGTCCAGAAGGATAGATCTTCACCTCAAAGTCGAAAAAATAATGCAGGCTGGGCTCCAAAAGGGGACTGAGAACCATTTTTCTGAGGACTTTTTTTCTGCGGGTTTTTGCAGAATAGTCCTCATGAAGTCTGGGAATAAAAAATAAATGGGATCGCCCAATCCTGAAAATGGATTTGATTCGGATTTAAACTTGAATGGGAATGCAGCCAAGGTGGGGATTCAACTTTCTTCTTTCCAAGAAGCAAAAGCAACATTCAAAAAATAGTTTAACTAAATGTAGAACCAGAAAAACAACTAAAAGGCAAAACGGCAGCCTAGGTCGGTTGCACCAAAGCAGTAAGTTCTGTTGCACAGTGTAAGGATCAATTCCAAGCTATAGTGTAACTAAGGGCAGTCATCCGGTTTTGGAGAGCTATTTAACAAGTCATTTGAATTGGAATCAGGCCACAAAGTTACAAGAACAGAATCAATTCCCAACAGGCCTTCCTCAGAGACATTCTTCACTCACCATCTTGCTTTTTAAAGCACATTAACTAAATTTCCCTTGTTGGATCCTATTCAGAGGGACTTTTTGATTTTCTTTAATCTTCCCCTTGCAAAAGATCTGTTTCTTCTCTCAGGGGTTAAGTCGAAAGAGAGACTTCCATCCTGACTGTTTTTCAGTTTGCTGCTATCTGCCTTTCCCTGCTTTTATCCACTTGGATCTTCAGCCTTTAAAACTCCCTTTCCCAGCAGCATGGACAATACAGACCCCTTTATGGAGCCTAGCTGGGTGGCTGGGTGGCTGCCGCTTGCCTGGATGGATGAAAAACAGGCACCGGCAGCCAGCGATTCTTTGCCCTCCTCTCCCCATTTCCCAGGGCACACAGCAGCAGCAGCAGCAGCAGCAGCACTCAAAACCCCTTCACAGCCACAGCCTTTAAAACAGAACCTCAAGGGCTTTCCTTTCCTTTCCCCTTTTTAAAGGTCAGAACTTTCAAAGAGCTAGAATTGCGCAAAACTGCAACATTGTTATTAAGGTGTGAAGAGGCTACATTGCTACAGTGTAGCTTTAAGGACTGGATTTTTATAGTGGCTGTTTTGAGGGTGGATTTTTTCAATGAAATCACTATCTTTGGAAGCAAGCTATTGGGGGAGGGAAACCCTAAACATGGATTCTCATGCCTTAACACGGTAGGCTCCCCACAGTAAAAAATGTAAAATGTTTCAAGCACACAATCCAGAGTGAGACCTGTTGAAATCAGGATTGAGATTCACCACGCTTTGGGGTGGTTTAACATGGAGAAAGTGTGTTAAGCCAAACTGCCATGCGGACTGCGAGGATTGAAAACATTTTGAATGCGAGATAAGGTTGCCATGAAGACACGGCCTGAGTGGCTTAGAAGTGGTTTAGAGGTGGTTTGCAGGTGAAATCATTCACACGCCAGCCTGTCCTTTCCCCTCTCATGAGCATTCTAGGCTAGAGAAGGTGGATTAGGGATGGAATGAGAACACAAATGTCACATGCTACCATCTCTAGGGTGCTTTTGAGGCACATTTTTGCTGCATGTGAATACAGCAGCCTTTATGAGGTTTCTGTGAGATTTCTATCCTGTGGTCAGTCTCATGAGCTCTGAGCTTTCCTGTTCCAATATTTGCTAGGAATAGCCATTAGGAAGTACAATAAGTCCTCTTTTTTTTTTTTGCTATGATAAGTTCCTGGAAAAGCATATAGATTCCACCACATCCACAGTTCTTAAAATTACTGAGCGAGTCTGAAGATTGGGGTCTTTAGCACTGACTTCCCCAAAGTTAAAAAAAAAAATTGAGCAAATTGAGAAAAGAGGCCGTTTGCTTTTAGTTCTTCCCAAGGTCACAGAAGTTATTGCCTAGCAGAGGCAACTGAATTCCAAGTATCACTCAGATGTGCTAAAATAGCCAGTGTGACAGTTCACAGCTAACCAAAGGGAGCAGTGCCACCAACTCAGAGGTTGGATGGCTTTAAGGTAGGGTTAGACAAATTTATGGATGACAGATGTATCAATGGCTACTAGAACGAATGCCTAGGTGCATCTTTCAGGCTGAGTGGGGGGAGGAACTGGGGCGCTTCTAAGGCCATCTGCTGGGACTCGAGAGCAGGAGAAGGTTTGTCCTTGTCTCTGCTTGAGATGCCCGTGAGCATTTGGTGGGCCACTGTGTGCGACAGGATGCTGGACTAGATGGGCTGTGGCCTGATCCAGCAAGGCTTCTCTTATGTTCTTATGTAGGTTCTTTCCCCTTCGGAGAACAGAGGCCTCTTTGCACTTCGGCCTGAACGCGTCTAAGACAGTTTCCCATCTGCACTGGCAGGTAAAGCATGCACTGCAAACATGTCTTTTACCTACCTACATGCGGATGGGAAACTGTCTTAGACACATTCAGGCCGAACGGCTGTCCCAGGACTCACAAGTCCCACCCCCAGCCTCCCCCCCCCTTGGCTCCTGTGGAGCCAGGGGTGGACAGCCCTGGCGCCTCCCTTCCCTGGGGTCACGCATGCTCCAGGGGCCCAGAACGAGCTCCTGCAACTGGCGGGAACACCCCCAAACACACACACACCTGCCCATGGGGCCACGCCATCGTGCCCGCTCCTTACCTGGTGGTCACCTGGTCACTGCTGCCACGATCGGGCCAGCCACGCTTTGCACCTGCGCGGGGCGAGGTGCCTGATTGGCCAGGCACCTGTGCCTGTGGCTGACAAAGCTTTTGTATTCTTCTCACCACAACAGACACCCTGTGAGGTGGGTGGGGCTGTGAGAGCTCAGCAAGAGCTGTGACTAGCCCAAGGTCACCCAGCTGGCTTCATGGAGGAGGGCAAAATCGAACTCGGTCTTCCCAGATAAGAGTCCAGCTCCTTAACCACTGGACCAAGGCTTACTCTCAGTTACTTTGGGTCCTGAGATAGAAGCAGACTTAGCACCCTGGGCCCAAAGTTAGCAATAATGGTTGCAGCACGTTCTTTCACTTTACTGTGATAACAGGAGATCGAGATCTGTGGCGAGCACTGAGTACATGAAACATCTCAGATTCCTTTTTCTACACCTCCCTGCTGAATAACATAACATAGCCAAGATTCTCATAACAGCCAGTGTTCCCATGGCTGTCTTTTGCCAGACTTCCTAGCAAGAAGGTGATCTATGAGAACTGCCATAGCAATGGCTGCAACAATTTCCACTGTCTATCACAGCAATGGCACCAATGAGCATGTGTGACACGGTGATGGACAACAGGACAAGCAACTGTGCCCACACTGCCTGGTCCTGAGCTCTGTTTGCCTGGAAGAGGTGCAAATAGAGCCATGCCGGTCTGTCCCAGGCCAGCCACTGGCATAGCAAATAGACAACTTTTTAGTGTTCTGCTGCTATACACATGGGGGATAGTCCTGCATGCATGGACTGCAGACTGCATGTGCCCTGTGCTGGGGCATGCCTAGACTTCTCCTACAATGAAGGTAAAAGTTTAGATTCTACCTTGCCACTGGAAAGTGGATTCTACTTGCTCTAAAAGCAGAATAACACAACTGGAAAATGCACAAAACCAAATGAAATCAAATCCAGCCTTCAATGGGTCTGAATTTTGCAACACTCTGGTTTAACATGCACCTCCAGTTTGCAACACAGAGGCAATGGTAGGAGGTTCATCTGAATAATGGATGCCCCCTTTTGAAGAATTCCAGTGACTGTGGTGCAAACCAGGCATTTACTGGTAAGAGCGATTGAAAGCAATGAGATCAGAGCTGTACTTTCTACCACTGTGCAAGTGCAATTAAGAAAATGTGTTTTTTGTATTGTTCTGAACAATAACAGCATGCTCTAAGATACATATTAAAGCTGTTAGAATATTTCTTTCTACCTGCCGGAAACCTTGTAATGCGACTAGTGAGCACAGCAGTGAGAAACAAAGTAGTTTAAAGTCTTTCTTGCACCCATTGTTGTTATTATTATTTTTGCCTTCACCATATTTATAATTTCATTTTTCTTTTGTTCTGCTTTGTGAGTGTACAAAGCCATGGATGAGATAATAACTAATTAATGTTTGTAGCTTGCCTAAAATCTCAGGCAGCAAAAGCTACACGCTCTTTGGCACAACCTCCAGGATAGTTATTTCTGGTTCATTAAGTTGCAGTCCAATCTGAAATTTCTAAGAGTAATTTCAAAAGGCATTTGAAAGAACTACAAGCTGTTTGTTTTGAAGTATATTATCCTCTCGTTTTTGGAAATGATAAAAACCAGAATAAAGGAATTTGATTAAAATGTTAACCTTTGTAGCATTAGGGAAAATCACATGAAGAACAATTCCGTTGGGTTGAGCAAACAAACAAAAAGATTAAGGTCAGATATTACATGGGCTTGGGTTGGAATTTAAAACATTCTGCTCAAACTTAAGATACCTCCAGATAACATGTAAATAGAGAGACCCTCTGACACCGCTCTGGGATTTCCAGACATCCCTTTACCTTTCATTGCAATGCTAGTTGCAGCATGCAGGAAACATGTTGCATAGGTATTTTGGGAAACCCAGCAATGACACAAGATTCCCCATGGTGGCTTTGCTTACCTGCACATCTCATGGCATGCATAAAAATATCACCTAGCTGGGGACTTCTGGAAGGTAGCCGGGTATGGGTGAAGGAATAAAAGGGGAGAGGGACCTGGTGGGCTCCCAGAAATTCCCAGCAAGATAATGTTGCATCTTCCTCACCAGGCAGGTAAACTGGTTTTTGCAATGCTCATCTGCTGGGGCACAGCGAGAGGTAATGCTGGGTTCTTGTGTATAAGCCTTTAACTTTATATGGTCAGTAAGATGCAATCTCCCTCTTTCATGCAATCACATTGGTGCATTCATTTATTTTATTTTTTTTTATCTCTGTGATGCTATTGATCTGTTTTGATATATGGGGCTTTCAGGGCTCCTTAGTTGGCCACCGGTATCAGTCACTTGCATGGCGTGCTTTTGCATTACTTGATGAGCAGCAAGTTGATTGTCAAACTTGTTCTCGAGAGGCAATGGAAGTCTGTGCCATAATTTGTTTTCAATTGATTGCTTGTTTTCTTTTTGGAGATCAGAGTTTACAGTGCCCGCTGAGACTGCACAGCTCAGTCCTGGAGAGGTGGCATTTATTCGTCCACAGGAATGTGGATCTGGTCACTATTCTGAGCCCCCATACTGCAAGATGGGGTTGGGGGGGGGGAAACCCTGGGCAAAAAGCCCCAGTTCTCTCATTTCAAAGAAACATGCAATGCGGATGTTGCTCGTTCTCATTCACTGCATTTTCCTTCTTCCTCTCACCTGAATCCGCCCAAGCACAACTTCAGCTCCACATCTAAGGTACAATAAAGCTACCTGACCACCATCCTCATATTTATTTTCCCTTGTAATTGCACTTTTGTAGAAATGTGCTATTTCAGAGCTCTGCGCATTGGGGGAGAGCTCACTGGAAAGAGGCGATGTGTGAGGAGATCAACAGTCAGGGTAGTGAAGCCAGTGGTCAGCATATCGCCTCCACCCCACGTGCCCCTGATGAGAAATCCATGTAGGCACGTGTGCCACACTGAAGCTGTGTGTTGCTGATGACAAACTCGTTGGTAACACAGAGCACCATTGGGGTAAAAGGTGTGGGGTCCCAAAGAGGTGCAGCCGAGGCATATCCCAACCAGTATGCAACCCCGCTCCTCGTTGTTCCTGAAGAAAAATGAGAGAAAGGACTGTACTGTTTGTCCTAAAGTTGCTGAAGGAGAGTTCTGCTTTCCCATAAAAGTTCTCTTTTAACAAAAGGAAACCTTAGGCCCTTTCGCACAAGGGGTTTTCGAACACATGGAGAATATGCGGGGATGCAGCATTTGCACCTCAGAGGCGGCCGGATCCGTTCCAGACCGCCCCAAGCGTCCCAACGCTCCCTCTACGCATTCCATTTTCAGAGCAGAAAAAACTGCTCTGAAAGCGTCCCCACATGTTCGGCGCATTCCCAGCTGTTCCAGGGAGTGCCCCGCATGCACGCACAGAGTACACCTGGCCCAATTATCTCAGTTGCTGCACGGCACCAAACAGGTATGCTCCGTGGGTTGGGGGGTATAGGATGCGGGTCCTGCTGGCCCTAGGAGCCACGATCTCAGCTCCTGGAGAGAGCAGGAGCCAAGGGAAAGGAGGCCCCTGGGCTGCCCACCCCTGGCTCCAGAGGAGCCAATCTGTTCTTCAGCCCAAATGGGCTGAGAACATTTCCCCATTCGCATGTAGGCAGGTAAAGAATGCATTTGGAATGCGTCTTTACCAGTGCAAAGGGGAAACTGCTCTCAATGCGATCGGGCCGAAGCGTTCCAAGGCGTCTTCACTATAATGTGAAAACACCTATTATTTCCCTTGCACATTGCCAAGGGAAACCGGGGGTTACATTGTTGTTGTTCTTCTACTTGCAGGGATGGGAGAGAAAGGAAATGGAGGACACACTGTCCTCTTTGCAGGGGTTGGAAGGAAAGGAAGAGGTAGAGAAAGTATAACTTTCGTTGTTTCTTCTCTTTTTCTCTGTCTTCCCACCTTAACAGTAATGTCCTCAGCCACTCAAGTATAATGCTCACAACTGGACAAGCAGAAATGGGGAGCATGCCCCCCAAAGTTGGGTTCCTTCCCCAAAGGTGGGGTCCCTCCATTCACACTTTGCAAAATAAAACAGCTAATGCACTGAACTGGACTGACAACTCATTTAACCCACAGTTTAACTCCCTTTGGGGAACTTTAGTCCACAAAATGCACAGAATCTGAAATTACTGTCAGGACAAAGAAGGGTCACGCCAAGTCCCTAAACAGATTAATTGACCTGTCAGATTGGGGTCTTAGTCTTGTTATAGCAAAAATGAGCGTTGTTGCACCAAGTTTTTGTGGCCTACAGTTTGTCAGATACAATTCTCAGAAGTTCCATTGTGTATTTAAGAGTTTATTAGATAACATAGAAAGAAAAGGGTGCAAAGAAGGAGCAAAATCTCAGTAGAAAAATAGGATAAAAGAAGGCTACTTTAAAAGCCCCTTGTTTTTGCCACATTGTTTTTGCAGTTTTGGAGAGACAAAGGGCGAAAGACAACCAGCAGTAATCACCAAGCAAGGAACGATGAGGGGAGATTCCAATTGGATGCTTTGCTTTGATCTCTTGGAACAGCATCTTGGTTTGCAACAGACCAAGCCAGGCTCTTGCTCCTCCCCTTTCAATCTCCCAAAAAGTGGTTCAGATAATTCGGTGCTAAGGATAATTCTAGACCATGACTAAAGCTAAATAATATTAAGACACAAATGAAGCATCTCAAAACTGACAAGCTGCTGTGCAATTGTACCTTGTCAGTTTTGCTTCAATCTTTGCATTAGTACACAAAGGCAAGTTGTGGAAAGCTAGGAAGATCCTACATGATAGAGGCAACTCTCAGACTGAAAATGAGGCATGATAGATCAACTATTGCTAGCATTATACAGTGCTTAATCAATGTAGGATACGTCTGCACACAGTTGATGATCCAGCTGATGTCCACATCACAGTTGGGTTGTCTACATGAACACGTCCCATCTTAAAGGAGTTGGGAAAATGACTCAGGAAAGAGTGAGATGAATCAACTGTGCCTCCAGATGGGAAAAATAAATTATGGGATCTTCTCTAGATCCTGCAATTGTCTCTCGGTGCCACTGCCAAAGGGCAAGAGGTAATCCCAGGACAATCTCAGACTCTTAACTTGTTTACCATTTTTTGTGTCATTATTCCTGTTCCAGAATACCCAGATGTTAGCTAGTGCCCACCCACCTTCCTTTGTTTCCCCCCTGCACTTGCTAGCATCCAGATGTTTTGCAACAGCAATGATAATGCAAAGAGCCAGCAGACAGAGGCAAGGAATCAGTATTTTGAGAAATCCAGTGCCATTGTTGGATTTCCCATAATACCAATATATCAGACTTTCAGTCAATAAACTTGGGACTTTATTGGGAATGCCACAGATATGCGTGGCTTTCCCATGATAATCCTTAGAGAATTGTGGGGTTTTGCCCACGTCTGGAGGCATCCAGTGTGCCAGCTTGTGTTGGGTGAGGGATGCCCATCTGTGCTCTGGGCCACCTTGTGGGTGGGTAATCCCCACCCAAAAACTGCATTAACTCTCAGCGGAGGGGCACAGTTGCTACCACTTTTCTTCCCCTCCCAGCCTTCCCTGTGGGTTTTTCAGGGAAGGGTGTTGTGGGTTTTTCTTTTCTTTTTGCTCATTCCACCCAATACAGAGAAAAAAGAGGGGGGAGCGATACATTGCATAACTTCTCCCTTCTTCACTTTCCTTTGTCATTTGTCACTCTTAGCACTTTGTCCATTGTTTGTCAGGCCAGCTTTTGATGTTGCTTATCCATGCTGTTCCTGGTCTTAGTTTTGCTCACAACCCTGATATTGTGCTTTGTATAAATCCTTTCTCAAACATCACCTGCTGTTCTGGATGACATGACCAAAATAGAACAAATTTCTTTTCATTGTAGACTGCATTGAATTACTTCCTGTTTCTTTCTTTTCCAGCACCCACTCATTAGTTTTTCTCTCTGCCCTAGCCATTCTCAGTATAATCGCCTTCACTTTAAATGCCTAAATACCATTCCCGTCTTATTTCTGTACTGTCCAGCTCTCGCATACGCCCATTGCAACCTGCTGCACAATGCCATGTAGAAGCTCGATTTTTGTTGCTGTTGTTAAGTCAGGACTTCTCCATACTTTCTATAGGGATGAATTATTAGTGCTTGCTAACAGTGGTCAGCAAATAAACTCTGTTGTATGTTGCATCTTTGCTTGTTTTTTTTTGGGAGAGACATACAGCTGACACTTGCCTGTTGTAGGCTAGGAAAATATATTTATAGAGAATAACTGTATCTTATGGGTTTCAAGATAGCATGATTGCTTACAGCATCTAAGGCCGCATTCCCATTACAAGCTTAATCCAGTTTCCCTAAACCGAAATAATAGAACCAGATGCAAATGCAAATTTGCCTGTTTCCATTACTTTCAGCTTAATCGCGTTCGATCCGGATTCTGAGGATCATACGTGGCGTACATGACTCAAGTGGCTACTTTTTAAAAGCCGCTTTTTGGGGCTGCCCTGCCCTCTTCCTCCTGGCGTGAATGCGCCACCCATAACGGACCCCTTCACTGAGCCTGGCTGGGTGGCTGCTGCTTGCCTGGATGGAGGAAAACTGGCAGCAGGCAGCCAGCGATTCTCCCCATTGCCCAGAGCACACAGCAGCAGCGGCAACTCAAGCAAGGGGGCTTTAAACATTCACACATCTCCCAGAACATGCCCTGCTTTCCTTTCCCCTTCAAAGGTCAGAACTCCAAAGAGCTAGAATTGCACAAAATTGCAACATTGTTATCAGGTTTGAAGTGCCTGGATTGCTACAGTGTAGCGGCTGCTGTGAAAGTTGGATTTTTACACTGAAATCACTGTCTTTGGAACCCCTAAACATGGATTCTCATCCCATAAAATGGTAGGGTCCCCACAGTAAAAAATGTAACACGTATCAAGCGCACGATCCAGAGTGAGACCTGTTGAAATGAAGGTTAACACTTACAACGCTTTGGGGCGATTTAACACGTGGAAATCCTGTTAAGCCAAACTGACGTGAGGTCTGCGAGGATTGAAAACGGTTTGAAACCGATATAAGCTTGTAATGGGGATGCGGTCTAAGTATTTCCACATGGAAGCAGAACTTGGAGTGGCCTGTGGTATGAAAATCACACATATAATGGCAGCTCCATCCAGAAGATAAGCAAAAAAGTGCTATTGATGGGTTTACCAACAATAGTTGCCAGATTTGTAAGGCAACTCCACCACAGCAACACCGCTATATTCCCCTGTCTGGATGAGGACATAAGCTGGCCATCCGGAGAAGAGTCCTATTTTGTTAGTTTCATTGATACATCTGTAATATGAGGTGTCCAACACTTCCTGAGCCTATTATGCATGCTACAGAATTGAAAGCATTTCACAGAAGAAACCAGCTGAGCTCTTCACAAAAAGTGTAACAAGGTATTTTTGGAATTTTGGACAAATGTCACTAACTTTGCAGGAAAGGTGGGAATTTTCTAATCTCTTAGTCACTAATTTACCCTGTCAGTTTTCTGAACCTACTAAAAATGCAATTAGTTGGCAACTTCTTGATGCTATTTCTGTGTTAGCTACTAAGGCCACAAAAGCAAAAAACAAAATGTGCACATTACTGAAACACATTCAAGCTGGAGTTGAGACATTTGAGGTCCAATTTATTTCAGTAGATCTGATCAAATGCATATGCAAAAAGATCCTATGCGTTCTCATTGGAAGAAGCCCCAATATGTTTTGTGGACTTTTCTTACAATCAATAAATCACCAGGATTGCCTCCCGCATCCATGCCAAAAGACAGATGGGCAGTCAAACCTAGGCCCTTTCTGCACTTACCTTAGTTAATCCCTGGCAAGGATTTGCCTCCATTTGCCAAGAGGCATCTATCAAACCTGCTACATATACCAAAGACTGAAACTCGGAAGGATATGGCAGGAAACACAAATATATTTCCAATCCCTAATTATCTGCCAGGGAAGAACCACCAGCTGCAAGGTGCTGATTAGGTGTCAACACTTCTGAAGAGAAGCCTTCCTGTTTTGTTTCTGCTTCATCAGGCATCTGAACCACTTGTCATCATCTCCCGCTGGCCTAACCAGTAAACAAGAGCTTTGCTTGTACAAACTGCCCCTTCACTTTCATTACAGGTTGCTGTGAATTCATACACCTGGCCTAAAAGTTGGACATTGATAGCGATAAGGTAAACAAGGCCTATTCAAAGCAAGGTTTATTACATTCTTTTTGACATGTGGGGGAACATCAATTTATAGTTATCCTATATCTCTATTCTGTAGATATAGGGTGTTTTTCCACTGTCACTAGAAGTACCCATTAAGTACCCATTAATGGGTACGTAATGGCATTTTTGTACCCATTAATGGGCACTTAATGGGTACTTCTAGTGACAGTGGAAAAACACCCTTAGTTATCCCATATCTCTATTATAGTTATCCTATATCTATCTATATCCCTATTTCTCTCTTTAGTATTTAGTATTTTTCAAAATCACAGTATCATTGTGATAAAAGGAATGATTTTTTTATAGTAACCAGAAGCAACTGCAGGGACCACAATGTATGTATGTATGTATGTATGTATGTATGTATGTATGTATGTATGTATGTATGCATGTATGCATGTATGCATGTATGCATGTATGTATGCATTTATATCCAGCCCTTTCTGCACTGTGACTTATTTTGGATTATCTCCGGGAACAGGGACTTGCTGTCTGGGTTCTGCCAGCTCTAATGCATGCATCTTTGAGCCACTGATGGAGACCACTCTGGGATTTCATTAATCGAAAACGGGTTCTTAGGCCATGGTCACACCTTCACTCTAAACCTTCTTTAGCCCATCTTTCAATCACAACGGACACACCTTTCCATTTCTGCCCAACATAGAAATGCAAACGGGTTGAGCGTTGTGATCAGAGGGGGGACTGAAGAAGGTTTAGAGTGAAGGTGTGACCGCGGCCTTAATGGCGACTACACCAGCTAGAAGGATTTCAGAGTTGGCAGTCCAAATTTGTATCAGTTTGGTCAATACTTGTTCATTACAGTCTGATTCCACATGTTTATTTATTTATTTATTATTTACATTTCTATCCCGCCTCATACCTGAAGGTCTCTGGGTGGGTAACAACCATTAAAACAACAGATTAAAAACAGAATATACATTAAAAGCGCTTTTTAAAAAATCAACAAACTTAAAACAATACACAGCATGTTTAAAATGATGTTGGAGGTAGACTCACCCTTCCACCTTTAGATATATAAAAAATTCTGTTTTCTTTTTGTCCTAACCCACCTTATAGACTGAATAAGCATTGGGACTGTTTTGATGTGATGGATACCTAGTGCACGGGAGAGTTCAGGTGTTTCCATTGTTATCCAAGGAGAGTTCCAGCTGGATCAGTGCACCTGTCCCAGCACTGTTATGGCTCTGGTAACAGGCCATCCCTCTTTCCAGCATCTGTTCATATGCACAATGTATAAAATAATATCTAATAGATACAGACAACAAATTACATGCTGTGAGAAGTACACACTGAAGAAGCATAAAGCCATGAAGGAATGTACTGAATTGAGCCCTTTACTGAATACAATCCTACCAGGTGTAGGCCCCAGGAGTAGTGCCAAAGTGAACAACTTCCTCCTGGCCCAGAATGCTGGCAGCTTCCTGTGGAAAGGAATGGCCCCTCTCCGCATTCTCTTTCAGGGAACACGGCTGCTGTTACTGAAGTCACAGCTTATTCTGCCAGCTCATCCTCCTGCCAGGCCTTTCTTGCTGCTGCTCTCCCCCACCACTTGGCTGCTCGCTTGCTGCCAAAGCTTTTTCCAAGTGAAAGAGCAGATGGAAGATGGGGCTAGTAGCCAGCCAGGTGGAGGAAGAGCAAGTATCAAGGATGAGAAGTATACCAATGGCTTGCAGAAGGCATGTCAAGGTATAACCTTCAGGTTGGGGAGGCAGACAGGAGGCCTCTCAAGGCCGTTTGCAGGGAGTTGAGAGAAGGTGAGGGTTTTGCCCTTGTCTCCTGCTTGAGATGCCCAGAAGCAATTGGTAAGACACTGCGTGGGGCAGGATGCTGGACTAGATGGGCTGTGGCCTGATCCAGCAGGGTTCCTCTTACGTTCTTAAGGAGAAAAGCCTACCAAGATGACAGATGTAGACTAGATTTTATTATCAGCATAGGCATGTGCTGATTGTATGCCTTGTGCAATTGTGTGCCTTGTGCAATTGTGTGCCTTGTTGCCCATGGCTGCCATCTGCTTATAGAAATATGGTGGCAAAGTTGGACCAGACACCACAACCCTCACATAGCAGATGTGTACAATCAGCTTGTAGGACAGGTTTTTTTGGTGTTTTTTTTTTAGCAACCCCATCACCAGCCTGGAGGAAAGGGGAGCTTTTTTATTGCACTGCACCACTGAGTAAACACCACTGAGCAACGACACAGACTCTCGGTTCTTGAAAATGGGACAGATCCCAATATTTAAAAATAACTTGTCGGTGTCAAATTGTTCACAGGTACATATCACACCGTCTCGCAGGTCTCTATATATAGGCAATTCCTGACGATGCTTCAGTCACTTGAAAAGCTTAACAGGAATGGTCGAGGACAGTTTCTAGAAATGGATTAACTGCCTTCTTTCATCTGGATCTAGAGTAACATTTTCAAAAAAAATACTGTGCTGCTGCTGCGTTCTCACCTAAGTTTTAATCCAGTTTCGGTCCACTTTCAGAGTGAGAGCACACATCAGCAAAGTGATTAGTCATTTTCTTTCTACTTTATCTAACCTAAGCCTTGTTCCCACTCATGGAATAAAACGCTATTTACAATGCTATTTAAAACGATATTTACAATGCTATTTAAAACACTATTTAAAACACTTTAAAACAAAGCAAACGAGCATCTGGCAATCGCAGTCAACCCAGAAATGTGTCCCCACAGGAAAAGGATTAAAACAACTTCCAAAAAACCCATTGAGGAAAGCAAATCTTTTTTCTCCTCACCCTTTGCCCACCCTCTCTCCCCATTGGGTTTGATCTGATGATGTGGCCAAGGGTGGGAAATCCCAGCTGCCCCTCCCCCCTGAGCCTCCTTCCTTTCTCCAAAAGGGTCCAAAGACACAAACACCTAGGAGATCAAAAAGCTGGTGATTGAGCCCCCTCAGTTTAGACACACACACATGCACATGCACATGCATGCACGCATGCGCGCACACACAGAGCCTGCTCCAGCCAAGAGACCTGTCAGTGCATGCGCGCACACACACTTGCGCACTCCCCCACGGGAGCTGGGCAAGTGAGTGAGCGAGCGAGCAGTGCTGCTGCCTGGCGGGTGGGTGAGAGGGTGGGGATGGGCTGAGGGCTGCCAGGCTGCCACATCCTTGCTTCTCCCAGTTCCTGCAACTTCCCCCCTTTCCCCTTTTGAAGATCAAGTAAGGAGGGAAACAGGCAGAATTGCACAGGATCACTTGTAAAGGGCAAGAATCATCCCTGCCTCTTTCCTTGATCTTTAGGCAGGCGTGTGTGTGAGGGGAAACGTGGGTGGGAAAGGAAACATTGTTATAAGTGTGAAGTGGGTGAATTGTTGCAATGAAACCGGCTGCTGTAGAGGGGAAACCTGGCATTTTAACTGACAAAGGGTTGTCCTGCAGGGTTTCATGATGTTTTTGCCCGAATACTGCGGTAGCGTCCCCACTGCAATAAGGAAGAAGCGTTTTAAAAGCAAAAACGGGGGGGGGGGGATCTGAAAAAACAGGTGTTTGTTTATTCCATGTTTTAGCCAAATAATCATCAAAATGTCCCTGAAACTGATTGGGAATGGGGACGAAGAGAATCCAAACCGTTTCTAAACCGCTTTATTCCATGAGTGGGAATTCACACCTACAGGTGGATTTTCCGAGTTAGATAATGTGGAAAGAAAACAGCTTGACCCTTTCTTGGTGTGTTCTCTTGCTCTGAAAGTGGACTGAAGCTGGATTAAATCTTAGGTGTGAATGCCTAAATAAAGCCAAGTGTGAAAACACAAAACATACAAACTTCCACCATTGGGTTGGGGCATCAATTCTTTTGGGGCAAGCCCCATCATGTAAGTGATCCTCCCCCCCCCAGATTTTTTTGTAGTACCAAAACCAAACCAAAAGCGCCAATGGGGCCTGCGACAGCCAGAGCATAGTGCTCCAAAGGGGAGGCAGACAGCCTTCAGTCTTTTTTGTCTATCCCATTTTCTTCTACTTTCTGATAAAATCAATAGAGACGTTAATTGAGGTTCCTGCCATTCTGCACAATGCCAGCTGAAATAGAAAGGCTTTTATGTCCTAATTGCTGGCTTCCCAAAGCCCTTGAAAGCGACTGAGCGAAAAGGCTGGCAGGATCCATTTTTGTGCCTATTGTGGTGCATTTCTCTAAATTAGCTCACTGTGGAAAGAAAAAGAAGTGTGGAAATCTGTGTGCAGCCTGTCATAACCAAGCTTATATAAATATCAGAAATATATGAAGAGGTGGGATAAGGCAAGCTGTTTCTGATCTGGATGTTCTACCACCCAGACAACCAAATTAAATCAGAACAACATGATGGCTGTTATCTATGGCCTTTTGGGCACATACTTCACTTTGTTCCAAATCAGCGGATCCAGAATAACAAGACCCACTAGACTGGATCCTCTGGAAGCATGGACTGGATCCTGACAATGCTAATCCTGTTCATGCCTCCCCAAAGCTGTGAAGCTCGCAGCCGCCTCTTCAATGCTATCAGCTAGGAGTGACAGTTTTTAGCCTTGGTGCTTGGTGGTGTTTTTTGGCATCATGCTATGTCACGCCCTCTGAAAAGCAGCCCTGCTGTAGTTCCAGATACACAAGAGAGCCAGATTAAAGATCTTTTAATCCAGATCTAGCTCCATCTTGTGCAAATGTAGCAGGTGACGTCTCCTTGATCCACATCAAGGTACAGATGAGAGGCTTATGATCTGGATTAAGAGGCTCCTTAATTCAAATCTACAGCGAGTGGGGGAAAGGGCTTATAACTACCTATAATGGAGAAACCATAGGTATTACTCATGTATCCATACGCATCTTATTCATATCCATATGGATATGTATGGGACGAAAACGGGATGCATACAGGATAAAACGGGATGTGTACAAATACTTACGGATGCGTATGGATGCATGCGAGTGTTGTCAACATTCATATCTTCAAATATGCCTAGAACATTCGTATGAATAGATTCAAATGTATTCAAATCGAATCAAACGTGAATACATTCAAATTTTAAACACTCAAATTGTTTCATATCTTTGGCTATTCAATTTGAATCGAAACAAATGCTGAAAATTGCATTCGTGCGTACCTCTACTTCGGGAAGCTACTACATGCTTAAAAGATTTAGGGCCCAGGGGCCATAGACTGATTTTTGCATGCTAATTTGTATACATGTACAGGACTGTCTCGTTTGATTGGAATGCAAGGAATAGCTGAAACATTGTTCTGCCCCTTGGCTTCAATGAACAAATAATCTACTCTTGATATGTTACTAAAGAGAGCACCATTTGCCAGCATCAAAGCCTAGCAATGCACTGTCACTCTGTCCTTGGCTCATGTTCTATCATACCAGCCATGACTGAACATACATGTACATAAATGTACAGAAGGCAAGCCAACTAATTGCCCATCCAATCCTTATTCTAATAACCATGAATAAATTAATTCATGAATTTGTAAGATCAATATTAATAAGTGCATCAATTAATTTACACAATCCAGTTCCCTTTCTACTGTCCCAGGGGTTTTCTAAATGAGATAAATATCACATAAGTGGGCCCTCTACTGCAAAGAGGCATTAGCCAACATGTGTCCAGTGGTAAGTGACAATGAAATCAGGTTTCATAAATAATGCATTTTTAGAATGGCTCCTGTCCTTATAAAAGATGTTTGCCACTTTCCCCTAATTCTAGTGCTGCCTAAAGGGGTTTTCCCCCACCTCACTTTGTGGGAATGGGAAAGTAACACCACAATGCATTTCCCATTGGGTTGGTTTTTGTGGTTCTTAGTAGAAAGCAGCAAAGAGCATGAGGAACAAGAGAGAATCTCTTGGAGCCTCCTAAGATACTCCTCAGAGCAGCCAAAGAGATAACATTGTGTGTAGCTCCAGCCTAATTTTCTCTGAGTTATTGTAGAGACTCATCTTCCTTCTAGGTATCTGTAGGACTGGTCTTAGGAGCTGAATTTTCTCTGTGATTGAGGAAGCTTTAGAATTTTCAGAATTTAGCCCAGTACATAGTTTTTCCCAAAGCAAGAGTTATGTTAACAGGGGTATGGTCAAAGATAATGGGTCTATTCACACTTGGCTTTATTCAGGAATATATCCTGGAGTAGGGGTCTGCTGTCCACATGCTAGTACAGGGTACAGCAGGCCCCAAGTGAAGCCTGCCAAAATCTTTATTAACATGTGGACCGAACAACAGCCCCATATCCTGAGATATATTCCAGACTATGGCCAAGTGCAAACAGGTCCTGTAACTAATGCCTCTTTTGCCTTCTTAATCAAACCTTTGGTAATAATATTAAAGCTAAATATGGATACATTTTATACCTCCACCATATAGCTTGAGTGTCTCCAATGACAGAATGCTTGATACTAGCTCTCAGGTAGACCCATTTGTCTCTCAAGCCCTGGGGGCACTCAAGAAGCTCACTTTATTAGCCATTTGGTTGCAGCATTTAGAAAAAGCATCTAGTTTTAGGAAACCTAGCTGCAGAAATATTACTTGACCTTTTTTTAGGAGTAACTATAGCAGCAGTTCTCAACCTGTGGGTTGCGACCCCTTTGGGGGGTTGAACTACCCTTTCAGAGGGGTCGCGACAAGTCTTCTGCCTTCCTGCCCCATCCTCATCTGAGCTGCCCCACCCTTGTGGTTGGGGGTCTCCACAACACGAGGAACTGCATTAAAAGATTGTGGCATTAGGAAGGCTGAGAACCACTGAACTATAGGAAGGCAAAGCCACTTGCTGACATTTAGGCCCATTTCTGCACTGGGCTTTATTCTAGATTTATCATGGAATACAGGCTTGTTGACTGCATACTAGTAGAGACTATGGCAGACCCAGCACTAGTGTAAGGAGGGTAGAACCCTGTTCCCTGAATTGAGTTTGAGCCTTAGCTACGCCATGAACAATGTCTCTAGACCAGTGGTTCTCAAACTTCCTAGTGCTGCGACCCCTTAATGGAGTTCCTCACGTTGTGGAGACCCCCAGCCACAGGGGCAGAGCAGCTGGGAGGTGGGAGGGAAGGGTGGCAGGAGACTCGTTGCGACCCCTCTGAAAGGGTAATTCGACCCCCAAAGGGGTCCCGACCCCCAGGTTGAGAGCCACTGCTCTAGACTCTATTTCAATTTGTTTGCAATAGGGAAAAGTGTTGTGTCTTTTGCAAGTGCTTGTCACAGAACAGCAGAAAAGAGTTAACTGGGTAAATGTAACCTTGTTTGTTCTTGCCCTTTTCTGTAAGAACTGAAATCCGTTCCAGTTTTGCTTTTGTAGTTAGTTGCTGTTCAACAGGAGAGAGAGAAAGAAGCCATGTAGGCCAAATCCCCACAGCAAGCTCATTTCGCTTTCCCTAAACCGAAATAATAGAACCGGATGCAAACGCGAATTTGCCTGTTCCCATTACTTTTAACTTAATCGCATTCAATCCGGATTCTGACGATCGTACGTGGCATATGTGACTCAAGGGGGGACTCAAGTGGCTACTTTTTAAAAGCCGCTTTTCGGGGCTGCCCTCTTTCTCCTGGCATGAACGGACCCCTTCAGGGAGCCTAGTTGGGTGGCTGGGTGGCTGCCCCATGCCTGGATGGATGAAAAACGGCACGGGCAGCCAGCGATTCTTTCCCCTCCGCTCCCCATTTCCCAGGGCACACAGCAGCAGCAGCAGCACCTCAAGCCCCCATCACACCCCTTCACAGCCACAGCCTTTAAAACAGAACCTCCAGGGCTTTCTTTTCCTCTCCCTTTCTAAAGGTCAGCACTTTCAGAATTGCAGAAATTTGCAACATTGTTATAAGGCGTGAAGTGGCTAGATTGCTACAGTGTAGCTTTAATGAGTGGATTTTTATAGTGCCTGTTTTGAGGGGTGGCTTTTTCCAATGAAATTACTATCTTTGGAAGCAAGCTATTGGGGGAGGGAAACCTAAACACGGATTCTCATCCCTTAACATGGTACTGTCCACACAGTAAAAAATGAAACACGTATCAAGCGGACGATCCGGAGTGAGACCTGTTGAAATCAGGATTGAGATTCACCACGCTCTGGGGTGGTTTAACATGGGGAAAGCGTGTTAAGCCAAACTGCCGTGCGGACTCCAAGGATTGAAAACGTTTTGAATCCAAAATAAGGTTGCCATGAAGACACGGCCGTAGTGTAACAGGACAGAATAGGCAAACTGAGATGTTATTGTTTTATATCCAAGTAAACCTACCTTGTTAGACTTAGTAAACTATAAGTTTTGAAGCTAACAAATTTGTGGACTCTCTTCTTTGGTAACCAGATTGCTATTGTACTCTGGCACAGAAGTACAGATCTGCAACTAGAAAAATTCCGCACACGCATATCTTTATTTTCCAACAGAAAGCCATTTTTAACAACACCAGTAAGGTTACTGTCAGATTTTGGAATCAGTAGTGCCTTAGTATTGTAAACATCCCATGTTTAAAAATAAGGGGTCTCTGGAGTATTATTCTAACTATGGCTAGGAGATCATGTGTCTTACAAAAATGTCACTGAACTGTAATTTCCAACATGCTGTATAGTTCACCAGATCTGATGGGAACCGTAATTCAGTTTTCCAAAACCTCCGGCCAATTCACACTTCGCCCCATAGTCACCTATAGGGTAACATCTTGCAAGGTGCTTCTGCACCTGCAGGAGAAATGCCTCCTGCCTTGCATCCCAACCCTACCCAGACACTTACCTGTAGCATCCAGCACCACAAACATTTGCACCATTTCCGGTGATAGGGGTCATCTGAGGTACTGCGTAGGTGCACTGGTACCTCAAATAACCCTGAATGTGATTTCGTGTGCACAGAGTGTCACCATCGCCATGGCTCCAAATTCAAGGCGGCAGCATGCTGCTGGTGCCCAAATATGTGCCCAGACACAGGTAAGTCTCCAGGTGGGTGGAGCTTAGTGTGACAGGAAGCCAAGAGTAGAAATGCCCATGGTGTAAACTTCTTTAAAAAAATAATTTTGTTCTTTCCTTTCAGAAGATTTGGTATTGAACTACAGTCCCTAAGAACAAGAGAGCCTGTGGTCACACCTTCACTTTAAACCTTCTTCAGTCCATCTTCAGGTCTGACTGCTCGCATGGTTCCGTTTCTATCTGTTTTATCTGTGGACTTTCGATTCAGGCATCATTTGATCACACACACTGTCTCCCTATTTTTCCTCTCCAAGCTGATGGTGCTGTGGTTCTTTTTTGTTCGCGTAAATTCCAAATGGATTTTAACATTTCAGACAAAAGGGTGAAAAAAACCAATCAGTTATATAAGAAATGAAATTCAGCTTGATAAAAGAGAGGCTGGAACCCAGCCTAGGTTAGTTATTTATAGAGCTATTTGTTATTATTGTCTTTACAAAAAAGAAAAGGAAAAGGGAGGGTTTTGACGTGTAATCTCTAGCCCCTGAGGAAAAAGATACTCCCATGAGGCAATTTGCAAAGAGGTTACAGAAGGACAGATTCCTTGTTGGAATTCTTCAGCTAGAGTCGACGGAAAGCATTAAAAGTGACTCAAACCACAATCTGGAAATTCTTCAGGAAGTTTTCTCAAATTAAACTTAGGGTCTATCCAGATGGGGAGAATATTTATTTATTTATTTAATTTCTATCCCACCTGAAGGTCTCAGGGTGGGTAACAGCCTTAAATCCACCATATCAAACAAAATAATATACATTGAAACAATAAAAACCATCACAGCATCTAAAATCTGACATGTTAAAGACAAAACAATATCAATTAAAACAGTAGTGTTTACAGAGGGGGGAAACATGACTGACATTTAGCCAAAGGCCTGAGCAAAGAGGTGTGTCTTCAACGCCTTCCTGAACTTAAACAGAGAAGGAGCCTGACACACCTCAAGGGGAAGACTATTCCACAGCCTAGGGGCCATTACTGAGAAGGCCCTGTCCCGGGATGGGGAGGTCAACAGAGCTGACAAGCAAACACGCTGGCAGCTTCCTGAGCTCCTGACGTGACTGTGAATGCGTAGAGCATCAACATCATCATGGTGACAGGGCAAACACACATGCAGTTGCGGAGGGTGCTGCACACAAGATGGCCAAAATAGGCGTCTGAAGAGGACTGGCCAGCGATCAAACAGTAGGTAAGTGTTCGATCATGTGTGTGTGTAGGCTAAAGTTTACTAACATCTGCAAGTGTGAATGCTATTAAACATTAGTTGATTGCACTCCTTTCCTGTCCAGCAGATGGGAAGAGATGTATGAAAACACCCCAGGCTTCTACCTGCATGACAACTGTAAGGTAAAATTTGCTATGCTAACAGAATAATATTTCATTACCATTCAGCCTAAAGGAAAAGGATGCAGGTTGCATTGAAATTGCTAATTTGAATATCCCTCACCTTTCATTCTTACAGAGTGAAGGGCAGCTTGGCAAATACCAATTATGGCCAAGTGTTTGCAAACACATGATAAGAGTCACAAAATGTCTACTAACATACTGTTATTTGTATACAGCTCTTGTCAACCATTGTCAGGCTAACCGTAGTTTCCTCCCCCACTCTTTGCCAATAAATGCATTCCCTTATCTTAAAAGAACAGTAAATTCTCAGTTCCGGAGGATACGTTAAATGAAATACTACTCAGTAGGAAACTATCTCTCCTGCTCAGTCACCAAGGGGAAAATAAGCAACCACATTTCCTGCAAAAGAAGGAACTTCCAGCATCTTCTGATTACCATTCTATAAAGTCACTGTAAAATCCCAACATTGGGGTTAAACCATGACAACTTCAAAATATAATCCAAGAAGGCTGCAAAGAAGCAAAAGCACTCATCTATAGATATGTGACTGGTGACATTTCTGCAAGACTTCTGTGTACTGAAGGTTGATGCAACTTTTATTTTTAAAAAGAATAAAATCATAGCTGAACTACTGCTGGTCTTATAATTCTCCTCAAGGGGTCTGGCCTAAACTATTTTATGCAGTTTTCTTGGCAGAGATGCAGAAGGAATTTGCTATTGCTTACTTCTGGGGAGAGGCTGAGGATCAAACCGGCAACCCTCCGGCTTCCAGGCTATTTGCTCTGCCACTGAGCTACAGTATATAGTAGTTTATATAATCCTCTAAGGCTGTGGTCCCATTCAAGATTTAAAGAGCTTTGAAATCGTTTTGAGTGCTCACCATTCCCAAAGTTTTAAAAGAATCTTGAGTTTCTGAGAAGTGTAGGTCCTGAAACATGGATTATCTGTATTTGGATCAAAAGAGGTCTCACTGCTGGATTTAGAAATAAACCTCACTATTTAGCAATGGAAATGCAAGTGGTTTTTTGGGGGAACCATGCTTTAGGGGCATTCTCAGTTTCCCCTGATCCAATGATAAACCACGATTTCCTCCGCCCTAGCTCCCTCTTCCTCAGGCTCTCCGCCATTATGTGCTAGGAGAATTGAAAGAGAGGGGGAAAGTGAAGAATCAACAGAGCCTGCAATAATAACATTGTAACAAGAGATCAGTGTAATAAATTGGCAGGTTCCATTGGCTCTTGGGTAAAAGCCTGCCTGCTTCCCTCCCTCCCTCCTCCCTCCTTGCCATTTCTTGCTGCTCTAATGATCTACAGATCTTGCACAAAACACCATTATAAGAAGGGAAAGTGATCTTTAATCTTCTACTCCCTTGCTGCCATGAGAAAGAAGCTGTGCTAAGGTGTGTGTGTGTGGAGGGGGAAGCAGTGAACAAAAACTGCTATCAAAAGACTCCATCATCTGAATTGGGGGCAGGTTTATATAGGGGGTGGGCTTTAAATTGCCCTCCTCAGTGAAGTCAGCAGCACCCAATGATGGTGCTCAGTTGCTGACTGTATGAGGAGGGGGTTCTGCTGAGGGGAGGAGAGAGGAGAGGGGGTTTCTCCTCTGTGAGTTTACATTATAAGCTAATAGTGGGAACGCAAAAAAAAAAAACAGACCTAGCTGCTGATTTTTAAAATATCGCTTTACACCTGGATTAAAATGCCCAGTGGCAACCTGGCCTAAGTGATGTCTCTCCATTTCCAGGAATTTTTTTATATGAAGGAACCTCTTTATGGGATACCTATTTCTGCTTATTCTTTTTATTTTTTATTTTTTATTTATATTTCTATCCCACCCTAAACCTGAAGGTCTCAAGGCAGGTAACAACATCTAAAATCCAATACATTAAAACAATAAACGATCTATATTAAAACAATGTTGTCTATAAATAACTGCTAGTGGCTATAAGTGGGAAGGGAAAAGATGTCTCCATTTAGCCAAAGGCCAGGGCAAAAAGGTGCGTCTTCACTGTCCTTCTAAATGTATACAATGAGGGAGCCTGACACCTCAAGGGGAAGATTATTCCACAGCCTGGGGCCACCACTGAGAAGGCCCTCTCCTGGGTGCCTACCCTTTTTACTGCTGAAAGTGGTGGGACAACCAGGAGGGCTTCCCCCCAGATCTTAAGGCATAGGCAAGTCGATATGGGAGAAGGCATTCCTTCAGATATTTGGGGCTGAAGTCATTTAGGGCCTTATAAGTCCAAGTTAACACCTTGAATTGGGCTCAGTAGCAAATCGGGAGCCAGTGCAATCCTTTTAAGACTGGCGTGATGTGCATCTGGCCAGCTCTCCCAATCAGCAACCTTTCTTATATACTTTCTGCCACATAATTTGCAAGGTCTCCTATTCTTCAGGAGTGGAATTTGGGAGTTGGAGGTCTAGGAATACCCATCTCAACATATATTATGAGCTTGTTAACAGCAGAGAACAGTCTGTGGAGTGTTCATAACAGTTTGCAGAGCAATTAATGAGAGGAAAACATTCATTAAGACTGCAGCCAGACAGGATGAATTTAACAACATTATGATGCTGCTATGGTGGGGTCACCTCACATATTACAGGCAACCCCACCATAGGCCACTTTTTCATGTCTTAAAAACATTTTTAAGTGTTACTAGAAAACCAGCTTTAGCACATTTTAGGGACCCATCTACTTTTCTGGATGGAGCAGCAATTGGAACTCCATCCAGGGCACGTGCATGGAGGCCAAAAGAGCTGACCACACATGCACTGAGGTGGTCCTGCGTCTGTATGGGAATCCTGTGGTGCCTGAATTGCCCAGATTGCACTTCCCCAAAATGTGCAAAAACAGCACTGTGGTCAGTACTGTCTAGATTGGAAGGAATAATTGCAAGGGAACGATATCTTGCATTGTTGGCCAAAGAACCAAAGAAATTCAATCCAAAGCTTGGATAAAAAACAGGTTTTCATATGCTGTGGCCACAGCTTCACTTTAAACCATCTTCAGTCCATCTTCAGGTCTAACTGCTCACAACTTTTCATTTCTATCCATTTTTATTTGTGGACCCTCCATTCAGGAAAGTCAAAACGGAGCTGGAGAACCCACAAATAAAATGGATAGAAATGAAAACGTGTGAGCAACTAGAATGAAGATGAAGAAGGTTTAAAGTGAAAGTGTGACGACAGCCATAGTATGTTTCTTTTGGGAACCTCTAGGCAATAATTTACCTTGAAAAAACAGAAGCTGTTGACATTTACCACCAATCCATTGCCCATAGTCTTAGTTTCCACTTTATGAAAGGAACCCAGATGGGTAATATATGGGTGATAGGAGTAGATGAAAATGAGATTTCACTAGTAACAATAGAAAGTAAAAGATACTATGCTTTTACCAACTCTGCCTCTGGTTAGGCAGATAGAAATTATGGTTAACTAAAAGCATTATTAAATAATTACTTTATCCTTTGCTGACATCCTTAGGCTATTCAAATGCATTTGTATTGTTTTTTTTAATGAAACACATAGCTGCTGATTTGGTATTTTGTTCTGACATGCTGAAAATTTCCCTCCTGGGTTTTAACCATTCCAGGTCAGTTAATTTTTAAAACTGCATTCAGATCTTACCAACAAGGAAGAGAATTGTTAAGCCGAATTCTAAAGGATGTAGAGTTTTGCTTTTGTTGACTTTCTTTTAAGATGATTCGGGGAGATTTGTAGGCAATCTCTAGGCACGTTTTCTTTTCTATTGATCAGCATTCAATAGTCCTGCTGAACTCTGAGTTTGCATGTTTTTTGGAAAACTATATCCTCAGGAAGACATCTAAGAGCACAGAAGCATGAAAAGGCTACCTACAGTGAACTTAATAGATGTCATTTTAAAAAAAGCAAATTATAGGGTGGGTCCAGACATGTTAATACCGAGCGGCGGAATGCACAGTCGCAATGGGAGCGTCATACATCACGATTGATGGATCGTAGTGGCGACACACTATCCCATTGCTACAACGCATTTACCTTAATGTTGGCAAGAGAACGTTTGCTGCACAGTATGGCGGAAATTATGATCTTCCCACCAGTCTGGGCAGGACGGCGAGAAGAAACAACGAGAGCAGGAAAGAAGAAGAAGAAGAAGAGTTAGCTTTTCTACCCCGCTTTTCTCACCCATTTAAGGGGACTCAAAGCAGCTGACAAAGCTTCGGTTCTTCTCCTCACAACAGAACACCCTGTGAGGTAGGTGGGGCTGTGAGAGCTCAGAAGAGAGCTGTGGCTAGCCCAAGGTCACCCAGCTGGCTTCATGGGGGAGGGAGGAATCGAACCCGGCATTCCCAGGTAAGAGTCCAGTTCCCTAACCACTAGACCAAACTGGCTCACTCAAATCCGATTGGATGCCTCATCCCATGTGAGGGCGGGCTCCGACTCAGCTCTCACAGCTTCCAATGAGGAAGCTACGGAGGCTGCTTTTAGTGGGGATGGTAGGTTGTAGGTTCACAGCAGGTAAGCTGCCATTTTTCCTTTAACTGTGGATTTATTCCACAAGTTTGGAGCGGGTCATATGCTCCAGCTATATCCAAACAATTTATTTCAGGGAAGCTCAGGCTGTTTGAGGCCTGATCCTAGAAATGTTCTGTCAGCTTTTATGGTATTTATACTGATGGTTGTGCCAATCCCATGTAACACTTTATACCAATAATACCACAAAACAAACAGGGTACTGACCTCTGGTCTTTGAGATGGAAGTTCATCTGTACAATTGGCTAGAACAGCATCCGATATACTGAACTTTCAGATAAGAAATGCATATTTTATGCAGCAGGAGAACATAGGATTTTGATTGGGTTTCTTCAATACTGGGCAAAAGTGTTTTCCAGGATTATTCAGTTAATGAAGAAGTCTTCACACACTGCAGGGTCAGCTTGTTAATCAAGATAGGGAGCAGCAAAAGGAAAAAGTTAAAATGGCTTATGTCTGGTTACTTGGCTAATTTCCCAGTTTCTCCTTTGCATGATAGTCAGGGCCACTGGCTTCAGCCTACTCTGTCAACTCAGTTAACTGTGTCCAACTCCTAGATATACTGACTGGGATCAGGAGCAAACAAGAAATGGGTCCCTTGGCTACTTCTCAAAATGTGGTTCAGGGAAATACAAAGAATGCAAACACAGACTTGTTGTTCCATCATTGCTCTTATGGGAATACTTCATAAGCTGCCACTGATGAAGAGGCTTCCAGAATTCTATGGAGAGGTGAGTTTCCTGCAGTTTTCATGCTGGGCATGACCACTCCTGAGGTGGCTCAAGGTGCCATAGACAAGCAAGGCTTGATGATCAAGTCACTTGGCAGTTCCAGGCCTCTCTGAGCAGTTTGTAAGCAACAAATGTGTTACAAACTGCCGTTTGGTCCACCCCTAGTCATACTTCCTTTTCCTGTTGATCTTTGGTAAATTCTGAAATCATATAAGATTAAATAGTTAGACCCTTATAAGAAAATGCAAAGCAAAGTTGAGTTCCACATTTTAAATACAGAAATTCTTCAGGTGCCTTTTTTATTCTAGTATCAGCACCAAACATAATGAAGAAGAAGAAGAAGAAGAAGAAGAAGAAGAAGAAGAAGAGTTGGCTTTTCTACCCTGCTTTTCTTTAAGGGGATTGAAAGCAGCTTTCTATTCTTCTCCCCACACCAGACACCCTGTGAGGTAGTTGGGGCTGTGAGAACTCAGAAGAGAGCTGTAACTAGTCCAAGGTCACCCAGCTGGCTTCATGGAGAAGAGCGATATCGAACCCAGTATTCCCAGATAAGAGTCCGGCTCCCTAACCACTAGATCAAACTGGCTCCACCACATTAGAAACTGAGGTATGACTACTTTCAGGGAGAAAGCTTGATTTACATTAGCAAAGGGTATTCAATCTCAACCTATAAAATAAATTAATATTCACATTCTGTCATGCTATGGGTAATGGTCTTCTGTGTCTGCTTAATACAACTCAAATAACATTTTAAGAAATATCAACACGGGACAGGGAATTGCTACAAGTGTAGCATTCTTCCCCCTGTGAATTAAGAATGGGGCTATGCTTGTGGTGCTTTTCTTAAAACACCAATGTGCTGTTTGTACACTGCACACTGCACACTGCATATCACCCATACCTGCAAAGATCAAACCTGGGGACTCTCTGGTTCCAATCTGGACAGACAAAGGAAGCCCCCTACCCGTCAAGATCACAGCCAGAGGATGCCCTCCTGCCATCAGGAGTGAAGCCAGGGGTTTCTGATCTTGACACAAGAGGAGAAGGGTGCTTCTCCTCCACCCTGGCATGAAGATTGACTGCAATCATGACCTGGGAGGAAGAGGCTGCTGCATCTCTCCTCACTATCAAAATTGCTGCCATTCCTGATGGAGGGGAGGCAAACTCCTTTCCCATGAAGGTCACAGCCACACCTTTGATCCTGATGGTGGGATGAGTGCTGCCCCTGTCCATCAAGATCACAGTCATGACTGCAGTACTGATGGCCAGGGAGGGCACTTTACCTGCTGTTGAGATCAAAGCTGGGGAATCACTGAACATGGGAATTAGCACTTGGCCCATCTGCTCTATTTGATGTTGGCCACTGAGAAGACCGGAATGTCCTGTTAGGTGGTGGCGGCGGTGGCGGTGGCAACAACAGTGAGTGCTGCCACCACAGGTAGTGAGTTGGATGAAGAGTTCTGACCAGCCTTCATCCCACTGCCATTTCAATGCTCTCTGGCCGCATCCCCATTATAAGCTTAATTTGGTTTCCCTAAACCGAAATAATAGAACCAGATGCAAACGCGAATTTGCCTGTTCCCATTACTTTAAACTTAATCGCATTCGATCCAGGTTCTGAGGACCATAGGTGGTGTACGTGACTCAAGGGGGGACTCAAGTGGTTACTTTTTAAAAGCTGCTTTTCGGGGCTGCCCTGCCCTCTTCCTCCTGGTGTGAACGCGCCACCCATAACAGACCCCTTCACCAAGCCTGGCTGGGTGGCTGCCGCTTGCCTGGATGGAGAAAAACGGCAGCGGGCAGCCAGCGATTCTTTCCCCTCTTCTCCCCATTGCCCCGGGCACACAGCAGCAGTGGCAACTCAAGCAAGGGGACTTTAAACATTCACACATCTCCCAGAACCTGCCCCTGCTTTCCTTTCCCCTTTAAAGGTCAGAACTCCAAAGAGCTAGAATTGCACAAAATTGCAACATTGTTATCAGGTGCAAAGTGGCTAGATTGCTACAGGGTAGCTGCTGCTTTAAGGGGTGGATTTGTACACTGAAATCACTGTCTTTGGAAGCAAGCTATTGGGAGAGGGAAACCCTAAACATGGATTCTCATCCTTTAAAACGGTAGGGTCCCCACAGTAAAAACTGTAACACGTATCTAGCGCATGATCAGGAGTGAGACCTGTTGAAACGACGGTTAACATTTACAACGCTTTGGGGCAATTTAACATGCGGAAAACGTGTTAAACCAAACTGACGTGGGGTCTGCAAGGACTGAACCCGTATTGAATCCGAACTAAGCTTGCCGTGGGGATTCGTCCTCTGAGTACTTATGGTGGCATGAATGCAGCACTCATGCAGAGGCTGCACTCATCCTGTGCACTAAATGTCCCTTAAGTGGACCCTGTCTCCTTTCGCTGCATTCACATCATCATTAAATTCAATGCAGATCCCACTCTGGAGAGCAGAAGGGAAACAGCATGTCACATCAGCAGTGGCGCGCAGTTTGGAGGAGCCTATGAAAATTTTCATCGGGGTTAATTGAGACCACAGTATCCAAAGAGTTATTTGGCTTATCTTCAGTCATATTGAAAACGCTCTTCCTTTTCTTTGATCTTTTCATTTCACTGGAGCAGAGAGCTTGACCTTAATTAATCTGACGACAATGCTATTCAGATCAACACTCTGGATATATTCCAATCTCTCCCTAACAGAGATGCCTCCCTATTTTGACAACTAGGCATTCCTGGCTCACAACCTCAGGGGATTATACATCCATTACTGACCCTGTTTAGTATCTGACATTTTAGACTCATCTACCTAAAGTTGTCTCACTGCATCCTCACCATAAATACCAACTCTTGGAGTCACAGTATCCATTGGCACCATCTTTTGCACCAGCAATATCCCAGATCAGTGGTTCCCAAAGTTGTCTGGGCTACAACCCATCTAATATAAGTTTACCAACTCGGGACCCACCTCTAGGAAATTTAACCGATACCAATATGAATAAAGGACTTTTCAAATAACAAACAAAGTTTTAATACAATTTTTTAATTACTTAATTAAAAAATTACATCAAAAAAGTTATTTCAAATACGGTTAAATTTCCTAGAGGTGGGTCCTGATCCACAGTTTTGGAAACCCTGTCCCAGAGGATCATTAGGGCTGTCGGGCACCATCCCTAAAACCGCACCTTAGTTTTTACAGGTCAAAAGACTTGAGATGATTTTTGGGGGGGAGAAGTCTGTAATCAGTGGGGTTTCAAGGTAAAACAGTCCTTGAAGTGGTTCTAAATCTACTGACATTCTAAAAAACAAGAACAAAAAGGAGGAAAGCTGAAAACACCCTGGCCGCATCCTCATGCAAGCTGTTTGGACCAGGTGTGGGACCGAGATTGAATGTTGCCCATCCCCATGCCATTCCCGGCAATGTGGGCTGGGTGCAGATAACAGCCCTCCCCATGCAAACCGTGCCAAAGCCAGGCACGGGGGAGCAATGCCATCTCCTCTCTGCCCCCTCTCTCCTCATTGGAAGCTGGATTGACGTCACCCCATCCCTGTTCCAGCCGCTGCAAATGCCGCATCCCCCCCCCCCCTTAGTGGCACAAAGAAGCCAGGACTGAACAACAAAAATAATAATTTTTAAAAACCAGCTACAAGGTTTGGTGGTATTTGAGCAGTTGAGCAGTTTTGCACACCTCCACTCTTCCTGGGAATCACGAGAACACCCAGCAAGCAAAAAATCAAGCCATTATCTTGCCCGCCTTGGTGATCAGGAAACAGGGGTGGAATATTTGCTGTGGAAAAGGGAGAAAAATCAAGCCATTATCCTGCCTGCCTTGGCAATCGGGGAAGGGAGGTGGAATACTTGTATAAAAGAGTCTCATGGGGCAGTGAAGGCCATTCGACACCCCCCCCCCATCATTTTGGCTTTAACACCATTTACTCCCAAAAAACTCAGCAGCTGAGATCTCCAATCCACAGGGCAGGAACGGCGAGCACAAGACATGAAACCCCACCTCCCAATGATGTGAGCGCCAATCTCCTCCCCAAATAGCCTGGGACTGTCCCCATGTGCAGGCTTGGCTCACAAAGCAATATGTGGGGCTGACTGACTGAGCTCTCATGACCAGAACTGTCTGTGTGCTCCCCCAAAACTGACCCCTGGCTCTCAACATCCACATTGCTGTGCCCTGGTTGCTGCCCAGACTGTTGTGCCATTGAAATCACACTCTCCTCCTCTGAGGAAACTGGACTGGCAGGATGGGGCATGACAGATAAGCAAGTCCATGCTGGTCCAGTGTCATGCACCATGGGCCATCCGCATTGTTAGCCAGAACTGTTTTGGTCGAGTGCCCAGAACTGGTGCTCTTCCAGCACTGTTTTGTGGATACCTGGCAAAATGGTGTCAGACAACTCAGCCACGAAATTATTGGTATATTATTGCAAGTGTACATCACTTCAGCGTAAAGAAGGCTAATTCTCTGTGTATATTAGAGTTGCAGTATGGGAACTACTGATTGGTTAACTCTGCTATAACAGTTTGTATGTCATATGCTCTCTCTGTCTCTTCAAGCTAGTAAAAGGATGGACTCTAGCATCTCTAGACATGTATATGTAAATAAGTTATAAGAATCACAAAGTTTTAGATAAGTAATGTTGAAACAAATCAAGAAGGTGTATGCTTCAAGTCTGTTCTTCAACGTGCTCTCTGCTATTAGAATAGTTTTCTAAGTTTAAAAGAAAACAACAAGAATACCAGTCCATAGCTTAGGCATTTCTGCACTTGGCTTCCCGTCCACTGGACAGGAAAAGTGCATGACTGACTAATGCGTACTAGCATTTGCACTTGGGAACTCTGGTACATGTTACACTAAGCCCCACACTCCCAGAGACTTACCTGTGTCCAGGTTCAGTTACGATTGCCAGCAGTGTGCCTCCAACTTGAGTTCGGAGCCTGGTGTGACTGTACATGCACCACCACCATTGTTGTGGTGATGATGACACTCTCCACATGTGCAGTTGCATTTGGGGTCATCTGAGGTACAAGAGGACCTCTTGCACTGGAAATGGTGTGAATGGTCACGGTGCTGGATGACACGGGTCAGCTTGGGGTAAAGGTTGGTTTGCATGTGGTGCACGATTTTGTGCACCGCTGCTAGTAGGTGACAGGTGGTAAGGCAGGAGGCGTTTCTGATTGTAAATGTCACCTGCAAGTGCAGATGCACCTCAGCAGATGCTATCCTATCACATCCTATGGGGCGAAATGTGAATTGGCGCCTTGCGTCTGCACACGAACTGGTGGTCCAGAATACCATCCTGGAATACTGCATGTACAGCTTGCAAGAGGCAACCCATACAAGCAGACTACAACCCCATTTCCACCATTTGGGCTTAGATTTATTCACGTTAATCCGCTGAGGTTTTCTATCAGCTCTTCCTTGAATTAAGAAAAGTTTACAGAACATTGCCTTCCAGGATTTGCAAGCACTAATCAAAGTTTCATGCTCTCCAAATTAGTTTGGATTTCTTTCAAAAGAGGGCACATATTAACACCTATATGCGACCAAACTCCACTGACCATTTGGCAGGGTGAGACTAAATGTTACGCTCTTCATAGGGAAGATTCAACAGAACGAAAAGAGTTTGCCCTGCAACAATTGGACATTAAAACTGTGGAGCAAATTCTTCTCCACTGTAGAATGTGAAGAAGAATTTTGCTCAAAATTGATTAGCCCTGGTCATCGCCAGGTTGCTCTAGTCAGTCTTCCAAAAGGTACATCCTGCAGGATCAAATCTCAGAAGTAACCTACTAGTAGTAGTTTCTCATATGTGCCATTGGCATAAGAACAGCTGAGTTGATCCATGTGCCTTTAAATCTATCTGTGATTATTTACATAGTTCTGTTGTACTATATGTTGGTCTACGGGCTGTTTAAATCAATTCAATACATATGTCAGACCTGTGACGTTGCTCTGATTAGTTGTTTCACTGGACATCAGTAAGTCCTTCTTATTCACTGGTCTTTCATTTTCCCCAGAGTCAATTTACTACAGGATGATTCTATGTCTTCTGCTTTAAATTAATGAATATATCGATGATTTGAATAATTATTTTCAGTCGTGTGGTTCAACCCAAGAAAGACAAACTTACTGTGTATATTAAGTAGCAGTGTTGGCAGAGACAATTGGTCTTTTTTTTTTTGCTACTGTGTTAAGATTTTGTCTGCCAGAAATTAAATCTGCTTATCACTTGATAACTAACACGGAATGCAATTAACAAATTTAATGAAACATGAAATGCCTCTCACCATATTGTTAACGTGTATAATTAGATTTTAAAATTCCAGCTGGTATTTTTTTTAAAGAGAAAACGACAACCCTAGAGTTGATGTTCATTTTGACCAAGCCAGCATGCTTGGCATAGTCTTTCTAACTGTTTAATTTGTGCAAGTATGTTGAATTCTCTGCCTCATTAATTTATGGTTGCTATAAATTGCATGCCGTTTACTTTCAGTAATGGAATGACTGTGAGAGTAGACTCTTTGTAAACATTTGAACTCCTGGCATCAAATTGGGGCACGAAATCAATAATTAGCTGTCTTTTAACTTGATATTGATATAGCTAGAAAGCAATCTATTCCCTTGTCTTTGCCCAAGAGGGTAGATACTGGATAATTCAAAAGCTTCTGCATGAAATGAGTCACCATAAACAAAATGCTTTGATAATATCTGAGACAGCAGCCAGAATGCTTGAAGCAGAGGCTGGTCTGCTATGAAGATCCTGACACTAGGAACGACTGAAGGCAAAAGGAAAAGAGAGTGACAGAGGGTGCATCCCCATGTGCATTTTAATCCGAATTGAATCCAAATTTGGGAAGGACCGTCCCCATCACTGCATTCCCATGTAGCTTTTTTAGTCCCGGTTTAGTCCTGTTTGGGCTATTTTTTAAGTCCCATTTGGAGTATTTTAAATCCAAATAGAGTGCCTTAAGATTAATCCGAATATAGCCATCCCCATGCATAACATGTTCACACCTAAATTTTAATTCAGCTTCAGTCTAGCTTCAGTCCACCTTCGGAGCAGAAAAACACACCAGCAAAGAGAACAGTCATTTGCTTTCCTCATTAACTAACCCAAAGGTGGATCTTATGAGTTAATTAATGCTGAAAAAAATAACTTGTCACGTTGCTAATGCATTTTCTCACTCTGAAAGTGGACTAAGGTTAAAATTTAGGTGTGAACACAGCCCAGAAAGGCAACAGGAAAAGGTCTATTTTTTTTCCTCTCTCCATTGTGCATCAGAAGAAGGGCAAAGGTCCTTTTCACTTGACTTTGGCCCTTTCTGCACACGCATTAAGATGATCCAGTTTCAGTCCACATTTAGAGTGAGAGAACACCTCAGCAAAGTGACCAGTAATTTTCTTTCCACATTATTTATCTCAAAGGTGAATTTTCTGAGTTATTTAACACCGAGAGGGTGCGTTCCCAAAGGCACTAAAATCCGGACTGGGTTCGAACTCGGCATTACATAGGCAAGTAATCCAAATTCGGGAAACCCCGTTCCCATTCCACTTCTTATCCCCAGATTTTCTGAGCACTATCTTGCAGAAGTCCGGGGGGATGGGACCCTGGTGAAAACAGGCCTTTTCTGACAATTTTGTAGTCAAGGCCACTTTTTTTCTCCTACATGGGGATGCTCCCACGCTATCTGAGGCAGAGCTGTAGCCTTCTGGCCAATGCCAGCCACGTGTGGGAGGTATTTCACAGCTCGCCATGCCCATAATGCCTGCAATGCTAACAGAAAAGGCTATACAACAGGAGGAATACAGCAGTAAGTGGAAAGGTTTTTTAGAAGTTTTAAGGAGAACCAAGATTCAAGCTGTTCCCCTCCCCCTGATCTGCTTGTGCTCACATGCATTTATGAAGACTCCTTAGGTGGGTGAGAGAGAGAGAGAGAGTTGCTAACAATTGGATACATTTGTTTCAAGGGAAGCCAGTCTCTCCCCTCTGTTGCTGGCTTGGGTTTTTAAAGAGGCAAATCCCAAGAGCTGCTAACGATACATTGGTTTCAAGGCAAGGCTGCAAAGGCAAGAGAAAGCTGCTAACAACCCAGTACATTGCTTTCCTATCCCCCCCAGTGTTTCCTCTGTTCAGCTGATTTTTACAGGCATGCTGCTTTCTTTCTTTTTTTTTAACAGGAGGCAGGTTTTGCACTGGGGAGGAGGGATTTTTAAAGTCCTTCACTGGTCTGCTTGAGTTCAGGGAGAGGGTATGAAAAGGAGAGAAACTGGAGGGTTTAGAAACTGGGATTTAAAAAAGTTTTTTTTTTTTTAAAGTGCCAGCTTCTAACTCTCCGGGACTTCAGCTCAAGTGAAGGCTGCTTTGAATGGAGGCAGTGCACTGGGTGGGGGTGGGGATTTAGAAGTCCTGGGAACGTCTATATTCGGATTAATCTGCAGGGACTCTATTTCGGATTTAAAAATAGTATTTTGGGATTAAAAAAATAGTCCAAGAGGACTAACTGGAAACGCGCCCAAAGAAAACAGCTTGTCACTTTGGTAATGTATTCTCTCGCTCTGAAAGTGGACTGAAGCTGGATTAAAACTTAAGTGTGACCACACCCTTAGTCTTTCTTCATCTCCCACTGTCTCCCCCTGCCCCATTTCTCCATCTTTCTTTGTCTCCCGCTGTCTCCCCCACCTTGTTTCTCCGTCTTTCATCAGCTCTTGGTGTTTACCCCACATCTTCCCGACTGCACTGGGATGCCATTCCCCCCATCCTTTCCTCCATCTGTTTGAGAATGGTGGGGAAGGCAGGCAGTGGGATGATGATGAAAGATGAAGGAATAGGGTGGGGGGAATGGCACCCCAATGCAGTTGGGATGGCTGCCAGGAGCCTTTGGCACTGGTTAAAATCTGGGATTTTTTGACTAGTCAGAACACAGCAATTTGTATTATGAGGAAAGGTACAGATGTGTCATCACTAACACTTCATTTATAAGGTATCCGTCATAAAATATTTTCTCTCAAAACATTGTAGTATTATGTATTTAATGTTTATTTATGTAACTAGTTATTAATTGATTTGTAATGTTGATGTAACGTCAGATGCAAGTTTGGACATGCATCTAATTAAAGGATCTGTGCACCCTTAACATTTGACTGACTGTGATTGTTCACTGTATATTGTTCAGTCAAGTTTAGGAGGGGGAAATGAAATATTGTACTTTACAAACTGCAAAGCACTGCTCAGCAAAGGGAAATGGTTTGATGAAGAACATGTAGCACTTTCTTTATAATACATTTGCTCTTAAAACAATACAGAAAAGCCACTCACAGTTTCTGTGGGTCCTTCCTGCGATGAAGGTATCTTTGAAGTGTAAACAGGAGCTCAGGTTGCTATGGTGTAGCCTTTTGCAAACAAACTATTTGGCTATGCTGGCGAGTAACACGCATGCAAGAAGCACACAAAGTCTCAAGGGGAAGAGTGGAGCCACGTTGCCGCAATATGGCCCTTCAGAGTCCATTTTCTAAGAGGGTCGGTCTGGAACTTCAAGTTCAACAGAAGAGGTATGTAGGTTTTGCCCATAGACTGCAGGCCAAAATGTTGTGGTTGGCACTCTGACTGAAGTACATGGTAGATTAGTGATTCAGAACACAAGGCAGCATTATAAAGCATTTTTAGATGGCTTTTGTTCAGATTTGTGTGTATCACTGAAGAAAAAGCAATGTAGCCTTCTTTCTTAGCCCTAGCTAAGGATGTAGATACACCTTGTTGCTTACTGTAGTCCAAAACAGGTTCCTAGTATGCTTGTTCTGATATAGTGACCAACAAAGCAGAAACATGAAGCAAGGAGAAGGAAAACACACACTGGGGCTTCATCCACACTGAGAGGTGGTCACCCTAAGGCTTTGAAAGGTTATTCCTGCGGGGTGACACAGCTTACAATACCTGAAAACACGCCCAGAATTGCTGTGAGTGCCCACTACATCTTCGACCCTTGGCAAACAACTGTTGCACGTTTCTGACAGAAGCCAGGAAACCCTTTTAAAAAGGAAAAGAGTATCAAGGGGAAAGCACCACAATATATGCCCCACTTTAATATTTATTTATTTTAATTTTTATCCCACCCTATACCCAAAGGTCTCAGGGCAGGCAACAACATTAAAAACCAGTGAGCATATGAAATGAGCATTAAAACCATGACAATTCCTGAATGTGGGGAGGAAAGCCATTTCTTTGTTTAGCCTAAGGCCAGAGCAAAGAGCACTCCTAAATGCATAAAGTGAAGATGCCTGACGCACCTCAGGAGGGAGACTGTTCCACGATCTGGGAGCCACCACTGAAAAGGCCCTATTCTGGGTGCCCACCCCTTTTACTACTGAGGGTGGTGGGACAACCAGGAGGGCCTCCCCTCCAGATCTTAAGGGAGAAGGCGTACAGTATAACTTACTCGTTACGTCAGAATATTTGCTTAATCATTTTAAAAATCAGTATCTTCTTGCAAATGTTCTGTGTGACTAAATACAGTGGGACAGTTGCTAAAATGCAAATAGAAATTCTCCAGTCCAGTTTTATCATCATGTTTTATCTTGCAGCACCCTCTCGTGGCCACTGTGTATTGTATTTTATTTTGTTTAAAAAAACCATTCTACAAGTGGTAACAGGAAATAGCATAGAAGGACCATACTTCCATTCATATATCAGATGTCTACTGAATAATAAAAAAGGTTTACAATGTCTATTCAGAATTCGTGGGCAAGAAAGATCTTTCCTAGGTTCTGTTCAGCTGTAGGGCACTTTTTCACAGAAATACATAGATTATTTCTTTTAAAAAAGCAGGGGGCTGTGTTGTCCAGTATTAACACTTAGCATTCCAGTGTCAGATAGGATGTTGATGGAGTATAGATGGGGAGGGCAGATTCGCCTTCAGATTCAACACTCAGAGCCAATGGCTGCAACTTGCCTTAAGCTACACACACACACACACCCCGCTTTCTCTTTTTAAGTTTGTAACTTTAGGGGTTTGTGTAGCTGTGCATCTGTGCAAAATTGTCTTAGTCTTTCTCTCTTGGCCATGCTCACAGGCAGAGGGCTGGTGGCCTTCATTTTATTTTTGCAATGCAAGCCTTACTTGTACAACCTGTCAGGCACCTTCACTCTATGTGCTTAGATGACCTGGGAAGACACACCTCTTTACCCTGGCTTTTGGCTACCATGGTTTTAATATGTTTAATATGTGATTGGTTTTAATGTGTTCACTTTATACGTTGTAACCGACCCTGAGACCCTTGGGTACAGGACTGGATAGGTAGGTAGGTAGGTGGGTAGGTGAGTGAGTGAGTGAGTGCTCACACACTCCTGAGCCTCTATTTTCCACACCCTGGAGCAAAAGAGAGACAGAAGAGTAATACTAGCAGAAGGGCCCTTCAGTAAGAGTCTAGCCGAAGCAGTATCAGAATGATCAGGCCATTGGCTTAAGATAGGTCAAAGCACCTCTTTGTGGGCTCTAGCATAAAATCACAGGCCCAAAGGACAAGCTCCATTGATTTAATCTTCCAGTTATTACAGAGATTCTGGGCCTGTTCGCACTTAACTGGTCCCCAACTTACCTTCAGACACTCATGGTGCAGACGATCCATCTTGGACCATCCAAATTGCTATAGCGACAGCCACAGCAATTTCCACTGCACGCCCAGCCATTGCCATGATGATTATAACACGGTGCACAGCTGTGCAGTCACAGCTGCACTGTGCCGCCTCACATACTGTTTACATGCAGAAGTGGTGTAAACATTGCATGCAGGAGTGACCAGGAGCATATTAGCTACTCCTGGTCAAACTGTGGAGAAGGTTTTGCTTCTCCATGGCAATGGGGGACACTTTCAGACACTCCAATATGAAGGTGGTGGCCTGATGTGTGGAAGGAGCATTCCGGTGCATCCTGATTCATAACCCAGATGGGAGTGCAGACAGACTTAAAGACTGTTTTTGCACTTCCAGTTGTGGAGCAGTTCAGCTGGAAAAAGGCTGTCCACTCTTGGATTGCCTGTTCCAGAACAGGCCCCACACTGTCCCACGTTACTCTGAAGCTCATGTGAGCCTTGGAGTCCGCTGCAAAGGCTTTGACTGCCAGGAGCTACTGTTGAAGAATGCATTTTGGTGGTGCAAAACATTGGGTCCCCCTGCTAAGCCAACTCACAGAGGTGTGCACACTTCTGCAGGTCTCCCTGAGCAGGTCTAGCTGCCCCTGGACCTTTGCTAGACATGTTGAAACCTCCTACTTTATACCCCCAAACATGCCCTGAGGACATAATTTACCAGATGTTGCAAGGAAATATCCCTCAACAAAATATTTATAGACTCTTCAGATCTACTCCAGGATGGAGTCATCCTGCCCTGAGAGTCTGAGACTTATGTGATTATGCTGATTTGTTACAAATCTGCAAAACACTAATTCTTTGGAGGGAACCAGAAGTAAACACAGAATCTCGGAGAGGCACTACATGCAACACAACTCTAACCTTTCCTATACCATTCCTTACCTGTTGCCTCCAGCACCGTGACCATGCAGACCATTTCTGGTGCAAGGGATCATCTGAGGTGTTCTGCAACTGTGCCAGCACCTCAGAGGATCCCAAACACAACTGTGCCTACATTGAGCATCATTGCTGCCATGCTCCAAATGCAAGGTGGTGGTACCCTGCCAGCGATCAGACATGCGCCCAGACACAGGTAAGTCTCGGGGCGCGTGGGGCTTAGTGTAATATGTACTAGCGTTCCCAAGTGTGAACGCTAGTACATGTTAGTCTGTCACGCACTTTTCCCATCCAGTGGACAGGAAGCCAAATGTGAAAGCAGCCCAAGTTTGTAACAAATGTGAACAGATAAATCAGTTTCCCAAACTTTTGACATGTGTGTACCCCTTCTATAATTTTTGTAATGCTGAGTACCCCTCATAAAAAACATTAGGGATAAAAAATGTATTTTATAAAAATAATCAAATTCAGTGGAACTTACTAAAGCACGATAACAGGCGCCCAGAACTAACTATTAAAAAAGTAAGTTGTCTCTGTAACGAAGTGCAGTATATTCACGCCGTGTCACGCCTCACAAGACCATTAGATAACACTGCAATTCTCCGGTGTTTAAACAGCTCCGCGGCTCAACGTCAACTGTTAATGTTCCTGCAGTTTAAAAATGGCCGAACCCGAGCTGCGCGAAGGATGCGCAGAACTTCCAGCCATAATGAGTTGCGATACGATGTACAATGTCCCCAGTTCCCGTGTAAAAACTGCGATACGCGCCTCTTTCTTTCCTTGTTCTGTGGGCGCAGCTAAGCACGGTGCAGTGGATATTCCCACGTGATCCCCACCAAACTCCGGTGCAACGCGTACCCCCACCAAACTCTTCCTGGAGGTACACGTACCACACTTTGGGAAACACTGAGATAAATGAACAAGAGCTGGTATTTCAGGTTTGTTTTTAATTTTTAATCAGACAGATATCCTTAAAAAGCAGATGGAAGCAAGCAATTAACTCCAGCTATGTATTTTAAAAAGAACAATTCTGTTGTGCTAAAAATCCATCCACGCCTTCCACCAGCTTTCTTTCCTGGAAACATGCCTTGGGTCTGCGATGAATATCCATGACAAGGCCAGTCCGGTTTCCAATGGAGACAGTAAACACAGAGGGGAAACCCAGCCTCTCTGGGCATTTGGTTTCAACTGCGCTGGCAGAACAAACATTATAGTAGCCCTGAAAAATTCCCCGTAGTACTACCTACAACAACAGACTCTGGTTACAGACTGAGTCCTGGGGAATCCTGAAGCAACGTGGTCTTACGAAAACACCCATCAGTGTGGGTAGGAATTCAGAAACAGAACTGGAAAGCTGACCACTCAGAACCTGTAATAATGTTTTTATTTTAAGAAACAACAAGATTATAACTTGACTCTTGCTTCCATTCAGTATACAAATGTATTTGTCTAGCAAGCGTCACATACGTCTGCAGAGCAAGTCCCAGAATCTGTTCAGGGATGTTCCACTTGGATACCAGGGCTTTATGTACAGTACTTAGTTCCTCTATTTAATCAATGAAAGACCTAAGAAAAAATGCTGGGCAAGGAAGTTCTGGATGTTTAGGATTGTGCTGCCACCTACCCAAGGTACTTTGTTTGTGCTGTGAAGAAAGCCCATCTCAGGATGGGAAGCAGAGGAAATGGACTCAGCAGATCTACATCAGCAGGACACCGGTCACCAGCTGTCAGCCCGGTGACTCATGTTGCCTCATCCTCATCTCCTTTGCTCAGCAGCAGCCCGTCTGGAAGAAGCCTTCTTGCCACCACACAGAGTTCAGCGAAACACTCGAGCAAAGCTCAGGGGAAGGCAGAAGAAGCTCTCAAAGCGGATCAGGTCCAACAGGACAAGGTCTGGAGAGAGTTTGTTGAGGCTGAAAGGAAGAGCACCAAGTATTGGTGAGTAAATCAGTGCCATTCTTATGAGTGCCAACACAAGGGTATATAGTCTATAGCTGTCACTTTCCCCATGTTGTTGTGTTTTCCACATGCCTTGTCTTGCTACGTGAAGATAATCTGTATGTAGAGCAGACACACAAGGACAGGAGATAAGGGATCATTGGTGAAAACCATCCTTGTCTGACCTTGTCGTTTCAAAGTTTATTGGACTCTAACTCCCTTTGGAGAAGATTTTTTGGCTGCAACCAGATGTTGATTACTTATTCTGCTCTATTTGGATATTCCAAAATAAAGCATGAATATACTGGAATATCCACACTTTATTCCAAACATCCAGATATAGTGGATCCTGGAAGTTCCTAATCTGGGCCATAAACCAAAACCTCACACCATGTCTTTGCCTTAAGAAGACTTCCAACAATCCTCTCTTCTTTTCTTCTCTTCCTCTCTGATTATGTGGACAAAATGTTCCTTCCAGCAGCTTTTTTGTAGATGCTCATTGAAATTAATAGTTTAGCAGCTGAATAAACCTGTATACATTTAGGCCATGCCCAGATGGGGAATATAGCACTATTACGGCACAGTTGCCTCATGTATCTGAGGCAAACCCCCCCCCATAGCCCCACTCTCCCCCCCCCCCACCCCAAACAGTGCTGGTCTCAGGTTTTCTAGCAATAGGGCTTTTATGTACCTTCTGGACAAAGCTGCCATGATTGCTCCATGCTCCATCCAGTGTGTGTGTGTGGAGACCACATATGTTCGGAAGTGAGGGTGTCCAGGCGTTCTGGACACCCAGATATCTGGATGCGCATGGTTCTTAAAACCTTTGAAGACAGTGCTGTGGCTGGCACTGTCTAGCTAGCAGAGGGTAATGGTATGGGATCAGTATCCCACATTATCCCTTGCTAGTGGGTTATTCAACCACTGTGTGGAGGCGGCTTTAGTCAGAAGTCCTACTGAGTACATTGAGACTTTCTCCTCAGTAAATATAATTTAGCATTTCACCTGTAGAATTGCCTTAAGGTGCATCTATGACCTTCACTGTACACATTTAGGAAGGCAATGAAGACATATCTCTTTGCCTTGGCCTTTGCTTAAATGGGGATACACTTTCCCTTCTCACTTGCAGATGCTGTTGTTTTAATATATATTGTTATTGCTTTAATATGTTTGATTTTAAACATTTTTACCTGCCCTGAGACCTTCGGGTATAGGGTAGGATAGAAATACAAGCAATAAACAAACAAACAAACAAACAAACAGACAAGGGCCACAGGCTGAAATTGCCAGCAACAGCCTTAAATAAAGTAATAGCAAAGCCCTCAAATGTGATTTTAAGGGCATTTTTTACCTTGATCTACACTTCAGTAACAAGAGGGAACTATTTTTCTTCCAATTTATAAAAGTCTTCCTGCCTTACTAGCTGGAATTAGCAGGTCATGGTGACTTGTAGAGATAACAGTTCTTGGTTGGAATCCATGTCAGTGATGATCCATCTCTGTAGAGAAATTAAGCTGGATTTAGCTACAAAATTATGCCTTTATTTTTGACATGTTTATGTCCACGTTATTTCTTGAAAATATGGGACCCACTATACTTTAGAGCTAAAACATCTTTTCCTTTTCTGCTAAAGGTACCAGAACTGGAGTTTCCTAAAAGATTATGACCCACTGGTAAGTTTTAAAAAATATACTTTGATTGCCTGAAAATGACCTTGTCCCATACAAACCTACCTGAATATTTAGATTGGATGGGAGGCCCTTTTGATCTGAGGGAAGTACCCCCAGGTTATGAAATGGCTTTACCTTTAAGATGTGTGAGGCACTCTCTTCTGATGCTTTTTGGCATCTGGTCCATGCCCACCTATTCACCCAACCTTTTAAACATTAAACAATTCTTCTTTTATACTGCAGTCCTGAACTTTTAGTTCTTTGGGTGCATCTACACATGTTGTCGAGGAGATGGATTAAACAGGAACCAGTGCAGAACCTGAGGCCAATTTGCACTACGGCCTCTAGTGAACAGTTAGTGAACTTCTGGTGAAGAGCATCTGCACTTGAAGTAGGCTGTTACAACCTCCAAGCCTGCCCTGCCTCACCACAAGTTCACTAATTGTTGATTAGGTACGGAGGACAAAATCAGGCTTCACACCTTAACCAACATTTACCAAAACCTTACCTCAAGCATCCAGCAGCACAACCGTTTCCACCTTTTCTGGTGCTCCGGGGTCGTTTGAGGTGCCGCACAAGCACGTTGGTACATTGAATGACCACAGACGCTATTGCGCAGTGTCAGCATCAAGGCAACAGTGCTGATACCCATGCAATCGTGAAAAGTGCCGCAATCAAAATGGCAGCGCCCAGAAGAGGACCAGCCCCAGGATCGAATAAGGTAAGTATTCGATTGCCAGGGAAGGGAATGGCCAAAGTTGACTAGGGCTCCAAGTGCAAGCGCAATCAATTACCAGTTTGGTCTAGCGGTTAAGGAGCCGGACTCTTATCTGGGAATACCAGGTTTGATTCTGCACTCCTCCACAAAGCCATCTGGGTGACCTTGGATGAGTCACAGCTTTTTTCTGAGCTCTCACAGCCCCACCTACCTCACAGGGTGTTCTTTTGTGGGGAGAAGAACAGAAACTTTGTCTGCTGCTATGGATAGTTTTGGTGCTTTCTCTAACAAACCTGATTCTGTTTGGCTTCCCTACCTTACTCAAGAGTAGAAACATGAAGAGCAGAAAGTATTAAAGTATGCATGCATGATTTGAAGAGGTTCTTGTTATTATTTTCTTTTTAATCCAGCAGTATCAAAAGTATCATAAATAAGGGAACATTTAAAGTAAATTAACTGTTCACAGATGGCAGGTCATTACCTTCTGAAAATCAAATGTCTTTTGCTGTACTTAACTTTCATCAGATGTTGGTCATCAGCTGAAATGGCTTCCAAAATGCATGAGAGAACACATCTATATGAGATAAACTTTAAAGGGAAGGTACACATTTCTTAGTCTACTTTATCTCTAATTACCAGGGTTTGGGCTCAGACAAGTGTGGATATTTCATACATATTTCACAGAATTCCAGTTGACCACACAGCAGGAGAATCCTTATATTCCTTTGTTTCTCTTTATTTTATGGTACCTCTTACTTTCTGGCCTTTAGCTGAGGGTGGCCAGGGAACAAGTAAGCTAAGAATCTGTTTTTTGGTGAAGATGTGATTGGGTAGGATTGGGTAGCCTTATGTGATTGGGTAGGGTTGGAAGAGAGCATGGAGAAAAGTCCCAGTATGAACACTACATGGCCCTTTCTGCATTGGGTCTTATCCTGGATTACATCCCAGAATAGGACAGTGCTATCCACATGCTAGTGCAGCCTATGACATGTTCTGGGTGAGGCCTACCATAGTCTGCAAAAGCATGTGGAGGGCAGGCCCTTATTCTGGGATATAATCCAGAATAAGGCCCAGAATATGGGCCCTTGTGTCTCTCCAAGATCTTCATCTTCACATAAGTATTTTAATATGGTGAATCTTTTAAATGTTATGTATATTATTGGTTTTATAATTGGTTTTAATTTGTTGTTTTAAAGGTTGTTACCCGCCCTGAGACCTTTGGGTATAGGGTGGGACAGAAAAACAAACAAACAAACAAGGGATCCCATTCCCCACTCCAAGAATAGTGCCTTCCAGAAGGTCTGGCAAGACGGGAGATTCTATGGATAAACAGATCAGTGTGAAAGGGGGGTTCTGTCTTGGCTTCCACCCCCACCCCCCCTTCATGGGTAAGATCGTTTATCCTTTTCCTATGGAAACAAAGACTGTGATCAGACACACACACAGAAGCTTCTCTGAGGTCTTCAGAGAAGGCTTCCACCCTAGCTACATCCATGATGTAACTTCCCATCACTCAAGGCAAACTGACATAACCGATTTGTCATTTCTTTTCCCAGGGCAAGAAGAAAGTTCCAGAGAAACTCCCAGAGTACACATCTGTATTCTCTGATAAAATCCCCAACACAAGTGGGCACGTTATTGGCAGCAGAGTCAACACTGATCTTGGCAAAACACTGGTAAAAATGGACTACCTTCTCAACTACGGAAGAAGAAAAAATAAACTCGGACGGGAACTACAACCTTCCTAGTATTAAAGGAAATGCCGCTTTAAAAAGAAAACACTCCTCTGTTTTGTGGCACAGGGTTCATGTTGAGAAAAGAAAAATGAGGAGAACCTTTTCCTGCACCTCCATGCAGTATCCCTAAAGGCTAGGTAATGCTTGTTCAAATTCTATCATCCCAATGTAATTTCAAGAGTATGCGGACGAGTCACATCTGATATACCCACAACTTCAGTGTTTAAAAAGGATTTCCCAAAGCTCACTCTGTCCAGAGTTATGTTAAAACAGCAAAGTCCAGTTTGACTTACCGTAATTTAGAATTTTTTGGTAGTTACTCTACTGTGAGCCAGTTTGGTCTAGTGGTTAGGGAGCCGGACTCTTATCTGGGAATACTGGGTTTGATTCTGCGCTCCTCCATGAAGCCAGCTGGGTGATCATGGGCTAGTCACAGCTTTCTTCTGAGCTCTCACAGCCCCACCTACCTCACAGGTGTGTCTGTTGTGGGCAGAAGAGAATTTTCTCCAGGAAAAAAGGGTAATTCAGGCTCACGACTTGCTACAAAATTGATCTCCTATTCCGTATAAACCAGTGATGGCGAACCTTTTGAGCTCGGTGTGTCAAAATTCGCAAGAAAACCTAGCTTAACTCGGGTGCTGTGTCACATCTAGAAATATCCATAATTTTGTGATATTTGTAGCTCTAGTAAAAAAGTTATTACATTAGTGACTTTTGTTGCTAAATCTTCAATTGAAAGTTGGTATTTCATACACTTCAAGAACAAGCAAGCACTACACGTCCAGGTGCCAGGGTGGCCATGTGTGTCACGCAAAAGGGCTTGGTGTGTCACCTGTGACACGCGTGTCATAGGTTGGCCATCACCGGTATAAACTGTTTAGGAAACTGAGTGCAAGATGACTTCCTAGGGAACTATCATGGCAAAGGGGCCAAATCCTGCTTTTTCAGCTCATTTAACTTCAGTACATTGACAGAGATGAAGTGTTCAAGGCCTGGTGGTACAGCGACTGCCCGGAAAGCAGAAGGTCACAAGTTTTATTCCCCAGCATCTTCCCTTAGGAAGAAAACAGCAAACCACTTCTGTATTGGGTCAAGTGACGTTTGCACTAATTATGCATACATCCAAAATGTGGTGGCAAATCAGAGCATGTATGTTAAGTACTAGAAGGCTTCCATTACTCTGCATTTGAATCTTCTCCAGTCTACCATCTTTCACTCTTTATTTATTTATTTGACTAGTCATCTGACCATTTCAAAGTAGAATAAAATACTGTACAAATAAAATAAAACAGAAGAAGGCAAAGGAGAGCAATCGACCATCTATTTACAATCAAGGTCTTAATTGCCCGATTTATCTTCCAGATAACGTGCTCTTTTCTTCAAAGCTTTAAGAATGAAAAGGCTCACGCTGATTATTGTAGCTCTTTCCTGTCCTTGCAGGAGAAAGGATAAGAGGTTCTTTCTGTTGTGGGACCTGAAATTAATTAATATTGGATCTATATATCTGGAACGGAGGTCAGAGTATGCTGTACAGTCAATTAGGAAATGTTCAATATCTTCCACGATTTGTTCCCCCCAGACGCAGATTCTCTCACTGCTAGGGATATTATAATAGCGCCCAGTTTGCGTCATCCATCTTTCACTCATAATGCGGCCCAGAACATTATGTGGTAAAGAACACACCATGAAGAGGGTGAAGAGAGGTTCTGCAGTGACAGTGGTGTCTGAAACTTGAATGAAGGCCCTAATACATACGTGGCAGAAAATGACCAAGACCAGAGGCCAGGATCCTGGCATTTGACACATTTATTTCAGAAGTTCAACAACTAATAATTAGTCTGCTTGTAGCAAAATCTAAAATAAAGTATCTTAGTCCATAATAGGCTGTTTGTTATCCATGTGTTGGGGTCAAAGATTCATTTTGCAAGTGTATCAAACAGCCAGCACAATAAAACAAAACGGACTAAAAGCAGAAATAAAATGATAAAACAGAATAAAAACAACTCCCTCTTGGCCTTTTTGCACTTAACTGTAGTCAGGTACCATTTATTTATTTAAGAAGTTTATATCCTGCCCTTCACCAAAAGGTCTCAGGGTGGGTCACAATGAAAGTATTAAAACATAGGGTGTTTTTCAACCGCAGCCCTTAGATCCGGATCTAGATCTGGATCTAAGGAATGGGTACATTCCTTAATCCGGATCTAGTAGATCCGGATTAAGGGAAGCACCCAGTGTGTTTCCACAGGAGGTGTAGCACCCATTAGCAATGGCGTCTACAGAAAATCTGGATTAAAGGGCAGAAAGTACCCATTTGATCCGGATTTCCCCCACGGCAGTGGAAACAATCGGGTCCCAAATGGGTGCCGTGGTGGAAATGGGGTCATCCGGTTCACACCCAAATGGGTCCTTAATGGGTGCAAAAATGGGTACTTTTTGACAGTGGAAAAACACCCATAGTGAAAAATGTGGTATCCCATTGCAATTAATTTCAGGAACAGTGGTCAAGGTTCACCCTGCAAGCGGCAGCACCATCCCAAACTTAATTAGAGGTCCTTGCAGTATAAGCGGCCTGTCTGGACTGCCCAGATGTAGCTGCACCAGCCCCCCTGCATGCAACATTTGCACAAGGAAGCAGCGCAAAAGCTGCAACTTGGACTTTAACAGCATGTGCAGCTCTCCTGATTGCCTAAGTGGCTAAATGAGGAAACAGCTTTCTCTCCCCACATCCAGGCACTTGTTATGGTTTTAATATGTTTAATACGTTCATTTTATATCTTCCTTGAATGTTGTAACCTGCCATGAGACCTTTGGGTATAAAAATTGGGCAGGATAAAAATTGAAATAAATAAGTGTAAAAAGGCCCATTCTTACATTCTCTTGAGTATATTGTTTCTCCCGCTTCGTTTAACGTCCCAGCTACCTTTTCTCTCTCTGCATCTTAGAGATTTCGAAGATTTAATCGGAGGAAGATTTTGTATTTGAATATATTTTTGCATTAACTATTAATTAGAAGTAAACCAATACTGAACACAGTGAGTTACGGTCGCTGGTAGTCTTCAAATAAATGTATAGAGCTATTAGGTCAATTCTTTTTTCGAAATAACCATTTTCATCTTTTCGTTTAAAAAATGTCTTTAGAGACAATTTGACACCTGCAGGCAATTTATGGCTTGCAGTGGAAGGACAGATTAAACTGAAGCAGCATCTTTCGATTTAAAAGGATATTGCTCCTAGCTGCTGTGTATTTGGAGGGCACTGTGCATAGGCCTGCAGCCACTGGAAAGAAGGATTAAATGATGCTACAGCAAAGCTCTTGCTGCTCTAGCTATTAAGGAGTTATCCGGGTCACTCATTTGATCCCTGGCATCTGAAACTTAGTGGGAGAGAAAAGCACCAAATGGCGCCCACTGGAATGCTAAGCTACAGCACTGGCTGTACTGCTTTCGTGGATGGGCAGAATCAACTGCATGAATCGGAGCTGCAAGTGCAATGCAAGCCTCTGAGCATGTGCAGAATTCAGTTTTGCTCTTTTGAGATACTCAAGATACAAGGACCTTCACTTTAGATCAGGCAGTGCAGATACCAATGGCACCTGAGTCAATGACCCCAGCAGAACACCTTTTAATAGAAAGTGAACTGTGGCTGGAGCCATACAAAACCACAAGATATCATTTCTGGTTACTACAGCATCAAGATACAAACCGCTTCGCCTTTAACAAGAAATGTTTGAACAGAGGAAGCTTCGCCAGCTGCTCCTTAAGGGTACAGTACAGCTGAACAGAGCTGAGGTCACACCTGAGGTTTAATCCGGCTTCAGTCCACCTTCAGAACAAGAGAACACATGGACAGAGCGACTAGTGCATTTATTTCCACATCATCTATCTCAAAGGTGAATTTTCTGAGCGATTTAACCCTGAAAGAAAACCGCTTGTCATTTTGCCGAAGGATTCTCTCGCTCTGAAAGTGGACTGAGGCTGGATTAAACCTTAAGTGTGACCACAGCCAGGGACACACACACCCCAAAGCGGCCCTTTTGCCTGGCCATGCTGGGCGGAGCGAAGGTGAAAACCCCCTCAACATTGCCATAGACATATGGTGCCCAGACCCGTTTTCGAGGGTGCCAGATTTGGGACCCTTCTGGTGCTGTATGGGCAACTTTGGCACGCTTTTTGGGTCCCATGTGGACAGCAAGCGCTGATCCCGCTCTCGGCAGCGCCCCAAATTGCCATGGGGACGCCCCAAAGGTTTGTTTTCTTTTAAAGTCCCCCTTTGGCCATCGTAGCAGCGAAGTCAGACGGGCGCGCCTGGCGGACGCACGGCCCCGCCTCGCTCTCGACGCGCTCTCGTGCCGTTTTCTTGGATCGCCCTCCCCGGAGGGCCTTTTCCTCCCCCTTTCAGGGATCGCGGCTCCTTCTTGCTATTGCGCGCACTAAGTCGAGGCAGGAAGGAGCCGAGTCCCTTGTGACGATCGCCTCCCACGCCCACAGCGAGGCGGAGGCAGAGAGAGGCGTAGAGGCGGCGGCGGCGGCGGCATGATGGGGTCCGCCGGGCGGCTGTGGCTGGACGTGGCCAACTGGAGCACCATCCTGGTGTGCCTGGTGCTGAAGGTGCCGCAGGGAGCCGCCTTGCTGCGCGCCAAGTCCGCCCGCGGGATCAGCCTGGAAAGTTTGGTGCTGGAGCTGGGCGGGTAAGGGGAGCGGCTGGAGACAAAAGGAACCTTAGCCTCCTTTTTTTGGGGTGGGGGGGGGGCAGATCGGGTGTGAGGTGTCAGACCGACTTCAAACCTGTTCTTCCAGCGGCAGGTTGCGGTGGCCGCCTGAATATTGTCTTTGATTTGAGTTGTTTATTATATTTGCCCTATTTTTTTTGATGTAATGATTGTATTTTGCTTTGTATTTTGTTTGCATTTGTTGTAAACCGCCTTGGGCAAAAGTTTCTTTTGGAAAGGCGGTATATAAATGGAAAATGGAAATGGAACCCGCTCCGAGGCGCTATCCCGCCCGGTGTCTGATAACTGGCCAGGGTGGGTGGGGAACCTGGGGATCGGCGCCGCCCTGCTGCCCCGGTGGCGCTTGAGCAAAGTTGCTTTTAGGCGCAAGCTGTATGTGATTCAGAGGTTCCAGGGCTGCTTGGCACCGCTGGGAATGGAAGGAGGAAGAACCGCGCCGGTTAGGAAAGAGGCGCATCCGAGCAAGCGGGGAGGAAAATGCCGCTCTGAAACAAAGCCAGGATCCAAACCGCCTACATGTAAATGTACCCTTCGTTTCAATAAGTACTCTGCCTCTGTTCTTAAATTCCAGGCTGGTGCTTCCACTGATCCTGCACCCATTGATTTTTCCTTAGGGAAAGTTGTGTCTTGTGGCCAGAAATAGTCAAGGCTAGCCACTCATGACCTGTGGCTATTGAGGTACGGTGAAGGTAGGAGGTAGAGCCAGGTACTGGGGAGAGAGGTTAGAAAAGGGTCAGAGTTATTTTGGACCCCGTTCCTTGGCCTCCTGTCCCTTCAGCATTTGTGGAATGAAACTCTGGCCCTTTCTACACTTACCTGCCTTTCATTCTGGATCAGTGGTCTGGAATAACCCAGCTGGACTGAAATGCTGGTAGGCATAGGGGAGATAGCGCCGTCTGCACCAATGGCATTGATCCGGACCAGCTCCCATTGCAGCCATGAAGCTGGCATGACTTTCATAGCTGCGCCCCTGTGTCTCTGAGGTCTGGGAATAAATGCTCATAGCCTCAAGGCCTCTGGGAGGTGCCCCACTAAAATATAGCCCCCGTAGTCCTGAACACAGGAAGCATGCCTTCTGCACACTTCCTGTTTTTTGGATTAGGGCCACACTGGCCCACTGGTAGACCTGCTTAAACAGGTGCAGACAGAGTGGACCAGCGGGGCTCATGGCTTCATAGATATACATTAATGTGCAAGTCTGTGAGACCTAGAAGTGTATGGACCCTTAATGCATAAGAAGGGTTCTTTGGGCCCCTGAAATAATCCATTCCTTCTACGTGGACCTGCCCACGTAGATGACGCAGCTAAATCAGATGAGCAACATACACTGTGAGCTGACATATGGGAACAAACAAAGGGCGTATTTCTACATAAGAACACCTAGTCCAGCATCTTGTTTCATACAGTGGCCCACAAATTGCTTCTGGGCTTCTCAAGCAGAAGATGAAGGCAAAACCTTCACTTGCTCTTGACTCTATGTAAGAGGCATCCTGCCTGTCTCTCCAACCTGAGGCAGCATCTAGGCATTCTAGTAGTCACTGTCCTCCATAAATTTGTGTAACTTTCTTAAAACTATCCAGGATGGTTGCTGTCACCACTTCTGGTAGTAAATTCCATAGAGCAATGATCCCTGGGTGAAAAAATACTTACCCTTGTCTGTTTCCACTCTTCTCCCCATGAGCTTCATTGGAGTGCCTCCTGGTTCTAGTATTATGCAATAGAGAAAATAATTTATTCACCTTTGCCACTCCATATATGGTTCTATATGCTTCAATCAGGTCACCTCTTGAACGCCATATTTCTAAGGCAGCTTGGCACAGGAGTAGGTGCCAGTTATTTGGTAGCTTCCTTGGAACATTTTCACCAAATTCTGCTGTTTCCCTTTTATATCTTTGTCCTATATCCTGAGGTCTTTACGTGGGTCAGTACAATTCACATGGCAGTTAGGCCTGCTGTTTCCAGGCTGTGATTGGCTACATGTTGCTCTGTAGCTTCCTGCCCAATTTGACCAAAATAACAATCACCCTTGATGCCATTATTGCCAGCATGAAGAAAAATGAATCTCTGGCTGGACTCGTATCACGGCGGTCTTAAAGGATCTGCACTGGTTACCTATTTATTACCGAGCCCAATTCAAGGTGTTGACACTAACATTTAAAGCCCTAAATGGCTTGGGCCCTGGGTATCTGAAGGAGCACCTTCTCCCATATAGACCTGCCTGGGCACTGAAATCTCAAGGAGGGGCTCTTCTTGTAGTTCCTTCTTTTGCAAAGATACGAGGCATAGGGACATACAAGAGGGCCTTCTCTGTGGTAGCCCCTAGACTTTGGAACAGCCTCCCTCCTGAGGTTCACCAGACACCCACATTATATACTTTTCAGTGCCTGGTGAAAACATCTTTTCAACGAGGCTTTTGGCACCTAAATAGTTTCCTCAGGGTGCTGTCCTGTTAGGGAGGGGGGTGGATGTGGGAGGGAAGGAGGGAGGGAGGGGGTGATATTTTTAATTATGTTCTTTTTTTCTTTTGATATGTTTTATTCCTATTGTAACTGCCTTGGGACCATTTGGTAAAGGGCAGGATATACATTTATTGAATAAACAATAAATAAATAAAAGTGACAATTCCACACTTTAAGGTGGGGTAAGATACATGTAGGAGTAAAATATCTGGCATTCTCAAATCCAGCTTTCCCGTGGGGGTGGGGCTTTAAGTGTGTCTGATTGCATCGTTGATGTTAGACATTACCGGAGGAGATTGTATTCAGGGGGAAGTTTGCACTTCCTGTCCCATCCAGGGGACAGGGATGGTGAGCTTCCCCTGCTGTATACTAGCATTTGCACTTGTGAATGCTAGTACGTGCCAACCCCCACCCCCACCACTACACACACACCTGGACATTCACCTGGTGCAGACATGTGGTCTGAGTGTCACCATCACATGCGCCTCTGCACCATAGAGGTGTGGCTGGGGCTGCTGCAGGACTGGCTAAGTGCACTTGTGGAGCACGAAATTAGGCTTCACATTTTAGTTTGCATGCAGTGTGCTCCTGCACAGAAGACGCTGTTTCTGAGTTGGAAATGCCTCCTTCAAGTGCAGATGCTCCATCTGGGATTGTACTGCACACAAACTACTGGGCAAAGTTCAGAAAGGACCTTGGTTTGAAGGAAGACCTTAAACTAGGACATTGGAAGAAAAATATGGCAGTTATAATGTCTATAGTAAAGTTGGGCAGACCTGGAAACATGTGGACCTCTAGGCCCTTTCTGTATTGGTTCTTAATCTGGGTCATATCCTCAAACAGGGATCTGCCATCCACATGCTAATGCAGACTGTAGAACTCTGAAGGCAGACCCGTATTCCAGGATATATCCTGAAATAAGGCTCAGTGTGGAAAGAGCCCCAGTATGTTTCTGAACTGATCCAAGCACTATTGTTGTGCCTGGACCACTAGCATCAACAGGAAGCTCTTACTTCCCATCTGTAGCTACAACTGTGACTGAAGCTCCTCCTTTCCCTTTCAGGTTCCTTGTGTGCCTCCGCTACATGAGCTACTATAATTACTCTCTACTAACGTATGTTGAGTATCCCATCATCATTCTGCAAGGTAGTATTTTGTTTTTGTTTATTAAGTGAATACACCGCCACCTTTTCATTATTGCATCATGCAGTTTTCAATGATTGTTACTGATATTTTTTCTTTGTTTCAGATGTCATTCTTTTGCTTGTTATTCTGCATTTCAGTGGTAAAATGAAACACGCTTTGCCTTACACTGTCATGTATCCTTTCATTATCCTCTTAGATCATTTCAATTTAATGAGCAGTTTTTCTGCATTCCATTTCCTGAAACGAAGCTTTTCAGCATCTTTCAAAAACGTTCGAGTGAATTGTAGCATATATTTGCACTTTTTTACTGTTTGAGTTTGAGATTTTCAGGCTTGGCTTGGCATGAATGACATCACTTTTAACTCTTAGGATTCTTTAATGTTCTGTTTGTCGCATGCTTATCTTTTGCACCTTAAAATTAAACCGGCAAGGGTTTTTGTTTGTTTGTTTTTCTAAGGGATAAAAAGCAGAGTTCACATTTTTGGAGGAAATTTGATCCAAACTTTCCTCTATATTCTCAAATGTCAAAACACTTTTTGACTTTCATACTACAACAGGAGTTCCCAAACTTTGGGGTCTCCTTGCTATGATTGACATTCTGAGAAAATGTGAACCTTGACACAAAATGGCTACCATGATGGCATGGCCAGTCACCACAGTTACAGCTTTAGTGCTCGAAGCTATGCATCTGTCTTTGTAATATTAAAGCAAAACGATATATATATATATATATATATATATATATATAATTGAGATTCTTAATTCAGTACCATTGTCAAACCACTGGTTTAGAATATATTTAGTCTCAGATGTGTGTATCATCTCTAAGTAAAACTCTTGATCAGGTTTGGCCAAGTTACGAGAAGCTTTCTTCAGAGAGTGGAGAATAGTCGATCCCTGCTTGCATATGGAGCTGAGCCCAATCACTGTTGGTGGAACCATTCCATAACACGCCGTTCACACAATATTTTTTCAACCTAACACAACCAAGGTTTATGTGCTACGTCTTTTCTTCAGGGCCTTGACACAATGTACCACCAAGTTGTGCACCAAGTGGTGAGTGTGAGAGGGTGAAAGCTAGGTTTAGGTCATATGCCATGTTTCAGATACATAGCGAAGAAAGTTCTATCTGGATGGATACAGTAAGATGGTCTTGCTGAGCTATGGAGAGGCCCTAGCTTGTGTTCTATTACCAGGTGTGTTTGGCAGGAACCTGGAAGGGAACTGAATTGTTTTGCCTGTTCAACACTCCAACTTCAAAGCAGCCCCAGAATTATGTAGCCTAGTTATTTCTGTTGGAACACTGGGACCCATTGGGATTATGTAGTATCTGTTTATAATTTTTGTAGTTTTATTCTGCATTTCTATTTTGAAGTGGCCAAAAACCATGATGAATCGAGTGAATGAATGAGTTAGATACATATTTCTCCCTGTTGGGGAGACCTTTAATTAGGTTCATTCTTTTTTTCCTGATTGCTCCTCACTTTTCAAAATTTGTCTGGTTTTTAATGAGTAGTTTCATAGGTTTTTAATTGCTATGTACCAGTTTCATTTTTTCCCCCTACTGCTTTAATTTCCTCAGTTTTCAAAATGGAAAAGCAGGCTGCAGTTCCTTGTTTTATAGGTAAAATTCAGATTATACTGTAAAGTTAACAAGCAACCACCTGACTGACATCAAAGTTACAGAACTTAATCTCAAGATTAGATTTGTGGCAGGATGGTATATTTTATCCGCACAAAAATGGATGCTCGACCTGGCTATGGTAAGTGGTTGAAAGAGTGTTCCTGTATGAATCCCCTTCACTTGGTGGTTTAGTGGGAAGTCAGATTTGAAAAGACAGAAACTAGTTGCTTGGCAGTCGAAGCTCCAATTGCTTCTTGTTTTCCTCCATATGTGCTTGCTTATTTATTTGAAGATCTAGAATAAGAAGAGTTCTGTTCTCTTAAGGAACTGACTCAGTCTAGTTATTCATTACACTAGTAATGTCTGACTGGTGGCAGCACTGCAAGTTCTTAAATACTTTAGCCTCCTGAAGTCTTTTTAAACTGGGGGTGCCGGCAACTCCTATTCACACTTCGGCCAGCAGTCAACAGTTAGTGAACTTCTGGTGACGAGCATCTGTACTCTAAATAGGCTGTTACAAGCCTCCAAACGTGCCCACTCTCCCCAGTAGTTCACTAATTGTGGGTGAGGTGTGGAGCACTAAATTGTGCTCAATACCTTTATCAACATTGACCAAATGCTTACCTGAAGTGTCCAGCGGTGCAACCGTTTGATTTTTTTCTGGTTCCCTGCAGTCGGTGGGCGGGAGAGGCAGTGTCCGTGCAGGCGTGGTGGCGGTTGGAAGCTGTGATCGATTGCTTACCTCTGATGTGACCGGACCACTAAGCTCCTGGAGTGGTGGCTGGCCATAGAATCACAAGAGGGGTGTTCCATCATGGGGGCTGACATGATTGGCTGCAATACATCACTCTGCTCCAACACACCCTTCTGCAAAGGTGTCCAAGCATGTCCCGGGATGGCTAGTGGCGGCAGTGCGGTGGTGGAACTTCCGGCTTCGGATTCAGCGGTGCAGGCTGGTAAATGGGAGGACCATTCGCACTTCTGGCCAGTAATGGACGCTTTGGGGAAGATTTCCTCATGACAAGTGCAAATGGTTCACCTTTACCAGAGGTTTACAAGCCCTAGTTCACCCCAGCCTAATCAGCCGAGTGCAGAAAGGTCCCAGGCCTGCGTTGTGCGTTCCCCTATGTAGAGAAATCCTGCCTGGATCCTAGTGATCTGTTGCAGGGCAAAATCTTGCCACTAGTGAGTGACTTAAGTGGTAATGAAAAGAGGAGAACCTAACAGTTAAACAAGTGCAAACTGTTATGTCAGTCCCTTGCTACGTAACCCAGTATGCATTCATAGCTGCGTTCCTAGCTTTACGCTTGTCTGATTTTATTATTCGCAGAACTTGAGCACGGTGGTTAGTGCAGCGAGTAAACTTGCTCAGCTTCGGTGTCTTTGGCAGACGAGAGATTCGGGGCAAGTGAGTGCCACAACTTGGAGTTTAGCTGCATATACCTGTGCAAGTAAGTCACGTGGAGCTCTCTGCTTCCACCTTCCCGTCCACCCATTTCCAACTGGTTAAACGTCGTTGGGAATTTCTCAGTATATATCCGAATGCCACATAAAGTATTCTTTAAAAAAATACTTTATTTTAAATGCTATGATAAAATAGGCTCTTCAGCTGACTAGGTTGCCTCTCTTGAGGTCGAGAGGCTCTTCTGGATGGTGGTGGGATTTGACTGCGCAGAGGATTACATGCTTTCTGCCAGCCTGCGTGCCAGCAACATACAATCCGACAGCCCTGTGTGAACAGGGCATGGAAGGGAAAGGATAGCTGTAACAGTTGGACAACTTGCTCCATTTATTTGAAAGCAAAAACAAGGGAAGGACGTTGGAGTATTTAGAAGCAATGAGCCATCAGTGTGGAGGCAGTGGCAGAGATGGGGAACAGCTCCTATCAAACTGAAAGCCCGGAGTAGCAGTAATTGTGCCCTTTGTAAACTCTTCTATCAGAGGCCAGTTTACACTTGGCCCAGTAGTACAAGATAGGGCAGCATCTGGTAAGGGGCATCTGCACTTGCTCCTGCCTTATACCAGATGTTACCCCATAGTCTACTAGTGGTGGTGTACAAAATCGTGCGCCACACGCATCCCAACCCTACCCAGAACCCTACTTTTCACATCCAATGTGGTGCTAGGGGTCATCTCAGGTGTTGCGTAAGCACACTGGCACCTCAGATGACCGAACATGGCTGAACACGGCTGCGCATGAGTGGAGCGTCACCGTTGCCATGGCACCGTTGCTGGTGGATGTGAAGTCAAAGATGACCAGGCTCCACAAAGAAGATGGCAGCACGCAGACTCACACCTGGACACAGGTAGGTCTCTGGGCTTGTGGGGCTTGGTGTGGCATGTACTAGCGTTCCCATGTGCAAACACTAGAGCACATTAATAGGTAAATGCACTTTTCCCATCCAGTGGATGGGGAGCTAAGTGCAGAAACACCCTGGATTCCAAAAACCTGTGAAATTGTACTTTCAATTCGGTTGGTTCCTGGTGCTGGCATGCATTATGTACGCTTCTAGCACTGAAGCTGGGTCCCTCCCATGCCAATCAGCATAAGTTACTTCAGCAAGCTCTGAACCACTGACCTAGACAAAGGGATGCATGCTCTGACAAGATCTTTAGCTGCTGGCTGGCTTGATGGGCTGCCAAATTGAATCAATTCTGAAATCAATTATATGAGTAATTCAAAAGATCTGCTTGAAAATCAGTTTCTGTAATTGTATCCACAGACCTAGGTATACATTTTTAATTTATCTGGGGGCAGGTTTTAGAGGGACAATCAGGATGTGTATTATATAGCATTCAGCTTATGTATTTTGAAAATCATTACGTATTCTCTCTCAATTACAGCTAGAATATTTACCACTTTAATGACCACAAAGGATGCTACAGGTAATACTGCACTACTCAATGGATTTTGCTTGTGCCACTTACAGGTGTTATATGGAGAGTAGGGGTGTTTTTCCACTGTCACTAGAAGTACCCATTAAGTACCCATTAATGGGTACAAAAATGCCATTACGTACCCATTAATGGGTACTTAATGGGTACTTTTAGTGACAGTGGAAAAACACCGTAGGGGTGAGCACGAATGCAGTTTTCAGGACTCGATTCCATTCGAATATCTGAAAATTCAAAATTCGTTTGAATGTTTAAATTTGAATTGATAGACATTCTATTTGAATTCGAATGTCAAAATGCGAACGCATTTGATTGAATTTTGAATGTTTCAAATATTCATAAACATCCCTTGAGGAGAGCAGTTATAAAAGGCTTTCTTATGTGGCAGGCCCAGTATCCCAATGGATTTCCATTTTTTGGTCCTTTCTCCACTGGGATTATATCCCAGAATAAAGGCCTGCCACCATCATGCTAATGTAGACTACAATAGGCTCCACCCGAGGCAGTAGTCCACGCTAGCATGTGGATGGCAGATCCTTTTCTGGGACACAATCCAGAATAAGGCTCAGTGCATAACGGGTTTTTACCTGTACTCTCAGTGGTTCTGTGTTGTTAAATTGCATAACTGTAGAGGGAAAAATATATAATGATTGATCCAATCATTGATCCGGTTTCCTGATGTGTGTGAGAAGCAAACCTTCCAAGGCAGTGAGAGTAACGGCAGAAAAAACTGGGCACAGCCACTCAGGTCAATATCTGTAATCGGCACTGAAGAGCTCTCTTAATTTGTTGAGCCAGATAAAGATTAATTTTATTCCATTTACCCACTGTGATAGCGCAGCATTCAGTTTAGGATTTGCTAACACTCAGGGAGGAAGAAGAACAGAATTTTGACCCAGAAATGTGACATGTGGCGTTTCAAAGATGCCCCAGGAAAAAAATTGGAACTGTTTTGCACAAATCACAGCCTGTTACCAGCTGTATGTTAAAAATGGAACAGCCGCCCCAGTGGTTTGCCTTCAAATCCTCTGCACACTGATAGTTATGTAAGTAAGAGTATTTTCAGAAACATGTTTATGTATATCTCCTTTCTTGTCATTTAGGGAAGCTCTAAGTAAGTTTCTGAATTATTTTCAGTCACAAGATTATCTAAATCCTTTTCTTTTCTTTCCAGTTCTGGTCCGCTTTGTGACTATGATGGTTCTTAATCTATGGGTTGTAGCAACTATACTGCATTACAGGAAGATGGTTAAGAAGAGTGATTGAGATGGAGGGAATTCTCTCTCTTTTAAATAATAATTTGGACTGAAATGGAGACCTAAGGTACTTACGAGTAGGTTACTCCAGTTTCTGTTAATTTTTCGTTCTGTGGAATAAAGATGTGAAGGATTGGTTTTTTCCCTCCTCAATTTTTAGTGGTTTATTACCACACTATTCTGCCTCATGCCTTCACATCTCTGTTGCATTCTTGTGTTTGTCACGGGCCTAAGTTTTTAAAATCTGAGATGAAGAAAAAGTTGCAGAAGAAGAAGAGTTGGCTTTTCTACCCTTCTTTTTCCACCCATTTAAGGGGAGTCAAAGCAGCTGACAAAGCCTTCTTGTTCTACTCCCCACAAGAGACACCCTGTGAGGTAGGTGGGTCTCTGAGAGCTCAGAAGAGAGCTGTGATGAGCCCAAGGTCACCCAGCTGGCTTCATGGAGGAGGGCAAAATCAAACCAGGTATTCCCAAATAAGAGTCCAGCTCCCTAACCACTAGAGCAACACTGCTGCTGTGAATGGCCTTCCAGCAGGTGCTAGAAGGCAACCACTGGATGGCTTCCCCCAACATGATTTGCTGAGCATGATGGTTTGGTCCAGCGGTTAGGGAGCTGGACTCATATCTGGGAATACTGGGTTTGATTCTGCACTCCTCCATGAAACGACCTGGGTGCCCTTGAGCTTGTATACAATAAAGGTCATGGTTCCCAAGTGTAGAAATGGCACCTTTCAGGTAAGACATTACTCTTGTCCTTTGCAGAGAAAACTAGTTCTGTTCAAGGATCATGGCTGGGCCCAGACTTACGAATATTGCAACTTCCAATGCAGAGTTGGGGCGTGGGCGTCACACCTGACGCCCGATACTTTGTAGCAGCGGCGCTTTATGCCACCGCTACTACACGTTTACCTACTGCAGAACCATGAACTGTCACTCTGCAGTTTCAGGTAAATGTGGAGTTACCTGCCAGTTTCCCCAGCCAACATGCTGCGCACCATGGAAGTCTTACAGCTTTTATTCCACTATTCTGGATACAGTCTGTCTCTCTGGATAAGGGCCTTAAGCATCCCTCTCCCAAGTTTGAGCTTCTGTGCCTCCCTCAGTTCAGCCATTGATTGATGTGGTTGCCAGGATAAATTCCTCCACTGTAAATTTTTGGTTCATCTCAGAAGGCAACATAGATTGGTTTATAGTTCAAAGGCCTTTTTGCACTAGGCCCTCCTGAACGCGTGTAGAACGCCCTGTTCGGAACCGCCCCAGCCTGTCCCAAAGCATTCTAGACGAGTTCTGGGTATAGAGCACTTAATTGTGCTCTACACCCACCCCAGTGCGTCCCAATGCGTCCCCGGGCTTACCTGCTGCGTTCCAGAGGGAGACTATTCACATTACTGCCTCCCGGCTGCACAGGGCTCCCGCCCTCCGGCATCTCCTATTGGCTGCTGCCAACACGTCATCCTGCCAATGCATATGGGAAACTGTCCTCCATGCGTTCCAGCCAAAACACACTACAGCTGTCTTAGCTGCAGTGCGAAAAGGCCTTCTAGTTTTTCATCCATGTATGAATGGATATATTAGAGTTGAAAACAGATGTGCCAAAACAGTTCTGTTTAGAACCAGTTCAGAACAAACCAGGGGCCTATTCACACTTAGCCTTTTTCTGGAGTATATCTCAGGATAGGGGTGTGTGGCCCACATGCTAATGAAGACTCTGGAAGGCCTCACCTGGGGCTTACTGTAACCTGCACTATCATGTGGACAGCAGGCCCCTATTCCAGAATATATTCCAGAATAAAGCCAAGTGTGAATAGGCCCCAGGAGGGTTTCATATTCAATTGAACGTTCTTCAAATTGGAGGAGTTCGGTTCACCCTTGAACTGAATCAGGGGTTGTTTGAATCAGTTTGCTTGGTTTCATCTCCCTTTTTACTTTGTGTCCCAGCCTTCCCTTCTTCTCGAACATATGTGGCCTCTCCCATCACGCTTGTAGCCTTACCTGGTCCACAGGCCTCATTTTCCAGTCAGACCAGGCTAAAGTTGCCAGCCGATATACTTCTGAGTCCTCCAAGGCATTCTGGAAGTGGAAGCCCGTGGGTCTTGCGAGGAAGGAATTCGAGTTATTCAGTAAACTGCCTGGCTGTTTCTTGGTTCAAAAGTTCAATCTAGGACTAATTCAGATTCATTATGAACTGAACCAGGAATACGTAACATATTTCTAATTGAAAACAATTGTTCCAGGTGGCCAGAAAAGAAAAATGGTTACACTTCTAAATAAGCAGCAGCTATTTCTCATCTATCTTGCTCAGTGCTATGAACGTACAGTCTTTTGTGCAAGCCTTTGAATATTTGTATGATTAGAATTTAATGGAAGTTTTGTGGTAAATATGGCGCCTATTATATGACTTGACTTTGCAAGATGTATTCTGTAAATTTTTGCACTTCTGCATTGTTGATGAAGGATTTCTGTCCATGGTTCCATACATGGTTTAAGCCCAGAGGTAGACCTACCACAAAGCATTCAGTGAATGCAACAGAGAGTATTTTATTACTACAGAACGATCAAATACAAAGTGGGTTTCCAAGCATCATATAGATCAGTGATGGCCAACCTATGACACGCGTGTCACAGGTGACACGCCAAGCCCTTTTGGGTGACACACATGGTCACCCTGGCACCCTAGCAAACGAAATTCAGCATCAAAAGTCACTAATGTAAACAATGGTTCATTTTTGCTTTTAATAAAATATATATATCAAAAATATAACTTTTTTACTAGAGCTACAAATATCACAAAATATGGGTATTTCTAGAAGTGACACAGCACCTGAGTTAAGCTAGGTTTTCTTGCGAATTTTGACACACTGAGCTCAAAACGTTAGCCATCACTGATATAGATGCATCTTCTTTCCAGTGACATTTCCTGGGGGCTGAGGGCCATGGATAGTGAATGTGCACCATGCACCAGATTTGGCACTTGACCGAGATAACAAAATTGCTGGAACCAGCAGGTGTCATCACCCAAACCCAAGATTTTCAGCATGAAGAGGAACCTTTCCAATGCACATTTTGGCAGCAAAGTACTAAAAGAAGTAGTAGTATGTGATGGAATTGAGAGTTGCCAGAGGGTTCAAAATTCTGGTAGCTGATAGATGGGGCATACACATCTCTCAAGGTTTTCACTTTTCACCATCACTGTGTTTCAAAGACATGGATATGTCACCTATTTACATGATTTTACGTGAGGGAATTGTTGGGAATCATTTAAAATGGCAAACCAAGAGAAAGCCCAGCTTGACATTGCTCTTGGAAAAAATGGAATGAAGGCTAAACTTTCAGTCATGTCACCTGGGGCAAATTCGTACTTCCTCATTTGGGAATGGGAAAACCAAACTTGTCCACATGCGTACTAGTGTGCAGCTGGACGCCTACCTCCAGTGCAGATGCGTGCCTGGGTGCCGCCATCTTGAGTCCTGATTTAGGCACTAGTGCATGGGTGCTGTCACCAGGAGAACAATGATGCACCACACATGTGTGCTGGCATGCCAGGTCACATGACGCCCCAACATGCTTGTGCGGTGTGTCACCTGCCCTGGCCAGCACCATAGAGGTGTGGATGGGCCTTGTTGGAGCTGGTAAAGACCAGGAAAGGTCAAGGTATGTACACACACGGAGCACACGTAGTCACCATGCTGTGCACTCCTGCATGGTAGCTGTTGTTTCTGATTTGGAAATGGCTCCATCAGCTGCAGGTGCTCCATCCCAGAGTGGAAAGGCCCCTGCAAACTTTCAGGTTTCATGCACTGAATTTTCCTAAGTATTTCATTCAACTACTTGCAGAAAAAAAAAATCAAAACATTTGCATTAGTGTTTCAAAGAAAAGGTTATAAGAACCAGGACAACACCTGGTTTAAAACTATCCAAAATTGCCTTAACAAATTATAAGTAATCAACTGTGTTTCCAGATCAAAAACAAGGATCAAAGTTTAGTTTTTAAGACTTCACATTAAATAATATGGGATGCCTAGTGAGAAATTGGTGCAATGCCCAGTGGACTTTGCCATTAATGAGTAAGCTGATCTGTTTACGTTTAATGAAAGATGGATGTCTGGTAAGCCTACCACAGGGTCTCATTCAGATCAGTATTGGCTGCACGTTGCAGATGCAGCAAAGCTGAGAAAATTCAGTCAGTCCTGGAAAACACAGGCTCAGCTGACCAGCTAGGAAGTTTTATGTAGGACAGTTAATAGGCCACTTTTATGAACACATACTTGAGATTTAAGTTGCACTGAATTATTGCTTTAGATATATAGAGTTCTGAGCACTTTAAAGGAAAAAAAATATGTCCTCAACTCTTTTTTTAAACACACAATACCAATCTTGTCCACAACATGAACTGACACCTTCTTATGAAAACCCTTGATGGTTCAAAAATGCTACACAAAACAAATCTTAAAGGCATGACCATTTTTCCAGTACTGAAACTCTTCAGGGTTATTCAACACATGAGAGCATCTTTGCCATTCTGAATCCTGAAACCATAACTCCATACAGAGTGTTACTTGTGCAGGTGATTTTTCCCCCCCCCAAAAAAGTTGTCAACTTCAGGTATTATTTTATCTTACTCAAATAGTTTATTTAAAAATATATTTATATATATATTTCTTCCAATTCAGCTCTTCCCACAAATAACAGTTTCATATAAAATATGTATGCATTCAATGAATGGAAACAGCTTTTACTGTATACATGGTTAAAAAATAAGATTTGTATGCAAAATATGCATTTCTTAAAATATGTTGTATTCTTTGCTATTCAAAGCAAACAGGCAAAGTGATAAATACTTTTGCTGTGCCATTGGGGCTTCAAGGATAACTAAGGGTGCAGTCCTATGGTCACACCGGGCAGGGGTGAGTTAGGATACGAGGAATTCGTGGTGCCCCACTCTGTGGTTCTTAAGTGGGCAAAAACTGCAGGGAAAGTGTGGTACCACTACTAATTTTCAAACATTTTGCTTCCTTAATGGCTGAGGTCTGGAAACGATGAATTCCCAGGATTAAGAAGGTGTGTGGTCCTGCTCAATTCCTATCAGTAGAATTGTGATGAAACAAAAAAAAAAGCTCTATGTTCTGTATGGGAGGAATGCAAAATATTTTGTGGCATTTGTTTTCCCCCCTTTTGCTGGTATAACTTTTATCCTGCCTGCCCCAATGAGGACAGGTGAGGATTTACTTTCAAGTAAGGGACTAACGGCAGCTATGACACTTTAGGGCTGCACCCTTAAATAACGTACAATTTAAATTATGGGACGCACAACCTTTCTTCCCCCCACCCTCCCACTCCCCAGCAAGTGAGTTTAAACAAGATAATTGAATAAATAGTAGGTGAGTGATGTTTTATAAGCCCAGTCCACTGGAATCATCTTCCATGTGTGACCCACCAAAGTGAATTCCTATTCATTTTAATGGGGCTTGAATGAGGAAGACACACTTATTCTTATGTGCCTTGCTGGATTATGCAGAATTCTGCTTTAAGGAGTCACATCCTAGAGTAGCGCAAAGATCAGATAGTTAATAATACAGCAACATATAGTAAACAGTTTAACAGGAAAGTGTAACCCTATGGAATATTAAAAATATAAAAGGCAATCCCAATAATGAAAAAATATTTGAAAACAATTTAATATTGTATACATCTATAATACTGCTGCCTTATTCTTTCTTCAAATTGTTCAAAGTAGGATTGTAATATATAATTTAATATTCCATAAATTATGCCTTCAGGGCAATTTTCCTATTAATTTATTCACTACGTTTAATTTTTCTCTGATCTCCGTATTAGTGATGGTTATACCAGTCACAGCACTGCACCTTTGTTTTTGCTATGATGTTAAATAACTTTTAGTCATCTCCTTTCAAACAACTATTAAAGAAAACAATTTAGTGATATCTCTCATTTCCTTCACTTAAATGTTAAATTCTGTATTTCATTAGGATCACACTATCACACAACATATATATGCATATATATGTATATACAAGGGGGGAGATTGAGGCGACTACAATAGAATTGCTTAAACTGCTGTCATGTTTAACATTATATCGTATTGTAGTTGTATAAAACATGCTATCTGCGATAAATTATGGACATGGCATGAATGAGCTCACATAAATTATATCATGTACAAAATTAAAATTTTAAAAATCCGATTAAGTGCCTCCAAGGCCTTCTCCACCCATATGTTCTCAACAACACAACTTAAATTATCATCCTATTCCTAACATTTTGTGCTGAGAGAACAGGATTCAAAATGCTTAAAATTAAATCTACAGTATGCTTCATACATTAAAGATCGGTGACAGTCCTCGGTTACTGTGCAGTGAAAATGTAAAAACAGTTATAGAGTTTTTTTAATATTCAGAAATAAAAAACACACACACACCTAGGATAGTATTCAAAAAAAGAAAGGCAGAATGAATGTTCGTAGCACTTAATAAAGGTGATATAAAACTGATGACTAATATTGACGATTGTATAAACAGCAGGATGGAAAGTATGCCTATGCCTGAAAGATATATATATATATTAGTTCTAATCCTATCCGTTCATTGTTTCTGAAATCAGCACCTGACGCTTCTCTCCCCGTCCAAACCCTTCCAGATATACATTCAAAACAGACTGACATAAACTATCATGTGTAAACATAGTGCACTATATTGTTCTGCCACAAAACAAAATTGCATCCTACAAGCCGGTAAACCCGCCCTCTCTTAAATATCTACAATGGAACAAAATAAACTTAAGGCATTCAAGACAAGTAAAAATGGCCTGCCCTTTATGTGATGACTGAAATGATTCATAATCTTGTAAGCTGCTGCAAAAACATGCAGTTTTCTGATATGCACGTATGAAGGACAAACTTCAACTCTATGGCTTTATACAAGTGCATAGTTGCAACAGCAGAATGGTATTTGAATATGTATAAAAATAAAGTGGAAAGTTTCTTTTTAAACCCTCTTGCAGCATTAACAGTACAATATACATATTTACACAACACATACACAGTTATGGTCACTTCTTAAGGATGCATTCTTCAATGTGACAGGCTTTTCCCACCCACCACACCTTTCATTATTATTATTTTCCTGGCAAACTGCTGGTGACTTTTCTCTATAAAAGCTGAAAAAGGGTCGGATTCTTCACACTCCCTCATTCCTTTAATTCCTTCCGTGAAGCATAGTGAGAGGACTTTCAAGAGAGGATTTGGAAGCATCTTTGTTCTACTACCAACCATTCTTTGTTTGACCAATCATCCAGAGAGATTAATACTAGAGAACATGGGAATTATTAGCAAGATGTAACTTCAGGAAAGAAAAAAAAAACAGAAAAGCATTTTGTAAACATCTGATATATGTATCTATGGAACTGTCTCTCGGGAACATATATATATATTTCAAAAATCCTGGGATATGATGCTTTTCAGTCTTATTTCCACAGGAAGAAAATTGTCTTCAACAGGGACTGCATTCACAGAAGGCAGTTAGCTGAAAAAATAAAGACAAAAAGATTTCTTTAGTAAATTGACCGGGGAAGGAAGTTGGAAAGTAATAAGACATTGATCTCACACTGCGTTGGTCCCAAAACAGAATTAGAAAAAGGATACTGCTAGAAGTTCTACCAAAAATGGGACTGGTTAGCGAGGACAGAGGAGCCCTCTATTCTCTTAGGGGATGGTATAGAATGTGGCTGTATCCCAAGATCTACCTGGCCTGCAAATTTACACAGTCCATACCCCCAAAATATGACTATGATACTCCCTTGAATATAGAGGCATGGGGGGGGGGGCATGGAAAAGCAGGTCTTCTGTCCTTTTCAAAGTCTACATGCCTGAAATGGGGGGAAAGGCTAGGCTTGACCAAAAAATCTAGCCCAGCGGTTCTCAACCTTCCTAATGCCACGACCCCTTAATAGAGTTCCTCATGTTGTGGAGACCCCCAGCCACGGGGGCAGAGCAACTGGGAAGTGGGAGGGAAGGGCAGGGGGAGACTTGTCGCGACCCCTCTGAAAGGGTAGCTCGACCCCCAAAGGGGTCCCGACCCCCAGGTTGAGAACCACTGATCTAGCCCCATCTGTGGCTTCAGGAGAAGCAGAAGCAGAAAGAAGAAAATGGAGGAGGAGAGGAGGAGTTGGCTTTTATACCCCACGTTTCTCACCCTTAAGGGGACACAAAGCGGCTGACGTCCTGCGAGCAAGGTGGGGCTGTGAGAGCTCAGAAGTGACTAACAGTTAACACTCCAACATACTAACCACAAGACTAAACTGGCTCATAGAAAGGGGAGAAAGCAGGGTTCTCTCATCCCCCTTCCATCCAAATGAGGTATGGTCCTTGACTAACAAAATACAGGAGGGATTTATATTCTCCCTTCAACATATTGACGAAATAGCTAAAATGACAAAGGAATTGTTCTAAAACTAAAATGTCACATCAATGTAGCACAAAAGCCAAACTGCATCTCAAGCTCATAGCGCTATCAACAAATGCAATATGTAAGTCGCTAGTTAAGAGAAAACTGGCACCACACTTCAAAACAGGGTCATGTTGTTGCCCACATTTGAGCAATAACACAAAATCTGAACAAGGTATAGATTTTACTGATGAAAGGGTTTGCTGAAGTTAGTAACACATATCTGAAAAGCATATTATGGCACAACTGAGACGTAAATTGTGTAGTACTTTGAAGCTTAGCTGCGTGCTTCAACAAATCTGAATTTATTTTTCAAGATGTAAAATAGCTTTTGAAGCAGGTTTAAGCCAACAGACTTCAACCGTCTGTAAAATACAAAACGCATGCTTTATTCTTTTGGGGGGAAATGGCTTCATTCTCCTATTTTCACCCATTTACCTCTTCAGAACAAACATACGGTTATCATCATCGCTATCATCAGGATCGCTATCGCTCTCAGCAGCGCCAAGATTAAAATCAATATCAAAATCAACATCATCAAATGACCAATCCCAGTTCCTACATGCCATATCAATCCATCTGCAAAATGAGGTTTTAAAGTTTGTGAGCCACAATCGACAAAAGAACAGATCTTCACGTATCAGTTTCACACAGACTTTCTCCTTACACATTTTTGTAACATAGCGCATTACAGAGTCTATTACAAGCAATTTCATTTCTACAATCCTGCCTATTTAGAGTGAAATAAGCATAACTAATAAAGCTTGATAATATTCAAGCATGGTATCCTTTCCTCCACAGGGGGGAAAAAAATCTGTCAGTGGCCATAAATCTTAAATTCTGAAGAAATACATCAGAACCTCTTGACGTTTGGTATGGAAGAGAAGAGGGGACTTGCCTAGGGGCAATTAGTGAGTTTGATACATGCTTATATAGAAAGTTCTGGAGTAAACATTGTGATGACAAACAAGGTATGCAGGCAAAACATTCAAGGTTTTGAATCATCTTTCTTTGTAAACATATATTCCACATTAGAAAAGTCTTTGAATCAAGCTTTGAACTCTAAGATACATTGACTCTGACATGTTCAAAAATTACAACTCGTTAACTTTTTAACCTTATTAAAGAGTCAGTCACACTACAGATTTGCTTATACTGTTTCATATGAAAGGGACAACACAAATTGGTAATACACAAATGAGTCCCAGGTTCATCGACACTGTCTTCTGAACATCCCCTAGCTACTGCTTCTATGGGCCTTGAAGTTCAGCATACAAAGATGAATCTACGGGCCGTGCTTGGCTGTGAATCAGACAGAAGCACGTGTAGATTCTACCTGCTCAGTGAGACATACAGGCTCTCCCCAAACTCCTTGCAATTCAGAGGGAACAAAGGGACCATCCTTCCCTTGCATTCAAAAGGGAATTCTACTTTTAGGAAGTTCACCTGAGGTTGGGTAAATATGTTTAGAATGCTTTCCTAGCCGATCAAACATGTTAAAAGATTAAAGTATTCAACTAGTAAAGTCCTTTTGTAAACATGCCTGAAATGTGCCTCTATGACCTCGAAGGTCTAGGAATGTGCCAAACCACTGTGCTGCTCATGCTTTGCCAATGAATTTTGTAGTTCATTAACTCTGACACTGTATCAACCCACCCACCCAACTCTGAGGGTTCAGGTCTGGTGCCAAACCAAAACAGTGGGAGTTTACACTGAACAATTAGTTGGATTGATTCCTCCACTCCTGTCCCACCCTGACCTACCTCATTCGTTTTCCCACATGTCTGGCCTATGCCAACACATTCTCGGAAATCTCCTGCATGTCTGGCCTGTCCCAGGTGAGTTCTTGACCACCTCCCTCATCTTTGTTGCTTTATCTTTCACGTGACCCAAGGAAAGCAGGCTGATCAGCCTAATGAAGAACCACATGGCCAATGGCAGCAGCCCAGCCTGGAAGATGGAGTGGTGTGAAAAGGGAAAGAGGCCGGGAATGTAGTGGCCATGGAGAAGCAACAGGAGGGAGGAGGCCTCGGACATGCGTGAACAGGCTGAGGACACAGAGACAACAGTGGGGAACCATACTCCAAACTGTTGGAATCAAACCTCAACATGAGTCAACAGTGCGAGGCAGCTGCAAAAAAGGCAAACGCAATCCTGGGGTGTATTAGGGGAAGCATAGAGTCCAGATCACGTGAAGTTATTATCCCCCTCTACTCTACCTTGGTCAGACCTCATCTGGAGTACTGTGTCCAGTTCTGGTCACCCCAGTTTAAAAAAGACGCTGACAAGCTGGAGCAGGTTCAAAGGAGAGCTACCAAGATGGTGAACGGTCTGCAAACCATGTCCTATGAGGAACGGCTTAAGGAACTAGGAATGTTTAGTCTATCAAAAAGAAGACTGAGAGGAGACATGATAGCTGTTCTCACTCTCTCAAGGAAGGACTAGAAACAATGGGGTGAAACTGTAGGGGAAAAGATTTAGTTTAGATGTTAGGAAAAAATTTCTAACAGTAAGAGTGATCAACCAGTGGAACAGGCTGCCATGGGAGGTGGTTGGTTCCCCTTCGATGGAGGTCTTCAAGCGGAGACTGGACGGCCATCTGTATGAGATGGTTTAGGAGATCCTGCCTTGAGCAGGGGGTTGGACTCGATGACCCAGGAGGTCCCCTCCAACTCTACCATTCTATGATTCTATGATTTGTCTGTCGTGATCCGGCTTCATGACCTGACTAGGCCCTGGGAAGCAAGGAGCAGCAGCTGGGGGCTGTTGCTATTTGCCGGCTGTTGCTATAATACCCAGGCTCTGATCGGCTCAGTCCTGGAGACCAACAAAGTAATGACTGGCCTGATTAGCACAGAAAATGGAGAAGGGGGAATAAAGAGGCTTGAGGCATCAGAGATAGCAGGAAAGTAGACCACAAGTTTTTCCTTGCAGGGCTTTAAATACAGCAATCAAAATGAGCGTGGAGGAAATGACCTAGAGGCAAAATCTGGTGCTTTGTAAGTCAGAGGTCCTGGTGATGTCACATCCCCTGGTCAGCAGGAAGAGAAGGGCACTTGTCCTTTTTCTCTCCACATGGCTGAGAAACTCCATTATTGCCTAAGGGCAGCTGCATGGAGTACAGGGGGAATCCCCACAGCAAGCTTATTTAGTTTTCCCTAAACCGAAATAATAGAACCGGATGCAAACGCCTGTTCCCATTACTTTTAACTTAATCGCGTTCGATCCGGATTCTGAGGATCGTACGTGGCGTACGTGACTCAAGGGGGGACTCAAGTGGCTACTTTTTAAAAGCCGCTTTGCAGGGCTGCCCTGCCCTCTTCCTCCTGGCATGGACATGCCACCCATAACAGACCCCTGCACGGAGCCTAGCTGGGTGGCTGCCGCTTGCCTGGATGGATGAAAAACAGGCACCGGCAGCCAGCAATTCTTTGCCTTCCTCTCCCTATTTCCCAGGGCACACAGCAGCAGCAGCAACTCAAACCCCCTTCACAGCCACAGCCTTTAAAACAGAACCTCCAGGGCTTTCCTTTCCTTTCCCTTTTTTTAAAGGTCAGAACTTTCAGAGAGCTAGAATTGTGCAAAACTGCAACATTGTTATTAAGGTGTGAAGAGGCTAGATCGCTACAGTGTAGCTTTAAGGACTGGATTTTTATAGTGGCTGTTTTGAGGGTGGATTTTTTTCAATGAAATCACTATCTTTGGAAGCAAGCTATTGGGGGAGGGAAATCCTAAACATGGATTCTCATCCCTTAACACGGTAGGGTCCCCACAGTAAAAAATGTAAAACGTTTCAAGCACACGATCCAGAGTGAGACCTGTTGAAATCAGGACTGAGATTCACCACACTTTGGGGTAGTTTAACACGGAGAAAGTGTGTTAAAGCCAAACTGCCGTGCGGACTCCGAGGATTGAAAATGTTTTGAATCCGAGATAAGGTTGCCGTGAAGACACGGCCACAAAGAATTCAGCACCCTGGTGGCACTGAGCGTGTACTACAAGTTTATGGAAAGGAAAATTCTTGGCTTCTTTTACTCTTCGAGGTTTGCCCTTAACCAGTGAAAGAGCTATACAGAGAGGGGCTGAAAATGAGGCCAGGGGAAAAGAAGCTGAGCAGCTTTTGTGGTTACTACAATTGTAGAACTGGTTTACAGAAGGAGACCTGTGGTTCGAGGCTTGTTATGAATTATGTCCGCCATGCTTCCTTCAGCTTTGATATGAAGTAGGCAAATTCCATTCCCTGCTGAGGCCCCTTCCAACTCCAATATTTTATGATGCTATAAGCATACCCCTAGCCAATTGCTGAATATATACACGAAAACAAACAAGGAAAAGATAACTTAAAAATTCACACTTGCTAAGTGTACTTCTAATAACAAGAAGAAGAAGAACAAAAAGATCTAATCTTAACTCTAACCCCTGAAGTGGGAAAAAAAGAGATTCATTCATGTCAGTTTTCCTCCATTACTTGCCAGGTTCCTAGACTGACTCTTTTAAGCATCTTGTACTAAACGTCTCTAGAACAACAGCAATCTCCCTCCCATTTAACATATACTAAAGTACTATATTTTTCTTTCTTTCTTTCTCTCCCTCCCCCCGTTCTGTCTATTTGTGAAGTACAGTAAATATTTTTAAAATGTTTGGCATCAGTGAGTGTCCATGTGCAAAGTGAAGACATTCCAAAAACAGACTTTTTTAAAAAAGCTGCATTCAGTGATCTCTCATCAACAACAGAAGGTACTTATTGCAGCCAAATCTTTCAAATAAAGCGTGTGGGCGTTTCCCCTTCCTTTCAAAACTTACAACTGATATATAAAAGCAGGAAAATAGAGGAAATGGAGCTTTTAAGAAAACTGCTGTACTCTGTTCAGAGCCTTTATAAGAGCTCCTACCACAACAGAATGCCTGTATTTGATCAACCTTCCCAGCGAGGCATGTTTCAGATTTGGTTATACTAGAAGTTGCACCCTGAAGTACTGTCTAGAGCTGAATGGAATTGTAATTCCAAAAATCTGGAGGGTATGAGGCTGGTGTAAGATGAATTAGTGCTATATATTAACTATTCAATTATAATATAAATGCATATTCGTTCTCCTTTTTTTGGAAGGGGAAAAGACGGTTAGAGACTTCTTGTATTTCTTCCTCTCTCATAGGTGTGGGAGGGAGGGACACATATAAGACACTTTCTGTGGTGGCCCCCAGACCCTGAAGCAGCCTCCCTCTTGAGGATTGGCAGGCAACCTACAGTGCCTAGTTAAAATATTCCTCTTCGTCCAGGCTCCCTCTGAGTGCTGTCCTGCCAGGGAGGGAGATGGGAGGGAGGGAAAGATGGAAGGAGGATTATATTTTAAATATGTTTTAAATGTTTTATTTATTACTGTTATGACTTGTTCTTGGACATTTTGGTGGAAGAAAGGATATAAATGGCTGGCTGGCTGGCTGGCTCATAAACCAGTATCCAAGTATATCTAACTCTCCGTTAAATGGCAGATCCAGCACAGCACTTTCATTTCACATTCTGAAAGCTGGTGCTACATGTTGTCAGCCTGCCAAACTGCGGTCTGAGGCCTGGCTTTGTCCCCTGTATGCATGGATACTGAGCTACAGTGCATATGCTGGATTTGTGAGAGTATGTAGCATCAGCTGCTATGATGAAAGAAGTAAACAAAGTGATATAGGACCTTTTTGCCATTCTTTTGGCAAGGAATCATCGCACTATGCAGAATTAGGCACTATATATTTAACTTTATGCTTCACAGTGCAAATAGTTACAATAATATGTTCTGCCAGGTGCCAAGCTATACATTTGGATCATGAATATTTTTCTGTAAGTCTCTTGCAAAGCTACTTGTCCTTAGTACTGTATGCATTTTGCTCTACTCCCACAAAAACAAAGCCTGGAAAAATACTGGTTGGGGTTGTGGATTCCTAAGTTTAAATTGTCTTTTAACATACTGCTCGTAACACATACCTCTCTTGTTTTTTATATTGGGGACTTCGTTATTTGAGATTCTTATTTTTCTTTCTTTAACATGATTGCTCAAGTTTAGAAAAAGCATGAAAGTAGTAAATTAAAAAGTGGGTGGATTTGAATGCCTGCTACACATGCTTGCTCCTTTTCATCTAACTCATGAAGCTTTTTAAATTTCCAGTCTCATCTGTACTGTTGTATCAGCATTCTATGCACTTCCATCCTACAGGAAGGCATTCGTCGTAGCACTAAATAATGGCTATACCTAATATTAAAAACGTACCAAGATTTGTAGAAAACAATCTACAAGAAGTTAAAATACAACGTGCATTCTGTGCACTTCACTTTTTAAATGTGATTTAAAATTTTAAGTAGCTTTCTCTAATTCACCTAGAATACCTTTAATAACCTTTTCAGTCTGCTTCTTGACACCAATGTTACCTCAAATTTCCTATGTTATTCTGTAAATAACCCAAATGAGAAACAGGACAAGTCCTGAAAACCTATAGTAAAGAATATCTGTATCTCAGAGTTGGCGTATTCTCAGAGGTGGATTCTGGTTGTTGCAGATGTTTAGCCAACAGATTAGGTGCAAAAAATGGTAATGGTCCACGTGATGTTACCTAGCACGGTAGCAAAACATCTTCAACAATCAAATCCAGATAGAACTACTACAATGGAACATGTTCTGAAACGTAAACAAATTCTTTGTGGCATGCCACAGATGGATCAATAAATGACAATATTGTTTCTTTCACAAATATATATCTGAAATTAAGTTTGTGTTTTAAGAATTAATAGCGTTGTTAAAAAATGCAAAAATTTCTATGCAGTATTATTCCCATTCCTATGAAGCTCTGATTATTCTTGCACAAAGTTACTTTGAAAAATATTGTCATTTAAACTTTCCACAGTAAATTCTCATGGTTAACATGCACTTATGCTTCAGTGACTGATCCCTATTACTTACTGTTGAAATGTTAAAACACTGTACAGAAAAAAACATAATCAGTGAAGAATAATTCGAAGGACAGGCCCAGAACTAAAAAATAAAATAAAATACACATGTGATAAAAATGCAAGAGCCAAAAGATACAATGTATGTTGTGCTCATTCAGGAAGATCTTGAGAACCTCAACTTGTCTTCAAGAGTCCAGCCTTGAAAAGAGTTTTTGCATTTTTAGCATTAAGGCAGAAAATACCTAATGCCACCTATAGTATATGCTTTTGAAAATTATAAAGAGATGGCACCTTTAACAGAGTATGAGCTCTCCCCCATGAGAAAGACGAGCCAAAATGATGTCAAAACAGATACTAACTGGAGTCATTTGGATCCAGTTTGCCTAAATATTTCACTATTAAAAGCTTGAGCTCGAGTTACCCATGAAATAAATCCATCATGTTATGTAACTGCTATACTGACAATGGAGAGAATTTGGATTTTTGCATGAAGAAAGGAAGTCTAACACTATGAAAGCTGATGAAGATGCAGACACAATAGTTTCCACTTTTAAAAATATGGCAAGCAAGTGAAAGAATATTAAGAAAACTATGAAGCCAAATCTTGGCTTCTACATACAAAAAGAACTCACATATTCTTGCAGCAAATTCCAGAATGTTTCTAGCCCATCAACAAAAAAGATACGCATGTGTACAGTATGTGTGGCAAACTACTGGGGATTGGCTGTCCTTTGGTAAAAATTCTAAATCAAACAGTGCAAAAATGCAGCCATTTGATATCTTGAACTTGTGAAGCACAGCAAAGTCTCATCTTCAAGGTTAGGTAACTTTAGTTTAAACTTTAAAATGAAAGACATCAACAGAAGATAGATTAACTGATTTGGAAAGGACAAAAATAATTTGAAGAAGAGCATTCAACTGCTTCAGTGCTTCCACAAATGCAATGAACAAAATGATATATTTATCGCTTTGATAAATAAATTTGACTGTTCCATTGGCCTTTGACTTTCAGTTCAGATCCTACAGTATGAAAACTTTCTAATTTTTTTCTGTGCCATGAAAACTTGCTAGCAAGACTAAGAAAAAGAGTCATCGTAGGGTAAGATTTCTTAAATTAGGGAAATGGATTGGGGGAAGGAAAGCAGAATAAAGTCAAGGATATGGGAACAATTTACAGGCATTACAAGAGTCAAATTCCAGGGCTGTTATCTAAAAAGACCAAGAATTTAAAACTAGGCTATCAGAAATTTCTCACATGCTGCTTTTTACCTGGGAGGAAAGCCTTCCTTTTTATTTGGAGGAAGTTGTTTGCTTGGCCGTCTGACAGACTGGTTTGGCTGTACCTTCATGGAAGTTCTTGGTGATGATCGTGCAAAAGGATCTGGCGTTGGAGGTTTTTTGGGAATCTTTTTCCCAAGGTGGCTCACCCATTTCTGCTGTTCCTCTGTAGAGTTGGCTAACAGTAGTAGATTCTTTACAGTTGCAATATCATAAATTACTGAAACATAGTAAAACAAGCAGTTCAGAGTACACACAAATAAAATTATTTTCATGCTGAATTGAAAAATAAATGTATGCAGCTCCCAACAACAGTCATTACAGCCCAAACGATTTATTTATGAACAACCTCTGGCTAAATTCTCCTGATGGTACCAAGAGGCTCAATTTTTGGCTTGAAGGTAAAAGTACCCATTTCTAAAGAGATGTCAAATGGGAAGATGACCTTCAAAAACCCTGAATAAGCTCCAGATTCCTGATGTCCACTCAGAATGCAAACAATTATTTTGAATTTATCCACATATTCTGAAATCACAGGACTGCCTTTTCTTTAAAATGTATGTAAGCAGAAGCCTGAATTACAAACCAATCATCTGGATGAAACATAAATTAAGGAAAGCATGTTCTTTTTTAGTCCTTTTCCAGATACCTTTGCAAGGTGCTATAATCTCTTCCATTTTGTCCATATGATCTTTATGACATTTTATATGACAGCGTCGACATTCCAAAGCAGGAGGAGGTTTGAACATGTGCCACAGTGGTTTCATGCAAGCTTCACAGTTGGTTGGAAAGTGATACAGAGTAGGGATGAACTCATGTCCTTTGTGGCAAATATAGTTTGACTTCTCTCCAGCTGACTCTGTCGGAAATTCTTGTTCCTTTTTGCTTTCTCCTTCATTATCATACAAAATCTGAAAGTAAAGCCAGAGAGAGCCATGCTGATAAGGACACACCACGCTTTCCCAAGAAATTGAAAGTGGTCACACTTAAATGTGACTAGAAACATTAAGGTTGTAAAATGCAATTAAACTAAAACAGCAAAAGAAAATACAGCCACGCTTTGAAAGCATCCTGCTTACCCTCCATAATTTTAAATTTAATTTGACTTGATTTGCTTTTAATCTGCTTAAGCTTTTCTTTTAACTTTTCAGATCTTGGTTTTTAGTTTGTTGTAACGCACCCTGAGACCTAGGTGGGGTAGGGTGGAACATAAATGTAAATAAATAAATAAAATGAGGATGAGAATACAAGCTAGCTCCTGCAAATTCCTTTTGTGAAAATAAAAGTCTTCTACCAAATGTTTGGGACTTGTATCCAGAAGAGGTTCTTGCCATAAGAGAAGTGTTACAACTTTCAGATATAGGAGTCACAGGAAGAAAACAAACACTGATGAAAACCATCTTCTCTTTCCACCAGCAGAGGCATCCCAGTATATACATTTTATATGTGAAAATCATTTCTGTAATCACTTCTTCCATAGTTCAGGTCTGAATGTTTGGGGCTTTACGCATATAGGGCCCTCTTAAATGTTAGATGAGTCTCAACAAGCGTATTGATGGGATGGAATAGGATTATGCATTTTGAGCGGCATGATAATGTTTTCCCAAATGAGAATCGTCTGATAACATTAAAAAAGAAAATAATAATAATTTGGTCTTTAAATGTTGTGAAATTCTAGAGAATGAACTTTTGGAGAACATTCTCAAAGAGTATTTTCCAGCCTGAGAACCCACATAGAGTATCTTTTTTTTTTCTAGGTGAAGAATTTAATTGACTTGCAAATGCTAGAGATCCCACATACAGTATCTCTATTATTTTATGAATATTTCTATCCCACACTATACTCAAAGGTTTCAGATGGGTCACCATAAAACCAGCATAAAAGCAAATTAAGTACAAGCAGAATGTCAAGTATTATTTAAAGAAATGGAAAACTAGAAAACTTTCAAAGATTCCCAGAGAATATTCTTTTGAAGCATATCCTGAGAATAGTCTTGCTCTTGGAGAAGAGCCTTCTAAAATAAAATCAACCCACATCACTAGAGAGTAAGTGTGGCGAATCATTTCCAGAAGTTCCTTGACAGCGTCCTTCGTGGTGCTGCGCGCAACACTCACACTCCCCCCCCCCCCCCGCCACCTTCTATCAAGGCAAGCAAAGGCAGCATCCCACTTAAAGTTCTGAATTGGGCATAGCCTAGGAAAGTCAGAAAGCCCCAAATCTGAAATCCCCACCCTGGGTGCAGCTTTTGTATGCTTGGAAGGTCCTTTGAATCAGCACAGGGAGACGCAAATAGATATTAGAGTTACACAGAAACAACCCTCTCCTGGGGTACTCTGTTTTCCCTTCCTTAGTAATATAAGGATTGCAAGCAGCTCTGGTAAACCTTTAAAAATCTAGTTCACTTTACATGTAAATTAGCTAGAACAGTTTGCACTCATGGTTTAGAGGTATTTGCAAGACGGAGTACTTAAGAAAAAATTTCAGAATGCATTTTACCCAAAACTACACTGATGTGTCAATCTCGTAATATAAATTTTAAAACAATTTAAAACAAACTGTATATTTAAGGGAGACATGTCACTTCATTTTTATTCTCGCCTCATTTTTTTTACTAATAATCTCTAAAATGGTGTACCTGGAAAATCCTAGGAATATCTTTGGAATCTGCTCTGTATACATCGGGTTGCGTGACAGACCGAACATGGAACAATTTGCTGTGGAACACATGTACAAAAATAAAGAAATTAAAGGATGAAACAATAAAGTCTTTATCAAAGTCTGTGAAGGCTCTTCTTTTATTTCACCAAAGTTCAATTCAGATCACTAAAAAAAAAAAAAATTAAAATCCATCAAAGTAATAGGGATTTTTTTTAAAAAAAAATCCTGTAAATTAATAGATTTTAACCGGAAAAAATCTCTTCCATAATTATTTTATCCTTGTTTTCTTATGTACTGTTCAAACTAACAGCAGCAATTAGTCAATATAACAAGGTATATAATATTGACTTTCTATGACAAAAAATAGGTAGGATAGACCTTAAAGCTCACATATTAAAATATACATATATATTCATACATATAATAATATTCTTTTTATTTAATGACCTTCTTCACACTTGAACAACCAACCAAAATGTGCAGGAACTAGGACAGGCCTGGGGAAGTTGCAAAGGACCTCTACATGAGTGCCATGTTACAATTACATCATTAGACGATGCCACAGAGCCTGGTCTTGTTTCCAGAGCTCCAAAAGGCCTTGGGGAGGAGGGTTTCAGTCCAGCACAGGTGATCAGAGTTCCTCCTCCATCCAAGGGTCTCAATAAATGTGCATAAACAGAGCCCTGTTTTCCGTTTTGAATTTTTTTATAAATAAATACCTGTTACACTCTTGAACCTAGTAAATGCTGCAGGCTGTGACACTGACAGCTGAACTGAGACATAATCACAGCTGACTGTGTATTCTTTAAAGAAAAGTTTAGAGGGAATCTATGTGATTCCACAAGCTTGCACATTTAATCAGAGCTACAAGACTCAAAGCACTGTAGATATACAAGCCTTGTAGTGTTAATATGTATTCCTGAAGTTTTTAAAAAAGCTTTTGATATTATTAATTTCAAACATATGCTAAGAATGAGCGCAATTATAGGATAATACTTACTCTATGTCCAAGACCATGTAGGGGTTCGACTGCTCCTTATCTTGCTCATTGTGATAGAATAATATCTTCTTGCTGCTGACAACTATATACTGGATTTTTTAAAGGGAATGAGAGAAAGAATCAAAAGCAAGTTGGCCACTAAATCCATGGCATAAACATTTCTTCTTACAAAGGTACCTGCTAATATGAGTTGGGAACAAATAGAGAAAATGGATAAATAAAACTTCTCTTCTCCATAACACAAAGTTTTAATCTGTGGTTTCCTCTACTTCTTCTTTTATATGTTTACACAAAACTCTATACACTCCTCTATAGGTGATTCACATGAAGTAAAAATTAAAAATCACAAACTTATAACAGATCTACAGTATCAAAAAGCCGTGTGAAAGACTTATTATCTTAATGAATTAAACTGCCCATGGAGAACTTTGATTTCCCCTGTTCTTCAGTTTCTCAGCAGTCCAGGGCAGGCAAAAGCAGGGGGAACCTTCCACTAAGAAAAGAGAAAGCAAAACAACAGCTCTTTTCCCCAGATATGAATATAATTTTAATCCCTTTCAACTTTTAAACAGCAACATTTCAAAAATATTATGCTGTGGGGTACTGAAGCAAGCAAGCAAGCATAATTGTTAGTTCACTTGAAGGCCCAGAAAATGTTCTTTCTTACCTTTTTAACCCATCCAAATTTCTTTGTGTTTCGGGCAGGCAATGACAGCCAGCCCTCTAATCGTGACTCTGAAAAGGATTGAAGTAAATATTCAAACAAATAATAAGGCACCTTGTTCTGTTTTGTTTTAGCAGTAAAATCAAATTCATACTTTTTTTCAAAGCTATAGCCTGCTACAATTTTCTCAGAAGAAATTACTACGTATCAAGCAGCAATAGCTTAGAAGGAAAGCCAAGCCAAGCTCTGTTCGACAAAACCCATCACGAGAAACATTTCACGAGTAAAACCAATCAGGTTCAACATCAGGAATATGTAAGACACTTCTTACTATCTATGGAAATGTCTGCTGAAATCCATTCAGTTTCCTTTTTCAAAAAATAAAATAAAATGAGTGAACACATTTTATTGCTAATATAACTTTGTTATAAATTATCCTGGGGATGCCCTGTTTTTAGTTCTACATATAACTCAAAATAAAACATTCCCATGGAGCTCTTAAATTGGGCTATTTATGAAAGCACAACAGCTAGCATAAAAAGTAACTGCTTTCCATGCCATCACCTGTCATGGAAGCTGATAAAATCATTTCCCACTAAAATTAACTTCTAGGTTTTAATGCCTTTCTTTAAATTAAATACCTAGGCCTTGACTTGGAGAAAATGCCTCTAGATTTATTAAATCTATTACTTTTAGTAGTCTCTCGCTTAAGTTTTTAACTCTGGCTCATGACTCATCCATTAGTACAAGGTAAGCCTTTTCTGCTATCAATCTGCAATATGTTTCTCTTTCAGATACAGAGGACAATTTCCTTCTAGTGAAAGCCTAAGGGATTATCTGGGGGTGGACAGATCAGGTTATTTTATCTTTGTCAGGTCACAGAGAGGAAACGGGAGATTCGAGCAAGCTAGATTCTTATTGTGAAGTGCTCCCTCTGTTGGTTCTGATGTGAAGCAACTCAAGGTTAGTATTCCTAGTTCTACAAATGTGGATCTAGACTGCCTGCTCCATGAATGTAATGGAAAATATTGAAATAAATGCCGCTCCCACACACGTAGAGCACAAAGACCTGGTAGGTCAGGGGAGCAGGTAAACAGCCTCTGGCTTTTGCATCCCTTTGTCTAAAACCTTTGGTGTGAGCTGAGACCTAATTTTAGAGCCCCTATCAGTGAAATTCACGTGCCATTGACTATTCCTGTCTGCTGTTCAGACTGCAGGAAAGAAATTCCTTCAAGGGCATAAAGCCCCCTTTTTGGGGGATTTTATGGAACAGTGCACTAAGCACCTATCTCTACGTTGTTACCTAAGGACAGGTGGATGCTATGAAGGCCAGCTGTTGGGAGACCGCAAGCAGAGCAAACTGTGTCTTCAGAGCCGAATCGTGGCTTTATCTATGCAGCTGGTTGGCCACTATAAGAGCACACTGCTGGACCAGGTGGGTCATGAGTTTGACCCAACAGGACACGTTATTATGCTCCTATGAAATGGGTAGTTACGATGCTATCATTTATTTAGTACCTGTAGAACTCTTTTAAGCACCAACCAAGCTCCAGCTCACTAAGTTGTAGAAAACTGAAATTTACAGGAACAAACTAGGAGCAGAAAGGTCACCATCCAGGTTTTTTAAAAAGGATTTTCCAGCTAATGTTCTATTAGATGTTGCTCTGCTAAAAGCTGATTTAGAGATATCTGCAATTTTCTACATCCTTAAATGATAATGACTAGGGATGTGCATGAATATTTAAAACATATGAAATTTGGACATTCTAATCAAATGTCTATAAATTCAAATATAAACATTCAAACGAATTTTGAATTTTTGAATCATTCATACGAATTATTCGCACATTTGTATGTGTACAGATACGTACACTATGCGTACTTGCCTGTACGCATCTTCCCCGCATCTGCACGGATCCGTACGGGACGAAAATGGGATGCATACAGGATAAATACGGGATGTGCATGGATGTGTACAGGATGTGTACGAGCACATACAAATGTTGTTGACATTCATATTTGCAAATATGGATAGAAAATCCGCACAAATAGATTCGAATGTATTCCAACTGAATGTGAATACACTTGAATTTGAAGCATTCAAATCAATACAAATTTTTGGATATTCTATTCGAATCGAATCGAATCCCAAAACTGCACTTGTGCACGCCCCTAATAGTGACAGCCTGAAAGAGTTCTCATGAGAATGAACAATTATTTTCTTCTTGTGGTATTTCTTCAACCTTCTTGAGTTACATCTTGAAACCATTGTTTTTGCTTAAAATAAGACACCAATGCAGTCTGAAACCTTGACATCCGCCTGTGCATGCATATGAACACACAAACCCACTCAATATAGTCCTGCAACAATTTCTTTGGTGCCAATTTTTTTTTTTTTTGCAATGAATAGGTAGTAGCAAAAACAACAGCAGCAGCAGCCAATAATTCAACCAACTGTTAATCCTTTAGGAACTGTTGGGAGATCAGTTAAACCAAGAATGAATGAGACTATGTTCCTTTTTTATATAGAATGACACCAAAATACATTCAAAGATTTTTAAGGGGAAAGCAAATGGAGGCTATATGTTTTCATCTACAAAACGTAAGCAGAGCAGTTCCATAGCTTAAGCAGTTTGTTAAGCAAGTTGAAGAGGGTTGTATTTTAAATATGTTTTAGATATACTTTATAGGTTTATTGTTGAGACCTGCCCTGGGATCTTAGGGTGAAGGGCAAGGTATAAATCTGAACTAAAATAAATGATACTTTTTATGTGCTGCTGCCTGTTCACTTCAATTAATAGGACAGCTTGTACTATGTACTTCTTCCATCGCTTAATACTTAAGCAAAAGGTCTACCCCACAGTTTTATAAAACAGCACATTTTTGTAATTTACTGCAACAGAACGGGAGCCAGGAAGAGCAAAATCTTCCCTTAATATATCAGAAATGAGAAGGGGCAGTAGACATGTTTGTCAATGAGAATAAATACAAGGGAATCCAGAGGACACCTGTATGAATGCAATGCACCGATTTCAAGCAATAATGATTTCAAATATTGGGCAAATGTTTGCCCCCCCCCCCCAAAAAAAATGCTTGTTTTTAGATCTATCATCATTTCACTTGTCCAAGGGCCATTTTGAACGTACTGTATAGTTTTAGATCCTGGTCTGACACAGGGATATAACTTGTAAAAATGTATGTTACATGTTAGGAATGTAGCTGTTCCTCCTATTTGTGGTTTTCTAGAGCAGTTTCACTCCTACATGGTGAGCAAAAAATGATTTCCCTAGCACAACGTGGTCCAACTGTGCAACAGAAATCCTGTCATCAATGATCAACCAACTATTAGGGTTGCTACTAAGATCACTTCTTATAATGCAAATTTTGCACAGTGCAGAGGTTTCCTGAAACTGAAACCCACGTTATACACAGGATTACCGTACTTTGGCACGAGATACAAATGCCCCATTTTTTTTCCTAGGGCTGATTTCTAGAGAACAATTCACCTTTTAATTAATTTCATTTTAAAAATGGACAATCCGACCAATCTCTGATCACAAGTTAGAGAGATAAAACTTCCAAAGTGTCATTCCTGATTGCTTTCTTATGTCTTTCTGACACTGGGGAGGGGAAAGAGACTATTGATAAGGGAACATGTTGTGCATGTATTTCTAGAGAGCACTGATAAGGGCTAGCAGCTATTCCAGAGAGCACTGGCGGCTCCTTTCCTTGGGTACTGTCCTTCTTCCTGACCTTTTTTCCATGTTAGTATGGAAACGTTAGACAAATGGCGTTCAAGCAACAGCATTCCACAAGGGTGTGCAGGAATGTCACCTGGATTGTCAGATTCTGACGGGACTTGTTCTGAAGAACACGATTCACCCTCTGACTCAGAATCAGAGCTGAAAAACCTTCGAGACGCTGAAGGCTTAGTAGCAATACTGACAGAAGTAGAAGAGCGTTGGTAGGTAAAAGACATGGACTCCGTGGTGTGAGACTGAGTGATACGAACTGAATACCCGGCAGGATACGGAAAGGGAAGAAAGAAGTTAATGAAAGGAAGCTGCATCAGGATGATGCAGCATAACAAAACAACAGTTTAAGAGAAATATAGAATAATAATCTGTTTATACACCTTTTCTGGCAATGACTTTTTACTGAAACGTTAAGAAGTCGGTAGAAGGAGAGATGAGAATAGACAGTTATCTACAGTTTCAAGTTTCATGGCAGAGCAGCAGTGTACTGAAGAAGAGTGTCTCTTACCAGGGAACCCATCTTCAGCGTCACCTTCCCCAGGACCACAAGATGAACTGGCGTTGTCTAGGCCAATATGTATCGATTGGAGCTGGGAACGAAGCTTCTCGATGTCACTGTCTTTGCTGTCCAGAGCCATCTGCAGTTCTATCCGGATCTGACTCTCTTCAGCAATTTGCTTGAAAAGGGGATTTAAGAAGTACGGTCAAGCTTCATCTTAGTTTTAAATATCTAATGCACTAGAAAGTTTTATTTACTGAATTCCCCTGGCACACTGATACTAGCCACATGCTTCTGATTCCTTGGAATCTTTTTAAAAAACTCTTTCAAAATGACTTTAGTGTTTCAGTACAGTTGGGCCATACAAACCTAAGCAATTGTAATAACTGGAAGGAATGTAAGGTATTTATGTTTTAGGAACGTAAGGTAGATTACGCTATCTACAGATAGATTTATGTGGATTTCTGAATCACTGTTTGAATCAGCTTTCTGTGCAGAAGTTACCAGGTCGGACCAACATTCGTACTGTTGCCCATAGAAGTGCACAGATATGTCCGCACAGTCTGTTTAAATCCAGCAGTTAAAGAGGTGGGGATGAGTGTGAGGGCCTTCTCAGTGATGGCCCCCAGACTGTAGAGTAGCCTCCCCTCTGAGATACCTCAGACAACATCATTGTATAGATTTAGGTTTTTGGTGAAGAAGCCCTGAGAGCTTAAAATATAGGGTGGAACATCATACATACATACATACAAACACACTCACACATACATACATACATATATAAGTCAGCTTGAGGGCACCTTTACTTTTTATTTAAATAGGCTATGCAGACTTGCTCATTACTGACTTTCCATTGGGGCCTTTATCTATTTGTGTGCAGCCACTTACTGCTTGCATATCATTTATCTCCCTTTGATACTTGATCATCATCTGGGTTAACTTCTCCCTTTCGGACTTCAGTTCCATATGCAATTTCCGGTTCTCCTTTTCTTTCCTTCTGACATCAGTGTCAGCCCCACGCTGGACAGGAGTCTTGCGATTCATAACTTCAGCCAGTTTGTTCACAGCCTGCGGGGAGGGGTGTGGGACACAACACAATTACATTGTTAAAATTAGTGTTGCTGAATCCCTACAACTAGGACAGTCTTCTTTCCATAATCAACATATAATGCATTCCAGTCTTTTTTGAGGCAAATATTACCATATATCTGTATAATTTATATATGTGCATGAAAACAGAATGATCTGAAGGGACTAAGGTTCCTTTGCACACATTAAACATATGTTCCTTTGCCCAAGAAATTTTGCAAAGAAGGTTCAATGGAGTAACAACACAGATACATAAGCTAGCTGAAAAAAAAACTAAGGCTTTGTCCCGAGCTAACAAGCCTGAGCAAGTGAGAGAGTAAACGGGCAAAAAACTGTGTCATAATTTCCAAGGAGTTATTAATCTTATTAGGCAGTGTGTAACTGTAATCAGATATTATGTATATTTTTAATAAAGGAATATTCAGGTGTCAGTGAAGCTCTGGTAGCCATTAAGTTTCTTAAAACTCCACAAATTGCCTTACCGCAGATATTTAAACAGTAATGAGTATTAGTATATTATTCATTGGACTTGAGTAAGTCTAGAACAGGGGTTCCCAAACTTTGATGATTTGTGTCCCACCAATTGAGAACTCCAAAGATTTCTCAACTCAAGTATCCTGGGGAGTGCTGGCCATGTGCCTGCTGCTGTACGGGGAAGTCTTGGCCTGCAGTTTATGCTAAGTGGTACCTTCTCCTGCAGAGCACTATTTCATGCACTAGCTGAAGATGGAAGAGACTGCATTGCTGCTGGTATCTGGGCAGTTTCTGTGCAAGCAGCAGAACTTGCTCTCAAACCTTCCTAAGCACCATCTACATTTGTCTGTGACCCAAACTTCAGAAAACTCTAGCCTAGAGATTTAAGCAATTCCAAATTTGTTTTATCGCATATTTTATCTATTCCCTATGACTCTGGCCCCATTTACAATTCCATGAAATTCATCCTCAGAGCGACAGAGGGTCCCATCAAGTGGAGGCGCTTCTATGTCCCTTCATCCCACTTCACACTAAAGCCTCAATGCCATCCTGAGTCAGGAGACAGGTTGGATTAACAGGTTCTCATTCTGACGGTTCCTTGTTCCCTTGATTCAATTGTGGTGGCCATTTGGACATGTGTTTCAAATCAACCTGAGCTACATGTGCCTCTGGGGTCTGGTGGCCACAAGTAGCCATGAAATCAGCTGTGATGTGCTGACTATGGCAACCTACAATTCAATTTGGGCACTGGCCATTTAAACAGCCTCCAGAAACAGCCCCCAGCAGCTTTCCCCCCAAATGCCTTGAATATTGAGTGTCGGGGCGTGGGCTTATACTAGAGGGCTGAACAGATCCTCTTCCATATTCCATATAACAGCTTCCATTTAGGCGTCACCTGTGTTTTCATTGTTCTTTCATAAGCCAACTGCTTTTCATACTGAGCCTTTAGCATTTCAAGATCATCTTCCTTCTCATTCATACGAGCAATTCCTGTAAAAAGGAAACAGAACTGTTATCTTTTGTAAAGGCATTCAAACTGGCTCTCTCACACCCTCTTAAACACACACACAAACACAAACACGCATAGAGATGTGGATTGTAAAAGAAACACTCACGTTCTTGGACTTCTTTAAGCTTATTGTTCAACTCCTCTTTCTCATTTGCAAGATTAGCCACATCACTAGTGAGTGTCCTATTTGCTTCTTCTAGCTAAAATAAAGAAATTAAAGAAGCATGTTACTTGCATTGTCAAACAAAATGTCTTCCATGCACACTTGAGATTGCTTTAGTGTTGTTTTTTAAAAAACAAAAAATGCTACCCTGGAAGGGACAAAAATGGTGTGCCACTGTTATCATGGGAAGTGCAATATCTCAGCAGTAATGCAAGCAGTCTGGAAAGCAGAGAGTTGCCGGTTCAAGCCCCAGGCTCTCCCCAGAAGTAAGCAATGGCAAACCATTTCTGTGTCTCTGCTGAGGAAACTGCACAGAGGTGACCGTGGAGTTCCTCGTGCAATCAACCTGGAATCAACCATGACTCAATGGTACCCAACAACATTTGTATCATGGGAACTATTATTTCAGAAAAAGGAAGGTTACTGGAAAGGTGGGGATTCAACAGCTGGATTAAGAACTAGTCCTTGAAAATTGAAGTTCAAGGTTCCATTCAGAGATTAATTAATTTGCAAGCAGAAGTGCATTGCAATATCTGTATATAGTGCATTTATAAATCCTAGCCAGGCTACCAGAATGAAAGTTGAAGTGAATTTAACAGTACTGTATGATTAATATGCAAATCATGTAGAAGTACAGTTATAAAATATTATCAGAAAGTAGTGAATGCAACTGTGTAACAAGACAGGCAACAGCAGTAAAAAGTAGTACAACAACAGAGTTTAATATTGCTACGGTCATTCCCAGTACCTTTGCCAGGAAAGACATTAAGAATGCTACAAAACAAAAACAAAAGGGCTGAAATGTTTTAAATGGTTGGTACCCTAACAGTGGAAAACTCTGTAATACCAACTGATATCAAGACCCCAGAGGCAGGAGCTGGAGAGGATCATGGCTGTTATCCTCTCTAAAGCACCAAAGCCTTGTTTTTGAAGCACCTGCTTCTACTTTTAAAGGGGTCTACTTGTGGTGGCACAGTTGCTTTTTTAAAACCAGCTGTGTTTCCTTTGCCAGTTCTCTCTGAAAAACACCACTCTAGACCTAGACATCTGAAGTCCAAATTCCTATACATGGAAAGCAGTTCTTGGCAGCTGCTTCTGCGACTGCATCATATTATAATCAGAGTAATTAGTGGGTCTTTGACTGAAAGCTCAACAAATTAACTGCAATTTTTAGCAACCAGGTAAAAAAATAAGATATACTGACTTCATTTTTTATTTTTACTGTATTTACTGTATGCTTATTCCTCTAGCGTCAGCAGTCAAATAATATTTTAGGGTCCAGAGATTAAACTGTAGTATTATAAGAAAGAAGCAACTTTCTATCACAAAGGAATCTGGTAGACAGGAGAGCCCAGTGCAACCTTGTATGAATTACTTACAGATCCTATTGTGGCATCTTTTTCAGTCAGTTCCTGTTTGTGCCTAGCCATCATCTCTTTAATTTCCAGCTCTTTCATGATCTTTTCTTTTTCCAAGTCAGAATACTGCTCTTCAGCAATAGAGCGAGCCAACTGTTCTGAGTCTGCTTTGGTTAAAGTAATCTCAAGTTGTGCTGCTAAGGAATCCCTGCAAGGCAACCATAAATTTATTTATTATTTTATTTATTTATCTATTTACAATTTTATCCAACCCTACACCCAAAGGTCTTTGGGCGGGTAACAACATCTAAAATCAAACATCATTAAAGCGATAACAGTACTTATTAAAACAGTAACATCTGCAAACAGCAGCCCTTCTTCTTCATTAATTACAGGCCCTTGAGGTAAGAACACTACCTTGCAGGCTTTGAAAGGGTGCCAGGGGCACACAGAAACAACTGTGTCAGTGGCTCTACCCACCCAGCACTAAAGCAGGACCAGGGTCTCAGCAAGAGCAGCAGCCACAAGAAGCAAAAATTATTCTTTTCCATTTCTGAATTTACTGAAGTTACAGATGGCCAAGAATCAAACCAGCAAACTCTTACTTACCTCTCATCTTGTAACTCTTGTATCTTTTGTTTCATTTCTTTACAAAGTTTGGTCTTTTCCTCACATTCTTCTTTAAGTTCCCGAACTTGTGTTTTATACAGTGTCTAATTTTTGTTTTTGAAATGAAAGAAAACTGATTAGTATCATCATTATTTGTTACTATTTTTCAAGTTCAAAGAGACTTAGAAAATTTAAAAACACTACGAGAAAAAAAAAGAAAGATTACCATCACTCCCAACAAAATTTCTAGTACATAAAAAAAAAAATTCCACAACCCAAGTCAAGTACTATCAGGCCTTTTCCACACTGGGCTTTATCTTGGATTATATCCTGGAATAGGGACCAGCTCTCTGCATGCTAGTGCAGACTGGAGCAGGCCCTCAGGGCAGCCTTCCACAGTCTGCACTAGCATACAGATGGCATGTCCCTATTCTGGGATATAAGGCCCAGTGCAGAAAGAGCCTTTGTTTCACATAAAACTGGAAGAACAACCCAGTTCTTAAATTTTATCACTCTACACCTGGGAGAAGAAAGATCTGAAGCCATACAAACTTTCCCAGGGTTATCAATTGAGGAGCTACACAAAGAAGAACCTTTGATGTTGACCATAGTATATAGGCTGGGTTGTGCCAGAACAACTAAACAAAACTGGACATCTAGAACTGGGAAACATTTCTGGCTTGCAGAATTACGCAGCAGCAGTTGCAATCTTTTATCAAATCATTACTTATCAAATCAACCTCTCCCACAGCAGTCACATGGGCCTATGAAACTGCTGAGCATGCACTACCTTTGCATTTTCAGATCAAACAGGGTTCAGGACAAAGAAATTCATTTTTTTTTATTTTAGTGAACCGCAGTAACACTTGTATGAAGTATACTGAAGACTGTATAAAGTGGTAGTTCCATGCACAGTTACAGGAAAGCTACATGCAAAAATTTGTATCTTCTGATTTTTACACAAGCGACGCAATGCTAAATGCATTTCATTTTGAGTTATGCAGTACATACCGAAAAATACTGCTCTGCTTCAAGTTGGTCTTGGAGTTCTTTCATCTGTCCATCAGCATCTTGACGTTCCCTGCAGGGAGAGGAACATATATGTACTTTTAAAATAATACAGATCTTCTTAAAAGCATTTCTGAATATGTGAAAGGGAGGCTCACTTCTCTTTCTCAAACAAACCAGGTATCTACCCTGTGTAGTTAGTTTATTGCATGCTATAGGCAAAAGACATATTTGCAGACTCACACACTGTTCAGAATTTTTACATTTGATTCTTGCATTTCCTCTCTTGTTTTCTTAACAACCCATTGCTCTCTGTCACCCGCCATCTCCAGCAAAGGAGAGGGATACAGAGTTCCTCACCAGCTTACGTTTCTCATGTCTTTTGAGACTGACCATCTACTTGGGTTGCAAAGTCATGGCTGTTCAAAAAACACAGGGGCTAAGCACAGGGATAACCAATGCTATCATAACAATGGATTACTTTGTTCTCCTAAGTTCTTTAACTTTTGTGGCAGCCCATAATGATAATGCCAGTTTAGGTTCTTGTTTCATTTACAAATAATTTACCAGAAAATTCAGCCTAATGCACATAACCTGAGTGGCATGAATCCCTGGACAAGGTGAAAGTCCCTATAATGTCAGACTGGACAGGTGAACACAGTCTATTTTGATTATATCCCACTCTTCACTCTGAGGCCCCAGAGTGATTGACACAACAACAATGTGTTTCATATCAAATACTTAGATATGTGGCTATTGGATGGCCTGGTTTCCTTTCTGTCCACCTTCTGCAGCTAGCTGTGATAGCTGCTTCTGGGTGACAGTTCAGAGAGAAGGATTTAACAGATAAATAGAATTTTAATCTATGTACAATCAGAAGCAAAAATAAAGAATAGAGATTTACAGAACAAATAATCAAGCTGGCTTGAAGGGAAAAACATAATTATGGTGATAATCAAGGCAGCAAGAGCATATATTGAACTGAATTCATAGTATAACTGCCGCCAAGACAAGTTCTTCTGGACATGAGGATCTTAGCAGTTCTCCTGGCCAAGGACCATTGAGCATAGGAGTTAATACTGTAGATGAAACCTTAAAAAGACCATTTGTTGAGTAGGAGATACACACTCGGTTAGATATCTAGCAGATTCCCATCACAGACGTTCTATATAGTCCTTGTCTGATGAGAAATGCAGCTGATTTCATTCTGTTCTGCAATCATTTTTTCCTGAATCACCAAGCTATGTTATCCTGCACAACATTTATTGGTTTTGAGCTGCTACCCTCTGAAACAGAATACTGTGCAGCAACGAAAATATTCATATTGTTGACTTACTTTCGGAGGTCATTATTTTGCTTTTCTAAGCTTAGCTTGATTTCAATAAGATGGTTGTTCTCCTGTTTTAGCTGTTTCTCAGTCATTTTCAAGGCATTGACTTGCTGTGTTTGCATCTTAAGGTCATTCTGTGTGAGACAACGCTTCTGTGTTTCCTGTTCTATTTTTAAGGTCAAGTTTTCAACCTAGAATAATAATAAAAAAAATGTCTGTTTTCCCAATGGGTTTTTGCAGTTAGGGCAAAAGTTAATTGTGTATAAATAGGTATTCCAAGATTCCCCAAGTCCTCTCAAATCTGTAAACCATTTTTTCAAAGTAACAATGTAAGGAAAAGGCGGCTGTTCATCTAAATTCTTCAATCCTCCAAGTAAACAGATTTATCAACCAACCACAAGTATGATTCATTCTAAGTTTTTAAGCCATTTACGCAAGTCAGCAGATTACCTTAATAATTTGAAAAGCAAAAATGCTTGCCCACAACGGTATGAATTTAAGCAAAGTATTCAGCTCTCACACTTGACCAGAAACTTGTGTAAAATAAGGAACTAACAAAATGTAGGCCTTCTGCACTGATCCATATTCCAGATTAAATCCGACAATAGGATCCTGCCATCCACATGCTGGTGCAGACCATGGCAGGCCCTGGAAGGATGGCAGTACCTTATTTCAGGATATAATCCAGAAAAAGGCCCAGTGCAGAAAGGACCTTAAACCAAAGTATTGCTACATCTGAATATGAGTTATTTAGTCAGAGGATAAGGAGAAACACCTTAAGAAAACTTCATGAGGTATCATGTTTCAATTAATTGCCAAGTGTTCTTTTCATACTTACATCTTCACTTAGTTTATCCTTCTGTTTAAGAAGTTCATTTATCTTCTGCTGTGATTGCTTTAAGTCACAGTCTAACATGGAGCACTGCTTTTCAACTTCTAATAAGCAATTTTCTACTTTTTGCTTTGAAGTTCTCTCCTCTGACAGCTTCTTCTCCATTTCTGTGAGGGGGGGGGGGGGAAATGGTCCATCAGTAAATATATATCTATGTGCAAAAAACCTAAGCAAACATTGAGCTATTAATAGACTAGAGTTACAGGAATTCTCCTCAACTGGACAGAAAAGTCTTGGAAGAGTTCACTTAGGATCTTTTTAGTTTCTACCTAGTAATCTTGTACTGAACAATAGTTTAAATTACATTAGCAAGTTCCTTCAGCTTCAAAATTAGTGTCAGCTTTCCACTATTCTCTTCTAATATTGGATCATTTACAACTTACTCTTATCCAGTACTCTGTAAAGAGAACTTGATTTTTTAATATATGGCTACTGCCCAATCAAGCAATCAATCAATCCGCCCATCCACCCATCCATTTTTATCCCCTAAGTAAAGTGGTTTGGTTTGGGCCACGCCACCCACCCACCCACACCCACACCCACACCTCAACCCCACTATCTTGTTCTCTAGGCATGGATTGTATTGGGGAGCAAAGGGAAGGTTTGGTATGATCCATTCTCATCCTGCCTCTGTTTCCTCAGCTAGGGAGTTCAATCCATTTGCTAATCTGAACTGTGACAAACCAGCTGAACCATTAAGCTAGGAGCACAGTGGTTCAGTGGAACTTGGCAACAGAACATACCAAACCTTCTCTTCATTCCCTGGCACAATGTATGCCTGGGGAACAGAAAAAAACTGACAGCCTGGATGAGGTGGTTCCATTCCACTGGAGATGCCTACCAGATCTAGGCCATAACAAATAAAAAGAGTTATGTGCACAAAATAGGAAATGTTTACCTTTCATTGCTTCAGATTTGGCTTCCTCAATAGACTTGTAGATTTTATTTTTGTCAGCTAATCGGCCTTTTGTTGCCTTGTGCTCAACAACTTCTTGTTCCAGGTTCTGCTGCATGACTTTCAGCTTGTAAGTCATATCTATTTCCATGTTGCTCTTCTCCTGTGAAGTAAACATCCCAACATGTTAAAAGCTTGGGTATTTTCTAATTAATACTAAAATATAAATGTACATAATAAAACTGGAACATTTTACTATTAATTAGATACACACAAAGGCTGGGGAGCTCTGACTCAGATTCCTACTTTGATCATGGGCTTTACTTAATAGATAAATTATGACATATATTTAGTAGGGTCATATGGTAATGGAGCTGTATTAGAAGTATCAATGACATCTTGCACTGAAACTAGCATTTCAAGAAACTGAAAAAAGATGTAAAGATTCTGATTCCTCAGAATTACAAACTGAGTAGCAAACAGCAGGTAGTCTTGAAGTATATGCAAAATAGTAGCCACAATTACGTAAGCCACACAGACTATGCAAATTGCTGCCCATATGGGAAATTGTAAGCTAACAGGACGCATTACAACACACCTTCCTTATTCACTAAGATTAGGTTCCTAGAAAACCTCACAAATTTAAATTTACTCTGGGAAAATGGAACTTTGGTTTTTTTTTTCCCACTGACCTCCCTTAATCCAGATCTAAGATGATCCAGATTTAAGGAACGGGTACTTCCCTTAATCCGGATCTAGTAGATCTGGATTAAGGGAAGTACCCAATGCATTTCCATGGGTTGTCTAGCACCCAACAGCAATGGAAACACCAGAGCACCCATGGGGTGAATCCAGATCGAAACACATGGGGCCCACCTGTCATCCCAGGTGTTTTGGGAGACAGGGGGTGCAATATCTGTAGATGCTCTGGAGATTTTTTGAAGATCCTCCAGAGCAGCTTTGGAGAATCTCCAGAGCGATCTGCCGCAAACTTTGAAGATTCTCTGGAGCTTGCTACAGACTAAATATATATGTACCTTACAATCCCTGATCTGAATCAAGATGGGTTCTTTGGCTTCCCTGTTGTGCACCGGAGGACAGGAGGAAAAGCTTGGTGCCATCTACCCTGATGTCATGCCAAGCCTCAGTCTCCCCAGCTGAGCTACTTCAGTTGCCAAGATAGGGTCAAGACTTTCATTTGAACCAGCCAAGCAGGCTACCTGAGGAGAAAGCGGTTTGGCATAATGGGAAGGCCAGATTGCATCAAGTATAGTGTGCCAGGAGTAAAGGGAAGCAGAAGCCGGAAGAGAGGCCCAAAACTGAATTCCACAGATACCAGGTTCTGTTTTCTTTTGACACTTTTACCTTTTCCAAATCTGTTAGTCGGTCTTGTAATTTCCGTTTTTCTGCCTCTACTTTAGTTAATATGATCTTTCCATTTTTCACTTCTTCTTCCAAACTAGCTACTCGACCTTAAAAAAAAAAGAGAAAAGAAATGGCATTAATTTTAAGAATGTATGAAATATGTGATTTAAAAATGAATCTGTTCTAGATGACTTTAAGAGGGCAGAACAATTAGGATGCCTATCTACTTGTTTATAACATCTGTATACTGCTTCCAATAAGCACTTCATAGCAGTTTACAAATTAGTTTTTTAAAAGGTTAAAAGAATGTTTAAAATAGTGCTAAAAATGCAGTAAAACAACTGGGAGGTAGGAGACAGGTGGAAGAAGCAGACAATCCAGTCACGCATCACTTTGAAAGCCTGAGTGAAAGGCAGGTCACAATGTGAGCTTAAAAGTAACAAGAGAATTGCTGCTGTTGGACTACTAGAAAGTAGTCAACAAATTATATTAGGAATGCTACTAAAATCCAAGTTCAAAAATGATGCACTACTGCATATATTTAATATTCAAGTCATTTTCTAGCACACAGTGGTAATCATACCCTGTAGGTCACTGATAATCTCTGATCCATGTGTTCGGTCTCTTCTTTCAGATTCTAGAACTGATTGTAGATTAAGAAAGTCCTTTTCAAGTCTGATCTTAGTGTTTTCAAGTGCACAGTTCTTATCTTGCAGATCTCTGTTGTTGGTTTCTAGCTGCTGGATCTGCTTTGTACTTTCTGTTTGATTTTTTCTCAGCCTGGCTGCTGTATCAGATTCTGTGCGCAGCAAAGCATTGGCTTCATCCAGCTATTGAGCCATAAAAAAAATAGACGGTCATTAACACATCAACTCCAAACCTACAACTTTTAAACACTGCCAAAATGGAATTTACTGCAACAAAACACATTAACACATTTCTCCCGCCCACAGGACTCTAGCACAGATTGAGATTCAGACTCTAGCTTCAGATTCTATATATAATTGACAAACAGAATTACAGCTTGCCTGTCTTTGTAGCTGAATGATTTTTTCATTTGATATCTGAGAATTCTGGTTCCTCTTTTTCAAATCTTCAAGCTGGTCCTTCAAACTATTAACTGGAACAGAAACAATACATTAATTATTCCACCCCATGTGTTCACAGGAGCCTTTCGCTATATTCTGAGGAGCAAGAAAATATTTTGTTCATCTTCGCCTGTCTCCAAAAATGGTTCTATGCTTGTAGCCTACGTACCATCATTTTCCAAATTGCGTTTTTTATCTGCCTCATGTTCTGCTTTCCGCTGATACTCTGCATTCTTATGCTGCAGAAGAGCCTTTTCCCTTTCCAATTGTCTTAAGGCAGATTCTAAAGTTTTTCTTGAGGTTACCTAAAAATATGAATGGAGGAAGAAAAGACATTCATGTATTAGCTGTAGAAGAAAATGGTTGAAATATGAGGACATTTCCCCCTGAAGTTACAAGAAGCCCACCCTATCTAATTAATGCACTAAGTAAAAATGTTTCTCATTTGCTTACAGTAAATATACTACGTAATGCTCAGCAGATGTGTTCTTGCAAAACTGCAGATGACCACAAAATTTTCAAACAGCAAAACAGTCACACAGTTCAATAGAGACTTCTAGACTGAGAAGCCTCCTTGCAGAAAGAGAACATCCTACTTCTTTTTGCCACTGGGCCTCCTGCTTTTCCAGAGGCCATTCCAAGAATGGATTTTCAAGGGAATGCTACTGAAAAAGCAAAAGACCCATTTGATGGATCTATGAAAGAGATTGTGAAATACCATTCTGAGTGCAGTATCAAAGTACAGTATCTGACCACAGAATTGGCATATTTAGAATACATTTGTGTTATACTCAAAAAATAAATCTGCAAGTCATAGGTTGGGACATAGCAAGTACATTCATAAATTAAGCACAGGCCAAGCCTGCATCTTCACCGGGATGCTTGATCCTACGCTTCATCCTCACTGACCTCATGTTAATTATGGATGTATGCAGAGAAAAATCTACACTTATGATTCCAGAAGGGAGTGACTAAAATTAAGTTGTACAGCAAACTCCTTGGAAAGCAGAGGGTCACAGGTTCAGTCCCCAGCCTCTCCCTGAAAGTAGGAAATGGCAAACCCACTTTCAGTATCTCTGCCAAGAAAACTGCATTGAGGCTTCCATGGAGGCTCCCATGCAGTCAATCAGGAGTTGGCCATAATTCAGTGGTATCCAATACGAAGGATGATTCCAGAAGGAGTATGATACATCTACAGCGCTTCAAAGCTGAAGGTTTGCTTCTAGATGAATGGAGAGGTCTCACACCTAGCTTCTTGTATAGAAGTATTCTACCGCCAAAATTCATCAGATTAAGGTATAGTTTACTTCCTACTGAAAGCACAACAAACCACAGCTAATAATAGATGTTACATCTGTAGAAATGGCTGCAGCATGATGCAATTGAGAAATGGCGCCACTTTGACCAGAGTAATGTACAAGTGGCATAGAAATAAGCGTGCACATTTCAACACAACTAATGATTTGAGAAATTCAGAAACACCTCAAAAAAAATATTGACAATTCTGGGTCTTGACAATGAGAATTCTTGGTCAAGCTAATGCAGTTGTGACTCTTGTGGACCACCTTCAGTAACATACTAAATACCAACCCTAATTTTGTATAATTTAATCTTTTAATCCTAAATAACCTCAAAACCTATGCAGGTTGCTTCAAAATTTATCAAGGTAGATCTCTCAAATCAGGTGTCCTTCAGATGCTTCAGACCAGAACTCCCATCAGTCCCAGCTCAGGGATTGCCAAGGTCAATAGGAATTCTAGTCTCTGCAAATACTGGATAGCAACAAATTAGGGAGTCTTACCTTGGAGGAAAATGCAATATAAATAATGAAGTATACATTCTAAAACACAGAATGGCACTGTTGTTCTTACAGTTCTGCCTGCTGAGGTTATATTTTCAATAGGTTATAAACTCAAGGATTCTAACAATGAAAATAACAACTAAATACATAACAAATGTGATTACCTCTTCATCCAATTCCTTCATTATTTTCTCCAGGCGATTATTAATAGCTCTGGTGAGGTATAAAAATAAATATTAGGAGAAGAAGCACAAAAAAATGAAAAGAAAAAAAGAACCTTTATGTCCTGTAAACCTTAAATACACAGTAGATAGTCCACAAGCTTGTTACCAGCTGGCAAATTGTATACAACACAAACACAACTAGGAAATTTTCCAAATCCTTACTATCAACTCCAAAATTTCAGAAACATAAATCATAAGAGTGTTTTATCTTGTAATATGTCTTGAAGGATATAAAGCAATAGATACTGTATTTTCTGGCGTATAAGACTACTTTTTAACCCAGGAAAATCTTCTCAAAAGTCGGGGGTCGTCTTATATGCCGGGTGTCATCTTCTTATATGGCAAGTATATCACAAACTCTATATTATAACTGGAAAGTTGGGGGTCGTCTTATATGCCAGAAAATATGGTATAAGTAGTAAATAATTGGGCATAGTAGTCAGGACAAAAATAAACACACACCTAACTGAACAAGGTCAGGGAGAAAGGAGGAGGAGGAGGAGGAAGAGGAAGAGGAGGAGGAAGAAGAAGAGTTGGCTTTTCTACCCCGCTTTTCTACCCCATTTAAGGGGACTCAAAGCTCAGAAGAGAGCTGTGACTAGCCCAAGGTCACCCAGCTGGCTTCATGGGGGAGGGCGGAATCAAACCCAGTATTCCTAGATAAAAGTCTGGCTCCCTAACCACTAAACCAAAGGAGCCTAAGAAGCAAACACATTTTGGTTTGGTTTCTTTAGAAGAGAAGCAAATAGTGATGGAAAACAAAATCAGATACAGCAGAATATAGACAAAGGTTCTTGCTGAAATCAAAGCTGCCACTGCCAATGTGGTGTCCAAGGTCACAAGGATGCCACGATGGCTTCTGCAGTCTTTGAGAACTCACAGAGATTAGCCAGTTTGGTCAGTCAGACTCTTATCTGGGAGTACCGGGTTTGATTCCGCACTCCCCCACGAAGCCAGCTGGGTGACCTTGGGCTAGTCACAGCTCTCTTCTGAGCTCTCATAGCCCCACCTACCTCACAGGGTGTTCTGTTGTTAGGGAGAAAACAGAAGGCTTTGTCAGCCGCTTTGAGTCCCCTTAAATGGGTGAGAAAAGCGAGGTAGAAAAGCCAACTCTTCTTCTTCCAACTTTCTGGGGGAAATAGTGGCCAGGAAAGACGCCAAACCCTCAAAATTCCCAATGTGCCCATTCCAAGATTGACAATCAACTATTTAAAGAGCTGAGGTGAAAGACAATGCCCTGAGTGACTGGAGGATGTGGATATGGAGCACTTCCTATGATCCCAAATGGACAGCTAAACTACCAGAGGTGGGTTTTCTTTCTTTTTCTTTTTTTTAGTGTGTGTGGGTTCCTATAAGGACTGTAGGAAAGCTCTTCTTGGAAGTCAACTGAACCAAAGAATACTAGACTTCACAAGCTACCATATGAAATTATGGCTATTAAATATCTCTTAGTGCAGTTTTTTTTAAAAGGTATTTTTTAAAAATGTATTTGTCTAAAATGCTCTTCATAAACAGGTGAAAAAAAAGTTCATACCTGCATTTCTGCTCAAGTTCATCTTTGGTTTGCATTTCACTACGGAGCTGATCTTCTAATTTGTTTACTTTTTCTTGAAACTGTGCAAACTGATAGAAAGAAAACAACATTTTGAAACAGTTATTAAAATAAAACTGGTAAAACGCCATTTCATGAAGAACTAAAAAGTAATACTTCACTAGTTATAGCCACAACAGGAAAAAAAAAATTCAGGATGACATGAGAGAGTGTTTGTCTGAGACAGTGAGAGAAATGCACAATGGGCAGTTATGCATTACTCAGTCTTAGGAAGCCACAGGGGATGCATGAGACGAATTAAAGGTTAAGAGACGTCACCTCATCCGATGAGTTCTAATGAGAGAAGTCTTTGAAATATCCTCAGGGTCCAAACCAGAGCACCATGTGTCTGTCATTGCCTGGCAGTGACTGTGAGGCAGGGGAAAGGATGCAGGATGCCAGGCCTGAGGGTCTGGCCGGACAGAGAGAGACAGCCAGTGAGGAAGCACGGCCTAGCTGAACTGATTCTGAGACAACAACCACACCTCTGTTGCCCTGGCAAGGCCAAAGGCAGATGAAAGCAATGGTAGAAATGCTTGGCTAAGCAGAGTATTCAGAATGACAATGAGGCTCTGCCTCTGTAAAGCTGCAGGCTCTAACTATGAATTTTTAGCTGACACAGTGTTCAGCCGCTGCATTTCTTGGCTATTTTCTTGCCGTTAGTGCTTATTTCTCATTTTGGCCCCATTTGCTCAGCTCAGCGGCACTTCTGAAACAGCTACACAGCCCCTTAGATTTTGGTTCACCTGCACTCACTCTCATGACTCTGTCAATTCAAGACTCTGCAGACTATAGACTGTGTTTGCATTTACAGTGCAACCTTCTCCCCTCACAGAGCAGCAGCCACTGAGACATTCAGTTTACTTTAACGTGCACAGTTTCTAACAGCACTGTTTGTTGTTGTGCAACCAAAAAATTGTGCCCTGTCTTGATTTACATGACCCTTATTTATTATAGCACACCTTCCTGCCAAAACGTCCATTGACTTGCACTGGTCTGACCAACCTGCATGAAAGTTACAATGATTTACACTGGATTGAGCAACCTGCTGACAATTACAGATTTGAATGTGGAACTGGCTTCTTGGTGCAAGAGGATTATAAGTGCTGTTTCCTGCTGTAACCCAGAAGGCAGCCTTGCAGCATACTAGAACTTTCTCCCTACTTTAAGGGCCATCTTCTCACTTGTGTTGCTATAGTGAGGAAGGGGTTCTGTTAGTCTGCGAGTGAAAATCAATTTTGAGTGTGGCTTCGTATGGTTTGGTGAGTTTTGAGTGCCTTTCAGCAGTTAAATGGATAAATATGGTCACAAGGTCTGGCTGACTATTGGTATGATTGCTAATACTGGGGTGTCAACCAAGAAGACATAACAGATGTTAGAGTCAGGAGAGTTTAATCCAAAAAGTTTCTTGGCGAGGGGCAGGAGATGGATGTTACTCAAAGGAGCATCCAAATCTTTCAGGGTCTTCTTCTGTGATGTATGGAATGGAACTACCTGAGATAAATTAGGTGAGGCTAAGAGGAGACCTGCTAACTCAATAACTGCTTCATCTGGAACAGCCAGATTAACTTTGGACAAAAATTTAGGAAACTCATCTAGATTAAAAAGTCTAGGAGAGACTAACTGTCCAGAACACTCTGTCAGAAGGATCGTGCCTGTGTACAAAATCATGCTTGTATCACAGAGAACTGAACATCTCTGATTCATGAAATGAGTTGTATTTGGGTGATGATAAGGTATTAACCAGATGTACAGAAAGAACAAGAGTGTTATTTTTGCCTGTAATAATGACTTTTGTGAGAACCAACTTGTGAACAAAACCTTCTGTGAGAAGCAGAATTAGTCCCAGAAAAACCATCAGAATTCAGGTGAAGACTTGGAACAGAACTAGTTGAGCTTCTGCAGGAAGCAGTGGCTGCACTATGAGTGGTAGCTGAAGCTGTGTGTGAACTGGCTACTGCATTATGATAATGGCTGGCTGCTGTGTGAAAATGGTTGTGATTGCTTGAGTGTCATTTTCTCTGATGGTGATGGTGGGTATGTTCTCTGCTAGAACTGGAACTACACTGTGAGGGAAAACATTCAAACTTATACTGCTTATGCTCCTCATAAAACTGTATCAAGGTGTGCATCTCACTGTTGATAACAGCTGAGCCCATGGTGGGTCTAACTGAGAGGAGTTATAGGACAGATGATTTCTTGGTTTGGAAAATTGTCATTTGCTGCTACAATGCTGAAAGGTGATGAAAGCAGATCTCATTTCAGGCTGAGAGGGTGAAGGGTCATTAAGTGGAAAAAATGGCCTGACAATGGGATGTTATGAGGCAGGGCTGCCAGAATCACTATCTCTGAGCTTCGTATAAATAATGGAGGCTGGGAAGCAGTGCAAGACAAAGCCTCCATGAAGGTAAAGGTAGCAGCTGGCTGAATAGTGAATTCTGTGGGTGAAAAATCTTAGTGCTTTTAACTCTGCCCTTACCAAAGGGTTTAATGTGCTGCTGCCAGAGGTGGCAAAAGCCAAAGGTTTAAGGACTTTTGCTTCTGCAATAACAAAAAACAGACACCAAATGTGGCAGAGTGGAAACAGATTAATTCACCCCAAGTATTGAAGTCCATTATATGGGTCTACAGCTAGGACAGCTGGCTACGGTGTTGAAACAAATGACAAGGGTTGTCCTAAGATGAAGGCACAGAGAAATTGGAGATGTGACATTACCTGTCACTTCCTAAGACTTGGCAAGACAGATCACCCATTGTGCATTGCCTATGACCTGCTCCAGAAGGAACTATTTTTACGTAACCAAAACCTGAACATTTGACACTGAGGGATGTTCAGATGCAATGAATCTCTCACTGCAGCTCTTCCACGCTCAGCTAACAAAAAATGCATTCCATGGTAGCTTTAACAGTGGCAGCATCTTCCACTCAGTTTCCACCAGTACAACCCCTGTTGGTTTTCCATGCCCAAATATGGGACATTTCTGAAATGGAGAGTCAGAGATCCACCACATCGAAAGCCTTATAATTTTGCCGCCCAAGCAGAGGCAACTACAGAACCTATATTGACAGAAAAGCAGATGCCATTAAGCTAAAACCCATAGGCATAAATGGAAGAAATTTTCTCTTTCCTTCTTGTAATGCTTCTACTTCTGGATGCAGATGGATGGACACCATCTTTATTTCCAATTAAATAACCTTTGTTATTTGAGGAGCACTGTTACAGTGGCTCTTTTCAGAATGATAAAATATAAGCAATCAAAGACTAAAGAGCAAAACAAAATATTTTAGACAAAGTCTCACTAACCAATTTTATCCACTGAAACATCCTGTAAATAAACACACTCATGATCAGGGGGGCCTACATCTCTGTCTGCCTACACATCTGCCCCTCCTTCTGGCCAACTTTCTTTGTATTGTCAGCCTGTTCTGCAGAATCCCTAACTCTGCTAGGAGTACGTGGGAGGGTGCCGGGAGAAGGAAACAGTGGAAAGATTGGTCTGATCTGCATACACAGTCACATCATTAGCTTTCAACAGCATACTTTTAATCCTACCCATCATCTGGTCTTGTATGTTTCTATTCTAGTATTTTCAAAAGCTGCCAATTTTGCAATTATTACAAGTCACCATAAAAAGCAAAATTACAGTCCAGACATAAACGTGCTTCATGAAATTAAAATTTTAACGGATGCAATGAAGGCCACAGGTAAAGTGCTGGGCATTCAAATTATATGTACATTGCATTTTGAATAATATGATTTTCTCAATAGCTCAAGCTAACATACCACTTATTGAAAGGAATGCTACAAATAAAATTTACTAACTGGTGTCCAGATCTCTACAATTAACAAAGGGGTTCATTATAAGACAAAACAAAATAATAAAAAGGGAATAAATGCCCCAAAATAGCAAAATCTGGAATGAATGGATTTTTAAAGGGCTAGAAATGTGTGAGCGCGCGAGCACGTGTGCAAATTGCAAAGTCTACATATATAATTTAGTGGTCCTGGGAATTTTTTCCCCAACCATGTTGGACAATTTATGAAAAGTGAGGGGGGAGTAACACTGTTTTTCACCAGTCTGAGCACATGGTTTCTCTTTGCTTCATTATTCAAGCTATCTAGGATATCTGTAATAAGGAAAACTACCAACTGTCACATTAAGGCAGTTATTTTTATATAACCTTCTCAGAGGTGAAAGCATGAAACTAGCCAAAAGCTCATAAAATGTAAGTAAATATCCAGCTGAACCTTTAGTCCTAACCTGCTAGTATATGAAATGAATTTGTTTATACATATTATAAACTTCTAGGTATGCTTGAAAAGGTTTTAAGGCGAATTGATTGCTAAAGTCCAAACAACCCAGACATTTTTACAAGCTTCCAAGACCACAATGTAAAATGATGTTCTTACCTCTCCGCTATCCTGTAAAAACAAACAAAAACATTATGAATGCACCAACATATTTAAAAACAAATGAAACCCACAAATCACTGCAGTCCTATTTTCTTACGACTCCCCAACTACAGTTTTACAGATTCAATTCTCTCACTTAAGTTCTTCAAAGTACTATAGTTCTAAATATATGCCATCTGTTGATGGTAAAGACATCTTTCACTAGTATGGGACTACTGAGAAGTATTCCAGAATTTGTGTGATTATGTTACTGTTGGAAAGCTAACATTCAAGTCTAGAGTGCAAATATTTATGTAACAGATATCCCACATGTTTAAAGCAAACCTTATTTAAAAACAAAAAAAATAAAGTAAACCTCATTAAAAAGAGTACTTGCCTCATTTTTCCTTGTCCCATTGTTCTTGCAGGGTTCAACTTCCCTGCAGAGCTCAGAAAAGTCACTTAGCAACCTGTTGAAAACAACTCAAGTTTTCAAAAACTCTAGAAACTATGCCAATCAAGTCATTCTAATCAATTCTCTCAGGTCCTAATCCCTACTAGATTGCTTGCAGAATGGAGTTCTATGCAATACTACTTTTCTCCCTCCCACTTAAAATGACCTGAAGAAAAAAAAGGTTGAAAGTTTCTTTTAAAAATGTAAAGTTTCAGAAAGGCTCATGCAGATTAGACTTAACAATCTGCAATACTATATTAATACTATATTATATACTGTATATTATATGCAATCTATAAAAAGTTAACACTCTTTACATGGCACATATCTCACCCCTTCTGATTTTCCCTTCCCTCTCCCCAAAGACTTGTATAGGAATAAAAAAAACCCTCAAAATTCACAGTAAAATATTTAACTCAAGAACTAATAAAAATATTACTATAAGAACAAGCAAAATTATCATATATAGCTATGAAAAGTATGTAACATACAGATTATCTCTGAAATAAGTAAATCCTATGAAAGGCAACTGGTTTCCAACAAAGGCTTTGGGAACTGGAAAAGTTTCAACATCTCCTTTATCATCTTCTATGTCATCAAAATTGCTGCTGTCGATGTCACTACTCAGCTCAGGTACAACTGGTGCTGCCGCTAAAACAATGGTAAAATAAAAATAGCGGTATCAGAATCAAATCCACTGTCCGTAAATTTGAGCATAACTGTTTGAGTCTTTTATGGAAGACGTTTGGTCTATATAACTTACAAGCTATATTCTGCAAAGCAAGAAATTCCTAGAATATGTTTTTATAAGCCTGGAGAAACTGAGACCTAGTTCGTACTGGATGTCTGGCCTGGCCTGGGCAATTTGCATGCTGGATCCAGGAACATCTCCATTCTTGTCCCAGCATCTGTAGGCATGCAAATGGCTATGTTCCAGGCCTTGTGTCCTGACCTGGGATTCCTCACTCATCCTCACTGTGACTGGGTGAGGAGATGGTGCATATGCTGCACAAGGGGGGGGGGCAAGTTGGGTTGGGACACAAGGCCTGGAAGCATCTAATTCACATTGTTCCAGGGCTGTTCCCAAAAGTGCAGGTAAATGTGGGGAACAGGCAGGAGTCTGTTCCAGGAGGATCATGGTGCATATAATACATTCCCACAGTTCACCTGGAACTATCTCCAGGATTATTGTGAAAAGGTCCTGAAAAGCTTAAGCATCTAAGAACTGTACAAGTGAAAAAGGATTGCTACTTTTTTTCACCATCTTAGTGTGTTAAATAAAGTTCTTAAATATTTTGGATTGCAAGCCTGAAAGCGGACTTGTCTGATATTACAGTAAATTTTGTAAGCCACTCTGAGAGTCTCATATAGACTTCATTGCAGTGTGGTGGGCAATGGAGGTGGCAGCACAAACAAATAAATACAGTTTTGCCCGTGCCTTAAGAGCTGGTGGGGAGGCCCTCCTGGTTGTTCCATTGCCCTCAGCAGTGAAACAGGTGGGCACCCGAGGGAAGGCCTTCTCAGTGATGGTCCCTAGGCTTTGGAATAGTCTCCTCTTTGAGGTGTGTCAAGCTCCTTCTCTGTACAGGTTCAGGAAGGCAATAAAGATGCACCTCTTTACCCTGGCCTTCAGCTAAATATGTATTTATTTATTTATTTACATTTCTATCCTGCCCAATACCCGAAGGTCACATCCCACCCTCTTTTAAGTAGTACTGCTTTTAATATATATTTGGTTTGTTTTAACATCCTCGCTTAGTGCCCAGTCAAAAATACTGAAAATTACTGATTATGATATACACAATGTTTATTGAATTATGTACTGACCTTTTCAAAATAAAGAACAATAAAACAAGATAAAAATACAGATGGCAACATCAGTTTCATAAATCCAAGCAAATAAAATTATACAAAGAACATTAACTATTGTATTTCAAAGTCACCTGCATCTTTTGTCCTAATATGTTCCAAATGAAACTTTCTCACTTTGATACAAATAAAGTAACTTTAGTTGTACCAAACTAAGTCTTCCCACTGGCAGATGCTGTTACTGCTTTAATGTTTTAATGATGTTAAAAGATGTTGGATTTTAAATGTTGTTACCCGCCCAGAGACCTTTGGGTATAGGGCGGGATTAAAATGTAAATAAATAATAAAAACCTTGTAATAAAATATTATTTTTACTACGATATCTCAGTCTGCCTTCTTGCTCAGTAAAATGTAATAAAAAATAAACGGTATAGGATAGCCATAAGGAAACCCACTAGGAAAGGGCAGAAACTGCCCAAAACTGGTTGAAAGAAGAATGCATTAGCAGAGCTCCAAAGAGCTTTTTCATTTCTGTGGAGGGGTGGGACACCTTTTGGGACTATTCTTCAATTCACAATTCTCAGGATTCAGATTAAGCAGTACATATAAAATGAGTGTTAAAATGCATAGCAACGTTCCCAAAGAAAAAATTAAGAGAACTCCTCGTTTGAACTGATTAGTGAGTCAAAAATGTTTTTGCTTAGCTGGTTAGTATACATTCTTCCTCTGAAGAAAAGAAAACCTGAATCTCTGCCTGAAAAATCTACAATCTGCAAATGTAGGTTATCCACTAAGATTAAAAACAAATCTGACATGGAACATAGATATTCCAAACATAATAAAGCTCCCATTTAACAAAGCATATGCGACGTTTATCTAGGCTTCTCACCAATGACCACCTCCAAAGGATGTAGCTAATAGCAGAGAGGTTTTGTGAAGAAAACCTCCTTATGGAGGAAGGAAGAACATTTCTGTGCCAAATATTCAGTTCCCAGCCTAGTTGTAATTATCAGTCACCCTTCATTAAAGCATTTAAAAAAATCTACTTTTTGACTCAGCGAAGTTGCAGTCATTGACCTTTACCACTGACCCTTTTCTTTCCCCACCCCAAAGAACCTTTTGTAAATGTGCACAGCTTAGGAAAGGCTATCCATTTTACTAACTTTGCAACAAAGCAACACCAAATACACAGCTGCCACAGAGGTTTGTGAAAATATCAGACTATTCACACAGGAGGGCTTTACTTGAGGATATATTTACCACTGCAACAAAATGCACTGGAATAAACATGTATTTCATCTTATGGGGAAATTCAACAGAAAACTGAAGAAAATTTAAAGCCTTGAAAAAGAGGAATTTAATTAACAGTTTCAGCGTAACACAGTTGCTGCATTTAACTTTCAGTGCTAACCAAAAGTACTTTTTTTTTAGAAAAGGAGAAAATCATTAGGTCATGCTAAATACTTACTGTCTCGAATGTTATCCCAATCCCATTGATCATTCTTGAAGAACAGGTGAGATTTTATTTCATCTACTCCATTCCTCCCAAGACGCACCTCCCTAAACACATCAGGGAGCAAACATTGCATTAAAGCTTTTCCATTTTCACCTTGTTTTAAATTTTTACAGCTCGAAAGAATCTTTCTCTTCCATTCACGTTGCTTCCCCCCCAAAAAAAAGAATATAATCTGAATCTTCCCACTGTGTATGCTGTGAAGTTTCTCAGCAGTCTCACATAGGAAGGCAGAAACAGCTAGAAGTCTTAGCTTGCCACGTGTGGAGTAAACGTATTTCCAACTGGACTGTGTAGAAAAGGAATGCAGGAAAAAGCTTTTTTACTGCAAATGTAGAAAGTTTGCCAAACCACAGCACAAACATTTGGACATAAATGACACAAGAACTGGCTTGCAAACACAGAATGTTCATTCAAGCCTTACTGATTTTTTTCCTAAATGTATCTTTTCCTCCACTTTAAAAACACCCATACTCGTACGCACATTTTCCCTTAAACGTATAATGAAGCCACTATGCAAGGGGAAAATAGCTTTTGTGTTGCCAAAAACGCAAGTCACGGACATATTTTGTATATGAGAACTATTAAGTCCCGTGACAGATAGCTCTTGTTACTTTAAGTGCTTCAGTAGCAACTGTATAAATAAAAAAATGTTCTGCTTTAAATACTAGCCTTGACTATCTTTCCTAACATAAATAAAAAGGCGCAAACAATGGAGTAGGTGGGATGAAGTACAAACTACTCTTGAAAGATTAAGAAGCTTTTCTTCAATCTTTATTTTGCCACCCTTCCACTTCCCTTTGCACTTAAAGGCTGACAGATGCAGATCCAAGTAAAAGGATCCCATTCCAAAGCACAATTCTTGGATCAGCAGCCAGATGTTTATTTCATCTCCCTATTTTTCATACTCACTGCAAATTAAGAAAACAGCACAAACCCTTCTGAAGCTGCATTAAATGACCAAAATATCCAGAGTGGCGACATACAAGGCAGGAGGAAAAGAATGAGCACGAAAGAATGCAGAGTAGCCAGGAAGGAAAAGACTCTCTACCGGTAGGAAAGCCAGGTTGTCTCAGCCAAATAAATTAAGATGGAAAGTCATATTCATCTCTAGGGATGTGCACAAATATTCGTAATATTCGTTATTCATACGAATTCAGGCATTTGTATACGAATTGAATGTCTGGACATTTGGATTTCCGAGTTTGAAGAAATACGAATATCTCAAAGTTATTCATAAGAATAATTCAGACATTCATATCTGTACGGGCACACACACATCCTGTACGTACCTGTACGCATCCTGTATGCATATGTGCACATCCGCATGGGATGAAAACAGGATACATATGGGATATGTACGGATTGTGTACGAGATGTGCATGTCCAGATTATTTGTACAAATACATACGAATGTATTCGTAACAAATTGAATGTCCGGACATTCATTTTTTGTTATTCAGGTACATTTGGATTTTCAAATATTCAGTTCATTACGAATTGAATTTGAAAACTGCATTTGTGCACACCCCTACTCATCCTCTTATTCAGGAGGTACAATATATGTTGCAAGTTTGTTAGAAAATGGCAGATTTATCAGCTTTCTCTACGGAACCACAGAATAAAAGCCTGGAGGGAAAAACCAATACTTCTGCAATAAATTAATTACAACAACCTATATATTCAGTAGGGCCTCTGACAGTACTGATTTCATTTCAATCCAGGTCAATCTGTTCCATATATGATGTTGCATCCAGATGTGAGTTACTTATTACACTATATTTGGATATCCAAGTATAAAGCATTGGTTTTCTGGAACATCCAAATGTACTGGAATAAGTAAGCAAAGTTTGGATGGAACCTTATTCTAAGGCAGTGATGGCCAACCTATGACACGCGTGTCACAGGTGACACGCCAAGCCCTTTTGGGTGGCACACCTGGTCACCCTGGCACCTGGGCGTGTAATGCTTGCTTGTTCTTGAAGTGTACGAAATACCAACTTTCAAATGTAAAGAATTATTTGTTTTTGCTTTTAATAAAATACATGTATCAATAATATAACTTTTTTACGAGAGCTACAAATATCACAAAATTATGGATATTTCTAGATGTGACACAGCACCCGAGTTAAGCTAGGTTTTCTTGTAAATTTTGACACACCGAGCTCAAAAGGTTCGCCATCACTGTTCTAAGGTCTTTTCTGCACCTATCCTTCCATGGTCAGGATGGAAGGTGTAGTCTGGAATAGGACCATGTGTGCAACAGCTTCAGTCCAGAACAGCCAACGTCATGGCTGCAAAGCTTGTGTGAGCTTCTATATGGAGGAATGTACTCTGTCAGATATTCAGGACTCAATCCATTTCGTGCTTTGTATGGCAATATCAGCATCTTGTACTGGGTTTAGTAGCAATATAATAACCTATGCAGTTTGTTCAATACTGGCATGTTGTGCTTCCAGTCAGGAACTCTAATATTGTGCTGCTGCATTACGCATTACTTCCGGCTTCTGAACTGCCTTCAAGAATAGTAGATCACCAGAGATCACTATGACAAATTTGTCATTATACAGGAAAGACCAAAGCTGGTGAACTAATAAAGAAAACTGAGGTAAGCACTCCTGGCTACCACTGCCACCTGAGCCTGAAGTGAGAGCAATGAATCCCGAAGCATCCCTAGATCATGCACTTTTTCTTTTTGGGGCAAAACAACCTTATTGAGAATCAAGTGCTTTCTAACTTCCTGGACTCAAAGAACCAGAATACCTTCATTTTGTCTGGATTCAGTTTGAATTTACTGCCCACATCCAGTCCATACCTGCCTAAAGGCAATGATCAAGCATCTCAGCTGCCTTCCCTGACTCAAAGAACCAGAGAGGACTTGGGAGCCATAAGCATACTCACTCCAAGCTTCCTGATGACCTTTCTCAGCCATTTCATATAGATGTTAAGCAGTATGAGGGGCAAAACTGACCCCGAGGAACTCATGTGAGCTCCCAAGGGGCTGAACAAAAGTTTCCCGTTACTACTTTTTGGGATCTACCCCAGAAACAGGAAGATAACCATTATACAATGGTGCCATCAGTTCCCAACCCCAAAGCTGCTCCAACAAGATACATGGTTGATGGTTTCAAAAGCCATTGAGAGATCAAGAAGAATCAACAGGGTCAGATTGCCCCTATTCCTTTCCTCATCCATCAGAATGATCAAGACAGTCTGAGACTGGAACTGTTCAAGTAAAATAATCTAGAGTGTAGAAGAAGCATAAGAACCCTCAATATAGTTGCTAAACAGGAGGGCAAGAAAAGTAAAGTTACATTAAAGCAACCTGATATCAAGGTGGTAGCAGAAGCTGGGTTGAAAGAACAAGAGTCATGAGTAGGCTTCCTACAAGATTAGTTCCCCACTTAGCATTCTGCTTAGAAAGTGGTCCAGGGCGAATATTGTATCTTCTTCTTTTGGGATCTTAAAATCTTGTCAATCATATTGATTCACACGTACCCAGAGAATTCTCCTGGAACTACATGCTATGTTCCTTTAAGAGCAAGGAAGTCTACATTAACATACCTGTCTGTTAAAAAGGCACAGATAAGGTCTTTTGCATGCTTTGAAATCTCCACATCTTCTGGGAAATGTAATGAATTCTTATGATCCATTATTTTACTATATGTTCCCACCAATGAATCAGCATAAAACGGAGTATCTCCTAAAATTATAAGTACATGAACACAGACTAGGGTAAGTCAAAGACTAAACGTGAGCATAGTTTAAGATAATAAAAAGGACATTCTGATGCAAAAACCAACACATAATGTACGCTTCTAGCTTTAGCTCAAAACCTATGACAAGTAGTACAGGTCTGAACCAATTGGCAATCTAATCTAGTGCTGTCCAACCAGCTATCTCTGGAAAGCACATGAGCATAACAGCACCCTTCCCTTTCATCTGCTCATTGAGAAACACAATGCATAGCTTAGGGAAGGCACATGGACTCCACAGCAGTCTCTCCTCTCCTCTTCAAGGAATTAATTTTTACTCTTATATACCACTTTTCACCTTCGATCCTCTGAGTGATTTCCACAATAAAAATGTATTTCAAATGTTTAAATATTAAAAACCCTTGCTTCTGCTTTTGAACTCCACAGAGATCCTCATTTTATTTCATTTTTTTCTTAAACAACGTTTAGTTGAAATGCAAACAAACCATGGTTAAGGACCCATTTTTGCTCATGACACTAAAGTTTTCTTGAATTTGGCACAGAAGCCCATACAATTTAAAAGCAGATACTTCTAATATCCTCTTCTTAAGCTATCTTATTAAAGCATTGCAATTTCTACCAAATAAATAACTAAACAGAAATATTACAATGCAGTGAGAGCAGCTGACCTGCTCTTTAAGATTTTTTTAAATATATCATCTCTTAATATGTAGTGTTAGTTATGCACAGACAAAAGACTGTGGCATATCTATTTATACATTTCCAGAGCTTCCCTTATACACTTGGTATCAAAGTACTTACATCAGAAAGCCCCAGGACATCCTGAAAATTTCACCAGGTAAGTGTGAACAGGCCCTGAGACAGGGTTCTTCTAAAACTCCTGGTTTCCATTAAAGTCAACTGCTCTTATACATGGTTTCACTACACAATGTGTGTCGTAAAAACTGAACTACAGTATACGAGGAGAAACATTATGTGTCTGTATTTTACGTATTTCCTCCAAAATCAAGACAACAGGTTACAGAGCTAGAGAGAAGGCAGCTGAGAGAGATTACACTTTCAGAAACAGCAATTAGTGTCTTTTAAAGAGATCATTCTCATATAAATGCCTGGTGGAACTAGAAATAGGTACATTGGGGAAAATAATCATCACTTAATAATACGTTTATGCTATCTTTATTAATGTGGCATAGCAAATTGAGATCCAGGCCCTATCAAGGAAAGGTCCAAGAGAAATTCTCTGCTTACCAACTAGCATCTCATACAGAAAGACGCCCACAGACCACCAGTCACATTCCCGTCCATAATAGCCATCGCCACCTTGAGACTTTAATACTTCAGGAGATATGTAGTCTGGTGTGCCAACAGCTGTATCACAGCGCACCATTCCTGTCTACAAAATCAAACCAAAGAAAGTAATTAAACACAAAAGCCATTAGAAATAACTTGAGTATTGACAATTTGGAAAAAAAATAACATGGTTGTGAATTCAAAACACTATACTTATTCTATGAAACTGTACCATCATCTTTTATCAGCTCTTCAGTAAAGTTTATGCAGTGAGCCTAAAAAAACCCCTTGTAATTGAACTGAATGGGTTAATTTTAGAGCCAGACAAAGTAAGCAAACGTTGGGAATGTATGCTATGTCCGATTCATGGCACACAGAATCTACTGGAAGTCTTTGCAATAAACTGCAAAAGAACTTTGGAAATGGTCCTAAAACAGCATAAGACAATATATAAGGCACACCTCTGTTTAGACTGAATAACTGAGTCTAGCTGTGGTTGCTTTTGCTGTATTCTAATAAAGCAGGCCTTGGAAAGAGCTATCTAAACTATACATAACATTAATCTTGGAAGAATGCATGTGGCTTCACGCTTCTACTATTAAAGTTACTGTAACCCAAGGACTAAAACACTGAGCTGCAAAGTTTCAAGATGAATCTCTGCCATACGCTCCATGAATATTAACTTCAGCTCCATGTCTGCAATATGTTCAGAAACAACATTTTCAAGAGTTACTTGTAACAATATCCTCTGACAATAGATTAAAAATGAATTAAAATCCAAATGCTAAAAAATTGATTTGAATCCGTTACATTTGATCTCTATTCGTTCAAATGTTAGAATCATATTTAAAGATACGAACGTTGACAACATTCATATGCGTTATACGTATCTGTACGCATTTCGCATGCACCCCATTTTAGCTTGTATGCATCCCATTTTCATCCTGTATTATAAGCGCAAATGTATAGATATGTATAATATTTGTACAGATGCAAATGTAATACATATGTATCTGTACATTCAAATGATTCGAATGATTTAAACGAATGTTTTGGAACATTCAAAATCTGTTTGAACGTCTAAATTTGAATGTGAAGACATTCAATTTGAGTTCAAATGTCCACATTTGAACAAATTTGATTGGATTTCGAATGTTTAGAATATTCGTGCACATCCCTAGTCCTACATGTTCTTCATGCATTATGTAAATGAGCTTGTATAATGCCAGAAGAAGTTCTAAGCAACTTACTTTATGGTATAATAACCTAGAAATTCTTAGCTCCAAAATGGAAACAGCAATAAAACAAACACTTTACTGTAACAAGGTAGTATTAGAAATGAAAATTTCATTTTTGGCCCTATCCTCACTGAGCCTTATTCCACATTATATCACAGAATAGGGGCCTACCATCTGCATGATGGTACAAACTATGGCAGGCCCCAAGCGGTGCAAAAAGAACCAGAGACTTGATCAAACCTTAACCCTAACTCTGTGTAAACAGTATGGCGACTAGGTGTCACTATTATGAGATAACTCTGGTGTGTCTAAGGGAGGCCTGCATGCAAAAGAGATGATCCTAATATGTTTGTTGGTCCAGTATCTGGCCATGCAGTATCGCCCTAAGAACTAACAGAAACTACTTAACTAGAGAACCCGAGAGCTCATAAGATCATGTTAAATATAACAACTCAAGTGATAATTTAGATATTTTTTTCTGTATCCTTGAAACCAATTGAGGGTAAATATGAATATTAAAAAACGAAGCACAGAATTGTGTCTCTCAATCTTCAATGTTTATACCACGATCACAGTTCGGACCCATCTAATGAATTCAAGGCAAAGAATAGCCTTTCACCTCAAATGTTCTTATCCAATATATCATTCTCACTGTTTTGTATAGTTCATTTAAAATAGCATTATACACATATCATTTAGAAGGATTATGAACCAAAGACTTACTTCATCCATTTTCATACAAGTACCAAAATCTGCAAGCTTCAGATGTCCATATTTATCCAAAAGCATGTTATCAGGTTTCACATCTCTATGTATCAAGCCCAAGGAATGAATAGCATCGAGAGCAAGGACAACTTCAGCTGTGTAAAATTTGGCCCACTTCTCTGGCACATCATAATTGCTCATGAGGTTGACAAGATCTCCACCAGGCATGTACTCCATTACCATGTACAGGTACCGGTCATCTTGAAAGGCACTATATAGCTGCATCCAAAAGGATACATAATTAGATATTATACAAAACTAATGCATTTTCTAGCAAAATCAAACTGTTTTCTCTACTTTATTTTTTCTATACAGGTGTGCCCCCATATCTGCTGATTCACTATCTGCTGATCCACTCAACTGTGGTTGACGGCAGGGGAAAATAAAAGGCCATACCCCTGTATCTGCTGATTCACTATCCACTGATCCACTCAACCACAGTCAACTGCAGGGGAAAATAGAATATAGTAACCACGTTCATATTATCCACAGTTTTCATTATCCACAGTAGGAGATGGAACGTATCCCCCATGGATAAGGGGGCATGCCTGTATTAGTATGGGATGTAGACCTGGGGGAAAAAATCAAGAAACTAATACCGAGACAAAACTCTTGGTTGCAAGAAAATCCTTGTTTACTCCTTTCTGTTTGAAAGGCAGACCATCCCCAACACCCACATGAACTTTGCATGGAAAGGGAACATCATTCCCTCGCAATGTCCGTGGTGGAGTATGGTGTTGTCATGCTGAATGGCAAGCATGTGTACTTGATTGGCCCAAGTCCTTTTTGATACCCTTGTCAAGGGAAGTAAAAAATAAAAGGAAACAAGTAAATAAAAGAACAGAAGATTGCTTTGAGTCCCCTCCAGAGTAAGAAAACCAGACTACGAAAGCCAACTCTTCTTCTTTCTTGAAATATTCCATGCTGATCTAGGTTGGAAGAAAGACATGAGCCCTTTCCTTTAAAGCCCTGTGAAAGTGATACTTTCTTTTATCCTTTGTTTCTACCAGAGTGTTTTTGAGGACATTGTCTCCACACAGGAATGATGCTACATTATTCCTCACACAGGCAACATTTCAGCTAAAAGGTGATTTCAGCAATCACAGAATAAGCAATCAAGCAACATGGCGTCAAGGGAAGAGTTCATAATCAGAGCTAATGCCCTTATGTCTTTTAGGCTAGAATTTCCTGAAAGGAAAATGTGTTTTCAGTTGTGATCTTATTTGCCAATTTGATCCCTGTTCTGGAGTTCAAAGAACTGTATTCGTCAATATTTTGAGAGTTAGGGAATAGGCTTCAAAAGTCCTCCCAGGAAATATGAGCCTCCTATCAGAACAACCCTTCAAGGAGTAGTTCCTGATCCAACAGATGTATGATCTCGAGATCATTCCCAAAACTGGGTCATCAGGAGGTAGGATGGACCACATGCCCATTTCTACAAAGTTTAAGGGAAAAAAGTTATGCGTATTTTTGTGACTAGGGTTTCCCACTCTTGTAGGGTTTTCAGGAAGGATGTCATTCTAGAGACCTTTGGAAGAATCATTTTGTTCCTCTGGCAGCACTATCTACTGCTCTTTTCTATTTTTGGCTGAGGTTAAAGATAACTAAAACCTTGGGCATGATATTAGGAAATTCATCCAAGCTGAAGAGGTAGGCTAACACAACAATTCTTGGTCTGATGTATCAGAACATTAATCTTCGCCACAGTTTCATCTTGTGAGTCACAGGATAGCTTAAGGATGATTTGTAGAGCACTGTCATGTTCACAGCTAGACATGGTTGAAGAGAACTCAGATGGTCAGTCAGACCTCGAGGAGGCTTGAAGCTGTTTGCACATTTATAATCTGGATCTGTGAAATGAATGTTCCCTGACCAATGGCTGCAGGCTGATTCTGCAGATGGTCCACAGGCCTAAGAGTAGAAAAGAGGATTGCTGGTGCTCAGGCACCTGAGAGCTGGGCCCTGGATCCTTGTGAAAACTGTCCACTGATATCTACTCAGACACCTAACTGCATGTAAGAACAGAGCTGTAGGCTGACAGACCATGGAGAACTGGTTATTGCTGCCCACTTCTGGGAGTGAAAATCTCATGACTGGTGGTATTTTGGCTTCACTTGTTGTGCTTGGCAGGCATCTTTTTCCTAAGAAGGAAAGACCTAATAGAGGGAGGAATTCCCACTCTAATGTTAAGATAATGCACAAAAAAATGAAATTCTTCATCACAATAGAAGGAATCAGGGATCCATTTGGCTGGTATTCTAAGAAAGTGTCAAAGGATTCAGGGATAGAAGAAGCCTGAATGGTATTTGGGTCCATCATGGTGAAACAAGTCTCTAGAGATGTGCTAAAGCCACCAACTAGATGAAAGGGCCCTTTGTGCAAAAATCAAACTGACTGGGCAATGCTGTTGCAACCAGATGACCTCAATGATAGCAAGAGGCAAAAATTCTAACATTACTGTTACACAGGATTCTGGGTTGGTTAAAATGAGAAATGATGGCACAGAGCCCTCATGGAGCCCACCCACAAAGCACGTGGGGAGAGAAGAAAGGCAGAGAAGCCTCATCACATGGGCTGTGCAGAGGTGAGAGGGCCTGATGAGGAGGAAATTTCTGAGCCTGGGACAGATGGCTGCAATGTGAGGGATCTTTCCTAAGTCTCAATTCCACTCAATCCAGGAAAGGAGTACGGCTTTCCTGGAACAAAGTGACAGAAGAACCAGAGAGTCTAAGTTGGTATGACAGATTTTCATACTAAATTGGCTCAATCCATTGCTTCATCCTGAGACAAAGCAATGGAGATGGACACAGTGCATTTCCCCTATAGCTGTAAGAGAAAAGAGCACAGAGAAAGAAAGCAATGATGCTGCTTGAGGAGGTAGGAAGCTACCATTCCTGTACAGAAGAAAATAGTACAGTTCCTTGAGAGAAAGAGAAGATAAAGCAGCAATCACAGATTCCAGCTCCTGAAACAATGCCTGGTCCTCACTCCCCTACCAATATAAGATCTTGGTAATGCAGAAATCCTAGAAGAAGCTATTGCTGAAAGAATGAAAGGTACAGCTTTTCCAAGGCAGTCACAGCCAATACCTCTTATCTTTCCCCAGACAGCTGCTCCGTTGTCCCTTTCCTCAGGATCAGCAGTGGCCCAATTTCCTCCCCCTGCAAGACAACCTAGCACTGCCTACTTTTTGTTCCTGCAGATACTGCCTCCATCTTCCTTCCAGCTTTCCCCCCACTTCTCTCTTATTCTGGGCAGGGGCCATGGAAACACCTTCTTTTTTTGCTGACAGAACCATATATGTGTGCAAAAGAGAATCATCGCATCAACTACACATGCACACCTATCGAGGAAACAAAGCTTCCTTTCTGATGTTATTGAAGTAGGTACATGGGGACTTGTTTTGATAATACTGCAACCAGTAATAGGTAAGATCATTAGAAGCTGCAGAACAGCCAGTGACAACAGATCAAACTGCCTCAACCAAATGGCAAGGGACCTCTGATCTACCCAAATCTTTTTCTGATCCATTATGGATTAGAATTCAGTTCAGTCCAAGCAAATGTGTGGCACCAACTGATGTTCTTTTTCTGTTTCCTGACTAGCACAGAAGATGGTTTAGTCTAGCCATTGTTTCACTAATACAATAAATTGTCCATATCTCTCAACACTGAGGAAAAAGTAAAGCAAGGCCTGTACCTCTGAACAAGTCAGCGGCTACAAATGTAATTAGAGATTAAGGGGGAAAATCCTCTAATGCCCACTCACAGCCAATTAGTTTAGGGCTTGAGGAGATATAAAAATTCAGATATAGGCTTCTTCTTCTCGCAAGTCCAACTTTCACATTTATTTTGCTTCCAACTTTCCCTTCCTGCTCCTCATCCTATGCTGACAGATTAAACAGCAAGGTCAACAGCAGAGAAAATAATCAAATGCTGTGGCAGCTTGTAGCTTTAAGAATAGGTGATCGCAGGTGCCAGCCAGGTGATTGCTTGTCAGAAGTTGTACATTTTTCCTTGGCACACTGATGAACAACGCCCAGGGGGTTGTGCATGTTCTCATGGCCAGTGATTACTCAGCTAGCACTTGCAATCACCCCCCCCCTTTAAAGCAGTGGTTCTCAACCTGGGGGTCGGGACCCCTTTGGGGGTCGAATTACCCTTTCAGACGGGTTGCGACGAGTCTCCTGCCGCCCTTCCCTCCCACCTCCCAGCTGCTCTGCCCCCATGGCTGGGGGTCTCCACAACATGAGGAACTGCATTAAGGGGTCGCGGCATTAGGAAGGTTGAGAACTGCTGCTTTAAAGCTATGAGCCACCGCTGGCCAAATGTATGACTCCAGTGTACACCTCTTAAAAGCATTACAGCCAGCTGTTTTTTATACTGTAGCACTGAAGATACATACAGGATTTGGTGCCAGCACCAAATACATACTATTGGAGAGAGCACTGGAGCATTTGCAAATATATTTAAATGGCTCCTGATTATAGGCACAACCTTAATTCAATTAGGGAATAAAAAAAAAACCAACCAACATCTCACTGGATTCATACTAAAATCAGAATTTTCATATCATGATCTTACTGATTGTTCTATTTCCTAGTTTAAAGGCGCTAGCTTTTAAAAAATAAGATATATACTTAAAATCTCATTTTACACTGTAGTTGTAAGAGAGAACCTCCAGCAGCAGCAGGAATATGGTACCGGACAGAGATTTTACATTCAGGGTACTAATTAACCAGCGTCATTGTCATTAATCCCTTTCTGAAGTAATAGGTCTAAGTACCCTGAAATGCCAACTTTTCTGTTTTGATCTTTTCAGGATCACTGGCTCAAACTGTACTTTGCCAGTGCTAACTATAAGAAAAAAGATCAAACAGTACAACTCCTGTTGTTCATTTCCCCTGAAAATCAATGGCATATATAACGTTGCGACAAAAACTACCCTTCAATTTTTTTTAAAAAATGCATAATCTAAGAAATTTAAACTTAACAACTAAAAACCTGTTTTGACTCACATTTGCCAGCTTCCACACAATGAAACATATAGAAGCCACTTTATACTGTGCTGTACAAACTGTAGAATTAAGCTTTTTGGGAAAGGAAAAAAATTCAATGTTACTGACTTTGCTCCTCTCACATACAAAGACATTTTATTGTAAGATAGGCATTTAAAGCCATGTAATTATATTTGAAAAAGTCACATATCAGAAATTGAGCTTAGGATGGAGAGTAAGAACTGAAAGGATCATATTCTTGTGATTCTAAATTAGACAGAAATCCTAAAACTATACTCAGTGATATGATGCTTGCAGATTTATACTTTCAGTGATTATTCAAATTCAAATACATTTTAATACAAATATTATTCTTACCTGAACTACCCACGGACTGTTGGCAAAGGCCATTATATCTCTCTCTTCCCAAAAAAAGGCTGAATCAGATCTTTTGAGCATTTCAAATTTACTAAGAAGTTTCATTGCATAAGCTTTCTGGGTTACTTTATGGCGAACCTATAAAGAAAAAATATGATGTTCTTTCCATGCTTGTCTGTGTACTTTGACAACAAAAACAAAAATCTCAATCTATCCACATGAATAAAAAGCAATATTGCTCATTTTAATTAATTAATTATTATGCCACTGTACACAAGCCGCAATATTCAAATCAGAAATTTAAATAACCTTCAGGGATAAAAGCATGGCCATTAACAACACAGAGCTCCAAATTCACAAATATTAAGGGCAATATAGTCTTCTATTAACGCCCCACTCTTAAACCCCACCAAAGAAAGTGCTATTTGCTGGGTCCATAACTAATGAATATGTGAGTCTTGGCACCATTTAAATATAATGACTCACAAGTAGTAAGGGATCAGTGTATCATATAACACAATGCCTTCAAGAAATAGGATAAGGAATGACACTACTAAATCTGTTACTTATGTCTTTTTGAATATATGAAGTTTTAAAATTAAGGGTTTTTTAAATTTATTGATTAGTCCATTGACCATATTATCACTTACAGAAGCAGACAAACTGACATATGCACATATATAGGTAAAAAAAAAAAGACGTATGCAATTATTGGAACTGCAAAGGGAGTACCAAAGTATAAATGCAGATTGAAAACTTAAATGCAGAAAGTAGATAATGAGTCAATATAATGGATTCCTTTCCCGCTTCTTACAATCATCATCTTCTTTGGTGGCAGGAAATATGTTAGTTTTTGTTAGATGGACTTAGTAGAATTTTAAATGAATAGGATTCTTTATTATGATAGTACTCATAATTTCTTACAATAGGTGAGACTATGGGCAATTCTGCACTGGCCAATAAACTGGACTGGCAAGCTTATTAGGACCTTTCCTTCTGTATGCTGGAATGGTCTAAGGGGGACTCCGGACGGACACGTGGAAGGAAGGCTTCTAGTATGCCTGCTGGTCTGGTATACCAACTAGTGTGGAATCACCCTATAACAGAGATTTCTCTACCAAACGGAAGATTTGGTTTTGGTTTTTTATCGTAATCTTATTTCCTGTTCATTTCCAAAATAAAAAATAAATAGTATAATGTACCTAGAAACTAACTGCAAACACACAATGACAGAAGAAGAAAAGCAAGGGAGCAACACAATTATGCGAGAGCTACTGTTATTTCCCACATCTGCACACTATTATTTAGTATAACCTTCAAACTCTTTATATTATAGCTTCTTGCAGATTTAGGACACAGACGCAACCTACTGAATTTTGAGCTTGTTACTTTTACATGGCAAGAGGGTTCTTCAGATTTGTTTTCTATTTCACTAATTTTTATTTATAAACTCCGAAGATCTAAAAACAGTCAAAAATGCCTACTGAGATTGGACTACATAACATTCAAGAAGCCTAGACAACTAAGCAATTTGGAATCAAGTACAGCACGAAGATGTATATAGACAATGCAAGAATTTGATGAAGAGCAGAGTGAAGAAACTGAAAATCCTTTCTAAAATACAAAAGCACTGTGTGGTTTAGATCTTCAAATTCAATTTGCACACCTTGGCATGGTACTCATTTTACAGCCCTGGAGTTCATCCAGGAAGCTGTTCTTGAACTTTTCAGTGATGGGATTTCAAGCAGGCCTCTTTGTTATGTTTCTGCACCAATAAGCAGAGAGGTTAAAAAAAGTTGCTGGGACAGCACAAGTTTTGTGCTATGAAGGCCTTTAAATGCTAAGAACTGATATTTTAAACCAGGCGTGGAAGCTAAATGGAAGTTGATAAAAATTGTTCAAAAACAATCAAATAAATAAATAAATTTGTGACACAAGATAAGCTGGCCCTCAGTTCCTGTTATTCCAGCAGCTTTTAGTTACTAGGAAGCGTCCTCCAGCCTTTTCTGAAGCTCAGAACCTTTCCGCACTTACATTGGATCCAGATAAGACAATAGTCTTCTTTAGGGTCACTTTTGTCTGCAGGCAGGTACGGACTAGAGAGGTCCTTCCAAGTACAAGGTCAGTACACTTTATCTGAAGATGATGGAGCATATTCCACAGCATGAGGTTCCTGATCTAGATTACCAGTGTACCTGATTAAGCAAGTCCACCAGTGTACTAGCAGCTGGTAATCCAGATCATGGAGGTGTGCAAAAGGTGCACACCTCTATGTTCCAGGAGACATATTTCAGTGGTACAATAAGGCACTCTGCCAAAAGGAGTCCCACATGCACTCTGAGGCCAGGAATTGAGACAGGCTCCAGAGCTCATGCAAACTTTGGGGTTGATACAGGGACTAATCTGGAACAGCTATTGGAGTGTAGACAGCATTGTTCTAGTTCAAGTTTTTACTCAGTCTCAACCGGAGGGCATTTCTTGATCTAAGCCAGATGATCTGAATCTAGACAGGTAAGTGCAGAAATGCCATCAAACTCAGAAAGTACTATGGAAAGCTAGTTCTTCTGCAGCAATAGGTTAGAGATTCAAGAGTTAACCTATGGTACTTCACTTTCAGCTCCCAAAATACATCCCCATAACACCACCAAGTTAAGGAAGAGGACAACCATGGAAATATTTTAATATGTGCAAAGGTGAGGTACAGAGATCAGATAGTAGGATAGCTTCCATGGAAATCTGGTCTAACTTTGGGCGTTTTTCCACGGTCAAAAAGTACCCATTTTTGCACCCATTTAGGACCCATTTGTGTGTGAGCCGGATGATCCCATTTCCACCACGGCACCCATTTGGGACCGGATTGTTTCCATTGCTGTGGGGGAAATCCAGCTCTAATGGGTACATTTTGGCCTTTAATCCGGATTTTCTGTAGACCCCATTAATGGGGTCTACAATGGGGTCTTCTGCCAGAAAATCCGGATTAAAGGGAGCCTGTTTCCACTGGAAACAGGCAATGGGGTCCAAAGGAGGCTAGGGGGAGGGGATGCACCCATTGGGGCCCCCTAAACCTAGGCTCCAAAGTCACTTCAAAGCCACTTTGAAGTGACTTCAAACTGACTTCGAAGTCATTTTGAAGTCTGTGCAAAATAGCTCCAGAGTGCCTCTGAAGTCTGTGCTGATCTTCAGAGTGAACTTCGAAGTCACTCCGAAGTCATTTTGAAGTTCACTCCAAAGATCAGCACAGACTTCAAATGCACTCCGGAGCTATTTTGCACAGACTTCGAAGTGACTTTGAAGTGACTCTGAAGTGACTCCGAAGTGACTTCGAAGTGAATTTGAAGACTGCACACCCCTGCCCCCCAAAACACCTGGGGTAATGGACCGACCCCTTGTGGGTCAATCTGGATTCCCCACATGGGTGCAAAGCTGTTTCCACAGCAGGGGTGTTAGCACCCATTCCTAATGGGTGGTACACCTCCTGTGGAAACACACTGGGTGCTTCCCTTAATCCGGATCTACTAGATCCGGATTAAGGAATGTACCCATTCCTTAGATCCGGATCTTCTTAGATCTGGATCTAAGGGCTGCAGTGGAAAAACACCCTATAGAGATGTAGGGAGAAGCTTATGTGGAAAGATAGAGTGGGAAATTTCATAACTGTCTACAGTTTTTGAACATCTTACCTGTAATCCTAACAGGGAAAATTACCTCATTTATAGCAATCAGTCCTCAGTGCTACAAATCATAAACATCAGTAACAGAAAGAACTTCTTTCAAGAATATAAAATACGCAATGAAACACTTTAATTCAAGATATACATCTTAGCAATGCTGAACTCAGGAGCAATCACAAGGTCTTTCTGCCTTTGATCTGCATCGGTGGGTCTGCAATAGCCTGGCCTACACCACAAACTCTGCACCACAAGAAGGCAGGATCAGCACCGTCAGAAGCAAAGGTGTTGATAAGGATCAGCCCACATCATGTGAGCTTTGTGGCCATAGCCCTGCACCTCTGGGGGCTAAGAACAAAAATTCTTAGCCTCAGGGTCTATGTGGGGTGTTTTCTGGTGGAATGCTATGGCATGCTGCTGAAAGACACCTCCAGCAGTTCCAACCACGAGAGACATGCCGTCTTTACACCTCCCCTATTCTGGATCAGGGCCATGTTGGTCCACTGGAGAAACTGTACCAACATTTAACTTCCATCAGAGCCAGGATCTGAACCAGCTTTTTGTGCTTCAGCCACTCAACACAAGCATTCAGAGATCACATCAAGCTAGAGTCAGCCTGTTCTTTGAGCCATATTGCAGGTAGTTTCACTAATTGCAGAACAAATTGGCATGAGATTAAGCAACACTTTCAGTTGACTGTTCTAGAACTGGAAGAAGAGAATCAGTGAGGACCCACTGACTTAAGATACAGTTGTACTATTATTTGTGGACCTTTAAGTGAAGATCTATAGATTCTGGGCTATTGAGGAACCCTCAAACTGCCCAGAACCTGCCGTGGATAGGCTCTAGAAGGACTGCAGGAAGCAGCAGGTTGACAGGCACGTGGAGTGTGGAAAGCAGGTACATCTGGTGACAACTGGAAGGTAGAAAGGAACTGCTGCCTGGCTGATGGTTTTGAGTCTGTGCTGAACTAGTGAGAACATGAAGTGAGCACTCATCAGGTCCATATCTCACCTCCAGAGCTGCCAGCAATACTATTAATCTCAACTGAACATTCCAAACGCTGCAGCAAAAATGGCCAGCTATTCATTTGTTGTCACTGAATAATGTCAACAAGTAATTTTTTTGATACGACTGAAACTATGCTGGGTCTGTTTGACTATAATAAAGTATCGTAACAAGTCAAGTGAAATACTGACTATTTCCTGAGGGATCAATATAACATAAGAAACATTGCAGAGGCACGCATTTGGCTGCTTAGAAACAAGAGCCGAGGGTTACACACTGCAAAGTGATGTCAACCTGCATCATGCTTCAATAAACCTGCAAAAATTTCCCTCTCACATACAGGCCTCCCAGAGCAGAAATGCTGAGGCAAGCCTGTTACAGAGCCTGGCAGTTGGATGCAATGAAAGTGGCAGAGTTCTGCCCTATGCCCACAGGGTTCAGAAGACCGGGGGGGGGGGCACTACTCAGTATAGGTCTGTCTAGGTAAGGGATCCTCCCCACTTTTAGGACCCAGCAAATGCACACGAGCATGACTTAACGCTGGGCTCCTTTCAGAAGACAAATGACTGTTCCAAACATTCAAAACAGCCACATGCATACATTTAAAATAATCCATAATTATGATTCGCTGTCCAAGATTAGGTTTCACAGAGCCTGTTTGCACTTCCATACCATACCAAGCCATTAAGGATCCAGTGCAGTGGCAGCCATTTGCACAACAGGAACTGAACTAGCCCTGTACCAGGCCAGCCTGGGTCTACCTGAATCACCAAGACAACATCTGAAGTAACATCGCATGGGAAGCCAAACATTGCCTTGGGAATCTGCCAACTGTGTGTGACTGCACACTGTGCCACACCCAGAAGAGGGTGTGAAACCACCGCCCCAGGAGCAATATAGCTGCTTCTGAGCAGACTGTGGTTTGCTTTTTTATCTCAGTCCAAGGCAGCTACAGCGGTGGGGCAATGCAGAAAGCTTTGACCAGAGACCAGATAGAACCGCTCCAGCAAAAAGCTCCAGTGCTTATTCAGTGCTAGAAAGACATTACTGGCCATCCTGGGACACAATTTGGAAGACCAGCAGCAGTATCTCCTGACTGGACTTTTGTATAGGATGCTTCTACTCCCAAGAACACCTGTTACCACTCCAGTCTTCTCAAGCAGATCTTCATGAACACAGACAACTTCAGGAACAAGGCATATCAGTGGAAATCAGTTCTTTTCTCTTCCACCCCCTTCTCCCCCCAAAAAATCCTTTTACAAAATAAAACTGTAGATCCACTAGACAAACATCTTTCTACCTGACACCTATTCTAATTAATGTGGTATAGTTGTACAGTGTATTACAGTGAAACACAATTACTCCTTTTAAAAAATGTGTCTCATTAACTGCCTTCAGTTAAGACGTGCATTGCAAGCAAGTTAAGATCACTGGGTAAATGCTTCTTCCTTTTAAGAAAAGCAATTGTTTTGGAACTGACTTCTTACCCAATACTGATAAAGTATTGTTTTCCAATCTTTTCTGCTACAAAGTCTAACATAAGAATTATAATAAGTTTATTTATTTGTTTGTTTATAATTTTTATCCCACCCTATACCCATAGGTCTCAGGGTGGGTTACCACATTAAAAACCAATCAAAAGATTAAACCATAACAGTGCCTGAACGTTGGGAGGAAAGGTCATTCCTTGTTTCGCCAAAGGCAAAGAGGTCCATCTTCACTGGTCTCCTGAATGCATAAAGTGAAGGTATCTGGAGCCCCTCAGGAGGGAAACTATTCCACAATCTGGGAGCCCAATCCTTGGTGCTCACACCTTTTGCTAAAGAGGGTGGTGGTACAATAAATTATCCTATTAATTGATATTAATTAATAGGATTGTTGATCCTTTATATTAAATATTTATACTGGATTACATTTTATGATGTTTTCAAATGTTATTGGTCCGTGACAACAATGAACACTGGTTGGCTGGTCGGTCGGTATGACTGAATTAATTTCCTCACACACTCTGATTTTTGCTTTAGGAGGAAGGCGAGAGGAAATACCTTTTACAGCTTCATTTATACAACTAAGTGAAAGCTCTTCCCATCCCAGCTATTCTTGATATCCTTAAGAAAAGAAGTTTGCAGAGAATTCTGCGGTTTGTGAGCTGATTATGATTTAATCACATAGAAGAATCACAGATTCTGACATAAATTTTATATGCTAAACAAACTTAAGTGTCAGCATCTAAAAAATTGTCCCCTGAGGTGAACTAACTAAACCAAAGCCATAATACAGCTCTAATGTATGCACATCATCAAATATTCAGTAACATAATTAAATGGCTGACTCATCAGAATGCTGATAATCAAGAAGGAAACATTGTTTTTTTTTAATCCAACATGGAGAATTGTAGGGGTCTGAGGAAGGGTTTGGTCAGCCACTTTTCTCCTTGATCTTTGCGATTACAGTTCTGCTTTTCTCTAGATGTATTCTACTGTTATTGTATAGCTTATTCATATTCTCTCTCTCTCTCCCACACACACACACATGCATAGACACAGTTTGTCTTTCTAAGTCTGTTCCTAGGCACTCCAAGCATCTGATGATGTATGCTTAGTCTCTGAAAGTCTAGCTTCTTCTCTTGGTTAGTGTTATTAGACCCTCTTTTTAAAATAATGGACAGATGTTCAAAAATCATGCTGCTAATCTCCTTCTCAATCCTAATGAACAGCCAGACTCAATAGATTCTTACTGCCCAATATCCTTGTTACAATCAAGTTTTTAAAGAAATTACTTTAATCAATAATAAAGATCAATATTGATTTATTCGCAGAAGAAAACAGATTCAATTAGACTTTTACACAATATAACAATAGACAGTTCACAATATAATTAAACTGGATAAATCAAAGCCTTTGAGATATCAACCCACAATTACCTAATCCAACTATTAAACAGAATGCAATTTGGCAAAAAAAAATCATAAGGAAAATTCCACATAGATAGAAAGAATACCAAGTTAATAATAATTTCATCATTATTGGATTTCTGTACTGCCCTTCAGCATAGTTTCAGAGCAGCGTATAAAATAAATGGCAAAATACTAAATGGACTATAAGAATAAAACAGTTAAAACACTAATAACACATTGTTAGAAGCATTTAAGATTGTAAAAGCAATAAAACATGACTGTTCATTGTCACCATTAATGTTTGTCCTGGCTATGGGAATCATTAGCAAACATAATTAGAGATAACAGAAAACGTATCAGCCTCTAAACTCAAAGGAGGCACAGGAACAGATGGTTTCTGCTCAGTCTTCTACAAACAGTACCATGAGGCTCTTTCTGCACTGGCCCTTTATTCTACAACAAGAGGCAAGCATGCCCATACACTAGTGTGGACTAGGCCAAACCTTGCTCTCCTGCATTCTTTGTTAGAAAATGGTACATCAGCCTGGTATATTTGTAGACTACAATGTTCTTGGTCTTTGGGGCCTTCAAGGTCTCTCTGAAGGCAGTAGCAAGGACTGGAGCAGAATGGGCAACCCAAACGCACAAGATGAAGTGTGGACTGGACTCGGGTGCTGAAAATTGATCCCTATCCCAGTACAGTTGTACACCTCAATGTTGAGTTCTACAACTGGCCAAGGGGTAATATACTGGAACGTGAAGGCATGTGAATATTCCAGAAATCTACAGGGAGGTCTCTTTCTGAGTACTGCAGAAAACGCTGTCAGAACTGGGTGTGCTACAAAATCAGACAGTCCAGAAGCTCTGAAGGCTGAATATTTTCATTCCCAGCCTTTAGACCCTTGTTGCTGCCTCTGACAACTACAAGTTACCTGGATTTATTTTTCATCAAAGTGCAGCTGAATTCACAGAACATGGGTTATTCTATTAAATGGTGCAAATGTTCTGCTCAACTTGAAAACAGATATGTCAGAGATGACAGTGGATCCATTTCATACAATCCTAGCCACACTCTCAGATTTGCAGGAGTTTGGCATCATCTTTGGTGTGAATATATATGAGCTAAATTCAGAAATACTTAGGCCCTCTCTTTCCTAGGACTCATTCTAGAGCATATCCTGGAATAGGGACCTGCTATCCACATGCTAGTGTAGACTATGACAGCCCCTGCCAGAAATATATCCCAGAATAAGACCCAGTACAGAAAGGGACCTAGAATATGTCTCTTTCCCACCAGATAAAAATACATCAAGCCTTACAGTTCAAGATTTTTCAAAAATAAATGAAATATTTGAAAGTCTTCTTAAAAACATTGTTCTAAAGCACTATGGCCCTATTTGACAAAATACCCTGGAAGCCTTGTACCATATGAAGTCCACACATCTTATCCATGCTTGACAGACAAGCTGCTCTAAAGATGAAAACTGCCTACAGCTTCTGTACCTATTTCAGACCTTACCAATCCATCTAGGCACAAAATATTTACAAGTCTGGAGGAAAAGCTTTTACCAATTTTTTCTGGGAGGAGGGGGAACCAGATTAGCCATTGTTCAGATGGCGACCATAAAGGTCGTTCCTAATGTGACATGTTTTTAATTCATCAGCTTCTCAAGTTTAAACATTCCAGGCTGATAAAAGGGACCATGATAAAAAAGCTAGAATTAACCCAAACTCTACAAATCTACTAAACATGAACCTATATAAGTGTTTATCACATTCACAACCCATTGGTTTCAAGCATGCTACATAGCTGGAATAAATGGCAAAGAGTTGTTAGCCAACTTCCATCACCAATCAGTCCAATCTAGGTTATTTTCTCCAACCCTTGCATATTAACTCAAGCACAATGGAATAAGCTGGCAGAAAAAAAAGATATATCAGACTGAAGAAACTTTTGTAAGAAAGAAGAATCACTTGAACACAGATTCTATTAAAAATCAGCTCAAAATCTTGGTTATCAGCATAGTCTTTTACTCAGTTTCTGGCAGATAGACTGATTAAGGCTGCTGCTTGCAGGAGATGAAAGTTCTTTTAAAAAATGCTTAGATACGATAGGTCCTAATATGGTTTACAAGCATTCAGCTCCTGGTAGACTCAGGCTCTATGTCACTAGCACACCTTAAAACCTTCTGGGAAAAGGAACTGAGCTCCCAACTAACACAAGAAGAATGGAGAAGTCTTTCAAACATTCAAAAATTATTCTGACCTGCCAATAAGGTTCAGGAACTGTCAAAACTGGTCCACTTTAATAAAACACGTTCTCCCCATTATGTGTGCATGTGGCATCCTTCTGCCAAAAAGTATAGAGGGAGATATCAATGACTGTGCCAGAACCAGTAACTTTCTCTCCCAAACTCTGTATTTCCAACATGTCAGATGCTCAAGTAAAACAACAAACTTTTATTATTTTTTAAATTCAGACCTTTGTGGAAGGAATTGAAAGATCTCTTATTACTGGAGTCACCCCCTCCTCTTGGAAGTATATTTCACTCATACTTTTACCAGATTGGTAAAGATATAGTGCAGTGGCAGCCACTCATACCGTAAGCACTAAACCAGCCCTGTAACTAGCCAGCAGCACTCGTAGTCTCAATGACCAGCCCAGGGCTGCCTAGATCAACAAGACAACATCTGCAATGAGAGGCTGGATTTTGCCATGACAGTCCAGCAGCTGTGCCTGATTCTGCAGCTGCAATTGCACAGCCACGCCCACTCACTTTTTAGAAACCCACTTGTTTTCTAGCAGTCCACAGCTGGATCACTCTGGGGAAGGGTTATCCCACTCCGAGGAGGCTGCAGCAGTGGAGCACTGCGGATGGGTCTAACTAGTGAGTGGATAGTACCATTCCAGCTGGTAAGTGCAAAAAGGCCCTCTGTGTAAACATGATTACAGGGGAAAAATAGGCCCTACGCAGAACAGCAAATGATATAGGTGTTTAAATGTTTCCTTTGGTTTGGAGTTGTTACTGTATTTTTTATAGTACGTGGTAATTTTGTTAATAATTCATTAAAAAAAAAAAGAACAGCAGGTAAATCATTAAAATGTTTCTGGCTACATTTTCAACATTACCTAACCATATTTTAAAGACAGAAAACTACTCAGCATGTTTTTGACATTCAAAGAGGGTGGAACGCATCTAAAAACACCATAAAATACTATTATAGCTAGAAGACAGGGAGAAAGGAAAATTTAGATGCTCAGATCCAGACATACATTACAGCACAAAATACAATCAAACAATGCACATATGTAAATTCTACTTCATACCTTAACTATACCAAAGACAAATTACATGTGTGATTAATCTCCAAAGAATGCAAATTCAATATTCTCATAGGTCTTCTTGCTCTTACCAGCTGAACTTCACCAAATGCTCCTCGTCCAATAACTTTAACGACATCATAATCTTCTGCTTTCATTTGAAGTGCACGGATTTTTTCTACAACTTTCTCATCTAGAATAATTTTAGAGACATTATTACAGTGCACCTGAACCATGCAATTAACACTACCAATGCATTAGCCTAACTTTCAAGCAAACACATCAATTTTAAGCAACCTGTACAGAAAGTTACTAATATCACAGTCCAGTTATAAAGTACAATTATTAGATACATTTTATCTATTTGCCATCATTACCGTCCAAAGAAGCCTAAAATATATTTGTAAATTAAATTGTAAATTGTAAATAATGGACAAAGTCTACAGCAGAAAAAAAAATCATGAGTTTCCAACTCAAAAGTTTTAAGGAACTGTAACATTACAGTTTCTTCTTAATTCCTCCATCTCAAACCAGTTTGGGTCCCTCAGTCAGCTCATGTAAAACCAACCACAGTGCTGACTTTCAGCACGACCTGGTGCAAGCAAGAAATGCTTGCTAGCACTCTTTCCCATCCATCCTTGTTATTTTCATTTAGCTGGAAACCAGATGGTTACTGAGATTTGGGAAGGAGGTAAGCTCCCTACTGTCTCAACGTTGTTAATACTAAGCAAAAGCAGAAGGGAATGCTTCAAAATTACTCCCTGTTGCTGTATAGAAAAAGGAGAAGAGAGCACACCAAAGATTAAGGTTGGCTGTGACTCATTATCCATCAAGCATATTAAGCTAACTATGGCTTATCATAATATATCTAGTTCCTTCAAATGAGCATTCAAAATGAGCAGCACTCAGCACCTGAATACACATGCAGATGAATCTGAAGGCAAATGAAGCACCCAGAGCACTGAGCGCCCAAAGCAGCTGCTGGAACGCTCCAAGTGTTAACAGAAATTCAGTAACCATAATCATCCATAATCAGTAGGCTGCTACTTACATCTGTTTAAGAAGTTGTCTATGTTTTTGTTCTTCCTCAGTGCTGGATAATCCAAGTCCAGAACTAATGAGTTCAAACCATCCTAGAGAAAAAAGGAAAATATTTTAAAATTCATTGAAATTTATGGCAGCTACTCTTCCGTACTACCCAAACAAATTAGTGCCGCATCATGCAATGCCAGAGACAAACCATGTATTTTCCTCAGGTGGACCCACCATCTATAATCAGCACAAGAACTTGCAACTTATATGATGCAGTGTAAGCATGGAGATTAATTAACCTTTTAGAAGTCAAAATGTAAGTAGCCTACACAGTAGAAATGAGAGAAATAAATGTACAAGTTATCTATATATCTGTTTTAAATTAAGCAACCTAGCAGAGATATGCTACAACAGCTCACTTTGAGCCAATCTGTAATAACATACACCCACACACCAGCTCCCTTGGTTTGTTAGCAAGCTTAATCAGGCTTAAACTTTGAAGTTCCGCTTGCCAACAAGGCAAACCCTGAGGATGTTCATACTATAAGCACTAAACCAGCCCCGTGCCTGGCAAGCAGCACTTGTAACGTGAATTTTCAGCCCAGACCAGCAAAACAATTTGCTGCCCAGATCAGTAGAACAACATCTGCAGCAACATCCCGTGAGAGGCTGTACCTTGCTATGGCAGCTCCAGTTGCACAGCCCCACCCACTCACTTTTTAGCAATCCAGCTGCTAAGAGGTCCACTGGTTCAGTTTGTTTCACGACAATCCCCCACATCTATTCTCAGATGATGCTCACTTTCCTCTCTCCATCTTCAACCACTCTCTGCTTTCCTTTTCACTGTTTAGACAGTGCCACAGTCTCCTCCCAGGTGCCTCTGCCTTCAGTGACTACTAGTCCCAGCAGGCCATGTTGATTAGAGGCATGGCACAACCACTTGCACTTGAGGCCTTCAAACTCTTGAACGTAAACAGTCATGCCAAACACTACAAGTCCCAGCAGATATGACAAACTGTGTTGGTCAGCCTTGAATCTGCAGTCCCAAAAGGTATAAGCGCCCAGGGATGGGCCATAGTGCTGTCTATGTGGCATCTCAGACCTCAGCAGCTCAGGTCAGCAAGTAAGTGGTGGTGCAGCATGGCGAAACACAAGTGTGGGCCAACACATTTGGCCGTATTCTGGAATGTATCTCAGGACAGGGGTTCATTGCCCGCATTCTAATGCAGACTCTGGCAGGCCTCGTCTGGGGCCTGCTGTAGCCTGCACTAGCATGTGTACAGCAGGCCCCTATTCTGTAATATATTCCAGAATAAAGCCAAGCATGAATAGGCCCAAAGAGTGGGCCAAACCTGGGGAAAGGCACACAGTGTCCAAGGAGGCTTAACAAACGAGGATCAAAGAAGCCCAAACAGTCTAGCCAGCTTGATAGTACTATTTCTGGTGCAGTTCAGTTCAAAACAAATCAAGCTTGCCAGAACTATCTTATGTCCATCCCTACAATCTAGAAATACCTTTAGGGTCAGTTGATTATAACTGAGTCTGCACAGCTGCCTAAAGACTGTCTTGAATAGATTTCCATTTGTAAAATGGGATTTCATCTTGATCTTCCTATGATGTCACTTGAAGGTTCTATAAAATGTTCTCTGAAACATTTTCCAACCAAGTTTAGTGATAATCTATGGGGTTAAAGGGAATGTCAGACGAAGTTTTTTGCAAGTGCACAAGTCCACTGAAAGAATGCCATATTTTACGCACTGAAGCATACCACAAATTGGGAGGAGGAAGACAGAGGAATGACTGATGTGGAACACGGATCACGCACTTGTTTCTAACTTTAGTAACTAGCAACATAGAATAAAATAGTAAGGAAAGGTATTTGAACAGCTTTAAGTAATACAATATTGCATACTGCAAGAGCCTTTCTGAAAGAAACAAAAGCTCTGCCTTCATATTTTTCTCTTTGCTGTATCTGAATGCAGACATAACTATACACAGATCCTTCAATAGGAAATTACAGAAGATGAAGACCACTAGCACTCATGTCAAGATATACTATTAACCAAAGCCATTAGGAAGAAAATGAGAACCTATCCACTTATACCTAATAACTAGCAACACAGGTAAATGAATTATGAAGTACTATACTTGAGTGAGGGAAGAATCAGCAACAACCTGAAGAAGCATAGCATTTGATATTACAAATTAAAATCCTCTAATATAATAATTTCAATAATTACCTTAGTGAAGTATTTCTCGATCTTTAGATCTCAACGCAAAGATGAACTCAAGCACGTTTGTGGGCAGACTGCTCCATCAAGGTCTTGCTTTCATTTCAGAATAAGGAGCAGCACTCTGCACATTAGTGCAGAGTAGGCCAAGCCTTTTGATGGATGAATTGTGGACAAGGCTAGAGTGCCAAAAACTGCATCCTAGTCCAGCATAGTTATAGACCTCAATGTTGAGGCCTACAATTTTAACTGAAAGCAAGGGGATCTAGCAGCACCTTAGAGACTACCAAAGAGAAAAAAGTTGAAAGCCTAAACTTTTGTAGACTAAGCCTACTTCATCAAGTGCAACTAGGGGTGTTTTTCCACTATCACTAAAAGTACCCATTAAGTACCCATTAGTGGGTACCTAATGGCATTTTTGTACCCATTAATGGATACTTAATGGGTACTTCTAGTGACAGTGGAAAAACACCCTACGTCGGTCATGGCCAACCTATGACACGCGTGTCACAGGTGACACGCCAAGCCCTTTTGGGTGACACACATGGTCACCCTGGCACCTGGGCGTGTAGTGCTTGCTTCTTCTTGAAGTGTATGAAACACCAACTTTCAATTGAAGATTTAGCAACAGAAGTCACTAATGAAAAGAATTACTTGTTTTTGCTTTTAATAAAATACTTATATCAAAAATATAACTTTTTTACTAGAGCTACAAATATCACAGAATTATGGATAATTCTAGATGTGACACAGCACTCAAGTTAAGCTAGGTTTTCTTGCGAATTTTGACACACTGAGCTCAAAAGGTTTGCCATCACTGCCCTAGGTCTACAAAAACTCACACTACCAAACTCACACTTCTCTTTGTTAGCCTGTAAGGTGCTGCTAAACCACCTTACTTACTGATCCATACTTACATGGCTACATCTTTGAATTCTACCAACCAAAGGGGTGCTACACCAGTCTACAGAAGCATACGGACAGCACATCCCAATGGTCCAACATTCTACTGGGGACTTTTATCAGCCACACTCCAGGAAGTGCCACCAGAGGGGGATCCAACACAAGAATCTCTGATGGCCAGGAACAAACAATTTCTGGCTTCTAGAACCTTGGAGACAGCAGTGAGGGCAAAGTCTGAACCAGCATCCCGAAGAGTTTCAGACTTTGCAAGGGGAGGCAGACACTGCAAATGACTGTACAGCCACAGCCACGCAGCTCACGCTCCCTCATTTCATAGTACTTGGAAGAGCGGGAAGACACCATCCCCAAACTGTTCCTCAGGGCACTGGAATGCCGGCAGACAACTTTTAAGTTTTTTACAGCAGGAATGGCCCAGGGAGGGCTCCACCAACTTCCAGTGTCTGGGGAGTGTCTGGGTGCAACCATTGATTTCCAGCAGCCAGCATGAAATGTTCCCTAATGTAAAATGCCCAAGAACACAAATGCAATTCAATTAAGCTATCTCCAGATAATAACCCTAAGTTCCCAAAACTGCTTCTTTATTCAAAAATATAAACTGCAATTATTTTAGCTTAATTTACCCTTACCCAGATGTATTGAAGATCATTGCCCAAAGCTTACTTCTGTACTAGAGTTATGAACCCTGAATGGCATGAACCCTACAGAATATAATCCAGGAAATGATATATACACTGCCTAGGCCTCACAGATAAAAAGCATTTCAAGCAGGAAATATGTTATTCAAGTTATTTCACTGTTCACTTCCTTTCTCCTCTTCTGTAAATGTTTAAAGACAACTAAGCTCAAAATAGCTTTTATCATTTTAAAAAGCACATTTTAAAAAGTCCACCACAAAAGCAAATGTACCTTAACTGTATTTACAACTGTGTTTAAAACAGAGAGCCTGGTTTATTTATTCACCTCATTCAGCTTTTGAACTACAGTGCACTATTAGTTAATGTAATATCTGTTGCAATTCCCTCTGCATTTAGAGAAAAGATATGCTGGGTTTAAAAATTAATGTAAAACACGCAGAACAATTTAATAGGCTTTACAACAGTTACTGGTGCATCACTGGCAACATGCCATTACCATTTGATCTTAGACAGGCAGAAACATTCACATTTAAGAGAAGTAACATAAGAAGAACCATGAAAATCAGCCAGCTTTTGCATTTTGGAAGTAGATGCCAGGTCCTTTTCTGCACTTACCTGGGTTAGACGTGGATCAGTGGGTCCAGAATAACTAGATCCATTTATCTGGCTCCCATGAGCTTTTCAGCTTCAGATCCCAGGTGAAGGTGGTGTTTTGGTGCAATGCCATAGGCACACCATCTGTATGCCTCCCTTGATCTGGAACAAGGCCCTTAATTTGCTTGCACACCAGTTAAACGGGTCTACAACAGATCCAGATTAAGGGTCTTTTAATCTGGATCTGTCCCCATCTTGTGCAGACAGAGGCGGACTAACAAGGGCCGAAGCCCCTTTGATCCACATTAATGTGTGGATGAGGCGGCTCAGAATCTAGACCAGGGGCTCCTAGATCCAGATCAAAAGGTAAGTGCAAACAGGGTCTAGATGCATCTACGAAAACATTAATTTTGTTGTGGAAAACTATAACAGAAATCTGAAATGTCAACTGTTGTAAATTAAAAAGCTTTTATTTCCAAATATTTCATGCAGACAGCAATTATTTTATAATCTTGTCAGTCAGACAGGTTAGAAAATGTTCAAGATCTTTGCTTACAGAAAACTAAAATCCAATCAATTTTTAAAGAAAAAAACTCTTATGTCATACCCAGCAAATCAAACATAAATGAAGCAAGCCATATTCTTTGCTTTTCATAGTTTCTTCATTTGTCACTTCCCACAGTTCATCTGCTACTTTCTCCTTCTCCGAGACAAGGAACACATTACATATCATCTGCTTACTTCTGCTGTCACGAAGATCCAATTATCTAGCATAACCTGCTCTGAGGAGATGCCAAAATCATTTGTGGACTAAAAAAAACACCCTAGTTTTAGAGTTAACTATCAGAAAGAAAGAAACTCCAAAGAACAAATGCATATATGGATCTGAAAATTTAAAATCCACTAGAAATAGCAAAACTGGGAAGTTAAGAAACCCATTTATTTGGGAGTGGGACTGGTGATCCAAAGAAAAAAAATAACTAACTTGCCTCTTCAGCCTTAGTATACATCTCATGAAGTATGACATCCCAATTGTGCAGCAAACCAACAAGAACCTGTACACCAAACAGGTTAATCTATGGTCCTTCAAACATCCATCTCTGATCACTCCTTGATACTGGTCAAACTGGCTGAGGATCACAACTACAATCCAGTGACATCATGGGAACCATAGCCTGCCCTACAAAACATTCGCATTTGCAAACTCTTCCCTCAAAAAAGCTTCACAAAGTACAAGTGACTGGCTGTTAAATCTCTTAAGGGAACAACGGAAAAATGCAATGCCCTTTCTGTACTTTTAACGAGTATTAAAGGTTTGGGTATTACACATGTAGGCCTCATAGACCTTCACGCTAATTCAGATCTATGAGCCACCTCCCCAGGTCTGCTCTGCACTAGACAGAGCGTGACCCTGAATAGAGAGGCCTTAATTTGGATCACTGGTAGACACAACTGAGTCTACCAGCAGGCCAAGAGTCCTGGTCCACAACTTGGGAGTCTCATGTTCAGGACTACTGGGGGTGCATTTCAGCAGTGTTCCACAGCATGCCACAGAAATGTATACTCCAGGGGGCCCAAGACTAGGATTTTTTGTTCCTGACCCTGGAAGGCATGAGGGTATGGCTACAAAGTTTGCATAAGCTTTGAGGCCATAGCATGGGCTGATCTTGCCCATGCCTTCCTACTGTTGGGTCAGTGGACCTGGCGATTCCAGACCTACCGATTCTGACTATAAGCAGATACACACAGGAAAGACCCAAGATTCAAATTAATTTGCATAGGTGAAGGGGTAGGATTGTTTGGGGGGAAATCCAAAATCAGCCATACAACACTATTCTATACAAATGTTCCACCTTAAAATTAGATACCAGCTAACAGCTTCTGAATTTAACTTAATTCCCGCAAGCTCCTTTACGTTCTCTCTTTTCTGAGAATACATTTTAAAGGACATGCTTCTAAACTCCAGATTCAAGGATGCTTACTTCAAGCTTGCTTCTTTCTGACTGGGAGGAGCCAATTCCAGGAAACAGTCTCTTTGGCCCACTTACATTTATTTTGGCTTAAGAGAAATACCCCTTGATAGCTTATGGCCTCCTATTACCGTCAATACTGGAAGCAAAGAATACAAAATAACATATACAAATAAAACACAGTTTATTCTTTGGGGAGAACAACAGTTCCAATGCTCTCTCCCATACCTAATATAAAAGAGTTTTTGTAGCATTTTCTTCACAATCTTATTCATCTCTGCCTGCAACCCCATGAACTGAAAGTCCTAATAAAGCCCTGCTGCCTCATATTATGCGCTTCTATTTTAGAGAAGAGGAGCCTGTGAAACTCCCAAATTAAATCAGAAAATCTGTTTCATATCCCTAAATAGATTAGACAGTGAGATGGCCTTAAATACAACTGCAAAACTGCAGTTTTATGAATATCTAAATTAAGAATGTCAATCTAAGCAGAGACCTCCAAGTCATGCAGTTGGGGACTTGGACTCCCCATGCAAGTGGGGAAAGAAAAGACATCCTGTCTCCTTTTCACAAATTATTTAAACCTCCCCCCCCCCCAACGCCAACTGTCTCAGCAAATGAAACAGATTGTACACTGCCAGAAAAAGTCCAGGCTAAAAGCTTTTCCACACTAAGTGGCACACTGGACCATGGTCCCCTTGTGGGTCTCTTTTGGCCCCACTATACAGTGGACCAGAGAGGCCGCTCCCCCTTCCAGCATGCTCCAGTCAGCATGGGACAAAGTGTAGACCAGACTAGAATGCCCCAATTTATTTATTTATTTAGTTTTACATCTATCAGTATACTGCACCTCAGAGGTGTACAAATGGCCAGTATACTACAGGGGCCCCAAGCTGGCAGTGTGACAAGGAAGGTGTTAATTGGGGATAAAAGTACGTGTTGGAGCACAAAGCTCAGGGAAAATACGAAAAACGGAGGACACAGACAACGAATGGTGCAGATAACTATTCCTCTTGCATGTCATTGTTGTTTTTCTTTCTTATTCTCAGAAAGACAAATACAAGTTTCCTACATTTTCAGTTCCCAAATTGTTTCTCTGCCTGAAACGAATTATTCCTAGTCAAGAAAAAAATATTTCTGCACCAGTCAAAGAGCCTGTTCACACTTAACTGAGTGGTCAGACTGCTGCCCTAGGGTGGGATAACCCTTCCCAGGAGCAATCCAGGTGTAGATTGCTAAAAAGCAGTACACACCCTTACCAGGAGTGGTTGGATGCTCCCGGATGCTGCGTCCATACCTTCCTTCTTCATGACTGTGCGACTACAGTTGGGCAGTCATGTGCAGTATCCAGATCACCATAGTGTTGCCTTGGCAATCCGGCCAACCCTAGCCCGGTCATTTGCTCTACAAGCACTACTGGCCATATACTGCTATCCCAGTGGTCTCAGGACACAAATGCGTAAATGAGGCAAGGACTTGAGAGGAAGTTAAATGCAATATTTCTAGTTATCACTCATCTTGACAATTCATTTTCTAACATGCTTTCTATAGGGCTTAAAATGTTTGAATCAGGCTTTTAAAGGCTGTTTTAAGAAAATGTTGAAATCTAACTTTTTAAAATTCCATTTTAAAAAAAATCATCTATTTTTATCTGCACTGTAGAAACATATTTAAAAAAACTACTTTCACATCTGATATTAAACTATAATTGCTTGCACACAGAATTTACTCCAGACGACATTTGCAACTCTTGCTGCTTAGGATGAACTGTGTGTTATCCAAGAAGCCTATGAAAAGAGAGAGTTAAGAGCAGTTAAGATTTTGCCTTTTTCTTCTGCTTAAGATGCCCAGAAGCAATTAGGGAGGCTCCTTGTGAGACAGGATGCTGGATTAGTTGGGCAGTGGCCTGATCCAGCAGGGCTCCTCTTATGTTCAATGTCATGTATAGCATACTTTACTAGCTAAGCTAGAGGTTACCAGGGCACAGATTCCTCTGACGAAGTTGTCCTTATCTGGAAAAGGTTAAAGCTGGTGAATCAATTGGAGATAGAGACAAGCACTCTTGCCAACTGCTGACACCGGAGACTCAAGTGACAAAAGTAAATTGCTAAGTACCAGATCATATACCCTAACTTGATAAATTGGAGACCCTCGTGAAACACAGTTCCTTCATCCTGTCTGGATTCAACCCATTATTGCCTCCAGGCAATGATCAAGAACCTGAAGCACTTTACCCAACTCAAACAGAACAGGGAGATGGTATTCTCATCTCCCTCTGAATCCATGACCATTCTCAAAGGTGTCATATAAATGAAGAACATGAAGAACATAAAACGTGAATACTATTCTAGCCCTCACTCAGCCATAAATTTTAACCAGCTGACTAGAAATGGTTTGCTTGTTTAAAATATTTTTAAACTGCTTCTCATCTTAAGACTTCAGAGCAGTTCACAAACAAAAACAGAACAACCCTCATCCCAATCTTCTAAATTTATTAAAATATACTAGAAGCAAAATTAAATGTAGCAGGAATAGTTAAAAGGAATTAAAAACAATAGGTGGGAAGGAGTCATTCATATGGGAAGTATTGGGTGAAAAAATGTCTACAACAGGCACCTAAAAGTGGGTAATACAGGTGCTCCCTGACATCAGAGGAAAGAGCATTCAAAACGGTGGATGCCACCACAGAGAAGGCTCAGCTGAACGTAACCACAAGGTGACACATCAACTTGAGACATTTGCAGTACGAACTCGCCTGGAGTCTTTAGCAGAAGAGGCAATCTGTCACATACCCTAGTCTTAAATTGTCAGGGTTTTGAAAGTCAAATGGAAAACCTTGAATCTGGGCTGGTAGCAAGTACAAGCACTACAGCAATCTAAATGTTAGGTTACTAAGGTATAGACAACAGTTGGTACAACAGCTGAACCTGGTAACAAGCAGTCCAAGTCACATACGTCACTTGGGTCTCTAACAATAGAGAGAAGAACCTAAGAGCACCCTCAAGCTCTGCACTATGTACAATGTATGTGGGTTTTAACATCCGCTGATTCTTCTGACAATTTGTGTTACAAGAACTTTCTGCATCATGAAGAATTCTTGTTTTTACTTTTCTGTGTTGTTCAACTGATTTTACTGTACTTCAGTCTTATTATACTCCTTCTCGAACCCTTCGCTCCAGTAGCCAAGGTCTTTTATTTCAGCCCCAGCTTAATACTGCTCCATCTAGGATTCGTCCTTTTTCTTTTGCTTCCCCTTATTTCTGGAACCTATTGCCCCCCCATTTGCGTGCCATCTCCTCTTTATCATCCTTTAAATCTAAATTAAAGACCACACTCTTTAGGGAAGCATTTCCTGGCTCTCTGTAGATGATCTTTTAACGAGATACTGCCTATTGTTTTATCCTTTTTGTATTTTTAACTTATTTGTTCTTCTTGTTAATTGCTAATTGCTACTATTGTTACTATTTTGTTTTTTAGATTGTACGCCCTTGGCAGGTTTTTATATTTTATATATATATATTGTTTCGCATCTGTAAAGCGCTGAGTACATGGACAGCGCTGTAGAACTAAACTAATAATAATAATAATAATACACCACTGTAAGACTACGGTAATAGGTTGGTGTAAAAACCGAATAAATAAATGCTATTTAACAACCAGCAAAAGAGATCTACAGCCCACATAATGGGTGAGGAGCCTGTTACCTTTTAGAAGTTACATTATTTTCCACTACCCACCATCCTGGTCAGACTGACAAAATGTAGTTCAGCAACAAGTGGAGGAGTCCCCAACCTTTTTTGCACCAGGGATCGGCTTCCTTTTCCATGGCGGGGCAAGGGTGTGATGGGGCGGGGCAGCTTGTTGCAGCGGTGGCACAGACCGGCAAAAAAAATCCCTACGGCCCGGTGCCAGTCCATGGACCAGTGGTTGGGGACTCCTGATCTAGATCACTGTGGGATTTCTGTACAATTCAGAGCTGTCTAGTATTCACTGTCCCTAACCTGTAATGCACAAAGCCAAACTGAAGCAATCAAGTCACTTATCCTGCAACCCTCTCCTGCAAGAACTTTCTCTGAATGTCACTTTCTCCCATGCAAAATACATGTGAAAAGAGAGAAGACATGGAAGCGAAAGCATAGCAGAAGTTCATTGAAAAGGCTGTGGAAACAGCACCTTTACACATGTCAAGCACTGGTCATCAAGAACATATCTGTGCTTCGGAACTAAAGCCAAGTTTACTATTCTATATAAAGTCAGTGTGCTCATCACTAGCTAAAAATATGAGAGTTATATATTGCAACATATTCTGGTACTTAAGAGGTCACATCGTACGTAGTTGCATTACTTTGGGCAGCACAGTCCTTTATTTTTACCTCATATTCTAAGAAGAAATGCTTTTGCCAGGTAGTCAAGTAAGATTCCTAGAAATACTATTTCTGAACTAATTATTAAAAAATATACCCTACCAAATAATTTTGTCATCCACAATACTATTCCATTTAATTTCAAATACTTCAAAAATTCTTCCAACAAATTATGTGGGACACCATATGTAAACATCACTATTTTTCTCAAGAATAGATGTTAACTATATTCTTTAACATACATGAATTTAAGAAAAAGCAATGTATCAGACAGTTTAGATCATGTATATGACCTTATTTAATATCTCTCTCTTACATTATGATCTCAGTAATACTTTTCTGTTTGCCCCTCACCAAAGAGGTCATTTCTGCATTGGGCCTTATTTCAGAATATACTATAGAATAGAGACCTTCTACCTCCATGGGTGTTTCTGCACTTGCTTTCCTGTCCATTAGATGGGAAAGGTACAGAAGAGACTAATACTGACTAGCATTCGTACCTGTGAGCTCTAGTCCACAACAGCCTAACCCATGTGCGGTTGGACTCTTATCTGGGTCCAGTTGTGTGTCTGATCCTCCACAGGGCACTGCCATCTTGGATATGGCATCCTGCACGACTGCGCATGCACCAGCACAGTCACTATGGAAGTGCTGATGTTTTGTGCAAGTGCAGCCATGTCAGGGGCTACCTGAGGTGCCAGCACACTTGTGTAGGAGCTCCAATGGCCCCTGTTGCACCTGAAAAGGCGTAGATGGTCACCGCTGGACTTACTTGACTACCTGGCAAAAAAGGTAAGCTTTGGGGTAACGTTAGTTTGCGTGTGGTGCACGATTTTGTGTACCACCACTAGGTGATGATTAGGTAACATCTAGGAAGGCAGGGGCTGCTTGTAGGCTGTAAGTGCCTTCTGCAAGGGTAAATGCATTTGTCCAGACATCGACTAATTATAAACGATGAACCAAGTGCAAATGGTTGATGCAAAATATGGATGCTTTAGTCTACCCTATCATGTGGATAGCAGGTCCCTATTCCAGGATATAATCCAGAAAGGGCAACTATGGCTAGTGGCTTACTATTTCATTTGAACTAGGTATCTTAAATCTGGCTCACTGAACACAGCATGCTGGTGTTTATTTTCCTCTATGCATTAATGTGGAGGAAATAAACAACTCCAAAAGGGACATATATCATAAACTATTAATAGTGGTTCACCATGGTAGGGAAACCACAACAGTAAAAGCTTAAATTTAATAAACAATAACTGATTACTATGTGTCAAAAGTTGGCAGATATGCTAAAGGCCCTTCTAAATCCCAAGCGAGGGAATGCTAGGTGAACCCAGACCTACTCAGTGAGGACCTGCTAAAGCACCCTCCTACCAAATGCTTCCTCCACAGACCCAGACAATTCCAAACTAAAGTGCCTAAAAACATTCCCATGACTGGTTCAATCCTGGGGACATACTGGCACAATGCATCTGCACTTTGTGGAGCCACTTCTAGACCAGAAGCAGCTCCACATGTGCTAGAGTGCCCCACAGCCATAGTAGTTACAGAGCACATTTTTGTGCTCCACAACCTACCTGCAGATTTCCAGGTTAGAGGAGGTGGCGGTGAAAGCTGTTAAAGCCGCCATAGACCTGGTGGAACATACAGACACCGTTGGAGATGCCTGACATTCCTGAACCCCTCTCTGTCAGTGTAATGTATGCCCTTATCCATCCTACCACTATCTTCCCAGGGCCCTGAACAGGACAAAGTGGGCATCCCAATTTTGAAAATCAGGCAGGGACTATGTGGTGTTTTGCCACAACTGTTCCCCAGCAAATGGTGGCCCACAGAAGAGCTCCAGGCTAGAGATGTGCAGTAATAATCGTAACATTCGTTATTCATACAAATGTGGATGAATTCATACATTCGTATACAAATTGAATGTTACGACATTCATACATTGACATTCGTACGAATACAAATGTTCTGGAACATTCATATGAAACACTGGAACACTCGTGAAACCAGGAGGTGGGCCAGTCACATCTGCAACAGACCCAGAGTGAATTCGACATGGTTTAAAAATGGATTCAGGGTGGATCTGATGCTTTCAGAGCGGATATGTTATGGGATATGTATCAGATACATATGTGTTTGTATTGGATATTCATACATTTGTATCAAATAGAATCCAGCCACATTCGAAGGGGTTCTATTCGGACAAATATGAATTGAACACAGAATAACTCATTTGTGCACATCCTTACTCCAGGCAGAGAAGGATCCAAGCTTTCCAGATGATTTGCTAGCTGCAGCTCTTGCATCGTCAAAGAGGTTCACTAAGAGGTTCTCTGCAGCTGCGACAACCAAAAAATGGTGCTGGGTAGCGCCTAGCAACACAACACACACTGAGGCAAAATAACCCCACATACCTTGCTGCCCAGGTGAAGCCACCACTGAAAAAGTTTTGTGGGGGAACAGCAAAGAGACCCCTGAAGCCAGGTTTGAAGCTAGAGGCAGCTGCCCAGGAAATAACAAGATGAACCCATCTCCTCCTGCTGGAGCAGCTCAACCAACAAGCTTTCACGAACAAGAAACTAAGCCCAGATGAAAAAACATACCAAACCAACAGTGCTTGCAAAAAGAAAAATATCTAAAAGGAAAAACTGCCCTAAAAGAAGAAAAATAACTAAAACCACAAGGCACCTATCCTGCTCTCTGCAGTCCAAAGGCATGGATGAATCTGGGACCAGAAAGAGGGGGTTCCCTTTTGAATTCGGCTCCTAGCCTCTGTCTAAAAATGGTGCAGGTGACATCAGCTAGCCATTCTCTGGCCTTTAATGCATATCAAAGGTGGGATGGGACCTTTTTTGTAATAGAGGCCAACACAGCCTAAGGCGGTGATGGCCAACCTATGACACGCGTGTCACAAGTGACACACCAAGCCCTTTTGGGTGACACACCTGGCCACCCTGGCACCTGGACGTGTAGTGCTTGCTTGTTCTTGAGGTGTACAAAATACCAACTTTCAATTGAAGATTTAGCAACAAAAGTCACTAATGTAAAGAATTATTTGTTTTTGCTTTTAATAAAATACATATATCAAAATATAACTTTATTACTAGAGCCACAAATATCACAAAATTATGGATATTTCTAGAAGTGACACGGCACCCGAGTTAAGCTAGGTTTTCTTGAGAATTTTGACACACCGAGCTCAAAAGGTTCGCCATCACTGGCCTAAGGCAACAGAATGCCAACTTTTTATCAACAGTTGTTCTATTTTAGGGGAATTTTTTTTCCACTTGTACATGGAATAGTCATGTAGCTCTTCACAGGGATTTCTTCTCACTGCTAAAATTGGCAACTGGTATTTGGATGCATTCCACTTCAAAAAGAATTAATGAATGTCCTAAAAGGACAAATACAGCCCCTTTCCATTCAGTCAGGTGGGAAAACAAGACAAGACAAATTCCTATCAGTTTCCTGTCATGAAAGGAAACATGTATGACTGAAACATATTCACCGTAAAACTCTGTTTACAGGCAAACCACGGGAGGAATAAGCATTCCCCTAAGCTAGAAAGACAATTCAGAGAAGTTTTTTTAAAAAATGTGCTAGCAAAAACCACAACTCCTTGAGGACACATTTTAAAAATAAGAAACCCATCAATCACGTGATAGGTCCACGTGAATCCATAAGTGTCACAGCTTCACAGGATACTAAGGAAGAAATAATGCTTCTTTAGGCCTTTCCACACTGAACCATATTCCAGAATATATCATGAAATATTAGCATTAGCATGTGGATAGCAGTCCCCTATTATGAGACATATTCTGGTGTAAGATCCAGTGCAGAAAGAGCCTTAGCTACCGACATTCTATAATCACCAAGACAGGCTATGCCATTGATTCTTAAGAGAATTAATGAAAAATCAGTATTTATATATATCCAGTTGGAAACACCAACTCTGTGTGGGGTGTGTGTGTGTGTGTACAACAACACACCATCATACTTATCCTAGAATACAGAAAACACAATCAGACATTACCAGGTAAACTTGCATGATAGATTTAGTCTGTACTTGAATCAACATTCTGTGTCGCATGGGAAAGAATACTGAAATAGGCTGAACATGCAAAGTGAGTGAGTATTTCTGTTCACGACGTGAGGAAATATGAGAGGATGGGAAGGCCTTATTTGTCCATCCTGTCTCAGGATGTGACTCTCCGTCTCTCCCTTGTGCTTGTTCCTGACTCTTAAAGCAGAACAATACAAAAATAAACTGCTTATGACTGGCTTCCCTGTTAAGGGGCAAAAAAAAAAACCTTTAAATTTAAGCAAACCAAATATTAATCTGTGACTGCGAAGAGCTTCCTGAAGAAAATGTCTCTTTGTCTCTCTGTGATTATGCATGCAAAAAAAATTTTTTTTGATAAAAGGACGAAAGCAATCCTGTCACTTGAAAGGCAAAGAATGATGAAATTATCCATTAAGCCTAATGGATTTTTCCTGATTCTGGCTCTTAAAAACACAGTTCCTTTAAAAACATTATCAAGTATAATAATACCTACTGTGTATTTGTTAAGATTTGTCTTTTTAAATTGATTTTCCAAGGCATAGGTATGTTTCTATCTGTATGAAGATACAGTACTTGAAGCCATTTTTTTCTTTAGGGGCATGGCAGTTTGAAGAGATCATTTACTGTGTGTGGATGTTACGGTATAGGATCACATGGCTGGGTCATTTTTCTCTGCACTTGCCTTTTTGACTATGTTCAAAAGCAATAATTTAGAGAAAAGGTTGTCCAGGTGACATAATGAACTGAAGTTTACGGTGTCAACTTATACAATGAGTTAAGGTACTCAAAATAAGCAGAAAGCAAGTAGTTCAGAGATAAACCGATGTAATGGTTGCTGGTACCCCAAGTTAGTATTAGAGAAAAACTCTTCAGCACCTGCTTTTTCCAGATTTAATGCTGAGCAAGATTTGGAGTTTATAGAACAGCCTACTGCATTTAGTGAAAGACTATTTTGTCTATAAACGCAACGCAACAGAACTAACAGGTACCTTTATTTAAGTAGGATTTCAGACAAAACTGAAATAGGTATAGTAACAGGCAAAAAAAGTGATCTGAAGACTGGGAGTGGATTTCTATGAGCAGTAGTTGAGGGCTCTTTCTGCACTTATCTGCAGTTAAATCCTGTATCGATGAGCCCTCTGACCCAGATCATGGGATGAAGTTGGTGAGATCAGCTACTGCATTCCCACACCTTCCAAGGCTACGAACAAAAGTTCCTCACCTCGGGGCTTGCGGGGAGTGCTTTTCTGTAGTACATTATGGTGTGCCACTATAAAGCAGCCCCCAGTAATCCTGAACATGGGTGACAGCCTTCTGCGGATCTCTTGTACTGATTAAACTGTATTACCAGAGATCTGGACTAAAGGCCTCCAGATAAGGTCCATCTAATGCAGATGGAGTCGGACGAGCAGGTGGCAGGGCCTCTGTGATCCACATTAATGTGTGAATTGGGAAGCCCAGAATGTGTACTACACGGACACTTAACCCAGATTAACGGTTTCTACAGAAAGAGCCAAGAACTAAGTGTGCTTAGCACACCGGCAGGGCAGGGGAAAGACAGAGAGAAGATATGAGAACACTCTTCATATACGGTACCTTATAAAGTGTCACAGAAAAGCCAAGAACCCACTCTCCATCATTTGAGAATGCAGGGCAGATTCTTATTGTGTATCAGAAAAAATTATTCTCACAACAAAGGCACTTCAACATAGGACCAATTATTTAGAGATGCGGTAGCCTCTCTCTGCAAATATCCAAGCAGAAGTTGGACAGCTGTCCACTAGACCTGTCTTGATTTGAATTTTTACAGGATGTAGGAGACTGGACTCTGTAGCCTACCTCAGAGATGACTGCAGCAATGCCTCTCAGGTATTGTTGAACTATACATCCAGTGGGCTCCAGCCCAGTTCAAAGCAATGGGAATTCTAGCTTAGCAGCAGAAAAAGGGGCTAGCCCTGGCCTAAATAGGTCATTGCTACTCTCTGTTCATCTACACAGATACACACTATAGTATGGAAAACAAACAAACAAACAAACAAACAAAAAAGTGGAATCTTGGTAAGTGTTTTCCTCACAGTAAATATGAATACAACACTGTTCTTGTAGATGCGTGCTTGATAGGTGTTTTGTCCAGCTCTGTCGAATGATATTTATGTGGAATGCAAGCTGTCGGTGAATGGAGAAAGACCTTAGAAATAAGATGATTCTCCTGAAGTATCAGAACAAGTCTGGGGAATTGCAGCGCATTTTCCCTGGCCACTTTGGAAGAAGCTGCTAGAAGCTTATTAGCAAACAACCTATGAACTGGGTATCCTGATTATTTTACATACATAAGAACTTGGGCAAAAAAGACCCTGTATAATAGCAAACTTTTTGTTAACTTATCAATGGCAACTTGATATCAGAGGGCTGTTTTTTTGTTTGGCAACGCGAGTTTGAGAATAGCATAGGAATTTGCTTTGCATAGCATCAAATTCTTGGTTCAATTAATTCAGTTCTATTATCACTACTGCTACTACTACTAGTAGCAGCAATAAGCAAAAACAATATAGTATTTTGGCAGGTAGATTGCTATAATTACTGTGGTCATTGTATTTACTGATTGCTCACATTCCTAAATCATAAATATATAAAATAAAATTCCTCACAAAGACCAAAAAGAAAAAGAAAAAAAGCAGTCAATATCTGTATAGACTGACAAAGGCTTTCCAGGATTTCATGCAAAACAGCTGACATAGCCCCATCCTCTAGACTGATTGTCAGATGTCAACAATATTGACGTTGTCAGCAACCCCCAGTGAAACAAATAGCATCTGACTGGAATAAACAGTCTTCCAAATAGAAATCAAACATGGTGTTGTAGGATAAGAGTGCTTTGCATATTTTATGAATTGGTAGTAAAAGAGACTCTTGAGTTCCATGTAGGTTTTTTTTGCTGAGTGGATGACACAGATGAAAAGCCAAATGAAAAACAAGACAATGTTTAGATAACCCTCTCCAATTGGAACTCATGCAGTGAATGCAAATTTGTGCTGTGAAGGCCTCCCTCCTCCAGGCTTAGCAGTGTAGGATATTAAAAGTAATCATTTTTGTATTTTATCCCCTAACCATAGCTCAGATAGTATTTTAAAGCATATACTGATATGGTTAAAAACATTGCAAGTTGTGATCTATGCAAAGTATTTAGATGAATGTGTTTATGTGCTGAGCCCATGTGTCATGGGGTCAAAGACTCACTAAATAGGAATGTTCACATCTTAAAAAGAGTTTTTTGCTTGCAACAGTAGTTGATGAGATCTTTGTGAGTGCTTGGAGTTTATCTTGTATTGCTCACGTGGGGTAGATAGTTCTAAATAGTAATTCAGATAAATTAAAGATAGTTAATAAATACATTAGCCGAATAGTGCTCATATATTCTAAAAAGATCCATACATCAAGCTATTTTCTACATTTCTTTAGTAAAATATTGATTTATTTGTATTCTATCCCACTCTATACACTAGGGTCTCAGGATGCATCAGAATAAAATGAATTTTAAAAGAATACGGACTTACGAAAACCAACAATAAAAGTGCCTGAAAAGGGAGGCAAGGTTGTTTCTTTAGCCAAAGGCTAGGAGAGAAGTGCATTTTCACCAGGTTTCTGAATGCATACAGTGAGGATGCCTGACACACCTTAGAAAGGAGGTTATTCCATAGTCTGGCTTTCACTGAGAAGGCCCTGTTATGTGTTCCCACCCCTTTAATTTCTGTGAGTGGTGGAAAAGCCAAAAAGGCCTCACTGGCAGATCCTAGGGCAGTGATGGCGAACCTTTTGAGCTCAGTGTGTCAAAATTCGCAAGAAAACCTAGCTTAACTCGGGTGCTGTGTCACATCTAGAAATATCCATAATTTAGTGATATTTGTAACTCTAGTAAAAAAGTTATATTTTTGATATATGTACTTTATTAAAAGCAAAAACAATTCTTTGCATTAGTGACTTCTGTTGCTGAGTTTCGTTTGCTAAATCTTCAATTAAAAGTTGGTATTTCGTACACTTCAAGAACAAGCAAGCACTACACGCCCAAGTGCCAGGGTGACCATGTGTGTCACCCAAAAGGGCTTGGCGTGTCACCTGTGACACGCGTCATAGGTTGGCCATCACTGTCCTAGGGCATAAACAGGTCTGTATGAGTGGGAGTGGTCTTTTAGATATTTGGCGCCCAAGCCATTTAGGGCATTTAAAAGTTAAAACTATGAATTGGGCTCAGTAACAAATTGGCAGACAAGGGACTTCTTTTTGGAGCAGTATGATGTGTGTCAAGTTAGCAGCTTCTGAACCATCTTCATGTGTAGCCCCCCCACAGGGCACATTACAATAGTCTAGCCTGCAAATTACCAAGGCATGGATTATTTGACCAAACTGTTTCTGTTGAGAAAAGACTGTAGCTGGTGAGCCAGGTCTAGCTGGAACTAGGCACTGCTGACCAATACCTTTACCTGAGAGTCAAACATAAGCACAGAATCCAGGAGCACCTCTGATATGGCACTTATCCTTTCCAGGACAATACAACTCCAAAGAGGACACCAATCTGCTTCACAGATCCAAGACCATAAGATACAAAAACCTCAGTCTTATCTGAATTCTTTTTCAATTTATTGGTCCTCATCTAGCCCATTACTGTCTTCAGGGACCTGTCAAACAACTCATCCTCTCCTGATTTAGATAGATCTGGGTGTCATCTGCAGATTGATAGCATCTCATCCCAAATCTCCTGAAGACCAATCCCAGCAGCTTTGTATAAACCTTAAAAAGCACTAGAGATAAGACTGATCCCTGAAGAGCCCCATAAATGAATTTGAACAAAAATCTCTCACAATCATTTTCTGGTATTGACTTAAGAAATAGGAGCAGAACCAGTGCAATGCAGTGCCTCCAACTCTCATAACTCCAGAGCCTTTCCAGAAGGATACTGTGGTTGAAGGTATGGAAAGCTACCAAGAGATCTAGAACCAATAGGGTTGTGCTCTCCATCTTTCTCCCTAAGGTCATCAACCAGGGCAACAAAAGAGGTTTCAATTCCACAACAGGGTCTGAAGCCAGATTCAAGTGGGTCTAAACTTCTAGACTGCTAGGTGAATTAAATTCACTACAGTTGAGCAAACCGTTCAAACTAATATACGCTGAATGACGCTTAAGAGATCTTTACATTATGTCCTAGGTACCCCAAGATTTTCTTCTTTTTTTAGTCTATGCATTTACACTAAATGCATTATAAATTCAGGGCTACATTCCTTAATCCAGATCTACTAGATCCGGATTAAGGGAAGCACCTAATGTGTTTCCACAGGAGGTATAGCACCCATTAGCAATGGGTGCTAACCCCTTGCCATGGAAACACCTTTGCACCCATGTGGGGAATCCAGATCAACCCCCAAGGGGTTGGTCCATCACCCCAGGTTCTCTGGGGACAAGGGGGTGTGATCTCCGAAGTCCCTCCGAAGATACTCGCAGAGACTTCGAAACCGCTCCGGAGTCCCTTCGGAGCACCTCCGAAGTCTCTGCTGATCTCTTCGGAGGGACTTCGGAGTCACTTCGGAATGATTTCGAAATCACTCCAAAGCTGGGACTTCAGCACTCCCCCCCATGGGTGCATCCCCTCCCCCTAGCCTCCTCTAGACCCCATTCCCTGTTTCCTGTGGAAACAGGTTCCCTTTAATCTGGATTTTCTGGCAGAAGACCCCATTGTAGTCCCAATTAATGGGGTCTACAGAATATCTGGATTAAAGGGCAGAAAGTACCCATTTGATTTGGATTTCCCCCATGGCAGTGGAAACAATCAGGTCCCAAATGGGTGCCATGGTGGAAATGGGGTCATCCGGCTCACACCCAAATGGGTCCTTAATGGGTGCAAAAATGGGTACTTTTTGACAGTGGAAAAACACCCCTACTGTCTCTGATTGCCAGCACACCATAAGCAGCTTCAAAATTGAGTGCCTTTACTATTTAATAAGAACTAGGCTTTGGCCTGGCACAGTCAAATACACTGTTCAAGGAGGCAAAGGTGTTCACCTCATAGCCACTCACCTCCACACACTGGCAGTCAGAGCCAATAAGTCCTGCTGCAGATGAGATGCTGTGTGAGGCTAAGGCCAAGGCCAAGGCCATGAAACCTACAGCACTTGAACATCTGGCAGGCTGCAAGGTGGGAAACCTGTATTCATTAAACCTACCAATTCATTTCTGCTAAATCTCTTACACATCATCTGAGCTGTTGCTTCTGAGGGTGGAGGGACCTTCTGGAACAGTGCTTAATAAAGCACAGAAGCAAGGAAATTAGCTCAAATGCTGCATGAAACACGTCTAGCTGAAAATGCCTTCTGCTTGCATTAAGGCTCCACCATAAATTGGAATCCGCAAGGGTTGAACAGATAAACTTCAGTAGCTCCTTTCTAGTTTTTTCACTATTGTGTCTGTGACCCGTGAAGGTGAAAACCTAAAAATCGGAATGTAATCTTCATTAAAGAACAGAGAAGGTGACATATCTAACCCATAGCTAAAACCTATGTGATGCATCTTCCTGATGGTGTTGGCTCTGCGAAATTAGGCTATACGCTGGATCTGGCCCATAGGCTAGTGATTCCTATCCTTCACAAAAGCTATATATAGTTAATTCAAAACCAAACCAAGCAAGCTATTCATTTTGCCTTCTCCTGTATATGACCTTCTTAAAATCCTAGTTTGATCACTGTGTTATTTATTTATTTCAAGACATACTGTAAATACCCACACTCTTCACCATATGGTCCCAGGGTGGGTCACAATTAATAAAAATGTTTAAAATACAATAAAACTATAATCCTCCTCTGCCCACGCGCCCCAACCCTAAAACTCTCCCTTCTCCACTCAATGTAGGACCACAACAGGTCCATATATAGGAGCTACATTCCAAAGTTTAGAAGAATATGGGAATCTTTACCAGGCAGCAAAAAGAGGTAGCATTGGGATGATGCCTCGCATACACCTGGTGGAAGATTATTCCAAAGCTTGGGGGCTACCACAGAGAAGGCCCTCTCTCTCTCAGGCCGTCAGTAATAAATAAATGACCAGATAATCTTTGTCTGTTGCTTTACCCTAGAAAACACAATTTGTTCAGAAGACTAGGCTATATTAGCTACATAAGCTACATTCATTATTACAATTGCTGCAGTTCTGACTGTATTGTCGGTAGTCTAAAAGTTCTAGGCTTACATGCCAATTGGATATTGTTCTTGGAAGTATTGCCTACCAGCAGGTTTCAGTTCTTATATATTTAACCCTAGAGCAACTCTTCCTCATATTCTGCCCTCCATGTGTTTTAGATTGTCAATTCCCATCACTATTGACCATTGGTCATGCCTGCTGGGCTGACAGGTGTGATCCAAAACATCTGGCAATACCAAATGGCTGAAGGGTATCCTTGCTCAGGGAGACAATAGGACTGGACATTTGTACAAGAAAGCTTGGGTACTATTTTAAGTATGTACCCCTTCAGCAAATCTTACAGACTTCAAAGAGACTGAATTCTGATAGCACACATTAAAATTTGAGTATAAGGTTCTGAAAACTTATCATGAAAGCCAAGTAGTAAATCACCACAACCACAAATGCATTTTAAAACAAGCATAATGGTAGAAGTTTAGATTGCTTTGTTTCCTTCAAAAAACAAATTAGGTTACGTCAAGAAGTTGATACAACAACTTCCTTTTTGGAATTTGGAGCATGAGTTAACTTTTGTTCAGTGCCTAAGTTAAATATTTTCCATTACTAACGGACAGAGAACTCCAAACTTCCTGTTAAGATAGAATTTGGGGAACAGGGGATCATCAATTTTTTTTTCTGAAGGCTGTTGTCAGTTCTTCAAAAATACTTAAGAGATTACATTACCATTCCTGAAAGCCTGACTATTAAAATATTTAGCAGAATACATATTCAAAGGATTTGTTAAAAGATCCTCATAAGGTGTCATATTTTTATCTCAGGCCAGTGTGGCTCTATTTTTAGGCGAATTTGGAACAAACTGCATATTGTAACAAAGATGTTACTATGTAAAGCTTTTAGAGTTCTCCTGTACTTTAATCTTGCTTTCCACATTTAGTGACACTACTTTAAAAGGATTTCTGCACACACGCAGTCTAACTTAGCATGATTCAATTCTGAGTTTAAATTCTCTCCCTAGCTGCAAATATTCTGCCCACATTTTAATCTTTCTCCTTAAGAGGCAAATACAGCAATAGCATGTCAAACCTTGTTTGCTATTTAAGAGTTTTCCTATTAGCTGAATCAGTATTTTGATCCTTCAAAACAAAAAAGTCTAGGGCCCTCTCTGCACAGACTCTTAATGCAGATTAAGAAGACCATGTAGTATATTTCTGGGCCTCCAGATCTGCATGTTAATGTGGATCAAGGTGGCCTGCCCCCCACTAGTTCAGCTCCATCTGCTTTAGACTAAGCCTGATCCAGATTAGGGAGGCCTTTAATCTGGATCACTGGTAGACCCATTTAATTATATCTATAAGTAGACCAGTGGGCCTGATCCAAAACATGGGAGGCATACAGAAGGCATGCTTCCTGTGTTCAGGACTACCAGGAGACACATCACTGCATGCTACTGGAATGCTCCCCCAGAAGTCCCAATGCTAGGGACTTTTGTTCTAGCACTTGGAGGCATGAAGTTGTGACCAGGAAATTCACACGAGCTTTAAGACCATGGAACAGGCTGATCTGGATAAATGCCATTGGTACAGATGGTGATGATTTCACCCTCACCTTCTCATGGTCAGGATCAGTGGTCCCAGTTATTCTGGACCCACTGATCCCAACTACGAGCAGGTAAGTGAAGAAGGAGCCAAAGTTAAATGGCTGCTCTGTGTAAGAATTCAATATTTAGGCCTGTTTTTGATGAAGGCACACTTCCCTTGATAGTGTGGAAGGGTCTCCTGAAGATACTTTTATATTTGGCAAAGACCCAATTGATCTCATCTGTACAGGCCTTTGGCTTTTCTGGATAGTGTTTCGCCACACCTATTAAAGCCTCACTAGATTACTATCTATGAAGACAACTGTTAAATTAACTTCAAGTTGTGTGAAATAGGAGGAGCAGAATTACAAATGGACCAAAATTCAAAAGCCCAGGCAAACAAAAACATGCAGTTGGAACACTGAAACTTTTCTTCTTTTTTAAAGCGGGACACAGAGCTAGCTTATAATCTTTGAGTTTTCATACAGATGTTTTTTTTAAAAAAAACAGAACCCTTACAAATAAGGAGGGGTATATCCCACACCTGCATATTTGTTGCTAGTTCCAAAAGCAGGGGTCTAGTTGTGTGGAGATGGATGGCAGGCATAAATCAATAATCAACAGCGTTTCATGTCAGAAAGTTGAGGATGCACATAGAAGAGTGGGGTGGCTGGCTAGAAAATGTCATAGGGAAAACCTTTGAATTCAAGTTAAATGACATGTTCTAATGCTCCTTCAAAAGGAGATTCTCCTTGCCCTGTGGATGTGTTAGTTCCCTTGCTGCTCAGTTCTATCCCTTATCTTTCATAAAGCCATCTACCCCAGGGAGCAACTTTTCATGTATATGCATGCAATACTTTCTTGTGCTGTACATCCATGAACAAGACTGCAATTCACTCACGGCTGTTGAACCGACTTTATCTTAAGCTCAGCAATACCTGTCCTATCCAGGTAGAAGGCTTTCCCCACCTGGATCGGACAGGAGCCACAATACCACTGGAAGAGCATGGGGGATGGAGGGTGGGATGTTGCTAAATAAAAAGAAAATTTTAAAAAAAATCAAAAAATCAAATTAAAAAAGCAAGAACATTTTTAAAAAATTAAAAGGCAGGAGACATAACAACTCCACAGTCATGAAAACTGCTGATGAATATGAATACGCACACACTTCTGTCCCATTGTTATACCACTTGTAGCATTTGATAAAATAAGTAAGTAAAACTTAGATAAAGTCAGTACAACTATTATTACATAAAAACATAATTAAAATACTATCCTCCCATCCTAGCAGGATTACAAAGGAGCTAAACATTAAAGGTCTGGGCAAAGAAGTAAATTTTAACAAGGCACCAAGGCCACATAATGTTGGTACCTGGCATACCTCTGCTGGAAGGTTACTCTGCATCTTGGGAACTGTCACAATTCCTAACAGTCCTGCCAGTGCCTGCCCTCCTAAGAGTAGCCAGGCACCAGTAGGTTGCTGGGAACGTGCAATGACCGAGTGAGTATTACAGCCTTAATTCAATAGGAACCACCACAGAAAAGGCCCTCTCCATGTAGCACCACTTGTCAAACATCTTACAGTGAAGGAACTACAAGGGACTATACTGAGATCTCAGCACACAGGCAGGCAAATATAGGAGACGGTCCATTTGCCCGACTGGTTGGTTTATGCATTATATCAACTATAAATTGTCTCAGAGCAGCTGAGATCCTTTGGGTATGAGGAATGGGGCAACCTAATTCTGCCTTTTGACTGCAAGCAACTCAGTAAAGTGCAATAAACTGTCTGGGTAGTTCAGTCAGGTGCCGTCATATGACTTTTTAATGCAAGTTCTCACTTTGTATGTCAAGACAAGATGTTTCCTGTGCTCTGCCTCCTATTAAAATAAAAAGCATTCCCTTTATATAAGAAACATTTGTTACTCATAGGCTAAACTTAGGAGAGAATAAATGGAAACTGTAAGAAAGCTTGCTATGAAACATTTTGAGTCATAAAAATGAAATTCTTGCAGAATCTAAAATGAAAGCATCCAAACAGAATAAAGCTGTAATTACAATCACAGCTGCAATATATTGCTTCAATAAATACAGTTGTCCCCTATATATTACACTTGGTAATATGTGCTTACCTCTTAGATAAGACAGAACTTTACTGACCAAATGTGCTATAAAGTAATTGCCAGCTGTGTAAAGCCAGTAGTTACAAGTGGAAATCTAAATTTGTATAATGCAGTGGCTTCTGAGAACAGAGCTCTAATGTACAAAGGACAACAGCTACTAGAATGTACTACCTAGGCACAGTGTCCAGGTAGAAGAGGCAGGCAGGAGGCCTCCAAAGGCCATTTGCAGGGATTTGAGAGCAGGTAAATGTTCTGCCTTTGGGTGATTTTGCACTTCCCGTCCCGTGGATGGGAAAGGTGCGCAATGAACTAATGTTGATTAATGTCAATGATAGCCCAGCCCCCGCACAATCGATCACTCACCTGTGTTCGATCGCAGGGCCAATCCTCCACAGGATGCCGCCATTGAATGGGGTGCCCTGAGCGACTCCGTCGGTGTCAGCACCATCACTATAGTGATGATGATGCTTTGTGCAGTCGCAGATGCATCAGGGGAGGCATCTGATGTCCCAGTGCACTTGCACAGGAGCACAGACCTCCTCAGCTGGCAGAATTGCAGATGGTCGCTGCCTGGATACTTCCAGGTAGGTTCCGGTCACATGGGATAATGGTTAGGTGGCTAGTTCATGATTAGGCAGCATCTGGGAAGGCAGGGGGCGCTTGTAGGCTGTAAGCGCCTCCTGCAAGTGCAGATGCACCTACCCAGATGTTGCCTAATTGTGAATTATGCGCCAAAATGCAAATTGGCCCTTTGTCTTCTGTTCGAAAATGACCAGGGGCAACTGGTGGCCCACTGTGTAAGACAGGATGCTGGACCATTCACAAGGACTCATTTTATCTTTTTATGACAAAAATCCAGGGCAAGACATCTTCTAACAAATCCTTAAGGAGAAGGGTTTATGGAATGTGCTTTTTTGTAATACTTAACTAAACATACATCTGATGTGCAAGCTTTAGGGTGCGTTCACAGCAAACTTTAATCCAGCTTCAGTCCAGTTTCAGAGTGAAAGAACACATCAGCAGTGTAGCAAGCTGTTTTCTTTTGTCTTTATCTACCCTAGAAAAACTTCCTTTGGATTAAAAAATGTAGGAAGGAAATGCCTAATCACTCTGCTGAAGTGTTCTCTTATTCTCAAGGTGGGCTGAAGCTGGATTAAAATTTAGATGTGAATATAGCCTGAGTAAGCAATATGTGATTTTTTTTCAAGTATGAAGATCACTGGAGAGAATAAAGTTTAAAAAGTGGGTTTCATAACAATCCACCAGAGTTCCCAGGAGAAAGGAACAGCATGAGCTATTTAAATACACACATCAAGATGATACAAAAGCAAACTGTCAACACCTCTCTGCTTTCACAAGAGAAGTCATAGAGTCTGTTTCATTCACCCATTTCACAAACAGAAGTAGATTAAAAAACAGAGAACAATTGCGTTGATTTGTAGATAAATATCTGCTAAATGTTTTGTTTTACTAGGTCACTAAAACTGACAGCAACTGATTCCAATAGTGTACCATTATCAAATTACAAATATTGTTTTAAAATCAGTGCCCAGTACTGCTCCCCTAATCAAAAATTCTCTTGCCCAGCCACAAAAAACAACTTAACTAAGAAATTAACATTGGAGTGGCATACACTGAAGACAATCCAACAGCTGGTATAGATGAAAAATAGGGCTTGATTTGGGAGGGGTGGATATTTTATATTGACAAACAAAATCAATATTGAATATTCAAGATAGAAAATGTGACTCATTAACTCTAAAAGTAGTTAAACTGATTACAAGCAGTCAGTCACAGCTTTTTACTTCCATGTATCTTGACTGCTTCATAAGTCTTTTTTTAAATTGGTTAATTCACATCCTATAATTAGTTAGATGCATTGGCATGCATATTGCTTAATCATTAGGAAAAATAGCTCTTTGACAACATACTACTTAACTGATGGAACTAGTGAACTGGCAGAAGTTATTCTTATACTACAGGGTTGGCTCGGGGTAAGATAATTCTCTTTTGGCAGGATAACATGTCATTGAATCCCAACTTATAGCAAGTTATATCTTTATCAAAAGCAAGTGTCATGCGTTTTACTATGACTTCAGTGTAGAGATAATTTTCTTTCACTTCATCTGCACCTCCTACATGTAGAAAATTGACCTATCAAAGGGAAGCCTCCAAACAGCTTCCTTTACAATGTGGAATTTGATAGGAACGACTTTACTGCTCCTTATCTAAAAGCTTTGTTTGGCTTATACAATAGTGGTTGGGGTGTTTTGTGCCTGATGGGGCAATGGACAAAGCATGCAAAAGGAAGTGTTACTAAGAGTTCAAAATGTGTTGAGGTACATGAGATACTCTCAAGTCTACAGTTCTGTGAGTACTTAAGAGAAAACTAGTGCCAACGATCACAGTACTTGTTGGGTACCACTGAGATGGGACTGACTCCTGATTGACTGAATGGGCTTCTCCATGGGCAACGCTATCCAATTTCCTTGGCAGAGATAAAGTGGTTTGCCATTGCCTACATCCAGGAAGAGGCTGGGGATCAAGCCAGCAACCCTATGCTTTCCAGGGAGCTTGCTCTACCACTGAGCTACAGGCACTCTCTAGTAGATTATGCCCCCAAAGTCCAACCATGAACATGCATGAAAAGAGAAAGTCTAAGTAGATTTAAGCTCTGAAGTATTGTGTTTGCAATGTACCCATTTTGCTTGTTCCTTCCTGCTCCAGTATTCTCAGCAGTAAGCCCATGGAACATGCATAATGTCTAATGCAGCAATCTAGTGGGGGGAATGGCCTCACAGATCTACATTAACAGGCAGATCTATGAAGCCTAGAAAGGTCTTGGGTTAATACCTACAAAAGTGAAAGCTGAATAATAATCCTTGTTAATCTATGGTTGGCAACAAAATAATTAGTTTGATATTGATGGAAGAAGACCTTTTGACAAATCAAAAATAAGCCAGCTATTTCAAGGAAGACTGTAACCAATTACATAATGGGACCATCTTTTCCTCTTCCCAACATATCTCATCATGTTCAAGATAGTCAAAACGGTTACCAGAAGGAGATTCTAGGGATGCACTGTAACTGAAGAAATTACAAAAGAATATTAAATCTTGTTGCACTGGCATCAATCTGCTTATGCTAGGTTGAAACCTGTTCGCTATGATTTTCAAACAATTTGTATCACACTTATATTGGACAATATCTCATATTACATTTCTTATTGCATTTTTATTTTTTAGAAAAACACCCCATCAAATAGCCATAGAGAAGATAGCACTGCTGGAGCCAAATACCTGATTTCTAAAAACAGCTGGAGAAAATTTAACACAATGTTGGTTCTCAGGCCGAGTTAAGGCCCTGGGTTATGAACTCCCTTCCAGACCTACACTTTTCCTACACCATTATCTTGTCTTTATTAGGATTTAGGATGGAGTGGTTTGCACCCATCAAGGTGCACAATACGCAACGAAATCATGCTTCTTGACTTCCTAAACACTCTTCCTATTTTTATTTCTTTTTTAACCTCCTGCTGCTAAAATCAATGGGAATCTTCATATGCCAGAAAAGTGGCAAACCACTTAAAGGAAAGATTAGCCTCCCCCAGTTTACATGATGAACAGAGAAATGCTATTAGAAAAAAACTAATCTTTAAGAGATTTATTTCTTTAGATTTACATCCCACCCTATAACACAAGGTCTTAAGGCAGGTTACAATAGTTGAAAACAATTACAGGGAATCTTATAGATCTATATGCAGAAGCAAGTTTCACTGATTTCAGAACTAATGTTAGATTCTGTTAGTTGGAAAAACTAGTAAGAATCCTTCCATTAATGCGAAAGCTATAGAAACAAATAGTCCCTTAACATTCCTAATAATTGTAGAGCTAATGTTCCACAGGAATGACTTCCTACTGACTCAGGGCTACTTCACATTACTAGGAAAATTGGACTATATTTAGTTGTAAGGTCATTAATATGTAGCCATCACAGATCTATGTGACTACACAAAGTGAAATCTGAGCTTTATCTTGTTCATTTCAGCATTTACAAATCTCTGTAGAGTCAAATGACTAGCACAATACTGTGAAGTATACTGTCTTCTACTGCAAACAATCATAGAATGAAGAACACCACTGGATAAGCAGCAAAACCAACTTCCTTTTTTAAACAAATAATTTCAGAGTTAGGAAAGACAAACATGACGGCTCACTGGTCTTTTTAGGAGAATGCATGACGAAACACAAATAAATAACTATAACCATCACATTTAACTGGTTGCTGACAGTTCCTATCATAATAAGTCATGTCTATTTTGTTTATTTTCTTATGACACAATCTTTATCTTTGTTTGGGCTATCCTTGATAAAAACCAATAAGATCTAAACACTTTGAGGATCCCATCCCATAAAGGAGAAGAGAAATTTGATCTTATAGTCAATATGTATTTGTGTGACATCATTAGTCACAACAGAGCAAAAACATTCAGAAAGGTCATGATTTCATTACAACGGCTATTAATTAACCTTTCTGAAATTAGTTAACTGTTATAATGCAGATAAATGCATTATTTGATTAAAAGAAACCCAAATGTGCGGGGTTTTTTTTAAAAAAAAATAAACAAGTATGTGTTTTTTCTATATTGATGTTTTAAATACTATTTAGAATGTTAATTAGCAAACCTAACAGCATGGTTTGTTTTCTTCATTCAGTCATGCATACTTAAACACCATTGATTTTAACAGTGTAGCAATGTATTGAGCCATTGCAGGGTTTCAGAAATGGCTAAACTATGTAATTTTTTGAAATTAAGGATGAAAGAGCCGTATAGTACTTACAATTAATAGTACATATAATCCATCTATAATCTAGGGCAGCGATTCTCAACCTTCCTAATGCCGCGACCCCTTAATACAGCTCCTCATGTTGTGGAGACCCTGAACCACAGGGCCAGGGCAGCTGGGGGGGGGGCAGCAGGAGACTCATCGCGACTCCTCTGAAAGGGTAGTTCAACCCCCAAAGGGGTCCTGACCCACAGGTTGAGAACTGCTGATCAAGGGCAAAGAACTGTTCCAACCTGCATCAAATACATTTACATTTTGCTACAATGTCATAAAAATGGAGGCAAATGTAAAAATACCCTTGAGTTGATCTTGATTTCTTGTGATTACATAGACACTGACAGGAGACTTCCAACATGGAAAACAGATGTTCACCCAGAGTTACCCCAGCTCCCATTTAGAAAAGCATGCTGGATTGGACAAATGGCCCATTCAGTTGAGCAGCACACTCTTACAAGGGCAAACCAGTCAGGTATACAAGCCTAAAAGTACACTATCAGCACAAATAACGCACACTGCTCAGTGTGCCACAAGCTGGGCCTTAGAGGCATAACACCTTCTATAATGAAGGTAAGTCACACTGCCATCTAAGCTAGTTACCTTATTTTTCGCAACTGCAACAGCTTTCACTTCTTCCCAACTGCCAGCACATATTGATGCAGCTTACATATTCCTCTTTTATACCACACTGATACACACCAACAGAAAATGCAGTTGTGGGACTCACTAAGAAGCTGCTATAGGTTCCACTTCAAATATAGCTTTGATGACAGATGGTTCCTATTGTCAACAAAGAATAAGGCTTTTTCGCTACAAGTCTGTAGCCTTGGAGGCCAATCTGTGTCTCTATTTTCATTTTAATTCATCATTCAACGCGCCCACTGAGGAGACACTAAGCACAAAATAGTTGCTTTAAATGCATGAACTTCTATCTGAGCTGCAGGTTTTTAAGACTACAAGGCTTTCCCTAGACCCTATGCCTAAACAGTTTCCCAAGGCAAAAAGACTTAACATGTTATTTCTCAATAATGTGCATTACACGTTTTAGCAGTTGTCCTGCATATGGATGTATGTGTGCATGCATTATACAAACCAGCTTTGGTAACTTGTAAGTCATACCTCCAAAGAGACTTCTCTCCTACTGAAATAACCTTATCTCAGACTGTACTATTTACTCAACACCCCTGTACTGTTGCGCCAGTAAAAGATGGGAGTGCTGAGGAAAATGGACAGTTCTATTTCAATTATGTGTTAAGTAATTTTATAGAACTTCTCTTTTGACCACAAGGCTCACTAAAAAGTAGAAGACCATATAGGAAACAGCCACCAAAGAAGAGCTCTTAATGAGATGTTCTGTGATACTACATTAAAGTATCATGAATGGTCTGTAACAAGCATATATCCCTAAAGCCTCCATGAGAGACAGACACACATACTGTTTAGTCAGTTCCTGTACTTTGGCCAAGCAGGACTGAGTCATTTTTGCAAATGACTCCAGCTGTTTCTCTACCCCACCCCCACCCCCCAAATGCCTGCAGGGAAAACCTCTTGGAACAGAAACAAAAATCCCATTCCTCTTTCTCCAAGAGTAGGCACGAAGTTTCTGCTATCTCAAAAAGTTATGCCTTTATGCAAGTGGCTTGTAGACTGTAGCACTCACATTTTCCTATTCGACACACAAATGATGAGATTTGTATTTCTGCTTTTGAGGCAAAAACAGATAGTTAAACATACTTCCTTCATAGTGTTTGAATAACTTAAGGTTGCAACGAAATTACAACCTCCTCAGGATATAGATCTTTTCAAAGCACACCCAGAACTTCTGAGCATACTCGTAAACTAACAGGTCAGTTTAACCTTCCCATCAACAGGATGAAGTTCTTTGGGGTACAACCACCAAAGAACCAAATGCAACACTGAGATGTTACTAACAGAATCTTACATTCCAATGCAAACATTGACATTCATCAATTTGAAAATTATTCAATGAAAGCATCAAGAAAAATAAGAATGCTCAATTTCGATCGAATGTGAAAAGAGTATAATTTCTTCCACCTTAAATATATTTGAGGATAAGGAACGGTTCATTTCCAAACACTCGCAACTGGTTAAAGTTACACAACTTATCCTCAAAACTTTATTTGTACCCTTCATGGAAGCTGCATCCAGATGTTGCCTATTTATTCTGCAGTTTTTGGATATTCTAGAATAAAGCATGGCTATTCCAGAATAACGCTCTCCTAGGAGTGCTCCTATTCCAGAATATCCAAAAATAGCAGAATAAGTAAATGACATCTGGGTGTAGACCGATACACTTCTGGAGTTCTCTCCCCTCCTCTCTGTGGTGGAGAGAAGACACTTCCACCAGGCTAAGTGGAACACACCTTATCAGCTTAATCCTCCCCCCCCCCCCTGGCTGCTCGTCTGAACACCCTCCCAAGAAGAAGAGTTGGCTCTTCTACCCCACTTTTCTCACCCATTTAAGGCTGACAAAGCTTCTGTTCTTCTCCCCACAATAGAACACCCTGTGAGGTAGGTGGGGCTGCGAGAGCTCAGAAGAGAGATGTGACTAGCCCAAGGTCACCCAGCTGGCTTCGTGGGGGAGGGCGGAATCAAACCCGGTATTCCCAGGTAAGAGTCTAGCTCCTTAACCACTAGACCCAAGGTGAAAAAGAATGTGTAATGCAATGGCATCAAACATCCAACCCAAAATGCCTGCCTTCCCAGAGGGCTTGTGCTTTTTATTATTATTATTATTAAGAGGCGGGGTGGACAACACGGAAAGGAAGCCGTGTCCTCTTGACTTTTTCTTCTTCTCACAATTAACCCACTCGCCATGCAAATAGGGAACATTCAAATGCCTCCACGGTGCAAAGATACTCAGGCAGCATCCTCTCCCCGCGCCCAACACCTCCAAAGCCCAAGAGGGACCACAGCCAGGCTCGCCTTCGGCCATCACCGTCGCCAGCCACCGTACACACGATCCCCCTCCTCTTTTCCCAGGCTCTCAGACGCCCAAGTTGAATGCTTGCAGCCAGCCAGCCAGCGTCCCTCCCCCCCAAAACGGACCCCCCCCCCAGGAGCCCCTTCCCCTGCACCCACGCGCCACCCGCGTCTGGCCCCTACCTTCCCTTTCTCCCCTCCTCTCCCCTACCCCCCCACCCACCCTACCTATCTATCTCAAAACCCGCCCGAGGAAACAACTCACCAACAAACTTTCCACGTTGACCGGAGACCGGGGGTCCCTGATCATGGACTCCAGCTTCCTCTGGCGTCCCGAGATCGGCGCCTCGCCGGGCTCGAGGGTGGGAGCGGACATTTTCACCGCCTGCTGCTGCTGGTGGTGGTGGTTCATTGTCCCGCGCCCGGCGGCGGGTTTCCCCTCCCGGCCGTCGGGCGCCAAGGCAAGCCCGGCGATGGCTGCCTAGCAGGCGGCGAGGATGGTGGCGGCGGCGGCAGAAGCCAGCGGCGAGGAGCGCCTTCAGTCGCCAGCGCCGCCGGGAGGTCTCCCTGCAGGCCCCACGGAGCGGCGTCCGAGCAGCAAAGCGGAGCAGGCAGCTCGCCGGCTGGGGAGACGGGCTCGGCGGGATCCTGGCCTGGCCCGGCCCAGCCCGGCCCGGCCGAAGAGCGAGAGAAAGAGGGGCGCAAGCGGAGGCGGAGGCCGCCCTCCTTCCTCCCTCTCCTCCTCCCCCTGTCGTCGGCTCCGGATTGGGGAGGGCGCTGCCGTTGCTCCGCCCGCCCGCCCGCCCGCTGGACGCCCCCCCCCTTCCCTTCCCTTCCCTTCCTCCCAGGCATGAAGCACAGTGCCACCCAGACCCAGAGAGAAAGGGAAGGAAGGAAGGCGGCCGGCCAGCCGGCGGGTCGCCGCACGGCAGGAGGCGCGGCGGCGGCGGAGTCGGTTGGCTGTCGCTAGGATGCCGCCGCAGCCCGTCGCTACCTCACGCTCCTACTCCTGGCCTGCCCTGCCCTGCCGCCGCCTTCGCCCGCCTTTCAGGGCCAGCGCGCGGGGGGGGGGGGGAGACGCGGCCAGGCCTCCCTCCGCGCTTCCCCAGCCATTTTGCGCCGCCGGCCCGGCCCGGCCCGGCCCGGCCCTCAGCGGCACCCGAGGCGAGAGAGGGCGAAGGAGGACGAGGAGGAGGAGGGAAGCCAACGAGGAGCGGACAAGTTCGGCTCGGTCCGCCGTCGCCCCTCAAGGCGCCGGCCGTGGTGGTGGGGGGAGGGGGAGGGGGAGGGGGGAGGAAGCCCTCAGAGAAATTAGCCGCCCCTCCCCGCTCGTTCCGATGGTGAAAGCTATTGTCCGGTCTCGGACTTTGTTTTGGTCCCCCCCATTGGTCACATAGAGGCATGTGGCCTCAGCCTCCTGCTTGGGAGAACCATTACTCGTGGCGGCTGCGGCCACCGCCACTACCCACCCACAAGTCTCCGCCACTACCCAGAAGCCTCCGCTTCTTGACCAAACTCCTTGGCTGTGGGGAGCAGGAAGGGCAGCAGGCGAGCTGAGAGGGGCAGCAGCTGGGGGGCTATGGCAAAGACCTTTCTTCTCCCCTAGGGCATGTGTCTGTGTGTAGCCGGCCAGTGGGATTATCCTGTTTCCTCAGTTACAAAACTGGGGGACACCTGGCGCACATGTATCCCTTGGCACCATCAAGCCTTCCAAGGGTTGGCGGTGGATTTACATGGCCGTAAGGGTGGCAATAAAGCCAAATTAATGTGTGTGTATCTTTAGGTGTGGATCCTTCCCCTTCCCCCCACCAGCCCCACGTGCGTAGTTATGTCTTAACAAGGAGTCGCCCTGTGTGTGTGATTTCAGATGGCCCGAAGGCAGTGAAAGAGCAGGGTGCGCCTCCCTTGCCCGCCTCCTCTTCTCATTATCCGCCCGCCTCCGCCTCTAATAATGGGAAAGTGGGGCTGAAGCTGCCAAGCGGAAAGAGAGAAAGAAAAAGTCAGATGGAGGGATAAGGAGCTGCTGTTAGCAGGAGAGGCTGTCTCCCCCCCCCCTCCCCAAATGCTCACATGATGGTAGGCAGGCCAAATCAAGCTTTGGTAGTGGGGGGAAAGGGAAAAACATTCATCAGAATCTTGCTTACTGCGTTTGTGTCAGTTTTTGCACTGGTTCCCACAAGGCTAGAACAATTTCCTATATAAGTAGGCCTCTTCCTCCTCAAGAGCTTTTCACCTACTAGAAGAGCTAATTTCTGAACTTCCCGCAAGCCTAACTCCTACCTTGTGATGAAGATCTGCAGGCGGAAATGTACATATTTTGGGCATACAGTGCAAGTATAGAAGGACTGGAAAGGGAATCGGGGGGGGGGGAGACAATAGATGAAGTGGATGGACCGAATCGGAGGCTCTTGAAAGGCTCCAGGACCTTCCTAAAGACAGATCCGATGGTAAGCTATTGTATATGTTGTAACCAGGGATCCTTCCACACTTGGCCCACCAGTCAACTTGAAGTGCGCTCCCAGAGAAAACATTTGCATGTCAAGGAGCCGTTTCCAACTCAGAAACGGCTCCTTCCATCCAGGAACGCACTGCGGGTCAACAGTGTGTGGAGCACAATTAAGTGTTCCACATGTGCACCTTTCCCAGCTCTCATGCCACACCACTATGGTGCAAGGAGGAGCAAGTGACGCACCATGCAAGCGCAGTGCATGGTGCATCACCATTGTTGCAGTAATGGTGCATGGACACTGGCACTAGCGTTTAGAGCGCAGATGGCAGTGCGGATGTCCGAAACAAGGTAAGTGTCCAGATGTGTGTGTGTGTGTGGAGTGTTAGCATGTACTAGCATTTGTAAGTGCGAGTTCTAGTAGATGCATGAGCAAGTTCATGGTACCCAATAAAAGCATGATTCAGGAGCAAGCTTAAAAACTTTGATCAAACTTCGCAGAGTTATTAGGCTGTGCAGTTAGGGAAAGTCCCCAGATAGTTGTTTGTAGGTGTCATGCAAGAAGAGCAAAAGATTAGTCATTCAATTGGTTATATGGTACTGTATTTGCTCATTGGAATGCTGTGTTTGCAGCATTTTCTGCCACAGGTGCCAGTATTACTTTGCCAGCCTTCGCACTGTGAACTTGAAATAGGAATGGATGAGTCACAATTTGCTCTGCTCCCTCAGGCTACAAGATGCTTAAAATTGCTTTGAATAAGTGGCTTGAGGTCTGCCCTTGAACAGGAATGTACAGTACCTTGAGTACTCCAGCTGACAATCTAAGTTCACCAGACTGAAACCGAATGAAGGCATTTTGAACAGAGTTGCTACTGTGGTTAAGAAATGCTCACTGTCTTGGCCTGGCTTCAGTAAAAATGAGTAGAATAACCAAGTGTGGCAAGAGGACAGATTGCACTTTTGCACTTGTACAGAGAGGTGAATTTCAACAGATGCAGTTTGCACAATAAGCTATACATATTGGAACTTCCTGTTTTAATCAATGTGGAAAAGCATATTAGTGTAGATTACATGTTTTAGCAGAATCACTGATCTTTTTCATTTAGTGATGCTTGATTGCTTAAATACCATGCTGTCATTCCTGAAATTATATATACTTAATTTCTAGAAAAGAGGACCCAGGCTTAACCAAATAATAGTATACAAAGGAGGCTTCCAATAGTACCACTTTTAAAACTAGAGACCTGATACATTGATAGCTATGGACATGGCTCAGAGCAAGAGGGGTGGACTGGAGACCAGGAAAGCAAGAACCATTCTCCCGTGGAACTTCTAGGCTTTTCTACTCTCTGATCTATGCATCATAGTTACTACCCCTTACTACCATCCTTGATGGTAGCCAGAATGGGGAGTGCACTTTTTCTACCATAGAAATAAGCCAGAAAACCTTTGGATATTGACAAAGTTCCAAATCTCTGGGGCTGCTAAAAATGCGGGAGATGTGGCTGAGGCACACTGAAAAAAAACCTTAACAGCACAGATAGGTGTCAGTGTTATCAAGACCCAGTTCCTATTTACCTTAATGGAATGATCTTGGATCTTAATGTCTGGATCAGCCAGGATCGTTCACACACTGAGCACTGAAACATCCCCGCTACCACCCCAGCAGCAGCAGGCGTACAAATGGCCATGTTGCAGGGCTTGGGGCCAGATTGCAGATGCACCACCCACCCCTTGCTGCAATTAGGTGAGGGGAGGGTGTACACATGGCAAAAGGGAGGGAGCTGAGCCAGAATGGGTGGGAGGGCCTTGGGGACAGTGCCGGACGGATTGCAGTGTGTACAGTCTGCACAGAACTATCTCTGGGCCAAGTGCGAAAAGGCCCTAAGAAAAGTGCCAAAGTACTGCTGCTGCTATCACCAGCCGCAGTCACCACCTGGCTGATCTGTCCATATTGTTTTAACTCCACCCTCAGGCATTTCTGGTAGTGTTTGCACTCATGAAAAACACAGCTCAGCAGCAGGCTACAGGTGGCAGTGTGCAGATGGTAGTGTTCCCATCCTACCTCAAATCTCTATTGCTGTCTTGGCCTCAAACCCACCAGGTACCATAGATAGAGGCTTCTGAAGCAAGAGAAGCTGGACTGCCACTGCAGTTACACCTGCTCAAGCCTTTAATTCATGTCTTTCCTACACTTATTCACATCAGTGTAGCAAGCATAGAGTGGGACCCCATTGGTCCCTCCCCAGGGTGTGTTGTGACCCTAAACAGAAGCTTTGGTGACAATTCCCCATAACCACCACTGGAGCTCAAATGCTAGCCCTGGCATGGCCGCCACTGAAAGACCCTGTGCTGTCTTGTTTCACCATCATGATTCCCAATGGAAGCCCAAGCTGAATCCCATTACCAAGTGTGCTGTGCAGGGGGAGGTAGCCCGAGTCACCCAGGAACACCTGTGCCCCCATCCATTATAGTCTCTGGAACGGGAAGCAGCAGTGACTCACAGTGTGCCAGTTGATCTTGCCATCTGCATCAGGCTACCCTATGTAAAATAAACAGGAGTGTGGTTTGCATACATTGTAGGGTCCAAAAGCTTGGAGTGGGCTACATGAAGAAAAAGACTGGACACAGCTGCTGCCCTCCATGTCTTATGGAAGACATTTTGCATCCTTAATCCCTATGTCTTCACAAACCATAAAAAGTTCAAGGTTCCAACTCTCCCCAGTCATCTGAACTGGAAATGGAAGGGAATTATCTATATTAATATCAAATTACCATCTTTATGTTTTTAGTTGCTAAGCTCAAACAGCATTTGGTGATGCTCCTAACAGGATAGTGCTATGTAAAATAGTACAGAAGTCCTGCCTATTTGATAGCTGTAGGGTACAAAAGAGGATATGTAAGGAAATGTTTTACTATTATTTGTCATCTCCATGGCTCACATCCCATGACTGAATAATAACATTAATGATTTAGTTGGACAGTTTTAGGCCTTGGGCTTAGGTCTTACAGGGGGGCCTCCTGTTCAAAAGGCAATGTGGATTACTTCACTTCTGAAGAACCTGCAGCAGAAATAGCTCTTGCCCATGAACACTGTGCTGTGCTTAACAAGTTCTACATAACTTCATTTAGGCAATTAAATCATCATCATTGAGTGTCCTCAAGTAGAACTCAACTCCCAGTGACTACAAGAATTAACCCAGGAAGCAGAACACATATTCTTCCCAGTCTAACCTGCATTACTGGGATTTCCTGGCAAACTCCAAATATTTACAGGGTCTGATTTTATTTAACTTTTGGGGATTAACTTGGATATATTGAAAAGCATGAAAAGTGGCCCCTGGAATACAAATCTTGCTTTATCTCTTGCTTTCTTAGAAATAGGAATGTCTCCACATCCTTATTGTTGTGTTCGCTAAGCCACCAGGCCTGTGCTGAATAGAGAGACTTGCCATTTTGTTATTTATCATGTAGCTTAGGTACAAAAATGAGTTAAATACAGACTGTGACTAATTAGACTTCCACTGACAAAGGCTGCTGCCGTATTACACCTTACCATTTTAATCCGCGTCAGGAAGGCAGCCGAATCCAAGCCGAATCTGCTTGAGGGAGAGGCATTTTGGGAGGGTAAGAGGGGGTGAGGTGGCAGGTGGGGGTGGGAGGAGGGAGATGAGGTGGGACAGAAGTGACGGAAGTCGGGACAGAAGAAAGTCAGGGCAAGAGGGAGGGGGCATGGAGAGAGATTGTCTACAACAGGACAGAGAAAGTCATGGCAAGAGGGAGGGGATGTGGAAAGAGGGAGTAGAGGGAGCAGAGAGGAAGTCACAACGAGGAAGGGGGAGCGGCGAGGTATCATTTTCTGGGCAGAAGGGAAGCAGGGCCTGTGGCCTCCTGGAAAGGCATCAAAAGCTTAATGTTGTGCTGCCCCGAATAAAAGAACACCAGAATAGAAAATCCAGGAAAAAAAACTGGCTTAGCATTTAAAGATGTAACCAATGGGGCTGGAATTCGGGCTGAAAAAGGATTAAAGTAAAGGTGTACCAATGGCCAAAATCATGTCAAGAATGAGTTCATTACCAACAATCCAAGTATTTAAGTCTGACATCACTGTTATTCTGGTGTCAGTTAATCATCTTTTTTGTAATATCTCATGGATAGTAATTCATTATTTCTGATGCAAAGATAGAATTCAGATTTGGGGCATACAACCAAAGAGTTTATTAATATCTAAAAATAACAGTGAATGTTGTATACCTTTTGTCATCAGCCTAGAAAGGATAATAATTAATACTTCTGTATTGTATCTCTAAGGCAATGGGCAACTATGCTTTAAAAATAATTTTTGAAGAATCCAGTGTACATGATGTATCATTTTTTGCTGCATTAGTTTTCTTTTGGGGTAGTAGGGGACACATTTATTTCTGCACTTTTCCTCTCTGTTTTAATAATGGACTAGGTATTTATTGGTTCATCATTTGCATCTGTGTCTCATCCTATATATGAGTTCCCAGAGGGGGTTGTAACAGTTAAATTACATTAAAAATTGAAGGAGAACTGCCTCTTCTGCCAAAGGTCTTGATAAAGAGGTACATTTGGCTGGCATCTGGGTATTTGTGACAAGAACAGTAATGCAAGGAGCCAGCAGACAGGGGTGAAGAATTGCTATTATGGGAAACCTAGCACAATTAACAAATTTTCTATAATAGCAATGTTTCATGATATTGTCTCAGTTTCCTGGGATGAGGGATGTGCACAAATGGGTTTTTTAACATTTGATTCATAACGAATCGAATGTTAGAAAATCTGTATTCATTTGAATAGATCATTCTACTTGATACAAATGTATTCATACAAATTTGTACGAATATTTGATAACGTATCCGATATGAACGAATACATATCTCATATGTATCCCATAACATATCTGCGCTCTGAAAGCATGAAATCTGTCCTGAATTGACTTTTAATCGACTCTCGATCCATGTCGAATGCAATCTGGATCCACTGCAGATGTGACTGGCAGCTGCTTTCCCACCTCCACAGTTTAATGAATGTCCGAACTATTCGTACGAATATCTGAAACATTTGTATTCATGCACATCCCTACCTGGGACTAGTTGCTGGGAATGTTGCAGTTACATGTGCCATTCTCAATATGACCCTGGGAGAATTGTAGGTTTTAACGCATGCCTGGAGGGTACCCTGGGTGTGGTGGGCATTGTCCAAGGTTATAAGACCAGGATTTACACATGTAGCAGGTTACAAAGTTTTGCATTAACCAGCGTCGTATATTTGGGAAGTCTAGAGCACACAAAAGTGTATTTGTTTTGCAAATGAAATCTGGTCTACTATAATTACAGATTAATTATTTTTGCTCTGCTTCTAATGACTAAAACTGCAGGCCAGTTTTAAATTCAATTATGCTTCACAATAATCCTGATCAAAAGGTTCATGCAGTTGTCTCTAATTTACATGCTCCATGAAGGGAATCGATTACCACCTGTTTTGTTCCAGGTCATAGAGTAAGCGGTAATTCCTTTCCATATAAACAATAATAACAACAATAAGAACTTGGCAGTAAAAGAAGAAAAAACAATGAAACTAACACCCAAGCCAAATAGTTGTGCCGTGGAAGCTGCCAGTGTTGAGAGGCAGGCACGCATCATGCTTGTAGGGATAAAAATATCACTTGATCAGAGAGTCTCTCTTATGGACAGTGTCCTCATGATACCCCGTAAAAGATCTGTGATTATGTTCTTTGCTATGTCCCCATATAAACCCCTCCTGCTTCTGATTTGCTTTATTGGTCCTACCCGATAATGCAAAGTCAAGGGGGGGTGATTTGGCCCCTTTGGGAAGTAAGGAGTTTTCCATCATTTTAATACAGAGAAAAATAACAGTGAATTTTCAGCAAAATTGGTCTGAGGATCCGGATCATATGAGCAATGGGGAAAGGATGACACTCCGATTAGTGGCTTCCATTTTTGTCTTCTTTAACCAAATTTAGAACAGTCAAAATGTGCTAAGAGAGAATCATAAGAACATAAGAGAAGCCTTGCTGGATCAGGCCACAGCCCATCTAGTCCAGCATCCTGTGGCCCACCAAATGCTCATGGGCATCTCAAGCAGAGACAAGGACAAACCTTCTCCTGCTCTCGAGTCCCAGCAGATGGCCTTAGAAGCACCCCAGTTCCTTCCCCCCCCTTCAGCCTGAAAGATGCACCCAGGCATTCGTTCTAGTAGCCATAAGGATGGCACCAGTTGGAGCCTCACCCCTTTTATCAATCTTGTGGAAGCACTAGTTATTACATGCTTTAACTTTTTAAAAAGAGGGTTGCTGTTTCTTCCTGTTTCCCCCCTCACATCACACAATTTTATTTCATTGGGGTTAAGGGGGCTGTGGTGCTCTACCAATGGGAATGAACAGCACTACACAGGGGAAGCCCAGTCAACCAATTAAAGTACTTGATGCTGCAGAGGGGAAGCGTAAACTATCAATAAGTTCTTGGGGATGCAGATGAGGGACCCAATCTATGAATGTAAATCAGTGACCCTTGAGAGGCCAAATTCTATTAAATAAGTGAAGTCATGTTTTACCAGTTGTATAAAAACAAAACCACTTTGTGGCTGTGGTCATGCTTAAGGTTTAATCCAGCTTCAATCTACTTTCAGAGTGAGAGAATACATCAGCAAAGTGACAAGATGTTTTCTTTCATTGTTAAATAACTCAGAAAATTCACCTTAGGAATAGATAATGTGGAAAGAAAATTACTGGTCGCTTTGCTGACATGTTATCTTGCTCTGTAGGTGGACTGAAGCTGGATTAAACCTCAGTTGTGACCACAGTCATTGTTACTCAAGAAACGGTGTGTTACATATACCCTGTTCTACAAGGGATAACTATTTTGAGTTGTTCTCCCACACCTCAGAGAAATGAAGATGATGCATGATGGTTATCTCACTCCTACCCTTCATGGCTTTCATACTATCTTGATGGTTATATTTTGCCACATTGGATTTTGCTGTGCAGAAGCAGGACTTTATTGCACTGAATGCCTCTTGTGAGTTCCAAACTTTGCAGAGTGAGAGCAGCATTTTGCTACACAGTGTGGGTGCTGGGTTTTACCACAGTGGTTGTTGTACTTCACTATATAGTCCACTATGCACTCCAGCTGTCCAAAGAAGAGGCAGCGAGCTGCCCTTTTGCCATCCCCTTCCTACATCTATCTTGGCTACCCATACAAGATGCCTATCAGAAACCCTAGAGGTTTTTGTTGTTGTTGTTGTTCTTTATGTAACACTTCCAGTTTATTTTAATTTTTCACATACTTTAATTACTGAGCATACATTTTATAATTTCAAAAACCCCTCAGCTCTACCTCTCGTGTTCCACCTGAACTGTATACATCTGTCGAAAATGATAGTTTGTTCACAAAGGGTTAGGGTGGAGGAGGAAGACCTTCCTTGAAACATAAAAGCATATAATTATAATATTCCAACAAGCACAGAAGACTTTTTAGTATTTTGCTATGCACGGGGGGAAAAATGGATCGTTTCTAAGCAATATCACAAGCAAATGCAGCTCCTGGACATGAAGAATTAATAAGGCCTCATGCAATCAGAAGGAGGTGGCACCCATTTTGGAGGAACCATTGCTATGTCCAGGTCATGCCTTATCTAGAATGCCTGGGACTGCAGAATCATGGGATCCTCTTCCCTTTCTTCCTGACACTATACTGCCAATTTTCTTCACCCTGCAGCCAGGCCGTTTAAGATGTGTGAAAACCATTGCGAGATTGAAATGTGGACACTTCTTTCTTGCTTCTGGGTAGATCTCTTTCACTAAACTAGTCAGTCCTTTTAAAGTTGCATCCATCCATGTGGAGATCTGAAGCTCACTGGAGGATACATTTCCATGGGCAAATTCATCCATTTGGTGATGACTTCCATTGTTGGTGGTGAAGACCCTCAGCAAGAGAGGGCAGGTCCTCTCACCATCAATGGGCCTTTCTCTCACGAGACCAAGGGTTGTACTACTGTAACTGCTGATGAATGTACATTCTATTCCTTTTTTTAGGCCATCCAGGCGGATTCAGGGGTTGACCATATCAAAAGCCAAAACTAATCAAAGAGCATTAAGCATTCTACTCATATCACTTGGGAAATGGCCTTACAAATGGTTTCATTTTAATTTCTTGTTCATTCTATTTCAAGAGTTCTGTTTAGAAGTTCCTTGGAACCTTTGGAGAGATCTGCACAGGACTTCTGGAAAGCGTCCTCTGCATTGCAGATTGATCTACTGGAAGGCCTTGCCTCCTTGTAGAATACTGCATCCGCATGGGACATGGCAATGAAGCAGAGCTCTGTGAGAAAATGGTACTAGAACCCACTCCAACAGGATATTGGCATTCTCTGGCAGTAGATGGCGCCTAGTGGCCGGGCCAGTCTGATGGGCTCACAGGAACAGCCAGCTAAGATAAGAGCCACATTGCCAGAATAATGTGCACTAGGGGTGTGCACGAATGCAATTTTTGAGACTTGAATCGAATATCCAAGAATTCAATTCGAATTGAGCAAATTCTAGTTTATCCACATTTGATTCGAACTGAGTAAATTAGAATCTATTCGTTTGAATTTCCATTTCAAATTTGCACACACAAATGTCAACAACATTTGTACATGCCCGTATGCATCTGTATGCATCCCATATGCATTCATACACATCTGTATGCATCCCGTATGCATCCCGTATTCGTCCTGTATGGATCTGTACAAATGCGTATGGGTGCAGGAACGATGTGTCTGGGCAGGTGTGCATTGTGTTCGCATTACTACACGTATGAATGACTGGATAATTTGAACGAATAGATTTGAAAATTCAAAATTTGTTTGAATGTTTAAATTCGAATGTATACACATTCGATTCAAATTCGAATGTCCAAATTTGAACAAATTTGATCGAATTTTGAATGTTTCAAATATTCCTGCACATCCCTAATGAGCACTGTGTGGAAACTGCCTTTGTTACCAGCCTAGATGACATACTGTGATTTGCGAATTTGGCCTCCTTGTTGCTTACGCAATACTTTCATTAGTTTATAAGCTGGAAATCATTAAGCCCAGTATAAACTATTCAAATGACCACACTTTTTACATCTCTGCATAATTCATCTCTACTTCTTGTTCTTTAGCCTGGCCCTGGTCTATACGAGCCCCCCTTCTCATATTCCACTTTTGTAAGGAGACTTTGGTAAGAATTTTGTCACATGTTTTTAAAAGTCCGAGTATGTCATTTTCTCAGGATACTAGTGGTACATCAGTAGTGCTGCTGATGACACTGGACCCTGAGCCTTTGTGTAGATGGTTGCAAAATATAGTTCTGATGAAGGGACAGAGCCCATAAATTCTCTTCTTTGCCACCAGTTTCCGCACATTGCCTTTCCATCCCAATAGAAAGTTGGAAACGGCTACCAGCGTTCACATGACTTTGGCCTGATTTATATTTTTTAGCGTATGATCCACTACCTATTTTACAGCTTTAGAGACAACTGGGGGAATAAAATAAAGAGCAAAACATCCTCTCACACACACTTAGCCAAGATTTATGCAAGCAGTCTTTGTTGTCTTGTGTTCATATCCAAGCAACAAAATTTCCAGAAATTTAGATATATTTAGAATTCGGAGAACACTTGGACATGGCTACATTTTTCTCCAGCTGCATTCCTACAATTTTGAAATACCATCACTGAAATCTAAAACCAAGCCTACTTAGAAAAATGTAACATTTTTCTTATGTATTAGGTTGGAAGGCATGAGTTTAACCCTCCCATTACAACAAATTGCCATCTTGGATGTTTTTTTGCTCTACTTCCCACCGAATTGCTGCATTGTAAATGGAGAAATGGTAGCTGTCGTCCATTTTCAATAGCATTTTCTTCACTTTGAACTTGAGCTCCAACCCCATAACTCATCAAACTGCCAAGACTCTGGATGTTAGCCAGTTAATCTCTAAGTAAAAAATATTCTCTCCCTACTTAGAAAGGACATTTATAGATATAACAAAGTAGAACAGTAAAAAATCTATAGCGTAAAGAATGCACACCCTAAGGACTGCTGTACAATCACAGGCTCAGAGGTGAACAAATTATAGTACTTGTAGGAAAGGATTTTATATAGATAACTATTCTCTGTTCTTAGGCAGTTTCGCTAATTAAAAAAAAGAACACCAGTACTTACTGTGAGATGGTTTTCTGGAAGGTGCTGAGGGAAGGAATGCCTACTCATGAGTATTCTTCGCGCTACTCTGCAGAAAGCAACAAATGTGCTCCAAGCCGAGCCTGTAAAAGCCCTTGCTTGGTGTCAAAATTTCCAATCCTTCTGGAGCCAAATGACCGGGTAACACAGACTCTCAGAATAACCAGAGATAACAGAAACACCAGTTGACTCCCTAGTCAAAGGCAGGGCCCAGCATTCCTTCTCCTCTGTTTTCTAGAATGCAACCTCACAGTAAGTACCAGGGTTCTTTTCTCTGAAGACAGAACCAGGAAGGAATGCCTACTAAGCGCATATGCCCAAGGTCCCCTTACCTGGGTGGGTGACTAGGGAGTGCCATCCTCTGGAACAGGCTGAAGTACCTGCCTTCCAAACACTGCCTTCGCCAACCTGAAGAAGGATGGGATAACCTAAACCTAACAATACCATTCAATTGAGGGGAAGATCAAGTGCAGAGGAAGCCCTCTGCATTTCAAGTGCTGGGAAGTCCCACCAGTGCTTGAAGCATGGTTGGCTTGGCCAGGCCAGGCCACTATGGCAGTCAGCCCACAGCTGCACACAGGCCCATGGTTGGGTGGTGGTGGTGGTGGTGGTTAAAAATTTAATTCTTAATCCACCAAATGTGTCAGCCCCACCCCTATATATATGGAGCTGGCTACCAGCCTGGCTGTGCATCTATGCCACTCTGCTCGCAGCATTTACCTTTCAGAGTCCGTCTCTTCTGCCCAGTTAGAACTCATCCTGTGGACTTGATCCATTCATAAGATCTTAAATTTCCTGGCCCTTATGAAGTATCTGGAGTCAGAAAAAGCCCCCCACTCTATGGAACTCACCTGCTAGTGAGAGCCAGGCAGTTCCCTTAATGTTAACATTTTTAAAAATCTCTAAAAAAAATCTTTTTGCATGTAGCTTTATCTGTGCATTAGTTCCAGTTAGGGATGTGCACAAATGGGTTTTTTGACATTCGCTTAGTGACAAATCAAATGTTAGAAAATCCATATTCTCATGAATAGATCCCCTTCAAATATAGTAGGATTCTGTTTGATGCAAATGTATCCATATGTATTTGTATGAATATCCAATACAAACAAATATGTATAAATAGGATACATATCTGACACCAACACATACACGTATATGATAAGTATCCCACAATGCATGCGTATTTGATACGTATCACATAACAAATCTGCTCTCAAAGTGTCAAATTCGACCTGAATCCACCTTTAATCCACTCTGGATCCATGTCGAAAGCAATCTGGATCTGTTGCAGATGTGACTGGTGCAGCTTTTTTCCTACCTCCACAGTTTTAACGAACGTCCGAAACATTCATATTCATACCAATATCAATGTACAAATATTGTAATATTTGATTTGTGGACAAATGTCCAAAATTGTACTAATTTGTACTAATAATGAATGTTACGAGTATTTGTGGACATCCCTAGCTCCAGGTCTATAGTTTTATCTGTAAACTATATACAGTCTTTATGAAATATGTGGTATGTAAGTCCAATACATAAAAAATAAGAGAGTTGTGTTTTTTTTAAAGCACAGGATTGCTACAGCACATATATAGAGACTGGAATTCTCTTTCTCTCTACCCTCTCAGGAAAATGATGCAGGTGAGGAAATCTCATGCATCTTCCATTTTACCCAGCATGCTCTGCTACTAAATTCCAGCCTAGCTGTGCTGTGATTGGCCACATCAAAAAGAGAAAGAGAAAGGAAGGAAGGAAGGAAGGAAGAATCTTTCCCCCTCCCTAAGAATGCCCCCATCAGCATAGATAATCTGGCCCAGCATTTAAACCAGAATAACAAACTGGACTAACTGGGGGAAAAAGTTAATAAAATCTGTTCTGAAAAAACTATGGACTTTCCTCAGAATAAAACAGGACGTGCTGAGATTATCAGTTTTTAATGTAATTTTTACTGACCAGAAGAGTTGGCTTTTCTCACCCAGTTAAGGGACTCAAAGTAGATAATGAAGCTTTCTATCCTCCTCCTCACAACAGACACCTTGTGAGGTAAGTGGGGCTGTGAGAAGTCAGAAGAGAGCTATGACTAGCCCAAGGTCACCTAGCTGGCTTCATGGAGAATCAAACCTGGTGACTATGAGATATGAGTCTAGCTCTCTAACCAAAAGACCAAACTGGCTTGAATGCACAGTAGACTGTAAATATAGCCCCCTCCTCTTAAGATCTTTTCTTTTGTTGAAGTTAATTATTCCTATATATATGGAAAAACTTACAAGAATGCAGTTGGGAAGATGTTTAAGGTTACTAATATGTTGGAACTGAAGGGATGGACATTTTACCATTTTCCCACTGAAGTAAATAATACACACATTTGTACTGATGCTGTCAAAAATCCTTCTTATGGAAATGTTTAAGTGAAAGGGTTTTAAAAAAAAATCTTGCTCCGTTACTACTCAAACACTCATGATCTCTAAATAACCTATTTGTGCCAAAAAAGCCATTTAGACCTGAACAAAAGCTAAATCTTTGGATGCCACAGCACATTAATTAAAAAGAGCCTCTCTCCAAAGCACAAGCCTGCCACCTGGTGTGAAAAAAGCAAATCTTGTTATGAGGCAGAATTACAAGCATTGAAAGGACGGGGACCAAAACACTTTTATGATCTTCATCCTGAAGAGCACTAAACTAGGCAAGGCAGACCACTGAGGCACTTTCTTTCAACTTGCTGTTTCCAGCTGAGCTACAGGGAAGCCACAACTCTATAGGTTTGTTGGTAGAAACCAGCCCAGCAAAGCCCCTGGAACGTCTCATCTGCATGGTGGGCAGGTCTACCAAGAGGTGAGCCTCCCTGTAGAACCCTGTGTCCACATCTGATAAGGCATGCGAGTAGGCCCCAGTGCAAAAATGTCACTGTAACCCCCCCCCCCTTGAACCACAGGCCACATCACTGCAGTGTTCCAGTTGGTATGAGCAAATGGTTCACTATATCGCAGCTGAGATACCCGGCACCTTTTTGCCAGGGACTCAGAAGCAGAACTGGAAGTGTGCCACTTCAGGGCACCCGGCCAAAACAGCCCCTGCCAGCAACTACAAAGACCAAGAACTTTTGTTCTTGGCCCCTATAGTTGGGCTGAGATGGGGCACTGCAGTGGACCTTGATGCGGACCAGCCACAGCCCGGCCCATTGTGGGCCAGGTCAAGTATTCCAGTCCAGCATGGCATGGGGTTATTTGCACCAGAAAGGGTGTCCCTCACCACAGTGTCATCAGCCCCCTTCAGCCTTGGTTGAGGTTCCATCAACAGATACCTTTGAATGGCTGTAGCAGTCTAGCTTATTAACATTCAGTTCAATGCCCTCATCCCCTCCTCCTCTCCAACTCTCTTCCCTTATTCTTCCTTCCACCACCCACAGTTTCAGTCTGCACAGAAAAATTGTGATTAGTTCATGACACACTTTCTTGGTGCCGCTTAGATCTTCTTTGTTGAGTGCTTGACAGGAGGCCAGATCGCACTTGGCCTCTTAGTAGACACTGGGGTAGCTTCTGGTAAAGAACGTCCACACTTGCAGGAGGCGCTTTCAACCCAGAAATGCCTTCTGCCTTACCAGAAGCTACCCCAGCACCTACTAGTTGTGGTGCACAAAATTGTGCACCACACAAATCCTAATCTTTACCTTTCCCAGCCATAGGAGTGACCATTCGCACCTGTGCCGGGACTGGGGTCATCTGAGGTGCTGCGCAAGCATGCTGGCACCTCAGATGACCCCAAATGTGATGACATGTGCATGGAACATAGCCGTAGTGATGACACACATGCAGTTGTGCCAGGCTCCTCATGGAAGATGGCAGTATCTGGAAAAGCACCTGGACCCAGGTAAGTCTCCAGGCGCATGGGGCTTGGTGTGGCATGCAGTAGCGTTAGCAAATGTGAATGCTAGTGCGTGATAGTGTGGAATGCATTTTTTCCATCCAGTAGTTGGGAAACCTAGTGCAGAAACACCCAGAAACAAAAGTGGTAAGGCGAACCAGATTCCTCTCACCTTCCCAGAGTAATCAGTAAGAGACAAATCACTGGAAAGTAGTAATGCCGCAGTGAGTACCATGGGCCTCCTATGCAGAGCAATCAGTTGTCCATGAGCCAAGAGTAATTATTGCTAAAGGTGCTAAATAATGCTGGATGTGATTTTTGGAAGTTTTTACCTGGGGCCTGTACGCACTTGGCTTTATTTTGGAATATTTCCTGCAATAGGGGCCCCGTGTCCACATGCTCGTGCAGGCTACAGCATGCTCTAAGTGAGGCCTGCCAGCCTGCCTATCACTGACCTAGTAAACTGTCTGGAGATTATGTCAGTCAAGCCAGCTAGAAGGCACAAGATTAAAGAAAGATGTGTATTCCTTTGTGGTTTCATTTGTTCATTCACCTGTCTATTTTCATACCTACCAGTTAACTGCGGAAGTTGAGCTGGTATATATTTTACCACTGCCATTTGGGAGGCCCTTGGAACTACATGTATGCTGCTTGAGTAGTTTGGTTCTATCATAGAAGAAAGATGGTACATAAATCTAATTGATTTTTAAGTCCAGGGGCACAAGGTAACTAAATTAGGTTGTGATCAGATACAGAAAAAAAATATATTTGAGGCACCTCTGAGGTGGCTTAGAGAAGGTTTTGGGGTAAGATTGTCCACATACCAGTCTGCCCCTCCTCCTCTCATGAATGTTTCAAGGCTAGAAAAGGAAAATTAGAAAATTGTAGGGACTATGAGGGCCACACACTGTCTCTCTGTAAGGGACCATTCCATTTGTTATTGAGTATAATTGAGTATAAGTTTGGTAAACTTAAGTGCAATATCAAAACAAAGTATTTGTGAGAATTTCATCCGCCCTTTCTGCACTGGGCCTTAATCTGGATTGTATCCTGGAATAGAGACCTTCAATCCACTCGCTGGTGCAGACTACACCAGACCCTTTCTAGTTAGCTGAGGACTGAATTTACAGCAATTGACTTATGTAATACGTTATTTTTGTTGGGTTCAAGAAAAATGTTGCTGGACTTGCAAGCCAGCATATTTCCTGAGCTTTAAAGAAATTAAAAAAAAATAAACTAATTAAGTCTTCACTTCAATCGATGCTCCTGAACATCAAGCAAAGCTAAAAAGTCTTACAAAAAGTAACATGACCAGTCTTACTGCACCATATGCTCCACTTTGCTGTACAGCATATTGAATGTTCCCTGCCAGTGACTTCCTTAAATTTAGTGAGTCTGAAATCAAAGTTATAGGCATGCCACTGTATCCGCAAGGGATACTTTCCAGCTTCTACCGTGGATAATGCAAACACATTTACTGTACTATATAAACTTTTTGGTCAACCATGGTTGAGTGAATCAGTGGACAGTGAACCAGTAGATATGGGGGGATACCCCTTTTATACAGGGGAATGCCTGTATATACAGCAGAAGGTGTATTTCAAGGTATTGGAATCCACTTCACTTGTTGCAGCTTTTGTTATACCGGCTAGAAGAATCGTATATATATTCTTTATTAAAAGATTTTTTGACAACTTAAAAACATTACATAACACATTAATTTAACTCTTATCATACAGTCCATTTTCTTGTTGTCTTTGTTAACTTCCTGTTTCTCCAGCTTCTCTTGATCTTCTTGTTTATTTTGTCTGCTCACTGGAAATTTCTTGCTTCATTTATCAGCTAACTAGTTCCTTTTTCAGAACTAGCCTTATTTGTTTTCAATCTTCATAATTCTTATAGCCAAATAGTAACAACCTTTTAATGACAGCTTATCATATAAATCTAAACTATTAATACTGGGAAAGTGCGATCAGATAAGATAAAGTGAAAAGAAAGTATTCTAGTCTACCTGTTCCACTTATTACCAGATTGTATTTCTATCATTGCAATATATGTCCTTAAACATCCTTCTTTAGCATTTCTATTACATTTCTACCCTAAACTTTTACACATATTATTTTGTACTATATTGAATTCCACCCAGCTTCTTATTCTCTTTTTAACCCCAGACTGTATATTTTTAACTTATAACTATCTCAACCTTCTTCCTTCTAACATAAAACAAAATTAGTGTTGACTATATTACTCTTTGCCATGGCTTCTTGTGAAAAAAGAGAGAAAAGGAAAAAGAAATAGAAACAGAGATAAAAAGGAAAAAAAAACCCGTCTCCTCATGCTGATATCTACCCTCTTTACCATGATTCATATTAATATCCTAATTGTCTTTCACGAATAAAACCCAACTTTTCAAGAATTTTTCCAATGTAAGGGGTGTGTGTGTAAAATCTAGAATGCCCTTAATGCAATCTTTCTCCCCCATTTTACTTACTAGCTTTTATTTATCAATTACAAATGTAATAACTAAAACATCTTCAAATTCTTAATACTATAATCTCAATCTACAATTTCATTTACTAAATCTTTACAAGCCAAAGCCCAAATTAGTGTTGCTTTAAATTCCTCTCTTACATTTTTAAGTAATAGCGTCCCTTAGATTTCGCTTTCCCCCATTCACCAACTTTGGGGGGAGGATCTCTTGCGTGCCGGCTGTAACTCTATTCCAGACTCCCCATCCTCTGCCAATTTCCAGATTTAAGGTGTTGTAAACCTCCATTCCCTTTGCATTCACAGTAGATGTTGGATTTCCCAGCAGCTTGTCTGTTGTCTATAATCTTTTGCCTTCATCTGTCATTCCAGGCAGCAGTTTTCTTACTGCATAAGTTGCATTCCTTTTCTCCTTTTTTCACTGTCGCCATCTTTTTTCGACCTGCTTTCCATCTATCACTCCCAGCAATAGTTTCCTTACTGCGTAGGTTGTATTTCTTCCTGCTTTTGCCCTCTGTCGCCATCTTTTTTTGATCTGCGTATGTCTATCGCAAATCTCCGGGTCTAGTTTGATTTATTTCTTTTTGAATTTTTAATGTCATCTTTTCCAAATTATTCACTTTATTTAAGAATCTCAATAAAAAGGACTTTACTTCTATATAAAGTCTCTTCCCCATCTTGTTTATCTTCCTTTAAGCAAATTTTCCTTAATTTTCACAGTGTTATAGCTTGTTATCCTTCTCTCCAATTCCAAATTATTTAGTTAAGTCTGTCTTGCACACTTCCATATCATCACATTCCTTCCAAAAGATTTATCTTGGCTCTGTTTACTTTGACAACTACAGTCCGTTCTCTCTTAAATTATAGGCTGTTCTGAATGTTTACCTTCATTAGTATGGCCGCTGTCAAGGTCATCCGAGCAGAGCTTTAGGTCCAAGGTGCTTTCCAAACGTCCATTAATATTTTCCTTTATATCTTCATTAAAAAGAAGGATTTTCAGATCTTACTTTGCCTCCGTAGCGTCGGAATTGATGACCGTGTTTCTTCTGGATTGAATAAATCAATCTTGAAGAAATTCCTTCGTCCTGCTATAACTAAGCAGAGCTGACCATTGAGAAATGTTTACTTACATTTCTCAAGGTAATTAATCACTAGGAGGACCGGGAGCTATTTTCTCCCATGGCGATCCGACATTCCTCCGGAAGCGGAAGTCACCGGCTAGAAGAATCAAATGCCTTTGTTCTTCTATCTTTTTTGTTCCTTAGAAGTGCAAGGCCCACCGGCAGAACAGTGGCACATTTAAAAGAACAAAGCTCCTTTGAAGGCATCTAACTGAGGGACTGGTTTTTGATACCAGAAATAAATTCTTAATCCTAAGTCACAAAAAAGCATTGTCACTCCACTCCCATACTTTGGACCCTGGTATAAACATCTATCTTCTGCCGACCCTTGCTCAAGTTTGTAAGGGATGAAGCTACATATTATCATTCTAAGGCAAACATAAAGAGCAGAAAGACTTTGTAATTTTAAATAAGTTTATTTCATTTAACTGTACAAAGGCAAAAGTGACACACGCTCTGCCAAATTCTCCATTATGGACCATCTGAACATGATATACATACATATACACACTGTCCAAGCAATTTCAGTTACTTTGGGACTTGCAACCATAGTTCCTTACTAAGCTTAATGCATGCCATGTGAACAACACCCATGGAATATAGTGTTTTATATGAGCTCATGTGGAACTCGATTCTGGAAAGTATTTCTTCCCATTTCCCCCCATTTTTTAATTGGTTCAACATTTTCATTTGGCCACAGTGCAGCTTCAGAACTAAAGTGCATTTATTTAAACATTGTCCCTTACCGAACACATCTCAGTGTCACAGTCAACACTGAAGAGCTTGTTTTTAAAAGCAATTAATTACATCTTCACATTCGTTGCCATTTCCATTAATTAAGCTGAAAGACACACTATTTTACATACACGAGGCATATACCACATGCCCTGCATAAAACAACAACCCACCCCACTTTTTAGACTCCTCAACTTAGGATAGTCTTGTATGATAACACCCCAAGTTTGTCATTCAGCTGCAGGTACATTATTCCAGAATTAAAGCCATTACTTGGGGAGAAGGAAAAAAGTTGGTCAACCCTTAACTTTTGGGCAAAAAAAAGTTGGAGGAAAGGTATTAGTAATGGGAGAGAATGCAATTCCTGCAGGAACTCTTGTTCTCTTAAATGCAATGAGACCAATATTTACTATATCTACAGTGGCCCTTGGTGAAGCGGATCCTGGGCAGTCCATAAACCTGAAGTTTCGAAGCCAAATGCTTTAGTTAACTGGCAGTCCTCTATATTTCTTAAAGCATCCACTGCAGAAAACAACAACACACAAAATATGACAGATTAAAGATACTGGATGCCATCCACAGAAATTTTGCGTTGACTGAATGTACAGAAACAGTAAACATTTGTGCAAGTTATTGATATTAATACAACATCAATAATCCTACAGGCTGATCCTGAACAGAGATGCACTGAGCTGAAAGTAGTATAGAATGGACAGAAACCCCTTGTTCACAACTGGGCACCAGCTCTACCTAAGCAACCACTATGTTGATTAATAACCAGAGACAGGTAACAGGTTTATGGAAACCAAAGTCTGGCACAAGCAAAGTGTGTACAGAGGCCTGGAACGATTAGTTGCTTCACCCAGATGCTCTGTGTCACCTCCACGTGGGTGGGGTACAGCAGAGTACTGCAGAAATCGTGTATTAAGTGTAATTTGGTCCCACCCACAAACTTAGAAATAATGGCAAAGGCTGCACAGTGAGAGCAGGGGAGCTTGCTGCCCAATTTCCGCAACACTCATCTGCTTCCCACCTGTTACCCACTTGTCATAAGGATTTGTTGGGTAAAACATCTAACAGATCCAAGCCTCTCTATGTGTTTTCTTTCTACTGAAAGTTGCTTCATCTCGAGCTCACTCAGTAAGCCAAGGACAATTTGTGTCAGGCCTCCTCTTGTCAGTCCCCCTTCCTCCAACAATAAAGGAGAAGTTGCAATGGCCAGCTAAGCTGAGGCAGGGTGCCCGGCCAGGCACGATGAGGAATGCCTGTCATAAGCGGCCAGTAAGAATGCTCAATCTGTAGCTCAAACTGACATCAGCTCAGAATTGGAGCAAGAAGCTGGGCAACGCCCTTCCCTGATGGTGCTGAGACAAGAGCACTCACAGCTGTGTAAATAAGAAAGATTATGCCACCTGCTTCCTCTATTTAAAGCCTCACATTCAGGCCAGAGTTGTTGCAGACAAAGACCACAAAATCTGTAGCTCTTGGAATCTGTGATCTTGCTTTGTGATTTTTAACTAACCCTTCTGACTCTCTGATAGCTTTTGACCTTGGAACTGTTTGACAACACGTTAACTCTTCAGCCCCCCAAAAGCTTGCCTTGATATTGTCTCTTGCTGCTACTAAGCCTGTGCACATGAGGGTATGAGTGTTTGCTTCCGGACCTTGCTGGCTGGAGACAGGACAATCTGCCCTTTTCTAAGCCTGCTGGGGCCAACCCAGGATGGGTCAGTCTTTTTGGTGTGTGCTTTCACCAAGCTTAGAAAGAAGCACTTATGGATTATGTAAACATTGGTGCTAACTCTATCAAGGACTGACCTGAAGCTGCAATTCTATTCTCACTTTTCTGGGAGTAAGCACCACTGAGTGCAATGAAACTTATTTTTTATTCAACATGGTTAGAACTTTACCATTACTTCTCATTAAGAATGAAGCTTGAGAGAGATATGGCCGAAACATTCAGTATCTTTGCCTGTTTGTATAGGCAGTTTTCCTAACTGAAATGAATTTCTGCTTTACTACCTGATGTTGCTTTGAGCAATTAATCATTTTAAGAGCCCCTATCCCATTGATTTTCTAAATAAAGGCAGGTAGACTACAGAAGTACAGGAAAGCAATAGGTGAGGCTATAAATTCTACCACATTTCTCTGAAATAGAACCTCTGCTTGTTGTCAGCACAAACATCGACTCTAATACTGTATTTACCTCCACTGTCCATTGTTCCTTATTTATTCTGGCATGAAAGATTATCTGTATTTTTCAAAGCATCAGCATTTGGATTATTTAATGGCACCTCACATAAATAGACATCGATAGGTCCTTTTGTGCTTCTTAAGCGCACTTCTATGCAATCCTGCAAGACATCAATATGTGTTAATAGAAGTCACAAAACCAAGCTACAGTAAATACAATAATGGCTAAAAGGCTTTGGAGATTATTCAGAATAATTTAAATAATATTTTAAATATAACTGTGGTATTAACGCTTGAAATAGGCTTGTTTTGACAACAGAGAGAATAAGAGCAGATAAGCAATATTCGTTTGATCAAATGATATATGCTGCACAATCTACAGTTCTATTGGGATGGAAGGACACTACTAAATGGACATTAAATAAATGGTATAAGTATCTAATGGAACAATATAGATTTGAAAAAAGTTTGGAAAACAAGTTTTAAAAGCCAAGGGCTGAAACCACACTGTGAGACTGAGGAAAGATTTATTGAATCCAACAAGACCCCAAACTCCAGAATTCTTGAGGGATGAAATAACAGGACTATTTCTGTGGTCCAACTAAAGTAGAGGAAAATGAAAAGAATTCTAAGGCAGAGTGGTCACTAAGTGCACTGAGGATGGAGAGATGAATGTGTATTTAGTCAATCACTTTTCTATTTTTATACTGACACTTTTTTCTGTTTGTAACTTAACAGCTGGACTGATTCAGAGTGCTGCGCGCCAAAGAAAGGGAGTGATCATCACCAAAATGTAGAACTAATCAATTGTTGTTAATGTCAAGAGCAGGAGGTGATGTTCTTCTGTGGCAGGTCTCCCACCTGCAGGGACAATTCCAGGAAATAATGGTTGAGTATCTATGCACTTTGGCTGCTAGGCATATGGTATAGGTAGGCATATCCAAGGGACAGTGCACCCTCCCCTAAATGCTGTTCATGGATAACGGCCTGCTGGAGAAAGAGCCATGAAAATGACAAAGGCAAAATTGAAAGTGCTGGCAAGCATTTTTAAAATAATGCTAGATGGACAGTTTCAATGGATAGCAGACGCTCACTATCCAAACAAGTTCATTATGCCAAACTGATTTGGATGCTTGTGTTAGCAATATCTGCATATAATGTCTTCTAGTAAAAGCATCAATTGCTGTCTGGGTGTTAGTAATTCACAGTGTCATCATTTTTATTTTCCCTATCTTTTCTGAATAATAAAAAGCCTGATAAGCATGCCTAATTTGGGGGGGGGGAGGGGGCATAACCTCGACACATTTTAAATATTACAAGTCTTGGTGATCTGGGCAGCTCCCACTTGGCCATTCGTATTACTAGCATTGCTGGCCTGGACCAGGGCTAGTTTAGCACTTGTAGTGCAAAGGACTGCCACTGCACTGGATCCTTACCAGCCTGGCATGGTATTGTTACACACCAGGCCAGTAAGTGCATCAAGAAAAGAAAAGTTATAACAGAAAGGTCTTTTGGTCTATGCCAAACATCATATTCATAAAGGAGAAATACAAAGGAATATTTTGTGTCTAAATGAACCAGTTATGACTTGCGTCTTCAGCATTTTTCTTGACTTTTGATTGATTTGCTCACAGTAAAAGATTGGAATTTGTGTTTTCTTTTTGTCTTGTAATGGTAAACATTCCTATTGTTTCCAGAGGAAAACAGACTTCTTGGCTGAGATAATGCATGACTATTTTCTAGTTTGGGGCAAAATGGGAGCTGGCCACTCCCAATCCAAGGGAGATACATCTTGTTCAAACTAGAACCAGGGCCTTTTCTTGTGTAGCCCCAACCCTGTGGAACACTCTCCCACAGGAAGTCAGGGCCTCTCCATCTTTGACGTTCAGTGACGTTTAGGAGAGCCTGTAAGACCTGGCTGTTTGGGAAGGCCTTTGGTCAGGGTGGTTAATAGGCAAAATCGTAGCCAGTTGGACTGGGGTGGTCTTACGAAGGTTCCTATGCCCCGGTCAAATGACCCTTGAATTAGAGGAACTTTTTTGTTAAATGGTATCGTCTGTTGTAATGTTTTTAAAGCACTAGAATGAAGTGTGTGTTTTTAACCTTGTTAGCTGCTCAGAGTCCACCAAGGTGGAGATGGTGCGGGATAAAAGTTAAATAAATAAATAAATAAAACAGATAAACCACTAGATTAATAATTAAACACACCATTTTCTTGGAATGAGAATATAGTAAAATATTCATTTTCCTATTCATTTCCCAAAGATAAATCTAAGCTCCATTATGTAAGGCAAACCTTCTACTGAGAGACCTATAAAATGAGACACTTCAAGTCCAGGCTGAGACTTTAGAAATACTTCCATCGGTCAGAACAGCTCAGAATCTCTTCTTTCCCTTTGGTTTGGTTGTGTGGCAAGTGTAGGTAGATCAATTATGTTGAACATGGCAAGACAAGAGATTGTATACTTTGAAGATCTGGCCCAAATGAAATGTAGGAATCATGCATAAGTATTCATTTATGTTAAGGCTGAGACGTTCTGGGTAATATTTATAAATGTAATTTAAGGGTCTTTGGGAGTCTATTGGTTTAAAACAGGAATAAAGCAGTACAGCTGGATTTAAATCATAGTTATGTTGCTGAGCTCTGGCCGGAGTCACCATTTCATAGGTTATATAATGCGCCCTAAATCATATCTTTATCCCCTTCCTTTTGTGGCAAAGATCTGGACTCATTTTTGAAACCTTCAGGACAGGTAATGTGATTATTGCTATTTGGATTTCCCATCTAGAAGTTACCCATAGCTAATCCTACTTAGCTTTAGTTTAACATAGAAATAAGTTCAAAAGGAGGTACTGTATTTTCTGGCGTATAAGACTACTTTTTAACCCAGGAAAATCTTCTCAAAAGTCGGGGGTCGTCTTATACGCCAGGTATTGTCTTCTTATACGGCAAGTATATTCCAAACTCCATATTTTAACTGGAAAGTTGGGGGTTGTCTTATACGCCCAGTCGCCTTATACGCCGGAAAATATGGGTAGTAAAACTGGTTCAACTCACTGGAAAACAAATGATGTATATTCAGTAACAGGTTCTGGGGAAGGAGTGGAGGTTTCAGCTGATCAATTTCTGATTTAAGTTGAAGGAACCAATTTATTAGTTTGAGATATTGGGAGTTTAATTGCTACACTAGGCCTGCCCAGCTGCTTAACAGTGCTATTCAGACTTAAAACTTCAATAGAGTAGCAGCTCTTGATGAGGGAAAGACTTCTATTCCTATCTTCCTTTTCTCTTCCTAATATTTGTGTGCTATTTTATTGAACCTTTTCCTTCTTGTAACTGCCAGACTTGAAAAATAAACACAATGTTTCGAGGTGCTGTAATAATGCCTTTAAACAAATGTTTCTATATGTTTCTTATTGAATAATGACATGTGATCATTTGTTTCTAAGCCACAGGAAAAGGAGTAAAATCATATGCAACTTCTCCTAAGCTGTAGAACTATATTCAATTGAAGTGGTTGCTGATCATGTAATTGGAATAAATTCTCTATATTAATTATTCTATAAGAATTATTCATGGACACTTAAGTCTGGTCATCTCCCCCCCCCCTTTCCCTGCAAATTCACAACCAACTTCATATCCGTAGTCTAAAAAAGGTCCTGGAATTTTGGGGAGCTTGAGAGTACATACAGTATCGTGCAAAGGTTTTAGGCAAGTGTGGAAAAAATGCTTCAAAATAAGAATGCTTTCAAAAATATTAGTGTTAATAAATTATTTTTAATCAATTTGCAAAATGCAAAAAGAAATCTAAATCAAACCAATATTTGGTGTGATCACTCTTTAGCTTTAAAACACCATCAATCCTTCGAGGTACACTGGCATACAGTTTTTGAAGGAACTCAGCAGTGAGGTTTTTCCAAACACCTTGAAGAAGTCACCAAAGATCTTCCGTGGATGTAGCCTTGCTCAAATCCTTCTGTTTCCTCATGTAATCCCAGACAGATTCAATGAGGTTGAGATCAGGGCTCTGTAGGGCCCATATCATCTCCCACTTTGCAGCATTTTTTACACACCTGCCTAAAACTTCTCCATAGTACTGTATATTTAGGAGGAATTCTCATAAAAACACTCTTCATTTATTTCTGTAACTAGCAACCGGGGAGGAGACACGTGACACAATTAACAGCCAATAGCTGGCTTCACAACCATCAGTTCCTGACTCATATTTCAAGCACATACACCTTAAGGAAACACTTAAAACATTCTTTAGAACTGTTAAAAAATCAGATTTGTACACCTTACACTTTGATCTTGATGAAATGATAGGAAACCCTAGAACATGCCACTGAAATTTTAGGAAAATTGCACAACAGCCTCAACAGTACAGTTAAATTGACTCTTATTTTAATAAGCATAAAAACTGCAAGTTAGCTAGTCAGTGGGTGTTTTTCCACTGTCAGAAAGTACCCATTTTTGCACCCATTAAGGACCCATTTGGGTGTGAGCCGGATGATCCCATTTCCACCATGGCACCCATTTAGGACCCGATTGTTTTGACTGCTGCTGGGGAAATCCGGATCAAATGGGTACTTTCTGGCCTTTAATCTGGATTTTCTGTAGACCCCATTAATGGGGTCTACAATGGGGTCTTCAGGCAGAAAATCCAGATTAAAGGGAGCCTATTTCCACGCTTGTGTGGCAATGGAGTCTAGAGGAGGCTAGGGGGAGGGGGCACCCATGGGGCGGGAGCCCCAAAACCTAAGCTTTGAAGTCATTTCGAAGTCACTTCGAAGTCTGTGCAAAATAGCTCTGGCGCGTCTTTGAAGTCTGTGCTGATCTTCAGAGTGAACTTCAAAGTGACTTCAAAATGACTTCAAAGCCACTTCGGAGATTGCACCCCCTATCCCCCCCAACACCTGGGATGACAAGCAGACCCCTCATGGGTAGATCCGGATTTCCAAATGGGTGCTCCGGTGTTTCCACGGCAGGGAGGCTAGCACCCATTGCTATTGGGTGCTAGACCACCCATGGAAACACATTGGGTACTTCCCTTAATCTGGATCTACTATATCCAGATTAAGGAATGTACCCATTCTTTAGATCCGGATTAAAGGAGTGCGGTGGAAAAACACCCAATTTCAAAGGACACTTGAAAATAATTTGAGGCACTTTAAAGTTTCTAAACTTTTGAAATACTAAAATACAAACGTAATGTCAGTTTTGCCCTTTGCAAACAGATATTTACAAGAAGTCCTCCTACTCATTTGTTAATAGCCCTGCTAGTAGAAGTGTGAAGAAGTACTTACGTCTTTAGGAGTTGGAACCTCCATTTTGGTTTCTTCTGGAGCTTTGATTGCAATAACAATCTGTTCTTGAAAAGTCTGAATGCTATGGATATCTTGATAGGTGACATAAGCTAGTGTATATAATGGTCAAGGAATCCTTATTTATTTAAATATTAAATAAAAGGACAGAAAAGATCATGTGCGGACTCTAGATATATACAGGATTTGCAATGGTCACAGGATAACATAATATTTGAAATACAGGGTAGGAATCATATTAGATGTTCTACTCCTAGCAAACGATTAAGTGTCTTAAGGGGAATTCTCTCCTTTGATTCCCAGAGAGAAGCAAAAACAGAGAGTTCAAGTGTCCACATTTTGGACACCAGCTCCCTCCTGAACCTTGCCAGTGCTTCATTCAGTTCTGCAAGGTGTGACGTGGTGCTCAACATACCTGCACGGCCCTTCCCCAACTCCCTCGTGTACTTCTCACAGAGACAGAAGTGCAGATGGAACCCTGCCTGGCTGCAGGGAGCATACATGAAGAGCAGTTAAAATGCAGATGGTGCACGCAGCAGCCTCCTGTGGAGTTCCCTTACATCCCAAATGTGAGAAGGTTCTTAAGTGAAAATGCCTTGAGAAAAGGAATGCTGAAAGTTGGGTTGGGTAATTTTTATGAAGTTTGTGTTAGCTGAACCAAGAAGTGTAAACCATGTAGATAAAAATACATGTCGTTTGGTCTGTCTGCCCACAGAAACATTAAAAGCACAAATCCTCTTCTGTTCTTTGACTGCTGAGCTGCTTGTCCAAAGCACATATGGAAAGCATGATAATAAAGGATTTTTCAGCACCTTTTTTTTGGTGATTTCTAAGATGCGCTCCAAAGAATATTGTCCCTAAAACATCTGATAAAAGCATCAAAGGCAAAAAAGAGAACACCATCGGGGGAATCCCATGCCATCTAGGAAGTCTAATACATAGGCAAAACATTTATTTCTACTGCTCAACTCCAGTGAGTAAAAATGTTCGCCAACCCAAAGGAAAAGGATATCGTGCATTTTCTTTGTTATCCGTCAAGTCAAACAACTGATGTGCGCAATCCTTAATTAATTCATCCAGTGCTTCTTCCATTGCGGTTAAGTCACAGAGTTCATCTCTTAACATTTGCTGCGCTGGCATCTGCTTACTAATGTGTTTAATATCTGATCCACTAAAATGGAATGCAGATAGTTTCAGGATACCCTTCTTCCAAAGAAAAAGGCAGCATTACACCACTTACTTAACGCGTAAAGGAGTTTTTATAAGAGCATAACAGGTTGCCGAATGTAAACACTTGTCATCTCCTATAGCTACATCTTCCATGAGATGAAACAATCAAGAGCCAAAAATGTGCACTAATAGACTTGGCCTATTCCACACCTAAACCACTTAAATTCTGCAAAGGATCATACTGTATAAATTGTATACTAGTACTCATTCATTGTTCCTAAGTGCTGTTCTAAAAGTATTTGGTAGTGAAGGTAAAGTTGTAATCCAATATCCTCAAAATGTTAAGTGCTATTAATCTACTAGAGGCTGTTTCTGAGTAGATGTGTTCAAGAAGCGTTTTAAAATCTTGTGCCAAAGAGTTTGCACTAGAAACCATGAATATTAGCAAAAAAGCCCAACAACCACAAGCCTCTTGTACATTATTGCACCACTTTAGTTATGTAAACCAGTACTCTTATATTCACATTACAAATACTCAACTGCTGTGGCAGCCTGGGTTCAATCTAAGATCTGGTAATTTTGCTATTCTATATCACAATACTCTTCCTGCTTAGTCTGAAACAATCACACTATAAAATCACACTGTGTCTTAATTACACAAATCTCAGTTGCTATTGGAAAGTCAGATGCAAGAATCAACTTACACCCATTCAATAAGGTTCTTGGATCGTTTCTGAATAAGATGTATTCCATCCAACACATTTGTAATATCATAGACTCTTCGTTTCCGCACTCCCAGCTTACGAGATACTTCATTTAAATCAAGAACACCTTCTGGTGCATTTTTTACAAGTTCCATGAATCTCCTGGTCAGCTGAACCAAAGATCCATCATATCGAGGTTTTCTACTCTTGGTAGATTCTGTACAGATATAAATAATAGTTTAGGTTAGCCAACAATAAAAAGAACTTTGGTGTTATGAAGTGCTATTTAGTCAAGCCACAAAGGCTGCGTCCCCATGCAATAAAAAGCCTGTTAAAAAGCTTCTTTTGCCACGGAGCGTCTCCATGCACGGCTTTTCTCCAAGCTTCCAGTGGCACAAAAGGAGGAAAATGCACGGAAAAAAAAGTGCCCTTTAAACAAGACTACCAGCGCACTTTTTGGAAGCCGTGGGTATTCCTAGCAACATTGTGCATGGAGATGCTCCGTGGCAAAAGGGGCAGGGATTGGCGGCCAAGATCTCCGAAAAAAGCATCCTGGCTCTGCTGCCTCTGCCGCCTGCACACACAGCCTTAAACATTCACATATCTCCCAAAAATGCAGCAGCTTTCCTTCCTTTTCAGAACTTTTAAAGAGCCAGAATTGCAGAGAATTGCAACATTGTTATCAGGTGTGAAGTGGGTGGATTGCTACAGTGTAACCGCTGCTGTACGGGGTGGATTTTTACAGTGAAATCACTATCTTTGGAAGCAAGCTCTGGATCCCCAAAGTGATAAATGTTTCTGGTGGGTTTTGCAGGCAGGGGAGACAAACAGAGAACTTGTAAATATGGCTATTTTTCTTTTGGACCTGTCGGGGGTTGTCTCCCTGGTTGTGGCCGTGCAGATCGCAGTCCCTCCCCGTTCCCGCCGGCACCCTATCAAGGAGAGGGGGGCGGGGAGAAAAAGATACGGGCAAACAAAACACGCTTCCATGGGGACGGTAGGTGCGTTTAAAATGCGTGTTTTACCAAACCTCATGGGGACACTTATTCCGGAATTGAATGGCACTTTTACAGTCCGTTGGAATAGAGGGACAATAGAGGGACAATAGAGAAGCAAATAAGTAGCTTGGGGATGTGGCCAAAGATAATTTATTAAGCTATCAAAATGGCCCTCATTTTACCAACAAGCATATCCTATGTGTTCAGTTTACAGCAGAAGCCCAATCTTTTTTATTCTACTAATACATTTAGGTTGGTGTGATTGTATAAATGTTCTCTACTAATCAGAATCTACTTCCTAGATGTTTCGTCCCACTGATTTTTGTTACTGGCTGCTTCTACACTTGCTTCCCTTGGAGGGATTTAACGAGTTCAGCCTGCTATCTGCCTTGCAAGTGCTGGGATGCCACTATTCCAGTCCAACACTAGTACTAAATTGGATGCGCCTTCACCATTCTGATCCAGGTGAAGCATACTATTGTTGTAAGTCCCATCCACCCTTCTTTGCGATTAGTCCGTGTCCCCGTCACTCCAACACTGTAGCTGGTACGCAGGAGTGGGTTAAACTACCTCCATATCAGGGTTTTGAAATAATCTTTGAAGCCTGCATAAGGAACAATGGAAAACTTTGCAATCTCAGCTTTAAAGCTTATACAAGCTCTGAAGGTCATATGCCTTGTTGACCAGACCAGAACAGTGTTGGAATGGTTAGGAGCCACTTTATACAGCTCCACCCTAAACTGGGATAAGGAACCTTTAGGATGGTTCTGGACCAGAGTGGCATTAGTGTTGTGCAAAAGAAGTATATCAGTGAGCAGCTTGTTCTGGTATACCAGGCAAGTGTGAAAGGCCCTTTGTTATAATTCTTTTGTAATTAAGTCAGAGATCCTTTTTAGAAGGATCTATGAGCTATGACATGGACCAACTGTTATTTTTCCAGAATCTACTTTTCGTTTTATTTGACTGGAATGATTTTCTATTCATTTCCTGCCATTTAAACAAGTAGATTTTGTCTATGAAAAACAAAACAGAGGCACCTTGTTTTTCTGGTGCAGATCAAAACCAATCATATGCTTTCACTTTCAATTAATCACTTAGTGCTATATTTGAACTTTGAGATGATAAAGTATTTTCATTTTTAATCATAAATATTACATATGAAGACCGCCTGCAAAAAGAAGTTCCATCAAGTACTGAATTTCCTGCAATATGACTTCTTTTTTAAAAAAAATCTCCTAAAATTATTCTGCATCCTTTTAAAAACATATTTTTCTTAAATATTTCTTGACAAATTATACCATTTATAGCTAATATTAGTAATAATATTAGTTAAAGACAAGAAAAGACAGACAACTTACTTTTAACTTTCACAGCAGCTCCATCCTTCTCTGCTTCTTTATGGCTAACTGCTACAAATTGTACCTCATCGTCATTTTCAACTTTAATGTGTGCCTATAAAGAAAATATGTAGGCCAAATAAAACTATTAATTTTTGAGGTTATAAGCAACCCACTTTATCAGTTCACAAATTACAAACATTCTATCCAGGGGTGTTTTTCCACTGTCACTAGAAGTACCCATTTCGTACCCATTAATGGGTACAAAAATGCCATTTCGTACCCATTAATGGGTACTTTTAGTGACAGTGGAAAAACACCCCAGGTTTACGATAGCAATTCTGAAGTGTGTTGGCTTTATCCTAGAGGTTATACCCTTCTGGACAAAAATATTTCAAGGAATAAAAATAATTATGAACACTGATATAAAACTGTATCCAGAGTTGGGTTTATTTTAATTACATAAAAGGCCAGGATATACAAAACAATAAGAAATACATGTTAGACCAATTGTTGAAGGGAGCACGATCCAACATAGCAGTTTCACGGACAGTAGATAAATGTGCTACTATTATGTGACTGATCAGTTTAAATTTGATATCTGTAAACAGAAAAGGATGAAAAATATGGGTGAATTAATCAGGATTTCAGAGGAAGGAAAGTGGAGAGATCTATTTGTACACACTGACAGGCCAGAAATTAACAAAAAATGATGAAATTAGGAAGATAATGGATAGTCTGAGACCTGTATAACCAATGGATAGTGTGATAGGGGAGGGGTGGTGGAAGATGAGGTGCTAGGTAAAAATGTAATGTTTGTGTTATGTTTAGGTTATTGTAAGCTGTATGAAAATAATAAAAATAAATATTAAAAAGACCAAAGGATTGATGTTTGATCAGCGAGTATGCTTTACTCAAGAGACACAGCCAAATATTTGTCATTTACTGCAGCAGAAGGTAAACCCAGTTCCTTCAGTAACTTTAACCGCTATCTACTGGTTCTTTAATAACATTACCCCCCTGGATTTGCCTAATTGTTAAACAGAAGTATTAGGGTCCAGAAAACAATAGCATGGAAGCTTCTTTTGGTTCTTCTCGCAAACAAGATGCATCCCTGTGTGGTTTTTGCTACTGATCACTGCTTGCACTGCTATTTGTAGATCTCTCCACTTTAAAAGTCCATCAATGCTGTTATAGCACAAGCTTTGAGTTACAGGAAAAAGACCTCTAATAAATGGCACTACATAAACAAAGTTTTGAAAGCGTTAAGCAATCACATGGCTGCACTCTTGGCTTCTAAACAGCTGGCAACAGTAAAAAATAAGTTAAAATGGGTGCAAAAGTTAGATCAATCCTGTTCAAGGATGTACAAATTGATGTTTCTCAGATGCTGCAACGGATAACTCCCTGGGAACTGAGCAGCCTATCTGGGACTAACAGAATCTAGGAAATGAAAGTTTTGTCCTCAGGAGAACAGGAAGTAGCATAAAACTCGGACAGAACAAATGCAAGGTGACAATCAGGAATGCTAAGAAGAACATTGAGGTGCACAGTGTTAAGAAAATCAAGAATGATAACAAGATCTTTAAGTACATCAGAAGCAGGAATCCACTGGAAAAGCAATTGCAGTGTTAGATGATAACGGACAGAAAAGGATAAATAATGAGGACACAGAAATTACAGGGAGGCTAAATAAATTCTTTGGCTCCGTTTTCACTGAGGAAGACAAAGGGCATACGCCTGCAGCCAATTTGATCTTTTCAGGGAGGAAATCAGAAGAATTAAATTGGATAGAGGTAACCAGGAAGAAGGTCCTTGCATCTCTTAATAAACTAAATGCTAACAAATCACCAGGATTAAATGGCATTTATCTAAGATTCCCGATTTACTGTGTGGACACTTCCCGTGCCGCTTCGATGTAGTTTTCTAGTCAGGGAGACTAATTTGCCACTGCGTACTTCCAGAGAGAGGCTGGGGATGGAACCAGCAAACCCTCTTTTTCCAGGCGGGTTGCTCTTCTACTGTGCTACAGTTTGAAACTAGGTATGAGAGTTACAGCTTTCCTTTATTATTTAGTTCTAATTGTTCCAGCTTCCTCTGGACATGGGAATGTCATTAATCAGGACTGACAGCAAGCAATCAAAACAGCCTCGTATTTGACAAAGCGTAGAGATCAAAACAAAAGGATGTTCGTATCTATTCAAGCTGCTGCTGTCAGAAAAGTTACCATAACCATCATATGGACCAGGGGCAGATAAAAGATGACTTTTCAAAGACCCAAGAGCAGTACTGTACAACACAAAAGAGCATCCGCTGGCTGCTTTTTCCTGCCCACCGTTCAGCAGACTGAGCCTGTGTTGGTTAAACAGCCAAAAAATAACAAAGCCCCAAGACTGGATGGATTCTCTTCTGTATTCTATAAAACCTACCAAGAAATGGTTAGTGTAATACTCCAGTGCTAATTTCTAACGCAAATTCTGCTTATTCTAAAATGTGTTGGAAATGTAAAAACATATTGTTCCCTTTTTCATTTATTGTGGGAATGTGGAAAGGCACAAAAATACCCCATTGTGATGATTTTCTTTGATTCTGCAAATTTTAAAATGTTCTATTAATTTTAATCCTTCCTAGAACGCTAGGGGTTAATTCTGGCAGAACAATGTTTGTAAGAAATTGCACCAAAGGGGCAGCAGACTACAGTATACATCCGAGAATTAGGGGAATTGTGATTAAAAAAATCACAAAAACTCCACTGACTTACATTGTGGTAGATTGACCCTCTTCACAATTGCATTGACCTGAATGGAGAAGGGTTCCTAATGCAAGTCAGTGGAGGGAAGAAGCCAGCATTCAAATGGGCAGAGCACACACACAAACACCCGAAAATATATACCAGGAGGGCAATGCCAGAACACACGAATGTTCTGCCTGAAACTCCTACCAGATGCCAGTCCAGATGAAACCACCATACCAGAGTCTTACATCAACAGTAAAACACCTTATACCGATCTTTTCCAGATTTAGTAACAGAATTACTCCACGTATTTTCTCATTGTTGCACATTTTCTACTTGCTCAATTTCAGGACCAATAGTGCCCTTTGTATTAGTAAAATGTTTGTAATTAATATAGTTCGTACACTGCTAACGTATGTGCCTTTTTTGGCATTACTCTTTTGTGTGTCCTGCAAGGTAGTTAGTAGCACTTGGAGACTAACAAGAGAAGGGTTGGTGGCATGACCCTGTCCTAGTGCATACCTCTGGGGGGAACCAAGCTGGGAAATGTTGGACTCAAGGCTGAATGAGAGCATTGTACCTGTCAGTTGGAAACTCCCCTAGAGGATTCAGGAACCTATTAGATCCATAAGACTCCAAGAGTACATCATTTCGCCAGAAAATGGTGAGGGAATACAATCAGGAACAGAGGATATCTTGAGTTAATAACTCTGAACCATGTTAGGAAGTCAAGTTATTCTTTTATCAATTTGCAAATAAAACATTAGACTCAGGTTCCATCCCTACTAGGGGAATATGGGGAAGGAGGGGAGTGGGTTTTCTACCCTACTATTCTCACCCATTTATGGGGACTGAAAGCAGCTGACAAAGTTTTCTATTCATCTCCCCTTAACAGACACCCTGTGAGGTAGGTGGGGCTGTGAGAGCTCAGAGGAGAGCTGTGACTATCCCAAGGTCACCCAGCTGGCTTTATGGAGGAGTGCAAAATCAAATGGTATTCCCAGATAAGAGTCTGGCTCCTTAACCACTAGACTGCTATGGTGGGGTTGCCACATGTATCTGTGGCAACTCCGTCATAGCACTGCTGCATCCCCCTCTTGAAATGTGTTAAAAACTATTGCTGGAAAACCCACCAACAGCGTGTTTACTTACCTTATGGATGGAGCCACCATCATTGCTCCACCCACAGCGCATGTGTGGAGACTGAAACTGACAGCTGCAAATGCGCAGAAATGGCAACACGCACTTCTGGGCGTTCAATGCCAGCTGACTATCAGGATGCGTGCATCACCAAAACACACAAAAAGACAGTGGCATGGTTGATGTTGTACATCTGGCAAGCAATAATGACGGACAATATGCCACATTATAACTCACGAGCAATATATCCTGCCACTATGTAAAGGCGGCCCCAGACCCTATAAAAAATACCAGAGGAAGGTAAGGTAACATAAACTTGACCTCCCTGCCTGTCAAGGCTGGCACAACATCTTTAATGCTGCGTTCCAAAATATCCTAATATAGCGGAAAAAGTAACCCAAGTCTGTGGGCAGTAAAACAAGTATGCAAGACTGTGGTAACACCTAAGGTTTAATCCAGCTTCAGAGCGAGAAAAGACAGCAAAGTGACCAGTAATTTTATCTCTGCATTCTCTATACAAAAGTTGAATTTTCTGAGTTATTTAACACTGAAAGAAAACAGTGTGTCACTTTGCTGATGTATTCTCTCACTCTGAAAGTAGACTGAAGGTGGATTAAACGTTGGCCACAGTGACCCACACTCTGGTAACCTCCAGATTAGACTACTGTAATGCGCTCTATGTGGGGCTACCCTTGCAAACGGTTCAGAACCTGGAACTGGTGCAGAATGCAGAAGCTCGACTGCTGGTGGGAGTCTCAGGCCCGACTCATATCATGCCAGTCTTAACGGATCTGTACTAGTTACCTATTCACTACGGAGCCCAATTCAAGGTGTTGACACTAACATTTAAAGCCCTAAACAGCTTGGGCCCTGGGTAGCTGAAGGAGCATCTTCTCCCATATAGACTTGCCTGTGCACTAAGATCTCAAGGAGGGGCCCTTCTTGTAGTTCCTTCTCTTGCAGAGATACGAGGCATAGGGACATACAAGAGGGCCTTCTCTGTGGTAGCCCCTAGACTTTGGAACAGCCTCCCTCCTGAGGTCTGCCAGGTGCTCATGGTGCATAATTCCAGATGAACGAGGCTGCCTGCCTGCTGCATCTTCTGGGCTCACTCGCCCCTCCCGCGCAGGGCAAGAGAGCGGGCTGCCTGCGACCCTACCGATCATTTAAGGGGTGTCAAGGTGGCTGACAAACCTTCTTCTCCCCACAATAGGCACCCTGTGAGGTAGGTGGGGCTGTGAGACCTCAGATCGAGAGCTGTGACTAGCCCAAGGTCACCCAGCTGACTTCAGGGAGGAAGAAGAGTTGGCCTTTCTACCCCGCTTTTCTCACCCATTTAAGGGGACTCAAGGCGGCTGACAAACCTTCTTCTCCCCACAACAGTCACCCTGTGAGGTAGGTGGGGCTGTGAGGCCTCAGATCGAGAGCTGTGACTTGCCCAAGGTCACCCTGCTGGTTTCATGGAGGAGCGTGGAATCAAGCTGTGATTCCCAGATAAGAGTCCAGTTCCCTAACCACGAGACCAACCTGGCCCGTAAATATAAATAAACGAATAAATAAATAACGCTTGACGAAAGAGACCCCCCCACACACGCCGGCTCCCTCCCTCCCTCCGCCATCGTCCTCCCTCACACTCACTTGCAGCAAATCCACGGAAAGCGGCGGCAGCAGAAGCGGCGGCGGCGGCTGCTCGAGGCTTTGTCCCAGGACGGGACCAGCCATCTTGGCCCGGCCTCGCCCCTCCCCGAGCCCGAGAGGAGCGGCGGCAAGCGAGGCCTGCGGAGCGTACGAGCGGCGTGCGTACCTCACTCCACCGCCCGCCTGCCCCTGGCTCCGGCCCCGGCCATGTTGTGAGGCGACCACAGAGCCCGCGGGAGCCCCAGCGCAGCCGGAGCGTGAGCGTGAGCGAGCACCGCCCCTTAACCCCGACGACGGCAGTAGCCGCAGCACCTCCGACTGAGGGCGCAGGGCGGGACTCGCCCGGACAGGCGATCGTCGTGCCCAAGACCCGCCTCCTAGGCAGGCAGGCAGGCGGGCAGGCGGCAGCGGACCACTTCACAGACCACGCAAATGGCGGTGGCGGCGGCGGCGGCAGCGGAAGCCCACTTCATAGACCACGCAAATGGCGGCGGCGGCGGCGGCAGCTCGCTTCATAGACCACGCAAATAGCGGCAGCAGCAGCAGCTCGCTTCATAGACCACGCAAATGGCGGCGGCGGCGGCTCTCTGGCTCCTCGTGATACCACTCAGCCCAATACTTTCTAAATCAAAGAGTCATCGACGACGTCTCCCGCCCATCACTTCCGCCCTCTTTCTTAAACGTACCAGGAAATCTCCTGGTATATGTGTTGCATATATGTGTTGCATATATGAAAGGAAGCCCCTCCCTTTTCCTCATTTGAAAGCAGGAGGAGGGGCTGGGTGCCTGGTCTTTCACGCTTTTTCTTTTGACTTTTGAGCGAATGCATTATAATCCAGTGATCCCCAGGTTGTCCTTCTGACTATTAGTCCCAAGTAGTTCTTTGTTGTAGATTTTCCTTATCAAAGCCCCAAGGTTAGGAGAAACACACTCCGGCCCGTTACAGAAGGGAGTGGGCTGTCTAGATGATACATTATAGAAGAAGAGTTGGCTTTTCTCACCCGTTTAAGGGGACTCAAGCGGCTGACAAACCTTCTGTTCTTCTCCCCAGGTGGGTGGGGCTGTGAGAGCTCAGAAGAGAGCTGTGACTAGCCCAAGGTCACCCACCTGGCTTCATGGGGGAGGGTGGAATAGAATCCGGTATTCCCAGATCAGAGCCTGGCTCCCTAAATAGTAGACCAAACTGACTAGTGGTGGGTTTTAGTTTCTGTTTTGTCCTCATAAATATTATTTTTCACACCAGGGGAGGCATAAGTTCTTGGTAAATGAACATGCAATGCATGAGCAAGGGGGGGCATATTAAGGAGTTAATATGTTTAGGCTGTGCAAGAAGATTGTACACCCAGGCTGTGCTCCCCATGCAAGATTAAAAGAGCTTTGAAATCGTTTTGAAAGCTGACCATTCCCAAAGGTTCAAAAGACTCCACAGTTTCTGAGGATGCAAGATCCTGAAACATGGATTATGTATATTTGAATCAAAAGAGTCTCACTGCTGATTTAGAAATAATCCTCATTATTTAGCCATGGAAATGCATGTGGGTTTTGGAGGGGGAGGGAATCATGCTTTAGGGGCGTTCTCAGTTTCCGCCGACTATGAGAAGCTGTGATTTCCCTGCCCTCATCCCCTTTCTTCCTCCGGCTGCCTGCCGTTACGTGCCAGGGGGATCGTGCTGGCTGAACTGGAGGTGGGTGGTGGAGGTGGAGAATGAGGACCCTGGATACATGCATCCAGGAGTGAGATGTAAAACAAGAGATACATGTATCAGCGGTGAGAGGTATCAAGAGATCAGATGTATCTGGTAAAGTGTCTGATTTTACAAAGAGATCAGGGAGTGATAGTGAAAGCTGTCAGCTCCTGTGTAAAATCCTGCCTGATCTCTCCTTCTGGTGTCACCTCTTCAATAACCAAGTTTTGCCTTACCCCCTGCCAGTTTGCACACTCCTGATCTGCCGTTTTGTGCTACGGTGAGGGAGAAAGTGCTGAGCAAAAGCTCCGTGATCTCTGGGAGCAGGTTTATATAGCGGGTGGGGTTTGAATCACCCACCCCATGTAGCCACGGTGTCCAATTGCTGACTGCATGGAGGGGGTTGTCTGGTGGGAGAAGGAGGGCGTATCTTCCCTGTGTGGGAACACACACACAAAAAAACAGAGCTTGCTGCTGATTTTAAAAACCTGGATTAAAATCCAGATTAAATTGCCCAGTGAGAACCTGGCCCCAGTGTAGCTCAGCCAATGAGAGAAAAGGTGAAGGGAATTCTGGTCGTGAGTAGAAATAAAAGCTGTCTGTTTTGGTCATAGAGATGTGCCTTTTGTTAGGGCACCCATCCTTGCAAGACTGTATAAAATAAAACTTTCTGCTGCTTCACCAAGTCTGTTCCCTTTACTATTGGGGTAATTTACCCACTATTTCTAACAGTGAGATACTTTTCCTCAGCCATGGTGTATTTGATCTAGTGTCCAACGCAGTGAAGAAGCACCATCACATGTATTCTCATTCCTTTTTTGAGGGGGGGGGCTTATTGTGCTTCTCAATGTCCCATCAAATTTGTCCCCCCCCCCCACTTTTTTGTATTCTATGTGTAGAATTCCTAATATCCCACACAGCGTTTCATGGAAAACCAATGGCAGCTTTCTCTGTATATACGGGACACAAAATACTGTAATCTATAAACATAAAACTAGACAGCAGCTCTTTCAGGTTGATGAAGCCCCCAAATGGGTTCTGGCTTGACCAGGTGTAACAAACCTGGCAGCTAGGTTGTGCCTCAGCGACCAGGCTGGCTTTGTGTGCCAAGCAGGAGAGCAGCACACTAACCAGTGAAGCAGCCTTGGGGCAAGAGTCTTGCTAAGGAAACGTCTCCAAGGCTGTGGTCACACTTAAGGTTTAATCCAGCTTCAGTCCACTTTCAGAGTGAGAGAACACACCAGCAAAGTGACAAGCTGTTTTCTTTCAGTGTTAAATAACTCCAAAAATTCCTCTTTGGGATAGATAACGTGGAAAGAAAATTACTGGTCACTTTGCTGATGTATTCTCTTGCTCTGAAGGGGGACTGAAGCTGGATTAAGCTTGAGGTGTGACCACAGCCCAAGTGGCTTTTTAGGCCACACAACTCAGACCCTGTATGTTGTATATGGTTCTATGCTTTTTATGAATTTCATATGGTCAATCAAATGACTGATCAGTAAAGATTGATTCTGAATTAATTGAAAATCATTGTAAGATTATTATTTGAGTATAGTTTTAGAAAACAAATACAGCAGTTTAAAAATCCGGTAGGTTGTTTTTCTTTAATTCTGTTCCCCTGCTCTCCACTAGAGGGCGACAATTTCATCCCCTTCAAAATAAAGTACTATATTATGTATTTAGCCATATCCAATACCAAATGAATTTGTAGCTGTAATCCTTGGCTCTTTCCACACTGGCTGCTGAAAAACGGATCTTTTCATATCTGTTTTCCAGCGATCCAGTCTTTTGAGGATCTGTCCCAAATAGGGACAGATCCTCGAGGCCCCACGCATCCGCACACGCACAGGGCGTCGGTGGCAAGGCTGGATTTCGGAGACGGATTCGAGTGGGTGCCATGTGGTTCCTCCAGCAAAGGGGCTTGGATGACAGGTGGGGGTGGAGGCAACCTCCGGCCCGGCCTGTCACCGAAGCCCCAATGGCGCATCAGGGAGGGCAGAGGCAGACAAAGCAGCCTGCTTCGGCCCTCCCGGAGATGTCAGCCAAAGGAAATCCAGCTCTTCCCCTGCCGTTCTGCTTCTGAAACAGTTTGAGGGGAAGAGCTGGATTAAGACCTAATTTTTAAGGTCTTCCCTCCGGATACGATTTTGGCGGCAAAACCAGTTTAAGAAACCGGTTTTGCACGCGGAAATGCGGAAGCGGCTTCCTCAAAGGGTCCCTAATTGGGTTTGCTATGTGGAAGCCGGGTCTTAATCCCTCTCCAATCTGGCTCTAAATGCATTTTTAGAGCCAGTGTGGAAAGGGCCCTTGTTCCTGTGAATCTGTCAGGAAGTAAGTTTTATTTATTTTCACAAGATTCCAGGTCACTGATGTCCTACAATACTACTGACACTGATGAACCTGAGGTCTCCATGTGATAAGACTGGTTAACAAGAGTTAACCAAAAAAGCATTTACAAGAAGGGTAAATAATTACAATTTGATACTATTTAGTAAGTGAAATTAATAAACAGAGAATAAAAATCCAATTATTTGGATGTTATTTGTTTCAATGAAATATGCTACCTCATTTCTAATGTTTAGGGAAACACAGTGCCTGTGAGGATGAAGTTCTGTACCAGCTCTGCTCAAGGCAGGTTATACAGAGTTTAAGAAAAACAACTTCATAGGTGAAAATTACAGTATGTTTATGTAGTAATATGTGGCTATACGTGGGTGAGCCAGTTTGATCTTCTGGTTAGAGTGTCAGACTCTCATCTGCAAATCTCCCAGTTCAGTTCTGTTCTCCTCCACGAAGCCAGCTGGGTGGCCTTGGGCTAGTCACAGCTCTCTTTTTGAGCTTTCACAGCCCCACCTACCTCACAGGGTGTCTGTTGCGAGGAAAAGAACAGAAGGCTTTGTCAGCCGCTTTAACTCTCCTTAAATGGGTGAGAAAAGCGGGGTAGAAAAGCCAACTCTTTTTCTTCGTTGTCTGTACTTGCTCAAGCAAAACTTGTGTTATCCATTGTACATTTATATTCCACCAGCTTCAGGTAGACTCAAGATGGTGAACGATAGAATATCAACAAAACTGCGTATGATGCTCATCAGACCCAACAGAAATCAACCCAGCTCACAACAATGAAAGATGCAATAGTAATTTATTCACCATAAAGGTAGAACATCTGTACCTTACTCTTGACCAGAAAGCTTTCTCTGGCCAGGGCAGGGCAGGCTCTTGACTTAAACACATATTTCTGAACAAGAGTTTACCCAAAGTGTACAGTTCCCACTGCACAATAACTATGTACATGGTGGCATCATCAGCTTTGTTTTCCAGGAGAAAAACCTGAAAATAATTTACAACCTGGCAGCATGCAGCAGCATCTAAACCAGCATTACAGATAGGCTGACTGAAACAGATAAGTCTTCCCCAGCTATTTTTCAAACTGAGGTAGTACTGTGAACCCTTGCAGATATGGTGGCAGAGATTCCCCTAACTAAAAAGGCTTCCCTCTTTCTGGTGAAAGCATGTAAAAAGTCTTTTTGGGAGCTCCTAGCCTAGGGAGTTCTAACTGGCTGAGAAAGGGGGTCCTGGAGATAAACAGTGGCACAGTCCTAGGTCTATTTGTACTTGGCTTTGAGATATATCCTAGAATAGGGGCCTGCTGTCCACATGCTGGTGCAGGCCACTGCAGGCCTGAAGTGAGGCCGGCCAGAGCCTGCATTAGCATACAGACCACAAACCCCTATCCTGAGATATACTCCAGAAAAAGGCCACGCGTGAACAGGTAGGTGCCTGAATAACCATTATTTGAACTTGGCAAGATTAGGAAGTCAATGCAGCAAACACAGCGACAGAGTCATGTCTCCTTATTTCTGGGCCTTACATAAGGCCCAGACTAATTTATTCTGGTCTAGTTCCAACCTGCGCATTGTCTTCAGTGGGACCTCTAGGTATAAAGCATTACACTAATATACTATTTTTAAAAGGGCATGTCTCTAACAAGGGATGCAGCTGCTTCCAGCAGTTAGCCTGCACAAAAGCCCTCAATTTGCTGTAAAGCAAGGCGAGAATGCAGGAGAACCCCTCCAAAGGCAATATAGTGCCATCTATAGAAACCTTAGGCTGGAGTCACACCTTCACTTTAATCCTCCTTCGGTCTGTCCTCTAGCCCCACTGCTCATACCTTTTTAGTCTTATCCATTTTATTTGTGGACTTCCTTCCATCGTACTGATTTTTACAGGTCTTCAGCCACCACGGAGTGTTAATCTGTTTTCATTTTTTGGCTGTGATTAGGAACATTTCACTGAAAAACCAGTAAAGTTGAATTTAAGCTGAATGAAACTTGAAAAAAATCAGCTATAAACTCTGCCGGGAGAATGTCCATATGATCGCTAATATTATCTCAGCCCTGTTAATACATGAATGATACGCAGTTTGTTATTCTGTTTCATTACGGACAAAATGTTTATGGCTATTACCTTTGAACTGAATAGCAGACAAAAAGCTTCTGGGGCGAAAGCTAGCCATCAATAATGCAAAATAAATATTGATTTGTATTGAAGTTGCCAAAAAAGGCAGGGCGTCCATATCATTCCACCATCTAAAATACACTGAGAGGTGAACTAAAGGAAATATTTACCTTATTCTTGGAGTAAAATATAGCCCTTGGGGTGATTCCAGATAATTACCATTTGTTTGTTTCCTGAGGCACCAAATAATTTTAGGTAAACTGTTTCAGACTCCCGTTCCATCAACATTACCTAATTGTAAATTCAGCTAACATTTAGCGCCTAATCTGTGAAGATTATCCATGACTAGAATGTGAGGGGAATGTGGAATTAAACTGGGAGTACCTGAGACTGGTTGATAGACACTAGTATTCTGAAATCTGAATATATGTTGAGGACTATGGCTATGTTTCCACTTATCAGTGCAACTGATGGTGGCTCCGTCAATGCATTGACAGGGCTCTTGCAGCTGTCCTGACTGCATTGGGACACCATTCCCCGCCCCGCCCCCCAGCCCAGAGTTCTTCCATGTTTTGTCACCATCCTGCCACTTGCCTTCCCCACCGTTCTCCAACAGATGGAGGGGAGGGGCAGCGGGGAACACCAGACATGAAGAAAGACAGAGAAATGATTTGGGGGGAGATGGCAGGAGAAGAAAACAGGGCGGGGCGAAAGGGGCGGGAGACTGATGGTGGGGGACAGTGACAGAATGGGGTGGAGGCAGTGTTCTCATTGCCTAAATATTTGGACTTTAACAGGATTACACTGTGAGTCCTGTTAAAATCGGAATAGCGATTCCGCAGATTTTTGGGCATTAAGTCTGCAGAAATGATGAATCCCATTCTTGTGTCAGGACCGTGGGCCCTTGAGCTGTATTCAGGCAGGACCAGAGGGCCAGTGGAAATGCAGTATGGCTCAAAGGAATGCCTAGCACTAGCACTAAGTACCCATTAAGTACCCAGTAGGGACCTATTAAGGACCCAGTAGGTTCAGAGCAGGAAGAACCCATTTCTACCGCAAACCGCATTAGAGCCCTATTTGTTTCCACCAGTTCTAGGGAAATCCAGATTGAATGGGTCCTTCAGGACCTATAATCCAGATTTCCTGTAGACCCCATTAAAGGGGTCTATAATGGGGTCTTGAGGCATCAAATCCAGATTACATGGAACACATTTCCACCACAATTGAGCAATGGGGTCTGGGGAGGGTCTGGGGGGGCGCACCCATGGGGGAAAGCCCCGAAATTTAAAGCTCCAAATCCTGTGCACAGTCTCCAAAGCCAGCTCCACAGCTGGCTTCAAAGAATAGCACAGGTTCTGAAGAGGACCCCAGGTGAGAGAAATGCCAATCCTACAGACTTTTGTCAAAGGCTGCAGAGAATCTTCGAAGTTTGCAGCAAATCGCTCTGGAGAACCTCCACAGCTTATGACAAAGCTTTGGAGGTTCTCCAGAGCCACTCCAGAGAATCTTCTAAGAATCTCCAGAGTATCTACGGAGATTGCACCCCCTGTCCCCCCAAGAACCTGGGGTGACGGGCGGGCCCCATGTGGGTCAAACTGGATTCACCACATGAATGCTCCAGAGTTTCCACTGAGGGCAGGCTAGCACCCATTGCTATTGGGTGCTGCACCGCCCATGGGGACGCATCGGGTACCTCCCTTATTAAAATATGCCGAATGCGCTTTTGTCAGCATTATCCAAATAATGCAGATTAAGTAAGTACTGTCTGGATGGAGCCTGAGTTGATGTGTTCCCTCACCCTGAAGGTGGACCAAATCTGAGTTAAAATTTATAGTTAGCTGGAACCCTTTCTATTCTAGGATGCTAAATCAGTATTAAGCATATTTTAAAGGACTTTTTGCACTTGGCAAAAAGGGAAAGTCTAAGTAGGCGCCAGCATGGGGCATACCCACTGCACAGAGATGCTTCCATTTCAGAAACATCTACACGTGTGCTGGACCATCCCCCAGCCCAGGTGGTGGTGGAGCATGAAAATGTGCTCCAGGGCCATACTAGTCATGTCTGTGATGCACACATGCACTGCTTACACTTCTTCTTAGCAAACAATGCACAGGGCAGGGACACAGAACAGCAGTTGCCTGTTGTGTTGCCCAGTTGCCACCGCAATGGCAACGTGCATGTCCGTTGCTGCTGTTGCTTCAGCAGCACAATCACTACTAATATCGAAGCGATCACGCTTACTTGGCTCTTGGTGCAGCGCCACATAACTTTGGGGTAGATCAGCTATTCGCGCATCAGCTGGTAGTCAACAATTAGGCAACTTCTAGAGAAGAGCATCTGCGCTTAGAAGAGGCTGTTACAGCCTCCAAGCATCCCCTGGCTTCCCAGAAGTTGCCTAATTGTTGATTAGGTGTGGCGCATGAAATTGTTCTCCACAAGCTACCTAACCTTCACCTGTCGTGTCGGAAAGCTTACCTGGAGCATCCAGCAATGCAACCATTCTCTCTACTTCCGGTTCCCTGCATTGGATGGGCAGGGAATGTGGCCTCCACGCAGGCACAGTTGTGGTGACGGCCATGTTCCATCGGTGACCTTTGATCTGACCAGACCCCTGGTCCCAGGACCTCCCCAGCTGTAGTGGGAGTGGCATCCAGTCATAAGAGTCACAAGAGGGGGTGTTCCATCAGCAATGGAGTAATGGGTGCTGCACGTTCAAACACGGCCATGTTTGGTCATACTCCCCGGGCGCTGATGTGGTCAGCCACAACACTTCCCTGCTCGAACACATCGCTCTGTCTGAACAAGTCACGTAACATGACAAGGCAGCTGATGGTGGCCAATCGCGGCAGTGAGGAGGCGGAACGTCCAGCTTCCGATGCAGCAGTGCAGACTGGTAAATGGGAGGAACATCCGTGCTTCTGGCCAGTAATGGATGCTTTGGGGAAGCTTTCCTCATAACAAATGTGAATAGTTCACCTTTACCAGAAGTTTACCAGCCCTAGTGCACAGCAGAAAGTGCAGAAAGGCCCCAGGTCAGTGATGGCGAACCTTTTGAGCTCAGTGTGTCAAAATTCACAAGAAAACCTAGCTTAACTCAGATGCTGTGTCACATCTAGAAATATCCATAATTTTGTGTTATTTGTAGCTCTAGTAAAAAAGTTATATTTTTGATATATGTATTTTATTAAAAGCAAAAACAAATAATTTGTTACACTTGCTAAATCTTCAGTTGAAAGTTGGTATTTCATACACTTCAAGAACAAGCAAGCACTACACGCCCAGGTACCAGGGTGACCATGTGTGTCACCCAAAAGGGCTTGGCGTGTCACCTGTGACACACGTGTCATAGGTTGGCCATCACTGCCCCAGGTGTTGCAAAGTACAGACGCCCAATCTACCCCCCATCTTCACTTCCCTGCAACAATTTACCAGGGACATGGAAGTGTGAATTCCCCCTCAATCTTGGAATATGTGTTAAACTTCCTACAAATGACTGTTTGAGCTTTGTTTTAATCAAATGTACAATATGTGCATGCATATCTTTTTATAAGTCTTACCTTATTCTACAGAATAGATTTGCCATGCTGGGAATATTTCCCAGAGGATATAAAAGTAATCTGAGTATACTTCAAGGTTTACCTGAGCCTCAGGTAAGAAAATTGGTGTGTGGTTTTTAATGCCTCATCCAATATGTTATCTAGACACATCTAGATTCTACTAGACTGTACATATTATTTTTGTCAGAGATCCAGATATCTAGATTATTGGGGTGTGTGTGTGTGGGTTCCACTGACCTCCTGTAATCTGGATCTAAGATGATCTGGATCTAAGGAATGAGCGCGAGTGTTGCTCGTTCTGCAGTAAGGTAAATTAGATGTAGTGGCGGCACATCTGTGCGTTCCAATGCACAACTTTGTTAAGACTGGGCACAGCCAATATTTGTAGATTTGTCACGCAACAAGGAAAGCCTCCACCCCAAGATGTATAGCCTCTCCCTCTCAGTCCTGTACTGTTTTTAGCATTTATGCGTTTTAGTGTAATTCAGGGTGCAAGACGAGATATAAATGTAACGAATAAATAAATACAAATATACAAATTGTAAATATATAGAAGTGGCTGTAGCTCAGTGGTAACTGAGCAGCCTGGAATGCAGAAGGTCACCAGTCTGACCACCAGCATCTGCCCAGGGGTAGGCAATGGCGAACCACTTCGGCTGTGACCCAATGGTGCCCAAGAGCCACAACATGTATGTGCACACTGAAGCGACAGAAGCAGGAACAACTGTGTGAATCAGTGAGGGAAGGAGAGAGGGGAAGGGGTTTCTCCCCCACTGGGCACTGAAGCATGGAGAGTGAGTCTGCATTATATGGTAGCAGGGGGAATGCAAAAAATCAGACCTTGCTGCTGATTTTTTTTTTTAACCTGCTTTAAAACTGGATTAAACTGCTGATTGGGAACTTGGATTTTGTGCTGTTTGGGTGTTTTTCCACTTAGCACTAAAGGACCCATTAAGGGTCCTTAATGGGTACCCTAGGGCTAGTGGAAAAAACCCTAGCCCTAGAGTACCCATTAAGGGTCCTTAATGGGTCCTTAAAGGGTACTCTAGTGCTAAGTGGAAAAACACCCCTAGTCGGCTTCCAAATAATACCGAAGATGGCTGAACTTTAGGCTTGTGGGACCCACTTTGGGGTTTTTCATTTGACCTTTTGGGGCCACCTACCAAGGCGAAGTGCAGTAAGAGCTCCTTGGGCGAACATGAGCGAAGGCTTAGGGAAGAGGGTGTCCTGAACATTTGCGCAGCCCAGGGGGTTTGCAGCTGGCGACCTGGTTCTCCTCTGTGTGCTCCTTTGTTGGGGGGGGGGGGACTTCTGAGTTGCTCCATTTGTTGGAGGACCTCAGAAGTTCAAAACCCTGCTGCCGGTTGCCTGGCCATCCATCTCCCCTCTGCCTGTCTCAGCCGCAGCTGGGACGCAGGAAGAAAGGGGCAGAGCCGCGGAGCGAGCTTGGAAGCTGGAGGTCAAGCGGTGTGGAGTGACTTAGAGCAGGAGGTCACCGGCAGGAGCTGCCTCTCAGGGTACACAGGGGAGAGAGCGCCAGGGGAGGGGGAGGAGGAGGGGGAGGAGGGGTAACAGGCGGGGGAGGGAGGAGGAGGAGGGGGGAACAGGAGGGGGAGGAGGGGGAGGAGGAGAAGGTGGAACAGGCGGGGGAAGGGGGAGGGGGGCCCCAGCATCCCTATCCTCTTATTTAGAGCAGGCTGGTTGGTAGGCAAGGGAAGAGGTGACGGAGGGTCCCAGGATTGCCACCTCCGTCCTACTCCAAGCACAAAGGGCGCCGCAGAGGTAAGAGGTCCCCCCCCCACACTCTCTCCTTCCGACCCCCGGGATGATGCTTCGCCCTCCAGAAACCCAAGGGAGGGAAGGGAGACACAAAGAGCCGCACGCGGGAGCCCAGGAACAGCTCGGGCTAGTCAAGAAAGGAGGTGGGGGGCTCGATTTCGCCTCCACCCCCCCCAACCCCCCCAGCCCCGTAGAGCAGCGCTAAAAAGAGGCAGGAGCGGCAGCGGCAGCGCAGGCTGGAGCCGGGCAAGCAGCGCGGACCGCGGGTGCCGATCGCGTCCGGTGCAGGCGGGGACGGTGGCGGCAGCATCGCGCTCGCTTTCCCGCGGCCGCCCACGAGCGTCTCTTGCCCACGGCGCCGGTTTGCTGGCTGTAAGTTCCTCGGGGCAGGGCTCCTCCTTGTCCCCGGGATGCGCGCGGTGCTGGAGAGGCGCTTTTTTTGGGTGTGTGTGTGTGTGCTTGCAGTGCAGACGCCCCAGTTGCGAGATGCCTGCGTCGCGTGTCTTCACCTTCCCTAGTCTGGAAAGAAGCAGGAAAAGTCGTTCAAGGAACGGGACGCGCTTGTGTGGGGCGCCACGCGTGGACTGAATGCGGGCTGCCGATTCCTCTGAGAAATCCGCGTCTCCTCCCTTTGTTTCCGAGGTGTGGGCGCTTTCCTTCCGAATCAGGTCCCTTTTCCTTCCTGAAATGAAACGTGGAGGTGGGGGAAGTGGAAGTGGAAGGGGGGGGGCGATGATTGAAAACTTCCCAGGTGATAGATCGGTTGGGATTCAGGGGACCCAGAAACTTTCAGATAGGAGGGTCTCTTCTCCCACCGCCCTTTGTGTTACAGAGGAGAGGGAAACCCGGAGCCGTCTCTCTCTCTCCATCCTTGGTCCGCGATTAGTGTCGGATCGGATGCTGGTCTGTCCTTTCCAGTCATCTGTGAACATTCCTAGAAGAACTGAAGAGGGCGATTTGATTCAGGAAAAAAACAAAACAAAACCCTCTTTTTCACCACCTTTCTCCATGCAAACAATCGCAACCCTATACTTGTCCTTCGTTTCACATTCACACGATGCAAGAACGAATCCCGCATTTGGGAACCGGACCAAAACACTCTTGTTTGCTCGCCCAGAGTTCATAGATGCCCCCTTCCCCGCCACTTTTTCCTCTTTGTGTTGGCTTTGCAGCCGCTTTGGCAAGCCATTCAAGGGCCCTCGGGACTTCTGACTGATTTTCTTGTCTCCCACGTTGACTTTGGTGGGCGGCACCTACCTTATTTTAGTGCCGGTGAGTGTACAAGACACATCGGCTACCGTTGGACAATGAATAGATGGTTGTAACTTCACGATCTGTTTGCTCCAGTGCAGATTGCAGATGTGGAAGAGACCTCTCCCCTGCCTTGTCACTCTGAGGTTAAGAATGGCCTTGGCTATCACATCGGTCCATAAGCTAAATGCCAATTGAACGCTTCTCCGCTAATGCAGGATAATACTTCCCTACATCTATTGCTTACAGTTGTGTTTGCTTGTACTCCTCCACAACGCTTGTCAGCTATCATCTTATTACTATGAGGAATGTTAGGCATGAAGTGGTGATAGCTTATTACATGAGAAAGTTAGGTCTCCGCTTCTCTCTGATCCCGCTTTAACTCTATGGGCCCGTCCGCATGCTAAAAATAATCCGAAAGGATTCCGTGTCCGCCTCAAGAGCGTCCGCATACAAAGCCCTAATACATGGCACACGGGAGTCAATATGTGTTTAAAAAAACCAACTTCACAAGTGTTTTGCATGCGAAATAAGGGGCTAATAAGTATTGTCCTGGTGCCATGTGAATGCTTCTGGAGGGGATGAATGGGACAATAACCTCGCTCGCTCGCTCACTTGCTCGCTCGCTCGCTCTTCCGGTAACGTTACCTCCATTTACATTGCTGGGGAGGCAACAAGTTTGCGCTGAAGCAGATGAACTGTCAAGCAAATGTGCGCACACGACGTTATTTTCCCGTTCATCCCCTCCTTGTCCATAGCCGGCAGGGGAGGAGGAGGGGATGAATGGGAAAATAACCTCGCTCGCTCGCTCGCTCGCTCTGCCGGTGGGTTGATGAGGGGATACTGCAGTGCTCTTCTTGCCGCCGTCACCGCCGCCGCCGTTCCTGTGGGGACAGGCAGTTACGGTTTGGATCTGCATTCCCCCAAACCACATGGGGACACTTTATTCCGCGTTACAACGCCGATTTTTATCACACGTGTCCAAATTGTATCAGCTGGCTTGCATGCAGACACGCACTAGATGTGCTGTACGATATTAGGTCTTTCCTGAACTATATCCGTCTGGTACTGTTAAATGATTAATATTTATACTCACGTTCTCTGACTTAGTGGCCAGACTATGATCAAGTTTGTCTAATACTCTGCAGAACGCCAATGTTTCTTTCTTTTATTTTATCACAGAGTTCTGGATTTGGACTTACAGAGAAAAAACAACAACACCTTTTTGTACTTCATATAGAAAATATTCCCCACCCCCTGTATTCTGGTCCTAGTATTCTAAGGCAAGTGCATTTAGGATTGCCAGTTTAGACTCTAGTCTAGTCACACCTTTCACTTATTAAATATAAGGTCACCATTACTGAAAAGAAAAAAGGGGGGAGGGGGAAGAAGGAAGATTCGTGGTTAAGGAGCTGGACTCTTATCTGGGAATACTGGGTTTGATTCTGCCATCCTCCATGAAGCCAGCAGGGTGACCTTGGGCTGGTCACACCTCTCTTCTGAGCTCTCACAGCCATTCACCCACTTCACAGGGTGTTCTGTGGTGGGGGAGAAGAATAGAAAGCTTTGCCCGGTGCTTTGAGTCCCCTTAAAAGGGTGAAAAAAGCAGGGTGGAAAAGCCAGCTCCTCTTCTTCTTGTTCTAAGCCACAGAGTGCCATTAAAGTCTGCCTGTTTTTCTCTTCGTCCTGGAAGAGCGCCCTTTCCAACACAGACCATGACTGGGCAGTGTTATTTGCAGAGGATGGTATTCATTGATAACCTTGAACAAGAGATCATCTGGAAGTATGTAAGACACTACCGTGAGCTGCATGTAGGAATGGAATCATTATTGTCATGGCAGCTATCTGATTTTAATGTCCTCATTCGATCAAGTGTCAGCAACCTTTTACGAGAGTTGCTCTTTTTGTATGTTAACTAATTTCAGGGTACATAAACTCAAAACGATCCATTTCATAGAAATGGCCCAAGCATAAAAATTAGCTTAAAACCCACTAAAGGATAATTCTGAGTGCGCGATTCAAAGTTCTGGAAACCTGGGGAAAATACTCTCAGTTGTAATAACCCTGTTTTCACTGATAGTAAAGTCCCTATTTTGAAAATGTAACAGCTTGGTTTTATGGTTATAGACCTGCCTGCGCCTTAAGATCTGGAAGGGAGGCCCTCCTGGTTGTCCCACCGCCTTCAGCACTGAGGCAAGTGGGCACCCTGGAGAGGGCCTTCTTAGGAATGGCCCCCAAGCTATGGAATAGTCTCCCCCTGGAGGTGCGTCAGGCTCCTTTTCTGATTAGGTTCAGGAAGGCGGTGAAGACGCACCTCTTCACTTAGGCCTTCGGCTAAATGTTGGTTATGTTTTCCCCCCACTGCAAACACTACTGGTTTTACTGATATGGCATTGTTTTTAACATGTTGGATTTTATATGTTGTGATGGTTGTTATTGTTTTAATATAGGTTTTTCGATATGCTGGATTTTAAAGGTTGTAACCCACCCTGAGACCTTCAGCTATAGAGTGGGATATTGATGATGATTAATTAAGTTATACAAAGTGCTCCTAGCTGTGTTTTTCTTGCACAGTAGTTTAGCTAGAGTCTGCAGGTTGTGTTGTATTATGGGACTTAAGCTCTGGATTGGGTTTTTGCTCCCCACCGGCATAAAAATAAACATTTTAAAATTTTAAATAAGAAATAATCTTTGAAACAGATCCCCGGGGCAGTCTTTGGCGTGACCCTGTGTATTACTTTTTGGGAAAGGTTTTTGAAAACTTGTCTTTTCTGTGCTTACCTGACCCACTGATCCAGATTGTGTGGCAGTGTGGGCTGAACAGCACCACCTGCACTGTTGGCACAATCTGGCCATCTTCCCATGGCTATAAAGCTTGCATGAGCTTTGCAGCTGGCTCCCAACACCATTGACGGCTAGGAACAAAAGTTCTCAGGATCTACCTATAGTTCCAGATCATGGAATGTGCCACAAGAGATCCAGATTAAAGTCCCACAAGAGATCCTGGGCTCTTAATCTGGATCTAGCTGCATACTGTGCGGACGGAGCAGGAGTAATGGGAGCAGACCATTAATGTGCAGATGACGAGTCCCGGGCTCTGTTCTAAGAGATCTGATCTTTAAGCCAAGATCAAAGGTGCGGAGAACTCGCACAGAGAATTTAGAGAGGTGGGAGAAGATGGCGCAGAGATTTCAGGGGAATATGTAAGTTATTGAAATCTCTTTGGAAATAAGTTTGAATCCTGATTACAGTTACGCCATATCCGCACACACCAAAAAGGCTGAGGAATCTGCATGTAGTGCAGTATATAAAATTATGCATGGTATAGAAAAGGTGGATAGAGAATATTTCTTTTCTCTATCGCACAACACTAGAACCAGGGGGCACTCTATGAAGCTGATGGGTAGGAGAGTCAGGTCTGGCAGGGGGAAGTATTTCTTCACCCAGAGGGTCATTGGTTTATGGAATATGCTGCCAGAAGAGGTGGTGACAGCTACCAGTCTAGATGGCTTTAAGGTAGGGTTAGACAAATTTATGGATGACAGACGTATCAATGGCTACTAGAATGAATGCCTAGATGCATCTTTCAGGCTGGGTGGGTGGGGGGGAAGTGGGGCACTTCTAAGGCCATTTGCTGGGATTCGAGAGCAGACAAAGGTTTTTCCTTGTCTCTGCTTGAGATGCCCATGAGCATTTGGTGGGCCACTGTGTGCGACAGGATGCTGGACTAGATGGGCTGTGGCCTGATCCAGCAGGGCTTCTCTAATGTTCTTATGTTCTTATATCAGGTGGAATGTGGAAGCAAGCTCACTATTGCCTTCATCCAAGTTCCCTTGTTCACAGTGTAGCAAGGGCCAGTATGGCCTGAGGCCCCCTGTGGCTTTCACCCAGAGAACTGGGGAACCGGAGTTGGGACTCTGACACACTTCAGAAAACAGTTTTGATATTCCAGGACCCGGTATACTTATCTATTTATCTTTGCAACCAAAATGCAACCTAGAGACATAGCCTTAAGTTTTGTTATGCACTCTGGCAACCATCTTTATCTGCACACAGTTTGCATAAATGTTGCACAGTTTTGTGCATAAGGTTCTCAACACACTATTTTAAGGCTTAGGATTAAGCTATACAATGTTTCCTTTCAGCTTTATTTAAACAGAGTGGTGTTGTAGTGAGGCATCAGGCTGACTGTAGGTTTGGATAATTTCAAGGAATTTTAGGCATGTAGGTTGACACTTGATCTGGATATTTTGGTAATATAAAACCAAAGTCTTTCAGGATGACAGGAAAATTATTGTTTATGTGAAAAATGGTGACAATTAGCTACAAATGAAAACAGGAAGCTTCTCTATCAGTCAAAGAATGTATGAGGAAATTTTTGGATCAGAAAAGCAGACAAAGATATTAAAGCTTTGTTGAAAAAATAAACTTTTTTTGTAGATGAGCAATATCCAATGGGTTTAGAGATATTTGGGAAAGAGAATGTGTTGAAAACTTTAATATGCTTAGAAAATAGGATGTTGACACTCAAGTTGTATCTAGTAATTCCTTATACTATTCCTGGTATGATTTTGTTTTTCTATGCAAAACTTTTAGAAAGCCATAAGCAGATCCAAAAGGCATACAATGGGCAATTGAAAGGCAGAAAGAACCTATTCATGCATTACATTATCTATCATCTATCTAGAATCTAGTAACAGTGAAGGCACAGAAAGAAGTTGCGGGTGAGTCAGAGAGCTGAACTCTGCAGTATCTAGCATGTCAATGAAAAGAAGCAAACAAGAATAGCATTCCATTTTGCCTGTAGCCGATACTGCAAATCATAGGCCTTTTTTGCACTTACCTTCTGTTAGTCCAGATCAGCAAGTCTCCCTGATCTAGATTATGTAGAGACCCACTGATCTGGATTACTTGGAGAAGTGGTCCACATCAGTGCTGTCTGCACTGATGGTACTGATCTACCATGCCTCCCTGCAGCTGTGAAGCTCATGTGAGTTTTGTAGCTTCCCCTATACCTTGGAAGGCTAGTAACAACAGGGCATACCATCAGCATGACTCCTGTAATATGGAACAAAGCCCTTGGTCCAGTCATAGACCTGATTAAATGGGTCTACAACAGATCTGGATTAAGGACCTAATTAATCCAGATCTGGCTCCATCCAGTGCAGACAGTACCCAACCAGCAGTGGTGGGCCACCCTAATCCAAATTAAAGTGTGGATCAGGAGGCCCATGATCTGGATTTTGCTGGCACAGGGAGGCTCCTTTCTGCACATCTCTGACTGTTGAAGCAAAAACACTCTGCTGGTTAAAATCCCAGGCAGGAACTCCAGGTAAATTCTGGGCTCATAACCTCTTGGAGCCACAAAAGATAACAGAGCTCGCATGAGGCAAATGCACAGTGGGTAGCATATGAGCTTGGAGTTCACATGCACAAATAGAGACTTGATTGCATTCAAAAGGAAGGTTTTATTGCTTTATAGTTGCAGAATGTATGCTGAGTAAATGCATTGATATGCCGAATAAATGCATGAGTATATGAAAAGAATACAGGTATTCAACTTAACCACTAATATATGAATACTGATACACTACTACATCATCTTCTACATCATCTCTTCTACTTCAAGGAATAAAGGAGTTATACATATAGAATAACATGATGTCATAGAACTGCAGATACTCCGTGTGAGCACATTAGACCTATCCTTAACGGGACCGTTCCTCTGCGCTGTATGGAGTCCTGGTTCTCATAACACAATTCATTTCTCACAGGAGCTTCACTTATTATGTCTACGTTACTAGATTACAAGGCACCTGGTGTTTCTGGCCTGGTGATGTAAACTCTTAACACTGTTGCTAGTTTTTTCACTGGGAAGAAATGGTTTGACACAATCTTTCCAAATCTTATGCCGAAGGCAATTTGCATCATTCCAGCAAAGCTCCTTAGCTTAGAACTCTGGGTGACATCCTCAGTTTCCTTTAAGTGCTAATATATTATCCTGCCAGGGAAGCAGGAGTCAAAGGGGTGGGCTTTTAGAGCAATTGGCTGGCAACTAAATTTGATGCTTATTCTTGCAGTCCCTGGGTGTTTTTGGTCTCAATCTGTATGATATTAGGACCCACCTGGCTTTCTTTCCAGATGCCCATTCCACATGTTATCTCACTCTGTAGATGGACTGAAGCTGGATTAAACCTTAGGTGTGACCACAGCCATAGTGTGCTATTCATTGGGAGCAATGCGGAACCCATTCTAAATCTGTTTGGATGGATAGGAGAAATTGGGTGGATAGAAGAAACCTTTGGTGGAATATGTTCCAGGACACAATGTGTACTGCATCCAGCTTAACCCTCTAAAGAACTAACCTATTTTGTAATTTATAATAAAATGTTAACCTCCCCATCATCTAAATATATATAAATAAAAAATGTAAGAATGTTACAAAACTGGTTGGAAAAGTAGGTACTCTTTAGGATCAAAACAAGCCAGCATCTTCATGAGCTAGGACAGGCTGGTTTGTAAATAGGTAATTTGTTCCATGTTCCAAATGCTTGGAACATTCTGTTCCAACTCAGATGTTCAAAATTTGGAATGTTTTGCACACCTCTGCTTCCTAGTGGTTTTATTCACTATTACTCCTATGCAAGACTTAATTGTGCATCTGCAGTTTAATGTGTGGCAATGAAATATCCAAACTTTTAAGGGCAGCGGATAGCATGTGGAGCTTTCTACCACAAAAAAGCTTGAATTGGCAGAAGGTTCCAGCAAGTCCCCTAAAACTTTGCTGTTCATGTGGAATATAAATATCCAGACTGGTGGGTTTTTTTTTTTTAGTTGGATCCTCTATATTTGTGATGTAGCAGATTGCTTTGGGGTGAGTAATTTGATCTAAGCAGAAATACTTCATGAACTTATTTGATACCTTTCAAAAAGCATGTTGCCATTACTATATTGCCCACAATTCAGATCTATGAATGGAGATTGCTCTGGCTAAAAAACCCCCCGTTGTTTGGTGGTATCTTTAAAGTTTGTCTCCTATAGCAACGTATATGTATAGAAACTTTTAAAACTTAAGTCTGAGGGAGGCCATGCCTCCACGCCTGGGTGGAGTCACCATGGATGAAGAAGGCACTGCAGAAAGAAAGTGTCCTCATCTCAGTTTTGGAGCAGGGAGGCATTGTGAAATGATGCCTCCTCTGCACAGGGTGGGAGAAGCCACCTTGAGTGGGAGGCACCACCCCTGGAGATTGTTCTGGAAAAAGGGCCAGCAAGGTTGCCGTGAAGTGCCTGCTGGTATACATGGAAGTGCTGCAGCTCCGTAAGTGAAAACATGGCCTAGGAGGTGCCTTGATCAGGGTTCCTTTGGGCATCCGTGGAAAGATTTCAGGGGGTCCCTGAGCTTGAATTGCTGGTGTTGAGTGTCATGAAACTATCTGCTGCTACATTCAAAGAAGGGGTCCTTGGTTTTCCCTGCCACTACATTCTGAGAAGGGGTTTGTGGTTTTTGCCTCACTGGCTAGGGGTCCGTGAAACAAAAAAGATTTAGAACCCCTCATCTAGATATAGCATACAAAGGTAAGTTTTGTTTTAGGTGTGCAGATACCAGTTGTAAGCTATTTCCAGGTAACTGCAAATCTCAGATGTTACCACATTGGGGTGGGGGGCACTTTTGATGAAATTTTCACCATTTATGATAAACACGTACCCATTCCCTGATGACAATGATTATTTTATAATGCCAAACACTATTGTGGGAATTGGCCTGTAGGTTGGTACCTTGTAAAATTAAAAAGCATGAAGAAACAAATGTTTTGTTGATTTTAAAACTAACGGTATAACCCATAAAAAGAAAGTGCAAATCAGAGAAATTCCTACAAAAATTATTAGTTCTTATAGCATAATAGATTTTTAGTTGTAAATTGCTACAAGATTTTAAAAAATTGTTTCTGCTACTGGAGGCTGACAGGCTTACCCAATGGGAAATGTATCTTATTAAAGGCTGAGTAAGGCAACTTTTGCAAGTGTGCTTTAGGGACTGATCCTGGCCTTCAGTTCTTGCCATTGACCCAGAAGCAGGGCTGCCTATGCTAACTTTGAGGCCAGGGAACAAAACATCCCCAGAGTCAAAATTCCCAGAGGTGCTATGCCAGGTTTCTGAAATGGTCCCGGAAGTCGAATATTTTTGAAGTCTGGCTAAATGGGAAATTGTGCAGATCCTACTGAGTGTCTTTATAAAGGCCATACTAGATGTAATAGGACATTTAACAAGATGTTTCAGATGTTCAGAAAGAGTAACCATGATGTTTATTTGTGTGTCACATCGCAACTGTAATATGAGTTTCCCTTTGCTTTCCTTATTAAATATCACTTCTATGCTGCAACTCTTAATTGTTTTATATCCTTAACCAAGGGACTGACTGATACCCTTGAGTGCAAACAGAGGGTGGTTTATTTATAGCAGAAAGGGAAAAAAAAATCTGAGACACTCTGGTTGTTGCTGTATTCCATCTCCCATCCTCTCTAGCCAGCATAGCCTACGATCGTTGGTAATAATGATCAGTGATACTGGCAAGGCCCTGGGTGGGTAGGAGACACATGGGAGGGCCTTTTTGGTGATGGACCTCAGATTATAGAATAGTCTCCCCTCTGAGGTGCATCAGGCACCCCCACTGTGTGTATTTAGACATCTGGCATCTAGACCCTGACCTTAAATTTAATTCCCCCAGGAACCATGTTAGCAGCAATCATTGGCCTGAAGTTGCTAGATGGGCTGAGAGGAGATTTGAACCCAAGTGTGTCTGCTCCAAGTTCAATAGAGACACAGCGTTTGCCTCCCACAGTCAAGGATAAATTGACTTCCCTCTCTTTTGTCTCTGGAGACATCGTTGGCTGCCGTGCAAGCCATAGAGGCCACAACCCAGCTCTCACTACAAGTCAGCTCTGCTCTTTGCTAGTTTTTACAACTAGAAGCAGTCTGTTGGCAGCCACAGAGTAGGTCACACTGCTACTGGATCAAAGATCCATTTCAAAGTATGGTTTTAATTAGATGAGGGTTTTATCCACATGAAGAGGTGCTTGTTTTTTGTGGAGTGCACCCTAAAGTAAGCTTGGCTTGGCCTAGCCAAAACAAATGTAAGAACCATATCCCAAGAAACTAGCCAATGTAATGTGCTATGGATGCAAAAGGGGGCATGTGGTTGGAAGGGGGCACAGAACTGTAGCTGAAAAGAAAGGCGTAATGAATGAATGTGTCCATGTAAGAGAAACCTTGCATAGATTAGGAGATCTAAAGGGAGGAGGCAAGGCTTCAAACAATGGCTTATTACATATTGAAAATAGGTTTTCTCCCATTTGGAAAGAAAATAAAAGATGCATTTCAACCCCAATGGGTACATTAAAAAGGAATTATAGTATGGGAAAAGCAAAGACATTGCTTGCTGCAAGTAGCTAAATTTGGAAAGAATTTTAGACATGGCTGCTGATTCTACCAGTGAGCTCTTTGTGACAGGGAGCAGAGGTCAGGGTGCAGGGACCCTTTTGGATATCAAAAGAAGAATGGCTGGGATCGCCAGCAGCCTGGGGAGCTCTCTTTTGTTTTCATTGGTTGGTTACTATGGATGATGCCTCCGGACATCAAAGGAAGAGCTAAATTGGGTGATGTAGCCCCATCCTTTCTTCCTTTCCCATGCAGTTAGCTTCTTTTAAGGGGGTGGGGGAAGTTGGGGAAAGCTATACTTATATTATAAGCTAGTCCTTTAAAATAAATGGATTTTAAAGTACATTTAGGGCTTTTTATGTTGGTGCTAACACCTTGAATTGGGCTGAGTAGCAAGCAAGCAACCAGTGTGATATGTACTTGGGTGAGAGACACCATCACTCTGCACATGTTTTGGCTTCTAAATTGTTTTTTAAGGTTAGCATCATATACAGTGCATTACAGAAATCTAGAGGTTGCCAGACCATGGATTACTGAGGCCAAGTTGGCTCTATCCAGAGACGTTTTTGCACGGGGCTGAACGGTGCGCGTGGGAGACAGCTGCGGACACGGCATACGCATTGCCCGAGCGGGGCTTGCGCTCCGACGTGTCCGCAGCTGTCTTTCTCGCGTTCGAAATGTAGAGCACTTTAAAGTGCTCTACATGCATTCGAACGCGGACGAGCCGCCCGCAGGCGTTCGGGAGGAGAAGCATTCGCGCCTGCTTCTCCCTCCCTAACAGCTGCGGGCTTGCCTCCGACGCCGGCGCGGCTTCGACAATCAGCTGTTTGACAATCAGCTGATTGCCGATCTGCCTCCGCGGCTGTCTCCGCGCCCCTGGCCGGCCTTTGCCGGCTAAGACAGCTCACGATGCTTTGAGCATTCGCACACAGACGCGCCGGAACGCGTTTACACGCGCTCCTGCGCTCCTGTGTGTGAAAGGTCAAAGCGTCGTGAGCTGTCTTAATCTTCCCGTCCTACTCCCGTTCCAAATGGAACGGGAGTAATGCGAAAACGTCTCAGGTGAATCAACCAGAGGTGGAAAGAGACTGAATATTACCTCTGCCTTAGCTTCAAATCACATAGATCAGCGGCTCTCAACCTTTGTAGAGCCACGACCCCAAAATGAGGTTCCCAAAGCCTCCGCGACCCCAGGGGCGGGGCGGGGCGGGGCTGGGGCCAGGGCCGCTGGCGTTGCGTTCGCTCCCTCCCGACCCGGAACTCCTCCTTGGGGGGCTGGCAACGCCGGATTTTAGCAGGCGAAGGGCGCTGGCGGCGAGGCACCAGTCAGTTCGGGTCTGGCGCCCTTCACCGCCATCGCCGCCTGGCGCCGCCGATCTCTCCTCAAAGCAGCGGCGGCGCGGCGGGGGGGTCGCGGGGGGCCTGCGCAGGCTTTGGCGACCTCGCCGAAATGGGTGCGCGACCCCCAATGGGGTCGCGACCCACAGGTTGAGAACCACTGACATAGATGAATCCGGAAGTGTCCCCAAGTCACAGTGCAAGAACCACACAACAATCTCCCAACCATTCATTTATGCCACGTGCAATCAAGCAGCTATGAAGCAACATGTCATGTTTTATATGCAGAATCTCCACACCATGACTATCAAAAATGTCCAGAGCAATGTGACCATGTGATCCATCTAGATGGCCAGAATTTAGGACAATGTCATTTTCTCACCATGATTGAAAAACGTCCGTGATCATGAGCAAATAAAGGAGTTTGCCTCTTCTCTGTATCCTTTTTACTTGCGGGATGGAAAGGGTTAAGGAAACTAGCAATAATAGGTATTTACCAAGGCTGATCTACATATTTGTGGACAACACACGTGAGAGCCAGAAGACATCTTTAAATAAGTTAGTCCTCTGTCTTGAAGGCACTCTTTTTCCGCTGTCCAATCTAAAGCTATGCTTGGTTGTGTTCCCAACCCTTCTCTAATCCACCTTTTCTAGCACACAATGTTTAGAAGAGGGGGGAAGGGCAGATGTCAGAGCCTTCTTTGAGGATCCTTTGAGGTGTCTCAGAGATGCTTCTTCTATTTGCTGTGTCTGCTCACGGCCTAAATCTAATTAAAAGGTAAAGGAGACTAAGAAGGAACAGCAGTCATGTTTTGAAGTTTCCCTTCAGCAAATAGCACTTGTTTGCACGCCAAAGACACACTTGTTGGGCAAATTCTGTGTAACCTCTGTGCCATTCCCTTTGAGCCTTTGAAACTGAGGCTGGAGTCACACCTAAGGTTTAATCCATTATCAGTCCACTTTCAGAGCGAGAGAACACATCAGCAAAAAGTGGCCAGTAACTTTCTTTCCACATTATCTGTCCCAAGGGTGAATTTTCTGAGTTATTTAACACTGAAAGAAAACAGCGTGTCACTTTGCTGATGTGTTCTCTCACTCTGAAAGTGGACTGAAGATGGATTAAACCTTAAGTGTGACCAGAGCCTGATGAGGGGTGAGTGTAATTAGGCTCTGAGTAGGAACATCATTTCCATTTTTCAATCTTTATTTGTGTACTGCCTTTCCCAAAAATTGTTCAAGGCAGTTTGCAACAAATAGAAAAAAATACAACACAAAATAATACATTATAAAATATATATAATGCAAACTAATACATTATTAAACTACACAGAGCATTGGAGAGTGTGAGGTAGATGCAACAGACAGTCAGGTGTAGCAGTTAGCTAGGGGCAATGTCACACTTCCCTTCCCATCAAGGAGCACGACGAACCAATGCTGATGAGCACTTGAACTTGGAGCGTTACCCTTTCCCCAACCGCGATTTGAATACTTAACCTTTGCAGGACTGGTCCTCTTCAGGGCACTGTCATTTTGCCTGTGGCACCCTGCATGACTGCGTGTGCATTAGCACCATAGCCATGACAGTGCTGACGCTCTGCACACACACAGTTGCGTCTATAGTCGTCCGAAGTGCCAGCATGCTTGTGCGGCACCTCAGATGACCCAGGAGCATTGGAAGAGTTGTGAATAGCCGCTGCCTGGACACAACAGGTAAGCTTTAGGTTAAGGTTAGTAAAGCTAGGCCGCATCCCCATTACAACCTTATTTCGGTTTCAAACCGTTTTCAATCCTCGCAGACCCCACGTCAGTTTGGCTTAACACGCTTTCCGCGTGTTAAATTGCCCCAAACCATTGTAAATGTTAATCCTCATTTCAACAGGTCTCACTCCAGTTCATGCACTTGAAACGTTTTACATTTTTTTACTGTGGGAACCCTTCTGTGTTAAGGGATGAGAGTTTCCCTCCCCCAATAGCTTGCTTCCAAAGCAAGCTGTAAAATCCACCCCTTAAAACAGCAGCCCTAGTAGCAATTCAAGCAATCCACTGTAGCAATCCATGCACTTCACACCTGATAACGATCTTGCCATTGAAAGTTCTGACCTTTAAAAAAGGGAAAAGGAAGGAAAGCAGCTGCAGGTTTGGGGAGATGTGTGAATATTTTAAAGGCTGTGACGGTGACGGGCGAAGGGGGCTTGAGTTGTTGCTGCTGCTGCTGCGTGCCCTGAGCAATGAGGAGAGGAGGGGAAAGAATTGCTGCCCGCTGCTATTTTTCCTCCATCCATGGAAGCAGCAGCCACCCAGCCACCCAGTTAGGCTCGGTGAAGGGGTCCCTTATGGGTGGCGCATTCACTTCAGGAGGAAGAGGACAGTGCAGCCCCGAAAAGCGGTTTTTAAAAAGTAGCCACTCGAGTCCCACCTTGAGTCCTCAGAATCCGGATTGAATGCGATTCTGGCTGAAAGTAATGGGATCAGGCAAATTCATGTTTGCATCCTCTTTTGTTATTTCGGTTTAGGGAAACTGGATTAAGATTCTAATGGGGATGCGGCCATAGTGTGTGATCAGGGAAGTTCTGGGAAGGCAGGGAGTGCCTGGAGGCTGTAACAGCCTCCTCAGGGTGCCTAAGCTCTTCCCCAGAAGTTTCTTAATCATGCACTACTGGCTGTAGTGCAAATGGCCCTCAGGCCTCATTAGTAGCACTACTCCTTGGTTGTGTTTTCAAAGATGCTGCAAACATGGATGCATTTTGTGTTTGTTTTCTAGTTTGGCATCTTCTTGCCTTTCATTTTCTTAGTGCGTACAAGATACGGTGACTGTTTCATGGAAATAGAAACATGGTTGCATTTTCATTCTGTCCATGTGGCTTAATTAGAATACTGAATTGTTCAGCCGACTAGTTCTGTGGTATTATCCCGCCCGTGTCCGTGAAGAAGTAAACCTCTGAGAGCTATTTCCAAGTAGCTGTTCACTAAATGACAAATAATTAACTCTGACTGGATTGTAGTAGTGTTTGCAGCTTCCTTGCTTCACACTGTGTACTGTGGATTTGAAATATTTTTCTTGCTTTTTATTACTTTTTTTTGGCACATGTATGTGGCTAAAAGCTATGCAGGTTGTTTTTCATGAATGACAGGTTTCTCGTTAAAAACAAGCACAAGATGATTAACTTTTGCTTCACTTCAGACCATTCAAAAGCTCTAGGAGCCGGTCGGTTATGAAAGGGATTGTGCTCTTTTGGCACGTTCTCACTCCATTCAGAACTGTATATTCTTTCTGTGACGAACAGTGGAACTCTGTGGCTGTGCTGTTTCCTAACGGACGGTACAAGGTACTGAGATACGTGAGTCAACATGCTGTGCTGTATGTTCTCTCTCCACCAAATGCTGTTTTCATTCTTTCCCCTGCTGATGTAAGCTTTGTTTCTCTTTTGATAGATCTTTTGTACTTAAGGCTATGGCCATACCTTCACTTTGAACCTTCTTCAGTCCCTCTTCAGGCCTGACTGCTCACATCTTTTCATTTCTATCATTTTTATCTGTGGACTTTCCGCACTCTATCTACTAATAAAATGGACAGAAATGAAAAAGTGTGAACTGTCAGACGTGAAGAGGGACTGAAGAAGGTTCAAAGTGAAGGTGTGACCACTGCCTAACTGACTGTTTTCCTAGAATGTATGTTGGATACAAAGGGAAAGAAAAAGCTCCATAAACTTGAAGACATGATAATATATAATTCCTTAAATAATAGGTAGAGGCAGTCAGGCACCCTCATCTGATCCAGGAGGGGAGGGTGTCCAAACTTGCATGCCCCTGGGGTGGTATGCTTGCAGGCATCTGTTCTAGCCAGCTCTTGGTCCACACTACCTATCCCTTGAGCTGAACTACCTGCGGGCCTGGTTCTCTGAACCTCAGACATCTTTTCTTCTTTTGTGTAGAGCAGTGATGGCGAACCTTTTGAGCTCAGTGTGTCAAAATTCGCACGAAAACGTAGCTTAACTCGGGTGCTGTGTCACATCTAGAAATATCCATAATTTTGTGATATTTGTAGCTCTAGTAAAAAAGTTATATTTTTGATATATGTATTTTATTAAAAGCAAAAACAAATAATTCTTTACATTAGTGACTTTTGTTGCTAAATCTTCAATTGAAAGTTGGTATTTCATACACTTCAAGAACAAGCAAGCACGACACGCCCAGGTGCCAGGGTGGCCATGTGTGTCACCCAAAAGGGCTTGGCGTGTCACCTGTGACACACCTGTCATAGGTTGGCCATCACCGGTGTAGAGGGACAAAGGAGGGAGGAAGAACCTTACCGACTTGGTTTTGTGGGCAGGGTTGGCATTTTTTACAACTGTAAGGATTTCATGCTGCAAGATGTAATCACAGGGATGATCGTGCGCTCTTTGTGCAAGTTGCCCCCTGTCCCCCCCACCCCCATGGTTAAAACAAGTCATTCAGTCTGCTTACCTCATACGTTTATGGTAGAGTGCTCACTAAACCAAAGATTCATTAGTTCTTGATGGTGATGTGAATGTTATTCTTCAGAGACTGAGGAACTCCAGTTCTAGGTAGTTTCATCTAGCATAGTGGTCCTCCACTCTCATCAAGTGTCACAACCTACAGAGGCCCACAGGTTTTTTTTATTATTCCATTACTTAATAAATTTTATGAATTGTATTCAGTTCAGTTACATTTTTATCAGGGCGAAAACAATAGCTTTGAAGGAACTTGTCTGCAGTTTTACAATATTATAATAATTTTTATTTTGAATAGAAATTATTCAAGGGGACAAGAGAGCAGATTGTTGCTACCCATTGAATAAGCATTGGCCTTGGATTAAGATGCCATGATTGTATTCCAGTAGTGGACTTCTCTGGTGGTTTATGGCAAATCTCAGATTACGCAAGGAAATAGGGATTAAATTTTAAAAAGACAAAACATTTTGTTTTCTGTTGAATATATGATAGCTTCCCTTACAAAAGTTAGTTTACAAGCACTGTTTTTTACATTAACTTACAGAATATAAGCTTCGTTTCTTTCAAGTACTATGGCCAAACTTGATGTGGAGGTGACAAGGGGCGTTTTAACACTTTCCTTCCAGGCTGGTGGGAGAGGAAGGAGTGGAATCAACTGATGTTTACTAGTGTTTGCACTTGTAAATGCTAGTAAATGTTAGCCTACACCACCACCACGTGTGATTGAACACTTACCTGCTGTTCGATCCCCATTGGTCCTCTTCAGGGTGACATGCTAGGGGAATCTCATGATGCTGCTTAACTAAGTAGGCTGCAAACATTTAAAAATTACCAGGAAACCATTCATGTGCATCCTATGTTGACATGCAATCCAATCCTTTAAAACCCCATGACATTGTAGAATATTTTAGGCAGGCAGTTTTGAGGGACAAGCCTTGTTGTGATATTTTCCTTCTTTTTTTTCCTTCTACATTTTCAACCCCATGTGTGAATGGCAGAAGAACTGTGCAAATAATGACTCAGTGTGTGACTCACATGGTGCACTAAGGTCACAACTTGCCTTATTTATGTAAGTACTGTATGTTGCTATTTTTATATCCTACTTTTCTTCTACCTTGGAACCCAAGGCAATGTGCACTGCATGCACCTATCGAGTTTTGCACTGAGTCAGTGACTGAATTCAGATCTGCTTAACAGATAGATGTAGCTGGATTCTTAGAGCACACCAAGGCTCAAGGAGACACATGAAATGGATCTAGGAAGAAGGTGGGCATGTTGTTGAGTGACATCCGCAGTTACGACACAACTGCAAAGTACCTTCACAGTGCCTCCACAACAGTGGCCACATTAAGAACATAAGAGAAGCCCTGCTGGATCAGGCCACAGCCCATCTAGTCCAGCATCCTGTCGCACACAGTGGCCCACCAAATGCTCACGGGCATCTCAAGCACAGACAAGGACAAACCTTCTCCTGCTCTCGAGTCCCAGCAGATGGCCTTAGAAGCACCCCAGTTCCTCCCCCCCCTCAGCCTGAAGGATGCACTAGGCATTCATTCTAGTAGCCATTGATGGTAATAGTGTCTTTGCAGTGCCTGCGAGATACCTTGCATCTGTGGTGAAAGTGTCTTTGCATTGCCTTTGAAGGCATCAAACACACTCCACCCAGATGTAACATTTGATTGACAAGGACGTGACCAATTGCATTGAGTGTTGGAGGTGCTGTGGGCCAATCACGTCACAGGGTGGTTGGTGCACACGGAAGCAGTTCACATCCACCGAGGCAGAACATCTGCACTGCATTGCTCTTTAGGACATATTTGTTGTTCTAAAACCTACTTAATGCAGATGCCTCTGCCTGGTGTTGATCCAGATCTGGTTAATCCATTTTTAGCATGAATATCACTGATCCAGATTTGGCTAATCCTGATTAAGCAAGGTAAGTGCAGAAAGGGCCATTGTTTCCCTTGTGCCTTGCCAAGAGAAAATGGAGGCTACAGTGTCCTCCTACATGGAGGGATGGGGAAGAAAGTAAATGGAGGATACATGTGCTCCTTGCAGGGCTCAGAGAGAAGAGGCAGAAAAGGTGTATCTTCCATTGTATCTTCTCTTTTGTTTTTCTTCCCACCCCAGTAGTCTCCTGAGTACAACATCCACAATGACGTCTGTCATTGGACAGGCACAAATGGGGAGCTTGTACAGTTCCCACCCCTAATAGACTACCTGCTTGTTCTCACTTTCCAAAAGAAAATGGGCTGATGCTCTAAACATGGCTGAGAACTCACTTAACCCAATTACACTTTACCTCTGATTTTAAAGATATCATTCACAAAAGGTATGGAAACTCAAAATCTTATCAGTAAAGTACAAATAAAGATGGGTTCTATATCAGTTATCTGTCTGGTTGGAAGGCAGCTTCTGTCATGCACCAAATGTTCCAAGTTAAAATGGAATTGATGCACAAGTCATTCACAATTGTTTTGTTGCTCTGTTTTCAACCTACCCAGTCCCAGTCCCATAAAACAACATATTTGCCATATTTGGATAATAAGCACTCAGCATTTTATTGTAACTGAAGATCTTTGGCAGGACACAACTGACTATAAACAAACTATTGGATTATCTTTGATTTGATATTTGATGTGTTCACTTTAACTGGATGCCTTGTACAAATTTTTTTAACATCCTGGTCCTAGAGATACTTGCTTGGAAGCAGTTCTTATTGATCTGCAATAAATATGCTGGGATTTCAACCTTTAATATATAAATCTTGATGAACAAGATAGTAGCAGAAACAACCAGGAAACAACTCAAGAGGTCCGTAGGAGGTTCATAACTGCATGAATTCATGATAGTGTATTTGGGACTCAGCAATTGCTTACACTGGAAGTAAGACTTCTTTTTAACTTACTTCTTTTCTGATATGAATGTGACTTTTGAGTTAGTGTCATGATTTTGCACATGGATCTATTCCTGATCCATTAGTAACAATGAACAAGATTTCTTTGAATTCCACCACTTACAGTATTTTTGCACTTTTATTTATTTGCACGATTAAGTAAGTAACTGTGCTATTCATGCTGAGGAGCAAGGAACTATATAGTGTGTTAAATCTCATCCCTCTGACCAGTGCAAATTAGGTGAATGAAACTTCCCATGCAAATCGGAGATCCAGAAAGATCGGTTAGGAGAGGATAATAGCATAGGGATCAAAGCATTAAAGCCAATGGGCAAAGTTACCTATGCAACCATGATAGTAGAATCAAAAAGAAAGAAAAAAGGAGAGAGGGAGAAATATTTTTTTCACCCAGAGGATCATCAGTCTATGGAATTTAGTACCAGAAGAGGTTGTGGGAGCAACCAGCCTAGATAGCTTTAAGAAATGGCTAGACAAATTCACAGGGGACTAGTGTATCAGTAGCTACTAGCATGGATGCCTAGGTACTGCCTCCAGGGTGGAAAGTCAAGCAGGGTGTCTCTAAAGGTCATTTGCAGGGAGTTAGCAACTGAAGGGTTTTTTTTTGCCTTCTACTTGAGATATCCAGAATGCTGATTTAGATGGATCATGACTTGATCCAGCAGGCCTCTTATGAGTGAAGAGCTTGCCTGGTGTCCGGAAAGTAGGAGAAGGAATTTGGCACATCTGTCTGCCATTGAATTTCATGTTTATTATTGCATCCTGTGTGGTATGAAGAGTCCATCTTTCTTTCTTTGCTGGGGGCCTATTCTGTCCTAGCCACTTCCAAGAAAGAAAGTCTGTTTCTCTGAAAATAACTGATAATTCTTAAGGATCATGTTCTGTACTTTTTCCAAGATGTGGAATCCATGGAGCCTCCAGTAATGCATTAGTGAGGTTTTTTGATAAGTAACATGAGAAGTTTTAAATATATATGTGCATTCCTTACCTACCTAGATGCAAAAGGGGAATCCATCCCCAAATGTCCTAGCCTTTGTGCAGAAAAGGCCTCTGGTCTACCACTAATCTAGATTAGTAAGCCCTTAGTACAGTTCTGGATCTATTCTCCACCTGTAAAAACAATCCTTGATCCAGATTGCCACGCAGATGATGTGTTTTTAGCAGCTCCTTGATTTGAATTAACAAGTAAGTGCAGAAAGGGCCATACTTTTAAGAATTCGCACCTAAATATCACTGGAATTTCTTATCTAGAGCCTATTCGCACTTGGCTTTATTCTGGAATATATCCTGGAATAGGGACTTGCTGCCCATATGCTAGTGCCGGCTTCAGCAGGCCCAAAGTGAGGTCTGACAGAGTCTGCATTAGCATGTGGACCACAGACCCCTATCCTGAGATATACTCCAGAAAAAGGCCAAGTGCGAATAGGCCCCTAATCTTACATGCACTATGTGCAGGAGTATTTACCTTGATACCCTTTACATATTTTAATATGACAACTTCGTAGCAAAAGGATGTTGCTAAAATAATATGCTGAGAAGCAATGGGAGAATTTGCCTAGCTAGGCATGATTCATCCTTGTCTGTTACAGCAATTATAAGTATTTTTTTCTTGCTTCTCGGTCAAAATGACCTCTTTTATTTCTTTTAAAAATAGTTTTTTTCAAGGCTTGTGTGCTCTGCTATGCATATTTGAAAGTGTGTGTGTAGCAACAGAGACACACCCATTTAATAGCTTTTCAGGAAGTACGTAAGAGGCTATGGTGATTTTCTCAGATCTCATTTTCCATGCCTTTCCAATATCACCAGTGTATAAACATTTGTACAGCTAGGTTTTAGTTGACTGCTTGACACAATTCATTAGCTAAAGCTTTCATTGTAGTGAGAAGTTTGGAGTTGTAACAACTCCTGGTGTCTATAGGTACATGCCTATGTAGCTTTCTTTGCAACAGTATGGACATTGTTTACATTGCTTTCTTCAGGGATATTTTTCTGATGTCCTAATCTGAGACGTTTTCGCATTACTCCCGTTCCATTTGGAACGGGAGTAGGACGGGAAGCTTAAGACAGCTCCCGGCGCTTTCCCCTTTCACACACAGACGCGCCAGAACGCGTGTAAACGCGTTCCGGAGCGTCTGTGTGCGAATGCTCAAAGCGCCGGGAGCTGTCTTAGCCGGCAAAGGCCGGCCAGGGGCGCGGAGACAGCCGCGGAGGCAGATCGACAATCAGCTGATTGTCAAACAGCTGATTGTCGAAGCCGCGCCGGCGTCGGAGGCGAGCCCGCAGCTGTTCGGGAGACAGAAGCAGGCGCGAATGCTTCTCCTCCCGAACGCCTGCGGGCGGCTCGTCCGCGTTCGAACGCATGTAGAGCACTTTAAAGTGCTCTACATTTCGAACGCGAGAAAGACAGCTGCGGACACGTCGGAGCGCAAGCCGCGCTCGGGCAATGCGGATGCCGTGTCCGCAGCTGTCTCCCACGCGTCCCGTTCAGCCCCGTGCGAAAACGTCTCTGATGTCCTACAGCTCTGGGATTTCCTAGTGTTCTACCATTCTCGTTGGAACTTGTTCCAACCTTGCTCAACTATTTGTTTACTTGCATTGCTGTCCCACACTCTTAGGGTCTCAGGCCAGGTTACATCAGCCCAGACACACAATATTTCAAAACAGCAGTGATGGAAGAGTGACTTGCAAGTGAGATGTCTGGAGGACTTCAATCTAACCTTCATAAATATATACCTGGGGCGGGTGTGAACACTGTGACCACCTCACTGCTGTGTTTTTAACCAGCCTAATATGAGAGTCCTAGGATGATTTCTGGTAGACTGGACCAGCAAGTGTACTAGGAACCTTGCAGATGTTCTGCCTACACAGGGCAGAATGTAGACTGGACCAGGAGCCCCAGATGGCAGCTAGTTTGGTCTGCCAGTAGACTTCTCTAAAGACTTGTTTAAAGAGGTCTACTGACTAGAATGGTGGTGGTCTATCGAACCATACAAGTGTGTGAATGGCATGCCTTTGTGGTCCATTATGCTATGGGACCCATTGCACTGGTACAGTAGAATGTGCCAGCACAACAGGGCACTCTGGTGCAACAAGGGACATTTGCAACAGGGCATGCTGGTGCATCAGGCTGCACCAGTGGTCCCCGGGCCTTCAGAGGCCTCCTGCACTGGTTTTATACCTGGTTTTAGCTTTGAAGCCAATGTGGACAGCCTTGTTCCACAGTAGGAGCCATCCACCCTAGCAGAGACTAGTCTATTTGATCTGAGGTCTTTCTGCACTTAGCCTTAACCTGCAATTTATTTTGCAATAGGGACCTGAAGTCCACATGCTAGTGCAGACTACAGTAGGTCCCAGGTTTGGTCTGCCAGGGTCTGCATTAGCTTGTGGTCAGCAGATCCTTATCCTGAGATATATTCCAGAATAAGGTGAAGTGCAGAAAGGCCCCTGATCTAAAGAAAACAAGTCCAGAAAGGCCCCTAGTAATAGCACTTGTATGGCCTTTAGGACAGTGGGGGAGTCTTTGACCCTTCCGTTGTTGCTAACTCCTAACTTCATCAGCTGTATCTCCAGCCAGCGCTGCCAGTAGCCAGGATGTAGTTCAGGAGACAGCTAGGGAACACAAATTTAAATAATGTCATACTAAAAGCTACATTTCTGCATCTACCTATGTGAGTATATAGTCTTTTAAACTCAGTGGACCTTAATCTGGAATATACATGCACCAGAATTGCCAATCTGGAGTATACATGCATCAGAATTGCCTTGACGCTTGCAATGCCATGTGGGGTAGAGTTGTTACAAGGAATCCACAGTCTTTAACAGTTATCTGAAGTACCCTCTGAAATTCTTTCTTCTAAACAGCAGTTAAAATCTGGAGGTGCCTCCAGATGGAATCGGAAGCACTGAAGTTACTTTGTCACTTCCATCACTGGCAGTATTCTACCCCTACCCTACAACAATGTTGCAGTGCAGGGAGGACGTCTGGAGGCACCCTGGGAAGCAATTTGTCAATTATACTACAATTGGCTGCAGTTGTTCTCTTACGGTTGTATGTTATAGCTGTAGGTGTCAATGTGCATACATGCATGCATGTATAGCCAAAATTTAAGGTAGAGATTTTTCTTCCTAGTCTTCATTCAAACCCTATTTTCATTTGGGGGAAATTATTGTGGCTTCCCTTAAGGTAATTGGAACTGAAGAAAATGACATGAATGGCTTCTGAGATTAAAAGATCTGTGTATACAGATCTTCTGTAGCATTTTTTTTTATTTTGAACTTCTTATTTTGAAGCATGCATGTATTTATTACATTGATCTCTTAGGTTTGCAAACCAAAATGTATTTCTGTGATTAAGCAAAATGTTATGGCATTTTCTCCAAGCATCCAGGCTTGCCTTTAAAATGCATAAGAAGACCTCTACTGTGGGGTTTTAATGTGTGCTTTTAAAGGGACACAGCAAAATGTTGCCTCTGACCTCTCTTCATGAGAGCAGGAAAATGTGTTAAAGTGAAACAGGAATGCTTAATACTGCTTAATACCAAAACACGGTCTCATTTAGTAAATTGTGTTATACTGAAACTATGCAAACTGAGTTTGTTTAAAATGGTGCCTTATTGCATTTCATGCTTTCAGTGAGACAAAAAGATTTACATTTCCTGGGCCAGTGCAGGGTCATGCCCATTTCTAGCCTACTCTCTTCTGTATTCTTGTGCAGACTAGCATGTCTCTGTCCCCTGGTAGTGTGCTACATCCACACTGAACGCAGCACACTCCAGTCTAGATGGCCAATTGGTCATCTAGAACAGGATACTGGTGGATCTATCGGTGGTTTAGGCTGCTAGACTGGACTTGGGAGGTGTGCGAAAGGGCACAGCCACAGACCTCTGTGGTCCAGTTCAGCAGGGGGAACCGTTTCATTTGTGCACTGCATTACACCACCAAAATGGGTCCCCCTTAGAGATGTGCAAGAATATCTGAAACATTCAAAATTCAATCGAATTCATTTGAATCTGGACATTCAAATTCAAATCGAATGTCTATACATTCATTTTTTAACATTTGAACAAATTCAAATGTTTCGAATCATTAGTGCAAATTATTAGGACATTTGTATGTGTAGGGATATGTACGCATTACATATGTTTCTGTACACATCTTATTCGTATCTGTACGCATTTGTACGGATACGTATGGGACGAAAACGGGATGCGTACCAATGCATACAGACACAAACAAATGTTGTCGGCATTCATAGCATCAAATATGGATTGAATATTGGTACAGATAGATATGAATGTATTCAAATTGGTTCAAACTGGAATATATTCATTTTTTCTCTATGGCTGTGTTCCCATTACAAGCTTAAAACGGTTTCAAAACAGTTTTGATCCTCGCAGTCCCCACGTCAGGTTGGCTTAACATGCTTTCCGCGTGTTAAATCGCCCCAAAGTGTTGTAAATATTAACACTCATTTCAACAGGTCTTGCTCCAGTTCGTGCACTTGAAATGTTTTACATTTCTTGCTGTGGGAACCATACCGTTTTAGTGGGATGAGAATGCATGTTTAGGGTTTCCCTTCCCCAATAGCTTGCTTCCAAAGATAGTGATTTTACTGTAAAAATCTACCCCGTAAGCAGCCGTGACACTGTAGCAATCTACCCACTTCACACCTGATAACAATGTTGCAATTTGCGCAATTCTGGAAGTTCTGACCTTTAGAAAGGGAAAAGAAAGGAAAGCAGCTGCAAGTTCAGGGGGATGTGTGAATGTTGGCTGTGGCTGTGGAGTGAGCGGGCGAAGGGGGCTTGAGTTGCCACTGCTGCTATGTGCCCTGGGTAATGGGGAGAGGAGGGGAAAGAATCGCTGGCTGCCCGCTGCCATTTTTCATCCATCCAGGCAAGCGGCAGCCACCCAGCTAGACTTCATGAAGGGGTCCCTTATGGGTGGCGTGTTCACGCCAGGAGGAAGAGGGCAGGGCAGGGCAGCCCTGAAAAGCGGCTTTTAGAAAGTAGCCACTTGAGTTCCTCCTTGAGTCACGTACACCACGTATGATCCTCAGAATCCAGATCGAACGGGATTAAGTTGAAAGTAATGGGATCAGGCAAATTCGTGTTAGCATCCGGTTCTATTATTTCGGTTTAGGAAAACTGTTTTAAGGTTGTAATGGGAACCAGGCCTATGTGTATGAATTCAGACATTTGAATATTCAATTAGAATTGAATGTCAAAAATTGCATTTGTGCACACCCCCTAGTACCCCTAGGGCTCTGAGACCAGGAACGGAAGAGGAAGAGGAGGAGGAGGAGGGGGAGGAGGAGGAGGAAGAGGAAGAGCTGGCTTTTATATCCTGCTTTTCTCACCCATTTAAGGGGACTCAAAGCAGCTGACAATGCTTTCTTCTCCCAGTAACAGACACTGCTTGATCTGCTTCTCCCGCCCCACAATACCAGCCTGAAGGCTGTTGAATTCCCTCAGCCACTACCCCTTCCCTGCCCGCCCACCCACCCACCCACCCTCCTTCCTTCCTTCCTTCCTTCCCCCCCCCCCCGGCCTTGTACAAACCCACCAACCACCTCCCTGCCTTGCTTGACTCTTCCTGTCCCAGTGCTCATTTACAATCAGATTCCCCCCTCACCATGGACTTTTCCTGCATCTTCCAGTGCCATTTTCTACTCCTCTCTTGTTTTCATCCCAAAGCACAACCAATTGGATGTGTTTGATATTGAAAGGACTGGCTGCTTGCTTGTGGCTGATAGCCTTGCTTGCCCCATGGGCAACTTGGTAACTCCCTAGGTACTAAGAACTCCTTGACCTATGCCCAAAGGCACAAGGGTAATGTGCTATTGAATGGGACAGGATTGGAAAATGGAAGTCTGGTGCCATAACCCCAAGGTTAAAGGGCTAAAATGGAAACAGCCTTGCTGCCTTTATTCTGTATTAGTCGAGTTCATTTTATTAGTGAATATGAACAATATCTAAACAATAAATAAACAATAAATAAACAAGATCAAATGCCAAATAAAATAAAGATAGACATGTTTTAATGACATTTATATACCACTTTTTTTAAAGCACTTAAGAAATCCTGCATGCCTCCATTTTATCCTCACATCAACCCTAGGAGATATAAGAATCCTGCTGGATTGAGCCACAGACCATCTAGTCCAGCATCCTGTCACACACAGTGGGCCACCAATTGCTTATGGGCATCTCAAGCAGAAGACATGGGCAAAACGCTCACCTGAGGCCTTTTCGCACAGGCCTTTCCGGTACGCGTGGAAGACAGCTCCGGACGAGGCATTCGCATTGCCCGAGCGGGGCTTGCGCCGCCTCGTGTCCGGAGCTGTCTTCCACGCGTTCCGGATGCAGAGCACTTTAAAGTGCTCTGCATCCGTTCCAACGCGTACGAGCCGCCCCGGCGCGTTCCGGGAGAGAAGCGTTCGCACGCTTCTCTCGCTGACAGCCGTCGGCACGCCCCCAGGGCCCGACTTGCCGGGCCGGCGATTGCGCCGGCGCGGCGAAGCCGGTAGACGGGACCCACCGAATCGGGGTTCCCCTTTCCCATCTGCCAGGGTCAGTGACCCTGGCAGATGGGACAGGGGAACCCCGATTCGGTGCGTCCCGTCTGTCGTCTCTGACGGCCGCCGGGACGTGGCTCCTTCCCGGGTCCGGCAGCCCCAATGGGGCTGCCGAAGCCGGGGAGCCACCAGCATCGGCGTCCTGTCGCCCCTTTCTGGGGTGGCAGGAGGTCGATGTTGGGCTGGCTGGGGGCGAGGAACGCCTTGGGCGGCCGGAGCGCATCGCTCTGGTCCCCCAAGGGTCCCCCCTGCCCCCATCGCGGCCATCTGCGGGGCACGAGGGCCCCGCAGATCAGCCACCCCCCTCCCCAGTCCCCAAAACCCCCACCCCCAACCACCCTCCGGCCCGGACAAGGTGAACTGCTTGTCCAATAGGGGGCCTAGGTGGGCTGCGTCCTGCGCGATCCCACAATGCCACCCTCAGTCGGACGCTGGACGGCCACGAGGTAGGTGATTCCTCTCGCATGCGTCCTCCCAGGGCCCTGGGGGAGGGGGGGAAACATCTTCGCTCTGTGGGTGCCTGGATGTAGGCACCCACAGAGCGAAGATGGGCCCGATCCGGGCCGGAGGGTGGTTGGGGGTGGGGGTTTTGGGGACTGGGGGGGGCGGGGGACTCATCTGCGGGCTGGAGGCGCCTAGATCCAGGCGCCTGCAGCCCGTAGATGGGCGAGATCGGGGCGCGGGGCGAGCCCTTGGAGATCAGAGCCAGGGGCTCTGATCTTCAAAGGGGTCCTGCCCCATAGGGGCCTTGCCCCGGGCCCCATGATGGGTGCCCGGGTGCCCGGGCATCTTCGTGCCAGGTCCCGCGGGCCCGATCCGGGCCCGTAGAGCTGGCACGAAGCACGGGGCGGGTGGCTTGACAGCGCTGCCCGCCCCTTGGCTGCTCTCACCCAATGGGCGGCAGCGCTGCCGGCCGAATCCCCGCCCCTGGCCGGCCTTTGCCGGGCCAAGACAGTTCCGGGCGCTTTTACCGTTCACAGACAGGCACGCCGGAACGCGTTCCGGCGCGCCTGTGTGTGAACAGTGAAAGCGCCCGGAAGTGTCTTAAGCTGCCCGCCTGCACGCGTTCCGTTTGGAACGCGTTGCAGTGCGAAAATCCCTCTACTCTCAAGTCCCAGCAAATGGCCTTTAGAGGCATCCTGCCTGACTCCCTGGCTTGAAGGATAAACCTAGGCATCCATTCTAATTGATACACCTGTCATCCATGAATTTGCCTAACCCTTTCTTGAAGCTATCTAGGCTGGTTTGTTGTCACCACCTCTTCTGGCAGCAAATTCCACAGCCAATGTTAGGCTGAGATGCAGTAGCTGTGTTCAGATGCTGTTGAAAAAGTGACAGGCATCCGTATGCATGGCACGTAGATCAGATAGTTGCAGAAAGGACAGGGGGGGGGGGAGTGTCTGAGAGATGCCCTTCACTGGCACAGCAATGGCACAGTTGATACATCCTGTCAAAAATTTTCCACAAAGCATTCACCCCAGGATCATTTTCTGTATCTCTGAAAAGAGTCCTGGGAGGAAGTGTCATAGCTGGGAATCTAAGGTTTTCCGGCTTTGATGTTTGTGTGGCAATGAGCAGCATACAACAGCATATTTCCTTCTTCCGTAGGTAGAACAGAGAGCTCGCTCTGGCCCTTGTAGTGACAGGAAGTTCCATGGTGCAGATCCTGCCTATACCGCCGCACACAGCTGTCCACCTCATCTCCTTCTCTCTCATTGGGCCGGGCCTCTTGCCAGAAGGTGTGTGGAAGCTTGACGTGGCATCTTCCACTATGACTGTTCAGGAGGGCAGGGGGTGGTCATAACCATCCACCAAAAAAAGCAATGTGGGTGACAATGGGCTACTGTGTTTAGCTTGTCTCTTCCAAAGGCTATAGTAGGAGCCTCTCAGCCCTCCTCCCTTTCCCACTGCTTTCCTCTGTGTTCCCATGCGGCATTAAGAGGTTCTGCCACTGCATTCTGCAGCAGCCATTTTGTGAGAGAAGCCGTTAGAATAAGAGTGTCTGAGTAGCCTTAGTGCAAGAGGAATGAAGGAGGTGCTGTGTTGACCCTTATTCTGCCTAATATTCTTCAGACTGGGTCAGACAAATACATCCCAGTATTTTAGCGGGGACTTTGTTCCTGCTCCCTAGTTCCAAAGGAACGGCACAGCTCCGCCTGGCTCAGCTGCTCAGATGGCTGTGGCAAAGAGACTCCTCACTTCTCTGCATGGCCTGAAGGTAGCATTACCACCTTTCCCCATGATGGCAGCGGTGGTTCTCTTAAGTGGGCAGCAGCAAGGAGATGTCCGATCTAGGTGGTCTGATGTGCTTGTGGAGAGCAATTCTCAGATCCACAGCTGGTTCCTAGGGCTTTTAGGGTATCAAAACATAACAAAGCCAGCAAGAGCCTTTAATGTGAAGAGAGAAAAGATCACTTTTCCCTGCATAGGTACCTGAGGATACGGACAAGGCCTTAAAGGAGAAACCAGGTCTGTCATCATCAGGAGGAAATTGATGGATGTAATCACACAGGGTTTTTTGGGGGGGTATCCATTTTTTGAGATCACCCCATATGTGAAGTCAGTAAACTCCCCCATGGCAGACAGTTTTAAAAATAAGCGGCTTACCTTCTTTTTCTTCCTTGTCATTGCCTTCCTTGCTCACCTTTCATTGGCTGCGGTAGCCCAATTTTCCATGGATGTGATTGGTTGGTGGTTGTAGGCTGTGATTGGTTCAGGAGCCTTGAAGCTTCCATCCCATCTGACCCAAACTCCCTGAGTCGCCTTGGAGTGATTATTTCAGGTCTGCAAAAGGGACGCCCAGACCTCTGGTCTCAGTAAAGCGACTCGCTCTGTGTGTATGTGCGTTCCTTGGATCTCAAATTTGCCCTGAAGGTATCATCTCTAAGTAGGTGTCTGAACACATCCTACGTCACAACAAGAATGACACCAGAGAAGTGCCCTGAAGTCCAGTTCCCACTATTACAGCCCCTCTCCCCTTCTCAGGTTATCCTTCTCTCAGGAAGACACTACTCTTATTTCTAAAATAAAATCCTGTAATACTAGCAGCTCCAGAACAAAACGTTCAGCTCCTCAACGTCTTAGCCTTAAAAACAGTGCTTCCTGTACCTTGGGGGTGAGAAGTCCATGTCCTTCTCATGTACTGGAGCTGGGAAGGATGGAAACTGGAAATCCACAGGTTCAGCATCTTTGCTGCCCATATGAAGAGTTTGTACAAAATCTCTGGATTGTGTGACGTGAAGCCACATCCCTTCAAAATGTGTGTGTGTGTGTGTGTGAGAGAGAAGGGAAGCTTCTGATTCAGAGTGACAGACAAGTAAGTAATTGACTAGGAGCAGCTTGACCTAGGACAACACTTCAGTGTTAATAAGACATGGAGGGGGGGGAATACTCCCATTTATCATCTGGTCCATCGGGCACACAAGTTATAGAACAGCTTGCTAGGTTGTGGTGTAGTCCTTATTTTGTTTCTGTCGTGGCCGCAGAACATAGCAGAGATAGCTTTGAATCCTTCCTCTGTTCTGCTGTCACGGAAGAATGTTCGTGTCACGGTGACCTGACCAGGCGCTCGGTTGCACACACATGGCGCGGCTTCCAGAGGGTTACTCAGTCAGGCTGACAGGCCCGCCTCTTCTGATTCAAAGGCAGAGACAAACTTGAACTGTGCTGGAGCTGGCAGCTGTTAACCCCCTTCACAAGTGGTTTGGCAGTGCTCAGGTTTATGATGATTCACAGCATGGCAGTGACTTATAGGGCGTAATGCTGGTCAGCACATCACTGCTCTGTAAGGTATAGTCACTCTGTTTTGTTATGTGGGATTTGGCAGGTGAGGCTGCATTACCTGGCCCAGGTGTGTGGTTGATTTCATCCTTGCGTGATTTGTCTTTTCTTCTTCTTTTTTTTTCATACAAGAATCCCTGGGGTCCACTGATTCAGTTTTGAAGAATCAGAGTGCATGCTTGACAGTTCTTGAGAATTAAGCATAACCAGGGTTTTGTTATGGAGCACAGCATGTTCATTTGACTTCATACGAAACAGAGGAATCTTTCTGATTTGGAGCCGTCAGCAACCACATAGTTCTTAGATGCCCCTTCACTGTGGGTTAACTATCTACTTCTGCATATTCCTGACCATGCCTTAAGGATAACAGTAAATTATAAATAATGCCAACCATTTTATTTCTGAATACATCTCATTATTTGTGTCATTTTAAAAAGCCATGACAGTGGTAGAAGCAGCAGTACATTGGTACACTGAAGAGATTGTGATTTCCCCATTCTCAGAAAAAGGGGGAAATGATTTTAATTAAGAGAAACCTTGAGAGGCTTCCCAGAGGGAATTTAGAACTGTAAAAAAAATACAGGCAAGAGAAAATTAGGAGCAGATTTTTAACACCATAATTTGTCTTTTTGTATCATGTTGTCTGCATATTTTCAGCAGGATCTGTAAACAAAATTAATATTTTTGCAATTTGATTATGGTATTTTTTAGCCAGTTGTGCAACTTCATGTTCTTTGATGCTTACTGAGAATAATCCAACACTACAAAATTAAAGTAGTTCAGTTGCCATTATATTTACTTTTATGTGGGAACTGTCAATCCAGAATTTGGTCTCGTGGTTAGGGAGACGGACTCTTATCTGGTAATACCAGGTTAGATTCCACCCTCCTCCATGAAGCCAGCTGGGCGACCTTGGGCTAGTCACAGCTCTCTTCTGAGCTCTCACAGCCCCACCCACCTGGGGAGAAGAACAGGTGGTTTGTCAGCCGCTTTGAGTCCCCTTAAATGGGTGTGAAAAGTGGGATAGAAAAGCCAACTCCTTCTTCTTCTTCTTCTTCTTCTTCTTCTTCTTCTTCTAATATAAATATAATATTTTGGGGGGATAATTTGAAATAGATCCATGAGGAATTTACTCCTAGATCATTTGCAAACCAGGGGTATTTATAGTGGCAGTGGCTGTAGCTCAGTGGTGGAGCAGACAGCCTGGAAAACAGAGGATTGCTGGTTCATTCCCCACAGTCTCTCACCCAAAGTAGGAATGGCAAACCATTTCTATATATCTGTCAAGAAAACTGCATAGAGGGGCCCGTGGATAGAATCATAGAATCATAGAGTTGGAACGGACTGTACCAATGCAGTCAGCCAGGAATCATCTGTAACTCAGTGGTTCTCAACAACAACATTTCTAGTATCCTCATTCCTCAAGGTCCCATATGTTTTATTCAGGAGTCTGAGGAGGTCTACCTGGATATTGAGTCTTCTGGCTGGTGGCAAAAACATATAAAGCAAGGTTGATGGTGTAATCTTACTTGTGTAGGAAGTTTAGTCCTGTGCAGGCTTACTTAGGCTGCGTCCCCATGGGGGAGGGTTGTGGTCTGGTGATGGATGTGAACCATGTGTGATGATCTGCTCCAGGGGTGAGAGGGCAACAGGCAAGAACAGGCCAAATAGGCCAGTTACCTGGGCCATTTCCAGTTCAGCACAGCTCCCTGGAAGCTGGCCCTAAAGGCATTTCCCGTCCCCAACATTCTCTCCATGGAGAGCGGGTGAAGCACCTGAGGGTTAACCATCATTCCTGAGCATCATAATCACACTGCAGAATCCTAGAGTGGCGGGTGGAGAGATCCAGGAGTTCGATGGGGGATGCTGTGTGTAGGCTTAGTGCCTCAGAGGTATCCAAGTGCTTGGATGCTCTACTCCGGGGCCAGGTGTGTGGGGTAGCTTTATGACACCTATGTGGCTGCAGCCTTAGAAGCAGGACCTGCAATTGGACTTCTTCTTCCCCGGCAATTACCATTAAGACTTGCATTTAAACGGCATGAGGTGATCTGTGGAATTTAAACCATTTAAACCAGAACGCAAAGGCTAACTTTGATGGGGTATAATTACAATTGTTGTCACCCTGCTTAAAAGGTTTAAAGTTAGGTTGGGGAGAATTTTTGGAACAGAACTGTGTGTGCCTTTACTACTTTTAAAGAATTTCTGTGAACTATGCGATGCAGATTCTTAACTTGTATGTTTGTAAGTTACAAGCCATTGGGAAGAAGGAGAATTCTTGGCTAGTCTGACTTTCCTCTTGTGTTGTTTAGTATAGTTTAGCTGCCTCTTCTTTGAGGACGTGCATTGAAATGTGTCAGTTTCTGAGAAGATTCCAATACATAGAAGAAACAGCCACAAAACCTATTAGTTGGAATAGTTGAACTGATATAACAATAGACTTATCTACTGAAATGTTTAGATGTCCCCCCCAAAAAAACAAGAGGGACCAGATCAAATTTACTCTATATTTCTCAAGTTTGCTTGCTGACTTCTCTTCATTCTTGTTATTATTGGTTAGTTTCTTTCATACACTTTCTGTAGGCGATTTAATTCCATCATGTGTATTACTCCTGTTTGTATTTTCCACTGTTATTGTTTATCTGATAGAATGAATTAAGAGTGTATATCTTGGGCATCCCAACACTCTGTTTTCTTCTTATGAGAGGGAGAGTACCTTGCATTTAATTCTTTCTCAATTAAACTTGTGAGACACAGAATGAAGAGAGTGAGGTCTTGTTTTTTTTAGTGTACAAAAAATTAGAAATAACGTATTGTTATTGGGGTTAGAAAATAGTAAGGACTGGAGGAAAAAGAACTTATTTCCAATCAGCAGCATATTTTAGCTGATGGATTTTTTGCACCCACCTTTGAAAAACAAATTAAATTGTACTTCTGTACTTTCTAGAAATGGATTTAAATACCATTTGAAAGAAACAAATCACCCTGGAGATTATTAAGGATAAGGAAAGGAAGCCAGTGTCAGCTCGCTCCTATGACTTCCCCAAGTACTGTCTTTATTTACCACATTCATTTTATTTACCACATTCACATTTACTTAATAACAGGGGACTGCTTTTCGGCCGGACTAGAGTCCAGTGGTCCAAGCCTGCAGAACTCTGATTGTATTCTTGAGCAATTCTTTCCTGGCTTGATGGTTAAGTTTCAAAACTCACATTTCATATATGCTTCTAAGACAGCCAGAAAATGTAATACAGGACAAAAACGTAGGAAGAACTAAGTCTAGCCTGACCATCAAAGCCTCTGCATATTGGTTAGATAAAATGCATGTTGCCTGGAGAAAGTCAAGCCATAGATCCTCAAGAAAGCTGGTTTCTTTTCTTTTTCTTTTTTTCATTTCCTGCAGCTTTTATGAGATGCTACAGGGAAATCCAAGAAATCTGCATTATAATGCTTGGTTTCCTGTAGGGGAGGAATGACAAGAGACCTTAGATGCTGCTCGATTGCCTAATGTATTTATTGCCATATCATATATTAGGTTTTAGCAAGCAGCCTTCTTTTTGTACCAGACTTGCAGCCTATTGATTTGGGAGCTGTTCTCCAGGACTCCAGGGAAAAAATAAAGATGCCAGAGTGTCTGGGAGCCGTCAGCTTTCATTTTATGGGGAAAAGAAATAGGCTTTCCTCATTAGAGAAGCTTACCAATTGAGAATGAAGTGTTAGCATTTGAAGGGTTGGTGCTATTTTGGTCCTAGAAAACAAAACAATTATCCTCTGTCTCTCTCTCTCTGTGCATTTTTGGTTTGATTTTGTCTTTTGTTTAAATTAAAATCAAATAACAGTAACAAAAAAAAAATTAAATCTAATACATCAACAATAGATCAGAATAAATAATGTGGAAAATGTACATGTTCAATTTGCAAACAGCTGTAGATTTAAATGTAAGACAAAAGAGAGAGAGGTTAGTTATAGCTATTTCAATATAAATTTCATAGTCGTAGAAAGGGCATATTCATTGCTAGTTTGTTCTAGAGATAAGATTAATGGGTTCCTAACCTCAAAATATGAATATCGCTCCTTCCACCCCATATATTGGATATATTGCATTGTAATTAGTTCTGTGACTGCATATTCTAGTAGTTTATTATACCACGTTGAGAGAGTGTAATTTCCATTTCCTAGCTATTACATTCTTTTCTGCTAATAATAGGAAATGTAAAAGACATTTTACGTTTTTTGTTAAATTACTATCAGATATAATATGAAGAATGCCTAGTTCTGGTGTGAATGTAAAGGGTATGTCTATTAGTTTACTTGTTTCTCTTTCTATTAGTTTTGATCATGTTTCTCTTTCTATTAGTTTTGATTAGTTTTTAAATCCTGTTGTTAAAATCCCTGGCAGATAGAGAAAACCTTGTCTTTCTTCTTCTGTGTCAACAACACACAAAGAGATATCCCTTTTTTCAAGGACATTTTGTAAGACCAAATTGTCCCCCCACCCTGAGACTCTAATCTGCCAACTCAGTTTTGAGTCTCAGCTTGATTCCATCAGTGTTGTAAAAGGAACTGGTTTTATTCTGTGGAGTGGATACGGTTTATAATTATTTAAGGAGTACAGTACTTCTTCACACAGTGCAGAGACTTCCAACGTAGGGTGCGTCAAGATGACAATTGAAGGATTTAAAGAAAATCCTGTGATTACCTTTTGCTGCTCTGCCAGTAAGATGCAGGAGGCAATTGCTGGCCTTTACGTGTGTCTGCCAGCTCCTATTGTTATCATCACGTTTGCTTCCAACTGGAAACAGCCCAGTGCCCACCGACTTCCATTTGTTTTTTCTGCATGCTTTGCTGACTTCCACTTAGCTGCAAGAGCAGTGATAACGGAAGAAGCTGGCAGACAGGTAAGCAGCACTGCTAGTGCAGGAAACCTAACATTGTTGCAAGGTTTTCTGTAACAGCAATATTACGGGACATTGCCCTGATATTGTGGGACCATATCAGGAATACCTCAATGACATAGAGCGTTCTTAAGATAATTCTAGGAGAATTGGGACATGCCATTAGGCCATTGTAGATGTTCCAGTGAGTTGTCCGGGGCATCACATTTCCATTCTTGACAGCATAAGGTGCCTACCAGAGAATGCAACACCCTCTAGATTGATCCAGTGGTTAAGGAGCTGGACTCTTATCCGGGAATTCTGGTTTGATTCTACCCTCCTCCAGGAAGCCAACTGGGTGATTTTAGGTTAGTCACAGCTCTCTTCTGAGCTCTGTACAATTCTCTTCTCTGTACTCTTCTCTGTACAATTCTGGTCACCACACCTCAAAAAGGATATTGTGGAACTAGAGAAGGTGCAGAGAAGGGCAACCAGAATGATCAAGGGGCTGGAACACCTCCCTTACGAAACCAGGCTGCAACGCCTCGGCCTCTTCAGTCTGGAGAGACGACGTTTAAGAGGGGACCTGATTGAAGTATATAAAATTATGCATGGTATAGAAAAAATGGATAGAGAAAATTTCTTTTCTGTATCACACAATACTAGAACCAGGGGGCACTCTATGAAGCTGATGGGTAGGAGAGTCAGGTCTGACAGGGGGAAGTATTTCTTCATGCAGAGGGTCATCAGCCTATGGAATGTGCTGCCGGAAGAGGTGGTGACAGCTACTAGTCTAGATTGCTTTAAGTTGGGTTAGACAAATTTATGGACGACAGATGTATCAATGGCTACTAGAACGAATGCCTCGGTGCATCTTTCATGCTGGTGGGTGGGTGGGAACTGGGGCGCTTCTAAGGCCATTTGCTGGGATTCTAGAGCAGGAATAGGTTTGTCCTTGTCTCTGCTTGAGATGCCCATGAGCATTTGGCGGGCCACTGTGTGCGACAGGATGCTGGACTAGATGGGCTGTGGCCTGATCCAACAGGGCTTCTCTTATGTTCTTATGTTCTCTCACAGCCCCTCCTACCTCACAGGGTGTTCTGTTGTGGGAAGAAGAATAGAAAGATTTGTCAGCTGCTTTGAATCTCCTTAAATGGGTGAGAAAAGAGGGACATAAAAGCCAACTCTTCTTCCTGAAGTAGCTGGAAGCAAGGATATGAAATAGTGCTTAGAGGGGGACTGTGTTGCCTGTGATATCTTTGGATGCCCTCCTGTGCTGGAAGTGAAGATATGGAAGTGCCCAGAGGCTCCATCTACATTGAGTCTTCCTCTCCCATGGTCCTGCTGCTGCAGACACTGCCTTAGATTGCATTAAAGATTTAGGTGAGTTAATGTAACTAATGGCTGCAAGGCAACACAGCAGATGCAACATACCTCCAAATACCAGCATATGTGGATCACAGAAGGAAGACCACTATGGAGCCTAAATGTTGCCTGTGGGCTTCCCAAAGCTGTCCTGTTTAGCCACTTTTAGAAGAGAATAAATGGATCTGATATAACTTGGTTTGATCGAGTGGCCTGTGGAATGGGCCAATGAGATAGTGGAGGGGAGGAGAGTAGGACATCTTGTGAAAATGAGTGAGTAGTTTTGATATTTGCTGTGAGTTGGTGTTGTACATGAGAAGAAAAAAGGTCTTAGCACTTTAACCATGTGGGTTGAGTCCTTTAAAACCATTTAAAACGCGAAATGAGAGCAACTGTCCATTAACAGCTGACAGTTTCTTAAGACCTAGTAGTAGGAAGGTCTCTTGGCAGTATTTGTGCCTTGATATAATTTACAGCAATGTTCTTCTGCATTATCATCTGTATAAGTACCGTATTATTTGTACACATTTCAAGCTATACATACCCTTTATGAAAGTCTGTGTCCCCTTTTTGTGCCATGGATTGGCAGCTATCCTAGGGTGTTTTTCAACTGTCACTAGAAGTACCCATTAATGGGTACATAATGGCATTTTTGTACCCATTAATGGGTACTTAATGGGTACTTCTAGTGATAGTGGAAAAACACCCCTACTTGACTCTCTATATTCCTTACCCATGCAGATGAGTTCTCTTAATTGGTGTTATATCTGAAGCAGAAGAAAACTAACTCAAATACTTATTTTAAGAAAATATTAACAGCATCTCACATGCCATTAGTTCTTTTCTGGCTCCTGGTACCATTTCCTTCCAGCTGCTACTATCCATTCTTCCAGCCACTATGCAAGCCAGTCACCCTGGACAAAGGATGGTGGAATAGGGCAAACCTCTGGTTAGCATGCTCTGTCTAATCCTTTTTTAAAGCTATCCAAGATGGTTACTGTCGCCAGTTATTCTAGAGCGTCTCCTGGTTCTAATGTTCAATCAGATCGTCTCTTCAATACCGTTTAGACATTATAGCCCAGTCTTGTATGGGACTTGTTCATTCTGGTTGCTCATTTCTGCCCTTTTCCCACAATATCCTTTCTGAGGTGTGGGGACCAGAATTGTGCACAATATTCCAAATGTGGTCTCACCATGGCTACAATGATACTCGCTGATCTATTTTCTATTCCCTATAAGTTGCCGTGCACTGGGTTGATAACTTCATCAGGCTGTTCACCAGAACCCCAAGAACCCTTTCTTGATCCATCACAGAAAACCCTGATAATTACTTAGTTCCCCATTTTGTGCTGCTTTTTCAAGGAATTATGGCTTAGGAACAAAGAAAGTAAGGTGTGTAAGGATCAATACAGAAGGATAATTTTATTTAAATTCAACCATCTTTCTCTATTCTTTAAAACGGTGTTGCTCAGTCTAGACCAGAGGTGTCAAACTCAATTTTGCAGAGGGCCGGATTAAAAAAAAAAAAGTACTGTCAGGGCCAGGGGGTGTGGCCGGGGGCGTGGCCGGGGTGTGGCTAGGGCACAGAGGAGGGGCTGGGGGCGTGGCCGGGGCATGGCTAGGGCACAGAGGAGGCTGTCCATGGTGGCGCCCGCGCACTCGGGCAGTGGAGGGTCCCGCCGCGTGCTCGCTCACCTCGCCTCGCCTCACCTCGCCTCCTTCGCGCCCAAGGAGGACAGCGGCGGGCGCAGGCCGTATCTTTGACATCCCTGGTCTAGACTATTATCTTTAACTGCTTTCTTTGCCTTTGAGTTTTTTTATTTCTCCCAGTCCCATATCCTTTGGACCAAAGTTGTTGTTGCTGTTGTCGTTGTTGTTCTTCATTGTTTTTCACTTTTCTCTCTGCAGTTCACGAAGTGTCTGGGTGGTTTGGTTAGTAACAACACTGTAGACTAACTAGCCATCCTCCACTTCCTGTTATGTGGGGCCTTCCAAAAAGAAAGGCCCCAGTTTTTTATCATTCTTTGGAATTTCACAGACATTTGAAACCTTGGCCAAAACAACAGAAGGACATAAATCTGTGCAGCAGCAGATACAAGACTTCAATAGAACAAAAGCAAAAAACAAACAAACAAACAAACAAAAACCCACACCAAGACAGAGCATGACAAGACTCCCTGAGGCTATTTGATCACTCTGCAGGTTCGTTCAGGACACCAGCTTGTATCTGAGACAAGTTATGTCATAGATATGCAGGATCAGAAATATGGGATATTTTGGGTATTCTTTTACTGGTGCCAGCCACTTCTTGCTTTGTCCTGTTGCTTCATAGGGCCTTTCTGCAGGCATGCTAAGATCTTCCCTATTAGTGTGGAATACAGGAGGCCCTGCCCACCACTGGTACACTTCATCCACACAGGTTCACCATTAGACCTCAACAGATCATGTGGATGAGTGGTTGTCTCTGGTCCAGACCTACTGGTCCAGATCCCACCAGAGGCCTATTCACACTTAGGCCACTAATCAACAAGTAGTGAACATCTGGTGAAGAGCATACACACATTGACTTAGGCTGCTACAGCCTACAAACATGCCTGCCCTTCCAGAAGCTCACTAATTGTTGATTAGGTGTGGAGCAGGAAATGTGAACCCCGGACACAAGATGGCTTCCCAGGCAATGCAAAGATTTCATTGCCAGCAATACAGCTGTAGTTCTGAACGGACTGTGAAGGCATCTTCACAAACTCATTGTCACAGTGCATACTCCTTGACGCCATGCCCACAACCTTCTTTGTTCCATTCAACATGCAGATGCCCCATTGCTTGTTCCAGATCAGACAGTGATAGTTTGGTTGTGGCGCCAAATTATCAGGTCCACCGCTAATTCAGATTACTGTGCCCTTAGTAAAAATCTGATCTAGATGAGCACTAGTCCTGTGCAGATGATGCAGACTACGAGGCTCCTTGATCTGGATTACCAGGTAAGTGCAGAAAGAGCCTCAGTCATTTGTGCACTTTTATAAAGTCTTATACTTGAGGCCATGTGCTTCAAAATAGTACATGCAGTAACAGTATCATACTGAGTGTTGGGACTTCCTATTCACTTATATAGATACCATGAGATACTATTATCATTAACATCATTATACATCATTTATATGCATGTGAACAGCCTTGAGGTCTGGCCAAAAATGATGGGATTCCATGCCAAATCTTAAGCAGAGGCAGGAGATGCACAGTGCTAAAATGGCACCATGAGAGTGCTCAAAGGGCACAGGGATCACATGCCCTTTATCCATCTTGCACCCATCCCACCATAAATGCTATTAGTGGTGCCTTAGCAACAGAGGGGAAAAGCACTCTGAAAGTGCCTTTCCCCTCTCATTGGTCCCACTGCTGTGCCATTGAAGTTGTGGGCTTACCTGCACATCTTTCATAGTGACAAGCATAGCCCTCTTTCAGAAAGCACAGAAAATGGCTGACTTCCAGGGCATTTCCTTTGCTTTCCAAAATAGTCCCAGCTGGAACAAACATAGCTGGGGAATGAAAGTCCCTCAATTCTGATATTTCCACAGCCAAGAATCGTGGGGGCGTATGAGCAGCATGATTTCTGTTCTAAAGGCAAGATCGAGAACTATGGTCTTTATGATGGCAGGAACCACCACTGAGCAGACCCTGCCAGATTCTTTAGAAGTTCAATAAGTTAAGTGTAATTCAATATTATTGAATAGGCTATCCTTCTGAGCTTCTTTAAGACTGTTCTTTAAGCGTCTTTAAGGAGAAATATTTTCTGTGGTAAAATCTGCATTTAGAGTCAACTCACCAGAAAAGCATCTGTCAAGCAGGAGTGTTGCTTACTTGCAACATCTGTTCAGTGAATGCTGTTTACATTATTTCCCCCTTATTATGGACAATGCCAGTCTTACGTTGAAACAAGTCTCAGCAATGGTGACCTGTGGAAGAACTGGTTTGCTGATGAGAGGGGTTGTCTTGCCTCTGTCTCTTGACATTTGCCTCTTGTGAAAAACAAAAAAAGTGATTTGTCATCTTTCTTCTTCTCTCCTTTTCATTCTACATGGAACTTTAAAAAACAAAAACACACGCCAGGAAGATGGGAAATTCTTATGCCGGGCAGCTTAAGACAACACGTTTTGAAGAAGTTCTTCATAATTCTATTGAAGCTTCTCTTCGGTCAAATAGTTTAGTCCCTAGACCAGTTTTTTCACAGTTGTATTTAGAAGCTGAACAGCAGCTATCATCTCTAGAAGGTAAGAAATGCTCTTTTGAATTTGTTAGAAAACTATCAAGGATAATTTGAATGTGCTTTTTATTTGCTAATCTAAATATTGTCATTTATATTTAAGATGGTACTTCAAGAGTACTTCAATTTAACTCTTCATTGCACTGTAGTCACTGTAATTTTTTTTAGAAGGTCCAAAACAGTGACCTTCTAAAACAGATAAAATACAGATGTCCCATATAGAAACTTTATATAGTGGTGAATGTCACCTCACCGACTGTTGCTTAAATTTTTTTGCACATAGAAATCTAGCATGTCAGGAAGAAAGCCTTTTCCTTAGGCTGAATTAGGCTGAATCTGCAGAGATAAAAGGAAGTGCCAAGCAACCTCCCTGGGGCATGCAGTGCACCTCTGAGGATAATGGGGGGTCAGCAAGTGTCCTTCACTCAGAGTGGGAAAAGGGACTCTGCACCTTTCTGGACTTACTGGGGTTCTGAAGTGCACTAAGGGCCTCTCTTCCACATGTTGGGTACACTGCTGTACACTGCATCCACACAAGACAGAGAGCAACTCAGGTGAGGAGGAGACCCCTCATCTGGATTACCAGTGATCCTCAACTTCATTGTCTACTAGGATGTCAGCTTGGCCCTGTCCACATCACAGAGGCATGCAGAAAACACACCAACATTTTCTAGATTACCAGAAGGCTGACCCTGAAACTAGTCTGGGGACAGCATGGACCAGTATTGCTGAGCAGATGGTGGTCTTCAAGTTCTGAACCAGAAGACCTTGCTGGTCTAGCTCTACTGGTTCGGATCATTACCAGGTACATGTAGGTGCAAGACCCTCAGAGGGCGTTTGATGTCCTCAGGAACTCATTTATTATCCCAGTGAACAAAGGGCCCACATCACCTTAAACCTTCTTCAGTCCATCATCAGGTCTGACTGCTCACACCTTTTCATTTCTAACCATTTTATTTGTAGACTTTCCACCCTCCATTTGGACTTTCTTGAGTGAAAAGTCTTCAAATAAAACATATAGAAATGAAAAGGTATAAGCAGTCAGGCCTGAAGATGGACTGAAGGTTTAAAGTGAAGGTGTGACCACAGCCTAACTATGAAGAGGGGAAGGGATTCTAATTCAAGAAATATCCCCCTTTTTTCTGTTGGAATACATTCATTCACATGTACAGAGTTTAGAGTTATACACTCTCTTGGAGAGATAAGTCCTTTCAAGCACAGATAGAAATATGAATCTTTTTTTTTTTTTTTTGCTTGCCTTACCTTGGCTCCTAAGGCTTTGTTCTGACACCTCAGAAAATGGCACCTCAGAGAGACAGTGCACCCTCATATTCCCAACCAGAGACGTGCACAACCATTCAGAAAATTCATTATTTGTACAAATTAGTAAGAATTCGGATATTTGTATACGAATCGAATGTTATGACATCTGTACATTGATGTTCATACAAATATGAATGGTTTGGAACATTTGTACGAAGCTTCGGAACATTCGTGAAATGGGGATTGAGTTGTTCTTACGTTCTTATGGGGAGGTGGAAAAGCGGCTACACCAGTCACATCTGCAATGGTTCCAGAGTGAATTCAACGTGGTTTGAGAGGGAATGGAAAGAGTGGATTCAGGGTGGATTTGATGTTTTCAGAGCGGATATGTTATGAGATACGTATCAGATACATATCAGATACATATGTGTTCATATCATATATTTGTACGCATTCGTACGAATGCATTTGTATTGAATAGAATCCTACCACATTCGAAGGGGATTTGTTTGAACAAATACAAATTTCCTTACATTCAATTCAATACGAATTGAATGCAAAAAATCCATTCATGCGCATCCTTAGTCCCAACCCTTTTCTAATCCACCTTTTTTTTTACCAGAATGTTCAGGAGGGGGGCGGGGAGAGACTGGTTTGTGGACAATCCCACCTTTAATCTGTTTATAAGCCTCATCAGAGGTAACTTTCTTTTCACTGTGTCTCATCACAGCCTTAGAAACAGTTCAGAATTGTCACCTAGTTAAGGTAGAAGTAAGTACAAACTGAGTTTAAAATGACTGTATATATAGGTTAATATATTTTGAAATGTAAAGTATTTGTTGTTTTCAGATAGCACTGATTTTGGCAAACCATTAAAAAAAAACCTAGTATTATAGCAACAGAACTCTTACAATTGCCTGAGGCTTGAGGTTTTGTTCAGAATCCTGCCTGTGAACTACAGATAGGCTGTTTTAATAGAGCCTGCGAGTTTTATAGTGTTTGTCGTCTTATTTTGCAGACAGCCTTTGTCAATCTCTGTTGCTTTTATCTTTTATATCACTTCCTTGGAGGTGAAAGTGCTTAAGTGTGGGGTTTAAAGGCATGAGATCGTTTTCCCCCAACACCCCATCTCAACTGGTTTTACAGCTAGACTTCACAAACTCACACAGACAGTATACGCCACAGGCTTGATTATCCTTCCAGTGTAGCTACTTCCGCCTGTTGATTGCTGCTTTCCCTTTTATTGGTGAGGAGAGCATTTCTTTTGAATTCCCCATAAATGTGCCCAGGTCCTTTCAAAACAGTCTGAGGTGTAGAAAAAAAAAATCATCTATGAAATACAGTGATATCTAATAGCATATGCTTTTTTTTTTTAAATACATTTTACTGAGATTAAACCCAACACATATCAACCAAAATTCTAATTAATTACATTTTGAAATGTTATAAGATCCCTCCTTTCCTTCCCTCCTTACCCATTTGATTACAGGTGAGATCTTAAACCAGTGAGGATAATTTTATTACTATAGTTTTTATCATAGGGAAGAGAGACAATTTTTACAAGACACTGTAAGGAGTTGTCGTTGCTTGCCAGACCCTCTTAGGAATGGAATCAAGTTTCACATCAGTCTCACATGTGTACATCATTTTGTTCCTCCAATTTTGCCATTTATGTGGGAAAAAAATATCACAGGTCTCCTATTCATGCTCCCTACTCCTTTTACTGAGTTCCTGAGATTTCATAGGTCCATCCCTCCCCCCCCAGGTAACAGCATCTGATGTCACAAAGTCAATTATGACTTCAGTGGGAATAAGAGGGCTTGTTTGCATGTGAATGTACATCTAGAGCGCAGATTGGTGTGCTCTGTAATACTCTATCCCAGTGGTTCTCAACCTGGGGGTCGGGACCCCTTTCGGGGTTGAATTACCCTTTCAGAGGGGTCACGATGAGTCTCCCATTGCCCTTCCCTCCCACTTCCCAGCTGTTCTGCACCTGTGGTTGGGGGTCTCCACAACATGAGGAACTCCATGAAGGGGCCGCAGCATTAGGAAGGTTGAGAACCGCTGCTCTATCCGCATGTCAGGTAGCCACCTCTGTCCCAGAGCATCCCAGATCCTCTGTAGCTGTGGAGAAGGTTTTACTTCTTGACTTTCACTCTTGCATGCAGTGTTCATATCACTTCCAGATGCAAATGCTGCATGGGGGTAGGGTCGCTGCGGCAGCACAGTTGTGTGCTGCATTATAATCACCATGGCAATGGCCAAGCACATGGTAGAAGTTTCTGCAGTCATCGCTATGGTGAATTGGATGGTCTGGGATAGACCGTCTGTAACAGAAGCACTCGGAGGTAAGTTAGGGGCAGTGCTGACAAACGGTGTAGTATGAACACCGGCTAGCAACCCTGGGTTTAACTTCAGTGGGATAAGTGCAGACAGGCCCAGACTCTGCAAGAACCTTAGCAAAGACAGGAGCTTTTTCACATTTGCTCAGTTTCTCAAATGAAACTGATCATCCCTAGGGAAAACAGACTACTTAAAAGCACAAAAACAGAATAAAATGTTTTTTTCTTTCCTACTTGTTTATTTCATTTTAAAATAAATCAATTCAGTTTTTCTGTGGGTTCAAAAACTGTGTCTCATATCTGACATGCAATCCATTATGCAGATGCTCATGGCATCATAGTAGCATAGGGTTGCTGTGGAAAGGTAGGCTGCTTTGAGAATATTTTGCCACTTGATTTGGAAAATCCCAAGGATATTGCAAAATATATCTCACTCAGTGTAATAGAGTTGGAAAAAAAAATAGAATGGAAAACACCCATAAAATATTAGGGCATTGCTGAAAGGATTAGTGTTTATATTCTTGTCCTTTCTTTCTCCTTTTTATTTTCTAAAAGGGAAGTGCCCATGTTCATAAGCGCCAGGCTAGACTATTGTAATGTGCTCTACATGGGTCTGTCCTTGAAGATGTTTCAGAAGCTGCAGCTAGTGCAGAATGCAGCTGCTAGATTGCTGACCTGACAGCTGGCCGGATGCACATCATGCTGGTCTTAAAAGAGTTGCACTGGCTGCCGAATGTAGATGTTAATTCTGACTTATAAGGCCCTAAATGACTTGGGCCTCAAGTATCTAAAGGAATGCCTACTCCCATATCAATCTGCCCGTGCCTTAAGATATGGAGGGGAGGCCCTCCTGATTGTCCCGCCACCCTCAGCGGGTAAATGGGTGGGCACCCGGGAGAGGGCCTTCTCAGTGATAGCCCCCAGGCTATGGAATAGTTTCCCCCTTGAGGTGTGTCTATCGCCTTCATTGTACACATTTCTGAAGGCAGTGAAGACACACCACTTTACCTCTTTGCCCTGGCCTTTGATTAAATGGGTATACACTTTCCCCTTCCCACTTACAGATGCTATTGTTTTAATATATAACTGGGACTTGGGAAAGTACATAATAGTAGTCCAGTTACTGAATAATAAGTAATGCCCAAAAGATCTCCCACATGGCTTAATCATCTGGGTTGGTGAGTGAGTGGGACATTTCTGCTAATGATGTCCTTAGTGTTATCTAGCAAGGAAGACACTGTGACCTACATTTGTTAATTCATGAGTTTTATGACCCAGCTTGTCTCCTAAAGGAGCCCACAGCAGTCCACAGTTTTAAAAGCCATGACACTCTAGTAGAACCTGATGATTTTCCTCCTTAAAAATGTGGTTTGATCATTATAGGCTGTATGCTTATATGATGATGACCAGTTGAAGTGGCTCCTAGCTGCTCACCATGAAGTATCACTGCAGTTGTAGTCAAATAATTTTACCTCTCATTGTCCAGTCTTACCTTCTGCACGATGCTCTCAGGCGATTTTTGACATCCCTCTGACACAGAACTCCCAGAAGTCCAATTTATCTTAGACGTCTAAGTTAAATCAGCTACATGCAGGGAGGGAGGGAGGGAGGAAGGAGCCTTTTACACAGAGCCAACACATTTTGCAACCCCACAATGGAAGCTGCTAAAGTCTGATTGCTGCCAGCGAGTCCCTTTTATTGAAATCAGGCACGTTCACTCACTCACTTCCTTGCTACATTTGTCTGATCTTGTTACACTGTTGTATATGCCTTACCTACTGCAAACTCTGTTCCTTTTTCCCCACCTTCCCCTCCCCTTTCAGCCAGTGGTAGATTTCCTTGGCCCGTAATGAAGAGCTGGGGAAGAGGGGACTACGATCAAGACCTCTGCTTGGATCAGGGGAAACTGAGGAGAATGCCCCTAAAGCAAGATTCCCTCCCCACAAAACCCATTTGTGTTCGCATTTTGCTAAATAAAGTGGAGTATTTCTAAATCCAGCAGCGAGACCCCATTTGATCCGAATATAATCTGCATTTGGGGACCCTTAATGCTCAGAAACTGTGGATTCTTTAAAAACTTTGGAAACAGTGAGCACTCAAAATGGTCTCAAAGCTCAATATAATCTGTTTGGGAAGGCACCCTTACTGTCTCTGGAAGCATGCAGGACAAGTACAGTAGATCAATTCACCTAATTTTTCAGTGGGCAATTGTCATTTTCCTATGTTGTCAACCATAAGGTGAGTTTTCACTAGTGAGTTTTTCTTTCTCAGTTAGAGCAGCTTTAGAATAGCTTTTTGTGTTTTTGTGTCATTATACAGACACATCTTCATGCCAGTTTTCAGTGTAGATGGCCTTCTACAATCTTCTTGTACACATTTTGGACTGCATTTTGTTTTTTAATACATCTGTTGGTTTAATTAGATTTTTAAAAAGATATTTAATTTGTTTCAAATGGTTTTATTCTGTTACCCTGCTTGGGTTGAAGGGTGGGATACTGATTAACAAAAGAAAAGAAAACATAACCATGGTTGGCCCAAATGATTTTGTTCTTTGGAGCAGCAACAAATAATATCTGGAGGGGGTAGCCAGTGTCCTTTCCCCTTTCTATGGCCATTTTCCACACAAATAGGAATGTTTTATAGAGATCTAATCGTTTCACTGCTGCCTACAGAAGCTTCGGTCACTATTTTGTCTCTTTTTTAAATTCTGCATTTGTGAGAACATGGAACCTTTTCACATTTGACAACTAAGGGGATTCCTGAATGCAGCATCCAAATTTCGCAGAGCTGCTAGTTCCGCATACAGTCTGTACATGCAGGAGTTCCCCAGAAGTGTGTACTGTAGATGTAGAGATGTTCTAACTGCTCTACATCTACATTCCCTGCAGACAGGTGGAGCATTCTCATCCCTGCTGAGAGAAGTTCAGAGGGAGCCTTTGGAAGAGCAGGGCAGGGCACTTTCAGTTAGCTCTATGTTACTCCAGCACCAGTCAATGGCACCAAACAACCTGCTTGCACAATTTGCACCTTGCTAGTGCTTAGAACAATTGCTGGCAAGGTTAGGGACAGAGCTGGCACCTGAAATGTGGATGCCAGAACTTTTCTCCCTCTTTGCTTCCCAGGGAGGTTCTTCCTGGGAAGCAAACATGTGAAAATTCCAGAGGTGGGCACAAGCACAATTTTTGCATTTGATTTGTAACCAATTGAATATTTGAAGGTTCAAATGTATCCAAATAACAAAAAAAAATGTCTGGACATTCAATTTGATACAAATACATTTGTATGCATTTGTACGAATAATTCAGGCATTTGTATCTCTACGGGTACATATGCGTCCCATTTTCATCCCATACATATCCGAATGTCTGAAGATGAATACAAATAACTCAAACAAATTCAGAAATTTGAATGTCCAGACATTCTATTTGTATACGCGTGGCCAAATTCATCCAAATTCGTATGAATAACAAATATTTGGAATATTCGTGCACATACTTAGAAAATGTTCATGCCCTAACAAGACATTCTTGGTAGCCGCACTCCCACTGTGCATGTCCAGTGTGACATTTCGAATAAAGGAAGCCTGAAATGGATTGGGGTGGGATGTATTGGCTTCTCTATGATGTAGAATCCAAGGCCCTATCTGCACTGTGCTTATAGACCAGCCCAGTGAGACCCATAGAAGGGGTTCTCTGCAGTATGGAACAGTCCACCAGGAAGGCAAGCAGTAGACCATTCCATCCTCAAAGGACAAGATCTTGCAGGCCATGGTCTGTGCATCAGGCCTGGGAGCCCAGCTGAAAAAGCCCCACCTGGCAACCTCAAACATTGGGAACTTTCATTCCTGGCCCACAAAGCTGGCCTGGCCTGGCCTGGGTCATCTGTGGTGCAGTGGAGTATAGCTCACACATTATGGTAATGGACCAGTGGACTTGCTTCTCCCCCCTATTTTTGTTTAAACCTGTTCGACATGATGCAACTCCCTCTGGTTTTCACCACACCCTCATGTGCCTTCAGTTGTTCCAGAGCTAATTGGTTGTTGGGAGCAGAGGTCCCTCAAGCAGACAATTCTGTTTAGCTGCGTGCTGTACTTACAGGGTTAACTTTCTGTGTACTTTTAGAAAGCGAGTAAAAACTTTTCTGCACAATGCGAGAAAGGTAGTAGTAGGGTTGCCTGCAGGCATATACAACTAGCCAAAGAAATGGAAATTGGGTTATTTATTATTGCAAGATATAATATTAGTGAAGCAATTCTTGTCAGCATGCAGCTTGCGCTGTTCTGTCTTCCTAAACACTTTTCTGTTTATATTACGCTAAGCTTGTGCTGGGCTTCAGCCACATGTGAGTGCCATGACCTCTCAAGAGAATGCAGAAGTGGGATTGCTCGTTCCCATCTCTTATCTCGATTGTCCACAGCATTTGGCACATGTTAATGTCTTTCAGGACATCAATTCCTAGTAGTGTGTGGACAGCTGGTCCTGAGTCCTTTTCTGCAGTCATTGGTATACTGGACCAAGAGGCAGCCTGTAGTGGTTCGGGGCACTGCTCTCTGCACATGAATGCGGACCAGAACAGGCCTCACTGCCTTGGAATGGCCTGTCTACCGTGGATTACTAGACCATGATAGGGTGCCAAGACGGTGTCCTGTCCCATTCCACTAGAACACTTTTCTGAAGAGACCCACAAGTGAACTTCTGCGGATATTCTGGACCACAAATGGCATGTGGAGAGCCTGCCCTGTGGTCCAGGGGATCCTTTTCAGTGAGGCTTCAGAAAGAGCTGTTGGAAATGATGCCAGAAATGGTGCAACACAAAAATGGGTTAGAATTACAGAATTATAGAGTTAGGAGGGACCTCTAAGGGCACTGAGTCCAACTTTCTGCTCAATGCAGGATTTCCTAAAACATCCCAGACAGATGTCTGTCCAGCCTCTCCAGCGAAGCAGAACTCACTACCTCCCATGACAACCTATCCCATTAACTGATTTCCTTTACGGTCAGGAAGTTTTTTCTAATATCTAATTTATAATCTGTATTGATTCCTTTGAAGTTTCATAATGTTGTTTCTAGTCATCCCGTCTTGTGTAACTGAGAAGAGGGACAATCCCTCTGCTCTTTGACAGCCTTTCAGATACTTGGGCTGTGGTCACTTTCAGAGTGAGAGAACACATCAGCAAAATGACCAGTAATTTTATTTCCACATTATCTATCCCAAGGGTGAACCAAAGCAGCTTTTCACTTTGCTCATGTATTCTCTCACTCTGAAAGTGTACTGAAGCTGGATGAAACCTTAGATGTGACCACAGCCTTGAAGACTGCTATCATGTCTCCTCTCAGTCTTTTCTTCTGTAGGCTGAACATTCCTAGGTCATTCAACCATTCCTTCATGGTTTCCAGATCACCAACCATTTGGGTAGCCATCCTTTGAACTTGCTCTAGTTTGTCAATGGCTTCCTGGAAATACTTTCATTCCCAGCCTCACACGGCCCAATGTCAGCTCCAGGGGCTCTTCAAAGGCAGCAGCTGGGACTGGAATGGAATGGTTGTCTGAAATGCAGACAGCTCTATCCTGCTCCAGTGGCAACTTGTTCCATGGGCAATGAATTGTGTATTCCAGGCCAGATTGCCCTACACTGGCTGTGAACAGGGAAAGAAAGCGCAGAAAGGGCTCTGTGCCCCTAAATTCTTTTCATTATCCAAAATTTGATTCTAGGATCCACTTCAAGTTCCTGTTTAAGTCACACACTGAGGGTAGTATCTGTGCACATGGACTTGAAAGTAGCCTTGAAGTGGTAACTTAAATGTGAATTAGAGGCACTAATGTGAGAATCCTACCACCTCTAAGCCACTTTCAAGCAGCTTCCCCCATCCTTTTACTGTGTGCAGATGCAGCCATAATCCACATTGGTATGGTTGCCCTCGGGAGACTGTAACTATCTACCAAACAATGTGAAGGTGAAGGCAAAACATCTGAACAGGAAGTGTAATTGATGACTGTGCTGGTGATGCTGTTTAGCAGGCAATAGAGTGGATAATGAGGAAGAGGAGGAGGAGGAAGAGGAGGAGGAAGAAGGAAGTTCAGAATCAAGCAGCCCCCCTATCACTTATCAGATGAAACCACCTCCAGAAGGCTGTTGTACTACTGATGGTAAGAAATTGGTCTGTTGGAAATAGCCATAACATTCAACTTTTCAGAATCAGAACTAAAGGCACCCAGTGTGGAATTAGAAATGCCCACTCTGCTTTCCTTCCTTCCTTCCTTCCTTCCTTCCTTCCTTCCTTCCTTCCTTCCTTCTCTAATGTCCCCACTGCCATCCTTATCCAGACATTTAACATTACCCCATTCTCTTTCATGAAACCCTTCCAATCTCCCTTTCCTCTTTGCTGTTTCTGAATCTTTGCTATTGCCATTGTTGCTTCCATTGCTGCTTTTTTTTAACAGTGCATGGCCAGGAGCATTCTGGACATAAAGCATCAGGCCTTCTTCTTTTGTTTTGTTTCAAAAGACCAATGGAATAGTAACTTCGGATGGGATATTTCCACCTTGGAATGGTTGGATAAAAACAAACAAAAATGATGGAATTGAGATTGTTAGAAACATTGAGAATACTGAATCTATTTTTTCATGGCTCATTTTGCACCAGGCCTTATGTCAGATTATATCCTGGAATGTGGACCTGAGCATCTGCATGCTACTGCATACTACAAACCTGCCATAGTCTGTACCACCATGCAGATGGCAGGTCCTTATACTAGGATATAATCAAGAATAAGGCCTAGCGCAAAAAGGATCAAAGTGAACACAGATGAAGCCAGTTCTATGAGCCAGTTTGGTCTAGTGGTTAAGGAGCCGGACTCTTATCTGAGAAGACCAGGTTTGATTCCCCTCTCCTCCATGAAGCCAGCCGGGTGACCTTGGGCTAGTCACAGCTCTCCTTTTGAGTTCTCACAGCCCCACCTACCTCACAGGGTGTTCTGTTGTGGGGAGAAGAACAGAAGCTTTATCAGCTGCTTTGAGTCCCCTTGAATGGGTGAGAAAAGCAGGGTAGAAAAGCCAACTCTTCTTCTTTTTCATATAAATGGCTGCTGGGAGTACTTTTGTGGGGAGCCAATAAAACCCAGTGTTTCTGTTGTCTTGCTGCGTAATCTGGTTTATCAGTGTTACTGTGCTTTTTGCCATAAAAGATCCAAAATCATCCTCCATCCTGTTTTTCAGCATATCTTTCCTAAATATTCCTTGGAAAATTATATATATGTTTTACATGCCAGTGTGTCTTGGGTTGCTTTCAGACAGGGCCTAAAAAACTAGGATTATCTTGAGGCTATGTTGGGATTTTAATTGCTTAGTTACTATTGATATTTCTATCCCACTCTATATCCAAGGTCTCAGGGTGGGTTACAATAATATGACAATAAAAACAGATAAAGTATGACTGAAGCAATGACAGTACCCATATTTGTCTGTGACAAATTCCAACATAGACCCAGGATATTGGGGTATATCATGCAATAATATTATTGTGGGAAAATCAACTCCCAACTGACCCATTAAAAAAAAAAAAAAGCTAAAGGACTTACCTGGTCTCAAAGCTAGCTCACTAGGGATGTGAACAATTTTTTTTCCATTCGAATTTGATTCAATTTGAATGCTTAGAATCCGAATGCAGCAAAATCCGATTCCAATCCCGTACATTTGAACCGGTTTGTTTGAATGTTAGATTTGAATCTGAAGATACGAATGTTGACAATACTCGTATTTGAACATATGAATGTTGACAACATTTGTATGTGTTATACGTATCTGTACACATTTCATACACATCCATTTTTATCCCGTACGCATCCCATTTTCATTCCGTATTATAAGCGCAAATGCATACAGATACTTATGAGATTTGCACAGATACATCTGTATTATATACACAGATACGTATGTATTACATACGTATCTGTACATTCAAATGTTTCAAATCATTTGAATAAATGTTTTGGGACATTCAAAATTTGTTTGAATGTTTAAATTTGAAAATTTTATTCAAATTCGAATGTCCACATTTGATTGAATTTGATCAAATGTCAAATGTTTAGAACATTCATGCACATCCCTATTGCTCACACACAAACTGCACCAAAACCAGCCACAAAATATCACAGTGCCAAGTGAGGAAAATCTGGTGCTAGTCCTAGAGTCACTGTGGAATCCAAACAAGAACCTGCATTTTCTTCTCTCTGTCTGGAGGTGGCTTTTTATGGTGTTTGCTGGTGTTTGCAGTTTGCTGGCTACTAATAGGCATTTTTTTAAAAAATCTGGATTCAGTATATTAAAATATGGTATCTTGGTACCCATCTCTCTCCCTTCCCAATTCTGTTTCCTTTCTATAGCTTTTTATTTTTTTAAATTAATTCTAAAAGCAACATAATATAAAAAGAAATTTAAAAAATATCTATCATACGACTTCTTGTGTCTTCTCATGATGTATTATTATATTGCCTTATTGTTCTGTATGACTTCCCCCGTTTCTCCGGCTTCTCTTCTTAATATCACTTGTTTCTTTGCTTCTTTTTCCAATCTTATTGTTTTCCGACTGCCTTATTAGTTTTAGTCCAAACTTCCGTCGTTACCTCCAATTCTTGTAGATCAGTGTTTCCCAAACTTTTGACATATGTTTACCCCTTCTATAATTTTCGTAACGCTGAGTACCCCTCATAAAATACATTAGGGATAAAAATTGTATTTTATAAAAATAATCAAAATCAGTGGAACTTACTAAAGCACGAAGTGCAATATATTCACGCCGTGTCACGCCTCACAAGACCGTTAGATAACACTGCAATTCTCCAGTGTTTAAACAGCTCAATGTCAAATGTTAATTTTCCCACAGTTTAAAAATGGCTGAACATGAGCTGCACAAAGGATGCGCAGAAGTTCCCACCATAATGAGTTGCGATACGATGTACAATGGCCCCAGTTCCCGTGTAAAAACTGCGATACACGCCTATTTCTTTCCTTGTTCTGTGGGCGCAGCTAAGCACGGTGCAGTGGATATTCCCACGTGATCCCCACCAAACTCCGGTGCAACGCGTACCCCCAACAAACTCTTCCTGTACCCTTGGGGGCATGCGTACCAAACACTGTCATAAGATAGTTAATAAGAGGGTTCCAATCTTCTAAGAATTTATCTGTTGTTCTGTCTTTTAGCAAATTCGTTAGTTTATCCATTTCTGCCAAGTCCACCAGTTTAATTAACCATTCAGTGAAACTTGAGTAACTGTTCTTTCCCACATACCGCTGACTTCTTCAGCTGACATCTCAGAGCCCTTTACATATCTAAGGGGTATATTATGAAATAGGAATCACTTTTTCTCATGGGAATGTGGCTCAAATCCTGCACTACCGCTGTCAGATGATAAATTGTGTGAGAAGGTTCCTTGATTAAATGGGGCTTCACCTTTCAGACCATATTTGGGCCTGACTGCAGTCTCAACAGTGATGATGTACCACACAGGTGTAAATTAGCAGAAACCATAGGCCTATTCGCACTACAGCCTGTAGTGCATCATTGGGGAACTTCTGAGGAAGAGCATCCACACCTAGAGGAGGCTGTTACAGCCTCCAGTGCCCTCTGCCTTCCCAGAAGTTCCCTAATTATGTGCAGGTTATGTCCAGTGGCGGGCATCTGCACCTTTTCTGGTGTTCTGGGGGCGGCTGAGGTGCCACGCAAGTGCGCTGGCATCTCGGACAACCATAGACGCAACGGCGACTGTGTGTGCTCAGAGCATTATCATCATCATAGTGACAGTGCTGATGCATGCGTAGTTGCGGGGGGGGGGGGGGCTGCAATCAAAATGGTGGTGCTCTGAAGAGGACTAGCCCCTGGATCAGTCACAGGCGCGTGACCGATGGTGCAGGGCTTAGGCTGCAGGTACGAGCACTAGTCAATGCTGGGTGATTGCTCTCCTTTCCTGTGCAGCAGACGGGAAGGCAAATGCAAAATTGCCCCTTCTTATTTCTCCTTTGTGTTGTCTTTTCAAGGGGAGACTGAACCCTGCACCCAGTCTGTAACAGAGATGTACCACCTAAAACTGCAAAATGGGTGCTGATGTATTTGAAATTTCTTCTACAATAATTTCCTCTCACAGATAACGTGATATTGGGGAGAATTGCCCTAAACTGTCCAATCTATTCTCTAGTCTAGTGTGCTGCCGTTTACTCTGGATGACATTTGTTTATGTTTCAGACAATTTATTGCCTTCCAAATGAAGGAGCATTCTGTTATGTGAGCCTCCACATGCCACCTCAAACGATATAATCTAGGCTAGTAGTTCAACAACAACTATTGCTAGATTGCTTCCAGAGTTATTATTACACTACCAATGAAGATTGTTCCATATGTAAGATTTGAAAAAAAATATTTATGGATTCTATTTCATATGTGCAGGGGTTGTTGAGTTAGCCAATAAGCAGGCGTATTTTATCACATCTTTTAAAAAGAGAAGTAAAATGTGTGATTTGGCAATAAAATATGAATTATAATTATATTTTTCTTCCCACTTTCAGGCACTGATGTGGTTTTAGTATGTCCATGTTATATTTGGCTTTGGGTGTATGGTGGGGTAAAAAGCTAGGCAAACAAATGAACAAACTCTGAAAGGCTCTCTGTGCTCTAGAAATACACAAATGAAGACTTGTCTATAGCTGCCTGTCTTTGTGCAATCTACCACCAATAGGAATATATAGAGTTGCTGCAAGCTATTCCCGTGTCTTGCCACCTGTTGCCTCTGATCACTGCTCAGTTTCCCGTATCCTTTGTGCGAAATTTAAGACCTCAATACCAGAGTGCTAACCTTCCTACAAAGCTTCTTACCTATGTTTGGACAAATGTCATCCAGACACATTCCCTCTTGGCATTGCTCTTTCCCATGGGTTCCCTTTGCAGTTATAAAACATGCTTAGACCTAGGGCCTATTCGCACTTGGCCTTTTTCTGGAGTATATCTCAGGATAGGAGTGTGTGGCCCACATGCTAATGCAGGCTCCAGTAGGCCTCACCTGGGACCTGCTGTAACTTGCACTAGCATGTAGACAAAAGGCCCCTATTCCAGGATATATTCCAGAATAAAGCCAAGTGCGAATAGGCCCCTACTTGCTGAAGTTGTTTGTGATGTTTTTGCAAAAACTGGCTGAAATTTTCATAAAACTTTGGAAGTGTCCTTTAGCTTTCATGCTCTTTATCACCTGTCCCCCCTAAATAATCATTCCTTGCTTAACCACTTTAAACTGATTTTGCCCTCCATTTTCATGTTCACCTCTCCTGTCATTAAAACATATTTGTGTGTGTGTATTGCCACACATTTCTGCTTCTGCTTCTTTTTTTGTAAAAAATGAATGAGGTTGTTTCTGGTTGTGCAAACAGCAAAAAACTTCATAGTTCTATAATAATAATAATAATCTACCAGGGTGTTTCCCCTTTCCCTTCCACCTTTTACAATATACCAAAATAACTATTTGTATGTACAAATATATGGGGCCAACTGTGCACATTCAAGCACAATTTATTCTAGTTATTTTGCACTCACATCTATAAAGGATGTAGCTTCCTTAAAAAAAAAATATTGTATGTTGTCAAAATAAATTATGTCTTTGCTTAAAATTTGCTTTTCCCCACCAGGTTTCTGTCAGGCTGGAAAAGACTTGAGACTAGTATCTATTTCAAATGAACAGATTGAAGTACCTTCAGGATTTTTACTTGTTGGTGCTAAATCACCAAATTTACCAGATCATCTTTTGGTGTGTGCTGTAGATAAAAGATTCTTGCCTGATGACCATGGGCGCAATGCCTTGCTAGGTAAGTGGTAGCTGTATTTCCCAAAGCTGTGCGGTGGAAATGTCTGGATTAATAAACTGCATTTTCATCATTTATGGTCTTCTGAGTATTTCTGAACAGTTGTAACCTGCTGGACTTACACTGGACAAAGTACAGAATGAATGATTTTGTTGAAATCCTATATTACCGCTTATCCTGTGAGAATACTTTGACTCTCATCCAAGGTTAAAGCCATTGGCTGTGTCTACACATGGATAAATAAAGCTATTATGGTCTGCTATGTTGGGTTTGCCACATGTATTTATGGCAACCCCAACATAGCCTCGTAATATTGAGGTGAAAACCTGCTATAGTCTGTTTAGGGAAACCTGACCCTGAAGGCATGTTTCCCTAAAATAGCTCTATATTCTCCCTGTTTGGATGCTGCCACTGGGAACCACCATCTTTGATATGGTCACTGTTCATATGCAAGGGCTGAAAAAGATGCCTGTGCTTGTGCAGTGGCGGCAACTGTACACTTCTGGGTATTTTGTACCACCAGAATACCCAGATGTGTGCATCACTGTATCATGCACAGACAGCATCAGCCTGGTGCTGTGTAGTCAACGAGTGATTATTCCAGAGAAGCTTTACTCCATTATATTAGTTGTTTGCATGATTTCCAGGCAATGTCTGGAGCAAGCCATTGTCAGGACAATTTTCATTACAGTTCCCTGGTGTACACTTTGGATTACTTTGTTATTTCGGCACAGTTCTGCTGTCACTTGTCTTTTAATTTGTCTTCTGCTGGTAGATTACTATTCTCTCTTCTTAAATGTGACTAGTACAGTGATAAAGTTGGCTAGATAGTTCCTAGAAACAGAATTTCTGAATATCACCCCTACATCAACTTCTTTATGATTAATATCAGAGTGTCTATGCCACTTTCTGCCAGTTACTGTCAGCTGAATCTAGCTGAAAATATTTTTGAGAAGATAAAATCAGGCTGAAGAGGAGAACCATTTACACAGCCTTGGAGGAAAGGCAAATTTGAATAAACAAGAAAGAGAAATACTGTGTTTCACTTTGGCACTTAACATGTTTGCCTCAAGGACCCTGGTCACACAAGTAATTTAGGATGATCTCAGGTCACCTTCAGGTCGTATTACTCATATTACTTTACTTTGTTTTCCAAGCCAGCCTACCCCCTTTAGATCATCTTAACTGTAGTCCTCATTTTTACAGGACTGAGGAGAACTCAGCCCATCCTGTCTGGCATCTCAGGACCTCTTCACTTCCTCAGGTGTGAGCAGGGAGATGGGCTAAAGGAGCTGAGCTGTGTTGTGGTGTGTGGGGTCCATTATTTCCTTTGTCCAGTTGGCGCACATGGAGTTCGTGAGGCACCTCCCCTTCTCAGTTTATGTGTATGATTCCTCTATCTAGCATTTTTATGCAAATTTATTATTTTCTTTTAGAAAACTAACTGTATGGAGAAGAAAAGCACATAAATAAAGGAAGAGGTGTGTAGAGGTGGAGAAGCAGGCTTTAAAAAAGAACTGAAAATACCCCCCCCCAGCTCCCTTGAGTGACAGAACAGTGTTCAATCAGAAAGGAGATATATTTGATGCAGGAAGGGGTGGAGAGCCAAGAGGAGACTCAGATTGATTTTGGAGAAAGGTGTGATTGATGTTGCCGAAGGCGCGGACGGCCTGAGGACAACCTATAATGATCTAGGTGTGACCAGCAATTGTACGACCTCAGATCAAATTAATGAATAGTCCATCCTGTCTTAGACTTGTGTGACCAGGGCCAAAGTCTCTAGAGACCAATGATTTAGGCTAGAGTTGTACAGCCCTGTCACCATTTCTGATGAAGGGTAATATATAAATATGTTGGACAATAACAAATTATTTCCTGGGAAGTAACATTAATTTCATTTAATGAGACTTGGGACCTTATTCTGGGATATAGTCTGTCTGGGGCTTACCATAGTCTTCACTTGCATTTGGATGGTGGGTCCCAATTCTGGGATATAGCTTGAAAAAAGGCCCCATGTAGGAAGAGCCTCGGTTCCAAGTCAGGCTTGGGAAATACAAGATATAGACTGTACCCAGACACATTTATACTGTGCATTGGAATGCACAGTCCCAATCGAGCCATCACACACAACGATTGAGCAATCATTGTGGTGTCACATTATACAATCAGGACTGCACACTTACCTTAATGTGGGATCTACAGCACTCACTGCACAGTATAAAGAAAACCTGGAGCTTCAAGCCAATGCAGGCAGGAGGGTGAGAAAAGGAGACAAGATGCTGGCAAAGCAGGAAGGGCAACTCAAAATGTGATTGGCTGCTTCAAATCATGTGATAGCACACGCCTCCTGAACTCTTGCAGCCCTGATGGGGAAGCTACGGAGCTGCCTTTTCCAGTTGGGACACCCAGTTGTTGCTATCCAGTAAGTATACTGTACTTTTACATTTAACTGAGGATTTATTCTACTGGTCCGGAGGCAACCATAGAAAGGAAGCCAACACTGCCACTTGCCGTAGCCTGCCAAACTTGTTTGGGGCTCCCCTAGCATTGTTTTGCTTCCTGGCACATCTGGTGAGGTCTGTGTGGTATTACCTTGCTCAAAACTTCAAGGATCTCACTGCAGGCACAATCCTTTTTGTTTTTGTTTTCCATGTACTTGGCGAGCTCCTGGAAGTTTCAAGCAAGTTAATACAGCATGGACCTCACCAGACATGCCTGCAAATGAAACTATGGCAGGAGACCAGGGCTGTTGCTGGTTTTCGTGAATGGTGTTGTGGTGGCTTTTTCTGAGTTTTGGGAGCAGCACTGCACTGGGTAAACCACACAAATGTGAGGCAATCCCAGCTCGATGCTGGTAGGAGTTCAGTGTTTTCACCCTGTCTGGAAGAATGGGATGCAAATGGTAATTCTGAGTCACTCTCACATTTTCTTCCAATTAGCTGACAATTTTTTTTGCGGGGAGATGAAACTGACTTGTATACAATTATATACTGTTTTTTATTCTGTTAACTGCCATGGGGCTTCAGTATAGGATGGTACAAAAACAAATAAAATAAATACATTTACTTACTTACCTACTTACTTCATTTTCCTAAGGCCCTCAAAGGAAAGATATCATCTGGAGACGTTTTCGCACGGGGCTGAACGGAACGCGGAAAAGACAGCTGCGGACACGTCATCCGCATTGCCCGCGCGCGGCTTGCGTTCCGACGTGTCCGCAGCTGTCTTTTCCGCGTTCGAAATGTAGAGCACTTTAAAGTGCTCTACATGCGTTCCAACGCGGACGAGCCGCCCGCAGCCGTTCGGGAGGAGAAGCGTTCGCGTCTGCTTCTGTCTCCCGAACAGCTGCGGGCTCGCCTCCGACGCCGCGCGGCTTTGACAATCAGCTGTTTGTCAAACAGCTGATTGTCGATCTGCCTCCGCGGCTGTCTCCGCGCCCCTTGCCGGCGTTTGCCGGCTAAGACAGCTCCGGGCGCTTTCCCCTTTCGCACACAGACGCTCCGGAACGCGTTTACACGCGTTCTGGCGCGTCTGTGTGTGAACGGGGAAAGCGCCCGGAGCTGTCTTAAGCTTTCCGCCTGAACGCGTTCCGTTTCGAACGCGATGCAGTGCGGAAATGCCTTGGGTTTGATGAGTGAATAAATGCTCAACTGCTGCAAGAGAATTTGGCTTTTATAAACTGAATAAGACCACCAATCCCAGACAAACTGAACCAAGCAATTCAGCAAGATATGGTACTTATTCCACTCTGAAGAAACTAAAAGAAATTTTCTGTCAGGCCCTATTCTTGGAATATTCACATACCTCACAGCACTCTTAGACATTGCAAAGTAAATGTATTTGCTATTAGAGTTATTGTTAGTAAAACTGCCAGACAAGAAGGTTCTACAAAGGCCAGCCAATAAAAATCAAAAGGATGCAATGTGCACCTGGAATAACGACACTTTGCATGTGGGCTTTGCATTTACAGCCAGCTTTGTGTGAAACAGTAGAGTATATAACTTTATCTGCAATAATGTGTTTTGCTGAGATCTGGCTGACTTTGATGGGTCACAATACAATTGGCCTGCAATAATAAAGGAATTAAAGGGGCTGTAAATTAATGGCATGTTGTCATTTTAAAGTAATGTTGTAGCCACTCAGGCCATTCATTACTGGCACTATTAACAGCTTAAGGTTCCTAAGGTTGTTAATCCAGAGGAAGTTGTATATGTGTTAATTGCATGCTAAAACCAGAAGAGAAAAGGCAGCAAGGAGCATAAGGATACAGTTCTATGCACACATGGTTGCTAGAAAATCCCCCTGAAAACAGTATTTCTTAATGCTACTTAATATGAGCCAGCTGATATTCAGTGGCAAATTTAAGATATTACTGGGTTTTTCTCCCAAAATGATTTATTTATGCTACACCAGGAATGGAAACGAATTTTCATTGTGCAAGAAATTCTGGTGGCATGGTATATTTTCTCCTTCTGAAACCCACAGGTCTTTTCAGTAATAAAGTTTAACTTGGTTATAAAGGACGAGAAACTATTACCTTTACCTGTTGTCTCTGGTAGTGTGTGCTGTTTGCTTGTTTTCTGACTGTCGTGTTTGATAATTGAACCTGAGTGATACTTCTGTATAGAGCCGTTGAGTACGAGTGACCTGAATTGGTCCATCAGCCCATTCTGTCCTGTTTCTATACAATTAAAAACAAAGAATGAAAATTCACGTTTACAAATGTACTGGGATTTCTGTTTCCAAACGGGTCTTCCCTTGAATTACGTATTTCTTCTTTTTTTCTCTCTCCTCAAAATAGATATTGTAGTCCCTTGATATTTACAGGAAGTGGTTATTTTCCAGTCACAAGCCAGTCTGCCCCCCCCCCCCGCCCCCATGAACATTCTAGGCTAAGGATGTGCACAAATGGGTTTAGAAAATCCGTATTCATACAAATAGATCCCCTTCGAATGTGGTAGGATTCTATTTGATAAGAATGTATTTGTATGAATATCCAGTACAAACGAATACATATCCAATACGTATCTGATCTGTATCCGACACAAATGCATACGTATCCGATACGTATCCAATACATGTCCGGTAACAAATCTGCTCTGAAAGCGTTCAATCCGACGTGAATCCACTTTTAATCTGTTCTCGATCCATGTTGAATGCACTCTGGATCCACTGCATATGTGACTGGCGCAGTCGCTTTCCCACCTCCCCGTTTAACGAATGTCCAAACTATTAGTACAAATGTCCGAAACATTCATATTTGTACAAATGTTAACGTACAGATATCATAATTGGATTTGTTTATAAATGGCTGAATTTGTACAAATTTGTATGAATGACAAATCTTACTAATATTCATGCACAACCCTATCCTAGGCTAGAGAAGGTGGATTAGAGATTGAACGGGAACCCAAGAACCTCACCCACTAACATTGCTAAGGCACTGTTAAGATCTTTTTTTTTTTTTTTTTTGCTACATCTGAACACAGATGCAGATCAGAAGACTCAAGTTTTGGCCCCTGTCCAGAGCTGGTTAATTTAGGCTGTAGTTTGAAGCACAGGGCCTTTCCGCACTTGGCCTTATTTTTGAATATATCCCAGGATAGGGGCCTGTTGTCCGCATCCTAGTGCAGACTATGGTAGGCCCCAGGTAAGGCCTACCATAGCCTGCATTAACATGTGGACAACAGACCCCTATCCTGAGATACATTCCAGAATAAGGCCTAGTGTGGAAAGGGCCACACTGTTCTGAATAACTGCTTTATTGCACATGTTTTTAAGCATTTGTTCTATTTTGTTATGACTTGTACAGTAAAGCTCATAACAAAATGTTATAAATGATGAAACAGAAACAAATAAGAACAACGCTGCTTCTGCTATGGGAAGTAACATGTAGTTACTCATAGGGATTGATAGCTTTGTCTTCCATGGATCCTTCTTGGACTTACTTCTACGATAATATAAGTTGATAGCCACCATTAGTTCTTAGCATTGAATGTAAAACAACAACAACTGTGCAAACCCTACAGTAATGGGACCTAGGAAGTAGCCTTTCATTGAGGGGCCAAATGTAATATAGAGGTGCTCAGGAGGAGTTCATTTTCATACTTTCCCCTGCCCTTGGCTTCTGTCTCCAAATACTGAATAGCAAAAAGGCAGTAGTTTCTCCGATGTGGTCCAGTAGAGTCAGCCAAATGTAATTAATATAGAATATTGAACACTCATCAGATTGTAACAACCCTCGGTCACTATTGATGTGGGTCTGGTGTTGAACTGGTGACCTATAGGTGAAAGGTCTTTATCTCTCAGACTGCAGATATTGATTTCCAGCCATCTCATGGGCTCAACCTTATGACAGAGATAAATGAAAGCTCCTTCTGTTTGGCTGGCCTCCCCTGACCTTTGTCTTATCTACAGTATGCATGGAAAACTGGTTCATTTCATTTGCTTACAAAATGAGCAGGCCTCCATATCAGTTGCTAGTCCCAGATGTCTGTGTAAAATTGAGCCATGACATAGAATTAACATCTGCTTATTGAGCTACGAGTAAGCTCAGCATGAAGGTCTGACCTTTGTGCTTGCCGTTACATTGTGATATACTAGGCCTTCCATGAAAAATTTTCAAATGAAAGTGTATGTGTATCTACATATATACATATTCCTCCTTTCATGTGTGGGGCACTGCCCCCCCCATCCCACCATTTATGTCCATTCCCACTTGGGAGCTGTGGCCGTTTCCACACTGGATATTATCTCATGATAGGGAGGCTCTCCCCCTCTGCCTCATGCTTCATCTGCCCAGAGCTGAGTAGATCAGGCTAGGGCACCCAAAATGATGCTCAAGTCTGGCCTACTAGTAGATCTCAAAACTGAGATCGACTAACATGTTATGTATGGTATACTGGATCATGGAGGCATGCAGATGGTGTGCCTTCATGGTCTAGTATACCATGGAGGATCCATTTTGATGGAATAAGAGTAAGTGCTGACAAGATGGGGCTCCCAGGAGCTCCAGAACACCACCCTGGGAGTATTTGAGGCCCCTCTGTGCTGGTTCTGAAGCTAGTATGGGCTTTGAAATCAATGCCAGGGATGGTGCAGGACAGGCTATCCCAGTGAAGATACACCTGAAGCAACCCATTCCAGATCTACTATGATTCCATTGGTTTCAAAAGCTACTGAAATGGGTGAAGATATTCCATTTCCACTAGGCAAACCTGCAACACTCTGTTTCCATCACTCTGTTGATCTGTCTGGCTTTCTTAACAATGGGAAATGAGATTTTTCTCTCTAACATGTCATTAAAGTCACAAGTTAAAGCAGACATGGTTATTAAAAACGTAGACATTTGTTTAGAAAAGCCTGAACCCCATGCATTATTTACGTGTCTTTCTTGTGTGAGGAACATGAGGAAGAGTCCAGATAAAATGCATTCCTTACAGCCACTCCGAACAACCTGAAAGGCATTATCTCGGCCATTTCACTTATCTCTTCCCATCTTTGTGTATTGTTTATTTCATCAGGGTTCTCTGGCAATTGTGTCGGCTGTGGCAAGAAGGGCTTCTGCTATTTTACAGAGTTTTCCAATCACATCAATCTTAAGCTGACCACTCAGCCCAAGAAACAGAAACACTTAAAGTATTATCTGGTCAGGAACGCACAAGGCACTCTTACCAAAGGATCGCCAATCTGCTGGAAAGGTGCAGGTGAGCTAATGGTCCTGAACCCTTAGAGTTCTGGAATTCCTTTGGGGAATTTAGCTATCCCATGTATCTAACTTCTTAGACGCACATTTGAGATGGAAGGGAACAAGCCAAATGATTAAACACATTCAGCAAAGTACTACCACAAAGCTGCCAGACTGATCATATACATGACTTCTTGAAGGATGTACAAGCTGACGTACAAGCATTTTGATGATTTTCTGGTACCACAATATAATGTGGAAGTTGATCCCAAGTTTAAGAGTTTCCTTGCAACGTCCCCCTTTTCTTGATAGAGAAGAATCGGTCAAGTTCTTAATGCAGGAAAGAGCCTAGGTATATGAGGGTGCTTCCGCACGCACACTAACAACACATATAGACACACACTAACTACACATACAGACCACATGTAAAGTTACCTTCCACACTGGAGGCCAGATCTGGGGCTCTTTGTGGTGACTGCTTCTGCATTTCAGTGCACAAGACCCGTTTCTAATCGGGTCTTGGCCCTGAAAGATCTGGCCTCAAAAATTAGGTCTTCCCTCCGGCCCTTCGCGTCGATCTGGTTGGAAGCAGGATGCTTCCACACACGGAGAGGCGAGGGCCGGATGTGCCAGTGGCCGCCATCTTGGGGAGGGCGGAAGGAGGCTGGTTTGCCTCCTTCCGCCCTCCCCTGTGCACCATGCACCGCCAGAAATGTGTGTGACTGGCAGCTGCATGCTCAAGTCCTGCAGCTCCAGGGGTGATGTCAGCGGCACAGGAGGCTGTCCAATACAAGATTTCTCTGGGTTTACAAACACCTGTAGACTATGAGAGGCCCTTCTGCTTTGTAAACCAGTCCAAGGGAGGCCCAGCTCACTGCTGATATATGCTCCATCCGCATAAAATGGAGCATAATTCAGATCAAGGGGTCCTTGATCTGGATCACTGGTAGATTAAACGGGTCTCCCAGTGGACTAGTGGCCCCTGATCTGGAAGACAGGCAAGTGCACCACCAAAATGGGTCCCCAGGGAGCTCTGAGCTAGGAACTTTCATTCCTACGTCTTTGAAACCCTTGGAGGCTCATGCAAGCTTTCAGGACTATCAGTAGTGGCAAAGTGTTGCTACACCCCCTTGCTTACAATTTTACAGCAGCATGTCTTGATAACACGCAGCAAATTTGTATAGCAGAAGAATTGTGTATTGGCAAATTCTAACTTCTTTCAGTCTCAGAGATATAAGGTGCCATTAGGCATCTCTGGCTTCTTGCCAGAAATCCTATAACTAGAGTGGATCCAGAAGCTACTATAGCTGGCTGACCGGCTTGGACATATCCAGTCTATCTGGCTGATGGGCTTCATGTTTGTTTATTATTGTACCCTGCCCATGTTTTCATCTCAATATACATTGCTTTTTAGCTAGGAGCACAATCTTGATCAGCCTAACCTACCACTGAGTTGATATGAGGGTAAAACCTTTGTTAACAACAAATAAAAGTGCTGCAGCACATTAAAATGCATTTTCTGCTTCAGTTATGTCTTTGCTTGTGCTAAAAATGTGCTAAAAGGGGATCAGGTACTGACAATAAGACTTTCAGATATGAATTAATGGCTCTCATTGAACAAGAAGCATCTTGGTTTCTTAGAGTTTAGGAGCCGGCGGTCCTCATCCAGCACTTGTTCCAGCACATTGTTCCAACCTCCAGAGAATGCAGGCTCCACAGTACCGGTTGCAAATGAGCCAGTCCTAGCAGCCCATCCAGTAGTTCAAGTGGGAATGCATCAGACAGGTAAAGACGTCTTTCATCTCTAGAATGATACATTCTGCCCAGGCAAGTCTGGTAGCTTGCATGGGTCTAGACAACTCTTAGGACATGTCCCCATGCACATCATTTAATCCGAATAGGACTATTTTTAGTCCGGATGCAGGGCCAAGTTTGTATTGTTCCCATCCCCATGTGATTGCCAATAATGTGGACTGTATTTGAATACGGCCATCCCAACACAAACCGTGCTAAACCCCTGGATGGAGAAACAACATCTTTTCCTCTCCGCCCCCTTTCTCCTGATAGGAAGCCAACCCCTGTGCTGTAGCGATTACAGGGAAACGCCACCAAATGCCACATCCCCTCCCTTGGTGGCACAGAGAAGCTAGGGTTGAAAGGCAATAATAATAAAAGAAAAAGCCAGCTCATTAACCAATACAGCTACAAGGTTTGGCAGCAGTTTAGCGGTTATGCGCACCTCCACAGCGCTGCGAGCATACCCAGTAAGGTGGTGTCATGGAGGTATGCAAAATCACCCTGGAATCAAGCCGTTATCATGCTTGGCGATCAGGGAAGGGAGGGTGGAATAATGGTCGTGGAAAGGGACTCGTGGGACAGTGAGGGCCATTTGACCCTCTTATCATTTCTGTTCTATCACCATTTATTCCCCCAAATGCTCAACAGTTGCAATCCCCAGTGCACAGGACAGGAACGGCGAGCACAGGATGTGAAACCCCACCCCCTAATGACGCTAGAGTCAATCTCCTGCCCAAATAGTCCGGGACCATCCCCATAGGCAAAAATGATCTGGACTCGGCTCCCCAACTGTGCCAAGAACAGTTTTCTCTGGGACTATTTTTGGTACAGATTAAGGCGATTTGGTCCACATAAAGGAGATTTTGCATGGGGATAGTCCTTCCCGAATTCAGATTCTTTTTGCGTTAAAAAATGTATGGGACATGCGCTTAATGATTTAATGGGAAGAAAAATGCAGTCTGGAATGTCAAAAATCTTAGGGAGCATGGCACATCAAGGATTCTTACCACAAACCCTGTCCAGACAGGGGAAATATGTGATGTGCTATGGTGGGGTTGCGTATTTGTGGCAATCCCACCATAGTCCTGCTCCTCCCCCCCGAATCCCCCCCCCCAAAAAAAACCCCCTGTTGCTAAAAAACCCAGTGCTGGTTGCAGGCATACCAGTAACAGCGATTTTTCTCACCCTGAGGACAGAGTTGTAGTTGTTACTCTGTCCACTCCACATGCATGAAGGCTGAAATAGGCACCCACATGTGCACAGTGGCCGCAGCGAACACTTCCGGGTATTTTGGATGCCCAGATGCCCAGATATACGTGTGACTTAAAATGTGCAAAGACAGCACTCGCTACAGGAAGTGTGAATGGTGAGGAAGCATTATCTTGTATTGTTGCTTCCTGGTATGATATCTGGCTGCTGTCTGGAGGTGGCCAAAGTGAGAATAATGGTATCCTCATATAGGCTTTAAAACTGATTCTACTCCTTTGCTGTGCAATCCTAAGGTACTGCCAAGGTCTAAACCATATTATGATTGTCCATAATATGCATGACAGGATAAATTGAATTATTTCTTTTTGGCTACTGCCAGACATGCAAAAAACAGAGGCCTATTCACACATAGGCCTCTGGTATGCAATTAGGACAGCTCTGGTACAGATTCTCTGAGCATGTACCAGAGCTGCCCTAACTGCATACCAGAGGCCTAAGTGCGAATAGGTCCCAGGTAGCCAGTATTCTGTTGAATTTGCTAGACATCTCTATTTTTCTGTTACGCATTCACATACTGTATGGTGTACTTTAGTTTTTTTGCGTTGTGTAATTCCATAAGATTGCAGTTAACATTGATCAGAACCGAAGACTGAGATACTTTATGTAGCTTTGGTAGTAGTATCTGGGCCTTAGAAGGGTCATTTGGGAAAATTATCATAGGGAGTTTAGCAGAAATATTTCTTTCTCTGCTTAATGAGATACAGAGGTTAGCAGATTAGTTTACAAAGATGCCAGAAAGAGCCTGATGGCTTCATTGGGGCAGAGAGGAGGGGGCTTAACCTTTCTCATTGAAATTCTGGAGGCTGTTTGGGAAGGGTTGGTGAAGTGCCAACAGGAAGGGCATCTTTGCAGCCGCATATCCTTGTGCTATATCCTTCCCACACGGCAACTCTGCTCCCCCTCCCCTCTCGTGAACGTCCTAGGCTAGAAAAGGTGGATCAGATATGGGATGAGCACACGAGAGCCACAAACTAATGTCACTGCAGCACTTATGAAACAGTTTTGTTGTAAACCAGTTTGGTCTTGGTTGTTATAGTGTTGGAGTCTTATCTGGAAGTCACTGGGTTTGATTCCACACTTCTCCATGGAGCCAGCTGGGTGACCTTGGGCTAGTCACAGCAGTCTTTCTGAGCTCTCACATTCCCACGTACCTCGCAGACTGTTCTGTCTTGGGCAGAAGAATTGAAAGTTTTGTCAGCTGTTTTAAGTCTCCTTGAATGGGTGAGAAAAGTGGGATATAAAAGCCAATTCCTCCTCCTGCTCCTCTTTTTCTTCTTCTGTGTCTGCATGTAATTCTAACAGTGAAGAAAGATTTGAACCTACCATGTACTATCAAGTAAGTCTGCAAAACTGTATTTGCAAAATCATGTTTTATTTCCTTTTTTTCTTTTCCTCTTGTTAACACAGCACCTGATCACCTCCCATCCACAGCATGCCACTCAGTTTACAATGGCAAAGACTCTCCCCAGCAACCATCAGTGAAAAGCAATTTATCTTCCATGACAAAACCGTCAGTATTAGGTATCAGGTTTTGTTCATATTTGTATATACATACAATATATATGTTTCTTCACTGGTCTTATTTTTACCCTCTCCTTAAATATAACTCTACAGGGTAGCTTAGAAGAAAAAAATTGAAATGCAATGATTTTGAACCAACATAATACAAACACCAGGCTGTGGTCACACCCTGTGCAAGATAGTCTATCTTTGGACAGACAGAGAATTCAGGCTGTCTTTGGTCGAGAAGAGCTTGGTCACAGTGACCTTTGGAGTGGGGTAGACCAGCTTGGGTGACCCCTCTCCCTCAACAGGATCAGAGGCCATGGAGAGATAGGAATGAGTCTGCTTGTTCTGGATCCTCCAGGGTGAGATTGTCACATAGTGTAGTGGATTTGGACTGGTGTCAGATCACTTGTCAGTCTCAGAGACTAGTTGGATGGTCATTCAGGCAAATAAATCCAGAGACAAAGCATTTCTTTGTTCACTGGAAGGTTCAGCAGCTTTATTTCAGGACCTCTCTTTAAACAGCAAAAACTAAAGACAAAAACTTGTTCAACACAGAGCTACTTTTATAGCCCACAAACTGCAAGTCATCATGAGGTTTCAGAATGATGTCATCTAATGACTGCAACAGCATGGGACTGAATCACAAGACTCTGAGTCATGAGTTGCTGACTCATTGTGACTCTTCAGTTCCTGAATAACAATTAGAATTCAAAACTGTTTGACAGAGATAGGGAAGACCCCCTGTGCTGCACCGATGTTGCCACACCACCATACCTGCCATGCTGAAGAACTTGGTGGGTCCTGCAGGGCAGGGGAGACCCCTTCCATGCCATACTTCCACTTCAATTCCAAAGAGCTTCATGGGGCCTACAAAGCAGGGAGGACCCATTCTGCCACTGCCATGCCACCTCCACTACATTAAAGAGTTTTGTGGGGCCTGAGGAACAGGACACCATCCTTGATTCATTGTGTCCCAGAGACTTCCTCTCCTGCAGCCCTTTGCTTGGATTTATTTCTTGCAGCAAAAAGGGACTCGGTGCTAGGATAATCTTCATTTATTTATTTATTTATTTATTTATTTCTATTTCTATCCCGCCCCATACCCGAAGGTCTCTGGGCGGGTAACAACAAATCAATAGCAGTTAAAACCATATTAAAAACAAGACACAGGTAAACATATTAAAACAATAGCAGTTAAAACCATATTAAAAACAAGACACAGGTAAACATATTAAAACTGAATAATTAAAACAAGGTATTAAAAACAGGGCACAGCTTGAGCTATGGTATATAATTAAAAGTTCTGATATAAGCCCTACATCTAGGGATCTATTACTAAAACTGTGACCAAGGGAGGAATGAGTCAACCTTGGCCAAAGGCTAAGGCAAAAAGATATCCCTTTACAGCCCTCCTAAATGACAACAGGGAAGGGGCATGGCGCACCCAGGAGGGAAGACTATTCCACAATCTAGGGGCTGCCACAGAAAAAGCTCTCCCCCGGGTGCCCACCAACCTCACTATCTGAGGTGGTGGAACAACCAGGAGGGCATCTTCTTCAGATCTTAAGGCACGGGCAGAACGGTATGGGAGAAGGCGTTCCTTTAGATATCTGGGGCCCAAGTCATTTAGGGCCTTATAGGTCAGAATTAACACCTTGAATTGGGCCCGGTAGCATAATCACCATCACAGAAGGGAAGTCTGCAGAAAAGTCAGAAAGGGACTTGCATGTCAGATCCCTGTAGACTGAAGATGGCCTCTATTCACAGAAAAGGCAGGATGTGACTGTGGCCTGCCGATGGCTGTGTTCATGCTGAAACTTTTCAGTTCACTTTCCAAATGAGAGAACCCATCAGCAAAGTGATGGAGAACCCATAATATCCAGCCCAAAGATGGATTTTCTGAGTTAGATAAACCCCAAAAAAGAACAGCCAGATCTTTTGTTGGCACGTTTTCTCACTCTGAAAGTGGACTGAAGCTGAATTAATTTTTAGGTGTGAGCAGAGCCATGGTGTAGGTATAAAAGGGACATGCAGATAGCAGGTCCCTATTCTAGGATAAGGCCGTGCAAAAAGGGCCATGAAATAATTCCATAGCCAGGAATGGCAGGGGTCGCTGCTGCTTTTGTTTAATTATGCACGTATTTTGTTCCTTTTATGTGCAGTTGCATTGGAAGTTTTATTAGCTGAAAACATTTTACTAGCTTTGAGAATGCCTGGTATTGAATGACAGTGTATCAGTCTTTATTACTTATTTATTTAATTGTGTATCTTTCCTTCCATAATTGGTGAGACACCTAAGTAAATGGGCTAATGAAGAGGAGGTCAGCTGAGCAGTTTTGCATTTTAATTCCCTAGCCCCTGAGGGCTATTGTGTCATCTCAGCTGCCTGAAATAGAAGCACCGATTAGTTCTGTACAAACTTTACAAGGACATTTCATGTCCTGGACCTGACAGAGTGGAATCTAACATACGTAGTAAAAAGCAGCACTTCCTATGCTGTACCTGTTCCAGAAGCAGAAACAAAATGGGAATCAAAGTTCCTGCTGCCTAGTACAAACACAGAACAGTAAACACCCATGCAATCTTTACCAGGCAGCCCTGGCGGGCTTTCCTTCCTTTCCTTGACTATTCAGCAAGGTCTACTTTTGCTTCAGTGAGCAAAAACCTAAGTCTTATTAATGGGGGGATAATTTCCGTTCTTTCCCTACCAGCGGCAATAGGATTTAGAATTATCTGGTTCTTTTATATATATATATACAAACGTCAGGGCAAGATTGGTGATAGTGATTTACTCAGCCCTGGCTTTATTCTGACACTAAGGTTTCACCCAGTCAATTTGCGAAAGAAAAATAGATGAATAATTTCAGTCTTAACACAAATCGTTCTGTGCTGCCCCTGTGTGGTGTATTGTAAAACAGATTAAAGGGACTATAACATGCGCTCTGGCTACATGCGCCTACACATTTAAAAAAGCAGTTCAAAGACAACTTAGGGTGCCTTCAGACAGGGTAAAAACAGCATCATTATAGTGCTGCTATGGTGGGGTCACCTCACATATCCCAGGTAACCCCACCATAGTCCCCTAAGAAGTGCTAAAATCTTTTGCTGGAGAACCCAACACTGATAGTTGGCTTTCCTGCAATAGTGCTTTTTAGCAATGGACTCACCTTTCTGGATAGAGTAGCAATCGGAGCTCTGACCACCGCATCTGCAATGGGGTAGGGGGTGGGGGCAGAGCAGATGACTGCTCATACATGGAGGTGGTCACATGCCCATCTGGGGATTTGAGGCAGCCACATTATTCAGATTGTATATGACTCAAATAATAGCGGGGGAGAAATACTCTGCATTATTGCTTCCTACTGAAATACTGGGATTCCTTCTGGGATCCTTTCATTTCTATCCATTTTATTTGTGGACTTTCTACCCTGAAAGTCCAATTGGAGGGTGGAAAGCCCACAAATAAAATGGATAGAAAGGAACAGATGTGAGCAATCGGAGCTAAAGGTGGACTGAAGAATGTTTAAAGCGAAGGTGTAACCATCGCTTAGATGTTTTAGGTTAAGGCCCTTTCTGTACAGGGCCCTATTCCAGATTATAAGAATAGGGCCCATGACTTATGTCTTTGCTCACTGAAGTGGGTGCTTCTGTGCCTGCCGCCGAGAAATGGATTAAAGTAAATCCATTTCTCAGCGATCTGTCCTGCTGAGAATCCGTCCCAAATAGGTATGGATCCTCGGAGGCCCTGCGCGTCTGCACATGTGCGGGGAAGACGGATTCGGCGGACCAGATCCCTTGGGTGCTGTGCGGAGGCCCCAGCACCCATTCCAAAGGGGATCGGGCTTCCTGTGCCGCCGACGCTGCTCTCAGAGCCACGGGCCTGGAGCATGCAGTTGCCAGTCACCACGCATTTCCGGCAGCATGCAGCACGTGGGGGAGGGCGGAAGGAGGCAAACCGACCTGCTTCCGCCCTCCCCAAGATGGCGGCCGCAGAGACATCCGTCCCTTCACCTGTCCATGTACGGAAGCGTCCTGCTTCCACACGGATCAAGGAGAAGGGATGGATTAAAAGACCTAATTTTTTAGGTCTTCGTTTAGAACCAGTTTTCGGCGGTGAGACCTGATTTAGAAACGGATCTTGCGCTCTGAAATGCGGAAGCGGCTGCCTAGAATGGTCCCTAAAGAGGTCTGCAATGTGGAAGGTAAGTACCCAAGAGTTTAAAATGTGTTCTAAATGGGTCATTAAACCAGTTTCCGCGGCCAGTGCAGAAACACCCTTAGACCCGTCCTGCTTGGGGCCTACTGTAGTCTGCACCAGCATACAGATGGCAGGTCCCTATTCCAGATTATGGCTGCATCCAGACTCATTTATACTGCACAGTGGAATGTGCAGCTGTGATCAAGGTGTCACACACAACGATTGATGGATCATCGTGGCGTTGCATTATCCGATCAGGACTGCACACTTACCTTAATGCTGATTTAATGGCACTTGTTGTGCAGTATAAACAAAATCTGAAGTTTCCTTTCAGTCCAGGCAGAATGGCGAGAACAGAACAATGAGAGCAGGAAGGGCAGCTCAAATGTGATTGGCTGCCTCAACCCATGTGACGGCACGCGCCGACTCAGCTCTCACAGTTTCTGATGGGGAAGCTACGGAGCTCCTTTTTGAGTCGAGAGTGCCAGTCGACCCTGTGCAATAGGTATGTTGCGCTTTTACATTTAACTGCGGATTTATTCCGCTAGTCTGGAAGCAACCAGTATCCCAGAATAGGGACCTGTCAGCTGCATGCTGATGCAGGCTTCGGTAGGTCCAAGGCAGAGAGGTTCTAAAGCTTCCATCATCCTCAGAAAGGATGGATGAGGTCACCTTGATAAGATTGTAGCTTTTTTAAAGGAATAATTAAGACACAGTATAATATCAGTCTTAAAGTTCAGTGTGACATTTTCAGTTGCTCTAGATTTGGATAGGGCTTTTTTGCTGATAAGATGCTGTTCTAATTTGACTCTTAACTTTTTATTAAATCTGTGTAGGTCTAACATTGAGAAATATTCTTACTATGTGTTTCATTTTAATGCATTATCTTGGGCCTGTCTGAATGTAGCATTTTTTTTAAAAAATAAATCATTTCCTATTTAAGTCATGTGGTTAATTAGATAATTAGATACTAGTGTCATTTCTAATCTTCTCCAGGCACTTTAACAAACCCAGGGCCTCCTAAAAAACGTCACAAAGGATGGTCACCAGAGTCTCCATCAACAAATGAAGCCTGGCATATGCAGCCCAACCTACAAATAACAAACAGGAATAAAAGTGGTGAGTTTTTGGATATTTTTGTAATGCCTTAGATCAAGGATAGCTAAGCTGTGGTCTTCTACACATATTTTAGGCTTTGGTGCCCATCAGCTGCAGCTAGTATGGCCAATGAACAGGAATTATGTAGTTCAGTAATACCTATATGGAATTCTCCTATTTATAAACAGGCGGACTAGAGATTTCTGTATGGTTTTGATTTTAAAAAAAAAGACTTTCCCCAGGGCTGAATGTGCATGCATAGAGATATTCATTTGTATGGCACGGAATTGAAGTTGTTGTGCATTTTGTACTACCTAAAAGAAGTTTAGATGCCCCTAAACTACTGGTACTCCTTTTGGAAAGAACATTGTGTCAGAAGGAGAACAGGGTTACAGACATTGGATGTTTCACTTTGCCTGAGGATGCATTCAGATAGGTGCATGGTCAGAGGGAACAAACTACACTTGTTCCCCCTATTCTGTTACCTCAACAGAAATGCCCATTCACAGCTGGGGTCTGATTGGCAATGTCTGCACCACATTTTTGCCTCACAGGGATCTTCTCCTCAACTTATTATTTCAGTGTGCAAGAATGCGGCACAGATCTTCCTACCTTGTTTCTTTCCCCTCCACAGGCTAATTGGCTGAAGGAGGGTGGGGGAGAGAGAAAAGAGGAGTGGGGGTGTCTTTTTTTTTTTTTTTTTGCTCTCCTCTTCCACTCAAGCTTTCTGCAGACTCTCTTAGCAGACGATGAATAAATAAAGCTTTAAGTCTCCCAGAAGCAGTGTCTCGGAGTCTCATTACTGAGAAGGGCTGAATGAAGGCCCTGTACAGTAGCCTTCTAAGGACCTTTCTTAACGGAAGGGCCTAAGTTTGCAATCAGTGGGACTGGAACAGCCAGGTCCACTGATTCTGAACATGGGAAGCCCTGGGTGAGATCAGTGCTGTATGTGGGATAGTACTGGTCCAGATCAACCAGCACACGCCACGTCCTCAAAGCTTGTACAGTGGTACCTCGACATACAAGTGCCCTGACATACAAGTGTTTTGAGATACAAGCCGCCGAGCGAGTGATATTTTGCTTTGAGATGAGAGCAAGATTTGAGATACGAGTATGTAAATACAGTACAGTACATAACAAAAACAACTGAGGTGGTGTTTTGGGAGCTGGAATGGATTAATGGGAAAATTGCTTTGAGATACGAGCGATTTGACATAAGAGCAAGGTTATGGAACGAATTAAACTCATATGTCAAGGAGCCACTGTATAAGCCTCACAACTCTACTGTCACACCTCTGAGGGCTAAAAACAAAAGTTCTTCACCTCAGGGCCTCTGGGGGATGCATTTCTGCAGTGTGCTATGGCACACCACTGACAATGTCTCCCGTTAGTCCAGAACACAGGGGTTGTCTGAATGTCCCCTGTGTTCTAGATCAGGCCCACCAATCATGTCTACTGGTTGCACCAAGCAAGGCCTCCTCCTTGTTCAGGGATGTGGCGGGCAGCTGACAGTGGACCAGGAAGGCCTGATTGAGTGGTGGCAGCTGTCAGAGGAGTTCCTACTGCTCTGCCCTTCAGACAATCTACAATGGATTTTTATGGCAGCATGGTGGCTGGTTGAGTCCTGGTCCATGTGGATGCAAAGGAGCGGGGGCATGCCCACAACTTCGTTGTCAAACAGTGGTGTTAATGGAGAAACAGACTGATGTTTCCTACCCTATATCTTTATTACAGTTAAACTTTCTGACTTGATTCATAGATGGAGCAGCAGCAGGAGGGCAATCCTGCTTACCTCCTGCTTCCTTGGCAGCACCAGCATCCTCTCCTATGGTAGCTTCTGGAGAGCCGGTTTCAGTGCCGGATAATCTGCTCAAAATTTATAAAGCTAAGCCAGTCATTTTTAAAGGTAACGTTCAGCATGTGATGTAAATGGTTTAAAACAAATGTGACCTTTTTAAAAACCCTTTAATGTGTTGACTTATACTTCATTGAACCCATGGAATTGAGTTTATTGTGCATGTTTTCAGGGCATGGGAACTTCCCTTATTTGTGTGGGAACCTGAATGATGTCATAGTGAGTCCACTCTTGTACACGTGTTACAAAAATGCACAGTCCCTCTCTCGGGCTTATGAACAATATGGGGCCACCACAATGCAGCCCATTTCAGAGGAGATGCAGCTCTTGTTGACAGTGTATTACCTTGTCCAACTTGGTAAGTTTAGTTCTACTATATTTCAAAAAAGAATGATAAGGGTTGGCTAATCTTCAGGTGCATGAATTGTCAATGAAGTACAAGGAGAACCATTGCTGAGAAATAAGGATAAATAGGCTGCCCAAGAAAACCATTCTCTGGTAGGATTTACCCTTCCACCTACTACTACAGCTTCCTTAACCAGGGGGTCTGTGCACAGATTTCAGGGGATCCATGAGCTGGAGTTGAAAAAAAAGTCAGCTTATTATCTTTATAAAAGTATCTGCCAGTACATTCTGAGAAGGGGTACATGGTTTTCACGTGACTGGCAAAGGGGTCAATGGAACAAAAAAGATTTAAGAACCCATGCACTAAATTGATGCTTTGTTCCCTTAAAAAAAATATTTTAAATGACCATTGCTCCTATTTTGGGGCAGAGATTCTTTTCTTGATTTAGGCAGGTCCCAGAGTCCCCTCTACCCCAACACGGAGCTGATGGAAATGGAGTTATCCTTTTTTACTGTCGAAAGGGAAGAAAAATCCCCTACAAGGTGAAGGGTCTGGAGTGCCTCCATGTTACTAATCATCTGACCGGATGCCTTTTTCTTACTTTTCTAAAGTTATTTCCCCAACAGCCATTTGATGGAGGCACTGTATATTTCGGTGTATAAGATGACCCCGAACTTTTCCAGTTAAAATATAGAGTTTGGGATATACTCGCCATATAAGAAGACAATACCCAGCGTATAAGACGACCCCCCACTTTTGAGAAGATTTTCCTGGGTTAAAAAGTAGTCTTATACGCCAGAATATACTGTACTCGTTTTGTTTGAACTAGAAACAAAGTCTGCCTTTGTGCTGAAATCAGAATAACCCTTTTTACTGAAATTAGAATCTTTGACAAATTTATTGGTCTTACTTCAAAATGGACCGTGGCATTTTGGGAAAAAATTCCTTTTACATTCAGAAGAGAGGAGTTAGTCCTTTAGGAGACAAAGTCCAAAAAATGCTTGCTTCTAATGGTGTGTTGGTGTCTCCACAGCCCCTGATCAAGTGCCTTTAATTGAAGATTTGGAGCAGATCTTCATGCGTTCATGGCGGGAGTCTCATCTTTCTGAAATCCGTCAGTACCAACAGCATCCAACAGTTCTTCAACCATTTCCTCAGGTCCCTGGCTCAGTTGCCCCAGTAACATCAGCTCAGCTTCCCTGGTTGGCGGGACTGGCAGCCAGTTCCTGTAACGACAGCGTTCACATCATTGAATGCAACTATTCTTTAGCTGAGGGGCTCTCTGAAATGTTTAAGATGCTCATGGAGGGAAAACTAGTGAAGACCAACTATGTGGTAATCATATGCGCTTGTAGAAACAGAACTATAGATTCTTGCATTGCAGTTACAGGTGAGTTGTAAAGGAAAAGCATGATGCCTTCTGATATTCTTGTATCTCAGTAATTCTTGTAACTCAGTAACTTGTACTTTTCTTCCTACGGCAGGCAAACTGTTAGAAAGCTAATAGGCAATGGACTTTATACCTTCATATACCTTATACCTTTTTTCCCCCCATGGAGCCCCTTCAAATACCTTTTGTTGCTGTGGACTACCAGTGTCTTCAAAAAAAAAGTGCAGCTTTGGAATTACTTTTATTTTGTATGTCCCCACCTTCTCTTAACATTTCTTCAAGCCTTTGCAGACTTCCTATGAGGCCTCTGCGGACTCCTGGGGGTTAGCAGACCACAGGTTTTATTCTTCATATGTCAAATACGTTTTAGCACAGGTGGGACTCTTTAGTCGCATCTGTAAATACGGCTTATAATATTGACAAAAATGCCACTAAAGAATTTGTGGTTGTAACTTATTTGGCTCATTGAGCAGTTAAATGATTTTTTAAAAAATGAAAGACCAGTGTTCACAGCCTGAGATCTTTATTTATTCATATATGGTATATACTTAGGAACTTGAACTGAATTGCTTTTATGTGTAAGCTCTTTATTACAAAACTTGAATTAATATTATAAAATTTATTTACTATAAGGAGTGAGCACAAGGATGTCCCACTTTTGGAACTGATTTAAATTTTAAAAATACTAATTATAAGGATTCCTAATGCAGATAGAATCCTAGAACAATGTTATTTGTTTAGTTTGTGCTGTCTTCTTGCTGGAAGATGATGTTTGTCATATGAGTAGTGGTATAAGAGGTCATCTGGGTTGCCTCCAGACACAGATAAAAAACCCATGATTCTCCAGGGGCCATATTGGAATTGTCACACATATCTGTGGCATTCCCAGTATAGCCTTAATTAGTGGAATCCTTTATATCAACTTTATTTGCTTATCTCTATCTGGTGTATCTTTGAGGTACTTTTCCTGGTCAGAATATCCAGATGCAAGCCAAGCATGGGAAAAAATACAAAGGGAAGTGTGCAGGTGCTGGTGAAGTCCAGGTATTTTGAAGAATGTGCAGAGTTAGTGCAAAGAGGTAGTAGATGAGGAAAGAGCCTGGAAAGGTCACGGGATTGTCTTCGGCCATCTGGCAGGGGCAACAAAAGGCAATTCTGGGGATCTAAAGAACATCCCACAATTTTCTCTTGCTGACTGAAGGCAGCCTAATACACTTTCTCAAAGTTCCAGTGATAATTGACAGATACTAAGTGTCAGGGTCAAGGTGGATAGTGGGGCAAGGTGGTAACTTTGATCCATCACAGGTCTTTGATTGCTCTGAACCATGACAGGTCGAAGGAGAGTTCAGTGCAATACAAAACCAGGGTGTCAGCCTCTGGCTTACCCCTTTCTACCCCCCACCATTAAAAAGGTGGTTGTTAAATATTATAGGTACCAAATATTGACATATAGCACAAATTTATGCATATTAGTTCCAGCAAGTTAGTCCATTTTTTTAAGTTTCTTCCTTGGGCTGCCAGTACTTTCCAGTTTGCTCCAAGGCCCAAGAATAAGAATTAATCCATAAATGAGAATTAGCAGTGCCATTTGTACCATGATTTCCTAGGAATAAATACTTATTCCTAGGAAACCACGCAGTGGGACCTCTAACGGACATTATTAGAGTGGTAAACAAAATTAGAGAAAAGTAAAAATATATATTCAAACTCATGGCTACCTTTCTGTGTGTCCTTCCCTTCAGCATCATGTTTTCCTTTTTGTCCTGCGTCTTTCACCATTTACTCACTTGCCACCTTTGTGCAACTGTGTTCTTTGCCTCCTTTTTCTTGGCTCACATTCTCACCCCTCTGGGCTTGCCTGCCTGTCACTTACTGGTGCCTCTCGCCACACTCTCTGCCCAGGCTGGAAATGGCCTGTGGGGCTTGCCCACTTACCTGATTTCTTCAGAGAGATAAAATCATGCCCCTTACACAACTGAAGTGCAAAATGAGAGCGACAGTTTTGACCATGTTAAACTGTTGCACATAGTCAAATTGTTTTAATTTTGCATGTTTATAGCACCTGCTGCTGCTCAGCTTTCTCCAAAGAAATGCAACAGAAAAGAGGCTCCTGGGGGATTCTGGGTAGATTCTGGGCTGCAGACTCAGCAAGGCTTGACAGGGGCATGCAAAGCTGTGATCCTTTGTCAGCTATCCTGTCCTGCCTAGATCATCTGATGGATTGATGTTAGTTGTTAAATACTGGGGATATACTGTTGTGAAATGACACAGAAACAGGATGTGTTTTTGCTCCTTCATTTTGTGTTGCTTCACGTCAAGCCTAGTGATTATAGTTAGCCTCGCTTAACTCATTCTGTTTTCAGGTCCTGGGGCAGTGCATTGTTGATGACTAGATCTCCCACTCATCTGTGTTTGTGGGACTTTAATAATTGCAGTGCGCAAGAGATAACTTGACTCAGCCAAGCTGTCTTCAGTTAGATCTCTGCTGTCCAATGGAGGATAGTTCTTCCCCATTGTGGTTTTTCAGTACCACTGCTGCTTCTCGTCCAAGTGGCAGGGGATGGTTCTTCTTTTCTGCAGTGGCCTTGCCTCTGCTGCTACGTCTGCCACTGCCTCTAAGCTCAGTGGGGGTGGTCAGTGGTTTCCCCTTTACAGCACCCATAACCACTGCTGCCGTTGGCTGCACCCAGACACTACAAACTGTCAATCATCTCTTTGGCGGTATCTAAGCTGCCTCAGAGGTGCTTTTTTAAAAAATTGTGTGTGTGAACTGATTGTATTTTGATTGAGTTGCCCCTAACAGCACCTTACCCCTTTTTATGTCCCTTAGGGAGATATCAAGCAAGAATTCTCTCTGAAAGCATGCTCACTCCAGCAGAATACCAGAAAGAAGTTAGTTATGAGCTGGTTACTGGGAAAGTAGAGTCTCTGGGTGCTTTCTTCAGTACTCTTTGCCCAGGTATATCATGATATGTCTATAGAGAGGCAATCACCTGAAATGTTTTATAAGCCTTAGTCTGTTGTAATGTATAACACGGAGGCGAGAATGGAGGTGAATTGCTTGTTTTACTAGGCTACATAGTTGCTTATATCTCTTTGCACAGGATACATTGTTATCAGTAAAAACTGGATAGACTTGGTTAGAAAGGGAAAGCATTCAGATGCCAGCGGAGCTGGTGCGTGATGTCCTCCTGAACCATTTGCATAAACCCTGTCCTTCAGCATGGGGCCTGCTTATGCCCTAGAAAGATTAGAAGGGTTGCGTGCCAACGAGCACTACCTTATGCTGACGTTTGCCATCCAAGCACGGAAGTCGCCCCCACAGGCATGGTACCAGTTTTGCCCAGATTCATTAGAAGGGTTGACATGCTCTGGAATGCTTCCTTCCGCTGAGGTTTGCCATCCAAGCGGGGGGTGGCATTCCTACATTAGACCACAGTTAGATCTTGATTATTTGTAAGAATTTTGCTGTCCAAGAAAATCAGAGACAGGATTTCCACAACAATTTCTTGTTAACTTTGCAATTTCAACAAGCACGGGCCAAGGGAACTTCCTCCTCTTTAGATGTTATTCACTACTTTACTGGTACTAGTAATACAGTTCAATATTTTATTGGGTAATTACCATAACCCGCTCTGTGTCTGCCTCCTCGGTATTTTTTTTTTCAGTTTTCAATAATCTTAGAAAAAAGTTTACGCTCTGGCCATGGCCACACCTTCACTTTAAACCATCTTCACGTCTGTCTGCTCACATTTTTTCATTTCTATCAATTTTATTTGTGGACTTTCCATTAAAGAAAGTTCAAATGAAAGGTAGAAAGTCCACAGATAAAATGTATGGCAATGAAAATGTGCAGGCAGTCAGACGTGAAGATGGACGGAAGAAGGTTTAAGGTGAAGATGTGATCACAGCCTTTGGAGTTACTATATTCATGCTGTATTGCATCACTGCAAGGACTTTAAAGTCCTGCCCCATGTACTGTGGCTGCATTCGCACACAGTAAAAGATGCTGCTCAAAAGGGGATTAGAGGTGGTAGCATGTGGCAGCTGATATTCCCATCCTATCTCTAATCCTCATTAAAGACCAGAAAATGCATGATGGAACCCCCTTTCAGCTGGGCTTTTAAAAAACATATTGTGGATGCAGCCTAAGGAGCAATGCATTTTTATAGAATGTGACTTTGAGAAACATTGCTATCACTGTGAATGCATCCCTTATGAAAGCAGTTGTTAGACCACATAAGTTTGTTCTGGAATATTATGGCACTGGCTCAAATGTGTCTGGAAATTCCCCTGGTAGTTACAGAATTTCCTGCTTTCCTTGAAGCAGAATGTGTCTTCTGGTTCAGATTCTGAATAGAATTTCAGATTCTATCTCAATTTCTTTAATATAGATACCAGAAACGTCTACATTTATTTCTAGATGCTGTGGCCTTTTTTGGGAGGGAATTTGCTGCTCTTACCAAAAGAATTATAGTTCTTTGTTGAATAAAATGGCAACTTTATAGATTGCATGATGTGGTGGGGACTGGGCAATGCTCATGATTTCATAGTTTAAACCTAGTAATGCCCAATTTCTCCCCTTCCCTTTTCATCTTGGTAGACGGCGACATTGATGTATTGTTGGATAAATTTTATCAGGAAAATCGAGCCCATATTTCATCGTCTCTCTCCACTTCAGTGAGTAAAGGAGCAACTTTGGATGTAACAGGAGCAGCAGTGTGTACAAGTAAGTGCATTAGAGAATCTTAATTTTTTTCATATTTCTCCTCTACTCATTGTTGCCTCCAAGGGAACGAAGTAGACTGCTAGTCATTGGAGAATAGCTTCAGGGTGAGAATCAGAGGTTGCCCTAGGTAGCTGGGCAACTACCCTCAGAGTTGGAAAGGGACTTCATGCCTTCCCACAATGCACTGGAGGGTTACCACAGGGAACAGAATGTGAGCTCAATGGACCTGTGACCATCCCATCAGGTATCACGCTGGTTGAAGTCTATATGATATCCTCATAAATAAACAGACCCTATGACCCATCAATTAACAGCTGTGCAAACTGTGGATGGACTTATGAAATTACCCTGCCTGTGAGTGAGACATATCGCACAGCTTTTGCGCAATTTCTATTCCCACTTGGCTGAATTGGTTGCTGAAGCTTTTGACAACATTTTGGGCAAACTATGGTGCATGGTATGCTCTGATCACTGCTTGTTGCCCCATTCCACTGGCCATTATCTGCACATTAAACCCTTAGATCAGATTATGAGGTTCTGAAGCAAATAACTGAGTAAACTAATGTGTATCGCTGTACCCCTAATTTCTGAAAATATTTCTTTGCCACTGGATGAAGTTTTTGGTTTCCTGATTTCTTTATTCTCAGGATGACCCTGGATGTTTTATACTATATACCATTCCAAGGAGGAAAATTTTGCACACACCCCTAGTGAAGATATTTCCATAAAGTTTGCAGCAATCCAAATGCACATATTTTGCATGTGTAAATGTTTGCAGAAATATGTATTGACGATATGCAATGAATGAATGCACACTAAGCAAAATGTGCATGCAAAATTCATGTCTTCAGATTGGTCTGCATTTTGCAGAATTGTATTTTTACACAGTAGTGCGTTTCTGTGGAACTGAAAAAATAAAATCTAGCATGGTGGGAAACAAAATGAATATTAATAATTCAAGCCTGTGAAATTGAAAATGACTTTAAAAATTTTCTCATCCTTCTGTGGCTGTCAGTAACCCACATGTTATAAAAGGCTCACCAATGGATAGTTCAGCCTAATCTTGTTTTCTATCAGCAGCGTTTATCATTAAGACAAGGGTAGTAGCTCGGTGGTTGGACAGTGACCTGGAAAGCAATGAGTCATAGGTTCACTGCTCAGCATTTACCAATAATAAGTTATGTCAATCCATATCTTGACAAAGAAACTGTTTTGATGTGTCAATGTAGTGAGCTAACCATTGGTTTCATGGATTGCCAAAGCTGCTTCTCCTGTTTTGTGACCATTTTTTAAAAAATGTCCACAGTACAGACTTCTGTTATATAAAAAAAGTTATTTCAGTTTATGCCAACCCCAAATAGCAAAGTATTTTAATTTGCAATGTGAAATCTTCTCACAATAATTCATTTTGAAGATCCAGTCACATCCTTGGATCAGCTGTGATGCAGATGATATCCGGTTCAAGTGAATTCTTCTTACCGTAAGATTATTCTGACAATTCTGTTTGTATCAAAGATTAAGATAATTGTCTCACATTATTTCTTATTTTCATTTGTCTAGGTTATAGCCTTGAGAGGCATCAGATTCGCCCCTTCCAACTCGCAGTGGCTCAGAAGTTGCTTTCTCATGTTTGCTCCATTGCAGACTCGAGCACTCAGAATCTTGACTTGGGTTCCTTTGAAAAAGTTGACTTTTTGATCTGTGTCCCTCCTTCAGAAGTGACGTACCAGCAAACGCTGTTTCGTCTCTGGCATTCAGGTGCTTGATTTCTTACAAATCATTACAAACGAATAGAAAGAATGCACGGTTTCTGACTGTTGGATATTTGTTTGCTACCTTTCTTTAGGCGTTTTATTAGAACTTGGCTTGGAGAAAGAACATCTTACAAAGCAGAGAGTAGAACAATATGTTGTCAAACTTGATGCAGAAGCTCAGACTAAGTTTAAAGCTTTTTTGCAAAATTCCATGCAGAATCCACACACACTTTTTGTGCTGATCCATGATCATGCTCACTGGGACCTAGTGAGGTAAGAATGCTTTCTTTTTTCTGCCTATGATGTGAGCAATGGCGATGTTGTTCTAATATATTTCAAATCAGTCTATTTGCCTTGTAGGAGCTTGTCTCCATACCCTTCTTCATTTCTGTATTGAATAAGGCCGCATCCCCATTACAACCTTATTTCGCTTTCAAACCGTTTTCAATACTCGCAGACCCCACGTCAGTTAGACTTAACATGCTTTCCAGGTGTTAAATCGCCCCAAAGCATTGTAAATGGTAACCCTTATTTCAACAGGTCTCACTCCGTATCCTGCGCTTGATACATGTTACATTTTTTACTGTGGGGACCCTACCGTTTTAAGGGATGAGAATCCATGTTTAGGGTTTCCCTCTCTCAATAGCTTGCTTCCAAAGACAGTGATTTCAGTGTAAAAATCCAACATTCACAGCAGCCGCTACACTGTAGCATTCCAGACTCTTCACACCTGAATTTTGCACAATTCTAGCTCTTTGGAGTTCTGACCTTTAAAGGGGAAAGGAAAGCTGGGCAGGTTTTGGGAGATGGGTGAATGCTTAAAGCCCCCTTGCTTGAGTTGCCGCTGCTGCTGTGTGCCCTGGGGAATGGGGAGAATCGCTGGCTGCCCGCTGCCGGTTTTCCTCCATCCAGGCAAGCGGCAGCCACCCAGCCAGGCTCGGTGAAGGGGTCCATTATGGGTGGCAGATTCATGCCAGGAGGAAGAGGGCAGGGCAGCCCCGAAAAGCGGCTTTTAAAAAGTAGCCACTTGAGTGCCCCCTTGAGTCACGTATGCCAGGTACAATCCTCAGAATCCGGATCAAACGCGATTAAGTTAAAAGTAATGGGATCAGGCAAATTCGTGTTTGCATCCGGTTCTATTATTTTGGTTTAGGGAAAGTGAATTAAGCTTGTAATGGGGATGTGGCCTAAGAGTCATTGTGAAACATTTACCTCATTCTTTGACTCCACTGATTAATGAAGGGCCTCTTACCTGTGTAGGAGGGTTCAAAACATCTAACATGGCTGTGCATCTGTTTTTAAACTTGTGATTGTATTATATCTGTAAGATTTAAAAAGTACATCCTATCTTTTATCCAGTGCAGTTCACAGCCTTTATCCTCAGTCAGATCCAGCTGTGGGGCTTGTGGACAGACTACTGAACTGCAGAGAGGTGAAAGAGGCTCCAAATATCGTGACACTCCATGTTACCTCATTTCCTTATGCCCTGCAGACACAACACACTCCTATCAGTCCCTACAATGAAATCCACTGGCCTTCATTATACAGCAGCGTAAGCAGATACTCTTATAATTCACTCACCCATTCTAAAAGAAAGAAACCATGATCCAGCCATAATGGTGATATTAGTGTACAGTGTACAGTGAGGATTGCATTTAGCAAAAGAACTAAGATCATTTGCTCTTAGCTGACTTCCTTTCATTCATTCTTAAGTCGTTAATATCTTCTTTGCTTTATTCTTTCATCTGTGCTTTTCTCCACACTAGTGGTCAACACTAAGAGTTGTAAGGTCTGAGAAGTTTAACTTGTATGTTTTTACAACAGCAATTTAATGTTCCCAGATTGAACTTAGAGAGTTGAGACATGTTGAATTCCCATTCAGTGTATATGAACTGTTGAAAGAGGGTGTGAAATTGAAGGAATCCAACCCCACACCTTTGCAGCTGTCAATGCCTGGTGCCTCTATATGCGTTTGCTATAGTGTTATAAGCACGGGCCAAATCAGCTGAACCATTTCTGAGTGGGCACACATTGGCACCACGAGAGAGAGCAAATAAAAATAAATCTGCATTTTGATTGTGGTCTATTGAGGTTTTGATGCCATTTAGGTAGGCAGATTTTCAGCATGGTTCACCTGGTATCATCGTCATCAAATTATCAGCTCGGACCTTTTCTCAGTTTTAAGTAGATTTTTTTCTTACTGCACATACACACAAAATCAATCCGTTTGCTTCCATCTGGACCTGAATATAAGAACATAAGAGGAGTCCTGCTGGGTCAGTCCATAGCCCATCTAGTCCAGCATCCTGTCTTGCACTGTGGTCCACCAATTGCTTCTGGGCTTTCTTAAGCAGAAGACAAAGGTCAAGCCTTCACTTGCTCTCAACTACCTGCAAATGGGCTTTAGGGGCATCTTGCCTATCTCTCCAACATGGAAACTGTATCTAGGCATCAATTTTAGTAGCCAGTCATACACCTGTCCTTCAAGAATTTGTCTATTCTTTCTTAAAGCTACCCAGAGCAGCTGCTGCCATCACTTCTTCTGGTAATAGCCCTGGGAAAGAAACAAGGTGCTAGTCCATATTGTAATTTTATCCCTGTATGATGATGATTTGACTAGGTTAGTGTGTTGTTTAATAGTTTTCTTGGATGTTTCCTTTAATTTTCATTCTTATTTATTTTAGGGTGCAGACTTATACCATGAAAATAAGAAGTACTATGGGTTGTCGGAGTTCATTGAATCCACTGTTTCTGGACACAGTCTTCCTTTGCTTCGTTATGATAGCTCCTTTGAAGCAATGGTCATGGCTCTAGGAAAAAGGTACAGTGTTCAGGGTTACCTTTCACATTGCTGTTCAAATTGAAGGTGCACTATTGAAGATGCAATGCTCCATTAGACATTTGGATTGTGATTAACTACTGTAGAGGTACAAGGAAGAAAGCCAAGAAGCCTAGTACGGTACATAGATTTTTATGGTTCCATGATTCATGTGGAATCTGGGATAAAGGAGGCATCCGATTTCATTTGCCCTTTGATTCATGGATGGCAGGGGCCTTTTTGTACCTTACTTAGGTGTGCAGACTGGTGAACTTCTGGGGTGCATTGGGGATCCGCATCTTGTGACGCCCAATGCATCTGGAACTTACTGAGCGCTTCCCAAACTGCTGAATAAGTGCAATCGCCAGGATCGCCTCACTGCAGCAATAGGCCATGTGAGGTCCTGTTGCCATGGGAACTGAATGTGATGGCAGTGGTTGCACTGTCCTGCCCCAGAGGGGCAGAACAGAGCCATACTGGCCTATATTAACCAGCAACTGGTTTAGCTGTAGAACATATTTCCAATCTCCATTTGGACTTTCCTGAATTGAAAGTCCACAAATAAAATGGATAGAAATGGAAAGGTGTGATCAGTTAGATCTGAAGATGGACTGGAGAAGGTTTAAAGTGTTGGAGTGGCCACAACCATAGAGTCTGAAATGAATTACACTGCATGAGATTTCCTCCTAACACTTTTTTGAAGTTAAACTTTTTGCATCTAAACTATTTCAGGCTGGCTTTTAACTGATTAATTTCCTTTCTTTATGTATTTAAAATATTTATATACTACTTCCCGTTAGAAATATGATCTCTAAGCAGCTTGGAAAAAAAATTAAGCATAAAAACAGCTAAGCCATCAGTTATATGGAAATGTTATTAAAATCAACAAGAGGAGGAGAATATTCATTCTGGAATGGTCTGAATGAAAAGATAGGTTGGTGCCTTAACGCCTTAAATCTAGAGACCGCAACAGATAATAAGGGAAACTGTTTGGGAAGGTAGGTGCCACCACAGAGAAAGCCCAGCTGCAGGTAGCCACAAGATGGTAGTCATGCAGAAGTAATCATGACTTAGCTTCACTTCAGTAAAGGATCCAGTGACTTCAGAAATGATTTCTCAGGTGGTTCCACTGAATGCAGCGACCAAAGCTACCTGCCTGATTCCTTTTCCTTCCTTCTTCCCCCACTCTGACCATTCTGTTTCTCAGTTATTTCCTCATTCCTCACGCTATGTTTTTCCTTAGTACCTGTGCCACATCACTTGCTGCCTTTTAAGTGCTAATGTGGTGGGGAAGAGTTCCCCTTATTCTATAATCACTCCCCCCTTTTTTTCCCCTGCAAAAGGGCTTTTGGGTTAGATCACATATGTAGGACATCCCCAGTGTATGAGGAATTAGCTACTTTATTTTCCAAAAAATGGATTTTTGCTGCAGATCGATAAAAGAAATCCAACCCTTGGAGATGATCTGCTAGGAAGAATGATGTTCACTGCGCAGACCATTGCAATGGTCAAAGAGAATCATCACGTGCCCTGTGGATTTCCTTTTCCCTTTCAGGTTTCCTCGGTTGCACAGTGCCGTGATTAGGACATTTGTTCTTGTTCAGCACTACTCTGCTGCCATGATGGCAGTGTGTGGCTTGTCCCAGATGAAGAACTACACAACTGTTGAAACTCTGGAAATTGCTCAGAACCTTATTAATTCCTCACGACAGTGCCCCAGTGGACACGGGCTGATGGTGGTCTTAAGGATCCCATGCATTCCTCTGGCAGCGGTGGCCTACGAGCGCCTGAACCATGTAAGGGAAAGACTAGCCCTGGAAGACCATTTTGAAATTATCCTGGGAAAACCCAATTCTGGAATCACAATAGGGAAGCATTTTGTGGAGCAACTCAAGGTAACGTACAGAGCTTTGTCTTCAGGAATTCCGCTTTGGGCTGCCAATTAGTAATGTCTATTGATAGGATATCTACATGTTTACCTGTGATGTGATCTTATCTGATTGGAATGGATTGGAGTTTCCAGATAATTTGCCCAGATAAATACATAAGAACATAAGAACATAAGAGAAGCCTTGCTGGATCAGGCCACAGCCCATCTAGTCCAGCATCTTGTCGCACACAGTGGCCCACCAAATGCTCATGGGCATCTCAAGCAGAGACAAGGACAAACCTTCTCCTGCTCTTGAGTCCCAGCAGATGGCCTTTGAAGCGCCCCAGTTCCTCCCCCCCCCCCAGCCTGGAAGATGCATCTAGGCATTCGTTCTAGTAGCCATTGATATATCTGTCATCCATAAATTTGTCTAACCCTACCTGAAAGCCATCCAGACTGGTAGGTGTCACCACCTCTTCCGGCAGCACATTCCATAAGCCAATGACCCTCTGGGTGAAGAAATACTTCCCCCTGTCAGACCTTATTCTCTTACCCATCAGCTTCATAGAGTGCCCCCTGGTTCTAGTGTTGTGCGATAGAGAAAAGAAATTTTCTCTATCCACCCTTTCTATACCGTGCATAATTTTATATACTTCAATCAGGTCCCCTCTCAAACGCCGTCTCTCCAGACTGAAGAGGCCTAGACGTTGCAGCCTGGTTTCGTAAGGGAGGTGTTCCAGACCCTTAATCATTCTGGTTGCCCTTCTCTGCACCTTCTCTAGTTCCACAATATCCTTTTTGAGGTGTGGTGACCAGAATTGTACACAATACTCCAAATGTGGCCTCACAATAGATTTATAAAGGGGCAAAATGACACTTGCTGTCTTATTTTCTATTCCCTTCCTAATTATTCCCAGCATTGAATTTGCTTTTTTCGCTGCTGCCGCACACTGGGTTGACACCTTCATTGAACTGTCCACCAAAACCCCGAGATCCCTTTCCTGATGTGTTGCAGAAAGCTCAGACCCCATCAGTTTATAGACGTAATTTGGATTCTTGGCCCCAACGTGCATTACTTTGCACTTGTTAAGATTAAAGCACATTTGCCACTTGGTTGCCCACTCACCCAATGCTAAGAGATCCCTCTGGAGCTCTTGGCAATCTCTTTCAGATTTTACTACCCTAAATAATTTAGTATCATCAGCAAACTTTGCTATTTTACTATGTACCCCTTCTTCTAGATCATTGATGAATAAATTAAAAAGCATTGGTCCCAGTACTGAGCCTTGAGGGACCCCACTTTTTACTTCTTTCCACCCTGAGAATTTGCCATTTATTACTACTCTCTGCTTTCTGCCCTTAAGCCAGTCACAAATCCAGGACAGAACTTGTCCTTTTATTCCATGGCTGATGAGTTTACTCAGTAGCCTTTGATGTGGGACTTTGTCAAAAGCCTTCTGAAAGTCCAGATAGACAATGTCTACTGGTTCACCTTTATCCACGTGTTTATTGACACTCTCAAAGAATTCCAATAAAATAGTAGTTACTGTTGTTCATGACAGACAAAGGATAAATTAACACACGGCAGAGTTAGTTGAAGCTTGGAAATGAGCCCATGTGTGCAGAGAAAACCAGAATTCATACAGCACAAATATCCAAGAAAGAAACCAGAGGCCTATTCACACTTTGGCCTTCGAAAGCAGGTGAAAGTTTGCCCTTGTCTCTGCTTGAGATGTCCATGGGCAATTGGTGGGCCACCGTGTGCAACAGAATGCTGGACTAGATGGGCTATGGCTTGATCCAGCAGGGCTCCTCCTATGTTCTTATGTCAGTAATTAGTACAGCTCTAGTGAAGAGCATTTGAATGCCCACTAGCTGCTACAGTGTAGAAGCACACCCACCCTCACTGGTTTACCTGGAGCATCCGGTGGCGCAACCATTTTCGCTTCATCTGCGGTGCGCCTTTTACCCTTGGCTTCCTGGCTTTGGGAAGCCTTGGACAAAACAGTCTGAGGGTGCTAAGCGTCTGCACTTAAGTCTGGCCTGTTATTCATCTGGCCCTGAGTACCTGTCAGGAGCCTTCCTGCTATCTTCTCCACTTGTTTCAGCTTCCAAATCATCTTTAAGGGCAGCCCAACATGAAGTCCATTGCAGCAGTCCAGTCTGGAGGTTACCAGAGCATAGGTTTCTGTGGCCAAACTGTGTCTGCCCAGGAAGAACCATAACAGTCTAAGTTGGAAATAGAAACTCCTGGCCACTTCTGATACCTAGTGTCCAGAGATAGTTCCTTCTAGGACAGTACAACCCTCACAAGAACTGGAGGAGGAGGAGGAGGAGGTTCAGCAATAAATTATAAATAAATATCATTATTGTTTCATATTATAAAACATGAGAAGAAGCTGAACGGAATTTGCTTGCCCAGGGCAACAGATTGTCCTATTGGCTGTGGTGAGGTTTTAATCAGGCATGTGGAATTTTATGCACTAAACCATGCCATCATCTGAAATACAACAGCTGCTGCTTCTTTTTTTTTCTTTCGTGATCCATGCACATGCTAACTGTCTTGTTTCATTTCTTGCAATAGGTTTGGCAGAAAATTGAAGATTCTGAGTGGAGGCCTCAGACCTATATGGAACTGGAAGGACTGCCTTGCATACTGATTTTTAGTGGAATGGACCCCCAAGGGGAGTCTCTCCCAAGGTAGTAGATTTTTTTAAATAAAACACACATCTTCTCCTATCCTTGATATGGGAGAAGGAACGCTTTTTTCCATATCATTCTGCCAATGCCTTGAGATCTGAAGGGGAGGCCCTCCTGGTTGTACCACCACCCTTAGTAGCAAAAGGGGTGGGCACCTGGGATAGGGCCTTTTAAGTGATGGCTCCAGGATTATGGAATAGTCTCTCCCCCTGAGGTGCATCAGGCACCCTAACTTTCCATGTTCAGGAGAGCAGTGAAGATGCACCTTTTCGCCCAGGGCTTTGGCTAATTAAGAACATAGATTTTTCTTCCCACTTCAAGGCACCATTATTGTTTTCGTATGTTCATTTTACATTTGCTTTTTGATATTGTAACCCTGAGACCTTCAAGTTTAGGGCAGGAAAAAAATGTGATTGAATGCGTGAATGAATGAATAACTGTTCTATAAACTTTGTATACAGCAGCTGAGCTTCAGAAGGCCCAGCAGTTGAACTTTCAGAAGGGAAAGCTTTGCTAGGATTTTTTTTATTATTATTACTGTGCCGACTGGAGCTGATACCAAGTCATAAAGCCTCACAGCCACAAGAAATACTACATTATTTCTCTTTGGACTATGCCAGAGTTGTGACAGCATGCGTTGCTCTGGGAATCCTCCGGCACACATCTGCGTAACAAGGGTTGTTAGTAGTGTTTTAGTAACAGACTGGGAGAAAACACTTTATCCCATTCTTCTGTCCTGGCACCATTAGCAGGTCCTCTCTAGAACAAATATCACTGCTCTGTTTCCAGAGACACAAGCTGCCTCTTGCTGAAATAGTTTGTCTTATTAAGAAACAGGACTCAAAACCCACTAACTCCGATCACACTCAGGGCAACTTCCCACACAGCAGTTTAATCCAGTTTTAATCCTTTTTTTTTTCAGCACTGAAAATTATTGCCTCAGAGTTCCCACAGTTGCATTATAACACGCACTCAAAACAGACTTGCTCGTTCCCACTCTTCTGTTTTCAAGTGCTTTGCATGGTCATTCTCCCCTCCCCCCCCCACCCCCGCTTCACCAAAATCCCTCCCCTTGCAGTCAGCAAGTGAATGCCAGTCCATTCTTTGATCCGTGACATGAATGGGGCAGGAAACACAAATGACAGAACTTTGTTAAAGTCCACTCACTGCTCTGTTATCTCATTATAACAGAGATCTTGCCCATTTATTTATTTATTTCCATTTCTATCCTGCCCCATACCCGGAGGTTTCTGGGCGGGTGACAACAAATCAACCAACATTTTAAAAACATATTAAAAAACAAGATAACAATTAAAAACGTATTAAAAACAAGGTACGGGTTAAAACAAGGTACATAGTTAAAAGCTCTAATTTAAGCTGTGCATTCAATGGTGTGTTAATAATAACTGTAATTAATAATAACTGTAACCAAGGGAAGAACGAATCAACCTTGGCCAAAGGCTAAGGTAAAAAGATAGGCCTTTACAGCCTTCCTAAATGATAACAAGGAAAGGGCATGGCGCACCCCGGAGGGAAGACCATTCCACAGTCTAGGGGCCCCCACTGAAAATGCTCTCTCCCAGGTACCCACCAACCTCACTGCCAAAGGTGGAGGAACAACTAGGAGGGCATCTTCTTTGGATCTTAAGGAATGGGCAGGACGGTAAGGGAGAAGGCGTTCCTTTTAGATATTTGGGGCTGAAGTCATTTAGGGCCTTGTAAGTCAGAGTTAACACCTTGAATTGGGCCCGGTAGTGGATTGGCAGCCAGTGCAATTCTTTAGCAGACCCTGGCAGATGTTATTCCACTGGTGGGTGTGTGCCTAGCATGTTCTCTCCCTCCAAGCTGCTGAAGTGGATGTCTGCTCTTGCAGAAAACTCATTTAATGAAAGGAAACAATTGTTTCCTTTTTCCTTTTGTTTGGAAGGAGGAGAGAGAAAGGACATGGAAGATACGTTGTTCCTCCTTGCAGGGACTGGAGAAGAAAGGTAGATCAAGCTTCTGCTCTGTCTGCTCTTCTGATCTCCTGCCCTCCCCCTCCCAAAGAGTGACGTTCTCAGCCTTCCTAGTACAACATGGTAAAAAGGGGGAAATGTCAGAGGAAATCAATGCTTATAAATGGATAAGAGGGAATAGGAAGGATGCTACTAAAAGTATGGGTTTCCTCACAAGAAAGTTCACTTTGCCATTCCCATTGTGCAAAATAAAACAATCTGATCCCCAGAACAGCACTGAGAACTCATTTAATCCACATGCAGATAGTCTGCTTTTCCAGAGCTTTAATCCACAAAAGGTATGGATTCTTTAAAGACTGTGGGAATGCTGAAGACCCAAAGGGGTCTCCAAACTGGGGCAATTTTGCACTTCCCTTCCTGTCTTGTGGACAGGAAAGGTGTGTGAGAGACTAACGTTAACTAGCGTTTGCACTTACCTGAGACTGATTGCGCAGCTGATCCACTCCTGGGTACTGCCATCTTGGATGTGGCGCCCTGCATGACTGCGTGTGCACCTGTACCGTTGCTATGGCCATGCTGACACTCTGCACAGTCACAGTTGTGTCAGGGGTCATGTGAGCTGCCAGAGTGCTTGCATGACAGCTCACATGACTTCCTCAGCCAGCCAGAGTGCAGATGGCCGCTGGCTGGATGGTTAAAGTAAGCTTTCAGTCAGAATTGGGTTGTTGTCATGTGCTGCTACTGGTTGACAATTAGTCAACATCTGTGCAGGCAGAGGGCGCTTGTAGACTGTAAGCACCTCCTGTAAGTGCAGATGTACCTGCCCCTATGGGCTGAAGTGCGAATCAGCCTCCAATTATATACGGTGTGGGATTGTACACTCAATAACTGATAATTCTTCCTCAATTTGTCCTCACTTTTGGGTTGCTATGCTCATACCTTTCTGTTCTCAGCCTGAGACTCCTTGACGTGACAGTGCAGATAGCATATGCTTTTTCGGTATAATTGCAGTAAAATTGTGGAATTCATCCAATTTCTTTCTCTTTTCACTCTTTCTTTCTAAGATCCTTGAGATATTGTGACCTACGTCTAATAAACTCCTCTTGTCTGGTGAGAACAACCTTGGAACAAGAACTTGGCCTAGCAGCATATTTTATACGTTCTGAAATTTCTTTGGAGAAAGTGGCACCACCAAATGATGTCATAGAGAGTGACCAAGAAAAGCTAAGCAGTACTGATAATGAAGATGAAGAAACAGTAACAGAAGGTAAAGAGCAGGCCAGAGAACCATTGTATTTACATGTGTGTGGTTAGCAATAATAACAGATTTTGATGTAATGGGTTCTGAGGTAAAAAATGATAAAAAGAGGGGAAAGAGTTAACACTTTGATTTGCTGAGGTACAACTCCTCCATAAGTGCTCAGTCAATGATGAATGGAGAATATACTAATTAATTTGGCTTCAATTATGGAACAGGATCCACCTCAGAAAAGAGAAGCCCAGTCAAAAGAGAAAGGTCAAGCTCACATGATTCCGCAGCCTCCTCTGTCTCATCAAAAGCATCAAGTAAGACTTTTGCATGATCTTTTTAAGTATGTTAAAACTATGGTACTTTAATCCATGTTGCTACTGTTATTGCTAGTTCCAATTTGTCATGTCAGATAAGGGCATTATTTCAATGTATACAGCAAACTTATATTTATATTTTTTTGATATATGGGGATCCTTTCAAGCAGTTCTATTTCTAAAGTCTCTCGTTGCTATGGTTTCCAAATTTAGCCTCTTAGGGCTTTTCCATATTTCCTGTTAAAATGGGATTTCCTGTTAAATTGGGCTTGGGTCACTTTTAGGCCTCTGCATCTGTGCTATTCACAGAGATTAGGAGGAGAAGCCACACCTCTGCATTGCATGCAGTAAAGCCTGTCTAGGTAGCCAAGATGAACAGGCACTAATAGTCCTGTTTTTACAGGTTTACTGGCACTCCAGGGGTGTCTAGATTGGCCCAGGGAGATGTGCAGAAGTGTGCATGTCTCTGTGGGTCAGTGTAGCAGGAGATCCACTTTGGTTTCCACACAAAATTGCACTGCCAATGGGTCCTCCTAGAGCTCTTAGCCCTCACATCAGGCTCCAAAGCTTATGCATGCTTTGAAGTGCCATGGGGGCTGTTCCAAAACAGGCTGTCTAAGCATGGAAAACCTTTTTATGGCCACTTTATCATGGAAATACTCCAATCAGAGCAGTTCTAGCTGGATCACTTGGCCCCACTGCCTTACTGTATGCTGGTATTCCATCAACACTGAATTACGTGTGCTTGCATTTACATATACTGTACATACTTAAGTTTCAGGAATTATTCTGGGGAGCAAATGTGTGAGTGGTGATGAAGTAAACAGATATGGGATAGTTACAGAAAAACGGGCAAACATTTGTGATAGAATGTATGAACAATCCATTGTAAGCATCACTTTCTCATCTCAAGCGATTATGGCAGAATAAATATGATACATTCCATTAGTGATAGCATACGTATCTCATCCCTGTAAACACGGAGAAAAGCAGTGTATGAACAGGCTATTAGTATTTCTTTTTGCAGGCTTCCCCAATGTAAGTTTGAAATAAATGACTCTTGAGTTATGGAACAAGTGGTGCTGAGCAACTGTTTGACGGTATCATATAAATCTAGCTTGTCACTTATCATACCGCCACTTGATCTAGATTCAGATGTAAGCATGTATTGGGTCACTTAAGTTTATTTAGTACCATTATTCATCTCTCATTGACATTTGATGTGGCTATATGTCATGGCCCTTAGATTTTGCTTGCTGTCTGTTACGATGTATGTTGAGAATGGGTCAAAAGTGCTGATTTAAATGGATTTATACTGTTTTATATTGATTGCAAGCAAATATCTGAGTTGTGGGTTGGCTTCTTGGGATGGAAGGACTGTTGTAGCTTGTAACGACTTCACACAATTGTCCATTAAAGCCTGAATTTTGTCCATAGGCATGGTATTCTGCAGCGAAGCATCTCCCCCTTTAGTAACTGCAGGGGAGATAGGAAAGTCATCCCATCAGGTCCTGAGCGCCAACACGGAAGAGAACATGAATAGCACTGAAAAGCAAAGACTGAAAGTAGACAAAGAGTGCAAGCTGGCTACTAAAACTGCCCGGGCTTCCATAACTTCATCATCACCATCTCCTTTTTCATCTTCCTCTGCTTCTTCGGCACCAACCCACAACTCGTTTGTTCTGCAGGCATCTCAATGCTCCATGGCAAAAGCATCCCAGCAGCCCCCCATAGTTTACCTGCCTAAACTGGTCTATGACATTGTTACCTCTGCAGACAGCACGGGGCTTCCTAAATCGTCGTCTCTCTTGCCTTACCATTCAGTGATGTGGGCAAGTTCTTTCCGCCCCCTCATGAGTAAAATGATGACCTGCACTGAGCAGTCTCTCTATTACCGCCAGTGGACTGTCCCCAAACCAATCCATATGGACTATAACAATAGGAATGAAGGCAGGATGGATACCTTCCATCCAAGAAGGCTGCTGCTGAGTGGGCCACCACAGGTATATGATCTGAGTAGGGTAACTATGTTCATTTTAAAATTGATTTTGTCATTGCATCTTCAGACAAATCAATTACAAACCCCTCAGACTAAAGATCCTGCCTTGCAAGTTTGCAGGCGTTGCAGTGATGACATAATGGAAACGTAAGAAGCTACCCTCTCTGAGGATAGATAGTTGGGCTGTCTAGACTATCTGCGTTTACTAGCGGAAGTTTGGCCGCGTCCCCATGCACTCCATTTAGTCTGAATTGGATAAAATTTAGTCCACATACAGAGCCGAGACCGAATTGATCCATTGATTGACGAAAGTGCGGGCTCAAGTTGAATATGCCTGTCCCCATGCAAACCACGCTAGACACCTGCTTGGGGAAACAGCATCATTTTCTCTCCACCCCCTCTCTCCTGATAGGAGCCAGGTTGACATCACCAACCCCTGTGCCACCCACTGTAGCAAGGGCAGGGAAACACCACCCGACACCCCTTCCCCAATCATAACTGCTGGCCATTTTTAAACAGTGATCAAACAGAAAGCCTCTTCTCTCTGCGATCTGATCACCAGGCAGATGTAAAAGAACTGATTGCCCCAGTTTGACAAGTAAAGATGCAGTGATGAGGTGTGTGTGTGTCATCTGGCCCTTGCTGTCCCATGAACCTCTTCCTGCAACCTTTATTCCACCCCCACTCTCTGATCGCCGGCAAGCAGCTTCTGAAGTTTGCCAGCTAGAAAGCTAACCAAAGCCACTACAATGTTTAAAGGCAATTTAGCAGAGAATAAGGGTTGCGGGAAGAGGCTCATGGGACAACAAGGGCCAGATTACCCCCCTTATTGCTGCATCTTTACCTGTCAAACTGGAGCGATCAGTTCTTTTATGTTTGCCCAGCAATCGGATCACAGAGAGAAGAGGCTCGTTTCTGTTTAAAAATGGCCAGCAGTTGCGATCCCCAATGCGCAGGACAGGTATAGTGAACACAGGATGTGAAACCCCACCTCCTAATGACGCCAGAGTCTATCCCCTTCCCAATTAGCCCAGGAACGTCCCCATGTGCAGACTCGGCCCCCAAAATAATGCGGATATCACTCCCAAACCGCAGTGAGAACAGTTTTCTAGTGGATTAAATTTAGCGCGGATTTGGGCGGTTTGGTCTGCATGTAGCCCAGTTTGGGGGCTTTGCATGGGGACGCTCCTTGCTGAATATGGATTTGATTCGGACTTTATAGTGCATGGGGATGCAACCTTTGTCAGTTTCTTTAAAAGCAAATCTTTTCAGCCCTATCTGGAGATACTGGAGACTGATCCTAAGATTTTTCTCATTCAGTTGAACACGTACAGTGATTTTTGGCAGTCCCAAATAAATAATGAATTGTCTTTAATAAATTGGTCTAATTGTTTCCTTGTATGCCAGCATCTCATCAAACAACACAAGAGATTTATTTTAAAAAAAGATCAGGGGGTCCTCCAAAAATAAAACAATTATGAAGACAGCCTAAGTGCCAAAGGATGTACTAGATTTTGAGAATAGTGTTTTAACTCGTGTTACTTTTTGTTCTGACTTTTACCTGTTATTATACAGTGTATACTTAGTATTTTGGGGTGTGAATGAAACATCATATAGCCACACTGGGAACTACCCATTCAAGTCACTGAAGAAGATCATCCAAGCTGAAATGCGTCTGGCTTTTCAGTTCCCTTATGATTATGCATTACGTTTGTCAGCCTATAGTTTGGAGATTCATCTAGTACAGGAATCTAGAGTATCTCATCCATTATTGTGTTGTTAAGTGTCTTCGCAATATGTGTTTTCGTTATCCTCCTCATAGTGTTACTGTACACCTGTTTCTTTTATATATATTCATTTTTAATATGTATTATATAAGATGCTGGGTTTTATGCTAGTAAATTTGCAGACATTTATACTATTTGGTCCTTTGATATTTTTCATCCTTTGGCACTCAGGCTGTCTTCATAACTGTTTTATTTGCTGAGGACCCACTGTTCCTTTTTTTGATAGATCTTTTGTGTTGTTTGCTCTTTTGGTTGATTTATCTTGTTTGGATTTTTGGTTTGCTGCTAACATATCATGGTAGTTTCTCAGATTCTAGCAGCAGCTTCTGCTAGGACCCGTGGACATTTATTGCAGTCTGTAGCAAGGTAGCAAATTCCTCTTCCATCCAGTTTGAAGTAGGTTGGACAAAGAGGGGGTTTGCTGCTATAATGGGACTTTGAAAAACAGCAATGAAGAACCAGCATGTGCCAGTTTAAGGTGGCATGACACACCTCTTTATTCGGGATTAGGGCTTACTCATCCACCAGGCTGTCATAATTAATCATGACTACTGGTGATCTTGATCATGGCCTCCTTTATCGGGATCACACTCTGTGTAAAGAGGACAGTACGTTCCAGTGGGGTGTGTGGCCACCTAGGTCCATTTTAACATGCAGATCTATGCAGCTTACAACCTTTCTATGCGTGTCCCTGATGCTATAAAGGTTCTATAAAGGTTGGCTGACAGCTAGGATCATAACATAGTGAAAATATCTGCTCTAGCTGTTTGAATTTTAGGCTGTCATACTGTCATTTTTAAATAAAAAAGGAATTTTAAGTTTCTGGTGTGTGCATATATTTATTTACAGATAGGAAAGACAGGTGCCTACTTGCAGTTCCTCAGTATCTTGTCTAGAATGCTGATCCGATTGACTGAAGTGGACGTTTATGATGAAGAGGAGATCAATACTGGTATGTTCTTCACATAGGACAATTTTTGTTCTATGAGTGAATTTTAATAAGAGATTGATATCTTGGAAAGGTGCTTTTCTTTTCTGAAATTTATGTTTGGTAATTTTAAATTTATTATTCGTGTAATAATTTATTTTGAATTAAAGAAAATCAAAAAGAAAAAAAACACCTTTTTTTGTACTCTTTTAAGAATTTTTAAAATTCTTAAAAATATTTTTAAGACATCTAAGATGGGTCTGGGGGAAATTTCCAGTTGACCTGGCTGGTGTTTCTGTCACAGCTATGGTCTCACTATGGAATCATAAGGTGAGTAGAGCTATTGACACAGTTGCTCCCAAATGCCCTCAGCCTCCCTACAGAGCTTGTAATGCACCCTATCATAGCATGGACATGAGTGCAATAAAGGGGGAAGGACAACAGCTCAAGCGCAAGTGGAAGGAAATCCTATGGGAATCCTACCATGTGGTAGCAGCAGTGAAGACTTGCTCCTCTGACATCCTGAAGTGGTCCAACAGCTGTTCCAAGCTGTTAAAAGGCTATTATCATTGGCCCATAAGAATATGTCCATACAACCTTTGGAAGCTCACCATGGCCCTGCCCCCATGCAATTGAAAGTCTGCTGGAACTCTTCTTTTGCCTCTGAGTGGCCCCATTCCAAGCTTTACAAGGTGCTTAGGGAGCTTAGAAAAGTGAGACACCCGCGATAAAATACGTCCACTTTAAAGAAGAGTTCCAGCGCTCTTTCGGTGATTCGCGGGTTTTGCTCGCTATATCTGCCTTGAGGACGCTCTGTGGCAAAAGGGGCGGGGATTGCTTGCCTGCACACACAGCCAAAAAGCATTCACATGTCTGAGAAATGCAGCAGGTTCGCTTCCTTTCCTTTGTAAAAAGAGCCAGAATTGCTCAGAATTGCAACATTGTTATCAGTGATCTGTGAAAGCCTTAAAAGAGAATGAGCGAAGGATCGCGCTGCTGATGCCTGCAGCCACTGACTTTGCCAGGGCAGAAAGCCTTTTCTAACAGAGAACTGAGTGAAAGTAAGTGCTGAAAGTGAATGAATGAGCAATCATCTGCCTTTGCTAGGGGCGGGAAGCCGTTTCAGGAGCCGGAGATCTGGCTATTTTTCCTTTTAACAAGAGAGGGGGCGGGGCGGGGGAAAGATGCGGGGAAAGGAAACAGGCTTCCTTGGGGACGGAAAGTCCATTTAGATCGCGGCTACCAAGGGGACACTTATTCCGGAAGTGGAGGGGACTTTTAAAGTCAGCTATAACAGAGTGACAGCAGAGGAAGCCAAGAGGGGCTAATAAGTCTTTTGGGGACAGGGCCCATGATAAATCTGGGAGACACTTTCAGGACAGAGTCATTCCAATTTGCAAGAGTTGGTCTGCTGGAGATATTATATTGGGGGGCCTATTATATTGGATTGATACCAACAATTGTGGCCTGTGGAAGTGGACAACCTGCTATCAGGGTTTCAGCCAATTACTTGCCTCATTGATCCTTGTCCTTTATCACTAATAAAAGCCAGTCACGGGGATATAACTGGGTGGGTCTAGGGACTAATAAATGCCTCTTTGTGAGGCACTAAAAGAAGTTGTGATACCCTCCTTCCTTTAGAAGATCTTTCTGGATCCAGAAGTGTTAATTAACTACTGCCAAAATTCCCTTTCTGGACAAGGTGGTGAAGGTGGTGTCTACTCAACTGCAGACGTACTTGGAGGAAGATTAACTAGATCTATTCCAGTCTGGTTTCAAGTAGGAATTTGGGATTGAGACTGTCTTGGTCACCCTGATTGGTGACTTTTATTGGGAAAGGGATGGGGCAATGCACCCTGGGAACTTCCTTGTTTCAGATGTCTGTTCTGCTTCCAGTGCTCTTTAACATATATATGAAGCCACTGGGATAGTTCATAGATAGTTTTGGGGTGCAGGAGTCAGGAGAGGCAGTTCAAGTGCTGAATTGCTTCCTGAAGACAGTAATGCACTCGTAGTGGACCAGTAGATTGAAACTGAATCCAGATTAGATGGAAATATTATGTTTTATGGGATCCTGAGTCCAAAAAGTTAAAGGCCATCTGATTTTGATGGGGGTTTATTTCCTGAAAAAGCTGATGCATGATCTGGGGGTACATAATGGCATTTTTGTACCCATTAATGGGTACTTAATGGGTACTTCTAGTGACAGTGGAAAAATATCCCAAGATTCAAGGTTTGGAAATAGCCTGCAGAAAGTCTCAGGACACTTTCCTGAGTGTGCATTAAAATACAGAAATGGTTTTGAATTGTGAACCTCCTCTTTGTGACCGAGGCTGCATCCAGACAGGGGTTAAAATACATGATTATGGCATGCCTATGTTGCGATTGCCACAGGAAGCACTGCCAAAAAGGGGTAAACACGTTTTTCCTTATTCTTGGAAAACCTGATACTCAGCACTGAATCTGAGGTGAAAATGCTCAGTGTGTATGTGTGGGAGCCAGCACATGTGCACTTCTGTGTATCACATGCCATCAGAATACCTAGATGTGTGCATGATGACAGAGTAGAACAAGGTGCTTTTCCCACATCGTTGCCCAACTCTCTGGATGGCCTTTATTCCAAAATACTGCTAAAAAGTGTGATTTTCCAGAGACATCTGGAGGTGTCCTGAGAGTCAAACACTCTCTCAGGCCATGGTCACACAGACTCTAAATCTTCTTCAGTCTATCTTCTGGTATGACTGTTCACACATTTTCATTTCTATCCATTTTATTTGTGGACTTTCCACCCTTCCTGAGTGGAAAGTCCACAAATAAAATGAATAGAAAAGAACAGATGTGAGCAGTCAGACATGAAGATGGTCTGACCTTGGTCTAGTGGTTAGGGAGCTGGACTCGTATCTAAGAATACCAGGTTTGATTCTGTACTCCCTCACAAAGCCAGCTGGGTGACTTTGGGCTAGTCACAGCTCTCTTGTGAGCTCTCACAGTCCCACCTATCTCACAGGGTGTTCAGTTTTGGGGAGAAGAATAGAAAGCTTTGTCAGCCACTTTAAGTCCCCTTTAAGAAAAGCAGGGTAGAAAAGCCAACTTTTCTTCTTCTTCTTAGAACTGGCCACCCATACATAACTTGAATTTATCTTGACTTGATGAGAAAATTCCTTCCATGCTGATTATTCCAATCAATTATATTGCAATTGACTGAGACTGCATATGATCTGCTTGTGTTTAATGCTCTCTAAATTTACTTGTTGTTATCAATGCTGTAGATGTTAAAGAAGAATCAGAGCAGTATTACCACCAGCCAGGGGATGTGTGGCCTGTTCCAGAGACACTGAAAAAGGTGCCTTTTGATTACACAATCCATGATCCAAAATATGAAGATGCAAGTCTCATCTGTTCAAGGGTGCAGAAAATGAACAGTGAAGGTACGGATTTATATATGCATTTAAGGAGATTTAGTTATTTATTTTATCAAGAAGTTATCAGCTTTATTTATTACTTCCACACAAGGAATTACAATTGTGGAACACTGACAACAGACTCTGGGGGCCTTTCTGCACTTGGCCTTATTGCGGAATATATTGCAGAGTAGATACCTGCAATATATTCCAGAAATACAGTGGTACCTTGACATACGAGTTTAATTCGTTCTGTAACCTTGCTCTTATGTCAAATCGCTCGTATCTCAAAGCAATTTTCCCATTAATCCATTCCAGCTCCCAAAACACCACCTCAGTTGTTTTTGTTATGTACTGTACTGTATTTACATACTCGTATCTCAAATCTTGCTCTCATCTCAAAGCAAAATATCACTCGCTCGGCAGCTTGTATCTCAAAACACTTGTATGTCAGGGCACTTGTATGTCAAGGTACCACTGTATAGTGGTTATGAAGCTCATATGCATGAGGAAACAATCTAAAATATGTTGTTGGGATCAGTACAGTATATTCTGGCATATAAGACTACATTTTAACCCAGGAAAATCTTCTCAAAGGTTGGGGGTCGTCTTATATGCCGGGTGTCGTCTTCTGGTATGGCGAGTATATCCCAAACTCTATATTTTAACTGGAAAAGTTGGGGGTCCTCTTATACGCCCAGTCGTTTTATACGCCGGAATGTACGGGTAATAACATTGACAGGAGAAAATACTAATAATAACATAACACATCTTAGATTGAGACCTACTGAGCTGGGTACAGGTAGGAAGGTATATTTCTTCTGTATGAGATCTAAACTAGAGGCCTTTCAGCACTTCCCACCCTGTCTGGGAGATGGGAATAGTGCACTTCCACTGTTTGTGAATGCTAGTGCACACCATCCTTCCACCCACATGCCCACAGACCTACCTGAGGTGCAAATTTGTATCCACGTGACACCATCTTTGTCCTGGAGAGCAGAGCAACAGTGCCTGCACCAGCACTGCCATGATAGTGATGTGATGCACAAGCACACTCACACTTGGGGTCTTCTGTGGTGCCAGCATGCTTGTGAGGCACCTCAGATGACCTGCCCAGCACCACAGAGATGTGAATGGACCGCACCAGAGATAGGATACACGTGGAGCATGAAATCACATGGAGTATGCTCCTTCGCGGAAGGGGCATTTCTGAGCTGGGAACGGCTCCTTCAAGTGCAGATGCTTTACTTGTGTGTATACTGCATGCAAACTATGGGCCTAAGTGCAAAAAGGCCCCAAGTCCACAGATGGGGCTGCAAAATGCCAGCTCCCAGCAGTGTATGAAGCCATATGAATCTCATGTCTACAAACTGTGTTGACCCAGCAATGAGAGGCCTGCTGAGAACATGAAGAGGTGGGTTGCTCGCAGCACACCTTTTGAGACCCTTTTTAAGGTGCACCATGAGGTGGTATTGCGGAAAGGTAGGCATGAGTCATTAAAAGCTAATCCCTCTCTCTGTCTTGTGACAATCTGACCAAAATGAGGCTGGGATGAATTATGGGAATGCCACAGCTGCCACTGCAGCAGCTTAGATTGCATTGTACGGCCACTCTGATCTCCTAAGTGGCAGGGGAGGACACTTTGGTCTCAGCTACTCAACGTCTGCAGGAATGGGGAGAATGATGGGTTTTATATTGGCTGCTGTAAACTTGACCGGTAAATTCGAGGTCTGTTCCTACAGATATATCAGCAAACAGAAAACAAGAGGACCTGTATCTACGTCGTCACACGACTCGGATGAGATTGTCTAAATATGCTGCTTACAACACTTACCATCACTGTGAACAGTGCCATCAGTATATGGGCTTTAACCCCAGATACCAGGTAAGGCACAAGGTTGTTGTTGGTAACAAAAGTTGAAATGTAGCAAATAAAATAGCAGTTGAAATCAAGCTTACGTGAGTAGCAACTGGTGTGCAAGTGCCAAGAAGCCCCTCAACCTGGCCTTGTGGGCACAGATGGATTGGACCAAAGGATGCCAGTGTTGTGTGGTCTTCAGGTGAAGCAGCCACAAACCGCTGCAGAATGGGGGGATGACTTCGCATGTGCAACTCAGTTACAGTGGCCACTACTGGTTGAAAAGGTTGCAGTTCAACAGTCTAGGCAGGTATTTTTAAAGTGTTTCTAAACTGTGTTTTAATTAATAGATTTTAAAATTTTATATGACTTGGCCTTATACCTCCAGGTGAAGAAAGGGATGTAAATCCAAATAAATAAATAGGAAAGCATGCTGTGAAAGTTATGTTGAGCAATGTGGTCCAATTGCTTTGTTTACTTTGTGCATCTTTCAGGCCGTAGGGGACAAGCAGGATGCTTCTAAGGTCATTTGCTGGGATTTGAGAGCAGGAGAAGGTTTGCCCTTGGTCTCTGTTTGAGATGCCCATGGGTAATTGGTGGGTCACTGTGTGCGACAGGATGCTGGACTAGATGGGCTGTGGCCTGATCCAGCAGGGCTCCTCTTATGTTTTTCTCTTGTCTTCCTCAAGCACAGGGAAGCTGCATTAAGAAAACCAGTATAACCACAGGATTGTGCTAAACAGAATATCTGCTACTTAGAAATAATTTCTAAATATACCTCACTTCTTACATACTTCATTTGTATCTAGGACAAAACTTGGTGAATACCCCATAAGTAAGCCATGTAGATTGACATAAAAGTAAGGAACTGAGTTTAAATTTGAGAATTCCTCTCCTAGGAATGCCCCAAATTATGACTGCGTATAAATTGAGACTGTTCTACTTCCACACTTACCGTAGTGGACCGATCCTGAGGTAGGCCTTCCACATTTGGAAGGCTGCTCTGGTACAGTCCCCCACTCTGGCACTGGAGATCACATGATTTCTGGGGCCATTTCCTGGTCCAATGATGGCGAACCTTTTGAGCTCAGTGTGTCAAAATTCGCAAGAAAACCTAGCTTAACTTGGCTGCTGTGTCACATCTAGAAATATCCATAATTTTGTGATATTTGTAGCTCTAGTAAAAAAGTTATATTTTTGATATTTGTGTTTTATTAAAAGCAAAAACAATTCTTTACACTAGTGACTTTTGTTGCTGAATTTTGTTTGCTAAATCTTCAGTGGAAAGTTGGTATTTTATACACTTCAAGAACAAGCAAGCACTACACGCCCAGGTGCCAGGGTGACCAGGTGTGTCACCCAAAAGGGCTTGGCATGTCACCTGTGACACGACGCGTGTCATAGGTTGGCCATCACTGTCCTAGTCCTAGTCTTGGTTTTCCCTTGGGACCCATTCCACCTTCCAAAATCAGTCCCCCTGTTAAACCGGAATTGTGGCAAGCAGGCAACACGCTGTGCAACTACAGTTGTGCCACAATGCCCCAATCACCCTTCTTCCAGAAGAGGTGCATAAGGATGCATGCCAGTGTGCACCAGTCAACAGCTAGGATAGAATGGAGCACTTTTTAGTGGTGAACCACTATCTGGCTGGGGGATAATCTGGCATGTCCAGAGCTGCTTCTGGGGTGGAAGCAGCTCTGTGCAGTGTGTATGCCCTGTGCTGGGGCATACCTTAACTTCCCTACTGACCAAAGTGCAAAAAGGCCTAGTGACCATTTCCACACTTAACACAACTGTAACCATCCCTACTGCTTAAATCCTGGCAGAATCAGGAAAGCTGTCATGGTTCCAGGATAACAGTGTTTCATTGTTGTCCCCATATCCATCTACCACTAGAAATGGCTATACTCCTGCTGCTCTGAGGCCAGTGAAACATGCAAAGTATAATGATCCATGCCTGATTAAGAGAAAGAAAGCCTGTATGTCTTACCCCTCCGTACTTTTCCTCTTCAGCTTTATGAATCCACCCTGCATGCTTTTGCCTTTTCTTACTCTATGCTTGGAGAGGAAATTCAGCTTCACTTCATCATTCCCAAGTCTAAGGAGCACCATTTTGTCTTTAGTCACCCAGGAAGACAGCTGGAGAGCATGAGGTTACCTCTTGTCACAGATAAGGTAAATGAACAGAGATATGTTTCTCCCTGCTTTTCAGGGCTGTAAATGGTCTTGGCTTTCATTTCAGATGATGTGAGAGATCTCTTGCACACGGAGACCACCTACGTGCTTTCCAGTATGGAACCTGGCCTCCACTTGATTTATATAGATCTTTGGATCACAGTTCACCAAGGATCGCTCTCCTTGGTTCTTATGCGTGTTTTAAGCCTTTACCAACATTACATCTTTATATCTATAAACATATCGACACATGAAAATAAACCATGTGCAAAGCACATTAAGGGAGATGCACACCGGTATTCACCAGAAGTGAAACCTTTCTTTACCTTTGCATTTATTGATCTTGAAGGTATACCAGGGAAACTTGAATAGCCCTTGCTCAACCACTATTTTTGTACCAACTCTCTCCCTCTTAAGGTAGGTCAGTTACTGCCCCATCCACTGAGGTTTTGTGAAGTATTTTGTTTTATTCATATAGCGCGTATCTCCATTGTGCTGGCCCATCTGCCAGATATTGATGCCCTCCAGCGGCAGTTTGTAGCTTTAAGAGAGAGGGATCGCAGACCATGAAAACCTCAAGGAAAATCACCCTCCCCCAAAGGCCAGTGATCCCCCAGCCTGTGCCTGCAATCACTGACCCTTAATGCTATGAGACACCACTGGTGACCTCATTCATTTCTGAGAGGATCTGATAACCTCACCTCAATTTCTGATGCTGCGGCTGTCACATCTCCATACCTGCATTTGCCTGCACACAGATGCAGTGAGTTTCACCGTAGAGAAGGCCTGGCCCAGTGCGCAACAAGGACCTCAGAGCTGCTTCTCGTGCACTGAAATGTATATGCTTTGAAGGGGATTGATGTCCCTCCACTTGCCCTCATACTCCTTCAGTGTTCCTTGAGGTCTTTTTTGGGTTCTTTTTACATCCCGCCTTTTCTTCAAAGAACTCAAGCATTTCCTCTTCTTAGCAGATCTATGAGGTTGGTTAGACCACTCAGTTAACTTAGTGGCTGAATAAGGCTGTATCCAGATGTCATTTATTCCATTACATTTGGATATTCCAGAATAAAGCAGAATAACTAAGTGATGTCTGGATGAAGCCTTAGAGCTTAATCCAACACACTAATGTTATGCTACTCCAGATTTCTTTTTTTTTTCAGTGTCACTGCAATAAGCAAAGTATTTTTCCCTCTCATTTTTGAAAACATAACATTTGTGATAACCTTTATGTAGCAGGCAAGCTAGCAGCCGATACATATTAACTACAGTGGAATATTCTCAATGGATTTGCTTCGTTCTCAGCTTTTTTGCTTGAAGTAATCACCATAACACAGAGATTCTTACCTTTACAGAGCCAAGACTATATAAAGAGTCCTACTTTTACACCCACAACTGGGCGCCATGAACATGGATTGTTTAACCTCTACCATGCAATGGATGGGGCCAGCCATTTGCATGTCCTCGTTGTCAAAGAATATGAAATGGCAATCTATAAGAAGTACTGGCCCAACCATATCATGCTTGTTCTACCAAGTATTTTCAACAGTGCTGGAGTTGGTAGGTATATATGATGGAGGCAGTTGTATGAATGAAGTAAAACTGCAAATGTGAATAAGCTGAATTTGAAGAATCCATAATGAAACCCTTTGCTGACTGGGAGCTTCCAATTTAACTCGGTGCTGAACCCTTTTAAAATATGAGGATCCATCGTTTATCTGTAAGTTTCTTTGAGATTAACTATTTTATGGGAGTTTTCCTTCTGATAGTTGAGTACTGTAGCCTATCAGCATTTGTGGGAGTTAGGTTCCACCAAAACGGTGCAAATATCAAAGCCTATGAACACTGAGGGACTTACGCTTATTTGGAAAAAAAACAAACTGGAAAAAAACCTAACATGGCTTTAAGTACATGAATATCAAAGGGAAGTTGCGGTACCTGCTCCTTTAAAAATGTTTATGTACAAAATTACGTTTCTTCTTTGTAAAGCAGTCACTCAAAACAGTTTGCAGATATTAAAACAATTGCAGAGATAACAGTACCCCATCATTAAATCAGAATTTATGAGTAAGGATCTTCTGCACTTACTGCAAGTTGGATAGGCCTCTCTTCCACATGCTGCAGGATAAGGGAAGCCCTTAGTCTTCTTAATATGCTCATCCCCACAATACCTAGCATGGACAGAGGTAGAGCACCCAAAATGGCATCCTAGTCCAGTTTACCGGTGGCACTTGATATTGCGTTCTACCAGAGTAATAGAAGGTAGGGATATGCGCAGATATTCAAAATATTCAAAATTCAATAGAATTTGATCAAATTTGATCAAATTTGGACATTCGAATTTGAATCAAATGTCTATACATTCAAATTTACCATTTGAACAAATTTTTGAATCTTTCGAGTCATTTGTATGAACTATTCGGACATTCGAATTATCTGTATGCATCTTATTCCTATCTGCATGCATTTGTACGGATATGTACGGGATGAAAACGGGATGCATACAGGATGAAAACGGGATGCATACAGATGCGTGCAGATCCGTATATTTAAATAAGAATCAAATATCCATATGAATAGATTCAGATGTATTCAATTTGAATCAAATCTGAATACATTTGAATTTTAAACATTCAAATCAATTTGAACCTTCAGTTATTCAACTGCATTTGTGCGCACTCCCACTAGAAGGTAGTATACTGAACCATAGAGATATGTGGAAGACATTATCTCCATGATCTGATATACCAAGGAGGACCGATTCTGACTGGTGTAAGTTTTGCAGATGATGCAGTGGCTGGTGTAAAACAGGCCATCCCAGTGTGGAAAGCCTCGTTCTGCACCAGGAGCAATCCAGCCCACCACGTACCTGTATAGACCAGGTAAGTGTGGAAAGGGGATTAGAAGCTGCAGCAAAGAACAAAAATACAACATGCCAACCTTCCTAAAATTGGAAAGCTTCTTTTAAAAAGCCTAATTTACAGCAGGGTTACCTCAGCAGTATGCAGACAGAGGAAGGAAACCTTTAACTGACTGATAGCATTGAATGAACTTAAATGAAATGGAGAGAGATATTAATGTGGCCAAAAACGTCCGCTTGTGGCTTGTTCTTTTGATGACAGGTGCTGCTCACTTCCTGATAAAAGAGTTGTCTTATCATAATCTGGAACTTGAACGGAATCGGCAAGAGGAACTCGGGGTTAAGCCCCAAGATATCTGGCCGTTCATTGTCATTTCGGATGATTCCTGCGTCATGTGGAATACCATAGAAATTGATTGTTCAGGGGACAGAAAAAGGTAAAATATGATTTTGGGGTGGCGGTATGCTGAGAAACTTTTTTTTTTTTAATGCTGTCTGATCTTGAACTGTGTTTCCAACCTTTTGCAGTGAATACACATGGACTGAAAGGAATATTTCTCTCAAGCAAATTCTTCAGCATGTTGAATCAACTCCTGCTGTCACGCATTATGCCCTGATTGGGATGAGGAAGTGGTCTAGTAAAACCAAGAGTGCAGAAATAAAGGAACCATTCTCTTGTTGCCATGTGCATGACTTTCTCATGCTGAATGTAGACTTAACGCAGAACGTACAGTATAACCAGAACAGGTGAGCTGACTCTGATACAGTAGACTTTTGCCTATAATACATCAAGCCAGAATATATTTGCCTGTAAGGCACCAAGAAGATTCTTCATTGTTTTAAACCCAAAGAAGACATGGTTTGGAACAGCCTTGACATTTAAGGCCTTTCCGCATTTGCTGCCAGATAACGGATCTATAAGATCTGTTTTCCGGCGAACAGTTTTCTCCAAGAACTGTCCCAAGTAGGGACAGATTCTCGGAGGCCCTGTGCATCTGCATATCTGCGGGGCGGGGGTGGCAGGGATGGATCGGAGAGGGTGCTGGTGCGGACGCACCAGCACCCATCCCAATCTGGCCTCCAGAGGCCCTGCTCTGTCAAAGAGGGAGAGCGCATGCTCTCCCTGTTTGACAGCTAAGCCCTCCCCTTGGCCTCCCGGATTGGCTCTATTGGAGCCATCACAAGGAGGCCGGCAACCAGTTTCGCTGAGTTCCCCTGTGCCCGAGAGCCGCAGCCTCCACCCCCACCCTGCCCAGGGTTGCCTGAGCTCGATCCGGTCCTTACCTGGTCACTGCCAGGCAGCTTCTGGCAGTGGGAGGCCCGTGGCCCATGCATGCACAGGGCGTGCCTGCTTCCCATTGGCCAGCCACCCTCATTGCTTCCAAAATGGTTTCAGGGGAAAAACCAGATGTAAGACCGAATTTTTAAGGGCTTACATCTGGGTGGGATTTTGGTGTCAAAACCGGTTTAAGAAACCGGTCTTGCACGCCGAAATGCGGACGCAGCTTCCCAAAGGGTCCCTAATTCTGTTCCCTTTGTGGAAGCCGCGTCTTAATCCCTCCCCGAACTGGCTCTAAATCCATTTTTAGAGCCAGTGTGGAAAGGGCCTAAGGTACTTATAAAAGATGCAGGTGATAAGAGAATTGATCATTGTCAAGATCACAGTGAGCAAAGTGAAGGAATTTAGAGTTACTTATTTCAAGCTGCTGTTTACATTCATAGGAAATCCCCCATATTTAATAGCACATGTAGTTTGACTCTTAAATTAATCAGAGTGCTATCAGAACACTGATTCTCCTTTTACTGTCCTTATATACGTGTATTGGTTTTTGAGGACAGTAGATCGTCTGTTGTACTTGCTTTTGTTTTTTATCACAAATGAAAACTGTCCCTTAATCCTGTGATTCTTTCCAAACAGATTTATGTGTGATGATGTGGACTTCAACTTGCGAGTCCATAGTGCAGGCTTGCTGATCTGTCGGTTCAATCGCTTCAGTGTCATGAAGAAACAAATTGCGGTGGGAGGGCAAAGGTCATTCCATATTAAGTCAAAGGTGAGAATTCTATGGTTACGGAAAGAAATATGTTTGTATATTCATTCATTTCTAAGGGAAAGCAAGGAAGCTGCCGCATATAAACTATGCACGCACAAAAAACAAATATTTACCCACTTGCGCACCTACATTCTTAGGATGATAACATGTGTGACTAAAGTATGCTGCCCAGAAAATGACCACCATAATTAGTCAAACTTAAGAGGGTTGTTGGCACATTACTCCTAATGACCATGAGTAGTACTGAGTGGGAAGCAACAGAAAGAAATGTAGTGAAGGTGTGTTCATGAATCCAATTTTCAACATTTGATTTGAATCAAATATTCAAATGTCCGAATTTGTACAAATAGAGAAAAAACAAATGTATTCAAATTCGAACTGATTTGACTACATTCGTATCTATTTGTACAAATATTCGATATGTATTAGATGATACGAATGTTGTACACATTCGTATGTACCCCTCTGCATCCATATGCATCCCATTTTTTCCCCGTACGCATCCTGTTTTCATCCCATATGGATACGAATCAGATGCGTATGGATATATATGTAATGCATAAGTATCTGTACACATATGAATGTCCAAATTATTCATACAAATAGTTTGCAATATTCATATTTGTTTGAATAATCAAAGACAAATGTCTGGACATTTGATTCAAATTTAAATGTCCAAATTCAGCCGAATTTGATAGAATAATGAATATTTTGAATATTGTTGCATATCCTTAATGTGATGTCTAATGGTTGTGGTCACATCTAAGGTTTAATTCAGCTTCAGTCCACCTTGAGAGCGAATGAACACATCAGCAAAGTGACCAGTAATTTTCTTTCCACATTATCTATTCCAAAAGCAAATTTTCTGAATTATTTAACACTGAAATAAAGCGGGCTTTATCTGCTCCTTTGCATCCATGTCAACGGAGTCCAGAGACTGGAAGATTAGATCAGTCATAGGTAGCCTTCTTTATGAATTTTGGCTTCCCAGCACACTTATACATGGTTCTATAGAGCTCCATCAATACCACATAATTGGGACATACTTTGGAGCCCCAGATGGCTGCTTGGGATTTGGATGAGTAATCCTTTCCCCCTTTCACAAATATTCTTTTTATATTGTTATCTTGACTTCCCTTTCTTTGCCTATCCATTTAATTTTATTCCAGGCATCTTTTTTTTTTTTTTTTTAAATAAATTAATATGTAATACATCATCATGTGTTTATTTCCAGGTGTCAGATAATCCAGTAACTATCGCTCCGGCTCAGTATGTATGTGCCCCAGACAGCAAACATACATTTCTAGCTGCTCCCGCCCAACTGTTGCTTGAAAAATACCTCCAGTACCATAGCCATCGCTTTTTCCCTCTTGCACTGAAGAACTACAGCCATCCAGTTCTGTCTGTGGATTGCTACCTTAATTTAGGACCACAGGTGATAAACAAGTTCCTTTCAGAATTATTAGGGGTTAATTCAGGCACAAAATTTACCTATTCATTTGTTTATTTGGTTTCTTTATGTGACACTCTTCAGCCTAGAAAGATTCTTGAAGCAGTTCTTGAAACGTAACCTAGGGCCTTTCCTCACTTACCTGGTATTATGGAACCAGCTGCCCCCTACTATGCTTCATCCAGACAGGACTAGTGCTCTTCTGGTCCAGAACTGTCCTTTCTGCATTGGGCTGTACTCCTGATTATATCCTGGAATAGGGACCTGCAGTCTGCATGTGAACTAAAACTTGTGTCTAGCTAACCCCTTAGTTTGAAAACAGGAATTAACGCAGAATGTGGTGGCAGGACTATTTTTCATCACATTAGTTGCAGTTTTTGCATTGCTATTTTGTGTTCCACAGTTCTGCATTGAACATAAGGGTTGAATATGTCTATAGCAGAGGTGTCAAACTCAATTTTGCAGAGGGCCGGATTAAAAAAAAAAGTACTGTCAGGGCCAGGGGGCGTGGCCGGGGGCATGGCTAGGGCACAGAGGAGGCGCTGGGGCGTGGCCAGGTGCATGGCCGGGGGCATGGCTAGGGCACAGAGGAGGGGCTGGGGGCATGGCCAGGGCGTGGCTGGGGCGTGGCTAGGGAACAGAGGAGGGGCTGGCTGTCCATGGCGGCGCCCGCGCACTCGGGCAGTGGAGGGTCCCGCCGCGCGCGCGCTCGCCTCGCCTCCTTCGCGCCCAAGGAGGACAGCGGCGGTGGGCGGCAGGCGGCTGCGGGCGGCGGCTGCGGGCCGTATTAATACAGCCCGCGGGCCGCATCCGGCCCACGGGCCATATCTTTGACATCCCTGGTCTACAGTATTCATCTTCAGAGGATGTGATCACTAGAAGAGTCAAACACTACTGATGGTCTCATAGGCCCTGTTCACACTTACTAGCCTGTTATGGTATAACAATACCACAAAAGGCCAGTAAGGATGGAATGTGATGGCAGCCATTTGCACTACAAGCACTGATCTTGACCTCTACCTAGTCCACACAGTGCTTATAGTATGTATGGCCAGCCCAGAGTTGCCCAGATCACCAAGCAATATAAGAAGTGGTATCTGGTTGGACATTGCCATGGTGAGCCAGCAGCTGTGCATAACTGCATGCTCATTCATGCACTGCATCAGGAAATGATGTGAATCCACATCCCCAGAAGTGATCCAGACACTTCTAGGCAAGCTGTGAACTGCTTTTTAGCAGTTCACAGCTGGATTGCTTTGGGGAGGGATTATCCCACTCCAAGGCAGCTGTGGCAGTGGAGAATTGCATTCAGACCTGACCTGTGAGTGGATAGAAGCACTCCAGTAGGTGAGTGCAAAAAGGCCAATAGATTCTGTTACCCTTCTTATAGAGAAAACAGCAGAGGAAACACATAACTGCCTAAAGTAAGCAACTACACAATGAAACTACAACTGCGATTAAGGATTATGTTAATATATAACAGCCAGGAACAGAACAACAACAATGGCATACAACCAACCTAACAATCATTTGCCAATATCTATAAGGGTGGCAAGGTCTATGAGACCATTAGTTTTGTTTGACGCATCTAGCAGTCAGATCTTCTGAAGATGGGGTATTGTAGCCATATCTGAAAACTTAGGTTCAAAGCAGAACTATGGAACATGGCACAACAACCCGAAACTGCTATAAGTGAGATGAAAACCATCTGTGAAAACTTCTGTTCTTCCAATCCTGACACTGCGTTATGCATTAACTCCAGTTTTCAAACTAAGAGATTTTAGTTCTCATTACATCAACTTCTGCTGCAAGAAAATCGAACCAGAATGTGAGATCTTGTGTTCTATGTGCATTATGGCTCCTTTTTCTACTTGGCAGTTTTAGCACTTATGTTGTTTCTGACAGAACTATACATGCAAGTAGCAAGGCACCACTTTATGATGCTAAAATTTATTGTTTTGTTGAGTACTATTAAAATAATTTTTTTCTGCTCTCTTTGCAATCAGATTGCAGTTTGTTATGTTAGTTCCCGGCCTCACTCTTTGAATGTTAACTGCTCTGATATGATATTCAGTGGACTCTTGCTGCATCTCTGTGATTCCTTTGTGGTAGCCAGCTTCTTGAAGAAGTTCCATTTTCTGAAAGGTAAGGCAGGTCATTTCTGTGACATCAAACTAGAGCCCTTTCGGCACTTACCTCTGTTAATCTGTATTAGCTGCACTGAATGGGCTTTAGAACAGCAAATGTGTGCTAAAGAATGCTAGCATTAATGCATACCACTGGTGTATCACTAATCTGGATTACTAAGACCTTAGCACAGTTCTAATCCAGATATACTCTACTCCCATGCAGACAATGCATTCCTGAGTTCCTTGATCTGGATGAACAAGTGAATGCAGAAAGGGCCTAGGTCTGGATTTCTGCATCTGTGTCAAGAAATGCAGATCATTCTATTTATGTTTTTGTCATAACTATATCCATCTGCTACTGTTCTGACTAGGCTTTTTAAAACTATTAAAGATGCACTGTTGACACAGAATGGATAGTCACAACTTCCAACTGGGGACACTTCTGTGGTTCATTGTCAGATATGATTAATTGCCAGATATGGTTCATGGTCAGATATCTACAGAGGAAACTGATCCATACAAGGTCAAATTATAAAGTTCATGTTGTCTCCTCTGATTGGTATTGATTCTCCTGGCTTTCAAGGATAGGTCTTTCTTATCACATGAAGCTACGCTCTTCTAAGAGGAAGTACTAGGGAAACACTTCTGCACACAAACCTACACTCTACTACTACAAATACTGAAATATTTGTGCAAGGACAATGAGCAACAGAAGGGGTAACTTTGAATTTCATTGGCTTGCTGGTATTTTGTCATCAAGAGATGTGACGACCATACAAGTGATGACCATAAAAATAATGCTAGCAACGGTTTACCTCAGGAAGCCTTTTCCCGCCAATATCCTTTTTCCCACCAAGACAATAAAAAATGTATTCCACATAGTAATTTTTTTTTGTTACAAAATAGAACATTAACTTTAAACAGACATTGAGAGCTCCCTATTTTTGGTTGACCTCTAAAGGTGGCTAACCCTATAAATTCAAAGTACTAATAATCATTTTAATCTACCTGTATTTACACTTTCTGGAAAGGTAGGGAACTCTATAAGCAACTGTTTTGTTATTTGCCTTTCTTAACAATGTATGCTCACACAATTGATCAGTCCACGGACAAAGGTAAGTGTAAGCTATCATGCTAAACCAAGTTGTTCAATGAGTTGAGAAGATGTTTCATGACTGTCATAGATGTTTCATGTCAGTCAACTATAGCATATTGGATTTCAGGTAAATTGGTTACGGGACTGTAAACATAACTACATGCAATAATGCTTTCCCACCCATTAGCTCAAGTCACCTCTGTGGTGGCCTCCTTATTGTTATACCTACTCTTCAGGGTCCTCTTGAGATGCTGATCATGGCAAGGTCAATATTACCTAGAGCAGCGGTTCTCAACCTGTGGGTTGCGACCCCTTCGGGGGTCAAACTACCCTTTCAGAGGGGTCGCGATGAGTCTCCCACCTTCCCACCCCATCCTCATCTGAGCTGCCCCACCCCATGGTTGGGGGTCTCCACAACATGAGGAACTGCATTAATGGGTCGCGGCATTAGGAAGTTTGAGAACCTCTGACCTAGAGGGACGGAAATGTTTAGAGCGCTTTAGCGAGTGGCATATTACTCATATGACTGCTTAACCTAGCTGCTTACAAAAGGTCTACATACAAGAAGAGTGAAGAAGAAATTATAATTGGCATGGGCCATGGTCCAGTTTCACATAGCAGGTGCAACCAGAAATGATTTTTTTTGATAAAATGTTATTAACTGCTGAATTCACTGTGGTTTCCTCTTTTTTGCCTTGATGAAAGCCTGTTGTCTTCTGTGATTATTTTCCTGAAAGCTGAGGTATTAAATCTGTGTTACTTTCTGCACCGGTCTTTGAATTTATTACTTTTATTTAAATACGTTCAGGTTGAGCCAGCTGAAGGCCATCTTTTTGCTGCAGGGCTTCCTATAAATGTAAATCTGAAGCCTTTACGATTATTTAATTTCCACAGGGGCCACTCTGTGTGTCATTTGCCAGGACAGGAACGCTTTACGCCAAACCGTGGTTCGGCTGGAACTGGAAGACGAATGGCAGTTTCGGCTGAGAGATGAGTTCCAAACAGCCAATGCCAAAGAAGACAAGCCTCTATTCTTTCTGACTGGGAGACATATCTGATGGGAAGTGATCGACAATATATTATTTAGGCACAGGAAGCCACATTTTATTTTCTGTCAACCAAACAATTGGGGGGAAAAATATGAAGAGAGGGATGCAAATGTTTAAGTAGAGCTATTACACAGCCAAAAAATGTAGGCGTTTTTTGAAATATTTGTATTTAACTACGTTTTTATTATCTGATCAATTTATGTTTATACTTTTAAATATTTTTAGTAGCTTTTATAATTTAACGAATTTGAAAAGTATCTTTTGCTGCGCGAATACTTGGAAAATTACTGCTTTACTGTGGTTGGAATGTGTTTCCCCCCACGTTCTTGTTGTATATATTGCCCAAATTCCTTACGTTTTTACTTTGTCTGAAAACTGAACACTTGTTGTATAGAACCAAAATATGAAACTGAGAACTAAATACTCTCTCCATGTCTCTGTTAGCCTAGAAGTCAGTAAAACTATTACATTCTTAGTATATTACTATGAATTAGTAAATATTGTATAGTAACATAGAGCTGCTTTGTGTAGATTGCTAATAACCTTAACTGTTCAGTTCTCTAGTTGCTCCATAAAAATGGATGAGACATAAATCAGCATTCATTTAAAAGAATATAGGTAGGAGAATATCACCCTGGATTTTTATTTATCTTCTTGTTATAACAAAAACCTCAGAAATACTGACTGCTCTGCACAATGTTTTTCAGTGCGAGAATTTGTAAGATGTAGAAATGTATTATAGATTTTTTTTTTGCTTTATTGGAAACATTTAATTTTAAATGTGAACTATTCAATAGATAGTAAGAGGCCTAAATGAGCTGATAGTTAGTTAAAGCAAGTGTTAACCCAGTGGAAATTGTTTTTAAAACAGGTAGTTTGTTGCACTGTACATCCTAAGATGACTTTAGGTTCATTGTGCAAATAAAAAGAAGACAAAACCTGTAAAGATATTTAGTCATTTTCAGAACATGATGTTAAAGTTATCTGGTTGAGGTCTTGAAAACATCAGAAAAATCACTGTTTATACTTGGGGGGGATGCAGCAACTTGGCAAGTAAGTATATTGAAGCATTATTTTTAAAGAATGTAAAAAAAAACACCCCACCGGAGTAATGTTTTTAATAATATACAACTAAAATGTCATAGTTGGGATTATTTCAAATGTCCTAGAAAACTTGTTTAGCTGGCAATCATATCATACATTGTAAATACAAGGAGAAAAAATGTGGAAGAGACCATCAGTGGCTCACATACAGGATGCAGACAAAAGGCTAAAGATCATAAAGTCAGGGCCTTCTTGTAATTCCGCAACCCAGAAGTGTGAGGGCTTGTGAGACACAAAAGGGCATCTTCTGTGACAGCCCCCCACCTATGGAACAGCTATGGAGGTATGTCAGTTATCAATTTTATTTGGCTTTCAGTGCCTGGTTAAAACAGGCAGGGTGAAGGCAGGGTACAGATGTAACAAACAAACAGTGATTTGCCATTGATCTCCTCCAGTCTCCATAGGCAAACAGCAAATGCTACTGGTGAATTGCTCTTTAGGCCGTCCCCTCACCCCAGATCTAGATGGGGATGAGAGTGACCACCTTCTGGGAGAAGCTGCAGGTGGGCTTGCCAAAACCTATACCCAGCCCTCACGGAAGACAGGGAGTGAGGGTTAAAGCCTGCTTCCAGCCACATAGAAACTGATGGCTGGTGGTCCATTCATTCTCCTACCCTCCGATGGCTATCTCTAGGCACCACCATGGGGCTCCTCTGCAGCAGTGGTGTTCATCTGAGAACTGCAGGTTGCTTCAGGACTTGCTGTACTCTTCCAGTTCTGGAAATATAAAAGCTGACATGCATTCAGCAGTTGTTTGAATCTGCTTTCAGTGCGCAGAAGTTAAGAAAAATGTGGCAGCCCTTTCACATGGTAATAAAGTTGGATTTTAGGTAGCGATTGTATATAGATAAACCTGAAGTACACCAATGGCAGCTGCGAAATTTTCGGCAGGATTCTCCATGAGGTAAGTATATACGTTCATTATTGAATGTCTGTGAGGCAGAGGTGCAGTTGTGTGCTGCACTGCCCAGTCACTACAACACTGGTGCCTGTAGGTGCCATTGCCATGGTACCGTGAATGCCTCTGATATAGTGCTGATTAGCACATCTGGCATTTGGGGAAGAGCTGAATAAGTTTGGAAGGGACCTGATGTCCCAAGGTGCAGATGCCAGATCCATCCCCCATTCTTCACTTCCCTAGGAAGTAAAGGTGCAAATATCCTGAGAACCAACTCTCAGAGCATTCCTTTTGATGGAGTCAACATTAGAACAGCATTTGTTGCTGCGTGCTGGTTTCATGACAACTCAATGGCCAAAGTTCTGGCCAAGTGTCTTACACAGAGAAAGAGCCCTGGCCTTTTGGGGGGCTGCTGTGGGTGGCATTCTGGCAACCATTAGGACTGCTTCAGAACTGCAGTGCTGTGGGTGCTCATTTTTATGCTCACATTAGGGTTATTTGCCACCCTATTTGGCAGCCCGTGGAGATGTCAGTCTCTTTGATATGATTTGCTTCAATTTTGTTATCTGGGTGATCAACATTTTAAAGTGGGATGCTGAACATTAATCTTTGCAAAAACATTAAAATAGCAACATAACTACAGTACTGTATTTCCATAGCTGCTCCTAGAATCCTAAATCTGCCTGCACTAGTGGAAACATTACTAAATTATTACATTACAATGTTATTTTTGAAATTCTTGTGGGAGCATTTTGCTCGAGAATTCTCCTCTCCCTTATTTCTTTCCAGAGCTGTGCCAAACTGGTTCAGCTGGTTTGAAGTTCACAGGAACCAACTAGTTCATGAATGTTTACATTGAACCAAACATTCAGTTTTTTGAAAATGAGATTGTTCCGTGCTTGTCTCCTGCATGTGAACATGAACTATTCAACTGAATTCTTGTTTACAAACCAGTCCAAAATCAAACACGAACAGCCCTTTGTTTGATTAACTGGTTGGCCATCAAACTGAATAAACATGATTTTGTGTGTGTCCCTATTCCGTTTCTACGGAGCACTGCTGTAGTAAACCAATGTATCCTGGTGTTTTAAAACTTTCCATTTCCTTTAAATATAAGGGTATTCTAATCCTGAATGTTTAATGTATGGTTGAACACTAAGTGCATTTACTCATCTCTATTTATTTAACACTGACTTTGAGAACCAGCTTGTACAAGCTGGCTATAAATAGTAAAGGTAGTTATATAACTTGATGGAAAGCTTTTGCATCCTTCACACATGAACAACAGATGCAGTAATGGGAATTACCTTACTCTTCTGCATTTTATTTCTATTACATTACAATTATGGGGGAAATTGGATTGGTACTGAGTAGGGATGCGCACTTATATTCGTAACATCAACATTTGAATGTTTTGGAACATTCCTACAAATAGTTCAGAAATTCATTAAACTGCGCTAGTCACATTTGCAACGGATCCAGAGTGCGTTCGACACAGTTTGAGAGTGGATTCAAAGTGGATTCAGGTTGGATTTGAGGCTTTCAGAGCGGATATGTTACAGGATACGTATCAGATACGTATCAGATATGAATTCGTTCATATTGAATATTCGTACTGCTACTACATCCCTAGTACTGAGCAAGTCAGACTATATCAGAGCGATAGAGTCAGAATACTTGTAGTAAACTTACTTCAATTAGGTACAGAAATGTGTTGGTGTCTATTCAAATTCTTGGTCATATCATTCTGTGAGTGAAGTGGGCATTCGAATGCTAAAAGGCAAAAGAAATCATTCCAGGAAATGATGATGAACTTTGGAGAAAACTATTGGGAAATCAGAATAAACTTTTCTGCCCTCCTTCCGCCCTGTTATCAAGGGACTCTTAACAGAGACGTTAACTCACAGACTCAGTCTTCCACTTGCTGGAAGGGATGACAACAGTCAGTTGGTTCTGTCCAGCCAGCCTGTTGAAATGCTTTCCCATTGTGTCACCTTACTGGTTTTCTACATATTCCCTCTCCCGCAACCCCCAGGTTGGTTGACCATTTCCTTACTTTACCCATTATGGTCAATTTGGAGATTACATCAACAATCCTTTAATGATCTCATCTGCAGAAGTTTTTGGGCTGCTATCCAGGTTTCTTCTTCTGAGAATCCTTTGTTGACTTTGTCCCCTTTTCTTTGCCTTCATAACATTTCCAATTGTCCATCACTGAACTCTTCACCAACTCCCCTGTATACCACATCCTATGTTCTGTGTTAGAATCTACTTAAATGAGAAAATCTGTTTCCTCTAAGCCCAGTTTCTAGCCGTGCTCACCTGCGATGGAATCTGCCATTTTGAAGCTTAGTGGGTTGAAGAACAGAGTACTGGCTGTATGCCCTCTTCTAAGTTCAGTTATCCATTTGTGCCCTGTAATTTCAGGAAAAGCAATGCTTTCCTCACCTCACAGCTGAAAAAAAGGAGACCCAGCCTTCAAGAAACGCTTCCTCCTTCCCTTTGAGTATCTTTTATTCAGTTCAAATCCAGCTGCCTTGACAACGCCAGCAGGTAGAGCTCCATGCTAGATATCGAATTTCTTCTGTGCAAACATTTAGATGGCGAAGTCCTTTCCTTTCTACATTTGACCAACCTATTTACGTCATGGAACATGAGATGGTATTATGAAACTGTATGCAATGCATACGATCACTGGTATTGTAAACCTTGCCAAGGAATTTCAGCAGCTATCCACAGTATCTCTGCAATTTGCTGTGATAGTTAATTTTCACACAGGCCCATGAACAGAATCTCTGAAAACATTCTTTTCCCACATCACTCATGGTTGTAATATGTGTGAATTTTGGGAATTTGTGTCTGCAGAATTGTGGTTTCGGTATCTGCTGCTTGAATATTTTCAGATTAGCACCATAGATGAAAAACTTCCGCAAGGCTTTTTTTCTGCCAGATGAACAGGAAGTTGAATCTGCTAACTGGCCAGTTGTTCGCCTTGCGTTGGTCAGGTGAGGCACTTCTGACTTCTCTTGGTTCTCAGTTGAGAGTTTGGACGCTGCTGACTTTGGCTCTTTCCTCAAAAGCCTTTATTCCAGATTAATGGCCCGTATAATACGCATATGGGGCTCCAGATCTGCACATTAATACAAATCTAGAAGGCCCTGCCTCCTGCTGGTACAGCTCCATCTGTTTCAGACAAACCCTGATCCAGATTAAGGGAGCCTTAATCTGGATCACTGGGAGACTCATTTAATTGAGTCTATCAGCAAATAAGCATGGCCCTGATCCAGCACAGAGGAGGCGTGCAGACAGCCTGCTTCCCATATTCAGGCCTTCTGGGGAGGGGCTTTTCAGCAATGTGCTTTCGTGTTCTGCCAAAAAGCATAGGCCCTGAGACTAGGAACTTTTGTTCCTAGACCTTGAAGATATAAGGGCTATGGCTATAAAGCTTGCGCTAGCATTAGAACTGTGATTTGGGTTGATCTGGGTCAGTGTCATTGGTGCAGACTGCTCCAGATCCACTGATCCTGACTTTTGGCACTTCTGAAAGCATTTAAGCCATTTCCTTTTCTTTGGCAGCAACTCCTGTGGCCTTGTCTTGGCACACTTTAGGAGCAAATGACTCCTCCCCTCTTTAGATGCAACTTGCTTTCCTAGAGGCGTCATGATTTAATAGGAGGCATCTAGAGCTGGGCCAAGTCTGGTATTTTGTCAAGCAAGAAATGAGACCTCTCACAAGTCCAAATGAATACAATAATGTCAGTGTCTATGATACATGCAGCCAAACCCCTAAGCTCTTTCTGGCATCCCAGCACCTTGCATGCTATGTTACACAAAGGGTGTTTGCCTTCAGAAAAAAAGGACTTTGCTGGATAAATTAAGTAGCCATGTGCATTCCTAGCTAGCTATGGGTGATGAGATGTTTCTGTGCGCTGCCATTCTGTTTTCTTTCTTTAAAAATATTTAATCACATCCATTATTATATACATATACATGCAGTACTTCTAATATTTTCTTTAAAAAATCCCCTCTTCCTCCTCTTCCCTAGACAGCACAGCTGTTATACTACAATCTTATATTGCTATTAGTTTTAATACTTCTTTTATCATTTCCGTGACATCTATTCTACTACTATATTATGTTCAGGAAGGCGGTGAAGACATACCTCTTCACTCAGGCCTTTGGTTAAATGTTCCCTACACTTCCCCCATTGCAAACTCCGCTGTTTTAAAACTGTCTTTGTATTTTTTAATGCTGGATTTTTAAATTTTGTATTGGTTTTTAGGACTGATACAGTTTTGATATGTTCATTTTTAAATGTTGTGAGCCACCCAGAGACCCTTGGGTATGGAGCGTGATATAAATATAAATAAATATATTGAATGTCTTTCCAGTCTTCTAATGTATTTCTTGCCTGTTCACCCGTATATTTTAGTCTTTGGTTCCTGTAATAATCAAATTTAAATTGGTTAATTACATAATTATACCAGTTCTGAAGATTCCACTGAAGAAGAAGAAGAAGAAGAAGAGTTGGCTTTTCTACCTGGCTTTTCTCATCCATTTAAGGGGACTCTAAGCGGCTGACAAAGCTTTTCTATTCTTCTCCCCACCACAGAACACCTTGTAAGGTGGGTGAGGCTGGGAGGACTCAGAAGAGAGCTGTGACTAGCACAAGGTCACCCAGCTGGCTTCATGGGAGAGGGCGGAATCGAACCAGGTACTCCCAGATAAGAGTCCAGCTCCCTAACCACTAGACCAAACTTAGTCTCATTTTTCCATCCTTGAACAATCGCAGAATATGCTGCCATTAGAAATTGGTTTAACATATTTTTTTCCCTCCACTTGTGGGCTCTTAGATAACAGCAATATACAAAGTTCTGGAAATATATTCATCCTCACATTCATTATCACATTTATCTGATCAGTTATGATTTTCCAGAATTTAATTACCCAAGGTCAAAGCCAGACCACGTTTAAGAAAGTACCTCGTGCCAACATCTTGATGTCATATTACTTATCATATTTGGCAATTGTGCCAGGATTCTGTACCATTTAAATATAACCTTTAAATTCCACTCTGTTTTTGAGAGGGTCAGGGAAAAGGAAAGGAAAGCTGGAACTGAAAGGACCTAGGGGGGCTGGCATTCTGGTCTGTGCTGCACCCTATTTTATAACATTGTGGGACTCCTTAAAAACCTGATGAGGGAATGAGATCTGTTTGTGTGTTAATGTGTGAGCATTGCATCTCAAGCTCAAGTTTTAGATATGTAAACAAATGCTTTACTATACACTGGAAAATGCCATCAGCGTCCACAGAGCCTCTTTCTAGGAAAAGGAGACTTGGTCATCTGCTATGTTCCTTGAAGGTTCTCAGCTTGGAGATGAGAGCAGCCCATAAAAATACATGCAATGTCCTTTCATGATGGCTAAACTAGAAGATGCCCTCCGCCTAACAGTGGTGGTGCAAGCAGTCTTCTGTACTGACTGAGACTATGATGGAGCCTTTCCGAACTCGCCTGTATAGGGACCTCCGGTGTGCATCCTGCATGGGCCATCTGCGCTGCACTGCACTGCTGCTTCCCCAGATGCCGCTCTTCCCCGGTGTGTGTAGATGTAGAGAAGTTCTAACTGCTCTCCATTTATGCTCCCTGCAGTGAGGCATGGCTTCATTCGCGCCTCTCCCTGCTGGCAGGGGTTCAAACGGAACCTGGGGAGGGGTGGCGCAAGCACGGTCAGTGCTATGCCATCCCATCATGGGAGCAACGGCACCACGCAGGAGTGTTGGCAACATTGCCGCAGTTCTGTGATTGCCCCTGTAGGGATAGATCTGGCACCTGAAAGTGTGGACACTGGGGGTGAATTCGCACTTTCCATCCCATCCGGTGGACGGGGAAGGTGAACTTGCCCGCACATGTACTAGTATTCACACTAGTGAATGCTAGTGCACATGTCCGCTTCCCCCGTGCACCTGCAGACTTACCTGAAGTGCGCATGTGTGCCCAGGTGCTGCCATCTTGACTCCTGATGTCGGCATCAGTCTGTGTGCCGTGCGCCGTTTCCAGGACGATGATGCAACGTTCACGTGTGCTCATGTTCCAGGTCACCTCACACAGCAGCACATGTCAGTTGACCTGCCCTGCTCACCAGAGACAGGAAAGGACTTCTCTGATAAAGGGAAGTGTACATGTGGAGCGCTAAATCATGTTCCACAGGTAGTTGCCTTCCAGTGTCCTCCTTCATGGAAGGAGCCGTTTCTGAGTCAGAAAGGACTCCTTCAAGAGCAGATGCTCCATGTGGGAGCGCACTGGAAGGTAACTATGGGGCCAACGATGCAAAAAGGCCCCAGAACTATCCCCCATCTTCTCTTTCTCGCGAGGATTTCCTGGGGAAGTGAACATACAAAATCATGTCTCCATTTACCTAAGGAGGCGACCACTGCTGTCCAGGAAAGCATCTACAGCTGCTGCACCTCCACTTGTGCCAGGAGCAGAGACGTTTTCGCACGGGGCTGAACGGGACGCGTGGGAGACAGCTGCGGACACGGCATCCGCATTGCCCGAGCGGGGCTTGCGCTCCGACGTGTCCGCAGCTGTCTTTCTCGCGTTCGAAATGTAGAGCACTTTAAAGTGCTCTACATGCGTTCGAACGCGGACGAGACGCCCGCAGGCGTTCGGGAGGAGAAGCATTCGCGCCTGCTTCTGTCTCCCGAACAGCTGCGGGCTCACCTCCGACGCCGGCGCGGCTTCGACAATCAGCTGTTTGACAATCAGCTGATTGCCGATCTGCCTCCGCGGCTGTCTCCGCGCCCCTGGCCGGCCTTTGCCGGCTAAGACAGCTCCCGGCGCTTTGAGCATTCGCACACAGATGCGCCGGAACGCGTTTACACGCGTTCTGGCGCGTCTGTGTGTGAAAGGTGAAAGCGCCGGGAGCTGTCTTAAGCTTTCCGCCTGAACGCGTTCCGTTTGGAACGCGTTGCAGTGCGGAAATCCCTCAGGTGTCTTACCATGATTGCACCACCCCATTTCTGGGCATGATGGCTGTCCCAAGTGCCATTGCTGCAGGGTGCAGTTTCAAACCCTGGCTGGAAGAGCTCCTGTTCACCACTTAAAAGATGCCTCCTCTGAAACGTTTTTGCATTTTCCTTAATCATTTCTTTGTATGCTGTATTTTGCTAATTGCTCGTAAGCCGACTTGGAAAGGCAGTATTCAAGTAAGCCAATGATAGTGGCGATGGGTAGGAGGAATTGCTGACTCAAAATGTGTCTTTCTGAGTACTGGGTTCCCTGTGTGCACAAACACCTCTGTTTTCCTAGAGGCTTCTGACTTATGGGATGCTTAAGGAGTCAGTTACGGAGCAAGTGTACTCCAGCTTATTTGAGCTCATATTTCTTGTCCTGGCTGAAGTTCCAAGAACTTGAGCAGGCTAAATTAGCAAGCAAACATGATCACTGGGAAATTATTTTCTCTGGATCTTTGTTGTCAACAACGCATTACTTTAAGGCAGCATTTTTGTTTCTGACAAAACCTCGGATCAGCTTTAACACCCTGGCAGTACAATTCCCTGGCAATGGAAGATAGAGACCATCTCAGGATGTCATCGGAAGACTCAGAGTCACCTTGGTCCTGGGTAAGGCCTTTAAAAGTCTAGCGCTTTGGAAGGAGTGGGTTAGAGTAAGAGGAGGGTTCGATTCCCTTCCATTAGGACTCTCCCCCCTTTTCTAAATTTCTGGCTATTTATATGATGATCGCTTGCTTTTTCTTGGCTAAAGAGGAATAGAATAGTTTAAAAGCAAGGGAACTGAGCAAAAGTAGAAATTATCCATACCTTCAGTTCACAGTTGGTTTAAAATGCCCTTTCTATTTTTGTCTGTGACGATGTTCTTCTGGGTGAGTTTGTCTGTTGAAAGGGTCTTTTCCTCTGTCATGTGGGATAGAGGGCAGCAGAACACAGCTGTAAGGAACAAAAAGCAATCAAGATCAGACTTTACATTATTCTTCTGTCAAAAGCAATTTGAATGCTAATGCGACTTACTTGTAAGTTGTCTTCTGCTCTAGAAATGTATGGCCTGGGTATCCTGGGGCAAATGGATTCTTTTATAAAGCTTCATACTATGACTGAAACAGGCGAACTAGGTACTTTGGGACACGTGTTTAGGTTCTGAACTTGAGAAGTTCACAAATCCTCTGTCCTTTGGAATGCTCTTCTTGCTGAAATTTGTAATTTGACTACAGTGTTAAGAAGTTTGGGTGGCCTAGGCCATGCTCACGTCTTCACTTTAAACCTTCTTCAGTCCATCTTCAGCTCTATCTACCAGATAGAAGGTGGGAAGTCCACCACAAATAAAACAGATGGAAATGAAAAGCTGTGAGCAGTCAGAGCTGAAGATGGGATGAAGAAGGTTTAAAGTAAAGGTGTGGCCACCGCAATGGAGGAAGTAACAGGAATGTGTGCCTCCTAGGAATTCCCCATTATTTGTTAACTGCCATTATGCCTTGATGATTGAGGATAGGAAGCAGATTATATTGCCATATGTTCTGTCAACCTTGGAGAAGGCAGAGGCCTAATGGGCTGTAGGCCAGTAATCTCTGCATCGGTCTATTTATGCAAGTAGTTTGTGGGGAAACCAACACTTCTGAGGCCCCATCTACATGCAAAGAAAAATCCGTTAAAAAGCTTCTGTTGCTTCTGAGCGTCTGCATGCAGAGTTTTACTCCGGGCTTCCAGAGCCACAAAGGAGGAAAATCCATGGCAGAACCCCCCCCCCCTTAAACAAGACTACCTCACACTTTTGGGAAGCCACGGGTTTTCCTGGGAGCATGGAGATGTTTTCTCCACATCATCTCCCATATTCCACTGAATTTTTAGGCATTTTTGATCCCTGCAGAAGAACTGGCTGTCAGAAACAGCTGCCTGCATTCAGCTCTTTCAGCCAGCAAGCAGGGCTGTGAACTGTCACATTGTTTCACTTCAGAGGGGGAGAGAGATTTTGTGCTTGCTAACAGGGAAAGGTGATACTAATTATCATTATCATTACCACAGAGATTGTTTCTCAGCAAGCAAATCTCTCCCTCCCCCTCCTAATAATGCAGCCTCGGAAGTGAAACTAAGTTTCACTTCGCAGGTCTGGTTTTGCACTAATCAGCAGCCATTACGTGAATGCAGGCAGCTGAATTTGACAGCTGAAGGGAGCCTGCTTTCAGTTTTGCTTGTAACTATGTTGCAAGCATTAGTTATGGAGAGAGTGAGCTGCTTTCAGTAACTGCTTTTAATTCTTGGCAGCCAAGTAAAGGAATGATTTTGGCTTCTGGTGGTTCAGCTGAGGTTTTTGCCTTTCATCTCTGCAGCGGGCGCAGGGCGGGGGGGAGATGCGGGCTCACAAAAAGTGGTTTGCATGGAGACAGGAAAGTACGTTTTAAATCCGCGTTGCCCCAAACCATATGGGGATGCTTTATTTCTAATTATAACCCACATTTTTAAAATCCAACACAAGAGGGAAGCAAAATGAGGCCATGGAGACGCACCCTGAAAGAACTCCTAGGAATATATTTTAATTGATTAGTTTTATTGCCTTTAAGAAAAGTATTGAATAATCTGATTCTTCCAAATTTTTGAAACATTTTAAGTATAGTGCCTTAGGATAACTGCTACTGTTGACCTTGCTCAGGATCAATATTGCAGTCTCACAATACTTGGAATGGATATTTCATTCATTCATTTATGTAATTATAGGGTGTTTTTCCCCTGTCACTAGAAGTACCCATTAAGTACACATTAATGGGTACAAAAATGTCATTACATACCCATTAATGGGTACTTAATGGGTACTTTTAGTGACAGTAGAAAAATACCCATATTCCGCCCGTCACCCAAAGATTCAAGGGCCGGTACACAATATGTACCAGAATTATCATCAACCATACCTGTAGGATAAATCAAAAGGATATTTTCCATTTAACTGTCATATTTTCTGGGACAGGATGCTAATCTGTAAAAGGCACAGGTAGTTGACTTCATGACCCATGAGGAACATTAGTGATGTGGGATCATGCTATACTGTTATATGGTCCCAACGTTACCCAGTATTCTCTGTTATTGGAAGGAGGTCTTAAGTATTTTTGAAAACAAGGCAAGATCCATTTTGATAAAGTCTTGTAATTTGGGTTATGTCAACAGAGAAATTATGTGTAACCATATCTTACAAGTCAAGAGAAAACACAGGATTTCTATCAAATATGTCAGGAGTGTCCATCCTGTAGCCTTCAGAAGATGCTGGACTACCACCAACATGGAGTTTGCCTGAATCTAGGAACATCATGATGTCTACTCATCTCCTAAAGGAAAATAAAGAACATGCAATCTTCCAGATGTTGTTGGACTTTAGTTTCTGTTAACATCAGTTTTCATGGCCAGTGCTTAGGGATGAAGGGATAACTGTAGTCCAGCAATATTGGGCAACCTGATGAGACAGATTAGACTCAGCTGGTCCACAGAGCAAAAGGTAGCTGTGTTTTAAGCATAGGGTAATTGCTATGAGATCAGCAAAGCTGCCAAAGGAAAATGCTCGTCGTTTGCTAGTGAAAGATCATGGCAGCGTGTGAGTAAGTTCTCTTTCATGTTCCCATTTATCTAGGTCAAGGTGATTGTTTTATGTGATGTTCATATAAATCAAGCAGTTCTTTTATCTAATAATTTAAGAGATAACTAGAAGATATCAATGAAAATCCTTTGAAATGGTCTAATTGAATGATCATGTAGCTTTGACATTTTTAAAGAAACTTCAGCACATGTGATGTAGGTGTGTATGGTGGAGTATACCAGTAACAAGGCAGGCTGCACAAAGTGTGCTGGCAGCTATAAAAATTGCTGCCACCCTGGTCTTCTACCTTTGAAGATGGGGAGCAAAAGTTTCCCAGCCTTGTCTTTACAGGCTGGGGACATTTGTCATGCCCCTAGAAACAGCCTCTTAAGAACATAAAAGGAGCCCTATTAGACTTGGCTGTAGTTCATCAAGATGAAGAGTTGGCTTTTCTATCTGCTTTTCTCACCCATAAGGTGACTCAAAATGTCTGACAAAGCTTCCTATTCTTCTCCCCACAACAGAACACTCTGTGAGGTAGGTGGGCTGTGAGAGCTCAGAAGAGAGCTGTGACTAGCCCAAGGTCACCCAGCTGGCTTCATGGAGGAGTGTGGAATCTAGTCCAGCATCCATTTCACACAGTGGCCCACCAGTTGCCTCAGGCATTTTCAAACAGAAGGCAAAGGCAAAACCTTTACCTGCTCTCAAATTCCTGCAAATGGTCTTTAGAGGCATCCTGCCTGTCTCTCCAAACATGAGGCAGTACCTAGGCCTTCATTCTAGAAATCAGCTGTCTTCCATAGCGTGACAAAATGTTGTGGAGCTCTGAGACAGGGCCTGGGCCTGGGCCTGTCCTGATGCCACCATCTACCTGCACAACAGTGATAGTAATGGGGATCTAATCTGGTCCATGTGGGAGATTAAGGTGTGCCTATGCTGACTGCAGTTCATAAAAAATGAGTCCACAGACTGCCAGGTGACATCTCCAGCTCTTCAGGAGTAAGTGAGCTCCATGTGGAATGTGCTGAAAACTCACTTGTTTGGGAAATGTAGCTGCGGACACTATCCCTTCTCTGTGGGTGGTGCCATATTGTGTTTGTGCCCACTGTCACAGTGCATGTGCAGAGAGCCTCAATGTGTGTCTGTGCTTTCAAAGTGGTGCCCCTGACCGCACAGAGGAGAGATAATGGTGGTGCCTGCATTTCCCAAATAGGAGTGTTCTCTTTTACACAGGGCTGACCTACTCCCAAGTAGCTGCAGTTGCCAAGGGGAGTCCAGGGTTATTGTATGAGGCACCTGACAAACAGAAAGATCTACTGATGAGAAACTTAGATGACCTCTATTACTATTCCACGGTTATAGTAATACAAATCAACTCCACTACTAAGTGATAAGTACATTTTAAAAGATGGCTACAAAGGCCAGGGCTACAGCTGCTTGTGCTAAAGTTCAGATGAATAGTACTGCCCCTAGAGATTTCGGTGCCATTAATTTTGTTTAATGTTTTTGGAATGACCGGTGCACAGTAATATAGCTGAGTTGGAACACAACTGCCTCTCACTTGACTTCTTGGTTTCCATTCTGGCTCAGGGTGAAGGTAATGGCCTTTGGATGTGGCAAGCTTAAAGGGCACCATGGACCACTCTCGAATCACCTTCTAGGTTCACATGTCTTATAAACACTTAAGGCCAATTTAAGGCAGCATTCTGACACAGAGGCAATTCCATTCTCTCTCCGCCCACCCCCCCAAAGGCTTCCACATTGTGCATTGTCCTAACTCGGGCTTTCCTGGTTGGGCTGCAGGGTGATAAAAGTCTCAGCGTTAAATTTGTTTTGCTGGGCACCAGCTTGGGGAAACCTTAGGCCTTTTCGCACTACAGCCAAACAGCTGTAGTGCAAGAAGGCTAGGCCACACAGAGATGGATTCCCCCTGTGCGTCCTTACCTGCCTAGGTGCGCATGGGGAATCCGTCCCCGCGTGGCCTAGCCTGAAAAGGTGAACACACCCTTGGCTGCCGCCATCAGGTTGCTATTGACCCAGAGGTGGGCAGTTGGGGTCCGGCCAGCGTTCAGCCTCCAAGGGCCCAGTCGCCTTGATTGAGGTGACTGCGCCCCTTGGATGCCACCTGGGGACTGTCTGATATTCTTGGTATAGAACTAGATGCAATGGCTGGAAGGTAGCTGCTTCCAGATAATACCTGGAAACAACTTGTTTTATCTGACACAGTGGAGGAGTTCCTGGAAGCAAAGTTGGGTCCTTTTCACACATGGCAAAAAGGGGAAGCCCAAGTATGCTCCAGCTTGGGGCATCTGCAGTACATTACATGGAGCCACTTCTCTCTCAGAAGTGACTCTGCAGGTGCCAGACCAATTGTACAGTGGTAGAGCATGAGCTAGGGAAAGCCAGCATGCACCTCTTGCAGGCAACAGGTGTGTGAAGCCGGGTGGCGCATTGCCCATTTGCTGTGGCAATGACCAGAATGTGTGGCTGTTGTCATGGCAAGGTGATTGCCTCTAGCACAGACATGTTTGCTCTTAGTGCCAGTTAAATTTGGGATAGATCATGCGTTGAAAGTGCAGATGCCTGATCCATCCCCCATTCTCTCTTCCCTGGGACAATCTCTCAGGGAAGTGAAGGTGCAAATTCGCCCTTATGCCCTCAATCATAATAATAATAATAATAATAATATTTATTTATATACCGCCCTGTGGCAACCCAATCCGGGCGGTTAACAACAATAAATATAATAAAAACATCATATAAAAATAAAACATTATAGTCCTTCCCCCCCTTAAAAATATATTAAACAATATGACAAATTAAAATACAATATCAAAAACTATAAAACATAATTAAACAGACCTGTGCCTTTAAATTTTTCCTATAGGCAGGTGCAGCTGAGCACTGGCTCATATGTGGCATAGATCTGCATCAGTTCTGCACAGAGTTCATTGCAAGGAAAGGGATTCACGCCTGAGTGCTGCTGTTTTCTTGCACCTTCTCCCTGCAAGTTGATGCTCACACCTGCCTGCTCTGGAGGAGGCAGATAATGTTAGAGCATCACTGAATGTCTGCTGTGCAGTTAAGGTAGTTACTAAGCTGTCCATTCTCACCTGCTTCACCTCCCCAAAATACCGAGCCGTGAATGAAAAATCCAGACTCCTTCAAAGGTCTCTGTGTGGAGAAGTACTATTACTTTTCATCCTTTCTGGGTTTTCTTCTTATTCCCAGACGTTTTCGCACGGGGCTGAACGGGACGCGTGGGAGACAGCTGCGGACACGGCATCCGCATTGCCCGAGCGGGGCTTGCGCTCCGACGTGTCCGCAGCTGTCTTTCTCGCGTTCGAAATGTAGAGCACTTTAAAGTGCTCTACATGCGTTCGAACGCGGACGAGGCGCCCGCAGGCGTTCGGGAGGAGAAGCATTCGCGCCTGCTTCTGTCTCCCGAACAGCTGCGGGCTCGCCTCCGACGCCGGCGCGGCTTCGACAATCAGCTGTTTGACAATCAGCTGATTGCCGATCTGCCTCCGCGGCTGTCTCCGCGCCCCTGGCCGGCCTTTGCCGGCTAAGACAGCTCCCGGCGCTTTGAGCATTCGCACACAGACGCGCCGGAACGCGTTTACACGCGTTCTGGCGCGTCTGTGTGTGAAAGGTGAAAGCGCCGGGAGCTGTCTTAAGCTTTCCGCCTGAACGCGTTCCGTTTGGAACGCGTTGCAGTGCGGAAATCCCTCCCCTTAGCTGCCAATGTCCATCATTTCCTTTACTGACATGCTGTTCATTGGTGCTGCTTGCTTTTGCGCCACGTCTGTTTCAGTGCTGCCAACACTTTTAATATGGTGCTTTGACTGTTCACTTTGCCACCCAAGGAATTCAGCAGTTGCTTGTTAAATGGCCACCCAGAAAAGCGAAGTGACTCCATGGCAGGTGATACTGCATTGAGTTCCAGTCGCGTCATCTGTGATGGCTGCAGCTGTTAGAATCAATCTGTGATTGTAAGGGTATACTGGATCCACAAGACTATAAGGTTGTTTTTACACTTACCTCAGTAGGTCTGGATCAATTAGATCTGGATTAGCATATCTGTACTAAATAGATCCAGATTAAATAGATCTGGATCTACAGGAGGCTGTGGGGTCCACACTGCATGGGCTTTAAAACAACAAATGTGTGTTAATAACCAATGTAGTGCGGATGACTAAGCCTTGTTCTTCAGCCATGGACGTGTACTGCCTCTGTACGACTGTCCAAACTATGCTTGGATTGGCCCACAATACCACCAACACCTGATGCAATTGGATATGTCCCTGTCAATCAAACAATACATCTGGGTGGGCAGGTGGCACCTTCAGAAGCACTTTGGAGTGTCTTGGAGGCACTTCAAAGACGCCATTGCCATCCATGTGGCCACTGTTGTGGAGGTACTTTGGAGGTGTCTTTGTAGTTTTGACTCCACTGTGCATGTCTCCCATCATCATGACCACAATCTATGTGCATGCTTCTTCCTTGATCTTGATTATGGTATGCTAGCATACATAAGATCCAGATCTACTCTATTCCCATGCAGAAAATGTGTACCGAGAAGCTCTTTGATCTGGAATGCAGTGCAGACAATCCGTTCTTAGTAGCTCCTAGATCTGGATTGACAAGTAAATGCAGAAAGGGCCTTAGGAGTCTCCATTTCACACACCGATGAGGTCTATCCTCTTATCCCTGCCCCTTTGGACCACCCCTGGTGGCAGAGCCTCCTTTAGAACACCAGTGTGTGGAAGGGGGGCTCCTAGTACACTTGTTGATATACAAGCCAGTGAGCGATCACCCCACCTTAAATTTCCTACCAAGAGGTGTTGTGAGGAGACTCTCTGCTGTAACACAATAAAACAGGAAAAGCCTAGTAGCGGTCGCCTCATTCCTGGCTTAAGATGCCTGCCCAAAGTCCTTTAAAAATTGAGAAAAAGACACACACACACAATAAGTACTGTGCCCCCTGCCTGCCCAGATGTTCACTAATTATAAACTTACTGTGGTGCATGAAATCATGTAACACAAGCATACCAACCCTCCCCTATCAGCTGAGGGGAGCGTCTAAGCTGCTATGCAAGCGTGCTGGCAGCTCACATTTATTATTATTATTATTATTATTATTATTATTATTATTATTATTATTATTATTATTATTATTATTATTATTATTATTATTGTTATTGTTATTGTTATTGTTATTGTTATTGTTATTGTTATTGTTGTTGTTGTTGTTGTTGTTGTTGTTGTTGTTGTTGTTATTGTTATTATTATTGTTATTATTATTGTTATTATTATTATTATTATTATTATTGTTATTGTTATTGTTATTGTTATTGTTATTGTTATTGTTATTATTATTATTATTATTATTATTATTATTATTATTATTATTATTATTATTATTATTATAGTTTATTTCTAGAGCGCTGTACATGTACTCAGCGCTGTACAGGAAAATTACATTAATAAAACAGTATAAAACCTGCCAATGGCATACAATCTAAAGATAAAATGAAATAAGAATCATATACACTAATAAAGCGAAAACAAAGCAAAAACAATAAACACTTCAATTCAATAAACAGATCAAATATTAAATATTAATGTATGAAACAAATCACAAGACCCCCTGATGCGACTGTGCTTACTCAAAGTGTCGGCATAGCAATGGCACTGGAGCATGCGCAGTTGCGCTGAGTGTCGCAATCAAGATGTGGCGCCCTCCGGAGGAATTGGACACGTGCCTGATAAGGTGAGTGTTTGATTCCTTGGGGGATAAGCGATGGCAAGTGCGAGCCTTAGTCAATGATAGTCTAAAAGGAAGTGTGAAGTTACCCCTTGGCTCAGCAGATGTTCAAAAACTAAATGTCACTTTCTTCAACTTTAGTATCTGATTCCAACCAGTTGTTCCCTAAGGATTCTAACCTGCAAGCCTGAGTTCTTCTGATCCCTCATTTGGACTGAGTTGGCCAAGATCTCAGTAGAAACTATTTAGTTTTAAGAAATGACCAATATTTAAAAACACATTCTTGGATGTCATCAAATCAGCGTTCCGTAATAATTCATAATGCTATCAGCCTATTGAATTTCATATAAGTATTTTACCCCAAATAAGAACATACTACCTGAAATACGAAGGCCAAATCTATACTCTTCCTGCAAATCTGCATTAGTTTGTATATAGTTACGTTTTACTTGGCTTTGTTACCTGCGAGGACACCATAAATAGAAAGCGTGCCAAGCTGAATATGATCCTAAACAGATAAATACCAAAAGGAAGGAGGAGGAAAGGGAAAGAAATACAGCTGTCCTTTCTCCCAATTTATTATCCCAACCTTGATTTATCAGTACCGACAGATAGCTTGTATTTTTAGAGACTTATGCTAGGTGAGCCAATATTTTTTAAATCGCTTGGTGTTAGGTTCAGGAAGCCACCCAAAAGGGCTCATGGCAGTTGACATATTGACCCTGTTATTGAATTCTTAAAATTATACTCTTATGTGATCAGCATTCTTCATGCTTGATCATACAGGAGGGGGGGGGGGTCATGGAAGCATCTGGAAGGCATAGGAACTGTTTCTGCTGTGGGCCTTATTCCATTTTATATCTCGGAAGGGGGGGGGTCTGCTGCTAGTGTAAAGGATAAAGTAGATTCAATCCTCTTCTCCCATAATCATTTCCCATTCAGCATCCAAACATGCCCAATCTGTGGCTTTTCAAGCGTTTCAGCCTGGCTCAGCCTTACTTTTATCTAGTCAGTACCATTTCAAACTATGGATTATGGGAAATGTATTGCCAAGTTACCTTTGACTTTCTAAAACAGTTGTTGTTTGTGTGGGACTATGAAAGCAAACTTTTCCCCATGCAAAATGCCACCTTTTCCCTCTGTGGTAGTCTATCTTCCCAATGCAGAAGGAGGAGGAGGAGGATTTGGCTTTTCTCACCCATTTAAGGGGACTCAAAGCGACTGACAAAGCTTTCTATCCTTCTCCCCATAACAGAACACCCTGTGAGGCAGGTGGGGCTGTGAGAGCTCAGAAGAGATCTGTGACTAGCCCAAGGTCACCCAGCTGGCTTCAATGGGGAGGGCGGAATTGAACCCGGCATTCCCCAGATAAGAGTCCGGCTCCCTAACCAATAGACCAAATTGGCCAATGAAGCTATTTTGTCTACAGTTGAGAAGATCCAATGAGCTTCCATGGTAGAGTGGGGATTTGAACTAAGGAACTCCTGGTGGATTAAGGGCTAATTCTAGCCTAATATATGCTGCGATTGGCCCTCGTCAACCTGCAGAACCATCCCAAATCCACACACAGTTTTCTTCATTTTAAGAAAATGGCAACTTAGATATTTCATATCTGTGGTATTCTGTAGAACTCCAGCAGCATCTTGTGACCATTGGGTGAAATTACTCATGTTGGACGACTTAAAAATTAAAAACAACAACACTATGTATGTAATTTGATAGTTGGGAAGATAGACTACCACAGAGGGAAATTAATTTGTAATTTAAATTGCAAAACTATGCTTTAGCAAAATATGTTGTAGGAGGGAACTTTAAAGTCTATGTGAGAAAGTTCAGGAGCTAAACATAACGAAAGGGTCACCTCAGAGAGACAGTGTGTGTCCTTTCTGTTCCCAACGCTTCTCTAATCCACCTTTTCTAGCACAGAAAGTTCAGGAGAGGGGGGAGGGACAGGCTGCTGTGTGAACAATCCCACCTCAAAGTCATCTCTAAACTGCCTCAGAGATACTTGTGTGTGTGTGTGTGTCTGATCACGGCCTAAAAACGATGCCAATCTGTATTCCCCACACATTGAGTAGAAGAACCAAAAGAGCATGTTCCACTGTTTCAAGCTCTCTTTTATTGTACGGACAGACCTTGGACATTGCAGGAATCCCTTTGCCCAGTGATTAACAGAATGTGATAGATATAAGCAATTCCATGCATCCGCATAAAGCATCCAAAGGGGACATGAAGAGGGCATGGATTAAATTGAGAATGACTGCAGCATCCTCTTTAGAGGAGACAGGAAAGCGTTTATTAATAGATATTTGGCAGACATACTGTACCAATGTTTCATGAGGCTGCAGAGCAAAGTTAGATCAAGTTTCTAGTTTACTTCCAATGACGCAGGCTCAAATGAGTGATAGGCCTGAACGGCTGGTGTGGTGAGCTATCCGATACACTTAGCATTGGTCAGTTATCCAATATACTTAGCATTGTTATTTTCAGCAAGATAATAGCCCTTTAGCCCAGTTCAGGGAATGTCTACTCAGAAGTAGTCTATGACCATAGCCACACCTTGCTGAAATAGTAAGAAACAGGACTCAAAACGCTGTAATTCTGGTCACACCCAAACCTGATAATCCTCCTTCAGTTTGGGTTGCTACACTTACAGCTTTCTGCTCCTGTTTTGAGCCTCCTTTATGAGATTTTTTTACATCTTCATCCCTCTCTACTGTCACAACACTCCCTGCGCTCTGTGCCTCAATAGCGCGTAATCACACATTGGGTGAAAGGGAAGGCAAGTTCATGCAGTATCCACCCACTATAGTCTGGTTCATCCCCTTTAGTCCTCTTCCACGATCATACCCAGGGCGCGTCTCCATGGTCTCTTTTTGCTTCTCTCTTGCATCAGATTTTTAAAATGTGTGTTGTAATTTGAAATAAAGCATCCCCATGTGGTTTGGGGCAACATGAATTTAAAATGTACTTTCCTGTCCCCATGCGAGCTGCTTTTTGTGAGCCTGCATCTTTTTCTCCCCACCCACCCCTGCCTGCTGCAGTGATGACAGACAAAAACCTCAATTGAACCTCCACAACACAATACAGATCATCCCTTTACTTGACTGCAAAGAGTTAAAAGCATAACTGAAAGCAGCTAGCTCTCTCCATAACTAATGCTTGTAACATAATTACAAGCATAACTGAAAGCAGCTCACTCCCTGCAGCTGCCTGTGTGCAGAAGCTGTCCAGCGAACTCTCTTTCACATTATTGGGAGGGGGAGAGAAATTCTGTGCTTACTATCAGGGGAAAGTGATGCTAATTATCTTAACAATGGAGGGGGAAACATCTATTTTAAGAAGAAATAGATCAGTGGTCTGTTTGTGTGCTTAAATGGAATGGAGGGAGGTTGGATGTGACAGCTGGCTGGCTGACAAGGTGCAGGGAGTGATCTGCTTTTAGTTATGCCTGTTGGTTATGCTTTTAATTCTTAGCAGCCAAGGAAAGGAATGTTTTCACACACACATAAAGAGCCAGAAAGATTAATGTAGCCGGAAAGACACTTTAAAGAAATCCGTGTGCATCTCCATCCTCCTAGGATAATCCATGGTTTCTCCTTATGTCGGATGTAATACTGTTTGAAAGGGAGGGTTTTCTGCTGTGGATTTTCCTCCTTTGTGTCTGATGAAGCCCGGAGTAAAGCTGTGCATGGAGACACTCCGAGGCAAAACAAGCTTAAATTCAGAGTATTTTTGGCATGGAGATGCGCCCCCCCCCCCAAATGAACCAGATTAACACTCTATAACAACTTGAGATCTGTAAAAATCAGGACTAAGGAAAGTATGATTGAAGGGAGGAAAGTCCACAAATAAAACGGTTAGGAGGAAGAATTTACTGAGGAAAGATATTGCTTCTTTTGTCCTGATAAAGATTTCCAGATGGGTGACCATTTCCCTATACTCTTCCAATGCTTTATCCTCTTCCATTGCTGTTCTTGTGCTGATACGCAATTGTTTAATAACAGATCCCATAATAAACTCTGCCAAAACTTCCTGGTCAAATTATCTGCATTTTTTGTTGTTTCATAAATATTAGTAGTGCTGCATAAGCCAAGTAATACAGTAACACTGAGACTAGAGATTTTATTTCAATCAAATGTTGTTTGTAGGTCTTATGATTATTATGATTATTATTATAGATATTCCATAAGTAAACATTGAACATTCCCAGATTATATGAAAATAAGTCAGAGTTTCTCTGCATCCTCAACTTTGGTTTCTTTTGGTAAAGATATTCTAGAATGTTTGGCTTCGTTCTGACTGCAGCCAGACCTATTCAGTTCTATTCTTGAGTGTGCTGCCTGATTATTTCATTGACTCCCTGCAAGTGGACAAAGTGTACATTCGCAACATTATCACTATGGATCAAGTGAACCCTCTTGTAAGTGCTTTATGACTTCCAGATGTCATACCACACACAGGAATGACCCCCAGCAACACTTTGTGCCTTTAAAAGCTCTCCAGTTGTCTGGTAAAACTGCTGATTAAGTTTTCCCTCTTCAAAGTGTCCTTCTTAAGGACAAATTCCTACTTGAGTCCGTGGTGAGGAACAGTGTCTAAGCATTGCGCATTAAGGATGGAGCTGGTAGGCAGCTAGCTTTATAAGAAACTTGCTTCCCCCATCTGAAGATCCACCAGGCCAAAAGTAACCTCTGTAGTAGAGTATGCAACCTTCAAAGAGCTTAGAATGGCAAGGGACAGGGTATGGGCTTCTTGAATAGTTGCTCAGATGAAGGAATTTCAGCTGGTGCGATTAGTCATGCCAGCTTTTAGATCAGTGTGGTTTCCCAAAAAAGATGTCATCAGAGATGACCAGAACTTATGATGTGCTGCTGGTAAATCCATGTGAGGCCACATTTGAACTCCATGAGAGATGGCGAAGGTGTGGCCCTTTGAATCCAAGGGGTTTTCCACCACTGACTTCCACCAAGGGAGGCCAGTTCCTCATTTAAGCCAATGTAACTGAAGAGTCTTCATTCACCCAATGAAAGTCAGACAAAGTAAGGGTGCCTCCAGACAGCAGCCATTTATTCCACTAGGAAGCGATAAGGCAGGGTATTGACTTCTTGGCATTATTGCTTCCTAGCTAAACAGCGTTGGCCAAGAATAACCAGAAGCATGCAGCCTCCCCCACGCATTGTTCTTTTGGCTTCTGTGCATATGCAGTGAGCGTAGCTATGATGGTGCCTCTGGAAAACCCTTGACCCAAGCTAGGATTTTCCAGTAAAAGCTTTTAGTGCTTTTTAGGAGACACATAGTGGGCTATGGTGGGGTTGCCACAGATATTTGGGACAGCCCCACCAGGGTGGTGCTTCCCCCCGCTATCTGGATGGGGCCTGGGTTAGTGGATTTGTTTTAGATAGTTCATCGATCCCTAAGGGCCTTTTCACATACACCACCGAAAACGGATCTAAAAGAAACGGATCTAAAACGGATCCGTATTCTGGTGAAACATTTTTAAAGGGGAAACCGTTCCAAACAGGAACTGTTTCTCGGAGACCCCGCGCGTACGCACACGTGCGGGGCAGCGGCGGCAGGGCCGGATTTGGAAACGGTTTGGGGTGGGTGCTGTGCGAGTGCACCAGCACCCATCCCAAACCGGCCCTGCCAGCGTCTGCCTAGCTGTCAGAGAGGCAGAGCGCATGCTCTGCCACTCTGACAGGTAGGCGATCCGGCAGCCAGCTTCCCTGCCTTCCCTCTGCCAGAGAACAGAGGATCCTCTGTTCTCTGGCAAGGGTAAGGCAGCTCCTACTCCTAATCTCACCCCCACCCCAACCGAGACTCCCTCCGACTTACCCGATCATCTGCAGCTCAATTCTGAAGCTGGCAGTGCCGGCGCCAATCACGCATGCGCGCGCCGCGGCCCTGCCGGTCCCAGCACCCCTGGGGTCCTGTACGTATCTGTACAGATGCATGCATCAGTACCTGGCAGCACAGGGGAAGCCCAGAACTGATGTCTACAAATTAGCGGCACACACAAATGCAATGTTCGACATTCGATTCAAATTGAATATTCAAATGTCTGAATCCGTACAAATAGAGAAAAATGAATGTATTAACATTCAAACGGATTCGAATACATTTGTATCTATTCGTATGAATATTTGATTCGTATTTGATGATATGAATGTCGACAACATTCGTATGTGTCCGTATGCATCCCGTTTTTATCCCATATGCATCCTGTTTCTGTCCTGTACGTATCTGTACAGATGCATGCAGATACAAATAAGATGTGTACAGATATGTATGTAATGGCTACGTATCCGTACACATACGAATGTCCGAATAATTCGTACGAATGATTCAAAACATTTGCATTTGTCCAAACGTTAGAAAAAAGAATATCTAGACATTTGATTCAGATTCGAAGGTCCGAATTCAAATGAATTCAATCAAATTTTGAATGTTTTGAATATTCTTGCACATACGAATATCCTACTACAAATTCCTATTTGGTTCAACCTGGAATTTGTGGGTATTGGGCAACTCATGCTGACGATACCCAATCCAACAGCCTATGGTATTTAATATCCAACAGCTAAGGAAATTCAGCAGGGAGACTAAAACGTAAAGCATCTACATTTGGGACTGAATGTCCAAATTTCAAATTCAGAAAAGAATTTCAAAGTGTTTACCAATTTGAGACCTTGCGGCTGTGCAGAGATGTCGCTTCAGCTATAGAGCACACCCCAGATACATCCAAACCGGTATAATATGCATCATTGTAATTCAGCCTGTCTGTCAACAAACTCTGAAAAACAAAGGCTGATCCCCATCTGTTTGGCACAAATCTTGTTTGCCAGCGCAAGGAAAACTGTGCAACAGAATAATAATTTTTTTAAAAAAATGGGTCAGAGGTATTGGCTTGTTTCCATTCTACTTTGTTTTCTAGAATGAAGCATGTTTTTCCTCTTTAAAACCGCTTACACTACAATGATGATGTCACCAATATTTCATATTCAAGAACCACAACGTGTGGCAGGAAAGCATTTACACTAGGTTCCCTAAATAATGCAGTTGTTCGTGCTGCAGTGCGTCTGGATTTTTAGTAAGCAATCTGAGCATTTTAAACCACCTCCAGTTCGTTTCAGTCACTGTGGTCAATGCTTGGGCAGATGAGAATGAGCTACTCTTGGGCCCTATTCAGATGGGAGAATATAGTGCCATTTCAGCACCATTGTTGTGGGGTTGCCTCAAGCATTATAGGCATCCCACCATAGCTGCCCCCCCCCCCCAGCACAAAATACTATTGCTGGGAAACTCAGGGCTGGTGGTGGCTTTTCCAGCAATGGCACTTTTAACTTTTTGAACTGAGCTGCCATCCTAATTCTGCCTACTGTGCAAGTGTTGAAACAGGCATCCATCCATATGCTGAGGTGCCAATGCACACATTCAGGCATGTGCTTGACAGTAAAATGTGCAAAGAGAGACCCATCCAGGAGGCTGTCTAGTAAGTAGTTATTGCCTCCTAGCGGAATATCTGGCCACGGTCTGGAAGTGGTCTAATTGCTCAGATGGGTGATGCCTGTTGGTTGGCACTGAACACCCATCAGTTGAGCACCTGAAATAGTTCCTTCCAACCTTACCCCAGCATCAATGGGTGAGAGATGGAGATACCCTGAATGTGTTAATTGTTCTATATTCTTCTTCACATCCTCTGAATTGGTTGTTGGAGGGTAGGAAGGAAGTATTCTGGATCTCCTGTGATGTCTGTAGATCTGTTAACACTCATCTAGGCCTCTTCAGTCTGGAGAGATGGCGTTCAAGAGGGGACCTGATTGAAGTATATAAAATTATGCCTGGTATAGAAAAGGTGGATAGAGAACATTTCTCTGCTGCACAACACTAGAACCAGGGGCACTCTATGAAGCTGATGGGTAAGGAGAGTCAGATCCAACAAGGGGAAGTATTTCTTCACCCAGAGGGTCATCAGTTTATGAAATGTGCTGCCAGAAGAGGTGGTGACAGCTACTAGTCTAAATGTCTTTAAGGTAGGGTTAGACAAATTTATGGACAACAGATGTATCAAGACCTACTAGAATGAATGCCTAGGTGCATCTTTCAAGCTGGGGGGGGGAGGGGAGCAGGGCACTTGTAAGGCCATCTGCTGGGATTCGAGAGCAGGCAAAGGTTCATCCTTGTCTCTGCTTGAGATGCCCATGAGCATTTGGTGGGCCACTGTGTGCAACAGGATGCTGGACTAGATGGGCTGTGGCCTGATCCAACAGGGCTTCTCTTATGTTCTTATCTGGTCTCATAGCACATGTGAAATGCAAATATCAGTATGGAATCCACAAAGCAAGCAACGCTTCCATTCTCTACGCTCGAGTATTTGTTTTGCATATGAACTACGGTGAGACATTGGTGCTTTCAGGTCATCAGCTATCTTCTTTCTGTAAGAATTGGCAAGAATGGCAGAATTTTAGCAAGGCAGGGCATTTCATAAAGAATTATCTGTTTGTGTCGTAGTTTGAGGCCTTGGCTCATTTCATCTTCTAATTTAAAGAGAGCACATTTAGCGGAATATTAAAGGTGTACAAAGCAATTGGGATGCCAGTTGATCTGCTCACCTTCTATGTTCACTGGAGGGGTGTGCATGAATTTTTTTTGGCATTAGAATTCAAGTCAAATCAAATGCCAAAACATTAGATTCAATTCGAATGTTGAAAGTCTGAATGCAACAAAAACCGATTCAAATCCATTAAATTAGAATCTATTAATTCGAACGTTGGATAAGAGTTTAAAGATATGAATTTCGACAACATTTGTATGTGTTATACATATCTGTACGCATTTTGTATGCATCCAGTATTATAAGCACAAAAGTGTATAGATAGGTATAATATCCATACAGATACCTATGTAATACATACGTATCAGTAGATTCAAATGATTCAAATCGTTTGAATGAATGTTTTGAAACATTCAAAATCCGTTCCAAGGTCTAAATTTGAATGTGAAGATATTTGATTCAAATTTGAACGTCCACATTTGAGTGAATTTGATTGGATTTCGAATGTTTAGAATATTTGTGCACATCCCTAATTCACTGTGCAAAACCACTGGCCAACATTTCTGTAATGCGTACAACCTTTGAATTCACTTTGCCCAACATTCCCCTGGTATTGGGTATAGTTTGTGCAAACAGAGCGCTTTGCATGTTTGTACTTGCCGCACATGTTTCCAAGGTTCCTATATGCACAAGTCATCATGGGTGTTTTCCACTGTCACTAGAAGTACCCATTAAATACCCATTAATGCAGTGTTTCCCAAACTTTTGACATATGTGTACCCCTTCTATAATTTTCGTAACGCTGAGTACCCCTCATAAAAAACATAAGGGATAAAAATTGTATTTTATAAAAATAATCAAAATCAGTGGAACTTACTAAAGCACGATAACAGGTGCCTGGAACTAATTATTAAAGAAGTAAGTTGTCTCTGTAACAAAGTGCAGTATATTCACGCCGTGTCACGCCTCACAAGACCATTAGATAACACTGCAATTCTCCGGCGTTTAAACAGCTCCGCGGCTCAACGTCAACTGTTAATGTTCCCGCAATTTAAAAATGGCCGAACTCGAGCTGCGCGAAGGATGCGCAGAAGTTCCTGCCATAATGAGTTGCGATACGATGTACGATGGCCCCAGTTACCGTGTAAAAACTGTGATACGCGCCTATATCTTTCCTTGTTCTGTGGGCGCAGCTAAGCACGGTGCAGTGGATATTCCCACGTGATCCCCACCAAACTCCAGTGCAACGCATACCCCCAACAAACTCTTCCTGTACCCCTGGGGGTACGCGTACCACACTTTGGGAAACACTGCATTAATGAGTACTTAATGGGTACTTCTAGTGACAGTGGGAAAACACCCCATGTTCCTAAATATCTAGTATGAGATGGGTGATCAAAAACACTTTGTGGCTATCGCAAACCAAGCAAAGCTGTCAGTCTGCACAAACTGCACCAATACCATGCGATCGTTGGGTTGTGGTAGAGACTTTTCAGACCACTTTTGTCGCGAGCATAAATGCAGCTCGCCTCCCATCTCTGCAGGCCAAGGCTATATCTTACAAATCCCATCTGCTGTCACTAGGTGATGCTCACTGAGTATTTTTATGAGCAAAAGCCTGTTTATGTGTTCACTGAAATGGTATTGAGATTCTCATCAGATAACACTGCCAGTCATGCCCTGTACCGTGTTCCCAGATGTGCTGCACAACACAGCCACAAATATTGACCAGAAAACCCAGGAGCCAAAGCATTTATTGCATATTGTGTAACTCTGTAGATACGCAGAAGGAACTCCCTGGATGTGAAAGAAACTCTTCTGAAATGATATCGAGGCAACATTATACATCACTGATAAACTAACAGGGAAATATTTGCCATGGAACCATTAACAGAACGAGGCCAATTGGACTCAAAGGAATTTACAGGCTGGTCGGTGCATTTCTTCTTAATCTGGCTATGGGTTGTTTGCTCTTAATGCAGCTGTCTGTATGGATCATTTTCATACTCGTAGTTTCTTCAAAAGTGTTATGAATGCATCCTTGCGTCAGAAGATATTGCAGCCTCAATCTCTCTGTGTTAGTAGAAACTGAAGAAAGAAAGTCTCTGTAACTGTGTTGTTGTTTTGTTCTAAATAGCTGCAAGCTGTGGTGTGTTTTGATTGGTCCAGCTAGTCCACACCTCCCATTTCTTGGAAGTAGTTCTAGGATCTGTACAGGGAAAGTGAAGTAGCATGGGGAGTTGAAACCCACTTTTTTTGTCTTGCAAAATTGAAAGCTAAAGGACAAAGTGTATCATCTTAAAAACTGACACACATAAATTCTTCAACTTGTTTGCATGGAAAAGCTCACTCTGAATTAACAAAAGCATATAAACTGATCCAGTAATTGCATCACTATATTACAGTTTTGGGGAGGGGGAAATCTAAGAGTGTGGGTATAGTGGGAGAGCATCACATCAGTGGTCACAGAAATGGCAAAGAAGAAAGACTATTTTTGTATGTTTCTTCTTCCCTTTCTCTTTGTTTTGTGAAGGGAACTCATGTTTATTTTTTTAAAAAATATTTACATGTGCTTCCCGGTAAAATTGAATCTCAAAGCAGTTTACTACTACTACTACTACTACTGGACTGGGAATCTCAGTCCAACAAAATGTACTGGCCCCTTGCCCCTTAATTCAGAGTAAGGGCCCATATGGTAAGAATCACCAGCGCTGCACATTACTGTGGATATATTAGCCCCTGCCCCCTACTGGTACGGCTCTGTATGCTTTAGATGGAGCAAGATGCTGAAGAAGCAGGACTTACTTGGTAGATCCATTTAATTGGATATACCAGCAGCCCCAGAAGCCCTGATCTAAAACCATGGGAGTTGTGCAGGAGGTGCCCCTCCCTGGTGATTCATTTCAGTGGCGTACCATAGTATGCTGTTGAAACGTTTTCCCCAGAGGCCCCTTAGGTGAAGAACTTTGGTTCCTAGCCTTTGGTGGCATGAAAGGCATGGCCGTGAAACTCATGGGAGCTTTGTGGCTGCAGAATGAGCTGGTCTTGACCAGCATCATTGTACAGGTGGCACTAATCCTGCCCATACCATTCCATGTTTGGAATCAGTAGGACTAGCTGGTTGTTCTGCTTTTATGGGTATGGGATTGCATCTTTTCAAAGCCAGATAAAAACAGCATTTGCATTGCTAGAGATTTACGAAACTCCTTATGAATGCTTCCATTTTTACCTTCCTTGAGCTCCTTAGGTTGTTTCTTAAGAGAGACAGGATGTTGCACTATGCTAGGATATAGTCTAGGTTAATACACTGCGTCGTTTCCTCTGTGTAATTCTTGTGCGTGAGAGAGGCCTGTGCGCGTGATGATGTCTTTCAGAGGATGTGATGAGGAAAGGAAAGACAAAATAAAGTCATTGAGTTTGAGGCTCTTATGAGAAAAGATCTTGGAGCAACCTTTGCTGCCAGACTGACAGTGGCCACAGCAGCAGTGTGCTGTTCCTGGCAATGGGAGCATCAAACTGAAGAACTTCTGTTCCTCAGTTTGATGTTTCCACACTGGGGCCTTTTGCAGAGCATAGGAAATGGTTGGGGAAGGTGGCCATTTCCCTGTAAGGAACGCTTATAGCCTGTGTCCTGGGAGCACTCTTAAGGCCCAATATGAATCTAGGCTCTTTCTGTACTAGCCTTAGATGTGTATTAAGAAGGGGTCCAGGGGGCTCCCTTCTGTAAGTCCTAATGAGAGATGGGGTCCACTTCCCAGAGCCAGCTGAGGAAGAATGCACTTTCTGGTCCTGGTAGTAAGAAGACCCTCCAAAGACTAGCCATGCCTCAAGTGATTACTTTCTCTAACATGGTAGCCTCCTTATCGCCTTTTGGAACTGCATTTTGATCTGATCTGTCCTAGATTAAAATGCAGTTTCATGTGAGCAAAGAAGCTTTTGAAACGGACTTGTGCTCCCTCGCCCCACTCCGACAGTCTGTGGCTGTGATCAGACAGAGGGGAAAAAAACCCAGCATTGCTGAGGCAGCTCAGAGACGGCTTTGAGATGGGATTCAAATACCAATCTGTCCTCCCCCCTCTCCTAAACATTCTGTGTTTGACAAGGTGGATTAGAGAAGGCTTGGGAACACAAAGGCCACACACTGTCTCTCTGAGGCGTCTCTGAGGCACTTTGTTACATCTGAACACAAAACTGGTACATAAGGGTCATTGGGTCTCTCAAAGCCACCACCAAGGAGCTAGCTCACTTGAGAACTACATAAAGGCTCTGTCCCCAAGCAATTTAAAGCCCTCTAAAAATCTTCTTTTGCCTCTGAGCACCCCTGTGCCCGGCTTTTCAACGAGCTTCCAGCATTACAAAAGGAGGAAAATCGGCGACAAAAAAGTGCACTTTTTTTGGAAGTTGCGGGTTTTCATGGCAGCATTTACCATGGGAACGCTCCGTGGCAAAAGGGGCGGGGATTGCTGCCTGCATACACAGCCATAAAACATTCACACATCTCCCAGAAGTACAGCAGCTTCCCTTCCTTTCCCTTTCTAAAGCTCAGAACTTTCAAAGAGCCAGAATAGTGCAGAATTGCAACATTGTTGCAATTGTTATCAGGTGTGAAGTGGTGGATTGCTACAGTCACCTGCTCTACCAGGTGGATTTTGACAGTGATCTGTGAAAGTGTCGAGAGTGAATGAGCAAACGATCATGTGGCCGATGGCTGCAGCTGCTGCCTTTGCCAGCACAGGAAGCCATTTCAGGGGGTGGAGATCTGGGAGACGAATAGAAAACCGATGCCTATTTTTCCTTTGAACTTGTTGGGGGTTTCTTCCTGGTTGTGGCCGCGCAGAGCACAGTCCCTCCCCATTCCTGCCGGCAGCCTATCTACAAGGGAGGGGGCGGGGAGAAAAAGATGAGGGAAAGCAAAACACGCTTCTGTGGGGACGGAAGGTGCGTTTTAAACACGCGTTTTGCTGAGCCTCATGCGGGTGCTTACTCCAGAATTGCACGGCACTTTTAAAGTCCGCTTGAATAGAGTGACGGTAGAGGGAAACTAGAGAGGCAAATAAGTCATTCGGGGATGCAACCAAACAAAATTTAGTTGCATTCAATCAAAGCCAAACAGGACTTTTCAGGACATTGAAGACTTGCTGAGGTTTTCATTCTTTTACTGATTCCCCGCCCCCCGCCCCCCAGCCCCACATCTTTGCCTTTTTCTTGTTGTGTTTACTCACATATCCCTGCTTGGCACAACTGCCAAAACCATATATATGTTTAAAAGACAATCCAAAAGGTGTAGACACCACTCTGCCCCAACACTGCCATGGACGAGGGGAGGGAGACTCAGTAGCCGGCTTTCCCACCTGCTCTATGTTTTTGTTCTTTTTATTATTATATAATGTTATATTTGTTATAACTATGCAATGTATTTTTTACTTACGTAAACTGCCTTGGGCTAAAAAATTGCCTTTGATTTAAGTTGTATTTATTAACCGTATTTCTCTGATGTAATGATTGTATTTGCATTGTATTTTTTCCCCCATTTGTTGTAAACCACCTTGGGCAAAATTTACTATTGGAAAGGCAATGTACAAATAAAAATGGAGATGGAAAATGGAAATAGACAAGCTTCTCTCTCAGCTGTAATCTTCCAGAAGGTTGTAATACCCGCCTTAAGGGTAGATCTACTGATGAGTGCATGTGGACAGGAACAAAGATCTCATTGTTTGTTTTGAGGATGGTTCAACTTGCAGTGATGAAAGCTTTTTGTTTTGAGATGTTCCTTGGAGATCCAGTGTGTGTATTCCCATGTCAAGCTCCTTCTTTAAAGTCTGTAAACATGAAAGTTAACCTGAGGTGAGGTCAGCTGTCAGGCTTGTCCAACCAGAATATATATACATCTAAACTGGATGATACACTTTTTTCTTAGTGTGAAATCCTCACAGGTATAGGAACAAGTTTAGGGTGGAAGGGCTGATGGCAAAGAAAACACACAGGTTAGTACAAATAACATATTTATTTATTTATTTAAGGATTTATATCCTGCCCTTCACCGTCACAATAACAACAACAATAGGAGTACATTAAAAATATTCTAAAAACATCTTTAAAATATAAGAACATGCAGAACATGATAATAAACACACTTTGGAGCTTTGGAGCTGGCACAGGGGAGGGCAACTCTCAATGATCCAAAACCCAGGAACTTTTGTTTTTGGCCTTTGGAGTTCCTTGGGATGTGTGTGCTATTTTCGATGTCAGTTCACCACTCCAGTTCCGCAGCTCCGGGGGCGGCATTGGGGGCGCGAGAGCCGGAGGACTTTTGGAACGGGTGCTAATGCGTCCTCACAGCACCCACTCCGTCCGTTCTCCAGAATCCGGCCTTCCCATGCGAGTGCGGAAGCATGGGGTCTTATTTGGATCCATCCCTATTTTAGACAGATCTTCCCAGAGATGGATTTGAGAAAAATGGTTTCCTTTAATCCAGCTTTCAGGAGATATCTGCAGAAACACCCATGGTCTCTAAACTGATTATGTACTGTGTGGAAACGGGGCCTGGTCCTCTGAAAGCCCCCATCTTATTTTTAGAACTTCATTTCCCCCCACATTATCCAAATTGCTAACAAAATGAATGAGGAAAACAATAACAACAATAAAGTAAATGATTGTTGCATATGATTCATTCTTCCATGTGGTCATGACATCAGTTACCTTGTGCATTTTTATTAGCCCAAGTGTAACTAATCCAGTTGTACACTGCTCAGTATTGAGTTTTATTCATTGTTTCTTGATAAAGAAATTTCTAGAGAAAGTATATTAAATGTATGGTTTATGAACCTACCCAGTCAGTGCAAGGACAGGTATTTAGTGGAACATGGTGAAGGAATGCCAACACAAGACTATGATTTCCAAGTGATTGTATGCCATCTATTGGTCCCTACGTCTTACTCGAATGAATTACCTCAGAAATCAATGATTCAACAAAACTTACGTAATCAGGTCCCTTGTGTTTACAGATTTGAGACTGCTGTTTACAGTAGAATTTCTTATTTAACTTGTTGACATTCCAGACAGTTGACAGTAGAAACTGAGTGGTTACTTCATAGGGATTTCACAGAGAATGATGCTAAAGGTGTATCATATAGGAGGTAGAAAAAGGAATGTTTGAGAAGGAATAAACCACAATATATTAACTCAAATGTAACAAATGTTGCCATTTTATTTCCTCACAAGATTTAACTTGAATGAGCTTCAGGGGCAAAAAAGTTTACAATATAATCTGGGGAATAATCTGGAATAGCTTCCCCATTCGCACCTAGGCAGGTAAGGACGTATTCCCACATCCCTTATGTGCCTAGGTGCAAAGGGGGTATCTGCCCCCATGTGTCCTAGCCCGAAAAGGCTGACACGTGGGCTGGAGTCCCTGACCCCTGCTGCTGCCATTGGGTTGTGATTGACCCAGTGGCAGGCAGCTGGGGTCCGGGCGGCATTCAGCCTCTGCGGGGTGCAGTCACCTCGATCGAGGCGGCTGCGCTCTGTGGAGGCACCCACCCACCCAGGGCCTCGCACATTCCCCCAGCGCACGTGCACAACTTAACTGGTTGCCGCTGGAGACTGGACTGGCAAGCCCCGTGGGCAGGACTTGCTAGTTGAGAGTGTGCAGTGTTGTGTGGCTGCATGCACTGCAGCCTGTCATTGATCAGTGGTGTGCACCTGCACAGAACACCTGGTTTGATCCCGAAGACTGGCACTGGCAGCTGGTGCAGCCTAGACTGGCACCCAGGAGCGTCATGCCCTCCCCCAGCCACGTGATCACTTACCTTGGTCACGTGGCCGATATGCTGCTTTGTGCACAGTGTCGAGGCACACCACCTCGACACTGACCTGATACTGTGACATCAGATCAGTGTGGGGGCTGTCTACCAGCTTGTGCTTGTGTGCAGAGTGGCACATTCCCCTGGCTGGCCATGTGACCACATTGGACCAGAGGGTTTGAAAAGGTAAGTGATCACACGCGGGCCTGGCGAGTGGAGTGGATCCCAGGGTGGGGGGTGGCTAGGGGTCCCTGCAAGCTGTAGCAGCCTGATTGGGTTGGCTACAGCTCATGGGACCTGAGGTCGGGCTGTCCCAATCTCGCCCCTCACGCAAAAGGGGCCGTTGGCTAGAGGGCCTGAAATGGTCCAATGGCCACAAGGTGGGGCCCACAGCTGTCTGGCAGGGAGAGAGTGAATGCTCTCCCTGCTGTACAGCTGTAGGATGGCCGGGTGTAGAGCACAGTTTCCGGACGGAACTGCCCACCCAGCTGAGCAAATGCTCTGTCCTTGGGCTTGCCTAATTGTGTTCCACAGTCCTAGTCCAAATAGGCCTTGGATCACAGAGGTGTATAGAAGGTGCATGTCTCTGTGTTCTGCAGTGTATTCATGCTTAGGCCACTAGTCAACAATTAGTGAATGTCTGGTGAAGAGCATATGCACATCAACTAGGCTGCTACAACCTACAAGCATACTCGCCCTTCCCAGAGGTTCACTCACTGTTGATTAGGTGTGGAGCATGAAATTGTGCTGTACACTTTTACCAACATTTACCTAAAGCTTACCTGGGTCATCCAGTGGCGCGACCATTCGCTCTGTGTGTGTGTGGGCAGGGAGTGTGTTATCTGTGCAGGTGCAGCTGCGTTGCCGTTGCTGATTGATTGCTGCTCGTTGATGTGGCTGGGCATGCCACATTTCCATGGCCTGATGTGCCAACGGCAGGTTGGGCAGGGATCGTTACCCTGGCCGCTGACATGATCAGCCCCAGCACATCACCACGATCAATCATGCCTCTCTCCAATGGTGTCCAGGCGCATCATAGAATGTGATGATGTGGCAGACGGCAGCGAGGAGGCGGGACTTCCATTTTTGGAGGCAGCAGCGTGGGCTGGTAAACAGGAAGACCATTCGCATTTCTGGCCAGTAATGGACACTTGGGGGAAGCTTACCTCCCGGCAAATACGAATGGTCCACTTTATCTGACATTTACCAGCCCTAGTTGCCTAATTGGGTAAGTGCAAAAACACCTCTGGTTTACAGAGACTCCTAGGCCCAGAACTCACAGAAACCTGCAACAGCTTTGGGGCCAGCGTGGAGGTTCCTGTCTATGGACTGATCTGTCCCAGCTATGGGATGAGTTGTGTGATCCAGAAGAGCTGTTCCAGATCAATAAACAGAAATCTGGATTGCTTATTATAGCAGATAGGTCCTCTGCATTGTTTGTTAGTCTACTGAATAAGATTGTGTTTATGCCAAATTTTAGTTATGGAATGATGAGCCATCGAATGACTGGCTTTACAAATATGATCTTGTGTTTGGTTGTGCCATAAAATCCTGTGCTCTGTAATGTTCTAGGTTCATAAAGGGCTGCATATCTGACAGGAATACCATCTCAATGTTATTTTTAACTCTGCATTGCAAAGGAGTGTCAATTTGCATTAAACTGTGCCCTCAAGCCTTTGGCAAGGTGCCCAGCTTGTTACAGGCTGGTTATATCACCACAGAAGTTGTTTTTGAGACTGAGATTAGAGCATATAAAGTTGTTTTCAAAGAATCAGACTTCATCAAGCTGCTTCAAAAAGGCATACATTTATTGCAACATACTGTTGCTATTGCTTTCATCAAACAGACTGTGTGTTGTTCCCAGGACAGTTTCTGCGTCTGTAACTCTGAAGCGTATTGGAATTGACGTACTCTGGCTGGGCACCAGGATGCAGCCTTGTGGGGTAGTGGCTGGATCCAGGTGTAGATTCTTGCTCTTGAAAACTTAGGTTTCCCAGTGAGCACCCTGGGCCTGTGGTGGTTCTTTTTATATAACAGTCTCTCAGCTGAAGTCCCTTTCAAGCGCGTTGTGGCTGTTAATTGTTTTGATCTGCCCACTTCAATATAAAAGCGAACCCATCTGTGGGTATTTTGATGGGAGCTGCCTGTGGGTACATATGTACTTTTGCACCATGGGGTCTCATGCTTCTCACTTAAAGCATGTACAGAAGTTTCTGGAGGATTGTACCCAAAACTCATTTTCTTAACTATATATATTTAACTTGCTCCATGCATTTGACAGCTGGTTACAAACTCAATTAGGTCAACCGTAGGTGACCACTGAATGTTTCCAAGGATATAACTTACATCTCACTTCCTTAAAGTAGCCTTTGGAGTGCTTGTGCAACTTAAATATAACGAGGGAATGCAGTTTGTTCATTAATTCTTTCCAACATGGAGCTCACAAGAATATTGCCTTTTCGTCTGCCTCATCTAGGCTGGTGAATGTATCTGAGGGAAGGGGACTGTCACTTGATCCATGGAGACAGGCCCAAAGAACATTGCTTCCAACAATTCCTGGTCCCTCCTTCCCTTGTCTTTCCTGAGGACCTGAGCTCTGGTTCATGTATTAAAACATCTCATCCATAAGGGGGCAAGAATTCACCCACTGTGTTATTTCTGTAAGGAGTCGTTTCAGAATGGAGTCATCCAGGCTGCTTCATCCTGGATTGCTCCATCTGCGTTGGAAAGACACAGCCACTCACCAGAAGTTTCTGCAGGCTCCCCTGGGCTGATTCTTCTGGAGACTATGCCCATACTCTCTTCTGGGTGTGGTGTGGTGAGTGGGGCTGCACTACTGTGGCTGCGCAGTCATGCACAATGTCCCAATTGCTATGGCAATGTCCAGGTTTGCACAGGATGTTGCCCAGGATGGCCGTTTGCACCTCAAGTGCTGCTGGCAAAGGCTAGCACTGCACTGGATCCATGCTTCCTGGTATGTATTTTTTGTTTTAATATAACTTTATTTAAAAATGCAAAGAATACGTTGATAACATTAAATAGTTCGAACAAGAGCAACTTAACAAAAAACCAATTGCACTAATGGCAGCAATTCCATACTCTCCAATGCTGAAACCAATGGAGACCACCTGGTATATACTGATATACTGTACCAGACCAGCAAATGTGATCAGGCCCATAGTTTCAGCAATTGTATCTTGTCAATTCAAACAATAACTATTGAAATCACTTCATCAATAGAATCATTCAAGAGATAGGTGCCTTGACATGTATTATATATGGGCACATCCCCACGCACGTTTGGTCCCGAATTGAAATTGGGAAGGGCTGTCCCCATGCATTTTTTATTTGGTCTGATTTTCTCAGACCAAATCACCCAAACCAGGACCAAACCAGGACCATATTTGGTCCTGGAAAAAAACTGTCCTCGCTACGGTTTGGATGATTTGGTCTGAACTAAGCCTTCACATGGGGACAGTCCCAGGCTATTTGTGGAATGCACGCTCGTGGCTGGCAGAGCAGAGTCTTGTTGGTTTTACTCCCTTTCCCACGGCAAGCAAACAATCCACCACCTGTTCACAATCATGGCTGGCAGGGCAGAGGCTTGGTTTTACTTCCTTTTCTACGACAAGAAACACACCTCGTGCACGATCACGGTAGGCAGGGCAGAGGCTTGCTTCCCGGGTGAAGTGAACGTACGCAAAGCAGGTCAAGTGCATGGGGATGGCGAGATTCAGCTTCAGCTCACGTTAGTGGTCATGGCATGGGGATGGGCAAGATTCGGCTTCAGTCCCGTACCCGGTCACATGCAAGCCAGTCCCGCACCAAATCGCATGCATGGGGATGCAGCCTATGGCCTGCAGCAATCTGCAGATCTGGATAATCATAAGATCAGTGAGAGGAAGTTTGAGATTCTGATTGGGAGCCTCATTTTGATCTCTCTGATCCAAAGTGCTTAAAAACATTGTTCAGAGAGACCAAAAGAAATCTTCTAAGCAGAGTCTTGCTTGCCTTCTAGCACTTACCTCCATGAGCCCTGTTGATGGAAATTACTCAGAGAGGAAATATCTTACACTTCCTAATATTGCAGTTAATTGCTTCATATTTAACATGGGGTGATTTAAGGAGCATGATTAACCAACATTGACTGCCACTTGCACTTGGAGGGTTGGTCAATTTTGGCCATTCCTTCCCTCCCCGCTTTGGCACCCTCCATGACTGTGTGTGCGTCAGTACCACTACAGTGATGATGCTGACGCTTTGTGCAGGCGCAGTCGTGTCTATGATCGTCCGAATTGCTAGCGCACTTGTGCGGCACCTCAGATGATCCCAGAGTACTGCAAGAGGTGCAGATGGTCACGCCACTGGACACTCCAGGTACATTCCTTGTAAACATTGATTAAAGTGTGGAGCATGATTTCGTGCTCTCCCCCTAATCAACAATTAGTGAACTTCTGGCGAGGCAGCCTCATTGAAGTGCAGATGCTCTTCACCAGATGTTCACTAATTCTTGACTAGCGGCCAAAGTGCAGAAAGGCCCATGATCTTAAAGTTTATGTTCAAATAGCAACCAATAAACCATCAAAACTCCCTGGAAAATCACAGATGATAAACAGGGCATCAAGGGAACACCCTCTTCCCTGTTTTTGCACTACGCACCTGGCTCTCACGTTCCATCCAACTAATTAATGAATCCACTTATCCTGTTTGCTGAGTCTTGTTGAAATAAATAAATTGCTAAGTACTTTTCAGGGATGGTCTTAGCTTGTAATCTAATTTCACAGTGCCTCAGCAAATTACAGTGTCCTATTTAAATTAGATTGCAAAATACCTTTTTTTACTTATGCCTTCCTCTGATAAATGGAAAGATTAGATTGGAACACAGCAACAACTTCGGCTGGAATTATATTTTTTGGCTCCACCTATGTACATTTAGAATAGACTCATTGCTATCAACCTGTAAGATGTTTTACAGTAGATGCCATCTGACTCATTTACCTTTCTGGCTTGGGTGTTTGGAATTTAGAAGTTGAACAGTTCATAATATCTTCTCCAACAACAGGTTTTCTAGGCAGTTTCTTTTAATTGTCTGATAAAATCTGATAAAACTTACAGCAAGAACAAACATTTCTTTAAATTGTTTTCTTATAACACCGAAGTAATGAGCTGTTTGAGATATCTTTAATCCTATTAGACTGAGGAACTGATGTTAAAAGGCTTAAAAGTGTAAAGGAATATTAGCTGGGTAATGTTCAGGCAAAACAAACATTTTAATCCAGCTTCAGTCCATTTTCAGAGCGAGAGAACACATCATCAGAATGGAAAGCTTTTTTCTTTCGAGTTAAGTAATAAGAAAATGACTAGTCATTTTGCTGATGTGTTCTCCCACTCTCAAGCTGGATTGAAGCTGGATTAAAACTTAGGCATGAATGCAGCCTAGAAGTGTTAAATTTGTTACTGCACCTCCACTGAAACAGCCATGGCATGCACACATGATTTACATTTTATTCAAACCATTTATACAAAATGGCAAGTAAACTTGCATAATGTAGACAAATCTCCCCTTTATGTTTCTTCTGAATGGCTTTGTTGACACAGGTGTTAGAAATGCCTACTGATAAGTAGGGCCCTTTCAGCACTGAGCCTTATTCTAGATTATATCCCAGAATAGGGACCTGCCATCTGCATGCTGGTGCAGACTACAGAGGGCTTTGGACAGATCCTGCCGTAGTCTGCACCAGGATGGAGATGGAAGGTCTCTATTCCGAGATATAATCTGGAATAAAGCCCAGTGCAGAAAGGGCCTAAGAGTACAGCTAAAAAATAAGGCAGAGGAAAGCCTGTTAATGACCACAGTTCTGTTAGGAACTACAAAGGAGAATAGCCCCCCTCACATGTTATTTAAGATGAAGCCTTAGAGCAGTCTGATTTCTTCTACTCTTGTTGCTGCAGCCTCTCACTGGATCTATCTCTGATCATCATACTTTGAAGGGAGGTTTGATGGGTAAATCAGCAACATTCATGGAAGCTTCTTCATGTCTGTTATGCATAGCATTCCTTGATTATGTAGGGTAATCTTTGGTCATTTTCAGCTTCATTTCATATAGTCTGTAATAAAGCATAGATATTCTGGAAGTATATCCAAGTATAATGGAATAAGTAACTGAAGTCTGGGTGCAGACTCAATTGGCCAGGAAATGGACCATCTGTTGAATCTTGGGCTGCTGGCTGCTGGACTGTTACCAAGGGCCACCATGTGTTGTGTAAATGATCACAGTTAAGAATATAAGAACATGTGGAGCACTGTTGGATCAGGCCACAGCCCATCTAGTCCAAGTATCCTGTTGCACACAGTTGTTTCTGGGCATCTCAAGCAGAAGACAGAAGCAAAACCTTCACCCTCTCTCAAATCCCTGCAAACGGCCTTGAGAGGCATCCTTCCTGTCTCTCCATCCTGGGGGAAGTTACTTAGGCGTCCATTCTAGTAATCATTGATACACCTGTCATCCATGGATTTGTCTAACCTTTCCTAAAGCTATCTAGATGGATAAGAACAATCTTAAGGACATGTTCCCATTTTTTTTAGTATTACATAGGATTTGTGTTTTATGACAATTTTCTGTTGTGTACATTTCAATAATAACACCAATAATGAAAAATTAGGATAATACTGGTTATCTTTGCATTGGATTGTTTGACAGGGTTTGATATCTCATAGATAACTTAGATTTTTTGGGGGGTGGGGAGGAGATTTAAAAGTGAGTGAAGTGTGAACAGGCCCTGAGAATCCACTTTTCACTGCAGAGCGATACTTCTGAGTGTAAGAGAAGAGGCACACATGAGTTAAGTTAGAGTTGAAAGATTTCACAAGATGTTCACTGGTGAGTATGATCGTTCATCTGAAAGGGAAATGAATCATTATTAATAATTATTTATCTTTGCTTTTAGATTCCACTAATGAAAGATCCTGGCTGGATTCGAAATGTCTGGACTCGCAACCTGAATGTGAGTGTGATATTTCTGAGAGTGGTGATTAGTACTGGATGTCACTATGATGTCTTTATGTTCTGTGGTGATCCAAAGAGCTGTGGCAAGCTTGGCATATAAGCCATGATCACACCTATAGTTGAAGACGTCCCTGGGCCGTCTTCTAGACGCACAGTTCACACTTTTGCTCCCTCAGTTTGTCTTATAAGTGGGCTGTCCTCCTCACTTTGACTTATCTGGAATCCTTTTGCACAGCACTCAATCTGTCTTGGGGAGCCAGTACATTTTTAGTTCTCCGGTATGAGTAGGCAAGCTGACTAGAGGGGGCTGGACCACGCTGGGAGGGGAGGACCTAACCTTCCCTACCACCCAATGCCTGGCTGTGGGTGGCACAAACAGGACTTTTCTGCACACCTCCCCCTTTGTTGCATCCCTTTGCATTTCTGCTGAACTCCTAGGAGGTTCATATTTATGAGGGAGGGGAAGCTTGGTGGAAAGATGTGATCACCAAGCAGGGGTATAAATAATACAGTTCTAAGGACAATGTATCTTCCATTTTCCTTCAGCAGTGTGCAAGGGAAACAATGTTTTGCTTCAGTAAAAGGGGACTTTGACTGAAAAGTGAAAGTGCTTTAGCAGTTTTAGGGCAAATGGCAGAGTGCAGTCTCTCATTTTTCTACGGGAACGGCTGGGGAGGTGGAGGTCCAGGCTGCTGGGGGTATGCCTGGGCTGCATCTGCTTGGGGGCACAGCCCTCTTACTCCAACAGTATGCTGTGTTACCATTGAGTTTCCCATCAGCACCACACAATTCCAAACACAACCTATTGCCACTGTTGATTGACAGAACTTTACCCTGTCAGAATGCGGGTGGTGTTGATGCGACCCGGAGGGGTGGAGAACTAAAGAGTCATGTAAAGGAGACTCAGGCCGCATCCCCATTACAAGCTTATATCAGTTTCAAACCGTTTTCAATCCTCGCAGACCCCACGTCAGTTTGGCTTAACACGCTTTCCGCATGTTAAATTCCCCCAAAGTGTTGTAAATGTTAACCCTCATTTCAACAGGTCTCACTCCAGATCGTGCACTTGATACGTGTTACATTTTTTACTGTGGGGACCGTACCGTTTTAAGGGATGAGAATCCGTTTAGGGTTTCCCTCTCCCAATAGCTTGCTTCCAAAGACAGTGATTTCAGTGTAAAAATCCAACCTTCACAGCAGCAGCTACACTGTAGCAATCTAGCCACTTTGCACCTGATAACAATGTTGCAATTTTGTGCAATTCTAGCTCTTTGGAGTTCTGACCTTTAAAGGGGAAAGGAAAGCAGAGCAGGTTCTGGGAGATGTGTGAATGTTTAAAGCTTGAGTTGCCACTGCTGCTGTGTGCCCTGGGAAATGGGGAGAATTGCTGGCTGCCTGCTGCCAGTTTTCCACCATCCAGGCAAGCGGCAGCCACCCAGCCAGGCTCGGTGAAGGGGTCCATTATGGGTGGCACATTCACACCAGGAGGAAGAGGGCAGGGCAGCCCCAAAAAGCGGCTTTTAAAAAGTAGCCAGTTGAGTCACGTACGCCACATACGATCCTCAGAATCCAGATTGAACACGATTAAGTTTAAAGTAATGGGAACAGGCAAATTTGCGTTTGCATCCGGTTCTATTATTTCGGTTTAGGGAAACTGAATTAAGCTTATAATGGGGATGCGGCCATAGAAAGGTTGCATACGCTTTATAGAGGACTTCATTATTTTTTCTTCAGAAGTCATCAGTGCACATCCATAAGAAAGATTAGAATGTGTGGACTGAGTAGGAAAAAGCCAAAACCAGGCCCACTGGAGCTCCCCTTTCCCCACCCACCACTTCGAATGATTACCTATTTTTTTTTACATCTTTTTCACCTCCTGTGGGAGGTATGAGATCACTAGCTTTTGAGTGGAGCTAGAGAAATTTGGGGCATGTTCAGATCTGAAATGGAAGGAAACTTATGTTTAACTGTGCAGATTTCCAGCCCGTACTTTCCACCTCCAACCACATGACATTATTGCAATCAGATTACAAACCTTTACTTTTCCTTGCTTTATTTCATATCATTAATTTTTAAGGCTGAAAATTATACTTCTGGGTTAGATTTTGTTTTTTATGGAACCTTAGCTAGTTTGAAATTTAGTGGTTTCTTTGGACTGTCCATTGCAATAATGAATTCAAAAATTTAATAATTAAAAATTGAAGAAAAATTAAAAGAGAAAAGGAAGGCTTAGGACAAAATATTGTGATAATGGGAAATGACCAGTTTCCAAGGCCTCTGCCTATATACAACTTTGATCACGTGCTAGAACCTATAAGAGACAGAAGACAGAGCAAATGTCCATACTTGTGCTGTACTGGTAGAAATGCAATTGGAAAGGCAATGTTACTGCTCATTGTGGTGGCCGTTAGGTGTTCCCAAAGATGAGTTCAACACCTATTGATTGTTTGGACTAGTGTTTCCCACAGGGGTTTCTCTGGACATCGTTGGATTACAATTTCCATACCTAGTCATCATGAATAGTTCTAGGATTGATGGGGTTGTAGTTGAACAAATCTGGAAGCAACTTGGTCTGGAAAACTTGTTCTGGTGTTAAACCTGATAGGGAAACACTTGTCATTTTGACTTGTCTCTTGTAGTACTCAAAGCTCTTCCAAGGGCACTTCGGTGGTTGCTGATCCTGTCTATCCTTCTTGCCTGTTGTCTTCTCATCCTTCAGCTGTCCTCTACTTTAGCATTATAACCCTTATTTTATCACCCCACATACCTAAAGTATGTGAGTTTCTGACCATTGATGGGTGTTTTTCCACTTTCACTGAAAGTACCCATTGAGTACCCATAAATGGGTACGTAATGGCATTTTTGTACCCATTAATGGGTACTTAATGGGTACTTTTAGTGACAGTGGAAAAACACCCGATATCTACTTCAAGAGAGATTATACATATTGGGGATTTGGGCTAGTGTTGTCAGGCTTATTTCTTGACACCTTAATTCTACTATTTATAGCTACTGAACTTTCTGAACAGTAAAATGGATTAGATATAAATCAGTGCAAATCAATACCAGACTGTTGGTTTTAATATCTTGATAATTTACGATTGAACGTCCATCCCAACAGGTCTAAAGGCAAACTCTGGAACTGGTGAATGGTAATTACTATTTGTTGATAGCCAGAACATTGTCCCCCCACCAGCTTTTGTGTTTCTATAGGGATCTTACAGACACATAATTAATTTCCTTCCATCTTTGACCGTGGTTACTGTATATGTTGCAATCAGCTTTTTAAAGACTTCCTGGAATGTGAATTATACTTTTATTAACTAATGATGTCTTACATTTTTATGGTCTGGTTGGTTTGCAATGTTATTGTTTGCTGCTATTCTTGAATTGATGCTTGGGTTTACTTTGATATGGTCAAGTTGCTAATCAGTAAATGTTTGTTGCTGTTATAAGAATGATTTGAAAATAAATCCCACTCAGTGGATGGAGGAGTACTCCTAAAAATTAGTTTTAGAGTCAAACTGTACAACTGGCTTTCTTTTAGACATATAAAAGACATGTCCATTGACAAATTAATTATGCACATACATGTTGCTTAACCAGGACCTGGTGATTGGGCCAGGGGCACCGTGAGCAAGTAGTTGATCCTCAGGGTATCCATCGAGAACAATGTATGCCCAGTAGATGTATGTGGCTTTGTGAATTAACATATTTTATTGGGCTGATTAGCTGTGGGTGGACTTTGGGGAAAGGCATGCATTGGTTTCCTGAACCAAACTGGAAACTCAGTTCACTGGCCACATCCACATGCATTACAAAATTAGTTCAAAAGCAATTGAAGGGTGCTAGTTTGTGGCAAAAGCATCCAGCTAGTGGACCTGTCTCATGTCTAATCTATATTCTGGACTTTAATGTGTGTGGGAACACTTGTGTATGGCAAAACTTCCCAGCTTCCATTTCTAAACTGCTTTTGAATGACTTTTTAAATTGTGTGTGGATCCAACTATAGGGCCTTTATGTACTCATCTGAGAAAGATCCAGATCATCTGGGATAGATTGCACTGAGACCAGATCAATGCCATCTGCCCAGCAGTGTTCTGGTTTAGCTGCCGTGCTGGACCAAAAGGTCACATGAATGCTGTAAACACAGACTGTCAAAGCAATAGAGAAGGCAGGAGAAAAATGTGGTGACCTGCCTTGCAGGCCATAGTCATTGAAACCGCTTGCATCTATGGCATGATGGGTAAGTGGAAAGGGGGGGAATGTTTTGGTTGCCAATGGGAGGGGCTTTGGAGGTGACTAAGGGCTTTTCTGGTCTAGCAGTGAGGAAACCAAGAAAGTGAGCCAAAAAACAAGTTCGTTTCAAGGGGTTCAGCAGTTATGCCTTCACTTGAGACGAACTTTACCCTAAAGTGTTTATCCAAGCCTAGCATCTCTTGGATTTATTTTCTGGGTAGTCAAGCGGAAAGGAAACAAAGTTCAAAGTGAGCCTGCACGCCACATGCTTAACATATGCCTAATTTGTACACTAGGGAAATGTTTTGCACTAAAAATATGGTACATTATTTGCATTTGAGCACAAGTTTAGGCACCAACTAATAATTAAACACGTTGAAAAAGGTTGCATCCGCATGGCCAAATTTTGGAGTCTTCTGGGGCTGGGAAACAAATGCTACTGCTTCTATCCAACACCGGGATCCCCATAGCAGCAATGAGCATGACCTTCCAGTTAAGCCCATTTTAATTACTCTTGCACCACCCTCCTTACTGCATTCATCTTCTGGCAGCTGTGTAAATGTGTGCAGCAGCAAGAAAAGGAATTTGTGGCCAAGAACGCAATAGCTACAGACACTGAAAACCCTACAGACGTCTGTTAGCCCTTCTGATATCTTGCAGCAGTTAATCATCACATTCAACACTGCCTTGAGTGGTGGGTGCTCCATGCAATGGCCTAGATTCCACAGTGGTATGGATGCAGACAAAGATGACAGCACTTACCAGCCTCGGTCCACTTCTTCATGTAAGGAGCAGGGTTTGGAGAGGTTCCTTTTTGAACCGCAGTTCCTATCAACCAAAGACTGATCCCCACCACCACCACCACCACCACCACAAAGGACATAGAAGTTGTAGTTTAGAAAAAGGGGGACTTCTCTAAACTCAAAAATCAGACATTTGGAAAAATTCAGACTTTGGAAGAAGCTTCTTAAATATGTTCTCACACACTCCTGGCATCTCGAACACCACAGACAGCCTGTGTATCAAGAGTGTGAGGTGGTGAAGGCGGAATGCTGAAATAAGGAGAGCCCTCACGTAAGTGGGGATTGTTTCACATAATGGCTGTGTCTTCAGGGCAACCTTATTTCGCTTTCCCTAAACCGAGATAACAGAACCGGATGCAAACACGAATTTGCCTGTTCCCATTACTTTCAGCTTAATCGCATTCAATCCAGATTTTGAGGACATACGTGACTCAAGGGGGGACTCCAGTGGCTACCTTTTAAAAGCCGCTTTTCGGGGCTGCCCTGTTCTCTTTCTCCTGGCGTGAACATACCACCCATAACAGACCCCTTCACGGAGCCTAGCTGGGTGGCTGCCTTGCCTGGATGGAGGAAAAATGGCACCAGCAGCCAGCAATTCTTTGCCCTCCTCTCCCCATTTCCCAGGGCACACAGCAGCAGCAGCAGCAACTCAAACCCCCTTCACAGCCACAGCCTTTAAAACAGAACCTCCAGGGCTTTCCTTTCCTTTCCCTTTTTTAAAGGTCAGAACTTTCAAAGAGCTAGAATTGTGCAAAACTGCAACATTTTTATTAAGGTGTGAAGAGGCTACATCACTACAGTGTAGCTTTAAGGACTGGATTTTTATAGTGGCTGTTTTGAGGGTGGATTTTTTCAATGAAATCATTATCTTTGGAAGCAAGCTATTGGGGGAGGGAAACCCTAAACATGGATTCTCATCCCTTAACACGGTACGGTCCCCACAGTAAAAAATGTAAAACATTTCAAGCACAGGATCCGGAGTGAGACCTTTTGAAATCAGGATTGAGATTCACCACGCTCTGGGGTGGTTTAACACGGAGAAAGTGTGTTAAGCCAAACTGCCGTGCGGACTCCGAGGATTGAAAACGTTTTGAATCCGAGATAAGGTTGCCGTGAAGACACGGCCAATGACCATTTAATGATCTAGGGAACAAACATTATCTATAAAGGAAGTAAACAGTGACAGTGGACTGAAGTTCGCCACATTAGAATCCTCTGTTAGGATTTATTAGGATCAGAAATTCCTGGATTTTGAATACAGCATGATGATTCAAATCAAATTAAGATCCAGCTCTTTTGGGACAGTATTTAGTCCTTTTTGTTCTTGTGGCATCGCACAAAGTCCTTCAGGCCTTACTTGAGAATTAACTGCACTGAATGCAGTGGGAAATTTCTAAATAAGAAGGTCCATATTTCCTTTGCAGCTGTTGTGCTGTGCTTTGAAATTTAACAGCCTTGTGCTCCTAAATCGCCCTATCCACATTATAAGAACATGAGCCCTGATGGATCAGACCACAGCCCATCTAGCCCAGCATCTTGTCTCACACAGTGGCCCACCAACTGCTCATGGACATCTCAAACAGAGACAAGGGCAAACCTTCTCTTGAATCCTAGCAAATGGCCTTAGAGCAGTGGTTCCCAAAGTTGTCTGGGCTACGACCCATCTAATATAAGTTTACCAACTCGGGACACACCTCTAGGAAATTTAACCATTACCAATAGGAATAAAGGACTTTTCAAATAACAAAGTTTTAATATATTTTTTTATTACTTAATTAAATAATTACATCAAAAAAGTTATATCAAATGCGGTTAAATTTCCTAGAGGTGGGTCCCGACCCACAGTTTGGGAAACCCTACCTTAGAGGCATCCTGCTTGTGCCCCCAGCCTGAAAGATGTACTTAGGTGTCCATTCTAGTAGCCACTGATATGTCTGTCATCCATAAATTTGTCTAACCCTTCCTTAAAGCCAATTAGGCTGGTTGCTGTTGCCACCTCTTTTGACAGGAAATTCCATAGACCGATGACTTTCTGGGTGAAGAAATACTTCCTCTTGTCTGATCTAACTCTCCTACCCATCAGCTTCATAGAGTGCTTCCTGGTTCTAGTATTGTGTGACGGAGAAATTTTCCCTGTCCACCATTTCTATATCATACATGATTTTATATACTGCACTTCAATCTGGTCCCCTCTTAAACACTGTATTTCTAGGCTGAAGCAGCCTAGATGTTGCAGTCTGATTTCGTAAGGCAGGTGTTCCAGCCCTATAATCATTCTGGTTGACCTTTACTGCACCTTTTCCAGTTCCACAATATCTTTTTTGAGGTGTGGTGACCAGAATTGTACACAATATTCCAAATGTGGCCTCACCATAGATTTCTAGTTTTCTATTCCCATTCTAATTATTCTCAGCATTGAATTAGCCTTTTTGGCTGCTGCTACACACTGGGCTGACACCTTCATTGAGATGTCCACCAGAACCCCAAGATCCCTTTCCTGGTGTGTTGCAGAAAGCTCAGCCCTGATCAGTTTATAATTAGGATTCCTGGCATTTATTACTTTGCACTTATTAAGATTAAAGCACATTTGCCAGTTGGTTGCCCACTGAACCAATGCCAAGAGATCCCTCTAGAGCTCTTCACAATCTCTTTCAGTTCTTACTATTGTGAATAATTTAGTATCATCAGCAAACTTTGTTATTTAACTATGTACCCCTTTTCTAGATTATCGATGAATAAATTAAAAAGCACTGGTCCCAATACTGAACCTTGGGGGACTCCACTTTTCACCTCTTTCAACTCTGAGAGTTGTCCATTTATTATTACTCTCTGCTTCATTTCATTGAGCCAGTCATTAATCCAAGACAGAACCTGCCCTTTTATTCAATGGCTGATGAGTTTATTCAGTAGCCTTTGATGTGGGACATTGTCAAAAGCTTTCTGAAAATCCAGATAGACAATGTCAACTGGTTCACCTCTGTCTGTGTGTTTATTGACACTCTCAAAGAATTCCAACAAGTTTGCTCCTCCATGTGCTCACTAATTTTATCTTTAATCCACCTTACATGGAACTGATGTTAAGCTAACTGGCCTGTAATTGCTTGGATCACCTCTGGATCCTTTTTGAAGATTGGTGTTACATTTGCTACTCTTTAGTCTTCAGGTACAGAACCTGATGTTAGGGAAAGATTATATATTTTTGCTAGAAGATCAGTACATTTGAATTCCTTAACAACCCTTGGATGAATACCATCTGGTCCCAGTGATTTATTAACATTTAGTTTATTGAGACACGCAAAGGCTTCTTCCTTGGTTATCTCTACCCAGTTTAATTCTTCTGAAAATACAGGCTCAGCTACTGGCACGTGCCCTCTGTCTTCCTCCATGAATACAGAAGCAAAGAATTCATTTAGTCTCTTTGCAACCTCTGTGTCTTCTTTAACTATCCTTTTCTGTCCCTTATCATCTAACAGTCCAACTGCTTTCCTGGTTGGATTCCTATTTCCGATATACTTATAGAAGTTCTTGTTATTTCTTTTGATGTTTTAAGCAATGTGGTCCTCAAAATCTTTCTTAGCTTTCCTGATTGTCACCTTGCATTTGTGTTGCCAGTATCTATGGGGAATTTCTGCCCCATACTTGGAATGGGAAAATATCCCCTGGGGAGAAAATATAGTTATAAAGCCATGCCTACTGTATATTCATCTTTGTTCTCCCCCTTTTGCTATTGTTAAGCTCTTTGAAATTATGCTTCCCCCCCAAAAAAAAATAAAGCCCTAGGTAAAATAACAAGGTGACTGAACCATTGGTGGAAGAGAGGCCCGGTTTCCATTACAAGCTTAAAATGGTTTTCCTAAACTGAAATAATAGAACTGGATGTTAACAGGAATTTGCCTGATCCCATTACTTTCAACTTAATCGTGTTCGATCCGGATTTTGAAGATCGTACGTGGCAGACGTGACTCAAGGGGGGACTCAAGTGGGTACTTTCTAAAAGCCGCTTTTGGGGGCTGTCCTGCTCCCCTTCACGGAGCCTAGCTGGGTGGCTGCCGCTTGCCTGGATGGATGAAAAATGGCACTGGGCAGCCAGCGATTCTTTCCCCTCCTCTCCCCATTGCCCAGGACACACAGCAGCAGCGGCAACTCAAGCCCCCTTCACCCGCTCACCTCCACAGTCACAGCTTAAACATTTACACATCTCACTGAAACTTCAGCTGCTTTCCTCCCTTTTCCCTTTCTAAAGGTCAGAACTTTCAAAGAGCCAGAATTGCAAAGAATTGCAACATTGTTATCAGGTGTGAAGTGGGTGGATTGCTACAGTGTAACGGCTGCTTACGCGATGGATTTTTACAGTAAAATCACTATCTTTGGAAGCAAGCTATTGGGGGAGGGAAACCTTAAACATGCATTCTCGTCCCACTAAAACTGTACCGTTCCCACAGCAAGAAATGTAAAGTGTTTCAAGCGCACGAACTGGAGCGAGACCTGTTGAAATGAGTGTTAACATTTATAGTACAACGCTTTGGGGCGATTTAACACGCGGAAAGCGTGTTAAGCTAACCTGACGTGGGGACTGTGAGGATCGAAACAGTTTCGAAACCATTTTAAGCTTGTAATGGGAACGTGGCCAGAGGGTCACTCATTCCCCAGTGCTCCCATTTCTAAAATCTTAAGAATATTATTTTATTTTGATTAGGGAGCCTGCTCTTTAGACAGGTTAGCCTGTTTCCTGGGAGGGAGGGAGAAGGCACACTTATACAGCTTCTTGTATTTAGCTCCCTGACGAAAATAAGCCTTCCTCGATGAAGTAGTGCTAATGAATCTTGCTAAGAGCCCTTGAGGATTTATTGTCGGATGCGCCTGAAAAGTCTCCTACACATGAGCCCTGAATCCAAAATGGAAGTTTGACGATGTGGGGGCATCACACACAAGAAACCTTTTAGCTGTATTTTGCAGTCTGCATGATTTAGGAACATATAGTTTGTACACACTGTTCAGCAAAATGTGAATGTGGTACTTTTGCAACATTTTTGCCAGAAAGATAGACTGTGCTTAGAATTTTAGCCCATTGTTTATTGAGATGAAGGAATCATAGCTGTGGATTTCCAGTGATCCCCCAATTTGCCATGAGCTATGAAGCCTTGAGGTCCTCCTAGTATTAGTCCCCCACCTCATCTTTCCCATCTCTACTTCATGGGATCTTTACAGTTGTTGCCAGTCCTCATGGCCAATCAGAGTGAAGTTCTAACCATAAAAGGAAGTACTGATGCTACCCTTTATTATTCTTTAGAATGTGAATGATCTCATAACTGCCTGCTTTTGCTGCAAGCTGAAGTTCTCACACTGCATTTTGGTTAATAGCAGGCCAAAATACAATTCAAGAGCATCAAGGCAAAGCTTGAACTAGAGCTATACCCACTCTGCCTTTCTAGAAGCCTTCTGCATATTTTCATTCTTTGGAGTTTGGTCTCTGTGGACTCAAAGGTACCGAGGCAATTCATTCCAACTTAATAGGAACACAGGGCCTTTCTGCACTCATTGTGCCTTGTTTTGGGCCAGTTGGCGTGGTCCATTGAAGTCTGGTGCATAACATGTGTGTTCTTGAACAACTCTTTCTACATGATGGCACTGTTTCCAGCCCAGGCCTCACAGTGGGAATTTCAAAAGTCTACATGAATGAAAGTTCCTAGCCTTAGAGCCGGCAGAGGACACAATTTGGTGGCATGCTTTGGTGCACCATTGTATAGGGTCCCCTATTAGTCCCAAACACAAAGGAGTGTCTTCTGCACTCCTGCTCTGGACCAGGACCCACTGGTCTGCTAGTAGGACTGTTAAAACAGGTTTACTACTGATCCAGATCAAGGGTCCACTGATATGTATCATATTCTGTCCATTGTGGGCAGAATGTACCAGCAGATGATAGGGCCTGAGATATCCATTGATGAGGCACAAAAGCTGCCTATGAGGGCTCCTATCACAGATTAAATATAAGTACAGAAAAGCCCATAGACAAAAGCAAACATCTGTACTTCGTTGGTTTTCAGATTTTATCCAGGCTGCTGAATGTCATGGCCTCCAACCAAAAGGAGGCTTAAATTGTTTGAATTGGAATGAATTTTATAGTTTCATTTGGGGGAAACAGAGCTTTTTAGAAAAGTTAGAATTACCTTAGTACTGGGACACAGCCTAGAGTGCACTTAATTCCTGCTGTTTGGCGAGTCCAGATCTGCATGGCCAAGGTATCAAACAGCTATCATGGTGCCATGACAGCTGTTGTCCAGTCTCACTAGGCAGCATCTCAAGGCCCTCCCAAGTATGAATGCCTGTGTGTGCTTGTGTTGTGCATGGACAGCTAATTATCATGATACTGTGATACTGGTGTGACATTGGGATAGGGCCTTCTTGGTGGTAGCCCCTAGTCTATGGAACAGTCTCTCACATGAAGGTATACCAGGCAGGGAAGGAGGGTTATATTTTAAATACGTTTTATTGTTTTATATGTTTTAGTCTTTACTATTGTTATCAGCACTGGGACCTATTGGAAATGGACAGGCTATAAATTCTTAAATAAAAATAAATAAATAAATATACATTTAGAAAATTGGGAAAGACAGATCTTTTCAACCTGGCCTTTGGTTGAGGAACAGCTTCCCTTCCCAACTTTCATGCATTGTTATTGTTTTGGTGGGTTCCTTTATTTTTTCCTGTTATAATCTGCCCTGAGGCCTTTGGCTTTGGGTATAAAGTGGAATAAAACTACATATAAATAAATAAATTAATATCAGTGTACTGACAAAGTGTGGATCTGACAAGAATCTCTTTGGAGGAACAGCAATCCTGTTAGGCACATGCTTTTTCTCACCGTGTTCCAGTTCTATATTCCTAAATAAAGCAAGCATTTAAAAACACACCATTAAAAAGTTTCCAAAGGAAAATGAACCAAATGGTGTTGCCACATATTGGTTTTAATTCTCCAGAAAGAGAAATAAAGGGATTACTCACTTATTATGTTCCCATGGCAAAACATCAGTTTATTAGTTCTTGGGATTTACCTGTAATATTTAATTGGGCTAGAAGTTAAAAATCACTCCAGCTGTCTCAATTTTTTTCTTTGCCCAATTTGTTCCTTTCTTCTTGCAACTGAAAATGCCATGGTCTTACCTGGGATGATGCCATAATGAAACTATTTTATAATAGGCTTATCACAAATCATGGGCAGTTAGGTGGATGTAGACAGGTTGGTAGGATTTAAGGAGATCCTTTCTTTGGTGAGTCAATGAAACAGAGAATAAAAGCATGAAAAAGAAATGATGACCATCGTGCAAATGGAGAAGACAACATTTAGATTAATTTAGAGTCTTGCAGGACCTAGAACACCTACAGTTTTCTGAGTCCAGTCTTTAGGTATCAGTCCCAGACAGATCTGATGAGTTAGAAACCACACATGGAGTACCCATCAGGTAAGAAGGCAATATACAATGCTACTTAAGTGAGGTATTTATAAAATATGCCTTTCTCTACAATGGGAAGAGAAAAGGACATGCTCTTGGTGATTTGAAACTATGGGGAAATTGGAAAGTATGAGTAGGCTTATTGTAAAAGTGGGCAAAGAATCTTTGCTATGTTAGGTGTGGATTTAGATGTGGATTAAGAAAATAACGTTTTCATTTGTTTTATACATGTGAAGGCTAAAAAAAAAAAGTATAATGGTAAATTATCTGATCTTACATGAGGTAACAGAATACTTAACTAAGGTCCTGTCTGTAGTTTCCTCTGTGAGACTCAGGCACAGAGAGAGCTATCCACAGTTCAAGTGCTGGTGCAGACCCCAACCACAGCACCAACACTGGAAATGCAAATGGCCTGTCCTAGGTAGGCCAGATTGTCACGACAATGGCCACATCTGGTGTTCATTCAGATGTTGGCATGGCGATTTGCCTGCAGCACGTGACTACACAGCCCACTCGCAGCTTCACATTTGGAAGAGGATGTAAATGCTGCGGCCCGTGAACTCACTACTTGCTCCTGGTCAAGCTGTGACCATGTGGGAGTGAGCTCCTGGACACTACAGGGTGTGTGGGTAGGCCTCCCCAAGAGTGAGGAACTGCTCCTCACAGGTAAGTGCGAAGAAGCCTTAAGTTCCAAAAGTTAAATTTTCAAAAATATAAACGTTTAGAGATTTCAGTAGCTTATGACAGCAACATTTGTGTTTAATGTTGCTAACACACTTCTCACGTATTTGCTGGTTTTGGCCACCTGATGTAACTTTCACATATTTACTATCTCTGGCAATGATAGAACATAGAAAATAAGGCTCTTTCAGCACAGGGCCAGTGGACTGGTCACCTGGCATGCTTGGCTGCTTAGTCTACATGCTCAAGCAACCTCGAAGAGCCCTTGCCCCCTCTATATGCTCCATTTGCATTACACTCTCCTAGGAGGCCTTTACAAAGTACTGTAGTCCACAAGCATGCTACTGGTCCATGGACAGCGTGTGTACAATGTCCAGCACCATGTCAGCTGGGAATCTGGAAGTGGTGCTGGTAGTATGCCGCTCCAGCTAGAGAATCCCTGACTGGAAACTTTGAAGGCCAGGAATTTTTCATTCCAGACCTCCAAGCTGGGCTGGGCTAACCACAGTGTGATAGGACTCGGGCTAAATGATGACTATTTTAGCTTTCAGTTTACATCTCAAACATCTAATAAGGAGTGGGTGCGCAGGCTCAGGTTTTTTTTTTATATATAGAATGAATTTGGTATTAACTTCCAGTAAAATTCAGAACCTATGCACAGGATGTTCAAATACACTGAAAATGTATTAGATTGTATAGAAATTCGTGATACCACTTGCACCTGAATGTTCTGTTGTAAAAATGAATCCACCTCTGTGCGTACAAAAGGTATACTTTATTTAGGCATTAAACTTAATACATTTGTCCCTTATATCACATGGTTTATATCACAGGATCTTGAAATGCAGCTAAGGTGGTAGAGACAACTATAGTTTCTGAGATTTCTATACATGTGCAACAATTAAAGAAATTGGCGTCAAGCAGCTAGTATTCGCTCTTATTCAAATCTAGTTAAGTCCTGAAGTAAGGCAAAATTTATGAGGGTCAGCTTAACTGCTGAGGCTTTAAACATCTAAAGTCTGGAAAGTGGTGACTGGAAAAATGGAATCAGTGAAGCAGTGAGAGGTGTTGGTGTTGGTTTATTACTTCAAGCGTACATCACTTCAACGTAAAAGGGGTTTTAATTTTCTCTGTTTATATTAGAGTTGCAGTATGGAAACTGCTGATTAGTTAGCTCTGCTGTAATAGTTTGTAATGTGCCCTGATCTGGCTTCACAACCTGAATCCAAGCGCTCTGGGAAGCAGAGGGGAGCAGCAGTGTAGGTTTGCTGCTGCTGTTCGGGGGAACAGCCGGGAAGCTGCTGCGATTGCAGGGTGTTACGATAATCCTGGGCTCCTAACTGGCTTGAGTCCCAGGGATCAACCACATGTTAATGTCTGACCCAATTAGGCAAGAAAAATAGGGAGAGGAAACAAGAGGCTGGAGACAGAGATACAGCAGGAAAAAAATACGAGTTTATTCCTGCAGCCCTTTAAGCAATCCCAAAAGGTGTGGAGAAAATGACATAGGGTGTTTCCGCATTTGCCGCTGAGAAACGGATTTAAGAAAATCCATTTCCCGGCAATCTGGCCTCCCAAGGATCCATCTGAAATAGGGACGGATCCTTGGAGGCCTCGCGGGGAGGCTGGATCGGGCGACCAGATCCCCTGGGTGCTGTGTGGAGGCCGCAGCACCCTTTCCAAAGGGCATCTGGCCTCCCGTGCCACCAATGCCACCCCAATGCCAGGACTGGAGCATGCAGCTGCCAGTTACTGCGTGTTTCCGGCGGCGCACGGTGCATGGTGGAAGGGTGGAAGGAGGCAGACCTGCCTGCTTCCGCCCTCCCCAAGATGGCGGCCACTGGCAAATCTGGCCCCTCACCTCTCCATGTGTGGAAGCATCCTGCTTCTGACTGGATCGAGGCAAGGAGCCAGATGGAAGACCTAATTTTTGAGGTCTTCCCAAAGGCTGGATTCTTTGGTGGCAAGACCTGATTAAGAATGTGTCTTGTGTGCCAGAGTGCGGGAGTCACCTCCGTGAAGAGTCCCAGATCTGGCCTCCAATACAGAAGGTGAGTTTTTATGTGTGTCTAATGTGTCTTGTATGTGTCTTTAAATGTGTTCTTAGTGCCTGTGCGGAAACACCCATAGATGCAACATCTGGAGAGGTAATTGGATGAAAGCTGGGGCTTTGCAAGTCAGAGGTCCTTGTGATGTCACATCCTGTGGTCAGCAGGAAGAGAAGGGCAGCTGTACTTTTAAAACCATGTGGTTAAGGACTCCATTATTGCCTAAGGACAGCTGCACACAAAGCAGCCCAGATCAATTCTTCTGTGTGTCTGGATCACCTCCACTCACAGCTTCTCGGCAGCCCATTCAGTATGGATCAACAGATGGCCCGAGGTCATGCAGGGGCAAGGGGAAAATTCCTGGTGCTTTTTATTCCAAGGCTTGTAAAATGGGGGACTGCAAGAAAAGGAAGCTATGAGGAAAACTGTGCAGCCTAGTAATCTACAGCAATGTCACATGTTCTCTCTCTCTAGAATAGATGGACTCTAGCATCTCTAGATATGTATATCTGATATAGATAAGTTATGAGACTCACAAGTTTCGATAAATCAAGAAAGTGTACATTTCATATCTGTTTTTCAATATGCTCTCTGCTAAAGTATAGTTTTCTTAGTGTAAAAGAAAACAACAGGTGGGAGAGCAATGCTGCACAATTTATCTTTGGATGCTTCAAATCACTATTGTTTCATTGCACTTTCATTCTGTCTATTGTCACTGTGGTTTAATGGCCAATATTAACATCATTTCAGGCAATCCAAATGTTTAATTTTGTATTAATATTTTTCTTTACCTCCATTATCTAGGAAGGACAAAATCATACGCCCTATTTGAGACTAGAGGTGATTAATTCCCAGTGTAACATTTAACATTCACACAGCGTTATTACTGTGTATCAGATAAGAATTAAAGGTTAAAATGTCCTTATTGCTAATATTGCTACAGTTAAGATTAAAAAACCAATAACATCCCTACAGTGCAGGGCTAGCTTACTTAAAAGTGATTTATGTGTGTGTAGATCGCTTGATCGTTGCTGGTATAATCTTTTGGTCAACTGAATAATTGCTTTAGTAGAGATTTAATCTAGTTTTATTGCTGATTTTATACTTTTATTGTGACTTTATTATTGTTTTATGAGCCGATGTGGGATTTATAAAGAGTGGTAAGAAATTTTTTTTTAAAGCATCAAAACTACTGTTGAAGTTAAAGGATTACAACCAATATTTGAAACCGAACTGCATATTAAAAAATATATATAATAAATTAAGGGCTGACCTTTGTAAAGAGTCTACTTTCTGTGCCTTTATTAAGATTGTACAAAAATTCTTTGAAGCAAACCTTCTTCCAGGTCTGATTATTTAACCATTTGTCAATCATTTTTAAAAACATATTACAAATACTGAACTAGAAAATTACAGTTCTTCTCCTAAATAATATTTTATTCATTTTTAATGAGAGTTTAAACCCAGGAAATTGAGGGGCAAAAGCCAAATTTAGCTAGAGGGGTGGTGGGCAGAGCAGTTATGGCAAGGGACTCAGAAGAGACAAAATTAATGGCAGATGCAAGATTCTAAGGTAATACTGTATTTGCATGCATGTCATAAGTATGTACTGCAAAAAAAAAAAAAAAAGCTCCTGGAAAAAGTGCTCTGGGCCAGAAATGTGGCTGGTGGCCTATAGCAAGCTGGTGACCCATCTACTCAGTGGCCTGCTTGCTCTAGTCTACCATTGAGGCTGGGAGCAAAAGTTCCCTAGCTTCAAAGAAGCAAACCAAGAATGTTTCACTGTGTTCCTACAAATGGGCCTTGAAGTGGGCCATCTTCCATAGCTTGGCAACACCTGGCCAGCCTCCAGCATAAGCCCCCTGGACTGTTCCTGCAGCTACTGTCTGCATGGTAGTGAGATTCCTTGGGAGTTATTTCGTGCTGGAACATTTCCAGGCATAGATTCTGCATCCAGGACCAGAAGCCGTATGACCACCATTTGCCATGGGAAGCCATAGCCTTCTACAGTGCATGATGGTCTCAGCATACCTCTGTTACAGTCCAACTGGAGTGTGTGATGTTGCCTGGCTGCAAATCTTTGTAAACCACATAGAAACTGATTCACGTACAAACTGATCCTATGAACCTTAGCAGCTGGTGCCTACCCTAGTCAACACAGACTTGAAATATATATGAAAGAGAATGTTTTCTTAACCTGTGAGCTACCGACTAATATAGTACTTGTAAAAAAACTTCTGAGGAGCCTCTATTGTGCAAACTCTTTGGGTGAATTCACATTCTGACCTGTAGTATTCAGTTAGGCAACGTCTGGGCAGGAGGCGTTTACAGACTAAAAACTCCCTCTGCCTGCCCAGAGGTTACCTAATTGCATACTAGCTGTGGTGTAAGAAATTGTGCACCACAAGCATACCAACCCACCCCAATCCAGACCAATCCCTTACCTTTAGCATCCAGTGGGCGACCATCTGCCCTTTTTCTGGTCGAGGGGGCCATTTGAGGTGCCATGCAAGTGCACTGGGATCTCAGACAACCCCCTGGCATGACTGTGCTTGCGCAGAGCGTCAGCATCACTGTAGTGATGGTGCTGGCATGCACACAGTCGTGCAGGACATCGGGACCAAGATAGTGCCATCCTGTTGAGGATCGGATGCATGACAGATACCAGGTAAGTGACGATCGTGCATTGGCTAGGCTATCGTGGACTAGCACTCGCAAGTCCACTAGCTATCGTGGACGAGCACTAGTCAACGTTAGTCTGTAATGCACCTTTCCCGCCCAATCAATGGGAAACGCCCTTTATCTAAGGTGTCCTTGGATAACAATGATACAGCTGAGCTTTTTTTAGAGCTGTCTTGTTGGAAAGGCATTGCTGTAGTGTGTATAGGTTCCCCAAAAGCTCACATCTGGCACAACTGTGCAAACTACACCCCCGCCCCGCCCCCTTATTTGTTCTCTGTGATGTTTTCTCTGGAGGATTTACTTCCTGCTCTTCTGAAAATGCAACTTCTGTTCTGGCTCTGCATGTGCAGGTGAAATGACAGTTGTCCAGCAAGGGAAGATTTATTTAGTGTATGACAAATTTATATTGTAATACAGTTTAAAAATAGCTAATCACAAGACAGAAAACAGGAAAAGTCTGGAAAGATCCCATGGTAAAATCACAAACTTGTATCTAAATCACAGATAGGTTTTTTTGTGCCTTTTGTTACTGTCAGGAAATAGTACTTCCCACTATATGCTTCATTTTGGCATTCTAGATTGTTTGTTTTTCCGCTCTGCAGCCACATATCAGGGATGGAGTAATTCCCCACTTATAAAGATCATCTGCACACCTACCATGTCCCGTGCGTATGCAGTTTATAGTTGCCCATATTGCACAGGGCTGATCGAATCCAGGTGGTTTTTCTGAAATGCAGGGCAGGCTTTGGCATTATGGAGGGAAACTGTTTATACAATGTTGTTTCTATGTGTTCAGGGCATTAAAATCATTTTCCATTAGAGCTTTGGTGGTAGTAACAGCTGGGTATCTAGACTGTAGCCTGTTTTGACCCACATGGGTTACGTCTTTCAGTACAGGCAGCTAGGGATTGCCACAAATCTTCTGATGTTCACAAAGAAGTGCGCTCTTTTGTCTAATAATCTGGGAGTGATATATGACTTAAAGCTAGCAGCCAATATGTGGGAGTAGATCGCACTGTCCCAGTAATTATATAGTTGTGTGCCTATCCTTCTGTGTGGGTTATTTAACCACACTGGAGCACAATACTCTGCCACCGAGTAGGCCAAACTAAGTGCCAGTATATGCAATGTGTCTGCTTAGGATCCTGAACTTGGTGCCACACCAAGTTCTACTTTTTAATTTGGCGGCAGTTTTTGTCATGTGTTCTTTATAATAAAGTGTCCTATCTACAGTGACTCCTGAATAGTTAGGATTCTTGTTATGATTGGGCCGGTTTCCCTCAAAATATTGACCTCTCTGCTTGCTGATCTGTTGTAGGGATGGAAGCATGATACTTCTGTCTTAGTTGGTTTGGGCTGTAGTCTCCACTTTCGGAAATATTTACTCAAAACGTCTTCAGTTGTTAACAAGGGAAGAAGAAAGACCATTTTCTAGGGCGGTTGCTCTTGGGCTTGTTGACGGAGACATTGGCGGCTGGAGACAGTTTCTGAGGGAGGCGGCATGAGAGGAGTGAACTAGTTTGATCTAATGGTTAGGGTGCTGGACTCTTATCTGGGAATACCGGGTTTGATTCTGCCCTCCCCCATGAAGCCAGCTGGGTGACCTTGGGCAAGTCACAGCTCTCTTCTGAACTCTCACAGCCCCACCCACCCCACAGGGTGTTCTGTTGTGGGGAGAAGAACAGAAGGTTTGTCAGCCGCTTTGAGTCCCCTGAAATGGGTAAGAAAAGCGGGGTAAAAAAGCCAACTCTTCTTCCTCCTACTCCATGAAGCCAGCTGGGTGACCTTGGGCTAGTCACAGCTCTCTTCTGAGCTCTCACTGCCCCACTCACCTCGCAGGGTGTTCTGTTGTGGGGAGAAGAACAGAAGGTTTGTCAGCCGCTTTGAGTCCCCTGAAATGGATGAGAAATGCAGGGTAGAAAAGCCAACGCTTCTTCCTTCCTTCTTCTAAAAACTGTGTTTTTTTGTTTAGACTCTCATGGGCTGAGCCCCATAGTGTCTTAGTTGCTTGTGATTTTATTAAAAAGATCCCTATCCCCCACCCCCAAAATTCCTTTTTCTTCTTTAGACACCACCTAGGTTAGCTATGATTCGGATAGGATTTGGTTTTACGGGCACACAGTTTCGAGCGTGAACAGGCAGAGTGGCTACATTAAAATCCGGGTACTTCGACTCCAGCCAAGCTCCAGCAGCCAGGCTGCTACTGTTGCTGCTGCTGCTGAAAATAAACAAGGAGGCGGCGGCGGCGGCGACGACGAGGTGCCCCTCCCGGCGCATGCTCAGTCAGCGCCAACCCTTCACGCTCCCAGCGAGCGAGTCGCGGTGACTGCGGAGCGTTTCGAGCCGGCCCGCCTGGCGGCCAGCAATGTTTACACGACACGTGCCTGCGCAGCACATGCCAACAACATTCCGGCGGTGCCGCGAGGAGCCTCTCGGGCCCCACCTCCTCGGCCAGGGTGTTCGGCTGAGGGCAGGCAGCGCCCTGATTGGACGGACGGATCACCTCAGTTCTCCTCCTCCTCGCGCTGAGTCACAATGTAATAGCCAAGCAGAGGGCACGGCAGGATGTACGGAAGGGGCCCCGGCAAGGGGGTTTTTTGACGGCCAATTGACATGAACCAAACCAGTGCTTTAGTAGCATTCAGTTTTTTCCATATTTTCTCATCTCCTTCCATTGCTTGGACAGAATTTCTCCTTCTGCTGAGATTGACAAACAGAATCCAGGGCCAGGGATGCATCCTGAGGGAGTTAAAACAGAAGTAGCTTATATTGCACCTTAGACCTGGGCCCTTACTGCACTTGGCCTTATTCTGGAATATATCTCTGGATAGGGGTCTGTTGTCTGCATGGTGATGCAGGCTCTGCCTGGCCTTGCTTGGGGCCTGCCACAGTCTGCACTCGCATTTGGACAACACTCCTCTATCCCAAGAGGAGAGGGTTTGTCCTTGTCTCTGCTTGAGATGCCCATGAGCATTTGATGGGCCACTGTGCAACAGGATGCTATACTAGATGGGCTATGGCCTGATCCAGCAGGGCTTCTCTTATGTTCTTATGTTCAAGATTTATTACAGAATAAGGCCAAGTGCAGAGAGGGCCTAGGTGAAAATTATCTTTCAGTTCAGGTCTTTATACACGGGAACTCTGGCCTGGGGCCTGTTCGCACTACAGTTGGTAGTGCATGATTACTGAACTTCTTGCGTTCACGAATTGTTTATTAGGTGCACCTTAACCAATATTACTTCCCTGGAGCATCCGGACAGCGGCCATTCGGGCCTCTTCCAGTGCTTCGGGGTCTGAGATGGCGTGCAAGCATGCTGGCACCTCAAATGACCATAGACATTACTGTGTGTACACAGAGCATCAGTGTTGTCATGGCGCCGGCGCTGATGCTTGCCCAGGCGTGGAGGGCACTGAAGCCAAAATGGGGACAGCAAGGGAAGTGTGAAAACGCCCCTGGATTCTGTGTGTCAGCCTTGTGTTTTACAGACTCAAGTTGCAATTGATATTAATGTTTATTCAGTAATTTATATCCTGCAAATTGTTCATAGGGCAAGCATTTAAGTTGCCTTTGACTGCTCTAGTTTTCCTTTGCAGGCTAAGTAGCATCAATCCTGTGATAGTAGTTTTTGCTGGAGACTGACTAGAATCCTATTTGATGTAGGACGATGTAGGCTGGGAAATCAAAAAATACCTCCCAAACAGTTGCTACTGTACCATCACCAAGACAGTTGCATGCATTTATGCAGTCAGTAAAGGTTAACGTTGACTTTGAGGCCCCTTTTTCTTTCCTTTTCTTCTTCTGAAGAGCTTGAGGTAAAGACCATTGTTCTGTTTTGTCCTCACAACAATCCTCTGAAGTAGGTTAAGCTGAGAGGGAAAAATTGACCCAGTAAGCTTCCATGGTAGAGTGGAAATCTGTACCCTGGACTTCCATACTTCGAGTTGCCACTAGAAGTATACACAATGCTGTTCTCGGTACTTTAGAACAGCTGTGCATTCTTTTAAAGGGGATCTGGTGTATAGGTACATTGCAGACCTTACCTGGGCTTACCTGGTGTATTTTAGTCTCCTTAGGCGTGAGAACATGCTTTATTATGCTGCTGTCCAATAACACCATGCTTTTGGGCATTTCTTCCTGGCCCCTCCTAGCCCACTAAAGAACAAATAATGCCAAAGAACAAATTTAGTACATTATATACAATAGCTTAAGTATTTTAGACTACAAGTTGATTTTCAAGATCTTAAAAATAACATAGTGACAAACCTCTTCATAAATAAACTTAATTCATGAGGAACAAATACTTAGTGTAGTTCTATAGCCGGCTTTTTATTTGGAGGTAAATAGCACAGTCTTGAAGTTGCTACCTCATTCTGTTTATTGTGTAAAACAGCTCTGAGACACTGGCCTTTTCTGAGGCAACAGCATCCCATACCAACTGAGGTGGAGATGGTTATTCCTGCCCCTTGTTCCACTTCACCAGTAGGTGTTACATGAGGCCAGAGATTTAATGTGTTCTGATATATGTGCATAATACTAGCATGCCTGTCTCAGTGGATTTGTGTATGTGGAACAGATCTTGAGAAGCGTCAACAGATGTCACTTTCCAGGATTCAAATAATTCACAGGTGCTTATTCAGCAGTTGTGTATATGTGTGTGTGTGTATTCTTCAAGAAAAGCAACTGATTTTGGAGACATAGCATTAGGAATTATACGTGTTTATTTTGGGGGCTTTTGATAGTCCATTGAAATGTATTCATTTTTCATCAAAGTGCTCACAACAATTAATCCCTCTTATAGGATCCAGCAGCCACAGCATTGTGATTTTTTGATGAACAAAACTGCAGCACAGAGCCTGAAATAGAACTTACTGAGGTGCCGTTTTACAGTGATAATTGCATCCTGTATTTTTGTGTAATGCAAGCAATAGAATGTCTCATCACAATCTCACTATTGAGCAATTTGTCAATTGGGTGGGAGAGTATGGTATTCATTGGACCTGTCTTCATTAGCGTATGGCTTCCAAATGCACACACGCTTGTAATAGGACAATATGTGGAGGCCTGCCGGTGGTGGCTTTTGCTAAACCACATCTGACACACAGCTGTTGTTCTAGTCATTGCAACTGGGCTTCGATTCCCCCTCAGTTCCCCCTGTCACCTCCTTTCTGTCTCCTCTAAGCCCCTCCTTCAGGGCGGATACCAGGCTGTGATGTTGGATGAATTGACATCTCTGCAGTAGGGTGTTTGCATCCAAATGCAACACACAGCTGTCCGTGACTGGTTGGTGACTTCCATGCCTAGAGTTGCTCATTAACCTGGAGCAGGACAGCAGCGATATAAACATCTGTGTTGTGTCTCCCTTGAGGAAGGCTGCCGATGTTTCCTGGAGTAGCTAGAAGAAACAAGAACAGGTATGAAACAAACGAAGTATATTAGTGATGGAGCTGCTGAGAGATTTAGGGAGAAAAGGATTTAGTCATGGAATGACCGGGTGGGATGCCGCTGAAGTTTACGCTGCAGGAACGGATTGCTTTGTCTAAATTGTTTTTAATGTCTATGCTAAGGCCAAGATACAGTTTGCGTTGTGATTTTGCTTAGCTTGGTCTGTCAAAAAAAGCAAAATGTTGCCGCCACCACATCCTTTCACAGATGGGATGTTAATTTGTGTTGCAATGTTAGCTTGCCCAGTAAACCCATTTGAATGGGTCTTTACGATCTTTTGATAGATTTAAAACAGATGTGCCAAGCTGCACAGGATGGTGGAGTCTCTGATGGAGAGGGCTGGGAAATAAATGTCCTTTTCAGTGTGACTGTGGTGGAAAATGACAACGTGGTGCAGGCTTGATGTAGACTTAATAGGCCTTTGTAGATTCTCAGTTGTGCACAGAAATGGTTAAATGTACATCCAAACATGCTGTCACTTTCTTTCCTGTTCTTAACTGCTGGTTTTCAGACAGGCTTTCTTGGAGATGGGGTGGGGACCGGCATGTCCATTTTGAAGTTTCATATAGGATTTGATAGTTGTTTCTGATCTGTGAAGGAGCGTTAAAAGAATGTTGCACTGCTTTTATTTTCTCTCCCTTCTGAATCTGGGTTAGTGCATAGTCTATTTGATTGCATAGCTCTTCAGTGTTTAGGTAGAAATGGTCCACAGAGACTATTTAGATCAATTTTAATTGTGTTGATAACTCTGATGGTATTTGCAGGTTTTGAATTGCCTGCCAGTGTGTACAGATAAGCTGAACAATGGCTTTTAAAAGTTAACTAAACAGGCCTGTTATAGGTGTTGTGTTAGTTAGAAAGAGTAAAATCAGTCTCTTCAGCTCTTATTTGAGGAATTGCTGTCAGCACTGCCACTGCACCATGTTCCAATTTATGCTGCCCTACCTGTTTCAGTGGCTTAATTTACCATTCAAATCAGTAATGCTTAAAAAAAAATCCTAGTCCTACTTTGTCAGCACCTTTTTATCTTTTAGGAAAAAGGAATGTAAAACTTGACTTAATCTGAACCCCTCCTATATATATATAGCTATTTCCCAGGAAAAAATAAGGAAAACTGGGAAGATATTTTGCATATTTTGCTGATTTTTTTACTTTGTTTGATTACATAAAAAACTATATGTTAGATGACATGCATATCTTTAGATAAAAGAAGATAAAACAATCCACCCTAGCAAAGTCCTAGCAAAGTTTTTTTTAATACATATGGCTTTAAAAGTTGAAATGTGGCACTTTTTGCATTGCCTAGAAAACAGTCAGCTTTAAAGGACAGATTTGTAGCAGCTGGCAACTTCTACGATAGTTAGAATAAGTAAAAGTTTCTTTACTTTAGCCTTACTGACCTCATGGGAGAATAAAGTGGTGGGCAGCATGTATGCAGAAAGAGGACAGAGGCATAAATGTAGTAAAGCCAGTGAGTACAACTGGACGTCAGTTTCTTTGCATTGTGAAAATATCAGGGCATTCAGCCAGATTGTCTAGATGTTTACTTGACTGGATGTTTAGTTCCTCTTGAGTTTAAAGTTACACATTCCCACAAATTACTGTGGTAAATGTAGCTTGAAAGAAAACTTTTCAGAAAAGGGAAAATGCATTTCCTCTTATTGCATTTAATTGCTGTACAGGAAACAGAAACCTATAGGACCATGGGGGGAGTTCACAGATTTGGGGGTGAATGAGTAATATGTCACATTGTTGGATTAAAAATTTTGAGGGGGCAAAATTTTTTTGGGAGGAGCTTCTCCTCCCCCCCCCCCCAGGGTAGGAGCTGAAACCCTTCTCAGAAAAAAAATAATAATTCTGGAGGAAAGTTACTTTGTCTGTACCTGTGCTTGCAGGAACATTTTGCATATGATTTGTTTGACCTTGGTAGAAAAAGATTGGTTAAATAGGAATGCTGACTGAGTTGTTTTTCATAGTGTCATCCAAATTGTTTTTGGATTTTGTTTGTGAATCTGTTCTTTTAAAAAGCTTATTTTGAATCAGAGAATTCACACTAACTGGATAAAAATCCTGTGCAAAAATACTGGCTTCAATGGATTCCTCTCTTGCATTACCAGTGAGTTTTTCCCCTTTGTGGGCTTGAAGTACTGTAGTTTAGTCTTAAAGCACTGGCGTTCTTTGTGCAATTAAATCTGACCAAACAACAGACAAAGAGCTCTGTCAGAGCCACTTAGACTGTGAGGAGTTTTTGAAGATGGTAGCGGTTCCAAGCATGCTTTCCCAGTTGCCTTATCACATCCAGTAAATACAAATATTTGAACAAGGACATTCTTGTTGTCTGATATGCAGAAATGTCCTGTAATATTTACTAAGAGACCAGCTGCATAGTGGCATTGCCCTGTTTATATAGCTTGTATATAGCTGTACACACTGCAGAGGGGGCTAAGGAAGAAGATAGAAGGTTTCAGGAACATGTAATTTATTTTGGGGTTTTGTTTTCGATTTTCTTTGGAAAGGCAAAAGGTGTTTTTTTTGTCAATATGGAAGTAATTCACTATTGCCCTCCAACAGAAACATGCCAGAGAGTGAGCCTAGGACAGTGATGGCCAACCTATGACACGCGTGTCACAGGTGACACGCCAAGCCCTTTTGGGTGACACACCTGGTCACCCTGGCACCTGGGCGTGTAGTGCTTGCTTATTCGTGAAGTGTACGAAATACCAACGTGAAGGTTTAGCAAACGAAATTCAGCAACAAAAGTCGCTAATGTAAGGAATTATTTCTTTTTGCTTTTAATAAAGTACATATATCAAAAATATAACTTTTTTACAAGAGCTACAAATATCACAAAATTATGGATATTTCTAGGTGAGACACAGCACCCGAGCTAAGCTAAGTTTTCTTGCAAATTTTGACACACCGAGCTCAAAAGGTTCGCTATCACTGGCCTAGGAGGACCTTCTGCATGTAAAATAGGTGCTTTATTATGAGCTAAAAGCCTTTTCTGTTTCACTTAAACCAACAACCCTCTCAGGCTGTAAAAATAAAACCGCCCACACTCTGTATAAATAAACTTTGCATGGTGTATAGGTTAGATATAGTGGTCAAAAAAGAAAAGGAGAAAGGGGTGGGCTCGTGACTTGTGTTTGTGGTCCCATAAATTATAGGCCATAGCCTCCCCAGAGGTAATACTGAAGAGGACTGGCATACATTAGTCCGTACTAGAAATCCATCTAGAATGACTTAGAAAGCTTCTGCACCTTTCTTGTAGATCTACAGTTGTTCAAGAACAATCTCTCTTTTAACAGTAGTTTTGTTGGGGCTAAAAGAATTGGAAAAAAATTGGTTTTTATCTGGCACAGTGTTTATAATTATACATTAGGTTCAGATTCTGTCATGCTGTAAATAGACAGGGCTTAAAATTGGTATTATCCTTGGGCTGTGTTGGAATTGCCACAGATACGTGTGGCAATCACAACACAGTCCCAGAATATAGGGGTGAAATCATGCATTATCAGTATTTCGGGAAAATCAACTCTTTACTCAGATTTTCCTGGAACAGCATAAAACTTACCTTGGTAGGGTGCTTGCTTTCTGCATGGGCCTTGAAGAAAATGCTCCCTCCCTGTGCAAGTGTTGGGCCAAATCTGCCCTGAATATGACCAGCATACAGGCATGGGAGTGGTGATTGCACACTTCCAGGTATTTAGCACCATCAGAATATCCAGAAGTAGCTGCCGTGCCATCGTGGAGCAAGTGAGACGGTGAGAGACAATTGCGGGATTCAAACGAGATATTGATTCTTTGCTCTCGCGGTCTGGAGGCAATCTCACAGTATTCCTGTATAGGAGAGGGACGATGGATATTTCTTTAATTAAACAGGTAGCATTATTGAGAAGATTAAAAAAAAATTCTAGGATTTTTCTTTTTCTTTTGCAAGTTTAGGAATGCTAATTTTGTTTTTCAAAGTTGAAAATTCTTGTGTCACACTTTTCTATCTGTCCTGGAAATTTCTTCACGACAGAACAGAATAAGCAACCAAAGAGAATACATAGACTTTCTCTTTTAATCCAGTGTTCTGATTCATATAATAGTTGATATCATCAGGTGAGGGTTGATCCCCAGTGTGTAATAGACACATCTGTTCAGTGGTGGATTTTTTCCCCAAGACAGATGTGGTTTCATACTGCCTTCTTCCAAAAGGTGCTGTGGATTAATCCTGCAGTCCTTTAATTTCCAGACATTTGCTCTTATTGAACTACCACCATGATCGGTCTTTTTCTCTGATTTCAGTAATTAGGGCAACATCCACATGGTCCATGAGAATGATACCAAATGCAGTCTGGGAACTTGGAATCCACATACCAGTACATTCTCTGGGAGGCCGTGCCTTTCAGCAGGCATGTGGTAGCATGAGCCTGGAGCCTGGCCCACTTTTCGGTCTGGAAACCATGTTTGACTGCACTCCAATAGGGTACCACTTTAAGGAGATGTCTCTTGCAGCCCAGACTGGGACCCATTCCTGCCACTGCTAGGGGGACACCAGATCCCATTCTGGAGCCTGGAACATTGTACCTGGTTCTGGAAGATGGCCCACTTCTGGGGCTCTTTCTGTGACTGCTGGCCAACATTCTTGGTATGCAACTTTGAGTCCAAGTAACAAACTCCAAAGCTAGATTGGAACTCAACAGCCGTTCTGTAGACAGCACAATTAGTCAGGAGTGCACTTTGCAATGTGGTTTTTCTTTTAACACTGGATTGTGTAGTGTGGTTTGATGATTCATATATTATGACAAACTGTTGGAAGATTCTGTATTATATATTCACACCATATAAAATATACTGGTGTGCAAGACACCCCTTTAATTTCCCTAAGGAGTATTTAGGAAAGGTAAATTAAATGGGATGTAGCGTGATTTTAGGGTCCTGACTCTGGAATTACCTGATACTGTGGAGCGAGTGTTGTTTGTTCTGCAGCAGGTAAATCCGCAGAAGCGGCAGCATAATGCTCCACCGCTGTGAAGCATTGGGAGTCAGGTGTGGCGCCCACGCACTGACTGTGCATCAGAATGCACAGTATCCCCCAGGCTGGACACACCTTAAATCAGATGAGCCATTCAATTCCAACCTTCCTTGGTTCAGTCTACTACAAAACACCAGAGTTTTTAGTAGGCATTTGGTTTGGTCATTCCCAACCTCGCCAATTCTGTACAAACCATTTCTAAATAGAATAGTCTTGGCACATTTGTAAGCATTTCAAACAATATAGTTAAAGAGTTTGAAACCACTTAAAAAGTTTAAACTGTTTTGTTTTTAGCTGTTTTGTTCTTGAAACTTCTTGTTCATGCAGTTGTTTTGTTTATAAATAAATTAAAAAAGCAGTTTCAGAGGTTGGATTTTTTCCTGTTTTTTCTTGCAAAAGAGGAATTGGACAGACAGATATTATAAAAGAGTTGCAAGACTGAGTTAAATGTTTATTAGTTAAGGGCAAAGTGCAGCATTCAAAACAATGTATTTTATCAGGATTCCACTTTCATGATGATGTTCCTAGATTTTGGAGACAACTAGGTTAAGATGCACCGAGTAATGGGCAGTATTTAATTGCTCTTAATGCTATCCATCAATTTGCATGATTTCATTCACCTTTAAGCATAATATGGACTGAATATCCCTGAGCTGAATTATCAAATTGTTTTGGTGGATTCTGTCCAGACATGTAGCTTTTAATCATCATTTAAAAATGATTCAAGGAACTTTCAGAATGAAACATTTCCTTCCCTTTTGTCTCACTTGCTGCCTTCTTGCTAGATTTATGTTTAATCAACTTTGTTGGCAAAGAAAAGCACGCGGGAAAACATAATTTAGTAGACCTACAGAGAAATGACTGTTTAATAATGCAAAGAAGATTGATTTTGTGGAGAGAAAAACCTAGAAGAAAGTGACCACAGATCTATACACAGTTAAGAATATTATTCCCTTGTTTCTTCCCCTTTATTGAGCTTTACTTCTTATAGTTTTGTTATGAGAACTCAAAAGTTAAAAGTAGTATAGAAGTGCAAGTAATATAAATAAAGCTTTCTATCCTCTACGAGAGGACTCACACTAGGGATATGTGCACAGGTTTTTTTTTGCATTTGAATTTGAGCCCATTCAAATATCCAAACATTTGAAATCCGATTTGAATAGAATACATTTGAATCCATTCGTTCGAATATTAGATTCGAATCTGAAGATACGAATGTCGACAATATTTGTATATGTTATACGTATCTGTAAGCATTTCATATACATCCCGGTTTATCCCCGTATACATCCCATTTTGTCCTGTACTATTAGCGCAAATGCGTAGAGATACATATGAGATTTGTACAGATAAGTATGTAATACATACAGATTTGTACATTCGAAATGTGTTCGAATGTTTAAATTCAAAGGTGTAGATGTTCTATTTGAATTCGAATGTCCTCATTTGATCGAATTTGATCCAGTTTTGAATGTATAGAACATTTGTGCACATTGCTAAGTCAAACTAAATAGTGCCTAGTGTTCATTGGCCCTGTTCAGTCCTGAGAAGCTCCCATAATTGACTACTGGACCTCACCCCTCCAACTGGAATGCTCCATTTGCATTTGACGGAATATGATCCAGATCAAGGAGGCACTGATTGGAATAATTGGTAGACAAAGTTTAAGTGGAATGACGATTCCCATAGTCTGGGGTTTTCTTTCTTTCCCCCCTGTAACTACACAGCTGTGGTGCATTTGGTTGCGGTTACACCTTCTCATTTATATCTGCTTCAGGAAGGCAGCTGTATCCAAGCTGTTTCGGCCTGGAATGGTTTGGTTACACCTTCCTGTGGTGGCAGGGAAGAGGGGCCAGGGGACCCCAAGGGAGTCCTGTTCAGAGGCACTTCAGATCTGTGGGGAGAAGGAGGGGACAAGGTAAAACATCACACCTCCAAGGTATGGAAGCATCGACAGGCAGATTCTCAGCTCTGATTTCTTTCTCCCTCCTCCCTTCAAGTTAAAATGGTGTTAGCTGGAATGAAGGAAAACCCGAATAGAGGGAGGAAAATCCAGGAAAAAAACCGGCTTAGGTTTTAAAACAAGCTGGAATTTGGGCTGAAAAAGGATTAACGTAAAGGTATAACCAAGGCTTTAGTCTTAACAGGATTCTAACCCAAAATATTTGTAGTGGGGCATGTCAGCAAAATAATCTGTAGCAGGTACTATATAAATGGATTTTGAAGGACTGTCAGAGAAGACCTGTATAACTTGAAACCTGCAAATAATTACTGGAGATTTCTCTTGCTCTTGAGGATTTTGTATAGCACGATGAATCTCTTTTTCTAAACTCTTAACCTCTTATTGTAATGAAAGCCCTGCCTTCATGTCTTTAGTGCTGTGAAAAAAAAGAAACCTTGATCTTCCTGCACTACCTGAACGCTGTTTCATAAAGCGAAAAGAAAGCGACAGCAATACATAGTAGCTACAGGATGTTTGTTAAATCCCTGGCTGAGAGTGGAATAGCATTTCCAGCAGTGGCCAGGTCGCAATAGCTGTGATCACACTTAAGGCTTAATCCAGTTTCAGCCCACTTTCAGAGTGAGAGAAAACACCTAAGGTGAGAGTGACAAGCTGTTTTCTTTCAGTGATGGGGCTTGTCCCCATGAACTCCGTTTATTTCAGGTTTGAATCGGGTAATTCCCAATGCAGATTGTAGTTCGAATTAACCCGTCCCCGTGCGATTGAGGAGAGGGCAGGATCAAGTCAGGTAACCACAGCTTTTTTTCTCCACCCTCTCTCCTCTGATAGGAAGCCCAGTTGATGTAACTACACCCTGTCCCACCCGCTTTAGTGATGACTGGATAACACCTCAGTTGCACCTCCATGAACATAGCACATAAAAAGATAAACAGTGATAATAATAAGGGGCATAACGACGAAAAGCAGCTCATTGCTTGAAGCCGCCACGGTTTAGCGGAGGTGTGCACCTTGGCATGACAGCGGGCACCCCCCACTCTCAACAGGGTCAAAGGATTCTGTGCTTCGTCTTCTCATACTGCATCTGGTGCAGGGAAGCCAGGGGCGCGTCACCCATTAAGGTGAAGCAGCGCTCATGCGCAAAATCAAGCCATCACCCATGAGTAGCTTGCTGATCTGGCAATCAGGGAAGAGGGGGGTGTAATAATTGTAGCCAGAAAGACACTTGTAGGACAAATGAGAGCGATCATCATTTCTCTTTCATAACATTTATTGAAAGAAATCCCCAAACAGTTGTGATCATAGTGCGCAGGATGGGAACAGCGAGCATAGGTGAAACTCTGCCAGCTAATGATACAATCGCCAATCTCCTCCCCCAATAACCCGGGAGCATCCCCATGCCTCCAAGATAATCCGTGCTTGCCTCCTAATTTGCAGCGAAAATAGATAGGCCCTGTCCCCATGCAATTTAAAGTCTGCTAAAACTCTTCTTTTGCCTCTGAGCGCCCCCACGCCAGGCTTTCCAATGAGCTTCCAGCGCTACAAAACCAGGAAAATCAGCGACAAAATACATGCCCTTTAAAGAAGACTTTCAGAGCTCTATTTGGAAGTCGCGGGTTTTCCTCGCAACATTTACCTTGGCGATGCTCTATGGCAAAAGGGGCGGTGATTGCTGCCTGCACACACAGCCAAAAAGCATTCAAACATCTCAGAAATGCAGCAGGTTCCCTTCCTTTCCTTTGTAAAAAGAGCCAGAATTGCTCAGAATTGCAACATTGTTATCAGGTGATCTGTGAAAGTGTTAAAAGATTGAATGAACGAAGGATCGCGCTGCCGATGGCTGCAGCCCCTGACTTTGCAGGGATGGGAAGCCTTTTCTAACAGAGAACAGAGTGAAAGTAAGTGCTGAAAGTGAATGAGTGAGCGATCACTGCCTTTGCCGGGACGGGAAGCCATTTCAGGGGATGGAGATTTGGCTATTTTTCCTTTGAACAAGAGAGGGGGCGGGGGGGGGGGGGAAGATGTGGGGAAAGAAAACAGGCTTCCGTGGGGATGGAAGGTGCGTTAAAAACACTTGTTTTGCTGAGCCTCGTGGGGACGTTTATTGCGGAAGTGCATGGCACTTTTAAAGTCCGCTTGATTAGAGTGACAGCAGAGGGAACTCAGAGAGGCAAATAAATCTTTTGGGGATTCAGCCTTAGCAAGGTTTTTTTTTCACTGCGAATTTGAGTGATTTGTTCCGCGTGATGTGTTCTCTCGCTCTGAAGGTGGATGGAAGCTAGATTAAACTTTCAAGAGTAATTTTTTAAGCTATTTCCGAAGTCCCTCTGAATGTTTCTTATTTGAAACAGGAGGAAAGAAACGAATCACTGCTATGCCTTCTTTTCAGATTTGTCCTTGCCAGCCTTTCCATATGAAGGAGGGGCAGATGGACTAAGAATTGTCCTGAGGAGCCTTAAACGACCTCTGGCTATGTTTGTTCCTGCTTCAGTTGAATACAAAAATGAAGAAAAAATACCTCAGGCTTGAAACACTAGCTGTGTAGTTTGCAAGTCTGGTAATTTGCAGATGGTGATGATAGTAACAACAACAACAGGAGTTATAATAATAATCTGCTGGTATCTTAGGGATAATATTCATGCTAGAACCTCATGATGTACACGTATATGTATTAATGAATGTGTGTGTGGAATACATGTGTCTTTAGATTCTGGAAATTTGTGTTGGTACCTGCTCTCTGAATGTTAGGTCTCTTGGGTCACACACACAAAAATGTTTAATTCAAACCTCACGTTTGGTGTGGGGTTTTTTGCCACAAAAGACCCCTTTTTCGCTAAAATAATAGTCTCCTAAAATCACCTTGCATCCTGTTTTTTAAAATTTATTTTTCCTAAATATTCCTTGGGAAATCAGAGCTTCACATATGCCAGTGCATCTTATATGGCATGAAATACAGTACTTGTCTTGGGAACTTGGGAATATTCCTTGAGAATGTGTATTCATATTCTGGGCCAAATGTGTAAGCAGACATATCTCGTTTTAGCACTTGGTCTGTAATATGGTGCTCATTTCAAGCTGTACTAGCCTGTAGGAGGAGCCTCATTTTCTACCTGAGTCATATTAATTTTCCTTTGGATGCATATAAAAACTTGGTCTATTTCACTGTTCTCTTGGGCCTTAGGCATTTTCAAAACTATGCAAAGCATTCAGTGTAGTCCTTTTGTGTTTAAGCCTGGTAGTCTGAAATAATCATGGTGTACATGCAAATGAATGGATGGCTAGTAAACAACTTGGTTACAAATGAACAGTGAGTTCCATCTGTACTTTTCATTCAGTGCTAGACTGAAGAAGAAAACCTTTAGGAAGCAATTAACATTCTTTGTTTTAGACCCTGTAACCTTGCATACATTTGCCAAGGAACACTCTGAGCTGACATGTAGGGGCATATACTTTGAATATGCAGTAGGTGGCTAATACGAGACAAAGGTGTAACATTTGAAAAATGAGTGTTTTCGGAATTCACCATAGTTTTATCAGGAAGTTCTTGTGCTGCATGCCATGCTGAAATGAAACTGTGGAGGAGCATAGAGAGTTTGCTGAATAAAGCTCCTGCCTAGCTTTCTTTAGCAACTGGGTCACATTTACACCCTTTGGTGATGTTGGCCTGTGGATGGTTGGATCCTGGACCATTGTGTCTTCATTCTGAGTTGAAAATGATTATTAGTTCACCTAGACCTCCCTGGCCACCTTGACTATGTGCCAAGGTGTGAGAATTGGGTCTGTGTTAGTGTCTTCAAAACCTGGAGTTGTCTAAACAAAGAGAGAGGATGTCAATCTGTTAACTGGAAAACCAGCGAGCCATTATTTTCAGGCAAATGGATTTGATGAGATGGGCTCCAGTTCCTGATCAGAGAGCCTTATAGCAGGGTTTCCCAAACTGTGGGTCGGGACCCACCTCTAGGAAATTTAACCGTATTTTGAAATAACTTTTTTGATGTAATTATTTAAGTAATAAAAAATTGTATTAAAACTTTGTTATTTGAAAAGTCCTTTATTCATATTGGTAACGGTTAAATTTCCTAGAGGTGGGTCCCGAGTTGGTAAACCTATATTAGGTGTGTCGTAGCCCAGACAACTTTGGGAACCACTGCCTTATAGTTTTTGAACAGAAGTCTGGAGACAGGCTTTTTTATTGAATAATATTGATTTTTTTTGGGTAATTTTTAAGTTTTTTTAATGCATAATTTTTATTTTGGAAAGATCTCCTGTAGCTATTGAGATGTTTAAAGTCTTCCCTGTTTTATCTTCTCCAGGCACAAACCATGAATTACGTTGGGCAGTTAGCAGGCCAAGTCTTTGTGACTGTGAAAGAGCTCTATAAAGGATTAAATCCTGCCACATTGTCCGGTTGCATTGATGTCATTGTTGTCCGCCAGCCGGATGGAAACCTCCAATGTTCCCCGTTCCATGTCCGCTTTGGAAAGATGGGAGTTTTGCGTTCAAAAGAAAAAGTGGTAAGAAACAGAATGCTTCCATGCATATCTCTCCCGCCACCCCTGCTTTGGTTTACTTAGATTCTTTCTATTCAGTTGGTTTTTGGGAAGGAGTCTTGAAATGCATCATTTATATTTATGCTGTTGCTGTTGTTGCAGTTGTTGCAGTTATTATTATTATTATTATTATTATTATTATTATTATTATTATTATTATTATTATTATTATTATTATTATTATTATTATTATTATTATTATTATTATTATTATTATTATTATTATTATTATTATTATTATTATTATTATTAAGTGCCTATGAGTTGCCACCCAATCTGAATGGATCAGGAGTGAGACATGTACCGTTTCCCCAGTAGACTCAGCTCCAAGTATCTGGTGGAAGGAAAGATGGTATAGGTGTAACAAAAGACCTTTTTCCTAGGATACATAGTAACTTTAATGGAACAACTTTTATTGAAAAAATAGTAAGCATTTAAATATTTTGGTTCCTACAGTCCTCACTGAGTAAAGCCAATAATATAAACCAAATAGGCAAATTACTTCACAGTAATTGTCTTTGGTCCCTGGGACACATTAATGGCATAAGTATAAACCATATGGCTATTATCAACCACAAGAAAAGACATCTAGGAATTGGATTTTTTTTCTGTGGCTTGCTAACACTCTCCCTAATTTCCTTAAGGAAGAATCCTAGAGGATTTACAGGATGATCAGGATGGCCTGGTGCATTCTGGGATCGAGCATATGAACCCTGTGGTGTCGCCTTCGTCCCAGAGTGGCCGAGAGCTGCTGTGATTATTGTTAGCAATGGGGAAGTAAAAACTGTTCCACAGCTTAGCTGAAAGTGTCTGGGGAGTTCTTAGTACAGCTCCAGATGCATCATTTTCACTGCTATGCCATATGGGGGTGGGGTGGGTCATTGTGATAGGGGCTGCCACATCAGCAATCACCATAGCAGTGGTCCAGCTCACATGGCTGTTGCTGTGGTGATGGGGATGGTCCTGGAAGGTACCGCTCACACTTTGGAAGCTCCTCAGTAAGTCTGGGTTTCGTTGGATGGGGCTGGTGCTTATAATGCTCTGGCCGCCATCCCTGATCCACTATGTCTTCAAAGATACAGCTGTCTTAGATAAGGCTGTGTCTCTTTTAAATGCCAGTAAAGCAAATATTGTTTGTATGTAATCTTCTTTACAGTGCTTTTGCAAGAATTCACTAGGTTGAAACATGTTATTTTTCTCTTTCCATGGATATCACAGTGACGTGAACGGGTTTAGTTTTATCTGGGTAGGATTGGCTTTAGGGAGCTAATTAGTGCTGATGTTTTACAAAATCTTGCTCACCTCCAGTTCATGACCTGGTGAAGATTAGTAACTGTGGTTCTGATCCAGGATTTCCCTGCATTGCATTATACTTCAACCCATGAACCTTCAAGCTGGTCTTTGGCAAGCCTCAGTGTTTTCACTCTCGGCTCCTGCCAAGATCCTGTGGGAATAATTATGAGACCACTAGAAGGAATCCTGGGATATTACAGTATTTGGATAATTTGCAAAGCACTGTGGGTAACTTTTATTTTCATAGATCTATTGAAATTGATAGATGTAGGAAGAAGTCTACTTTTTAGTCATAAGCAAATCATTTGGTTTCATTGAGTCCTTTCCAGCTGTGATTTTGCTGGATGCAAATTTGGTTATTCTGTTGTATATTTTGGCCCTTGGGTATAAACAGTGAAGTAGAGTCCAAACTGCAGTTTCATCATCTGGATAGGTGGGTCTGATGAGGAATTAAAGTTTAAAAAAACCTGTTGGAAGTCATCACATTGGTAAATCTTGAAAGTAGGTAAATCAATTACTTTTTCACATTGTTCACATCAGTATATTTCTTCACACCTTTTTTCCTCCTCAAGGTTGACATAGAAATTAATGGAGAAGCTGTAGATTTGCATATGAAGTTAGGGGACAATGGAGAAGCATTTTTTGTTGAGGAAGCGAGTGATGATCAGGTAAGACTAAATTTTTCTGCTCACACTTAATTTTGTTTATAAAACAGTATAGCAGCGGTTCTCAACCTTCCTAATGCCGTGACCCCTTAATGGCGTTCCTCATGTTGTGGAGACCCCCAACCACGGGGGTGGGGCAGCTGGGGAGGGAAGGGTGGCGGGAGACTCGTTGTGACCCCTCTGAAAGGGTAATTCGACCCCCAAAGTGGTCCCGACCCCCAGGTTGAGAACCACTGCAGTATAGTGTCAGAGGTGCAATTATAACTATTGTGGGGTGGTGGGAATGTGCAAAATTTGATCTGTGTTTTCAATTTTACTCAAATGTTTTATATTTGCAGGTAGTCACATCAAAATGAAAATTCAGTTTTTCACATATCCAGTACTTTGAAATGAACTAGTCCCCTGCCTGTGAAAACCAATAATTTGATTGAATATTTATGTTTCAGTGGGTGTTTTGGTCATGAGAAGGGCCTTTTCAATGGAAAAAGTGTACTTTTCTTTGTGAAAAAGTGGAGAGAACATCTTTTAAATGTTTGCTTCTGTGAAGTTGTTAAGGTTGCATCCTGTCTGAGCCTTTTCCCAAGGCTGTCCTTTCTAGAAGGTTTTTTTTTTCAAATGTAATATCTCCCTTCTGCTTTAAGACAAGTTGGTAATACTAGCAGAGGTAGCTGTTGGCAATGTCATATCAAGGAGGGAACATGCCTCATGTGTGATTCTGTAATTGACACTGCAGTATGATGAGCGTTTTTGCCGTTTAAACGAGTAGATCTTAATTTTGTGCAAACACAGTTGCATGACACTCATACTGGATTTCTTAATGCTTTTGAGAGGCTTGATAAAAGGATGATTTGAACAAATGTTATTTGATAAGAAAATGAGAATCTGGATCAGCCCCCCCCCCAATTTTATTTGCTCCTCTTCAAAATGTTCAATTTTTAAACCTCAAATATGTGACGTCCCCACCCAAATTTGTGACAGCCCCCACCTATATATATGGAGTTGGCTATGGGCCTGATGTGACAGCCCCTTTTTTCCCTTATCTCTTCCCTTTCCCCTCTCCCCAGGAGGTAATCCCATATCACCTGGCGACATCTCCTATTCTGTCCGAGGGAACAGCCCTTATGGAATTACAGCTGAAGAAAACCTCTGTGGACAGGATAAGAAGCATAGACGCTGGAGGCCCCTCACAGGCGCCGAACTCTGCTTCTCCATCTGTATCCGAATCTACTTCTTCAGTGAAGAAAAGGAGGAAACGGAGAAGGAAATCAGCCCATAAACTGGACACTTCAAAAAGGGATGAAAACTCGGATACCAGTGAAGATGAAAACATGTTCACTATAGATATGAGTTCTGATGAAGAAAATGCATTACTAGAGAATACAAGGTGTGAGCCCAGTTTGAATTGCAGTACAAATGCATTTAAGACAAATGACTAACAGAAAGGCGTTGAACTCTACTCAGGCGTTTTGTAGTGGATAAGTACACAATGTTATTATTTCATACAAAGTTAGTTTGAAGTTTCAGGAGGCGGCTTAAATTAATTTTTGGAGCTAACGAGTGTTCATCCAGGGATTGGGTAGGGAGGACCGGTTGGGGTTCCCTGTTTGGAGATATTTTGTGTCTTTCAAGCTCTGAATGAATCTAGCTGCAGTTTTAAGTTGGTATTGAGCTAGAATGGCAGAGAGGAAGTAGTTTTCCTAATCAGGGTTGTATCGCTCAGTCTGATTGACCAGATCTAAAAAAGGTAAAATATTTGAAAACAAAAAAAAAACCTTAACGTTGATGCTCCCTCTTTCCTTTTGTGCTCAGGTCTTCTGTCCCTGATCTGTGCAGGGAAGATGTGCTTGAGATAAAATCCACTGCGATCAATGTACTTTCTCACCCTCATTCGGATGGGGAATGGACACCAACACAAAGGTACAGTATGCATTACTGAAATACTTCAAGTGAGTGTGATTAAGAAAAACCAAAGAGTCCATTCTTTAATTTCATAGCAGTGGCAAGAGAGTTGAACTGGAGCACAGTTTTGAACTAAAGAACCTGTATCACACTTTTTTCTGCTTTATGAAAATGAAAGCACATTGCATAATTATGAAGGCCAAGTTCCATAGATTCAAATTAATTTAATGTAGTTAAAATCTAGTTAGCATAATGTGTATGGTCATAATTTTCACAGTTTCTATTTAGAGCCAAAGTATAGAAAGCTAAGCTTTTTCATGACACAAGGCAATTAAATGTTTTTCCTGCCGAATTCAAAGTATAGGGATTTCTTAGAGGTGAACATGTAGTATTAATGATATGTTTAATCCAACGTACTTTTGTTGCTTTAAGAAACAGTAAATGTTATTAGTCCATATGTGGTCAATATATTGTGTTATGTACAGAAATGACATAAATATTTTAGATTTCTCTCTCTGTATGGCAGTTTGTTCTTCTCCCATCCACCAGTTTTCTGACCAGTGATATTAATTACAGCTTTTTGTTGCTGACGTTAAAAATGATTGCAGATGATGTGAAGCTTTTGAGTTCAGTGGCTTGATGCTTCCTGGATCCTATCTTTCTGTATGGTTTCTAGCAGTTTCAGAATTTTTCACTGAGGAACTCATGTTGGGTCCATACACAGTAAGAAAAAAGTGGCTTAATGGTGGTAGCATCTGGATGGTAGTGCCTCTAATCCTCATTAAAGACCAGAAGATACCCTTCCAAAGTGTCTTTTCTGGCCTTTAATGTGGATTAAAGGTGGGATGAGAACATTAGTGTCCACATGCTGCTACCTCTAAGCCCCCTCTGAGCTCCTTTTAACAAATGTATGTGGATGCAGCCTAAGTTCCATAAAACCTGTTGCGAATTCTCAATGGGTGGAACAGGGCCTGCTGCAGCAGAAGGAGGTGTTGATTGGAGAATATTGTGAGATAATGATGCTCAGCTTTTCTCTTTTTTTCCTGTACCTTACACTGCCCAGTAAACCTAGAACTTGCACAGGGAAGTCCTCCTATCTTACTGTTCCAGCAGATGGAGGTTTGTCTAGTTCTTGCCCTCATCAGTCTTCTCGCTATCCTGCTATACTCAGGTAGAACGGCTTTTCTCCCATTTTGGGGGCACAGTGGCAAATGTGGATTAACCCTTTAATACTTGTAACACACTTCAAATTTTGTGCAACTTGAAAAGCTACTACTCATTATTAACCCATTTACTTGATAGAAAGGAGAAAGATGGTGCTGTAGTGTTATGTCAAAGCAACAAGATTACAATAATGTAGAAATGGTGCTTTTTTTGTCAACACTTCACTAAACGTCGAGTCTTTGCCCTTCCTATCCATCTCCTTTCTTCAGACACTTTCGTTACCTGTTTGCTCCCCAACCAAATATCCCCCCCTAAAATTGTTCTGCTTCCTATTATCACAAGAGCTTTGTCACGATTTCAATGAAAGGCAGAAACTTCATTTTTAGTAACTGCTTTGAATAATTTATTGTTTAGGATACTTTAAAAAAATACATGGATTCTCCTGTTGAAGGTTAAGGTGTAGAAATATGTTATCATTCCACACGCTTTATTAGAATTTTGGTGAATACATCATTTGTGAAAGATAAACACTGTCAATTTATTGTTTTCTTTCTTTTAAACAATCACCCTGAAAGCAATTCAGTGTTGAGCTAACTTGCTCAGAAGAAGATTGAAACTGAGGTTTCTGGTGTTTCCTGAAGTACAAAGTGACATTGCAAGTTTCAGTGGAGAGATAATTTTCTTGATGTGAGGCTAAATTACAGTAGAGAAAATTCCTAGGTATTTCTTCCTAGAGGGAGCTGCTGTAAAACATTCACTGGGGTTCCATATTTTGAAGGAAAATTGCCAAAATGTTGCTTCCCTAAAAGTTTAAAAGTGAATACAGAGCACAAAGTGGTGGAATTCAACATCCCTTCAGTATATCTCAGAGATTTTCTCCTAAATGCTCTAGGTCATTTCTCAGTTTCTTCACTTTTCCTTAGAATAGAGAGAAGTGTTTTGAGGGAATCATTATTGTGAAACAAGAGGCCTGTTCGTGCTTAGGCCGGTAGTCAACCATAAGTAGATGTCTGGTAAAGAGCATACAGATGTGGAGTAGGCTATTACAGCCTCCAAACATGTGTGCCTTCCCCAGAAGTCCACTAGTTGTTCACTAACTTTACCAATGTTGACCAGAAGCTTACCTGAAGCATCCAGTGGTGTAACCATTCATTCTTCTTCTGGTTCCCTGCGGTCGGTAGGCAGGGGAGGCGGTGTCCATGCAGGCGTGTTGGTGACTGTGATTGATCGCTGGCCTCTGACATAACCTGACCACCAATCTCTGGGAGTGGCGTCCACTCATAAAATTATGAGAGGGGCATTCAGTCATGGACACTGACGTGATCGGCTACAATATGGCCCTGCTTGAACGTGCTTCTCTGCAACGGCGGCCAGTCGTGGCAGCGAGGAGATAGAACTTCCATCTTCGGATGCAGCAGTGTGGGCTGGTAAACAGGATGACCATTCGCACTTCTGGTCGGTAAAGGATGCTGTGGGGAAGCTTTCCTCCTCACAGACATGAATGGTCCATCTTTACCAGAAGCTTACCAGCCTTAGTTCACGGCAGCCTAATCAGCTAAGTGCAGAAAGGCCCAAGATTAGCTATCAATTAAATTCAAAATATCAATGGGGAAATCCTAACCTCCACATCCTTCATATCTTCTTGCAATGGCTCTGCTGCAAGGTAACCTGCTACTGACCCTAATGGCTCTTGAACTCTGGAGGATCTTTTGGTTACGCTATTTTAGATGTCTTGTTTGGTTGGTAGCTTCTGTTATATTTATTGGCCTGTTAACTCTCCATTTCTCATTTTCTTCTGTGTAAGAAAGACATCCTTTAAGTTTGTCAGAAAGTTTATAAGCATCTGAGCCATCTTTAGAGAGTAACATTTGGAACAAGCCTGTGGCTATTGAACACAGTCCAGATGGTTGCATTTCTCTGTTTTTCTCAGGTTAAACACATGTGCGCAACCACCACCAAAAACCTTCTAATGGTATTTCAGGGATTCTTGATCTGCAGTAAATTTAGGCTGTGTTCCGGATCAACAGACTTTGGGCTATATTAATGGACAATAAAGGCCTGTATTTGGTAACTGTTGACATTAATGTATGATTGTTAAATCTGGGGGGCTGAGCCAAATCCCCAAAGGCTTAAAAATCACTAGGTCACTCTATGCCTTGCCGAGCCCAAACGATTGATTGAACTTTGTCAAACAACAGGGCCAAGGGGAAGGGGAAAAGGGCCTTACTTAGGGTATCATCCAATAGAACGGTTCCAAAGCTCTATCAGAATCAGTTTCTTACTCTTTATTCTTCTTCACTTTTTTTTTTTGGATGAAAAATTCCTACTCTCAGTGGCAGATAATTAATTAAAAATAAACCTGAAGGCTCTTGCTTGCACAAAAAATGCAGAGGCTTAGGCAAGCAGATAGTAAACATTTCCCAACTTGTGGTCTCTGCAGTGAGTTTTCTAGGAAAAGGGTGTGCTTAATAATTAATCCGGGACTCTTACGTATTAAAAGAAAAATACCTCAGATCTGAAAAATAAACATGAATGGTAATATCTCAGGCATAAATCTTGTCCCTTCAGTAAACAAAAAGGATGATTACGAGGAAAATAAAAGTAAATATTATTGTTACTGTTATTACTATTAACAACAACAGAAAAATACTGGGGACTGAAGACCACTCTTTCTAAAAATGCTGACAAAGAAATATTCCTTCTTATGCCTCTTTTATGAATACGGACTTTAGGCGTCAACCAAAATCCCTATTCTTTCTTAAATGTAATTTCTCTTCTTTGTTCTTACCAATCTGTGGTATGGATCTTTGGTTCTAAATTGGGATTGTCATTAGGAAAAGAGCATAAGAATCTTTTATTATTAATCATTGTTCAGAAGAAAATATTTCATTAGGTATTAACTGAATTAGGTCATACCTACTGAAAAGTCCTCTTTTATTCAAATGTTATGTAAGAACTGTGTTCTCCTTGTCTCAAGACACACAACACTTCCGTTTTGGTTGCATTCACTCTAGCAAAATGTACTTAGAATTCTGCAAATACTTATATTTTATTCCACGCACTAATTATCCATTTAAATGAGAACTTTTTTTATTGCATGAGGTTAAGTTTACTGATTTTGATTTCACTAACTTCTAGGCAGTTATATCTATGTTACCAGTAAAGACTTTACATGAAGATAAAATATGTAGTGCTCTACAGTATCTTTTAGCGCTCTGATATTTTGAGTTTCATGTGGTGTTTGGCAGCTAGCTTTTAGTTTGCTGTCTTGTCATCTAATTTTGCACCTTTGGTTGTTTTTTGGGGTGTGATCAGACAGGGCCTTAAGTCATCCTGTTAAGAAAAAGTGTTTCAGCCCCAGATAAACAGAAACAAGCTTTACAGTCATCGATATGTGGGCAAGAACCTACCATATTTTGCCACACTGCAGCCTACATTTGCATCCAAGTCAGACAACACCTCCCCTGTTTAGGGGCGCTATCACTGGATCGGCCACTTCATGGGAAAGCTTCACCTCTTGGTTTCTGTAGTTTCTTGCCCAATATGGCTTAAAGAATGAGGTGCCTTCAAAGCCATGAAATTCTAAATGAAGCGGTAAACTTGCTGAGGCTTTGAGACAGGGTCAGGCAAAGGTTGGCAAAAAAGTCTGTCATTTCAAACTCAAGTAGACCCAGATAGTATTTTTTAAGCATGTCTGATCACACCCTCAGACTGGATGTGTATCGAAATCTATGTCTACAATGTAATGGTATGTGTTTTTCTTCTAAAATGGTATCTTCTTTGATCTCTCCTCCCCCACTTCTTTCCTCAGTCCTTCAGGTTCACGTCCTCCTACACCTAAAAGTGATTCAGAGTTGGTCAGTAAGTCAACGGACAAGGGTGTTCAGAAGACTAATCCACAAATGCACTGGGACTGGGGCGAACTACCTCAGGCCACAAAGGTATGAGGGAACGGCAGCAGGATTTAGGTACCCCTGATAAAATACTCTCGTTTTTTAAGAAGACCGTTGTTAAACTGAGTTACTTCATTTTTCATTTCTAGTCTGCCCCCCCTCTCAAACCAAAAGAACCCAGCACCACAGTGAACTTGAATCCTTCGGAAAACACTCACTTTCGAGTCATTCAGTGTAACACACCAGAGGAGCTATGCAGCATGTCTCCTGTGCCTGCCCTCGAACAGGTTGATGTTGTGATAAATGAGGAAGAGCCTGAGCTTCACGAAGCCTTGCCTGAAATTATTGAGCCAGATGTGGAAACGTTAGGGGCAGCTGCTCCCCTGTTCCCTGCAAATGAAGAAATAAAGCAGGTTGCAACGTACGTGGCGCAGCCGTCCAGCAAAACCGACTCTCCGTCCAAAAAGAAAGGTACCAACAGCTGCTTTGTTTATAGTCCTGGCATGGCTGTGTGTTAGAAGTTAAAGGTGTCCATAAGAAAGAAAACAGTTGGACTGTGAATGCAGATGAGAAACTCTGAAGGGATGGCTGGTCCTTAAAAGCAAACTGAGCAGCTCCCAACCATATCCAGTAAGTTAGAGCTCGAAGCCAATCTCCCTTTTTCCTTCACATGCCTTCACACTCAAGGTTGTGTAAATATGTGCATTGGCTCTTATGTGTAGTGAGGTTGGCTTGCATATGAGTTTGCAAAGCATTGCAACTTCCTGTTCTGACCGCTTCCTTTTAGTTGCCTTCTCTTTCACTCTGGCAGACTCGGTCAACTCTGGTTAAAAAAAGTAAAAAGTGAAACCAACACGTTTTTAACATAAAGTACATTAGGAGACACAAAGTCCATCCATACTTTTTGCACAGTACATATAGTATTTGTAAAAACTTACGACATTTGTAACCACTTGATTTGCTTTCTTTAACCAGGTGTCTTTTATCTGTTTTTAGGATCTATAACTCACTCTTCACTTGAGGGTCCCGGGGCAGGGGCGGAGCAGGGCCAGTCTAGGGGGTGCAGCGGGGGGGCGGGGGGGCTAAGGGCAGTGTTTGGGGGGCATTTTCTAAAGATACTGGTGGTCCACAGCAACAAAGGATATTTGAAGGGGATTTGAGGGAAGAAAAAAAATAAAAACTGTATCACTACAAGGTGACCAAGGTCATCCTGGTGCCGTAATCTCACTTATTAAATAGTCATTTTCTCCAAACACGTCAGCAGCTGAGTAGTTGCCACTTTTTCCAGTACCTTGCCCCAAAGAGGCATCTTTAATAATAAACACTTATTAAGCAATTCACTATTTTATTTGCTGCTGTACTCTTAGTATTATATTCTGTAGATGTAGTATTTACAATAAAAATTCAGAGACCCCTACAACATACTGAATTTCCTAGGACCCTCAAATTCACAGGGTCAGATAATCTAATCTATTACATCTAAAGACACACAAAATATCCTAAAAATTTTGCAATTGTTTATCAAAACTCCAGGGTTTTTTTTCTTGAATATTTTGTCAAAGTATTTTTTTTTCCAGATGTAGCGCTCAGAGCTTTATTTTCACTTGCGTTTTGTGCAACTGTGTCTTACCAGGGTGAAATTGTTCTTGTGCGCATCACAGGAAACAGGCAGTTTCCTGTTTATAAAAACTCCTTTTCTTTTTTTGCTTTATGTTGGAGTTGCAAGGATGAAAATCTGTGGAAGGCTTTCTAGGTTAGTGCTGTTATTGCACTCTTAGGCTGCGTCCCCAAAAGACTTATTTACTTCTCTACTGTCACTCTACTGTCACTCTTTTGAAGTGGACTTTAAAAGTGCCATGGAAATCAGGAATAAGCGTCCGCATGAGGCTCAGCAAAATGTGCATTTTTAACGCACCTTCCGTCCCCATGGGAGCCGTGTTTTCTTTCCGTGCTTCTTTTTCTCCACGCCCCTGCTCTTGTTGATAGGGTGTCAGCGGGAATGGGGAGGGACTGCGCTCGGCGCGGTCACAACCAGGAAGACAATCCCTGACAAGTCCAAAGGAAAAACAGCCATCGGTCTCCCAGATCTTCTGCCCCCCGAAATGGCTTCTCGTGCAGGCAAACATTCACTCTCACCACTTTCCCTGTTATCGCTGTCAAAATCCACCCTGTCCAGCGAACAATCACTCATTCACTCACGACTTTCCCTGTTATTGCTGTCAAAATCCACCCCTAGCAATAATCCACCCATTTCACACCTCATAGCGATTGCAACAATCTTGCAATTCTGTGTGATTCTGGCTCTTTAGTTCTGAGCTTTAGAAAGGGAAGCTGCTTGTGTTATTGCTATGTGTGTAGGCGGCAATCCCCGCCCCTTTTGCCACCGGGCGTCTCCAAGGTAAATGTTGCGAGGAAAACCCGCAACTTCCAAAAAGAGCTCTGAAAGTCTTATTTAAAGGACACTTTTTTTGTTGCGCATTTTCCTCATTTTGTAGCTCTGGAATTTCGTTAAAAACCCTGGCATGGGGGCACTCAGAGGCAAAAGAAGAGTTTTAGAAGACTTTAAATTGCTTGGGGACAGGACCTTAGAGTCATATTGGAACCACCCCAATACTTTTAACTCTCTCTTCCTAATTTCAGGATCATGACTGAGAAAGGAAAGTTATTTTACTGTGGTGTTTTGGGGCGGTTGAATTTCAGATCCCTTTTAATGCACTTCAACCCTGCATCCTCTTGGCTTTGCCTTAGAATGGCGTTCCAGCATTCTGGTTTTACAGCTGCTAAACAAGGGAGCTTCTGCATTGAGTGTTTTGGCGCCTGCTCCCTGGCAATCGCCCCAAGAAAGTGATAGGATGCTGTAAGCGTGCCAGTGGCCATTTGGGTTTCAGCAACCCTGTGAGAGGAGCGAATGGAATGCTTTTCTTATGTCCATGTTCAAACAGAACAATCAGTCAAATGCTCCACGTCTCCCAAGTTTTTAGCTTTGGTCCAAATGCATGACAGAATTCTTCAGAAGTATGTCTCTTGAGCAAAATATAGGAGAAGACAGATAAAATCCATGTGTTAAACAGTTGCTGTCAGCATCCACAAGCCTGATGTTGTTTCATCTGTGTTCTAAAGTCCGACATGCATTACACCTTTGATTTGATGTAAGGAGGCTAACAAATCCCTTCATTCTGCTTCTAGGTGCATTAATGACTGCTGGCTGTAAGGGAATGAGGCATACAAAACACGTTCAGTTTTCATGCATAACATCACCTTTGGTCTAGTGGTTAGGGAGCCGAACTCTTATCTGGGAATACCAGGTTCAATTCCGCGGTCCCCCAAGAAGCCAGCTGGGTGACTTTAGGCTAGTCACAGCTCTCTTCTGCGCTCTCACAGCCCCACCTACCTCACAGGGTGTCTGTTGTGGGGAGAAGAACAGAAAGCTTTGTCATTCGCTTTGTCCTTTTAAATGGGTGAGAAAAGCGGGGTAAAAAAGCCAACTTTTCTTCTCACTGGCCCAATCCCCAAAAGACTTATTAGCCCCTCTCTGCTTCCTCTGCCATCACTCTGTTATAGCTGACTTTAAAAGTCCCCTCCACTTCCGGAATAAGCGTCCCCATGGTAGCCGCGATCTAAACGGACTTTCCGTCCCCAAGGAAGCCTGTTTCCTTTCCCCGCATCTTCCCCCCCCGCCCCCTCTCTTGTTAAAAGGAAAAATAGCCAGATCCCGTCTCCTGAAACGGCTTCCCGCCCCTAGCAAAGGCAGATGATCGCTCATTCATTCACTTTCAGCACTTACTTTCACTCAGTTCTCTGTTAGAAAAGGCTTTCCGTCCCTGCAAAGTCAGCGGCTGCAGGCATCGGCAGCGCGATCCTTCGCTCATTCTCTTTTAAGGCTTTCACAGATCACTGATAACAATGTTGCAATTCTGAGCAATTCTGGCTCTTTTTACAAAGGAAAGGAAGCGAACCTGCTGCATTTCTCAGATGTGTGAATGCTTTTTGGCTGTGTGTGCAGGCAAGCAATCACCGCCCCTTTTGCCACGGAGCGTCCTCAAGGCAGATATAGTGAGCAAAACCCGCAAGTCGCCAAAAGAGCGCTGGAACTCTTCTTTAAAGTGCACATATTTTATCGCGGGTGTCTCACTTTCCTAAGCTCCCTAAGCGCCTTGTAAAGCTTGGAATGGGGCCGCTCAGAGGCAAAAGAAGAGTTCCAGCAGACTTTCAATTGCATGGGGGCAGGGCCACTCTTCTTTTTTAAAGTGGAAAATATCATTCTGCATTTGAGTGCTTGCAACACTAACACAGAATAGACCTATCCTTATTGTCTGATTGTTAGGGTGCTCTTCCTCAGTGTTTTCTGAATTTTCTACTCTCTGCTGTTTCCCCTTTGGCCACCTTTTGTTGAATATGAGTGATTTTTGTGCCTGCCTTTATTAGTTCCACCTGCAGTATATCCTATAGTATCTTGATATGAAAGGAGAATTTACATTTCTTGCACTCTGGCAAGTTGCATTGTAAATACAGCTTGCGTGGGGACTATATAAAAATACATGAGAACTAAATATTTATCAAGGGACTGTGCATGCTTTAAAAACAAGCAGCCCAAAGCAGAGGAGTAGAATCAGATTCCTTCAAGAGGGAGGCATTCACATAGGTTGGGAGAAATGATTTCTGCTAATATTGTTTCTGCATTCTACAGATAAACGGAGTCGACATCTTGGCACTGATGGAGTATATTTAGATGATATCACAGATATGGAACCAGAAGTTGCTGCGCTCTATTTTCCTAAAAAGTATGCACAGTATTAACTCCTACTTGTAAAACTGGATTTTTGCATTAACATTTAAACGTTTTCATGAACATTTCATGAATTTTTCCCCATTAAAGAAGTCCTTTGTATCAGGAGTCCCCAACCTTTTTTGCGCTAGGGATATGCTTCCTTTTCCATGGCGGGGTGGGACAGCGGTTGCACGGACCGGCAAAAAAACCCTTGTGGCCCAGCGCTGGTCCTAGCAAAAGGCAATTATTCCATCGAAATGTGCATTTTTGCAAGCAGGAGCTTTGTTTGCTTTGATTGCATTTTTGAATGTTTGAACAATCAGATTTTCAATTCGCTGCAAAGCCAATCTTTCTACTTCCTGCCTAAATGTACTGTATTTTCTGGTGTATAAGACTACTTTTTAACTCAGGAAAATCTTCTCAAAAGTCAGGGGTCGTCTTATACACTGGGTGTTGTCTTCTTATATGGCGAGTATATCCCAAACTCTATATTTTAACTGGAAAAGTTGGAGGTCGTCTTATACACCCAGTCGTCTTATATGCCGGAAAATACAGTATCTGTTCTCCTCAGCAGAGCCACCAGTTGATTTATAATTAGATATGCGAAAATGACATTCAAATTTGTGGATTTGATCATTTTTTTTGTAATTTGCAGACATTCTCATGGGGTTATGGCAGCCATGCCCTGCCTGCTGGATGACTGTTTTAACATAATGACAAAGAATAGTTAGCTACTAGGTATTAATACACAGTACTAAGTGTATAAGTATGTAAGATGGAGAACTTTGTGAGCAGCATGGATCAGAAACAGTGGCCATAACTAGTCTTTGTCTTCTTCTCAGTGGTGAACATGCTGCTCACTTGAAGAATCCGAGTGAAAGTGAACACCGCTCAGCAAATCAGTCCCCTCAATCTGTCGGAAGCTCAGGCATTGATAGTGGGATAGAGAGCATCTCCGATGGAACAAGAGACCTGCCATCCATTGCCATTTCACTTTGTGGAGGGCTTAGTGACAACAAAGAGATCTCTAAAGGTATGCAAAGAAAATTGCTGTACTTGATATATTTCATATTTGCGTCTTTGCTGGGCTTCCTCTGGAAAATTGTATAGTGACCTCTTGTGGCTATTGTTGGATACGGCGTGACAACGACAATATTTTGCTAGCTTCATCAAGTACTGTACTGTGATTAATTCTAATTTAGAATTAATGGACTGGTTTTAATTGAGCAACAAGAGCTTTTTTCCTCTCTTCATTCTGAGAAATAGAGGAGGGTGGCATTTTGTATTGCTGCTAGTTGTATTCAGCCTATTTTCTTCCACGCCCTGTGTTTACATATTATTTTTGAATATTTGCTTAGTCCTTTGATGCTTTAGAAAAGAAAAATACATTTGAAACAAGTTATGAAAGCATCTCAGGGTGGGGTGAGATGAAGGCTAGCAATTCAATAATATAACCAGCCCATTGTTGCTCTGTGTTCCAAAGCACAGACGCTTAAGCTGCTGTTTTACTTCATGGCCCATCCTAAAGGCTCATCTGCAGTGTGGACGCCCCATACGGATGCAGTTTTGGAGGCTGCGAATGAATGTTCCCAGCCTTTGAATTTGTTGGCTGGGCCTGTTTTGGCCAGGCACCCAAGAAAGTTCCTTTTGGGTGCCTGATCAGAAAATGCCAGGTGTGTTCTGTGTGTCTGCACACAGATCACTGATTCATTATGCCAGCTAAAACACTACATGGTCTGCTTGCCAGCTCACCCAGTCTGGAAGCCTATATATGCAGTCATTCTATGTTTTCCCAGTCTAAGGTCACCTCCACATGGAGGAGGGAAGATAAGCCAACTGTGCAGACAAGCCAACACTGGTGCATCTTGGCCTTCCTGGCAGTCTTCCATACTCATATGACCTAGATAGGCGATGGAGTGGCCTGATACATCCCTTCACAGCCATCTCATGCCAGGTTTGCACTGGGCTGTCAGAACTCTTGGACATTGGGGCCAGCCATGAGTCAGCATGACCAGCTCAATAAATGCCGGATGGCAAAGAGTGCCCTGAGAGTAGGAAATCTCATGCTTCGGTCAAGTTGCCCTGTTTGCTGCCTCGGGGCAGGATTTAGTGCTTTGGTGTGCAAAGTGGCTGAGGTTTGCTTGCCCCATCCTTGAACTGATCCTCAGTCACCCTCAGAGATGCATGTAGAAGGAGCCTGAATGTATCTTACTAGATAAATCCACTAATCCTGTAGGTATGTGAGTGACAGTAGAGGTGATGGAAAGAGCATCAGTCACATAGTCTAATGCAGTTGTCCTCAACCTGGGGGTCGGGACCCCTTTGGGGCTTGAACTACCCTTTCAACACCCTTCCCTCCCACCTCCCAGCTGCTCCGCCCCCGTGGTTGGGGGTCTCCACAACATGAGGAACTCCATTAAGGGGTGGTGGCATTAGGAAGGTTGAGAACCACTGGTCTAATGGTTATATTCAAATGCCTTGTGGTGATATTTTTTAAAGAGCTGAATTTTATATATGTAAATTAAAAAGGAATTTTAATGTATAAATTAGAATGGATAAAAACCTAAATTCCTGCCCCATGTAACTTTGTAAAGTTTAGTTATTAGCAGAGTGCCCACCCCCCACCCCCCGGCATTTGGAATAAAGTTCTTTTGGGGGTGTGATTTTTATAACATAAAAATGTTACTCTTTCCTTAGTGAACTGTTGTGTTCCTTGCAATTAAAAAAATACACTTGACATCAATATCCCAGTATTAGATTTTCTTTAAGGGGGGTGGGGGGTGGATACTGCTCTTTAATATTACCATAATAGAAAATCTAACATCAAGCTCAGGTGTCCCACTGTAATACAGAATAGCTCATGAGATTTTTTTCTCCTTGTGTGAAACATTAATTATAACCTCATCATTCATGGGACAGGCTGCCTTAGATTGCTTAAGAGTTGCATGTGTGTGTTTAGGACTTTTCTTTCACATGGTTTCAGATCTGGGGGAGGTTGGAAGTTGTTGAGACCTGTCCTCAGGGTCTTGGATCATTAAGTGTGAGCCACCCATGGTAAATTCCATTTGCTGTAGTATTATAGTAGTAGGGAAAGAACACTGCAGACTCAGCTGTATATGTTGGAACTTATTTCACTGGCGTTCATGCATGCTTCCAACTTTGTGTGCTCTTCAAACAGAAATGTTTTTAGAACAAGAAGTAACATATCAGCAGTTTGTGGACAATCCAGCCATCATTGATGATCCGAATCTCGTGATTAAGATTGGAAGCAAGTAAGTAGAGCAGAAAGAAATACTTGGATAGGTTGCTAAAAATTTGAAACAGGCCATGAACATGGCCATTTTTTAAGATAAAGCTGCTCCTAGGATACAGATCACTTAAGAAAAATTCCTGATGTCAGTTATTGCTCCATAGACCTTCTCTGGGTTTTGCCCAGAGTAGGTTGGACTATAGGGGCAAAGCTGTTAGCACCTCACCTCACCTCACCTCACCATTCTCTTTTTCCTTCATGCATGCTTCAGTTCAGGTTGGCAAATGTATGTATAACTGATTGTGTTTGGTGGCCTCAGTTTTCATGTAGGTTTGCAAAGATTTTCATCCTTAAACTGTTATATCTACCATTAGCTCTCTTTCTTATGACTCTTGGTAGAGCTTTTCTTTAGCTGCATTGCTTCAGCTCTTTGTGCTATTTCGCTGGCCTAATAAATGTTAGAAGTTATGTGTTATCTGACATTTTTCAATTATGGTACATTGAGTTCTTTTGACTTCCTAGATACTACAACTGGACAACAGCAGCACCCCTTCTGCTGGCGATGCAGGCATTCCAGAAACCTTTGCCAAAGGTAAGGTTGACTAGATAAGTGATATTGTATTTTTGGAAAGAGAGAAGCAGAAACAAATTTTCATTTCTGTGAAAAGAATTTCTGTAATAAAGGAGGGCAAATAAGGAACTTCGATAGGGTTGGTTACAATTGATCAGCCATACCCCCTTTCTTTCTCTTTTTAAGAGTCTTTTTATTAGTAATCCAAAACATGAACGCAAATATAGTCATTTACATTATGTTCCAGTATTTTATTATTTTCTATCCTCCTTTACTGTAGCTATTTGCTGCCTGGTATCCTTGACCACCTACACTAATCCTCTGTAAGGCAAAGTTTCTCTGGGCCCAGTTGCATCTAAACTTTAATCCAGCTTCAAAATGAGAAAAGACAGCAACAACGTGATGAACCATTTTCTTCCCACGTTATCTAACCCAAAGCAGAATTTTCTGGGTTAAATAATAAGGCAGAAATACTGTTCATTGCTTTACTGATGCATTCTCTCGTTCTGAAAGTGAATCAAAATTCGTCCTAAAACTTGGGTGTAGCTGGGTGCTCTGTTTCTTTTTCTTGTCTTCCAGTCTTCTCATGCTTTTGTAGGTGAGAATGGAGGCATGCTTTTGTGTTATTTATGTATTTATTTATATTTACATTTATATGCCGCCCCATACCCGAGGGTCTCTGTTTTGGAATGTCTTCTTTGACAAAATTTTAGAAGCTACTCTAGCAGAAACAGATTTGCAATTTCATTTCTCCAGTGAACTAAGCTGAGGAAGGATTAGGAACATCATGGGTGTTTTTCCACTTAGCACTAGCACATTAAGGACCCATTAAGGACCCATTAAGTGCTAAGTGGAAAAACACCCCATGTTTCATTACCTATGCTACCTTAGGCATTATTATTAACACATAGTCTAGTTTTGTACTGTGAACAAATTTATAATTTCTTGGTCCTTAACATAGTTGTGTAGCAAACCTTTAGGACTGAGCAATTTACCTTGGCAGCTGAACATCTTTAGGAAAGCAGGCAACTTTGGGTTTTGTACATCTCTGTGTTGACTGTGATACTTTGACAACAGTATAATAGGCCTTTCTTTTGGCCTGAAAGCCACTTATCAGAGAAAAGCAGGTCTAAACTTTTTTTTATTATTCAAAAAATTAAATAGCTTATTAGTAATTATAGTAATTTCAGCTTGGAGCTAGTAGCAGACAATGTAAAAGAGTTTGGGGGCAAAATGCCTTCCTTGCCACACCCCACTTTGTGGGCTTGATTGGAAGCTCATGTGATACTGTCAAATCTTCCTTTGATCTAACCTGAAATAATTTGGGTCAAAGGAATATTTACCGGCACAGAATGGACTCCGGCACAGAATGTAGTGGGGAACTGGTTCTGTCTGTACGCAGTCACACCTCCTCTGCTTGGAATTTAAGTTTCCTTGACTAGATTCAAGGTATTAACTTTGACTTATAAGGCCCTAAATGACTTGGGCCCCAAATATCTAAAGGAACGCCTTCTCTCATACCGACCTGCCCGTGCCTTGAGATCCGAAGATGAGGCCCTCCTGGTTGTCCCACCACCTTCGGTAGTGAGGTTGGTGGGCACCCGGGAGAGAGCATTTTCAGTGGTGGCCCCCAGACTGTGGAATGGTCTCCCCAATGAGGTGCGCCATGCCCCTTCCTTGTTATCATTTAGGAAGGCTGTAAAAACATACCTTTTTGCCTTGGCCTTTGGCTGAGGAGATACATTCTCTCCCCAGTTATAGTTCTCATGAATACACTATGGAGCGAGCAGCTTATATCAGAATTTTTAACCAAGTACCTTGTTTTAATCTGTATTGTGTTTTTAATTGTGTTTTTAATATGTTTTAATCTGTATTCTGTTCTTAATATGTTTTTAAATATGTTGTCTGATTTGTTGTTACCCGCCTAGAGACCTTCGGGTATGGGGCGGGATAGAAATGGAAATAAATAAATAAATAAATATATTTCCATCCTGCTGCAGACCTTTCCATTAAGAAAGCTGAAGCCAAAGGTGTTTGATAGCAACATGCAGCTAGATCAGTATAGCTCAGTCTGTGTAACATTCAGCACAGGGACTCCCAGTCCAGGCAAAGAGTTCTGTGGAATTCTAGTATATCAGTTCAATCGAGAGCTAAATCTGATACTGCTACTGGCTGAGTCACCATTAGGAAAAGTGGTATACAGTCTACTCTTGTACTCTGTTCTTTATCATTTATGATTCATTAGAACCCTTACCAGTTTTTGTCCTGTTCATTAACTCAGAAGGATAATTCATACATGATTGCTGAAAACTTAATTTCTCAGCTCTATTATTGTATTTGGAACCTGAACCTGAATAGCTAATTTTGAAAGTTACTGTGATGTGAGGAGAGATGGAAATTCTCTTTTTGGTTGCTTTATCTTTGGTGGGCACTTGGCATATATGGATCAACATTTGCTAGTTACAGTCATCCAGTTCAATTTTTATTGGGGGTCAATTTTATTTCAGTGCTGGCTGTGTTGACAAAAGAAATACTTGGAGGGAACACAGTGAGGGGTCTCCCTAGTCCCCTTTTGTTCTTATTAGAGTAAAAAGTCATCTGTGCTCATGACTATTTACTGTCAGTGTTTTACGGAACTACAGTTCTTCTTGGTATAATGCTGTGATTTGGTTCTGGTAAATCATTGTGTTCATTCAATCCGTATTTGTTGAGTGGAGAATCGAGACTTGTGGAAGCAGTGAGCAGAAGAAAGACAGAGATGGTTCCCTCCTTTTCTTGGTTTGTCCTGAAGAGTTCTCCTGGCTCATGGCTAGTGGGGCCTTCCAGATGGCCTTCCAAATGGCAATTCAAGGAAGGTGAGGGCTTCTGCTAACAGCCCAGCACCATTCTTGGATTCCATTTCACATGATGGGCTTCCTTCGGGCTTAGTATTGTGCTTTGTCAAACTTGAGGTAGAATATGAGAAGAACCCCCACTAGGAAGTCTCTCTTCCTTGGTAAAAAAATCAGCATGCCTTTCCTGAGCAAGGATTAATTTACCTGGACCAGGAAGGTGTTGGGTGTTGGAGAAGAAGTGTTGATTTCCTCATCAGCCTAGTGCTACTGGGAGCATCTCTGGGCTGTTCTGTGCCTCTGGGAGGGAGGGTCAAGAAAGGAGAAGGTGGAAGCAAGTGTGCAGAGGAGAGGAATGGAGAAATAGAGAAGAGGTGGATTTTGTATGTTTGAAAAAAGAAGTACCTGAAAGCAGGAGAGGCTGGTGGGAGAGGGGAAGATGGGGAGCAAGGGAGGTAGGAAGGAACCGGCAGCATAGAAGCGTTGTGAGAAAATGAAGGCAGAAACAAAATCCCCATAGGGAAGTAAGCTGTTTTTAGGGGTGGAGAGTTGTTTCCTGCTGAGCCTTAAAGCAGGCTTGCTTTGACTGTGGAAGAAGAGGAACACAGAAAGAAAGCTCTTTCTTACTTGAAAATCCTCTTCAAGTAAATGCTGCTATCAGGGTCCTGGTCACATTCTTTAGTCCATCTTCATGTCTGACTACTCACACCTTTTTGTTTCTGTTTTATTTGTGGAATTTCCACTGAAGAAAGTCCAAATGGAGGGTAGAAAGCCCACAAATAAAAGAGATAGAAATGAAAAAGCGTGATCAGTCGGACCTGAAGATGGACTGAATAAAGTTTAAAGTGAAGGTGTGGCCATGGCCCAGGTTGTAAGATAAAAGTGAAGTTTTTCCGACTTGTTAGAGAAAAACCACACTGTTCAAAACCGTGTTATAAGAGAAATGATTGTAAATCACTTTGACTTAATAGAAACTAGTGGTTATTTGAATGTTGAGTGGTTTGGTTTAGCCTATACCATAAACTTCTTTCCTCACTAAATGGTTTTTAAGAAACATGAAGTCATCCTGAAGAGTTTCATAGCTATTAACCAAGTGCAGCCTACCATCTTGCCCATCTACATTATTTACCAACAGAATCCCTCATGGTTTTTACTAAGTAGCTGTGAAGTAGCAAATTTTTTTGCCCCACTCTCCTAACATTATACTAATGTCATGTTATGGTTTTTGTTTGTTTGTTCCCATTTTCCATTATTTTCAAAATTCCTAAGTGTTCTTGTTTAAGTTACATCCGTACAGTTCTGGACACCATTAGGTTTTGTTTTGACAAGATTTGTGGTCCACAGACAGTATGTTTCCTTTTTTACTTCTCTTTGCTTCTGTTGAAACTGTATGTGATTCGTTTCTTTAAAAAAATTTTTTTTGTTTGCATGAGTTAGATTATTTTATGTTTTGTTCCATTATTTATGTTACCATCCATTTATCATAGGCCACTGTGGATTCTATAATGAGGGATAAGATGCCAAAAAAAGGTGGAAGATGGTGGTTTTCATGGCGAGGGCGGACTACCTCTATCAAAGAGGTAAGTTTGGAAACTAGATGGACTGGTTAGCGAATTGTGTATAGTTTGAACTCTGCTTAATTCCTTATCATTAAAAACTGAGATTTTGGACTCTGTGTCATGGCAGTCCAAGTCTGACAGAAAAAGATGGGTTTTGTACATTTTTACCATCTTTTCTACGAGAGTTTTCCCTCTTTCTGCCCAATGAGGGCAACTAAGGGTCTTTGGAAGGCAATTTTTTGGAAACCTTCTTCAGACACATCATTGATTTAGATGCTGCCTGCTGACATTTAAGCATATACTTGCAACAGACAAAAAGGCTAGAAATTAGGGATGAGTGAAACAGCTTGAGATAAAACATCCCACACTCAAAGCCAAATGACTTTAAAAAAAGCTCAGTTCCTTCCCTTCTGTGGCAGTGATTTTTTTTCACTGTCTGAAAGGGGAGGGGAAAAAAGATTTCTTCCTTCTTATAGTAAAAAGGATAGATGAGGGTGGGGTTCCTTCCCCTTTTCCCCCCACAGGAAATAAGATTTAGCTGAATTTTGTTCTCAGCATGACAGTTCTCTCTTTTCTATCAGTCTGCTTGTACATGCTCTGCATATATTTCCCTCTGTGACCATAAGAAGATTGTTCTACTGGTTTCTGGGGAAGTTCACCTAAAGAGTGATCTATAAAAATGCTCTAGGAAGCAAATATGTCCAGGACATAAAAATTGTATTTTTTAAATGAAATTGCCTTCACCCTAGTGGGCATGCATAGATCAGGACTGCCTGAGGCAGAAAGGGCCCAGGTACAGACTGGGTGAGGTTACATTGGCTAGCACTATACTGGGTTTGTCCCTCAGCTGTTCTAATGCTCAACGTGAAGCAAGCAAAAGTCTTTTTAGCAGTTATTTCCTCCTGCCTGTCTGCACAGGCTGGCAATGATTTGCATTTATTTATGCTGCGAGAGGCAATTTAAGAATATAAGAAGAACCATGTTGGATCAAGCCACAGCCCATCTATTCCAGCATCTCACACCAACTGCTTCTGGTTTTCCAAATCCCAGAAAATGGCCTTAGAGGCATCCTGCCTGTCTCCCCAACCTGGAGGATATATATACCTAGGCATCCATTCTAATAGCCATTGATACATCTGTCCTCCATAAGTTTGTCTAACCCTTTCTTAAAGCTATTTGGGCTGGTTGCTGTCACCATCTCCTCTAGTAGTAAATTCAATTTCTTTCAAGATACAATGATATTAAGCCAACTTTTGGGGGCAATGTGTTGGCAGATAAGAAACTTTTGAGATTCTTTATACCAAAGAATTTTCCACTGACCGTTCCTGATCCTCTAGTACACACTTAGAAGCGGGTCTTGGATGGGAGATCTTCTGCAAGACAGAACACAGTCGATCTATTGGGACATTGTTGGTTGATGGTGTTTTTTGGCTCATTCACCTCATTTTTCTGCTGTGTATTGTTGTATCTTTTTATTTAGATGCTGCCTTCTCAAAATACTTGTTCAGAGTGGTGGACAGCATTGTAAGATTTAAAGTGGTACTATTCTAGAATTAAAGGAAAACTACAAAACACAAATAATAGATAACAGTACAGAACACTATATAACATTACAAACATAATTGGTTTTTCCTGTAATATTCTCAAGTTAAGAGTTTCAGAACACGGGCCACTTAATTTGTAATTTGGTCCTAGGCAGCTTTTTATTTTTTAAAAAATCACTGCTAATTATATGCAGAGGTTGGAGACAGAAGTTAGGGAAGAAACAGAAGCAGGGCCAAGAAGCAGTCCTCAGCTAGAACCACTGAGCTCTTATCAGCCACCTATGCTGATCAAAAAGTAAAAAATGCAATCATTTGCCATTTTATTGCTTCCTTGCAAAGTGTGTAGTTTTGAAAACCAGTTCTGCTCTTCATCTATTTATATTTCATCCATAGGAAACAAAGCCTGTGCAAGGTTTGAATGGAAAAGAAGAAACAAATATCACAAACAGGTATCAATGCAATCTATTTAAATTTTCAGTTTGAGGAGTGCTTTGAAATTCTTGTTTTGCTAGACACCTCAACAGTCTCATTGTGGGTGTTTTCCCACTGTCACTAGAAGTACCCATTAAGTACCCATTAATGGGTACAAAAATGCCATTACGTACCCATTAATGGGTGCTTAATGGGTACTTTTAGTGACAGTGGAAAAACACCCTGGAATAGGGTTGGTTAAGAGGAGTTGCCAATGCCATGTGTTTAACAGTTTGCATAGAGATATGGCCTATGTTTGCACAAGAGCACAGTTGAAGAACAGTAAATATAAGTTGTTCTGTTCTCAGGGTCCGTTGTGCTAGGCGAATCAAATTGGAAGAACTGGAATCAATTGCCAGATTACTCAGTGCCAACTTTCCATAGTCAGCATACCTTTCATAATATTATTCCAGCTAATGTGGTTTTACTCTAAACAGAAAAGGAGATAGCCCTTCACAGATACTGACAAATAAATAAATGCTGTTTTAGAAGCCTCTTTTATGCAAGACAAATTCTCTTTATTTACATTGATTAATAATGCAAGACCTGCTTAATATTCTTCATTTTGCCTATGGCAAAAGTTTCAACAGAGACTTTGATAGCAAAGCTAGAAAACAGGAGAAAAAAATATTAGATGCATTTTTGCACGTTGCTGTGCCGTAAAACAAACTGTGTGGTAGGCTGGTATGGTTGAAAGTTTTAAGTATTGGCAAATAACAGTTCAGGCCTTCTGCCAGGTTTGCCATCTTCAGGAAGACACGTGTTAATGATGAAAGTAAAAGTAAGTTAGGGCTAATTTATATTAAGTTAAATATTGTGAGCCAGTTTGGTCTAGTGGTTAGGGAACCAGACTCTTACCTGGAAATACCGGGTTCAATTCCGCCTTCCCCCATAAAGCCAGCTGGGTGACCTTGGGCTCATCACAGCTCTTTTCTGAGCTCTCACAGTCCCACCTATCTCACAGGGTGTTCTGTTGTGGGGAGAAGACCAGAAACTTTGTCAGCCGCTTTGAGTCCCCTTAAATGGGTGAGAAAAGCGGGGTAGAAAAGCCAACTCTCCTCCTCCTCCTCCTCCTTTCTTCTTCTTCAGGTTACTTCAACTCTTACAGAGTTCAGTCCAGACTCCTCTGGAACAGTTGAAGTCACTAGTAAATTTCCGCGCCAACTCATATATCTCATGTCCCAGAAATCATCTGGTTGATCCTACAGTTCTGTTTTACTATACTTGATTAGGTTACTGAATAAATTTGCTAAATATAATTGATCTGTTATGTTTCAGAATCAAAGATGAGTCTTCTTCAAGTGATGAAGACCCAAGAACTTCAAATCAAACTTTCGGAACATCATCAGCAAATCCAAATCACTCTTCTTTGCTGTCTGGAGTAGGATATAAAAAGACCCTTCGACTTAGTTCAGAACAGCTGGTAAGTTAGTTGTGTATTGAAAGCACGGGTGACAGTAATGAGTGTCCTATTTTCTACAAGTCTCCCATTTTCTCTCGACATGGGATTGTTCACACACCAGCCTGCCCCTCATCCTCAGAGGAACACTCTGTGACAGAAGCTGTGGATTAGAGAAAGTTTGGAAACATGAGGGACGCACATTGCTGCCCTTTAGTTGATTTTAAATGATGTTTAACACCAACATTTTAGATGTTACCTGCCCGGACACCTCTGGGTATAGGGCACGATAAAAATGTAAATAAACAAACAAGCACAGTTTAATATTGGAACTGTGGAGTGGCAAAGATGGCGTGATAACATGATTGAAAGATTCACTTTGCCTGCCCAGTAGGGATCCTGTGTGATTCATGATACATTGGTTTTCAGTCATTCTCCATAAGCTTAGTCCACACACCATGTTGACCTAGAATCTGTACAAAACTGTGGTCTTGGTGGGTCAGCTTGCTGATCGGCAAAGCAGCTATGAGCTTCTTCAGTTGCCTCAGACTGTTCCTTCCTCACAGTTTCTCGTTTACCCCCTCTTACTGGTGTCATATGCACAAAATGTTTGTAAGGGCCCTTCACTTCAGACTCTTCCTTTCATTCTGTCATCAGGGGATGGACTTGATATCCATGATTATTGTTGCTTTAAGAATTAATATGGGTTTGGTTTTCTGTGTATTTTTTTTAACAGAAAAGTCTGAACCTTAAGAATGGTCCTAATGATGTGATTTTCAGTGTAACAACTCAATATCAAGGAACTTGCCGCTGTGAAGGCACCATCTATTTGTGGAACTGGGATGACAAGGTTGTTATTTCTGACATTGATGGCACAATCACAAGGTATCTTTCCTATAGTATGCCAACTCCTCCATCAGGGATTCTCTTTATAAACACTGGTTTTTGAAACTTTGTTAAAGTAAAACCCAAACTCTGGAATCTCTCTTCAGATCATTCTGAACATTCTAATATAGCCAACAAAATTAGCATTGTCTAAGACGGTGATGGCCAACCTATGACACGCGTGTCACAAGTGACACGCCAAGCCCTTTTGGGTGACACACATGGCCACCCTGGCACCTGGGCATGTAGTGCTTGCTTGTTCTTGAAGCGTACGAAATACCAACTTTCAATTGAAGATTTAGCAACAAAAGTCACTAATGTAAAGAATTATTTGTTTTTGCTTTTAATAAAATACATATATCAAAAATATAACTTTTTTACTAGAGCCACAAATATCACAAAATTATGGATATTTCTAGATGTGACACAGCACCCGAGTTAAGCGAGATTTTCTTGTGAATTTTGACACACCGAGCTCAAAAGGTTCGCCATCACTGGTCTAAGAAGATGGTAGATGGTTATAATGAAATAGCTTTAAAGTTCTCAGATTTATTTTTGTGCTTTCAGATTTTCCCTTCTTTGTTTTTGAATTAAGCTCACAGTTACTGGAGAGATTGATGTTATTTTTGGTCCAACTCTCATGACCTAATACATAGTTACATCCTGTGGTGTATTTTTATATCTTTCACTGACTACTGTGAGTCCCCATAGGGATGAAACTGGTCATAGACTGCCTCCTGGTGGCCAATAAAAGTTTGAAAGCTGTTGAATCCCATAGATTTAAGGCAATGTAATCCTATAATTGGTAACAAGTAGTGATTGATAATGGGTTACTGTACCATTCAGTGTCTCTTCTCCTGGCTGATTCTCAGAAAGGTTCTGCTTCATATTTAATTTGGTAATTGAGAAGTTTAGAGGATGATCCAGTAGCTCTTCTGCATCAGCTTGTAGTGCCTCTAGTTATATTTTTTGTTTACAAATCATATAAATATGTGGCCTTTCTGCTGGAATACAGGTTGGCCTCATCTCCTGTCTACGTCAATCACATGATGCAGCAGCAGTTCATGAATGTGTTGTGCCAATATGATAGAAAGTAATAGGAAAGAAGCCTTCGTGCTTCTTAGTTCTTTTGGTAGGATTTGTGAACACAACAGTTGTAAATTATTGTACAATAATGCAGACTTCGTATTCGAAGAAGTGTAGATCCCTAGTATTTTGTAGCACTGTTCTAAGTCACCTGAAATGCAGATGTTCTTGTGGGGAAAAATTACGATTGAATTCTTACCACAAGTAAGGATTCGATTTGTAGTCACTTCAGCATCTTGTGAAATCAAGAGGGCTGTTTGGCCTGTGGAGCTTCTTTAAAGAATTTACCCTGAAGGATAGTCTGAAACTAAGTGGAACTAAACACTTTGAAAGATTTGAGCACTCTGTCTCACCACTATATTGTCATTTTATATTCACTTAGTTTTTTTTTCCATTTTCTAGGTCAGATACTCTAGGTCATATACTGCCCACCCTTGGTAAAGACTGGACACATCAAGGCATTGCCAAATTGTATCATAAAGTGAGCCAGTGAGTATTTTGGGTGATATTCCACTAATTCCGGCTTTCTTGAAAGTATTGGCATCTGTTGTGTACTCTAGTATTGCTTTTAAACTCATTACAGATACTTGGTCTTCTATTCACACCCTGTTCTAATCTTCTGTTCAGTTGTGATGTGTAAGTTCATTTTAAGCTTCATTTTAAATGAAGCTGCATTCCGTGTCTGTTTGGCATAACTGGATTGCCCCCTGCCTTTACTCATTATTAATATTTCAAAATAAACAAGGTGAGAAGACAGAATGATGAAAGGAGCTCTTGTTTAGCAGTCTGTGAAATCTGAAGCCCATTGAATTGGGGCTTGCGTATATGTGGCAGATATTAAAAATTTAGGTTTCCCTGGGCCCGTGCCCATTATCACTTAAAACGGTTTGAAAATGGTTTAAAAACGTTTTGGATCCTTGCTGTTCCCACAATCAAGTAAAACGGTTTAAAAACGGTTTGGATCCTCGTCGTTCCCATTCACAATCAGTTTTAGAGCTATCTTGAAGATTATTTGGCTTTAAAACGGAATTAAATAAACACCCGATTTTTCAGGTGTTTTCCCCAGTTTTACTTTTGAAACGTTTCTTCCCTATTGCTGTGGAAACGCTACAGCATTATCAGGGCAAATCCGTCATGAAATGGGTGGGATTTCTGCCAGCAGGACAGGACAGCCCATGGCCAGATTTTTAAAGTGCAGGGCTTTTTCAGCAGTTTCCTTCTCAGCCAGCCTCTCCCTGATCACAAAGTAACAGTTCAGGCCAGTGATGGTGAACCTTTTGAGCTCGGTGTGTCACAATTCGCAAGAAAACCTAGCTTAACTCGGGTGCTGTGTCACATCTAGAAATATCCATAATTTTGTGATATTTGTAGCTCTAGTAAAAAAAATTATATTTTTGCTATATGTATTTTATTAAAAGCAAAAACAAATAATTCTTTACATTAGTGACTTTTGTAGCTAAATCTTCAATTGAAAGTTGGTATTTCGTACACTTCAGGAACAAGCAAGCACTACACGCCCAGGTGCCAGGGTGACCAGGTGTGTCACCCAAAAGGGCTTGGCGTGTCACCTGTGACACGCGTGTCATAGGTTGGCCATGACCGGTTCAGGCAGTACTCCTTCACACCCAGGGACACAAATAACACTGTTGCCACATTGCCGGAGGAAGGAGCCGACAGGACAGCAGCAGCAGCAGTGTATGTATGTGTGTGTGTGTGAGAGACAGAGACAGGGAGGAGATCAGAAGATTCTACCCTTCAAGTTTTTCTTTTGCCTCAGACAAAGGGCTGCACTCTCTCTGTGTGTGTGTGCGCGCTTGAAGGATCTTACATTGCTATGGCCTTTTTTAAAAAGGAAAAGAAGGTGAGGGGACCAAGTTGATTGTTTTAAAAAAATACTTCCTGCAATAATCTGCATTGGCTTGGCTTGGCTTGCCTTGACAGACAACCTTTCCTCTTTCAAATGGGCAGGAAAAGGAGGGGGGAGGGGGCTGGGATTCCCCACGTCATCAGATCAAAGCCAGTGGGGAGAGTGGGGTGGGGAAAGGCTCAGGGGGGGAGAATGCTTTCCCCATCCCGTTTTTGGAAGCGTTTTAAATGGTAGGACAGTGGGGACAGAAAATTGGGGTTGAATCCGATGGCCAGATGCTGTTTGCTTCCTTTTAACATGCTTTACATATCGATGCAAATCCCGATGTAAATCTCGATGTATATTCCGTTTTATTCCTTAAATGGGAACTCGCCTCCTGTGTCTTAAATGGTTAACAGTGATACTATTGTTTACTTTTATTTATATTTACCTTATACCGAGAGGTCTCAGAGAAAGTCACAATAAAATCATTATTTAAACAGATTATTATTATTTTAAAAGCATCACTTGTATAGTGACAGTGCTTGCATGGAGAGGAGATGTTGTTCCCTCAGCTAAAGTCCAGGACAAAGAGGCATGCATCTTTACCAGTTGTCTGAACACATACAAAATGTGTGCCTGAAACATCTCAGTGGGGAGACTGTTTCCATAGTCTTGGGGCTACAACCAAGAATGCTCTGCTAACTATGGAAGGTGGTGGGACCTCCAGGAGGGCTTCACCAGTAGATCTTAGGGCATGGTCAGGTCTATAAGGGAGCAGGTGGTTCTTTTAGATACTTATACTGTAGCTGTGACCAAAAACTCTCAGTTACTTTGATTGCTTAACTGTGTCTGCATTTTGTGATGACAATGAGATATTCTCTTTTTCAAACAGAAATGGGTATAAGTTCCTGTACTGTTCAGCGCGTGCGATAGGAATGGCTGATATGACCCGTGGGTATTTGCACTGGGTTAATGAACGAGGAACTGTGCTACCTCAGGGTCCTTTGTTGCTCAGTCCCAGCAGTTTGTTCTCAGCTTTCCACAGGTACAGTAGAACCAAATCTTGTAAATGCTGAAATTCCACTGGTCAAGAGTAGAGAATTTCCCCCTTGTTGGCTCATGTGTTCGTGTTTTTCTGAAGTATTTTTTGAGTTTATCTTTAAAATGTTTAATTACAAAGAGCACTTGGGGGAGCGGAGAACAGCTGGCTTCGTTAGTAGTTGTTCAGCGTAGAATCTTATATGTATAGTTGTAAAATTCAGATTCTCCAGCATTTCAGGTCACTTGAGATAATTCTGATGAAGCCCTGTTGAAATGCAGGCACAAAAAATGTAAATGGAATGAAATTCATGTTTAACTTTAAATGGATTTGGGGTATAATGATTATATAAGCTTTGCACAAAACAAAATTTGAACGGCAATGGTTTTTTTAAAGCATTTATTGGATTTTTGTCCATTGTATCAAGTATTACTAGAATTGTTATGGACTCTGTTAAGTCTCATGTATGTATGATTAAGACATTTCTAAGGTCCCTCCCAATTAACGCCCATTGTGTAAATTAGTCTTTATCACCCCCCTTTTTTCTTTTTTCCCTGAAAAACAAAAATTGATCAAGCTCAGTTTGAGCAAAATGACAGCAAATTAGTTTTCTAATTTGAAAGGTGGCTATATTATGAATTGAAATGAAAAAGACCCAGCATATGTTTTCCTAGATTGTGTATCTGCATAGATTTGTGGACAATCCATCATGCTGAGAATGATTTTTTGGTTTTATTCATGCCTATTTCTAAAGAACACAGTAGTTTTCATAAAAGAAGCAAGATGGAGTGCTTAGTCCTCAGTCATGGTCAAACAAGATAGCGTGCTTAATTTCCCATTAATTCTGCTGGAGAAACTAGACTCATACTTTTTCTGAGTGGAGTTGGCTTTCAAGGAGCTAAACACTGACCAGGTAGTATGCACTTTGTTTTTAATTCTGCAAGTTGTCTATGGAAGCTTAAGAAACTCTTGAGAGTTCTTTTGGAAGACCTTGCATGTGGTCTGTCATGACTGGCAGAATGCTTAAAACATTACCTTTCTGTATCTTCTTTCATTGCAGGGAGGTGATAGAGAAGAAGCCAGAGAAGTTTAAAGTTCAGTGTCTAACTGACATAAAAAACTTGTTTTACCCCAGTGTAGAACCTTTCTATGCTGCTTTTGGTAATAGACCTGCAGTAAGTATCACTTATAACATTGTTTAATAAGAACGTATCCAAATAGTAATCTCTTTGTATCTGGCAGTATACTATTTATTTGGCTTACCAAACATTTCCTTGCGTGGGTTTTGCCACCAGCAGTCACTCTTCAACTTGCCCTTTCGGTAAGTGGAGATGGATGTGGACTTGGACATTAGTCCACACATGGGACTGGCCCAGACAGATTATGATTTTTGGATATTGTTTGTGCTGATAACCAGTAGTGTGCCACAAATTGGGACCTTGAAGATGGTAAGGGAGGGCAAGGCTCCTACTAGAAGCCTCCCTTTGATCTGCCTAAAGAGCATTTTCATCTGCCTTTCCTCACAACATGGTTTGGGAGATGAAAGGAGGCTTCCAATTGGGACACCACCACCCCACATCACTTACTGACCTTGTGGTTCTCCCTGAGTCACCACTGCTGAGTCACCACTGCTGATTACACAATAATCTTCCTCCTGCAGATGGGTGATGCATAAGCAATAGGGGTGTACAAGGGGTTCAGCCCTCAAAATATCCCAGATCACCTGTGCCTGTGTCTGTAAAAGAACTGAGCAAAACTAGAATTAGCACAGAGGCTTTTAAAAACAATGGTTTTTAAAGCATTTCTTCCTAGTGCTTCATGCTTCTAAGAGTACAACCAAATCCGGAGTTATCCATACCAATCTGAATCCTCAACCTGCTAACCCATCTTGGATAAAACCTAATAGAGTGGCCATTCTTATTGCTGTCCAGTGCTGATAAGAAAAGATTGCTAGTACTTTGTTTTTAAAAGCCTCTCTTAGTGGACCCCATGTGATCTGTGGCATTTTGTTGGGGGGGGGGAATCCACCCACATCCTCATATCAAATAAGCATTGCTAATGTTAATTATTTATTTTGTGCACGCTCCACAGAGTTTTAGATTATTTGGATTTATGGCATTGAATTAGCCATTTCTGGTGCATTCACACACACTTTATTTATTAATTTATATGCATTTTTATCTTGCCCTGGATCCAAAGGACTAAGGGCGAGTTACAGCAGTAAAAGCAAAATGTAAAAATAAACACACTAAAAACAATTACAATGCCTGAAAGTGTAAAGGGGAAACTTTCCTTAGCCAAAGGACAGGGTAAATAGGCACCCCTAAGGTACCTCCAGATATGGTTTCAAAACAGAGATTTTCCTAGGACTATATTGAGTTTTCCACACATAACTTTGGCAGTCCCAATATACTCCTGGGATCGTCCATTGAAAATGGCTATATAGGCATTATGGCAAATCCACCTCTATTGCTGGATTTTCTGTCATACTGGATGGTTTACCTTGTCTGTTGTTGCTTCATTGTGGAATTGCTGCTCTTGCAAAAGTACCTGCATGCAGGACTGTGGGAAAAAGTGAATAAATAAATAAAAGGGAAGTAGAAGAGCACTTTTACAAGAGCAGCAGTGCTGCAAAGAAACGACAGATCGGGTAAGAGCCTGGGATTTCTTCCTGCTATTTGGCAGGGGCAGCAAGAGGAATGTGCAGAATCTGAACAAGCTCCTGCAGTTTTCTGTTGCCGCCTGGAAGGCACCACACTGTACTGAGCAACTTAGGGGATAATGAGAACCGGAGTTCTTATAGAGATGAGAGGGTAATGCCAGTCTCCTGAAGACAGCTCTCTTCTGGGATAGCTGAAGGAATGAAAAAGCCCCTAGTTATGGGAAGCATTTCTATTAATTACAATATTGGTGTATTGTATCCAGCTTCTACAGGGCCTTGCACCATACTTGTCGAAGTGATAATTTTACATTTTTTTAAAAAAATATTCTAAATATTTTTATTATGAATATGAACTCAATACAATTTGAAAGCATTACATGAACATAGAGGTTATTGGATTACACTGTTATCATGTTCAAATGTATGCACACTGCAGTTTTTTTAACTGAGATTGTATTCTACATTCAACTGGAATTATTACAATAAAAACAATGAATTCTCGGTGGATAAGTTCATTATCACGGCTACACTGTTTGTATTTCCTAAACAGTGGTGTGGTGAACTGTTAATAGCATAATAGGACCCTGTCAGTGACGCCTTATTGGGCAAATTTGGCTATCATGGACAAACTAAGCTTTGAGTGTTGTGAGCCAGTTTGGTCTAGTGGTTAGGGAGCCGGACTCTTATCTGGGAATACTGGTTTTGTTTCCGCCCTCCCCCACAAAGCCAGCTGGGTAACCTTGGGCTAGTCACAGCTCTCTTCTGAGCTCTCACAGCCCCACCTACCACACAGGGGACTTTGAGTCAGGCACTTTGAGTCCCCTTAAATGGGTGAGAAAAGCAGGGTAGAAAAGCCAACTTCTTCTTCTACTGGAGCTGTTCCTTGGGTTCAAATGCTTTCAGTGTAAGGCTGCATCCCCACAATGGGAGATTGCAGTGACTTTCTGGTGGGAGCCCCTGCTCCCCCTGAAGACAAGGCATTCATTGTCTGAACATCCACATGCCTCAAGAAACCCATTTTCTGTCCATTAAAAAAAAAGCCACCAAGTGGAGCTTGGTGAAACTACTTGTATCTACATGGTGACAACACAAGTACCAATGCCTTCAGAATTCTTCTTCACATTCTTCAGGTTTACTGTAACCTTGGTTTGTCTCATTTAATGTAACACATAATAGCTGCTGTACAGCAAGAACTGAAGGAAGAAATTAGAATGTGAGAGATGGAGAGAGAAAGCATTTGGCTGCCTTGCATATTTCTTGTGACAAAATCGAAAAATTTACATAAGCTCTGAACTGGACATGAGAATTCAAAGATAACACTAAATAGGCACAAACATAGCTCTCTGGTGTTGATTTTTGCCCCGTATGGTGCCTGAGAAGCTTTTAAATTTAAATGTAAATCGGGTGGCTTAAAATTTTAGAAGTATCTCCAGGATGTGTTTTTATAAAATCAATGGGTTTGGGTTTATTTTGAGGAGAGTCTCATTTTCTTCTTGTTTATATTGTAGGATGTGTATTCATACAAACAAGTAGGAGTTTCACTCAATAGAATATTCACTGTAAACCCTAAAGGGGAACTCATTCAGGAGCATGCAAAGACCAACATTTCTTCGTGAGTATCGACTCGTTTGCTCATAATGTGAGCCTTTGATGGCCCAAAATTACAACAGTAATTAACTAGACCACCCCTGAAATCAGACTGCGGCGCTATCAACATTTGCTTTGATTATAGGCCATAGAATCTCTCTTTGATTTATAATATAGTATTAATTATCCCACAGGGTATTTTGTTTTCTTTACTTAAACAAAACATTTTTTCCTCTTAACATTTACAGGTTTGTTGTTTTATATACCCTCTGAGCCCCCTGTGTTAACTCTGCGCTGTGTGCTTTTGCATTAGCACAAAGATGGCTGCACCCCTATTGAGATACCTTCTAAATTTTTTCTGCTTTCCAAGACCCATTGGATTTTGGTTACAGCAGAGAGCAGTCTATAAGTAGACTGCTGTGCTTTTCTGTTTACCTGGCATGCTGGTGGAAATGCAAACTGCCCTCCTTCATGGTTAACTGATCAATCGTTAAAAGAGCTGTGAAGAGTAATACTTCCCCAGTTTGCCAGCTGATCTGCCTAGGGATATGTGCTCACGTGCAAAGAGGGGAGGGCTGGATCCTGCCTCTGCTGGCATGGAGACAAAACAAGGCTGCAGCCCCTGGGCCGTAACACATTTAGCAAAAACAACATTGCATTTGGAGAAAACCAACTGACTGGTTTGTTTCATTTGCCTCCTAATTCTTCTCCCGTGAAGCGTCAGTGAAAGTAGCAGCATGAATGTTTTAACATGAAGTTTTTTTACTGTCAGCTGATCTTAGTAATCCAAGTTGTCATTTTTCCCTCCCCAGGTATGTGAGACTCTGTGAAGTGGTAGACCACATCTTTCCCTTGTTAAAAAGAAGCCACTCTTCAGATTTCCCATGTTCTGACACTTACAGTCAGTTCACGTACTGGAGGGATCCGTTGCCGCCTTTTGAAAATCAGGACGTTCATTCTCAAGACCCATAACTACCTGCTAAGTCCTTTGGACAGCCATTCAAAGGGTCACGGGCTTTGCACTTGGGTGACACAGCTGGATTTTTGCCACTTAAGAGTTTGCCTGAAGTTTTGGATGTAGTGAACATTTGTTAAATGCCAGTTCAGAAATTTTCTTTTGTTCTTTAAAGTAACATTTCTGAATACTGCACTCCAAGCTTTTCTCCACTTCCAGACTCAAGATGTGCCATACAGTCTTACCGTAGAAGGACCTTTACTAGTGCCGTGGCACTGTGATTCTCACATGCAGATGAACTCCATACAGTGTTGGATGTATTTCCAGTATGAAATAACACTGGGGCCTTCTGGCCCCCAGTTTTTCAGGTAGAGAATGAAATAACTTTAAGCATCCGAGCAGAAATACACTGTTTCGCTCTTGTTCTTTTCTAATCTTTTTTAAAAAATATGCCCTCCATCTAAGTGTTAGCAAAATATGATGAAATCTAATGAACATAATTTTCATGCAATCTGCCGTACACCTATAGCCAACAGAATTCTCCTCATTTGTCCCTTCTGCCTTGAGGTTTTTGCTTTTTTAAGGCTGAGAGACATTTCAAAAGTCCTTGCGTGTTTACTGCTAATATTCATAATTGTGAAACCCTCCTCTGAAAGGAGAGAGCAGCTAGGAACAGACTTATGCTGTCCGCTGGTGGTGTACTACTGACTCCTTTACCACAATTAGCAAGAAAGGGAAAATATATTTTTTTCTCTGTATAGGACCTTATTAAATGCCAAAGGAAGCAATTTTGCTAGAATAATTATACCCACAAGCTATTGTATAATATAAGTCATATTTTTATGTCTTACACAAAGGGTCTCTCCAAACGGCATGGGGGAAACACTGGTTCTTTGAGAAATATCCTTCTTAAGAGAGAGATACAGCCATCAGGCCTTTGGCAGTGTAAAACATCTCTGAATAATGAGTTCCTAGAGTGTTCCCACAGAGCATGCTAGACACTAGGGGTGTTTCCGCACTGGATGCGGAAACCTCATTAAACATACATTTAAAACACCTACTTCACTTCCGCACTGGAGACCTCTTTCCGGACCCTTGGAGACGGCCGCTTCTGCATTTTGGCGCGTGAGATCTGTTTCTAAAACGGGTCTCTCTGCCAAAAACCGGATTAAAATGAAGACCTAAAAAATTAGGTCTTCAGTCCGCCCCTTCGCCTGGATCCATGTGGAAGCAGTACACTTCCACACATGACCAGGTGAAGGGACGGATGTCCTGGCAGCTGCCCTGTTGGGAGGGGCGGAAGCAGGTTGGCCTGCCTCGGAAACCCCTCCCTCGCATGATGCGTGCCACCAGAAATACGGTGACTGGCAGCTGCCTGCTCCAGTCCCATGGTTCCAGGGGTGGCGTTGGCGGCATGGAAATCTGGTGGACTTTTGGAATGGGTGCTGTGGCTTCCGCACAGCAACCAGACCATCTGTCCTGCTGGATCCAGCCTCCCCACGCGTGGGCTCTTCAGATCCGTCCCTATTTGGGACAGATTCTCGGGAGGTCAGATTGCCAAAAAACGGATCTTCTTTGATCCGTTTTCCGGTGGAAAATGCGGAAGCACCCTAGATCATCTGATAGGATGTCAGCACTTTTTAGATCGTGCAGGAAATTGAGTTTAAGCAGTGTTTTTCCTTAATAGCCATGGCCCCAACATAGAATTTTGGCTGCAGACAGAGTAGTTCCTTCTGTCAGGTCAGCTAGGGAAAGTTGAACGCAGAACTGGTCTGTCTTTCCTGGTACATGCAAAGGATAGAGGTAAGATGCTTAATTTAGGTAGTGATATAAAATGATCACTGTTTGATGCTTTCTTCTGATCTTGTTAGACAATAACATAGTCAGTCTGATGGTCAAACTTTCTTAAATATGAGGCCTTTTTGCATTAGGCCTTTTGGAACGTGTGTAGGACATGCCGAGACGGAGCATTCGCTCCTCTGGGCCAGCGGTTCCGTTCGGAACCACCCCATCCCATCCCAGCGTGTCCTACACGTGTTCCGGATGTAGAGCACTTAATTGTGCTCTACACCTGGCCCAGCACGTTCTGTCCCATCCCCGGCCATTCTGCAGCTGTTCAGGGAGGGAAGCGTTTGCACGCCTCCCTCCCTGACAGATGCAGGCCCCTCCCCAGGCCTGTCTGGATTGGGTCCTGCTGGACCCAGGGGCAGGCAGTCCTGGCGCTGTCCCTTCCCCAGTTCGTGCGGATTCTAGGAGACAGGATTTTGTCCCCTAGGGCCCGCAGGGACCTGCACAGGCAACCCCCATGGGGTCAGGCCAAACTTTCTTAAATCTCCCTAAAATACTATTATTTAAATTACGTTTTAGTCTTTACATGATTGGTTGAATGTGACTTCCTTTGTATAACATATTTTTGATAGTTATTTTTGCTTTTATGTGATTGGTAAATGGCTAATGCAGTCCTAGAAACATTCAGTAATTAATCTGGCCTCACACACCATTAATATTGGTAGACTGAATCTCCGTTCCACAGTGCCTCTGGCTTGCTGCTACATTGCGTCTTCCTTCTGCATCACCATTACCTTACCAGCGTGGACTTCCAAGCTTCCCCAAAACCTCAATTTTCCATACTGGCAGTTACTTGTATAACACAGCTCTGTACTATATGGTGAACCAAACCACAGCATTATACAAGGGTTTGCTGTAATTTCCACAGGAAGAGTGCTTAGCTTTTCTGCCTGAAGTAGCAATGTCATGCAGACTGGACCTGTAGCTGCAGGCAAAAGAGCAGTGATGTGATTAGAAGCCTTGGTTATTTGTACCCAGTCTACTCAGTTGCCCACTTAGGCAAGACTTCCCATTGTTCTGCTGCTTTGCCCCCCAGGGCCCTTATTCCTGGGTGATCTCTGCATTGAAATTGTAGCCAGAAATTGGTTTACTTTTCACATTTAATGGATGGAGCAAGGAGATCTAGAAGCACCTTAGAGACTAACGAAGAGACAGTAGTTGGTAGCTTGAGCTTTTGTAGACTAAGGGCTTTTTCACTCTTAGCTTTCTAGGATGCCCTTGCATTTTCTGGCTGCTCCGTTTGCACGCTGTGGCACTTCCTCTGTCCCAGAGTGGCCCAGAATGTGTGAGGGCATCCTGATCTTCCACAGCTGTAGAGCAGCTTCACCAGGAGATAGGGAGCTCCCAGTAAGCTCCCAGATGCAGCATTTGCTCCTGCTTCCTGGGCAAATGCTGCGTAGGGGCAGGGTGCAAAGCTGTGCCATGTTTCAGTCATATGCATGCTGAAAGTTGCTATGGCTGCCCATATTGCAAGGGCCACTAGGTAAGTTGGCGACAGTGCTGGCGCTTGCAGTGCAAATTCTGGCCATCATCCCTAAACTTAACTTCAGTGGGCTTTGGTTTCCTACTTAAGTGCGAGCAGGCCCAAAGCCTACTTCAAGCATCTCTAACTGTACCAAGTACTTACATTGACTGTTGCTCCACTGAGATCATGGATTCCTCAGACCTGTATAAATATCTATGGGATTCTCAGCGAATTCTCATGTTATGCGCTGGCATTGTAGTACGTCAAACTATTCTATAAAGCATATTTGAAGGCCAGCACTGTATTTTGTCCATGATGCTACTCTATACACCTGCAAGTGTACTTGGCTACAGTGCTGGCATAAGTACATTTCACTTAAGAGTTATGACATTGGTGGATAATTGTTGAGAAAAAATACCTTTATACCTACTTTTAGCTTTGTTGTTAGGAAAGACCAAAAAGAAAAAAGACAAGACAAGCAGGGGAGAGACTTCTTACATAATTTCACTTTTGCTGTGCAGTTCTTACTTATACATTTCAAACTGCTGTGTTGAATTTTGTGGGAAAAGCAAAATAATGGAATGGCTGACTCTTACTCTTTCTATGAAAGAACAAATGATATTTGCTTTGAGTTTTTAAGTGCTTTTCTGTTACAGGAAAAAGTGGTACCTTAATTCTAATGCGCTCTAAATGCACAGATGGGAAATACATGCTCTGTTTACCCATCTTCTCAATTTGAATATGCAAAAAAGTGAACTCATGTTCATTTTCATACATTTAATTCTATAAAGTGCTAATGTACTGGGGAAGAAAATCATAATATTGAAAATCCCAAATAATGTTAATAAAATTGAGAGTTTTAGGGGATTTCATTTTATTTCATTTTATTTAGGAGAATTTTATTAGTCCCCCCCCCGTCCCCCCGTCCCCCGTCCCCGGAAACAACTCCCTTTGTATGTATGCAGTATTGCAGTGAACAAAAGAAAACATTTTGATGAAGTGCTGAATGCAAAGAGGTTATACATTGTAATAAATGCAATTCAATTAAAATGTTCTGAATATCCACTTGCGTTGTGCTTTGATTCTTTAAAGAAAATTATTTAGATGCAAAGAATGATTCAGTCTAAACGTTTTTTTGACAATCGTAATTTAAGCAGGTAGTAAATTGTCTCACTGAATCTGTTCTATAAGCTCAGTGGGTGCATGGTTGCAGTTGTGGAGCAAACAGTCTGGAAAGCAGAGGGTTGCCAGTTCAATCTCAAGTCTCTCCGTAGAATGGGAAGCCATTTCTGAATCCATGCCAAGAAACTGCACAGAGCCATCTCTGGAGGCACCCACGCAATCAACCAGAGTCAGACTGGACTTGGTACCCAATGAAAGCTCCTGAGACTAGGGGTGTGCACAAATTGGATTTTTGGGATTCAATTCAAACTGAATACCCAAAAATTTGATTCAATTTGAAACTTTGAAATTTGAATTTAACCAAATTCTATTTGAATCTACTAGTTCAAATTCTTTATTCAAATTGCACTTACAAATGTTGACAACATATGTGCCTGTACGCATCATTACGCATCCCGTATTCATCCGTATATGTCCATATGCACATCGTAATTATCCTGTATGCAACCTGTTTTCATCCCATAAGGATCCGTAGAAATGCACACAGATGCTGGGAAGTTGTGTATCTGTAAATACACATCATGTACAGACCCATAATTTGAACAAATAGATCCGAAATTTGAATGTCATTCAAATCTTTTAATTTAATTTATAATTTGAATGTTGAAATTCAGCCAGATTTGATCGATTTTCTAATACCTTCAAATACTTGTGCACACCCCTACCAGAGACCCCCCAAAAGCTTACCTTATCAGAGTATTTAAAATTGCATGCTCTGGGTGCATGTGGATTTGCCTGAGTGCAGTTTCTGACCACTGCTCTAGGAGTCAGAAGGTGCTCCAAGACTTTGTTCACCAGTAGTCTGTATTTTCTCTGTTGGTTTTATATCTATATATCATCTGTACATCGATGGTGATACAGACCTGCATGTTGTTGAGGCTGGGAAGAAAGAGTTCATTGTAGCCTGGCCTTGACTAATAACGCTAGCTCAGTTTTCTAGCATAGGAAGCTCTTAGGTTCAGCGAAGCATTTCAGAATCTTAATGGGATGTTTAGTTCACACGCTACATACGCTCTTACGTAGGCCGCTTTTAGGGGAATGATTGATTTGTTAGATTAACGTTGCCAAAATGCTAACCAAGCCAGCCAGCCAAACAAAGCAAACCATCTCCTTTATTGGTAGCTCTTACCGGACGCAGCTGAGGGAGCCGGATTGCTATCTAGAGTGGCTCGGCGCGGGAATGATGTTGCCTTTCCCAAAGGTTTGATTTCACCAAGTTCTAAAAGCCACTTGCAGTGTCAGGTCACTGCTGACAAGAGTCCCTTTAATTGATTCAGGAAATTCATCTTCCATGGCTTTTAACTAAGTGGCCCCTTCCGGTTACTCATTCATTGTTTTCTGCACAGAAGCTTGCTGCGGTGTTCAGTTTCAAGGATGAAAATGTAACCCTGACGCCACTGGCCCTTTCTTCTTTATTTCCCCTTTCAGCTTGTCTGCTGGAACTTTCACAAGGAGAGTATTTTCTTTGGCAGGCAAAAAAATATAAATGGGCTACAGCAGTCGTTCAGGTTTCTAGCAGATCGGAGACACATCCTGTTCCGAGGTAGCTAAAAAGAGATCTCCTGCAAGTTGAGAAGATGGCAAACTAGACTTGGTTAAGTCATTGAGCTTTTAACGTGGGAAGAAACAAAGGAAAACCTTGAAGCTTCTTTCTACCCCAAATCTTCAGTTTTAGAACAAATAAATATTCAAAAAGTAAAGGCTAAAGCAGAATTTAGAATAGCTTAAAATGATAGATTTTCAAGTATAGTTTATGGGTGTTTTTCCACTGTCAATTGTACCCATTTTTGCACCCATTTTTGTACCTTTTGGCTGTGAGCCGGATGATCCCATTTCCACTACGGCACCCATTTTGAACCCGATTGTTTCCACTGCCGTGGGGGAAATCTGGATCTTTTTGGCCTTTAATCCGGATTTTCTGTAGACCCCATTAATGGGGTCTACAATGGGGTCTTCTGCCAGAAAATCTGGATTAAAGGGAGCCTGTTTCCACTGGAAACAGGCAATGGGGTCCAAAGGAGGGTAGGGGGAGGGGATACACCTTCGACCCCCCCCCAACATTGGCTTTGAAGTCACTTCGAAGTCACTTCAAATTTGACTTCACATTCACTTCGAAGTGACTTCGAAGTCAGCTTCGAAAGTTGAGCTCATGCTTCGAAGTCACTTCGAAATCACTTCGAAGTCACTTCGAAATCACGTTGAAGTTGCTTCGAAGACTGCCCTCCCTGCCCCACAAAACACCTGGGGTAATGGACCGACCCCTTGTGGGTCGATCCGGATTCCCCAGATGGGTGCAAAGCTGTTTCCACAGCAGGGGTGTTAGCACTCATTTCTAATGGGTGCTACACCTCCTGTGGAAACACATTGGGTGCTTCCCTTAATCTGGATCTACTTGATCCGGATCTACTAGATCCGGATTAAGAAATGTACCCATTCCTTAGATCCGGATCTTCTTAGATCCAGATCTAAGGGCTGCAGTGGAAAAACACCCTATATTGAATTGAAACAGGAATATACTGCTTTGTTGCTTTACAAAATGCAAAAGTGCTTTAAAATATAAAGTTAAAAACAGCCAAGTGGTGAAAACAGGGGGTCTTTTCACACTCTGCTTCCTGGCTCTGGAAAGCAAATAGCGAGATGATCCAAGTATGCACTAAGCATCAGTATTTGCAGATGCTCAGTGCATACTGGTGTGTCACACTATACCTTACCTGCCTGAATGTTGCTGCTGGGAGCCGCCATCTTGGTCATGGCCATCATGCTTGTGTGGGGGCCAAAAAAGCTGGCTGCACACGTGTGGCGGAGGTGATTACACACTTCAGTGTAGTTTACACCACTGAAATACCCAGGTGTGTGCCGGCCCATAGCTGTCTAATTAACCAGTGATTATTCTTGTGGGGTTTCACTCTGGTGTATTGCTTGTTAATACTATTCTTGGGAAGCAACTTGAGCCGGCCTATGGCCTTCTATACTTTTTGGAGGGGTGGATTTATAACACTTCAAAGTTGCCCTTCATCATAGCACAGTATGAAATATTTAACCAATAAAAGATTTGTCAATAAAATACAATGGAGAAATACTTTCCCCATGTTCCCATGCACCCATTTAGGCTGTCGAGCCCTTGTGGCTAAGTAGATGCAACCAGACTCAAAATGCCTTCCGTGGTTTTGAGGATGACAATGCAGTAAGAAACAGAAGCATCGCTGTTCCAGATCCCACGCCCTCAACCCCCCCGCCCCCCCCCGGCTACAGAGATTAGTTTAAAAGTTTCCATTGCAAGAAACCTTAAGGCAGTGCAGGCTGCTGGTGGTCATGTTGCAAAGGGAAGGATAAAATAAGCCACATGCTGTGATTTCTATAACAACAGGAGCTCCTGTGGATGTAATTAAAGAATAACAAGCACGGTAGGCCTTAAGCTTAGCGTCTGGTATGGTCCTCCTCAGATGTGCTGTTAGGGGAGAAGGCACAGCTGCTGAGCAGAGAATGCCTGGCACAGCAGATATCTAAAAAATATCGTGGTGGTGGTGGGGGTTATTTCTAGATAGATTCCACATAAGCTTGTACTATGGATTTCTGCAGAGAAGGGGTGCAAAAAGGCCAGAGATTGGGATGTACACGGATATTCATAACATGCAATATTTCTACGAATTCGGACATTCGTATGTGAATCGAATGTTACGACATTCGTATATTGACATTCGTATTTGAACGAATGCTTCAGAAGATTTGTGAACCGGGGAGGTGGGAAAACGGCCATGCCAGTGACCTCTGCAACGGATTCAGAGTGCATTCAACAATGATAGTGGACTCAAAGTGGATTCAGGGCAGATTTGGCGCTTTCAGAGCGGATACATTTTAGATACATATTGATAAGTGACAGATATGTATCAGATCCGTACGCGCTCATATCGAGTATTCGTACAAATACATTCGTATCGAATAAAATCCTACCATATTCTAAGGGGATCTATTTGAACGAATATGAATTTTCTTACATTCGATTTGATACAAGCTGAATCCAGACATCCTTAGCAATTCAGGAAAGCTCCAGCTGTTGCAGCGTCTTCTGCGTGGCCATGATGAAGCACAAGAACCTGGCTCTCTTTTGCAACTGCCTACTCTGCTCTTGATAGCAGCTTGCCATGGATCTACTCTAGATGGCACACTGCAATCTCTGCCATAGGCAAAAGGGGGTGACTGCTTGGGCACCAGGACATCTTAGCAGATCAGCCAAGCCTCATGAATATGCAGAATTGGAACGAGTTTTCAGACATAAGGCTCAGCAGCTAAGAAAACACTTCATTTGTCATCTGTTACTCAGTTATTAAGCTGTGGCTGATTCTTTTCGTAACCCCATGAGCTTTAGCCAACCCATGTGTACTCAATAAACTGCCAGCTCCAGTTCTGACACAAGTTACCATGCAGCCTAAAATAGGGACGTGCAGGAATATTCGCAACGTTTGTTATTCATCCGAATTCGGACAACCGTACACAAATTGAATGTTCGTACATTAACATTTGTATGAATACGAATGTTTTGGACATCCGTTAAACGGGAAGTGGGAAAGTGGCTGCGCCACACATCTGCAATGTATCCAGATTGCATTTGACATGGATTGAGAGCGGATTTAAAGTGGATTCAGGTTGAATTTGACACTTTCAGAGCACAGATCTGTTACGGGATACCTACCGGATACCTATTAGTTCGTATCAGGTATATATATTTGTTCGTATTGGATACATATTGGATATTCGTATTAATTCGCACGAATACATTCATATTTAATAGAATCCTACCACATTTGAAGGGGATCTATTTGAACAAATATGGATTTTCTACCATTCAAGGCAAAAAAAACCCATTCGTGTACATCCCTAACCCAAAATGTGAAGCACTTAAAACGACAAGAGCTGAAGGACGCCAGACAAACCTCGTTGTGTTTCAAAATGTAACGAGTGTAGAATGAGGCGAGTTCCAAGTGTGCACCGACCTCGAAGAACTGATCCTCAGCCAGTGCTCATCACCTGGGCGTGGCCACTCTGCTAAAAATAAAAATAATAACCACCAAAAGCAACTCAGCCAACCCAGTCTGGCCAGGTGGAACAGCTTGGCATGACTAAATGTATCACCTTCAGCCTGACTTCGCCCTAAGCCAAGCTTTTGTGTCACTAAATCGGTGAAAGCGTGGAAGGCGATTTGAAATCAGAACTGCTCTGCATCTGTTTGCCCAAAATCTTTGCCAAATGGCACAGTGGCCAGCTGTTTCTCTAACCCCAAGACTTCAGGAATTGAAAGAAGAGGGAAAGAAAAGGAGTTGGCTTTTATACCCGGCTTTTCTCAACCATTTAGGGGACTCAAAGCGCCTGGCAAAGACACAGGGGCTGTGAAAGTTCAAAAGAGAACTGTGACTAGCCCAAGTTCACCCAGCAGGCTTCGTGGGGGAGTGTGGAATCAAACCCAGAGACTGCAAGATATGAGTCTGGCACTCTACCGCAAGACCAGACTGGCTCACATGCCCTATTTAAAAGGATTCTCGCTCTGGACACTTTCTTCCGGAGGATAGGCTGCTGGAAATTCTTGATGGATATTTATTCACCCAGAAGTAGGTCTCGTGGTGTTCAGTGGGACCTACCCTCAGGTATAAACAACTTAGGTATGATCTACAATTTTTCTTTTCTCGAGAAGTGTCGTTTCAAAGTTCAAAGAGGGAAGTGAGGCTGGAAAAAGACTGCACAGAGCTAGAACATCTGCATGCAGAACGGAAGGTGGTTTCTGTGTCAGACAAAGGCAGGAGAGGTCATCAATCACGTGAGCTTCAAGTTCAAGCCATCTGGCTTGTCTGTTGTAACACCAGGTGTTACAGGCTAGGGAAGATTTCCTGTGTTGCAACATTGGCTCAGAAGAATAAGCAGGCAGCAGGCGGCCTGCCTCTAGCGCGGCAGTGCAGAGAGCCGTATATCACTTCTATTGCTAGAGTGTAAAATGTAAAGGAAAGAAGCCAGTCATGAGTTTTCATACTATTTGGGGCCTCCGGCTTCCAGGAAAATATCGTAAGAGTTTTCCCTTTGTGTCCTGAGAGTATCTAAAGACAAGGGAGGGGGATTCCATGGTGGATTCATAAAGAAAGTGCTGTTAACTTCCTTTGTTGTCAGGCGGCCATACATTCGATTTTGCAGGTAGATTCCTCTTTTACCTCCATTGTTGTCCTGCCAAGGCTTGCTTAATAGGCAAGAACTGGAAAAACAAAAGGGTTTAGGAGGCCTTGATGTTGCCCTGGAAGTGTTACTGCCAGGGCAACAGACAGAGCAGGCACATGGGTCATGGTTGCCTTTGCCAGGGTGAGCTGTTGATGTATTTATTTTTACAAAGTTGTAACTAGGGATGTGTTTTTTTGACATATTCATACGAATGTCAGTCTCCGGATACTGTAACATTAATTTTGTGTACAAATATCCAAATCCATATGAATTTGTATGGATATTCATGCACATCCCTAGTTGTAAGTAGTTCTAGAAAGGATGATTAACATATTTGTTCTTTTTGCAGATGGTGACTTTGATGATGGTGGCCGCCTACTTGCGGGGTTCCTCGGGGGTTGATCTTATCTCCCGTGCTTTTTAATATCTATATGAAGCATGTCATGCATAGGCAGATGGCACCCAGCTCTCTCTCTCCGTGCTGTTAAATCAGAAGAGGTAGCTGAAGTGCTTGACAGGTGCCTGGAAGCAGTAATGAGCTGGATGAGGCCGATAAATTGAAGCTGAATCCAGACAAGACAGAGGTGCTGTGTGTCACTGGGTTTCTGGTCCGTGAAATTGGGAGGTATCCTGTCCTTGACAGGATTGAAATGCCCTGGAAGGGACAGGTGTGAATTCTGGGGGTGCCCTTTGACACTGTGCTAACATTTGAACCTCAGGTGGAGGCCATGATCAGAATTGTCTATTTCCAACTATGGCAGGTCAACCGCTAAGGCCCCTTATGGACAGAGATGAAGATCATAGGTTGCTTTAGATTCTACTGGATTTGGGGATTGTTAGCTGGGAAAAGAAAGGCCAATTTTCTAATAACTGCCACTTTAGAGTGATGCTATTTATATTAAGTGCTGTGAACCTCTTCAAGAGGTTTAGTAAGAAATGGTATAGAAATGGTGTAAATAAGGAATGCACAGCCTCCTCTTTGCTTGCCTGAAATATTATTTGTTAGTCTTACTTCAACTGGGACGTGCAGCAGAGTGTTGCAGTGTGAAGTGGTTGTGGTTTCTAGCTGGCCTGCATGCTGTATTTGCTTGGAGAACACTCTAGGATTGTGCCAAACCAAAGTTCAGCAGGCCTCTGGATAACAATTAGGACAGCCCTGGTACAGAACTTATGGCCAAAGCAAAACCCTGTGGGCCAGCTCAGCAGTTCATATGGCTGTTTCCATATGTTTCTGGTCCAACACAAACACTGGCAGGACATACCCTCAATCTGGTTTTTGCCATGGGCAGGTTGGTGAGAATCTGTTGATAGGAGTGCTGGTGATAAGATTATTGTCATGGATGGATCACTCGCTGGTGAGACTTGGATTCACAGTGGTAGGTCCACTCCAAAGGGCTGTGGAACCCATTAAAATGGTCTAGCCTCAGAGATTTATGAAATCTGAGCAATTTCTGAATGTCCAGGTTTTTCTTTTCCAGTTGACATGGGTGTTGCTCCTTCTGAGGCTTTGGTCTTACTGTGGAATTGTGAGGTGACCAGGTCCATTGACTCAGTTTCACCCAAGCACCCTCGATACAGCTGTGGAGCCCATGAAGCACTTTGGTATTTCACGGTGCTATGGGCAGGTGGACAGAATGTAGGTGGTGGTGGCAAAAAAATGTTATTTCTCCACCACCATTGTATCCTTAAGTAGCCACTTAACAGAGCTTTTTCTCAGAAGTGCATGGCCTTTTTAGATTCAGCCTGGGGAAGCAAAGGTGGTTGCCATCTAACTTCTGCTGTGACACATTTGCAGGTGCGAGAGCCGGTGCCCAGGTATTTTGACAGGAAGTCACTTCAAGGGCACAGTTGCTCAGATCCATAGGGAATTGGATGCCACAGTTGAAAAGAGTCTAAATCAGCGGTTCCCAACATGGCTAATGCCACAACCCCCCAATGCAGCTCCCAATGCCTCCGTGACCCCAGGGGCGGGGCCAGGGGCGGGGCCAGGGCTGCTGGCATTGCGTTCTGTCCTCCCTGACCCGCAACTCCTCCTTGGGGGGGGGGCGACACCGGATTCCAGCGGGTGAAGGGGGCGGGTGGCGAGGCACCAGGCTGTGCGGGTCTGGCGCCCTTCACCACCATCGCCGCCCGGCAGGCAGGCAGGCAGGCAGGCATAGCACCGGGCGGGCGCCCGCCCTCAGCAGCCAGCCCAGCCACCCGGGGCTGCCCACAGTTGCCGCCGCCGCCGCCATCCTCCTCGCCTCGCTCGCCTCACCTCAAGCGCCGCCGGGGATGCTCCCTCTGCCACCTCGAAGGCAACTGCCACCCGCCGCCGCTGATCTCTCCTCACAGCAGCGGCAGTGCAGCGGTGCGGCGGGTGGCGTGGCGGGGGGGACGCGGGGGGGGCCTGCGGGAGCTTTCGGGACCCCGCCAAAATGGCTGCGTGACCCCCGATGGGGTCGCGACCCACAGGTTGAGAACCGCTGGTCTAAATGAAGCATACAGACAACTGTCTGGTCCAGGTATCATAGATCACTTTCAATGACTGAGGACCAGGCATATGGACAAGCCTCTTTCTGGGGTTTGACTGACCACATGCTCTCTGGATCCTTGCCTTCTTGGGTGAGAAATGCTAATTGCAGGGTGTGGTGCCCACACTAAATTTTAGTGCTGGGAGAAGTAATTTTAAAAGTGTAATGAAAGTGTATTCAATGTGCTTTGAGGAAGAGTCTAATTAGCATAATGGGAGGGGGAGGAGCGCACTCCACCAATCAGGCGTCAAGTTCAGACTAGTGAAGGAGTATAAAACCCGCCTGCTAGAAGAAAAAGATTTGTCCTTGCTTTTGGGTTTTGGGGGAGGAAGACGGGTTAGACTGTCTCTGTACCTCAGGGAAAGAACCAAGCATTGGTCCCGAACTTCTGAGCTGGGGATAAGGCCAGAAGGGGGAAGAAAGGAAAGGAACTGTGAAGTTAAGACTTATGTGTGAAATCTAGGAACTAAGGGGTGTGGCTTTGAATTGACAGACGTGTATTCTTCTTCAGATCTTTTTTGTGTTTCCTGTTACAAAGAATAAAAACTGTTTATTTATTCCTTTGAGGAGTCTCCGCCAGCTTTCCTTATTCTAACTCAGAAGGGGTTATAGTAGCATAGATCTCTATAGAGACCAACCAAGGAAGCTGGGAGGAGTTAGAATAAAACAGCAGCCAGAGGTTTATAGAGGCTGGCAAGTGAAGAAACGTAGAAAGCATTGTTGGTGTCCGCTTGTGGGGTGCAAGGCTAAAACCACTATATAGACACGCTACCAGAAACATATATAAAAACATGCTACCAAGATTCTAAAAATTATAAAAGCCCCTTTACTGTGTTTAAAGACTGGGGTGAAGAGAGTTAAGCAGCTCGCACTGGGGGATGGACAGCGCCCCACAGGGTTTGTCTGAGTTGGTTCAGGGATTGGTGAATGCCTTATGCGTGAGTCAATGGTGCAACTATCAAGAGGTCTTCCTCAGATCCAGATGAGCTAAACAACTACCACCCAGTGGCTAATATATCATTCTTGGGCAAGGTACCAGGGACAATTGTGGCTGCCCAACAGCAAGCATGCTTTGAGGAAACTAGTTATCTGGACCCATTTTAATCTGGCTTCATGCTTGATTATGGCACTAATACTACTTTTAACACCCTGGCTTACAACTTTCTCTGGGAGAAAAACAAGGAAAGTGTCACTCTATTGTTTTTCCTGGATTTCTCAGTGACTTTCAATACCGTTGCCCATGACATCCTGCTGAAAGGCTACAGAATTTCAGAGTTGGTAGCACTGAGTTGCATCTGATACAAATAGATACTCCTACCTCCAAGGCTGATAGCAGAGAGTAGTTGTGGGACATTTCTGCTCAATGCCCCTGGAAGTTAAATGTGGGGGTCCCTAGGGATTGAGCTTAGCTTCCATCCTCTTTAACATCTACACGAAGCTACTGGGAGAGGCCATCAGGAGTTTGGGGGTAAGGTGCATTCAATATGTGAATAACACCCAACTCTATCTGAATCAGAAGAACTAGACTGCTTGGCAGATGCTTTGGGATGGATGGAGCCACAAAACTGAAGCTGAATCCAGACAAGATGAAATTGCTGCAGGTTATAGGATCTTCTGTCTATGAAGAAGGGAGGCACTCTGTTCTTGATGGTGTTTGGTGCCCCCAAGAATGCCTATTTAAAGCTATGGCTGGTTTGCCTGCTATGGTCTTTTCTAAGGATATGCTTGACTTTCCACCCTCCACAAATAAAATGGATGGAAATGAAACGGTGTGATCTGTCAGAGCCTGAAGATGGACTGAAGAAGGTTTAAAGTTAAGGTGTGACCACGGTCTTACTTATTCTGAATTATCTGGATAATTCAGAATAAATCATGGGTAATGCAGAATAAAATGTCTCTGGGTATGTTTTTGTTTCCAGATTATCCAAATAAAGCAGAATAAGTAAGTAATGGCTGTATGAAACTTAAATGTCTGCCACTAAAATAACCACACAAACAAGTAGAGTAGCTCCTGAGCAGCAAACTAAACTGCTGTGAAAGATGCCTGGGCCCCTCTTTCCTTACTCTGGTGAGATTCACTGGACTCTTATCTGGATGACTGTGCAGCAATATTGTCTGTCTGTCTGTCTGTCATCTATCTATCTATCTATCTATCTATCTATCTATCTATCTATCTATCTATCTATCTATCTATCTATCTATCTATCTATCTATCTATCTATCTATCTATCTATCTATCTGGCAGGGAAAATGCAAATAATACTAATAATATGCTTTAGCATGATGCCCCTCTTGTGCAAATCCCTGCCTTCTTTTCTCCTCTTTCTCCTTTTTTCTTTTTTTGTGTGTGTGTCACCCCCTTCCTGTCCTGTTATTTTGACTGCCAACCCTCCTGCTGCGCGGTTCTTCCTCCCTCCTCCCAGCAGATGGCGCCCTCCTGCTAGGAAACGAAGGCTAAAGCCCCGCAGTCCTTCCAGTTCACTGGCACAATGTCATGCAGAACACTTTGTGTCTGTCAGCACATTCCTGGAAGGTCACAGCAAATGATGAATGCTCCTGTGTAGGAGCTGGAGAAATATATATATATATTTCTCCATGTGTTGCATCACTCAGCAGCCTTTTGGCTTCATTCGATTCCTGCGGTTATAAACCTTTCCCAATTGTTTTTCGGCTGCTTCCTCCGCAGGCTAAAGGCAGGATATTCATGACGGACGGGCCTCGGGAAGCTGGAGGGATTCCAGCTACTTTCCATAGCACAGTTGCCCACTTCCCTCCCTCCCTCCCCCCCCCGCTTCCCCCCAAGGACTGAAATATCCTGTGGTTCTGGTTAGCGCTCTTTCCGGATATGCCGCCACCAAAAGCATATGCATCCCCATGTGATACCCACGGCTCGTTCAGCATAGCTAATTATGACAGGGGCTTTATTTAGAAGGAGTCAAGTCAAAGCAGACTGCTGTGGAGGCCAGTGGCTGCTGCTCTGACTGCGCGTCTGTGTCCAGAACGGAAAGGGAATGCTTCCTTTGGCAAAGAAGCCCCTAGCTGTTGCCACAGGGCTTTGTATACATTTCCATAATATTTAAAGCAAATGAACTGTGGCTTTGGCTTGCTAGTTTAGTGGCCTTGCCTCCTCCCCACCTCCATCCCTTCTGGCTTCTCAGTGTCTGTCACTTGTAAGTGTGCGCAAAATGAGATCAGAATACCACCCAGTTTCTTTTTGAATGGATGCTGATGAGAGGGACTCGCCCAATTATTCCCACTTCCTTTCCCTCCCACTTTGTTTTTTTTTTAAACTCTCCTTCTTCTAAATGAATCTCACTGTTGGTGATAACCTAGCAATAGTTTTTAGTAATTTCTGACAAGTCTTTTTTTTTTTTCAACAAAAACCCGAGGGCTTCTTATTTTAATTCCTTCCCGTCATTATTGATAACATATGTGTGTGTCTCTGTGTACACATACATACTTTCACTTGGTTGTCTTGTTCATTGATCTAACAATCAGTTGTGGAGTGCAGCAAAGTAGGGGTGTGCACAATTTTTTTTGTTGGCATTCAATTCAAAATGAACTGAATGTTCAAAAATCCGTGTTCATATGAATAGATCGCATTTGAATGTGGTAAAATTCTATTAGATACAAATCTATTTGTACGTATTCGTATGAACATTCGATACATATCTGATACAAAGATACATATCTGATACAAATAGATACATATCTGATATGAACAGATATGCATCTGATATGAACAGATACGCATCTGATACAAATAGATGTGTATCAGATGTGTATCTATTTGTATCAGATGTGTATCAGATGTGTATCAGATGTGTATCTATTTGTATCTATTTGTATCAGATGTGTATCTGTTCATATCAGGTGCATATCTGTTCATATCAGATATGTATCTATTTGTATCAGATGTGTACAAATAGATGTGTATCTATTTGTATCAGATCTGTTCATATCAGATGTGTATCTGTTATGTCAGATATGTATCTGTTATGTCAGATATGTATTTATTTGTATCAGATCTGTTCATATCAGATACACATCTGATACAAATAGATACATATCTGATATGAACAGATACACATCTGATATGAACAGATATGCATCTGATGCAAATAGATGTGTATCAGATGTGTATCTATTTGTATCAGATCTGTTCATATCAGATACGCATCTGATACAAATAGATACATATCTGACATAACAGATACATATCTGATATGAACAGATATGCATCTGATATGAACAGATGCGTATCTATTTGTATCAGATGTGTATCAGATGTGTATCTATTTGTATCAGATGTGTGTCAGATGTGTATCAGATGTGTACCTGTTCATATCAGATGCGTATCTGTTCATATCAGATATGTATCTGTTCATATCAGATATGTATCTATTTGTGTCAGATGTGTATCAGATGTGTATCTATTTGTATCAGATGTGTATCTATTTGTATCAGATGCGTATTTGTTCATAACAGATACACATCTGTTCATATCAGATGCATATCTGTTCATATGTGTTCATGCACATCCCTAGTGGAAGATGTTCAAATGGAGTGTGTGACCAGGTGGTGCAGGCATGATTGCATGCCATATCACCCAGTTGCTCTGGCAAAGGCGCTGAAAAGGCCTACTAGCACCATGCCATGGCCATCTGATTCCCTCTCTAATGGAGGTGATTTGCATTTATCTGGCACTCAGCTAAGTGTTATCTAAGTTTGGTATAGATTCATGTATCACAAACTGTGGATGCCCAATCTATTTCAGAACTTACATGGCCATTACGGTGAAGAAATGTGCAAATTGACTCATTGACCAACTGCTTTATTACATGGTGAGGAAAGGGTGGATGGAGAAAAAATATTTTCTGTATCACACTACACTAGAGCCAGGGAGAACTCTATGAAACTGATGGGCAGGAGAGAAAAGACTGATAAAGAGAACTATTTTTTCATCCAGAGGGCCATGGATCTATGGTAGAGATGTGCACATATATTCAAAATATTCGTTATTCAGATGAATTTGGATGAATGCCCAGATATTCATTTTTTAGTGTTCGTATGAATACAAACCTTTCGAGTTATTCGTATGATTAATTTGGACATTCATATGTGTGCAGATGCATTGCGTACATATCCGTACACATCTTGTACAGATACGTACAGGATGAAAACGGGATGTGTACAGGTTAAAAATGGGATGCATACAGACGCGTATGAATCAAATGCCAAAAAAACACATTTGTGCACATCCCTACTGGTCACTGTTTAGAGAATTTTATACAAAAACAAGGCAGAATAAAGTAGATATCTGTCGCACTTAGGCCAACTTTTATTTATAGAAGGTATCAGGGAGATCTTTATCTGGAATGCTTGTGATAATAGATGGGTTCAGACTGAACCATTATTTAACTTGATTTGTGTTCATATCTAAAATGGAAGGCATATATTATACCTGCATCATGACTTTGTGATATTAAGTCCTCCAGACATAATCCCATTAACAACTGTCTAGGACTCCTACTTCAGGTCATGTCTGTGCAAGAGGAAGGAAGTCCATGCTTGGCAAACAGTTTATGCAAGCATGGCCTCACCTGTTCCTCGTCTCGCTAGAAAGAGGAGCAATCACCTCAAACCCTGGGTTCAAATGGACCAATAAAAAAGTGAGGGTTTCAATCTACCTTTTATCCAGTGGGACAGCTTTACCCTTTTTTTCCACTTGGAAAAAGAATCTTGCAGTTTTGTTCCCATTCTGTATGAGGGTTTTGCCCTCCTCTTTCATCACAAAAGCTGAAATCACTGTAGGAAACGTCTTTAAGACCATCCATCCCTGCTGGTAGCTGCACATGGTTTCCCGTGGCTGCTGAACTGAAGAAAAGAACTCTGCTTTTCTGAGAAGACTGCATTGTAAGCACTGAGAGAGCAATAGGCCTTGTTTTCATTTTTGTTTTCCTTTCTCCTTAGTGTTAGGGTTTATCTTAAGAGAGAGACCCTTGTCCCAGACACTAGCTGGGTTTCCTTATCTACTTTTGAAGTGAAGCCTTTCTATTTGTTTGTTTTCCTCTGCTCTTGTCCATTGTTGGTGGTTGCCAGGGTGCTTGACTGGGTGCTTCTAATTTTCTTGGTTTTTAAGCTTTTGCTGATTTTAAATAAAACTTTTCCTTTTTATCAAAGAAACTGTCTTGAAAAGTATTTAATCTTGCTGCCTGCCTGCCTGCCTATGCTACAGAGTACATGTCAGTCCATCATTTTTTTTTCATACCTGTGTGCTTTGATCTTCTGGGCCAGTGGTTGGGCAGGATAATTTCCCCATATGTGCATCCATAACACATCCTGTAACATGGGCTAATTTTACATGATATAAAACAGCTCCCTGAGGAGTAGGATCATAGGGTCCTGCCTTGGAGGCTGGAAGTGTGCCATTAGCATAGCTGGCATCTTCTAATGTTCTGCTGGCTGTGACTTAGCCCAGGAAGCCAGCCATTTTTGGCCTAGTACTAAAGTGTAATGGGTGGAAACCATCCCTGGTAAGTGGACTCTGACATTGGCATCACTCTACATAAGGGATGTGCATAGATATTCATAACATTCAAAATTTGCCCGAATTTGCCCGAACTCAGACGTTTGAATTCGAATCAAAAGTTAGCATGTTCAAAGACTGACATTTGAATTTGAATCAAATGTTCTGATACATTTGTATGAACCTTCATATGAAGTTCTGTATGGGATTCATATGGGATTTATATGCTATTTGTAGGCATTCGTATGAGATTCAAATGGGATTAAACATTTGTATTGAATAAGAATCCTACCACATTCAAAGGGATCTATTAGAACAAATACAAACTTTCTTGCATTTGATTTGATATGAACTGAATAAAAAAAAATTGTGAACATCCCTAATCTACACAGTAGAGGTGGGGGCAAATGATATATAAGCATTGAGAATTGTTTATCGTGCTCTACATAGGGGTCATCTTTCAGAGTGGATTTCACACCTCAGAAGCAGACAGTAGACTCAATGGAGCCAGGAGTGTATTCCCACCATGCTTTAAGGCAGTGTTTCCCAAAGTGTGGTACGCGTACCCCCAGGGGTACAGGAAGAGTTTGGGGGGGGGTACGGGTTGCACCGGAGTTTGGTGGGGATCACGTGGGAATATCCACTGCACCGTGCTTAGCTGCGCCCACAGAACAAGGAAAGAAATAGGCGTGTATCACAGTTTTTACACGGGAACTGGGGCCATTGTACATCGTATCGCAACTCATTATGGCGGGAACTTCTGCGCATCCTTCGCGCAGCTCAGGTTCGGCCATTTTTAAACTGTGGGAACATTAACAGTTGACATTGAGCCACGGAGCTGTTTAAATGCCGGAGAATTGCAGTGTTATCTAATGGTCTTGTGAGGCGTGACACGGCGTGAATATACTGCACTTCATTACAGAGACAACTTACTTCTTTAATAGTTAGTTCCAGGTGCCTTTTATTGTGCTTTAGTAAGTTCCACTGATTTTGATTATTTTTATAAAATACAATTTTTATCCCTAATGTTTTTTATGAGGGGTACTCAGTGTTATGAAAATTATAGAAGGGGTACACATATGTCAAAAGTTTGGGAAACACTGCTTTAGGGAATCTCAAGGACTGCCCCTTTTTAATCATGGCAATGCAAATATATGGCCTTTTCACACTTCCCTTGGGGACAGTTCCAGGCATCCCATCCTGTTCCCAAGATTTACCTGCTGTGGACAGTTTCAGTGCTATCCACAAGCTGACCTGCAGCATCAGGAATGATGCATCTGCACCACATCTGGTGGTGTGAGGTGAGAGGCCTTTGTGTTTGGACATTCAAGGCTTGAAGGTCTGAACCTCAAGACTCACCCTGCCCTTATGCACTGGATGCAGTGTCTCCTTGCCCAGTCGCGGCAAGAGTTGAGTTGGTCATCCAATGTCAGGGCTTCCCACCAGGAATAGCACAGGAAAGGCTGTCATTTGCATGTTCTTCATTGGCCATAGTTATAATTTTTGACTGCTGCTTGAATCATTTCTCTTCTTTTATTTGTCAGTAAAATTGGTCCAAGAAGATAGATCAAAATGGGGTGGAGGGGGAGCAATTATATACATTTGGATAATCTCTGGCTTGCTGACCTTTTTTACTTACTTAAGCGAACAGCACTCTCTTTAAAACGTGCCCCTGGGCTACTCTGTGCAATGAACATCACCAACGCTATTTTGAATTCTGCTTGATTTTGCATCCTTGCTGGAAAAGGTGCTGCGTACCGTGAATGCAAAAACCTCCGATACTGTCCAATGATGGTTTAAAGAGAACTAGTGTGGGAGGTGGCAGGTGGCAGGAGAGAAGCCCACATGTCCAGCTGGTACAGTAGAGGGCCTTTCACTCCTCTTATACTTTGTACATTCCCAGGAGAATTAGCAATGTGCTTAAGAGTCCAGATGAATAGAATGGAGTTCCCTTTCCATAGAGAGCATTCCCCATCCAGCCTTGCCAGTGGCCCACCCACATGAATAACAAGGCATATAAATCAGATTGGTAAATGTGGCTGGAACATTTGTCAGAGAAGCCATGTGGATGGAAGGGGGGGACATATGTGCCCTTTGCCTCTCATAAAAACTAACAAGACATTTGTTCCTGAAGATCAGTCTGTTCTTGGAATCTGGATACCTCACTCCTATTACTGCAAGAAAGTACAACCAGCCATTGACGTTCCTCGTGACTAAACAGGAGCTTTCTTGGGCCCATTCAAGACAATGGGAAATAATGAAAAGCACATTGTGTAACTCAGGAATGTGTCTCTTTCATCAACCATGTTTCAGAATTACCACTTGGTTTGTGCTCCTGACAACTTGTAAATTATTTAATGTCGTTGGCAGGTTAAGAAGATTCCTGCTGCTCATTAAGACCACACTCTCGACCTATTGTACTAACAATAATAAGGGTTGAAAAAGGACAGAGGAGAGAGAAAAGTCTGCTTTGATCAGACACCATCACATCAGTTGTTAGTGTATATGGCGTCTCTGGAAGAGTTTCAGTTTCTCTTATTCAGAGTCTGCATCTAAAATGACGGTACAACATTTGACAGGGCTCCAGGTCTTACCCTGCCAAATATAACTTGTACAATGCCTAACTAGAAACACATGACGTATATCCTGTTTACACTTCCACAATTATAACAATTTTAAACTCGGCAGAATAGTTATGAAACAGTCTTTCCATTTTGACACTTTAAATCTTCTCCATATGGATGTTGCTTGACAGGCCTTCTTGTTTACTGACCCACTTCTTTGGGGAAATTTTGCTTGTGCTTCTTTGATATGCCTAGAGGGCTGACCGATGTTGAGAGATGGGAACAGAAACTTATTGGACCTATAGAGAGACCTGCCAAATGGTAAATCATAGCTCCATTGCAGCTTTCCTTGATTTTTGGATACTTGTCTTTCCAAGATGATGGATCTAAAGTAGGAAAGCGTGGAAATACATCTGCCTGAGATCACAAAGAGGTATCAGTAGTTTGTATCAAATAATTACATTTCATGGTGTTTTCATCTCAAACATTTTCCCCCAGCAATCCCAGAACCCCTTAAGGTCTCCATGGCAGCTTCCACACAGTCAATGGGAGCACACTAGTGCCTCCTTAGAATACTTCCTTCAGACACCAGTATATGTTTCAGGAGGTACATCCTTGTGAGGAGCAACTTTGGCTACATGGGTATGTGCCAATGGAGACCACCTTTAAGACATCTCCCAACTATTCCCAGCATGGGTCCTTCTTCAACCATAGGATGCTGGGTTTGCAGTGTGAGGGTATTATCTAGAAGAAAATATTTTCTCTCTGTCTCCTGAGCTTATTGAGAACTTCCAGTTCATTTTGGTGCTACCTTCCTTGAGACCTAGAACCTTAGAACACAGTGCTAATGAAAAAAAAAGAGCCATCTTCTTGTATTTCCTTATTTTATTCTTTTGACAACATAACAGTTCACTCATGACATTGTATGAGGGGACTCCAAGGATAAGATTTTGAGAAAACAGTAACAATTATTATTTTTAAAAAACGGGTAAAAAAATGAAAAGGAGAGTTGCAGATTGGTGAGCTGTAATGTATTTTATACATCAATTATCCTACACATTTAATAGGGAAGACGGCAGTTTCAGAATAAAAATATTTAGAGCGGCAGCTATAGAATTGGTTGTATCAGGTAAGACAATATTTTTGGCACGACCCAGCTTTTTTAAAATGATAATTTCCTAGCTACATTTTACAAGGACATGCTGTGTATAAAGGTTATTTTTAAGTACACTCAGACAAGAGTATCTCACAGACACAGAGATGCCACACAAGATGCTAAGCATCCCCCAGACTTCCAGACAAGGATTTTTCTCAGAGAACAATGTGAAACACACAAATGGCACCTCTCCCTGGAAGCCATTGTTTTAGAAATACAGGAGCCCCCCCCCAAAAAAAAGGATTTTAGGAAGATTGTGAAATCTACTAAGCTTCCAAAGAGAATCATAAAGCTGTCTTGATAATTAACACTCATGTGCCTGAGAATAGCTTATTATCATTTTTCTCTCACTTGTTTATATTCTCTCCTTGCTAACCAGACCCCCACCCAATTCTCTTGGGTAACTTAGATCTAGCTGATTATTACTTCATCTTGACGTCTCAACTCTCTTTCCTCTAGATAACCCAAGCTTTAAAACTCTTTAACATTTCAATTTATTTATTGCAGGGAAAAATCTAGTGATCTTTGCAAAACAATAATAAAAAATAAGAATGCATTTAGACACCAGCCTCAGGGTTTGCTTTTCATCAAATCCAATTTTGAGGAGGGATTTTAAAATTTTTTTTAAAAAAAAGAATAGAAGAATGGGATAAGTTTGCATAAAAAAGTTTGAGGCAATAATGTGTAAGTAACCTAGTAAAAATATTTCTTAAAAATAGATTTCCCTTTCCTTTGCCACTCTTTCCAGCATGCGTATTTGGGGGGCATTCTTGTCATTACGTCTCTTAAAGGGGAAAAAGTTATTTCCTTTCATGAAAAGTTCATAAACTCCTTTGGGAATGCTTGCATACAAGGGAAACCTCCTTTGTCAAAAGAGAGATAAAAATAAAACAGATTTAGATTTCAGTCAGAATGCAGGAGTGGGTGTCACCCATCCCACTACCCAAGGGCTGTGGGAAGTCCACCATTACTCTTTGACTGTACTCACACATAACAAAAGGCGCACATTGGAGGTGCCTCAGACATACAGTGAGCCATTTTGCTCCTAACTTCCCTGTGACAGTAATGGAAGCAGCTCTGTGGTGTGCAGATGCTTTGAGAAGGCGCTTCCCTGGCTCAAGTGAGAAAAGGCCTGGCATGTTACCAGTCCTTCTCTAATTCACCTTTTCTAACAAAGGATGCTTTTTTTGGCAGCGGAAAACTAGTGTGTTAACGATCTCATCTTGAAGCAGGAGAAGGTTTGCTCTTGTCTCTGCTTGAGATGCCCACGGGGAATTGGTGGCCACTGTGTGCAACAAGATGCTGGACTAGATGGGCTGTGGCCTGATAGAGCAGGGCTTCTCCAAAATGGCTGCTTCATTTTTTGCTGAAGGTTTAAGGCGCAATCTTTGCCTGAATGTTCTCCCTATTTTCCTAAGTTGGTGCTCGGGCAGAACTAATATATCCTGTTGACACAAAGGGAGCAATGGATGCTCCAAAGCACCAGACTCCCTCCTGGCCAGTCAGCCGAGGAGAAAGTTTGGAGAGACCAGTGGTGGGTCTTGCTAAGATGAGTGTGAGTGAAAAGAATGAAAAAAGAAAAACCCATACCTTGCTTGGAGCAGAAAGGACAGGGGCCGCTTTCCCATTATAAGCTTATTTCAGTTTCAAAATGGTTTCAATCCTTGCAGTTCCCACGTCAGGTTGGCTTAACACGCTTTCCGCGTGTTAAATCACCCCAAAGCATTGTAAATGTTAATCCTCATTTCCACAGATCTCACTCCGGTTCGTGTGCTTGAAACGTTTTACATTTTTTACTATGGGAACGGTACCGTGTTAAGGGATGAGCATGCGTGTGTAGGGTTTCCCTCCCCCAATAGCTTGCTTCCAAAGATAGTGATTTTACTGTAAAAATCCACCCCTTAAAGCAGCCACTACACTGTAGCAATCCAACCACTTCACACTTGATAACAATGTTGCAATTCTCTGCAATTTTGAAAGTTCTGACCTTTAAAAATGGGAAAGGAAAGGAAAGCAGCTGCAGGTTCTGCTTTTAAGGCTGTTGCTGTGGATGTGAGCGGGCGAAGAGGGCTTGAGTTGCCACTGCTGCTGTGTGCCCTGGGCAATGGGGAGAGGAGTGGAAAGAATCACTGGCTGCCTGGTGCCATTTTTTCTCCATCCGGGCAAGCGGTAGCCACCCAGCCACCCAGCTAGGCTCCGTGAAGGGGTCGGTTATGGGTGGTGCGTTCAAGCCAGGAGGAAAAGGGCAGGGCAGTCCCAAAAAGTGGCTTTTAAAAAGTAGCCATTTGAGTCCTCCCTTGAGTCATGTAAGCCACCTACGATCCTCAGAATCCGGATCGAGTTGAAAGTAATGGGATCAGGCAAATTCGCATTTGCATCCGGTTCTATTATTTCGGTTTAGAGAAACCGAATTAAGCTTATAATGGGAACACGGCCAGGATGTGTATTCCACATGCAAGGCAAGGGCTCTGCAACTTAACCACTGTTGGGTGTTGTGAAAAGCATCCTCAGGACTTCAGGGTGTTCACTTACCTCGTGAATGGTGGGGATATGGCAGGGCAGAGCACTTGACCACGGTGACTGAGTGCAGGAGGACCCTCACTCACTGTGGCCTTCTTCCTTGTCCCTAGTGGGTGGGTAGTGCCCTGCAGCCTTGCCATCCAACCACTAGTCCAGTGAAGCACCTCTGCCATGTCTTGGGAATGGCTTGAACTGGCTGATGAAGGTGGCGCTGTGGCATGGAGAGGTAGGGACTATGGCACCTGCAGCTCACAAACTCCCCATCCAGTGAGGTGCTTCTGATATGCCTTGGGCACCAGCACAGCCTGGTCAGGATAGACATTAGCTTATAGGAATCGGAGTGGCATCAGCAGCAGCCCAGAGCCTCCGGACTGGGGCCCCAGGGAGGTACCTCTCTGATTTGGGTCACCAGTGGGGATGGACATGATCAGGAAGGTGGTGGAGGCTGTGACAGGAACCTCGGTTAGGGCACACGATGATGAGAACTAATGCTAGGGCAGGATGCTGAGACTGCCTTCTTATATAACTTACACAATAGCATCTCATATGTTTGTTCTTATGAGTACATGGACACCTTCATGGTGACCACCAGTGGCTCCACATCTTACACACCATTAAATCTAGCCCTAAAGTGTATAACTGCTCACCATGAAGAAATAACAAAGACATATTTTTCTGTATTAGGCAAGATCTGAATGGTCATCTTAGGCTAGGTCAAAATAGGGCTGGGGCTGTAGTGATTGCACACCACACACTGAGAGTCTGGTCACCACTCATCACTGAATTCATCTTGTACCACACCTGCTTCTGGAGTGGAATCAGCTCACAAGAGCCCTCCTTTGCAGAATGGAAGAAAAACAACCTGCAAAAGAGAGGGCCGCATGTCCCTATGGTTCCCATGGGGAGGGATAGCAGTCACACGAATTGCTGGAAATGGTCTCCTTCTGGGGATGTTTCTAGCACTTCACCATAGGCCACTCTATGAAGAGAGTCAATCATCTAGAGATACATATATGAAACAGGCAGAGCTATACCATGAGTTGTTATAGGACAAATAAGTGCCTTCGATTCCTTGGTGACATCTTTGCTTGTGAGACTGCTGTCATTTCAAATTATGTCAAGATATGTTCCACTGTGCTCACTGTGTCCAACTTCTGAGTAGTCATATTTAGAACTGTGTTGCTCTTGGGAGCCACTGGGTTCAGCTCCACGCCTGTGAAGAAAAATACTCACCATTTTGATTTGTATTTTCCCATGCAGTGTGTGACACAAGCTAAGAGCTTGACCTCTGGGTCAAAAGGTCCTAAGGTCAAACTTGTTCCTTGTTTCTGATAGCAGATGGCAGAAACTCACTAAGTGGTTAGAACAGCCAGACCCTTTTAGCTTCAGCAGTCTCACAGGCAATGCAGACCTGATATTCATTGCTTAAGAGTCTTATGGGTTTGGTGCTGCAGAAAGATTAAACCAGCGTAAAGCATTTGAAATGCTCTGAATATTTGACGGTGGCTGACTATGCTAATCATCAATCAGCTTATCAGTACAACAGTGGGTCATTACAAGATACAAAAAGATCAAATTTAAAATTAGTGTCAGTTTTGATATTATACTTTGTGTACAAAATACAATAGTTGCCCTCATTCACAGAATCCTCATACGTGAAACTGGTGTGTGTTCACATTTTGGGTTCTCTAATCATATCTTACATACACTAATATGTATTTCACAGTTTCAAAAGGGATGTGATTTGGGGTTGAGAGGAGGAATTAACCATTTCATGCTCATTTCATGGACAGGAATAAATAGGTCCAAGAAGAAACCAATGTGGCTCACAAATGCAGTAGATGAAGTCATTAAAAACAAGAAGAGTTCATTTAGGAAATGGAAGGCTTGTCCAAATGAGGAGAACAGGAGGGAACATAGACACTGGCAACACGAATGCAAGACGGCCATTAGGAAAGCTAAGAAAGATTTTGAGGAGCACATTGCTAAAAACATCAAAAGAAATAACAAGAACTTCTTTAAGTATATCAGAAGTAGGAATCCAACCAGGAGAGCAGTTGGACCACTAGATAGTAAAGGAGAGAAAGGGGTAATTAAAGAAGACACGGAGATTGCAGAGAGACTAAACGAATTTTTTGCTTCCGTATTCACGGAGGAAGACAGAAGACACATGCCAGTAGCTGAGCCTGTGTTTTCTGAAGAGTTAAACTGTACAGAAATAACCAAGGAAGAGGTCCTGGCATGTCTTAATAAACTAAATGTGAACAAGTCACCGGGACCAGATGGTATTCATCCAAGAGTCCTTAAGGAACTCAAATGCGAAATTGCCGACCTTCTAGCAAAAATATATAATCTTTCCCTAACATCAGGCTCCGTACCTGAGGACTGGAGGGTAGCAAATGTAACACCAGTCTTCAAAAAAGGATCCAGGGGTGATCCAGGCAACTACAGACCAGTTAGCTTAACGTCAGTTCCGTGTAAGGTGATGGAAACCATTATTAAAGACAAAATTAGTGTGCATATGGAGCAGCAGGCATTGCTGAACAAAAGCCAGCATGGCTTCTGCAAAGGTAAATCATGCCTCACAAATTTGTTGGAATTCTTTGAGAGTGTCAATAAACACGTGGATAAAGGTGAACCAGTAGACATTGTCTATCTGGACTTTCAGAAGGCTTTTGACAAAGTCCCACATCAAAGGCTACTGAGTAAACTCACCAGCCATGGAATAAAAGGACAGGTTCTGTCCTGGATTTGTGACTGGCTTAAGGGCAGAAAGCAGAGAGTAGTAGTAAACGGCAATTTCTCAGGGTGGAAAGAAGTAAAAAGTGGGGTCCCTCAAGGCTCAGTACTGGGACCAATGCTTTTTAATTTATTCATCAATGATCTAGAAAAAGGGGTACATAGTAAAATAGCAAAGTTTGCTGATGATACTAAATTATTTAGGGTAGTAAAATCTGAAAGAGATTGCCAAGAGCTCCAGAGGGATCTCTTAGCATTGGGTGAGTGGGCAACCAAGTGGCAAATGTGCTTTAATCTTAACAAGTGTAAAGTAATGCACATTGGGGCCAAGAATCCAAATTACGTCTATAAATTGATGGGGTCTGAGCTTTCTGCAACACGCCAGGAAAGGGATCTCGGGGTTTTGGTGGACAGTTCAATGAAGGTGTCAACCCAGTGTGCGGCAGCAGCAAAAAAAGCAAATTCAATGCTGGGAATAATTAGGAAGGGAATAGAAAATAAGTCAGCAAGTGTCATTTTGCCCCTTTATAAATCTATAGTGAGGCCACATTTGGAATACTGTGTACAATTCTGGTCACCACACCTCAAAAAGGATATTGTGGAACTAGAGAAGGTGCAGAGAAGGGCAACCAGAATGATTAAGGGTCTGGAACACCTCCCTTACGAAACCAGGCTGCAACGTCTAGGCCTCTTCAGTCTGGAGAGACGGCGTTTGAGAGGGGACCTGATTGAAGTATATAAAATTATGCACGGCATAGAAAAGGTGGATAGAGAAAATTTCTTTTCTCTATCGCACAACACTAGAACCAGGGGGCACTCTATGAAGCTGATGGGTAGGAGCGTAAGGTCTGACAGGGGGAAGTATTTCTTCACACAGAGGGTCATCGGCCTATGGAATGTGCTGCCAGAAGAGGTGGTGACAGCTACCAGTCTGGATGGCTTTAAGGTAGGGTTAGACAAATTTATGGATGACAGATGTATCAATGGCTACTAGAACGAATGCCTAGGTGCATCTTTCAGGCTGAGGGGGGGGGGAGGAAATGGGGCGCTTCTAGGGCCATCTGCTGGGACTCGAGAGCAGGAGAAGGTTTGTCCTTGACTCTGCTTGAGATGCCCATGAGCATTTGGTGGGCCACTGTGTGCGACAGGATGCTGGACTAGATGGGCTGTGGCCTGATCCAGCAAGGCTTCTCTTATGTTCTTATGTTCTTAAATGGGGAGGAAGGAAAATTGTTGCAACCTGCCCTGGGGCCTATGGATGAAGAGTAGGACATAAATGCTTGAAGGCCTCTGAAGAGACTAAAGATAGTTGATGTGTTGGATGAGATAGGGAGAAGGCCAAGCAGATCCAAAATCAGTCAAGAAAGATTGAGATACTCAGCAGGCGTTGCAAAAGACAGGGCAATGTCCCTTCACTAGTTATTTAGTGGTTGTTGATTCATGGAGTAATGGATGAGTATGAGTTTGACTATGTAGCCAACAGTGCAGCAAGGTGACCAGAGGCCTATTCACACTTTGGCCTCTGGTATAGAAGTAGGACAGCCCTGGAACAGAGCAGTCGCTCTGCAGTCTGAGCGGTTCTGTCCTGAACTGTCCCATCCTGTCCCAGGGTGGCCTTCTTCCATCCAGGGTGTGGAGCATGAAATCAGCTCAAGCTGTCCCCAGCTGTCCCAGAGCTGTTCAGCACAGAGAGCATTCACACTTTCCCTGCTGGGCAGTTCTGGACCCCTGTCCTATTGGGTGCAATGGCTGCGCCTGTCCTGGGGTCATATGAGCTCCTGCTGACCCAATTGGGTTGGTGGGAGCCTGCAAGGACCCCCCTGATGCCCCCTCCACCCAAGGGTCCACGCCATCCCAAGCCCCACATGTGCGACTTACCTGTTCCAATGCTTGATTAGGACTGGTAGGCCCTAGGAGGCAGGGCTTGCAAGTTCAAACTGCGGCATTGTGTGCAGGCATATGCTGTGGTCTGTGATTGGGCCACAGCACTGCCTGTGCGGACCATCTGGTTCAATCTGACAAGCATTGGAACAGGTAGGTCACGTGTGTGGGGCGGGGGGTGGTGCAGACCCCTCGGTGTGGGTGGGCACCAGGAGGGTCCCCACGGGCTGCTGCAATTGAGGGAGTGGCTTGTGGGACCCCAAGAAGGGCTGGAACTGGGCTGGAACACATGGGGACGGATGCCTTATTCACACCTTGGCTGGTAAGGGATTTTCTGTCCCTTACTGGCTAAAGTGTGAATGGGGGATCCATCAACATGTGTCCCGGACTTAGTGCACAACAGCCATATGGCTGCAATGTGAAAAGGTCTCTGGTCTTTGGCCACCTTGAAGTCTGGAGCCTTTCCCCCTTCCTCTGAGATGAAGATGAGATCAGGCATTTTCTTTCAGAAGAGCCCAGTTTATCAGTATTATATATCTGACCAGCTGCTTATCCATGCACCTTTGTTATCTGCTTGAGCTCTTTTGGGAATATGCTGTCTGCCTCCTCATTTTCACATTGTGCAGGCCAGCTCTTCTTTTCAGCTTTGTGAACTGGCTCTTCTTGGCTAGGATGCTGTTTGCATCACCCTCCCTAGGGCTCTGCACAAGATTTCTGTAGAGTCTTTGACTTTTTGTCCAGATCATGTATACAGTTAGGGCATGTGCTTTTGATTCTGCTCCTCTAGCAATATGTTCAGCACCTTTTCCTCTTTGCCATCACATGATCCTGTGACTTGAAGCATCTGATGATGTTTTTCATGAAAGCTAGGGTGCCACTGGCCAAGCTTTTATGACATGGGTGGCCTGTCCCAAAAGTGGATTCATTGGTGTATCATGCACCTTGGCCCATATGTGGAGACTGGTCTTATTCTGGAGTGCTCAGTCAGGGTCAAGACCATAGGGGCGGATGGTAGCACATGCCCAGCACTGCCTCCTCAACTGTGGCACCATTCTGGCTTGACTCAGGAAGCCAGGAAAGAAATTTCCCTGGTCTCTGAAGTTGTAGCCACATGGGTTACTGTAATGTGCTGAAAATGGCTTATTTCAGAGTCCATTTCTGGGAGCTTAGTCAAATGATATTGGCAGTGATAGTCCAGGCAGCTCTCTTCTCCATATTCTGTCATGTGTTTAAACAGGTGCTGTTTACTCTGGCAGGAGAAGGGCTTTGCTTAAGGGCCTGTTTGCACTTGACCACATTCTGGAATATATCTCACGACAGAGGTTTGTTGTCTGTGTGCTAATACAGACTCTAGCAGGCCTCACTAGCATGTGCACAGCAGGGCCCAATGCTGAGATATATTCTAGAATGAAGCCAAGTGCGAACAGGCCCTAAAAGTGCATGATATGGTGGTGTGTTCACAACACTCATGACCAGGTGGTGACTCTCAGAAATGGAGTAATGTTTCCTTCAATATTCCATCTTTCAAAAATTATCTTTCTCTCACACGTGCGCACACACACCGCACACCTGTTGTTCTGCTGGTTTAAAGAATAGGAAGTCATGAAATGAATCCAAAGACATTATTCAATGCAGTGAGTCATTTTTTGGAGATGCTCAACATCTTTCAGAGTGCATAAAGAGCCGACGAGGACCACAGGCATCTTGAAGTTAAATTCAGTCAGGGTTGCCTTATGAATCAGATGATAACACGTATGGCTCTCAGTCTACAATGACATCAGACTCACTTTGGCAAACATGTCATATTACCAGCTGTTCTGCGTTTCAGAGAACAGACTGTGTTTCCTGCCTTTGGTCATTTTCCTCACTTATTTCTTAACGTTTCACGTGATAGATGACTGTGACTTTCTCTAGAAAAAGAAAAGGCTAGCTTATAAAGTAACATATGATAAAAAGCATGAACAGAGTATGGTTAAATGACCCATTGTGCTATTAGAGTAGCCATGCTTCCTAAACGATATGTTCCAACAGCAGATTTGTATGTGTGTGTGTTGTTGTTGGCATAGCAACTCACCAGGTCTGCACCAGATAAGCTAATATGCATCTCCCTGTTCTCTCCAAGGTATTCACAGCAGGAAATTCTTGTTCCATCTGGTTAACTGCAAATGCACATTACTATTGATACACAGTATTGATGCCAATTTTGATTGCAGTAAATGGCACAACATTAGCGTTTACAGCTGAAGGAAAATAAAATGTTAAAAAAAAGGGGGAGGGAAGATTGCAGCCCTCAGAAGAGACAGTGACCATTAGCTTTATTTGTTTTGCAAAAAAAAAAAAAGTTGTGCAGTATAAGAGCTAGATGAATTGCCTTTTTTGAGTGAATGCATGGTAGGTTTAAAAAGAAGTTTGCATTTTTTAAAAAATGTATCCCAAATCTGAACAATATATCCACAATTAGAGGACTGGACTGATTGCATTGACTCTGATTTATTCATAATTATCCATTCCCCAAAACTATTCGTCACCATCTTACAGTACTGTTATCTTCCTATCTCTTTAACCTCTGACCTGTTTAACCTCAGAGCAAGCTTGAAATATTCTGAGCTCAGGTGGACCTCTAACCAGATACCATCTGAATAATTAAGCCGTTCTTAGAGCATTCCAGTTTTAGATTCCCTGTCTTGTGCATTTCAAAATCCTGGAGTGGTTTACAGCATAGGCTAAAAACAAGATTAAAAAGCAATTAAAACTCCAAACTATTAAAAGAAGTAATTTAAGCTGACTGGGATAAAAGTGTAGAGAATTATGTAGACTGCAGACTCATTTGGGCCCCCTCTTCCGTTATCAGCTATCAGTAATAATACATTTCTGGTCCATAAACAATAGATAAAAGTCACCGAACAAGGGTTGATGTTAACCACAACCTTATGCTGGAAAGGAAAGTCAAGAATTTATGTAGCTGCTTCAAGGTTACCTCCCAAATGACAGTCCCATGTGATATTAATGGACATATCCATAAATTATCTTTTGCTAAAAGAAGAAAGAGGGGAAGTTGATCAGTGTTCTAAGGTATAAACTATTTGGTGTGGGCTGCAGTGCATGCTTCTGGCCCAGGAAAAAAAAATATCCCAGGCCAAGAATGGCGTGGGTAACACAGAGCATCTTGGCAGCTGTCCACACGATAACTGCCTATCCCAGCCAAGCCTTGAAATTTGGGGAACAGGAATGGGTACCAACTGTGGCCTGCAGAGGGATGACTATAAAGCAGGAGTGTGCAAGGATGCAATTTTCGGATTCGATTTGAATTGAGTATTCAAATGTTTGAACTCGAACTAATAGAGAAAAAATGAATGTAATCAAATTTGAATCCGATTTGAATACATTTGTATCTATCCGTATGAATTTTCAATTCATATTTGAAGATACGAATGTTGACAACATTCATATGTGTCTGTACGCACCCGTATGCATCCCGTTTTTATCCCGTACGTATCTGTACAAATTTGTACTGATACGAATAAGATGCGTACGGATACGTATGTAATGTATATGTATCTGGACACATATGAATGTCCGGATAATTTATACGAATGATTCAAAACATTTTAATTCATTTGCATGTTAAAAAAGGAATGTACAGACATTCGATTCAAAGTTAAACGTCTAAATTTGAACAAATTCAATCGAATTTTGAATGTTTCAAATATTCTTGCACGTCCCTACTATAAAGTGATTCGGCTTTGTGTACACCCGTAATACAAATCAGTTCACTTTTCAAGAAACGACTCCCTTAGATATATCCACAGTATCATAGTTAATAAAATAATCTAATCCTAAGCATGCTTTGAAAGGTACATCACAAATTTAGGTAAACTCATGTGGATAGGGAAAGGAAAGCAGTCCAGTTACTGTATTTTCTGGCGTATAAGACTACTTTTTAACCCAGAAAAATCTTCTCAAAAGTCAGAGGTCGTCTTATACCCAGGGTATTGTCCTTTTATACAGCGAGTATATCCCAAACTCTATATTTTAACTGGAAAAGTTGGAGGTCGTCTTATACACCCAGTATAGGCATGTTGTGAGATATGCTGTATGTACATCACATTAACAAAGAGTTTCTGAAGGTGCCTCCAGACGGCAAGAGGAAATTAATGGATCTTTTACTATTTAAATAGCTTCCTCAGGGTGCTGTCCCATTAGAGAGGTAAGGTGCCATTTCTGAGTTGGAAATGCCCCCTCCGCCTGGGAGTATACTGCATGCAAACTATGGGCCAAAGAGCAGGAGACAGTCTTGAGGAAATACCGTGTTGGCCGTCTGTTTGTGTAATCATTACTCATGCAAAATAACTGTAGGTTAGCATGTACCTTTGCTTTTTTTCTCCTCGGCACTCGCTACTATACAGGTATTTTGCAAGAGGGGTGATTATGTGAACCAATGAGGTAAGAGAAGTGAGATGCATCAGGCAGCACCTTCACTTTACATGTTTAGGAAGGCAGTGAAGAGGCATCTCTTTGCCCTGGCCTTTGGCTAAACGAGGAAACAGCTTTTCTCTTCCCGTTTTCAGACACTGTGATTGTTTTATATTTGCTTTTAATTGTTGTAACCACCCTGAGATCATCAGGTATAGGGTGGGATAAAAATGTAAATAAGAAATATAATTAATAAATAAGAAGTCTGGTCTTGTTGCTGGATTTCGCATCATATCACTATTTGGGGATATCACGTCCATATCCTGGCATTATATTGGGAATATTTGTGCCATTCAAAATTTGAACGAATTTGTACTGAATTTTAACATACGCTGGTGAAATGAAAGGGGCCTACATTCATGGGTCCCCATTCACCTGTGAATTGAATGGATCCAGCCTTTGGTGAAGCTTCACAGAATCTTCGATAAAGGAAGGATTTTCAGCTCCCTGTCTCCCATCACCACCCCACCCCACCCCACCCCCGGCTGTGCCCCTGTGATTCCCAGTTAGGGGAGGTGTGTGATTACCTCCAGAAAGCCTAGTTGGGCCTCAGAGGAGTGCATGATGCCAATAGAGTCTGCAGCAGAGTGAAGTGGGGGGGGGGTGAGGCAGGATGGGAGGGATGGGGTGTTCCCTTCAAGTGCAAACTTTTGTGGATGGGGCTTTGGTTGAAACCGAATATTCCCCCCTTTGATTTGCATGGAATCAAAGGGAGAATATTGGCTTTGTGCATGTCCCTGATACTCATGGCAGTCCCAATGTAATGCCAGGAGAGTTGTGGGTTTTCACCTGGATCTATTTTCACCTGGATCTGTTTTCACCTGGATCTGAAGGGACTTTGAATGACTGGTAGGGGTGTGCACAAATGCAATTTTTGAATTCGAGTTGATTCGAATCGAATATTGGAATATCCAAATTCGTACGAATGAAGAAAAAAATGAATGTCTGGACATTCAAACCGATACAAATACATTCGTATCTATTTGTATGAATATTCGATACATATTTGATGATACGAATCTTGTACAAATCTGTATGCATCCCATTTTTATCCTGTATGCATCCTGTTTTCATCCCATATGTATCTGTATGGATGCATACGAATACAAATAAGATGCATAATGATATGTATGTGTTTAGAAGCATGAGAGGAAATGCTTTTGCTTTTTAAGAAATGTTTCTTTGTTAATCAATTTGGGATTGTTTTGTTCTGTATACCACACACTGACCATATATTCAGTGTGCTGATGTTCATGTGCCAGGGAAGCATGAGAATGCTCAGACCCCAGCCAACTACCTGCTTCTTGACGGGAACATTTTGCCTTAAATATATTTGAAACTTCCTCTATAGGTGCATGAGTCATCCTGACAGGTATAATTTGTCCTGAAAAATGAATGTGTTAAAGTCGTTAGCAATTCAGCTTGGAAAGACTGTAAAGAGTAGATTGATTACTTTTCCATGTGCCTGAACTATGCAATATCCTTACAAAGGTAGGAAACACTTAGCCAGCAAAAACACACACCAATTGTGCGATAGGAAGTTAACCTTAATCCACTTTTCCCCTCTTGGTTTGATATTTTCCCTGCCACATAACTGGTTAAAATACAAAACTCTGATATAAATTTTGCTACCTCCTGTACTTGGAAGGCATCTTTTGTTGTGTTTGGAGCAATCACTGTAATGTTGGTCTTGAGATAAAATTTATAATTTTAAAAAGAAGAAGAAGAAGAGGACGAGTTGGTTTTTCTACCCTGCTTTTCTCACCCATTTAAAGGGACTCAAAGTGACTGACAAAGCTTTCTATTTTTCTCCCCACAACTTGTTGGAAAATCAGGCTTGTGTGATTTCCCCAGAGTTTGCCATGTAAGACTCTGCAGTGATACGAAAAAAAGCACCACTCAAAAGACTAGTGAAATAAAAGTTTACTTAAAACACAACTGGAATAACATGGTACAGACTGATCTGTTCTCAGTCATCTTCATAGGGAGAACTAAACAAACTAACTGAACTCCAAGCTCCGCCTCCCCCCTTTAGCAGGTTAGGCTGACTTCTGTCTCTCTCTCTCACACACACATGAAATGCTGTATTTCCAACATTCCCCTTCTCAGCATGCATGTGTGTGATTACTCTTTAAGTCCCAAAGCATCTCTGAATTTTCAAGAAAGCATCCTTGGGCAGTTTTACTAAAGTCCATGTGCCACACTCCTGTAAGGAATCAAATTCTTCCTGTGCAGCTTCTTTCTAAGAGTTAGGATCTGTGCATGACTTCTTTTGTACTTTGCAGCATTTTTTGTCTGGTGCAATTCCCTTCTGGGTTTAATAGGGGTTCACATTGTTCAGGATTCTCAATCTCTTCCCCTTCTTGAGGCTCCTCTCTTTCTGGCTGTGCAAGCTGCAGACCATTTGTGTAATTTTCCCTTTGTTCTGGGTAGACTCATGCACTTGCTGTAAAAGTATAATCAGCTTTCACCTTTAAGTGTTTAGCTCTTTTGGGCTAATTCTTTCTTTTTCATTAAAATGCACAACACTGCAAACTGATACTTCTCCTGTGTTAGGATTCCATACTCTGTACCCTCTTGTGCCTGCAGCATATCCCACCATTATGCCAATTTGGGTTCTACAATTTAGTTTATTTCTCTTTTGTTTTGGCACAAAAACATATGCTCTGCTCCCAAAAACCCTTATGTAAGACAAGTTTGGCTTTTTTCCATTGCAAAGTTCATATGGGGTCTTGTTTCTGTCTGCCCCTTTGCACAACTGTCTGTTTTGCAAATACGTTGCTACTTGCAAAGCTTCACCCCACACAATATCTGATAAATTTGCATCCAAAAGCAAGCATCTTATCATGTCCAATAGACTCTCTCCAATCCCATTTTGTTCAGGACTGTACCGGAGGGTTTTTTCATGCTTTATTCCTTTGCCTCTTAAATAATCCTGAAAAATTTTACTGCAATATTCTCCACCATTGTCAGATCTCAGTGTTTTCACCTTCTTATTGAATTTGTTTTCCACATACAAACAGTATTCCTGGAACCTTTGAAATACTTCATCCTTACTAGCAAGTAAATAGCTGCAAGTATATCTTGAATAACAGTCTGTGAATGTAGCAAAATAGGCCTTGCCTCCTGCCACATACATCAGAGCAAACAAGCTGCAGAACCTCATTGGCTTGTTCAAATTTTATGGCGGGAAAGGAAACTCTTTTGCCTTTTGCTCTGAGGCAGCAATCACAATCCTCTTCTATTTTGCAAGAGCAAGTTTGCAAACCATCAACTATTTTTTCTCTGTTCATTTGCTTTATCATGGCTTTATCTCTATGGCCAAGTCTTTGATGCCAAATTTCCAAATTGTTTTTGTGAGTTTTCATGCACTTAACTTTGCATGTTTGCAGACAATTTCAAGCAAATTACTTGTAGTTCTTTTTGCAATAAGCAACTTGACACCACCTCATGTTACTGTGCAAATTTCTCCTTCCATAACTATTCTGCAACTCTTTTGCATTAGATAGCATAGACTTATATAATTTGCATCTAAACCAGGAACATAGTATGCTTCTTGGAAAAAAATATCTCATGCAATTGTATTTCAATTTTTCCAACTCCACAGACATTCAAACATGACCCATCAGCTAAACTGACTTGAGAACTGTAGCTCTCATCCAGTTCATAAAAGTATTCTTTATTACAAATATACTGACTAGATGTTCCACTATCCAAAATAAATTTGTTTTTCCCTTCAAGCACATCATTGCTGGCAATTTCCATTAAAGATTTACTCCTAATTGAAAGCATATGTCCCTTTCCTTGCTTATTTGTTTTATCTTCCTCTTTAGGCACCTGCTGGCTTGGTTTTGTTTTGTTTTTGCAAAATCTCTTTACATGATCTTTTCCACCACAACTGTAGCAGTTTATCTGCTTTCTGTTTATTTTGCTGAGTGAATTGCTTCTTTCCTCAAGACAATTCTGTGTCTTGAATTCTTGCAGTCTGCTAATCACATTTTTCAAAGCAATATTATCTTGCAGCCTTATAAGTTCCACTAGTTGTGCATAACGTTTAGACAGTGAACTTAAGATTAATTCGTTTATCAAGTCATCTGGTAAACTAATGTCATTACTTTCCAGTTTCTGTCTTATTGCTAAGAATTCAGAAATATGATCCATCAATTTTCCATTTTCTTCCATTTTAAAATTTTCCATTTTTCTTTTCAAAGTGATTCTGATGTAGTCAACTGTCAAGGCCATGATCAGATCCAGGACCTTTCCTCACTGGGCCTTACTCCAGATTATATTTTATCATTTTAATATTTTTAACAGATCATATTAATAGTATTTTTTTTAAATAAGTCAAATAATGTGAGCCTGCAATTTATTATTATGTTTGCCATTTAGTTAGCCTGAAATCAAGAGCAAACACAGTCTTTTTTGGGAGGGAAATCTCAACTCTGCCAATGACTCTGAGGCCATCGTCACACCACTTTAATCCTTCTTCAGTCCATTTTTGGACTCTACCGCTCACAACTTTTTAGTCCAATCCAATTTATTTTTGAACTTTCCTCTTTTTGATTGTACTTTACTGACTACTGATTTTATGGATCTCAAGTCTGTAAATCAATTTTCATTTTTTGTTTGTGATCAGGGAAGAGGACTAAAGAGGGCTGAACCATACTGTAGTGGGTGGCTACCGCATGAATTTGCCTTCCCTTTTGTCCAATGTTTGATTGCATGCTACTAAGTCACATAACATTTATCCTATCAGAGCACAGGGGGTGTTGTGATGGTGGAGAGATCTAAAAAAAGTCTCGTAAAGAAGTCTCAGGATGGGAACAGAAAGGTGTGAGCACAGTGACACATATTGAGAATGAACTGAGGAAGGATTACTAAGGTGTTGGATGTGATCAGAATTAGTGCATTTTAAGTCCAGCTTCTTAATAAGGCAGACTATTTTAGCAAGGTGTGACCACAGCCTGAGAATCTCATTTCATGGGTATGGGGCACTGCTGCATGTTGTGTCATGACATTGGTAGGATTCACACAGCACCTTCACTTTAAACCTTCTTGAGTCCATCTTCAGGCGTGACTCTTAATTTCTATCCATTTTAGTTGTGGATTTTCCACCTTGCATTTGGGCTTTCCTGAATGGAAAATCTACAAATAAAATGGATAGAAATGAAAAGGTGTGAGCAATCAGACCTGAAGATGGACTGAAGAAGGTTTACAGTGAAGGTGTGACTGTGACCTTGGACATATTTGCACTTAGGCCTCGTATGCACCAGAGCTGTCCTAACTGCATGCCAGAGGCCTAAGTGTGAATATGTCCCTTTATGTCTATTTGAATGCAGCATGAGAGTGTAATGTCTGCACTACATTGTCTCCTCACTGCACAATCATGTGCAAGAAGATCACAGCATCTGCAGGATGCCACGCGCTTCCCCTGCCATGTAGGCCCAACTGCTGTTACAGGGTTTCACTGGCAGAACTATCTGGTGAGCAATTGAAGCTCTTCCAACTTCTCCCCTCTTGCAGCAAGGGTCCAGCTGCTGCCACTTGAGAAGACTTCCTGAGTTTGAAGACACCCCCTCCATCATTATTGAAGACTGATCTTCAGTCTTGACAGTGGAAAGGGAGAGATGTCATGTGAACAGCTCTCCAAATTAAGAACAGCACTGAGAGTGTGGCACACTTTTTTTTCATGTGAAGGATTGGAGGTGCTATGCTTATGAAGTGTTCTCTCATCTAACTTTGCCACCCTTAATTATCCTGCTCAATCCAGTTTTCAAAAACAAAGAATGAGGCAGAAATTGTCCAGCTGTGCTGTAGATTTTTTTTTCTTTTTTTTGGTTATGGAAACTTAAAATTCAATCAACATAGAATTTCCGAGAAGGTAGGGTAGAGGAAGCAGCATATGAAGCGTTTATCACAATTGTAAGTCAAGATAAACAGCAGTCCTTCATGCAATAATGAATGGAAAATCTATTTTTTTCCCCTAGAAGGCATTCCTGGAGAAAAATGTTCACATATGGGAATGATTTCCTGAACATTTCTGCAGTACGAAACAAAGGACAGACAGGCACAGCATTGTGATACAAGAGATAAAAATCCAATGTATCACTCTGGTAATGCCATTTGATTGGTACCACGTCTGAGCCATGAGTCAGGCTGGAAATCTTCAGATTTCTTTCCGGTTTCTTATAGCCAATTCTCAAATGAAGATACGTGGAAGACTGAAAAACTATTAAATGCATATATTGCAATAAGACAATGCTGTGTAAAGAGATGGAGGGCTCTTGCAGAATGGCCTCCAGTCTTAAAAGTAAGTCAGATGTAATGCTGTGAGACAAGAGACAATGCATATGCTAGATGTAAGAGATTCCAGTGAAGGACACAGTATACCCAATGGGAGATCACTTGAAAGCAGTGTCCAAAGTAGTTCACTGTGGTGGACCTGATCATCCACATGTGTGTGGGTGACATTGAGCAACTGATCTGGTTTCTTGGGCTTGAGGACCTTGGTGCTATTTTTATGGGACTCAGAAACAGAAGTGGGCTGTTTCTGGGTGCTCAGCTAAAACAGCCCTTCCTCCCCAAAAATTCAGAGTCTGGGACCTTTTGTTGGGCCAGGGTGTGCTATGCAGACAGCAAACACCATGCAGACAGCCCACAAGCCAACACTCCAGTCTTAACCCAGATTGCTTAGTCTGGGCCAAGGCCGGCTTAGCATGACCCAGGATAATACCACCTGTGAAGAAATGGCCAAACAGTAAACCTGCAAGGGAGATTATGACTGACATAGGCTTGGCTAAAGAGCAGGGCATCTGCAGGGACCCAGGCTAGATATGGATACCTCCTGCCCATTTTCCAAAAGAAGCAAACTTCTTGTGTGGCAGAAGAAGTAACTCCAAGAGTGATTCCTTTGGAGAATTTGGCATATGTGTCTATATGGAGGTTTTGGGGGTGGTTGTGGCTTGCCCCCATGCTGAAAATATTCCAAAATTATTCTGAGGTCGCTTCGGGAGTATCTCCATGCAAAGCCCTAATACATGTCAAAAAAACCCCCCCACTTAGCAAGGGTACTCCTTCTGAAATAGGGGGCTAGCACGTATTGTCCTGGGGTCATGAGGACACTCCCGGGTTATTTGGGGTGGAGCTTGGTGGCTGCAGTATTAGCCGGCAAGGCTTTGCCTCTTCTCTCCGTTCCTGCCATGTGTGCTGCGATCAGCAGCTGCTTGGGGATTTCTTTAAACAGCTACAGTTATTACACCCCCCTTCCCTGATAGCAAGTCTGGGACCTGAACTGGGAGAAAATTTTGAGCCAGTTGTGAGTGGGGGGTGTCTGCTGTCATGCCCACTATCATGCGGATGTGTGCACCTCCGCTAACCTGTGGTGGCTAAGGAAAAGGAATGATCTGCTTTTAGTTATGCTTTTAACTAGCTTTTGGTTATGCTTTTAACTGTGGCTGGTGGAAAGGAATGATCTTTGTGTTTGTGGAGGTGCAACTGAGGTGTTTGCCTGTCATTGCTGCAGCTGTTTGCCTGTCATCGTTGCAGCGGGCGGGACAGGTTATGGTGACGTCAACCCGGCTTCCTATCAGGGGAGAGTGTGGGTGGGGAGAAAAAGATGCAGGTTCACACTGCGGCTTGCATAGGGACAGGCACGTATGATTTGAATCCACGTTGCCCCAAACCACATGGGGGCGCTTTATTGCGAGTTACAACGCAGATTTTTATGACACGTGTCACAAGCGAAGCAACTCGCTTCCATGGGGATGCGCCCTTGGATTGCTATTTTGTTCTCATGCCAAATTCATTTATGCATCTTGATTTCTGGGTGCATTTCCAGCCCCTGGCTAGGTTGCTCAGCCACAGAAATCCATCTGCATCCCTAGAGATGTTGTAGGGGAGAGGGGTGGAGAGCTGCTCCAAAGCTCTGTCAGTGTGATAGAAGCCCTCCTGGTCCTAAGCCAGTTCCTGCAGCTGCCAGCATCATCCAGCCCCACATTTGTCAAAATACTATAAGGTTATTCTTCAGTGGTCCTTTACCATGCCACTTTGTGTTATTTTATTTTAGTTAGCTATTTCATTAGGGAGTTCACCATATCTACCACCACCATTAAGGGAATGAGTCACCAATTGTCATAAGCATTTCTTCAATTTTGAGAAGTTCACCTATTTTTGTTATTTTCAAAACTGAAGATCATAAAGCAAATTTAGGATCTATTGTGACTACTTGTCCTATTATAATTCTGATTGCTTTGAAAATTTCAGCCCCCAATCTCTTCATTACCCATTATTTATCTACTGACTCACTGTATTTTTATTTGCAAGATGATGGATGGGGTAACACAGTAATCGGGTTGTCCTTCAGATGGAACATCACTTGTCTCTCATCCCCACAGTGCAGGCTATACTCTGAGCACAGATGATTTCATTCTCTACCCAGCTTTAAAAAGTAGCTCTATCTGATATTCCCATGTACAATAGCCAGAGGGTGTGGCTATGGTAGAGCAAACTGCTTGAAAAGAAGACTGTTGCCTCAGAAACAACTTTCTGATAAGGCCCTGTGGAGGTGTGACTTACCTGCTGCCATTTCCAGCCCAGTTAGTCCTCCAATGGGCCTAACTATGCCCCAAAGTTGGACATGTTCAATCTGTCTGAAGACCATCTGGCATGGAAACATTTGCATTTATGAGGAGGGTTTCCACCACAACTGTGCTCTGGATCCCATGCTGGGATGAACAGTGTTTAGATGCCCTGATGCTTGTCCCAGGGTAAGAACCAATGCCGGCTGCCCCAAATCCAAACTGTTGTGAGACCCATGTGGATATGACCTTGTTTTGACATCTGTGTCAGCTTCAGAGGGGACACTTTGGTGCACAGGCTTAATTTTGTAAACTTCCTGAGGCCTGGGGCTCATAGTCAACCCAAACATATAGGTGAATGGCATCAAAGAAGTCTGAAAGGAATCCCCTCTCAATTTAATATGCTATGTATCAAAGAATGCAGGGCTGCTGGTTCAATCCTCAGCCTTTCACTGGAAGTGAGCAGTGGAAAAACACTTCTGTATCTCTCAAGAAAGCTGCTTAGAGGTGCTCATGGAGGTGCCACCATTGCAGTTCACCAGGAGTTGGCCACAACATGGGAGTACTCAACAAAATGGCCGTAGAAGGTTCTGGAAAGTAGTAGTAAAAATGAAATGAAAGGATTAGTTTTGCAAGTCTGAATGGATGATTCTTAGTATGCTTCACCCACATCGATCTTTGGCATTTGCTGAACTGTTACATCCACTTGCTCAATAGATTTTTCTTTCTTTCATTTAAAAATTGGCTATTAACGTTGCCTAAATTGGAGCATGTGTAACGGCTCTGAAAATGGTGTCAATATTTACTTTATTCCCTGAATGAAACAATGCCTTCCATATGGAGAGAAGTGAGGTTGAGGGGAGCTGTTCTGTTTTAATGATTATTTAAGAGTAAGCTGGCTCGGCTGCTTGAATGAAATGTGTCCAAAAGGCATTAGAGCTGACAGGAATAGGTCTGCACTGTTCATCTGTGATTGTCAAGACAATATAATCTGACAGGAGATGTTAACCAGGCATATCCTTTTGGCACCTAAAAAAATTGACAAAAGGGGCATAGTCTAGCAAAGTGTTTTTAAAAAGACAGTCATTTAATACAGCACACAGAAGACATATGCCTCTAGAAGACCAACTGATTATGCACATTGTCCTGAAAAAGTCTTGTTAATGCCTACCTCCTCTTCTCTTGGCCCTGAGCTAGTCAGCTAATAACGTTCTAGTTTCCTGTTCTAATACCACCAATTAAAATCTAGTTCTACTTGACACCATTTCAAAGTGGCTGGAGAAGAAAAGATTATTATTTATATGAGTACTAAAAATACAGCTAATCAATTTACATGCATAGAGGTCACTGACAGGGGGCCTGTTCGTGCTTCACTTTGTGGGACGGTATAACAGTTTTGTACTTCTCCACAGCTAACAACAACTGGGGCAACTGGTGGATATTCTGGGATGCTCTGGGTCAGTGGAGGCGATGTGGGGTGCATATGCACTTTCCCTAGAGTGGCTGCAGCTGTTCCAGATGGGTAACTGCAAAGAGGCCCAGAACTGTGGTTAAGTTTATACTTATGGGATATATGTATGTATTGCATTCTCTAGTCTGTGATCAGATACAACAACACAAAAGCACCTCTGAGGCAGCTTAGGGAAGGCCTGGAGGTGGGATTGTTCACACACCAGTCTGCTCCTTCCCCCTCTCTTGAACATTCTGTGCTAGAAAAGGTGGATCAGAGAAGGCTTGGGAACACCAGGGCCACCCACGGTTTTCCATCTGTCCTCAATCCACCTTTTCTAGCAGACTGACATGTGAACAATTCCACCTGCAAACTGTCTCTTGTCTTCTCAGAAGTTCTTTTTTCTTCTTCTCTGTGTGAGCACCGCCTTAGAGATGGCTGGCAGGTGGGACTGTCCACAGGCCTGTCTGCCCCTTCCCCTCTCATTGACTTTCTAGGCTAGAGGTAGGTTGAGAAGATGAGGGCAACGTGCTAGTGTCTCTCTGCCTTGCCATGCGTCAACACAGCCATGATTGGGTAAGGTAGACATTTGTATGAGTGTAATAGTGTGAGGGTCATGCAAAAGTGGTTTTTGGACTGTTTCCAAGAGGTAAATGGTTATGAGGGGAAGTTCTGATTTGGGGCTGGTTGGAGACTTGGGCCCTGTTCCCATTACAAACTTAAAACAGTTTTCCTAAACTGAAATAATAGAACCGGATGCTAACACAAATTTGCCTGATCCCATTACTTTCAACTTAATCACGTTCGATCCGGATTCTGAGGATCGTACGTGGAGTACGTGACTCAAGGGGAGAACTCAAGTGGCTACTTTCTAAAAACCGCTTTTTTGGGCTGCCCTGCCCTTTTCCTCCTGGCATGAACGCGCCACTCATAACCGACCCCTTCACGGAGCCTAACTGGGTGGCTAGGTGGCTGCTGCTCACCTGGATGGATGAAAAACGGCAGCGGGCAGCCAGCAATTCTTTCTCCTCCTCTCCCCATTGCCCAGGGCACACAGCAGCAGTGGCAACTCAAGCCCCTTTTGCCCGCTCACCTCCTCAGCCACAGCCTTAAACATTCACACAGCTCCAAGAACCTGCAGCTGCTTTCCTTTCTTTCCCTTTCTAAAGGCCATAACTCCAAAGAGCCAGAATTGTGCAAAATTGCAACATTGTTATCAGGTAACGGCTGCTTATGGGTTGGATTTGTAAGTGAAATCACTATCTTTGGAAGCAAGCTACTGGGGAAGGGAAACCCTAAACGTGCATTCTCATCCCACTAAAACTGTACCGTTCCCACAGCAAGAAATGTTGAGGGTTTCAAGCGCATGAACCGGAGCAAGACCTGTTGAAATGAGTGTTAACATTTACAACGCTTTGGGGCGATTTAACATGCGGAAAGCGTGTTAAGCCAACCTGATGGTGGGGACTGCAAGGATCAAAACTGTTTTGAAACTGTTTTAAGCTTGTAATGGGAATGCAGCCTTGGTGAGATAAAAGTGAGGCTTCTAGCCAAAGCTTGCCTCATCCATGTTGTCCAGTGAGTTCTGATCTGTGAGGTGGTTTCAGATACCTATATATATAGTTACAGATACCTGGGAGATACCAGGTATATATTGGATTCTGACTCCCATTATCTTAATCAATTGCAGCTAAGGATCATACGAATTGCAGTCCTAGCTCCTTGAAGAAAAATATCCAAAGGAGAAGTTCTGTGGTAGAGCATGCACATTGCATAAAAAGCCCAAGGTGCCTTCTATGCAAAATATCCAATGCCACAGTGTGCATTCTCACAGACTGTGTCGCTACTGGGTTGGTAGACTGATCCAAGTCACTGGCTAGACTGCTTTGTCTGCACCACAGAATAGTGTGCCAGAAGGCCATGTGTCCTGCTAGACTGCTTCATGTATATAACACTGAGCTTTGGAGAAGGCCATGGCATGAAAATTGTGTCATTACCTTCTCTAAGTAGTCCACAAAGCACTGTAACTGGCTTACCAGTCCACGGCTCACAGTGTCATTCTGCCAGGTACTTGGAAGCAGTGTTGGAACTATGCAGCGTCTGGGACTCTGGCCCAAACAACCCTGGGCTTGCAACTTTGGCAGCCTGGGTGGGCTATCTGTAATGCAGAAGGCCTTAGCCCAATCCAATATGGGCCAGGTTACATGAAGTGGAATGGTGGCACAGAGCATACCATAGTGATCCAGTTATCTGCAGAGTTATAAAGTAGCTCCTGCTATTCCTATGCGCGAGACTTTGGACCTTTCTGCACAGAGCCTTTATCCACATTAAGGATCTATGTAGGACACTTCTAGAACACATATTTCTGTACGTTTATGCAGATCTATGAGGCCAGGCCACCTCAGTCCTTCCATGTCTGCAGAAGATGGAGGTAGATCTGGATAAAGGCGGCCCTAAATCAGGATCTCTTGTGGACCCATTTGTTTGGGTCGTCAGGATGACTAAAGGCCTTGTTCAGGATCATGGGAGGCTTGCAGATGGCATGCCTAATCTGGAACAACAGGGGGGCTGCTTTTAGCACCACACCATGGCACAAAGCACGAGGCTAGAAATTTTCATTCCTTGCCTTGAGCATGTACATGGAGTGTCTGCAAAACTTCCACAAGCTTCACAGCTGCAGGGAGGCATGGGCTGGATCAGTGCTGTCTGAGCAGATGGTGCTAATCCAGCCCATGCCTCTACATGATCTGGATCAGCTGGTCTAGATTAATTGCACCCACTGATCCAGATCATGGACCCACTGATCCAGATTAGAACAGAGGTAAGTGCAGAAAAGTCCTCACATTTAAAAAGGAAAGAGAAAGTCCCATCTGTCAGGGCAGTCCTACAACCATGTTCTATTGGAACAAACACTTTTGCAGTGTTTTGTTCCCTGAGCAGAGAGAGGCATTCAGCAGACTAGTGGATCTTTTTGTGTGTGTGTTACATGGTAAAAGAATGATACTTGGGTCTCCATTGCACATTTATCCATCAGCAGTAGCTAGACACATAAGTACTAATTTTATCCTTTGAAATCTTCTCCAGTACAGAAAGTAAAACGCCCTGAGTGGGTGGCAGCACAGACAGATAATAGGCTATCTCCCAAGCTGTCAAGCCAGCACATTTCACTTAGTGACACAAAAAAAATATGTGCACACTAACTTTTAAAAGTTTTTTAACTGTACGGTGTTCCAGACTCATCTGTTAACCCTCAAGTTTACGTTAGAAGAATCCCAGGGGTAGCAAGCCTTTAAATGGACCATGACCCCTTCTGCATTAAGCATTCTTAGGGTGCTGGGGTGCTGCCCTGCCTATCAAAATCAAACGTGGGGATTATTTGGCTTTGATCAAGATGGCATAAGAAGGGGGCTGCCTTACCCCCCCCCCCGACAAAATCATAAGAGCATAAGAGGAACCCTGCTGGGTCAGGCCACAGCCCATCAAGAAGAAGAAGAAGAAGAAGAAGAAGAAGAAGAAGAAGAAGAAGAAGAAGAAGAAGAAGAAGAAGAAGAATAGTTGGCTTTTCTATCCCACTTTTCTCATCCATTTAAGGGGACTCAAAGCAGCTGACAAAGCTTTCTATTCTTCTCCTCACAAGAGACACCCTGTGAGAGCGCAGATGAGAGCTGTGACTAGCCCATGGCCACCTAGCTGGCTTCATGGGGGAGTGCGGTATCAAACCCGGTATTCCCAGTAAGAGTCCGGCTCCCTAATCACTAGACCAAATTGGCTCAGTCCAGCATCCTGTCTCACACAGTGACCCAGCAATTGCTTTTGGGCATCTCAAGCAGAAAACAAAGGCCAAACCTTCACTTAGGCCGTGTCTTCACGGCAACCTTATCTCAGATTCAAAATGTTTTGAATCCTCGGAGTCCAGACGGCAGTTTGGCTTAACACGATTTCCCCGTGTTAAACCACCCCAAAGCGTGATGAATCTCAATCCTGATTTCAACAGGTCTCACTCCGGTTTGTGCGCTTGAAACGTTTTACATTTTTTACTGAGGGAACCCTTCTGTGTTAAGGGATGAGAGTTTCCCTCCCCCAATAGCTTGCTTCCAAAGCAAGCTGTAAAAGCAGCAGCAGCCCGAATAGCAATCCAAGCAATCCACTGTAGCAAACAAGCAATTCACACCTGATAACCATCTTGCTATTGAAAGTGCTGACTTTCTAAAAAGGGAAAAGAAACTAAAGCAACTGTCGTTTGGAGAGATGTATGAATGTTTAGCTGTGACGGAGGAAAGGGGCTTGACTTGCTGCCACCGCTGCGCGCCCTGAGCAATCGGGAGAGAAGGAAAAGAATCGCTGCCTGCCTGGTGCTGTTTTTCCTCCATCCAAGCAAGGCAGCCACCCAGCTAGGCTCCGTGAAGGGGTCTGTTATGGGTCGTACGTTCACGCCAGGAGGAAGAGGACAGGGTAGCCCCGAAAAGCGGCTTTTAAAAGGTAGCCACTGGAGTCCCCCCTTGAGTCACGTACGTCCTCAGAATCCGGATTGAACGCGATTAAGCTGAAAGTAATGGGAACAGGCAAATTCGCCTTTGCATCCGGTTCTGTTATCTCGGTTTAGGGAAAGTGAAATAAGGTTGCCGTGAAGACACGGCCTTACACTTTCTCTGCAAATGGCCTTTAGAGGCCTCCTCCTGCCTACCTCTCCATCCTGGGGGCAGTACCTTGGTATCTGTTTTAGTAGCCATTGTCCTCTATGAATTTGTGTAACGCTTTCTTAAAGCCATCCAGGCTGGTTGCGTTCACGACCTCTTCTGGTAGTGAATTCCCATAGACTGATGACCCTCTGCGTGAATAAATATTTCCTCTTGTCTGACCTGACTCTCCTGCCCATCAGCTTCATGGAGTAACCCCTGGTTCTAGTGTTGTGTGACAGATAAAATATTGTGACATGGGTAGAGGATTGTGATTTTGGGAGGGGAAGAGCCTGACTCTCTCTCCTCCCACGTCATGATTGCCCTCAATGTTTATGTGGGGGAATGCAACCCCCTTGCTGACAGAACTCAAATGAGCTATCTCCAGCTCTGAATCTGATGGTGAGGGATTTCACATTAATTACACCACATGTAGCACAATGGTGGTGGCCCCACTAGAGTCAGTGGGGAGAAGAGCTCTGGGGGCTCTCCCAGCCATTCTGTAGATTAAGCTCTATAACAGAAGAAGAAGAGTTGGCTTTTCTACCCCACTTTTCTCACCCATTTAAGGGGATTCAAAGCAGTTGACAAAGTTCTCTGTTCTTCTCCCCACAAGAGAACACCTTGTGAGGTAGGTGGGGCAGTGAGAGCTCAGAAGAGAGCTGTGACTAGCCCAAGGTCATCCAGCTGGCTTCATGGGGGAGGGCAGAATCAAACCTGGTATTCCGAGGTATGAGTCCGGCTCCCTAACCACTAGACCAAACTGGTTCATAGTATTTAAGGCAGCATGTTGGGGATGGAGTGTAGCATCCATGGAGACAACGCCATTTCCCAGCATTTTTAATGCACTATTGGTGTGAGTGTGGTGCAGTCACTGTGCCCTTATAGTACATTTAACGTGCCGTTAGTCTTGGTGCAGATCTTGAATTTCTCTACATTTAGAAACTTAATTATATTTATCAGATGCTTGTCACTATTATTAAGAAACTTCATTATATTTATTGGATGCTTGTCACTATCAATTAGGTGTATGATGAACCTTCATGTACAAAAACTTTCAGTTAAGTGTAATTTCTTTAGCCAGGGGAATGAAAATTGGAAGTTTGATGAGAAATCCAGGAGTGACATTTTTGAGAAGTAAACATGAAGACACTCTCTGTATGCAAATGTAGCTTGTTCATTTTAATAGCCACATCTACATTCAAATTGGGGGGGGGGCAATTCTCAGAAATTAGCAATTTGATAGCCATTATACTCAGTAGAATGTCACTCAGAGGTTCAGTCATTTAAAACCACATGATGGACAAATATTTAATTACATTGGAAATTACCCATCCTTCAGTTTGAAGGTTTACAGCAAAGAAATTCAACTCAATGGATATATATATATATATATATAAAAGAGTAAGCATTTAATCCTGGAGGGGAAGGACATATTTGGTAAGTACCCAGTCCTTTGCTGAACTTCATTTTGGATCAGTTCAGGCAAGGAAACTGCTCCATTTCCTCATTTAGGCTGTGGTCACACAAAGTTTAATCCAGCTTCAGTCCACTTTGAGAGAGAGAAAATACATCAGTGAAGTGTCAAGTGGTTAAGTAGCTCTGAAAATTCACCTTTGGGGTAGATAATTTGGAATCAGAATCGGAATAAACTTGATTGATTAGTCGCTTGACCATGTCAAATTTCAAGTATACAAAGATAAAACCACAGAAGAATAAAATCAAAACATACAACAGTAAAATCAAATCTGTGTATATCTCATCATTACTTATCCTCATCACCATTACAAGGCACTCCATTGTGCCCAATGACGGCTTTCTTGAGTTGGGCTACCTTGTATGTTGCCTGAGCATTTTCTCCCTGCAAAAGGTAGGTCACTTTATGCTCTGTATTCCAATAAGCCATATTTTGCAGAAGGGGAACCAGACATGTTGTTCTTCTTTGGAAATACAGGGGGCAGGGAAACAAAATGTGTGAGAGATTTTCAACCTCTGATGCCCCACAGACGCACAGTCTATCTTCATAGCGTATCTGATGGTATCTACCGTACTTCGCCATAGAGTCAGTTAATTTGAATCGTGCATAAGTGAATTGTTGTCTTAACGGGTGGGGTATGTTATAAACCAGGTATTTTTCAATTTGGAAAATAGATTTGATTTGCGCCAACCATTTTAATGATTTCGTGCTGGAAAGGCTTGCAATATTGTTTTGTGCACTGATGTCCACTCTTTTGCTATCTGGCGAGTATGCCCTAGTGCTTGCAAGGAGGAAAGAAAATTACTGGTCACTGCTGATGTCTTCTCTTGCACTGAAGGTGGACTGAAGCTGGATTAAACCTTAGCTGTGACCACAGCCTTGGCTCCACCAACCTCACTCACTCTGGCACTTGGATGGAAAGAAAGCCATACAAAGAACTAACAGTGGGCCACCCTTACTAAGCATAATGGCAACTAAGCAATTTATGGTTGTTCCTTAGGCAGTGCATGAAGGCACGCTGCAGGGAGTGCTCATCACTTAAGCCAGAAGTGCCAATAAATGTTTCTGATCATAAGCTGTAGACTCCTTTCCACTTTCTTTTATGCATCTCATGCCTTCTTCCATGTCATTTGCTATTGCCATCCTTCCTTCCTCCTTCCCTATGTTCCTTCCTCCCCTAACATCTCCTCTTCATAATAATCAGAGTACAAGAGCCAATTAAACACAGCATGGGCACAGCAGAAAGTAAGTGGCAGCTGTTGCAGCAGTGCATATATTTAAGCCAAGTGACAGTTTATAGGATGTTAGTTTCATAGTAGCAATTGAGAATGTATCACGTGCATCGGAGCTTCTAAGTGCAGGTTTATTTGGAGTAGTGATGGCTTTACTTTTCTGTCTGAGACCACGGCCAGGATTCCAAGGAAAGGGCTAGAAACCTTTAGAGCAAATGTTGAAGTAAGAATATTTAAGGACTTTTGCATTCCCAGAATATCCAATCCTAACCATGTTCCTTGGACAGAAAGCCTCATTGACAAAAATATGCTTTTAGGCTGCCTTTGGTCGTGGATGGGTTGATGGTGGGCTGGGATAAGGGTGTCTCCATTCTCGGCCCTGGCCTAAGTTTTATATACTTATATGGTATTTTGGTATGTTTTTATTCACATTTTATTACTTGTTTATATATGTGGGTAGTTTTAATTTTATATATTATTGTATTGCTGTTTAATTATGTATGCCACCTTGAGTCCCTGTCTGGGAAAAAGGCAGGATATGAATGAATGAATGAATGAATGAATGAATGAATGAATGAATGAATGAATGAATGAATGAACAAGTGTCACCTTTGAAGATTGGGAATTAAACTTCTTTGTCTTTGGTATTTCTGACTGGCCCATTTTGGCAATGTACTGGCTTCCAGAGTTCTGTGTACACTGCCCTAAATGGACCACTTGTGGACCACTTGTACCAGGGTAGGGTGCCAACATGGTGATTATTCTGGTCCATTGCTTTGTCTGGCGCAGATGAATTGTTCCGAGGGGGCGGGGTTTCTGTTGGTTCACACCTGAGAACATCAGGTGGGCTGGCAAACTAACAGAAGGAAAGCTTGGCTGTTCCAACTTTTATAGAATGGAAACTTTCAGTTGGCACTGAGATCTCTCAGGAATTGTGCCGTAGCGCTGTTATCAGACTAAGTGTATAATGGTGATCTAGACCAAGTCTTCAAGACATAGGAACTCCCCACATCCCCCAAAAGTAATTAGGTTTACAAGTCTAAAGCCCCCCTTTTCTCTCTCACTACTTTGAAGCACTTTTATTCCTTTCAGAGCTAGTCAGCAAATGGCTAAATGTGTTCATTTGCAGGGAAGTAAACCTGGCTTGAGGAACAAAATTGTGGAGGAGCATGGTTATATACAACAACGTATATATATTGGAATGCAAGGGTGCAGGCACTTAAAAGAGTAATTCACACCAGAACAACTACCCTTGACAAAGCCTGGGAAGTCATTGGCCTCATTCCCTTCCAGTGTTACTGTGTCCAACTGTTTTTTTTCTTTGTCCTCTTCCCAGAACTAGTCTCAGATGTGCAACATCACAAATCCTATTATTTCTAAAGTTTTCTTTTAAGCTCCTGCAGGAGACAGCAAGCTAAGATTACCCATGCAGCATTCAAAAGCAGTCCAGTTCTACTTGGAACTTATTAGCTGTGCTACTGATGCTGCCAGTCTCCATTATTAGAGCCGTTGCATAACAGCAGTACCTTATTTCTTCTCCAATTTGCTCTTAAAATGGAATGGAAAGGGAGTGTGGCATGTTTCTAGATCCAGGGGAGAGATGGTTTTGATGCTGCAGCTTCTGGTGGAAGGTTCAGATTGGAACTACTAATATGTAGCTCCCTCTAAAGGACAATCTACCTCTTTGCCCATGTTACCAGGGGCCAAAACCAGCAGGGCTGTGTGAGTAGGGGTGTGTACCAATGCAATTTTCAGGATTTGATTCAAATGAATAGATTCAAATTTGCTTAATTCAAATTGAATTTGGTTGAATTTGAGAACATTTGTAGATGCCTGTATGCATCTTCCCTGGTTCTGTACACATCCATAAGCATCCATACATGTCCCTATGCATCCCATAGATCTGAATCTAGCTAATAGGGACCTAGCTGATATGGATCTAGCTAATATGGATCTGACTAATACGAATCTAGCTAATATGGATCAGCCAAGGTAAGTGCAGAAAGGGCCCAAATAAATAAACCCTTAAGGCAAGGGTGCCTTAAGCCAAGTAGTAAGTAAAATGTGCTCTATTGTTTTTGAAATAAGTTTACCAATATTTTCTCACCCACAGCAGTGTGACAGTGCTGAATGGAGACTGTGGGACAAGCTTGTTAAGCTGTTTGCAAAACAGTTGAAGGTACATGAAATGGGCCTGGGCACTTCTTACCAGCAAGTTGCCCATTGGCATGTGATGCAAGAGATTCCCCATCCTCCATAACTGCGTAGCTGTCATGGAAGTCTCAATTATGGGCACCCAAGTGGCAGTCAGGCTTTGAGCCTGAGCCATAAATGGTTTGGGAGTGAAGACTTGGCAGAATATTGGTGAGGCTTCATCCCCAAAAGGCCTTGCTTGGAAAATTTGTGTACTGGGATAACTTGCTATGTTCACTATTTCCTGAGATACTTCTTTTGCAAAGTGCTAAGACAGAAGCCCAATGCACCATCATGAGGAAGGATCATAGTGATATGGGGAGAGTTGGTTACAGTTGTGAGAGTTGGATAACAGAGCTGGTTATAAATCTTCATCCTAAGTGCCTGGCATAAAGTCAATGGCAGCCTTAAGCCCTTCTCCCCCTCAAGTGGTCAAACTGGCAAAAGTGTCCCTCCAATCAATAAGGGTGGCCAAATATTTTGATGTGCAGCTGAAGAAGAGATCAGCAAACCAATGCATTCCTTAGCCTAAAAAACAAAAATTTAAAAAAAAATCAATATGGGGAGCAAAATGTTGTAGGTTGCTGAGCTCTCCACCAGCAGCCCTGCATAAAGGGTTCTAGGTTAAGATAGCTGCCTGGATTTCTAAAAGGGCCCTTGCGGGAAAAGCTTTAGATTAAGGGAGATGCCTGGGTTGTGTGCAAAAACCAAAACACTTTTTTAAAAAAAGTCTAGTGGAAGGAATCTCAGTCCACTAGAAATTGTTGCTTGGCATGATGGGGAGAAAGAAGGGAATATCTTCTCACTCTCACTTGCAACATCCATGTTCAGCCTCTACAAATCCATAATAGGGGCACATAAAAACCCCCACAAAACTGTAGCCCCATTCCCACTCATGGAATAAATAAAACACTATTTAAATGCTATTTAAAATGTAATTTAAAATCTTTTAAAACACTTTAAAACTAAGCTAACAAGCATCTGGCAATCACAGTCAACCCTGAATTGTGTCCCCACACTTCAAACACTTCCAAAAAACAGATTGGGGAAAGTGATTCTTCTCCCTCCTCACCCTTTTCCCACCCCTCTCTCCCCATTGGCTTTGATCTGATGATGTGGGGAATCCCAACCCTCTCCCTCCTGCTTTTGCTACCCCTGTTTGATTCCACAGACCAAACACCATTTACATGTTTCACAAAATCATCAGCCCTGCCTGTTAACAAACACAACCCAAACAAGCAAAGCAACAGCCACCACCACCAGCAGCCTCAGAGACACCCAAAAACACAGACACACACACAGATAATCCCTGCATTTCAAGCAGGGAGGGAGAAAGAGAGAGACAGCCGGCTGACAGACAGCATTAGCTCTGCGGGTAGAATACTAATCAGGCAGGCTCCCCTCTGCAGTGAGTGAGCAGTAACTTTGTTACCATTGTGCGTGGGTGGGAAATGAAAGTGTATTGGATGAAATGTTACTTATTATCATAAAACAAAACTGTGAAGTGCTCTGACACAAAAAGGCTTTAGGCTTCCTGGCACTTTAGAAATCTGCCTAGGGACTGCATTGCAAGGAGAAATCTCACCCATTTCATGTTGGATCTGCCCCAATCTGCTGTAGCATTCCCAAAGGAATAAAGATAAAGCATTTAACTGCAAAAACAGGGGGAAACATCTGAAAAACCGGGTGTATTGTTTATTCTGTTTTAGAGCCAAATACTCCTCAAAAAAACCCTGAAATAGATTGGTAATGGGGACAAAGAGGATCCAAACCGTTTCTAAACCATTTAAAATGGTTATTGAGCTTTCTGTGCAGGAACAATCACTTTGCAGATACAGCAGACAGAGAAGAAAATACTGTACATTTGACATGAGAACATGCACTTAGGTGTGAATTTTCTGCAGTGGAAACTGATTTAATGTCTTGCCAAAATTATGGTAAGTAATAACATTCTGTTTGTGCATAAGAAATAAATTTGTGTCAAACTGAGCAAAATTCAGAACAATTATTTATTTCCTTTGTTATTCTCTCATCATTTTTTCTAGGAAATTGATACACTTGAGAATAAGGGAAATAACAAGTACAAAAAGAACTTAGCTCCACACGGATTGTACCAAATGATGACTGAAAAGCATAACAGCTTGAAGGAAGGAAGAAGTCACAGGAGAGTTGGGGGTATCATAAGCAGAATTTGCTTCAGAAAAGCACTATTTTTCAATCCATGCTACTGCAAAAAAGCAACATAGTTTTTGCTGCAATATCTTCTGTGGGTGCACATTATGATATTTCATTTTTCAGCTCCCCTAGGTTGTAGAAAATGAGTTTTAGCTGTAGAAAACTTGGTTTAAAATGGGGATAAAGGGCATCAAATCAAAAAGAGAAAAGTGAAAAATGCTTTTGAAGGAAAGCTCTCGAAGCAGAGAATGATTATATTTTTTGGCTTCTCTGCTAGGACTGATGATGGAAACAAAAACATCAATACAAAGGGAGAACCATTGCTACTATCCTGGCTTCCCTATAATAGCTACAGTACATAATAATCCTTGAGCTGTTGATAGCTTAAATTAGAGGTGCGGTGGTAGCGTCAGCGGGAGGGGAATAATTTGTGAAATCATTGCCATGTGCTCTCCCTCCCCCACTTTATTCTCTTCCATTGTGCATTTGTTCGCTTGGCCCATTAGAACTGTAGCGGCAATCAGAAAGTGGAAATGGTTTCCATCTATCACCCTGATTCTAACAAGAAGAGGAAACAGACCATTTTAGTTACAGTGCATTAATGCTCATTACAGCCCTAATGAAGATTTGTGTTGCTTTTTCAAGATCCTGGAAGCTAATTTGTAACTTATTTGTGGCAATTTAAGTATGCATCCCTACTCAGTTTCTTTAAAAAAATGGCTCAAAAGCAGCTTTGATGGGCTAGTGTCCACATGCTGAAGCTCAGTTTTAGGTTTTTAATCCACATTCAATACATATTCAGAGTGAGAAAATGCATCAGCAAAGTTTTCTTTTTGGATTATCTGACTCAGAGTTGGATTGGATCACGTGGAAGGAAAACTGCTTGTCACTATGTTCTCTCACCCTGAAGGTGTATTAAAACTTAGGCATAAAGGAGGGATTAGAACACTGGCCTCTACACGTTACCACCTCTAAGCCACTATTGAGCTGTTATTTTTATGTGTGTAGATGCAGCCTATGGCATTCCCAGGCTGAATTTACTCTGTGGATGCATCTACACACTGTAAAAGAAAGTGGTTCAGAAACAGCTGAGAAGCATGTCACACTTCTTACATCTCAGAAATGCTGAGCTTACCAGTCTAAATACACACAGCCTTTGTAATGCTGTTGAACACCTAATGAGGTAATTAGCCAGGCATAGGTGTACTTGTACATCTATTGCTTATTTATCAATTTTACATTTATATTCCACCTTTCCTTCAAGGAAACCTCAATAGACCCAATTCTCCTCTCATTCGTTACAAGAAACCCCAGTGACATAGGCCCTTTCTGCATTTATTTCTCCAAAACTCAGACCAATGGATGAGAACTAGCCAGGCCTGCTGGTACAGATCATAGAAAGCCATGGAATGAAACAGGCCCTGGTCCTGAAAATTTCATGAGATTTGGGGCTGGCCTCTGAGGGACCCAAAGGGCTAGGAACTTTCATTCCTAGTCTCAGTACCATCGAGGGACCTATTTCTGTGAAATAGGCTTCCAGAAAAGAACTTCACAGCCCCTTATTACAGGTTAATGATATATGCAGAAAGGCCCATAGGCTGAGAGGCAATGACTAGCTCAAAGTCAACTGGTAGAGATTGGAGCTATGGTTCATCAAGTGCTAGTGTAACATTGGGCATTTCTGGATGGATTTGGTGGGGGGGATAAGAAAGGGTCTAGGCCTCAACCCCTTCCAGCATGCTTTGTCTGAGCAGGACAGAATGAAGACCTGGCTATGGTGCCCAAAATGGCATACTAGCCCAGTTAACTGACTGAGCATCCAAAGGTCTATCTCATTTTTCCATACTGTAATTATAAGAACATAAGAACATAAGAGAAGTCTTGCTGGATCAGGCCACAGCCCATCTAGTCCAGCATCCCGTCACACACAGTGGCCCATCAAATGCTCATGGGCATCTCAAGCAGAGACATGGACAAGCCTTTTCCTGCTCTCGAATCCCAGCAAATTTCAGAAGCATCCTGCTCCCTCCCCCCAGCCTGAAAGATGTACCTAGACATTTATTCTAGTAGCCATTGATACATCTGTCATCCATAAATTTGTCTAACCCTACCTTAAAGCCATCAAGACTGGTAGCTGTTACTACCTCTTCTGGTAGGAAATTCCATAAACCTGGGATTATTCCTTAATTTCTTTACTTAGAATATTTATATCCCGCCTCATATCTCATATATCTGGGCAGTTTACAATAAAAACCCATATACAGCAAAACATTAAATACATGTACATACGCCATTAAACAGTATTAAACAGCATAGTTAGTTAAAAAGTTAAAAGTTAAAATTAAGATTAAAATAATGCTTGAGTGACTTAGTGCCCAAAGGCTTTAGCAAAAAGCTAGGTCTTTACTTGGTGCCTAAAAGTTAGGAGAGTTAGCGCTAAATGGGCCTCCAAGGGAAGGGCATCTAAAAGTCAAGTGCCACAGTTAGGAAGACCCCCACCTATGTTCCAACACAGCGGATTTCATAACTGGCAGGAGATGGAGGAGCCCCCCTCCAACAGATCTTAAATCTTGGGCATTAGGAATTAGGCTGGGATTGCAGCAGATCAGATATCCCCTAATATGCATCACCCCTTACTTTTCTAGTGTTGGCCCAGATTGAGTGGGAGACTTCAACTAGGCATAGAGTGAACAAATGGAGCAGGGAGCAACTTACAGACAACGGCCTCCCCCTAAAAAAGCGGGACAGAGATCAAGTTGCCAGCAAACAAATGAAGAAATAAGAAAATGATGATTGGTAGAGTTATTTTTGGTCAAGACATTTCAGAGACTACAATAGGAGGAATAAATACAAAAATATCACAAATATACATCTAAGATTAAATATTATACAAACAATTTCAAACTGAAGAATATAACATTAATAAGCTTCCAAATATGCCTATCACAGGTACTTTTTCTGTACAAAATCCGAATAAGCACAAAGCAATAACAAGATGGAGATAATGAAGCATTCAATTACCTTGGATACAGTTGTCAAAGATTCAAGGTGTGAAGTGAAGCTTAAAAGGATATACCAGAAAGAGATCCTTACAAAATCTTTTCATTATTTCCATAGGGCAAATGTAACTCACTTCTTCAATTAAAACCATAGAAGACAGCATATCTCCCTATATTTCCTTTGTGTGTAGCTTTTGGCCCTTTCTGCACTGGCCCTTAATCTGGATTATGGGTGAATTTGCACTTAACAGCAGGAGGAACTCTGGGGTGACTCCCAGATGCTTCATCCACACTGCCTGGAGCTTTGCCCAGATGCAGGTCAGTGTGTGCAAGAGTTCCCCTCCTTCCATCTGTATAGTGGTCGAGAAGTTTTAACTCCTTTACCTCTAATCTAGTGGCAAGGTTGACCTGTCTCTAAGCCATCTCTAAGCTATCTCAGTTTTTTTCTCAAACTGTGTGTGAATGTGACCAAAGAGTGGCTTGCTGCTGCACCAGGGACAAAACTGTGTGCCTGCATTCTCAATACTTCTGGTTTTGCCATGCATTGTTGGCCATTATGATAGTGCTATTACTTTGATAGAGGCCACATTTTGTGATGGCACTGAAAGGAATAGCTCACTTGGTGCTTAATTTTTACCGGAAACTATTGGTGGTGATATAAACTCTCTTAGGGTGAGTCCCCATGATGAAAATACTCTGAGCAACTCCATGAAAAGCTTCTAATCCAGGCTACATGCGGGACAAATGGCAAAAATCCTCAGCAACACCCTCCCACTTTCCAACTGTTTTTGCCACGAATTAGGAGGCAATCATGCATTATCCTGGAGTTATGGGGACACTCCTGGGTTATTGGGGGCAGAGACTGGTGATCGCAGCATTAGCAGGCAGGGTTTTGCCTGTGCTTGCTGTCCCTGCCCTGTGCACTATGATCACAACCACTTGGGGATCTCTTCAAAGAAATTCTGCTGAAAGAGAAGTGATGAGCTCTCATTTGCCCTGTGAGTGTCTCTCCAGCTACAAGCATGACACCCCCCCCTTGCCTGATCACCCGATCAGCAAGGCATGTATGGTTAAGAGTTTGATTTAGCGCATGAGCACTTGATAGCCTTAATGGGTGAAGCGCCCATGGCTTCCCTGAACTCAGCTGAGCAAGATCAGAAGCTTCTGTCAGAGGGAGGTATGCCTGCTGTCAAAATGACTGAAGCACAGCCGCGGCTTCAATCAATGAGCTGCTTTCCCTTCCTATTATGCCCCCCTTTTATCATTTTTTATCTCTTATCGATGCACTGTGTGGTGTTTTGGGAGGTGCAACTGGGAGGGGTTTCCCTTGTCATTGCTGCAGCAGGTGGGACAGGGCATGGTGATGTCGGCCAGGGTTCGTATCGGGGGAAGGGGTGGAGAAAAAAGGATGGGGTTCCCCAATGCAGGGGTTTACCACGGTTTTCATGGGGACAGGTGGATTCTGCTTGAACTCAATCACATGGGGACATGTTAATTTGAGTTACAATTCGCATTGGGGCTGCCCCGAATCCACCCTGACATAAACAGAGCCCATGGGGATGCAACCTTAAGGATCTTTCCACTGCCATCTGACATATCCATACCAAGCACAGCAAGCAGTTGATGACCACAACTGTTTAGTCTATCTCACCTGCACAATGGAGTCTTTGGGCATCAAACATAGTCTTCACTCACTTCATATTTATTTGCACATATTTTTAAGTCTCCCTGTCCTCTGTCAGGCGATAGGATTCCTTTCCCTCTACACCACACTTATTAAGAACATAAGAGGAGCCCACGTAGTCCAGCATCCTGTCTCACACAATGGCCCACCAAATTGCTTCTGGGCATCTCAATCAGAAGTCAAAGGCAAAACTTGGAAATGTTCTTAGAAGTATCCTGTCTGTCTAACCTGGAGGCTGTATCTAGGCATCTTTTCTAGTAGACATTGATACACCTGTCCTGCATGAATTTATCTAATCCTTTCTTAATGCTACTCAGCCTGGTTGCTGTCACCACTCCCCGCCGTTCTGCGCAGGCAAGGGTAAATGGCCAATCAGAGCTGGCGACATGTGCAGATGCGCAACCCTGCTGGCTGGGCCTGCCACTTTGAACCCGGTGATGAAGAGGTAAGTGACGTGCATGTGCGCGCATCCCTAGAAAGGCCCGTGCCCGGGTGTGTGTGCCCGGGGTGTGTGTCCTGTGGGCTCTAGGGAACCCGATCGCATCACCTAGAGCATGCAGGAACCCAGGGAAGGGACGAGACAGGCCTGCCCGCCCCTGGGTCAAACCTGACCCAATGGTGGCAGGCGGGGCTGGGGCCCACAGCTGTTCTGCCGGGAGTGTGCAAATGCTCTCCCTCCTGAACAGCTGTGGGACATCCTGGGATATCTGGGAATGGATGCAGAGCATGATTTCATGCTCTACACCTGGAACGTGTGCAGGACGCCCTGGGACAGGCTGGGGCAGTTCCGAATGGAGCTGCAGGCCCAGCTGTGCAAATGCTCCATCCTAGCGCATCCTTACACGCATTTGAGAGGCCCTTGTGCGAATACGCCTCATCTTTCTAGTACCTTGAAGCCAGAGAGAGCACGTTACATTACAAACTGTTACAGCAGAGTTATCCAACCAGCCGCTTCCACACTGCAACACTAATATACAGAGAAAATTAACCCCTTGTACGCTGAAGTGATATACACTTGCAATAATATGCCAATAAAAACCCCACAAGAAATTCTACCTTTTCCCTTGGCCTTTCTCTCAGTATCCTAGCTGGCAATATATTAACCTCCACTAGCACATTTGAAGATAAAGAACTGCACACCTGTGCAGATCTCAGGTTTAACAGCAACAGCAACGACAAGGAGTAAACAAACAAACAGGCAGCTGGGGATAAAGGGCAAGGAGGAGGGTATTGGAGTATGACACCACTAAATACCCATAAGCTCCATAATTGGTCATAGAGGGGAAGGAAAACCATTCTTTGGCCCCCTTGGTACGTTTGGGTACTACCCCCAATAATCCCCTGGCACATTCACACCCTAAAAATGTAGCTGGACTATGGGGCTGCTTGAGACCTGAGATAATCCTCTTACTGGGATGATAAAATTTGTGGGGAATGGCTTGGATAAAAATTGGAAAGTCACTTTCGGATGTGTTCCCTGAAAATGAAAGACTGCTTGACGCCATTTAAAACACTGGGTGAAACCACAGCATTGTATTCCGACTCTCCATGCATGCGTGTGTGTGTGTGCGTGTGTGCGCGCGCATGTGTGTAGCAGAGGAGGATGGGTTCAAAGGCAAAAGCAAATGCAAAGTGCAAAGTCATTAGCAAGGGATAACAGAGCTTTTTTTTTGCATCTGGTAGAAATAAGTAACACTGCACTGGGGATTTCAAGCTTGCTTTTGAAGGGTTTTGCTGGATAGCAATTATGGAAGATGATGGAGCTATTAGCCCATGCTTTGTACCCTCAGTATTAGGCACGTGTATGCACGGTGTAAGTCCTCAGCAATAAAAACTGAATGCAAGTGACTTTTCTAAACCGGCATCCAACACCTAAGATTTCAGTGACTCGACTTTTCACGCATTGCCACACATTTTTTAGGCTATGTATGCTCATGGTTCTGGGCTACAAACTTCTGCTTATTGTTGCCAAGTGCCACCACCAAAACTATTGTATCTTTACTGGAAGACGCCCCAATGGCAAGCATGGAAGAGTGACATCACAGGAAAGAGGAAACGAAGGGGTGCCATTGTAAGGTATATTTTAAGGAGACATTTCTTCAGCATCACCATACAGGATAACATGGGCTCTGCCAAACAGATGATTCACCGAGTACTTGTTTTTTACGACCACAATTTCATGCAGCGCCCCTAGACTCATTTCTTACCGAGGGACTAATGGGCCCATTTGCTGTTGCCGTGAAGATAAGAAGCACAGCAGGCAAATGAGGGAACGCTCCCGGCTCCGTAAAGCAGTTGTATGAATTGCATACTCCAGCTCTGTGTTTGTCTTTCATTTCGCAGACAAATATTCTCCACCGTTGATATTCAAAAAAGAGACAAGAAAGCAATAGCTGACCTCATTAGAGGAAAATGAGCATTTGGGACCGAGTTCCCTTGAAATGACAGAATGATGAAAGGGGGCATTGAGGGAAAGGATGGGAAAGGAATGCGACACACAATGAACGAGTAGTAACATTTGTGCACAAAAATGTTTAATCAGGCAACTAGACTAATATATCAGTCTTCTTTTTTTAAAAAAAGTGCCTGTTTGAGACAAGTGAATATTTCTAACAACCATGAATTGCCCACTTGTACAATGCTTCTGTGTGGGAATCTGTGCCATGTGCTAGGAACCATTCAGCGCATGCTACATCTGTGCAGCTGATCCAAATGAGGAAAGCATTATTGCACAATAATTCTTAAGAGAAGTTCCTATTAATTGGCGTGACAGTGTGGGTTACCTGCTATTTTATGCATGTGTGTGTGAGAGAGAGTATATATTAAGTACTCCGAGGCTGCGTCCCGAAGCAACTTATTTGCCTCTCTATTGTCCCTCTATTCCAACGGACTTTAAAAGTGCCATTCAATTCTGGAATAAGCGTCCCCATGAGGTTCGGTAAAACATGCATTTTAAACGCACCTACTGTCCCCAAGGAAACGTGTTTTGTTTGCCCGCATCTTTTTCTCCCCGCCCCCTCTCTCCTTGATAGGGTGCCAGTGGGAACAGGGAGGGACTGTGATCTGTGTGGCCACAACCAGGGAGACAACCCCCGACAAGTCCAAAAGAAAAATAGCCATATTTACAAGTTCTCTGTTCATCTCCCCTGCCTGCAAAACCCACCAGAAACATTTATCACTTTGGGACCCAAAGCTTGCTTCCAAAGATAGTGATTTCACTGTAAAAAAATCCACCTGGTACAGCAGCAGTTACACTGTAGCAATCCACTCACTTCACACCTGATAACAATGTTGCAATTCTCTGCAATTCTGGCTCTTTAAAAGTTCTGAAAAGGAAGGAAAGCTGCTGCATTTCTGGGAGATGGGTGAATGTTTAAGGCTGTGTGTGCAGGTGGTAGAAGCAGCAGAGCCAGGGTGCTTTTTTCAGAGATCTTGGCCGCCAAAGCTAGGAATATCCATGGCTTCCAAAAAGTGCACTGGTAGTCTTGTTTAAAGGGAACTTTTTTTCCACACATTTTCCTCCTTTTGTGCCGCTGGAAGCTCGGAGAAAAGCCATGCATGAAGACGCTCCATGGCAAAAGAAGCTTTTTAATGGGCTTTTTATTGCTTGGGGACGCAGCCTGAATATACTGGTTATTAAGGCTTATTAAGTACTCTGAATATACTGGTTTTTTTAAGTTGAATTCTTACTTTAAAACTTTTTGTTATATCCAATTGATTAGAGAAAGAGAGCCTTTCTTCACTTAATTGTTTTATTCTCTATCAGCTGGCCTGGAAACTGGGATGGATCACTCTGGGCTGGAGTAAGGCCATAGGTGTGGTGCTAGCCCTAAAGCTTCAGTGAGCTTCAGAGCCATTTCCAAAGCTCCAATGGCCAGAAAGTAAAGTTTCTGGGCTCGGAGCCCTCTGGGACCCATTTCAGTGGTGCAATTTGGTGCAAGTGCACCACTGAAATGAGTCCCCCTGGTAAACAGAACATAGGGGTGTGCACCTTCAACATGCCTCCGTGATGCAGATTGCTAGCACTAGTACACCAGTGAATCTGTTTAATCAGGTCAAACAGCAATTCAGAACAACACCCTTTTCTGGATTATGCTCCATTTCAAGCAAGTTAAAGCAGGAGGCAGGGCCTTCCTTGTAATGCACTAACATGCAGAATTGAGGCCCATGACCTACTTCTTACCAGAAGAACATGCAGAAAGGCTCATAATTATTTATGCATAGTTTAGTATAGAGTGATATTAAAAAAGAAAAATCTGTACTTAAAAATGGGATAGAATGCCTTACTATTGCTCATAGCAAGTGCAAAGTCAACCCAACTACTTTTGGGATTGAGATTATCCATTATTTTGCCAACCTCAACTGCAACCTTCTACATTATTTGGAAAGGCCTCCTTACTCTCTCAGGGCACTTGGGATGTCCCATGAATGGAATTCTGCTCTCAAGCAGTCTTATTTCTAAGCTGAAGTTTCCTAGTTACTACAGTTAGCAGGGGTTGACCCCAGTTCAGGAGATGACTTTTGTAATTCATGTGAAACATTCAAACTCCCAAGAGGCCATCTTCAGATTATAAGTCAACTCTTCTTCTTCTATAGCATTGATTGGTCCAGGTTATGAATCAGGCTATAATGCTCACACTATTCTGTTAATGCAAAAAATGAGGAGGTGCTACAGTTGTAAGCACTATAGCATCTTTGGAAATCTTCAGTCAGCCAGTCAAACAAATAATGCTTTCCCACTTTTTCTGAGGATCTTGCAATAATTAAAGATTGGAGGAAGCAGCAGCATTTTATCTAATGCATATGCACTGTGTGGAGATGCTTCTATACGAGAAGCCACTCTGCATGTGCTGGAGTTTGCCTCTGGCTAGTATACTCTGGCATGACTCTGTTCACACCTCTTATGCATGAATAGAACCTGGGGTGGGGTGGCCGAGCCATGGTTGTGGACCGCACCACCAGTCACTGCGGCAACAGTGCTGCGCATGCCCATTGCCACGGTGAAGCTGTCCTGGTGATTTCACTTATCCAGAACTTGGGGAAGTCCTGGGCAAGTTCCAGATACATTGGTCGTTGCAAGGTGTGGATGCCAAATGCATCCCAGAACGTCACTGGCCTTTGCATCTATGTCAGGTGCGAAAAACCGCATCCTGCTAATGGATCCAGTACTGTTATGCTAGATCTTTACGTAGAACTGGTAGAGACTGGAAGAACAGGCTGAGTTGAAGATGCAGTTACATTTCCAGCAAGAGAAAGGAGAGTCGGGAAAGGCATAGAAAATGTTATGGGACAATGCAACTCAATATCTCACAAATTGCTTCTAGCACTGTATGGATAAATTGACAGCCTGATACAATTGAAATAATGTCCTCTAGGGATATATGATCATCTCTGTAAGTTTTATCTCAATTGCTAAACAGCTGTAACAGCAATTTGCATTTGATTTGGCCTTGCTGCAAAAATTAATTGCACATGAAAAGGTGCCCTTCCTGTCGTATACATGCTGCAAAGCAAGCAAGCAAACAAAGCATGATAGAGAAAATGATAAATTATTATAGCAAGGCGCACATTAAGCTAGATAGTTCTTACATGAGTTTGCTCTATATAGTGCGCGTTAACATAAATTCCACTTCTGCTGGATGTTCCCATCTTTAAAACATAATGATCTGAAACGCTAGCTTTGAAACTTGTGGTTGGGCTGAGATTCTAGTTGAGCTTTTAGTGAGATGGCTTATAGCAAATCACATCAATAATAAAACTGAAGGTTTAGATTCCGGCACTCAGAATAAGATCTGGAAATCTCAAAAGGTTAAAAACTTTAATTAAACAAGTCTGAAACGGAAGTCAATTCAAGGTGCTGCATCTGAAGTGCATTAAGATGACATAATGTTCTTTTGGAAAGGATCCATTGATGTGTTCTACAAGACAATTCTTCAATGGAAATGAAAAACAAAATTAAATACTCTGATGGAATATGACTCATACAGAAATGCGAGTTCCAGAATAATATTTCTCTAAATGCATTGCTTGGAAGTAAGTCCCACTGATTAAACTTTTATATAACTGCTGTGACCTAGAGTGCCTTATAAGCCTTTAGGATGTGAATAAGCTTGTTTTCTGAATGGTGAGGGCGGATCCAGTCAGGCAACTGGAATTCTCAGGATCTCAGGGTGGGTCACAATAGTAAAAAAAATAAAATATGTAAAACATTCAAACATTTTTAAAATATAACCCTCTTCCGTCCTTTGTCTGGGTGAGAAGGTATGTTTTAACCGTCTCATAGATGGAAAAAGTGTGGGAGAGACTAACGTTGACTAGCGCTTGCACTCGGGGCCTAGACCCTTTGTGATTGATCACTTACCAGTGTTCAGTTGCCAGCCCAATCTTCCACAGGGCGCCTCCATCGTGAGTGTGACACCCTGCACGACTGCCTGTGTGTCAGTGCTGTCATTACGGTGATGCTGTTGCTTTGTGCAGTTGCAGGTGTGTCAAGGGCTCACATGAGCTGCCAGCACACTTAGGTGGCATCGCAGATGACCTCCTTAGCCGGCCAGAGTGCAGATAGTCATGTAAAGTAAGTTCCTGGTTGCAATTAGGGAGGGTTGGGTTGCTTGTGGTGCCTCACAGCTAGTTTACAACTAGGCAACATGAAGGACAGGCAGGGGGGTGCTTGTAGGCTGTAAGCAACTCCTGTGAGTGCACATGCACCCGCCCAGATGTTGTCTAATTGTAAACTACGGACCAAAGTGTGAAATCGGCCTCAGATGGCTGGCAAAACTCAAGAGGGAGTCCAGAGTCTGGGGACCATTATGAGATCTCTGAGATTTCAGTCCATGGGCATGTCTATATGGGAATAATTGCTTTTGCTACCTCAAGGATGCTCCTAATGCAGGGGCATACCTACTGTTGAACAAGGCTGGCTTTTTGCCTGAGACCAGGGATCACAGAACAGCCTTCAGAGTGTTTGGCTGGCTTCCGAGTTTGGGGTTTATTATTGCCTTCCTGCATGTGTTTTTGAACTCTGTTGCTCTGGAATCGCGTCTCTTTGCCCACAGTCCATTCCATCCTAGCAGTGTTTCTACTCTAGCGGATACAGCCCTCATGCTCAGTTTCCTTGTTTGGAATATTTTGAGACAGCAATATTGCTGCCAATCTTCCATTCATCATTTATTTACAGAACATCTCTTGCCCCTGGATTTTATGATCAGCAAACTTTTCAAAGATGAAATGAACGCATTTGTTATGCTGACACTGCTGGGCAGACGCTGAAACACAGGAAGGCCAAAATCAATACTGAACTTCACATGTCATCTCAAAAGTTCATTGCATCATCTGGCTGATATGCACGGACATAATTCTGTAGTTATATCTATAGAGATAAACAGCAATTTTACCAGCATTTTACTGTGTCTTCCTTTATGCGTGTTGAAGGTGAACTTATTCATAAAGGAACTATCAGCTTAACTGAGGCAGGATCCAAGCGGCCTTCCAAGAGACTGTCTCTGTAGTAGAAGGAACTGATCCTGCCATGGGGTATTAGGTGTGCCATGGTAGGTGTGCAGCAGTCCAAACTATGTGAAACTTAGCCGGTGCTTAACTAGGTGCAGACTAAGTGGAAATCTCCATTAAGAACATGATCACATTGCTGTGGTCATATGCTCCAGAAGAGGTACAGATGGAGCCTGCAGGGCTGTCCCAGACCTGCCACAGGTATAGTTGTGTAGGGTAGTTAAAATTACTCTATTGCTGTACATGCTGGGGGAACTCCAGGATGCATGGAGCTGCTTGTGGTATAGAAGTGGCTGTGCATAGGGCATATGCTTCATCTGGGAGCACACCTAGAGTGCAAATTCGCCCTTTGGCTGTGCCTCCATTTTATAGTACAGGCCTGTTAAGTGAGGCCAGTTTCTGTAATTTTCAATGGAAACCAGCTATTCTGTGGGCTTCATCAAGGGGCCTTCACTGCATAATGGGGATGTAGCCTTGGAACTACAAATCCCACTGCTTTGAACTTTGTGGCCAGTGCAGTTTAGCCCTGGTTTGGAAATGGTCCTGGAAGTTGGCCATTTTAGGTTCAGTGCTTAATCAGGCCAGGTAAAGATAATCCCTGATAAGACGCCCCCACAGTAGGAGAAATGAAGACCAAACACACCTTTGGAGCACTTCTTTCTGCTCTGCATGTTGCCAAAGCCAAATTGAGGAGGCAAGGAAACAGGTAAAGTCTTGAACAAATAGTAGACACGTGGCATGATTTTCATTTTAATGGCCACAATTTGGCCACCCAATGAAGGGTGTTTAGTTCTCTGCCAGTGCACCATTTCTTTAGAAACCCTATCTCAGATTGGAGCAAAGTTGAATTGAAGAACTTGTTTTATGGTTTGGATAACCATACTTTTCAACTTTTTGTAAGCTATGTTTAGAATAGGACCCTACTGTCCACATGCTGGTGTAGACTATGGGAGGTCCCAAGAGATGCCTAATTTGCATTAGCATGCAGACAATGATCTGAAATATATTCCACAACAAGGCTAAATACATAAAGGGCCATCATTTAATTTTCTGGGCTCCAAAATCATAGCCTTTCACTGATAAATTATTTCTCAGGTGGACTGCCAGGAACTTGGTTACCAAAAGAAACAGTAAGGGAGAAAGAAGACAACCCAGTCTCTTTCTTTTGACCAAACAAAGAGCACTTGAGAACACATTGTTTATTCTTAATTGAGTAGAAGAAGAAGAAAGAGAAGAAAGGAAATAAAGTTAGGAGTTAATCCTATTGTCCCTAGGATGAGGAAGAGAAAATTATGGTTGGCACTATCTAATACTTTACATATATGTCTAAACATATTGGCACTAATAGTTTGTTGTGGTGCCTGGCGTGAGATATGGCTTTGAGGGTTATACTTAGAGGATCAGTAATGACCCAATTTGGCATAAATCCATACTGCTCAGCATCAGTGAACCCATTTAGGAAACTGTTAATCCTCCAGACTAAGATACTAGCCAGAAATTTAAAGTCAAGATTCCATGCCAGGGCAGCTTTCTATCAATTTGTGCTAGATATAGCAGCACAAAATAACACACTAGAGCCACCCTCTACCTCTTTGCCTTACCAACTTCAAAAAATCATTATGGAACTAGGTTTGAACATTATGACGAAGCTGGGACGTTTACAGAATGATCCTTACCACAAAAGATAGTGTATATGTGATGATACTGTCCCAGAAGATTCGACACACTATATAGCAATGTCAGGGGCTGCTGTTTAACTCCTCTCTAGAGAACTATCAACCACCTGGAAACAAGATGAAAGTGTGCATACTGCTTAGTGGACTGGGCAAATATATCACCTTAAGCCTGACATTGTGTATCCTTAAGTCCAAGAAGATTCCTCATACATACAACGATCCAGAAAGATGAGCAAGACAGAATGCTGTTTTTATACAGTATCCGGTTTTAAATACTCCTTTGATACAGCCATATTGGCTAATCAATAAACTTCTTCTTGTTGTTGTATAAAAAAGAAGCCTACAAGGAAATTAAAGGATTACAGTTCAATATTGCAAATATTTTGATTGACAAACTACCCAAAAAGGGGGGGGGGAGTGAAATTGTCTTCCCACAATATCATCCAGTCTTGAAGTAATGAGTCCACAAGAACACTAGAACATCAGAGGAGCTCTGCTGGATTAGGCCATAGCACACCCAGTCCAGCACCCCATCCTGTCTCATCCAGTGGCCCACCAATTTCTTGTGGGCATCTCAAGCAGAAGACAAAAGCCAAATCTTCACCTGCTCTCAACTCCCTGGAAATGGCTTTTAGAGGGATCTTGACTAAGCCATTGATACATCTATCCTCCATGAATTTGTCTCTCGAAATCAGTTTCTTTTGAAATAGCCTGAGTATTATTAAGAATGCTAGGAAATGAACAGATACTTCTGACCCAGGGCTTATTGCATCACCACTGTCAATATCCTATTGAACCAGCAGAATAAAGTAGATGATATTGATAGGAGTTGCCACATGACCCCTTTCCCCTAGCTTGCAAATAATGGTTTCACTCTAAGGGTTTTTAAAAGATTGAAGTCGGAGCTTGTCACAGAATTTTCATTTGATTCTTTCATTGAATAAACTCCAGGCAACTGGCTACATGAATAACACTGTAATAATGGACACATGTTTAATGATGCCAAAAGACCACAGGCTTCACTCCGTGTAGCTAAAGTGTCCAAATCAATTAAGGAATGGTACCCCTTTACTCATGCCGTGGGTTAAAGAGACTGTTCTCCTAATCTATTTAATTGCTTTTAATTTTTATTGTCTGTGCACTTTAATTGTTGCAACCCACCCTGATACCTCAGGTTAAAGGATAGGATATAAATGAAATGATATGAAATGAAGGAATGAGTGAATGAATGAATGAATGAATGAAAAGTATATGCTACTTTTCATTCATTCATTCATAGCATTCTTAAATTGCACACAGGGATCAGGGATGTGCACAAATATTCAAACCATTCCAAATTAGATTGAATTTGTTCAAATTTCAACATGTGAATTCGAATCAAATGTCTACAAAGTCAAATGTAAACACTTGAATGAATTCTGAATTTTTGAATCTATTCATTCAAATTATTCAGACATCCATACAGTATGTGTACAAATACATACAGGATGTGTACTTGCATGTAAACATCTTTCCTGCACCCGTATGCATTTGTATTGATCCGTACGGGACAAAAATAGGTTGCATATGGGATAAATATGGGATGCATACAGATGTTGTTGACATTCGTAAGAGCAAATTCGAATTAAAAATTCAAACAAATAGATTCAAATTTGCTTAATTCGAATCGAATTTGGGTAAATTCAAATTTTAAAGATTTGAATAGAATCGAATTTTGGATATTTGATTTAAATTGAATCAAATCCCAAAAATTGCATTCGCGCACAACCCTATAACGGATAGAAATAGTCTCAGTTTCCAACTGTGAGTCTCTAGATTTTGTTAGATTATGGGTGTTTTTCCACGGTCAGAAAGTACCCATTTTTGCACCCATTAAGGACCCATTTGGGTGTGAGCCAGATGATCCCATTTCCACCACGCCACCTATTTGGGACCCGATTGTTTCGACTGCCGCTGGGGAAATCAGGATCAAATGGATACTTTCTGGCCTTTAATCCTGATTTTCTGTAGACCCCATTAATGGGGTCTACAATGGGGTCTTCAGGCAGAAAATCCGGATTAAAGGGAGCCTGTTTCCATGGGGGGGAGCCCCAAAACCTAAGCTTTGAAGTCATTTCAAAGTCACTTCGAAGTCTGTGCAAAATAGCTCCGGAGCGTCTTTGAAGTCTGTGCTGATCTTCAGAGTGAACTTCGAAGTGACTCCAAAGTGATTCCGAAGTCACTTTGAAGTTCACTCTGAAGATCAGCACAGACTTCAATGGAGCTGTTTTGCACAGACTTCGAAGTGACTTCGAAATGACTGTGAAGCCACTTCGGAGATTGCGCCCCCTGTCCCCCCAAACACCTAGGATGACAAGCAGACCCCTCATGGGTAGATCCGGATTTCCAAATGGGTGCTCCGGTGTTTCCACAGCAGGGAGACTAGCATCCATTGCTATTGGGTGCTAGACCACCCATGGAAACACATTGGGTGCTTCCCTTAATCCAGATCTACTAGTAGGCCTAGCTGGCTGTTTGAAACCCACTGTTCCAGTCGTGAGCCTTTCTGCACAGAAAAGCTGTTAGGTCTCCTTAGCTTCAGTGAGATGGTGACTTCCTGGATCTTCAGACCACATTCTTGGCCAAACCTTTTGGACAAAAGACCTGATGGGGCTTAGTTTCACTTCAGACCTATTTGGCAACACACTGGTTGTTGATCCATCTCCTGTGCTGAGGGAAGATGGGGTCAAGATTGTTATTCAGATGCTGTCTGGATTTTTAGTGCATGTTTCATTAGCCTTGGTGGAGGGAGAAAAATAAAATAAAAGCATTTTTTTAAAAAACCACAAATCTTCACCAGAGAAGAAAAACACCAGAGAAGAAAAACACCAGAGAAGAGAGAGAGAGGATTCAAAAAGATTTAGAGAAACTCGAACAATGGGCTGCAACTAATAAAATGGTATTTAAGAAAGAAAAATGCAAGGTTCTGCACCTGGGCAAGAAAAATGAAAAAAGCACATATACAATGGGAGGAATTCGGCTGAGCAGCAGCACATGTGAAAAAGACTTGGGTGTCCTGGTAGATCATCAACTGAACATGAGTCAACAGTGCGAGGCAGCTGCAAAAAAGGCAAACGCAATCCTGGGGTGTATTAGGAGAAGCATAGAGTCCAGATCACGTGAAGTTATTATCCCCCTCTACTCTACCTTGGTCAGACCTCATCTGGAGTACTGTGTCCAGTTCTGGTCACCCCAGTTTAAAAGAGACACTGACAAGCTGGAGCAGGTTCAAAGGAGAGCTACCAAGATGGTGAACGGTCTGCAAACCATGTCCTATGAGGAACGGCTTAAGGAACTAGGAATGTTTAGTCTAACAAAAAGAAGACTGAGAGGAGACATGATAGCTGTCTACAAATACCTCAAGGGTTGTCACAAGGCAGAGGGATCAGCCCTGTTCTCACTCTCTCAAGGAAGCACTAGAAACAATGGGGTGAAACTGCAGGGGAAAAGATTTAGTTTAGATGTTAGGAAAAAATTTCTAACAGTAAGAGTGATCAACCAGTGGAACAGGCTGCCACGGGAGGTGGTTGGTTCCCCTTCGTTGGAGGTCTTCAAGCAGAGACTGGACGGCCATCTGTCTGAGATGGTTTAGGAGATCCTGCCTTGAGCAGGGGGTTGGACTCGATGACCCAGGAGGTCCCCTCCAACTCTACCATTCTATGATTCTATGATTCTATGATTCATTTCAGCAGTTCACTGAGAACATGTTATACAAGAATGGGTATTTATACAGGTGGCAATGAGAAAGAGAGCAGTGTTCTTCGTTCATATGCGATTGATTTAAAACTGGCTTCCCAGTCTCACAAGTATGAAGAGGGATGAGTCAGCTCCAAATACATATACACACTGAACTATGTGGAATTATCGCAGATCCTCAGTGAGCCAGGAGATTTAAAACTAAAATCAGTGCCAGGTGAGAACATTTTGCACCCGAAGCAAAATGTAACTCACACAGGGAGAGGGAAAGAGGGGGAGAGAAATTGAACCTTTCAGAAAAGGGCTGGAATCTGGAAAATGCCCATTCCCCCCCCCCCCCCTTAAGGAACCAAGCTACTTCTTGAGGCAACTTCTTGATATAAGTTAATGTTAAAACTACTCCTAGCGTAGAACTGTATACGGTATATAGGCACTTGCCTTCCCCTATGCAACACAATATTGTATAATATGATTTTGCTCTTCCATAGTTAATAAATGAGACTTCCCTGGTTTAATGCAATCTTTACACATTCAGTAATGTGATTTGCTCCTGCCCCCCTGATTCACTATTGAGTTACGTTGGCTGCCTAGGTCACCCCTATACAATGCTATTGATACACTGGGCAAATTTGCACTTACCTACATAGGGAACTCTGGGGACACGCCCAGGCGCTGCATCCACACTGCATGGAGTTTCCTGCATGTGTGCAGCAGTAGAGCAGTTTTAACCCGGGATGTGCATGAATATTCAGAACATTCGAAACTTTGACCTAGGAGATCTCCTATGTGCAGTGTCACTGACTCACGCTTTACAGACTGGGGCAGGATACAGAAGGTATTGCACTTATCCTTGTGCATTAAGAACAGCACTACATTTAAGCTATTCTTAAGCTGATCATGGCATACTGATTTCATACTGTTGTTACCAAATCTGCTCCAGTAATAAACTGGAAGCAACTATGGAGGGAGTAAAATTTGGATAATCTGGATTATTTTTGAAGCCCAAAGAACACCAAATTTAAACTTCCCAGGGGAATTAGTAGCTAGATCTACAGGTTTTAATAACGAGGAATAACCAGAAAACAGAGACAAGACTAATTTCAGACTCAGAACCAGTGTTTCTTGTTAAACCAGAGCAAAGAATTTATTAGAAATACAGAAGAGAAGTTGAAATGAAATGATATAGAGCCATATCAGAAGCATTTCAGAACAGAAATGAGCATGCAATAACTGCAGAACTGACTAAAGAAATTAACATTTCCCACTAAGAAATCTTTGTGGTTTTAACTGAATTTATCCCTCTTTTAGTAAAACAATTAATTTATAGTTATGCAGCAAAAGCTTCCCAAAACCCCCAAAACAAATTGCTTTGCGTAAGACGCTTAAGAAATAAGAATAAAATTCTTCATTAGGAAAAAAATTGCAAACGACAGCCAAAAAGGGAATGGAAAACTCCTAATACTAGAAAGATCCCTTAACCCAAAAGTTCTAAAGAAAAACAGGGGAAAGTGAATGAAGGAAACAAATCTTCTGTCTCACCACCATCTTGCCCAAGAAGTCCAAAACTGTAGATATGTAGGATTTCAGCAAAATATATCAATTGCAGGAACAAAAAAAAATGTTTTTTTTTAAAAAAATTGGAAGAATAATCTTCAGTCTGAACCAGACTTCCATGTGGCAGAAAGGAAAAAAAAAAGGGGGGGGGAATGGAGGAGATTCCTTCAGGTCTTCCTCATGGCAGAGAGAGAAGACCCCTTCGGTTGGATGAGGAGAGAAGGAGTAGACTCCTTCCATAGCAGATATGCGGAGGGGATGGCTCCTCCTAAACTCCTTCTCTTCTCTACCTTATTTATAATCAGAAATTGGAACCACAACAAAACAAAACAAAACAAAAATCTGTCGATTATGGTCCTTCCTTTGTTAATAAAAGAAACTGCAGTATCCTGTAATTTCTCCCAAAAAGATGCAAAAATTACCCTAACAGCATCTCCAAAGCTCTTCCTGCAAAGGTAATCTACCTTAAGTCTGTCCCAAAAAAAGTTCATCGGTCCTGTAAGCATATGTCTTTCAGAGAAATCCTGGCCTTATTATTCCCTTTAAGACAGAGTATAATGGAATGGCTCAGGTGTTATAAGATCCACTTCCTTAAAATAATAAGATGTTCTCCAACCTTACCATTCCTGTCTTATGGAAGTTACTTTAAATTAACATTTCTGATTGGCGCATCTCCTGACCTTTCTCTGACTCCCTCCAGGCACTCTTATCCAAGGGGTAGACAAAAGGTATAAACAAGCCCAACAGAAATCCTGACATTCCCAGTACTGATGAAGTTTTCCTTGTTATTTCCTTCAGGTTAAAAATGTAATGGAATAGCTCATATGAATTCAGCAAATTCTCTCATCTATGAAACATTTAGTAAGATCCCCTTCCCAGGGCACTCCAAATTTTTATATATATATTCTTTTAAAAAGATATCTTCTCTTTTTTTCCAGAAACCCCAGTGACTGATGGTTGTTTTGTAACCCTTGTTCTAGCCTCCAGGCAGAATCTTGAGTGGCCCATCAGATGCAGGAACCAACAGCAATTTGTAATTCAATGGAGAGATCTGTTTTTTGTTTTGCAAAATGCCACATCTCCTTGCTTTGCTTTTGGAAGCAAAAAGTCCAAGGCTTTTATTCCAAGTTAATGGTCTTAACCTCTTTCTTATTCCAATTGAGTCCCAAAGCTCTGATGGAACCACACCCCAATCTTGGATTTCTAGCCCAAGACACTGCTCCAACACCAGAACTTTTATTTAGCCAATTTTTTTATTAATAATCATAGCTGGTATCAATTCCCCCCTTTTGATGGGCTTTTTGTCTTTCAGACAAACATGTCCATCAAACCAAATTAAATTAAATCATGCTTTTCCAGAATCGCTGGGTAAAAGAGAATATATCCTCCGTAATATTATGCCAAACAAAAAGGAGATGTATGCTAATCCTGAGAAAGGATCCCAAATTATGTCCAAAAATATGAACAATTTCTTTCTGCGTCGTCCCACATGAGCTATGCCATTATTTCTGAGAAAAATGTGAAATTCCCTGTTGTATCTATATCATGCTATAGCCTAAGGTGAACCCCCAAAATTAAAGATTCCCATAATTCCATACTGAATCATCCCATAACCTATATCTATCCCATAGGAAAGAAATTTTTAAAGATAGAAAGAAAACCCCATACATAAAGCATGCCTATATGTAGATTGTGTTATGCTTAAATTTTTAAACCATGAACAAACCCATAAATGTAAACCTTTTAAATAATAATGATCCCTTCAGTAGAAATCATGATGACTCAAAATAGGTAACCATAAGTATAACCCCCAAAATGTACATGTTAGTGACTCCTTCAATAGAAATCACCCTAAACCCAAAATAAGAATACATATAGTCCATATTACAATATCACAACCATTAATATGCATGAACATAAAGATGAGTTGTCTTTAATCTTCAACAGCTTCAGGATGTCTCCTCTGCAAAAGAGATGTAGAGGGAAAGACACAGTTCCTTGCTGGAAGAACCAAACCCAGTTTATTAGTGCATGCAAAGTTCTGGAACTGGTAACTATGTCCTTTTGTGAAGTACTGGCACTAAGCATATGGAAGTCCATTGTCCTCTCCATACTGCTGCATCATAAACTTTGAAGAAGATTGGTTCCCATTTCTTCAAAGCATTTCAAACACATGATATTGAGAGAGAACATCCTTAGTTCTTGGCCTCAGAGTTCCATAAGACTGCAACGCCTTGACAGAGAGATGAACGCCAATAGTTCATGAGCATGTCTCTTCATCTGGATTTTTTTCTCTGGAAATCTGGAACACTGGAACACTGGACACTTTCCCAATTCTGGATACTGGAACAAACTGGAACAAGCTGGAACACTTGAGCTTTTCCGGATACTTCCTCCAACAATTATGGATGTGTGCAAGTATAGGGACCTAAACTCCTATCCTAAAAATGTAAAGAGATTCTTTCTCTTTCCAAAAAAATAAATGAAAAAGAAAAATAATTTCCAAACAAAAGGAAGGAAGAGCGGAAAAATAATCCTCCTCTGTACACAAAACAACTCTGGCTTTAAAAAGGCAAAAAGGAAACAATAAAACTTTACCAAAAATTCAAAAATAAATAAAAATAAATAAAACATGACAAAAACTTAAAAATCAAAATTGACTTTTGCTGCATACCAAAAATCAAAATTAACCCCCTAAAGAAGACATAGGATTTCAAAGACAGACTCTTGAAAAAAAAATCTTCCTATGCTAATCTCTATGCTAACAAAGCCCAAAGCCCCTTTCCTAGCCTCAAGCAAGGAAAATTTCGCAATAGGTAAAGAGAGAACCTTTGCCTTTAGTAACTCAGAGCTGTAGCTCCTGAGCATACACAGAGTGTAATTCCACTCCCAACTCATAAAATATCCCTTGGTCTTACAAAGCCCCATCTATTACCTATGAAAACCCCTATAAGAATAAAGATTTCCAAGAATTAAGAGAAAGATCTCCAGAAACAAATAGAGAAAAGAAAGGAAAAGAGGAAAAGTTGAAAAATGAAAGATGAACTGAATTTCATCATAAAGCAAATGGCAGAAGTCCTTAATCCTATTCCATGCCAGAATTTCTTAAAGCCACTTCAGATCCCACTGACCCAATTGAAGAAAATGGAAATTCCTTTTCCCACAATTGTGGAACAAAAAATATTATTCATGGAGGCGGTTGGGGTGGCAGTTCCTCTTCTGGAACTTGCTTTGCCCACATAAGGGAGAGATCATTTCCCTGTGCAAAACAATCCCTAATATCACCATCCCTTCTCAAAGACTCATCTGGAGCTCTTTGAGTATGGGTTCCAATTTCGAATCCATCCTTACTCTTACACTTCCCAATAAATCCAGAAGATTTATTGTGTTCACACCCTTGCACAACATCTTCACATTCCAAAGCAACCTGATTTCCAAGCATCAGATCTAAACTTCCACTGTCTTCTTGAACACACAAGTCCACCTTGTCTTTCTCCAAGACCTTTTCTTCCTTTCCAGACTTATGATCATCATCAAGCCTTTGACCAACACTCAGAGTCAGTTGGTAAACCAACCCTACCAGGTAGGCACACATTCGAACCAAGACCACTAAAGGTTCCAATGCAATTTCAGAACTTAAATGGCAATCACCATTGCCAATTCCTGTAGCTTGAGAAATAAACTGAATACAAGCATCTCTCACACTTAAAGGAACAATTTCCCTTACAGAACCACACTGAAGCAAAGCCATCTTTGCTTGTTGCCTTTCATCAAAGGCCACATCCTGATCCTGACTATCAGAAACAGAATCCTTACACAGAGACTGAAGCATTGGTTTGCAAGCCCAGCAAGAAAGCATTTCTGAATCCACTGATTCCATTATGCTGTCTTGAGCCTGATCTAACCCCTGCTCATTACTACTACTACTTTCACCATGCAGTGCATTTCCAAACTCTTTTGTAGGTTTTGAATTAGTGTTCTGAGGCCCCTCTTTTTCACTAAAAAGAGGTTCTCTCAGCTCAACACTAACTAGTTCACCCACAAACTCCTCAATAGGACTGAGTGAATTTTCAAACCCCACAAAGGTATGAGAACCCTTACCAATTGCTAAAGCCACTCCTGCTTCAACTGGCAAAAATTCCTCTTGCAAATCCACACTACACTTTTCTTTTCTCTCTTCAACAATCTGATTATGTTTCCCAACGGAAGCAACAGGACAACCATTAACTTTGAAAGCACTTTGACTACCACACACAATTTCCAACACTTCCAACACTTTTTGTCTCTCTTTTGCACATTCAATCTCACTAGGAGGACATACTTTTTTATTCCCATGTGGATTCCCATTCGGGGCAATATTCCCTGGCTCAACTAGCCCCCAACAAGACAGATCCTGATTCACAGAAACCAAAGCTTGCAATGGGACATTTGTCCCATCACACCAATGCTGAGCAGGGCACCGTCATTGACCTTGCACAAATAACCCACTTGCAACTGGAACTAAGGACTGAGCACAAGCAGCTCCCGTTCCCTGTATCCAATTCATCCAAGCCTCAAACAAAACCTTGTCAGGTTTCTTATGAAAATCCTTCATATTAAACCCAGCCTGTTTCAAAGCATTCCAAATCTGATTCCTCAAACTCCGTTCCCATCTCTGCAACTGTGTGGCTGGCTGCTGAAATTGGGACCATGGAATTTGCCTTCCTTGTCCAAAACTCAGCTGCTGCCTTCCATTTGCAGATTGAACCTGTTTAGGAACTGCTGAAGGAGCCACTTGAACAGTATCAATTGGTTCTTTTTGCACCCTCTCCTGAGCAATGTTTCCAAAACCATCCACACAGTTTATCCCTTGGATTTCAACTGGAGCCATATTACCCTGAATACCAGAGGAAGCTATCTGTGTTCCCCCCTTGTTAACAAAGGCAATGGGCTCCGATTGAGAAGCTGCAGCTTCCTGCATTTTCCCAAAACTATCAAACCCAGCCTGATCCTTGAGCAATTTCAAAGTTGCAAGGGACTCATCTAGCTGTTTCTCCAAAATTTCTTTTTCATCCTGACATTGCCACAATTCTTCACGAGTTTTTCGCAAAGTCTGAGACTTCTCAGTGTCGCTCTTAACAAAATAACTCTTAACAATCTCCAATTCCTGGAGCAAACTAGCTTTTTCAGAACCAAAATTTTGTTTACACAGTTCAAGCTCCTGCAACAACTGATCTTTTTCAAAAACAGCATTTTTCTTAAAAATCTCAAATTCCTCCACCAACTGATTTTTCTCAAAAATAGCACCCTTTTTGAAGGCCTCAGCTTCCTCCAATTGAGCCTTCTGAAGAGCAGCATTTGCTTTTAAGGCTTCAAGCTGCCGGTTCAAATCCTGCTTCTCCTGCCTAAGTTTCTCTACCTGATCAGCCCAATCCTGAGAGGAAATTTTCAACTGCAATTTTAAATCACTTTCCATGTCATCCTTCTCTTGTTTTAACTGTTCCAAATCATGCACCAGATCATCAATGGCATACCAGAATCCCCAAATTGCCACAGAAGATTTTGACTGCTTAAAAAGCTTAAATTTATTCTCCTGTGTATACTTTTCAAACCCCAAAGCCAAATTTTTCTTAATTTCTGAATGCATTCCCCGAAAACATTTTCTTTCCCAGACACATTCTCCTTGTTTGCAAAGCCATCGGGTCAATTTATCTTTCTTAACAAACAAATTCTCTGCCATTTTGCTTTATAACTTGTCAGTTCACCAAAAAGATCAAATTTAAAAGCACAAAAAGCTCTGTTTTATGGATAATCCTCGCCCATAAGTTGCCCACACTCTCCACCATAATCTGTTACCAAATCTGCTCCAGTAATAAACTGGAAGCAACTATGGAGGGAGTAAAATTTGGATAATCTGGATTATTTTTGAAGCCCAAAGAACACCAAATTTAAACTTCCCAGGGGAATTAGTAGCTAGATCTACAGGTTTTAATAACGAGGAATAACCAGAAAACAGAGACAAGACTAATTTCAGACTCAGAACCAGTGTTTCTTGTTAAACCAGAGCAAAGAATTTATTAGAAATACAGAAGAGAAGTTGAAATGAAATGATATAGAGCCATATCAGAAGCATTTCAGAACAGAAATGAGCATGCAATAACTGCAGAACTGACTAAAGAAATTAACATTTCCCACTAAGAAATCTTTGTGGTTTTAACTGAATTTATCCCTCTTTTAGTAAAACAATTAATTTATAGTTATGCAGCAAAAGCTTCCCAAAACCCCCAAAACAAATTGCTTTGCGTAAGACGCTTAAGAAATAAGAATAAAATTCTTCATTAGGAAAAAAATTGCAAACGACAGCCAAAAAGGGAATGGAAAACTCCTAATACTAGAAAGATCCCTTAACCCAAAAGTTCTAAAGAAAAACAGGGGAAAGTGAATGAAGGAAACAAATCTTCTGTCTCACCACCATCTTGCCCAAGAAGTCCAAAACTGTAGATATGTAGGATTTCAGCAAAATATATCAATTGCAGGAACAAAAAAAAATGTTTTTTTTTAAAAAAATTGGAAGAATAATCTTCAGTCTGAACCAGACTTCCATGTGGCAGAAAGGAAAAAAAAAAGGGGGGGGGAATGGAGGAGATTCCTTCAGGTCTTCCTCATGGCAGAGAGAGAAGACCCCTTCGGTTGGATGAGGAGAGAAGGAGTAGACTCCTTCCATAGCAGATATGCGGAGGGGATGGCTCCTCCTAAACTCCTTCTCTTCTCTACCTTATTTATAATCAGAAATTGGAACCACAACAAAACAAAACAAAACAAAAATCTGTCGATTATGGTCCTTCCTTTGTTAATAAAAGAAACTGCAGTATCCTGTAATTTCTCCCAAAAAGATGCAAAAATTACCCTAACAGCATCTCCAAAGCTCTTCCTGCAAAGGTAATCTACCTTAAGTCTGTCCCAAAAAAAGTTCATCGGTCCTGTAAGCATATGTCTTTCAGAGAAATCCTGGCCTTATTATTCCCTTTAAGACAGAGTATAATGGAATGGCTCAGGTGTTATAAGATCCACTTCCTTAAAATAATAAGATGTTCTCCAACCTTACCATTCCTGTCTTATGGAAGTTACTTTAAATTAACATTTCTGATTGGCGCATCTCCTGACCTTTCTCTGACTCCCTCCAGGCACTCTTATCCAAGGGGTAGACAAAAGGTATAAACAAGCCCAACAGAAATCCTGACATTCCCAGTACTGATGAAGTTTTCCTTGTTATTTCCTTCAGGTTAAAAATGTAATGGAATAGCTCATATGAATTCAGCAAATTCTCTCATCTATGAAACATTTAGTAAGATCCCCTTCCCAGGGCACTCCAAATTTTTATATATATATTCTTTTAAAAAGATATCTTCTCTTTTTTTCCAGAAACCCCAGTGACTGATGGTTGTTTTGTAACCCTTGTTCTAGCCTCCAGGCAGAATCTTGAGTGGCCCATCAGATGCAGGAACCAACAGCAATTTGTAATTCAATGGAGAGATCTGTTTTTTGTTTTGCAAAATGCCACATCTCCTTGCTTTGCTTTTGGAAGCAAAAAGTCCAAGGCTTTTATTCCAAGTTAATGGTCTTAACCTCTTTCTTATTCCAATTGAGTCCCAAAGCTCTGATGGAACCACACCCCAATCTTGGATTTCTAGCCCAAGACACTGCTCCAACACCAGAACTTTTATTTAGCCAATTTTTTTATTAATAATCATAGCTGGTATCACTGTCTGCTACTTCCAACCATAGTAACTTCAGAATCGGGGAACTTTTGTTCCCTGTCAAGGTCACTTAATGCCTTATCTACCAAAGTATGCATAAATTCATATTTAAAAGGACACCATACTTTTGGTGATGTTATGCGCAGGCCCAGTCTTACTTTCCTTTCCTTTCCTTTTTCTTTTGCAGCGGAAAACTGCTCATTTTATGGAGTCGCACGAACAGTTCAGCTGGATTTGCGTGCCATGCAAAGGCTTTCTTCCAACCCTGTCTACATGCCCTAGAGTCTTACGTTCCGGCCTTTGAGCGCCTTTGGGTTTGTCTGCCTAAGAAAGCAATCTTTCATTTAGCGTATGTGAGAGACTTCTAAAGGAGTCTCAGAGACTGCAAAGCAAGGAGCAGAATATCCAAAGTCCCTTCGGAATCCAATATTGCTTTTGCATTCACCCCAAAAAACCACCAAAGAAGGTATCAGTAAGTTATCATGCCCCCTTTATTTATTTAAGCTGTCTTTTAAAATACTATGGCCAGAGACAGTTTATGGAAGCAAACAAGTGGGTTGATTGAATCATATATGGTTTTCTTTTCCTCAATATTTTGGAATAATACCACATGTATTTATATATAAGGCCTTTGTGTTTAAAGTAACCACTTTTTCCTATCTTCCATTGCTCAAAAGATTAACTTTGGTTTGGACGTTTAAGCATGCCTGTGGCATTGGGAAGTGAATGCATTTTCCAGTATTATTCATAGGCTTCTCTGAGCCTCTTGTCCAATGCCATCTATTTAGGCTTAACTGAAACCAGACTCTCATATATGCCTAAATTATATGAGATCAAAATAAAAGGTATGGGCTGCCTTGGCAGCCAAAACATAGAGCAAAAATATCTTACATTCCCAAGTTTGCGGATTGCCAAATCCAATAATGCAGTTGTTTGTCTTTTCAAATGGGAACTGTGATTTTGGATAACAGGGTTGAGAAATAGGACTTTACAGGGATCAGGAATTATGCTCAATATACATCAGCATATTGGGACTTTTTTAAGGTTTATCAAATTAAACATTAGATGAACCTGTTTTGAATTGAGGATGGTATGTTTTGTTGGTTGGTTGGTTACAGTGTAATACATTTTCAGAGGAGACAAATCAGATGAATTCTATGACCCTACCTAATATACTGGTGTATATTATTTTGCAATAATCAGAAACACAGGTCATTGGCCTATTTCTTTTGACTTCACTTCTTTGGGGGCTTCTAAGGCCATTTGCTGGGATTTGAGAGCAGGCAAAGGTTTGTCCTTGTCTCTGCTTGAGATGCCCATGAGCATTTGGTGGGCCACTGTGTGCAACAGGATGCTGGACTAGATGGGCCGTGGCCTGATCCAGCAGGGCTTCTCTTATGTTCTTATGTAAACATACTCAAAAATTTGGAAATTGGAGCTCAAGTGGATCATAGTTCATGTTGAAAGTTGTGTTGTGTTGTTAGTGCCAGCTACAATAATGGATTGAGTGCCATGCATTTTTCTTAAGGGGCCTCATCCAGAACTAAGCAGAAGAGGTGACATTGGATGTTTCTACCTTCAATTAGTGAAGTCTAGATTTACCTCCAGCAATATAAATGACTGTCCAGTCAATATAAATGACTATGTATTTACTAGTGGAATACACTGAGATAGTAAATATCTCATCCAAACTACTAGCTACCTAATAGGCTCTTTCTGCACTGGCCTTATTTTGGATTATACAGTTGGACCTCTGTATATACGGGGGATATATTCCCGGTCCTGCCACAGGGGGATATATTCTAGGTCCTACCACAGTTAATGAAAAAACATGGATGTTTCAAATGTCAAGAAATGCAATCGATTTCCTATCATTCCTGTGAAAACCAGGCCTCTGAGAAGCTCCAGGTAGGCCTAATGGCACTGGCATAGCTGTGGGGGGGGGGGGGGGGAGGCTGGTCTGGTCACTGTCAAAAACTGAATTTAATGGATCAGCAGATATGGCAGTCTGACTATTCCACAATAGGGACCTACCATCTGCATCCTGATGCCAACTAATACAGGCTTTTCTTAGTGCAGAAAGGGCATTAACAGGTAAGGGAGGCATTTTCATGTCTTACCAAAGAACGAGGAAGAAGTTTGTATGGTTTCTGCAGACAGATCCCTGGGATGTGGGGCTTTTTGTACCTTGATCTCCAGGGAAGTCTGGGTGTGCCACAACATGGGACATATGCACTGCACATAGCCATTTCTATCCTAGAAGCAGCTCCACGCATGCTGGACGGTCCTCTGGCTGTATAGCAGTAGAGCATGAAAACAGGCTTTACAACTATACTAGCTGCTGGGCTAACAAGCCTGACACGCTCCATTTGCACCTCCCCTGGGCGAATGGAGTGTGGGACTGGGTAGCTGTGGTTGCTGCCGTGTCACCCAGTTGCCATGTAACATGCCTGTTGCTGCGTCCCTGTGATCTGAGCTTTCACACTTGCCCCACACTTAGGGAAGTGGCGGGAAAATGTGGAATGTGTCCAGTGTCCCAAAGTGCAGATGATGGATCTATCCCCCATCTTTAGTCCCCTGGGATGTTTTCCCAGGGAAGTGAAGGTACGAAAAGGCCCAGATATAATCTTTGGCAATAGGGTAATAGATCAGAGACAAAGGAGGCACAGACAGGAGACCAGTTTGGTCTAGTGGTTAAGGAGCCGGACTCTTATCTGGGAATACTGGGTTTGATTCCACACTCCTCCACAAAGTCAGCTGGGTGACCTTGGGCTAGCTTGAGCTTTATACATTTTATCTTTTATGACTTTATATCTTTTATCTTTTTATTGCTGTGGCCCAGCCTGGGACCTTTTGGTGAAAAGGGGATATTCATTCTTCAATAAATAAATAAATAAATAAATATTAGGGCTGAATCACAATTAGTTGCTCATTTACTTCTCTCAATCTGCTTCCCATTTCTTGCTTTACTCTGCATGGTTACTTACTCCTGATATGTAACACAAATCCTTCCTTCCCTGTGTCCACCTGTTTGTGCAGTGATTGGCTCCGTGTAACACAGTGATTGTTCCTGGTAGCAATTTGTGCAGGCAAGAAGAGGCATTTCTACATCATGTAAATTGCTTCCAAGAAGCTGCTGATGTAATCATGGTTCCACCAGCCCAGATATTATCGCTTCCATCCTGCTGTATCCATGGGGACAATAAGTCCTTTAAGCCTGCATTTTGTTCTTGTTCTAACTAGAAAGGCACCTGCTGGAGCTCTTCAGCACAAAGTGAATTCGTTAGGATAAGCTTTTTGTAGATTGACTTAAGCAGAACTAGCCCAATCATTAGGCACAGTGAAACAGTTGCCACAGAGTATAAATGCTCAGGCAGCACCAGGGTGTCTTTCCTATTTACTTCCCCCTACCTGTCCTATTCTACTGAAGATGGGTGTGCTACAGCTTTTTCATAAGCATGGATGCTCATAAGCACGGTCAACGACAAGGGCCGTGTCTTCACGGCAACCTTATCTCGGATTCAAAACGTTTTCAATCCAAGGAGAGTCTGCACGACAGTTTGGCTTAACACACTTTCTCCGTGTTAAACCACCCCAAAGCATGGTGAATCTCAATCCTGATTTCAACAGGTCTCACTCCGGATCGTGTGCTTGAAACATTTTACATTTTTTTATTGTGGGGACCGTACTGTGTTAAGGGATGAGAATCCATGTTAAGGGTTTCCCTCCCCCAATAGCTTGCTTCCAAAGACAGTGATTTCATTTAAAAAATCCACCCTCAAAACAGCCACTATAAAAATCCAGTCCTTAAAGCTACACTGTAGTGATCTAGCCAGTTCACACCTTGATAACAGTGTTGCAGTTATGTGCAATTCTAGCTCTTTGAAAGTTCTGACCTTTAAAAAAGGGAAAGGAAAGGAAAGCCCTGGAGTTTCTGTTTTAAAGGCTGTGGCTGTGAAGGGGGTTTGAGTTGCTGCTGCTGCTATGTGCCCTGGGAAATGGGGAGAGGAGGGGAAAGAATCGCTGGCTGCCGGTGCCTGTTTTTCATCCATCCAGGCAATCGGCAGCCACCCACCCAGCCAGGCTCCGTGAAGGGGTCTGTTATGGGTGGCACATCCATGCCAGGAGGAAGAGGGCAGGGCAGCCCTGCAAAGCGGCTTTTAAAAAGTAGGAACACCTGTCCCTTTGCCTGTCCATGTGCGGAAGCGTCCTGCTTCCACACGGATCAAGGTGAAGGGACGGACTGAAGACCTCATTTTTAAGGTCTTCCTGTTGACCCGGTTTTTGGCAGCAAGGCCCAATTTAGAAATGGACCTCGCTTGCCGAAATGTGGAAGCGGCCACCTGGGAGGGTCGCTAAAGAGGTCTCCAATCCAGAAAGTAAATACCTAAGGGTTTAAAATGAGTCTTAAATGGGGCGTTGAACTGGTTTCTGCAGCCAATGTGGAAACACCCTAAGATCACTACTACATGATAGCCTAAACCCCGCACACCCACACACTCACCTGGGTCTGGTTGCACATCCAGTCTGCTACAGGGTGCCGCCATTTTGGTTACAGTGCCCTGTGTGAATGTGCACCATCACTGTCATTATGGTGACGATGAAGCTCTGTGCATGTGCAGTCACGGCAAGAGTCATCTGAAGAACCAGCATGCTTGCATGGCACTTCACAGCACCAGAAATAGTGCAGATGGTTGCCACATGGACACCACAAGTAAGCTTTTGGCTGAGATTGGGGAGGGTTGGGTTGTTTTTGGTGCACAATTTCATGCACTACAGCTAGTTTGCAATTAATTAACACCTGGGTCTCCTGCAAGTGCAGATGCACCTGTCCAGATGTTAACTAATTGCAAACTAAGAGGCCCAATGCAAATTGGCCTTTGGTCTGAATCAAATGATCCAGACTGAGAGAGCAGCATTGGATAGTGACCCATACCAAGGGCCATCTGCATTATAGAGGTCCAGCCTGGTTCAACTTTATTGGCTGGGGATGAAAGGACCCAACCTCCAAATTGCCAGCCAGGATTGTTTTCACCAGGTGCTCAGAAACATCACATTTCCTTGGCAGTTTCTGGGAGCCCGGTGAAATATTAGTAGGTTCCATGCACCAGGTAGACAGGCCAGCTTTGATGCCATTTTCATGCTGGATCCTGCTCCAGTGACTTGTGCCATGTGGACAAGCCATTCCAGACAGGTGGCCTTCCCAGTAGGCTGGTCCGCTGCACAGACTCAACGTTCTAGTATACACTCTTCCCATAATGTTTTGGCCTTCCCCCAGGTCTGCAGACAAGCTTTTTTAAAAAAGACTATAGATGTGTCTCTATTAAAGGACCTCGGATACTTTCACGATGCCTCAGTGTAGCATGCATCTAGAATCTAGGTCATCCAAGCTTACAGTCTGTAGGAAAGGCACCTGAAGTTCAGTGTGTAAGGAATGTCTCTGAGGTTTCTACCTTGTGGATTGTCCCCTTCTGTTGCCTATAATATCAGAGGTGACTGAAGAGGGTGTGACTAGCACCTCCATACAAAGGCTAACTCATGAGGAAGGCCACTGATCTTGGCTTCTCTACACAGGTGTGCTTGCTCATTAATGTGGTCTGTCCAGTGGCAAAGGAGACAAGAAACTGCGGTGAAGCTGTGGCCAAGCCACAATGCCTTGTAAACACAAATGGAGCCACAGCCTTTGCCATAAAAGAGCAAATATATATATAAATGATTAAAACATATGCAGTTTTCACATCTGTTTTAATCATCTTATCGGAGCTCTGCTTATGCTCTTGACAGCCCCTATACCCCCCTGACAGCTGCTCAGCTGACTGAAGGGCAGCTGTCAGGCAATATACATGTGTGAAGGGACAAAGAATATTACAAGATAGCACAGTCATCACAGGCTATAAAACAGGATACAATGATGTGTTAGCATGCAGGGTGATTGTACATTATATTGAATAAGCCAAAAATGTACTCAGCTCATTTGGTGTGGTCCTCTTACCGTCCAAGGTGGAGTCCTTTCATTTTGAGCCCATGTTAACTAAGCATGCCAGGGAATAACCAGAGAAACTGTGGGCAGGCAAAACATGACTCTCCATCATGGAGCAATGGTTCTTTCACAGTGTTCCAAGTTCTACATCCACAGCAGACACCATCATGGTAAGCACTCAAAATGACCCAGGGCAAGGAAAGAGAATAGAGGAAGGAATTAACTGCTGTCTTCTGAGTTGCGCCAATCTGAAATCACACAGTTCTTGGAAAGTTGGCTGCAGTCATTACTTTGTGGGCTGGGCCTTTTTTTTATTTCTCAGCAAGCCCTTGCGTATTTGGAAACATGAGATTGTACCAATATTGGGAGCATGGCAAGGACAATATTTATGCAAGAATGTATGATTCACAGGCTGTTTCTCTGAGTGAATGTCTATGCCGGAACATCTCCAACATTTGCTATACCTCCGTTACAGCTTCATGTAAAAAAAAGCATGTATTTACTGAATAGGTGCAAGGAAGTTTCTTCAGCTTTCCTGTCCATGCCTGAACCATTTTTTGGAATGCTTTAGAGTTGCTTATGCCATGCCTATGGTTTGGAAAATGTGTCAAAAATAAACACATTAAATTAGATGGTCAGATGAATGTTGTGTTCAGAAAGAAGCTCAGAGAAGATTTGGCACCTTCCTTCTTTTAAACTTTGTAGTAGGGATCTCTTGGTATCCTGTAAGTTGGTGGGTGAATCTTAGGCCCCTTCAACACAGAATATTGGGCTTGATTTTGTGGTGTGCAGAGGTCATGAGGTGCATTCAGAAATCCATGTTGTCAGGGATTGCCTGATCAAGACATGATTCTGACTGGGAAGCACAAAACCATTAATTACATGCTAGCTAAGTGTGAATCACCTCCATTAAGGAGGTGATTGTGATGATGTGGCAAAAGCACCAGCGAGCATGTGTGGTGCCATTGGCACAGTAGCCAGGTGACATAGCATGCAACCATACCTCTTCCACCTTGGCACAGGGTCCATTTAAACTTCCACCCAGAAGAGCTGTAAATAAAGCAAGCAGAACTGTTCTGGCTGGTGGCTAGAAGTATTTCTATGTAGTGTATATGCTCCATCTAGGAACATACCTAGTCCGTGTCCCCATGGTAAGGATACTGTGAGGCGAATGTGAGTTTGCCTTGGGAGAGTCCCCATGCAAAGCCCTAATTTGGGCTACATGAGGGACAAAATCCCCAAAACCGAAACAACCCCCCCTTTATTACTGTTCTCACCCCGAATTACGGGGCAAGAATGGGTTATTCTGGGGGCGTGGGGACACTCCTGGGTTATGATTGCAGCATTAGTGGGCAGGGTTTCACTGTCCCCTCCACTAATGCTGATTACAACTGTCCCCCCCCTTACCTGAACACTTAACCACCCAGGTAAGGGCTTGATTTACCCCACACAATTGCCTGACAGCTGCCCTGCAGTCAGCTGAACAGCTGTCAGGCAGGTATAGGGGCTGTCATGTGCACAAGCAGAGTTCCACTAAATTAAAACATATGTGGCTTTCACGTCTGTTTTAATCATCTTATTGGAGCTCTGCTTGTGCTCTTGACAGCCCCTATACCCCCCTGACAGCTGCTCAGCTGACTGGAGGGTAGCTGTCAGGCAATCATTTGGGGTAAATCAAACCCTTACCTGGGTGATTAAGTGCTCAGGCAAGGGGGGTGGGTGGAGAAAACCGCGGCTTCCCAATGCAGGGATTTGCCGCGGTTTTCATGGGAATGGGCAGGTTCACCTTGAACCCGCTCTGTCCTCCATTGCCATGGGGATTCCTCAATGTGAATTAAGATTCGCATTAAGGTTGCCCTAAATACAGTGCGAGGCAATGGCAGCCCCATGGGGATGCAGCCCTAGAGTGTCGCCTTCCGCCAAGTACAAAAACGCCCAAAGACAAAATCTTTGTTCCATTAAAGGGGAACCAGTACTCACCTGACCTTGACAGTCATCCAATAGTTGGGGTCCATTCTTGTAAAGCCCCTAAGCAGCCACCAGGGCAGGAAACAGTTAACCTGCTGCTGCTGTGTGTTTGATTGACATGCTGAGGAGGAGGAGACTCAGCAAGCTCCATTTTGCCTACCAAAAAGCCAGGCTCTCCAGCCAATCAGCAGCCAGGATTCTGGATGAATATTAGCTGCTGCTGAGACTGCTAGAAAGAGAGTCTCTGCTGGGGTCTGAAAAGTGAAGAGGGCTGCTGAGTGTGCCTCTGTGTGTTTGTAGGCCTCACCTCTAAGTTAGAAAGAGGGAGAGAAAGAATTGACAAGGTTTTGAGACAGAACACTAAGAGATATAAAGAAGAGAAAAACAAAGCTGTATCAAAACAAAAGGAAAGGGTTTCAAAGGCTAGAAGTTATTAAGAGGCTGTGAATTAGCATAAGAAGTTTACCTCAGACTAAGAGAGGGAAGCCATTTTTCAGTCAGGAAACCACGGTATTAAATGAGAACTTTTGCTGGGTGAACAAGCAAAGGATTTTACTCTGTTCCCTTACCATTTTAGTTCCTTTCACATGTACAATAGGACTCATAACTGATTCAATCATACATTTTATTCCTTTTATTCTATTTACTCTGTAACATTAAACCTTTGAGTTTGGTTAATGAAAGAGTCAGTATTCTGCTTGTGGTAACAACTAGAAAGAACTAGCAAGCAGAGGGCCAGTGAAGATCCAATTTGTGCTGAGGATCTAAGAGGATCTGGCAGAGTGAATGGGCACCTGGGCTGTCTGTTAGCCTGCCAGGCTATGCTAAAAGGAGGCAGGTGGTACCAGAGCTGACCAGGTCGTCACAATTCTCAGTTGAAGGAGGCAGGATCACACTGGACTGCAATGACATCATAGCATGGCTCACAGTGATCTTGTTCTCCCCACCATTTCCTGGGTCACACACATCTACCATTTACTTGCTGCCGCCTCGCTTTCTCTGATGGCTGCAGAAGTGTGGGTTTGAGTTCTTTCTATTTCATACCCTTTTTGTATGGCTTATATTAATCAAATGAGAGTTTAGCATAGGAAGCTGATGGGCTGGAAAGTTAGAACTGATGTTTAGGATTATTGCTCTATAGAATTTACTATCAGAAGAGGCACAAGGCTTTCTGCACTTACTTTATCAGGCTGCCATGCACTAGGGCTGGCCAACTCTGGGTACAGGAGGACCATTCACATTTGCCGGGAGGGACGCTTCCCCAAAGCATCCCTTACTGTCCAGAAATGCAAATGGTCCTGCCGTTGACCAGCCCACACCTCCTCCTCGAAAGCCAGAAGTCATGCCTTGCTGTCACAATTGGCTGTCGCCAGCCACATCACAAGTTCTGTGATGCACCTTCAGACTGATCCAGAGGGGCGGGATCGATCCCGGCAACAAGTTGGGGTGGCATGCCTCAATGCCATGTGGATCAGGCACCAGCCAGCCTGCCCCTGTGCCGCTGGCCCATGGAGACCTGACCAGTTGCAGAAGCGGTCGGCAATTGACCCGGCAACATGACCACCCCACGCAGATGATGCACTCCCTGCCTGCCCCACATAGCAAGCTAGAAAATATGCGAATGGTTGTGCCACCTAGTGAGGGCAGGCATGCTTCTAGGCTGTAGCAGCCTAGTGGATATGCGTGTGCTCTTCACCAGAGCTGCACCAATTGTTGACCAGAGGCCTAAGTGCAAATTGGCCTAAGGTTAGTTTTAGGGAGTTAGAAGCAAGTGATGGTTTTGCCTTTGTCTTCTGCCTGAGAAAATACCAGAAGCAGATTTTGGGCCATACTGTGAGACAGGATACTGGACTAGGTGGGCTGTGGCCTGATCTGACAGACCTCCTTTATGTACTCATCTTCTAACATCTCTTTTGTGTACAAATCTTTCTCTCTCTCCTGTCATCTGGTTGTTGATATTACTTCTATTCGTTGCCGGTAAAATTGAGACGTTTTCACTCATGACTACATGAACAAATATAAGCTTTATTTAAACAGTCCATATGCAAAGTAGTATTAATGAAAAGTATGGAGTCACCTCTGTACAACAAAGTTCTCTGCTTTGTTATTTGTGGCATCAAAAACTACCTTACAGGAGGATGGAAAAAGAGAAGTATTGTTTAAACAACAGACTTCTCTTCTTATTTGCACATAAAACAAGATACTGTGAGAATCCCTAATTCCCTTTCTTGTGACAGTATGGTTCAAAGAAAAACCAATCCACGTCTTCCTTTTTCCAATAGTGAAGTCAATATCCATTTTTATCCCAACATTCCTGTCATGTGTAGAAGGTTGCTTCCAGATGACGAGACGAAAATGCAAGGTCTTGTTTGGATCCCACAACTGCTCCTCACTATTTCTGCCAGGCAGCACAACAATACGAAGGGACAGGTGTGGGCACTTACCTGTCTGTATGCCTAGTCCCGCAAGTGCTCAGTGCACATCTCTGTGTATTTGTGTGGCATGGAATACTCAGATGTGTCTGATAGCCAACATCTGTGCATACAGTGTGTCCACATTCGGTTCAGTTTGGCTGTGTACCTGTGCAGTGGCAATTTCTGAGATGGTGGATTCTGGGACCAAGCATTAGGACACGGTAAATCCTATCGCTATATTGGGAGAAACTAGGTTGGGAGTTGTTTTTCCTGAAATGGTGATAGTGTGGGATTTTGCCCCAATTTCCTGGGGCTATATTGGGATCGCCATGGACAAATGTGGCAATCCCAATACAGTGCAGATTTGCACTTCATTCTCCATCACTGGGAGATGCACTAGAATATTTTGGGTGTCTGCAATCCTGGATGCCTAAATCATTCTAGTGCTGAACTCAGTGCCAGCTGCTGCTGCTGCTGTTTTGGTGGCCATCGTGAAGCCCCAGTGATGTTGTTGCTGGGGTGACCTGGTGATGCAGTGCATAATCATGCACTGCATCTGGTCATGCATCCCCCACCCTCAGAAGAGGTGAGTGTGCAGCATGCAGAGTTGTCCCAGCCTTGCCACTAGTATAGTGTGGAGTACTTTTGAGTGTTCCATGCCTATATGGCTCGGGGGACCCTCTGGCACTTGTGGAGTTTGTAGTGAGGAAATGGCTCTGCATGGTGCAGATGGTGTGTCTGGGAGCTCCCCTGGACTGTACTACCAGCCAAATATGAAAGAGCCCAAAATGCCAGGATAATCCCAGTTTTTAGGTGCTGTCTGGATGCAGTTGAAGTTTCCGCATCCTTATTTTCTTTGCAGGTAGTTACTACTTAAAATTCTCCCAGCAATACTGCAAGAACTTAGACCTTGATCACTAGTGATACAGTACTGGCCATATAAGAATGATCACAAGATTTGAGTGAGTATTTGCATAGAAATACAGAGTGGGGAGCTAAGACTCCGCTTTTGTGATGCCTACCTTAAAACTGTAGATTTTAAAGTGATGATTCATGGTGGAAACATGACAACTACCGTATATTCCAGCGTATAAGACGACTGGGCGTACAAGACGACCCCCAACTTTCCAGTTAAAATATAGAGTTTGGAATATATTTGCCGTATAAGAAGACGACACCTGGCGTATAAGACAACCCCCGACTTTTGAGAAGATTTTCCTGGGCTAAAAAGTAGTCTTATATGCCAGAATAAACAGTACTCAGCTCAATGGCCACATCTTTTCCATGCAAACAAATTTCTATTTATAAGCTCTATGTTTAATTCAGTCCTCTTTTGCTACCTGCTCTGTGTGTACTAGATTCTCTTCCACTTGTCTGAGTTGCCTCCTGAGCTGCCCCCATTCAGAGGTTTCTTACTGAAAACTGAATCTCTTTTCACTTCTCCTTTGTCATGGAGGCAAGGGGCCAAGAGGAAACAATGCACCTCAGGAAACTTTTAGCATCTCACCGCACATAAAAATTGTGTTGGAAAATGTTACCACACAGCAAAGGATGTGGGAAAGCTGTTCAGTAGAAAGAAAGCCACAAAAATAAGTAGTTCCTTTTATTCTGCTTCTGTAATTACAGTCCACAATGCACACACTTCCTACATTTGATGAAAGTTAGCATTTCAATTTAAACCCACATCTTGTTTGAAATGAGGAGCCCAGCAGAGTACCTACGTTTAAGGCTTATTCTCCCACTTGGCTGAATCTGGGATGGAAACGTTGCCTTTGAAATAGTCCAGATAAAAGATTTTGTTGAGCAGATGTGCTTTTCAGCATCAGAGGCTGCATCCAGACTGGGTCAAAGCCCCATAATTATTCCATAACTGCTCCCGATTTGCCAGGTATGGTCACGGTGCTCCTAATACAGCCCAAGAATACGGACTAGATTTACTCAGTTATTGTTATTCTGGTTAAATTAACTATTGTAGTGCAATATCCTGTTATTCTGTAATTGCAGTTCTGTCTGGATTACTGTCTGGATTCATCCAGAGGGCCATTAGTCTATGGAATTTGCTGCCAGAAGTGGTGGTAACAGCAACCAGCCTAGATGGCTTTAAAAACGGGTTAGACAAATTTATGGATGGCAGATGTAACAATGGCTAATAGAATGGATGTCTAGGTGCACCTTTCAGGCTGGGGAGATAGGCAGGATTGCCTCTAAAGCTATGTGCTGGGATTCGAGAGCAGATGAAGGTTTGCCCTTGTCTTCTGCTTGAGATGCCTGTGAGCAATTGGTGGGCCATGATGTGGGATAGGATGCTGGACTAGATGTGCTGTGGCCTGAACCAGCAGGGCTCCTCTTATGTTCTTATGTACAGTGTGAGAAGTATAGTGCAAGTTTGGTGTAAGCTGTTGCTACTTGGAAATATTTCATGTGATACTACTGGACACTTGCATGGGGCAACAGGAGGGTTAGATCAGGTGGACAGAAGATCTTGCAGCTGTACCATCTCTCCACTGCTGCAACAAATGCTAAAACATGGCATATCGATCTAATGTCTAGACAATGTGTGATAATTCTGGATGTGCTTTATACTGGTAAATCAATAAATTGTGGAATAAATACATGATGTCTGGAGGTTGCCAAAGTCAGGATTAGCAAGTACCTGGGAAGGCTGAACTTTCACAAGAAAAAAACCTTCTCACCAATAGAACTTTGTCCCTATTTTTCCACTTTCTTGCCATTATCTGCTTACTTGCTTCTCCGTTCGAACCTTTAGAGCATCCATGGCTATCCTGATGCCTGTCTACATGTGGAGAGTGCTAGTCTTATAAAGCCTTTTCAGGAGGCCTAGTATCATCTCTCTTTTTCTTTCTCTCTCCCCCTTTCTTATTTTTAAAAAAGTTTTGCTCCTGCCTTTCTTCCAAAAAGCACAAGGCAGTGTTTTTTTTTCTATTTTTTTCGCTGCAGCTCTTCAGATAGACTAGGATAGTGGTCAGCAAACTCATTAGTCAAAAGAGCCAAATATCAACAGTACAATGATTGAAATTTCTGTTGAGAGCCAAATTTTTAAAACTTAACCTATATAGGTAGGTACCTTGTTATTAACTTAATTAGGGTACTCCTAAGCTGGAAGAGCCACAATCAAGGGGCCAAAGAGCCGCATGTGGCTCCCGAGCCGTGGTTTGCCTACCCCTGGACTAGGAGACAGACTCCCTCACCAAGCTTGGACTTCCAGATCTTTGTGTGACTTTCTAATCACTTCTCCATGCTGGCTGAAACATAACATTTTGTTGAATTTCTTACAATGGACGTTAGTTGGCTTTAGCTTTCTTGGACTGTTGTCATAGCTCATGCTGGGCCCAAATCTTCATAAGCCTCAGAGGCACAAGATGCATCCAGAGGTGCCTGCACATGTGAGCTGAAAGCATAAACCATGTGTAGACCGGGATGCAGGCAACACTCATCTTAGCTAACTCCCTCAGGAGTCACATTTCCCAGAATTCTGGGGAAATGACTCTAGTGTCTGATTGATCAAGAAATGTGTCTCTTCACTGGAGATGGAAGTGCCCCTACCTGCATCCTTGTCCTCACTGGTTGGTACTCCAATGGATTGGAAACATGGCCAGAAGATGGCCATTTTCTATCTTTTATAAGTTCTCCATGTGGGGGAACAGTTGTGTTTCCCCCTTGGAGTGGCCACTCTGGCAAAGTGTACACCATTTGTCTGCCACACTGCTGCTTCTGTGCTGTTCCCAGAACATTCACTCTGGGGAGTGTCCTGTGTGGAAAGGTCCACAGCTTTCACCACGCTTCCCCTTCTTTTCATCCTACTTTGTTTGCTGTAGTCATCTAGCCTGTAGTCAGAAGATTAGGGAATCTATTAGTGGTGTGTATGAATGCAATTTTCGAATATCTGAATTTGTATGAATAAAGAAAAAATGAATGTCTGGATATCCGGACTGATACAAATACATTCATGCCTATTCGTACAAATATTCAATACGTATTTGATGATGTGAAATCTTGTATGCATTCGTACACATCCCGTTTTCATCCCGTACATATCCGTACGGATGTGTACAGATATGGATAAGGTGCGTATGGATACCTATGTGATGCATATGTATCTGTACACATAAGGATGTCCGAATTATTCATATGAATAATTCAAACTATTTGTATTTGTTAGAATACTAAAAAACGAAATGGCTGAACATTAGATTCGAATTCAAATTCCAAATTCATCCAAATTCAATCGAATAACGAATATCTTGAATATTCATGCACATCCCTAGAATCTATTCATTCTGTGTTGATGGACTGTGCAAAGCAGAAGAAACTTGTGGTCTGCCCTACAAGGACCTGTGTTGCTGCTTAAATGAAAATGATATTTTTGCCTCCTCTTTGGTCACTCAACTTGGGTAGTAGGAAAGAGAAACTTAGACCTCAATACTGGGCCTGTTTGTACTTAGTTCCAGGAATGAGTCCAGCCACTTCTGGGGAGGCCTGTCCACATGCTGTACTACTGTCACCATCCTGGAGCATCTTGAAGCTCACTTGAGCTGCTCTGCTGTTTGCTTGACTGGGAGCATCTAGTGAGCTCCAGGTCAGCAGCCTTTGCACACCTTTGCGCCCCTCAAAAGGGGTGGGGGGAGACCAAACTAGGATGTTCCCATGGGATGGCTGCTGGCACAGCCCCATGCCAAGGACCCCTAGGCCCACTTCCACCCAGGGGTCCCCCCACCCCCATGTGATTCACTTATGTTGTCAGGCTTCAGGTTCAATGTGGTCTTTGCACAGCCTGGAAGAGCGATGTGCTGCTCTGTGCGCAGGCGCACACTTCAGTAGCTTGGCCCCACACTGACCTGATGTGATGAGCATCAGGTCAGTGTGGGGCTGAGGTACTGAAGTGCACGCCTGCACACAGAGTGGCAGATTTCTCTGCCAGGCCGTGCAAAGAACCCACCGGACCCGAGGCCCGACCAGGTAAGTGGATCGCACAAGTGGTGTGGGCCCCTGGGGGGGGGGCAGGCATGCTGCTGCAGTCTGATTGGGATTGCAACAGCAGGCATGGCAATGGGTCAGGACATCCTGGTCTTGCCCTACCCCCGACAGGGCCTGCCAACCGTTGGGCCAAAATCTGCCCAATGGCAGAGGCTGCGGGGGGGGGGGGGGGCAGGAGCTGCAGCTGTCTGGCCAGGAGAGTGTGAATGCTCTCCCTGCTGTACAGCTGTGGAACGGCCTGGGATGACCTGGAATGGCCTGGGCTGGGTGTAGAGTACGAGCTCATGCTCTACACCTGGAATGCAATTAGGCTGCCCTTGGACGAGCTAGGACAGTTTCAGATGGAACCACCGGCCCAGCAGAGCTAGTGCTCTGTCCCAGGGCTTGCATAATTGCGTTCCTGGGCCGTAGTGTGAATAGGCCTATGCAGTTTCTAGTATCCAGCATGTTCACATGTTGACTGCTGCTGAACTAAAAGGGACTGGCTAAAGCAGTGCTCCCAAGCTCTTCTGCACCAGCTGGTGGTGCAGAAGATGAGCAAAGATAACCACACTAATTGGTATTTCTGAGAGGAGTCGAAAAAAAGTTTCTTGAAGAAGGAAGGATCCAAGAGGCTCTGGGTCCCCTAACAGATGGGAGCTTAGGGCTTATGGGATCTGGATGTTCTGTTGAATTTGAGTGCAGGTTTTATCTCTGTGCCACAGTGTGCAGATAGAAATGGAAAGCATTCTGGAGCACATGGAGAGCACTGACATAGATAAAAGCAAACTTGGTAAACTAAAGCCTAATGGATATTGGAGTACTTGCTAAAATCACCACACCATCTGGCAGGATGCTTTAGAAGGACTTGAGGATTGGAAGCTAGGAGTCCTGGGAATAATAGCTAAGAGAATATGTGGCAGGAGCGTGAATAGTATCCACACACTGTTAATTTACCAGTTTCCTCATTATGTCTGTTACATACCCAAAGAGAAAAAAATAATTCTTGAGACTCAGTTCTCACCTGTGTATTTCGTGACTCCAGAGCCTCCTCCAGATGTCTATTTTTTTAACCTGGTATATAGCTATATTCTGGAGTATGCTTCTTCCAGAATAAATTACTTGTTGCTCAGATGACTGGGCAGCACTGTGGGGCAAGCAGAAATTCTCACCAGTCTTGATCCTTGGTCCTGCAGTAGGGTGACACATGCATCTGGGTATTCTGAAAATGTGAAATACGTGGAAATGCATAGTTACTACCCCACCTGCATGTGTGGCCATTGGGGATGCACACAAATATCAGTAATATTCGAAATTTGTCCGAATTCAGATCAAATTTGTATTGAATGTTGGCACATTCAAAGATTGACATTTGAATTTGAATTCTTACAAAGCTTCATTACATTCGTGAACCTGGAAGGTGGGAAAGTAGCTGTGCCAGTCACATCTGCCAAGGATCCAGAATGGATTGGAAGTGGATTGAGAATGGATTCAGGGTGGATTTGATGCGTTCCAAGTGGATACATAGGCGGCAGGTATCCGATACGGAGGGGATATGGAGGGGATATGTATTTAATTTGTATCGAACATTTGTATCTAATTCGTATCAAACATTCATACTGAATTCGAATCCTACCACATTAGAAGGAAAGTCGAAATGGAGGGAGAAAAGTCCACAAATAAAATGAATAGAAATGATGAAGAGGTGTGAGCACTCAGGGTGCTTCTGCACAGGGGCTAATTAATCTGGGTAGATCCGGATTTAGGGGGTAGATCCGCATCTAACAAATGCGGATCTACCCCTCGCCCCATGCCTCCGCACACGCGGCATACATCCAGATTGGAGACAGGTGCTGTGTGGACGCACAGCACCCGCCTCCCATCAGTGCCCCTGGGCCCTCCCCCAGCCCACCATGATTGGCTCACCGGAGCCAAGCCTGGCAAGCCGAGGAGCCTCGCTGCCGCGGCTCGCCCTCACCCCTTCTGGAGCCAGGGCGAACTTCCCTAAAGCCCAACCTAGCCCACCCTGGGGGGAGCGCGGCGAATCTCCTCCTTACCTTGTCAGTGTCACCTCGATTCTGAGACGAGGCACCCAGGATGCACTGCGCCTGCGTCCTGCGTGGCTCCTGCGTGGCTGGGGCTGCTTCTGGCAGCCCTTGCCCTCAGGAGGCATTCTGCCTGCGTTCCAATGAGCCAATCATGGCGAGCCGGGGGAGGGCCCTTCCTAGGCACACTTGCGCAGTGCGGACGCATCCTAAATGGATGTGTTTTCACGGCGCAACACCCATCAAGCACACTTCACATGTGGTGTGCAGTTAGCACCCATTTAGCACACTTTAAGTACGGATAGGTGCGGACGCACCTACCGGAAGTGTGCTAAATAGACCCCACAAATGCGGACGCCCCACGAAAACCTGTTTGAAAATGGTGTTGCTGTGCGGACACACCTCACCGGAAGTGTGCCAAACAGCAACCCGTGTGCGGAATGGCCGTGCCAGAAGTGTGCTTAATGGGTGTTAAAGGTCCTGTGCAGAAGCACCCTCAGACCTGAAGATGGACTGAAGAAGATTTAAAGCAAAGGTGTGACTACAGTCCAAGAGATAAGCTGTGCATTAGTGCTGAATACTCCTTTTTGCACTTGGCCTCATTCTGGAATATATCCTGGAATGGGAGTCTGCTTTCTGCATGGTAATGCAGACTATAGCAGACCTCAGGCAAGACCTGCTATAGTCTATATTAGCAAACAGAGAGCAGGCCCCAATCCTGAGAAATATTCCAGTGCAGAAAGGACCCTGGTGAAAACATTTTTGTTTGCCTGTGCATTTGGTGATTAATTTCATCCTTTTCCTCCCTCTCATGAGATTGTTGGATTTCATGTATGTTTTTTTCTTCTTAATAGATTGTATTCAGTTTTATTTCATTTTTTCACTGCCCTGGGAAAAAAATAAACAGTAGAACATGTACCCTATGTGAGCGTTTACCACAGTTAACAATTGCTTAAAATAGGGAATAATAGGGAACCAACATCTCAGTTCAAAGAATTGCTCTGCTTGTCCAGCCCACATTCTTGATGCGGAATCCAGTGTGTCTGGAGGAACAGGCTTGATGGTTCTGGTCAGGATGATGGCTTACAAGTTGGAGCTAATTTTTGACTTTACCACTGAGTAGATGAGCTCTGGATCCTGCTTTCTTTTAATGGCAACTGCATTACACTGCTCTAGGCTTCTATTTGCTGCTTGTTAACAATTTATTCTTAATGTATTTTGTAATATGGTCCAGAATAACTTATTAATGAATCTGGTCACACCTAGTTATTATTTCATAAATATTACATACAGCGTTGCATAGATTATATATGAAGGCATAATCTAAAAAAATGTCAGTTAGGCAATTAGTCTTCAAGCAACCCCACAAGATGAAATTGATAAATTTAGGGCTATTTGACTTTCCCCCTTCAATAAGAAAAGCAAGCTAACAGGATTTGGGAAACTGTTATTTTGGTGATGTGGAAGAACAGAATGGAAAAAGGTTTGATCTCAACATAATCCTTAGACAAACATCTCCTAGCATGGATTCCCATCCAAAAATAATTTCTACCCTATATTCTGGAGCTATGTTGCAACTGTCATAGATATGTGTGACAATCCCAATATACTGCTGGGATAATTCCACATTTTAGGCCCTGTATGGATGAAGACTTTGTCAAGCTAGTGCTAATAACCTTCAGATGTCTTGAATTGAAATTGATTAGACTGCAACATAGGATGCGATCAGACGGGACTTTTTTCAGTCACTCTTAAAAAAAATGCCTCCCATAGATGCACAGAAAAATAATCAAACAGAGGAATAAGCCTACCTCATTTTTCTTCAGTGTTCTTCATCAAGTCCGGTGATGCCTTCCTTACAAGTACTCGCCACTGACTGGCCACTCATCTGCCTGTTTTTTTGTGACCCTGGGCGCGTCTTCATGGCATGTGTTATTTCAGTTTAAAGAATTCGAAATAAAAGAAACGGAACAAAGCTGTCCAGACAACTTGCAAGTTGATCCGGTTCCGATGGCAGCCTTAACGCGGGATCAATACTCGGAGTCCACATGGCAGCATTGTCCTCCTGCCCATTGCCCACACTCTCTCCTGTGATTGGTTTTCCCTGCCAGGATCCCACCCTCCCTTCTCTTTGCGTCATGCTCCGCCGGGAATTCCCTGCCCATTCCACCTTCCCCCTTCCCAGCAGCAGCAGCAGCAGCAGCAGCAGCATCCATCCATCCATCCATCCATCCATCCATCCATCCATCCATCCATCCATCCATCCATCCATCCATCCATCCATCCATCCATCCAGGCGCTGCGGCGCTGCGGCGCTAGCGGCTTCTCCCTGGGGCTCCGCCGCCGCTTTTCCCCCGCTTTGCTGCCACTTTGCCCCGCAGAGGAGGAGAGCCAAGGGGTGGACAAGAGGGCGAAGGGGGCTCCTCGCTTGCTCTTCCCCCCGTGGCCGGGAGGGAACTCCGCCCCCCCACCTCACAGGGACCGAAGCTGGATTAAAACCTTGGCTTGTGGTCACACCTAAGGTTTAATCTAGCTTCACTCCACCTTCAGAGTGAGAGAACACATCAGCAAAGTGACCAGTAGTTTTCTTTCCACATTATCTAGTCTAAAGGTGGATTTTCTGAGTTATTAACCCTGAAAGAAAACCAGCTTGTCAGTTTGCTGGTGTATTCTCTCACTCTGAAAGTGAACTGAAACTGGATTAAACCTTAGGTGTGACCACAGGCAGAGGCAAAGTAGTCTAGAGGGGGCTCAAAGCGGTTGACATTCTGTTTTCAGCCTTCAAGGGACTAAGTGGCTGACAAGCCTTCTCACCCTTAAGGGGGCTGAAAGCGACTGTTCCGAACCTTCAAAGGTCTGAAATTGCGCAAAATTGCAACATTGTTTTAAAGGTGTGAAGTGCTTAGATTGATACAGTGTTTCAGCTTTAAGGACTGGAGGTTTATAGTGGGTGTTTGAGGGTGGATTTTTTCAATGAAGGAAACCCTAAACATGACGTGCTTCTAATACGTTCAGCCATTGGTTACAGTGCGATTGGGGGGGCGGGACAGCCTTAACACTGAATCTCATCCCGGAACGATACTGTCCACACAGTTAAAAAGGAAACACGTATCGACGCACGATCCGGAGTGAGACCTGTTGAGATCAGGATTTATTTCTAATCGGGATAACATCCTTTAACACGGAAATACCGTGTTAATCCGAAGTGCCATCTGAACTGCGCAAACTCAAAACGTTTTGAATTCGAGATAACTATGCCATGAAGACGCACCCCCTGACTGGTTGGTTGTCTGTAGCAGCCGTGGCCATGTTGTAAGTGGCTACATCTCCTGCCTATTGTTACATAGTTTCTTGCCTAATCGGCTAAAAGAAAGAGTCACCTTTCATGCTATTAGACACCAAATGAGGAAAAGGTGCCTATTCCCAGGCTTCAAGATGAGGTAAGGCAAACGCAGGGAGAAAAAGTCTGTTCTCACATCCTTAGATTCAGCTAGAGGGGATCTCATTAAGTGTGTCTGATCACCAAATCAAGGCTCAGCACTATGAACTGAATGACTGTTGTGAACCAAATCAAGGGACAGGGCTACTTTAGAGTGGGAAATTCGTGTTCTGAGGATAGGGCACCTCTTCCCCTCAGGATGGCTTTGAGGGCTTCAGGGCAGGAAGTTATTTAGACTCAGACCTTCCTGATGCAAATTTATGTGTCTTAATGGAAATAGTAGGTCCTGATTACACAGTATCATTGCACCATAGTTCCATGCTTGATGCAAAAAGGATGCAATGGTAACACTTTCCCCCTTATTTAATGTAAGTGGCACATGCCAAATGAAATTAAAGATCCAGGATGCTTTGTCCTCAGTTTTGCAAGGAAATGTTTGATGGTATGCATTACTGTGAGTCGGCTCTTGATTACCTTCTCATCAATTTTAATTTTAGATGGGTTTGTTTAGGTAGCTTGTTTTTAAGCTTTCCTAGGTATTGCTTCCAGGTTGGATGCCTCTAAGGTAGGGATGTGCATGAATATTCATAATATTCATTATTCTTATGAACAAGTATGAATTCGTCCATGAATTGAATTTTATGACATTAGTACATTGACATTTGTATGAATACGAATGTTTCAGAACATTTGTACAAAGCTTCAGAACATTTGTGAACCAGGGAGGTGGGAAAGTGGCTGCGCCAGTCACATGTGCCATGGGACCCAGAGTGAATTCAACAGTTTATGAGCAGATTCAAAGTGGATTCAGGGCAGATTCGATGCTTCCAGAGCGGATATGTTATGGGATATGTATCGGATATTCATACGAATCCATAGGAAAACATTTGTATCAAATAGAATCCTACCACATTTGAAGGGGATCTATTCAAACGAGTATGAATTTTCTTATATTTGATTTGATACAAATTGAATGCAAAACCCCCCCATTTGTGCACAACCCTACTCTAAAGGCCATTTGCAGGGAGACAAGAGCAAGTGAAGATTTTGCATTTGTCTTCTGCTTGAGATGCCCAGAAGCAACTTGTAGGCCACTTTGTGAAACAGGATGTTGGAATAGATGGGTCCCAATCCAGCAGGGTTCCACTTATGTTCTTTTGATAACTATTCTGTGCGGCAACCCAGATATTGTGTTGGAGTGAGATATTATTGGAGTGAGAAATCCCATTATCTGAAACTGGCAATACTGTATTGACTAGAGGTGGGAGGTGGAATACTTCATAATATGTTGACAATCGCTGGTTAGTCACTCATGCTCTGAGGTGCAGAATTTCCTCAGAGGGAAGCTGTGAAGGTCAAGAGGCTTTATCATGTGAGCATATTTACCAGAAGTCTTGTAAAATAATGGGAATATTTTATATTCACAAATTGTGTCATTGATACTATTCAATAGCTTCTCGGTCAGGAAAACTAATACCATAGTACTATATTCTTCTTTCTGTGGTTACAGCCCCAGCCATTAAGGTGAAATTTTATATACTTACATTATTGCTAATTACAGCTCTCAAAGGTTTTAATATATTATATTGACACCATTTTCAGTGTGGCCTTTAAAATGTATATATTTTATTAAGTCTATATTGCAGCCAATACCTATAATTAGTGGCACAATAGAATGGCAGTGCATCTATAACTGTACCTTTATAAGACAAAAAAGTCATTTTAAAAGCTGTCTTTTTTTTTTTAATCAAGTCCATGTCTCAACTTGTGATATTTCTTTTGGAGGCATACAATATGTATTACAAGTAAAAGACAAGTAATCTAACAAATACTTTCCATTCCTTATACTATTATCACCCAGTAAAATGGAGTTACACTTTAACAAGAAAATGCCATCTTAATTCACACATCTGTTATTTCTTGAAATATATTAGACACACAACTATGGTATATTATCAGGCAAGTGAATAATAACTATGGAAGCTCATATTGCATTGAAGAGGCCAGATAGGGTGAAGCCACTTTTAAAAATTCAAATTGCTTTATTAAAGTCAAACATAAATTTTTTTAATGCGGCCCTTTTTCCTTTTCTCCCCCCATCCCCAATAATGTTTAAATTATCTGGGAATATCAGGTGGGAAAGAGGGAGGGAGCGTTATATTTTAAATGTGTTTTAATATTTTATATATTTTATTCATGACCTGCCCTGGAACATTTTGTGTCTTAATTAATTAAATTAATTAGATCTGAATTAGTGAATCTGGAATAACTGGATCCACTGATCTTGTGCAAGTGTGGACTGGAATAGCACCATCTGCACGGCCAGTGCTGATCGAGCCTATTTCTTCCTGGAGGTGTGAAGCTTGCACAAGTTTTGTAGCCACGCTTCCATGCCTCTGAAAGCTAGGAACAATAGTTCATAGTCCTGGAGCCTGGGGGTGGTGGGTTTTGGTAGAACACTATGGTATGATGCTGAAAAACAGTTCCATAGGTCATTCCAGATCACAAGGGCACTCGTAGGGTGCTTCCACACTTACCGCTTGAAATCTGGATTAAGTAGATCTGTTTTTATGAAATGTGTCTCTAGCCAAGAATCCGTTTTTATGAATGTGTCTCTAGCAAGATCTGTCTCAAACAAATATGGATCTAATAAGGCCCCATGCTTCCGCATACACATGGGAAGGACGGATTGCGAGGAACAGATTCTGCCTTTGCTGTGCAGACGCAGTAGCACAAATTTCAAGATGGCTGCCCCAGGAGCCGTGTGATTGGACCCTTCAGATGTCAGTAACTGCTCCTTTCCTGCTGTGTGCGGGCCAATCAGCGCCGTATCTGAGATCCAGTGCCCGCCTGGTGCCGAAGCTGGCATTTTGTGCATGGAATTGCTACATTCAGACTTGCTGTCCCCCTGCCGCCATAGCTGGGTGCCTGCCCGCTGCGAATCCTGTGTGAGAGGGACTTCGTGGCTGGACTGTGCTTCTCCTGCCTTACTCAACATGGTGGCTTCCTGCCGCCGTCTCGCTCAACATGGTAGCGTCCTGCCACTGCCTCTCTCAACATGGCGACTTCCTGTCCTGCCCCATGTGTTCTCTCTCCCGTCCGTGTGCGGATGCGTCCTCCGTTAATGTGGATTTAGAGCACAAGTACCCATTAAGACTACCTTCAATGTGGTCTACCCCGAAAGCGGTTTAAGAGCCACTTAACACCCATTAGAGATGCATAAATGCGGAAGCAGCTTTCCCGATGTGTCTCTAATGGGTGCTGCTGTGCGGACACGGTTTTTCAAGTGTCTAAAATGTGTTCTTAATGGGTGTTAAAGGGTTAATGCGGAAGCACCCTTAATTCAATTGTAAACCCGATTGAACAGGTCTACAATAGATCCTGATTAAGGATCTCTTAATCCAGATCTGGCTCCTGTGTGGTGAGTTTACAGCACAGGCTCTCCTTAAGAGTAAGCTCCTTTGCACTCCATAGGCCATAATTCAGGTATGTTTGGGAAGAATTAAAGCCTATGCATGTTCGTATTAAAGTGCTAGTTTGAATTTTACTGCTTTGTTGATGTGATCTGCATTTCAGCCAAGATTCAGGTTGAAAATAATCAAAACAAGTGGTTTTTTATTTTGCTGCTCCTAGCTAGAAGATTTCTGACCACAATTCAGTTTGTTTCTCTCTCTCTCATACACTGAGCTCCATATCTAGCACAGACAACTGCATTTGGTCACTGTTCATCTGAGTGTTAAAATTCAATTTACAGTTCCACAGATGTTCTGGGCTCCTTTGAATTTAATGAGGATGACTCACAGGGATGAAAATGGTCTCGGAGACCTCTAATGCTTTCTGAGATCAATGGGTTCCAGATGAAAACTAACCAGCTTGATCACAGCTTTCATTGTGGCCCTGCTATTATCTTCTTTGACCTCTATGGCGATCTTGCTGCTGAAAACACACTATATGAAGAAAAGTGTGTTGCCAGAAGATCTGCCTTCATTTCTACCAAAGTAATACTTGTTTTTTTTTTTTTTTGCTGAACTGAATCGTGAATGGAGAAAACTATGTCATTATACGTTTGAGCAGAGTGAAAAAGGCATTTTCCTTTCTTCATTCAGGCTATCAAAATCCTCTTTCTTGGTTTTAACAATTAGCTGTGCTGTAAATTTGAAGTTATTTAGTGTTTATGCAGCTGCTTATGCCATAACAGATCAGATTAATGTTGCCGCTCCAATTCTTATTGTTCTTGACCATCGGCCATACCAACCAAGGTAACAAGAGCAGAAGTATGACAGCCATCTTGATTATCCTTGCATAATAACCACTAAAACCACAATTACAATAAAATACGCCATTGCTAACAAGGAAATTCTATTTAAATTCTGCTTTCTCCTTGAACTGATTAAAACCATTATTCAAAAGGATAGATAGATAGATAGATAGATAGATAGATAGATAGATAGATAGATAGATAGATAGATAGATAGATAGACAGATAGACGGATAGACAGACAGGATAGATGGATAGATAGATGGATAGATGATATACATACATACATACACACACACATACACACACACATACACACACACACACACACATACATACATACATACATACATACATACATACATACATACATACATACATACATACATACATACATGATAGATAGATACAGGATGGATGGATGGATGGATTTGCTGCTTCTTTATTAGAAATGGCTCTGGGTGTACTGGAGTTCCGCCTGCACATATAGTCATGGAGCACTTAAAACTTTTCAATACTTATACTTGTGGCCAGACTGGGATAGCTTGGCATGTTCCATCTGCATCCCTTCCTGGTGCATATGACTGGCAACACAGGTGTAATTGTACCCTGTGTCATCTGGTTGCTGTGACAATGGCATCGCATAGGCGTGTTGACACCGTTGCCATGGCAAAGCGATTGGTGCCATAGTGGCAGCAATTTGCACTTAAGTGGTACCTAGTACAGAAATGGCTAAGTTTTGATAGTGTTGGGCATCCTTAAGTGCAGATGCCCAAAGCATTCCAGAACTTCACCTCCGTGGGACTGGAGGTGAAGTGTGAAAATGCCCTACGCCAAGGACCTTCGCTGAGGAAGTGTTTAAGATTAGTGACAAGAAAGAGGGGGTTCATATGAACACATGTGCTTCAGCACTGAAGCATTTCTTCACTCCCTGAGCAAGGTCAGATGCATCCTTGCTGCCTACTTCTTGGTATACTCATCAAGCACAGGAAGGGGTCCATGTTGCTTGGCTGGCAGAGATGTTCATTTTTTCTTGGGGTAGGCAGCTATCAGTGGTGGCAGCTGAGCCATGATTCAAGGGACAGAAAAATGCCAGGAGTCACAACCCGCCAAAGCTGGAGCCCTTGCTGCTGGGATCACCTCTCCTGAGGTTGCCATCAGCTGCAAAACCATAGCATTTTCCTGCTCCTCTCAATTGGGGATGTGCACTAATGCAATTTTTGGGATTTGATTAGATTCTAATCAAACATCTGAAGATTCAAATCGATTTGACTGTTTAGAATCCGAATGCATTCACTTTCAGTTCAAATTGAATGCATTTGAATCGATTCCTACAAATATCTGATTCGAAGTTGAAGATATGAATGTTGACAACATTTGTATGTGTTCGTACGCATCTGTACACATCAGTACACATTTATACACATCCCGTTTTATCCCGTATGCATCCCGTTTTCGTCCCGTACGTATCCGTCCAAATGCGTATGGATACGTTCACATACAGATGTCCGAATAATTAGTAAGAATGATTCAAAAGATTTGAAAACCCATTTGAATGTTAAATTCGAATGTATAGACATTTGATTTGAATTTGAGTGTCTGAATGTGATCAAATTTAATTGAATTTTGAATGTTTCAAATATTCATGCACACCCCTGCTCTGATTCGCTTGTAGGAAGTTAATGAGTTGCAGTTTATGTTTATATGTTTTAGGATACCAGAAAGAGAAGAATGAGGGAGCAAGTCAGAGGAGTGACAAGGCGAGAGGGTAGAAAAATGCTAGTTTCCAGCTGATGGCAGCTTCACGTGGCTACACCATGAGTAGCTCTGAGAAGAAAGGGCCCAGACTCTTTCCCTTACTCCAATCACCACCAAGTTGAAGCACTTCTATAGATATGTGCTGAGGATCACACACACTGTGATCAGCCGGAACAAAATAAGGAAAACCTCCTTCCCTTCCTTGCAAATGTTTCTTCCAGCCGCAGATAACCTAGGCCATCATTTTCCCGGTTAGGAAAAGATCAGGCTCCGAGCTGATAAAATGCACTCTGCAGAAACTATGGATTAGGTCAGAAATAGAATGGGACCTGCCTGGATTGTCAAATTTTAACATGATCTGGTGGACAGAAGCCAGCTCAAGGGTACAGTAAAGGTAATGGCCGCCTCTCTCTGCCTGCACTGATTGCAGCAAATAAGCAAAACTTCAGGAAGCAGATGAGCATTGCTCTGAAATAAATTATTACAGTCATCCCCACCCCCCACTCATTGTCTTGGTTTTGGATGCTTGTTATCTCAGAGGTTTATGCGGCGGCAAGGAAGAGATAGGGTGGCTGTTTAATTGGTAGTTAGAATAGATTTGCTTGTCTGTCAGTCATCCGCAGGATGCTTATAGAGGAGAAAAGGATTTCAAAAATCATTTTGTTTACAATTGTGTTAAACAAACTATGCTCAAATACCTGAATATTTCTGTCTGGCTATAATTTCATTTTAGCCCTGGCTTATGTAACCAAGGAATAATAATGTGCCAACATCTTTTAAATGCTGTGATTTGCAGATATTTTAAAACTTTCTTTTCCTCATCCCATTATGAAGGGAAAATTGGGATTTGTGGCCATATCTTTATTCCAAGGAAACCGGCTTCTTTGTTACATTTTTCTCTAGAAGGTCTCCAGCAGCATAACGGTTTCCATTTTCTCTTCTGAATAGTTTTTGTCCCTTTTTATTCATGTCTGCATTGTTCCGGCTCAGCTTGCTATAGAGTCTAAAAATAACGTTCTGTTGGATGTGTTTCAGGCTTCAGGTCGATGAAACATTTATTGATATTCTACTCAGTTCGTACCACGTTCATTGTCACTGGCATATGAGTGAAAGAAGAAAGGGACACTAAGGAAAAGACGGTGGTCTGGTGTGTGTGTGACATTTTGGCACAGAAGGCAAATAGATTTTAGTAGGAATGGGGGCCGCAATGGCTAGGGCTGCTTTTTCAAAAGAGAAATATACATCAGGATTTTCTTTTTTCTTTCTTTTTTCTTTTCTTCTTTTTTTTTTTGCATTCAAGAGGACTCAATCCCAGGATTTAAATGAAACAGGAAGTTATTTAAAAGAAAATTGGAGAAATATGACTTCAATCTTCTTTTTCCTGGAATAATTTTCTAACTCCATATGCCTATAGCCATCACTGGCTGTGTTCAGACAAAGGTAAAGATAAAAAAGCATATCTTATACACTTCTGAAGTGCCTCTGAGAAGGCTTTGAGGAGGGATTGTTCACCCACCAGTCTACACCTCCCCCTTTCCAGAACATTCCAGGCTAGAAAAGGTGGACTAGAGAAGGGTTGGAAGTACCAGGGCCACACACAGTCTCTCTGAGGTGCCCCTTTCATTATGTCTGAACACAACCTAACTGTCGCTATCCAGATAAGCAACCTGAATCCTTGGCTCTGGGAAACCTGGGGGAGGTAGTTTCTGACTACCTCGATCGTGGCTGCAGTCCTGAGACCACAGCGATACGTGGTTACAAGCCAAATGGGCTGCAACGATCGTGGTACCAGTAGACTGGTACGATCACCGGGTGTTACGAAAGTAAATCCCTTATTAGCCACCGGCAGGCTATAAGGGAGCACCATGTGCTCTTATGGTGATTTAAAGACAGAGAGCACAGGAGAAAGAAGTTAGGCGGGAGACAAGATGGGCTGGAAAAGAGAGAGTTTATTTCTGTGCCAAGCTTTTTATATCCCCCACCAGAAGGCGGGGAAGGAAGTGACCTCAAGAGAAAATCCCAGGAGGTGATAGGTCGAGTTGTGTCAGCTGAGCAGGGCAGAAGTCCTTCTGATGTCATATCCCATGGTGGTAGGCGGGGAGGATCCTCAAACAGGAAGAGAAGGCGGATGCCCTGCGGTCAGGTAACCATTCTGCCTTTAGGCAAAATTTCTAGCACCCTGCTGTGCTGGGTGTGTACTGCAAACTAGGAGAGCAGGAAGATTCTTTTTACTCTGAGGCTTGAGAAGCTGGTGGGGAAAACCTGGGCAAACTTGCAATTGCTACACCTAACTCAAAGGCTGTGTTTTGACTGACGTTTCAGACCAGCTTGAGTTCAGTTCGAGCCCCCCCCCCCCCCGTCCTGACACTACTTAAGGGATCCTCCATTTCTGCAGACTAAATGTCCCAAAATCTGGAGAATCCTTATTTGGATTATAACAGAACTCACTGTGTAATCTCAGAATAATCCAAATCTTTTCTCAGTGGGAACGCAGTGGGTCTATCTGGGACAGAGCCATGCGTTTGAGGTGTTCCCCGTCTGAAAGGGTGGAGGTGGAAGGGCTGGCAGGAGATCAGACCAGCGGGGGAGTGTGATTGTGCTTAATAATGATGATATCGCTTCCCTGTGCATGCATGGGAGAGGCGCAGGGGAGGAGGCAGAGGCAGAGAGTGGCCGCCTGAAGAGGAGCGGTGGGTGAGCGAGCTGCTGCCACTGCCGCCACCACACCATGTGTGAGGAGAAGAGGATTGTGGGATGGTGACACGTACGGAGCAGCTGCTGGTTGGAGCCCCAGTGGGCTGCCCACCCCATGCAAGACAGCGTGCTCAAGATGGCGACTGAGGGCTTCCTGGTCCTGGCACGGCCACTGCTGCCACCGCAGTTTCCCTGCTGCCCTTCTCCTCCTTCTCTGTGCCGGGTGGCTGACATGTGTGCCATGAATGGCAGCTGCAGCAGCCACAACCTGCTCTCGGAGATCATGGAGCATGACCAAGCAAGTCCCTCCTGTTTCGCTGTTCTGATCTCCCACTGTAGCACAAAGCAGGAGGGACTTGGTTGACCATGCTTCCCACCCACCACCCACCCCCCGAGGCAGCCAGGAATGAGCAAATGCCTTGCTGAAGGAGGCCGGCCCCCTGCTGTCCCTGGGCAGGGGTTGAGGAGGGGCTGTGCAACCTGCTGCGCAAAAGGCTCCAGCACCTGTAATTTCTCTGCTGCCTTTCTCCTCCTCCTCTGCAGCTGCAGAGCATAGTCAGGCATGTCCTTCCTATTTTGCTGTTCTGATATGCTGCTGTAGCGCGAAACAGGAGGGCCATGTTTGGCCATGCCCTGCAGCTGCCTCTCTCCCCGTCCCTTTTCCACGACGCATGCGCTCATTTGCTCTCTTTCTCTTTCTTACTCTCTTTCTCATTCTCTCACACACAAGACACAGAGCCAGAAGGTTTATATAGTGTGTGTGTGTGTGTGGGGGGGGTTAGGACGTCCAGCCCATGGAGCCAACATGTCCATTCGCTGACTGCATGGGAAGGGGTCCTGCTAAGGGGAGGAGGGAAGGGAGGGGATTTCTTCCCTGCCAGCCCACATTAAAAAAATGCAGTTGGGATGGCATTTTTGAGTCCTCGATCCTGGTTAAAAAAAAATCCGGGTTAAAACCCAGACTTCTTTGCCCAGTTGGAACTTGCCCTAACTGATCAATGGCCAGCTAATAGCTGTGCTTTCCAGGATATATGCAGAGAATAAAGAAGAAGGATGAGCAAGTGAGGAAAGCCACTGCTTTGCCCAAAGTACATAGAGGTTGAGAGCAGGTGAAGGTTTGCTTTTGTCTTCTGCTTGAGATGCCCGGAAGCAATTGGTGGGCCGCTTTGTGAGACAGGATGCTGGACTAAATGGACTATGCCCTGATTGAATAAGGTTCCTCTTATGTTCTCTTGTGTTTCCCTCTTTTCAAATTTTAGATTTGAATGTCAGTCAGCTTGTGTTTCTTCATCCTGATCTCTGCCTTTGCCCACTAATTTTCACATGCCCACTCTTTCTGTGCAATTAATGATACAGCACAATCAATCAATGCAGGCAGGCTGTAACCATTTCATTCTTAACTGGGCACCGCTTTTATGACTAAAGACAAAGAGAATGCAGGAAATGGCCAGGCTGCATCCAGGTCTCACTTGCTTATTCTGCTATTTTTGGATCTTCCCAGGAACACTTTATTCTGGAATATCTAAACATGGCTGAATAAGCGACATCTGGGTGCAGCTTCAAAGTTCACGTGTGACCTACATACTGAGGAGTTACTACATGTAGCAGAATTGTTGATGTTCAGTACACACACGCTCCAATATTTGAAGAACAGGGTGAGTTCATCTTTACTGGAAATATGTACATGACAGACAGACAGACGCATACACACACACACACACAAAGCTGACGATCCACAATCGATGTGTAAGAACAATGAAGAAATTGCCAAATAGCAGCACTCCACTTTATATGGACTTGTCCTGCTTTCTGATTCTGAGTCTTGTGTTTGATTTATGGGTATGAATCAGCTTCACTGTCCAGAACTGGAGGTTGGGAGAGGGAAACCAAACTTTTTATACCTTTGGGGAACAATGATCCCAAGGGAATTAAACACACATACACCCTTTTTTACCTTAGCAACACAAAACCCTTGCTAAGGCAAGGAAATGAAGAGGCTTTGAGGAGAGATTTAATTAGTGCTGAAAAGGTAAAAATTGCCCATCTGATCAACTGACCAGTGAGAAGAAGAGATAGTATGTCGCCCTTCCCACCATTCATCTGACTGGCATGGGCTTTTCTCCCTTGTCAGTACTGATTAAATAATTTATTTTAAAAAGTGCCCTGGCACTCTGCACGTACTCAGAGGCATGGGATCTTTAGAACTAGAGGTTTGGAAATATTTGAAATATTCGTTATTTGTAGAAATTCATCCAGACATATGAATCAAATGTCTGGACATTCGTACTTCAGTATTTGGACGATTACGAATATTTTGAGTTATTTGTATGAATAGTTCAGACATTCGTATATATATGGATAATTATGCATCACGTACAGATACATATGAGGGAATGCGTACAGATGTGTACGAGATTAATATCATTGGATAGGTATTGAATATTTGAATGAATAGATACAAATGTATTTGTATTGGTTTGAGTGTCCAGACTTTCATTTTTCTTTATTTGTACAAATTTGAATTCCTGAATATTCTATTTGTTACAAACTGAATATCCAAAATTGCATTCCTGCACACCCCTAACACTAATTGAAAGGGAAATAATCAGGTCGATTTAGCAGCATATGCTTATTGAACCCAAGGAGCAAAAGGAAACCATTTATTCACAGGGACAAACCAGCAGTGGGAATTAGATACAAATGGCTTGAGCAACTTGAGCAGCAAGATGCTAATTTACTTGCAGAGATTTAGTAAGTTTACTGAAAAGAGGTCTTACAGTTTTCCCATAGAATTTAACAAAGGCTAGAAAGGGAAGGGAAACAGTTGAGATGGAAAGCCAAGGGATATATTACCTCTTGGCAGCTTCTCTTCCTAGGGTGCGCTTCAGCCACAAGACTGGTTTGGACTTCTAGACACGTGCACGCTCTGCTCTCATACAGGAAGGGGATGTTGGCGGAGATGGGTAGAAATTCCAACACTCTGGCAACTTCTCACAAAAGGGGTGGGAGTTAGCTGAGCTGCCTCAGCTCAAGGTGCTGGCAAACACAGGGAGGAAGGCTAAGACATGATAATCAACTAAGCATAACTCCTTGAGCTCAAGCAGGGTATTATACGTAGCTGGGTAATATAGCCAAGCCCACCTAACCATCCCCAAGCAAGGTAGTGATTCCAGCAAGAAAGTTCAGCCTTGGAGAGCCGGAGTTCCCATGCACTGAAACGCACGCACAACAAAAGCACCCTATGTTCCAAGATGTGACATGTCACCGTGATAAGGAAATACAGTTATCATTTTGAATAAGGAAGCAATTCCTAGTGCATCTTTTTTGTTTGAGAAAAGTCTGTAGGTTTATTGAGTAATTCTTGTGCGATTTTGCACTTCCCTTTCTGTCTGCTGGACAGGAAAATGCACAATCACCTAACCTTAACTAGCAGTCGCACTTGTGAGTACTAGTCACCTCCAGTCCATTCCCAACACCATCAGTTACTCACCTGTGACCTATCCCGGAGCCATCCTCTTCGGGGTGCCGCCATCTTGAGTGCAGCACCCTCTACAACTTTGTGTGCATCAGCACCTTTGCCATAATGACGCTGACACTCTGTGCAGTTGCAGATGCATCACGACTGCCGGCTTGCTTCTGTGGTGGCTCTGTTGACCTCACCCAAATGAAGAGCGAATGCTCCCCGGCTGGATGCAATCAGGTAAGCTGTGGTAAGGGTTGGGAAAGGTATGAAGCAAGATTTCATGCTCTACTCCTGGTCAAAAATTAGGCAACATCAGGGGGTGTCTGGAGGCTGTAACAGCCTCCTCTAGGTGCAGATGCTCTTCCCCAGATGTTGACTATGGGCCCCTTGTCTTGTCTTACTGACCTTCCATAAGAATACGGAGGTTTTATGTACACATGGAACAGAAATTTATTCATATGAATAGTTTGCAGCTTTCCATAATTTTGCCCGTAAGGCAGTTATTTGGCTCTTGCCTTTCCAGATTCAGCCCTTTATGGATTTTAACTCAGCGTTCTCAGTAATAACTATTTAAAATGTTCATTTCAGGTTTATTTTCTAACTCTGGTATGCACAGAACTGTGGGCATGCAGATAGCAGTGGTCTAAGAACATACCAGGAGTCCTAGTGGATCAGGCCACATTCCATTTAGTCCAGCATCCTGTCTCACAAAGTGGCTCAACAATTACTTCTGGGCATCTCAAGCAAGACAAGGGCAAAACCTTCACCTGCTCTTGACTCCCTGTGAGCTTTGGACAAAGCAAATACTTTCTTCACATGAGCATCTTTTTTCTTTATTCTCTGCATATGTCTTGGGAACAGAGTTATTAGCTGGCCATTGATCAGTTAGAGTTAGGCTGTGTTCAGACATAACAAAAGGGGGCATCTCAGAGAGACAGTGTGTGGCCCTCATGCGCGTAAACCTTTCTAATCCACCTTTTCTGGCATGGAATATTCAGGAAATGGGGGAGCAGGGTGTCAAGATGGCAGCACCCAAATTCTGTACATACGTCAGGTAAGTTCCCAGATGCATAGTGGGAGGGTTTTTCATGAACTGAGCATTCATGAGTGCAAATGCTTAGTCCACACAATGACAAGTTTGTGCTGTGCTAACCACCGATGGGAAGCAAAATGCAAAGTTCCGACTTTTTATTTCTATCAATTTTATTTGTAGATTTTCCACCCTCCATTTGGACTTTTGAGGGTGGAAAGTCCATTAATAAAATGGATAGAAAAGGAAATGTGTGGACTGAAGAAAGTTTAAAGTGAAGGTGTGTCCACAGCTATGTCAGAAACTAGAACATGTGAAGGTTTTTAGATTCCCCATAATGTAACCTAACCACTAGTTCCTTCCCTATTGCCTGACCCTGATCCTCTTGCTTGTTCTAGGGAAGAGTTCAGGGCAAAATAAGTCACTATGCTTCCTTGCAGATACAAGGGATGCTATCAGACAATACACCAAGCCAAAGAGTGTCTTCTTGAATGAAGCCCAAACAGTGAAAGATGGTACTGATGGGACCACAGATTCTCAGCCTGTGTTATAAAGGAGCCTTGAATGAATTGAATCACCTTCTTAGTGAATTTAAAGCAGGGATTATGGAACTAAAATGCAAGATATTTTTGCATTCTGAAAGCTGCAATATACTCCCCCTCTATGTAAACAATACTGAAACAAATCAGACGCGGCTTGTCTGTGAACCAGTAAATGGCATGTAAAAGACAGGCACCTGCTTGTTTGTTCAAAATATTAATCTGTCAAATGACACAGCGTGTTTATGCTCAGCAGACTCGCTTCATTTGATTGATGTAGGTCATGTCTTTGCTTTGAGAAGGCCCTCGGTTAGGCAGCTGTAGGAACATGTTCTTTGGATTTGCCATTTGAAGAGACTGTTGTGAGGTCAGCAGGAATGGGATGAGCTGCTTGTTTAGCCTGTAATTATTTCAGCATATTTCCATTTTAGACCAGCAACACTAAAAATTACAGAAGTCTGGCAAACAAGCAATCTTGCCTGTGTGCAAATAGCTAGAATGTCATTGCTTGCAACATGCCCCAGACTAAAAATGCTTTACCTGTAAATTGTGTGTTACTTCAGGAGCAGATGGATGCTTGTGAATGGCAGGTCTTGTGATGAAGCAGGGGTGGGGCATCTATTCGTTCTATTTATTGATTTATTGATTTATATCCTGCCTTATACCCATAGATCTCAGGGCAGGTTACAAGTTTTAAAACAATAGATTAAAACAATGATATCCATTAAAAGACTTTTAAAAATCCAGCATATTTAAGAACATGTACTAAATATTAAAATTATTAAATTATTCAGACATTAGTATGTGTACAGGTTTGTACATGATGCGTACTTGAAGATCCACACCTTTCCTGCATTTGTACAGATCCATACGGGATGAAAATGGGTTGCATATGGGATAACTATGGGACATGTATGTGTATGGACATGTATGGATGCATACGGATGTGTTTGGACCCGGGGAAGATGTGTACAGGCATCTACAAATATTGTCAATATTCATAAGTGCAAATTCAAATGAAAGAGAACTGAGGCCCATTCGCACTAGGCCTCCGGAACACAAGTAGGACAGGCCTGGGATAGAGCATTCACTCTGCTGGGCCAGCATTTCTGTTCGGAACCACCCCGTCCCATTCCAGGGTGCCCTAATTGCGTTCCGGGTGTAGAGCATGAAATCGTGCTCTACACCCGTTCCCGGCCAACCTACAGCTGTTTGGGAGGGAGAGCATTTGCACTCTCCCTTGCGCACAGCTGTGGGCCCTTCCCCCTGCTGCTGCCATTAGACCAAAATCGGCCTAGCACCTGGCAGGCCCTTGCAATTAGCCTACCTTGCCGGGGCTGGGGTGCTCCTCACAGGGCCTAGAGAGCGATTTGCGCAGCGGTAGACTGACCCCACACTGATATGTCAGGTCAGCATGGGGCCCGTCTACTGGAGCGTGTCGCCCGTGCAGAGAGTGACACATCACTCTCCAGGCTGCATGAGGAGCGCCCCAGGCCTGGTGACGTAAGGAGGCATCGCACATGGGGGGTGGGGGTGGCGTGAACCCCTGGGTGAGATTGGTGAGGTGCCCAAATGTGGCATGCTTCTGTGTGTCTAGCCAAAATGGCAACAGGCGTGGCTGTCCTCATGCTGTCTGTGATCTGATATACCTGTATAACACAGTTATGGACTGTGTATATACACCACATCCCATTCCATGCCTTGGCCTGTGAGGAGAGGCTGGTTTACTGGAGTATTTGGCCTCCCAGGAAACCAATCTACTGTTCAGGCCAGGTCCTGGGTACACTCCTCCTCCCCAGGAGAGCAGTTCACTGTAGAGGCCAGGCCAGTGCAGACAGGACCTATAGGTCAAATCAGCCCAATTATACCTGTCTTGGCAAAAGGGCACAAAGAATGCTAGCCTAGGGTGGAATTCAGCGATTAGGTGTCTAAAACCTGATGGGCGTTTGGATTTGGCTGAATTTTTTTTTTTTACAAAATTCAAGCACTCCAAATGTGAGAACTTTTTGAATTTTGGGATCTGGCCAGTTCCCTGTGAACAATGGAAAAGTGTTTCATGGCTTTGCAGATGCATAGATCTATATGCAGCATGTGCTCAGTCTTTATTATTTCTGATCAAGGAATAGTGAAAACTGCATATTTATGGCGTTGGCTATCAGCCTACATTGAGCAATGAATATTCAGCATTTTCATCATCAATCTGTACTCGTTGTGGCAGCTGTAAGAACTATCTGGCTTAAAAACTAAGGTAAGCTCTGCTATCTGTTTCAGTAGTGTGTAGGTAATGCACATGCTATGCAAAATAATAACATGCTGGTGTGTGTGTGTGTGTGTGTGTGTGTGTGTGTGTGTGAGAGAGAGAGAGAGAGAGAGAGAGAGATCAACTAGCTTGGGAATTCTTAGTCTGTTGTCTTTGATGGCAGAAAAGGCCAAGCTATAAATGCAATACATACATACTGTTGTACTTATTACTATAACGCGACAACTGTTGGACATTCATTGCCATGCGCTAATATGGTCATTTTCCTGGGTCTTCTTCCTGTATCTTGGAATAAATGTGATCTCATGCCTGGCTTGTCTGCACAATCCTTGTTTTGGCTTTCTGATCAAAGAGTGTGTCCAAAACACCAGAGCTGAAAGGATATCTCTGCCTTTAAAACTAATCAGTGCAGGCTAGCTGAATTCTTTCTGAGGCTTTGTGTGACATCGAAAAGGGGAGGTGGTGAATGTGTATCCACAGACAGCTTTAAGAGGATTCAACCAGGAGAAAGGAGTTGGGTAGCAGCTGGTATGGGATTCTCAGAGGCAAAGTTCAGGTGCTATTAAAATCAAATGAACTGGTAGTAAGACTTAAAGATTCACTCTTTTTTAAATAATGCTTTAAACATTGCCTGAAGGGATAAGAGTGCTAAAAGAGGGAATCTTGAACAGATAGAAACACTGTCTGATATTAAGACTAGGCATTTATGTTGAATTTTTGCTTAAAGCTCTATATTACAATACTTCCCATTGTATACAGTATTATTCTCTTCTCCTGTTCTTAATCCAGGAAGGTAGATTGCAAGTCACAATCCAGTATTTTATTATTTACTTTTTTTTTTCAAAATTCAAAACGATTAAATAATGAAGACACTGTCTGCACTTACCCATCTGGAGCAACTTCAGCTGCACCTGCTCCAGAGGAAGTGCGCATGTGTTCCATGCCATCTCCACTGACCTGGAGCTGCCCCAATCATTGTGAGCTGTGGAGAAATATAAACTTCTCCACAGCTTCACTAGGAGCAGCTGGTGAACTCCCAGTTGTTCCCAGACTCAGAATTTGCACTCTCTTTTAGGGGCAAATGCTGCAAGGGGGTGGGATGGGGGAGCTGTGCCTGTGGCTGCACAATTGTGTGCTGTTATACGATTGGCATGGCAACATCCCACCAGATGCCAGAGGTTGCCATGGCCATTGTCACGGCAATCTGGCTAGCACGGACCTAACCATCTGTGCTTCAAATGTTGGTGGTCAGAGTCGGTACTGCCCCAGCACTTGAAGTGTGGATGCGTCCCACTTTGTCCTATCTTAACTGTAGTGGGATGATATTGTTATGCCATCACACAATATTAAGTATAAACAGGTCCTATACAGCAATTTCAGAAGTGAGGAACCTGCAGATCTTGCCTGAGTGTCCCTATAGCATCCAGTAAGCTGGAACATAGTTTTTTTTTTTAATTAGGCACCTAGAACACTCTTGGCACCATTTCTGAGTGCCCACCGAAATGGCCCTATCAACTTGCTACCACCTGCATGGAAGCTTTGGACGGATCTACCATCGGGGAACACTTCAGAGACCACTTTCAAGCAGTTTGCTGTTAGAGTGGGCCATAATATGATTTTTTGCACTGTAGCCAATTCTGCAGTGCATCCGTGCAGACACAGTGTACTTCTGGGAGACTGTGCGTTCCAGTAGAAGGTCTGCTTGTGCAGAAACAGCCTCCAAACCTGACATCAGTTCCTGGGTGATAGCAGAAAGCTATTTCTCCTTCATTTCCTTGCCTGACCACTCTGTGTCTGTAATGTTGGCTTGGAACACCCAAAGGGAGAACACCCTTGTCTTTGTCTGCACTTAATGAATCATGGACTGGTCTAGGGCACCCAAAAATAGCAGCTCACCAATTTCCTTTCTGCTTCAGTCCAAGCATTATAGTTCTGAACATGCTACGAATGGCAGTTGGGAGAGAGGAGCTACTGCACCTATTTGGTGAACTCCAGTCCAGGCAGAATTTCCAGAGACAATGAGAATATCAGAAATAGATTTCACACTTCTCTAATTCAGGTTAGGCTGCCTGCCATGGATGTGAAAATAAGCTGTTGTGTAAGGTAGGCTTGAGCCAAATATTTGGGACAACTGTTTTGGAAGCCATTTTTTTTCTGCGTGAGCCTGAAAATTTTTTAAAAACCCTGTCTGATTGCACTCTTAGGCATTTTCTGCCACACAAAAAAAAAACCTATAAAAATGTATCAACAACAGTGCTAGCACAAAATATTGAAATAAAAACGATCTAGTAAGACATACATTTCCAGAAGTCCATACAAAGAGGTACTGAATGCCATGAAAAACAAATGAGTCCCCCTTTAGCTTCAAACCTCATCGTTTAAAACAGGACTTTTAAACTTCAGGTCGTTGGCTTCCATCCAGTCTGTCACACGTTGTAGACATCCATTTAGCATCCGATCTACCTCTTCTGCTTCAGCTATTAACACAGAAATAAAGCTGATTGTGATCAGCATAGTAATGGTATCACAGTCCAAGGGTGATTTCGCATTTCCCTTCCGGTCTGTTGGGTGGGAAAGGAGCGCAATCACCGAACCTTAACTAGCACTGGCACTGGCACTCCTCAGTGCTGGTATTATCCATTAACCGGCAAGTCCTTGAAAGAAAGAGATGCCCACTTTGGTGTCTGGTCTTTGAGGACTTAGACTTCCAGTCTGCCTAAAAGTGACGTGTGACCACAGCCTTGATAAGTGAGATAACTTCCTTATTGTCAACTGGAACATTTCCTCTTATATGCTCACTGGGCGCGTCCCCACACACATTTTGGTCCAAACCGAAATCGGGTTCGGGAAGGGGCGTCCCCATGCATTTTAGGTTTGGTTCTATTTCCGCGGACCAAATTGCCCAAACCTGAGGCTTTTTCGCACTACAGCTGGAATGGCTGTAATGCACATGGGCCAAGTCACTTCGGGACGCTTCACCCATTCCTGCCTGCCTGTGTGCAAATGGGTGAAGCGTCCTGAAGTGACTTAGCCGGGAAAGGCTGGCCAGGGGTGGGGACGCCTCCCGCAAGTCTGCCCGCCATTGGGTGGGAGCACCCAGGGGCGGGCAGCCCTGTCAGACTGCTTCTCCCAGTTCCTGCTGGCTGTACAGAACCCGATCGAGTCCTGTACAGCTGGCACGAAGCCACCCGGGCACCCACCCACCCCAGGGCCCGGGGCTGTGGGACCCCTTGGTAGACTGGACCGTGTGGTTCTGGTCAACCAAGGCTCCCCCCTTCCCGACTGCGACCCTCTCCGGGGTGTAGGCACCTGGATCAAGGTACTGGAAAAACTGTTTTCACCTTGGTTTGGTGCCAAATGGAGAAATTTTACAGATGAATCTGGATCAGGGCTGCTCATCCCAACCCAGTCCCATCCAGAGATGTCTAGAGTTGGTATACCACGGAAAGCTGCCATTAGGGCAACTTGACTTAAGTTGTGAAAGTGAACCTAAAAATAGTTATTTTTATTTTCTAATAGAAAAATCAACATAACTTAATATGAGACAAGGACATGCATTAATGCCTAAAATGAAAAAGTGGAATATGGCCTATGGAAATCTGCTAAGAAAAAAAAAAGTGTTATGATTTTCTTTTACAGGGCTTAATTGACTGAGAAGGACATACAGTATGTGTAATACAGTTTCTACTGATATTCTAAATTTTACTCTGGAGGACTTCATAGGTCCGTTACTTGTTTGAAAGATAAGTGGGAGACATCAGGTTTTGATAAATACACAATTGAAAGTTGCCATAGCTGATAGAGTAGTTAAAAATAGAATAAGCATTAGTTGGAGCAGGGGGCATCTTTATGTGAATTACTCAACAACTGTTCCCTGTTTGATATGACTGTTTCTTTTGCTGTTTAACCCTAAAAAGGACTTTGGGTTGCTGTTGGTTTATGCAAACAATCTTTGTTTTTCATTTATTTCATGCAGTTTCATTTTTCTTTCATGTCAGACCAACCATCCACTGCTTATGAAAATAAAATAAAATGAAATAGAGCTGTCAGGAAAATTAAGATGTCATTTTTGATTCTTATTGCAGAATGACAACAGACATCAGTTCAACAATATATGAGCTCCTGCCAGCTGATATATCTATCTATCTTTTCCCTTTATCCATGGAATACATAGGAGTACTGCATATTATAAAGTTACCATGGGAGAGTATCTTCTGAATGGTGGAAATGATAAAACAGAGCAAACATTTATAAGTGAAAATACAGCCCATAAGGAAAATTTAAGGCCACTTCTAATGTAGTCTATGATCCTTTCTGCACTGAGCCTTATTCTGGATTATATCTAGGAACAAAAGTTTGTCTTCTGCATGTTAGTTCACACTATGACAGGACCCACTCGGATCTTACTGTAAGAACATAAGAGGAGCCCTGCTGGGCTAGGCTACAGCCCATCTAGTCCAGCATCCTGTCTCACACAGTGATCCACCAATTGCTTCTGGGCTTCAAGCAGAAGACAAAGGCAAAAACTTGGCTTGCTCTCAGTTCCTGCAAATGACCTTGAGAGGCATCTTGCCTGCCTCTCCAACCCAGAGGCAGCACCTATGCATCCATTCTAGTAGCCATTGATACACCTGTCCCCCATGAATTTATCTAATCATTTCTTACAGCCAGTCAGACTGTTTGGTATCACCAGCTCTTTGGGTAGTAAATTCCAAAGACTGATGACCGTCTGGGTGAAAAAAACAGTGCTTATAACGCCTTTCTTTAATAAGATCTGAGGACATTATATATTCCTACCTACAGTAACATACTTTGGGTGCGTCTCCATGCAGGTTTTTTAGTCCTGGTTTAGTCCTGTTTGGACTATTTTGGGGGACTATTTTTAAACATAAAAAACAGGACTTTTAACCCCCACCCTAGGGCAAACCCTGCCTGCAATAAAGGGAGCAAACCTGAAGGGAGTTTTAAAATTACTTTCTATTTCACACCTCTCCATTTTGAGATTACTGGCAAATGGGGGCTCAAGCAGATCAGCAAGGGATAGAAACCAGTGCGATGAAATCCTTGCAAAGCATTTCAAAGTGTTTCAAGTATTTAAAAACATTTCTAACCTTCTCATATACATATTTTCAAAAAGATGCAAAATGTTTTCAGCAAAAATGTTTTAAAAGCCCCTTTAAAACACCCTCCCCCTTTTTTGTATGGAGCTCTAGCACTGTGAGCATGACAAGGGAGAAAGGGAGCTTCACATCTGTAAAAAATGACCCACAGCTGGGGGCCAATGGCCAGAAGGCTAGACCTCCACCCCAAATAGTCCAATATTGTCCCCATGTGGGGGGAAATAAGCAGACTCGGCTCCAAAAAGGGGACTGAGTTCTGTTTTCATCAGGACTTCTTTTCTCTCAGGATTTAGGCAGGATAGTCCTCATAAATTCTGGGAATAAGGAATTGCATGGGGGCACTGGGTGCTCAGTTTGGATTCTATTCGGATTAATTACAGATGTCATGGGGACGGTCCTTCCCGAATTCGAATTGAATTTGGATTAAAGTGCTCATGGGGACACACCTTTTGTTTTTTAGTAAAAGCATTTTGGAGTTTTTTGAAAAGTCAGGTTATAGCAACGTTTTAAGCAAATAATGCAAGAGAGCTGAAATGCTTTAAAACAAAGCTCATGGTTCACTCTTATAATAAATGACCAGGGATGCACTGCAGAGGGTGGCTTGAACGTGGCTGCAGGGTCTGGTTTCCTCTGGTTCTTCACGTTAGAAGATCTAGGGCCTATTTGCACTTGGCTTTATTCTGGAATATATCCTGGAATAGGGATTTGCTGTCCATATACTAGTGCAGGCTTCAGCAGGCCCAAAGTGAGGTCTGCCAGAGTCTGCATTAGCATGAGGACCACAGACCCCTATCCTGAGATATACTCCAGAAAAAGGCCAAGTGCGAATAGGCCCCTAGTCACTAGTATGGAATGACTGAAATGAGAAATCGTTGGGGAACTAAAATTGCCTGATTAATTTCATTTTGGTATATGGAAACGTGGATAATGCTCCTACATAGTTAATAGCTATGTAAAAGGAGGAATTTCAGCTGATATTGTCTATAATATAGGAAACACCTGCTGAAATTTCCTCTTTTATACACCCATTAACAGTGAAGCAGCCCGGACATTTTCCACATAGCAATCCAAAGCCTATTAAGTTTGTAAGACAGCAAACTCCTCAAAGTTCTGAAGTTCAGCAGAGGCCCATTGACCATGCAATGGAAACATTTTTATTTGTATTCAAATTGCAGAGCCTGACTCTACCTGTATTGATTCAAGGGAGAAAACATCCAGGTGACATATAGGGTAACTTTGTTTTTTGTTAAGGCTGCCTGATTTAGGAAACTATTCATTGAGTTGAATGGGGTGTCTTCTAAGGGTGATGGGGACAAATAATGATGTTATTTTTATTTTATTTTTGTTTTTATCCTTGTATGTTTTATATCAGGGTTTCCCAAACTGTGGGTCGGGACCCACCTCTAGGAAATTTAACCATATTTGAAATAACTTTTTTGATGTATTTATTTAATTAAGTAATAAAAAATTGTATTAAAACTTTGTTTGTTATTTGAAAAGTCCTTTATTCATATTTGTAACGGTTAAATTTCCTAGAGGTGGGTCCCGAGTTGGTAAACTTATATTAGATGGGTCGTAGCCCAGACAACTTTGGGAACCACTGTTTTATATTATTTTATCTTTTGTAAACTTGATACGGTCATATGACTAATCAGTAAAGTTCGTTTGTTCGTTCATTCATTCCTATGATATCAGTGGGCTGTATTGCTAAAATAATGTGCATAGGATGGCAAACTCCATGAATTTGTTGCTTCAGGTAAATAAACCTTGTAGCCTAAAGCAAACGAGCAAGCAAACAAGGAAGGAAACAAAAATAATCTCCAAGAAAGGTATCTTAAAACAAGATTTCCGATGTAATTGTAAATCATGGAAAATCATCAATCCTTTTATTAATATATCCTTAATAAAAAGGAGCCTGTAATTTTGGGCAGAAATGTTGTAATTGGAGAGGCAAGCGCATTGCCCGTGGCTACATCAATTTGCAAGGCTTGTCCTCTGCATAGCTCTCTCTGCAGCTGACTGCACTGACGTCATCTGGAGAACCATTGACACGTTCTTTTGTGTGGCGTGAATGAAGAAGTAAATTGATCCCAGTGGGGACTGTACTCACAATGAACAGAAGCTGTCGCTCCACCAGCTCTAGATGGCATTAGCTATCTATTACTCCAGCCCATGACTCAACACCCAAATCATTAACAGCTGGGAGGTGTTCACGCCCAGTGTGGCTTCTTTTTCACTAAATTCACCCCAGGCACGTTTAATTTACAGCTAAACATTAATTAGAAACATTTATAATACCATTATTTTATCAAAGAAGCTGAAAAGGATTTTGCTGTGATAGGAAAATAGCCGCTGTTTGGAAACATTAGGGAAAGGGAGTTTTCCAGTGTTCAGTTGCAAGAGATATGAAGAGAAAGAGAAATACAGTACAGTGTGCGGCATAATACAGAATGAATCACCTGAGGCCCAGTTTCATTACTGGCCATTCTAATAGTTCAGGGATCCTTTCCTTCTTATACCCAAAGGTTCCATATAGATAGACAAGTGATAAAAAATGGAATCCATTCTGACCATAAAGATGTCCTTGAAGATCACTATGGGCTCCAAACTTTAAACAGACAGTTAGACAGAAAGGAACATTCCCACCTGATTTAATAGTCTCAGCATTTTTAAAAAAGTGAAGGACACAGAACATCTTGTACATCCATGCAGACATTCCTCCATTGATCTGAAACATACGTTGAAAAAGCTGGCAGTAGATAGAAAATGGTGATGAGGCATTGGAGAGAGTGACAAGCTAGGCCCGCCCAGCTTGCATTCAAATTCGAGTTAAATTGAATATCCAAAAATTCAATTGGATTCGAATGTTAAAAATACAAATGTCCAAAAATCCGATTCGAATCCGCATTATTCGGAAACTGTACGTTCAAATGTTAGATTCATATTTTAAAAATACGCATGTTGACAGCATTCATATCTGTTATATGAATCTGTGCACATTCCGTATGCATCCCATTTTATCCTGTATGCATCCTGTTTTCATCCCACATTATAAGCGCAAATACGTATAATTTTTGCACAAATGTGTATGCGATGCACACGAATCTGTACATTCGAATCATTAAAATACTTGTATTGGATTTTTGGAAATATGAAATCCATTCGAATGTCTAAATTCAAATGTTACTAAATCCGATTCAAATTTGAATGTTGATATTTGTCGGATTTTCAGATTTTCAAATATTCGTGCACATTCCTACTGCTCAGAGTATGACCCATTTATCATCACTGCATCTCCACTGAACAGAGTTTGAGACTTTAGCTTCATTCACATGGACCTGAAAAGGGCTGGATTCCAGAGCAGAAGATGCTGGTGCCATGGCAAGGGGAAGTAGTGGTAAGATATAAGCATTTTCCCCCAGTGTAGGACACAGAACGCAGCTGTGCTGTTTCTGTGCCAGCAAGACCCCCAAAGAAACAAAAATGGCTAACTTTCAGCCATTTTTTGGGTCTACTGGAGGACTCTCCACTGCAGGAGAGGAAGCTATTTAAATTGCAAAAGCCCAGATGACAATATACGTTTTCACCAGGTGCCCAAAAGTATACAGCGTATGTGCCTGGTGAACCTCAAAAGGGAGGCTGTTCCAGAGTCTAGGGGCCACAACAGAAAAGGCCCTCTTGCATGCCCCTATGCCTTCTACCTCTGAAAGAAAAGGAACTACAAGAAGCCCCTCTCCTTGAGATCTCTCTATCAGTTTCATTTGTGGGCTTTCCACCTTCTACATGGACTTTCCCGACTGGAAAGTCCACAAATAAAACAGATAGAGAAGTCAGTCCTGAAGATGGACTGGAGAAGGTTTAAAGTGAAGGTGTGAACACATCCCTAGTTTTTTGGGACTTACTGTTAAGAGGCTTCTGTGGAGGCTCAGGAACTGACTGTGTGTGGAGAACTTTGATGCTACATAAGAACATAAGAGAAGCCTTGCTGGATCAGGCCACAGCCCATCTAGTCCAGCATCCTGTCGCACACAGTGGCCCACCAAATGCTCATGGGCATCTCAAGCAGAGACAAGGACAAACCTTCTCCTGCTCTCGAGTCCCAGCAGATGGCCTTAGGAGCGCCCCAGTTCCTCCCCCCCCCCATATCCCTTGGAGCTCCTGAGGTGGTGCACCTTCTGCCCCTTTGAATGGTGCCTTTATGCTTGCCAGACTGGGCCCTTCAAGTCAGCAGCAGAAACATGAGGGCTGTTAGCTCATCTTATTTCAGGAGCACATACGGCTTTGACAAGCTAGGGGGATGTATAAGGGGCTCAGTATTTCCAAGCCTTCCCTGTGTCCCATTGCTTCCAGAAGAAACTTTGGGTGAGGCTAAAGGAATTAGATGAAGAGACCATTTCCCCTACCAGCACCCTTTTCTATGGGAGTCAGGAGTAGGGCAGTTGGAGAATGAGTCCCTCTTTATGTCATTTCCATCAGAAAGCTTCTCCTAGAGAGCCAAGGAACAATGGCATAAGGGTAGTGTGATGGAGAAGGAATGCAGCTTTTTGCCTTGGAGTTAACCCCTCTCACTAAAAAACCTCCTTCCCCCAAAGGACTGTATTGGGGTCTGGCATTCCCTTCTGCTCTGCTTTTGATGTTCACCAGCGTCTTTGAGATAACAGCAGTTGCCACCAGAGGACCAGTTTTGGTATTCCAAACCCATTTGCATGTCTCGTAACCAGAAAGGGTGGGGGTGATGTTATACAAAAGAAGGGCTGATAGAAACCTTGATGTGGTACAGGGCCTGGAAAACAAGAAACAACAAAAGACACCACTGCTGGAAATACCAAACATGAGCCAGGGCAGCCCTTAAGAGAATAGGAGTGAATGTTTGTGGGATTTAGAAGGATGGGGGAGCAGGACAAAGGAAAGGTACAGAGGAGCCCCTTAAGACAGGAAGTCAGGTCTGGTAATTGCATGTAAGCTGCAAACCACGTTTAGGTCCATTTGGTAGAAACTCTCATCCCTGATCAGACATCCTACTAGTATGATTAAGTGCAAATTTCCAGACACCCATAAAGTTGCATACATTAATAAAGAACAACAACAACCACATTTTGCTACCATTTTCAAAAGCAGGATTGCTGACCCATTAATCTGAACTAGTGTTGTGAACTTTTATGGACTCATTTCCTGTTGCCTGTAAATTCCTATTTAACATTTTTCAGTGCCATATTCAGTTTCAGGCTATGCTCTCTGAAGATGGTTTTCTGGCTAACCGCTAGGAATCTCTTTGCTGGAATGTGTCTCTAGTTGCTTACAGAGAGGACAATGATTTCTATCGCCCTACTTTTCTCCCACTGTTCTCAACCATTTGACCATATGAGAGAAGAGCAAAATGAATGAATAGATGAATGAATCTGTATCATTGCCCATGATACAGCATGCACTCTTTTTTGCTCTCTCTCTGGCCAGTGTGACAAAATCAATTTATAGCACTCTGAAATGGGTGAAATGAATTCTGAGAGAAAGTGATCCTTTGCATGAAATTCTTTCTTAATGGAAGTGAGATTGATTTATCTGAATTAATTTAATCATAGCAATTTCCCTCCCTCTTCTCCCTATGACTGCATCAGAACCTAGCATGAATTATTTTGTGCTAGGATAGTTGACAAACTGGGAAGCACCGAGACTCCTAAATGAAAGCAAACATAGGCCCTTTCTGCACTGAGGTGCAGTAGATTGGGATCAATCGATCTGGATTTATCAGATCTATTGATCCAGATCACAAGGAGGTGAGGGCCGAATAAGCGCCATCTGCACTGACAGTGCTAATCTGGATCAAGTCTCCCAAGGCTGTGAAGCTTGCATGAGCTTCACAGTTGACCCTCACCCCCTTATGCTTAGGAGTGACATATCCTGGCCTCGAGGTGTTGCCAGAAGGGTGATATTTGGTGTGCCAATGAGTTACAGTTCCTGGTACTTCTAGATCACAGAGGTGTGCCATCTGCATGGGACTAGCGTAGATCTGGACTGGAACTGTGCTAAGGGCTCACTGATCTGAACTGGTGGTAGACCTGGCCTTCAGGAAGCTTTACTGTGTGGTAGATAGGGAACCAAAGTTCTGCTTTAGTGGATTCAGGCCGAGGGGCAGAAGGAACACTTGGTGACCAAGTCACACCCCAATTGCATGCTACTTTGAAATGCAAGTGGAGAGGTACACATGATGCTGTAGCCTCATCCCTTATAAGTGGGGACTCTTTACCCAAGCCCATCATGCAAATAGCCAAAGCCAAGGGGAGGGGAGGAATTGTGGAAACGCTGTTAACTGTCAGAGACTCTTTACAAGCTTTTGCTAACTAGTTTCAACATTTCTTCTTGGTCTTAGAATGCTTGTGATATTGCTTTTCACATGTTCCTTGTGTTCCTTCAGAATTTATATTGGTGACACAAACTCATAGATCATGGTCAGGAAAGCCTCAAGTCTAAAAGTGACAGCACTGGGTACAAAATTGTATTATGTAGCCTGTGGCAATGGTTATTTTTGAACTCCAGTTTTCACGGCTGTAACAAAGTAATATTGTGAAATATTGCTCAGGGCTGTGAGTGACAAGGGTGGTCTCAAAATCTGCAGGAGTAGCAAAAATGACAATTGTTACCCAGAAGAAGGGAGTAAAAAAGGCCGGAAGCAAGGAAAGACATAGCCTGGGTCAGGATGGATGTATTTCCCAGAATCCTCTACTTCAAGAATGCTGTGCCAGCAAAGGCAGGGCTCTGCCAAGGCACCGGCACCTCTGGACTATTATACTGGACTTCATAATTGGCATTTCATTGGCAAAATATATCATTCTAAATGCAAACCTCCATTTCAGTAAAATCAAAAGGGAAAAGATTGCAAAATAGTTGTTTTTGTCAGAGCGGAGACATCAGAACTAACCAGACAGAGAAGGTAATCCTTTCAACTCTAGCGGTGTTTCCACACTTACCACCTGAAATCCAGATTAAGGAAATCCGGATTTCTGAAATCCGTCCCTGGGAAGATCTGTCTGAAATAGGGAAGGATCCCAGTGAGACCTTAAGCATCCACACTTGCATGGGAAGCACGGATAGCAAGGAACACATCATGTGTTTGCTGTGTGGACACCAGAGCACCGATATCCAGAAGGATCAGGCCTCTCTGCAGCCCTGCCACCCAAGGTGTCGCGTGATTGGAGCACTCAGCCATCAGTCACCACTCGTCTCCACCATGTCTGGGCATGTCAGGTACAAACTGCCCACCAATCAGCGGTGTGCCTGAGATCCCATAGCTGCCCAGTTGCCCAGTTTGCTTTTTTGAATGGAAACCCCGCCTATATGTGTTCCCTCTTCTGTCCTTGTGTGGAAGTGTCATCCTTTGATTTGGATTTTTCAGGCAGGAACGGTTTGAAGACCTACTTTTTCAGGTCTTCCCGAAAACCGGTTTTGGCGGCCTCTAGACCCCATTAGAGACGTATGGAAGCACCATCCTTGAAGTGGCCCTAATCTGTCCTGCTGTGCTGAAGGTACCTTGCACATGTGTGCTAGGTGCCTCCTTATTGGGTGCTTAATGGGGTCTTAATGACCTGTACGGAAACACCCTAGGACTGCAACTATGAAGAACACTTTAAGGCAAGCGAAGGCAAGGCAAAACACCATATGATAAAACTATTTGGCTACTGAGACCAACCTTTATTTACAGCAAATACGAGGGAGATGTTTATCAGGAACACTAGACTGAATTGATGGACTTAAACTGAATCCTTGTTCTGAATTTGATTGGGTTATTGTTAGGGATGTGCATGGATATTCGTAACATTAGAAATTTGGCAGAATCCAGCGGTATTTGGACATTTGAATTCAAATTGAATGTTGGCACGTTCAGAGATTGACATTTGAATCGAAATAGAATGCTTTGATACATTCGTATGAAGCCTTGTATGGGATTCGTATGCTATTTGTATGCATTCATATATAGGATCTGTAAGCTATTTGTAAGCATTTGTATGGGATTTGTATGCTATTCATTTGCATTCGTATGCTATTCGTTTGCATGCTTATCTGATAAAGCATGAGTTCTAAATCCAAATAATAAGTATATAAGTACATATTCTACTTTTTAAGAAGTTCAGGGCAGCATTTGCTCTCCTAAGGCTGCTTACAAACTTACTTTGCATTCCCCCCCCCAAAAAAAAAGGTTGCCCTTTTGTCTGGGTGGCATTAAAAAGCTTGTCCGCCCCAGCCCTGGAATGGCTTCCCACTACCATGGACCCATCAGAGTCATCCTTTGTATAGTGCTATAAGTTGTCTACATCAATGCATACTTGGAGAGGAATGTCCCTCCTCCCCTCCGTGTGCCCTTTCCTGGTTCTTGGGGTGAGAACTCTCCATGATTGGTGTGCACTTGTCCACTCTGACCTATGACAACCCTAAGGCATCTCATCTGATCATGTAGATGCAGCCTGGGTACGATGATTGTGATTATCAATGGTTGGTAAACCTTGCAGAGAAAGCTTCAATAAGGCACCCTTGCATTTGATACTCAAAAACCACATTCTGGTCTGGAAAGGACTGAAACACAGCGTGCTTTGATTAAAGGGAAACCAAAGTGCTGATACCAACTGAAGTGGTTGCACCCCACGGAACATGTTTCACTATCTGTCCCCGATTGTCGTGGTAATTACTATACATTTTGACTTTGCTTCACAACTGTCTTGTGAAGTAGTTTAGAAGGACAGACTGCGACTGCCTAAAGATCTGCCAATGATCTTAATATTTGAGTGGGGATTTGAACTAGATTTTATTGGTCTTAGCTTAATGCTCTAATCACTGCTCTGCAGAGGCTCTTTAGCTGAATGTCTTGAATGCAAAATCAATATTGCCAACACACAAACAGATACACAGAGCTGCTAGCCAACCAACACTTCTTTTAGTTTGTTTGGCTTACTAGATTAATCATTTATGGCACAATAATAGTACAAAAGAGCATCCTTACCTGATTCATGAACAGGTAATTCCCTATGCCCCTGGTTTTGACTACAGAAGTAGATTTTTACAAAAGTAGCATTTGAAATTAGGGATGTGCACAATTTTTTTTTTTTTTTGCATTCGAATTTGATATTTGAGATGAGCACATTGCTTTTCATCCACTTGATAAAATTCTTCCATAAAGTTTCAATTCAAACTACCAATTTTTTTTTCTGCATCTAAAAAGTTTAAAGATGCTTGTTGCCCATTGTGAAGTTCCAAATTTTATTCTGTTGCATCCAATGCTGTCCATATATTGTGTTCCATTTGTCTCTTAGGTTAAAAGGCAGTTTGGACCTCATGGATATAATCAAGTAGGAACCTCTGATCTTTCTGCCGTAACCACTGCAAATATCTTACAATTGTTATTTAATGGGAGATTTGGGATGTTAAATACTGTCCCTCTTTTGATTGACCATGGGATTCTTTAAGATTGTCACTGAGGCCTCAAAGTGAAAACTGTGTTGCAGGAGGGCCTCCCCACCAGATCTTTAGGTATGGGCAGGTACCTTATAACCACATAAAGCTTCTGGGATTGGTCATCAGGAGCTTTGAAGTGAGGTGTCAGCTATATGCTTATGACGTACGGTTCTTTTTCTCCTTAATGTCTGGATCAACAGAGGCTATGGATGTGCTGGATGCAGTGATTGGTTGTATGAGGACCAATAAATGGAGGCTGAAACCTGAGGCGTTGTTTGGCAGCCATTTTGTGACTCATGCTTACGGAATTCTCCAGATATACAAAGTGCACCCACTTAGAACTGCTTCCCAAAAAGACTTCCTGGTTGCTTCTAAGGAGCTTGCTATAGAAGCCCTACCTTTGGTCTTCAAAACAGAATCTGCTTCAATATTGTTTGAATTTCATGTTGGGGAGAGACTTAATGTACTTCTAGTGTGTTTGTTCTCCCAATGCACCAAAGCAAATTCTGAATCAAACATTAAATCTGCCCCACCCCTTCCCATTCTAGACTCCTCCTGGCCACTGTGAATGATTGGTGCAAACTGTATATCTCTTGGCCATGCTCTTGTGCAGAGAAGGTCCTGGCTCTCTGAAGGAAGGAGTGCCCTAGCACATTTCATGCTCCTTGCAGCCCTGTTCTGTGCAAAATCCTGCTGTTGCAAAAGGGTACAGCTGCAGAGATTCCTACCTGAGGTTCTGCAAAAAGCAAGAAAGAAAGTCTGCTAATGCTTCCAGACACAACTGGACAAAATTATTGGTCCCAAACTCTTGCAGAAAAGTAAAAGAATCTCCCACTGAAAAGGTAGTGACCAGAATCCTGTGCCACTGTAGAGTTGATTAATGGATTGGGAAAAACAAAAAGAAGAAATGCCTTTCAGTAGGGATGTGCACGAATGTTATTTTTTTGTATTCTCTTCATATAGAATTGAATGCAAAAAAATGCATATTCATTTTAGATAAATCCCCTTGAATGTGGTAGGATTAGAATTCGATAGAAATCCCATGCGATCCCCAAACAAATTCCACATGAATCCCATTTGAATCCACAACAGAGCTTTGTATGAATGTATTGAAATGTTCAAATTGAATTTGTATGTCAATCTTTGAATGTGCCAGCATTCGATCTGAATTCGAATGTCCAAATTTGGCCAAATTCATACAAATTTTGAATGTTATGAATATTTCTGCGCATCCCTACCTTCTAGCTTTCCTCTGAAACGTCAACACAGGTCTCTTCAAATCTTCACTTGAACAAGAAGAAAATGAACAAGAAGAAAGTGAAGCGAGTGGAGGTAAGGGACATTGGGTGAATTCGCACCATTGTTATGTATGAAGTACAGCGAAGATCTGGGAAGAATTGGGCATTTGCATTTTGGGGCACCCAATCTATCCCAGGCTTACTTGGTGCTTCACCAAGTGCCTGGTACGGTGACTGGGCAATGCAGAAGGGTGTGTGCTTCATTTGGAACGCGTGTAGAGCGGGAAGCTTAAGACACTTCCGGACGCTTTGACCATTCACACACAGGCGCGCCGGAACGCGTGTAAATGCGTTCCGGCGCGCCTGTGTGTGAATGGTCAAAGTGTTCAGGAAGTGTCTTAGCTGGCAAAGGCCAGCCAGGGGCGGGGATACGGCTGTCAACGCTGCCTCCCATTGGGTGAGAGCACCCAAGGGGCGGGCAGCGCTGTCAAGCCACTTCGCCACTCCGTGCCGGCTGTACGGGGCTTGATTGGGTCCCGTGCAGCTGGCACAAAGATGCCCGGGCCCCCGGGCCCCCATTGCGGGGCCCGGGGCAAGGTCCCTATGGGGCAGGACGCCTTCGGAGATTGGAGCTCCTGGCTCCGGTCTCCGAAGGCTTCGCCCCGAACCCGATCTCGCCCATCTACGAGAACAGCTTGTCCAATAGGGGACCTCGGCGCGCCACGTGGTGCGCGCTCCCGGCATCCTCGCCTCATTCTGAGGCTGGACACCGAGAAGGTAGGACCTGCACACGCGCGCGTCCCATCCCCGGGCCCTGAAACTGGGGGGGGGTCATCTGCGGGCTGGAGGCGCCTACATCTAGGCGCCTGCAGCCCGTAGATGGGCGAGATCGGGTTCGGGGGGTGGGTGGGGTGGGGGCTTTGGGGAGTGGGGGGATGGGGGGCTCATCTGCGGTGCGCGGGCAGCTGGATCCAGCCGGCCGCGCCCCGTAGATGGGCAAGATTGGAGCGCGGGGGACCCTTGGCTGACCGGAGCAACGCGCTCCGGTCGCCCAAGGGGTTCCTCGCCCCCAGCCAGCCACGCATTGGCCTCCTGCCACCCCAGAAAGGGGCTACAGGAAGCTGATGCTCCCAGGTCCCCGACTCCGGCAGCCGCAATGGGGCCGCCGGGGCCCGGAAGGGCCTAGCTCCCCCACCCCGTGGAGGGCGATCCCCTTCATTGCCGGGCTGCGGGAGTGATCGCCCAGCGGCGGCGAGGCTGGCAGATGGCAAGGGGTCCTACGATTCGAATCGTGGGCCCCCTCGCTGTCAACCAGCCTCGCCGCGGCTGCGCGATCACTTCCACAGCCCGGCAACGAAGGAGATCAGCCTGACCGCCATCAGCTGCTGGGCCGATTTTCGGCCCATGCTGACCGGGGAGGCGTGCCCGCGGCTGTCAGGGAGAGAAGCATGAGCGAATGCTTCTCTCCCCGAACGCGCCGTGACGCCTCGTATGCTCCGGAAGGGATGCAGAGCACTTTAAAGTGCTCTGCATCTGGAATGCGCGGAAGACAGCTCCGGACATGCCGGGACGCAAAGCCGGCTGCGGCAATGCGAATGCCGTGCCCAGAGCTGTCTTCCGCGCGTTCCAAACCGGCGTGTGCGAAAAGGCCTCTGGCTGGTATAGCTATGGAGCAGGGTTTTCTGCTCTACAGCTATGTGGGCCGGGGGATGATCCAGCATGTGCAGAGGTGCCTCTGTGTGGTATGTATGCTTTGTGTAGATGCAGACCTGCATTTCTCCTGTTTGCCCAGTGCAAACAGGCCCATGCATTTCATATGGAAAAAGGCACTCTGTGTAAAACCCAGATGTTATGGGAAATGCTCCATGTTTGCCACAACACTTCCCTTTTAGGTGTGATTTCTCCACATCAGAAACGGATGCATTCCAGATTAAAAACCTGTGTATAGTGAGCACCTAAGAAATATGTCTATCTTCCTTGAAACAAATGCTGGCCACAAGAAACAATGGCTCAAGAAACTAAATAAAGGAATAAAATTTGGAATTCCTAAAACTTTGTAACTTGGTTGATCCTATTTTATGTTAAGAAGAGAACAAACTTATTTTTAGTCTGATGACATTATAAAATTGCTGTGCTAATGCAAACACAAATCTGGATGTTATATCTATTTTGCAAATAGTAGACAGAGGACCTTTCCACACATGCTACCGGAAAACGGATCTATAAGATCCGTTTTCTGGCGAACAGTTTTCTCCGATAATCTGTCCCAAATAGGGACAGATTCTTGGAGGCCCCGTGCATCCACACACGTGCGGGGTGGCGGCGGCAGGGCCGGATTGGAGTGCACCAGCACCCACCCCAATCCAGCCTCTGAAAGCCCTGCCCTGTCAAAGAGGGAGAGCGCATGCTTTCCCTGTTTGGCAACTGGGCCTGCCCACCAGCCTCCAGCAGTGGCTCCATCAGAGCCAGCATGGCGAGGCCGGCAGCTGGCTTCGCTGGGTTCCCCTTCGCCCAAGAAGGCGTGATGGCGCCTTCTCGAGCGAGAGGGAAGCCACAGCCCCCACCCCCCACAGGGCCGCACTCGCGATCGGCATCTTACCTCCTCACTGCTGGGCCACTTCCGGCAGCGGGAGGCCTGGCGTCCATTGTACATGCGTGTGCTGCAGCCTCCCATTGGCTAGCTGCCCCCACGATGGAGCCAATGGCAGACGCTGGTGGGCAGGCCCAGCTGTCAAACAGGGAGAGCATGCGCTCTCCCTCTCTGACAGCTGTGCATGCACCAGCAATCCAGCTTTTCCCCTGCCGTTGCAGAAGCATTTAAGGAACCGGTCTTGCGTGCCGAAATGCAGACGTGGCGTCCTCAAAGGGGCTCCAGTGTGGCCTCCAATGTGGAACCCATGTCTTAATCCCTCCCCGAACAGGCTCTAAATCCATTTTTAGAGCCTGTGCGGAAAGGCCCAGAGGCTTAGATATGTGGCCTATAAAGTTGACGAGAGTTAAACCCTATTATAAAGGTAAGGATTGAATGGAAAACAGAAGGTAAGACATCCTTAGGACGTTGCCACCGTATATATCTACTATCTTGACATATTGAATTAATTAAGAGGCCTGATAAAATTCAAAACTGGGAAATAAAGGAAGTCTCTTCCAACCATTTTCAGAGAGTGTTTCCAAACTGTACAGTTGAATCACGGATCACATCTTGTCTGTGCTGTGAGTTGAAAAAACACACCATATCTGACAAGTGCCTCTGTGAAGCATTGAGGTCCAGCACCCCAAAGGAATGAAATTCAACAACCCAGATTATAAATTTTATATGTGGTAAATCTGGTTATTAATTATTCACTTGCACTGTGTGTGATACATGGTTCTTTGAATTTCCCCTGAAGCGTCCCCTCAAAGTTGCTCAACTGTTTTGTCGGACTTGAGTGAAGACATTGTAAGAGAATAGGGTTTAGTCAGAATGGGGATGCTGGATTGGCTGTAGAAGAATTGTAGACGGGTTGGTCAGTGGGAGCATGAGTCAGATTGGTCTTGTGGTTAAGGAGCCAGGCTCTTATCTGGGTTTGATTCCGCTCTCCTCTATGAAGGCAGCTGGGTGACCTTGGGCTAGTTATAACTCTCTTCTGAGCTCTCACAGCCCCACCCACCTCACTGGGTGTTCTGTTTTGGGGAGAAGAAAAGAAAGCTTTGTCAGCTGCTTTGAGTCCCCTTAAATAGGTGAGAAAAGTGTGATAGAAAAGCCAACTCCTCCTCCTCCTCCTCTTCCTCCTCCTAGTGAAACTCAAGAGAAACACAGAATCAAATACTTAGTGTGAAACATTCAAGCGGAATCTAAGCTGGTCAGTGGAAGGTAGGAGTATAGAGCAGAAAGCTGAATGAAAGGCAGGATCCACACAGGGATGGGGTGGAGTGGAGTGCCTTAACGATCTCTCCTTCTGCATTAAGAATAGCACTATGTAAACAGCACTGTTTTTTAGAGTGGTGGCACACTGTCCTGCATGTTGAGGTCATAGTCAGGGATACCCTGGCTTTGATCATGACAGGCAGGTAGAATGCTGCCTCCCCCATCCAACTGGAGCAAAGGAATCTTCACCTTTGATTCTGATGGCAGGTGTTTTTCAAACCCAGAGAATGGTTCCAAGGGTATTTGAGAGGGTGACTGTGGCACAATTCCAAACCTGTTTAGATAAAGCAGAGTATTTGGACCCATTTTAGTCCAGCTTCAGGGCTGTTCTTGTATTGAGTTTGCTTTGTCCATCCTTATTAACGGCCTGTGGAGGGAATTAATGCTATCCTGTTGGTGCTCCTTGATTTATCTGCAGCTTTTGAGACTGTCAGACTTGGTATCCTTTTGGGGCACCTATAGGTCATAGGAATGAGAAAAATTGACCCTTTCTCCGCTGGGCCTTATTCCAGATTATATTCCATCCACTTGCTGGTGCTGACCATGGCAAACTGGGCAAGGCAGATAAGACAGATTCAGATTCAGGGAGCTGCATAATTAGGTTTCTAGGATAGATGATATCACATTATAAGGAAAGAAGAAAAGGACTCTTCCTTTAGTGAAGCAGAGGTAGAGTTGCCTGGGGGAAACAGAGACAGAGATTTGAATAGCAAGCATTGAAGAGAGTGGAGAAACATAATGCTCTAATGAGTAAGAATAATTGTAAGTAAAGTTATGTGGATCTTACTAATTCACCTCTGTGGGATGAATGCTTATTTTCTATGATAGATTCATTCTTTTAAACAACATAAAATGCCAATGTATTGATCTGACATAATTAGGTACTTCATTTTGAGCTGCTGTTGTTTTTCCTTTGAGGTAAAATGTTCACTATATTTATTTGCTGAGTTTGGGATAATCCCTTTTAGTTGTGATTTATATAACTTTTGCTAAAATTCAGCATTCTTATTATAATTGCATTTCTATTCCATTTGATCTATTCTTGATTTCCACTTTGCCCTTGTTACTTTTTCATCAAGAATTTATAGGGCATTTGTTTTTCCTTCCTTTCAGTGGTAACAGGCAGTAAGGGGGATGACCATATGGATTTATGCTTTAAATATCTGCCTCGCGACAATTTCAGAGAGGCATTATCTCTTTTATTTATCTAGTTGTATTCTTTGGAATTAACGTCATCTGGGAGGTGGTAGCCCTTTTTGTGGGGAAGTGGATTATCTAGGGAATTTGTGAGGATTTTTGGCCAAGTCTCATGTTTTTAAAGTTGGTGGAATAATAAAGTCCAAGAGTCATGTTTTTCATGGTTTAAAACATGCATATGGATATGATCTGTGTCTTGTTGGGGCTTTGGGGGATCCCCAATGAAATTCCAGATGATCTGTGAAGGTCTGGCCTGGCTTCATGTGCAAACCACATGGATGCAGTAGAAGCCAAGAGCTATCATTTTTATGCTTCAATCTGTATTCATAAACATCTTGTATATTTTATCTGTGGTCTTGGAGCAACCTCTTAGAAAAATTGTACATAACTAGTTCTTCCATAGTCTCAGTGGCACAAAATGTATTTGTGTGTGTGTTTCAGACTGTACAGAAAGAGAATTATCATAGTGCAGTGAGGACCAATTTCAGTGTTAACACCAGGCCTGAGTTTCAGTTGTGAAGGATCTGCAAAAACTATAGTATTTTTGTTTGTGTGTTTGGAGTAAGAGATATCATGGCTGGGTAGGAAACACTAAAAATCTTGTTATGTTGAGCTAAGTGTGGTGCAATGACGACCATCTGTTTTCCTTGTCCTTAAATATTGATGGCTGTGTTGTTTCCCAAACTAGCAATCTGCAAAATATGTAAATTAGGGCTGCTTGGATTTGAGGTGCTGGAATATTACAACCTTAAGCAAGGAGGATTCTGTAAAGAAGGACGTCAGCCATACATCTAAAGTCTGAATCTCAGGTCTTCTTTCAAAGAGTGTCAGTTTCCTCAATCGGTGGAGAACAGGATGAAGCAGGGGTAGACTACTGCCTTCTAGGACATGTCTGCACAGACTGTGGGCGTTTTTGCGCTTCCCATCCTGTCTGCTGGACAGGAAAGGAGTGCAGTCAACTAATGTCTGCTAGCAAGCATTTGCACTTGCAGACACTAGTAAACATTAACCTACTCCCTCACAATCACTTATCTTCCGTTCAATCCCTGGCTGGTCCTCTTCAGGGTGCTGCCATCTTGCTTGCGACACCCTTCATGATTGCATGCACATCAGCACTGTAGCCATGGTGATGCTGATGCTCTGCATAGTTGCAGTCATGTCAGCTCCGGCAGCTCTGTTGACCTCCCCATCCAGCAGAGGTGTGAATGGACACCAGATGGATGCAATCAGGTCAGTTGGGGGAAAGACTGGTAAGCTTGTGGAGCACAATTACGTGCTCCACAGCTTGTTGATAAGTAGTCAACTTTTGGGCAGGCGGGGGGGGGGAGGGTTCTGTGCTGTAAATGCCTCCTGTAAGTGCAGATGCACTTGCCCAGATGTTGCCTAATTATCAACTATGGGCTGAAGTGTGAATTGGCCCTGTGTGTCCCAGTCCATGTCAGTTTTGAAGCCAGGAAATGAGAGTTCCCAATGTTGACGTTTACACCCTCCTGGCATTTCACTAGTGCCTGGAAATGGCTCCAGATGTCAGCCATTTTGGGGGCCTCAGAAAATGTGACAGGGCTCTAGAGTACACCAAAAGCTGCTTGTGCTGCCATCATTTTTGCTCCTCCATACTTTCAGAGTGTGTTTTTCTACAGTGCAAACAAAGTGCTCCCAGAATTAGATTCCACCAGCAGTAGCAGGTCAGCCTCCAGTGATATGTTGTCACTAAGTGCTACAATAATGCTTGTTTTTTTGGAGGACCATGCAGTGACATGTGGTCACTGTGTACTCAATGTCCTGCTGGCATGATCCAACAGGACTATGCTGATCCTACCTAAGTTGCCCAGATTCAACTAATTGAATTTCAAGGTATGAACTGAACTGAAACAGGATGGCTAGCGTAGAAGCTGCCTTTGTACAAAACTAGTACTTAGACTAAAACTAATCATACCATAGCAGATGAAAACGTCTTCAGGAAATGCAGGAACCGATTATAAATTTCTCTTCCATCTGTTTCCTGAAAGGATCCTTCTAGCCTCAAAATGACCCTTCAATAGCTATTCTCAGTAATAGTGAGTCACTCATTAGAGCATTTGAGTCATAGATGGTTTCAGTTTTGCACACATTAGAGTCACAATTGTGTACACCATATATAAAGAATGAAAGCGAGCGAGAGAGAGATGTAGGATGAGGAGACAGAATTACTCCAGCAGAATATTGCTGTTTTGCTGCACTTCCTGGGTTTAATTTGATATTACCTTATGTATGTGAACATCCATTAGGGAAGTGTCCTAGGTCACCTGTGAACCTTATTTTGATCCAGTTTTACAGGAAAGAAAATCAGATTTATCGCACTTTGTTCTTATGTAACTGGAACAGATGTCTCCTGGCAAAGGATATTGAATGTGTCTTTATTCCTCAGGAATATTATACTAAGCAGTCAAATGACTGTGTACAGCTTCAGCTGGCTTGGGTATCTTTGCTACAACTATCAATGGAATAGAGTTTGGGGCAGGAGCATGGACAGGCAACTTTGTCAATACGGGTGTAAAACTTTAAAATATTTAAAATGCTACCTCAGCACCAGCATGTTAAAGTTTGGAAATGTTAGAAGTGTGACAAATGGCATTTCCTGCCGTAGGAAGAGCTTTGCCTTCAGGAAGCCGTCTGGAAAGCGCCACTTCATTATTCACAATGTATGGGCGATTATATGCTGAATCATGGCACCTTTGAAAAGACAGTAGCAGTTCCTTGCCAGTTTTTAACTCATAAATCCACCCTGGACAACCTTTAAGCTTCTGGAATGTGGTAGGAGATGGAGCAGTCATCAAGGCTGGTGAAAAACTGGTAGCTGCATGAGCTTAGGGAAGAATTGGCATTTTTGTGAAATGAAGATTATTGGAATTTGAAAGTGTACTGAAATGCATAAAGATGAAAGAGATGAGACTTAAACTTTTGTACAGATGGCATCATATGCCTTCTCAGTTAGCATGCATGATCCCAACATATTCGTCAGACTGTTGGCATCAGTGTGTGGTGCACATGTGGTGGTGATACAATTTTGGGATCTTGTGGTTACAAAAATGAATTTTATGTTACATGGCAACTTATCTCCCTATCCGGAACTGTGCCTCTTGGGTGTGTTTTGGGGTCAGGGTGTGACATTAAGGGGTAAAGATTTGGTTAGTAGACTACTCTGGGCTGCAGAGAGGGTGATAGTGATGGGATGGAAGGAGAAGTCCAAGTGGACAATTGGGCAATGGCACGCTTGTGTGACTGACCTGTTTAATTTTGACTTTTTAAAGGGAAAAAAAGCAGTGTATATTTGGGAGAACAAATTTGTATAAAAGTAGTAGACACCTGGAGAAAGCTGTTAGATCCCAGAAGTGTACTAGTGCCAAGTATTCTTTGGGATGGACTTGACCACGTTCATCGGCTGAATCAGCAGACAGTGTGTTAGCTATGTATGTTATATGGAGTTGTTGTTGTTGTTGTTGTTTGGATATTTTCTTATGTTGCATGTTAGAAGTAATTGGTTGATTAATAAAGCAAAAAACAAACAAAAAAACAAGAATCTGAGACTGTGATCAGTCTTCGGTGCCTATGTACCCAGGATCATTCCAATTGTAGATGCAGGAAAGTGTTGTTGCCCTCCTTGCTTGTTTCCCATTGGCTGATCCTGGCCTGTTGTTCAAGGGCCCTCATTGGATGTTGGCTTTATCAGGCTAGGGCTGCATCCCCATTACAAGCTTATTTCGCTTTCCCTAAACCGAAAGAATAGAACCGGATGCAAATGCGAATTTTCCTGTTCCCATTACTTTTAACTTAATCGCGTTCGATCCGGATTCTGAGGAACGTAGGTGGCGTACGTGACTCAAGGGGGGACTCAAGTGGCTACTTTTTAAAAGCGGCTTTTCGGGGCTGCCCTGCCCTCTTCCTCCTGGCATGGACGCACCACCCATAAGGGACCCCTTCACGGAGCCTAGCTGGGTGGCTGGGTGGCTGCTGCTTGCCTGGATGGAGGAAAAATGGCAGTGGGCAGCTGCCAGCAATTCTTTCCCCTCCTCTCCCCGTTGCTCAGGGCACACAGCAGCAGAGGCAGCTAAAGCCCCTTTGCTTTAAACATTCACACAGAACCTCAGCTGCTTCCCTCCCGTCCTTTCCCTTTCTAAAGGTCAGAACTTTTAGAATTGCACAACATTGCAACATTGTTAATCAGGTGTGAAGTGGTTCCATCGCTACAGTGTAGCGCTGCTGTTAAGGGTGGATTTTTACACTGAAATCAATGTCTTTGGAAGCAAGCTATTGGGAGAGGGAAACCCTAAACATGGATTCTCATCCCTTAAAACGGTAGGGTTCCCACAGTAAAAAATGTAACACGCATCAAGCGCAGGATCCGGAGTGAGACCTGTTGAAATGAGAATTAACATTTACGCTTTGGGGCAATTTAACACGCGGTTTCGCCCAAGGATTGGCTTAGGAGCTGTCAGGCTCCCACCCCAAACTGCTGCATCTCACCCTGAGAGTGATTCTTTGAGGTCTGTGGAAGGTACTTGGGTATGAGGTAGACCTTTTTTCATTTGCCCCTCCCATCTAAGATTGTCCTGGAGGTATCTAAAAATAGGTGTTTGAACATACCCTTTGTTAAGAACAAAACAGTAGTAATAACCACTGCAAAATATATTACCAAAAACCCTACTGCCCATAGAAAGGCAAATAAATGTGTCATAAAGAGGCTACTTGGGGTGTGTTGACCACTTTGATGCCATTCATTTTTTCCCAGCATCTCCTCTGAGGCAGATGTTTCTTTCTGATCAATTATAGGACTGCATTGGCAATAGATTTTACAACACATTCCTTTCCCAATGTCAAGATCACTTTCTGAAGGCCCAGTTCAAGAACACGGGGACTTGCTTAGCAGCAGCATGCTGATTGATAAAAATTTCACACAGAGTATAACACCGGCAATTACACAACATCCTTCAACACTTTCCTGCCAGTCTAGCCTAGGCTTCAACCACCCAAGTTTTTTCTCTTTCAGGCCTGGAGCAGCCTTGAGACACTACCAGTTCCCATTATCCCATAACAGTTACACTCTTATCACCACAGCAGATGCAAGCAGGCACTGATGAATATTACAGAGTTTCAAAGATGGCAGCACAGAGGCCAATCTCTCATTGCAAGGGGCTGCCTGATGTGTGTTCAGTGTTCTGCAGGATATGTAGGGGATAAATAAAAGCAAGGCAGGGCAGTAAGGCTCATTGTGACCATGAAGAAAATAAAATCATTTTAAATACTATAGATTTCATAGACTTTGCATAGTTTGCAGATGAAATATAGGGACTTTCTACACATTTTCTGTGATCTGAATCAGTTGATCCAGATCATGCAGGTGCTGGCCCCAGTCTATGTCCCCATTACACCACAAAGGTCATGCAAGCTTTGGATCCTCCCCTTACAACTAGGAATGAAGGTTCCTGGTTTCAGAGCCCCCAGGGAACCCAATTTCAGCAGTACCACAAGTACACTACCAAAATGGTTCCCCCGTGGCCCTAGTCTGCCCATAGATCCGTTTTATCAAATCTACAAGTATACTGAGTCAGGAGACCATAATGCTCCATGCAGATGAAGAACACTAGTGTGGGCAGGGCCTCTTTAGTTTGAACTATTGTGCTGAAGAAAGAGGCCCAGAAAAGGACCATGGTGTGGACCAGAAGTAAGTGCAGAAAAGCCCGTAGGTCTAATAAGCACATAGGCATGTGCAAGAAGTAGCACAGGTTCCCATGCAAGATATGTATTCCATGTAAGCATTTATGCAGCTTAGGGCATCATTTAGAAGAAGGTATGTATTTTATGTAAGAAAGATGTACACATTTAAATGCATATGTTTTGAGAGATCAGTGCAAAAAACAGGACAGAACAAATGTAGGGATGAATGACAGTAAAATGTAAATAGGGCAGATTTTAGCTATTCCCTGCTGTTCCTAAGCTCTACTGGATACAAGTTGGTAGGCATGATCTATTCATTGCTCCACAAAGACTATTATTTTAATTGACTTGTCACATTTCTAAAAATGTGTTTTCCCCCATGTTACATGATGCTTTCGTTAACGATATTCACAAGGTTCCTTTTAAAAGCCACATTAATAACCAAAAGGCATTCTTGGAAGTGCTTTGCAGGGTTTTTAAGATACAATAGCTGCTCTGTCTTGTCTAGTGTGGCAATCCACGTTGCCCAGTGATTATTCAAGCACAAAACATTGTCTTATGTTTCTTCACACTACTATGCTGCTGCATATTATACTGCTAAAGAGGATTGATATACAGAGAACGTAAGTACATGTATAAGCATTCGGTCCGTTTTCATACAAACACATGATTAATAAACAATGGCTGCTTCACCTTAGGCATTAGAAGAAAGTGGCAAGAAAGAAGGTACAATGATTGACATTTTGCACAGTTTGGCTCTGGGCAACTGACCCTAGACATAGATTCATTCAGAGAGTGAAAGTGCCACAGATGAATGTTTGCCTGTTCTAGCTATTGGGGTGTGGAGGAGGTGGTGCAGTTCTGCTCTTTCAATATTTGTCATCCCAAACAAGGAAAACTATCAGTGGCATGTAGAGCATTGAAAGGTAGACAATCATCTAGAGCAAAGGCAAGTAACCTGCACCCTCAGCATAATACCACATGATGCTCAGCCAAATATAATTTGAAAGACAATGATGCAAAAACAACCTGAAAGAAAGAAAGAAAGAAAGAAATGAGGCTAGAAGAGAGAAAAGTGGCTGGCACATTCTATTTTTGGCTCTAGGACTGATTCAGAATGTGAAGCATCTTGTGCAAGCATCTTCTACATCCTAGTCATTAAGGGCATGGGGGATGATGTATGGCTAGAGTATTATGGGTTGCTGTCAAAGAAAGCATAATTGGTTCTCCCATAAGATGTAGACCGGTGATGGCCAACCTATGACACGCGTGTCACAGGTGACACGCCAAGCCCTTTTGGGTGACACACCTGGTCACCCTGGCACCTGGGCATGTAGTGCTTGCTTGTTCTTGAAGTGTACAAAATACCAACTTTCAATTGAAATTTAGCAAATGTAAAGAATTGTTTGTTTTTGCTTTTAATAAAATACATATATCAAAAATATAACTTTTTTACTAGAGCTACAAATATCACAAAATTATGGATATTTCTAGATGTGACACAGCACCCGAGTTAAGCTAGGTTTTCGTGCGAATTTTGACACACCGATCTCAAAAGGTTCGCCATCACTGATGTAGACTGAGGTTCTTTTTGAACTAGCCTCTAGATCCGGATCTATTGGTCTCTGGTAAATGGCTAAAGCAAAATTATTCTGAGTCCACCTCGGGAACGTCTCCATGCAAAGCCCTAATACGGGCTACATGTGAGACAATGGGTGCATCCCCATGCAATTTAAAGCCCGCTGAAAATCTTCTTTTGTCATGGAGCACCCCCATGCACGGCTTTTATCCGGGCTTCCAGCGCCGCTAATTAGGAAAATGCGCTGCAAAAAACCAGCCCTTTAAAGAAGACTGCAAGCACACTTTCCAGGAAGATACGTGTATTCAGAGCAACATTTTGCATGGAGATGCTCCGTGGCAAAAGGGGCAGGGCTTCTCTCCGAGGCGGCAAGCTCTCTCTCTCTTTTTTTGCCTCTCATCCACAGCCAGCATTCATGGTATGAAAACAGTAGGCAGGCATTCCAATCACAAAGAGAAACAGCAAGATACATTGTAGTGAATTGCTTATATCAAGTGAAAGTGTATGAGGCAAGATCGCTGGCTGGGAAAGGCGAACAGAGAACTTGTAAATTTTTCTTTTGGACTTGTGAATGAGCGCACGATCACACGATTGCTGGCTGGGGGAGGCGTTTCGGCAGCTGGAGATCTTGTAAATAGTGCTGGCTGCAGCCCGGCTGCCTTTGCAAGCAGGGGAGACGAACAGAGAACTTGTAAATTTTTCTTCTGGACTTGTGAATGAGCACACGATTGCACAAGCACCCAATGAAACAGTGAGGGGCAGGGAGAAAAAGATGCGGGTAAGCAAAAGATGCTTTCTTGGGGATGATCAGTGCATTTTAAATGCGCATTTTGCTGAGCCCCATGGGGACACTTAATTCGGAATTGAACGCGCATTTGTTAGATCCGCTGCAGTAGAGGGACAATAGCGACAGGAAAATGTACCATGGGGATGCACCCAATACGTGTTAAAAAACCCCACTTAGCAAGTGTACTACATCTGAAATAAGGAGCTAGCACATATTGTCCTGGGGTCATGCGGACGCTCCCAGGTTATTTGGGGCGGAGCTTGGTGGCCACGGTATTAGCAGGCAGGGTTTTGCCTCTGCTCCCTGTTCCTGCCGTGCACGCTGTGATTAGATCCTGGCAATCTGTTGGCTGTTAAGCCACCTAAAAGTAGTAAAATTAGAAGGCTTTTCCCTCCTTCAGGATTGGTTGATCTAAAAGTGTTTGAGGCAAGTCGACCTGAATTGGGAGAAAATTTTGAGTCGGTTGTGAGTGGGGGTTGCCCACTGTCATGCCCATGTGTGCACCTCTGCTAACCTGTGGCGGCCAAAGAAGGGAATGATCTGCTTTTAGTTATGCTTTTAACTAACTTTTGGTTATGCTTTTAACTGTGGTGGCCAAGGAAAGGAATGATCTTTGTGTTTGTGGAAGTGCAACTGAGGTGTTTGCCTGTCATCGCTGCAGCAGAAGGGCTGGGTTATGGTGACATCAACCCAGCTTCCTATCAGGGGAGAGGGTGGGTAGGGAGAAAAAGATGCGGATTCACGCTGTGGCTTGCATGGGGACGTATTGCAAATATTCATAATATTCTGCGTTGCCCCAAACCTCATGGGGACGCTTTATTGTGAGTTATAATGTGGATTTTTATGACACGCATCACAAGCAAAGCAACCGGCTTCCATGGGGACGCGCCTAAAGTGTTTCTCCTCATGGCCTGGAGTTTTTCTGCTTGCAGAACAGCATGTGGAGAACTGAATTTCCGGGCCAGGGATGTACTGTACAACATTCACCCATTCACCCCCACAATGCTGAATTGACTGTCAAGGGTCAGCAAGTGCTTTATTTTTTCTCCATGGGAAACCTTTCTTTCTAGCTATTGACGTGGGAGGACTGCTGTGCATGCTGGAGGCCGCTCCAGAATGGAAGCAGCTCTGTGGTGTGTGAATACACTCTTTTCAGAGCACGTGCAGCCATCCCAGAAGGCCAAGTGTGGAATGGCTTCATGCAGACCTCACTTACTTATTCCAATATATTTGGATATTCTTCCAGAATATCCAAATACAGCAGAAGTAATATATATAACATTTTAAAATAGCATTTAAAAGAACAATCCTTTTTGGAAGTAAGCAAGAGAGCAGTTGATTTCTAAGGAGACAAATGAAACCTTATTTGCTCTTGTAACAGGGAAGGTTAAAAAAGGCAGCTAACAGAGGAGGAATGTTGTCATTAGCCCAGTCAGTTCCTTTTCACCATTAATTAACAGGAAGAGGAAATAAAGTGAATAGAAATAATTGGAAAGACCTTTGTAACTAGGGGCAGGAAAAACCCACATTAAAATTATGTTAAAAGTCAGCTATTTAGCAGCAGTAACTGCTTTTTGTGGCTGCTGAGATAACCAGAGCAAATTTCTCTGCAACTACAAAGGTGTAGGGGGAGCCTTGGCTTGTAGTGAAAATAATAAAAAAGAGCTACTCTCTCCAAGTGAAAGTTATTTTACTTTTGCATGTTTCAAGTGTTAATATTTCCCACTCTTTCATTTGCTCATCTTGATTGCTCTGGGCAGTCATATTGTTATCCCAGCACGAGATGACAAGGACCCAGTCATTAGTTCATTGTCTGTTTCTTCCTTGGGCTGGAAGACCTGTACCATACCAGTGTGGCCCATAGCATGAGCTGTCTGCTCTAGTTTATTGGGAAGCCATGTCAATGGTGGATTGGCGCATCCCCACAGGACCAGGCTATGTAATGGGATAGAATATCCAAATGGCGCCATATCCCATTCACTGGGTGAGCTCAGGGAGTGGAACAAGTTACAATAAGTTCAGAAAGGCCCTTTAATACTTCCTGTAAACTTCCTTGAGATTTTTTTTTCCTGAATGAGAAGTGGTTATGAAGCTTTAAAATAATAGTGAGAAAAGCCATATTTTGCATGCTGGGATCATGGAAAGATGAAGGCTTTAATGTGCTTTAATCTTAACAAGTGCAAAGTAATGCACATTGGGGCCAAAAATCCAAATTATGTCTATAAACTGATGGGGTCTGAGCTTTCTGCAACACACCAGGAAAGGGATCTTGGGGTTCTGGTGGACAGTTCAATGAAGGTGTCAACCCAGTGCGCAGCAGCAGTGAAAAAAGCTAATTCAATGCTGGGAATAATTAGGAAGGTAATAGAAAATAAGTGTCATTTTTCCTCTTTATAATCTATGGGGAGGTCACATTTGGAATATTGTGTACAATTCTGGTCACCACACCTTAAAAATGATATTGTGGAACTGGTCTGGATCACAAGAGCCCTAGGGATGTGCATGAATATTTGTGCTATTCGAAATTAATGCAAATTTATACGGATTTGAACATTCACAGGTGAATTGAAGGGCCCCCATATTTGTAGGCCCCCATTCGCTCACAAATCAAATGGATCCAGCCTTTGATGAAGCTTCAATGAAGCCTGGATCTGCCCCCTCCCCCAGTTATGCCCCCTTAACTCCAAATATGAATGTGGTCTCCATGGCCTCTGTAGCCTCAGCCCGCATCACGTGCTCCTCCAAGGTCCAACTCTCTGCTTTACTTTCTGCTTTTTTGACCACTTGCTCTGTCTCCTGGCTCTGGCTGAAGAGACACTGTAGATGGTGTCTTTGCATCCTTTCACTGCAGTTAGTGAGACTGTCTGCCTTTTGCTACAAGCTTGCAAGTCAGTGTTTGACTAATTCACCCAACTTTGAAGTATTTCTGCTATGAGTTGCTATCTTACCAATTCACCCAATATTTAAAGTGTTTTCTTATTGTGGCTTTCTTTTTTCTATTGCAGTTTACTTTTCTCATGTAGCCTACCTTGTAATAATTTTTTTTGTGTGTGCCTTCTTAAACTTCATTAAAAAAACTTTGCATTAAGATCAGCCAAGTGTTTTTCCTTCCCTTGGGATTGGCTTTAATTTGTTATTAGTCCCAAAAATCCTCAAATACCCAAAAGTTGGTATTCAACTTGTAACAAATTGAATGTTAGAAAATTCGTATTCGTTTGAATAGATCCGCTTCAAATGTTTTAGGATTCTATTTGATACGAATGTATTTGTATTAATTTCTATGAATATCCGATATGAATTCATTTGTATCCTGGATATGTATCCTGGATATGTATTCTGCATACAGATCCAGCAGGCGGATCCTATACCAACGCATATATATTAGATACGTATCCTATACCAACCCATATATACTGGATACATATCGGATATGTATCCTATATGAATGCATATCTATCAATACATATCTGATACGTATCCCCAGTTTAACAAATGAACAGACTATTTGTATGAATGTTCTGAAACATTAACATTTGTACGAATGTTAATGTATGAATGACATAACATTCGATTCACATACAAATGTCTGAATTCGTAAGAATTCATACGAATATTGAATGTTAGGAATATTTGCAATACGAATATGTAGGCCACAATAACGGTAAGGCCAGAAAGGGCCTAAGATTGTTTCAGAAGGTCCTGTTGTGGGTTATTAAGTGTCACCATGCTGTTGCCTGCAGCTGGACTTCTCTGGGGGCACCTATGCTCTGGAATGCTCTTCCCTAAGATATTTCATAGGACACTTTTTAGGCATCTATGGAAGACATACCTCTTCACCCCAGTGTGAGTGGTCTCCTTTCTCCCATCCACTTTTTTTTTAAAATGATGCTTCTATGAAATCCAGGATTCATCCAGTTTTATTGCATTGTATTTTTTTTTATTGCAAACTACTCTGAGTTTACAAAAGGAAGCAGAATAAAAATAACTTAAATGAATAAATAAGTTATTAGGAACCTTGGAGATAGCCATAGAAAGCTTGTAGACTTGAAAAGTACAAGTGCTACAGATTGAATGTGCATGTCACAAGTTTTAGGCTGTGATAATTCTTTGTTAATAACGAAAGATAGAAAGGGCCTGGGATTTGAGGGTCAGAATTGCTTTGATTCTGCCTTTTCACACTAGCAGAAATCCATTTTGTCTCCATTTTCCACCACAGTCCACTCTAGCTTAATATTATCTGAATTGAAAAGGCTCTGTAGATAGAGTGAGGGGAAAAAAGCTTTCCATGAAATAGCATCTAACGCCTGTGACTGGAAGACTGCAGGAGAGATGATAGTTACTTTCATTCTGGCATAATTTAATTTGGGGTCCAGCAGCAGGTACAGGATGTTCTGGAGAGTTATAAAAACTCATTAGTTTCCTATAAGGAAAGCCTGGCCTGGAGTTCACAGTTATTATCTTTGAAGTGAAAGATGTGAGTTGAAATTCTGCACAGCTTCTGCGCAGGGTGGCCCAGCATCTACTTCTTCACCTCAACTGAACCCTTTCAGATTGTCAGTGGTTTTGGCCTCTGCTCATCAGCAGTAACTTCAGATAACTTAAGAGGGAGGTGGAGGAAACTTCATCAAATAACTTCTGGATTAATCAACAAAAGCCCCCTATCCTTGGATGTACTTCCTTTGTATTTTGATGAAAAGATAATGCACTCCCCTCTCCCAATGGACCACAATGTTTCAAGGGTGGCAGTAGGGGTAAAAAAAACCCAGAATATATGACCCGAAAGGTAAAGATTTTAGGAGCAGCATTTTGTCCAGTATTTATATAAATAAATAAAGCGCAATATACATTGAGATTTACATCGGGATTTACATCAATATGTAAAGCGCGTTAAAAGGAAGCAAGGAGCATCTGGCAATCGGATTCAACCCTGATTTTGTGTCCCCACTATTAAACACTAAAATGCTTCCAAAAACGGATTGGGGAAAGCGATTCTTTCTGCTCCTCAGCCTTTTCCTACCCCCCCTCTCTCCATTGCCTCGTTCACCCGCTCACCTCCACACTCAGCATCCCCAACAGGGGTTTCCCCCGAAAAAAGCACCCTGACTGGCTGGCTGGCTTGTCAGGGGAGAGAGAGGAAGGAGGGAGGGACACCTGCTCACTTCACTGGATCCACTAGCCGGTTAGAAAGACTGAGCGAAAGCTGGGTGACCTCCTCCTCCTTCCCGCCTGGGTGAGGTGAGGCAAGGTGAGGCTCGCCCTGGATCAACACAGCGCTTGCTCTGCTACTGCTACTGCCACTGCCACTGCCTGCACACATACACACTTGCGCAATCCCCTGTGGGAGATGTGCAAGTGAGCGAGCGATCAGTGCTGCCACCCCGGCAGGTGGGTGAGAGGGAGAATTGCCCAAGAGCTGCCAGAAGTAAACCTTTTAATGTAACCCAGTTTTCCACAGTGCAACCTTTAACACTGTAAAATGCATGGGTGGGAAAGGAAACATTGTTATAAGGTGCAAAGTGGGTATGAAGTGGGTGGATTGTTACAATGCAACTGGCTGCTGTGGAGGGGAAAGCTGGCATTTTAACTGACAAGGGGCTGTCCTGCAGGGTAAAACCCCATCCATTTCATGACATATTTGCCCAAATACTGCTCTAGCATTCCCGCAGCAATAAGGAAGAAGCGTTTTAAAAGCCAAAACCGGAAAAAACACCTGAAAAACCAGGTGTTTATTCATTCCGTTTTAAAGCCAAATAATCCTCAAAATACCCCTGAAACTGATTGGGAGTGGGAACGACGAGGATCCAAACCGTTCTGAAACAGTTTTAAAGTGGTAATGGGAACTCGCCCTTGGAGGCAGAGATTCCTGGTGAACAGCACTGGCCTATTAAACATCGTGGGAGCAGCATCCCAGCATGTACACAGCTTGGATGAGGGTGCTAATGGGGAAACACTTTAAAGTTGTCTCCTGAGTGTTTCTGGATTGTGTCCCATTACAACCACCGCCATGTGGATGCTGAGTGGATCATGTGATGTGCCGTAACCATATTTCTGGGCTCCGGGAATTGCCAACTTCTGGAGTCATTTCTATGGTTGCCATGGAACTCTTTCCAGGTTGGAACTTTAGACTGAGCAACTTTAGACTTTTGTTCCTCTCCTGTAGTGAGAGGCTGGGAGAGCACTAAAATGTGGGTAGTTGGAGGTGTGCTCTGCAGCATCTTGCCCCATTCCTGGCTTGAGAAGTTGCGGGAGTTGCTCTAGCCTTGTGTTTTTAACCACTGTAGCACCAGAGGGCCCATTGCTGAGCCAGTGCTTCATCTACCCTGCTTGGAAGCTTGTGAGCTTCTAACTCACTGCTCAATTGTGTATTTTCTGCCTTTTAAATCCATTCATATGTCAGTATATAATTTGCTACCCCTTGTGAAGCTACAAGCAAAATGAGATTCACCTTATGTCACATTATGCTGCACCATATCTATGTTCTCTTTCTACCACATGACATTGCAAGTGAAAACATAATAGGAGCCCTGCTGGATCAAGCCACAGTCCATATAGTCCAGCATCCTGCGTCACATAGTGGCTCAGCAGTTACTTCTAGACATTCTCAGGCAGAAGGCAAGGGAAAATCGTTGACCCCACATGGGCGCACCAGAGGATGAGGAGCAGAGTGCTGAAATTGTGGCCTGATTTGTTCCTGGGGACCTGGAACTATGGTGGACTGGACTGGGAGCTTTGCTGCTATGGACAACATTCTCTTTTCGTCAGTCTTTTGCCTACTGTGTTGGCATGCATGCCTGAGGCTCCTTCGTTCTATGGCAGCTCCTGTGTTTCCCACCTCATATTACTCACTTTCAGGCACAGAGTCTATAGTTCGATGTTTATTCTGTTTCTGATTCTGTCTCGCCTAAGACTTTAATAAGGACTATTCTATTCTAGTCCATTCCAAAGTTACCCGGCACTTCATCACATGACAGGTAAACATGAATGCTTCTATACTAGCAGCATTTGTCTTGCTCTGGCAGTGGTGCCAACAGGGCATGCATGGTGCCATTGTTGTGGTGACTGGGTGACGCAGTGTGCAACTGTCCCTGCATTGCCTATGGCATGCTCCATCCACCTGGAAGAGGAACCAGCTTTTAACCAGCCAGCGCCTAGCATAGCTGTGGAGCATGAAAATGTGCTCGACAGCTATTCAGGCCAGGGGACATTCCTGCATGTGCTGAGATGCTTTTGGAACGGAAGCACCTCCGTGCCATGCATATGCCCCATGCTTGGGCATGCCAGGTGTGCAAAAAGTGCAGTCACACTACACTACACTATGCATTTTTAGAAAAATGAAATTAGGGCAAAAGGCCAAAAGAGTTGGATAAACCTCACACGAGTGCAAATAGTGGGATCCTGAAATGAAGCTTGAAGTTTCTAACTGTGGGTGCAAAATGCACACGTACATTTTGCATAGGATGTCTATAAAGAGACCAAGTCTCCTTCTCTGCCAAGACATTTTTCATTCTACTTTGATCTTCTTACAGCAGCAACAGCTTCAATTACACACTTTTTGAACAGGAGAAAAACCATTTCCACTCTTTGCTGTAGGCGGCTGAGCAGCTAAAGGGCAGGATAGAATCCAAAATATGGATTAAACACAGCTGCAGGTTCATCCAGTCTGCAGTTCAGTCCCCCCCCATTTGCTCTAGAACATCAGCATAATAAAACTCTTACTTATATAGACTGAAAAATAATTAGCCTGCTGAGCAGAATTTCTAATTATTGGAGAAGAATAAATGGTTCTTGTTTCTTATGGCATGAACTCATGTTTATGCCAAAGACTTATTTCAAAGAGTAATTAATGAGGAGCAAACTTCCACAGGGAATCTGTGTCTTTTTTTTTTTAAATAGCTTTCAGGAATTTGTAAGACTACGGTCATCATGAATAATGCTGTTAATACTCAAGGGCAAAGAAATCATAATTTACATGCAGATCAAACACATAAACATAATCTTATTTTTTAAAATATATATATTTGAGGTTTAGAAAACCAAATATAGATTATAATGCATGGGCATGAGTCTTCATGCCTAATTGTTTAGAAGCTACATTTTTAGTGAACAGGTGTCTTCCCTGAACGGTTGTCCTAAGCTCTCTTGTTCCAGCCTTTAGTTCCATGAATTTTGTTGGGGATTATTTCCCAAAGATTCTGTGCATGGCCAAATACATTTATTTTCTAACCATGACCTATTTGTAAAGAAAGACTATTTGATATTTGACATCAGTGTGTGAAAAGGGCAAAAAATGATCTCAGGTTGAATTTAATGGGAGAGTTGGGGAAACTGGTTTCAGCAGGGATGGCTTTTCTACCTCACTTTTCTCACCCATTTAAGGGAACTCAAAGCGGCTGACAAAGCTTTCTATTCTTCTCCCCATGCCCTGTGAGGTAGGTGAGGCTGTGAGAGCTCAGAAGAGAGCTGTGACTAGCCCAAGGTCACCCAGCTGGCTTTGTGGAGGAGTGCGAAATCAAACCTGGTATTCCCAGATAAGAGTCTGGCTTCTTAACCACTACACCAAATTAGTCTTCATGCCTAATTATTTAGAAGCTACAGTTTTAGTGAACAGGTGTCTTCCCTGAACAGTTGTCCTAAGCTCTCTTGTTCCAGCCTTTAGTTCCATGAATTTTGTTGGGGATTATTTCCCAAAGATTCTGACCATGACCAAATATATTTACTTTCTAATCATGACCTGTTTTTAAAGAACAACGATTTGATATTCAATAGCTGCTGACAAGGCTTTCTATTCTTCTCCCAATGCCCTGTGAGGTAGGTGGGGCTGTGAGAGCTTAGAGGAGAGCTGTGACTAGCCCAAGGTCACCCAACTGGCTTTGTGGAGGAGTGTGGAATCAAACCTGGTATTCCCAGATAAGAGTCTGGCTCCTTAACCAATACACCAAACTGGCTTACCAAAGGTGTGTGTGTGTGTGTGTGTCTACGTACAGTGGCTACTACTATTTCTAAATTAAAATTATTGTTTCATCTCCAAAATGTGTTATCTGCTTAGTTCTTCCCTGGAATATAGAATATTTATCAATGTACAATCAGGATGCTTTAAAACAGATGATACCAAACTGGAAGATACCAAAAGAAAGATCAATACAACAATGGCATTCTTAATTAGAAGACCGGTTACTTTTTTTTTTTACTTCATTAGAGAACATAGGATGCGTTATATTGGTGTATTATAGAAATATTCCATGATAGATAAATGGGAGAATGTGTATAATGAGGTAAAAGAAAGAAGTAGACAACAAGGAATAGTAAATACAATCTCCAAGCTGATTTCAATGGAAAGTTAAGATGCAAGATAACCCAAGCATGGGAGAGAGGGAGAGTGGGGCAATTAAGCAATGTTATCATGGCTTTGGTCCCACCTTCATTTTAAACCTTCTTCAGCCCATCTTCAGGTCTGAGCGCTCACACCTTTTCATTTCTATCTGTTCTATTTGTGAACCTTCCATTCAGGAAAGTCCAAATGCAGGCTGGGAAGTCCAGATATAAAGCAGATAGAAATGAAAAGGTATGAGCAGTCAGACCTGAAGATAGGCTGAAGAAGGTTTAAACGGAAGATATGACCACAGCCCTCGTGACATAGTGGAATGATGTATGATTTATATTGTAGAACTAAAGTTAACAAAGATCTTTGAAGTGAAAAAAGGTACATTATTTCAGCTCAGAAATAAAATATGTTCTAGAGTAAGATCACTCACATTTGCAATGCTGGCCTTGCTTTTTTCTGTCCCTTTGCACATGCCTCCCCCCCCCCCAGCTTTATTTGTGATCTCCCGCATCAGGCCATTAGACGTTCCAGGTGGCCTATTGTATTCTAGGCCACTGTTGCCAGCTGGGCATGACCATTCAAGCCCTTCCAGAAGCGGATGTATATGTCCGTACACTTGGTGGATATTTCCATTCCGGAAGGCCTAGTATGACAGGAAAGCAGGTAATCTGGCCTGCTGAAGAACCACATGGTTGGTGGTAGTGGTACAGCACAGAAAAGTGGGTGAGCAGATGTGATCAGAGTGGGCCATATATCCGTCACTGGGAAATGATTACTGCAGAGAAACATAAGGAGCTGAACATTAGATGATAAACAGTAGCTGTCATGAAGGAAAATGGAAGTCAGTATTTTATATATTAGTTTTATTTTATGCATTAATTTTAGTATTATTCTTTATAGTAGTCAGATTAAGGGTTTATTTAGCTAGTACTTACACACAAACACATGCACACACGCACACACACACACACACTGGATGCCAGAACTAATTTGTCTACACAGTGAATTTTCTACAATATATCCAACTTAGTGTAAGCACATAAATCATCAGCCTGAATTTGATATGAAATTACTTCTAGTTCATGCACGCATCTAGTTCATGCATGCATACATGGTTGTATAGGCTGAACGTGACTTCCTGCATTTGTTCCTCTGTGGCACCAGTGATTGGCCTGTGCCTTCCCTCCATGATGCCAAGGGAAGGGCTGGGATCAGACACAGGTGAAAATAAGCATCTCTGAGCTGTCTCAGAGATGACTTCGAGGTGGGATTTGTTCACACACCACACACTGTCTGAAGTGCCCCCAAGAGGCCCCTTTTGCTATGTTCGAACACAGCCAAGGTCTTCCCTTGCCAGTGCGATTGACTTAGGCTGCATCCCCATTAGAAACTTAATCCAGTTTCCCTAAACCAAAATAACAGAACCGGATGCAAACGCGAATTTGCCTGATCCCATTACTTTCAGCCAGAATCGTGTTCAATCCAGATTCTGAGGACATGCATGACTCAAGGGGGGACTCCAGTGGCTACTTTTAAAAAAATGCTTTTTGGAGCTGCCCTGTCCTCTTCCTCCTGGCATGAACGCGCCACCCATAAGGGACCCCTTCACAGAGCCTAGCTGGGTGGCTGCTGCTTGTCTGGATGGAAGAAAAACGGCAGCAGACAGCCAGCAGTTCTTTCCCCTCCTCTCCTCATTGCTCAGGGCATGCAGAAGCAGCAGCAACTCAAGCCCCGTCACCGTCACAGCTTTTAAAACACACATCTCCCCAAACCTGCAGCAGCTGCTTTCCTTTCTTTTCCCTTTTTTAAAGGTCAGAACTTTCAATGGCAAGATCGTTATCAGGTGTGAAGTGCTTGGATTGCTACAGTGGATTGCTTGGATTGCTACTAGGGCTGCTGCTTTAAGGGGTGGATTTTACAGCTTGCTTTGGAAGCAAGCTATTGGGGGAGGGAAACTCTCATCCCTTAATGCGGAAGGGTTCCCACAGTAAAAAATGTAAAACGTTTCAGGCGCATGATCTGGAGTGAGACCTGTTGAAATGAGGATTAACATTTACAAGGCTTTGGGGCGATTTAATACGTGGAAAGAGTGTTAAGCCAAACTGACGTGGGGTCTGCGAGGATTGAAAACGGTATGAAACCAAGATAAGGTTGTAATGGGGATGTGGCCTTAGTGTGGATGAGCGTAGAACCATAATGCTATGAGGGATGGCTATTATCAGTGACCTCTTCTATTGAGTAATATTAGGGTAACTTCATAAGCCGTGCTTGAATTTTAGAACCATGCATTACATGAATTTGTATTTTAGTTTTAATTTCTTATTTGCTTACCCAGGGCCTGCTATAGTCTGACCCAGCATGTGGATAACAGGTCCCTGTTCCAGGATAAATCCAGAATAAGCACCAGTGCAGAAAGCACTGACGTTGTTGTTTTTAATCCTTTGGTGTGAGTTTTATTGTGTTTTATAATCCCTCTGAAACTGACAAAACCACAATCAGTCTCTCGAACCCTCATGATACAAACAACAGTATAACTGAATGAGTTTGGCTTAGTCAAATGGGCTAGCTGAATAATGAAACAGATAAACATCAGATAAAATATATGAAACATGAGGATATAATAAGCACATGAGATTTTACTGCAGAGTCCTGTGGATTTCCTTGAGGGCGTGACCATTCCCCGCAAATCCCACATTCATCTTTATAAGACAGCCAAAGAGAGGAGTATGGCTTTTATTGGCTCACTTTTGCTCTACTGCTTTTAATTGGAAAACAAATTTGGCTGTTAGGCAATGCCGACTTCAATAAGACAAATGTGTTACATTTCTTGGGAAAGAGGAAGGAAGCATTTGTCTTTATATAAAACAATAAGGAGCACAATAGGAGTGAAGCAATGTGCTGACAAAAATAATCAATTGATGCATGGTTTCCTTGAAGTTATTCTTTGTCTTAGTAACATTAATTCAGCATCACAGAAACAATTCTATGATGTGTTTATTTATTGTCTAGCTGCAAGGGGCCGTAGTAATCAGTCAATCCCTACCGAGTTGCACTAACGGTGCATGTATTTTGTTGAGCTTTAATTCATGCCAAGTGCCAGATCCAGTTGTGATTAGTGGCTTGGACAGAGTCCTTTCGTGTGGGCCCTCTCAGGTCAGAAGGCCCTGGTGGGCATTACTTGCCAGGAGTGGCAGGAGTGATGTACAAATAAAGAGACACTATGGAGAATTAAAATGGCAGCTCATCAATTTCACTGGTCGTGTCCCCATGCAAGCCATTTGGCTCTGATTGGGCTCGTATTTGAGTGGGTGTGGGACCGAGATCAAATGTCGCCTGCCCCCATGCCATTCCTGGTAATGCGGGCTGGATGAGGGCTGAGTATGGATACAGCCTCCCCCATGCAAACTGCGCCAAACCCTGGCACAGGGGAGCAGTGACATCTCCTCTCCACCCCCTCTCTCCTCATGGGAAGCCGGATTGACGTCTCCCCACCCCTGTGCTGCCAAATGCAAATACCGCATCCCCCCCTTAGTGGCACAGAGAAGCCAGGACTGTGCAGCAAAAATAAGAATTAAAAAACACCAGCTGTTTGAGCAAAGCCGCTATGAGGTTTGGTGGCAGTTGAGCAGTTTTGTGCACCTACACTCTAACCGGGAACAGCGAGAAAACCTGGCAAGCAGCAAAGGGGGGGGGGGGAAATCAAGCCACTATCCTGCTTGCCTTGGCGATCAGGGCAGGGGGATGGAATACTTGTATAAAAGAGTCTCGTGGGGCAGCCGAGGCCATTGGACCCCCTCATCATTTCGGCTTTAACAGCATTTACTCCCAAAAAATCTCAGTAGTTGCGATCTCCAATGCATAGGGCAGAAGCAGCAAGCACAGGACATGAAACCCCACCTCCCAATGATGTGAGCGCCAGTCTCCTCCCAAATAGCCCAGGACCATCGCCATGCACAGGCTTGGCTCACAAACCAATGCATGATGAGAACAGTTTTTTCCAGTACCTAGTTTGGGCGATCTGGCCCGCAGAAATCGGACCAAATTAAAAATACATGGGGACGCCCCATCCCGAACCCAATTTCGATTCAAACCAAAATGTGCATGGGGAGACACCCACTGTCTCATACTAAGTTTTATCCCAGCCTGTGTTCAGACATAACAAAATAGGTGTCTCAGAGAGACTGTGTGGGGGAGTTGTTTGTGAAATATAGTCTAAGGTAAATCAAGTGAAATCCAATATAAAAGCTTCTTCCGCTGTCCAGTGTAAGGATCCAGTTAGTTTAAGAGCCAAAAATTTGAACATGAGCTTTTGTGGGTCATGATCCTGAGACAAAAGAAGCTGTTCTCAGGCATAATACATCTTTTTAGACAGATAGAAGAAGGAGAAGAGAAAGAGATGGATTCCTTTGTCCCTTATTTGCATGTCAAAATGATTTTTGCATACAAACTATAGAACCTCATCAATACAATTTATTTATCCTCTATGTAAGATAACTGATTAGTTAGTAGTGGTGAAAGGTGATGTATAACTTTGCAACTACTCTAAGGTTCCTGCTTCCTATTCAATTCCCTGTGTAGCATAAGTTTTGCCAGTTTGGAAAACAGGTAACTTTGCTGCATTTTCACATGGCCATCTTGCAATAGGATCCATTGATCCCACCAATGGGCCATATACATGGCTAGTGTCTTGTAGCCTGGAGGTCTTCAAGGTTACAGAAGAAAAGTTCTGATAGTTTTTGTCTGATGCTAAATCATGTTGGGTGGAAGGAGAGCCACCCCTGCCATTGAAGAGTCTCTTTAGATGGTGGGGATTGGAGCCCAATGGGGTGAAAGCCACTTATGGAGTTATTTTTTGTAGCCTGCTCTTAGGTTGCCTCTGAGGGTATGTTGCGCACTTCAAAGGCAAGCTGCTGGCATGGTGTGAATGACACCACCACCTCAGGGCTCTTAGCACCAAGCTTTTTCTGGCCATCTGGGTGCAGCCTGTGTAGGTCTGGACAGGAATTCCATCAGGATCAAATGGCTAACATACAATTCAGTTGCCTGAACTGTCGAAATCTCTCATTTAGTGCTTTTTGGTGCCATGAAAATATGTATCATGGATCCATTTTTGTGCCAAAATGTGCTATAAATCCTGGATCCAAAACTTTTAGAGTTTAGTCTTTGGTGACATATGTGATCTTTAACTGGTTATTCCTCAGTCCATGCGCACAAATGTGTGGTGTATGGTATTTCTTAGTTCATAGCCAGATCACTGGGGACCAATCATGATTCTTTGCTCAAGACTAGGCCTGTCTGCCAGCTAAGATGAATACAGGAAGACTGAAGCTTTGAGACAGGATGAATGGTGGGGCAAAACATAGTTTAAAATGAGTGATAATAAAAATAATATATACTGTGCTTTCTCGTTGCTGTATGTTCAACTATGGTTCTAAGATATTGTCAGATAATATTTCATTTCCCAAATCCATAATTAGCTGCCTGCATTTCAGGTTCTAAATTTATTCCAGGTCCAGGTGTTATATAGATCCTGTGATTTTACATGGGAACTTTCCCAAACTCCCTTCACATCTCCCTTTAAAAAAAATGTGTCAAGGGGATTTCTTCTTTTTAAAAAGCTGGTTTATAACTTCTGCCCCAAATCCTAAAAAATATACATACCCTGGAGAATGGCAATTATATTAGATGATACAACTGGTGGTTTGTCTTATTCTTCTGTCCCTCATTTATTTCCCCTCTTTCCCTCTGCCTCCCAGCTACTTGTAGATCAGAACTCTTAAGCCTCACATTTGTGTGTGGGTTATTCAGATTTCTTTCAGCATAACAATTTAAAAAATAACTACAGACTCAACAAAGTGAAGACCTTTTGGGCATAAAACAAGAGCCTTATCTTTGTGGCTTCCTACTAGTTCTGGTTTCATTATCCTTTGGGGTTAGCAGCTGCTTCAAAGAAGATGAAAAACAATTGTTAGTCGTTCTAGGTGGTCTGGAAATGAAAACGTCAAGTCTTATTTAGGGAAGATTAGACCTCACCATGGCCAGAAGCACACAGGTAAAAATCATTCAGTTACGGAGCCACCATTATGCATTTATGCCTCCTATCCTTGCTTCCATGTATTTCAGGAAGTTTAAAACAACTGAGAACCTGTGGCAAATGAAAGTGCAAATGTGTATCAGACTGGAAAACTTAATAATGATATTTGGTGCCCCTTTCTCTGCCTCACAGCAGCGTTCTTCAGACTCTGTATGTGGCCACAAAGGCTGTGGATCCTTGCCTTAGGGGTGACATTGGCAGTATAGTGTCCAGAGTATAACCAGCAAAACTTGTTATGGTTCCATTCCATAAGAACGTAAGAGGAGCCCTGCTGGATCAGGCCACAGCCTTTCTAGTCCAGCATCCTGTCGCACACAGTGGCCCACCAATTGCCCATGGGCATCTCAAGTGCTCTCAAATCCCAGCAAATGGCCTTAGAAGCAGCCTGCTTGTCCTCACGGCCTGAAAGATGTACTTAGGCATCCATTATAGTAACTATTGATACATCTGTCATCCATAAAGTTGTCTATCTCTTCCTTAAAGCCATCTAGGCTGGTAGCTGTTACCACCTCTTCTGGCAGCAAATTCCATAGACGGATGACCCTCTGAGTGAAGAAATACTTCCCCTTGTCTGATCTAGCTCTCCTACCCATCAGCTTCCATGTTCCCAATCAACCTGGAGTGCCTCTACAAAACCCCTGCAACAACAGCAAGAGAGGAAGTTGGAGTGTTTCTGAGTCACATTGGGTAAAATATACACAGACAAATGAAACTTCCCATTTTACAAAGATGTGCATGATTTGACTGTGACCTATAAACCAAACACCATTATTCAGAGCAGGTTTACCCTGACCCTTCTCTGTTGAAGCAATTTAGGCTCTGCTGGCACTAATTCAGTAGTGGAGACTGGAGAAAAGAGATTGACAAACCATATTTCCCTGGGAAAGAAGTACATGTCTTTGTTTGCAACGGAACTTGGCAGAGGCCTTTCTTTGCTCCCTCAGGGTTTCCTGTCACACTAAGCAAAGTGAATTCAGTTAGATCGACTGGCATTTATCCATGAGACGGGAGAGGACAGATCACTCAAGACAATGATTTCAACATTATTTTACCATAACAATCAGGGACTGGGTCTTTCATTTGGCATGATAGTGCGATCACTAATCGTATAAAAAACAACCCTTCAACCTTTTTTAGGCTTGAAACCTGGCCTTACAAAAGCCACAGCGACCACAAATATATTGGCCCATAATTCTGAGATGTTTGACTGTAATCCCTATTTGTAACTTTTAATTAGTTGAAGGGTTGGTTGGTTAGTCTGTCAGGAAAGCAAGTAAAGAGGGCACCTGCATGCACGTTTGCTCAGAAACAAAACTCTGTGGCCTCCAGCAGAACTGGAGGCTCATTGGCTTGAGTGGGGTGGAAAATCGGCTCCCCTACAGTGCTTGGCCTTGTCTCAAAGGATTACTGCTGGTGGCTAAGCTTAGTGGCACTATTAAGCTTAGTGGCACTGAACACCATGAAAGCTGCAGTAGGTTGAATTTGAGGTGGGTCTTGTGCACCAGCCAACCGTTCTTCATTTTGGTGGCAACACTGTACTATCAACAGCAATGCTTTGTTGAGCAGAATGTATATCAGCACCCCGTAAAGTGTGTGTCAGGACTATAGTCTAAAGTTTTAGGAATGCTGCCTAACTACTGTGTAGCATAAGTAAGCAGTGCATCATGTTTTCCAAGCAGTGTTTCACAATGCTCATCTTTCAGCAAGTCTAATTGATTTGGCTTAGCCAGAACCCCAAATCAAATACATAGAATTTGAACATACAACCAATTTGATTGTAAGCAATAATTAAAAGCAACAGGGATGATACTGAACAGCCCATCAAGTGAGGGTCCCCCAATGATTAACTACTATAGACTTCAATAGAGTTCTGTTTATGAATGATACGAGAATTGTGATTTTGCTCATATGATGCAGTATTACATATGGCAAAGACACATTCTTAAAAAAAATAGCCAGATATTGAAATCTGGCGGTTAGGGGAAAAAACCTATCACTTCTAGTTTCTCTAATGCATTTCATATACAGTAGTGTGGTGTTTTCTCACAGTGGTGATCAGCAGGAATTGAACCACCATATTGTAGGAGACACAACTGTATTTCATTTTTAAACTGCCTTTCATCTCATAATATCGCAGGGTGATTTACAAAATCGTCCAAACCAATGGATAACTTCTACAAAGCTGGCACAGGTGGAGAGCAGGTTCATTTGATCTTCCCTAACATATTTTCAAAGCATTACAAATACAGGTAGGATCTGCACAGAGAAAGGATGGAGCACCTGAAGCATTCTGTTCTAGAAGTGTGCATGGAGCCATTTTTCCACATTCTAGTTGAGGTGAATAAAATGTGGAAAAATTCAGCTCTGGCTGAATACCACTCCCCACGGATGTGAGGGTATTCAGATCTGGCCACAGATATATGATCAGGTACATCGGAGGGATTCTCGGAGGGGTGGGGGTGAAAGTAGGAGTGGGGGGTGCCTTACCCTTGGCTGGCAGTGCCGGCGCCAATTGCTGACGGTCCCAGCAGCCCAGGACTACATTTCCCAGCATCCCTGGGGTGCTGGGACCGGCAGGGCCGTGGCGCGCGCATGTGCGATTGGCGCCGGCGCTGCTAGCTTCAGAACTGAGCTGCACACGATCAGGTACATCGGTGGGACTCTCAGTGGGGTGGGGGTGAAAGTAGGAGTGGGGGGTGCCTTACCCTTACCAGAGAACCGAGGATCATCGGTTCCCTGGCAGAGGGAAGGCAGGGAAGCTGGCTGCCAGACTCGCCCACCTGTCAGAGTGGCAGAGCATGCGCTCTGCCTCTCTGACAGCTGGGCATGCGCTGGCAATCCAGCTTTTCCCCCTCTGGTGCGAAAACGTTAGTTTCCAAACCGTTTTCAGGGGGAAAGCCAGATGTAAGACCTGATTTTTTCAGGTCTTACATCTGGGTAGGATTTCGGCGGCAAAAATGGTTTAAACAACTGTTTTTGCCTGCCGATATGCGGACGCGGCTTCCTCAAAGGGGTCCTAATTCCGTCCCCTATGCGGAAGCCAGGTCTAAATCCGTTCCACATCTGGCTCTAAATCCTTTTTTAGAGCCTGTGCAGAAAGGCCCTTAATCTCTGTTTCTAAAGTGCTCCTAGATCCAGACTTACATGTTTACCTCTTTGAATTCAAGCACTATACCAATGATTGAAGTAGCATGGAGAGTGAACAGCATGACATTCAGACAGACTCAGTGCTCTTCCCATGGAACGCATGATGAGGGGCCAACATTGAGTAGATACTGCACTCTCATTGCGCATGCAAAGAACAGTAATGGTGCTGTGTGGATCCTGCCACAACCACAAGTTTGGCACAATAAAAGAAAACAAGGTTTTCAACTGGAGCCTTGTATAAAAACCTACACCAAAAAGAATGATTTCCCTCTACTTCTTAATATTTCACCTTCTGAAGCAGGTGGGACCCAGTTATCCTTATTGCAAATCTGGTTATAAGCATACTCCATCTAGAGTTTTATGGTAAAGCATTATCTAGCAGGTTCCAAAGTCTGACTGTATAATTTGACTGACTTTTTTTTACTGGAGCAATTTATTCTACAGTAGCAAATGTTTTTGTCATTATATTCCTATATATAATGACATAAAGAAACGGCACGGAAAAGGTAATATATGACCTGGGTCATACAGAGCCATTGGGAATATATACTGTAAAAATCATATTTATCATGCTAGCCACTGCCAAAAGCTATTAAACAGTACTGATGTAAATGTTAAAATCATTCATTTTCCAGAATCTATGATAGGTTTTACATCTGTAGCCTTTTTATTGTGAATCCAGGAAATAACTCTGATCATGTTAGAATGCTGTATTGCCATTAATTTCTATTCATGGTTAACCCGTTATATGGGGAATTTGGGATCAGAGGTTTCTTCAGCAGCACCAAATTTAAGTCCCTTATCTTCATGGCAACCTGAATAGACTTTTATTTAGTCCAGCTTCATGAAAGTCATTGTGCTAAGCTAAGGAACAGATATAAAAAGACTAAGCAAATCCCTCCTTTCACTTTTTTTTACTTCTGTCCTGAAGAGAAACACAGGCCATAGAACCTATATTTTGCAATCACAGCATTTCAGAATTTGCTATCAAAAGTAGTGTGACAAAGTATGCATTACCACAAAGTGGGGAGAAAAGGTTAGACAGGCTATGCATCATTATGACACGCACACCAGAGAGAAAGAGAGAGAGAGAATTGTTAGAATTTGAAGGTATATCTACGGTACATGTAGCCTAACAAGTGGTTAAGGAGCAGATTATGATTGTCAGGGCCACATTTTCCCAGGTCAGAATAATCTTTCTACCACTTAATTGGTAAAAAAAGAAAGAAAACAAATCCCATACAGATGGGGCATTCTATAAACTTGAAAGAAAAAAAGAAAAAGACCTGAAGTAGGCACAACATGGGTGTGTCCCCACCTGAGCTTTTTAAAACATTTTTTAAAATGAAACTAAACCCAAAGCAAATGCACATTCTAGCTGATCCTACTTCCTTGACTTTAAATTGCAGTCAACCCCGATTCTGCTGTTCCCACAGAAAACTCTTCAAGAAAGCAAATCTTTTCCTCCCTGCCCTTTACCAGCTGGAGTGCCCATCCCTCCTGATGGGGTTCTATCCTGTGATGACATGGCCAAGGATGGGGAATCCCAGCTCCCCCTCCCTCCTGCTTTTGCTGCTGCTGTTTCCTTCCCCATAACAAAGCCAAACCTTCCAGCGAGCACGGCCATGGGGATCGTTTCCAGAGCCTCCCTGTACCTCCTTCAATGCCCCATTTTACAATGTTGCACAAAATCACCTCCCTAAGCCTCCTTATCCATGCCTTCCCCTCACTTTCTCCTTTCTCTCACCCACCCATGCAGGAAGGAGCCAGCCCAGCCAAAAAAAAGGAGAAATTGAGAGGAAGAGTGGGTGGGAAATGAAACTTTGTTATCAGTGTGAAGTGGGTGAAAATGAAACCATGAAGTGGCCTGCCAAGGGAAAATTTAAACTCCTCTGCAAAGGGATGGTGGCAAGGGTCTGTCCTTCAGGATGAAACCCCACCTGTTTCATGATGCATCTGCCCCAATACTGCGGTACCATTCCCAGAGGTATGAAGATAAAGTGTTTTAGTAGCAAAAATGGGAGTGAGAGCTGTTTTTTCAGGGTTTTTTATTGTGGTTTTTAGCGATGGTGCGGGAAGTGCGGGAAGTCAATCTGTAATGGGGACAAACCATTTTCAAATCATTTTTTTAAATGTGAGTGGAAATGTAGCCCATATGTCTGGCAATCCACACTGTCATCATGCCTTCCAAAAGGCAAATTGGCCCACCCACCTCCTTTTTTTTAAATAAATAAATTTGAATATGGAAATATGTGTGAGAAGGAGAGTTGGCTTATTTACCCCACATTTCTCACACATATAAGGGGCTGATAACGCCTTCTGTTCTTGTTCTTTCTTGTTCTCATTGTACCTGCCAATGTCTTGAATGCCCCTGTAATGGCTCAGGAAACTGCAGGTACATGTGCATTCCTCTGTTACCATGTAACGTTTTATAGTTGAGCACTCACTGGTTATCCAGATTTTCCTGAAGGACAGCAAGAACAAACCAACAAACCAAAACCTCATGTAAGAGAGAAGTACACATAATCCAACTGTGCCAACATCTCCTAAGCAAATAACATATTTCAGAAGCATGATCTCTAAAACAAGGCAAACTTCATTGCTTATTATGGTGACCACTGAGTGTCCTATATAAAATGCTCAGCAACTAAACTGTAGCAAATGGGGTTGTCTAGCTACCAAATTGTTATAACCAAGTGTTTTTCTGCTGCAGTAGGCTTCTTTGTGAACATTGTGTCCTTCTGGAGATGTGGCTACAGTTCCTATACCAGAGTGTAGAACATTCTGAATTGTTCACTCAGGGCAATTCCACAATAGCCAGTATATTGTTTCAGTAAACATACTAGGAGTCTCTCTTCCACATGCTGGTTGAGTCTAAGGGGGATCCCATACAAAACTTCCCCTAGTCAGCACCAGTATGCTGAACTGAGGCTCCAAACAATTTCCCATAGGAACATAAGAGGAAACTTGCTGGATCAGGCCACAGCCCATCTAGTCCAGCATCGTGTCTCACACAGAGGCCCATTGCTTATGGGCATTTAAAGCAGAAGACAAAGGCAAAACCTTCACCTGCTTTCAACAAGTGAAAAGGGTAAGATCCTGAAGGGCAAAGTTAAGCAACTAAAATATGTTTTATTGGCAGGCTAGCATCATTCTTCTTTTCATGACGTCCTGCCTACACAGTGGTGTCCTTTCATGGATACCCGTCAACTGCTTCTCAGTGTCAATATACTGGTTGTTAGCTGTGTAATCACTGGTCAAGGTGGAAAAGGTGAAAAAGTAGCATGATGTGGCAGCAAGCCTTTTTTTTTTAAACGAAGTAAAGAAGGAATAAGAGAAGCACAATATTGCACGCTCAGTTTTAGGAACTGAATACAGATGGATAAGGAACCATGTATTTAAATACACAAAAATTTGGGTATCTGGATTTACTAAGAAACATAATAATTTAAAAATGAATATTTTCCCCTGCATCCCAGGGTAGGGGGAAAAGAAATCTGATTAGTAGATGAGGAAATTATACCATATGGACCAATGACTGCAGTCTGTTGTGAAGGAAACTAGAGGCCTAAGTGCGAATAGGCCCATGGGTCTAGGGAGATTTGGCCACTGTACACACAAGGCATGAAATATTTTTGAGGTGATTCTTCCAAGCTCTGAGGGACAGAATGTGGATTGTAAAAAAAGCCATAGTGGAATGCGTCTTATACAAACAAACAAACAAACAAAAATCAACTAAACCAATCCTGTGCAGTTCCCTAAAATAGAAATATGACTTACCACAGCGGGGAAGTCTGTGACCATGTAATCAGCATGTCTGCTGTGCAATTGCTAATTACCAGGGTCTCATATTCTCCCTTGTTTTGTTTTTTTTAATATCAAACTCATCCTCAAAGACTTCAGTTTGTTCCCATTTCTTCTTGCTTATTTTACCAATCACATCGGTTGACAACCTCTCTTTTTCCCCTTGTCAGTTAACACCGAGCTAACAGGAAGATACTTTATCATTTAGAGCTTAATATCTCTGAGATCACGTACAGAAGTGTTGCTTTGCTCTTGCAGGATGTTTCCGTACTAGGGGTGTGCATGAATATTCATAACATTCATTATTCATACAAATTTGGACAATACATGAATCAAATGTTAAGGTATTTGTATATTGACATTTGTACAAGTACAAATGTTTCCGGACATTCGTACAAATAGTTTGAACATTCATTAAATTGGGGAGGTGGGAAATGGATCTGGAGTATATTTGACATGAATTGAGAGCCTATTAAAAGTGGATAGAGGTCGGATTTGACACTTTCAGAGTGGATTTGTTATGGGATATGTATTCATTCGTGTTGGATATGTATTCGTTTGTATCCGATGTGTATTTGTTCATATCAGATATCCGTACAAATTTGTATGAATACATTTGTATTGAATAGAATTTTACCACATTTGAAAGGGTATATTCATACAAATGCCAATTTTCCAACATTCGATTTGTTATGAATCAAATGCCCCCAAACACATTTGAACACATTCCTATTCTGCACTTGTGGGAGCTGGAGCACTCCATGTGGATCTGCTCAGACTGGAATAGGTCTCTGGAGTGGTCCAGTTGCTCCAGAACAAGGCTGTCCACACTTAGACGGCTTGGTCCAGGAAGGCCCTGCACTGCTTTGAAGCTCAAGCAAGGGCTACAACAGGTATGAATAAAAGTTTCTTCCCCAGGAGCCCTAGGGGGACCAATTTTGGTGGCATAATTTGGTGTCCCATCAAAATGGGTACCTTGTGCTAAACTAAATAGGGAAGTGTGCACGCTTTCATACTCCTCCCTGTTCCATTCCAGAGGTATCTCAAAACCTAGGCAGCCATTGTGTCTGCTGCAGGTGGAACAACCTGGCAGAGGGCAGAGCTTCTTCTGTTCCACTCCAGAGTGTGGAACAAGAAGCCCAGAAGGAGTTTACTGACCAGTGTGGATCTTTCCACAGAAAACTGAAACTATGTGTGTTCTATATCGAACAATTGCATTGAATTCTAATCCTACCACATTAGAAGGGGCTCTATTCAAATATTCATGCACAACACTACAAGAGAGTAAATAAATAAATAAATATCAGACACATTGCCCCCCTGTCTCCCCCCAAAAAGATACTTTTTGTCCCCATGTACACTTCAAAATTGTTTTATTTTCCCCACCTTTCTCTGGGTGCAATGCCAATTCCATCCATTATTTATGTTCACAGACCAGTCATACATGCGTGTATAATATTTGTTGGGAGGAAGACAGTTCGTATTCATTCCAGAACAAGAGAGCATCCTTTTGGTTCCACGATTTCAGGTACAAAAACCTCTCAGGCTTGCAGGTATTCAGGGACTGAAGAGCAAGGCAATTTGGCCTCAAGGAGACAAAATATTCAGACAAACCCTTTGATGATGAAAAATGCCACCCAAAATTACACTGCTGTCAAAATACTTCAGCAGCAGATGGTTCAGAAAGGGATAGTGAGATTTGTTTTCTGCCAAGGAATTTGGGAGGGAAAAATATATTCTGATCTATGGTATTACTTGTAATGTGATGATAGGCAGATTGCCTTTAAGTCCCCGGTAGATAGGGAGCAATCTCTTCATATAATTTTACATGGAGATTGCATGTATATTTTGACATCCTTCTGTCACTGATGAACAAGGATGTTACACTACTCTGACATCACTCCCTAAGGTCTTGCCTGAGGAGGAAGGAAGAACATGGCTCATCCAGAAACACGATTTTGCTGGGAGGAGTGGAAACGGCTTAGTTCATCTCAAGCAGCTTAAATGGTTGCATTAACAGTAGTCAGATTTCTATAAATGGAATGTTATTACAGGTCTCTCATTAATTCTGACCCATGACATTTCATTGTCAGAAGCTAGGCTGAAATGCCCTTTTCCCCTACTGCTGTTGACATTTTTAAAAGTCTTGTGATGCCTTTCAGACACCATTTCTTCACAGTCACCTGAAGCAGAGTATCTCCTGCTCTTGCACTGTGCCCCTGGGTCTACCTATCACAGAACAGAATAAGGTGTCTTATTGTTCATACACACTCATAAGCTGTAAATAACATTGTAGGGGTCATTAATGTGGCATCTGTTCAATCTGTTCAATCTTCTTGTTCTTGTTCCTGTTCTTGTTGTTCTCCTCCTCCTCCTAGCTGCACTAGAGGCAGTTTGGACTAATGACTAAGGAGCTGGACTTACCTGGCAATACTGGGTTTGATTCCGCCCTCCTCCATGAAGCCAGATGGGTGACCTTGTGCTAGTCACAGCTCTCTTCTGAGCTCTCACAGCCCCACCTACTTCACAGGGTGTCTGCTTTGGGGAGAAGAATAGAAAGCTTTGAGTCTCTTAAATTGGTGAGAAAAGTGGAGTAGAAAAGCTGACACCCTCTTTCTCCTCCTTCCACTCAAGGGATGCTCCTGCCCGTGTGGAGCACTTCTGCTATAGAAGTGGCCCTGCACAGTGCAGATGTACCCTGCGGAAGTTTCCCCCCTCTTTGCCTTTTGACTTAGTGCAAACAGGCCCTTTGTGCCTGTAAATAAAAAGTTGCTATTTTAATTTTTTAAAACATCTTTCTTCTATTAAAAATAACTGTATTAAGATTCGCCTTGCTAATTTCCCCCTTTCTGAGAACTGCCTGCTAGCAATATCTTTGTCAAGCCAAGCCTCTCTTTTGAAAAGACCCTTGTCTCAGAGCACGTGCAGAGTCTCAGAACGCTTCTTGTAAAAGATCCAACATGAAAAGCTCATTGCAGACTGATGGTGTCTGGAACAGAGGCCTGTAGATCTAATTCTAGATTCTAATTTGCATTACATTTCCGGTGACCATGACCAGAGAATCTCACGAATCGCGGTAATCAGTAATGTTCTTGCACTACTTGGTTTGACAACTAGACGAAGAAGCTGCTTTTCAACTTAAAAATTATTTTTACAGTCATCCATGACAGTGGCTGGAAGGGACAATCAATCTTGCCCATGTAAGGCATGATATACAGCTCTAGTTCAGGTGGACATCTGAACAACATTTCTGATGGTAATTCAGAAAACATGAGCAATTACCTTCAAACCTGCAGGTAAAAGCAGGAGGTAATTATTTTAATGTCAGCCCAAGGTTGCTCATCTTAGGGATGGCACGACACTGCTTTGCTCCAGGAAGGCCTGGGGTGTCATTGCACAAAGGGATGTGAGAAAGCTCCCCAGAGCACTCTGTGCACTTGAAGGAAACGAATAAATATAAATAAGATAACTTGATAAAACACTCTGTAATTTTGACAGGCCTAGTGGGAGGCAGTGGAAGGCATGGAAATAGGTTTCCCTAAAACTGTTTTTACTCAGAACCAAAGTTGATTATGAAAATAAGAGTCATTAAGATGCAAAGGAAAAACATCTGGCTCTACAGCAGATGGGAAATTCAGTGATCAACATGCTTATGCCGAAAGCATGGCATCTCCATAGTCGCTTGCAGATTGTCGAAATGCTTTTTTTTCCTGATAAAACTAAGCTTTTGAACAATTTGACATGCTTTGCGTTTGCTTGGTATTCCCTTCTCTCCTCCTCCTCCTCGGCATGTACCTTCCCTCGGCTTTGTTCAGCTACCGTTGCTAAAACAAAGTGAGATGAGTCACTATTCAGGAAGGCCTAGAACTAGAAAAGTCATGTGGCTTTTCATTAAAGCACCGTCAAGGCAAATTCATGTCTTGAATAACTTGCCTGATTTCTATGGAGTTGCATGGTAAATTTGCTGGGAACCATGATGTGCCGCACAAAAGGAAATAATAGTGCACAACAATGGCTTAGAATAATGTGAGACTCACAGATAATGGACGGAGCTGTCTTTGAATTTTACCGTCAGATGTTGAAATGGCACAGATAGGCTAGACAGAGCTGGTCGTGTGCGGTGGAGGGAATAAGAAGAAAAATGCACACACCGTTGCTAAACACACTGTAGGCACCCTTTAGGATTCCTGCAGTCAGGATGGGACTTTTTGGGATTCAGATCCTCAGATGTTTACTTTTGATCATTTGAGGTAATAATGATCCCTGGTTGAAATGCTGTTCTTTGTTACTCTTGAAATCTGAAGGGATGACCCTCACTTTTTGACAATATAAAAAGCGGCAGGAAGTTATTATGCCTTTGTGGGTTAGCCTACTGACACTCTGATTTGGGTCATTGATTCTTTGGGTGTCATTGAAACTTACTCTGACACCAGTGGGCATAGGATGGGATAGAAATGCATGCATGCCTGCACATAAACAAACGCAATGCTGCAGCCACCACACACCAATGTACATTTGTCATAGATAGAGGAGGAATTGCTTCTATAATATTGAGACTAATATATATGCAAGGCCCACATGGAATTTTAAGGCTGTTGTGGGACTGCGCTGGAGATGCACTGACTGCACATTTGTGCATCATAGAGTCTACCTAGAGTACTTATTTAATAATAACTGACAATTTCGATCTTTCCCAGTGGTTGTCTAATACTTTTAAAGCAATCTAAGCCAAAGGGAAAAGGAGAAATTCATTCAGTTTTCACAGAGATGTGAATTTGCAAAACTCTGCTTCCCTGAACTTAACACGGGAACCGGAATGCAAATGGTTTTTGAAACTCACTTTGCTTTGAATTTTGCAATGCAGTTTGCTAACAAAAATATGCCACCGGAAAAAGAGGAAACTGTGCATGAAAATGTAAACATGAAAATAACATGCTGGGGAAAATTTCTTTGCAAATCAGGGCACGTAAGTCAAAATAGTGTACAAAAATGCATGCAAGGGAAAGTTGCTTTTTAAACAGCCATAACTTTTTTGTAGAAATAGGGGGAAATGAATTTAATCTGGAGATACACAGAAATGAGAAAATTCAAATGTCAGTTTTGTCCATTTCTACTAAACCAGTTATTATTAACATTTTCTAATACTGAGATTAATTCTGCTATAACCATCCTAATGCATTCATGATATTGCTGGATTCCTTCTCCTGTCTGTCCTCGCTAGTGTGATGTATGGGCAACCAGATGGAGAATTTGGCCATTTCTGCACAGCACATATTAATCCACATCATGCTGGGCAGATCCAGGTTTGGATCAAGTGATCCAGCTCAAGATTGGCTGGGTGGTTGATGGGGTACAACAAGGGTGGCTGGTGGCCCATGACAAGAGTCATTCCAGCCTAAAAATGTGCCATCCAGAGCTGTTTTAGCTAGGGACCCAGAAGCAGCCCACGTCCAGGATTTCCTTCTGGGTGGTATTCCTCATCTGTAAGTAAATTAAGGGCTTCCTTTCCACAAATTAGTGGGTGAAGTGGTATCAAGCTCCTTGTCCCCAGTAGACCAGATCAGCTGCTCATGTGCTATCCTCACATGAGTGGCTGGTCCAGTATTCTATCGTGGAATGCTGTGTGGATTGATTTCAAGTGATCCATGATTGTTGCAGGATTTATTTATTTATTTATCCTGTTCTATACCCAAGGGTGTTAGGGTGGGTTACAAAATATAAAATAAACACATTAAAACCATGGCAGTCCCTTAATGTGGTGAGGAAAACGATTGTGCCATTTTCATGCTACTGTATAGCCTGATCTTAGGGCCCTTTCTATACCAGGTCTTATTCCAGATTCTGGTTTGAAATAGGGGCCTGCATCTACATGTTGGTGCAGACTACAGCAAGCCTGCCACAGTCTGAACCCTCATGAGGGTATCAGGTCCCTGGTCTAAGATTTAGACCAGAGTAAGGAATGATCTTTGTGTTTGTGGAGGTGCAACTGAGGTGTTTGCCTGTCATCGCAGCATGCGGGATGGGTTATGGTGACGTCAACCCAGCTTCCTATCAGGGGAGAGGGTGGGTGGCGAGAAAAAGATGTAAGTTCACGCTGTGGCTTGCATGGGGACAGGCACATATGGTTTGAATCCACGTTGCCCCAAACCACACGGGGATGCTTTATTGCGAGTTACAACACGGATTTTTATGACACGCATCACAAGCGAAGCAACTGGCTTCCATGGGGACGTGGCTGTGTTCACACCTAAGATTTAATCCAGATTCACCTTCAGAGTAAAATAACTCATCAGCTAGGTTACTAGTCATTTCTTTCCATATTATCTAACCAAAAGTGGATTTTCTGAGTTAAATAATACTGAAAGAAAACAGTGCATTAATTTGCTGCTGTGCTACTTCATTCTGAAAAGGGTCTGATCCTGGATTAAAATTTAGGTGTGAAAGCAGCCCATATATCATTAAATGCCATAAATTAAGGTTTGATTCCTGATGACTGCATGGACTAATTCCAATAGTCCTCTTGGATCCTATCCGTCCACTTTATCCCTTAACACCATAGCATAAAGAAGAACCCTGTGACCAAGATGAGATGGTATGAGATGTTTCCAAAGCAATTTGGCCCCAAGGTCTTTACAGGTTTTATAATAGATTCAGCATTTTGAATCAGAGCTAGCTGATACATTAGCTAAGGTAACTATCCCAGAGCCCAATACAATAAGTTGCTACAATAAAAGGGCATGTACATGGAAGTAACGCTGCATTGACAAGTAGAAAAAAAGGCTCAAAAATGCCTTAAAATGTTAGTGTGTGGTACTCATGTTCTCATCCCATCTCTAATAACTGGAGAATCTTCGACGTTTGCAGCAGATTGCTCCAGAGGATCTTCGAAGAATCTCCAGAGCGTCTACGCCCCCTGCCCCCCCAAACACCTGGGGTGACAATCGGGCCCCATGTGGGTAGATCCGGATTCGCCACATGAGTGCTCTGGTGTTTCCACTCTGAGCAAGCTAGCACTCATTGCTATTGGGTGCTAGACCACCCGTGGAAACGCATTGGGTACTTCCCTTAATCAGGATTAAGGGAAGTACCCATTCCTCAAATCCGGATCATCTTATATCTGGACTAAGGGAGGTCAGTGGAAAAAAACCCTAACTGAATCAAACTAAAAACTATTTTGTGCAAATCTAAAGCCACAATGAAGGTTTTGGGTTTGCGAGCCTTAATTTAGAAAGGGGAAAGAATTTTGTTAGCTGATATGCATATTTGGAAAATTATCCTTGATTAGGGAGATTCACAAGCATGTTTTGTCTATACTACTAAGTTTACCAAGACTTGGTGCAGTTGAACTAGATTATATCAACAAGCCAAACATGATAGAGCACTGAAATTACAAACAACTGCAGAACCATGCAAAGTGAGCATAAGCAATAGTGCTGGGACGGTTTGAGTTGCACCACTTTAAAGAGGGGCATATGTACTCAATCAAAACATAACAAGGTACAGGAATGCGATGATGTACACAAACATCTCAGTCAACCTCCAGATGTGACCTTCATGATTGCTGTCTGTGGCAAAACTATACACAAATATGATCAGTTGGCAAGATTTCATTTTAAGGTTAAGAAAGAGAAGAAGGGGAAACTTGGAACAAGAGAATGATAAAAAGGTAGATATAAAACAGTTCAGTTAGGTGCCCCTTTTGAGAAAGACTTCATATGGAAAGGAGAGCGAAGTTCCTGCTCCTTTAATATTTGTACAGAAGAGAGAATTTTAACAGGTGTTGCCTGTACAGCATGCTACATCTGTGGAAATTCCTTCTTCTATGCAAATTCCTTCCCATGTTTGAAGATCTGCTGGTGAGGCTCCTTTGGCAGTGTCCCCCACCCTTCAGGAGTTAAGAAGATTTATTATTTATTTGGTTTTATTTGTTTTTGTTTTTTTATCCCAGCCTATACCCAAAGGATTCAGGGTAGGTTACAACATTAGAAACCACTGAACATATAAAATCAACATGAAAACCATAACAATGCCTGAATGTGGGGAGGGAAGTTTAGCCAAAGGCCAGGGCAAAGAGGTGCATCTTCACCGCTCTCCTGAATGCATAAAGTGGAGATGCCTGATGCACCTGATGGGAGGGCCTTCTTGGTGATAGCCCCCAAGTTATGGAATAGGCTGCATTCCAGACTGGTTTCACAGCTCTGCACAGTACTTGCTGAATATAACCTGAAAAAACAAAAACAAAAAACAAAAACGACAGCTATACTTACATCAGCATCAAACACTGTGGAGTATTCCTTTCCTCTGCATTTTCAAGGCTTTGGGGGCAAGATCTCATGAGGGTTCACCTTCACCCAGAAGTAGCAGGTCTACCACAAAGGGAGTAACTGAGCACATGCCTGGAAGAACCTTCCCAGCTGCCAGGAAGTATTGGAGGACGTGAAGGCAATCCATTGTCCCTGGGGAGGCTCTTTATTGCAGAGTAAGGCCAAGCTCTGCATTTTTCAGGCACTCAAAGTTTCCCCTCTGGGGTGCATCAGCCTTAGAGAGGCCTCAAGGTGGGATTGTTCACACCCCAGATTGTTCCCCCCCCCCCGTCATGAAAATTCTGTGCTAGAAAAGGTGGATTGCAGAAGGATAGGGAACTCAAGGGCCACACACTGGGCTTAAGGTCAGGGATCGCACTATGAGTGCTGAGACTGTCCCAAACTTAGCTGAGGCCCACTGAAGTGTGGCTGATATGTCCCAGCTATGTGTTGGGCCATTCCTTCCATGACTGCAATGTGAAGCACAACTGCACATGGCTGTGCCAACCCCATGCTGCATTTGCAGAGGAAGAAGTTTCATCTAGGGTTGAACCAAGGGCACCCTAGGGGCTCTTGGTCAAGCTGTGGAGAGATGATCAGGATGACCCAGCATGCTCTGGGACAGAGGTGGCAACTGCAGTGAGCAGTTGCTCCATCCCAGGGCATGCTGGGTGGTTCTGATCGTCTAAGTGTGAAAAAGCCCGCTGATTTGCTCTTTTTATTATGTTTGATTAACACAGCCTTAATTAGTTGTTCAAAGAGATGTGAAAATGGAACAATAACAAAAAGAGAAGAGCAATAATATATTGACATTTTCTGCATTCCCACAGTCTTACACTGACCTCCTACAGGGTTGCTCGCTCTGTGCTTGTGAAGCTAACCCAGCAAAAAAGATTTCAGGAAGTTTGCATATTATCAGCATCCTGACTCTGCAGTTTTTATCTACAAGCTGCCCTTTGTATGCCTCAGCCCTTTAAGAGCTCTTTGTCCAACAATGCCACTGTTCTGATGCCCTACTACAGTCAAGCACAATCCAAAATGTACTGTGAGTATAGAAATAAGATAACTTTTCCACATTGTAGTCCCTCTCGTGTTTAATTACTTTCATGTCAATTTAGTCCTAGGCTAAGTTTCAAAAAGATCAAAATTGAAATGTTCATATCATTGAAATGGCTTGCTAGGACACAGAACGAATTATGGTGATGTTGGGCTCATCCTTCTCTTCCATGATGATCCTTTCTGCCTCCCAGAGAGCTTTTTGAACTAGTAACAAACATTGCACCCCACAAAAATAATTAACACAACCATTCTTTTACAATAGATCTGTCTGGAACAGAGTGTGTGGAAAATGCTGCACAACAAGTAAAGATAAACTTCCAAAGTTTCAGCAACATGACTGTAACTATTATATAATTATATATATTTTTTTGCCAACAGTTTTTCAAAATGATTCTTAAGCATCTGCTCCCCCCCCTTTTTTAAAGTCTCACAGTGTCTAGAAATGATTTGCAAAACACCCACCCAAATTTATTTCAAGACACTTCCTGGCTGAGTGATGGTAGGGGCAAAAAGAAATGCCAGCTTCATTTCACAGAGGACAGACTTTGGGATGGTAGCTAAAAATGGCTGTTGTTCAAAGGCAGGGCAAGCAATCATATTTAAGAGGCCATATGTGAATAGTCCAGGGATTTGGTTGCTAGAGGTTCCATGAGGAACACGATACCTTAATGTATTGTTAAAGTCTGAAAGTTATTTATTTTAGGGATATGCATGAATGTTTGTTTTGTATTTCATATCAAATTGAATGCAAGAAAAATTGTATTCATTCAAATAGATCCCCTTCGAATGTGGTAGGATTCATATTTGAAACGATTGTTCAATCCCATATGAATCGCATACAAATGCATACAAATAGCATACAGATCCCATATGAAGCTTCATAAGAATGTATCAAAACATTTTATTCAAATTTGAATGTGCCAAAATTTGGTTCTAATTCGAGTGTCTGAATTCAGCCGAATTTTGAATGTTACAAATATTTGTGTAGATCCCTAATTTATTTATTTAGATGGGCAAGCTCTGATGGCTCATGCTAAAATCATTCAGAAATAAGTCAAGCTATGTCCCACAAATCTTGGTAACAGCTAAACACTTTTGAGCCACTAATTCGAAGCCTAAGGCTGTGTGTCCGTTCACCACTTTCAAGTTTTGTCTTCTGATCCTGCCCAGTGCGCTAGCCAAAAGCTCATGCTGAAATGTTCCACAGGCCTCACACACCCTGAGCATTGTGACTGAGGTTAGGAAGGTAGTGGCACGAAATGTCCCTTCATCTAGCGCACCAAAGCTACTGGATAATTGGAAACTCTGTAACATCTGCTGAAGGGTGGCACTCATATTGTCCATGGTGAGGACAAATTGCTTATTTGTTGCCCGAGGAGACATTATGATTAACTGCTAGATGAAAATTTGCATGCAGACGTTTTGTTTTGTGCCAGCACTCCAAGACGGTGCAGTTGTGGCCATTTCTGTAGCCATGAACTCAAAGGAGGTCATGTTACACCTACTGTACTTCAGCCGTTGTTGTAGCTTCTTCTTGCCCTGTATATCTACGTGATCATGAATATCCTCCTCTGACAAAACGACCCATGTGGCCTAGATACTTACTATTTGGCAAAAAGGAAGTGCTGCTTCAGAACCAGGCCGATGCCATTAACTGCCAGCCGCAAAATAGCAGTACTTGTGAGGTGCTGCGTTCTACTATCCTTCAATGTTCTTGGCCTCACACCAACTGGATGCTTTGAGAACTGCGGCCTCTTCAGACTGAATACAAAGTGATTGGGGTGTTCATAAATGCAATTTTCAAATTTTATTCGTAACAAATTGAATATTCAAAAATTTGAATGTATCCAAATAATGAAAAAATGAATGTCTGGACATTTGATTTGCTACTAATACATTTGTATGAATAATTTGTACGTTCATATCTCGACGAGTACATATACATCTTGTACATACCTATATGCATCTGTATGCATCCCGTTTTCATGCCATACATATCCATATGGATGTGTATGGATACACACAAGATGTACACAGACAGATACATACATGATGCATATGGATACATACACACACAAATGTCCGAATTATTCATATGAATAACTTGAAATATTCATATTCATTTAAATTTGGACATTTATTATTTATTTATATTTATAAACCCACCCACCCCCATATCCATAGATCTCAGGGCAGTTTACAGATTTTAAAACAACAGATTAAAACAATGATTTGTATATGAATGTCTGATTTTGTTCGAATAATGAATATTTCAAATATTCATCTGCATCCCTAATGACACAATGAATTGAACATGGCATACGAAGTACTAAGACAACATTGGGCATACAGTGCCAATGGCAAGCACAAATGTGTCTACGCTCACAGCTCACATCCTCATAGTTCTTTCTCCTGCTCTCATCTCCAAGTCACATGGGAAAGGAAGGGATTGAAGGTTCCGGGAGTGGTCTAGAGCCCTTGAAAGTGCAGATTGGAAGCCCTGAAGATCCTGCTGAGATATCTAGGCAAATATGTCTTAATCTACATCCCAGTTGATTTACTTAGTTTCAAACAATAGATAAGAATGAACAGAAGGGGATTGGACTGCCATGTATTTCTTATTCGCTCATTTTCATTTGTGTGTTCACTTTATTCTGTGTCTTCATTAATCTGTGATTAAACTGAGATTCACATATCATAGCAGAACAAATCTGTAGGCATTTTGTAACTCATTCATCTCTATTTTCGTACCATTCGCTTGTTCATCTGATAAAGAAGGTGCTTCATTGCTATTGACTTCTATAGCCACTAAGTAACCAGATCAATGGCATGTCACTTTCACTGGTCTCCTATTCACTCTTATTCTTCCAGCCATTTAAATGAACCTGTTTCTTTAAACTTTATTTGAAGAACAAAGAATGATAGACATTAGCACTGCTAATACTATTGGAATGCAGTGGTTGTTGAAATATCAAGTCCAATTATCTACAATAAAAAATACCAAGGCTGTATTCACATTCAGTAAAAAATGAAGTGCCACTGAGGAAGATGTTGGGAGGTTGGTCATTCACAGGTACAGGAGGAGCATGTGCATTGGCCAGGAAGGGAAGCATAGTCCAAGTGTCCCTTACCAGCCAGAATGCATATGGTCCTCCTGTACCCGTCATGTACGAGCCCGCACCGCCACTGTGGAAGCTGGAAATCCTGCCCCCTGGTTGGCGCGATTGGCCGCCACTGCCCATGTCACATATTCAGTGACACGCCAGCTGCTGGCAGGTGGCTGATCGGTCCACCCAGAGGAGGGAAGGGTTAAATCTGACAGGGCTGGGGGCCTTCCCACCCCTGAATCCTGCCCCTGTGCCTCCCTCTTGCCACAGCATCACTCAGGGGAGTTGCCTGGATGCCCCCCCCCCCGCCATCCTCCCTCAGCCCCCTCCGCAATCCACAGGGTGTTTCTTCCCCCGTCTCAGCAGAGCTTCCAGCAGCAGTCCCGGAAGAAGAGCAAATGCTTGAGGGAAACCCGGGCGGGGGGGGGGGGGCTAATTTGGGACAGGTGTGGAGCACAATTTCATGTTCCACACCTCGGCTGCAATTAGGATAGCTCTGCTACAGTTGGGAGTGCTTCTAGGCTGAAGCAGCCTCATTGAAGTGCGTATGATCTGTACCAGAGCTGTCCTCATTATAGTGTCCTCTGGTTTACACCTTGCCGTGGCTCTGTGTCCTAATGATATCACAGCATCATAACAATGAACTGTTCAAACATAGCATGGACCTGCTCAAGCCTGGATGATCATGGGTATGCCATACAATGTGTGAACAGACCTTTCTCATGACGTTGTGGTATATGAGTCATGATAGTATGCGGACCTGGACCAGCACATTGTTGAGCCTTTCTGCACTGACCCTTAGAAAGGCTAAAGCATTGCATGGGCTTCTTCTAGGCTTCTCTCTTCCACACTCTGATGCAGATTAGAGGCATCATGCTCCCTGGTAGGCCACTGCATCCACATGGGATGAAGCATAGCCAGGGGGCTTTCTACACTTGGCTGTATTATGGAATATATCCTACAATAGGAATCTGCTATCTGCATGCTTGTGCAGATTATGGAAGGCCCCAGGTGAGGCTTGCCATAGTCTGCTTTAGCTTGTGGCCAGCAGATGGCTACCCCGAGATATGTTCCAGAATAAGGCCAAACACAGATAGGGCTCTGGTCTAGGCAATTAAAATGGCTGCCTATATCAGGATACTTCCATGGGCCAGTGGGGACCCATTTTGACAGTACACCAAATTGCGGTACCAGAATAGGTCTCCCTAGTTCTGCAATGCCAAGAATTTCAGTTCCTGGCCATTAGACCCCTTGTGTCAGGCTGTGGAACTCAGACTTCAGATGGATGTGAGGCAGCATGGGACCTGTCTTGGAGCAGATTGTCCAAGTTCAGACAGCCTGTTCCAGGGCAAGTGGATTGCTCCAGCCTGGAACTAAAGCAGCCCCAGCTGGACTGCTCCCTGCACCATGCAAGTGCATAAGTGGTCACTGATGTCAAATACTTTGGTAAAAAGACAACTTACTTCTTGTTTGTACTTAGGACATTTTTATAACGTGGGCATTCAATTTTGGTACTTTCCTTTCATGATAACAGTGTGTGGAAACAAGTAAATATGACCATGAGTTCAGAATGAAAGTCTCTAATCACTCCATATTCAAGGCTTTTTATTACCAAACTATAACTGCACTGTGTTACGGTGGTCATGTGTCCCAAGAAAGCAAGCAACATTCCTTTTCTATCTACTTGAGTAGAATTTAAAAGTAAATTTATTGTTATCATAGCCAGGACACAAAACAAATACCTCTTGGTTGGATAAATACAAGTGAAATCCATTATATATAATGAATTTAGCAAGTAGAAAAACACTGAATACATAGCATAATGAAATGGATATTGAGCTGTATCATCACCCTGGTGTATTCGGGGATGGTAAGTTAGGAATGTTGGAGTCTTTTTGCCCAGGAGCCACTGGCAGGAAAGGCTGCCATATGGTATATCTATGAGGTCAGAAATTCAGCTTTTGCACTTGTCTGTATTGGTGTGATGCGAGTTCCAGTCCTGCCATATTTATTTCATTTCATTTCTATCCTGCCTCATAGGCTCCAAAGGTTCTCAAAGGCCGCGTTCCCATTACAAGCTTAAAACGATTTCGAAATGGTTTCGATCCTCGCAGTCCCCACGTCAGGTTGGCTTAACATGCTTTCTGCGTGTTAAATTGCCCCAAAGCATTGTGAATGTTAACACTCATTTCAACAGTTCTCGCTCCGGTTCGTGCATTTGAAACGTTTTACATTTCTTACTGTGGGAACTGTACCATTTTAGTGGGATGAGAATGCATGTTTAGGGTTTCTCTCCCCCAATAGCTTGCTTCCAAAGATAGTGATTTCACTGTAAAAATCCGCCCCTTACAGCAGCTGTTACACTGTAGCAATCCACCCACTTCACACCTGATAACAGTGTTGCAATTTTGCGCAATTCTGGCACTTTGGAGTTCTGACCTTTAGAAAGGGAAAGGAAAGCAGCTGCAGGTTCTGGAAGATGTGTGAATGTTTAAGGCTGTGGCTGTGGAGGCGAGTAGGTGAAGGGGGCTTGAGTTGCCACTGCTGCTGTGTACCCTGGGCAATGGGGAGAGGAGGGAAAAGAATCGCTGGCTGCCCGCTGCCATTTTTCATCCATTCAGGCAAGCGGCAGCCACCCAACCACCCAGCTAGGCTCCCTGAAGGGGTCCCTTATGGGTGGCGCGTTCATGCCAGGAGGAAGAGGGCAGGGCAGCCCCAAAAAGCAGCTTTTAGAAAGTAGCCACTTGAGTCCCCCTTGAGTCACGTACGTCATGTACAATCCTCAGAATCTGGATCAAATGTGATTAAGTTGAAAGTAATGGGATCAGGCAAATTCGTGTTAGCATCCGGTTCTATTATTTCGGTTTAGGAAAACTGTTTTAAGCTAGTAATGGGAACCGGGCCAAAGTGGGATACAAACTGTTCATAGACAGGTCCTTGCCCTTAAGCCTACAATCTAAGTGAACATAACGTGATATGAACAGGTCGGGAAAAGAAAAAGGAAGTCTATGGTTTCCCATTCCCCACAGGCAGGACAGAGCTCAGCCAACAGGGAACTGCTATTGGGAGCAAGAAGGCGAACTCCCAGACTGTTGTCTCTTTTCCACTCCCTCAGGCCAGATGGCTCCAGTGACAGGTGAAGGGAGGAGTAGTCACTGCTAGGAGCAAGAGAGCGGGCAGAATGTTTTGCTTTTGTCTTGCTAGCACTAGGAAAAGGTGAGTATCCAAGATCTGCTAAAAGAAGCATTTAAACTGTGAACAGATGCCAGAAAAGGAGAAGTCACTGCTCTTCAATACTCTAATGGTGCATCCCCACCTGCCTCTGTGGGCATCTCAGAATGCTCCATTTTAACATCTCCATGGTCCAGTATACCATGGAGTATGCTGGGAGATCTCAAAATCAAAATGGACTGGTGAGCCGGACTAGGACACCATTTTGGGTGCCCTGTCCTGGTTTGTCGTTCATCCTGTGTGGACAGAGCATACTAGGAATGGGTAAACCAACCACTGGACTATCACAGGACAGTGACCAGTACAGAAAGGGCCCAAGACTCTCAGCGGTAATGAAGAACTCATAGAAAAAATTTATCTGCTTAATGAAAAAGCCACTTGACTCACTGCAGAATCTATTGATTCATTTCACCAGCGACGACAGAATGAACGCAAGGTTATGACTTGAATTGCTCGGCATAGAATGGAAACAGGCTCTGCTTGTTGTGGAATCATTAAGTTAAGTGACCATGAAAATTAAATACAGTGGAACACGGCTTAACCACCACGTGCATTAAAATACGAAGCTCTGTGAAATTCTCTCTTTTTGAAAACTAACCATAAGCATTAATCTAGGGGAAAAACACTCTTTTACCTAGCCCTCTTGAGAGCCCTCAAAATGGACATGGTGCCCCCCCCCAAACATTCACTTGGTGTTATCGAATGAATGAATGGATAAGATAGGTGCAATGATATTGAGCCTTTTAGTATATACCATTTTAGGAAACACCAGTGTGTGTGTGTGTGTGTGTGTGTGTGCTGCACCCCCACCCCCACCCGCATTTTGTGGAGCTGCATCTTCCGGAGCTGTAGCTCCACAGGAACAGTGCCTCCCCTGGAGTGTGTAGATGTAGAGCAGTTCTAACTGCTCTACATCTATGCTCCCTGCAGTCAGGCACGGCTGTATTCGTACTTCTCCCTGCTGGCAGAGTTTTGAAGGGAGCCTGGGCAAGTGCAGTGCAGTCACTGTTAGGGCTGCGTCATCCCATCACCATAGCAATGGCACCATGCAGAGGCAATGGCACTGTTGCCATGGTGCCATGATAGCCACCTCACCACTGACTGGGCTATGGAGAAAGCTGGCATTCAAAATGTGGACTCTAGAACTCTCCCCTATCTTCACTTCCCTGGGACGCCTCCTAGGAGGACCATCCACTTCCTCGCACTAGGAAAAGGAAAACATAAAACTAGGGATGTGAACAAATGTTTGTAACACTAGTTATTTGGACAAATTTGCACATTCGTACATGAATTGAATGTTATGACATTCGTACATTAACAACTGTATGAATATGAATGTTTTGGAACATTCATATGAATAGTTTGTACATTTGTTAAACTGGGAATGTGTATTGGATATGTATTGATATGTAGCCTTGGTATAGGATACAAATCCAATATCTATTTGATTGCACAGAATCTGTATGCTGGATCTGTATTGCATTCATATCAGATATTTGTATGAATTCGTATGGATACATTCGTATTGAATGGACTCCTACCACACTCAAAGGGGATCTATATGAACAAATACAAATTTTCTAACATCCAATTTGTTACGAATTTGGGCCTATTCGCACTTAGGCCTCTGGTATGCAATTAGGACAGCTTTGGTACAGCTCTGGTACAGATACTCTGTACCAGAACTGTCCTAATTGTATACCAGAGACCTAAGTTCGAATAGGCTCCAGATGCCAAAAAACCCATTTGTGCACATCCCTACATAAAACCAACCAATAAATAAGCAAATAGTGTTTGCAGGCATGATTAAGCAATAAACCCATTCATGGAAAAGAAGGAGTAAATTCTGTTTTCCCACCCCATGGGTCTCCCCCCCTCCCACTCTTTAGCACACCTGTTAATTTACTCTGTACTGATAGCACAAGGGAAATGTGACCTCTGTCTCGTGTGACATTTAAAATGGCAGGAAGACCTTTGTCTGGTGCAGCAGCGATTACGATCAGGTAATCTTTGGATCTAATTCTAATTGGAGCTGGTTTCCATCTAGTTAAGATGTGGCCTTTACTGATGAGCATGATCCTGCTAGCCCTCAAGATGACTCACTGCCTGCATGGGGAATACCAGGAACTGCTGGAGAGCGTTGTGCCGTATTTCATTCTGTGAACCATCACTTCCTGAACGTGAAGGGCAATTATATGACTAGGAGGGGAAAGCAAAATTAATTCTGGGCTGCAATCAGACACAGCATGGGGGAATAAAGCACCTCTGATGTTTGAGAAGGCTTGAAGGTTGGATTTTCTCACACCTAAACATTCTGGGCTAGAAAAGGTGGATTAGAGAAGGGTTGGGAACTCGAGGGCCACACACTGTCTCTCTGAGGCACCTCTGAGGTATCCCTTTTGTCACGTATGGACCTACACTGCCATCTCTGCAAATGAGCTCTTTTAAAATCCAAAATCTTGATGTGAGGGAAACACTGACAAATGTATTGGCTGTAAAATTGTGATTTTTAAAGGTTTCAAAGGCTTAAATGTCAGTGTTCTGAAGAGTGTGATAGGCAAACACTGTATTTTTACTTCAGAGACTGTAGGTGCTATTCTGCTATATTCTGCTTCATGTAAAAGAGCAGACAAACCCCAGTCAGTTAAAATCTCACTTGCTGCAGTTTTGGGGGTTGTTATGCCATATTCCATAGTTCTTCTGTGAACCTGAGCTAAACTGCAATAAGTGAGATTTCCAAAGCATCTTTCAAAAAGCATAATTCAACATGGCTTAAGTGCTCTTTAAAAAGCTTGGAAGTTACAAAGGTTACCTGGGAACCAATATCAATTAAACATTTACATGGCACACCTTCCATAATCATCTGAGCGTGGCAAGGTTCTTCCAACAATTCACAAATAAATTATTTTACCTCTCAGGTTTTCTTCCGGGACCTCATGAGATTTATCCCAGGTTTGAAAGTTACAACTGTTTCTGAAGACTGCCATTTCTGCCTAGCGATTTGTTTCTCTTGCACTAGATTAACATTCCTACCTCCAGGGCTTTTGCTCCTGGAGTGCTCACCTAGTACACAGTTGTAGCAAACAAAAACAAAAACCAACCTTAGAGTAAGTTGCTCTATTAATGGAGGTTGAAACTGTTTTCTTTTGGCTTGTCTATATTCTCGTTATTCAGACAGGACGGAGTGTGATCTAGGTCAGGAGCCTCCTGATCTAGACCATCAGATCTTGATGAGGTATTTGCAGAGGTAAATTTGTCTCATGAAACTAAGCAGAAGGTGGACACCTCCATGTTCTGGTTTACAGGGGAATCCATTTCAGCAGAACACCTTATTGCGTTGCCAAATCTGGTCCTCCAGAGGCTGTAAGGCCAATTCTGAAACTCCTGAAAACTTTGGGGGAGGGCTAGTCAGGAACATACCATTGCCATGATCTAGCCCATGTAGCCCATAAGAAACATAAGTAATAAGGATTTCATCACAGCAAACAAGGATAAATTGCCAACTTAGTTGTACGGCTGGGTTTTCCAGCATTTGTGCCTTCTTTCTTTCTTTCTTTCTTTCTTTCTTTCTTTCTTTCTTTCTTTCTTTCTTTCTTTCTTTCTTTCTTTCTTTCTTTCTTTCTTTCTTTCTTTCAACAGTTGTTCTGTCTTTTCAAGCACTCAGAGGTCTTCTCTGCAGGTTATTGAATAGCCTCTAAAAATAGAACATAAAGGTCATCGTTGCTTGAAACAGAATCGTATGTCTTTTCTAACGGTAACATTTAAGGCTTCATCCAATGCAGGGAATGACAAACTTTCTAGTTGTTTTTGTTTCTTTCCTTTAGAGATTATTTCTGGGTCATCCTACATGGATGTGCCTTTACTGCAGAAGTACCCATTAAGTACCCATTAAGACTACCTCCAAGGTAGTCGTCCTTTAATCTGGTTTAAGGGGCTCTTAACACCCATTAGAGACACATCGCACGAGAGCCAATGCGGACACATGTGTCTCTAATGGCTGTTGTAGTGCGGACAAGGTTTTTAAAACCCATCCTTAATGGGTACTTAATGGATGTTAAGTGTCCAATGTGGAAGCACTCTGAAACACTACAAGGAAGCCCCGAATTGCTAAAATCTTAACTGTACTGATTATTTCTCACCCTTTTGATGCCAGACAGTCACAGTCTCTGCCGTGATGCACATCCAAATCTCCAGTGCTACAGAAAAGTGCACTGGATTATTAAGATTTTCTTAATAATCTTTAAGAAAGGCTCAGCCATTACTGCATCAAAACGTGTAGCAAAAGGTCAACAATTGCACATGGCTCAGAAGAGAAAAATATCTGCAGCAAGGACAAGCCTTTTCCCTCCCCTATCAGAGTGGTAAAACAAGGCAGAACTGAGGCAAGGGAAAGCAGATGACTGGATGAAGCACAGCAGTGATTTTCCAGTACAATGACACCTTACAGTATAATGACAGTATGGGTGTTTTTCCACTGCAGCCCTTAGATGTGGATCTAAGAAGATCCGGATCTAAGGAAGGGGTACATTTCTTAATCCGGATCTGGTAGATCTGGATTAAGGGAAGCACCCAATGTGTTTCCAAAGGAGGTGTAGCACCCATTAGGAATGGGTGCTAACACCCCTGCTGTGGAAACAGCTTTGCACCCATCTGGGGAATCCGGATCGACCCACAAGGGGTCAGTCCATTACCCCAGGTGTTTTGGGAGGCAGGGGGGTGCAGTCTTCGAAGCAACTTTGAAGTGATTTCGAAGTGACTTTGAAGCTGACTTCGAAGTGACTTCGAAGCCAATGTTGGGGGGGGGTCCCAAAGGTGCATCCCCTCCCCCTAGCATCCTTTGGACCCCATTGCCTGTTTCCAGTGGAAACAGGCTCCCTTTAATCCGGATTTTCTGAGAGAAGACCCCATTGTAGACCCCTACAGAAAATCCGGATTAAAGGCCAAAATGTACCCATTAGATCCGGATTTCCCCAATGGCAGTGAAAACAATCGGGTCCCAAATGAGTGCCGTAGTGGAAATCAGGTCATCCAGCTCACACCCAAATGGGTCCTAAATAGGTGCAAAAATGGGTACTTTTGACAGTGGAAAAACACCCTATAATGAGCCAGTTTGGTCTAGTGGTGAGGGAGCCGGACTCTTATTTGGGAATCCCAGGTTTGATTCCACACTCCCCCACAAAGCTAGCTGGGTGTCCTTGGACTAGTCACAGCTCTCTTCTGAGCTCTCACAGCCCCACCCACTACACAGGGTATCTGTTGTGGGGAGAAGGAAAGCTTTGTCAGCCACTTTGAGTCTCCTTGAATGTTTGAGAAAAGCAGGGTAGAAAAAGCCAGCTCTTCTTCAACTCTTCTTATGATGCGGGGCTTCCTTTCCAATGTTTGCAGTTGGGTGGATGGACAAATTGACCGTGGTTTCCCCCTATTTCCCCATTTTTACTCTAAACTGAATGAAAGGTTTGTGATATCCTCCTTGATATCACAAGTATCCCTCTGAGGAATGGGTCACGGTAACCCCCTGTGGGATTCATGGATGTAAAGGTAGTACTTGGTAACTTGGTCAACTGCAATTAGCAGCAATCAGAGCTTTTCTTAACACCCTACCTTGACCCTTGATTGCTACCTGATTGTGTCAGACGAAATGAAACATTAATGTTGCCAGTCTAACAAAACCCAGTGGAAGCTGGCTAATATTTGAAATGATGTTGCATTTGTGCTTCCACTCAATCTTTAATTCCAAATTTTAGCATTCTGTTTTTTGGAATTTTTCCCACACCCCTGATTGTAAATCTTAAGGAAACATTTATTTTTAATGAAAGTTACTTCTGAAATTCCTTTAATAATGGTCAACCCAATCTCTTGTAATTTGCTTAACTTTTAAAAAGAAAGAAATATATTTTTCTTGATACGCAAATATTTGGGTTTTTTTTTACTGCTTTAGAAAACTAGACTTGTAGTTTCCCAGAAAAATGATTTCAAATCCAAATTACCTCAGCCTCTGTCAGTGATTGTAAACACAGCATTTTGTCTTTCAGCATTTTGTCTTTCACAAGTAACTTTTACTATTCTCCTTGCAGTATGACATGTGCCTTTTTAAAACAACACGAGGATTGTGCTTTTTGTATGTTCAAGATGGAGAAAGTTCTGCTCCTAGAACACCTTTCCAGGCTCTCTGCTCCAGTTATGACCAAATTCATGCCTTGGAATCCAGAAAGCCTTTTATGAGCAAATCTGCTAACACATGGCTGTAGGTAATTCTTTCATAGCTATTGAGAGAGAGAGAGAAAATCACAATAATTCATAAAATTTAAGGACATATAACAGCACTTAAACAAATTCATGTTCTTTCTCCCTCACACACACACATACACCATAGCCTGTAAGCATGGTAAAATCCAGCTCAGAATGAATATGTATGATTAATTCAATGCCTCACAGCATTTACAAATATGCAGTTATCGGTGTTTTAATCACCAGAGTACAGCCCCTCTTCAAGTAAAGACAGGCCTCTTGCCTGGCTGCAGGACTTGTAGGAATACTGGAAGTCTGGAGCAAAAGGAATTGGGTACAAAATGTGATCCATTCCCCAGGCCTTCCTCTGCGCTTGGGGTAGTTCCTTCTGGAACAATCTGCCAGAAGCTGCTGAAAATGCACTGGGAGGTAACCATTATCACTAGGGATGTGCACGAATGCATTTTTGACATACTATTCAAATTGAATCAAATACCTGAAAATCCAATTTGATTCTAATCTTTTCAATTCAAATTTAACAAGATTCAGTTCGTTTTTGCCAAATTTGAATCTATTCATTTGAATTTTTGATTTGAACCTGCACCTACAAATGTTTACATTTGTATGTGCCTGTATGCATCTTCCCGACATCTGTACACATCTGTACGCATCCATATGCATTCTGTAGTAATCCAGTATGCCAGGAGTCCACAACCACCAGTCCATGGAACGGCACTGGGGCGTAGGGGTTGTTTTGCTGGTCTGTGGCACTGCCGCAACAAGCTACCACACCACGCCCCCATCACACCATGCCATGGGAAAGGAAACCGGTCCCTGGTGCAAAAAGGTTTGAGGCTCCTGCCATATGCAACCCATTTTCATCCCATACGGATCTGTACAAATGCGTACGTATGCGGGAAAGTTGCGGATCTTCAAGTACGCATTGTGTATGAGCCCACATGCATACAAATGTCCGAATAATTTGAACAAATTGATCTGAAATCCGAAATTTGATTTGGATGTTTACATTCAAATTTTGGGACATTCTATTCAAGTTTGAATGTTGAAATTCGGCACATTTGATCGGATTTCGAATGCCTACAAATATTTGTGCACATCCCTAATGCTCACAAGGTAATTAAGGGAAACTTATGATACCTTTTACTTGCATGTCAGGATTGGTTGAGGTAAACACTTCTGAACTGATTCCTTAAAATTATCAGAAGTGCATACCCAAGCATTCAAAAGACAGTGCAGCATCCTGTAATGCATCTTTACAGAAGAGGTAAGGGCAGAAAGTGCCCTTCTGCATGGGCCCTTTATATATGGATTAAAAAGGCACATATAGTACACTTGTAAATCTCTTACAGCCTGTTCCCATTACAAACTTAAAATGGTTTGGAAATGGTTTTGATCCTCACAGTCCGCACGTCAGGTTGGCTTAACACGCTTTCGCGTGTTAAATCTCCCCAAAGCGTTGTAAATAAAACACTCATTTCAACAGGTCTTGCTCCTGTTCTTGCATTTTAAATGGTTTACATTTCTTACTGTGGGAACGGTACCATTTTAGTGGGATGAGAATGCATGTTTAGGGTTTCTCTGCCCCAATAGCACTCTAGAAACTCCCCACCCTTGTCACGTCAAAACTTTTGCAGCAGGAGGAACCCCAGTCAGAGAGAGGTGGTGGGCACCATGACTGGCAATGGGTGGGGAGAAAAAGATATGCTTTCCTAAATGAAGTTTTCAAGCGCTTTCAGAATTGGGATCAAACGCAATTGAACTGGAAAGTAATGGGATCAGGCAAATTTGTGTTTGCATCCAGTCTTTTATTTCGGTTTAGGAAAACCGTTTTAAGCTTGTAATGGGAACGGGACCTTAGATTTCATGTTAATGTGGATCTATGAGGCTGTGGCCCTTGCTGGTCTGCTCTGTCTGCATTAGACAGAGCATGATGCAGATTAAAGGAGGATTTAATCTGCATCACTAAAAGACCAGGACCCTTTCTGCACTTGGCCATATTCTGGAATGTATCTGGGGATAGCGGTTTGTTGGCCACAAGCCAATGCAGAATACACCAGGTCTCACTTGGTGCCTTTCAGAGTCTGCCCTAGCATGCAGATAGCAGGTCACTATTCTGGGATATATTCCAAAATAATGCCAAGTGCAGAAGTGGCCTTGTTTAATCGAGTCAACCAACGGACTGGCTTGGCCCTGATCTGGAACATGGGACAAGTGAGAGGCATGCCTCCCATGTTTGGAAATACTGAGGAGTGCCTTTCAGCAGTGCACCATAGAATTAAGTCAGGTAAGAGGTTCTTTTGGTTTATATTCCGGAAAAGGATTTGCTGTCCGCCTGCTGGTGCAGATGCCAGGTCCCTACTCGGGGACATAATCTGGAATAAGGGCCAGTGCAGAAATGGTGAAAATTTCTGCTGAGGAGATCCCTTTCTACAAGATCCTTTTAAGTGCAGTAGCTCTAGATGTCAGGTCCTACACACTGTGGCTCAGACTTGCTCTTAGTCATTTAAGAAGAAGTTGCTGCTGCTAATGCGGAGGAGGTATGTTGGGTCTATGTAAAGCAAGTCAGCCGGTACATGTGTGGGCAGCTTTTTGATTGTACTTCAAGCAGTTTGTCGCTAGCTGAAAGGATAGAATGAGAGGAATAGTAACAGTGGCTTCCACAGGAGTGGGAGAAGAGCTAATTTTTTTAAAAAATGTTTTCCTTGTAAGCTGATCAGATAGTGCTATGTCTGGAAGAATAGGGGGGAAATCCAGTAGAACTGGGAATTTATTGTAATGGTCAGGATTTTTATCTGGCACAAGGCAGCACATAGCAATTGGGTTTTATGGAGACATGGTGGATTGGATCCCAAACTGCCATTCTACATGTGTAAACTGTATTGACACTAGTGCAGCTGAGACTTAATGCTAGGTGGCAGCCCTGAAAAATGTCTGGCTGAGGTGGCACACTGCTGAATATTGTAAAACCCCATTTGCTGGCCTTTATGGCTAGACCTTTGCTAAGCACAATGTAAACAAAAGAAGGTGGCTAAACCACCGCAAGCGCTTTAGCCTCCTGCTTGCTTGTAGATGCAGGTCAAGTCTTCTTCCCGCATAGCTCTCATGCCCTCATACTTTTCTTTAAGAGGGGTCTGTACTCGGTGTGATATGAGAACAGCCTGCATTTTTTTCATACTGTGTAGGGGTGTGCACAAATGCAGTTTTGGGGATTTGGTTTGATTCGAATCAAATACCTAAGAGTGTTTCCACATTGGCTGCAGAAACCAGTTTAAACAGAGATTTAAGACACATAGAAGACACTTAGGTACTTACCTTCCACATTGCAGCACCGATTAGGGACTCTTCCTGGCAGCTGCTTCTGCATTTCAGCACGTGAGATCCGTTTCTAAAATGGGTCTCGCTGCCGAAAACTGGATCAAAAGGAAGACCTCAAAAATGAGGTCTTCAGTCCATCCCTTCACTTGGATCCCTGTGAAAGCAGGACACTTCCATACATGGCCAGGTGAAGGGACAGATGTCCCGGCAGCTGCGATGTTGGGATGGGTGGAAGCAGGACGGCCTGCCCCAGAAGCCCCTCCCTCGCATGCCACGTGTCACCAGAAACACGTGGTGACTGGCAGCTGCCTGTTTCAGTCCCGTGGCTCCGGGGGCAGTGTCAGCGGCGCGGAAATCTAGCGGACTTTTGGAATGGGTGCTGTGGCTTCCACACAGCACCCAGACCATCTGTTTTGCCAGATCTGGCCTGCCCACACGTGTGTGGATGTGCGAGGGCCCTTTAGATCCGTCCCTATTTGGGACGGATCCCCAGGAAGTCAGATTGCCAAAAAACAGATCTTCTTAGATCTGTTTTTCAGCGGCAAATGCAGAAGCACCCTAAAAGGGCTATTCAATTCTAATGTTTAAAATTTGAATTTACCCAAATTCAAGTCGAATTAAGCAAGTTTGAATCTATTCGTTCAATTTTTTTATTTGAATTTGCACTTACCAATGTCAACAACATTCGTATGTGCCTGCACACATTGTTAGACATCCTGTATGAATACCTATGCATTCATACACATCCCTGTGCATATGAATGTCCAAATAATTTGAACAAATAGATCCAAAAATTCAAAATTCGTTCGAGTGTTTAAATTTGAATTTATAGACATTTGAATTGAATTTGAATGTCGAAACTTGAATGAATTTGATCGAATTTTGAATTTTTTGAATATTTCTGCACATCCCTAATACTGTGTCTTCTGCTGTTCCCGTGGTGAAGGGTGGCTCATGAATGCATGAAAGCCCTTTGCTAGACCCTGAACATCTAACCAAGCAGCAGACAGGTAGAGGGAGTTCCATCTCAGGATTTTAGAAAAACACAGCAGTCTGATTCTGCAAAATGGATCAGCCACCTACATGTGATGATGACATAGAAGGTAGCAGATAAAAAAGGAAGGAGCTGTGTGCTCCTTCAAATGGCATTTGTTTCCTTTTTTTAATGAAGCTTTGTTAATGAGTATATGAAAAACACACTTGCAGCAAGCAAGAAACTTGAACAGAAGTGTTGATATTTGTTTCGTTCAAACCACCACATCTCAATAAAGTCAAAACATTGATTTTGGTGAAAGCGAAAATGAATGACCTGAAATTGTACAATTAAATTGGAGAATATTCTTTATTTCTCTTTTAGGGAGCTGCAAAACATGGAAAAGAAAGAAAACAAAACCCTAGCATCCACCTGCACAAGGGACGAGGAGACAAGCTTGCTGCTTGTCTAGCCTCCACCATCCTTCCCTCAGAAAGACTAGAGGTCAAGGGGCCTTTTTGCACTTACTTAATTAGTCTGCTGTGCACCAGAGCTGGTAAACGTCTGGTAAAAGTGGACCATTCACACTTGTCGTGAGGAAAGCTTCCCCCAAACCGTCCATTACTGGTCAGAAGTGTGAATGGTCCTCTCATTTACCAGCCTGCATTAGTGTATCTGAAGCCGGAAGTTCCACCTCCTCATTGCTGCGATTGGCGGCCATTGCATAGGGGCATGTTTGAGCGGAGGGAGATATTGCGGCTGATCACATCAGTGACCGGGAATGTGTGACTGAACATGACTGTGATCGAACGTGCAGTGCCCGCTACTCTGTCACTGATCAAACACCCCTCTCATGGTCCCAGGGATGAGAGTTCCAGTCTGGTTACCTCAGAGGTCAGGGCCACCACTGTGTCTGTGCCTGCGCCTGGGTGGACACTGCCAACCACAGGGAACTGGAAATAGAGTGAATGTTCGCACCGCTGGACACTTCAGGTAAGCTTTTGGATGCGGCAGGTAAAGGTTAGGTAACTTGTGGAGCATGATTTCCTGCTCCACACCTAATTAACTATTAGGCAACTTCTGGGAAGGCAGGGCACACTTGGAGGCTGTAACAGCCTCCTCTATGTAGAGGTTCTCTTCCCCAGAATTTGCCTAATTGTTGACTACCAGCCGAAATGCAAATAGGCCTCAATTTGCACTTGCTCTCTTAGTTTATAATTAGTAAACATCTGGGCAAGTGCATCTGTACTTACAGCAGATGCTCACAGGAGACTCCTGCCTGCCCAGATGTTGACTAATTACAAACTAGCTGTGGTGCCAATGTGACTGATTCCTTACCTTTTCTGTCCAGCCGGTGACCATCTGCATTGTTTCCATCTGGCAGCTCATACTAACCCTTGGTGCAGCCGCAGTTACTCAGGATGCTGTAACCAAGATGGCGGCACCCTGCAAAGGATCAGACATGCGACTGGACACAGGTGAGTGACCGATCGTGCATGGGCTAGCTAGGCTATCATTTACTAGCACTTGCAAGTGTGAGTGTTAGTCAACGTTAGTCTAGAATGCAACTTTCCTGTCCAACAGACAGGAAAGCAAGTGCAGAAATGTCCTAGATTTTAAAAAATGCAACACTTCCAGCACTTTTTTTTTTAAAGGCTTTTTGTTGTTGTTGTGCTCACACAACCCATATTTGATGTGGACTGCCCTAGCACAATGCTGGACTGATCACTTTGGAAACTGCCATGGGCCTGGAGAAAAGGCACAAAGCTACACCTTTTGCCCCAGATCAATTTGCTGGCATCCTTTGCACCTTTGGGGCAGCGGGGTGGTGGTGGTGGTACACTGGCATTTCCTGAGTTGTCTGTAGAGCCTTTCTTAGTTTCCACTCTAGATTCTATTGGGGATCTTTAACCTTAATTCATCCCCATGAGATCATAAGTTGCTCCTTAAAAACAAAACATCAAGGCAGCTTTCTTTCTTTCCCTTGCATTCAAAAAGAAGAATCCCTGATACACTTTAAATAATGCATCCCAACTGATTCCTTTCTAATTTGAGATGTTTTTCAGGTCACTTCCCCGATTTAGCAGTATAATTAATATCCATATGCAAAACAAGCATTTTCCTCATCAATTTTGACTTCCATATACTCTATTATTCTTCCTAGCCTGAAGCAATGTTCATTGAGTGTTCTCAGACCTTCTGCTCCTTTTTTAACCAGCCACATCCATCTAATACTTTCTTGCTGACTAAAAGGTTTTTTGGTGAAAATAAAACCTAGCAGTCGTTTATTATGGGCTTTAAAAGGTAAGCACTACTCTTTTATGAAAACACAGTTGAAGAAAACATTGCGTTATCAGCCAAGAAGTATTACTTGATCCAGGAAACCAGTGCAAGTTGGTGAAATGGACAGGTGTATCAATGGCTACTAAAATGGATGTGTAGGTACTACCTACAGGTTGGAAAGAGAGGGTGATTTCACATTTCCCTTCCCGTCCCACGGATGAGAAAGGTGTGTGATAAACTAACCTTGACTAGCGCTCACGCTCACCTGTGTTCGATTGCTGAGCTGCTCCTCTTCTGGGCACTGCCATCTTGAGTGCAACCCCTTCCGTGACCGCGTGTGCATCAGTGTTGTCTCTATGATGATGCTGATTCTCTGCACAGTTGCAGTCACATCAAAGGGTCATCAGAGCTTCCAGTGCTGCCCCAGGTGGCAGAAGTGCAGATGGTTGGCTAAAGGTAAGTCTTTGGTTAGGGTTAGTTTGCTGGTGGAGCATGATTTCATGCAGCTAGTATGCAATTAGGCAACCTCTAGGCAGGCATTTCTAGTCTGTAAACGCCTCCTGAAAGTGCAGATACACCTGCCCAGACGTTGCCTAATTGTGTACTACAGGCTAAAGTGTGAATTCAGCCACAGTCAGGATGCCTCTAAAGACCATTTGAAGGAGTCCAGAGCAGGTGAAGTTTTCCCCTTTGTTTTCTGCTTGAGATGCCTAGAAGCAATTAGTGGGACACTAGACCTTTCTGCACTAGGCCTTATTTCAGATTATATCTCAGGGTGGGGACCAACCATCTGCATGCCGGTGCAGACTATGGTAGGCCCTGGTATGGCCTACCATAGATAGGACCAGCATGAAGATGGCTGGTCCCTATCCTGAGATATAATCCCAATTAAGGCCCAGTGCGGAAAGGGCCACTGTGTGGGATGGGATGCTTGACTAGATGGGCTGTGGCCTGATCCAGCAAGGCTCCTCTAATGTTCTTAAGCTCCACCCTACATCGTGTCTCAGTTCATAGGCTTTGTTTGAAGCCCATTTGGCCTGAAAGATCTTATTTTGATGTGAACCAAAATGAGCTTGATCAAAGACCGAACTTCAAACGAAGCCTTCAAACTGGCATGTGGCAGAGGAAGGAGCTTCTGTTTCTGCCTACTTAAGGTACCTGGCCCATGAAACTTATATAAACAATTATTTCTTTCCTGCTGGGTTGGTGCAGCAAACGAACTGGTTGAAGCATTTCATTGGACATCTGTTAGTCACACCAAGGTCATTAGCATGCTCTGTCATCCTAATCTTATCTTGTAAAAAGGAACAATGTTGCATATACCTGCTTAGATTTCTGAGAGGTGAGTCTTGTTGCTGCTACAGTGAATAACAGCCATGGTAGATCAGGGAATGGATCTATCAAGGCAAATTTTGAATTTCAAAGTTGATGAAGACTGTTGAAGACTATGCAACTTTGATAGTTGTATTCTCTCATCGTAGTACACAGCTATCCTTGGATCATCATTATTGTCAGCATTTTGTATTTATACCCCAAGTTAGTTCTGTGGACCTGCTTCCCTCCATTTTATTCTCTTAGCTTTCATGTGAAGTTTATGAGATGCAATGATGGGGCCACAGTCATGGAATAGGCATCCGTCATTCAGTGAGGATATTAATCTGGGTTGGGTCTACATTAGGGAGCTCGACAATAGTGGTGGTTGTGTCTACTTGAGTGGCTGTGGCTGTGGCTGTGTGGTCAACATCTATGGAAAGCAAAGATAGATTTGACAACCTTTCACCCCAATTAGTGCCATTCAAAGCATGCCTCTCCTTGGTGCATTGTGAGGCTGGCTGGGCCTTTGGGTGGTGGGGTTCACATGCCAGCATCAATTTCTGGGTGGTAGTTTAAGTACCCACAACTCGTGTCACAAGCAAGGCATGGGATTCCTTTCAAAAGATCTTGTGCATAGGCAGACTGGTGATGTAATTGCTCATGCCGGCCTCAGTGTGGTGCTATGCATACAACCAGAATTCCATGAGTCCAGTGCCAGGTCTCATATGGAATGGAATGGGACAACCAGATTATGTGCAAGCTAAGCAAATCATGGGGAAGAAAGAGCTTTTAATGAGCGTTCACAAGCTGCACTCCCATTTTCTTCAGCTTAAACCAATTATGTCCCTGTGCCTTCTCAGAATAGCAGTGGTTGTCAGGGACGTGTGTGAATATTCAAAATATTTGCTATCTGTATAAATTTGGATGAATTTGGGCGAATTCAGACATTATATATGAATGTCTGAATTCGTCCAAATTATCCAAATTTGTACAAAAAACAAATATTTTGAATATTCATAGGATGTCCAGATATTTGTACTTTAGTATTCATATGAATACAAATATTTTGAGTTATTCGTATGAATAATTCGGACATATGTATGGGTACGTATATTTACACATCGTGTACTTATCCGTACACATCTGTATCGGTGTGTACAGGATGAAAACAGGATGCATCTGGGATGAAAACGGGATGTGTATGAATGCATACAAGATTTGTATCGTTGGATACGTATAGAATATTCGAACAGATAGATACAAATGTATTCGTATTGGTTTGAATGTCCAAACATTTGTTTTTCTTTATTCGTACGAATTCAGATTTTTGAATATTCAATTTGTTAGAAATCGAATATTGAAAATTGCATTCATACACAGCCCTAGTGGTTGTTGGAGTGATGGTTGGGATCACACGAGTAAGGGCGTTATCCAACATCACCCATTTGCTTGTATTAGCTCAGATATTGACCTGCCAAACAAGGATCAGATTTCTATATAATTTATCATACAAATGTCACTGTAAAAAGAAGGGAAAGAGAGAAAGTGTTTTTGTATAGGCAGCTGTTATGCAGCATGCTGATTCACACGCACACATTCATTATCTCAGTGTCAAAAATATTGTATATCACTCTTAATATTATTTTGCTTATAACTGAGTAACTGCTCTCTCAATACCCATTGGAGTAACCCTAGGAGTCCAAACTGCTTTCCTGGAGGAGGGGAGGCTCTGTCAAAATGATGAACATTGAAAGAGGTCACTCCAAAATGGTGAAAGCCATTTCTTTCTTCTCCATATCAGACCCCATCTATCAGATTTGTAATTTATCTTTCCTGGACCACCTCTCCCTAAAGAGTAGATATTACATCCATTTGGAAAAGCTGTTGAGGGAAGCTTGCTTTCTTCACTTCCAAATTAAAGTACTGAACATTTTGGGTTAAAATCTCCAACACTAGTTGATTAAAAGAAGTGAGAGTAGGAATCCAAATGTTATACACTCATCAGACATGTGAAGAGGAATATAGAAATGTACTCAGGGCATGTCCCCATGGGGCTGTCCTTACTCCGGTGTGGATTCGGAGCAGCCTTAATGAGAGTCTTAATTGGCATTAAGGAGTCCACATGGTAATGGAGGACAGAGTGGGTTCAAACTGAACCCGCCCGTCCCCATGAAAACCGCGGCAAATCCCTGCATTGGGATGCTGCGGTTTTCTCCACACGCACACTGTCGGGATCATGATTTTTCTCCCTTTCCTAGGCAAACAACTTGCTTGCCTTGAAAGGGGAGTAAAAGCAAGGGAGTAAGGGGGTGCAGAGGCTTGAGTTTTCTCTCTTTTCCAGGGAGGTAACAATATTGCCCCCCTGGAAGACAGAAATTTCAAGCCTCTACTCCCCTTAAGCATTTGTACTTAAGGAAGCTGTTTCTATGCAGGAGCGGGCTGCATGCAAACTCCATGTGGGGCATGATTTTCTACATATAATGTGCTGGTGTCACTGTGCATGTGTGGTGCATCACTGTCACCTTGGTGACAGTGCCAGTGCACATGCAGTAATGCCAGCATCGAACCAGTATGGCAGCACCCAGATCATGCATCCATACCTGATTTCTCAAATCAACCCCCCCCCCCCAAAAAATTGGACTACTGTTAACTTTTGCCCTTTCAAAATTATTGCCCAAATCAGTGAGGTTGCTTTTTGTCTGAAGCTTCCTAAAATCCATCCTGGATCCATAGGAGTCTCCTGAGAAAGGAGCCTTCGCTTCCCCCATTTCCTCCTCCACCCTCCCATTATGATAGGAGAAGATGAACACTTTGAAATCTCTAAAATCCTTAACTCCTGCATTTCCAGGGGTAAACTACAATATTTGGTACATTGGCTTGGGTATCCTGCATCCTAACATTCTTGGGTTAGTGCTGAAGATGTTAATGAGGGAAGGGGGGAGACCTTGCATGAAGTGTAAGGAGGGGAGTGTAAGAGCCACTGCATGTCTATCTTCTTCCCTTGCTAAAGTTCAACCTTGTTTGTTCACACCATTCTTGGACCCAGTGTTTCCTTTTGTTCCAGCATAAACTCAGCAATAGATAATCATGCTGTGGGAACTTTTATCTCAGTAACGGTACTGCTACAAAAGTGGGGGCTGAGGGAAAGCTTGTTGAATGCTATACCCTTGCTTAACCAGCATGCTTTGACTACCAATAACATGCTTTGTTATTGGTATTGAACAGAGGAACTTGCTGTGAACCAACTCTTGTCTTGTAACTGATTTTCTAGGTCCTGGCTGATGCTTCTGTCAGGTTGCCATGAATTACCATAAGCTCAGCAAGGACGATGCTTGTCGTTGCAACGACCATCAACAGCCAATCTATTTTGACAATGATACTGCATCTCCTTCTACACTATTCTGAAGATAGGACATTAACGTGACTCTGATGGAGCAAGGACTGGATCCACGTATGTCCCATATATAGAAGAGATCAGGGACCTCTGCCTTCCTCTGGCCTGGGAGCCCTCTGGTGATGTGGACCTCTGTAGAGAAGCATTAGTGTTGCTGAAACAGCTGAGTGGCTTAGGGTGGAATCCTCTGTGTTCATCACCCTTTAAGTATTTGCATCTTTATCACGTCCTATACTTAAAAGTTCTCAGGGTGGGTTACAGCAATAAAAGAAAATATAAATTAGACACACTGAAAAGAAAACAGTGCCTGAAAGAGGGGAGGAAAAGCTGTTTATATCTGTGTAGTGTTCACCCAAATCTGTGATTGATAGCAGATAGGGGGATGTGGGCTGCCTTCAAAGAAATGTGTCCAATTTTGAATCTTCTCATTCAGAATTCTTCAAAAGTGCTGTGTAGGCTTCAGTGTTTGGGAATGTAGGACATAACACAGTGATGCCAGGATGTCACAAGAATCCTATTTCATTACCTAGTTGCATCAGTACAGTCCAAGTGCAGATGTCTTGAGGCCCAGTGTGGACCAAGCAGTGGGGAATGGCTGTGGGTTACTTTTTCCTGCTTCACAGTAGGCCAAGCTGAGAACAAGAATGGAGTGAGATTGTGAAGTGCCATGCAGACAATGGGTGTTTTTCCACTTAGCACTAGAGTACCCATTAAGGACCCACTAAGTGGAAAAACACCCATTGTCTGCATGGCACTTCACAATCTCACTCCATTCCCCACTGCTTGGTCCACACTGGGCCTCAGAACATCTGCACTGGGTCCTTAATGGGTCTTTAATGGGTACTCTAGTGCTAGTGGAAAAAAACCCCCAGTGTGTACCACAGGATGTCCTACAGCCTTGTGCGGACACAGCTTCTGTGTTTCACTATCTAGTATTTAGCCCAGATTTAGTAGTTATTTGTCTAGGCCTACTGTTGTTGCTCTATATCAAGAGCACACTGTCCTCAGCCTGCCGGCAGTTTCCATTTCTCCACTGAACAAATTGTTCAGAGATCAAAAGCAAAGCTGTTGTAAAGTTAAGAACTTGCAGCAGGTGGTAGCATATGTGTCCATCTAGTTCCAGCCAAAACAAACCAATTTGTCGGAAGAGGGTACAGGATCTTACTGTGACTCAGTGTTGAGGGGGCGAGGAAGGAACAGAAGAGGTTTTGACTCAAGTACCATGCCTACTGAAAAGGGAGATTCTTCTCCCAACAGTACTGTGTTAAACATATATGCCTATGTTTTTGTAAGGAGACGAAGCAGGTCCTGGGAGTAAGGCATGGATGAAGAATGAGTGGCCACCTAGAAATTGTTGAATCCTAGATCACCATGGTCAACATGAAGGTATGATGGGGCATGAAGTCCTGCAACTTTTGTAGGTTAGGAGGCTCCACATCCCTGATCTAAGATAAGCAGAAACAAAGCCATGTTGAGTCCTTGCACTAAAACAGAATACAGAGCTCCTCTGTATTAGAACAAAAGTTTATCTGGTTCATCATCTTGTTTTCCATAGCAAACAACAAGTTATCTCCAATTACACTTCCTCTGAGCTGACATTTATACTTCCTTTGAATCTAGGGTCCCTACCTTGTCATCAGGGCTAATAGCCAATAAGAGGCCATGCATTTTGTCCAATCCCATCTAAATCACCAACCATCTCCACACCTGCAGCTGAATAGCTAAATATGAAGAACCTTATAATTTAAATTATGGCACCATCATCCGGGTAGTTAGAAAAAGAGGAAGGGGAAGGAGGGGAGAGAGAGAGAAGGTGGTGGCAGCAAGGAAACAAAATGTCTTGCCACTTTGATTTAGTTCTGACAGTGCCACCATTAGTGGCAGACTATAAAAGTTATAATATCTACATGGTGGTGCCTTGATCCATGTTAATGGGTGGAAAATGCATTTCCAAAATGCACTCTCTGGCCTTCAATAGCCCACAGCATACAAAGAAGACTTCCTATTCCTTGGGTAGACTAGGACTGCCATTGTCAGTAACACCTTTTGCAAGGACACTTGTCACTACCTGATTGCAAGGAACACAATGGCATTTGGACTGTGGCTTAATATACCATGCAGTCATGCAGTCTACTTTTTATCCTTGGCCAGAGTACTTTATTTATTTTATTTTATTTATATTTATATCCTACTCTATACCCAAGGGTCTCAGTTCACAATAAAATCACGATAAAAACAGATACATTAAGTCTAAGCGCGTCCCACTGGCTTACAAAGTATACACTTAGTAATAAAATGTGTCTTCTCACCTAAGGTCTACAAGAATTCTTCAGTCAAACCTTCCTTTGCCCCCCAAAATTAGAAGCAATCTCAAATGGATAAATGTCAGAAATCAACAATGTCAGTAGAAGCACTATTTATAGAAGGACAAATCCTTTCTCTACTTTTTGCATTTCTCTGCTTATAATTACTTCTGAGGAGGCCCTGTCTCTAGCCTTCTGATTTGCTCTCTGACATTTGTTATTAACCAGGAAGTTGCTTTCTATGTGGCAAGCATGTAAAAAAGGAGTCCTGCTTTTTGTGCAAAGCTGAGAAATCTGCTATATGGATCATGAAGAATTGAAAAGAAGCAGAGTATTCATAATTTGTCTTTAAATACATGGCACATCTGCAATTCACTATTGGAAGATCATCCTTCTTCTGGGTCTTGTTATGTCTTCTCACTGCTGTCTCAAATGTCATTCTGGTAGGGATGTGTGTGATAAAAATTCATATACTTGGTTTACCATCAAACAGACCACCTGTTTGATTGGTTTGACGGTTAATTCAACAGACGATTACTCGTGTTCATTTTTGAACTTGCTTCAAAACAAAAATGACATTTTTTCCCATTAAAAAGCTCATTGTCACTGGCAAAAAACACAGTGAACATAAATGGTTCTATTGAATTGTTTGTGCTCACAAGAAGCAGGCGGGTTCGGTTCAATCACATTTCCAGATATCCAAAGACCTGCGTGTTTGGTTCAATGTGAAGATTTTCACTAAGATGAATTGTTTCAATCGAAGTTTTGAATATGAAGCAAGCTTTGCACATCCCGACATTCTCACCTGAGTTAGCAACAGAGAATACCATTAAACTAGAACATCACCAGTACGGGGTTGCTATAGGAGCTAGAACAGAACAAGTGCAAGACAGCAGAAAACAATATCTCAGGATAATGACAAATGAATAGTCCTATGACTCATCAGCTATATAGGTACAGAACAAAACAGCACGAGGAGGACATATTTGAAGAACTGTCAAGGCTGAGTTAATTGTTAAGGTGGCTATATATGGAAAGAGATACCTTTTTTGAAAAAGAAGGAAAAGAAGAACTTTGTGCTTTGAAACAAATTTCCATGTGAAAAACAGGCCTGATGAATGCTGCATCCACCCAGAGCATGTTGAATTTATCTGGATTTTATGCTGAATTTTATCTGGATTTGTGAAATTCACTTGGCATAACATTGTTCTTTGAGAGCCCAGTATACTGAAGAGTATTTGCTTGTCAAAAATGTTTGCTCTAGCTGCATAACCCTCTTTGAAGCTGAAGAATAGCTGGATCTTATTACATATCCTTCTCTTCTTGAACCCTTTGTAGGTTTGGACGAGGATACTAATTTGTTTTGCAGAGCTGAATGTAGATGTACTAATGAGCTGCAGTTTGGGATATAAGCCGCTGTTTGCAGGGATAAAGATCTTCAAAATTCAGCCACTTAGTATGTTTATGTCATTAGCAGCCATTAACCACCACTGTCCTTCTTCATCTATTTGTATGCTTACCAATATTAATAGGGAAATGGATAAAGACAGCCAGGCTTAACTGATCAGGAAGCAAAGGGTCAAGTGAATGAGGGCATGCATAAAACATTAAATGGAAACATTATCAACTCAGCAGTGAAGATGACAACACTTGAATGCACTCGCGCTCTGACCTAAACAGATTTACCTGCAAGATACTCAATGGAGCTTACTGTCATCACGTAAAATGAAGATCAGTTTGATAAGTCTTACATTAGAAATTCTTCATCTAGGAAGATGGCAGCTCAAGGATGCCAAATACTGGGTGTTTTTCCACTATCAGTATGTACCCAATTTGCACCCGTTTTTTTTTTCCCCCCTCCCCACCCCCTCCCTCCCCTAAATAGTAAATATTCAATAACATTTATGAGCTAAGGGTTACATTTGGAATACAATTCTTAGCTGTAATTTTACTAATTCACTTCTGACACTCGCTTCCAGGTAATTTTTAACCTCCCTCCATTTATTTTTACACCTTCTTATTTTTGCTAAATCATTTTCAAAATTTTCCCGACATTCTCGAACCTCTACTGCAATCGAGGCTATTATATATTCATACAGTTTCTGTATTTCCCATTTAGTTGCATCCTTCCATCCATTTACTACTACCAATTGAGCCGACCTAAGTATGGAACAGACTACTTCCCTAGTCTCTTTTGGCCTTATATTCTCCAGATCCAATTGAAATATTACTATCCTTTCATTTAAGTTAATATTAAGTGCATATATATTATTGATCATATTTTCTACCTCCTTCCAAAACACCTGCACTCTCTGACACTGCCAAATCATATGTAAAAATATTCCTCTTTCTTGACATCCGTGCCAGCATTCTTCGGTTACATTTGGAAAGAAGTGTGACAATTGTATTGGTGTTCTATACCATTTATGTATTATTTTCATTCTTGTTTCCCATATTCGTCCATATTTTATTTTTTCCATTCTCTGTATTTCCTTTTTAACTTCTTCTCTGTTTATTCTTATATCATCACTCCATCCAATTTGCACCCGTTAAGGACCCATTTGGGTGTGAGCAGGATGACTCCATTTCCACTCCACCGCCACTGGGGAAATCTGGATCATACGGGTACATCTCAGCCTTTAATCCGGATTTTCTGTAGACCCCATTAATGGGGTCTACAATGGGGTCTTCAACCAGAAAATCCAGATTAAAGGGAGCCTGTTTCCACGAGAAACAGACAATGGGGTCTAGAGGAGGCTAGGGGGAGGGGATGCACCCATGGGGGTGGAGCCCCGAAATCCCAGCTTCGAAGTGATTTCGGAGTCATTTTGAAATCATTCTGAAATGACTCTGAAGTCACTCTGAAGAGACAGGCAAACACTTCGGAGAGGCTCCGGAGCTGTCAGTGCAGTCCATTTGCTATTAGCACAGATCGCGCGGACTTCCCTCCAAAACCTCTCTGAAGCGATTGGCAAAGACTTCGAATTCTCACTGACAGTCTCTCCAAATATCAGTACAGACTTCGTAGGCGCTCCGGGGCGATTTCACACTGACATCGTGGGTGCTCCAGGGCTGTCTTGCACTGACTTCAGAGATGTTCTGAAGGGACTCCCGAGTGGCTTCGAAGTCTGTGCCGGTCTCTTCAGAGGGACTTTGAAGAGTGCACCCCCCATCTCCTGAAACACCTGGGGTGATGGACAGACCCCTTGGGGGTTGATCCAGATTCCCCACATGGGTGGAAAGGTGTTTCCATGGCAGGGAGGTTACACGTGGAAACACATTGGGTGCTTCCCTTAATCCAGATCTACTAGATCCCATTCTACTGCATCTGGATTAAGAAATGTACCCATCTTCTTAGACCCAGATCTAAGGAGCGCAGTGGAAAAACACCCATTGCTATCTTTCTTCTGTTTATTAATCACCATTCCTCAAAATGCACAAGGAGATTTATTGGTCACATCTTCATTTTAAGCCTTCTTCAGTCCATCTTCAGGGCTGCCTCCAGACATGAAGAATAAATCCACAGTGAAAGGTAAAAATCCAGCTTACCTGCTGCGCAGCAATGACCAGCCATCCCCACTCAAGCAGCTCCATAGCTTCCCATCAGAAGCTGCTAGAGCTGAGTGGATGTGCACGGTGACGTGGGTTGAGGCAGCTAATCAGATTTGAGTTGCCTTCCTGCTCTCATCCTGCTCTTCTCACCATTCTGCCTGGACTGGCAGGAAAATTTGAATTTTGTTTTTACTGCACAGCAAATGTCCTTAGATCAGCATTTAGGTAAGTGCGCAGTAGCAATCAGATAATGTGATGCCATGATGATGCATCAATTGTCGTGTATGATACCCCAATCGTGACTGCGCATTCCGCTGTGCAGTATAAAGAAGTCTGGATGGAGCCCAGGTCTGAGTGCTAACACCTCTTCATTTCTATCTGTTTTATTTGTGGACATTCTACCATCCATTTCAGGAAAGTTCACAAATAAAACAGATAGAAATGAAACAGTGCGACTAGTCAGATCTGAAGATGGACTGGAGAAGGTTTAAAGTGCCGGCTATGGACTACGAGCTATGAAACAAGAAAGTTGACAGAGTGCAAGTGGCTGTGAGTCTGACTGAACACTGGTTAGAGCGCACTATTGTGCCTACCCTGTGGCAGTGACGGTGGCAAAAAAGAACTTTTTCTCTGCCACCATTGTGTCTTCGAGTAGCCATCCAGCAGAGCTTTTCAGAATAGTAAATGGCCTCATAAAATCAAGCTCGAAGAAGTATGAGCCAGGGCCAAGTAATATCTGCTGTGACAAATTTGCAAAGCACTCTGAGGACAAAGTTGCCCAGATTCATAGGGGACTGGATGTCACAATTGGACATAGTCCAAATGAGGCATCCTGAGAACTGTCTGGTCCTGTTGGGTTGAATCGGTTTCAATTGTTGTGGCCTGAGGATGTGGACAAGGTGCTTGCAGGGGTGTGGCCAACAACGTGCTCTCTGGATCCCTGCCCCTCCTGGCTGATAACTAGCTGGCAAGGTATAACCAGGTGGATCCAGGAGGTATTGAATGCCTCTCTGAGGGATGGGATGGTTCCACTAGCTCTGAAACAGGCTGTGGTGCGCCCCCTCCAGAAGAGGGCCTCCCTGGATCTGGAAGGCTTAAACAACTATTGCCCGGTGGCTAACATACCTTTTTTTAGGCAAGGTTCTGGAGATGGCTGTCTCTGTTCAACTGCAAGCATGCTTGGAAAAAAACAGATTATCTTGACCCATTTCAATCTGGCTTCAGGCCCAGTTATGGCACGGAAACTGCCTTGGTCACCCTGGTTGATGATCTTCTCCTCGAGAAAGACAGGGGAATGCTACCCTGTTGGTTCTCCTGGACCTCTCAGCGGCTTTTGATAACATCGACCATGGAATCCTTTTGGAGAGACTATGGAGTTTAGGAGTGGGGGGCAATGCTTGGCACTGGTTCTGCTCCTATCTCCAGAGTAGAACCCAGACAGTGGCTGTGGGAGACACTGATTCGACACTCTGGGAACCTGTGTAGTTCCTCAGGGGTCGATCTTCTCTCCCATGCTATTTAACATCTATATGAAGCCGTTGGGAGAGGTCATCAGGTGATTTGGAGTGAGGTGTCATCAGTACACAGATGATACCCAGCTCTATCTCTCTGTACCATCTGAATCAGGAGAAGCAGTTGAAGTGCTTGACAGGTGTCTGGAGGCTGTAATGGGCTGGATGAGGGCCAAAAATTGAAGATGAATCCAGACAAGACAGAGGTGCTGTGTGTCAAAGTGTCTTGGATCCGTGCAGTTGGGAGATACCCTGTCCTTAATGGGGTTGCAATGACCTGGAAGGGACAGATGTGTAACTTGGAGGTACTCCAGGACTCGTGCTAACACTTGAAGCTCAGGTGGAGTCCGTGGCCAGGACTCCCAACTACAGCTGGTCCGTCAACTGAAGCCTTTTCTGGATGGAAACGACTTGGTCACAGTCATCCACGCTCTGATAACCTCTAGATTGGGCTACTGTAATGCACTCTACATAGGGCTGCCCTTGAAGATGGTCTGGAAGTTGCAGCTAGTGCAAAATGCAGCTGCTAGAATGCTGACCAGAACAGCTAGCCAGATGCACACCATGCCGGTTTTAAAAGGGTTGCATTGGCTGCCAATTTACTACTGAGCCCAATTCAAGGTTTTGACTCTGACTTATAAGGCCCTAAATGACTTGGGCCCCAAATATCTAAAGGAACACCTTCTCCCATATCAACCTGCCAGTGCCTTAAGATCTAGCGGTGAGGCCCTCCTGGTTGTACCACTGCCTTCTATACTGAGTGGGCACCCAGGAGAGAGCCTTTTCTGTGATGGCCCCCAGACTATGGAATAGCCTCCCCCCTGAGGCCCATCATGTCCCTTCCTTATATATATAGGAAGGCGGTGAAGACGCACCTCTTTGCCCTGACCATTGGCTGAGCAGATTATATTTCCACGCCAGCACAGATACTATCATTTTAAACATGTTGTGAATTGTTTTAGATTTGTTGAATTTTTAAAGTCTTTTAATGTATATTCTATTTTTAATCTGTTGTTTTAAGGTTGTTACCCACCCAGAACCCTTGGGTATGGGGCGGGATAGAAATGTAATTAAATAAATAAGTGTGGTTCTGGTCTTTGACTAAGAAGGATCCTATCCTTCTGTGCTGTGTATTGCACTGTTTTTATCTGTTCTAATTCTCCTTTTGTGTGTTTTAATTGCAACCTGCTCTGGGACTTCAGGGTATAGGGCCGGATATAAATGTAAATAAATGCAATGAAATACAGCACAATGCAAAAATAAAGCAGTATGTTCTGGAACATATTATCTATTTTTACTGCTCCTATATTATTACTATCTTGGAGGCGATCCATTCAAAGGTCAGACAGCTAAAGTTGAGCTCATCTCCTGTGACTGCCTGGAGACTTCCATGCAGTTATCTTGGCAACAAGACAGAAGCAGTGGCACATTGCCTTCCTGTGGGAGGTGCTAAGAATTGAATCTGGGCACGTTTACATGTTACCTAAGGTAACGATGTTTAATGCTTGTTGATTTCTGTGGAACTGAATGGAACTTCACTTTCTGTCAGCTATAATTGGGGTTTAACAAGTGATTCACTTTGCACTTATAATAACAGATTTCTAACAGCAAAGGGAGAGACAATGGGAGGCTGGCAGAAGGAGAGAGAACGGGAGTGTCGCAGGGGAGTTTGGGAGGTATAACTGCTGATGCTCTAGTGAGTTTGCAGGCTGGGTCTTCCGGGTTTTGCAGAGTTCTCCTTCGGTACTTGGTGTGTTGGCTCCATTTTTGAAGGGTGACCTCTTTCTGTGTTGAGACCTGAGCACATGAGCTGAGACAGGAGGGGCTAGCTGTGGCTGCTGACCCAGAGAAGTTAGTGGAAGGAGCCACCTTTCTCAGGTGGGTCATGCAAGATCAGTTTGAGCAGCCCATGTGTCTATCAGTGCATGAAGATAAATAGTAACAATATATATACTTACATATATAAAAACCCATGGAGATAGATAACCAGCGGGACAAAGGGCAATGAGCATCCCACGTATAACTGTCTGCCTTCTAGGCAGAAGTCCTGCTGAGCTCCTGGTCATCAGAGAATGGGCTTCTACCCTTGAAGCCAAAATAACTGACCTGGACAAGCAGAGGGAGAGAGGAATGGGAAACTGGAAATCTCAGGAATGGAGGACATCGGGTTGAGGCAGAGGGACAGGATCATTTAGGTAGGATCCTCTCATTCTGATGCATGGGTGGGGAAAGTGTGACCTACTTAGTGTCCTTTTTGCACTGGCAAGTCCTTCAACAGGCTGCCAATGTGGAAACAACATAGCTCTGAGGAGGATTCCTTTCAGCTGTGCTCTGAGTCTCGTACAAACACTGTGTTCTTTGTTCTGGCAGCCAGGTCTGTACCTCCTCCTGCCTCAGATTCCAGTCTCAGTGGAGGCCATGTGGATGAAGCCAAAGCATGGGTATACGTTTAACAAAGTTTTCTCTGTTTGCCATACCATCTACACTAGATGACCAGAAACCACTTTAGAGTCTGTATTGGCTTCCCAATGGAAATAAGCAAAGCTGTGCTAGATTACCAGAAACCACAGTAGACAATATTTTAGGTTCTGTCCATACAGGATTAAACCTTTGTAGGGAATGCAGAGCAGTTTTCCACCTGCCAGTCAGGTTTTACTATGTTACGCAGTCCCTGTGCATTATAGAATGATTCTCTAGAGGTAAAAACAAACAAACAAACAAACAAACAAAACCTAAATATGAGGACATTTGCTACAGAATATTCCTTCCTTCACATTTTCCTCGGTGTTTGGGTGAGAGATCTTGCCTTCACCCAAGAAACAGCAGACCTATCAGACTCCCTGCTGCATTGGAATATTAAAGACTGGGGAGATGAATCTCTTTTCCTTGCACAGCATCTCTACTGTGAAGTAAAGGTAATCTCCACATTTTTAACTTGCTGTCTTGAGGCACCCATCCTAAGGCATCTATGTGATGCTCTGTTCTGAGAGATGCAAACATTTGTTCATGTTTGACCTTACTGCATTAATTCGCCCTTTCTTTGGGTTCTCTTGCTATATTTTTTGTAATTATCCCAGAGTAGACTTGAATCAAGAAGCAATCGTCCGCTGATTAACCAACCCTGATTGAGAAACATCACTGAATGTCCCAGCTTTCACGATTCACGCCATCTGATGTTCTAACCTCTGTCAGTACAACTGAAAAATTACACAGTTTGTGAACAGCAGAGTTGTCTTGAAACCCACTTGTTTTCAACCTCCGAAGCCAGACCCTATATGGTATTGGCCTGATTTCTGCAGGTTTTTTTCTTCCCTGAATACCTGTATAGGTGTCCTAAAACTAGAAAAGTGTACTACATAATTATATTTTTATTAACTGCATCCAAAAACACACCTACACTTCCACTTGGGTGGTGTCCAAAGGTACCCTACCCATAATGCTGTGGGTCAATGCAGATCCCACTGACACGGCCTTTCCAAAATCAGTTAGCAAGCTACATAATCATATGAAAGGTCTTTGACAGAGTCACTGAGCAAAGAGATGAGATTCATTGTCATTTAAAAACTCGGCAATGGCATGTTAAGTCGTGTTTAATTGCTCTGTGTTTACATAAGCAAAATATTACCAACCTGTTCCATTGTTTATCTTCAAGGAAGTAATTCTTCTTGGCTGGCAACTTGGACTGCAAAAACAGGCTAAATGTTCAGGAAGCTTACCTATGGAGGTAGTCACAGTCTTAAGACAAAAAACTGAACATTCTGGGACATGGCAATATGTCCGTTGTTCCAAGCTTTGTAGATCTCACTTTGTGAAATGATGAAATCATAGGCAGGTGGATAGTAATTTGATAGAGCTACCAGACAAGTTTCATGAAGCTCATTTTCTTTTCTTTTTTTTATCCTGTAGTTCATATAAGGCTTTCTTTTGTTTTTTGAATCTATGCCTATCTCTTAAAGCCGTGAAATCCTTGGTCAAAGAGCAGAATATTCCAATTATTTTTAGAAAGTGTTTGCCAAGGAATGGAATATCCAGAAACATAACGCTTGTGCATTTCCAGGGAAGTGTACAGTCAGCCGCTGTATAAAGCATAATGCTGATGCAGTCTTAATGCTAAGACTGCAGCTCAAGTGTACTTTCTTCAGGCCAAGAGGCTGGTGAATGCTTTTTAAAAATCAGGAACAAGAAAAAAACAAAAGAAAAAGAAAAACTGCTCCTCAGCAGTGATAGCAGAGAGCATGAAACAGCATACTACCCACTGTATGAAGAATGTTATCTTAGTAGTGCTCTTTGTGGCCGGAACCACCACCATGAAGATCCTGCTTTCATCAGAAGAAGCACAATAAAACTAACCTGAACAGGCTTTTTGATGACACTGTGATTGAAGGAGCATGAAGAAAACAAAAGGATGCCTGTTATTTGTTCCATTTTTTTAAATTCACGATGCTTTACCATGAAACTGCTTGAGGTTTCTTTTATGAAAAAGGAGGCATATACATATTCAAAATGAATGAATGAATGAAAGAAAGGTGTTTTATCTCTTAGAATATTCATAATTACAGTAACATCTGTGGATGAAACAAGTATACCTTGTTCATACAGGGTAAAACTGGCTCAAAGCTATATATAGGGTCAACAGAACTGAGGCACTTTAAGGAACAAACGGGATTTTTACTTTTGCAACAACAACGTAAGAAACGTTAGGATGATCGGGAGCGAGTAGGTCAATGGAAGCATCCATACCTATGGTGGTGGGTGCCCTGAAGTAACCCCAAAGGTGTGATGTTGAAAGGTCAGAGATGGCTACTCCCATACAGCACTCTGAGAAGAGTGCTGGATGGCCTGCAGGCCCTCGGAGAAAGGTAAACCATAAATAAACAGAGGCACTAAAAGTGACTTTCACCTCTGCTTTGCATAGGCTTCCTTCCAAGACCTGTTCTGGTGAGACAGAAGCCTATTGTCTTCAAAACTTAGAACTCAGGGCCAGAGCTGAGTTGTAAGCTTTAAAGACAATGAGGGGTGAAAGATGAGATATGGGGACGTCCTACATACCATACTGGGGGGGGGGGGCAGGAGCCTGTGTTTCCACCTCAGTTTGTGCAATGCCACTGAGGGGTGGACACAGCCAATATAATCCAATGAGGTCCATGGCAAGGTGGAATTTAAATACGAATCTCCCAGTCGAACACGCTAAACAATATGCTAATACTGATTGTAATCCGTTTGATGTCATAAGTGTGTGTGTGTGGGAAATAATGAGAATTCAAAAGGTATCTGGAATTGAGTTATAGTTTGATTTCTCTTCTGATGCAATGAATACCACATAGCTTGTTCTTAAACCTGATGGTTACCTGGAATCAGTGGAAATGCAAATTCTTCCCTGTGTCTCTTGTTACAGACAGTTGTCTGAAAAACATCACTGGCAGATTATTTGGCTGGAAAGTGCTTTCATTTCTCTGCCCGCATCTATTTTTAGTAGGCCTAGAAGAAAAGGTACTTAATGTTTTGTTCTTTATACATGAAATGACACTTCATTGTTAAGGAAGAGATAAATTTCCATTCACCAACCTGAATAGGCTGAAAGCCGTGAACCAGATTAAACAATAGAATTGTCAAACCTGAAACCACATTTATATCTTCAGTGAAAGTCACCCCTAACCTTCTACTAATAAAGTTAAAATAAAATAAAACACTCCTTTCTATGCATCCAAGGGAATCTTGCCAACTATAATCCATCTTCTTAGAAGAACTTAGTTTTAAATATGGTTTCCGGTGCCCATGTTCATTCATATTGCATCAGGAAGCTTTCATGTAAGTCACTGAGAAGTGTTTGTTTTTAAGACTTTGGTGGATCCAGTGATTCATAATCTACATCTTAATTGTTTGTATTTCAGTTTATATACAGGCTGGTGAGCTGTCATGTTCAGGATCATCATGTTATTAAGCTGATGCTAAGCATTAAGTCTCCTAGCTGGGAAATATATTTCAGGGTGATAGGCAAGATCAAGCATATTCCCTTAATTTGTCTTTCCCATCATTTACACAAATGAAAAGTGGGTTTTCCCACATGGTATGGCTTGTCCTGCATCATGTTGGCCCATGTAAGGTAGCCCAACCCAAGGTTATGGAATGATCAAACTGTCTCCTGATCTCCAGTTGACCCAACAACAGTGTAAAGGCTTTAGCACCTGACCACCCTGCAGCTCAAAGTAATTATATTTTCAAAAAATATTAAATAAAAGTCAGTAGATGGAAGAGGAAACTCATAACTTGGCTCTCAGGTGACAGTGGAGTGGGACCTGGACAATCTTTCCTTGGAGCATTTCCCAGAAACAGCACTATCACTAATATGATCCTTCCCCAGTTGCTATGAGCCTAAACTCAGGTGCCAGAGGCAGCTTCTGAGTGAAAACCTGCATCTTCAGACACTAGAATGGCATTAAGAAAGGGTTAGACAAATTTATGGATGACAGCTGTATCAGTAGCTACTTGAATGGATGCCTAGGTGCATCTTCCAGGTTGGAACAGGCAGGGTGTCTCTAAGGCCATTTGCTGGGATTTTAGAGGAGGTGAAGGTTCGCCCTTGTCTTCTGCTTGAGTTGCATGAGCAACTTGTGGGCCACAGTGTGAGATGGAATGCTGGACTAGATGGGCTGTGGCCTGATCCAGCAGGACCCCTCTTATGTTCTTATGACATGGGGAATTCTCATTTAAAGTTAGCTATAGGAGCAAACACCTGTTTGTTTGGATGGCAAACTGTTTATTCGTACAAATGGGTGTTTGCGTTCAATTTTGAATTGGCTGAAAGACGAGAAATGCTGTTTGTTCCATTGAAAAAGCAAAAACAAAACACAATGAATGCAATACTGTTCGCTGGAATAGTACACATTTGCAAGTGGGGTACTGGTTCAGTTCAATCAGATTCTGGATATTCAAACATTTGGCTTAGTGCTCCATTTACCTGAAGCTGGAAGGGTCGCACCAACGTCCATCAGGGTGTGGCAGAGAGTCATGGCTTTGTAGCTGCTGATGCAGCAACTATGAAGAGTGTGCTCAACTTCATACACAGCTACAAGGTCCGTGCAGCCCTCCATAGCTGTGAGTGGTGGGGCAGAGCCAGAGTTGCCCTGCTGCAAATGGTGACTAATTAGACCACTCCTGGACCCCATTGGCCTGGTAAGCCATGTGGACACGTGTCCTCTAATCTGGTCTTCACAGCTGAAGACTGGATGGTGGACACCATTAAAGGTGTTTTTCATTAATCCAGATTTAAGGGCCTGAAGGACCCATTAAATCTGGATTCAACCAGCACTCATGGGGATACCACCTCATGGGGGCTTGTGTGGGGTCAGGGCATGCCTGATTGGTACTAATTGGGTACCGATCAGGTTCCTAAGGGGTCCCTAATGGGGTCTTAGTACCTAGTGCAAAAACAGCCAAGCTGAAAGAGGGCATACCCTGTCATCAAAGGAGTTCATTCCACCCTGGGCCTAGGATGGCTCTGAGTGTGGATTCTGTGCTGGAATGGTCTGTTTGTTGGTTGTGGGCAGCCTCATTTGCCTGCCAAGCCTGGGGGACTGGAGATGAATCTAACTGGTTTGGTTGTTTAATAGTTCACAATAGATTGGATGGCTCACATGGCTCACACGCAAATTGAACCACCCTGTTTGAAAACTCCAGTTCAAAACAAACCCAAACCAAGGTGTGTTCTAACAAATGAAGCAAACCATAACAGACCAAGGATTGTTTGCTTGGTTTGCATGCAACCTGAGCGACCTTGTAGTTTAAAAAAACAGTTCAAAGTAAACCAGAACCAAGCGTAGTTTGACTTGAACAGAACCACTTAATTGAAGGTGGTACACATCTCTACTGTTCCTCCACTTGAGGAACACCTTTTTTTACACAGATGTGTGGACGCAATCTAAAAGATGTAACAATAAGAACTTCATGAATATGGCAAGAAAGAACATTCTGGAGAGAAGGGGCAGTTGTGAGTAACTGTAAGATAACATAATGTTCTATCATTTCTCACTCAAATCTGGAAATTAAAGCATGTTACTTCTGCTGATGGAAACTTCCTGAAATGATCATAGCTAAAAAGATACAAAATGTTTACAAATGTATGTGGTTATTTTACTTTCACAATGCCTCCTTTTAAAAGTTGTTAGGAAGTTACTAGAAAGTTTTAAGCTACATCCCATCTGTTTCCAAAAACCAACATTAGCTGATATATTTGTGGTGCTTAAGCTACTGACTAATCTTTTTTTTTTTTGCTAAAATCACATTGTATGATGAACTTTTTTTTCCAGCTGTAAGCAAAAAAACAAGCAGTTGGAACCCAAATCCCTTGATAAAATAGAACTACTGGGGACTCAGTTATTTACTATTAAAATGTATGCAGTTGTCAGGGCATCTGGCCTCATTTTATTTTGTCAAGAGTTGATACCTGGTTGGCATGGCTGTTTGAATAATGTGTGGACTTCTTAAGATATATGGAATGTAACATTAGCACTTGAATTTCTTGCAAAATTCTTAAATCTGGGCTGGGCCCAGATTTAACCTAATATATATTTAATGCTGCATCTAGAGATTTCATTGTGTGCAAAATGCATTAAGCCAAGAAAGAAAGAAAGAAAGAAAGAAAGAAAGAAAGAAAGAAAGAAAGAAAGAAAGAAAGAAAGAAAGAAAGAAAGAAAGAAAGAAAGAAAGAAAGGCCCTTTTTGTGCTTACCTGCCTGTGATTCAGATCAGTGGGTCCAGATTAGCCTGGCTCACAGATCTGGATCATGGGAAGACATGGGCGGTATCAGCACCTCACACCTCCAAAACAAAAGTTTCTAGGCTTTCAGGAGTTGCTGAAATGTGCCACTTGGTGGTCCCAAACACATGCAGACACTTACCCTTCACACCTATGTTCTTCATCAGGCTGGGCTGGTCCACCAGAGATCTTACCAGATCTTACTCTTTCTTGAACAGACAGAGGCCCTGTCCCCATGCAATTGAAAGTCTGCTGGAACTCTTCTTTTGCCTCTGAGCGGCCCCATTCCAGACTTTACAAGGCGCTTAGGGAGCTTAGGAAAGTGAGACACCCGCGATAAAATACGTGCACTTTAAAGAAGAGTTCCAGCGCTCTTTCGGCGATTCACGGGTTTTGCTCACTATATCTGCCTTGAGGACGCTCCGTGGCAAAAGGGGCGGGGATTGCTTGCCTGCACACACAGCCAAAAAGCATTCACACATCTGAGAAATGCAGCAGGTTCGCTTCCTTTCCTTTGTAAAAAGAGCCAGAATTGCTCAGAATTGCAACATTGTTATCAGTGATCTGTGAAAGCCTTAAAAGAGAATGAGCGAAGGATTGTGCTGCCGATGCCTGCAGCCGCTGACTTTGCTGGGGCGGAAAGCCTTTTCTAACAGAGAACTGAGTGAAAGTAAGTGCTGAAAGTGAATGAATGAGCGATCATCTGCCTTTGCTAGGGGCGGGAAGCCGTTTCAGGAGACGGGATCTGGCTATTTTTCCTTTTAACAAGAGGGGGGGGGAGATGCGGAGAAAGGAAACAGGCTTCCTTGGGGACGGAAAGTCCGTTTAGATCGCGGCTACCATGGGGACGCTTATTCCGGAAGTGGAGGGGACTTTTAAAGTCAGCTATAACAGAGTGATGGCAGAGGAAGCCGAGAGGGGCTAATAAGTCTTTTGGGGACAGGGCCAGACAGTCCAGTGGGAGGCAGGCCTCCCTAGATTCACATTAATGGGTGGATATTGAGGCCTAAATGTCAGTGTGTGCAGACCCTTACTATAGATTAAGGGTCCATGTAGAAAGAGCCAAACAGAAAGAGATTTATTTCATTCCACTGTCTTCAGAACATAAAGAATAATCACAGAATATAAACTGAAATTTATGCCGAAGTTGTCAATTTAGTCTTTTAATTGCATTTCAGTTGAGAACTACTGTTTATGTATTGAAAGTTAATCTACAAAAGCAGACTAATGCTTTTTATGTCCTTCTGTTTTCATATTCATATCAATTCCTTTATTATTTATACCCCACCTTTCCATCCCTCAGAAAAGCAAGATGGCTAAAAAAATCACAATGCATGAACAAACAAAAACAATATAAATACAAAACAAGGACCTCTCCCCCGGCACCCCATTCCCCCCTCCCCCGGGTTTGGGGATGCGTGTGCAGCACCTCCCTGCTGGCTAGCTGGCCAACCAGAGCCTGCCCCGTGTGCAGATGCACCACAGCAGCGGCTGAGCCGGGCCACTTCGTACCCGGACAGCCAGCAGGTGTGAAGTAGGTGGGGCTGTGGCAGCTCAGAAGAGAGCTGTGACTAGCCCAAGGTCAACCAGCTAGCTTTGTGGAGGAGAGCAGAATCAAACCTGGTATTCCCAGATAAGAGTCTGGCTCCCTAACCACTAGGCCACTTGCAAGGGGCCTGCAGAGTCCTTGCAAGGTGCTCACTGCTGCTGAGAATGTGTCAGTGGGCACCCTTGTGGAACAGCAGTGCTGCCCCAGACACATAAGTGGAAAAGTGGCCTCAGTTTAGTTCAAATTTTAAATAGGCATAGAGTTTAAATTATTTTATTTTTTTATTACTGCATTACTTTAATAAAGTTATGATCTCATAATGTTTGTGCTATGCTCTGTGATTATTTTATGAAAGGCGGCTTAGAAATGCTGCTGTTGCTGCTGCTGTTACTACTACTACTACTACTACTACTAAACAAGTACTGCCCTAGCTGTACTGAAAGAAATCAATAGTTAGTTTGTACTTTATGCAAGTTTAATTCCAAGCATTGGATCCTGTTACAATTAGAAACAAAGGAGAAGCTTTGAGTCCTATTGAAGGTAGAATATGGACTAGATCCCATCGCCTGTTTGGATTTCAATGTGCGACATGGAACTCATTCACTTCTGATGAGTTCTGGGTGTGATCCAGAAACAGGATGCCAACTGATGCCTAGTGAAATCTTATAATAATCATTTCCTGTCCAGAGGTTTCTTGAAGCCAGATCTGGAGGCAGAAGGAATATATGTATTTTTAAAAAATAAATCTGCGGGAGGCAAACAGATTAATCTTTAGAAGCATAATTCGTCCCTAGAGGTTCATTAGATGGCACTTCTATATGTGTTTTTAATTAATAGGCCTGTCCACACACAAACACAAAAGCATAACATCAGATTAACTATGATAATAAGACTCTGCAATAATGTGAATATAATTACATCGTTATTATAGCTCTCCTATTCCTTAAGCAAACACAGTTATGCAATTAAACAGAATTTATATTTTTATGTATATAAAAGAAAACTACTTTGAATACATTAAGCATGTTTTTCTTTAGTTTAAGAGAACCAAAATTCCAAAAGTTCTCTTATTTAGAAATCAGAACTTGGCTAATTGTTGCCCATTTTGAAGAGCAGGAGGGAGGGGGATGCAGGCAGGATTTACTCCATTAAAATGGGTTTTAGTGATCATAAATCCTCTTTACAGCCTCATCATCTCTCTCATCATTCAGGTTGTGTAAAGCAGCAGATGCAAAAATAACAGAAGTTGCAATTATACGTGCCTCATCCAGATTGCAGATTACAACGTAGGCATAAAATCCTTTGAGGAAGTATTTGCTGTGTGTTTTCTTTTAACCTAGTTTCAGTTTGTTTTAGTTTACTCATGTTTACTTAGAAACAAGACTTGAGAGAAATTTGCTCCTGTACTTATTATGCTACAAAACACAAACACACACACACACACACACATATTATGTTCAAGTATTGGAATGTAAATGTGCCTCCAGAAGTGGATAAAAGCCAATGATTCCCCTGGCATTATATTGGGATGGTCCCGTATATCCATGGTAGTCTAAAGATAATGCCGGTATAGAGAGGCAATATCCTCAAAGATGCCAGATTTCTCAGCGTAAGGCTTCTCTTACCTCATCTGCCATCTGTTTGCATAATTGTTCCTTATACAAAATACCTGTATGTTAGCAGGTGTGGGAAAAAAGCAAAGGGAAAGGCGAAGGGACTTGCTAACATGTGGGTATTTTGCAAGAGGAGTGATTATGTGAACAGATGACATAAGACTCTGGGCCCTTCCCAGTGTTGCCTCCTGCTGTCTGGTAGGGGTGGCAAGTAGGGATGGGGGGGAAAATGTTTGTCAGCTTTGGATTCACATTTGCTGCTTTGTGTGCAAATTGAAAGGGGCCTATATTTGTAGCCCCTCCCCCTTTGTGTGTGAAGTAGGTACATCCGGCCTTCATCAAACCTTCGTAGAAGCTCTGATGTGGCTCGATCTGCTAACTCCCCACAGCCTCACTCCCTGACCTCAAACCTGGCCACCTCTGCCTCTGCTGCCATCATGCCCTCCTCAGAGGCTTAAACCAGGACTCCCAGAGGTGTGTGCTTGGCTGGAGAGGCTTCCCGCACAATTTCCCAGAATTCACAGAAAATCTCATGCAGTTCTTCATGTTTCCCAGGGAATCTTGCAGTTCGGTGAATGGGAGTAGCCGCTCCAGCTGCACGTGGACCTCTGAAGAAGGTGCAATGGCAGTGGTGGGAAGGGATGAGTGGGGGGAAGGTGGGATGTGAAGGAAGGGGTGGTGGGTTCCCTTCAGATGCAAATATTCATTCCGATGTTCAGGAAGCCACATGTGAAAAGGTCCTAAATCAGTGAAACCACAGAGATAAGGCTGAAGGCTGCCTCCACATGATAGGCATGTGCACAAATTCTCGTTCCATTCAAAATCCATACAGATTTGCCCACAAATAAAATGGATCTGAGGCCTTTTCGCACAGGCCTTTCCCGAAGGTGTGGAGGACAGCTTCGGACGCAGCATACGCATTGCTGCGGCCGGGTTTCCGTCCCAGCGTGTCCGGAGCTGTCCTCCACGCGTTCCGGATGCAGAGCACTTTAAAGTGCTCTGCATCCGTTCCTACGCGTAGGAGCCACCCCGGCGCGTTCCGGGAGAGAAGCGTTCGCTCACGCTTCTCTCCCTGACAGCCGTCGGCACGCCCCCAGGGCCCGACTTGCCGGGCCGGCGATCGCGCCGGCGCGGCGAAGCCGATAGACGGGACCCACCGAATTGGGGTTCCCCTTTCCTATCTGCCAGGGTCAGTGACCCTGGCAGATGGGACAGGGGAACCCCGATTCGGTGCGTCCCGTCTGTCGTCTCCGACGGCCGCTGGGACGTGGTTCCTTCCTGGGTCCGGCAGCCCCTATGGGGCTGCCGAAGCCGGCGACCCACCAGCATCGGCGTCCTGTCGCCCCTTTCTGGGGTGGCAGGAGGTCGATATTGGGCTGGCTGGGGGCGAGGAACGCCTTGGGCGGCCGGAGCGCATCGCTCCGGTCCCCCAAGGGTCCCCCCCGCCCCCATTGCGGCCATCTGCGGGGCGCGAGTGCCCCGCAGATCAGCCGCCCCCCTCCCCAGTCCCCAAAACCCCCACCCCCAACCACCCTCCGACCCGGATCGGGCCCATCTTCGCTCTGTGGGTGCCTACATCGAGGCACCCACAGAGCGAAGATGTTTCCCCCCCTCCCCCAGGGCCCTGGGAGGACGCGCGCTTGTCCAATAGGGGGGCTAGGTGGGCTGCGTCCTGCGCGCTCCCACACTGCCCCCCTCAGTCGGACGCTGGACGGCCACGAGGTAGGTGATCCGTCGCGCGCGCGTCCTCCCAGGGCCCTGTGGGAGGGGGGGAAACATCTTCGCTCTGTGGGTGCCTCGATGTAGGCACCCACAGAGCGAAGATGGGCCCGATCCGGGTCGGAGGGTGGTTGGCGGTGGGGGTTTTGGGGACTGGGGGGGGCGGGGGACTCATCTGCGGGCTGGAGGCACCTAGATCCAGGTGCCTGCAGCCCGTAGATGGGCAAGATCGGGGCGCGGGGTGAGCCCTTGGAGATCAGAGCCAGGGGCTCTGATCTTCAAAGGGGTCCTGCCCCATAGGGGCCTTGCCCCGGGCCCCATGATGGGTGCCCGGGTGCCCGGTCATCTTCGTGCCAGGTCCCCAGGGCCCGATCCGGGCCCGTAGAGCTGGCACGAAGCGCGGGGCGGGTGGCTTGACAGCGCTGCCCGCCCCTTGGGTGCTCTCACCCAATGGGCGGCAGCGCTGCGGCCAAATCCCCGCCCCTGGCCGGCCTTTGCCGGGCCAAGACAGTTCCGGGCGCTTTTACCGTTCACACACAGGCGCGCCAGAACGCGTTCCGGCGCGCCTGTGTGTGAACGGTGAAAGCACCCGGAACTGTCTTAAGCTTCCCGCCTGCACGCGTTCCACACGGAACGCGTTGCAGTGCGAAAAAGCCTCTGCTGGTCTTTGACAAAGCCTCTTAGAAGCTTTGATGAAAGCTGGATCTGCCCAACCCTGTCCTCCTGTTTCCTTGACCACACACCCTTGCCTCTGAATGCACCGGTTCCTGTGGCCATGGCAACCTCCACTGCTATGACACACTCCTCTGAGGTCCAACTAGGCCTTCCAGAGGTATGCAGACATCTCACTCATTCAGGAATCCCCACGGTTCCAACATGTGGGAGGAATGAATTTTGAATGAGGTGGCTTCTACTGCCCTTCATGTGGAGACAGCTTTTGGGCTCACAGTATCTCTGTGGTGTCACTGACTTAGGGCCTTTTTGCCCTTGGCTCCCTGGCCATGGGAAGCTTTGGTGAACCAGTCAGGAATGCATTAAGAATCTGCACTTGGAGGTGCTCAGTGCATTCCAACCTTCCCAACCTTCCCAACACTCCCTAACCCCTATCTGCAAGTCTGAATCCTGGTGCCGGCACCAGTGTGCATGTGTGGTGCTGTCACCAGGGAAACTGCATGATGCCCCATGTGGCACATCACATGGGTGCACAGTGTGTCATGTGACATGTCTGCATACACATCTGGCATGTCATGTGCTCTTCCAGCACCTCTTCTACCCAGAAGAAGTGCAGAAGGAGCTTACCATGGCTTAGTCACATGGCTTAGTCATGTTGTGCTAGTCACAGCTCTTTTCTGAGCTCTCACAGTACTCCTCATGGTGTGTCTGTTGTGGGGAGAAGAATAGGAAGCTTTGTTAGCCCCTCTGAGTTCCCTTAAATGGGTGGGGAAAGTAGGGTAGAAAAGCCAACTCTTCTTCTTCTTAATGACCTCTGCACTAGTGCGGAGCAGAAATGGTCCAGTGACCTGCGTATGGAGTGTCTTGGAGTTGACCACTGCTTCACTACCAAGGTGAATACAGATTCCCCATTCCACTGGTTGATTTGGTCTCCATGTTTCAGTCTGGCAGTTTTCCACTGTATAGGCAGTTGGGGAAACTAAACCATTGCATTATGAAAGATGACTATGTGGTCCATTTTCTTTTTCAAATGCTGATTATTATGTTGTGAATTTTCTTAATGGTATCCACTGCTATATCACTGCCCTGCAATGAGAATTTCTAATTTCTAGTGATTTTGATCACTTATGAATATAATAAGAGAAGAAATCATAATTAAAAATGTTGGGATTTTTCAGATTAGTATACTAAGCACATATACATATAGTGCAGCATTTTGAACCATGATAAACCTGACATTGATTGAGCTATATACTAAAGCCATTGTTTCTTCATAATGTGCTGGAACAACGCATTATGGCTTTAGTATATAGCTCAATATATATATATGAGATCACATGGGGGGAGGGAATCCCGTAAATAAATACTCTTCTTGTGGCTGAACTCAGATTTTCAATAGCTGGCAGTATTGATAGAACAAAATGTCAGGATATTCTGAATAAGGAGTGAAGTACCTGCTGAGTATGATTTACAGACTCCTACTGAGATGAAATAAAGAATACAGCTATTGCTGCCCCCCTTTCCACAACCAATTTATAGCTTTCTGCAAAGCAGCAAGTATGAAACAGCTATGAGTGATGGTGGAATGAGCAAACTCAATATAAGTTTTCAGCATGAAGCCATCCAAGAATAGCTTAAAAAGCAAACAGATATACTGGGTGGGGGAAAGAGACACAGAACTGTCCCTTACAATGAATGCAGAGCTTCCATAATATATTTGTTTGTGACTCTCACAATTTCAGAACCCATCAGAAAACGTAACCTGAATTAAAATGAATAAAGCCAGACACAGACAGAAAATTTATGGCGAAATAGCAACACAGGAGAAAATAAGCTTGCACTATGGTTGCTACGGAACCTTCTAAATATATATATATATATATGGTAGCAACACCCTTGTTGAAGGTTGTATGGAAATGTATGTTTAGATGGTATCAATGTTGGCTGAAAAAAGGCCATTACTCTCAGGAGCTCTTCCTCATATTTTAACATGTTCAAGGAGCCATTTGCAATTTACCTACCAACTTGGAAAGTTGTTGTGTGTGTTTTTCCTGATGCATGCTTTGGCTTTGAAAGCCTTGTTGCGGACGTGAGTGGCCAGCATCAACTCTACAACATGAACCAATCTGATGAGCCTTTGGTGCTGTGCTGGTGTTTTGTGGACCCTCTGCAGCACTTCTGTGGCCTTTACAGCTCCACAGAGGCCTTGTGCTTTCCACAACCCATGTGAGCCAAAGCCCAGTTGTTGGGGTTGTGCACATCTGTAATGTTCATGCTTTGAAGAGCACAGTTTTACAGTCAGTGGAATGAGACTTCTGTTATTAAGTGCAATCCCAGAGACATGCCATATGACAATCTGGCCTCTTCATTGTATTGCAGCTGCACACAATTAAAAAATAAAGCTGCTCAAAAGGGATTTAGATGTCATAGCACGAAGGTACTAACACTGTTTCTGAATTCTGCCCTGCCCTGCCATTATCCTGAACTGGAGATGGATTCAAGGGCATCTATATTGGCACCCTGTTCTATGCCAATCCATGTGTTGGCTTCATATTTCACACCAGCTTCGGAGCTGGTGCAGGGTACCTTTGAATGCCTCAAAGGCATTCAAGCTACAAACAAAGGTTCCTGGCCAGAGGGCCCATTTCAGTGGTGCACAGTGTTGCACAACAAAATAGGTCTTCCATGCTATCCACCACTGAAAAGAGTCTTCTGTGGTCACCTCTATGGCCCGGTATGTAACCCCTAGTATACCAGTAGAGAAGACCAGGATACCATTCATGGTGCTCTAGCTTAATCTACACTCTATCCTAGGTGGATGGAACATACTAGGAGGGAGCAAGGATTCTCTTAAACCACACCAGCATCCAGAAGGGAGGTCCACGGGGACCCCTTCCTGCTCTGTACTTGTGGTAAGTGCAGAAATGGCCTAGTATTCCCATCCCATCTCTAAACCACATTAAAGACTGGAGAATGCATTTTGGAAGTGTATGCGGATTTGGACAGTAGCATTCAATCACAGTAACAGCTTAACTGCTCTTGGGCCAATTTTTCTGTGTGCAGGTGTAATCTGGGTGTCCTCTCTATTGCACCATTGATGTACCTAGACAGACTTGGGCAAGATCTGTATGAAGGACTTCCAGCAGTGGTCTAATCAGAGCACTGCCAGGAGCTGCAGTAAAGGACTCTATGGCTAGAGTGTTCTTCAAAGTGGCCATGTGCAACCTTTACACCTGCCACTGCTCCTGGTCATGCTAAAATTGCTGCTTGCTATTTCCTCCCTCTTGCCGCTTACAGTGTGTCAATGAGCACTCAAAAATGGGGCAGTGGCTGGTTATGTGTGCAAACTGGCAGATCCATATACTGTAGCCACCAAGGAGCAAAGCTGAGCAGATCCTGGATACTTGTGACTGGATATGATGGCGCTTTCAGGGTGCCAAGCAGATCCTTCCTGGGCCTCTGCAGCTCCTGGAACTCCTGGTTTTTCCATAGGTAGAATTTAGTGGACTAAAGGCAAAGGCAGGGTAAAACTCTCCACCTGCTCATGCATTCTGTGGAAATTGGTAAATAGTGTTGGTCCAAACTGGTTAGGTGGTTTCATGGTTCACAGTGAACTGGATGGTTTGCATAGTTTTCATGTGAACTGAACTACTTTGTAGTTCAAAAAAATCTATTCAAAGCCAACCCAACTAAGAGGTGTTCTAAAAGACCAAGCAAATCCAGATTGTGGTCACATTTCACTTTTCAGGAGGAGTGGGATTATCTGGGATCCTTGGACACCGGACACCAAAATGGGCATCGAGTTTTCTTGAGGACTTTCCTGCTTAGAAGGTGACTATCCTGTAATCAGATAATCCCAGCACTGTGTCAATTTCAGTTAGAAATGGCATGGCAGTGGCAGCAGTCATGGCAGCAGTGAGGGGGGCTTCATCTGCCCCCCCCCCACATCACCACCCTTCTGTAATATCCCGCAACTGTGTCTTCTAGGGATGAGCACAATTTTTTTTGGGGGGGGGTGATTCATATTGAATCAAATCCAAGAAAATTCATAATAGTTAAAATAGATTCCCTTTGAATGTCATAGGATTCGAATTCTATATGAATGTTCAATACAAAATTGATTGATATGAATCACATATGAATCCCTACAAATCCTTTAGGTATCCAATATGTGTCCCCTATGTATCCGCTCTGAACAGATCTGCCCTGAATCCACTTTGAATCTACTCTCAATCCACTTCGAATCCGCTCTGGATCCATTGCAGATGTGACTGGTGCAGGTGCTTTTTGCCCATCTCCCAAGGTTCATACAGATTTCAAATTTTATGAATATGCATGCACATTCCTAGTGTTGCCCCCTCAATGTATGAGCTCATCTCTCCCACTGGCCACCTCACTCCCCTTATCCCCTCCCCCAACGTGAAGCAGTGACTTAGTGTGAACCGAATGGAGGAATGAGCCTGTGAGCTGAAAAATCACCCTCCACATACAGGTACTGGCACCATCCAAGACAACCTTGGCAGTGTCTGTAGAAATGGCCTCTGGGGATGGACAGATCCCCCTTTCAACTGATACCCCCCCCCCACACACACACACCTGTGCAGGGAACCTAAGAGCCATCTGAGGGAATTCTGTAACATTTTCAGGGCCTGGATAATATCACATTCAAGATGTGAGTTCCGGGTGAATGGCAGCACAAACGGAGAATTCAGAGTTGCCCAAATGGATACAATAACTGTTCCACAGCATTCTTGATCTATATTGTGTAGTTTAAAATCCTTTAGGGAGATAGATAAATAAATGCTAAGACATTAGGTGCTGGAGAGCCTAACAAAAACAAAAATAAATCTACATTGATGGTAAAGTGTTCAGACTATAAGTCTGGCATTCCTTTTGCTTGCACTTAAGTGGCCGAGCTAGTGAATTTGTGCCAAAAACTAATGTGGTTCTTATACATAGAGGCTTCCATGCTAAAGTTGGAGTCAAGTTCATAGATCAGGAGATAATGGGATATGTTGACACTGATTTGGGCTTTAAAAAATCAATAAGGGGAGACAGGCACTCACACTTGACTTCAGCAAATCAAATCTGTCAATGACATCAGTTCTTTTTTTTCCTTTCCTGCATATTTGCATTGGATTTTATTTTATTTCTTTTGCAGCTCCATTCATTCAAAACGTGGAATACAAAACTGTCCCTGTCTGATTTTTTTACCATGTTCATCTGAACCCCACTACACTAATCACCTGGGTATTATGGGTCGTTTTTTTCACTGGATCTTATTCTGAATTATATCCCAGAACAGGGACCTACCATTGACATGCTAGAACAGATTATGGCAGGCCCCAGGCAGGTCCTGCTGTAGTTTGCACCTGCCTGGCGCCTTCCCATTGGCTAGCTACCTTCGCAAGGCTTCCTGGGAAATGTAGGCAGTGCCGCGCCTAGAATCAATGGACGCCGGCCGTGCTGCTCTCACAGTCGCCCCACCAGCGACCAGGTAAGCACCCCAAAAGTGGCCATGGGTGGGGTGCGGGGTGGCAGCTGCAGCTTCCCCTGGAAAGAGAAGGGGCCATGGCCCTTTCTCTTCTGAGGGGAAAGACCCGATCGGCCGTGAAACCTTGGAGGGGGGGCGGGGGGGTTTCTACTTTGGCTTCCCTGGCAAAGATAAGGGGTCATGCCCGCTTTTCTTGCCAGGGCAAAGCCAGGGAGGGCGCCAGCCGGCCGCACCATGGCCAGCTGTCAAACAGGGAGCATGCGCTATCCCTGTTTAACAACTGGGCATGCGCCGGCAATCCGGCTTTTCCCCCTCCGGTGCGGAAACGTTCGTTTCCAAACCGTTTTCAGGGGGAAAGCCAGATGTAAGACCTGATTTTTTCAGGTCTTACATCTGGGTAGGATTCGGCAGCAAAACCGTTTTAAACAACCATTTTTGCCTGCTGATATGCGGACGTGGCGTCCTCAAAGGGACTTTAATTGGGTTCCCTGTGCAGATCCCACGTCCAAATCCTTCCCTGAACAGGCTCTAAATCCGTTTTTACAGCCTGTGCGGGAAGGCCCTAAAGGTCCCTCCCTGGCTCTTCCCAAGCCCTAGACCCTACTGGAACTATGTGGGATTCCCTCCCCCAGGTGAAGAACTTCAGAGCCTTCCCACCCTGAAAACCCAAAGCATAGAAAAAGTTGTACTTCTGGGTTTGCGCCTTTTATATGGCTGCAGCCTGGCATGGACTGCCTCTGATTGGCTGTGCCTGTGGGATTTCTCCCCCCCCTCTTATGCTAATTTGGTGCTCTGCCCACTCCTTACCTGCTGTCCCTTATCTACAGTAAATACATTACCTTAAATATCTTAATTGCTATACATTGAAATACCTTAAATAATTAAATACGTTGCCAACATTTACAATAATTATACAGCATGACCGACAATAAATTCATCTAACAAGATAAAGCATCACACACTTTTCGCAATTAATTTATGTTGAAGGAAAGTCCCGCCTCCTCTGTCCCCACCCTTGGCTTGTCCCCGGTCCCATGTGTCCAGCTTCCTCATTTTTTTTTTAAAGAAATAAATTCAAGATTTCTGAAGCTGCACGTTTCTGAAGCTTCAAATGTGTAGGAGGAAAGGTGCATTTCCTGCCAGAAAGGATCTCATTCTAAAAGAGTATATTTATGGCTGCTCTTTGGAACTTTCCTCTTCCCTTGCAAAGCTTTTGGACATGGCATCAATTTCTTAAAGGACCTGGGACATGGTCACACATTCATTTTAAACCTTCCTATCTCCTGATCGCAATGGTCACACATTTTCATTTCTATCCATTTTATTTGTGGACACCTTTGTACAGTTTCCTTAGTAGAGGTACAAAAGGGGTTTGTCATTGCCTATGTCCTGAAAGAGCCTGGGCACTGAACTGGCAACCGTAAGCCATCTAGACAGTTTGCTCTACCACTGAACCACAGTCTTTGCATCAGAGTGTTCATATTTTGTATGTTCAAGCTGGTCAGGGTAGCCCATCCTGTCCGCACCCGCCAATCTCTTCCCTTTCCTCTATTGCAAGTTGATGGATAATTGTATCAGTCAATATATGGGAAGTAGGTTGCTTTTAAGTTGTTAGTTTGCCACCCCTAGGCTGCGGTCCCATTCAAGATTTAAAGAGCTTTGAAATTGTTTTCAGAGCTGAGCATTCCCAAAGGTTCAGAGGAATCAGCAGTTTCTGAAGATTAAAGGTACCGAAACACAATTTATCTATACTTGAACAAAAAGAAGGCTCACTGCTGGATTTAGAAATAATGCTTGCTATTTAGCAGTGGGAATGCAAGCGGTTTTTTGGGTGGTGGGAACCATGCTTTAGTGGCGTTCTCCTCAGTTTCTCCTGATCCAATAATAACCTGTCATTTCCTTCCCTTTTCTCCCAATTGTTGCCATTATGTGCTAAGGCAAGTGTGAGTAGAGCTTACAATGTAACAAGAGATCAGACATTACAATGTAACAAGATATCAGACCATAGTGGGGAAAGTCTAATTTTACTTAAAGAGACAGGGATTGGAAAGGCTTTGCCCTCGATGTCTGCCATTTTGCACTGTGGCAATGCTACACAAAGCTGGTGTCTACTTCATCCCTCCTCCCTCACTCCGTCACTCATCATGATCTCTATTCCCTCCCTTGCCAACCTGGTTTTTCTCTCCACCCTGCCATTTTGCTGCTTTGTACCAATCTAGCACAAAACAAAGGTGAAGTCATTAATCTTCTATTCCTGTGCTGCGGTGTAGGGAAAACTGCTGCCATGATATCAATTGGGGCAGGCTTATATAGGAGGTGGGGCTTGGATCGGCCACCCCAATGAAGTCAGGGTATGATGGAAAAGAGAGGGAGGAGGGGGTTTCTCCCCTGCAAGCCCACATAGTAAGCTACCAGTGGGAACATGAAAAAACAAAGCTCACTGCTGATTTAAAAAAAAACCTGGGTTAAAACTCGGACTAAATTGTGCAGTGGGAACAATCATACAATACATAGCAAATAGATACTCCTGCAACATATAATATGTCGCTCTTTTTTGTTAAAGTGTATGAGGGCATGTCTCCATGGGAGCTAATTGCTTCACTATTGATGCGATTTTAAAAAATCCGGGTTGTAACTCGTAATAAAACGTCTCCATGAGGTTTGAGGCAATGCAGATTAAAATCACACTTTCCTGTCCCCATGAAACCCGCTTTATGTAAGCCCACATTTTTCTCCCCCCCCCCCACGCCCGCTGGAGCAACGAGAGGCTCCGTTCAGCTGTCAAATTCAGCTGCCGGCATCCACGTATAAGAACGGCAGCTGCTTTAATGCAAAAGCAAACCAGCCACCTCCTCTTTCTTTCACAGTGTGTGTGTGTCTGTTTCTTTCCCTGCCTTCCCTTTCTTTCTCATGATTTCTTCCTCTATGGGTTTTCTCTTCTGTTTCTACGTCCCCTGTAAGATTCACACACATGTGTGTGTGACTCTTTCCCTGCCTTACCTCCCTTGCTTCTCCCACCCTGTAAACTTCACTCATGTGTCTTTCCCTCCCTTGTGTGTGTGTGTCTTTCCTTCCCTTGTTTCTCCACCCCCGTAAACTTCACTCATTTTCTCCATGCGGTTTTCTCCCCCCTCCCTGCCAGAGCCTGTAATCGCTCAGGCAAGGGCTTCCTTCAGCCCAAATGAGTGCCTGACAAGTAGGCTAAAATCATTAAAAGCAGCTGCTTTCACTCTTCTCACCATTTTAGTGGGTCTCTCTCCCTCTCCCTCTCCTAATAATGCAGCCTCTGATGATCGCTGCTTTGCTTGTGCACTGAATCAGCTGTCCTTCTGTGAATTGAGGAAGCTGAATCTTGACAGCTACAGGGCTGCAAGGAGTGAGTTGCTTTTAGTTCTGCTCGTAAGCATCTCCATGCTCCCAGGAAAACCCACGGTTTCCCCCTAATGTTGGATGTAGTACTGTTTAAAGCAGCAGTTCTCAACTTTCCTAATGCCGCGACCCCTTAATGGAGTTCCTCATGTTGTGGGGACCCCCAACCACGGGAGTGGAGCAGCTGGGAAGTGGGAGGGAAGGGCAGCAGGAGGCTCGTTGCGACCCCTCTGAAAGGGTAATTCGACCCCCAAAGGGGTCCTGACCCCCAGGTTGAGAACCACTGGTTTAAAGGTTTTTTTTTCTGCCATGGATCTGCCTCTTTTGTGCCTCTGGTAGCCTGGAGTAAAGCTGTGCATGGAGACGCTCCGAGGCAAAACAAGCTTAAATCCGGCTTTTTTTGGCATGGAGACAGGGCCTGAGTCAATTTTAATTTTTTAAAATACAACAACAGCCCATGAAACAGTCCCCCCCCCCACACACATATATCATGAAGTACAGATCTAATTCTATAGTGATGCCTGAGAAGATCCAGTTGTAACATGTAAAAAATAAATTGACTCACAGGATCACAGTTAATCTTCCTGTAAAAATGCTTCTTCTTTTTTTTCAAATAAGCTCAGCTTCTTTGCTTTTTTTTTTTTTTGAACTTGTTAAACTTCTGCTTGGTTGTTTTATATATATATATTTCTACCTCATTTTAAAAATAAATAAAAAATTGCTTTCTTTAAACAAAATCTTTTTTGTTAAACTTGCACTTCCTCTGTTTGCAAAAAAAGAATTTGACTTGGCCCTTCTTAAGTATAGAACAATATTGTGGTGTGCAAATAGCATTACATCGAACTGCAACAATGAGGAAATGGAGGAATGTCAGAGAATAAATAAAAGCTGAAAAGAAAATACAAGGACAAAACTAAAGGAAACTGCCTTTACATTTTATTCAATGAACTGATTAGAGCCTTCCTTGGAGGGTGAGACGTAGACCTGCAATAATTCAGACTCTCAGCACAATGTGTTATTTTTTCTGGACCTTAGTCAAGTCTTCTTCGTTCACTTTTTTGTGAAATTTGGATCCCCTTCCTCAGTGACTGTAAAGGGGAAAAATAACAACCACCTGCTCTCTCTCTTTTTTAAAGAACTGGATGCAGTTTGCAGGGGGTCAAACCTTCCAAATATTGAGCAAATATTTATCACTTATTGAGCAGGTTGGGGCAGCGTTTAGGTAGTTGTGGATGAAAGCAATATAAGAAAATGGCTTTAAAATGGTGGTAGAACTGGTGCTAACAGCGTTGCAAAGAAAAAATGATTCAGCAAAAGGTGGTAGGTGTTCGCTGATGTTGTGGCCAATTGGAATGCTCCCACGTAAGATTATTAACAGGAGTTACTGAATTACCAAAAATATAGTGGCTGTTGCACCTGTATTAGATTACAACTTCCTCTGAGTACATTGACTAGGAAGTAGGAAAGTAAGACACAGAGAAAAGAACTAATAAATTAAGGAAGCTATTTGGAATTATAAAATTAACAACACTGAAAGAAAAAAAACAGAACCCTTAAGGCATATTTATTAACAGAATCTGTTAAATAAACTGATAGTTGGGTTGATAATCACACATAATCTGAAGTACTCTTAATTTCTTTTTGCACCGTCCTGCTGTTCTGGTCCAGAGCATCCCATAGTGTGGGTGATCAACACTCTGGGCTGGAATACTAGAAGTCACACCCACCACTAGCACATTCCGTCTACATTGGATGGAGCAATGGAGTAGGATGCTGTCTGGAAATGGACTCGGGCTGTATTCACAGGCATTAAAAAATAACTTGAAATCGCTAGTGTTCCCATGTAACCTCTAATCTACATTTAAAAAGGCATTTTCTGGCCTTTAATGTGGAATAGACCCATTAATGCATGGATGATATCACGTGTAACCTGCTTTCAATCCATTTTCTTTCCTGTGTGCTGATGTTGCCGTATAAACAGATTTTCCAATCTCATTTTCTAGAAGTACATTTTTTAAAAAATCATGACATTTGCTGTAAAAATGAAAGCCACATTTAAAAAGGATTAAAGATTGCATTCACACCTAAGCTTAAAAAAAAAATTACTAGTGTCCCCATCCCACCTCCAGTTCACTTTTTGAATTAACCCATCTCCAAAGTGACAAGTTGTTTTATTGTAGCATTATCTAATTCAGGAAATCCAACTCTAGCAAATTACCAGGGAAGGGAAGGTGCAGAATGCGCCAAACATCTCTACTTTGAGAGACATGATCCATCTGAAAGTACATGCTGGGTAAATGCGATTGCCCCTATACTAGGGGCAATCACCACACTGTGGCAATGGCCATGCGCACTGGCTGTTGCCATGATGACTGGGCAAAGTGGTTCGCAACTGCAGCTGTGTTGCCGTGCCCACGCCCCCTTTGCTCAGAAGAGGTGTGATGGATACATGTGGGGTTATGCTAGCCACATGTTCTGGAGTACTTCTTAGTATCTGGGGGACAGTCCAGCACACATGGAGCCACGTCCAGAAGAGAGGTAGCTCAGAACAGTGTGGATGCTCTGTGTGGCACCATCCCCTGGCTGCCCCACTAGGCCACATGCAAGAAGGCCCAACATGGAAGGAAAATGACTAGTCATTTTGCTGATGTATTTTTCACTCTGAAAGTGGACTGAAGCTGGATTAAAACTAAGGCGTGAATGCAACCTAAAGATATTCTAGGTGGAACCAAAATGACATAATATGCCAAATGTATTATGACAGAAGTGAGTGCGAGGCATGGAAATTACCTAAATGAAGGTATTAGAATGTAAAAGCTCACTTCCCTGTTCATCCAGCTCAGGTTCAACCCAATGGTCTGGGCTGCCTTGGTAGAATAATAATAATAATAATAAAAATATGGTTTTAGATGTGTATGTATCCATACAGATATGAATGTCCAAGTTATTCATACAAATAACTTGAGATATTTGTATTCATTCAAATTCGGAAATTCAAATGTCCAGACATTCAATTGACGTATGAATGACCAAATTGGTTCAAATTTGTGCAAATAAGTAATATTTCCAATATTCATGCACATCTCTACTTACAATTCAAATCTCGATATTGAATACTCTTTCCAACCTTATTTGAGTGGGTAGGGAAGAGGGGCACCCTTGCCTTTAACTAGGCATATAAAACAGTCCATTTTCTGTCAAGCCTTAGGAGTTGCCATATAAATACGCTGTCACATTGATTTTCTGTAGCAGTGTTGCTGTTACTAAATGCCTGACAGGCCTGACAACTCGATCGATAACTGATTCTTTTCATTCAGACCTGCAGGTGCCTTTTGTGCTTTCCCCCACTGGAAGATGACAATCAGACTCATTAAACACAACACAAAACATTACCAATGACATGTTTCTTGTCAGATAGATACAGATGGGTCCTATTATGATTTTATCAGAGAGTAACTGATTTAATCAGCTTTGCCAAGGCTAGGGCTATTGTTAATAACACAATTTAAACCTCTTTTCGTCTCCTGCTTCACATCAGCGTATCTTGAATTTAAATGTTTAGAAGTGACGCAGATAAGCTCTTAGCGCCAATCATATTAACTAGTGAAAGAAGATGTCTATTTGACAGTCCAGACTATTTGACATTCATTGTAAGGGATTATCCTATTCAGTTCCAGAATTTCCTTCTTGCACAGCTAATGAGAAATGGGAAATAGTTTTCCAGAGCCATTATGCCAGACTTAGTGGCTTTAACTTGGTTATTCCATTTCAGCACATACTAAAATCGAGCATCTTGTATTAACAAAATTGAATGAAACTGAAAGTGACTGTAACAGCACTGCACGTGCATGCAGATTTTATTTTTCTTTGGGGGAATTTCTGGTTTTGAGTGATCCAGGAATGACATCTGTGAAGAGATGATCTATCTATCTATCTGTCTGTCTGTCTGTCTGTCTGTCCGTCCGTCCGTCCGTCCGTCCGTCCGTCCGTCGTCTGTCTGTCTGTCTGTCCCTTCAGGTATAGGGCGGGATAGAAATATAAATAATAAATATTTATTTCCTTATGATTAGTCACTATGACCATATTGCTTGCAAATTATAATTTACAATTATCAGATTCAGGAATAGTACAAAACTTAAAATATAGATTAAAATAACAGGATTAATTGAAGAAGAAGAAGAAGAAAAAGAAGAGTTGGCTTTTCTACCCTGCTTTTCTCACCCATTTAAGAGCGCTCAAAGTGGCTGACAAAGCTTCTGTTCTTCTTTCCACAACAGGACACCCTGTGAGGTAGGTGGTGCTGTGAGAGCTCAGAAAGAGAGTTGTGAATAGCCCAAGGTCATCCAGCTGGCTTCATGGAGGAGTGTGGAATTGAACCCGGTATTTCCAGATAGGAGTCCAGCTCCTTAACTACTAGGCCGAAGTTTAAAAAATACGTAAAATGGGTTAGATTTCATTATACCCTTTACAAGAATAGTATGAAGAGACAATTCTCTTGCTTTAAAGGCCTTTAATGTAAAATATTGCAACTTAGTTTGTCACCTGATGGTTCTCCCTTTGTAGTACCGTAACTGTATTCTATATTTGTTTCCAGAAGAATTTGTTCCTTAGTAACACATGTAAGTACATATTTCTAATATCCACAATAAGCTGGCATTCAGAGGAAATGTTCAGCAAATTCACTATACTTGGCTGGCCATAGATAGAAAACCTTTCAGAAAGACTGCCCCATTTGACCATTGAATCAGATTACTCATAATGATGTTGTGTGAATGTCTTCCAAAGATCTTTCCTCAAATAAAACTATAAATATTTGTCCATGTCAAATTCATTTTTGGTGACCAGGTCATAGCTTTGGAATCTGATAAAGCAGCCATGGGCCTTTCTGCACTTTGCCCTGTAGTTTGTGTGCAGTATGGCACTTGAAGGTCCCATGGAGCGGCGGCCTCATCCGCACCTCCATGATGCATGGAGGGGCATTTGATCCATGCTTATAGCTTTGAATCTGAATACTGTGCTTAATCCATAGGAGTGGGTCTGGATCAGCTTGGCTGGGATCAATGGCATTAAGTGGGCTGGATGGCAGGCAATGAAGGCAAAGGAGAGACACAATGAGGATGACTCAGCACCTAACAAATCAGTGGATGTGAACTACTAGTGACAGCACTTCTGAAACCTAAAGCCAGTTTGGTCTAGTGGTTATGGAGCCAGACGCTTATCTGGGAATACTGGGTTCGATTCCTCCCTCAGCCACAAAGCCAGCTGGGTGACCGTGGACTCGTCACAGTTCTCTTCTAAGCTCTCACAGCTCCACCCACCTCATAGGGTGTTCTATTTTGGGGAGAAGAATAGAAAAACTTTGTCAGCCACCTTGAGTCCCCTTAAATGGGTGAGAAAGCAGGGTAGAAAAGCCAACTCTTCTTCTTCTTCTTCTAAGGTAATTGGCCCATGTCCACATTGATCAAATGCTGCAGCCAACCCTGGACCAGGATAGCAAAGACATTTCACTGAAATGAAGGGTCTGACCCGTGGTATACCCTTAGACACTGTGCTTTGTTCATTCTGAGGTGCAAAAACCACATCTAGGAGTGCTCCAATGGGGAACCAGTTTAAAGTGATCTCCAAAGCATTCCCAGTTACTGCTATGCAGATAGGTGGCAGCAGCTGGATCAGACCATGCAGCACTCTGAAGCCCTGTGCCATTTTTATGGACTCCAGGAACAGTCTAATGCCAGGGGTGTTTTTGAGTCTGCCATAGAATTTCCCTTGATCTGCAAATAGGAAGTGAAGTAATTTTATTTCCCTGCTCCAAAAATAAGGCGTGACAGGCCACCATCCTTTGGAGAGCTGTCAACATGGTCAACAATGCCTTGCCCTGTTCCTAGTGTGATTGCCAAAGAGCAGGCACCACGTCAGTGCTGAGATGTGTGGTGTGGAAGTTACCTTAGATTCTAGCCCGACACTCTAGCCTCTATACTCAGTGGCAGTTGAAAGCAAGATTTTGAAGGTCCCCTTTCAAATTAAAGCAGCCATCAAATGACACACTTCTTCATAGGTTGTGTCAAAAGAGGATCAGAGTCCCCAGGCCTATCCACACTATGGCCTTTAGTCCATGATTAGTGAACCTCTGATGAAGAGCATACTCTGTTACAGCTTCCAAGCATGCCCTCCCTCCCCAGAAGTTCATTAATCATTGATTAGGTGTGGAGCATGAAATCGTGCTCCACACGTTAACCAACATTAACCAGAGGCCTACCTTAAGCATCTGGGCAGTGACCATTCACTCTTTCTGGTGCTCTGAAGTTGCTTGAGGTGCTGCGCAAGCACACTGGCACCTCAGTTGTCAAGGCAATGGTGCTAACACATGCACAGTTGCGGAGGGTGCTGCCGCCAAAATGGCGGCGCCCAGAGAAGGACCAGGCCCCGGATCAAATAAGGGAAGTATTCAGTCAAGGAGGGAGGGAATGGCCAAAGTTGACTAACACTCCAAGTGTGAGCACTAGTCAACATTAGTTATTTGCACTCCTTTCCTGTCCAACAGATGGGAAGCGGTGTGAAAACGCCCCCCCCCCATCCTCTCCCAAGGTCTAGCTCTATTGCTAGAGTCAGCAAATGCTAATCACCTGGTACCCAGAACTTGCTATATTTACACCAGTCTTAATGGCTGCTCATTAAACATTTCTGTTCCCTGGCAGTACATTGATGAAATGAAATGTGAAGAAATGGAAACTCCTTTTCGCCCTCCAACCACTGTTTTGAAATGCTGTAGTACCTTTCTGCCCATAATGATATTGGTAATGTATTTGCACATTTTTTGATTGCCGTGTTATTTTCCATGTCACAATGGAACTTGTAATAATAGTTTCTACTTCCTTTGGAAACTCAGTAGAGTCAATGCCTTAACATCATTAATAATGTCAGAAGATTTGTGGTTATTAAATTCAAACAAAACTACCGCTTAGGATAGCCTTATAATCCTTAATAAAATAAGAGCTACAGTACATGGTTTCTTCAGTCGAGCTCTGCAGTTATGGATTCATCCAGGCTTTTCTCTTTGATGGTGTGCTTTCTGTCCCTTCTCAGTGCATACAGCAGCAGCTGTCCACTTTAGACTAACTGTGAAAAACATGCCTCTCTCAGTGCTTCAGACGGATCTCCCTTCTCCTCTTTTGGTAGTTCATGTGACAAGTTATCCAGACAGTGCCATATTACAGAGCTCAAATCACAGATGGGCATGATTTGTGAAAGACAGGCCAAGATAATCCGCTGTACGCAGAGGTCTTCTAAAAGTGGAATCGAAGTTGTGGAGCACCTGCTGACACTGTCCAGCTTTAGGGTGCTTGCAAAAGATGCCTTGTCTCTATGCTGGCGGTAACACTCTGATTACGAAATTCAGGCCCTGATCATCTGGTGGAAGTGGCTGTCAGCACTATGTCCATCTTTGTCTCTTTCTCACTCTCAGCCTTGTCTTCTGGCATTTCTCATTGATCCCATGTTCTCTCCCTGTGGTTGACTCTGCCAAACTGATAAGGATCCTGGGAAAGTGCTTCTTGTTTTGGGAACTCAAGAGCTGCACTCAGACATAAGAAAAGGGGTGCCTCAGAGCAGGTGCCTCAGAGAGACAGTGTGTGCCCCTCATTGACCTTTATGAGAGGAGGAGGAGCAGACTGGTGTGTGAACAATCCCACCTTGAAGTCTTCTCTAAGCCTTCTCTAAGAGATTTTTCCCCCTGTGTCTGATCACAGCCGTGGGTTGGTTCTGCTGTACTCATGGGGGCATGGATTATAGTGGGACTAGAATAGGGTTTTTTTTATGATACTTGGATTATGAGTTTTGCCCTAGCGTGTGACGACCTGAGCAGCTCTGGTACCACCTCCCTCCTTTTAGCGTAGCCTGGCAGGCTAACAGACAGCCCAGGTGCCCATTCAGTCTGCCAGATCCTCTTAGATCTGTGGTTCTCAACCTGGGGGTCGGAACCCCTTTGGGGGTCGAATTACCCTTTCAGAGGGGTCGCGACGAGCCTGCTGCTGCCCTTCCCTCCCACCTCCCAGCTTCTCTGCTCCCGTGGTTGGGGGTCCCCACAACATGAGGAACTCAATTAAGGGGTCGCCGCATTAGGAAGGTTGAGAACTGCTGTCTTAGATCCTCAGCACAAATTGGATCTTCGCTGGCCCTCTGTTTGCTAGTTCTTTCTAGATGTTACCACAAACAGAATACTGACTCTTTAATTAACCAAACTCAAAGGTTTATTGTTACAGAGTAAATAGAATAAAAGTAATAAAATGTATGATTGAATCAGTTATGAGTCCTATAGTCCATGTGAAAAGAACTAAAATGGTAAGGGAACAGAGTAAAGTCCTTTGCTTATTCACCCAGCAAAAGTTCTCATTTCATACAGTGGTTTCCTGACTGAAAAGGGCCGTCCCTCTCTTAGTCTGAGGTAAACTTCATATGCTCACTCACAGCCTCTTAATAACTTCTAGCCCTTTGAAAGCCTTTCCCTCTGTTTTGATAAAGCTTTGCTTTTCTCTTCTTATTTCTCTTAGTGTTCTGTCTCAATACTTTCTCTATATATCCTCTTGTCTGTTCTTTCTCCCCTAAAAACTTCTGTGTCTATCTCTTAAAATCCTCCAGCTTCTCTCCTTTAGGCCTGTCAAAATTCTCTGTGGAAAAAAACTTTCCTCCTGCCCACTATTCAGTCTTTTATACTAATTACTTCTTTTTTCTGTTGCCCTCAGGCCAACAAAGCTAAATTCAACTTGACTGGCTCTCTCCCTCCTTCTAACTTAGAGGTGAGGCCTACATACACACACAGGCGCACTGAGCAGCCCTCAGCAGCTAATATTCATCGTGAATCCTGGCTGCTGATTGGCTGGAGAGTCCTGCTTTTTGGTGGGCAAAATGGAGCTTGCTGAGTCTTCTCCTCCCCAGCATGTCAATCAAACACACAGCAGCAGCAGCAGCAGCAGGTTTACTGTTTCCTGCCCTGGTGGCTGCTTGGGGGCTTTGCATAGGGTGATAAATCTGACTGTGGCAACCAGCCACTAAAATGTCAGACCTCTCCTAGGGCCCATTCTCATTCTGGCTGCATTGTTGAAGTACATCACAGGATAACGCTGCCATTGTCCCAGTGGGGGGCATCAGATGGATGCCCAATCTGGCACAGGAAGGGAACAAAGTGCTGCTGAGCGCTCAGAGAGTTTGGAATCCCACACTGCCCCTTCCTGCACCTTCTTGTCTCTCCCCTTAAGCAACCTGGAACAGATGGCTTTAGGAACTGCATTCTGGCCAGCAGATTTCATGAGTTCAGTTAGGACTAGCGCAGTGGATTTCTAATTATCGGTGGCCAAAAATAGACGGCAAAAATAATCTCAGATTTCCAAATCCAATTGCAAAGTCTAGAGAAACCACAATCACAACTTTAGCTTGGGTGAGTGATGGTTCTAAAAATGATACAGCTTGTTAGGTCCAGCCCAGGTTTGCTGGCCCTCACACCTTTCAAAATAAATAATGATAGTGTGAGGAATATTTTCAAAGAAAGTGTGTTTGCCAAGAGACATGATATATTTTCAAGGATAGTGTATTTGCCAAGAAACATGATAAGAGGTCTTCAAAGAGTAACTGGTCTAAACCAGTCAGATATGGACTTAGTTCTTACTGCGCATGTCAGAGGAATCTAATATGTATGTCTTTTTCTATATAGGCGTTATGGGAATATTATAATCACCGGCCGTGGTTTCAGGGTATAAATTGTGTTCTGGAATGTGGGAGGTTCGAAGTTCTGGCTTGATGGGGTTATGGAAAGCGAACTTCCTATGCTGCAGCATACTAAAATTAAAAGGAATCTTTTCTCTCTGACCCATCTGCTTATTAAGAAACTAATATGAATAGCATTTGCTGATAGAGCGGCAACTTGTTTTCATAGTGGTCTGGAATTTTCCTAACAATAGTTAAGGAATAACCTCTGCCGTTACGTTTCCAGAATGCCCAATCTGTGCTGTACTGGCAAAATAATGAGTAGTGCAAAGGAAGATGACTAAAGACCTGGACTTTCGAAAGTCTTCAATGGACTTAAAAACCATGAAATTGAATGGATCTGTTAACAGAACATTATCAAGGTCTGCTCAAGCAGCTGAAATATTGTTCCTTTAGGTTGGATGGTCAACCTTGTATTGACAGGGGTTGTACATTTGTTTAACAGACGTCAAGTCTTAGCGAGCTGACACCATTGTATGTTGTACCATATTATGGGAATGCATATTGGTTTATTTAGCAAACTTAATATTAATAGAGAGGCTACAGCTGGTCCAGGGGAAATCTGTCCACACACCGTGCAACCTCTGTCAACCCAAAGTGTTCAGGCATTTTCTCCAGCTGCCCTGATCATTGTTAGCTGTGGATAAGTAAAAAACCTGCCCACTGGAAGTAGCTGGTGAGCTTCCAGATGCTGGATGCAAGCACTGTGAGTGGGAAGGCTATGGTGGCTATGGGTGCACAGTTGCATGCTATGGGCTCATCACCATGGCAGCTTCCTGGTGGACACCAGATATTGCCATTGCCACGGTGATCCATCCAGCTGGGTGACCTTGGGCTAGTCACAGCTTTCTTCCGAGCTCTCACAGCCCCACCCACCTCACAGGGTGTTCTGATGTGTGGAGAAGAATAGAAAGCTTTGTCAGCCGCTTTGAGTCCCCTTAAATGGGTGAGAAAAGCAGGGTAGAAAAGCCAACTCTTCTTTTTCCATCCATCCGTCCGTCCGTCCATCCGTACATCCACGGCCAGGCCATCTGCATGTCAAAGGTGTGGATACCTCCCTCTGTAATAGTATCCCACTGAGTTAAGTGCAGACAGAACCCAGTTTGTTTGTGTGAGCAGAGGTGGCTGCATTGCTGGCACCACCAAAAGTGCTGCTAGTAGGAGGATGGCAGGATGCTATGGTGAGATGATAGTTGGTTGAGTGTGGGTCTGGGTGGATGCTGTATTTGGCAAGCATACCCACTGTGTTGTGTGGGAACAGAAGCATGCAGACTCTTGAGGCTCAGTGATAGGTCTACAAGGGCAGTGTATGAGTGCATCCTAGATTTTGTAATATCTCTGCAGAACATAATCAGACTAGAGTTGGGGGGGGGAAACCCTGAAGATAGTGATGTTCAGAAAAAGAGAGGGGGGGGGAGTTTTGTGTTACATAACATGCAATTCTTTCACATAGATTTTGACACTTCTAATTTAATGAAAACCCTTCCCTGACACAAGCAAGTTGGAATCAACTGGAAGAGGAGAAATACATATATACTGGCAGGGTACTTTAACTTTTGCAGGCAGAGTTGTGAAATATCAGAAAAAGCCACAGCTTTATGTAGTGAAAAGCTCACCTTATCCTAAAACCAGTGATGTCAGCATTTAGGCACTCCTTGAGCTGTGAACTTTCAGTCTATTGTGCATAGAAAGACTGCCAAAGAAAAGAAGGTGGAAATCCAATTCTCTGCCTGTAATAAATCAAGTTAAACACTTTATGCTTTAGACAGAAATTTACTAAGACCTTCCTAAAAGTGTAGTTTTCTAAAAAAAAAAAAAAAAGCAAAACAAATCAGAAAAGAAGAATAGTCAGTCAGGGCATTTGGGACAGCTAGCTAAGCCGCTGTCTACTTAGACCAGTGGTTCTCAACCTTCCTAATGCTATGACCCCTTAATGGATTTTCTCATGTTGTGGAGACCCCAAACCACAGGGGCGGAGCAGCTGAGTGGTGGGAGGGAAGGGCGGCGGGAGACTCGTCACGACCCCTCTGAAAGGGTAGTTCGACCCCCAAAGGGGTCCCGACGCCCAGGTTGAGAACCACTGACTTAGATGGATAGACAAATAGATGGACAGACAATAGTAAGAAGTATTCAAGAAGAAAACTTGGAAAAGCTTTTTTTTTAAAGGCAATTTTTTTTGACTGAAGTTTTCATCCTCTTTTTCACTTTTTTAAGCTGGAACCTTTTTATTGGCCCCTTAGAGTGGTATTTCATTAAGATGCCAGATAGGGACCCCTGTCCAAACATCTGGATTTTTTTTGCAAATTTCAAGTAGCAGCAGCCTTATGTTTAATAGGGCAAGAGGCTCTGAATTAACTGGTAGCTATAAACAATTCAATCTTGGGCCAGGGAGAGGAAACTTGTGCACGCTAGTCAACGATAACCTAGGCCCTGCATGATCTATCACTTACTTGTGTTCAATCATGCATCTGATCCTCTGTAGGGCACTGCCATCTTTGATCCAGCACCCTGTGTGACTGCACATGTGCATTGCTATGGTGATGCTGACACTCTGCACAAGTGTAGTTGAATCTAGGGTTGTTTGAGGTGCCAGTGCATTTGTGTGGCTCTCCAGATGACCCCCGTTGCACCAGAAAAGACACAGATGGTTGTCGCTGGACACTTGCGGTAAGGCTCCAGTAAAGGTTGTTGCCAGTTCTGCTCCAGTAATAAACTGTAAGCAACTGTGGAGGGAGTAAAATTTGGATAATTTGGATTATTTTCGAAGCCCAAAGAACACCAAATTTAAACCTCCCCAGGGGAATAGGTAGCTAAATCTTTTCCAAGGTTTTAATAATGAGGAATAACCAGAAAACAGAGATAAGACCCATTTCAGACTCAAGAGTCAATGTTTCTTGTTAAACCAGCGGAAATAATTTATTAGAAAATACAGAAAAGAAGTTGAAATGAAATATAAAGCCATATCAGAAACATATTTCATTAGACATTTAAGCAAAATAAGGACAAAAATGCAAGGACTTTAAACATGGCTAAATAACTAATCAGCTTATATCAGAATAATTATATGCATTAAACTGGTAATTTCAGTTTTGGGGAAGAAATGTGCCCAAGCCAGTAAGGAGGTAGAAAATTACCCTTAATACTAAAGGTATTCCCTAACCAAAAATCAGAAAATATAGAAAACCATAAGAAATGAGGGAAATAAGGAGGAATGGGATGAAATTCAAGGATTGTTTCTCACCACTGTGCCTCAGTGTACCCAAAAACTGCAGGTGTGAAGTCTCAGCTGATCCGTGTCTTTTCAGGAAAATAAAAATAAAAATAAAAATGATCTTCCCTACTTGTTGATCTGGTCTCCAAAAATGTAAAATATATCACGATTAAATGCTATTTTAAAACGAGCCTTTTCAATTGCTCTAACCAAGCAAAAACTCAGCGACAAAAAAAAACCCTTTTAAAATTTAAAATGTAGCTTTTGCAGTAAAACTCCTCCCACTTGGAGGGAAAAAAAACCCTGGAAGAATGGAAGGCAGGCAGGCGTCTTCAGGTCTCTCTCTCTAGCCTCACATGACAAAGAGAGAAAGGGAGAGACACCATCCCTTTTCTGCTGGCCCTTTTTATAGCCAAAATTGACCCAAAAATTGTGATGTCAGAATAAATCCCTTTGAGAGGTGTGTTTTACCCCAAAACCAATGTACTACTATGGAAAATTCCGCAATTACTCTTTGGATGTGATGAAACACATTACAAATTAACCAGACTTAATCAACACTTCTTGAAGCAAACAATACAAGTAAAACAGAAAAATACATCTGAAATTCAAATATTTTATTTCCCTTGCCTTGACTGTAAAAGGGATTATTTATTTCCTCTTGGCTAACAGAGATCTAATCAAGCCTTGGAAGACACTGAGTTAATCATTGTCCTCTTTCACAATGGGAATGACCCCCCCAGTGAAGTTCCACAGAAAAAGAAGAAATGAATAGGATAATTAAAAACCCTCTTATTTTAGAAAATAAGGTTAAATAATTTCTTATTGAAAAGAAACCCCATTAAACCTGTTTCCCCCTTCAGAAAATAAGGGAGAACCCAACTTTTATTAATATGAAACCATGCTGTGTCTCTGTATTGTGTCTCTGCTTGATTGCAAAAATTACTGACTTGTATACCTTAAATTAACATTTCTAATTAGCACCTCTACTGGCTCACTTGATCCCTTCAACTGGACTCACTCAGTGTATGCAGACATCAGCAAACTCTTACCCAATTCTGTTAAGATGTAAACAAAGGTGTAAACAGTGAGTCACCTGCAACATCCTGACATTCTAATACTGGTGAACGGGCCATTTCCAATTTAGATAGTAATTCCAAATTCTGGTATACTTATTTTACCCAGATCTCTTCCAAAAATCCATTCCATTTTATTCTTTATTATTTTATTAAAATTAGACAAACCAACCTCTGTCCCAGATTCCATGGTTTTATTTTTCCTTCATTATTTAAAAATCTATCACCCCAAAAGGAAAGAAAACAAAGACTTCTCAGGTGCTAGGACTCTGTCTTGACTCAATCAAGATTAAATCTCAGGCTGTGTTTCTTGCATACAGACTTTTATCTTTTGCAAAGAGCCAGCTTGTGACTTGAGAGAGGAAAACTATGTCCTATTTTTTAAACTCCAGGCTTGTCTTCTCAACCCAATATGGCTTCAATCTTGCTATTTTAAGGCCTTTCCACGTTTCATGGTCTGCCTTTAGCTTTTAATTATGCCAATCATAAAGCCAAATTCATATGTCAAAACCCGGTATATTTCAAGTTCCGGTTTTGCAGTCAAGATTTCTTATGATACCTGCACATCCAAAGTTGATCTGGTAACAAGGTGAGGTTGTTTGTGGTGCACTATTTCATGTACCACAGCTAGTTCATGATTAGGCAACATCTGGGGATGGAGGGTGTGCTTGTGGGCTGTAAGCACCTCCTGCAAGTGCTGATGCATTTGCCCAGATGTTGCCTAATCATGAACTATGGGCTGAAGTGTGAAAGGTTCCTGGGCCTTGATTGCCACTAGTGTGGAATGGGACCATCCACACTAAGGTTGTGATATAATGCAAATGTGGGACTAATGGGAACTCATACTCCATCCTCATTCCCCCACAATATGGATTTTCCATGAAATATGAGAACACACCCTTAGTGTTAAAACAACAACAGCAACAACAACAATATAAAAAAGAAGAGTTGGCTTTTCTATTCTGCTTTTCTCACCCATTTAAGTAAATAAGGCTGGTTACTATCACCACCTCTTCTAGTAGTAAATTCCATAGATTGATGATGCTCTTGGAGAAAAAATGTGTCCCCCTCTTGGTTTTAACTGTCCTGCTCATCACGTTAATAGAATAGTGGGTAAATTGCATGGTTGAAGTTTGGGGGTGCTTTAGGAACTCAATTTTCATGGAGTATCTGCGGTAATGGTAAGTAGTAGTAGTAGTAGAAGAGTTGACTTTTCTACCATGCTTTCCCCACCCATTTAAGGGGACTCAAAGCAGCTGACAAAGCTTTCTATTCTTCTCCCCACCCCAGAACACCCTGTAAGATGGGTGGAGCTGTGAGAGCTCAGAGGAGAGCTGTGACTCGCCCAAGGTCACCAGCTGGCTTCATGGGGGAAGGCAGAATCAAACCCAGTATTCCCAGATAAGAGTCCAGCTCCCTAACCGCTAGACCAAACTGGCTCATATTTCTCAAAGTTCTAGAAGCAGCAACATCACTGTTGATTAATTAAGCATGGTTGCATGTACACTGGTCTCGTACGTTACAGTCTGACAAGATTTCCCTCTGAACAACAGAAAATGGAAATAAGAACTCAAGACAGATGAAACTAATTGGAGACAAATGGAGTAACAACAGAATCCACGCAATTCTTTGCAACCTTCTGGTTGTTACACTCTATCAGACAGCTTTATCACCCAGGCCTCTATTTAGCTGCCACAAGCACATAATTGTTCATCTAAATAAAATGTTTAATGGTTTTGATTAAGAATTGGGAGCTAGCTCAACAATAAAATCTATTTCATTAGAGCTGAGATGCCAAGGTATAATGCGTCCTGCTGCAGGTTTATCGCAGAGGGGAATTTTTAGGTCACATCATCCTTTTTAAGGCCTGTGCAGTGCGTCTGGCATAGATTTGTGAATATTTTAGTGATTTTGCTTTAAGAATTATTCAAGCAGAATGGGAATTGTCCCTTGAGAAATATCTGTATATACCTTTTGAGAATTTGCTTTCCTTTTGAACTGTTGGCAGAGTTTGTACATTAGCACCAAACGGAGATATCTCTTATGTTTAATTTTCCGCAATTGAAAAGAGTATGCATGAGTTCATCTGGCACTTGCATTTCCTATAGGTCCACAGATTTGCAAGGAAAGCCTCAAATAGACTATTGGGATAAAAGCCCTTTTCACACCTTTCTTAGGTGTGATGGCCAGTGCACATCTGGAATAGATTAAGCATTCACACCTTGCTACTCCTCATCCGTTCCAAACTTAGCTGGCACTACCCCAAGTGTTCGCTAAGGGCAATCGCTTGTATACTAGGCAATCGCCTCACTGCAGCAACGTGTGTGACACTGTTGCCATGGCAACTGGATGATGTGCCATGCAATTGTGGCTGCACTGCCCTGCCACATGCTCCATTTGTCCAGAAGGGGGTATGAATGAATCTGTGCCAGCATTGCACTAGTTGGTGGCTAGTGTAGTGGGACAGGACGTTTTAGTGTTCTACAGCTATATGCCTGGGATACACTCAAGCACATGTGGAGACACTTATGGGATGGGAGTTTAAGTTTGTCCACACAGTGCAAATGCTCCATGTTAAAGCAACTCCAATTTCCCCCTTTTCGGAAAGTGTGAAAAGGCCTGAAGTGTGTATTTTCAAAGATACCTTGAATTTTCACTTACCGTAGTGGAATGGAACAACATTTGTGCAATCTCAGTCTGGTCCACATTAAGCACATCTGGGTCCATTCACATTCTGAGTACCGGAACATGTCTGTTCTTGTCCTGAATATGTTTATTTTTAACTGTTGTGAGCTGCCCAGAGACCTTTGGGTAGGGGGCGGGGTATAAATTTAAATAAATAAATAAATAAGTATTGAGGATGTCCCATCCCCTGGTCTTTTCCTTGTGATCTGTCCTGTCAGATTAGATGATTTGTGCATTGCCTTTACATTGCGTCCAGTGTGTGAAGTCCAGACCTAGCATTGCAATGTCCAGCTCTAGAATTGCAGAATCTGAATCTAGCATTACAGGGTCCAGATCTAGCATTGCAGGTTCCAGATAAGCCATTTGATCACAGAGGCAGAGCTGGGGCACTCCTCCTGCATGCACAGAGCTAATGCGGGAGAGTAGCATTCAGGAGTTGTCCAGGAGTTCCCTTAACTTCTAAATGTGAAAAATAGGGATGTGCACAGATATGCATAACGTTCATTATTCGTACAAATTCGGATATTCTTACATGAATCAAATGTTAAGATATTCATACATTGACATTGTACAAATACAAATGTTTTCAGACATTTGTACGGATAGGTTGGACATTCATTAAACTGGGGAGGTGGGAAAACGGCTGTGCCGATCACATCTACAATGGGTCTAGAGTGCATTCGACATAGATTGAGAGCATATTAAAAGTGGATTTGGGTCAGATTTGACGCTTTCAGAGCGGTTTTGTTATGGGATACCTATTGGATACATATCTTGGATATGTATTCATTCATATCTGATAGATATTCATTTGTAGCTGACACGTATTCATTCTTATCGGATATTTGTACGAATTCGTACGAATACAATTGTATCGAATAGAATTTTACCACATTCGAAGGGGTCTATTAGAAAATACAAATTTTCTAATCGAATGTCAAAAGACACATTTTTGCGTATCCCTAGTGAAAAGGCTCTGTGTTTAATCATAGCCAAGAAGTGTATGTCTGCTGAAAATCTACAGGAAAGAACAGAAGACTCTGCTACAAGTGCTACTGCATGAACCATTAGACCTAAGAGAGTGAAGGTGGGCTGGGAAAAACGGTGCCTGCTCGGTCTGAGCATTTTGCTTTGCTGTTGAAAGGAAAGGACTCCAGGTAGTAAAAGAGAATGTGCCAAGGCTGCTGTAGTATATCAGCTTGTGTGCCCTTGAATATGACCAAGTGAGGGCACAGCAGGAGGTAAAGAAGGACAGAATAAGTCATCTGACTGGAAATGAATGGGAAGGACTCAAGTCTAATGGGAAGAGAGATGTTTAGCAGGGTTTGGAGCACCAAAGAAAATGGGTAAAAATAATGTCAAAGAAGTAAGAGGCAAATTAAATAGAGTTTGAGCTTGCTCTTAAAAGTTGTTTGAAAAAAATGCTGTTTGAAAGGCCAAATCCTCTGGGTGTAATCAGCATGTTGTTTCTTCTGATTGGAATGTTACCCAAGTCATAAAATCCCAAATCCCTTTAAAGATTGTGATCCTGTAATTGCACACATAGCAGTGGGGCCCCATTGAAAGGTCTCTGAACATTTGTTTAGGATTGGAGCCAATTTGAGTGTGGGGTACTGAGATATTGGCTTCCATGCACTGGACCACCTGTTCCTTGAAAACATTTCTAATGCCAAGTATGTTGTGAATTGATATTTTGGTGCTGTTCTGTATGTAGGAGCTAAAAATCTGGAGAGAATTAGAAACTTTCTCTTTGACACGAATGGAGCTGAACTCCCCCACCAGGTCTCCTTTGCTTTTAACAGCTGCATAACACTAAATAAAAATAAAATAAAAAGAACTGGTATGTATTTCTCCAACTTTACACAGCAACTCCCACCTACAATGACTAGAGGTGCCTCATGGGGGATACTGTCTTTCCCGAGGTACCTCAGCAAAGTGGCCGGACATCTTTAGCAACTGCATGTTTGTAATTGGGTACCATTGAGTTGCATCTCACTCTTGGTTGAATACATGGCTGCCTCCATGGGCACCTCGATGCAGTTGTCTTGGTAGAGATATGAACCTGGAGCACTTCTGTATGTTGGATGGGAAAGGTGCATTGTAAACTAACGTTAACTAGTGCTCACACTTGCGAGCACTAGCACATGATAGCCAGCCCATGCATGATTGGTTACTCACCTGTGTCCAGTTGCATGGCCGATCCTCCACAGGGTGCTGGCATCTTGGTTCTGGCACCCTGCATGACAGCGTATGTGTCAGCACCATGTCTTAAGGTGATACTGATGCTCTGTGCAAGCACAGTTGCATCAGGAGGTACATCTGAGCTGCCAGCATGCTTGCTTTCCTTCAGTGTTAAATAATTCAGAAAATTCACCTTTGGTACAGATAATGGGGAAAGAAAATTACTAGTCACTTTCCTGATATATTCTCTTACTCTGAAGGTGAACTGAAACTGGACTAAACCTTAGGTGTGACCATAGCCTATCTCAGTAGGGTCACCCATTTGAAGCCTCCTGAAATCAATCAGACACCAAAAAAGCTTCACACCTTGTTAATTCTTTCAGATCAAGTTAACGCTTCCTGGTACATGCAGGTTTTTTCCTCGAAATTAAATATAAGTACCTCTAAATCAGCGGTTCTCAACCTGTGGGTCGCGACCCCATCGGGGGTCGCGCAGCCATTTCAGCGGGGTCCGGAAAGCTCCCACAGGCCCCCCGCCATGCCCCCCGCCACGCCGCCGCGCCGCCGCTGCTGTGAGGAGAGATCAGTGGCGGGGGCGGGGGCGGGTGGCAGTTGCCTTCAAGGTGGCAGCGGGAGCATCCCCAGCGGCACTTGAGGTGAGGCGAGCGAGGTGAGGAGGATGGCGGTGGCGGCGGCGACTGTGGGCAGCCCCGGGTGGCTGGGCTGGCTGCTGAGGGCGGGTGCCTGCCCGGTGCTATGCCTGCCTGCCTGCCTGCCTGCCGGGCGGCGATGGCGGTGAAGGGCGCCAGACCCGCACCGCCTGGTGCCTCGCTGCCAGACCCCTTCGCCCGTTGGAATCCGGCGTCGCCCCCCCAAGGAGGAGTTGCGGGTCGGGGAGGACTGAGTGTGACGCCAGTGGCCCTGGCCCGCCCCTGGCCCCGCCCCTGCCCCGCCCCTGGCCCCACCCCACCCCCACCCCTGGCCCTGCTCCTGGGGTCGCGGAGGTGTTTGGGAGCTGCATTGGGGGGTCGTGGCATTAGCCACGTAGAGACCCGCTGCTCTAAATCAAGGGGGTTGCGATAACAAAGGGTTGATAGCTTTCACTTGGGTTAGTTACAAGCTGTTTTCTTGAACGGCGAAATTTTACCAAAGGAGAAATATGTACATAGAATGTCCCAAGACTGATATTCTGTTAATTTTTCAGCATTTGAAAGCCTGGGTGGTAATTTATCCACTAATGTAAAATCTTGACTTTTTCCACCTATATAAATGAAGGGTAAAAGGAAACTCGGGAACCTGAAATATGCTTTTGTATGATGTAGAAGTTTAAATATCCTCCATTCCCTTATTCTAGAGGTGAATCAGTCTCATAGTTCATGCCTATTATACTTTCAAAGAGGGCGCATGATCAGCTTCGTGTGCTCAAATTTCATTGCTTTAGCATTACAATAAAAATAAATGAAGTGCTTCCTTTCCTCTAGGGATTCTCCATACCAAGGGCATGAAAATAGTACAGTGATAGGTCAAAGCAACATACATTCTAGGATGCTTTTGTCTCCTGTGGATTGGGAAGAAGGGGGATGAATCTGCAATGACATTGAATACTTCTATCAGATTGTGAATGGAAGGGGAGGGGAACCCAAAATTTCCAAAAATTAGGTGTGATCACTGATTGCCTTAGGAAAAAGAACAGAGGATGCTTTACTTAACTGCATTATACAAGAGGTCCAAGGGTCTCTTTCCCCCTTCTATTTTTCTCTTCTCTTTGAAAGCACTAATCACATACCTTTGTAGTGATCAGCTAGTGCTTTCAGGCAGCATCCTTACTTTCCCAGAGACTGTGATGGAAAAAAATGTCTGGGTTTGAATGATATGGCATCTAATTAATTCCTTCAAGGTACACAGAGCTGTCCCCATGTCCCCACATTAAGCACCTTCCCCCAAAAGCCAATGTATATGGCTGCTGGCAATAGGAAATGCCTGAGATCTGGCGCTGTAGCTCTCCTTTGATGCTTGGCAAACACTTATTTGTGATCTTATGTGGCACAAGCAGCATGCAGATGTAACTCCTGCGCTCAACCCATCTTGAGAGAGAAGTCCCCTCAAGTGTGCTGCCAGTGTTGCTGGATAGCATCCAAATGGCTGCCCCCCTGAACTGGATTTTGCAACACCTGTGCCACATGACTATTTTTATTTATTTATTTTTTTAGTCTCTATACCAGCTGGGCAGTCTGCACAGGAAACCCTCTCCATTCAGTTAAAGCAAAGAAACAGCTGTTGTGAGCTGAATTCAAGCAATAGGGCTCTGCCAAAGCAATGAATCCTACTCTCCCCTCCTAGCAACTGGGATTCAAGTCAGGGAATGTGCGGATACCCCACAGTAGGTGTAGCCTATCGTCCTCCTTCAGATCTCTGAACATGGACACAGAAGTGAAGAAAGAATGGGCAAAGTCACACTTCCTGACCAATCCAGGGGACAGGAAAGGTAAATTTGCCCAAATATGTACTGACATTCACACAAGCAAATGCTAGTACATGCATTCCTTCCCCCTATATTTCTGCAGACTTACCTGCATTGTGAATGTGTGCCCAGGCATGACCTTATTCTGTCTAGATGCCGGCACCAATGCTACTAAAAATCTAAAAAAAAGAAAAGAAAAAAAGATGCATCTGATGAAGCAGGCTTAATCTACAAAGCTCATGCCACAGACACATACATTTTCCACACCATTCCCATCCCAGGACAATCTTTTTTCAGAAAGATTGGCATTGAGGTGCTATTATGTAGAATTACTCAACTGAGGTCTCAAGCCAACCAGTCAAACAAGAGCAGGTCAGGCAACCGTTGATATCAACAGTTGTCAGGGAGTAGGGAAGACTGGACTTCTGGGAATGCTAAGGGATGGCATGTTAGTCTGCTAAGGAACATGCATCGTGGACTATGCTTTCCAGGGTGATTTGATGAAATGGCAGACTATTTGGAAAGACACCTTTTTGGAGGTCACCATGGCTGTAGCCCCAGTTGAAGCAGTTTTAGTGTGAGTAGTGAAGTCCCTTAGGGTTATCATCATGAGACTGCCCCGGAGTCTGGTGACATTTAGGAATGTGCACAAATATTTCTAACATTCAAAATTCATATGAATTTGGCCGAATTCGGACATTCATATTTGAATTGAATGTTGGTGCATTCAAAGATTGACATTCAAATTCAAGCATAATGTTTTGATACATTTGTATGAAGTTTTGTGTGAGATTCATATGGGATTCCTATGGGACTAAACATTCGTATTGAATTTGAATCCCACTACATTTGAAGGGGATCTATTTGAACGTATACAAATTTTCCTGGATTCAATTCAATATGAATACAACAACAACAACAACAACAACAACAACAACAACAATAATAACAATAACAATAACAATAATAACAATAACAATAATAATAATAATAATAATAATAATAATAATAATAATAATAATAATAATAATAATAATAATAATAATAATAATAATAATAATAATAATAATAATAATAATAATAATAATAATAAACATTCATGTACATCCCTAGTGACAATTCCCTAGGCTCTGAAACTGGCTGACTTCCAAGTTCATTTCTGGAGCCTGAGGAAATGTTGACAGTATGAAGCTTTGGCATTAGGAAATTTTCATTCACCAATATCAGATTTAGGCAGTGTCTGAACCAGGGTGCACTCTGATTTTTTTTTTTTTTGCCCAGATGGTCATCAGTCTATAGAATTTACTATCAGAAGAGGTGGTGAAAGCAATTAGCTTTAAGATAGGGTTAGACAAATTCATGGAGGATAGGTGTATCAACAGCTATTAAAATTGGTGCCTCCAGGTTGAAGAGAGAGGCAGGATGCCTCAAAAGGCCATTTTCAGGGAGTGGAGTGGAGGTGAAGGTTTTGTCTTTGCCATCTGCTTAAGAATGCCCAGAAGCAATCAGTGGCCCACTGTGTGAGGCAGGATGCTGGACTAGAAGGGCTGTGGCCTGATCCAGCAGGGCTTCTCTTACGTTCTTAAGCTTTTGTGGCTCCTAGGCCTGAGAAAGTGCTCCAACATAGCAGTTATTTCCCCATGTGTGCCAAGCAACCACATGGAAATTGCCTTAGTGTGGTAGATGTAGTTGTCATCTTAAACTCAGTTGTTTTATTCTTAAAATAATTGTGTGAGAAGTTAAGTGAAAGGAAAATCCTGGGTTCATGATCAAGTGGAGTTTTGAATGTTTCTTAACCTTCCAGGCCCTAATTTGACACCAGCTGAGGTGCAATGCCTTTCCGAAGCATGCCTTCTGAATTTGGAGACTTTCCAGCTGACTACCTTACATCAGCTTTTAGGAATAGGATAATTATTACCCTCTCGTAATTATTCCATTAATTAGTAACTGCAGCATATTTACTTCCACTTGTAGAATTAGAATGGAATCACTGTGAGCATGATTATCATGAACAATATATAGTTAAGAGGGCTTGTGAACCATAAATGTCAGAAATCAGTTACTGAAGCAAACTAGCAAAGGTTGCATGAAGTATCTTTGTAAAAAGCGGGCAAACCACATTCATTTGGACTATGGATAATATAGGAAAATTGTAATCATTCATATTTTATGTTTGGATAGAACTGGAAAAGCTGTATGGAAGAGAATCCATATGCATAGAAACTGTAAACATTCATGAACTAAGGTTATGCCCAGCTGGAGAATATATAGCACCATTATGTCTTGGCTATGTTGGAACTGCCATATATAACTGTTGCCACCTTAATGTAGCCCCACACTATTGGGGTGAAAACCCATCCACTATAGCCTATTTCAAGGAAACTGACTCTGAATGTGGGCTTTCCCAAAATAGCCCTATATCCTCTCTGTCTGGACAGTGCTAGTAGGAGCTGCCATCTTGAACATGGCCACCACACATATGCAGTGCCCATAAAAGGTGGCTGTGCATGCACAATGGTTGTGACCACATACTTCTTAGTATTTCATGTTGCAATATCTGAATGTGTGCATCACTATATTGGGCAAAGCCACCACTAACCTCACACTGTGTAATCAAGCAATTATTCAGGAGGAGGTTTACTCCAAAATGTCATTCATTTGCATGATTTTCAGGTGGTGTTAGGAGCCAGCCAAAGAATGTAAATAATATTTTGTGGCTTCCCCGCAATGCTTGTCAGTTTTCTCAGATCTATGTCCATTCTGCCTCTGTTTATAATAAACTTCTTCTGCCCTGCATCCCAATTAACTTGAAAATTGTTTTTAAATTGCATTTAAAATTTTATTAAAATATGAATAATACATACAAAATCCACTGAGCTTTGATGTGCACATATACATTATTTCCAAATGTATTGTCTCCTAAAATGCAGATTTTGAGCACAGTTTGATACAACAGTTTGAAACTCTTGCAACATTTGGAGAAGATGCCTACTAGGCATCTTAATTTGTTAATTATTTGCATTCATTATTTGCCCTGAAGCCATTCAGTCTCATCCAAATCTGTACAAGAGAATATTCTGCTGCTCTGGTAATTTGTGACTCAAACCCTTATAGAGCTTTTATTAGGAATGTGCATGGTTTTGTTTTGTTTTTGTTTTGTTTTGTATTTGATTTGCATCAAAATTCTGGTTCTTGGGATCTCATTGAATAATGCAATAGGTCTTTCTAAATGTCTTCCACCCTGGAATGGAGTTTCAAGCTTTGGGTGACACACACCTCTATCCTGAGATATATTCCAGAATAAGGCCAAGTGCAGAAAGGGTCCAGGTGTCAAAATGGCACAGTTCAAAGAGCTCCATAATAGCACCAAGGCCTGCATTCCAGGCCATGAAGGGCATGTAATCACCACACTCTCCATAGGCTTGAATATAAAGGGGATACCCTTTTCAGTGGTGCTCTGAAGAGCTACCAGAAGGGGCACCACATGAAAAGGGCTCCCCTGGAAATATTGGAAGCCAAGAATGAATGTTCTCAGAATTTGAAGGCTTCACACTGTCTCCAAGGGCTATTTGGAGGCAGCGGTCAGGGCTGAAATGAGACAGACCTTCTGACTGCAGACAGCCCTCTCCCTCTCCAGTGGCTCCAACCTATCACAGAGCAGCAAGGATATGTGCAGAAATGGGCAGTGCTTAAGAATGTGATCTCTTCTTGTGCCCTCTGTTCATGTTTATTTGATCCAGTTGAAGGTAGCAAAATAAGTCAACTTGGATTTCTTGTTACCATGACAGCTTTCCTGGGGTGTTTCCGCACTTGCCAAATTAGTCTGCTGAGTACTAGGGCTGGTAAACTTCAGGCAAAGGTGAACCATTTGCATTTCTCATGAGGAAAGCTTCCCAAAAATGTCCATTACTGGCCAGAAGTGTGAATGGACCTCCCGTTTGCCACTCAGTGCCGCTGTGTCTGAAGTCCCACCTCCTCATGGCCATGATTGGCTACCATCCACTGCATCATCAGGTTAAGTGATGAGCTTGGACACCATTGTAGAGAGGCATGTTTGAGCACAGGGATGTGTTGTGGGTGATCATGTCAGAGCTGCTTCTGGTATAGAACTGGCTCCACGCAGTGCGGATGCTGTGTGTGGGAGCAGCCCCCAGCTGTCCCACTGGAGCAAGTGTGAAAAGGCCCATAAAATGAGTAACTAAAGAGAAATGTGATATAATCAAGATGACTTAGGACTTATTCTCTCATGTCTTGTAATTTCTTATCTGTCAGCATCTTTCCTTGCTGTTGTCTTTACTCTCCTTCTTCTCAGATGCTCATTAGTAGACTTTGTAGAGCAGTTAATGAGTTTACAATCCTTCTCATAAAGGATGGTCCTCAAGAGCGAACCTGATGCCTAGTTAGCTGTTTTGGACCACAGTTTACATAGGTCCTTGCCAGGACAGCTGGCCTGATTGAAGGTGATGGGAATTGTTGTCCAAACATCTGGAGAGCTCCAGGCCCTGTAAAATATGTGTGGAAAATGAAAAGTGCTGAGTATTTCTCACTTGGGTGGTCTCATAAGATTACTCATGGACTTCCTAATATTATATTAAGAACTGTTCTAAATAAGCCTCATAATGTGATTTTTCTACTGGATAGGTCGGCCATGAAAAACATCTACTAGATTTTAGTGTAAATGTTACCTAGTCACTGTAAGAGCAAGTGCACTGAAATCAGTGGGAATTAAGTTAACCAGGAAGGGTAAAGGAAATGATACCGTTCAGGTGAGCTTGATTTCTGATGACTACATAAATCTGTCCATGTGTGCTTTTTTTTGGCAACAATTTACAAATGAATTGCCATTGTTTTCTTCCTGTGCATAGAAGTTGGGACTGCCTGCATGAAAAATAATAGCTCTGTCACTGAGGTATCCCAGCTCCCAGACGTGATGTCCAAGGCTAACTAACTTCACTGAGACCATGGGTGATCTCACACTTCCCTTCCCATCTGCTGGATGGGAAAGGAGTGCAATCACCCAACATTGACTAGCACTCACACTTGTGAGCACTAGTCACACCTTGAGTGTGGCAACCTCCACAACTGCACCTGTGTCAGCGCCTTCACCGTGATGACACTGATGCTCTGCACAGTCACAGTTATGTCAGGAGGGCAGCAGAACTGCCAGCATGCTTGCGCGTCCGGTCTGTTGACCTCCTCGTCCAGCAGAAGAGCGAATGCTCCATGGCTGGACATGTCAGGTAAGCTTTGGGAGAAGGTTGGGAAGTTTTTTGCTCCACACCTAATCAACAATTAGGCAACTTCTGGGAAGGCCAGGGGTGCCTGGAGGCTGTAACAGCCTTCTCTGGGTGCAGATGCTCTTCCCCAGATTTTGCCTAATTGGCGACTATGGGCCGAAGTGCAAATCAGCCCCAATTCTCCACTCAACTTGTTAAGCAGACAGGAGTGGTGGTTTCTTCAGTACAGCCTGGCTGCCAAAGCGGGCTGTCTCCTTTGCTTCAGGTCCCATTGCCTCAGCCAGAGGTTTCTGACCTCCTTCTAAATTAGTCTGCTTGCATAGGTGTCTGCACCCCCATAAGTTATCTCAGAGTTTCCACCTTCAGAGTGTTAACCCATGCCCTGACACTCAGGGCCTTTTCACACTTTGCTTCCTGTCCCTGGGGAGCAAAGATCAAAATAACCCAAGTATGCACTAAGCATCTGCCCTTGTAGATGCTCAGTGCCTGCTTAACTTTCCAAAACCCTCATCCTATGTCCGGATGGCTGTCCGGATGGCAACCATCTTTGAATCTTGGTGCCAGTGCTAGTGCCAGCGCACGTGTGCACCACATCACATGACCCTCCAGTGAGCCAGTTTGGTCTAGTGGTTAAGGAGCCGGACTCTTGTCTGGGAATACTGGGTTTGATTCCGCACTCCCCCACAAAGCCAGCTGGGTGACCTTGGGCTAGTCACAGCTCTCTTCTGAGCTCTCACAGCCCCTCACAGGGTGTTCTGTTGTGGGGAGAAGAACAGAAAGCTTTCTCAACCACTTTGAGTCCCCTTAAATGGGTGAGAAAAGCAGGGTGGAAAAGCCAACTCTTCTTTCTTCTTTCTTTCTTCTTCTAGCATGTCTTCCAAACTGGAAGATGAAGAAAGGGAGCATCTGGAACTTATTAGCTCCATTGCTAGTGCAAGGTAAGTGCATGCATGGTGCAGTTTGACTTGCACCATGCATAGTCCATGTGGGGTGAGCTCCTTCACAGAAGGAGCCATTTCTAGTTAAAAAATGACTCCTTCATGTGTAGATACTCTGTCTGGGAGCTCCCCCTGAATGGACTACTGGGCCATGTGCTAATTGCCCACAGGCTATGTTCAGACATAACAAAAAGAGCACTTCAGAGGTATGAGAGTGTGTGGTCCTTGAGTTCCCAAGTCTTCTCTAATCCACCTTTTCCAACATGGAATGTTTGGGGGGTGGGTCAGACAGGTGTGTGCACGATCCCACCTTGGAACATTCTCTAAGACACCTCAGAGGAACTTCAGGGATACCTATTTTGCTGTGACTGGTCAGAGCCTAAGACACCCTTCCCATACATTGAGGGCATGAGCAATGGTCTGCAGTCCCCTCAACGCAGGAGCAGTGGAAATATGCCATGCCAAGGTGGGGGAAGGACCTCTCTAGCTGCGTAGTGGAGATGAAGCCTAGATCAGCTATAAGTACAATTATTCAGCATTGTTTGTCTTGTCACTACTCTCAAATTTACATGTTTTGTTTTGCAAGAAGCTGTTGTTCATGTAGACACAGTATACAAAACCTGCATGTTGGACCAGAAGAAAAAGAACAAAGCGTTATCTACCTTTTTACCTTCTTGCAAAATGGGGAAATAGATATGCCTAAACACACAGCAATGTAAGAATAGAAAATTAAGAGCTCTAAAATGCACAGACCACTCAAAGATCACAGTAAGCAAATTGGGGAAGGAAGAAAAAATGAATTCCTGGCTGAGTAGATTTCTAGGATGGCAGGCCAGATAGTGCTAGTAGCTACACACTGATCCTTGAAACCTTTGGTACATTCCTTCTGTGGAAACAGGAGTAAAACAATGGAAGAGGTAAGGGGTTCCTTTCCCATACTAGAACCATGAATGAAGGTATCAATAATATATGCTGGGAAAGAAGGTTGGACTTCCTTACCCAAACTACCCAAGGCCTCTTCGTTAGCTTCTCTGCTGTTATATTTGGGTGGCATCGTTCCTTAATCTAGAGTGATATTTTGGGTAAGATGGTCTTATGAGTTGTATCCCCTGGGAGGCATTTTAACTTTCTCCAAGCTGTTGTCTAGATGGAATATGCAGATAGGGGAAGTCAGCTTTTACATGGCTTTAACTAAAGCTGCCTCAGGTTTCGTGGAATATTTTTGTGGTACTTGAAAGAGATTAAGCTTTCCATTTGCTTTTCCATCTCCTCCATTATTACCCATTTTTGTCTACTTTCTTTTGTGCCATTCTCACAGTGGATACCAGGCATCTCTCACATATCCGCTGCATTCCTTGTTCACCTGTCACCTTCCCCTGAAATATGCAAAGAAAGGCAACCTTTCCAGGAATACCTGGGTGCCCTGTGATTTGCAGTATGGTGTGTGTAATGGAAACTCAAGTTTCATGGGGCTTGTGTTTGAGATAACTTATCATCCGGTTCAAAGGCAGGTAAGCTTCCCAGTGTTTATTTTTACATGTGATAAATGGTTTTATCTTTTCCCATAACCTCACATGCTTATCAGCAAAATAATGTTTGTTCAACAGTGTAGAAGTTGAGTCAAATCTCAGAATGACACAGGTTGTTTTGTCTAGGTCAGATACAGGCACCGAAGGCATCGTGACTCGCTTCAGTTGTTCTCGATTTTTCTCTTGTTCTGCATGAAATTTTGCAGGCAGTTCATGCATGCAACCACCTCAGGCCAGCACACATTATTTTTTGCTTTCATTTTATCCTTGCAACATCTTGGCTGTGGGTCACACCTAAGGTTTAATCGAGTCCACCCTCAGAGTAAGAGAACACATCAGCATAGCGACCAGTAATTGTTTCTCCACATTATCTATCCCAAAGGTGAATTTTCTGAGTTATTTAACACTGAAAGAAAACAGAACGTCGGCTTTGCTGATGAATGCTTTCACGCCAAAAGTGGACTGAAGCTGGAATAAACTTTAAGTATGACCACAGCCAAAATGGTGTTGATTCAACTGTTTGAAATGAGTGGCCCAAGATCACCTAGTATACAACCATGGCCCATCAGGGGCTTGAATCTGACATCTTAGGTCCTAGGTTGAAATGGGGGCTACTAAGGCCCTTTCGGTACTTGGCCATTAGACTTTCCCAGTAGAAGCCATGGGACACTTTGTCTGCTTGGAAGACCAGTATAGTAGGAAGCTACACCTCCAATAAACCAGCCTGTCTGCACTGGACCAGGCCTCAAGTCTATCTGGAAAGCTCACCACAGAGCAGGATAGTGTGGAAATAGCCTAAGGCTCCATCCAAATTGAGCTCCTTGAAGAGTCCGATGGAGACAACATACTGGTAAATCAGCACTAGATGCAAGGGTGCCAAGCAAACATAAGGAGCTCTGAGTCAGACTTCCACACTGCCTGGACTTCCCGTCTGAGGGATACTCTGCTTTCACCCTGTCAGGGCTGGAAGTTACTCTGGAAGCGGGGCACATACCTGGTACATAACCTGAAATTCAGGGCAAAGGGGCAGCACATTGGTGAGGGGGCAACCCAAATGCCACAGCCACGCTGACTCTGCAGGGGCAATCTCATGGTACTTAAAAGCAGTTTGAAGGAAAATTGTCCCTTGTAGGGGAAAGGATAGGAGAAGGCTGGAACATCTGGCTTCCACAATGGTTGCTTTTCCCATGCATTGGATATTGATATCCAATAAAACAGAAAATGTTGTATTTTACTGGGATTTCAACAGGCTGAATTTAGAAAGGAGCCAGTTTCTGATTTCAGCATTATCTATTTCCCAGATTGGACCCGAAGTGAAAAATTAATATGTAGTGCCCTTGGTCAAGATGGCATCATTTTCCCTTGGAAGATTTCAGCAACAGTCTGTTTGAATAACCGGGGAAAACAATCTGTCCCTGCCATACAGAGACACAGTTAAAGCCTTCCTGAAGGGTAACTTTTGCCACATCCATTCACACTCCAGGAAAAGCATGTAGGCTGCTGTAGAGGTCCCTGTTGCACCTAACACACAGCCATATCACTAAGTTGGCAGAGGTGATAAATCCTGCACATTTCAGTGTTTTAAAGTCCACTCAATCTTTCCCTTGCAATTATAGGAAGTTAGCATCTGGGATGGTTCTCACTTACATTTTATTTAGATCTCAAGAGTTCTTTTTTCACACAATCTCTCATAACAAAAGGGATTGAAGCAGAGGAAGAGGAAGAATAGTTTGCTTTTCTACCCTGCTTTTCTCACCCATTTAATGGACTCAAAGCTGCTGACAAAGCTTCCTGTTCTTCTCCCCACAACAGTCACCCTATGAGGTAGGTGGGGCTGTGAGAGCTCAGATCTGTGACTAACCCAACATCAAACCCAAGATAAGCACTTAAATAACAGCCTCCTATACCCTGGTTATTGAAGGATAACATATTATTTTTCTTCTTCTGTCTTTTGAATGTTTATTTGTTTATTATTTACATTTCTATCCCGCCCCATACCTGAAGGTCTCTGGCCAGAGGCATTTCCGCACTGAATCGCGTTCGAAACCGAACGCGTTCAGGCGGAAAGCTTAAGCCAGCTTCGGGCGCTTTCCCCGTTCACACACAGACGCTCCGGAACGCGTGTAAACGCGTTCCGGAGCGTCTGGGTGCGAATGGTCAAAGCGCCCGAAGCTGGCTTAGCCGGCAAACGCCGGCCAGGGGCGCGCCGGCGGCCGCGGAGGCAGATCGACAATCAGCTGTTTGAAAAACAGCTGATTGTCAAAGCCGCGCGGCGTCGGAGGCGAGCCGGCAGGCGATCGGGAGACAGAAGCGGCGCGAACGCTTCTTCTCCCGAACGCCTGCGGACGGCTCGTCCGCGTTGGAACGCGTGTAGAGCACTTCGAAGTGCTCTACATTTCGAACGCGAAAGAGGCAGCTGCGGACACGTCGGGACGCAAGCCGCGCGCGGCCAATGCGGATGACGTGTCCGCAGCTGCCTTTTTCGCGTTCCGTTTTCGCCCGTGCGAAAACGTCTCTGGTAGTAACCCTTAAAACAACAGATTAAAAACAGAATATACGTTAAAAGCACTTTAAAAATTAACACTACATGGTTAACATGATAGTTCTGTACTGGGGTGGAAATATAATCAGCTCAGCCAAAGGCCAGAGCAAAGAGATGCGTCTTCACCGCCTTCCTAAATATATATAAGGGAGGAGCATGACGCACCTCAAGAGGGAGGCTATTCCATAGCCTGGGGACCGTCAACAAAAAGACTTTCTCCTGGTGCCTATCAGCCTCACTACTGAAGGTGGTGGGCCAACCACGAGGGCCTCACTGCTGGATCGTAAGGCACAGGCAGGTTGATTTTACCATATGCCAACCAATCTATACTTTCACCCATTAATATTATAACATATTTACATTCCCTCGCCTCCTCAGTTTCCTCCCATCCCAGGGTTAGGTAGGCCTTCATTTTAACTATCCATTGGAATCAACTTGGAATTGTATTTATAATTCCCTGTTGGGCCACAACCCCTTTTCTTTCTTTCATCCTTCTGAGCACATTTTTCAATTTTTCCATCATCAAGTATTTCTGTAGTCTTGTGGTTAGAGTGTCAGATTCTTAGCTGTTAGTCTTCGGGTTCAAGTCTACACTCCTCCATGAAGCCAGCTCGATGACCTTGGGTTAGTCACAGCTCTCCTTCTGGGCTCTAACAGCTCCACCTATCTCACAGGGTATCTCTTGTGGGGAGAAAAACAGAAGAATTGTCAGCCACTTTGAGTGGGATGTAAAAGCCAGTTCTGCTGCTGCTGCTGCTGCAGAAGACATAGGAGACGATATACTTATCTAGAAGTAACAGGGGAAGGGTTGTTGTGGAATAGCTGGTTTTGTTAATTTGACTTTATTTTACTTTTACTCATTCCAGATAGTTGGCTTTGCCCATTTTAGATGGGTGAAATAAATGAACCTATCCATCATATCAGGCTGCTTTAAAGTAAACATGCTTTTCATCTCATATAGCATGGCAACAACAGAGCAACTTCCCAGTTGTCCTAGGAAATTCAAGTGAAATTTAGCAGCAGCTTTGATTGGTTGGTTGGTTGGTTGGTTGGTTGGTTGGTTGATTGATTGATTGATTGATTGATTGATTAAGTGCAAAACAAACAAGGTTCATCATGGAATAGCCTGGGAAATCTCATTATCACCAGTATCTAGTGAAATCACACACCACACACGTGACAATAACAGATTTAACTCCCATAAACACAGTTTACACAGGATCCTGAATGAGGTCTGATTTTACTAGGCTTAAGGCTTGATTGCCATATGAGTTGGGGCCGGATGTGTACATGAGGGATTTCTTCAGGTGCTGCCTGTATTGCAATCTACAGCAACAGAAATTAACAGATCTTGCCCTGGCGTAGCCCTCCGTGTATACTTGCAACTTGGATAGAGACAGGGTATTCTATTACTGGTTCCCAAGGGATTTTCTGAGGCAGGGGCAAGGAAGCGATTGCCTTGTTCTATACAAATTAGCCAGATAAACTAGCAATTAAGTCTGGCTTTAAAAACTGGTGATGGGATAAGACCTCCAGGGCATTTTGACTAATTCAAGAAGGGCAAGTCAGGCCATGGGATACACATAGATCTCCAGAGGGACACTGCTGCTCTCTGCCTGCACATCTGCTGACTTAGGTTATTTCAGCTTGACTAATGGTAGAACGTGGCTTGATGTAGGGCGGAGCTGAAGCTAGGGGACTCACTGAGCAGGACAGTGTGGGTGAATTCCCATTCAAGGAATAAAGCACAATATACAAGCGATTTACATTGATATGTAAAGCACATTAAAATGAAGCAAAGGAGCATCTGGCAATCGGGTTCAACCCCGATTTTGTGTCCCCACTCTTAAACACTTAAAACGTTTCCAAAAACGGATTGGGGAAAGTGATTCTTTCCCCTCCTCAGCCTTTTCTTACCCCTCTCTCCCCATTGCCCAGGGCGCGTGGTGGCTGCTGCAACTCAAGTCCCCTTCACCTGCTCACCTCCACACCCACCTTCCCCAGCAGGGGTTCCCCCCAAAAGAAGCACCCTGGCTGGCTGGCTGGCTGGCTTGTTAGGGGAGAGAGAGGAAGGAGGGAGGGAGGGAGGGATACCCACTCCTTTCACTGGATCCACTAGCTGGTTAGAAAGACCAAGTGGAGGCTGGGTGACCTCCTCCTCCTCCCCACCCGGGCAAGATGAGGCTCCCCCTGGATCAACACAGCACTCACTCTGCTGCTGCCACTGCCTGCACTCACACACACATACACACTTGCGCAGCACACACACACATATGTGGGAACCGTGCAAGTGAGTGAGTGAGCGAGTGAGCAGTGCTGCCACCACAGCAGGCGGGTGAGAGGGAGAGATGGATTGAGAGCCTCCAGAAGTAAACCTTTTAATGTAACCCAGTTTTCCACAGTGCAACCTTTAACTCTGTAAAATGCATGGGTGGGAAAGGAAACATTGTTATAAGGTGCGAAGTGGGTGGGTGGATTCTTACAATGCAACTGGCTGCTATACAGGGGAAATCTGGCATTTTAACCGAAAGGGGCTGTCCTGCAGGGTGAAAGCCCACCCATTTCATTACATATTTGCCCAAATACTATTCTAGCGTTCCCACAGCAATAAGGAAGAAGCATTTTAAAAGCCAAAACTGGAAAAAAAAAAACACCTGAAAAATAAGTTTTTTATTTATTCCATTTTTAAGCCAAATAATCCTCAAAATACCCCTGAAACTGATTGGGGGTGGGAACTATGTGGATCCAAACAGTTTTGAAACAGTTTTAAAGTGGCAATAGGAATTCAGCCTGTCTGTGTCATATTAGAAGAAGAAGAAGAAGAAGAAAAAGAAGAGTTGGCTTTTCTACCTCACTTTTCTACCTCACTTTTCTCACCCTTAAGGAGCTCAAAGTGGCTGACAAAGCTTTCTGTTCACAACAAACACCCAGTGAGATAGGTGGAGCTGTGAGATCTCAGCAAGGAGCTGTGAGTAGCCCAAGGTCCCAGCTGGCTTTGTGGAGGAGTGTGGAATCAAACTCACTGAGTATTGAGAAATGAGTCTGGTACTCTAACCACAAGACCAAACTGGCTCACAGGTGTGTATCTATGATGCAGTGGAGATGCCCTTTCCAGATCACCCAGGGCAGCCTGTCTCCATTTCTCCCCATACTTGTAGCATCGGGAAAGGCACTAATGCCCTTGGTCTTGGAAGTTGCTTCCTTGTGCTCCAATCCATTTTTCATGGTTATATGGTCAGATGTCTGAAGGCACATATTCAAGAGCACATGGAAACCAGTTTAACAACCCATTTATAACTCATTTTAAACCTTTGGGTACTTACCTTCCGCATTGCAGACCTCTTTAGGGACCCTTCCAGGTGGCTGCTTCCGCATTTCAGCGCACGAGATTTGTCTCTAAATTGGGTCTCGCTGCCAGAAACCGGTTCTACATGAAGACCTAAAAAATTAGGTCTTCAATCCGTCCCTTCGCCTTGATCTTTGTGGAAGCAGGACGCTTCCGCACATGGACAGGCAAAGGGATGGATGTCCCTGTAGCCGCCATCTTAGGGAAGGCAGAAGCAGGCTGGCTTGACTTTTTCTGCCCTCCCCCGTGCGCCACGCACCACCAGAAAGATGCGGTGACTGACAGCTGCATGCTCCAGTTCTGTGGCTCCAGGGGCGGTGGTGCGGGAGGCCGGGTCCCCTTTGGAATGGGTGCTGTGGCCTCTGCACAGCACCCAGGAGATCCAGCTGGCCAAATCCATCTTCCCCGCATGTGTGCGGACATGCGGGGCCTCTGAGGATCCGTCCCTCTTTGGGATGGATTCTTGGGGGGACGGATTGCCAAGAAAAGGATTTACTTTAATCCGTTTCTCAGTGGCAGGTGCGGAAGCACCCTAAGGTAATCTTATTTGGCCACAATTTCTCTTGGCTGCACTATTTTTCAGGGCATGATGTTGTGCCCTAGATGAAGGTGCTCCTGGCTGTTAGTGGGAATAAGACCTCCCCACTCTTTTTCAGTGGTGGTTCATGGCTGCTTCTACACACCTGTAGTGAAGCTGGCTTGCCAAGTAACCAGATAGCCAGTCCCAGTTAGATGTTTTCCCTCATCCGCTAGATGCCTGAAACACCAAGCACTATCCAGGCTGTAGCATTATTCCAGTCCCAAACAAGGAGAAGCTAGCTGTAGTAATGGAAGGAAGATTTTGATCCAAAGCACTTGTGCCATTTTCCAGTCAAAGGCATACACTTGCTGTCTTGGGCTTTCTCATCACCTCGGCCTAGGAGCAGCCACTTGACTGAGGTGGTAGCTATGAGCAATTGTGTCCTGCTGGAACACAAGGTCCTACCATCAACTTTACCTTCTGAATGATCGGCTTCACCTTCTGAATGAAAACCTGGGTATTATAGGAGAAAAAGAGAAGGGTGTAAAATCCAAATTGGGCACACCCAGTGTGTCTTATTTGCCTCCACCCCATCGGCTGATCATAGCAAATTATTCCCACCCAAATTGCACCAGACTGGGTGGGAACATCATGACTATCAAGCAGCACTCATGTGTAACAATAGTAACAGCTGCCTGTCTGTCACTGGCAAAATATTTCTGTTGCTCAACGAAATCCAATATGAATCAAATATTTGCAGCAGTAAAGCCATTGGCTCTATTTTGCATGGCTGAGTTAAATTCTTAAGCCACCTAATAGAAGTTGCATGTTAAAAGTAAGCAAACTGGAGAGAGCAGAGTGCTGAAGCGTGGCATGCTGGTGTACTTTCTCGGAGAAAATATAAACTCTCCTTTGGCCCAAGGGATGACCATGCAGAAAGCCAGACAGACTCCTTCCCCTCGATAAGTGAGGAACAAAAGCTAAGTTAGGCATGTTTAATGTGTGCTGTTCCTCCCACAGTTTTTAGAAGGCCAGTACCTCTTCTGTGAAAGTACTACGTTTCCCACCCACGTCAGCTGTTAATATAATGGCTTCCTGGACAGATTACCAAACAACAGGCACTTAACAGACCCAGGGAAGTGGGAAAATAATTAGAATAGTGCTATGAGTAAGTCACTCATCCTTCACAAGATGTTCTCCTGAAAATGACAACAAGAGGTTGCAGTGACCCAGGCCAAAATGAATTAATTGTGTGAAAGAATGATGTAACAGCTTAATTGTACATGAGAGGAGAGAGGGATCAGAACCTAAGTTTTGAAATTCCCCTTTCAAGACTGGCTTCTTCACCTTCTGTAGTAAAATTGTTAACAGATATAGGCATATGGCAATCACAGAGTTCTTCTTTGGGCATTTTGAATTCGAATCTATCTGTTAGAATTTTTTATTCGAATCTGCACATAAGAATGTCAACAGCATTTGCATGTATGCATCTTCCTCACACCCGTACACGTCTGTATGCATTCTGTAGTTATCCCGTATGCAACCCGTTTTTGTCCCGTACAGATCCGTACAAATACATACGGAGGAGGGAAGGATGTGGATCTTCAAGTACACATCATGTACAAAACCAGTACACAGATGAATGTCCGGATAATTCGAACGAATAGATCTGGAATTCAAAATTCAATTTGACTGTTTACATTTGAATTTCAGGACATTCTATTCGAGTTTGAACGTCCAAATTTGGCACATTCGATCAGATTTCAAATGCCTACAAATATTCATGCACATCCCTAGGTGCTAAACTTGTCACCACACCTGTTGCCTTTCCTGTGTTGGACCACACCAGGATGAAGGAAGCTGCGATCCGGTCACTTGCCCTTCATTTTTAGAGTGCTATCTATTATTCAAAAGTAGGAATGGGGGAAAAATGTTCCTCACCTTCACAATCGGTATGAATTGCGAATGTTCAGAATTTCACATTCAAAGTGAATATTGGCTATATTAAAGACTGACGTGTGCGGGTAAATAAAAAGCTTTTGTGTTTTTGTTTGAAGCTTCGTTACATTCGCTGGCAGCATTTGGACGGCAGCCCTGCTAGCCAAAGTGGCTGCCCAGTTGCCTTCAGAGTGGACTCAGAGCAGATTCAGTGGCAGAGGCTGATGAACATTTGAAGAGAATTTGAAGCCTAGTATATTTGAAGTGGCTCCATTCGCTTTGATGAGATGCAAACGGGGAAAAAGAATTTGTGCACATCCCTATTTTAAAGTATTTAGAGACTCTGTTCAAATTCTGCAGAATTCTCTCAGCAGAAATTTGACTTTTGATCTGTGGATGGTAACAAGCGCGTCAAGAAGGAGCAAGACAAGGATGGCATTTTCAGCCTAATCAGGTCTGCTTTGCAACTTCTTGTAAAGCTTCATCAGAATTGTTCCTTTGGAATATACAACTCTAGAGTAAGTGCTCCTTTGCAGCTAGAACATCACTGGGTGAAGAACACAGGAATAGGTGGTTTCCCAAATGGCATGTGTTCATGCATGCCATGATGAATGGTTTTGGTCAGGATCACAAGACTGCAGAAGTAGCTGGCAGCCCACAGCAGGGGCCATCGTCATGATCACAGCACAGTGTAAATTTGGAGGGTAGGAACGAAAGATTTGCCCCAGGGTCCAGAAATAGCTTACTTGCGGGGCTTTATTGGATGCTCAGGGTTGGACAAATTTATGGATGACAGATGTATCAATGGCTACTAGAATGAATGCCTAGGTGCATCTTTCAGGCTGGGCGGGGGGGAACCGGGGTGCTTCTAAGGCCATTTGCTGGGATTCTAGAGTAGGAATAGGTTTGTCCTTGTCTCTGCTTGAGATGCCCATGAGCAGGGCTTCTCTTATGTTCTTATGTCACCATGCTCCATCTGTGGACCAGACCAGCTATACCCATGGTGGAACACTTGGGAAACCACTTTGAAGCCCTCTCTCCTTGAAACAGGCACCAGTGCCATTTTCTTATTGGGGGCCATTCTGATGCCTGATCCAGTGTGAACAGGTTGCTACCTAGGAGACATAGCCTCCCAGTAGACTAGTCTGTTATGCGGGCACAGTGCTCCATGGGTGCAAGAGAGTTTCTAGTCATTCTGATTGTTTGACTTGGTTCAACTGAACCCCTTTTGTTTGGTTCAAGTTTGAACCTCCTCAAACCTAGGGGTGGTTCAATTCAAAATTGAGCTAGTCAAAGCTCTCAGTTCAATCTGAACCCACTGAATTTCAAACCAGGTTGGCAGATCTCTAGAATTCTGCCTTAATAAACCTAGAAAATTTTTTCAAAGTGATTTAACACAGTCCTATATCTAATTATACTAGCAGGTTCATGTAATAAAGACAAAATCAGAACTGATGGAACTCATTGCCCCCTAAGCTTACTTAAATGATTATTTTTTTTAAAGATGATTTTTCCCCCCCAGTTGTTTATGGTAGACCACCGGGTCTACAAGGAGAAAATGTGCTTGCAAATTGAGTTGCCATGTGAAATCTGGGTCAGGGTTTCTATATTTATAACCTGTAATGCAGGCAACACTTGCTGAAATTCCAGCTATAACACAATTCTTAAAATGAATGAATGAATGTAGCAATTGCAAGTTTGCCCAGGTTTTCCACCAGCTTCTCTAGCCGCCAGGTAAAAGGATTCTCCCTGCTTCCAGAAGCTTGCAGTGCACATTTGGCACCAGCAGGGGATGGACTTTTAGCCTGAGGGCAGACTGGCCACCCGGCCACATGGCCAAGCGTAAAAGAACAACTTCCCTCTTCCTGCCTGCCACAGGATATGACATCGGAAGGACTTCTGACCTGCCCAGCTGATGCACTTCACCTATCACCTACCTGGATTTTATCCTGAGGTCACTTCCTTCCCCGCCTTCTTGTGGGGGATATAAAAAGCTTTGCAGAGTAATAAACTTCCTCTTTCCAGCCCATCTTGTCTCCCGCCTAACTTCTTTCTCCTGTGCTCTCTGTCTTTAATCACCATAAGAGCACATGGTGATTCCTTATAGCATGCCGGTGGCTAATAAGGGAATACTTTCGTAACACCCGGTGATCGTACCAATAAACTGGTACCAGGTATCGTTGCAGCCCCTTGGGTTGTAACCACGTATCGCTGTGGTTCTCAGGACTGCAGCCACGATCAAGGTAGCCATAAACTACCTCCCCCACGTTTCCCAGAGCCAAGGATTCAGGTTGCTAATCCGGAGAGCAACAAATGAATGAATGAATGAATGAATGAATGAATGAATGAATGAATGAATGAATGAATGAATGAATTTTATTTGTGTGGTCACAGACCAGAATCAAAAAGAATAAAAGTAAATAAAAATATTTAAAATCAAAATGTATGAATAAAACCAAATATAAAATAATACATAAAAACAAAAATGTTTTACAATGAGAGACAATAAAAATCTGAAATACAAATTATCAACAATATTTTTCAGTGAACCAGATTATCTTTAATCAAGGTCTCTCAACTGCAAGGTTTCATTTCCTAACTTCTTCCCTGTTTTTATAGCTACGGCCAAGTTTAAAATATAGAAATCTCCTGGATTCTGTTCAACAATTCTAATAGAAAATAATTGTGTTTCTCTGCTTTAATGGACACTTCTTTTTTCTTCATGAGCAGCTATTAGTTCTAGTGGGACTAAAATGCTTCTACAAAATTTACTTATCAGAGACGGTGGTTAATTTGATTTTTGCACTTGGTTTTAGAATGTGGAACTAATATTTTTATGGTTTTGCTTAGACACCATCTGGATGTTGATGAAGGTCAGCCAGAAGGTGGCAAGGGGACAGGGTGAGCAAACAGCAGAGAACCAGATCCACCAGTGGAGGGATACAATCTTAGCTTAATCCTTACTAAAATAGTCTTGGATTTCTTCATTTGGCCAGAATTTTGGGCTATGGGCATAGTCTGTGCTTATGGCCTAACTTCAGGTTCTACGTCTGGTCTTCACCAGCAAGACCAAGTATGAACTTCATTTGTTGTATGTAGGCTTTCACAGCCAGTTTCAATCTCATTTGTAGCAGTTTTTTGGCTGATGCCATATTCCAGATTTTTTTCTGAGAACCTAAGCTTTTGGATATTGCTTCGCAATCCATCTTTAGAGGGTTTGACTTTTGAGAACGTCAAAAGTTTAGGTTCCCAAAAGAAATATGGTATATGGTGTAACAGCTCAAAGGCTGCTATAGATGAGATGAACTTCATTTCTATTCACACAGATGGTTCAGGCAGTGCAGAGCATGGGCAAACTCCATGTGTTTGCCCATGCCCTTCTACACCAAAGCTGACAGGTCACTCCATCTAGTTCTGTAAGGAGCTCCATTCAATGGAGCTTTGGTTTGGGACCAGGCTGGCTCACAATAGTTGGGAAAGCCCTGAAACAAGAAATGACAAATCCAATGGTAGCCTTTGGATAGGCATCAGTATGGTGGGAGAGTTGATGTCTCAGCCAGGATACATAAGGAAAAAAAAACCCTGTGTTCTGATTTGAGTGGAGTAAAAATCATAGTTTCAGTGATTCTGTTGCTCTGTCTAACCCTGCCCCATGACTGATCAACGGACCAGTGTTGAGTGAATCATTATGTGGATAATCCAACGCAGTGGCTAGCACAGCTCAGTTTAGGCTCCTTCATTCCATGTAATAATGCCAAAACGATTCTCCATTTGTCTTGTTATTACATGTTGTGTAGTAATTCATTCTTACCCTACTCTTCTATCTGGGCTATCTTCAATTTCAGTGCTACTACCTGTTTATTATTGTTATTCCGTCTCTTATATTTGTAGTCTTTCCCCACTTTTCCCTTTTTTTATTGGTATTCATTCTTGTTAGCCACCTTGCGTTGTATGAAATAGACAAAATTCAAGTACACAAATCATTCAAGAAGCAAGCAAACATTCTGTGAAGCTGTCCTTTCACTGCTGGGAGCAGATCTCACCTTTAGGAAGTACTATCTACATTTTGTCATTTCACTTTGCAGTATCTTGGCCTGCAACGACATATCAGTTATGGATTCTAGAATGAAGCATATTCCAGAATCTAGCATGGATAGTCCTGTAATATCCATACTTTATTCTGGAATATCCAAATATATGAGGATAAATGACCGACATCTGGATCCAGCCTAATACACCAGCCTAATACACCCACAAACTTCATGTTCCAAAACGTAATTTAGTAATTGCTTTCATTTTTAATACTCTGATTATATCAATGGCTACAATGGTTTTTTTTTTAAATAATAATAATAAAAAATAAACCCCAGTGTTACACTGGTGGAAGACCTCTGCTCCTTCATTTAATGCATTTAATCTATCAAGAGTCACTCAGACCTTTGGAATGTTGCACCTTTGTGAACTGACAATGTGTGAGACAAATTTCTTTCCCTTCTGTTTGGTGTCTTGCTAAACTCCTGTCCAAGGGCAAATTCTTTTTTTCTTCTTTCCTTTCTAACATGAACCAGACTGGCAAGGTTGCTGTGTATACACAAGGATAAAGATACACTCTGGTTACTCAATATGTGTTTTGCAAAAGCTGACTATTTAAAACAGAGTTGCAACATGCCACTCAGTGTTGCAACACTGGGTGGAAACTGCGCACTTACATCTAAATATGTTTCTAGTCTAGGTGGCTTCTTTGAACCTATTGCATGGAATTACAAAGTCAGTGAAAAAACACTGTATTGTTCTTTTTATAGAATAACTATAATTTAGGGCCATTTTTATTCAAGCAAAGTGACGGGAAAGCATCTCAGTTGGGAGCCACACATTTTTTAATATCTGCAGTTCTAAGGATGCGTTAGTTGTAATTAAACACGCTGCAAAAAAAACACACCAAAAAAGCCCCCAACCATGTAAGTTTTTCCTTCCTTTCTTTACATTGGTTGCTAAGGAAACACAAAAAGAACATCCTCACATTATAACAATTCTCCTTTTCTCCCTAAAGTCTTACCTGCTGCAATGAAAAGGGATGAAGTAAAGCACCACATAATAATGACATTACATTACAGGTTTCCTTATCTGAGGCTGTTTCCATGTGCTGTGAATGAGATGACCAGTGGGCATATGCTAATCATTCACACTTCCCTTCCTTCCCAGGAAGTGGAACATAGGGTGTCTCCAGACATGTGTGGAAGCTGCACAGGGGTCTTCCAACTGCAGTAACATCTCAGCATCCCACCTTCAAAGTTAAAAGCTGCTGATTTGTTTGCATTTTTATCCCACCCTATACCCAAGGGTCTCAGGGTGGGTTACAACAAATAAAATGAACACATTACATCCAATTATTTGTTAAATAGTTAAACTTTAACCCTCAGTGACCCCTTCAGGGGGACTTTTGGACTTCAGTAAAAATAAACATTGGATAACTTCTCTGGCAGATTTTTAAAATGTCCTTAAGCACTGTTAGTTTCATCCCAGTGCGCACCAGGAACAAAACTCATGACGTGTTGTTAAGTTTTGATCTAAGTCCAAAAATCCCTCAGTAGAATGATGCTGCTGATTGTAACTATTTACTGGAACTTGTCAACTGGGTTTGACATTCTTCATTGCTAGATACTTATCATCATCATCCTCATCATCCCAATCTAGCAGAAGTTTATGTCTGGTCTGATACAGATGTCTTCTGTTCTGCATGGCATAAGAAAGTGACTTGAAAGTGACACCTGCACACTCTTGTCTCTAGTGCACATTAAAAGCCAGAAATTCCACTTTTAAAGGTATTTAATGTGGATTAGAGGTGGGATGGGGACACTAATATCTGCAAGCTAAGCCGATTTTGAGTCAGTCTCTGTCCATGTCCAGATCCTAGATCTGGTTGAAAAGGTAAGTACAGAAGGGGCCTCAGTCTTTTTCTATACTGTTCCTTTTTTAAGCCACTGTCACATTTTTGCGATATTACTTTTCTGTTAGATGGTAATAAAGTACTTGTGAGTAGAACTTGCTATAGGTTTCCTTAGTTACACTAGTCACTAACTTCTTTTAACAGGTCCTCTTGACTATCTTTGATATATTCCAGTAATCTTCTGAACTTGGCCTGCACATACCTCATCCACCTTCATTTTGAGGGTGGTATAGCCTGTCAGCATCACTACAGGGACGCATTTATTATTTATTTAAAACATTTATATACCATTGGCATTTTTTTCCATTAACAAATTAATCTAGTTTCTAGCTCTACTTTTATCCAGTCTACAATTCCTGCACTGAGGACATGGATACCCCAAAGCAGGGTGCAACTGCTTGGAGGGGCACTTCTGAAACAGGGTTTCTTCCTGCTCTGCATGAAGGTGCCACAGAAAATGGCACCTCCTTTCTCCAAAATGGAAATGAAGAGGGTGCCACAGAGATTGGCGCCTCCCCCTTCATATGAAACAGACCTACCTCTCTCAGAAGCAGAGTCAGTTCCTACAATCAAGGCTGCGTTCTGACATGTTAATACTGTGCAGTGGAATGCGTAGTCATGATTGGAGCATCACACATGACGATCAATGGATAGTCATCATAACACATTATCCCATCACTACTGTGCATTTACCTTAATCCTGGATTAAGGACACTCGCTGCGCAGTATTAGAAAAATCTGAATCTTCCTGCCAGTCCAGACAGGATGGCAAGAAGAGACAAACAAGAACAGGAAGGCAGCTCAACTCTGATTGGCTGCCTCATTCCACGTGATTGCATGCACCGACTCAGCTCTCACAGGTTCTGAGGAGAAAACTATGGAGCTACTTTTTAGTTGTGACAGTGGGTCATCGCTGGGCAGCAGGTAAGCTGCACTCTTAGCTTTAACTTTGGGTTTCTTCTGCAGGTCTGGACGCAGTCTAAGTGTCCATGAAAACTGAGCATGCTAGTGTTCATTGGATTGTCTTGGGTGGACTTATTCTTTTTTCCCCAGAAGATTTTTTATTACATCTTGTCTGGAGCCTGTTGAGATGTCAAAAAAATTCTAGAAGCATTCACTGTTACTATATAGGGTGTAGTTTCCCAGTTGTAAAGTATTTTCATAAGGGTGGAGGGTGGAATGGTTACAATTCGATAGGCACCCATCTTTTTGTCTATCTGAACCATATTTGTTTTCAAGGGGAAGCTTTTAATCGGTCTCACCAATTTCTCACTGTTCTGGTGGCTCTCATGTTTGAGCCATCATTGGTAGAGTGTATTAAGGCCTTCTTATCTGCATGTGCATCAGTTGGTTATTAGCACCAGCACTGGATGAATTGCAGCCTCAGATGGGAACTGACTGGAAAGCTGTGTGTTAGAGGGTTTTTATCAGGTACTTGAAGAAGCTTTGTAAGTGTTAAGTCATGCATGCTTACAGTCATCCATAAATGAAATGTGTAAATGCACACTAGCCTGTGGATTCATGCGAAGATGGGAGTAGGTTTACAAAGTCAGGTCATCTTGAAAGTCATGCCCCAAACACTTTCTCCCAGTTTTCCCAACAGTGGTCCCAAAATGTTTCCACCAAGAGCTTTCTTCTATGCATATAATAGACATCAATTTCACTTTCAACTACTTAATGGTTCTAGAGATTTATTTTCCTTTCCTGATACCCAGAGCTAGAGAACATGAGAACTTGCTTCAGGATACCCACAGGATTCTGACAGCCACAGGAAAGAGGTTTCCCAAGACCATCACAATCAGTTTTCTTTACTGAAATCTACCAGATGAACTTGGACAAAACTCAGACAAACATTAACTATGTCTTCAGGTGGTAATAACAGGCACAGTCATCAGTTCCAATTATACCCTCTCTGTAGAACACCATTTGCCTGGGGCAGCTTTATGTAGGCAACTGTTTTCTTGCACAAGCATCTCTGAGTGTGGTAAACATCATCTGAGATTTTCATTTGTGTTTTTCTTTCTTTCTTGCCCAGAAGGCAAAAAAAAATCTATAGCTATAAAAATAAAACTGGCCAACAAGAACTAAATTGGAGCAGGCAATTGCTTGTTTGTTTGTTAGAAAACTGATGTTTTACTGCCCAAAACCAGGTATGTTGACCTTCAATCTTCCTGCATTTTCTCTGAAGTGGATTTGTGGAGATTGGTCTTTGTTGTTTCTCATTATTGAATAATTAGAAGTCTCAAATATTTGATGAACTACTGCAAGCCAATCAGAAATCTATAAATTGAGATGTCAGTCTGCATTCTGCCTAAAGACAGAAGAATTATAGAGCAGCAAAAGCGAAGGAAAGGCTGCTTGTTTTACAGGAATTCATAGGAAAAACTAAGGGGTTTTGCCCACTTACCTCCTTTAATCCAGATCTTTGAAGATCTGGATCTTTGAAATGGGGTCCTCAACAAATCCAGTCCTAGGAGATCTGGATCTTGGCTAGGACCTGATGTTTCTCCACAGGACGTCTAGCATCCAATGGCTATGGGTGCTAGCATGGTCGCAGTGGGAACACCAGAGCACCTTTCTGGAATATCCATTATTCCCCAAGTGGAAGGCACAAAGGTAGCACAGCATGATTGGTCAATGCACACGTCAAGCAAGCACCATTTCCAGTGGCAATGGGCATGGTGGAGTGGCAAGGTCCTGTAGCTGCCTATGTACTGGCTTCACAGCCTGGCACAAACTCCATAACCTATTTGCATAGTCCATCTATGAAGCACTTATGAAGCAGCAATGTAGCTTCTGCCCGGTTGGGATAAAGAGATGCCAGCAGCCTGACTCCTAAGCCTAAACATTAGCTACAGTCACACTAACGTTATTTTTCAGCTCCAGGACACCATTGTAGTGGGAGAACACATCAGATTCATCTACAAAGATTGCCAGATCATGGCTACGCAGCCTGTGCTTGTCTTGGAAGGCATCTTTGAAGAATGAGCACAGGCTGCATTGATGTAAGTTGTGGGGCACCCTCACCCACTGAGCATGGCCTCCCTAGAGCCTTCCCCTAGACCCCATTGCCCCAATCATGGTGCAAATGTGTGCCTTCTGATCCAGTCTTCATGGCCAAAGAGTGGATTGAAGACCCCTTTAAAGGGATCCATAGGAAATCTGGATTTCAGGGCCTGGAGACCCCATTCATTCCAGACTTTCCTTAAACTGGTGTGAACGTATGGACTTATAAAGGGGTCTGGCATGGGAATAGGGTCTTCCTGATCGGTACCAATCAGATATTAATTGACTGCTGCTATGAGTGGTGGAACTACATGCTTGCACACTTTTGATTTGCATGCAGCAGGTTATAGAACTGTGCACCAACATTCTTCTTCATTCTTTAACAAGGCCATGAAAGCTATGAAGTGCATGCTGATATCCATTTCAGACAGGATCTGCATGGGCAGTCCTTGTAGAGTGTGGCTTTGAAAGGAATTTGAAGCAAATTTGAATCAAAGCACCCAAGACATTTTTTTCCCTGTTCACTTTGCATTGAAGCAAATGCAATGGAAATTTGCATTTGTGCAAATGAAGCCACTTTGAATGTGCTAGGATTCAAATTTGCTTTAAATTCTCTTCAAATCCATGCTGCCATCAGTCATGCCTATGAATCCAATGAAATGAATCCAATGAAAATCCAGTGCGAATCCACTCTGGAGGCAACTGGGCAGCCATTTTGAATGTAACAAAGTTTCAGATGAAGGCGCAAAACCTTTCAATTTACATGTGAATGACAGTCTTTGAATATAGCCAGTATTAGACATTCAGACATTCTTCACCCATCATTAGTGAGAACTTATCTGTTCAAATTATTTGAGACTAGAAAGACTCTATTTTTTCAAATGCAGAAAATGATCAACTTCCAAGGCCATTTACTGTGTTCACAAAGAGAATCTTGACCAGAAACTTTGAAGCCGAGGAATGGAAGTTCCCTGGCTGTGATGTCGTGCAGTTAGGAGCAGTGATGTCCATGTGAACAGCATGCCTTCTGAATTCAGTGTATGCTAGGTCAGTAGAGCTTCTACTAGTTGGTACTGTCCTGGTGTGGAGCCTCAAAAACTTTCAGCTAATTTGTATATTCAATTTGTTTAATTCAAACTTGGGGCTCACATTTTATTGCATGCAATATGTGCAAAGTCTTTGCAAACAGCCCTCAAATTCAAATTTCACTTGCAACTGCTTGCACAATTGGCACATTTTTGTGGTGTTCACGCTGTGCTGAAGCCTGTTCTCAAAAGCTGTCTCGTGCAATTTGCCATATCCACAAAGAACTGGGATTCATATGAAGATATTGCTAGTAAGTATAAAGAGAATCTGGTTCAATGTGATGTTGCTTCTGACTTTGATGGGGATTAAAGAAAGTTTCAATTTTTAACTCTTCTGCACAAAAATAATTATGATAGAATTAAACAAAAATAGAATAAAATGAGAAGCATGGGTATCTTAATAGCCTTCTGACTCCTTGACAGTATTTGTAGCCCAAAAGGAAGACTAGTGGACAATCCCTTGTGTCAGAGTTAGCAGAATAAACTAGATGGATTAGTAATCTAGGACAATAAATGGTAGACCCAAGTGTACAGTTTCACATTAGGGCTCCAAATGGAATTGGCCAGTTTTGACATTTAAAGACATGGGTTTATCCTGTTCACATTATTAAGTTATAGAGCGAACAGCCTCATTCCTCCAAACAAAGATTAAAAGGAAGACCTTCATTCTTGATAACTGGGAATATGCATTTCTTAGAACAGCAGGGCAGTCAAGCTCTGGGCAGAAGAAAGGGATTGATATGGAAATTGAAGTCTTTCTTACGGAGCATTTCTATACTGGAATTGGAAAAACCTGCCTCCAAAATCCAGCCTGTTTGAGCTATTGCTTATAAACAGGAAACATATATGATGTTAAAATAATGAGTCACTTAGTGGTGTTTATCAGAGTCAGGAAAGAAGCCGGCCCCTTTAAGCTAAACAAATCCTTTTTATGAAACCAATCCACGTCTTAGCATTGCATGGGGTGATTCATCATGCTCGGGCCTCTTAATGGAAAATACTTTGTACCATATCATTGCAAGGTGATATATTTAGACTTCATTGTATTTAAACAAATGCCATACATGCTTAGTTATTTACAGTCCATTTTGTTATACCCCTGGATCTTCATCAACCCCATCAATCATCTTTGCACTGCTCAAGTGCAATGGAGTGGGGAGGGGAAGGAGCACTAGTTTGGTGTGCCTACACATTTAGATTGCAGAGGTGGACCCTTCTGATATACAGCACACACCCTGTTGAGGCTTGGGTGTCTGGTGAAAATATATTTGTGTACACAGGCATTTGCTGGTTACTAAAGAGTTACTGTACATCACTGTTTTCATTCTACTCGTTTTATGATTTGTATTCACCTTATCATACACCATGGATATAGAGAGTGGTATGTGTGGTACGTACGTAAGAACATACCTGCCTGTCACCCACCCACCCACCCATCCATCCATCCATCCATCCATCCATCCACCCATCCATCCATCCATCCACCCACCCACCCACCCACCCACCCATCCATCCATCCATCCATCCATCCATCCATCCATCCATCCATCCATCCATCCATCCATCCATCCATCCTATAGCCAAAATTAGTATCACCAAGTCACATTAATTTCCGCAAATGGAAATCAACATTAACACAAATATTTACCTAGAAACTCTTGGATTTGAATAGACTTTCTATATGCCTAACATAAAATGTCACTGCTTGCCAAAAGCAACAATCTCTTTCACTTACTCTGCTTCTGCTCCTACCTGGCCTATCCTGGTGTAGGGTGAACCACCCTTGCTAGGATAAGTGGCCCACCCCAAGCTTCTAGTGTAGAACAGCGCCCCCTTTATTGGGATACCCAGTTCCATACCAGTCCCTGTGCTGGCTCTAAAGCTCATACCCATTTTGGAGTCAACATGAAAGCCTGATTCTGTTCAGCATATTTACCTATAGGCTTGATCAGTGATAGGACAACAATCACAATGGGCAACAAGTAGAACATTCAGAACTGTGCTGAAAATAATAGAATAAAATACATGAGACAAATGCAAAGTGAATAAAGTACAGGGAAAGAATCAAACACCATGATAGAGAGTGTGTATTATTATTATTTACCTGAAAGTCTCAGGGTGTGGTCACAATATAGTAGATATAAAACATAAAATAAACCAACTAAAACAATAACCATGACTGCATGGGAAGGTGATACGAATATGTTAATTGGGGACAGCATTTGGGGGAAAGACTGTAGAATTTTAGTTATCCAGAATCTGTTTATGAGACAACAGTGTGGGTGTAGCACCAAGAGAAGCAAATGCAATGGGCTGCATTCCCAGAAGTAAGATATAATCTCCAGATAATGGGAAAAGATAGCTTCACACCATGGCCTATGGTGCCATTGTCAAAAACAGCCCAAATGCTAACTGGTAGGAGACGGTGGATATGTGATTGCCCTAAAGCCCAGTGTGGCTAACTTTTAGAAACACTGAACAGATGTACTCTGCACTCCATGTTTCACTCATCTTTCAACTGGCTGTCACCTCACTCTCGAATCTTGATATTTTGACCTTAATTCGATCTGACACTAAAGTTTCAACAGCAATGTGAAATAATAAGAGAATGTAGCACTTATAGCTTTAAAGAGGGTAGCACGTGACCCTTGTGTGCTTATTCTTTTTCTAATCCATCTTTTCTAGCCCAAAATGTCTGTGAGAGGGGGAGGCGCAAGCTGGCCTGTGAATGTTTCCACCTGACAACTATCTCTAAGCAGCCTCAGAGGTATATTTTTGTTCTGTTTTGTTTACTGCTTGTGGATGGAGCGTTAGGCTTAAAGCTACTGCATTATCAAACTTCCCTTTGCTCCAATATAACTCAGTGCCTATGCACCAGTATGCAAATATGGGGAGCACGGAAGGGGCTTTGGACAGGCCACGCCAACACATTCTCCTGGTTCTGACCGTATCTTCTTCTCTAAGCTCATTTAGTAAAGTTGAAGCAAATATCCACTGGCCAAATGGAGAAGCAAAGTCTCCCTGAGTTATATAGAAAGCATTTGCTCACAATACAGAAAGCCACGGAAGAGCTATTGGTTAAATTGCTTCCCCCACCTTTTCCAGTGAGTAACTGTTATGTAATAATAGCTGCTGTTTTAATGCACAATGTCATTGTCAGACATGCAAATCAGCACTCTAAAAAGAATGCAGCTTTCCTAAGAGACATTAGTGGATAATTAGCCTGGAGACAAATATTTCAAAATTAAGGACATACATTTGTCCCAGGGCCTTTTCGCACCTTTGCCTGGCATGCAGGCTAGTGGAATGGGATGCATCGGGCATTTGCACCTTGCAACACCTGATGCATTTGGGACTTACCCTGTGCTTCTTGAAGTGCTGGGTAAGTGTGATTGCTGGGATTGCCTTGCCTCCACAATGGGCATGCACAGTGCCATTCCCATGGTGACCAGATGATGTAGCACCCAACTGTGGCTGCCCTGCCCTGCTCCAAGCTCCGTTCAACCATATGAGGTGTGAACAGAGGCTTGCTGGTGTATACTAGAAATGGAACAGAAATGAAAGAAAACATTTAGGCACAGAACAGTATTTATTCTCATATTGAACACATACAGTCAAACCTCTGTATCTGCTGATCAGGTCACTGTGGTTTCAGTCTTTCATGGTGACCAAATCAGCCTCCCCTTCTCACCACCACTAGCACCATTAGGCCTACCTGAAGCTTCTAGAAAGCTTAGGACAGTCAAGAAATTGTGGGAAATGACATGAGATTATGGGAAATTGAGTACCTTTCCCTGTGTTTGAAATATCTACATTTTTTTGTTAACCACAGTAGGACCTGTAGCGTATCCCCCATGGATACAGAGGTCAGACTGTATTGAGAAAACTGAAAACTTGCTTCTTTAAGTGATAAGGATGGAATATCTAGGATCAACAGTGCCTTTTAAGCTATCCAGAGGAGAAGCTAGAATGGAATGGGCCTGTGGCACAAAAAGCAAGAGGATCCCCCCCCCCTCATACAGGGCAGATGAAGGCATTCAGAGTGCAATATGATAAAATTAACACCAAGGACAGCAGCCGGCCATGTCAGCATGGCCTGGGTTGCCAACCAGCCTGTGGCCAAAAGGCAGTCACGCCAAAAGGTAGCTTCAAAATGTGTTATCTGTCCCTGACTTTAGAAGAGTCGAAGAAGAAAAGTTGGCTTTTCTACCCCACTTTTCTCACCCCTTTAAGGGGACTCCAAGCGGCTGACATAGCTTCCTATTCTTCTCCCCACAACACCCTGTGAGGTAGGTGGGGCTGTGAGAGCTCAGAAGAGAGCTGTGACTACCCCCAAGGTCACCCAGCTGGCTTTGTAGAGGAGTGTGGAATCAAACCTGTATTCCCAGATAAGAGTCTGGCTCCCTAACCACTAGACCAAACTAGCTCACTTTAGCAATTATTGGCTGTTTTTCTGACTCTCTGTCACCATATGTATGTATGTACTGAAAATGAGAGAGTGGGAATGGGTACTAGATGAGCGTCTGATCACAGCAGCAAAACAGAATGAAGCAGCTTCCTTGCAGCATGGCAGCTCCATTACCCCAGAGAGGCCACATTGCCAGGGTTCCACATCTTCATACAAAGGACACAGTGGTCCTCTGTGGGCAGGTGTGCTGGGGCAAGGGCTGAACCTGTGTGTAAGGCAGCGATCTGAGAGTCACTCCTAATGTATTGATTCTTTAGTGCCTTATGATAGGCACTCAAGTACATCACAGCTTTTTCAAGCTCCATAGGATGGGGAAGCAACTGGCTGACTTAGGTGCCCATCAAAGGCATATTGGAAGCCTATGGAGATATGCCCAACAATGTAATTTAAATGTTGCTGTTTAGTATCAGTGAGACATGACAGACCCCTGGTTAACTTCATGGGCACCTCCATGGTCACCTCTATGTGGTTTTCTTGGCAGGGACCCAGAAGTAGTTTGCCATTCCCTACAAACTACTTCAGCAGGGATTGAACCGGTAACCCTCTGCTTCCCAGGCAGTTTGCTCTATCACTGAATACAGCCCCTCCTGATTTAAATGTACAAGGTGTTCCAAATGTCAAACTGATAAACAACAGAAAGAATGATCCACAAGCCATTAGTAACACATTCTGCAGTGAGTCACTGATTTCATCCACCCTTACAATAAATTCATAAAATACAAGACGAGCCTTTATTGTAGCCTTAATCACACTCTCCTTTACTACAGTCTTCAGGCATTCAGTATTAATACACTTTATTTGTCTTATATAAATGCAGGGTAAACACTTTGTTCTTGGCTTTCTAGAGGGATTAAATTGTTGTAAATTTTTCTCCTTCTTCCTACCTTCATCTTATTGGTAACTTATGCTTATATTTTCAGGTTCTATAAATGTAGTGGACTGAAAAGGGAAAAAAAAGAAAACTCCAAAAACAACCAGCCTTTTGACCTTTGCTTGTCAGAGTTAAAATATCACAGTTTGCCAGAAAACTGCATAAATCATTGGTACGCCTTTGCCATCTGTTCAGTCATCTTTTCTCAACTGTAAAAGTGCAAAATGTGGGGATCTGCAAAATCCATATGCAAAGATGTATATTTAATTCAGAAGAGATTTGCAGTCACAGCAACCTTCTGAGCATTGAGGCAAACTGAATAAAAGTCAAGGACAGGCACTCTGCTGTAGGGGCAGACAGGATTACAAATGATCATATCTGAGTGCATACAAAACAGATAGCATTGCAAAACTAAAACAGTCATACCAGGCGGTATCCAGATTCTGGAGACACAGGAATTATTTAAGGCATTGGCTTTTGCACAGTATCCCAGAGAAGTGTGGCACTATTGGAAGCTCATTAGGTTGTTATGAAATATGTCCAAAGATATTTGCCAGCTGTATGTGTGTAGAGCTAAGGCATAGGGAATGGGAACAGGAGGGGTAGCTTATCAGGTGGCACGTCTTACTTAGCTTCAGTAAAGTAAAGAAGGAAACAGCAGAAGTTGACTGTCAACTCCCCCCACCCTGCCTTGTCTGTCCAAGATTCTGTATTTACCTCTGACTGTGCAAAATTTAAGTTCATTTTGCTGTTAGTACCACAATTCAGCATAGTCCCAAGAGTCACATAGCAGAAAGGCATTACATAAACAAGAAACTATTACACCACTGGGTGTTGGGATGTGGCATTCAGGTGCAAAGGGGGCATTGCTGGACTGATTAGATATAATATCCACTTATTGTCTCCTTGCCTGGAGCAATACAACTGGCTCTTCTAACCTCTCAACGTCATATCTCCCTCTGTCCCTAATGACACCTCCCCTCCTTCCCAGCCTTGGCATATTGTTCCCACTCACTCAGTCACTGTACAGAATAAGAATTTTTTTTTTAAAAAAAGGAATTCATAAACATCTGTTAAAACCAACACTTACCCCACCACAACCACATTAAAACAACAACCCGGACCCGATTAAAATCAAAGCACCCCACACACTACCCATCTCCAAAGACACACAGGCCACGGTCACACCTTCACTTTAAACCTTCCTCAGTCCATCTTCAAGTTTGACTCTTTTTATTTCTATTCATTTTGTCTGTGGACTTTTCCACCTACCCTCCATTCAGGAAAGTCCACAAATAAAACAGACATGGAAAAGTCTGAACAGTCAGCAACTGAAGATGGACGGTAGGAGGTTTAAAGTGAAGGTGCGACCACAGCTCTGGACAAAATGTTTGCATCCAATGAAGCAGGAAAAAATAGTTTGAATAGATCTGTTTTGAAACAGACTTGTTCATAGGTTATGGCTCCCCCCCCCCTTATTATTATAAGTACTATGATTTCGATTGCTATGATTATGATTAATTGTGCTTGGAGAACCTACTGGCAGCAGCTGAAGAAGCTTTTCAGAACACCTAGGAGAAAAAAGACGTAAGCTGCACTATTTCCACTGTTTTTTGTGAGACCAGCTTCCAGGGAATAGGGATGTGCACAAATATTCAAAACATTCAAAATTCAATCAAATTTGTCTATAAATCTGAATTTAAACATTTGAATGAATTTTGAATTTTTGGATCTATTCATTCAAATTATTTGGACATTCGCATGCATACAGTATGGGTACATACGTGATACATACTTGCACGTATTCATCTTTCCCGCATCTGTACACATTTGTACAGGATGCATAATGATGCATGCAGGCACATACAAATGTTGTCGACATTTGTAAGCGCAAATTTGAATTGAAAATTTGAATCAAATTTGGGTAAATTAGAATTTTAAAGATTTGAATCGAATCTTGAAAATTGCATTCGTGTACATCCCTACCAGGAACATGACTGGAGAACTTCTTCTTCCCTTGGAGAAATATGGTGAAATGCTTTCATTGATTTTCCTCTCCACAAGTATGGCAAAGAGTTTTGAAAAGCCATCTGCACAGTGTTCTTATTTAATTTCAAATGACTTTTTTTTTTCCCATGAGTATGGGGATTCAATAAAGTCACTTGACATATTTTGCTGAGAAATCAAATGGAATACTTGTAGTATGGTTTGTTTGTTTTATGTGGATCCCACAATACCCAAACTCTGACACAGAGGTGTAACACAAAAATAATAAAAGCTGCAGTAGGGATGGGTGAATTGTTTATTCCAGCATCAGTCCACTTTCACAGTGAGAGAATACATCAGCAAAGTGACAAGCTGTTTTCTTTTGGCGTTAAATATCTCAGAAAATTCACCTTTGGGATAGATAACGTGGAAAGAAAATTACTGGTCACTTTGCTGAGGCATTCTCTCTAGAGATGTGCACAAATGTTTTTTTGACATTCGATTTGAATTGAACTGAATATCCAGAAATCTGACTCAATTAGAATCTTTTAAATTCAAATTTAACAACATTTGATTAGAATTTACCAAATTCAAATCTATTCATTTGAATTTTTGATTTGTATGCATCTTCCCCACATCTGTACAGATCCGTACGCATCCGTACACATCCCATAGTTATCCCGTATGCAACCGATTTTCATCCCGTACAGATCCGTACAAATGGTATGGATATGGAAAAAATGTGGATCTTCAAGTACGCATCGTGTACAAACCCGTACACATATGATTTTCTGGACAATTGGAACAAATAGATCCAAAGTTCAAAATTCAATTTGAATGTTTACATTCCAGACATTCAATTCGCGTTTGAATGTTGGAATTTGGCACATTTGATCAGATTTTGAATGCCTATGAATATTCACGCACATGCCTAGTTCTCTCACTCTGAAGGTGGACTGAAGCTGGATTAAATCTTAGGTGTGACCACAGCCATGCTAAAATCTTCCAAGATCACCTTAGCAGGGACTTCCAACATCACACCGGAAACTACTTCGGCCAGCTCAGATAGGAAGGTTGCTAGGCAATATATGCTTAGCATAAGCTATTAGGTGACTCATCACTATGAGTTTTGACTGAAAGGAGACTCAATTCAGTTCAAGCAAGAAAGGCAAGTGCCCGTTTGGGCAGTTCCAATAACATTTTGCAGAAGCTGCCTTGGATCCTGCCTAGTTCCCTAGAAAACTGCTCATCCTGACCCCAATTGCAGCCCCCAACATCAGCTGAGGGACAACCTTACAGAAAAAGAGTTTTAAAAGGGGATCAGTTAGCCTAATATCTTTTGTGCAATAGAATTTCATTATTGCTTCAGCTGATTCCATTGCCACTATTTTTATGGAGGTTCTGTGAAAACGTTTCATTATACATCACCCCTATCTATTTAAATTGCTTAGGCTGTTCTGTTAGGTCATCACCGCAGGACCATTTCTACTTTTTAGGTAATTAATACAGAGGACTTTTAGCTTCACAATAATTTTTTCTTAACCCATCTCCATATAAAGAGCAATGGAATACAGCATGTACATGAAGAAGTACAGATACTTTTTAATGGCCCAATACAGGGTGAGACAAATCAGAGAGTCAGAAGAACAGGGAGTTTAAATAAAGATTAAATAATAATGGAACCTGAATGCACCCTTTTTTAACGCCAAGGCCAATTCCAATTTCTTCTGTAAGGAGACCGTACCAAATCAAAATGTAATTGCTGTGTTTGTGCGTAGCTGTCATATAAGAAGTAACATTTGCTTGTCAATATTCAAGTTTGATGCTTTATCCTATGGCCTAGATCTATTTATAGATTCAAATGCTGTGGGGATATCCACAAATAGCACATATAAATAATAAGTAGAGCAAGGCATATTTAGCAGCAAGGTAATGCAACATCAGACAATAATCAGCTATGCTTTGTCACTTTTTAAATTTAATCTGTTCACTATAACACGGTTTTTGATTCCACCCAGCTCTCCAGCTTTTGGAGAAGCATGTGGTCATATAGTTCAGCAGGAACATCAAGAACACACGTGGATGGAATTCTGAGGATCACATTTATCTCTCCTTTTATTATGGACAATTATGTGTGATTTCCAACCCTCCGGGAGTTCTCCTGTTTAATATAGGTAATCAAGTTCACCCAAAGTGGGGGCCACCAGTTAGGATGATATTTAAATAAATCTGATGGCCTTGTGTTCTTACCTGGGCCCTTATTCCGTGCTAAGGTGTCTATTAATATTTGGGCCTGATGTCTTGTCACAGGGAGCCAAGGATTATCTACATCTCAAGGAATCCTGTACTCACATCTGAAGGAATGCCTTCTCCCATGCTGACTTGCCCCTGCCTTAAGATCTGGAGGGGAAGCCCTCCTTGTCGTCCCACCACCCTCAATAGAAAGACAGGTGGGAGCTCAAGAGAGGGCCTTCTCAGTAATGTCCCCCAGGCTGTGGAATAATCTTCCCCTCGAGGTGTGTCAGGGTACTTCACTGTATACATTCAGAAAGGCGGTGAAGATGAACCTCTTTGCCCGGGCCTTTGGCTAAATGTGGTATAGTTACCCCCCCACCACAGACTTTATTGTTTTATACTGTTTTATATATATGGCTCTATTTTAACATGTCTGTTTTTGAGTGCTGTTACCCACCCTGAGACTTTAGGGTATAGGGCAGGATAGAAATGTAAATATGAATGAATGAATGAATGAATGAATGAATGAAAATCTGGTAGTCTTGTTGGAACAGCTTTTTTTTTTTTTAAGAATAAGCATTCCTACTTCTGCTGGTGTCTCACCTTCAGTCAGGTTACCATAGGTTTGCTGGGTGACCATGTCCCAAAAACAGGCTTCCTTTTTTTCCCTCACCACAAAATTCATTTCCTGTTGCTGTTCCATAACTAATATTTTCTTTAGTTTTAACAAGTTTTTGCACACATTTCTTGTACTGATGTAAGAAAAGAAAGAATACAATGAATATGTGAATAGCCCAGTAGGTGGTGGCAAAATTGTTATTATTATTATTTTGTGTAAACTCTTATCTACACTTTTTGGTACAGCTGACAAACTGCTAAAATCTGTTTAAAGTTCTCTGTCTTAATTGATCAACTTTTTAATACAATGGCGGCATACTTAAAAAAAAAAAAAAAGATCATGCGACTTTTCTTTATCTTTTCTATTTCCAATCCAGTTTATCTAATTGCAGCGGCTGCTGGCAGGGCTGCCATATGGCACATATTATAATTCAATCCATGGACTTATGCTAGAAGCGGCAGCAGCAGCAGCAGCTTAATATATTTTCTGCAGCCGGGGAAATATATCAGAGGAATCATTCGCACTGGAAAAATTGCTCTGGTGCGTGATCTCATTCATCATTTTGCAAAGTTGTGATGGGAGTATTAGGAAACTATTTCATATCAGATTCAAATTTTTGTGTGCTAAGAACATTCAGGATTAGGGCAAGAAATGCTCAGCCCTGTGATGTGACACCTATAAAAAGATTCTTAGGAAATGGTCAGACTCGTCAAGATATATGTTTCACTTTAATTATATGCTTCCGTGAAGGTTTCTACACTGCCCCACATATGGAAACTCTTAATTGAGAAGGGTGGGCCAACGTTTTCTCAATCAGTTTCACAGTGATTCTTGGTGTCCTTCATGTACAGACCGTATTTCTTCATCGTGTTGAGACCTGCAAAGGAAAAAGAAATAGCTGTATTGCTGCAGAATATACTTGGAGCCGTTTTCCAAACCATCTGAATATGCCAAATTGCAACACAATACCAAATTCCACCCCAAAACTGATATGCTTAGCAATGAATAATTATGATAACTGATATGTAGCAATCAAACGGTATGTTGTAATGTTTGCATTGCAACATAGAAGCTTGGGTGTTTGATGAAAGAGGGACCTCTTACATGGTGAAATTTCACACGCAGAGCACCCCTGTTAACACAGTCACACGACTTACATACGATTGTGCAGTTTACTAACAGTGATTTATTTGCTTGTTTGTATTTCTATCCCACCCTATAACCGAAGGTCTCAGGGTGGGTAACATTTAAAATCAGACATACATTAAGGGTGTTTTTCCACTGTCACTAGAAGTACCCTAAAACGACATATATTAAAACAGTGTCAGTATTTGTAAAGTGGGAAGAGACAGTATATTCCCATTTAACCAAAGGCCAGGGCAATGAGGTGCATCTTCGTTGCCCTCCTAAGCATATTCAATGAAGGGGTGTGACACACCTCAAGGGGGAGACTATTCCATACTCCCCTGGGGGCCACCACTGGGAAGGCCATCTCCTGGGTGCCCGTGCCTTTTACTACTGAAGGTGGTGGGACAACCAAGAGGGCCTCCCCTCCAGATCTTAAGGCATGAATAGGATGCTTTTTTGTATTTTGTGTATCAAACGCATCAATGAGTACAAATCACTGCAGCATGAACCAATAGACCATTGTGCTTCTTCCTGATAGCTAAAGCCACAAGGTCAGTCCATATCAGAAATTTTACTGAATATGAACAAACATAAATTTCATTCATCACAAAAGAACAGACTTTCTTTCTTCACAGTTAGCAGAATGAACAGTTAACAGTCACCCCAGTAGCATAAACTACACAATAAGTGGTGGATGTGTTTTAATTGTGGCCTTCTTGCATCTTATTGGCAAAGTGCTTTGGGTCATTTTGCATTTCCAGTAACACTAAATGGGTTGTTCTGATACTGTATTTACAAACAGGGTAGGGAGATGGAATTAAGGGGAATTTTTAGCAGCTTTTTCATTGGTCCCTTCTTTTAGTTAGATGCAGCAGAGCACGGTTACTTCTGGAAACACTTAATGAAGCTGCATTTAAGATCATTTTTGAATTACATGCAGAGATGGGCACGATCTTTGGTAGAATCTGAAATACAATTAATATTATGGAGTTCAGAGGGTTTTTTTCCCTTTTAAATTGAATTCCCAAATTTTGGGAACGGGTCCACTGCACAGAGATGCGGACAAAATTTGATGGAAGTCTGATGTTAGCTGGATGTTATAAAATTCAGATTTTTGCAGCTTTTCCAGTTTGTGAAACTAGTGCAGGCCTTGGTAGGGCTGGGATATCAAATGCTCGTATCTCATCACCTGTTATAACTCTTTTATTCTTATGTGAAAGGGAGACTGGTAGGTACTGTCTTATTTATTTATTTGTTCAATTTCTATGCCGCTCCTCTCCGAAGACTCGGAGCGGCTTACAACAAGTCAACAATAGTAAAATAGTTAAAACAATGACAGTTAAAAACAAAACAATAACGCCAAAACACCCACCCTCATACCCATTCCCGAAACAGGGAGGTCTTAACAAGCTTTCTAAACTCTAGGAGGGTGGGGGCATTTCTTATAACGTGCGGGAGCTCATTCCACCAGGTGGGGGCTGCCACCGAGAAGGCTCTCCCCCTCGGGGTCGCTCTTCCACACTGTTTTAATGTAGGAACTTTCAGGAGCCCCAGTCTATGGGTCCTGACCGGTCGGAGGGACTCATGAGGCAGGAGACGGTCTCTCAGATATACTGGTCCTAAGCCATGTAGGGCTTTATAGGTTATAACCAGCACCTTAAATCGGATCCGGAGACCAATAGGCAGCCAGTGCAGCTCGCGGAGTGTTGGTGTGATGTGAGACCGTCTAGGAAGTCCCACAATTGCTCTCGCGGCTGCATTCTGGACCACTTGTAGTCTCCGAACATTCTTTAAGGGCTGCCCCATGTAGAGAGCGTTGCAGTAATCTAACCTCGAGGTAATAAGAGCATGAGCGACTGTACGTAGGGCCTCACGATCCAAATAAGGACGCAACTGGTGCACCAGGCGAACCTGGGCAAACGCCCCCCTTGAGACCGCAGCTATATGATGGTCTAAACTAAGCTGCGGGTCAAGGAGGACTCCCAAGTTGCGAACCTTCTCTGAGGGGGTAATATGTTCACCCCCCAGGTAAATGGATGGACAGTTTGAAATGTCCCTGGGAGGCAATACCCAGAGCCACTCCGTCTTGTCGGGATTTAGTTTGAGTCTGTTCTCACCCATCCAGGCCCTGACAGCCTCCAGACACTGGCACATCACTTTCGCTGCTTCGTTGACTTGGCATGGAGTGGAAATGTACAGCTGAGTATCATCAGCGTACTGATGACATCCCACCCCATGTCGTCGGATGATCTCCCCTAGCGGTTTCATGTAAATGTTAAATAGTAAGGGGGAGAGCACCGACCCCTGGGGTACCCCACAAGGGAGCAACCCAGGGGTGGACCTCTCACCCCTCACTAACACCGATTGCGAGCGATTAGAGAGGTAGGAGGAGAACCACCGTAAAACAGTGCCTCCCACTCCCAAACCCTCCAACCGCCGCAGAAGGATACCATGATCGATGGTATCGAAAGCCGCCGAGAGGTCCAGGAGCACCAGAATAGTGGACTCACCTCTATCCCGGGCCCGCCAGAGATCATCCATCAACGCGATCAAAGCAGTTTCCGTGGAATGGCCAGATCTGAATCCTGACTGAAAGGGACCCAGATAATCGGCTTCCTCCAGAGCCCCTTGGAGTTGCAGTGCCACCACCTTCTCCACTACCTTCCCAACAAAAGGCAGGTTGGAGACTGGACGATAGTTGTTTATAACGGCTGGATCCAGGGAAGGCTTCTTGAGAAGGGGGCGCACAATTGCCTCCTTGTAGGGAGCCGGAAAGGACCCCTCTCCCAAAGAAGCATTCACAATAGCCTGGATCCAGCTCCGTGTAGTCTCCCTGCTAGCCGAAGCCAGCCAGGAGGGACACGGATCCAGCAAACATGTGGCGGAACTCACAGCTCCAATGGCCCTGTCTACTTCATCAGGTGTAACATGTTCAAAACTATCCCAGATAACATGCTCAAGACGTGTCCCTAGTACCTCGGTATCTATGCAACAGGAGTCTAGGCTCGCCCGGATCTTTGCGACCTTGTCCGCGAAAAAGTTGTTAAAGTCCTCGGCACTGCCCTGCAAGGGATCTGTCACACCCCCTGTACTTAGGAGAGTGCGCGTCACCCTAAACAGGGCCGCTGGGCGGTTTTCCGCGGACACGATTAAAGCGGAAAAGTACGCAGATTTTGCCGCTTTAATCGCTCTCAGGTACCTCTTAACATGCGAGGATAACCTGGTTCGCGCCGACTCGGACTTACTGCGTCTCCACTGCTTCTCTAGACGTCTACGCAGGCGCTTCATCCCTCTGAGCTCCTCTGTAAACCAAGGAGCCTTCCTCGGGCCAGCGCCTCGTAGAGGTCGCATAGGCGCAATCCGGTCCAGAGCCCTCTTAGCGGCCACATTCCAGGCCTCCGCTAGGGACTCTGCCGAATTGTGGATAAGGGAGTCCGGAATAACCCCAAGCGCCGCCTGAAAACCCACTGGATCCATCAGGCACCTGGGGCGGAACCATTTAATAGGCTCCGCCTCCCTGCGGGGGAGGATTGGCTTCCGAAAGTCAAGTCTCAGCAGATGATGGTCAGACCATGACAGAGGCAATACTTCTAAGCCCCTAACCTCTAGACCATCTCTCAACTTATGTTCAGATCAAAGGCTCCCCTTTGCACGAAAAGTGAGCAGGGTAGGCAAAAACCTTTGGGCTCAGAGCTGCCACAACTGGTGAACAACACAGCCTTACTGTAAAGCACTCACAACAACTCTGAGGGCATGTTGTTGAGGGAAGTCACCTTCCTTCACCCCCTGTGCTGGCCTAGAACTGCAGTCCACATCTGGCTAAACTTCTTACTTCTTAAACTTTTGTTCCTGTTGATGGCTGCTCCATAAACTCTTTGTAAACACTTGGTTATTTGACAGAGGCTTGTTTGCCCCTGTGGTATCTTCCATGGGTGGCAATATGGATGAAGTCAAAGTATTTGCGAGCCCCTGAATGATGTTCACTCTTCTTTCTTTCTTTCTTTCTTTCTTTCTTTCTTTCTTTCTTTCTTTCTTTCTTTCTTTCTTTCTTTCTTTCTTTCTTTCTTCCTTTCTTCCTTCCTTCCTTCCTTCCTTCCTTCCTTCCTTCCTTCCTTCCTTCCTTCCTTCCTTCCTTCCTAGATTTTGGAGTATCATAGCACCCCACTGCTACTGAACCTGTCTCACCTCTGTTGGGAGCCTCATCATCTACAATGAGCTTTTGGCTAAATCCAAGCTTCTCTCTAGGGGATCTGATATCTTTGGCTGCTTCCAGACAACAAGAGGCAATTATGGGGTCTGAAAGCCTTGTTCCACATGGACAAGCTCTTCTGTGGGAGGCATTACCTGCATGCTGTAAGCCACTCCAAGATCTTATTCCTTGTGGAGAGGCCAATCTCAGAGAGACATGACAACGTCTAGAGCAGGCAACACTGTGGAAACATAATGCACATGGACACACACACACCAGCAGCAGCAACAAGGCAAAGTCCCTTCTGAAAGCCTGTCAGGGAAGTCAGAAGAGATCAGTCTGCAAGAGTCAGTCAGTCTGAAGGTCATAAATCACAAAGGACCCAGAAGAGGTCTGTTGTTTGTAACAAAAGGTGTTTCTTCTGAAGGTGTGAAAATTGGTGCAGCTGCACCTTTTCTTGATAGAGCTGGCACACCCCGGTCTACTGTCAGCCAGGTCTGTTTGTTCTGGAGCAGGCTCAACATTGGCCTCACCTGTGCTGGATGGAACAGGTTCCAACTGGGGTCCTGTGCTGCTTCCACAGCTGAGGGTTCAACATCTGATGGTGCCTCTTTCTGGAATTCCTGATCCAAGGACTCAAGACAGGCCCCGGACACAACACTGTTTTATCCGAGGTTTTATCCCATGTGCACAGGTGGGTCTACAGAAGACATGACCTCCATGCTGTAGGCTACTTCAACACCTAGTCCTACGCAGCCAGCCTGATCTCCGTGAGGTGTGACCTCCTGGTAGACCAGTCTGTCATGCAGATGCCAGATTCCTCAAGGGCTACTGGTGTGGACCACTAGCACAGAATGAATCAAGCCTAAATGTCTTATTAGTCCCCACAAAGTGCAGAGCTTTCTTAGTAGCCCATTTAAAGCCATGGCTACTGACTGTATCACAGGGCAGATATAGAAGGATTTCAGATGCTGAATGACTTTGTTCCTGCCAGGTAAGTATAATAGAATAAGTGCAGCCAATTTTTCTATCTTGTGCTTTTACAGATAGGGCTGACTTATTACATCAGTTTTTAGGAAAACCAGACCATTTCTATGCTTCTTTGATGGTAGAAGATTCAAACCCATTTAGTACTTGCAGTGTAGCCCAGTTTCGTGCCAGGGCTATTTCCATAAGTCAATAGCATAAGTTTCAGACGAACAGAATATAATCTAGGATATGCTTGTGTTTGTGATAAGCTACACAGTTAGGGGCATCAATGTATAATATACTGGGCTAATTAGTTTTTTGTATTCATCAGGCTTATTGTATCCCTAGATAGATCTTTGACATAAATATACTCTGGGTATGCTTTGTTTCTGGACTGTAATATTTTTTTTAATTAATTACTTGGTTGAATGGGGGACATATGCAGTCCGTTGCTTCTAGATATTTTCAGTCACAACTTTCCTCAGTCCCAGCCAACACATCAAGCATTGGCTGGTGGGATGGAGCTGGTGGAAGTTACAGTCCAAACATCTGGAGGCACTGAGTTGTAAAAGTCTGATTAATTCTAGCTGGTGGCTCTCATACAAAAACTATGTTCAACCTGGTCTAGTTTGTGTACATTACATATTTGGCTCTATGCGCCATAGCTGGTGATCTTATTTTTTGTTGGCAAAGGGGTATGAATCAGGATAGAGCAACTGCTTTGTACCCAGAAGGTCCTGGGTTCAATCTATGGCATATTCATGTACTCCCAGCCTGGGAGTCCAGGGAACTGCTGCCAGTCTATGTAAATAACACTGTTTTACATTACAGAAGTGGCTCCAAAGTAGTTTAAAAGTAGCAGCTGACATACATTAATGCTCTCAATTTGCCTCTAATCCACATTAAAGGCCAGAAAATGCATTTCTAAAGATGAGAACAACAATTATGATAATAATTGATGTTCGGAGATGAGAACAACAATTGCTACATGCTACCACCCCTTTTGAGGCACATTTTAAAGTTCATGTGAATGCATCCTTTGATGGATAAATAGTTTGATTCATTGCAAGGCATCTTCTTGTGTTCTTATTTCTGTGAAAAGTCCTCTAAAATTACTGCTCATCTCCAAAGATTTTCCCAGACACATTCCATGTGCTCTAGTGGTTTATTTATGCTCAGAAGAACATCGTTTGTCAATTGCCTACACAGGAATTTATCTGCATCTTAGCAGATGGCATGGGACCTTCCCCTTATCAGTAAGGAACAGGAGCCATCTGTCAAAAGGAACTTCCTACCAAAGGAACACGTATCTCTTCTGCACCACTCTGATGTCCTGCCAAATCTCACATACCTTTCATGTTTAAAGAAGGAGAGGAATCTCCTTTGTGAAATGTACTTGTGATCATTGCCATTGTGAAAGCTCAGATGAGCTCAACAAAGGTGCCTCTAGGAAACACGAGGTAATACTTGTCTGTTGCCAATGGAATATGTAGTATCTTAATAAAAATATATATATGAGATAAAGGGATTACATTACAAACATGGAGACAATCCCTCAGATGTGAACCATTGCTTTGTAGCAAGATAAGCAGAGACAACCCCTTGCTCAGATTTCACAGGGAGATACACAGCGCTCCTGAGAAAAGGTTAGTCACCTCTAGATCAGGGTATTTATTAGAGGAAAATCCCTATCATGCTATTGTCACACTCAAAGTAGTATCTAACAGTCATAGAGGCCATTTATTAAATAATAAAGCAATAATTCCCTAAGTAATTGCTCAGGTAAAGTGTGACATAAAAATGAGGAATAGCATCAATAACAAACTGTTAAGTGCTCTGAACTGTGATGAACCTTTGCCAGAGCCAGGGCTGTAAATAATACAGGGGGAGATATTGATGAAGGTGGTGGTGGAGACAAATGTGTGAAGCAGAGGAGCTTGCTTGGCAGAGAACTCCAGCAGAGAGACGGAGGTGAAATGTGAGCTTGAAAAATCCCTGTGGCACAATTATGTTGCCTAGTTGTAATATTTAAATCCTGGTTCTAAACCTAAAGGTGAAAGAAATCCATCTTCTCCTTAGGACTCAACTGAATGTCCATGCTGTACCAAGTCACCCTTTCCTTTTAATAAAGTAAAATGAGTCATGTTTCTGAATTTTCTTAAAATAAATAAATGATTGTGGCTTCTAATGCTACAGCCTGGAAGTGCATACCTGAGGCCTATTCACACTTAGGCTGGTAGTCAACAGTTAGTGAATTTCTGGTAAAGAAGCATCCACACGTGGAGTAGGATGTTACCAGCCTCCAAACATGTCCTGCCCCACCAAAAGTTCATTAATTGTTGATTAGGTGTGAAGGACTAAATTGTGCTCTACACCTTTACCAATGTCGACCAAAAGCTTACCTGAAGCATCCAGTGGCATGGCCATTTGCTTTTCTTCTGGTTCCTTGCAGTAGCTGGAGGAGGGGGGGGCAGTGTCCAAGCAGGTGCATTGGCGTTGGGGTCCATGATTGATTGCTGACCTCTCATGTGACCAGACCACTGATCCCTGGGGGTGACATCCAGTTATAGAGTTGTGAGAGGGGTGTTTGATCACTGGTACTGACTTGATCAGCCACAATATGTCCCTCTGCTCAAACACGTTCCTCTGCAATGGTGTCTGAGCATGTCACTGAACAGCCAATCGTGGCAGCGAGGAGGTGGAACTTCAGGCTTTGGATGCAATTGCGTGGACTGGTAGATGGGAGGACCATTTGCACTTCTGGCTGATAATGGATGCTTTTGGGAAGCTTCCCTCATGACAAGTGTGAATGGTCCACCTATACCAGAAGTTAACTAGCCCTAGTTCATGGCAGCCTAATCAGCTAAGTGCAGAAAGGATCCTCAAAGAAAGCATTATCGACTGGGTAAAAATGCATTTCCTAGCAAAGGCTGCAAAGAACATTCCATAAGTTAACAGAAAATACATGTTGGTTCTCTAGCTCATGCCCAGAAGTGGCCTGGGCTACTGGAGGATCCATTAGAAAGAAATAAGTTATTAAAATTGTGGCTGACCCTGTGCTTAGGGTCTTTCACCCTTAACCAATAAGCTGTACTACTAGTGAATTTCAAATCACTAGTTTGTTAGGATGTGGAAACTGATTCCTAGATTCAGTCTTACATACCACATATATATATATGTACGATGTATTATTTATTTATGTTGTTGTGTCTGTGTCTTCCCTGACGAGTCAGAAATGTGCTTAGTTGATTAATCAATTAACATCCTTTCTGTGCTTCAAGCTGGGAATGACGAACATTTTAGCAACAGATCTGTGCAGCAGGGTAGACTGAGACTCAGGGATTGGCCCAAAGTCACTCTGCGAGCATCACAGATGGGCACTTTAGCACAGCAGCAAAGGAATGGCTCCCTGCCTCAGGTCTTTTGAATAAGTAGGTTTGGTCTTGATCTGCCAGCTGCCAGCTAATTGAGGAAGAAGTCCCACTACAGTAACCCTTCAAGTATATATCAAGCTATACAGAATATAATAGTAACAGAATACAACAGCTGCTATCCAGAGCATACTGAAACCAAGCAAGCAAGCTGAATCATATCTCTTTTTTTGAAATTGAAGAAGGTATGAAGCCAAATACAAAGGACCTTTCCACATTTACCTCTGAAGTGATATAGCAAGGGGTCCAGGAGCTTCCCTCCCATGCCTTGGTGGGGCTCAAGAAAGGCCTCTTCCCCTGCTAATACTGTTCATCCTAATTGGATGGAGCATATACTGGACTAGGTGACCCAAAATGGCTCTTTAGTCTGGGTTAGTGCTAGACTAGCAGTTGCTAAACTGAATCGTGTTTCTCATGTGAGCTTTGGAGCCAGTGTGAGGCTTGTCCCAGGACAGCTGTTACAATGCAGAGGGCCACCTTAGATCACTCCAGCTAATGGACTACTCAGATTGATCCAGTCCTCTCTGGAGAGGACTATGTAAGGTAACTGCAGAAACAGCCATATGCTTTTAGGCACTTACCTGATGATATGGTATAATAATAGTAAGGTAGTAGCGTGGTGGTGGTGGCCATGTTAATTACATCTGAGAGGGCAAGATATTTTGCCAAATTCTCCTCTGTTTTGGTGATAGAAGTTCTTTGTCAACAGAGGAACAACTTGACAGACACATGGACAGACACGCAGGCAGGCAAACAGGCAGACAATAGGTAGGTAGGTAGGTAGGTAGGTAGGTAGGTAGGTAGATAGATAGATAGATAGATAGATAGATAGATAGATAGATAGATAGATAGATAGATAGATAGATAGATAGATAGATAGATCAGAGAGTTCACATTCAGTAAATGGAATTGCTGGTTAATAGTGATTTTGTTTATGTGATAGAGATTAAATCTATGATACTGCTTAACACATCATTCAAGAAATGCTCCATTTTTATTTTTTATTTTTACAGAAACCCTTCAAACACTGAGCTGAAAGATTTACTGAAGGGAAAATAAAGAACCAATGAAAGCAAATAAGCCATCCACAAAGAAAATGACTCCGACGCAAAAGTGCTGATACTGATTTGTTCTCTCCCGCCAGCAGTATGAATGAATAGCTGTTTGCACAAGTTTTGTTGACTTGCTTCATTTCCTGCAGAGCTGTGGTAATCAGTGTTTAATTATTAAAATATGATGGAGAGACTAATACAGCTTTATAGCACAATTTGTTGTTCTAACCTTGTCAAGAAGTTTTACAGGCAGAAGGCATTAAATTAGGCCCTTTCGAGTTTCGCTCAGATATGAGAAACGTGTAAGTCAAACATATAGTAATTCATGTGCACTTTTGAATTAGGAAATATTTAAGCAGAAGAAGATGAACTTCAGAAACACTTCTTTTAAAAAAAATTCTCATGGCTCCTTTTAGATTCTTGCCAGATGGGAAAACTTTGTTACCTGCCCTGAAACCTTTGGGTATAGGGCAAGATAGAAATATAAATAGATAGATAAATAAATAAATAAGCAAAGGTTTTCTTGCTTATTTATTTATTTATTTATTTATTTATTTATTTATTTATTTTCATTCATTCATTCATTCATTCATTCATATCCTGCTTTTATCTTAAGGTGCATGTGGTGATGGGCATTATTCTCCTGTACTCTGTTTTATTCTCATATCAGACCTGTTGGATATGTTGAATCTTTTATGTACTTACCAGCTGTAGATCTGGATCAGCTGGAGTAATCGAGTCACTTATCCAGGGCTGAATTCACACTTCAGCCCATAGTACACAGTTAGATGACATCTGGGCAGGTGCATCTGCGCTGTTAGGAGGTGTTTACAGCCTAGAAGCGCCACATCCCTGCTAGGAGGTTGAGCAGGCGTTCACACCTCTGCTGGCTGGGAAGGTCATCAGAGCTGCCATGCAAGCACGCTGGCAGCACCAACGACCCCCTTATGCGACTGCGACTGTGCAGTGTGTCAGTGTTGTCATAGTGATGACGCCGATCCGCACGGAGTCACAGAGGGCACTGCACTCAAGATGGCGGTGCCCAGAAGAGGATCAGAGGTGAGTGTTTGATCACGTGGGAGGTAGACTAATGTTGACTAATGATTGTGTGTGCAAATGCTAGTCAACATTAGTTGATTGCGCACTTTTCCCCTCCACAAGTCACGAAGTGCAAAAATGCCCCAGATTGCATGAAGGCATGGGCCAGATCAGCGCTGTCTGCACTGACAGTGCTGATCTTTATTAAGTCATGCTACAGCTATGAAGTGCATTCAGGCTTTGCAGCCACAAACATACCCATGCCAGGTGCTTTTCTGTTGCATCCCATGGTGCATGGGGAACTCTATTTCAGATTTAAAAAAATAGTCTTCTTTAGTTCAGATTTTTAAAAAAGAGGACCAAATAAGCTAAGTGGGAAAGTGCTCTTTGTATCTGATACTTAGGCTGTGGTCACACCTTCACTTTAAACCTTCTTCAGTCCATCTTCAGGTCTGAGTGCTCACACCTTTTCATTTCTATCCATTTTATTTGTGGACTCTGCATTCAGGAAGGTCCAGATGGAGGGAAAGCCCACAAATAAAACAATTAGAAATGAAAGGGGGTGAGCACTCAGACCAGAAGATGGATTGAAGAAGGTTTAAAGTGAAGGTGTGGCCATGGCCATACACACATTAGAGGGGTCTCCCTGCTCAAAGTGAAACCTTTCCCCCCTCTTTTTCCTTTGCTCCTGTCAATCTTATGCTAATAAGAGTGCTAAGAATTCCCCCTGCTGCTTAATCCAATTAGTGCTTCTCACTACTTGTTTCAGTTTAACTAGCCTTTGCTCTTCTGTTTTGTACTGTTCCATTGAGAAAGCCCGAACGCCTGCCTTTTGAAACCTGTAGGTTGCTGTGGAATAAAAGTACTTTTTATTCTTTTGTTCCCTTCAGTAAAGATTGTCCCTTTGCCTTTTTATTTCTGAAGAACCTATGCCAGTCCATTGCAATCTTCCTCACAGCAGTTTCTAAAACCAACCGAACAGCCTGAGATCCCATCAGAAGAATTAGACATGTGCAATTCCCCGTAGACCCAGTTCATTCCTTTTCACCTTATTCCACTTTAACTCTGGTTCATTGTTCTGCTTTATTTTCCTAGAAAGGTTGATGGGATTCCTAAACCATTATCTGCATAATCAAGACTGTAGTGTTTTATGAAGAAAATGAAATGTGAACTGTTAAATAAAAGGATCCAAGACAAAAGAGTTAAAATACTAGATGTGCCTCTTAAAACCTTAGGAAAATTCAAAACTCTTTTGTTTTATTATTTTTCACTTTTTTTAAAAAAAAGTATTAATCATACTAAAGAATTTCTGAGGAAGGGGTGTCTAAAACGTTTTAAATATAATGCAAACTGCCATGAGAAATATGTCTTCATCTTTGGTCTCTCTGATACAAGATGAAGATTTACTGTTCACAGCAGCCCTTTTTCTTAGCTTATATATTATGGTCTGCTTGTTTTAAGGTTTAGAATTTATGATTTAAACATGACTTCAGTTTTGAATAATTTTTTTTTGTTTTAAATGGTATGGCAGAACATAGTTATTAATTCATAATATTCTAGAAAGATAGCTAACATATTATAGAAACAATATGTAAATATTTATGACAGACCTTAATAGTCTGGCTGCTTTGTTAAACAGATGAGAATGGACAAATGATTTCAGTGTTGTGCCTTGTTACAATATTATTATAGTTCACAATAAATACATGAAATTTGTGCACTAAAATAAAGAGTAGAAGGCCTTGGGTTCCTTTCTTAGAGAAAATAGGAAATTAGCTGGAAGTCAGCCTTCTAATAAACTATTTTAGCCAAGGGGTAGATAAAATAACAAGGGAAATGCCAGTTATTTAATAAAGGAAACCGCAAGGACATTGTTTCTGCACTTACCAGTGGTAGACCGGACCAAAGCAGGGCACAGGTTTGCACTTTCAATGGCTATGGGTTGGGCCAACCCCCCTTTTATGACAGTGACCTTTATTGTTACAAGAAAGAAAGGTAAAGGTTTTCTTCCTTTCTAATAATGAAGAAGATATTGTCAAGAAATTGGGGGCAGGATTTCAGGTATTTTGGGCAATTTTGCACAGTGCCCTTGACTTAAAAAAACAAAGAAGGGGGGAACATTGGCTGGGTGGTGGCAGCATGCATATTGGAGGTGAAAATGCCCTGTTTCATGGGAATTCAAGACTCAGGCTGCAGTAAACTAAAAATAAAAATGCATCTCTGAGGTGGCTTAGAAATGGGCGGGAGATCATTCACAAGGTGGATTGTCTGGCCCTCTCCACATGAATGTTCTAGGCAAGAAAAGGAAGATCAGAGTGCTTACATGTAGGGGTGTGTGTTATGCCTCTGCAACAAGTTTGTTTGTAGCAATTGAAGTTTATGTTGTAAGCCTTGTTTATTAGAAGTTTAGGAAAGAATGTGAGCCTGTATCTTTAAGAGGAAGGCTTATGGGTAGGAGGGTGGAGCTTTTACAGCTTACACAGGAGAGTCAGACCAGTTTTCAGTCTGCTGTGAGAGTGGAAAGAAGCATCATTCTTAGACAGGCTGAAACTCCTCATAGGCCGCAAGTGCCACAGAAAGAAGAAACTCCACAACAGAAAGAGTAAAACAGCAACTTCCAATTAGGCCAGCAAGTGCCAAAGGAACCAGAAAGTCCTTCTAGACCAGCCAGTGTCTCAAAGGAAGGCAGGAACTCTTTCTAGACTGAGTGACTCAGCAAAGAACAGTAACTAAAGCTTGAAGAACCAGTAAGCTGCAAAGAAACTGTAAGCTCTGACTTGTAAGAAAGTGGTTATATATTTGTTTTGGTGTTGCAATAAATGCTGTAATTTGTTCATACTGAGAAAGACTGGTGGATTCTTCAAAGAGGGAGGAGTTTCACTTGTTCAAGACCTCTGCCCAAGGCCAGAGTGCAGACTGAATTTAAAAGCTTGAGCATACCTGGGGCAGAACAGTCTAAGAATGCTTCCTCTCTGCTCTTCTAACCAAAAGGGTTACAGAAGTTTACCTAGTCTCTTCAGCTTGTAAAGAGACACAGTTGAAGTATAGAGGCAAAGTTTAGGAAGGGGATTTGGAGGAAAAATCCCTGCTACTAGAAAAAGGCATTCTCTGCAGAAGTTTCCAGAGAAATTGCAACCAATGGAGATAGCAGCCTCCAGTAGCAAACCAGCAAGCATGCAAATGAGCCCAAAGCAGTCAAACAGAAACCGAAACCTCACAGAGAAAATGAAAGAACATCTTTCACTACAAGTAGCAGAACTTCAAGCCAAGGCTGAAAGAAGTTGGAAGAAGTTACAGATTGCCATTCAGTCAAGTAATGACTTGAGCGATGTAGATGCAGCAGTTGCTCTAAAAGAGTCTATGGCAAGCCTCTATGCCAAGTGGCAATGTCAACAAGAACGCATATCACACTTGTTACAACAAATAAATACAGAAAAATCTCTGAATGAGGATCAACAAAGAGAAGCTTTAAACTCCTCCAGAGAGGCAATTTGTAACGAAGCTGTAAAAAATATAGATCAAAAGATACAACTGTGGGAAGAAGCTCTCAACATAGAGCAACAACCCATAGAAGTAAAAGACTCTCAGGAACCCAGTTCACCTTTTGTAACCAGCATTGGAAGAGGCTACCAGATCCACCCAGAGGCAACAATGAGTAGAGCTCCATCTCAAGTAGGATCTTCTGCCCGCTCTAGTACCAGCAAGAGGTCTAAGTCCATTGCTAGCAGCGGTTCCTCTAATAGAACCCTCAGGTTGGAAATGGAGATGAAAGCCATCCAACTTAAAGCTGAGGCAGAAGCAGCTACCTTTGAAGTGGAATTGTCTAAGAAGAAAGAGAATTGGTATGTGGGCCAGGCCAAACTTAAAGTTGAAGAGGCAGTGCACAAGGCAAAACTAGATACCATGATTCAAGAAACAGAAGCTGCGAAATTAGCAGCCATGGCAAGAGTGTACAATCAGGGTCTCAAACAGGAGGCTGATCAGAGTGGCGTAGAAAGCCTAGAAGAGGAACATCCTATGCAGAGAGTTTCTGCTTACGTGAGCAACCAGACGCTGAATCCAGAAGCAGAAGAGTTTATAACAAAAACTCATCACATTCAAACTGCAGTGAAGGAGATCTCAGCAGAGGAGCCAGAGACAAAGCCTGTTACAACAGTCACAAAAACGCAAACGAAAATGACAGAGCCACAATTCATGCCTACAGTTCCAACTCAAAGTTGGTATCCCAGTTCAGTTGTGCAGCCAGACACCAAGATTGTATATCCACCTGTGGAAAAGGACTTCATTCCAAGTCACCCTGAGATTGGCACACATGGAACTCCAGTGAAAGCAGAACGCATCTTGCCAATGCATCCCTCACTGTATCCACCAATGGTACAACCCAACAGTCAACTTCCATTGGTTAACGGACCAACCATGTGGAATACATCCTGGCCAAGAAACCCAAGACGTGATCTATTAGATAGAGGGATACAGAAATTTACTGATAAGCCGGAAGACTACTTGCTATGGAAAATCACCTTCCAGAGAGTAATGAAGGAACTGCAAATGTTGCCAGATGAAGAGTTAACATTGCTTATAGCCTGGCTAGGCCCGGCCTCGGCAACTCAAGTAAAAAGCATCTACTCTGCAAATGTTCGCGAGCCATCCAGTGCCTTGCAAAAGGCATGGAACCGTCTAGACCAGCGTTATGGTTCATCCGCCCAAATGGAAGCAGTTTTGTTGCAGAAACTAAAGGAATTTCCCAAGATCACCATGAAAGACTGCAAAAGGCTATGGGATCTAACGGATCTGCTTTTACAGCTGGAATCTGCAAAGGATAACCCAGAACTCCCAGGCTTATCATCTTTAGATCAGCATTTAACTCAGAAGGAGATATTACAAAAGTTACCCTTCCAGCTACAGGAAACGTGGGGAAAGGAAGTCTTTGCCTACAAAGAAAGCCATTCACAAATGTACCCATCTTTCTCTTACCTAGTGAGATTCTTGAGTAAGATAGCCAGAGAAAGGAATGACCCGCAAACAGGCCTGCCAGATCTCTACCTGGGTCCTAAGGAAGAGAAGAAACCTTGCAAGGCTCATGAAACTAAAAGAATAATCTCAGTGAAGACAACAGAGACTGCGAAAGGTGATTCCAAAAACAGTCCAAAAAGGTCAGTTATCCCAGTATGCCCACTCCATAAGGGCCCTCATAGCCTCAGCGAGTGCAGAGAATTTTGTAAAAAACCCTACAGTGAACGCACCATCTTTGTTAAAGAACAGAAGTTATGTTTCAAATGCTGCAGCTCCACAGACCATGTGGCTAAAGAATGTAAAGAAGAAGTCAAGTGTCAAGAGTGCAAGAGTTCTAAGCATTGTACAGCTATGCACCGCCCTCGACCGTTGCAGAATTCTTCAAAACCACAAACAAATTCACCGCCCAAAGAAGATCTTAAAGAAATAAGCTCCAGTTGCACAGCTATGTGTGAAGATCCAGGGGAGGTACGCACATGTCATCCCATATGTTTGGCAAATGTGTATCCAGATGGATTGCCAGAAGCGGCACAGAAGGTGTATGTGGTATTGGACTCACAAAGTGATGCTTCATTGGCCACACCAGAATTTTTTGAGCTCTTTAACATCCAATCAGCAAAGATAGAATACATCATGTCTACTTGTACAGGAGAGCAAACTATGGCGGGGAGAGTAGGAACAGGATTTTCCATCCAGTCTGCGTTTACCAGTAGAAGGTTTGAATTGCCAGCCTTAGTGGAGTGCAAAAACATTCCACGAAACAGGAACCAGATTCCCACCAGATCAATAGCGCAATTACACCCGCATCTGCGACCAATAGCCAACATGATCCCAGAGTTGGATCCAGATGCCAAAATTATGTTGCTGATTGGATCAGATTGCCCAGACTTGTTCCATGTGAAGAGACAAGTCAAGGGTCCCCCAGGTACGCCCTTTGCCCAGAAATTGGAGTTAGGCTGGGCCATCTTAGGAGCGGTCTGCCTTGATAAGAAGAGAGCACCTACACATGTTAAAACCTTTGCATCCAGTATTGTGGACCACAACCGTCCTTCTCAGTTTGAAGACTGTCCAGACCATGTCTGTGTACGTCCGTCAAGATTCCGAGAGGAGGAAGCTAAGGTATTTCAAACAACATCTTTAGATGACCAGATGGATCTCTCCATAGAAGATAAACAGTTTTTTGACATTATGGATCAATACTGTCAACAGAACGAGCAAGGAAACTGGGTCGCCCCACTACCCTTCATGAAACCTAGGCCAAGGCTGCCTAACAATCGTGATATCGCAGTGCAACGCTTGAATGCCTTGAGACGCACCATGCAGAGGAAACCACAATTAAAAAAGGATATCACACAGTTCATAGACAACATGGTGATGAAAGGCCATGCTGAAAAAGCACCAGCAACACAGCCGCAGAAGGAGTATTGGTATTTGCCCTTCTTTGGAATTTACCATCCTCAGAAGCCGGATCAGGTGAGAGTAGTGTTTGACTCTAGTGCGCCCTTTCAAGGAATCTCTCTCAACAAAGTCTTATTAACCGGACCAGATCTCATCAACAACTTGGTCGGAGTACTGCTTAGATTTAGGAAAGAAGCTATTGCCATAATGACTGACATACAACAGATGTTTTATTCATTCTTAGTCCAAGAAGATCATAGAGACTTTCTCAGGTTTTTGTGGTTTGAGGACCCAGACACACAAACTCAGATCCAAGAGTATAGAATGAGAGTCCATGTTTTTGGAAACAGTCCCTCTCCAGCCATAGCTAATTATTGTTTGAGGAAAACTGCACAACTACAAGAAAGCCAGTACGATCCTGCAGTATCCCAGTTTGTGCATAGAGATTTTTACGTCGATGATGGTTTGAAATCGACAGCCACCCCACAAGAGGCCATCAATTTGATAAAACAAACTCAAGAAATGCTGAACACGGCAAGAATACGCTTACACAAAATCGTGTCAAACAGCAAACAAGTTCTAGAAGCATTTCCAGAAGAAGATAAGGCGAAAGGAATGCAATCTTTAGATTTTGCTAAAGAAGATTCTTATATACCACGAAGCTTGGGCTTGTGTTGGGATATAATCAGTGACAACTTTACTTTCAAAGTATCATGTGTGCAGAAGAAGTTCACTAGGAGAGGAATGCTGTCCACAATCAACAGCTTATTTGACCCTCTTGGCTTCGCAGCCCCAGTGAGCATTCAAGGAAAATGGATGTTAAGAGATGCAATCCAAGACACCAAAGAATGGGATCAACCCTTGCCAGCACATGCAGCACAACAATGGGAAGCATGGAAAGATGCCCTCACAGCTTTAGAGAAGATTTCCATACCAAGAAGAGCAATGGACCTACATTCCATCAGATATGAATCCGGCAGACCAAGCCACCAGAGGCATCCCTGCCACAGATCTACAATCATCCCGATGGCTGAATGGACCAGAATTTTTGAGGGATCCTAATCATCTTGAGGCTCCAAAGGGACCATTCAATTTGCAAGATCCATCAAGAACAGCAGATACACAAAGTATGTATAAAAGACACTGGAAACAGGTCCAAGTTTTAGCTAATACCTTCTGGAAAAGATGGAGACAGGAATATCTCCCACTTCTTCAAAAACGGACCAAGTGGGAAACGGATCAACCTAACATCCAAGAAGGTGACGTTGTCATCTTAAAGGAGAAAGAAGTCCCACGGAACAGATGGCCACTGGGCGTTATTCAGGAAGCCATCTTGAGTGAAGATGGAAGAGTCAGAAAAGTAAAAGTGAGAATAGTTAGAAATTCAAGCTGTAAAGTTTTTGAAAGACCTGTAACTGATATCATTTTTTTGTGTAAAGATAATGGAATCTAAATTAGTAGAATTTATTCTCAGCAATTGTATATAGTATAAAAAGCATGATGGTAGTAAAACTCTTACAAGTTTTATGCGGGGAGTGTTATGCCTCTGCAACAAGTTTGTTTGTAGCAATTGAAGTTTATGTTGTAAGCCTTGTTTATTAGAAGTTTAGGAAAGAATGTGAGCCTGTATCTTTAAGAGGAAGGCTTATGGGTAGGAGGGTGGAGCTTTTACAGCTTACACAGGAGAGTCAGACCAGTTTTCAGTCTGCTGTGAGAGTGGAAAGAAGCATCATTCTTAGACAGGCTGAAACTCCTCATAGGCCGCAAGTGCCACAGAAAGAAGAAACTCCACAACAGAAAGAGTAAAACAGCAACTTCCAATTAGGCCAACAAGTGCCAAAGGAACCAGAAAGTCCTTCTAGACCAGCCAGTGTCTCAAAGGAAGGCAGGAACTCTTTCTAGACTGAGTGACTCAGCAAAGAACAGTAACTAAAGCTTGAAGAACCAGTAAGCTGCAAAGAAACTGTAAGCTCTGACTTGTAAGAAAGTGGTTATATATTTGTTTTGGTGTTGCAATAAATGCTGTAATTTGTTCATACTGAGAAAGACTGGTGGATTCTTCAAAGAGGGAGGAGTTTCACTTGTTCAAGACCTCTGCCCAAGGCCAGAGTGCAGACTGAATTTAAAAGCTTGAGCATACCTGGGGCAGAACAGTGTGCAAGAATATTCAAAACATTCAAAATTTGATGAAATTTGTTCCGATTTGGACATCTGAATTCAAATTGAATGTCTATACATTCGTTTTTTTAACATTCAATCGAATTTGAAAGTTTCAAATAATTCATATGAATTATTCGGACATTCGTGTGTGTACGGATTTTATTCGTATCTGTACGCATTTGTACACATACATACAGGACTAAAATGGGATGCATACGGGATAAAAATGGGATGTGTATGGATGTGTACAGGTGTGTACGGACACATATGAATGTTGTTGACATTCGTATCTTCAAATACGAATTGAATATTCATACAAATAGATACAAATGTATTTGAATCGGATTCTAATTTGAATACATTTGTTTTTCTCTGTTCATTTGAATTTGAATATTTGAGTCAAATTGAATCTGAAAATTGCATTTGTGCACACCCCTACTTACACGTTACCACCCCTAAGACATTCTCTCTCCCTCTCTTTTTGCTATGTGCAAAGGAAGCCTTGGTTTAGTTCTGAACTGAGACCAGGGAGTCTATTTAGATATTTTACTCCATGTTTGGGAGATTTGAACCAAGGTGTTTTGAGTGTGAAACGTTTCATTACAAAATATTTTGACCATCCCTGATGATTATTAATTTAATTCTTATTTCTGGGGGAGTGTAATGTCATCTATCTATACTTTTGAAATGCAATCTCATTTAATATTGGTGAAACAGATCTCAGGGCTTTCATGAGCCACATTAATGTTCAAACCCCTTTGAACTCATCCAGCCCTTGGGCATCCCCAATTTGTGGAATTGGCAAATTGGTAGAAACCAGTCCTAGATTTCTCTCCCCAAAAGACTGACCACTTTGTCCCTATGATTCTGAACCTGAAATCCTGGCTAAAATTGCCACCAAGGATGCAGAACTTCCACACTTACAGGTCTTGCACATGATTCCAGGCAGGATTTTCACTGCTGCAAGCAAAGTTCTCCAATCTTCAAAGTTCATCCCAGAAGTGTCTCCAATCATGCTGGATCATCCCTTGGCCCAGCAAGTGGTGGAGTATGAAGAAGTGCTTCATTGCTGTACAACCAAGATTGTGGTGTGGCTAGTACAGCCCTGCATGTATTGTTTATACCTCTTTGGGGCAAACAGCTTGTAGGGCAGGATGACATGACTGCAGTTTCATGCGATGTCACCCAGCTGCCATGACAACATCAGTGCATATGTCCATTGCTGTTGTTGTTGCAGTGACGTGATCACCTCTAGTATAGAGGAGATGGCGTTTACCGGGCCCTTGGTGAAGCATTGGGTAACCTTGGATTAGATCAGGCATTGTAAAGTGCAGCCCCCTGATCGATCCTTCATCTTGGCTGCTCTTGGAAAAAAGAAGGTGTGGATTCTCACTTAATCACCCCATAGCTGCTTTTTTACTTCCTGGTTTATATTAACTGAATAATTTATATTTATTTATATTACCTGAATAATTATTGGAAACCATTCTGTATGAGAGAACATGCATTTTTTTATATAATGAAAGATGCAGTATTTCATGGAGTTAAAATTATGCACCAACTTCTTCTAGCCTTTAGTGTGCATTAGAGGTGGGTTTAGCATATGTACCTGGGACAGACCCAGCTCTAAGCCATCCCTGGACAACTTTCGAGTGTGTGAATGCAGCCCAAGTGTCCACAGTAATACGGCATAATATTAGGTTATGGCTCTAGTTGATGGTAAGTGCTTGAAGTGTGGATGCCTTCCCTCTATCTGATCTTAACCACACTGAGTTAAACATGAACTGGTCTTTTAAGAAAACTATACCCAATTCCCCTTTTTAAACTTGTTTGTGTACTATTTAAGATCTGATCTGTTCTTTTTTTACTCCATGTGCACAGATGGATTAATTAAATTTTGTCATTTTGACAGTATTTTACCTGATATTTTCAAAGAGAATGTTTGAAGAAAGTAATTGAAATATCAGAGCATTGATACATTAACAGAAGCAATTCTTCCAACTGTGATAACTTTAATTTGCACCAATTTTTTACCCACTGTATCATTTATTAATAATCTATGGTTACATTAAAGTATATTATTAAAGTCTTCGAGTTTTTGAAGACTTTAGAGTATACCACATGTTGCATATTGTAAAATGTAAACATTGTGGGTAATGTAAATCTTCATATTTAAACAAAACATTTCAAATTTAGAAAACTTTGTTTGTAACCCACCTATTTTGCCACGTCTTAAAGATTTCCACATGCTTTGAACCTCTGGTAATGGGCTTTAAAATAATTAAAGGGACATCATCTACAAATATGTTTATTTCTTAGAATCAACTTTCTTACTGCATGAACCTGTTTTGGGAGGATGATGGCTATGATGGTCTTACATGACCTTGAGGTACAGAGTATCATAGCCATTTAATCTGACAGATGCAGTGTAACCATTTAATTGGATAGAGGCAACGTTTTCTGTATAAATTTTGTCAACAGTCCAGATACAATTTAATCTGAAATCTGTAGTTTTTCTAACCATGGAAATGGAGGAACATAATGTTAATTTATGAGTATCAGACCTTTGTTTGACTTCCTTTAAAATGAATAGGCACCACTGTAAAACAGTAAATATCTATCTTGTGTACCTTTACTTCATTTAACTTGAACTAAAATATCATCATCCACCAAATGCTCTTCCTAACCATCATGATTCTTATCAGACTCTTCCTCATTATGTGAACTTAAATTCAATGATTCGGTTTGATTTGTTTTGAATCAAATCAAACCAAAAACAAATCAGACCAAACTGAACTGAAACACTGGCCCTGGTCACACCAATATGAGACAGGACATCCTATTCATAATTTGAACTGAGGTCGTAACAGTTGTTCACACGTAGATCATTATAAGTCATCCTCAGGCCATCCTTGCTTTGGGCTACATTGCTCACACCCTTTTCTGTGATCGACCCCAGCTTTCTCCATGGAACTCTTGAGTCTCCATCCCTTTTGCTGTATCAAATCTATATCCTTTCTTATTGGATGCTGTTTTGTCATTCAAGGGAGGTGAGGGTATGTGTTTCCAGGGATTTTTAAAACTTGCTCCCCCATGTCTACAATCCCCTTCCTTTTTTATGTGCTTTTCTACTCCATGTAATTCATGCTTAAAATAATAAGAGTAATAAATTTGCGGGAAAATAGATAGAGGAATCATACACATAAACTGAGAAAAGAAGGGGAGGTGCCTCGTGTGCTACCCTCCCCTAGACATAAGATGAAAGGAAAGACTGGACCCCACCCACCACAGCACAGTTCAGCCTCCTTTAGCCCATCCACCACAGCTTACACTAAGGAAAAGAAGATGACCTGACATGCCAGGATGGGCTGGGTCCTCTGGAAAAGATGATTCCGGTTAAAATGATCTGACGGGGACATGTTGGCTTGGAAAATCAATAGAAATTGAGTAATGTGACTAAAAGACCTGAAGTCATCTTAAACTAAAGTTGTGACCAGGGCCACTGTGAACTCAGTTTGAACTAGAACAAGGTTGAACATGAATGACCCCGTTTGAATCAAACCATTTCATCCCTCATATCCTGCTGGCTAGATTTAATGAACTATTTTTTGCTGCTGCCATCGTCTCCTGGTAGGCATGACAATGTGCTCTAATCTGACTTTGGTCAGATTCACAGTGGGATTTATGCCACTTGTGCTATAACTCTTGACTTTCCTGCCTCATCGCCCATAGCTCCATGGAATGCTGAAATGCTTTGTGACTCCACGCCTGCATCAAAAGTGCTTGGGTGCAATCAGGTTGATGGTTTTGCTCACCTCATAATTCCATAGTGAGACCAGAGCCTTGGCAAGAATGCCATCCATGTCAACTGGGAAATCCCCCAGAATATACAGGACTTGCTCAGAGTCCCTGTGGAGGAAAGATGCCACTGCTAGTCTACATCTTACAAGCAAATGGTCTGTCCATGACAATGGATTTATCACCAGCTCTCCTATCAATCCACTTTGTAGTAAAAACCATATTTATTTATTTATGTTTCTATCCCACCCTATACTCAAAGTTCTCAAGGCGGGTAACAACATGTCTCTACTCACAGACATGGGAATAATGCCAGGGTCCATAAGACAGAGTAAGAAAATGAGTTCTCTGTGGGATTTCAACAACCTGGTTCCTAATTATTCCTAGATGCCATATTGAGGTGTATGACCTGCCCTGTGTATTGGACCAGTAACATGTTAAGACAGTCCCATGGTTGTCATGAAGAACTGAGCTGGTCCATCCTGAGACTATTTCAGCTAGCTCAAACAGGGAGGCTACTGATTTTGTCACAGGAGAGGCGTTTCCCTCCCTTCCCTTATCAAAGATGTATTAAAGTTAGATGTAGCTGGACCCTTCATCTCAGGTGAATTTGTTTTTGAAGATTTTCAAGATAGTCAATACAATTTTTCAAATCCTTTGTCTCCTTATTGAGATTATCAATAGCATCTCAGTAACAGCTACTTTTAACAAATCCTCCTTGGCTGTTTTTATAGCTGTTGTTATCTGATCTTTTATCTTCTTCAAATTGTCTCTAATTAACTGCATTGTTGATTTCCACTCTTGTGTGAGTTCTTTAGTGATAATAAATCCTGTGGCTCACCTTTTTCAAACTCCATTATTCATTTTTGTTTTCTAATGCAGGATACATCTTTTCAAGTTGCTCTGTGTATCTGATATAAAACCTATAAAGAGGTTTTTTATTTTAAAAAATAGTATAGGAATGTAATTAATATGTCTGTTTTGTACACATTTGTTCCTTGAGGCATGCCTTATGTTTTCTAGGAGGGAGGGAGGGAGGGAGGAAGGAAGAGAGGCAATAGATGGAGAAAGGCCCTCTTTGTATTTGTCTGGTATTCTGGAACAAGTTGTTCCTTAATTCACTTCATTTGTATGGGACTAGCGCCATTCTGGTCCAGAAATATTCTAAGGGTTCTAAATCCTATTTTAGTATTGCACCTGCATGAAAATGTTTGCAAAGTGTATTAATGCCATCTCTTCTGGTCTAACAATTGGCACTTTTACACCTAGTCTAGAATAAACTATAGGAAAAAACTATAGCCCCATCTTCAGAGATTGTGTAAGCTTCAAAAATAAACTCCAAAACTTGCATAAGATTTGAAGATGAGGCTATGGTATCTTACATTGTTCCTTATGCCATCTAAACATGGGCCAAGAGTAGTCTTGGCACTATGCACCAAAGTGTGTGTGGTGCAGAAGCACCTTCTCTCTCTCTCTCTCTCTCTCTCTCTCTGTGTGTGTGTGTGTGAGAGAGATGCCTAGCTTGTCCTTTAACCAATGATATTCTGTCCACCTCTTGCTTGTTTTTTCAGATAGTCATACATGTGTCACCACACATACTGATAAGTGATAATCAGGTGGGCAAATTTTCTTTTGGAAAGGTGGGAGGCAAATAAAATGGAAATGGAATGAAATAATGAGGAGCATCAGGTTGTTTTGTTTATTGTCTCCTGTATCAGAGGAATGATCTATTGAATTAAAAAAAAAGGACGACTTTCTAAACAGCTACGGTGGTTGCACAAGGAAAAATTATTTGATTATTTCCTCTTTATCTTCAAAGATATATCATATATATCAGTGATGGCCAACCTATGACACATGTGTCACAGGTGACATGCCAAGCCCTTTTGGGTGACACACATGGTCACCCTGGCATCTGGGCATGCAGTGCTTGCTTGTTCTTGAAGTTTATAAAATACCAACTTTCAATTAAAGATTTAGCAAACAAAATTCAGCAACAAAAGTCACTAACAAAAACATATATCAAAAATATAACTTTTTTACTAGACCTACAAATATCACAAAATTATGGATATTTCTAGATGTGGCACAGCACACGAGTTAAGCTAGGTTTTCTTGCAAAGCTTGTCTTCAGAGTACTTGTATTGTTTGTAATTGTAGCTCATCCTTTGCAAACCTCTTAATGAATTACACAGCACTGTTTTTGAATAAGGATCTTTCACCATACCTGTTTCATGTTCTTATATTATGCCCGCATGAAAAGGTGTTCTTTGAGACCTTTATGGGAATGGTGTTGTGGTGTTGCGATTCCAAACAGTTGTTCAGTACTTGATGCTGGAAAAAGAGCGTTTTTCTAAGGTGCTTCTAGTTGAAGGAAACATGACTTCATCTTAAGCAGGCACCAGAAGCAAGGGTTTCCTATATCACAGGGGAAGACATGAAATCTGAGCTGCTATGCGTGTGTAAGTTGATGTTGTCATACTAAGCCAAGAAACGCAGTGGAGATCACACCATTTTAGCCAGGAAATCTGAGTTCTCTGAAAAAGGGTCAAGAATGTCTAGTGCTAGCTGTCTGGAACAACTGTCCTATAAATGTGTTTGGCATTTATGGTAAGGTCCATAGGTCACTAAACTAGAAGGCTCTAAAAAGAAAGGAGCAACTCAAGGAGAAGGTTACATATGGATCAACTTGCAGTCTACCATCTGTTCAAATTACTTGTGGGTGTCCCTCTGAACTTGGTCAATAAGATTTTAGTAAAAATACCTACGTAAATCTCAGATACCCAACCAGGAGAAGTAAGATGTCAATTAGATTTAACCTCATTGCAAGACTAGAAATTGACCAAACAGCCTCATTCCAGGTCATTTAGTTTTTATTGACCTCCATTGATTGAACCCTTCTTTCTTTCTTTCTTTCTTTCTTTCTTTCTTTCTTTCTTTCTTTCTTTCTTTCTTTCTTTCTTCTTCTTTCTTTCTTCTCTTCTCTCTTCTCCTCCCCTCCCTTCACATTTGTGCCCTTTAAATGCAGAATACCTACCACAGTGCTAAAAAAAAAAAAGAAGCCAAATATATATTTTTTTATGTCAAGACTGTACATTTTAAGATGCCAGTTTGGTCTTGTGGTTAGAGCACTGGACTCATATCTCATACACAGCGAGTTTCCACACTCTCCATGAAGCCAGCTGGGTGACCCTGGGCTAGTCACAGCTCTCTTCTGAGCTGTCACAGCCCCACCCTACCTCACATGGTGTATGTTGTAGGGAGAAGAACAGAAGGTTTATCAGCCGCTTTGAGTCCCCCTAAGGGTGAGAAAAGTGGGATAGAAAGGCCAACTCTTCTTCTCCTTTTTCTTCTGATCTGACATTCTACCTCCCAGCACCATATCTTCACCTACCCATCACTACACCAACAGGTGCTGCCATGGTACTTCCTTGATGTTTTCCTCTCCACTCCGCTCAGTACAGTAGGTCAATTAAAAAAACTAGAGACCCTAGAACCCATGGTATTTAAAATGAACACACCACAACCTAGCAAACCTAAAACAGAACACCCTGGAATCCACCCCCACCTAGAAACACAAAAGCTGGCCTAGCTTGCTAGACCTGATTAGGGAGGCACACAAACGTTATTTTTGACATTCTGTTCAAGTCAAATTGACTACTCAAAAATTCAATTTGATTAGAATCTGTTAAATTCAAATTTAACAACTTTCAATTCCTTTTTACCAAATTTGAATCTATTTGTTTGAATTTTTTATTCAAATCTGCACATACAAATGACGACGACATTTGTATGTGCCTGTATGCATCTTCCTGACATCCATACACATCCGTACATGTCCATATGCATCCTGTAGTTTTCCCATATCCAACTCATTTTTTGTCCCATACAGATCTGAATAAATGCGTACAGATGTGGGAAAGATGTAGATCTTCAACTTCACATTGTGTATGAACCTGTACACATACGAATGTCCGGATAATTTGAGCGAATACATCCAAAATCTGAAATTTGATTTGAATGTTTACATTCAAATTTTGGGACATTCTATTCGAGTTCGAATGTCGAAATTTGGTACATTCAATTGAATTTTGAATGCCTGCAAATATTCATGCACATCCCTAGACCTGATGGCTTCTAGATGCCTGGACCTAGTCTTGCTTATTACAGCCTTGAGAACAGCCCATATGTATAGCCTGCAGATTGCAGGGTCTGGAGCAACACCAACAACAGGTCAGAAGCAACATTAGTCAAGGACCCTGTCTCTCACACTGTGACTGATTGGGTGCACATGGTCCTCTTTTCAGCAAACCGAATTTTGATTTTTATTCCTAGTTTCATTCTTTAGATTTATATGCACTGTGTTTCTGAATTTATTTATAAATAATTTCTACATTATCTATCTATCTATCTATCTATCTATCTATCTATCTATCTATCTATCTATCTATCTATCTATCTATCTATCTATCTATTTATAAGCTCTGTTTATTTAAAAATCTGTGCAATACGTTATGGGTGCTGCATGGTTGTCCCTATTTTGAACTGTTGGTGGATATTAGGGTACCCACTGAATTTTCCTGGCTAAATAGAGATTCAAACGTGAAGGTACTAAATGCTCATGAGACAGTCTAACCTCATTGGCTTTCTGAAAACCAAATGAAGAGAGGCACATAATCAAAATGGGAGTTATGGAACTGGTCACACTTAACCAGCCTAGTATGGTAAAGGTCCGGCGTGACTATAGCCACTCACATGTCAAGTGCCTGAACGGCTTCATATAAGCCTAGAAGTATTCAAAGTGTGAGTGGCCAGACAGGACAGCCGGATCACCATGGCAATATCTGAGGCAACACCCAGTGCATGTTCAGATGTTGCCATGGTGATCTGGATGTTGTGTGTGACTGTGTGGTCCACTTGGAAGTCACACACACCATACTCACTTCCCATGCTGCATCCAGAAGTTGGTGTACAGGAGTAATCTAGCCACTCCTGGTAAGTGCATAGTCTGCTTTTTAGTAGTCTGCTGCTGGATGGCTGCAGAGAAGCCTGTGGCAATTCTCCTGAGTTGCTGTGGCTCTCTGGTGCCCACAGGCCTCACCACCAAGTGGACCAGAGCTTGCTAGAAGTTAAACATGAACAGCCCTTTCTTCCAGTCTCTAAAAAAAGAACATGACTGTTGAGATCCTCTTGCTGGTCTTCACGCGTGGTTTATTGTAATCTGTGACCCACCCTGGTACTTTTAATATAATAAACAAAGTAAATAAACAGGGCAGTGCACTGCAAAAAGTAGAAGCCACCAATAAAGACTTCACTGATAAACAGCCTGGGAGACAAACAAAATAAATAGGATAATGCATATAAATTAAAAGAAATAAATTAATTATTTCATAAATGACATTATCACAACAGTAGCATTATAATTTGATGTGATTAGCCTGAGCCAATGTATAGTTTTTTTCTGCAAATCAAAACTGAAGGTGGAGGGATAATTTATCTAGATTCAAGATAATGATACATGAACAGTGAATGCCTGGAACCAGCTGTGGAGAGATCTCCTTCACATCCATTTATTTTTAATTTATTGATTGTAGATCACTTTTGTTCTGTGGGAGGAAACTAGCAAATAAAAACACATAAGTCATATCATTGTCACTGTCAACATCATCACCATCACCACCATCTTCTTCATGAGACATTTTTTCTCGCCCACAAGGATCTTAGTAACTTTATCAACAGATCCTAAGATGGATGCTTGTAATATTCAACCAAAAGCAAGGTCTCAATAGCAAAACACTCAGGGTGTGGTGCCCCCAAACAGAGATGGAAGCAGTAAAGTTGCTGCTTCTTTTCCCCACAGGAGGAGCTCAGCATCACCCCCACACACAAAGTAAAAAGATGCTGGATAATCAGCATCTTTTATATTGTACACTAAGGGGTACTTACTGCGGAACTATGCCACTGGCGGAGCTTCCCATCTGGTGGGCAGGAAGCAGCTCTGTCTTAAATGTGAAGCTTCCAATCCTCTAGTTTGGAAGACCAGAAGAAGTTTTGTATTTAAGACAGAGGAAGGGGCATGACTGGAGGCACCCCAAAAAAGGAACTTTTCTACATATGCAGTTGAAGTTGTCCATATCATGGCTACAAGTTCTACTTCCATTGGGATGCCTTCTGGTGACCTAATGTGGAAAGTTTCAGATCTTTCTGCAGCTCTTAGCTTCATCCAGACAGCACTTACTTAATTCACATTATTTGAATAATCTGGAATAAAATATGGATAATCCAGAATAAAATGTGTCTAGGGCTGCATTCCCATTAAAGTTTAAAAGAGCACTGAATTCAGTTTCAGAGCTGAGCGTTCCCAGAGGATTAGAGGAATCCACAGTTTCCAAGGATTAAAAGTCCCTATCTATATTCAAATAAAAATAAGTCTCGCAACAGGATTTACAAATAGTCCTTGCTATTTGTCAGTGGGAACACACACATTTTTTGGGGTGTGTGGAAGGGGCGTTGTCTACCTATCATTTCCCTCCTTTTTCTCCCGGCTGTAGCAGCTAGAGCAGAGTTCGCAGCAGCTTACAGTGTTACAAGAGATACATTACAATGTAACAGCAGGCAGAATCTGACAATCAGCAGAGCAGCTCATTCAAAACACAGAAGAGAAGAAGGAAGGGAGAATCCTCCCTTCTCCTCCCATCCCACTTTATCTCTCGCCTCCCATCCCCTTGTTGCTTTTAGTGAATGCAGGGAGAGTCTGATTTTAAAGAGACAGCAACCAGAAAGACTTTGCCCTTTCACGCTGAGCCAATGCTGCACAAAGCTAGTGCCTATTTCATCCCTTCTTCCTCGTAACATTGTATATGAGACTATACTTTGCCCCTTCCCTTCCTTGCTCCCTTCCCTGTAGCTATCTCTATTCTATGATATTCATCATGGACAGGCTTAAAGGATTTGGATCCCTACCCCACAAAGTCAGGGTATGATACAAAAGAGAAGGGGAAGAGCCTTCCCTGTAAATCTACATAAAAAACTATAAATGGGAACATAAAAAAACAGCTCTATACCGATTAAATTAATCTGGATTTAAGACCAGACTAAATTGTGCTGTGGGGATGCAGCCTAGATCGAATAATATATTTATAATAATAAATGCTGTCTGAATGAAGTTACATACAGGAGTATCATTTTTTTTCCAACCACATATATCAGTAAAAAATGTTTTACTGATATATGAGGCAAAATGAAAATAATATTTCAGCTGGGCGTCAGCTGGACAGATTGAAACTCATTAACCAGTGACACCAACTGACTAAAGCTTTATGGCAAGAGATTTAATAACCTTTTCATGCTCACCTAGGCACATGATGTTCAGAGACCCCAAGAAGGCTGGTTATACTTTCCGTGGATAGAAAGGGCCATGTAAAGCTCAAACTGTACTCTTAGGCAGTCTTCTGTGAAGTTGGAAAGAACTGTGCATGGAGCTACACATGGCATTATGGTATACACAATATATTTCACAGAAGCTGATTATCTGCTGTCATTTGATTGCCTACCGTAAAAAAAAAAATCCTTAAAATATATATATTTCTCTTCCATTCAGGTGAATGGCATTTTGGGCTGCTGGCTCATGTGCTTTGGTGCAAGTGGCATTCTTTGTGGGTGTAGCAGTGCCCTAAGTCTCTGTTATCCATCTCATAAAACTTTGTTAAACTTTTTATTTTTAGCTAGTAAAATAGTTATTTCTGGATCTTGGAAGGAAGCTTCTAAATTACCAATGAACATTGGTATGCTGTAGTTTGGGACCTTGCTCTGCAGGATTTGATCGCGTTTCAATCTCTTCTGATGCAAGGTCTTTCAACCAAAATTTCTTTCCAAGATATCTAGGCTCTGCTGATTATGTATTTTGATAAAAAATCTTCACCACTCCCTTCTCCTCAAATATTTTGACTCCTTCTGCAATAATCAGTCTCATATAATGTATTCTTACTGCATTGTACTTTTTGTTACCTTCCAATAGTCGATGATATAGATGTCACATCAGAGGGATTTTCGCACTGCAACGCGTTCCAAACGGAACGCGTGCAGGCGGGCAGCTTAAGACAGTTCCGGGCGCTTTTACCGTTCACACACAGACGCGCCGGAACGCGTACCGGCGCGTCTGTGTGTGAATGGTAAAAGCGCCCGGAACTGTCTTGGCCCGGCAAAGGCCGGCCAGGGGCGGGGATTCGGCCGCAGCGCTGCCGTCCATTGGGTGAGAGCACCCAAGGGGCGGGCAGCGCTGTCAAGCCACCCGCCCCGTGCTTCGTGCCAGCTCTACGGGCTGGCACGAAGATGCCCGGGCACCCGGGCACCCATCATGGGGCCCGGGGCAAGGCCCCTATGGGGCCGGACCCCTTTGAAGATCAGAGCCCCTGGCTCTGATCTCCAAGGGCTCGCCCCGCGCCCCGATCTCGCCCATCTATGGGCTGCAGGCGCCTGGATCTAGGCGCCTGCAGCCCGCAGATGAGTCCCACCCCCCCCAGTCCCCAAAACCCCCACCCCCAACCACCCTCCGGCCTGGATCGGGCCCCTCTGCGGGCTGCAGGCGCCTGGATCTAGGCGCCTGCAGCCCGCAGATGAGTCCCACCCACCCCAGTCCCCAAAACCCCCACCCCCAACCACCCTCCGCCCCGGATCGGGCCCATCTTCGCTCTCTGGGTGCCCACAGCGGGGCACCCAGAGAGCGAAGATGTTTCCCCCCCCTCCCCCAGGGCCCTGGGAGGACGCGCGCGCGACGGAGGACTTACCTCGTCGCCGTCCAGCGTCGAACTGAGGGTGGCATTGTGGGAGCGCGCAAGACGCAAGCCCACCTAGCCCCCCTATTGGACAAGCAGTTCATCCAGGCGCCTGCAGCCCGCAGATGGCCGCGATGGGGGCGGGGGGGGGGCCCTTGGGGGACCGGAGCGATGCGCTCCGGCCGCCCAAGGCGTTCCTCGCCCCCAGCGAGCCCAACATCGACCTCCTGCCACCCCAGAAAGGGGCGACAGGACGCCGATGCTGGTGCCTCCTTCCCGGGTCTGGCAGCCCCATTGGGGCTGCCGGACCCGGGAAGGAGCCACGTCCCGGCGGCCGTCGGAGGCGACAGACGGGACGCACCGAATCGGGGTTCCCCTGTGCCATCTGCCAGGGTCACTGACCCTGGCAGACGGGAAAGGGGAACCCCGATTCGGTGGGTCCCGTCTACCGGCTTTGCCGCGCCGGCGCAATCGCCGGCCCGGCAAGTCGGTCCCTGGGGGCGTGCCGACGGCTGTCAGGGAGAGAAGCGTGCGAACGCTTCTCTCCCGGAATGCGCCGGGGCGGCTCGTCCGCGTTCGAACGGATGCAGAGCACTTTAAAGTGCTCTGCATCCGGAACGCGTGGAAGACAGCTCCGGACACGAGGCGGCGCAAGCCCCGCTCGGGCAATGCGAATGCCTCGTCCGGAGCTGTCTTCCACGCGTACCGGAAAGGCCAATGCGAAAAGGCCTCTGGTCTATTGCTGTTTCTGAGCATAAACTATCTCAATTTGCAATTTACAAACTGTTGTTGTCTTTTCTTAATTATCTTCTGTACTGTTTGTAATCTTATACTGTTAATTATTATAGTTTAATAAAATTCAAATACTAAAAAAGTCTTCTATATCCAATGCATCTGAGTCCTCTGGTAATCCAGGCCCCAAACCTGACCCTATGTAAATGCAGACTATTCAGGGAAAAAGTTTTGCATATCTTTATGACTTTGGCTTTCACCCTTTCCATGTCTTACTTCAAATGATCTCTTTCCACGTCACCATGAATGTCATCTTGCAATGCCAAACTTGCTTCTCATTCAGAACTCCCACTCTTCTGCTGTTGCATAATGTTTTGACAATTTCTTGACACAGAACCAAGAATTTTGCAATTCTGAGGAATTAGCAAAAATGTTAATTCAAGCCTTTTGCTGGTGGCACATTGTTTCCTTTTGCAAGCTGAAGCCACAAGGCTATCTGCAAATAGTATCAAAGCCAGGCGGAATAGAAGCACCTGTCACCCTTGCAAACTGAGAAAAGAGATGGCACTCGAGGAATTGAGGGGAGATTTCCTTACACAGAGGATCTGAAACTTTATATGGACTGCAAGCAGAGAGCAACTGGCGCAAAGAGTTTTAAAATAAGAGCAAGAGATACATAGTGTGTGGGGACTAGAGATAAGAGAGTTTGTTCTGAGCAACTGTTTCCTGAAGGTGGGGATGAAACTGTATATGAGTCCTCAAGTATTTCTATCTGAGATATGTAAAACAATGGGCTAGAAAATGCCCATATGAGTAGATCCGTTTCTCTTGGGTTATGATAAACCACGATTGCAAACAGGAAGAAGGAAGCTGAGCCCAACAGCTAAGGGAATGATGAAAGTCATTACAATTACAATTATTACAATTATTATTCAATAAGCTGACTCCAGATGCATTTGAAGTGTTTTTCACAGGAAGCTGAAATGAAGATATATAAATACTTTGCTGTTGGATACCACCAAGTTGCCTACTTCCAGGAAGAGGCTGGGGATTGAACCAGCAACCCTCTGCTTTCCAGCCATTCTCATATATAGGCATAGATATGGGTAAAGATACAGGTACTACAGATACAGTATACTGGCCACTTATGTGCCTCCCTTCTAGTGCCCTAAAATTTAAAGGTGAAGTCTGTATTCTTTCATTGAAAGAGATGTGGACAGTAGTAGTGAGTTCTCAAAAGCCAATGTACAGTGGGTGGTCTACATACCCTCTACTATCACCCAATGTGATCACTTTAATTCATATGCTTATTTGGGCATAGGCAGGTAAAGGCTAATTACAGCTTATGCCAGGAGGTGTGAACCAAGAATGGCAAGTAGAGCCATCTTGCTAGAAAACTGGGTTGTTGTCCATGTTAGATTATTGCCCTATGTTTATTGGTAGGATGCTTCTATTTTCAATTCATCCCCTTTCCCTTTCATTTACCTCCATGTGTGGACTTCCAAGTAGGTAGCTGAGTTAAAACAATATCACATTCCCATCTGGATGATGTGCAAGGTGTATACCACTGGAGTTTGAAAAGTTAGTCAAATGGCCTTACAAGCGCTCCAGCAATTTTCAGGTCATTTATGGGGCACAAGAACATAAGACAATATAAGAGGAGCCCTGCTGGATCAAGCCACTGCCCATCTAGTCCTGCACCCTATCTTACACAGTGGCCCAATTGCTTATGGGTGTTTTCATGCAGAAGACAAAGGCAAAACCTTCAGCTGCTTTCAATTCCCCGCAAAGGAAGTTTAAGTGCATAAAAAGAGCCCTGCTAGATTGGGCCACAACCCAGCTAGTCCAGCATCCTCTTTTGCACAGCGGACCACCAGTTGCTTTTGGGCATCTCAAACAGAAGACAAAGACAAAGCCTTCACCTGCTCTCAACTCCCTGCAAATGGCCTTTATAAGTATCCTGCCTGACTTTTCAGCCTAGAGCGGTATGCAGGTATCCATTCTAGGTGGGAAATAAAATTTTGAAAACAGCTGATCTGAGGACCCTCCCCTCCATGATCATTCCTTGTTTTTGATTATCACTTTTTGGTTGGCCTGGAAATATCTCAGTTCCTAGGAAACCTCTTTAGAAGATCTGATATGAATTTTATTGCACTTGAGCATTATGATATTAATCTACTGTTGTGGGCTATAAGAATAAATACTTTAAGAAAGGACCCAGAAAAAGTGGGACTTCTGGGTAAATATGAACAGCGTGGCATCACAGGTGTTGGGACTTGTATTTCTTTTTTCATATGCTGTAAATGACTTTTTGTACAGGATGGTTTCATTTGTACATAGTCAGTAAAATGCAGCCTCCTTTGTTTATGCAAAACCACATGATAAGGAACTGTGTTGTAAAAATCTTTGCTGACAACGTAAAGCTGACAGTCAGCTGAACTGGTGATTATGCCAGTTCCTCAATGTGATTTGTATAACGTTTTCTGGAATGGAACCAGCATATTCCACATGCAAAAACTGTATGTGGACACTCTGTGAAAGCAGCAAAGTAAACATGTAAGTTTTACAAAAAACAAAATTACAAAATAATAACCGTACTTGTAAAGAAAACAAAATCAAAACTGACCTAGATTCAGAACACATAAGATACAAATAGGCAATATTAAAGAAGGAAACAAAGGACATTTCATTTAGGCCCCCTGATCACACCTATATGAGACAGGATGTCCTATTCATAATTTGAACTGAGGTCCAGCTCTGTTCACACCTAGTTTGTTATAGGCCGTCCTCAGACTGTCCTCACTTTGGGCTGCACTGCTCACACCTTTCTCCATGATCAGCCTGAGTCTCCCCCACAGTAGTCTTGGCTTTCCACCCCTTTTCCTGCATCAAATCTATCTCCTTTCTTATTGGATGCCATTGTGTCACTCAAGGGAGCCGAGGGTGTGTGTTTGCGGTTCTTTTTCAAGCACACCTCCATGCCCTCCTTCCTTTTTTATGTGCTTTTCTTCTCTGTGCAATTAATTTAAAAAAAAATAATAATAAATTTGCAGAAAAATGCTAGATAGAGGAATCATACACATAAACTGAGGAGAGAAGGGAAATCCCTCATGAACTCTATGCATGCTGCCCTCCCCTAGACATTAGTCAAAAGGAAAGACCCACCCACCACAGCATGGTTCAGCCTCCTTTAGCACCCCACCCCACCCCCCCACACACACTGAGGAAGAGAAGACAGCTTAGCATTCCAGGATGGGCTGAGTCCTCTGGAAAAGAAGACTCCAGTTTGAATGAATGAATGGAGGTAGGCCAGCTTAGAAAATTAATTAAATAAAAATAATGTGAGTAACGCAACCAGAAGACAACCTGAAGTCTTAAATATTTTTATTGACTTCTTTTTCTTGCATTCTGAAGTTGTTTAGAGACTGCTGTGCTCGATAACTCATATATTAAGGCATGTTTTATCTCTACCAAAAATGAAATGAGAAGTCTATAATTTGCTTAATGCTATCATACTGTATAACACTTAATTCACTTCCACGATTTTCTCACATTCTCAGATCATGTTTGGTTCAATGCAGTATCTGGTAGTTTTACTGGGAACATGTTTTGAGGCATCATTTATATAACAGTGGAGATCACTTCCAGAACTGAATGAGTTACACATACCCCTGCTTAAAACTATGACAAAATTATATTTTCCACCCTTGAGGTGCCTTGGTGTGTGTATGAGATTTATGCAGATTGTTGAAGCCATCTGGATGTTAGAAATCAAGGGAGGAGCTGACTGCCTATGTGGCACAGCTGGTGGTTACAAATGGGCATAAATATGGACCCAGTAACCCCTACACTGACCTGGGCTTTGGCCTTTTGAATGGTGCTCCAAGACAGCTGAGACACACCTGGGGTAGTTGGTTCAGTTGAGTCATGTGTAAATGATCCCTTAAAATGTCTTGGCTTTATGGACCAATTAGAGCCAGAATTTGGAGCAAACCCACAAATAAAAAAATAAAAAAATAAGTAGACCTGTCTGAGTGCCCCTCCAGCAACAGTAAAGGCAGCTGGGAGCCCTGCATATGCATAGGATTTAGACATGTGCATTAACACATATTGTATTTTGGTTCACCATCAAATTTAATACTTGCTTGTTTTATTCAGTGAAGAACTGGTTAAATGAACATGTTCAGTTCTGAAGTGGCTCAGAAACAAGAAATACATTATTGAAAAAAAAGCCCTTTTCAAGGGCAAAAACACAACAAACATGAACTGTTTGATTGCATTCTCAGTTGGGGAACTGGTTCTATTCAACTGAATTTTTGGATATTTGGAAAACTGAATATTCAGTTTGATGTGAACTTTCATCAATTAGCTAGTCTGCAGTGAAACATGAACCTACTGAAACAGTTTGGCACATCTCTAGTATAGTTTAGGGGAGAGCAGAAATGCAATTTTAAAATTCAATTTGGAATGAATCGAATATTCAAAAATCTGAATGTAGCCAAATAATGAAAAAAAAACAATGTTCAGACATTCAATTCGATACAAATACATTTGGATGTATTTGGATGAATAATTCAGACTTTCATATCTTCGTGGTACATACGTATCTCATATATATCCGTATGCATCCCATTTTTATCCCGTACGGATAAGTACAGATGTGTACAGGATGCATATGGGTACATGCAAGATGCATATGTTTGATATGAATGCCTGAATTATTCATATGAATAACTTGAGATATTTGTCTTTGGTGAAACTCGGAAATCCGAATGTCTGGACATTTGATTCATATACGAATGTCCAAATTCATACAAATAACAAATATTTTGAATATTTGTGCACATCCCTAGTACAGTTGCCTCAGTGCAGAGACATTTTGGTACATGGCTGAAAGACTTTTGCCCTGTCAAACTTTTATTATTACTATTTCCATTAAAGCACCTCACTTCAGATAAATGGTACAATGTGGAGAGGGAACAAGATGATGGATAAAAATAAGTGGAATCCTCTTGAACCTAAGTAAAGTAGAAATAAACTCTTAGAATTTATGAGGTAAAAATGTTACAAGTTTTAAAGATTCAGCTTGAGAGAAGAAGCTTTAGGCAAGATCTACAAGGCACTGCAAGAACATCTTGGGAAAGAATGATTTTGCACCCATTGGGCCTTCATTCCATGTGAGCCAGCTTGACCTTGCAGTTAGTGTGCCAGACTCATATCTTGTGGTCACAAGGTTTGATTCTGCTCTCCTCCATGAAGCCAGCTGGGTGGCCTTGGGCTAGTCACAGCTCTCTTCCTGAGTTCTCGCAGCCCCACCTACCTTACAGGGTGTTGTTTTGGAGAGAAGAACAGAGGGTTTATCTGCCAATTTGAATCACATTAAAACTCTTCTACCATAAAGTGACTGGAAGTTCCATCGGAATTGCTTTTCATGAGAGCACAAAAAACACCCAAGACCCTGTCTTGCAGACTTACAGTAGCTGTGGCACTTCCTTCTGATTGCTCTGCTTGGCCTTACTTTCTAAAAGATACAAAGTGGTTGACCAAGGGCCACTTCCTGAAACTTCAAAAAATAGAGACCAGCAGAAACATCCAACCCCAAAAGCAGCAGAATTAGCTGTCCTGTACATCCTGCCTTAGGGACATGAAGCTGCCTGACATGTTTCATGTCCTCACATTCCCACATTAACACTTTTGTTGCTGTCCTCATTTTGCAAATAATATATGAATAAACTGAGCCCTGGGTTTAAAAAAGAGATGGCAGGGAAGTCAAGATGGATATGCCCTTTCTGTCTCATCCCACATGGAACCTCAGCAAAGAATTAATTTCAATAGCTAACCTAAGTTTCCACCAAGCCGTGAAAGACTAGGAGGATTTGTAAAAAAAACATGAAGCTTAGATCTTAAGAAAAATCTAAGAATAAGAAAGAATTGTCTCAGCAACAAGGACAACTAAGATCATGTCTGTTCTCAAGTGAATATGACTTTGAAAAAATAAAATAAAAGGCAGGCTTAAACAAAGATGGATTTCACAACAAAGAAATGAGCAACCTCCTCTCTCAAATGCATTAGTATTGCTTATGTGTCTGCAGTACTGTGAAAATGGCAATCTAAATTGATAATAATCTTCATAGTCATAAAAACGTGCATTGCTCTTTCCAGTACTAGCAGCTGTCAACAATGTTACACTTTCCTCAGTCCAAACAAAACAGTATAATAGAGACACAAGGAAAGAAAGAGAATTTTGAGTGAGCGATATATGTCCTCAAGCCTTTAGAAACAAGGCCTGTGGAAATCAAACTCTTTGCTATCTATCCAAATAATGACTTTCACAGCTGAAAAAGTGCATAGGATGAGAGGGATATTTATTCATGGCATTCAGTACCCAGAATTTAAAGATACCATGGATATTGTTTCCCATATTTACTATATATATCTATATATGTTGGAAAGTAAGATATTTTTAAAGCAGTGTATAATGTTTCTTATAGGAAATAGTACCTCACTGCTATAATTAACTAAGGCCTTTATCCTAATCCTTGAGGGTTTTTAAAAGGAAAGATCAGTAGCTTGTCTTTTTCTCTGCAAGTATCTTCTATAATTTCAGAGAGCAAACTTACTGGTTTTTTTAACTCTACAGTGCCATTGCATGTATTCATGCAGTAGCAAACTAAGGCTTGCAACTTTGATGCCTTAAGACCCTAGCTACATAGGAGTCTTACTTGGTGCTTTAAACTGGATGAAACTAAAGGAGGTGGGGTTTTTTTGGGGGGGGGTTAGGGAGTGTGATGGATTCATGGTGCAAGCTGCAAACCGTGGGTTTATTTCCCAGGGATTTTGCAGACTTGATGGACAGTCTGCAAAAAAAAGTGAAATCACACAAATCAGAGCGGACGGTTTGTGTTGTATTTAAGCCAGCGGTCTGGGGCTCGGGGTGTCTCTCGCCTGGCTGATTTTGCAGGGGGAAGATTGTTGGGGAGTTAGCTGAACTCTCTGGGCTTCTAGGCCTTGTGCTCTCAGCTTGGTGGCAGGGGAAAGAAGGGAGGTCTAACCTCTCTAGAGGAAGATCGCAGGGCATACCTGGGAAGATATAGGAACATTGCAGAGGCTGCTTGGCTCTGGTTTGAGCAAGTCAGACTCCTGGAGGGCAGTTAGGTTTTACTGCTGGGTGTTTACTCTTTATTTTAGGAAATTTTGTTCAGGCTAACGGGAGCTGGAGGTTAGGGTTGTTTAGTTTGCTTTCAGTGGTTTGGCTTGGGAGAGCTAGGCTTCAATCTGCTTACAGTGACTTGTTTCTTCTAACTTCTGAAGGACTATTGAGCAGACATTATCTTTGCTTCTATTTATTTATTTATCTGCTTGTATATAATAAACAGTAGGTGTTTGTATTACACTGGTGATTATAATGGTGCTTCAGGAGGAGGGCTCAATCTCAAACCTGTGGAGCAGGACGCCTCCGGGAGGGGGGAGGGAGGGGGACCCCAGCCCATTGGCAAGCAGTTGGGTCTATGGTACCCGACAGCTGCTTCCTTGACTGCGTGACTCCACTAGTCCAATGAGTCCAAAGGGGGGGGATGGAGTCAAGTCACCACAGGAAGTTATGCATGTGGATTAAAGCAAATAGCTTCTTCCCATTGCTCATTGCTCCAGAACCCAAATTTCATACTAAGATGCACTAAAATAAATTTCAGAACACTGAGCTTCTCTTGATCACAAATAGAATTTCCCTATCCTTGGAGACACTTTTTCACTAGAAATCAAAGTAAGATAATACCAAAAATGAGCAGTCTTGTGTGCTCTCTGATCCTTATGCATAGACTTCCAAGATGGCGACTGGTGGAGGGAAAGTCCACCGAAAAGATATGCGCAACAAGAAGATCCAAACATTAGTCATTCTTAATCAATTGAAGAAAAAAAGCCCTCTTTACTACTGCATTGGAAAGAATCCCTCCAATTGATTTAATAAGATATCATGGATATGAAGAAATTAATGAATGCCTTTACAGTGGAATGTCAGCAAACAGTATCTAAGGCACTGAAATTGACAGCAAGTAATTCCAATAAAATAAAAGAATTACAAAAGGTATTTGACCAAAACTGCTTGAGATACAGGAACATTTGAGGCTTGAAAGAATAATATGATTCAATTCCTAGTGAAGTGGCTCACTGAATTGCCACTTGATATACCAGTTACAGAGCACGCTTAGCTAGAGTCAACCACAGCTTGAGCCCTGTCTGATGCAAACCATTGCCTGAGAGATATGATTATTGTTTTTGAAAGAAATGCTTTAAAGACTAAATATGTATTTCAGTCAGGGCAAAGCAAGATTTGAACTATAACAGAGGAAGAGTGTATGTGCTACAAGCCCCAGCACCAGGGACAATTAAACAGAGATTAAAAGTGAACAATCTGTGACAGAGGTATTATATGGAACAAATATTAGATTCAAATGGGGGGGGGTGAGTTTTCCTGTGCAGCAGTTGAATACCACAAAGGTAAAATGATTTAAGTTTCTGCCCTACAAGAAACACAAAAATTGGCCTACCGTCTGAATATACAATTACTGAATGAGGATATTCCACATCAAGAGTCCACAGGAAAGACAAAAAACCAAAAATTGAGAACAAAAAGAGCAGAAGCGATAGAAGTCCACAAAGCAAATAACCAGTTGAAGGCACCATTTTAGCTACATTTTCCAACGAGAGAGGAATACTCAGATAATTCGTTTCAGAAGATGAACAGGATAGGGGTGTGCATGAATATTTGTAACATTCAGAATTTGTCTGAATTCATCCAAATTTGAACATTTGAATCAATTTTGAATCAAGTGCTTTGGAACATTTGTACAAAGCTTTGTTACCTCCATGAACCTGGGGAGGTGGGAAACTGGCTGCACGATGGATCTGCAATGGATCCAGATTGGATTCGAAGTGGACTGAGAGTGGATCCAGAGTGAATTTGACGTGCTTAGAGTGGATATGTTATGGGATACGTATTGGATATGTAGGGGATTTGCATGGGATTCATATGGGATATGTAGGGGATTTGTATGTGATTTATATTGGACATCTGTACCGAATTTCATTCCTACCACATTCGAAGGAGATTTATTCAAACGAATACGAATTTTCTTGCATTCAATTTCATATGAATCGAATTGATATCCTATAGCACAGGTTATAGGAGGAAGATTTACATGTTGAGAAAGCCAGTGCTGATATATATAATAAATTGCTAGTTGTGGTGTTTATTGTTAATACTTTACATTTTTAAGTACTTGAGAAGAAATCTTTGAAAGAACTAAGTGGAGTATGTGGGAGAAAAACAATAGGCAATAATAGAAATGATTTACTAAAAGGCGGAAATTATAAGGGGAGAGAAAAAGGGAGGAGACCAATAAAAAGGAAGGGGAAGGGAGAATTCATATGTGGTGTCCGCTAGGACCCCTCAACCCAAAATTAAGTTATTTTAGTTACAATACAAAGTGTGGCAAACATTGTATGTCCAGACGTTCAAAAGTGTCACCAAAGTGTGTTTTTTTAGTAATGGTAAGTAGCTTAAGGGAGGGGCTAGTCAAGCCCTCCAGGAGGGGGTGTGAAATAGGATCCTGGCAGAGTCTCAACCAATCAGGTTGCAGCTACCCAGCCAGGCCCATATTTAAGGGAGCCTGAGGGAATTGTTAGCATTCGCTGCCTGGGGTGAACTGACCAGAGAGGGTGGTTAACTAGGAGGGAAACGGGCTCTAACCTGTCCTGAGGGAAGCTGGGGAATAGAGTCCTGAGTCATTAGTGAATATACACTGTTTAGAAAGTAAAAGAATTGAAATGGTTATACGTTACTGATGCTGCTGGCATTAATCTGAATAGGACTGGAGTCCTTGGCTGAGTGAGGAAGCTAGGACAGTTCGGTCAGAAGGGTGAATGGACCTGTGATTGACATAGTGAACTTACCTGTTTATTATTAAGAAAACTGTACACAATAAACTTGTTTTCTTGTTATTTAAAAGAAGCTTCAACTGAGTACTCTGTTTTCAAAGTGAGCCAAGTTAGGCCGGAGTTCTAAACAGGTACTGTATCTTTAACCCACTGCTGGTTAGGCAGAGTTGGGGGAGGAGCATTGGCAAGCAGCTATTGTTACCATAATATCAAGACTTAGAGACAGAAGGAAGAGAGACATTTTAATCCAGCGAAGTTCTGACATTATATCCTTGTTTAGGATATAAATACATGCTACCCAAACAATAAAATAACTCTAACTGAAACGTTATAACAACTGGCCATTACAACTGGTGGCGGCCTTTACATCATAATACTAAAGATATTTTCAGATATTTTCAGTTATCTGAAAATAACTGAACATTTAAACAAATAATGCAGACCTAAGGGAAAAACAAGTGATGTTATCTCAAAGATATATTTTACTCAATGGCTAATAGATATAGAAATAATTAGTAAACACCTAGAGGGAGAGTTGGTAGAATTTATTATTTATTATAAAAGCGCTCATCCTTACTGACCTACTTGAAGGTAAAAGAATGTACAAGAATTCCAATGAGAGTTAATGAGATTCTTTCCCCAAATAGGCATTATGTGAATAGTTCTATTAGTAACATATGGCTGTGAGACGACCATAAGGACCAGAGAATGTTGAATCGATACTTTCCAATTGTGGTTCTGGAGAAAACATCTGAGAGTCTCTTGGACTGTAAGGAGATGAAATCAGTCAATTCTAAAAGCAATTGATCCTGATTGTTCATTAGTAGGACAAATACTAGGGATATGCACAAATATTTCTGCTCTTTGAGATTTGTATGAATTTTAATCAAATGGATCCAGCCTTCATCAAATCTTCATAGAAGCTTCGATGAAGGCTGGATCTGCCCACCCTTGGACATGCCCCCTCACCTCTAAATATGCCTGCGGCCATGGCCACTGTAGTTTCTCTTATCATCTGATGCTCCTCTGAGGCCCAACTAGGCCTTCTGGGGGTGCGCATGCACCTCCCCCATCTGAGAATTGCACTATAGTGGCAGTGGCAGGTGAGTGGGAGGGTACAAACATTCATGCATGAAGCTGGAGCCCCCAACATTTGTGTGTGGGGTGCTCCACACAAAGCTGGATATTTCCCTCTTTGATTCACATTGAATTGAAAGAACGGAATTGGCTTCGTGAACATCCCTAACAAATACAGAAGCAAAAGCTCAGATACATTGCTCACATTATGAGAAAACAAGGCTCACAGGAAAAGACCCTGATGCTGGATGAATTTTCTTGTATTTGATTCAATACAAATTGACCTCCCCCCCCCTCAAAAAAAAATGAGTGCAGATCCCTAACAGGTTCCATAGCATAAGAGCAATTCAAAAGCACACTAGTATATACCTATGCATAAAATGTGTATGGACCTTAAAGAGGTGATGTGATGGAAAACGTAAGTAGAAACAAGAGGAAAAGAAAAATTGTTTGGTGAGAAATTCCATTTGTTCATGTGTCAGTGTTAAAAGAAATGGACTGTAACATGTTTATTACCCTCCAATAATGTGCTTGAAGAAGAAAGGAAATTTCCTGTTTTCTGCAAAGGGGGGAAAAATGGTTGAGGGCTCCAGAATCAGCAATGGTTTGCAAAATGGGAATGGAATAGTTGGGGCAGCAGAAAGTTCCAATTGGAGTCTCATATTTAACTTTTCTGAATCACACTGCAGTCTACAAAATAATTTTGCCCCCCCATTTCAATTTCATGTGGCACCATGGATTTTAATGATATAACTAGGAAGCCTTTAAGGTAGAGTGGTTCTGTTTTCAAATGTCATGTAGGCATTTTCCTAAGATTTTGATTTATTTTCAAGGCATTTACCAGTCCTGACAAAAAATAGTCTTAGCTCCGTCCCCAAGCAATAAAAAGTATGTTTAAAAGGTTCTTTTGCCTCTGAGCGCCCCCATGCCTGGCTTTTCTTCGAGCCTCCAGTAGCACAAAAGGAGGAAAATGCACGGTAAAAAGACTGCCCTTTAAAGAAGACTACCAGAGCACTTTTTGGAAGCCGCAGGTATTCGAGCAACATTGTGCATGGAGACGCTCCATGGCAAAAGGGGCGGGGATTGGCAGCCAAGATCTCCGAAAAAAACATCCTGGCTCTGCTTCTGCTGCCCGCCTGCACACACACAGCCTTAAACATTCACACATGTGACGGTTTCTGGGTATAGGCTGCTAACTGTTTTGCTTTCTGGCCTTGCAGGCTTCTAGCAAGCTGCAATAGCCAGCCTCTTTCCAAGCCTTGGGTTTTGGGCTGCAAAAAGGGTGGGAAATCCTGTACGGGCCTGAGTGCAAGGATTGGCTACAGCTGATTTTTGGAGTGAAAAGCTGTCCGGGGATCTGAGTGCTGGAGGGGCTAGAGGAGGAGTTCCCACCAATCAGGGGTGAGGGACAGGAGTTTCTCTTAGGACTCTCCAGCAGCATTTTATTCCAGCAGTTTTCCCCAGGAAGTGGCAGCCAATCAGGGCCACAGAAAAAAGGTATAAAGGAACACAGAGTACAGCAGAGGGTGTCTTCATGCTGGGACAAGAGCTGAAAGGAGAAGAAGAGCTGAATCCTGAAGGAGCCGGACCAGTAGTTGACCAGTGGTCTTTTGACTGGGAGATTCTGGAGGAAGACTTCGCAGGCAACTGACCAGAGGGTGATCGGTCAAGCAAGGACGGACTGGGCCTTGTGATCATCCAGAGCTGCGTTCTAGGACACTGGCTAGGCTTGGGCTGAAGCAGAGCTGGTCAGGGTGAGGAACGTGGAGAAGGCTTGTCTTTAAAAAGGGAACTATTTTCCTTTAAGAAGGGGAGCTGGCAGGCTGGGAAGCTGGTAACCTTAAGAGACTCATAGACTTAAACCAATAAATACCTGAACCTTATTTTCCTTTCTAGTATTGCTTGTGTATAATAATAAACCTGTTTTAGTTTACTGTTCAGACCACTTGCTACCCGTGTCTGTGTTTTACACTGTAGTACTCACTTGGCCGTTGCACGAACTCAGCATCCTAACAGGGCCAAGCTACTCCTAGAGAGGGCAGGCACTGACTGGAACGCTGGGGATTGTGACAACAGCTTCCCTTCCTTTTCCCTTTCTAAAGGTCAGAACTTTTAAAGAGCCAGAATTGCTCAGAACTGCAACATTGTTATTGGGTGTGAAGTGGGTGGATTGCTACAGTGTAACAACTGCTGTACCGGTTTTTTTACAGTGAAATCACTACCTTTGGAAGCAAAGGGCAGGGGAGACGAACAGAGAACTTGTAAATACCCATGGCTATTTTTTTATTTTTCATTTCCCAATCAGAGCCCAGAGTGATCAGAGTGAAAGTGTTGAGAGTGAATGAGCGAACCATCATGCGGTCGATGGCTGCAGCCGCTGTCTTTGCCGGCACGGGAAGCCATAGCTTAATGAATTGCTTCTGCCTGAGTGCTGGCTGCAGCCCGGCTGCCTTTGCAGGGGCAGGGGGAGGAGATGGACAGATGGGTATTTTTCTTTTGGATTTGTCAGAGTTGTCTTCCTGGTTGTGGCCCCACAGAGCACAGTCCCTCCCTGTTCCCACAGGCACCCTATCAACCAGGGAGGGGGCGGGGAGAAAAAGACACGGGCGAAGAAAACATGCTTCCATGGGGATGGTAGATGCGTTTTAAATGCATGTTTTGCTGAGCCTTATGCGGATCCTTATTCCGGAATTGAATGGCACTTTTAAAGTCTGTTGGAATAGAGGTACAGTAGAGGGAAACTAGAGAGGCAAATAAGTTGCTTGGGATGGAGCCCTTGTCTTTTCCCAGATGAGCTGCAAAAGAGACTGCCTCCAGGTAGCTCGCTATACCAGGGGAAAGTGATAATATACGGTATTTCTCCCCCTGCTATTGTTGCTTTCTATTCTGATAGCAGTGGCCCAGGCACTGTCTTTGAGGGTCTTTGGTCAAATGCAATCTGGTTAATTCAACTGCCGTCAGATTCTTGGAAGTGCACATGACTAGGGATGGGCACAAATATTCAAAATATCCATTATTTGTACAAATATGAATGAATTTGGAGATGCGTATATGAATCGAATGTCCAGACATTCATACTTTAGTATTCGTATGAATACGAATATTTTCAGTTATTTATACAAATAATTTGGACATTTTTATGTGTACAGATGCATACGCAACATGTACGTATCTGTGCACATCTTGTGTGCATCCGTGTGCATCTGTATGGATATGTATGTGATGAAAACAGGATGCATACAGGAAGAAAATGGGATGGGTACAGATGTGTATGGATCTGTACGAGATTTGTATCATTTGATACATATCAAATATCCAAACAAATAGATACAAATGTATTTGTATCGGTTTGAATGTCCATACATTTGTTTTTTTTTTATTCATACAAATTAGAATTTTTTAATATTTGATTCATTACGAACTAAATGTCGAAAATTGCATTTGTGCAGACCCTTACACATGACCGCATTGATGCATGCGTGGTCAGCTGTTTCAGCCCCCACGCATCCAATTTGAACGAAGCTCCGATCACTGCTCCTTCTGGAAAGGGTCCCTAAAATGGGTTTTCCAGCAGGTTAAAAGTGCTTCTTAGGGTGTTTCCACACTGGCTGCAGAAACCCCATTAAGAACACATTAAAGACAAATACAGAACACATATAACACTTAGGGTGTTTCTGCACTAGTGGCGGAAACCATTTTATCCCCTACCCCCCCAAGCCAGATTAAGAACACTTACCTTAAGCGGCTTCGACATTGGTGTCCTCTTCTGTGACCCTTTGTGGAGGCTGCTTCTGCATTTTGGCATGCAAGACCTGTTTTTAAAACTGGTTTTGCCACTGAAATCCAGATTAAATGTAAGACGTGAAAAATCAGGTCTTACATCCATCTCTTCGCCTGGATGCGTGCAGAAGCAGGATGCTTCCGCGCAGGGCCAGGTGAAGGGATGGATTCCCTCTGCCCGCTATGTTGGGAAGGGCGGAAACAGGACTGCCTGCTTCCAAAGCCCTTCCCCGGTGTGCTGGGTGCCGCCAGAAACACGCAGTGAATGGCAGCTGCATGCTCCAGTCCCACAGCTCCGGGGGTGGCGCTGGCGGCGCGGGAGGCCAGTTGCCTTTCGGAATGGGTGATGCAGCCTCAGCACGGCACCCAGAGGATCCAGTCTCAGGATCCATCCTCTGTGTGCATATGCAGACGCAGGAGGCCTCCTCAGATCTGTCCCTATTTCGGACGGATCCTGAGGAGGACGGATCACCAGGAAATGGATTTTCTTTAATCCAGTGCAGAAGCGTCCCTAGGGACAAAAAAGTGGGGCTATGTTGGGGTTGCCTACAATACATGAGGCGACCCCCCTCATAGCTGCACTGTAATGGTGCTATTTTCATCATGTCTGAATGTGCCCGAAGAATTGACTCTGTTTGGTTTGCAGAAATGAAAATGAATCTACTTAATCAGATATTTGAAATTCAGTATTAGATCCTCTACTCATCTTTTTTTTTTTCATGTATGACAATCTTCAGACTTAGAATATCTCACCTAAAAGCAAATTCTATCCTCCATCGGAATTTTTGCAAATATGTGTGTGTGTAATCAAATAAAGAAATCCATTTCAGCAGAATTTGGCGATTCAGTGTGAACTGCACATTCCTTGCAAATAAGGTCCAACAAAATGCCACCATCAGGAGCTGCAAGAGCAAACATTATGGAAACTGTATGTGATGAAGTGTGAATGAAGCCTGCAGTCTGCGTAACGCTCATAGTAAAATTGTAAAGTATTAAATATTATTGCCCATAAAACATACCACAAATCTCTCTCTCTTTTGTTAGCATTAGGGAAGATGGCAGTAAAGCAATCTCAAAATATGATGCATCTATTAAAAATCAGGCAATCTCTTAGTTTACTGAAACAAAAAACATAAGAACACTATGTTGTCTGGTGCCCACCCTTGCTTTGTAGAGCCAAATCTACAATTAGGTAAAGTGAGGCAACTCCATTAGTTGTGGTGAGAGGATAGGATGTGCATGGATGTTCGAAAATTCAAAAATCTGATTCAAATCTGTCGAATGTCGACATTCGAATTCAAATTGGATTTTTGAAAATCCAAATTTACACGTTTGGATGAATTTCGGATTTTCAAAAATCTGTATCGGATTTTCAAATAATTTGAATGAGTAGATTCATATCTATCATATAGGAATATGCACGAACATTACACGTATTTGCGCATATAATGCGGGATGAAAACGGGATGCATACGGGATAAATATGTATTTGCGCACATTCATATATCAGATATGAATCTTATCGGCAGTTGTATATCTGTATCCAAATTGGATTTTTGAAAATCGGGATTTTTGAAATTCAAATTGAATCGAATTTTCAAATATTTGATTCAACTCGAATTTGAATGCAATAAATAGATTCATGTACATCCCTAGGACAGGGAATGTCCCTTGGAGGGTGGTGTTCATTTTGGTGCTCAAGTAGCCTAAATATGATGGAAATCCACATTTATTTCTCAGTACATTACATTTTTATTCTATTTGACCTTCAAAATTCTTAGTGCAGAATTCATAGACCTTTCCCGCTCATAAGACTTTGTGAGAATTGTGGCCTTTCTGTTTGCACGGCACCTCAGATGATCCAGAGCAATGGAAATGGTGCAGATGGTCACAGTGCTGGATTTGACAGGTAAGCTTTGAGTAGGAGTTGGGATGTGTGTGGCACACAATTTGGTGCACCACCGCTAGGAGACAATATGGTAACATCTGGTAAGGCAGGAGGCCTTTCTGAGACTCCTTACCAGATGTAACCCTATGTACTATGGGCCAAAGTAAGAATTGGCCTCTGGAATAAAGACCTACCATCTGCATGCTATTCCAGACTACTATGGACCACAGGCAGGGCCTGCTATAGACTGTACCAGCATGCAGCATGCAGATTGCAGACCCCTTATTTTTGGATCTAATCCAGAATAAGATCCAGTGCAGAAAGTGCCTCTGTGCACTGAAAGGCCCTGATCTAAACTGGTGGGTCTGGACCAACACAGCCCACTGATTCACATCATGCCCAGGTGTGGTCCAGAAGAGCACCATCTGCGTTATGGTGTGGTCTGGAATAGTGCCGTCCAGATCAGCACCCACAGCAACCCTGAAGTTCACATGAACTTTGGGGTGAGGCTCCAAGCTCTCTGAAAGGTTAGAAATGAAAGTCCCTAGCCTCAGAGCCACCAGGGTCTCCTGACAAGCCAGAGGCTGGTCTGCTGGTATACCTAGATACCAAAGACTACCAGTGGTGCAGATCAATGGCCCCGTTATTTGGATTATGCTCCTTCCAATACAGATGAAGTATAATAACAGTGGCCAGGGCCTCTCATATTTTGCATTAAGCTGTAGAAGGGAGTCCTGTAGTCTTCTTCAGGAAAAAAAACCTAAGGTCCAGTACAGAAAGGTCTCATTGCTAGTCTGGTTCTTGAATAGTAACCCCTCACACTGATTCTTGGCTTAAGCCAGGACTGCCAGTATCATGGATCACGAAGCTATTATTAGGCAAGATTCTCATGGCACACATTACCCCCACGCCATGAAGATCTGGCCTTGGACTGGATTGAATGATCTGGCCCAAATTCAAAGAAGCTGCAGCAACCAGTAGCAAGGTCCATCTGCCTTACAGACAGCCCATCCTGGCCTACTCTGAAGTTGCTGGTCAAGGGGTTTTTTTTAGCTGGGCTTCTAGAAGCCACCCACTTCTAGTGCTGGGCTCCTTGTGTGGCTTGCTGCCATTTACTCATGAGTACTGGGCCAGTCCACTATTGAGGAATGTTTCTGTGGCCATGCATCTGAGTAGATTAACTTGCAGTTCAGACACTTCCTTAGATCCTAGCTCTCATTAATCTCAGTAGCCTGCCTGCTAAATAGTCAAGGATGTTGGGATCTCACACAATTATGGCCTAGACAAAAGCACTTGTGGAGCCAATGCAACCTCTTTAATCTGTATACTAAAATGGACACTTTTGTAGAATAAACATGTGCATGCCCTTTAAAGCAGGAAAGATGATGGCAAAAAAACAAACAAAAACTTTTAAATATGTACAACGAATAGTAGGTGCCTATGTTATTTAAAGCTGATGGCATCTTGGCACAGTGTTGGCTTCCAACAAAGGCAACAAACTGGCACAGGCTAGTCCTAGGTTCGTCTAGGGATTCAGGTTTGCCAGCCCCCATGTGGTAGATATGCTGGCATGAAGAATTTCCCAAACACAATGGATGTGCTTTCTTTACATTTTAATGAAGTCTAAATGCGCCACCAAAGTCTATGGGAAAAGACACTTTAAAAAACGTTGCTTTCCTAAGAAACGAGTGTGTGATATATTAACAGACGCTGGGAACTAAAATGCCTTGAAGGTGAAAAAGTGATCCAAGCAAGTGTTTTCACAGATAAGTCTTTAATTAAAGCAGTGTGTCAGGGTATCTGTGAGAATGAAGTATGAGCTTTGCACTTGGCATTTAGCTTTTACATTTGTTACCCAATACTGTCAGCTAATTTAGATGAAGCATGCTTTCACTGCATTGGATTATTTATTTTCCCTAATTTTATTTCTTTCCGAAATGCATCCTGTCACCTGGCTCAAACAGGTCCTGGAGAATATTTATGGCATTTTTAATGCTTCTTTCCTTTTGCTTTCCTTTTGTTTCCTTTCCGATAATGAGACATAAGGATGAAACAAGGTTACTTTGCCTGCTGTGGTCTTTATCTGCCCTTTTTGCTTATCTGCACAGTGAATCACAAGAAAGCAGTGATTTGCTCCTTTTTAAAATTCAACTTGAGAACATTAGGTGTTAAGTTATTTACTTAGTTAACAGCTATTTACTTAGCTAACCACAGGGCACTATGGAGAGTTCACACTACAGCTAACAATGTGAATAAATACACAGTTTATACTAACAGCTGCCATCTGCTGCCTTCTTTTGCCTGGAGAACTGCTTCCTGCTAATGTTTGTGGTGCCCGCAGCCGCCACACCTGAAGACCATACCTGAGCCAGTTTGGTCTAGTGGTCAGGGAGCCGGACTCTTATTTGGGAATACCGGGCTTGATTCAGCCCTCCCTCGCAAAGCTAGCTGGGCTAGTCGCAGCTCTCTTCTGAGCTCTTACATCCCCACCTAACTCAGAGGGTGTTCTGAAGTGGGGAGAAGAACAGAAAGCTTTGTCAGCCGCTTTGAGTCCCCTTAAATGGGTGAGAAAAGTGGGGTAGAAAAGCCAACTCTTCTTCTTCTTCTTCTTCTTCTTCTTCTTCTTCTTCTTCTTCTTCTTCTTCTTCTTCTTCTTCCCCAGTTGGAGATGCTGGCAGCTAAAGCTGCAGTTAGGCTGAAGCAGGTGTGCCTGGATTATGGGGTGGGGACAGGCCGCTTTTCAGCAGGAGGACAGCAAGGCAGTGGTTTTGGGTAGTGGCCAATGGGCAACATCCCAAGGGCATTGCCTGTTATGCATGCACCCGTTTTGGAGTGGTTGGGCTTTGGGGGGGGATTATTTTTAGCTTTCCTTTTAATTATTTAATGGCTTTTAAATTGTTTTTGTTGCAGGTACAGCATTTTAAAATTTGCTTAGCCCTCCCCCCCCCCCCGGCTGGTTCTACTTCTCTTGTTGCCAACACTGAGTCACAGTATGCAAGGTATGGAGAGGTGTGTGGGTGTGATGTGCATCAGTTGGGCCATCAGCATGTGTGAAAGGCAGTGTTGAACAGCCCAGGTTCACATCTACCTCCTGGGTGAGAGTCAGGAGGTCCTCCTGTTCAAACACAATGTGGTTTGGTTGAACTGAACTGATCCAAACCATTATTTTTAAGCTTGCACTCTCCCAAGTCCAGGGGCATTTCTGCACTCACTTTCCTGCCCACTGGATGGCAAAGGTGAAGAAGAAACCAACACTGACTAGCACTTGCACTTGCAAGAACTGGTCTACGATAGCCTAGCCCACATTGATTGTGTTTGTTGCTATGACAATTCTAATGCTTTGCACAAGTGCAGTCATGTCAGGGCCCATCAGAGCTGCCAGTGTGCCTGCATGGCAGCTCCAATACCCCCTGATGCACTGGAAGAGGTGCAGATGGTCACTGCTAGGCATCTCAGGTAAGCTTTTGGGTAACGTTAGTTTGCGTGTGGTGCACAATTTCATGCACCACCACTAGTTTATGATTAGGCAACATCTGGGAAGGCAGGGGATGCTTGTAGGCTGTAAGTGCCTCCTGTAAGTGCAGAGGCACCTGCCCAGATGTTGACCAACTGGACACTACAAGGCCAAGTACGAATTGGCCTCAGGTGTCGGGTGAATGATAGTAGAATTAGGTGTAGGTTGAGATGATGTGGGTTAGTCATCTCATTTTGTTGGATTCTTAGCTGGTGTTTTATTCATTTGGATTCCTTATTGTATAAGGAATACAGTAAGAGCAGAAAACTAGGATACAATTATGCTGATATAGCCACAGCTCTGTTATCTCATGCCGGTAGCCGAGCTGGGAACAAGTATTAAGAAAGATAAAATCTTTCATCAGAAGTCACTGACAATAAGGATAGCACAGGATAAGGTCAATGCCACTTCGTTTAAAGGAATAGTGCAAAATATGGGTCTCTCTAAAAAATATTACATGTTACTGTGTGAAAAGTATGAAATATTGTATACCTGATTATTAATCCTGGCAATTGCAGTTTAGGGGAATGAGGAGAAATTATAAAGTAAAAGGAGGAAGGATTAGAGATATTGCTGAGTTTCTCGAGGGGAGGAGACAAAATCCTGTCTGAAAAATGCCTTATTAAAAGACAAAGATAGTGACACAAATATATGAAAGATAACTATCAAAGAGCTAAGAAGAATGAAAGGATTTTGCCACATGGTTCACTGGGCGGAGGAGACATTTCTGGCTTTCTGCTGTCAGTGGAACTAAAGAGAGATGGAAGTTTGTGCAGATAAAAACTGAAGGAGAGTACAGATAATAGTTTTGAACAGCCTTAGATAAGAGAGTGATGGCAGAAGAGAATGGCAGGCTACAATGGCCTGAAGAACAAAAGCAGAACTAAGAAAAGCAACCCCCTGGAATAGACTCCAGGGTTTCATTACTTCACTACACACACCTCCTCTCTTCTCTCTCTCTGTAGTTCTCAAGTAAAATAAGAAAAAAAAACCTTGCTAAGGTAATAGTATTTCAACTTCTGAATACCTAACAGGAATACTTTACAGGCACAGTGGTGTTCCTGAGGGCTTCCCTCCCCTCTAGAGAACTTCTTCTCATTTGGGGCAAAGGAACAACCGGGAAAACCCATGCCTCCAGAGTCTGTAATGCAGTACTGCCAAAATTCTGGGCCCATCCCCATGCTGAAAATATTCCAAATTTTTCCCGAGTCCACCTCAGGAGCATCTCCGTGCAAAGCCCTAATACGGGCTACATGCAAGACAATACCTGTTAAAAAAAATCCCACTTAACAAGTGTACTACATCCAAAATAAGGGGCTAGCATGTATTGTCCTGGGGTCGTGCGGATGCTCCCGGGTTATTTGGGGTGGAGCTTGGCAGCTGCAGTATTAGCAGGCAGGGTTTCACCTCTGTTCCCTGTTCCTGCTGTGTGCACTGCAATCAGACCCTGGCAATCTGTTCACTGTTAAGCCACGTAATAGTAGTGAAATTAAAAGGCATTTCCCTCCTTCAAGATTGGTTGATCTGAAAGTGATTGAGACAAGTCGACCTGAATTGGGAGAAAATTCTGAGCCGGTTGTGAGTGGGGGTGCCCACTGTCATGCGGATGTGCACACCTCCGCTAATCTGTGGCAGCCAAGGAAGGGAACTATCTGCTTTTTGTTATGCTTTTAACTAACTTTTCGTTATGCTTTTAACCGTGGCAGCCAAGGAAAGGAATGATCTTTGTGTTTGTGGAGGTGCAACTGAGGTGTTCGCCTGTCATCGCTGCAGCGGGCAGGATGGGGAGAGGGTGGGTGGGGACGCTTTATTGTGAGTTACAATGTGGATTTTTATGACACATGTCCCAAGTGAAGCAACCGGCTTCCATGGTGACGCACCCTCTGAATGTGTCTCTGGTTTCAAATGGGTTGGCAACTCATGGAAGAAATGGAGAGTTTCTTGGTGCCCTGTGGCAAAACAGCCTGGGATGGCAACTTCGGAGACCAAGAACTTTTCTTCCCAGTCTCCAAAGCTGAGCCACAGAGAGCTGCATGACAATGGGAAGTAGCTGCTTCTCTGGTTGTGATTTGGGCCAAGACTGCATGACACGCTCACTATGCATAGTGCAAGAACTGCCTTAGATGCTCCCTGCTACTCAGAAGAGGAAGGAGTGTATCACTGAGCATAGCTTCTGCACAGACTTCATTTCCAGAGCACACAAAATGGCTGAATTTTCAGAGTCCTCTCCAGTGCTCCAGAGTGGGTCTTTCCAGATGTTCTACTTATCACAGTAACCAAGAACCATGGCAGGGCCCATGGTGTTTGCACAGCTTAACTTCTATCTTCACAGTGAATCATTTGCCTCCCAATTGGATCCACCACCATTCAGTGCCTGATGACACCTAAGATTTTATATGTATCTTGCAGTCTCATGTCCACTGGGAAGTTCAGGCACAAGGAAAAAATGAAGACCTCTAGTCCTATTTATCTAATCCTTATGGATCTCTTGTTTGTCAGGATGGTGTTTGCATTTGTGTGTAGGAACATGCAGCACTGCATGCCTGGAATCTAGCACAATGTACAAAATATTAGCATTTCTGTAGCTTTGCTCATTTTTGCTTTTAATGATGCTCATTTTTTGTCTCTGAACCTGCCTCCCATGAGTAAGCAGCTGCTGAAGGGTGATCCCTGAAAGAACAGAGTCATCAGGCTTTTCTACTCTGGTGAATGCCAATACTGTTCACCTTCTAGAGAAATAGCATGATGCAAACATTCTTGGGAACAGGACAGGAGGAATCAAGAAGTGGAGGTACTATCAACCCTCAAAGAAGGAAGTCACAAGGTATTTATGGAGTGACCATTGCAAGCAGCTGAAAGTGCTAAGTCCTGTGTCTAGCAGATTACTTGAGTACAGGGATATGCACTAATGTTTTCTTCATGTTTGATTCAAATTGAATTGAATGCGAGAAAATTAGCATCCATTATAATCAGATTGTCCAGGTAATTTACAGCCTTACCCAAAAAAGCCTGGTGTGTTTTATAGCCTGGCTGATTTTAGCAAAATCTGGCCACCCTGGTTCGAATGGGGCCCCTTTGAATGTGGTAAGATTCAAATTTGATAGAAATGTTTGATATGAATCCCATTCAAATTCCTGCTGCCAGTCATGCCTCTAAATCCCCTATAAATCCGCTCTGAATGTGTCAGATCTGCTCTGAATCCACTTTGAATCAGCTGTCAATCCACATCAAGTCTGTCCTGAGTCTGCTTGAATCCACTCTGGATCCGCTGCAGTCGCTTTCCTGCCTCCTCAGGTTCATGAATGTAATGAAGCTTCAGGCAAATGTATAGAAACATTTAATTCACATTCAAATGTCCAACTTTGAATATACCAACATTCAATTCAAATTCAAATGTCCGAATTTGAATGAATTTGTACCAGTTTCGAATGTGATGAATATTTGTGCACATCTCTACTTGAGTGCAGCTTTTATGACATGAAAATGATGTTTCCCTCACCTCACATATCATACCCAAATACAGTGATAGCCTGAAAGCTGCTTTGTAGACCTTTCAATATTTGTTTATTTTCCCACTCCTAGAGGAGCAGCATTTAAAAGGCTAAATGGTGAGAGATGAAGCTGCATTTGCAAATAACATAACATTTTCTAAAGCCTTCCTGCCTTCCACAAAAGAAGCATAATTGTTACAGAAAACCCATGAAAAAAATTACTGGTGATCTCATCAAAGAAATAATGGCCCATCACCAATGATAGGAACACAGGTTTATTTTCTGTAAATCTATTTGGATCAATCACAAAGTGGTCTTTGTTTTATGTAATAGATCACAACAGAAGCAAAGAGGGGAGAGTGGCTTTTTTCTTGGAAAAATATGCAATAAAAGCAATTTGGGGGCAAAGGGGAATGGCAAAGGAAAATACATCTTTTGAACGACAGTTCTGACAAGTATGTGATGATGTTTAGCAAAAAGAACAGAAAGGGCACATTTGAAGTGCCTGAATGTTTTGAATAACTTTTGTTCCCAATACAGTATCAAGAAACAAAACTAAGGAAAGTTTTTGGGTTTGGTGGTGGTTGTTTTTTTACTAAAAGTATGCAAACTCAGTATCTCCTAGATAAATGGTTTATATTTTATCAAAGCTATTTTTTTCCTTCCGCGTAATTCACGTGAATAGGGCAAGTTCCTATAAATTCAACCAAAATTCTGCTTGAGAAGAATTTAGCACCTATCCCTATTTTAACTAAGGAGACATAGTGTCCAGGTATCCCTAAATTTTAATCCGTCTTTGAGCAGCCTCCAGAATTAAGAAAGCAAAGTGAAAAGCCTTTTTCCTTCTACATTATCTAATTTAAAGGTAGATTTATTGAAAAGTAGATCAAATCTAGAGAGAAAGTGTTTTTTATTTAAAGGTTCTGGTGTGTCATTCAAGGACAAAACCAAAAACAGAGTTTGTGACTGACAAAAAAAGGGGGGTGGTCAGTCTCATTGCATTGTTGGGTGAGTGGGAAAATGGGCTGGAATGAGTTCAGGTGGAATATAAAACAGATGTGCTGGAATGATATGTAAGAAAGGAGAGCTTGAGCAATAATGTGAATGTGCCTGAAATGGAATAAAGTACTTCAGAAATACCAAGCATTCTTTGTTTAGCAAAGAACATCACATAGGTCTTCCCAGCCAATTGGCTCATTCAAATACAAACAGTGTTTGGATGGATATATACATGTGTGCAGTGGTATCTGGTGAAAGTGGAAGAAAAGAAGACTAAAAGGCTCAGTATGCTTAGAGCTAATGGTAGGTGAAACACCATTAAACAGTGATTCTGAAAATAGACTGTTAAACAGAAGGCATTCTGAGTACATTTATCAACTTTGGATTGAAGGACGCATGAAGAAGAAAGGGATGGTGGACTCAGGTTCTGAGCTACTGGATGTTGCCCTTATGACAATGTGTAATTTTATTCACCTCTAGCATATCTTCTCTCACTCATCTCCTTCATGGATTTAAAAGTCCCACACCCTGAAACTTTTCACTGTATAGAAGTTCCTCCAGCCCCTTGGTCATCTTAGTAGACCTCCTCCGAACCTTTAAAAAAGCCTTTAAAAACTGAAAAAGTTATCAATAAGTGGTATAGAACTCAAAGATCTTATCAATCAGTCTTAACATTTGGCACAACTGTATTAGGGGGGAAACACATCAAAGTGTAAACTATCTATGTACATTTATGGTGGGATTGTTCAGAGGTAAAGAATGTCTGGGAAGTTACACAAGGTGAAATGAAAGAAATTTTTGGTAAAATAATCCCATTAACTAATGAAATGGCTTTAATATATGTGGTGCGGGATGTCACTTTGAATGTAGAAAAATATTATTTATTAATTCAAATTATATTAGTAGTGCAGGAAATAATTGTTCTGGGTTGGAAAGAATCTTCAAAATGGACTGAGCTTACCTGGGTATTATATTTACTACATCAAATAAAAAATGAGTTTTTATATGACGTAAGATCCAGGTACAATGGATGTAAAGTACATGTACCAACAATTAGTAGATAGGAAGTACTTATAGATTATGCCAAAGGTAGTAGGGAATTAAGTGACTGTGTGCAATGGACCCTCTGACGGAATTCCAATGAAAAACAATTTAGGGATTGGGGAATGGAGGGCATATAATAACGATTAATTTGGGGGGAAGGTACACTGGAGAAAGATTATTAATTATTTTGTTAAACTATGTATAAGTTGATGAAACAGTTTGTATGAATTTTTCCTTTTTGTACCTTTTCCAAAAATCAATAGAAATTAAAACTTGTTACATCACTGAATTGAGAGAAATGCCTACTCGCTGTTTTCTGTTCCTTAGTCAATTGCTGTACTTTTACTCCCTGAGAAGTCTCGGATGAGACTTTGATAAAGCTTTCTTAAAACCTAAGGAAATTATGTCTACAGATTTACCCTTATTATGAACTTTTAAAAAGCCGTGTTGATTATCTGCGAGCAAGGTTGGTTCCTCCAAAGGTTTATCTTTAATAATGGTTCCACTATCTTCCCCAGAATAGATGTTTAGATGACAGGATTATAATTTCCTGGATTTCCTCTTGAACACTTTTTTTTACAGTTGGATTTATTTGTCCATCTTCCTGTCCTCAACTACAAAACCAAGGACAGTCAGTGCCAAGTATATTTTTGTTAGGCAGTGTAATCTCAACTTTAAGCTTGAGTGTGTGCCATCAGGACCCAGTGATTTATCAATGTTTAATTTGCCATTAAAACCTACCACTTCTTTAATCACCACTATTTCCATAATTTCCTTAGACTCCTTTCTTGACAACAGAAGAAGAGTTGGCTTTTCTACCCTGCTTTTGTCACCCATTTAAGGGGACTCAGAGCAGCTGGCAAAGCTTTCCATTCTTCTCCCCACAACAGAACACCCTGTGAGGTATGTGGGGCTGTGAGAACTCAGAACAGAACTGTGACTAGCCCAAGGTCACTCAGCTGGCTTCATTTGTTTGTTTGTTTGTTTGTTTACATTTCTATCCCGCCCCATACCCTAAGGTCTCTGGGCGGGTAACAGCCAATTAATCACAAGATACACATTAAAAATGAAAAGTAAATTAAAAACAATATAGACATAAAATATAGATTAAAAACACCTAAAAGTTCAGTAAATTTAGAACAGTACATTCCCTATTGTTCCCATGAGTTCTCATCTTGTTTGTAGTGCCTGTGATTAGGGAAGGAAGAGAATATAATCATCTCGTCTTAGCCAAAGGCCAGGGTAAAGAGGTGGGTCTTTACCGCCTTCCTAAATATCTGTAAGGAAGGGGCATGACGCACCTCAAGAGGGAGGCTATTCCATAATTTGGGAGCTATCGCTGAAAAGGCCCTTACCCGGGTGCCCACCAGTCTCATTAATGAGGGTGGTGGGATGACCAGGAGGGCTTCACCACTTGATCTTAAGGCACGGGCAGGTCGATATGGGAGAAGGCGCTCCTTTAGATATTTGGGGCCCAAGTCATTTAGGGCCTTATAAGTCAGAGTTAACACCTTGAATTGGGCTCGGTAGTGAATTGGTAGCCAGTGCAGCGCTTTTAAAACTGGCGTGATGTGCCTCCGGCTAGCTGTTCCGGTCAACACTCTGGCAGCTGCGTTCTGCACTAGCTGCAACTTCTGAACCGTCTTCAAGGGCAGCCCCATGTAGAGAGCATTACAGTAGTCCAATCTAGAGGTTACCAGAGCATGGATAACTGTGGCCAAGTCGTCTCTCTCCAGAAATGGCTTCAGTTGACGTACCAGCCGCAGTTGGGAGTAGGCACTCCTGGTCACAGCCTCCACCTGAGCTTCAAGCATCAGCGCGGAGTCCAGGAGTACCCCCAAGTTACAGACCTGTCCCTTCCAGGGCATTGCAACCCCATTAAGGACAGGGTATCTCCCAACTACCCGGACCCGAGACCCTGTGACACACAGCACCTCTGTCTTGTCTGGATTCAGCTTCAATTTATTGGCCCTCATCCAGTCCATTACTGCCTCCAGACACCTGTCAAGTACTTCAACCGCCTCTCCTGATTCAGATGGTACGGAGAGATAGAGCTGGGTATCATCTGCATATTGATGACACTTCACTCCAAAACTCCTGATGACCTCTCCCAGCGGCTTCATATAGATGTTAAATAACATGGGAGATAAGATTGACCCCTGGGGAACCCCACAAGTGAGTTCCCAGGGTGTCGAATTGGTGTCTACCACAGTCACTGCTTGGAATCTGCTCTGGAGATAGGAGTGGAACCAATGCCATGCAATGCCTCCCACTTCTAAACTCCGTAGTCTCTCCAGAAGGATACCATGGTCGATGGTATCAAAAGCCGCTGAGAGGTCCAGGAGAACCAACAGAGTAGCATTCCCCCTGTCTCTCTCCTGGAGTAGGTCATCAATCAGGGCGACCAAGGCAGTTTCCGTGCCATGACCGGGCCTGAAGCCAGATTGAAATGGATCCAGATAATCAGCTTCTTCCAAGCATGCTTGCAGTTGAACAGCGACAGCCCTCTCCAGGACCTTGCCTAAAAAAGGTATGTTAGCCACCGGGCGATAATTATTTAGATCTTCTGGGTCCAGGGAGGTCTTCTTCGGGAGAGGGCGCACCACAGCCTGTTTCAGAGCCAATGGGACCACCCCCTCCCTCAGAGAGGCATTCACCACCTCCTGGATCCACCCGGTCATGCCTTGTTGGCTAGCCTTTATCAGCCATGAAGGGCAGGGATCCAGAGAGCATGTTGTCGGCCGCACCCCCGCAAGCAGCTTGTCCGCATCCTCAGGCCACAATAATTGAAACTGATCCAAATAAATTGGACCAGACAGTTCTCTGGACACCTCATTTGGGCTATGTCTAATAGTGGCATCTAATCCCCTACGAATTTGAGCGACTTTATCCTCAAAGTGCTTTGCAAATTTGTCACAGCAGATATTTGGTCCTGGCTTAAATTTCTTTGAGTTAGGTTTTATAAGACCATTCACCACTCTGAAAAGCTCTGCTGGACGGCTACTTGAGGATGCAATGGTGGCGGAGAAAAATTTCTTTTTCACCACCGTCACCGCCACATGATAGGCACTATCTCTCTGCGGAGATCGCTTCCGCAAAGTCACGCCCGGCGCAGTTATTTAAAACAATTAGGCACTTGACCATCCTTCCGGGAAATCAAAATTTATCAAAGTCGGGAATTGGCTGTGAGGCCTTTGCGACTTTTTTCACGGATAAAATCTCTAAGCTCCGCCTTGACCTCCCCCCCACAGCTGATACAGCAACGGAGCTGGGGGCTCGTAAATCGTCGATAGGTCCGGTGTGGGATTGCTTCCACTTACTTGATCTGGCAGAAGTAGAGAAGGTGCTTATAAAGGTAAGACCCACCACCTGTTCACTTGACCCATGTCCTTCATGGTTGATCAAGGCTAGCAGTGAGACATTGGGTGCCCATCTCCGCGAGATCATTAATTCCTCCTTGGAACAAGGAGTGTTCCCAGATATCTTAAAGGAAGCGGTGGTCCGCCCCCTACTAAAAAGACCTGGTCTGGATCCTGATGATCTGTCCAATTATCGCCCAGTATCTAACCTCCCATTCCTGGGGAAAATAATTGAGAGAGCGGTGGCGGAACAACTACAACTATTTCTAGATGCAGCTGCGGTCTTGGACCCTTTTCAATCGGGGTTTAGGCCGGGTCATGGGACTGAATCGGTTCTTCTGGCTCTCACGGATGATATCCGGAGGCAAATTGATCGAGGCGGTTCAGCGCTGCTGATACTGCTAGATTTAACAGCAGCCTTTGATGTTGTAGACCATGATATTCTGGTTCATCGCCTCATAGAGGCTGGAATTCAGGGGACAGTTCTTGCCTGGTTTTCATCATTCCTCCAGGGCCGGGGGCAACGAGTAGCCTTTGGGGGTCAGAGTTCCCAGAGGTCCCCCCTTCAATGTGGTGTCCCCCAGGGTGCACTTCTTTCCCCAATACTCTTTAACATCTTCATGCGCCCCCTGGCTCAGTTGATTCGGAACTATGGTCTGATCTGCCACCAGTATGCTGATGACACGCAGCTCCTTTTGTTGATGGAGGGTCGGTCGGCCCCTGCCCCAGACTCCCTCTCCCACTGCCTAGAAGCCATTGCGAACTGGTTAAGAGGCAGCAGGCTGAAACTAAATCCATCAAAGACAGAGGTGCTTTGGCTGGGTCGTGGGGTTGAACCTAGTAATTTACAGCTGCCTCCTTTTGAAGGAAGCCTTCTATCAACACTCCCTGTCGTCAAGAGCTTAGGGGTCCATCTGGACTCTAATCTTTCTATGGAGACCCAGGTGGCACGCTCAGCCCAGATGGCATTTTTCTATCTAAGGCAAGCCCGGCAGCTGGCCCCTTACCTCTTCCATTCTGATTTAGCCACCGTGATTCACGCGACAGTAATTTCTAGGCTAGATTATTGTAATTCCCTTTATGCCGGTCTTCCCTTGGGCTTGATCCGAAAGTTGAAACTGGTCCAACATGCAGCAGCCCGCTTGTTAACAGGCACTCCTCGTGGGGCCCACATCACGCCTGTTTTACGGGAATTACATTGGCTGCCTATTGAGTTCCGAATCCGGTTTAAGGTGTTGGTTGTGACATTTAAAGCCTTACGTGGGCTGGGGCCTTCGTACCTGCGGGACCGTCTGGTCCTCTATACACCCAGGAGAACATTACGGTCATCATCAGACCAAAGTCAGTTACAGGTCCCTAGAGTCACCGAGATACGCCTGTCAGCCACTAGAAATAGGGCTTTTTCGTGTCTTGCCCCTTCCTGGTGGAACTCCCTGTCTGTGAGCACTCGAGCCATCCAAGAACTGCCTAGGTTCCGAAAGGCGTGCAAGGCAGAGCTGTTTCGTCTGGCTTTTGGCTAGTAGAAGATCAGCCACAGGTTGGTCATGAGATCTCTGTTTCCCGGTCATATTTTTCTATGATACTGCTCTGTGGTTGGGAATTGGTCTGTTATGGGGGATCTGGGTTTTATTATGGTTTTAAAGACTATTTTGATTGATGTTTTGTATTTGATGCACAATTTATGCCTGTATTGTACTATCGGCATTTTATATGTCTATATTGTAAGCCTGTATTGTACTATCGGCATTTTATATGTCTATATTGTAAGCCGCCCAGAGCCCATTTGTGGGGTGGGCGGGGTATAAATCTCAGAGTAAAGTAAAGTAAAAGTAAATAGTGTGCTCTTACATGTGTTCGGTCAGACTCACAGCCGGATTTACGCCACCTTCGACCTTCCTGTTTCATGGCCCGTAGCTCCATGGAATACCAAGGGGCTTTCCGGGCTCCACAGGCATGCCGAGGGCACTTGGGAGCGATCGTGTCAATAGCTCTGCTCATCTCCCGATTCCAGAGAGAGACCAGAGCTTCGACAGGAGCGCCAGTCATACCAACCGGGAAATCCCCAAGAGCATTCAAGAATCGCTCGGATTCCATAAGTCTCCGAGGGCGGACCATTTCAATAGGTCCCACCCCACAGATGGGAGCTGTCATTGCAAGTCCAAAACTCACCAGCGAGTGATCCGTCCATGACAACGGGCTGATAGTCAGCCCTCCTATCAACGGATACTCACCAATCCGCTCTGAGGCAAAAACCAAATCAAGGGTATGGCCTGCTACATGAGTCGGGTCAGAAACAAACTGAGACAGCCCCATGGTTGTCATGGAGGACATGAAGAACTGAGCTGGTCCACTGAGCATAGTCTCGGCATGGAAGTTGAAATCCCCCATCACCACCATGGCAGGGGATTCCAGCACCACATCTGAGACCACCTCAGCCAGGTCAGATAGGGAGGATGCTGGGCAGTGGGGTGGACGGTACACCAACAGCATCCCTATCCTGTCTCTCTGGCCCAACAACAAAGACAGGCTTTCAACCCCCATTACAGTGCGAACTGGCCGTCTGATGAGGGAGATGGAAATCCGATGGACTACAGCGACACCCCCTCCCCTCCCTCCTGGTCTTGGACAGTGCTGCACTCAATATCCTGGAGGACACAATTGGGTGAGACAAGGCCCACCCACTTCATCTGTCCAGGTCTCTGTAATGCATGCCAGATCAGCTCCCTTTTCCAGAATCAAATTGTGTATGATAGATGTTTTATTCCGGGCCGATCTGGCATTCAAAAGCAACACGGTCAGAGCAGGAGGCGGATTGGCATGACACCCCAAACACTGCTGGTTGGGAGGCAGAACAGAAGGGGTAATAGCTTTTATGTATCTACTACCCCTTCTTTTAACCTGTCTCTTCCGCCTCCCATCACCATATCTCCCTCTGCCCATTACCTTAGCGATATTTGCCCCCTGTTCCAGTTCTTCCTCTCTTGCCTGCTCTTGGCACATGGTCCCTCCCACAGAGCTCAGTCAGTCTTCTAGTGGGGTGATTATATCAGGTTCCCAGTAAATGCAACCATTTTTATTATACTTGGGAGAGGAGCTGGATTTTATCCAGGAAGTAGGATCATTTTGTCCCATCTCATCAGCTTCTAGGTATAGAAAGTTAAGATATTCTTGTCTTGTCCAGTTTTTTACTTTTATCTTGCTGTCTGCTAGTTTCTTTCCTCCACTATGGGTTTGCATATGGATATCGTACACCTTGTTAGGCGTTTTCTCTGTTGCACTCTGAGGTGGTGGTGCTTGTGGAACAGATGTTGGGGGCATCGGTGCATTTATGGAGTCCTTGAGCATGTTAAATAGGTCTCCTAGATGATCAATTATTGCTATTTTCTCATCCCTATTTAGTTTTTCAAAGGTTCTGAAAAGGGCAAATTCATCATCATCCCAAGATGTCATTGATCTGACAGCAGTCGGCAAGACGTTCTTAGTGATGACTTCAAGTAATTCTGTCTTGCTATTATCGTGCGGTTTCTTCCAACTGGGGTGCACTGTAGCACAAATCTGAGGTGTTGTCCCCAGATGGTTTGTCTTGGGGGCATTCTTCATGGTAGTAGGTTCAGGCTCACGCCTTAATGTACAATTTCCAAGAAGAGGCCTAATTCCAGTCTCCATGAACACTCTATTTATAAAGATTCCATATTTGTGGTGCAGATGTTGATGCATGGAGAGAAGGATCTGTAGGATTGATGGACTAGCAAAGGTCACTATGAGTCGTTTGTAAAATCCATTTTTCGGAAGCCATAGGACTTTTTAAAGATCTAGATGTCTCACTGGTGTATCTAGTAAGAGACCCAAAGAAAGGAGTACGCAGCTTTTATTACCCCATCTATTCCAATTCAAAAAACTCCATGAGATACAAAGTTCCAGTTGACAGGGGTCCAATATGAGTCTGGTTGTTTGATTTTGTCTGGGCACCAGCAGTGGCTTCTTTAAGTTTCCCAGCTGCTCTTTTGGCACTGTTCCAATTGGAGACTTCAAGAGCTCAGCAGAGTTAAGGTTAGTGCATTCTATTTTTCTTTGAATAATCTCTAATTTAGCACATAAGAAATTCAAGGTGTCATGAATCAGAAATGATTGTTTAGCAAACAGGTCATAAACCGATGTAGTTTCCTTGAGCTCTGTCAGATTGGACAAAATGCTATTTTCTCCTTTTAACACTTCGTCACAGCTATCTCATGGAGGAGTGCAGAATCAAGCCCGGTATTCCCAGATAAGAGTCCGGTTCCCTGACCACTAGACCAGGGTGAAGGGTCTGCCACAAATTCTCTTCTCTGAAGACAGAACTTTGCTTGCTAAAGGAGAACTTGTAAGAAACTTTAAAGAGAGGGCAAGTTGCACTTCCTTGATTAACTGTACAATATATTTGATTGATCAGCTGTTCCTGCTTCCTTAAAAAATAAAGAAGAATTAGAAAAAAAAGATCTGCAGAATGTGTGGGGAACTTTGCACAAAGATGTATAATGCAGGAAATTTTTGTGGACTGACACTGACCATGTGCTTGAGAGGCTTGTATGGTCACATGGTCATTTTCATCTATGGAAATTCAGGGTCAGTCCTGCATTACAAGGACCATGGAAGAAGGAATAAAATGACCCCTCTATCATTTCATACCCATTCTCACAAATTACCAATTAATCTACTGCCACAGGAAATGGTTGTATGAAGTTCAACACTGCAGTTTAGTAGACTGTTGGATAGGGCAGCAGTTGGTGTACCTGCCAACCTTGGAAAAAGATATAGGGACAATATGCTGTGCAACGTGTGACACCATAACTGCATCACACACACAACTGGCAGGCATTCTGTGCCTAGTTAGTAGATGGCAACAATCCAAAGCAACAATTTAATCTCAGAAGCTAAGGAAGGTCAGAGGTATGGGAGACCTGCAGATTCTTCTTCTGACAAGAGGGCTGGACTTGATTTCTATGCTCCCTTCTGATCCATTATATTTTATTACTATAGTAGAAATAAAATCAGAACTTTTGGGGGGGAAATAATACCTTAATAAATGCTGAAAACTGAATTTTCAAAAATGTCTGAACTTTTGTGCAATTAAACAATGGATTAAATGAAAAGAAGCCACATTCTCAGCCATGACAAGGTAAAGTTCCAGAACACATGCACAAACTTTGGTGGTGCAGAAATCACAGGGATACAATCTGAATACAAACTCCCCCTCCTTCAAAAATGTGAGACAACAGTCAGTCTCTAGCAAAAATATCAGATTTAAATATCACCTTTTATATGCCTTTCTGGATTAGTCAAAAGTGTATACCAATCTTTTGTAAGGACATCTACAGGATCATATCCCTGGGATATGTCACCCATAGGGATGTGCATGAATATTCCAAATATTCGTTATTTGTACGAACTTGGACATTCCTATATGAATCAAATGTCCAGACATTTGTACTTTAATATTTGTACGAATGCAAATATTTTCAATTATTCGTATGAATAATTCAGACATTCATATGTGTATCTATCCATACACATTTTGTGCACATATGTATGGATACATACGGATACCTATGAGATGAAAATGGGATGCGTACAGGATGAATACATGGTATGTACGGATGTGTATGGATGTGTACTGTATGAGATTCCTATCATTGGATATGTATTGAATATTCAAATGGATAGATACAAATGTATTTGTATGTGTTCTAATGTTCAGACATTCTTTATTCATATGAATTCGGATGTTCAAATATTCAATTTGTTATGAAACAAATGTTGAAAATTGCATCCGTGTGCACCCCTTCTTACTGGGCATAAAAGGGGATCTGGAAGCCTAATGTTCAGGTGTGATCGTAGGGTCACAATCCACCAAACCACTCCATCAAGGGCTGGACTGAATTTCACAAGCTGGGAATCACTAGGGAAGAAGAGATACCATTGTCATCTCCCCCTCTATGGCTTCTGAGTGATAATGTTGCTAAGATATGGGGCATTCCAGCCTTAAGAGCTTCATCTGGCATTTATGCAAGTTAGATCAGTTGAATTTAGACTTATTAATCTGTGAATCGTAATATTTATTTATTTAATTAATTAATTTCTATCCTGCCCTTTACCTGTACGTCTCGGTATCCTGCTTGGCTGGGACCTAGAAAATATTTTTGCTGATTAATGTCCAAGTTCTCTGGAACCTTCCTTCCTTCCTTTGCTTACTACAGACAAGCTCCCAAGGAAGTGAAGACGGGGATAGTTCTGGCATCCTGACTTTAGGACACCGGATCTATCGCCAACGTTGTCAGTGCTTCAGTAAGTGCTGGTGAGGCGCAAATGGCAGCGTTCACAGAACCGTGGCAACAATGCCAACACAGTGTAGCGCTAACCACACATGTGCCACCCCTCCCCAGACTCTCCTCGAACCTCTCGAATAGAGCCACACGTGACTGCTGGGAGCATAGGTGCACTCTGGGGAAGCCCTGCACGTCTGGAGCTGCAGATGGGGAAGCAGCAACTCTGCACAATGTAGATGGTCTGTGCAGGACTTCCCAAAGAGTTCCCCCAGCAGGTCAGTGTGAAAAGGCTTTGCTGTTTTTATCTATCTATCTATCTATCTATCTATCTATCTATCTATCTATCTATCTATCTATCTATCTATCTATCTATCTATCTATCTATCTATCTATCTATCTATCTATCTATCTATCTATCTATCTATCTATCTATCTATCTATCCCACCGTATACCCGGTAGGTCTCAGTATCCTGCTTGGCTCAGACCTAGAAAGTATTTATTTATATTTCTATCCTTCCCTATACCCATGGGTCTCAATATCCTGCTTGGCTAAGACCTAGAAAGTATTTTCCAATGACTTGGAAAAGTCACCATCCACCAGGTTACCTGTAATCTTGAAGTCCTAGGTGAACCAACATATTCACTCTTGAAGCTCTCCATTCCCAGAAATACTAACAGGCATGTAACTTATCCCTTGCAGTGTTTCTTCAGTGGGTCAGCTTGTTGGCAGCCCCTCAGGGATGTTTCTCACATTCAGTGCTTGAGGATGAGGGACAAACTTCAATTGACTGGTGGCTTGGACATGACCAGTTGTGTCCTGGCTCACAGTTGTCATCCCAAAGCGCAGTCAATAATACTCAGCTATGCTAGGGCTAAATAGCTGAAGGCCCAGTGTCTTCAAAAGTATTGCAAAAAGAGTGTACGGTGCTATCGTGGCATATTATATCACGTCAAACCAGATGACTGAACTCAGTACGAAAACCCCAAAATTCTAAACCCACCTCAGTTCAGAAGTGAGCTGACTGAGCTGAACCAGCTTGTGGTGATCCTGGTCATGGTGAACCTGGCTTGCACATCTATGCCAATAGAGTCGACATGAACTAGTTACTCTTGCACTGGACTAAGAGTGTTTCTGCACCTGCCTTCCCATCTGTTGGTTGGGAAGAGTGCAGAACAGACTCATGTGTACTAGCATTTGCACTAGGAAATGCTAGTACACAGTAGCTTACCTGTGACGTACCCCAAGTCCGGACACTTACTTTTATCTGGTCACATGTCCAACTCCTGGTAATGCACTGCCATTTTGATTGTGGCACTGTTGCTATGGCAACAACAATGCTCTGCACATGTATAGTCATGTCAGGGGTCGTTGGAGGTGACAAGGTGCCTGCACAGCACCTTAGAAGAGCCCTCACACTGGAAATGGTGCGACTGGTCATGGCACGGATAAGGCGGGGAATGATTGGGGAAGGTTAGTTTGCATGTGGTGCACAGTTTCTGAAAATGAGGGGTAAACTGAAGAAATCTTGTCCAACTTCACTTGTGAATGAAAATCAAAAATGGCAGCTTGCCTTAAAGCAACTAGAATGCTAACTAACAGCAGACACATTGCCAGAAACAGAAGATGCAAAAGCACTTTCCTCCCAACTGGAAAAAGGCAATTGTTAAATAAAGATTGGAAAGAATCTATCAAGGGCACCGAGGAACAATTTAATGGTATTATCTTTATAGTTATTGTGATGCAGGAGACAGCATCTGCTTCCTTCAATCTTCCAACAAGAAATAAATCTGAAATAGAACTCTGACTAGAAGTGCTCTACCTTGAAGTACAGATACTGGATTTACAGTCCTGATCATACAGGTCTAATCACATGTGTGTGATTAGAGAGGGGGCAGAAAAAGCTAATATCATTTATTTTATTCTTGCGTGCTGGGCTGATATACTAAGTAGCTGCAAATTGAAAAAAAAAGAGAAATTCAGCACACCCACTGAAGCCTTTGCCAGTGGCCACCTCCGCTGCAACCACTATGAGATATTATTGTTGCATTTGAACATTATAATACTATGCTGCAAAAATGTCAAAAATGAGTAAACCTCCATACATATGTGCTGCACTTATCTTTTATCACAAATCCTCCAGAAAGAAAATCATGTTGCTTAACAAAGAGAATCATTATGCTCAATCACACTTAAACTTCAAAAAGGGGGATATAAATACCAATGGGGTTCCCCCTGTGTACTGATAATAACCCACACTGGAAAACAATTTAAAGCATACAATAAGGAAAGGATGATAGGAGAGGTGGAAACTAGATAGGAGTTGAGTACCCAAGGCTTATTTTGTCCTGTGTCTATGGACTTGACAACAGCCTTATTAAATAACTTCCTGCTTATTTGTATTATTTTTGGGGCAGTTATGCCATGTTCCAGGTTTCTTCCGAGAACCAAAGGTTTTGGATGTAGCTTTGATATCCATCTTCAGAGGATTTTGCTCTTGGAAGAGTCAAAAGCAAATGGTGTCTTCCTAGATCTTGTTTCCCTTCTTAAAGATGTCTCCTGTTTGTCTGGCAGTTCTTTTCTTTGTGTTGTTTATGAAGCATTGGTCTTTTCTTGGTTGTAATCTGTCGATGCTGTTTCTTTGGGTGGAACTGTTAATGGCAGGTTGTTGAGGCTTTCCTGTTTATTATGTATTAGCATAATCCCTGGGGGCAGGTGGATTGTGTGGTTGCTGAGCTAGGGTGTGAATTTCTGTTTTGCTTTTTTCTGTATAGAGGTTTCCAGATGCTTCTGAGAAACAGGCTTTGGGCCCTTTTAAGGTTGTGGAGATGTTTTATTTCACTTCCTGCTCTTTCTGATGAGCTCACTCTCAGAAGCCTGAGACGTTTTCGCACGGGGCTGAACGGAACGCGGAAAAGACAGCTGCGGACACGTCATCCGCATTGCCCGCGCGCGGCTTGCGTTCCGACGTGTCCGCAGCTGTCTTTTCCGCGTTCGAAATGTAGAGCACTTTAAAGTGCTCTACATGCGTTCCAACGCGGACGAGCCGCCCGCAGCCGTTCGGGAGGAGAAGCATTCGCGCCTGCTTCTGTCTCCCGAACAGCTGCGGGCGCGCCTCCGACGCCGCGCGGCTTTGACAATCAGCTGTTTGACAAACAGCTGATTGTCGATCTGCCTCCGCGGCTGTCTCTGCGCCCCTTGCCGGTGTTTGCCGGCTAAGACAGCTCCCGGCGCTTTGCGCATTCGCACACAGACGCTCCGGAACGCGTTTACACGCGTTCTGGCGCGTCTGTGTGTGAACGGGGAAAGCGCCCGGAGCTGTCTTAAGCTTTCCGCCTGAACGCGTTCCGTTTGGAACGCGATGCAGTGCGGAAATGCCTCAGGTTGTGTAAATTTTTCTAATAAAGTAATAAGTTAGAAAATGCTCTTTCCTTTTTTACCTTTATTAGGATGTTTTTTTTAAAAAAAACAATTAAAAATCAAGTTAGTGACTTGCTATACAATTTGTTGCTGCTTGATTTTGCTCAGCAGGATGAAGAACAACATGCCCTGGTCCTGTCTCAGTTTTCATTCCTATTACTCATTTTAGAGACAAAATTATTAATGCTGTAATTCTAAATGGCTGAGATGCTTTTTGTACAATTGCTTTTGGCAGTTAAGTGATAGTATTCTAGTTTTGCTCAACAAGGCATAAAGTTACAAAATATTATGCAAATGCAGCAATTGTAATAAAACTGACTAATGAGTTTTACAGGCAAATTATTTGCTTGTGTCCACTACTCAAGCTAGAATCATTGATCATTCTAACTTGCAATTATACATATTGCTTCAGCACAGCTTTAAGCACTTCTCAATTTGCAATTTATGATATGCATCATTATAGGTTTTGAGTAATAGAAAAAGAAAAATAGAGATAGGCAAAACCAGTCATTTTCTAACTCTAAATTATTCCTTGAATAATTGTGTGTGTTTTTTCTGCAAGGGTTGTACAAAAATGACAGAGATTTCTTTATTGTGTTTTCCCAGCTACTGAGCTATCATTTTGATATGCTCAGTAAAAGAGAGCACACACATCCAAAGTAAAAATGGATAGGATATGACTTTATTTTCTATGTTACCTCTTTCCAAGGAAGGCAAGGGAACAGCATTCATGAATGAATTCAAAGCAAAAAAATGTTCTGTTGATAAAGAACTGATGACCCAAGCAACACTCAATCATTGGATCAGAAATATTTTTAACATGTAGAGCCCAATTTCTAAAACTACCCATTGGATCAGAAATATTGAGCATATGGTTGGAGAGGCTATGATGGACCCCTCCAAGGCTGTGCTTCCACAACCCTCCACAACTTTGTGTCAGATGGAAATCACAACCTACTAGGGATGTGCACAAATATTTGAAGACATTCGAAATTCAATCAAATTTGTCCAAATTTCGACATTTGAATTCGAACCGAATGTCCATAAATTTGAGTTTAAACATTCAAATAAATTTTGAACTTTTGAATCTATTTGTTTGAATTATTCGGACATTCATTTGCATACTTCTTCGTACATGATGCATGTGTGCACATACACATCTTTCCCATATCCGTACGCATTTGTACGGATCCATACAGGATGAAGACAGGTGTGATATGGGATAAATAATGGATGCATACAGACGTGTACAGATGCATATGTGATGCGTAATAATGCGTACAGGCACATAAGAATGCTGTCAACATTTGTAAGGGCAAAGTCAAGCTGAAAATTTGAACAAATAGATTTGAATTTGCATAATTTGAATTGAATTTGGGTGAATTTGCATTTTAAAGATTTGAATTGCATTGCATTTGTGCACACCCCTTCAATCTACACAAAGTTATGACCTTTTGTGGCTAAACAGATTTGCTTTGTTTCTAGTTAACCCACCAGAAGTTAGAGGTCATTAGATACGGTCCAGGAAAATGGTAGTTCAATTGTAGAATATCTACTTTGTATACAGAAAGTCACGGGTCCAGTTCCTGACATCTTGCTCTAGACAGCACAGCACTGCTGTATCTTTGCCAAGAACTCTGCATTAAAGGCTTCATAAAGTCACCAAAAGTCAAACTCAACTTAAGAGTGCATTGCATTTATTGTTGTTGGGTACCACCAAGATGTGGCTGACTCCTGCATCTCTATGCAGATTTCCTGGCAAATATAGAGAGGTGGTTCGCAGTTGCCTACTTCTGGGGAGAGTTTGGTGTTTCTCAGATCAAAACCCTCTATTTCCCAGGATGTTTGCTCTACAATTGAGTTACAGCCATTTGCATGTATATTTACCTATGTACTATTAAAAAGTGGTCACTGGAAGTTGGAAAGAAGGCAGAAGACTACTTTATCCTTGGCATCAACAACTATTTGCATAGGCTCTGGTTTCATTTTCTGCCAAAATCAATGTGATAATGAGAATAGGCAAAATAACATAGAACAGAAAGAAGTCACAATTGCCTGCTTCATTCTCATCCATAATCTTTTAACATAATCTTTTCCAAAGGAGGGATTCTGCAGTTATAACCCCAGCTGCTGCGTTTGTGTGTGTGTCACTTTGTTGATTCTGCTTGCTGTGTTGCAGGAAAGTTTGGGAAATTCTTTTGCTTTCAGGAACAGAGACATTAGCAGGGCCAGAGAGGGCTTCAAAAATAATTGCCATCCTTTGTTAAAAGTTATTTACTTTTGATGATCCTTCATTTTCTTTTGTATTCATTAATTATTATTTCCCAAATTTGATCCAACTATTTGCGTAGCTTAAGTTTCTCCTCCAGTGACCATTTCTGGTGATAACAATGTGGTTATCATGTAGAAACCAGTGCAGTAAAGTTTTATTATGTTTATGAAGCTGAGACAGTACTATTCCAGAACATGGTTTTCAGTAGTTGAAACCGGCAGGCCTGACTTGTTCCAGCCTACAGGTTTTCAGAGTCAAGAGCTTCACTTTGGAACTGAAACATTAGCACTTCATACAGAACATGCTCTTGAGTACGAGTAAAGGTCTTGAAGTGGGCCTGTGCTGGTGCAGCACTTACATAAAGCAGGTACTAGGGCATCGTAATGACAGCGCTGAAGCATGTACAGTCGGAGGGCACTGCAAACAAAATGGTGGCATGCTGAAGATGTCTGGCCCCAGGACTGGTCCCAGGGGAGTGACCAATCATGTTGGGCTTAGGCTGTAAGTGACTAGTGTCGCAAGGGCAAGTGCTAGTCAATGTTGGGTGATTGCACTCCCTTCCCACCCAGCGGACGGGAAGGGAAGTGCGAAATCACCCATTCTCCACAGCTGGTATAAATGAGTCTGTGTTTTCTTAAAAGTGTTGCCCTATTTTTAGTATGAGTTGGAGAATCACAGGTGGAGCTCCCTTCTGCGTATTCAGCTCAGCAGCATCATTGCCAGTATCATCATCATCAGTCTGTATAGATGAAATAACAATTCCACAGGTACAAAAACACAACACTGTTTGGAACTCATTCCATTCTCTGAATGTAGCTTATTGATTCCTGAATCCTTGGTTAGGGTTCCAATTTTAACAGTGGGCAAACATTCCAGAATTGGTGGACCCCAACATTTTCCCAGCATCTTAACTCTATAAAGACAACGATCTCTGTAGTGTTGACCTTCAGACAGAGAGCACTAAGACCATCCATCTAAAAAATTACAGGGATATTATAAAGCCTTCACTTAAGTTATTTATGCAACAAGAAAAAGGGAGAGGTCAGGATATCGATTTTCATAAAATGCCAGCAGCTCAGGAATGAAGATTTATTTATCTATCGAAGACATGAGACACATACTATATATGTTTAGGTGCGATTGACTGTGTTTGCTGTACTATTATATTCTATATGGCACACAAACATCCCATTTTGCAGTTAAAGTAGTTTATGATTATCTCAAGGCTATGCTAGGAAACTCTTTGGGGTTGTTGGTACTAGAAAAAGAATCTTGCCTAGGATAACAAAAATATCAGTAACAAAATCATCATGAAATTCTTCCGCAAATAAACCACGAAGCTGCATTTGTCTCCTTCATTGTGCATGCATGCTACATATTTTTTCAATAAGAATAAAGCATTTATCAGCATTCTGAAAACATAGACAAGCCATTCCACTGTGTAGGGGCTATCACTGAGAAGGCCCTGTCTTCGGTACCTATCTCATTAGCTTCTGATAGTGAAGTTGTCTCAAAGGGATCTTAAGGGCCTTTCTGCACATGTCGTTTTCTGGCGGAATGGTTCTAAAAAAGAATCTGTCTCAGCTCTCCGTCTTTGACAGCTGGGCATGCGCCAGCAGGGCCAGATGGGAAAACGGATTGGGGTGGGTGCTGTGCGAATGCACCAGCACCCATCCCAAACTAGCCCTGCCGGCACATGCCCAGCTGTCAAAGACGGAGAGCGCATGCTCTCCGTTTGACAGCTGGGCCGCCCACCAGGCTGTGCCATTGTCTCTTTCAGGAGCTCCCATGGCGCGGCCGGCTGCCGCCTTCCCTGGCTTTTCCGCGGCCGGCTGCCGCCTTCCCTGGCTTTGCCCCTTGTCTTTGACAGGGAAACTGAAGCAGAAATCCCCCACCCCCGCCCAGGGTTTCACGAGCCTGATCGGGGCCTTCCCTGGCTTTCCCCTCGCAAGAGAAAGGGCCACACCCCCTTCTCTTGCCAGGGGAAGCTGAAGCTGCCACCCTGCACCCAACCCGTGGCCATGTGGTCGCATTTGGGGTGATTGCCTGGTTGCTGGTGGGGCGACTGTGAGAGCAGTGTGGCCGGCGTCCATTGAGCCTAGGCGCTCCACAGCCTACATTTCCCAGGAAGCCTCACGAGGGTGGCTGGCCAATGGGAAGGAGCCAGCCACCCTTGTGAGGCTTCCTGGGAAAGGTAGGCTGTGGAGTGCCTAGGCTCAATGGACGCCGGCCCTGCTGCTTTCACAATCGCCCCACCAGCGACCAGGTAAGCACCCCAAATGCAACCACGCAGCCACGGGTGGGGTGCGGGGTGGCAGCTGCAGCTTCCCCTGGCAAGAGAAGGGGCCGTGGCCCTTTCTCTTGCAAGGGGAAGGCCCCGATCGGGCCCATGAAACCCTGGGCAGGGCGGGGATTTCTGCTTCGGCTTCCCTGGCAAAGAGAAGGGGCCATGGCCCCTTGTCTTGCCAGGGGAAAGCCAGGGAAGGCGGCAGCTGGGTGTGCCATGGCCAGCTGTCAAACAGGGAGCATGCGCTCTGCCTGTTTGACAACTGCGCATGCGCTGGCAATCCTGCTCCCCCCCCCCCCGGTGCAGAAGTGTTTGCTTCCAAACCGGTTTAAGGGGAAACGCCAGATGTAAGACCTGATTTTTTCAGGTCTTACATCTGGGTAGGATTTGGCGGCAAAATCGGTTTAAACAACCATTTTTGCTTGCCGATGTGCGGACGTGGCGTCCTCAAAGGGACCTTAATTGGGTTTCCTATGCGGAAGCCACGTCATAATCCTTCCCGCATCTGGCTCTAATTCCATTTTTAGAGCCTGTGCGGAAAAGCCCTTAAATCACAAGCTTATTTGCACTTAGGCCGGTAGTTAACAGTTAGTGAATGTCTAGTAAAGAGCATATGCATGCTGAGTAGGCTGTCACAGTCTCCAAGCGTGCCCTCCCTCCCCAGAAATTGACTAATTGTGGCTCCCAGAGGAGGACCGGCCCCCAGATCGAATAAGCTAAGTATTCAATTGGGGAGGGGGGTAACCAACATTGACTAGCGCTCCTAGTGTGGGTGCTTGTCAACGTTGGTTAATCACACTCCTTTCCCATCCAGCGGATGGGAAGGGAAGCGCGAAAACACCCAAGATCATCTCCTAGAGAAACCCAAACTTGCCCTGCAGAGAGGGGTGATGCAGAAAAATTCATGTCATGATTTGTGAAGGTGTCATCAGACTGTGGCTCTCCTTTTTTCTTCTTCCTCCATGGGTACCAGAAGGGCACTAGGTTAACGACCGAAGCTGCATTGTAGGAGCCCAGTGACTGTAGTGACTGTAGACCAACCTACACAGGGGGGCGGGCATTTCAACTGCTTCAAACATCCCTTGCACACCTTTGTGAAGTTTGGGCTAAGAACTGCAGGACAAGAACACTTTGGCTTTGCTCTTTGGCTTGTGCCAAGGGCTTTTTATATGAGGATTCAGAGTAGTAATCTGAATAGATTACATAAAGTCAGAACTTCAGTGTTTACGCAAGCTAATCAAAGCTGAATTTTCCATAACTGAAGTTCAACTTAGAAGCAGTGAATTCTCCCTCAGCCAGAATGTTAAAACTAGCTTTGCCCTGGGAATATACTCATATTACTGGCACAGTTCACAATAAAAGCTTAAATAATTAGAAAAGAAAAATAATTAGGCCTCCCAATCTGCAATTTGATCCGCACACAGCTAAATCTTCCCACCTGCAATGCACCCAACCAAAGTTAATAGACTTGCTAAGAAGTCTATGTGCTGATTGGATTAAATACAGTGGAGCTATTTAAGAAGCCAATGAATGAAAAAGGTATAAGGCATTTTAAGTTAACCTTAGAATTGATACATTGGCTTGATTTTTGTCCTAGATACAGCGTATCTGTATGAAATGCCGATCATTTCTTCCACAGCCTCTTTCCCAACTTTTTCTCTCAGTGCCAGTCTGTTTTTATTTTAAAATTTATTTTTCTAATTTGTAAAGTTATGTGCAGATTCATAAAATGCACAGAGTTTGTGAGACTGGAAAACATGCAATATGAAGTATTCTTAACAGCTAATGCAATATAATTCACCTACCAGATACATATAGGAATATAGAATGTTGAATTCAAAATATAGAAAAGGGCACTGAAATGGGTGCCTGGTCTGATTGTCCTTCATCTTATGATATCATCGCTAATAGCAAAGGATGCTGGGAGCTTTAGTTTCTACATTTATGTCCCTACATTTATGGAGTATTTAAAATGCTCCAGAATGACTCCCCCGCCCAGCCAATAGGTTGCCAGCAGTGGGACTTTCTACCAATGTATTAAGGAGACTTGGACTACTTGCTGACAGCACCTGAAGGCCCCTAGTGGCTACCTCTATCACTACAACCTTTGCTCAGGAAGTAGGTGATTAGACAATTATTGCTTATAAGCACTAATATTATAGGGTTTCCAGGTTGCAGCAGTATGTACAGGTAGATGTCCTCCTCCTCCTCCCCCCCTCCCCCCTGTACTTGTATGCTTTTGATCCAGACACTAACACCAGGCACTGATCCAGATCCATCACCCGTGGGTAGGTAAGGCAATGATGTGAGGATGAGACCTCCAGGAAAGAAGTCTAGTGCAGCCAAGAGGTGGGAGGTCTGTAGGCTGATCCTTCAACGATCCATATGTGAGCAATGAATTTAGAGCCATCACTCTCCTCCCTAAGGTATGAGCCTGGAAATGTAAGCTTTTACAAAACAATCACTGCCTCCTAGCTAGTTGGAGCACTTAGCAGCAATATTTGCTCCCATCCAGATTCCATTTCAGTTTGCTAGCTTCCATCCAGCCTTATTCAGGCATGTATGAGAACACGGGAACTGAAGGAACCAAGGGAAAGCAGCAATAAATTAACTATCACACTGTATTGTTTAACGCAAACACGGCTATAAAGGCTGGAGAAATTAATCTGTTCCTCACGGACTAATTCCCCTAATTGTCATAGATGTTCAGGGTTTGCACATCTGGGTTAAGTGACCTTGCAAGCTGCACCCTTTAGATGAAACACTGAGGAATGAAGAACTCATTCCAGACCAGATGGCTGCACTGCAATGGACTCCTCAGTCCCTATAACTCATAAAGCTTTTCCCAGCCTGCAAGCTGTAGTTCTTTCTGTTCATCCAGCATTGTTTTGGAACTTCTACAGTTCCATACAGAACAAAGAACCTAGCCGTTCAAAGCCTTTGCTGCACACATGGTTAGAAAACACATTCCCTCCTGTAGACCTCCTAAGGAGTTTGGAACTGTGTGTTCTAACAAACAGCTTCAGATTAGTGGAGCATACATCATTTGCTGCCAGTTTGAAAAGATCTGGCTAGTGGAGGTCCATTTTATGTTTTCTTCCTCTTATTTCATCCCATCTGGAGAAGGAAATCAATTTTAAGAGGTTAGATAAGATGGAAAGGTATTTCATAGATCATAAAACCAGCCAGAGATTTGTCCCTGGACTGGCTACCTTTCATTATACCTAAGTGGGAGAGAGATCATTGGCAATTGAGAAAGAGGTGGTTAGAATTATGCCCAGATGGTGACAAACCAACCTAACTATGGAACAGGTGTTGAATCGTCATTAAGATCCTCAGATATATGTCTCTCTTTCACATCTCAGCTTGGCCTTTATTTTGCAGGGTAACTGTCATGAGCCATGTATTCTGAGCTACGCTTTCTCTGTACAGTTTTGATATCTTGAGGGAGCCATTTCAAGGACTTCTGAAATGTTTCATATTAAGCATGAAAAAATTGTTATATACTAGCAATATGATAAATATATTTATATATATTTATATATATATCTCACACTAATTAATGTATATACTAAATTAAATGCATTCATCATTACATATATATATATAATCTCACAATAATTTATGTAGTAAGTTAAATGCATTCTTCATTAATTTGATAAATTTTACTGGCAATGAACAATACACCGTGCAAAACACAATGAACTATAGATTCAGCCTTTTCACTCTTTTGAAGAACTTCAGCAAGGTAGCTGCTTCATGTGCCTTTTAATTATTTTTAAAGGGTAGCATGAATAAGCAGACCTTGACAGCAGATTCTACCATTTGAAGGGCTGGAGCTAGAGGAAGGCAGTGTGTTGTCTACACATCTCTCTGCTCCTAGTTGCACTAACATGGACAATCTAAATAGGAGTGCCTATTTCCGGCAATAGCTGGTTTACAAGCTATGGCCTTTTTTGGACAGAGACAGTCTGGCCACAGTGATCCACGCTCTGATAATTTCCAGACTGGTCTATTATAATGCTGCAGAATGCAGCAACTAGACTGCAAACTGGCACTGCTGGCTGGACGCACAACGGTCCTAAAAGAACGGTGCTGGTTCATATTTGCTACAAGCTCAGTTCAAGGTGCTAATGCTAATGTCAGACAAATTAAAAGGTGCTGTGAGTTCCATACAGATTTGTAAGCCTGTCTGGATGCACCCTTGGAAGGGCCTAAATAGGCCCCAAACATCTAAAGGAACGCGCCATCTTGCCTAAGTCTTGGTTTGTGACCACTCAATAGACCACCCAAATATGTTTAAGTGATCCAGATTAAGACAATTCCCACACTTGCAGTGGTTGGAGTGTTCCAGCTGGAATGGCTCCTACAGGAACCGTTCTCAGCTGGAGTGATCCCACTGTCCTAGAAAAAGGCTATCTGTACTTGAATGGCCTGTTCTGAGGCAGGGACCTGTAATGCATGGTGTCTGAAGCATATTGCACTTCTGCCATCGCCTGCCTTCACATTCAAATTAAACTAGCAGTGCTCCCAGCTTATGAATATGGAAATTTGATCAAATCTCCACATTTTCACAGTATTTTACTTGTGGAAATAGGCCGTAAAAATGTTCAGGATGAATGTTAAAGTCCGAACATTCAAATGAATGATTTGTCAAAGAAATGAATTTTCAGATACTCCTTTTGACTGAGAATTAAAGGTGAATTTTTCATTTGTGCACATCCATACTGGGAACCTTCGTTCCAAACTTCTGATGCTGGGCCAGGATGGGCCACCAGCAACATGGGCAGCCATTGGCACGGGAAGCTGGCAGCCCAGCTCATCATGTGCCAGGTCATGTATTTCAGCCTGGCACAGCATGGGATTACTAAAGGGACTTGGAGTCTCATTGCCCAAATCCCAATTTTGTCATTTGAGAAAAGCATAATATCTGTGAATCTGATATTCACAAGGTTTTCAAGGAACCAAACCTTAGCAGTTACAGTATTTTCCTAACAAGTACCAAGAGACAACTGCAAATGTTTTGTTCATTGGTCCTAATTGAGACTCAAATGGCTTTAAAAACACTTTGCAAAGAAATATGCATGGATCTTCACTTTGTGATTTAGCTTTCTAATAACCGCAATTAATTAAATAATGCTGGTACAAATAAAAGGCATATTTTACCAACACCAAAATTTTATATATATATATATATACATAAAATGTATATATATGTATATAATTAGCAAAGCTTATTAATAGGCAATGCTGAACTATAAACATGCTGGCAAGATTCATGGTAGCTTGTTCTGTTATAATGTGATTAAAGCCCCGACTCACTATATTGTATAGTTTTCTCTGTCACCTGTATCAAAGTTGAGAGTCTTTTCCTTCACTCAGAAGTGGCATTTCTCATGATAATATGGGAGTGTGGGCACCATAAAATGCTGCTACAGTAAAGTCACATCCCTGTCCTAGAGTTCTGATTCTGCACTTGTCTTCAAATTTGCTTTAACATTGAAAATCCCTGTCATTCTGATGATGACTGTAATGTAACCTGAACTTGCGTGTCCCAAACAAGTGTGGAGACTGAATGGAATGGAATGGAGATGAAAGCAATTCAAACCTGCATGTAGACAATGCTGAAATGAAAGACAAGATGTTTCCCTTTTCAAATTTAATGAAGCCAGATAAACTGAGAATTTACTTTTACTTTATTTTAGGGGTGTGCATGAATACATTCAAATTTATTCGTTCAAATGTTAGATATGAATTTGAAGATATGAATGTTGACAACATTCATATGTGTTATACCAGTGTTTCCCAAACTTTTGACATATGTGTACCCCTTCTATAATTTTCGTAACGCCGAGTACCCCTCATAAAAAACATTAGGGATAAAAATTGTATTTTATAAAAATAATCAAAATCAGTGGAACTTACTAAACCACGATAACAGGTGCCCGGAACTAACTATTAAAGAAGTAAGTTGTCTCTGTAACAAAGTGCAGTATATTCACGCCATGTCACGCCTCACAAGACCGTTAGATAACACTGCAATTCTCCAGCGTTTAAACAGCTCCGCGGCTCAATGTCAACTGTTAACATTCCCACAGTTTAAAAATGGCTGAACACGAGCTGCACGAAGGATGCACAGAAGTTCCCGCCATAATGAGTTGCGATACGATGTACGATGGCCCCAGTTCCCGTGTAAAGACTGCAATACGCGTCTATTTCTTTCCTTGTTCTGTGGGCGCAGCTAAGCACGGTGCAGTGGATATTCCCACATGATCCCCAGCAAACTCTGGTGCAACGTGTACCCCCACCAAACTCTTCCCGTACCCCTGGGGGTAAGTGTACCACACTTTGGGAAACACTGTGTTATACGTATCTGTATGGAATTTTGTATGCATCCCATTTTATTCCATATGCATCCCATGTTCATTCCATATTATAAGCACAAAGGAGTACAGTTACGTATGATATTCATACAGACGCTTATGTACGAATGATTTGAATCATTTGAACAAATATTTTGGAACATCTGAAATTCATTCGAATGTCTAAATTTGAATGTGAAGACATTCTATTTGAATTCAGATGCCCACATCCGAACGAATTCGATCGGATTTCAAATGTTTAGAATATTTGTGCACATACCTACTTTATTTTATTATAGCAGTATGTCAAATGCCAATACAGTAATCTAGAACTGTGGTTTGTCTATAGCCTAGACTAGAATCTTGGCTCTTTCAAAGGGGGGCTTTCATCTCTTCGATAGCCATTTAAATTCCTGCAGAAAGTTATAAAAGCTACATATATTTCTAACCAACTTGTCTAGGAGGGTAGATTTATTCCAATAGATTACAGCCCAGACTATTATTAATGCCTTCCAGAACTAACAGTGAGATTATATTGCTTCCTCTTTCACAATAAAGCTTTATTACAAGATTTCGCCATGCACAAGGCTATTTAAGAATGTCTGTTCAGTTAACTATAGTCCAATTTTCCCCAGTTTAAAATGACTTTTACATCACTCTACCTTCTTAAAAAAATATCACGGCTCCCTAACATGATTTTTACAATTCATGGGAGGTATGCAATTTAGCACATGATGATAAACCATTAGGTATGTATTAAAAGATTTGCTATGAAAAAGAAAGTGTGGAATACTGCCATATGCAAAAGAAATTTGATGCAGAGATGCCCACAAGCTCCTATTGTTCATTATTTATGATTGGCAAACAGGCTTTACATTGCTTTGGGACTCTTTGTAAATATTGCTCAATTTTCAAAAATCATGTTTCCACATGGTGAATCATTCTAATTATGGAATGCTGCCTACACAGGAAAACAGAGTGCTGTTCACTTCCAAAACTACTTTTTCAGACTGCACCAAACCCACATTATTTTATTAAGAGACAGAATAGTATTGAAAAGCAAATAATGTGTCTTAAGCTAACCTATGTGCATGTAATAGATATACATTTGGATGCTAAAATGAGATCCGCGTGGTGTCATTCTGGTGCTGTGAATTTGCCATGAACGTGCAAGAACTGAGTGGTCCAGAGCACTTGTAGTTCAGTGGCTGTGCTGGAAGAATGGATGTTCACACACACAGCAGACGTCCTGCCTGCTCTATACATTCATGAGAACACTGTAGAAACAAGAGCAGGAGTAAGCGCTGTCACAGTACTTACTGCTGCTCTTCTGCTCCCATCACTGCTCATGTGACATACCAGAGTCACATATTCAGTGTGATTTACAGGTCCTGATAGTCACTCAACACAAAATGAGCCTCATCTTCACATGTTGGATGAAACTATTTGCATAGCCCGTAGCAGCAGCAAAAAAAAAAGCTAACTCAATGCTGGGAATAATTAGGAAGGGAATAGAAAATAAGTCAGCAAGGGTCATTTCGCCTCTTTATAAATCTATGGTGAGGCCACATTTGTAATATTGTGTACAATTCTGGTCACCACACCTCAAAAAGGATATTGTGGAACTGGGAAAGGTGCAGAAAAAGGCTACCAGAATGATTAAGGGGCTGGAACACCTCCCTTACGAAATCAGGCTGCAACGTCTAGGCCTCTTCAGTCTGGAGAGACGGCGTTTGAGAGGGGACCTGATTGAAGTATATAAAATTATGCACGGTATAGAAAAGGTGGATAGAGAAAATTTCTTTTCTCTATCACACAACACTAGAACCAGGGGGCACTCTATGAAGCTGATGGGTAGGAGAGTTGGATCCAACAAGGGGAAGTATTTGGTCACCCAGAGGGTCATCGGTTTATGGAATTTGCTGCTGGAAGAGGTGGTGACCGCTACCAGCCTAGATGGCTTTAAGGTAGGATTAGACAACTTTATGGATGACAGAATCAAATGCTTCCCAAGATATTTTTATGAAGCTTTGTTATATTCTTGAACCTGGGAGGTGGGTAAGCAGCTGCCCAGTGAATCCAGAGTGGATTCTAAATGGATTGAGAGTGGATTCAAAGTAGATTCAGGGTGGATTCAACACATTCTGAACTGATACGTGTGGAATACGTAGTGGATATGCATTGGTTTCATATCTAACATTCGTATGGCATTCATATGGAACATTCGTATCAAATCAAATCCAACCACATTCAAAGGGGATTTATTCAAACAAATAGAAATCTTCTTGCATTGGATTTGATACAAATTGAATGCAAAAAATAAAAATAAAAAATGTGCACATCCCTACTCCAAAATTATGAGAATACTGAAGGCTGGAGTTGTGTGGGTTGATTGAACAAAACAGTCCCAAAGAGACTTGAGGGATTTTATATTTATTTCCACTAAATATCCTATAATGATCCTATAACGTCTTACTTCAGCAGTGGAGCCCTGTCTCTGGACTTCATGCTATGTGACAGAAAGACTAAAAGTAAAAATAGAGCCCTCAGAACATGCCCCCCCCCTTCAAAAAGGCAGGATTAACAAGGTGGATTTTAGTAGGCTGCACTTATTCATCAGCACGTCCATTTAAAAGCAATGTGCTTTATAAGTGAAAGCAAAAATTCAATCTAAATTTGATGTTCCACATATATCCTGCAGCTGTGTATCTTCTATTTGTGCAGTGGTAGGTTCAATAGCACACTCTTTATTAAAATTGCTTCCAAATTCTTCAGTCAATCTCCACTGAGAGCCCCCTTGCCCCCTCATCCCGTCCCTAAATTCAGCACAAAAAGTGGGTAGACGTAGAGATGTTTAGCCATAGGAGCTCCATGTTTTTAAATAAGGTGAACAGCATGCTAAGAACAAAAAATGCATTATTCATGGAAACCTACTGTTTCTAAAGCTTAATAGAGAATTTGATTAATAGTCTCAGCACATGTCCCACATATTTTTACTCTGGTATGCATACAGATGCAACGTACAAGATTAGACACAAATTGTAATCTCCTTTTGTCTTTTATGCTTCTCAAGCATCCATGCTATGGAGGAGTTGAGTCAGATTGCAAAGCCGAGCTAAGTAACATGACATTGTTTTCATTCTAGAGAAGGCGTAGCTGGTCATCCCCTTTAGTAACTTCTTTGTCACTCTTGTTGAACAGATTTGAATCTTTTAAAGATGAAATGTACCCTTTGGCCAGTGCTTCCTTCTCTTTTCTGTCAGTGGGAGGCTTGGAATTGCATGATGCATTTCTGGTGTCACTCAGAAATGGTATTCACTAAGACTTGATGAAGTATGGAGCTCTCCTATACTGAATGAGGTTGCATCCCTATAGGGGAAGGATGCAGCCAGGTGATGGGGTGACTCACACAGAGTGGACATGAGCCACCCCTGAAATGAGACACGTGGTAAGCAAACTCCACATGCCTTGCTGGTTCAAAACCTCATGCTCACAGAACTGTGAAGTTTCTGGCCATAAAGTTGGACCCCTGTATTGGCGAGGAATTGGTTCCACATCCTACCGTGGTTACTGAAAACTGTGGATATTTGAAACATGGGGAAATTGCACTCAATTTCCCATAACTCCTCTGAAACCCCACAAGATTTCACAGGAATCATGGGAAATCCTGCTCGCGATGCACTCAGTTTCCCATAATTCCTGTGAAATCTTGTGAGATCTCAGAAGAATTACGGGAAACCTGGCACCATTTTGGGTGATTTTCTGCTGTCCTAGGCCTTGGAGGAGTTTTAGGTAGGCCTAATGGCACCCCCGGGGAGGGGGGAGCTGATCTGGTCACCGCAGAAAACTGAAACTGGGGTTACTGGATTAGTGGATGCAGGAGTCCGACTGGATTGAAAATGACCCAAGAAGGCAGAAATCAATTTGATATGTTGGCTCCTTTTTCCTCCATCATTGTACAAGGAGGTAGTACCTTGGGAAGGTGACTCCCAGAGCACTTGGAATGGTTCAGGAGTAGGAATGTGCTGGAATATTCATAACATTTGAAATTCAGCTGAATTTCGACATTCAAATTCAAATTGAATGTTGTCACATCTGAAGACTGACATTCAAATTTTAATCAAATATTTTGATACATTCGTATGAAGCTTCATGTGGGATTCATATGGGATTTGCATGCATTTGTATGGGATCTGAATGCTATTCATATGCATTCATGTATAGGATTTGTATGCTATTTGTTTTCATTTGTATGGGATCCGTATGCTATTTGTATGCATTTATATGGGATATGTATGCTATTCTTACGCATTCATATATAGAATCTCAGCCATCTGGGTGACACCAGATATACCAAAGTTTCAACCAGGAACATTTGGACCTCACCACCCTGTTTAATCTTAAATCACCAGAGTGTTTATTGCTTCCCTCAGAGTCCTTTGTAAACTTCACTGGGGGAAGAACTTCAAATTTTACTTTAGGCAAAGAATGTTTGCTAACTTAAACTGGTGGGGAAGGGATGGCAGGAAGAAACACACTGTCTGGAAAGAGTCATCCCTTGCCTTTGAATATTTCTGAAGTTTTGCCCAAGCAGAAGAACCAGATTATCCTCACCAGTTTGCTTTAGGCAAGATTCAAAGGGTAATTCCAGCATGCGGGGCTGACACTTGAACTGTAAGTCCTGACATTTGATGACTTGTCTCATATGTCTTCTGTCTGCATTGCTCTTGCTTAGAGTGGGTTGGTAAGGGTGGATTTTGACATGATTAGGGTTGCTCTTTTCAGAAGAGTGGTGTGGACTAAGATGATTTATCTAGGCCAATTCACACTTCGCCTCACTTTGTTTATAATTAGTTAACATCTGGGCAAGTGCATCTACACTTGCAGGAGGTCTTTATAGCCTACAAATGCCTCATGTCTGCCCAGATGTTAGCTAATTATAAACTAGCAGTGGCGCATGAAACTTACCTGGAGCGTCCAGTGGAGATCATCTGCACTGTTTCTAGTGCGAGTGGGGTGGGGTGGGGAATCATCTGAGGTGCTGTGTACATTGACCCCTGTGCACTATGTGGGTGCACAGAGTGTCATCATTGCCTTGACTACAGTGCTCGTTCACAGACAGTCATGCAGGACACCATGACGAAAATGGTGGATCCCTGTGGAGGATTGAATGTGTGCTGGACACAGGTAAGTCTCCAGTCACATTAAGGCTAGGCTATCATGTATTAGCGTTCTTAAGTGCGAACACTAGTAAATGTGAATCTCTAGCGGATGAGAAAGCAAGTGCAGAAATGCCCTTGGTTTCATGGGAACTTAGCAGAGCTGTGGCAGTAGCTAGCCTTCCCTAAATTTCCCTAAAAGTGGGATCTATGCTGCATTTCCTCTTCCCTACCCTGTCATTGTGTCCTTAGTAGCACGTTCAGGAGGCTTCCTTTAGCAAACTCTAAAGTTTTCTCATAACATGTTCAGTCATAACATATAAAGTAAGGTGCTATTGAAGGAGGGGTCTTGCCTTCATGCCCTCCCAATTCCCCATGGGCTACTGCTGATAGCTTGACACTGAGGCTGTCCTGAAAAATCAAAATGGACAGACATTTGGCATGCCCCAAATGAGCAAATGATTGAAGGAAAGTGGTTGTTAATGCTCCCGCCACAGTTAGCGTGTGGAATATCTGGATTACTTTTCATATCAAATCTCATGTACTCTTAGTTGGTACACCATTGGCACATCACATTGCATGGCCTTGATTCTTTAGACACAGGAAATGGACCATTTCCAGAGCCATTTTCTGTGTTTGAAGAAATGTCACAGTCAGGGAACCAAAGTCCCCCAGTTATGACATTCATGTAGCAAGGGATTCCAGCAGGCATGTAATCAGTATGTGGCCACTGTAAAAAGAGTGCTACATGCACTGCTTGGACTCCTATTATAGAGCACTGCTTGGACTCTTAATTAGAGAGAATCAAGAAGTAAATGAAATAATCTGAAAATGCAAGTTTTCCTATATCAGGAAAAACTAATAATCCAATTTGAGTTAGATCCTGCATTCAAAACTAAATCCTGCAATTTTCTAAAACTGAATAAAGACATCAAACAGCCTGGCTGTCATTTCATTTTTAATCCATTGAATTTCATAAGCCACAGATACAAATATACAAATGTACAAAATATGTGTGTGGTTCTATGCCTGAATGAGACTTTCTAGTGGCTGATTGCTAAACAGTAGCAGACTTAATATGGAGACAGAACATTTATAATGTGGTCATTTTTCAACAAAAAATAGTTTGGACTCCCTGACCTCTGTCTGGAAAATACAGCAGTATTCCCCACTCAAATATTTGGAATGTCAATACATTGTACAATATAAAAACAGAATATGAATTTTCTGAGCCTTTCCTGGCTGAGAGAACAATTTGAAACTAGCAAGAGGAAATCAAGAAGGCATGAGGTTACTTCATGAAGGTCCACCTCTTCCCCTGTTTCTGTGGTTTCACTTCCTTTCTTCCAAGTAAAAACTCTTCCATGGAAGAAGCCGGAATAAAAGCTTGACCTGCACCAAAATGCCAGACTGAATTCCATGTTGCTGTTTACATCAGGCAGTGAACAGGTGGTGGTTCAACCAGCAGTGGGACTGAAGAGGCAAGAGAAGGAGGAGTCTACCTGGAAGCGCAGGGGTTATTCATCTGGGCTTATTCACCTGTGCTGGGTTGGAGAAATAATTCTACTAGGCACCTCACTCAGAAACTGTTGGCTGGAGGGGCAAGCCTTGCACTTCTGCCTGTGTGATGACACACCCGAGCCTATGGGGAAACTATAACATCTGGAACTTTACTCAGGGGATAGCTGTATACTTTCTGCTAAAATTAAGACCCTTAACACAGAGAAACACCTTTGGCAAGATGAAAGATAACCGAAGTGAGTTTACTGAAAACAACTTAAATAAAGGTTTAACTCCACCTGGGACTAACATGAAACAGCTTAAAACAATACTTCATGAAAGGTGCTTTGGTTGGTTGCAGTCGTCTCTCTGGAGTCTGGAGAAATGGAAAGCATCTACACTACTGGGGAAACCTATAAACAGGGGGAAACTAAAGTAGAGGAGAGGAAAGGGCAGAGCCAAGCCTTCACAGCCTGCAACAGCAAAAATCCTGTTGAATAGGGCAGGAAGGCTGGGAGTATGAAGGACCACAGTTTGAGGCCCGAGGGTAGCTATCACTCACAAGAATCAACAGGATCTCCACCACTTTTCCCCTTCCCTGAACACCAGTTTAATGGAGTTGTTCCTGCGTCTCTTTATAGGAAACAAGAAAACTGCACAGAACCTGCCTATGGCAAGGAGAAATGGGGGAAATAAGGTAAAATGAACTTCTAGTCATCTGTTGTCCTCCTCCCTTCCGGTCTTCAGCTTGCTGGTCCCGTATGCCAGCCTGTTAGAATCCTTGGCTGCATCCAGATGGGTGTAAAAAACTGTGATTGTGGCAACCCCAACATAGCCTGCTACATGTGGGTGAAATCCCTCTTCATCCTATTCCAGGAAACCCAACTCTCAATGCAGATTTTCCTGGATAGAACTGGACAAAAGCCTACCTGTATGGCAGCTTAGCAGCATGATGGTCCTTACTGAATAAAATGACCCCCTGCATATCTGGACAGCTTAATTTGAAGTGAAAATCACCACTGCACATATGTGGAGACTAGCAGGCAGAATCTTCTGGGTGTTTTGTGGCATCTAAACACTTGGGCCATGTCTTCACAGCAACCTTATCTCGGATTCAAAATGTTTTCAATCCTTGGAGTCCGCACGGCGGTTTGGATTAACACGCTTTCCCCGTGTTAAACCACCCCAAAGCGTGGTGAATCTCAATCCTGATTTCAACAGGTCTCACTCCAGATCGTGCACTTGAAACGTTTTACATTTTTTACTGTGTGGACAGTACCATTTTAAGGGATGAGAATCCATGTTTAGGGTTTCCCTCTCCCAATAGCTTGCTTCCAAAGACAGTGATTTCAGTGTAAAAATCCACTTAACAGGATCGCTACACTGTAGCGACGAAACCACTTCACACCTTGATGGTTGGAATAACAATGTTGCAATTTTACGCAATTCTAAAAGTTCTCCTTTAGAAAGGGAAAGGGAGAAAAGCATCTGAGGTTCTGTGTGAATGTTTAAAGCAAAGGGGCTTTAGTTGCCGCTGCTGCTGTGTGCCCTGAACAATGGGGAGAGGAGGGGAAAGAATTGCTGACTGCCCGCTGCCATTTTTCCTCCATCCAAGCAAGCGGCAGCCCCCCAGCCCCCCATTTAGGCTCCGTGAGGGGGTCCCTTATAGGTGGCGCATCAATGCCAGGAGAAAGAGGGCAGGGCAGCCCCGAAAAGCAGCGTTTAGAAAGTAGCCACTTGAGTCCCCCCTTGAGTCACATACCCCAGGTATAATCCTCAGAATCCGAATCCAACGCGATTAAGTTAAAAGTAATGGGAACAGGCAAATTCGCGTTTGCATCCGGTTCTATTATTTTGGTTTAAGGAAACTGGATTAAGTTTTTAATGGGGATGCGCCCTTGGATGTGTGCATTACACCAGTGCAGAAGCATGTGATTGGCCTGTGCTGTAGCTTAGCTATCTGGTCCACAAGCAATTGTTCCTGGAATATTGCTAAAAAGAGGAATTTTCCAGTGACATCTGGAGGTGGCCTTTCTTTCCCCTTAAGACAAAAGATGGGCTTTTTGTTCCATTTGAGAGCTGGGATAATCATAATCCATGCCCACAAATGGAATAAAATTTCCCATTCTTGGTTTACCACGGAATGGGAAGGTTTTTATTACCCCTAAATGAAAACATGGCCTTCTAAATCCCTATTTGGAGTAGCAATCATCCCGATCACTGCTTTCAAAAGGAGGGGAAAGTCTGTTTTTTTCCTCCTAGGCCGTTCCCAAACTTACCTCCTTAAATCTGGATTAAGGTGACCCAGCACTTCAGCATCCGGTCCTCGCTGAATTGGGTCCACAGAGTTCCAGATTGCCACAGAGACCCCATGCATCTGCACGGGCTCTTTACAACCCAATGGCAATGGGTTCTAAACAAGGCCACCATGTGGATGCTGCAGCATGCCTCCTGAGGCCCTGATTAGGCCCAGGGAGCAAGTTCCGCCCCGGTGGCATGGTGTGATTGGCCCACATATGTGTCACTCAGGGTCGCTTCCATTAGGCCTGCCCATGGATCCCATCTAACCGGCAGGCTTGCAGAAGCGCACTCTGCGATTCAGTCTTCATGGAGGAGGACCAGATTGAAGACACCATTAAAGGGGTCCTGTGGTAATCCAAATCTAAGGGCCCGAAGACCCCATTAAGAACAGAATCCTGAGGCACATGTGAGGACGACGCGTTCCTCATGGGGTCTTCTGTGAGGAAGGTAAGTGCCGATTCCTTCCTCCATGAAAGAGTTTTTACTTGGAAGAAAGGAAGAGAAACCACAGAAATGGAAGAAGAGGTGGACCTTCATGAAGTAACCTCATGCCTTTTGTGTTCCCAATGGGGTCTTCAGGGCGGTGCAGAAACAGCCCTAGACAATAAAATGGGCCAGAAGGGAAAATTTCCAATAAAATGTAAGGTGGGGACAGAAGAATCACTGCAAGAAAGGGAGGAAATCCTTCCTTTTGCCAGTCCTTCTGCTGTTGACCGTCTGAAAATCAGCTCACTGTCAATAAGGTTGAAGTCCACATCAAGCCCCAGGGCTCTTGATGTCAGAACTTGGAGCATTTCAGTAAAATGGGCACGAGCTTTAACCCAAAGTTGGAATGAGCCTTTTTGAAGGTGGGAAGATTGTTCTCAGTTTGAGTCAGCCAGGACACTCTGTTTTCAGTGCAGAATGTTCTGAGTCAGAATGTTTTGCACATTCCTATTTCCTAACGTGCATTTTAACCCAGCAGGTGAAAGTTAAAGTCCTTTTATGTGATGTGAAAGTGAGCTTTCCTCTCTTTCTCCAATACATTCCTTTCACTGCACAGGGAGATGGGATTGAAGGACTGATTCCCGTAATTGCAGAATATTTGCAGGGTACAGATTGTGTGAATGTGATAGGAACTTTCCAGTGCAATTCATACTGATGTTCAGGAACCCAAAACAATCTTTTTGCAAGAGGCATTCTCAAAGCATGTTAAAGTCGGGATGTGCACGAATATTTGTAGGCATTCAAAATTCGATCGAATGTGCCAAATTTTGACATTCGAACTTGAATAGAATGTCCTGAAATTTGAATGTAAACATTTGAATCAAATTTCACATTTTGGGTCTATTTGTTCGAATTATCCGGACATTCGTACGTTTACGGGTTTGTACATGATGCGTACTTGAAGATCCGTACCTTTCCCGCACCTGTACGCATTTGTATGGCTGTGTACGGGACAAAAACGGGTTGCATACAAGATAACCATGGGATGCATACGGATGTGTATGGATGCATACAGATGTGTATGGATGTGGAGGACATGCATACGGGCACATACGAATGTTGTCGACATTTGTATGTGCAGATTCAAACCAAAAATTCAAACGAATGATTCAAATTTGGTAAAAACTAACTGAATCTTGTTAAATTCGAATTTAACGGATTCAAATCGAATTGAATTTTTGGGCATGCAATTCGAGTAGAATGTCAAAAAAAAAACATTCATGCACACCCCTATTTAAAAGTGATATAAGAAGAAATGATATCTGAATCATGTTTACCAAAGTGAACATGCAGAACACCTGATCCAAGGTGGACATTTTTACATATGTGTGCATCATTCCAGTGCATTTTCATTAGCAGGGATAGCCTATTTCATTCTTCCAGATACTGTTGGACTTGAAGGCTGCGTCCACACTGGACTGGTAGACCTTTTGATAGTCACGGAGACCACAGTATTCCCATAACACGGATCAGGGCTTGTAGACTATTAGCAGTCCCAGTTTCACAGTGGGGGAATCCCCACAGCAAGCTTATTTCGCTTTCCCTAAACCAAAATAATAGAACCGGATGCAAACGTGAATTTGCCTGTTCCCATTACTTTTAACTTAATCGCGTTTGATCCGGATTCTGAGGATCGTACGTGGCGTACGTGACTCAAGGGGGGATTCAAGTGGCTACTTTTTAAAAGCCCTTTGCAGGGCTGCCCTGCCCTCTTCCTCCTGGCATGGACGTGCCACCCATAAGAGATCCCTTCACGGAGCCTAGCTGGGTGGCTGCCGCTTGCCTGGATGGATGAAAAACAGGCACTGGCAGCCAGCGATTCTTTCCCCTCCTCTCCCCATTTCCCAGGGCACACAGCAGCAGCAGCAGCAACTCAAACCCCCTTCACAGCCACAGCCTTTAAAACAGAACCTCCAGGGCTTTCCTTTCCTTTCCTTTCCCTTTTTTAAAGGTCAGAACTTTCAAATAGCTAGAATTGTGCAAAACTGCAACATTGTTATTACGGTGTGAAGTGGCTAGATCGCTACAGTGTAGCTTTAAGGACTGGATTTTTATAGTGGCTGTTTTGAGGGTGGATTTTTTCAATGAAATCACTATCTTTGGAAGCAAGCTATTGGGGGAGGGAAACCCTAAACATGGATTCTCATCCCTTAACACGGTAGGCTCCCCACAGTAAAAAATGTAAAACGTTTCAAGCACATGATCCGGAGTGAGACCTGTTGAAATCAGGATTGAGATTCACCACGCTTTGGGGTGGTTTAACACGGAGAAAGTGTGTTAAGCCAAACTGCCGTGCGGACTCTGAGGATTGAAAACGTTTTGAATGTGAGATAAGGTTGCCATGAAGACACGGCCAGTACTACCAGTGATCTGGATTAGGGCCTCCATCAAATGCAGACAGAGCTGAACCAGTGGGGTTCAGGGTCTTTGTGATCAGCATTAAGATGTGGATTTTGAGGCCCAGATAAAGGGTCTGTGCAGAAAGGGCCTCTGATTCAGAAATTCATTGGTTATTGCTTCTTGTTAACTACAGAACTAAACTTCTTCCACAACCAGCTACGGTTACTAGTTTTTTTTTTAAAGTGTCTTTTCTGGGTGTGGAATTTATTCTTTCATGTTTTTGTTCTCTTTAATTTACTTGTTTCCGTTACATAACTGTTCCCATCAGTATGTAAACATAAAGGTCAATATAGCATGATGTCAATTGGAGTATTACATCATGTGAAGGAACAGCAAAACAAAAAGACTCTTTCCTTTAAAAAACAAAACAAAAGCCTCTCTTACTTTTCCTCTAGCCCAAAAGTTTTATAACACTCAATTTTCCTGCTGTCCAAAGTTTTTATAACACTCAATATGCTATGTTTTTCATCATTCCTGGTGTGGGTGATTGCAGGACAGCTATGTGTGTCATTGCAAAACTATGTTATTCTGTCTCACTGTTCATTTTATTTAAAATGACATTTTTAAAAAGTTAAATAAGATCCCTTTGTCCCTCCCACCCACCTTTCCTTTCTCCTCCTTCACCTGAAATAATGAGCAACTGATGAAAAATTAGTCCTCATTAGACAAGGCCACATTTTAATTCTTTTGGGGGTAGCTAGGCCCTGCTGTAGCAGAGGGGCAAAGGCTGAACAGGAACACGCATGAAGCAGTCTGAACCTCTGCAAAACAGGTGAATCTGCTAGGCCAGTTTGGTATGGTCTACCTGCTGGTTACCCTTGGCTGTTTCTTGTTGTTCTTTGGATCCTATTTTTTAAAAATCAATTTATTTAGTGCTTTTAAATTGATGTAGCTGGCGCCAGGAAGAATGCACTTAGTGGTTAGGGAGCTGGACTCTTATCTGGGAATACTGGGTTCAATTCCACCCTCCCCCATGAAGCCAGCTGGGTGACTTTGGACTAGTCGCAGCTCTCTTCTGAGCTCTCACAGCCCCACCTACCTCACAGGGTGTTCTCTTTTGGGGAGAAGAATAGAAAAGCTTTGTCAGCCGCTTTGAGTCCCCTTAAATGGGTGAGAAAAGCAGGGCAGATGCCAACTCTTTTTCTTTCTTTCTTTCTTTCTTTCTTTCTTTCTTTCTTTCTTTCTTTCTTTCTTTCTTTCTTTCTTTCTTTCTTTCTTTCTTTCTTTCTTTCTTTCTATCCTGCTCTTCATCAAATAGTCCCAGAGTGGGTTACAATAAGAATAAAACATATCAAATAATAAAACGTAATTAAATAGCGCCCCAAGGAAGCTATTTAAATGGCAAAAGCCTGAGGCATTTCCGCACTGCATCGCGTTCGAAATGGAACGCGTTCAGGCGGAAAGCTTAAGGCAGCTCCGGGCGCTTTCCCCTTTCACACACAGACGCGCCAGAACGCGTGTAAACGCGTTCCGGAGCGTCTGGGTGCGAATGCTCAAAGCGCCCGAAGCTGCCTTAGCCGGCAAACGCCGGCCAGGGGCGCGCAGACAGCCGCGGAGGCAGATCGACAATCAGCTGTTTGACAAACAGCTGATTGTCAAAGCCGCGCGGCGTCGGAGGCGCGCCCGCAGCCGTTCGGGAGACAGAAGCAGGCGCGAACGCTTCTCCTCCCGAACGGCTGCGGGCGGCTCGTCCGCGTTGGAACGCGTGTAGAGCAGTTTAAAGTGCTCTACATTTCGAACGCGGAAAAGACAGCTGCGGACACGTCGGAACGCAAGCCGCGCGCGGGCAATGCGGATGACGTGTCCACAGCTGTCTTTTCCGCGTTCCGTTCAGCCCCGTGCGAAAACGTCTCTGGTTTAAAAATATGTTTTCACCAGGTGCTGAAAAGTATCCAGTGTAGGCACCTGGCAAACCTCAAGAGGGAGGCTGTTCCAAAGTCTAGGAGCCACCACAGAGAAGGCCCTCTTGTATGTCCCTATGCCTTGTACCTGTATAAGAGAAGGAACTACAAGAAGGGCCCCTCCTTGAGATCTCAGTGTGTGGGCAGGTCTATATGGGAGAAGGCACTCCTTCAGATAGCCAGAGCCCAAGCCATTTAGGTCTTTAAATGTTAGTGTCAACACCTTGAATTGGGTTTGGTAGCAAATAGGTAACAAGTGCAGATCCTTTAAGACCGGCGTGATTTGAGTCCGGCCATAGATTCCCATCAGCAGTTTTGCTGCCGCATTCTGCATCAGTTCCAACTTCCAAAGCATTTTCAAGGGTATCCCCACACTGGGTGCAGTACAGTAGCCTGATCTGAAAGTTACCAGAGTATGGGTCACTGTGGTCAAGTTATCCCGATCCAGTTAAGACTTCAGCTGGCAGCTGAATGAAGATAATATTAGGCACTCCTGGCAGTCACTGCTGCATTGGACTCAAATGACAGTGATGAATCCACACACCTGAGTTTTGGGGGGCAAAACAACCCTGGTAAGAATTGGATTCCCCTTAACTCCCTGGACTTGGAACCCATTGACACACAGTACCTCTATCTTGTCTGGATTCAGTTTCAATTTATTGGTCCACATCCAGCCCATTACTACTTCCAGGCAGCGATCGAGGACCTCAGCTGCCTTTCCTGAATCAGAAGGAATGGAGAGATAGGGCTAAGTCTTCCTTTGCATGTCTTATGCTGTTGTTCTTCATAATGGATCTGAGACCGTTAAAGGAAACCTGAACTCTGTAGACCTGTGAATTTGAATCTGGCAAATACCCACCCTCCCCATCCCTACAGAACAATCTTCTGAGTGTGGAAGGCTTGTTCTGGGCTGGGTCAGCCATGCCTAGAAGTTAGCAACTTATAAAGAACTCATGGACTGTTGCATACTTACATTGGTAAGCACTCACTAATTTTTGAGGGTTTTTTAACGACTTCTGTAGTGCAGCAGGCTTTCAAAAATGGTCTAAGTGAGAAACTGGATGCTTATTTCAATCATTCTTTTGAGGACATAGTGAAGTAGCTGTGGATCACAGCTCTTCTTCTTCTTCTTCTTCTTCTTCTTCTTCTTTTTTTTGCTTTTCCTTACCCCCCCCCCCTCACCCCGTTTTCTCAACCGTGGTGGCCTTCTTGGTCAGATGGATAATTAAGCATACCGAAGCATACAAGAGTGGATGATTTAGTATGCTGTCTCTGAAAACTCTAATTAAATGGTGGGAGCAGCAGGCATCCATCTGCAAAAGGGTAAGAGAAACTATTTGAATTGTGAGTTGATTTTTGTCCTTTGTCCTTTCCCTACAGAGAGCCCTTGCTTAGCCTGTTATACTATTTGGTCAATTCCTTGCCATCTGTGGATTTAAAGGTGCTTGTCCTTCTGTGCAAAATGGTCATTTTGCTTGGGTGATTCCTTCTGTGCCTTATATGTGTCTCCTTCTGGCTTGAATAAGTTTTCCTGAACTTTATATCTACCCTTTATTCTGGAATATCCAAATATAATGGAGTGGAATATGTAACGAGAGTCTGGATGCAGCCTTCGGTTGCCTCCAGACAGCAAGAGACAATAAGGGATCTAGAAAAGATCCTGCAATTGTCTCTTGCCTGCCCTCACCAGGCAGGTGAAGCAATTGCTGGCTGACCTTTGTGCTCGCTGGCAGTTTTGGAATGAGCTCACTTGGGGCTACAGGAAGTAAGCCAAGAGCTAAACCGCTTCCTTTTGTTATTTGTCATGCACTTGCCTGGTTTATGATAGCACCAAGAGAACTCTTTCAGAAATTTGCCAGCAAAGGTAAGCATCATTCCTACAGGAAACCTGGCATCATTGCTGGACTCGCCATAATAGTAATATTTTGGGATTTTGACTGAGTATTGGGACTTTATTGGACATGCCACAGATAAGTATGGCATTCCCAATATAGTGCATTGTGCATTTTAGCCCATATTTGAAAGTGCCATATTTGAAATGGGACAGCATTTTGTTGGTTTTCAAGTTAGCCCCTCATAGGAGCAAGAGGAGATCTGAAGTTACAAGGAGGAAAGAAAGGATTACCAGTGGGCAGCAGAAATATTCAACACCATAGGGTGTTTTTCCGCTGCAGGCCTTAGATCCGGATCTAAGAAGATCTGGATCTAAGGAATGGGTACATTCCTTAATCTGGATCTAGCAGATCCGGATTAAGGGAAGCACCCAATATGTGATACCCAAAGAGCTGTTTTCCGATAAAGTTTGTTTTTATCATTCAACCAAGTCTTATACAAGGCATTCCTCACAAAATGATTCTTAAAATATGCATTGACTTTCGCTTTTTCATACCACAAATACCCATGCCACCCATATCTTAAGCCTTCTCCTTCCAGTTGCAATAATCTGGTTTCACAGCCAAAACCATTTTGCAATCCATCCTATGCAGCGTGCTACATGATATAACTTTAAATTTAGTAACCCTAATCCTCCTCTTTCTTTGGAATCTTGCATCAGTTTAAATCTTATCCTTGGCTTCTTTCCTTGCCATATACATTTCAAAATGTCCTTTTGCCAGTTTGTAAAATATTTTGTGTTATTTATAATAGCTAAGACTTGAAATAAGAACATCATCCTTGGAAGTAAATTCATTTTTATCACAGATATCCTACCCATCAACAATAGTTGCATGTTGGACTATTTCAAAAAATCTTGTTTAATCCTTGACCAAGTTTTCAAATAGTTATTTTTCTACAATATAATATTCTGTTTGGTCAAAGTGACTCCTATTGGAAGAAAAATTACAGAACTGAGGGAAAAAAATACAATATGCCTGAAAATTCTGCTATCATGTTCTATTACTATAATTTTAATAAAACATGGCTCATATTGGTTACAAAAAAAGCCTTTGGGCGCGTCTTCATGGCATGTGTTATTTCAGTTTAAAGAATTCGAAATAAAAGAAACGGAACAAAGCTGTCCAGACAACTTGCAAGTTGATCCGGTTCCGATGGCAGCCTTAACGCGGGACCAATACTCGGAGTCCACACGGCAGCATTGTCCTCCTGCCCATTGCCCACACTCTCTCCTGTGATTGGTTTTCCCTGCCAGGATCCCACCCTCCCTTCTCTTTGCGTCATGCTCCGCCGGGAATTCCCTGCCCAGTCCACCCTCCCCCTTCCCAGCAGCAGCAGCAGCAGCATCCATCCATCCATCCATCCATCCATCCATCCATCCATCCATCCATCCATCCATCCATCCATTCATCCAGGCGCTGCGGCACTGCGGCGCTAGCGGCTTCTCCCTGGGGCTCCGCCGCCGCTTTTCCCCCGCTTTGCTGCCACTTTGCCCCGCAGAGGAGGAGAGCCAAGGGGTGGATAAGAGGGCGAAGGGGGCTCCTCGCTTGCTCTTCCCCCCGTGGCCGGGAAGGAACTCCGCCCCCCCACCTCACAGGGACCGAAGCTGGATTAAAACCTTGGCTTGTGGTCACACCTAAGGTTTAATCTAGCTTCACTCCACCTTCAGAGTGAGAGAACACATCAGCAAAGTGACCAGTAGTTTTCTTTCCACATTATCTAGTCTAAAGGTGGATTTTCTGAGTTATTAACCCTGAAAGAAAACCAGCTTGTCAGTTTGCTGGTGTATTCTCTCACTCTGAAAGTGAACTGAAACTGGATTAAACCTTAGGTGTGACCACAGGCAGAGGCAAAGTAGCCTAGAGGGGGCTCAAAGCGGTTGACATTCTGTTTTCACCCTTCAAGGGACTAAGTGGCTGACAAGCCTTCTCACCCTTAAGGGGGCTGAAAGCGACTGTTCCGAACCTTCAAAGGTCTGAAATTGCGCAAAATTGCAACATTGTTTTTAAGGTGTGAAGTGCTTAGATTGATACAGTGTTTCAGCTTTAAGGACTGGAGGTTTATAGTGGGTGTTTGAGGGTGGATTTTTTCAATGAAGGAAACCCTAAACATGACGTGCTTCTAATACGTTCAGCCATTGGTTACAGTGCGATTGGGGGGGCGGGACAGCCTTAACACTGAATCTCATCCCTGAACGATACTGTCCACACAGTTAAAAAGGAAACACGTATCGACGCACGATCCGGAGTGAGACCTGTTGAGATCAGGATTTATTTCTAATCGGGATAACGTCCTTTAACACGGAAATACCGTGTTAATCCGAAGTGCCGTCTGAACTGCGCGAACTCAAAACGTTTTGAATTCGAGATAACTATGCCATGAAGACGCACCCTTTGACTCACTTCAACATAGTTGGATCATTAGATGTTTGTAAACAACCGGAGTTAGCAAAAATTAAAAAGTATATATATGACAATGATGACAGAGTGGAAGACAGAACTAAACAGAAATGAAAAGTATGGATTGGTCAACATCTGAAAAGACATTTTCCTAAGTGATTCATTATCATGTCTGTTGCTCATCATTGCAATGATCACTCTAAAAACATTTAATATCTGTTTCATATGGGTGATTTGAAGCTTTATGGAAAATCAGAAACTGAAATCCAGTCATTGACATGTAAAGTACAGAATTTCAGTACTTATGTAGCAATGGAATTTGGATTGGAAAATGTGCCACTGTAGCAATAAAGAAGGGTAAAGCATGGGAAAAACTGGCATTGTAATGCTAGATGGCCAGCCATCAAAAGCCAACAGGATGAAGCCTATAAATATTTTGGCATTCTACAGTTGGTTAACATCAAACATGGGTAAGTCAAGAATGTGCTCAAGAAACAAGATATTCAAAGAATATGAAAAATACTGAAGGCCAAACTGAATGGAGGGAGTACCATCAAAAACATCAATGCATTGCTACTACTCATCATACAATACACAGCTGGAATTCTAAAGTGGATGCAATCTGGAGAGGCTTAATGAAAAAGCACAAGAATGGGTGACTATTCACTACAAACTACGTCTTTGTAGTGACACTGACAGATTATACCTGCCCTGTAGAATTGGCAGCAGAGGTTTACTGCAAGTTAAACAAATAGTAGAAGAAGTAAAAACATACGTTAGCTGAATATGTAAAAGATAATCAAGAACAGGCATTGTTAGAAGTTAAAAATCAAAATGTATTGAAAGTACAAGAAACAAAAGAAGAATATAAGAAAAAGATAATAAAAACAAAGATAGAAAACTGGCAAGAAAAAGTGCTACACGGTCAATTTCTGCATAAGTGGCACTGATAAAACCTGGCCATGTCTTAAAACTGGAACATTAAAAAAAGAACTGAAGAACTGATCTTAGCCACTCAAGAATAGGCTATATGGACAAATGCAGTCAAAGCCAAGACTGAAAAAAAAATCGACTGATACAAAATGTCAGTTGGGCAAAGAATCTGATGAAATAGTGAACTATATACTCAAACCGCACAAGAAGATTATACAGACTGATTATAAAGAATGGCAGAACGTTACTGCTAAAAAATTGGAACATCCGTAAAAATTTCATCTTCCAACAATAAAGAATTGGAAGGAGCATGCTATTGAAAACGTGATAGAAAATGAGCAGGTCAGAATATTGTGGGACTTCCAAACACAAACTAACAAAGTTTTGGCACATAATACACCAGATCTAACTGTAGTTGAGAAGAAGTTGTGGTTTATCAACACAGCAGTATCTGGTGACAGCAGAGCTGAAAACAATGAAATTGAGGACATTGAAGAGCATGGAATATCAAACTCTGAGGATCAAAATTGAAAGAATGTGCCACAAACCAGCAGTTGTGGTCCCAGTGGTTATCGACACACTGGATGACATACCCAAAAACTTTGATCAGCACTTAGGGCACCTGAGTATTGACAAAGTCTCCATTAGTCAACTGCAAAAGTCCACACAACTCGGATCTGCACACATTTTATACCAATACATTATATTATCCTAAGGTCTTGGGAAGAACTTAATACAAAAATGGAGGCCAACAGAACAAGTAGATAAAGTTGTTATAAAATGGTGATGATATATGGGTGACACAGGCTGCCTAAAGACTTGCAGAATAAATCTTCAGTTAAACATTAAAACATAGAATACTTACCGCGCAGTGACGACTGGCCATCCCAACTCGAAAGTCAGCCCTTAGCTTCCCCTACAGAGCTGCGAGAGTTAAGGAGGTGTGCGCCATCATGTGGGTTGAGGCGCCCAATCAAATTTGAGCTGCCCATCCTGCTCTCGTCCCTCTGTTCTCGCTGTTCTGCCCACACTGAGGGATACTGAGGGATTTTTGTGAGCCAGTTTGGTCTAGTGGTTAGGGAGCCGGACTCTTATCTGGGAATACCGGGTTTGATTCCACCCTCTCCCATGAAGCCAGCTGGGTGATCTTGGGCTAGTCACAGCTCTCTTCTGAGCTCTCAGAGCTCCACCTACCTCACAGGGTGTTCTGTTGTGGGGAGAAGAACAGAAGCTTTGTCAGCTGCTTTGAGTCCCCTTAAATGGGTGAGAAAAGTGGGGTAGAAAAGCCAACTCTTCTTCTTCTACTGTGCAGCGAGTGTCCTCCTGCCAGCATTAAGGTAAGTGCACAGTCCTGATCGGATAATATGACACCATGATGATCCATCGATCCTCATGTTTCACACCTTGATTGATTGTCTGGACCCAGCCACATTCTTTGCAAAAGCTCTAGAAAACAGATTGCCTTTGCTTCAATTATTTGCAGTCAGTCCAAAATAAACTGAATACTCTTCAAGTCAGTTCCATTTGAAGCATAATCTTATATTCTCCAAGCAGAATATAGTGAAGTGGCATGGCCAGGAACAAACAGGCCAATTAGACTGTGCAAAGCTGCTTCTGATTGACATCGAGATGCTGGTGGAATCCAGGGACACACTGAAGTAGGCATGTGATGAATAGAGAGTGAACACTCCCCCCCCCAATGCAGAAAGGGCCCATCTAGGGATGTGCACAAATATTTGTGACATTCAATATTTGTACGAATTCATAGGAATTGGGATATTCATATATGAATAGAATGTTGGGACATTCATACATTGACATTTGTATTTGAATGAATGCTTCGGAACATTTGTACGAAGCTTCATTCCACTCATGAACCTGGGGAGATGGGGAAACGGCTGCACCAGTCACATCTGCAACAGATCCAGGGTGCATTCAATGTGGATTTAGAGCGGATTCAAAGTGGATTCAGGGTGGATTTGACACTTTCAGAGTGAATATGTTGGGGATACGTATGGGATAAGTATATGATAAATATCGGATATTCATATTGAATTCATATGGAACATTCATATCAAATAGAATCCTACCACTTTTGAAGGGAATCTATTCAAACAAATACGAATTTTCTTACATTCAATTCAATACGAATCGAATGCAAAAATAAAATAAAATCATGAACATCCCTATACCTATCATTCAGAAGGCAGAACAACAGTTAACCTTTGTGCGACCGACAGTGTAAGATACAATAATGGCCAAAGTCAGATGTTCCCAAAGCATGTCCTTCCAAGTAACTCTCTTCCCTAAACAAACCAGTTCCTGCCTGCTTTCTCGAGGGCGTTTTGCTCTAAATACTCACTCTTGTCACAGACCCATGAAAAAGGATGAAGAAATGAGAGGCAGAGTATTGGAGCTGTGTGGAACCACAGTTCTTAGAGGAACCAGAGCCATGAAAAGAAGGAGTTGTTTTACTTGGTTTCACTGCTTGTCAGTCACTTCAAAAGACCAGCAAGCAATCCATACGCAGGGCAGGGCACCTTTCAATCACACTGGGCGTGGTGGCTCTCTCTTTGCTGACCTGTTGAATGACACCTATGAAAACAGTGCTAGGAATGCTCATGTCTCTGTAGAGAAACCCACCTCACACCTTGAGAACCAGAAATCTGGAAACTTATTAAAGTGTTAAGTATGCAATAAAGTGTATAATGCAAAATTATAGGTCGCCTTGGCAGGCTGTGTTCATTGCTAATGTTAAACATGTGAACGGAAAAGAATGTTTAAGAAAATGAGTGATGGCTGGGGTTTTTTTGTTGTTTTTTTAAAATACCTTGTGGATTGAGTGTAATGGAAAGTTCGTCTGTTTTTTTTTTTAGCCAAAAAGAGTGGTAAAACAACAATAATGGGTTTTAGATTTTCTTTCTGTGAGGTTCCTGGAATCTCTGCTTAAAAAGCTCTGCAGAGGGATTGCAGAGACCATACATCTGGAGAACATAAAATAGGATTTATCACTCTGGAGGAAATCAGAAGTGTACAAACGCCTGTTAAAACACTGTTTGTTAACTGATTGTGTTTGGCAGGAGAGAAGAGAATTAAGGCAATCTTTGCAACCCAGCTTTTCATCCTGATCTCTCCATAAACAACACAATACCAGCTGAATTCTTTGCCCCTCTTTTCACAAAGAAGTTGATATATTTCCAGGCAAAGGACCTCCAGAAAGCCCTGGTTCAGTTCCATGGGTGTCTCCGCACTGGCTGCTGGGAAATAGATCAAAGTGAATCTGTTTCCCGGCGATCCGTCCTCCGGAGGATCCATCTGAAATAGGGACAGATCCGAGGAGGCCTCACCGCATCTGCACACAATGGGGAGGATGGATCTTCAAGGCCGGATTGCCTGGGTGCTGTGTGGAAGCAGCAGCACCCATTGCCAGAGGCAGCCGGCCTCCCGCACCGCCAACGCTGCCCCCGGAGCCTCAGGACTGAAGCAGTCAGATGCCAATCACCGCATTTCTACCAGTGCGCGGTGCATGGGGGAGGGGCTCTGGAGGCAGGTTGGCCTGCTTCCGGCCCCTCGCCTCTCTGTGTGCGGAAGCATCCTGCTTCCAAATGGATTGAGGTGAGGGGCCGGATGGAAGACCTAATTTTCGAGGTCTTTCTTCCCAGAGGCTGGATCTTTCGGTGGCGAGACCCCATTAAGAATGGTTCTTGTGCACTGGAGTGCAGAAGCGGCTGCCTCGAAGAGCCCCGGATCCGGCCTCCAGTGCAGAAGGTAAGTTTTCTATGTGTTTTCTATGTGTTCTTAGCACCAGTGTGGAAACACCCCATGACCCTCTATGCTAAGGAAGAGGCCGTCTCCTCTTGCCCTGGCTCCATTTTGCAGTCAAGCAACAGAAGTCCAAAGAGCAGCATATTTAGGGACAAACATTTTTCAACCTTAACTAAACTGTAAAGGTGGTAGTTGAAGCAAACAGTCATGGTATTCTTCTGGAAAGGCTGTAGAGTTTGGACTTGGAGACACTACATTGTGATAGTTCTGCTGAGAGGAGCTGGGAAAAGCAAGGTCATTTAAGTGGAAGAAGGTGGTTCTGAAATCGAGGAAATTGGCAGAGGAATTTGGAGGACTAACAAACTTGTTAGAATTCTTTGAAAGTGTTAATAAACACATGGATAAAGATGATCCAGATGACACTGGTCCTTTTCACACTTAACTTCAACGGAACAGTAAGTATCCTACTGAAGTTAAGTTCAAAGACTGTGGCTGGCATTTGTACTACAGGTGCTGGCACTGTCCCCAACATCCCTATGGGCTCTCGCGGTGTGGACAATCCATCCTGGAGTGTCACATCACCATAGTAACAGCCACGGCATCTTCTACCACACACTGGGCCATTGCTCTGACAATCTTGAAACGGTGCATAACTGTACAGCCCCAGCCACAACTCCTAGCCCCCACACAGCTTTTGAACCAGGAAGTAGTACGAACGCTGCATGTATTGAGTTCTCAAGGGGAGGGCTTCTTGTAGTTCCTCCTCTCTGAGGTGCAAAGTGCAGAGATACACAAGAGGTCCTTTTCTGTGGTGGGCCTGAGACTCTGAAATAGCCTCCCTCTGGATAGTTTTCAGCATCTGGTTAAAACATAGCTATTCACCCAAGCCTTTGAAGTTTAGCTTCTTCTGGGTGTAATCCTGCCGGGGAGGGTGGGAGGACTATACTTTACATAATATTTTTAGAATATTTTTATGCGTTACTATTGTTATTGTTGTGATCTGCCCTGGGACCTCCTGGTGATGGGAAGATATAAATTCTTAAATAAAATAAAATAAACATCAGTGCTTAAAGCAGAGCTGGAGTAGCTTGAATAAAGGGGTGGAGGATCAGTGATGAAGACTGGATCCTGACTGCCCTGTCCTTTAAAAAGCTAAGTCACCCCCAGAAGTCCCAGTTTTGGTGAGTGTTCTGCGTTAGCTCTCTGGACTTCACTGGAAAGAGAAGAGGTGAACAGAAGAACACAGGAGGGCACTAAATTCTCAAAGACACAAGGAAGTTAAGGATGTGCTTAATTACACACATCTAAAGTTACTATGGCACTGAGCCCTTTAAACTGACCTCTCTGATCCGCAGGAGGTGTAAATCAACATAGCTGCACTGAGGTCAATGGGGTTCTACTGATTTACGCAACCGGAGGGCCTGTCCCACTGAGTATAATCCAAGACTAATGAGTTCTGCAATCACTTCAGTTCTGGCAGCTCTGTCTCGAGTGCTGCTGCATTTTAGTTATGTATCCTGTACGCAGGCCACACTCCAGCTTACTGTAAATAGAATGAAGAGTGCCTTCTTCCTGAATAATTTATTGCACATTAAAAACGGCCCAAGGCAACAGACTTTGCAGGTTCCACAAAGGCCTTATGTACTTCCTCCTGGTGCAATTACATAAAGGAAACGCTGACTTTCTGCGTTATGAAATATAGATTAGCCATTCAGTCGGAGATCAAAAGTACCCTTTACAACAGGGAAGGCCTTCTTCATCGGGGCTTCACAACGGCTGCTCTTGCATTTTGCAGCAATTGCCAAGTTTCATTCGGTTCAGTCTGTCAAGGGAAAACAGAAGAGACTGTGCAGCCATCTCTAAACAGTTTGACGGAAGCCACTATTATATCTGCTGGCAGAAAATTTAAACACCTGATGAGTCTTTGATATGAATGCAAAACTGATAGCCCAGAAGGAGACTTTTGCAAAGGCAAAACTGACACTGAGAGTCTCTGTGACTTCAACTGTGCGTTACATAATCATGCGCCATTCTTGACTGCTGTTAGCTAGTCTGTCTGTGAATTTGAGGCCTTTGAATTTGGGCTTTCACTTATGGCTACTCTCTGCCTCCAGGCCCAGCAGCCCAAGAAAAAAAGCTTTGAGATTCTTTTATATTACTGCCAATGTTCTCAACAGTGACGTAAGATTATTCCTGCAGATAAGTAGTTCTGCAGACATATGTGCATTACCCAAATAAAAGTTACTGTAGCAATGTGGCACTCCACAGGTGCAGTTCAGTTCCCATAGATAATGAGAATTGCCCTCCATTGAAGGTAGCACTAAGTTGATTGTGCAATTTCAATTATTTTAAGATAATAGATCTAAAATATATATGCTGTAGATTCTCCTTTATCTGCATCGACCTTCTGAGTTATCAGTTTAAGCTTGCCAGTGAAATTGGTAGTTTTACTGTTGGCTTCATGGCCCTAAAAAGCATATTGGCTACAATCCAGAAATGAATTTAAATGCACATAAGCTCTCTGATATCAGTAAACATGATTTCATTCAGTGAAAGATACCCTCAAGCAGAATTTTAAACTTAACAGTTAAGCATTCATATTCCATTGATTTCGTTGGTATTGAAATCTCTCTTCTTCCATATTTCATCAGGTTTTCCCTATCCCATTATAATGTATGAAATATGGGACAGTGTTGCATAGACACAGCTTGCCTGATGCTTGTCTCTTTCATTTTACTCCATTTGTTTGTAAATAGCACATTTGCTTATTAATTCACTTATGCGCATCCACTCTTCATATTCATTTTGCCATAAACACATTCGTTTTATCAGTGGTATTTGGGTTCATGCTGTTTTTGTTAAGTAGGTTTGCTTTCTGCTGCTATCTGCAGCTGCCATGTCTTTTCTGTGATTGCCACATCACATATGCACAAAAAGGTTCTGGAAACTGTATTTTACTAGGCCGTTTCTCTGTGTAGAAGGGATATCCATGGATCCCATTTGGAGCTATATCTGTAATAGCTCCATATTCCTCTATAGTGGTGCATGGTGGTTACTTGACCAAACTGAGGAGCGAGGTGATAGCCCTTTCATTCTCACTTTGATCAATGACATATTAGTTGCTTCCCCCCCACCCACCCAGACCCCCAAAATACCCCATCCGGTCCTGGGGCTTTTCCGGTCTTCGCTCTTCTATTGGAATCCTCCAATTCTCTTGTTGTTATTGGTGCATTCAATAAGTCCCTTTGTTGTTTTGTGATTTGGGGTAGGTTTTGATCATTCAGATGTTTTTGAATATTTACATTTTTGTCATTTTTTAAAAATAACTCTTGAGAAAATGCTTGCATAATTTCTTTTATCTTTTTGCTGTCTGTTGTTTCTAAATCACCTTGTTTAATTTTCAAAATCAGGTTTCTTGTTCTTTCTTTCTTCAATCTATACGCTAGCCATCTTCCAGGTTTGTTTGCCAAAATGAAATTCCTTTGCTTTAGAAACTTTACATTTTTTTAACCGATTTTATTTAATGCCTTTATAAAGAAAAGAAAATACAAACAGAAGGGAAAACAAATACACATTACTCACATTTAAATAACACATTAACCCAACACAGTCAACCTCAGCCTCCATCCTTTATGCCTCAAAGGTCACAGGTAAATGTGTCCACAATTTCAGTAGACCTTCTTTCATTTCCATAGGTAAGGTGTAGTTAATAAACGCTGTATATAATTTACTCCAAACATTTTGTAAATCCATATGATAACTTTCTCCAGAGTAGAAGAGATGCTGGCATCTAAGGGCATCAAATTTGTATATATCAAGAATGTTACTGTACCACCTCTCATGAGACCATTTTGTTTTATCTTTCCAACCTGTGGCTATAACTAATAAAGCCACCCATAACATTCTATCTATTATATATTCATCTGGTACCAATCTTGAACGATCTTTATAAACTTGCAAACAACAGAGTCCAGGATGGGATCTTATGCTAATTCCAAAAACATTTTGCATTTCCAGCATTACTTCATCCCCAAATTTTGCTACTTCATTACATGTCCACCACATGTGGAAGTACGTTTTCCTGTTGTCACATGAGTGCCAACAGGAGGACGAAAAGGATGGAATCATATGGGACAGCTGGATTGGGGTCCTATAACATCTATATAAAATCTTCGTATTCAGCTCTTAATATATTGTAGTTTGTTAATTTCTTTAACTTTCAATTCCATAACCTTCTGGTCTATTTGGAAGTCCATCTTCCATATATCCATCAGATACAAGCTATGGTCAGTGTTGTTCACTAATAGCTTATATATCCTAGCACAGATACCTCTTCTAACTTTTAGCCTACTTTCTATTACTTCTTCCAGCCCCTTCAGTGGGTATGTCATTACCTGCTGTATATTATTCTTTCTCAGGAAATTTTTTAAAGCTATCGTTTGTAACCATTTTTCCCTCACTAGGGAATCATAGAAGCATTCATCTGATTTCATCTCGTTTCTTTCGTTTAAAAAAATCCTTAAAGTAGACCATGTGGTCGTCCTGCAATTTACGTAAGACTTGATTATTTAATACTTCTACCTTGTCATTAATATGGCTTATTGGGGTAAATCTTGACCATTTGTCTAACAATTTTCCTTGCCACTTTTTCCATACTTTCAAAGTTACCTGTATGGGGCCAAATACCTTGTTTAGCAATTTACTCTCCATTTTAGCAAAAACTACTGATCTGACTCCTAATTTAGCCATTTCCCTTTCCAATCTAACCCATTTAGCCAATCTATTGTAGTCTAATTCCAACAATTTTGTTATCTGGTATGCCTTATAATGCTCTCCAAGGACGGCATACCCCAGCCTGTATTATCTTTTGTCGCGTGCAACATCTTCTAATTTGCATTCCCTTTTTAAAAACCCATTCCAGGATTTTTGGATTTGTGTCCATCTCCTGAATTTCTAACATTGAAAGTTCCCTTTGCAATATTTGTATATTTCTTTCGATTGCTTTGGAATCCAGTTTTTTTATCAATTCATTTTCCTTTTTTAAATTTCTGCTGTAATTTTTTGTGACTTTTCTTTTTTCTTCTTTCTTATCTTTGTGTTTATTTTTATAAAATCCTCTTACAAATGCTTTGCTAGCATCCCAAACAATATTTAAGTCAGTCCCTTTATTCAAATTATTTTCAAAAAATTATCTGATCTTACTCTTGGAACTTATTATAACTTCTTCTCTCTTTAATAAATGTTCATTCAGTCTCCATCTCTGTGCTTTCATTCTTCTCCCCATCACCACCTTCACTGGGTTATGATCTGCAAATGTCTTCGGTAAGATGTCTGCTATTCCAGCTTTATTTACTAAGCGTTTAGATAGGAGAATCATATCAATTCTTGATAAGGAAAAATGTATATGTGAAAAGAAAGTAAATTCCTTTGCTTTGCCATTTTGAAATCTCCATATGTCCACTAGTTGCAAATATTCCATAAGTTCAACAAAGCTTTTAGGGAGCTTGCCTTGTAATGCTGTGATACTTTTAGTTGACGTTTTGTCCATTTCTGGATTAATCACCTCATTCCAATCTCTCATTAAGCACCAATTCTCATAATTATGCTTTTTCACTTCATTTAAAATTTTCTGGTAAAATGCCTGTTTTTCTGTGTGTGGAATTGTGTTATGACTTAAAGAGGTTTTTTTACAGGAAGATGTATAGATGGGACCTTATCCCGCATAGGTTAGCTAAAATATATAAAAATATGTCAAATAAATGTTGGAAGTGTGGGCAAAAGGATGGAATATATTATCATATGGGGTGAACATACCCAAAAGTAAAAGTCTTTTGGCTACAGATACATAATGAAAAAAATATATTGAGATCAATAAATAAAGAATTAGAAAAATATAATTTTTTTGGTTATATGGTTACTGCAGCCAGACTGAACAGGCAAAAAACTCCAATATTGGAGGACTGGATTATAAAGCCTATGGATTTAATAGAGATGGACAAATTGACAAATTTATTAAATGATAAAACTGTATCAGTTTTTCTTAGGACCTGGTGACCCTTTATTGCTCATCTATAAACATTGGAGGAAAAATTACCAGTGGCAAGGCTTGAAGGAGAAGAAGAGACAAAGAACAAATGAGAGGAGCAGAAGTTTTGAAGACAACAATCAATCACTTAGAAGATGATTGGAAGCCATCCAAAACCCAGTTATTAAAATATATAGTGTACCAATTGATGTTTTTAGGTAATCTTTATGTAATAAAAAGTTTTATACTTAATAAAAATCACTCTTAAAAAGGAAATGGTTGCTGTGCATGAACAGAGACCAGCGATCCTTTGCTTCTTTTGTGTATCAAAATACCTGGAAGAAGGCAACGTGTCATCATGGGAACAAGACTCCAGACAGGTAAGCATCCATGTTTTTGCCCCACACTTTTGCCCTGCCATATGGTAGAGGGGCAAGAGGCAATTGCAAGACCTAAATAAGACCTCATATTTTCTACAACCCATCTGGAGGCAGCCTTAGTTATAAATGCTGAGGAAATTCACAGCAACAAACAAATGAAATCAACAATAACATAATTTACAAAATTGACAGCAATAACAATAATAACAAAATCAGAAAATGTGTGTATCACAATTAAAAAAACGAGTTATACCATAAGGAGTGCCCTGCTCAATTTGTGCAATTTCCTTGTCAAGTTGGCAATATCAAGTCTCTTTATAAATGGGGGCAGAGTTTTGTTTGCAAGTCATGGAAGGCTCACATAAACAGGGCATGACTAGATTTGAGGCCTTTTCGCACAGGCCTTTTCCGAACGCGTGGAAGACAGCTCCGGACGAGGCATTCGCATTGCCCGAGCGGGGTTTGCGCCGCCTCGCGTCCGGAGCTGTCTTCCACGCGTTCCGGATGCAGAGCACTTTAAAGTGCTCTGCATCCGTTCCGACGCGGACGAGCCGCCCCGGCGCGTTCCGGGAGAGAAGCGTTCGCGCACGCTTCTCTCCCTGACAGCCGTCGGCACGCCCCCAGGGCCCGACTTGCCGGGCCGGCGATCGCGCCGGCGCGACGAAGCCGGTAGACGGGACCCACCGAATTGGGGTTCCCCTTTCCCATCTGCCAGGGTCAGTGAACTGCTTGTCCAATAGGGGGGCTAGGTGGGCTGCGTCCTGCGCGCTCCCAGCATGCCCCCCTCAGTCGGACGGCGGACGGCCACGAGGTAGGTGCTCTGTTGCGCGCGCGACCTCCCAGGGCCCTGGGGGAGGGGGGGAATCATCTTCGCGGTGTGGGTGCCTCGATGTAGGCACCCACACAGCGAAGATGGGCCCGATCCAGCGCGGACGGTGGTTGGGGGTGGCGGATTCGGGGGGTGGCGGATTCGGAGGGTGGGGGGGTGGGGGGACTGATCTGCGGGGCGCCCGCGCCTAGATCCAGGTGCCCGCGCCCCGCAGATGGGCAGCAACAGGGTTGGGGCGAAGCCTTTGGAGTTCGGAGCCAGGGGCTCCGAACTCCAAAGGCATCCTGCCCCATAGGGACCTTGCCCCGGGCCCTCCGATGGGCACCCAGGTGCCCGGGCACGTTCGTGCCAGCTCCACAGGGCCCGATCCGGCCCCGCAGACCTGGCACGAAGCGCGGAGCAGCTGCTTGACAGCGCTGCCCGCCCCTTGGGTGCTCTCACCCAATGGGCGGCAGCGCTGCGGCCGAATCCCTGTCCCTGGCCGGCCTTTGCCGGCCAAGACAGTTCCGGGCACTTTTAGGATTCGCACACAGGCGCGCCGGAACGCGTTTACACGCGTTCCGGCGCGCCTGTGTGTGAATGGTGAAAGCGCCCGGAACTGTCTTAAGCTTCCCGCCTGCAGGCGTTCCAAACGGAACGCGTTGCAGTGCGAAAAAGCCTTTGATCTCTGCACACTGTAATGCGGACAAACTGGAAATATAGGTGTGTTGTGACTATGGCCGTGTCCCCATGCAGCTTTGCTACGGTTCCAAGTGCGGGATCGGCGTGGCCCATCCCCATGGGCTTTGGATTTGGCACACGAAAAGCATACCAAATCCCCCCAAACTGTGCCACTAGCGTGCCAGATTTGAAACCTGTTAAAACAAGTTTTGGCATGGTTTGGGGAGGTGGCACACATTCCTCAGTGGGCCGGGAACTCACATGGGGATGCTTGCGGGCTAACGGGGAGGAGTTTTGCAGTCACATCATTCAGGGGTGGGGTGTGCTTGCTGTTCCTGTCCTGTCTATTGAAGATCACAGCTGCTGACATTTTAAAATGCTGATCGCAAAGACATGCTGGAGAATAGCTTGGTTTTTTAATTTTCTGCCATTTCCACAGAAGTAATTCCAATCCCATTTCAGAATGCGAAGGCAGGCTGCATAATGGCTTGATTTTTGTTGCATTTGCAACCCCCATTTCCCTGATCGTCAAGGCAATCATAAATAGAGTCTTGATTTTAAAGTTGGCAGGTGCTCCTGAGGTCCCCAGTACAGTGGACTGCTCAAGCGCCTACTGCTGCTAAACCTTGTTGTGCCTTTTTTTATGAATGGAGCTTTGTTTTAATTTGTTTCTGTGCCTCCTACCCCAGTCCTGGCTGCCTGTACTGCTAAGGGAGGGGGGAATCCGTCTGACATCAATCCAGCTTCCAATGAGGAGGGAGGGAGCGGAGAGGAGGGGGCGCAGCTCCCCTGTACCAGGGTTCGGCATGTTTCGCATGGGGACGCCACCATACATGCCCAACCCATGCCTGTCCCGCGTTGCGGGAATGTCATGGGGACGCCCGAAATGTGTGCCCAGTCCTGCACCTGGCCCCTGCGTGCCCAACCATCTTGCCTGAGAGGAGTGGAGAAGAGGCAGCAGGCTGGGCTCTGCCATCCTCCTCCCAGCAGTGCCCCTCCCTCCTCCAACTGCCATCACAAGGCTAGGAACCATCTTGCCTGAGGGGAGTGGAGAAGAGGCAGCAGGCTGGGCTCTGCCATCTTGCTCCTAGCAGTGCCCCTCCCTCCTCCAACTGCCACCACAAGGCTATGAACCATCTTGCCTGAGAGGAGTGGAGAAGAGGCAGCAGGCTGGGCTCTGCCATCTTCCTCCCAGCAGTGCCCCTCCCTCCTCCAACTGCTCCCATCACAAGATGGCAAAGATACTAGGACAGCCAATCCACCAGTTGAGAAAATGTCTGGTCCTGAGGCCGAGCAGAGTGGGGCTGAGTAGATGCTGGCTGACCATCTCTACCATCATCCGGTTTGTCATCAATGAAGAAAAATTCAAAGTAAAGAGAATAGGAAAATTCCAGCAATAAGAAACAAATAGAAGAATTGGAACTGAAGACCTCAAGTGCTTGCTTTTTGCTGTTCCCTGTTCCGTCCCGCACCATTTTTCCTTTTGTTTCTTGTCTCTTTAGATTGTAAGCCTGAGGGCAGGGATCTGTCTAAGATTAATATAATATTGTAACCCGCCCTGAGACCTTCAGGCATAGAGCGGGATAGAAATACAAACAAACAAACAAACAAATATAAATCAGTGCCCAAAACGTGCCAGATGGCCAGCATGGGGATGCAGCCTATGATGTTCTCTTTGCTCTCAAACCCGAAAGCACACCACTGTCCTTGGAGTAAGTCTGATTGGATTTCTGTGTGCCTCTGTCTTTTGCTATCCTCTTCTTGAAAGTATTTTATTTGTATCAGTTTGCTGAGGAGTTAAACTACACTTGAAAAAAGCTGATGTTCCAGTTGGGAACATTTGTGCATCAAGGCAGCAATCCAATTTTTTTAAAAAACTCACCTGTCAGTAAGCTCCACAGAACCTCATGAGACTTACTCCATTTCTACACTTACCTAGTTCATCCCATTAAAGGGCATGTAGCCCTTATGCAGTCCCAAGATGGGATGGACTGCTGTTGGCACAAGAGAAGAGAACCTCCGGAGTGATTTGCCGCAATCTTCGAAGAATCTCTGGAGGATCTCCAAAAAATCTCCGGAGCGTCTATGGAGTTTGAACCCTCCTCCTGGTGGCACCCCCTCCAAAAACATGGGGGGGGCAGGCGAGGCCCACATGGGTGGGTTCAGATTTGCCACATGGGTGCTCCGGCGTTTCCACTGTGAGCATGCCTCAAGTACCTCCTTAGATCCGGATCTACTAAATCTGGATTAGCTGAAGGACCCATTCCTTAGATCTGGATCATCTTAGATCTGGATTAAGGGAGGCAAGTAGAAAAAAAACCCTTGGTGGAGTTTACTAACTTAGTAGAACACCAGTAGACACTGACATTGAGGTCTGCTGGTAAACCAGACTAGGACATCATTTTGGGTGCCTTAGCCTGGGCTGAATTTGCACTTAGGCCTCTGGTATGCAATTCTGGTACAGTCTGTACCAGAGCTGTCCTAGTTGCATAACACGAGGCCTAAGTGTGAATTCAGCCCAGAGGCATTTCCGCACTGCATCGCGTTCGAAACGGAACGCGTTCAGGCGGAAAGCTTAAGCCAGCTTCGGGCGCTTTCCCCGTTCACACACAGACGCGCCAGAACGCGTGTAAACGCGTTCCGGAGCGTCTGGGTGCGAATGCTCAAAGCGCCCGAAGCTGGCTTAGCCGGCAAACGCTGGCAAGGGGCGCGCAGACAGCCGCGGAGGCAGATCGACAATCAGCTGTTTGACAAACAGCTGATTGTCAAAGCCGCGCGGCGTCGGAGGCGCGCCGCAGCCGTTCGGGAGATAGAAGCAGGCGCGAATGCTTCTCCTCCCGAACGGCTGCGGGCAGCTCGTCCGCGTTGGAACGCGTGTAGAGCAGTTTAAAGTGCTCTACATTTCGAACGCGGAAAAGACAGCTGCGGACACGTCGGAACGCAAGCCGCGCGCGGCCAATGCGGATGACGTGTCCACAGCTGTCTTTTCCGCGTTCCGTTCAGCCCCGTGCGAAAACGTCTCTGGTCTACACTCTTTCTTGTGCTGATGGAGCTTACTAGGAGGGGGTTGGCCCTATGTTATCCTGCTCAAGCATGTAGTTGGGAGGTCCCTAGACACTTCATGTTCTGGACTTTACTACAAGTACAGAAAGGCCCTTATTTCTCAGTAAACAAGTATAATCTTTAACAACAAGACATTTCCTCTGCCTTTGGGGAAGAACTCTTTGTCTGGACTTCCTTGTTTGCAAGCATCCTAGAACAATCCATAATTCAACTGTGTTACATAAGCCTCCTGTGACAGTTCTGAGTGGCATATCACAGTGTTACTGCTTAGAATCAACATCTCGTGTATCAAATGGGATTACCATATAATCAAGAGATGGAAAGGGAAATGGTTTGACAAGCAGTTTTGTGCCAACATTTTAACATAAGAAAGTGCCTGAATAATTGCCTGCCAGATCAAATGCACTTTCTCTCTGTGGATGGAATATTAGCTGCAATACACTTAGTCATGCTACCCGCAAATAATCCTCCATATGGTATTGCCTTAAATTGAAGGAGGCAGGGCACCTAAAAAACATTAAATTTAATATAAGCAGAAGCCCTAAATGGTGAGTGCAAATCACCAATAGCCTTGGCTTTTATACGCCCTTTCTCACCCACTTAGGACTCAAAGAGGCTGACAAACCTTCTGTCTTCTCCGCACAACAGACACCTAGTGAGGTAGGTAGAGCTGAGAGTTCAGAGAGAGAGCAGTGACTAGCCCAAGGTCACCCAGCTGCCTTTGTGGAGGAGTGTGGAATCAACCCAGTGACGAGATATGAGTCTGGCACTCTAAGCATGCAAGCAGACATGGTCGAATGTAGCAAGAGAACAACATGGACACGAGTTACCCTCAGTTGTAGCCCTTACAACTGGCTCTCCTTGACCATTATGCTGCTGCATTCACACCTAAGGTTTAATCCGGCTTCAGTCCACCTTCAGAGCGAGATAACACACCAGCAAAGTGACCAAGTAATTTTCTTTCCACATTATCTATCCCAAATGTGAACTTTCTGAATTATTTAACACTGAAAAAAACTACTTGTAACTTTGCTGATGTCTTCTCTCACTCTGAAAGTGGACTGAAGCTGGATTAAATCTTAAGTGTGAGCACAGCCAAAGTGATATGTCATTTGCTTTCCACATTATCTAACCCAAAGGTGGATTTTCTGAGTATGATAAAGCCAAAAGCAAACAGTTTGTCACTTTGCCAATGCATTATCCCATGCTGAAAGTGGACTGAAGTGGGATGAAAATCTAGGTGTGGATGCAGCCCTAGATTATGGAGACCTCCCAGAAATGTTCTTGATGGTTACACTAGGGCCCTTTCTGCACTTGGCTTTATTCTGTAATATATCTTAGAACAGGGACCTTTCTGCATGCTAGTGCAGACTGTGGAAGTTCCCAAGTGAGGCCTGTCATAGTCTTCATTAGCTTGTGGCCAGCAGACTGCTATCCTGAGATATATTCCAGAACAAGGCCAAGTGCAGGAAGGGCCTAGGTCTGGCTAATCTAAAGGAGTAAGAAAGAACCTGACCTCTGAGAGAAGCGGCTCTGCCAGTACACCAAACTGAGGGTGCTAAATCCTCTTAAAAAGGGAGATGTTTATATTTGGAGCCTGACAGCGGTAGCAAAAAGCACTACATGTTTTATTAATTCCTGTGACATACTTTGCACTCCCAACTGTACCAAGGCTGGAAATGTCACCCTTGTTTCCATTCTGGACGGTTTTGGCAAGGCACAGTTGAGCGTTTATTAGGCTTGAGAAGATAGCCTGCAAACAGCCTGTTGGCTACAAGTTCTGCCCTCTTTACCTTGGCCTTTTTCCTAGAAGCATTGCACAACCCAATGTCCCACACACCTAAACCATGGCCCTCCTCTTCCTCCCTGCTCCACCTCCACCCATGAATAAAGAAAGGCAGCTGGTGTTTGGGTATCATGTTGCAGATTCAACAGCTCGCATACCTTTCCTCTGAATCGCTCTTCCTGAGACCCATTGCACTGAAGGGCAGCTGCTCCTGCTTATGTAAAGCAGCGTGAGCCTGCTGACAAGGAAGGGCAGCAGCTCCGGAAAAGACGGCCAAGCACGATTAACAAAAAAATGCAGGATCAGCTGCAGTCCTAGGCATATTTAATGGAAAGCAAATCCCTCTGGGCCTGCCACCTCCAAGACGAGAAGCACATAGCTGTTTAGAGTCGGCACCTTTCTTGCCAGGAAGAACACCTGCAATTCCAAGAGCCACACAACACATTTTGCTCTTAACGGGAAGGTGCAAGGAGAGAATAGCAGCTGAAATTCTGTTTTTCATGCAATTAATAAAGAACTAGAAATTCTATTAGGGGAAATGGGCTCTGTAACCCCACGGGCTATAGGGGCCACAAGGTTGCTCCCTAAGCCTCTTTTCACCTGAAAATTTCACCCAAGAGCACCCAAATGGACATCCGATTCAATAGGCCAACAACAAGTGTTGTTTTTGTTTGTTTGTTTGTTGCAGAGATAAAATGTCATATATGAGCATGGTCGTATATAATTGATCTCAGAAAACGTCTTCTTGCAAGATTTGATCAGCATAATAAGATACCCTAGACCTGTAGGACATACCTGAGTCTTTTGTCATTTCAAAGACTCTTTCATAACCCTTCTTTTATTTATTCTGTACATCATCCTACCATGTTGGCATGGTAACTGCCTAAAATTGGTAACAGACTGAGCTTTTATTGCAGTTTAATCAAAAAGTTTTCAAGGCGCCACAATGCTTGGAGTATGGAGGCTAAAAATATTTCTCTCCTTAGAGCATAAACATGCTGTACTTACAGTGCAAAAGAAAATGCCTGAATTTCTCCCTAAATATAAAAATCCAGGTTTACCTTCAGTTTAGCAGCATACCTGAATTCTTGTTTTTGTTATAGATACATGCAATGTTATTGCTCATCCTGTTTTTCCTTAAGGAAGTCAGGATGCTCTTTTTATCCTCAGAAAACCCCCGCAATACAGGTTACTGCTTATATTCAAACTTTTTCAGGTTGGACTCATAGAATGACTAGTCCAAGGTCATTTATAATGGCCTTTATAGATTGGCTTTGCCTGTCTCATCTAATCATTTTAGCACTCTAGCTTCTAGCTGTACCCATAGCTTCAGAAAACAGTAATAATGTGTGAGGGTATTGTTATGTTTATTGTTACTGCTGTTGTTGTTATTTCAGAGGGTTCAGAAATGACTAGATCATGATAATCATTGCTTTGGCAACGCCTAGATGTTTGCTGACATGTACTCACAGCCTTTCTGGAATATTAATTGGACCTGTTATATGGAAAATATTCCTCATGTTAGCTGTGTCCCCCCAGCCCCCATTGCACACTGGTACCAAAAGGTGACATAGAAGTGGAGTGGCTCCATGCCTACCTCTACACTCCTTCCCTGGTCCCCTGTGCCAGCTTTCACTACAGTGTGAGGTCTGTAGAAGCTGTTGGCCATGGTCTCTAAATTCTCAATGAACTATCACTGTCTGCCATGTGGGCAGCTGGGAAAAGTCATTCAGACTTTTCTTCCATTGTTTAATGGTGTAGCACAGTGAACATTTGCTTAGGTTTGCTAGTGGCGTCCCAATGTCCCATGCATAGATGCAACATATGGAGTGACCTTTGCCACCTAACCCACTTGATATCAAACATAGGCCGCGTTCCCATTACAAGCTTAAAATGGTTTCGAAACGGTTTCGATCCTCGCAGTCCTCACATCAGGTTGGCTTAACACGCTTTCTGCATGTTAAATCGCCCCAAAGCATTGTAAATGTTAACACTCATTTCAACAGGTCTCGCTCCGGTTCGTGTGCTTGAAACGTTTTACATTTCTTGCTGTGGGAATGGTACAGTTTTAGTGGGATGAGAATGCATGTTTAGGGTTTCCCTCCCCCAATAGCTTGCTTCCAAAGATAGTGATTTCACTGTAAAAATCCACCCTGTAAGCAGTCATTACACTGTAGCAATCCACCTACTTCACACCTGATAACAATGTTGCAATTTTGCACAATTCTGGAAGTTCTGACCTTTAGAAAGGGAAAAGAAAGGAAAGCAGCTGAAGTTTCGGTGAGATGTGTGAATGTATAAGGCTGTGGTTGTGGAGGTGTGTTCAGGCAAATTTGTGTTAGCATCCGGTTCTATTATTTCGGTTTATGAAAACCGTTTTAAGCTTGTAATGGGAATCGGGCCTAGGTTTGCTCTTTAACAAACTAAAGGAGGGATGGAGAATCACTGTATTTATGATGTTGCTGCATTCAAACCAGAAGCTAATTCACACTTAGGTCTCTGGTAAGCAATTAGTACAGGGCTGATGAAGAGCATACCCACGAAGTGCAGAATCAAACCCAGTATTCCCAGATAAGAGTCCGGCTCCTTAACTGGCTGGTTCGTTGTTCAAAACTTGTTTTTCAAAGAATTTATCTTTAAAAAAGAACTGAAGGAAGGTTGCATAAAATATTTTGGCCCATTGTTTAATATTTCCCAAGAGGGCAGTCCTTAAATCACAGAAAGGCAAATCATAATTGAACTTGAGAAGATAAATTTGGCTGAGAAAAGCAATATAATTATGGAACCAGTTATCTAACGAAATGCTAGGTTCTCCATTATTCCTGGTTTTCTTAGGACCACTCATCTCCATATTTGCAACATCAAAAGCTACGTTCACATCAAAGTTTTAATCCAGGTTCAGCTCCTCTTTGAAGTGAGAGAGTGCATCAGTAAAGTGACTAGTAATTTTCTTTCCAAATTATCTAACCCAAAGGATTCCCTGAGTTAGATTAAAACTTTTGAAGTTTTTGCACTTAAGTTACAGGGGATATTATCTCATGGAAGTTAACTTCAGGGACCACAACTGTTGTTTGTATTGTGAGTGCCGCCACATCCCAAACTTCACCCAGACTTAGCTGGGGCCCTTGGAAGTGCAGACAGTTCCATCTGTGATCATCTGCACTGCCATAGCAACAGCCATGCACGCTGGGCTGTTGCTATGATGATTGGCGGCACAGCATGTGATTACACAACCACAGTTATGACGGGCCATTCCCACAAAGCATTTGGATGCAGAGTTAATGGAAACAATGCATCTAGGAGTTGAATGAGAACTCCTGGGGTCTATTCGCACTTAGACCTCTGGTACGCAATTAGGACAGGTCTTTACCAGAGCTGTCCTAATTTGTATGAATGCTTTGGAAAATTCATGAAACCGGGAGGTAGGAAAGCGGCTGCACCAGTCACATCTGCAACGGATCCAGAGTGCATTTGGTATGTTTTGACAACAGATTGAAAGTGAATTCAGGGTGGATTTGACACTTTCAGAGCAGATATGTTACGGGATATGTATCAGATAGGTATGGATACATATTGGATACGTATGTGTTCATATTGGATAACCATACTAATTTGGATGAATACATTTGCATTGAATAGAACCCTAGCACATTCGAATCGAATGAATGCAAAAAAAACAACAACAATCTTGCATATTCTTAAACTCCAGTACTTTCTTTTTTTTTTCTATTTTGTTTTTCATCCTAGAATCTCCAGGTATTGCCACATCTATAAATCACACCCTTTTCTCTTTTACAGCTGGAATATCAGGTGCATTATGTTCAAGATGCCCACCTGTTTATATATTTTTGTATTATTTTGTTCCAGGTATGGCGGTAGCCATACAGATCTTCCCTGTCTTCCAGGGTGTAAGAAAAGAGGCAAAAGGGATATAATGCTTTGCAGGCAAATCCTAGGTGTCCCCCTATCCTCTGTCTTTGTGTTCTACAAACATCCCACTGAACATCTCCCTATTGCAAGAACTATACTCAGGTAGAAGGTCCAAACCCAGAAATATAATAACTGCATCTCATGCTTTAAGCTGATTTCTATACTTGTATGACCTAGAGGAACATGAATGAAAGACGCTGAAAATCACTCACAGTTCTACAGGCTCTATAACGTAAGGTATAATAGGGATGGCAAACCAGGGTTGCCGGTTTGCTGATGGTGGCTGAAACGAGTGGGGTCACAGGCTTTCCACTCCTGCTGAAAATACTACAGGGTGATACCAGCAAAAAAACAAAACAAAAAAACAAAAAGGATTCTTTTGCATAAAAAGAGATGTCCCAGCCTGAGAGCAGAATTTCTCATGGGAAATAGCGTGAGAATATTTCCTGTTTCACAATTAGCATGTTTGTTACTTTCTCTTTTGTGGTTTGTTTGTTTTATTCTTGTACATGGAAAATGGAATGAATGGTAATTAAATGATCTGCTTTATCACAGGATGTAGCTTCTGCCAAAAGGCATCTGGATTTCACTGTGTAAATGAAATGAAATGAAGAAGAATATGATGATGATGACTACGGTAGTAATCTGCTTCAAAATTTCTCACTCATTTTTAGAATTCAGAACATGCCGTGTCTCTGACAGATAATGAATATCCACTGAATTTGTGAATCGTTTATCATGTAAAACACTGGGCAGGATATAAGAAGATGAGAATTCCAGACCTTTAATCTTTATACAGAGGGAACTTTAGGAGGTTCCAGTTGCCTGAGAACTATGTCTGCTTCAGTATCTTCCTCCATACAGCTATTCATGGTTCAGGATTTTCCTCCACTTTCCCTCTAATTACACTTACATGGCTGGCCTCTTCTACCTAGAAGAAAAATTGCTCAATAATTCATTTACATAAAGTGAGCTTTTAAAATACTTTACCATTTCATGTTTTATTAGTTTTTGGCTTGCTTGGGAGTCAGGACAGCCTGATCTCCTGAATTGAGAAATGTTGTGGTTGGATTTATATCAGTTAAATACAAATTACTTCAGTATGTTGAGGAAACGATGGAAAGGAAAAAAATATTTTCTTTGTTGCACAACACTAGAAGCAGGGGTCACTCTATGAAACTAGGAATGATAAGGAATATTTTTAATCCAGTGGGTTATTGGTTTATGGAATTGAGTTCCTGAGGAAGTTGAGAGATAGGTAAGGTGCTTCTAAAGGCTAAGAGGGTTGAAAGCAAGTAAAACTTTTACTTTCATCTTCTGCAAGTGAGAGATGGGACACTGGACTAAATGGGCTATGACCTGATCCAGCAGGTATTCTCTTATGTTATTATGTTCTTAAGTTTTAATCCACAATTAATCCACCTTCAGAGCATGACAGCACATTAGCAAAGTAATCGGGTACTTTCTTCATTATGAAAACCAAAGGTGGATTTTCTGGATTAGATAATGCGAAAAGAAACCTCCTTGTTACTTAGCTGATGTGTTCTCTCTCACTATGAAGATGAACTGGATGTAGATTAAAATTTAAGTGTGGTCATCATGGACTGAGAATGTAAGGGAAAAGACAAATGGGGTAGGCTCCATTGCAAGGTTCTCCTTGATTTTCCCCAACCTATATTTCAATCCACAGCAGTTCAAAATGTGGTCCAGAGAGACCAAAGGGAAGGTTTCATGTGAAGACTTGCTACAAACTCCCCTCACCCCTGTTGAAGTCTTTTGGTCCCAAATTAGGGATTTGCATATTTTTTTTCTTTTTCAATATGCAGCAAAGCAAATTATAATTTTAAAAATGCAGTGAAATGAACGAAATTTGCATTTGTACAAATAGAGCCACTTCGGATGTGGTAAGGTTCAAATCTACTGCAATTGTCCTTTGAATTCTATTCAAATTCAGTTTGAATCCCTGCCACTAGTCATAACTCTGAATCTCCTTCAAATTTTCCCCAAATCTGCTTTGAATTCACTCTGAACACTTTGAATCCTCTCTGAATCCATTTTGAATCCACTTTGAATCCACTGCAGATGTGCCTGGGCAGCCGCTTTGCTACCTCCCAACATTAACAAAATGAAGCTTCAAACAAATGCACAAAGGTTTTCACTTTGCATTCAAATGTCAATCTTTGAATTATAGCCAACATTCAATTTGAAGGTGAATGTACAAATTTGTATGAATTTCAAATGTGATGAATATTCATGCGTACCCCTATCCTGAAGAAATAAAGAAATGCAGGTAGTGTTAAGAGCACATTTAAGACTGAAACCTGAAATGTTTCCATTAGGATTCAGTTATAAAAATCTAAATGAATGGATGATGTAAATACAATATATGATAACTACTACAGTATACTTATATATGCTAAAAAAGGGAAATAGATGATATCTCTTCAATAGAAGATTTGATAATCAAGATGATGGTATTTTCTGAAATTGACAAATTGACAAGTTAACTAAACAGTTCAGTGCGAAGATTTATCAAAAATTGGCAACCTTTTATTGATTACTTACAGTGACAAGGAAATGCCTTGCTAATTACAGGTTTGCAGACTAATAAAAGAAACAAGATAAAGTGGAAGAAGAGGGGGGAAATTATGAGAAGAAGACTTGGAGTTAAAACAAAACAACAACAAGGAGACTGGGAGTTGTCATCATAATGAAGAGTGTAACTATTTTGTAATTTTAATGTTTTGCACTGACATATGTTTTAAACCTTTTTGACAAAATAATTTTAAAAAAGAAGTCAAACCACCACTAGCTATGAGACGTCTTTTGCAATCAAAATAAAATCAAATGGAGTGATTTATAAGCATATTACTTTACACTAGAGTAGCCAAGTGGAAAAAGAGGTCAGGGTTTCTACTTCTTGTAAAGCTCCAGAAAATAGTAAATGTTAGCAGTTAGGGCTTGTACTGTGGGTAACACTTGTCTGAAATTTCTTACCCATTGCAGCTATTAAAGGTGTAGGAGATTTGTCCTCTTCTGCACTCTAACCATTTTTAAGATGTCAATTTCTCAGAAACTGAGGTTTATTCATTATGCACTAGTTCACCATTCTTGTCTGTTTCTGAGAGTATCGTCTACAAGAAACTATAGAATTTAAACTATGAAGATAAAGATGTAATGTGCAATGTGGTGCGAACCCTGATATTGTACGTCCAGTTGTATCATTCAACTAAATTATTAAGTCAACGTTAACATTGGTGGCTCTGTATTACATCAATTATGTATTATTGATGTCTAGAATGACTTGGTAACAAGCTGAATTAACTTACCTTGAAATGCTTTTTCCCTTTCACCTTTTTATGAGAGAAGCAAATGTTTTTGTTAGCAATGAAAACCCATTCATTACATAAAACAGCAGCTGAGCTGTAGGTGGTGGCAGAGCTGTTGAAGCGCTGAAGCAAACTGCCTGTTTTTGCTAATGTTGTTGTTTTTTCATATTTATGTCTGATAGTTCCATAAAAGCCACCTTTAATGACATCTGCCTAGCATTTCTTCTCTGTGACACTTTCCCCGTTTAATCTTTGAGAAGGAAAAAAAAGGGGGGGGACTATTGCTTATTCAAATAGCTAACCAAGCTAGGTTTATTTTTCTTCCAAATTATTTGTTTCCTTTCCAACATTACCTTAAAACCTGAACTACATGATCTCTTTAACAGCAGCTGTGGAAGCCATAAAACCAAGAAGAACAAGAATGTCACTTTCTAACTAAGCTTTACATTGATATCCAAAAATACCCCAAGCCAAGGCCAGTGATCTGACCTTACTAAGATTTATTTGAGAAACAGGAAACTTGGAATATATTTAGTTCAGGGTCTGGACAATTTTACCTTTTCAAGGCACTCTGTATAAATTTTTTAACGGGATATCTGCTAACGACCAGATAACGTGTGCTTAGATTTTCACTGATTTATTTTTTGCAAACTCTTCAGGAACTTTCACCACTCAGTATATGCATACACATACAGTTCAGATAACCTCTGAATGTGCATGTCTTGGAAATGAATGTATGATCTGCAAATGCAATGAAAAGTTCTGTCACAGGCAATGAAAGATGTTGCTTTTGGCTTCTTCATTCTCAACCATGTTCCTCTTCCTGTTCTTCAGACAACCAGTTTCATCCTCTTACATCTTACTGGTTCACTTTAGTTTCCCCATCCTCTTTGGGAACGCATTCATAGGTTCATTCAGCCTAGGCCTGTGGTTATACCTGCATCCCAGGACTTCTATTCGTCCTTCCAGCTGCTCCCATGGAATTCCATTCTCACACCATGTCCCACTGCCACTACCACCACCATTGCCATCCCAGAGAGTCCCAGAGCTCAGTCCAGCAGCTCCAGTCTTTGCTAGCTGTGGACAAGTAAAATATTGTCCACAGACTACTGACTAGGGATGTGCAGAAATGCAGTGCTTGGGACTTGATTCAATTCAAATAGAATATCTGAAGGTTTGAATCGATTCAAATGTTTAAAATTCAAATGTATTCACATTCAATTCAAATTAAATACATTTGAATTTATTTGTATGAATGTTCAATTTATACTGTATTTGAAGAAATGTAGACAAGGCCTGATATTAATTTTTAATCTAAAAGATGTATTAGGGCTTATTTTTAGGGGATATCTTATTTTTCCATGAACAACAATCTACATTTATTCTTGAACACATACCAAAAAAATAAAAATATATATTAAAAAATCAACATTTATTCAAATATAGTCATATAATCACACTCTGGAACAACATCATCATAACTCCAAACCCTGAATTCAATCATGAATTTCTTGTGACTCTATTTCTTTTTCCATGTACAACAATCTACATTTACTGATATGAACAAAAATCTGCATTTATTCCCTTAGGGTTTTTTGAGTGTGATTGTGCTTTCCTTGGTGAAGGGCTGTCTGTCCTGCTGCATTCTACTGCCAATTGATTTTACTTTTTTAGCTGTCTGGACACTATTTAAGTTGATTTTTAATTACCGTATTTTCCAGCGTATAAGACGACTGGGCATATAAGACGACCCCCAACTTTCCAGTTAAAATATAGAGTTTGGGATATACTCGCCGTATAAGAAGACGACACCCGGCGTATAAGACGACCCCTGACTTTTGAGAAGATTTTCCTGGGGTAAAAAGTAGTCTTATACGCCAGAAAATACAGTAACTAACTAGGGCTTATTTTTGGAGTAGGGCTTATATTTAAAGCATCCTGAAAAATCATGCTAGGTCTTTTTCAGAGTAGGTCTTATTTTCAGGGAAACAGGGGTCCCATTCCACTGAGAAAAGTGTGAACAGGTTCCCAACCTCTTTGATGTTGGTTTTGCAGAGCCATGGCATGATGCCTGGGCCAAACTGTGAAAGTGATGCCAACTGCCCTCACATGAAAGCATTTAAATGGTTGAGTGAGGCCATATGGACAGGATCCATGGTGGAAGTTGCAGTTGCTGCTGCTCTTTTGCTTCTATCTTGGCTGTTCCATAAAGAAACCCACAACAAATGAAGCAGATCTGGTGTCTCTCACTTTATGGCAGTGGTTCTCAACCTGGGAGTCGGGACCCCTTTGGGGGTCGAATTACCCTTTCAGAGGGGCCGGGATGAGTCTCCTGCCGCCCTTCCCTCCCACCTCCCAGCTGCTCCGCCCCTGTGGGTTGGGGGTCTCCACAACATGAGGAACTCCATTAAGGGGTCGCGGCATTAGGAAGGTTGAGAACCGCTGCTTTATGGGTTCACAGTAGGGATGTGCACATTATTTTTTTTAAAAAAAAAATCAATTCATATTGAATCAAATGCAAGAAAATTCATATTTGTTCAAATAGATCCGCTTCAAATGTGGTAGGATTCACATCTGATACGAATGCTCAGTCCCACATTAATTTGTACGAATAGCATGCAAATCCCATACGAATGCATATGAATCCCATACGAATCCCATACGAAGCTTCATACTAATGTATCAAAACATTTGATATGAATTTGAATGTCAATCTTTGAATGTGCCAACATTCTATTCGAATTTGAATGTCCAAATTTGGCTGAATTTGTATGAATTTCAAATGGTATGAATATTCGTGCACGTCCCTAGTTCAGTTTCCTTTAACTTAAAGGTTTAGAAGTGTCTAACAGAAAATACATTCTGAATAGAGTTTACCTGATATATTTCTCTGAAGGTATAATCAGCTACACTTAAGGTTCTCTTTGGTTTGTCACTACCATAATTGTTCACTAGAGGCCATAGTGGAAATAGGCCTCTGGATTAAGCAGGCCCTTAATCTGGATCTGTTGTAGACCTATTTAATCAGGGCTATATCTGGAGCCAGGGTCTTATTCCAGATAATGGTAGGCATGCAGACAACATTCATCTGTGATCCGGAACTACTGGAGAGTGCTTTTTAGCAGCACAACATAGCAGGGTACCAAAAAGCACCCTACAAACTCCATGGCTAGGAATGGTTGTTCTTAGCCTTCAGAGTGTGTGTGGGGTGTGTGTACAGAGGGCTTCCCAAAGAAGCTGTGGTCTCATCCTGCTATAGGTATCATATTGCAGACTGGAGATGATTAGTAACATTACAAGCAAAGCCTGCTTCAATTTCCTCTTCTGTATCACCTATTCAAGGCACAGGAGTCATTTCCTCTTTTCCATTTGGTAACCCTGAGAGACAATGATTTGAGAGGCTTCACAGCTGAGTGATACTTTGAATGTGAGATTTTCAGATTCCAGTCAGATCCTGTAGCCACTCTACCACGTATATTTCTTTGCATTTGATTACATACATTTTAAACCCAGTTTTCATGTTGCAGCTTGTAAGCTTTTAATCATTCTTGAGGATGTCCTCTATTTTTAGATGCTCTGTTTTAAGTTTAGTTTTGCTGCATCCCTTTCTTCCTCCTCTGAAAAGTAACTTGACATTTCACTTTGCCTTGAATTCTGACATTCATAATGGTAGAAACTGTCCAGATCCAGGCCATTTTGAACTTGCAATGTTAGAAATGAGTCTCTCTGACCAGACAGTGTTTGCCTGAAAGCTGGTTATACTAGTTAACTACTAAACCAAATAACTACACAAATCTTTAAGAAAACATGCAAACAGAAACTTTAATGATGTTCTGTCTAATTATGCTACACTGTCCCTTACACTGGAACTATATGGCAGGTCAGTTGTGGAATCATGCTTCTTCCAAAGGAAGAATTTTAGAGACTTGGGTATCAGCCTGGTACTAGTGAAGTCAATGAAACAAACCTCATAGACAGAATTAGGCTAAAGAGATATCCTCTGAGCAATTGCAAAGCAGCCTACCATTTTGGAACTCCAGCTTTGAGGACTGGTATTGATCTGTATGATCAGGTCCTGTAAGATAAACATTCCAAGGCATCAATGACATGAAAGGGAAGGGGGAATGAAACAGAGGGTGCAATCAGATAGGGTTTTTTTCAATCGCCCCTTTTAGAAAATGTGCCTTTTCTGTAGTTCTCCTCAAAAAATAAGCATTCACACAGTAAATAAGCCTACCTCATGTTAGCACACATTGCTCTTCCTTCATCTCAAAATCTGATGATGCCTTCCTAACAAGAAGTGCTCACCACTGACTGGCCAACCACCTGCCTGCTTTTTTTGGGGGGGGGGCCTGGTTGGTTGCTGGACTGCAGCATTTATTCCTGTGCTGTGACTGTCTAAATTTCCCTTCTCGCTGCTTATGAAGCTCCCCACCCAGTGTGATTTGAATAAAAAACCACTCCAGATAGGGATGTGCACTAATGTGTTTTTTTTACATTCTGTTTGAATAGAATTGAATACCCAAAAATCCGTTTTGATTAAAATCTTTTAAATTCAAATTTAACAAGATTTGATTCATATTTACTAAATTCAAATCTATTGTACAAAGTCAAGTTTTCTAAATGACCTTTTTTTGGGGAAGGGATAAATATGAGGTTTTCACTTTGCCCTTTAAAGTCTTTAATGCCCTAGGGATGGGGCATTTTAGGGAATCACTTTTTTTGAGTTATGGTACTCTGTTTTTGAAGTCCTTCTTGTTATTCCAAGTCAGATCTTTAGTAGTGAAGGGGTGTTTTTCCACTGTCACTAAAAGTACCCATTAAGTACCCCTTAATGGGTACATAATGGCATTTTTGTCCCCATTAATGGGTACTTAATGGGTACTTCTAGTAACAGTGGAAAAACACCAAGAAACAAGAAAAGAGGGTGTGTGTTTTTAACAATTATGGTTGATAAATGAAAATAGCCAGTAACAGAGATATCTGCTTTTAAGTATATGCTTAAGACTGTATCATTTTAGCAGCTTTTTGTTGTTGTTGTTGTTGTTGTTGTTAAGGAGCCTTAGCATTTGCTTTACTGCTGTTGCTTTGTACTGTTTAAATTATCTCTTCTGGTACATCAGCAGCAACATTATCATTATCATTATTAATACAGTTGTTGCTTTTCTGAATGGGGATCCACAGTCAATCTTGTGAAATACCAGTTTATCCTATTCTCATGCTGAATGTTGGGGTAGGTGGGCAAAGGCAGTGGGCAAAGGGAGCATCCAAATGGATGCCATTGTGGCTGTCTCAGATGTGATCCCAGGAAACTACAGAAGTGGGGTGCATTCCAGGCAAACAAACTATACTCCACAGTGAATCATGACCTCTACAATTCTTGCAGCTGTGGAACATTCTGCAGCTGTGAGGCTTTGGGCAATTATTTTTCTTGTGTGTAGCAAACCAGAGATGCTCCCAGAGGTCAGCCATTTTATCTGCCACAAAAATGATGTGGATGGAAGAAGAGGAAACAAATAAGCCAGTCATCTCCCACCAGAATTCTTTAACCCAAGGTACTCTGAGGTCAGCTCCAAAGTTTCCATACCTGCAGGGTGTCCTGTAGGCTGGCTGTGAGTGGGTCCATTTCCCTCCACCCTTCAGTCCCAGAGCACCCAAGCAGTGGCCTTTTGTTCCTATAAAAAAAGAGGGCAGAGACACTACCATTTTAAAAGTTGTACAGAAAGAATTGAAAGCATGTCTATGTGAAGTTCTCAGAATTCTCTTTGTGCCCAGTGGCTTTAAAAGTTGGCCACTAATGGCCAACTGTTGACTAGGGGTGAAGGAGAAATTTGAGTGGTTCACTTCAGATGTAAATTTAGAAAAGTTGCATTTGCCAGATTAAAACAGGCACTTCCAGGTGGCAAGAGGAAAATACAAGATCCTGTTTAGATCCCACAATCATCTCTCCCCATGGCTGCCAAATGTCAAGAGACAATCCTGAACCAGACTCTTATCTGGGAATACTGGCTTTCAATTGACCCTCCTCCCCAAAGCCAGCTGGATGACCTTGGGCTATTCACATCTCTCTTCTGAGCTCTCACAGCCCCACTTACCTCATAGGGTGTTCTGTTGTGGGGAGAAGAATAGAAAGCTTAGCCAGCCGCTTTGAGTCCCCTTTAATGGGTGAGAAAAGTGGGGTAGAAAAGCCCACTCTTCTTCTTCTTCTTCTTCTTCTTCTTCTTCTTCTTCTTCTTCTTCTTCTTCTTCTTCTTCTTCTTCTTCTTCTTCTTCTTCTTCAATCCAGCAGGATGGAAAAGAAAACCAAGTGTTAGAGATGATTCTTCTGCCATGCCCCTTATTGTGGTTTTTCAGTTACATATTCTGGAGTACGTTGGGATTGCCATGAATATATGTATGCCAATCCCAATAAAGCCCCAGGAAAATCATGGTTTTTAAATTGCCTCTAGAAGTACCTTAAAGAGAATTGAAGTTTGAGAATGCCTAGAAACTGAATTTTCTGGATATTTTTATGTACCTCCCACAAAAATATGTTTATAGAAAGGCATATTTTAGGAAAATACATATTTATCGGTTTATTGGGGGGGAAAATACTACAACTACAAGTAAAAATCATTTGCAAAATGTATATGTTAGACAAAATAGTAATTCAAAATGTAGACAATAGAGAATTTTTCAAACTCCTTCTCTATGCCCACAAACCTTTATAGAAATATAATGAACTGATGTTTAAACTGTAAGGTGAGAAACCTGCAAGAACTCAAATTTGACAAATGTATCCCCTTCTAGAAATAATAATTTCATAATAATTTAGTAACAACTGGTTATGACACTCTTAAAATTTCAGACCAGAGTACTTCCCCAGCCATACTTAGAGAGAGAAAGAGAGATGCCAAACCCTGACGCTGGAATGCTTCGTATCAAGAGCATGTTCACTACCAAGTTTTAGTCAGAATTATATTCTGCTAGGTCATGGCTGCTGCTATCAGCTCCTGAAGTTAAAATTCTCAGCCTAGCAGCAGGTCATTCCTGAAGGCTCTGCTATTCTGGAACTTACTTATTTTGGAAGCCAGCCAGTGTCAGTTTGGCAAGCCTCAGAGACCAGAGTTAGCTATTTAGAAAGGATTTAAAAAACAACAACAACACTCTAAATGTTGCATCATTCTGGTAGCAGAACACTGATTTCAAGTTCTCTTCCCTTTTTAAAAAGAATGTACTTGTGATAATAGGAACTCTTAACTTTCAGTGAAAATTTGGCATTGATTATTTCAACAAATTATCAGCTCCCTTTACACTGTTTATATTGTCATAGACATTATGGCCCAAACCCATACAGTTTATGCAAGCTATAATCCACATTTGGCCTTTTCCGCACTTACCTTTGATCCAGTTTAATGAACCTCTTAGACGCATTCCTGGGCTTCCTCATCTGCATATTAATGGTGATCAAGGAGGTCTGGCCCCTATTAGTCCTGCTCCGTCTGTACAAAGCGGAGCTAGATCCAGATTAAGAGGCCCTTACTCTGGATCTCTTGTGGAGCTGTTTAACCACAACGGCCTTCTTCTGGATCAACACACCTCTGGGATTCTGGAACTACCGGGGTGCTGCTGCACACCCCCTAAGTCATAGCTTGTGCAAGCTTTGCACCCACAAGGATACATAAGCAAGATCAGTGCAGATGGTGCTGATCCAGCCCACACCTCCACTGATCTGGATTAAAGAGAGGTAAGTGCAGAAAGGGCCTTTGCCTCATCAGGGACATAGAGAAGATTCACTAAGGCAGTAGCAGCACGTTCTGAAAATGATCACTTCAAGCAAAGAGGAACTGTTTTTTATCAATATTATTATTATGCTGGTTTTTAAAAAATTTTGTATTGTTTTAGCATTGTTTTATACAGTTTTGATATGTGTGTATTTTAAATGTTGTGAGCTGCCCAGAGACCCTAGGGTATGGGGCGGGATATAAATATAAATATAAATAAATAAACTAATGGGGGAGTTCTGCTCAGGTATCAGACTTAGGGGTGTGACCGAATATTCAAAGGTATTCAAAATTTGATCGAATCTGCCTGAATTTTGACACTCAATTTTGAATCCAATGTCCATACATTCAAATTTAAAGATTCGAACTAATTTCAAATTTCAGATCTATTCGTTCAAATTATCTGGACATTCGCATGTGTACAGGTTTGCACATGATGTGTCCTTGCAGATATACATCTTTCCCGTATCCAGACACATTTCTACAGATCCATACAGGTTGCAAATGGGTTGCATACAGGATAACTACGGGATGCATATGGACGTGTACAGATACATATGGATGCGTACGGAATGCGTAAAGATGTGTACAAGCACATACAAATGTTGTTGACATCTGTAAGTGCAAATTTGAATAGAAAATTCAAACAAATAGATGTGAATTTGCTTAATTCGAATTGAATTTGCTTAAATTTGAATTTTAAGGATTCGAATCAAATTGAGGTTTTGGATATTCGATTTGACTCGAATCCCAAAAACTGCATTTATGCACACCCTTAATCAGACTTCCTCATAAACACAGATACGGTGAAGGAAAATCTACTAGCCATAGTGCTTCCACCTCATATTCCCTTGGCACTTCACTAGGATTGCAAGACTTTTGTGTGATCTTCCCAATGCAGTGCCCTTTGCAAAACAAAGGAAACACATTGCAAGGCTGTCTCTGGAAATCCAGCAGTAGTGGTGCTGAGTTTCGCATGATAACCACACTTACCTTCACCTCTGGAGAGGTGTGTATACAAAGTCATCTCAAAGGGAACTTCCAGGAGCCAGCACGCACATTAAAAACAATACAGCAAAAGGAGACGGCACTTGGCTGGTCCTCAGAAGTTCCCAGAAAGACAACTTCATATGCATCTTACCAGATAGGAAGGTCATCAAATATATGCCAAGATTTGTTGCCAGCACCTGGTGGGCCACAACAAGAGACTATTGCAGGATCTTTTTTAATACTGTATATCCTATACTACCTGTTACCATCTGGAGTCAGCCTAATTATTTCCTCATCAAATAAAAGAGACAGCAAGCTGTAGGGTAGAAAACACGAAACGTAAAAGGTGAGAGTTGGGAAAACAAATACCTGCTGTCTTTTGTTCCATAAATCTTGGAAGATTTGGAAAGCATTAGTTCTTCTGACACATACTCCTGACCTCTACAGGATGACTCCAATAGTCATCAAGCATAACCTAATGACTGTTTGGCTCTCATCCGCCCTCTGTGGTGAATGGAAAGCTATGCCCTGCAACCCAACTTGTGTAAACAGTTGCCAGACACAGTGTCATGCAAATAGGTGCTAGTTTGTGCACGCATTTTTTTAATCCTGCAAGAGTGGAACCAACTTCTGCTTCTGATTTCCACTGTTATATCACAGCAAAAAAATAAAAATAAGTAACCCTCCCCAAAACCATTCTACAGCTGTAAGGTAAAAGGGGCATAAACAGTGCATGTTTTCTGGATGACTTCCACAGGAAGCCGTGCAGAATGCTTTGCCCAGCCCTCCAGGCAAACTGTTCGGAACTGCAAAAATGATGACCAATTGCTACTACTGCTGCAATGAGAACAAACAAAGGACTTTGCAGTTTGACAGGTGTTTACAATATGCTATTACTCATAACAGTGCCATTATGGAAAGATTTACCTGTAAAGCATCTTCTGGTTGCACCATTTTAAATGGATAAAGCATCGATCAGGGGCAATGAAGAGAAGATCAAGGATACCACCTTAAACACTTTCACCATTTATTTTTAAACTGATTACCATTCTGCTAGCTGTTATTTTTGTGGGCCGTGTACAGTCAGCATTTTTTATTCAAATTATTTTGAATAACATTATTTTGCCACTTGCAGGTTGCTCAGTGTCTGCACATTCTGTGGTTACTCTCAGCGATTCCAGTACTTCCTTTTTCCCAGAGTGCAATACTTTCACCCTCCAAGGTAAAATTTGGGGCAAATTATCTCTCTCTCTTTTTCAGATTAGGGAGCCGGTCTCTTATCTGGGAATACCGGGTTTGATTCTGCACTCTTTCATAAAGCCAGCTGGGTGACCTTGGGCTAGTCACAGCTCTCTTCTGAGCTCTCACAGCCCCACTCAACTCACAAGGTGCCCTGTTGTAGGTAAAAGAACAGAAAGCTTTGTCAGCTGCTTTGGGGCCCCTTAAATGGGTGAGAAAAGATGGGTAGAAAAGCCAACTCTTCCACTTCTGCTTCTTTCTCCCAAACTAGATTTAATGACTTACAGGACACATGAGGGATTTTTATTTTATTTATTTATTATTTATATTTCTATCCCATCCTATACCTAAAGCTCTCAGGGCAGGTAACAACCTTTAAAACAACAAATTACAAATCAGCATATATTAAAAATGATAATATACATAAAAACACCTAAGAGGTTCGGCATAATTAAAACAATCCTAAATATTAAAATAATAGTGTCTGCAGTAGGGGTAAAACATAATCACATTAGCCAAAGGTCAGGCCAAAGAGGTGCGTCTACACTGCCTTCTTGAATATATACAGAGAAGCGGCATGATGCACCTCAAGGGGGAGACTATTCCATAATCTGGGGGCCATTACCCTTCCCTGGTGCCCACCCATTTCACTGCTGAGGGTTGTGGGACAACCAGGAGGGCCTCATTTCCGGATCTTAAGTATGGGAGAAGGCGCTCCATTAGATATTTGGGGCCCAAGTCATTTAGGGCCTTATTAGTCAGAGTTAACAGAGTTTATCTGTTTAAAACTCCTGTTCCCTGCCTTATTTCTACCACAGTCCTGACAGCAAGGTGTACATTTAACTGAAGAAATAAGTTATCCAAGCCTTTCATCTGTTGGGATCAGCCTACCTTCCTGAAAGATAATTGTACTTTAATAGCATTTTTGAAGACCATTCATGTCCCCAGCTCCTTAATTTTGTCTAGTTATTTTTGAAGAACAAGAACATCAGTTCTTTTTTGTCAACGTGTATTCCCTGGATAATGCCGGCAAGGCTTGTTTGAGCCAAATACATTTTAGATTTCATTAAGGTGCATTGACCTTGCTACCACAGAACTTTTCAGCATTTTTGATCTGCTCTGAAGAATTGCGGTATTTTCAAAAGGATTCCAGCCTGTGCTTTCTACTTGGATGAAAATTGCTTTCACACTTTATAAAACTAATCAAAAAATTCATTTCGTCCACCCAGCTAGTTCTCATTTGTACTGGTTTTCTGGATATCCTTCCCCCCCACCACCAGCACCAAAAGTAGCAATTCATAGATTGTTCTTCAAATACACATGGTGTTATGGTGATCCTGATATTCACTATCCTGAATGAGCACCCCAAGAATTCTACATTTTTACTTGGATTGTCTATGTTCTTTAATGTCATTTGGGCATTTAGAGATTAATCAGCTTCATTCTTCCTCATCATGGAGAAGTAGTAGACAAATAGTCCCAGAAGTAATTTCCATACATTTAATTGCTAGGGATGTGAACAAATATTCAAAACATTTGATATTCTATTGAAGTTGTTCAAATTTGGACATGCAAAATTTAAACATTTGAATGAATTTTGAATTTATGAATCTATTTGTGTGAATTATCCAGACATTTGTATGTGTACGAATACGTACATGATGCATACATACACGTCTTTCCCGCATCCATATGCATTTGTACGGATCCATGTGGGATGAAAACGGGATGCATACAGGATAAATATGGGATGGGCACGGACGTGTACGGATGTGTATGGACGCGTATGGGCACATTTGAATGTTGTCAACATTCGTACTTGCAAATTCGGATAAAAAATCCGCACAAATGTGTTCAATTTGAATCGAATGTGAATACATTTGAATTGTATAGATTCAAATCAATTTGAATTTTTGGATATTTGATTCGAATCGAACTGAATCCTGAAAATTGCATTCGTGCACACCCCTACTAATTGCTCCTAAGTGCATAGGAGGCCAGCACAAAAGATGGTAACAACTGATACATTTGTTTGTTTAGATTTCTATCTCACCCTGTACCTGAAGTCTCAAGGTAGGTCACAATAAAATCAGGTTAAAAATAGATTGATTATCTAAAATGATAACAGTGCCTGCAGGGGGAGGGCATGCTGTTCCCTCAGCCAAAGACCAGGATAAAGTGGTGTGTCTTCCTTAGACATCTAAACACTCAGAATGAGGGTGCCTGATCAGGGGTGCAGCTGTTCCAGTCTGGAGGTACCTGTGAGAATCCTCTCCCACATATCTTCTGCCCATTAACTTCTGACTTGGGCCCCAAATATCTAAAGGAACGCCTTCTCCCATACCGACCTGCCCGTGCCTTAAGATCCAATAATGAGGCCCTCCTGGTTGTCCCACCACCTTCAGTAGTGAGGTTGGTGGGCACCCGGGAGAGAGCTTTTTCAGCAGTGGCCCCGAGATTATGGAATGGCCTCCCCCTCGAGGTGCGCCATGCCCTCTCCTTGTATTTATTTAGGAGGGCCGTAAAGACCGGTTTGCCTCGGCCTTTGGTTAAGGATTTATTCTCCCTCCCCAGTTATAACGACATCATTTTAATGCACTACGGAGTGCACGGTTTTAAATTTGTTGAATTTTAAGGTGTTTTTAAGTGTGCATCTTGTTTTATTTGTATTTCATTTTAATCTGCATCTGTTCTTAATGTGTATCTTGTTTTAATCTATTTTAACCTATTATTACCCGCCCAGAGACCTTCGGGTATGGGGCGGGATAGAAATGTAAATAAATAAATAAATAAATAATCTGGAATATATCCTGGAACAGGGACCTGCCATCCACATGCCAGTACAGACTACAAAATAGGCCCTTGGTGGGTCCTGCCATAGACTGCACTGGCATGTCTCTATTCTGCAATATAATCTGGAATACTGCCCAGTGCAGAAAGGCCTCTGTGTCCTTCATTTGTGTTCCCTATATATATGTTCTATAGATACTACATATACATTTAAGGGTAAGAATGAAGATGTGGAATCATCCCACAGGACCAAAGGTAGCAGGGTTTGCTACAGCTGGGTACCACTGAATCATGGCTGCAGTTATTCAGAGAAGGAAAAGGTTTTAATGGAGCTCTCTGCTTTTGCCCTCCCAAACTTTGATTAAGAAGAATGTAAGTTAGCTCTATTACTCCCATATTTAGTTTTGCTAAGTGAGGAGGGAAGAAGAAATAGACAAATGCAAATCATTTAAAACAGGAAATAAAATGGACTTTCTTCTCTTTTACCATTAGGAAACAGACAGAAATCTGGGGAGTGGAGAGACAGATCAAAGTTTAGGACTGCAAGCTCTTTTGATCTTGTTACACTGAATAGCTAAGTACTGATGGATTTTGAAAAGCACTGAGCATGTTTTAAGCTGGGCAATGAACATTTAAATATGTAGGTTGCATTCATACATGGTAGAATAAACTAGGGGTGTGCATGAATGTATTTTTTGTGTTCAAATTTGAGTCAATTCGAATATTCAAAAATGCAATTTGATTTGAATGTAAAAAAATCCAAATTTCCAAAAATCCGCACATCTGAAAATCTTATTCAAACTCAAGAATACGGATGTTGATAACATTCGTAACCGTTATATGAATTTGCGTGATTCCGTATGCATCCCATTTTCATTCTATTTTATAAGCGCAAATACGCATTATTTTTGCACAAATTAGTGTACAATATATACAAATCTGTACATTAGAATTATTTGAATATCTGTATTGGATTTTTGGAAAACCGAAAATCCGATGAATTTCAAATTTTGAATATTTTTAAATCCAATTCGAATTCGAATATCGATATTCGTCGAATTTGAATTGGATTTTTGAATTTTTGAATATTTGTGCACCTCCCTAAAATAAACAGCTCAAAAGCAGAAAATGTGGTAGCTAACCAACGCCAATGTTCCCATCTCACCTCCAATCTACATTAAAGACTAGAAAGCATGCTTAGTCTTTAATGTGGATTAGAGGTTGGATGGAAATACTGGCTGCCAACATGGAATCACCTCCATGTTGCTTTTGGGGAATTTAAAAAAAAATCTTGTGGATGCAGCCAAAGTATCAGCTAGATTAATATTAATCTAAGGTTAATATTATTTCCTGGAATAAGCAGGGATTTTACTGCAGTGCTATTTACTCCAGTGAGAATGCAGAGCCTGAATCTTTGTAGGCAACAGAAGAAGCCCTCAAGACTGCTACTGGATCCTAAAGCACTTTCCAACCTTCATTTAGAGTTTACAGGATGGAAAGTCCACAAATAAAATAGATAAAAATGAAAAGGTGTGAGCGTTGCAAACAAAAGACGTACTAAAATGAAGGAGACATCGATACAGGACGAGTGGACATGAGTGTGCAACCAGTCATTGAAATGGGCAAGTATGAAAGAGATCCACAGAAAATCTCTGCATAGATGCTACCTTTTCCCAGTGAGACCTGGGGTCTATTCACACTTGGCTTTATTTTGGAATATATCTTGGAATAAGCGTCTGCTGTCCACATGCTTTTGCAGACTATAGGATGCCCCAGATGAGGCCTGCCAGAGTCTGCATTAGCATGTGGACAAGAACTCACTGTCCTGAGATATATTGCAAAATACAGCCAAGTGTGAATAGGCCTCAGCCTAGGAACAAGAAACATCATCATTATGCAACATGAAAAGCATTACTATCATTTCTGATGGGAGTGTCATAAAGTACATCCATTCTTAAGCCAGTTTGATGTAGTGGTTAGGGAGCCGAACTCTTATCTGGGAGCACTGGGTTTGATTCCGCCCTCCCCCGTGAAGCCAGCTGGGTGATCTTGGGCTAGTCACAGCTCTCTTCTGAGCTCTCACAGCCCCACCTACCTCACAGGGTGTCTGTTGTGGGGAGAATAGAAAGGTTTTGTCAGCTGCTTTGAGTCCCCATAAAAGGGTGAGAAAAGAGGGGTAGAAAACCCAACTCTTCTTCTTCTTCTTCTTCTTCTTCTTGTCCACCATAGAGCTGGAAGTGGGAGAGATCCAAGGTGTCAAAACAGTACTTCCACCAGTACTATGGAAAATTCCCAGTTCATATACCATTTAAAACTGATGATTATGGTAGGAAAGTTAGTGATTGGCATAATCTGAATCTTATAAACTCATATAACAATGTGTGGAGCATTGCTATTCATGATACCATAGATTACCAAAGAATGACTTATAGGGGTCTGAAACTGAGTCAAAAATCTTTAGGAAGTGAATTTTTGTGTTAGAACATGACAATGCACAGGAAAGTCAGATATTACCCCTCAAATGTATATGCCAATTACTGGTTTAAGACTCATTTTTAGCTCTGTAAATGACTGGAAATGGATTCCTGGGTGCATATTATGCATTTTGTTTTTTTTGTTTTTTAATAATTTGTGTTGGAGACATTATTTGGTTTTATTGTTAACGGTTTACTGGTAATAAAATAAATAAATAATATAGATAAAACAAACCAGTATTTCCTCTTGCTGTCTGGAGAGATATTTTTCAACTTCCCAGTTCAGCCTAGTGGTAGCTGTTTTAGGTTTCCCATTGGAGTACTCATTAACTGGTCTGAGATTTCTTAATGAGAAGCAGTGTATAAATGAGATAGATAGAGACTCTGGTGACACTCTTAATCCAGCTTCAGTCCACTTTCAGAGTGAGAGAAGACATCAGCAAAGTGACAAGCTGTTTTCTTTCAGTGTTAAATAACTCCGAAAATTCACCTTTGGGGTGGATGATTGATCACTTTGCTGACGTGTTCTCCCACTCTGAAGGTGGTCTGAAGCTGGATTAAACCTTAGGTGTGACCACAACCAGATAGATATCTGGCCCAACTGGTAAGACAAAGGGTGCTTCCGCATTTGCCGCTGAAAAAGATCTAAGATCTGTTTTTTGGCAGTCTGACCTCCTGAGCATATAGATCCAAAGGGCCCTTGCGCATCTGCACATGCATGGGGAGGCTGGATCTGGCAGCATCCATTCCAAAAGTCCGCCGGATTCCTGTGCCGCCAACGCTGCCCCTAGAGCCGTGGGACTGGAGCACGCAGCTGCCAGTCACCACGTGTTTCCGGTGGTGCACAGCACACAAGGGAGGGGCTTCTGAGGCAGGCAGGCCTGCTTCCGCCGCTCCCAACATGGCGGCCACCGGGACATCCATCCCTTCGCCTGGCCATGTGCGGAAGCGTCCTGCTTTCACGCGGATCCAGGCGAAGGGACGGACTGAAGACCTAATTTTTGAGGTCTGCATTTTAATCCGGTTTTCGGCAGTGAGACCTGTTTTAGAAATGGATCTCTCGCGCTGAAATGCGGAAGCGGCCACCTCCAAGGGTCCCGAAAGAGGTCTCCAGGGCGGAAGTGAAGTAGGTAAGCGTTTTAAATGTGTTTTAAATGTACGTTTAATCCGGTTTCCGCAGCCAGTGTGGAAATACCCAAAGCTATCAAATCATTCTGTCCCGGGAGCTTTGGACAGCTCACTTATGGGAGGTAAACAGGTACAGGCGAGAACCGTCCTGCATGTGTCCTTCTCTTAAATTAGCTAGGACTCAAATGCAAAAGTGCGTGAAATGTGGCTGAGTAAGCAGTTTAATTCACCAGGAAAGCAAAACGCTTAGCGGGAGTCTCTCGATTAAAAGAAAAAAAAAGGAGGCAGTGGCAAAACAGCAAAACATCCATCTATCCCAGGGAAAACCAAACGGAAACAACTAGAGGTCAATGAAACGCCATTAACGAGCGCTGGAGAGAAGCTGCTGCTGCTCACAAAGCCTCTATTACACACACAGCTCGCGCTGCGGAAGGATATTTTACCTTGTTTACCCTGCACCCAGCGGCTCATTCAATGAGTGGAAGAGGGAAGGGAAGGGAAGGGAGGAGGAGAGGCTTGGCAGGCTGCCGGCGTGATTGACGCTTCGTCGGCTCAATGAGAGGGCAGCTGAGCGCGGGGCGGGCTTTCTCAGCTGAGCCACTCGGCTCTGCAGCGGCGGCGGGGAGGAGGTGCAGCGCGAGCCGAGTCCCCGCAGCCTTTTGCACTGGCTCGGGCGAGGGTCGCTCTGTCGGCGCTGCTGCAGCCGCCGCTTCTGACACCGGGCGGCGAGGCGCTCCAAGAGGCAGGCGCAGAACCTCAGCCCGGCCACGTAAGTAGCTATTAATACACGGCGGGGGAGATGATGCCTTGCTGCTGAAAGGGATCGGCTCGGCCATCCCTGTCCTCCCCGCTTGCTACCTCCAGGAACCATCCGGACCGACGCCTGGAACAATTGAGGCATTTTCTCTCTTTGGAGCCGCTGCAACTTCCAGGCTTTTCTCCATCGGACTCTCGCGAGGGATCTACTGCAAGGGGGAGACAAAAATAAGCATTTTTTTTAAAAAAATTCCCTCTTGATTTTTTAATTTCCCTCTTGATTTTTATTTTTTTATTTTTTGCTTGCGACTGCATGTGCATTGACGGCACCCCAAGATCCGCCGAACGCTGGAGGGCTCGGAAAGCCCCGCGATGGAAAGCTGAAGAGCATCGATCCGCTTCTCCTTCTTCTTCTTGTCCTCGATTGCACTTTTTGTCTCCGGCTCTCGCCCCTCTCCGACGGGCGAGCGGGCACGCGCCTTGTGCGCGCGCGCCCGCGCATCCACACGCGCCCTCCGAAGACCAGCGTCGCAAACCGGCCGCGTGTGGATCTTTGTGTGGCTAACGGTGCCTTTTCCCTTGGAGGCGGCAGGAGCCCAGCTGGAAGGAGAGAAAGGGAAAGGGAAAAAAGAGAGAGAAAGAGGGGAGAGAGAGTTTGGCTCCGGGAAAGATCCAGCTAAACCCAAACCCAATGCACCAGCCGTGTGCGTCGCCTGCCTGGCCTTTCTTCGTCCTTTTTGTCTGGAGAGCTCCTTGCTGACCCTCGGAAGTTAAATGCGCCCTCGTTCCTTTTTTGTTGCATTTCTGGAGGAGAGGAAGCCCTCGCCTGGCTGCTGCTCGCAGGGAAAAGCTTCCGACGCCACCTACAGTTAAGACGGAGGTGAGAAGAAAATCCCCCCCCCGTTTTTTTCTTCTCTCCTTCCAAAAAGCAAGGGAAGGAAAGCCCACCAAAGGCATCGCAGCGCCTTTCCTTGATCTCCTCCTTGGAGAGCGCCGGGCGGCCGCACGGAGAAGAAAGGGAGGCGGACCGATCGCGCGACAAGAGCGCCAGAAGATTCGGACTGGACTCTTTGATTCCATAAAAGTTTGATCCGTTTCCCCTTGGGCGGACTCGGCGGTGTTGCCCGCGGGGAAGGCGTTGTGCCAGCGCACCGGGGGTGCCCGCGCTCCCCCCTCCTCTCTCTTTTGTGCGCCTTTCCTTCCCCGCGCGTCCCGGGCGATCCCGCGCGAGGGTGTGCAGCGCAGCCGAGCCCCCGCTTGCCTGGGAAGCGAGGAGGAAGGACCCTTTGGATTGGCCCCAGGGTGCCCCCCCCACCTCGCCTCTCCGCGGTTTCTTCTGCCCCCCCCCTCGGTCGTTCCAGCTGGACTCCCCCGCCCCTCCGCCTTCCGATCCTCTCTCCACGGGCTGCACAAAGGCGAGCAGCAGCGATCGCGCTCTCGTCGGGTAGTAGCAGCAGCAGCAGCCCAGGGTCGTGCGTGCGCGTGGCTTTGAGATTTGGGGGGTCTTTTTTCTTCCCGGGAGGGGGTCTCGCTCTCTCCATCCCCATGAACATACCAAGGTCCACGCCAATCGCGATCGCGCGCTATGGAAGACCTCGGAACAAAACGCAGGATTTCGACGAGCTCGCCGCGCTGAGACCCGCCGAGCCCAGCCAGAGTTTCAGCCCCAACCTCGGCTCGCCCAGCCCGCCGGAGACTCCCAACTTGTCGCATTGCGTGTCTTGCATCGGGAAGTACCTGCTGCTGGAGCCGCTGGAAGGGGACCGCATCTTTCGGGCCGTGCATCTGCACAGCGAGGAGGAGCTGGTGTGCAAGGTAACGCAACTTTTCCCCCCCTGCTCCCGACTCGCGCGCCGCCGGATCCACACGCACACGGGCGCGCACACGCGGCTTCTTCCCAGCTCTTCCCCACACTTTGCCTGTGTGTGTGTGTAGCGGTGGGAAGAAGCCACGGGATGCAGGCGCTTGGTGAAGTTCGGTGCAGCCAACTAAAAAACAGGCGCTTGCTAAATTTCAGCTACTCTCAGCAACTTTGCAGACAATGGCCACGTTATAACGCTGGCTGGGAGCCAAAGGGGGAGGATGGGTGGGGGGGAGGGTTGCGTTTTCAAAGCGGGATGGCTGCACAGAGGGGGGCAGATCTCCCTCTTCACAATGGACGATCCCTCTGTGGTTTGGAATGTGGATCGCTCAGGAGCCTTTGTATTTATTTCCTTAGGTGATGCGCTTGTCAGGCTGCTCTGTGCAAACTGTGGGCTAGCTCCTTGGCTCGCCTAGGGTTGCGATCCTGCACGCGTTTCGGCTTATAAGCCTGTGCAGACAGTTGGGGGTCTCCTTACAAGATGACGGGCTTGGATGAGATGGAGTTGCATAGGTGATTTTTCGAGGACCTACCTGAGCACCCAACCCTCTTAACAATACTGGCCGGCACCAATAATACTTTGCAAGCACCATCTTTTTGCACATGCCTGTAAGAAAAGCGAGGTGTGGGGAGGAGATAAATCCTCGCAGACTTGCATTTTTATTTGTTAGGAGGACCTACGTTAAAAGAGCTTGCTCCTGGGTTCCCCTTTTGAAGGTGAACTGTGCCTATGGGAGACGAAGAGCGCACATGCTCGCTGTTGAGGGAAGTGGCTTCCATTCAGGCAGCAGAGGCGATACTATTTCCTTTGTTCCCAAACTGCTGTGGTTACTCATTCATTGTGCCTTGTATGGTGCCTGACTTGTTCCATCCGGCTGAGTTGGAGCCCTGGAACAGTTTCGGCGGTGACGACGTGGAGGAAGCTGTGGCACGCCACCACATTTTAACATTTCGGAAGGCTTCCAAAATGTATAATTGCAAGCATCTCTCTCTCTCTCTCTCCCTCCTTCCCCCCCCCCCCCATAGTGAAAGAGCTACAGGCTTGGTGTCAGGCTGGGAGGCTGAGAAGCTAAACAGTGGATACATTGACATCCTTAAATAATTCAAGGGGTTGGCCACAGGCGACAAGCGGATGTTTTATTTAGATTCGTGTGCGGTGGGAAAATTAAATTGCACATGCTGGTTACCCGAAAGGGCTTGTATAAATGCACTGGCCACCCCTGGAGTCACAGGACTTAACTCTTAATGAAGAATTAGCTCGGCACAGTTTATTCCTCCCCTGCTCAGTAAAGCCTCTGACCTTGCTTGATGCCCGCTGCAAGGCTCTGCATAAAATAGTAATGGTGACTGCATCAAAACAGATACACATTAAGTATTCTTAGATATCTGCTCAGAAAAGAAGCTGGTAGACCAAGAATGGGGAGCTATACTTTGCCCAGCATCCTGTCTCACACAATGGCCCACCAATTTGCCTATGGGCATCTCAAGCGGAGACAAGGGCAAATGTTCTCCTGTTCTTGAATCCCAGCAAATGGCCTTAGAGGCATCCTGCTTGTCCCCCCAGCCTGAAAGATGGACTTAGGCATCCATTCTAGTAGCCACTGATACATCTGTCACCCATAAATTTGTCTAACCTTTCCTGAAGGGCATCTAGGCTGGTAGTGAACGTGATCATAGGTGAGGATTTTTTGCTTTTGTTTTATCCTGTAACCCAGCTGCTCCAGTCCTGCAGTCAAGTTTAGGGAGTTTAAGAAATGCATCTTCTAGTAGAACTGTAAGGTCAAGGCTTTCATCCCTTGGAATACTATTTATTTTTCTACGAGCAGTAACTTCTTGGGATTTGAAGATACATTTTAGTTATAAAGAATGCTAGTAACTTGAACTGGGCATACTTCATCGTGTGAAGTATATGGACTTGGTCCACTTGTAAATGTACAATCTGTCTGCCTTTAAAACACCTCTTTCCTGTGTTGGCTGCCCCTGGATAAATATTAGCTCTGTATAGAGAGCTAATAAAATCTGCTGACCTGTATGGTGTTGTGTGCAGAATGGAAGTCCTTTCCCCCCTCTGCTCCTCCTAGGGGCCAGGTACTGAATGCTGGTGAGGCTTCATTTAATTTGGCCGGCACCCAGGGGGATGCGTTATGCCTTTACAGAATCCAGATGGTTTCTGTTTACATCTTGTTGCTTGGAAGGAACTAAATTAGACTTCTTTTGAAATCGTGTGTTTCAACTGTTCATTAAAGGAAGTGGAAAGGCCAACCAAGATAAACCTTTGAGGTGTCAGGAAAGATGACTTAAAAAAGAAAAAGAAAAAAAGAAAATGGCTGTTTGTGTTGAAGTTGTTCCTGCCATGATGTCATATTTTGACATAGCTGCAGAGTAGTTAGCTATCATGCCCTAGAAGCTTTGGGGAGGGGTTAGGTGGAGTTTTAACAGCTTCTTGTGCGTTTGTTGATGGGGGTATATAGGAAAATTGATTTGCTCTTGCAGCAGGCTGTAGATATTGACAAAAGCAAAATGTCTGCAAGGTCTTCCCCATTTCAAATAAACCAACTTGGCCTTTTGGTTTAAATGAGTAAAAAGAGCTACAAATGCCCCCCCTCCCCTCATCCCAATTCAGAAATCTTGAAGGTCGGTGGAGTAATTTGTGATCCATTCATGTTTACATCCTCTGTTTTGGTGAATTAACACATCCGTGTTAGGCTTTTTCCAGACATGAGGAAGACAGCAAAGTTCTGTTGGCAATAGGTACATCCGTACGGTCCTCCCAAGGCATAGCCGATTCCCAAGGCTGTCAAAACTTGATCCGGTGTTTTCTGAGGAAAACTGGAATAGTTTCACTTGCTGGGACCTCTGGGAGCACCCCAGGTGCACAAAAAAAGGGAAATGGGCACGCGGCAAGCTTCTGGAAGTTTCCTGCAAAGTAATAATATACGGGTTGTACCAGATGTCCCAGTAAGTGGATATATGTAAGGAATCCATGCATAAGACTGGGCAGTGGTTGAAGAGCAGAGCCAGGGTTTCCTTTTACACCAGGGTTTCCTTTCGTCTTCTGGAGGGAAGCCTGAATGAACTGAGCCTTGAAAACCTGTATGTACTTAACTGGGAGCACAACCCATTAGTTAGGTAGGGCTTGTTTCTGAATAAGCTTGCGTATGATCTTGCTGTAAGCGTGGAAGGCAAAGGGTGTTGTGCTCAGAGGATGACACAAGACAATGCCTTCGAGGCAGGTTTTCCAGTGCAAAGAATTGCACCAATTAATTTCCATATTGTTAAGCAATAGAAAAAGCAAGGAGTAAGCTCCACATTGTGCAACATAGCAGCGGTAGCAGCGTTAATCTGGTTGCGTAACTTTCTGACCTTCATTTTTTGAAAGACAAAAGCATCCGAAAGTGCATGAAATTTGCCATTAACTGGCTATGTTTTTCATAGCGCAGTGCAGCCGGTCTCATTGAACTCTTCCTGTGGCCTTGAATCACTGTGCCTTCCAAATGTCTCAAGCACTGATTCATTCATAATAATTGGATTAGTGTAGCATTTTTATATTTTGGTTTCCCAGCGTGCTTCATTACGGGGCATTCACAATGACACAGGTGATGGGCCTGCAGGCTAAAACAAAAGGCACTTCTCTACACAGAGGGTGGCCCTTGGTTAAAATTCTGAGAGAAGTGAGATTATAGGTAATTCCAGTGGGACTTCCCGCCTGTTCTCTGGGACCACCTTTGTCCCAGAGGGCCTCCATTATGCACCTCCAGTTAAGCCAGCTCAGGCCTCTTTAACTTGTCCCTTCTTTGGCTGTTTTGTTCAGAAAAAAACTTGTGCTCCTTTGTTGCTTAGCAGCAGAAGTGTTAGCAGAGTCCTCTCTTTTTACGGACAGTAGCAAAGGCCTTTTCAATCCCATTCCCCCCCCCCCACAGGCCCCCAGGGGGAAAAAAAGAAAAGAAAGCCGGGCCTTGACCGAGTGCTTAGCCTCTAGTTCAGATGTGAATCCCAATGTCCTAAACAGGGCCAATAAATAAATAAAAATGGGATAAACGTGACGAGCTACTTTCTAAGTTTAACACCCTCGCCTCACTGGTTTGTGTTTGTGAAAGGAAGGAGGCGAGAAAAGACTTTACTTCTCTTGTCAAGGAGTGACTAAGACCCTGTCCAAACTAGAGGCATTTTCACACTAAGGCGAAGACGCCTCAGGACGCTTTGGCCCAAATGCGTTGAGTATGCTTCCACATCTGCACTGGCAGGTAAAAGATGCATTCCGAACGCATCCTTTCCCTGCCTACGTGTGGACGGGGAACTGTACTCAACGCGTTTGGGCTGAAGACCCTCCCCCATTCTCCCCCGAATGGCTGCCTTGCAGCCAGGTGTGGAGAGGCCAGTTGGGTCCCTTCCCTGGGGTCCTGCCACCTGCATCGGCCAGGATCAGGCGTATACCAGTGGTGGGACCCCCACCCAGAACCGCCCAAGCAACCCCAGAGTTGCGCGTGTGCGTATGAATGGCACTTGCCTGCTGCTGCCAGCTCAGTTCTGGCTGGAATAGGCCAGTGATGTTCTGTGCATGCTCGCAGGGTGGCCCCTCATTGGCCGGGCATCCACGCCTGTGCAGATGGCCAGTTGAGGCCAGGTGGGTGCCCAGCCAATGAGGGGCCGCCCCGCGAGCATGCGTAGGACTTCGTCGGCCTATTCCAGCCAGAATCAAGCCGGCAGCAGCAGGTAAGACCCGTTCAAGGGCGCACACGACCCGGGGTGGATTGGGGGGTGCTAGGTGTGGGTCTCCCTGGCTGTAGGAGCCGCGATCTCAGCTCCTGGAGACAGTGGGAGCCGAGGGACGAGAGGCCCCTGGGCTGCCCACCTCTGGCTCCATAGGAGCCAATGGGAGCAGCCCAGGGGAGGGGTCCAGCTGTCACAGCTGGGAAAGCGCGGAACACACGGAGATGCTTTCAGAGCAGTTTTTCTGCTCTGAAATTCACACATGGAGAGCGCGTTGGGATGCTTGGGGCGGTCTGGAATGGATCTGGCCAGCCCTGAGGTGCGAATGCAGCGTCCCCGCATGGTTTCCCCCATATAGCAGTATATTTGTTTCCATGATCTTCAACCTGGACATGGTTATTGTGCACATGTGGACCTGCAACTGGGTTGGAAATGGCCGCTGCACATGTGCGGTGGACTGCTGTTGTGTACTCCTGTATCTAAACAACCTCCCACATTTTTTTTCTCACTGTCTGGAGGCAGCTTGAGAAACATGGTGTGTTTCTGCTTGGTGCTTTCTTTCTCTTTTATTATTATATTGTTGCCCACTGAGGAGGAAGGGATTTGCCGTCTGTGTGTTTGGCACCTCCACTTATGTGTAAATGAAGCCGCTCTATTAGTTGCTGACTCATGATCTTGGAGATGTTTTGTTCAGCCATGTGATAATTCTGCTGGCTTTCCTGACTCTCTTTGTTTGCACTTAGAGAGGGCCAGTGATGGACTGTGGCCAGTGTTCAGTGTGGCTTACAGTGTATTTGCAGCAGGAATGAGAAACCTCTGTTTCTTCAGAAGCTGTAGGACTAAGCTTTCTGCTCTAACCATTGGCCAGGTGGCTTGAAGTCTTTGGAGCTAGGGACCAACTGTATTGGGGTTCCTAGAGTTTTATAATATGTCGTAGTCCTTTCCAAGCAAGGATGCATCTAGCTTTTTAAAGCTGATGGTAAAATTACGGTTAAAATGGGGTAAGAAAATCCATTCACATATTTGAGGCCTAAGTGCCTTCCTTTCAATTTCAACAGTGAATGCCCTTGGTTTGGGAATGGAAATCTTCCTGTTAATGGGCAGCACAACAGGAGATGCCAGTTCTGTTCCCCACAGTGGTTGCTGGTGAACGCCACACTAACAACTATCTCAAATTTCACAGTCAAAATCTTGTGGTGTGGGCTTGTTTTTTTAATGCTATGGCTCTCAAAAAGCCTTTTTACATACATGCATGCATGCAGACAGACAGACAGACATGTTTATTCCCTCTCTTCTGCTACTTGGCTTCTCTTCATCCATCAGTGAATAACTTTACAGCTAACATGCCAACATGTTTGAGAGAGAATGTCTTTCATAAGATGTAATTTTTTAAAAAAGCTTTCATGTGCAGGTTATAAGAATGCATACAACCATTGGTTATTTATTCCTCTATATTTTGATAGTCCAGGATAAAACATGGATATTCCAGAATATCCATGCTTTATTCTGGAATATCCAAATATAGTGGAATGAATAACCAACATCTGGATGCAGCTTAATTCTGTAGAAGTCCCTTCAGCAGTCTTGATGCCTTCTGTGTCCTGGCTTTTCTCAGTTCTAAAATAGTATGTTAGATGTAGTGTATTTCTTTTCCTGGCTCTCACTAAATCTTTGTTTAACTGCCAATTATATCCCTAGGTATTTGATATTGGCTGCTACCAAGAATTGCTAGCCCCGTGTTTTTGTCTGCCTCCTCATGACAATATCAACCAAATCACTGAAATCATTCTTGGGGAGACCAAAGCGTACGTGTTCTTTGAGAGGAGCTATGGGGACATGCATTCCTTTGTTCGCACCTGCAAGAAGCTAAAAGAGGAAGAAGCGGCCAAACTGTTCTATCAGATAGCATCTGCTGTAGCACACTGTCACGATGGCGGACTGGTACTACGAGATCTCAAGCTGCGAAAATTCATCTTCAAGGATGAAGAAAGGTAAGGCATCTCACCTTTGTCTTTCCCTATCAGAAATGCAGTGTTAAATGGACCAATTTCTCATCATTAAGGCTGGTGCACATTCTTGTTCTTTCCACTGCCTCATGGAAGTAGAAGAGATATTCTTAGACGTTTTCGCACGGGCGAAAACGGAACGCGAAAAAGGCAGCTGCGGACACGTCATCCGCATTGGCCGCGCGCGGCTTGCGTCCCGACGTGTCCGCAGCTGCCTCTTTCGCGTTCGAAATGTAGAGCACTTCGAAGTGCTCTACACGCGTTCCAACGCGGACGAGCCGTCCGCAGGCGTTCGGGAGAAGAAGCGTTCGCGCCGCTTCTGTCTCCCGATCGCCTGCCGGCTCGCCTCCGACGCCGCGCGGCTTTGACAATCAGCTGTTTTTCAAACAGCTGATTGTCGATCTGCCTCCGCGGCCGCCGGCGCACCCCTGGCCGGCGTTTGCCGGCTAAGCCAGCTTCGGGCGCTTTGACCATTCGCACCCAGACGCTCCGGAACGCGTTTACACGCGTTCCGGAGCGTCTGTGTGTGAACGGGGAAAGCGCCCGAAGCTGGCTTAAGCTTTCCGCCTGAACGCGTTCGGTTTCGAACGCGATTCAGTGCGGAAATGCCTCTTGTTTTTGTTTGTTTTGGTTGGATTTTGTTTTCTAAAGATAGTAGATTATTTCTACGTCCATGAAGAAGCTGACCATAAGGATAAGAAAGGAGGTCCCTTATTACTTAAAGCTAAACAGACCTGGGTACAGTTACTCTCCTAGATGGAAGATCTCATCAGAAGCACAGGCGCACTGCCTTGTGGTCTGTGAGCAAAGGAAGGTAAAGAACAAAACGTATCGCCTTAATCCTGCACCATTTACTTTTGGAACTGAAAATTAGTGTCATTCTTGCTTACCTAGATTATGTGCTTGTGGACAGGCACGTAGACATGACTTTGGAATGGGAAGGTCTTTTTAGCTCCTGCATAATCTGTTTCTTGAGAGGAAAATACTTAATTTTGTGGGCCATGATGCAACAGTTTGGTCTAGTGGTTAGGGAGCCAGACTCTTATCTGGGAATACCAGGTTCAATTCCTCCCTCTCCCATGAAGCCAGCTGGGTGACCTTGGGCTAGTCACAACTGTCTTCTGAGCCCTCCCAGCCTCACCCACCTCACAGGGTGTTCTGTTGTGGGCAGAAGAATAGAAAGTTTTGTCAGCCACTTTGAGTCCCCTTAGATGGTTGAGGAAAGGGGGGGGGGTAGAAAGAGCAACTCTTCTTCTTCCTTCTTCTCCACAAAGTCAGCCAGGGGGATCTTGGGCCAGTCACAGCTCCCTTCTGAGCTCACATATCCCCATCTGCCTCACAGGGTGTTCTGTTGTGGGGAGAAGAGTAAGAAGCTCTGTCAGCTGCTTTGAGTCCCCTTAAACGGGTGAGAAAAGCGGGGTAGAAAAGCCAACTCTTCTTCTTCTTCCTCTTCCTCTTCTTCTTCTTCCTCTTCTTTTTCTTCTTCTTCTTCTGGCCTAGCTTGATAGTGACCTCTCCCTTAAAGTTTTCCCCCTATTGGTCTGGCTGCAGAATACTTTTTGATTTTTTTCTTGTATTTTGGGTAGCTAAAATGTTGCAGAACTTGAGTTTTAATAGAAGAAGAGTTTACATAATTACTGAAAAGGAAATGGATGGCCGAAAAAGGGTCAGCAACTTAACCCCCGTTTCCTTGAACCCATGCTTTATATAGGTGTCTTACTTGCAGTTGCTCTAAGCAGGCTGGGGTTCACAATGAACCTGTTTGTTAGTTTTGATTATTGTAGAGGTAGCTGAAGTGTGAACATTCAAGGAGCACTTTCTGATTTAAGCCATTTGTATGTCCTGAAGAAATAAATTTTAGAGCTTGAAGCTCTAACAGACCTCTCAAAGCGGGGCCTTTAGTAGGTACATATGTTCTCTGGGTAATAACTATCCCCTCCTTCTTCTAGAGCAGTGGTTCTCAACCTGGGGGTCGGGACCCCTTTGGGGGTCGAACTACCCTTTCAGAGGGGTCGCGATGAGTCTCCCGCAGCCCTTCCCTCCCGCCTCCCAATTGCTCCACCCCCATGGTTGGGGGTCTCCACAACATCAGGAACTTCATTAAGGGGGTCGCGGCATTAGGAAGGTTGAGAACCACTGTTCTAGAGTATTTTGTTTGAATATGTAGAGGCCTAATATTTTCATGTTTTAGCAGACATGCATATCCTTTTGACTGTATTAAGCTTGATTTAAAGAAAGCTTTGCAATTCTGTTCTCATTTGCTATAGTAGCATGCCAAGCTGGTTTATAAAGCTTGCTAATAAAGCTTGCAGTGCAATGGGGGAACATGGATGTTTTCCATTGCGGAGTCCCCTAAACAAAAGATGCAGGATTTTAGAATGTTCATGATACCTATGTAAGATTAAAGGACCAGTGCTCTGAAAAGTGGTTACCTTTCTCTTCGTCACCAAATTAAAACATAAGCAAGCAAGGGAAAGTGATGGCCTATCCTCTGCTAATGAGTGTGGTTTTGAGCCACTGAAGACTAAAATGTGTCGGCTTCCTAAAATATTTACAGCGTGAAGTTTAACGCCACTAGCTATTGCAGACACAACACTGAATTGTATTAGAGAACAAGGGGCTCTAGAAACAAGTTGTCAGTAGCTTGCCAGGGATTTCAAGGAAAGAATGCAGAGAATTTCTGAATAACTGTCTGTTCCCTTTCAAGTTGTATTACACAAATACATCTTTACCTAGTGGAAGTGCTGAGCCCCAGCTAGTCTGATGAGGGACGAAGAGTGAGGAAAATTGTAGTTCAGTAATATGCCATAGATTTTCACTCCTTAATTTGTATCCATAGGGTAAGGACACATTTAAGAGGGAGAACGTTCAGCCACCCTGCTAAATCGGTGATGGTTCAGTTGTCTCTCCCAGTTTGTGAGGGTTTAATTCCTGAAAATCTCTGTGAATGGCGAATTTGTGAATACAGAATCATCGATACTTTGACGTTAGAGGAACAGTCTGTTTCCCATACACAATAGGACTAGCTACGGGGAACCCCTCAGCAGTGGAAAAGCAAGGGTGAGAAAAGTAGGAAGGGGTTAAGAGTGTAAGTAAAAACTAGTATAGGCAGCTGAAATGATAAGAAAAAGAAGCTGAAGGCCGGGAAGAGACATGAAGTGCCTCCAGACTAGCAGAATAAATTCGTAGTTAAATGTAAAAGCGCAGTATACTTGCTGTGCAGCGACAACCAGGAGTACTGACTGGAAGGGCAGCTCTGTAGCTTCCCATAAGGGACCTGTGAGAATAAAGGAGGCATGCGCCGTCACACGGGTGGAGGCAGCCTATCACATTTTGAGCTGCTCTTCCTGCTTTACTGGCATCTCATCTCCTTTTCTTGCCCTGCTGCGTCCATTGGCTCGAAGCTCCAGATTTTCTTTATACTGAACATTAAAGTAAGTGCGCAGTCCCAATCATATCATGCGATGCCACGACAATCCATCGATTGTTGTGTGTGCGACGGTTCAATTGGGACTGCGCATTCCAGTGTGCATTATAAATGTGTCTGGATGCAGCCATGGGGGTAGCGGGGAGGCAGGGATATTGGGTGTAGAGAAAAGTAGAGAAAAAGGGTGGTTAGATGGTTGCAAGAACCATGGTGCTCTTGGGAAGGAAGGAGTTGTAGATGGAACAGTGGAAGCTAAGAACAGCGGCTGGAAGAAAGGGAAAAACCAAGGTCACAGTAATTTAGAAGTATGCAATTTTTGAGAAAGAAAATCTTGTATGTTTTCCCAATATGAGACTTTCACGGCTGCTAAATCTATAAACGGAGAGGGGCAATTGTGATTCCTCCTCCCTTCTTTGCCATCACTTATTGTTGTTGAGTACTACTGAGTTGTTTTCTTGTCAGAGATACAGAAGCTGTTTGCCTTTACTTACTTCCAGGGAGAGACTGTGGATTGAACCGGCAATCTTCCCGGCAGCTCACTGTACTAGTGAACTATAGGCCCTTCCTTTCACCATCACAACATTACTCTTAAATTTTCTTTTGATTGTGAACGGATAAGGAAGTTTTATAAATGATCTACCACTTTTTTTTCTTTGACGTTATTGATCAGTATTAAATAGAGGCAGAACATATTTTGAGGTTATTCTTCTACATTGTTCTTTACAGAATTATATTTCTACTTGTGTCATCACAGTCAAGTCTTACTGCCTTTGATTATCATTTTTCTGTATATTAAAGGAAATTCTCTGAGGTTACCTCCAGACTGCCAAAAGCTGCTCCGTCCCACAACTGCCATTTCTCACCTGATTGACAGGACAGTCGAAAGTTGCGTATGAATGACGCAGTCACTTCTGGTCCGCCTGATCGGAAGCTGTGCCATTGCTTCGACGCAGCTTCCCGTCCACCAGACAGAACACTCCGTTGCCTACAGTAGCAGCGCAGCATGTCCCTGAAAGCGCAAAGTAAAAAGATGCTGATGAATCAGCATCTTTTTACTTCAACGAATGCTGTACCGCTGCTGCGGGTTGAAAAATTCTGTAGCAAGTCTGGATGCGGCCTAAGTAAGGGGATGTGCATGAATATTCATAGCATCTTAAATTAGTACAAATTCATCCGAATTTGGACATTTGAATTCAGATTGAATGGTGGCACATTTGAAGTTTGACACTTGAATTCGAGTCAAATGCTTCAAAACAATTGTAAACCCTGAGAGGTGGGAAAATGGCTGCCCCAGTCATATCTGCAATGGATCCAGAGTGGATTCGAAGTAGATTTGAGAGCAGATTCAAAGTGGATTCATGGCAGATTTGACACGTTCAGAGCATTGGATATGTAGGGGATTCATATGGGATACATAGGGAATTAGTATGTAATTTGAACATGCTTTGTAGTGAACATTCATATCAAATTCAAATCCTACCACGTTTGGAGGGGATCTGGCTGAATGAATACGGATTTTCTTGCATTCAATTCAATATGAATCACCCCCCCAAAAAAAAATATTTGCACATCCCTAAGCTAAAGTCTTTTTGCAACTACATACGTATAGTAGAGAGAAGTTGTTGGCAATTGGAAATGATTTTTTTTTAATTGCACTGTGTGTGGTGCTGAATTTTTTTCCATTATAGGAGTTTTAGTGTGAAAAGCTTCACAATCTATACACTTCCATGTGTTAATTATTAGGATTCTTGACTATAGATTTTTCAGATTTCCTTGCCTGTTAGGCAACAGTTTTCATTTCTTCTCTTTTCTGTACAGTAATTGAATATGTCCTCGTGTAAGTATGAAGTATTAAGAAAGGGTTAGACAGATTGAAGGAGAAATGTATATGAAGGGCTACTAGACTGACTGCCTAGGTACTACCTCCATAATGAAGAGGCAAGCAGATGCCTATAAAGGCCATTTGCAGGATGTTAAGAGCAGGTGAAAGTGTTGTGTTCTACTTGAGATGCCCAGAAGCAATTGGTGGGCCCTGTGTGAAACAGGATGCTGGACTAGATGGGCTGTGGCCTGATCCAGCAGAGTTACTGTACTCTTATGTTCTTATGTTGCTATGAGGTTTGCTGAAGGTGTTGGTGGCGATAGGCAGCTTATGGGAAGATGTCAGTATTCAAAACTTTCTGCACAATTGATAGTGCTCATAAATTCTGAAAAGTTGCATCTGTAGAGATTTAGGAGCTTCACTGGAATGCATATAATTTTGAATGTTTCTGATCATTGTAAAGAAGGGTAAAATTAAGACTACATCTTGTTCTGGTTCTGCTCTCTATTACTGCAACCTGCACAAAACATTATAAGGTGTGCGCTTTGTAGAGTTCTTTGATGATAGTGGTGTTTCTGGATATACAGGGAAATTAAGCACTTCTGTTTTTTTCCCCTAAGAGTCTCTCCTGACTCTCTCTATAAGTGTGCTTGATATCTTAGAAGTACACTATTTAGCATTATGTTCCCTGTTGCATTCTAGGACTGTGCTGCCTCCCCTAATTCTCACTAGTTTGGTTTTTCTGAAAAATGTTCTTTGTTGCGATGCTGTTGGCTGTGCTGCAGGTGTCACTGTGTCCTTGCCTTAACCTACAAAGTGTGCTAAGTTTCCTTGCCACTATATGAGGTATGTTGTGCTTGGGAATCTAGAGCATTTTAGGTATTGGAATTGGGCTTTGGAATCCAGAACCTCAAGTAATGGACTAACAAACTTGGGCCCTTTCTGCACTGGGGCTTGTTCCAAATTATACCTTGGAATAGGGATATGCAACTACATGTGGTAGTTCTGGCCTGGGGCTTGCCATGGTCTGCAGATGGTGGGTCCCTATTCTGAGATATAATCTGGAATAAAGCCCAGTGCAGAAAGGGCCTTGATCTGACAACCTGAGTAGAATGCTGTTAAAAATTGTGGAGATGGGCAGCTGCAGTGCCATTTTGGGACCCTGGTGGTCTGTTGCCTTTATAATCCAAAGGAAAGATAGTATGGGAAATCCCATACTATCTTGATTGTTGTGGCATGTTGTTGGATGATTAATCATCTGGAGAGGCTCTTTTGGAACTGTGTTGGAAGCCCACTGTGCATGGAAAACAAAACACAAGGGTCTGGACATGATGAGCTCCTGGGTGTTTTTATTTTTTATTTATTTAGTTATTTGTATTTCTATCCCGCCCTATACCCAAAGGTCTCAGGTTCATCTGATGTAACGGCAAAGAAGTCTGCACATGTCTGGTAACCCAGGGTTGTGGAAAATGCTTGTATTCTGTAAAGATCCAGCATTTTCCCATGCTATTTGGAGTCTCCTTACGTGGTGCTTTTAAAAACATTTATAAAGTGTGAGGCATGGTATAACTTTGAAGCATTTTAATGCTTTACCAATAATTATGGCGTCATTTCCTCCCCTAAACTGTCCTAGAACATTTGTCAAAGGACACTGTCTTTGATTGCAGAATCATGCATACCCATATGCTTTGTGTTAACCTTGGTTGCTTTTAGTGGGAAGTAGATCTATACCAGAATAAAGCAGAAACCAAGAATTGTATATTTGGTGCCAAAGCATAAATGCAAGATCCACCCTCCGTTGATAAACCAAGCTTAAAATAATTTTTTAATTATAAAAATTCCTGAATTAAAATACTGTCTTCTGTAATAGGTTTATTTTTCTTGACAGCAAATTATTAATGTTTGAAGAGTATTAAGCTTCAATTATATTCAAATATTAACTGTCACAATATTTAACACTCAAAGCTCATGCTTGTTAATCAGACTCGTTAATAAAGTTGAAGGCTTTATTTTGTTTTATTTTCCACTCTGTTATGTTTTAAATATTTTTTTTCACATCTGGTTATTGCAGATTTGTCTTACACGCAAGAAGTTTTATCTGTAGATGGAAACTTGAGTTTAGTTTTCAGTTTTTGATACTAAGGACATATAGCTACAGTACTCAAAAAGGTATTAGTTGTACGTTTTGCCTACGCATTTATGGAGATGAATATCTGTGACAGTACATATCATATATTTCTGTCATGAAAGATGTACCAGTGTATAAGACAGACTTACAATTTAACAAGGAATATTTAGAAGTATTAATTTTAAAACAAACCTTGTTATCATATAGGTGCAACTTTGCATACCAGTGGCTTTGTGGTTGGCTGCAACCTGTCATGCTGACCCTATTCCAGTGATGAAGATGTTGACACAGATTCTGCATCAGTGCCATCAATGTCAGAGAGAAGAAAAAAGAGTTGGTTTTTATATCCCATTTTTCTCACCCTTAAGGGGACACAAAGTGACTAACAAATCTTCTTCTCACAACAAGCACCTGTGAGGGCTATGAGAGCTCAGAAAGAGATCTGTGACTAGCCTAGACCACCCAGCTGGGTTCATGGAGGAGTGTGGAATTGAACTAGGAGAGTAGCAGTTAGGAATCCAATACCCTAACCACAAGATCAACCTGTCAGCTACCATCCTCATCTCTTGGTCAGAAGAATGACTTTATAGTGGTCAATGCCAATGAACTGCCCCCAGACTAAAAGCTTTGACATTCAGCACCATATTAGGAAAGCTTAACAATATCAAACTGTTTTGCTGGGGTTTTTTTAGCAGACTTTTTAGTTGCCTTTATAACAATACTACAAGGTTTTGATTCAATTGAACCTCTTCTGAGACTAGTTGCTGTTGTGGCTTTATGCCTGCTCCATTTCCATCTGGCTGTCAAAATGCTTCACCAGCAATTTTCTGAATTGGCTAAGTTAAACTTTCTTACCAACTATATGTGGGCATCAGAGGTTAGAGTCAGATTAGTATCCTTTATTATTATTTTTATTAAATGAAAATCATTTGTCTGTTTGCTGTCAGATGGAATCACCCCCTTAAAATGTATTCATCATCAGTGCTGCTTAGTGAGTGAAGGCTGAAAGGCGTAGTAAACTTGGAAAACTGAAACCACAGTCATCCTTTAGAGTCCAGTTGCTGACAGTTAAAGTGAAAGCACACAATCCATGTTGGTACCTTTCTAACATGAAACCAGCAGGAAACATCTCTTCTTTGTAGGCGGTGGGAGAAATAATAGCCTGACACAAAGATGGCTAAAGTCCAGTTCTGCACAGAGTAGCCTGTAGTTCCCATCTTGAAAACAGTAAAAGATGGTTAGAAGACACACACACAAACCTTTAACCAGTTTAGAACTGTTGCCAAACACAGCCTTCAAAGTGAAAGGAGGAAAAAATATATTGCAAAAAATACAATAGCAGTTAGTTGTATAGTACAATTAATATGTATATATTTGATCCCAGATGTGCTCTTGATTCAAATTCAGTCTCTGTCTCCCAGGGTGCAACTAGAAGTGTACCATTTGATTATTGTACCTGATTTCACTTAAGATGTGTTTGGACCATATGAATGTGATATCATATTAATTGGTCCTAACCTAAAGCCTAAATAGTATCTGTGCATATATTATGAAAATTGCTTGAATGCTTTTTTAAAAAAAAATCAGTCAAAGCATGCTGAGTTGATGCAAATGTGTCCAGAGACTCAATCTGTTATATTCCTTAGTAGTTTGCCAAGTGGAAAGTTTTCTCATGGCAATGAATGAGTCTAGATTTATCCACCTGTCACACTTTATTACAGTGAACCTTTTTTTAGTTATAGTTAGTAAGCTATTAGCGTTGTTTTGGGGGAATCCAAAGGAGGCCAGGAAGGAGAAAGAAATGTTTTTCTATGTGTTCTGCGTTTTATGACTGAGAATATAAATACAGTATATTTATTCTATAAAAGTTATACCATTTGTTTTCTCAGCCTTGCAATATAAACTGGTAATACTGTTTTTATAGTTTAATCTTTTCGTAGGTTAATGCAGAAGTTTGTCAGCTATGTTTTCCCACTGCTGGGCTATACAGATTGATGATTAACTCTTGATGTTAACATGCAGTGGTATCATTTATCATTAAGGTGCCAACAAAACAGTGTTCTGAATTCTTTAATGCTAATGCTAATAATAATAATAATAAGGATCCTATTCTCTGTGCTTAGTGCTTTGAGCCAGGATGTTTGATGGCTCCTGTACCTGAATGTATTTATGTGCCCTGTTCTGTGTGTTTTCATTCTCTCAGGTGGTAAAAATAATCCCACAAGATTAGCTGACCACCCTGGGATGGGGCACAAGGATGGGAAGAAGGCAGGTGCCCCCCCCCACTTTCAGAGGAGAAGAGAGGAATACACACACCCAGGACAGAGCAGTGAATTTTATTTGCCAGTATTCACTAGGTTAGGAGCATTTCAGATGAAGTTGTGTTAGGGCTTTTTATTTCTTTGGTATGTGTAGGATTTGAGCTGTTGCATTTTTATTTCTTTGTATTTTGAATACTCTGTTTTGTAACTGTTTACAAGAACCCCCAAGGTCACATCTGCTGGAAGTAACAGCTTCATATATCTAGGGCTTGATGTCATCATTTTCAAGTATGCAGCTTTACTACTGTTTAACTGCTGCCAGCAGTATCTTTCTTTCCTTTATTTTTTAAAATATCTCTTGCGTGTGTGTCGCTGTGTGTGTTAATGCTGGAAATGGGGGGGGGGAACCCTTCAGTCACATGCACATGAAGGACTAAAATTAAACCCTACCTACAGGGGTGTTTCTAGGTGGGACTTTTCCCTCTCTGTTTTTGTGTAATGAGAGAATAGTCTTTCTTATTGTTCCTGTCTTCAAGAGGAACTGGATGAAGCTGTGAAATAGGGTGGGTTTGTACTTACCATCCTAGTATGTATAACAACGCCATACTATACTGGTAATGACCCAGCACAGCAGTGATTATTTGTAGTTCAAACGCTGGAAAAGCCCCATACTGGGTCAGCATCACTCAGAAGTGTGAATGGCAGGTTCAGGGTAGGCTGGATCACAATGGCAACATCTGAGTCAACATCTGGCATGCATCCAGATGTTGCCATGGTGATCTGGACACTGTGTGTGACTGCACAGCCACACCACCATTCCTACTAACCACTACGCACCCAGAAGAGGGTGCAAAACCAACTCCCAGAGAGTGATACAGATGCTCCTAGTCAGGTTGTGGGCTGGGTTTGAGCAGTCCACATCTGGGTTGCTCTGGGAGGCATGGTCCTATCCTGGGGTTGTCGCTGCAGTGGTGGAATATGGGCAGGCTTGACCAGGACATGGATAGATCTGCTCCAGCCAGTAAGTGTGAACAGTTTCATAGTTTATAAATTTCCACAAGGAGCATGGTCTTGGATGGAAATATGTCAGAAAGGTTTGGCATCTTTGCAAAGTGGTTGAAAGTCTGAGGGTTGCAAAGTGGTTGAAGGTCTGAGGGTTTGTGTGCAAAAACAAAGGAGCCCACATTTGTAGACCATTATTGACCTTCTATTGAAAAGCTTCATTACATTTGGCAGCCCTGTGCCACCTTAGGAGGGTGGGGGCTGGGTTTCCCCATGCCAGAGGCCTGGTGGGAGGTAAGGCGGGCAGAGGATTCCGCCACCTGCCTCGCGTCTTTTTTCGCTGCCCAAGTGAGAAGCTGGGTGGGCATGGGGAGTGTTCCCCAATGCCACCTTGCCTCCTATCGACTGCCATAGATGGGAGTTGGGCAGGTAGGAGGAGTCCTCACCCACCCACCTGCCTCACCTCACGCCTGACTTTCTGCTTTGTGCCATCTTGCCTCTCATCTAAAACAGTAACAGCAGCAGTCTGGGAAAGTGTTGAAGGCTTGGGGTGAAGGTGATGCTTAAGCTTCCCTTTATTGAGGAACACACACCCTTCGCATGAAGGTGAAAGCGAATGAGAAAAATAACCTTTGCCCACATCCCTAGTCTTTGTGGATTTCCGCATTCAAGGCAATGTGTGGCAACGTCTGACATGGACTAAAAACCTTCTGTAAATAAAACCCTTTTCTCTATGGTAATAGCAACTGGTGGGAGGAATTGTTCCTGGGTTTATATCAAAATAAGAGATTTACTCCTTCCCTCTTTGAGGAGTAAAACAATAATAAATTTGTAACATACTAAGCATAGTGTATGGTTTCAGCGGTTCTCAGCCTTCCTTATACTGCGACCTCTTAATGCTGTGGAGACCCCCAACCATGGGTCGTGGCAGCTGGGAGGGGGGAGAGAGGGGCGCTGGGAGACTGGTTGCGATCCTTCTGAAAAGGTAGTTCGACCCCCAAAGGGGTTGTGACCCACAGGTTGAGAACCGCTGGTTTATTCCACTATATACCTGGAACTTTTTTTTTTATCTGGTAGTTGTCCATCTGCTTCTGCGAGCTTTCAGATCTGGAAAAATAAGTTTTAGGTCTGTCTGTTGTACTGATTCTGAAGTCCCTTGCTCAGTGTTACTGTTAAGCAGGCTGTGGGATAATAGCAAAATGTATGTACTTAAGGAAGAGGGGGAAAGGCTTGGAACCATTATTCCAAACATACTGGATTTCCAGGTAGTGATTACCTTCTCTCTTTTTCTTCCCTTCCCCTCCAGTGTTCAGATAATCCAGCTAATTCTGGTTTGCACCCAATTGTAAGAATGTACTGCTCCTTTTGGTTTCATCTTCAAAGAACGTGCTAAAACTAAGGTCTAGATATTCTGACAGTTTTGCTACCCCAAGGGTTTGCTTTGCCTAGGCTGATTCTGTTGATCCTGCGTTTGCCTAACTGGTACCTGGGGAATTTGTATTCTGTCAGAAGAATGACAGATATGATGGAAAATAAGTTAGGTTATCTCTGTTTGATATCAAGATGCATTTAAAGGTTATCAGCTGTAGTCTTTTCTTGTAAAAGTTCACTTTACTTGAGTCTGGCATGCTGTTGAAGTCTCTGGCGATAATGTAGACCAGCGGTTCTCAACCTTCCTAATGCCATGACCCCTTAATGGAGTTCCTCATGTTGTGGAGACCTCCTACCATGGGGGCAGAGCAGCTGGGAGGTGGGAGGGAAGGGTAGTGGGAGACTCGTCGCGACCCCTCTGAAAGGGTAATTCGACCCCCAAAGGGGTCCCGACCCCCAGGTTGAGAACCACTGATGTAGACGATGCATCTTCCTTACCCTGGAGATGTTCTAGCTACACCTTTTAAGCAAAAATAAACAAATTCTTATTTTGTGTTGAATGAGTTTTTTTAGTCTCTTCACTTTGATCATTTTGAGCTTTTTAACATGTTTGTAACATTCGCTTTAGCTGTCTTGAGAAGTCCACTTGAAATACATAAAATGAGGCACAGTGTGGAGGTGAACAGAGGATACTATAACTAGGAGTGCACTATTGCATGCCCTGTCCCCATGCAAGAACCCTTTAGGACCCCATTAGGGCCCCATCCTGAAGGCCCTGTTCCCATGAGTACTTGGGGAATCTATTTAGGGTCCTTTTGGCCCTTAAATCCAGATTTCTTGCAGACCCCTTTAATAGTGTCCACAATCTGGTCTTCAGCCATGAAGACCAGATTGGAGGATGCGCATCCACACAAATTACCCGGTTGATGGAGCCCAGAGGCAGGCCCAGCAGTGACCATTTGCAGCAGGGCGGCTCCAGCTCTGCCCCACCACTCATAGCTATAGAGGCCTGCACGGACTTCGTAGCTGTCTACAGGGTTGAGCACAGGCTTTGTAGTGGCTACATAGGCAACTACGAAACCATTTCTCTCTGTAACAGGGTGTGCCGGCCAATCGTGCTATGCTAAGGGTGGGCCTTCCCACTTGGGCCTAATCGGAGCCTCAGGGTGGGTGCTACGGTAGCCACATAGGGTCCCTGTTTGGCACCCATTGCCATCGGGTGCTAGAGGGCCCATGAGGATGCATAGGATCCTCACCAAGATCTGGATCTTCAAGGGCCAGATTTAAGGGAGGACCTCATCTCCAAGATCTGGATCTTCTTAATCCGGATCTCCAAATATAAGCGCAGAAACGGGGTATGAAGCTGATTGGCAAGAGAGTTAGGACAAGAGGATGCATTTTTTCATCCATAGGGTCATCAGTCTTGGGAATGTACCACCCAAAGAGGTGGTGAAGGCAGCCAGCCTAAAAAGCTTTAAGAAAGAGTTGGATACATTCATGGAGAATAGATGTATCAGTGGCTTCTGGAACTGATGCCTGGGCACTTCCTCCACTTGGAGAGGCAAGCAGGATGCCCCTGAAAGCCATTTGCAGGGATATTCAAGAGCAGGTGAAGGTTTTTCCTTTGTCTTCTGCTTGAGAAGCCCAGAAGCACTGTGATAAGCAGGCTGCTGGGCTAGATGAGCTATGGTCTAATCCAGGAAGGCTCCTCTTTTGTTCTCAAGGTGCAGAGTCTTAATAGACAAGGGGAACACAAATGGACAGTATTTACTCAGAAATGAGAAGAGCAGTTGCAAGTTCCAGTACAGGAGGTTCTGGGCTGGGAGATGAAAATGGAGATGAAATTTCATCCAACAATCAGGTGCTTTCCCTAATTATTTTTTAATTTGTCAGTCGATCTTGTTTATCAAATGAGGAAGAGCAGGACAGTTGCACAACTTCAGGAGGCACCCAAATTCAAACAACCACTTCAATAAATAGTTTCCTTTGGGATTACATCATCCAAGTGTGGATTTTAATTTTGCGTAGGCTATAAATATTCATGTTTATTTCGTGAATCTTTAAAAGCAGTGTGTTTTTTTAACCTCTGTTTTAAAGCAACCTACTTAATATTCCCTGTGTGAAGAAAACCACCCACTGAGATGAGTTCAATCTGACCCCTTAAGCTATCTCAGTTCCGGGGTGTGTGCGTGTGCATAAGTTGTACTGATTTGCAAGGCTGGTGTTGGTGTAGGAGGGAAGAGTACACTGGACGAAGTCACTGGAAATAGTATCAGCTTGGTAGATTTCTATAGGTTCTAGAGAGAGTGCATTGGAAAAAGAAGAAATGTATTTCCATGGAAAGACAGCATTGTTCCAGGTAACAATGCAGTAGTTAAGCATTGTACCCTATCTGTTACATAGTTTTGGACTGGAACTTGCTTCTGCCCAAGTGAAAGGGCTTCATTAAAGAAGGGGGTGGAGACATGATTCTAATCTCTGTTATTACATCTTTCCTTTGCACCTTCATAAAAAAAACAAAACACTTTTTTTCTTCCTAGAAGTAAAGACATGAAAGGAACTCTGCTGGATCAGGGGCCAATTTGCACTTTGGACCATAGGTTACAATTAGTCAACATCTGGGCAGGTGCACCTGCATGTACAGGAGGCCATTACAGCCTACAAGCGCCCTTGCCTGCCCAGATGTTGGCTAATTGCAAACTAGCAGTGGTGCATGATGTCGTACACCACAAGCAACCCAGCCCTCCCCAATCCTGACTGAAATATTGCTTACAGCGTCTAGCTGGGGACCATCTGCACTCTGGCCAGCTGAGGAGGACATCTGAGCTGTCACGGAAGGGTGTTGGTAGCTCACATGACCTCCTGATGCAACTGTGCATAGTGTCAGCATTGCCATAGTGATGGCACTGTCACATGTGCAGGGCTCTGTGCTCAAGATGGCAGTGCCCAGGAGTGGATCAGCTGTGGGACTGATCTCAGGAAAGTGATTGATTCCACGGGGGCTAGGCCTCACAGGTTGTTTCCTGCCCATGAAACGGGAAGAGAAGTGCGAAATCGCCCCAGGTCACATCCCATTCTAGTCCAGCATCCTGTCCCACACAGTGGCCTACCAGTTGCTTCCTGGCATGCTCGAGCACAAAATGAAGGCCAAACCTTCATCTGCTTTCAGTCTCCTACAGATGGCCTTTGGAAGGATCCTGCCTGTCTCTCCAACCTGGAAGCAGTACATTCTGTTAGCCATTGATCACATCTGTTGCATCTTGGTTTCCCGCACAAGTAGAAGGAACCCTCCTGCTTTTACGACAACAAAGCTGAATCCAAACTTGTGCGTTTAGAAGGAGTTCAATGCTTGCCAAACCTCATTTTGTCAGGCAGGCTGTTCATAGTAGGCTTCGTCTATTGCTGTCCAGGCAACCTTGCATTTGGCTTTCTGAATTAGCCCTTGGTAATTCCGTTCTCTACCCTTGCTCCTCACTTGCTTATTCAGAGTATTGTTTTGTGCTCAGCTTTTTTTTTTATTATTATCCTCAAATTCTTCAGGAAAATAATGTGGGCCACTGTACAGGAGAAAAGAAGCAAACAAACACATCTTGGACATACTGCTTGTTCTGGATGCTTACTCAGGAGTTTACTTTGAAAGCTTTTCTGGAAAAGCCTTATTTGAGTAGCTTTTGTTGTGCTGCTAGAAGGCCAAGTTTAAATGCACTCAAGTAATGAATGGCATATTGATAAGAAATTCAGAATCACATTGTTTTTCATGGGCTTCCCTGGCGGTTTCTATGGGGACCAACCAAGACGCATTTCCCGTCTGAGTGCTGTTTGCTGCCCCTGATTGCACTTCTGTGGTTTCATTCATCAGTAATGGGAAAGCCTTCATTGGCAGAACAGCTTCCCCTTTTTAAATAGCAATGATTCAAGATCTTTTTTTTTATAAAGCATTAGTGTAATGCAAAGTTCTATCACTGATCTGAGTGCTGCATAAAGCTGTCCTACCAAGTGCCTATTTCATCTCCGCTTTGGAACTGAAATGATATACTGTAATCACTCTGGCCTTGACAGAAAGCTTTGTATTACAGAGTAAATTTTATAAAGTGAATCTTGTCTAGCCCGTATTTATTTGGCTAATTTTAGTGGAAGCATTGTTGCGCAAACTGCAAGCAGCTGATTCAGTGGTAATCTAAATTTTAAAAAATCGGTGTTCCATAAACCTGAAGTTTATCACATTCTTAGGTCCCTCCCAGAGCCAGTTTGGTCCAGTGGCTAAGGAGCCGGACTCTTGTCTGGGAATGCCAGGTTTGATTCCGCCCTCCTCTACAAAGCCATCTGGGTGACATTGGGCTAGTCACAGCTCTCTTCTGAGCTCTCACAGCCCCACCTACCTCACAGGGTGTCTGTTGGGGGAGAATAATAGAAAGCTTTCTCATCCGCTTTGAGTCCCCTTAAATGGGTGAGAAAAATGGGGTAGAAAAGCCAACTCTTCTTCTTTGGTAACAGCTACTAGCCTAGATGGCTTTAGGGAAGGGTTAGACAAATGTACCAATGGTTACTAGAATGGATGCCTAAGTATATCTTTCAGGCTTGGGGGAAAAGCAGGACTTTTCTAAGGCCATTTGCTGGGATTCGAGAGCAGGAGAAGGTTTGTCCTTGTCTCTGCCATGGGCATTTGGTGGGCCACTGTGTGCAGTGGGATGCTGGACTAGATGGGCTATGGCCTGATCCAGCAGGGCTTCTCTTACGTTCTTATGTTCTTCCAGACTAGCAAACAAAAGCCCACAGTCATTGTCCCCACTTGAAACGAAAGTCCGCAGCTTCCTCCTCAGCTGTTGTGAGGCTTCCATGGTGCGCGCGGCGAGGTCCGCATCACGTGGGATCGAGCAGCCTGCAGCATCACATGGGATCGGACAGCAAGCAGCGCAGCTCTTTTTGGCTGTTTCTAGCCATCCTGTTAGGATGGTGGGAAAATCTGAAATTACCTGATACTGTGGAGCAAGTGTTGATCGCCCCACAGCAGGTGAATCCACAGTAGCGGCAGCATAACGTGCTACGGCTATGAAGTATCTTGTACCCAATGCCCATCAGAATGCACAGTATCCCCCAGTCTGGACACATCCTCAGTCTACCACTGACTAATTGGTATATGGGTTGTACTCTATGTTAAATAATACATAAAATGTTATTTTTGGGGAGCAGTCAACGAAGCCAATTGCTTCTGGAAGTCACTGGGCGAAGCCCCATAAATAGAATCAGGGAACACTGCCCCGTGGTCTTTCTCAGGGTCTTACAGGGAGAGGTAAAGACAGATTTGTCAATTGATGCTTTCAGCTTTTACTAATATTCCCATTTTGTATTACTGACTGGATACCAGCAAAGCCAAAACCACAAACATTGACATTTGCTTGCTTTTTTCTTGTCATAAAGTACGTGGCTTATTTTATTTTTTCTATTCACTTTGCTGCCTTTGTTGTTGTTATTCTTTGTGAGCATTAGGGTGGTAAGTAGCATAAAAACGATTATTGAAGGGTCCCAGTGCTTCCTAGAATGTCTCTGTAATCACCTTGACCAATAATCTCTCTGTGTGTGTCTAACCTACCCAGCTACTGAATGCTGGTTCTTTGCTGTGGCTTAATTCAGCAGGATGAAAGCATGGCTGCAGCTTGGTAGTGGTTGCTTGTGTGTGTGTGTGTGTGTGTGTTTTCATCGGGACTCGGATTATGGTGGAGCAAGCAGATAAAGACCAGCTGTTGTTCAAAACAGCCTCGTTTCTGCAAAATGTGCTTTCCTTTCTATTTACGTTCCTCTTTCCCTTGGTGCAGTAAAGATTGGGTTCTCCTTGGTTAAAAACCAAGGGCATCCTTGCTTGCTTATTTTGGTCTCCTTTGTGACAGACAGAAATAGAACAAAGGAGCAAGTTTCTATTCATCAATCTTGGAGGTATGCTAAATAACAGTAAACTTGGGCAGCAAGGTAAGAGTTGAGGAGAAAAGAGAGTTTGATTTATGTTGGAAGATAAAGGGAAGAATATAAAGATGTGGGAAATTCAGGAACTTCCTTTTGAAAAGATGACTAAAGATAGAATAAAAGGTATCCTGCTTATGGTCACATCTGGTCTTTTACCTTAGCATTAATGGACATTACGTGTTGGGTGACCAAAGTACAAATAAGTATTTTAAAATAATAATGATCAATCACTTGCAACTAAAGAATGGAATCCTGTCTCTTCTGTTTCCTCTGAATGTGAAATATATTCACACTTCTGTTAACAGGCTATGCAAAGGATATTTTCATCTGGCAGAATATCTTTTACTATGGCAGCAAGAACAATCCAAGATAATTGTTTTCAAAAATCGGAATAAGTTGGTATCATGAAGTGGCAGAAATATCACAGATACCTTCTGTGAATTTTCCAGGGTCATTATATACAGAGAAGCAAAAGCTTATGATCTCATGAATGGGCAAGAACTCATTTTGTTAATGAATACAAAGGGTTAGGGTTTACTTTTATTTAGCATACTCCAAGATTGATGACTAGAAACTTGCTCCTTTGTTCTATTTCAAGTCTCCCACGTTTGGGGAAATAGCAGAGGTCAGCACTAGAGGTGTGCAGGAATGCAATTTTTGACATTCAATTCAAATAGAATATTTGAATGTCCAAACTTGTATGAAGAGAGAAAAAATTAATTCAAAAAAATTCAAACCGATTCAAATACATTCATATCTGTTTGTACGAATATTCAATTCGTATTTGATGATACAAATGTTGACAACATTCGTATGTATCTGTACGCATCCGTACGCATCCCATTTTTATCGCGCATGCATCCCATTTTCATCCTGTACATATCTGTACAAATGCGTACAGATACGAATAAGATACATACGGATATGTATGCAATGCATATGTATCCTTATACATGTGAATGTCCGAATAATTCATACAAATGAGTCAAAACATTCAAATTCATTTGAATGTTCAGTTTGGATGTCCAAATTTGAACTAATTCATTCGAATTTTGAACGTTTTGAATATTCTTGCACATCCCTAGTCAACACGGCCGGAGTGCAATGGCTGACCCTCACCTTGGGAAAACCTCCTTTATGATCAAAGTGTCTCCCCTGCCAGGTTCCCAAAGAGAGCTAGAAATGACATGGAGAGCCTCTTCCAGTAGAGAGGAATTATGGCCAACAGTTTGTAAACGTACCAAGGTATATGGGCCAAAAATGTAACTTAGTATTAGGATGTTGCCTGTTGAGGCAGTAAAGCGTTTTAAGATGCAGAAGGGTTGTAGGCAGTCAAGAGAATGGATGTTTTTGTTTTTAAGGGCAACTTGTATAAATTGTTTTATACAGTGGTACCTCGACATACAAGTGCCCTGACATACAAGTGTTTTGAGATACAAGTCGCCGAGTGAGTGATATTTTGCTTTGAGATGAGAGCAAGATTTGAGATACGAGTATGTAAATACAGTACAGTACATAACAAAAACAACTGAGGTGGTGTTTTGGGAGCTGGAATGGATTAATGGGAAAATTGCTTTGAGATACGAGCGATTTGACATAAGAGCAAGGTTACGGAACGAATTAAACTCGTATGTCAAGGTACCACTGTATTATCATTACCAAAAATGCCAAGGAGGAGGAAGAAGAGGGATATCATCATCACTGTTGTTGTTATTGTTACTACTATAGTAAAAACAATGACCACAGTAGTAAAATAAGTGGCAATTCTCAGTCAACTAAGGGCCTTTCTGCACTTGAATTGGTAATTTTATTTATTTGAATTTTTGTTCTGCCCTATACCCAAAGGTCTCAGGGTGGGTTACATATAAAATGAGCACATCAAAACCATAACATATTATACTGATTAAAACCATAACAGTGCCATATATATATACTGATTAAAACCATAACAGTGCCAATCAAATATGGGTTTGACAAGGCAACTATAAGGTGGGTTCAAAACTGGCTTAGTAATCGTACTCAAAGAGTGGCTTTAAATGGCTGCACATCCAAATGGAAGGAAGTGTCAAGTGGAGTACCACAAGGTTCTGTCCTGGGCCCAGTTATGTTTAATGTTTTTATAAACGATCTGGACGAGGGAGTTGAAGGGAAACTGATCAAATTTGCTGATGACACAAAGCTAGGGGGGGATTGCAAACACCAGAGAAGAGAGAGAGAGAGGATTCAAAAAGATTTAGAGAAACTCGAACAATGGGCTGCAACTAATAAAATGGTATTTAACAAAGAAAAATGCAAGGTTCTGCACCTGGGCAAGAAAAATGAAAAAAGCACATATACAATGGGAGGAATTCGGCTGAGCAGCAGCACATGTGAAAAAGACTTGGGTGTCCTGGTAGATCATCAACTGAACATGAGTCAACAGTGCGAGGCAGCTGCAAAAAAGGCAAACGCAATCCTGGGGTGTATTAGGAGAAGCATAGAGTCCAGATCACGTGAAGTTATTATCCCCCTCTACTCTACCTTGGTCAGACCTCATCTGGAGTACTGTGTCCAGTTCTGGTCACCCCAGTTTAAAAAAGACACTGACAAGCTGGAGCAGGTTCAAAGGAGAGCTACCAAGATGGTGAACGGTCTGCAAATCATGTCCTATGAGGAATGGCTTAAGGAACTAGGAATGTTTAGTCTAACAAAAAGAAGACTGAGAGGAGACATGATAGCTGTCTACAAATACCTCAAGGGTTGTCACAAGGCAGAGGGATCAGCCCTGTTCTCACTCTCTCAAGGAAGGACTAGAAACAATGGGGTGAAACTGCAGGGGAAAAGATTTAGTTTAGATGTTAGGAAAAATTTTTTAACAGTAAGAGTGATCAACCAGTGGAACAGGCTGCCACGGGAGGTGGTTGGTTCCCCTTCGATGGAGGTCTTCAAGCAGAGACTGGACAGCCATCTGTCTGAGATGGTTTAGGAGATCCTGCCTTGAGCAGGGGGTTGGACTCGATGACCCAGGAGGTCCCCTCCAACTCTACCATTCTATGATTCTATGATTCTATGAGTGCCTGGATGTGGGGAGGAAAAGCTGTTCCCTTACATAACCAGAATTCAGGGTGAGGAGGTGCATCTTCACAGCTCTTCTTGAACACATAGGGTGAAGGTGCCTGATGCATCTCAGGAGGGAGACTGTTCCACAATCTGGGAGCCATCACTAAAATGGCCCTATCCCAGTGCCCACCCCTTTTGCTATTGAGGGTGGTGGTACAACCAGGAGGGCCTACTCTGCAGATCTTAGGGTGTGGGCAGATCAATATGGAAGAAGGCGTTCTGTTAGATATTTGGCACTCAAGTTATTTAGAACCTTATTGGCTAAAGGTGGAGGGAGCTCCTGGATGGTGCATCCACACCTCATGTCTAGGAGCTTCGCACATGTTTAGACTAATGGGGCTGGGAAGCCCTGGTTACTCCATCCACATGTCTTCCTGTTGGCAGACAGGGAGGAGGAGTATGTGACTGGTGGCACATTCATGATGATGTGCTGCATTTCCAGGTTGCCTTGGTGACAGCCCTGCACAGGTACCCTGGCACTATCACCAGAACTTGGGAAGTTACTACGCACGTGGGGCGCGTCACTGTTTTGACGGTATCAGTGCACGCGCAGTCACACCAACCACTAGGATGAAGATGGCAGCGCTCAAAACGTAGTTGGTTTCCAGTGTGCTCCTGCATGGAACCCGGGGAAGAGACGAGACAGGCCTGACCGCCTCTGGGTCAAACCTGACACACAGGCAGGAGCAGGGCCCGCAGCTGTTCGGGACAGAGCATGTGAATGCTCTCCCTCCCGAACAGCTGTGGGATGTCCTGTGATGGCTGGGAACAGGTGTAGAGCACAATTTGGTGCTGTACACCTGGAACGTGTGTAGGATGCCCTGAACGGAACCGCCAGCCCAGCAGAGCAAATGCTCATGCCAGGGTGTCCTACATGCGTTCAAGAGGCCCTTGTGCGAATAGGCCTAAAGTTAACTTGCTAATTGTTCTCTAATGCTTCTTTGCACAAGTGTTTTTTCTTTCTTTCCAGAAAGGTATTTTCCTGCTTCTCATAGTTATGTTCTTCTACTCTTTGTATAATCTGGTAGAGAAAAACAATCTCAGTATGACTTAGACAGGTTCCCAATTTTTACTTGGCCTTGTTAGCCCTGGAAGAAGACTGCAAAATAGCCTCTAATGCTATATGAAGTCTAAGCCATTCTTGGGGAATTAAGGCTGCCTCCAGCCTTGTGGAAGAAATCCACAATTAGAGGTAAAAGTGCAACAACTGGCCATTCCAACTAAAGCAGCTCTGTAGCTTCCTCCTCAGAAGCTGCGAGAGCTAAGTTGGCATGCTACCTTCCTGTCTCCATATAAGGGGAATTGCTGGAAGAGCAATGGAAGAATTCTATGACTATCTCAAACTCTCTTTTCTGTTAATCATTTCTCATCTTTATGTACCATGATTCTGAACAGAAAGGAATAGGTCTTTGCCTAGTGTCCTGATAGGGTTTGTTGTTGCCACAAGGAACCAGGAATCTTGCTGATTATATCTAAATGTGAATTTGTTATTGGTAGCCCTGAGTTGTAGTTGACTCCTGGTTAACTGTAGGGGTACCTCTGTGCAGCTTTCTTAGCATTGATACAGAAGTGGTTTGCCATTGCCTATTTTTCGGAAGAGGTTGGGGATCGAACTGGCAACCCTCTGCTTTCCAGGCAGCTAGCTCTACCACTGAGCTACAGTTTGTATGGAGAAGAGAGTATTCTAGGCCTCCTTTTTGTGCTAGTGCAATATAGAGGCAGGAAATGGAGCCATGGAGAGTTCCACTGCTAGCATGCAGAACTCATATTTGAGGTGGGTGTTTTCATAATGTTATGAACATACTGTACAGTATACACGAAGGCTTGTACAGTATCAGCAAAGGCTTCCTTTTTCCACTTGCCTTTCACATGTTTGCTTTCAGTCTTCGGATGACAATTGAAATAGGCTGTTTGGTTTGCCTCCAGTCTGTGTTCATAGGCACGTATTAACTGTGAGTTGTATACTTAAAGGAGGGTTTCATCCACAGCATTGCAAAACATGGTGAGTTCTCTCGTTCCTTCCCAGGATTTGGGGAGATTCTAAGGTGTATTTCGTGATCATTCCTCAAGCCCAGCATGGAGTGGGAAAGCAGCCTCTCCTTTTCAAAGTCATCTTGAACTTGGGGAGATGATTGTGCCGTCGCACTTGCCCTGTGTTTTTATAGTGAGAAGTATTTTTCGTATTTTGGAATGTGTTCAAACCAGCTTGAGGCGAAAGGCTAATCTCATTCTCTCTTCCTGCACTAGACTATGCAGAGGAAGAAATGGGGGCAGCTACCTAGATCAGCCCAGATATTAGATGCAAGGGCAAAAGAACATGTGAATTTCACTTGCATGCTGACTGACCATGGATGTATTCCTTGGATTGCTGAAGGGCAGGAACATTTTTGGAGCCAGCTATGGAGTGAAAGATGAATTCTTACCTTCGTGCCAGATAAGCAGGCTTTTGTGATTCAAAACTATAAATCCCATCTGATCAAAAGTGACAGCCAGAAAAAAAGCAGTGTGTGTACAGTAAAAGAAAGTCCTTCTCTTTTTTAAATTAATGGGTATTTTTGCAGTACAATTATTTCTGTATGCAATAAATTATTTTCAATTACATGCAATATTCATTAAACTTTGTTGCACTGCCCTATCGCTTCCCCTCCCCCAACCTGGCCAGTTCTGCATAGTTCTTTATGGTCCATTTCTGCACGTCCATATGTATTTTCCTTTCTCTGATGGACAAAGTAATAAAAAGGATTACTTAATGGCAAACATTCTTCTTATTTCCTTTGTTTTGGCTCTTAAAACAGCCACTGCATGTATCATTTCTGCAAGTCTCAATGTTAATGTTCTCTTTTCTTGTTCTGCAGGACGAGAGTAAAATTGGAGAGCCTTGAAGATGCGTACATTTTACGGGGAAACAATGACTCCCTTTCTGATAAGCACGGATGCCCAGCTTACGTGAGCCCAGAGATCTTGAACACAAATGGCAGCTACTCGGGCAAAGCGGCAGATGTTTGGAGTCTAGGAGTCATGCTCTACACCATGCTAGTTGGACGCTACCCTTTTCATGACATTGAACCTAGTTCTCTCTTCAGCAAAATCCGCCGAGGGCAGTTCAACATTCCAGAGACTTTATCCCCAAAGGCGAAATGCCTTATACGTAGCATCCTGCGCCGGGAGCCCTCAGAAAGGCTGACTTCGCAGGAAATTCTGGACCATCCTTGGTTTTCTACAGATTTTAATGTGTCTAATTCAGGATATGGTGCTAAGGAAGTAACGGATCAGCTGGTGCCTGATGTCAACATGGAAGACGACTTGGACCCGTTCTTTAACTGAACACGAGGACCGGTGTTTGGATGGTGCATGGGTCAAGGGATCATGCAGAATTATTTCTGTGTCTCAACCTGGCTTCATAGCAAAAAGACAGATCGGAGTTTTTCTTTGTGGTGGTTTTGCAGAAGAAACGAGCTGTGACGCAATAGGTGTAGCGTGTGGATGGTCAAGGGGGGAGAATTGTTGCTATCAAGTTAGATTGACACAGAAAGAAGGAGGTGGCAGCATGGAGTGACTGTAGATCCCCATCTTCACGGAGCCAAGGACTCTACATACCCACCTTCCAGTGCAGCCGCTAATTTCATTCAAATGCTTTACGGTCCCGGGGGTTGGGGGGAACATTTGCCTCAATTTGCATCTTGGCATCGCACTGTTAGATATTTAACTTCAGCCATTATTCAGGGAAGGTACAATTAGCTATTTTATTCTTGTTTCCTTTCTTTTCCTTAACCTAATGCTTTTATTGCTTACTAGTTACATGAGTAGGATTCATTGTTGGGATGGTAGGTGGAAAATGCACTCAAGAAGACATGAGGAATGGATGCTAAGCCAGGTTTCAGCTTGTGTCTCTTGAATTCCTGGTTCTCCTAAATAAATTACTTTTTTGCTGGGTGGTCAGGAGAAATGACATTTCAAACAGTCTGTTCCATAAAGGGGAGAAGAGACCTACTCCTTTACAAGTTTGTTGGGTTCATTTATTTTGATCAGATGCATTTTTTGGCAGGAAGCTTTCAATCCATCAAACTTGCAGACATTTGATTGCTTTACAACCAAAAGCAAAGATTTTTTTTTCTTGTGATTTTTCCCCTCCCACCCTCCTTTAGAAAGAGATGTTTGAAATACTGGCTTCCATTTTACCATACTGCATTTTGTATCTTGTTTGAGGAGGTTTGCTGTTTGGAGAACTTGAAGAAGAAGAAGAAAGTTCTGCTTTGGACCCTTCCTTTTATTAGCCCTGAATATGAGGGTCTCTTTAATACTGAAGAAAATCAGTTGCATTTCCCACCTTTGCTTATTTTGTGGAAAGGCAATTACTTGGGTTTTCTTGTTTTCATTTTTTTAAAGGATGTTATTCTTAATTTTCTTCTCATTGATCTATTAATAATAATAATAAGCTGAACATTACTAGGACACAGGTCTGTCTCCTAAAAGTACACAGTAATATGCACCTTTTTGTATTGTCAAAACTTATTTATTGATGAATATGTCACAGTTGTGATGACTTAAGCCAGTACTTCAATTACGGGTTGACTTGGGTGACATGTTACATGCTGTAGGTTGACATACACGTCTATTTTTCTCTTCAGGTATTTCTGTCCCTGAACGACATAGTTTTTTAATAATTAATTTAGGCCCCATTGCCACCACCCTCTTTTTGATTTAGACTGGCAAATGATTTTTATTACTGCTTTTATATTGCTGTATGATATTTGGGGGAAACAAACAAAACAAGAAAACAATTCTCTTGACATAAATATTTGTGTTTCCAGTACCTCAGTTGTTCTGACGTTACTGCCTGTATGCGTTTTTGTGAAGTGGTCACGTTTTTGGATAGGTACATGTGGACTCTGTAGTATGTAAATGTTACTTGAATTTTGTGCTTAATTATAGTATGTGGCATGTGCGTACAGCTACTTGGCATTTGACGTATGGATGCTCTTTGCCTGGCCTGCAGGAAGGTTTTGATTCCACACTCAAGATGATATTTCCACACTTGCTGATCAAGAGACAAAGCTGCAGCTGACCTGCCTTGGTTCTGTTTTGGTATCTAAGAATATAAAGGAGTGAAGTTTTTACACTCTGAAGATGGTGCTGTGTTGAGGGACTCTTTTTTTTTTTTAAGCATTTATTTTTTAAACTTGTAGGAGGAAAGACTGGTGATCTGCATGGCGGGACTTTATTGCCTCTGGTGCTTTGTCTTGTATTTGGTTTAATGTTTTTTGTCCTAATCTCTTCAATAAACAAAATTGTGCATATTTAACTAAATTCAGTTTGTGAAGACTGTTTTTAAATCCTCAACAGCTGTGGTAACTTTCCTCTTCACTTAGGCTGTGGTCACATCTAATGTATAATCTCTCACCTTCAGAGTGAGAGAGAATACCTCAGCGAAGTGACCAGTACCATATTTTCCGGCATATAAGGCAACTGGGTGTATAAGACGACCCCCAATTTTTCTACATAAAATGGAGATTTTGCAAAACTGGGGTGCAGCCTAAACCAAGCCTCGGATTTGGGGAGAGATGGCAGCCTTGCCTGCTAATACCAAGAATGTGGCTTGTAGCTTTCCTTCTGGCACTGACAGAGGGAAAAACTTTGCTCTGATAAAGATCTGTGGCTGCAATGCAGCTTTGGAGTCTGCCTGTCTAGCGCGATTCATCTATGATCCTGTAGGGGAGGGGGTGTTCCACCGAGCGAAATATGAAGAATCCTGCCATCATTTTCTCTTCAAAAGCCTCTCTGCTTTCAACCCCTCCCCTACTTGGTCATAGACGAATCTCATGCTAGAGGGGCAGACTCTTCTAAAGCAGAGAAGAGAGTGAGGGCAGGATTCTTCATATTTCGTTCCCTTTAGCAAGGTTTTTTCCTCGTGTCGGCGCCAGAAGGAAAGCTACAGGCCACATTCTTGGGATTAGCAGGTAAGGCTGCTGTCTCTTCCCAAGTCCAAGGCTCGGTTTAGGCTGCACCCCAGTTTTGTGCTGGCAGCTGTGGCCAGCAGGACCCGGATGAGGGTATTACTGGTGTATAAGACGACCCCCGACTTTTCAGAAGATTTTTTGGGGTTAAAAAGTAGTCTTATACGCCGGATAATACAGTAATTTTCTTTCCACATCCCAAAAAGGTGAATTTTCTGAGTTATTTAACACTGAAAGAAAACAGCTTGGCTCACTCTGAAAGTGGACTGAAGCTGGATTAAACCTTAAGTGTGACCACAGCCTTAGTTACTCCATAAACATATTGGCTTGGATGTCAGCCTTACTGGATGACTGCCTTTGCAGTCATTGGGGTTAGAACTGGTGCTTTCAAGAGTCATTTGACAAAAACCCATCCATGTTAACAATGGGAAGATTATTAAAAAAATCAAACATTGAAGGATCGTGTGAAGTACATTTCACTAGGTTCATATAAACACGTTTTGGAGGGGGGCGGGGTAGCTGAGGGTCACCCCCAGGGCAGGGTAGGCAAGTGCTCAGGGGACACTGACAAGAGATTGAGATTTTCTACTCTCGGGGCTCCCTGTTGTGTTGAATCAACCATGAGATGCCCGTACTGACTTTGGCTGCCTCAGATAACTGGCTTTGGGCTGCATGGCACATCCAGTGGTTGCACAAACCCAAGCACCTCTGGTGCCCGCTGCCACACTCACCTAGATCCTAGAATGTCCAGTCTCCAGGAAAGCACAACTTCTAGCTCTGCTTCTCCGTGAAGGTGGTTCCCTTCTACTCATCCCATGTAAATGAGCCTTACTCAAATAGGTTTCAGTGTATACCTATAGGTTTACTCTTACAAGCCCTTCCTGGGAAATCAGTCCTGTGGAACTCACAGTATTTTCAACGCTGTGGTTCTTCCATTGAAAGAGTGCCTTTTACAAATGATTAGGCCCATAGATCAGTGATAGGATACAGGCTTTGAAGCTAGAAGATCCTAATTACCCCAGGGAGTTTCTAGTCCTTTTGTTGTTGTGGGGGGGGGGAGGGGAGAGGATAGTATTGCCAGATGGACCTATGGTCTAAGCAGCTACTTATAGGCTTAAAAATGTTTATACTGCTCTATTTGTAAACACCAGAGTTTATCCTAGACTACTGTATTTGAACTTATTTTGTTTAGATATTGATTTTATGTTAGAAGTTTTTTGTTAATGCTTTAAAAATTAGTACATCCCCCTTTATGTACAATAAATGCAATTAAGATTACGCTTAAGTAGTGTACGTGCTTGTTGTAAAAGGTGCATGTTTACATAAACCTAACCTAAGAGGAGCCCTCCTGGATCAATCCAGCATCCTCTCAGTTTGGTCTAGTGGTTAAGGAGCCAGACTCTTATCTGGCAATACCAGGTTTGATTGTGCCCTCCACAAAATCCAGTTGGGTGACCCTGGGCTAGTCACAGCTTTCTGAGCTCTCACAGTCCCACCTACCTCACAGGGTGTTATGTTGTTAAGTGAAGAATAGAAAGCTTTGAGTCCCCTTAAATGGGTGAGAAAAGTGGGGTAGAAAAGCCGACTCTTTTTGTCACAGTGCCCCACCAATTGCTTCTGGGCATTTAAAGCAAAAGACAAAGGCAAAAACTTATCCTGCTCTCAAATCCCAGCACGTGGCCTTAGAGGCATCCTGCTTGTTACCCCAGCCTTCAGACTCTTCTTCTTCTGATCTTTTACATTTTGCTCCCTTCATAAACTTGTTACTTTTTCTCCTAGAGGCCAAAGCCTTCCATCGAAATGCCCAGTCCCCGAAGAAATTGTATGAAAAGCCCCCAATCTTCTATAAACGTATTCACTGTTTTATCTTTTAATAAGTTCGTCAGTTTATCCATTTCTGCCATCTCCATCAATTTGATTATCCATTCCTCTTCAGTAGGTAATTCTTCTTGCTTCCATTTTTGTGCATATAACAGTCTTGCTGCTGTTACCATATATAATCTGCTCCATCTGCTCCATCAGCTCTGGCCAGTTGTCTGGAGGCTGTGTTAAATTGGCTGAAGAGTAGTCGACTGAAATTGAACCCGGCGAAGACAGAGGTCCTGTGGCTGGGTCGGGGAGGGGGTGGGGGCAATTTCGGCCTGCCATCGTTGGAGGGGGAAGTTCTCCGAATATCCCCCTCTGTGCGAAGTCTGGGTGTGTACCTGGACCCGGCCCTGAATATGGGGATCCAGGTTGCACACACAGCCCGCATGGCCTTTATCCACCTGAGACAAGCCAGACAGTTGGCCCCCTATCTATCCAGATCCGATCTAGCCACAGTGATCCATGTGACGGTCACCTCCAGGTTGGATTACTGCAATGCCCTTTATGCGGGCCTACCCTTGAATGTGATCTGGAAACTGAAACTGGTACAGAATGCAGCTGCTCGCCTCCTGGAGAGATCCAGGAGAGACGCTCATATAACACCTGTCTTGCAGCGGCTGCACTGGTTGCCAGTGGAGTACCGGATCCAATTCAAGGTTCTGGTGCTAACTTTTAGAGCCGTACGGGGACTTGGTCCCACATACCTTCGGGATCGTCTTCCCTTATATATCCCTGGAAGAGCCCTGAGGTCAGCTAGCCAGACAAAGCTGGCCACTCCCAATCCAAGGGAGATACGCCTTGTTCAAACTAGAACCAGGGCCTTTTCCTGTGTAGCCCCAACCCTGTGGAATACTCTCCCACAGGAAATCAGGGCCTCTCCATCTCTGATGACGTTTAGAAGGGCCTGTAAGACCTGGCTGTTTGGGAAGGCCTTTGGTCAGGGTGGTTAATTAGTCAAAATAGTAACCTGTTGGACTGGGGTGGTCTTACGAAGGTTCTTATGCCCTGGTTAAATGACCCTTAAATTAGAGGAACCTTTTTGATAAATGGTATCGTTTGTTGTAATGTTTTAAAGCACTAGAATGAAGTGTGTGTTTTTAACTTTGTTAGCCGCTCAGAGTCCACCAAGGTGGAGATGGTGCGGGATAAAAGCTAAATAAATAAATAAATAAATAAATAATATCAAGGTCTTTACTTCGCTTAAATTTTCATCAGCCATACCCAATAGAAATAATTCTGGTTTAAACTCAAAATTAATATTCAAAATTTGTCTCATCTGGCGCCATATTAAATTCCTTTGCACCGCCAATAGTTACATAAAATGTCGCTGACTAATGGCTCCTCATTTGTAGTGAATTATATTAAACATCGAGGCCAGGTTTGTGTTGGCTTGAAGAAAACCTTTTGGGTAAAGGGGCTAATTTGCTAATGGGAGACAGTTATGTAAATTAACTAACCAGTCTTGCATTAGGTGACAGTGCTTACCCATAATTCCACAATTCTTTTTATGAATATATGACATACAAAGTTTCCAAAGATCTTTTGAGGAATTGTACAGTACTATGCATAATTCTAGTGTGACAATACTGCTGACTCTGAATCCTTTTTTAAAGGCTCTTTTGTTCAGAAACATAATAATAAAAATATCTAATATGCATGACCCAGCAGTACATCACAAATGTCTTTGCTGCTGTATATAATGAGTTCTGACTCCTAGAGCCAAATGTTTTGATTTATTCATTCTCTCTCTCACTCACTCACACACATACACACACACAGAGAGAAAGACCTGAAGCAAATAATAAGATTTATGGATTTTGCCCACTAATATGGATTTTATGTTTTAGATTTAGATTTACATATAAGTGTTGGTTTTATGAGGGGCTTTTTTTGAGTGTGTGAACAGAAATATTTTTATGATTTTATAGGTTTTATTTTTGCGAATTTATTCATTTCCCTGAGATGGGTGGTGTAGAAATCTAAATAAATAGGGATCCAGATTTACAGCTGCTGTAGGCTGCCAGTGAGTTCAGATGCAAATCATCTCTTTAAGAGCCCCTGTCCTTGCCACAGGAAGCTAAAGCAGGCAAGGGGTTCCTAGAATAGCAATGGAAAAGAAAGTAGCTGGGCCGACCTACTTCCAAGAGCAAAGCGACCTGTTCTAAATACTTTTGAACTTAACTGGCTAATCAGAATGCATTTCTTAGTAGGATTAGACATTTACCCAGATTATGGGATTCAATTTCAGTGTAGAAAAGAGGTGCTTAAAGAATGCATATTTGAAGAGGGAACGTGGTAAAAATGTGTGTTTTATATCAACATATTAAATGTGTGTATTGTATACCAAAATTAATTAATTTCCAATGCAGACTTCTTTTTTGCAGTTTAAAAAATACCTTCACAGGACAAGATGGGAAAAGACCTAGGAGTGTTAACAAAGTTAGCAAGGAACAAAGTTAGGCTGCTGTGCCCTATTCTTGCCTTACAGGAGCCATCAATTATGGGGAAACGGAGCAGTTTAGTATAGGAATGCAATAGATGCCTGAAGATGGGTTGGATCACCTAGATCTTTCAGGCTGGGTTCACACATAACGAAAGATGCAATGCAGAAACACCTGAGACACAGTAGTGGTCCTCATATTCTCATCCCATCTCTCACCCCCCTGCACCAGCATGGTAGATCCCTATTCCGAGATATAATCCAGAATAAGGTCCAGTGAATAAAGGACCTTAGAGGGTTTTTTTTTTCAAATATAAAGGTCTCCCAGATTATTTCTCATTTTCCATGACTTCACATGGATTGCTTCAAAAGTTTGCTTGGGTGCCAGCACCTCTGCTAGATATTTTCATAGCAACAGGTACATTGCTTGAAGCAGCTGAAACTGGGAAGTAGACCACTTAATGGAAAGGCGCGCAGTGAATTAACGATGACTAGGGCTCACAGTTGTGATTGCTAGTCAATGTTAGCCTACCCCCGCGTGATTGATCACTTACCTGTGTTCGTTACCCTGTCTGATCCTCTTCTGGGCGCTACCGTCTTGAGCGTGCACACCTTCCATGACTGCATGAATCAGTGCCATCACCATGATGCTGCTGACGCTCTGCAAAGTCATAGTCGCATCAGGGGGTCGTCAGAGCTGGCAGCACGTTTGTGCAGCAGCTGCAATGACCTCCCCAGCTGGCAGAGGTGCAAATGGTCCCTCGCATATAAGTTTCCAGGCAGGTTCCAGTCACGTGGGGTAAGGGTTGGTGAGCTTCTGGTGCACAATTTCGTGCACCACAGCTAGTTCACAATAGGTGAATATCTGGGAAGGGAGGGGGCGCTTGTAGGCTGTAATGCACTTGCCCAGATATTCACCTATCATGAACTACAGGCTGAAGTGTGAATTTATTATTTGTTTATTTTATTTATTCCTATTTTTATCCCGCCCTATACCCAAGGATCTCAGGGCAGGTTACAACACATATAATGAACAGATTCATTGTGCATCTTGTATTATCCCTGCACATAAGAATTTCTCAGTGCACAGTCCATATTTTTGTCCAGTGATCTCCTTGCCTCTTTCTTGCATTTTAGATTACACTCTTATCGTAGAGATCAACTTTTAAGCTCTTTAAACTCATAAAAGTCAATCCATCATCATCAGTAAGTAGTTAAAACGGGGTAGAAGCTTATGTTTTAATTGACCTGTAGGCCTATGCTGGGACATCTAGTTTGCCTTATATAGAAAACATAATCAGAATATGATCCTGTAGTGAATTTGTTGTGATATGTTTAACATAACATTGTTGTGACTTCACAGCCTCATGGCAGGTTGCAGATTAAGTTACAGTAATTTGTTCAGGAATCTCAGGATGCAGCAGAGTTTACTTTATATGTAGAAGTTTGTGCTACTAAATAAATTGTGAAAGAGATGATGGGATTCTTCCAAACCAAAATTTTATTGTTTTGTAGGCAGGCGGACAAGAAGGGAATGTTTCCTTAAGCCAAAGAGCAAAGGATTGGGCAAGGAAGAAAAATACTTTTCAAGATCTTGAAATAATTCTGTCCAAGCTTGAAAACAACTGAGCGAAACTCTGACTAATACTGTAGCCAACACTAAAGACGTTTGTTATAGGGGGAGTCACTCATTACTAATTTTCTGGAGAATTCAGTGAGGTGTTCCTGGTCAATAAGAAACAGAATTTGACTCACAGTGCCTGTTAATTGCAGTATTCTGAAAAAGGGACGTTGTGAAATATCTGTCCTTGAAGAGTTGTGGCTGAAGCCAAATTTGCCCCAATCAAAAACAAAGTTTTTATATTTTACAGAGCTGCAGTCTTTATCTAGTCATCCACTTTACTGAAGTAGTCATTGGCCTCAAATGTTTCCAGACTTTTTTTAAAAAAAAATCTATATAGTTGGATGGTTCTCCAAGACTGAAATAGCCACCCTTCTTCCCCCTCCCAATGTAATATAAATTTTTGATTGCTGCAAACCCCAGATAATGCAAAACTGTTTTTTGAGAAAAGGAGTTACCCTGCCAAACAGATAATCTGCTCCTCCACCCCATCTTTTTCCTTTTGGTGCTCCTGATGGTGTGATCTCAGAAAAAGACACCAGGCTGGCTGCAGTGGTAGCAGCTGCAACTTGGGCATGCACACCTTAATCTCTAGAAGAGAGGCTTGGTGGATTGCAGTGGCAGCAGCAGTGGCAATGACTCAGGCTCAAAAGTGGCCCTGGCAAAGGCCATCTTCTCAGAAGTGAGAAGATTTGCAGGTAGGGGTGTGCACGGATGCAATTTTCAACACTGGATTTGCAATGTGTTGAATATTCAAAAATCCAAATTCATACTAATAACGAAAAATGAATGTCTGGACATTTGATTCAATATGAATGCATTTGCATGTATTTGTACGAATAATTTAGACATTCGTATCTCTCTGGATACATATGCATCTTGTATGTACCTGTGTGCATCCCGTATGCATCCCATTTTCATCCTGTACAGATGCATACTGATGCATACGAGATGTGTACGGGTATGTAAAAGATGTGTATGTACCAGTACAGATATGAATATCCGAATTATTTGTACGAATAACTCATGATATTCATATTCATTCGAATTTGGAACTCTGAATGTCTGGACATTCGATTCGTAAACGAATGTCCGAATTCATCTGAATTTGTCCAAATAATATCTTGAATATTTGTGCACATCCCTACTTGCAGGCCATAATGGTGGTGGTTCCACCTTAGACCAGGAACATCTAGAAATACTTGATGGGATCAAACAGGCAAGGTCGATCCTTTAAGAAAAACCAGCCTGTCCCCAGATGCATACACATAAAACCCCCCACACAAAACCCATACGTCTAAATGTATCAGTGTGAACTTTGCCACACGAGAGTGTACATTCACCTCTAAGTCAGGCAACATCTGCTCCACAACTACAGGTGCTAGCGAGTGATTGACTATTAGTGGGAAACCTTTGCTTCTCTGCTTATGTAGTTTCTTGCACAACCTGGCTTAAAAACACACTTTCAAACTATGAAATCCCAAATGTTGAAGAGTTGACCTTTCTCAGACAGGGTAAGGTTAATGCAGGGAAAAATGTCATTACAGACCCAAATTTTCCCAGAGAGACATCTCTGTCTTGATCACACCACCTGTATAAGATTTTTTAAATAAGAGCATTGACATAGGATTCAGGCTGCTGCTTCTTGCTTTGAGCAAAGCCTGGGATGGTCACTTTGCCAAATGGTGTATATGCAGTTTGTTTATTAAACATTTTTCTTCAGAAGAAGAAAAAAGTGGTTTACTGAATATAAGAATAGCAATAAAACATGCACATGTTTAAAACAAAATGCTAAATACATTAAAAGTATCATTAAAACATTATTAAAATGGTCAGTGCATTTCAGTATAGGAATATATAAGCAAGTCCCAGAATTGCATTAAACAAGAAGTCACATTTTACCACCCATATATCTCTGCTATACATGTGCTAAAGAGAGTGAGGTCCATATAATTCAAATTATTTTCTTTTTCCCCCCTAGAACTTTTTTTGATAAAGTGCTTAGTTTCTTCCACAACAAACAGAAGGGCTGAGATTTTCTGGTTTATTGGTTACGATAAGTTTTAATTTAATATAAACCATTTCTTAACAGAGTCAGTATATAAGAATTTAAAAACATACAGTAAGAAGGCCAGGCCACAGCATCTGGTCTCTCACAGTGGCCAACCGATTGCTTCTGGGCATTCTCAGGCAGAAGACAAATGCAAAATCTTCACCTGTTCTTGACTCTTCACCTGTGCCTGCAAATGGCCTTGGAGGCATCCTGCCTATCTCTCCAACTAGGAGGCAGTACCTAGGCATCCATGCTAGTACCTACTGGTGCACCTGTCCTCCCTGAATTTGTCCAATCCCATCAGAATGTAAGAGGAAGAGCCCTGCTGTATCAGGCCACAGTATATCTAGTTCAGCATCCTGTCCCACACAATGGTTCACCAATTGCTTCTGAGAATTCCCAAATAAAGGACAAAAAACAAAACAAAACAAAGCCTTCACCTGCACTGCACTCTACTTCTGGCAAATGACCATTAGAGGCATCCTGACTGTCTTTGCAATCGACAGAACCAAGGCATCCATATTAGGAGCCATTGATATACCTGTCCCCCATTAATCTACCTTATTGTTGCTTAATTATTTCACATGGATGTTGCCTTATAAAAGAATAACAAACCACAGTTCTTGGTTTAATTGTGGTTTGATTTGTCTGCTTAAACCCCAGGGAGAGTGAAAAGGATGTGACACACGGAAAGTACACCTCAACAGCTGAGCAGCCCTTGTCTGTATTGATACTCTACACTGCCTGAGTGTTTTGTTTGAAAGGACTACTGCTTGGAATAAAGGTTTTTGGAAAGGCCACCTCCAACTGATTGTTTCTCCATAGTCTGTCTGGAAGAGACTTCAAAATGATCTCCATGCATTTATCTTTTGCAAGTCATATTGTCTGCTAAGGACATATTGATTGGCTTGTTGAAAGACCGACATAAATGTTCTTGCAATTTTACAATGAACAGGATGGCTTGAGATGGTCTTCCTTCTGGCTCAGTAACTGTTGAATGTCACTGGAAAACAGAAGGTAACCATTTTGTCATAAAACCATGTTATTCCTTTCCAGAGCTGCTTACTTTACTATAAAAAATTCTGGGGGGGAAAGGTTCAGGGTTTTTTATAGCAATATTAACAAAGGCAAAAGAAATCTTGGATATCGAAAATTCATGATCTACCATCAACTCATAGCTACATCAGATAACATTTCACTTTTTCAGATTAAAATACAGTTCAATTCCGCCTATTTTTTTAACCTCTATCTGTTGGATTGTTTTGTTATAATTGCTCTTGTAGGGACCTGGAATCCAGCCAAATATACAAAAGAAAACAAAGGGTGGGTGCTTTGCTGGCATCTGGTTTTTTGCAAGAAGAAGGTTAGTAAAAGTTGCTGGTGGACAGGTAAAAACCTGCAGTTGCCACCTGCATTTCCTGTAGATTCCACAATTGCCCCTTGTCACCTGGAGGCACTCTGAGTAAAGTAAGCTTTAGCCATTCCTGATCTCAGCGTCTGTCCAAGGCTGAAATCCTGTGTACACTGGAAAGAATATAAATGATTTGAATATACAAGATCTGTCCTGAGAGGGCTAGTTTGTACACAATGCTTAATCCCACAATTGTAGCTTGCTGTCCCTGTCAAACTGTAGGACAAAACTATGGGGCAAGCCCAGAGCCATCCTTTGGCGTTTGCTCCCATGGTAATTCAGATGGTGCAAAATACCCAGAAGAATTCTAGTGGCTGCCCCACCGCCGTGCTGCCCAACCCCACAGCGGATATCTTTACCACAGTTTTTCCCTGCACTTGCATGGTGGGTACTTCCAATGTGGATTATCCTGGGAGCAAGCACTAGACAAGGGGCCTTTTGGGACTTGGCAGTAATCTGGAATATACCCCAGAATAGGGACCAGAGACGTTTTCGCACGGGCGAAAACGGAACGCGAAAAAGGCAGCTGCGGACACGTCATCCGCATTGGCCGCGCGCGGCTTGCGTCCCGACGTGTCCGCAGCTGCCTCTTTCGCGTTCGAAATGTAGAGCACTTCGAAGTGCTCTACACGCGTTCCAACGCGGACGAGCCGTCCGCAGGCGTTCGGGAGAAGAAGCGTTCGCGCCGCTTCTGTCTCCCGATCGCCTGCCGGCTCGCCTCCGACGCCGCGCGGCTTTGACAATCAGCTGTTTTTCAAACAGCTGATTGTCGATCTGCCTCCGCGGCCGCCGGCGCGCCCCTGGCCGGCGTTTGCCGGCTAAGCCAGCTTCGGGCGCTTTGACCATTCGCACCCAGACGCTCCGGAACGCGTTTACACGCGTTCCGGAGCGTCTGTGTGTGAACGGGGAAAGCGCCCGAAGCTGGCTTAAGCTTTCCGCCTGAACGCGTTCGGTTTCGAACGCGATTCAGTGCGGAAATGCCTCTGTTGTCTGCATGCTAGTGCAGACTAGGCGAGGCCCCAAGTGAGGCCTACCATAGCCTACATTAACTTGTGACCAGCAGACTGCTATCCCAAGAGACATGCTGTATTAAGGCCAAATGCAGAAAGAGTCCCAGTTTGGGATTCATTTTCCTAAAATATTGATATTCCAGGATTTCACCCTATATCCCTGGACTATGGCTGTGATCAAACACAGCAAAACAAAACAAAAGTATCTCTGAGGTTCCTTTGAGGCGGTTTAGGGAAGTTTCTGAGGTGACATTGTTCACACTCCATGCTGTCCCTCCCTGTGGATGTTGAAGATGTTGAAGGAATTGTCTACATCCAAACACATAAGGAATTTTCCTATACATCTTTTTGCTCTGTAACCAGTTTCTTCAAACTCCTATTGTTATTCTTTGCACAAATAGCTCTTTGCTTCATGGAGACATTTCAATCTGCAGAAAAGAAGATCTGGATTAAGATTAGGCATGTAGAATTCACATCCATGGTTCAAGTTAAAGAGATTGGGAAATAATGGTGTTTGTTTGCTTTCACTGCTAACCTTTAACTAACAGCTTTTCTTCCTGAAAAAGAAAAAAAATCATAAAAACCTCCTCCTTCCCTTAAAGTCAGCCATGGTATGGACTTGCCTGGGGTTTTGAATGACTTCTCAGTCAGGAAAAATCCTATGACAGCCAGCAAATGAAAGCCAAAATGTGTTGCAATATTATAATAGAGGATTCATTGGGTTATTTTCCTGCTGCTCTTGCATAACTATCCTTTATTTTTTGAATTCAGCCTCATGTGGATTTTTCATTTTTGGAGGGCAGTAAGCATTCCACTTTCTGTGAACATTGGGTAATTCACAGAAAGGAATGACTCACACTAATACTTTCCTCCTAATGTTATCCTGGTTTTCTGTAACCCACAGCATTGTGTATTTTTTAGAAGAAAATCTATTTTATCTTATTTAAACTCCTGCAAAGAACTTGGAAAATTTCCCACTCCCCCAATTAAATACAAAGTACATGTATCATTCTCCTATTTGTAAAGATGGCTCTGAAAATGGTGTTTGAGCCTACATCCTCACGCATTAAATTTCAGTTCAGCAAAAGTTTAGAGGCAGTAGCTGAGCAGCTCTGTCACATGTTATTCCCATCCTGCCTCTAATCCACATGAAAGCGGACTCAGAAGTGCATTTCCCTACCTTTAATATGAATTAACTGGGCAAAACTGCATAGTTATCTTCTCTAAACTGTTTTTAATATGTACACTCTAGAGAGACAGAACAGCAAAAGTCTCTAACCCCCCCCCCCCAGAATCTTTTAGGTTCTCTTCCAATATGGTAGGCTACAGCTTACGTCAATCTAAGGGTGTTTTTCCACTGGCAGAAAGTAGCCATTTTTGCACCCATTAAGGACCCATTTGGGTGTGAGCCGGATGACCCCATTTCCACCATGGCACCCATTTGGGATACATTTGTTTCCACCACCACTGGGGAAATCTGGATCATATGGGTACATCTCAGCCTTTAATCCAGATTTTCTGTAGAGCCCATTAATGGGGTCTACAATGGGGTCTTCAGCCAGAAAATCTGGATTAAAGGGAGCCTGTTTCCACGTTAAGTTTGGCAAGAGGAGGCTAGGGGGAGGGGGCACCCATGGGAGGGGAGCCCCAAAACCTAGGCTTCGAAGTCATTTCGAAGCCATTTCGAAGTTACTTCAAAGTTGCCTTTGGAGATTAGCAAAGGCTCCGAAGGCAACTTTGGAGATCAGTAAAGGCTCCAAAAACAAACCTCTGAGAACAAAGAGAGAACAAAGCGGACTGTTACCTTCAGGCATGGAAAGAGGTGCATATTAATGAGGCTGACTCATCCCTGCTCACAAGGAGCTAATTAATATGCAAGCTCTCGCAAGGGATTTGTCTTCGGAGCCTTTGCTAACCTCCGAAGGCAACTTCGGAGGGATTTCGGAGGGACTTTGGAGGGACTTCAGAGCCTTTGCTAACCTCTGAAGGCAACTTCGGAGGGGCTTCGGAGATTGCACCCCCTGTCCTCCAAAACACCTGGGGTGACAGGTGGACCCCTTGTGGGTCGATTCAGATTTGCAAATGGGTGCTTCGGTGTTTCCACAGCAGGGAGGCTAGCACCCATTGCTATTGGGTGTTAGACCACCCGTGGAAACACATTGCGTACTTCCCTTAATCCGGATCTACTAGATCTGGATTAAGGGAAGTACCCATTCCTTAGATCTGGATCTTCTTAGACTCAGATTAAAGGAGCGCAGTTGAGAAACACCCTAAGACAAACCACATTACGACTCTTCTGTTGTGGGGAGAAGAATAGACAGCTTTGTCAGCCGCTTTGAGTCCCCTTAAACGGGTGAGAAAAGTGGGGTAGAAAAGCCAACCCTTCTTCTTCTGTATCTGCTTCTTCTTCCTTTGTCTCCAATCCCTGCAAGGAGGACAGTGTATCCTCCATTTCTCTGTCTCATCCTTGCAAGTAAAAGGACAATGCATAGTCCCTTTTCCCCTGTTAATGAATACAAGAAACAAATGTTTCCTTTCATTCACTACTATGAATATTGATTCCCTCCGTTATTCCCCCTCTATGAATTTCCCAACCCGTTGAAGTCATGATTTGAAGGATAGTCCAGTGTCCAATTGCTGAGTGTATTGGGAAGGGGTTTTGATGAGGGGAAGTGAGAGTGAAGGAGAGAAAACAGGAGCTTTCTCCAAGCTGAGCATGGGAGGAATGGAGTGTGGGAACGAGCAAATCCATTCTGAGTTTGCAACTGCAGGAACAATCTGAAATCATTCTGGGTGCTTATTTGCAGAAAAGTCAGATTATCCTAGCTTTGTCAGAACACAACCTATGAGGCTTAGGTTCAGTGTATGCATATTGCTAACTTTTGAGCAAGATGGTTTTTATCTGGGGTACCAGTAAAAGCCTTTATTTCTATTTTGTGTTCACTAGAATTTGATGTCACTTTTGATTTACTATTTGAATGTATTTGTTCTGGTTTCTTCACACCCAAAAAAGAACCCATATGGATGCATCAGTAGATTCTCAGGCCCTTTCTGCACTGGACCTTATTCCATATTATATTCTGGAACAGAGATGTGCACGAATATTCATAACATTTGAAATTTGGCCAAGTTCGGACATTCGGACTTGAATCAAACGTTATGATATTCATATGCTAACATTCAAATGAATACAAACGTTTCCAGACATTCGTACGAATAGTTCGGACATTCGTTAAGCTGGGGAAATGTATCAGTTACTGATCTATTAGTACCAGATACATATATGTTCATATCAGATATGTATCTATTAGTATCAGATACGTATCTGTTCATATCAGATATGTATCTGTTAGATACATATTTATTCATATCAGACATGTATCGGTTCATATCAGATACGTATCGAATGTTTGTACAAATACATATGAATAGATTCGTATTGAATAGAATTTTACCACATTCGAATGCGATCTATTCCTACAAATACAGATTTTTGAACCTTAGATTTGTTTTGAATCGAATGCCAAAAAATAAAATCGTGCACATCCCTATTCCTGAATAAAGTCCTGCCATCTACATGCTGGTCCAGACTATCACAGGACCCACCTTAACTGCAGAAGCAGAACAGGAAAAAAAAATACTTGTCCCAAAGTTACACCAGAGTATATGCATGGAGGTTCCAGGTCTGACAGCTACATCAGCCCTTGAGTAGGGGACACAGTCCGAAGCCTCCTTGATTGTAAGTTCCATGCTGTTCACTAATGAGCTACTCTAAAGCAAAAGCAAAGCCAGCATTCCCTTTTCCCTTGCTGAAATCCAGATACCTGCCAAGCTGGTGTAATTAAAAACTCTAACTGTACACTTAGGTCAATCAGGCCTGTGCTCCCAGAAACTTTTAAAACTTCTGTCAACTGCAGCACATTAGGATTTATATTTGTTGCACTTGATGTTTTGTATATTTAGTTTGAAAAGCATAATTAAATTGATTTAAATTGTTCTAGCTTACCCTCCATACAAATATGTTTCCAGTAAAGGGTGGTCTATAAAAAGAGCCAATGTAGTCATCACTTCCTTCTAGAAAATAACTCTGAAATACTGAGAATAATCTGCATATGAAAGCCTTTTCTCTATAGTCTACTTTTTTGGTCTAGCGGTTAGGGAGCCAGACTCTTATCTGGGAATACCGGGTTCGATTCAGCCCTCCCCCATGAAGCCATCTGGGTGACCTTGGGTGAGCCACAGCTCTCTTCTGAGCTCTCACAGCCCCACCTACCTCACAGAGAATCTGCTGTGGGAAGAAGAATAGAAAAGCTTTGTCAGCCGCTTTAAGTCCCCTTAAATGTGTGAGAAAAGTGGGGTAGAAAAACCAACTTTTCTTCTTCTTCTTCTTCTTCTTCTTCTTCTTCTTCTTCTTCTTCTTCTTCTTCTTCTTCTTCTTCTTCTTCTTCTTCTTCTTCTTCAATAATAAAACAAGCATCCTGCCTATACCCAAAGGTCTCAGGATGGGCTACAATGATAAAACACAAACTAATTTTAAAAATATTAACATTAGAATAACAAAGGCAGTGCTGCAACATCTCATCTTAACTTTTTATTCTCAGTTTTGAACATAGTGGAGGCTAAATAAAATAGATCTGCTTGAGAGAAGCCCTTCATGATTCATTCACTGAAAGAAATGATGGTAAGACTCCCTCCTGGCCAAAATGGGGCTATCTGTAAAACTGTTTTCCATTACTAAAAGGTTTTTAAAACTACACCTCTTTATGACAGCTCAAAACTTTGTGTGCCACGGGGTAAATTTCTTTTAACTGGTTCTGTCCATCAGTTTTAGGAACCTCCATGCCTTGTACAGTGGTAATGCACTTATCAGGGTGGAAAGTCCAAAAATAAATTGGATGGAAATGAAAAGGTGTGGATGTTGCAATTAGGGGTGTGCACAAATATTTGAAGGTATTCAAAATTTGATTGAATCTGCCTGAATTTCGAAATTCAAATTTTAATTGAATGCCCATAAATTCGAATTTAAAGATTCGAACGAATTTCACATTTTGGATCTATTTGTTCGAATTATCCAGACATTCACATGTGTATGGGCTCATACACAATGTGTACTTGCAGATATGCATCTTTCCCGCATCTGTACACATTTGTACACAGGATGAAAACAGGTTGCATATGGGATATATGGAAGGCATACGGAAGTGTATGGATGAGTACAGATGCGTACGGGATGTATAATGCTGCGTGCGGGCACATACAAATGTTGTTGACATTCGTAAGTGCAAATTCGAATTGAATCTTCAAATAAATAAATTCAAATTTGACTTATTTGAATCAAATCTGGTTAAATTTGAATTTTAAAGATTTGAATTGAATTGAATCCCCAAAATTGGATTCATACACACCCCTAGTTGCAATCAGAAAATGGACTGAAGAAAGTTTAAACCACACCTTCACTTTAAACCTTCTTCAGTCCATCTTCAGGCCGGACTGTTTATACCTTTTCATTTCTGTAAGTTTTATTTGTGAACTTTCCACCATCCATTTGGATTTTCCTGAATTGAAAGTCCACAGATAACATGGATAGAAATGAGAAGATGTGAGCAGTCAGATCTGAAGATGGACTGAAGAAGGTTTAAAGTGAAAGTATGACCATAGCCAAGAAGATGTGAACATGACCTAGGGCAGTGATGGCGAACCTTTTGAGCTCGGTGTGTCAAAATTCGCAAGAAGGCCTACCTTAACTCGGGTGCTGTGTCACATCTAGAAATATCCATAATTTTGTGATATTTGTAGCTCTAGTAAAAAAAAAGTTATATTTTTTGATATATGTATTTTAGTAAAAGCAAAAACAAATAATTCTTTACATTAGTGACTTTTGTTGCTGAATTTTGTTTGCTAAATCTTCAATTGAAAGTTGGCATTTCGTACACTTCACAAACAAGCAAGCACCACACGCCAGGGTGACTATGTGTGTCACCCAAAAGTGTTTGGGTCCTTAATGGGGCTTTAAAGGGTATTCTAGTGCTAAGTGGAAAAACACCCAATATGAACCTTTATCAGAAGAAAGCGGTACAGCTCTTCTAGGCTTTCTAGAATCAATATTTCAGAAAACTAAACTAACAGCTGAGAATGACCTAAAAAATGGTAATGTCCATTTCTTACAAAGCTTAAGCAGGGTTTAACCCAGCTTTCAAGAGGAAAACAAACTATTAATCTATTTCAGCACTGCAGCACACGGTAGGAAGATGCTTTATTAAGAGTAAGTGAAAAAGCGCTTTTTTTTTCTTTTGAAATCTCAAAATGAAAGGTCACCTATGAATTCAGATCTTTCATAGCAAAATTCTTCTGTGATCTAGTTGAACGGCTTTATTCTGACAACATGTGGGAAATTCATACTGTGGGGGAACAAGGATCTAGTATGTGTTCCCATTGTTCCCACATAACATGGATTCAATTCAGATTTGATCATTCTCACTTTAAGTTCTAGTACTCAGCATAGCGAAATTGAACCTTATTATCTCCTTCCCACTCCCAGAAAATTTCCCTCCCACTAGTCCAGTCAGCTTCAGAGAGTTGCTTCTTCCTTCCTTCCTTCCCTGCTGCATCTGGGCATTCTTCTGGCCCTTTAAAAGACAGGGAAGCAGATTCCCCTTCCTCTCTCTTTCTCTTTCACATGTATTTAACTGCAGGGAGGAAGGAGAGGGAGGGAGAGAGCAAGAAATTATTCATGGGCCAGGTTCCTACTGGGCATTTTAATCCATTTAGATCAGGGTGTTTTTTTTAAATCAGCAACGATGTCTGGTTTTTTGCGTTCCCGCTGTTAGTTTATAACGCAGATTTGTAGGGGAGAAACTCCTCCCTCCCCTCCTCCCCTCAGCAGAACCCCCTCCCCATGCAGTCAGCAATTGGTCAGCCTCATACTCTGACTTCACAGGGGCAGGCAGTTCAAATCCTACCCCCCCATATAAGCCTGTCCCCCATTCAGATCATGGCAGCAGTTTTTTGTTCACAGCCTCTTTTGTTGACAAGGCAGTACAAGATTAAAGATCATTTCCCCTTTGTTTTGTGCTAGATTGGTACATCAAAGCAGCACAAAATGGCAGGGGAAAGAAAAAACAGGTTTGGAAGGGAGGGAATATAGATTGTGATGGGGGGTGGGGAGGGAGGGATAGAGTAGGCAGGCTTTTAAGAGCCACCAGCTTTGCCCTGTATTGGCACAGTAGACCAGGGTGAAATGGCAGACATTGAGGCCAAAGTCTTTCTGACTGCTGCCCCTTAAAGTAAAATCAGACACTTCATTTGTTTGTTTGTTTGTATTTCTATCCTGCCCTATACTCGGAGGTCTCAGGGCGGGTTACAATATTATAAAAATCTTAGACAGGTTCCTACCTTCAGGCTTACAATCTAAAGAGACAAGATACAAAAGGAAAATGGTGTGGGAGGGAACAGGGACACTCTTAATTTATTTATTTATATTTATATCCCACCTTATACCTGAAGGTTTCAGGGCAGGTAACAACTTTTAAAACCAGCATATTAAAAGAAACAATATTAAAATTTAAAACCAACACATTAAAAAAAAAAAAGGACTTTTGATTCACCCCTCACTATGGTCTGATATCTTCTTACATTGTAGTGGTCTGATCTCTCATTACATTGTAAGCTACTGCAGACTCTGTTTTATCTCCCTTTCAGCCAAGCCCAATCCTTAGCATGTAATGGCGAGAGCCCAGGGGAAAGAAGAGGAAATCGTGGCTTATCATTGGATCAGGGGAAACTGAGGAGAACACCCCTAAAGCATGGTTCCCTCCCCCCAAAAAACTTGCTTGCATTCACATTGCTAAATAGTGAGACCTCTTTTGATTTGAATATGGATAACCCATGTTTTGGAACCTTTAATCCTCAAAAACTGTGTATTCCTTTGGACCTTTGGGAACGGTGAGCTCCCAAAATGATTTCAAAGTGCTTTATATCTTGAATGGGAACAAAGCCATGATGGACTGCTTCTGTGAATTACTCTTTCTTTCTCCCACTTATTCGCTGCCAAATGATCCCCAGCATCTTGCTTTTTCACTCTCATACGTGCCGGTTTCAACAGCCTTAATGTGAGGGGGCTGGGAAGACCTTATTCTGTGGGCTGGGCAGAACAACACTGAAGCAGGTGGAAGGAATGGCTGGGAGAGGGGTGAGACAGTAGCACAGTTCTGTGCTCTTCAAGAGGAAAGCCCGGCAGGGCTTCACTTTAAGCCAGTAAAGTTTTCTGGAAAGCATGTCCTATGAGGAACAGTTGAAGGATCTAGGAATGTTTAGCCTACAGAAGAGGAGACTGAGAGGAGACATGATCATCATCTTCAAGTATCTGAAGGGCTGTCACAATGCAGAGGCATTGTCCCTATTCTCACTTGCCCAAGATGGGAGGACTAGAAACAACGGTATAAAACTTCAAGGGAGTCAATATAGATTAGATATTAGGACAGACTTCCTGACAGTGAAGGCAATCAGTCAGTGGAATAGGTTGCCACGGGAGGTAGTGAGCTCTCCTTCACTGGAGGTCTTCAAGCAGAGGCTGGACCTACTACATCTGTCTGGGATGGTTTAGGAAATCCTGCATTGAGCAGGGGGCTGCTCTTGATGACTCTGGGCATCCCTTCCAGCACTATGATTCTATGATTCTTCCTTGATCAGCAGTGAGAAACAATATTTCTCTCTCTTTCCTCCCTGCATGGGAAGCATACGTGAAATGCAATGCTCTTGAAATCTAATGTGTGTGAAGTGGAGTCACGGTTGGGCTTTCATCTGGAAGAGTACAAAACTCTGCTACTTGTCTCACCTCCACTCTCCACCTTTCCTTCCTCCTGCTTCAGAGTCATTTCTGCTCAGCCGCCTCAGAGTTATTTCTACCTAGCCAAAGATCTCTGTTATTCGATGGGAGGAAATGGGGAGCACATTCCCAAAACTATGGTTTCCTCTCAGAAGAGGCCACCTCATTCCCATTTTCTAAAATAAAATAGGATAAAGCCCTGAAGTGTACCAAAAATTCAGTTAACCTGAATAAGCTTTACTTCACATTTTGGCATTATTGGTCCACAAAAAGTATGGAAGAACAAACAAAGTTGAAGATGGTCTTTAAATGTATTATTAGGCTTGTCAGAATGCCCTTAATGTAACTGATATATTTTATACAGTTCTGTCATATGGTAAACTTTATGATAATTGGCATGACTAAAAAAGAAAGACCGTTATTTCCACTTATACCATAAAATCTGGGAAGTTCATTTCAAATGTTCCTATTTTAAACAAAAAGGGGAGAAAGATGTTTTTATTTTATTTTATGTTTGCAACGTACCCAAGACTGGTAAAACAAAAACAAAAACCTCCCAAATATAAAATGTTCAAAGACAAAATTGTTCAGTTAAAAGGGGGGAAAAACCTAAAAATCAGAAATGTGGCATGTAAATTAAAAGTAATTAAATTGTTTACCTAGGCTCTATTTTATTGCTCATCAACATCAACATCTGATTTTTAGATGTGGCAGACAATTGCAAACTATTGTCTCAAATGAAGAATTTTATTTTCTTCATCTCCCCCTCCAAAACCCCACTTCCCCCTAGCACACTGTTTTTGAGAAATGGAAAGAAAAAGGCAGTCTAACGAAGCAATGCAGTGTATGTTAAATGACCAAAGTTTTAAATAAAAGGTAAAAAATAGCACTATCTTGCTATACTAGAGGTCTCACACACATACATCCTGAAAAAAGGGAACATCAAAAAGATGGCAATAAACATCACAGGTTTGCATTATATTGTGAAATGCAACATATGGCAACCCTATGCAGTATATGGTACAAAGGGGGAAAAACATTATTGCTCTGGGCAGTTTAAGACAATTCCTCCATATGTATCTAAAATAGATTGTAAATCCTTCCAGGTTCCTCAGTCTTCCAAACCTGCCAAGAGGTCCACACTATCCCAGACTTCCAGCATTAAAACTCCATCTAAATTGCTCTTTGAAGACACTTATTCAGTTTTGCCATACGAGGTTATTTTCAAAACATCTCATTTGAGGAGAGGGGAAAGAAATTAAAACCCTTTAACATAGGTCAGGATGTGGAGATGCAAGTTCAAAAGGAGGAATGATTTTTAAGAGCTCTATGCCAGTATGTCTGCATGGTTCTATGAAAGCTCTTCTTATGCCTCTGTTCTTAGAGAACTTGCAAGGTGGAGTGGACACTCAAAGGATGAGGAGATGTGGATATTTTGTGGTGTCAGTGGCAGTTCCTTAATGTTCGGTGGACACCCATTGCCTCCAACCTCCATAGCAATGTAAATCAAATGAGTGCAGCATCATACATTCGATTTTGAAGCCAATCAGAACTTATTTTGGTCAGATGGTTGCCTGTCATTGGTTTAAAGAACAACAACAACAAAAAAAAAAGCCTCCTCCTGTTTATATTTTTTTTTGTGTGTTTTTAGCCAATGATCTGTCTGAATTTTTCACACGTGTTGAATTGTAGCCCCTCCTCCTCACCTCTGAGCAAGCCAGAAGCCACCAGCTTCTTGGAGGCTCACGCTTTGATTCTGCTGGGAGAGAATGGCATGCTAGGTGAATTAAACAAAAGCCAAGATTTTTTTTTAGTTATTTTACGTAAAGCACTTTTGAGGCAGTTTCCCCCCCTGTTCTTGACCTTCATCTATCTGTAGAGGAGGGGAGAAGCTAGGCTTGCCCTACCTAGTAAGAAGTCTGGACCCTCTTCTACTGTCTTCCAAAGCTGAGGTCCTTGCTCTTCAGGGCAGCAAACAGCCACAGTAGTCAATGAAGACTGTGTCAACAAGTGCCCACTGCTTTCTTTGGGAAGATGCATATGTGCACATATGAATGTTGTCAACATTTGCATCTGCCGATCTGAATAAAAAACTAATAGATTCGAATTTGGTAAATTTGAATCGAATCTTGGTAAATTCAAATCTAAAAGATTCAAATCAAATTGGATTTTCAGGTATTCAATTCGATCTGAAAAGGATGTCAAAAAAACATTTGTGCACAACTCTAGCCTAGGGTAAAGTAAAAGTGGTTCTTGTTAGAGGTTTGGTGGCTAGGAATTAACCAATTAGAACCAATTTACCTTAATGTGCATTTTGGTTCTTCAACTCTACAGTAGTCACTGCTAACATTTATTACTGCAGGGAAATATCTACTTTATGGTAGATGTTCAGTTGGTGCCTTTGTTTCTTTCATCTTAAAATAAACAGTGACATGGTAATTAATCCCAAGTAATCTTTCTGTAAAGCAATGGCTGCTGTTCAAATAAACAATGATCCTGGGCTCCATCAAAACCAGATATTTATAATCCAAGCATCCCAAATAAGGACGATGTTTTAGTCATTTTATTTTTTTCAAGTTCTTGTTTTGATACTAGGTGTTATATCAACAACAACAACACCACCATCATTCTGCCTTATCTTGCATGGTTGTCCCAAGTTGCAATAGGAAGGCTGGATCCTGCATGTACAGGGACAGAATGAGTGTTGTTTTTTCATCTCCTAGGGAAGGTTGGGACGCTTTCCTCTGAACCTGCTTTAAGGCAGAGCATTCCCAAACTTCCCGTTTGCCAAGTGTGAACAGGTCCTGGGACTCACTGTACTAGTGGTGAGATCAGCAACAAGTAGGATCCACTATCTACCACTTTTTGAACTTAGTTTTTCTTTTTGCACTACCTATAGTGCTTTGAACTCTTCTCATTGGCTGCCATTTAACTATAGGGTTGAGAAAAGACAAAGTTCAGTTGAATTCAGTAGTCTAACAAACATCAGATATTTTCTTCCAGAAGATTAGATCAATCATCCCTGAAGGGGATCCTTTTCTTCAATCATTGCTGAAATCTCTGTTCCTTGTGTTGCTTGCTAACTTAGTTTCAAAAGAAAGTAACCTTAAAATGTTCTAAAGGTAGTGTATGTTTAATCTCATAGGCCGTGTCTTCACGGTAACCTTATCTCAAATTAAAATGTTTTCAATCCTTGGAGTCCACACGGCAGTTTGGCTTAACACGATTTCCCCATGTTAAACCACCCCAAAGCGTGATGAATCTCAATCCTGAGACGTTTTCGCACGGGGCTGATTCGAATGCGGAAAAGCCAGCTGTGCACACGTCATCCGCATTGGCCGCGCGCGCCTTGCGTTCCGACGTGTCCGCAGCTGGCTTTTCCGCGTTCGAAATGTAGAGCACTTCGAAGTGCTCTACACGCGTTCCAACGCGGACGAGCCGCCCGCAGGCGTTCGGGAGAAGAAGCGTTCGCGCCGCTTCTGTCTCCCGATCGCCTGCCGGCTCGCCTCCGACGCCGCGCGGCTTTGACAATCAGCTGTTTTTTAAACAGCTGATTGTCGATCTGCCTCCGCGGCCGCCGGCGCACCCCTGGCCGGCGTTTGCCGGCTAAGCCAGCTTCGGGCGCTTTGACCATTCGCACCCAGACGCTCCGGAACGCGTTTACACGCGTTCCGGAGCGTCTGTGTGTGAACGGGGAAAGCGCCCGAAGCTGGCTTAAGCTTTCCGCCTGAACGCGTTCGGTTTCGAACGCGATTCAGTGCGGAAATGCCTCTGATTTCAACAGGTCTCACTCCGGTTCGTGCGCTTGAAACATTTTACATTTTTTACTGTGGGAACCCTTCTGTGTTAAGGGATGAGAGTTTCCCTCCCCCAATAGCTTGCTTCCAAAGCAAGCTGTAAAAGCAGCAGCAGCCCGAATAGCAATCAAGCAATCCACTGTAGCAAACAAGCAATTCACACCTGATAACTATCTTGCCATTGAAAGTGCTGACCTTCTAAAAAGGGAAAAGAAACAAAAGCAGCTGCCGTTTGGAGAGATGTGTGAATGTTTAGCTGTGACGGTGATGGATGAAAGGGGCTTGACTTGCCGCTGCCACTGCGTGCCCTGAGCAATGGGGAGAGGAGGGGAAAGAATTGCTGCCTGGTGCCGTTTTTCCACCATCCAGGCAAGCAGCAGCCACCCAGCCACCCAGCTAGGCTCCGTGAAGGGGTCTGTTATGGGTGGTGCGTTCACGCCAGGAGGAAGAGGACAGGGGAGCACCGAAAAGCGGCTTTTAAAAAGTAGCCACTGGAGTCCCCCCTTGAGTCATGTACATCCTCAGAATCCGGATTGAACGTGATTAAGCTGAAAGTAATGGGAACAGGCAAATTCGCGTTTGCATCCGGTTCTAGGGAAAGGGAAATAAGCTTGCTGTGGAGATTTGCCCATAGTGTATCTAGTTATCCTTAGAGAATAATTGATTGGTTGGGTGTGTGTGTCCGGACTGGGGGATATTGAGCATTCTGATGCACAGTTGGGGAGTGAGCATCACACCTGACGCCCGATACTTTGTAGCGACAGTGTGTTATGCCACCACTACTGCGGATTTATCTGCTGTGGTACAATCAACCCACTTGCTCTGCAGTATCAGGTAATTTTGAAGTTTCCTGCCACCCAGACAGCCAACAAGAGCTGAGCCTGCCTGATCCCATGTGATGCGTGCCTCACTGTGTCCCCATTTAGAGTGGGGACAATGCATCGTGACTTCACAGCCAGGTAATCTGCAAATTTGTTAAGGACTGAGGATTTTTATCTGCTATCCTGGAAGGGACCTTGATTGAATCCACTTGGAGCACCTTTATTTGGAACTTTGTTTCAGTGTGTTCAGTGTTGCATTTGCTATGACTTGCTCAGCTTCCCTGATGTGGACTCAGAAGTATTTGGAAGGCAGAGGGTTACAGATTTTATGCCCAGCATCACCAAAAGGCTAATTCATGCTTACAGTGATGGCTGTAGCTCATGTTTCCATATGCAAAATGGATGCTTACGAGGAAGAGGGCATTCAAATGCAAAAAGAAAAAGAGAACAATTGGATATTCAAACAGGTGTGGGCGGATGTGCCAAAATATGGTTATGCTTGAAACTGGCAATCCATCTAAATGCAAAATTCATCTGTTTGTATATCTGTCTGAAAGTGGATAGTTCTGACATTTTTCATCTGTTCCTCAGATGGTGAAATATTTTCCTTCTGCACTATACCAGGCTTTGTCGTGAATGCTTGCTTAAGATTTACATTTTAATGCAGACCTTCTGCAGTTCATTGGGCTTTGGTGTGCTCTTAACTGGAAAAAAACCCCCGCTATTTTGAGCAGATTGTCCATTGGTTTATTAGGTTTTAAAGCACGCACGATTTTCAAATTTATTATTTTTATTCTTTGTTACTTGCTCTAGGATAATTTGGCCTGGCCTCTGGATGTATAGAAGTATAAATGAAAAATGAATGAATGACCACAAGGCACATCTGTTACTCTGCTCACATTTGCCACTGACCACAGCTGCCACCATGGCTGTTTTTGCACTAACCTCCCTTAGTCTGGATTAAGAAGATCTGGATCTTTGGTATCCAGTCTTTGTGGAAACTGGTCCTTGCAGATCAACATCATGGCGAGGACCCCATGTGTCCGCATGGGCCTTCTAGCAACTATTGCAATGGGTACTAAAGAGGGCTGCCATATGGATGCCAGAGTACCCATCCCAAGGCTCCAGTTAGGCCCAGTTAGTCACATGCAGGAAGGTCTGCTAGTGGTGCAGTGTGATTGGCCCACATAGCTGTCAATCAGGGTTCACTTCTGGTTATAGTGGGCGTAGTGGAGAGTCTTGGCTTCGTAGCTGCCTATCTAGCCTCTATGAAGTTTGTGCTTTGTAGATCACTATAAAGGACATGCGGGCCTACGTAGTGTTGGCAAATGACAGCCTCTAGGCCCACCCCTTGACCCCTTTGCCCTGGTATATGTGCGGACACATGGCCTCTGATCTGGTATTTACAGTGGAAGACCAGATTAAAGACACCACTTAATCCACATTGAAGGGCCCAAAGACCCAATTTGGATTTTGCCAGTGCTCAGTACACAGACAGCGCTATAGAAATAATAATAATAATAATAATAATAATAATAATAATAATAATAATAATAATAATAATAATAATAATAATAATAATAATAATAATAATAATAATAATAATAATAATAATAATAATAATAATAATAATAATAATAATAAAGCCATTCTCATGCCCGCCTTGGCGATTGGGAGACGGGGGTGGAATATTTGCTCTGGAAAAGGGACAAAACTCAAGTCATTATCCTGCCTGCCTTGGTGATTGGGATATTTTTACTCCGAAAAAAATCTCAGCAGTTGCGATCTCCAAAGCACAAGGCAGGAATGGCAAGCACACACCCCTCCCACAGATGCGAGTGCCAATCTCCTCCCCAAATAGCCTGGGACCGTCCCCATGCACAGGCTTGGTTCACTAAGCGATGCGTGCTGGACCCCCAAACCATGCCCAGACTTGGTTTTTGTTTGTTTGTTTGTTTGTTTGTTCAAGTACCAAATTTGGTCCTGGTCTGGCATGGGTTTGGGCAATTTGGTCCACAGAAATCGGACCAAATAAAAAATACATGGGGACACCCCTTGCCAAACCCAATTTTGGTCCTGGATGAAATATGCATGGGGACACGCCCTCAGGCTTTCCCTATTTCCCACTGATCCCCAGATTCTGGGCCTCAAGATAAGTTTTGGCAACCCCAAGAATTATTCCTTTCAAGAACAAATCCCTGGTCTGTTTTGTCTCTAGAAGCCATTTCCTAGATAGCTAGGGAGTAATTGCCAATATGTCTAGGATCCTGTTTCTAATTGTATTTTCCTGTCTGGGCAATTTCCCATGTCTTAATTAATATCTGCTCAGACATTTCCCTTGGTTATTCATTCCAATTTTGTATAATCATAATTTCCTGGCTTGTAAAGTTTCTTGGTGGGATAAAGGAGAGGTCTGTCACCTCTTCTGTAGCTTTGAGCCCCACTGGACAAGCTAGACAATGACTAAACTAACTCATAATCATTTCAAAAGTTTTACCTACAATCTTTCTGGCCCTTTCTTTACACATTGACATGAAATACACAAGTGCTAAAGTCCGAGGAACCTCCACTTCTCTCTGCCTCCAGAAAATAATTCATCTGGATCCTAGAAGCACTCCAGCAAAAAACTTGTTTGCCGTTGCCTGAACTAAGGCATGAGAAGCATGTGCAGAAACACTACTGTTTTTGTTCACGCAGAAGTAATTTTCATTATGCTCAGAGGAGCTCACTCCCACAGGTTAATTATGCATCTGCATTCTTGGGTCCATGTGAAATCAGATTTGCTGCTTTGTTTAGTGTTTGAAACATCCTGTGGAGCTGCCTCTATGAATCTGAGCCACGTAAGCCAGCAATAACTCGAGTAGGCTTTGAAAGGACATAGGACAAGTCCATGGGCTATCAATGATTATTTGGCATGATGGTTGTCTCTTACCCAGTGATAATCAGTGGAATGAGATCAGTAGAATGGGGAAGAGGCTTCACATTTGACCACCCATAACTGCGTTTTGACAAATGCAGCCAGAGAGATAAAAACTAAGACTCAGACAATGCCCACACTACAGGGTTTTGTTTTGTTTTGTTTTGTTTTTGCAGACTCCAGTTGGCCTAAGGAGATCACATTAAAAGACAACATTCTATGAAGGTCTTGTTGTATCCCTAGTCTAACACACAAGTTTTGCAGAATGGATTTTATTCACTTGTAGTTCTTCCCCCTGCCCCAAAAAGGCCAGTCAACATTTTGGTGTGGATACTGGGCCAGATTATCTGTGGCAGGAAAGGGTGTCCCCAGAGAGGGGAAAGAGATTTTCCCTTTTATTTGGCCAATCACAGCTCTTTCACTGCAACGAGAGACATTTTATTCTGGATTATACAAATTATGCGGATTTAAAAAGTGCAGTCTGGTGCATGTCTAGAGAAACAGTGATGGCAAGGGCAACATACCTGTGCCATTTTCCACCCTGTGTGATTTAGCGCTAGACAGAAAATGGCTGGCTTCAGGGGCCAATATCTGTCTGGTGCAAAATCTTTCTGGATGGATAGTTCAAAGCTCCAGAACCTTTATTCCACAATTTTGCAGACTTCAAGGAGATGAGGTGCCAGGATTGAAGCTGGCACTTTTTGTGGATCTCAAGATGCAGTCTACAGCTCATGAGAATATATGGATTTAAGCATGATTGTTGTGCTTTACAGTTGGGCTATGTATTTATACATATTTAACTTTATGTACTGCCTATGGTAGGGTCTGCGCTGGTCTGTTTCTGTGCATTTAGAATATAGGCTCTTCAAAGTCTAAATCCAAACATAAGGATGGTTATGAAACTGTTAAAATGATATGTCGGGCTGTTTATGCATCCATCAAGAAAGGGGGTGTCTTACGATGCAAATATGCAGTAATAGGACATTTGTAGTATTTCTTATTCACTGCTTTCAGATCATCTGCACACAAAAGTAAACTGATTGTTGTTTATAATGTGCACAGCTAAGTGACCTGGGGCATTGTAAAAGCAGCCTGGTTATACCGCATTCATCACAAAATGCGCTAATGCAGTGCAAGGAAGCACTTAGCTTTCAATTGAATTCCTAGCTCAGGAAACTTGGGTGGTGATGATCATCTTGGTGAATAAATGCATAACTTTGTTCTTGTGCAAATAGTTTCAGCATTTATTGGAGCAGAACAGCCTTAGCAGCAGCTTGTGTGCTTGTGGGGAAGAATACAAGATTGATAGAGACACCTTATTTGAGAATACATTGCCTTTAGCTATGTTATAACTAATGTACATACATAAACATTTATTGAGCATACTGTGCACCCCTGGAAAAATGTTCCAGGATAAGGTTTTCCTGAAAATTAACATAGCATGTGTGAGAGAAAATGCTTATGGCAAGCAAAGTCCTCACATGTTTGATTTTGTTTGCACTCTTCTGTAGCCTGCATAAATTTTTTACTAGGTAGATTACAGTTTCATCCTGCAGTGCTTGTCAGTCAACATCCCTTGCTCAGTAGAGGTGTTTTCCACCATTGTAAAGGTGTTCTACACCATTACCCACATTGTAAGTGGATAGGAGAATGGGGGCCTGTTCACACCTTCCTGGAGTAGGTGTACCTATATAAGGGTTTCGCTCAGCTACGAGAGGTTCAGAGAAGGCTGGTTGAACATGAGCCAAGAGTGTCATGCAGCTGCAAAAAAGGCAAACACCAGATTGGAATGTATCAAGAGGAGCATAGAGTCTAGATCACAAGAAGTAATTATTCCTCTTTACTCTACTTTGGTCAGACCTCATCCAGAGCACTGTGTCCAGTTCTGCGCACCCCAATTAAAAAAAAAAAGACATTGACAGAGCAAGTCCAAATAAAGGTTAGTGGTTTGCGAACCATGTCCTACAAGGAACAGTTGAAGGTTCTAGAAATGATTCACCTGCAGAATAGAAGACTGAGGGCCCGTCCGCATGCTAAAAATAATCCGAAAGGATTCCGTGATTGCCACAGGAGCGTCCACATACAAAGCCCTAATACATGGCACACAGGAGTCAATCCGTGTTAAAAAAAAAAACCCACTTCACAAGTGTTTTGCATGAGAATAAGTATTGTCCTGGTGCCATGTGAATGCTCCTGGAGGGGATGAATGGGAAAATAACCTCGCTCACTTGCTTGCTGGCTCTGCCAGTAACGTTACCTCCATTTACCTTACTGGGAAGGCAACAAGTTTGCACTGAAGCAGATGAACTTTCAAGCAAATGTGCCCTCCTTGTCCATGGCCAGCAGGGGAGGAGGGGATGAATGGGAAAATAACCTCGCTCTCTCTGCCAGTGGGCAGATGAGGGGATACTGCAATGCTCCTCTCGCCGCCGCCGCCGCCATTCCTGCTGTTTGTGCTGTTCCTGCCATTCCATGGGGACAGGCAGGTACAGTTTGGATCTGCGTTGCCCCAAACCACATGGGGACGCTTTATTCCGCGTTCCAATGCAGATTTTTATCACACGTGTCCAAATCGGATCAGCTGGCTTGCATGCGAACGCGCCCTAAGAGGAGACATGATAGTGGTCTTCAAGTATCTGAAGGGCTGTGCATAGGTCTCATCTCTATTCTCACACAAAATGGGAAGACTAGAAACAACAGTATGAAACTTTAAGGCAGTCAATTCAGATTAGATTTTAGAAAAAACTTCCTGGCAGTTAAGGGCAATCAGTCAATGGAATAGGTTGCCATAATAAATTCTTATTTGCTGGGGGTCTTCAAGCAGAGGCTGGGCAGACATCTGTCTGGGATGGATTAGGAAATCCTGCATTGAGCAGGGGGTTGGACTCAATGACCCTGGAGATCCCTTCTAACTCTATAATTCTATGATTCTCTGGAAGGACTGAAGATATTACAGGCTCATCTATAGGCATTTCCGCACTGAATCGCGTTCGAAACCGAACGCGTTCAGGCGGAAAGCTTAAGCCAGCTTCGGGCGCTTTCCCCGTTCACACACAGACGCTCCGGAACGCGTGTAAACGCGTTCCGGAGCGTCTGGGTGCGAATGGTCAAAGCGCCCGAAGCTGGCTTAGCCGGCAAACGCCGGCCAGGGGCGCGCCGGCGGCCGCGGAGGCAGATCGACAATCAGCTGTTTGAAAAACAGCTGATTGTCAAAGCCGCGCGGCGTCGGAGGCGAGCCGGCAGGCGATCGGGAGACAGAAGCGGCGCGAACGCTTCTTCTCCCGAACGCCTGCGTGCGGCTCGTCCGCATTGGAACGCGTGTAGAGCACTTCGAAGTGCTCTACATTTCGAACGCGGAAAAGCCAGCTGCGGACACGTCGGGACGCAAGGCGCGCGCGGCCAATGCGGATGACGTGTCCACAGCTGGCTTTTTCGCGTTCGAATCAGCCCCGTGCGAAAACGTCTTATGTCAGGGTTTCTCCAGCTACTATACTGTTGTTTACTGTTTCCTACTTAAGAGGCTGTGCATGTCTGTTCTGAATTAGTTGGAGTAGTAATTCCATGCAGCTCTGTTTCTTTGCTCGTGAAGAAAATCATATTCTGACAGCCATAGCTGAATGCTAGTATTTTTGAGAAAAATCAATATGCCTCATATAAAGCAGCATTGCTGCTTAGAAATTTTCTTACTGCCATAATAACTGCAAACAGTGTTATACAGCCTACATTTAACAGAAAGAACCAGAACAAGAAAACGGGCATCAGAAGCTGGGTAACTTGCTTATAGCAAAACAAGGAAAACAAAACAAGCCTGAACTAGCAAGGCAGCTTATAGCTCCATCCTCTGTTTAATCAGACTAATTACACTTTCAGTAGATTAGGCATTTGACTAATTGCAAAGCATTGTTTTTCCAGTGCTTTTCCGTATGAGATTGACACTGTGTGAATCTATGGTCCCTTTTCTTTGGGTTTTACTCCCAGTATGAGAAGCGTCAACAGATATATGGCAGAGTTGGTGCCAGACATCATATGTTAAGCCTTTTCTTTCTTTTCATTAACAATCTGTATTAAAGTTTTAAAATTACAAGATTTTTTTTAAAAAGAGAAGGAATAAAAAGGGAAAGGGAAAGGAAGAAGAAAAAATAAGGGGGAAATAAGTTAAAAAGTGAGTTATGATCTGTTCCTTGATAATTATACATATTTTAGATTCTAACCTTCCCTAAATTTTAAAGAATTCTAATTCCTTTAACTATGTCAATTTATAAATCTTCAAATCTCTTTAAAACAGATATTATTAATTTTGACACAGAAAGTCAATAAAAGGTTTCCAATTCAGGCAAAATGATGTTGACATTCTTTCTTTTATAAAAAATGTCAACTCATCCATTTCTGCCAGTTCTGTCACTTGGCATCCTCTTGGTAAGGAGTCCCCATGCAAAGCCCTAATTCGGGCTACATGAGGGACAAAATCCTCCAAATCGAAGTAAAAAAAAAACCTGATAACTGTTCTCACCCCAAATTACAGGGCAAGAACAGGCTATCCTGGAGGCATGTGGACACTCCCAGGTTACAGTCGCAGCATTAGCAGGTGGGGTTTCACTGTCCCTGCCACTCATGCTTAGATCACAACTGTTCCCCCCTTACCTGAGTGCTTAATTGCCCAGGTAAGGGCTTTATTTACCCCAAATGCTTGCCTGACAGCTGCCCTGCGGTCAGCTGAGCAACTGTTAGGAGGGTATAGGGGCTAACATGTGCACAAGCAGAGCTCTGCTAAAATGATTAAAACAGACGCGGCTTTCGCGTCTGTTTAATCATCTACCAGAGCTCTCCTCCTGCTCTTGACAGCTGCTATACCCACCTGACAGCTGCCTAGCTGACTGCAGGGCAGCTGTCAGGAGGTCGTTTGGGGTAAAGCAAGCCTTACCTGGGTGATTGTGTGCTCAGGCAAGGGGTGGTGGTGAAGAAAACAGCGGCTCAAAATTTTCTCCCAATTCAGGTTGACTTGTCATAATCACTTTCAGATCAACCAGTCCTGAAGGAGGAAAAAGCCTTTTAATTTCACTACTATTATGTGGCTTAACAGTCAACAGATTGCCAAGGTCTGATCGCAGCACGCATGGCAGGAACAGGGAGCAGAGGTGAAACCCTGCCTGCTAATACTGCAGCTGCCAAGCTCCACCCCAAATAACCCAGGAGCATCCACATGACCCCAGGACAATATGTTCTAGCCCCTTATTTCAGATATAGTACACTTCTTAAGTGGGTTTTTTTTAAAACACGCATTGTAGCCCCTATTGGGGCTTTCCATGGAGACGGTCCCGAGGTGGACTTGGAATAATTTTGGAATATTTTCAGCACAAGGACGGGCTCAGTTTCAGGGGTATTTTGAGGATTATTTGGCTAAAAAACAGAATAAATAAACACCGTTTTTCAGGGTTTTTTTTTCCGTTTTTGCTTTTAAAACTCTTCTTCCTTATTACTGTGGGAACGCTACAGCACTATTGGGGCAAATCTGTCATGAAATGGATGAGCTTTCACCCTGCACAGGGACCAGATTTGTTGAAGTGCCAGATCCATATTCAGCAGAGAAGTAACAATTCAGCCTGATAAGATGTAGCAATTCACCCACTCCACACTTCACACTAATAACAAAGTTTCATTTTTATTTTTCACTTCCCCTCACTTTCTCCTTGCTGGGAAGCACACACTGGAGGCTCCTCTTTTGCCTTGCTGAGCTCTGGGAAGGAGAGAAGCACCTCCCCCCCCCATGCCTCACCAGTGACTGAGAGTGTGTGTGCGCAGCCAGCTGGGCAAGTGGGCATGCAGCTCTCTCTCTGCTGCCCCCTTTTCACTTTTCTGCATTTGCGGAAAAGTGAAAAAGCACCAGTCCTGAGTTTACATGTGTGTGTGTATACCAGCTGGTGCTTTTGGCGATGTGGAGGGGAGGAGAGCAAAGGGGAGGAAGGTGTGTGTGTGTTTGTGTGTCCATGCATATGCGCAGGAATGGCAGGACATCTTTTGCAAAAGCATGAGGGGAGGGGAGAGCAGAGGAGAGGGGGGAGCTGCAATTCCCCACCCTCTGCCACCTCATTGCAGGATCCAATCAGCAGGCAGAGAGTGGGGCCCTAGCTGGCAAGAGGGGGGAAGAAAAGATTCCCTTTCCCTAATGAGATTCTGAACCGTTTTAAAGCAATTTAAAGCCACTGAAGTGGCGACTTCCAGAATCCGTGTTTGAATTGCTTTTTTTTGTTTCGTTTTTAAAACGTTTTAAGAGGCATGAGTGGAAACAGGGCCTGAAGGTGCCTCCCTGCATGGAGAGTGTATCCATAGAGCTCCCCAAGGAATAATTTGGTTGAGGCAAGAGAGTGTGACACATGCTGCATTCCTACCCTGAGGGAGGGATGGGCGAAAAATGTTTCCCACCTTCAGAATTCATAGAAATTATAAAGGTTCAAAACTTCTCATTCACATTGAATATTGGCTATATTTGAAAACTGACCTTTGCGTGTCATGTGAAAGTTTTTGTGCCTTTATTCAAAGTTTCGGAGCAGATTCAGAGGTGTGACTGGGGCACCAGGGATCAGAAGCAATTTCGGAGCAAATTTGAAGGCTAGCACATTCAAAATTCCATCCCATTCACTTCGATGCAAAGCAAATTGGGGGGGGGGCATCCGTGCAGATCCCTATCCAGGGGACTTATCTTGTCAGGGGACAAAAATGTGGCGTAAGCCCTTCTTTCAGGTGATTTATTTTTTAATTGTCATTTTTATTCTCCTTTCCCCCCCACATATCCGTTCTAAGTGCTGAAGACGTGGTTTCAGGCATCACCACCCAAGACTGCAGCATACACTGATTCAAATATAAAGGTTAACCAAGAAGACAATTGGAAGGGAGGCCAATTAATGTGATAGGCTGCTCTCCTTCACCTTTGGATGTACTTCAGCATTTTTAATGGAGTTCTTTTGACATCATTGAAGTGTGCAGCCAATAAGGGTTCCATGTTATGTAGATTACAGAATGTCATATTAAGCATATAGCAGATGGTGACCAGCTGGGAAGCCAGATTTATTATTTCTTAAAACGATCATCCTTTGTAAAATATCTTAATCATTATCAGCTTCTGAAAAATACAATTGCAGTGTCGGTTGGTTGACAGGGTGAGTTTTCTTCAATCTGCCTAACAGATTTAACCAATTTTAGAGAGAATGCTGCAGATAGCATCAAAATCTCAAATCACAGCTTCTGTTTTATGGGTGGTTTTGACTACAGTCCTTCCTCCTCCTTCTCTAACTCAAAACAACACCCACTATGTCTGCTGAGGAGCACACATCGACAAACATTCGCCATTTGTTCTGTCCACTGAAGGATATGATGCAACTCTCTGCAGAGATTTGGAATGGTTATTCGTTATATCTGGGACTTACTAAGCTTTTATAATCAGAATGGAAAACTACTATTATTTCTATTCCACAGCTTAGCGCCTAAAAACAAGGTAATCAGAAAGTGGGTGGTTCACTCCCCAATGTAAAATCAAGTCTTTAAATGCAGTAAGCAGTGGAAAAATGAAAGGTTAGCAATGAGACTTTGGAAGAGGAAAATAATTGCTAGGCACTGTTCAGATTCTCTGTCTGTTCACTATTCCTCTTCCCATGTCACAATTACTCTTTAATTTGTCATTTCCCTTTTCTATTTCTATATCCAAGGAAATAGATAGATAGACAGACAGTTCGACAGTGCGTTATGAACAGATAATCTTATCATGGAGCAAAATGTCAATCAATTAGGGATGCACACAATTTTTAAAAATATTCGGTTCATATTGAATTGAATGCAAGAAAATTCATAGTCATTTGAATAGATCCCCTTCAAGTGTGGTAGAATTCGTATTTGGTATGAATGTTCAATCCCATACGAATCCCATCCAAATGCATCTGAAAAGCATTCGAATCCCATACAAAACTTCATATGAAGCTTCATAAGAATGTATCAAAACATTTTATTAGAATTCAAATGTCAGTCTTCAAATATGCCAACATTCTATTCGAAGCCAAAATGTCCGCATTTGAATATCCGAACCTCAAATGTCATGAATATTCGTGCATATCCTTACAATCAATGTAACCCACACCATGGCTGTAAGGAAGCCTCCCTGGTTACGTGCCTTCCCAAATGTTTTGAACTACAACTCCCATCTGTCTTTGTCCAGTACACCCAGAAAGCAGCAGGCTAAGGAAGTCTGATCTAGATGAACAGCCCACCCTTCTACCTTAAAGTAGTTTTGGGGTTCAGTGTCAAAAGGTCTATGCTCTGTAGGGGTGTTTTGAAAATGGAGAAAAGTGCTTTAGAAGCCAAGCACTGTTGTTCAGTTTCTGGGAAGTGCTCTTACAGAAGAATTGTGAACTACTTTGGTTTGTGGATCTTCGTGCCTGTGTTATTTCTATTTCCTATCCCATGAATTCGACAATATAAGCTGAAGTTCCTTGAATGAGGAAACAAACCCTTCTATTTCCATTCTATGGATCTGCTCACAATTAGTTATGTTAGTTTCAGCTTCCCAGTGATGGTCATCTAGGTTTGCTGATGCATATGACTCCTTATGACCAAAAGAAGATGCTCATTTGCAGTCTCCACATGTGGAAGGTGAAAGCAGTGGAGGATTTGCTGTAATTATTTGAATATGTATGAATGGCATAGAGGATAAGAGGCGTAACGTAAGAAGAATGAGTGTTCCTTGGGCAGACTTTGATATACACTGATATACAAATCCCAGGGTGTTTTTCCACTGCAGCCCTTAGATCTGGATCTAAGAAGATCCGGATCTAAGGAATGGGTACATTTCTTAATCCGATCTAGTAGATCTGGGTTAAGGGAAGCACCCAATGTGTTTCCACAGGAGGTGTAGCACCCATTAGAAATGGGCGCTAACACCCCTGCTGTGGAAACAGCTTTGTACCCATCTGGGGAATCCGGATCGACCCACAAGGGGTTGATCCATTATTCCAGGTGTTTTGGGGGGCAGGGAGGGCAGTTTTCGAAGCAACTTTGAAGTGATTTCGAAGTGACTTTGAAGTGACTTCGAAGCATGAGCTCAACTTTCGAATTTGATCTCATGCTTCGAAGTGACTTCGAAGCTGACTTCGAAGTGACTTCGAAGTGAATGTGAAGTCAACTTCGAAGTGACTTTGAAGCCAATGTTGGGGGGAGGGGTTAAAGGTGCATCCCCTCCCCCTAGCCTCCTTTGGACCCCATTGCCTGTTTCCAGTGGAAACATGCTCCCTTTAATCCGGATTTTCTGGCAGAAGACCCCATTGTAGACCCCATTAATGGGGTCTACAGAAAATCCGGATTAAAGGCCAAAAAGATCCGGATTTCCCCCATGGCAGTGAAAACAATCAGGTTCAAAATGGGTGCCATAGTGGAAATAGGATCATCCGGCTCACAGCCAAAAGGTGCAAAAATGGGTGCAAAAATGGGTACAATTGACAGGGGAAAAGCACCCCCATTTGAGTGTCTGTGTATGAAAGTGAACAGTTGAACCTCAAGCTACTAAAAGGAGAAACAGCAACAGAGATAGCATAGTTATGTGTCAGATACTCAGTCTTGCTACCATAAGTATCCAAACTGCTTCTTCCTTCATGGGCCACATGAAAGAACATGTGGTGTACAGCTGCTCCATCGAAATGGATGATTTTGTTTATAACACTGGTGGTCTCCCCAGAACAGTAGATTTAGGTTCAAGTAATATCTCCGTGAATGTAATTTAGTACTGATGTTACATATTTGAACAATACTAATGTGTAGTATTCTTCCCAGGCTATCTAGAATTCCAAAAGTGCTAAGTGTTTATTGCACTCTGCTTTCTATGTTCCATTAGATTCTTCTTTCCCCAGTGGTATATCCAACGGCAAGGTTTACAGAACTGCTTAGAAGTGCAAGGAATCAGTGCTATGGTGAGCTGCCATTAGTCAAGTGAGTTTTTTTTTCCCCAGGGTTGGATGGTGGCCATGTCCTCATGGGGCTGCCCTTACCCCAGGGTGGATTCGGGGAACTCTTAATGCAAATCTTAATTTGCATTAAGGAGTCCCCATGGTAATGGAGGACATGGGGAGTTCAAGCCAAACCTGCCCATCCCCTTGAAAATGGCGGCAAATCCCTGCATTGGGATACCATGGGTTTCTCCACCCCACCCCCCACTGGGATAGTGATTTTGCTCCCTTTCCCAGGCAATCCGCTTGCTTACCTTGAAAGGGGAGTAAAAGCAAGGGAGTAAGGGGGTGCAGAGGCTTGAGTTTTCTCTCTTTTCTAGGGAGGTAACCTTATTGCCCCCTAGAAAAGAGAGAAATTTCAACTCTCTACACCTCCTTTCTCTGATTTCCTGACAGAAAGATGGTTGGCTTTACAGCCAAAGTTACTTCCCAGATGCGATGTTTAAAACTCTGCCATATTCTCCCTCCAGGCAAGGGGAAGTGCAGAGTTAAAAGTTGCTGATAAAATGGCAGCTTGTAACAGTGCTGCTGCTGATTGATGGTCACGTGACCAATCATATGACCGCCAGATGAGCAGCAGTTGCAAAATTTTTGCCGCTGTCTGGAGGCACCCTGTGACTGTCTTGGAAAGGCTTAGTAGGGTGATTCACGCTGAGCACTGTACCTCCATCTCTCCCAAAAAGTTAATATATAAAGTTGCCATTCAAGAAAACAATATGTGCCCTGAATTGTGGCCCTTCAGATGTCACTGCATTACAGTTTCCAAAATTCTTGATGATTTGCTATGCTACTTAATGGTTAATGGTAGTTATAGATGCTATTGTTTTAATACATACTGTTATTGTTTTAATAATGTTTGATTTCAAATGTTGTTACCAGCCCAGAGACCCCTGGGTATAGGGCGGGATAAAAATATTAATAAATAAATAAAATCGTTCAGCAGCATTCTGAAGACCGCAGCTTGGCCATTTCAACAACCACTGCAGAAGTTACACTTGTACCTCTTAGGTCCCCTCCTGAAGGTCCCCTACCAAAGCAATGTACCGCCATCCTCACTAAAGCAGCCTCCCTGTAGCTTTCTCATTGGAAGCTGCAGGAGTTCCACATGGGATGAGGCAGCCAATTGGAATTGAGCTGCCCTCCTAGCTCCCGTTGGCTGTTCTCGCCACCCTGTCTGGACTGGTGGAAACATTCAAATTTTCTTAATACTGTGCAGGGAAAGCTGTTACACCAGCATTAAGTAAATTGGCAGCAGCATCGCTATAATGCGGCACCATTACGAAGTATCAGCCATCGTGTGTGATGCCTTGATCTTGGCTACACATTCCAACGTGTAGTATTAATGGATGCACCCTTAGGTTATATTGCTTCATCAGCAAAAAAGGCTAAATCAGAAACACAGGGGAAATTTCTTTTTGCAAAAAATGTTTCTCTCCAGCGTGTTTATATATTTTTGTTGGAAAATCGCCCAATTTAGAGTTTTTGTGTTTTTTTTTAAAAAAAAGATTTGCTCATCAATATAAACAGTGGTGGTCCTCCACAGAGGCATAAGCTTCATAAAATCTACCAGGGTGGGATGCTTAATGTATAGGTCTTATTGGCTCATCATTTGCCAGTCTTGCCAAACAGATCCATGTTTTATCAATTTAGTTTTCATATGCAGACCACAAAAATGAAGTGATGGATAATTCTGAAGTCAAAATATGAGGGGGTTTTTTAATGGCCAAATAAAAGCAAAAGGAACATCTGTAGATTTTATAACATCAGTTATTGTACAGCACTGGGATTTTGTATATACGTGATTGTTAAGCACAATACTAAAGGTTGTGTATTTTTCTTATTTAACTGAGCACATTCACAGCTTGAGAATTAGAGTCTGGATTCAGAATTCTACGAATCTGAACTTTCTTTTAAACATGTTTTTGGCTTCATGATTGAAACAGCAGGTTTTGATTGATGATGGGAAAACTAGTCTGTCTTCCAGTGCATAATGTTGATGTATGTTTGCTAATAGTACCATATGCAGATTAATAAATTGCTTAATAACTTGGTTTCACATGCCCTGCATGCATTTTCTGCTATCAGAAATGCCTGGAGTATTCAATTCCTCCCTGCCAACTCCCATTGTTTCAGACAAATTCACCTGGGAGAAAAAGGATTTTTATGTTTGGATTGGAACAGAAAACAAAACAAAAAAAATACCAAAAATGTTTGCAAGAAAAATCATGGAAACTGAACAGAGATGCACTGAATTGGTTCAAACATGAACTGGTTCATTACAAATCAGGATGGTCCATTTAAAAAAAAAATTGAGGGGCCAGTTTGAGCTCAAACTGGGGGGCCTAGTAGAACCAGTGGTTTGAATAGAACTGGTTCATGTTTTATGTTCTAAAGAGGCTTGCTTTTGAAGGGAAAGGCTTTTTTCTTTTCTTTTCTTTTTTGCTCAAACATGTTCAACGTTCAAACTTCTTTGAAAAGGTTCAAATATGATTTAAACCACATAATGATCAACTTGGTTTGACTCTAACCAAACTGTTATTTTACTGCTTGTGCACAACTCTGGAGAAGGCTCATATTAAGAAGATATTTATCAATAACCAAGTGATCTTTTCAAGAGCCCTCTGGTTATTTGTGGGGCAGTACAACCCATTACAAAGGCAATCCAAGGTTAAGCTTCTTTTAACTAGAGATGTGCACAGATTGATTTGATTCTGAAAATATGATTCAATTTGAATCTTTTAAATTCGAATTTAACAAGATTCAATTCATATTTACCAAATTAAAATCTATTCATTCAAATATTTTATTCGAATCTGCACATAACGAATGTCAACATTTGTATGTGCATGTACGCATCTTCCCCACATCTGTACACATCTGTATGCATCTGTACACATCAGTATGCATCCCATAGTTATCCCATATGCAACCCGTTTTCGTCACCTGTGGATCTGTACCAATGCATATGGATGCGACAAAGATGTGGGTCTTCAAGTACACATCATGTACGAACCCGTACACATACGAATGTCTGGATAATTTGAACAAATAGATCAAAAATTCAAAATTTGATTCAAATGTTTACATTCAAATTTTGGGACATTCTATTCGAGTTCAAATGTTGAAATTTGGCACATTCGATCAGATTTTGCATGCCTACAAATATTCATGTACACCCCTACTTTTAAGTATTTTGAGGAGTCAGTTCAGTGGGGCCAGATTGAAACCAGAATTACAGCCATAGATTTTGGTGGATCTTGATTATTCTTAGGCTTATGTTGTCCTTTTGTTTTTAGCTGCTTTGACTCTTCAGAATATGTGGAATATAGATTCAGTATACAAAGAAACAAGATGTGGCGAACTTCTAATTGCATTTCTAGTCTCTGCTTTCATTTAGATATTCAGCTCACAGTACTATTCTCTCAGGGATCCAGGGGGACTTGGAGGTTGGACCATAAGCACACACACCCTCCCAAAGTCAGCTGCTTTGTGCTGCAGTTCAGTTCCTGCTCTGGTCTGCCTGGTGACAATGACATCAACTATTTTTGTCTTATTTATCAGGGGAGCTGCTTGATACACCTGAAACTAGGTCCAAACGGGGGAAGGTTCACCGAGAAAGCAATTCTTGGCATGTTCTCTAAAACCTGTATAGCCTGAGATATTTTGGTGAGGAAGAGAAGACCACTATGTTTTAAAAGCACAGATTTTGAGTCCAATTCCTTGATTTAGATAGGATTTTATTTTCACAATTTTGTCTGCAAATACATCTTCCAAAAACTATATTGTCCACTTGGGTGTGTATGTAAGTGAATTCATTCTGAAATATCTCTTTCCTCCCCCACTTCCTATGATATTTGTCTAGTACTATAAATATTTGACTTGTATGCACAATTCACTTATATGTTATTGGCTTTTACATGATGTCACAGAAGTCAATTATTTTTAGTGAACATGCAACTTTTATGTGGCTGAATTTTTCATTAGTCTAAATACAAAATATTTATGTTCCATTACATATTTACAGTTCAGTTCATGAAAAAATAATGGTAATCTCAGAGCAGTTATTCCCCAGGAACTATTTAAAGGAATGTTCTGCAATTTCCTGTTTCCCACAGTGAATAAAACTGTTTTCTCATGGATGTACAAAGATGATTCTCTGAATAAAGGTTGCCATGATCAATTAACAAGGATGGTAGTAATGGTTGTGATGATGACAACGGTACTTTACATATAAAACAAATTTACACATAATCTGGGTTGATTACAAAAAGGCATTAGACTCACTGCTATTATAATGTTTATAAAAAGGCAGTGACAGAGTAGAAGACAGACAGAATTGAAAAAATATGGATTGGTCAACATCAAAAGAGGTTTCTTCTAGATTGACTCACTATCATCCCTGTTAATTATCATTGCAATGATCCCACTATCAATAGTTTTGAAAAACAAACAAACCTTAGCTACTAAACAGTGAAAAATGCTGAGGGGGGGGGGAGATGCCTGGCAATGTGCACCAGGTTTGGGGATCAGCATGGATGGAGGCATCCCTAAGCAAGCCGTGCCGAGCTTTGGCACAGGGAGCAGCTCCATTCCCTCTCCGCCCCCTCTCTTCTTCGCCCCCCCTCTCTCCCCCTCCTCCAGCCCAAGCTCTCCTTCTGTCTCTCTCTCTCTCATTCTCCCCCCCCCCTCACACGTAGACAGAGTGGAATCCCTGTCAGACCCCACTAAAATGATTAAAAGAGCAGCAGAAGCGCTGCACTCATTTTAGCGGGGCTCTGTACGTGCACACATTAGCCCCAATCCCCACCTGAAAGCTGCTCAGCTGAGTACAGGGCAATTGTCAGGCACTCGTTTGGAGTACCTGACAGTTGGAGCAGCATTTAGGCGAGGATTGGGGCTAATGTGCACACGTTCAGAGCCTTGCTAAAATAAGAGCAGTGCTTTCGATGATCTTACATTTTAGCGGGATCTGACAGGGATTCTACCCTGTCTGTGTATGTGTGTGTGAGAGAGAGGGAGATGGCAAATGTGTGTGTGTGTGTGCAGAGAGTGAGAGACAGAAGGAAGGCTTGGGCTGGAGGAGGGAGAGGGAAACTGAAGGAAGGCAGAGAGCACAAAAGGTCACCCTTTTTTTTGAACAAGATGTTTTTGTTGGGTTTGAACACAGCCTTGGTCAACATTTTAATCACAGGAGGGGAATCCATACCGGTGGGGAAAAAAGAAATCACAAGATATCTTGCATGTTGAAGGAGGGGGAGAAGGCCAGGAGGTAACAGGTGTATCTTCTGAGTATTTAAAAATGCTGCCAAATAATTAAATAAGAACGTACATTACTAGAAAGCACTTAAAAAAAATTAAACACCAAAAGCCGCAGCAATTTAGTGGCAGCAACCACTTGACAGCTGAGAGTTCTGATTGCTAAAAAGGAAACACGTGAGCACAAATCTCCTCCCTGTTAGCCCACAAGCATCCCCACGTGAGTTCCCGGTGTGCTAACCAAGCATGCCAGGCTCCCCAAACAGTGCCGAGACTTGTTTTCTAGGGTGCCAAATTTAGCACTCGGCACTGTATGGGGGGATTTGGCACCCTTTTAGCATGCCAAATCAAAACCCCATGGGGATGGACAGTGCTGATCCCACTCTCCGCACCGTACCAAGGTGGCATGCAGACGGGGCCTTGCAGTACAAATTTTCAGTACTGATATAGCAGTGGAATTTGGACCGGAAAAAAAGTGCCACCGTAGCAATAAAGGGTAAAATCATGGGAAATGATGGTATTAAAATGTGAGATGACCAAACCATCAAAAGCCACAGGCTGAAGCCTATAAATATCTGGAAATTCTACAGTTGGATAACATTAAGCATCATAATGTGATTGTATATGAAAAATATTGAAGACCAAACCGAATGGAGGGAATATCATCAAAGCCATCAAGATATGGGTTATACCATTATAAAATACACAGCTGGAATTGGACAGTCCTGATTGAAAAACAGGAAAATTGGTGACTCTTCACTACACACAACATCCTTGTAGTGACATTGACAGATTATACCTGGCCTGTAGAATTGGCGGCAGAGGTTTATTGCAACTCAGACAAATAGTAGAAGAAGAAAAACATGTGCTGACTTACTATGTCAAAGATAACCAAGAACAGGTGTTGAGTTGACAGAAGTTAAAAATAAAAACTTATTGAAAGTACAAGAAGCAAAACAAGAGTATAAGAAAAAGATACTAAAAGCAATAATAGAAAGCTGGCAAGAAAAAGTGCTGCTTGGTCGATTTCTGGAAAAGTGGCAGGAAAACTTGCCAATGACTTAAAAATTGAATATTAAAAAACTGAAGGCTTGATCTTAGCCACTCAAGAATGGGCTATAAGAACAATGTAAGCGGTGACTTTACCTGGAACTGAAGATGCCTATACCTACCTTAGGAAGGATCTGATCACGAAGAGTACGAAACCCTATCAAGAAGACTTATAGAGGTTATATGACTATCATTATCATAGTCATCATCACTGTGCTTCACTTTGAGCATTCGTAAAACTATACTGAATGTATCATGTAACCACCAGAATGAAAGGCTATGGTCACAGGCAGTTAAAAAACCTCTGAGGTGATTTAGTCTGTGTCCACACTTAATAAAAAATAGCACCTCTAAGCTTTCACTGATAGGGTGTTTCCGTACTGGGTGCGGAAACCAGATTAACCACCCCCCTAAGATTTAAAGCACTTACCTTGTTAGCTTCTGTACTACAGACCTCTTTAGGGACCCTTTGCGGTGGCCACTTCCACATTTCAGCAAGCAAGATCCGTTTCTAAAATGGGTCTCGCCACTGAAAAATGAGGTCTTCAATCCCTCCCTTCGCCTGGATCCGTGTGGAAGCAGGACTGTTCCACACATGGCCAGGTGAAGGAATGGATGTCCTGGCAGCCGCCATGTTGGGAGGGGCGGAAGCAGGATGGCTGCCTTGGAAGCCCCTCTGTCACATGCCGCCTGCCACCCACCGGAAACACGCGGTGACTGGCAGCTGCCTGCTCCAGTCCCACGGCTCTGGGGGTGGCGTGGGAATCCGGTAGACTTCCGGAATGGGTGCTGTGCCTTGTGCACAGCAACTAGACCATCTGTCTTGCCGGATCTGGCCTCCCCGTGCATGTGTGGACGTGCGAAGGCCCTTCGGATCCATCCGAAATAGGGACAGATCCTTGAGAGGTCAGATCGCTGCAAAATGGACCTTCTTAGATCTGTTTTGCAGTGGCAAATGTGGAAACACCCATAGATTCAATCTCATTTGTAGCAGTTTTTGGGCTGTTATGCCGTGTTCCAACTTCTAAGGCAGTTTAGATACAGCTTAGAGGTGGCTGGCAAATGGGATCGTTCACATATCAGTCTGCATCCTCTGCTTCCGTGGACATTCTAGGCTAGGAAAGTAGATTTGAGGTGGGTCGAGAACATGAGTGTCTACCAACTCTAAGGAACTGCTTTTTTAAATGTGTGAGCACAGCTTTGGAGGCAGCTTAGAAATGGTTGGCAGGTGAGGTCGTTTACATTCCAGTTTGTTTTTCCTCCCTCCATTGGATATTCCAGAGGAGGTTAGGAATAGGATGAGAACACAAGGGCCACAAGCTACTGTGTCAAAGGCAATTTTGAGCCTTTTTTCTTTTCTTTTCTTTTTTTTGCTACACTTGAACACAGCTTTGGTATCATTTGGTCATTCATGACATTTCCGTAATGCGTGCAGTGAATCTATGGCAGTGTCTCCACTTGCTGGAGGAGGCACCCAGTAATCCATCATGTGTCTTTGCAAACTGTGCTGCCTCATTACCAAGTGTGATCACTGACAAAGGTGCCATTTTCAGAAAGTGCTATATCCTGCCAAAGACCCCAACGGAAAATGATGCTTTCTCATCTCCATTTTCAAATGTCATAATCTTCAGTGAGATGATTGTTGTGCCTGCCCCACACCTGAGAAGAAGCTGTCTCCATTTTTAAGAGAAGAGACCCAGCCTACATCAAAGAAAGACTTCCAGCTGAAACGTTGCTCCTTCCCCCACTATATAATAGAAGGGCCCTTTCTGCACTAGGCCTTATTCTGGATTATATCCCAGAATAGGAATTTACCATCCACGTGCTAGTGCAAACTATGGCAGGCTCTAGGTGGCATCTGCCATAGTCCGCACCAACATCTGGATGGCAAGTCCCTATTCTTGGATACTATCTGGCATAGGTCCCAGTGCAGAAAGGACCAAGATGTAGACTGAAGGAAATTTCAGAACGACATTACCTTCCATGAGCTCTTGGACCTTGTGACTAACACCCTGCTACATCACAATGCTTAAGAAGAAGAAAAGAAGGTTCTCTTTCTCCTCATCACACATTACTGTTGCTGTTTCCAGTGATGAAAAAGAAAAGACAAGGCATTCTGTAACTGTAGCTTTGTCCCCATTTTGTGGACCACTGCTGGCCATGGAAGTCTTTGGAAATCTGTTGGGAATAAGTTTGCTATTTCCCCCCACTGAGTCTTAGAAAAGAGATGCCATTCTTTCACATCCAAGCTCAGGACCAGCTGTACCATTAAGCAGAATAAAGAACTTACCTCAGCTTTTATGGAATTTGCGGGGAGGGTTGTCATGAAAACCCAGCATATTTTAACTTCTGCTGCTGTTGCTGTTGCAGCTGCTGCTCTTGCTATTTATTTCTACAGACAAGGCAGAAGCTCTTATGGGAATTTTTTGCCTCAGATACTAAAATAATTCACCCAGACTGAGAGCAGCAATACTATGTGGTGCTCCACCTTAGCCAGCAAAATATCTTCGACTAGACCAATTAGTGTTCAGGGCTACTTTAGGGCCTTTCTGCACAGGCCCTAAAAACAGATTTAGAGCCTGTTTGGGGAGGGATTAAGATGTGGCTTCCACAAAGGGAATGTAATTAGGAACCCTTTGAGGATGCTGCGTCTGCACATAGGTGCGCAAAACCGCTTTCTTAAACTGGTTTTGCCACTGAAATCCTACCCAGATGTAAGACTTAAAAAATTAGGTCTTACATCTGGCTTTTCCCCTGAAACTGTTTCGGAAGCAAACGCTTCCTCAACGGCAGGGGAAAGATCTGGATTGCCGGTGCATGCCCATCTGTCAAAGAGGGAGAGCACATGCTTTCCCTCTTTGACAGCTGGGCCTCCCCACTGGCCTCCGTGACTGCCTCCATTGGAGACAGGCATTGCGAGGCCAGCAGCCAGCTTCCCTGGCTTCCCCCTTGCAAGGGAAGGGAGGATTGCCCCTTCTCTTGTGAAGGGAAGCCACGGCCTACCCCCCTCCTTCACCCAGGGTTGCCCACGTGCGATCTGGTCCTTACCAGGTGGCTTCTGGCAGTGGGAGGCCCAGGGTGCGCGTGCGCGCTGTGGCCTCCCATTGGCCAGTGAGGGCAGCATGCTCTCTCCCTCTTTGACAGGGGAGGCCCTTCAGAGGCTGGATTGGGATGGGTGCTGGTGCACCAGCACCCTCTCCAATCTGGCCCTGCTGCTGCCACCCCATGCATGTGTGTACGTGTGGGCTTCCGAGAAGCTGACCCTCTTAGGGACAGATTATCGGAAAAAATGTTTCGCCAGAAAACGGATCTTATAGATCCATTTTCCAGTGCCATGTGCGGAAAGGCCCTTAGTTTCAGGTTTGGGAACTTGAAATATCTACTGCTAAATTTTTGTTATCCTGCCTTAAAGGTGAACTCTGTTTTCAGATTATACTTCCTTTGGCAGTAGTTATATATGCCCAAGCGATATGCAACAGTTATAATCATTTTGGAATATTACCTAGAGAACTAATTTCCGGCTGATGAATTTCTTAAGATGACACATGTTTTATAAAACATGTTTGGGCCATAACAAAGAATTCTATCCTTGAGCAGAATCAATTCACAGTTGCACCCCAAAGGAATATATTATTCTAATATATAGTAATAGCTTTGGTTTGATACGCATAGCCCTTCAGCTGTTATCTTTTAAAAAATAAAATAAAATTGACACATGGGGCGAATCCCCACAGCAAGCTTATTTCACTTTCCCTAAACCTAAATAATAGAACCGGATGCAAATGCGAATTTGCCTGTTCCCATTAATTTTAACTTAATCACGTTGGATCCGGATTCTGAGGATCGTATGTGGGGTACATGACTCAAGGGGGGACTCAAGTGGCTACTTTTTAAAAGCTGCTTTTCGGGGCTGCCCTGCCCTCTTCCTCCTGGCATGGACGCACCACCCATAAGGGACCCCTTCACCGAGCCTAACTGGGTGGCTGGGTGGCTGCCGCTTCCATGGATGGAGGAAAAATGGCAGCGGGCAGCCAGCCAGCAATTCTTTCCCCTCCTCTCCCCGTTGCTCACGGCACACAGCAGCAGCGGCGAGTAAAGCCCCTTTGCTTTAAACATTCACATTCAGCTGCTTTCCTCCCTTCCTTTCCCTTTCTAAAGTCAGATCTTTTAGAATTGCGCAAAATTGCAACATTGTTATTCCAACCATCAAGGTGTGAAGTGGTTCCATTGCTACAGTGCAGCGATTGCTGTTAAGTGGATTTTTACACTGAAATCACTGTATTTGGAAGCAAGCTATTGGGAGAGGGAAACCCTAAACATGGATTCTCATCCCTTAAAATGGTACTGTCCACACAGTAAAAAATGTAAAACGTTTCAAGCGCACGATGCGGAGTGAGACCTGTTGAAATCAGGATTGAGATTCACCACGCTTTGGGGTGGTTTAACACGGGGAAAGGGTGTTAAGCCAAACTGCCGTGTGGACTCCGAGGACTGAAAACGTTTTGAATCCGACATAAGGTTGCTGTGAAGACACGGCCATGGTGTTATTGAAGTAGCTTATTCAGACCTTTTAAGAATACTTCATAGTTTCAGAATGTTGTTTTGAAAACGGCGCTGGATTCATTTATGCCTTCTGGAATACATTGTAACAGTTAAAAAAAGCAGAGTGGGGTGGGAAGAACCTTTGGTTTATTAGCATAAGACATTTCCATGCTACTGACAGGATTATCTAGGCCTGCGCTGTTTGGTTCTATGCCCATGATAAAATAGGACATAATTCTGTTTGAAATGTTCTGCAAGTGAGTTGAGGAGATTCAAAATAAATCAAAGATCATTGACTAGTCTGACAAGCTGAGTGACTAAAGGACTTCCTCTTGGATATTTTTCCATTCTAGAAGGGCTCAGCCTGTTGATTTTCAGTCTTCCACTCAGCTTTTAAAGTCACAAAGGGCATTTTTGCCCCTGCTACAACTGGTACATTCCATCAGCACAGGATGGAGCAGAATCCAGATTGGGGGGCTGATTTGGATTACCTATAGTCCTTAACTTTGAGGACTACTGGAGTACCAGATCAGCCTAGTTTAGAACACAAAGGCATGAAAAAAGTGTCCTTGGGTATTTTTCCACTGCAGCCCTTAGATCCAGATCTAAGAAGATCTGGATCTAAGGAATGGGTACATTCCTTAATCTGGATCTAGTAGATCCGGATTAAGGGAAGCACCCAATGTGTTTCCACGGGAGGTGTAGCACCCATTAGCAATAAATATAAAGCAGGAGGCAGAGGGCCAATTTGCATTTGACCTGGTAGTTCACATGAGGAGAATTCCTGGATGGAGTATCTGCATTTGAAGAAGCTGTTTCTTTACCAGAAATGGTTCCTTCCGTGGGGAGCATTCCTCACACAAACTATGCATGGTGCAGGTTTAAGTGCACCACACATTCACTTAACCTTGTGCTACTGCTGGAGCTAATAAGGCTTTGGACCCATCGTCCGCACTTCTGGGTGCTGGAAAGGCATCTGACACACCGTGCTGACATGGCACACCACACAGTTGCCCTGGTGATGGCACCACTCATGCATGCTGGCAACATCAAGCAAAAATGATGGCACCTAGACACTCATCCATACTTGTGGCAAGTGTCTGGACAGGTCGGGGGAGGGTTACTATGCACTAAATATCCACAAATGCATACTTAGTGCACATTTAGGCCATTTCAACCTGCTTCCCAGAGATGGGAAGCAAAGTGCAAAAAGGCCCAAAGACTGTCAGTAAGCTACAGAATCCTGGAGAAAAGCTGAATGAAGACATACACATGTGCAGAGGACCACTGCCACCACCACAGAATTCTAAAGTAAGCTGAATCCTACACCTATCAGAATGATCAATAAATAGTAAAGTGCCTTGGAAATAGGAAGTTAAAACAGAAGGATGTTTCGAAGTGTGTCTATGTGTGTGTACCTTAGAGAAGCAAGTGAGCTGATTTCAGCACAGCACTAGTATATATAGGTCAAGGTCTGAAATGCACACAGTTGCTATTTGGCGTGCTTTTGCTCCATCCAGGAAACATTGACGTCTGCCTGCAGCAAACCAAAAGCAAACAGGACATGAAGCTTAGATGTTTGCGTATTTCTCCACACTTTTTCATTTGGAGCAAGCTAGACTCCCCTCCCCCCTATTAACACAAATTCAAGCACAGGTTCATGTAGTTTGAGGCCATTTGGCCTTAACAGCAACCATGGTCCATGGCTTTCCAATCTGAGTGGGCTCAGGCATGGGATGGGTGAGGACTGGCTACAAAAACATTTGCTTCCCTTCACCAGGCCTTGCTGAGCTGGGTGCATACCACACTAGTACTGGGAGGTCTGCACTAGCCTATTCACTTGCAAGCACAATTCAAAGTATTGGTGTTTGTCACATGAAGTCCTAAGTGACTTGGTCTCCAAAATCTGATGGAGCACGTCTACCCATATAGTTTTGCTTGATTTTAGAGAAAGGTTTCCTGGTAGTTGCACCACTAGATGTTTAAGTACTGAGGGCATGACAACCTGTGTGTGGTTCTCTTGGTAGCAGAGTAATCTCTCTATTGAAACTTGACAGATGCAAACTGTTTTTTACCAGGGGCCTTTCTGCACTACCATATGCATTTGAGAATGCTAGTGCATGCCATCCCTTCCCCCCCCTTCCCCAAATGTCCGCAAACCTACCTGAGATCTGGACGCCTGTCCAGGTACTGCCATCTATGTCCTAGCAGCTGGCACAACTCCACACATGTGTATTTACATTTGGGGTCATTTGATGTGCCAGCATGCTTGTGTGGCACCTCAGATAACCCACCCAGAGAATGGGCTTGACCAGAGACAGCAAAGGTCATAAAGGTAAGAGAAGCCTTGCTGGATCAGGCCACAGCCCATCTAGTCCAGCATCCTGTCGCACACAGTGACCCACCAAATGCTCATGGGCATCTCAAGCAGAGACAAGGACAAACCTTCTCCTGCTCTCGAGTCCCGGCAGATGGCCTTAGAAGCACCGCAGTTCCTCCCCCCCCCCAGCCTGAAAGATGCACCTAGGCATTCATTCTATTATTATTATTATTATTATTATTATTATTATTATTATTATTATTATTATTATTATTATTATTATTATTATTATTATTATTATTATTATTATTATTATTATTATTATTATTATTATTATTATTATTATTATTTATAATAATAGCCATTGATACATCTGTCATCCATAAATTTGTCAAGGTAAGTTTGTGTGTGGCACACGGAATCGTGGCCCCAGGTATAAACAGCAACCTTTGGAGGGACAGAGGTCATGATTACATTGTGGAAGGCAACTGATGACAAAGGTCAATGCATGTGAGTGGTTGTTAGAGTGCACACAAATGTATACGGCTGTGCATGTGTGTTGTGTTGTGGCCTGGGCTATCAGCAATCACCCATATTGACCTCGTGGGCAAAGGAGACCCAACATCATTCCTTCATGTAGTCCCGATAGATCATGCATTAGAGCAATAGAGAAGAAAACCATGATGGGAAAGTTTACAGCTTACAATAATGTATTTATTTTTTTTAAAAAAAGGAAGAAGATGTCTGGGTGTTATTGAAAAACCACACATCTTCCTCCGGAGTCATAGTATTTCCCCCAAAGGCCTGGAAGTCATTCTGATGATGTAAGATAAACTTTCACTTTAGTACAAACTATTCTGCTAGGCAAACTGTTGAAATGGGGTGATTCATTTTGCACGTTCAAGCATGTCTATTCTCTTTCTATTAATAAGCCTTAGATGTGTAAGCAGCTGTCGAAACCGCAAAGAAGCCAAAACTTAGTAATATGGAGTATGATTTCACTTGGATCAAAGATGTCATTAGGAGCAGGGGATTTCCGTTGCATTGTATGATCCGTCCCCTCCCCAAATAGTTTTGTTGTTATTATTGAATCTCAAAGATTTTGAAAGATATTTCCTAACCAAGTAATAAAATTGCTGTAATTGGGACACATTACTCATCTTTCTCCACCTATGAATAAATCATTGAATCTTTATTAATTTAGCTGTAATAGGTAGAGTACTTTGCTATATTAATTCTTCTGACAACCTTATAGAGTTCCTTGCTATTTTGCATGCAAGACTCCACAATTTGGTATAATTATTCCTTTATTTGGACCTTGTGCTGATAATTATCCCACCTATAAATCTCCATGTGCTGTCCACATTCTGGGTGCCTCCAGGCATGACCCTTGCTCCACCTGAAATGCAAAGCTCCTTCCAGTCCTCCACACTGGAGGATCGAAAGCTTTACATTTAAGATGGAGTTGCTTCAGGTCCTCCAAACTTCACATCTCTGGCGGAGCTGCTTCCCATCTGCCAGAATGGAAGCTCCATCAGCTGCAGCCGGAGTGCGGTAAGCATCCCTTAGTGCATGCAAATTCAAAAATCAGATACAAATGTTCCTGACATTCGTATTCTTGAGTTTGAATTGAATTTCTGAAAGTACAGACAGATTTGGACAATCCAGATTCAGATTGGATTTTCAAAAATCTGTATTTTCAAATTTTGAATTGAATCGAACATTCAGATATTCAAATCGACTCAAATTCAAATGCACCTGTGAAGTAAAAAGATGCTGAATAACAGGCATGTTTCTACTGAGCACTAAGGGGTTCCCCTCTGCTTCTCCTCTGATGGATAGGAAGCAGCTCTGTTGGAAATGCAAATCTTCTGATCCTCTAATTCTGGAGGACCAGAAGCAGCTCCAACTTAAATGAGAGTCTTCTGAATCTCCAGTTTGGAGGACTGGAAGGAGGTTTGTATTTAAAGTGGAGCAAGGAGCATGTCTGGAGGCACCCTGAGTCATGAAGGGACTCATCTGGTGTTCTTTCAGCATTCATTTGGCATTCTGAGCCCCTTTGGTTTCAATGGAAAAGAAAGAATCTTCTTGACATGGAAAAAATGTGGGTGCCCTTCGAACATCACAGCTGGATTGCCGGAGGGAGCTGTTATGGTCTATTAGATGCAGAAATAAATATCATGTGAGGGGATCCAGCTTTCTGACAAAGTAATTCAGCCTAATTTTCAAGGAGGACTTCTAGGAACTAATCCTGCATGAAAAAAGAAAAGAGTATGGATGTTCCAGGAAGTGCATTTCAACACTATGCTAAACAAATTTGTCAGAGATTCGGTAAGTTGAAAATATGCCAGGGGACCCCAGCATGTGTCTGGTGGACCATAGCAAGAAGTATTACATCCAGCCTTCCTCTTGCTGTCCAGAGAATCCTTAAGCTCTATCAATCTAGTCTCAATCAAACGTTTTTAAATATTTGTATCCTGCAAAGGAGTCTTGATTACATGATGAAAGATTCAGTGTGGCTGAAAGATGTTAAGGCAACAGCCTGGAGTCAGGGATGAAAAGAATCACAAGTGGGAGGAGAACTATTCCACATCAACCGGATGCTGACTTTGCCTGAGAACCATTATCATAATAACTCTTGGAATCTCCAGAAGTTCAGTGGAAGTGAAAAGTTCTGTCATTCACTGTGGGAAACACTTTATATGAGTGCACTTTAAGGTTAGATCACCAGGGACAGCATTCTGAAGCCCATGTAGCAGAAGTACAAAATGTAAGGGTGAAATATCCTACTGGATTGAATCTGTGCCCCATCTAGTCCTGCAGTCTGTTCCCTATAGTGGCACAAGGAAGCTATAGCTTGCTCTGCTTGCAGTCTTCCAACACAATTTCCCCCCATTCACTTCACCTCACATCAAAGTGAATGGGATAGAACTTTACAGTCATGCAAATGGAGCCACTTTGAATGTGCTAGGCTTCATATTGCTTTGAATTTGCTTTGAATCCCTGCCACCACCAGCCGCACCTCAAAATCATCTCTGAATCTGCTCTGAATATTTGAACAAAGGCACAAATGCTTTAACTTTGCATTCCCATGATTTAAATGAATTGCCCTAACCCCTTTTTTAAACCATTCCACATGATAGCCAAGATCACATCTCATGGGAATGAGCACCAAAGTTTGACTTCGAGTGGTGGGAAAAAAACACACTAAGGCTGAATCCCCAAAAGACTTATTAGCCCCTCTCGGATTCCTCTGCAGTCACTCTGTTATAGCTGACTTTAAAAGTCCCCTCCACTTCCAGAATAAGCGTCCCCCTGGCAGCCGCGATCTAAACGGACTTTCCGTCCCCGTGGTAGCAGTTTTCTCTTTCCAGGCATTTCCCCCCCCCCTCTCTTGTTAAAAGGAAACATAGCCAGATCTCCGTCTCTTGAAACTGCTCCCCCCCCCCCCCAGCAAAGCAGATAAGCGCTCATTCTGTCAATTTCATTCACTTTCAGCAGTTACTTTCACTTTGTTCTCTGTTAGAAAAGGATTTTCTGCCCCGGTAAAGTCAGCGGCTGGAGGATCGGGAGCGCGATCCTTCGCTCATTGTCTTTTAAGGCTTTCACAGATCACTGATAACAATGTTGCAATTCTGAGCAATTCTGGCTCTTTTTACAAAGGAAAGGAAGCGAACCTGCTGCATTTCTCAGATGTGTGAATGCTTTTTGGCTGTGTGTGCAGGCAAGCAATTCCCGCCCCTTTTGCCACGGAGCGTCCTCAAGGCAGATATAGCGAGCAAAACCCGCAAATCGCCGAAAGAGCGCTGAAACTCTTCTTTAAAGTGCACGTATTTTATTGCGGGTGTCTCACTTTGCTAAGCTCCCTAAGCGCCTTGTAAAGCCCGGAATGGGGACGCTCAGAGGCAAAAGGGGTGTCCTGACACACTTTAAATTCCATGGGGACAGGAATTTAGCCTTGATTTCTCCAAGCTTTAACTTCCGTGAGCCAGTTTGGTTTAGTGGTTAGGAAGCAGGAATTGTATCTGGGAATACGAGGTTTGATTCCTCGCTCCTCTGTAAAGACTGCTAGGTGACCTTGGGGTAGTCACTGCTCTCCTTCTGAGCTCTCACAGCCCTACCTACCTCACAGGGTGTTCTGTTGTGGGGAGAAGAATAGAAAGCTTTGCCAACCACTTTAAGTCCCCTTAAACGGGTGAGAAAAGCAGGGTAGAAAAGCCAACTCTTCTTCTTCTTCTTCTTCTTCTTCTTCTTCTTCTTCTTCTTGAGTGGTGTCTGGTTCTAGTATTTTGGGAAAGGGAAAATATTTTTCTGTCTCTGCTTTGACCACCCCATACATAGTTCTTTTACTCTATTTTGTCTCCTGCTGTCATATTTCTAGACTAAAACACTCAGATGCTACAACCTTTCCTCCTAAGGAAGCTCCTTCAGCCTTGATCATCTCTTGATCATCTTAGTGACCCTCCTTTGTACTTTCTACTACATCCTTTTTGAAATGTAGTGACCAGAACTGCACAGAATGTTCCAGATAAGGTCACACTAACACTTTGTATAAAGGTATTATAATATTAGCATCTCTGTTTTCAATAACATTTTTTGTTGTTATCCTTAACATGCTATTAGCCCTTTCAAAGAAAATATTGAATGCTCATTGAGTGGACACTGTCATTAGATTGTTTACCATTATTCCAAGATCCCTTTCCTGATAATCATGATCAGCCATGATCCCATTAGTGTATATGAATGGTTAGGAATTTAACTCAAATATGGCCTAACTTTACATGGTCACTAGTTCATATCAAATGACATGTGCCTTTTTTCATGCCCAGTGTGCAGAGATCCCTTTGAAGTAAGGATGTACATGAATGTATTTTTGACATAGGAATCCAAGTAGATTTGAATGTCAAAAAAATCAGATCCGATTTGGATATTTAAGATCTAAATGTCAGAAGCTGCAGAGTCCTTGTGGACTCAATTCGATTCGAATCTGATGTCGTCATTTGAACTCAAATATGGATTTTCAAAATCTGATACGGATTTTCAAATAATTTGAATCTGTCATATACAAATCTGCATGAAAATTATACGTATCTTATGCTTAAATATGGGATTAAAATGGGATGCATACGGGATAATATGGGATGCATACAGATTTTTACGTAATGTGCACAGAGACATATAACAGATACAAATGTTGTCAACATTCCTATCTAACATTTGAACTCATGGATTCAAATGTTGCGGATTCGAATCAGATTTTATGAATAATGAGTAAGTAGCAACATCTGGGTCCTCCAGCTTCCTTGTTCTGTTGTGCAGAGAGGATGACTAAAGATGAAAAGTGGAATTAAAAGCCATCTAGCCTTGAGTGTCATCAAACTACCATCTTAAGAAGCATTGATGACATGTTTACCTATTCTTCACTGATAGCTATTCAAGGGAGCAGCTCTATGGACTGTATTTTAAATAATGTCAGGTTGCTATGTTCTTCTCATCTCAGTGGGTTCATCTTAGGTTTCCTTAGAAAGCAAAACAAACAAACAAAAACCCTAAAATCATAAGAGGCATTTTGCTTTTGAACATATCTTGAATTTATGGGGGCTGGGAAGGTGGATATGTTACAGGTGCTGAATTTGTCAAAATGCAGCAAAATCTGCTATATAGCTTTCCATTTGTTCCTTTTAGCTTAAATTGGGTTATAATCCATTTAAATATTAATTTTATCCCAGAATTATTTTTCTGAAGAGATCCTCTTCACAGTGGCTTCCTCTACATTTTAGAGCTCCAGAGAATGGGGTTCTAAGTAAGGATGTGCACAAATATTCAAAATATTCATTGTTCGTATGAATTTCGACATTCGTATACAAATCCAATGCCCAGACATTCAAATTTCTGAATTTAAATAAAAATGAATATGTCAAATTATCCGTACGAATAATTCATATGTGTACGGATACTTTTGCATCTTGTGTGCATCTGTACACATCCATATGGGATGCGTAAAATACGTGTGAGATATGGGTGTACCTGTAGGTATACAAATGTCAGAATTATTTGTGCAAATACATACGAATGTATTTGTATCGAATCAAATGTCCAGACATTTGTTTTTTCATTATTCATATACATTTGAATATTTGATTCATTACGAATTGAATTCAAAAATTGCATTTGTAGTTCTAAGACATTTGTCTTACAAATCCTGGTTCCCATTAGCAGTTGTAAGAAGCCCACGGATTCTGCTTCCCTGTTTATGTTGCATTCTCATGGACAGACTTCCTGATTTGACCCTGGAACTCCTTCTGGTGAATACTTAAGGGTAAGGTTTGGCAGTGGTACTATGTACTCTGGTTTTCTACCTGTTTTTGGTGGGGTGACACCCCCCCCCCTTTATTGGCCCTCTCCAGATGGGCAAATATTCCCATTACAGTGCTGCTATGGAGAGATTGCATAGACCTCACAGTCAATCCTCCCAGAGTCCTGCTCTCCCCGCCCAAAGTGCAAAATTCAGCACTGATTGCAGGTTTTCCAGCAATGGCACTTTTTAGGCTACTGTGCACATCCGGGAGATAGATGGTGGCTGAATTGCCTAGATTTAACATCATAAAAATGTGCAAAGATAACACTGGCTATAGGTCTGACTATAGGTATCGCTGGCTATAGGTATCACTGGTAGACCTGTTTAACCTTGGTCTTCAGTAACTTCGCATGACCCTGACCCAGATCACAGGAGGCATGCAGAAGTCATGCCTTCTGTGTTCAGGACTACTTGGATGTGCCTTTCAGTGGTACACCATAGTGTGCTGCCAAAAACCATCCCCCAGAGGCTCCAAGCCTATGCACAGATGTGCTGATCCAAACCCTTGCCTTCCTGTGATTTGGATCAGTGGGATGGCCTATTCCAGACTCACTGATGCAGATTAAAGACAGATAAGTGCAGAAAGGGCCATAGCCTATCCTGTCAAACAGGACTAACATTAGAACTCTGTGGAAGAAGGATAAAGCAGAAATGAACAAAATGTAAATAAATATATTCCTCTGAAGGATGTCAGATTTTTGTCCAAGAAAATATTTTCATGATTCATTTGGCAAAGTTTTTCTCAAGGCCACCTACTCTGACTGACTTGGAGCTCTCAGTTCTGCCTCATCCATCACATCAGTCTGGCTTTTTTAAAAAGGGGGAAAGGAAAAGGAAAAGGAAAGTCATCCCCTTTCGTGTAGCCACTATCTAGAGGGTTTTGTGTCAGCAGCAATGGAATGTTCTCATCATTTTCAAAGTCATCATTGTGCCGCATAGAAGAGCTTTAACAAGCAAACTTGGCTATGGCTAAAATAGCATAATTTTATGACTTCATTGTCTGGCAGGCTAGTCTCTGTAGATGTTATTTTGGCTTTCTTTAAAAAAAAGACTTTGTAGCAAGATATAATCTTGTCTAGAGACTAGCATTTTCTCATGGTATCTGCCTTTCTACTTAGAATAATCTCATTTATTTATCTGAGTGTCGACTGAAGAAGAAAAGATATGCAGAAAACAATCTTTACCCAATTAGCTTGGTATCCTGCTGTTACCACTAAATTCCATTTCTCTCGTGGCTTTTTAAAATAATAATAATAATAATCAGGGATATTTTTCTGACTGTCCTCAAAATTAGGAGAGTCCCAGTGGCAGCCCACTGAGCAGAGCATGGTCCAGGATCTGTCCTGGGGAGGATTCTGGAGTCTGTTCATTTGTTTGTTAAAAGGGTTAGTCGAATGGGGGTCCTGGCAGCACTTTTCTAGACGATGCAGTGAAAGTATAAAACTTAATGATTAATGTCTGCTGCTGGTTTTAATTTGGCTTCATAGTTCTCTTCTGTTTAATTCAGCAAAGAAATCTTCCTGGAAAAAAAAAATGTGTGGCTTTCTTCTCGGACTCAAAAAACTCTCATGGATTGGAAACAAAGTGGTGCAGATAAAAACATAGTTTGGGGAAATAAAAGTGAGGCTCCTCACCATCCTGTATTCTTGAAGGTCGTTCTCATACTTGATCTTTGTGTCCCATAACTCACTGCAAAATGGGTTGGGTTGCCACTGAAGTGGTTGGCAAGGCCTGGCTGCTGCCTCTAATGAGCCCTCTGAGGCAGTGCTGAGACTCCAAAGGTTGACAAATTTTGTTCCTGACTTCTCTTCCCATCCCATAGATGGGAAAGGTGTGTGATGAACTAACCTTGACTAGCGCTTGCACTTGACTAACAGCCTAACCCATGTGTGATCAAACACTCACCTGTGTTCAGTCGCAGGGCTGTTCCTCTTCTGAGTGCCGCCATCTTGAGTGTGGCACCCTCCAATACTGAGTGTGCATCAGCACCATTGCTGTGACGACACTGATGCTCTGGGCAGTGGCAGCTGCATCAGTTGATGTTGCCATGACAATCTGGATGCTGTGTGTACAGCCACAGCCACACTGTCACTTGTTAAGCTGCCCCCAGAAGAGGGTGTGGACACAGCATCCAGGCACTTCTGGTAAGCCTTTCCTGGGAAGCGTGTGGATTGCTTTTTAGGAGCCCATGCGCCTTTCCGCGCTGGCTCTAAAAACGGAATTAGAGCCTGTTTGGGGAGGGATTAAGATGTGGCTTCCACAGTGGACACCACATTGTAGCCCCTTTGTGGATGCCACGTCCGCATTTTGGTGATCTAGACTGGTTTCTTAAACTGTTTTTGCTGCTGAAATCCTACCCAGATGTAAGACCTAAAACATTAGGTCTTACATCTGGCTTTCCCCCTGAAACCATTTCGGAAGCAAACGCTTCTGCAACGGCAGGGGAAAAGCCCGATTGCCAGCGCGTGCCCAGCTGTCAAAGAGGGAGAGCCCATGCTCTCCCTGTTTGACAGATGGGCACTCCTCCTGGCCTCCGCCATTGGCTCCTTCAGAGCCGGCATGGTGAGGCTGGCAGCCAGCTTTGCTGGGTTCCCCTTTGCCCGAGAAGGCGCGATGGTACCTTCTTGAGCAAGAGGGAAGCTGCAGCTGCTACTCTCCCTCTTGGACAGGGCAGGGCCTCCTGAGTCTGGTCTGGGACTCTCCAATCCGACCCTGCCTCCGCCACCCCGCATGTGTGCGGATGCATGGGGCCTCCGATAATCTATCCCTCTCTGGTACAGATTCTTTTTTAAAAAAGATCTGTTTTCTGGTGGCATGTGCAAAAAGGCCCCATAGCTGGATCACTCCAGGGAAGGCAGTAGCCACCACCAGTACACTGCAGCATTGGAGAGATGAGGATGGACCTCACCAATGAGCGGACCAGAGGCCTTTTCGCACAGGCCTTTCCGGTACGCGTGGAAGACAGCTCCGGACGAGGCATTCGCATTGCCCGAGCGGGGCTTGCGCCGCCTTGTGTCCGGAGCTGTCTCTCGCGCGTTCCAAATGTAGAGCACTTTGAAGTGCTCTACATGCATTCGGGCGCGGACGAACTGCCCGCAGGCGTTCGGGAGGAGAAGGATTCGCGCTTGCTTCTCGCTCCCGAACAGCCGCGGGCCCGCCTCCCCCGCCGGCGCAGGTTTGGCAATCAGCTGTTTGACAATCAGCTGATTGCCGATCTGCCTCCGCAGCTGTCTCCGCGCCCCTGGCCGGCCTTTGCCGGCCAAGACAGTTCCGGGCGCTTTTATCGTTCACACACAGGCGCGCCGGAACACGTTCCGGCGCGCCTGTGTGTGAACGGTGAAAGCACCCGGAGCTGTCTTAAGCTTCCCGCCTGAACGCGTTCCGTTTGGAACGCGTTGCAGTGCGAAAATCCCTCGGAGCTCCCTAGGAGGTAAGTCTGGAGACAAGATTGGAGAGGGAAGTATAATAAGTGCACAGTGCAAATAGTCATGTGACAAACCGCAGTTATAACTAGTTACTAATTTGGACACCTGGAGCAATAACAGGAAAGAACTTGCCCAGGTGATTTTTCTGCCTGTGACAAAGCAGGAAACTCACTTCCCTGACTCACTTCTCTGTTTCATGATGCATCATATCCAAAGCTGCACAAGTGATAAAGAAGATCCTGAATTTGTTCCTATGGCAGCGAAAGGGAAACCTTTACAAGGTTTTCCTCATATCCTTACTTTTCATGACTCCAGTATTATATCATCATTCAAACCTGGATACCCATATGCATATTTGTGCCATGCGTGGACTGTTGTCATGCTGCTGGGGTGCCACTACAATACTGGAATGGCACTAGATGAATACAATTTTCACAACAGTTTTTAATACTGATTAAATGACTGATTGTAAAACATAAATGACCAAGTTAAGTCATTTTTAGAAATATTGATACCAGACAATATCGATCCAAACAAAGATCTATTAAGGCTAATAATCTGGAGTCAAGGCAATTAGTTAGCACCTACCAAGAATTCTAAAATATAATAAATTTGATTGCTAAATTTGTACAAAATGATCAAATAAATGGGAAACACTTCCTAATGAAACACATGGACACATTTGGTCGATAGTTTTATTTCACTTTTTTGTGCAGAAGGAGAGTCTGATATTTTTGGCTTTCAAACTCTGTGGCAATAGACTGAGGTAGTATCCAGATTAGCAGAATGAAATCTGCTATAAGAGAAAAAAGCAGAGCTTCCCTGCTGCGAATCTACAATGCACCATCCAGACTTTAGCAGCCTCCTCACAACTTTCTCAGAGAAAGCTGCAGTACTTTTGTGGTGCCCACGGTGAGGCGTGTATCACATGGGATGGAGCCGCCAATGGGAGCTGAGCTGCAGGCTCAGCTCTTGTTCACTCTTCTCGCCATCCTGTCTGGGCTGGCGGGAATATTCAAATTTACCTGATATGATGGAGCGAGTGCTCATCGTTCTGCAGTAGATAAATTCGAAGTAGTGACGGCATTATGTGCTGCCGCTATGCAGTACTGAGCGTCAGGTGTGACGACCACGCCCTAACTATCTGTAAATCTGGACACACCCTGACAGTCATATACTGATCAGGTTTTTGAATCACTGACTCAGTTATGGATTATCATAAACTACAATAACAATACTAATGCAGTGACTGATTTTGTCTTTAAATAATAAACTAAGGCAGCATCCACATGCTTGTTTTTTAAGTCGTTCTGTGGTTCACAGATGGGTTTGTTCACAGGTTGGCCTGCCCCTCCCAACTTCATGAATATTCCAGGCTAGACGAGGTGGATTTGACATGGGATGAGAAGGCAAGGGCCAAATGCTGCCCTCTCTGGCTGTGGTCACACTTAAGGTTTAATCCAGCTTCAGTCCACTTTCAGAGTGAGAGAATACATCAGCCAAGAGACAAGGTGTTTTCTTTGAGGATTAAATAACTCAGAAAATTCACCTTTGGGATAGATCATGTAGAAAGGAAATTATTGGTCACTTTGCTGATGTGTTCTCTTACTCTGAGGGTGGGCTGAATCTGGATTAAACCTTAGGTGTTAACACAGCCTCTTGATACACTTTTGAGCTGCTTTTTATTTTATTTTTTTTGCTACATTAGAACACAGCTTTAGTGATATTACGTGTTAAGCTATTTACATAAACCACATTGGGAAAAGGATGAAGTTTCCATTCCAAAGTTACAGGCAAAGTTAAACATGTGAAAAACCATACAGATAGTGCTAAAAGCATAATTGATAACTACTTTTTAAAAAATGCAAGTCAGAATCCATGTGTAATGCTACATAATCAAATGTGCACAATATTTTGTTTGGATTTATTTCACAGCTCTGGATTAGGTGATATAACTCACTTTAAGACACCTGCTGGGTCTATAGTTAGTAATGACACCAATATGATGCCAGTATCATAGCATTTTAAGGACTTTTTGTCAAGCACAGCATGAGCACTTGTGTTACTGGGCTGTAACGAATGGCAGTTAAATTGCTTTGCCATTCCACATCAAAGAAACACCACTGCGTCACACTGAGTCCACACAGTGCATATGAGAACATAAAGTTAACAACATAAAACTCCAGAGAAGCCTTGCTAGATTGGGCCACAGCCCAACTAGTCCAGCATCTTGTCTCACATAGTAGCTTACCAATTGGTTCTGGGTATCTCAAGCAGAATACAAAGGCAAAACCTTCACTGGCCCTCAACTTTTTGAGGTATCCTGTCTGTCTCTTCAACCTGGAGGCAGTATGGCCCTTTCTTAAAGCTATTCATGCTTATTGGCGTGGCCACCTCTTCTGGTAATCATAAATATTATTTCTGGTGAAATAAATACTTCCCATTGCTAATCCTAACTCACCTGCCCTTCAGCTTCATAGAGTGCCCCCTGGTTCTAGTGCTGCACAGTGGAGAAAACAATTTTTCTCTATCTCTTTCACATCATGCATGATTTCATATACTTCAGTCTGTTCACCACATAAATGCTGTCATTCAAGGCCGAAGAGGCCCAGACTTTGAAGTCTGATTTCATAAGGAAGGCGTTCCAGCTCCCTGATCACTCTGGTTGCCATTTCCTGCCCTCTTCCTAGTTCCACAATTTCCTTTCTGAGCTGCGGTGACCAGAACTGTACACAATATCCCGAATAGGGTCTAGCCACAGACTTGTAAATAGGCACCACAGTGCTTGCTGGCTTATTTTCCATTCTCTTCCTAATTACCCCTAGTACTGAATTTGCTTTTTGCACAGCTGTGTAAGGGGTTGACACCTTCATTGAGCTGTCATGACAATCAAACTGGCCCCTTTTCTGGCACAATCCTTACAAGAGATTCCTCCTTTGCACGATGTGTTTTTTTTTCTTATTATTATTCATTGGTGGGAGCTCCTTGCTCCAAAAAGGAGATAAGGAAGGCACCTTTTTTCTGCACGATCTTCCCAATCTGAGCTGCTTCTACCCAGAACTGAGGCATTTTCGCACTACACTCATTCCATTTGGAATGGGTGTAGGACGGGAAGCCTAAGACACTTCAGGACGCTTTCAGCATTCACACATAGGAGCGCAGGAATGCGTGTAAATGCATTCTGGCGCGCCTGTGTGCGAATGCTCAAAGCATTCTGAAGTGCCTTAGCCGGCAAACGCCGGCAAGGGGCGGGGAGACGGCTGCCGAGGCTCCCGCAGCCGGCAAAGCAGGCAATCAGCTGATTGTCAGCCAGCGCCGGCGGGGGAGGGGAGCCCGCGGCTGTCAGGGAGAGAGAAACATGAGCGAATGCTTCTCTCCCCGAACGGCTGCTGGCGCTTCATCCGCGCCGGAACGGATGTAGAGCACTTTAAAGTGCTCTACATCTCTAATGCGTGCAAGACAGCTCCGGACACGTCGGAGCGCAAGCCCTGCTGCGGCAATGCGTATGCCGCGTTCGAGGCTGTCTTGCATGCGTTCGAAAACCCCGTGTGCGAAAAAGGCTCTGGAGGTGCAACCACAGTCTCTCTATACTGGAATATATTCAATGAATCCCAACCCATTAAAATGATTGTACTTGCTTGCTGAGGCATTTTGACGATTACATTTTTACTTCACAACACTTTTATTGTATTGTGAATATATGTTTGGATACATTTTCTGTCATCCAATTTTTTTTTATTTTAAAAAAATGTTTGACACCAATCCAAAATTTTGGACAGAAAGCAGTTTCTATTTTTCTAGTATGTTCTGTAACAAATAAACTGGGTGTGCAATAGAGCAAGGAGGTGACCCTTTTCTTCAAGAGTAGCTGGTGTGGGTTTGCACCCTCTCCCCCTGACAAATGGTTTTGTATGCAGCTAGGAAAACATAATTGCTTGACTTCAATTTTCAGCCACTTTTCCTGTTCTGTTTTATTACTCTTTCAAGGTTTAGAAAGACGTTTTTTTTTCTGGATTCATGCCAGGAATAGTTGTTCCTTTGCAATCCCATCAAGAAACCAAGAAATGCTATTTTTGTAGAAAAGAAATCCCACGGAAAAGAAAAGAAAACAAAAAATCCCATTCACACCACTCTATTTCTAGCCTTGCTTTTAAGGCTTTGTCTTCTCAAAGCAAAGTATACTATGTTAAGTCCTCTCAGTATGGTATCTTGGTGGAAGGCAACCAACATGAATGACTAACCATCCTCCTTTTCTTGCTTTAGAACATTTTAATTGTAATCTAGCTATTCTAGCATATTTGATATACATCCAACACATTTCGAAAGGCTGCACTAAAATGACTCTTTAAGACTTTATACAAAATAGTGAGTCAGAACTGGATTCCTTTCTCCAGGTCTGAGTCACAAGATCACTCCCTGCAGTGTGAAAATCAAATCTGGTAGGTAGGCTGAGGAGAATGGGGGAGAGTTCAAATAAGTTAGTGACGCCTTGGGCCAGTTTGGTCTAGTGGTTAGGGAGCCGGACTCTTATCTGGGAATACCGGGTTCGATTCCGCCCTCCCCCATGAAGCCAGCTGGGTGACCTTGGGCTAGTCACAGCTCTCCTTCTGTGCCCTCACAGCCCCACCTACCTTACAGGGTGTTCTGTTGTGGGGAGAAGAATAGAAAAGCTTTGTCAGTTACTTTGAGTTCCTTTAAATGGGTGAGAAAAGTGGGGTAGAAAAGCCAACTCTTCTTCCTCTTCTTCTTCCTCTTCCTCTTCTTCCTGCACTTGGCCTTGTTCTGGAACATATTTCAGAGCATGTGGGCGTTTTCCACATGCTAATGCAGACTATGGCAGGTCCCATCTGGGTTCTGTCATAGGCTGCATCCCCAAGGAAGCAATGTTGTGTGAGACTGGCTTGCTTGTGACCGGGTGCAGGACTGAAGCCGAATCTTGCCCTTCCCCGTCCCATGACCATTAACACGGGCTGCATCTGAATCTTCCAGTCCCCAAGCACTTGAGCTGTTTTGTACACCTCCACTTCACCTGGGAACCAAGCCTCTGCCCTGCCAGCTGTGATCATGCATGGGGTGTGTGTTTGTTTCTTGCCATGGAAAGGGGAGTAAAACCAAGCCAATCTCCTCCTCAAATAGCCCAGGACCATCCCCATACGCAGGCTCAGCTCAGACCAAATTGCCCAAACCATGGTGAAAACAATTTTTTTCCAGGACCAAATTTGGTCTTGGTTTGGTCCTGGTTTGTGCGATTTGGTCCGAGAAAATCAGACCAAATAAAAAATGCATGGGGATGGCCTCTCCCAAATCTGATTTCGATTCAGGGCAAAATGTGCATGGGGACACTAGCATGTGGATAGCACACCCCTTTTCTGAGATATGTTCCAGAATACGGCCAAGTGCAGAAAGACCACTTCTTTTGAGCAATTATCTCTCAGGCCTCCATCCATTATAAGCAGCCAGATCACAGGCATTTCCGCACTGAATCGCGTTCGAAACCGAACGCGTTCAGGCGGAAAGCTTAAGCCAGCTTCGGGCGCTTTCCCCGTTCACACACAGACGCTCCGGAACGCGTGTAAACGCGTTCCGGAGCGTCTGGGTGCGAATGGTCAAAGCGCCCGAAGCTGGCTTAGCCGGCAAACGCCGGCCAGGGGCGCGCCGGCGGCCGCGGAGGCAGATCGACAATCAGCTGTTTGAAAAACAGCTGATTGTCAAAGCCGCGCGGCGTCGGAGGCGAGCCGGCAGGCGATCGGGAGACAGAAGCGGCGCGAACGCTTCTTCTCCCGAACGCCTGCGGGCGGCTCGTCCGCGTTGGAACGCGTGTAGAGCACTTCGAAGTGCTCTACATTTCGAACGCGAAAAAGCCAGCTGCGGACACGTCGGAACGCAAGGCGCGCGCGGCCAATGCGGATGACGTGTCCACAGCTGGCTTTTTCGCGTTCCATTTTCCCCCGTGCGAAAACGTCTCACATGTGATCTATCCACCATGCAGTTTGGGCTGCTACTAGTTTGTTGCCAGCCCTCTGCTTTTAGATCCACAATCAGAAACACACACGTGATCTATTCATGGGATATTCCTCCATACAAGCTGTGTAGATCTAATTTTCTTAGATTGTATAGGATGTCTCAATCCTGGGAATATCCAAGCTGCAGTACTTGTCCTGGAGGTTCATTTAGCTGAAGCTGTAATGGGCAGGAGCTCATTATTCATAATGGTGATGCATGGTGCTTTGCCTTGAAGAACACCGAAGCAATGGATTTGATATGCATGGACGCCAAGACAGTTGTGTCCCTTCTCATTCATGACCTGAGCCCTTTCTGCACTAGCCCTTATTCCAGAGTATATCTTGGGACAGGGGTCTGTTGTCCAAATGCTAATGCAGGCTATGGAAGGCTTCAGCTGGCATCTACCATAGTCTGCACTACCATGCAGATAACAAGTCCATGTTCTGAGATACTTTCCAGAAAAAGCCCAAGTGCAGAAAGGCCCCTGGTATTGAGTTGGCCAGTTGGCATATCCTGGGTCCTTGTTCTGGCTGATTGATTATACAGATTGGGAAGTTCAGAACTAGGGATGTGCACAAATGTTGTTTTTAAATATTTGATTCATATCAAATTGAATGTAAGAAAATTTGTATTCATTCAAATAGATCCCCTTTGAATGTGAAAGGATCCGTATTTGATACAAATGTTCAATCCCATATGAATTCCATACAAATACCATACTAATATATATGAATAGCATATGAATCCCATATGAGTGCATACAGATAGCATATGAATCCCATACGAATCCTATGCAAATCCAATACGAAGCTCAGGCCTTTTGCATGAGGCCGTCTGGAACACATCTAGGACATGCCGGGACACTGCATTCGCATGCTTGGGGCGGCCAGATCCATTCCAGGCCACCTCAAGCGTCCCGGCGTGTCCTAGACACGTTCGAAACATAGAGCACTAAAAAGCGCTCTACACGTAGCGCTCCGACCATCCCCGGCCGTCCAGGGAGGGAAGCGTTCACACACGCCTCCCTCCCTGACAGCTGCAGGACACGCCTCCTGCCACGATTGGTCGAAAATCGGCCAAACAGGTGGCAGGGCCGCACAATTCACTTACCTTGCCAGCCCCAGGGTTGCCATCTACCATGGTCTGCACAGGCACACAGACTCTGGTAGATGAGACCCAGGCTGACCACATGGGTCCTGTCTACCGGGAGTGTGCACACCTGCGCAGACCGCAACAAATGGCAACCCCGGGGCCGGCACGATAAGCGATCGCAAGTGTGTGTGTGTGGGGGGGAGAGTGTGGCTCGTTCCCAGCAGGGGAAGACACCCAGTTTGGCCTTCCCTCGCCCCTTTCCAGGGCAGGGGGAGGTCGGACTGCCAGCTGTCTATGGGCCAATCAGAAGTCACACCGTGCACGCGGTGCCGCCTGAGCCAGGTCATTCGGACCCAGCACAGGCAGCAGGTAGGTTCATGCATGCACGCTCCTCCCTGGGCCCCGGGGTGGGTGGGGGGTGGTGCCAGATGGGTTCCTGCCAGCTGTAAGGGACCCTATCAGGTCCCCTACAATGTGCAGGAACTCAGGGAAGGACCCTGACAGGTCTGCTCGCTCCTTGGTGTTCTCACCCAATGAAAGGCAGGCCTTTTCAGACTAGGACAGCCTGGGACGCTTACCCTGTTTGCACATAGGCAGGTAAGAATGCATCCCAAACTGTCTTAGCCTAAGTGCATTACAGCCGTTTTGGCATTTCCAACCTCCTCTAATCCACCTTTTCTAGCACAAAATGTTCATGAGAGCAGGGAGGGGCAGACTGGTGTGTGAATAACCCTACTTCCAAGTTTTCTGTAAGCTGCCTCAGAGGTGCTTTTGCTTGCTGTGTCTGATCATAGCCTCAGTGTAATAAAGGCCCTACTTTCAAGCAAGCATAGTCAGGAGACTGCCACTCCTTCCTACCAAATTGACTGGGGTCTGAATTGATCATCTGTGTTTGCCTCTTGCCCTATTTGCAGGAAAAAAAGTCTGAAGATATATCACGGCTCTTATTTATGTTTCTAGTCTCTGCACTCAGTTTTGTTTGAATGATAGCATCACATGGATCTCATTGAGGCATCTGTCTGTGAATGTGGCCTTTAATGGCTGACTTGTGTGCTTCCGTTTGAAGTGTGAGGCTATCATTTCATGAACAGTAAATTAGAAGTCATATTGGATGCTCCTGACTCTCTGCTGGTAAGGTATCCTTTTAGAATAATATAGATGCCACTGAAGAAATACCTATTGAAGGGCAATGCATGCATTCAACCATTCATTCAATAAGATGCACCACAATGACTGCAAAAGAATCATTTAGTGATGTTTGCTGAGAAGAGTAGGTGTTGTTTTTAAAAGCCTTTGCTTTCAAGCACTGGGGATTTAAAAGTAACATTTAAAGCCATTGTTGAAGCCGCTTGGCCTTTGGTCATTGCTATCTTAAATAAAACAAGGCATTCTTTCTTCACTGGATGTCACATCCATACATCATAAAACAAGTTCAATTCACCACTGGTAATACTTGTCACTTCATGTTCAGGAAAAGATGCTTACACTTTAAGTAATTATTGTGATCCATTTTTAAATGGAAGTGTATATGTAGGCCATTAGTCAAGATACTGCTGTAATCTCTGATGACAGAATGCATGGATTTGTGAAGAGGAAATTGTATCTGAACAGCAGGGCATCAATGGATTTCTGCATTACAATGCTTGTTCTTAAACTGCTGTCCTGCTTTCCTCTTCTGCACTTTCTGGTTTGAGATCTGACTGCAAAAGGAAGCTACAGTCATGCAACTCCTGTACTAAGAAATAAAAACTCAAAACCAAGAAAATTTGAGTGGTACAAGGCAGGCTAATGTACATGTCCAGGCAAATAATTCACATTCTATGCCTACTGGTTGAAACAAAACATTATGGTTGCAGCTACACCATTGGAACTGAACACTCCTAGAAAGTTCCTCAGCCTGGTGGGAAAGTGTGTCTACCCCCATTGGGCAGGTAGCCCCCAAAGTGCAAAATCTATCTTTGGAGACACTCTTCACATACAGTGTGGGAGGGTAGATTTTCCCCTCCTTTCCCTCCTGGCCCCAGCTTGCCATTGGAGGCAAAGCCAGGGGCAACATCCCAGGGGACAATTTCAGCCAAGTGTGATTTAGTGCCAGGTTGAACATACCTGCATTCTGAGGCCATTTTCACTCCGAAATGTCAGACTTGAAGAATTTGAAGTCTCTGAGCCTGAGAGACACCAGCTGTGTATATGGCCTGCCTTCTGCAAGGCCACCTTACTGTGGTTGTTTGGAGCCAGACTGTGATCCTTCTTTTACTTCTGAACTAATGTGCATAGTGCAGATTCTTCTTGCTGGCGTATTCACTGTTTGTTTCCCACTAACAGGCATTACTAATGATCCGTGAACTAAAGTGGTGTCTTCAATTTCTAGCATATTTCTAGACTGAACCTTGTTTGGGGTGCTGAGAAAAGTAGGAGTCAAGACTGTATTATCAATGTCCTAGGCCATTCCTCCACTTAGCTTGTAGGATGCCTATAGGCACCTGATGAAGGGCTCAATGCCTACCTGAGGTACCCAGGCCATAGGCACAAAATCATATTCTTTGGAGGATACTCTTCACAGGAAAGCTCCCAGTGACTTAGTGGGATGGATGCTTCTGCCAAGGTATCCATCACTAGGCAAATCCCACCTTATGTGTAGCTGCAAGGCCTCAACAGTGACTTGAGATCTGTTGTAGACTTTCCACAGACCTGGACATTTTCCCCAGACCTGGTGGAGCCTAGTTCTTGTCCATAATGCTGCAATTTACCTCTTGACTCTATCTTATACCATCTTGTGTTTTTTTGAAGGAAAGGAAGTGCAGGAGTCTAATAAATAAAATGGCTCTTCTAATAGATTTAAAGGCCACGTGTAGATTTGAACTTGCAATACAGGAAGATTGGGCTAGACAGTGGCATTTTTCACACTTGGTTAATAAATAAGACCAAAGAGGACCCTAGTATACTTAGATCACATAGGACTAATATTATCCTGGCTCAGGACCCTCCCATCCCAGTTTACTGGTAGACCTGATTGGAGAGGTCTACAACCACCTAACACTGCCTACCACCATTCATTGGTACTTTTGCACCTTGCCTGGAACAAGCATCTTTGGAGCATAAGCACCTTCTTCAAGATTCATTATGGAACCCTGGCACAGGGGTAGGCATGATGCCTTCAAATACTATTTGGTAAAGACTTGCCCTTGTGCACTGGATACAACATAGGAGTGACAAGAGGGTGGGGCAATCACTGCCAAGGGTAGGTGGTGCCTGAGATACACTTAGTTGTGTCTGCATTGCTGCTTGGATTGGGCCAGGGCTGTTGGCATTTCCACCCTTCCAAGGCAGACAAGGTCTCTATCTTATCCTGGAACAGTGTGGACCAGAGGCATTTCCGCACTGAATCGCGTTCGAAACCGAACGCGTTCAGGCGGAAAGCTTAAGCCAGCTTCGGGCGCTTTCCCCGTTCACACACAGACGCTCCGGAACGCGTGTAAACGCGTTCCGGAGCGTCTGGGTGCGAATGGTCAAAGCGCCCGAAGCTGGCTTAGCCGGCAAACGCCGGCCAGGGGCGCGCCGGCGGCCGCGGAGGCAGATCGACAATCAGCTGTTTGAAAAACAGCTGATTGTCAAAGCCGCGCGGCGTCGGAGGCGAGCCGGCAGGCGATCGGGAGACAGAAGCGGCGCGAACGCTTCTTCTCCCGAACGCCTGCGGACGGCTCGTCCGCGTTGGAACGCGTGTAGAGCACTTCAAAGTGCTCTACATTTCGAACGCGAAAGAGGCAGCTGCGGACACGTCGGGACGCAAGCCGCGCGCGGCCAATGCGGATGACGTGTCCGCAGCTGCCTTTTTCGCGTTCCGTTTTCGCCCGTGCGAAAACGTCTCAGGATAGTTGGATCACTCCAGGTAAGGTGACTGTGGAAATGCCCAGTTATTGACCCACCAATTGCTTCTGGGCATCCTCAAGCAGAAGACAAAGGCAAAATCTTTACCTGCTCTCAACTCCCTGCAAATTGGCTTTACATATGTAAGAGGAGCCCTGCTGGATTGGGCCACAGCCCAGTTAGTCCAGCACCCTGTCTTGCATAGAGGGCCACCAATTGTTTCTGGGCATTCTCAAACAGGAGACAAAGGCAAAACCTTCCTCTGCTCTCAGCTCCTGCAATTGGCCTTTAGAAGCATCCTGCCACTCTCTACAACTACAGGAATACTGATAAAACCTTATCCTTCTTCAGGGTCTTATTTAGTCACATGTTTCAACACCAACCTTACGTCCCAGTAGCAACAAGTCTTGTGTTACAACCAGCAAGTTGCTTGCAGAGTACCAATGTTATGAAGTGTACACCTGCCTGGCACCCCACAGTCCAAGTGTGGTTTCTTCACAATGTCTGAATCTCTCCAATTAGGCATATGCAGCATATACACCTGGGTTCGGAAACAATCAAAAAGCTGAACACTGAAAAGGTTCTCTCATTTCTTTTTTAAAAGAAATTATTTAGAAAAGTAACATTTTTCTGTGCTGTCAGTAATTCTGCCCAACAGGAGTTCAGCAAGTGTACTTACCTTGGCTTTCCTCATAAAGCAGGATAAAAAGAGAAAACGTAGTCATACATAATAATATACAATTCTTATAGCAAGTGAATAAACTTAGTCATTAAGAAGATGAAGTCTGTTATCACTAAAATGAGTTGGACACTTAAGCCCCCACACAGGCTCTTTCAGGCATTGAGTAATTAAGGTGTACAAAACGCTTCTATGGTAGGTAACCAGAGAGTTTTGCTGGAGTATTTTTGGTTTCAAAACAGGCTAAAATGCATATTGATACTACAATGTTTGCAGAATTGAGAATGAAGAAGAAGAAGAAGAAGAAGAAGAAGAAGAAGAAGAAGAAGAAGAAGAAGAAGAAGAAGAAGAAGGCTTTTCTACCCCCCTTTTCTCACCCATTTAAGGGGACTCAATGCAGCTGACAAAGCTTTTCTATTCTTCTCCCCACAACAGAAACACCCTGTGAGGTAGGTGCGGCTGTGAGAGCTCAGAAAGAAGGCTGTGACTTGCCCAAAGTCATCAAACTGGCTTCAGGGAGGAGTGTGGAATAGGGATGTGCACAAATATTCATAACATTTGGACATTCATATTCAAATTCAATGTTGGCACATTCGAGGATTAACATTTGAATTCTAATTCATAGGAATTCATAGGAAGCTTTGTATGGGATTCGTATGGGATTCGTAGGAAATATGTATGGGATTTATATGGGATTCATATGCATTTGTATGGGATTGAATTTTCGTATTGAACTAGAATATTTCCTTAGCTGAAATATAAATATTGAGTTGAACATTTGCTGATTTGCAAATAGAAGCGTAGGCCTTCTTGCAGTGCAGTTTTCCAACCAGTCAAAAAAGGGCTTGGCAAAATATCTACAAAAATATCTTTATTGATGAAAAAAGCACACAGAAGTGCATTAGAGTCATTTTATCATGATTCGGAGAGCAGTGTTGATTTAACTCAGGACGGGTCACAATATTAATGAAATAATTAAATATCCTGACCCAATCTATGGCTCGGAACACTCCATTTTAGGGAACAGCAAACAGAAGTAAAGGTCAGTGGCATTTATTTTAGCAGTATGTTTGCTGTGCGTGTTTTCAGTACAGAGAAGCTGCAAGGTTGTTGGATTTTGTACGTGCTTTAGATATCTCCCCAGCATCTCAAATAAGGAGTGCTGAGAATTGAAGCATAAAGAATTGACCCAAAGCTCTTAGTGTTTTTAAAAAAGAACAGAAATAGAGTGTGATTTAAATATGTATGGCAATGAATATATACATATAAGGAAGAACAGAATATATCTTGGCACTGTCGTTTTAATGTATGCTTTTATTGTTTTAATATATTTGATTTTAACATACTTGCAAAATTTGCCGTTTTCCCTTGATGCTGTCTTGTAGTTGTCTCTATTTCTATGTTATATTTTTATAGTTTGTTTTATATTTTATGCTTTGCCTTTTTTTTTCTTTTGCTGTTTTTGTTAGACATATGTAATAGGGTAGTATAGAAATCCTAATAAACATAATAAAGCATATGAAATAAAGTGAATAAAGCATGTTCCATGCATGTTCTAATAACACTGAGAAGTGAAGCGTGTCAATCAGAGCCAGAATGGAGATCTCCTTGGGTGCTTCCGCACAGGCCTCTTAACACCCATTAAGCTCACATTGGGAAGCCCGTATCCGCACACACGTACCTACTTAGCACACTTCTGGTGAGGCACATCTGTACATAAAACCCATTAAGCACACATTTGGAAAACCGCGTCCGCACAGGCGGGTCTATTTGGCACACTTCCAGCAGGGCACGTCCACACATGACACCCATTAAGCACACATTTGGAAAACTGCATCCACACAGGCGGGTCTATTTGGCACACTTCCAGCAGGGCACGTCCACACATGACACCCATTAAGCACACATTTGGAAAACTGCATCCGCACAGGTGGGTCTATTTGGCACACTTCCGGCGAGGGGTGTCTGCGCATATCCATCATTAATGTGTGCTTAATGGGGTTTAACGGAACACCACACTGAAGGCAGTCTTAATGGGTGTTTCTGCTCTAGAACCGCATTAATGCAGCACGCGTCCGCACATGGACGGGAGAGTGAACACATTGGGCAGGACAGGAAGTTAGCATGTTGAATGGGGTGGTGCGGCACAGAGCCGCCATGTTGAGAAGGCAGGGCAAGGGCCGCTTGCATACTGAGGTGCACAGCCACCCCAGCGGGCCTAGCCGGAGCTCCCCACCCACTCACAGTGGCCGGGGCCCAGAGCCGAGTGCGGGGCCTGGCTAGTCACCACAGGGACTGCTCGGCCTACTGGGAAGGGCCCACTCGGGGGCACCTGGCGATGCCGGCTCGCTCTGGCATGCCGATAGTAGCAGCGCCAGGTTCGACGCAGGGTGCGGACATGGCTAGGTCCGGGTGGCGGGGGTGGGCATGGCCGGAAAGCAGCGGTGGCTGACGGCTGGATGCTCCAATCACAAAGACCAAGGAGCGGCTGCCCGGGTATCTGTGCTTGCGCGTCCGCACATCCCAGGCAGAATCTGTTCCTCGGAAGCCATCCTTCCCCGCCTGTGCGGACGGAAGGGGCATGGGCAGATCCGCATCTAATGGATGCGGATCTACCAGGAAATGGATGTAGCAAAACTGGATCCACAGAAACTGGATTTAGTAGATCCACATCTATTGCAAACCAGATTTAGTACATCCGCACCTATTCTAAACCGGATTTAGGAAATCCCCCTGGGCCTTTCGGCATTTGCCGCCGAAAACGGATCTATAAGATCCGTTTTCGGCCAAAACATTTTCAAAGGGAAATCCATTTCCAGCAGAAACGGTTTCTCCCAGACCCCGCGTGTACACACATGTGCGGGGCCGTGGCGGCAAGGCCAGATTGGGAAACGGTTTGGGATGGGTGCTGTGCGAGTGCACCAGCACCCATCCCAAATTGGCCCTGCCGGTGCCTGCCCAGCTCTCAGAGAGGCAGAGCGCATGCTCTGCCATTCTGACAGCTGGGCAAGCCTGGCAGCCAGTTACTTTGCCTTGCCCTCGCCAGAGAACGGAGAATCCTCCATTCTCTGGCAAGGGCAAGGCACCCCCACTCCTTCTGTCACCCCAACCCCACGAACAGCCCCCTTCTACATACCTGAGCGCCTCCATTTCGCCTCCATTTCGATCGTGAGTCTCAGAGGGACGGCAGCAATCGCGCACGCGCGCGCCATTGCTCTGACGGCCCCATTAATTTTAAAAATAATAATGATACATTAGCATAAAAAAGTAGATAAAGGAAATATACACATAAACTGAGGAGAGAAGGTCCTCATGAACTCTGCCCATGCTGATTGGCTGAAGGAAAGACTGGACCCTACCCCCCACAGCACAATTCAGCCTCCTTTGAGGAAGTGGAATGCCAGGACAGTCTCAGACTTTATCAGTCCTCTCAAAACAGGACTCCAGCTTAAGATGGCCTAATGGGAGTAGGCCATCTTGGAAAATGAATTAAATAAAATAATATGAGTAACATGACCTAAGGACAGCCTTAGATTGACCTAAAACACTTGTGTGACCATGGCCCTTGTTTCATGAAGGATGTGAAATACCCAAAAGTGTGGCACCCTGCACACATGCACAGCCACCATTATTGTCTGGGTTTAGCCCCACACATGCATAGTGGTCATTCTCAAGATTGTGGGGCACATAAAGAGGCATCTAGACAGGTAAGTGCTCTTGCTTTTTAGGTAAAACCTGGGTTGGGAGTTGATATTCTCACAACAACTTTTGTGTGAGATATCACATCTTGGCTCTGTGTTGGGATTGCCATAGATACATGAGCTGGGATAATCCTGGGCTTTGCACCATATCTGGACACAGCTCTGAAGCAGCAGCCACAGGCAAACCCCCTCAAGTTCAGTTGTTTTTTAACTGGTTGCCAAACTAGACACCATAGACGTTTTCGCACGGGGGAAAATGGAACGCGAAAAAGCCAGCTGTGGACACGTCATCCGCATTGGCCGCGCGCGCCTTGCGTCCCGACGTGTCCGCAGCTGGCTTTTTCGCGTTCGAAATGTAGAGCACTTCGAAGTGCTCTACACGCGTTCCAACGCGGACGAGCCGCCCGCAGGCGTTCGGGAGAAGAAGCGTTCGCGCCGCTTCTGTCTCCCGATCGCCTGCCGGCTCGCCTCCGACGCCGCGCGGCTTTGACAATCAGCTGTTTTTCAAACAGCTGATTGTCGATCTGCCTCCGCGGCCGCCGGCGCGCCCCTGGCCGGCGTTTGCCGGCTAAGCCAGCTTCGGGCGCTTTGACCATTCGCACCCAGACGCTCCGGAACGCGTTTACACGCGTTCCGGAGCGTCTGTGTGTGAACGGGGAAAGCGCCCGAAGCTGGCTTAAGCTTTCCGCCTGAACGCGTTCGGTTTCGAACGCGATTCAGTGCGGAAATGCCTCATGTCCAGCCTCTGCCTGGCAGTGTCTTCTTGGAGAAAGGTGGTTCCTTCTTCTGCAGCTCAGCTTCAGGAAACAGCTTCAGCTGAAAGGAAAAGCTGTGAAGATATTCTTCATTCCCAGCATGATTCCAAACTGATGACAATAGAACAAAAGGAACTTGAGGGAATCGGTCTCTTTATTGACATATGGGGTGATGTTGCTTTCCTTTAGTCCACTGGCTACAGTAAGCTGAAATAGTTGCCAACTGGTAACAGTTTTCCTGATGAAATCTGTCTCCATAGGTGGATGGAGTAGCTCTGCTCCCTCTTTGTCCAGCTACTGTAGATTGGTGGGATGGCTGCCAAAGTTGATTCCCAGAAGGGGTCCCAGAGGCTATTCTTACCTTGTGAACAGCTGTTCCCAACCCAGAATCTTCAGGTTCTGATTCTTCCTTTAAGGCATATAAGAACTCTACTTTGGCCATAACCCAGATAACCTCCCCATTTAAGGTGAGCAGATTAACCTATTAATGGAACTAGCACTGTCAAGATATAGTCAATCAACGACCCTTTCCGCACTAACCCATCCATGGTCCAATCCATGGTTCACATCAGAGCCTCTTCCAGTGGATCAATAATGCCCCATCCCTTTACAGTCCCTTTACTGGATAAAGATCAAGTGGATCAAGGTCCAAATTCCAGACTACAAAGCACATGCAGACAGCTTGCCCTTAGAATGCCATGGGGGGTTATGATGTACCAGGAAGTCTACACACTTAGGTCTGCAGGAGGAGTTGTCAGGTTTGCATTGGGGCAAAGCCACAGTGGAACACAGCGGGTCACTCCTGGCAAGCAGCAGGTCCATCCGGACCAGACCAGTGGTCCAGACAGGTAAATGGGGTGCGGGAGGCTGGGAGGCTGCACACACCCCTGGGTGAGGACAGGCACCCAGAAGGTCCCCACTGGCTGCCACCAGCCCAATTGGGCTAGCAGGAACCTGCAAGACCCCAATGTGCTCCTGGGCTGGTCTAGTCCTGCCCCCAGAATTGGGCTGTCATCCAGCGGGCTGATAGCGCCCAATGCCGCCAGGCCAGGGTGGGCTGTCTGGCTCCTGTTTTGGCTGCTTCATGCGGGGGACAGCTGTACCATTCTCATCTTGGCCGCATTGAGAACGTGTCCCTTAGTGGCCAATGTGAATGGTACAACTGTCCCCCACGTGTACCAGCCTTAGTGCACTGCAGCCATCTGGCTATAGTGCGAAAAGGCCTCTGGTGCAGTCTTTATTTGGGTTTACCCCCTGCCTCCATCTTCTGCTTGGACAAAGAGAAAATAAAAGTTGCATCAGGGAAGGGAAAGAAAGGAAATGAAAATTAATCTTTTAGCACCACCAAGTGATGAAGATTCAGCAAAACTCATTTTACATTATAGCGGCTGCAATTGCAGCCTGAATATTCCATTGCAAGTCATTTAAATTAAGTCTAACTTTACTCATCCCTAAGGAAAAATGCCCCCAAAGCCACAGGGAGTTGTTTGTTTCTAAGGAGAATATGCCAAACAGAAGATTTTCTGGATTCAGAATTTAAGGAGATCTATAGGAATCACAAAAGGGTTTATCCAAGCAATATATTTTGTAACCAGAATATGGATCTTTTTTTCTTTAATACAAAGGTGTGTACAATGAATTATTTGTGCTGGTCTTTATGACATCTTGAAAGAGAAACCCATTATCCTACTGTAGCAATTTTAGCCTTTTCTGAACAACAAAAAAGGTCTTTGATCTGCTGCTAAAGAGAGGTCTTTATTTTAGCGGCAGCCAATCCATTATTCTGAACAAGCCCATTTACAGTATATTGCTAAAAACGGGCATCTGATCAGGCAAAAGAAAGAAAAAAAAAGAATGCAAATTTTGGCAAAATAAAGAAAAAGAAGAAGCAGAGTTGGCTTTTCTACCCCACTTTTCTCACCCATTTAAAGGGACTCAATGGCTGCGTCCCCATGCAACCCATTTGGATCCGATTGGGTACGCGTGGGACCAGGAGCAGTTTCCGAGATTGAATCTTGCCTGTCCCCATGCCATTCTCAGTAACATGGGCTGGGTGCGGGTTGGGTGCAGATGCAGCCATCCCCATGTAAACTGCACCAAACCCAGGCAACACCCTCTCCCCTCTGCCCCCGCTCCCCTCATTGGAAGCTGGACTGATGTCAGCCCACCCCTGTGCCGCCAGCTGCAAATGCTGCATCCCTCCCTCCTTTAGTGGCACAGAAAGCCAGGACTGGACTGGGGGGCATGGGAAAAAAATTAATTTAAGTTTAATAGATTTTTAAATAATTTTTTAAAACCGAAAGCCGCTACGAGGTTTGGCAGCCGTTGAGAGGTTGAGCGGTTTTGTACACCTCTGCTCCACCAGGAACCACAAGAACACTTGGCAAGTGTAAAAGGGAGAAAATCAAGCCATCTAACACTCAAACGAATTGATTCTAATGTATTCAATTCAAATGCAATTTTGTTTCATTCTGATTCTAAACATATGAATCAAATCAAATGTTTGGCTTCTCTATTCGACTCGAATTTGAATGTAAAAAAAAACATTCATGCACATCCCTAGTGTGTGCATAAACAGCAAAGCACCCTTTGCCCCACCCTTTCCTTGATTTTTTATTTCATATTCTTCCAACTGATTTTTTAAAAAGGTAATACCATATATTCCGCCATATAAGACGACTGGGCGTATAAAACAACCCCCAACTTTTCCAGTTAAAATATAGAGTTTGGGATATACTTGCCGTATAAGAAGACAACCCCCTGGCATATAAGATGACCCCTGACTTTTGAGGAGATTTTCCTGGGTTAAAAAGTAGTCTTATACGCCAGAATATACTGTATATATGTTTGGGGACCCAAAGGCCCTCTGCAAACATGCTCCCAGTGCAGTACAGGAAAGGGTGTAGAGTCTTCCTTTCTACATACTGGTGGGATGGGGAAGCCCTGTCCTCCTTTCCTCACATGCTCATTTCACATGGGTTGGAGCATAAGCAGACAGCGCTTGGGCCCCAACCTGGAACAGTGAGCCACATGTAAAATGCACACAGCTCCCTGTTATGGAACTCGGGGAACGGGAGGCATTTCATTAAGCCTATGCAAGTGAGCATAAACTACAGCCTTCGTTAATTAAAAACGAGTTTTAAAAATACATTCTTTCTCAAATATTGAGGACTGGGACCTCAGTTGTGCTAACTTTGATGTTAATATACCATAATCTCCATGTATGAAGTTATAGGATTAATAATCATTATTGGGAAGTAAATCATGCTACCATTTCTGTTACACAATGATTCTTTTTAATATGTAAGGATTAACATGTCCTTAATGAAATCCCTTGATCTATATGAATTTTCCTTAAATCTTCAAGGGATTTTATAGGGAAAAAAATGTCTCCTGTGAATAAGAACATTAATGCAATTTCCCCCATAGAGACAGAGACAGGCAACATTTTCAGATTAAAACTGCTTGGTCCCAATAAGCATCTGAAAGAAACTGTGCCATCATATTTGCTTTTCTGTAAAAGGATTTTGTTTAGACCTTGCATTTTCTTTATCCCCTTTTCCTCTTTTTTTTTCTTTGTGTGTGTGAGCTTGCAGCCGCTGTTGTGACAAGTCTCCTTGGTTAACAACATTTTCTTTTGTTGTGGTTAAACGCTTTTGCACTTGAATCCATTTTCCAAGAAGAAAGTTTTACACCAAATACAGAGTTCAAAGCTCCTTTTTTCTTGTCTCCACCACAATCCAGGTCCTTTTTACCTGGGGGACATCCTTATTGGGGGATCCAAACAAAGGAAAGCTATATCAAAGCATTTGCTCAACAGCAGAGTAATTCTTGGGAAACGCTGCTTCCATTTATTTTGGATACACCAAGGGCAGTTTCATATTGTCAAAGTCCTTGAAACTAAACACTGATTGTAGTAAGACGTGTTTATACAAGTGAAGAGAGAGTCATGGGATCTTCAGCAACCAGAGAACCATTTTTGATACTGTACTGTACCTCACGTTTTCCTTGCCTTTGACATCGTATGTAGCCTGTATGTGTTATATTATGCCAGTATTTTTGTTTACTTTTGCTCTTATTTCACGTATTTCCCAATAAGGTTTCAGTAGGTTACTTTTTGTTTTATTTTGCTTTATTAAAAACCTAACTTACAACTTGACCCACCCTTGCTCCACTAACTTCTCAGTTTTTCATGAAAAGCTTTCTTCTTTAGGGAAGGAAATTGATCTCCCTAACAAAGTGTGATGTCATATTTCCACTTACTTCACCACACAGCTTCAGGAAAGCACCAATGGAGCAAATAAGTTCTTCTAGGGCACAGGAACATGCATATCATTTGCCTTAGCAGCATTCTTGTGGTACCAGAACTGTGCGCCTCCTGCCCGCCATCAGGTCAACTCTGCAGTGGTGTAACAACTGTGGATCTTGCCACTTTGGTCTTGCCGTTGAAATGCCAGACTCATGTCTTGTCATCACTGGGTTTTATTCCGCATTCCTCCATGAAGCCAGCTGAGTGACCTTGGGCTAGTCACAGCTGTCTTTCTGAGCTCTCACAGAAGCCCTCCATTGACCCCACAGGCTGCCTGTTGTGGGGAGAAGAACAGAAACAGAAAGCTTTGTGTCCCCTTAAATGGGGAAGCAAAACAGGGTAGAAAAGCCAACTCTACTTCTTCTATTTATATATTTCACTTATACATTGAAGATTTCAGATGTGCAGTCTCTGTGCAAGGAACAGATGCAAGAAAGCTGGTCCTGGATGCTTACGTTCAAGACTGAAGTCTACAGCACATGCCCTTAGACCTTTTAATTTTTTTGTCTCACGCTGTCACTTCATCCACATCAGGAAAGGATCTGAGGATGAATGTAAAGCAGCTACCCTGGAGTCTCAGGGGAATAGAATGCTTCCTTCAGCAGTCTGAAAATTCAGCCAAAATCTTGGTTGGGAGCTGGATATGGCAAAGTTTCAGGCCCCAACAGCAATTGCAGCTGTAGACTCATGTACTGACCGACACATACATTTATACAGCACTCCAGGGTTACATTTAGCATTGAAGATGGACTTTCTGCTAGATTATTTAGAAATGAGAGTATTTAAATTGGACCTAACAGAAGGTTACCCTTGCTGCTCATCTAGAAGCTTTGGAGCCTGAAAGGGCTTCCTCACCCACCTCTCAGATGCCCAGAAAACTATGATCTTTCCCTCCCATGTGTTATAATGAGTAGAGGTGTGCAAAAACTAAAAAAATGTTCAGATTTGAACCTCTTAACAGGTTCAAACCTGCTTGTTTTTTTTTTTAAGAACTGTAAAAACTCATTGGAAAAACCCCTCTTTAAAGAGCAACTGCAATGAGGTATATGCACGAATAGTTGCCACATTCACAATTTGATTGAATTCATTCAAATTTGTACATTCAGATTTGAATTGAATGTTGGGTGCATTTGAAGATTGACATTTGAATGCGAAGCAAATGCTTCTATACATTTGTTCAAAGCTTCATTATATTTGTGGACCTGTGGAGGTGGGAAAGTAAATGCCCAGTCACATCTGCAGCGGATCCAGAGCAAATTTGAAGCGGATCCAGAATTGATTCAGAGAAGAATCTGAGATGATTTGACACATTCAGAACTGATCTGTGAGTGATTCATAGGGAATTTGTTGGCATGACTGGTTGCAGGTATTCGAATCGGATTCAAATAGCATTCAAAGAATATTTCTATCAAATCTGAATCCTACCACATTTGAAGACACTGTGCTAATGGATGGAAATTTCCTTGCATCCAATTTGATTTGAATCGAACAAGAAAATAAAAACATTTGTGCACATCCCTAACTACAATCAAGTCAAATTAAACCAGGTGGTTCAACCCATTTGAATGAACATCTTCTGATTTGGTTCAATTCAAACTGACCCCATTCAAATATGTGGTGGTAGTGCTGTGGACCGAAACATCCGGCTTGATTCAAAAGGGTCGAACCCAATCTGGTTTGGCACATCTCCAGTAATGAGAATTAAGAGTGGGTGAATGCAGAAAAAGACAATAAACAATGCTGAAATAAAAAGTGCTACAGGATATACAGTGCGATGGAGATGCTAAACCAGGATTTGAGCGTCTGGTTTTCATATCCTAATTTGACCACGAAAACTTTGACCATGCTGGGTTAGCTTGGGCCATTTGCTGTCACTAACCTACTACTTGCCATCTTCAGCTTTCTGGAACAAAGCCAATGTATAAATTCATGAGACAAGAAAGAAGCTGCTTTACTGATAACCCACTGACATTTCTGCTGATCAGACAGCACATTTCAGAGAACTTTAACATAACTCTCCCCTAAAAGATGGTGTGAATGTGTAATTTATCCTTTTTACAGGTTGTTCCAATGTTGAAGCTATTTGTCTGGTACGCCCCTGGCTTTAAAAGTCCCACTGATTTGTTTTGTATTCAGTCAAGTCAACTCCTGTGATTGTTTCCAGGAACTAAATTGGGAAACATTTGTGGGTGGCAAATGACATGCAGATCATAGTTTGATGGAAACAATACTGAATCTGCATGAGAATAAGGACTTTGATTACAGTTAATTGATATGTGACTGTAACAGGCATGACATTCCTTCTCTCCTTTCTTCCCTTTGTAAAGTAGGTGTTCTGGGTATATAAGTCTACACTTGGACTCTTCAGAATGAATGTAAAGGCTGCCTCTCAATCAAGGTAGAGATTTGTATATATATCCTGACTTGGTAGTGTAGTAGCGTGTATTTTACATTTTATATTTAGACTCTGTTAATTCTCTTCCAAGAGGCACACCTTTCATTTTCCTTTCTCTGCTATTAAGTTTGATAATAATGTTGCCTCCTTCTTGGTGCTGCGGCAGACAGCCCTTCCCCCCACTCTGCCTAGCCAGCAGTGGGTTACAGTATCTGTTAGAATTCCAGCCTGTCTTAGCTCACTTTGAAAACAGAGAACACGAAGCTTCTTTAAAATAACCGGAAAACAAGTTTATTGTTTACAATTTCAAGTTTCTTCTTAAAGTTGCACTTTGTTACTTTAAATATCAACAGTTAGGTCTTTAGCTTCCTCACTAAGCCTAAAGACTTCAATCCTTTTCAGATCAATGCCAACAGCATAAATAACTTATAACCACTTCAGTTCTTTTACTTTCTAAACACTGTAATTCACTATTAACTCAGGACTCTATTCCCCAGCTTCCCTCAGGACAGCTTAGAGCCCGTTTCTCCCCTTCGTTAACCTCCCAGATTAACGACCCAAGGCAGAGAACCTAGATTATCCCCTCAGGCTCCATTTTATATGGGCCTGGCTGGCTTGCTTCGCCCTGATTGGCTGAGCTCCTTCAGCATTCTATTTCACTCCTCCCCTAGGAGTGCTCCACTAGCCCCTCCCTCAGGCTACTTACCCTTGTTAAAAATGCACTTTGGCGACACTTAACAGTGTAGACAATGCGTTCTCGCCACACTTTGCATTTTAAACCAAAAATAACTTAATTTTGGGGTTGAGGGGTCCTAGCGGTCTCCACAATGAATAAAGGCATTTTACGTGTATTATATACTTCAGATTCAGGACTTTTGAGTTTTTCTTTCTCTTCCCACCCATGCCTTCATGCACTTTATTCTTACCAACAGGCAACTGACATTCTAGTCTGGACAATTTACAGTTAAATGGAGGTGGGGGGGCTTGGATTATTTGGGAGGAGCACAAAGACTTCATAAGCAGACCACCTACATAGACTTTAACAAATGGTGGCCTGGTGTTAATTGTCCTGGTCGCTGGTAAAGTTTTCTTACAGCACTTGGAAGTTTCCCACGTGTAATTTCATAGACGCTAATTTTTGAAAAGGATTATCTTGCTTAAGCACCATAAGAACCTAATTATAAGCAATCTCTTGATTTCAGAATCTGTTTGATCACTCTTCAGTCATGACCTGCTCCTAAATCCCACAGCAGCTTCCTGCTGCAGAATGAATGCCTCAGCTGGGTGTGTGCTCAGCTTTGACACAGCCTCCATTCAAAAGCTAGGGTTACAATTTTATCTCATCAAGCTACAAGGAAGCAGAATAGTGGGGGGAACTTTTAATTCATTCCGTGAAGGTTATACGTACATTTAGACCATCTCCAGGTGGCAGCTGGATATAGCACTAGGAAGCAATATTGCGGAGTGTTGCTCCCTTACCGTGGCCACTGGGTTGTCTCTGTGCATTTCTGTGACACCCAATTTGGCGGCAGCTGTCGAATTCTTGGATGTTTGTGTCCCCAGTTCCACACATGCATGGATGGCTATTCAGACTCCACATATGCATGCTGGATGGAGCTACACAACGGCAGCTCTATCTAGAGAAGTAAGCGGCAACCATAAAAAGTGCCGCTGCTGGAAAACCTGTGACCACTGCTGGGTTAAAAAGCACGTTTTAGGAGCAAAACAGCAGGGCTATGGTGCGATTGCCTGTGATATGTGAGGTGACCCTGTCATAGCAGCACCATAATGGCACTATATTGGTTTCACCAGGATGGGGCCTTTGTTGTTGAATTCTGAGCACAGCCATGATACAACCTTCACATTAAACGTGATCCAGTTAACTAGAATGAAGCACCACCACCCCAGAAAAGTTGACTAACTCTGAGAGGCTGAAAATCTAGGTTGTGTCTTTTGCCATGAGGCAAGCAAGAAGGTTGTCACCTCTGGTATAACTGAGGTCAAATACACATTCAGCAGTTTTGCCACCCTTGAAGTACCTGGTATGTTGTGTGGTGAGATGATTTACATACTTCTCCTGAAATCTTGCTTCTCAACTGGGCTCATGCAGCTCTTAAGAATATAAGAAGTGTCCCACTGGATTGAACCCATGGCCTATCTAGGCCAGCTCTCTGTCTTATGCAAAAAAGCTCACCAGTGGTACATGACCATGCAGCTTGCTCTTCTTGCAGTGCCCCAGCAGGAGACCTTTGGAAGCACACCACTTCTTGCTGCCATAAGGATCAATAGCCATTGGTAGCCTTGACTTCCATGAATTGATCCAAATCTTTTTGAAAACCATCCAAGCCATCACCACACATTGTGTGAGTGAATTACAAAACACAGATGTGCTGAACCGGTTAAGTTGATTTGCAGTTCACAGCGAACAGGGGGTGTCCAACCTGAACCATTTGAACAGGGGGGTTGGTTCTGTTAGAATTCAAACTTTCTGAACTGACACCTTGAACAATCAACCAAATGCGCACATCTCTATTTATCTATGTGTGGATTTGCACTGGAGATGTAGAGATAACATACAGTATGAGAAAAAAAGACAGATCTACTTTAAAAGGTAAACATTAATCTATCCCATGTACATGTAATTGCACCTTCAGTCTGCTTGATAAAATATCTCTCCGTCTAATTCAGTTCTGCATTGCTTTACAAAGCTTTATTTTATTTTAAGGTTGACTGATTTCTTTTTAAAATGTTCATACATTTAAAAAAATACAATGTTGCCTAAGGCAATACATTTTCCCAGCTATTCCTTCTAAAATAATACATTTTAATATGTTTGATTCATTGCCTATTTTAAAACACATTTCCCTCCTTTTTTGTAATTACATGTTTTTTGTAAAAGAGCTGCATCATGTTATTCAGGAAGCTACGGAGGTGTAAGAACACATGCATTTTGTTTGCACATGTCAGGAAAATGCTAATGCTGTAAATACTGTATGAATTTATAAGCAAATCCAGTGAATTTCCACTATATTAGTGCAGAGACTAGGAGTGGATGAGCTGGGATCCTGAGTTTAGCAAAATGTACATGTGGCAATCCTATACTCTTGTATGAATAAGGGGATCACCTTAGAAGAGCTGAGGATATGGATTGCTGTCCCACTATCTATTAAACAATTGATCTAATGGTTGAAGAGAATCGATTTGGAATCCCATCAGGATTCTAGGTACCTGAGTACATTTGTAATGTTTTTTAAAAGTCTTACTGCTATTGCAGAGCTCCTTAGGGGCTAAAGCGCTTTGTTTAGAGAGATAAATCTGGCCAGCAAATTCAAGGTAATGATAACCTAAAAGAATCTAATCTAAGACAGCTTCCTATGCATATTTTCCCTGGAACATCTTGTTCCAGGAATGGAGCCAAAAGGCTGAGAACAGATACGTTATTTTAAAGAGTGGTTGTATATTTTGTCATCATTAAAATGCAAAAAAAATGGAGAGAAAACCACACACTTGCCTCGTATTTGAAGGTAAAGATCAAACATGCTAATCCCCGCAATTAACCAGAGCCCTTTTCGCACTATAGCTAAGACAGCTCTAGAGCGCTTTGGCCGGAATGAGTGGAGGACAGTTTCCCATTCGCACTGGCAGGTAAGGGAAGTGTTCCCAAAGTGCCCCTTACCTGCCTAGGTGCTAATGGAAAACTGTCCTCCACACGTTCCGGATGAAAAGGCTGGCCTGGGGGTGGGGCGTCCCTCCCAGACCTCTCTGGATTGGGTCCTGATGGATCCAGGGGTGGGCAGGCCTGGCACGGTCACTTCCCTGGTCCCTGTGAGTTCTAGGGGACAGGATTGTGTCATCTAGGGCCCACAGGGACCCACCCTGGGCACCCCCCCATGAGGACGGGCCTAAAGGGGCTTGTGTGCACACGCACACACGCACACGTACCTCCTCCTTGCCGGCTCCCAAAATGGCAAGCAGAGTATGCCTTTGTGGGCCAGGTGCTCTCTGATTGGCTCCATTTGAGGGTGGCTGACAAAGCTTCCTGTTCTTCTTCCCACAACAGAACACCCTGTGAGGTAGGTGGGGCTGTGAGAACTCCAAAAGAGCTGCAACTAGCTCAAGGTCATGCATCTGGCTTCATGGAGGAGTATGGGTGCGCACAAATCTTTTCTGTGCATTCAAATTCATGTTGAATTGAATATTCAAAAATTTGATTCGATTCGAATGTAAAAATCCAAATTTCCAGAAATCTGATTCAAATCCCGATTATCCGGATCCATAAATTTGAAAATCCGTTTCGTATTCGATGGTATGAATGCCAACGACATTCATATCGGTTTTTCAAATTTGCACACATCCCGTATGCAACCTGTTTTCATTCTGTGTTATAATCGCAAATACGCATAATTTTTGCACAAATTTGAATGCGATAGATACGAAACTATACATTCAAATCATTTCAATATCCGTATCAGATTTTCAGAAATCCAAACATCCATTCGAATGTGTAAATTTGAATATCGTTAAATCTGATTTGAATTCAAATGTCAATATTTGTTGGATTCAAATTGGATTTTTGAATTTTTGAATATTCATGCACATCCATATGGAGGAGGGTGGAATCAAACCCAGTATTCCCGGATAAGAGTCCGGCTCCTTAACCACCAGACCAAGCATAAAGGAGGGGCAGAGTTTAATTAAACCCCCCAAAGGCCTGTTTGCAATCCAGCATTTTAACTATATAATCTATCACAACTCCCTAATGGTTTTTGTCCCCAAATTCTGCACTTTTATAAATATAAAAAATTCTAAAATCTATTTAGGATGAACGAGGAGGCACATGAAGTACATTTCTACTTAAGATTCTTAACTTAGTTTATGCTCAATGGATAATGTCATTTCCAAGCCTAAGCCTGCATGTCATGGAAGATGGAAATGAGGTAATAACAAAATGTAATTTCTGGTAATGAATTTCAGTTTCTCATGCTCAATGCAAGAGAGTAGACTGTAGAAGCTTGTCCATTTGTTTGCAGTAGCATAGCAAGTAAAAATATTGGAAAGTACCAGGCTGATAGGCAGATAAAAACCTATATTTTGCTCAAGAGATTACTGTTTTCTTCCCTAATACATTTCCGATGCGTGTCTTTTTCTGAGCTGTGACATACATACCTTTGTTCGAAGCTTTGTTACTTTCAAAGCCACTGCCCAGTCACCTCCAGAGATGACCTGGATTTGATTTGATTGGTGACAGGGACTCAAAGTGAACTCAAAGCCTGGTGCATTTGAAATGGCTCCATTCGCACCTATGCAAATTTCTGTCCCATTTGCTTTGATACGGAGCAAACAGGGAAAAGAAAACATAGATGCAATGGGATGACAGGACATGATGGGGAAGTGGGAGACAAATGGCAGGAGAAAGGCCAAGATGAGGCATGATCCAGGGAAGTGGCAGGTATGATAGGGAAGGCGGAGGAGCCAGGACATAAACTGGGGAAGGAATGTCATCAATGGATTTGTCCTCAAATGTTCTCCCACTCCCAGTTCATTTCACTTTCTGGCTGAGGTACATTACACTGTTTTCACCTGCCCTGGAAGCATTTGGCAGAGGTGCTGAGACGGGGAATACAGATGTCACTAGGCCTGATCCTTTCCCATGCAATTTTAAGCTACTGAAACAACTATTTTGAGGCTGTTATAGCAGACATTTGTTTCTATTATAAAACTGACCCACTTCTGAAGCTGCATTTTGACACAGAAGAGATAGAAATAGGAAGGAAGGAAGGAAGGAAGGATTTCTTATTTTTTTAATGGTGGCCTAAACTAGTTCACTTTGTTCACTGTGATGCCAAAAATATTTCTCAGCCCTGAGTCTTTCTGGCACAACCTCCTTTCCTGTGTTGTGTATATGGACAGTCAGAGAGGAGAAAAAGGCCACTGCACAGAAGGGTAGTTTCTAAACTAAATGGCTGCTGCTGTCCTCATGTTGCTTTCAGCTCCGGTTTGGAAATGGGGTGGCTGCACTCTTAGCCTTTGGGGAAAGACAGAACATGGAAAATTTAGAGAAGCAGGTGATGAGCAGAGTGTGCATGTGTGGTGCCCGTGAGGACCCCTCACCCTAAAATTCAGTTATTTAGGCAAAATTACAAAGTGTGGTGAAAGTGGGAAGTCTATATGTTTAAAAGTGTTGTCAAAGTATGTTTTTTAGAAATGGTAAGTAGTTTAAGGGAGGGGCTAGTCAAGCCCTCCAGGAGGGGGTGTGAAATAGAATCCTGGCAGAGTCTCCACCAATCAGAATGAAGCTAGCCAGCCAGGCCCATATTTAAGGGAGCCTGAGGGAGTTGTTGGTGTTCTCTGCCTGGGGTTAACTGACCAGAGGGGGTTAACTAGGAGGGAAACGGGCTCTAAGCTGTCCTGAGGGAAGCTGGGGAATAGAGTCCTGAGTCATTAGAGAATATACGGTGTTTAGAAAGTAAAAGAATTGAAATGGTTATTCGTTACTGATGCTGCTGGCATTAATCTGAACAGGATTGGAGTCCTTGGGCTGAGTGAGGAAGCTGGGACAGTTCAGTCAGAAGGGTGAATGGACCTGTGATTGACATAGTGAACTTACCTGTTTATTATTAAGAAAGCTGTACACAATAAACTTGCTTTCTTGTTATTTTAAAGAAGCTTCAACTGAGTACTCTGTTTTCAAAGTGAGCCAAGTTAGGCCGGAGTTCTAAACAGATACTGAAACCCACTGCTGGTTAGGCAGAGTTGGGGGAGGAGCTCAGACAGTGAGTCCAGCTGTTTTGCTACATTAATATCAAGACTTAAGAGCAAAGGGAAGAGACCCATTGGTAAAAGAAAGTTCTGACTTTGAATCATTATTTTAGGATATGAATACACGCTACCCAAAACAGTAAAGTAACTTAAACTGAAACGTTATAAAAACCGGCCATTACAACTGGTGGCAGCCTTTACATCTGGTGGCAGACGTTACAGCATGGTCTCTCTGACCCTAATGAAGGAGAAGGAAAAAGGAGAAGGAGGAGAGCTGGCTTTTATATCCCACTTTTCTCACCCATTTAAGGGGGCTCAAAGCAGCAGACAAACCTTCAGTTCTTCTCCCCACAACAGACACCCTGTAAGGTAGGTGGGGCTGTGAGAGCTCTGAAAGACAGCTGTGACTAGCCCAAGGTCACCCTGACTGTGAGATATGAGTCCAGCACTCTAAGCACAAGACCAAACTGACTCATGGGTTAATAGGTTTCTTTGGCATAGCAGTGGTTATGGATGTGGCAAAGATGGAGTCATGGGTTGTTTTTCCACTTAGCACTAGGGAAGTCCTTAATGGATCCTTAATGGATACTCTAGTGCTAGTAGAAACCCCCCCATGGAGACTTTGGTATTTCAGATAACTGTATTTAAGGAAAGATTCTGCAGTTTGAACACCACAGGCTATAAATGCTTCACAATATAGAGATATTGCATTTTCACATTACCTTGGGGAGTTCCCTTTTCCTTCTCTGAAAGAACAGTACAATAAAGAATCCTTTATACTTCTTTGTTACCTCCCAGGAGTTGGATGCATTCGGGAACTGTGGCGGTACCTACACAGTGCATTTATGGTGCCAGCCCCACCCTCTGCAGGCACTGTAAGTGTTTTAACTAATCTATTGTATTTGTATTTATAGCTATTTTATTGTGACCAACCCTGAGACCTTAGGTATAAGATGGAATGCAAATACAAACTAACTAACTAACTAATGGGAAGGGTCCACCATGTTTTGATAAGAGTCCTTTTGAGAGCTCCTTCCCCTGCTGGTGCTGCCAGCCCTGCCACTGCTGTGGTGCCACTGTCCCATGAGCTTACTTAGCTGCCTCCTTGATGATCACTTCCTTGCTATTAGGATCACAGCCAGGGAACAAAAATTCTTCTGTTGCAATCTTGATGAGGAGGGGTAGCAAGTGGTCGTATTGCTCCTACTCGCCACGTCGATTTTGCCTGTGCTGGCATTACCACCTCCCATACCACACGAGACATCTAGAGGTATCTTGAAAAGCAATTTCAGGAGTGGAATGTTTTCAGGAATGGAAATAGTCACTGCCAGTGTTGTTGAAAAGAAATTAGCAGGGATAGGTTTCCAATTCTTTTATGTCAATGGTCTGAGGGCAAGCTCTGGAATTTTTATTAGAGCAGCAGCAGCAGCCTTATTGAAGCTAAGCAAATCTGGGTGTATTGACAGTCTAGCTTACTGAATTGGAAGGGAAAAGAAAGCAGCACACATTCTGATAATTTCATCTTGTTAAAGGCTGTTCAGTTGGGGAGATCATGGGGAGAAGTTCTTCAGATGTTTGTTTGTCTGTTGGAGCCAGTACATGCTTAACTTCGTAGGATGCAGGGGTGTGGGGGAAGGCAGGAGGCCATGGTGGTGTCTCCAGGGCCTATTTCAGCACTCCCCAGAGGCTGAAACAAGCCTTCTGGGTCAGTGTCGTGCGACCTACATCTGAATATTTGTGCACTACCATCCCACTGAAGCTGAGATGGGCCAAACTGGGATGCCTCCACACTTCAAATCTTGGGGCAACCCCAAGGCTGACCACCATCACTTGAAGCCTAGCTGGATCACCACAACAATGTCCACAGAAACATCTGGCATGTGATGAGGGCCATTACCATTGCCATGACAGCCTCACAGCCGCAGCTGCACTGTACCACACCACACCACTCACAAACATTATTTGCACTGGAAAAACTGCAAGCACTGCATCTGGGAGTTTCCCGGTTGTTTTGAAATAGTAACAATTTACTAGTGTATATGTTTTCAGACTGTCATCGACAGTCAGTATCATCACTAACATCTTCATTCAGCATGAACAATGGTCAGAATTAATAGGATTAATTCCCCCAAAGCACCAGATTTTCTCCTGATGACTGATCCAGCTTTGAAGTGATCTTACCATATTTAAGATTAATGATGGGAAAGTTCCCTCCTGAAGGGGGACTGAAGGTGGATTAAAACTTTGGTGTAGATAAGCTTTATCTCATATAGTTATCTATTCATTGAAATCTCTATAATTTATAATGAAGTTGTAGAACTTTAAAAAGTTCACAGAATGTATCATGTCTTAATTTTGTAGTGTGGGACAAACTGCAGTAACATCTGTGCTTCAATTAATGTATACAGTCATACACATGAAGAGCATTAAAACAGAATTAGCACAACTTTTGTTGATTTTAAAAACCACATTTCTTATTTAAAGTGGTTTTTTACTGCCCTCTAGTGGCAGTCTCTTATCTGGCTCTTATTTAATTCCCATAAATATTCTATACAACAGTAATTCAGACCGTTGTTATAAGGAAGTTCTTATAAATGAAATACTGCATAACTGTTGAGAGAAGAAATACAGGCTGCATCCAGACACATTTGTACCGCACACTGGAATGTGCAGTCCCGATCAAGGCGTCACACACGATGGTCTATCAATCATTGTGGTGCCACATTATCTGATTGGATCAAGGACATTTGCTGTGCAGTATAAACAAAAGCCAAAGTTTCCCTCCAGTGAAGGCAGAATAGCGAGAACAGAAAGATGAGGGCAGGAAGGGCAGCTCAAATCTGATTGGCTGCCTCAACCAGTGTGATGGTGCTCCCTGACTCAGCTCTTGCAGCTTCAATGGGGAAGCTACAGAGCTGCTTTCTGAGTCAGGAGGCCGTCTCTGTGCAGTAAGTATGCTGCACGTTTACATTTAACTGTGCATTTATTCTGCTACTATGGAGGCAGCCGCGATTTAGGTGAGATAAGAATTCCGAGCAATCTGTAACTATGGGCCTTTTCACACTTAATTCCACAGTCAAGGCTGAAGAAGGTCCTGGACAGGGAGGGTGTCCACACCTCATGGAGCTGTTTCTTCACAAGAACAGCACTGTGTACCCTGGAGCATTCTCCAAGCAGTATAAGTGTGGATCGCTTAAAAGTGCTGCACACCTATACTAGTGGCAGATCCAATAAGGCTCTGGACATTCCACCCTTACACTGAAGACGTGCAGGAGGAACACATGACTGGTGGCACAGACACGATGATGCACTGCGCTGCCAGGCTGTCCTAGGTGATGACCTCGTGCAGGTGAGCTTTCACTGGAGCTCTGCAATGGCCACTGTCTAGGAGGCTGTGGCTAGCAGGGAGTGGATGTTCATCTGGCCTGATGGAAGTTCTTGTGAAGGCTGTGGGGTGGGGGCAACAGGAAGATGACTTAGGCCATGGTTACACCTTTACTTTACTTTTATTTATTTACCTTTTTTTACCCCGCCCTATATCAAAGGGTCTCAGGATGGGTTACAACATATAAAATGAACACATTAAAACCAATAACATATTAAACATTTTAAAACCATAACAGTGTCTGAATGTTCCTGCCAGCTGTTCCTGTTAGCAGTCTAGCAGCTGCATTATGCACCAGCTGCAACTTCTGAGCTGTCTTCAGGGGCAGGGGCAGCCCCATTCATTCATTCATTCATTCATTCATTCATTCATTCATTCATTCATTCATTCATTCATTCATATCCTGCACTATACCCAAAGGTCAAATGCATTCAAATCTATTAGTATGAATTTTCAGTTTGTATTTGAAATATATACAAATGTGGACAACATTCAAATGTGTCTGTATGCATCCATACACATCCATACAAGTCCATATGTACGTATCTATACACACGTAATGCATATGTATCTATACACATACGAATGTCTGAATAATTTGTACGAATGCTTCCAAAGATTAAAAAATCTGTTTGAATGTTAAATTTGAATTTAGAGACATTCAATTGAAATTTGAATGTCTGAATTCAATTGAATTCAATCAAATTTTGCATGCTTTGAATATTCGTGTACATCCCTAGTCATGAAGACAGAAGTTGCTGAAAGGAAAAGAGTGAAAAGTAGGACTGAATTGATGCTTGGAAACAGAATCTACCTAAGGTTTCCTTTAGTATTTTTACATCAAACTTTTCTAATCCTCAACGCAGCTTAAAACAAAACAGAATAAAAAATGCAGAATAAAACAGTGCAAAGTTATTAGATTATAATGCAAAATTTCACAGAAACATGGGCAACAAGCAAGCTATGCCCAGAAATAACGATGATCATGATAATTTGGGCTGGCGATTTTCTTTCAGTCTGCACCAAAGGCAAGAATGACATTCACTTGGTTATTCCCCACTCTTCGTTGGTCAGTAGATTAAAAACACAAAAATCCTCAAGCAGATTAGTGATTCTGGTTTCCTCAAGTTTTTTATCTTTCCCTTTTGATAGATAAAAGGTGATGGGGAAGGACCAGGTGAAAGTGAAGACTTTTTACTCAAAATCCAAGGAGGTCAAGTAACACAAGGAGGGAAGAAAGTTAAGCAAGCAAGATAGTGAAGGAGAAAGTAGATAAAGTGAAGAGATGGGCGAAGGTGGAAATGGACTGAACAGACAATGAGGAAGAAGGCTTTTCTGTCCCACGGGTTCACTTTCCTTGGTTTGTGTCCTAGATAGGTAAGAAAGTGTATTTGAGTATGTACACACACACATGCACACATGCACACACACAGATCATCACAAAAGCATCTTCTGCCACACTCATCTCAGAGCTGCTTTGCCTCCACCTTTTCACTTGTTTTTTAAAAAAAGTCAAATGAAGCCCTCTTGTATATTTCTCATTTTTCCCGAACTTCACCTTCCTTTCCCTTCCTTTTGAAAGACAAACAGGGAGGATGTTTAATGACCAGGTAAAGGGGAGGCTCTTTTTGTCTCTGTGATCAGGTTTATGATGACAAGCACTGAAGGTCTGCAGATGACCCATGGGACATTTCTCTCTCTCTCTTTGCCTCCCCTTTCAATCTGAATTGTGACTACAAAGGGAGCCACAAACACACACACTTACAGTCCTCTCTTTCTCTGTCTCCCCTTCTTTCTTGGTTGTAATAAAAAAGGGGGTGGGGAAGAGGCAGGGGTGAGGAGGGTGTGGACAGAGGGAGGCAGCCCCACCTTCCCCTTTGGAGCCAAAATGTGATTGGAGGGATGGTATCCAATCACAGGGGGCACAGGGAGGAGAATGATGGGAGGGTTGGAGAGGAAAACATTCCCTATCACCAGACTGAAAAGTGTGGACAAAGAAAGGCAATCTGAGTAAGCATGAAATCAGTTCCTATTGTGGCCTAAAATGAACTAATCTGCCATGAGGTGACTGTGGTCAGAAAAAGGCAATGACAGGCAACTCCCTCCCATCCTGGACATGTAGGATGATGCCTGGTGGTCAGTCAGGCATATCTTATGGCAGCCTTTTCCAACCCTGGGATCTCTGGACTTTTTAAACTCCATCCTGGCTCACTGTGGTGAAGAGAAGTAGAAGAATGTTCCTGTAGGCCTTGGAACTTAGGGATGTGCATGAATATTCATAACATTTAAAATTCACATGAATTTGGCCGAATTTGGATATCTGAATTCGATTTGAATGTTTCTGTACATTTGTATGAACTTTCGTGTGGGATTCGAATGGGATATGTATGGGATTCATATGCAATTTGTATGGATTCATATGGGATCGAACATTCACATTGAATTCAAATCCTACCACATTTGAATGGGGTCTATTTGAGCCAAATATTAATTTTCTTGTATTCGATTCAATACGAATCAAATACAAAAAACAACAACATGCATTCACATCCCTATTCAACAGTCACGTATCTTAAAAAAGTAAAGTTTGAGGGAAGATTGCCCTTGCCTTGCCACAGGATTAGCAGCTTTGACAGGAACGGTCTCGGCAGAAGAGCAAGGAAAGATAGTTGCTATTAATGATTCACTTTTTCTCCTGGCAGCATTAGTCTTGGCAGGTGAGTTACAGCACAATAAAGTCTACCGTGACCTTTCCTTATTCCTCTCTGGCTACAAGTGGATAAAGTTACCCACCGCTTTCAATCCTCATATATTGGGTATTGTGCCTAGCTGTCATAAAGAATGCTAGCTTCCCACCCAGAGGGAGCTATATCTCATCTACGAGTGCAGTGATCCCTATACTGCTGCTATTACACTGCATACTACTTTGTCTGCAAAGTACCTGAAGGGTCCAAGTCTTCCAGAAGAGGGGCTTGATGCAGTTGAAAGGCAGGTTCTAAACGGCTTGCAGCCATGTACTATATTAATGTCATTGAGGTATATTCAGGACTTAATTTGAGGCAAATAGAAAATGTAAAAAGGACCCTTGAAGAAGTATCACCAGGCTTTCTTCCCTCGAAGTCTGCTGAAAGAACTGAAGTCTTACAGGGCCACATTTAACACTTGTTTTACCCTGTTGGGTGTGTAACGACCCCTGGGAAAAAGATAAGTAGAGGTAGAAAGTTTTAGCTTTAGCTAGCAGGACTGTAAGAACTGAGGGGTTGTGGCTTACTGTGCCCAGTGAGGGGGCGAGAGCCAGCCAGGAGTTCTAACCAATAGAAAGTCCAAGTCAGAGACAGAGTGAGGGTATAAATAGCTTTTCCCAAGAGAGAAAAGGGTCCTTAGTTCTTTATTCTCAAACTGTTCATCTCGGCGGTGGGAGAAGAAGATTGAGGGAAGGATAGGGACCGGGTCTGACTGGAGCCTATAGGTAGAAATAGGGAGGGATCCTGATTACTGGCTGAAGTGTTTATGTTTGGAAATACATTGATCTGCAAGGTACTAAGTTTTGAGTCTATGAAACAAAGAAGTATAAACAATAAAAAGTATTCTTGTTTGTTTTAAGATGGAATCTGACTGGCTTTGTCAGCGGTAACAGCACAGCGAAGTAACGGCAGAAACACGTACTGTCTCTTAAAAAATGTAAAAGTAAACACCAGAGTGCCGCAGCCACGGCTTGAAGAGAAACTTTCCGGCTTTCCCAGAGGGGAGGGGAGGTGGAGAAGGGTGTATGTTAGGGCTGGGGAGAGTTCGCTGGCACAATAAAAGACTGCTTTTAATAAGATTAGAGCCTCAAGAGTGGAAGGAGAGCTCTGCAGTGCCTGGCAGGGAGAAACAGACCCCAGTCGTGCCAAGGTGCACAAAACTGTTCCATCTCTACTTCCACAAGTAGCTGTGCATTCTCTTGCAAGAATATTTGCAGCAATGGAACTTCAGGCAAAGTGTAATGCTCAATTCCTTGCACATCAAGGATAGTTCTGTGTTTGTATTACTGCTTTTAATGTGCAAAGAGTTACGTCCACGTGTTTGCCCCATTATGATTTCAGTCTTTATGGTGGGGGAAATCGTCAAACAAATACAGTAGCTTCATGATTACTTAGATGGCTGCCAAAGAGATGGGTAAGAAACTTTAGGCTGACACTGCAAGGGGGAAGGAGGGATTCTGAGAGCATTTTGTCCTGTTCTGCCACTGAAACCCAAAGCACCATGGGAGAACAGGGTGGTGAGTCCCCTGCCACTTTATGGTACATTCACGGTGCCATGAAGGTACTGTGCAGCTCCTGCCTATGTGCATGACTACTGAACAAGCAAGCTGATGCATGTCTGCTTCTGCTTCTTTTAAATCCATTATTATTATTATTGAATTTGACCAAAGCTAGTCACCACTGCCAGCTGTCGAACTAGAAGCAGCAAGGCAGTGGGGAAGTGCAGAGCTTAAATAGACATATTTTGGCAAAGAAAAAGAGTCCAAGGGCAGTAGGGCACACTATGGCAAATCTGAAAGGAAAAATGGTTTGGATTCAAGCTGAGATCTCCAGTAGGGATGCACACAAATATTCATAACATTCGTTATTCGTACGAATTTGGAAGAATTTGGGATGAAAACGAGATGCGTACGGATACGTACGAGTTTTGTGCCACTGGATATGTATTGAATATTTGTACAAATAAATACGAATGTATTTGTATCTCTCCAGACATTCATTTTTCTTTATTCATACAAATTTGGATTTTTGAATATTCAGTTCGTTATGAATCAAATATTGAAAATTGTGCTTCTGTACACCTGTATTCTCCAGACCATCTCTAACAACATTTCCCATTCTTCCCTGTTAATCGGCCCTTCTGTCTTGGACTAATTGGGATTGTAGTTCATCCACCCCTATTTTAAAGTTTATGAAGTGTCATGTACATTAAAACTTTTATTTCGTTCATGAAACCAAAATGCTTTGTAGTTTTAACTTTAGACTGTTTAATTATTCTGTATCAATCTAAAATAAGGGTGAAATGTAGTTATTGTGCTGAGATTTTTCTGATAATTATACTGTTATTTGACTACATGTACTAGATTTTCATGGGAATGGGAATGAACTTCATTCACATTTGATATTAGTATTTCCTCATTGTTTTCATGGCATGGATGTATCTAATCATAACTCAAAAGAATATGAATGGAGTGGGTATGTTGTTGTTGTTGTTAATGAAAAATGTATCTTAAGTTCAGGACCAGGACAAGCGATATCGATGCCTGCAGCAGAAGAAAATATGTCCCTCCAATGTACAGAATGTATGTCTATATTGATCACTGGCCAATATCTTCAGCTGTTTCTGAGGCCAACTGGCTAGCTATGGGATCATAGGGTAGCCGGTATGTCAGGCAAAAAAGTATTCCACATTTTGCTACAGATTCATGCTCTTTGGAATCTGCTGCCTGAGAGGCAGCATCACACTTTAGCACGGTGATGGCCAACCTATGACACGCGTGTCACAGGTGACACGCCAAGCCCTTTTGGGCGACACACATGGTCACCCTGGCACCTGGGCGTGTAGTGCTTGCTTATTCTTGAAGTGTACGAAATACCAACTTTCAATTGAAGATGTAGCAAACGAAATTCAGCAACAAAAGTCACCAATGTAAAGAATTGTTTTTGTTTTTAATAAAATACATATATCAAAAATATAACTTTTTTACTAGAGCTACAAATATCACAAAATTGTGGATATTTCTAGATGTGACACAGCGCCCCAGATAAGCGAGGTTTTCTTGCGAATTTTGACACACCGAGCTCAAAAGGTTCACCATCACTGCTTTAGCGTCACACACGTGTAGTGAAGTAGCTCTCGAGAACCAAGTCTTATAAGTTTATACTTACAAATATTTCTAAGGGATACCTCCATTTGCCTGGTGAGAGGTAGGGGTGTGCACTAATGCAATTTTCAACATTCGATTCGATTAGAATTGAATATTCAAATGTCCAAATTCGTACAAATAGAGGGGAAAAAGTATTAAAATTTGAACCAATTCGAATACATTCATATCTATTTGCATGGATATTCGATACACATTTTATGATACAAATGTTGACAACATTCGCATGTATCTGTACGCATCCGTATGCATCCTGTTGTTTTTTCCCTGTACGCATCGCGTTTTCATTTGGTACATATTCGTACAGATGTGTACGAATATGAATAAAATGCATATGCAATGCGTACACATCCATACACATAGAAATGTCTGAATGACTCATATAAATGATTTGAAATATTTGTAGTCATTCAAATATTAAAAAAATGAACGTCTGGACATTTGATTTTGATTCAAATTCAAATGGCCAAATTTGGCCAAATTCAATCGAATAACAAATATTTCAAAAATTCTTGCACATCTCCAGTAAGAGGTGCCTTGGGGAAGCATCCCATCATAGGGTGGTTTTCCACCACACTCCTTTAATCCAGATCTTAGAAGATCCGGATCTAAGGAATGGGTACTTCCCTTAATCCGGATCTAGTATGTTTCCATGGGTGGTCTAGCACCCAATAGCAATGGGTGCTAGCCTGCCTGCTGTGGAAACACCAGAGCACCCATTTGCAAATCCGGATCTACCCAAAAGGGGTCTGCCTGTCACCCCGGGTGTTTTGGGGGACAGGGGGTGCAATCTCCGAAGTTGTGTTCGGAGATTAGCAAAGCCTTTGAAGTCCCTCTGAAGTCCGTCCGAAGTCATTCCGAAATTGCCTTTGGAGATTAGCACAGGCTCTGCAGAAAAACTCCTTTGAGCCTTTGCTAATCTCCAAAGGCAGCCAAAATGACTTTGGAATGACTTTGGAGGGATTTCGGAGCCTTTGATAATCTCCAAAGGCAACTTCAGAATGACTTCAGAATGACTTTGGAGTTTTGATTTTGGGGCACCCCCCATTGGTGCCCCCTCCCACGAGCTTCCTCTAGTCCCCATTGCCCAATTGCACTGGAAACAGGCTCCCTATATTCCGGATTTTATGGCTGAAGACCACATTGTAGACCCCTTTAATGGGGTCTACACAAAATCTGGATTATAGCTCCTGAAGGACCCATATGATCTGGATTTCCCTAGCTGTGGTGGAAACAGGTGTATCCCTAATGGGGTCTGTAGTGGAAATGGGGTCATCCGGCTCTTAGCCAAATGGGTCCTTAATGGGTGCTAAAATGGGTACTAACTGCCAGTGGAAAAACACCCATAGTAGCCTGCCCTTGTAACATCACTTGGCCTCAACAAGGAACTTGAAAGCTCTTCAGCCTTTACCAAGGCTGTGTTATTCACCTCACCTGCATCACATCTTGTCCTCTGCACACAGGCGCAGCAGGTCCTTATGTGAATGTGGTGGATTTTGTCTCAGTGAGGTCCCAGTGCAGTGCCCTCAGACTCATCCTTATTTGCTGAACATTTCGCTCTCTGGAGAGCTGTTAAAGTTCTTCCACACATTGCCACGCCCCTTCAGCAGGGGATGCTTTGGAGAATCAATTATTGTGGCAGGTTCCACACAAGGGCAGAACCTGCACTCTAAACTGGGATTGCTCTTAGTGATCTTAATCTCATTGCTGCTTGCTGCAGTGACATCCTGTTCATGTTTTTACTGCTGCTCTGAATGAGGATAAAACTGAATGTGGGAACTTTTGTTCTACAGTTCAGTGTTCCCACCCAAGGTCCTTCTGCTGAGTACAGGAAGTGGCAGCAGAAGTGCTTGCTGATGTAGAGCATACTGGAGCATTTAAGTCTGGACAGCATGGCCTGGTAACACCGCTGTGGGGCATATTCAGAGTTCTCCACAGTAGTTTACCTTTAGAGTGCACTGCATATCACTAAGGGCACAGTGAGTGATTCCAGGGTATGGGTTAATCCAGAACCTGCACCACAGGGGGAAACTATTTGGTTACCCAGACGTGTGGACAGTGTGGCACCACAGCAATCCCATGGCAAGCTTAAGGTTCCATGTAGATCTGACTTTTAATGCTATTCCATGGTGTACAGAATCCAGATTTTTTGGACCGGTGGAAACATAGCATAAGATACTTTTGAACTGCTTTGATGTGTGAGGATGCAGCTAATGTTTTGTTCTGTTCCTTATCCTCTGTGTAAGTTATTTTGTTTCCTCAGTAGATGGCACTGTTTGTCCAACTGAGTCATTCTGAAACATAGCAAGACCAATCCTTTGGCTAGAGAATGGTCTCAGAATCATTGGGAAGGAAGAGCTTTAAGCTTGCTCTTCACAGATAGGCTTCTCAGTTGAAAAAATGACTTGCCTGGGAAAAGTGAAGCCAGAATATGTCTGTTGTGCTCATTAAATGATCTGAAACTAGAGTAGATTACTACCTCTTTTTTTCACTCTTTCGTATCTAAATGTACCACCAAGATTTTAGTTCCCCATAAGATTTTGCTGATCAGTCCAACAGTTTGCCAGGCAAAATGAAGATGTTGCTTAGATCCAGTTTGTTCATGAGAAGATTCTATACTGAGTACCATGAAGACATTTTTTTCTTACTAAAGAGAATGAGCACATCTAACTACCAGTCAGGTCCTGAGAATTTTCTGTACTGCAAAAAGGGAAAAATTTTTTTAGCTTTCTTAGCCCTTTGGATGATTCGGTACATAATTTAAGAGCCTTTAAGGCCACATCCCCATGCTGGCCATCTGGCACTGTTTGGGCGCTGTTTTGGCTCGCATGGGCCAGGTGCAGGACCAGAAATGTATCTCGGGCATCCCCATGTCATTCCCATCAATGAGGGCTGGGTTTGGGGTTTGGCACGGATGCAGGCGTCCCCATGACAAGCGTTCCGAGCCCTGGCATGAGGGAGAAGCACCACCTTCTCTCCAACCCCTCTCCCCTCATTGGAAGCTGGATCAAAAGCTGCAACTCTCAGCCGTCAATTGCCTACTGCTGCTAAACTGTTGCGGCTTTTGGCATTAATTTTTTTTTTTTGAAAAGTTCTTTGTAGTAATGAAGCTTTATTTGTGCTTCTTTTCGTGCCTCCCACCCCAGCCCTGGCTGTCCCTGCCACTAAGGGAGGGTAGGATGTGGCAGAGAGGTGAGCTGATGGCGGCAGTAAGTGCTTGACAGCTGAGAGTTCTGACTGCTGACAGGAGGCATAGACTTTTGCGCACCTCTGCTCGAATGGGAACAACAGAGAAGGCGACATTAAGGCATGATTTTTGATTTACGGCATTCTCCATTGTTCCTGTTTGAGCAGAGGTGTGCAAAAGTTTGTGCCTCCTGTCAGCAGTCAGAACTCTCAGCTGTCAAGCGCCTACTGCTGCATCCCTTCCCTCCCTTAGCAGCAGAGACAGCCAGGGCTGGTGTGGGAGGCATGAAAAGAAGCACAAATAAAGCTTAATTACTAGAAAGAACTAAAAAAATATATTTTTTAACAACGAAACCTACAATGATTTGGCGGCAGTAGGCGCTTGACAGCTGAGAGTTCTACTTGCTGACAGGAGGCACTTGAGCACGAATCTCCTCCCTGTTAGCCTGCAAGCACCCCCATGTGTGGTCCTGGCTCACTGAGCAATGCGTGCCGGCTCCCCAAACAGTGCCAAGGCTTCTTTTTTCAGGTATCAAATTTGGCATCCTTCTGGCACTGTTTGGGGGTATTTGGTCCACTTTTGGCGTGCCAAATCCAAAGCCCATGGGGATGCACAGCACCAGTTGGGGCTCAGAACCATACCAAATGTGCTTGGGGGATGGGGCCTAATACATTTTGTTGTCTTCTCCTTGCTACAAGGTAAATGGCTTGAGCTACCATCAATTCATGAACCATTTCTCACAGGCCAAACCAATATTGCTGACAATATTTGTGTTTTTAGGGCTTTGGTTCTAATATTCTGTGCTTAAGTTTTGCTGTCAGGGAACTGTGGAACTGGAGAATGTTCTTAAATTCATCCACTGGAACATGAATTGTAAGGCATACTTCTTCAACTCTCTATTTAATTGTTTTATACCTGAGGACAATTTACACTTGGCTTCTTACTTTGCAAGAAGTTAACATCTGGGCAGGTTCATCTGCACTTGCAGGAGGTGTTTACAACCTAGAAACGCCCCCTACCTGCCCAGATGTTCACCTATTGCAACCAATCTAATCCTAACTAAACGTGACTGAAAACTTATCTTTTGTGTCCACGCTGTGACCATTCACACAGTTTCTGGTGCGAGAGGCCATCAGAGGTACTGTGCAAGTGCACTGGTATCTCTGCTGACCGCCTGACACCACCGCACATGTGCAGAGCACTATGATAGTGCAGGGTGCCGTGAACAAAATGGCGGCACAGTGGTGGGGATCAGATGCACATCTAGAGCAAGGTAGGTTTCTGGGTGTGCAGGGGTTAGCAATCATGTACTAGTGTTCCCTAGTGCAAACGCTAGTTCATGTTAGTTTGTTCTGCACCTTTCCCATCCAATGGATGGGTAGACAAGTGCAGAAACGCCCCTGGTCTCCTATTCCTCTGGTGATTGCTTTGCAGAACATGGTATAGTAGCACATGGTGGCTGGTGGCAATAGCATTGTCCAAAAGAGAGATGTACCTGAGGGAAGGCACATTTCTAATCTGAATGACATGCATGCGAATAAGCACTAAATCTCTGCTAATTAAGATATTTTGGTTCTAGTGAAATTTGGATATTTCCTGAAGTCAGAGTGCAGTGAAACTATCAAAGCAGAATGCTTAACACAGAACAAATTGCACTCAGCCTGTACTAGATAAACCTCTGAAGCAGCAGAAGAGCAACATGCCAATGGATGTCAGTAGGATCACCATTATAGGAGAGCTAAGTTTGGTTGTAGATAAAGTCCTTTCATAAGAAATTAGAGGAAGCAGTACAGCTTTACTTGACAAGATGGTGGGGTATTTATTGCCCCCTCATGTATAGGGATGTGCACAAATATTCAAAAATTTGAAAATCCGATTTGAGTCCAATGAATATCGACATTTGAATTCAAATCGGATTTTAAAGCATACGAATTTGCACTTTCGGACAAATTTCGGATTTTCAAAAATCTGATACGGATATTCAGATAATTTGAATGAGCACATTCGTATATATCGTATATGAATTTCTTAGAAAATTATATGGATTTGCGCTTATAATATGGGATGCAAACGGGATAAAAATGGGATGAATACGGAATTGTGCAAAATTGCATAATGGATATGAATGCTGTCGACATTCGTGTTTTCAAATTCGAATTGGATTTTCAAATGTGTGGGTTCAGATAATCCGGATTTGAATTGGATTTTCCGAAATTTGGATTTTTTAATTTGAATCAAATTGAATTTTCAGATATTCTATTTGAATCAAATTTGAATGCAAAAAATACATTCATGCACATCACTACTCATGGATAAGGCAGCAATGGCTTTTCCCCTGAGCGACTCTTACAATGTAGAAACCTTGTCACAGATCTTCAGGGAAATATATGAGGTCAACCTAAGCTTAGGAGAAAGAACGGCCCTCTCCCCCTACCTTTGATGGCTGTTTAAAAACAAAATATTTTTTATAAGGATTGCCTATTGAATTGTTTCTATATTGCTATAGATAGCATAACAGATGAACATGAAACTCCCTAAAGCACTGATAAATAAAAGGCAGTAAGGAGAATTTTAATTTTGGTGCACAAAGCTCGCTGAGTGTAACTGAGGAATTTGTTTTAATGGGAATGTACATTGGGCTTTCTGGGATATGAACTGCATCAATTTTACCTGATTTAATACTAGTTAACCTCTGCAGAAAGTATGGAGAAGATATATGGGGTATAATTCACAGCAAAGCTGGTGAGATATTGGTTGTATTTTTATCTGGGGATTGCTATCCTCATCATAGTACAAATGTTATTAGAGAGGTCATTTGAATAGTAGTGCGTTATCTCCTGTGCAATAAATCAGTTTGGAATAGTAGGAGCAGCAGAAATATTTTCCAGCCTATGCCCTCCATCCTAAGAGGAATGCCATCCATCCAGTCCTGCTGCCAGATGTTATCTCAAAAAACTGTTGAATTCTTCCCCTCTGGAGTGCCATTCAGGTTATGTCTACATCTTAATGTACTGGTGATACATCATATGGTCCAAATGTAGTTCCCTTACATGTAAATGCATTCTAATAATAAACACAATTTTCTCACTCCCAAATAGTTCAAACTCTTTGGAAAAGAATCATCAGAGTGCAGCAGAGTGTGTGTCAGAGTGTTTACAGGCACAGATGTGAGATAGATTAGGAGTTAGCTACATGGTATGTTGAGAATGAGCTACATTCAGTTCTGGGTTTGGCCAAGCGCCTGATGTCTACTCACTTCCTGTTGCAGCCCATGCCAAGACTCTGTTTCACCATGGGTTTTGTAAAATCTCCAAAACAAGGTTTTTAAATGGTTCTACTACCCTCCAGTGGCTCCCTCCACACTGCATTACCCTACCAACACCCATTCTCACTGTCTAATCTAAACCGACTGTAGCTTCCCAATGCCTCTCCCTGAGCCCTTTCTGCACTCACTGCTGATCCAGATTAAGGAGCCTCTGAATCTGGATCGTGGGTCTCCACATCTGCACATTAATGTAGATCAAGGAAGCCCTGCTACTCCTAGTTTGGCTCAGCCTACACTGGATGGATCTGTTGTAGAACCGTTTAATTGGGTCTACGATTGGACCAAGGGTCTTGTTCCAGATCATGAGCTTTCTAGCATTGTGCCATAGCATGCCATCCAGGCATCAGAGGTGTGGGGAAGGGGGGTTATGAAGCTTGCATGAGTTCAACAGCTTGCAGGCAAATAGTACTGCTCCTCGAAAAACATGGGAACCCAATCTGTAATGGGGACAAACAATTTTCAAATACAGCCTTGAAGTCATAGTTTTAAATGACATTTTTGATTGGTGTCAATATCACATCAGGACTGCCATAACCTTATTTGTTAATACCTCAGTCTTGAACTTTCACAGTGGAGGAGATATTGGTCACTTCCACTCAACTTCAGTGGACCAGATCAGAACATTCTGCACTTATCCAGTCCAAGTGTGAATGGATCCATCCCTGGACCAGAGCAAGGCTGTCCACATAAGAGTGTCCTGGCCTAGCTCCCACACTGGCTCCAAAGCTCCCAGCAGCTTCAGTGCCAGCTCCAATGACTCCAATGGCAAAGAACATTCCATGGTCTGGTATGCTAGTTCCTGGTTTTCTGGTAGACCTCTTTAAAAGGATCTACTGGCATAAAGGATAAAGTGGCCATTTGGGTCTCCTATTCTGGTTTGAACCAGTCTATGACCTGTCCTGTGCAGATAGGGCTTACTAGGGAAAGATACCAGCAGTGCAGAAGAGAGACCTCTGGTCCCCTTCTTGAACTGGTATAATGCTAAGTGTGGATTTTACACTGGGACATTTTGGGTCTGTCAACCCTTAACTTCATTGGGATGGTATTCCAATGAAGTTAAGTTCAGGGAAGGTGGTTGGTGTTTGCACCCTACATGCCAGCACCATACCCAACTTCTCTACTGGGCTGTTCCAGTGTGGATGGTCCATTCCAGTCCACCAAATCACCATAGCAACAGCCACTTTCTGGGATTTGTCCAAGAGCCCATGGTGAGGCACACTGCAAGGCATGACTGTTATAGCTGAGAGGAGTTGTAATACCAAGCATCTGGCACATCGAATGTTCCAGACATTTGTATGAATAGTTCAGACATTCATACAAATAGTTCAGACGTTCATTAAACTGTGAACGTGGGAAAGTGGCTGCATGAAACATCTGCAATGGATCTAGAGTGCATTTGACATTGGTTGAGAGCATATTAAAAGTGGATTCAGGCTGGGTTTGTTATGGGATATGTATCGGATACATATCTCAGATACGTATCCGATATGTATTTTTTTTGTATAGAATGCGTATTTTTTTGTATCCAATACATATTCATTTGTATCGGATATTCATATAAATTCGTACAAATACATTAATATCAAATAAAATTTTACCACATTCAAAAGTGTCTATTTGTATGAATACGAATTTTCGAACATTTGATTAGTTACAAATCAAATGTCAAAAAACACATTCTTGCACATCTCTGCTTCATTCATGTTTAACTCAACATTTATTTTTTTGTGTAAAAATTACCGTGCTGATTATTCCCTATAACCCAAGATTTTGGGCTAGGGGCAATGGCAGCTGGATAAGAGGAGCATAAAGCAGAGCAGTTCACAGGAGGTTGGGCCAAGGAGAAATGTAGGTGGGGCTAATGATATGCTGAGTTCTACCTGGTTTGTACATATCAGAAATGAGCTCCATGTAACATCGTATAACTTCCCTATAATTAGAATTCACAGGATATGTTCAGGACAAATGTCCCTGGATTCTCATATAGGGAATAGGTGAGGGAGAATAGGATTTAGTTTGGGGGCTATTGTGTAATTTTCAGCAGTCATTTCTAGATAAGTGTACTGTTCTAAGTTCTTGATTATTTAGAGAAAAAGGAAGGTGAAACAGGGCAAATTAATTTGTGAATCTCTTTGTGTACTTTTACAACTTCTACTTACTCCAAACATCAGAAAGCCACAAGGTTTTGCATTATTGATCTCTAGTTCATTGTTCTTGCTGATAGTTCTCTGGTGAGTTACCCCAGGGTTCCAGTTCTCTATATATATGACAAAGGGACTAGCATACTTTAAATCTAAGTAAATAAGTAAACAAATGTCATGCCTTATTACTTCAGTTGAAGCACTGGGCTCTATTCAAATGATAGTAAGGGCTGGCTGCAGGCAGCTGAAACACTACTTCTGTGTTCCTGGTCTGATTGCTATTAGATTCCTACGCTAGACCCAGCAGGCCTACTACATAAATTATATAAATTACAATGAAAGATTTACATGCAACATTTCACTTGGACTTGAAAATGGCTTCTTGTCAGCTTCTTGGTTAAGCTTCTGCTTAAATACAAAGCTATGATTCTGATTTGCTTTATGGGATTAGTTGTCCTTCCAAATCAAAAGCTTGGTTTTGATAAGATTAGGTGATTTCCCATTGCCTCTATGAACCCGTTTCCTCCATTTTTATTATTGTAAGAGCAAAGGTTCAGTGGGGAAAGGAACAATACTTTTCAAATAATCTTGCCTGCAATCTTCCATGAGTAAGAAAGGGATTGGAAAACCTGAAGGTCACAATTCATTTCAGTTTGTATGTAGGACCATCCAATTATGGCATAATTGTTTTAGGTACAGCCCTAGAAATTTCTTTTATTCACTTATTAAAGGAAATTTAGTACTAGGGGTGTGTATGAATGCATTTTTGAGATTCGATTTGTAACAGATTGAATGTTTGAAAATCTGTATTCATACGAATAGATCACATTCAAGTGTGGAAAAATTCTATTTGATATGAATCTATTCGTACGCATTTCCCCCTTTTTCCCCTTATAACCCTTTTATGGGGTTATAAGTGAAAGGAGTTGGTTTTTGAATTTGTCAGCCTGTTGCCTCAGGCTGTTGAGGTAAAAGAAAGAGCCTGAAGGCAGTTAAAACCAATAGTCTTGAGGTAAACATTATTGGGGCAACGTAGAGACATTCGGCAGCTTTTGGCTGTGTTAGTCACGGGCGTGTCAGCAAAAGGGCTAGGAGCAGTCTTCAGCCAAAGGAGCAACGATCAATTTTTGCATCTAATACTGGTCTTAAGAAAGAAGCTCAGTGAGCCCGGAGCTGCAGGGAGTTGTTCAGTGTGGAGAGCAACACATCCAGGGGGAGCACAAAGACAGTAGCAGCGGAAAAGATGGAGAAAGGACTGAGGGTGATAGTTGATGGACATTAATTTTAATAAAGTTGAAATGTGTTTGGGCATGGCTGGGAGAAATGAACCTGGAGCATTGTTGATTGCTCAATGCTCCAAATTCATTTCCTTCAGGCGGAAGGAGTTGTCATGACCCAGGGGGAAGGTAGGTAGAGTAAAGGAGTTTAGGTTGTATTAGTATAGTGGTAGAAACAAGCTGAAAGGGAGCATGGGCTTTGGAACTCAACGAAGGAGGGGTTAGCTGGCTCAGGGGCCAGCCAGTCAATGAATGCTGACAGCGGAACGGGCTCTTTAAAAGCTCATGTTGTTAGAGAATAACTGTTCTTGATCTTATGTCTCACTGGGGGCGGGGGCGGGTATAGGATAAGGATCAGGTCTGAAATTTGCCTATGAAGAAAGATAGGAGGGGATTCTGAGTAGTTCTGTTGACTGAAATACTCAAAGTTCTGAGACTGTTAAGTTAATCAAATTGTAACAATAAAGTGAAGTTCGTATTTTGTTCCTATTGAGGCATGGATGGGTGTGTGTGTGTGTGTGTGTGTGTGTGTGTGTGTTGCAGAGGGGGGTGGATTGTTGGCTCAGGAATGAGGCTGCTGAGTCAATTTTAAAAGGCAGAGCCCAGTAATAAAAGGAGCTGAGACACCTGGCTAGGTGTGAGACTAGCCTCAGCCATGACATCACATATGTTACTACTGGGAAGAACATAGCTTTGATTATACAGACCTTCATCAGAAAGGTGATGACTCTGCTTTTTAATATGCTGTCCACGTTCGTCGTAGCTTTGCTCCTAAGGAGCAGGCAACTTCTAATTTCATGGGCACAATACCTCTAGTGATTTTTCAACCTAAGAAAATAAAATCTGTCACTGCTTCCATTTCTTCATCTTCTATTTCCTAAGAATTTTTGGGACCAGATTACATAATCTTAAAGCTAGCATGAACCAAATTTCATACTGAAAGTCAGTAAAAGAATATTCTGAGAAATGAAAACTGTCAGATTCCTTGATCACATACTGTTAAGTATATTGTTTTCAGAATTTTTACAGATGGAACTAGGGGTGTGCACAAATGCAATTTTTGGGATTCAGTTCAATTCAAATTGAATACCTGAAAATTCAAATTGATCTGAATCTTTAAAATTTGAATGTATTCACATTCGATTTGAATAGAATACATTTGAATCTATTCATGCAAATTTTTTATTCAAGTTTGGGATTATTACATACACATCCTGTACACATCTGTACGCACCCCGTATGCATCCCGTTTTAATCCCGTAGAAATGTGTACAGATGCGGGAAAGATGGATTTGGGCAAGTACTCATTGTGAACCTATCCGTACACATACGAATGTCCAAATAATTTGAACATATCAATTCAAAATTTGAGATTTGTTTGAATATTTAAATTCAATTTTATAATAATAATAATAATAATAATAATAATAATATTTATTTGTATACCGCCCTGTGGCAACCCAATCCGGGCGGTTAACAACAATAAATATAATAAAAACATCATATAAAAATAAAACATTATAGTCCCTCCCCCCCTTAAAAGTATATTAAACAATATGACAAATTAAAATACAATATCAAAAACTATAAAACATAATTAAACAGACCAATAGCCCCAGTGTCCCTCTAAGATCCTCGACCATCACTAAAGATGAGACATTCAAACTCAAATGTCCAAATTTGAATGAATTTGATCAAATTCCAAATGTTTCAAATATTTGTGGATTTTGTAAGACTTTCTGAAGACATATTTTAGCATGTGCACCTAAACTGTGGATCTCTTGGATATGTTTCTTTACCAATGATGTCCACTCTAAGTTGAAAAGTTTTACTTTATCCAGTAAATAAGGCTGCATCCATATCTAGCCATACTTACTATGTTCGGAGCACAAGGTCATTCAGGAGGGGGAATGCCACCCACAGGATGACCTTCATGGTGAGGGAAGTGGCTACATGTGGTAATCACTCCCAGCAGGGCTCCTCATTTCTCATTTATAGTCACTTATTTTAAGAAGGTACCTAAATATCCAGATTGCTTATGTAGGTGTGGTAGTTTAATGTTAAAGATTTAGTCTTTTGCATTGTCTCAGGTTTTGGTAGATTTTAGGGAAGGAATTATACTATATTTTATGAATGTTTTATGCCTTGTACCTTTGATTAGGATGTGGTGGAATTTCAGTCAGACACATGGCTGTTAACATGCAGGGAAGGAAAATCAGTGGAACAGGTCTTTCTTTGGACTAGCTGCTGAAAGGTTTTAATAATTTTCCTCTTGTTCATTGTTTTCTTATCATAAGCTGGCCTACCTTGTTATATGCTATATAGAGTAAGGTTTGTCCAGGTGGATGGCTGTTTGTTGGTTAAGTAGGCAGTTATAGTTAACTGATGGTTAGAGCTCCTCAGCATTCTGTCCTGTTGCCATGTGCTCTCATGTCAACATGGTAGGAGAAGATCATGGAATCTATGTGGACACCATATTCTTCCTGCATATGGAATGTGCAATGTAGGGTTAGCGTCATGCATACACTGCAGCCTCATAGTGCATTCAAGGCAAATACTGTATAAAGGTCCTGTGAGCACATCCTGGCAACATTAAGTGTGAAAGGCCACTGTGATTCAAAGGAGAGTCAGTTGAAAGGTGCACTGCCAATTTCCAATTCAATTAGCTTTCTTTTAGGTTTTGATTCTACATTTTTATTCACAAAGTGAACAGATGTGGGCTTTCTGGACATTTTGACATTCCAATATAAATACAGAGAAAGATTTCTGCGGTTTATTTTTACCTGTGAGGTAAAAGAGCAGCAACTTTGAGCAAATCTGTTTTCCCCCTTTTTCTTTCTGAGATCTTGCCAACTGAATAAGCCCATCATAAGACAAATTGGGGCAGCTGGTTCCATGTATCAAAGGAGGAAGTCACCTGTGCCCACTGTCCACAAGATCAGCCTGTCCTGTCACCAATGGTGACATAAGCTTTGCCTACCAGTCTGATCAGCTTCCAGATGGAATGGGAAGCATATATCTGCCTATCTTGGGATGACCCTAGTGTCAATCAGTTTTGTTTTTCCTCTCTATCTGTCTTATCTGATACTTAGTTCTTCTTATAATACACCAAAATGAATAATTAGAACCGGTCCAGTGCCTAAAATCTTTTGATTAAAAAGTGACATTTTCTTCCCTAAAGATGTATGCCAGCTCTTAAATTTCTCCAAAATCAATTTAGACAGAAGAACACATTTTCAAAGTAAACTTCTACCATGTCAATCAAACTTGCACATTTGCCTCTGGGTTTCATTCTGCACTCTGACTTTCCCTGTTGTGACAGTTTATTGAATAATTCTTCTCCCTCTTCTGTGAGCATAATAGAATATTCAACATGCATAACCATCTGAACACAAGAATATAAATATCTGACCAAATTCTGTTTAGAGAATATTATATGGGGAAAAGGTTTATGTCCTAGAAATCCCACTGTCCTATTTAAAGACTATGCCTAGAAAAATAATACTGGCAGGAAGAACATCCGGGGAAATCATCTCCAGTGCAACATGACTTAGAAACTCTGTTCTTTGATAGGACTATCAGGGCTAACACTGGATATTTATTTATTTTTAGTTTTATTTTTATAATAACATAAATATAAACAAACATAAAAGAACAATTAACATTGTGACAATGTACAGTGAAAGTGGCATACACATACATCCCTCCAGCTTCCATACATGCACTCAGTTGACAACATCATATAGTTTTTCTTCTTTACCTCGATATACTTTTAGTTGGACCAAAGAAATAGTCTTAATATTTTGTCTCCCAAAATTTCTGAAGCTTGAGATTTCATTGAATAGTTCAATAATTCCTTCCAGCTTTCCTCTGTCTTGGAGCATAGTTTCAATCCTGGGCTTTTAAATCTTATTTCCCCCATTTTCTCAAATCTATATTGTTCCATTAGGTACTTGTACCAATTATCTAATGTCTATTTAGAACTCTCTTACCATCCTAATACTATTGTAGATCATGCAGCATATATCATTTGTTCAAATAAATATTGTTTTTCTCCACTTATTCTCCTTGTTGTCACATGAAACAAAGCTACTTCGTGTGTTAATTCCACATTTATATTTAAAGTATTATTAATATAATTCTGAATACTTCTCCAAAATCTTTTAATACTATTACACTCCCACCAAACGTGGAAATACATCCCTCTATCCCCACACCTGTGCCAGCATTGTGGTGACATTCTCGGAAACATATATGACAGTTGAGATGGTGTTCTATACCATTTATAAAATATATTAAGTGCCATTTCCTGTACCCTATTATTTTTTTCTTTTACTAATTTTCTCTAATTTTTGCTCAGCATTATCTCTTGTTAATATCTGACTGCCAGTTTTGAAACATACTATCCAATATTTCATTCTTTTGATTTATTAATAATCCCAATATTTTACTTTGAGAGCACTGGGTACTTCTGGTTATACTCTCTAAACTGGAAGACAATGGCAAAATATGATCTTCATGTGCCAGAACAATGATAGTGAAATTCACTGGAGGAGTGCAGCTATTCAGAGTTGGTGCTGAGAATGATTTTTTCCACATCTTCACCAGCCAATATGTCATCTCTCAAGAGCGAGGAATCTGGCTGTGATGTATGCATATATGCACATTCATAAGAAAAAGCTGAATGGATGCAATGCTGATGAAATTACTGAGGTGAGTATATCAACATTTTTTTTACAACATCCCATTGATACACAAATGTGTTTCAGGGATATACATGAAGTTTTGGTCATCACTTTATCGTGGTTCCAAAAACGTTTTGCATTTCCAGCATTACTTCATCCCGGGATTGTGTCTCTTGCAAGTTTACAAAGATCACTCAACCTTGGTTCCAGATAAATACATAGTAGACAGAATGTTATGGGCAGCCTTATTAGTTATAGCTGCGGGTTGGAAAGACAAAACAAAATGGTCTCGTGAGAGGTGGTATAGTAACATTCTTGATATATATAAATTTGATGCCCTTAGACACCAGCGGCTCTTTTACTCTGGAGAAAGTCATCGCCTGGATTTACAAAAAGCTTGGAGCAAATTATATACAGCTTTTATTAATGACATCTTACCTACGGAAATGAAAGAAGGACTACTGAAATTGTGGACATATTTACCCGTGACCTCTGAGGCATAAAGGAGGGAGGATGGGGTTGACTATGTGGACTTAATGTGAAACTGAGATGTGAGAAATGTGGGTTTTTTTCTGTTATTTTTTCTGTTTGTATTCTTTCTTTTCTTTATAAAAGCATTAAATAAATAAATTTTAAAAAATCACTTTATCGTGGTTAAATTTTAATGCTTTATTGCAGTGAATCACCTTGAATACCTTACAAAAAAAATAATAAGGTAATTATTTTAATAGAAAGACTAATTGGTACCTCTGGCAGAACATACACTTGCAAGGGTCTATACAAACCTTGGAAGCAAAACTTGAAAATATGAAATCCTCTCTCAGTTCCAATTTGGAAGCCAATTAAGGCTGGATTTTCAAGGCCTTGGAAAGGTCAGTCTTTGCAGTGGGATCTTCCAAATTCAGCACTTAGCCAGGAGACATTTGTGTTTGTGATTGACATCTTTTGTCCTCACTGGCCACAAAGCTATGGAACAAAGGTTTTGCCATCTCAGAGTTTTTGCCTAGCAGAATGCCTGGAAATGACTGAAAGTCAGCCATTTTCTGTTTGATGCTTAACCATGCCAGGTGGAAAATGGCCAAGGTAAGTTACCTCTTCTATCATCTTCTCCCTAGAAAGCATCATCAAGGGAACACAAAAGAAAAATCTGCCCTTAGAGTGCTTTGCTGAGGTTGCTGGCAGGGTGACTCCAAGGGTGGATTTCCTGTCTCAGAGACTGGCTATAGGCCAGGCCAGAAAAAGAGATGAATAGGGTGTGTCTGACAGGTCTGAATTTGAACCAGATGCCCTCCAGTTTAGGGTTATATCAATTTGAATCAAACCAAAACTTGAAGTTCCTCTAGAACTATTCAAGCACCCCTGTTCAAATTCATCTGGTTTGGGTTCACAGTTATATTGCCCTTTAAAATGTGCATCTACCTGCTGGTTGTCCTGGGTTGAAGTGACCTGGCTCAGCATGCACGGCATGGTGCTGGCTGAGCCAGGTCACTTGGACCCAGGACAGCCAGCAGGTAGGTGCATGTGGGCGCGCATCCCCGGGCCATGGGGGCAGGTGGGTGCCTGGGCGGGTCCCTGTGGGCCATAGGGGTCACGATCCTGTCCCCTAGAACCTGCAGGAACCATGGAAGGGCCCTGCCAGGTCTGCCTGCCCCTGAAGACCCTCTCACCCAATGGTGGACAGGCATGGGAGGGGCGTCCCTGCCCCGCTCCGGCCTTTTCAGGCTAGGGCACTTTGGGGTGCTTTCTCCATTTGCACGTAGGCAGGTTGGAATGCGAGTAGACGCACTACAGTTACGGCTGTAGTGCGAAAAGGCCTCTGTTCAACAGGCCACCACTTTGAAGAAAGGTAAATTGGGTAAATGCAGGCTAGGCATTAATAAAGCTAAACCATATAGCTTCTTCAAGCAAATGCTCTGCATGTTCTAGAAAGGGAAGGGGCAAAGCGACAAATTGTTTTCTTTTAGCATGATGTAGCTCAGAAAACAACACCTTTGGGCTAAATAATGTAGAAAGAACATGACTAGTCAGTATTGTGATGTCTTCTCTTACTCCGAAAGTGGACTGAAGTTGAATTAAAACTTAGTTGTGAGCATAGCTCAAGTGAACGATAGCAAATCAAGGGTTGTTTCACTGTGGTTTACTTGCTTTGCATGTGAACCAAACCACCCTGTTTTTTAAAAAAACTAGTTGGAATTAAATCCAAATCAAGGACAGCTTGTTTGATTCAAAACAAACCACTAAATTTTAGTTCATATACATCCATACTAAGTTGATAACAGACCTGTGTGTGCTGGTTTACTAGAAAGTAGGGGTGTCCACAAATGTTATTTTCAACATTTTATTTGAATTGAATATTTGAATGTCTGAATCCATACCGATAGAGAAAAAATGAATGTATTAAAATGTGAACTGATTTGAATACATTTGTATCTATTTGTGCAAGTATTTGATACGTATTTGATGATACAAGTGTTGACATCATTCATATGCATCCATAAGCATCTCATTTTTATCCTGTTTGCATCCCATTTTGAACTCGTACATATCCGTACAAATGCATACGGATACAAATAAGACCCATATGTATGTAATGCATATGGATCCGTACACATACGAATGTACAAATAATTCATACAAATAGTTTGAAATATTTGTATTCATTCAAATAATAGAAACAAATGTCTGGACATTCAATTCCAATTCGAATGTCCAAATTACGCCAAATTCAATCGAATAACGAATATTTTGAATATCCTTGCACATCTCTACCAGGAAGCTTTGAAAGATGAGAATGATGCGCAGTTTACTGCAGAAAGTCCCATCTTCCATTATGGCTTGGGAGTACGCATAGAGCCATTCGAGGTTTGGAACTAGCCCTGCTAATTCCTGTGGATTCTGCTTTGAACCCTTAAAAAAGTGAAGGGATGCAAAGTAGGGAAGACATAATAAACGGGCTTTCTGTAAGGACATAGCCCTTGTTAGACAGCACTGCAAAACCAGATGTAATAACTCACCTACACCCATGATGCCTCCTTAAGGGTGGAAAATTCCTAGAATAGGCCCTACAACAAGCAGAACAGTCAAGAAAAAGGGATAATTCCATTTCCTACACCAAGTATTGGCTACTGGAGAATCATAGAAAGTAACTTACTTGGTTTGCTTTAAGATGCGAACACCACAAACGAAAGTCACCGTAATTTTGCTATCACAGTAGCAAATGGGTACAATTTCTCTTCCCCATCAAAGTGGCCCTCTGCTATTAAATATGAATGGTATATGACAAGTGCATTTTGTGCCTCTGAGTTTTGAAATGAAATGAGATTGCAGCTCTGGACAGCTATAATCAAAATAATATTGAAGAGGAAAATACTATGAATCCTGTAATATTTAGGTATCAAATATGTAATTGTATTGCTGTGTGAGTAGCATACATATGGCTGTGTTTGTGTGTGCATGTGTGTATGCCCACTGTTGTGTATAACTATATTCCAATATCTTTTAGTAGTACATTTTACAACCCAAAATAAAACCCACAATGAAATAATTATCAAAAACTTCATATTGTCCAGAAGAGATACCAGCACCCTCTTTTTCTCTCCAATGTACACCCACATTGCACCTCTTCGATGCAAACTTAGAAGGTAGATATTTCGTGCTCCACACTTTGGCCACAATTAGGCCAGCCCTGGGTTGGGACGGGACAGTTCCAGACAGAACCGCCCAGCCCAGAGAGCGAATGCTCTGTCCCAGGGCTTGCTTAATTCTGTCCCCAGGCCCAAATGCGAATAGGCTTCAGGTCCTGTATTTCATCATGATGCTACTTATTCTTCTCTTTTCCAAGACACTGCTCTGTTTCTTGCAACTCCTGCATAGCAAAACAGTTGATAATTGAGCAGTCTACGTGCTCTTACATTTTGAGTGGTACATCTGACAAACCTGAAACGTGCTTGAAAGAACACCGCTTAGATCTGCATTTCTTAAAACGGCTGCTCAACTTCTGCCTGCTCTACTGTATCAAACAAATCATTCCACTGGGGTTCCATTGTGCCTGCAATCTTCCTCTAGAGAGAGAATGCTACTTGCTTCTGAGGCTGGCACTAAAAATAACTGATGATCAGCTCGTTGAATCTTCCCTGACCTGTGTTGCCATTGGATTCTTCTTCTGCAAGTCCAACAAATAATTAGGCCACTCTAAAGTGTTCAATAAAGGCTGCTTCTTGTACAGGACTGGGATGATTACAAGAAGGAATAAAGGCTTCTGTTGCATATAATGGCTGTGTTTGTATGCAGATTATGGCCTTTTACACCTTTGCCTGCAGTGAAGGCTGACTAAGTTCTAAGAAGCATTGGGTGCCTGCACTGGGCAGCCAATATGATGGCCATCCTGATGCTATGTTAAATAGAGAAGCAAACATTAAGGAGTTATTCAGCTGGAAGTGTAAAGAAAAAACCCCACTTATGTTGAAATATCAGATCTGTGTGAACACAGGTGCAAAAAAGTATCCAAGTTTGGCATGTCTTAGGGGGATGCCCTGAGCAATTAAATCAAGGTTGTGCCAAATATATTCTAATTTCACTCTGTTTGAATATGTCCAAAGCCCATTGTGCTCATTGTGGTTGATGGAGCAGAAGGCAAAGCAGCTGTTTTGCCCTGGAAAAAATAAATGCATCCTTCTTGATTCACTAAGTTTGAGGCCCACCTGATGATGGTAACCTCCATCTCCAGTTGGGTCACTGGTTTCCGACTTGCCTGGATAGGGACAACTTGGCCATGGTGATCCATGTTCTGGTAATCTCCAAACTAGACAAATAGTAATGCACTTTATATGAGGCTACCCTTGAAGACGGTTTGTAAGCTGGACTTTTTAGGAGATGTCCTGCTATGTGGTTTTGAGGAAATAGCTCACCAGGACGTCTTGTCATGTTAGAAACTATGTAATGGTTTAAATGATGAAATAACAGTTGATTTAGTGCTTAGCAACATAAGGCAAAATGGTTTTTAATCAATATCAAAAAGAGTCATAAATGAAGGAAGCACTATGCAGAGTGATTCAAATTAGCAGAGCAGATTCCCAGTGGGGTAGCAGCTTGGCTGGCAATCTGGAGATATATAGAAGGAAAGAGGAGAAAAGCCTATCCTAAGACCCTATGCTGTAATGCAGCTGGTTTTCTCACCCAAACAGATTTCTTCAGAGCACATGGCAGCAGAAACTTCAAGCCCATGAGGCGTGCAGGGGTCCAGGTGGGAGGAAGAGAGAAAAAGAGAGAGTCAGGTAACCAGGCAGGTTTTATCTTGCTTCCACTCTATGGTATCAATAATAAATAATGGTAACTAAATAATAAAAAACAAAAATCCATCCATCCATCCACCCACCCACCCACCCACCCATCCACCCACCCACCCACCCACCCACCCATCCATCCATCCATCCATCCATCCATCCATCCATCCATCCATCCATCCATCCATCCATCCATCCATCCATCTTTCCTATCTTCCTTCAAGGCAGAACAACAATGAGCTAAGGGTCAAAGGTCTGGGTGAAGAGCAATGTTTTAACTGGGGGCTAACATAACTTAAACATATAAAATTGGTGCCTGGAGGGAGGCTGTTCCAAAGTCTCTGAGCCCTCTTAGGAAAAGCCCTCTCATGTGTCACATCCCTCACATATCTGAGACTGGGGATACTACAAAAATGCCTTCACCTTGTTATTTTAATATTTGAGCAGTTCTATACAGGAGAAAACACTCTTTCAGATATCTGAAGCTCATACCGTTTAAGGTATTATATGTTAACACCAACATCCTGACTCAGGTTGGGTAGCAAGTGGGTAGACAGTACAGGTCTGGTGTGATGCGTGTCTAGCCAGAAACTCTCAGTAACAGTTGAGTTGCTGCATTCTCCATAAGTCTGTAGCCTGCATGTCCCACAAAGACCCTTTTCTCTCTCTGAAGCCATGATAAAACCACAAGGCACTGCCAGGCATGGGCAACCATATAAGTACAAATTGCCATTTTGGCTGGACGTGCAATTCAGGTAAAATATGTATATATTATCAAGACTGTGCCAAGCCAATAAAAGGTATTTTATATGAGATATTTTTCTATAAGATATAAAATCTTAAAAACAGGAGGAATATGAGATCGCTCAGACACAGCCAGGATTACAAATGTACATATGAGAAAGCTGGCCAGGCAAGGAGCGATAATCCTCTCACATCAGTTTGGCTATATCCAGACCAAGACAGCTGTCCGAACAAGTAAGTGGGGTGCAGGGGGATGGGGGGGCAGCACACACCCCTGGGTGGGGTTGGGCACCCAAAAGGTATCTGCTGGCTGCTGCCAGTCAGATTGGGGTGGCGGCAGCCAGCGGGACCCCAAGACACCCCGGGCCAGCACACACCCCTGGGTGGGGTTGGGCACCCAAATATTTATTTGTTTACTTAAAGGGACACCAGGAGCAATACTAAAGTAGAACAAATATGAGGCTACAATACTCTGGAAACCTATGTGAAATTTCACCACACTGAATAGGCTATGGTAGCATTAACCAATCCTCAACTGAAATATGACCTGTTAGGTGTGGTACACAGTTTTCTCTTATAAGCCAGTATCTTCTGAGTTAGATAAGGTTATTACCTTTAGCCCTGCAAAAATCTTCAATGATTTTAACTCCTAAAATTTTCCACATTGTTAGAGGAATGGAAAATATTACATTTACTGAAAAGCAAGGGGAGTAGAGATTCTTGATACAATACATGCCTAAAACTCACATATTTAAATGGCTTGTATGTATTGTGCACTGAAATATTTTCACTTTTTATTGCTAAGAGTAATGTTGAAGTATGCTTTCACAGAACATGCTTTTAAAATAATGATTTCAAGAAACATTTATTGCTTTACTCTACTTCAGACTACATTCCTTTGCAGGATAGGAGGATTTTCTTTTGCAGAGCTTCTATTCAGTTTAGACAGATAAGTAATTGAAAAAGGAGTAGTTATTAAGAATTTAATAATGTTTAAATGTTGAGGGTTTTAACATGCTTAAAGCTAAGCTTTTGTTTTTCTTTTTAGAGCAAAAGTTATTTTATTCTTGTATTACCATATGAAACAATCACAGTCTTATATCTACACCAACTACACATGAGGATTCTATTAGGAATCTTGTTAAAATTGAGTTATAAAGTGGGAAATGATTTTTCAATTTCATATTCTATTTTGGCTGTGGAATTGTCCATGGACTAAATAAACATTGATGATTGAAATGCAATTTAACAGCTTTGATAATCAAGGTTGTCTCAAACTTTTTGAAGTTACAGTTGTTTTGGAAGGAAGACACTGTCAGCAGAATTTACGTTGGTGGTGCTTACATTCAGTCTAATTTGGCACCTGTCAGCTTTGGCGAGAGCAGCAGGGCAATGAGGTGGGCAAAGCAGCAACTGGCAGCTTTGATTGTGACAACCGCTGCTTTGATCTGCCATAGTGTACCAGCCATATAAAGAAGCTTACCAGGGCTTCAGTAAATCTCCTGTTCTTCTAAAAACCTAGGACTGCAAACAGGGGATTACAACCTAGCTTCTGTTCTCTGTTTGGGTTGGTAGGCCAAATGATACAGCCTGGATTGAAAGGAAATAGTGTTCTTCAGCCCCCTGCAAGGGAGGTGAAGAGGTTATTACAGCAAATGATAATGTCAAGAATATAACTGTTCTGAATCACGGGCAGGGGTCATCTGTTTAGCCATACTGCCCAGCTGAATGACAGTGATTTTTCCAGTTACCAGGTAAATCTCTTCTCCAGCTTTTGGTCAGAATACTGGGTTTGATTCCGCCCTCCTCCTTGTAGCCAGCTGGGTGACCTTGGGTGAGTCACAGCTCTCTTCTGAGCTCTCATAGCCCCACCTACCTCACAGGGTGTTCTGTTGTGGGGAGAAGAACAGAAAGCTTTGTCAGCTGCTTTAGTCCTCTTAAATGAGTGAGCAAAGTGGGGTATAAAAGTCACCTCTTCTTCTTCTTTGCCTATGAGTGCTTTGACTGCTGAATAGAAACCTTTGCTCATAAATAAAGCTCCTAACCGCCGAGCTATGACCTCTCTGTGCTTACCTGAAGTAATCTAAAATCATAGTGCAGAATGCCTGAGCAGGATCGACGCCAGCTCCACGAACAGTGTTGCTCTGGATTAGCCCACACTATGGTTGTGAAGTTTGTGTGTTCTTCGCAGCCACACTCCCAGACCTCTGAAAGCTAAGAAATTTTTGTTCCTAGCCCCAAGGATCTGGCGGTGCTTTTTGATGATGCGCTATGCCCCCCTTACTCTGGTAATCCTGAACATAAGAGGTGGCCATACGCTTGCCTCCAATGTTCCGGATCAGTGTCCCTCCGGTGGTACCGGTTATACTGTACTACCAGAGATCCGGATTAAGGGCTCTGTCTAATGGGAGCCAGACCATCCAGGAGTGGGACCTCCAGCCCCCCATTATTGTGTGGCTATGATGGCCTAAATCTGCACTAATCACAGGACCTTAATCCCAATTAAGGGCCTATGCAGAAAGGGTGATAAAGAAGCTATGGGTATTTTTTCTTCAAAATAAGTAAAGCTATGACCCCTAAGGAGGTAAAGAAATGTTCAGAGGGAAATTTTCCTTAATTATGCCCTACTCCCACGCACACTTTTAATTTACTGTGTCTAGTTATTACCTCACCATGAATTAGGAGGAATGAGATTTTCCTCATTGTAGGGCACTTGCAAAATGACATATTTTTTTTGTAAATAAACTAACCCAGAAGGCAACCCAGGAAGCAGGAAGCGTGTGAAAATAGAATAATCAAATGGCCTGGAATTAACTTTCATTGCTGTCTATCACATCCTGTCGCAGGGTAGCCAGCATTTAATGAGTTCCTTCAATCCTTTTGCACTGTCTTCATGGTGTCTGGAGCAGCCTTCATTCGTTTCTGTAAATTGAACTCTTATACGAAGCTTGTGCAGTTAAATCTTATGAGGAGGAATCATTCATAGCATTGACTAAGTGAGCCCACATTGCATTCGAGGCTATTTGTCCTTACAGAAATTAGAAGGATTAAAATCTCCTTTCCTGTAAAAGCTGTATAGACTGAAATATGGATCATACAGTCCCAAAGAACATAGGTGCCTGTACTAATGAACAAATTCTCCAAACCAAAGTGATTATTACACCTGGATATAGTTAGAATTTCATTCCATTGTCATTATGACAAGCCACCTCCATTTATTTCTTCTAAAGAGGCCTGGGAAATTACATGGAATAAATTACCTGAGATGTGGGATATTTAAAAGAAAATATCCAGTGGAGCACATTTTCATATAAATCTTCTGTGAAATATTTCATTTTCTCTTAATTGAGATTACAATTTAGAATTTCATTTCATTGATTCTTCTTGGGTTGAAGGCTCAGAAAGAGAACAACGGATAACAATGGGGGTTTCACAGTGGTTTTCAACCACTTCCAGCATGAAGTAAAATATTATATCAGGCCATGTTTTATGAAGATAATTTGGTGACCAGCCTGCCCCTGATAGTTTGCTTCCCAAGGTGAAGAGGTATTGTTATTTAATGTTGGCTGGTGGGCCATGGACTTCCTGTGATAACTACAAATACCTTCAAATATCTTTCTAAAAGTCACAGCTACGGTGAATGAAGCTTTGTCCAGATATCACTTACTCATTCCACATTATTTGGATAATTTGGAAGAAAGCATGGATAATCCAGAATAAAATATGTCCAAATATTTTTTCAGTTAGATAAACCCAAAAGCAAACAACTTGTCACTCATTCTGAAAGTGGACTGAAACGGGATTAAAATTAAAAGGCAGCCATGATGCGTTTTATTCTGGATTATCAAAAAAATGCAGAATAAGTAAGTGAGATCTGGAAAGGACCCTACAGAAAAATAGAAAATCCCTTATAACATACTAGGACCTACACCTGAGTAATCATTTGGCCAGCATTTGGGGAGCAGGAAATAAGGTAACTCCAAATCATGTTGGAGCCCAAAATTCTATTCCTAATGAAAGGAATATATATTAAATCTGATATTTGGAAACCTACGAGCCTATGATAATATTCCCATTGAATACAGCAACTTTTCAGTAAGGTTTATTGTGCAAAGCTGACATGTGATGGAGAGTGAGAAAGTGGGGGAGAAATTGATCTCCATATTAGAGTGGCCAGCCATTGAGTAAGGAATGCTAAAGGAACCAGAGAGCATCCAAGAATTTTCCATGGTGACACTGTTTCAGTGTGTAATCTAATACCAGAAATACTAGTCTATGTATAGCCTCCTTGGAAGAGAAAAAGATGAATGCATACACAATAAATCCAAATATTATGAAAGAGAAAGTTGCTGGTACAGAAGTAGGAGAAATTAAGTGAAAAAGAAGAACATATACACATAGTAGGTAAATAAACTAGATAAAGGTTTAATTACAAGAGGAAAATAATTAAACCAAAGAAAGGAAAAGTTTTACAGATAAGTATTCAATTGCAAACTGATAACGTCAGGCATTATATATGGGGAAATTATCTCAGTTGCGTGCAGTGGGGTAGGCAGATGTTGGCATTTTTGCTTGTGAACTCAGCAATCTTGCATTTAACACCAGAATAGGGAAACATTTCCCTAACTTGTCAGGTTAAGGTTGGTATTTCTGCTTAGCTTGAAATTAATGTAGCTAAGAAATAGGAAAATAAAGGGAACTGTGTTAACTGAAGACTGACTTAACATCAATGTGTTATGAGAAACTCATCTGAATTCCTGAAAAATTATGGAATCTAGAGAATAACCATCATGAATTAAGAAAGAGTGAACAGCTAGAGTCAACAGACAAGAAAACTTACTACTGTATATAATCTATCTATCTATCTATCTATCTATCTATCTATCTATCTATCTATCTATCTATCTATCTGTCTGTCTGTCTGTCTGTCTGTCTGTCATAATCACTTTCATTAACTATTAGATTTTACATGGTTCAACCAATAAACAGAAAAAACACAACAGCACATGTTTTCCATGTTCTGGATCATAAATTTGATTTCCTAGTTAATTCATGATAATTACAGAGTTCTCCCACACATACCCACTTTCACTGCCATTTTGGCTTGTTTGCTTTTTTAAAAAAAGGACTCATAGAATTTGCTCGAATATGCACTGACAGGATATCTATTATGGAGTGACATGCTACTTTATAATGGAATGTTTCCTTTTTGAAGCTCTCTCAGGCAGGATCTGAATGTGTGTGTCATCTTGTTATGGAAAGCTGGCTGGCAGCCCACACCAAGTAAGATCAACATTTCAGGCCTATCCTGGTTCAGTTTAGGAGGCTGGACATGAAAGTTTGCAGCCTTTGAATTTGCCAGTAGATTGAACCAGCCATTTACTTCCATTTATACACAAGCAGGTAATGCTTCAGGGACCGCTTTAAAGCAGCCTGCCATTGGAGCAGTCTAAAGTGCCATTTTCACAATATAAGCTGCTTCCAATGCCCTTGCATGCACCATTCCATGAGAGGCATGGTCTTCTAGTGAGCGGCACATCATGCAGACAAGGTGTTCCATGTCTCCAAAGATTGGTTTCAACTGGAGCTGATAACTATTGTCTTGACTTTTTGCTTGGGTCTTTTGAGGCAGAAAGAAAAAGAAAAGCTTTGCCTCAAGATCTAGAATAAAGTTTTATGACCTCAGAGCACCAGTCCTTTTGGCTCAGCATTGTCTATGTTGAGAAGCAGTGAAGCTTTAGAGTTTGGATACACAGTCTTCTAAAATGGAACTTACTAATGTTTGAATATAAAGTTTTTCTTTTATCTGCTGACTGAATGTACAATTAGGACACACAAACACACATGAAATATGTGAGGTGGTTGCAAAACATTCCTCACTCCCCACCATTCAGGGGTCAATGGAGTGTTTAAGATACAAAATGTCCTGCCTTATTGACTGCTTTTTCCATCACTGCCCACGTATATTTGGGGACAACATCCCATGCCTTCTTCTGCTATAGGAACCTGAAATATTTATTTGACTTGCATTGGTTAAGAAATGCTTCAGTATTCTACCACTGCCTGCTGGTTCAAAGACTGTTTTGGACTGGACTGCAAATAAAATTTCTGATTTTCACAAGCATTGATTTACAAAGGGATTTGACAACCTACTCATGAAGAGACTACTATTGGGGAAAGATATTGTTGCATAGAGGAATACAAATGTACAAATGTACTGAATAATATTACTGAGCTCAAGTGTATTTCCTTAAGCTTCACATTTTCTCATCCTGAATCAATAACAGTGATTTCAAGTTTCTGCCTTATGTATGATCCACCATAGTTTTTCTGCATAATGGCAAAAGTATGTTGGAGAGAGAATATAATGTTGTTATAAGGTGTGATCAGACACATTCAATGAGATGCCCCTGGATGAATTTGAGATTATGAGGACAGATATAAAATCACTAAAACCTTACCTCATCCCAAAGCCTGGGAATGGGGGCCTCTTCCTCATACAGGGTAAAATAGTATTGAGATTGACTCTTTCCTTTAGTTGGATTGAGTGGGGTACTACAGAAGCAGAGAGGAAGGAAATGTTGCCATGGAAAGATGAGCAGCTGAGTGACCAATTAATGGAAAACACTTTTTCCAGAAGGCACTGCCAGACTTGGAGTGAACAAAAAGCAGAGGCAGGTTTATTTGTTCAACTGTTTCAATGCCTCCCCCCCCCCCATCTACCGAATGGACACTTTTTGTTAAAGGAGCAATTGGGGGGGGGAAACCCTGTCTGGTTGCACCCGTGGTCACCTCATACCCCTTTTTTCCACACACAGTCAAAGATCCAGATCTTCAAGATCCACATCTTTGAGATGGGGTCCTCCTGAAGATCCAGATCTTGAAGATGCCTGAAGACCCCATTGTGGACACCTTTAATCAGGTCCACATTAAATCCAGATTTCAGGGCCAGAAGGACCCATTAAACCCGGATTGCACTGATTGCCATAGCAATGACCCGGTGTGCATAGCTGTTGCTACAGTGAGGCAGGACTGTTTTCATTTCCCTCTGACCCAGGTAGATCTGGGTGAGGTTTGCGATGAGCTGGAGTTCACAACTGAATGCCGACCACCATCCCTGGTATTAACGGCCATGAGATCCTTTCCGATGGCAGTTAAGTGCAAAAGAAAAAAAACCTCAGAGAAAGAGTGGGGATGAGCACAAAGACAATTTTCCCCCTTTGATTCAATGTGAATAAAAAAAAAGGGGGGGATATCCAGCTTGGTGCAAAGCCCCCTGCATGCAAACATCTTATGTTCATGTGTGAAAGGAACCTCCACCCCTCCCCTCCCGTCCCCCTCACCCCCCCCCCCCCGCCACTCCTCTGATTCCCCACTCCTCTGCGTGCACTTCCAGAAGGCCTAGTCGGATCTCAAAGAAGCATGTAATGGCAGTGGAAGCCACAGCAGTCACAGATGTGGCCACATCCAAAGGTAAAGGGGCGCAACCAGGGGGATGCGAAGCCAGGGCTGGGGAAATGTGGCCTTCATCATATTTATTTTTCATATATGTGGCCTTCATCGAAGCTTTGTAGAAGCTTTGTATGAAGGGCAGATCCATCCGATTCGTGGGCCCATGTATGGTCAATTGTGTACAAATATCAATGATTTCCTAATCACACAAATATTCATGCATATCTCTAAGAAAGAGAGAGCCCTGTTGCTGAGCTCTGATTCTCCAGATGGGGTAGAGTTTTGATTCCTTTTCTTTGAGCTTTTTAATTTTTTTAAAAAAACCAAATAGATGGAAGAGGAAATCCTTTATTCCACTTCCTGCCTGGCAGCCCATAAGTTTAAGAGGAACAGAGAAGCAGTTCATGCATGATCAAATTTGCAAAATAAAAAATAAAAATTTGAGAGCATGTTGTTGAACCATGTGAAGCGCACCTCACTTTATTATTATTATTAGCAGTGCTTTGCTTATACTCCACATCCATATTTTAAAAGCACGTTAAACCTTGAAAACACTGCTATAAAACAGAAATAAAGCAATCTGCTGAAGAGCTAGCTAAAGTATGGAAAGCAGCCTTGAAATTGGAATGAAAATGGAAGAAGATTAGACTTGGCAATTCATCAGAAGTCACAAATAAAAATGATGTGTTGTTTGTGTCCCTTTAAAACTAATAGATGGCAAAGAGCTGAAATAATAATGAATTGGAATTTCAGGACGACTCTATTTCATTCTATCTGCGCTGTCTCAAAGACAGATCTGTCTATGAATTATGCCTGGCCATAATCCAGAACACAGTTACAGCACAATCCTATATATTTCTGGGTTCTGTGAGATTCACACTAGAGACAAAGCTTCCAAAATCAATTTTTCAGTGTTTTCATATACTACCACTCCAAAGTTCAATTTACCTAGATTTTTATGTCATAGTTGCCTGTTGGGACTCTAAACAATTTTATCTCATTCATTCTTTCATTGAACGTGCAGCTACCATTTAATCATAGTGTTATTAATTGATTTTTGTAAGGGAGGGGTTTTGCCCTCCGCCATTATGCATACTTCCCAGAGAGAACCTTCCTGGCCAGGTAGCTGGGCCCTTTCTGCACTTGGCCTTACTCTGGGATATAACCCAGAATAGGGATCTGCTATCTGCATGCTAGTGCAGACTAGGGAAGGCCCCAGATAAGGTCTTTCATGGTCTACATTAGCTTGGGTCCAGCAGACCACTATCCCAAGATATATTCCAGAATAAAGCCAAGTGCAGAAAGGCCCCTTGTCTGGAGCCAACCACCCCATCCAAACCTGTGTTGACATAAGTAGACTTTGTGCAGGGGGACAACCCAATCTTGTCCCTAGACTGCAGGTGGGAGGAACCAGGGCTTCTCCATAGGAATGTGCACGGATATTCAAAAACCCAATTTGAATTCAACAAATATCGACATTCAAATTCAAATTGGATTTTCAAAAGTCTGAATTTTCAAATCCAGATCGAATTAAGATTTTTGAAAGTCCGATACGGATTTTTAATTAATTTGACTGAATTTGTCATCATATATCACGTCAGAATATCAGGTCTATTTGTGCTTATTTGGGCAAAACACAAATGCGATAAAAACGGCATGCGAACAGATTCAAAAATCAGATATGAATGTTCCTGACATTCATGTATTTGAGTTTGAATCAGATTTTCAAAAATACAGATCCGGATAATCTGGATTTGAATCAGATTTTCGAAAATATGGATTTTTGAATTTCAATTGGAATATTTCATAGAATCATAGAATCATAGAATGGTAGAGTTGGAGGGGACCTCCTGGGTCATCGAGTCCAACCCCCTGCTCAAGGCAGGATCTCCTAAACCATCTCAGACAGATGGCTGTCCAGTCTCTGCTTGAAGACCTCCATCGAAGGGGAACCAACCACCTCCCGTGGCAGCCTGTTCCACTGGTTGATCACTCTTACTGTTAGAAATTTTTTCCTAACATCTAAACTAAATCTTTTCCCCTGCAGTTTCACCCCATTGTTTCTAGTCCTTCCTTGAGAGAGTGAGAACAGGGCTGATCCCTCTGCCTTGTGACAACCCTTGAGGTATTTGTAGACAGCTATCATGTCTCCTCTCAGTCTTCTTTTTGTTAGACTAAACATTCCTAGTTCCTTAAGCCGTTCCTCATAGGACATGGTTTGCAGACCGTTCACCATCTTGGTAGCTCTCCTTTGAACCTGCTCCAGCTTGTCAGTGTCTTTTTTAAACTGGGGTGACCAGAACTGGACACAGTACTCCAGATGAGGTCTGACCAAGGTAGAGTAGAGGGGGATAATAACTTCACGTGATCTGGACTCTATGCTTCTCCTAATACACCCCAGGATTGCGTTTGCCTTTTTTGCAGCTGCCTCACACTGTTGACTCATGTTCAGTTGATGATCTACCAGGACACCCAAGTCTTTTTCACATGTGCTGCTGCTCAGCCGAATTCCTCCCATTTTTCATTTTTCTTGCCCAGGTGCAGAACCTTGCATTTTTCTTTGTTAAATACCATTTTATTAGTTGCAGCCCATTGTTCGAGTTTCTCTAAATCTTTTTGGATCCTCTCTCTCTCTTCTCTGGTGTTTGCAATCCCCCCTAGCTTTGTTCATCAGCAAATTTGATCAGTTTCCCTTCAACTCCCTCGTCCAGATCGTTTATAAAAACATTAAACATAACTGGACCCAGGACAGAACCTTGTGGTACTCCACTTGACACTTCCTTCCATTTGGATGTGCAGCCATTTAAAGCCACTCTTTGAGTACGATTACTAAGCCAGTTTTGAACCCACCTTATAGTTGTCTTGTCAAACCCATATTTGATCAATTTTTCAATGAGGATCGCATGAGATACTTTGTCAAATGCTTTGCTGAAATCAAGAAATACTATGTCTACTGCATTTCCTTGATCAACCCATTCAGTGATTTTGTCATAAAATGAAATCAAGTTAGTCTGACACGACTTGTTTGATACAAACCCATGTTGACTACTGTTAATTATTGAATTCCTATCCAAATGCTGACATATGTGTTGTTTAATAATTTGTTCGAGAATCTTTCCTGGTATTGAAGTCAGGCTAACAGGCCTGTAGTTCCCTGGGTCTACCTTCTTCCCTTTTTTGAAGATAGGAACAACGTTTGCCCTTCTCCAATCGTCTGGGACTTCTCCTGTTCTCCATGACTTCTCAAAGATTACAGCAAGTGGTTCAGCAATTACCTCTGCTAATTCCTTCAGTACCCTAGGATGTAATCCATCTGGACCCGGGGACTTAAATTCGTTTAAGTTAGCTAAGCGTTCCCTTACTCTCTCAGTGTTGATTTTGTGTCTTGATTCTCCTAGTCCTTCATCAGTACAGTGAAGGACTGTTGCATGTACATTATCCCTCTTGGAAAAAACAGATGCAAAATAGGAGTTCAGAATCTCTGCCTTCTCAAGATCACTTTCGATCACTTCTCCATTCTCTCCCTGCAGACTTCCCAAAACCTCTTTGATTTTTCTTTTGCTGTTGACATATCCCCAAAACCCTTTTTTATTGTTTTTAGTCTCTCTTGCAAGCCTCAGTTCATTTTTAGCTTTAGCTTTTCTGATACTTGCCCTGCAGATTGTACTGATTTCATTATATTCCTCCTTAGATATGTATCCCTCCTTCCATTTCTTAAACATTTCTTTTTTCTTTTTTATCAAGTTTTTAAGTTCTAGGTTTATCCACCCTGGTCTCTTTAGATGTTTTCCATTCTTCCTTCTTTGAGGAATTGTTAATGATTGCGCTTCTAATATTGCATTTCTCAAAATATTCCATCCTTCTTGGACATTTCTATCCTTTAGTACATTTAACCATTTGATCCCTCCTAACCTCCTCCGGAGTCCATCAAAATCCGCCCTTCTGAAGTCCAACTTTGAAGTCTGAGTCCTCTCATGCTTTCCTTCCCTTATTATCCAGAATTCAAGGATAACATGATCGCTGCCTCCCAATGCCCCAGAAACTCTGATATCTTCAACCATTTCCTCTCTGTTGGTAAGAATTAGATCAAGGATAGCCAATCCTCTTGTTTCCTCCACCACCTTTTGGTACATGAAATTGTCAGCGAGAGAGGATAAGAACTTATTAGACTTGTGACTTTTCCTGAGTGAGATTCCCAACAAATGTCTGGGTAGTTAAAGTCTCCCATAATCACTATGTCATGCTTTCGTGAAAGTTTAGCCATCTGGTCTAGGAAGAGGTCATCCATATCTTCTGTTTGTCCAGGGGGCCTGTAATAGACTCCTACAATGCTATCCTTTCTGTTGCTCTCTCCTTGAATTCTTACCCATACCGATTCTACTGAGCTTCCACTCTCTGAAACTTGAACCTCTGAGGAGACCATTTCTTTTTTAACATACAGCGCAACACCCCCTCCTCTTTTGTTAAGTCTGTTTCGCAGAAACAAGTTGTAGCCTTCGATGTTTGTGTTCCATTCATGTGTGTTATCCCACCAGGTTTCCGTAATACCTATGACATCATATTTATCTACCTGGGTCAGGATCTCCAGCTCCCCTTTTTTATTTCTCATGCTTTGGGCATTGGTGTAGAGGCATTTTAGTTTGTAATTGATATCTATTGCGAGCTTGCCTCCTCTGTTTTCCTTACAAAATTTATGCGTTTGTTCATTGGTACTATTTCTGGGAGTAAGAATATCGCCTGGTTTGATTGACTGAGTATTTTTGCTTGACTTTTTGTTACCCTTCCCCTTTTGTTTTAGTTTAAAGCTCTCCTAATAACGGAAGCAAGGCGCTTCCCGAATACATTCTTTCCTGTCCCTGTAAGGTGCAACCCATCTCTTGCAAGGAGTCCGTCATATAGGTAGTTTTCTCCATGGTTCAGAAATCCAAAACCTTGCTGCCGGCACCACCGACGTAGCCACTTGTTCACCTCAAGAATCCTATCCCTTCTACTTTTATCGTGACCATCCACTGGAAGGATAGATGAAAAGACTACTTGTGCTCCCAGTTCCTTTACTTTTCTGCCAAGGTCTTCAAAGTCTCTGTAGATGTTTTCAAAGTGCTTTTTTGCCGTATCATTTGTGCCTACATGTATGAGTAATAATGGGTAGTAGTCTGTAGGTCTGAATAGCCTCGATATGCTATCAGTTACATCTTTGATTAGGGCCCCTGGGAGACAGCACACCTCTCGTGGGTTTCTGTCAGGTCTGCAGATAGTTGCCTCTGTTCCTCTTAAAAGTGAATCTCCCATGACCACTACTCTCCTCTTTTTCTTTGCAGTACCATTTCTTCCTCTCCATTCCAGAGGTTTCTCAGTGCCTATTGGAGTAATATTTGTGGACCTTGTCGTCGACTCTTCAGATGTGTTGTTCTCCTGACTGAGTATCTGGAACTGGTTGTTTAATTGCAAGGGTTCCGAATGTCTCCTGTTCTTCCTGCTCCTTTGGGTCACATGCTTCCATAACTCAGTTTCTGCAACTACAGAAGGATGTTCTTCTATCCCTTCATTTTGAAGTGTTTCCTCCATACTGTCAAGGAAGTTCTCTTCTTCTCTAATCTGCTTCAGTGTCTTGACCCTCTCTTCTAGACTTTTAACCCTTTCCTCCAGGAGAGCCACAAGCTTGCATTTGTGGCAGGTAAAATGTGGCATCTGTTGTGGTAGGGTCATAAACATGCCGCATACATTGCATGTGACAATACAGGTGTTCTCGCCTTCCATATTGCTTTTAGGGTAAGGATTTTAAAGATGTGATGCTAAGGTATGAATGATTTTTTTTTTATCCCACTGTACCTTTTTTTAAAAAAAAATTTTTAAATTTTTTTTGTTTTGTTTTTTTGTTTTTTAAGCCCTGCTGAGCAGAGTAACTCCTCCTCCCTGAGGGTGTGGCTAATTCCTATTGGTCCGCTGCTCTGATTGGTCTGAGAAAGCTTCTACCTCACGCCGTGTGCTCTAAGAAAAACTTTCTGTTTCTATCTCTCGCCGTGTGCTCTAAGAAAAACTTCCTGTTTCTATCTCACGCCGTGTGCTCTGAGAAAAACTTCCTGTTTCTATCTCTCGCTGTGTGCTCTGAGAAAAACTTCCTGTTTCTATCTCACGCCGTGTGCTCTGAGAAAAACTTCCTATTTCTCTCTCACGCCGTGTGCTCTGAGAAAAGCTCCTGCTTTCACTTCACCCAAGCTGGAACTGATAAACTCCTCCCACTTGAGCTTCTATTTAAGCCCTGCTGAGCAGAGTAACTCCTCCTCCCTGAGGGTGTGGCTAATTCCTATTGGTCCGCTGCTCTGATTGGTCTGAGAAAGCTTCTACCTTTGATTTGAATCGAATGCAAATGCAAAAAAATGCATTTGTGCACATCCCTACTTCTCCCTAGCTTGTGGCTCTCTGGTGAGACTTCGGGCGAATCCCCACAGCAACCTTATTTCTCTTTCCCTAAACCGAAATAATAGAACCGGATGCAAATGCGAATTTGCCTGTTGCCATTACTTTTAACTTAATCGCGTTCGATCCGGATTCTGAGGATCGTACGTGGCGTATGTGAGTCAAGGGGGGGACTCAAGTGGCTTCTTTTTAAAAGCTGCTTTTCAGGGCTGCCCTGCCCTCTTCCTTCTGGCATGGACGTGCCACCCATAAGGGACCCCTTCACGAAGCCAAGCTGGGTGGCTGCCGCTTCCATGGATGGAGGCTGCCGCTTCCATGGATGGAGGAAAAATGGCAGCGGGCAGTCAGCAATTCTTTCCCCTCCTCTCCCCATTGCTAAGGTCTCACAGCAGCAGCAGCAACTAAAGCCCCTTTGCTTTAAACATTCACACAGAACCTCAGATGCTTTCCTCCTTTCCCTTTCTAAAGGTCAGAACTTTTAGAATTGTGCAAAATTGCAACATTGTTATCAGATGTGTGAAGTGGTTCAATCGCTACAGTGTAGCGATCTGTTAAGGTTGGATTTTTACACTGAAATCACTGTCTTTGGAAGCAAGCTATTGGGAGAGGGAAACCCTAAACATGGATTCTCATCCCTTAAAACAGTAGGGTCCCCACAGTAAAAAATGTAACACGTATCAAGTGCACAATGCGGAGTGAGACCTGTTGAAATCAGGATTGAGATTCACCATGCTTTGGGGTGGTTTAACATGGGGAAAGCGTGTTAAGCCAAACTCCCGTGCAGACTCCGAGGATTGAAAACGTTTTGAATCCGAGATAAGGTTGCCGTGAAGACATGGCCTGACTGTCATGGGAAATTCCTGGTTGAGTGAGATCAGTGAGAATGTAATTATCATCCCTGATCTGGAAAGCTCAAGAAGCCTGTGGAGTTTCTCTTTTCCCAAAACTGATGCCCTGTGGGGACTTTTCTGAGCGCTTCCTTATTGCTGGCCCCTGTGTAATGGAGAATTCTAGTTTCTGAGATTGATTCCAGCCGTGGAGATCTTCCTAGATAAAAAAAAAACGTGGGGGAAAGGCACCACTCTTGAGTTCCAGTCCTGGCACCAAGCAATAACATTCTGAATTATCCATGCTTTATTCTAGATTATCAAAATAATGCAGATTAAGTAAGTGCTGTCTAGATCAAGCTTGAGTTAATGACTAGAAAATTAAATAAATAGTTCCTTCCCCATCAACCAACCAAAGCTGTCTAGGGTACAGGGAACCCTAGAGAAAATGAGACAGAATGAAGGTTTGTTGAGAGTCATTTTTATTTGTGCTGTTTCCATATGGAAGTTAACAAAAGCCTCATAAGGCCTGTGTTTGCTATTTTTCCATTTGTCCCGAAACAGATATATGTTTGTCATGGTTCTAATCCCTGCCATGTAATTTCAAAGGATCATTGTAGTTCATGCCTGGAACTCTTATCAAATTCAGTGGAGCATTTTTCAGAGACAGCTCACAGAATTTCAGCCTAAAACAGAACTAAGATAGTTTTATCTTGCTTATTTTTTCAATAAATAATTTGTTCATGCTAGTTCTTCTCCCTCACTATTCAGCGACACTGAAATTACCTATTTGGAGATACCTACATTGTTTAATTTGAATGTCACCATTTCTACATCAAAGGAATGTGCCACAACTTTTAAAATATTTCTTCCCAACTAGGTAATGATTCGAAGGACCAGATAGTATAAAAATAGACCTCCATTATTTATTGCAAGACAATGGAAGGTTCAGAGGAAGAAGCACCTTGTGGAATAGAGCTGACAGATACTAGAAGACTTGTAGTTAATCTCATCTAGCTGAAAAAAATGGACTCAGAGGACAGCGCTTGGCAACACACAAACTCAAAGCTAGTTGATAACTATGGAATTATGAACAGGACTTACTATGAAGAATGGGTCCTCTTAAGCACATTCTGTATTGGTCTGGCTGGAAATTCATCATATAGGCTGCCTCCAGACTAGCGAAATAATTCTGCAGTTAAATCTAAAAGTGCAGTATATTCACCGTGCAGTGAAGGCCGGGCGTCCTGACTGGAAGGCAGCTCTGTAGTTTCGGGTACTGGAGCTGTGAGAGTTGAGTCGGTGTATGCTGTCACATGGGTTGAAACGTCCAATCAAATTTTGAGATGCCCTTCCTGCTTAGCCAGCATCTTGCTAAATTTTGTTGCTGTCCTGCCTGCATTGACTTGAAGCTTTGAATTATCGAAATACTGGGCAGTGGGTGTCGTTGACCCCGCATGAAGGTAAATGCGCGGTCCTGATCATATAATGGGGCACCACGACAATTGATCGATCATTATGTGTGATGGCTCAATTGGGACTGCACTTTCCAATGTGCCGTATAATCATGTCTAGACGCAGCCATAGAGACACAATGTTAAGAAAGCTGAAGAGGACAACACCGTCTTCTTATGTCAGCTTAATTACCCACTACCCTTGAGCGCATTCATTCTTATTTTTCCATGGGACTTTATTTAAGACAAGCAATATGTTCACAGATGCTCATTGGCAATGATGAAGTAACTTCTCAATGTTCAGAAGAACACCATGTCTCCAACAAGGTCCCACACTGCAGAATAATGTCCAGTGCCTAGACTGTAAAAGACTCTCTAGGAAAGCAATACAGCACAGCTCCATTAATCGTTTGGCATACAAATCAGCCCAGATTCAAGCCCGGTGATGTGAGTCCCATTATGCATGATAACTATGGAAATCTCTTCTTACTTGATAGGCAAAGACAAAGTTCAGCAATAGCTGTCAAAATGGGTCTTGACAGATAAAAAAGAATGGAAACTGTAAGTCACTGGAGGGGCAAAGCTTTCGCTCCCGTCCCCCAATGTAATTTTAACGTGGCAAACAGCACCGATGCATGTACTTATAGTGACGATGCATCGCTTTGTTATTTGTCAGTTATGAGTAATTACTCCAGCAAACCCAGTCTTTCTTGACGGGAGCAATACTGGAATGTATCAATTAATGAAAATAATGAACCCAATGGTAAGGAATCTTTTAAAGACAAGCCCACACTGCTTCACTGGGATGCCAAGAAGCAGAGGGGAATTTTAGAAAGCGGAGTGTTTCTGATATGAAGACTATATGGGTCAAGGTGTGAGGCAGAAAATTATCTGGGTTCTCCTCCCAGAGTGACTGCAGGTATGATTTACAGGTGTTGCTGAGGTTTTAGACTAATTCAAGCAACTACAGCACACTAAGGGTGTTTTTCCACTGTCACTAGAAGTGCCCATTAAGTACCCATGGGTACTTAATGGGTACTTTTAGTGACAGTGGAAAAACACCCTAAGTTATCTTACAAGGAGGAAAATAAGGAGCTATAATATATTTATTTTATTATTTGTATTTCTATCCTGCCCTATACCCGAAGGGTGGGTAACGACATTTAAAATCAGACATATATTAAAACAACAACAGTCTAAAAATGTACTGACTTATCATTTCTTTTTATCAATCACTTTATAAAATATCACCTAGGAATCATACAATATAATTGTGCAAAACAAAAGCAGAAACTTCAGCAGAAACTTCAGTTCCATAAATTCCCCTGTGTGTGGCAGCTCAGCACTAAATTCCTAGCCAGAATAGGACAAACACAGTAGGGGGGGTGCACGAATGGTTTTTTGCATTCAAATTCGAGTCGAATTGAATGTCAAAATATTTTATTTTATTTGAATGTTTAAAATCCAAATGTCAAAAAATCTGATTTGAATCCATAACATTTGAATCTATTCGTTCGAATGTTAGATTTGTATTTAAAGATACAAATGTCAACAACATTAGAATCTGTTATAGGTATCTGTGCGCATTTCGTATGCATCCTGTTTTATCCCATATGCATCCCGTTTTCATCCCGTATTATAAGCACAAATACATATAATGTACATACGTATCTGTACATACAAATCATTTGAACGGATGTTTCAGAAAGTCTGAAATCCATTTGAATGTCTAAATTTGAATGTTATTAAATCCGATTCAAATTCAAATGTCAACATTTGCTGGATTCAAATTGGATTTTTGAATGTTTGAATATTCATGCGCATCCCTAAAACACAGGAATTTTCTGCACTTACCATGGCGGTAATCTTGGATCAGTGGGAGTCACTGATCTGGACTAGGTGGAGCCTGTTAATCCAGATTACTTGGAGGCATAGGCTGGCTCACGGCTGTGAAACTCATAGCCAATCTAGGAAGCTGGAAAAGACCATTTAGAAGAAGGGTGAGCCACTCCTATAACGTAACAAGAAAACTACATGGATATGTTCATGTTCTCACCAGGAGTTCAGTTTGACTCAAGGGTGCCTTTACATTTTTATGAATTGATGATGATGCTCTGTAAAGTTTTAGGGTGAATAAAATTTCATAGTTCTTCAGGTGCACTTACAATGTATAGAATCTAATTATTTTGATGAAGTATGTGGACATATATTAGTCACAGAGTAACATTTTTGTCGTGAGCCAAGGGGAAGATCTCATTCAAACATCCAACGACCAGGCAATGAACAGCATAAACAAGAAAGGAAATAAGTTGAACATGGTTTTTAAATTATCACACTGCGTCTGTTTAGGTATTTTCTTCCTCTGTTGAAGTGGAGTGTTTGGTCATACTAACTCAGCCCTGCTATTTACACCTGATGGCATGTAAGTATTTAATAGCTTAGTTTTCTATGTCACTTGTAAGCTTGGAGTAAACAAATCTGCTTTAAACCAGGTTATGTGGATACACCAAACACTTTTATAAGAGCCCTAAGTTCGTGCAAGAAAGTAACATTTTTTTAAAAAATACTAGTTATTGTTACAACTTTATTTGGATGAAAATGTTCTTGTTATTGCTGTGGATTATTCGCACAAAGCGCACAATCCCTCTTGTAATTTAACTCAAGCTGTTTATTAAAACTGAAATTGCTGTGTTATATGGCTGAACTGTGCTTTGGAATTGAGAGGGAAAAGCAATATTTTATTGCATTGATTCATACTCTGAGTTTAATAGGGCATCTATGAAGTATCTTCATTGGAGAACAATTAGGAGAAAGCTGCATATGCATATGCATTATGCACAAGAGCTATATATTTTATATTGAAATTACTGAAAAGACCTGATTAAAAATTGATGTCGAAACTGTCATTCTGGATGTATTTGAAGAACGAAAACTAAATCTCTCTTTGCCTTAGGTGGCAGCTTAAGAATTTCAAAACAAACATACAAGAGGTGCATAAATCTAGGCAAGGGCAATTCCACACTGGCTGATATACTGGACCAGCAAGCCACTAGGAGTCTCCCGTCCACACCCTGGTAAGATCTAAGGGAAGCCCTGGGTGGGGTCACTTGCATATGGACAGAAGATCGTAGTATGATTGCTGATATAATATGCTGATACAATATACTGACCACTGCAGAATCAACCTAAGTGTTCCGCCTAAGGGCAGATTGATGACCACCAGTCCTGCTGGCTGGCTTCATGAAAGTGCCCTAGAAGCCACTGATTATTGGGCTAGAACCTAGACAGCCCTGGTTGAAATCTCTGCTCAAAGCCCCCAGAAGGTCTCTGGATGAGTTTAGTCCTGGGGCAGACACTACAGGCATTTCCGCACTGCATCGCGTTCGAAATGGAACGCGTTCAGGCGGAAAGCTTAAGCCAGCTTCGGGCGCTTTCCCCGTTCACACACAGATGCGCCAGAACGCGTGTAAACGCGTTCCGGAGCGTCTGGGTGCGAATGCTCAAAGCGCCCGAAGCTGGCTTAGCCGGCAAACGCCGGCAAGGGGCGCGCAGACAGCCGCGGAGGCAGATCGACAATCAGCTGTTTGACAAACAGCTGATTGTCAAAGCCGCGCGGCGTCGGAGGCGCGCCCGCAGCCGTTCGGGAGACAGAAGCAGGCGCGAATGCTTCTGCTCCCGAACGGCTGCGGGCGGCTCGTCCGCGTTGGAACGCGTGTAGAGCAGTTTAAAGTGCTCTACATTTCGAACGCGGAAAAGACAGCTGCGGACACGTCGGAACGCAAGCCGCGCGCGGGCAATGCGGATGACGTGTCCGCAGCTGTCTTTTCCGCGTTCCGTTCAGCCCCGTGCGAAAACGTCTTACTTCTCAGTCTAACTTACCTCACACACCTGTCTGAACATAGGATAAACACCACCACCACCACCATCATCATCCCTACCTTGACCTCATTGGGTTGCACAGGTGATTCAGGGTGATATTTTGGCCTTGGGGCCTATTCCTCATTCCATTCCCACACCCATTTACATGTGGGCAAAGAGAACTGTCCTGATGGAAGTAAAATCACGGTCATTCATGCTGACATGTTTCCCTAGTGAGCCTCTGGAGCCAAATGGTAGTGGAACTGTCTGCCCACATCATACTTCAGTCACTGTGAGGGCTGTAAAAATAGCCCATGTGGATGCAACCTACTGAAGTTAAGCTCACCTGGGGCTTGTGAATATCTGGGTGGGAGAGCTTGTGGAACCACATACATGGGAATGTTTGAATCATAATGAAAGCAATGTGAGGTATGAATGCAAGAAAATTAATAAACAATTGCACATTAGTAAAACAAAAAACAAAAAACAGACCCCTATGAAACTGAAGTCTTCCTTCTGATAGCTCTAACTTCTTAATGCCTTCAGGTTGGTAACTGACTGAGCTTCTCATAATATGGTACTTTGCTAGCTGGAATTCAGCCATTGCTGTTCCACTGTTAACATGAGCAATCATTTATTTTCAAGGAAATGTGACAAACAGTTTATATGAAATAAAGTATTATGTTCTTTTCCCTCCAGCTCCTCATTTCATCTGCTCTTAATGTCAGTTTTCTTCATTACCAGTTTTGTCATTTGATTTTTTTGAGCCCATGAGTGAAATACACAAATGCATTGCAGTTTCCCATATTACATATTACTAACTATGCCCTTTTCTGTACTTACCAGCACTTGATCAGCAAATTGTATTTTAAGGGTGATTAAAATTGTTGGCATAGCACCCCATGAAACTCAGGTGGAGACTGTGTTTATGACCACAAAAACACACACTCAAAATACTTCATCTAAAGGTTTTTGTAATATATTAGGAGGTGACTAGATAACACTGAGTTGGGGAAATCTCGAGCCAACATAGAAATCGACATGAAGGCATCTAACTGTGGCTCAGTCTTCCACATCTTCAGAAGAATATTTTCCCAAGAAGGCCAGTTTCCCTAAAAAGACTCAAGACATCACCAGTATTGGTTACTGAAATCTTAATTTTGATGGTGTCAATTTGCCATCTTGAACTACCTTCATAGAAGCTGTGCTTGACAAAGCAAACTGGAAAATATTTTTGCTCCAGGCTACCTTTTGCTGATATGCAGCCTGATCCATTTTCTAAACCAAGAATAGAATGGTTATAATATTATAACTGATACCATTATCTTTCTACACTATGCCTGGAGAGAGATGGGCCAGAAGTAGGGATATGCACAAATATGCTTTTTTTGCATTCCATTCATAACAAATTGAATGTAAGAAAATTCATATTTGTTTGAACAGATCACCTTCGAATGTGGTAGGATTTTATTCTATATGGATGTATTCATACGAATTCATACGAATATCCATTACGAATGCATACGTATCCGATATGTATCCAATATGTGTCTGATACGTATCCCTTAACATATGCTCTCTGATTTGTCAAATCTGACCTGAATCTACTTTGAATCTACTCTCAAACCATGTTGAATTCACTCTGGCTCAGTTGCAGATGTGCAACCACTTTTCCACCTCCCCATTTCACGAATGTTCTGAAGCTTCATATTAATCTTCTGAAATATTCATATCCTTACAAATGTCATAACATTCAATTCATATACAAATGTCTGAATTCGTACGAATGTGTACGAATAATGAATATTATGAATATTCATGTACATCCCTAGCCAGAAGATAATGCTATAGCACATAAATGGACACACAGCTGGATTTTTAACCACTTACTGCTTTCCTCTGAATTTTCTTTTCATATTTGGTAATCACTTTTGATCATCATCAAAATCCAGATACATTGTAACGAGTTAGTGTTTTCAACTGGCGGGGCTTTTTTGACTCTTGTAGATGATTTTCATATAGTTCCCCCTCTGTGCCCATCAGGGATTTAGAAACTGTTACATCTAACTAGAACTGACAGGAAATCAATTGCACTGTCTTTGCCTCACTCCTTATTTCATAACATAACTGAGATGTGTAGCATTTATGCGGTATGAAAGTCACCAAGCTGGTGAAATGCCAAAGACTAGTTAATGTCTTTGGTATTGAGCAATCCAATTAATATTCTTTTCCATGGGCACAATTTATGTTATAGCACTAATAGAATTGCAGGCTGGAGACACTTACTACACATAAAAGCGGCTGCTTGGCTTTTTGCTCATTAATCGAAACACTTACATAATTAAAAGTTGGAGGCCTTTCAGGAGAAGGTTGGCTTAAACTGCAAAATATTTTTCTCTCTCTTTTTTGCTTTTCAAACGGAGAGTTTACTCTCAAGAACGTTAGTTTTTCACTGTTCCTGCTATATTGTGTACACAAAACTCACAAGAACTAAAGATGATGATTTTTCTATTGCAACAAACCTGTGTCTCAACGGCACATATCGGTGCGTGCTTTGTAACCTGGTTTTGTGCCAGAGTGAAAGTCCTCAGCCTCTGAAAGTTCTCAACTAGGGCAGTTTTAGCCAGACATCCAGAAGGGTCCCACTTCCAAGGCTATTTCTGTGACCTCAGCAAGATAGTGCCTGCCAGGCAAATGGTAGTGCTAGTTAATGTCAGATCAATGGTTCTCAACCTTCCTAATGCCGTGACCCTTTAATACAGTTCCTCATGTTGTGGTGACCCCCAACCTAACCCTAACCCTAACCCCTAACCATAAAATTATTTTTGTTGCTACTTCATAACGACCCCATGGAAGAGTAGATCAACCCCCAAAGAGGTCGCAACCCACAGATTGAAAACCACTGAACTATCGCGCTCCTTTCCTGATCACGGGAAGGGAAGTGTGAAGATGCCCAAGGATCTGCTGTCCTCATGCTACTGCAGACTAGGGCAGGCCCCATGCCCAATCATGTGTTGTTCAGTTTTGATTAAATGTGGACTAGGCTAGGACACCCAAAATTACCAGGTATAGATCTTAGCATCAAATGACTTTGACACTGAGATCTATTGGCCCACAGTCTGGTATACCAGATTATGGAGGAGTGTGTCCACCTCCAAAACTGTCCAGCTGGAAACTCCAAAGGCTGAGAACTTTTGCTCCTGCCTTTGGTGCCTCAGTAATGCCTCCAAAGGTTCAGTGGTACCACTGGTTGGGGCTTGAAGAGAACAAGCCATCCACCTGTTGATGGTCCTGTTAGAAGCAACACATTCCTGTGTGGGAAAAGCTGCTTGTTCTGGGCCAGCAGAAAGATCCCTTTGACCATAGCAGAAGGACTTCCAGTGTGTGGTGCCTACAAGCCATCATGCATCAAAATAATATCTAGAGTGCAATGACTGCATGTTAGGGATGTGCATGAATATGTGTGACATCTGGAATTTGTACAAATATGTACAAATTCATAGATTTGTGGTCGAATCAAATAGGGTGTAGGCCCTATTCATGCATGAATTGGATTATCCAATATTCACAGAAGCTTTGGTTGAAGCTTCAGCAGATACTGGATGCCCTGGGGCCTCCTCCCCAGGTCTCCCATCATCCCCCATGAACTGCCACCCACCACCTTAGCTTTTGGGATGGCTCTGGTGGTGTCCCAAGCCTCTTTCTGGGATCTCTGGAGGCTAAAATAGGCCTTCCAGAGCCCAGAAAAAGCACATCTGATTCATACTGAATTGAATGTGAAAAATGGCTTTCTGTACACCGCTACTGTATTTGAAGAGCAGGGAAACAAAAACAGAAGGTTTGCTCCTTCTGCTGTTGTGCGGAAGGATGTCAGCAGCAAGATTGCCCTATGCCCCACACTGGGGCCCAGTGACATTTCACTGGCTCCAAAAATGACTACCAGGAACATTTCCAAAGCCTGGTGAAATGTCACAGTACAGAAACTTCAATGCTAGGGAACTTTTGTTTCCCAGGTAGAAAGGCAACATGAGCTTGGAAGCATCTCCTGAATAGACAACTGTTTACCCTGCTTGTGACCTGGAACTACAGCACAGCAACTCTGATTTGAAAGCAACGAAATGCAATGTGCTATTCATACCTTTATTATGAAATCAAATAGTAACATAATTATTTCAAGCATACTAGATGTTCTGTGTGATCTACCTGCAATGGAAAGGACACGTGTTAGACAAATCATCACAATGGTAAGGTGATTGAATAGATAATTGAAGGATGCTTGGTTTTGAATAATGCCCATTATCTGCCAAGGCATAATCAAATTGCCAGTCAATTGCTGCACACGCCACTGGGGAGTCAGTGCAGGCAGTGGTGTTTTCTTCTGCATGCTGCTTAAAAGTTTGAAGGTTAAAAAAGGAGAAGCCCCTACAGATAATATAGATATAAATTACATTTTCAATGCATTGGAGGCTGTTTCAGCATTTAGCTAGGCTGAACCACTCCAGCTGGAACTGTTCAAATGACCCAAAACAAGACCATTCACACGTCAGATGGTTGCTTCAGGAAAACACAGCATCAGCCTGCACTGTCGCCAAAGCTCATGTGAACTTTTGAGTCTGTTGCAAGGACTCCGATGGGCAGCCCATGGCACCTTGGAGCCTGGATCAGTGGGCCCAGTTATTCAGGAGCCACTGATCTGGATAAAACACAGGTTAGTGAAGAAAGGGTCATAGTTAGGGATGTGCATGAATGTTTGTTGTTGTTGTTTTTGGCATTCAATTCATAGCAAATTGAATGTTAGAAAATTTGCATTTTTCGAATAGATCCCCTTTGAATGTGGTAGGATTCTATTTGATATGAATATATTTGTATGAATTTGTACAAATATCCGATATTTATTTATTTATTTACATTTATTTATTTACATTTATATCCCGCCCTATACCCTAGGGTCTCAGGGCGGGTAACAGCATATTTAAAAGACAAGAATATTTAGAATAAAACCATATATAAAAACAGTATAAAACATTAGTATGTACAGTAGGGAAAAACTGTATGAATGAATGTGTATCCAATACGTATCCGATATGTATCCCATAACGTATCCACTCTGAAAGCATCAAATTCAACCTGAATCCACTTTCAATTCGCTCTCAATCCATATCAAATGCACTCGGGATCTCTTGCAGATGTGACTGGTGGCAGCCACTTTCCCACCTCACAAATTTCCGAACTATTCTTATGAATGTCCAGAAACATTTGCATCCGTACGAATGTTAATATGCAAAAGTCGTAACATTCAGTTCATGTACGATTGTCCAAATTTGGCCAAATTTGCACGTATAATGAATGTTACAAATCTTCATGCACACCCCAAGTCATAGCATGGAAGATGTTGAAAATTCCTTGTGAATAATCTAGAGCAACTATTTAAGGAATTTTTAAAAGACAAGGTTGGTATCAGCCCTTGGCATGCTTGGGCACCTGTGAGACCCTTTAGTAGTGATTGCTGCCATGTTTCATAATCTGACTATCATGGACTTGCCATAAAAAACAGGAACAGGAGTGGTAGGTCTGACCCAGCACTCTGACCAGTGCCGAAGCTATATGAAGTCATCTTTTAAATCCCGCTCTGTGTTCTTGACATTCTGTTTGAGGAATTCTGTATAATAAAAAGAAGGTTAAGGTGAGACCTGTATGAAGGGAGGCATTGCCTGCAGAAAGATTTTTGGAGCCTTCTTGTGTTCCCTTCAAACACATATAACGTAGGAGCAGCTTTTGACTGTATCTAGGCAATTATTATTATTATTAATTACTATTTTAAAAAAGGAGAAAATTATTTCCATTCAAACCTAAATTTTAAGGTCCCCCCCTTGACTGCAAAGTCGAATGCAGAAAACTCTGCTGTCCCATTTCTTTCTTAGATAGTGAGAGCAACTTAAGCCTTTGTTCTACTAGTGTCAGAGGGTGTTTCCACACAGGCCATTAAAATGCATTTAGAAACACATTAAAGGCAGATACAGAACACATTGGAATTTACCTTCAACATTGGAGGCCAGATCCAGGACACTTTGAGGATGCCACTTCTCCACAGACTTGTGCGAGATCCGTTTCTAATGTGATCTTGGCACCGCTAAAACTGGTTCCTGGAAAGACCTGAAAAATTAAGTCTTAATCCGCATGGGGGCTTATTTGGATCCATCCCTATTTCAGATGGATCTTCCCAGAGATGGATTTGAGAAAAATGGTTTCCCTTAACCTGGCTTTCAGGAGGTATATGTGGAAACACACAGAATCCCTTTTCTCAACCTCAACTTTAACATCTGATATAGTAAGGCACTGTGCCTGTTAGACCATTAAAAAAAAACTTTTCAGAAGTGAAAGATTAAATGTAAGGTTTGCAATACGTTGTCCCTGTGATGCTGGGAATTTCTTTTGGATCAAAAGGGCCGATTTGGCAAGCAACCCCCACACCCAGCCCCCCCCCCCCAAAATCCACTACAGTCTTTTATGGCATCATGCACACTCAGAAACTTCTATATTTTATCACAAAGAAATCACAAAACATATGAGCAAAACATCTGGCTTCTCCGGACGAGCCTTTTCCTTCAGCGGAGCCCCAGTTCGCCTGAGTTATAATTCCCTGCAAGATCTTTGGAGCCTGCTTAATTCAGTGATCTGTAATCTTGATGGTTCCTTTGAAAATGTAGTATAGGCAATTTATCTGGAACTAATGAAACATTTGATCACATCCTAAACAGTAATAGATGTCTGGCAAGAATCTGTATTGCTCTTCCCCAATTTCACTGTCATATTAAAACAAAGTCATCAGACGTTCTCTGCTAAGAATAGAAAATAGTCACCCTCTTGCTGCCCAGCATTTCTCCCTCCCTCCAATCATATATGGTGCACAGACAATGGCCTATAAAAGTTTTGTTTCTAGTTAATGCCTTCCTCTCCATCTCAAACTTGGGTTGATTTTTTTTATTAAAAAAAAAAATCTGATTATGTGCGCACAGACAAACTGTACATTTTCTTCCTACAAAGCAAAGCAGAAAACCCAGTTGCCACTAAAAATCTACTACCCTAAAGACTAAGCAAGAATATGCAGGCTGCATCCAAAAATACACACTGACACGCCTCTCTTATAGGTGGGCCCTTTCTGCATGATCTGGATTAGAGGGCCTCTGATCTGGATCCAAGGCCTCTGCATCCACACGTTATTCCAGATTGCAGAAACCTCACCCCCTCATTAGGCCAGATCTATCCATGCTAGAGTTGTGCACCAATGCAATTTTTGGGATTCGATTTGAATTGAATATCTGAAAATTCAATTCGATTCGAATCTTTCAAGTTCAAACTTAACCAAATTTGATTCAAATATAGCACATTCAAATCTATTCATTTGAATTTTTGATTCAGATTTGCACTTACAAATGTCGACAACATTTGTATGTGCCCGTACGCATCATTACACATCCGGTATGTATCTGTTCACATCCATATGCATCCCATAATTATGCCATATGCAACCCGTTTTTGTCCCATATGGATCTGTATGAATGCGTATGATTGCAGGAAAGATGCGTATCTGCAAGTACACATATGTACGAACCCGTACATATACAAATATCCAGATAATTTGAACGAGTAGATCTGTAATTTGAAATTCATTTGAATCTTTACATTCAAATTTTGGACAACCATTTCCAATTTGAATGTTAAAATTAGGTCAGATTCAATCAAATTTTGAATACATGTGAATATTTGTGCACACCTCTAGTCCATGTATGATGCAGCTAGATTCAGATTGAGAAGCCCTCAGTCTGGATCTACTGTAGGCTCTAATCCAACCTAATGGCTTTTATCCTTCATGACCCAGAATTTGCAGAAACGATTTTTAGTACAGTGTGCCATAGTGCACTGCTGAAAATCACCCCCTCATGCCCCACATTTAGGAACAGTGGGAAGCTTGACCTCAATTGGCACCATCTGTGCAGATGGCGCAGATCCAGCCCCTACCTCCCCATGATCTGGATCTGTAGATCCCAGGAAATCCAGATCTACAGATCTGGACCTACTGGCACCACAGTGCAGAAAGGGCCTTCCACAATGCAGTCTCACCTATGTGTACTGCACACACAGAGGGCATGAGTGAGACTATAACTGTTTGGTGAAGCAATTTGCTTCTTTACTGGGAGACCAATTCTTACTTACCAGAATGTCTTTTATAGCTGTAACTATCTTTAAAGTTGCAGAGTTTCCATTTTAAAGTCATAATTCTGATGGCATGGAACTCAGTCTAGATATATTAGTCCATAAAACTAAGCCGCTGACAAATCAGAGTCCCAAACCAGTAATCTGGAAACACATTTTTGAATAATATATTTGGCTGCATTAGTGTAGATGCATAAAACATTGTCTTGGCTCATTTCAGTTTTTATAATACTCTTAAAAATATATAAAGTTGGTTCATGTAGCTTTGACCCTTTATGCACCTGGATTTATTCTGGATTATTTTCTGGAATAAGGACCTGCCATCCACATGCTACTACAGACTATGTAGATGGGGCTTCTCTTAAACCACACTAGTATATGGAAGGCAAACTTCTAGTGCACATGCTGGTTCAATACCCGGACCAATGGGAATCACACTTTGCAGTTCAGCCCATAGGCAACAATTAGGCAGCATCTGGGCAGGTGTGTCTGCACTTGCAGGAGGGGTTTATACACTGGAAACACCCCCTGCCTGCCCAGATGTTACCTAATTGCGAGCATGAAATTGTGCAACCATTCATACCTCTGCTAGACAGGGAGGTTAATGAAGGTGCTGTGTGAGCGAGCTGGCAGCTCTGCTGACTTCCTGATGCAACTGTACATAGCATCAGCTTCATCAATGTGACGGCACTAGCATACGCACAGTCATGGAGAGCAACACATTCAAGATGGTGGTGCCCAGAAGGGGACTTGCAGTGGCACCAATCAGGGGTTAGTGATCAATTGTGCAGGGCATGGTTTGTTAGAGTGAGCACTAGTCAACATTAGGTGATCATACTCGTTTCCTGTCCAGGAAGGGAAGCACGAAAACACCCCAAGTTGCTACACCACTGCCCAAGGAACATCATATAGTCCACAGGCCATGGGTTAGTTTGCATTTATACTTTTCCCCCTCAAAAGTATCTGTAAATGTTAAGGTTTTGGTTCTTGACTGTTTGTTGTTTTGAGATTTTTGATCCTTACTAGATCCTCAATTTAATAGCAACAGTTATGGTATGGCCACTTGCTTTATCTTCTGATTGTCTTCCACACACACATAGATGCTTTTGTTTTTCCTAGGTTGCTATGAAAAAATGGATCCAGTATGATTAAAATTTAGCCATTTCAAGGGAATGGAAAACACTCTTCACCTTTGTCTCCATTTGTACACGTTTTAAAAAGTGGTCCAAACACAGCTTAGAGGTGTGACAGCATACAGAAGACAGGGTTCTCATACCACCTCTAATCCACATTAGAGGACAGAGAATGCATTTTGGAAGTGCAGTTCCATTTTCCTGCTCTTAAGCTCCTTTTGAGCCGCTGTTAGTGTATGGATGCAGCCACTGCAAGCTTGGCCTGAAAAATCTTAGACTAATTGTTCAAAAAGAGGAGTGAAAAGACATATAGGAAAGCTTCGTCTTCACTCTTTTTGAAGGGAAGGCAAAAACAGCCTGAGAAGGCAGAAGAAAAGGGATAGGTAACGGCCATCAATGTGACAAAAGCTTAATATGAAATACAAGATCCATCTATCACACAGATGACAGCAACGTGAACTGCACAGGAGAAAAACAATATGAACTGATATCTAGGAAAGAGGTCAGGTGGTGGAATCTGTAGAATATACTCTGATACTTCTCAGTCACATAGTATAAGTAGCTGAAAAGAGTGAAGCTGTAGGTTAAATGGAACTAGGCAGTAGAAGCAATACCTTTGGAGAGCAGCTCTGAAGAGCAGAGCTGAAAAGGGCAAAAGGAGAGATCCAGGAAAGAGAAAGTAGGTCAGTGGGATCACAAGGGCATAAAAGATTCCACTGAACTAAATGAAACACTATGGCTGGACTGATGGGACTGCAGGAGCCAGGAGTGAGCCACCATCCCCCCGCACGAGGCCTTCACTCGCCTTGCTGGGCCAGGGTTGCCATTGCGCAGGCCTGCTCACTCCTGGAAGACTGGGCTCTGTGGGTCCCATCTACCAGACCTGCACGATGGCAACCCTGGCTGGGCAAGGTGAGTGATTTGTGTGCCCCCCCCGTCACCTGTTCGGCCAATTTTCAGCCAATGGTGGTGGAGGGGCTGTGCCCGCGGCTGTCAGGGAGGGAAGCATGCACAAATGCTTCCCTCCCTGGACAGCTGGGGATGCTTGTAATGCATGAAGACAGATATAGAGCAGTTTTAACTGCTCTACATCTTGAACACGTGGAGAACACTCCGGGACAGGCTGGGACGGATCCACCACCCGAGCAATGCGTATGCTGCGTCCTGGTGTGTTCTCCACGCATTCAAAAACCCCTCATGCGAAAAGGCCTCTGGTCTGAGACCGTATAAATAAACTATACCATAGTATTTCCACTATCTTAAGAGACACCTTTGTGCATCCAAGAAGGTGCCCACTCCATTTTTGGCAGCAGTAGACTCTTTCAAAGTGATTGTGTGCCATTTTGTGGTGCAAATGCTTGCAGAGGTGACTCCAAAGCAGGGCAGCTTCTTCCTGCCCTGCATGAAGGTACTGAGGAAAATGTCACCTCCTCACTCTGAAATGGAGATGAGGAGGGGACCATGAGTGGGGGATGTTTCTCTCATCCACCCAAAATAGAACTGCTTTTCCAGGAAGTGGAGATGTAACCCTAGTCTTTCTTGCTAACCTGATTTGCACAGCTCCTGTACAGCTTTCAGGCATATAAATTCAAAGGCATTTATGCTTTGAAGACAGTGCAATCCAAATCTCTAGGGACCATTTTCAGAGAGCTACAATGCAGTATTAAGTATCTAAACAGCCAAAAACAATCTACCAATCCAACTGGAATTAGTCACTGGAAGAGAAGTTACAAATATGTGGCCTTTCTCCCCATATCCCAAGAGCTTACCTAAAGCCACAGACTTCATCAAAGTGCAGATTCAGGACGTACATCTTCAAAATGATAACAGCTACATTATCAGAAAATGCCTCTCCAATAGAATCTGATCTTTACCAAACTATTTAAGGATCCAATATATTCCAAATCATATACTCTGATGTTTAGCTTCCTCTGGGTATTGTAAGCCGATCAGGGACCATTTGTGGAAGGGCAGGTTATAAATTCCTAAATAATAAACAAATAAACAAAGACACTTTACTCTTTCTTATTTAAATGTCCAGCCTTCAGCATTTTTGCAAGTCAGGTATCATAAGACATCATATTCAGAATGCTTTTATCCATACCATGAAGGTTAGGAAGAAACAATAGAGCAAATCCTGTTATGATGGTCTCTTTACAAGGTTATTTCTACAGAAAATATATCCCCAGTGTTTCATAAACTCCCAGGAAATCCACTTACTTTATACATCTCTTTACTATTGACTAGCATCAATTCATGTATCATAAGAAATACAGCTAAGGGTGGGTGATCATTCAGAGCTTTTTCAAATTGTTCCTTTAGGGAAAAGTGTCCAGTCATCAGATGGACAATAAAAATGCCTTCCAAACTATGTACACGTGGCTGAGAATTTTGCCATACTCCAGCTAACATTCACTTTCCACATCACTACAAAACCAAGAAGTCACATTGATCTGTGTTGCATAAGAATGGAAATCTCCAGAAGGCAACTAGTTAAAAGTGTCTGATTGCACTCTAAGGGCCTTTCCGCACGTGCCACTGGAAAATGGATCTAAAGGATCCGTTTTCCGGCAGAACGTTTTTAAAAAGAATCTGCCCCAAACAGATTCTTGGAGGCCCCACGCGTCCACATATGTGTGGGACAGCAACAGTGGGGCTGGATTGGAGAGGCCCTGTCTAGCTGTCAAAGAGGGATATCGCATGCTCTCCCTGTTTGACAGATGGGTGTCCCCTCGGCATCTGCCATTGGCTCCTTCAGAGCTGGCAGTTGGCTTCCCTGACTTCCCCTTCACCTGAGAAGGGGCAATTGCCCCTTCTCTTGCAAGGGGGAACCATGGCCTACACCCCCCCCCCTCACCTCGCTGGGGGTCCCATGCTCGTGCTCACCGCCTTATCTGGTCGCTGCTGGACAAGTTCTGGCAGCGGGAGGTCCGGCGTCCATCGCGCGTGCATGCGCCGCAGCCTCCCATTGGCCAGCCGCCCTCTCTTTGACAGTTGGGCGTGTGCCGGCAATCCGGCTCTTTCCCCTGCCACTGTGGAAGCGTTTGCTTCTGAAAAGGTTTCAGGGGAAAAGCCAGATGTGAGACCTAATTCTTCAGGTCTTACATCTGGGTCAGATTTCAGCAGCAAAACTGGTTTAAGAAACCGGTTTTGCGCACCGACATGCGGACGTGGCATCCTCAAAGGGACCATAATTCCATTCCCTTTGCAGAAGCCATGTCTTAATCTCTCCCTGAACAGGCTCTAAATCTGTTTTCAGAGCCTGTGAGGAAAGGCCCTAAGGCTGTATTACATATTTAAAAAGTGGCTCAAAAGTGTCTTAAATATGGTAACATGTACAATAAAACAATGATGTTTTAAAAATTGCATTCACTTCCACATCAGGACACACTACCCCTTGCTACTCATTGATTGGTCACTGGTCTGGCCACCTTTCCATTTATGTGATTGGTGAAACACCCTTAGCAACCATTTCTATTATATGATTGGTTTCATTTTCCACTACTCATTTGCTCTTATTTTCTCAGTCTCAGACTTCTGAAAATCCAGACTCCTGGGAATGAGACTACAAAACTAAGAAGTCACATACTGAGTATTGATCTGTGTTGGATAAGAAGGAAAGTTACCAGAAGGTATCTCTTTAAAAGTGTCTGACTGTGCTATAAGGCTATATTACATATTTAAAAAGTGAATCAAAAGTGCCTTAAATATGGTAACATGTGCAATAAACCAATGATGTTTTTAAAATTGTATTCAGTACAATTTTGTCCCATCCAGACTGATAAAGGTTAATTTCATGCAAATAGTTTACATGAGAAAATAATTCATTTTTACACACTTTTTACACACCAAAATTGAAATGCAGGTATGCATAAAATGACCAATTATTGCACTCTTATCCACAGCCAAGTTCAAGAGCACTGGAATGGAATGGAGAAATCTTCTGCAAAAAGCAAGTTCTTAGAACTTCTGCACACATGCAAACACGGCAGTAGAACTGATGCTTTTAGTGAAATATGTATAGTTAACGTGTGACTATCCACAAGATGCTGTGTTACACCCTCCATTAGCCCTGCCAGCATGGATATTGGCAAGGAGTGATGTGAACGGTAATTTGTCTGCCACAAATGAACCATTCCTGAAGTTCAAAATGATCAGGAAACCCCATTTTAAATGTTTTGAATGCATCATTTTGTCTTAAATTACAGTTACTCCTTCCATAGCTTAGTCATTCTATAGTGAACTTTGTGTTATCGTGGACCGAAAGTAAAACTATGGCTTCCCATACATAAGCAAAACGGTGGTATACAGACCACATCAAACAAGGAATTGGCCACTATTGTCTTTGGGGAATTGCATAGATGCTGCCACTTACTGTTACCACTCTTGGGTTTCACCCTGGATGTTGCACTTGTTGTGATGTGGACTGGAAACAAACAAATAAGCATTTCCCCTTCCATTAGACTTTATATGGGTAACTTTGCAGGTCTTATCCTTCCTTCAATTATCTTTCCATTACAAAGAGAGGCATAGATAATTCTTCAGCTATGGAGGACACTCATAAGCTATAGAATTTACAACTTGTGGTGCTATTGACTATGTTACATGTCCACCACTGGCACAGGCAAGAAACAACCAGTTTCACTGTAGTTGCTTCCCCATAAGGGAAGCAAAACTCAGATTGCAGGCTGCAGGCACCTGATGAGCTGCTCCTAGATTGAAACTGGGTCGTATCCTGCCTGGACCATTAAATTGAGGTTTTGTTTTTGCATCTGTGTTCTCATTTAAGTTTTGATGAAATCAGCCCCTCTTGCCAATTTCCCAGTTAATGCACCACATTCTTTTAGAAAATCTTTCCCTCTGACCATATGCATTGCTTTCATAAGGATTTTCTTTGGTAAAACCTCGATGAAAATGCAAAATTGCAAATAAATAACAATATTTATTGAGATACTGTATTTTTATTTTGCCTTTTAGCCTATTTAAAGGAAACTTGAAGACAATATGTACATGGACCATGAGTCCTGTGCCACACTCCAAACCATTCCTGTGGGAGATCGATTTAAAAAGATCTCCTGGGCACTCCAGGCAGGTCCCTGTTCCTGCCTGGATAGACAATCTCAGTAGGAACAACCCCAGCCCTATTCCAAGGCCTGGAGACATTTCACTGGTTGATTCTGGTGCTTCTCATAGCTGTGCTGCTAGCCTCTCCCCAGCCTGCAAATCTGAAGCTGCAGAAAATGTGTCTCCTGACTTCAGAGCTAGGACAGTGGCATGGGTGGCAGGAGGCAACCTACCCCTTTGCAATTCCAAAACAACCTTCCAAAGCCAATGGAACCATTCTGTTATGCAACTGAAGAAGCTGTCCAGAACTATGTCTGTAGACAGGAAGTGCAGATTGAACTCTATAAGAAACTCTGCTAGAACTCTTGCTGTTGCGTTGGCATCACATGAACCACACTGGTCCAATGCTAATCCAGTTAAAAAGGGTATCCTAAGAGTCACTTAGCTTGACTGGGTGGGAAAAGCTGGAGCAAAGCTGTCCTGATATACGGGGGACCAAAGGTGACCCTTAGTAGTAAACAGTAAGAGCGTCTCTTGCAGGAAACCCACAACAGTTATTCGTCTGAAACCTGGAATCATAGAATCATAGAGTTGGAAGGGATCTTTAGCGTCACTGAGTCCAACCCCCTGCTCAATGCAGGATTTCATTCTCCTTCTAATGGACTACTATTCCTGAAGACCTCATTCAGTTTTGATGGAAAGTTAGAGATTCTTTATTTATTCAAAATAAAAATGTAATGGGGTCTGCCATTTGGTTTCTGATTTGGTAGGATTTATACTGTTAGCACAGACAGAATTTATAACTGCAAATCAAACTCAGTTCTTCTCTTCTTTTTCTTTTCCCCATTGTAGTAAATAGGCATAAGGTTTGAAGCTGAATTATGCTGGCCTGATCCCAGACTGAAATGTGTCACACTGTTTTCTGAAGCACAAATCAGGATAAAGAAGCAAATCATGTAGTTAATTCCAAACTATCATTTGCAGCTAAATTATTTTAACACATCCCCAGAATTGGTGCAATTTAAGAGCTGCCCCCTTCAGGTGCAATTTTAGAAAGAATTTGATGACTCTGACTAGGCTTAAATATGGCTCAAATTAGCTTTGATATTTTCCCCATCCTTCAAACACATATGCATGAAAATCTCAGAGCATTGCTACTGACTCAAACAGATATTTACTTATTACAGCTATGAGATAGACGCTTCTGTGCTATACTGGGACTGTGTGTTTATGTTTGGATGTGTTAGGGGTAAGAGGGAGTATTTATTCTGCTATTTTGTTTGTTTTTAAATAGTTGAATATGAAGGGCCATTTAGACACTGGTTTAGGATCCCTTGGTGTAAATACCATAGAAGATTTGGGAAGAATCCATAATAGGTTTGACGAGTCAGGTGACTCTTGTTTTAGCCAACTCATAAAATATGCACACCTCTCAAGAATAGATTCATCCAATGATTCATCTTTGTTCAGATTCAGCTGTTTTGGAAGGTGAGCTTTTGACATTTTGTGTGGAGTCAGCAGTGCTATTCATATCCACCAAGAGGCACTGAGGAATTCTTGGGATGAGACGTGCTTCTGACGGCTGCTGAAAGTCCATTGTAATGGCTGGTTAAAAAAAAAGTACAAACATTTAGTACCTACTAGATTCTTATGGTTCTTCTAGACCCCTCCTCTCCCAACTTTAGGTCATTCCTGTTCTACCAATAATTCCAACCACCCAATAAGGCTGTTGTAAATGATAATGCTGTGTTCTCTCAACCCTCCCCCTAGGCGTGCATTAAAGATAAAAAATGTATGTCAGCTACTTGCCTGACATCTATTAATAAGACTCATGTGTAAACATGAACACGTGGACCATTGGGCCACCACGAGGGGCAGAGATCCTCACTTTAGGTATGGCATAAAACAAAATTCTTTATGTGAGTGCATATTCATGCTTGCATTATGTCTGGACAAAAAGGACTAAAGATGATCCAATATCAAAGTTATACCAGTGTCACAATAAGGTGTGGAGCTAGCTTTCTTGTATGGGATGTTGCCCCATGGTAGGAAAAGGGTCTAGACCACCCTTCAGCACACTTGAATGAGATAAGGGAGGCACCATCTCCTCTTAGCACATTCCTTCCACACAGAATACGGTTCAGGCTAGGGCAGCCAAAATGGCACCCTAGGTTGTTTTACGAGTAGACCTCAATAAAGAGGTCTACTGCTGAGCCAGGGTCAGAATCTTGGACCATGGAAGCATGTGGACAGCATTCCTCTATAGACCAAAATTTAAAAAGGGACTGTTTTTTATGGCACTCTAAGAAGTGCTGTTGAAAGCACCACCAGAAATAGTGTGCTGCTGATAATGACCCCCCCAAAAAAAATCCCTATTAAAGACATGGAATGAATGTTCATGGTGTTTGAAGTCTCAAGAACTAACACCAAGGGCTGGCCCAGCCTTTAGAACCAACTGCCATAGCTGGGCCAGAATGCCATCAGGCATTTGGAAGCCTTTAGCCTGCATCAAGACTAATCTGGTTTAGTGAAGAAGAAGAAGAAGAAGAAGAAGAAGAAGAAGAAGAAGAAGAAGACTTGGCTTTTCTATCCCACTTCTCACCCATTTAAGGGGACTCAAAGCAGCTGACAAAGCTTCTTCCCACACCAGACACCCTGTGAGGTAGGTGAGGCTGTGAGAGCTCGGAAGCGAGCTGTGACTAGCCCAAGGTCACCCAGTTGGCTTCACTCAGGAGTGCAGAATCAAAGCCGGTATTCCCAGATAAGAATCTGGCTCCTTAACCACTAGACCAAACTGGCTCTAGTGCAGTGCAGGGTAGCCTGGACTGTTTAAAAATTGCCTTGTTTTAAACTGTCTCCATGTTCTTCTAAATCTGGGTTTACCTGAGGCAAAAAGAACTGGGTTTCTGGAAGCTTTCTAGTCTGATTTCTTGTGGTATCCCTTAGTCCACCATACAGATTCCTATACCATAATAATACTTCTGTCATAAACCACAATTTTATGACACTACACTAGGGCTGCATCTAGAGGCCAATTTGCATTTGGCTCCATAGTTCATGATAGGGTAACATCTGGGCAAGTACATCTGCACTTGCAGGAGGTTTTTACAACCCAGAAACACCTCCTCCCTTATCCGATGTTACCTTGTCTTCAGCTAGTGGTGGTACATGCTGCCACCTCAGATGACCCCAATCGCGACTGCATGGAGCATCATTGTTACCGTGGCACCAGTGCTGGTGTGGTTGTGCTGGGCTCCAGAACCAAGATGGTGGCACTCTGCCAGTGATTGGACATGTGCCCAAGTAAATCTCCAGGCATGTGGGGGTTAGTGTAATGTGTACTAGCATTCCTAAGTGTAAACACTAGTACATGTTAGTTATACAGTGGGCGGAAAGTGTGGTCCACATGCTAATAAAGGATATGCTAGGTCTCGTTTGGTGCCTGCCATAGCCTGCATGATCATGTGGACAGCAGGCACCCAGGTGGTAAGTTGGTAAAGGGAGGGGCTATTCCAGCTCTCCAGGAGAGAGGGTGGAATAGATTCCTGGAGGAGCATCAACCAATCAGGTTGCAGCTCACCAGCCAGGCCCATATTTAAGGGAGCCTGTTTATTATTAAGAAAGCTGTACACAATAAACTCGTTTTCTTGTTATTTTAAAGAAGCTTCAACTGAGTACTCTGTTTTCAAAGGGAGCCAAGTTAGGCCGGGGTTCTAAACAGATACTGTATCTTTAACCCACTGCTGGCTAGGCAGAGTTGGGGGAGGAGCATTGGCAAGCAGCTATTGTTACCATAATATCAAGACTTAGAGACAGAAGGGAGACATTTTAAAAAGGGGAAGTTATGACTTTGAATCATTATTTTAGAATATAAATACACGCTACCACACTACCAAATATAAAGATATATAAAATCGCTACCCGACTGAGAGGCGGCCGTCACACTCATAATATTTAAGTGCCATGGGGAAGCAGCCATAGTCTTCATGCAAATGCTGCACTTTTCCTGCATGTGAATGTATGATGAACGAACAACATCGCACAGACACTGCATGTTTGTGGCACCTTCTCAACATACCATAACGGTGCCATAAGGATCCAGTCTAAGCTGTGTTCGCAGTCTTTTTAAAGGTTGCTATTTTGAACATTACCACTTATTTAGAAATTTTAAAACTTTCCTTTATTTGGCCATTCACTCTGAATTAACTGCATAGGACATTTTGGAAGTGGGTCCTATATGCACAGTAAATGAAGAGACAGTACATTTTTTAAAAGATAAAATGTTTTAGTAGATAAAAATGTCGTCCCACGGTTGAGCTCTTGCTGGGGAATAGTGGCAAATTTATGGAGACAAGCTAAAGTGCTGAGCTTGCAAACCTGTGTAAATTAAGACTATTATTTTCTTACAACCTTTATAATATTTATTGAGGTAAAGAATTTTTCACAAAGGGACCTCCAAGGTAAGAGATGAGGTGCCTTTTCCAGAATAATTTGAAGACTGAAATATAGACTACTTAACCTTAAAATCTTTGTTCCTGTTTTAAGCAGTAATCTTCCTTTATAAAGTGAAGTCTTGCCTTACCTCTGGAAAAAAAAAAATCTATGGGCACATTCAGACAGGGGGCCTTTCTGCACATGGCCTTATTCTGGAATATATCCCAGAATAGGGACTTGCTATCTGCATCCTAGTGCAGACTATGGAAGGCCCCAAGTGAGGCCTGCCATAGCCTGCATTAGCTTGTGGCCAGCAGACGGCTATCCTGAGATATATTTCAGAATAAGGCCAAGTGCAGAAAGGGCTGGGGTTAAAAATGTGTGTGGACTGTGCAACAGCATTAAATCTGATAAGACAAGTTTTATGATACTCTGCTGTAGCTGTGCATTATAACCTAAAAGATACTATTTATAAGGGCTTTCACAGTGGAATATTCCATTACTTCATACTTTTCCATGTGTTTGGGTGAACTGCATGAGAACTTGTGAGAACTCACCTTCACTGAAGAACTGAGGATACAGGTTTGGGCTGAGCACATGGATGGAAGAATCATCATTGATGTGATGTCTAAAACACAGGGTGCGTTCCCATACAAGATTAAACGTGGATTAAGGCCATTTTTGGGATCGTGAGATCCCATTTAGTTTTTTATTCCCAGACTTTACCAGGACTATATTGCTAAAATCTGCAGAAAAAATCCTTGGAAAAACTGTTCTTGGTCCTGTTTTGTAGCTAGCCCACTTTTCTCCCCAGTGGGGATGCTACCAGACTATTTAAGGAGGAGATCTGCTATCCCTCCCCATATCCTTCTGGCCAATGTCCACTGCCACTGACAGTGCAGCATTAGATTAGTGGGATTTCACATCTGGGAAGGTCTGCCCCTTGTCCTTCCCATCCCTGCAATGCTAGAGTTCTGAAGATAAAAAAACGTGTTGGATCTTTGAACACAGATTTCCCCTTTCTGTCAATGACACTGTCATTATGAGAGATACATTACATTGTTACAGCAATCAGCAGAGGAAATATTTTTTTAGCCATGCTCCCTCCTGAGTAGCTCATTCAAAAAAAGAAGAAGAAAACAAATCCCCTCTTCTCTTTTGAACCTGTGCAGGAACCAAGACCGTTCTCCTCCCACCCCTCGCTGACTTGAAAGGGAAAGATCGCCTTGTCCTTTCTGTTCTTTCGCTCAGCTAATTTTGCACAAATCTGCTGCTTTCCTGTAGCATCTGATTTGAAAGGGAGAGTGATCACTCTATCTGCTCTTTCACTCAGCTCATTCTGAGTGGGCAGGCTTACAGGGTTTGGACAAGGTCTTGAAAAGATCCTATTTCTCTGTGCTGGGGATTTGGGCAGTTTGAATGGGAACTGCGGTATTTTGATTGAGGCTGCGTTATCGTCAAGCAAATGGGAACATCCAGAACGTGCACTCAGCTCTGAATCCAGATTAAAATAGTCCAATCCAGATTAAAATAGTCAAGTGGGAACATGGCCACAGAGTATCACCTGTAGAGTGAACCATTCACCCCTGGAAGTACCTTACTATGGACTATACATAAACTGTGAGAGAGCCTCCCTGGGAAGTGAATATAAAGGAGAGTTCAGGCATCCGCTCCCTCTCCTAACCTCACCAGCACTTCCCCATGGGGGCAGAAAGAAATGCAGTTAAGGGAAGCCACGAACCTCAGAAAGAATTACTGTCAATAGCTGCAAGAAGACTCCATCTAGGAATGGAATATTGGAGACAGAAGGATACATAAAAGAAAGCAAAGCAATTTGCAAAATAAAATGGGCTGATAAGAGAAATACTGTCCTTTGCAGATTCATAATACCCAGCCAAATTTTGAAGGTGTTGCTGAACACTGCAGAGGTGAATTTAGCTTTGCTTAGCAAATGTACTGGTGTTCAACATAAATAGCAGAAGTCTGTTTGATGCTTCATACCACTGCTAGGTCAGTAAGAAGTATGGGAGAGATTTTTATCTTATTTCCAGAAAGCGTACATAGTTGCTCTTTCCTAATGTCTCAGTTGACATTTAAGTGTTCCACAATTCATGCATTTCTAATAATCTTGTGAAAATGTCAGTGTATTCTCTAATGGGGTGCTTCTACAGAGTAACCTCTAACTGCATTACATGTGGGCTCTCAACAGCATCACTTATTATGAGGCCAGTGCACCAGATAAAGCGCCTAACCTCATGTCACTGAACAAGCCGAGATAATGCTCCAGCACCTACAGAGGTTGCTGCCCTTATCATCTCCTGCTTCGTCACTACCCCAGACGGGCATCCGCAGAAGAGGCGAGGCAGCTTTTGTTTGGAAGGCCAAGCTTGAAAAAAAAAATCAAAGTATACTTTGAGTCAAGAACTGTCTCTGATTGTTACAAGCAGAAAAAAATTCTAACCTTGACTGCTAGGTTTTAGAGGACATTATAACAGGATTCCATATTTGGCTGTAGAATTAGAGGGGAGGAGGGAGGAGAACATTGATGCAAAATGTATCAATTTATGCAGACCTAGAAGGCTGTGTTGTGTTTCACTGAAGATTTATGGGTACAGAATAGGGATATGCACAGATGGTTTTTGTTTTTGTTTTGCATTTGGTTTGTATTAAATGCAAGAAAATTCAAATTCATTTGAACAGACCCCTTTGAATGTGGTAGGATTCATATTTGATACGAATGTTCAATCCCATATGAATCCCATACAATTGCATATGAACTGGGATTCATATAGGGATATGCACGAGTATTCATAGGCATTTAAAATCCAATTGAATGTGCCAAATTTTGACATTCGAACACAAATCGAATGTTCCCAAATTCAAATCTAAACATTTGAATCGAATTTTGAATTTTGGATGTATTCGTTCAAATTATCTGGACATTCATATATGTACGGGTTCATAAACAATGTGTACTTGAAGATCCTCAACTTCCCGCATCCATACACATTTGTACATCCTTGTACGGGATGAAAATGGGTTGCATACAGGATAACTATGGGATGCATACAGACATGTTTGCTTCCAATTTGAAAAGGAGAGTGTGAAAGAGATCATTGCTTTGTTCTTTCACTCAGCTGATTCTGCAGGGCAGGCTTAATAGGGTTGGACAGGGGCAGAGTTTAAAAGTTCCTCTTTCTCTGTGCTGGGTTTTTTTGTGGTTTGAGTGGGAATACCAGTATTTGAGTTCAGCCTGTGTTATCCTCAAGGAAATGGGAATACCCATTTAAAAGTCCAACTTGGATTTAAAAAGTCAAGTGGGAACGCAGCCTGAGGTGACTCTGAGGCACACCTTTTGTTATATCTGAACACATCTTCTGTTTTATAAATCTAATTTTCTCTGAAACACATCAGTCTGAGGTGCATTTGGAAGGGTGCTCTACATTAGTGAGATCGGCAGATATATAAATAACTCACAATAAATTATGTCAGCAAGATTGCTGATCCATAATATTTAATTAGTAAATCTGTGGGCTGCAAAATACATGCAGTATTGTATCTTAAAACATTGAATAAAAAGAAACTAAAAATGGAGTGGGAGAGCAGTGAAAAATCTTCTCATGTTTTGTTTTTTGCAAAGGAGATATAAAAGGGAGGAAGGAGTATTTATTTACGATTTGATCCTCTACATTGGCAGAGGACCTTGTACAGCTCAAAAAAGCTATGAGCCATGCCATACAGGGCTACCCAAGAGACAGACAGGTCACAGCACAGTCAAGAATTCTGACAAAAACTGTCTGAAGAAGGAAATGGCAAACCACTTCAGTATACTTGCCAAGATACCCCCATGGACAGTACCAGAAGGCCAAATGATATGAGATTGGAAGATGAGCCCCTCAGGTCAAAAGAGAAGAGGGGCTGGCACATATAAGTAGCTCCACAAAGAGTGAAGCAGCTGGACCAAAGCCCAAAAGACACTTAGGCCATGGTTACACCTCTAATTTAATCCTTCTTCAGCCCAAATTCCAGCCCGTTTGGTTACATCTTTAAATGCCGTTTTCGCCCCTGGATTTTCCTCCCTCTCTTTGGGTGTTCCTTCATTCAGGCCAAAATAGCATTAAAGTTTTAGTCCACTTCCAGGAAGCCACCATTCTGACTCCCCTGATGCCCAGAACATGATACCTTGGCAAGCCTCTGCTCTGAGTCTTGTCTCTACCCCCTCCCCTCCCCCCTGCTGTTACAATCCTTCCTCTGCCCTGCCAGTGCAATCTCCCTCCCACCACCCCTTGCTTTGATTTCCTTTCTCTGTTGCACTGCCATCGCAATGATCTCTCTTGGCTCACCCCAATCTCCTTCCCCCACCCCTCACTCTTGCCCTGGCTTTCTCTCAGCACCCCTTCACCGCTGCCCCTACCACTCTCGTGATCTCCCTCCTCCCACCCCTCCTGTCAACTTGCCCCCCTTTACCCTCCCAGAATGCCTCGCTGTCAAGAACAGCATTTTCCCAACCCCTCACCAGCTGAGGATTACCAGCTACAGCAGCAGAAAGGTGTAACTAAGCTACTCCAGGCTGAAAAGAGCTTGGATATGGCTGCCTTCAGTTGTGAAAGTGTCTGGTGGTGAAAGGAAAATACAATAAAAAATACAATATTGCATAGGAATCAGGAAGATAAGATCTATTAGCGGATGGAGGCAAGAGGCTGAGATTGCCTCTTGCCCTTTGGAAGGGGTGGTATGAAGAAGAGTTGACTTTTCTTCCCCACTTTTATCACCCATTTAAGGCACCTCAAAGTGGTTGATAAAGCTTCCTGTTCTTCTCCACACAAGAGGAGGTACATGGGGCCATGAGAGCCTATGAGGTACATGGGGCCGTGAGAGCTCAGAAGAGAGCTGTGACTAGTCCAAGGTCACCCAGCTGACTTCACAGAAGAGTGCAGAATCAAACCCAGTATTCTCAGCTAAGACTCCAAGTCCCTAACCACTAGACCAAAATGGCTCACACAAAAAGATCCCACAGTTGTCTCTGCAATCTGGAGGCTCCCTTATTCTCCTTTTCTAACATAGAATGTCCATGGTGGAAGGAAAACTAATGTCTGAATAAATCCCAGCTAGGAACCATCTCAAGTTGCCTCAAAGAAGTTTAAAAACAAAAACAAAAACCCGGGTGTGATCAGAACCAATGTGCCTAATAACAGATAGTTATTAATGTAAGTAATTATCAGCATTCATAGCTTGAATTTTTTTTTCAGCTTTTAGTTTTCTTTCAAGTTGACACTTACTGGTGTTTCTTTCTTTGACTAAGGGCCTATTCACTCTTAACTGTCTGGAATTAGTATTGAGGGTAGTTAATTTTGGGATGATGCCTTGTGTCAGCACTGCGAGTGTTATCACACCACCCCCAGCTGTTGCAGTGCCATAATAACAGCCACAACAACATCTGGCCCACTCTGGGCTATTGCTATGGTGACTGTGATGCAGAGCACCTTTGCAGGGCTTCAGCTGCCCCACTCTGCCCCTGTGCAGCATTCACATCGGGAGTAAAAACTGCTCCACAGCTTTGGAGGATCAGGATTGCTCCCGCTTGCTCTGAGATGTTCATGTTTTATTATTTTGTGTGATAATGTGTTATATTTAAGTCATTAATAGTTTGCCGTGACTCTGCGAGTCTTGGGGATTTTGTATGGAATGGTGGTGCATTAATAAAAGTAGAGGTGAAAAGGAATGGGGACCCTTTGCTCTATTTAAAAATTGATAGCCTCTAATGGCTGTTACATGGGAGAAGGGGAAGAAAGAGGGGTTGAACAGTAAATTGCTGAAAATGTCACATTAAATGGATAGAAAATCACCTAATACGTATTTAAGGCAAAGTACTTTCTGATGTGGTATAAGGTGACCTTTTAATGCCCTAGATGTCCCAGACTTTGAATGACTGGCATAAGGCTAGTGAAGCCCTGGTCAGTTGAGCTAGTGGGAGAGCTGGTGACACATCATTGAAGGGGCCAGTCACACCAGCATCACTGGAGTGGCACTATGTTGCATTTTTATAATGCTGTGTCATGCTTTACGGCCATCAATATGGCTCATTACTGTACTGCTATAGCTGATCTCATAGATGCCCAAACCAACACAGCAGGGAATGGGGGAGTGTTTTATCCCCGCAGTCTTAGTCTCGCCTTCGTTTCCACCTCTCCACATCACAGCATGGTCTGCTGACATCCTTGAGCATTTGATTTGCATGTCACAGAAACAGATGCCTCCAGCTTTTTCTTTTTTAAAGAACAACTGAATACAACCTATAGCTGGTGCTACACAGGTGTAGTGTCTGGCTAGAAAAAGATACAAAAGTCTCATCTTCTGTCATGCCTGATTCCATGAGGTTCAAAGTCTTGAATCTTGGTGCCCTGCATGTTATTTTAGGCCCAGAATCCCTTTTCCATGCTTTGGTGGCTGCCAGATGTCACTGTCATAATGATGTGAGATTTTCCTAGGATGAGATAATGCATCAAAATGTTATGATGGCCAGCCATGCACATTCTTGGCCAGCATTCAGATAGTAGATGGAGGTGCTGTGTCGATGCCCCCTGAGCAATCTGCAACCCTAAATGGAGTAGGGATGTGCACGAATATTCAAAATTTCAAAAATCCAATTCAGATCCGACAAATATTGATATTCAAATTTGAATTGGATTTAAAAACATTCAAATTTAGACATTTGGATTTCTGAAAATCTGATAGAAATATTTGAATAATTCAAATGTACAGATTTGTATGTATCGTATACAAATTTGCACGAAAATTATGTGTATTTGCACTTATAATATGGGATGAAAACGGGATTAATAAGGGATAAAACAGGACGCATCTGGAATCGAGCAAAGTTGAATAACAGATACGAATGTTGTCGACATTCGCATCTTTAAATGTGAATTGAACTTTTGAATGTACAGATTTGAATTATCCGTATTCGAATCGGATTTTTGGAAATTTGAATTTTTTACATTTGACTTGAATTTGAATGCAAAAAATACATTCGTGTACACCCCTAAAATGGAGGCCCTAATCCCACACTATCATGTTCCTGAATGCTAGTGGCTGCAGCACATTAAACATGCCTGTTTAACTAGAATGTACTTGTCTAGCAGACATCTAAAATGCTTAAAAATAGGAAGCAAATTGTCTGGAAATGATTTAAAAGGCTGACCCTTGGCACTCTCAATTAAATATAATATGAGAACAAGAGGGCAATTCAGAATGACAGCATGAAGGCATTCCTATAGTTATGAGAGTCAGGGATAAGAATTGGAGGCTGGGCACACATTTAGCAGCCATTACAAAGCAAGGGGTTTTCTCGCCTGGCCCAGTCTGCATTTGCTTCCACCCAGTAAATGGTAAATGTAAGAAGATAAGAGGAGCCCTCCTGGATCAGTACATCTAGCCCAGCATCCTGGCCCGCACAGTGCCCCACCAATTGCTTCTGGGCTTTTCAAGCAAAAGACAAAACACCCACCTGCTGTCAAATCCCTGCAAATGGTTTTTAGGGGCAAGTGTGAATGCTAGTCAGAGTTAGTTGATTGCACTCTGGACTAAGGATGTGAACAATTTTTTTTTTTTTTTACATTCTATTCAAAAATCCAATTCAATTTGAATCTTTTAAATTTGAATTTAACAAGATTTGATTTCTATTTACCAAATTTGTTCCATTTTTTTATTTGAATCTGCACCTACGCATCTTCCCCACATCCATACGCATCTGTATGCATCCATACATGTCCGTATGCATCTCATCGTTATCCCGTATGCAACCAATTTTTGTCCTGTACATATCCGTACAAATGCGGACGGATGTGGGAAAGAGGCAGATCTTCAAGTACACGTCGTGTATGAACCCTTGCACATACGAACGTCCAGATAACTTGAACAAATAGATCCTAAATTCAAAATTCATTTTGAATGTTTACATTCGGATTTTGGGACGTTCTATTCGAGTTTGAGTGTTGAAATTAGGTACATTCGATTGGATTTCGAATGCCTATGAATATTTGTGCAGATCCCTACTCTGGACCGGGAAGGTAGTGTGAAAATGCCGCAGGTTGAGTTGGAAGATAGCATCCTTCTCTGTGGCAATCTCCTGCTGTTTTATGCTCTTTGCTAAATCTGTCTATGGTGTTTTGGGGCAATTCTGACTGGGCCAGTGTCCTGAACAGCAACCATACTAGGATCTTCTCTTCTGCATGCCCCACCTGGGGCTTCTCTTAGACCATTCCAGCATGCACAAGGGAGGCTCCTCATATGCTTACTGGTCTGGTAGACTGGCCAGTGCAAAATAACCCTTTATGTTGCCTTAGGGTTCTTCCACATTTGCTGCTCGTAAACGGATTTAACAAAATCTGTTTCCTGGCGATCTGGCCTCCCGAGGATTTGTCTCAAATGGAGATGGATCCTTGGGGGCTCCATGCATCCGCACACACATGGGGAGGCCAGATCTGCAGGGTCAGATCACATGGGTGCTGTGTGGAAGCCACAGCACCCATGGCCGAAGGCAGCTGGCTCTTGCACCGCCAATGCCGGTCCCTCTGCCGCCGATGCCGCCCCCGGAGCCGCAGGACTGGAGTGGTGAGCTGCCGGTTACTGCATGTTTCTGGTGGTGCCCGGTGTGCAGGGGTGGGGCTTTGGAAGCAGGCAGTCCTGCTTCCACCCTTCCCAACATGGCAGGCGGAGGGAATCTGTCCCTTCACCTGGCCGTGTGCCGAAGCGTCCTGCTTCTGCGCACATCTGGGTGAAGAGACGGATGTAAGACCTGATTTTTCAGTTCTTACATTTAATCCAGATTTCGGCAGCAAAACCAGTTTTAAAAACCAGTCTTGCACACCAAAATGCGGAAGCAGCGTCCGCAAAGTGCCACAGAAGAAGACTCCAATGCGGAAGCCGCTTAAGGTAAGTGTTCTTAATCTAGCTTGGGGTAGGGCGTTAAAACGGTTTCTGCAGCTAGTGCCGAAACACCCTTAAAGTACTCTCCTTGGGCTTGTTGGTTGCCCAAAACTCTCCCCCTGCCCCAATCTTTGAATACATTCCTGAAAATTCATAAAATCCATGCAAAGTTCTAAGCATTGAGCTGTAACTGAAGACAAAACAGTGCAAGCACCCTAAAAGGGCTGCTTCTTCCAATACGTTCACCAAGCCCGTTCTGTAAAGCAGCAAACATTCTTTATACAGCATTTCTGGCCAACTTAACTGCTTTAGGCATCCTCCAAGTATGTTAAGTACACCAATAATGTGTGGACTTGTTCATATTCACAGTGTTGTTTTATTGCATTATCTCCCAGGGAGCTAATTTAACCTAATGGGGGTGAAAAGTGGCTAATGGTTAATTAGGATGGCATAAAGAAAACCTCTAGCATTTATTGAAATTCAGCCACTTGGCAGCAAGTGAAGAGGTGACTTAACCAAGTATTAGCTCGGAAGAAAATAGTTCATTTTGCTTTCCCTCCTCCCTCCTCCCCCCCCCCCAATTAAGGATGAAAAGCAAATGAAATGTTTTTAAAAACCCCATCTGAATGGTTTAACTTTCAGTAGAATTTGTTATCATACCATTTCAGGTTTTTATTTTACTTTTTGGTCAGAAGCATTTGTTTGTTCTGGGTATGTATTGTATTTAAACAAGCACAGTTTTACTTCCTGGATAAACTCCAGCACACAGGAGGGCTTTTTGCCCTACAGACGAATGGTTGTAGTGCACAAAGGCTAGGCCACGCGGGGACAGGTTCCCCTTTCACATCCAGGCAGGTAAGGAATGCATCCCCACATGTTCCTTCCTGCCTAGATGCAAAAGGGGAATCTGTCCCCACGTGGCCTAGCCTGAAAAGGCTGGCGCAGGGGCGGGACACTCCTCCCAGGCCTGCCGTTATTGGGTCGAATTTGACCCAGAGGTGGGCAGACCAGTCCTGTTCCTTCCCTGGGTCCCTGCAGGCTCTAGGTGACCCAATTAGGTCATCTAGAGCCCACAGGGACCCACCTTGGGCCCCCCACCCCAGGCTAGGGCCTACCCAGGACACACATGTGCACACATGACTTACCTTGTCACCACCGGGTTCAAAGTAACAAGCCTGGCCAGTGGTGTTGTGATGTTCTGCGCAGGCATGGGTAACTGGCCAATCAGAGCCAGCGGTGCACACAGACGCAGAATGCCACTGGTCAGGAATGTCACTTCTTGTTGTAATGATGGAAATAAATAAATAAATAAATTGTTAAAGGGAAAAAAAAGGAACGTCACTTCAAACCTGGTGGCGCTGAGGTAAGTCGCATGTGCACAAGTGTGTCCCCGGTAGGCCCCAGCCCAGGGTGGGGTGGGGGTCAAAGGGGGCATCCATGGGGCTCAACTGCCTAGATCTAGGTGGCTAAGCCCCTGTGAAGGCCGAAGATCCGTCCTGGTGCTCTGACAGCTGGGACGGCCTGGATTGGGCTGCCTCAGCTGCCAGGGCCCCCCTAGGTGCCCACCAGCACCCAAGAGGGTGGTGCCCTCCCCCTAGCTGCACAACCACTTATCTAGTTGTGGTGGTTGCACGGCTGGCTGGGGTAATGTGCCGCCCCATGTGGTACACCAGCCCCACGCTGTCAGTGCCTCCTGTCCACAGTGCTGACAGCTTGGGCCCCATCCACCAACAGTGGCAGCCGAGGGCAGGGCCTGCAGCTGTTTGGGAGGGAGAATGTGAATGCTCTCCCTCCTGTACAGCTGTAGGAATGTCCTGGCCTGGGCGTAGAGCGCAATTTCATGCTCTACACCTGGAATGTGAGTAGGGCACCCTGGGATGGGCTCGGGCTGTTCTGAATGGAACTGCCGGCCCAGAAGAGTGAATGCTCCATCCCAGGGTGTTCTATTGCATTCGAGAGGCCCTTGTGCAAATAGGCCTCCTATCTTCAGTAGGAATAATTGTAATTTCAAATGAATAGAAAAGTGGCACCTACCGAGGATGCCAAGGGCAAAGAAATTAATCATGGCAACTAATATTCTTTCTGTGCCTCATTCAAAACAATGTAGCCCACTCAAAGTAGTGTAGCTAGCAGGACACTGAATGCAGAAAACTTGTAAAAGGAGAAAAGGAAAAAAAGGGGGGGACTCCCAGCGAAAGCCAAAAAGGATTTCTATGAAAGAGCTTTTCCCCACAGAGGTTAGAGCTCTGTCATTAATCTCCAGCTGGCGAGTAGGGACATATGTAAGCTATATACACTGCAGGTGTTGATAATGAGTTTATTATTTTTAATTATAATAATTCCCATACTATAGCTGAAACCAAATAGCTTTTTTGCACCTCCAGTTGCGAAGGGATATGAAAGCAGAAAATGTATCATTATATCGTATAGAGATGATAATGAAGCATCTTTGCTCACACAAGAGGGAAAAAAATCATTTGGCACGGTCCCTCTGTGATGATTTAGTGCGGAATAATAGGCTACCTGGCATTTATAGGAAAGGGAACATTCTGCAAGGCGTCTGGAATTATAAAACTCAGCCAGGTGCAGAGCTGTGATTTGCTACAGAAGCAGATCTCAAAGTTTCCCAACAGCCAGATCCTAAACGATGTGAAAATAAGATGGATGGGGAAAAAAAGTTTATTTCTTCGTGAGATCTTTCCTATATGCTTAAAGTTTGTGTAGTAAAAGCCAATTGTGGCCTAAGCTATGATTGTCCACAGTTTTCTTTGCACCTGGGTCAATTCTATTGCAGAATGGCCAGTCTGGGGTAGAACCTCCAGCTATAAGTGCAGTGTGCTGGTCTAGCATAGAAGCTCCTGAGCTGAGAGAAACAAGCTGGCAATTCTTCCAAAGGAGGCCATATTGCTTAGTTGTTGCAGAATTACAAACAGGATATAGGATGATTAAATGCATGGATATAAGTAAATGCAATGTCAGGCAGGGCTAGCTGCCTGGCATAATATTTGTATGGGATTCTGTATATATGTATATAATGGCTGCCTGTTGTTTTGGGACTGACAGTTGACTCCCCCTCCCTGCTGAGGTCAAGTGATACATTTCTGTTGGAAGGTTTTGACTCCAAGTTTAAATTGGTTTTGAAAAATAGTTATTGCTCATTGGTTAAGGGCCAAACCCCGTCCAGCTATGAAACATATACATATGCTGGGCTTTCTGTTCCAAGTTGCTCCCAACAAGAAATGTCTTAACGCTGAGCTGAAATAAATCACTGTTCATCTTTTTAAAGAAAGAGTCTCGTGGTCATTCTTTGACAGCCTGACATGCAATGATTATAATTGTTAGAGAATATATACATGTTTGTATGAGAACAAATACTGAATGAGAGTTGAATGAAATTGAATGAGTTAGTTTACAGTGAGTAATACAGAAGGCATGTGGCTATTATAAACTACAGTACCCTCTGTCAGATGCTCCTTGCACCCAATCCTGCCCCAGTGATGTTCCTGAGGTCTAATCAGAAAAACTCTTATACCATACTGGATGCAAGTAGTCAGAACAATATCAAGATTCTGTTTACAAGCTGTTTTGGCCTCGGGCCTCCCATGAGATTTCTGTCCTCATTCCGTGCCTCTGATTGTGGCATCCAACAAATTCTTATTAACTTGGTTCCCTAGGAACATCTTCAGTGTGAAACCCAAAAACCTTCAGAGAGTTAGCACGTGTTTGGATTCATTGGAACTTCTTCCATGTAAAACAAAAACCAAACCCTCAAAAAACCTTTTCCCACCTTCACGGTCCCAGGGAACTGAAGATCAGGGATAGATCGGGTGTTCGTACTTTGACCCCCTAACCTCAGATTCACTAGCAGCGATTGCCTTGCCATGGCTGTTGCAACAGTGACTAGGTGGCACAGTGGGCAACCGTGCCTCTGTTAGGGATGTGCACGAATATTCTAAACATTTGAAATCCGATCAGATTTGTTCAAATGTGGACACTCGAACTCGAATTGAATGTCTTCACATTCAAATTTAGACATTTGAAATAATTTCAGATGTTCCGAAACCTTCATTCGAAGGCATTAGGGCTTATAACACAGGATGAAAAAAGGATGCATACAGGATAAAATGGGGCACATACGAAATGCGTACAGATACGTATAACACATACAAATGTTGCCAACATTCGTATCTTTAAATACAAATCCAACATTGGAACAAATAGATTCAAATGTAATGGATTCAAATCGGTTTTTTTAGCATTCGGATTTTAAACATTTGGATCGAATTGAATGTTTTGACATTCGATTTGACTCAAATGTGAATGCAAAAAAACCCACATTCATGCCCACCCCTAGTCTGTGTTGCCCTGTCCCGCGCACACTTCACATGGAAGCAGTGTGAAAGGTGCAAGCCAGAGTCTGCTGGCAGTCTCCTAGAGACTAGGGATTTGCACGAATATTCAAAACATTTCAAATCTGATAGAATTCATTCAAATTTGGACATTTGAACTCAAATCGAATGCCCATGAATTTGAACTGAAACACTGGAATGAATTTTGAATTTTTGAATCTATTTGTTCAAGTTATTCTGGCATTGTACAGTATGTGTATTGATACATACGTGATGGGTACTTGCCTTCATCTTTCCCGCATCCGTATGCATTTGTATGGATCTGTATAGGACAAAAATGGGATGAATACGGGGTAAATACAGGATGTGTATGGGATGCATACGGGATGCATACTGGCACATTCGAATGTTGTTGATGTTTGTATGTGCAAATTTGAATTCAAATGAATAGATTCGAATTTACTTAATTAGAATTGAATGTAGATAAATTTGAAACTTAAAGAATTTAAAGAATCAAACTGAATTGAATTTTTGGATATTCAATTTGAATCTAATTGAATCCCAAAAATTGCATTTGTGCACACCCATACCAGATGCTGCTAGTATACGCGTGGAACATGTTTTATTGCTCCTTGACTATCTGGACCAAGGAATAGTCCTGCACACTTGGATGCGCTGAATATTCGCAGACCTTCCCTTTCGTCTAAGTGAAAAAGGAAACTGAGCATATACTTGGATTCACTGGAAACTGAGCATTACTGCTCAGGTGTGGGAGGCAAGCTTTTCGTCCTTCTAGAAGCCCTCATCGCTCCATGGCAACATCTATCTTAACCAACAAAAGTAATCTTTTTATTCTTTTAAGCACTCGTACTGTCACTCTGTCTTCTGAATTTTAATTTCTCCTCTCTATTGTATACGAACGGGATAAAGTGCACAGCTGGGGATAGTGCTGAATTAAAAGGCTAAAAGACTTAAGTGTAGAACATCTTGACAAAATGAACACTAGAGACCAGAGTGCTCATCTATGTATTTTAGGGAATGTCTTTCCATCCTTAAATGCAAAGGTAGTTGAAAATATACCAATGAAAGAAATCTTGCTGTTAAAACCTTCAAGTTAGAATGATCCTTCCCAAGTCTAGATAATGAATTTATGATTTTCTGGTATGAAGACCAGTACAGCTTGAGAATGTTTCAGATAGAAAATTATATATTTTCTGGCCATTACAAGTACCTTGAGGCAAGAACAATACTGAGCAGTGATTTCAGTGGGGGAGGGGGGAGACGGAAACTCAACAATTTATGGCATTGGGTCAAAATAACTAGATATAATGAGCTAATGAATAGCAAGAACACCGTCCTTCAACATTGGTGACATCTGGGTACCTGTGGCATCATATCCTATTCCCAATCAAAACATCTGAAATGGCCAGTTTTTAATTTGTTCAGGCATAGCACCATTTAGGACAGAGTTCTTGTATGCTGTTGTAGTTCTAACACTGGCTTACAATATTCTTATATTTGGCTGCTGCTTGGGAACATGACATTTTCTTGATAAGAAGAAGAAGAGTTGGCTTTTCTACCCTGCTTTTCTCACCCATTAATCGGCTGTCCAAAGCTTTCTATTCTTCTCCCCACTACAGACACTTTGTGTGATGTAGCTGGGGTTGTGAGAGCTCGGAAGAAAGCTGTGGCTAGCCCAAAGTCACTCAGCTGGCTTCATGGAGGAGAGTGGAATCAAACCCGGAATTCCCAGATAAGAATCTGGCTCCCTAACCACTACACCAAACTGACTCATTCTAGGGAAACCATTGGGTACATGGGCCTTCAGCTTGAAGTGTTCTAGTCTAATCGGAGACCACTTTAAAGTGATCTCTTGAGCATGGCCTGGCTGTGAGGCAGTGCAGAATCCTGCAGCGTGTGGTGCCTTTTCATGGATCTCCAGAACACCCCTTGAATTGAGCCATTTGCAGTGTACTGTGAAAATCCTGTTGACATGCAGCTTTGGAGGCTGGGAAATATATGTTCCTCATCCTCCAAAAAAAGGCACGGACAGGACAGTAACATAGCAGATGCTTCCCTGGTGCATGCCACCACGTCCAACACAGATCGTGGCCTGGATTAAGTGATCCAAACCAATACCAACCAAGGTACATGGCACAGAGGCAGCCCAGGCTGTTGTTAAGTTCAAGATTAGGAGGCAGTAGGGTTGGGCTAGCTGCTGGTGGGGAACCTGGCATGGCCTTAGGGGTGTGCATGAATTTTTTTTTTGGCATTTGAATTTGAGTCGAATATCCAGAAATTCAATTCGATTCGAATGTTAAAAATCCAACGTTTCTGACAATCTGATTCTAATCCACATTATTTGAATCCATGAATTTGAAAATCCACTTCGTATTTAAAGAAATGAATGCCAACAACATTTGTATCGGTTTTACGAATCTGCGCGCATTCCATATGCATCCCATTTTATCCTGTATGCATCCCATTTTCATCCCACATTATAATCGCAAACACACATCATTTTTGTGCGAATTCAAATGCGATAAATACAAATCTATACATTCGAAGCATTCAAATATCTGTATCAGATTTTCAGAAATCCAAAAATCATTCAAACGTCTAATTTTAAATATTATTAAATCCAATTTGAATTCCCTAGCCTCAGCATTGCAGTCTCCAGAAGTCAAACATTATAGCCACAAAGGCCTTACCCTTGGAGTCCTCCTCATCAGAAAAATTGATCCAAGAGCATTTGCCATGGGCTAATCAAGCCATTTGCTAAAGCATTTCACCAGGCACCAGAAGCGGGATCAGACGTTTGGTGCTTCTGGGCCCTGGCCAAAATAGCCCTGGTCAGCAACCTCAGGGGCCTGGAACTTTCATCCCCGGACTCTGAAGCTAGACCAGAGGCCTTTTCGCACTACACTCGTTCCATTTGGAACGGGTGTAGTACAGGTGGCCTAAGTAACTTCGGAACGCTTTCACCATTCACACACAGGAAGGTAGGAATGCATGTAAACGCATTCCTGCGCGCTTGTGTGCGAATGCTGAAAGCGTCCCAAAGTTACTTAGCCGGGAAAGGCCAGCCAGGGGTGGGGATATGGCCGTCGAGGCTGCCTCCGGTTGGGTGCGAGCACCCAAGGGGCGGGCAGCATCGTCAGGCCCCTTACCCCACTTACCCCACTTCGTGCCGGCTTTACAGGCCCCGATTGGGCCCGTGCAGCTGGCACGAAGGTGCTCGGGCATCCGGGGCAAGCTCCTTATGGAGCAGGACCCCTCCGGAGATTGGAGCCCCTGGCTCCGGTCTCCAAAGGCTTCGCCCTGACCCCGATCGAGGCCATCTGCGGGGAGTAGGTGCCTGGATCTAGGTGCCTACGCCAGGCAGATCACCCCCCCCAACTGCCCACATGCACCCCCACTGCCCGCACCCACCCATGCCCACCCACTCCCTGCACCCATCCCCCCACCCCCACCCCCACCCCCGACCACGATCACACCCATCTTCGGGGTGTAGGTGCCTCAATGTAGGCACCTATCCCCCCCAAGATGATTCTCCCTCCCACAGGGCCCGGGGACGACGCGCATGCACGACGCAGGTCCTACCTGCTCAGTGCCTGGGTTCGTACTGAGCCCAGGATGCTGGGAACGCGCTCCACGTGTGCGCACCACAGCCCCCTATTGGAGGAGCAGTTCACGTGAACTGCTCGTCCAATCCGGCCCGCGGAGCGCGCACGTGGAGTGTGTTCCCACCGTCCCTCTCTCATTGGAAGCCCGGGAAGGTAGGTTCGTGCATATGCGCACTGTCTGGATGCCCGGGGTGGGGCTGGGCCCCTCCCCCTTCCCCACCAGATCGCCGTGTCGGAAGCTTTTAGTCCGGGTTCCAAAGTGCAACCGGGACTAAAAGTTTCCTTCTCCCTGACTGATCGCAGGCTTGAAGGGGAGGGGGGTTGCCCTCCCATGGCTCCAGGTGGGCACCCCCGGTGCCCACCAGGAGCAGGAGGGAGGCAGCCCCCACACCCCTCCCCCGCCACGATCTGGCCTGGAGAAGGCTTTACTCCAGTTCCAAAGTGGAACCAGGAGCAAAGGGAATCCTTCTCGCACCCAGATCAGGGGCTCGGAGGGGAGGGGGCGCGCCCCCCTCCCCTCCAAGCCTGCGATCTGTCAGGGAGAAGGAAACTTTTAGTCCCGGTTGCACTTTGGAACCGGGACTAAAAGCTTCTGAGGTGGGGATCTGGTGGAGGAGAGGGAGGGGGAGGGGGGAGGGGGAGGGGAGGGGTCTGCTGCCACCACCACTCCCCCCACCCAACACTTTTGTATCTGATGAATGCAAGAAAATTCATATTTGTTCAAATAGATCTCTAACAAATGTAGTCAGATTCAAATTCGATACAAATGTTCAATCTCATACGAATCCCATATGAATGCATACATATCCCATACACATCCCATATGAATTCCATACGAATCCCATATGACGCTTCATACAAATGTAGCAAAACATTCAATTCGAATTTAAATGTCAGTCTTCGAATGTGCCAACATTCCATTCGAACACGAATTGGCCAAATTTGTACAAATTTTGAATGTTATGAATATTCATGCACACTCCTACATAAGAGCCTTTCAAATTATCTTAGAAATGACAGTCAAGGCAGAAATTTTCCAGATCACACTTTTAGTGTATTTAGTCCTGAGGTGTATGCTGCCCTGTTTTGCAAACAAAGCAAGAAAATCCCAGCTTTTCCAAGCAACTGTTCCTTGTCTCTCTTCTTTCGTACAGGTCAATACCCATTTAGAGCAAATAGGTAGCACAACTGAAAGAACATATGGCTATTGATAGGGATGGGGATGCCTCAGCAGTAATGCTAATGAACTTAGCTGGAACAGTGCAGTTTTGCCTAACAGATCTTCTTTGCAACAAGTGTCATACTGTCCTTGCTGCTTTTTGAGAAAGAGCACTGGTTATCGGTGGGCGCCCTGGGAGGCTAAGAGAGGAACGCTGGCTCCAGATGCCAGCTAAATATTGGCCAGCTAAATATTGTGCTAACAAGCAATATTCTGGAGAAAAGCCCCTTCTGAATAACTGCTTGTTGAACAGACAGCAAGGGACTGGCACTGTACACGTGCAAAGGAGTGCCTTCTCCCATATCGACCTGCTCGCCTTTTAAGATCTGCAGGAGAGGCTCTCCTGGTTATCCCATCGCCTTCAGCAGCTCGGTGGGTCGGCACCCAGGAGAGGGCCTTTTCAGTAGTGGCCCCCAGGCTGTGGAATGGCCTCCCCTTGGAGGTGCGTCAGGCCCCTTCTCTGTTTATGTTCAGGAAGGCGGTGAAGACGCACCTCTTCACTGAGGCCTTTGGCTAAATGCCGTCTACGCTTCCCCCCTGCAAAAACTATTGTTTTTTAAACTGCTTTTGTATCATCATCATCATCATCATCATCATCATCATCATCATCATCATCATTATTATTATTATTATTATTATTATTATTATTATTATTATTATTATTATTATTATTATTATTATTATTATTATGTAAAACAACAGTTACACACAGCAAACGAGATCACTATGCTGGATTTCGTATTATATCACTAGTCGGGCACTTCCCAAGCACCTAGGACTGTGTGATGTATGATGATGGTGATGATGATGGATTTTAAACTTTGTATGGGTTTTAGCATAGTCTGATACAGTTTTAATATGTTTGTTTTTAACTGTTGTGAGCCGCCCAGAGACCTTTGGGTATGGGGTGGGATATAAATATAGATATAAATATAAATAATGTGTGCATATGTGTACTTTGATGACACAAAATATCTGGAAGTGCATGACGCCCATCTTTTTTGGTACTCACATATGCATGGTGGCCATGGCAAAGATGGCAGCTCCACCCAGAAAGCATCCATACACCGCAGGACTGTCTCTTTCCCAGAGAGGTCCGGAGCACGGAGGGCCACGCTGATCTTTACTGGGAGTACGTAGGTTGCTCCTGGCAGAGGACAAGACACAGTGCTTTCACTGCTTCTTCATGCAAGCACTGCATGAGGGTGATGTGATGTGACTGGAGAGTCATACACCGTGTCGCGATCACCATAGCAATGGCCCAGCACATGGCAGAAGTGGCTGCTGTCATTGATACGGTGATGTGGATGGTGTGGAATGGACTGTCTGCACTCTGAGGGCCACAAGGTCAGTTTGGGATGGTGACAACACTTGCGGTGCAAATGCTGGCAGGAATCCCTGAACCTAATTTTCAGCAGGGCAATTTCCCACTTCAGATATGTGTGAAAAGGCCCTTAGGTGGATAGCCTTGATTTTATTCCAGTATTCTTGCTTTGCATTTGATGGGAACTGCAGTACGTTTCCCACCTGTTTGTTCCTCAATTATTAGTGTCATTTCACAAGTCTGCAAGTTTGTAGATTCAGACTTTCCTGCAGCCCTAGTGAAAGCATGAAATGACAGTTTCACTGAAGATTTAGGTTCAGCATGAATATGTCCTTCAAGAGCTGTCGATATTTTAGCCAAACAATCCCTATGCTTATTCACGAACAGAACATGTGCTTCTATTCAGGATATGCTCTTTTGTTAATCTTATACTTAAAGGGTGGCCGTTTATAGCACAGGGTATATTGATTTTATGCCACATTCATATTTTGCCATCTTACATTCATTGCCATTTGCGTTTGCTTATGTTTGATCAGTTTAAAGGCAGCATTAGCCGGCTGAGGAAATAAGATTAGAATAACTGGTTCTTCTGAGAAAATATTATTAAAGTACGTTGCTTGGTGCTTATTTAAGGAGATACCTCCCTGTCTAACTAAAACATTTACTAAACAACCTCTGAGAAAGGAAGAAAAATGATGATGGCATCTTTTTTAGAAAGCGTATGATTAGGTGGACGCCTAGGCAGACTCGGCAATAAAGACAGAGAATGTAAACATGGACTGCTTTTTAATGTGATAACTGTATCCTGTCAGGAACATCAGGACAAAACTGAGTGATTTATAGTAGACACAGTAAATCTAAGAATTACACCAGCCGCTCTGAAATGAAAGGATGTTGTGCAAAAATTTGAGCATTCAGAGACATTTTGCTGTGCTGGTTTACAGGATTCTCAGAATTTTACAGCCAGAATTAATGGAAGGCCCAACATAGTCACTAGTCCGCTTTTCTTTTCCTACTGTAACTAGGTGCAGATTATCTTTCGCAGGCCAAATGTAAACTGCATTCATGTGATTCACCCTTTGAGGAAATGCACATGGATCACAATGTACTTAATACAGTGGTACCTTGACATACGAGTTTAATTCGTTCCGTAACCTTGCTCTTATGTCAAATCGCTCGTATCTCAAAGCAATTTTCCCATTAATCCATTCCAGCTCCCGAAACACCATCTCAGTTGTTTTTGTTATGTACTGTACTGTATTTACATACTCGTATCTCAAATCTTGCTCTCATCTCAAAGCAAAATATCACTCGCTCGGCGGCTTGTATCTCAAAACACTTGTATGTCAGGGCACTTGTATGTCGAGGTACCACTGTACTTGAATTATGGTCTACAGTCCACGTCTGGTGGGACATAGCCAAAAGAAATCATAGGATCTCTTTATATTCAGCATCGTCTCTTGTTCTCTGGAGGCTTCCATAGTGAAATTCTAGAAATTCAAAGGATATTCATCCAAAATAATTTTATAATTATTTTTAGCAGATGGGCCTAAGCCGGTGATGGCCAACCTATGACACGCGTGTCACAAGTGACACACCAAGCCCTTTTAGGTGACACATGTGGCCACCCTGGCATCTGGGTGTGTAGTGCTTGCTTGTTCTTGAAGTGTACGAAATACCAACTTTCAACTGAAGATTTAGCAACAAAAGTCACTAGTGTAAAGAATTATTTGTTTTTGCTTTTAATAAAATACATATATCAAAAATATAACTTTTTGACTAGAGCCACAAATATCACAAAATTATGGATATTTCTAAAAGTGACACAGCACCCAAGTTAAGCTAGGTTTTCTTGCGAATTTTGACACACCGAGCTCAAAAGGTTCACCATCACTGGCCTAAGCAGACATCTGTAAACCCCAACATGATAGTGGATCTGTTCAGGCTCAAGGACCGTTCAAACTTTATGTCTGCCCTCCTAATGACTGAAATTATATGCAAAGTCGATTGGAGATAGAGGTGTAGGAATATTGCCTTACACCACATAAACCAATACGTGAACCTGTCATTTCCTGAATGGATGCTTACAACTGTATTAAGCATCCATTATAGGTCCTAGATATCGAACATAACCATCTGTTGCCATGGCTCCTTCTGTTTGAATGGCATCTGGACACTGTCCAAATTTTCTCACATGCCACTGAAGCTTGGCTAATTTGAAGCCTAAAAGCGCAAAAACTCCATTCCCCCTCCCTCTCCCAATTTAGATAAATGGGACAGCCTAACTCAGAGTTGTTCTGATCATGTGTAGTCACATGAATGAAGGAGGACGTGTAGCCAGCCTGTACATTCTAGGGACAAAGTAGCAGTGAATGAGTTCAAGCCCAGTAATAATTCACCTGCTTTGTGCATTTTAGATCTCTGCCATAGGAAGCATAATATCTCTGAAGCCAGCTGCTTGGAGGCTGTCAGCATGACATTAGCAAAGTGCATTATTTGTGTGCATATGTGCACAAATGGCAGTAAACGGAAGTCTTCTTATGCAGTCAGTTCAAATGTTCTCAAGATATCCTCAATGAAAGAGAAAGTACGAAAACAAAAAGTGCTTTTTCATTGTGAAGAGTTCCCTAAAATGGTGGTGATTAGGGAAGTGCATGAATGGGTTTTGGGCATTCTATCCGTAATGAATCAAATGCAAGAAAATTTGTATTTGTTCAAATAGATCCCCCTTCAAATGTGGTAGGATTCTATTAGATACGAATTTATTTGTACGAATTCATACGAATGTTTGATACAAATCCTGAGGCCTTTTTGCACACGCGGTTTTCGAATGCACGGAAAACACCCCGGAACACGGCATTCACATTGCCGGGGCTGGGTATAAACGGTATGTCCCAGACCGTTCTGGAGTGTTTTCCGCGCATTTGAGATGTAGAGCACTTTAAAGTGCTTTAAAGTGCTCTACATCCATTCCCGCACATACGAAGCACCCCCGGCTGTTCGGGGAGGGAAGCATTCGCACACGCTTTCCTCCCTGACAGCTGCGGGCACGCCCCTCCCGCCAGCATTGCCCAAAAATTGGCCGAACAGCTGACGGGGGTCACAATAATTACCTACCTTGCTGGGCTGTGGTGGCAATCACGCTGGTGCGCCGCACCTGCTAGACAGCAGAGGGGACCTGCAATTCGGTGGGTCACCTCTGCTGTCTACCAGGGTTGTCGTGGCGACCCTGGTAGATGGGAGAGGGGACCCACCAAATCGCAGGTCCCCTCTGCCATCTGCCAGGCTCGGTGCGCCAACCCAGGTAGATGGGAGAGGGGACCCACCGAATCGCAGGTCCCCTCTGCTGTCTACCAGGCTGGGCGCGCACCACCGCACCCCGGTGATCACCTTCTCCCGGCCAGATCGCGGGCTGGGAGGGGCGAAGGGGTTCCCTCCCCCTGCTCCAGGTGGGCATCCCCGGTGCCTACCAGGAGCAGGAGGGAGGCAGCCCCCACCCCTCCTCCCTCGATCTGGCCTGGAGAAGATTTTACTCCACTTCCAAAGGGGAAGCAGGAGTAAAGGGGCTCCTTCTCCCAGCCAGATCGCGGTTCTTCTGTTAAATCTTCCAAATGGAAAACACCAAGTTCCTGGAAATTGCTGTTTGGCAGTGGACTTCCACCAGCATCGTACTAGATCCTGTTCTTTATGTACAGCTCATTTGCATAAAGTGCATTTCCTCTCTATTTTAGAGTTTGAAATGAGCAGCAAAAGCTATTTATTTTTACATTAAATGTAATACAATTTATTACCACAGATTCACTGTAATTAGTTCAAGAAAATTTTACCATTAATATGCAAATTAAAAATGAAGAAAAAAACCCAAATGTGTGAACTATTCATATGAATGTTACAAAACATTTGTATTTGTATGAATGTTAATGTACAAATGTCATAACGTTCAATTCATGTTCAAATGTCTGAATTTGTATAAATTTGTACAAATAACAATTGTTATGAACATTCATGCACATCTCTAGTGGCGATGTTTGTGACAGAACTGGACAAACAAAGTGTTTCCAGGGGCTAATGAAATGTGTGCTGATTCTGTGCATGAGAAAATTTGTTTTGTTTTTCTGTTGTTGTTGGATATCACTGAGATGCAGCTGACTCCTGGTTGATTGCATAGGCACCTCCAATGGCACCTCTATGCAGTTTCTTGGCAGAAATATAGAAGTGGCTTTATCATTGCTTACTACCAGGGAGAGACTGGGGATCGAACTGCCAGCCCTCTGCTTTTCGGGCTGCTTGCATTGCCACTGGGCTACAGGTCTTCCCGTTTATATTTCCATCCTGCAAGCACTGGCAGATCACAATAAAGCCAGTTCTGGTGGGGTGGAGGGAGAGGTTGCTTCCATCCTCTAGTCCAGTGATGGCGAACCTTTTGAGCTCGGTGTGTCAAAATTCACAAGAAAACCTAGTTTAACTCGGGTGCTGTGTCATATCTAGAAATATCCATAAGTTTGTGATATTTGTAGCTCTAGTAAAAAAGTTATATTTTTGATATATGTATTTTATTAAAAGCAAAAACAAATAATTCTTTACAGTAGTGACTTTTGTTGCTGAATTTCGTTTGCTAAATCTTCAATTGAAAGTTGGTATTTTGTACACTTCAAGAACAAGCAAGCGCTACATGCCCAGATGCCAGGGTGACCAGGTGTGTCACCCAAAAGGGCTTGGCGTGTCACCTGTGACACACGTGTCATAGGTTGGCCATCACTGCTCTAGTCTGAAAAATTACAGCCAAACCTGATGTGGGGGAGAACCCTGCCCATCCCTGCCCATCCAAGTCGTGGCTGGGGATTTCCTTGCTGTGATTGGACAGCTGGGGAAAGGGGCTTCCTTCACCCTTAGAGTCAAGTTTCCAGCTTCAAATCTGAAGAGGTGGCTGGATATGAACGCAGGGAATGGTCCCATGGGCCCTTGTGTTCAAATATGCAACATGGCAAATTGGACCAGTGAGTCGTCTAGAGCTGTCAGCATTGATGAGAGTGGTTTGAACTAGAAGCTCCACAGCAGAAGCACCATAAGTAAGGATGTGCAAGAATATGCCTCTTTTCCCTGGCCTTTGGCTGAGCTGATTATATTTCCCACCCAGGACAGACACCTTCATTTTAAACATAATGTGTATTTAGTGTTGTTGAATTTTTAAAGTGTTTTAATGTATATTCTGTTTTGATCTGCTGTTTTAAGATTGTAACCTGCCCAGAGACCTTCGGGTATGGGGCAGGATATAAATATAAATAAATAAATAAATAAATATTCGAAATATTCATTATTCAATCAAATTTGGCTGAATTTGGACATTCAAATTTGAACTGAATGTCCAGACATTCATTTTGTAATATTCAAATGAATACAAATATTTTGACTCATTCATACAAATAATTCAGACATTCATATCTGTACAGATACGTATGCGTTACATACATATCCATACACATCATATTCATATCCATATGCATCTATACAGAAATGTGCGGGATGAAAACAAGATCCATAGAGATGTGTAGGGATACATAAGGGTGCATACGGATATATAAGAATGTTGTCGACATGCGTATCATCAAATACGTATTGAATATTCATATGAATAGATATGAAGGTATTTGAATTGGTTCAAATTTTAATACATTCATTTTTTTCTCTGTTTGTAAGAATTTGGACATTCGAATATTCAATTCAAATCAAACTGAATGTCAAAAATTGCATTTGTGCACTCCTCTAACCATAAGGGCACTGGCTGCAGCATGGTGGGGTGGAGTTTAGCACCCGTGCTGAATCCACACTGTACCACAGCATTGAAAGCACCATGAGAGCGGTATTGTCATGAAGACACTGTACTCTTACTGCGCATTAAACACAGTATAAAAACCCCGTGCAAATCCTGACCATGCATATGATGCTATCTATGGCATTGTACCAAGCCCAGGGTTCCAAAGTCACCATGTTTTTCATTACAGAGTTATACACTGAGTTCCTCTGATGCAACAGGATTGTTTCCAATTCTAATGCCCCTCTGGCAGGGCATCTAAAATACCACCTGGTTGTCTAAGTCAGTTTAATTGTTATCATTTAAAAAAATAATACTGGGGCTAGCCTTGGAATGAGAATATTAAAAGCAAAAAATTAATCTCCCGAACAAGTGGTTGTGGAATAAGAGCAGTAAAAACAGATTAATAGATACTGTATGTGAGCTTAAATGGCCTTATTCCTACTTCCCTATTTTAGTGCAGAAGATCTGGAAAATAACAAGCTTTTATTTTTAAATATTCACTGGAAAAGGAAGCCAAGGGCGAAAGTTTTGTAAGAGAAATCTAGTAACTAAGACAGAAAAAATTGGAGCTTTATCACCAGACCTTCTTTTATTACAAAATCCAATGCTATCAGGTTGTGTTTTTTTGCCATTAAACTCTTGAGAAAATAGCCTATGACTAGCCATGCAGATATAATGAGCATTCTAAGTACATCTACAGTTGGCTGTGTACAATGTTTCTAATATACATGGTGCAAAGAGATACTTGTCACCTTCAGTTTTATTATGGAAGAGCCAATGCTGTTTGCATTACGTTATCACAGAATTTTAAGCAATCCCTGCTGCATCAGAGGAACTCAATGTATACCTCTAAGAGGAAAAATATGCTGGTGCAATCCTGTGGCATCTTTGCACTTAAACCTCTAGTCAGTAATTAATAAGTACAGGTCTGGTGAAGAGCGTACACATGCCCACTAGGCTGCTACAGCCTAGAATCATGTCTGCCCTCACCAGAGCTACACTACGAAATCATGTTCCACACCTATATCAATGTTTACCTCAGGCTTACCTGGAGCGTCTGGTGGCATGACTGTTTGCTCTTTGTCTGCACTGGGCAGGGAGCATGTTGTCTATGTATGCAAGGCTGCGATGCCAGCTGGGATCAATTCCTGGCATCCTGTGCAGATGTGGTGGCATTGCCAGCGCTGATTGGCTGCTGGTTTCGTATGCAGACACAATGTGGCCACCATGGGGCAGGTCCCCACATGCTGGTTCCACCACAGCAGGTTGGCTGAGGACCAATCCACAAGGGGCAGTGGCCCATGCACCCCCAGACACCATCGGGATCGGGTTTCACCCATCTGCATCAGCCTGCCGGTGCGTCACAAACTAGGTGATGCAGCTAGTGGCAGCTGATCAATCCAATGAGGCAGGACCCCAGCTTTCCCAGCAGCGGTGTGGCCCATGCTGCACACGTTAACCAACGTTACCTGAAAGCTCGCCTCAAGCAGGGCAGCAACCATCTACACCTCTTCCGGTGCTCCAGGGTCACCTGAGGTGCTGCACAAGCATGCTGGCACCTCGGATGACCATAGACATGACTGCGCATACATAGAGCATCAGTGTCATCAAGGTGATGGTGCTGACACATGCACTGTCACAGAGGCCATGCCCAGAGGAGGACTGGCCCCAGGATCGAATAACGAAGTATTTGATTGCAGGAGGCAGGAACAGCCAAAGTTGACCAGCACTCCAAGTTGGTTAATTGTGCTCCCTTCCCGTCCAGCGGATGGGAAGGGACATGTGGAAATGCCCCATGTTACAGGCTGAATTCACAGGAGCTGTGGATAGTCTGTGTTGAGCCTTCCTTTGTTTCTGGCTAATGCATTCTGAGAATCTTGTAAACCAGCACAGCAAAATGTCTCGGAATGCTCAATTTTTTTGCACAACATCCTTTCATTTCAGAGCAGCTGGTGTAATTCTTAAATTTACTGTGTCTACTATAAATCAGTTTTGTCCTTATGTTCCTGACAGGATACAGTTATCACATTAAAAAGCAGTCCATGTTTACATTCTCTATCTTTATTGCCTAGTCTGCCTAGGTGTCCACCCAATCATACGCTTTCTAAAAAAGATGCCATAATCATTTTTCTTCCTTTCTCAGAGGTTGTTTAGTAAGCGTTTTAGTTAGACAGGGAGGTATCTCCTTAAATAAGCACCAAGCAATGTGTCCTAATCATATTTTCTCAGTAGAACAACATATTCTAATCTTATTTTCTCAGTCAGCTAATGCTTTCTTTAAACTGATCAAACATAAGCAAACGCAAGTGGCAATGAATGTAAGATGGCAAAATATGAATGTGGCATAAAATCAATATACCCTGTGCTATAAATGGCCACCCTTTAATTATAAGATTAACAAAAGAGCATATCCTGAATAGAAGCACATGTTCTGTTCCTGAATAAGCATAGGAATTGTTTGGCTAAAATACAGACAGCTCTTGAAGGACATATTCATACTAAACCTAAATCTTCAGTGAAGCTGTCTTTTCATGCTTTCACTATGGCTGCAAATTTTCAGATTTGGTCTTATTCTAGAATATTTCTTGGGATAGGGGCCTGCTGTCCACATGCTAAAGCACACTCTGGTAGACCTTGCCTGGGGCCGTACATAGTCTGTACAAGCATGCGGATGGCAGACTGTATTCCAGCATATCTTCCAAAATAAGGCCAAGTGATGAAAGGCCCCAGTTTTTGCATTTATTTTTATCCCTTGATAATAAGGAATGAAAAGGCCTACAGTCCACCTGCTCCTGCAGTGAAGACCAGACCAGGCTCTGTATTTCTATTCACAATATAACAGATTAAAAAAGACTTTAATCCGGAACAGTGGTAGTGCTGTTTAATTGGATCCATGAGCAGACCTGCACAGCCCTGATCCAGAATATGGGAGACATGCAGACAGCACGCTTCCTATATTGGGGCTTCTTGGGGTACCCATCTGTGGCCCAGTGTCTTCCCTCGAAACAAGGGGTGTGAACACAAATCTCATGTGAGCTTCATGGCTGCAGTGTGGACTGAACTGGATGAACACCATTCAAGTCTATGGTGCTGATCCAGCCCATGCCTTCTCGTGGTTCAAATCAGTGGGTCAGGCCATTCTAGACCCACTGATCAGGGAAATTCACACCTCGACCCATAGTATGCAATTAGGCAACTTCTGGAATGGTGCATCTGCACTTTTGGGAGCTGTTTACAGACTACAAACACTGCCCAGAGGTTCCCTAATTGCATACTAGCTCTGGTGCATGAAACTGTGCACCACACACACACTACCCTTAATCTAACATGACAGGAAACCTACCTGGAAGTGTCCAGCAGCAAGCATCTGCACTGTTTCCAGGCAAGGGGGCATCTGAGCTGCTGCACAAGTGCACTGACAGATGCACAAGGGCACAACACGACTGTGCTTGTGTAGAACTTCAGCATCACTGTACTGATGGTCCTGGCACACGTGCAGTCGCACGGGATGCCAGAAACATGGGGCATTTTCACACTTCCCTTCCCATCCACTGGATGGGAAAGGAGTGCAATCAACTAACCTTTACAAGCATTCACACTTGCAGATGCTAGTAAACATTAGTCTACCCACACACACATGATTGAGAACTTACCTTCTGTTCAGTTGTTGGCCAGTCCTCTTCTGGGCACCGCCATCTTGTGTGTGGTGCCCTCTGTGACTGCATGTGCATCAGCACCATCGGCATGACGAAGCTAATGCTTTGCACAGTCGCAGTTGCATCAGGAGGTCAGTAAAGCTTCTGGCGTGCTTGCAGGGCAGCTCTGTTGACCTCCCCATCCAGCAGAGGTGCAGGTGGTCACCAGATGGATGTGATCAGGTATATTGGGGTAAGAGTTGGTAAGTGTTGATTTCGTGCTCCACAGCTAGTTAATAATTAGGCAACCTCTAGGCAGTCAGGGGGTGTTTCTATGCTGTACATGCCTCCTGCAACTGCAGATGCACTTGCACAGATGTTGCCTAATTATCAACTGCAGGCCAAAGTGCAAATTGGCCCAAGATGGCGGCACACAGCAGAGGATCGGTTGTGCAACCGAACACAGGTAAGTCTCCAATCATGTGTGGGCTAGGCTATCTTGGACTAGCATTTGCAAGTGTGAGCACTAGTCAACATTAGTCTCTTCTTCACCTTTCCTGTCCAACAGGTAGGAAGGCAAGTGAAGAAATGCCCCTGGAATTAGGGCAGGTACAGGCAAAAATGGCTTATATTTCTTTTCATATTCAAGGATTTATTTTATTCAAGAAAGTAACTGAAGCACTGTTTGGGGGATTCAGAAAAGATAAATCTTTCTTTTTTTAAAGAAAAGTATTTACATGCAGACATGATTATTAAGCACATGAACAAACAGAAACAAATGAAAACAGTAAGTTAGAGGTGTGTGATAACTGGTTTCTTTATTAATAACAGGAAACCTAATGCTCTCTGGAATTCTCTGATTTAATTCTTGAGCAGCTTAGAAAGGTCAAGTAAGTCATAAGAAAAGGTGTGTGTGTCTGTGTGTGTGTTTGTCAGTGCATGTGTGTGTGTGAGTGAGTGAGGGTTTGTGTGCACTTCCCTCAGCCTGATTTGCTTGGATGCAAATTATTGAGTGTTTGTAAAAAAAACACTTTCCCTGTGGTGTTTTCTATCTTTGAAGCCCTTTATGGTTGCCTTATATTGTTATTGTTGGCCTTACTTTGCCCCACCTTTTGAGATTTTGGAATAGGCAGTGGATCTAATCCTGTAAACATGCTAGTTTTTTCTCTTTTAACCTCCCAGTGTGCGCACTGATAACCACTACTCCTTCTCAAAAAGCAGTGATGACTTATATAACCCCTGTCAAACACAGTGATGCAAAGAAGATCTATTAGGCAAAACTGCACTGTTCCAGTTAAGTTCATTAGGATTACTGCTGAGGCATCCCCATCCCTATCAATAGCCATATGTTCTTTCAGCCATGCTACCTATTTGCTCCAAACGGGTATTGACCAACAATACAATTGGAGGAAGGCAATAAACAGCTGCTTGGAAAAAGCTGGAGATTTTCCTGCTTTGCTTGCAAACAGGGCAACATACTAATGACCAAATGCAGCAGTTTGAAAATTTCTGCTTCAGCTCTCATTTGCAAGATGGACCCTTTCTGCACTGGGCCTTATTCTGGACTATATCTCAGAATAAGGAGCTGCCATCTTCATGCTGATGAAGAAGATGGCAAACACTACCCAGGACCTGCTGTAGTCTGCACCAGCATGCAGATGGCAGCTCCCTGTTCTGAGATATAATCCAGCATAAGGCCCAGTGCAGAAAGGCCCCTGGTTTAGAAGGCTGCTATTGTTTTTGTGTGTTTTCTTTTGGCTCTGTGGTGCACTTTGCATGCTCAACCCTTGCTTTGAAATTATGGGGGGGGGGAAGTGGGTTTGAGATCAACGTTAGCACCAAAGCAACTTGCCATTCTTATCTATTTTATTCCCCTATTCTGTTAGAGACCATAGCCACTACGGTCCTCCAGAAGGGAATCTGGAACCATCATGAACTAATCCTGGAGATGTGGGCCATTAAATGCATTGCAGAGAACAAGGAAGTGCACAATCATTGTTTTCTGTGCAAAACTGGATGGGATGCAACTGGAGTGGGATGACTGGCAAGACTCATGTGAGCCAGTTTGGTCTAGTGGTTAGGGAGTCAGACTCTTATCTGGGAACACCGGGTTCAATTCCGCCCTCCCCCATGAAGCCAGCTGGGTGACCTTGGGCTAGTCACAGCTCTCTTCTGAGCTCTCACAGCCCCACCTACCTCACAGGGTGTTCTGTTGTGGGGAGAAGAATGGAAAAGCTTTGTCAGCCACTTTGAGTCCCCTTAAATGGGTGAGAAAAGCGGGTAGAAAAGCCAACTTTTCTTCTTCATCATCAGAAGTGCCACCTTTGCAGAGCCAAGAGGTGCCTCTGTGTCTCCATTTTAGAGTGTGAAGGTACCCAGTGAGGTTGACAGTGAGATGCTCTCCTGGAGAGCCCGAAGTGCAGCTTTCGTTTGACAGAAGCTGGATGGCCCCCATGCCCTTTGCTGGACTGATACATTTCTCATGGGACACCTCCTGCATCTGCAGGTGGAGAAGTACTGGAGTCCATTTGATGATGAACCCCTGGACATAAGTGGAGATGTGACCACACACAACTGTGGTGATTCTAGCGGGTTTGCTTTGTTGGCCAGAAACCTATGCCACCAGACATTCTGAGGAGATTGAGGTAGATTTGGCAATGGCCATTGGGATTCCTGCCATAGTGAGGCTATCTGAGAGGATCCAATAGATGACATATGCCGTGAGTGCTAAGCTGATGGAAGTATCTCTGTTTATTTACTACATTTGCAGCCCACCCTTCAGTCAAAAGTCCCAGGAGGAATCATGGCAATAAAAGCCCTTAAATTATTAATTGACTCCATGTCATGATGCCCAGCGATCCAGTTAGTGCCTACCCTCTCAAGGAGTAGCTTGGCCCTGTTAGGATGCTGAGTTCGTGCAATGGCCAAGTGAATACTACAGTGTGGACACAAAACACTGGTAGCAAGCGTTTCAACAGTAAACTAAAACAAGTTTATTATTATACACAAGCAATACTAAAAGGAAAATAAGGTTCAGGTATTTGTTGGTTTAACTCAGGTTTAACTCAGTAAGTCTCTTAAGGCTAGGAGCTACCCCTTTCTCTAAAGGAAAATAGTTCCCCTTTTAAAAGACAAACCTCTCCACATTCCTCCCCCTCTAACTTGCTCTGCCACAGCTCAAGCCAAGCCAGTGTACCAGAACGTGGCTCCAGATGATCACAAGGCCCAGTCCGTCCTTGCTTGTCCGATCATCCAGCCTGGTCAGTTGCTATTGAAGTCTTCCTTCAAGATCTTCCAGCCAAAAGACCACTGGTCAGCTACTGGCTCCAGCTCCCTCAGGATTCAGCTCTCTTCTCCTTTCAGCTCTTGTACCAGCATGAAGAGCTAGTCTGCTGTCTTCTGTGTTCCTTTATACTCATCCCCCTGACCCTGATTGGCTCTAGCCGCAATAAAATGCTGCCGGAGACTCCTAACAGAGGTTGCTGTCCCTCCAGCCTGATTGGTGGGAACTCCTGCTCTAGCCCCTCCAGTACTCAGATCCCCGGACAGCTTTTCCCTCCAAAACCTTACTCCAGCCAATCACTGCAACAGGGCCCGCACAGGATTTCCCGCCCTTTTTGCAGCCAAAACCCTGGGTTTGCAAAAGGCTGTTTTCACCAAGGCTGGCTATTGCAGCTTGCAAGAAGCCTGCAAAGCCAGAAAGCAAAACAGTTTGCAGCCTGTACCCAGAAACCGTCACACTCCACCACCACCACCACCCGCCATACTTTTCTTATACTTTGGTGTGTAAAAGTAGCATGGCTTGATTGGGAGCTGATAGCTCTAATAGGGAATGCATTTTAATACGGTAATGCAATGGAATTAATCAAATTTTCCAATGTGATAGCAGATAACTCCCAAGGTTATCCCTAGAGAGTAGGGATGTATGCGATTATTCAAAATATTTGAAATTCAATCAAATTTGATCAAATTCAGACATTCAAATTTGAATCTAATGTCTACACATTTTAATTCGAACATTCAAATGATTTCAAATCTTTCAGATCATTCATAAGAATTATTCGGACATTGGTATGTGTCCGGATACGTACGCATTACATACGTATCCGGATGCATCTTATTCATATCCACACACATTTGTATGCGTATGTACGGGTTGAAAACGGGATACATACGGGATAAGAACGGGATGCATTTATGGATGCATACAGATGCATACCAATGTCATCAAAGTTCGTAACTTCAAATACAAATCGAAAATCCATAGGAATAGATTTGAATGTACTCTTTCTTACTTATTTACTTTCTTACTTACTTACTTACTTACTTACATTTATATTTATATCCTGCCCCATACCCAAGGGTCTCTGGGCAGCTTACAACATTTAAAAACAACATATGAAAAACTAAATCAATCCTAAAACCAGTACAAAGTCTAAAAATCCAGCATTAAAAGTACAAACAGTTTAAAAACAGCAGTGTTTACAATGGGGGAAGTGAAGGGAACATTTAACCAAAGGCCTGAGTGAAGAGGTACATCTTCACCGCCTTCCTAAACATAGACAGAGAAGGGGCCTGACGCACCTCGAGGGGGAGACCATTCCACAGCCTGGGGGCCACTACTGAGAAGGTCCTCTCCCAGGTGCCCACCTGCCTAGCTGTTGAAGTGGGTGGGATAACCAGGAGGGCCTCCCCTCCAGATCTTAAGAAGCGGGCAGGTACATAGGGGAGAAGGCGCTCCTTTAGATATCTGGGGCCCAAGTCATTTAGGGCCTTATAAGTCAGAGTTAGCACCTTGAATTGGGCCAGTGCAATTCTTTTAGAACCAGTGTGATATGTGTCCGGCAAGCTGTTCTGGTCAGCACTCTGGCGGCTGCATTTTGCACCAGCTGCAACTTCCGAACCATTTTCAAGGGAAGCCCCATGTAGAGTGCATTACAATCATCCAACCTGGAGGTTACCAGAGCGTGGATAACTGTGGCCAGGTCATCTCTGTCCAAAAAAGGCTTCAGTTGACGCACCAACCGTCTAATTGAATGTGAATACATTAAAGTTTTAAACATTTGAATCGATTTGAATCTTCAGATATTTTATCCAAATTGAATGTTGAAAATTGCATTCGTGCACACCCCTGCTAAAGAGACTGAAACTCTTTAAAGTTCCAACTTCTGATCTAGTAATCTTTAGCAATCTAGTAATTTTAAAATGGTGCAAGCATCTCTCATTTGCTGCAAGCAAACAATCAAATGGTGCCACCATGCAGCTTTGATAATGATGATAAACTACTTCTTTACCAGCGGACAGACCCTAATAAATGGAATATTATGGAATATTTTGCTGAACTTGGGAGGAATTCATACTGGATTCATACTAGACTCATTTTTTTCAGGGGGAACAGTCCTCATGAAAACGTGCACTTCCGCATTCATTAATCCATTCCAGTTCGCTGGGCAACTGCTAGCACTTAGTATTTACCGTTATGCATGTATTTTTCTAAGGACATTTATGTCAGAGTGCATTTTATAAAATCATTGCATTACGGGTTGTAGTCCAACTCTGGAGGCTCTCAAGTAGTTGAAAGCTGTTATTAGACATATATAGCATCTCCCCCCCCCCAATGAGTCACATCTTCCAACTTTTCTGCCTTAGTAAAGAAGAAGTTATTAAGGTGCCTATCTCCCTCAACTTCAAGATGTTGCTACTGAGGAAAGTCCAACATACCGAGCTTCTCTGTTTTGTGTGGTCAATGAAAGGAAATAAATGGCTTTCAAAAGGAAAGAGCTCTATTTACTAAAGCATAACCTTGTAAATAACTACCATTTCACAGAAGTCACCATTTTTAAAATAAAATATGGGGTGTGGAACTCAGCTTCTGCATTCTCTCAGGAGGCCTTGTAGCTGAACCCTTACACAGTGGAAGTACATGAAAAATAGCAGCAAATGAATAGCCCTGTGCAAGAAGAAAATACTGTATTTTCTGGCGTATAAAACTACTTTTTAACCCAGGAAAATCTTCTCAAAAGTCGGGGGTTGTCTTATACACCGGGTATCGTCTTCTTATACGGCGAGTATATCCCAAACTCTATATTTTAACAGGAAAGTTGGAGGTCGTCTTATATGGCCAGTCGTCTTATACGCCGGAATATACGGTACTTATCCTGTTGTCATATTAGAAAGCCCCTATAACCCAATGATACAAATATGGAATATTTGGCGACCATATCTCAATGAGATAAAGCAGAACTGGAAAATGTTCAAAGAGGGGGGGAAGTGAAATAATCAAGGAGCTAGAGAGACTCTCCTATGAGGAAACACCAAAATAGCTGATTTATTAATAACCCACAAAGTAGGCAACTAATAAAGGACATGAGAAAGCTTTGTAAAATCAAGAACGGTGTGAATACACTGGGGAAGGGGACTTTTCTTCCCCCCTCAATATGAATATTGGGAAACTTAGAAAAGATATATGGTTTCCTGCACACATACACACAACCTAAACTTTTGAAAGCTCTATCACATGATGTACTCTTAGGCATCAGCTTGAAGAATGATTTTGACTGCTATTGTGGGAGCTTCCTGAAAGACTAGATAGGGCATATCTGGCATTTTTAAAAAATAATCTTTATTAAACAAAAAAAAAATACCATCAAATGAACATACCATAACAACAGCAAAAGTTTTAACTCTTAACTGCAGCAAACATCAGTCAGATTATCACAGAACAGACAATATGATAACAATATAATTTTATTTCTCCTTAATAGCAGGTTACTTATTTATGAAGTCAGGCAATGCATCATATTTGATGGGACATATGGAAGATTATTAGATTGGCTTAATTCTAAGACGAATGGAGACCAGACTTCATTGAAGGGATACAGTGAAACTTCTTTCATCCTTCTGTGTTGCATAAAAATTAGTTCACTGATAGCCATTTTGGTCAACTTACAATATAGTTCTAATACATTGACTGAAGAGTGTAGTTTCCAATTCTGTAATATATATAATTACCAGACACATTTTTTTCAAGTTTGTATGGGCTGAGCTCCATAACAAAGCTACTACTAATTTAACAGTAATAAATTCCTTGTGGGAGCCTGGAAATCAGGCAAGGCAAGGCAAATCTTGCAAAGCAGTTGCTGATGTATATTTATGTGTTGCATTGTCTGATCCTGCCTCTCTTACACTTGGAGAGCAAAGCTGTACATAGTAACCTGCCTTCCCAGAATTCTCAATTTAAATGTTAATCGGCTTCATTATCTGGCAGATGTGTGATTATACTCTTGCTCCTCTACCTGATGTCATTTAGGGCTTATTTAGCTTTACAATAATTGGCCAGTGGCCTTGGGGATAAAGCTGATGTGGTTACAAAGGTGGAATCTGTGAGGTTTATTAATAAGGGAGAGCAGGGCGACCTTCTCTGAAGATTTCAGGCAGACTGCTTTTATGCATGCAGGTGAAATATTGGAAGGAAAACTGTTCCTATTCAGAGTTCCAGTCATATCTTGCTTCAGGATATTCTGTTTCACTATCATACATGCACATTTCACCTCTGTTTTGGGGCTGCTCTCTGACAGCAACCTTCAGCTTTTCAAAGGCTCCTAGGATTCTCAGCTACATTATGAAGGTTGGAGAGGGGCTCCCCTTTAGAACTTTATTTCTGTAAATCGTGTTTACAAGCAGAACATTCTGGGAACCTCCATTCTTGTACCTGTTGCTCCCTGTTACCAATGGCACCTCTTTTGTAACAATGAAAGCAGTGAAGGGACTTTGCTGCTCTCGTCCCCTGCTGTAGCGGTAGAGCATTTAAGCCCTCTCACATTTTTTTAAAAAATGCTGATTTAGGAGCATCTTTTTAATGCAAACTTACCTTTAAATGTTCCGCCGCTGCTGCAGCTGGAGCTTCGGATGACCTCTACAGCCAGCAGAGGTGCAAATGGTCACTGGCTGGACACTTGGGGTAAGAGTTGGTAGTCAGCAATTAGGCAACTTCTGGGCAGGCAGGTTATATTTCTAGCATTTAAATGCCTCCTGCAAGTGCAGATATACCTGCCCAGATGTTGCCTAATTGTTGACCACACACCAAAGTGCGAATTGGCCCCAGCATAGCTATACCATTTTCAAGGTGGACCCACTTCCAGCAGTGCTTCTTGGAGTGTCACTGAAAAGAGTTCCCTGTGTCATCTGAATGCCTCTGCAGTCTGGTGTAATGGCCCTGGGCTGGTTGAAGACCTCACTATTGACAGCTACCCCTAAACTGTGGACAACAGCCCCTTGTTCTGCGATTTGTCCCAGAACAATGTCCACTATGGGAAAGACCAGTGAGAATAGGCTGCTGAACTAGATGGGCCATTGGTCTAATGCAGCAGGGCATTTGTTATGTTTTTATAACTGAAATACTCACTGAGTTCCATGACCAAATTGGAATTTGGCTCCAGACCACTATCTAATTCACTATCCTATGCCACAGAATCAAGGACCTGATAACTTTCCAGAAATTATTGTACTTTAGGTCCCATCATTCCTTAGCCTTGGCTAGAGTGGTAAGACGAATGGGCGGTAGAAGGCTCTGCACCATTGCTCTGCAGATTCATATTGGCATGACTTAACCTCTTAAAATATAATGAAGAGAAAATTGCATGAAAAGTTTTTAAAAGAAGGAAGTGAAATGAAAAAAAGTGATTAGCGAGAAAAAAAGATCAAACTGAACGAAGGCAGGCTAATAAAAATGTAAAAGGAATCAGCATGAAGTTTGATTGCCACATAATGGTTGGGTTGATTAACTACCACAAAGAGAAATTAAAACATAATGATTTTTTTCCCCTCTCTCTCTATGTGGGAACTTTTCAGTGGAAAGTGTATTAAAATTTACCTGTTCCATCCAAGCATAAACAGAAGAGTCATGACCTCTTCCATTTTCTTTTATGACTGATATAAAGCTCCGAAGTGTGTGAACAATTAGGGCTATTCAAGGGGGGAAGGTGTGGGAGGACAGGTTCTTCTGAGAATAGCTCCACAGTGATGTGAACACAAAGAAAGCAAATGCTGATTGAGCACAAAGCGATGTTCCCAACATCAGAAAACATCAAAGAAGTTGAGATAAATTGTAACTCGAATGTTGTTCTTCTGCTATCTCCACCTATTATGAATTCTGGGATTATAAGAACATTGGGGCAGACTGGGTACATGTGATTTATTTATTTATTCTGGCTATATTTTCATGGTATGTAATAATCACACAGCTGGGGGCTGGAAGAGCTGGTTCACCTCTTTCAATATGCTCCCAAGATTTGGAAGGTAGCCAGCTGCCAGTGTGCTAAAATCTATCATAAATCTGGCAATGCTACTGTTTGGTGGACCTTTCCCGTTGGACAGGAGCAGCCACCAGCTGGACAGGTGCATTTGCCCCAAAACAACAATGTTCACATTTGGAGCCAACCTACAAGCCAGCCCTCAGAGGAGACCCACTGCAGTGGCACGCCTCTGTGTACCAGTGTAATGCCCGCTAGGACCCCTCAATCCCAAAAAGTACGCTTTTTGGTTTAAAATACAAAGTGTGGCGAACACGGTAAGTCCGGATGCTCATAAGTGTCGCCAAAGCGTTTTTTTTATCAAGGGTAAGTAGCCTAAGGGAGGGGCTAGTTGAGCACTCCAAGGGGATGCTGGAGGAGCTCAGCCAATCAGGGCGAAGCTGGCCAGCCAGGCCCATATTTAAGGGGGCCTGAGGGAACAATTTCTGTTCTCTGCCTTGGGTCGTTAATCCTGGTGGGAGGTTAACGAAGGGGAGAAACGGGCCCTTAGCTGAGGAGGCTAGAATTAGGGTCCTGAGTCTATTAGTATATGATTGATTCAGTTTGTGGAGTTATTTAAGGGCAAGCTAACATATTTTGAACTGATTGAAAGTTTTATTCATGAAGTTGGAGAGTCTTTAGACTTAGTGTAAAAGTTAAAGACTGAACTGCTTGACAACGGAAGTAACAAAGTGTAACTTTAAGAAGAAGCTGACTTTTATCTGTAAAAACATTTTCTTGTTGTTTAAGAAGACTTCGGGTGGTACATTCCGTTGTCATAGAGGCGGAAAGATACAGTAACTCTACTGGCTGGGCAGAGCCAGTGGGGGAAGGAAGTTTGGTGAATCTAAGCTCCATCTTGTTACATTATTATTCAGCCCATAGGGGCAGAGAAGAAATATACTTTTAAAAGGAAGTTCTGACATTATATCCTTGTTTAGGATATCACAACACGCTACCCAAACAATAAAATAACTAATACTGTAACACTAGAGCAACAGGCCATTAACAACTGGAGGCAGCACATTTAACATTTAACATTGGTGGCAGCAAGTAGCTTTATTATAATATTTATTACAACTGGTTATAACTGGTAGGAAGTATATATCCTGACTTACATCTGGTGGCAGACGTTACGTCAGGGGTGGCTGACGTTACAATCAGTTTAGCACCTGCTAGACTTCCAGTAGACCTTTTAAAAAGGTCTACCAGTGTCCTGGAGTAGGCAGTCATTTTGGACTATCTAGGGTGTTTTTCCACTGTCACTAGAAGTACCCATTAATTACCCATTAATGGGTACATAATGGCATTTTTGTACCTATTAATGGGTGCTTAATGGGTACTTCTAGTGACAGTGGGAAAACACCCCTAGTCCAGTCTAAGTTGCATCTAATGCAGATGGCACATACTAGGAAGGGGCAAATCGTCCCTGGTCCACAGTAGCAGGCATAAGAAAAAGGATCTCGTGAGAACTATGGGGTACGCTATGCCAGATCGCCAGTCAGTATGAAACAACCCTATGACTTTGAACCCAAGAGCTATGGGTTTTTCAACACCAATTACATCTGAATTGTGCAAATAATACATGGAACAGAGAAATGAAGTGATACGTTTCTTAGGAAGCACAGCTAAAACCCAGACATGGATTTTCTAGCTGTAGAAAATCCATGTCTGCTAATCTGAGTCATTTGGCATTCCTAAAACAATAAGATGTCCCTGAGCTTGCAATCACAGATTTTTACCTCTGTCTGCATGTTCCTTCTGTTATGATTGCTCTTGCAAATACCTAGAACTTGGCCAAGAATCTGCCCTCCTCCTCCTCATTCCTCCTCCTCCTTCTTTTTCATGCTCAGCTAGCTTCCAGACATTTGTAACAGCAATGATAATGAAATGAGCCTGTAGACATACCATGTTTTCCCAAAAATAGGACAGGGTCTTATATTAATTTTTGCTCCTAAACACACGCTAGGGCAGAGGTGTCAAACTCAATTTTGCCGAGGGCCGGATTAAAAAAAAAAAAGTACTGTGAGGGCCAGGGGGCGTGACCGGGGGCGTGACCGGGGACATGGCTAGGGAACAGAGGAGGGGCTGGGGGCATGGTCAGGGCATGGCTGGGGCGTGGCTAGGGAACAGAGGAGGGGCTGGCTGTCCATGGCAGCGCCCGCACACTCGGGCAATGGAGGGTCCCGCCGCGCGCTCGCTCGCCTCGCGTCGCCTCGCCTCCTTCGTGCCCAAGGAGGACAGCGGTGGTGGCGGCGGTGGCGGGGGGCGGCGGCGGCCGGCGGCCGTATTAAAACACCCCGCGGGCCGCATCCGGCCCACGGGCCGTATCTTTGACATGGCTGCACTAGGGCTTATTTTCAGGGGATGTTTTATACATTTTGAGCATCCTGAAAAATCATGCTAGGGCTTATTTTCAGGGTCGGTCTCATTTTTGGGGAAACAGGATAGATAAGTGATTGCTATTAAAGGGCACCGGATGCTTCTGGATGGCTCTTAATAGCAACATTATTGGATATTGCTTCAATATCCCAGAACTATATTGGAAATGCCACACCTATGTCTAGCCTTCCCGATATAGTTCTGGGGGACTTGCAGGTTTTAGCCTGTGTCCAGAGGCAACCTTTGTCATTTCAACTTTATGCTGCAATGTTAATGCCAGGGTGAAGAAAAGGCAGAACCACTCCATCATTAATATGTGTGTGCCACGTGTCTGTATCAGTCTTTAAAATTACGCTGAGCTGGTATTATTTGTACGCTGATTCATCAGCATATTTAATCATAGCCATAAGTTTTCAAGCCAGAATAAATCCTATTGATGCCTTTCAATTAGGATTTAAATTCTACCTTATCATGGAGCCTTGGAGACAAGCTAAGAAAGGAGTTAATCACCTTCAGTGGAGCAAAGCTGGCACCACTAAAATCAATAGCAAATTACAATTTACAGTTTAATTAACTGAACAATGCTAATTTATACTAACTGATATGGGTGAAAGTTAAGTCAGGCTAACATTGGTAAAGGAAGCATTCTACTGAAAAGATTTTTTCAAAAATTCTACATTAAGTTCTATATGGGATTTAGGAAACCATCGTGAAGACGTCTTTTAAAAAGACCATAAAATAATAAAGATAATTTTTAAAAGGTCTGCAATATTGACTTTAATGAAAAGATCCAATTTTTTTCTCTACAGCCATCTTTTTTCTTTCTTTCTGCAAATGAAAATCTATTCTTTTCAGATTTATCATTAATTATCCAAACTTGAGTATCGCAGCCCATGATTCAAGCTTTAACCAAGGACCTAAGAATCACAAAAGTATCTGTGAAAAAACTAAAGCTGTTCTTTCATGGCACAGGCTATCTTCTGTTCCACACTGGGCTGGGCTAATGAAAGCCCACTCGGAGGTCTGTATTGCAGACTGCCCAACCCAGTTTATCTTCAAAGATTGGGAATGAAAATTCCCTCTTCGAAATTTCCACTTGAGGCTTTTTCATAATGCATGCAGAAACAGAACACTACTTGGAGCTTCTGGCTGCTCAGCTGAAGACTGCAGAGGTGTGCTGTCTGCATGGTCTTCATAGACTTGTATATTGAGGATTGCTTTAAAAAGGTCTACCAGTGAGACAGGATATAGTGCCATCATGGTGTGGTATCCCTCTGCATAGCTCTGTGCTATGTTTATGGAACATACTACCAAGGGGGTGATCTTCTGCTAGGTTGCACCAGTGTACAGAAAGGAGCAGCCTCACATGGCTCATAGACTACTATTCTGGACCACGTGGAAAGGGCCTAAATCACCAGTAGAAGAAAGCAAGAAGCAACTTATTTTACATATTCATTGATCTATTCTAATCAGTCACAAATCTGAAAGCTTCATTTCCACTTCCCAGTAGCACTAGAAAGGCAACTTTAGCCCTTTCAGCACTGAGCCTTATTCCAGATTATATCCTGAAATAAGTGTCAAGGGTTAAATGTGGCCAGAAACAAAAATTACAATGAGCTAGACTTCAAGGTTAATGCTGTTTGTGTGACTGCCTTTCCCAGCTGAGTCTATTTTAGAAGTAATCATAACATGTAGATTTCATGCTCGGTGTTGATATAACTTTGTAGCTGTACAATGATGCAGTTCTAAAGTGGGATGGGTGTTCCGATTGGCTACATGCGTAGGCCAAGGTTGGAACCTATATCATAGACTTTGCTGTTCTGTAATTTTTTTGCTCATTCTGGGCTTGTCCCCATGGTCTCTTTTTGTTTCACTGTTGTGCTGGATTTTAAAAATGTGTGTTGTAATTCGAAATAAAGCGTACCCATGAGGTTCAGCAAACGCGGTTTTAAATCGGAACAGCGAAACAAAAAGAAATGGGTTTTTAATTGGAGCCACGCAGGGAATTAGGTAAGTGAGCAGGGCAGAAGCCACCACCAAAACAGTGCAGCATCCCAGGAAAGAGCCAGCATTCGCCGGTGGAGGGAGGGGGATGCAGCGCTCGTGCACACAATTGGAGCCTTCTTTGTGTGAGGCAGGGAAGAAGGCAGGCAGAACCATGGAGTGTCTGTGCCACCCGCCGCTCACGGTGGCCACCAGCTCCGGATTCTTCCACTGGGGGCCGGCCCTTTTCCTTGGACTCCGAGCTGCTTTGGTGGCAGTGGTGGCGGCTTCTGTCCTGCTCGCCTTGACAGCGGTAGCAGCAGCCAGGTGCCCCGTCCCTTCCAAGAGGGAGAATCTAGAGCTGGTGGCATGAGCACTGCATTTCCCTCTCTCCACCGGCGGGTGCCGGCTCTTTCCTGGGACACTGCGGTGTTTTGGCGATGGCAGTGGTAGCTTCTGCCCTGCTCGCCTTGACAGCAGCAGCCAGGTGCCTGTCCTTTCCAAGAGGGGAAAGGAACCTTCCCACTGACCCTACCCCATAGCCCACTTGCCCTGCTGTTACTCCAGCTTTCCTTCTGACTGCCCAGCCTATAAGAATAGCAGGCAAAGGAGAAACCCCACCAGTCCCCGCCCCAAATAACCCATGGTTGGCCCCTAAAGTCTGATGTAGTTCTGTTTGAAAGGGGTTTTGTTCTGCCATGGATTTTCTCCTTTGTGCCTCATCTAGCCCGGAGTAAAGCTGCTTATGGGGCCGCTCTGGGGCAAAAGAAGCTTAACATAGGAGTATTTAAGGCCATGGAGACAGGGCCTCTGACTTACGTTATCCATGCTAAAACTGTATCTCCTGAATAAAATTAAGCTTTCCACTTAAGGAATGAACACCTTAGGGATTTTCACACTGCAACGCGTTCCAAACGGAACGCGTGCAGGCGGGCAGCTTAAGACAGTTCCGGGCGCTTTTACCGTTCACACACAGACGCGCCGGAACGCGTTCCGGCGCGTCTGTGTGTGAACGGTAAAAGCGCCCGGAACTGTCTTGGCCCGGCAAAGGCCGGCCAGGGGCGGGGATTCGGCCGCAGCGCTGCCGCCCATTGGGTGAGAGCACCCAAGGGGCGGGCAGCGCTGTCAAGCCACCCGCCCCATGCTTCGGGCCCGCGAGACCTGGCACGAAGATGCCAGGGCACCCGGGCACCCATCATGGGGCCCGGGGCAAGGCCCCTATGGGGCAGGACCCCTTTGAAGATCAGAGCCCCTGGCTCTGATTTCCAAGGGCTTGCCCCGCCCCCCGATCTTGCCCATCTACGGGCTGCAGGCGCCTGGATCTAGGCGCCTGCAGCCCGCAGATCAGCCACCACCCCCCAGTCCCCAAAACCCCCACCCCCAACCACCCTCCGGCCCGGATCGGGCCCATCTTCGCTCTGTGGGTGCCCACAGAGGACGCGCGCGCGAGGAATGACTTACCTCGTGGCCGTCCAGCGTCCAAATGAGGGTGGCATTGTGGGATCGTGCAAGACGCAGCCCACCTAGGACCCCTATTGGACAAGCAGTTCACGTGAACTGCTTGTCCAATAGGGGGGCTAGGGGGGCTGCGTCTTGCGCGATCCCACAATGACTGCTTGTCCAATAGGGGGCCTAGGTGGGCTGCGTCTTGCGCGATCCCACAATGCCACCCTCATTTGGACGCTGGACGGCCACGAGGTAAGTCATTCCTCTCGCGCGCGTCCGCCCTGGGGGAGGGGGGGGAAACATCTTCGCGGTGAAGGTGCCCCGCTGTGGGCACCTTCACCGCGATGATCGGCCCGATCCGGGCCGGAGGGTGGTTGGGGGTGGGGGTTTTGGGGACTGGGGGTGGGGGTGGCTGATCTGCGGGGCACTCGCGCCCCGCAGATGGCCTCGATGGGGGCGGGGGGGACCCTTGGGGGACCGGAGCGATGCGCTCCGGCCGCCCAAGGTGTTCCTCGCCCCCAGCGAGCCCAACATCGACCTCCTGCCACCCCAGAAAGGGGCGACAGGACGCCGATGCTGGTGGCTCCTTCCCGGGTCCGGCAGCCCCATTGGGGCTGCCGGACCCGGGAAGGAGCCACGTCCCGGCGGCCGTCGGAGACAACAGACGGGACGCACCGAATCGGGGTTCCCCTGTGCCATCTGCCAGGGTCACTGACCCTGGCAGACGGGAAAGGGGAACCGCTATTCGGTGGGTCCCGTCTACCGGCTTCGCCGCGCCAGCGCAATCGCCGGCCCGGCAAGTCGGTCCCTGGGGGCGTGCCGACGGTGTCAGGGAGAGAAGCGTGCGAACGCTTCTCTCCCGGAACGCGCCGGGGCGGCTCGTCCGCGTTCGAACGGATGCAGAGCACTTTAAAGTGCTCTGCATCCGGAACGCGTGGAGGACAGCTCCGGACACGAGGCGGCGCAAGCCCCGCTCGGGCAATGCGTATGCCTCGTCCGAAGCTGTCCTCCACGCGTTCGGAAAAGGCCAATGCGAAAAGGCCTCTTGTCTGTCTCCAGTCTGAACCCACTATCTACATTCCTTGACAATAAGGACCTGCTGTCTGAATGCTAGTGCAGACTATGGCAGGGCCCAGGCAAAAAAAGCCAAGTGAAGAAAAGGCCCTTAACTATTCAAAGACTGAGAGCTAGCACACATTTTGTCAGCAGTGATCCGGAAGTGGTATTACTTAACTATTTTTTTTTCTGGGACGGTGCCAGGGATTGAACCAATGACCCTCTGTTTTACATGGAACCTCTCTTCTTGAGACCTGCAGCCATTCCCATCTTCTGTAAACCTTTTGGAGCTGATGCTTCTCAATGATCTCCTTCTAGCTGCATCACTGAAGCAATATTGCTTCACCCAGTGATGGATGGTTGCCTACCTTCTGTCTGCCTGGGCTAAGGCTGGAGGGTGCAGGTTACCTTCTGTTCCTCAGCTGCTGCTTGGTGATAAATTGCTTGGATTGTATTCCGCAAATACGTTTGGCTATCAGATCCTAATCATGCATTTTTTTTTCTAAAGAAGGGAAATTCAGTCAAATGAATCTCAATAAAAACTAGTGGTCACCATAATTTCTAAGGAAAAAAAAGTCTATGCAGTTTACTGCTTCTTTCAAAAGTTCCGGGCTCATTTATGCTCTTCCTCTACCTTGAAATATCTGTTGCATTCACAGAGGACGCTTTGGATTTGTGGTTCACAAATGTTCGGGTCAAACATGAATCCCTCAGTTCTAAACTTTGTCTTTAATGGAAGATTACCATTTGTGGTTGGGTATCCATAAAGTTGCAGCTGCAGCGTATAAGAGAACCAGTAAACAAAAGGACAGTATTCTTTTATTTTTATATAAAAGAAGTTTCAACCTTTTTCTAGATTTTTAAAAAAGTTGCATTGTACACAAGAAGAGAGTGTTCCTGCATCAGGGTCTATATTTATATTGGAAATATTATTCGTCCTTTACAAAATATAGAGTTTTTTGCATATTAAGTTCATTGATGATTTTACACATTATTTTTCCTCTTCCAAATGATAACAAGAATGGCCAACAGAGCTGCTGAAAACTTAGGTTTTAAAGAAAGGCATAAATGTTGATAGTAACATTTTACTCTCTTGTTTTTAGGCAATATTTTCCTGAAGGAGATTCAATGGCAAATTTCTTTGGGAAGGCAAAGAGTAGGGAGATGGGTGTCAGATTCAGTTCCACTCACTTCTAATCACATAGGCAACCAATTGGGGTGAATGGGGTGGCAGTATTGAGGATAGAGAAGGTAGGGCAATTTTATGGCCTGTTTACACTTAACTTAGTGGGATGATATAATAATACCATTCCACTGAGGCAAAGGTCAGGCACAAAGGAAGGCTTCTCAGTGAAATAATATTAGACGCAATAGAAGATGACTTAGAAAGCAGCAATCTGATACCAAGAAAATAGAAAGAAAATATGTGGAAAACAACAGACACAAAAGAGAACAGATGAAATGATTCTAGAGAATTGGATTATTTGAAACTGTATGGAAAGTCACCGAAGTGTGAAACTGCATCACCAATTAATACTGATGATAGTGCAAAAATACTGTAACAGAATTTGCATTAGACAAATGTGTGGAAATGGGTATTAATCAAAGAAAAAAAATGGTAAACACTGAAGAATTAAGGTTCCAAATTAAAAAAGACTAAAGTACTTAGGTATCCTTTAGGCAGGTATCCTCAAACACAGTCAAGTTAAAATCTGGGTCCTTCTGCATTGACAGGCCCATGGTGTGAACTAGAGGGTTTGGACCAGCCAGATTTGATGGTTCAGACCACAGAAAGGCCTGGTCTAGAACAGTGCCATCTCCTCACACAAGCTTTCCGGGTGGGCTCTAAGCCTCTGAAAGATGCATTTCAACAATATGCTCTGGGGCACCACCAATAGGGAACAATAGGGAATGTACTGTTCTAAATTTACTGAACTTTTAAGTGTTTTTAATCTATATTTTATGTCTATATTGCTTTTAATTTACTTTTCATTTTTAATGTGTATCTTGTGATTAATTGGCTGTTACCCGCCCAGAGACCTTAGGGTATGGGGCGGGATAGAAATGTAAACAAACAAACAAATAAATAAATAATGTGCTTCCTGCTGGGCTCGAACACAGAAGATATGCCGTCTTCATGCTTTGGTGGTCTGCATCAGGGCCTCCTGGTCCACTGCAAAACCTTCTGCTGGTAGAACTGACCAGGGCCTCTATCACAGATGAGAAGTATAGATAGGGTCTTACACTGAATGAGGAATTCATCCAAAGAGTCAGAAAGATATTTAAGTCAAAACTGAATGTGGAAACAATGCCATCAACACATGGCCTACTGCAGAAACTGTAGCTTGGACCCAAGCAGAGTTAGAAGTATGCTTGGGTGAACCAAAGTTTGACTGAAGCTAACTGCGCAGAAAGGCCCAGGACTATTGGGCGCTTCATCCAACAAGCTTTCCCTCACCTTATGCTGCCTAGGTTTGGATTGTGAGCAGGACAGCAACACACAAATTGTGCAGAGAATTCACCCGCGCTAAATTCTACCATCAGAAACATCATCTGAGCTTTTTCTTCAAGACAAACAAATGCAAGCTAACCTTGGGTGTCTCCAGACAATGGCCCTTACTCTGCCTTAAATGCAAGACTCCTTCAGTTCCTCCAAAGTGGAAGATCAAAAGATTTGCATTTCCAGCAGAGCTGCTTCCCATCCACCAGACAGAGCATGGTAAAAATGATGCTGGTTATCTAGCATCTTTTTACTTCATAGGGGGTGGGGGTGGGATGCCACATTCCTACTGTGGGACATGGAAGCAGCAAACTTGCTTTGCTTCCATCCCTGTCTGGTGGTACCCTTCGATTTGCATTTGTTCTACTCTTTCATTTCTGCAAAGACAGGCTGGTGAAAATAGGGATGATTTGGGGGTGGTTCATTGTATTTTTATAGATTCTGTATTAAACCTGCCCCACATGAAGCAGTAGAGTGTTACTTTGCTTATCTGGTGGGAAACGGTTAATAATGTCTGCAAAATTTTCAAATCTGCACTTGGAAAGCACTTTAATGCAATTATGACATACCTGAGGAATGTGTGTGCTGCTTCTTTTACAATTCAATGCTTGTTCCTTCTTTCTCTTTAAAAGTAAATCAAATACTCCCTGCTTCTTACCCAAAATGAAAGGCTGAGGGGGAGGAAGATAACCCTTAGTCATTATTGCCTCCTTGGATTTCCATTAATTTCCATATCTAATTAAAAATAAGCTTACTTTGAAGGTCTCCAAGGTCTTTTCGTACCATATTTTTCTAATATTATTTTCAATTTCTCCAGTACAAATATTCTCAGCCAGCAGATCTGTTTTTCTCTTAAAAACAGCACCTGATCACCTCCCTAGACTGTTTTGCATAGCTGCTATAGCTTCATCCAGACAGCATTTACTTAATTTGGAATAAAGCAGACTCAGACACATTTTATTTCAGATTATCAGAATAATGCAGATTAACAAATGCCATCTGGATTAACCCCCCCCCTTTTCTTCAAATAACCCCTTGTTTTGTCCCCAGAGCAATGCGATGGACTTTAAGTGTAGTGAGGCCTCTGGCTCTAGAAAACACAGCCTGAACAAAAGACTTGTCCACAAACTTCTTAGATTTTTAAAGGCTTTACTGGTTACAAACACAAATAACATGAAACTGATCTCTTCTCTCTCAACAGTCTTTCTTAAATACCGTACCTTGCTCTCTCTTCTCTGATAGTTAACCTTCTGTTACAAACTATCTCTGTTTTCTGTTTCTTCTGTGGACTTTATCTTAGTCAAAGTAAAATACTCTCTCCAGGTCTGACTTGGCTGAAATCTTACTACACACAAAACTGAAACCAACTGGAGAGGCAGTATAGGACCCTAGAATTTTCCACAATCCTTTTCTCTCTTAAAGCTATAGATCTCTATTTCCCCTCTTGAACTAATACATAGAAAAGCCCATAATATCTTTAAACAAATATATGTCTCAAGAGCATGAAAGATACTCTGGAGGCATGACACCCCTTATAAATCTTTTTTTTTAATGAAATGTCTTGTTGCATGAAGGCAAATCTATCTTGCACAAAATTGTCCCCTTAATCTGAAATACACTGCTATCAAGGGATGTGCATGAATATAGTAGAATTTTATTCAATATGAATGTATTTGTATGAATTCATACAAATATTCAATATGTATCCAATACGAACGAATATGTATCCGATAGGTATCGAACACAAACACATATGTATCCAATATGTATCTGATACGTATCCCATAACATATCCATCTGAAACCATCAAATCTGACCTGAATGCAGTTTTAATATGCTCTTGATCCATGCGTGTTTTTCCACTGTCACTAGAAGTATCCATTTAGTACCCATTAATGGGTATAAAAATGCCATTACGTATCCATTAATGGGTACTTTTAGTGACAGAGGAAAAACATCCAGTGTTGAATTCACTCTGGTTCCATTGCAGATGTGGCTGGTGCGGCCATTTTCCCACCTCCCCAGTTTAACGAACGGATGTCTGAAACATTGGTACTTGTACGAATGTTAATGTATGAATGTCCTAATATTCGATTCATGTACAAATGCCTGAATTTGGATGAATTCATACAAATAACGAATGTTATGAATATTCACGCACATCTCTTGAGCTATCACCTGTATTTTTGTAATTTATTATTTACATTTCTGTCCTGCCCCATATAGGTCTCTGGGTGGGTAACAACAGTTAAAACAACAGATTAAAAACAGAATATACATTAAAAGCACTTTAAAAATTCACTGAATCTAAGGGCCTTTCCGCATAGGCTCTAAAAACGGAATTAGAGCCAGATGCGGGAAGGATTAGGACGTGGCTTCCACATAGGCAACCCAATTAGGGTCCCTTTGAGGATGCCACGTCCGCACATCGGCAGGCAAAAACAGTTGTTTAAACCGGTTTTGCCGCCGAATCCTACCCAGATGTAAGACCTGAAAAAATCAGGTCCTACATCTGGCTTTTCTCCTTAAAATGGTTTGGAAGCAAACGCTTCTGCACTGGGCGGGGGGAAAAGCTGGATTGCCGGCGCATGTGCAGTTATCAAACAGGCAGAGCGCATGCTCCCTGTTTGACAGCTGGCCATGGCACAGCCGGCTGCTGCCTTCCCTGGCCTTCCCCTGGCAAGACAAGGGGCCATGGCCCCTTCTCTTTGCCAGGGAAGCTGAAGCAGAAATCCCCCGCCCCGCCCAGGGTTTCACGGGCCCGATTGGGGCCTTCCCCTCGCAAGAGAAAGGGCCACGGCCCCTTCTCTTACCAGGGGAAGCTGCAGCTGCCACCCCGCACCCCACCCGTGGCCGCGTGGTCGCGTTTGGGGTGATTACCTGGTTGCTGGTGGGGCGACTGTGAAAGCAGCAGGGCCGGCGTCCATTGAGCGTAGGCGCTCCGCAGCCTACATTTCCCAGGAAGCCTCAGATTCTTTTTTAGAACCGTTCCACCAGAAAACGGATCTTTTAGATCCATTTTCGGTGGCATGTGCAGAAAGGCCCTAAAACAATACACTCCACGTTTAAAGTGATATTGTCTGTACCGGAGTGGGGGGGTGGGGGGGGCGGGGAGGAAATGTAATCACCTCAGCAAAAGGCCAGGGTGAAGAGGTGCGTCTTCACTGTCTTCCTAAATATATATAAGGAAGGGGTATGATGCACCTCGAGGGGGAGGCTATTCCATAGTCTGGGGGCCATTATCGAGAAGGCCCTCTCCTGGGTGCCCACCAGCCTCACTACTGAAGGCGATGGGACAATCAGGAGGGCCTCACCGCTAGATCTTAAGGCATGGGCAGGTTAGTATGGGAGAAGGCGTTCCTTTAGATATTTGGGGCCCAAGTCATTTAGGGCCTTATAAGTCGGAGTCAGCACCTTGAATTGGGCTCGGTAGTGAATTGGCAGCCAATGCAAGCCTTTTAAAATTGTCGTCATGTGCGTTCGGCTAGCTGTTCCGACCAGCACTCTAGCTACTGCATTTTGCACCAGCTGCAACTTCTGGACTGCCTTCAAGGGAAGCCCCATGTAGAGTGCATTACAGTGGTCTAATCTAGAGGCTGAGTTGTCTCTATCCAGAAAAAGCTTCAGTAGATGCACCAGCTGTAGCAGGAAGTTAGGCCAGCTTGCAAACCAAAACAGTATCTTATTTCAAAAATACCTAAATATAAATATACTGAAAAAGGATGTCTTTTTCCTTTTGTTGGTGGTGTACGTCAAGCGACATGAATTACATTTTAAAATATCAACGTTATAGATTTTAAAGTACTAAATGAGAAAAAAAATCCATTGTGAAATGATTTTCTTCCTTCCAACTATTCAAAAATATAAATTAGAGAAGACTAAGTCCCAGAGGTGGAGGGACAAAGAAATGGTGAGGAAAACAAGAATATTTTAATAGCTTTTCATATTATGAGAAAGATAGATGAATTGATTTGGTCTGCACAAAGGAGATATAGTAAGATGCTTGAATGATGATGAGGTTTAGAGAACAGAATTAAGAACTAACAAAATTAGGTTTTGCTTTAAGAATGTTGATCTTGTTAAGAATGGTGTATGGCAGAGGTTGAATGCTCAATATGTTTCAAGAGTTGTTTTTTAAATAATAAGATGGAAATGTAAAAATCTAATTATGGTTTGTTTGTTTGTTTTAACTTTCAAATGTAAACTTAAAGCTCCCTAAAGCAAATGAAGCTATTGCTTCATTTGGGAAGTTCTGTTTGCATAATATGACAGAATACTGATCTACAATAGCACTTAACCTCTTTGGGGACACATTGAGCTTGCACTAGGACTTTAGCTCATCATAGGCAACTAGCATGATGACTTCCAGTAGTTATAGTACAACAACATCTGGAAGGCAAAGTAGTGACAGCACAAATTTATTAGCAGAGTCCATTGAGATGAAGTTTTGTGATTCTTAATGAATTCATTCTTGTGGATACTGAGGATGCGAACAAGCTCCTTTTTGACCTTTGCTCAAAAGCCTGTATTCTTAATCCATGTCCTCCCCTGGCTACTGTGCACAGCCAGAAGTGAGGCGAGGTTTTGGATCTGAGTGCTTCCCTGAAGAAGCAGACAGTACCTCCATTCTCACCTAGGCAGGTAAGGACACGTTCCCACACATCCCTTACCTGCTTAGGTGTGAATGGGGAATCCATCCCCACATGGCCTAGCTTTCCTGTGAAAGGCCTAGTGTTTCTAGATCCTTATCAGTCAAAACACAGCACTAAAACAGCATTGGCTACACTGGTCAATGATATTTTATAGGACAGGGATTCAGGTTATTCCAGCCTCTGGGTCTCACCGAACCTCTAAGCAGCCTTTGATACTATTGGCCATAGTATCTTATTGGATCACTTACCAAGTTTTGGGATTGGGAGAACCATTTCTTCTTCTTCTTCTGGACCAGCTCAGCTTTCCATGGTGGTCTGACCAATATTTTCCTCAGGAAATATTAAGAAACAGGCATGTTTTGGAAGGACAGAATTATGTTCTACAGTTAGACAGGCACCAAATTGTTTTCTTGTTATTTAAGTTAAGCATTGTTTGTTTGAGGATAAAAATAATATAATTCTATAATACACTCTATGAAGCTGATGGGTAGGAAAGTCAGATCTGACAAAGGGAAGTATTTCTTCACCCAGAGGGTCATTGGCTTATGGAATGTGCTGCCCGGAAGAGGTGGTGACAGCTACCAGTCTAGATGACTTTAAGGTAGGGTTAGATAAATTTATGGACGGCAGATGTATCAATGGCTACTAGAACGAATTCCTAGGTGCATCTTTCAGGCTGGGGGGCGTGGCGTGAGGAACCAGGGTGCTTCTAAGGCCATCTGCTGGGACTCGAGAGCATGAGAAGGTTTGTCCTTGTCTCTGCTTGAGATGCCCATGAGCATTTGGTGGGCCACTGTGTGCGACAGGATGCTGGACTAGATAGGCTGTGGCCGGATCCAGCAAGGCTTCTCTTATGTTCTTATGTTGAGGATGAGTTAAAAGGAAAGTTTGCTGGATAAAAAACTAAAATATTTATTTTATTTTTCTATCCCACCCTATACCCAAAGGTCTTAGTAAAATCAAAGTAAAATCAAAGTTCAAAGTAAAATCACTATAAAAACAGATCAAATAAATCAGCTGGAACAGTTAACGGCCTGCATGAGGGGTGGATTCTATTCCCTCAAGCAAAGGCCAGGAGAAAGAGGCATGCCTTCATTGGGCACCTAAATATCTCACATGTCCCCTTTTCCATTACTGCTGAAGGGATGGCACAGCCAATAGGGCCTCACTGGCAGATCTTAGGGAATGGGCAAGACCAAATAGGAGGATGCATTCCTTTAGATATTTGGAGCCTAATCCATTTAAGGCCTTACATGTTAATGTTGACATTGCTACCTTGAACTGGTCTCACCAGAAGAATGAAACTTCTTAAAGGAGTTTTCTTGTTAGGATCAACTTCTTTTTCATAAGCACGGTGGGTAACTAGCAAATTACCAGTGGAAATTGAAACACTGCTTATGTTGTGTCTTGAAAATGAAACAGTTCAGTTTAATAAATGGGTTTGCTTACGGTTTATAGTGTCATCTGCAAACATGAACTGTGTATGTAGAAGGTGCACAAAATACCTTCTGGATCTGCTGGCTTAAAATTTCCTCATTATTCAAAAGATTCAACATGATAAGAGTTTTAAATTATTCAAAGTCTGTTTAAAGGTACTGTGCAATCATCAGAATAGAAAAGTTTTCTCTTAAAGCCAGGCAGGCTACCATGTTGATGAGAGATGGTCTGCACCTCTTGAGAGCATAAAAAGAGAGGCTTTGAAATATGGTGTGTGTGTGCAGAACGGTAACCCAACGGAAGAATTTATCTTGGTGGTCAAACCCCCATAAATCAAGTTCTGCCATGGTGTACTTGCTCTTACATTGGACTTGTGTTTGGGCAGGCAAACATTTGAACTTATTGATGGCTAAAGTAAATGAGTCCTGACTGAAATCCAGAGATAAATGACACTTTGCGATTGACATTATTGACATGTCAAAGACATTATGGGAAGCTGTTACTTTCAAACCAACCTGTGTTGCTCCCTCCCCCTCCCTCACTGTGTTTCTGCATAGGTGTGTGTGTGTGTGTGTGTGTGTAAAATAACGTGTTCCTCTTCCTTTTAAGACACTCATGCTGTGCACTGGGGACAAAAGCCAAACTGTATATCTAAAGAGGTGACCAATGATTAAGGTCTGTAAGCAAGAATACAGGCTTAAATCAATTAATGAGCTATGTGCCAGGGATTAACCCTGGGCAATTTAAAAAAAGGTTTTAGGAGCAAGATAACTTATAAATCTTGTCAATGTACACTTAAAAAAAATTAATTCTGATGTACTGAAGTTCCTTATCAAGCTGTAACACACGCAGTTGTTTTAACTGATAAATTCCAGAAATGCTTTCACGTGTTCCTCTGCAAACATATAGCTAGGGCAGAAAACTAGACAGATCTCTAATGTCATGTAGACAAAGGATGCAATTAGTCACACACAAAGAAGTGTTTATCTAAATTTGAGGCTGTAAAATGACATTTTCCCCATGTATTCACCTTAGTCCACCTTGAAGTCTGAGTAAAGTTGCCTCTTCAACCTTTGGGATTTCATAGTTCTGAAGGTTTCTTTTTCTCTAGGCTGGGCAGGAAACTATATAAACAAAGAGGCAGGAATTTCCCACTGAGTGGTCAACCAGTAGTGAGCACCCACAGTCAGGTTACGTGCTGCCTGAGTCAGAGTCAATTATAGACTGCAGTGTGGCAAAATAAGGCTCTCAGTTGTATATTTGGATAACTGTTTCTAAGGCTGTTTTATGTATTTGGAGATGGGTACGGGCCTAAAGGGGAACGCGTGCGCCCACACACATGCACCACTTACTTTGTCCTCGCCGGCTCCTGAAATGCTGAGCTCAGTGTGCCTGCGCGCACCGGCTGCTCTCTAATTGGCTAGCTACTGCTTGCTCTGATTTGCTAGCTGTAGTTAGCCAGTCAGAGAGCGGCTGCTGCTCTCTACACCCAGAATGCATTGAGGGCGCTCTAGGATGGGCTGGGGCACTTCCGAATGGAACTGCTGGCCCAGAGGAGCGAATGATCCATCCTGGTGTGGCCTCCACTCATTCCAAAAGGCCTAATGCGAAAAGGTCTCCAGTGTCATTGCTGAGTTTTCCATAATAGTGATATATTGGATTTCTGATTGAGTACCTGGGATTATATTGGGACCACCACGGATATGTATGGTAATCCCCATATAATCCTGGAGAAAACACAGGTCTTTACTTGCTGCTCTATGTAGGCTGGGGAGAAACACATTAACTAAAGACATGAATTCAGAAGAAAAGTAGTTTATCACAACTAAATTGTTCTTTGAGGCTTTGAGACAACAAATGTATACTGGGGGTTTCAAATAATATATTTTGTTCTCTGAAGTAACTCCAGCAACAGATGGATCAGCTTGACTTATTCCAATAAGCTTGAGCACAGCAGGAAATATCTGAGGGGAGTAAGTTATGTTCAGTGTGCTGGGAGTGCCGTTGTGGGGTGAGGTAGGTGAGGTGAATCAAATTCCAGGAAACTAGTAGATGATTTCATAGCTTCCATCAGTTTTTAGAGCCAGGCAGTTGACTAGATCAGAAAACTACTTAAAATTCCTACACATTATTATTTCAAAGATCCAGAGAGTAAAATACAGTACCTATTGCTCCTCTACCCCCATCCTCAACCTACTGGTTGGAACGGTGATTTATACATTTTGTGACTATCATATCAACACTGCTGTTGTTGTCATTTCTCTTAACACTCATAGAATTTGAATTGCTCAAAGACTAGTCCATTATGTATAAGCCAGGTTAGAAATCTCCTTCTACTCTTTACAAAAACAAGGAACAGCAGCAACTTCTTAGCCCTAACTTCAGATGCTGGGAGAAAATAAATAGTTATCTGTGAAGTATCCCACCTGAAGTTATCTGTGAGGTATTCCACCCTAAGCTATCCTACCACAATCATAGACACACTTTTTTTAAAAAAAAGTGGTTATGGTGGGAAAACTAACTTTTTGGGCTCATCCAAATAATAATAATAACAACAATGTTTATTTATAATGCCCTTTCCACCAAGGGATGGTACAGGATTAAAAATTACAAAAATAACAGTAACATATCAATGTAAATAATCTAGTAATAATAAGCACGGTATTAAAATCAATCTAATAATAAATAACAATAATGGATTCCCTGAATGATCATTTGGATAGTCAAAGCAGAATAATGTCCACTAAAATCAGTAAATTAAACTCATTCCGGAGTACTAAAAAGAAAGGTCTTCAGACCCTTTTGAAATTGAACCTAATGTCCCTCTAACCTAACGACATGTGGAAGATTATTCCAGAGGTGGGAGATCATAGGCCTTTTTGCACTACAGACGAATGGCTGTAGTACGGTAAGGCTAGGACACACAGGGATGGACTCCCCTTCACACCTAGGCAGGTAAGGACGTGTTCCTACCTGCCTAGGTGTGAATGGGGAATCCGCCCCTGTGTGTCCTAGGCCAAAAAGGCCAACAAGCGGATCGGAGTCCCCCCTCCCCCCCGCTGCTGCCATTGGGGTGTGATTGACCCAGTGGCAGGCAGCTAGGGTTTGGCCAGCATTTGGCCTCCATGGGGTGCAGTCACCTCAATTGAGATGGTTGAGACCCATGGAGGGCCCCCCTGGGCCCACCCCCAACCCAGGCCCACGTGCCCCCCTTACCTGCTTGCCACCAGAGACCAGACTGGCAAGCACAGGTGCGGGGCTTGCTAGTTTGGTCTGTGGCGGTCTGCACCTTCATGCGCCATGGCCTGTGATTGGTCAGCAGTGCATGCCTGCGCAGAACGCCTGGTTCGATCCTAACCTGAACACAGTGTGTGTTTACTAGATTCAATTGAACACCACTTTGTTCAGTTTGAATACAAACTCTGTTTTCAAACAGGTTCAAGCAGCCCTATTCTGTTCAAATGGATTTTAACCAGAACCACTCCAGCACTTCTTTAGAGTGAAGGGAAGTATTATATGACTGATACAAATTTTGGAGCTTGATCTAGGCATTCCAGTTGAATTGCAATGAACCTCTTGGCATATCCCCACGCCACGTTGAATGGGCTGCATTAAACTCCCAAGAAATTTTGCTTTTTTCCCCTCTCTGTGTTTTGTTCCTTTTGCTTCATTATCCTTGAATAGATATGCTGTTCCATTTAATCAAAGATTATAAAGCATTTCTATTCTTGTCCTGGTTAAAATAATCTTCATAGTGAGTAATTGCTTACTTTTTGATAGAGTTGCTACACTCTTTCTAATCCTTTTAATTCTTTCTTGGCAGCCCATGCCAGATAAAAAGTAGGATGGAAGAGGAGATGAGCTATACAAATTGAACATGATAAAAACTCAGCTGATTGTAACGAGACTTCATATCCTTTTATCCACGAAGGAACAGTGACTAGCTCCAGGGTTTTAAAAACTCTTTTGTCCTCTGGGCCAGATGTGTTTGAGGAAGATGAACTGATGTGACAGAACTATTTACTTGATATTGCTCCACTTTCTGCACCCATTGTCTATGATTTCACTGTTTTTTTCCCTTGCATCTTTGAAGAGTTCTTATGTGAACGAAATAAAAGTCATGCCTTGCTGCACTCAGCTGGGGGTCCATCTGATCCAACACCCCTTCTCTTACAGTGGCCAAGCAATTGCATATAGTAGCTCCAAAGCAAGTAATGATCATACTGCCTGTAGCTTGTCATCAGTCAAAATCCTCAGTATCTGTTTTTTGGTTGTTGGAAATCCCCCCTGACTCTGAATTTGATTCCCTGCCCCCTTGAAACCATCTAAATTGGTGGCCATTACCACATCTTGTGTTAGGGCTGTCCTGTGATGATAATTCAGGGTTCTTCTGTGCTGGCTAGTATACTGGGCCATTTCCCATAGACCCCACCAGCATATGGAAGATAGAGCTTTAGTACTCTTAGATAAGAACAGTGTACTGGGTATACTCATTTTGGGGGAAATATCTCTTTTCCAGGCATACAGTCTAAAAGCAGCACCTTTTTGGCAATTGCCTTTAAAAATGGACAATTAATTGGCCGTGCAAAAATATGGCAGAATTTCCAATGAAATTAATTATTTCTTAAAAGCACAAAAAAGCAACAGAGTAAAAACATAGACAGGGCAATGTTTCCCTATGACTTCAGCAGTAAACAAAAAACATAGCAAAACACAACACAGTCTATACAACTTTAAAAATACTTCAAGGCTGCATCCCCAAAAGACTTATTTGCCTCTCTAGTCTCCCTCTACCGTCACTCTATTCAAGCGGACTTTAAAAGTGCCGTGCACTTCCGGAATAAGCGTCCACATGAGGCTCAGCAAAACGCGCATTTAAAACGCACCTTCCATCCCCACAGAAGCGTGTTTTCGTTCCCCACATCTTTTTCTCCCCGCACCCTCTCTTGTTCAAAGGAAAAATAGCCATGGGTTCTCTGTTCGTCTCCCAGATCTCTGTCCCCCAAAATGGCTTCCTGTGCCGGCAAAGGCATCGGCTGAGTTATCGTTCGCTCACTCACTCTTAACACTTTCACAGATCACTGTCAAAATCCACCTGGTAGAGCAGTGGTGACTGTAGCAATCCACCCACTTCACACCTGATAACAATGTTGCAATTCTCCACAATTCTGGCTCTTTGAAAGTTCTGACCTTTAGAAAGGAAAGGAAAGGAAGGGAAGCTGCTGTACTTCTGGGAGATGTGTGAATGTTTTATGGCTGTGTGTGCAGGCAGCAATCCCCGCCCCTTTTGCCACGGAGCACCCCCATGGTAAATGCTGCCAGGAAAACCCGCAACTTCCAAAAAGAGTGCTGGAACTCCTCTTTAAAATGCACATATTTGTTGCATATTTTCCTCCTTTTGTAGCGCTGGAAGCTTGTTGAAAAGCTGGGCATGGGGGCGCTCAGAGGCAAAAGAAGATTTTTAGAGGACTTTAAATTGCTTGGGGACAGGCCCCAACTAAGTCAATTTGCCTTCACAAAGATAAAAGAGTGCTCGGTGATGTTCTGAAGAGGAAAAAAAGAGCAAAGGATGAGAGACAAAGGTCACAGGGAGGGAGGAAAACGCATGCAGAAGGTCCATGGAGCAGGAAGCAAGGCAACTGCCACTTGGAGACTGACAGATGCTCCACATGTGTGATATGGCGTTCCCACTGTGATCGTACCTAGCACCCATTGGTATCATGTGCTACACTGCCCATGGAGAAGCATCGGGTGCTTGCCTGGATCCAGATCTTCTGGGACTGGATTCGTTGAAGACCCCATTTCTTAGACCTGGATCAGAGGTAAGTGGGAAAAAACCCTTATGCTCTTCTTGTAATAGAGAAAGAAAAAAAAATTACTCGGAAGAAGATATAAAATGTAAGTCTTAAAAGAAGCTTAAGAAGAAAGCTTTTTAAAAGGTAGATTTATAACCGATAGTGTTTCATCTAAAAATAAGGTGGCAACTATGGAAAGCTGACATCAAACCCCAGACGTCAAAGATGGTTCCAAAATTAAAATCTTAGGAGAAGACAACTTGCCTGCTGGATGTGAGATGCCAGAGAAAGTAGAGGCCACTTGAGAGAAACTACCTAGGTAGGTAATGGCACAAAAGGAAGGGAAGTTTAGTAGAAAGATAAGTTTGTGATTAATGGGGTAAATAAGGAGAAAATAATTAGGAAACTAATGGTGATAAATAAGAATGGTTGAGCAACATGGGGAGACTTGAAATTAGGAATTTAAACTTGAAATTAGATCAGGGGACAGAACACTTTGCTGACTGAGGATATGAAGAATCCCTTGCAGCATTGCATTCCCTATTTTGTTTATCATGAGATGCTGGCCAGATAGGCAGTGGGATTTTACTCCAGCACTGGCAGCAGGATAGAGTTCCACGTTACACTTAAATCAAATTTTTGTTACAGACTCAGCTGAGAGAAAGTAACAGAAATAGAACAAAATAAAATTACAGAACAAGGCACTCAAATACAATTGGTAGCAAGAGAATAGGATGGTATAAACAGTAAATATAATATATAATAGTGTAACCCACCCTGGGACTTTCAGGTATAGGGCAGGATAGAAATACAAATAAATAAATAAATAAATAATCATTCAATAAAACTGCAGATCAAAATCCATTATGTTCCTCCCTATTTCAGTGTCACTGCCAGAAATTTGGAAACAGAAAGTATTATTCCAGAAGTTTCATATTAAAGGGTTCCTAGATTGTAAACAGTATGGGGAAAAGCAGGTATTTGAAAACTTCATTATAGTATCTACATTAATGTGGACAGAATAAGGTGGGCTGGTGACAGCCGAAGGGTTGCAGTGTCCACGCGCCAGGACCACTTTTGGGTTCTTGGACCACCTCCAACGGTCAGAATGTTCTCCTTTGTCCAAGCTGTGCACTGAGATATGACACCACATCCCCATCCTATTTTGGATCTCTTTAAAGTACACAGGTGACCCAAGGGCTAGCATGAATCATACATTACAAAGCCACTTCAAATGCACTTGCTACATCTGATCAAGGCCAGATAGGAGGGGATAGATGATAGATACAGTTATAAAGATTTTGGGAGTGGGTGCAGTTCAGTGGTGCAGCAAAGTGCCTGGAGAGCAGAAGGTTGCTGTTTGAGCCACAGTCTCTTCCTGGAAGTAGACAATGGCGCATCCAATTCTGCATGATGATGCTGGTCCAGACCAGCCACACTGTGGCCTTGAAGGACATGTGAGCTTCATGGTCAAAGTTCCATGCCTCTGAGGCTAGGAGATGGGGTCTCTGGGGAATGCCTTTTGGTGGTTGTTCCAGATCAGGGCCAATGCGCCACTGGTAGATCCAATTATATGTATTTACCAATGAGGCAAAATGAGGTGTCCATGGTTGGTATGATGCTCTGTCTAAAGCAGGAGAGTGGACCAGTGGCTTCGTGCTTTCATTGATCTGCATTAATGTACTGCAGTGGCAGCAGTGAGATGGCAGCAGTGGAGGTAGAGGTGGTGGTGTGGCACAAGCGATTGAGGTGCATGGAGGAGCAGAAGGAGGAGCAATGAAACTATATTTACTGGGCAAAGAGATCCATGAGGACTCAGCATGGTGGTAGCAGTGTGGTGGCAGTGGGTGGGATCCTTCCTGCTCTAACATGAGTCAGACATCTTCCCCTGTAGCCCCTCATTTGAGTCTCTTTCTTGCAGCAGAAATGGACTCGGTGCTGAGATAATCTGCCTAGTGGATAGTCCCAGTGAGGAGGGGAATCCACAGAAAAACAAAAACATCTCTAGGCCAGGAGGGTCTGTCTGAGGGTGAACAGACTTATCCTGGTCCTGTAGCAACCCTGACCAGTCTGGGACTGGTTATCTATCCTAAAACAGATCATCCCACTCTGCTCTGGGATGGAGATCATAGAATCATAGGGTTGGTAGGGACCTCTAGGGCCATTGAGTCCAACCCCCTGCTCAATGCAGGATTTCCTAAACTATCCCAGGATGTTCGGGAACACCCATAGTCCCAGCTTTGGTGGGTGATTTTAAAAAATCAGAGGTGATTATTCGAAAAGCCCTACAGTGTGATCTCCATTACCAGCAGGACTTCAAGTCCCAACTGGTTTCTTCCCTTCTCTTCTTGCAGCTTTCTCTTCCCTTCCCCCTCTTGAATGCTTGTACATTCCTGTCATTATACTGAGGGATTATAGTTGCTTAGAGTTTGTAGAAGAGTTAACACAGATTGTAAATTGTTCACTGAAGCGGCTGTTGAACTGGAATGCAGGGTGAGGAGATCTAGTGGTGTGTGTGTGTGTGTGTGTGTGTGTGTTACAGATTGCATGACAGATGAATTCTCCAGTTGACAAATGAGCCTACCTCAAGATGTTTCTAATTTCTTACAGCCTCCAGTGACACCCAGGATGCTGGTACATTCAGTCATCAAGAACAGCTGATGCATTCTCACACACCTGAATGAGCCATATTTGTTATTGCTGCAGAGAGGCAAACAGGGATGGTCCCCTCCAAATTGACTCCTCTTCATTTACTCATTTTCCATTTAAAGCAAAACCAACTAACAGGCCTAATCTGGGGCCAAATGCAGGGTTTGGCAATCAGGGTTTCTCAGTCATATGCTGTCACACACAGATAAGAAAGCTACATCCTTTCCAAAGTCTTTGATATCTGAATTAAACTAAATGCCATAATTTCCTTAATCTTAGCTTTCCTTTCTAAATGGGAGGGGGGTTGACTTATAAAGTAGCGTATACTTGACTTTCAAATTATGCATTTCCAGCTCTTCTTGCTCACTATTCAATGCAGTGAAGACTATTAAATATGGAGCAGCCCTCAAGCAACTCTTTATACAAATTAATGCCCAGCAACACAACTGCACATGGCACAGTCTATTAATCCTATCCAAATTTTCCAAACCAATGCATTTCACTAAAACTGCCACATTTTTGGACACAGCAGGGCAGTATCTCAACATTCTCAGAGCAACAGCCAAATCTGATGTTTTACAGAGGTCAGGGACTTAGAGGTTTTTCACACTTACCTTTGTTGAGAACAGGATCCCTTGTGGTCCTCTTCAGGACTTCATCAGTCCATACGTTGGTGTGGATCAGTAAGGGCCCTACCACTGCTGGTATGGTCCATCCACTCAGGATGGAGCATTACCCAGATCAAGGGGTCCTTGATGTGGATCACTCATAAACCTCAATATCAGGATCTACCAGCATATAAGCAGACCCTGGTTTTCAACACAAAGGCATGCAAAAATCATGCCTTCATTTTTTGGACTACAGAGTTGAAATGGGTCCCTTGGGTGCTCTGAGGCTAGAAACGTTCATTATTAGCCTTTGGGGGCCCTTGGAGACTGGTCACAAAGCTTGTGTGAGCTTTGGAGCTAGTGCAGGGCTGTTTGGATCAGTACTAGGGATATGCATGTATATTTGAAAATTCAAAATCCGATTTGAATTCGACGAATATCGGTATTTGAATTCAAGTCCAGATTTTTGAAAATCCAATACGGATTTTTGGATGATTCAAGTGAATTCGACATCATATGTTGCATCCAAATATCGGGTCTATTTGCGCTTATAATGCGGGATGCAAATGGGATGCAAATGAAACGCAAACGGGATAAAAATGGGATAAGAACGGATTTGAAAATCGGATACGAATGTTCCCAGCATTTGTATCGTTTGATTCAAATCGGATTTTTGAAAATATGGATCCGGATAATCCAGATTCAAATCGGATTTCCAAAAATCTGGATTTTTGCATTTTGATTCAGATCGAATATTCGAACATTCAATTTGAATTGGAGTCGAATGCAAAAAAAATGCATTTGTGCAGTTCCCTAATCAGTACTATAACATAGATGGTGCTGTTCCAGAACATGCTGTGTTGTGGCCCAAACCCAGTGGAGCTTACTGGTCTAGACCTACTGGTTTGGATCATGGCAGAGCCCCTAGGGAGCCTGGTTTGGAGACAAATGGTCTCCAAGACATCATTTTTGGCAGAGCTACGTGGAAGGACAGAATTTTTTTTCTTAGATACCTAAGAAGTATAATATAAATTTGCATTCCTTTATATATATTAAAAAATCAAGTTGCAAAGTCAATGTAAAGTAATCTCATTCTGTGAGGTTTGTAGCTCAGTGTTGGGACAACTGCCAGGAGAACTGAGAGTTTCAGGTTTGATCCCTGGTGTCTCCCCAGCGAAATGTAATGGCAAGTCACTTTTGTATCTTCCATAATGTTTCTATGGAGTCAGCCAGAGGTGACCCCGACTCACTGGTTCCTAAGCAACACCAATAACTCCATACTGTTTCTTTACTTGTGAGCTTGGAGTATTCACTGAAGTACATTTGTGGTGCACCCTCATTGTTTGCAGGTAAAACCTTGCATATATCAGCAGTTTGCTTTCTGAAACCTTCCTACTCCCTGTGGATTTCTTTCTAAACCAAGAGGGGCCTGAGATCACATCATAAACTTCCATGACTGAGTTTGGATTTGAACCTTGGACCCTCAAGTATCATCTGCATTAGCCATTCCAGTATATTGGCTGTGCACAGGATGCTGCATAGAGCACATATTGAGTAAAGTAAGATTATATTAGAACACAAAGAAGGTGCTTATATGTGTGTATTTGCTATTTTTTAGTCACATATGTTGTAATGCTGTGTGAATATGCACTTCAGACTCTCAAAGAAAATTCCAGTACTCCTCTTCAGTTACTTTGGTAATTATTTAAGAAAGAGAGAACAAGAGCCTTTTAACCTATGGAGCAACCAAAACAAGAAAGCCAGTAATAAAGAATACGTGCAAGGTTATTTGCAATAAAATAGAGTATTTACCTTGGCAAACCTTTCTACATCTGTAATTATCATTTGAAATACCCTGGGCAGTATTGTACACATGCACTGAGAGAACTAAACATGCCCCAGAGTTTAAGAGTTGTTTAAAAATGCTTCTATTATTTGCATGTTAGATGAAAAAATTCAAAAATAACTTCATATTGATTGGCAATATCAGCAGGAAATCTTCACACGTGCCTTTCACTTTTGCAACAGTATTAACAGTCAATTTCTTTCTTAGTATGGGAACGATTAAGAACTTTACATTCTGAAGGAGACCTGTTTCTTTTGTTTAGAAAAGAGAGATTATATTTTGAAGTTTATGTCAGTTGGAACTACGTGAGGTGAATTGTAGGCAGCATGAAATGAAGGGCTTCCACATTTGTGGATGGCAAGAAACTCTTGGAGTCTGGTGACAAAAGAGGATGCAAATTGTCAGATGAATCTGATGTTTGGGCAGACCACTAAATGAAGCTCCTAGTCAATTTGAAAACCACTTGCTGGCTGTTACCCCACACCTGTCAGCTCTGGTAACATCTGATACACACCCAAGACGTTTTCGCACGGGGCTGAACGGAACGCGGAAAAGACAGCTGTGGACACGTCATCCGCATTGCCCGCGCGCGGCTTGTGTTCCGACGTGTCCGCAGCTGTCTTTTCCGCGTTCGAAATGTAGAGCACTTTAAAGTGCTCTACACGCGTTCCAACGCGGACGAGCCGCCCGCAGCCGTTCGGGAGGAGAAGCGTTCGCGCCTGCTTCTGTCTCCCGAACGGCTGCGGGCGCGCCTCCGACGCCGCGCGGCTTTGACAATCAGCTGTTTGTCAAACAGCTGATTGTCGATCTGCCTCCGCGGCTGTCTGCGCGCCCCTTGCCGGCGTTTGCCGGCTAAGGCAGCTCCCGGCGCTTTGAGCCTTCGCACACAGACGCTCCGGAACGCGTTTACACGCGTTCTGGCGCGTCTGTGTGTGAAAGGGGAAAGCGCCCGGAGCTGTCTTAAGCTTTCCGCCTGAACGCGTTCCATTTCGAACGCGATGCAGTGCGGAAATGCCTCCACTTGCTTTTTGGTTAAATAGAGACTGAAATAGTTCAGAAGCACAGGGAACCCCTCATGAACTAAACAGCTGGAATATCCTGTGAGCAAAAAGATGGTTCACTTCCCTTTTGCTGTGATATGAACAATACTCCTAAATGATGGTTTTCTCACCTTGGGCAATCAATTAATGTTGACTAGCACTCCCATTTGCAATCGCTAGTCAATGTTAGCCTGCCACCCCACCCCACCCGCATGATCGAACACTTAGCGCTATTTGATTGCTGGCCAGTCCTTGTGGCAACTTGGCCCAACCCCTCCAAACTCACCCTCTGCAAAGCTGCGCAGAAAGGAAGCGGCTGCCATGCACCATGGGCCAATTGCCAGCAATGGGGTATCAGTATAACAACTGGACTATATTCCCCACTGGCATCCTGCTTTACCCAACTGTAAATAGACTCTTCTTTAAAGCAGCACACAAACACTAGTGTGAAGCAACTTAGGGCCCGTCTCCATGCTGAAAATACTCTGAGGCAAATGTGAGTTCACCTCCAGAGAGTCCCCATGCAAAGCCCTAATTCGGGCTGCATGCGAGACAAATGAGACCTATCCACAAAAAAACAAAACAAAAAAACCCACCTCTTTCCAACTGTTCTTGACCCAAATTAGGGGGCAAGAATGAATTATCCTGGGGGCATGGGGACACTCCCTTGTTACGATCTCAGCATTAGTTGGCGGGGTCTTGCTGTCCCCACTGCTAATGCCACAATCACAACTGTTCCCCATTGCCTGGGCATGTGATCAGCACTCATTTGGGCTAAAGGAAGCCCTTGCCTGGGCAACTGCATGCTCAGGCAAGGGTAGTGGTGGAGAAAACCACATGGAGATAACGAGGAAGGGGAAGCCCACAGTGGAAGAAATCTCCTAACTGAGAGAAAGCAAGGGGAGGTGAAGAGACACATGTACACACGAGTGAAGCTGACAAGGGAGGGGGGAAACAGAGGAAAGGGAAGCCCACAGAGGAAGAAATAGCCTAACAGAGAGAAAGCAAGGGGAGGCAAAGAGACATATGGACACACGAGTGAAGCTGACGGGGGGGGGGGAGCGGAGAAACAGATGAAAGTTTCTGCCTCGGTGCAGATTAAAGACGGAGGCCAAAGTGGCCGCTTTCCTGCTTCCACTGGCCTCTGCTCTGTTCCCGCTTCTATCTTTCGCACCATTGCCTAAGTCCTCGATCTATGAGGGATTGTGTGGGCTTCCCTTTCATCTGTTTCTCCTCCCCTTGTCAGCTTCACTCATGTGTGCATGTGTTTCTTCATCTGACAGCCCCTATGCTCACCTGACAGTCTCTCAGCTGACTGCAGGGCAGGTGTCAGGCACATGTTTGGGCTAAAGGAAGCCCTTGCCTGGGCATTTGCACGCTCAGGCAAGTGGTGTGTGTGTGTGGAGAAAACCATGATATCCCGATGCAGGGATTTACCGTGGTTTTCATGGGGACAGGTGGGTTCAGCTTGAACCCGCATTGTCCTCAATTACCATGGGGACAGCTTAATGCAAATTAAGATTCGCATTAAGCTGTCTCAATTCCATCCTGAGTTTTTTTTAACTTCATGGGGACGAGCCCTTAATGCTTATTAATAAAAATAAATTGAATGTGGAAGCAAAGTAAAAGTTAGCTCAATTGTCCTTGAGTTGTTTGAAAAGATGGTAGCTGTTAAATAAATAAAGATACATTTCCTAATAAAAAGCTCTACTAAAAGCAATCAGCCTAACGTAAGCCCTATTTAAGGTTTGCTTGTTCTATAAGTAGTGGATTCCCACTACCATTCAGTATGATGACCGTCCCTAAACAATAGAGTTTGCCTCGTGGCAACACAAACTGTCCCACAGGTCCCTGTTTCCCTCTAGCTCCGAGTAAACAGTTCTTCTGCATGCCAAGATCTTCCTCTGCCCTAGAGGCAAGACCTCCCTTCTATCCTTGTCCCTCTGTGTCAAGAGATGAAGGGCTAGAAGAACCGAGGGTTCTGCAAACCCTCTCAGTGATCCCTCTCTTGCACAAGCCGCATGCCAAGAGATGCTGAGAATGGTGGGCTGCTGCCTTAAATATTCTGGGATCCGGCTGTTTTCATTGGTTGATTCTGGCAAGCTTCCTCTCTGCTCCGCCACTTCTGTCAATCAGGCCCCTGGAAAAGCCCACGAAACAAGTGCACGGCTGCAGCCTGTTCCTGTGAACGTCAGTCCTCTTCTGGGTGCCACCATCTTGTGTACAGCATTCTCCATGACTGTGCATGTGTCAGCACTGTTGCTATGATGATGCTGATGCTCTGCGCAGTCACAGTTGTGTCGGGAGGCCAGTGGAGCTGCTAGTGCATTTGCATGGTAGCTCCAATGACCACCCCCTCAGCCAGAAGAGGTGCTGGATGCTGGGATAAGGTTTGGTAAGGTTGTGGAGCACGATTTCATGCTCCACACCTAGTCAGCAATTAGGCAATGTCTGGATAGACAGGTGCGTTTCTAGCATGTAAATACCTCCTGCAAGTGTAGATGCACCTGCCCAGATGTTGCCTAATTGCTGACTATGGTCTGAAGTGCTCCTAGTGTGTGGGATAGGTAAACTTTCCCTTTTGACATTGTATTACAATTTCATTTTTTACATGTGATATAATAATGCAATAATATATAAAACCGAGACCTTTAACTTTTATAAATGAAACTTCCCTAAAATTAAAAAAAAATACAAAGGAAATTAAAAGGGAAATGCATGGCTAGGATTTACAAATACATTTGTTATACTGTGCTCTCTTTCTCTCAAAGCCCCACCTACCACAATGGGTGTCTGCTCTGGGTGAGAAGAACAGAAGGTTTGTCAGCCGCTTTGAGGCCCCTTATATGAGTATAAAAGCCAACTCTCCTTCTCCTCATTCTTCCAGTTTCAGCACTGCTGTACAGAACAGCTGGAGACCACCACCTTGGTGAAAGCTACCTCAAAATACAGTGTGCCTTAACCACACCAACCGAGTGGACCGGAAAATGACTCTGGATAAACTACTGGATGAATTCCTGGTTCTCCCATCCATGCAATTGCTGTTTATTTCCAATTAGGAAAAAAGGACAAGTAGCAGAAACTCAGCAAGCTGCACTGATTTGGCATTTCATTTCAAGACTCCCTTGATATGTTTTGAATATCCCAGCCTAATTTGTAATCTCTAATTTCTCTGAGGCATTGCTTCTCATTGATATAACCCTTTTAGAAATCCAGTTCCCCTAACTGCATTAAATTACTCCAGTGAGAATACTTGTGCAGCTCATTTTTGGTTTGGTTTTTTTTTTTTAAGATTTTTAATTAAACAATCACAGGTCTCCTAGATGCTTAAACACTGAGCACAATTGGTTGGGCCACACTCACAACAGCCATAAAAGCAACCCCCTTGCTGATCAATCTTTTTTGGATTTGTTGTTATTTATTCCAAAACATTTAGCTGCTACATTTCTAGGATGGATGACTTCAAACCGCAAAAGATTGAGCACACTGTAATTATTCCTGAAAACTTATTAAGTAGAACAGTGAGGAACTACTTTGAAATGAATGTGTAGATGACCATGTTGCTGTGTGTGTGTGGATACCCACATATGCTTGCACTCAATTTGTGTTGGAATCCAAATTGTCTCTTCAGACAGGGGGTGCTCTTCTTCAACTCTTGGCTGTTTGACTGTAGATCAAATCCCACCCATTCTTAGCTTTTCAAAGCTTTGGATGTTACCTTGCTATGTCTGAGAGATGCTGCCAGCTTGTTATTTGATAATTTTTATCAGATCCCAATGGCCTGCCACAAAGTATCCCACATTAGCACTGTTTGTAAAGGGCATATGTCAGCATTGACTATTCATTGTTCATTCCTTTCAAGCAGAGCTAGTGGGGGTGGGATAATTCCTTGAATCCACATATTTCAATAGCAAGTGGCCATGAATACAAAAAACAAAACAAAAACATTTCCAATGAATGCAGCATGAAGTATGTCCCTTTCTGCACTGGGTCTTAGTTTGGATTATTTCCTAGAATGGGGACCTGCCATCTGCATGCAGGTACAGAATATGATAGGCTCTAACCAGGGTATACCATAGGGTGTGTCCAGACTCTTTTTGCTGTGCATCAGAATGCACTGTCAAGATCAAGCCATCTGCCATGACAGCTGATACTTTGTAGTGGCATCACATTATAGCGATGCTACTGTGAATTTAACTTAATGCTGGTTGGAGAACACTCGCTCCACAGTATCAAGTAAATTCGAAGCTTCCCACCTGCCTGGACAAGATGGCGAGTATTGCCAGTGAGAACAGGGACAGCAGCTCAACTCCCATCGGCTGCCTGGTCCCATGTGATGTACCAATGAAAACTCCCACAGCTTTCTCCTTGGAAGCTAAGTGGGGGGGGGGGGGCTGCTGGAGTCTGGATGCTGGATCCCCCCTTCGCAGTAGGCAAGCTGAAATTTTTTTTAAAAAAAATAACTGCAGATTTAATCACCTAATTTGGAAGGGGCCATAGTCTGCACTATCATGCAGATGGTAGGTCTCTATTCCAGGATATAACCCAGAATAAGGGCCAGCACAGAAAGGGCCTTAGAGTCTGTGGCAGGATCCACAATGGGCTACCGGCTCAGACCAACAGCCTCCATGCAATGTTATGTCCACACTGGACTGGTCCACTGGGAGGGGGGGGCACCTCCTGAGACCACATGGGAGCAAGTGTTGGAGTGGGCCATAGGAAGACAATTCCAGCAGGTAGACAGATCCTGTTGTCCACAGTGCAGTGCGTTAGGCCATTTTTCTTAGTGAGCAGCAGAGCACAGAACCATTTCACCAGGTTCCTAGAAATGGGCCTGGAAATGGCCCAGCTGATGACTTTGGAAAACTATACCATTTGTTCCCAGATATCAAAGGTGGCTGTAGAGGGAGCAATAATTTCAAATGGCTTTATGTTCAGCAATAACTATTTATATCAAGGAAAATAAAAGGAATACTATCAGGGTTGTAAAGATCAGTTAGGCTGCCCAATCGGCTCCTTGGATGTATTTATTATATTGCATCCATCCAACCATTTATGAAATCATACAAATAGTTTCATACATGTTAAATTACTTTTTCTCTGCCTCCTTTCTTGCACAATAAAACTAGAATTTTACATAATTGCAAACAGTTAATACTCCAGAGTTTCTATTGCAATACGTCTACAGGGCAAGGCACAGTATGGAATGAGCTTTGTGGCTGGCCTCTGAGGATTCTGAAGGGCTAGGAATGAATGGAAGTTCCCTGCCTTGAAGCCCCCAGAGAACCCATGTTGGTTGTGGAATTTGGTGCACCACTGAATGGGTTTCCCAGTAGTTCCACAAAATGGAGGCACGTCTTCTGCTTCCCTCTCAGTTCTGTTTTTCTTCCATTCCCAAAATACTAGAATCAGAGATAACCCAGGGCATGTCTCCATGGTCTCTTTTTGCTTTTCTCTTGCATCAGATTTTAAAAATGTGGGTTGTAATTCAAAATTACAATCCACACTGTGTCCCCTGGTAGTTTGGGGCAACGTGGATTTAAAATATACTTTCCTGTCCCCATGCAAGCCGCTTTTTGTGAGCCTGCATCTTTTTCTCCCCCCCACCCGCTGCAGTGATGACAGGCAAAAAACTCAATTGAATCTCCACAACACAACACAGATCATCCCTTTACTTGGCTGCAAAGAGTTAAAAGCATAACTGAAAGCAGCTAGGTCTCTCCATAATTAATGCTTGTAACATAGTTACAAGCATAACTGAAAGTAACTCACTCCCTGCAGCTGCCTGTGCACAGAAGCTGTCCAGTGAACTGTCAACTGGACTGTCACAAACATGTTTTTCTCTGGGGATTTTGAACCACACTGTGGCATTGGACACTACAGATCAGTGGGCTTAACGTCTTCTGCTTCTTCTAAGATTTCCCTCCCCACACTGGCTGTAAAAATCTTTTTCGAGAGAAAATGTTTTTTAAGATGAAGCAGTAGTATTTCTCAAAACAAATAAACATAATTTCCCAATTATAATTCTTACTTCCCATTACCTTTGAGTAACACTTGCTGAAGCTATTAATCTGAGAATGGAAAATCCTCCCCAAAAAGGTGAAAAGGACTCCTGTGCATGGAAGAGTAGAATGGTATGCAAACAACCTATGAACTTCCACAGGAACATTCCAAAGTGCCCTGATATATACTGCAAAGTTTGGTACTACATTCAAATAAAAGTGATGATTGATTATACGTAGGCATAGAATGGATTTGTGTTGATCAATAATGAAATGAGACTTTTCAACTATTTGAAAACTATTTCCTGGATGAAGCTGTCACGCTTTTCACAGAATGTGTAGCAGGGAAAGTGACACTTCTGGAAAAGCCCCTTTCATCTTTTTTCTCTCTAGGAGAACATGGAGGACCTGGTGAGCTCTGCAAAGTACTATAATTCAAAAGGTCTTCTAGTCCCTTCATTCAGCTTCAAGAGCATAGAAGCTCTGGTATTTGCACATACGTGTAGGTGACTCTGGACAAATAAATTGCATTTACCTCACTTAATCAGTACTAGCTAGATCTGCATTAGCTAGATCCGGATCAGCCTCAGGAAGAGGTATCTGAATTGAGTGGGCTTGAGAATAGGAAATGTGTACTAAAAAGACTGCCGACATGGTTCGAGAACGCATTTACCTGGTCTACTACTAATCTAAATTAGTGAGCCCTTAGCACAATTTTGATCCTGAGGCGTTTTTTAACTTCCCTTCCTATGGATGGGAAAGGTATGCAATCAACTAACAGCCCACCTCCTCACCTCTGTTCGATTGTCAGGCTACTCCTTGTCTGGCCGCTGCCATCTTGAGTGTGGCACCCTCCACGTCTGTGCGTGTGTCAGCGCTGTTGCTCTGTGCAGTCACAGTCATGTCAGGGGGACACCGGAGTTGCTTCAGCGACAGCTCTGAGGACCTCCCGGGCCAGCAGAGGTACAAATGGTCACCGCTGGATGCTTCAGGTAAATCCCTGGTAAAAGTTAGCATGCTTGTGGAGCACACTTTTGTGCCCCACAGCTAACATGCAATTAGTCAATCTCTGGGCAGGCAGGCGGTGTTTCTAGTCTTTAAACGCCTCTTGACAGTGCAGATGCACCTGTCCAGATGTTGCCTAATTGCATGCTATGGGCTGCAGTGCGAATTCAGCTCAGGTCTACTCTATTTCTATGCAGATTATGTGTTCTTAGCAGCTCCTTGAACCGAATTAACAAGTAAGTGCAGAAAGGGCCCCAATCTCTGAAATTAAAAAAAACAAAAACAAAACTGTTTCTACAGTAACCCTTATTCCAGATTATATCCCAGAATAAGGGCCTGCCGTCTGAATCCAGGCATAGCCTGTCATCGTCTACACCAGCATGAAATTAGTAGATCCCTATTCATGGATATAATTTGAAGTAAGGCCCAGTGCAGAAAGCCCCCACCCCCACCCACCCCCAAAAGACAAGAGAGTCGAGGCTTTGGATAAATCCTCAAGCTTCCAGTTTCCCCCAGACACAATTATTCATTATAATATTATTTTGTCCAGAAGAGAAAGAGAAGCAGGATATATGCTTTCACTTTCCTTTTGATTATTAAAGCAGAAGAGGCCAAAAAAAAAAAAAAAAACACCATGCCAACATCAAAAGCTGAACTCTTTATGGAAGGCAAGTACTAGGGGACCATTTGGAATGTAAAGCATTAGCGTTTAACTCTGAGCTAGATCTAGCAGAGCAGGTAAATTGCTTTCTTATTAAAGCAACAACAATTTTAATCAAATGTAAGGCGTTGCAGAACTCTTGCTCCTGTTAAGCCTCAAGCTATCTTGAGAGTCAATTATGATTATAGCTCCATTGTCTACTTATATTCCTTCTTCTTTTGCTAGCTTCTTCCTAGTAGCTGCCTTTAATAAACATAAGCCACAGGAAACATTATTAGTAATGTAATGCTTATCATTGATCTTGACATCTTTAAGTAAAATCATATATTTAATGAAATGTTCATGACCAGCAGCATGGATTTTAGTTCTATGGCCTCCAGCAGTTACATTTTTCTAAGAAAGTGAAAAAAGAAAGAAAGATGTATTTAAGGACATTTCTCTTCCAGGGTGGTGAAGAGTTGGCTGCTGGAGGACAAACTGCCCCACTGCATTCTGGTTGTCCCAGCAAGCCATTTCCACAGCCACTGAGACTTTCCAGTGCCTACTCATAGACACTAGGGATGTACACAGATATTTGTAATATTCGTTTTTCGTACGAATTCATATGAATTCAGACATTCGTATATGAATCGAATGTTATATTTGTATGCTAACATTTGTACAGATATGAATGTTTCTGGACATTTGTACAAACAGTTCGGACATTCCTTAGATTGGGGGAGTGGAAAAACAGAACATCAGTCACATCCACAATGGATCTAGATTGCATTCGACATGGATCAACAGCAGATTAAAAGTGGATTCAGAGTGCAGATATTTCCATTTACAGATATGTATCAAATACATATTTATATTGGATACGTATCCAATACATATCAAATATTCGTACGGATATGTACAAATAGTATCGTATCTAATAAAATTTTACCACATTCAAATATGATCTATTCGTATGAATAAGGATTTTCAAACATTCAATTAGTTGCTAATAGAATGTCAAAAATGCATTTGCGCACGCCCCTAATAGACACTAGTTTTCCATTATCATGTGCAGTTGTGTCTATGGTCATCCAAGGTGTCAGCTTGCTTGCATGGCACCTCAGATGGCCCTGAAGCACTGGAAGAGGTGTGGATGGCTGCTGCATGAATGCTCCAGTTAATGTACTGGTCAACGTTCGTTAAGGTGTGGATCACAATTCATGGTCCACACCTTATCAACCATTAGTAAATCTCTGGGGAGGCAGGGCAGCTTGGAGGCTGCATCAGTCTCCTAGAAGTGCAGATGCTCTTCACCAGAAGTTCACTAATCATGCACTGCCAACTGTAATGTGAATAGGCCCCTAGTCTGAGGCCAGCTGTTTTGGGGTCATGTTTAAAAATAACAACTTTTGATATTTCTACTCTGCATTACAGAAAGTTTTAGTTTAGCCTAGCTCTTTTGCAGCCCAGCTGCCTCTAAATTTTAATCCACATTCAGTCCACTTCTAGAGTGAGAGAACACATCAGCAAAGTAACAATTTTCTTTTCATGTTAGCTCATGGTTGCGGCAAGCTACGTGACTGTGCCAGTGCCGGCACTGTTGTCAGTGACCATGATGCCCTGCGCACATGCGCACACACTGGAAGCAATGCAGATGATCACTGCTGGATGCTCCAGATAAGTTTGTGGTTGCAAGACGTAAATGTTAGTTTGCGTGTGGTGCACAATTTTGTACACCACTGCTAGTTTATAATTAGTTAACATCTGGGCAGGCAGCGGGGCATTTGCAGGCTGCTCTGCCCAAATGTTAACTAATTATAAACTAAGAGGACAAGTGTGAATTAACCTTTGGACTCGGGCTTCTTACAGTGCAGACAGAGTATGTGCAGAGCAGGGTTATTGTAGTCCACACCTACGTGCAGATGGCAGGCCACTACCAAAATATGTTTCCATATAAAGGTAAGTATGGAAAGGGTCATAGGTGTAGCTTAGCCCTTAAACTCTCCTTAGTAAGTCCTTTACAAGTGATGCATAAAATATTTTAGACTTGAAATGGGTTGTATCAGGTGCTTCTAGTAGGACTTATTTGAAGCAAAATAATGCCATTTTAGTGATTTTATTGCAGTGTTCAGAATATACTACTGGTAGCTTGTAGAGACAACAAAATACAATATGTGCTAGCTACTGTCCAAAAGAAACAAGAAAGGAAGAAGGAAGGAAGCAGGCAATAGCTTAACTTTTTATATTTTTTAATAGTGTAAAGATTTTTTACAAAATATTTTCCTATAATGCTCACTAGGGATATGCGTGGTTTTTTGGGGGTTTTTTTTGCATTCAAATTTGAGTCAAATTGAATGTCCTAACATTCAATTCAGTTTGAATGCTTAGAATTTGAATGTAGCAAAAACCGATTTGTGCACATCCCTAATGCTGACAGGTCGTAAAGACTAGGATTTTACTGAGGTTCTTCTAAGTTCTCTCAGGAGGCTTAGGGGTGCATAGCTGCTCAATCTGTATTTCTCTAAATAAGCTTTTTCTGAGTGATTCCTGGAAAGAGTGTTTCTTAAATGATGGTAAAGCAAAGTTCATTCCACTGGAGTTTTCTTTTTTCTTTTTAAGTTAAAAGGAAGCTTGTCAAGGGCCTCTCACTGAAAATACTCAACATTCAATTGTGCCGCTGAGGGGTGGCACAAGTGGAATATTTCTTCAGAGATCCATCCTGCCACTGAAGTTAACAAAGGGCAGTTAGCTATCACTGCTTGAAAAGTAATAATCTCCACAAAGTAAATTCTTTTCCTAGTAACAGTGAGCTATATATCCTTCCTGGAAAGGTGCCTGCCCAGCTTTTGAACTGTATTATCCTACATGATTTACAAGAGAGATTGAAAAAAATGATAGTCTTAAAATTATATTGCTGAAGAACATTAAGAGTTATAGCTGCCTTTTCCTCCTTAAGAACTCTTTACCCTTTAGATTTATTACTCAGAACTTGGAGTGAGTTTGAACAATCAATATCTATAAGGTTTTCTATTCATAGCCTGGTACTTAGGTTAAGGCCTCAGGTTTCTGTTTATATGTCCACTACTAACTAAGTACCCACTAGGACAAGTGAAGCGGGCATGAGGGAGGTCTACAGAATTAGGCATGGATGGTTTCCAAAAAGATCTGGACCAATAAATGGAAGTCAGTTCTATCAACTGGTGTTGGCCTTGAATGGTAGTGGAAGGTGATATCTCTCAGGGAGTCAGCAGCTGGGAGTCTGTGAGGTGAGAAAGCCATGTGCCTTTTCTTTTGGGAATGCAAGAAAGTTTTATTAATTATATTTACCATTTACAATTTAATGCACAAATTTATATATATTATATTGAAATAAACTAATAAACAATACTATTTCAAAACTTGAGTTGCGTTACAGGTAAGATATGGAGTTGTATAAATCTTGAATTGGCGGCTACCATGGGGACGCTTATTCCGGAAGTGGAGGGGACTTTTAAAGTCAGCTATAACAGAGTGATGGCAGAGGAAGCTGAGAGGGGCTAATAAGTCTTTTGGGGGCAGGGCCTTTGTACTTCAGTTCAGCAAACTGTATTGTCCCTTGCTTTCCCCTCAAGCACAAGGACTCTCAAAGTTATTCAGATTAATGCCAGCAGCATCAGTAACGTATAACCATTTCAATTATTTTACTTTCCAAACACCATATATTCTCTAATGACTCAGGACTCTATTCCCCAGCTTCCCTCAGGACACCTTAGAGCCCGTTTCCCTCCTAGTTAACCCCCTCTGGTCAGTTAACCCCAGGCAGAGAACACTAACAACTCCCTCAGGCTCCCTTAAATATGGGCCTGGCTGGTGAGCTGCAACCTGATTGGTTGATGCTCCTCCAGGATTCTATTCCACCCTCTCTCCTGGAGAGCTGGAATAGCCCCTCCCTTTACCAACTTACCATTTCTAAATAATCCACTTTGATGACACTTTTAACAGTATAGACAAATAGTTTTCGCCACACTTTGTAATTTAACCAAAATAACTTAATTTTGGGGTTGAGGGGTCCTAGCAGGCATACAACACGTGTGGAAATCTCAACATAGCCCTGGGATAATCTTGGTTTTTATACAGCGTATGGTGGCAGGCTGAGCCACCTCAGGTTTTTTTTGTTTATTTCCCCCCTCTGTGTGTGATCACAGCCTTAAACCAGAAAGTTCTGGTTTCCAATGAACATTCAAATGGTGAAACCTCTCGCCCCTACAACTATTCCTGTCAGACTCCCCCATGATTATCATCTCTCCTTCTCCAAGAGGCTGTCAATCACTGTATGTTACCATGCTATTGAGAATGCAGATAATTTTAAACATGCAAGTTTTAAATTTTGCCCAGAATTTCCAGTTGAAGTTGAAGACTCTAGAGTTCAAGATCAAGGACTAAGTTCAAGATCCAGTTCTCATTGCACTTTGGAGTGATGAGGAAGAAAAGTCTGATGTTTGATGTACTTAACAAGAAAAGACATCTATGTCCCAACACTAATGTGCTTGTCTTAATTCCTTGCTGCTTCTTTTCTTTTTACACTCTGGGAATATTAAAAGACAATTACAGTTAAAAATATATGTTCTTGAAAATAGCAATAATTTCTAATAGTGCACTTAATTAGTAACCTAGTGCCATGGTGACATTACCTAATTATACCCTGAGATTATACTGAAATTTCTTCCAGAACTATGACATTAATTCCTTGCAAATTGTAATTCACAAGAATGAATGCACGATAACGTTTTGAGAGGCTAAGCTGCTTGAAACCTCATTTGGCTTAGGAAGTGGAAGCAAAACTCATTGGGCACTTGAATGACTCCTAGAACCAAGGAAAAGTCTTGCTCGCAGCCCTTGAAAGTCACTGGAAGGTATCCACATTTCTTGAGTTGGAATGAAGCGGTGCAGTGAAGGGGACATAATGCTTGCATGTTAAAAAACCACATTTACATTTCTCATTGATTAGCATAATGAAAGCTATTCATTTATTTATTAGATTTATATACCGTGAATTTCCAGGGGCTTTACTTGGTTTATAAAGAATCATCATCCTCATCATCCTCATCATCAGATTTAAAAACAAATAGTAATCACTTAGTTTAAACACTGTTCAAAGTAGAGGGTGGGGTATGGTTTTACTAGTTTTCACTGATGGAACTGCTCAAATTCCTGTAGGTAAGAACATTCCACAGAGTGGAGGCTGAAACCCAAAGACTCTCTTTCTGGCTCTGGTTCCAGATATCACATTAGGATCAGGTATTCTGAGATCTAACAGATGAGTCGAGCTCAGAAGACAGATACAGATTTTGTGGGAGAGACAGGCTTGGTCCTATCCAGGAACTGAAACCTGTAGAGCTTTATAGGTCAAGACCAACACTCTGAATTGGGTATGGAGACAGACAGGTAACTAGTGCAGCCACAAAAGCTGGGGAGCCATCCTTTCATATTTTCTGTGGTTGGTTAGCATGTGGGCTGCTTCATCTTGAACCAACTGAAGGTTCTGAGTCATTTACAAAAGAAGTGTTGGGTAGAACATGCTACGACACCTCAAATGTGAGATTTAAAAGAGAGAGGAGCCCTGCAGAACTTCATAAATGAGCTCCTAAGGTTTTGATTGTTCCCCCTTTGCATATACCAATTAGACCTACCTGATAAGGAAGGATTGAAACCATTGTGGAACATAGTCCACAATCTCCAGATTCTAGAACTGGTCCAAAAATATATTATGGCTGATTTTTTTCCCACTTCATCATTTTGAAGTCCTTCAGTAAATCTCATCCAGTGTATGCTGCTAATTGCCATAGGATCTCCTCCTTTTTGATGTTGCTAGGAACCCAACACTTTTTTGAGATACAACCAACAACTGATGTCTAGGATTGTCATTAGAGTTCAACTACTTTGGTGGATGGGTGAGCAAAAACAAACACTGTCAGGAAACATGTATACTGTGTATATAAAAACAGAAGGCCTGGATGCAATATATCCTTTTAGACAAAGGGCAAATTCTTACCTTTCCTTGGTGTGATGGCCAGGAATAGATCAAGTGACCACATTTCATGACGCCCAATCTATCCCAGATTTACCTGGGACTTCAGTGCTTGTTATGTGTGAATTACCTCTATTAGAGAGGTAACCATGGAACCATGGCAATAGTCCCATTGGGCCTGCTCTGTGCCATTGCTATGGCAACCAAGTGAGACAGTGTGCAGCTGCTCATGTGCCACCCACTCACATGCTCCATTCAAATCCTGGAAGTCGTCCAAATGGAGTGTGCAGGGCTGTCCCACCCAGTGGCCAGGTAGGTTGTGAGGCCACATTTGGAATATTGTGTACAGTTCTGGTCACCACACCGCAAAAAGGATATTGTGGAACTAGAGAAGGTGCAGAAAAGGGCAACCCGAATGGTTAAGGGTCTGGAACACCTCCCTTACCAAATCAGGCTGCAACATCTAGGCCTCTTCAGTCTGGAGAGACGGCATTTAAAAGGGGACCTGATTGTAGCATATAAAATTATGGATGGTATAGAAAAGGTGGATAGAGAACATTTGTTGTCTCTGTCACAAAACACTAGAACCAGGGGGCATCTATGAAGCTGATGGGTAGGAGAGTCGGCTCCAACGAGGAAGTATGTCTTCACCCAGAGGGTCATCGGCTTATGGAATGTGCTGCCGGAAGAGGTGGTGACAGCTACTAGTCTAGATGGCTTTAAGGTAGGGTTAGACAAATTTATGGATGGCAGATGTATCAATGGCTACTAGAATGGATGCCTAAGTCCATCTTTCAGGCTGGGGGAACAAGCAGGGTGCCTCTAAGGCCATTTGCTGTGATTCAACAACAGGAGAGGGTTTCCCCTTGTCTCTGCTTGAGATGCCCATGAGCATTTGTTGGGCCACTGTGTGCAACGGGATGCTGGACTAGATGGGCTGTGGCCTGATCCAGCAGGGCTACTCTTATGTTCTTATGTCCTTATGTTCTAAGCATCTCCATATAATCCTTATGCTCTGTCTGGGAGCTTACGTGAAATGTTCCTTTCTGCTAAGTGTGAATAGACCTCAATTCCACAGATGTTATTCAGTTATGATCACAGACAATGGTGCTACCATGCTTGGAGAGACACTCACCTGGAAATTTTTGAGGTGCACGTTATCATGGATTCAGGGTGCAGACTGCAAAGAGCGGGAAAATTTCCCAGGCCCTTTGCAAGCATTTTTTGCAAAAAAACGGGAATATCTCTTTGCAAGCATTGGCTGCAAGCCAAAAAGAGTGGGAAAGTTTCCCAGGGACTTTGCAAGCTTGAATGACTAGAGTTCCCCCAGTAAGCACTAAATTCTAGCCGATCAGAGCACCAGGTCCAGAACTCTCCGTGTCTTTCTCTGGGCAGATTTTGCAGGGAAGTGATCATTGGGGGAATTTGCTGAACTCTTCAGGCTTTTAGGCCTCATGCTCATTGCTTTTGGGGCAGGGGAAAGAAGAAAGGTCATGCCTATCTTAAGGGTAGATCTCATGGCATAACTGGGAAGAAACAGGGACGCTGAAAGGGGCTGCTTGGCTCTGGACTGAGCAAGTTAGTCCAGAGTTAGCTTTTGCAGTTAGCTTTTCTGCTTAGGATTTATTCTTTAGTTTTAGGAAGGACTTTCACGCTGAACATCTGAAAGCTTCCTTCAGGACCTGGAGGCTTTTGCTATTCATTTTACTTTTGAACGATTAGCTTGGGGAGAGCTAAGCTGAATCCTATTTACAATTTCTTGAGCTTTTGGACTGCTTAAGTAATATTGAGCAACCTTTATATTTTGCTTCCACTTAATTATTTATCTGCTTGTAAATAATAAACAGTTGGTGTTATATTACACTAGTGTTTATTGTGCTGCTTCAGGGGAAGGCTTGACAGTAAGTCTTTGAAGCGGGATCCCTGATCAAGAGGGGGTGTCTAGTTCATATACAGACACCAGCCCAATGGCAGGCAGTGGGGCTGTATGGCTCATCTGCCGCTTCCTTGACTGTGTTACTCTGCTTCAGCGGTTAGGGAGCCAGACTCTTATCTGGGAATACCGGGTTTGATTCCGCCCTCCACCATGAAGCCAGCTGGGTGACCTTGGGCTAGTCACAGCTCTCTTCTGAGCTCTCACAGCCCCACCTGCCTCACAGGGTGTCTGTTGTGGGGAGAAGAACAGAAAGCTTTGCCAGCCACTTTGAGTCCCCTTAAATGGGTGAGAAAAGTGGGGTAGAAAAAGCCCAACTCTTCTTCTTCTACATGGGGGGGGGGGAGTGAGACCAAGTCGTCACCCACCTGCTCTTCCATTATATTTCTCTTGTCCAGAGAAAAGCTGAAGAACCTTACAGAAACATAGTAGGTGAGCTACTGTTCCCTTGATAGAGGCTCTGTCCACAGGGCTGGCCAAGGAGTAATTTATCTGAAATAGTACCTTGTGTACCTGGAACACATCTGTGAGACCTTAGATTGTTCTATTACTAAATAAGATGAAAATGTTAGAGCATCTTACACCCTGTCAAGCATCATTGAAATGATTAATAACTCCTTCTATTGATTTTAATAGAGTGGAGTTCTTACATGGTCAATAGCAATCTGGTTTGAACAAAATATCTGATAAGCAACCAACCACGTCAGCTTTATGAAGCCCCATTGGTAAACAGGCAATTCATTTTAGTTCTTTCTGCCTTCATTTTTCCAATCTTAAACTGATGTATTAATTCTGGAGAACTCAATGTAGAAAGCAAACATACACAAAGATAAACAAATGCTTGTTTACTGCAGTACAAACATTTACATTGTTATTTGCCAATATAAAATTCCACCTAAATGGAGCAATTAAATGCAAGTAAAAATAATCACTGATTGGGCATGGAAAATATACGCTGTGTTTCATTGCAGTGCAAAAATCAAATATGAAGTGAAAAATGGGTATAAAACTGAAGATCAACTCCTCGCCCCCTCCTTGGTCTCATTAGTTTTTAGGCATTAAAACAAATAGAAGAAGAAGAAGAAGAAGAAGAAGAAGAAGAAGAAGAAGAAGAAGAAGAAGAAGAAGAATGATCTTCCTGAAGAAATTAAAAAGTTATAAGTTCCTGCACAGCTTATAAAATAAGAACAGAAAACAAAAAGTCTCAAATTTATTTGCTGGCAAGATACACAGTTACAATAATGACCCAGTTCAGGTTTAATTCCAGGAAGTTTCTGTAGAGGGGAGGAGGAGTGATTTCAAAAATAGTAAAAAAAAAAAATGGGGGGGGAGCGGGGAAGGGGACCAGAGATTGACTAAGAGCAGGTGGGGGTGACGATCTGTGTCTAGCCTCTAAGCTGAGAGATCAACCCCTGAAGATGGCCTGCTAGTAAACTCCAGCAAAGTTCTTCATGGGCAGATTTTGCTCTTGTGTGTTCCTACTGCCTAGAGAGACTGTACTAAGGGGGTAACTTCCCTTGGGCATTTGCTGTCTGCTGCTTAATTGTGTCAGGCAGAAACCTCAAGGTTGCAGCATCTCTCCCAGGCCAACAGCAGGATTGATGGATTTCACCACTAGGGATGTGCACAAATGTCTTTTTTGCCATTCGATTCATAACAAATCAAATGATCAAACATTCAATTTTGTATGAATAGACACTTTTGATGTAGTAAAATTCTATTCAATACGAAAGCATCAAAGCTGACCTGAATTCACTTTTAATACGCTCTCAATCCATGTTGAATGCATTCTAGATCTGTTGCAGGTGACTGCCACAGACGCTTTCCCATGTCCCCAGTGTAAAATAACAAATGTCTGAACTATTCAGACGAACGTCTGAACTATTCATCCAAACATCCGAAACATTCATATTCATACAAATATTAATGTACAAATATTGTAACATTCAATTCATGTACAAATGTTCAATACTTTCGAATCTATTTGTATGAATGTTAGATACAAATTTGAAGATACAAATGTAGACAACATTCATACTTAAAGATACGAATGTCGACAACATTCGTATGTGTTATATGTATCTGTACACATTTCATATGCATCCTGTTTTTGTTCCGTATTATAAGTACAAATGCATACAGATACGTATGTAATCGTTTGAATGAATGTTTCAGAACATTTGAAATTCATTCGAATGTCTAAATTCGAATGTGAAGACATTCAATTCGAATTCAGATGTCCACATTTGAACGAATTTGGTAGGATTTTGAAAGTTTAGAATATTTGTGCACATCCTTAGCAAAGAATAAGTAGGAAAAGCAATTGCCTTTAGAGACCAAGACCATGTTGTCTTTGTACCTGTGCAGTCACTATATGTTTACACTTTAGACATCTTCCTGACCCCTTCTAAGGTGTTTGGCCCTAGTAATCGATGTCCTTTTAACTTGCTGGTGTTGTCAAGTTGTTTATTTTTACTGTAGTCATTGAATGTTGCCTATCGTTGCTGATATCTTTAAATTTGTTGTTATTGTGATTCTCACTTTGCTTATTTTAATTTCAATTTTGTTATTTGTAATTCTGTTTATTGTTGTACACTGATAAAGCTATAACAACAACAACAACAATAATAATATAAAATAAGCATTGTGGCAGCTGGGAAACTCTTTAGATTAGAATGGTCAAACTATAAAACTAGAGATGTTTTTGAACTACATCCTCCATTATTTCCTGCCATTAGGTAAAATGACTAGATTTTATGGGAGCTGCATTACTACCAGAAGATGTGGTGACAGCAGGCAGCCTGGATAGCTGTAAGAAAGGGTTAGGTATGTCAGTAGCTACTGGAACTGTGATGCCAAGGTACTGCCTCAACACTGGAAACACAGAGAGAAAGCCTCTAAAGGCCATTTTTAGGGACTCTAGAGGAGGTGAAGCTTTTACCCTTGTCTTCTGTTTGAGATGTCCAGAGGCAGCTGGTGGGCCATTGGTTGAGACAGGACTCTGGACTAGATGGGCTGTGGCTTGACCCAGCAGGGTTCTTCCTGTGTTATGTTCTTATTCCAGAAATATACCTTGGCTATCCTTTTTACAGACTGCAATCTATTTTGTTTCATAAATAAAAATACATTTAAAAGCATTTTTAACAAATGGACAAAACGCTGTGGAATTTAGTAACTGTAGGTGGAACCATGACTATTTGCTCCAGAGTTCGGCTCAGTTATGCCACTGGGTCAGTATTACGTGAAACTGAATGCTAGATTAGATAATGCTTAGTCTGATCAAACCAAGAACGCTTTTATGAGATTTTTGAAGGATTCATTTCTGCTTTATTTATGATGAAGTGGTAAAATATAAATCACAGGAGGAATAAACAAATGATCAAGCTTCCCATTAAAATTTCATAAAATTCCTTTAGATGAAATGTAGATTTATTGGACTGACACTTTATGAAGGTGTAATTAAAAATTCATATTTGCACTCAGAAGAGTCTCGGATGTCTTATTTAGTTGGAGTATGAAATGGAGCCACAATGGAAGTTGCGATTGCGGAGCTTAAATAAACCTTAGGGGGAATGATACTAAATAAGGTTTTGATCACACACTTACAAACAAGTTAAGAAGGAGGACATGATTTTACTTTTATTTACCTCACTGGGACTAATGCAGATTAAATCCAAGTAATGCTTGTTGACTGACTTGTCAAAGTTTTGGTGCCTGAGGGAGGAATCTGAAAGCCTTACATTGTCTGCACTAATTAGTATAAAGCAGAAATCACTTGGGAATTCTTGTATGCAAGGTTAGTGGTTCCTACCTTGCTAAGAGAAAACATCTGCATATTCTCCCTACTGCCTATTGTGGTGAAAGGAGAAAGGAGGTGGATCCTGCATAATAACCATGAGGGCAGGGAATTGGAATTAAAAAAAAAAAAATCCAAACACAGCCATAACCTATATAGGCTAGATGTGCAAACAATATTAACACTTAAGATCCATTTCTTTGCAAGGTTGGTACTGTTTTCTAATCTGTCTACCTAAATCTGTAAGGGATGGTGACTGATGATGATAAAGCCCACTCTTGAGGGGGAATATTGCAGAAAGTCTATCCAGTGGAATAACACAAAATGTCTTTTAGAATTCCTTTTCTAAGATTAGCACCTTTGAAAATTCCAGCTTGCTTGGAAGTCTCCTGTTGGTGGATGAAGGAAACAGTGGGTTAAGAAGGACGATTGAAAGAAAAAGGCTGCTTAGCATCAACAATATCAAAATAAAATCCAACACTTTATAAAAATAGAATCCACAACTGTAGCCAGCAGTTCTAGACAACAATGCCAGAGAGGAATTTCAAAGCCTACTGTGGCCCCTTCTGTACTGGGGACCTATTCCGAATTATATCCCAAAATAGGGACCTGTCATCCACATGCTAGTGCAGACTACAGCAGACCCCAGGGAGGTAAGTCTGCATTACCATACTGATGGCAGGTACCTATTCCAGAACATGATCCAGACTGAATTCCAGTGCAGAAAAGGCCCTCAGTATCTTCAGTGGTTTCAGAGAAGCTTGAGAGAGGAGAACACATTCAAAAATAAAATTCCATCCTTTTTTAAATATAAAGTTTATTACAAGTTTTCCAAAATATAAGAAATAAGTCAAAGATAATTAGAAAATGGAAAGGAAAAACAAAATACTTATAATTATAATATTATTTTGAGGAAGATAGGTAAGCAGATGGATGAAAAGATAGGAATTTAATGATATTCCATAGAATAAGGGCTTTGAAAATGTTGATAGTGCCTAAGATGTTTTATTTGTTCCAAACCATGCCAAAGTATATTTCTTTGAAAATGTTGCATTCCTGGGATAAGATGCTGAGGGAATGGGTATTTAATAAAAAGGTTTGGTTGTGGAAAGTGGTATTATACTATTATGTGCTCCTGAAGACCAGGCGGTTGGGGGCTCCATCTTTAGAGAAGTATTATGAGGCCTTCCAGTTCACAAAGCTCATGGATTTGGATCATGACAGGAGTGAGAAGTAAGTGAGATTGGAAAGGGCAGTGAATAAGATAGGAAGGGACATGGTGGTGTTTTCAAAAATTGGGAGGAAGATGTGGACAGCGGTTTTGGGGCTGTTGAGTAATACACTGGCAGGGTGGAAATGCTGTAGAGGACAATTTGATGGACTGCGATCCAGATACACCCCAACCGAACATGTGAATAGTGGGCAGGAAATAATATCAAGAAAGCTGTTGTATAAATTTGCTTCCAGGGATAAATTGTATCTTAAGGATTTGTTTGAAGATGGAGGTGATGTATTCCCATATGAGGTTCTTCGGGAATAGTTGGGTCATGGACATTTGTTAGTGGTAGTAGTGCTTTGTGGGGTTTTGAGCCAGAATAATATAAAGGAAGTAATGATACAGCCTTTTGACTGGGCCATGGTCACACGAGTCCCAATCAGGTTGGCCTATTAATGAATTTGAATTGCATTTGTACCAGTGCTGGTCAGACGTGGATTGACAGAGACTGTCCCCTCCTTGGTTTATGTTGATCACACATTTCTGCAGAGTTCAGCCTGCCATTCCTCCATGGAGCCCTTGTTCTACATCACATCTATCTTGTTTCCTATTGGATGCTGTTCATGTCACTCAAGGGAGGTGAGGGTGTGTGTTTGCAGTTCTTTTTAAAGGCTGCTCCCTCACCTCCACACATCCCTTCCTTTTATATGTGCTTCTCTTCTCCTTGAAATTATTATTTTTTAATAAATAAAAAAAATGTGTAAAAATGCTAGAGAGAGGAACATGCTCCTAAACTGAGGAGGGGGGGGGATGCCTCATGGTGCTGATTAGCTGAAGGAAATACTGGACCCCACCCACCACACCACAGTTCTGCCTCCTTTAGGCCATCCTACCACTCATGCATGTGGAAGTGGAAGCCAGAGTGGAATTCCAGGCTGGCCTCAGACCATGTCAGTGCTGCTTAAAGGGGACTACATTTTACATATTTATATCCTGCCCTATATCCAGGTTAAAACAGTAATATGCATAAGAACACATTAAAAACCAACAAGCAGACAAACGAAAAATCCAGCCTACTTTTTAAAAAACAACACATTCAAATATTAAAATACTAATGTCTACAGTATGGGGGGGGGGAATGGTCACATTAGCCAAAGGCCAGGGCAAAGAGATGCATCTTTACTGCCTTCCTAAATGTATATAGGGAAGGGGTGTGACACACCTCAAGGAGAAGACTATTCCATAGTCTGGGGGACATCACTGAAAAGGCCCTTTCCTGCCTTGCTATTGAGGGTGGTGGGACAACCAGTAGGGCCTCACTTCCAGATCTCAAGGCACGGGTAGGTTGGTATGGGTGAAGGCGTTCCTTTAGATATTTGGGGCCCAAGTCATTTAGGGCCTTATAGGTCAGAGTTGGGCTTGGTAGTGAATTTTAGGATGGTCTAATGGCTGTAAAGTAGCTTGCAATTCAGATTAGCTTAAAACAGTATGAATCACATGTCCTGCAGATGACTCAGGTCATCCTAAAACTCATCTGTGACTGGGCTCAAGGTTAAGGTTGGATATGTAGAAGGATATTGGGATGTAGGCTATTGATTTCTGGGGGGATTGCATTTTGACTCTGACTGATGTTTGAGGAATGGATTTTTCAGTTTTCAAGGAGGAGTTGGAAGTGTGTTAGATACGTTTAGAAGTTGCATAATTATAAGTTGAGAAAATTAAATATGAAGATTATCCATAGTTGGTAACGTACCCCTCTCTAGCTCATATATGAATCGAACTTCTCCGTTGACATGTTGGCATTTGTGTGGAGATTGGGGGACATATGTGCACTTATGGCGTATATTTCCAGAATTTGATAAGTTTAGAAGTTGGATCATGGTGTTGAAGCAGATGATGCTGGTCATAGCAGTGGGATGGAAAGACAAAAGCAAGTGGACTGTGGGACGGTGGTGTAATAACATACTTGAGTTTTACATATTTGACTTTTGCTTCACTGCCTGGGGATTCCTCAGCACTTGTCTGTATGGGAACAGTGGATGAAATTGCTTCTTGCAGCACAGGAAGATATTCTCCTCAAACAGCTGGAGAAGGGATTAGGGGAGCTCCAGAAATACTTAACAGCAACTTAGTAGAACGGAGGTGAGGATATAAGATTGTGTAGAAATAGGTTTTTTGGACTGATGATGCATTTTGATTGTATATTTGACAAACGATTAATAAAATATAAAGTGCAGCAAAAAACAAAAAAGCTTTTTGTGTTTTTGTGCATGTGTGTGTGAACACAGAGTGTCATTACTAACTACCGTGAAGACATTAGTGACATGAGTTTAAGACTTTTCATTCCTAGGAGAATTGTTCTCCAGGTTTAGGCTTATCTAAAATGGGACTCACTGCAGGACTTTCCACAAAGTCAGGATGGAAAGCTTCACATTCATCTGTTTAGAATAAAAAATGTATTTTGCCAGACCCTTTTGTCCAGCTCATTATTTACAAACGACCCTTTCAAGCAGCAGGTGCCACAATTTGAAAAGTTAATTCCCTTCATACTCAGTTGATTTGAGTTTATTTGGAACAGTAGACAAAACATAGTGCTGAAAGCCTTGAGAATGTTGTCCAGCAACAAAATTGCCACAAACTGCCTCAGCTTGGGCTTAGCAAGATGTATTTTATTAACAAGGGAATTCATTCCCCAGGCTGACTAAACAAATGCAAATTTGAAAAGGGAAAATCAGGAGGAAAACATCAATTTTCTAATGGATTTAAGTGGTCCTAATGATACATAATATTTTGAACTTGCATGCAGCTCCATTGGCTAAATATATATATATAGAAGATTTTACATGCACGCACATCAAAAATATGTTGTGTGTGTGTGAAATCTAACAAAATATTTTTTAGCAAGTAGAGCTGCATGCAGATACAACCAGATTTATAACAAGTTATTCACCTGAAGGGCCAAGGTAAGTAACGTAGTAGTAGTAGTAGTAGTAGTAGTAGTAGTAGTAGTAGTAGTAGTAGTAGTAGTAGTAGTAGTAGTAGTAGTAGTATCTGGTGACAGCAAAAATTAAAGACAGAGAACTTGAAGATCATGAAATCAGACCTTTTTGCACTGATCTCAGTTAATCCACATTAGCTAGACTCATACTAGCTAGATCCGGATCAACCACAGGAAAAGGCATCTACATTGAGTGGCCTTTAGAACAGCAAATGTGTGCTAAAGAGTGTGAGCACAGATATAGACCATATTTATCTGATCTGGCTCTATTCTACTCCTGTGCAAACTCTTAGCAACAACTTGATCCAAATTAATAAGTAAGTGCAGAAAGAGCCAGCAGTTGTGGTTCCAGTGATCATCGGCACACTGGGCACCATATCATACTGGCAGCTGTAATACCACATTCTATAATGATAATAAAATAGAATGCTGATACTTCTGGATTATCAAAGTCTTTGGCAAGAATCCGAAGGTGAGAGCACCAAATTGGTCATAAACATGTACCAGACAGTGTGATATGGTGATAATATGTTGCTAGAGGCAGCTTCTTTGCATCTTTGCTACCTTCCAAAATAAAATGAATCCCCTGTTCCTGATTGCAACAGAATAAAATGCAATAAACTATAACTTGCTAAACACCTTCAAAAATATTTTGATATTATGTCTTGTAGACATTAATGTTAATGTTAAATTTGCTAACTAAAATAATGGTTGCGTAGCATCAACATTGTAGTACCTGACGATTATATAACCACACTCCATCACTACTTTAAACAGAGCCATTGATAAACATCTGCTCTGCAAGGAACTTAACATTTTCATGACAAATAAACTAATTGCAACATTGGCTGCTTCCTTGGAAGAGCAGGAAAAATAACATGTACAAAAAGAGACAGCATTGCTCATGACAAGCAACAACTTAATGCTACACTTTACAACCAGAAAGACCTTCGTAACGATCTATTCAATCATTCTAACTGGAACTATCCTGGGACAGCTCTGGAAATTGGGTGATGTGGAATTATTAAAAACGACAGAGGATTTTGCTCAGTCTGTTTTAAATTGCCTTGATTCACAATCCCAGCACTCCTTAATAAACAATGATATTATTGTTGTTATTTTTATAAATCTGTTCAGTACGTGGTACATTTTTTAGCACTGTGAAGTCAGTGGGTTATATATTAAATACATTTAGTATTTGTTTCATCATATGTTATGACACACCCTGTGATTCCCAGGTGAATGGTGAGATAAAATAAATAAATGATTAGTTAGTTGATGATAGATAGATAGATAGATAGATAGATAGATAGATAGATAGATAGATAGATAGATAGATAGATAGATAGATAGATAGAATGGGCACATCCCCATGCAAGTCCAAGAACGGATGTTGCCTGTCCCCATGCCATTCCCAGCAACGTGGGCTGGGTGCAGGCTGGGTGCGGATTCAGCCATCCCCATGCAAACCGCACCAAACCCTGGCACGGAGGAGCAGCGTCCCCTCCTCTCTGTGCCCTCTCCCCTCATTGGAAGCTGGATTGACATCAACCCACTCCTGTGCCACCTGCTGCAAATGCCACATCCCCCCCCCCCTTAGCAGGACTGAATGAATGGAATTTTTTTTAAAAAAACCCAAAGCCACTATGAGATTTTGACAACCATGGCAGTTGAGCGCTTGAGCAGTTTTGTGCAAGTCCACTCTTCCCGGGAACTGCGAGAACACCTGGCAAGAAGAAAACCAAACCATTATCATGCCCACCTTGGCAACTGGGTAACGGGGGTGGAATATTTTCCTTGTAAAAGGGAGAAAAATCAAGCCATTATCCTGCAATCGGGAAAGGGGTGGTGGTGGAATAATTGTATAAAAGAGTCTCATGGGGTAGTGAAGGCAATTCGACCCCCTCATTGTTACGGCTTTAATGCCATTTAACACCCCCCAAATCTCAGTGGATGCGATCTCCCATGCACAGGGCAGGAACGGCAAGCATGGGGCATGAAACCCCACCTCCTACTGATGTGAGCACAATTCTCCTCCCCAAATAGCCCAGGACCATCCCCACGAACAGGCTTGGCTTGCTAAGCAATGCATGCCAGGACACCAAATCATGATGAGGCTTTTTTGGGGGGGTGCCAAATTTGGCATGGGTTTAGTACGGGTTTGGGCGATGTAGTCCGTGGAAATCAGACAAAATCAAAAGTGCATGGAGACGACCCTTGCTGAATCCGAATTTGATTTGGACCAAAAGTGCATGGGGACGTGGCCAATGATGATGATGATGATAGATAGATAGATAGATAGATAGATAGATAGATAGATAGATAGATAGATAGATAGATACTTTTCCTCCTCCATTAGAAATCAGAGCAACTTAATTATCAGATGCAATTTCTCCCCAAATGGCCTGCTCATTATCTTGTAATAGAAATAGCTGCAATATATCCCTCCCCCTTGTGACTGCTGCTTATGTTGCCAGAAAAATCCTCATACATTTCAAAAGCCATGTTTGACTGTTTAAACAGAAAACAATAAAGAGTAAAAATATTGTATCTTTCTAAATAATTATGCAACAGCTGGGACTCAGAGCAGCAGCGAGGCCTATGAATCACAGAATCTTCTGTTGATTTCTTAGTAAGTGGCCCTTGGGCACAGATGATTCCCTCTCTGAATCAAGGAAATGGCAATACTGACCTACTTTAGAGGACTTCTCCAGGGTTCACTTAACTAAACTGCCAAGTGCTAGTGGCCTCATACTAATGAGGGACGGGGAACCAGTTCCAGATATTGAGCATTTTTGCATATCGACTTGTCTGGGAAAGCATTTCAGGATGCCCAAACCATTGAAAACTTAGCCAGTGTTAACTAGGCACCAGCTAACTGTCTAACTAATTGTCTCCATTAGTGAGGTGAGCACATTGCCATGGTGACTGGGCAACCCAGCAAGCAACCATGTCTGTGCTGCCAGTCGCAAGCTCCATGTGAACCTGTCCAACACGGAAGATGGGTAGATGTAACGTGCAGGTGTGTCTCAGCTCTGCCCTGGTATACTTGTAGATCTCTACCACTATATGCACCGCAGAAACTCTGGCACACGTGGAACCACTTCTGGTATAGAAGCAGCACCACATAGCGTGTATGTGCCATCTGGGCGCATACCTGGAATTCTCCAGCATGGTAAGTGAGAATTTGCCCATTGTCAAATTATTCTCTTCCCATAACCTGCAGTCAATATGTTCAGGAGTCAGGTGTTTTGACCTAGATGGGGCAGAGAGTCCAGAATTCAAAGACAATGGGCATCTAAATAGGTAGAAGTGGAAATCACTAATTCAGAACTGTATAACAAGTACAGCACAAAGGAAAGAAAGCAAATGGAACTTACCCTAATAAACAGAGAGCAGAAGGAAACAACTTATGTCCCTTCTGTCAGCTGGAAACCATTTGGAGGAGAAGGAGAGATTCCTGCAGCAGCACCAAACAGATGGTACCTTTCCTGTTTGGACTACACTGAGGTTCATCTCCCAAAGGTGTCTTTCAGGATAGGATATACTATCATCAATCATACCTACGTACAAGCTTCTTCTTATCAGTAGACCTTGGTATGTTATTCTCGTCATTTCCAAAGAAGAAGAAGTAGAAGAGTTGGCTTTTCTACCCCACATTTCTGACCCTTAAGGGGACTCAAAGCATCCGACAAACCTTCTGTTCACAACATACACCCTGTGAGGTAGGTGGGGCTGTGAGAGCCCAGAAAGAGAGCCATGACTAGCCCAAGGTCACCCAGCTGGCTTCATGGAGTAGTGCAGAATGAAACCCGGTGACTACAAGATATAGATCCGGCATTCTAACCACAAGACCAAACTGGCTCATCCTATTCACCTCCCTTGCCAAGGCTGCAAGGATCAACTCCCTTAAAAGTACAACCAGGAGGTAATATACACAAGAGATACCAAAGTACCCACATGTTCTGCATAATAAGGCAATAGGATGTGCACACCATTTCCTATGCCTCATTCCCCAATTGTCCACCAAGGTGTGTTACGCTGGCCTTTTGATTGAATTTGCACGTTATAAAACTTGTGAGTTCTTGGAAGAACTAAAAATTCTCAGGTATCAAAACAGCCTTTGATTTCTTGCCAACTGTTGTCCTGTCATGGCTGAATTTAGGAACTTAATGGTTTCTATACTAGGCTCAGTACTGAACCATTAGGTGCAGAGGAGGTGAAAGTAGAAATAAACAAGCACATCTAAAAGATATTTTCTTGTTATTTGGGTCTCAGTGAGGATGATTTCCTATGCTTAGCACAAAGCATGTTTTGTTCTAAACTGCCTTGTATTTTGAGAATTTTGTTTCTTTTTTTGGAGGCAGGCAGGTTTAGTTTACATTTTTACACTTGACCCATTGGGATGATCCTGGTATGCTCCCATACAAAACATATGCACTGTACTTCTATCCCAGAAGTGTCTCTAGGTGTGCTGGAGCATCCCCTGAGTGGACAGCTCCATATTTATGCTTATCTTGCAACTAGCAGAACCCTGCATCATCTGTTTGCACCTCTTCCAGGTGAATGGAGCATGGGATGGGGTAGCGCAGCTGCAATTGTGTGCTACATCACCCAGTCACTATGGCAACAGCACTGTGCATGTTTATTGTCACGGTGAGGTGATCAAGATGATCACAGTTATGCGGCACTTAGGAAAAGGTAAGTTTTGGATGCAGTGGGCATCAGAAAATGCAGACATCCTAGAAGTTAATCAGCCTTCACGCCTAGGAAAGGTGCAAATATGAAAAAAGAATTTCTGGTCTACCTTTGTTTAGAGTTTACAAATCCAGTTTGAAGAGTTTTCTGCTCTCAAGTGGGTCACTGTTCAAATCCAGTTGTAAAACACAGGGCAGCTAATCAGCAATTTTTAATTCTCAGGCTGAGTGGAGCAGGGAATTGATCTCATTTGCCAAGGATGATGATGATGACAGTTTCCTGTTTTTACCCTGTAGCTTGCTTAGCATTTGAGTACCTGTATATTCCGGCGTATAAGACCACTGGGCATATAAGACGACCCCCAACTTTTCCAGTTAAAATATAGAGTTTGGGATATACTCGACGTATAAGAAGACGATACCTGGTGTATAAGACAACCCCCGACTTTTGAGAAGATTTTCCTGGGTTAAAAAGTAGTCTTATACGCCAGAATATACTGTATTTGCAATAGGAACAATAAAGCAAGGAGCCAGCAGAGGTGAGCAATTACTATTATGGAAAACCCAGAATAATCACTTGATATCCTGGGACTTTATTAGGGATGCCACAGGTACACGTTACATTGCATTCCCAGTATAATCCTAGGGTTTTAACCTGCATCTGAAGGCTCTCAAATTTGTCCTTTTCAGATACTCTTCAGCAATTAATTTCTTGTAATCAGAGGCACAAATGTTCTTGTCTTTTATTAAAACCAAATTCCACAGAGCATTTAAAACATTTTAATTTGAAACAGGCACAGAAAACATATGAAATGCTAGCCTCAGCAACAGAAAGGTGATGTGCATCTACTCATACATAACATTATTCAGCCATAATGCAATGCATGTTCTTGTAAGTTCATCATGGCCAAGTGCTGAGTGCCAAGCCACTAATTTAGATCCGAGCAATCCAGAGGCCAATTTGCACCTTCCCTGCTACTGTATGATGGAGTCGCTTCTGGGAAGCACCAACGCTGCACTTGCAGGAGGTGTTTTCACATCAGAAATGTCTCTTGCTATCCAGAAGCTACCCCAGCATCTACTAACCCTAACCCTTACCAGTTCCAGCCAGAGGAGCAACCATTCACACCTCTGCTGGTATGGGCATCATCTGAGGAGCCACTCAAATGTGCTGGCATGGCAGATGATCCAAAACACAACTGTGCATGCGTGGAGCATCACTGTCATCATGGTGCAGGTGCATTTGTGCCATGTTGGGGGTTAGTTTGGCATGCACTAGCACGCACAAATGCAAATGCTGGTGCAAACCAGTGTGGATGCACTTTTACTGTCCAACAGACAGGAAGCAAAGTGCAGAAACTCCTCTTGTTCTGACAAAATATTTGTCTGGGGCCCTGCTGGAACTCTTCTTTTGCCTCTGAGCGGCCCCATTCCAGGCTTTACAAGGCACTTAGGGAGCTTAGGAAAGTGAGACACCCGCGATAAAATACGTGCACTTTAAAGAAGAGTTCCAGCGCTCTTTCGGCGATTCGCGGGTTTTGCTCGCTATATCTGCCTTGAGGACGCTCCGTGGCAAAAGGGGCGGGGATTGCTTGCCTGCACACACAGCCAAAAAGCAAAAACACATCTGAGAAATGCAGCAGGTTCGCTTCCTTTCCTTTGTAAAAAGAGCCAGAATTGCTCAGAATTGCAACATTGTTATCAGTGATCTGTGAAAGCCTTAAAAGAGAATGAGCGAAGGATCGCGCTGCCGATGCCTGCAGCCGCTGACTTTGCCGGGGCAGAAAGCCTTTTCTAACAGAGAACTGAGTGAAAGTAAGTGCTGAAAGTGAATGAATGAGCGATCATCTGCCTTTGCTAGGGGCGGGAAGCCGTTTCAGGAGACGGAGATCTGGCTATTTTTCCTTTTAACAAGAGAGGGGGCGGGGGGAAAAGATGCCCGGAAAGAGAAGACGGCTACCATGGGGACGGAAAGTCCGTTTAGATCGCGGCTACCATGGGGGCGCTTATTCCAGAAGTGGAGGGGACTTTTAAAGTCAGCTATAACAGACTGACGGCAGAGGAAGCCGAGGGGGGCTAATAAGTCTTTTGGGGACAGGGCCTGGGTTTAACTAATGAGAGAGTATTCTCAATGTTACAGCACTAAACTGGGGGTGTACTGCAAGATGTAGAAGCCATCTTAGATAAGGACTATACATATTCATGGGAAATAATTGTTAGTCAGGATAGACTGGAGCATGTGCAAGGGTGGTGATCATGATCACACTCAATTTCTATTGCCCTTCCTACTATATATCAGAAGAACTTTGCTACAAGTTAAACTCTACTAACAAAAGTGGAATTCATTACTGTCTTGCTCCAGTTAGCCATTTTTTTCATCCCTCCAGGGTTGTCTGGCCAATATGTAGCCAATAGGGCACCTCTTCTTTCTCCACTAATGCCATCAGAAGCTAACTTGAGTAATGTATCCAGGACTATTAGTAAGTCACCTGGGGGCTCTGTGGAGGTTTTGGCATCCAGCCTCTGGGACATCCTTCAGTTTGGGCACCCAGCTGCCAGAGCACCTGGTCAGGGCCTTAGGCACCTGTGTGGGTGGTATTTGGGCCACAGATTATTTATGATTTTAATGATTGATTTATTATTGTTGTCAAGATGTTATCCATGACACCCTTTTGTTGTTGTTTTAATTAGCTTTAAGATTAGAAGGTTGTGCTGTAAATGCCAGTGCACAGGTGCACAGGTTTCCAACACAAAGGAGCATCAACCTCTTTCCCACCATTTTTGCTTTCCAGAAACACTAGTTGACTAATTTATTTGATCCCAGATTTGTCAGAATTTGTCACACAAATGAAGGCTTTCATCTTTCCCACTCTGAAGTGGTTCTTGCTGAGGGTTGACATTGGTTTTAGATTCTTTTCCCAATGTAACACTTTTATACTCCAGTTAATAGTCTCATTTTACATCCCTTGAAAGGTTTTCCTTTGTGGTTACCCTGTCTTTCATCTTACAAAGAAAAATGCAAGTCTGCCCTTCTCATTATCCAGATAGATATTTTATACGTGGATCTTTGTTGCTCTATATAACAATTACGCCAAAGAGATGCTCACACAATGAAGTGCTGTGGTCTGTCTGGCTTGAGATACATGAATCTTTAAGAAGGCTTACTTATATTTCAGATTTTTTAAAAAATAAATAAATAAAATTATACATTCTGCATGTTCTTCATCTCAGTCTGCATTTTGTTGCCTGCCAAACTTTGTACTCATGTTGCCTTTTTACCAAATGTACATTACACCCTATTAAATGCTTAGCAATGACATGTGTTAGACCCACAAGGAGTTATTTCAGGCTGCCATGTATAGTAGTGGCAACACAGCATGCAATCATACTCCCAAGGTCAGTCAGATCCATGATAAACAATGACTTCATCATTTTAGATTTTATTTTATTTTTATCAATCACTAGGTTGGCCTGCCACTGAGATTGCAGTGGAGATTTTGAAACGTCAACTTAAGATTTAAGGGTTTTTTAAAAAGCCCTTGCCCTGTCCCCTAATAAATAAGAGTGATAGGAAAGAAACCAAGCTAAGTAATATAATTTTTATCATAGGGAATAAACTTTTATCCTCTTGGGTAGTTCTGTGGATCACTTTCTTTCCACCATTCTGACTGACATTTTGCAAAACCTAACTTGCCATTCTTTAATTACTTTTTTCATCAAATTTCTGGAGAAGAATCAGCTTTAGCCTCAATTATATTGCCACTTTTATGCTTCACTTCATGCCCTTATGGAATCAGACTGCAACATCTACAGCCTTGAAACACTGCATTTCAGAGGTGACCTGACTGAAATATATAAAATCATGTGTGGTGTGGAAAAGATGGATAGATATTTTTTCCTCTCTAGAATCAGGAGGCACTCTATGAAGCTGATGAGCAGAGCTTCATATTTCTCTGTCTAATGCCTGTATCATTTCCCCATATCTCATATTCTAAGGCCAATAGTTGTCATGCCAAGCTGGGGTATTAAAACTTCATATAATTTTAAAGTTAACCCTTTCAGGCTCTCTCTGGCTGCTTCCGCACAGGGGCAAATAAAACCTGATCTCCGGCACCCAGGTTTATTAAAACCGGCTCCCAGGGGAACCGGTTTTAATAGCTCCGGGTGCCCGGTAGATCCGGTATAACGGGGTAGATCCGCATCTAAGAGATGTGGTGTTCTGTGCAGGCACGCTGCCCTGACTAGACAGCGCGCCTGCGCAGAATGCCTCCTGAGGGCAAGGGCTGCGTCCTGGGCGCCGACCCTCAGAAACAGGCTGATGCTGACAAGGTAAGGAGGGGATTCGCCGCACTCCCCCCAGGGTGGGCTAGGGTGGGCTTTAGGCAAGCTCACCCTGGCTCCAGAAGCGACAGTTCGCTGCTTCTGGGGCGAGGGCGAGCCGAAAGGTAGGAGCCCCCCAGCTCGCCATGCTCGGCTCTGGGGAGCCAATCATGGCGAGCCGGGGGACGGCCATGGGTGAGCACACTTGCGCTGTGCGGCCACATCCGAAACGGATGCGGATTCACAGTGCAAAACCACTTGAAATGTGGTGTGCAAGAAACACCCATTAAGCACACATTAAGTCTGGATAGGTGCGGACGCACCCACCGGAAGTGTGCTTTTTTGCCCCCACTAATGCGGACACTCCGGCAGCAAACCGGTTTTGCCACCAAAATCCGCATTAAAAATGGGCTCGCTGTGCAGACACCCCTCACCGGAAGTGTCCTAATTAGCGACCCGTGTGCGGAGGCGCACATTGGAATTTGTGCTTAATGGGTGTTAAAGGGCCTGTGCGGAAGCACCCTCTGTACTTATTATATACCTTTTCAAAAAATCATAAGAGATCAGCCAGGTGATAGATGGCTAAATGCCACATGCTTCGGCTTCTTGTTGCAAACATCACCAGGACAACCTAACCATCAGAACAGTTTAAAGCACTCGGATAGACCCTTGGTGGCCTAATAAGCATGGGGTCAATTGAAAACTCAGAAGTTCAGGCCTGATGGCCCAACTTCAAAATCATCTTCCTTTCCTTCTGCTGATGAGTCCAGTGAGGGAATCCTACTTTTGCAGGCAGTCCCACCTGCAGAAGAGTTACATGTAGCTTGGGAGACATTTGTCCTACTTCTGTATCAAACCCCATAGATTCTGACTCCTGTGACCTTGGTCTAGTGGTTAGAGAGCTGGGCTCTTATCTGGTAATACCCGGTTTGATTCCACCCTCCTCTATAAAGCCAGCTGAGTGAACTTGGGCTAGTCACAGCTCTCTTCTGAGCTCTCACAGCCCCATCTACCTCACAGGGTGTTCTGTTGTGGGGAGAAGAACAGAAGGTTTGTCAGCCACTTTGAGTCCCCTGAAATGGGTGAGAAAAGCAGGGTAGAAAAGCCTACTCTTCTTCTTTTCTTCTTCTTCTTTTGAGGAGAAATTCAAAGCAGATCAGTATCATGCCCTTGATGTTTCATACTACTGAGAGACCCAGAGGATATTTAACAATATATATTTTTCTTTTATTGCACTGCATTTGTTTGCATTTTTAATGACATTAACTTAAAAGCCTGACTAGAGATAATGTAATAGCATATGTATGGATTCATATTCTACGTCCAGAATATGAATCCATACATATGCTATGTCATGAATACTTTTGAAGGTTGTCCAACTGAAGGTGCATAAGGTATTATAAAGGTAATGCACAAGCTTTCCAGTGAAAAGTTGGAAATGCATTGTCCAAAATCAATAGTGTTGGTGGTATGCTAAAAAGCAAAAACATGATTGTCTGAACAAGACAAAAATGTACTTGTTGGGAACATAGGCCAATGAATTTGTTGGCTTATTCCTTGTAGATAAGAAGATATTGCCTAAAGAGCAGCAACAAAATCAAGTCTCACAAGGTGCCTATGTGGAACGGCGTGTTCACACTGAGGTGATCAGGATGGCCCGGCACACTCTAGAATAGAGTATACTCACACCATGGTGCCACTTCTGTTTCAGAGCAGCCCAGAGCTGTCCTGACAGCATTGCTTCCCAGAGGAAGCATTCACATTAGTTCTATATGCAGATGCTTCATGATGGCCATGCACGTGGATGGCTACGGTGATACAGACAGTCTGGAATGGAACCATCTTCACTTCAAGAGCCTGCAGGTGAGATTAGGCTAGGTTTGAAATGATGCCAGTACTTGGAAGTCAGAATGCATATGATCTGACCTTTCAGTCTCTGGCTAAGAAGGCTGGCATGGAAGTGAGTATCTCTGCTAGAATTGTACACAGACATTTCTGTGTGTTTTGTTCAGGTTCATTTCAAACAGGCAGGTTTGGTTCAAATTTGGACTATTGTATTCGAACAGCAGGGAGTTGGGTTCAATTAAAACATAACTGAATACCTCCACACCTCAATCAAAAAGGATGTGTTCATTTGATTCAGGAGAATATCTCTTTGTTTGGTTTGAATTCAAACTCTGTTTTTGAACAGTCAGGAGATTGAACTTTTGGAATACCCATGTTTTAGTCAAATTCAGACTAGTTTGGCAATCTCTAACCTCTGGGTGGGGATGTTTTACAAGCCATGGAAGGGAATCTCGGTCATTTACCTGAGAACATTCTGGTGCTGTGCCAGCTACTTCAGCTCCCAACTCCATCCAGCTGTGAGAAGGGCTTTGCATGGATCTGCGGTTGGCTCAGCCTAGCCGAGAGGCAAGGAGGAGGATAATGACAGTCTAACAATTACGATATTTCACAAGTTTTCATAAGCAGTTTTTCACTTCTTCTTTGTGTACTTGATGGCAACCAAAACTTCAAAATGATACAGTAGCTGTGTACATAACTGGGGCAATTTCACCCTTCCATTCCCATCCCATGGATGGGAAGGGTGCATTAGAAAGTAACGTTGACTAGCACTTGCACTTGCAAGCTCCAGTCAACAATAGCCTACCCCCCAAGCGATTGATCACTTGTTGATTGCACAGCCAATCCTGCAGAGGGTGCCACCATCTTGGAGCTTCCTTTAGCTGCCTGATCTTCAACAGCTGGTAAAAACCTGGTGAGATCCTGATCAGCAGTGTTCACACCCTATTCCAGGTGCAAATTTGTGAATGGGCAAGATGGCACAGCTGCAACTGCATAGCCACGTGCCATGGGCCAAATACCATGGTAACATCCCGGCACAAGCCAGATGTTGCCATGGCTGTTACCATGGCCATTTGGTCTACCCAGGCTAGTACACTTCAGGTGCTAACAGTCCAGTTGGGGAGTGTGCCAGCACCTGAATTGCAGATCTTAAGCTCAGTGGAATGATAGTTTTAGTGCAAACAGACCCTAGCTCCTTACATGATATGTTGTGCTCAGTTACTTGTGGTGTGATTCCCATATTGAGATCCTTCCAATGTTGTAGGTGGCACTTTCCATTAGCTCACAAAAGTTCTAGTTCAAAACATCTGGAAGGTGCTAGGTGGACAAAGCCCAGTGCACCATCCTGTCCATGCATCATTGCAACCACAGCTGAAGAGCTTGGCTCTCTCTGACGGCCTCCTGTTCAATCTTTGCAGCAATTACCATCTTTATAGACGCATTTGTTGATTGACAGACTAATCCACATTTTTATGTGATTGGCTGGCAGCTGCTTCCCAGGAGTAATGTGTGCAGGGACAGTGTCTTCTACGCAGAGATCAATAATAAATCTCCCAAACTCAACACCGATGTTTAGTCGAGGAAATTGATTTTGCTCTCTGTGTCCTCAAGGGTAAGCCTCTCTCTCTCTTTCTCTTTTTAAGTCTAAGTTTAAAGTTTTGAGAAAAGTTGTTAATCATTTTGGGGCTTTTGCCTCTTTGGAGATTGTCCATAAGAGGATTTCAGACTTGAAAGGTTAGCATGATTTGTCATGATAACTTTTATTTATGGATGTGCATCTTCAATAAGTATTTGCATACCAATTATTATTTTTTATTTCCCTTTTTCCAAATTAATCCTTCCTCTTTTTACTCCAGGCAGCTACACTTCAGTAAATCTTAAACTGAGATTCCCTTCCCTATATAGTAATTATCAAGACAGCATTTTTTTTTCTTCTCAGAAAAAAAGATCTCAGAAAATACTTGCTGTATTTTGTGAATTTCTTGGCAGAGGGGGACGCATCATCTTCACTCAGTTTGTGCCTGGTACATTTTGTCACAGATGATAAAATCAAGAGAGAAAACAGGGCACTTGTCATGACTTCTAGCAGACCGTTCAGTGCCTGCCCTCCAAAAAGTAGCTGGGCGCTTTTAGGTTGCTGGGAGCGTGCACTAGGGTGAGTGAGTACTACAGATCTAAAGCAATAAACGGGTGCAAGCGTTTAACTGTAAACCAAAACATGTTATTTAGAATAACAATTAGAAAGGTAAGGGAGAAAATAGAAAGTTCAGATAAAGCAGGAGAAGGATCAAAAGTCTCCCAATATAGCTAGCTTCAAGCAAACAGCTTTCTTAGCTTACAGGTAACCAGTTGCTTCTAAGCGAATCAGCCAATCCACTTCTCCCCTTTGGTTTGCTCAGCTTTACCCAAGCCTCCCCTAAAAACAGCAATCCAGTCCCAGTTTCAGCAAGGCTAAGCACCTCCTTGCTAGGCTGTGGGTTCCAGCCTCTGGTCAGCTCTTATCTGAGCTCCTTCAGAGAATCAACCAGTAACGGCTGCCTCCTTCTGCTCCCCTTCCCAAAGAACAGGACCAGTCTGATCAATTCCCCTTCAGAGAAAAGACCCTTGGTCAGTTGCTGGCAAAGTCTCCCTCAGAGAGAGATCTCCACTATCAGTCTCCTTCAGAAATTGCCCAGCCAAAAGACACAGTCTGCTGCTTTCTCTGCCTGTTATACCCTTCTAACCCTAGCATCCCAATTGGCTGTTACCACTGGCAACCGAGGGAAACTCCTCCTGCCTGTCAATCAAGCCCCCAGGTCCCTGGGCAGGTTTTCCCTCCAATTTGCCAGCAGCCAATCAATGCAAGGTTTCCCGCCGTTTCTGCTATTTGCAGCCTAGGCTTGCAAATGCAGTTTGCAAGCGTTTGCACAGGCAGAAAGCTATGCATTATGCAAAGGGCCAAAGCACTATCACTGCCCTCTGCAGCCTGCACCCTGAAACCATCACAGCACTCAATTTCACTTGGCTGCTTCTTTGTGGAAACCCTGAGCCCAAAGCCATCTTACCTTATTTCTGCACTTAACTTTGGTGTCCTGGCACAGGGCAGGCCATGCCATACAGGGGTGCACAATCTGCCCCAAGCTGGGATGGATTACTCCTGGTGCAGATCAAGGCCATCCACATGGCAGCTCTTGCACTTGCTCCAAAGTTCCAAAGTTCGAACTAGCTTTGGGGGAGGGCTCTGAAGGGCAGGAAGAAGTTGCTGTCCTTCAGAGCTCCCAGAGGGCCCATTGTCCCACCCAGAGGGAAGCATGCCTTGTTAGGCCACCAAAATCGGTCCCCTTGTGGTATAACAGACCATGGAGCTATGATGTCTGCATGTTTCTGTGATCCATATATTAACCCCTAGTATGCTGGTAGACTTTGGCAATGAAGAAAGGTCACCTATTTCATAAAGAACTAGATAAATCCTAGCTACACACAAGCCATCCATCCCATTTTAATGAGAAATTCAATCAAATTTTGTATCAGGAGACAACTGATGCAGTGTAATGATTGGTCAGATCAACCTGTTGACCTCTGGTAGCTATAATTCACTTGTTCTATTCTCCATTCCTGCAGAAAAGGACAGTTGGCTTCCCATTCCCTGCTCCAATATAAAAGCAGTGGTGGCCTGATGGAACTTCTTCCAATGGGCAGGTCTACCTCCCAAAGCTCTTTGCAGGAAGAGTAATTGGTTTGGATAGCTTGCCTGTCTATTTAGCACTCAATATTTGCAGAACTTAAGAAGAATGACATTGATGGCAACATTACTTAGTGAAGTCTATCACTTCATCTGAAATTCAAATCATTATTGCAAAATTCATGCATTGTTGCAGCTTTCCTTCCCTTGTACTTATGTTTGTAGGATAAGTATCTCTAAAAACTGCTATTTCCTCATAGATACACCTTGTTGAGATTGTTCATTTCCTATAGTTAATTCTAATTCTTCCAGAAAAAAAAAAATGAAATCTGAGTTTTTACCTTTCCATAGCTGCCATTAACAGATTTTTTCCATTTAATTCTGAATTTGAGATCCAACCAAAGTGATATCAAAACAATTTTAGTCCATCTAAAAACATCAGTGGCTGCACTTGACTTTTTAATACTGCACAGCGGAATGCACAGCCATGTTGGAAGCATCACACACGATGACCGCTGGATCATAGTGGTGATGCATTATACCAGCTCTACTGTGAATTTACTTAATGCTGATATACTCACCTTCTTTCCAGAGGCAGGAAAATGCTCACCACAACTGTAAGAGGTAAGTAATAGTAGTGGTGGGTCTGGATTTGCTTTATTGAAGAGTCTCAGGCTTATTCAGACATAACAAAAGGGGCCGGTGTGTGTGGCCCTCAGGTTCCCAAGCCTTCTCTAATCCACCTTTTCTAACACAGAACGTTCAGGAAAGGAATGAGTGGTAGACTGGTGTGTGAACAATCCCACCTTGAAGCACTCTTTGATCCATGACATTATTATTATTTTTTTCAGCATATCTAAGAAAAAGACAGAAAAGGTTTCAGGCACAAACAATGAGGAATGGGACAGAGGACAAGAAGGAGAGCACAGTTTAAGAACTGGTGAAATGGAGAGACAAGAAAAGGTGAAGGTAAACAGATAGGAAGAGAGACAATGGAAATAAAAGGAACAAGTGATACGGGATATCTGAGAAGAACCTTGCCCTGTAATCAAAACACTGTTGTAACTATTGCTTGGCTTCCCCATAAAAAGCGTAAAAAATTATTCTAGAGTGTCTAAAGACAAAACTTGCATGTATGGCTCTTACTAGAGGGCAGCAATTACTTGTTTGCTCATCAGAGGGCTGCTCCTTAGCTCAGAGTATCATATTCTGCAATCATGCAGGGCAGGCCTGAAAAAAAAAGGATACCCAATTTAAGCAATCATCACACTTAAGCATTGGTGTGCAGCAAGGTCCTTCATTCTTATCCTGCTGAGATATCACAAGCAAGTCTAGGGCAATCAGGCATAAGTAAAGGGTAATCAAGAAAAACCAGAAACCCTCAAAATGTTTGTTTGAGGTCAACTGAGGGCCATGGTGAATATCAAGATGAAGAGAGCTGCATTTTTTCAAAGTTTTTTTTAAAATAAATCTTTTGAGGAACATAGAGCAGTTCAAACTAAGTCTGTGATCAGATATAACAAAAAGGACACCTCAGAGAGACAGTATGTGGCCCTCATGTTCCTAAGCTTTCTTTAATCCACCTTTTCTAGCATAGAAATTCCAGGAGATGGGGGAGGGGCAGAATACTTTTTTCCACATGAAAAGTGTGTTGCTTCTTCCAACCAACATTTTTAGGTGCACAGTTATGCTCAAACTTAAAAATGAATCTTGTTGAGTTTGGTTTGATCCAGAACCAGGCCAAATATGCTGGCTTTGGCTGAATTAGCACTTCAGCACATAGTATGCAAATTAGGCAACCTCTGGGCAGGCACATCTGCACTGTCAGGAGGCGTTTACAGACTAGAAATGCCACCTGCTTGCCCAGAGGTTGCCTAATTGCATACTAGCTGTGGAGACTTACCTTTAGTGTCCACCTGGCGACCATCCACACTTCTACCAGCTGGGAAGGCCATAGGAGTTACCATGCAAGTGCTCTGGCAGCTGCAATGACCCCCTGCCATGACTATGACTGTGCTGAACATCAGTGTCATCATAGTGATGGTGCTGATGCATGCACAGTTGTGGAGGGTGCCACACTCAAGGTGGCAGTGCCCAGAAGAGGAGCAGCCCCATGAATGAACACAGGTGAGTGTCTGATCACGTGTGGGGAGAGCTGTTATCGACTAGTGCTTGCAAGTGTGAGTGCTAGCTGAGGTTAGCTTATTCCATGGGACCGGAAGCTTATTCTATGGGACAGGAAGTGCAAAATCACACTTTGTTTCAAAGTAATTATATTCCTTTATCGGTCAGAACAACATATTGGTCACAACACCTTGCAATAATGCTTCCATTTTCCCTCCACAGCATGGAACATGTGGGAAAAGGAAGAAGATACAGTGCTGTAGTATGTCTTTGAGTGCGTCAGAGAGAATTTAGAACATGCAGAAATCAGAAACAGCTGTGGGATTCAATAAGTTGGATGGAGTAAAAGAAAGACTCCTAAAACAAAGCCAAAGGTCTGCTGTTAAATGCATGTATAACACATTCTCATAGTAAGCAAATAAGAGAACTCAAGAAGAATAGTGAAAGTTTACAACAAACTCTGTTCTATATTTGCTGGCTCAATGACTGCCTTTACCTTCTGACTGCCTTTACCTTCAAACAAGCTGCTGCTAGACATTACCAGTTGAAACTGCATTCACACTGGTGTAGGAGCACACCCAGTGAACGTCATAAGAACATAAGAACATAAGAGAAGCCTTGCTGGATCAGGCCACAGCCCATCTAGTCCAGCATCCTGTCGCACACAGTGGCCCACCAAATGCTCATGGGCATCTCAAGCAGAGACAAGGACAAACCTTCTCCTGCTCTCGAGTCCCAGCAGATGGCCCTAGAAGCGCCCCATTTCCTCCCCCCCCCAGCCTGAAAGATGCACCTAGGCATTCGTTCTAGTAGCCATTGATACATCTGTCATCCATAAATTTGTCTAACCCTTCCTTAAAGCCATCCAGACTGGTGGCTGTCACCACCTCTTCTGGCAGCACATTCCATAGGCCGATGACCCTCTGTGTGAAAAAATATTTCCCCCTGTCAGACCTTACGCTCCTACCCATCAGCTTCATAGAGTGCCCCCTGGTTCTAGTGTTGTGCGATAGAGAAAAGAAATTTTCTCTATCCACCTTTTCTATGCCGTGCATAATTTTATATACTTCAATCAGGTCCCCTCTCAAACGCCGTCTCTCCAGACTGAAGAGGCCTAGACGTTGCAGCCTGGTTTCGTAAGGGAGGTGTTCCAGACCCTTAATCATTCTGGTTGCCCTTCTCTGCACCTTCTCTAGTTCCACAATATCCTTTTTGAGGTGTGTGACCAGAATTGTATACAGTATTCCAAATGTGGCCTCACTATAGATTTATAAAGGGGCAAAATGACACTTGCTGACTTATTTTCTATTCCCTTCCTAATTATTCCCAGCATTGAATTTGTTTTTTTTGCTGCTGCCGCACACTGGGTTGACACCTTCATTGAACTGTCCACCAAAACCCCGAGATCCCTTTCCTGGCGTGTTGCAGAAAGCTCAGACCCCATCAGTTTATAGACGTAATTTGGATTCTTGGCCCCAATGTGCATTACTTTACACTTGTTAAGATTAAAGCACATTTGCCACTTGGTTGCCCACTCACCCAATGCTAAGAGATCCCTCTGGAGCTCTTGGCAATCTCTTTCAGATTTTACTACCCTAAATAATTTAGTATCATCAGCAAACTTTGCTATTTTACTATGTGCCCCTTTTTCTAGATCATTGATGAATAAATTAAAAAGCATTGGTCCCAGTACTGAGCCTTGAGGGACCCCACTTTTTACTTCTTTCCACCCTGAGAAATTGCCGTTTACTACTACTCTCTGCTTTCTGCCCTTAAGCCAGTCACAAATCCAGGACAGAACCTGTCCTTTTATTCCATGGCTGGTGAGTTTACTCAGTAGCCTTTGATGTGGGACTTTGTCAAAAGCCTTCTGAAAGTCCAGATAGACAATGTCCACTGGTTCACCTTTATCCACGTGTTTATTGACACTCTCAAAGAATTCCAACAAATTTGTGAGGCATGATTTACCTTTGCAGAAGCCATGCTGGCTTTTGTTCAGCAATGCCTGCTGCTCCATATGCACACTAATTTTGTCTTTAATAATGGTTTCCATCACCTTACACGGAACTGACGTTAAGCTAACTGGTCTGTAGTTGCCTGGATCACCCCTGGATCCTTTTTTGAATATTGGTGTTACATTTGCTACCCTCCAGTCCTCAGGTACGGAGCCTGATGTTAGGGAAAGATTATATATTTTTGCTAGAAGGTCGGCAATTTCGCATTTGAGTTCCTTAAGGACTCTTGGATGAATACCATCTGGTCCCGGTGACTTGTTAACATTTAGTTTATTAAGACATGCCAGGACTTCTTCCTTGGTTATTTCTGTACAGTTTAACTCTTCAGAAAACACAGGCTCAGCTACTGGCATGTGTCTTCTGTCTTCCTCCGTGAATACGGAAGCAAAAAATTCATTTAGTCTCTCTGCAATCTCCGTGTCTTCTTTAATTACCCCTTTCTCTCCTTTACTATCTAGTGGTCCAACTGCTCTCCTGGTTGGATTCCTACTTCTGATATACTTAAAGAAGTTCTTGTTATTTCTTTTGATGTTTTTAGCAATGTGCTCCTCAAAATCTTTCTTAGCTTTCCTAATGGCCGTCTTGCATTCGTGTTGCCAGTGTCTATGTTCCCTCCTGTTCTCCTCATTTGGACAAGCCTTCCGTTTCCTAAATGAACTCTTCTTGTTTTTAATGACTTCATCTACTGCATTTGTGAGCCACATTGGTTTCTTCTTGGACCTAGAAGTCCCCTTTCTTCTTTTAGGAATGCATTCTAGTTGCACTTCCGTTATTGTGTTTTTAAGTAGTCTCCATGCATTTTGAAGTGATTTAACTCTTTTGACTTTCCCTTTCAATTTCCTTTTCACTAATTTCCTCATTTTGGGGAAGTTTCCCTTGTGAAAGTTTAAGGTCTCTGTGTTAGACTTTATTAAGAACTTACTCCCTGTATTTAAGTTGAAGGTTATTGCATTGTGGTCACTGTTCCCAATTGGATCAGCTACAGTGACGTCCTTTACCAGGTCCTGAGCATTACTTAGGATCAAGTCCAGGACTGCATTTCCCCTGGTTGGTTCCATGACCATTTGTTCCATGAAACAGTCATTTAGCAGGTCTAGGAATTTTCTCTCTCTTTCCTGAGTTGAACAGGAGTTCACCCAGTCTATGTGAGGATAATTGAAGTCCCCCATTATAACTACCCTATCTTTATGGGCTACCTCCTTTACCTCCTTCTCCAATTGTTCATCTCCTTCGGACGTATGGTTGGGAGGACGGTAGCATGTCCCTATTGTTAGACTTCCTTTTTGGCTTGGTATTTTTATCCACACTGCTTCTGTGGAAGAGCCAGACTCACTTGGACATTCCAGTTCATAAGATTCTATCTTTTCTTTAATATACAAGGCTACACCACCTCCATGTCGCCCTTCCCTGTCTTTCCTGTACAGTTTGTATCCTGGGATGACTGTATCCCATTGGTTTTCGCTGGTCCACCAGGTTTCAGTTATGCCAATAATATCAATCCTATTTTCCATAACTAACGTCCAATGAGTACAATGGCCCCTGATGTGCAGCATGTCTCTGCGGGCTGGCAAGGACAATCAGAGCATCACTATGAAGAGGGCATATACATGAGCAATCTACGTGGTCCACATTTTTCATAGTGGTATTTTTGACATGTTGAACATGAGCACACTGTCAATCTGAAATTACTGGATTGTAGGCACCAACACTGTGAGCCAGAGGAGAACTTTTGGGCAGGGAGAATGTAAATATCAGTTCTGTTCTTCTGGATTAATAGCAGTCATAAAGATGGTGGAATTTGTATTGTACTAGTCAGGCTTCTCTTTTTTGTACATGACAATTTAGGATAGGAATGATTCTCAATTTCCTAAGGAAGTGTTCCATTGTTAGTTACAGTATCATACTAATACACACTGAACTGCTGATAGTATCACCACATTTTTAAATAGTATGCTTAATTAAGGTCACTTTTTTAATTTAATGGCATCTCTCTTGCTAATTGCATCTCTTTTAAGAGTACAAGTTAATTTGGAGAAGTGCTTAACGTATTTTGGATGTTTTTAATAAAAGCTAAGGAACAATATTCTACATTATATATATTTTTGAAAATGTGGCAAGCATTTTGAAACCAAATTATGGGAAAGATCAGTATGCAAAATGAGAGAATCTGTTTGTGTTCATTAAAAAAAAGGTGCTATGCAGCTTTCAAGTACACAGTGAAGCCCTATTGAGATTTTACCAATGAAACACATTGATTGCTACCTGCCATCACCAAAGTGGCTACATGAGTTGGAGGGCGTAACAAAAAAAGTAGGAGACCTTTTCTATTCAGAGTTACTTCCCATGTGAGAGGGATTTGGGGTTCCAAATCACACGGGCAGCAGAGCAGCATGAACTGGATCAGAAATTTCATTTCATTTCCATTTTATTTGCATACCGCCTTTCCAAAAGAAAATTTGCCCAAGGCGGTTTACAACAAACAGAAAATATGCAATGCAAAGTAATAATCAAAACATTATAATAAAAATACATGATAAAAATTGCACATCATACAAAACATTGCAAAATAAGCTGAAAGACACACACACACAAATTGAGGCAGTTGAGGCCAAGTGGAATCCAGAGCAGCTGACCAAAGGCCCACAAAGAATCCCCTCCTCTAAAATGTCCATGCTCAGCCAGGCTGGAGAGTCATCGAGAGGGCAGAGTGACCTAGGCTGCCACCACTAGACCATCTCCAGCAGTCCTTTATGGTCTCTGGTGTAGCTGAGACCAAGTGGGGTCCAGAGCAGCTGAAAAAAAAAGACCTAGCTCTGCAAGGAAGCAGCTCCAAATGATCAGGCCCCATCCAGGCTGGAGAGTCATCCAGAGAGGAGAAGGGTCTAGGCTGCCACCACTGAAATATCCAGAACTGGATCATGTCAAGTTATTGGAGCTCCGTAAAGTCCTTGATCTGGTAGCAAAAACCTCCTTGATTCAATCTAAAGTGGGTCAGATCAAGGAATTGTTTGTGACTATGCCAAATGCTTAAAACAACTCTGATGAACCTGTTCAGATATTCCCAACTGCTCCCATACCTTTTGGCCACCACCGCTGCACATGATGCTCCTATGCAAATTTGGTAGGGACCTCACCCTCTGCCAGTGGGAGGTGATGGCCCACGGAAGCAAAGCCATGGACTAGAAGCTAAAGCGAATACAGGCATCAGCCTGGCTAAGAATGAGTCCATCAGCCGTTGATTATGTTCAGAACCATGGCTGACAATACTGTGATTGACTCAAGAGAAAAATAAAAGAAATAAATGTTCAACTTTGATTCAAAATTTGATTCAAAATTCTTCCATTACTTTCTGTTTTATTCTCTTTATGTGCCGAATTCATTTTCAGCATAGTTCAGAGTAAGTCCTGTAATCTTCTTAAAAATACACATGATAAAGCATGAGTTCTTAGTTGTTGCAAGGAGCCATGAGCTTGGCAGCCTTTATGCCATCTACAATAATCAATAGACAGAAAACAAACAGTGTTAAGACCCACAGTCATTATTTTTAATTCCATAATCTTACAGGGCTGACTCTCAGTTTATCCCTCGGGGCTTTCAGCCCTGAGCCAGTTGAGGTCTTAGCTGGGACAATTCCTCTTCTGCTTTGCTGGATTTGGTTCTCTGAAATTTCTGAAATGGCAGCTGGAAAGAAATGCATAGGTTTGTTTCACAGAAGACCCCCTTTGCTTCTGATACCATTAAAGGAGTAAGAAAAGGATTTTTGATGATATGGTTGGTTGCTAAACAAAGCTTCTTTACATTGCTGGCAGGGATGTCTTCTCTACACATATATGGGTTTATGAAGGAAGAGAACAACAATGTTTCTTAGGCTTCCCCATTTGGCAGGAGTCATGACTGCCACCAAGTTGGAGGGACCTCCAACTTGAACTTCCTCTATGAACTAGGTACTGCATGACATCTTCCTTCATTTCTCACATCACGAAGAAATGGTAATTGTCTTCTAAAAAAATGGGAGGTGAGGGAGAGCAAAAGGAGAATCTCTACTCGTTTCTTTCCTGTGAAAGAAATGTCTATGATGTTCATGTGTTCTCATGATTTTGTCACCCGTGAACAGTGGCAATTTTTTGCTTTTTGTTGAGCCCCCGAGGACTCCATATAAGATGTTGTATTGGACTGTATTCCTTGTAACCTAAGTCCTAGCAGAGATTTTGGTTCTTTTTGCAGATCACAAGATCCCCCAATCTACAAAAGCAAGGGTAAGTATCAAGGAAAAGCCAAGACATAGGGATTCTTCAGATGTGACAATGGCCTTGCAAAGCAGAGGCACATTGCTGCTGTATTGCAAAAAAAACCCCTGCCTTTGCCTCCTGTTCTGTGTTGAAACAAGAGAAAAAAATCTTAGTGACATCTATCTTTTTTTCTCCACCACCTGCTTAAGTATAATGTCTACAAAAGGTGCTGGATGGTTGAGCAAGTTGCAGCATATATGCTCATAAATTCTTTCTCAGTATTTCACTGTTTCGCTGTAACTGAAATAAACTTCTTGCCCTTCATGAACTGAACTCAATGCTACACTTATTTAAGAACAGTTGTAAATGCAGTTGATGAGATACTAATAACATTAATGGCACGTCTACATGCCAAAAATACTCTGGATTTAAGTTTGTTCTGCCTCGGAGCATCTCCATGCACAGCTTTACTCCAGGCTACATCAGGCACAAAGGAGGAAAATCCATGGCAGAACCACCACCACCCTTTAAACAGTACTATATCCGACTTAGGGGGAAGCCGTGGATTTTCCTGGGAGCATGGAGATGCTTACAAGCATAACATTAGGAGGCTGTCATTTGCCCTGCATGCTTGCCGGCTAAAAGTCAGCAGGCTTTGCGCCCCTCGCCTCTCTCGAGTGAAGTTGACAAGGAGCAGAGGGAAAGAGAAACCAAAGCTGAGAGAAAGCGAACCGAGGGGAAGACAGGCACACTCATGAGTGCAGCTGGAGGCAAGGAGCAGGGGGAGAGAGAAAGCAAAGCCAAGAGAAAGTGAACAGAGGGGAAGACGTACATATCAGTGAAGCTTATGGGGGGCGGGGGAGAAACAGAAGAGGAAACCCATGGAGGACGAAACCAAGAGAAAGGAAGGGAAGGAATCTCTCCCCCCTCCTAATAACGCAGCCTCTACTATGAAAGAAAGAGGCAGATCACTGGTTTGCTTATGTGCTAAAACAGCTGCTGTTACGTGAATGCAGGGAGCTGGATGACAGCTGAAGAGAGCCTGTCATTGCTCCAGCAGGCCGGGGAGGGGGGGGGAGAAAAAGATGTGGGCTCACAAAAAGCGGCTTCCATGGGGATAGGAAAGTACGATTTTAATCCACGTTGCCCCAAACCACATGGGGATGCTTTATTGTGAGTTACAATGCACATTTTTTAAACTCGCACAACAGATGAAGCAACTGGCTTGCATGGAGACGCACCCCAAGGTTTTTTAAAAAAGTTCTACTGCAGACAAAAGTACTCAGCTATTAAATACAAAACAAAAGCAATATAGAAGAAGAAGAAGAAGAAGAAGAAGAAGAAGAAGAAGAAGAAGAAGAAGAAGAAGAAGAAGAAGAAGAAGAAGAAGAAGAAGAAGAAGAAGAAGAAGAAGAGTTGGCTTTTATACCGGCATTTCTCAACCATTTAATGGAACTCAAAGGAACTGACGAACCTTTTCATTCTCTCCACTAGGCATATGCACGAATTTGTTTTTTGGCATTAGATTCGTAATGAATTGAATGTTAGAAAATTCATATTCTAATAGACCCTTTTGTTAAGTGGTAAAGTTCTATTTGATAAAAATGTATTCATAAGAATTTATACGAATATCCATTTCGAACAAATACATATGGGATATGAATGAATACATATCAAATATGAACAAATAAATATTCAGTACGTATCCGAGATTTGTATGGGATACTATAATAATAATTTATTATGATTAGTCAATCGACCATATCATCATTAACTACAAAATATTCATAACATAACTAAAATTAAAAATAAATACATCCCACAAGAATTAGAAACACTATAAACCTACACTTTAAAACAACAGTGACCCAGGAACATAAAAAACAGATCTCAGGGCTTCAATGACTGATTCAGAAATTTTTTCCTTAACCTAGACGCCCTAGCTATAAAAAGACTGACTCTGATGATGGTAAACCTATCAGAGCCATTAAGTAGCCTCTGTAGATGAAAATCTTTATTTGGGGTTCGATGGGCTTGTAAAAGGGGCTCTATAAGATGTGTTCTAAGTTCAGGATACGCTGCACAATCCAATAGGAAGTGTGTTGTATCCTCCACAGCCATATCACCCCAAATACAAAGTCTATTTTCTCTTGGGACATTATAGTATCGACCAAATTTCATTGCCGTATCTAATTGATCAAATCTTGCCAATGTGTACAAATTCCGAAGTACTCTAGGTATCGGGATTGTAAGATATCTTTCCAAATTTATTTGTCGTTTAGATTTGGCTAGGAATGTTAACGCTTTTGAATTCTCAATGACTGCCAAATCATTCTGCATGGCAATGTCCATAATACGTTGTTTAATTATCAATTTGGCATTAGTTCCAAGATAATTTAGAACATTCAAAGGGAGACCAATATGAGCTAAAGATTTCATCATCTTAGCAAGCCATGGTAGCTTGGAGTAGATTTTAAGTTGTTCCATCAGACAGAGCCTCGGGAGTCTTTGACAATTCATCTGACAAACTTTTACCAAATAATTGAATTGCCTGAGTAAAACTTGGCTTTCTACTGTTAAAACTCCCAATTCGGCTCTAACTGCTGCTGATGAGGTTGAGGGCGAAACCCCTAGGAAGGCCCGCAAATACTTCATTTGAAAAGATTCCAACTTCTGTAAGTTGGTAAAGCCCCATATTTCTGCCCCGTACAGAAGAATAGAAAGAATTTTGGCTCTAAAGACCTCTAGGACGGGTCGTAATGTACCTGGACTTCTATGGTAATATAATCTATATAAGGGGCAAGCCGCAGCTGTCGCTTTGACAATTACTCTATTTAAGTGTTTAGACCATGACCCAGAGGCTGTAAAGGTAGTGCCGAGGTATTGGTAAGAATGCACCTGTTCAATGGCCTTGCCATCTATGTGCCAGTATAATGGTTTTTTAGAGTTTCCAAAAATTAACACCTTAGATTTCTCTTGGTTTATGGAGAGATTGTTTGCCTGACAGAAATAATTGAGCTTTGACAAAGCACGCTTTAAACCCACAGGCGTAGTTGAAATCAAAACCATGTCATCAGCATATAGAAGGATGTTAACCGGTCTATCTAAAATGTATGGGAGACTATGGGATACATAGCCCATAAGAAATTTGCTCTGAAAGCACCCAATGTGACCTGAATCCACTTTTAATCTGCTCCTGATCCATGTCTAATGCACTCTGGATCCATTGCAGATGTTACTGGCGCAGCCACTTTCCCACCTCCCCAGTTTAATGAATGTCCGAACTATTCATTCAAATGTCCGGAAACAATTGTATTTGTACAAATGTCAGTGTACCACTATTGTAACATCCTATGTGCGTATGAATGTTGAAATTTGTCCAAGTTCATGCAAATAACCAATGTTACGAATATTTGTACACATCCCTACTCTCCACAACAGACGCCCCATGTAGGGATGTGCACAAATGTTCGTAACATTTGATATTCATATGAATTCATATGAATTCAGACATTTGTTTATGAGTTGAATGTTATGACAGTCATACATTGAGATTTGTATTCATACAAATTCAAGAACCTGGAGATGTGGGAAAGTGGTGGTGCCAGTCACATCCGCAATGGATATAGAGTTCATTCAACATGAATTGAGAGCAGACTCAAAGTGGATTCAGAGTGGGTTTTTCGCTTTCAGAGCGGATATGTTATGGGATGCATATCAGATATGTATTGGATACTTATGGATATGTATGGGACATTCATATGAATTTGTATGAAATCACCCTTGGCCCTTTCTGTACTTACTTGTTGATCTGCACCAAGGAGTTATCAAGAACATATTGTCTATACAGGAATAGAGTAGATCCGGATCAGGTAAATGTGGTCTATATCCAGGCTAGCCCGCTTTATCACACATTTGCTGTTCTAAGGCCCTCTGCCTGTGGCTGATGCGGATCTAGCTAATGCAGATCTAGTTAATATGGAACTAATTAGGGGTGTGCACAAATGCAATTTTCAGATTCAATTCAAATTGAATGTTCAAATGTTCAAATTCGAACAAATAGAGAAAAAACATGTTTTTAAGTTCAAATCTGATTCAAAAACATTTGTATTTATTCATACAAATATTTGATTCGTATTTGAAGATATGAATGTCAACAACATTTGTGTCTGTACGCATCCATACACATCTGTACCCATCCGCACACATTCATACCCATCATACTTTTATCTCATATGCATTCTGTTTTCTTCCTGTGTGTATCCGTAAAAATGTGTACGGATACAAATAAGATGCATACAGATATGTATGGAATGCGTACGTATCCATACACATACTAATGTCCAAATAATTCATATGAATGATTCAAAACATTCAAATTCATTCTATTGTTTAAACGAATGTATAGACATTCTATTTGAATTTAAATGTCCGAATTCAAACAAATTCAATCAAACTTCGAATGTTTTGAATTTTCTTGCACATCTCTACTTTGTATGCTATTTGTATGGGATCCGTAAGCTATTTGTATACATTCATATGGGATTCGTATGGGATTGAATATTCATATCGAATACGAATCCTACCACATTAGAAGGGGCTCTATTTGAATGAATACAAATTTTCTTGTGCTTGGTTTGATACAAATCAAATTTTAAAAAAGATTGTGCACATTGCTACTCTGATAGTCTTTGTCCATGAAAGCTGCCAGCACACTCACAAGCACACAGCTGACAAGAGGTTGCTCAGCAAAGGTACAGCCCAAACGACGTCAGAAAAGAAGAAATCCAGAAACAGTCCAAGTCCAGGGTTAACGAGAGTCATACAAACAGTCCAGTCTGAGGCCAGGGCAGCCAGAAGGATGGTCAACAGGTACGTTCCAAGGTCTAGGGTTTCCAAGCAGTCCAGGAGTCAGATACGGCAGCTTTCCCTTAAAATAAAAAAAATAGTTTCTGACAAAGGGCTTGGGCGTCTGCCCAGTGTTTTATCTTTACAGTTGATTTCACAGCTGTAGGTGATCCGCATGTCTCTGGGCAAGTCTTCTTGATCTTCTTAAGCCTTCCTTCTCTGCTCTCCTTTGCTTAAAGCTAGGGATCTCTGGGCTCTCCTGTTCCATGTCTCCCACATCCTGCACCTCTGCTGTGCTAGGGCTGGGCTGCTGAACCCCAGGCTCCAATGGGGCTGGGGGGGTCAGAACTGGGTCCTGGCATCACCTCAGGTTCCTCCTGTACCTCAGGAAGTGAGTCCTCCTCATCCTCTGAGTCAGCCTCCTGGCTGACCATGACAGTCTTGGGAGGTTGTGATATAGAGAAAACTTGCCAGCGCAGAATGGGTAAAAAATGTTTGCCACTATATTTGAAGAATGACCTCTCCATGTGAAGTGAAAATGTTTGTGCCTTTGTTGGAAGCTTTGTTACGTTTGTGAAGGTGAATTTGTCGATTCAGAATGGATTCAGCAGTGTGACCGATGGCAGCAGGGATTGGACAGGGGTGCTACATTCGATGAACATTTGAAAGGAATTTGAGGCGTAACATATTCAAAGTGGCTCCTTTTGCATGAATGTGAATTTCTACCCCATTCGTTTCAATGTGAAGCAAACCGGGGGTGGGGGGTTAATATAAAGTTTCAATGTGCTTGAGGTAAAGTTTGCTTTTGGTTTAAATATATTCAAACTAAATACTACCATCCCTTCACAGCTCACATCACCAAAGAAATCAGCTAGTTTGATTTTTCTCAAGAGTCTTTGCATATCAAACATGGCATGAAAAGAATCATGATTGAGACAGTGAATGCGGTATAATCCTTTGGATAGAAGATGTATTTCTTCAAGAGATAAAGATTTGTGTGATATAAGGATTAATAATGGGGTCTGTGGCCCTTTGTTTTCCTTTTGTAACAATGTTCAGATTTTCTGGTAAATTTCCCATGGTTTAAAAGTACAGAGTTCTATAAAAAAAGAGAGAGAGATAATGTTTGGCATAGTTTGTGTTAAAGGGCATTATGGCTGCTTCCAGACTTGCTTATATTGTGCAGTGAAATGCGCAGTTACAGTTGAGGCATCACATATGACAGTAGATACACTGATGTGGCATCACAGTCACTACTGCACACTTATCTTAATGCTGATCTAAGAGCACTCACTGTGCAGTATAAACATTTGAATCTTCCCGCCAGTCCAAGCAGAATGGTGAGAAGGACAGGATGAGAGCAGGAGGGCAGCTCAAATGTAATTGGCTGCCTCAACCCATGTGACCACGCACGCCGACTCAGATCTCACAGCTTCTGATAGGAAGCTCTAGAGCTGCTCATTGAGTGGGGAAGGTTGGTCATTGCTGCACAGCAGGTAAGCTGCACTTTTACCTTTAACTGTGGATTTATTTCATAAGTCTGGAGGCAGCCATTGTCATTCCCTGAGGAAGTACTGGTTGTACTCTCAGGTTTCAGTGTAGTAGAACCACCTGAATCACGGCTCCTCTCAATACTAAAACCAAAAGGAACTCTCTTTTCCCATCTTTTTGTATATGTGCTCAGTCTTGTATAATCTCCAGCTGAGGGTGTTTTTCCACTGACTTCCTTTAATCTGGATCTAAGAAGATCTGGATCTAAGGAACAGGTACTTCCCTTAATCCAGATCTAGTAGATCCAGATTAAGGGAAGTACCCAATGTGTTTCCACAAGTGGTCTAATACCTAATAGCAATGGGTGTGAGCCTGCCTGCTATGGAAACACTAGAGCACCCACGTGCAAATCCAGATCTACCCACGAGGAGACCACCTGTCACCCCAGGTGTTTTGGGGGACAGGAGGTGCAATCTCCATAGCTGCTCCATAGAATCTTCGAAGATCCTCTGGAGCGGCGCTGTAGAATCTCCGGAGCGATCTGCCACTAACTTTGAAGATTCTCCGGAGCCTTTGACAACGGCATTGCTCTCATAAGGGTTTTTCTTTAGAGCCTGTGCTAATCTCCAAAGGCAATTTTGGAGGGACTTCAGGGGGACTTCGAAGTTTTTTGTTTGGGGCACCCCCCATGGGTGCCCCCCTGAGCCTCCTCTAAACCCTATTGCCCAATTGTAGTGGAAAGAGGATCCCTATAATCCGGATCCATATGATCTGGATTTCCCGAGCTCTGGTGAAAACAAATGTTGCTCTAATGGGGTCTGTAGTGGAAATGGGGTTATTCTGCTCTGAGCCTAATGTGTCCTTAATGGGTGCTTCATTGGATACTTAGTGCTAGTGGAAAAAACACCCTGAGAATCTAATGATGCTCATAATATTTAAAGTCTCCTTGGAATTTTCAAAATTTCACTCTTTCTAGTTCTGAGTACTATTGGCTGGATCCTGCCAAACTGCCATTTCCATCCTCCCGGACCATGGGCTGTATTACGAGGAGCTCATTTGCAACTTGCCACATGTTGAAGGTATTCTCCTTGAGACTCCATGCCCCACTCAGACGAAAGCTTTAGCATTAATCCTCTTGCCGTTTTCACCTTCTCTTTGCCCTCCGCAAAGCACAACACATGCTAATCATGTTCCTTCGTTACTTTTTGACGGAAATACATCTGATGCTCCTATCTCTTGCTTCTGCTACATTTAGAAAACCAGTGGCATTTAGTCAATCTTTACATAGCATCAAAGCCAAGTTTTTTTCAAGCCTCACTGTAACGAAGAACCTATATTTATCTGCGAACTCCATGTTGCTTCTTCTTAACTTTCTATATGCAGAGGCAAGATTATTTGATTTCCGGCATACTCTTAGGCCATTTTCTTGACTTTCATATTTCTAAGAAGATCTCATTCCAGGTGACTACTTTTTTTTTCAAACTATGATTTTTGTGGAGTCTGGGGACCAAAATAGTAGGGATGTGCACAAATATCCTGAACATTTAAAATTTGATTGAATTTGATCAAATGTGGACATTTGAATTTGAATAGAATGTCTTCACATTTGAATTTAAACATCCGAAGGAATTTTGAATGTTCCAAACCATTCATTTGAATGATTCAAATAACTCAAAAGTACAGATATGTTTGTATGAGTCTCATATGTATCTGTATGCATTTGTGCTTATAATATGGGATGAAAATGGGATGCATACAAGATAAAATGGATGCTTACGAAATGCGTGCAGATACAAATAACACATACAAATGTTGTTGACATTCGTATCTTTGGATTCGAATCAAACATTTGAATGAATCAGATTTTGTTGCATTCAGATTCTAAATATCTGAATCAAACCAAATGTCTTGACATTTGATTTGACTTGAATTTGAATGCAATATATATATATAGGCTCTCCAGGGGGCAAACTAGGCCTTCCGGTTCTGGCCTTGGTACTCCCAGGAACCAGAAGTGCCTTCCCCAACTTCAGGAAGACATAGTTTGGGTGCCAAATCATGTTGAAAAAGTCCCACAGGTGCCAGAGGGAGCACAAGACGGGGAAGGTGCGCGAGATCTTCTGAGATCTCACAGCTTCTCCTACCTCATATACTTGATATGGTCAAGCGACTAATCAATAAAGTTTATTCATTCATTCCTACCTCACAGGGTGTTTGCTGTGGGGAGAGGAACAGAAGGTTTGTCAGTCCCCTTAGGGATGAGAAAGGCAGGGTATAAGAGCCAACTCTTCTTCTATTACCACTTTAACAGTGAGAGAACATATCAGCAAAGTGTCAGGTGGTTTTCTTCCAGCATATCTAACTAGATAATATGAAAAGAAAATAACATTACTGCTGTGTTCACTCAGTCTGAAATCCATTTCCCCACATCTAAAAGGAAAGATTGTTGTTTTTAATTTGCTTTACAAAGAATATAGTGTCCTCTGGAATAGGTTTCTTCAATATTTGTGATATCTATGAAATGTCAGATGAAAATGATTTTCAAAAACATTGTTAATGAATAAGTGCCTCAAAGCTTACCTCACTTTTCCACAATGCAATTCCTGACAATGGGTCTACTGACTGATTTCTCTCTCATCTATCCCCTTTCCACAGCCCATTTGCTATTCATCTGTAGCAACTGTTCCCATGATGTGGTCGGTTACATTTCTCACCTCTGTGTTCATGTAACTTCCTGGCCAATCAAAAAGAAAGAGAACTTTTCAGTGTTATAAAACCCTAAGTGAGGAAAAAACACCCATCCTCAGATTTCAAGATCGGGTAAGGCGAATGTAGGGAGATATAGTCTAACATCCAAGACAAATTCACCAAATGGCACTAATCTACTTTTTCTAGCAGAGAATCTTCATGAGGGGGAGGGCAAGGTGTGTGAAAAATTCTACCCCAAAACCACCTCTAGGGCCACCTCAGTGGTGCTTCAAAGATGTTTTCTGTTCCCTCACTCTCTGTCTGATGACAGCAAGATTTCTACCTAGGCCACTTCTGTACCAAAATACAAAAGTTCTCAGGCGGAAACTATGCCAATAAGTCATCTCTTCCTTTCCTTGTCTATCCACACAAGGATAGACAACAATCTACATATTATGTCAAGTTAGCCCACCAATCACCAGCAAGATAAAGTACAAAAGCAAGGAAAAGACCTGATCCTGAACCTTGGGAAACTCAGCATAGGAATAGTATATCACCCACATGTTGCACCATGACTGGAATGCCTTGTGCATGCAGTTTGCTTGACAGATTAATGGAGCTTCTCTCTGTGTTCATAAAATCTTAATTCTTTAACAAAGAGGGTAGTTTGCAGTTATATCATGACTTTATCATTTCCACAGCCTGATATCCCCAAAAACCTTTCACTTGTGGCAATCTCCAAAGTAAATCTTTAAAGCAAAATGTTCACAATAAAACTAATCTGCTTCTCTACTATGATCTCTTTTTCATTCTTAAGACCTTAGGCAACGAGAAAGGCTGTAGGTTTTCAGAATAGTATACATGTCTGTATCTATTAGCAAATGTATTTCTATCTTTGCTAGTAAGGTGCACACGAAGCAAGTCTTAAATTTGACTTCATTATCAGCTCCAGTTTACAAAATAATTATAGGCACCAAACATTTCCCTTTGCATGTGCGTGCATGAAATAAAACATCCAGATGCTTTAAATAGTATCAGCTGCCCACAGCACTTGGCAAAAGGATTGCATTTTGCATGATTGAGGCTCTAAAGGGTAAGCATGAAAGATAACCTGACATTTTAATACACAGCAAATATTGATTACTAAACCACCTTATACTTCACTTCTGGATGAGCTATTATGTATGCCTACAGATGTTTCCACTTTCAAACCACATCAAAGAGGCCCAAGATAATATATGCTAATTTCTGTACACTCTTTGGCTTCAAAACCTAGAAGGTGGCAGAGCTGCTATTTCAATATTGGTAAATCTTCTTTGGTCCAAGTGCAAAAGCCTATAGGGAAAAGGAGGCATTCCAGGTGTGTTCTGTCAATGTGAATTTCACACAGTTTAGGAGGCTACCTCAAAACATTTTCAGTCATCTTTCAGCCTGATAATTATAACAAACTAGCCCAATTTTCTACAAGTTTATTTCTAGTTTTGAGAACAGCTGAGATTAATGTAGTATCAGATAGAATCCAAAGCTGATGGAAGATGCCTACCTAGGGAACGCAGAAGACAGGCTTGATATTTCATTTCCTTTCTTCATTGCAGTCCCTGGGCCACCTTCCTTTGTGCTCTGAGGGGTCTCTTAACTCTCTGAAGCAAATGAGAGACCACTATGGGGGTGAGAAGGAAGAACTACTTAAAATGACCTCTCTATTTCACCAATAAATGCTTCTCCTATTTTTATTATTATTGCTTTAGATGTAATTAACTGGATTTTTCTTCCTCTAAAGTTTGGCTGATAGAGTCAAGGAAATGTAGTGACTGGAATTTTGGTCCATTGTCAGTTTGACTTCTTACAAGGATCAGGAATCAGTAAGGAATGTGGGTGTTTTCAAGGCCCTTTCTGCCTTATTCTGGATTAAATCCAAGAACAGAGCCCTGCCATCCAAGTGCTAGTGCAGACAATAGCAGTCCATGATAGGGGTGTGCAGCGATTTTATTTATTTTTTTTGCATTTGCATTTGAGTTGAATAGAATGTCAAAACATTCAATTCTATTTGAATGTTTTAAAATTAAAATGCTATAAAAAACAACTTGAATCTATAACATTTGAATCTATTCATTCAAACGTTAGATTCGTATTTAAAGATACGAATATCGACAACATTCGTATGTGTTATACGTATCTCTATGCATTTTGTATGCATCCCATTTTATCCTGTATGCATCCGGTTTTCATCCCATATTATAAGCGCAGATATGTATAATATTTGTACAGATACGTATGTAATATATATGTATCTGTACATTTGAATGATTCGAATCATTTGAACGAATGTTTCGGAAGATTAGAAATCTGTTTGAATGTCCACATTTGAATAAATTTGATCAGATTTCAAATGTTTAGAATATTTGTGCACATCCCTAGTCTATGAGCTTGTAGGCAATCCATGCATCAGTTTATTTGATGCACTGAATGATTGGCCTGCGTGCAGAGACCATATGAGCTGCTGGTCCAGGGCACCATTCTCAGGAACATTTTGTTGGGCATCTGGAAGCTCTGCTAGAAGAAGAATCCTGCAGGACTTGTTGACAGCCCATCTAGTCCAGCATCCTATCTCACATAGTGGTCTATCAATTGCTTCTGGGCTTCTCAAGCAGAAGACGAAGGGGAAACCTTCACCTGCTCTCAAATCCTTGCATCCTACCTATCTCTCCAACATGGAAGCAATACTAGTAGCCATTAATATACCTGCCCTCCTAGAATCCTTTCTTAAGGTTATCCAGGCTGGTTGCTGTCACCACCTCTTCTGATGTGATTACTGCCCTGGTGCATTGCTGGGTGCTTGATCCCAACAACCCCAACTGACAACTTTGGAAGCCTCCAAAAATAAGCCAAGATGGGTCATCCATAAAGTGGATGTTCCTTAGAGTTCCCATGTGACAGACCAGCCCACTGTGGGTCCTGGCTACCTGAAGGGGGACACCATGAGATAGACCATGCTCTGCAGACAGGCCATTCGTTTCTGCATGCTTTGTTTTGTTTTGTTTTTAAAACCGATTTTTAACAATGAGCATTTTTATTGTTTTAGTGGCAGAGCCTTACTGAAAACGGTGGATTCCTCGCAACATGTAGAACAAATTATGAAGCTACTGAGACTATTCGTTAGGCTGCTATAATTCAAGCTGATGGAATTTCCAAAGTTCAACACAAATTCTTTATCAGGCTATAATTATGGACTGGAGGCAAACACAGCTGAAGGCTTTTTTTTTGCACCTACCCATAAGAGATGCTCACACATGCCCCAGGGTTCATCTCATTATAACTTTAATTATATGATGATGATGATGATGACCACATTTTGCAATTGACAGATGGTAACCCTGTCAATGTTAAGCTGCTTTAAGTGTCATCCAAGGTCTTTTGGAATGGCACCCAATGTGATGATCACCGCTGGGAAAAACACTGCTGCCTTGTGCCAGAGTCTTTGAACTTTGATCTTTAAGTACTTGTATTAGGGATGCACGCAAATATTCTAAACATTCAAAATTTGACCGAATTCAATCGGATGTGGACATATGAATTTGAATAGAATGTCTTCACATTCAAATTTAAACATCTGAATGAATTTCAAATATTCTCAAACATTCGTCTGAATGATTCAAATCATTCAAATATACAGAGATGTATGTATTACGTAGGTATCTCTACGACTATCATATGTATCTGTACACATTTGTGCTTATAATACGGAATGAAAACCGGATGCGTACAGGATAAAATGGGATGTGTGCGGAATACGCACAGATTCGGATAACACATAGATTCAAACGTATTGGATCCGAATCGGGTTTTGTTGCATTCGGATTCTAAACATTTGAATTGAATGTTTTGATATTCGATTTGACTCAAATGCAAATGCAAAAAAACCATCTTGTATTTTGAAATTTTCTCTGCTTCACATCAATCCTGCTGTCTCCTGGTATAGGAACAGAAACAAGCCACATCCTCTTCTTTTCAACAATGGTGATGTCAAGGATGTTATGGTCCGAAACTTTAGCAGTTTGTATTCTGAAGTCCCATAATATTTTTGCCTGTTCATTTTCTTCCTTCCTTCCTTCCTTCCTTCCTTCCTTCCTTCCTTCCTTCCTTCCTTCCTTCCTTTCAATTGCCTGTTCATTTTCAATCACTTTTTCAAGTTTATGATCCCACCATTTCTGCGCTGCTGGCAGACTGGCATAGATTCCAATGGATCATTTTGGCAATGGTGTTGTGTTGCTGTTTATAATCAGTCTTCTTGTTGTTGTTGTAATACCATCCCACGAAGTTAGATGTGAATCGACCCTTTTTCTGCCCCATTGAATTGGCTTGCTTGGAGCAGAAAACAAAAATGGAAAATACTCAGCACAGTGCTATTTCCTGTGCAAAAGAACAGTACTGGAATGGTTAGGGCAAAAGGGACAAGGTGGGTGAAAAAAATCCACAAAAAATTGCAAGTGCAAATAGCTAATTCTGAATTTAACGTGGCAATCTACAGGAGTGATATTGACATATTTTAATATAAATTAATATTAAACAGGAATCTGCTTTCTCTCCCTTTCCTGCATGTTAGGTCACATAAGTCTGTAACATTGATTAGCAAATTAATTAGCAATGTCCCTCAAGCCCTAGGAGCTGGTCTCAGGTGTCCATTAGAATAAAGGCAGCAAGAACAAATCTGCTCACCAGCATACAAAATGAATTGATATTTTTGCCAAGACGCTCAGTTCTTGGAGCCCGCTTGTTTAATACATCCGTCAGCAAAGCCTGATGAAAAATAATTGAGTTTTGTGACTGAAATTAAATAATTATTCTGCTCTTTGAATCTCCTCTGAGGAGGAGGCCCCAGTTCCACATTTACATGGAAAGCAAGGTATACAGCACGCAGCAAAATATCGTGTTGTTATTGTTATTGCTGTCAATAAGAATGTTAGCTTCCCTGGTGAGAACTTTTCAGAATCCAGAGTGGAACTATGACCCTGGTCACACTAGGAACTTAGGATGACCTCCGGTCATCTTCAGGTCATGTTACACACATTATTTTTATTTAATTCAATTTCCAAGTCAGCTTACCCTTGTTAGGCCATTTTAACTCGGGTCCTCATTTTTACAGGACTCAGCCCATCCTAGCATCCCAGGCCATCTTCGCTTCCTCAGCTGTGAATGGGGTATGGGCTAAAGGAGGCTGAACTGTGCTGCGGTGAGTAGATCCAGTCTTTCCTTTTAGCCAATGCGCACATGCAGAGTTCATGAGGCACCTCCCCTTCTCTTCTCAGTTTGTATATGATTCCTCTATCTAGCATTTTTCTGCAAATTTATTATTATTTTTTCAAATTAATTGCGCAGAGAAGAAAAGCATATGAAAAAGGAAGGGTGCACATGGAGGTGGGGAAGCAGATTTAAAAAAGAACCACAAACACACACACACACCTTCTCCTCCCTTGAGTGACACAACAGCACCCAATAAGAAAGGAGATAGATTTGATGCAGCAAAAGGGGTGGAGAGCCAAGAGTTCTGTGGAGGAGACTAGGCCAATCATGGAGGAAGCCCAAGCGAGGCCCAAGCGAGGGTGTCCTGGGGATGATCTAGGTGTGACCAAGTACAATCTCAGTTCGAATTAATGAATAGGACATCCTGTGTTACGCTTGTGTGACTAGGGACTATGACACTGCAAAAGGCTTCTGGCTGCAAGTTTTGTCCAGTAATCTCCCAATTTTTTTTAACCATCAATCCATAATCTGTGCTCACATTCCCATACTTTTGGGTTCTCTACAAAGATTTCAACAGTATTTGGATGTTGCATGAATAAAAATTCTGCAGTATTGGAGGGAGGTGAACCCTGAAAGCTATGTGTCATCTAGTTTGGCTTGTGCAAATCCAACCTCCACCCACTCTTTGGACCTTTCTGGACTTATCTGCCTTAATTTTGGATCAGTGGGTGTGCAAAACTCATGTGAGCTTTGTGGTTGCACCTCTGAAAGCTAGGAACAAAAGTTCCTAGTTTGGGTTCTTCCTGTGAAGTGCTTTTCGAATATAAATGTCCAAATTTGGCCAAATTCCTACCTATTTTGAATGTTGTGAATATTTGCATACATCTCTACCCTATATTGATCAAATTTCTATTTCAGTCCAAAGACACCGTAGGGTGGTGACTCTAAAGCCATTTTATAGGTGGAGTACCTCAGGCATGTGCAAAGAACCAGACCCCATCCTGCAGAAATGTAGGAATGTGCACACTGATTTGGCATTTGTTTTGTAAAAAAAAAAAAAAAAAAAAAGTTAGGAAATTTATATTCGTTCAAATAGATCCTTTGAATGTGGTAGGATTCTATTTGATACAAATATCCAATACAAATGCATACGGATCAAGGATATGGATCCTATACGAAAGCATACTTATCGGATACGTATCCTATATCAACGCATATATACCAATACGTATCCTATACGTATCCCCAGTTTAACGAGTATGCAAACTATTAGTACAAATGTTCCAAAACATTCATTTTCATGTGAATGTTGGTATACAAATGTCTGAATTTGAATTCATACGGATAATGAATGTTACAAATATTCATGCACATCCCAAGGTAAGGGTGCAGCAGATGTTTTTATTATTTTGCATATATGCATACCAGACACAGCAACATGTGTATTTGTGTCATCGCACATGTGCCACCAGTCACATGCTCCTCCTGTACATATTTGACCAGGAAGTTGCGTAGATGGAGTGGACAGGGCTTAACTAGCCCTGCTGCTAGTATAGGTGTGGAGCACTTTTACAAGCTCCATGTGTCCATGTGTGGAGGGACCTCTTGACACATCCAGAACTGTTTCAAGTAAAGAAACAGCATTGATTGGTGCGGATGCACTGGGTGGCAGTTCCCCCTTCCTTTGCTACTGAACAAAGTGTGAAAGAGCCCTTAGTCTTTTGTATTGCTATGCTGAAGACTAACGATGCAATGTTTGGGAAAAGAGAGAGAGAAATGACTTTTCTTGGAGCCAGGAATGATACCAAAGATATTATCCTGCAGTGCTTTACTTTTATTGCCTGTTTCATTTTTCTTCTCAGTAATGGGCCAGAAGCCCTTTCTGATGGAGACCTGTAATTGCCAATAACGGATAGAAATTCCACAAGCTCAGACGTTAAGTTTTGTGGACAAAAAAGGTTTAAAGGAGAGAGGAGACGAATCTTCTTGCAAGAAAAGAATGTCTGGCTCATATCATTCCCATACATCTCTTGCCTTGGCCAAACGGTTGTTAGATTTACAGCCATTTCTAAGAAACTGAGAAATTGTCGTTAACAGTCCACTGAAGCATATATATGTCTAAAGGATGGATCACCTTTAATGCACAGGTTTCTTTCATACTTACATGAAACTGCAGAAATAGGATACATAACTGAATGTCCACATCTTCTTTCCACCACTTTTCACAAGTGCACAAACATTTATAAAATATTTAAAAAAATGGAGAAGGAAAAAACCTTTTCCCACAGGCAAATATATTCCCCCAATGTTTCTGAAAGCACAGCTGAAAGGTAGATGGACAATAGGGTCACCCTGGTGGCATGGAATCTGTCCTCAGAGCTACCTCAGCCATAAAAGAAGAGAAACAACTTTGAGGGCAAATTGTGATTCTCGGTTTGCTTCTTCCACTGTAATGTAGGTTGCTAGGAAGGAGGAGGCAAATTACTGAAGGGATCCCCCCCTCCCCCGTGCTCATTTAGCTTTGGACCAAAAGTGGCTGGTGACTTCCAAGACTATTTCATCCCAACACTAAATCAGCATGAATTGGGGAATTAACATTGGAACTCTTTAGAGGGGATTTAACATTGGAACTCTTTAGAGGTTAGAGGCACTGGCTAGAGAACCAGAATGCCCTCTGTGATGACTTGACACCACACACACACCCTTTGATTCTTTGGATTAGTGGTAGCAGAGTAACGCAGTCAAGGAAGCAGCCATAGAGCCATACAACCCCACTGCCTGCCAACGGGCTGGTCTCAGTATATGAACTGGACTATACCACCCAACCCAGGCATCCCACTTCAAAGGCTTACTGCCAAGCCCCTTTTCAGAAGCAGCACTATAAACACCAGTGTAATCCAACACTAACTGTTTATTATTTACAAGCAGATAAATAAATGAGGATAAGTAAGAATAAAGGTAGTTCAATAGTCCTTAAGTAGTCAGAAGGAACAAATAACTGAAAGCACTGGTACAGCCTAGCTCTCCCAAGCAAAACCTTCAAAAGGTTTAAAGGTTTAAAAGGTAAAATAAAATAAAGATTCCTTCTAATCTGAAGAAATCTTTCAGATGTTCAGTGTGAAAGTCCTTCTTAAAATAAAGATCAAACCCTAGCAGTAAAAGCTAACTGCAAACTAGAGCTGCTTCCGCACAGGAGACGTTTTCGCACGGGGCTGAACGGAACGCGGAAAAGACAGCTGAGGACACGTCATACGCATTGGCCGCGCGCGGCTTGCGTTCCGACGTGTCCGCAGCTGTCTTTTCCGCGTTCGAAATGTAGAGCACTTCGAAGTGCTCTACACGCGTTCCAACGCGGACGAGCCGCCCGCAGCCGTTCGGGAGAAGAAGCGTTCGCGCCGCTTCTGTCTCCCGAACGGCTGCCGGCGCGCCTCCGACGCCGCGCGGCTTTGACAATCAGCTGTTTCTCAAACAGCTGATTGTCGATCTGCCTCCGCGGCTGCCGGCGCGCCCCTTGCCGGCATTTGCCGGCTAAGGCAGCTTCGGGCGCTTTGAGCATTCGCACCCAGACGCTCCGGAACGCGTTTACACGCGTTCTGGCGCGTCTGTGTGTGAACGGGGAAAGCGCCCGAAGCTGGCTTAAGCTTTCCGCCTGAACGCGTTCCGTCTGGAACGCGATTCAGTGCGGAAATGCCTAGGGGCTAATTAAACCAGATCTCCGGCACCCAGATTTATTGAAACCGGCTCCCGGGGGAACCGGTTTTAATAACTCCGGATCACTGGTAGATCCGGTTTAACGGGGTAGATCCGCATCTAAGAGATCTGCGGCGTAGATCCGGATCGGAGGCGGGTGCTGTGCGGAGGCACGGCACCCGGTTCTGATCTGGGACGGACGGCCCTCCCCGACCCACCACGATTGGCTCGACGGAGCCAAGCCTGGCGAGCTGGGGGGCCTCGCCGCTGTTGCTCGCCCTTGCCCCAGAAGCTGCGGATCGCCACTTCTGGAGCCAGGGTGAGCTTGCCTAAAGCCCACCCTAGCCCACCCTGGGGGTAGCGTGGCAAATCCCCTCCTTACCTCATCGGCGTCGGCTGGTTTCTGAGGGTCGGCGCCCAGGACGCAGCGCGCCTGCGTCCTGCGCGCCTCCTGAGTGGCTGGGGCTGCTACTGGCAGCCCTTGCCCTCAGGAGGCGTTCTGAGCAGGCGCACTGTCTACTAAGGGCAACGCGCCTGCTCAGAACGCTCCTGAGGGCAAGGGCTGCCAGTAGCAGCCCCAGCCACTCAGGAGGCGCGCATCCTGGGTGTCGACCCTCAGAAACCAGCCGACGCTGACGAGGTAAAGAGGGGATCAGCCACGCTCCCCCCGGCTCCATAAGCGGCGATCTGCCGCTTCTGGGACAAGGGCGAGCCAAGAGGTAGGAGCCCCCGGCTCGCCATGCTTGGCTCCAGCGAGCCAATCGTGGCGAGCTGGGGGTGGGACATGGGTTGTTACACTTGCGCCGTGAGGACGCATCCTAAGTGGATGCGTTTTCACGGCGCAACACCACTTGACATGTGGTTTGTAAGTAACACCCATTAGTCACACACTAAGTCAGGTTAGGTGCGGACACACCCACCAGATGTGTGCTTCTTTGGCCCCGCTAATGCGGACGTGCCAGCGGCAAACCGGTTTTGCCGCCGGAATCCGCATTAAAGCCGGACTTGCTGTGCGGACACCCCTCACTGGAAGTGTCCTAAACAGCAACCCGTGTGCGGAGGCGCACATTGGAATGTGTGACTAATGCGTGCTAAAGCCCCTGTGCGGAAGCACCCCAGGGGTCTAACTTACTCAATCCAGAGCCAAGCAGCCCCCTACAGCGTTCCTGTATCTTCCCAGGTATGCCTCAAGATCTACCCCAAAGCAAGGCATGATCTCCCCTTCTATCCCCTGGCCCACAAGCAGTGAGCACAATGCTAAGAAGTCCAGAGAGTTCAGCTAATTACCCTATGATCAACCCTCTGCAAAATCTGCCAGGTGAGAGACACTGAGAGCCTCGGAGTGCTGGCTTAAATACAGCAAGATCCTGGTGCTCTGATTGGCTGGATTTTGCCACTTTCTGAGTTAACTCCTCCCTCCTGTCACTCAGTCTTGCAAAGTCCCTGGGAAATTCTCCTCTACTTGCAGCTTGCAGAAAATGCTTGCAAAGAGCCCGGAAAATAGTCCCACTCTCTGCAGCCTGCACCATGAATCCGTCACACCCTCTGCCCTTGTGGCATGTCCCAGCACTCCTGTCATTTAGCTACTATGTGGATGAAGCCTGTATTGTTGTAGGCAGGGGAAATTAAATTTATTTAAAGGAGGGAGAATCTGACTCTCTTGCATCACAACAGATGAGGCTGTGACATAAGTCTTGTCATATTAAGCCCTACTCATAGAGACAAGAGGGAGAAGGCCAATAGCCTACTTCCAAGGATGGTGAAAGCTTCTCACACTCCATATATTGTTGATGTCATTCTCAGGTGAGTGAGGGCAGTGAGGCAAACACGCATGCACACTTACGGTAGTCATTGGGGGCTCGAGAGAAGTCAGTGTCAGGTCAGTCCAAAGTCAGGGTTCCAGAAGTTTGGCAAAAGTCACAGCAAGGTCCACAAGTCAGGTCATCCGAACTCAGGGTTCCAGAAGTAGGGCAGAGTCACAGCAGGGTCCAAGAGTCAGGATTACGGGCAAAGGCGTGGATGGGTGTTGCACTAATATATTATCTGCAATGCCAGCCCAGCATGTGCTGTTCAGTTAAGTAGGGGAGGCAGCACCATGCCCTTACTGGTGAAGCTGGGGAAGATGCTGTGATATGCGCCTCACCTGTTTCTGCTATCGAAGGAGCAGAGGGGAGGAGTGCTCTTGGGGCTGACTGTCTGAGCTCTCGTCCCCAGAACTGTCTGTGTGCTCCTCCAAAACTGGCCCCTGGCTCCCAACATTCACACTGCTGTACCCTGGTTGCTGCCCAGACTGCTGTGCCATTGAAACCACACTCTCCTCCTCTGAGGAATCTGGACTGGCAGGACAGGGTATGACAACTGAAAGCATTTTTGAAGTCAGGGAACCAGTTACAAAAGGGAGCTTAGATACATAAAAACTCTGTTTGCTGTAGTCACCTGACTTCAGAGTTGTGCAATTATTTGGCTGAACTATGATTCCATCAGCTGCAACCAATATGGCCAGGGTCAGGAAATGATAGAAACTGCAGTCCAACAATATTTATAGTTAAGCCTTCCCTTGCTCAACTAATCAGAGGAAAGTCGATCAGTATATAAACTTTGAGAACATGTAGAGAGATCACAAATTCTGATATGGACAATTCAGCATTGTCCCACAACATGTTAATGCTGTTGGGAAATGACTGTACACTCCTTCCTTCCTTCCTTCCTTCCTTCCTTCCTTCCTTCCTTCCTTCCTTCCTTCCTTCCTTCCTTCCTTCCTTCCCCTGCTCTAATCATTGTACCAAATTTTCATTTATCTTTTTGTTTGTTTCTGCATAACAATGTTCTCTGCTCAATTTACATTTTATCGATTCACGTTAGCTGTCATAGCATGACGTATCAAAAATAATAAGCAGGAAGAAGCACATACCTCCTTGGCTGCAGAAATTGTTGTTTGCTCAATTTCATCTGTCTCTTAAAGTGTTCAGCAGGGGGGCTAGCTAAACAGCAGTTCTTTACAGTTGAGATGACTCACAAACTAGAACAAATTGAATGTTTGCCTCTGGCAGATAACCTCTTATTGCTCAGTGTTCCCAGATTTTATGTGCAGAAGAAAGTGGAGGGGGAAAATATTACACTTTCAAACTATCAGAGTATTTTCCTAATACTGCTTTGTGCAAACTTCAAGTCCAGTGCTGGGCCTGATCTAGATCAGCACCAGTGTGCAAATGGTGCTGTTCCAGACCATCCCTTTCTGGACCTGGCTGGTTTGGGCCACAAAGAAATGAATGCAAAAAGAACAAATGAGACCAGAAATACACAAAAATCAAACATACAACAGCCCACTGACACTGGGGGGAAAACCTCACTGTTGGTCCACATCTAGCCACTGGTTATAAGCTTTATGTATGAGGTTTGGGGTTGTATATTTATATGCCTACTTACCTAGGACAAAGCACTATCAGACTCAGTGGACATTAGAAATATTCATAACATTCAAAATTCAGCCAAATTTAGCCAAATTTGGACATTCAAATTTGAACTGAATGTTGGCACATTTGAAGAGTGACATTTGAGTTCAAATTGAATGTTTTGATCCATTCGTATGAAGCTTAGTATGGGATTCATGTGGGATTCATATATGGGATTCGTAAGCATTTCCATAGAATCCATATGCTATTTGTATGCATTCGTATATAGAATTTGTATGCATTCGTATGGGATTTGTATGGGATTGAACATTCGTATCGACTTTGAATCTTACCACATTCGAAGGGGATCAATTTGAATGAATATAAATAGCCTTGCATTCGATTCAATACGAATCAAATACCTAAAAAAATTCATGCAAATCCCTAGTGGACATTATTTTAAGCAGATATGTACAAGGTTTAGCTGTTATGACAATTTATTCCTTCTCCTGCCCATAGTTTCTATAGCCAACATTTTACTATAATTCTGGCTTCTCTCTGTTAATCTGTGCATGCACTAAGTTTAATTATAGGATTTGTGAAGCTCTATTCACTTCTCTTCTTACACCAAGCTGTGCTCTGCTCTTTCATCACAGATATCTCCACACATACGTTGTTTACACTCACTGATTATGCAGTAGTCACATAGTAGCAATTGATTAGGAGTCAATCAATATTGCAGCAATTGGCAGAGACCCACTGAGTGCTAAACCATTGATTCACCTGCCACTGGCATTCACACAGCTGGCTTCCTTTTAGCCTGCTCTTTCTAATGAAGCAGGGCAGAGAGAATATAGAGACTATTTATTTAGCATTTTGGTTTTAAAAATTAAAAAAAAAGCTTCCATAGGAAAAACCTTTAAAAAAAACCATTGAAGATTTCTTGCTGAAAGTTGTAATCAGAGCATGGGATAGTAGGTTGTCAGAAGTAAAGATCTCTTCCACACTTAAGGGGTGTTCTTCCACTAGCACTAAGTACTCACTGAAGCACCCATTAAGGACCCATTTGGCTGAGAGCCAGATGACCCCATTTACACTACAGACCCCATTAGAGACACATCTGTTTCCACCACAGCTAAGGAAATCTGGATCATATGGGTCCTTCAGGACTTATAATCTGGATTTCGTGTAGGCCCCATTAAAGGGGTCTACAATGGGGTCTTCAGCCTTCAAATCTGGATTGTAGGCAGCCTGTTTCCACTACAATTTGGCAATGGGGTCTAGAGGAGGCTTGGGGGGGGGGAGGCACCCATGGGGGGTGTCCCAAACTCAAGACTTTGGAGTCCCTCCGAAGGCAGCTCCGAAATCCATCCAGAGTTGTCTTCAGAGATTAGCAAAGGCTCTGCAGAAAAACCCCTTGCAAGAGGCAGCTCCGAAGTCCCTCGGAAGACAACTTCAGAGATTAGCAAAAGCTCCGCAGAGGAAACCCTTGTGAGAGCAATGCTGCTGTCAAGCACTCCGGAGGGTCTTTGAAGATCACTCCGGAAATTCTACAGAGGGATCTGCCGCTAACTTCGGAGATCCTCTGGAGCGCTTGACAGCGGCATTGCTCACACAAGGGGTTTCTCTGCAGAGGCTTTGCTAATCTCTGAAGGCATCTTTGAAGATTGCACCCCCTGCCCCAAAAACACCTGGGGTGACAGGGGGTAGATCCGGATTTTCAAATGGGTACTTTGGTGTTTCCACAGCAGGTAGGCTAGCACCCATTGCTATTGGGTGCTAGACCACCTGTGGAAACACATTGGGTACTTCCCTTAATCCGGATCTACAGTGGAAAAACAGCCATGGGTATCCTGGTATATTGTGAAGCCTAGAATCCCTCTGGCTCTTTGTTCCACACACTGGAGCATAACAGAAGAGGCCTTGTCCCTTGATTTGGATCTCTGGTTGACCAGATTTAACAGGTCCACCAGTGCATCATCGTGATCTGCATACCACCATGATCTGGTTTACCAGTGGACCTGTTTTGGTGGCATATCTTGTTGCACCACCAAAAAGGGTCCCCTGGAGGTTCTGGGGCCAAGAACTTTTACTCACACAAGCTTCAAAGTCCATGTGGAGGGTGGCTTGGTACAGCCATCATTACAGGGAAGATGGATATCTGCCATGCATCTCCACAGAGCAAAATGCAAGGAGCATTTAGTAATGGGGGTGGAATTGATCAGTCCTCCTGCACTCCGAACTTCCTGTGGATTTGCACACATGTTACAGTCTAATTAAATATTTGTCTGGATACTGAAATAAACACATAAACAACAGGGCTTAGATTATCTTAATATTGCTGTAAACACTTTTTGCATCCGTCCTTTAGCCAGTCTTGCAAAAAAACTTTCTAAGGTTAACTGGGTTCTGATCCATGCTTCAATCCAAATGATGTGTATTTTTGATAATAACTAGCCTACATGAATGAATGCCTGGTTTGGATGGAATATTCCAAGGCTGTACCCTCGGGGGCATGGGCATGCAGTCTATGACTGGTGAGTCATGCTGGGACCAATTCAGAAAATGCTACTGTGGCCAAAGAACCACATTTTCAATGACTCCAACTGTGTTTTCACCCAGTGAATCCAGAGGGAAATGGAAGAAGACTTATTGCACATGGGTGCCTAGTCAAGTTAAGCTGAGAGAAAATAGTATGATACAATATATCATTGGTTTATGGTCATTGTTAGGAAACAAAATACGCACTGGTAAAATACTAAGTATTATAAAATACATGTTAATTAGGGGTGTACAAATGCAATGTTTGAATTCAATTCGTAATAAGTAAAACATTAAAAAAATTGAATGTATCAAAAAAACCCAAATCTGGACATTCAATTCAATACAAATATATCTGTATGTATTTATTGTTAGGCTGGAAAAGCCCATATAAGGAAAAATGTAGTGATGTGTGCAGAGCAGGTAACTAAGAGTCAAGAATCACCAGACTGTCACCAGTTGCTGAAGGCTGAATGAAGTAAGGATTACAACACAGGGATTGTGCAAGAATTGAGTAAGATTGTGTAACAATTGTGAAATACCAGGATGTGAGTCACCAACTCTGAGAGTGGAAATGTATAAAGGTAGTCACACACGACTGTGTGTTACACTTGCTTAGCTGATGGAGACTGGAGAGAAATGCAACTGCTAAGATGTAACCGCTACGAAAATAAACAACTCTACTGAGAGCTGTCTCTGTCTGTTTGCTGGAAACTGTGGGCAGAGAGGAGGGGCCGAGGTGCTGAAACGGACAGCGACACGGCTGACAGCCAAGCCGAGAGAGAGAGAGAGAAGCAAGCCTTTCCGGGATGGCAGAAGTTTATTTTCCAGCACGGACGTGCAACTCTGCGATGGAGATTTACTACCAACGGGGGGTACCTGACACTCCAATACCCCCCAACATTTATATGAATAATTTGGACATTTGGATCTCCACAGGTACATATTCTTCTCGTACATGCCCATACACACCCCAGATACTCACAAGATGTGTATGATACATACGTGAAACGTACGTGATGCGTAAACATATGCACACATACGAATGTCTGAGTTATTCATATGAATAACTCAAAATATTTCTATTCATTAAATTCAGAAATTTGAATGTCCAGATGTTTGATTCCTATACAAATGTCTGAATGCATACAAATTCATACGAATAATGAATATTTGAATTTTTGTGCACATCTCTAATGTTAATTAAATGTTCATATCATAATTGCTTCTGTCTCTATGGAACCATAGCGGATTACACTGTAACTCCTTAACAAAAAGCCTTGGGGTTTTCAGAATCACAGTACTTGGCTTGTGTTCCAGCTGTGCCTAATTCCAGAAAGAACTCAAAAGTTCACTGCTTTCTACTTTATGGCTCTGAAAGAAGTCCAGACAATTGGCCATTACTATCTTCATCAGCACAGAAATAATTATTCTGTTTTCCTAATAATTTACCACGGTCAGTTCAGCAATTATTCACCTTTTTGGTTCAAAGTCTTGCATTTTCTCTCTTACTGAACATTTAACTCTCTGCAATTATCTTTTTCTTTTAATTTTAATTGCTTTGTCTGAAACTGAATGCAGCTTTCTCAATAAGGTCAAACTATTGTCATGATTAATGAAATAATTACCTCATTTGTTTTACACAGTAGGCAGCTGCTAGGACAGCTCAATAAAACATTAGTCAGTTTTGCAACAGCTTCACATTGTCAATTCATATTTACTTGATCATCCATTACAGCTCCCAGACCTTTCCCCAGGTGCATTGCGTAGTGATGACTTCTCCATCCTCCATCTGATTGTTTGATTATCCTTTCCAATTTAGGCTTGCCTTTAGTGAACTTTTCATTGATTTCTTGGGAGTATATACCTTTGCTTTTACACTCTATCCTGTCATTCAAGAATCTGGTTTGTCCTAAGTTTATTTTAGAGAGTTCCAAAAAGTTCAAAAATTTTCTTTTTGACTATTCAAAAAGAAAAATTGTTGGCTTTTCTATCCTGCTTTTCCCACCCATTTAAGGGGAGTCAAAGAGTCTGACAAAGCTTTCTATTCTTCTCCACACAACCAAACACCTTGTGAGGGAGAGAGCTGTGACTAGCCCAAGGTCACCCAGCTGGCTTTCTGGGGGACAGTGCAATCAAACCCACTCTGATTTTTCACCAGCACCGCCCAACTGGTCTAGTGGTTAAGGAGCCGGACTCTTATCTGCCATAGTCTACATTACCATGAAGACAGAAGGCCCCTATTCCAGGATATTTTCCAGAATAAGGCCAAGTGTAGAAAGAAATAAGGATTGGTTTGGCATGCTTTACGGGGATCAGAAACTGTTACAACAGACTGTGGTTGCTACGTTGAGAAAAAGAAGCAGGAACAATGTTGGACAACAGAACGAGGCACAAGAATAAGATGGAGCTACTCTAGAGACTGAGGGGCGTGGAAGTCTCTTCAGAGATCAGAGGCCTTTTCGCATTACAGCCGGAATGGCTGTAATGCACTTCAGCTAAGTCAGTTTGGGACGGTTTCTCCATTCACACGTACGCAGGCCAGAATGTGTTTACATGCGTTCCTGCCTGCCTACATGCGAATGAGGAAATCATCCCAAACTGTCCTAGCCGGGAAGGACTGGACAGGGGCAGGGATGCCCCTCCCAGGCCTGCCTGCCATTGGGTAGGAGCACCCAGGGGTGGGCCGACCTGTCAGGCGGCTCCCCCTAGTTCCTGCCAGTTGTACAGGACCCAATTGGTTCCTGTACAGCTGGCAGGAACCCACCCAAGCACCCACCCATCCCGGGGCCCAGGGACGCGCATGCATGCATGAAGCTCCTGCCTTCTTGCTGTCCTGGGTCGGAATGACCCAGGGCAGCCGGGAACGCACACCACATGCACGTGGCGCAGCTTCTGATTGGGCAGACTGCCCACGTGGGCGATCTGCCCAATCAGAAGCCATGCCACGTGCACGTGGTGCATGTTCCCTGCTGCCTTGAATCATTCAGACCAAAGACAGTGAGAAGGTAGGAGCTCCATGCATGCGGGCACGTCCCTGGGTCCTGGGGTGGGTGTGGGGTGCTGGGGCACCTCTGAGGCTCGCATTCTGCCCCGATGGGCCAGGGGATGTGGGACTTGTTAGCAGATAAATCAGCAACTCTCTGTGTTGCCTCAGGAACGCTGCTTTTCTTCTGGCCCACTCTCCCCCTTCTCCAGGCTTCAGCTTTCAGCTTCTCTTCGGGAGCTGTCCTCTTCAGCACCACCAGACCTCTGTCGCAGTTTAGAAAGAACTTCACGCCGACAGCCAGTCACCGAAGGGGTTTATTGCTTCAATCAATATATACAAAGTCTCTCCCGCTCTCTCCAGCGCTCCGTCAAATTGTAAACAATACATTGGCTATGCACCTACTTATATAGTTTTTACTAGCAAGGTCACAATGACTCAAATGACACACAAACTCCTGATCTTGAGTCATTTCCCTCTGTCTTACGCAAGCTGTTGCAATCCCTATGATGCTGTCACTGGCCTAGAAGAACTGGTGATTGTTTGCACACATCACCTATTTCACCTTGAAAGAGTCTCCTGACTAAGTACTAAGATACTAGGTTTAACAACTAGTTATTCCTGTGTGGAATTATTTCCCAATTCACATCTATGCATTTTCCTTTATACTGGCATTAACAGGACTCCAGTAAACTGGACCCACATTGGTCCAGTCTACCAAAGGGTCCCACATCCACCCCGGCCCATACACAGCTGCAATCAGCCTCCCTCCACCCCAGAAAGGGGTGAGGGGAAGCCAATCTGGGTGTCACCCCAACTCGATGGGACCCCGATGGGACTGCAGGAGCTGGGAGTGAGCCACCTACCCCCCGCAAGCGACCTTCACTTACCTAGCCGGGCTGCAGTTGCCATCGCGCAGGCATGCACACTTCCAGTAGACTGGGCCCTGTGGGTCCCATCTACCAGAGTTGGTGCACCTGTGTGATTGCAACCCCAGCCTGGCAAGGTAAGTGATTTGTGTGGCCCCTGTCACCTGTTCGGCCAATTTTTGGCCAATCATGGTGAGGGGGCTTGCCCACGGCTGTCAGGGAAGAAGCGTATGCGAATGCTTCCCTCCCTGGATGGCCGGGGACACTTGGAACGCGCAAAGATAGATGTAGAGCAGTTTTGACTGCTCTAATCTCAAACGCATGGAGAACACTCGAAGACGGGCTGGAATGGAAGCACCATCCCAGCAGTGCGTATGTTCTGTCTCCGCGTGTTCTCTGTGCATTCAAAATGGCCTTGTGTGAAAAGGCCTAAGGTTTCAGGCAGCAGAACTGGTAAATAGACTGCATGGAGCCTTCACCAGATATATCAGGGTGTGAAGAAGCCATTTTAGAATTCCTCATGTAACAACCGAGAAAGTAATTCATTCATTTATTTAACATTCTTTGTGGCACTTCCACTGCTCACATCCAAAATACATACATAATCGTGGGTATAATTAATAATTTCAGTGTTCTTATTTTTGTTGATATAGATAGATATCACTTGGTAATATGCTTATTAATTTTACCCCAAATTCTTTTATAGTTTGAGGTACCTATTTTTAATGGATTTTTGTTAAATAAACATCTAAATATTTCATTTGCTTTAAACCTGATTTCAGCCCTGTACTTTCCCTAATATCTCTTTGTTCAATTAGGGGAGTATTGTAATACATAATTTCTGATTTAGCTATATTAATTTTTAGGCTAGATTTTTTTAAAAAATTTTTTGGCTTATTTCAGTAAACCGGTTTTTAAAATTATAATAGTTGCTTAAATCAATATTGATTCATAGATGCATGACCTGATTTTGAAATTTGTTTCTGCAAAAAATTGTGAAATTTGTCTCTGCAAAAATATGCACATTCCTACCTAGAAATCAGAAATTATTGGTCTGGAGAAAAGAGGCACAGTTGGAAATCAGTCGAGTATGCCATGTCTGCATTCCTCCATGTATCAACACTCGGGCATACGCTATCCCAAGTTTATGCAGTGGAGTGATGGGGCAGCTGAGACATCACTTGTGGATGAGTACTTGTGAATGCAGCACCCTAGGGGTGTCCAGATGTTTGTAGGTCCAGATGTTAGATCAGCTGTGAAGGTTCTTAACGCAACTTTGCGAACACAGCCTTTGGGCCTTATCACACTTACCAGCAAGAACAGTTCCCTGATGAGGCCCATCTACACAACACCACCCCACTATTCATTCACAGCTTGACCGGGAGAAGTCAAGTAACTTCTGGGCAGCAGAGTTCTCACCCTTTTCAGAATGCAATGCTGAGAGTGCATGAGGTAGTGCAGTTGTGGCTTTGCAGTCACATGCCATATCGCAATCACCATGGCAGTGTCTGGGCTTATCCTGGTTGTTGCCTTGGCCATTGTCATGGTGATCTGGCCTGCTGTACCAGAGCTGTACCAGAGCTGTCCTAATTGCATACCAGAGGCCTAAGTGCAAATTCAGCCCTGGTTTGGGACTTTGCTAGCCCTTGGATAGCCCTTGGAACCTTGGATGGTTCCTTCCACATTCCATCTTCACCTCACTGGAATGGTATATACCATTCCAGCGAGTTAAGTGCAAACTAGGCATTTGTCATGTCTTATAAACCGGAAAATCTTTTGCTATTTTTATTTTTGCAATATGCTACTAATTTAACAATAGTCTTTCACCTGAAGCATTTTTTTTAGCCTTTTTGTTCTTTCCCCCCCTCTTCCTCTTCCTTACTTTTGTTTCGGGGGAATGTAATAGCTTGTCATCTTCTGTCTTTTATTCTCTTCTGATTTGTTCATGTTTTAGCATCCTTTTATCCTAATCATCTCTAATTTTCAAAATGATTTCAACTGTACGAATGGCTTTGAACTTCTACCATTATAAATGGCTTTATTATGCTCCTCCACAGGTTTTGATTAGTATTATGCCACTGAATAATGCAAATAGAAATGAACATACTTGCTTAAAGTTCACATCTATCTCTAATTAAAGTAAAAACGAAATTCTACAGATTCAAATGTATATAAGTCTAAGTGTGGGATGAAACATGTCCCAATCATATTTAGCCAGGAAAAGATATTGCTCATAGTTAGTTTTATTTACGGTCAACAAGGAACCCTAAAGAAATTCAAAGCTAAAACAACAAATTTAAAACAGAGGTTAAATAAAAAAAGGAGGGAGAATTAGAATGTCCATAGTCGGCCGTCATGCAGGGTACCGCGATCAAAATGGTGGTGCCCTGTTGGGGATTAGACACGTAACCAGACGGAGGTAAGTGTCCAGGCACGTTGTGGGTAGGCTACTGTGTATTAGCAATCCCTAGTGCAAATGCTAGTACATGTTAGTCAGTTCTGCACTTTTCCTGTCCAATGGATGGGAAAGCAAGTGTAGAAATGCCCCTAGATTAGCCCCCCCTCAATCCAGGTAAGGCTCTGTTGAATGCAGATAAAGCCAGATCAGCCAGGGCAAGGCCTCTAAGGTCTGCATTAACACGTGGATATGTGGGCCTACATCTGAATTACACGAGCCTTTAATGCGGATAAAGGACCTGTGCAGAAATGCCCTTTGTAAAGTATATGCGCACACATAAAACTTTGATGAGTTTCTGTTTGCAGAATGAGGAATCTGCTCTGTAAAGGTTCCAATATCATTTATTTTCAGGTCTTCGTTATTAATACATACCAAAGTGCTTCTGGATTGTTTGCAGCTGTAGTTGCTGCCAACAATCAGTCCTTGGTAGACAGTAATAAAGACAGATGACTTTGGACTACATGACTGCATGGGGCTGCTTCTCTTCATTTCCATAATGGATTGCTGTGCTTTTTACAAATGAATATTCGCACACAGTAGCTTTCTTTATACCAGCTACAAATAAGCTTCATGGTTTTCAAAGCAAGCAGTGCATCTTCTGAGCTAATCAGTCCCTGTTTACCAAATGTTATAGGCCCACAAGTGAATTAGACAATTTTGCTCAGGGTGATTTGGGATGCTTTATTTATTTGTTCCAAAAATATTTATGCACCATTGTCTTCTTTGAACATGGTGGATATTATACCAATAACAGCATTACACAAATTCTGCTAGACTTAATTTGGGGGGTTTGAGTGGAATGGGTTTGGCTGGGGTAAAAATGAATAAATTTCCTCTTCCTTCAACTGAGAATCATGGGAAGTAGATTGTAGGCTGAAAGGTGATGGAAGGGACATCTTCCACATGACTTAAAAGCCCCAGAGAAGAATTCTGGAGACAAAATAGTTGTCTTGGCCTTGAAAAAGAGAAAAACAAGCTTCTAAAATAACTCGTTAAAACATGGGATTGAGGAACAGCTCTAAAAATAAAGGACAAATTTAATATTTTTAAGCCTCTAGAATTCAGCCCAACTCTATGATGTTGTTTGGGGGCCTTTTTGCAGTCATCTTTAGTATGCTGAACCAAGAAGATCAGACTAAGTAGGCCAGACCCTGCTGGGACAAATGGCTTCTGGACCAGAACAAGATCATCCATATTGAGATGGGCTGTTGCGTTCCAGTTCCTTTGCTGGTTCCAAAGCTTACGACAGTTTGGGAGCTGGCATGGGAGCTGAAAGCTCCAAAGTTTTAGGTGAATCATTGCAGCAATGTATCTTGCACTGGAGTAATGAGTTCCATGGTGGCCCTGGTTATCCCAGCAGGTAAGTTCAGAAAGGGCCTTTGGAAAAGTTCCACCTGGAGCAATTAATTGCCTGGTGCAATTAGGTTGCCATTTTTCTGTCCTGGGCTTAACTGCCTGGCATCATTAAGTGTTCCCTTTTTTCCCCATGCTTAACTGCGTTGAGCAGAAAGTAGTGCAGGCAAGTTGCCCTTGCCATCTCTCCAGATGGTGGAAGCAGGGGCAATGTCAGGCAGGGCTAGCTGCCTGCCATAATATTTGAATGTAAGATCTCTGCCATCTATGTGATTCTGTATATATGTATATAATAGCTGCCTGTTGTTTGGAAGTGACAGTTGACTCCCCCCTCCCTGCTGGGGTCGAGTGATACATTTTGGCTCCAAGTTTAAACTGAGTTTTGAAAAATAATTACTGTTCATTGGTTGAGGGCCAAACCCCGCCCAGCTATGAAAGATATAAATATGCTGGGCTTTCTGGTCAAAGCTGCTTCCAACAAAACCTGCCTTACCCTGAGCTGAAATAAATCACTGTTCATCTTTTTAAAGAAAGAGTCTCTGGTTATTCTTTGCCAGCCTGACAGGCAAGCTCCTTTGGGGTTAGTGTCCACGTTCTGCATGAAGGGTATTCCCTGCTTTCCCTGAGGGAACATGTGTACAAATGCCACATGTGATGGGCCTCTGGCAGGTGGCCTTTTGTGGCCATGTGATTGGAGCCGGTGCTTCATTTTCATTTGTATTCCTCCTTCCAGAATCAGACCTTTGCATACGTGCAACACAGTGGTGTTTAGAGTTCAACTGTCCTCCAACTACCATTTTCAATTGTCAGTAGCTAGCTATGCTAGAAGGGTTAATGGCACAGTACAAGTTAGCTCTGGTTTATGTACAATTTCACTATTAAATGTCATGACCCTCATGTGAAAAGGTATGCATCAGCAAGTGAAAAAACAAGTGACATTAGCCATTTAGTAAAACCATTTCAAGTGTAGCTAATAATAGTTTCCTCTACATAAAGTGTTCACATTTTTATGATTATTCACAGAATATCTAAACTATTAATCAGAAAACTTTCCAAGCTGAAGAAGTAGTAAGTAACATCCCATATCATCCTTCCTGCCAGTAACTGAAACAAGAGGAATATATTTGCTGGGTGGGTTATAATAAGAATAAAACATATCAAATATTAAAACATAATTAAAAATATAACCTCCTCCCTCCCACCCCAACTTTCTTCCTACCCTTCCTCCCTAACATGACAGCATGTGGTTTAGAAGTGGGAAGCATGGGTCTTTCTGCACTTACCTGACTTTATCCAGATCAGCTGATCTCAATCAAGTAACCTGCTTGTCCAGATCTGCCCCTGAAACAGCCGCAAAGCTCGTGTGAGCTTCAGATCCAGCCCCTGAAAGCTACAATGGAGAGTTTCTAGACTCAGAGCCCCCGAGGGACCCGTTTTATTGGTATACCTTGTTGCACCACCGAAATGGTTCCCCCATGGTTTTAGTATGCTGGTGCACCTAAGCTTAGTCCCTTTCTGCAGTTACTGTTGATCCAGATTAATGAGCCTCTTAATCTTGATCACAGACCTCCTCATCATACATTAATGCAGATCAGGAAGCCCCTGTCTTGCTGGTCCAGATTCACTTCCACTGGCCAGAGCCAGAACCAGATATTATTATTATTATTATTATTTACATTTCTATCCTGCCCTATACCCGAAGGTCTCTGGGTGGGTAACAACCTTAAAACAACAGATTAAAAACAGAATATACATCAAAAGATGTTAAAAATTCAACAATCTAAAACAATACAGAACCCTTAATCTGGATATCTTGTGAACGCATTCCTTCAGTTTGATAAGAGGATCCAGGGCCTTGTTCTGGAGCATAGGAGGCATGCAGATGGCCTTCCTCTATGTTCTGGAATGACTGAAGGAAGCTTTTCAGTGGTGCACTGTGACATGCCACCCAAAAGCACCCACTTCGCCAAGGTCTAAGGCTAGAGACTTTCATCTGTAGTCTTCAGAGATATGGGGTGGGTGGGAGTAAAGGTACCATAGCAGTGGGAAGGCATGGGCCAGGACAGCACCATCGGTGCAGAAGGCACTGATGTGGCCCAGGCCTCCACACAATCAGATTCAGTGGACCTAGAGTTAGGCCAAGTAAACACAGAAAGAAGCTCCCAATCAGAGCCTTGTCTGCCTGCTACTGCTCTGCAGTTGCCCACTGGATCTCTCTGAGAAATCTACTCATAATTTTAGGCTTGATAATCATGCTGACAGCCGTATGTAATGACTCTGTTAGTCATTTCCTGTTTAATCCACTTTAAACAAAATTTAGTCTATGTGGGAAACATGTTTACAAATTACTGTGCAGAGATGAGGCATCTAAGAGAAAGCAAGACCCCTTTGCCTTCATGTGGAACAAATGAGAAACAATTTCTCATCCTCTGTCATTTTCTATGCACCCCACCCCCATTGTACTGCATTTTTCTTAAACATTACAAAGACTCTCGTCTTCTACAAAGTCACTATTTGTCTCATCCTCTCTCCGGTAAGTGCTGCACCTTTAGCGGAGTAGCAGCTTTCAAAAATGCCTTTGCAATTCAGGCGGCTTTTGGAAATTCACACCTATTTATATCAAAGTGAAGGCATGTTTTGATCACTCAAACAAACGAACAAGCAACAACAACAATAAAAACTTCAGTCACCCTATTTGTGTCAGATAATACCCTGAAATAATTATTCTGTTTTTTTTTAAATACTTTTAGCAAAACTAGATCACTCCACCAATATGACACAAGTTGGAAATCCCCTATTGATGAGCTATTGGGGGAAGAATTGAAGGGCAACTCTGCTACTCTCAGTCTGGAGTAAATTGGATCTTGTGGGCTCCTTCTCTAGAGTCCCAATCCTATTTTCTATTGATTGACGGGCAGAAAATAACTCCTGTCTGGGGACCTCTCTTTCTACCCCCTTCCCTCTCTCTTTTTAAAGGGTTGGCTTTTTTTACTTTGTAAAAGAAAAGTCTGTCTGTCCACACACTCCCCATAAAAGCACTTCTACTAACAGCAAATCTTGTATGTCTCATCCATGTTCCTAAAACCATCTCCAAGGGTTTTAGGAGTACCCAGTAAGGATGTACACATATATTCATAACATTTGTCATTCATCCACATTTGTTCAAATTTGGACATTTGTACATGAATCAAATGTTACAACATTCATACATTAACATTCGTATGAATACAAATATTTCAGACATTTGTACAAATAGTTCAGACATTTGTTAAACTGGAGAGGTGGGAAAACAGCCGCGCCACACATCTGCAATGGATCCAGATTTCATTCAGCATGGACTGAGAGCAGATTAAAAGTAGATTCAGGTCAGTTTTGACATTTTCAGAGTGTGGATTTGTTATGGGATATGTATCGGATACGTATTTGTTCGTATCAGATAAATGTTAGGAATGCTCCCTGCCTGCCCAGAGGTTGCCTAATTGCTGACTAGTTGTTGAGCATAAAATCATACACCACAACCTTACCAACCTTTACCCGAACTTACTTGATAGTGTCCAGCCTGTGTAGTGACCATTTGCAACCTAGGGTGGTCATCGGAGCTGCCGTGCAAGCTCACAGGCAGCTCCGCTGGGCTCTTAACATGACTGTGACTGTAGAGAGTCAGTGTCATCATAGTGATGGAGTCATGGAGTACACTACACAGAATATGGCGGTGACCAAAAGAGGATCAGACTGGCAATTGAAAAGAGGTGAGTGTTTGATTATGTGGGGAGTAGGCTAATGTTGACTACTGATCTCCGACGTTCCATCTGCCCTGCACCTACTCCAGCTGTGCTACGCCTTCATCTGAGGAGATAAAAAGAGGGAAGAGATGCTCACTCCCAACTGTATTTTTATCATTCATTTAGAAATTGTGCATTCCCCACATTATAAAGAGATTTCTCCTGCAAGATAACTTGAGAATTTCCACCCCGTTTCTTTTTGAAGACCCCCTTGACTCTTTTTGCATTTCCCTTTGGCCACATACTACATCACGATGCTATATATAACCTTTCAAGAAAAGAGATTGAACTACATATTAGAAATGAGCAGTACATGACATGAATCACCAGAGAGTGGCAAAACCCACAGTTAGGTATAAGATTCCTAATGCTGGACTCAAGGTCAACCATCACACCAAGGGGGGTGAGGAAATATAGAGAATTGGAGAAAGTAAATTAAGAGGCTTCAATGAGACCATAAAAAAAATCTTTAAGACTAACAGTTATAAAGGATGACTAAGGTACTTGGAGGAAGTCAAAAGTGTCTGCTATGATAGAAAATCCTATAAAAACAATGAAATAGAACAGAAACTCTGCCAAAATAGAGAGAAATGAAAATAGGAGCTGTGATCTGCAGGAAAGTTTATTTGTCTATATTTGCCATGTTAGATTCCTGACATATCCAGCTAAATTAATTTTAGATAGTGAGGCTGGGACATGTTTTTAATGGGCAAGCTTGGAAAACTAGTGCCATCCCTCCTATCAATATTAGGAAGGATGAACCAATCAAACATAAATACATAAGCGAGCCTGTATATTTCAATATATTAATGAGGGCAGAACGTTCCATTGTCCATTCCACATTCAAAATATAATGCTTGCAGATGTGCTTAAAGAGCAGCAGCAGCAACAACACTGTGAAGAGTGAGGATAAGTGCTGTTGTAGCAAAGGGCAGACAAAATTATTAAGGAGCATGGAGCACCTTCCTTACGAAATCAGGGGGATTTTCACATTTCCCTTCCCATCACATGGACAGCAAAGGAGCGCAATCAACTAACATTGACTAGCGCTCACAATTGCAATCATTTCCACTTCCATTTGTATTTGTATAATGCCTTTCCAAAAGGAAATTTTGCCCAGGGCAGTTGACAACAAACGGAAAAAATACAAAGAATACAACAAATCAGTACAACCAGTAAAAAAAATAAAAATCAGTCTCAATAAATAATCATTGCATCAAAGAATACAGCAAAAAAAAAAAAAAAAAAAAAAGAAAGAAAAGAAAAAAATCAACCTTGGTAAATAAGACATCAAAATATATATCATAAGCAGTGTCCCCTCTCCCCTTTTTAGCTCCCAGGAAGAAGGCATGGCCCAGCTGAACACAGAGGTGGATTAAGTGTCTGTTTTTCTTCACACCAGCCTCTAGGAAGTGAGTGCGGGGCAGAAGGAATGCCGGGTTGGGAGTGAGCATCTCTTCCCTCTTTTTATCTCCCCCAAGGAAGGTGTGATATGGCTGGCATAGGTGCAGGGCAGATGGAATGCCAGCATGTGAGGGAGGGGCTTCCAAAGCAGGCCGTCCTGCCTCCACTCCTCCCAACATGGCGGCTGTCGGGACATCCTGCTTCCCCCAGATCCAGGCAAAGGGACGGATTGAAGATCTCATTTTTGAGCTCTTCAATTTAAACCGGTTTTCGGCGGCGAGACCTGTTTTAGAAACAGATCTCGCTCACCGAAATACAGAAGCAGCTGCCAGGAAGGGTAGCTAATCCAGTCTCCAATGCAGAAGGGAATAAGTTAAGTGTTTTAAATGGGTCTTAACTGGGTGGTTAAACCGGTTTAACCACCCAGTGCAGAACCACCCATAGCTTTTTCTCCCCACTTTTTAGACAATTTAATTGTTGTAATGTTTATATTTGGTGTTAAATGTTGTAACCTGCCTTGAGACCTTTGGGTTTGTTTGAATTTTTATCCTGCCCTATACCCAAGGGTCTCAGGGTGGGTTACAACATATTAAATGAGCACATTAAAACCTATAACATATTAAACATATTGAAACCATGGCAGTGTCTGACTGTGGGGAGGAAAAGTGAAGGATAAAAATGCAAATAAATAAATAAATAAATAAATAAATAAATAAATAAATAAATAAATAAATAAATAAATAAATAAAGCATGTGCATTCTTTATGGGTGGAACTTTTAAATGTTTTTGGTATCTCTGGGTGTGTTTTCTTCTGTGGAAGCAAAAAAGACAGGGGAGTTAACTCATAGGCCCTTTCCGCACTTGGCCTTATTCTGGAATATATCTCAGGATCAGGGTCTCTTATCTGCATGTTATTGCAGACCAAAGCACGTCCTAGTGAGACTTGCCATAGCCTGTATTAGCATGTGGACAAGAGACCTCTATCCTGAGATATATCCCAGAATAAGGCCAAGTGCGGAAGCAGCCATAAAGACAAAGAAGGCAACACCTCACTCAGGGTTGTAGCTTAGAGCTCAAGCCCATTCTCTCTGTCTCCTTCATTCATGTTTCAATTAAGGACTGGCTAATTTGTGCATGACCCACTCTATTTGTGGGCATTGTTCAGGTGGGTCGGAACAGCATTGGAGCTTTGGCTGTGATCCATTCTGACTCTTGGGTATCAATTTCCCTATCTGCCTTAAACTAGACAAGTTCACAAATTATTTTACTTTGTTCTGTTTACCAATCAATCCTCACATGCCTATCAGAAATAGTAATTTCTATCCTAATAAGTCTTTTTGGGAAGGGAGTTCATTTTCACCCTACCCAAATCCTTTCACTCAATAGGCTAAGGGCAATCAAAGCTGGAGAGAATATATTGAAAGATATTTATCTATATACACAACTGTGCTGAGATTCATTAGAGAGAGAGAGAGAGAGAGAAAGAAAGAAGAAGAGGGAGTGAGATATGGCAGACTCAATTAGTAGTACATTAGCAATACACTTTGTATAAATAAACACGCTTGGCAAAAAGGGGGGAATATCAATAGTCAACTGGCAGCCACTCAGTATCTCAGCACTATGCTTTCAACACATATAGGCACCTTAATTAGAAGTTTGCCCATGTGCGTGCTTCACTCATTAACTGCCTCTTTACTGAAAAGAAATAATGAGGTGAGTTCCTTAATCTGACGTTAATAAATTGCCACCATTTTGGGAGGTATTTGAATGTAAAATGGTGATGTTCATTATCAAAATTATGTTTGATGAGTTGGTTTTGTTCAGGCTCATTTAGTGAGTTATTTTCACTGGATGGAGGACTCCATGCCAAGGCTGGAGAAGCAGAGGGAAAACAGATACAAAGAGATGCAATCTAGAAGGTGCCAACTAGTCCCCCAGAAAGGTATTGATCTGACGAGAGACCATTGAGACGTGCAGAGAATCAGTAAATGAATTCTGAAACTGGACGGATCGCTAGAAATACACAATCCTATATAAATATATTCATGGGGAATCACGCAGTAGAATAGAACAGAGGATCAGCTGTGAGCTCGGAAGCTCTTAGTTCAAATCTCACATCCGTGATTAATCTTCTGTTTGCCTGCAAGCAAATGTTATACTCCTGTCTCACTGGCAACAATGGATGATGCACAGATATTCCCAGTTTAGCTTTATCAGGTGGTTAAGCAGCTAGTAATGATGAGACGTCCTTTATGGATGCAGAAGATTTAAACAATTATCTCCTGATGACCAACATAGGCCCTGTCCCCAAGCAATTTAAAGTCTGCTAAAAGTCTTCTTTTGCCTCTGAGCGCCCCCATGCCAGGGTTTTTAATGAACTTCCAGAGCTACAAACAAGGAAAACGCGCAACAAAAAAAGTGCCCTTTAAATAAGACTTTCAGAGCTCTTTTTGGAAGTTGCAGATTTTCCTTGCAACATTTACCTTGGGGACGCTCCGTGGCAAAAGGGGCAGGGATTGCCGCCTGCACACACAGCAGTAACACAAGCAGCTTCCCTTTCTAAAGCTCAGAACTAAAGAGCCAGAATCATGCAGAATTGCAACATTGTTGCAATCACTATCAGGTGTGAAATGGATGGATTATTGCTAGCAGTGGATTTTGACAGCAATAATAGGGAAAGTGGTGAGGGAATGAGCAATCTTGTGCTGGACAGGGTGGATTTTGATAGCGATAACAGAGGAAAGTGGTGAGAGTGAATGTTTGCCGGCACGAGAAGCCATTTCGGGGGGCAGAAGATCTGGGAGACGAACAGAGAACCGATGGCTATTTTTCCTTTGGACTTGTCAGGGGTTGTCTTCCTGGTTGTGGCCGCGCCAAGCGCAGTCCCTCCCCATTCCCGCTGGCACCCTATCAACAAGAGCAGGGGCGTGGAGAAAAAGATGCGCGCAAAGAAAACACGGCTCCCATGGGGACGGAAGGTGCGTTAAAAACGCGCATTTTGCTGAGCCTCATGTGGATGCTTATTCCTGATTTGCATGGCACTTTTAAAGTCCACTTCAATAGAGTGACAGTAGAGAGGCAAGTAAGTCTTTTGGGGATGCAGCCATACTGTTTTCAGGCAAGGTATTGGAGAGGGTTGTGGCTTTTCAACTGCAGGCTTGCCTGGAAGAAGCTGATTATCTAGACCAGTGGTTCCCATAGTTGTCTGGGCTACGACCCATCTAATATAAGTTTACCAACTCGGGACCCACCTCTAGGAAATTTAACCGTTACCAATAAAGGACTTTTCAAACAACAACGTTTTAATACAATTTTTTATTACTTAATTAAATAATTACATCAAAAAAGTTATTTCAAATACGGTTAAATTTCCTAGAAGTGGGTCCCTACCCACAGTTTGGGAAACCCTGATCTAGACCCATTTCAATCTGGTTTCAAGCCCAGTCATGGCATGAAAACTGCCTTGATCACATGCCTTGTCACAGGGTCTCAAGTCCATGAAACTGAGAGGCATCCTCCATGGGGTTCTAATGTGATGGAAGGGACAAACGTGAAATTTGGGGGGGGGGGAGGGAAGACTCTTGGACTCCTTACTGATGCTTGAAGTAAAAGGGGCTGGGCACCCAGAAGGGCTTTCTCTGTGATGGACCTCTGTGGTTCCCTTAATCCCAGCTTCCCATAGGTTGCAATTATTTGCATAACATGATCTTACACTTCATGGTGGTTTCTAGGAACCAAACCACAATGTTGTACAAGGCATGCATATAGATTGTGGTTATCTTTAGCTTTCATTCTGGTTTTTTTTTCTCTTCTCACTATTCTCCCTCTGAAGAAATTAGCAAACTAGTTTCTACTGTTCTTATCTTTATTAACACAGTACTCTCTAAGTGCTCCCATGGTCAAGCATGACAGCGTATCTTTGTAATTCTGTTTAATTTGAGTAATCCATTTTATCAGCTAGCTTTTTTCTCCTCTCAAGTGGCCTGTCAGCTACAATCACTACCTTTTTCCTTTTATTAATTTTTTACAAAAACTGTCCTTCATTCGAAGCCAATTTGTTTAACAACAGAGAGAAGTATGTCCTTTTCATTATTTAATTTTATGGACTTTAATATAGGGATATAGTTTTTTGAAAATGTGTGTAACATTGGCTTTTCTGAAATTGTGTTATGTGGCAGGTTTCCTAAATCTACTACCTGGTACACCTTTTTTTTTTAAAGGCTCTTTTCTGTCCAGCACTTTTAAGTCCAAAAATTGCCTAATTGTGTGAAGAACTTCATGTTTGCAAAATCCTTTGTTTTTTGTTTGTTTGTAAGTGGTGTAACTGATACAGTTACAAAAAGAGAGTCCCTTTTGAAACACTCCAATTAATAACTCAGTAGGGCTTCTTCTTCGCTTACCTGGGGTGTTTCTGCATTGGCTTTGGAAACCAGTTTAATAAGATATTTAGGACACATAAAAAAGACTTACCTTTGTTCCTTCTGTACTGGAGACCTTTTGGAGACCAATTCCAGGCAGTCATTTCTGCAATTCGGCAAGCAAGATCCATGTCTAAAATGAGTCAGATTAAATTGAAAACCTCAAAAATGAGGTCTTCAATCCGTCCCTTCACCTGGATCCATGTGGAAGCAGGACGCTTCCACACATGGCCAGGTGAAGGGATGGATGTCCTGGCAGCCACCACGTTGGGGAGGGTGGAAGCATGACGGTTTGCCTCCTTCCGCCCTCCCCCGCACACCACATGCTGCCGGAAATATGCGGTGACTGGCAGCTGCCTGCTTCTGTCCTGCAGCTCTGGGGTGGTGTCAGCGGTGGGGGAATGCAGCAGACTTTTCGAATGGGTGCTGTGGTGTCCGCACAGCACCCAGACGATCTATCCTGCTGGATCCGTCTTCCCTGCACGTGTGTGGACATGCGGAGGCTCCGAGAATCTGTCCCTATTTGGAGCGGATCCTTGGGAGGATGGTTTGCTGAAAAACAGATCTTCTTAGATCCATTTTTCGGTGGCCAATGTGGAAAGACCCCTGGAGCCCAGTCCCCAGGGTATATGTAGCTTTCCTACAGATCCTCTCTTCCACACTAGAGTAGAAGACAGCGGCCCCTCCCCTTCCTTGGGCCCCTTGATTGTCATTGGGGTGGAATGAAGCCTGGCAGGAGTGTCCAAAAGGCTGCCTATAGTGGGACACTGTTTACCAGCATTCCAGGTGGCTAAAACAATCCAGGGAGGCAGGCTGAAGGCAATTTGTCTCTCTGTTCCTGTTTAACAGGGTGTTTCGCAAAATGGGTTCCCAGAAATAACCTAAGGCTAGGAACTTTAATTCTTAGCACTCAGCAAGCACTCAGCACTTTGCCTGGCCCTTTGGTTAAATGAGGTTACATTTCTCTTCCCACTTTCAAACATTGTTATTGTTTTACTATATACTGTTGTTGTTTTAATATATATATTTGATTCTAAATGTTGTTACCTGCCCTGAGACCTTTTTAGGTATAGGGTGGAATAAAAATGCAAATAAAATTTAAAAAATGGATGGGCAAGTGGCTGTTTCAAAATATTCGAAACAGCTACAGACTCTTATGTCAGATCCTGGTAAAGCTGCATGACTTTGCACAACTCTTAGGAAAGGAGAGAGGAGCTGTTACCTGGCCTCACCTATGTTGGAGTCTCTGGGCAGATATGCAATTACATCACTGGTATGTTTTATCATGCTGGATTTTAAATGTACTACTTTATTATTGTTTTTGATACAGTTTTTGATATGTTTGTTTTTAATGGTTGTTAGCTGCCCAGAGACCCTTGGGTATGGGGTGGGAAATAAATAAATAAATAAATAAATAAATAAATAAATAAATAAATAAATAAATAAATAAATAAATAAATAAATAAATAAATAAATAAATAAATAACAATATCATTAAGAGGCTGGTCCCAATACCATAAGAGGCTGATGGGGCTGAGAGTGGGTGTTTCAGTACAGGCCTTTTAACACCCATTAAGGACACATTGGGAAACCCGTGTCCGCACACACGTACCTATTTAGCACACTTCTGGTGAGGCGCGTCCGCACAGTAACACCCATTAAGCACACATTTGGAAAACCGCGTCCGCATAGCCGGACCTATTTAGCACACTTCTGGCAAGGTGCGTCCGCACAGTAACACCCATTAAGCACACTTTGGGAAACCTGTGTCCGCACAGGTGGACCTGTTTAGCACACTTCCGGTGAGGCGCGTCTGCACATATCTGTCTCTAATGTGTGCTTAATGGGGTTTAACTGAACACCACATTGAAGGTGGGCTTAATGGGTGTTTTGCTCTAAATCCGCATTAACAGAGGATGTGTCCGCACACGGACAGGAGAGAGAACACATGGGGCGGGACAGGAAGTCACCATGTTGGCTGCCCCATCCCATGTGACATGTGCCTCCGCGCAGCACCTGGGTGATCCGGCTGCCCGATGTGGCCTCGCCACACCAGCCCCGCGCGTGTGCATATGTGCATATGTGTGGGGCCTCCAAGGACCTGTCCAAGGAAGAATGGATGGCCGAAAAATGGATCTTTTTAGAATTGTTTTTTGGCGGCAGGCACATAAGCACCCTGAATTGCATTACAAGTGCTGGAGTAGCCCCATGCTTGTACAGCAGCGTCTGTAGCATGAATGGCCAGCTTGGATCACCATGACAGAGTGGGCATTCAGACACATAGCAATATCCTATGTAAACATTTGAAGACAATTTTTTAAAAGAGATGCTTGAATTAACTTTTTTATTATATATATTTTTTCAAGATTAACCAAGGCTGTATTCAGGCATAGCATAAGGGATGCCTCAGAAGCACCTCAGAGAGATGGTGTTTGGCCCTTGTTTTCCCAATCCATCTTTTCTAGCACAGGATCTTCAGGAGAGGGGGAAGGGCAGAGTGGTGCATGAATCACCCCACTTCAAAGCCTCCTGTAAGCAATCTCAGAGAGAAGAAGCCTCAAAGATGTTCGTTTGTTTTTGCTGGGTCTGATTACAGCCTAATTCTTAATCTGGTTTATTTTCAAACCAGCATCACTATAGTGAATAATTTAGTGTTCCCTTAAATTTTTCACAATGTTCAGCTAGTGTGAGGGAGTTTGAAAGCAATATGCAGGAGAAAAAGAATTGTGATACTCAAAATGATACTCTTTCTCAAGCCTTCACTGCAAAAGACCTCGATATTGGTTCTAATTGACTCTTGAAACAGCAATTAAGTACTTAACAGAAGAACATTTGGCAGGCACTTTTCGAAGAAAGGGTATAATCTCAGTGATCTATGCTGTTCTGTGTTTGTAAACCATCGGATGTGATGAAAACCAGGGTGGGAAACAGAGCTCGAAACACCAGTCGGTTCTTGAGATTAGAAGAAAACCTGGACTGTTTTCTTCTGATAAGGGAAGCTGAGTTATATGGGCCCTTGCTGCACTGGGCCGTATTTCATATTATTGGTGCCACCAGACTAGAAGAGAAGCAGCAAAGCAAGTTGGATGCTTCCATCCACTTTCGTAGGAGTCTGGCATTGCCCCAAAACCCGCAAAGTAAAAAGATCTTTTTATTGCATGCTTACCCGTATTTCCTGCACTCCTATTGCCAGCAAGAGAGCTTCCCATCTGCACCAGAAATTCAAAAGCTCCCAATCCTACCGTCAGGAGGACAGGAAGGAACTCACATTTGAGGCAGAGCAAGGGGAGTGTCTGGAGGCACCATATATCCTGGAACAGAGTCATGCCATCTGTATGCTAGTAGTATACCAGATTATTTCCTGGATGCGGACTGCATGTAGCTGGGGATCTGTATTAGGGATGTGCACAAATATTCATAACATTCGTTGTTCGTACAGATTTGTACAAATTCAGACAGTTGTACACGAATCAAACATTACAATATTCATACATTGAACATTTGTACAAATACAAATGTTTCAGTGCTTTTGTATGAATAGTTCAGACATTCATTAAACTGGGGAGGTGGGAAAGTGGCTGGGCCAGTCACATGTGCAATGGATCTAGAGTGCACTCAACATGGATTGAGAGCATATTAGAAGTGAATTCAGGTCAAATTTGGACTCACAACGGCAATCCCCCTCTGTGAGGACAGAGGACCTATTGAGATGGTCTGCCCCCGGAGACTTATGGAATCTCAACGATTCCTGAATGCCCTGGGGGATTTTCTAGTTGGAATGTCTGGTGCTCCTGTCAAAGCTCTGGCCTCTCTCTGGAATCGGGAGATGACCAGGGCTATTGACATGATTGTTCCCAAGTGCCCTCGGCCCGCCTGTAGAGCCCAGAAAGCTCCTTGGTATTCCATGGAGCTCCGGGCCATGAAACAGGAAGGTCGACGGCTAGAGCGCACGTAGCGTAAATCTGGCTGCGAATCTGACTGAACACGAGTTAGAGCACACTATCGTGCCTACCACGTGGCGGTGACAGCGGTGAAAAGTAGTTTTTTCTCCACTGCCATTGCGTCCTCGAGTAGCTGTCCAGCAGAGCTCTTTAGAGTAGTGAATGGCCTTACTAAATCTGGCCCGATGAGGCGTGAGCCTCAGCCATCTAATGTCTGCTGTGAAAGTTTCGCAAAGCACTTTGAGAACAAAGTTGCTCAGATTCACAGAGGGTTAGATGTCACAATTGGACGTAGTCCGGGGGAGGTGTCCAGAGAACTATCTGGTCCAATTATCTTGGATCAGTTTCATTTATTGCGGCCTGAGGACATGGACAAGCTGCTTGCAGGGGTTCAGCCGACAACATGCTCCCTGGATCCCTGTCCTTCGTGGCTGATTAAAGCTAGCCGGCAAGGTATGACCGGGTGGATCCAGGAAGTGGTAAATGCCTCTCTGAGGGAGGGGGCGGTTCCATTGGCCCTTAAACAGGCTGTGGTACGTCCCCTCCTGAAGAAGGCCTCCCTGGATCCAGAAGACTTAAACAACTATCGCCCAGTGGCTAACATACCTTTCCTAGGCAAGATTCTGTTGCTGTTCAGCTGCAGGCATGCTTGGAAGAAGCTGATTATCTAGACCCATTTCAATCTGGCTTCAGGCCCGGTCATGGCAGGGAAACCACCTTGGTCGCCCTGGTTGATGATCTCCTCCAGGAGAAAGACAGGGGGAATGCCACCCTACTGGTTCTCCTGGACCTCTCAGCGGCTTTTGTTACCATTGACCACGGTAGCCTTCTGGAGAGGCTACGGAGTTTAGGAGTTGGGGGCAATGCCTGGCATTGGTTACGCTCCTATCTCCAGAGCCGATCTCAGATAGTGGTGATGGGAGAGACTGAGTCGACACCCTGGGAACTCACTTGTGGGGTTCCCCAGGGGTCAATCTTATCTCCCATGTTATTTAATATCTACATGAAGCCACTGGGAGAGATCATCAGGAGATTTGGAGTGAGGTGTCATCAATATGCAGATGATACCCAGCTCTATCTCTCTGTGCCATCTGAATCAGAAGAGGTGGTTGAAGTGCTTGAAAGGTGCTTAGAGGCGGTAATGGGCTGGATGAGGGCCAATAAGTTGAAGCTGAATCCAGACAAGACAGAGGTGCTGTGTGTTACAGGCTCTCAGGTCCAAGTAGTTGGGAGATACCCTGTCCTTGATGGGGTTACAATATCCAGGAAGGGACAGGTGCGAAATTTGGGGGTACTCCTGGACTCTGCGCTAACATTTGAAGCTCAGGTGGAGGCTGTGGCCAGGAGTGCCTACTCCCAACTACAGCTGGTGCGCCAACTGAAACCTTTTTTGGGCAGAGATGACCTGGCCACAGTTATCCACGCTCTGGTAACCTCCAGGTTGGACTACTGTAATGCACTCTACATGGGGCTTCCCTTGAAGACGGTTCGGAAGTTGCAGCTAGTGCAAAATGCAGCGGTCAGGGTGCTGACAGGAACATCTAGCCGGACACATATCACGCCGGTTCTAAAAGAACTGCACTGGCTGCCAATCCACTATCGAGCCCAATTCAAGGTGCTAACTCTGACTTATAAGGCCCTAAATGACTTGGGCCCCAGATATCTAAAGGAGCGCCTTCTCCCATATTGACCTGCCCGTGTTTTAAGATCTGGAGGGGAGGCCCTTCTGGTGATCCCTCCACCTTCATTAATTAGGCAGGTGGGTACCCGGGAGAGGGCCTTCTCGGTGGTGGCCCCCAGGCTGTGGAATGGTCTCCCCCTTGAGGTGTGTCAGACCCCTTCCTTGTTCCTATTCAGGAAGGTGGTGAAAATGTTCTTCACACAGGGCTTTGGTTAAATGTTCCCCACACTTCCCCCACTGAAAATCATTGTTGTTTTTAACTATTCTTGTACTTTTTAAAACTGCATTTTTAAACCTGTTTTGTTTTTAAACTTGATATTGCATTTTTAAACTTCATTTTTTTTTATACGTCTGTTCTTAAATGTTGTGAGCCGCCCAGAGACCCTTGGGTATGGGGTGGCATATAAATGTAAATCTAAATAAAATAAATAAATTTGATGCTTTCAGAGCTGATTTGTTATGGGATATGTATTGGATACATATCTTAGATACATGTCAGATACATATTTGTTTGTATCTGATACGTATTCATTTGTTTCCAATACATATTTGTTTGTTTCGGATATTTGTACGGATTTGTACAAATACATTCATATCAAATAGAATTTTACCACATTCGAAAGGGTCTATTCGTAGGAATATCAATTTCCAAACATTAGATTCATTACAAAGCAAATGCCAAAAATGTCTGTATATTAAGACTGATGCCATTTTACCATGGGCCAGCATGCTATGAAGTAAAATAGTCTGACAAACCCTGTGTGTATACAGAAACATTGTGGTGAGAAAGAAGGTAATTCACTGTAGGAACCACTTGCTTTGTGATCCACCTCACAAACAGTGAAAAAAAAAAGAAACAATTTCATCTGGATTCCCAGCCTAAGGAGGGTGGGGATATGCATTTATGTTCTAAACCGGTGATGGCCAACCTATGACACGCGTGTCACAAGTGACACGCCAAGCCCTTTTAGGTGACACACCTGGTGACCCTGGCACCTGGGCATGTAGTGCTTGCTTGTTCTTGAAGTGTACGAAATGCCAACTGTCAATTGAAGATTTAGCAAATGTAAAGAATTATTCATTTCTGCTTCTAATAACATACATATATAAAAAATATAACTTTCTTACTAGAGCTACAAATATCACAAAATTATGGATATTTCTAGAAGTGACACAGCACCCGAGTTAAGCTAGGTTTTCTTGTGAATTTTGACACACCAAGCTCAAAAGGTTAGCCATCACTGTTCTAAACATTCAAAATTTGATTGAATGTGGACATTTGAGTTCAAATAGAGTGTCTATACATTAAATTTAAACATTCAAATGAATTTCAAATGTTCTGAAACATTCATTCAGATCATTCAAATGTACCTACGTGTTACATAGGTATCTGTACGAATCTCATACGTACCTGTACACAATTACGGTGATAGTATGGGATGAAAACGGGATGTGTACAAAATGAGTACAGATGCATATAACACATACCCATATATTCTGGTGTATAAGACGACCCCCAACTTTTCCAGTTAAAATATAGAGTTTGGGATATACTCGCCATATAAGAAGACGACACCTGGTGTATAAGATGACACCCGACTTTTGAGAAGATTTTCCTGGGTTAAAATGTAGTCTTATACACCAGAACATACTGTAACTGTTGTTGAAATTCGTATCTTCAGATTCGAATCTTAACATTTGAACGAATAGATTCAAATGTATTTGATTTGAAATGGATTTTGTTGCATTCGGATTCTAAACGTTCGAATTCAATAGAAGTTTGGATGTTCAAACATGTGTGCACACCCCTAAAGGAGAGTAAACACAAATTCAGGACCAATCGCATTTGACTGCATGTATGTGTGTGCCTTGTGTTTTAAAGAGCTTCATTGTAAATTGATCCAGATAGATCAAGCATCTTAAAAAGGCGTAGCTGATGTCCAACCACATGGGTGGAGAATGAGGCAAAGTGAGCGATCTGCTATATGTTGCTAATAATTATTTTCTTGTAAATAAGAAAATAAGCAGCTGTATCTAAAGTTAGAACTGAAAAAGCAAAACAAAACAAATGTTTGAATCAGTTACTAGGAACAACCTCCTAGATAATCAATATCCTTTGTGGATGAACAATTCTGTCTTGTATCTGACACAGAGGAGAAAAAAAAAACACTCAACAGCCTTAATTGTATGAATAAAAGGCTTGGGCTAATTGCTCGTGCAATATTACCACAGCAAAACTGCAGGCAAAATAATATTAGGAGGAGGGAGAATTAATGGTCGGAGTGCTGCAGATAGGCACTGACACTTACTGAGCAAATGGTAATTATGCTAAATTATTGGGTGAAACGTTGGACGCCCAGGATTGCACTTACCCACTTTAATGGGTTTGCATGAGAATGCACTGGATGGGTGGAAAAAGAGATTCTGGTTGATCATAGCTTTCGGGAGTCATGTGCTGAAAGGATGGCTTGGACATCTGTTGGGTCAGGGCCAAACACATGAGGACGGAAGCTCATGGGCAGCTCCCATGCAGACTCAGCTGCTCTGAGGGTTGCCTTTCTTCAGGGTGGGAAGAATGACTCTGCAGGTAAATGGGGTAGGTAAACTTACCCTTACAACCCTCCTCATATTCCTACTTGTGCTTGCACCTTGGCAGAGGATGGGAAAAGCACATCCCCACCTGGTGTGCACTAGCATTCACACTTGTGAATTCTAGTCCAGGCCAGAAGAACCCCCGATGCAGCCACAGACCTACCTGGGTCTGGAAGTGTGTCCGGGCTCCACCACTTTCTGAGCCAAGTCTGGCAAGGCTGTGTCGGTGCCATCAGCATGGTAATGGAGACACGCTGTATGTGTGCAGTTGTGTTTGGGGTCATCGGATGTGCCAGTGCACTTGTGCAGCACCTCAGACAACCCTGGGGACCAGCAGAGGTGCAAATGGTTGCTCTTCTGGCTGGAATAGGTAAGGGTTAGGACACATGTGGTGGGCGATTTCATGCACCACCACTCATAGTTTGCTATGGTAGCTTCTGGGATGACAGGAGACATCCTGGGATAGGGAAACACCTCTTGCATAGGGATGTGCATGTATTTGGTGTGTGTGTTTGTGTGTGTGTGAATTGAATTGAATTGAATGCAAGAAATTTGTTTTTGTTCAAACAGATCCCCTTCAAAGGTGGTAGATTTCAAATTTGATATGAATGTTTAATACCAGTACAACTGTTAGATATGAATCCCATGCAAATCCTCTTTGTATCGGATAGGTATGCCCTATATATCTGCTCTAAATGTGTCAAATCAGCCCTGATCCGCTTCGAATCCACTTTGTACTAATGTTCTGAAGCGTTCGATTCGAATTTGAATATCAATCTTTGAATTTTCCAACACTCGATTCAAATTTGAATGTCCAAATTTGGACAAATTTGTATGAATATTGAATGTTATGAATATTTGAGCATTTCTGTATTCCTGCAAATGCAAATGGTACTTCCCAGAAGCTACCTCACTGTCTACTAGCAGGCCAAGTGCAAATTGGCCTCTAGTTTTGCACCTTTGTCAGTCTTCTGATGGATTAGAAATGTGACCAGAACTGGTCACTTTCAGTTCATGGGAAAATGGACAGGCAGAGAAGCAACACAGCCGCAAGGAAAGTTTCTTCTCATGTCTGTATTCCCCCTCATAGCGACAGTCACAGTGAGGTGATTTTGATGAGTCTGTCACACTGGCCTTCTGTGGCATCCCCCAGAGTGTTTGTTTTGGAGGGCTCAATTTTCTTTTTTTCTTTATATTAAGGATGTTAGTGAATGAGTTCCTTTTGTTATTATGAAGCAAATGAACCCATCACAGAGCACCAGGTTTGTAAGGTCTCACACTTTGCAAGCCTAGCCTTCTACAAGGTAAGGGGAAAGCAAGGGACAGTTGGGAACACGTGGAGATGAAAGGTAAAACTCGTCTGCCTCCATTGCCTTGAGACAATGACCTAAGCTGACCCACTGCAATCTGTGCTTCTGGGTGATACACACCGAGCTTGAATGGTATGGAAAAGGGTTTCCTGTTGTTTTTCATTTTGTTCAAGATTGTTCAGGGGTTGCACATAGCCCAGCAGGTACAGTAATGCACCACACCATGATATCAGGGTTGTGCAGCCACATAAGGTGCAAAGCCAGGTTGGAGGAGAAGCAAGGAGGCTGGGAGAGATGGGAGAGATAAGTGAATTTTGCCTTTCATTTCTGCAAATGCTCACCTTACATACCTGGTCCTCTTTTATGGGTTGGTATCAGGCAAAAAATGTGACAAACTCATTCATGCCCATCTGGGTATCATCTCCTGGCTGGAGAAAGAGGCAGGATGCTTCTGAAGGCCATTCACAGGCGAAGGTTTTGCCTTTGTCTTCTGCTTGAGAATGCCCAGAACCAATTGGTGGATCACTGTGCAAAACAGAATGTTGGGCTACATAAGCTGTAGTCCCATCTAGCAGGACTCCTCTCATGTACCTAAATGCCAATTACAGGGGACTGAAGAACAAGTGAAGCTTCTGCTTTTGTCTTCTGCTTTGATCCAGAAGCAACTGGTGGGCCACTGTGTGAGACTGGATGCTGGACTAGATGGGATGTGGCTTGATCCAGTAGGGCTTCTCTTATGGTTTTTTTTATCCCTACTTTATACTGTCTTGAACTAAAGGTCCTGATTGACTAAGAATCCATTTTAATTACTATTAAAATGTTGTATTTAAAATTTATATAGTGAGAGAGAGAGAAAAAATAGGGCATGTTTACATACTGAACAAAGTTTATTCTGAAATTAAAGTTCAGAAGCCAACTGATCTATTAGCAGCAAATAAACACAGTTGGAGGGATTTACTTCCTTTACTGAAGATGAGTTTCTATTTTGACAGCTTTTCCACTTTTGGTCTCTTCCTCTTAGGGAAAAGCATTCATAAACAAACGTGCGATCAGTCTTTCAAATACCTGGGTAATAATAATAATAGATCTGCATGTACTATACAGCAATACACCTTAACATCCTAAGTTCTTGGGAAGAACTTGATGTACGATGAAGACCAACTCCAACTAGTGATCTGATAGTTGTGTATTGTGTAATAATAATAGAAATTAGGACAGTAGCATTTATTTTTAAAAGGGCCTTGTAATTCCTGCTAGGATCTGCTTCCTTCCATCTCTTCTATTGCCTGCTACGCACATACACATGGTCTGACACAGGAGTTTAGAAACTTTGAAAATCTCTCCCTGGTAGTGAAGGGAAAAAAAGGAAAGGGGAGAGTCTTAGCGGGCTGCAGGTGTGGAGAGGTAGGCAAATTGAGAAGTTCAACATGGCTGAACTTCCCTGAATATAAGAAACACTCCATGTGATGGCAAAAAACCAAGCTTTCAATATGAATTCAAGTTTTTCAAGTTGCAGCTCAGTCTCATCTAGAATCTCCCCATTCTATCAAAATAAGCCAATTATATCTCAGAGGCCAATACTAATAGAGAAACATTAAACAAATGAAGTCACATTTTACTAACCTTGTAAAACTAAGCTGTAAAATGAACAATCAAATGACTAGTAACTATGTGAAAGCAAAACCATATTAAAAAAAACATGTCTGCTTTCACCCACATGCTACAGAAAAGGTTTTATTGTTCTTTTTTATAGTATGCTATTCATTCTTGCCCATAATCACATATTTTGTGTAACCCTAGTAAACTCACAGTGACCTGTGTTTTTGTTGACAGCGCTGGTGCATAGATGTTTGTCCAACGAGAACTATTCTCTAATCCTTTATGTCTCTGTTCCCTGCAGGAACTTGTTAAAAGAGGAAAGGTCCTTGTTAACAGTGAGTTATAACTTCTCATAAAAAGATGCATATGGACATTAATTCACACACACAAACTCACATACAAATCATTAATAAAAAGCAGCTCCATACTCTGAATTGTATCAGTAAACCAAGGCTGCATTCACACATAGCAAAAGAAAAGCAAGTTAGAAGCATCTTAGGCCCTTTCAGCACTTGGCCTTATTCTGGAGTAAATCTCGGGAGAGCAGCGTGCTGGCCACAAGCTAATGTAGACCATGGTAGGCCTCACCTGGGGTCCTCCATACCCTGCATTAACATGCAGATAGCATGTCCCTATTCTGGAATTTATTTATTTATTTATATTTATTTATATTTATATTTATATTTATATCCCGCCCCATACCCGAGGGTCTCTGGGCGGCCCACAACATTTTAAGACACAGACATATCAAATCTATATAAAACAATGCTAAAACCAATACAAGGTTTAAAATCCAACATAATAATACTAAAAAACGGAGATACAAAAACAGTAGTGGAAGATGTTCATGACAGGAAAAGGGACAGATTGGCTTGTGAATGATCCCACCAGCCACTCATATCTAAGCCATGCCAGAGCTGTTTTTACTGTTTTTCCTTTTAACGTCATGTGAACACAATCTGAAATGGTGATGGTTCTAAACCACTCACAGTGTGTGACTTCCTTTCTGCTAATCCTGTCGCACTTAGAAATTGACCCCTTCTGCACTGGGGCTTATTCTGAATTATATCTTGGAATCTGTATGCTGGGATAGACTATAGTCTGACCCAGCATGTGGATGTCGGGTCCCTATCCTGGGATATATAATCTGGAACAAGATTCAGTGCAAAAAAGGCCTTTCCCTTTCAGGAATACATACAGTATATGTCTTATAGGATAGCTTTGGTTCACATTTATAAACTCATTTCTAAATACTCATTTCTAATCTAGAGGGATCTTCTGCTATGAAAGATGCTTTTAGTTAAATTGAAAAATGTGGATTCTTTAAATGAGTAAATAAATGATAGTAGAGATCAAGGACATTCTGTCTCATATACAGCAACTTGGACCAAATTCCTATTATGTTCAGAAGCACAATTCTCGTTGTGGCTCAGCCAGTCAGCATCCATGGCAAAATTCTCCCAACACTAGGGATGTGCACAAATATTCATAACATTCAAAATTTGTATGAATTTGGCCGAATTCGGACATTTGAATTTGAATTGAATGTTAGCTCATTCAAAGGTTGACATTCAAATTCAGACTGAATGTTTCAATACGTTCGTATGAAGCTTTGTTAGGGATTCGTATGGGATTTGCATGGGATTCATATATGATTCCTTCTAGGAAATTCCAAATGACTATGCAGATCCTACATTTGTTTACACCTTCTCAACACACTGGCATCCAAGCATCACAACACCCAGATTGCTTGTCGATGGGGCATAATGTGTTTAGGAAACAACATAGTACTGTTTGTCCAGAATTTGGTTACCAGAGAAGCATCCAGACATAGTTAGCAGCATAAGAAAAACACTTATGGAGCCTCTAGGAGGCCTCAGAGCATGTTCATCCTTCCCACCCTGTGCAAAAGGGGACATGGAAGTGATCAGGAGTGATGCCCCTTTCACATTGTCCAACACTCACCTATGACTGCCTCCAAATGTTGCTGACCCATTCTGCTATGTTTGGATATTCTGGAACTAAGCACACCTGAGATCATTTCACTTTGCCCAGATTTTAGGTCAACAGTCAATATTTTAGCATGTTCACACAGTGACACATTGCTTTAAACCCAGGATATTGTATCTGTATCCCAGGACATTGTCAGGAGTACTGTGATCATATCTGATAAATCAAAAACTATTCTGAAATAATTATGGGGTTTTGACCTTGTCTGGATGCACTCTACATATATATCTGTCCACTCAGATACTTCAGATTTGGCTGCATTCAGATGCCACTTACCTATTCCGCTGTATTATTCTGAAATAAAGCATGGATATTTAGAATAGCCATGCTTTGTTCCAGAGTATCCAAATATAGCAGAATAAATAAACAGTGATTGGATGCAGTCTCAGCCAAACCCAGGGCAAATCCCCACAGCAAGCTTATTTCGCTTTCCCTAAACCGAAATAATAGAACCGGAGGCAAACGCAAATTTGCCTGTTCCCATTACTTTTAACTTAATCGCGTTCGATCCGGATTTTGAGGATCATATGTGGGGTATGTGACTCAAGGTGGGACTCAAGTGGCTACTTTTTAAAAGCTGCTTTTCGGGGCTGCCCTGCCCTCTTCCTCCTGGCATGGATGCGCCACCCATAAGGGACCCCTTCACCTAGCCTAACTGGGTGGCTGGGTGGCTGCCGCTTCCATGGATGGAGGAAAAATGGCAGCGGGCAGCCAGCAATTCTTTCCCCTCCTCTCCCCATTGCTCAGGGCACACAGCAGCAGCGGCAGCTAAAGCCCCTTTGCTTTAAACATTCACATTCAGCCGCTTTCCTCCCTTCCTTTCCCTTTCTAAAGTCAGAACTTTTAGAATTGGGCAAAATTTCAACATTGTTATCAGGTTGAAGTGGTTCCATCGCTACAGTTTAGTGCTGCTGTTAAGGGTGGATTTTTAACACTGAAATCACTGTCTTTGGAAGCAAGCTATTGGGGGAGGGAAACCCTAAACATGGATTCTCATCCCTTAAAACGGTGTTGTCCACACAGTAAAAAATGTAAAACATTTCAAGTACACGATCTGGATTGAGATTCACCACGCTTTGGGGTGGTTTAACACATGGAAAGCGTGTTAAGCCAAACTGCCGTGCGGACTCTGAGGATTGAAAACGTTTTGAATCCGATATAAGGTTGCCGTGAAGACACGGCCCCAGACACAAAAGTTCCACAAACTGTGGAAGCTCTTGCAAACTAATGACACAACAAATAACAAGTTAAGGAATTATAAAATTAGGAGCTGAAGGTAACCAGAGCAGATGACTTACAAGTGAACAGACTGATCCATCATTGGAGATACTATTATATGAAGAATCCTACAGGGGGGAGAATGAAGTTTCATCCAGACAGCACTTACTCAAACCACATCATTTGGATAATCCAGAATAAAGTGTGGATAATCCTGAATAAAAAAGGAAGCTCTGTCTGAACAAAGCTTAAAGGTTTCTCATCATTTCTAGAATATGAGAGAACATACATATCTAACAGCTTGACAAGAAAATCAAACCGAAAAATAAAGGCTAGAACTACTGATGTGCAAAACCTATCCTTTTAATTTCCAGAGAATTTTCCAGTTTTGTAATCCTAGGAAGCCTTTGAATTGGTTTGTTCTGCCCTTGCTTTTCTAAACGATTTATGGGAATCTGAATGAGCTGCAAGAGTTGATGTGAATTATAATTGTGGGCCAGTAATTCCATGTGACAGCTGACCTTAGTGTGGTTGCTGAAAACAAATTAGAGATCAAACAAAGGTCTTATCTAATTGCAGATGTTGAGGGCAAAGTCTACAACTTGGACGCCTGTAGAATGTATGTGAGTTTCCTCTATATGAAAGTCTTTTTTTTTTTCATTTCACAGGGGAGAATGCTATCAATCAATAGAAATGCCTCTCTTGTATTTCTGATGCCAAGCGACATTTCCAGACTTGTGTTCAAAAGAACAATAAAAAATACAATCATCAAACAATATCTGAAACAGTATCAAAAACAATCAGGAAAACAATGTGAAAATCTCCCCCTCTACAAGCATTCTGATTGTTTTTTTTGCCATGAAATACAACACATCTTTAAGATCTTCACTAGTAATATCTACAATCAGCTTGATGTGGTTGAGACCATCAATGTTTATGTGGTTGTGCTGAAATTATTTGGAGTAATTAGAGTGACCGAATGCAACGTATTGCTTCCATAAGTTCATTGCTATCTTGTTTCTCCCACATGAAAAACTTCTAATGATTCTGTTCGTACTACACAGACTAGAGCTTCATCACCGTGCAGTGTGCTTGCTGTTAACACATCAAACTGGAGAGCATAAATCACGGCAGCTTTCCACAAGAGCAATCATGTTTCCTTATGACAAGTGGAGCTCACAAGCTGAATCTCATCTCCTCCGTCCTTGCTTTCAAGGTTTCTATGAATTACAGAATAAATACTTGCCCCCATTCCATGAATACTCATGTTAATTCACCACTCAAAAGAAAATGGTCTGGAAAATGTGTTTCTTTTTTTTAAAAGGGTAGATAACAAATAGTTATGTCGGCCCTTTCTATACTTACTTTAGCTGATCTTGAACTATTTATCCAGAACACACAATACCTCTCACAGCTGGAACTGGCTGGCCTTAGACAGGAAAATGGTGACAGCTTGGCTGTTCCTGTCTAGCCTCTGTGTGGACCCTGAAGCTCACATGGCATCACAGCCAGCATCCAAAGGTCCCAAGGGCCAGGAATGAAAGTTCCTGACATTAGAGTTCCTAGGGGACCCATTTGGTGTGCTGCTGAAATGGATCCTCCACTAATCTGAAACATAAGGTGTTTCTGCACTGGCTGCAGAAACTGGTTTAACGCCCTATTTAAGACCCATTTTAAACCCTTAGGTACTTACCTTCCACATTGGAGACCTCTTTAGTGACCCTTCCAGGTGGTCACTTCTTCATTTTGACACACAAGATCCATTTCTAAACTGGTTCTCACCACCGAAAACCAGCTCAACGGGAAGACCTCAGGACACTTCTGCACATGGCCAGGTGAACGGACGGATGTCCCTGCGGCCACCATCTTGGGGAGGGCGGAAGCAGGCTGGTTTGCCTCCTTCCGCCCTCCCCTGCACGCCGCGTGCTGCCAGAAATGTGCGGTAACTGGCAGCTGCATGCTCCAGTCCCACGGCTCTGGGTGTGGTGTCAGTGGTGCGGGAATCTGGCTGACTTTTGGAATGGGTGCTGTGGCTTCTGCATAGCACCCAGACCATCCGTCCTGCCAGATCCGTCTTCCCCGCACATGTGCGGACACGCGAGGGTCCTTCAGATTCATCCCTGTTTGAGACGGATCTTCTGGAGGATGGCTTGCCAAAAAATGGATCTTCTTTGATCCATTTTTTGGCAGCAAATGTGGAAGCACCCATAGGTTGCCTCCAGACAACTTTAAAGCTTTGCAGCTGCTGCACTGCCACCATTCAAGTGATGATTGATTGTCCAGTCTGGATGATGGGACGTGGCTCCACGGAGGCTCTGTCCTTCCTGAATAGATTTCCCTCATCCTGTTGGGATGACAGGAAGTGGCTGTGCAGGGACTTCCAAGTATTAAGGGTGTCTGGAGGGACCCATAGAGGTGTGCAGTTTCTGTGCAACTCTGTAATCTGAATCATCCTTGCCAGTATACTGGTGGATCTGTTTTATCAGGTCCACCATAATCCAAACCAGAAGTCTTTTGATATGGATCATGCTCCTTCTGCTGCAGACCTAGCATTCTAGTGGAGGGAAGAGCCTCCAGTATTAACATGCAGAAGGTACACTTGCATGTGTGGTACACCTGCAAGTTCAGAAAGGTCCACTGTCTTTTCATCTTTGTTAAGCCCACTTTAGATGGCAGACTTATAGCAGATCAAAGAGTCAATTTTCTTTTTCATACAAATTGTATTAGTTGGTGGGGTGGGTCAGAGCAGCAGGAGAAGATGAGTTTATTCTTCTACTCAATTGATGTCCGGAGGAGAACATTTTTTTAAAAAAGAACCTGGCATTTGCTTTGAAAAAGCCTTCATGATAGCCTTCCCTTTTCTTTCTTTTGTTCTTTTTTGTACAACTTTCAGACCTAGTGAAACATTAAAGATGGGGAGGAAGAATCCAGAATGAGATGGCTCACCCATTCACCACCAGATGTTGCTAAAATACAGCTGCCATCATTCCTGACTACTACTGTAAAATTGTCTTGAATGCAATTATATATTTTGTGAAGTGACCAGTAGGGATGTGAACAATATTTTTTTCCTGTTTACTTCACATCAAAGTGAATGGGACAGGACTTTGCATTCTGCAAATGGAGCCACTTTGAAAGTGCTAGGCTTTGAATTTGCTTCAAATCTTTGTCACAACCAGTTGTGCCTCCAAACCCACTCTGAAGCCTCTAATGAAAGCATAAAAGCTTTTGCTTTGCATGCAGAAGTCAGTCTCCCAAGATTTTATTCAAACACAAAGTTTCAAACTTTTGCAATTTGTACGCGTTGCAAAGGTGACAAACATTTTTCAGCCATCCCAACCGACCAATGCCTTATAGATACAGAAAATAACATAATGACAACCACCTTCACAATGCTGATCAATTTTCGTCCTGATTGCTGCTGCTCTCTGTCTTTTGCTTTGGGGGAGAAGCCACAGAGAACAGTCCTGTGGATGCTGTGATCTCTTGCCTTTGAACAGATTGTTAATCAAGGTTTGTCTTTATCATTTTTTGCCAGAGCTTGGTCGCTCCTTCAGGCAACAGATGCTGCGGAGCTACAGTAGCCACTGGCAACTCTGGAACAAGCAGTTTGAAGGAACAGAGGGGAGGCAGATAAAGTTATTAAGGGAGGCAGGATTTTGGCTTGCGTTAAATCCCTCTTATAGAGATAATGTGTATTTTCACCCTACCAATTTATAATGAAGCTGAAAATACCAGTTGTCCTGACATGAAGCAAATCTGTCAATATTTCAATATCTGTGATAGCCAACTCTCTCTCAGCTTGTTATTTGTCCTATGGTCGCTCAAGTAATTTCTCACTTACCAAGGGCATCAGATTGTTCTTCTTTGTGCAGTGGTGGCCGATGCACTAATATTTACACCAACTGAGGAAACTCCTATCTTCCTGACCACAGACTTGCAGCTGCTAGTATTGGAGCCCAGCACTGACTGAGCAGATAAGGCTTCTTAAACCAAAGCAAAATGTAGGATCTGTTTATACTAAAGTGATGTGCTCTGGGATGGAGCATTCAGATACCACAATGTTGCTTCATTCAGGAATGTATCTCAGGATAGGGCTCTGTTACCTGGATGCTAGCACAGACTATGGGCCAATATACACTTGGCCTGGTAGTTTACACAAGGAATCCTTCCAGATGGAACATCTATACTTGAAGGATCTGTTAATTTACCAGAATGGCTCCTTCTGCGCAGGAGCATTTCCTGTGTGAACGATGCATTTTGCAGATTAGTGCTGGAGCTAGTAAGGCTCCAGATGCACCCTCCACACTTTTCCCAGGTCCTGGAGTGGCATGCTGATATGGGGTGCCACACGGTTGCCCAGGTGCTGGAAGTAAGTGTCTGAGTGGGTTGGGGAGGGTTAATATGCACTGAGCTGTAACATCTGTCACATCTGCCTGGACATTGCCATGGCAATCTAACTGTGGTGTGGAAGTGTGCTCTGTTGCATTGATACACCCATTCACAGTGCTACACCTGGAAGATAGTGCAGATGGTTCTGTTGGAGAGGCAACTAGACTTGCTGGGGCAAGCTATGGACATCCTCATTAGCAGTGTTAGGTGAATTTACCAGTGCTTCATTTTTGCCATTTCTGCTGTTAAGGATAATATTTAGCCTATTTGCACAAACCTGCTACTGAGGAAAATTGTAAAGTGGTTACCTTGTAAGTACCTTGCAAACAGTGTAGTGGCTGCTAGAGCCAGTGTGGTTCTGTCAATAACAAGCCCTGAGAGGGTGATATTAATGCCTTCCTTCTAGAGGTGTGCACAAATGCAATTTTTAACATTTGATATGATTAGAATCAAATATTCAAATGTATACATTTGTACGAATAGAGAAAAAATGAATGTATTAAAATTTGAACTGATTTGAATACATCCATATCTATTCGTATGAATACTTAATACATATGTGATGATACAAATGTTGACAATATTTGCATGTGTCTGTATGCATCTGTACGCATCAGTACACATCCCGTTTTTATCCTGTATGCATTCCATTTTCATCCCGTACATATCCATACAAATGTGTACAGATACAAATAAGATGTGTACGGATACATATGTATTGCATACGTATCTGTGCCCATACGAATGTCTGAATAGTTCATATGAATGATTCAAAACATTTGAATTTGTTCGAATGCTAAAAAATGAAATAGATCAAATTTTGAACGATTCAAATAGTCTTGCATATCCCCACTTTCTTCCTTTGTCTTTGAGCACCTGGGTTCTTTAACAGATTTAGGGGCTGTGGTTGATGTTATTTGGATGAAACATGGGTAAGCATTTGACAAAGAGTCCCATGATACTTTCCTGAGCTTGATGGCACTGTTTTCAAGAAGTTGTATAGGTGCCTACAGACATGAGCTGTCTCCAGACTTGTGGAATAAATCTGAAGTTAAAGGTAAAAGTGCAGCTTACCCGCTGCGCAGTGACAGCTGGCTGTCCCAACATGAAAAACAACTCTGTAACTTCCCACGGGAAGCTGTGAGAGCTGAGCTGGCACGTGCCGTCATGCGAGTTGAGGCAGCCAATCACATTTGAGCTGCCCTCCTGCTCTCATTGTGCTGCTCTCGCCATTCTGCTTGGACTGGCAGGAAAATTCAAATTTTCTGTATATTGTGCAGCGAATGTCCTTAGATCAGCATTAAATAAGTGTGCAGCAATGACAGGATAATACGAAACCACGATGATGCATTGATCATTGTGTATGATGTCCCAATCATGACTGCACATGCCGCTGCAGAATATAAACGTCTGGATGCAGCCATGTACTTTAAATGTGCTTATTGATGCATCTTTTCTATTCAGATGCTGCAAGACCCATGCAAGCTGATGTCAGCCAGATCTTCACTTCCACAAGATTGTGATCCTAGACCTCATAGCCTAAGGTGGTTGTCTTCAGCACTGCACTATTGCACGCTGCTGAATAGCAACCCACTCAAACACTGGTGGCTAGGAACTTTTGAAGAGTTGTTTTTTAGCAATGGGCTATGGTGCACTACTGAAAAGCAGTCTCTCTGTAGTTCTGGATCATGGAAGCATGCAATCTGGAGCAAGGCATTTATTCCTCTTGTGGACCCAATTAAATGGGTCCACAAGAGATCTAGATTAGGGGCCTCTTTAATCCAGACCTAAAAACACCTTGTGCAGATAAGACTATTATTATTATTATGTAAAACAACAGTTACACACAGCAAACGAGATGACTATGCTGGATTTCATATTATATCACTAGTCGGGCACTTCCCAAGCACCTAGGACTGCGTGATGTATCGGCAAATTATGTGAGCAGACCCCAGTAAAGTGGCTTTTTGAAGTTGGCAGATGGATATCTTGTCAATGCCAATGGTTTTTAGGTGCCCGCTGAGATCTTTTGGCACCGCGCCCAGTGTGCCGAGGATGACTGGGACCACGTTCACTGGTTTTCGCCAGAGTCGCTTAAGTTCAATTCTCAGGTCTTCATATCTGGTGAGTTTCTCCAACTGTTTCTCCTCAATTCTGCTGTCACCTGGAATAGCAATATCAGAAGTGTTATGCTCCAATTTTCGGTCAGTCTGAAGCCTGAAGTCCCAAAGTAGTTTTGCCTGTTCATTTTCAACAACTTTTTCTGGCCTGTGATCCCACCAGTTCTTTGCCACAGGCAGATGATACTTTTGGCACAAGTTCCAGTGGATCATTTGTGCTACAGCATTGTGTCTCTGCTTGTAATCAGTTTGTGCGATCTTCTTGCAGCAGCTGAGTATATGGTCGATTGTTTCATCCACTTCTTTGCAGAGTCGGCACTTTGGATCTTCTGATTTTTCAATTCTGGCTTTGATGGCATTTGTTCTTATTGCTTGTTCTTGTGCAGCAAGAATCAGTCCTTCTGTTTCCTTTTTCAATGTTCCATTCATAAGCCAAGACCAGGTCTTTTCTGTGTCCACTTTGCCTTCAATGTTCTCCAAGAACTGTCCATGCAGTGTTTTATTGCGCCAGTTGTCAGTTCGGCGTTGAATTGCAGTTTTCCGGTACTGGTTCTTGGTTTGCTGCACTTTGAGAAGCTTCCGGTTGTTGACTTCAATCAAAGCTGATTCTTTGCTTTCTGCCACATAATCTACTAATGCATGCTTCTCCTCTTCCACTGTTTGCTTCACTTGCAAAAGTCCTCTACCACCTGCTTTCCTGGGCTAGTACAGCCTGTCGACATCACTACGAGGATGTAGTGCATGGTGGATCGTCATCAGTTTTCTGGTTTTTCTGTCTAAGTTGTCCAACTCCTGCTGAGTCCAGTTCACAATTCCTGCAGTGTATCTAATGACTGGTATGGCCCAGGTGTTTATGGCCTTAATGGTGTTACCGCCATTCAGCTTACTTTTCAAGATTATTATTATTATTATTATTATTATTATTATTATTATTATTATTATTATTATTATTATTATTATTATTATTATTATTATTATTATTATTATTATTATAGTTTACTTATAAAGCGCTGTTCATGTACTCAGCGCTGTACATGAAATAAAGGGGGTGTGGCCTCATAGATCTACATTAATGGATCTATGTGGGCCAGAAGTGTTCTACATGGAAGGCTCTTGGTCTATTTGGTTCTTTCTGCACTGGGCCTTATTCCAGATTATATCCAAGAACAGGGAACTGCTATCAACATGTTAGTGCAGACTGCAACAGGTTCCTACAGCATTTATTAAACAAGGAATTAGAGTATACAATGCATCTATTTTTTTTAAAGGTCATTTTGGAAGATTTTGCTTTATTTTGGTTACTGGAAATAGATTTTTCAGTTTTTTACCATTCTTTAATCTGTGCGCAAAAGATGAACCAATTTCATATAAAGTGTTTTTTTTTTTTTTGGTGAATGTTTGCATAGTACATTATTTTTCTCAGTACTTCCCTCTCTCTCCCATTAATGAAATCGCCAATGACAAGAAATAGGCTGGTTGATTCTTTCATTTTCAGGTCTGTGATTTAGAATCTGTAAGCTCACTGGACCAAAAAATATATCTCTGCAGAAAAATATTATTGAAGCACTTTGTCACTGAAGCATAAAACGCTGACATGCGGAAGCATTATCCTTCTGATGATTTCATCGTTTGGCCCACTGGTAGCTTTCCTACTTGCTCTGATGACATGAACAGCAATCCCAGTGTCTAAAGGATTATGGGATGTAGTGGAAGATTTGCTTTTGTTATTATTAATATTAAGCAGAGGTAAAGAATGCGGAGACTAGTCTTTAAGTTCTACCTCAAAGCACAGCATATTTCTACTGCTATGTTGACTTCCAAGGTGTGAGGTACATTTTAGACAGATATTGTAAAACATGGGTTCAGCTCTCAATGACTGTTCTGGCTTATTCAAGGGTTGCTCAAGCTCCACTGAAGTTGTACACTTTGGGTATGGTAGCTTTGAACAGTAATCCCCAATGCACAAAAAGATCTGTTTCAGAAATACAAGGATAAAGCCTCCCAAAACAAAAGGATATATTTCCACGATTATTTTGTTCTCTATTAATGTACAAAAGTTAAAAAATCCTCTTTATTTTCTGATATTTGTTTCTGTTTGAAATGAAATTGCACACATTTATGCACCTATATCCTATCCTTCTATGGACCTTTCTCCACTTGGTCTTATTCTGCATGATCTTAGAATAGAGGCCTGTGACTGCTGGTGCAGACTACAACAGGCCTGCCTCTGTTCCATTATATAATCTGGAATAAGGCTCAGTGTAAAACAGGTTTAAGGGTCAGGCAGTACCCAGGGTGTCTTAAACACAATACAGGGAAAATACAGGGAAAAAATAGCAACTAAGACAAGGAAAAGGAAGAATACACAGAATATAAAATGAATAATACTAAAAGAACATTTAAAAACAAAAATAGCAGTGATCGTGGAGAAAAAAAAGTGACCTCCATTGTTGATGCTTTTCCTAACAAGAAAACGTCAATAAGAATTAAAATACGGGCATTGTTCGTTGGTTGGTTTCCAGCAGAGATTTGACCAGAGAAAGGATAGGTTCCAATTGTTGGCAATTTAAGCTTTGTTCTTAGAGGGTGATAAACTTTAAGTAGGCAATAAACCTGTGTCTGGGCTATAATATTTCAGATACAGATTGAATGGGTATATAACTGAAATGGTTTCATATGATATGATTCTCTCCATCTTTTAAAAAACCTATCAAATTTTTTATTCTAATATATTTTTATATTGCCATATGATAGGAATATGATCTAACACAGACAAGCAAAAAACCAAAAAAACCTTTCAAATCTATTGTTTCTTATATGTTTTTTTAAAAAAATCATTTAAATTTAAGCAAAGAGATGAAAATGTTTTATTCTGTTTTTGTTTACATCCAGAGGTATTAATAAATCAGTCATGCTGTGAGGACAACCCACTCCTGATATAAAATGGCATCAGATTTCCCATCCACTGGATTTTTGGCATATTCCCTGCTCCTATTTACTCTCATCAAACTTCAATCTCTGTTGTAGCCATGTTTGGATTAGTAAATCATTCACACAGCCCTGCCACTGTTCCATCCACCTGAGGCAGACCTGGAGACAGTTCTTGCTGAAAATTACCACATCCGACATTAAGTTTCTTTTTCTCCCAATTTGAACTACTATCTGGGTAAGCTAAAATGATCAGTCCTAGAGATCTAACAGTGGATCTCAGAAGTGGTGGGGAAGTGGAGAGAAAAGGAGGAGTCAACCAATTTAGGACTAACCAGCAGTTCCACTTCCTGCTTGAGGGATTTGACCAGATGCCTGGGCACTCTGATGGGTCCATCTCTGAATTCTTCTCATGAGCTTGAAGTGGGAGGCAGAAAATAGTTTCAACTTCAGCCATCTGCCTCTTAATACAGCAAAGCGCAAAAGCAGCTCCAAAGCACAATGAGTGCTGTAAACTCTGCACATTCCCTCTCAAGCCATTCTTCCATCTCCAAGGGCTCATCCCCATAGCAAGGATATTGCGAGGCGAAAGTCATTTCCATACACATGTGAATGTCTGGATAATACAGATAGATCCAAAATTCAAAATTTGTTTGAATTTTTAAATTTGAATTTATGGACATTTGATTCGAATTCAGATGTTGAAATTTGGACAAATTCGATCAAATTTCAAATACCTTCGAATATTCGTGCGCACCCCTTACAACTAAGAACCACAAATCTCAGTCATCCAACGCGTTAAAAGCTTCTTAGCTAAAAATGGAGCAAGGGTGTATGGTGCTGAATAAATAAGCCGATCTCCTTTACATTAGTTACAGCCTCATAAGAGTGGCCCCAGAAGTTTTGTAAACTCAGCTGTTTGGAAGGAGGAGAGGGAGGGAGGGAGGGAGGGAAGGAGGGCTGGCTGGCTGGCTGGTGGCTAGCTGATATCTGTGATCATGGTGACCCTCATTAGGGGAAAATCAGAAATCTTTATACTTCCTCTTTGATGATCATTTCCCACCAAAACATTTAGATGCTTGGAAAACTCTTCTCATTTGCATTAAGCACAGCAGCAACAGTAAATCCAGGCCCGGATGCCACTGAGAACTTAATCAGGTCATTGTGCTTGGCTAAACCTTCAAATATGTAATTCTTTAGCTTGGCAGCATGTATAAACAAGCACAGTGATACCCATAAGCTATAGGAAAGTACAGTGCTAAATCCATTTTTGCTAACTTCTCTACCAAAATAAAATATTAATAATAAAAAAGTCAAGAAATATAAGTTCCAGTCCAATTTGCAAATGTATTTGCTCCATGCCAGAGCCTTATATAATCAAAATGGTACCATCATGCAGGCTGATGCATGCAGGCTGGTTTGTTAGATATAATCTCCCTGAGATTTCTTGTGGATTAAGGAAGATCACACTGCATGGTCACCACAGAACAGGTCTTCTGGCATGTTCCTATACCTTTGAGAGAGAAGGGACTGCAAAAAAGCCGTCTCCTTGAGATCTCAACACCCGGGCAGCCTTCTCTGCGGCTTTCATTGCCACAGTGTTGGCACAGTTATGTTCTCTTACATTTGCTCGGTCAACACATCATAGTGAGTTGCATGCCATCTGTGCTCTGTCTCCTGATGTATTTCATCACTAATGAGCCTAAGACAACCAAGGAGCAGCTCAGGATCCACAGCATCAGAGGGTGTTTTTCCACTGTCACTAGAAGTACCCATTAAGTACTTCTAGTGACAGTGAAAAAACATCCAGAGAGGCCACTTTGGGGCAATTGTTATGGTTGTCTGTTGCATATTCCACAAATCCACAAGCCCCTCAGCAGTATCACTAGCTCTGGATTCTGGAAATTCCCCCAGAGCATTCAGAAATCCATGAGATTTCATGTTTCTAGGGATGGACTATCCAAATGGGTTCTCCCATTCTTGCACCATGGGAGTGCTGTTTCTAAATCAAACTTCACTAAGCAAATGTGTGCATGTTTGCTTGACAGTTCATCTGCTTCAGTGTAAACTTGTTGCCTTCCCAGCAATGTAAATGGAGGTAACATTACCGGCAGAGTGAGCAAGCAAGCTAGCAAGGTTATTTTCCCATTCATCCCCTCCTTGTCCATGGCCAGCAGGGGAGGAGTGGATGAATGGGGAAATAACCTCGCTTGCTCGCTCTGCCGGCGGGCAGATGAGGGGATACTGCAATGCTCCTCTTGCCGCCGCAGCCATTCCTGCCGTTCCATGGGGAGAGGCAGTTACGGTTTGGATCCGCGTTGCCCAAACGACATGGGGGCGCTTTATTCCATGTTACAACACAGATTTTTATCACACCCATCCAAATCGGATCAGCTGTCTGGCACGCGTACACACCCCAAATGGTGCTCTGAAAATGGCAGGATTAAAATTTCACCGGGAATGAGGAGCAGCTTTCAACCTGTCAGACATGTTTTACAATGCTCCGCAGTCCCTCAGCATTATAGAATGATTCTCCTGACTATAATATTCTGCTTACATTTGCTGTGGTGTATTTCTTTCCTCTGCATTTTCTGGGTGTTTGAGTGAACTGCATGAAATAACTTGTGAGAGTCCTCCCTCACCCAAGAAGCAGCAAGCCTCTCAGAGAGGGAGAAGCTAAGCACATGGACAGGAAAAAGCCTTCCTGCTTCATCAGAGCATTGAAGGCTATGGAGACGATCTGCTTTCCCTGCAGAGCAACGTTACTGCAAAGTAAAAGTAACCTCCGCATTTTTAACTTGCTGTCTGGAGGCACCCTGGCTGTGCCTACACCCAAGTTTCAATCCACTTTCAGAGTGAGAGAACGCATCAGCAAAGTGACTAGTCATTTTCTTTTCACTTCGTCTAACTCAAAGGTGGATTTTCTGAGACGGATGATGCTGAAAGAAAATAGCTTGACTCTTTGCTGCTGTGTTGACTCAGTCTGAATGTGGACTGAAGCAGCCTCTGTGCCTGAAAATTTAATGTGGCTCCCTTGATCAGATTGAAAAAAACCACCCCAAACATCTGGTTTCACGTAGACCTGAATTATTCATCCTCTGATAATTTCTACTTATGATCATAAATCTTAACTGCAGCAACAGAACAGCATTGTTACCACATGTGAAGCGTCTTATATTGTAGATGTTTCCTACAAATGATAAGCTTCATAAATGTGGTGTCCATTAGTGAAGATCTCTGGAGTTATTCTGTCTTCCTTTTTTCTATATATACTAGATAATAGTAGAGCTAAAAACAGTACCAAATGAACAATGGAAAAAAGACTTTTCCCCCCTCAGAAACTGACCTGGCTGCTATTGACAATTCATGAAATATAACATAGCAAATCCTATTGTCAACTCACAGTGTTCTGTTTTACTGCACTCCTATGAGTGAGGCGTTTGCTGGCTGTGCAAATGTAACTATTTAATCCTCAGCAATTTAGTTCCAAATTATTGCTTTACAATACAGCCAATCACAAATCTTGGTAGACTGTGGAGTTTAAATATCTTGGCAAAAACAAAAGAGCAGAGCAAAACCAAGGAATTAGAACGCCTCATTGTAACAGCAGACCATACTTTTGATTTAATAGTTTATTCTGCAGTGTCCTGTTCAACATGGCAGCTGTACATTATATATTTCATTAGCTATACATATTTCACATTCTAGATTCCCAGCCTCCCACTTCACCTTGGTCTTGGAGCTGTTGACTGCAGTTAATCATATAAGGAATTTGTTAGAGACATTTATTACCTCATCCACAAAAGGTGTGGGAAGACTTAAGTGTTCCTATTTCCGATCCTCAAATTTACCTTGCACAAGCAAAGGCAATGGTCAGAAGCAGCAGCTAGAAAGAAAAGTCCCTGAAGTCTTTGGACATAATAAATGCCATGCTGGATTGGACCAGTGGTCCAGTGTGCATGGAAAAAAACCCTGAAAATCACAAATGTCCAGAAGTCAAGGAGTCCAGGAGTACCAGTGGGACACCTTATTTTATGCCAGGCCTCATGTTGGTTCCCAAGCTGGTGCAGAGGGCCCCTGAATGTGTCAAAGGTTGCTGGCCTTCAGAGCTACCTGGTGGCCATCTTGGTAGCATGGCTGGTTTTTCTGCTGAAATGCATCCCACTGTGGTCTGGTATACCACCTTATATTACACTGCTCAAACTCTTCCTATTATCAATTTTGTTCACAAATATGATTTTTAAAGCCCTAGAGTGAAAAGTCAAGAAAGTGATACATGATAAACAGTGGTGTAAGTCATAGAGATGTCCACGAATGGAATCTTTTTTGCATTCAAATTCAAGTCAAATGGAATATCCAAACATCTGATTCGATTTGAATGTTTAGGAACCGAATGCCACAAAATTCTATTTGAATCCAACACATTTGAATCTATTTGTTCAAATGTTAGATTCAAATCTGGAGATTTGAATTTTGACAACATTCATATGTGTTATACATATCTGTACACATTTTGTACATATCCTGTTTTATCCAGTATGCATCCCATTTTCATCCCGTACTATCAATGCAAGTGCGTACAGATACATATGAAGTTCATACAGATATGTATGTAATTTGAATGTTTTGAATAATTCGAACAAATGTTTGGAATATTCAAAATTCACTTGAATGTTTAAATTCAAATGTGTAGACATTCTATTCAAAATTGAACGTCCACATTTGATCAAATTTGATTGAATTTCAAATGTTTAGAACATCCCTAGTAAGTCAGTGTGGCTGTAATTGGCTTGTATGGGGTTGCCATCAAAAAACAGACCCAGAGCAAGATTCCATCTTGGAAAATATGAAGGAACTCCTCATTTTGTTATAAGGTACATTTACTATAAAGTAAATTTGCTAAAGAATGTGTGGCCTCCTTAAAGTAATTTAGAGGAACAAATATTTGAGTAAAAGTATTCACTTTATTTTTAAAATGAACAGGGTAACAAGAAACTGTAATTACTGTGGAATACTGTTCCACGGAAGTGTGAAGTGGTTTTCTTCTAAGATTTGGCAAGCATAGGTGCTAGACAAAATTCTATAAAAAGATTGGAATAAGTGTTTAGTGCTGATATGAACCAGAGGTCTATTCACACAAGGACCTCCGGAATTTGAGTAAGACACCCGGGACAGAGTTTCGCTTTGCCGCCGCAAAGGCGCCCATTCATGCTTTGGATGTAGAGCACGAAATCACGCTCTACACCCATTCCCAGCTGTCCTGGGCTGTCCCACAGTTGTACGGGAGGGAAAGCATTCACACTCTCTCTTCTGAAAGGCTCAACAGCTGGCAGGCCCATGCAGTTAACTTACCTTGCTGGGCCCAGGGTGCTCCTTGTGTGGTCACGAGAGCAATCTGCTGCTCTCTGCATGGGCTTCGGAAGACCGATCCCACACTGACAAATCAGGTGGCACATCACTCTCCAGGCCACACGAGGAGCACCCCAGGCCTGACAAGGGTACAGGGGGGGGGGATTGACTCAAACCCATGCATGCCACTGAGCAACAAGGGGTTCACTGCCGGCTGCTGCAGTCCGATTGGGACTGTAGCAGTCTGATAGGGATTGCAGCAGTCAACAGGACACTGGGGCACCCTCAGTTCGGTCACCCCTGCCCCTTTCGAGGGTGGGGTGATATCAGACTGTTGATGTCTTCAGATGGGCAATGTGTTGCTCCATGCGGTAGACTGGGCCCACGTGGGTAGGATCTTCAGCTTCAGCTGCCTAGATCTAGGTGGCTGAGTTCCCGTGGATGCCCCCTGTGACCCCCACCCCAGGCTGGGGCCTACCTGGGGACATGTGCACACGCAGCTTACCTCATCGCCACCGGGTTTGAAGTGGCAGGCCTGGCTGGCAGCGTAGTGCGCCTGTGCGCACTGCTGGCTCTGATCGGCCAGTTACCCATGCCTGCACAGAATGTTCTGTTCGATGCAGGTGTTCTGCGCAGGCATGGGTAACTGGTCAATCAGAGCTAGCAGCGTGTGCATATGCAGAATGCTGATGGCCAGGCCCACCGCTTTGTACCTGGCGGCGACAAGGAAAGTCGTCTGCCTGGGCATCCCCAGGTAGGCTCCAGCCCAGGGTGAGGGTGCCTAGGGTGGGTCCCTGCAGGCTCTAGGTGACCCAGAGCCCACAGGGACCTGGGGAAGGAATGGGACTGGCCTGCCAGCCCCTGGGTCGAATTCAACCCAATGGCAGCAGGCCTGGGAGGAGTGTCCTGCCCCTGTGCCAGCCTTTTCAGGCTAGGCCACATGGGGACAGATTCCCCTTTTGCACCTAGCAGGAAGGAATGCATCCCCACAGGTTCTTTACCTGCCTGAATGTGAAAGGGGAACCTGTCCATGCGTGTCCTAGCCTTTGTGTACTACAGCTGTTCCTGCATGTCCTACCATTCGTGCACTAAAGGCCTCTGATCTACAGAAGCAATATTGTCAACAATCATTATTTAACTTACACTAGTTTTCATTCGGCTGGCTGTGTTAATGTTTGCTTTTGTCGAGGAGGAAATAAAGTGCTATCAAAAGAAGTGTCAAGGCATTTATAAGTCTTGATCACTGTTAATGTTATTACAAATACATAGGCCTCATGCAAGTTTGGTATGGTTCTGAGCGTGGAATCGGGGCTGTCCGTCCCAGTCCTGGCTGTTTGTACTGCTAAGAGAGGGGGGATGTGGCACAGGGGTGGGCTGACGACAATCTGGCTGCCAATGAGGAGAGAGGGGGTGGAGAGGAGATGGCGCTGCTCCGCTGTACCAGGATTCAGCATGGCTTTCATGGGGACGCCTCCATCTGTGCCCAACCCGTATCTGTCCTGTGTTGCTGGGAATCTCATGGAGACACCCAAAATGCATTCCTGGTCCCATGCCCGGCCCATGTGTACCCAAACAGTGCCCAAAGTGTGCCAGATGGCCAGCCTCTAAGGAGACTGTGGTGGTGGAGGAAGCCACAGTGGCAGCAGAAGCCACCACAGCCAGATTTTCAGTTAAGGGGTCATGGTTGAAGGAGACACAAGTCCAGGGGTCAGCAGATCAAGCCTTTGCTGAAGCTTTAATGGGGCTTTGATGAAGGCCAAATACATTTTATTTACTGTATAGAAGGGGAGAAACAAATGTCATCCACATGCTGGTGAAAACTATGTCAGGCCCTGCGATGTCACCCCGCCTCAACTGAGGGTGTACTGCTCAATACCTTGGCACTTTCAGCCTAAAACTTCCCTTGAGCTTTATTTTTATATGTAATCTTATTTGTGTTTTTTATATGTATATTGTTGTGTTGTTTTAAAACGGCCTCAAAACTTCCCATTTCACCCTTGCTTTGGCTGAAGCCATCCTCCTGTTTCCCGTTTAAATAAGAAAAAATGGAGAAATGCCCCCCCCATGGCCCACTGCAGGGGGCTACAATTAACACTTTCACTCTGTTAAAGCAAACAGGAACTCATTCTTCTGCATTCCCTTCCAGTTGCCTTAGATAATAAATACTTCAGACGGAGCTTATTTAACTCAAACACGAACTGCTCTTTTATTAAATACCCTTCAGTCAATAAATAAAAAACGATCAATCTTATTCCTCTGGCTGATTACCAATCACATTAATAAGGATTCTCCCTGACTAAACTTCCTCCCCAGGCCTAAGAACCCAGATCTAGTCTTATTATTTTTCCCTGAGGGAAACAATACAAAGCACATGAACTGCTCAACCACAAGAATAAGCACTAGAACAAATTTTCCCTTTGGCACTGCCTTTTATACTTGACCTCTTCCTATTGGCTGCTTCCTGGGCTACTTCGCCCCCCTTTCTCCAGCCTATTCTAATGAACTCCTCCCATTGCTTACCTTACATTACAGTTACATTACTAATAAACATACCTACCAATAATGGGTCCTCACAGCCCCCATCTGGGGTTCGCTGGAGTCTGTGCTAGTACAGGGATGACACATCTCTGTTCCAGGATATAATCTAGACTAAGGTGCAGTGCACAAAGGGCTTTCTGCTCTAGTTTGAGACATCCTAGTGGGATAAGAAGCAATAATATATTTTGCTTTTGCTTTAAAAAAAAAGAAGGAAAGAGGCTAGGTGATGAGGAGCTCCCATTATTTTATTTTTTATTGTATTTTATTTTAGTTTTGACCTGCTAGTTCTGTGCTTCATGTTCTGATTGTTCAAATAAGATTCCCACCACCGTCACCAAAGAACTTCCAAATTGTTTCTTTCTACTAACATTTTAACACTGGCATTTCTACTAACAGTGAAAGGAAATTGTTATGGTAGCAATCCTTTGCAATGAGCATGAGAAAATGATGTGTTTTGCTTCCTTACCCTAATGGTCCTTCTATATTGTTGTAACAGACAATATTTTTTTCCTGTTGCCCCATCAAGAGAAGAAAAGGAAGTCAACAAGCAACATCCTGAAATATTTGGTAAGTGAAGGCATAAAGCTTTTACTCCATAATGGATCTGAAAAGAGAGAAAACATTTTCTTCCACTGACATCCTGTTATGAATCTTGAGTCTGTGATTCTCGGTCAATATTTTTCTGAACTTACATGTGATTTTAATGATTGTGTACCTAATTTTGTTCAATAATAAAATCAACATCAACTAAAAAATGTAATGGGAAAAATAATAAAATTAAATAAATCCAGTTTTGTCCTATTTTCTAATCAAATGTATTACATTTTGTTTGGTTTGGTTTTACTGCATGTGAACACAGCCTGAGTGTGGCATTTGCTTCTGGTTCTCTATCCTGTTTGTTGCCTTTCGGAATTATGTCTTTTCTTCCTTCCATTCACAAACAAGCTTTCACCTAGATGCCCACCCAGCCAAGGATGGCTTAGGGAGCACTTCTGCAAGTTAGTGGTGTATGGGGGCAGGCTCCATTTGGAAGTTTCTACTTGATATCCTTCTCCTCGATGTCTCTGAAATGTGTTCTGATCACAGCAGATTAAAGAGAGGTTTCCAGTTACAGCCATATCTCTCTCCGACTATTCTGATAGTTCACTTTTGCAGACTGAATATAATAGATTTCTGTAGGGGTGTTTTTCCACCGTGCTCCTTTAGTCCGGATCTAAGAAGATCCGGATTTAAGGAATGGGTATATTCCTTAATCCAGATCTAGTAGATCCGGATTAAGGGAAGTACCCAATGTGTTTCCATGGGTGGTCTAGCACCCAATAGCAATGGGTGCTAGCCTCCCTGCTGTGGAAACACCGGAGCACCCATTTGGAAATCCAGATCTACCCATGAGGGGTCTGCTTGTCACCCCAGGTGTTTGGGGGGACAGGGGGTGGCTTCGAAGTCATTTCGAAGTCACTTCGAAGTCTGTACAAAACAGCTCCATTGAAGTGACTTCGGAGTCACTTCAAAGTTCACTCTGAAGATCAGCACAGACTTCAAAGGAGCTGTTTTGCACAGACTTCGAAGTGACTTCAAAATGACTTTGAAATGACTTCGAAGCTTAGGTTTTGGGGCTCCCCCCCCATGGGTGCCCCCTCCCCCTAGCCTCCTCTAGACCCCATTGCCACACAAGCCTAGAAACAGGCTCCCTTTAATTCAGATTTTCTGCCTGAAGACCCCATTGTAGGCCCCATTAATGGGGTCTACAGAAAATCTTGATTAAAGGCCAGAAAGTACCAATTTGATCTGGATTTCCCCAGCGGCAGTCAAAACAGTTGGGTCCCAAATGGGTGCTGTGGTGGAAATGGGATCATCCGGCTCACACCCAAATGCGTCCTTAATGGGTGCAAAAATGGGTACTTTCTGACAGTGGAAAAACACCCTAGATGCACAGAGAAGGAATGTGAAACGTTTGGCTTGTGTTCAGAAATTTGATCAGTTTGCCTTCATGGATGTTTGCATTGAACTGATCATGTGGTTGTCCAGAAATTCAATTAAACTGAACCATTCTGCTGCTTGAGAACACAAACAATTAAAACAATTCATGTTTGATGTGTTTTTGCTGTTGAAAAGGGTCTTTTCAATGTTGTTTTTTAAACCAATTTAAATGAGTGCAAATAATCATTTGTTTAATTAATCGGTAATCCACTGAGCTGAACAAATGTGTGTTCATTTCAATGGCGAATCAAACACAGGACTTTTCTTTATGTGGACCCCTAGCCTGTAGTAACATATATTCATGAGATTGGCACAAACACCTGAAGAAAATTTACCCTCTGTGAGAGGATGAGAAGCAAAGACTATCAAATTGTCTAATTACAGAGAGAGGGCATCGTAGGTATATTAAATCAAGGGGTTTAAGAATCCTCTTTATGACTTTAATTGTAAAAGGATGTATGGAATAGCTTATGCTTCTGCATCTCCAATGCTCTTTATCAGAAGGTCGGGTGCATGAACATAGCTGTTATGTTTTGACAGTCAAGTCCCCATGTGAGAGAGGAAGCAACTCTACCAGTGACAATGACCTAAGATTAGTTTTGCCTGGTTTAGAGTTTGATCACTCTTGCAGTGGCTTCAAGAAGCTCAGGAGAGAAATGGAAGCATCCCCCACCCTCATTTCCTGAGTGACCAGTAGACTTCCTCCAATAATTTTGTGGATGCAGTCACAGACTTGCTTCCAAATATATATGTTAATTAAAATTGCATTAAAAAGCCCATATATTAGGAGGCAGCAGAAATGTGTATGGAAGTTTGTACTTTTATTTTTCCCCTCTGGAGGCCAAACTACTTAAGATAATGAACTGAATTTTGTAGCTTCTGCTTGTGTGCATGTGTGAGACAATGGCCAGATGGGAGTATAGATTTAAAGACCAAAGAATAATCATTTTAAACAAGCTAGGGTCAGAAACCTAGCCCTGGAATAAATATGTAAGAACACTATTCGAGAAGTAAAAAAAGAAAAAAGAAAAAGTGACCTAAACTTGGATTGTCATACTAATCTAGGATTTACAGAAAAGGTCAGCTTGACCCAGATCAAATTATTTTATCACCCATACATAAAATATGTTAGAGACAGCTCCAAAATCAGAATTCAAATGTATCCAACTTTTGTAACATTTGGGTTTTGAGAGCTATAGAAGACTTGGATCTGGTCCAGCCCTACTTCATAAAGTGGTAGGGGTGTGCATGAATGGAGTTTTTGGGATTTGATTTGAATGGAATACTCAAAAATTCAATTTGATTTGAATCTTTAAAATTTGAATTTAACCATGTGGTGCTCGCAAGGACCCCTCACCCTAAAATTAAGTTATTTTGGCAAAATTACAAACTGTGGTGAAATTGGGATGTCTATACGTTTAAAAGTGTTGTCAAAGTGTGTTTTTTAGAAATGGTAAGTAGCTTAAGGGAGGGGCTAGACAAGCCCTCCAGGAGGGAGGGTGGAATAGAATGCTGGAGGAACATCAACCAATCAGGTTGCAGCTCACCAGCCAGGCTAGTATTTAAGGGAGCCCGAGGGAGTTGTTAGTGTTCTCTGCCTGGGGTTAACTGACCAGAGGGGGTTAACTAGGAGGGAAACGGACTCTAAGCTGTCCTGAGGGAAGCTGGGGAATAGAGTCCTGAGTCATTAGTGAATACACGGTGTTTAGAAAGTAAAAGAATTGAAATGGTTATTTGTTACTTATGCTGCTGGCATTAATCTGAATAGGAGTGGAGTCCTTGGGCTGAGTGAGGAAGCTGGGGACTATACAGTTTGATGAACTGAAGTGTCTAAGTGTAACACAAAGAAGAAACTGCGTGAAACTTGAATTGTACACAATAAACTTGTTTTCTTGTTATTTTAAAGAAGCTTCAACTGAGTACTCTGTTTACAAAGTGAGCCAAGTTAAGCTGGAGTTCTAAACAGATACTGAAACCCACTGCTGGTTAGGCTGAGTGGGGGGAGGAGCTCAGACAGTGAGTCAAGCTGTTTTGCTACATTTATATGAAGCCTTAAGGATCTGAGAGTGCAGATTCTTTTAAAAGGGAAGTTCTGACTTTGAATCATTATTTTAGGATATAAATACACGCTACCCAAAACAGTAACGTAACTTAAACTGAAACGTTATAAAAACTGGCCATTACAGTTGGTGGCAGCCTTTACATCTGGTGGCAGACGTTACAAACCAAATTTGATTCAAATGAATTCATTTGACTTTTGGATTCAAATTTGCACTTACAAATGTCGACAACATTCATATGTACCCATATGCATTGCTACACGTGCATCTATATACATCTGTACATGTATGTATGCATCCCGTAGTTATCCCATATGCAACCCATTTTTGTTCCATACAGATCCATACAAATGTGTATGGATGCGAGAAAGATGTGTATCTGCAAGTACGCATTGTGTACAAACCTGTACACATGCGAATGGCCAGATAATTTGAACAAATAGATCCAAAATTAAAAATTCATTAGAATTTTTAAATTTGAATTTATGGACATTCAATTCACATTTGAATTTCAAATACCTTTGAATGTTCATACAGACCCCTACTAAACACACACATAAAAATTGTTCAGTTTACATAAAATAGAGATGATCAGATTGCAACCCCAGGTGTTACTGAAAGACAACTTCCATGAAGCCAGCTCATTTGACCAATGAAAACAGCATGTGGAAGTTGAGTTTAACCATGTATGAAGGACCACAGTTTGCTCAAACTGATGCAATGTTTTGCAATTTCAGTACTCTGCTGAATGTTTGGAATCAACAATAGACCATAATTCCCTAATTTAATCTCCAGACTTTTCTCTGCTACATACCATATCTTCTATCCTGCCACTGTCGCATTTTATTAATTCTGATTCATTTTGTCAAAGTAAACATTTATTATTAATAACAGTGGAATAGAACATTTCTTCCTCCTTTAAGTTTATACTTTTTAAATACCTTCCGCTTCCTTGATAACTGGGGTAGAACGAATTAAATTATTCTTCAGTTTCTTCTGTTGTACAGAAAAAAGAGTGAGTCAGCCAAACGTCTCTGGGTTCTGAATTAATTTATGTTTATTTATCACACCAGCGTATACCTTCCAAGATAAAGAACAAATGATTCCTATATTTTTAAAAAATCCGGTTTCTCACATTTTCTGTCTGTTGGATTGAATGAGGTCCATCATTAAATTTCATTAAAATCAACGGGGTGCTAGTCATGACAAATGATTTGCCGTGTAATGTGCGTAAGTAATATAGTTCCATTTATTTCAATTGAAGCTAATGCATGGAAGAAACCCTGTTTGCACAGTATCCATTCATGGCAATAGATACATAAGCATAATGTGACATGGGGTGTTTTCCCACTGTCACTAAAAGTACCCATTAAGTACCCATTAATGGGTACGTAATGACATTTTTGTACCTATTAATGGGTACTTAACGGGTACTTCTAGTGACAGTGGGAAAACACCCATGGACAAGCAGCCCTACCCCAATGTCCATAAACTGACTTACAATGTTGGGTTTGTAGCTTCTGTCTCTGTACAGATGCTCCAACAACCTTTGCAAAGAGGGCTTGTTTGACCTAGCAATAGGAAGATCCACAAGACCCTGAAACTGAGCATTGTAACCAGGCTTGTTGATCTGGTGGTTAGACCCAAGAGAAGCATAGCTTCAGAAATAAACCATCTGGATTCAGCTGTTTCAAGGAAAGAGTCATGCTGTGAAAAGTATCAATCATAGCAATTGAGGCACAAAGCTATGAGGGCAGAAGAAAATGGGTTGAGACAAAGAGAAGAAAGAGGAACCGGGGAAAAACGTGGGCATAATGTTTCATGTTGCAATGCAAGGTAGTTTTAAGTGTTTTTATGTATATTACTGTTTTTAATATATACTGTATTGGTGGTAATTTGTTGTTTTAAAGGTTGTTACCTGCCCTGAGACGTTCAGGTATAGGGCAGGATAGATAGATAGATAGATAGATAGATAGATAGATAGATAGATAGATAGATAGATAGATAGATAGATAGATAGATAGATAGATAGATAGATAGATAAAATGTATTGTGATTCTGTTTGATAGTTGTGTTTTGTTCCGGTTGCTGTTTTATGTTTGACTTATTTTATAATAAATTTAAAAAGCCAAGGGAGGGGAGGCTCTCTTTGCCTGTGACCACACCTAAGGTTTAATCCAGCTTCAATCGACTTTCAGAACAGGAGAACACATCAGCAAAGTGGCCAGTAATTTTCTTTCCAAAGGTGAATTTTCTGGGTTATTTAACACTAAATGAAAACAGCTTGTCGTTTCACTGATGTATTCTTAGATCCGGATTAAAGGAGTGTGGTGGAAAAACTCCCATAGAGCACAAGGGCTCCCATAGAGCCCTGGGACCCAGAAAAGACACCTCAAGTTCAGGATACAAGGAACAATACAGAAAGTTGCTACTCATCACTTGACCCCTTCAAGATCTTGCCACATTCTCTGGCTATGTGGTGAGATGTCTGAAATGGCTGCCTGTGCCTGTTCTAGCCACATCAGCCAGAGTGCAAAGACAAATCACCTCTCCCCAGGAAACTTATTGTTATGAAATGAGGCTCAGCTTGTAGACTCAAGTTATTTATAAGGCCCTGATTAAATCCGATTGCCAGAACTGTGATAATGTTGTCTATACTTTCATGTATTCAATCTTTTACAAAGAAAACTGGAGGTATTCTTTTCATACGATAATCCATAGGTCTGAATGTGGACCGCCCTTGGAGTGGGCCACTATTAGCTTGCTCTGGTGGGCCACACCTACCGGCCCACAGTATGTGGAACAGAACAGCCCACATAGTGCAGAAAGGACCTAATTTCAGAGGACAAGTACAGTAGCAGTCTGATAAATACACATTACAGGTAAAAAATCAGGAATTAATTAGTAGCTCAGTGTGTGCCACTAATACCTATTAATCAGAAATTCAGTGTGTACACAAATGCTTCATACTATTTTGCCACACAGCAATACACCTGCAAAGAGCAGTACACCACTAGGTATAAGTCAGCAATGCCTATAGGAGGAGGCAAGACATATATTTGTAGAAGCATCATAAAACAGAACTTGGGCACTTTCAGAAAGACTTTTTATTGTGCCAGCAGAATCCCCTGCTGCACTTTCTGAAATGTACTTGAATGAGCAAGCCAAGATGTTGCCTTACACCACTGAACTACTGGGAGATTTCAGCAACCGCAAGCCGTTGAAGTTGCTGAAGAGCAGCAAGCCTTGGCATTCCATGTGCCACAGTCTTATTCAGGACATGATGCTATCCATGAATCACTCCTGGGAGCTTGTCCTGAGACTGCAGGGATCGAGGGGACGGAGGGAAGATGACAGGTTCAGAAAACAGAAAGGCAATAGCAACAATGGGAAACCTGTGGACTAAAAGGGCACTGGATCTTCAAAGCCGGAGGGATAACCTTATTGAGAGTCATTTGCAATTTCACTGAAATAAAACTTGGTATACCTACAGAAACTAAGTGCAGGGAGTGCAAACACAGTGTGAGATGTGCAGGTCAAAAGCCTAATAATGAAGTTCAGCCATTAAAGCCAGCATCAGAAGTGGAATGGAGGCAGTGAGCATTTCCTTGGCAATTGGCTCAGCCACTTTCTTAGATCATTGTGGTTATTTGATGAAAATGCACTTTGGCTCTATCTGTACCCCCTCCCCACATTTTTCCTTTTCCCAGTGGTGTTACGGACTGATTTATTTCATGTTACTTGTACCGACTGGTTTGTGCTATGCTACTATGTCAGTTTCAATGGCTTTGAGAATAAATTATTTCTCCCTTTAATTCCATGTTTTATTCTTGGTTGTGGTACTAGTAGCTTGTCTGGACTGATTTCCACTATTGATGTGCATAATTTGTATGTGTGTGTGTTCACATTCATTTGAAAAGAGCCTCTTTGAATATGATAGGATTTGAATTCAATACAAATGTTCTTTGAATGCTATTCAAATCCAATTTGAATCCCTGCTGCCAGTCGAACCTACAAATCGGCTCTGAATCCACTCTGAATCCACTCTAAATCTGTTTTGAATCCACTCTGGATCTTCTGCAGATGTGACTGGGTAGAATGTAAGGAAGCTTCAGACAAATGCATAGAAGCATTTGCTCTGCATTCAAATGTCAGTCTTCAAATGTGGCCAACGTTCGATTCAAATTCAAATATCTGAATATGAACAAATTTGATCAAATTTTGAATGTCACTGGACAAGAAATGGGCACGCCTTCCAGGGCCATTGCCAGCCTGGCAACAAAACATCCTGGGCAGAAGCTTCAAAACTGCAACATTTATGTTCTGCTGCTTCAAAGCTTACAAGACCAGGAGATGCTAGCAGTGTGCGCAGCATGGTTTCCAGCCCAGCAGCAGCAGGATCAGAGAATCCCATGCAAAAATGGCCATTTGGCTGCCCATGAAGATGCAGCCACAGATTCTGTGTAATAGTTTGTATATGTGTTTTGCATTCTGAGTGAAGATTCCCCCCCACCTCCAAGGTTTTTACAAAGCAGATGACTATTATACAGCCTGGGGCCCTGTTTGTTTATTTGAGCCTCCCCTCCCATAACACTTTGTTCTCAGCCACAAGTCTAAAATCAGCATGGGGTGAAAGAGTGCTAGCTGAAGGAAGATTCACAATCAGTTCAAAAGAAAGGCTTTGTGAAATGAAGGATGGAAGAGGCAGGTCAGTTGTCAAGAGCACTTGAAGCAGAGAAACATTCATGATTAGAGGCTTTAAAGGTCAAGAAGATTTTTGGGACTCTTACGGCTATATGCGATGGAAATTAGAAGGGACCAAATAAACACTGTTCAGAGATATCAAATGCATTCACGAAGGTGTTGCATGAGAATATACACAAGAGATAGGGGTGAAATGCTGATCTGTCTGAGAGAGATAGAGATGGCTGTCAAAGGAGCTGGGATAGGGTTGGGAAGGCCTCCATCAAACTGATGGAGTTTTGGAGTCACTCTCCTTGCTCTGGGTAATTCTCTGTTGGAGGAACACCATTCGAAGATATATTCTCCCATCCTTAACATAGGGTGTTTCTGCATCGGCCACAGAAACTGCACTAAGCGCCCCTAAGGTAAGATTTAAAACACTTACCTTAATCTACATCCGCACTGTAGACCAGATTGCAGAGGGCGTGTCTGCATTTCGGCGCGCAAAACAGGTTTCTTAAACTGGTTTTGCCACCGAAATCCGTCTTAAATTGAAGACCTGAAAAATCAGGTCTTCAATGTGTCACTTCCCCTGAATGTGTGCAGAAGCAGGATGCTTCTGCACACTGTGAGGGGAAGATCCGGATTCCCAGCACTTCCATCTTGGGGAATGGCAGAAGCAGGACTGCCTGCTTCCGAAGCCCTTCCCTCGTGCACTGATGGGGCTTTGATGACAGGCGGGGGCGAAGGTTGCCTTTGCCCCTGCCTGCCATCCAAGCCCCTTTGTCCTTTCCAGTGATGGGGCAGCCATGGCAGGTGGCAACAGGAGTTTGCCTTTGCCTGCCATGGATGCCCGATTGCTGGAGAGGAGGGGAGGCTGACGCAAGCTCCCCCCTCCCTCCAGGGGCTGCTTTGCCAAGCTGCATAGGCAGGGGGGAGATGGCAATCTTGATCTCCATCTACCCCCCCCCCAGCCCTGCTGGCCCAGCAAAGCAGCTGACATTGGGGGATGGGCATGGCACCATGGCTGTGATCGCCACCATCGCCACGCCCCGTCCTGTTGATGGCTGCGGGCGATCAGGGCAAGGAAGTGGTGCAGATGGCAGTTTCCTCATTCCCCTGCCATTGCTGCCTCCCCAGCAGTGCCGCTACCTCCAGGGGCAGGGGGAATCTAGCGGCGGTGGAGGCAACTCTCCCTCCACCAGATCCCCTCCCCCAGAAGGCTGGGCATGAGAGGAGGCAGAAGTGGTGGTGGCGAGGGATGGACGACAGATTGGAATGGGTGGAGGGAGTCAATCTGCCCTTGGAATCCATCCTCCCCATGCATATGCAGATACACACATCCATTTCAAATAGTGACGGATCTTCGGGAGGACGGATTCACCAAAAGTGGATCTATTTAGATCTGCTTTCGGTGGCAGAATGTGGAAACACCCATAAAGTCCGTCTTGAGATTGAAAGTAATGTTAGAAGCTCTGCCCCAGACTTTCAGATGAAGGATTAGCATGGGGACAAGCATCAGTCCTCACCACAACCACCACCTGTGTGGATCTCCATAGCCTATCTAGTTCAACATTCTGTCTCACACAGTATCCCGCCAATTGCTTTGGGGCATCTAAACAGAAGACAAGGCAAAACCTTCAGTTGCTCTCCGTTCTCTGCAAATGGTCTTAAGAGGCATTAGGCCTGTCTCTCCAACTCAGAGACAGTATCTAGGCATCCATTCTAGTACCCATTAATGTACCTGTCCTCCATGAATTTATCTAATCATTTCTTAAAGGTATCCAGGCTGGTTGCTGTCGTCCCTAGGGGTGTGCATGGGTGCAATTTTTAAATTCGATTCTATTCAAATATTCAAATATCCGAATTCGTACAAATAAAGAAAAAATGAATGTCTGGACATTCAAACCGATATGAATACATTTGTATCTATTCGTACAAATATTTGATACGTATTTGATGATACAAATCTCATACCTATTAGAAATGAATAAGATGCATACGGAAATGTATGGGATGATTATGGATGCGTACACATACAAATATCTGAATTACTTAGACGAATAGTTCAAAATATTTGCAGTTGTTCCAATACTAAAAAAATGAATGTCTGGACATATGATTCAAGTTCGAATGTCCAAATTCATCCAAATTCGATCAAATAATCAATATCTCAAATATTCGTGCACATCCCTAATCACCACCTCTTCTGGTAGTAAATTCATAGGCTCTTGGTGCTTCAGGAGCCAAATCACTTTACTGGAAATTTCCAGAATCGCATTAGAGAAGGGGTGTTTTTCCACTGTCAAAAAGTACCCATTTTTGCACCCATTAAGGACCCATTTGGGTGTGAGCCGGATGATCCCGTTTCCACCACGGCACCCATTTGGGATCCGATTGTTTCCACTGCCATGGGGGAAGTCCAGATCAAACGGTAGTTTCTGCCCTTTAATCTGGATTTTCTGTAGACCCCATTAATGAGGTCTACAATGGAGTCTTCAGGCAGAAAATCTGGATTAAAGGGAGCCTGTTTCCACAGGAAACAGGGAATGGGGTCTAGAGGAAGCTAGGGGGAGGGGATGCACTCATGGGGTGGGAGCCCCAAAGTCCCAGCTTTGGAGTGATTTTGGAGTCATTTCGAAATCATTCTGAAGTGACTCTGAAGTCCCTCTGAAGAGATCAGAAGAGACTTCGAAGCCGCTCTGGAATCCCTTCGGAGCGCCTCCAAAGTCTGTGCTGATCTCTTTGGAGAGACCAGTGGCGAGACTCCAAAGTCCCTCTGAAGCGATCGCAGCTTCGAAGTCTCTGCTGATCTCTTTGGAGGGACTTCAGCGGGGAGTCCATGCGGTCTGCGCTAATAGCACACAGACCGCACTGACAGCTCCAGAGCCTCTCTGAAGTCCTCGGTGATCTCTTCGGAGGGACTCCGAAATCACTCCAAAGCTGGGACTTTGGAGATCACCCCCCACACACACACCATCCCCAGAGACATCTGGGGTGATGGACTGACCCCTTGGAGGTCAATCTGGATTCCCCACATGGGTGAAAAGGTGTTTCCACAGCTGGGGGGTTAGCATCCATTAGCAACAGCACTAACCATTAGCACTAACCTCCCATGGAAACACATTGGGTGCTTCCCTTAATCCGGATCTACTAGATCCAGATTAAGAAATATACCCTTCCTTAGATCCGGATCTTCTTAGATCTGGATCTAAGGGCTGTGGTGGAAAAACACCCAAGATAAAGCACATGTTACCAACCATATACATATATACTTAAAGTATTTCATGTTTTAAACCATATTACACAACATCATGTTATATGAGAAGTAACTGTGTATAACAAATCTTGGCTTTTTATTAATGCAAATGTTGCTGATGAAAACTGCCATGAAACTTACTAACTTCTTGAAGTAAAATGAACCTCTCTGCAGACTGTCTAACATTTTATTAAATTCCATATAATCTACAGTGCATCTGTCAAAATTTTTAATAACTGACATTTTTATTTCACACTCTTGACGGCTGGAATGCCATGGACATACTGAAACAGGTATTTTCTGAAGAAAGCAAAGTGGTTGATAAAAGATGCCTCCAGAGAAACTTAAAAGTATTTTGAAAGAAGGTAAAGAAGAAGAGTAGCAAGTAACTAACAAAAAAGGGAAAAAAATGAAATTATAAGTGCCTGCATAAATGCTCAATATAGCAGTAAAACAATGGAAAATGCAAAAATGAAAACCAAATTAATGTGAAACATCCTACCTGAGACAAGTGAATATTATCTGGGATTATTTAAACATTATTCTTTGAATATTTGGTGTTTGATGATTTATAGAACATGGCAAACACTGATCTAGATGCTGTTTCTGATGTCTTCATTCTCCTCTGCTATAGTTGCTGCTGCTGCTGATGATGATGATGACACAGCGGCTAAGATGATAGACTGGAATCTCTGCAAAAACTACCATCTGACAGCAGCAAAGTGTGAAAAAGTGGTAGAAAATGAGCCAGCCAAAATACTGTGGGACTTTTGTATTCAAATAGACAAAGGTTTAGTGCATAACACCCTTGATGTGACCACTGTGGAGGAGAAAAAGGTATGGCTCATCGATATTGCAATACCTGGTGATACTAGAGTTGATGAGAAACAACATGAGAAAATATCCAAATACGAATACCTGAAGACTGAAATAGAGATGTGCACAAATATTTAAAAAAATCAAAAATCCAATTCGAATCTGATGAATATTGGAATATTTGAATTTGAATCAGATTTTAAAACATTCAAATTTCGACATTTGGATGAATTTCAGATTTTCAAAAATCCAATATGGATATTTGAATAATTCGAATGAACAGATCTGATTTTTTTGTATATGAATATGCACCAAAATTATCCATATTTGCGCTTATAATGTGGGAAGAAAACGGGATGCATACTGACACGCATAAATTCAAAAACCGGATACAAATGTTACTGACATTCACATTTTTGAATATGGATCGAGCTTTTGACTGTGTGGATTTGAATAATCCAGCTTCGAATCGGATTTTCAAAAACCCAGATTTTTAAAATTCAAAATGAATCACATTTTTGAATATTAGTATCAACTTGGATTCAAATGCAAAAAAAACAACCATATTTGTACACACTTCTAGACTGAAGTGCAGAGACTCTGGTATAAACTGGCAGAAGTCATACCAGTGGTAATCGGTACGCTGGGTGCCATTCCAAAAGATCTTGGGTGGCACTTGAAACAAACCATTGTTGACAAAATCACCATTGGAAAACTGCAAGAAGCCACACTGCTCAAATCTGCACATGTTATACACTGATACACCACGGCACATCCCATGTTCTTGGGAACACCCCGATGTACCAACTCTAGCTAGTGACCTGATAGTTGTGTTAAATTGTTCTTTTGTGTGTTCATTGTCATCATCATGAGCAAGACAGGAAATAATTTTGCAGCTGTTCCTTGTGATTATTTCCCACCATTCAGCTTAACTTTCCTAATGTAGAAAATGTCCAATTTGAAGTATGTGGAACATAATAATCTTTTCCCTTTGTGCATAGAATGAGGCATGGATTGTGGCAGATTGAGGAATCATCTACCTGATAAATTTATCTTGAGTTAAAGCCCTTTTTGAATTCTAGGTGCGCTGATGATGCATGCTTATTCCCTCCTCCAGGGTGAGTAAAATATCCTGCTGATCACAATTTCTGAAGCAGGGTAATCCCATACTTGTTTTGGTCCAGTTAATTGCTATTAGAATACCAGTGAAAGAATGAGCAGAAGACCATAAAGGTCTACCAGTATTTACCACTGACTATAAACAGAGCAAGTACTCATGAGCGCAATGCAGTTGTGAGGCTCTTTCTGCACTGGGTCCTATTTCAGATTATATCTTGGAATAATGATCTGTCACCCTTGTGCTAGTGCAGACTAAGGCAGACCCTGAGGAGGGCATGTTGTAGTCCGCACTCGTGTGTGGATGGCAGAACTCCATTCTAGATATAATCCAGAATAAGGACCAGTGAAGAAATGACCTGAGACTCATTCCAGCTAAGGATATAAATGATATATAGACTATATCTGATAAGGGATCACAAGAAGTAATTATTCTACCTTTACTCTACCTTGATCGGTCCTCACCTAGAGTACTGGGTCACCTAGAGTACTGATTTGAATGTTTAGAATCCAAATGCAACAAAAAACGATTTAAATTCGATACATTCAAATCTATTTATTGGAATATTGATCTGAATTTGATGATACAAATGTCAACAACATTCTTATGGGTTATATTTATCTGTACGCATTTCATACGCATCCCATCTTCATTCCGTATTGTAAGCGCAAATGCGTACAGATACGTATGATATTTGTACAGACACATATGTAATACATACGTATCTGTACATTTGAATGTTTCAAATCATTCAAACGAATGTTTTGGAACATTCGAAATTTGTTTGAATGTTTAAATTTGAATGTGAAGACATTCTATTCGAATTTGAATGTCCACATTTGATCGAATTTCAAATGTTTAGAACATTTGTGTACACAGAACATGTGTTAAGTGTGAGATGGGTGCACTATAGGTTTTTGGGGGTTGACATGTTATAGGTCAGTCTAAGAAATCTGAGATCCTGCCCCCTCCAAATCCCTGGTATGGGATTTTTTTTTGTCTTTTTTAACATCTGTTTTGACTTATTTGTTGCTTTGTTATTTTTCTTTAGATGGCATGATATGGGATAAGTTAAGGACAACAAGCATGCATAAAAAAGTTAACTTTGGGTTTTGATGTCCTAACACCTGCATGGCAACCATAATGACAAGATCAAAGATGCGGGTACATAGTCTGATGATTAATGAAGTTGTGCTTATTGGCCAACGAATGAGTGTAAGGATAATAAGAACATGCCTCCTAATGTCCCAACCTTTGAGCCTGTGGGGCATCTTTGTTCAGCTGTACTATGGATGGAGGCAGAAGAAATTATCCCAGCCATCAGGACTGCTAGCAGGTTATCCTGGGCTTTGGTCTTAATGTGGAAAGAGGGAGTGGAAAGCTTAAAGTGCTTCACGCTCTTCCTGTGTAGATCCAGCTTAAATAGTACTTTATAATTGTTCACGGGAACAGGGGCAAGGAGGAAGCAATTTGCACAACCCTTGGAAAACCTGTAGAGATCAATTCCCTCGTGGCTGAGCAACTGGCAACCCAGCGATGCACTTTTGGCAGGGGCTGCTGACATATCTATTACACAGAAATTTCCCCTTAGGCTTGTCATTGCAATCTTGCCCCTTATCTTTTCATAGCGGTGGACTTCATAATGTTTTCTTATTTCACGCTTCATATAAGCACCCTCCCCTTTTCACAGTGAAAAATTAAGTTTTGTCCCATTCCACAAGTGAATATCTACACGGGAGTTCCTCAAGCCTCCTAAGGTTAAGGAGAACCTGAGCACTGTGTTAGGAATATAAAATAAAATTTAAAAAGCAATAAGTCTCTGCCTTGGCATCATACAAAATAAGTCTTATAGATAAGGAGAATTAGTTGGGTAAGATCATGATGTTATGGTCTGCATTCACAACTATTGGAGGAGGGGTTCCCAAACAACACCTGACATTGCACCGTGCACTGAGAAGATCCTCTAGATCCACTGGAAGATCCTCTAGCAAAAATTCTTCACCAGACACCTGTCCCCCCCCCCCCCCGCCCATCCAATGCACTCTCTGATGCCATTTGGCCAAACTGCAGCAGAGAGGGTGTGCTGCAGAGCTGAAAGCAGAGAGGGATGATGCATGGGTCATCTGTCCAGAATGTGTTCTGCCCCATAGGTGGGTGCAAGCACCTTCACCTCTGCACATCCCATGCTCCCAAGGTGTGGATGCCCCCATAATCTGCATATCTTAAGTCTTTGGGAAGGAGACTGCAATTCAACTGTGGGATATCTGGCCCAGATTCTGAGAGGACCAGGACTTCTTGAGGGCATGCGTCGCAAAATACTACAATAAATAACTGGGTTCATAACAAGATGCAGCTGAAAAGAAGACGTGAAAAACTGCAAACAATGCCCAGAAAATTATCTGGGATATTAAAAGAAAGTGAACGTTTCTCCAGTCTAAAGAAGAGAAACAAATATCTTGGCATCACTTGTGTTTCAAAGAGTTTTTCAAGCAGGGACAGAAATATGTTCTGTAATCTTTGCAAGATCATAAATCATGCAGCGTTTTCTCTGCCTTGCATTACAGTACATCTTGTCATGCACTAATGTCTCTTTCCAAGACCTTGCAATCAGCTCTGGCAAATGATTGGTGTGGAAGGCCAGAAACAAATGCTATTTCCCTAGTATTGAACAGTGCACAGTGGTGAGATACCATGCCGGTGATGAATCACACTCCTGAGTTTATAATTTTCTCATCCAGCAAGTCTAGACAATAGCAGTTTTTGGTGGTGTTTTTTTTTTAATAGCATACTTTCATAGTTCATTTAGTGATAGATATTTTTGAATAGAAATTCTCTCCCACCCCGACTTTTTCAGACATCAGTAACTCATTTAATGGTGAACATGCTATGAATCGAATTAAGGGAAGTTGTCAAAAGAGCCCATTTATGCACTTATTTGCCCTAATTCCAAACCAGTGGTTCTTGAATAGCCTGGCCCACTGATCTGGACAGTGGGAACGTGTGGACTGGATCAGCACCATCTGCACTGATGGCACTGATCCAGATCAACCCACACCATGATTGTGAAGCTTGACCGTGAAGCCATCCATGTTTACTAACCTGGATTACTGTGTGATAGTAATTTTGTGGATTACATACTGTGGACATTTTGTTGATCAGGAGACTGAAGATTTCTGCTTCAGACACGTCTGAACTACAGGAACAGAAGGAAGAAGGGGAAGGAGGAGGAGGAGGGAGGGAGAGAAGGGAAGGGAATCAATGAGATGGATATTTTTCTCTAGGAGAGAAAAACAGATGGAGATTAAAAACATCAGGTGAAGAATGGGTTAAGCACCCACTCAGCAGGCGTTTTCCTCCCTCTTTCCCACTCATCTCAATGGCTTCTGAGGTGCTTTTCATTATAATAGACCTGGATATAGCACATTATAACTGGGCATAATGTTTCCAATAGCTGAGCCTTTACCTAACAGAAGGAAAAATATTGCTCATTAAGTCAATAATTCTATTATTCTCTGGCATGACTCTAAAATTGAATTTGTTTAGCTACAAAATGTATGTATAGGATTTAACCTTTGGTGCTTGGCACTAAATGCAATCAGGATCTTTTCTGTTATCCTTCAATGTTCCATGTACGTTATGAAGCAAATTCACATGCAAGTTAAGATTACATTAATTGAGGTTGATTAAAAAAAAAATAGCAGAGCTAAGTACTGCTAAACTGAGAGAAATAAAGAGGAGGGAGATGGCAATGGACTCCAAACAAATCAACTCCTACACGTAAGCTTGAAAGTATAGCTGTAAGTAACAATTAACATTTCAGGGAACAAAAGAAAATGGGTTTCATTTGCAAGGATTAGCTAATTGTTTGGGTTCATTTTCTTTTCAGACTATTCGCATTTATGCATGTTCAATTAGACATGCCTTTTATTTTCCACTATAAATGCATAAAGCAATTAGCTGACTTCAATAGGAAGACTGGAGTAAAGGGAGAGTATTGAATACTTTGAGCTTTTTAAGAAGATAATCAGCAATAATGAATAACAATGCCATAGGCTGCATACAGATATATATGCCTGTGTGAGTTAAAAAAATAACAAAAGAGAATGAGAGAGAGGGAAAGGAGAGAAGGAAAAGTAAAATACCTGTTATTCATTTTATCACTGCTACGTTTGTGAACACTGGTAATTCTGGCACATTACTTGCATTGCCGAAAGCGAGAGCTTCTAATGCAGACTATTAACACTGATTCAAAAAGGCACTCTCCCTGCAAGTACATTATGTTCCATGTGTACAGGAAGAAAATATATGGATGCGGATTGTGCAGTTTCTCCCTTTAAATTATACCTGTAGGAAACGTTAATGGATTTGAGTTGGTTGCTAACATTTTAATCAACAGCATCAGTCCAGTCTCAGGAAAGCAACACAGCACTAGATTTCTCCAGTTTTTGTTGGGAAGGTCTGTCTGTTCTTCCATGAGAAGATGGACAGCCATTAAAGAAAAGAAAACCAAGAATTATTGTCCTCAAAATCACTAGAGGGAAAGGGATTTTAGTCTTCTGCCATCCAAATCAATTTGAACAACACCAGTACCCACCCATCTATATAAGGGCCTTTCTGCACTTATCTGTGTAGTTCTGAATCTGTAAGTACAGATCAGGCAGGAGCTGGTCCCAGTCTGTTTTGGACTAGCCCTTGTGCCAGTCCTGAAGTGCACACGAGCTTCAGAGCTAACCCTGATGGCCTGGAGACCCCAGGGGCTTCATTTCACCAGTGTAACAAGGCACACTGCCAAAAGGGTTCCACCATTATCAAGGTCTACTGTATTCCAAAACAGAAGTGGATTCTCCTGATCCAGATGGAGCATACCATCAAGATCTTCATGGTGTTCAAGTCCATGGTTCTGTTCATCTCATGAGTTTTCGACTAGGGGTATGCACAAATGCAATTTTTGGCATTCATTTTGATTCAAACCAAATATCTGAAGATTTGAATTGATTCAAATGTTTAAAATTCAAAAGTATTCACATTCTATTCGAATCAAATACATTTGTATCCATTCATAAGAATATTCAATTTGTATTTGAAGATACGAATGTCAACATATGTGTCCACATGCATCTGTACATATCCATACACATCCCATTTTTATCCCATTTTTGTCCTGTATGTATCTGTATAAATGCATATGGACATGAATAAGATGCATACGTATATGTATGTAATGCATACGTATTCATATTAATAATTTGAAACATTCAAATTCATTCAAATGTTAAAAAAACAAATGTATAGACATTCAATTCGAATTCGAATGTCCAAATTCAAATGAATTTGGTCAAATTTTGAATGTTTTGAATTTTCATGCACATCCCTAGTTTCTACAGAACCAGAGCAGAGCACAGGAATTCCATCTATGTAATCCAGAAAATCCCAAAGTTTGCAAGGGTCTTTCAGGGGGAAGAGGCCAATGATACTCAGAAAGGAGAAGGCAGTGATATATACTTGAGGCCAGTAGTTGCACCAACGCAAGAAGGGTGGTCCCAGTGCAAGAAGGAGGTTCCTTTACAGTGGCACCCAAAATACCTTGTAGCCACCACTTTGTCACAAAAGAGGACTGAAGAATGAACCCTGTTGCATTAAGGGGAGTTGAACTAGTTTCATACTGTCAACGAGGCTACACATGGATAACAACTGTGCAGTGGTGAAGGGGTGATGTTCATCTGTAATGATTGCTTTTGTTCTGCAGCAGCAGCTGCTCGTGCTCAGGCAGATATCATTGTGCCTCTAGAATCCTAACACACTCTTACTATCAGGGATTTGGATTGCCAATGAGTATAAACAATGAATATTACTTCCCAGCATGCATCAGTTGCCTTGCCAGTGTCCTGCGGTCACTTTATCAATATGCAGGTGCTTCCCTGCAATTTCCAAATGGTACTCAAAGTTTCACTCTGCCCAACCTCTATGAGCCAATTCAGGACCTTGGAGAGTGGAGAAAGAGTTCCTGTCAACCGTTGATACAGGGAACTTGTGGGCTAATTGATAGAAACACTCATATTTCTATATAAGATTTTCCGTCAGCATTGCTGATGTTTTGCCATCGATGGGGCTGACTAGGATACAAACATGTCATGTACTGATGGGATTGGAAGAACACTGGAAACTGTCTTATAAGTAACTTAGCGACTCTACAAATACTATATCCAGGGATTTTCTTTTCTTTTCCACTGATAACTGTATCCACCTACAAAACTGTTAACAACACTTCCTCCATTAAGCATCCTTTCCTGATAATTTTCTTCCCACTTCCCCCGCTCCTCCCCCCCCCCCGCCTTGCTTCATCTCACAAAATTATGTCTGCTTTGCAGGTGGCATGTATTCTGTATTTAATATTTTTAGCCTTGTTTTTATACTAGTTTGCAAAATGCTCTAAAAAGTTTTAGGGTTTTGTGTTTTGACACACATTGAAAAAGTGTTTTAAATAAGTAAATAAATAAATAAAGCTTCCCTCTAATATATTCCACTCCATCTATATTTTAAGTTGTATCTCCTTACTATAATTAGTCTGCTGTTATTTCAATTACTGTATATCTCTGCATGTTAATGTGAATGGGTTACAGCATATGGTGAAAAAACTTTGTCACTTGAAATGTAATTTGTTTGGGACCATGTTCTGGAATGTCATGTCCTGGTGCTAGTTTATGGAGAAAGATTCTGAATTAGATGGTTATAAGAGACATAATTGGTCATTTCCTGCCTTTATGGCCTTCTTCTGAGGGTGGGTGGGAGATGGGTCTGGAAAACAACAACAACAACACTGAGCAGCTTAAGTACAATACTGAATCCTTTTCATTGACCCTTTATTCTCTGAATTATTATAATGCTCAACAAATGTATATAAAGAAATAAAAAACCACATTTAGAATAAAACAATGCATAATGGAGTCAAAGCAAAAGAGTTCTAATAAGTAAGAAACAGGACAACCTCAATAACCTGCCATTAAGATTTCCACCCAATGAAACAGTGTCAACAGATTACCGACAGGAAAAGATCAACGCCTCATTAACAACACAAAGAAAACAACTACCAAGCAAACAACAGCATCTATAAGATGAGAAACAAGATCTAGAAAGACACTACTAGTCACTTTTGATTCTTTGAAGAGCAAAATCCTCTGAAGATGTATATCACAGCTATATCTAAAAGCTTAGGTTCTCAGAAGAAACCTGGAACATGACCCATCTTCAGGTCTGGCTGCTCACACCTTTTCATTTATATCCATTTTATATGTGGACTTTCCACTCATTTCTGGAATGGGAAGTCCAAAAGTAAAATGGATAGAAATGTAGGGATGTGCACAGATTATTTGGGGGCGGGGGCGGGCATTCGATACATATTAAATCGAATGCAAGAAAATTTGTATTTGTTCAAAAAGATTCCCTTCAAATGTGTTAGGATTCGTATTCAATACAAATGTTCAACCCCATACAAATCCCATACAAATACATACAAATAGCACACAAATCCCATGAGAATCCTATACGAAGCTTCATACGAATGTTCCAAAGCATCTGATTTGAATTTGAATGCCAATCATCGAATGTGCAAACATTTGAATGTCTGAATTTGTACAAATTCAGACAAATTTTGAATGTTATGAATATTTGTGCACATCCCTAAAAAGATGGGAGCAATCAGATCTGCAGATGGACTGAAGAAGTTTTAAAGTGAAGGTGTGACCATGGCCAGATGCTGTTTGTCAATTTTTAATGTTAGATTTTTCTTATGACATACCAAGCCAGAGGAATTCCCATTGGGCCCATTATTCATTGCCATTTCTAAGATTTTTTATGCCACTTCTGGCCCTTTCTGCACTGTCCCTTATTTCAAATTATATCCTAGAATAGGGACTTGCTGTCCATATCCTTCTGCATACTATGGGAGGCCTTGCCTGGGGACTGCTGAAGTCTGCACAGCAAGCTCAAACTCTTATCCCAAGATAACAATCCAGAATAAGGTCCAGTGTAGAAACAGTCTCTGACTGAACAATGGAAAATTTGCATTGGTTGAAACTTGTTCAAGTTGTACAACCCATTATTTTTCTACAAATAAAAATACTTATTGTTGCTTTTTCTTGCAAAGACCAGTGGCCTTTTGAAGAGGCGTGATTTTTGTTACATGACTGGAACTTGAGTGGCTTGTCAAAAGACATGAATGGTAATGTGCATTTCAACTGACAGCATCTGATTGTTACTGACCATGGCTTTACTGACAGTTCCGCAATAACCTAGAAGCAATGTACACGGGATTTATTTGGTAGTGGTCTTAGGGCCAAACAGACACACACGAGAATGCCATGCACACACCTCTCTCTTTACATTGCTCTATTTTTGACTATGCTGAATACAGGCTAAACGTTCACGCTTTTTGTTATGGGATTTTGCTTGAATGGTGCTACCGTTGCCTTTAAAATCCATATAGATTACACAGTATTGACAAAGTGTTAAATTTACCTCTTCAAAATCAGCCCTGCAATTCCTTTTTGTATTGAACCTTGAGGCTTCCATCTTCCCGTGTCTTCCCCCTCTGTTTAAATTTGCAAATATATCTGTTATGGGAATATTGTTGCATTGTCAGCTGAAGAAATAATAGTCTTTCTAAGCTTTTGAGCTTACTAGCTAGAGGATTGCGATTTATGTATTAGAAACTGTTTCTAGGAACATCAACCAGCCATAAGGGCTTAAGAGACGCTGATGGTCAAATGGCAATTCTACGATGATTGCTAACAAACATTCAAAAGACATATTTAATTTTATTCCATGTTTAAATCATCTTTGCTCTGGAAACAGGCATTACAGTTTTCATAACAATTTACAAAGGAGGAGCTGTAGCTTAGCGGTAGAGCAAACTGTGTGGAAAGCAAAGGGTTGCAGGTTTGGTCCCCAGCCCCTCCTCAGAAACAGGCAAAGGCAAACCACTTCTGTATCTCTGCCAAGAAAACTGCATGCAGGTACCCATGTAATTGGCCATTATTTGATAATACCAAACAGTGGTATACAGGGCCAGAAAAGAATACCTAACAAAGGTATATGTGCAGTCGGAGGCAGGTGTGCACACAAATGCAATTTTTGGCATTTGATTTTATTTGAATCAAATATTTGAATGTCCAAATTTGTACAAATAGAGAAAAAACAAATGTATTAAAATTTGAACCGATTCAAATACATTTGCATCTATTTGTACAAATATTTGATATGTATTTGATGACACGAATGTAGACCCGTACACATCTGTATGCATCCTGTTTTCATCCCATACCTATCCGTACAGATGCATACGGATACGAATAAGATGCATACAGATACATATGTAATGCATATGTATGTATGCATTCGTACACATACTGATGTCCAAATTATTCTTACGAATGCTTCAAAATATTTGAATTTGTTCAAATATTAAAAAAAAACACACAAATGTCTAGACATTCTATTCAAATGCAAATGTTCAAATTCGGCTGAATTCAATTGATTAATGAATATCTCAAATATTCTTGCAGAGGAAGAGGAAGTCCTGAAGAAGACCATGAGGAATCTTGGTTACAGGTAAATGCAGAAAGGCCCATAGACCATGATTACTGAATGTATAGTCCTCCCAAAAAGAAATAATTTTTCTTTTTCTTTACTTTTCCTTAATTGAATCTCGTCAGTTGTTATAATTCTCCATAATACGAAAGCAGTGTATCCTCTTTGACTCATACAAAATCATAGGCTGACCTGCACAGATAAAGCAAAAGAATTTTGACCTTTATTAAATCATCTCTTTTCCCTTTACAGTGCTTGATGCCCTATGTTTGAGACACAATGCAAACCTATGCAAGAGTATTTAAGCAAAGAAACTGAGGTCGTTCACTTTGCCTTCCTCTTCCATTCCTTTGCGGGAAGAAACCCTGCTTAAAAATTTGACCTGGGTGAAGTTGTTGGGGAGGGATGGCCAAAAGCCTTATAATTGATGAGATATTGTGGGTTTCTGTATACATATATGTGCCTGTGCATGTGTGCACATACTCACACATCTGTGGGGAAGAATACTGATGGTAAGAAAAACTTCACCCAGCCAATACTTACTTATTTCACATTATTTTGATTACTAGCCAGTTTGGTCTTGTAGTTAGGGAGCCGGACTCTTATCTGGGAATACTAGGCTTGATTTCACCCTCCCCCATGAAGCCAACTGGGTGACCTTGGGCTAGTCACAGCTCTCTTCTGAGCTCTCACAGCCCCACCTACTTCACAGGGTGTTCTGCTGTGAGGAGAAGAATAGAAAAGCTTTGTCAGCAGCTTTGAGTCCCCTTAAATGGGTGAGAAAAGTGGGGTAGAAAAGCCAACTCTTTTTCTCCCTTGGAAGATCTCATCTTATCACTAAACCCTGTAAAGAGAGCAGTCGTTGTTCCACCTCTTTAATCCTTAAGTGATGCATTTTGGTTCTCAGTGGCTCAGCCGTTAGGGTGGAGGGATTAAAGAGAAGGGATCTCTAACAGTTCCTCATTCCTCTGCTGACTCCAGTTTGGTCTAGTGGTTAGGGAGCTGGACTCTTATCTGGGAATACCGGGTTTGATTCTGCACTCCCCCATGAAGCCAGCTGGGTGACCTTAAGCTAGTCATAGCTCTCTTTCTGAACCCCCACAGCCTCACCTACCTCCCAGAGTGGCTGTTGTAGGAAGAAGAACAGAAAGCTTTGTCAGCTGCTTATGGGTGACAAAAGCAGGGAAGAAAAGCCAACTTCTTCTTCAATAATGATCAGTCTATATTTGTCAGTATATACTTGTTGAGGGTAAAGAAGTATAGAATTTTATTTATAAATAAAAAGTGACACAAAGCTTTCTAGGAGACTTTTTGACAGAAGAACTCCTAGTATGGCCCAGCACAAGGCAGCATACACACTGGGCAGAGCCAATTCTAACCCAGAGGCAGCTCTGTATGTTGGCACAGTACGAGCAATACTTGTCACTTTCTTCATATGTGGTGGAATTGTAAAATAGTCTGCTCTTTTTGGAATGAACTGGGTCAAGTCATCAACAATAGTCTGCATGAAACCATCCAACTATTGCCCATACTGCTGTTGATTAAAAACAAATTGCTCTTGAACTTCCCCCCCCTCACTGCCAATTGGAAAAATTCTTCTTTATTGACTGTACATCTCTGGATTCAGAAAATCTAGTGCTTACTTTTTATGGGATATTGGGTATTTTTCCACAGTCAAAAAGTACCCATTTTTGCACCCATTAAGGACCCATTTGGCTGTGAGCCGGATGACCCCATTTCCACCACAGCACCCATTTGGGACCTGGTTGTTTCCACTGCTGTGGGGGAAATCCGGATCAAATGGGCACTTTCTGCCCTTTAATCCGGATTTTCTGTAGACCCCATTCCATTTTTTTCAGATTGGAAGAACACATCTGCAAAGTGACACATCATGTTCCTTCCACATTATCTAACGCAAAGGTGGGTTTTCCAAGTTAGATAAAGCCAAAAACAAAAAGCTTGTGACTTTGCCAGTGTGTTCTCTCTCTGAAAGTGGACTGAAGCTGGATTAAAATATAAGTGTGAATGCAGCCCTAGTGAGACAAGAATGTATATGGTTCCATTAGATTTTTTTTTATGCTTAACTTAGTTTCTTTTAAATTTAGAGTTCAGTTTATTGTTTGAAGGTACGTTTTTTTTCCGGGGCAATACAACTGCTGTGATCCAAATCAAGGGGACAGGCTACTGCAAAGCTCAAAAAACTTGCTCTAAAGTTAATGCACCTTGCCGCATTTCAGGGCAACCACTAGGAGCTCCAGGGTTAGGAACCATCTCATCCTCCTGGGGTGTTTCTCTCCATTGGCCCAAATCATGTATATCTGAACACAGCTATAATCTGTCACTTCTGATCACATACAAGCTTGAGCAGGGGTTCCAGAAGCCACAGGCTGCTACATCCTCTTTATTCAGCCCTGGTACCATTCAAAAAGTGTTTCTGCCGCAATTTAAGTTCTACAGTTGTTGAGGATTTTTTATATCGTCCTTTTTTCACATTCCCACTACTCAGTTAAACAGCAAATTCTCAAGGACGAGAAAATCTGACCATCAAGCTTGGATATCCCCATCCATTTTACTAGAAGTTAATGAGAAATCATGGGCCTTTTCTCACTTAACTTCCTTTGGGATGGAGACCATTTGCCATGTGAATGCTGACCACCGTAGCTAAGCTACGTGGCACTTACCAAGTATGAAAAGGCCCTATTGTAATTTTAGGAGGACATTGTACTCATTCCAGGATTTCATGGGAAAGGAAAAGGGCTATAGGAAAGGAGACCAAGAGCTTGATTCATATCTGGGAGCAACCAGCATCCATTTGTGAATCTGATAGCTTGCTTTAATTTTTGCAAAGCACTCCATTTTGTTTGCAGTTACCTTCACACCCAACCCCTTGCTGTGTGTTTCTGCTGCCTAGGGAAACAATAAACCATCCTCTTTGTAGTGGCACTCCTGCTTTAATGCTTTTGTGAAATTTGTGCAGATCAGCTATATGATCATCCTAGTTAAAAGCTGGATTTGTAAGTGTCTGATTCCTTAAATTAACTTTCAGTTCTAAAGGACTGCAAAACATTTTGGCTGGATGCCCACCCTCACCTTGCAAGATAAATGTGAAAAAATTGCTGACTGAGCAAGGTGAACATCCAGACTTCCCTAAAATTTCCATAGGCTCACTATTTTCCATTTCTCTTTGATGTCCCATAATATCTGTTTCTTTTGCATCAAAATATATTCAGTTACACTTTCAACTGTGAAATACAACAGTGTGGGCTAAGGAAATTAAACAACTATAAAACATGGAAAATTAGAGTACATTGCTCTACGGGGAAGGCCAATTTTTCAGCCTTCTAGTAAAGGATTTTAGAATTAAAATTAAAGCATGAAATGCCAAGAGCTCAGTTCTGGAGCAGCAGGCATGAACTGCAAATTTTCCCTTTATTGTACAATAGATAGTATTAAAAACAGGTAGTCGCTGAACATTCATTCAGTGACTTTGTAGATTTCCAGTTTTTCCAACCCTTTCAACTCTAGCTAGAAATTCGACACAGAGAAAACTGCATCAGAGGAAGAGAGATACATATAAGGTATACAGACATGCAGAATAGAATGTGCATTTAATTTTAGAATGTGCATTTTAATTTAGAATCACCTGTTTCATTATCAAAAACCTTACAATGACGACCAAGATTGTGATATGGCTTACAGAGACACATAAAGAACTTCAGCAGGTCTAAAGGAGAGGATACATAGATAGATTCAAGTAGCCCCCTACTGCATTATCCCCACAGACTACACAAAGAGAGCATAGTTACAAGTTCAACACACCAGGTTAACATCAAAGAAATAGAGATTCATATAGCACATGCAGATGTGCAAACTAGACACAATTATGTGTCCCATTGTAGCAAGCCTTACATTGACTACCACAATTGTGAGCTGGGCCATTTCTGCACTTGGCCTTAGTTTGGAATATATCTCTGGACAGAGGTCTGCTGGCCACATGCTAATCCCGACTATGGCAGGCCTCTCCTGGGCTCCTACATCGTCTGCACTAGCAGGCAGATAGCAGGTCCCTATTCTGGGATATATTCCAGAATAAGGCCAAGCGCAGAAAGGTCTCTGGTCTTCAACATGGCTTACAGAGACACAAGGAACTTCAGCAGGCCTAAACAAGAGGGTACGCAGACATACTATTGTGACATGAGCCCATACACACTTTCTACAGGCACACAAATGCATTAATCAAACTGTAATAGGACCTGGATAGACATTTTTCCTTTCTTTAGAACTGTACATCTATAACTACACTTCTTAGGTGGTCTGGAGCAGGATCTCAGTACATCCACATGTCAGCTGGGCTATGACAGGTCTTCCATAAATCTATCACTCAAGAGTAGGGATGTGCACGAATATTCAAAATATTCAAAATCTAATTTGATAGAATTTGGACATTCAAATTCAAATCAAATGTCCATACATTTGAATTTAATATTCAAACAAATTTTTGAATCTTTCAAATCTTTTGTACAAGTTATTTGGACATTCGTATGTGTACAGATATATGTGCATTACATACGTATCTGTACGCATCTTATTCGCATCTGTACACATTTGTATGGATACATACGGGACGAAAAAGGGATGCGTACGGGATAAAAATGGAACGCGTACGGATGTGTACAGATGCATACGGACACATTCAAATGTTGTCAACATTCATATCTTCAAATACGAATTGAAAATTCATACAAATAGATTCGAACATATTCAATTCAAATTGAATCTGAATACATTTGAATTTTAAACATTCAAATCGATCTGAATCTTCGGATATTTTGATACAAATCAAATCGAACCCTGAAAATTGCACTTGTGCAGACCCCTACTCAAGAGTTCTTGGAAACAATATCCATACCTAGTTCACCTCTGATAGGATAGCATTCATTGGGTGTTTTTCCACTTAGCACTAGAGTACCCTTTAGGGACCCATTAAGGAAACCATCCTCCCACAGACTTACTACAGCCCCAAGAGTTACTCCTCCATCAAACTCTTCTTCCTTTCCCTGGTCTCAAGAGCAGCCTTCTTCCACTTCAACACCTTGTTGCACCTTAAAGTTATTTGAAACTATTCTTAAGTACAGATGCTTCTCTTTTGTTTTTAACCAATTGCTGACAAATTATCAGGCAACTTATATTCTGTGTTCTTACAAAAAAGGAAACCTTATTCAGTAAAACCTTTATATTACATTGACATACAAACAAAAAATGAAAAAGGAAGTATCCTAAGTAAATAAGGGCTGGTGAGATGGTAAGGCTTCTAAACAGAAGAAAAAAGTTTGGCTTAAACTTTTAAAACAAATTAGACATCACTAATTGCAAAGTGTATCACTTTTCAGCAACTTATGGGCACATGAGTGGCCTCATATCTCAAATTCCTAGATCAGGGTCTCTATTACTTATAAGCTTCTTCAGCACTAGGTGAATAAGACAATTTTCAACTGCAAGAGGTACAAGCAGAACATCCTCAATACCATCTTTAGTTTCTTTAGTTTTGAGAGCTGGATGCCTGATTACTACAGTATAGCAGAAAAGTAACTGCTACAAATAGCAATCACGAGCCAATTCTACACCTCAGAGGTGCAAACTTAAGATCAAGAATAAATCTTTTGTGTACCACTGAATGTAAATCATTACTTTCTATCTATAATAGCCCAGCAGTAATTGTCCCTCAAATAAATCACCTATTCAAATCCTATTGACATTCTGCTCAGCCACTACACAAACATACCTATACTCCAAGCTGTTGACCTTGTTGCTTTGATTTCTGGCTGAAAAAGCAAAGCACACAGAGCACTACTTCTTTAGCCAAAAGGCAATACTTTCAATCATCACAGAATCTGGCTTAGAATAATTTTTATTCAGGAAAAGTTCCATTTTTATAGTTAATAATATCACAAGAATATACCTTTAAGTTGCATCCAAACAGCAGGTTAAAAATGCAAAGCATGCCTTTACTTCACAGTAAAGTTGTTCCAAATGGAAAACACATCATCCTCACACTCTTCAATACACTGATACAGCAGACAGCTTCTGTTCACATGCTCAGCTACTTCCTCTGATAGGCCTGCCGCTCCTTCAGTGAGAAGGAACTCTCATGAAACCTCACTCAAACACCCAGGAAAATACAGAGATAGGAGCGCCTCCAAACATGTGGGAAACCAGCAAACTCCCTTCACTGCTTTGAAAACTCACAGTATCCTTATAACTCTCCCCAAAGCTAAAAGATGCTGATTAAACAGTAGCTTATAAATTTGGAGATTCTGGGGATGCTGCAGGCAATCCAAGCTTCCTGTCTGACCAACAGGAAGCAGCTACAAAGGGAATTCAGAGCTTTTGTCCCATCTGGAAGCACTCAAGGAATGTTCCACAGCAAATGTTTGTGCTCCAGAAAATGGATCTATAATGTGCTCCCATTCCCTGCAAAGTTTTCAAGCTGTCTTCACACAGCCTATGGTACCAGATATGATCTAACACTTAGCATCTATCTGAGATGCAGCCATTCACAAACTGGCCTCTTCCTGAAGATTACTTTAATAGCTAATTAGGCAGAGATACAAAGCTGTTAAATCTTATCAAAACTTCAATTACACTTTGAGTGAAGTTAAGCTGGGAAAGTTCTAACTCTCATGAACATATCAATAAACAGATAACTTGTTCCTGAGGAAAACATTCCCAGATGAAAATGTTAACAGGCCCCGAAGTAAAACAATTACAGAAGGCAATTAAAATTAACTAAAAGAAGACAACTACAAAAGCTAAACAACACAATTGAAATATACCAACTTTTTCATTACACTTTCCTTTCATGTCCCAATAGATGCCAATGCATTGCATAAACTTTCAAAAACATGGGCTTTTACTCTGGTTAGGCTAGAACTTTGCTGAAGTTGCTTCCACCTTGCTAGATTGAACCCAACTTCACAATAGTTTATAAAACAAAGAGACAGAAACCCCAGTTCTAAGCAAAGTAAACTTGGAGATTTGGAATATGAAAGGTCACAAAGAGAAAACCTGCCCCCTTTTTCCATGCACAGTCAAAGATGCCTGAAGACCCCATTGTGGATACCTTTAATCAGGTCCACCCGAAATCCAGACTTAAGGGCTTGGAGGACCCATTGAATCCAGATTTCCCCTGCCCTCATGGGGACAGGGCCTTGCAGATGGGGCCTTAAACGGGGTCCAGGTGAGGACAGGGCCTTCCCAATTGGTACCAATCAGGTACTAATCGGGTTCCCAATGGGGTCTTAGAAGGGTTCTAAGCCCCAGTGGAAAAAGGCCCTGTGTGGACCTTTTTGCTGTCTGGAGGCACCATAGGTCTGCTAAAGGAAAGGAAGGCTAGTAGAAAATCTGACTAACTGAAGGTAAATTAATACATTTCTGAGTTTATTTTGTTTTTTCATTTAATCTTTTCCTGGGGAACACTTAACAATGCTTGCATAATGAGAATGACATTCGGATCTGTTTTGTGTCATTGCAAAAAATCAGATGTTGTTCTGAAGCAGGATATTCAATTCCATGTCAGTTTGACAGGTATCGCCTATCTTCACTTGGGTGTAGTGTATCATTTCAGTGAACTGCTGTGTACTAGTCTTGTCAATTCTGAGGGTACAGGGAAACTAAAGTAGAACAATTTTTTTGCTATGTACCATTCCATTAAGTCGTGGCCGGCTCCTGGTTGATCGCACAAGCACCTCCATGGAGCAGCGCTATGCAGTTTTCTTGGCAAAAATACAGAAGTGGTTTGCCATTCCCTACCTCTTGGAGAAAGGCTGGGGATCAAAACTACGGCCCTCTGCTTTCTAGGCTGCTTGCAGTACCTCTTCCTGAACAATTTTATATGCCACTTATTTAAGGGAGCATATCAAACATCTGTATATACTTTAAAAAAAAATTATAACATGTTTATAACTTCTATGCGTTTGCATCAGCCTTGTAAATTTAAGACAATGGGACTTCTTGCACTCAGAGAAATGGGGCACTTTGGGTATGTTTGTAGACAGAGTATAGGCACTGTGTAGTAACACTTCTATTCTAGAAGTGTCTCCATATGTGCTAGAGTATCCCACAGCCAGAATGGGAATGTATAAAACTTTATTTGACTAGTCATAAGACCATTTCAACATAGCCAGGATGGGTGTGGAACACATTTTTGTGCTTCACAACTTATCTAGACACCAGCTGGCAAACTCCTGTACACTACAGGTGTTTTTCCACTGTCACTAGAAGTACCCATTAAGTACCCATTAATGGGTACATTAATGTCATTTAGTACCCATTAATGGGTACTTCTAGTGACAGTGGAAAAATACCCCATGTTTACATCTCTTCCAGGTGGAAGAGTTTCGAATGGAGCATGGGATCGTGAGGCACAGGCAATGTTGCACGCTGAGTGGTGCCATTGGTGCCACTGCCACAACAATATGAGTCTCTAATGGAGGAGATTCACACTTAGCTGATGCGCAGACAAGTGCCAGCTAAGTTTGGGATAGATCTGGCTTCACAATATGTGGATGCCCAATCTATTTGAGAACTTAGCTGGGCATCACACGGAAGAAAGGTGCAAATTGGCTCATCGTCAGGATATACATATACCTCGCTGAGAGCAAAACTTTCCAAATTCAGCTTTTATGAGCATATGATCTTTTCTGTTTGGGACGTGGGAGCAAGACAATACTCTATTGCTTTAATGCTTAATTGGTTTCTTTGTGAGCTAACTGTCCTTTGTTTTTCAGACCCAAGTTCACTGGAAAGTCACTCCTTGTTAGCTTGACCAAAAGCTTTTAAAAATCCATTTTGAAAGTATTCTAATTTCTTTTCAGACTTCATGATCCCACACGGCAAAAATCTCAGTGGCATTCTCCCTCCCTTTGGAGCTCCTGAAAGTAAACTTTTTTTTTAAGCTTAGCTTCTTGCTACTTATTTTGAAGGTAGTTTTTTGTCTTCTGTGATTATTGTGAGCTCAGAAGGTTGCTTGCTCAATTTTTGTCCCCCAAATCCTTCAATGCAGAAATACCAAGGCTGCATTCCCATTATAAGCTTAATTCTATTTCCCTAAACTGAAATAATAGAACCGGATGCAAACACGAATTTGCCTGATCCCATTACTTTCAACTCAATCCGGATTCTGAGGATCGTAGGTGGCTTACGTGACTCAAGTGGCTACTTTTTAAAAGCCGCTTTTCGGGGCTGCCCTGCCCTCTTCCTCCTGGCATGAACGCGCCACCCATAACCAACCACTTCATGGAGCCTGGCTGGGTGGCTGCTGCTTGCCTGGATGGATGAAAAACAGCACCGGGCAGCCAGTGATTCTTTACCCTCCTCTCCCCATTGCCCAGGGCACACAGCAGCAGCAGCAGCAACTCAAGCCCCCTTCGCCCGCTCACATCCACAGCCACAGCCTTAAAAACAGAACCTGCAGCTGCTTTCCTTTCCCTTTTTTAAAGATCAGAACTTTCAAAATTGCAGAGAATTGCAACATTGTTATCAGGTGTGAAGTGGTTGGATTGCTACAGTATAGCGGCTGCTTTAAGGGGTGGATTTTTACAGTAAAATCACTATCTTTGGAAGCAAGCTATTGGGGGAGGGAAACCCTAAACATGCATTCTCGTCCCTTAACATGGTACCATTCCCACAGTAAAAATTGCAAAACATTTCAAGCGCACGAACTGGTGTGAGACCTGTTGAAATGAGTGTTAACATTTACAACGCTTTGGGGCGATTAACATGCAGAAAGCGTGTTAAGCCAACCTGACGCAAGAACTGCAAGGATTGAAACCATTTTTAAACTGAAATAAGCTTATAATAGGGATGCGGCCCAAGAGAGTGTGACATGTCATGCTGCCCTGGATTAAACCTTGGTTGAAACGTGAACATCTAAAATGCAAATTGGGTCATCACTGATTTTTGAAGCATTTCAGCTCAGTAAATAATAACTGCAAACCGGTTATATTGTACTCTTCTGGGCCTAAGAGGGATTTTCTGGAAAGATATATCACAACTACTTTCCTATTCTCTCCAGGATCACTCTTTGTCAGTGAGAAATGATTAATCTCTTAAATCCACAGATTCAGTTTTACAGATGGCCCCAGTGATTCAGCTTGCAGTGACTATTTAGCTACTGCAAGCCAAGTTGAGGAGTCTGCATGGCACATACAGTTTGTGCAGATGTTGTGTCTCAGGCCAGCAACATCCAAGGAGCAAACACACACGCATGTGCTCAGGATGAGCAGTAGCAAGAAGCCAAGTTCCAAAGTCCATTGAGGGTTAAAGAGTTGAGCAAAGACAGGGAAAGCTGGTGTCAAATGGTATAAGAAATTTAGCGTTGTTAGTAGTAATTCAAGGTTCAGGAATTACAGATTCACAATTGTTTTGTATGAAACAGCTCCGAGCAACTCTTAAGTAGAGTTGTGAGAGGGATGCCCCTTTTTGCACAGCTGCTGCTTGATTTGCAGACATTTGGAACGTCTCAGGTGTTCTCGCTGTTGCCAGAGAAAGCTCTGTGAAGGGCATGGCTCAGCATCTTCACTCAAGCTGCCTCTAACTTGGAGACAGCTTCTGTCTCTAACAAGATCATTGTTTATGTTTGACTCCTGGGGTGTTTCCACATTGACCATGGAAACTGGTTTAAGAGCCGCTAAGGTAAGATTTAAAACACTTACCTTAACCTGCATCCACACTGTAGACCAGATTGCAGAGGATGAGTCCGCATTTCAGTATGCAAAACTGGTTTCTTAAACTGGTTTTGCTGCCAAACACTGTCTTAAATTGAAGACCTGAAAAATCAGGTCTTCAATGTATCACTTTTCCTGAATGCGTACAGAAGCAGGACGCTTCTGCACACGGCCAGGGGAAGAGTCGGATTCCTGGCACCCACCATCATTGGAAGGGTGGAAGCAGGACTGCCTGCTTCCAAAACCCTTCTCTCACATGCCGGTCACCAACGGAAACATGCGATTACGGGCAGCTCCATGCTCCATCCCCATGGCTCCAGGGGTGGCGTCATCAGCACACAAACCAGAGGACAGATTGGAATGGGTGCTGTTGCATCCGCACAGCACCCACTCCAATCTGTTTTCAGAATCCGTCCTCCCCACACATGTGCAGATGCGCAGATCCATCACAAATAGTGACGGATCTTCAGGAGGACAGATTGCTGAAAAGAGGATCTATTAGATCTGCTTTTCAGTGGCATAATGCAGAAACACCCTTGAGGTCCTCCTTTATCACCCTCTCTGACAGGTAAGCTTGCATCAGCTTGCATGTCCAACAGCCTCCTCATCCTCAGAGGAGGAGGAACTGATGGCACGAGGCATGACACCGGAGAATGAAAAAATAGCCTTTGTGTGTAGATCTTAACATCCCTTGAAGATGGTGTGACAATGACCATTAAATTGCCCTCCTAGGATGGTCAGGATGGGCCTAGGCTAACTGCTCTCTCCAGCTACATACACATAGCAGATCTGATCAGAACTATGTTGACTGCCCGCACACCATCAGGATAACCTGTCCAGTAGCCAGGACATGCTCCCAGTTCATGCTTCAGTGACGACTGGGGGGTAACTTGTGTGCACCAGATCTTGGAATATTGTGACTGGAGAAACAGGAATGGTATGGGACAATTTCCTCCCATACCAAATAGCAGGGTCCGGTAGGCATGCCTTATTTCTAGTGATGTCCACCCATGGCCATAGTTAGCAAAACTAACTTCCTTTTAGGGCCAACATTCCTATATTTGGGATTATTGGCATTTCAGTTCAAAAGAAATCAATGTAGATGCTGTGGTGTTGGGATGAGAAAGCTAATAATCAGTAACCACTATATTGCATGCAACTCACTTAACCATCAGTAATGTTGCATAACCCAGCAGAGCGCGATTTGCTGTCTGCCTTGACTTTGAATGATACCATTTAAGTACTTTCCAGTACATTCATTTTTACATAAATAACTTCTATCTGGGGAACAAAAAATCCTGACACCCAAGAGGAAAATATTATATTTAGATGTTAATGTTAATACTGTTTAAATTGTTGTCTGTCTCCTCTTGTTTATTCTTTCATTGGCCTGTGGATTAAAGTACAAGACTAAATAAATTTCTAGGAGCGTTTTAAAAAATGTGTTCAGTAAATTTTCTCTGGAGAACAAGGACATATTAGGGCATATGCATTGCACTCTGTAGGAATTATTCCACTAGATGGCACTATCATTAGCTATCTGTGATAAGATTCTCTCCAAGATATTTAATAATAAATGAATCAGATGTCTAGAAAAGCATAGTCAGAAAGACTAATATAAATATCAAACAAATCTATCTTGTTTAATATTAAAACAATAAATATCAAGGGGATTAATGATGGCTTGCTACTTATTATAAAAGTGTTAGAAAATGGCTATTATGCTAACTAATGGCACACATTATGGCAATTTAGAAGTGCACATTTGTTAAATGAGTCCCATGTACCTTAGGAATTGAAGGACAATTTTGTTTGGCTAAAACCGTTTAAGCCTTACAGCAATGTATCAGATGTTGGGTCTTGTGGTTACGATTTTGTGTGCTACCATTTCTCAGCTATGTACCATTATTTTCTTGTCCAGTTTAGAGATGAATAATCAGGTGTATTGGTGGTGAAAGAAAATGATGTCTGATAATAAATCTTGAGAAATCAGGATGATGCTGATGCTGATTTTATCTGTTTCTTAGGTTACCCCAGGCTTGACTTGCTACATTGGATACCATGGGTGCTATCAAATATATATCAGTCTATAGTTTATTCATCATTAATAACAGGGCTAGCAGTGAAATGTTGTGGCAGTGTAATTTTTTTGGTTACAAAGAAGAAGTAGTAGAAGAAGTAGAAGTAGAAGTAGTAGTAGTATTGGCTTTTCTACCCCACTTTTCTCACCCATTTAAGGGGATTCAAAGTGGTTGACAAAGCTTTTCTACTCTTCTCCCCACAACAGAACACCCTGTAAGGTAGGTGGGGCTGTGAGAGCTCAGAAGAGAACTGTGACTAGCCCAAGGTCACCCAGCTGGTAACCCTACAGTGACCAAAATGCAGGAATCGTCTTCTATTGACTCAGATCTTACTTCAAAATAAAATAAACTTTAAAAAACGTACACCTTTCTGTGTGATTTACAGCAACATCAACATTTTAAAAGATTGCCTCTATAACAAAGAATATCTTGGAAGACAATGGAAGGCATGGGGACTCTGAATTTCCCTCTCAACCTTTCCACTGACTCCACATTTCTATCAGCATCTAGTCCCTTAGCCTTTTCCTTTTCTAAGACACTTGTAAGGCAGTGGAGTCATTTTTCTCATAGCTGGGAAAGCTCAGACTGTGATCAGACAGGATTTTTTTGGTTGCTCCTTTAAGAAAAGTCATCCCTTAAACAGTTCCCAAAAGTGACATTCAAGTAGTTAACTGACTGGGTGCCCAAAAGCCTACCTGCCTGTTTTTCCCCACACTATAATCTTTGTTCACTTTCAAAACTTTCCAGACAATAGGTACTACTTGCCTGCTCACTTCCACAGCCACAGCCTTAAACATTCACACATCTCCCAGAACCTGCACCTGCTTTCCTTTCTTTCCCTTTCTAAAGGTCAAAACTCCAAAGAGCCAGAATTGTGCAAAATTGCAACATTGTTATCAGGTGTGAAGTGGGTGGATTGCTACAGTGTAACCGCTGCTATAAGGGATGGATTTTTACAGTGAAATCAATATCTTTGGAAGCAAGCTATTGGGAGAGGGAAACCCTAAACATGCATTCTCATCCCACTAAAACTGTACTGTTCCCACAGTAAGAAATGTAAAACATTTCAAATGCACAAACCGGAGTGAGATCTGTTGAAATGAGTGTCAACATTTACAATGCTTTGGGGTGATTTTACACGCGGAAAGCACGTTAAGCCAACCTGACGTGGGGACTGTGAGGATCGAAACCATTTCGAAACCTTTTTAAGCTTGTAATGGGAACGCGGCCTTGTATTTGTACAAATTTTAATATGCAAATGTCATAACATTAGATTTGTGTATGAATGTCCAAATTTGTATGAATAACAAATGTTATGAATATCCATGTGCATCCCTAATGAGGATTTAAACTATGAGACTCCTGAGTTCTGAATTTAACACGAAGAGCTCATATCTCTGCAAGAATCCTATTCATTATTGATGTCCCTTTAGCTTTATTATAGAGAGCTATTTATTTATTGCAGTGAGGGTTAACGTGTGGTCGTTCACATGTTGCCAGACTATTAACTCTCCTCCGCATTCCTTAGCATGCTCAGTGACCACACATTAGCCAGCCTTGATTTATTGTATTTAATATGCCACCGCTCCTCCAGCTGAAGACCTGAGCCATATAAAATACAATTATTATGTGATAAAGAAGCTGTTTGACAATGTTATCACCAAAATAGGAATTTTGATTAGTCTGGCTTACAGGGTGCTCCCCCACCCCCCTTTGGTTGTGTCTGCTAATCTCCAGCCATCTTGAGAGGGGTGAATTCCATTTTCAGAATGTAACAGCTCGTTTCTGCCATTTTAGGATATCAGTGTCCTTATTGTTAAATAGGCAATAAAATCTAGCTACCCATATATTTGTATCTGTCCAGTAACTAATAAGCAACACACACACTGCTGAATGAGTAAAGGAAAGAAAACCTGTACAGTCTTTTGACATACCTAATTATCTTATTTTGCACAAGGCATTAATTATGCCATGGTACCAGTATAACTAATTCAGTGAAATTCAGCCATTCCAGCTTTAACCTACAGTCTGGAGCTCCTCCTATAAGTTAAGTGTGAACAAGTTGGTTGATAGAAGCTGTGCTGATTTCACAGGTGCCAATTAGAGACGTGCACAAACTCAAAACTGAGCCCCAGTTCCATTGAACAGGTTTGAGGTGCCAAAACACACACACACTGAGATGGTCTGTCAAAGCAGGCAGGGTTTTGGATTAGCTTAACTTCTCCTTTGTCCTCTCAGGTCTGCAGTCTCCCCTCTTCTCCCTTTGTACTGCTGCCTGCTCTTTCTCATCCTGGATCATTGATCTTCCTGTTTGTCCTCTCATGCCAACCACAAACTCACTAGGACATGCTCTGCTGCATCAACCTACCAGCCCAGGCTGGTCTAGGCTGCTTCCAAGGGCCATATGGTCCTTAGAAGTGCACTAGGCTCACAAGCAGACATTTTGCACATGCCTGATCCTTGCAGGAATGGAAGGCTACAGATTCCTCCAGCAGGCAAACCATACCGACATCTGACACTTCCACTTCTTGAAAGACCTCAAATGTGACTGGCTACATTTCATGCTTTCAAAATCATGCACTTGAGCTGCTTGGAAAACCTGTGTTCTCAATATCCAGAAGGACTAGGCAAGTATAAAATAACTTCCTGTGAGTCAAGTAGTATATCAAGGACCACATTGTCAGTGGTAGTGGCCAAGCCCACCCCAAGCAGGAAGGTATGTGGACTATATGATTTAGCATGTTGCTAGCAAGGAGAAGGGTGAATCCTGAAGTAGCTAAACTAGTCTATTAAGTATACTCACAGTTCTGGCTCGCTGCTGAATCAAACTCCAAACTTTAAGTGGAGTTCAGCTTGACAGCAAATCTGATAAATTGGCAGTATTTATGGCAAGCCAATCCCTAGTGCCAATTTGTGTGATGATAATATGCACTGTGATGCCATAGATCTCCCAGACTCCCTCCGAGTGTTGTCCCAAACCAAAGCAGGGACCCACAGCGATTCCCAGAAGTGGGAGCCACACACACAACTCCAGAAGGCCTATTTGATCCTACAAGGTGCGGGCTGTCATGATGTGACCAATGGTAAAGGGGGAGGCCGGGAGTGGATCATCACCATCATTTGCACTCTCCTAGGAGGTCCAAGTAGGCCTTCTGGAGTTGCACATTCACCTCCCACATCTGGAAACTGTGGTGACTCCTAGAAGTAGGAGGTGCACTTGGAAGTCTCAAAGGCCTAGTTGGGTCTACAGTGAGCTTGCAGCAGTGGTGAAAGGTAAGGCAGCATGGCCTGGGAGGAGAGGAGGAGCCTTAATCAAAGCTTCAGTGAATTTTTGATGAAGGCCAGATCTATTCAAAATGTGAGCGAATGGGGGGCTATAAATGTAGCCCCCTTTGATTCACCCATGAATGCCAAAATTTGTATGAATTCACAGAAATTTCTAATGTGCCATAAATTCGTGCACAACCCTAGTGATGAAGTGAACTATAGAGTCTGCAAACTGACTCTATGATTTGCCTCATCAGACTGACCCATACTGAAATTCTGATTAATTCTGACAGCAGCAAACTTCCTAGGGAAAATCATTTGCAGACAGATTTAACCCACATCAAAACTGGCAAAAATTATATAATCAACATTTTCCTATTGCATAAAAAAAAACCAAATACATTTTGACTCAGCTGGAATACAAAGTAGGTATGTGCATGAATATTTGTAACATTTGAACTTCGGATGAATTCGGATGAATTCGGATGAACTCAGACCTTCAAATTTGAATTGAATGTTGGCACATTCAAAGACTGACATTTCTTATGAAGCTTCATATGGGATTCATGTGGGATATGTACAGGATTTGTATGCATTCACATGGGATTCGTATGGGATTGAACATTCATATTGAATTCAAATCCCATTAAGTTCAAAGGGGTTCTATTCAAATGAATATGAATTATCCTACATTCAATTCAATATGAATCAAATACAATATATATATACCTGTACACATCACTAGTACAAAGCTATCTGACCCAAAATAATGAGAGTTAAACAGATTTCAGAAGCAGCAGGGAAGATGGTCTCACAATCCATGATGGCTGTTCAAGTGTTAACTCATGACAGACAAATTTTAGCATGTAGGAAGACCCATTGTCTATATATTCTGCAGACAGAAAATGTACAACACCATTTCCTGGACCGTAACCTGAAAAAATTAGTAAGTCAAGAAAAACATGATGGCCCCTGTCTTCCACCATGCAATTATTTCATCTAAACCTAAAAGTGTTGGTCATTCTTGTTAAGCGGCCAGGTTAAAGGTTTAACTCAGAGATTCTTGAAATAATGTAGAGACCTTCTAAACACATTCTGATTCTTTTGTTAACTAAGTTGATGTACACTTAAGGCAAAGAAACTGTCCTTTCTTTTCTTAAACTTTTAGATCTTGGGAAAGTTTGTGCTTGACCACACATGTACTAAGTGGATGCTTAGTACATGCAATCCCTCCCCCCCCCCCCATGCATTCAGAGACTCAGTCAAGTACAGATTGTATCTGGGCACTGCCATCTTTGTCCCCCAATGCTGACGCCAGCATGTGCACACTGGCACTGTTACTGGGGCAACCGTCACATGCTGTGCACTTGCGCTTGCACGGCAGTTCACATGACGCGTAAGTGGACAGCACAGTGTAAGTGCGCATGCCCGAAGCCTTACTGGCTCTGGCACAAAGCACGCATGTGGTGCAAATTAAACTTGCACCACATCTATTTGCCTCACAGTGCTCTCCTGCATGTAAGGAGCTGTTTCTGGTCTTGGAGCACACCACAAGGCAAACTACTGGGCTGAGTGTGAAAAGGCCCTTTGCTTTGGAAGTGAACTTGTGTTGTTTGTGGCCATAACTGAATCTCGTGATCTTATGTTTCAAATTCCAAATAATGCAAAGGTTTATACACAGTTATACACACACACAAGCACACATATATTGCCATTTATCTTCTAAATTGCCTCTGGGCTTGAATCCGCTGCATCTTTTTACACTTCAGGGATTTGCAACCATACCGGTATATGACAATTACTCAGCTACACTGACATATCAACTTCAGTTTCTACCATCCAAAGAAAGTCTTGTTCTGTTTTTGAAACAAGAGCTGTAAAGCAAAACCTACAGAGTCACTTTCTGAAAAAGCACCCCTATGGTACTGATGCATACATAATTTAGACTTTAAAAAAAAAAAAAATTCTTTGCTTCATTTGGCATGTAGTCTGGGCAAATCAAATTCTCTTTTTAAGAACATAAACTCACAGAGGACGTTTGAGTTTTACTGTGTTTCTTTTTAAATAAATGGGAAACCATCAATTTAGGGGAACAATATATAATTAGTTGCTGAATAACAGCTGTATCTTCAGAAAAGAAGGGAAGCACATTGGCAAACAAGATTCATAATAATTGTGAAGCAGAAACAGAAACAAACCAGAATAAAGCACCTGTCAAATCAAAAGTTCAGTGAGGAAATTTTTTTCAACCAGTGCTTGCATGGATTTTTGCACAGATCACCTGGATTTGTAGCCCATGTGTATTTGTGACTTTGTTCGGCTCTATCAGATTTCCAGACATTTTGGGCCTGTTAGCATTAAACTCAGTAGGATCCCATCCCACTGAGGTTAAGATTAGCTACAGAGGGAGAGGGGAGAGATTCAGTGCTTGGCCGTCACACCCACACCAGGAGTACAAAACACCAGAGGCTCCCAGCCTGAACAACAGCATGGACGAGAGGGGAAAGCCCTGGTGTTGGCTGTCACGCCAGCTTTATAAGTTTCTTTATTATTATGTAATGCATTATTTGTGATTCCATAATGTACTAGTTATTATAATATGCAATGTACTGTTTGATGTTGTATTTTTTTTTCTGTACTATGTAAACTGCCTTGGGCAAAAGATTTAAGTTGTTGATTATGAGTGGTGGAAAGGGTGTTACAAGCAAACATTATTATGTAAAAGCAGCAGTTACACACAGCAAACGAGATCAGTATGCTGGATTTCATATTATATCACTAGCTTGGCACTTCCCAAGCACCTAGGACTGCGTGATGTATTGGCGAATTATGCGAGCAGACCCCAGTAAAGTGGCTTTTTGTAGCTGGCAGGTGGATATTTTGTCAATGCCAATGGTAATTAGGTGCCCACTGAGATCTTTTGGCTCTGCACCCAGTGTGCCGATGATGACTGGGACCACTTTCACTGGTTTTCGCCAGAGTCGTTGAAGTTCAGTTCTCAGGACTTCGTATCTGGTGAGTTTCTCCACCTGTTTCTCCTCAATTCTTCAGTCACCTGGAATAGCAACATCGATGATCCACACCTCTTTCTCAACAACTGTAACGTCAGGGGTGTTATGCTCCAAATTTCGGTCAGTCTGAAGCCTGAAGTCCCAAAGTAGTTTTGCCTGTTCATTTTCAACAACTTTTTCTGGCTTGTGATCCCACCAGTTCTTTGCCACTGGCAGATGATACTTTTGGCACAAGTTCTAATGGATCATTTGTGCTATAGTATTGTGTCTCTGCGTGTAATCAGTTTGTGTGATCTTCTTGCAGCAGCTGAGTATATGGTCGATTGTTTCATCAATTGTTTCATCCACTTCTTTGCAGAACTGGCACTTTGGATCTTCTACTGATTTTTCAATTCTGGCTTTGATGGCATTTGTTCTTATTGCTTGTTCTTGTGCAGCAAGAATCAGTCCTTCTGTTTCCTTTTTCAGTGTTCCATTCGTAAGTCAAGACCAGGTCTTTTCTGTGTCCACTTTGCCTTCGATTTTCTCCAAGAACTGTCCATGCAGTGTTTTATTGCGCCAGTTGTCAGTTCGGTGTTGAATTGCAGTTCTTGGTCAATGTCAATGTACAAACGCCATAACATTTGATTTTTATAAAAATGTCCAAATTCATACTAATTTGTTCAAATATCAAATGTTGTGAATATTCGTGCACATCCCTATGGAGTTGTCATTTTAAATGTTACAAGGGACTAAGCTGTGTGGGTCACTCATTCAACAGAATACAAACAGCAAAGGCACAACTCAGCTCAGTAAGTGACCCTGGAGAATTTGCATGCATTACAGGATGTGGAAGGGCATGAAGGCAGATCAGTGAAAAAGCTCCTTCAATGGAGATGACTGGACAAATAGAAGGGCCCTCAACTGCACAGCTTCTCAATATTACTGGACTAAACTGTACTTAATTCCTTTCACTAGCTGCATCTTCAAAATAGCAGGATACGGCCAAGTAGTGAAAAAGGCCTGCTCAGAAACTATAAATTGCTTCCTCCATCCTCCATCACTCCACGCAGAGAAGGAGACATCTTAAGGATAGCTGATTGCAGGTCAAGTGGAGCAGCCTATGAGCCAGTTGAGGGTGAGCGCATATCAATAAACTATCCCAGGGGCATCCAGATATTTGGACACCTCACTCCTGGGTTGAAGTAGATACCCTAGGTGCTGCCAGTGTTTCTGACCTACGACAAAGGCTATTTCCCTCTGTACCTTATGTAGAAATAACTTGGATTCTTTTTTCTTCTAAGGTTAGTCCTTGGAATGGAGCTTCCCTCCACTTCTCCATTATAACAGCAATGCACCAAACGACAGAAAAAAATGATCTTTACATGCAGCTGCAATGGCTTTTTTTTGTGAACTCAGCACCAATCCCGTGCCTATATTCAGATACATTTGCATTATTACAGCTATTGGCTGAAACTGCAGCTAAATCTAAAGATAGCTAAGCAAACATACCCTTCCTACATCAGCAGGTAAGAAATGACATAGAAATGAAGTAGAAATATGGAGACGCCAAATATAGATGGAAGTTTTAAACACCATATGAGTGGATATTAGTGGAAGAGTTTCAAAGTACACGCCTGACTTCTCTTGATTTATAGTTTCAAGGAAACAGCCTAAGCCTGGAGAAAGGGAGAAACAATGGATACTACTGTACAAAGAGAGCAGAATGCAGATGTTGTGTCTCAGGTTGAGAAAAGAAGACAAATTGGTTCTCTTTTTCTCCCATCCCTTTTCATGTGCTTATCTTCCCTCCTTCCACAGAGGAATTGCACAGAAAAATGTTTAACTAAACCCCTTGAATGAAGTGTGTGTGTTTGTGTGTGTGAAATGCTTAAATTAAACATGAAAAGCTTTAAATAAAGATTGTGATAGTGATGTGTGATGTGCCAATGAAAGTAATCATTCTGGGGAAGACTCCTTTGCTTAGAATTTTATTTATTTATGGGATTTCTAGTCCATTTCTCATAAAAAAAAATCTCAGGGTGGTTTACATGAAAGATTAAAAACAAGAGTAAAAACCACATATTTCTGTATTACCATGTGTTTGGCAGCATTCAAATGCTGCCAGAAACCTGTAGCAAGTATTAAATAAACCCTCTGAAATGGAGGTTTCACTTTAAAGTGGTACAACTGCCATTCATGCTGGGATACCCTACACAGACACATGTAATATGTGGTCAGGTCCTTGCCGTGACATCATCATATCAATGTCACAGTCACGAGCAGACTCAGAGATGATGACGGAACAGGGTTCAATGCTCTTTCTCTTCATGTTCTTCCATTCCATGTATAATGACTGAAGAAAATTGAAAACCTCTATCCATTCCAGGATAAGAATGCAGGTGCGGCAAACTCTCGCAGTATGACAGTTGTATTTTAACATTTTACGGTAACAGTTACAATATTGTTTTCCCTCAAAATTTTTGCCAAGGAAATTTTTATCTCCTCCTCCTGTTCATTTAATCTCTTCTTATGGCCTCTTCCTATCCTCTGAAAATCTCCTAACAATAACCTGCAAAAGGCTTGCAAAAATAATATAAAAAAAGAACAGATCGTGCTGCTCATCATCAGTAACAAAAGAAGTCTCTTCTTATAAAAAATGAATGTTCTTTGAATACATTTCCATGGACATAAAAAGGGTCAAGCAAAGGGTTAGTAGGAGTGGGGTTTTGTCCTAAGAGAGGGAGAGTTTTCAAACAGCCAAACGTTTAAAACATTTATCTAAAAATAAAAATTTAAAATATAAGTACTCAGCCCTCCAAAACAGATTTAATTTTCTTTTAATGTTCCTGAAAGACTGCCAAGATTTAAATTGGACGCCTGGATTCAATTTCGTTCAAATGGAAATGATATTATAGAGCACAGGAGTGGGTTGGAAAAGTTAAGAGTTTAAGAAGTTTTGTGTGTTCGTTCGAAATAGCATGGCAAGCTGTGTATGGCAGAGAAGCCTTCCAGATGCAACCCATCACAACAATTTATCACCAGACACAGAGCTCTTTCACACTCACATTGTCAGTGCATGTGGGGGACACTCTGTCACTGAGCATCTGCACTTCATGGATCCATTTCTTTACCAGAAGTGGCTCCGTGCATGCTGGAGCACCCCCCCACCCCACCCCACCCATGCTGTATGGGCATGGAGTAGTTAAAACTGCTCCACACCTGTACTAGTGGCAGGGCTAGTAAAGCCCTACACACTCCTTCTGCACTTCTTCTTGGTGGAGGAAGTGCAGGAGCAGCACGTGACCAATGGGGGAGGTGCAATTACATACTGTGTAGGTCATGCCAGCAATGGAGCCATGCAGGTTCACGGGGGCTATGCCAGGTGGTTGTAAAAGCCACCATTTGTACTTTGCCTACACATAGTTACGTGCCAGCTGTGTTTCAAAGGCTTCAGGTGTCCCCATGTGCAGACACCTAAAGCATTCTAGTGCTTTGCCTCCCAGTGATAGGATGTGAAGTGCAAATTTGCCCATATGTCATAGCGTGGGACATAGCAGATAAGGCTAAAGGAGAAAGCTTTAAAAGTCCAGAAAAGCTGTTTTTCTCCTCCCCTCCCCCCACCTTTCATTAACTGACTTCCTGTTTGAATCACCTTGCCTGCTTATACCTATCTAGTTCTCTTTTCAATTAATCCAGATTCATCCTAGTCATCATATTTTGTCTCATTACACACTGCTATCCTGTGCTCTTTGCTTCTGGATGACATTGCTCATTTCTTCTGGTTTCTCTCTGTGGGACCTTGCTTTAGAAAAAGGATAATTAACGATAGAAGAGATTAGCACATTTTGGGACACAGGAGATGGATATTACATTGCCAGGGAACCACTGAAAGTCGGTTCAGGCCCAAAGCTACCTGGAGAGGTCCTGTGCAAGCCCATAACTGCTTGTTTGTTTGTCCATTACATCGACAACTTGCACTATACCGTGAGGTTTCAGGAAATAAAAGAAATGAAAAGAAAAAAAAATTAGCTGCCCTTCCAAGTCCTATCCAAGGACCTAAAGGTATCTCAGTAGAATAAATGCTCACTAAATATTATTGTTACTCACAAATAGTGCATCACAACCAATGCTCACTGTCCCTCCACTTCATGATCTGAACCTTATCCAAGAGCTTCGTAATTATAAAGTTAGTAAAACTTACATTATGTATGAAGTGCCCAGCAGTGCTGTTATTTTGGGCTGTTGAAATTTTTTTCAGTTTCAGACTGCTGCCGGACAGGACAAAAATACCAGCAGCATGTGTCATGCTGCAGGCTGAAGACTATCTGAAAAAGCAACAGGGGTCTTTAATCTTCAGACCCCTGCTATTGACACTCTGAGGGTCCTGTGGACCATAGCAACTCCCTCTGCCCCTACCTCATTAATTTAGAACAATGCTGCCCTGAGTGTTCTTCTTAAAGGCTCCTAGACTCTTCAGACAGGGTCTTGCTACCATTCCCTACTACCAAAGCAACAACTGTCCCATTGGTAGACATCCAATTTATGGATGACAGATATATCAGTGGCTACTAGAATAGATGCCTAAGTACTGTGGGGGTGCAATCTTGCCCATTAAGAAGCAAAAGCTGAAGCTACTAGGCCAAAGGATAAATTCCTAGATCACAGCAACTTTGCCATTACTTTCTCAAGCATATAAACAACATACAGCATTCAAGGGGTGTTTTTCCACTGTCACTAGAAGTACCCATTAAGTACCCATTAATGGGTACATAATGGCATTTTTGTACCCATTAATGGGCTCTTAATGGGTACTTCTAGTGACAGTGGGAAAACACCTAAGGATAGTTGTCCACACACGTAGTTGCCCCAGCAAGGGACTTCCAGTTGGTTCCTTGGTTCACTAATCTGAGACACCATATATGGCAATTTCTGTATATTCCTATTGTAAGCAGAATCCTTGCATTAGGCCGTTTTAGCTGGTTGTGTCCAGATTTCCCCCTCCCTTACCATTTGTGAGCATCTTGTAGTGTTTTTCCACTGTGTAACTGTCTTCTGTGTAAAAGGGTATAAAGGACGCTGGCTCTTAACAATAAACAGAACATGCTTGCTGACAGCCCTGCCTGCTAGCTAGTTCATTACAACAAAGTACATCTTTCAGGCTGGGGTAACAAGCAGGATGCTTCTACAGCCATTTGCTGGGATTCGAGAGCAGGAGAAAGTTTGACCTTGTTTCTGCTTGAGATGCTCATGGGCAATTGGTGGGCCACTGTGGGGGCATCCCCATACATGTTTTGGCTTGAATCAAAATTGGGTTTGGCAAGGATTGTCCCCGTGCACTTTTGATTTGGTCCAATTTCCATGGACCAAATTGCCCAATGATGCCTTGCAGGCCAAGCCTGCACATAGGGATGGTCCCGGGCTATTTGGGGAGGAGATTAGTGCTCATGTCATTGGGAGGTGGGGTTTCATGTGCTATGCTTGGCGTTCCTGCCTTGTGCATTGGAGATCAAAACTGCTGAGATTTTTTGGGAGTAAATGGTGTTAATGCTGAAACGAGGGGGTTGAATGGCCTTTGCTTCCCCACGAGACTCTTTTATACAAGTATTTCACTCCCCTTCCCTGATCGCCAAGGCAGACAGGATAATGGCTTGATTTTTCTCCCTTTTCCATGGCAAATATTCCACCCTTGTTTCCCGATCACCAAGGCGGGCATGATAATGGCTTGATTTTCCTCTTGCTGGGTGTTCTCACCTGGGAAGAGCGGAGGTCCACAAAACTGCTCAACTGCTGAACCGCTCAGCTGCTGCCAAATCTCATAATGGTTTTGCTCAAGCAGCTGGGTTTTAAAAAATTATTATTTTTGCCATTCAGTCCTGCTTTCTCTGTGCCACTAAGGGGGGGGGGAAGGATGTGGCATTTGCAGCAGGTTGCGCAGGGGTGGGGTGACATCAATCCAGCTTCCACTAAGGAGAGGGGGAAGGAAAGGAGATGGCACTGCTCCCCTGTGCTGGGGTTTGGTGTGGTTTGCATGGGGACAGCTATATCCGCCACTCAGCCAGCATCCAGCCCGCATTGCCGGGAATGCCAAGGGGACGGGCAACATCCGATCTTGGTACCGCACCCAGTCACATGAGGGCCTAATCAGAGCCAAAAGGCTTGCATGGGAACGCTACCTGTGTGAGACAGGAAGTTGGACTAGATGAGCTGCAGTCTGATCCAGCAGGGTTCCTCTTATGTTCTTATGTTCTTTTCTCAAACAATACAGAAACTGTAGTAGCCACAGCAGGAAAATGGAACCCTGGTCAGGTTTACCTACCTAATCTCACACCCTCTGATTTGATGGGCTCAGAGAGTCCTCTCTTTAGCAGTCCCCCCTCCCAACAAAACAAGCTGCAAGCAGTGAGCTTATAATGGTGGCAATTATGAATCACCTGGAAATAACCCTTTTTAATGTTGATTTTACCTAAACCATCACTGTTAAAGATTAACATTGTCTTCCAGAATTTCACTGATGTTTCTTCAAAATCTTGGAGATTTTTTTACTCATGTCAACAATTTGACATATATTTCATGACCCAGCTATGTGGAAGAGAGTAATTTTTGATGTAATCCATCCAAGCTAGGCCTAGATTCACTTTTCTTCTTCCCAAATTCTTTATGATTGCTTTACCATTAAGTAGCTGATCTTTGGCTCCTCATGAATGTTTGCAGCTTGTTTGTTTTTGTTCATTTGGGCAGAGGGAATTTTCTTTCAACTAAATATACAGGGAATTTGCCTTTATGGTATTCCAGTAAGCAATTTGCACATGGTGGGTAAGCAGGTTATTGGTCTGTTGTTTGCAGACATGACTCCATTTGATTTATCTTTCATTATTAAAAATGCCCTTCTAGTTATCTTTTAGTTTTGTTCTGTTCCCGCCTGTAGAGCAGCCTTAAGGAGCTGATAAGCTTTGATATTTAAGCCAAAATCCAAGCAACTCATTATTCTGAAGTACAATCCAGTTCTTATTTTCTTTAACTGCTTGTGAATGACTTCTTCTGTTTTTCCTTTTAAGTTCCTTTTCTGTGGTACAAATCCACTGTGGCTGTGATCACACCTAAGCCCTTTCTGCACTTGGCCTTATTCTGGAATATATCTTGGGATAGCTGCCTGCTGGCAACAAGCTAATGCAGACTATTGCAGGCCTCACTTTGGGTCTTCCACAGTCTGCACTAGAATGCACATAGCAGGTTCCTGTTCTGGGATATATTCCAGAATGAGGCTAAGTGCAGAAAGGTCCTTTGTTAGGAAACTTAACTGAAGGCATCCTAATCCTGTTCACACCCAATTCCTGATAATCAGTCCTCAGATTGTCCTAAGCTTTGAACAAGCAACAACAGTCTGTTCCCCCAAGATAGTTTGAGTCCTGTGTAAAAGTGGACACTGGAGAAGCCAGCCTGAGGAAGCAACAGCTGACCTCAAAGATGACCCTGGGTGAAAAAAATATGAGTGATAGGAAGAAAAAACAGCTGGAGGATGTCTTGAACTATGGGTGTCATCATGGCCTGTGCTCCCTTTTCATGTTCTACATATCCAATACTCCTCTTCATTACTGAGTTTAGAACCACATTCTGTGTATGTATGCATTTGGCCTTGTACACACAGAGGCTTCAGGGAAGGCCACAATAGGGCTAATGTAGAACACAGTGAAAAAGAACTGACTAAAACAACAACAGAACCCAAAATGGGAGGGGAGTCAGCTTCTTCAGCTAAAAGCTAGGTCAAGATATCTGTCTATCGCATCTCTAACTTCATTCAGTAAATGTGCCTGACACTCCGGCTGTTTCTGCACTTACCTCCATTTATCCAGATCAACTAGATCCAGGTACCAGGTCTACAACTAAACTGGATCTATGAGCCCTTTGCACCCACATGATCTGGATCTGCTCCATTCGAGTGCAGACGTGTTTCAAAAAGCTCCTTGATTTGGACTGTAATGCAGACAATGTGTTCTTAGTAGCTCCTAGATCCAGATTAATGCAGCAAGGCATTATGGATCTAGCTTATACCCATTGGGAACACCCCAGGACTCTCCAGGATGCTCAATCCAGATGCCACTGTGCCCTAGAGCATTCCCTAAACCTCTGCAGCTTTGCCAGGAGTTATTTATGAGCTTTGCCTTTGCTGATGTATGTATGTATGTATGTATGTATGTATGTATGTATGTATGTATCTATCTATCTATCTATCTATCTATCTATCTATCTATCTATCTATCTATCTATCTATCTATCTATCTGTCTATCATCCATCTATCTCTAAAAATAAATTCAACATAAAATTCATTAAAAAATAAATCATATGCAATATATTGTGTCCCTCTATTTCCCCCCTCCCACTCATGCACATACTCTGGCATGTATACTTCGACACCCAATATAAATTAACCCATATCAATCAAGTTCTTAACAGAAGGTAGACATCATGGTCCATTTGTCTCTGACTGGGTTGACAACGAAGTCCTGACTGGTGGTCACACTTCCATATACTGAACGCTTTAGCATCCATCATCATTTTCCTTTGTGATGTCATATGCAATAGCAAATCTCATAATACTTCATGACATCCATTTTTTATTTAGTCCTTGTGCATGTTTCCATTTTCTTGTGATTATTATGTTTAGAGTCAATATTCCCGTAACACTGATGCTGATTTGTTTTTAATTGTTTGTAATTAATTGGTCTTATGGTTTATTTTATTTGATACTGTGTACTGTGGTTTCTTAAATTATATAGCTTATTAGTAGAATTCTGTACATTGCTTATGATATGTATTTGATGTTTTATTTATTTCTTTACTTCCTGTATTTCTGTGATGTGTTGGATGTATTACTTTTTATTGTATTTTTTCATGGTTGCTGTAAACCACCTTGAGTAATTTATTAGAAAGGCGGTATACAAATAAAATGAATTAATGAAAAATTGCAGGCTTTGCTCCTTGGAGCTTCTCCTATTCCTGGATGAAATCACTTGATCTGAGGCAGGGAATATTCTCTGTATCATGTACAAAGGTGTCTAAATTTTCTTCAATAGTCCCTATGTTACATGCAGCCTCTAACGGAACATCATCAAAAAAAGAAAAGAAAAAGATCATCCAAAGAGTGAATATGTATCATTCAAAATGAGTCACAAGATGATAGCCATTTGAATATATTTCTCATACTCTAAATTGCAAATGAATACATTCAGGTCTGGCTGGCACTCATGCTTGCAAAGAGCAGTTCTGCCCTCAGCACACACCCGTTTGCAGGCTTTGTTTGAGTTCTATGTGGTAAAGGAAAATGTTCCCTTGATCAGACCCATTTCAAGCTGGATCAAAGAAAGCCTTGCAGGAACCGTGCCAGGCAGAGCACATGAGCTGCTGTGTGTTGAGGGAAGGAGTATCTGTTTGTACCCCTGCCCCCAACAGTTATTTCTATAGAAATCCATTTTGTATCAGGGCCATTGTGTGGGTCACTGACAAAAAATTCTGATGACCCTCCACTCCTTTGTTATGCTACTTGGTTTTTCACTTAGATTTGGGCAGCCCTTCAGAAGAGGAATGAATCCATATAGCCTTCAAATAGGGCTATATATGGTCAAATAGGACATCTAGTGTCCTAATAGTATTTTTTTTTTCAGTGATGGCCTTCTTTAGGTAAAATACACTCCCAAGAATATACATGCTGGATTATGAATGGGCTTGGAAAGGCCATGGCTGGCTCCAGATACTGGTCAAATATCTCACTAACAAGTGATAGTCTGGAGTATAGCCTATCTGGAATAACTGCATGTTGGCTGGACAGCGCTAGGGCTGCCACTGTCTATGCACATTGTAGCAACACTCACATCCAAGTATTGCAACTGCCCAAAATACCTGGTAGTGCACAGTTGCCACCCCTACACATGCATGGCATCCTTTTCAGCTTCTGTGCATGTATGGTGGGCACATCCAGGATGGCGGCTCCCTCTACACAGTAAGTTGCAGCACTATTTCAAGAAAACCTTTTATCAGAATTAGGCTTCCCTAAAATATGCTATAGTGGGTTGGTGGGAGGTAAATGGTGCTATGGTGAGGTTACCATAGATAAATGCGGCAGTCCCACCATAGAGCTGACATTAAAGTGCTCTACAACCCCCATCTGGATGTGGCACATTTCTAGCTTCATCGTTCAGCTGATTTTACAATTATATTTTGAATGAAATAAGATCCAAGATAGTATTCCAATCAGATTCTTACCCTCCCAGTTCATCTCACTGGTTCCATTCTGCAAGTTGCCACCAATTAATGACATGTTTCACTTTCCCACTCCCAGCATTACCACTTGACTGAGAAAACTTAGGCATAGGCCCTGTCCCCAAGCAATTTAAAGGCCTCTAAAAATCTTCTTTTGCCTCTGAGCGCCCCCATGCCCGGCTTTTCAAAGAGCTTCCAGTACTACAAAAGGAGGAAAATCCGTGACAAAAAAAGTGCACTTTAAAGAAGAGTTCTAGTGCTCTTTTTGGAAGTTGCGGGTTTTCCTGGCAGCATTTATCATGGAGATGCTCCGTGGCAAAAGGGGTGGGGATTGCCGCCTGCACACACAGCAGTAACACATTCACACATCTCCCAGAAGTGCAGCAGCTTCCCTTCCTTTCCCTTTCTAAAGCTCAGAACTTTCAAAGAGCCAGAATAGCACAGAATTGCAACATTGTTGCAACTGTTATCAGGTGTGAAGTGACCACTGCTCTACTGGGTGGATTTTGACAGGGATCCATGAAAGTGTTGAGAGTGAATGAGCGAATGATTGCACAGCCGATGGCTGCAGCTGCTGCCTTTGTTGGCACGGGAAGCCATTTCGGAGGGGGGGCGGAGATCTGGGAGACGAACAGAGAACTGATGGCTATTTTTTCTTTGAAGTTGTAGGGATTTCTTCCTGGTTGTGGCCGCACAGAGCGCAGTCCCTCCCCATTCCTGCTGGCACCCTATCAACAAGAGAGGAGGCAGGGAGAAAAAGATGCGGGCAAGCAAAACACGTTTTTGTGGGGGCGGAAGGTGCGTTTTAAATGCATGTTTTGCTGAGCCTCATGCGGACGCTTATTCCGAAATTGCACGGCACTTTTAAAGTCCACTTGAATAGAGTGACAGTAGAGGGAAACTAGAGAGGCAAATAAGTTGTTTGGGGATGCAGCCGTAGAGGGCTTTTGCGGGTTTTATGGTATGTTCCTTAGAAATATATTACCAATCTCCACTTATATCATGAACTAAACTTTTAAACTCTGGAAGCACCTAAGCACCTATTGGCTTCTTTTGCAACAATACTGAACAAATATCTGAGGAAATGAAATATACTCTTTGCAGAATAAGAAAATAAAATGAAAGGCATCCATCTGAATTTAACCCAGAAGCCAATATCCAATCTTACGCTGCACAGGTATAAAAAGTGAATTGTGTGCTATTGTGGAAGAATATAAAATGATCATATACCCTCTCCCCCCTCAAACTCCACAAAACTGAATAGGAGAGATGAGGGTGAAAAATATATTATGACCTCACATTTGTCAGTTGCTGCAGAAAGGCGAAAAACACCAGAAACAAGCTGTATATAAGTCAGAAACATATTCCGTCCATAGACAAGACACAATTCAGCCACCTCAAAAAACAAGAAAGAGTTCAAGTCACATTTTGTAGCATTAAAAAATAACAGCAGGGAACATAAAGAACTGGAGTGGATTTTGAGTACTTGTTTCACACAATGGGTAACTGGAAGTATTGAGTGGGCTGAGCCATATACATAGTGCTTTAAATGACACACAAATCTGAATAGGAATATTGATAGGGAAAAAAATTGTCAGTCATTCAACAAACACTGTAATAATGTATACCTAAATGCATTAGTGGCTACATGCATGAATTTCATTTGCATTGCCTTTCAAAATGCATTAACTCCTTGCATTTCTAATTTTTTTTGTTCCCCAGTGAAAACATTGTGTCTGTTCAACAGCCATTGTTCTAGCACTTGTCAATCAAAGTAAGGAAGAACACATTATATTTTAATATGTAATTTGTTTTATCCTACTTTAAAAGTGTTACCAATTTGTTGTGTCTCTGGCCTGTGATAGGATTTGAATTATACTGAACATATTAAGTAGCAAAAGCAATAAATCACAAGGCAGGCACATTTGCCCCAGTAAAGTTGGTATAAATCAACCAACTGGGGGGGGGGGGGTCCAGATATCGTGGTCCTTGCACAGGGGCTTCTGGTCCACCAGACGGGAAGATTGGAACTTTCACAGGGATTTCATATCTGCTTCCAGTCCCCCAGACAGGCAAATCAGAAACTTCAGCATCCATACAGAGGCAACTTGGGTTTAAATACAGAAGGGAATCTTGCTGTGGCAATATTGGCTGCTGGTACACGCACAGTAGTGTTTCAGGAAGGAAAGGTGATTTTTACATGCAAATGTGTTTTTTGGTCAAGATCTCAAGAGTTGTCAAACTCCTGACAAATCTCACATTTCCATTGATTTTAATCTGTTTTTGTGATCTTTATTGTGTTTCAGTAAATTGAACTGATTGATTTGAAGGAAATGTTGATTCCAGGTATCTTTTTGTGTCCAATTTGTTTGCTTTTATGAGTATTTTCCCCCCATTTTTTTCAGCCTCAGCAAAAACACTGCACTATTTTCCCAGGGTTTTGAACTGACTCTAAGTTTGAGGGGTTCCTAATTATCCAAATTAATATTGCTTATCAGGACTGATAGATGGAAAAGGCAACACTGTCTTTATAGCCATACATGTTGCTCAGCTGGTCACAGAGGACCAAGCTCACAGTGCCATCTGTCAATCACACACCTGCGGCGGGCACCTAAGGATAATTTTGAGCAAAATGTTTACTGCAATGTAAACAACAATTGCTCACTTTTAATGTAGGTCCTTGAAAAAACGTTGACAGGAAAAGTAACATGAAGAGAAGATATCTCATTTTTTAAAAAAAGAATCTTAATCTAACCTGCCTACAATTAACTTCCTCCAAAGATACTAATTTAATTGAACTGATGGTTACAAACAAACAAGTTCAGGAACAGAAATGAACTTTTCTAAAAAGCATTTTTATGTTTAATATAACTTTGGGGGGTGGGGAGGGAAAAGAAAAATGACGTGAAAGAAGTGGGATTTTGAGACCAGCATCCAATTTTCCATTTGGCTATGATAACAAGCTACCTCACAGGGTTGTTGTAAAGAGAAGATAAACTGTGATATACATATAATAAACTGATAAACTGAGAGGACTATTTTTGCTCAATATTGGACCACATTACTTCCTAGTGGGGCAGGGAATGCTGTGTTGAAACAGGTATTCGATTTGGTTTTTGCCTCAGAGCGGACTGGTGAGCATCCGTTGATAGGAGGGCTGGCTGTCAGACCATTGTGGTGGATCGATCATTTGTTGGTGAGGTTTGGACTTACTATGGCAGCTCCCCTCTGTGGGGAAGCAGGGCCTATTGAAATGGTCCAACCCCGGAGTCTTATGGAATCCGAGCAATTCCTGAATGCTCTGGGGGATTTTCTGGTTGGCATGACTGGCACTCCTGTCAAAGCCCTGTTTTCTCTCCAGAATCAGGAGATGAGCAGGGCTATTGACATGATTCCTCCCAAGTGCCCTCGACATGCTTGTAGAGCCTGAAAAGCTCCTTGGTATTCCATGGAGCTACGGGCTGTGAAACAGAAAGGTCGACAGCTAGAGCACAGGTGCCGTAAATCCAGCTGTGAGTCTGACTGGACACAGGTTAGAGCACATTATCATGTGCACCATGTGGCGATGACTGTGGCGAAAAAGGGTTTTCTCATCACCACCATTGCTCCTTCAAGTAGCCATCCAGAAGAGCTCTTTAGAGTAGTAAATGGCCTGATAAGATCAAGCTCAAAAACCAGGAGCCAGGGCCAACTAATATCTGCTGTGACAAATTTGCGAAGCACTTTGAGGACAAAGTTGCTCAGGTTCATAGTGGATTAGATGTCACAATTGGACATAGTCCAACCAAGGCATCCAGAGAACTGTCTGGTCCAGCTTGCTTGGATCAGTTTCAATTACTGTGGCCTGAGGATGTGGACAAGCTGCTTCTGGGGGTGTTTCCAACGACATGCTGTCTAGATCCTTGCCCTTCCTGGTTGATAAAGGTTAGCCGACAAGGTATGACCAGGTGGATCCAGGAAGTAGTGAACAGCTCTCTGAGGGAGGGGGTGGTTCCATCACCCCTGAAACAGGCTGTGGTGTGCCCCCTCCTGAAGAGGGCCTCCCTGGATCCAGAAGACTTAAACAACTATTGCCCGGTGGTTAACATACCCTTTCTAAGCAAGGTTCTGGAGAGGGTCATCACTGTTCAACTACAGGCTTGCTTGGAAGAAGCTGATTATCTAGAGCCATTTCAATCTGGCTTCAGACCTGATTATGGCACAGAAACTGCCTTGGTCACTCTGGTTGATGACCTCCTCTGGGAGAAAGACAGGGGGAATGCTACCGTGTTGTTCTTCTGAACCTCTCAGTGGTTTTTGATACCATTGACCATGGTATCCTTTTGGAGAGGTTATGGAGTTTAGGAGTTGGAGGCAGTGCTTGGCATTAGTTCTGCTCTTATCTCCAAAGCTAATCTCAGATAGTGCCTGTGAGAGATACTAATTCGACACCCTGGGAACTCACTTGTGGGGTTCCTCAGGCATCTGTCTTATCCCCCATGCTATTTAACCTCTACATGAAGCTGCTGGGAGAGGTCATCAGGAGATTTGGAGTGAGGTGATATCAATACCCAGCTGATACCCAGCTCTATCTCTCTTTGCCATCTGAATCAGGAGAGGCGGTCAAAGTGCTTGACTGGTGTCTGGAGGCAGTAATGGGCTGGGTGAGGGCCAATAAATTGAAGCTGGACCCAGGCAAGACAGAGGTGCTGTGTGTCACAGGGTCTTGGGTCCATGTAGTTGGGAGGCTCCCTATCCTTGGTGGGGTTGCAATGCCCTGGAAGGGACACGTGCAAAACTTGGGGGTACTTCTGGACTCTATGCTTACAGCTTGAAGCTCAGGTAGAGACTGTGGCCAGGAATGCCTATTTCCAACTATGGCTGGTGTGTCAACTGAAGCCTTTTTTGGACAGAGATGACTCGGCTACAGTTACCCATGCTCTGTTAACCTCTAGACTGGACTACTGTAATGCACTCTATGTGGGGCTGCCCTTGAAGACAGTTCAGAAGTTGCACCTAGTGCAAAATGCAGCCACCAGAGTGCTGGCCAGAACAACTAGCCAGATACACATCACACCAGTCTTAAAAGAATTGTACTGGCTGCCAAGTCACTACCGAGCCCAATTCAAGGTGTTAACTCTGACTTACAAGACCTTAAATGACTTGGGCCACAAATATCTAAAACAACGCCTTCTCCCATACTGACCTGCCCGTGCCTTGAGATCTGGAGGCATGGCCCTCCTGGTTGGCCCACTACCCTCAATAGTGAGGTGGGTGGGCACCAAGGAAAGGGCCTTTTTTGTAAGCCGCCCTGAGACCTATGGGTATAGGATGGGATATAAATATAATAAAATAAATAAATACTGCTCATGGGGATAATTCTTTGATGTTGATGAGTTTGTTCATGCCTAGCTCTCATAGAAAGTGATGCTGCTTCAAAACAGCAGTTTTAAAGGCCATCAGCAGTAAGTAGATGGAAGGTGAATTCTCTGCTCCAAATCACACTTCATGCTGTCACTTCATTCTCATAAAATCACTACATACAAACTACTTTGTCTGTTTGCTAACTGAACAATATGTAATTCAGTGTTACCTGCTGAGAATGTCTCTTTTTTTTTTAAGGGCAACGTAAAAATGCTCTTGAGTTAAGCTCAACTTCTGGTGACTGCAGGGGTAGATCTGTGTGTTTTTCTCAGAAAAAAACTGTTTTGTTTTATTTCTGTTTGCAGGTTTGATTTCAGTTATGATGGTCAAAATCATTTAACTATTTTTTGGACAGTTATATTTATAACTGGATTCTAGAGATAGCAGACTGATGAAGTATGCTGGGCCTAGTGTTTGTTTTGAAAAAAATATTACTGGCTCATTTTTATTTAATTTAGCCACTTTACTGGGCCTTTCTTTGTAAAGGAATAACCTGGCCTGAGGGGAGTTGCTCTCCCAATTATTCCTAGGGACCTGAGGCATAATATATTGGTTTTATGAACTTCCAAGGCAGAATGCACATGGCTGGTGTGGAGTCATAAGGGTAGGGTAAAAGAAGGTGTTCTGCAGGTAGGAATGTTGCAGATTGGATAATTAACTTTATTAAGCTTAAACAAAATGAAAAGCTCTTTCAGACAGCAAAGGAAATAGGCTTCCATGGCAAGCAATAGACTTTTTCAATGGGCAGCAGTAATATACAGGCAGTAGAGCAACACATGTCTGTTAAATTGTCAGACAAAATTATCTAGCAGCTGAACATAGCAAACAAAAGGAGAAAGTATATATGTAGCAGAACCTCTGTGCCATGGGGACTCCTTAATATGTACTACAATTCACATTAAGGCTGCCCCGAATCCATCCCGATGTCTTCCCAGCCCATGGGGATGCACCCTAAGACTCAAACCTCCCAACTTAACCAATAGCTGGCCCTTTCCCCATTCTCTCAATATATTACTTTATATCTAAGATGGTGACACCTTCTGCCTCACCGGGACCATGCATTCCCTCCAAAGCATTATTATTAGCCAAAGAAAAATAACAAAACAGGGCAGCAATGGAAAGACTTTCTCACCCTCAAAGGCTGGAAAGAATGGGGGTGCTTTATATTTAAAATGCATACAAACACTAGGCATGTTTAAAAGAAAGTCTGAACCCTTATCTGAGCTATTTGTAGCATGTTTCAGAGATGCTTTGAGTTTTTATGTTTCACTTAGACCTGACCAAAATTAGGTACTGAATTCACACTTCTTCTAGAAGGACTCTCGGTATCCACCACACGTTATCTTCAAATGGTAATTGAGAAGATAATGATATTTTTGGTACTAAGATAGTTGGGACAAAAGAAATTTGTATAATGTGAAGGTTTAAAGGTAACCAGATTAAAATAGAGAGCAAATATTTGTTTAACCAATGAATTATGGCAGTACAAGCAATGGTTGCAATGGACTGGAAGGATCAAAATAAATCAGAATTATATAAATGGTTTTATTATATTTCTGAGCATTTGATTTTTGATTACACAAGGGAAATGAGGTATAATGTTCAGAAAGTACCATATAAAACTATAAATAAATGGACAAAATTAACTGAATATATTAACAAACTGGGACACAAGAATGTAGGAATATAATCAGTCTCATTTTTAGATATTAATAAAGTATAGGCATTAATAGGATACCCATGGGAGTAACCTTGGTCTGATGGGGAAGGGTAGAGGAGTGATCAGGGTGAAAATGGACTTAATGTCAGGATATCTGGTATTGATATTATTTGATGTGAGCATGGGATAGTGTATAGGCAGGATGCTTTGTATTAGTGATGTGCACAGATTTTTATTTTGTGGTTTGGTTCACATCAAACTGAACTGTATCTATAGACAAAACAGTTGTTAATAACCCCCAGAGTTGTTGATCAATCCCCCCATTCCATTCCTAATGTTTGTTTTCAGTCAACCAAAAAGGGAACATATGAGGTTTTGCCTTACACATTTTATGAGTTCAGAATTGGAACTAGAAGTATCCCCACTGTGTGCATGCAAATAAGATTTAGTTCCCCTGTCAGTTTGGTTGGTAATGAATTCTAATACTGAACTTCCTGGAGAACTAGGTGCAATCTCAAATCCCATGAACATCCCTGGTTCATGCCAAATTGGTTCTTAATGGTTCTTTTCCCACAGGAAGTTAGGTCTTTTCTGCATCCACTTTTATCCAGTCTAAGGAGCCTCTTAAATCAGATAAACACATTAATGCAGATCAAGTAGCCCCTTCCTTAATCTTGATCTCTTGTGGACCTATTTAATCCAGTACAGAAGAGGACTAAGAGTCTTGTTCCAGATCACAGGAGGTGTGCAGATGGGATGCTTCCATGATCCAGAACTACTGGGGACTGCTTTCCAGTGGCATGTCATAATATACCATTGAAAAATGCTCCCCACAAAGCCCCAAGGCTGGGAACCAGCCATCAGGGATGTAGGGCGGTGGCTGTGAAGCTTGTGTGAGCTACACAGACGCAGGGTAGCATCTAGTCCATTCCTCTACATGATCCAGATCAATGGGTCTGGTTAATCTACTCACTGATCCAGATCAAATGAAGATAAATGCAGAAAAGCCCTGAGTTCACTCCTAGCTAAGTGCCTTAGCCAAGCCTATAATATCTGGCAAATCTTGCAGATCTAGGAATGGAAGGATCAATCTTTTCCCATCTGTCATCACTTTTGCACAAATTCAGTTATGCTTATTCCTTTCCATTCTATTTGTGAATTTAAAAAGCTTAATCACTGAATTTAAATTCTGTCCATTCTGTATGCTTCTTACACGCCTTCCACATAGTGTTCTGGGCTTCCTGGTTTCCAATTTATTTCCCTTAGACTATGCATATTTGTTCACATTTTTCATTTTAAAATGCATTAGTGAATCTTCTTAAACTGAAAGCGTACCACAGATTTTATAGAAGCATTTTATAGAAGTGGGATTCCTAGCTATAGTCAAGTCCAAATATAAGCCTTAGTTGGGAAAATTAGACCACTTTGCTTCAAACTGTGACCCAACAAATTTCTTCTTTATCACTAGACAGATCCTGGCTTAAACTACATTGCTGAAAGTCATTCTTGCAACTCACTGTCATATTTCATTAATGCATATCTTTCTTTTTGGCTGCCGAATGACTCATGATTGGACAGAGCTATTACAATACAGATAATAGTCAGAAGATATAATAAAGTTTACAAACAAGAAAGGTTCTCTGCATCCTTTCTTTCAGTGGAATAGCTCCCTGATAATATGTATAGCAAAAGCTGCAGGTAACGCTCCTGCTTTTTGCCACATATCTCTGGGCTTTTCAGTTATACCAAGGAAAGATAAAGCCTTCTCTGAGAACTCATGGAACTGATGGTAAACAAAAGATGTCAAGATGACATTAGGTTTAGGACCAGGAGATGACTTCAGGTGCAGAGAAGGTTTCAAAATAAATTCTCTACTGCCTGAACTATTGGGACATATTTGAAGCTCAAAGCTCAAACAAATCAAAATCCTTTTCTACCCTGCCTCCACCAGTAACTCCTTCCCTGGCAACCTTTTTTTTCCCTTCCTCAACTCAGAGCACACTTTACCTTAGAGAAGGAGAAAGAGACTAATACGCAAATAGAAGAGGCCTTATAAAGATTGTCCTTGATAGATGAAGAATCATCCTACTCAGAAGGTTAAGATTTGAAAATTTGTGGAGAGCACTATCCCCGATTTTTCTGTATGCGTTTCTCAAAACATTTCTGGCTGGAGGACAGGTACTACAAAAACAACTAAGCTTTAAAGCAGTTTACAGCTGAGCAACTAAGTTTTAATTCTACTTCAGTCCACTTTCAGAATGCGGGAATGCAACAGCAAAGTGATGAGCTGATTTCTTTCAGCCTTATCTAACTCAGAAAATCCACCTTTGAGTTGAAGAAGGAAAATGATTGTTCACTTTGCTGATGTGTTCTTCCATTCTGAAGGTGGACTGAAGCTCAGTAAAAACTTAGGTGTGAACACAGCCCAGGAAAACTTTTATATTTTCGATTCAAAGGTGCTATTGTTATAAGGAGAAGGGAAACAATGCCTTCCACAGGACCTACAAGACCCACTTGCATGCCAAGGAAGAACTAGTGATCCAACAAAAAGTGCTGACTGTTTCCTACATAGCAATACCCCTACATTAAATTTGTCCTTGCACACAATGGGGGCATCTGGTGAAGTGGTAGGCAAGGTGCATCAGTTGTCCCGTCCAGGTGCCTTCAGAGGTCATCATGCTCTTTGACATGCATGCCACCCCACCAGATGTGGAAGGACAATGGCCAAGATTCTCCTTCCAGGAACCCACATTGGTATATGGAGTAGGGATGTGCACAAATATTCATAACATTTGGTATTCGTACAAATTTGTACAAATTCAGACATTCGTATATGAATTGAATATTATGACATTCATATATTGACATTCTTATGCGTACAAATGTTTCAGAAGATTCTTACAAATGCTTTGGAGCATTCATGACCTGGAGGTGGGAAAGTGGCTGCACCAGTCACATCTGCAATGGATCCAGAGTGCATTCAACATAGATTGAGAGCAGATTCAAAGTTGATTCAGGGCTGATTGAACGCTTTCAGAGCAGATATGTTATAGGATATGCATTGGATACGTTTTGGATACGTATGCATTCATATCGGATATTTGTCGAATACAAGCCTACCACAGTTGAAGGAGATCTATTTGAATGGGTACAAATTTTCTTACATTTGATCCAATATGAATCAAACACAAGAAAACCCATCTGTGCACATCCCTAATATGGAGACACCACTAGTTACTACATGACCACATATATATATTGTCCTGCTTTCTGTCAAGAAAATCAAGACTGGAAAGCAGCTAGGGGTGTGCACAAATTTTTTTTTCATTTAAATTCAAGTCGAATCAAGTGTCAAAACATTTGATTCAATTTGAATGTTTAAAATACGAATGTCAAAAAATCCAATTTGAATCTGTAACATTCGAATCTATTCATTTGAATGTTAGATTTGTATTTAAAGATACAAATGTTGACAACATTCATATCTGTTATACGTATCTGTGTGCATTTCATATGCATACTATTTTATCCCTTATTATAAGCACAAATATGTATAATATTTGTACAGGTACGTACATTCAAATAATTCGAACGAATGTTTCGGAACATCCAAAATCTGTTTGAATGTCTACATTCGAGTGTTATTAAATCCGATTTGAATTCAAATGTCAACATTCGTTGGATTCGAATTGGATTTTCAAATATCTGCGCACATTCCTAAAAGCAGCAGGCTTTTGAAGCGAAAGACTGATGGATGTAAACCAGACAGCCTATCACCTCACAAAAATAGTTCACAACATCCTGAAAGCTTTTGCGAGTGATTCCAGTTAACCAAATGCAATCTACCCCAATGCATTAAAGGATTGGCAGCATATGTGCTGCAAAACTCTAAGGAAATAATAATGGAAATCAAAGTTTTCTTTTTGTTTTTTAACTTGCAGAGATATGTATTAAAGGAGAAAAGGAAAGGGGAAGAGGTGTGCATGTTAAAGTCAAAAGAACTGAAATCAATAAAAGCATCTTTCATTTGTAGACATAAATTTAGAATTGGGTGCCATTGGTAGACGACAGAATGCAGTTTACTTCACTATGGATAAAGGCTTTTGGGCTCAAAGAAATGACAAGGTGCCTCAGGCAGACTTGAAGCAACAACACTGTGAATGATTAATCAGTTTAGCAAAGACAAAATTCTAAAGAAAGTGTGTGCTTGGTAAGGGAAGAAATAAAAATGTACTCCACTAACTTCCCAGGTCAGAAGTCAATGCAATGTGGTTGTAATAATTTATTCCCTGATAGCTCTTGCTTGCTTTTGCAGGATGACAAGCAGAAATCAGATAAGCTCAAGGGACTCAGTGGTCGTATGAATATTAGCCATCTTGCAGGAACTGATGTCCCAGAAAATCTGCTAGGAACTTTTGAAGGGAGGGGGCCATACGGCAATCTCTGCAACTAATATTAAGAGCTTTTAATAATAGCTCTCTCTCTCACACACACACACAACCAATTTTATTTCACCGTGGGATCATGGTGGTTTCAAGCAGAAAAATTACCAGGCAAATAAATAGGTATTAAAAACTCAATTTCAGCAGAAGAGCATTTAAAATAAAATTTGAAAATAGGGAGGAAACACACATACCTTAAACAGAGAAAAGTGATCAAATAGAAGGTCAAGTTACATAGGGAAAGCTAGAGGGTAAACAGAATTCTTAACAGCCAAACCTTGTGCAACATGAATCACTTTTTTGATGCCAAGGAATACAAGGTTCCCTGATTTCCAGGTCATGGCTGACCCACAAGAAAGGCCTAGTCCAGTGGTTCTCAACCTGGGGGTCAGGACCCCTTTGAGGGTCGAATTACCCTTTCAGAGGGGTCGCGACGAGCCTCCCGCCACCCTTCCCTCCCACCTCCCAGCTGCTCCACCCCCATGGTTCGGGGTCCCCACAACATGAGGAACTCCATTAAGGGGTCGCAGCATTAGGAAGGTTGAGAACTGCTGGCCTAGTCCTTTCAAACATAAGATGAATTTCCTCTTGCACATCTGTCCTCCATGGTCTTTTGCACACCCTTTCTTCTAGTGACTGGGGAGGGAGTTGAGTTCTCTAGAAAGCAGCAGATATTGCCAAGCATAGATCACTTATGGAGGAATGGGGAGACATGGCCAGAGACTCCTGTACATAGACTGCATTAATGTGCAGTCTGCAGTTTAATCTCCCACTCCAGCAATAAATGAAATGGCTCAAAGAGGAGCAAGATTCTTAATACCTAATGGGATTATTTAGCTAATAAAGAAACTGCTTTAGAAAAACAAAAACAAAATACCAGGAAGTCAGGCTTGTCAAGATAGGCAAGCAAAGGATGGAAATAGGCTTAATGTTGCCCGTTAAACCTCTGCAGCCACAGCCTCTCACTATCCAAACAATACAGGTAAAAAGAGCAATACACTTGTGTCCTCCTAGACAGTTTTGTACACAGGGATTTGGTAGGTCACTGTAACCCTTTCCACAGTTCCCCTCCCTCTTTGTTCCAGGACACCCTGTCTGAGCAAAGAATGTTCTGAGCAAAGAATGTGCCCCACATGGGGATGGGCTGTCTGCATTTGGACAATTTTTTCCATTCCACAACTGGATGCTGCTTCAGAAGAGTCCTTGGAGGCAGTGCTGCAGCAATGAAGGCTGGGAACTTTGGTTTCTGGAATCTTTGGAGCTTATGGATGGGCTTTTGGGGGGGGGGGCTGACCCACTTCTGGAAGTGCTTCTTGTGATACTGCCAAAAAGGATCTCCCATTGTTTACTGAACTGTGGAGGTAAGCCATGCACATGCCTCTGTAGTCTTAAATACTGACCCTGGGCCAATTGTAGACATCATAATTGAGATCTACCACTAAACTGGGCTAGAGTGCCATTCAGGGTGCTTCCGCACTTACCCCTGAAATCCGGATCTATTTAGATCTGGATTTTGGAGATCCGTCTTAAGGTAGATCTGTATCTAATAGATACGGATCTACTGCCAGTCCTTCCATCTGCACATGGGATGGAAGGCTGGATTTAGATCTGGATTTGAGGTGGGTACTGTGCAGAAGCCAAGCATGGCGAGCTGGGGGACTCTGATTTAGGGACCCTTTTTGCTGTGTGGACGCGTCCATTTTGGATGTGTCCTAACAGCAAAAACATCCATTAAGACCACATTGTATCCAGAAAACCGGTTTGAGGGCCGCTTAGCACCTATTAGACACACATCAGTGCGGAAGCGGCTTTCCCAATGTGTGTTTAATGGGTGCTGCTGTGCGGACACAGTTTTCCCAATGTGGTCTTAATGGGTGTTAAAGAGTCAATGTGGAAGCATCCTCAGAGTGGACAATGTGTGATTGGTTGGGTGGAGTCTGCTGTAGTTCAGATCAACTTTAGCTTCTTGCTTAACTCCTGCTAATCATTTCTCCCATGATCCTTTAGCCAATATCCCATGCAGATCTTTGCTAGTTGTCTTATGTTCCTGCATGCTTTCAGTCTAGGGCAGATTCCTAAGTTTTAAATTACAATTTGTAGTGGCAATTGTATGGGTCCATGTGGCAGCCCTCAGAAATAAACAATTATACAGGGACTGAAAATAAAGAGCCAGAATAAAAGAACCCAGAGCTGAAAAGCTTTAATCAGATTAGTGGGGCTAATTGCATGCTAACCATTTGGATTTGTACATCTGATTTCTTCATTGACATTATTTCAAATGAAAGGAAGTGTTCTTGAATCAGACAATGGGCGGAATCCATAGGAAGTCAAATGCCTTAAAAACAATTGATGCTGTTTGAATTGTGTCCCTGGATTCTCTCCAAGTGAATTAAAGTGGAACAGAGGTTTTGAACAAGTGCACATGAGGGTGTAATGCCACTGATTTAGGGGAAAAAAACAGAATATCTCTGTAAAATGGAAAGTTTACCTCTGGCGGTTTACCTTGTGGTTTAGAATTACTAGAAGTAAGTGCAGATGAGCCCTAAATAGAAAGGTCCTAAGGGTGATCACAACACTGTGAAAACTGTTAAATGTGCATTATAATCTTTGTGTCACCTAGGGATGTGTAAGATTATTCAAAACATTCAAAATTTGATCAAATTCATTTGAATTCAGACATTCAAATTCAAATCAAATGTCTATACATTTGTTTTTTAACATTCATATGAATTTTGAATGTTTTGAATCATTCGTACAAATTATTGGGAGAATCATATGTATAGTAACCTTTAGGCTGCACAGCTTTCCCCTATGCAATTGATCTGGATTCAAAACCACTTAGAGTGCATGATACCTCTCTGCCCCAGCCAATGATGACTCAAGCACAAATTTTAAACTATCCCGGAGATGTGAAGCTGCTATATAAATGTAGCTTCACCGATCATGACCCCTTATCTGGCTTTACTCAAGCGCTCGTGGAATCAGTAGCTGCAGCCAATCTAAGCCCTTCAGATTGGAAAAATCTCATACTAGCTGTAGCCCTGAAACCTCCTGATTTATCCATGGCCTTTAAGAGACCTTCCAAACCTGATGCCCTCTCCAGGAAACCATCCAGCCCTTACCCACGCTGCAAAAATGGATTTCACTGGGCCAAGGAATGTAAGATGCATCCCAATCAGACTTTAAACAGGGAGGGGGGCAACTCCTCAGCCCCCCAAACCAAGAGGAGTTGGAGCCAAACCCCAAGGACTAGGGGTGTGCACAGGTTTGTTGTGTGTGTGTGTTTTTTTAATTTTCAAATACTAATTGAATTTTGCACATCTCTACTCAGAAGCTTGATGAAGCACATTTCCTGTGTTCAGGGTCTTTCCACAGCGGTCCAGATGGGAGCTAATGGCCAGGGGCAGCATGTAATGTGTGGTCAGTAAAGTGCCACTTTTAAGATGAGCCCAGCAAGCACAGTGACCCTCTTAATTTGTAGAGGCAAGTCCCCCCCCCACACACACAAGCAAATCTTTCCTATGATTATTTGTGTTTAGAAGAAGGATGATGTATTTCAAAATGTGATGATATCATTGCAAATCGGGTCACACATTTTAGTGCATCCCCCTTTCCCTCACAAGCTTCCAAATGCCTGGATGAAGCCAGGTGAGCACAGGTAAACGGGACAGGAACCTGGCCATTAGCCCTCCCGAGTGCTGAGTTCTCTGACAACCATTATTTTTGAATGCTTAGAAGCAAACCTTTTTAACAATCTTGACTAATATCACCTGCTAAGTAGGAAGGAAGGAAGGAAGGAAGGAAGGAAGGAAGGAAGGAAGGAAGGAAGGAAGGAAGGAAGGAATTTTTCAATTTTTCCTCCTTCCTTTCTATCTCTGGCATTGGCTGAGATTAAAATTGCACAGATTTATATATATATTTTTAGAAGAATAACATAAATACCATTGCAGTGAAAAAGGAAAAGATGTTTTACTAAGGGTCTTGTACACTAAGCATGTATGCTTTGAAAAGGAAAGCTATTACTGCACTTTCCCTCTAAAATGATTTATTTACCTCCTGTACTTATGCAGGTTCTCTAGTGACAAAATATTTTCCAGGTATCCCCTAAAAAGCCTCTAAATAATAATAATAATACAGTGCAATGTGTACATTTTTCTTTGCTATCAGTTCATTTTTAAAACAGTTCATTTTCATTTTCTCTTTTAAATAAACGCAAACACCTTCAAAATGAAGGAACTTTGAACAGTGGGGTAGATTTTGAAACCCTGGAAAGCATTATGACAACCTTCTGTTCACATCTCCAAGAAGACTATAAAATGTATGTAGATGTGGTCCTCTTATTAGTTACAATTAGGGATATGCAGGAATGCAATTTCTGACATTCAATTCATAATTAATCGAATGTTCAAACGTTTAGTACGAATGTGCAATTTCTAATGTCCAGACATTCAATTTGATACAAATGCATACATTCAAATATTCGATACATGTGGATGCATATCCGATGAAGCACATCTGTATGCATCCTGTACACATCCATATGCATCTGTATGTATCCCATGCGCATCCCGTGTTCATCATGTTTCATCCCATATGTATCCGTATGGAGTGCGTATGGATAAACACAGGATGCGTACATACCCGTACAGTCATACAAATGTCTAAACTATTAGCTTGAATGTCCGAAATATTCATATTCGTATGAATACTAAAGTATGAATGTCCAGGCATTTACAATTGTCCAAATTCGTACAAATAACAATTAGTATGAATATTCGTGCACATGCCTAGTTACAGTATATAAACATGCCTGCGAAAGATCTCCTATCCTAATACAATATCCCAAATACTGAGATCATTTATATTTGCAGTTGTAAGCGTAGCTTTCTTCCAGTTGCCTGGGTTCACCTTGCAAGGAGCTGAAATGCAAGTCTTGGCTTTATATTACATAAGCACACAAGATTGCAAAGAAGCATTTTCCTTTAATTAAGCTGCTACAACAAAGAAAGAGAAGCCCAACTCTACTTAAAGATGTTCTCTTAATTCTCCAATTTCCTCTATGATCTTCTGTTACAGTTTTAGCACAATTAAGCCTCATTGTTATATAGTGTCAGAACAAAGAGGGTCTCCAGCTGATGATAGTGTTATTCCCATTCTGAAAATAATAATTCCAATTCCTGGATTGCTTTACTACAGTAAAGAAGCCTTGTGAGTTGTGAGACATATAAGGTGTCAAGGAACTTTGAAGCTTCTCGAAGATAACCCACTACTCTGATTTTCTCAGGTTGCATCCAGGGGCTTGCTCTAGTTATCAGGCCAAAATTTACTTGGACAGCTTCATGTGTGGTGTGGAAGTGAACATAGTTCAGAGGTAGACCAATGGCCTAAAAAGCATAGAGTCTAAGTGTGAAGGCCTTTTCTGGATTATGTCTCAGAATAGGGAACTGTCATCCAGATGCTAGTGCAGACTATGGTTTGCCATAGTCTTTCACCAGCATGTGGATGGCAGGTCCTTGTCCCAGGATATAATCCAGAATAAGGTCCAATGCAGAAAGGACCTGAGATATACTGATATACTGTATTCATCTTCCTTCTGCATGCTGGTGTGGGAAGGCCCTGGCTTTCCTTAGACTGTACCAACTTGTGGAAGGGAAGCTCTAGTCCGCTTGCTGGTCCGGTGGCTAGTGCAGAAACACAATCAGTTTTAATACTTAAAAGAAGTAATGCCACACCTGCCAAGAAGACTTCACAAACATATCCTTGTAGCCCTAGAATCTAACCCCAACTCAGTGGTGCCAGACAACAGCACAGAGTAACTACAGTGATGCTTGATTTGATATAACTGTTGACATTAAATATCAAAGATGCAGAGTATTTGGGGGTTAAAGCAAGGAAAGTAGCAGCTTTCAACTTCCAATGGATTTTCGTGTCTTCAAGCAATGGAGGTCAGACAAGGAATTTTAGCAGTCATGCGAACTCATGGCTGCTAAAGCAGCAACTGGAATGATATGACAAAGTGCAGTGACATTTACTAAATCCTTTGATTGCTGGAGATGTTTAGATGTTCTGTTTTGGCAAAGCAGTAGCTACTGTTCTTCAGTAGCCACCATATAGAGATGTTCTTCAATGAAATAAGGTACAAAGGAAGATCAACCAAAGACCCAGGCTAATCATCTTAGTGGTGTAATGCTGGAAGGTAATAAATATTACCCTGCTTTGAGCTTCATGAAGGAAAATAAATCCCAGGAAAAACAGCTATATTTATTATTCAGAGTGATTTTAAAAACAACTAATTTTAACAAAAACTAAAAAAAAATCCATCAGAGAAGCACCCACTGAATAATTTGTTTTGCCATCAGTAAAATCTGGGACCAAGTTGCACTTCGGCCTGTAGCTTGCAATTAGTCAACATCAAAGGAGACTATGATGGATATATAGTGCAGGTGCTGTTAGGCTCTCCAAAAGTTAATCATACAAATCTATCTAAGTTCATAATTCTTAAGTTTTGAACCTTGGTATCTGTAATCAAAGCTGATGAACAACAGAGCACTGAGTCCAATTCACACTTGGTCTGGTAGTCATGCTGGGGTAGCTTCTGGGAAGCACCATCCGCACTAGCAGGAGATGTTTCAACACCAGAAACATCTCCTACTATCCCAGAAGTTACCTCAGCATCCACTCGTGATGCTGCATGAAATCGTGCACCACACGTTTCAAGAAATTTAGCTTTCCCAGCCACCGGAGAGAGCATTCACACCTGTTCCAGTGCCAGGGGCCACCTCAGATAACCGGAAATGCAATTGTGTGTGCGCAGTGTGTCACTGCCCCTCGGGGATGGTGTATACACACACACAGTTGCACCAGACTCTGCGGAGAAGATGGTGCTGCCTAGACCATCCTGCCAGCACCTGGACACATGTCCTGACCCAGGTGAGTGTCCAGGTGCATGGGGAGTTGCCTTGGCATGCACTAGCATTCACAAATGCAAATGCTAGTGCACGCCAGTGGGGATGCACTATTACCATCTCAAGGATGGGAAGCAAAGTGCAGAAATGCTCCCGATGTGTAATCTATTGGCTAGATTGACAGGTCTATAAGAAGACTGGGTTGTGTAATTTAATCTACAGCATTTATCTTCCAGTCTGTTACAAAGAATTTCAACCACATATAGCTTTGCTGGTGAATATGGTGACAGCACCTGCCTTCTGCATAATGCGTTCCTCATTTTATACACATGACATTATGTCATGGCAAATTTGCAGTTTGATGATGATTAATGAGTTGGGCAGTATATTGCAGTGATATCAGTTGTACATCTGCCCAGATGTGTGGCACAGATGGTTTTTGTGGTGATCTGACAGGCATGAATAAATGTGAGACATTACATTTTTGCAGGCTTACACAGGTTACAATTAGACCTCTCAGTCGTTTCTTGTGCAATTAATCTTGAAAGTCCAAAATGCCAACAACTGATATGTTTGGGAAAACTGTAAAAGACAGTGAACTGTTTGATCATTCCTGGGTCTCCTGGAAACAAACAACTCCAGTGGTGGATTGTGTCCTCATTAGTTCCTGCAACCACCATCTAGAGCAGCGGTTCTCAACCTTCCTAATGCCACAACCCCTTAATGGAGCTCCTCATGTTGTGGAGACCCCCAACCACAGGGGTACAACAGCTGGGAGGTGGGAGGGAAGGGCGGTGGGAGACTCGTCGTGACCCCTCTGAAAGGGTAGTTCGACCCCCAAAGGGGTCCCGACCCCCAGGTTGAGAACCGCTGATCTAGAGTAATAGCTCTGGTAAGGACAGCTTAGCAAAGGCTGATTTAGCAGTGGATAGGAAACGGCTGATTTCAAGGGCCATTTCCTGTCTGAACCCCTACTTGGTAGAAACTTTGAAGTCACAGAATTTCAGAGTTTTCAAAGTCACTTGTAATAACTCAACCCTATATAGTGTACCTTCCTCCTATGGGATGAACCCTGTATTCTGACCCTTCAGATGGCCACTTTCATGACCGTGTGGAGGAAGCCACACATGCACACAAACACACCAGCAAGCATAGGGCACTGGCTGGAACACTGGAGTTGGACTTAAGAGTCACTGAATGTGAATCCCACCTCAGTCATGAAAGCATATTGGAACATTTTAAAACAAAGTTTCAAAACAGCAAAGTTGAGAGTTAATGCCACTAACTATTGCACCTGTGTTTCTTTATGCATCAAAAACATGAATTTGTTTGTTGGGAAAAGATCTGTTTGCCATGGGGGGTTAGCAAAAGAGTGTCTTCATTCAGTACTTAGCTTATCCATAGGCTGATGGTAGAATAACATCATTCACCATATATGCTATGAGTAGTCAACAGTGAACTATAAAATCAGAGAGCTGTATTTCCAGTTGGTGGGGAACAGCTGCAGTATAAACTCTTCTTGTATGCCAAAGCATAAATAAAGTGACACTAGGCACCAAAATGGAAAGTGGCTAAAAATGATCTTAGGAAGACAAGGTTAAGCCAGGTGGAAACCATAAGCACAGTGGCAATGTTACAAAAGGGAGGAATTCACAACAGCTATTCAAGAGAAAAAACACTGGGAAAAGATCACAAAGGTGTGTTTACCATGGCTGCCATAGTTTCAGTAGGCCTAATTTGAGGGGTCGTTCTGCTGCAACCAACATAAGTATAACAATCTCCATTTACTTCCTACCAGAAAAGACTAAAACATCAGGATAAAAATGTAACAAAGCACTTCACATTACAAGATAAGAGGCCTTTTCACACTACAGCTGAATGGCTGTAGTACAGTAAGGCTAGGACACATGGGGACAGAGGTAAGTGCCTCGTTCGTGCATGAGTCCCTATGTAGGCCCGTGCCTGGTGGGGACTGGTGCCTGGTGGGTTGCTGAGGGTCCTAGGGAACCCGATCCGGTCCCCTAGAGCCCACGGGAACCAGGAAGGAATGCGAGAGGCCTGTCCAATGGGGGCAGCCAGAGGTGGGGCAGCCGGGAACACCCTGGGCTGGGTGCAGCGCATGATTTTGTGTTCTACACCCAGAACATGAGTGGGCGCCCTGGGATGGGCTGGGGCCAGCCCAGTGGAGCGAATGCTTCATCCCAGGGAATCCTACACGTGTTCCATAGGTGCCGTGTGAAAAGGCCTCAGGTTTCTGTTCTAGGAACAGAAGAGCTTCTGATTCAAGAGATGTTCCTTTTAATTAAAGGCCGAACGCTATTGGTTTTGAATCAGTTTTTCCTCCCATATCACTTTCTTCACCATCCACAACCAACTTGGATAGCTATAAGAAAGGGTTAATAGGTAGATAATAGGTGTATCAATAGCTACTAGAATGATGCCTAGGAGCTTCCCCCAGGCTGGAAAGACAGGCAGGATGTTTCTCAAGGCCATTTGCAGGTAGTTGATAGTGGATTAAAGATTTTGCCTTTTTCTTCCACTTGTTATGTCCATAAGTAGTTTATGGCCACAGTGTGAGACACAATAGTGGACTAGATGGGCTGTGGCCTGATCCAGCAGGACTCCTTTTATGTTCTTATGTTCTTATCCTGGAGGATCATCTCTATGCTTCCATCCATAGGATCAAAGTCCACAAGCAAAACTCCTTACAACACAGCTTTGTGCTTTCATTCTATTATTTTTAAACTTAGGGTGCCAAAGTTGTCAGCTGAAACCTGTGATTCTCCAGAGACTGTGTGGCATTCCCAATATGCTCCCAGGATTTTGGAGGTGATATCCTGCGACACCACTTTTATGGGAAATCTATCTACCATCCCAGGTTTCCCATAATAGCAGTTGCTTACACCTGTTCTTTGATGTAATTGATTCTGTTCCAAATACTCAGATGTCAGCCAAACACACCAAAAGAGAGGGGAATGTGGGTGAATGTTTGACTGACAACCAGGTATTAGCAAAAGGGGGGGGGATCATGAAAGGAACTAGGAGGTGAAGGTAAAAGCCCACAATTGCTTTCTGCCCCTGGCAGAGACAGTGAGAGGCAATTATGGGGTACCTTTATTGTGGCAACCCCTTTAGCCAGGGCAGATTTCACTCCCTTTCTCACTGTCTGCCTTCAATTACAGTTCAGGTTGTCCAATTTATAAACTGTGCTGGCCATGTTTTCACTCCAACCCTGAGCTAAAAAGCTTGTCACTTTGTCTCGCTTCCATAAACACTCAAGCGGAGAAGTGTCTATAACCGCCAACCACGGCACTGCTTTCTCCCATTTGCTTTCACCATTTAAAGGAACAGGATCCCTTTTGTCTGGCAATCCCCATAACCTGGTTAATAAATACTTCAGTCACAGTTGTATTTTCCAAACAAGAAGAATTGTTCTTTACTGCTTACAAATGGTTGTGAATAGATAAATCAGTAAATATGTAGCTTCACCAGTAATACTCAGCAACTCTACAACCTATATAACCCTAGGCTGATCTAAGGATTTTCCCTGGCTCATTCCCCAGGCCTAAGAACCTGGAACTATCTGAGTATTTCCCTGCCTCAGGATGCAGTTCATTCACACAAGAACCTCCCACCCGGAAAGACTCAAGCATAGAACTGTTTTCCTCTCTCAATGATGTCTTTTATACCTGCAGCCTGGCATGGGCTGCCTCTGATTGGCTTTGCCTGTGGGCGATCACTCCCCCCCCCCTCTGCTATGCTAATTAGGAGTGCTTTGCCCACTGCTTCCCTGCTTCCTTTCCTTTTACAATGTGGATGGTTTAAGACAGCAAATGCTTTAAATACAATACAAACATTATACAATAAATACATCAAACAAACATGACCTGGATTAAACCCTTTTATCTGTTGCAATTTAGGCAGGAGGATAAATAGCATAGAATTCATCTACTCTAGCTTTTTGTCCTCACAACTGTTAATTGGATTCCTATGTCTGATCTTAAGACCAAGCTGAGATTGAACTGAGCCCAGATTGGATGTAATACTATCTTTATGCTCCTCAGCAACCTGTCTTTAATGTTCTGTTGTTTGTTGCATAAATCACTTCCACTTTAGTATCATTCATGTGCATCATTGGGCACTGTACCAGTGAATTCTAATCTTTAAACTTTGCAGTGTGTACTGATTCACAGACATCATCACAGACTGTGGTAATGAATTCTAATCTGCATATGCTTCCTTTTGCCTAACACTGGACAACACCAAATTCTTGATTTAGGATTCTTGGGTTGCTTTTTTAAAAATGATCTCTATCCACCTTAGTCAGAGAAAGAGGAAGAGATGATCTCTTTACCTGTGGCAGTGAAAAAAAGTGAAAAAAATCAAAGCAAAAAAAAAAGTCTGACACAATCCTATCTGTCCATTTGAAAGAATAATTGTAGTCTTTTACTCTGAACTCCAACAAGTTTTTTTCTCTTCAGTTTTTGGCAGTTGTCCCTGTAATGACAGCGTCCACCTAACACAGTTAGCCTTACAGTAATCTCTTCATGTCAGTTCTCTTGGTTTAAGTTGGACAAGCAACATGCTGTTTGAATTGCAGCCATAAAACCTGTTATCATATAAAGCTAGAATTGTACATCTTAAGTTTGCATTCAGGCAATTAAAACACCAGCTGTTCGTGGCTGGAGGCAATATATAGTTTATTTCTCTTTAAATCACAGTCCCCAACACTTCTTTGAAAGGCAGCCAGAGGGAAGATGGACATTAATATAAATTTAAAGTCAGAGGAAAGATTAACACTGAAACTTCCATGCCTGTGCCAGCAGACACTGACAGGTTTCCCTGTCTGGCCCTATTTTCCATTCATCTCTGTAGGTCTGCTTTGCTGCTGTGGGTGGCAGTTCCCTCACAGTAGAATTCACCTCACTGCTTCAGGGCCTTGGATAAGAACATAAGAGGAGCCCTACTGGATTGGGCCACAGCCTTCTTAGTCCAGCTTCCTGTCTCTTGCATTTGCCCACCAATTTCTTATCGGCATTTCAAGTGGAAGACAAGGGCAAAAACTTCACCTGCTCTGGAACCCCTGCAAGTGGCCTTTGGAGGCAACCTGCCTGCCTCCCCTGCCTGGAGGATGTATCTAGGCATTCATTTTAGTAGGCATTGATACACCTGTTGTCCATGAATTTGTCTAACCCTTTCTTAAAACTATCTATTCTGGTTGCTGTTACCACCTCTTCTGGCAGCAAATTTTATAGACCGATGACCCTCTGGTTAAGAAATACTTCCCCTTGTCTGATCTGATATCTCTTAGTCATTGGATACGCAGCCAAAACAGCATCTCAAATACTTTCCTCCCAAAGAAAGACAGTGGTGCGGATGGTGACAAATTGACTTCTTCACACTTCTATCAATGCATAGTCTTCATACATACACATTTTGCTGAACTGACTGAATTCTCCTTTTGACAGTTTATGAGGTGGGGAGAGGATAAAGTCTTTCCAATATACGCACAGTGGTATTTTGGTCCTTTTTGCACTTAATGTCTGTTGGACAATATCCCCCAGAAATTAAGTTCAGGGACGGAGGCCAGCACTTGCATTGCAAACACCAGCCCCTTCCCAAAGCTACCTGTAACTTACCTTCCAGCTGTTGAAGTGCAAACACTCCCACCTGGGAGCATCCACCTCACTGTTGGGCCATTGCTATGGCTATTGGGCAATGCAGCGTGCAACTGCACAGTTGCAGATGCACTTCCTTCAGACCACCTTCACATGTTCTTAGGTGACAAGGCTGTTTCTGAGGCTGTATGAGGAGTTGAGGACCAGTGTTGATGTTCCTAGTATAGCTGTGGAGCAGTAAAAAGTTTTCCACAGTTATCAAAGATGTTGAGAGCAGTTCTGGGACAGACGTGGCTCTATGGGGTGTGTATGCTCCATAATGGAATGTCTCCTGCCTTCCATGAGGACCAAAGGCCTTTCTGCACTTAGCTGATTAGGCTACCATGAACTAAGGCTGGTAAACTTCAGGTAAAGGTGGACCATTCACATTTGCTGAGAGGAAAGCTTCCCCAAAGCATCCATTCCCTGTCAGAAATGTGAATGGTCCTCCAGTCCATGCTGATGCATTCAAAGCCAGAAGTTCTACCACCTCACTGCTGTGATTGGCTGCTCAGATGCCTTTGTGAGAAGGGTGTGTTTGAGCGCAGGCTAACCTGTGATCAAACATCCCTCTCATGATTCTACAATAGATCACCACTCCTGGGGATTGAAGGTCCGACCATGGCATGGGTGACCACCACCACCACATCTGCATGGATGCCATCTTCCCCACCCATCAAACACAGGAAACTGGATGCAAAGTGAATGCTCACACTGCTGGGCACTTCAGGTAAGCTTTTGGTAAATACCGGTTAATGAGTGGAGCATGAAATCGTGTTCCACATCTGATCAACAATTAGTGAACTTCTGGTGAAGGCAAGCATGCTTGGAGGCTGTAACTGCCTACTTGATGTGTGTATGCTCTTCACTAGACATTCACTAATTCTTCACTAATGGCCTAAGTGAGAATAAACGTCAAGTGCAAAAAAAAAGTGCAAAAGGACCCATTATTAGACAAAGAAGCAGTTAACTGATTTCTCAGAAATCTTCATAACTAAATGACAATTTGAATTCATGTCATCCAGGTTCTAATCCTGCACTCTAATTGAATCTCACAGAATCCAATTACCTGGAGTTTTCTCCTAAAAAAAAAAGTGCTGTGCTCTCACTCTCTCACACATATATATCCACTATGGGGGGAAATATATATATTTCTGCTCATGGTGGATTGGATTTGTCTATTCTGTTATAACTGTTGTTTACCACACATTGTTTTACTGCTTTGTTTTCCAATTTTTAATTAGTATTTTATCAGAAGCCAAGCTGATGTGGCTTTGTATAAAACTGAAGAGCAGAAAGACTTCACTTGATTTAAAAAAAAACACAAAAAACATGCACACACACCTTTGAAGTAATTATTGAAAACTGTGAAGGAAAGGTGGATTTTTTTGATGATACCAAGAAAACATTCCGTTTTAATTATTCAAACTTATACTTAGGTGTTTTATTTTAATTGGAAAAGTAACACAAGATTTGCTTACACCGGAGTGTCTGCACGTCTATTAACACTCTCGATTTTCGGGTTTGGTTGTTGAAATGCACTTTGGGGGCAACATTCTAGACAAAGTGCCACTGAGGGACAGGAAGTGTAATACGGTCTCAGCCATTGAATTCCATCAAATTGCTTGTTAACTTACCCTTTTCAAAATCTCCAGATTTTTATCTATATCCTTCCTAAAGTGCAGACTGACAGAATTTTTAAAAATCCTTATAGCTGGCTGAAGTGAGTGGATTGAGAACAAAATGTACTATGAACACAAACTTGAATTGCCATTGTGCAAATTGGCAAGATGAACAATGGCAAAAGGAGACTCATCAACTTGAGGACAGTAGTCCAGTAGAGAAGGAAGAAGTCATACAAAGAAAGACCCCAAAATGATTAGCCATTCCTGAGCTAGAAGGAGCGGCACAGGTCAGTTAGAGAAAGACCTCAGTGGAGGAAGGTGATCTCTCAAGAGACTGAACACAAATTGACTGGGAATTTAATAAAATAATCTGGAAAAATTGCTGTTGCACTGTGGTAAGTTTGGGAGGTAAGTCCTCTGGTTTTTGGACAGAGTTTGGGGAACATGCACTCCCTCCCTAGAAACCCAGGCATAGAACCCTTTGCTCTCCTGGGAGGTGGGTAAAATACCTCCTGCCTGGCACCAGCCATTGTCTGATTGGCTGTGCCCTCTCTAGATATTCTTTCCTCCCCCCTTTATGCTAATAGGGGAGTCTTACCCACTTCTTACCTGCTACTCTGATACTTACATTATAATACAAGGAATACAGCAAGGACAGAACAAATACAATACACACTTTTAAAATTGAACACTTTCAATACACGCTAAATACAGTAACCAGACAATGGGTGTCACACAAGGTGAGTCTGACTTTTCCAAAGAAGCAGTGTGGGTGACAATACCAAGCCAAAAGGAAGCCTAACAATAGGGACATGCTACCATCCTCCCAACCAAATACCTGAAGGAGATAAACAATTGGAAAAGGAGGTAAAGGAGGTATCCCAAAAAGATAGGGTAGTTATAATGGGGGACTTCAATTATCCTCACATAGACTGGGTAAACTCCTGTTCAACTCAGGAAAGAGAGAGAAAATTCCTAGACCTGCTAAATGACTGTTCCATGGAGCAAATGGTCATGGAACCAACTAGGGGAAATGCAGTCCTGGACTTGATCCTAAGTAATGCTCAGGACCTGGTAAAAGATGTCATTGTAGCTGATCCAATTGGGAACAGTGACCATAATGCAATAACCTTCAACTTAAATACAGGAAGTAAGTTCTTAATAAAGTCTAACACAGAGACCTTAAATTTTCATAAGGGAAACTTCCCCAAAATGAGGAAATTAGTAAAAAGGAAATTGAAAGGGAAAGTTAGAAGAGTTCAATCACTTCAAAATGCATGGAGACAACTTAAAAACACAATAATGGAAGTGCAACTAGAATGCATGCCTAAAAGAAGAAAGGGGGCTTCTAGGTCCAAGAAGAAACCAATGTGGCTCACAAGTGCAGTAAATAAAGTCATTAAAAACAAGAAAAGTTCATTTAGAAAATGAAAGGCTCATCTTCTGTCACATATTAACTACGTACATGGTGAATACAGTTCAGCTAATGTGAGTGTTTCCCTCTGCATCTTAACTGTGTTGCTTGTGGCACCCACAGGCTGTTGCTAATTCCACACCTTCCTACTTGAATCTAGTGATTCCTTGGAGTGGAACCACTAACTGTTCACAATACATACCAGAAGCATTTCAAATTCAAAGTCCTAGGCTGGCTCCAGATGCCTCCCAAGTATAACCCTCCAGAATTATCACTTGGCAATGGTGGTACTGGTGCTGTCTCTCTGTGTGTGTGTGTTATAGTGACATGTAAATCCACTTTTATGAAGAAATTATGTGAAAACTTGGTTGGATCACAGTGAGGTGGGTGGGCACCCAGGAGAGGGCCTTCTCAGTAATGGCTCCCAGGCTATGGAATAGCTTCCCCTTGTTGTGTTCATTGTGTTCTTGGAAGCTTTAGACTTTGTATTGTGCTTGGCATCCAGGTATTATGCTGGCATGAAATACCTGGAAGTGTGCAATCATCACCAAACACATGTACAGTTGTCCTTTTCACCTCCTGTACATGCATGGTCACCATGGCGATAATGGCGGCTCCAGCTACAACATAAGTTATAAGACTCTTAAAAATCAGTTCACATACTTTTACATCAAAGAAGCATGTTGGCAGACGCACAGATAACACAGAAATTGTTGCTATTTTAAATGTCAAGGGCAATCACTTTCTCCCTTTTTCTCTAAAATCTAAAAACCAAGTCTATAACTTCTGCGTCTCTGCTCCCACTGTAAAGATATGTCTGTGTCACTGCAGTATGCTAGAAAAATGACACATGCAGTGTAGAGATGTTCACCAAAGATTTTATGAGAAAATAGGATCTTGTAACCCCGCATGATAGAAATGCCTACATATTAATATTTATAGCATCCTCATGTGTACCATGATGAGTATAATTGTAGGGTTATAAGCAGTCATCTGACCCACTGGTTATCCTCCCTGGCATGACGATTAATGGGATTTACACAAGTAAGGTAACTAAAAAGCAGTTTCTCATAAATCCTATTACATGTGCTTGTCACTAGGCAAGTATTGAAATAAATGACTAAAGATGTAGCATTCAGATAGAAGACACATGATCAAAGAAATCTGCAGAAAAAAGGAAGCCGCTTGCCTCTTCCTTGAACATGCACGCACCATTTTACAAGATAAGGGAATATTATCAAATGGTACATGAATCTGAGCTGACTGCATGTCCAGCTGATCTAGTTTAGCATTTCAGCATTCTGTGCAAGTGTCATGAGCCAATACAAGAAACCAAATGCAAAGCTATGAATTCTATTCACTCCAATAGTTTTGTAGCAAAACAAGTCTCTTATGACAAAATAAATCTTGGAACAAGGACCTTTCACCTTCATGCTAACACATAGTAGCCTCCCCTTGTCTCACGGTTTGGTCTAGTGGTTAGGGAGCCGGAGTCTTATCTGGGAATACCGGGTCTTCCCCTATGAAGCCATCTGGGTGACCTTGGGCTAGTCACAGCTCTCTTCTGAGGTCTCACAGCCCCGCCTACCTCACAGGGTGTTGTGGGGAGAAGAACAGAAAGCTTTGTGAGCTGCTTTGGGTCCCCTTAAATGGGTGAGAAAAGTGAGCTACAAAAGCCAACTCTTCTTCATCATCATCATTCACAAGCAGGTCAATGCCCCTACTCTGTATTACGGAGAGCATGGACAGAGCACATTCCCATAGGTTGAAAGCACAACCCAAAAAGTACCAAGAGCTCTTTGGGGGCAGAAGCAGGGACTGGAGCAGGACAGGTTGTCCAAATGTGGATGACCCTATTCTGTTTCAGCAGCGACCAGTACCACCATGGGATGATGCACTAGGGTCAGGGTCATGGAACAAAGTCCATAAACTCAGAAACAGCCAAAGATACTAGATATGCAGATTTGATGCAGGGGTGGCCATTGCATTATAGTGCACCCACATTTTTTTTCTTTCAGATATAGTATAGAAATGTTTTGAGGGAATATGAATAAACAAGGAAAATGAAACAAACAGAAAGAATAAAGGAGTAGAATGACCGGGGATGTGCATGAATATTTGTAACATTAGTTGTTTGGATGAATTTGGATGTTTGTATATGAATTGAATGTCCAGACATTTGTTTTTAATATTTGTATGAATATTTTGAGTTATTCGTATGCATAACTTTGACATCCGTATGGGTATGGATATGTACTCATCACATCCGTATCCGTATGCATCCGTACAGATACGTACAGGTTGAAAATGGGATGTGTATGGGATAAAAACTGGATGCATGTCATTGGATATGTATTGAATATTTGAATGAATAGATACAAATGTGTTCGTATCGGTTAGAATGTCCAGACATTCATTTTTCTTTATTCGTACAAATTTGGATATTTGAATATTCAATTCAAATTGAACTGAATGTCAAAAATTGCATTCATGCACACCCCTAAGAATGACCCATTGCCCTAACTGGGAAATATTTAAGCTTTTCATTAGAAGCTTAAGGGGCACCCTGTGATGCAGAGCAGAAAGACCACCTTTCTAAATGCATGGGTATGTTCTCAGTTTGAAGAAAGAGACCTTGATGGAAAGGAAGTGCAGAACTCACTCTGTGGATTTACACCGAAAGGCATTTGATAAGGCAGGAAGCTCTGCCAGAAAGAGAAAGGAGGCAATCCTTGCCAATCCCTGTCAAAGCCTCCTAGTCTTCACAGCAGGGTGGAAGGTAGTGTGCGATAGCTGCACAAGAAAGGGCAAATTATTAAGAATCACCTCACCTGGCCCTTCTCAATAATGGAGGTGTCCACAGGCAGTATTAGCTCTTGCTCTCAGGGAGGCAGGGGCAAAGTGGCAACTAACTCCTCTCTTTTGATTGCACGGAATCATTTCTTCTTATCTACAGTGGAACAAAGCACAGGTCGGCACAATCAGGCCTGTGCTGCTTCACATCTCCCCTCCACTGTGTGAGCCTGTTGGTTCAAAATACCTTTGGTGAGCAAAAGGGGGAAATCAGGGTGTTTCCGCAGTAGCTGTGGAAACCATTTTAACTTCCCCTAAGCCAGATTAAGAACACTTATGTTAAACAGCTACTGCATTGGAGTCCTCTTCTGCAGTTCTTTGTGGAGGCTGCTTTTGCATTTTGGCGTTTTTTAAAACCAGTTTTGCCACCGAAATCCGGATTAAATGTAATACCTGAAAAATCAGGTCTTACATCGGTCTCTTCACCTGGATGTGTGCAGAAGCAGGACACTTACTTCTGCACATGACCAGGCAAAGGGACGGATTCCCTCTGCCTGCCATGTTGGGAAGGGTGGAAGCAGGGCTGCCTGCTTCCAAAGCCCTTCCCCCGCATGCCAGGTGCTGCCGGAAACACATGGTGACTGGCAGCTGCATGCTCCAGTTCCTCAACTCCGGAGGTGGTGGCCCCAGAATGTGAGCCAGAAGACTTTTGGAATGGGTGCTGATGCGTCCTCACAGCACCCACTCTATCGTTCTCCGGAATCCGGCCTCCCTGCGCATGTGCGGATGCACGAGAGCACTTTGGATCCATCACTATTTGTGACAGATCAGGGGGAGGATGGATCACTGAAAAATGGATCTTTTTAGATCTGTTTTTCAGTGGCCAATACAGAAGCACCCTAGATCAAAACCTCAAGTTTTGATGGGGTGATGAAGCATGTGCTTTGAACTTTCTCATGCAAATTGGAAGCTTCCCCTGCTTAATGAGGATGGAACTGTGTCACTCCATTTTAGAGATGTGCACAAATGTTTTTTTGACATTCTATTCAAATTGAATACCGAAAAATCCAATTTGATTCAAATCTTTTAAATTCTAAGATTCAAATAGAATTTACCAAATTCTAATCTATTTGTTTGAATTTTTTATTTGAATTTGCACATATGAATGTTGACAACATTTGTATGTGCACATACACATCTTCCCCACATCCATACATATCCGTATGCATTCCGTAGTTATCCTGTATGCAACCGGTTTTTGTCCCGTACGGATCTTTACAAATGCGTATAGATGCGGGAAAGATGTGGATCTTCAAGTACACATTGTGTACGAACCTGCACACATACAAATCTCCAGATAATTCAGACTAATAGATCCAAAATTTGAAATTTGATTTGAATGTTTACATTTGAATTTCAAGACATTCTATTTGCAAATATCAAAATTTGGCACATTTGATCAGATTTCAAATGCGTACAAATATTTGTGCTTATCTCTACTCCTTTTATTCATTCAAATATTTGTATCCCAAAGGTCCCAGGGCAAGTTACAAATCTCTAAAATTCTTAATAGTGACCTAGTTTGGTCTAGTGGTTAAGGAGCTTTTCTGACAAAGCTTTTCTGAGCTCTCACAGGCTCACCTACCTCAATGGGTGTTCTGTTGTGGGGAGAAGAATAGAAAAACTTTCTCAGCCACTTTGAGTCCCCTTAAATGGGTGAGAAAAGCAGGATAGAAAAGCCAACACTTCTCCTCCCCCTCCTCCTCCTCCTCCTTCTAGGACAGGGGTCGGCAAACTCATTAGTCAAAAGAGCCAAATATCAACAGTGCAATGATTGAAATTTCTTTTGAGAGCCAAATTTTTAAAACTTAAACTATATAGGTATGTACATTGTTATTAACTTAATTAGGGTACTTCTAAGCTGGAAGAGCCACAGTCAAGGGGCCAAAGAGCCGCATGTGGCTCCCAAGCCGTGGTTTGCCTACCCCTGTTCTAGGAAAAGGACCTATGGAGGGGAATCCATATCATCTCTGAGGTGCCTCTGAGGTGGCTTTGAGACTATATCAAGATTGAATTGTTCACACACCAGTCTGCCCCTCCCACATTGTGAGGCTTTGAATATTCCTAGCCTCAGGTGGTACGCAATGGCACAGTGTTGAAAAATAATGCCCCCCCCCATAGTCACAGAACACAGAGACATGCCTTCTGCATGCCTTCCATTTTCCAAATCAGACCACTAGTCCATTAATACACATGAAGGCCTCCCTTAAAGATTAAATGTCTGTGCAGAAAGGAGCATAAGATATATTAAAGTTGTACATAGGTCTATGCTACTGCAGCTCCTGCCTTAGAGACACGTGTATATGTGGAATATATTTGTCTTGTGTTTTATGATATAGCGTGTTTGTAAACAGTAATTGTCATGTGTACTGTTCAAACACCATGGGTGAATGTGGTAGTGAGACAGAAGAACAATCTGTCTGAATGAAAACAAGCAAAATTGATCAGCTTTAGAAAACACAGATCCATCCGTCCCAATTTAGCATCATTGTGAAAAAGAGCTGGCAGCTATTGTCAGGCTGTGACAGAGATCTTCCCTGACAAGATACATGCACTGTTTCCACCCATCCCAACAAAATACTGTGCGGTGTGTTTGTAGTGACTGTAGCTGGATGGTGAAACAAAGGTTAGAAGAGTTTACAGGATATGAAGCCTGGAATTAAGAGGGCAGAGATACTACTATAAAGCTGCAGTCCGCATGAAATCGCCTCCATGGACAAACCTATTTAGGATTAAAATGAACGGGATAATGCACCAGTTGATCATACTGTGGAGGATGGATAATGGTCTGATTTGTAGAACAATCTTCATTTTGATGCTTTCTGCACTTACCTCTTTTTGATCTGGTTCAGTAGATTTGGAGTAACCGGCTCTTCTGATCTGGACCACATGGAGGCATGGGCCAGAGGCATGGGCATGATTCAGTTCAAGCTTCCCTGTGACTGCAAAGCTTGCACAAGTTTCACAGCTCCCCCACCTTGTGGCTTGGGGGGCTGGGGTCATTTTTTGGTGTCACATTATGGTGGTGTGCTACTTGAATAGCAACTCCCAGTAGTTCTGGATCATGGAGACATGCTGTCTGCATGCTTCAATGATCTGGAACAAGAGCTCTATTCCAATCATAGACCCAATTAAACAGATCTGCAGTAAATCTGGAATAAGGGCTTCTTAATCTAGAACTTGTTCCACCTTCTGTCAACAGAGCCAGACTAATGGAGGGCAGGACCCCCTTGATCCACATTAGTCTGGCACTGTATAGATGTGGAGGCCCAGTATCTGGATCATAGGCCTCTTGATGTGAATCAGAAGGTAAATGCAGAAAGGGCTTCCTTTATACAGGTCAATCATTCCTGAAAACCTATTTTACTTCTCTCTTCAGCACCAGTGGGATAGTTTTGCACCTCTGCTGAATGAATTTCAGGTGAAATATTTGTGAATAGTCCAAAAATATTATTTTGTAGTACAATTTTAGTAATAGCCATCCAGTGAAAGTTCTTTGCAGTTCCTCCTTTTTAACAAACCATCACTGGATTATTCTGGGGTAGCCTGTGACAACGTTTGATGTGTTGCCATCGACAGCAGATTAAAGTGGATTCAGGTCGGATTTGATGTTTTCAGAGCACGGATATGTTATGGATACCTATTGAATATGTATCGGATACGTATTGGATACATATTCATTCATATCAGATACCTACTAGTATCAAATACACTTTGGATATGTATTCATTCACATCCGATATGTATTGAATATTTGTATGAACACATATGAATAGATTTGCATCTAATAGAATTTTACTACATTCGAATGTGATCTTTTCATATGAATACAGATTTCCAAACATTTGATCCGTTATGAATCAAAAATGCATTTGTGCAACACTCCTAATCCAGACCCTTATGAAGATCTGGAAATGGCACTGAAAACTGTCCTCCAAAAGGTAGTTTCTGATGCAATTTGTGTCCCTGAGTTTCTTCCTTCTCCTCTGTTCATATACATGGTGGGAGAAAGGGACTATCTCCAACAAAAACACTGCAAGAACACTTAAAAGAACATTATGGTAAGGGTGTTTTGGTTAAAGAAGGAGCATCTCAGAGGCCAGAAATATTTGCCAACCCTATCCCTTTGTCCTGGGGCACATGTGGATGGATTTGCAATTTTAATTCTGTGGATGAAGGTTGACTTTTGATCTAATGATAGTTTTGAACATTTGTGACAAATATAAGATGGTAAAAATTGCTATCATAGAAATTATTTCCTAGCTTCTGAGTGTAAAGTATCATATGCATTTCTACACTTCCGGATCTTTAGACTATGTTCTTTCCCTTCTGGCCATTGGAATTGAAGCAGGATTGAAAATTCAAAACTATATGCATTTAATGGAAAATTGAATGTGTGCAGCATGCAAATTACATTTATTTAGCTCCAGCCAGCAAGATAAAAAGTTTAATCTAGAAAACTAATAATCACAAAACAGGAATTCATCAGTATAACTCATTTCCTTGGTGTGCAGTAGGAATTAAAAAAATAAACACCAGAGGAAACAGTGTGCTTGTAAGTCTACACATTTTTTTAAAAAAAAACTCACTATCCAAATAGGACCATAATTTAACAGCTGAACAACTGTAGTATCCTTGTATTTATGGTTTGGATAGAACAGTTATGATCATATTGATAAATGAGATTATTTATGCTGTGTTAAATCTTGGAGATCAAAGGGTTTTATTGCATTGCTATAAGATTCAGTTTCGTCTATAGTCGCTTGTGATATGAATAAGTTCCATTTAATGCAAAGACTTGAATTTTAGCTTCCATTACATTAAGTGAATGCAGTACATATTCAAGGAGTAATACTTCCCCACTGGCTAGGTGTGCTTCTCCCTATGTCTGACATATATACATAAGCATAAACTATATGGATGGGTGAAAAATTCATCAGTTTCAAATTCATATTCAAATTAGCCCACAAATAAAAAAGGGCTTATATTTGTAAAAAAAAAACTCTTTGCATGCAAAGTGAATGTATCCAGCCTTCATCAAAGCTTCATCAAAACCTCGTTGTGGCCAGATCTGCCCACCCCTCATCTTGTGTCCCCTGTAGCTGTGCCCCCTTACCTTTAAATCTGGCATCCATCACGGCTGCAGCCACCATCACACTCCCCTCAGAGACTCAACAAGGCCTCTTGGAGCCATGCACACAGCTTGAGAGGTCACCCCCATTTGGGAATTGTAGAGATTACATGAGAATCCCCACAATTCCCAGGAAATCTCATGGGATTTCCCATGATTTGCAAATGAGGGCGGCCTGTCCAGCTCCGCATACACCTCCAGGAAGCCTATTAGAGCTTCTGAGGAGAGTGTGATGGTGGCAGCAGAGGCAATGACAAAAGTTGAGGGGGGGGGGTAGAAGCAGGATGAGAAGGAATGGATGGGAGCTCCTTTCTTTCTCGTGGTGGATCTTACCATTTGCATGATGGTAAGGATTAGAATGCTCTAGCCATCCATTCATAGAGGGAAAGTGTGAATTCCGTCTTGGAAACAAAGACCATTGGTATAGAACTGAGAAGAGTTCTTTATCCTAAGACATGAAATCTGTTTTTTTTTAAAATGAGTGATTGCAATCTACATTATGATACATTTTTAGATGTATATTTTTCATTGTATTCAATTTTATGCATTTTTCTGCCATTTTTATTGGCCTTCAGAAAATAAGAGAAAACGCCTAGAGCATTACTGTAAATGAGTATGTTTACATACTGTCAGTACAGCAGAATCTGGTATATTTTCTTGATTCTTGTGTTGCCAAAATAAGTTGTAGTGAAAAAAAATTCGAGAAGTGGGTAAAGGTGAAGAAGTGTACAAGAATATATTCAAAGCACTTGTGGAATGTGCAGGATTCCTGCAAACATCTATAATGTATTGTGGCTGTTGGAGTAGTAATAGAAGAAGAAGAGTTGGTTTTTCTACCCTGCTTTTCTCACTCTTAATGGGACTCAGAGTGACTGACAAAGCTCCTGTTCTTCTCCCCACAACAGACACTTGTGAGGTAGTGGGGTCTGTGAGAACTCAGAAAGATTGCTGTGATTAGCCCAAGGTCAACCAGCTGGCTTCATGGAGAATTCTAGAACCAAACCCATTAATTACGAGATATGAGTCCTGCACTCTAATCACAAGTCCAAATTATTAATAATTGTTTCAAGGGCAACAAAGAGGATAAAAAAAGGCAAGCAAGGACAAATTAGGTCATTAGTCATAGGAGGCAAGTGATGGAGAAGTATGAAAAATGTGTTCAGATGATAACAAACTAATGAAAGTAGGAGGTGAATTGGATGGTCTTCAAGGTGGTTTCTGTATAGCATGCTTTGTTCCGCATCATGCAGGTCTAAACATAGGCTGGATTGAATGATCCAGACCAAATCAGAGGGGTAGGCAGTGGTGTGGACCAAGGATTGTCTGCATTACAGTCACCCAATTTTGGAGGCTGGAAATGAAAGTTCCCAGGCTTCTAAGAGCCTTTCATGCCTTTATTAGGTTCCATGGCCAGCACACTTCTAGACAGTTGCGATGTCCAATCCATTCCAAACATAGCTGGCACTTTTTGTGCTTTATAGCTATGCACATGGGGGACACACTCCAGCATGCACTGAACTGATTTTAGGAGGTAGGTGGGGCTGGAAGAGCTCAGAAAGAGAACTGTGACTAGCCCAAGGTCACCCAGTTGGCTTGGTGGAGGAGTGCGGAATTGAACTGGGAGTCTGAAAATCAGGAGGAAGGAAGGAAGGAAGGAAGGAAAATAAAATAGCCAACTTTGATAGAACCATTACTTTGTAGTTCAAGCTTTAGAGAGCTCTTCTAAGAACCCATCACAGTAAAATAGATATATTGATTCTCTTTTGACTGCTTCCGCACTTACCGTTTTAAATCCAGATCTATTACATCCGGATTTACTAAAACTGGTTTAGAATATATCCGGATTTACTAACTCCAGTTTAAGGTAGATCCGGATTTACTAAATCTGGTTTAAGGTAGATACTGATCTAGTAGATACGGATCTCCCAACACCCCTTCTGTCTGCACATGCGTGGGAAGGACAGATTGCAAGGAACATATTCTGCCTTTGCTGTGCGGACGCAGTAGCACAGATTTCAAGACGGCTGCCCCAGGAGCCGCGTGATTGGAGCCTTCAGCCATCAGTCACTGCTCCTTTCCTGCCGTGTGCGGACCAATCAGCAGCATGTCTAAGATTCAGTGCCCGGCTGCAGCTGAAGCCGGCTTTTTGTGCATGGAATCGCTACATTCAGACTTGCTGTCCTTCTGCCACCGTAGCTGGGCACCTGCCTGATGCAAAGCCCATGTGAGAAGGACTTTGTGGCTGGACTGTGCTTCTCCTGCCTCACTCAACATGGCGGCTTCCTGCCATTGCCTCTCTCAACATGGGGACTTCCTGTCCCGCCCCATGTGTTCTCTCTCCCGTCCCTGTGTGGACGTGTCCTCCGTTAATGCGGATTTAGAGCAAAACACTCATTAAGACCACCTTCAATGTGGTGTTCAGTTAAACCCCATTAAGCACACATTAGAGACAGATATGTGCGGATGCGCTTCACTGGAAGTGTGCTAAACAGGTCCGCCTGTGCGCATGCAGGTTTCCCAAAGTGTGCTTAATGAGTGTTACTGTGCGGACGCGCCTTGCTGGAAGTGTGCTAAATAGGTCTGCCTGTGCGGACACGGTTTTCCAAATGTGTGCTTAATGGGTGTTACTGTGCAGACGCGCCTCACCAGAAGTTTGCTAAATAGGTACGTGTGTGCGGACGCGGGTTTCCCAATGTTTGCTTAATGGGTGTTAAAAGGCCTGTGCAGAAGCACCCTCTGTCGCATGAAAAAATCTTTGTATTGTGACCACTTTAACCTGGGTTCTGAGGCAGATGAACTTCATTTTGAAAGATAATACTGTCACCCAGCAGGTATCAGTTTGACAGTGAACAATATTGTATGTCATGTCAATCTCAGTTTTTCATGTTAATGAAAGATGTATTTTGACCTCACTACGACATGGATATTCATCCTGCCTACTGTCATGCATGGAATCTCATGAAATATATCAGCTGGCTTGACAGAACTAAGTATATATGTCTGCTTTATCATCAGCCTGTCTGTGAAATTTTCACTAATAGTCAAACATAATTCTTTCTAGATTGGAAAATCCCTTGTGTTTAACCCTCATACACTTGTCAGACAAAATCTGCTTGATTGGGAGAGTGAGGCTACAATTAAGCTAGTTGACAGGTCTCTTTGTCCAAATAATCTGGGATTAGTAAGACTTTAAGAAGCGCAAGAAAGAAAAGAACAATTTGATGAGAACAATTTAAAGGGAGAGAAAGTCTTTGCCACAAGAAATCGACTTCCCCTTTCTGACATCCAAGTATGTAATTGCATTATCAGGCAAATGCAAAATGAGCCAATTAAAATATGGGGAAATGTGTTAAGAGCAATGGTGTCCTAATAAGATACTGTGATGTGGTCCTCTGAAAGCAGTGTGCACTGCTACAGTCCTTCTCAAGCACAAAGGAAATCACAAAACCCAGATAGATGGATGCTTAACACTTTTACTTCAGCTTTGCAAGCATACAAATAAAAGCCTGCAATGAAGGAAAACAAAATAGAATCAAAGCTTTGAAAGAACTTTCATTGATCACAAAGTCCAACCGAAGGAGCAGAACGTTAAGAAAAAAGCAGAATGCAAAAGCGCTTTAACTCATGGGTCCCTAATAGGTAGGATAGAAACAGGTGCTTCATAGGGAGGCCAGCCCCACAAAGTCCTAGACTCAGCTGCTGGGGGTTAAAAGTAGGGTCCCTAACAAAATTGTCTTAGATCTCACTTTTCCCTGCCTCCATGCTTCCAAAATTAGGATGGACTTCCCTATTACCTTCTTGCTTCAGGCATTTTTCTCTAGTTTTAGATGCTTATGCCTAATTTTACCATAAGATCACATGATACTTTATTTTCAAATAACCCATCCAATAAAACATTCAAAGGCTATGGTCACACAAGTAGTTTAGAATGATCTTATTTTTATTTAAGCCATTTTCCAAGCCAGCCTACCCACATTAGACCATCTTAACTGTAGCCCTCATTTTTACAGAACTGACAAAGACTTAACCCGTCCTGGCATTCCAGATCAACTTCACTTCCTCGAAGTGTGAGCAGGAGGATGGGCTAAAGGAGGCTGAATTGTGCTGTGGTGGGTGAGGTCCAGTCTTTCCTTTGGCCAATCGGCATTTACTGAGTCCATGAGGCACCTCCCCTTCTCTCAGTTTATGTGAACAAGTCCTCTATCTAGCATTTTTACTCAAATATATTATTATTATTTTAAAAATTAATTGCACAGAGAAGAAAAGCACAAAAAAGGAAGGGGACACAGAGGTAGGGGACCAGACTTAAAAAAGAACTGCAAACACACACCCTCACCTCCCTTGAGTGACATGAATGTCATCCAATCAGAAATAAGATTTGATGTAGCAAAAGGGGTGGAGAGCCAAGAGCTCCATGGAGGCGGCTCAGTTCAATCTTGCAGAAAGGTGTGAGCAACGCAGCCCAAGGCAGGGATGGTCTGAGGATTACCTATAGTGATCCAGGTGCGAACACAGCTAGTATGACCTCAGTTCAAATTATTGAATAGGCACCCTGTCTTAGACTTCTGTGACCATGGTCGAAGTCTAACCCACAACCCCATTACTATTGCAATTGTCACAGTCACACTTTTTTTACTTCTAAAAGCTATGCTGAAACAACATATCACTCCCACAGCTTTTCCAAATTAAAGTTTTATGTCGCACCAGCCCAAGACAAAAGGGGAAGAGAGAGAGAGAGATGGCTTTTCTACCCCGCTTTTCTCACCCATTTAAGGGGACTCAAAGTGGCTGACAAGGCTTTCTGTTCTTCCCACAACACAACATCCTGCGAGGTAGGTGGGTTGTGAGAGCACAGAAGAGAGCTGAGACTAGCCCAAGGTCACCCAACTGGCGTCATGGGGGTGGGGTGGGGGTGGAATCGAACCTGGTATTCCCAGATAAGAGTATGGCTCCCTAAACACTAGACCAAACTGGCTCACAAGGTATGGATGGTTTGTTCCAGATCTGAATCACCCTAGCAATGGCTGTGCCAACTTCTGCTGTGTGCCTGGTTGCCACCATGGTGGTCATAACACATTTGCGCAGCTGCAGCCAGGCTGCCCTGTCTCCTCGTAGCTTCTCACCTGGAAGTAGGTGCAAACGGTGCTCACCAGGGCCATAATAGACACTTTAGTCTTTACTGTTTCACAGCTTTGGAGGATTGGAGGTGCTCTCACATGCTCTGGACCACTCTGGAACAGAGACAGCACTGCAGCTTGCAGATGCAGTATCCTGGAATGTGTAAGAGTATCCCAGACATGTTAAGTGTGAAAAGACCCTACATTTTGAAGTACTTAACAGGGATCAGGTGCCCACTACTTTCCAGATATTATTTGGTGCGTAGTGGGGTACAGGCACAGCTTTGATTGGGGATTCCCCTTTGATTTTGCTAAGCTTCATTTTTCACTAGGTCAAAACATGCTTCAGAGACATGCAGATCAGAAAACTGAACACACAACCAACACTCCTCCTTACTGGTGTGTCTGTTCATGCCGCTATTAATTTACAGCTCAGAAACATCCAGGTTGTCACAGCTTCTCTTTGCCTTTTTTATATGCTCCTCTGACTGCCCACCTCATCTAGATGCTGCCACTTTTCTTTTCAGGGCATCCTTGGCATTAGCCATTTGACTTCTGCTAGTTGTCTCTACAACTTGTACTGGGTTCACCTTGACCTCCATAAGAGTCTGAAAATTGATCCCCAGATGAAATGCTGCTAGGCCCTGAGAGGAAGTGGTTTCTCTTGCGATGGCACCATATTACAGATGAAACAAGAAGCATTTCTGCACTTAGCTTCCTGTCTGTTGGATAGAAAAAGTGCATAATAGACTAATATGTACTAGCTTGGGAATTCTAGTACACGTCAGCCTAAGCCCCATGCATCCTGAAACTTAACTTGTTCTGGGTGCATGTCTGATTCCTGACAGGGCACCCCCATCGTGACTGTGGTGCCTGTTGTGACTGCATGGGCACTGGCACTATTGCTATGGCAAAGGTGAGGCTTTGCACATGTGCAGTTGCATCTGGGGTCATCTGCGGTGTCAGTGTGCTTGCACGGTACCTCAAATGACCCCCTTGCACCAGAAATGGTTTGACTGCTCACCACTGGACACTTCAGGTAAGTTTTGGGTTAGAGTTAGTTTGTGCGTGGTGCATGATTTTATGCACCACTGCTAGTTTGCAATCGGTTAACGTCTGGGCAGGCAGAGGACATTTCTAGGTTGTAAATGCACTTGCCCAGACATTAACCTATCATAAACTACAAGGCTAAGTATGAACTGGCCTCAAATTAGAGTTGAAGAAAGCAAATTGAGTCCATTCAGTTTTCACACCAGCCTTCTCCGTATACATATACCTCACTACAATCTAAACCCATAATGGAAAACATTAAGTTTGCAACTTATAATTGCACACTTCAGATCTTCTATCTTATAGGAAATTTAATCTAAACTATTTGAGAGGTGAACATGTTAATTGCTAAACAGATGTTTATCATCTTAGATCCCTCTGAAGTCGTAAATATAGACTGTGGGTACTCCCAAGAACAAAAACAAAGTCTGAACAATCAAAGCTTTGTTTTGGTGTCTTCATCTAAACACCTTCTCTCAGACTCCCTCAGGAGAAATGAGAGTACAGTATTTCACCTATGGCAAAAAGAAAAGATGTTTGATTCAAGTGTGAATGTAGTGTTGGCTTGACATTTCTTATAGACAACAACAACAACAAAGATTTTTTTAAAAAAAAATCAGTACATCTTTAGTAGTAACAAACTGTAGTATGTGATTTGGGGGGATTGAGCTGAGACTTTATGTTTGCTCTCCTGTGTGTCCACACTTGAGCAAACCATGAAAGGAAGGAAGGAAGGAAGGAAGGAAGGAAGGAAGGAAGGAAGGAAGGAAGGAAGGAAGGAAGGAAGGAAGGAAGGAAGGAAGGAAGGAAGGAAGGAAGGAAGGAAGGAAGGAAGGAAGTAAGTTCCTAGCCTTTAGAGGGTCAGCACTGCCTCTGAGTGCTCTCTGGAGTCAACAAGTGAGAATGGAGCAGAACAGGTTGTCCAAAGGCAAGTGAACTTTTCCTATTTCAGCAGCAGCACATCCCAAATGCAGGTTTGAGTACGGCAGAGGTCACGGTGATCAAACGCCAAACAAGAAGAATTTAATAATCAGGTGAATGGGGTGGAAATGAACACATGGCAGCGGAAAGAGGAAATCTCAGCTTGATCCTTCAAAATCATACCCCATCATGATGTGTATGCATTCATTTTTGTTTATGCACATTTTTTGAAAAAAATAATAATAATCAGGGTAAATCTTTGCTGACAGGCATTCTCCATGAATACATATGTAACTTGGAAAGATATGTGACTAGATTCAGCACAACTGGAAAACTCTTTGCTTTCATTTCAGCCTGAAGCTGGATTTATATCCCCCTGGATTATTAATGAGCAGATGAATTGTAAAATTTTATCACTGGCTGGATTTTATTTGTCTGTTTTATGATGTGAATGATCCACTCTGAGATCACAAAGTGATAAAGATGAGACATAAATTTTATGATAAGTAACCTCTCATTCATCTTTTGGAGAGCTTTTCAAAGCTGTTCACTTATACATTGAGTCTGGGTGTGAAACAAGACTGTACAACAGTAATAAACTGACATTGGACCCCTTAGAAAGAATAAGGATATTATTTTATTGTCTTGGATACAGTTAAAGTGAGCTCTGCTCATCAAAAATTGTGCACCTTTCAAGTTCTGTCAATAATGGCTTGGATCCAACTATTTAATTCCCCTCTTCAACTCTCCTGAATTAGCTTCAGAGCAGTAGCACCACAGATGAAAAAAGAAGTTATTTTGCCAAGATACTTCCTACTCTTTTATTGTTCCTGTAATCAATCGGAAATTTAGGCTGCATCCAGATATCCTCAAAGGGTTGCCTGTAAGGGCCCAAGGAGCATGACCTTGCCATTCTAGCAGTAATCCCCAGCAGAGCACTCTGAGGGCACTTTCTGAGGTGCCCTTGCCACCACCATCTAGTGAGGGTATGATAAGTGGACAACTTTTGCGCTGGACAGGAAATGGTGGCTGTTTCCTGTTTACAGGGTAGAAACTCTGAGAATGCATAACCTTTGTTCCATACACTTGTTCCAAAAACTAGAAGTCTGGAAGACATCAGCTAGGTGCATGCTGCACCACCTGGCTCAGCAGAGGGATCCTACAACACAGGTAGACCTTTGGTGGACCATGAAGATATAGTTTTAAGGCAATTCTGCACTGGCCAGTATACTAGGCTGGCAAATGTACTAGGAGCTTTCCTTCTGCTCACTGCTATTCTGTATGGGAGACCGCAGACAGGATCACTAGCACATAGAAGGGAGGCTCCTAGTGCACTTGCAGGTCCAATATACCAGGCAGTGCAGAATCACCCCTAGACACAATAGTGGATTACTAAATCTCTCTTTCCCATTCCGTCCAATTGCTTGCAAGGGAAAAGGAAATGTTCCTGGTTTAGAAACAGGAACAAATGGAACATTCACCTTACATCAGTTCCATTGGTGAAGCACTGACTAGTGATGCGCACAAATATTCATCACATTCAATATTCAATCGAATTTGACCGAATTCAGACATTTAGATTTGAACTGAATGTTGGCTACATTTGAAGACTGACATCCAAATACAAATCACATGCTTCTATGCAGTCATTTGCAGCTTCGTTATAGTCGTGAACCTGGGGAGGTGGGAAAGTGGCTGCCCAGTCACATCCATAGCGGATCTAGAGCAGATTCAAAGAGGATTCAGAGTTATTTGAAGTGGATTCAGAGCAGATTCGTAGGCACACCTGGCAGCAGGGATTCAAACTGGATTCAAATATCATTCAAGGAACATTTGTATTAAATTCAAATCCTACCACATTTGAAAGCGCTGTATTTGAACGAATGTGAATTTCCTTGCATTCAATTTGATTTGAATCGAACATTAAAAAAAATACCATTTGTGTACATCTCTAGCAGTGACAGATTAATCCATTTGTTTTCTAGATTATCTGTATTTTTAGTATTTCCTTTTATGTCCATGGGAAAAAATAACAGTTACCTGGCAGTCTTATTTTTTGCTTACTTGCTTGCTTTTTTATAGTTTGGGTTTGATTGAAGGAATCATAGGTATTATTAAGCAAGGCTGGCTAATTTATTTATTTTCTTTTTCAGACACTAGTCATAAAATATTAAATTTTGCTACTGCTATACCTCTTTCTTGGCCTCGTACTGTTTCTGTGTGGGGATGTACCTTGAATTCTGCTCTCGTTTCACCTTTGGCAGTGGTATACTGCTTGAGTGCAAGAAAAACTTGGCATGGCTCCACTCAACCTCGGAGGCTCAAAACGTCCCTGCAAGCCAGCCTGAAGTCACATCATCAGCTCTATGGGGAAAATGTCACAGCCCGCATGTCAAAATGGCACTCAGCATAGGATACAGTTATCACTTTTGACTAGAAGGAGATAAGAAAAAAACAGGAAGGGTCTCACTCCTTATTTATGGGAAGGAATGTGCTATAGTGATGCATAAAACTAGATGTGCACCGGAGATTTCACCGGTGTCATATCCTATCAGCCACAGCTTTTGCAAATGCTAAATATTTCAAAGTCTGGAATAAGTAGGCAGTCAGCAGTCTGACCTTGAGATACTTATGGCTTTATTGACAACCTGTCAGGGAGCTCATTTTTTAGACCCAGTGCCTCTCTCTTCTTTGGTTCCCTCCTATAGATTTTCTGTAAGACAATTTAACTTTTAAAGTTTTGTTACCTAAAGTCATACATTGATTGCTATTTCCTTCCACTGCCGCCTTGATGTTTTTGATTGCAAGGCTAATTGGCTGTGTTTCCACTATGCAGCAAAGGCATCAGAGGTGGTTCCATGATGCTTCAGAGCTGCCAGTCTCCACAGCTACCTTAGTGGCATAATGGAGACTCAGTCATTAGTCCTGGCCAGCACTCTGGTTGAGTTTTTCCTCCAAACAGGGTGTGCAAAACACCATTTCAAAGGCCTTTTGAAACATTCGCAATGACCACACCTGTCTTACATGAGAGAGGTAAGCAAAGTGAGAACTTTGGGCCAATTTGCTTGTAGCCTTCTCTCCTGGATTTTTTTTAGAACGAGAACTCAGTGGGGTAGATCTATCAAATTTTCTTGTTCAGAGGCTTGATGTGGACTGAGGGAAGATCCAGGAGACTAAAATCACACTTAGCCATGTGAAGACATTATAAATGTTACTCACTCACTCACTCACTCACTCACTCACTCACTCACTCACTCACTCACTCACTCACTCACTCACTCACTCACTCACTCACTTCCACCCTATAACTGAAGGTCCCTACCCCATTCCAAGGTCTGGTAGGAAAAGTGGGAGGGCCTTCGGACTATATTCCCATGTGAGTTTTCCGATAAAAAAAATCTGTCAGCAAAATGCAAATTGCATGGTAAATTTGAGAGTGACTCAGCATTCACATCATGTCAGGGAAATAGGAGGGGAGAGGCTGTAGCAGTGGAGTGTTGCTGTTATTAAGGATGGTGATTTCACATGAATTAATAACCAAAATGTAGGGTCCTAGTTAGCTAAATGAAGAAAAATGAGGAGGTTTTTATACCCTGCTTTTCTCACCCTTTTAAAGGAACTCAAAGCTTTCTATTATTCTTCCCACAACACATACCCTGTGAGGTAAGTGGGGCTGTGAAAGCTCAGAAAGAGAGCTGTGACTACCTCAAGGAGACCCGGCTGACTTCATGGAAGAGTGCAGAACTGAACCAGGAAAGCTCCAGATAAGAATCCGACACTCTGTGTAGTATCTACGCTGTTCCATTGGAGCATGCAGGAAGGGTGCTAGGTGCATGGTAATTCCATGCCACTGCACACCAAAAGAGGGCCGAGCAATATTTTGTCAAGTGGTTACTGCACGTCACCAAGGCCCAGCCTCACCCCTTGGTGGAACATGCAAGAAAACTGCTTTGGAAATATAAAGTGGGCCAGGGTAACTAGAGATGCTGCAGGAGTGACATTTTACCAGGATCTAAAACTGATATTGGTGGAATGCCAATGAGTAGAAAAGTTGATGCTCATGAACTTTTCATGGAGTGGGGCATTTGGCCCATGCAGGTCATCTTCAACTTTGCTCCTAGGTCAAAGCAATCACTCTATCCAAGTAGCAGCATTCTACATGCACACCAGGTAAGGATGATGCCATTCACAAGTAAAACAGCAGGTCCAGCTATCCAAACATCTGTGGGATGGGAAACAGGAAACTTAGCATTCTACATGCGTTGGCAACAAATTCCAAGGAAGAAATGAAAACATGTGATACTGCAAAACATCAAAATAGAAACATAATACTGAAACCTTGTCCAACCTTCCTGTATACATGGTTAGGATGGCAATGTTAAACTTACAGGCTGTGTTAGGGAAGCACAACAAGTGATGACTATGCCAAAGTGAATCAGCCTCACTCATATCTGGGACGCTTGACAGAAGAAAGCTGTGCCACAGTTGTAATGAATTCAGCATATGTTATTGAACTTTCTCATTGAAATTGAGTTTACTTAGCTTGATTCTCCCTAGCACAACTCACTTTTAAAACATACATATGCATGCACACATGCACACACATACACATGGATATATGGACGAGCACACACACAAAAACTAATTTCTTGAACCCAAATTATGTCATCTGAAAAAAAAACACAACACAGAAATTTCCTGTGCTATCTAGCCGCCCATAGACAGGATGAAATTGATTAATCTGGTATGTGCAGAGGAACTGAGTTTCATTTGTACTATGAGTCCCAGGATGCCTTTCCTAAGAGCCATTTTACTGCTAGCAGCTCTGAATGAAATGAACGTGCTTTGCTTGGCAAGGAACCTAAAAACCAGCCTTTCTGAGAGCTTAAAATATTCAGTTAGGTCTCTCATAGTGAAGAGTGATGTGCTGATCCAGTCATTACTTTGACACATGGATAAATTAATTGACAGATATGTACATATTTCATATTTGTTATTTCAAGGAGCCTAGCTGAGATTTGCTTTAGGTAGCACAAGCTTTTCCTCAAGCACTTTGGAAAGTTTTATCATGCTCAAAATTACTATTACTGCAGCTCTGAAGTTGTCAAAGTGGAGATGTCCTTACTGTGTTTTATTAACGAGGTTCTTAGGGTTAAACTAATCACTTACAGATTATATTCCAATATCCCAAAGTTTTTAGGTTAACATCAAATAATTTAATATAACTAGAAACCATATCTGAAAGAGGGGACAGAATTCAATTGTTACATTTTTCTTCCTTTCTTTTCTACTTTAATGTGCTGTGGTAGAGTTAAAGATAATATTTATTTGAACGTAAAGCAGAAAATGTATCATCACACCTAGGGCAGTTCTGCAGTGGACCTCCAAATGGACTCAGAGTGTCCCTTCTGCAAACTGGTTACCCTGCCTGGAGCCTCCTTGAGACTGCACCAACATACAGAAGGAAGAGTCCTGGCACACTTGCAAGTAGAGATATCCACAAATGGGTTTTTTTTAGTCTCTGATTTGTATTGAATTGAATGAAAGAAAATTCATATTTGTTTGAATAGATCCCTTTTGAATGTAGTAGGATTCTAATTTGATACAAATGTTCAATCCCGTATGAATGCCTACAAATGCATATGAATCCCATACGAAGCTTCATTTGAATGTAGCAAAATGTTTGATTCAAATTTGAATCTCAGTCACTGAATGTGCCAACTTGAATGTCTGAATTCCTATGAATTCATACAAATTTTGAATATTACAAATATTCATGTGCATCCCTACTTGCAAGCTTGGTATATGAGCCCGGTTGAAAACCACCCTTAGGTCCTTTCTGCTCTTAGCTGTCTATGGTCAGAATCTTGTGGGTCTGTAACAGCTAAGCCTGCTGGGTCTGACCATTGGGATGCATGGTCTGGAACAGTGCTGTCTGAAGTTGATATGAAACTTCAGTTTTCCTGAAGCTGAGTTCCATTTCAGGCTTTAGGGCTGCAACCACATGTACTTAAAAACCACATGTACTTATGTCAATGATCATATGGACATATGCCAATGATCCCCTAATATCTCCATCCTGCCTCTAAGTCACATTAAAGGCTAGAGAACGTACTCCCAAAGTAGGAATGTGCACAATTTTTTTTTTGTATTTGAATTTGAGTCAAATCAAATGTCAAAACATTCACTCTGATTCAAATGTTTGCAAAAAAAATTCCAATTCAAATTGCATACATTCAAATCTATTTGTTCGAATGTCAGATTTGAATCTCAAGATATGAATGTCGACAAGATTTGTATTTGAAGATACAAAAGTCGATACGTATGTGTTATACGTATCTGTACACATCCCATATGCATCCCGTTATTGTTCCGTATTATAAGCATAGAGATTCATATGAGATTCATACAGATACGTATGTAATACATACGTATCTATACTTTTGAATGTTTCAAATGATTTGAATGAATGTTTTGGAACATTCAAAATTCATTCAAATGTTCAAATTCGAATGTGAAGACATTCTATTCAAATTCTAATGTCCACATTTGATTGAATTTGATCAAATATCGAATGTTTAGAACATTTGTGCACATCCCTATCCCAAAGTTGATTTTCTGGCTTTAGTGCCGAAGAGTAATATATAGTGCCCACATGCTACCAACTCTAAGGTGCTTTGGAACTGCTTTAAAAATGTGTGTGGATGCAGACTAGGTTGGGGTTGACCAAGAATCTCTTCTGAGCCAACAAATCTGCATTACTTATTTTATTTTTGTTACAGGTTATACTACAGGTAACAGTTGGAAGTGATCAGAGTTTGTATTACCCAGAAGGTCATCAAGGATGTGTCAGTTACATTACAAATTGAATTACATTATTGCATTTCTGCAGAGGTGCTTGGAACACTTTCATGAAGGGGAAAAGGTGTGATTGGAAGCCTTCCTTTGATCTCCTTAAACTAAGGCAGTGGTTCTCAACCTGGGGGTCGGGACCCCTTTGGGGGTCAAACTACCCTTTCAGAGGGGTCGTGACAAGTCTCCCACCGCCCTTCCCTCCCACCTCCCAGCTGCTCTGCCCCCGTGGCTGGGGGTCTCCACAATATGAGGAACTCCATTAAGGGGTCTCAGCATTAGGAAGGTTGAGAACCGCTGAACTAAGGTCATGTCTCCATTTACATAGGGTGGAGGCCCCTGGGTGAGGGCACTCGCATCACTGACTGCTTTGTAGGGGTGTGCATGAATATTCATCAGGTTAATAATTTGTATGAATTGATACGAACCTGAACATTTGCATGCAAATCGAATACTGGCTACATTCGTACATTCAAATGCGAAGGAGATGCTTTTGTGCATTCGTTCAAAGCTTCACTATATTTGTGAAGGTGGGAAGGTGGCACAGCGGCTGCCCAGTCACATCTGCAGTAGATTCACAGTGGATTCAAAGAGGATTCAAAGAGGATTTGGAAGCTACTTGGAGGCGTGACTGGCAGCAGGAGTTCGAAGCAGATTCAAATAGCGTTAGGAAGAACATTTGCAACAGATTCAAATCCTAGCATGTTTGAAGTGGCTCTATTTGCAACAATGCAAATTTCCTTCGTATTCGCTTTGATGTGAAGTGTGTAGACACCCAAAAATCATGCACATCCCTAGTGCTTTGTTGTATTCATGTCTAGCAACATGGGTAGGCACCCAGCAAAGTGTCAGATAGGGTGTTCCTCTCTGGTGGGCATGTTGTTGTGCATCCACAACAGTGAGTTAAGACACAGCCTATGTTTTGATAACAGTTCACGGCACAACTTGTAAATCAAAGAACAACTTCCAGTCAGAGTCCCACCTTCACTTGTCACTCTCACAATCCCAGTTTGCAGGGCACCATCACCATTAATATCAAAACAGCAAACTGCCGAAATCATCAAGACCAACTAACATCTTTCAAAGTAAATGTGGAATTAACCTATGGTTGCAGCTGCCACATATAAACACTTTCACTTTTGTATACGAGTACTTTTACTTTCACATTTTTGTTTCTCTAGACCTCTTTGACGTTCCTAGACAGATGCTCCAAAGTCCCCAAACTGAGGAAAACTAATGCCACAGGAATATCCTGCTGTTCTGAAATAAAGCACACCGAATATTAAATACTAAATTCTATTTTTTTAAAAAAACCAAATAAATGTCTTTTCCTGTTATTTTTACAACATTATAAATATGAGAGATGAGATATTCTTAGAATACTAAAGATTAGACAAATGAATATGCCAAAGATTTTTATCACTTCTTGAACATGACGAATAAGTAATATGACAGGCTCCCAATAAGTGTAGAAAAATGTAAGCAAACTTCCTCATATTTTATAAGGATTGATAGCACTAAGAAACTCATTGCTTCATATCTGCAGAAGAGCTGAAGTCAGGTCAAACTCCATTTTAGAATGTGATTTATAGCTGTTTGTGGTATAAGGAAATCGTCTAAGTTACTCTATAGATGAATTGCACTGTATTTGATTTTTAGTGTTCTTTGTTCCCTCATTTCTGTTTTATGCAACTTAATGCTTTATATAGTTCAGGCAAAGCTAAGCACTGTTAAGCCCCTTTGATTTTGCTAGAAGTCATTTAGATATATATCAATGGTACTTAGAAGTACTTTGCCTAGATTGTGCTTTAACGTTTACTTTTTGTACTTCATCCTAAAACAGTATCAAAAGGGGGATTATGGTCTTCCCTTCCACATCTTGATACAGAACATTGGAGGCCTGGTCCAGTGTTGGTGTACTCTGTATGCAAAAGATGGTGTGTGATTCAGACCAAGGTGTCCTTGGTCTGGATCAGAAATAGATCTAATTCAGAACATGGAGGTATGCAGAAGACAAGTCTCCATGTTTGGGACTACCAGGGAACCCATTTCATTTCTGGCCTTCAGAGGTCTTTTATGCCAGCTTTGAGGTTCATGAGCTTCAGAGCTGGTGCAGGTGCTGGGATGGATTAGTGACATCATGAAGACAATGCTGTTCACTCTGTTCCTAACTCATTATTTCAGATCAGATAAAAACAGAAAGGTGCTAAGGATGCCTCCAGATGCTGGCTAAACCCCACAATTTTCCTGGGATTATATTGGGAATGCCAGACACAATTGTGGAATTCCAAGCACAGTCCCAGGTTCATTGATAACCCAATATAATAGTATTGCAGGAAATCCAGCAATGATACTGACTTTCCTGTAATCGTTCCCTTTACTTGCTTGTCAAAATGCACGCCATCCAATAACAAAGGAAGTGGAGTGGTGCTTGGCTGGCTTTCCAGTTATATGATTCTACTTTATTTTGGCAGCTCCCAGAAGACATCCACATGAAGGTTGTAACCTGCCCAGAGACCTTCGGGTATGGGGCGGGAAATAAATAAATAAATAAATAAATAAATAAATAAATAAATAAATAAATAAATAAATAAATAAATAAATAAATAAATAAATAAATAAGAGGAGCTAACCCTGCAATTGACCTTCACATCTGCCAAGGGTTGACAAGAGGTAATTGCGGGACCTTCTTTAGATCCCAAAAATCCTCTTGTTGTCTGAAGTCAACCCAGGAGAATTTCAAAGAAATATAAGAGAAAAAAACTCTGGCTAATGAAAGGAATGATATATCCACTGTAGCATCTGAGGCAGAATCCATGGTGACTGATCTGTTCTTTGACTTGATCAAGTGATCCAGCTGAAGATTGGAACTGTGTTAGCCATCTGAGACTGTGTTAGCCAGTTGGCCAGAAGCAGTGCACATCTGAGGCTGCTTCTGAGAACCATGGGAAACGTTGCCATGCTCCTCAGGCTTGGTAGATCAGACCAGGCATTTGGTGTTGTCCAACAAGGAATCCTTTGAAATCCATATTAAATTGTACTTCCATCTTAATGGGCTTTGGTGCCATTTTCACACTGTAGATCACTCCAACACCTCATTCCAGGCAGATGAGGGCTGGTTCATCATGTCAATGAGTTATTCTCCATGAACTGCAAGCTCAGCCCAGCAGCCCAGTGCAGGTTTGAAAAAAGAAAATGGTTTCTTCCACCACCACCCCCATCTTGAACAAGGATGGGACAAAAATAATTCATACTGCTTTTTCTGTATGCGTGAATCCACCAGTTTTAAGATATAGCAGATCAATGAATGGATGACCATGAACAATTGGACACTGTGTGGGACAGGATGCTGGATTGGATGGGTTGTGGCCTGATTCAGCAGTGTTCTTCTTATGTTCTTATGGATCTGATCTGCCAAAGCTTGTGCTTCTTTCATGCTGGACTCCCACATGCATGCACACACCCACAAATGCTTTTCCTTCACCAGCAGAAAGCTATGGGGAACTTAATGCATATCATTTACAATAGGGAGCATGGATTTCAAAAAAAAATTAATAAAAGCTTGCATTACATTCCAAATATTAATGTTACTTTTGAGCATCAAAACACTTGCATGGAAATAAATTATTGTCAAAAGCTGAGGAGAAAAACACATTGCCTTTTGTATTAGCTATCAAGTATCATTTATTGTATGCTAAAAAAAGTAATATGTGGATTTATCTTTTCATATAATAACATCACTTATGGTGGGTTTTTTTGTTGTTTTTTGCAAGTTCTCATGGGCTTAATGATGTGGAAGCTTACAAATAATTATGGTCATAAAATGTATTTCTGTAAAGATCATATCTAACAAAGGCAAAATCTGTATGCGGCGGTTCCTGCCGTCAAGAGAGAGGCTGTGATCAAACTCAGCAAAATAAACAAAACAAAACACATCTAAGAGGAGCCTCTGAGGCACAGAAAAAGCTTGAAGGTGGGATTGTTCACCTGTCTGGCCGTCCCCCCGCTCCTGAACCTTCCATGTTAAAAAAGTAAGATTAGAAATAGGTTGGGAACACGAGGGCCACATGTGTCCCTGTGAGGTGCCTCTGAGGTGCTCCTGTTGTTATGCCTGAACACAGCCAGATAATAGTGAGTTCATTTTAATGTGTGTTTTTATCTTAGTTTTACTGTACTCTGCCTTCATACCTCTAGGTATAGGCCGATAGAAATAAACAAAGAATTCAATGGTATTCATAAAAGCAGCACTGTAGTAATCAGAAAACATACCACCACTACATTTCTGTCAGGGAAGTTATGTTTCCCAGCTCTGATAAATAGGGCCAGTATATTAGGCCAAAAGGAAGTGCTGGCTAAGTGTGAAGTCTTATGGACCTTATATTCTACCATTGAACATATGGTACCATTAGGGTGCTGTGTGTACCCTGTAAAAGGATGAGAATTTTAGGCAACTGATCTAAAGGCAACAAATTGCTCATTAATTTATAATTGTTCATTAATTAATTTAGGCTGCATTCACACACTTGGGACAGGAGAGGCTTAGAACTGATAGAATGTAAACACTTAGTGTTCATATCCCACTTCTAATTCACATTTAAAGCCAGAGAATGCATTTTGGACATGCCTTTTTCTAGCCTTTAATGTGGATTACATGCAGAAATACCACCTCTAAATTGCTTTTGACCCAATTAAAAAAAAGTGTGCCAATGCCCAATGCAGCTTTAATTGGATTCTGTTTCTATATCTCCCCAAATCGTTGAGTTTAGTTGCTAAATATTTTGATTAGAAGCATAAGTATGTAGATTTTTGCTGCTTGTGCATGACATAAAAGTGCCAATTGTTGCAGTCACAAGCTGCAACCTGAATCTGAGGGCTATGGGAAACCTGGGGGGAAGCAGCCTCTGGCTACTTCGTCATGGCTGCAGTTCTAAAAACCACAGCAATGCCGGTTACAACCCAGGGGTTGCAATGATGCGGGTATCAGCTGTTGCTGGTACGATCACTGGGTGCTGCAAAAGAAAATCCCCTATTTTCCACTGGCATGAGATAAGGGACCCACCACGTGCTTAAGTGGCAGAGTTAAAGACAGAAGCACATGGGAAGAACTGAGTCAGGAGTCCAGATCATCTGGAAAGAGAGTGATTTATTTCTTTACAGAGGTGCAAGAAGGCCACCAAAAGAACAAACAAAAGGGTTCTGCCAAAAATGTTGATAAACAGGGTAAAATATGTCCCACTTCCAAATATAAATAATAAAAAGGCAAATAAATGAAGGCTGAGATATGCCAGCTCACCATGGCAATGTCTGGGGCAACATTGGGCATGCATTTAGGCATTGCCATGGCAATCTGTTACGGCCTCCAACTGCCCCCTGCCTTCCTAGAAGTTCCCCAACCATGCACTATCTGTGGAGCACGAAATCATGCATCCACATCCTTCCCCAATCACTGAACCTGTTGCATCCAGTGAAGGAGCATTCACACCTCAGCTGGACAAGGAGGTCAACAGGGCTGCTGCACAAGCACACTGGCAGCCCTGTTGACCTCCTGATGTGACTCCAACTGCGCAGAGCATCATCATCATCATGGTGACAGCACTGATTCATGTTGAGTTGCACAGGGTGCCACAGCCAAAATGGTGGTGCCCTGAAGAGGACCAGACCTGCAATTGAATCAAAGTAAGCATTCGATCATGGGTAGGTGGGTAGGGTTGAACAGTTAACATTCATGAGCGCTCAAAGTGTGAGTGCCAGCCAACATTGGCTCATTATGCTTCTTTCCCATCCAGTGGGGGGAAAAGTGAAGATGGCAAACGGAGAAGCAGCATAATTCCAGAGCTCCATCCAGTGGACAGGAAGGGAAGTGCAAAATAACCTCTGGTGAGCTGGCCTGACTCCCTAAGGTGGAAACATTGGACTGGTGAGCAACTCAGCAAGTGGCAAGTGGTGCTGGAAGTATCAAGTATATAAAGTATGAAGGGGGAATAATGGGGAGGAGAGTGTGAGTTGTTTTATTCCTTTTTCCTCTTTTTTGTACTTTGAAACTTCATAGTGTACTTGAAAATCCTAAAGCCAGTCTTTGAGTGACACTAAGAGAAACATGGAATTGCACTGAATAACTGATGTTTTTTAAAAAACCCTCATGGCTGAAAGGGGAGCACCAATTGCTTTCCATTCAAAACTCAGTTATGATTCACTTTAATGTCTGATAATCTAACATGCAGTGTCTGCGGCACACCTGGAGCTGTCAGTCAATTCTCAGCAAGATGAAAAGGAAGCCTTCTTATGGACACGACCCCATCCATCTCCCTCAGCTCACATTATAAGAATGTCAAAACTCTTATCATTGTTTTTTTTCCCCTTCCTAGTTTCCAATTTGAAAATCACATGAATAGCCCCCCTTTTCTTACACCCTCTTTTCAATGATAAAGGGGTAATGAGAAACAGCAAATAGCGCTATTAACTAGTTCTACTGAATGTGTGTGTGTGTATGCGTGTGTGTGTATTCTGAGAAAGCGAGTTGAGGAGTGACCAAGAATTTTCATTTCTTGACTTTTCACTTGTCTACCCTCTGAAGGAAAAAAACAGTAACCTTTGATATCACCTCTCTTAAAAAAAGAAACTAGAATGTTCAAGAATGTTAACTTCATATGAATCTTAACTAGATACAAATCTCAAATTCAAAGCTCCATTTGTTGAATAGATCGCAAAGCAACTTCAAGTTAAAGAACCATCAGTAAATGTCAAAACCCTAGAGCTTAATTTTAGCTGTAATTTTACGGAAGATATATAAGAGACATGTGGACTATCAACATAATTCTACTTCTTAAAAGACTGGAGTTAATTCCAAATTTTTCTTCTTTGTGAAGGAACTAAAATTCTTCTACGTTTTACTTTTTTTGATAACTGGGGCATGCAAGTTCATGCTAGAGTCAGAGAGAAGGATAGAACAGGACTCTGTTCATAACTTCCAAATTTGATAATGATCTAGATGAAGGCCATGGACTTTACCTAGGCCCTTCTCGCACTATCCTCTGATTGGTTCAGAAAGGGATATAAGAGGCCTTGTTTCTGCACACTATCATGTGACAGTGCAGATGCTGCACCTCCTAGAATGCCCTGTCTGCACTAAGATGGAACACGGAATGGGATAGGACACCCCAAATAGCACCCTATCTCATTCTACTGGTAGAATGCAACAACGAGGTCTAATGGTGTAGTAGGGGGTCTACAGGAATCCTTTTTTACAGCACTCCAGGAAGTGTCACTGGAAGGAGCATGCCACTGAAAAGGGCCATCCTAGAAACCTTAAGTACCAGCTCTGAGGAATGGCTCCAGTCTTCAGAGTTGGCAGCCAGGTGCTGGGATTATATATTTGAAATTCAGAATGTATCAGATCTGCCCTGTATCCATTTCAAATCTACCCTGAATCCACTTCGAGTCTACTCTGGATCCACTGCTGATGTGACTGGGACAGCTGCTCTCCCCCCCTCCCAGCTCACGAATGCACCGAAGCTTCATACAAATGTACCAAAGCATTTAATTCAAATTCAAATGTCAAACTTCAAATGTACCAACAGTCAATTTGAATTTGACTGTCATTACTCGTACAAATTGGTATGACAAATGAATAGTACAAATATCAGTGCACATCCCTAATCTAAACAGCACTTACTTATTCCACATTATTTGCAAAATCTGGAATAAAGCACACCCAGAAACATTTTATTCCACGTTATCCATTATTTATTTCAGATTATTCAAATATTGCATAATAAGTAAGTTCTGTCTGGATGAAGCTCTAGAAGCCATTACTCCTCAAGGCGGCTTTGAGTCAACAGGCTCAGCCTCTTACCAAGTTTGTGTCTTTTCTATCAGGGAGCATCTTACAGTGGCGTGTTATAGCATACCACCAAGAAGCACCCCCAGAGGCCCAGAGGCCAGGAACTTTTGTTCCTCAGAGGTGTCGGGGTGCAGCAATGAAGCTCACATGAGCTTTGCAGCTGTGGTGTCAGCTGATCCAGAGCAACACTCTCTGGGTGTTTTTCCACGGTCACTTAGTACCCATTTTAGCACCCATTAAGGACCCACTTGGGCGAGAGCCGGATGACCCCATTTCCACCACAGCACCCGTTAGGGTCACATTTATTTCCACCGCGCCCCAGGAAATCTACAATGGGGTCTTCAGACAGAAAATCCGGATTAAAGGGAGGCTGTTTCCAGGTTAGTTTAGCAACGGGGTCTAGAGGAGGCTAGGGGGAGGGGGCACCCTTGGGGGGAGGCCCAAAACCTAAGCTCTGAAGTCATTTCGAATACATTTCAAAGTCATTTCAAAGTCTGTGCAAAGTAGCTCTGGAGTGTCTTTGAAGTCTGTGCTGATCTTTGGAGTGAACTTAGATCACTCCGAAGTCACTCCAAAGTCACTTCGAAGTTTACTCTGAAGATCAGCACAGACTTCAAAGACACTCCAGAGCTATTTTGCACAGACTTTGAAATGACTTTGAAATGTATTCGAAATGACTTCAGAGCTTAGGTTTTGGGCCTCCCCCCAAGGGTGTCCCCTCCCCCTAGCCTCCTCTAGACCCCGTTGCTAAACTAACCTGGAAACAGCCTCCCTTTAATCCGGATTTTCTGTCTGAAGACCCCATTGTAGATTTCCTGAGGTGCGGTGGAAATAACTTCAAAGTGACTTTGGAGCTGCTTCAGAGATTGCACCCCCTGTCCCCCCAAACACCTGGGGTGACAGGCAGACCCCTCGTGGGTAGATCAGGATTTCCAAATGGGTGCTCTGGTGTGTCCATGGCAGGAAGGCTAGCACCCATTGCTATTGGGTGCTAGACCACCCATGGAAACACACTGGGTACTTCCCTTAATCTGGATCTACTAGATCCAGATTAAGGGAAGTACCCATTCCCTAGGTCCAGATCTTCTTAGATCCGGATTAAAGGAGCATGGTGGAAAAACACTCTCTGTCTCTCTTATCCTTGTATCCATCTGTTGAGATGAGAACTAGCATAGGGAGCTACCAAATAGCAGTAATTTATGTATTTACACTGTAAAGAAGAATTCAGCTACCTTCTCCTCCTTCTTCCTCTCCCCCCCCCTACATAATATCACTCTAAAATAAGTTCAAACAATACAGAAATAAAACAGATAAAAATCTGGAATGAAAATTTTGAACAGCCTTCAACAACGGCGGCTTGTAGGTTCAAGGGGAAGTGATTTCAACCACTGTCCAGGTGATCACTGGCCATGAAAACACACACCACGCTTAAAGCACCAGCCACTGAGAAAAAGCACAGGCCCTCACCGCCTGTGGTTGCCCTGCTGATGTCTGGCTTTAAAGCTTTGAGACACCACTGGCCTTTGTTATCCTTGTGCTCTCAGGTGACCAGGCAGTGAAAGGTTCTGTGTTTCAGGCATGTGTGTATGTATACATATATACTATTTATATCTTACCTTTCATCCAAGTGTTCCAGGGTAGGTTATGACATTAAAGTGGTGATTTTCTGTAAAAGTTAAAACATAATTAAAATACTAAATTTTGCCTTGAGATGTTTCAAGGTATAAAACAGATTTCCAAGTTCCCACCAAGTAATCTTATGCAGACGGCTATCACTGGTCTTCTTGATCTACCTCTGATGTGTAAAATATTTAAATTAAATGTCCTTTCCTTTGCATCTGAAATCACTTAGTTCTTCAGCATTCTCTTTGTTGTAGTTTGCAGCTTGATATGTGGAATAAAAGAAGTGGGTCACACTTCCAGCCTTAATGTGCCTGAACAATCAGTTATCTAAGCATAAGCAACTGTGAAGCTGTTCACATTCTCAAAAGCCACATTTAATATATTCAAATATGATTTTTCTGCCACGGACAGTTGACGATACTGCCGTCAGAATTTTTTTTTAATATTTAGATATTTTATCACTATAGACATTCTTGTACAATGCTATACAGATTCTATCGGCCCCAACCTGTGGTAGGAATCCATGAAATATGTCTGAATGTCTTTTTAAAGTATGTTGTCCACTTTTGACTTTTTCAATCATTATTTTTAAGGATAGTTTACAAAAAGAAAAAGATAAAGAAAGTCCTTAACTGAATGAAACAAAACATTACATCTAAGGATTCTGATTTCATCAAACAATAAAGGGGAAAAAAAGATTTGTATATGTTTTATAACATTTCCCATCTCAGGAAACTTTTCATTGAGCTTAATGGAGTGCCTTGTGGGGGTGATGAGGATAAATAATGATGATATATACACAGACTCGATTTTACTCTCGTATATTTGATTTTATTCTTGTATAGTTTTATCTTTGTAAACTTGATACTTGATATGGTGAAGCGACTAATCAATAAAGTTTATTTATTCATTCATTCATTATTCATTCGCTTTTCACTACTGAAAGGAGGTCCGGCCCACCTTTTATTCCCTCAAGCGTATAGCCAGGCAGCCTGTGGGCTTGCAGAACATACTAGAAGAAGCAACCAGGTGGGGAGAAGAAGGAAAACAGCAAATTTCCTGCTAACAAACTAATAAAGAGGAAGCAGTGGAAGGACCTTGGTGTAATATCCCTCTCTGTGGAATATACTATTGGCAGATCATAGAAGTGGCTAACATGGGAAATCATATCAGTGGCTGGAAAAAGCAGGATTTCACTAACCTCAGCAGCACAAGAACACACACTGAGTACAAGATCAATAGAAGCAGAGATCTACCATACAGTGCAGGATTCCAGGTGCAGAACTTGCAAAGAGGCCCTTGAGACAGGCCAGCACATAGTAGCCAAATGGCAAGGGGGGGGAAATACAGAACATCAGAGCCAAATTAAAGGAACATCTGCAGTGAGCATGGGCTGGACAGCCAAAAGACTAAATGGGAAATTTCACAAGAAAAAAAGGACCGAGAACAACAGAGCTAAAATCCTGAAGGATTCTCACATCCAGGCAAACAAACAAGTACTGGCCATGGTGGTAGACAAAGACAAGAAAGCAGCAGCAATGATAAATGTAGCAGTCTCAAATGATGGTAACATTAGGAAGAAAGAACAGGAGAAACTGGGGAAATACCAGGGACTGCAAGAAGAACTGGAGAAGATATGGAAGGTAAAGGCCAAAGTGGTTCCAGTAGCAATAGAAGCACTTGGGACTACCACCAGCACAAGTTGGAAAAATGGCTTCAACAATTCTCAGGATGAACATTAGGTGGAGAGAACATATATACACACTGCACATGGATGAGAACATGGAACTATCAGGACAGGAGTTAAACCTGAGATTGTCTTTTTGTTTATGATATCTAGGCGCTTTCTGCACTTACCTCCTTTAGATCCGGATCAGTGGGTCCAGGATACCTGGGCCCACTGATCCAGACTGCCTGTAGGCACAGGTCAGATCAGCGCCATCTGCACTGACACACACTAATCTGGCCTGTGCCTCCCTACAACTGCAAAGCTCATGTGAGCTATACAGACCCTCTCTTCAAGCCTAGCTTTGGGACTAGGGGGAGGTGATTTTTTGGCAGTGCACTATGCCATGCTGCTGAAAAGCACCTCCCAGTAGTCCTGGAATATGGAAGCATGCAGTCTGCACACTTCCCTTGTGCCACATGATGGCCAATGGTCCTCTAGTAGTAGTGATTGAATGTGTGGATGGGGAACCACAGCATCCAGGCAAGAGGTTTCTGCATCTGGAGCAAAGGTAAGAGCAGAAAGGGTCCTGCTCACTTGAATTCACTGTTATACTCTAGCTTTTAGTATTGTGCTTTTTAAATGTTTTATTGTTTTCTTGAGGTAAACAGCCCTGATACATTCAACTAGAGCTGTATGTATTTGATGGTACCTAGGAGGACCCTTTAACCACTCCCAACACTTTCCCCCCTAAAGTGCAAGTACATAATGTCAGAAGGTAGCTCATCACCATTTACCAAGAATTCAGTGGATCCTCCATTAATTTTGAATAACCTTTGTATTTCACTAACAGCTAATTAAGCTTCTTGTATACATAGGGCTTCATTTTCAGCAAACTGATTAACTTTGTGTTCTTTACCCTTTGCAGCAAATTAACTTCTCTCTTCTTTTTCGTATTTCTTAAAGAAATGTCCCAAAGGTGCATGGCAACAGAGGTTTCTTTTCTTTGCATCCTTAGAAATATTAAGCCTGAGGAATTCAGCCCTCAGATGTACCAATTCACAGCTCTTGATACATTACAGCAAATGAGGTGCAACCTAAAGATTGTCAAAGGGCTTTTAGGTAGAATTGGCACAGCATTCTGATGGTACTGTGGGTGGGTGGGCCACATAATCCTGCACTCATTCAGCAAACAGTCTGATGTAAGCACTCCTAAGAGTACTATAATGACAGAGAAGGGAAACTGTGAGAGTATTTTCACTGTTTCCTCCTCTTTGCCAATGTAAAACAAAATAACATTTTTTAAAAATCCCATTTACCTTGTTGCACTTCCTTTCAGCCAAAAAGAACAGCTCTGTTTTTTTTCCAACACAGCTTATGCTCAGTGTATTTTGGGAGTACTCCTGGATCCATCTTTATCATTAGATGCCCTAGTGGACTCAGTGCCATGGTGTGCTTGGTGCCAGCTATGGCTGGTGCACCAGCTGGGGTGTGGCGCCACCCATCCCCCAGCACAAACTGTCTTACACCCTTTACCCCTGTCTTCTATTCCTGTAAAGCAGCAGTTCTCAACTTTCCTAATGCCACAACCCCTTAATAGAGTTATTCAAGTTGTGGGGACCCCCAACCATGGGGGCGGAGCAGCTGGGAGGTGGGAGGGAAGGGTGGCGGGAGGCTCATCGCGACTCCTCTGAAAGGGTAATTCGACCCCCAAAGGGGTCCCGACCCCCAGGTTGAGAACCACTGCTGTAAAGGGCTTGTATAATTTTAAAACCTTGGTAGCGTGTTTTATATTTCTGGTAGCGTGTTATGGCTTGTTCAAGCTCCGTGCCCTCAAGCGAACACCAGCAATGTTTATTTCCTTCACCCCACCTGCCTGACACTCAGAACTCTTCTCTCCAGCCTACTGGCTATTTATTTCCTTTAGCCTCAGCTTCCTTGGTTTATAGAGAGAGGACGTTGTAACTGTAACACCCTTCTGGGTTAGAATATAGAGAAACTGGCAAAGTCTCTTCAAAGAAACAAAATGAAAAGCTTTATTCTTTACAACTGTGTTTTGAAGAATACAAGTAGTTCAGTTGTCAGGCACACAAATTAATTCCTTAACTTCACAATCCTTTTCCTTCTACCCCTTCTGGCTCTATCTCTGGCCTAGAAGGTCTGGACCTATGCTGGGATCTATCAGTTTAACCCGTCTTCCCCCCAGAACCCCAACGCATGGACACTTCTCTCTTCTGGCAGGCGAGTTTTATACCCCCTCACCAGCCGTAACTCGACGCCTGATTGGCTGAGTGCTCTCTTCCCCCTCCTGTTATGCTAATAAGGGAGGATTCGCCCCCTCCTTACCTGCTCAGGCCATCTGATTAAATTTCCTTGCTTATTCCGCATTGAATGCGCCTTCACTACAGTTTTTAAATTATATCACCCAGCACTGAAATTTAGTGTGGGCATCACATGGGGCCTTTCTTAGACGCGGATAACCTAGCTACAGTAGTCCATGCACTGGTAACCTCCCGACTAGACTACTGTAATGCACTCTATGTAAGACTGCCCTTGAAGAAGACCTGGAAGCTGCAGTTAGTTCAAAATGCAGCAGCTTGGTACAACTTACAGTCAGCACATAACATTTGTTTTGAGAGAGCTGCATTGGCTGCCTATCCGCTTCCGATCTGAATTCAAGGAGCTGGTAATGACTTTTAAAGCCCTAAATGGCTTGGGACCTCAGTGCATGAGGGAAAGCCTCCTCTTATATAGAGCTGCCCAAAGTTTAAGAGCTATTGGAGGGGGCTCCTCCCTGTCCCACCAGTTAGAGAAATGAGGTGGGATAAAAATATTCTACATAAATAAATAAAGTGTGGCCACTTCCTGTCTTTGCAAAAACAGCCCTAGCTAGAAATATAAAAGTAGGGGAACAAAAGTCCTCCCGGCTGCAACAGTTGTGAGCAAAGGAGGCGGTGGATTTGCAGAGAGTATGTCAACCACTAACACAATGCTTTTCCTCGCAGGAACTTCTGTCCTGTCGGCCCTGCCTCAGATATCAACTAGTACGCACTTCGTGTCTGTCTCAGAGTGACAAGTGATTGCAAGAAGTGACATGATGTTTGCCATGACTTGCCCAATTCGAACAGAAGGTGGAGGCTTGTGCTTAGAGATTGTTCCACCAGTACCCAAGAGAAATAGAGGCTGCATCCACAGAAAAAACACCTAGAAGAAGCTTAAAAGTGGTAATGTTTCCATACCACCTCTAACCTACATTAAAAGCCAGAAATTGCACACAGGAAGTGCTTTTTCTGCCCTTTAATTTGGATTAATCCACTAACATGCATATGCTATACCTTTCAGCTTCATTCAAGGGTTTTTTTCCTAACAGTGTGCAGATGTAATCTTCGTCTATAAATGTCAGCTGTAAAATGTTATGTGTATCAACTTGCTGTTTTCTTCCAGTTAAATAACACTATTGGGTAAATGTCAAAAGTGCTTAGATATTCCTGGGATGCATCCTCCCTACCTTGCCCCACAGTATCTTTGGGCCTCCCCAAGGTGAATACAGATAAAGATAAAGCTTGGAAACTCTGTTAGCTCCCTAGGTTTTCGATCAGCCAAGCTGAAAGGCAAAGGATGAGACTAGTCAGCCTAGGCAAGCAGTAAGCTTTATAACATCTTCAAGGAAACAACACACTGAAAAGAACATGCTATCCCACTGGCCCACAGCACATCAAGCAACCAGACTAAAGTTAGTGAGATATGAGCCTCCCAGGTGGGTTTCATTCCTTGGTTCAGTCAACAGAACTGGAAAAAAATGAAATAAGAAAAATAAGAAGGCCAGATCTCTTTCTAACTACTCTTAGACTTCCCTCACTGTCTAAGCCATTTGCTTGACTCTGCAGCACTCCTGGCATCAACTGGTAAATTATTTGCATATGGGAAACTGAGGCCCTTTGTGCACCAAGGCACAACAGATCTGGATCAGTAGATCTGGGTTTACCAGGGGTCTTTTTCCACTGTCACTAGAAGTACCCATTAAGTACCCATTAATGGGTACAAAAATGCCATTACGTACCCATTAATGCGTACTTAATGGGTACTTCTAGTGATAGTGGAAAAACACCCCAGATCTACTTATCTGGATAATGGGGTGAGGTCTAGATCAGCACCATCTGCACTGATGGCCTTAAATCAGATTAAGCCATCCTGAGGCCACAAAACTTATGGGGGCATAGGTTTAGAACACTGTATAGGAAACAGGTGGGGGAATCCTAAAGAAACTGAAGAGCAAGAAAGCAAAATGAGTGTGTGATTAGGTTTTGCACATGGCTGAGTAAAGAAGGTATGCAAAAGGCAAGGGAGAAAGTGAAAAATATACCCAGCTGAATTCAGATTTCCAATGAATAGGAAAGAGAAATAAGAAGGCCTCCTTAAATGAGCAATACAAAGAAGAGGAGAGAAGAGAAGAAAGATATTTCTTTAAGAATGGAGATATCAAGGGAATGTTTCATGCAAAAAATGGGCATGATAAAAGACAAAAATGGTAGGGAGCTAACAGAAGCAGAAGAGGTGTAACAACAATGGTGTGGCTGCTGACATCCTGGAGTCAGTAACCAAGTGGGTCATTGGGAGCACTGCTAACAACAAGCAGAGATGATGGAATTCCAGCTGAACTATTTAAAATCCTAAAAGATGATCCTGTTGAAATGCTGCACTCAGTATGCCAGCAAATTTGGAAAACTCAGATATGGTCACAGGACTGGAAAAGGTCAGTTTGCATTCCAATTCCAAACAAAGACAATAAGTTGCACTCATTACCCACACTAGCAAGGTAATGTTCAAGAGCCTGTAAGCTAGGCTTCAGCAATATGTGGACCAAAATCTGGTTTTTGAAGAGGCAGAGGAGGAGACAGGCCATCAAGCTGTGATTTATGGGAACCATGAAAGTCAAGTTGCCCAATGTAAATGAATAGCATTAAGAAATGAGGTCTTACCTATCAATCTTTTTAGATGTCACACAAAACATATTTTAAGACTCTTTATTCAGTCAGAACTTTGATGGTGATCATAAATTATCAACATGAAGTTTGAGGGAATGGAATTAAGGTCTCTGAGCAGAGCCTCACCCCATCCTACCATCCTGAGGTCCCAATCTATGCTGTTATCCATCCATCTATCCATTTTGAGTTTATGTGTTGTTCAACACTTCCTCAGCAGTTTCACTGAGGTTATATAAACATCTTAAGTGAGAAAAGACCAATACTTTTATAAATAATGGTTAATTTTCAAACAATTCCAGGAATTTTTTTTTTAAAACTACCCTAATGTTCTAAAATGATTCTCAATCCCTTTTCATTGTTCACATTCTCACTGATTAGTGGCAAGTATGCATATAAAGTAGGGATATGCACAAATATTCGTAACATTCAAAATTTGGCCATTCAAATTCGAATTGAATGTTGGCACATTCAAAGATTGTCATTCGAATCTGAATCAAATGTTTTGATACATTCGTATGAAGCTATGTATGGGATTCGTATGGGATTCATATATAGGATTGGTATGCTATTTGTATGGGATCTGTATGCTGTTCATGTGCATTTGTATATAGGATCCATATGCTATTTGTATGCATTCAGATGGGATTGAATATTTGTACTGAATACAAATCTACCACATTTGAAGGGGATCTATTCAATTCAATATGAATCAAATACAAAAGAAACGTTCATGTGCATCTCTAATATAAAGTATTGGTGTGCTAAACAATTACATAAAGTTGATTGAACTAAATTTATAATAGCAGAATAATCAGTATGGGTCCCCACCCCTTTATTTCTGAGTATGATGAGTTGTTTCCATTATATTGTTCTCCAGAAATAATGACCATGCTGATGCAACCAACTTGCATTTATTTCTGGAGAGAGCTTTCTATAGAAACAAAGTTCATAATGACTTATCCCTGCTCTGACTAATATCGCTGCAATCTTTCAGGGGTGGAGGAGAGAGGGGGCACTGACCAACGAGACTATGGTCTGCAAGATCAAAGACGTTTCACCCATTGTGGCTCCGCCCCTTCTCCCTCACTGGCCTTCTGGCTCACCCATTGTTACAGCACTTCAGTGCACCATCATGTGTATATGTGTATGTGGAAGAGAACATTTCATACATGTTACATTTTAGAATCTACATAAGCAGCTGAAACTACATTTTCTTCGTTCCTCTTCAGGCTCATTGTCTTCATACAAATCAAGTGTGTAAAAAGAATAAACTAGGATTAGGTGCAAATATGACGGTCTGTTTTCACTTAACTGCATGGAATTAGTATAATAATACTGTTCCTAATACTGCAATTAGGTTTGGGCCACCTGTCTGTGTTTGCACCATGAGTGCTGGTGCAGTCCCTCATCCTGGACTGCACAAATTGCAGGAAAGGTGGCCATGGCAACTTCCATCACATGCCCAGCCGTTGCCATGGGGATCACAATACAGTGTGCAATTCTGCACCACCCCACCTCTTCACAGCTTTGCATCCTGATGCACATACAGATGCTGCCAACTGGGAGCATACTGGTCAACCTGTGGAGCAGTTTTTACTTCTCCATAGTTGTACTGGATTGGGACAACTCTGAGACTCCCTATGATGGTGGCTGTGGGGCCTTCAGATCCATGGCTACAGGAGCAGCTAGAGCCACACCTTCAAGATAAGTGTGAACAGGCCCTAAGTGTGAACCAAAATGGATGGAGCAGCCAAAGGTTAACTTATTTCATCTTCTTTGGTCCTCAAGTGCAGGGCCATGCCATGACTGTTTGTGCCCCACTTCCACCCCCTCAGTGGCAGATATTTTGTCTCTGCTTTTCTGTATTTTTAAATAATATATATTTAAATTGTGGTTACCTTCTGATATACATGCAGATTCCAGCACTGGATCAGTCTCTCCTTGAAGAAGTGGACTAAACAGTTCCTTTTGCTAATTGGCAGTGAGTAGTTTAATGTCGGGGCTGTTGAAGTACAAAATGCCAGGTCAGATTGTAGTGATTTGCTTCTTTCAGAAAGATATCAGAATTCAGCCTAGTCAAATAGGCAGAGATTAATGCTCTTGTTTGTACATGAACTGTGAAGTCTGTTCACACTACTCCCACAGCTGAATCACAACCTGGCATGGAACCCACATCAGAAAATGTGTCAAATGGAGGCCGCTTGGTACTTCTAGGCTTTTTAGACAGCTGGAGCAGCCCATATGGCCAACAGAATTCAGTGCCATTCTGCTTGGTTCTGGAAATGTCCCCAAACACGGGCTGTTTGCAATGTGCTGCCAAAATTCCCCTGGCCTGCAACTAGGCCTCCAAGAAGGACAGGGTGGAGCCACTGCAATGTAGGAAGCCATGTTGTATCCCCCATGTTCTGTTTTTAATCCAGCCAACATGCATGGGGCAGACACTAGCAAAGACACATTTCACCATTCTACATACTAAATATCTTTGTTTAAGAACTGCAAAACAGAACAATGAGAATTCCTAAAAATTCTTCCCTTTCAGTTCACACATTGATCTGGGAAGTACAGAATTTGTACATTCAGATTTAAAACACAATGAATGAATCTCTTTCTTATTTTTAACTGCATCTCCTGAGTTTGAGTGAGCACAATAATATAAAGCAATGCTATTACACAGTTCACAAGAGGAAATGATTTGAGCAATTGTTACTTAACATCAACAACACACAGTCACTTTATTCTTTTCTTTTTTTTACATCAAATTGAGCAAAATGGAGGGGGAAAAGATGAACACCATGGGCAATGAAATGAAACAAGTCTACATTTAAATTCTTTGGGGATGTTGAGAGTGTACAAAGGTGGCAGAACCTCATTAATTTGTTCAATCAGTTCAGGATTCAAAACTCATTATATTTTGTACTTATTTCGAGAACATGCAGCCATTTAGGAGAGTTTTTGTTTTTTGTTTTTTAATACACCGTGGCTTCACGGAGGTGCTTTTATTCCTACCATGAACTTTTACTTAAACCTTCTATGTAGCAGCTCACTACATAATTAGCACTTTGGCATACATTTTACAAAATAATCTTGTCTCACAGTAAGACAAAGTTAACAAAAATGGGCTGGGGGAGGGAGCAAGTGACCAAAAAAAAAAAATCCATTTGTTTTGCATGATAACATTGCACTTCTGCTGTGGTTAGAAACACTGAAAACCTAGATTTAGAACTCTTTTCTTCTAGCAAGGAACACAGGAGATAGGCACTGGCAGAAATGGAAGGGAAAATGGGACCGCTAAAAATGAAGGAAGAACATTCTTGTAGAAACTCTTGGATTTTGACGAAATGAAAAACTTTTCTGAAAAACCAACATAATGGCCCTATCTATAACTTGCTGTGATGACAGCATGTCTCTGGTATCACAGCATATTTATATGTCATGATTTTTTTCTCACACATGGTGCAAGATGGAAGACTACCCTTCCCCCACTGAATGTCACTGTTTTTAACTATCTTTGTAATTTTTTAAAGCTGCTTTTTAAAACTTGTTTCTGGTTTTAGAGTAGATATAATTTTTTAAATGTCTGTTTTTAAATGTTGTGAGCCGCCCAGAGACCCTCGGGTATGGGGCGGCATATAAATGCAAATATAAATAAATAAAATATAAATAGAATGGCTACTAGAACTGATGTTGAAATACTGGCCTTTTCTGCACTGGTCTTATTCTGGATGATATCCTGGAATCAAAGCCTACCATCTGCATGCTGGTATAGACTATGCCAGGTGTTCTGCCCCAGGTATACTCAAGCTTTAAGTTCAGTCTGCACTCTGGCCTTGGGCAGAGGTCTTGTACAAGTGAAACCCCTCCCTCTTTGAAGAATCCACCAGTCTTTCTTAGCATGAACAAATTATAGTATTTATTGCAACAGCAAAACAAATATATAACCACTTTCTTAGCAAGTAAGAGCTTACAGTTTCTTTGCAGCTTACTGGGTCTTCGGGCTTTAGTTACTGTCCTTTGCTGAGGCACTCAGGCCTAGAAAGAGTTCCTGCCTTCCTTTGTGACACTGGCTGGTCTAGAACGACTTTCTGCTTCCTTTGGCACTTGCTGCCCTATTGAAAGTTGCTGCTTTTCTTTCTGCTGGTGAGTTTCTTCTGTGGCACTTGCGGCCTATGAGGAGTTTCAGCCTGTCTAAGAATGACGACTCCTTCCACTCTCATAGCAGACTGAAAACTGGCCTAACTCTCCTGTGTAAGCTGTAAATGCTGCACCCTCCTTACTCATAAGCCTACCTCTTAAAGATAAAGGCTCACATTCCTTTCTAAACTTCCAATAAACAAGGCTTACAACATAAACTTCAATTGCCACAAACAAACTTGTTGCAGAGGCATAACACCAGGATCTAGGTAGGCCATGCCATAGTCTGCATTAGCACGCAGATAGCAGGTCCCTGTTCTGAGCTATAATCCAGAATAAGGACCAGTGAAGAAAGGGCCACAGTCTCCAGGTTAGAGACACAAGCAGGATTCCTCTAAAGGCCATTTGTAGGGAGTTGTGAGCAAGTGAAGGTTTTGCCCTTTTCTTCTACTTGAGATGCCTAGAGGTGATTGGTGAGCCCTTGTGTGAGATGCGATGCTTGACTAGATGGGCTCCTCTTGACCAGATGGGCTCCTCTTGAGTTCTCTTACGCTCTTACACAAAAATGAGTAAACAAACCTCTGGACCTTCCTGATGAACAACACTGCCCGCTGAGTTATACCATTTGTAGTCTTGGCCATTGTGAGTTTCAATCTGCCAGAGCACGTGCATTGTACAAAGTTGCACTCTCCTGCATTAATTAAAGATGTGCAAAATTTAATTTGTGCTCAAAAATTTAACCAAATAGTTCCTGTTTACAGATATTTGCAACAAAATGATTATGTGGTTGTTTGCATATCCAAAAATTTGATCAGATTATACCAGTCTCCTGTTGTGAATACAAACATTCGGACGTTCATGTTTAGGGATATGCACAAATTTTTTTTGGGGGGGGTTCTAATGCAACCATTCATATTTGTTTAAAGAGATCCCCTGCAAATATGATAGGATTGGAATTCAATATGAATGTTTGATATGAATCCAATTTGAATCCCACTGCTAATTGCCTACAAATCCCTACATATCCCCTAAGTATCTGCTCTGAATGCATCAAATCCACTCTCAAACCACTTTGAATCCGCTCTGAATCTGCTTTGAATTCACTGTAGATCAGTGGTTCTCAACCTTCCTAATGCCACGACCCCTTAATGGAGTTCCTCATGTTGTGGAGACCCAAACCATGGGGGTGAAGCAGCTGGGAGATGGGAGGGAAGGGCGATGGGAGACTTGTTGCGACCCCTCTGAAAGGGTAGTTCGACCCCCAAAGGGGTCCCGACCCCCAGGTTGAGAACCACTGTGTAGATCAATTGCAGATGTGATTGGGGCAGTAACTTTCCCACCTAACCAGGTTCACAAATGTGATAAAGCTTTGAATGAATATATCGAAGCATTCATTTCATATTCGAATGTCCATCTTTGAATGTACCAACATTCATTTCAAATTCAAATGTCCAAATTTGAACAGATATCGCATGTGATGAATATTCGTGCACATCCCTACGTGTTTTGCTTTTTCAATGGGGAGAAAAGTATTTTTCTTTTTGAAACAGTGTCAATTCAAATTGTTCACTTTAATAGTGAAACACACAGGAAAATTTATTTTGTGAATATTCTCTAGCATTAATCTATATGCTCCAGCATGATAAGGACAAAATAAAATTAAGCATCTCCAGATGAAAGCATTTTTGCTGCGTAGAACAAGAGCTTTTCCAGAAACTCCTTTATCTGCCTTCCTACCTCACTGCATGAGCTGTCAGCTACACAATTTTTTTATTTGATTCATATTGAATCAAATGCAAGAAAATGTGTATTCATTTAAATAGATCCCCTTCGAATTTGGTAGGATTCGTATTCAATACAAGGGTGTTTTTCCACTGTCACTAGAAGTACCTATTAAGTACCCATTAATGGGTACTTAATGGCATTTTTGTACCCATTAATGGGTACTTAATGGGTACTTCTAGTGACAGAGGAAAAACACCCCAAATGTTCAATCCCATAAAAGTGCATATGAATAGTATATAGATTCTATATACAAATGAATACAAATAGATACAGATCCCATACAAATGCATACAAATAGCTTATGAATCCCATATGAAGCTTCCTACGAATGGATCAAAACATTAGATTTGAATGCAAAAGCCAGTCTTCAAATGTGGTAACATTAGATTCAAATTCGAATGTCCGAATTCGGCAGAATTTCTAATGTTACGAATATTCGTGCACATCCCTAGTCAGTTCATGTTTGCCTGTCCTCGAGAAGACAAGGAAGTTAAGATAATATTTTTGTCTTGGTACAATTTTGTCTTCATATAATTTGGGGGGAAACTAGATATTATCTGTTATACATAGTCTTTCTACCACAGGGGCCTGCAAAACAAGGGGAAGGAAGGAAGGTGTTCTATATACCATAGGCTCTAGCGAGAGCAGAATAAGCCTTCAGAATCTATAGTTTTCCACCTGATTTGAAATAAATAAATAAATATGCACTCCCTGTAGTACCCTTAACTCACAAACATATTTGCTTTCCTCATAAGCCTGTCAATATAAGTTATTTGGTGGAACAATTTATCTGAACTGAAAACAGGCTTACCTGCTAGCAGAAAACAACATTTCTTTTCCAATCTATTTATCCACATTAAACTTTGATTCTGTGACTGTCATGGTAAGCTGGTAACTGCAGGCTGATATATTTTGTGCCCTTTTAAACAAATGTGTCTCCTCACACAGTGCCCGCTGCTTATGGGAAAAATAATAATGGCATTCCTGTTTATTTTCCAGCTGGTTAATTTCTGATTATTTCCCCTACTAACCATTTCTTTATTCAGATAGCATAGTTCATTCTTAACCAGGAGATTTCCAACAATATAATTTAATGCCTTAATTATAATTTAAGAGATAAAACCCAGACTTTGACAGGCTGCATGGTAGCTGCATGAAGAGGTTTTAAAAGAAGGGGGAAATAGCTACCTTCTGTATGTTCATAGGGGGCACATTCTGCATGACAGTTGTGCCACTAGTTCATATGATTGCCTTTATTCTTAGGAATTATTATCAACCATATCCTTATCTTTTCTCAAAGGATTTTTCCCACTCCTGTGCCTAGGGAGCCATTATAATAAAACAGAGGATGCAAGTCAATGCTCTGAATTTTAATGCCTCAAACCACATAAAGGGGAGGGGGTGCCAAATTACGTGGCAGTGTTTTTCCTCCTCTATTTAATATTTTATAACATTAAATATAGCATGAATTAATGTATTTATATATTAATAGACTTTAAGTGTAAAACTATCATTGGGTACATCAATGCACATATTCTGTCATCAAAAATGGCACTGCAAAAGAGGAAGGAAGGAAGGAAGGAAGGAAGGAAGGAAGGAAGGAAGGAAGGAAGGAAGGAAGGAAGGAAGGAAGGAAGGAAGGAAGGAAGGAAGGAAGGCAATAAAATGAAAGAGGGATCAGCTATGGGTGACAAGTCATGTCCATTCATCAGACTTAGATCTTCAGGATACCAAAGTCAAACTTTATGTAGGTTGCTTAAATGTCATCCACCAGTCCAGCTTTGAACCTGTATTCATTCAACATTCACACCTTGTCCTTCTTATCAAAATTGCTTTTTCACTCAAGGGTTCAGAATGAGGCTGTAGATAAAATAATTCAGGTCTTAGAACTGCTAATGAGTGTAGGTTTTTGGCACCTTTCCTGTAATATTCACCTCATGCAATGGCACCAGTCCACACTCTAGAAGGCTGTGGGACCTTAAGTGAAACAAATCATGCACATAATGGTCTGTTCTGGGACAGGTTTTGTGCTGCTGTGAAGCTTATGTGAGATTCAGTAACTGTTATGCGGGTTCCGATAGCCAGATTTTGGCAGGGGAATTTGATGCATCATCACAATGGGTCCCCCTGCTAAATGTAGTCTTAACTGGTCCAGGAAGGGATCCAAAGACACACACACCCTTCTGCATGGTGGAATACTAGCACATTTTGTCTGCATTGTATAGAACATAGCCCAGGGCAATTTTGCTTTACAGAATAAAGTTGACCAGTGCTTGCACGAGCACTAGTCAATGATAGCATAGTGCCAGTATAATCAATCACTTACCTGGGATTGGTCGCATATCCAGTTCTCTGCCGCCATCTTGGATCTGGCATCCTGCATGACTGCATGTGCATCAGCATTATCACTATGGTAACACTGATGCTTTGCACAAGTGCAGTTGCATCAGGAGCCTCTGATGGCCCCTGTTGCACCAGAAAAGGTACAGATGGTTGCTGCTGGACACCTCAGGTGAGCTTTTGGTTAACATTAGTTTGCGTGTGGTGCACAGTTTCATGCACCACTGCTATTTTATGATTAGGCAACATCATAGACCAGGGCATTTTTTTTTAAGTCACCACCATCATAATCATGATGAAATTGGCCCAGGAAGCATTCAGAAGACTACATATATCCATGAGCCAGTTTCATAGGGGGACCCATTTCTGTGGCACACAAAATTGCTCTACTAAAATGAGTCTCCCTACTATGTCCTCTTCACCATATTCAAGCAAGGCAGAGACAAGGTGGTAAAACAAACATTGGGCTTGTTTGCACTTATCTGTATGGCATAGATCAGGGTGGTCCAGAGCACTCTGTCTGCACACCAAACCACCACCATCCTCCTAGAGCACTGAAGAGTGTCCCGGAGCACCCTGAGCCTCACTAGGTACGGAGAGGTAAAAACTTCTCTACAGCTTGACTGGGAACGTCTAGTACACTTCCGGTTGTTCCTGCACACAGCGTTTTCACTAACTTCCGGGTGCAAATGCAGAGTGGGAGCCGTGTGGTATTGGTGCGTACTCACACACTGCCTCACACACTGGTGATGGCCAGGAAATTTTATCATCCCAGAAGGTTAAGTGAAAACAGGTCCCTAAAAAGAAACTCAGAAGTACTGGCTGCTGGTGAAACTGACTCAAAAGCAGCCTGGCCAGCCTGGCCAACCGTTTCCATTGGCCTCCTCATGAGCATGCCATACAGCTCAGGTGTTGATGGCCCCTTCTATTTGGCTCATAGCTATGAGCTAAATGAAAAGGTCAGGGCACTGCCAGAGTGAGGAAATCACACTCCCTGGTTAAGACACCCTATCCTGTGCTTCAGCTTGATGCTCCAGCTGTCTCAACACAACATAGAGAAGCAGCACCCTGAAGGCAGGACAGCACCTCCATAGTGTGATCGAACCCTAGCATGCCTAATGCAGCATCTGCTTCTACTGACTGTCATTCTGATGAAGCAGATGCAAACGTTATCTAGAAAGTGAGGTGAGTGCATGCTAATACAACATCTGCTTTGATTGTCTCCCATTCTGACTCTTTATTTTCTGCTTGTTATGATTTCACACCGTAGGGAGCTCAAAGAATGGAAGGGAAGCAGATGCTTGTGAAAATGTGATGGTGGTAGCAACAATAAGGTGCCAATTGCACAGCTCACCAGGTGTAAATATTGCAGTGCTGGCCTTTTGTTAATTTGAAACCTAACCAAAGATTTAGGCTGTGGCTAGCTCCAAGTAGTGCTGCTTTTTTGCTGTTATGGAATTGCTATTTTATGTACTCTGAACTCTTATATTTGTTACCCTGGTACTGCTTTTTCTTCCAGAAGTGAGGGATTTCAGTTTGTAGATTTTAGCAATTTGTGATCTCCAGGTTTTTTTTTTCTTAACTAGACTCTTGGAATAACCACATCTATCACTGTTTACTTCTTCTCTGGTGCTGTAATATATTCTGGTCAAACTATGTTCTGCTGAAATTTTAAAATCTCATAATCCCATCACCTCAATATCATTATCATTAATAGTCGTAGTCATCTCTCTTTGGAAAACATAATCTGCACTTAGAAAAAAGATCACCTTGAAACTCATCCTATTAAAAAGCCCTTAAAACCCCAGACAAGGCACCATCAGCTACACACCAGAAAGGAGGTCCAGTCAGATATACAGTAATTCTTTAACTACATGCCTTTATATATCTCGGTAACAGGTAGATCTGGTTTTTTTCCACTATCAGGAGATCATAACTGAAAAGGCTTAATCTCTGGTAGCCACCAAACTGGGTTTTCTGGTGGCTTCAAGGCTAGGAACTTTTGTTTCTAGCTCTTTGCGGCATTTGGAAGTCAGTCCCAAAGCTCACATGAGCATTGGGGCTAACATGGAGCCCTGTTGTGCGGATGGCACTGTTCCTGACCATGGCTTTCATTGGTCCAAATGGGTGGGCCTGGTTGGTGCAGACCACAGAGAGGTAAGTGAAGAAAAGCCCTTAGAAAGACCTACTCATGCCTTGCCATCCAGTCCACTGCAGGAATAGCCCACACAGTGTGGAAACAGCTTTTGACCCATGCTTCTGTCTAGAGGCAGCTATAATGCTCCTATGGAAAAGGCAGCAGACTAATGAAAACAACAGCCACTGGGGTACCACAGCCACTGGGGTGCTCTATCCTAACACTGAATTATGGCTATTGGAGTAATTAGGACCCTTAAATTTGTAATTTTGCCAAAAATCTAATTCTGTGCATTCTACATTTCTCAAGACAATTGGAGTAATGCTCAGATAAAATATTCATTCACTGAATGAATGAAAGTTTTCAAATGTGTGTGCGTCTATCAAGCAGGACGGAAACCACGGTCAGTAAAACTAAAAGTAATAAAGCAAATTAGGAAAAATAAAAATCAAATATGTTAATACAGACTGTGTCTGATAGACATATCAATATAAAAACCATGGGTGTGTCATTTAAGTAAATTAACCATGTAATTATAAGTTTTTCTTTTTTAAAAATTAAACATCGATAATACAGTGCCAGCTAAGCAATAAGTAAAAAAATTGGATACAGAGAATCTGGATTATAGCACAGATTTGAAAATAGGGATGCACACCTTTTTTTTTTAGTGATCACTTTGCATCAAAGCAAATGTAGAGGAAATCTGCATCCATGCAAATAGAGCCACTTCGAATATGCTAGGATTTGAATCCACTGCAAATGGTCTTTGAATGTTATTTGTATTTGCTTTGAATCCCTGCCACCAGACACACCTCTGAATCCCCTCTGAATCCTCTCTAAATCCATTCCCAATTTTGAATCTGCTTTGAATCTGCTCTGAATCCACTCCAAATTTGCTTCAGATGTGACTGGGCAGCCACTTTGCCACCTCCCCACCTTTGTGAATATAATGAAGCATCAAACGGATAACCATAAACATTTGCTTCATATTTGAACGTCCGTCTTCAAATATAGCCAATATTAGATTCAGTGTGAACCTTATGAATAATTCATGCCACATTCCCATTTCAAAATACAAAACACATGTACAAACAGGTTCTTTCCACACGGAGTCTTATTCTATATTATATCCCAAAATAGGGGCCCACTGTCCTCATGCCAGTGCAGATTTCTGACCTTTGAAGTTCTTGGGGGGAGGACATTTCAGCACTGTACCATACCATGTTGCACTACCAAATTGCTACCCTATCTGGGAAGTGAGGGGCATGAGCCTTCCACACCCAGCCCATGATTTCAGGACAGGTAGGTAGCATGCCAGTGGATCTCAATGTCAAAGTCAGTAGACCTCTCCCTGGTTTGGAAAAATGCCCCATGCAGAAAGAATCTATCTTTCATACAACTGCACTGTGAGTTAGTTTGGTCATGTGGTTAGGGCGCCAGACTCTTTTCTGGGAATCACCTGGTTTGATTCCACACTCCTCCACAAAGCCAGCTGGGTGACCTTGGGCTAGTCACAGCTCTTTTCTGAACTCTCACAGCCCCACCTTCCTCACAGACTGTCTTTTGTGGGGAGAACAGAAAGATTTGTCATGTGCTCTGAGTCCACTTAAATGGGTGAGAAGAAAGAGGTAGAACAATTTGGAATAATCAGTAAACTTGAATAGCTTCAAAAGAGTGGTTTTCCTCGGGAACTAAGCAGAGGAGACAAAGGGCCCTGCTCTGCTTCTGATAATTATCATCTGTTAATGCTCTCTGCATTTTTAAAAGCCCTTACATTTTAAGCAAAGCTTTTCTGTGGCTGTGTGTCCTACTGTACTTTATAGCCAGTGTTCCATCTGAAGGGTTCTTTAGTCCAGAGTTTTAGTACGGAGAATTGTAAGAAGAGAAAACATGCATCTTGAATTCATCCATCACAGTTACTACCTAGATTAGTAGTTAAGATGTGATACAGGTCACCATGTTATTGTCTTTCCTAAAATAATGAAGTGAATTGCAGATATGCTTAAAAGCAACTATTTCTAAATACCTGTTTGTTCTCTACCTTTATCAGACATTCCATTCACAACATCACCTGCCTTGGAGGGGAGGCAGAGAAGCCACAGTTGGAGGGATTGAGCACTGGACATCTGGCCAAGGTCCCACAGCAGGAATTAGAATATTGCTTCAATGAGAACTCTTTGTTAAAGCAGAGAGAATCCTTCCAGGTGCCCAGTAGTTATTTCAGCTGGGTTTCTGTCCCTGAACGATCTCCTCACCCCTCTGGGCATCCACAAGAACTTTGGAGCTGTTCCTACCAGTTTACTAGTAGGATGCTCTCACCATGGGCTGAGGAGCCCCTGGGGGACAGAAGGTAGGAGAAATAATTTAGGAGCCTCAGTACCTGGTTGTTCAGAAAATAGCCCACAGTGATCATGTAGATGTAGCCTGAAACAAGACCAAGGCTACTAGTCATTATTGAAGGGGCATGTTAAAAATGATTAGAAACACTTTTAGTCTGTCATTCATTAGTCATGCCTGCACAGACTTGCAACCTATTCATACATATATATTTCTCTCTCCTGGTCAATTTTGTGTGTTCTCCATGTTACCATCAAGCAATCAGATCTGATTGGCTACATTTCTAGTCGTAGACCTTTTGATTATGCATGTTGCTTGAGTTGACATTCTTCACCCACTAGTTGTAACATTGCCATTTAATCATCTATTGGCACTGAGTGTCTGCCTTCTGGCAATAATCCATAATATTACACTGGGTAAATGGAATTTTGTTGCCGCTTTGCCAATGGTTTATTATTGTGTCCTGTGCTATGAAGCGGTCTCAAAAATAGATCTTCTTAGTTATGTGATCTAGGGCTGAACACCTTCATCCAAAAGAATAATGTGCAGAATAGAGAGAAAGGATGGAGAGTATTTGTTCCGATGTGCATTAAAAAAAATCCATGAGAAGAATAACCTTTTTTTAAATCTGTAAATGATGTTTTCTGAAAGCTTTTCTAAATTAAATAGGGGATGGTTGCTGTTTCTATACTTACTGCTTGGCTTTGATATTGGTGGCACTGCCAAATTGCAGCTGACTCCTGCTTGACTTCACAGACACGTCTATGCCATTTTCTTGGCAGATACTGAAGTGGTTTGCCATTGCCTGCTTTTGAGGAGAAGCTGGGTATTGAACCAGCAACCCTTTGCTTTCCAGGCTACTTACGTTACCACTGAGTTGCAACTTCTCCAGTGGACTTTTTTATGCTCACCTTTTTTAAAGCAGTAATGACCACTGGGTCCTGACAGTGACTGATAGTTTTTAAATAGGGATATGTACAAACAAATTTACATTTAAAAATTTGATTGAATGTTGCACGTATCCAGTTTACGTGCCCTAAAACAGCCAGGGAGGTCTGCAGTGGCAAGCGTTGCTGCTCTTATGCTGGATGTTGTGATAGTTAAAGCCAGGCTGCTCTACCAGCAAGAGCCCTGGTGATCTACCATGTGGTTGCCCAGTAATGGCGGACCAAGCAGATAAGAAATACAGGGAGGGAAGAGAGATGAGGCTGGAGACGGGGATCAGGTGGAAAGTGAGCTTTATTTCCTTGCAGGAGTTTAAATATCTCTCCAAAAAGGGGGCGTGGAGAAAGTGACATCAAAGCAACATCAGGGAAGGTGATTGGAGGAAAGCTGCTGTCTTCTGGGGCAGAGGTCCTTCTGATGTCACATACTGTGGCCGGAGGCAGGGAAAAATCCTCAAACAGGAAAAGAAGAGTTGTCCTTTTAAAGCCATGTGCTTTGCAGATGCCATAATGCCCATAGGCTGCTGCACGGAGTGGAAAGAATTTGGTTCCCTGGTGGTGCTGAGTGTGTACTACAAGCTTATGGGACAGGAAAATAGTTGTTTCTTTTACTCTGAGGCTTGAGAAATGGAAGACTGAAGAAAAGGAAGCCAGGGGAAAAGCTGTGAAGCTTTTGTGGTTACTACAACTGAATATTCAAACTCAAAAGTTTTCGCATCAAAATGAATGTCCAGACTTTTGAACGAAATGAACGATGCTCCTGGCTTGTGAATACAAAAATTCAATTGTATTTTAAGACTTTTTCTATTGGATTTTTGCACTTTTGAATCTAGGCTTTTTCAATAGAAAAAAGCCACCAGAAACGTTTGTGAATGCAAACATCTGAACATTTGAACGAATGATTCAATAATGAAACAAATTTTTGGACCTTCAATTGCAAAACAATCATTAATTTTTCATTTGTGCTCATCTCTGTGGAGCTAGATGGCTAGTGCCAGTTCTAACCCAGAGATGTGGCAATTTGGGTCATGGAGGTGAAGTCAAATAGGGTCAAGGATATGGAGCTATTTAGTCCATGGGTGGAGCTATTGGGGCCACAAAGCCAGAGCCAGGTGCTGGTGTGATTATCTATTTATCTTTCCTTTCCTGGAAGAAAACAGTGTTATTTATACCACTGGCTATAGCAGAGCTACAAAATGATAAAAGTTAATGTTTGTCAGTAAAAAGAAAAGGTTCTATATGCTAAGGGACAATTACTCAGCTATGAAGACGTTGATTAAAGCATATTTTGCCACTATGTATCCATTTGTGGCAGTAGCAAATGTCTTGTAGAGATTGTGCTATCCCACATCTGGGCACAATCACTCTCAGAAGCGTCATTTTTGCAGGGTGAAATCTTGTGCCCTGAATGGAGGTGCTGCAATTGGCTGTTGGGAACCTATAATGACTGTAGCTTACCTTGATTCTGAAGGATTGCATATTGCCATTGCTGTGGAATTACACCAGGAAGATAAAAAAGGATGAATTGGTGATTGTGGGTAGATACAAGGCCCTGGATGTTTGGGAATAATCACAAAGAACGGCTCCTGACTATGTATATTGAGCATTGATTTGTGAAAGCTCTGTGATGTTGAAAAAGATGTAGGCCTGCAAAAAAAGAGGGGAGTAGGAGATCCATGCCCATTCAGAGAAAATCCAGTCAAGCTAAAAGTGAAATATATGTATGTATGTAAGTAAGTATTTATATCTTGCCCTTAAACAAAGGCCCCAGGGTAGGTTACAAATGAAAAAAGATAAATAGATTCTTTGGTTGTCAAAACTGCATTAGGGGAACTTCCTTCCCTGGCTGTAATCTTAACAACCAGCAGGTGAGGTAAAAGTTGAACACAGTGGTGGAATCATCAAGCCATTAATATAATCTAAAGTTCTATAAACAGAATATTTTTAATTATAAAGTGAATGGCAGATAATTTTATACGTACACTACTTTGCAAATGTATTGGTATGTTTGGTTGAGTGTAATTAGTTATTATTCATTCTGTCTTATTACTGTTATTGAATTCGTTCAATTTAAACTAAGCATTATTTTTGAAAAACACACAGTAGTAATTCTAGTAATCATCAACCACAGTGAGGGAACCAATAAACACACAAGGGAGGGGAAACATCAGCCGTATGGACCATTTCCCGTCTTTGATGACCTCATAAAGTCTGCCCAAAAGACAGATAAATGGTGCTACTATGTGGCTCTTGTATAAGGTCCTTTCTGCACTGACTGGTGATCCAGATTAAGGAACTTTTTAATCTAGATCACTGGCTTCCTGATCTGCATGTTAATGAGGCCAAGGAGGCCCTGCCCTCACTCATCTGACTCTGTCTGTACTGGATGAAGCCAGATCAGATTTAAGGTGGCCCTTAATTAGGATCTCCTGTGGACCTCCTTAATCAGGTCTATAAGACAACTAAGGGCCTTGTTCTGAATCATGGGGCATGGGCAGATGGCAGTGCTTTTCAGTGGCACACCATAGTGCATCTTGAAACGCACCCCTCACAGGCGTTGAGGCTAGGAACTAATGTTCCAAGCCTTCAGACATACGGGGGGGCACCTGTGAAGTTCAGGTGCATTTCACCGCCACAGGAAGCCATGGGTCAGATTAACACAAGGGCCCACTAATCTAGATTAACACAGGATAAGTGCAGAAAAGCCAAAAAAGTAGCTTCATAGAAAAAAGAATTAGAACACAGAAAAACCCTATATGGGAAACTAATGGTACAGGAAGGTCTTGCTGGATCTATACAATATCTAATTGAAGGTTTAGCCTAACAATTTTATAACTGTATGGTATAACTTGTAAAAGTACTTTTCTGTATTTTAATATATAGTTTGTGATAACATAGTTATAAAATGAGTATAATAAACCTCTAATTCACATTGTATTGATCCACCCAGACTGTATTTTTAATATTTTTGAATAGTTTTTTAGTTTCTTCATAACAAAAAGATCAAAGGCATAGCTGCCTCCTCCAGTTAGATGGTAGCTGCTGTGAAACAAGAAACAACTATTATCCACACTTTAAAATTACGCCTACACGTTCTACAATTAGTCTCTTTCATTACCTCACCAAACTGAGAATTAATAGACCGTCATCAATGGCTTGGGTGGCTATAGCACAGGAATTCATCTGAAAAGCTACATAATAGTGATGTGCATGAATATTCATAACATTCATTATTTGTACAAATTTGGACATTTGTACACAAATTGAATGTTATGACATTTGTACATTAGCATTTGTACAAATACGAATGTTTCAGAACATTTGTATGAATAGTTCACACTTTTGTTAAACTGGGGTATCAATATAGGATATGCAACTGATATGTATCCAATACGTATGCATTGCTATAGGATATGTATCCGATATGTATGCATTTGTATAGGATGTGGATCCAGGATCCAGATCCTGTGCAAGGCACAGTACTCTCAATGTAAATAAGTTGTTATGGTGTTAACTTGCTGTTTAATAAACCCCTTGGCTTTTTTCAAGCATAGACCCTTTTATTTAGCATACACCAGCATCACATATGGTATGGCCTAAAGTCTAGCAGTCCAGGAGTACACATGTTCACTTTCTATTTCCCCGCACTTTACTCCTTATTCAAATGTATTTGTGTATTGAAGCTAACAACTACACATACGCAAAACTTAATCCTCTGCATTTTTCTGCAGATGTATGATAGCTAAAGCTGTGTTTGCCAATAGTTATTTAGAGCAATTACTTAACCTTAAAATAATACTGGTGCATTTTGTTTGTTTTATGAAGCATCATTCTGTACTGCTAGTTGTATTTATGTTTATGTATAGCTGATTTCCTATTTTCCTATTTCATTGCGCAGAATATTTTCCTTTTGGTATCAGTTATTACGAAAAATGTCATCTGAATGTGTAAACTCAGTGATTTAGAAGTCATTAACACACACAACTGAGTTTAATAGTTCTCAATGAATAATTTATTCCAGCTACTGTTCCTTTTTTAAATACAGAGAACATCTGTGGCCAGCCTGTAATTTCCTCTCATTCATTCATTATTTCAAGGGCTTTCAATAAATTTTCTTGAGGATAATTTTAACTCACCAGATCAATGTATGCAATAAAGGTCCAAGAAGAAATATTTCTGTTTAGGCAGAAAGCAGACTGCAATTTTACCAAATCCCTCAAAAAAAAATTTTTTTTTGGAATAAAAAAGTGTTTGCCATTTACATATATGGAAAATATCTAATATTATCAGAAGGAAGAGAAAAGTTTTGACTAGAGGTGTTCATGAAGCCCATTTCTGACATTTGATTTGGTACAAATCCAAATTCCAAATTGCAGATTTTTAGAAACAAGAAGACAAAGGTGGCATTGAAATTACCAAGAGGAGCACAGACTCCCTTGAAAAACAAGGAATCCATTGGAAAACCAGAAGTAATCAGATATTATAAAGAATAAGTTGTACCTATTTCTGTTTTTAGATTTTCTTTTGTATTAGGATGTTTTGTAAGAAATACTAAGAAAATGAAAGTGTCCTTGCCTCCAAATCTGCAGGTATGTGCGTCTGTGTGTGAGAAAGAGAAAAACCTGCAAAATGGTGCCAGGTTCTTTCAGTTGCCTGGCCCAGTTTAACCATCTGCATGGCTGGACTAATCCAGTCTAGATGGAACCTGCCATAGTGTGCAGTAGTATTTGGACAGCATATTCTGGATATTTTCTGGAATAAGAGCAGGTACAGAAAGGCTGTATTTGGGAAGGAAGGGTGCTGAACAAAACTTCTCCATAGCCTCGTGAAACAGCTCTTTCCTTTCCCCTGTTCCCATCTTCTTTATTTCAGTTTTGAAGTTCTGACAGTTACATTAAGTATAGTGTGTAGACTGGGGTTGTGCACAAATATCCAAAACATTTAAAATTCAATTGAATTAAATCGAATTCGGACATTCAAATTTGAATCAAATGTCTCTATATTCGAATTTAACATTCTAATGAATTTTTTAATCTTTTGAATCATTCGTATAAATTATTCAGACATTTGTATGTCTATGGATATGTACACATTACGTACGTATCCATACACATCTTTTTCGTATATGTACGCATTTGTACGGATACGTATGGGACGAGAACAGGATGCACACAGGGTAAAAACAGGATGCTTACAGATGTGTACGGACACATTCAAATGCTGTCGACATTCATATCCTCAAATAAGAATCAAAAATTCACATGAATAGATTCAAATGTACTTGATTCAAATCGAATGTGAATACATTCGAATGTTAAACATTCGAATCTAGTCAAAACTTCGGGTATTCGATTTGAATCGAATCGAATCACAGAAATCGCATTCATGCACATCTCTAGTGTAGTCTCCATTTCAGAGAGTGACTATTGTTTAGTACTATACATCTCCAAAAGACACTAATGAGGTAACATACAAATAGATAAAATGACAAAACTAACCTACTTCTGGAACAGTTCTGTGTACTAACAAAGAAGTCTGGCTTCAGATTACTAAATTCCAGATAAGGCTCCATCTATTTTCTCCCCATTTCCGCAGAGGCTGCCTGTCAGCTCCCACCTCGAGGACGATAATTAGGATCAATCCATCTATCATAATTAAAGAAAGAACACTTTGATCAAAAAGGAACAATGTGAGGAAAAGATCAAAGATTTTGCAGTTGTTTAATTGTACTGTGAAAATTGGAAATCTCCTTTTGCTTCTCTTGTTTTGAAATTCTATGTATGATCCACTTTTAATTTACTACTAAATGCAATAATGAATGAGATTTTATCAAAATGAGGCATGAGTAATGGAATAAGGCAATAAGAAGGCAGATAATGGATTTTTTTCCTTGTGCTAATTATCCTTCAGAAATGATGCATGCACTTGAAAACACTGTATACTGGGGAATTGAGTGTGAAGGTGAGAAAAACACTTTATCGTGTCAATTTCTAAACTTACACTCTTTCAAAAAGAAATGCTTTTAGAACATCCATTTTTAAAAAATCGACTTTCAAGCTGTAATATGGGACATAAAGTGGTATTTGGATGACAGTGGCAATGGGCCTGTTCTCATTTGGCTTCATGCTGCAATATATCCTGGAATAGAGGCCTGGGGTGCATCCAGACACTTTAATACTGCACCGTGGAATGAGCAGTCATGGTGGGGGCATCACAAACCATGATCAAGAGAGATCATAGTGGCAACCGATGCATTATCCCATCGTAACTGTGAATTTACCTTAATGTGGGCAAGAGAACACTCGCTGCACTATATAAGGTAAAATCAAATATTTCCTCCAGTCCGCGTGGGGCAGTGAGAAGAGATGACAAGACCAGGAAGGGTAGCAGAAATGTGATTGGCTGCCTCATCCCATGCAACAACGCACTCTGGCATAACTCTAGAGCTTCTGATGAGGAAGCTATGGAGGCTGCTTTTAGTCCGGACAGTGGATCCTTGCTTCGCAGCAGATACGCTGTGATTTTTCCTATAACTGCGGATTTATTCCACAGGTTTGGAAGGGGCGCAGCTGTCCGCATGGTAGTACAAATTACAGCAGGCCTCAGATGAGACCTGCCAGAGTCTGTATTAGCATGTAGGCAACAAACTCCGATCCTGAGATAAATTCAGAATACAGTCAAGTGTGAATGGGTCCAACGAGTGTGCCTAAAATCAGAAATTCAGAAGATTTCAATTTACAAGGACTGAGTTCATGAGTTGGAAAGTGGTGAAAGGGGGTAAAACATGATTCTCAACTTCTCTCATATAATAATTTAACCTTTGGCTATTCCCCTATACCTAGGGCCTGTTGGCTTTTCTCTGGAGTATATCTCAGGATAGGGGTCTGTGGTCTACATGCTGATGCAGACTCTGGTAGGCCTTACCTGGGGCATGGTGCCAGTTAACAGTTAATGCTCCACCTGAGATCCTTTTATCTGAGGCCATTCCCACATTAGTGTAGATTAGGATAAGCCCTGCCCCTCACCATAATTTGTCTGCACTGGACAAAGCATGGACTGAACTAAGGTGTCTAAATGGTGACTTTGCCCATTAAAGTTGTAGACCTCAGTGTTGATGGATACAGCTGGCCCATACCGACCTGCCCTGGCTGTCCCATCACCTTCAGCAGTGAGGTGGGTGGGCACCCGGGAAAGGGCATTCTCAGCAATGGCCCCCAGGCTATGGAATAGTCTCCCCCTTGAGGTGTGTCAAGCTCCCTTTCTGTTTATGTTCAGGAAGGCAGTAAAGATGCACCTCTTTGCTCAGGCCTGTGACTAAATGTTGGCCATGTTTCCTCCTAGAAGTGCACACACAGCTGGAAATCACATGAGATTCCCCATGATTCCTGAATGGAGAGGCCCCTCCAGATGCACATGGACCTCTGGGAAGCCTGGGTTGAGCCTCTGAGGAGTGTGCTAAGGTGGAGAGAGCCATGAAGGAGGCAGTGGCAGCCAGATTTCAAGTTAAGGAGGGGGGCTGTGAGGAATGCGAGGTGGGGGCTGGCAGATCCAGCAAGACTGAAGCTTCTATGAAGGCCAAATACATTCACTTCATGTGTGAAGGAGGGCTACAAATGTAGCCTCTCTTCAATTCATTTGCAGAGTATTGAAACTTCAAATTTGTATCTGGCACATCCCTAGTTAAATGCCCTTCCTGCAATAAAAAAAAAATGTTTCTTTCAGGGAGCACATTGAAGCTTCAGGAAATTTATTGCCAGGACAGTTATCTTTCTGTTGCTAAGAAACGTGATTGATTAATTGATTAAATCATGTATGTCCTGATTCACTTGTCATTTAGGCAGCCAGCAAGGATAAGTAGCAAACTGAAAATAGTTAAGCCAGGTAATCAAATAAATCCACTGCCAATACAAACATGTACAAACCATAGACAGACCATGGAATATATAAACACTCATGGGTTTGTATGCATGTATGTGTACAAGTATGGCAATGAAAGATATTTCTTTTTCTGGGATATGATTTCAAAGTTTTTAGGCAAGCTCTGAAAAACCCTGTTTCTCCTAATATAGCTTCCCTCAAAACATCTTTAAGGCCCTTTCTGCGCTTACTTGTTAATCTGGATCAAGGAGCTACTAAGAACACACCGTCTTCACAGGAGTACAGTAGATTTGGATCTGAATCAGAACTGTGCTAAGAGCTCACTAATAGAGGTAGGCCAGATGAATGTGGTCTACATCTGTGCTAGTGCTCTTCAGCGTACATTTGCCTCTACCTGTGGTTGATCTGGATCTAGCTAATATGAATCTAGCTAATACGGATTAACAGAGGTAAGTACAAAATAAGAAGAAAAGTTGGCTTTTCTACCCTACTTTTCTCACCCATTTAAGGGGACTCAAAGTGGCTGACAAGGCTTTCTGTTCTTCTTCCCACAACACAACATCCTGTGAGGTAGGTGGGGTTGTGAGAGCTCAGAAGAGAGCTATGACTAGCACAAGGTCACCCAGATAGATTCATGGGGGAGGGTGGAATCAAACCCGGCATTCCCAGATAAGAGTCTGGCTCCCAAACCACTAGACCAAACTTGCCCACAATCTTCCTTTAGCTAACATAGCGAGGCTGCGTCTCCAGTATGCAGCAATGGCATTTTAACCAAGGCCCCAGGGCAACCAGTCCCCATTGCCATAATTGAGGTCAGCTTTCCTGAACAGTGGAAACACAGCCTAAAGAAGTTCATGCTCTTAGCTGCGGCCCTTTGCTACAATGAAGCATTTCTGAACATTCGTAACACTTTCCCTACTCCTTGTACGCTGAGGGAAAGCTCTAAGCCTGTTTTAGGTCTGCTATATGGAGTAAGGGTAATATATGTTGGGAATGAATGTTGTAGTTTTACCCCATTATTATTCACTTCAACCTTATGTTGACTTCTATTAACTAGAGATCTTCTGAATATTTTAGAAAGCTAGAAAAATCAGAAGTCTCAAATGGACAAAGAAATTCCTTATCTAAAAGTGGTTTCCAACTTCCCACAGGACACTTCTATGAATTAAGGGGGGGAAAGGACATAATTAGCCCATCTTGTAGGTTTACCCTACAGTGTTGAGGGAATATAGGAATATAACATAGCATCCCACTCACAAGAATGGGTTTAGAGTTACTGAAGAGTATTGGCTAGAACGTGTGCACACAGGCTCCAAAGAGAAACCAAAATGTATATAGGAGAAAGAGGAGGAGGAGAGGAATGCTACAGTCAGCATAGTCTAGTGGCTAAAGAGCCTAACCAGGGTTCAGTTAACCTTGAAAGTCCCTGAGTGACTGGCTTTCAGCCTAACTGAATCCCTCTGGTTGCTGTGAGTGATAAATTAATATGGATAGGAATTAAGAGCTTTCTGCTCTTGTTGTTCCATTCCATAAATGTTCCCCCTGAGCTGATCGTTTTACCTTTTTTGGATGAATTGCTCTTCCAAACCCCTCAGGACTAGGGATGTGTACAGATATACATAGGCATTCAAAATTCGATCAACCGTGCCAAATTTCAACATTCAAACACAAATAGAATGTCCTGAAATTTGAATGTAAACATTCGAATTGAATTTCAAATTTTGGATCTATTCATTCAAATTACCTAGACATTCATATGTATATGAGTTCATATACAATGCGTACTTGAAGATCTGTATCTTTCCCGCATCCATATGGCATACGGGATAACTATGGGATGCATACTGATGCGTACAGATGTGTACGGACGTGGGGAAGATGCATATGGGCACATACGTAGGTGCAGATTTGTATAAAAAATTCAAATGAATAGATTCAAATTTGGTAAAAGTGAATTGAATCTTGTTAAATTTGAATTTAACAGATTCAAATTGAATTGAATTTTCAGGTATTCAATTCGATTTGAATAGAATGTCAAAAAACATTTGTGCACATCCCTACTCAGGACAGGTTAAGGGCAGAATGTAAAACAAATTGGGTGGGGCAATGTGTCCTCTGGTTAACCCCATGCAGTCTATAGGTACAGCCTGTCTCTGAAAATGTACAAAACCTAGAATAGTTAGAATAGGGTCTTTAAATTATTTTAACAGTTGCCTCCTAGGCTTCTTTAGTAAAATACCTACTGTATAAACTGAGAGCTGAGTAATACCCCACATTTATTTTATTTTATTATTTTTTTGTTTTAAGGAACAGGAATATTAATATTTCCTCAGGGCCAAAATAGCTTTAGTGGTTTTTTTTTTCTTTCTTTCATCAGATGTTACTTAGATTTGAACCGAAACACCGCTGAGGCCTTTAAGTTTAATAAAAATGATATGAAACAAAAAGGTCAGGAGTGATGTTATCTGTGCAGCAATGTATTGATCTCAGCATTTAGAAACAAACTATAATGGGACTTATTAAAGATTTAATAAAAGCCCTGGCTGCCAACAGATTTATACCTATGTGCCACAAAGAAACGGAAGTTCACTACTGAGGCTGAATAATCAAATCAAACATGGCTGCATCCAGATAGCCACAGAAAAAAAAAACCTTATAGCATTAGAAGCCTTCTGTCCTGCAGTGGAGGTACGAAGTGCACCTTTCACACCGTAGCATTTCCGAGCTCCCCCAAACCTCACAGCTATGGAATGAAAGGTCTGCCGTTGTGAGATTTCCAACCATGCCGGTTAAGCGGTGAACGAGAAATAGCCCTGGAAGTCAGCCATTTTCAGTCCCAGGGTGTTTCTGTATTGGCTGCGGAAACTGGTTTAAACAGACATTTAAGGGTGTTTTTCCACCGTCACTAGAAATACCCATTAAGTACCCATTAATGGGTACTTAATGGGTACTTCTTGTGATGGTGGAAAAACAGCCTAAGACACATAGAAGACACTTTAAAACTTGCCTTCTTTATTGCAGCACCGATTAGGGACACTGGGAGGTGGCCACTTCCACATTTCAGCGTGCAAGATCTGTCTCTAAATCGGGTCTTGCTGCCGTAAACCGGTTCTAAACGAAGACCTCAAAAATGAGGTCTTCAATCCGTCCCTTTGCCTTGATCTGGCCAGAAGCAGGATGCTTCCAGACACAGACAGGTGAAGGGATGGATGTCCCTGCAGCCACCATCTTGGGGAGGGCGGAAGCAAGCTGGTTTGCCTCCTTCCGCCCTCCTCCACTCGCCACCAGAAACACGCAGTGACTGACAGCTATATGCTACAGTCTCACAGCTCTGGGGGCAGCGGCGGCAGCAGCGGCGGGAGGGCAGGAATCTGGCTGACTTTTGGAATGGGTGCTGTGGCTTCTGCACAACACCCAGACCATCCGTCCTGCCAGATCCGGAGTCCCCGGGACGGATCCTCGGGAGGTCAGACTGCCAAGAAATGTTTCTTCTTTGATCCATTTCTCAGCAGCAAATGGGGAAACACCCCCAGATTTATCTGGACCAGGTGGAAATCACTTCCAAGTACTTTGTCTACTCTTTCTCCATCATTCTACATGGCGGAAGAGGAGATGACTGACGGCACGGTCCATCCCCAGAGCTGTCATCTGCATCCTACCAGTGTGGGTGGGAATTTTTGCTCTAGGGGTGTTTGAGGAGTACCCCTGTAAAGTGTGTGGAATGCAGCAATGTATTGGAGAGTGGAAAGGCTCCCTTTCATGATCTGAGTCTCCCTGCTTCATTCTGTTTTTTACCTCAGCCACAGTCCAAGTTCCTATTTCCCATCGCTTCCAATACCAATGTGCACTAGGGATGTGCACAATTTTTTTTTTGACATTTGATTTGTATTGAATCAAATGTTAGAAAATCTGTATCTGTTTGCATAGTGGTAGGATTCTATTTGATACAAATGTATTCATATGAATTTGTATCCCATAACAGATCCATGCTTTTCCCACTTCTCAGACACTGCTATTGCTTTAATATATATTAATATTCTTTTAATATACTGTATATATCTGGTTCTTAAATGTTGTTACTGGCCCTGAGACCTTCGAGTACAGGGCAGGATGAAAATGCAAATAAATAAATAAGCAAGCAGCTGCCTCAGAGGTTGTTTGCTTTGTTTGTTTTTGCTGTGTCTGATCACAGCCATAGTGGATAGAAAAGTTGCCAGTAATGTGAGAATACTAGGATAGGGACCAAGCTAATGGATTCTGCTCAAAGTCTGAAATGTCTTTAGCAGTGGAAGGTTAAACTAGGGCAGGAAATTAGGGTGGAGATATATTGAGTAGGCCACATGCACAGTTAGAGCATACTGTGGAAGAATCATGTGCAGCTCCTGCATTCTCACTGGCGGCACACATGATAAATAATATTCCTAGCTGATGAGGCCAGTAATGTGACAGAGCATGCCGTGGTCATCCCCAGGACTGTTGCTTCATCCTGACCTTGCTCCAAAGCTGAGGGACCTAAGCTCCCCAGTTTTGTTGTGGTCCCATAAATGCTAATGAAAGTTGATTTTCTTCCATCAGGCTCTGGAACTGGGCCTGAGCTGAACCTGTCACTATTGACTGGCAATGGAACCTGGGCTTGAATCAAAACCACTTTAAAGTGGTGTCCTGCTGAGGTCTTCCAGCTAGAAGTGGGTCACCATGTGGGCAGTGTGTTTCCCTGGAGGCAAAGCTTATCAGGGAATTATGTGGTATGTGAACCACACAGTCACAATGTGAGAGGGCCTTTCAGATATTCCCAGGTTTACTCACTCCAAACAAAGTCTATCCAGGATAGTTCATCTTTTTATTCCCACCAGTACCAGAGGACAGACACAGTAACTCCTTCATGCTGCTTCAGAATTGCCTCACACCTGTTATTTAGATTTGATTATTTTATCGTACTGATTTTCTGTCTGAAAAGAGTGGAAGGGGCAAAAGAACACACACTGAGGTGGGGGGGGGGAATTCACAAGGAGGGGAATTATGGAAGCCAATTGGCAAGTGAATGATGGAATATTTTTTTTCATTATAGCAAAGTCAGAAAAGAGCAATTCCATCTCTCTCCACATGCCTAGGTCCAGAAGTTAATAGAAAAGAAATCAGAAAGCTGGAATTATGGTGGTTAAATATATATACATTTTATACACTTTGCAATCCCTGTTCCAAAACTGTATTAGAAATGCTTTTTGGGTGTGGAGCAGCCCCAAGACATAGCTTTATGATGTCAGCATGGGAAACATCACATCAGCCAAAGTATCTTTAGAATCAAGGCATTTTCTTGGACTGAACAAGGCTATTAGCCTTTTAGCAGCTGTAAAAGAAAAAGGTAAAAGGGAACGAGGTAACAAAATCAAGAGTGGAAACTTATCATATTTCCCCCATGTACAATGCACTAGAATGTAAGACACACCTATTCTATGTCAAGGAATATTTAGGATTAAAAAAAAAGCAAAATAGGACTCAATAAGCTTTCTTATATCTTTTTCTTTTATTAAGGAAATAAGTGAATGTGATAAGATGAGAAATATGGTGAATATTAACTGCATAATCAGAAACTAAACTTTCTAAATTTTCATTTCAATTGTAATTCCTATGCTATTACTGCCCAGCTATCTTTCAGTAGGGGAAAGTGTGACAAGTGTTCAAATTTCTCATTCTGAATCTGGAAATTTGGCTAATAATATTTCCTGTAGACCATCCTCATCAGAAAAACAAGGGGATTTAATTTGGGGTTATGAGAGGCTGGGGATAATAGAAGTTGTAGTCCAATGACTACTACTTCTTCTTCTTCTTCTTCTTCTTCTTCTTCTTCTTCTTCTTCATTATATAGAAACACAACAATATAACACAACATTAAACATGTCGGCTTTGCTATTTTATAACGCATCAAGATCTTTCCAAGATCCTAAGATGATGTTACATACCGACGGATAATGTGAGCAGAGTCCAGCAGTGTGGCCTTTTGCAACTGACTGATGCTAACCTTGTCAATGTTAAGCTGTTTTAAGTGCCATCCAATGTCTTTCGTAATGGCACCCAGTGTGCCGATCACCACTGGGACCACCACTACTGGCTTGTGCCAGAGTCTTTAAGTCCTTGTATTTTGTCATTTTCTTTGTTTGTCTTGATGGTGTTTCCACTGTTCAACTTGCTCTTTAATATTTTCCTAATCCTTTGGATATATTCTTTGCTGATCGCATTTTTCACTTGCCCATGCTTTATATTATCCAGCCGTAGTATTCCCAGATATTTAGAAGCATCAGGATGGTGGCACTTTGTGGCTTGCCCATCATCATCATCATCAATTATTATTATTATTGTGTATTTTTATAAATATATTTATCCTAACCCTAACCCCATATCGGAAGGTCTCAGGGTGAGTTACAACTAGGCGTGTGCACGAATGCAATTTTTGTGATTTGATTCGAATCAAATATCCAAAAATTCTATTTGATTCAAATCTTTAAAATTTGAATTTATCCAAATTCGATTCAAATTAAGCAAATTTGAATCTATTCATTCACATTTTCAATTCGAATTTGTGCTTATAAATGTCGACAATATTCATATGTTTCCATATGCATCGTTACGCATTCCATACACATCTGTATGCATCCCGTATTTATCCGTTTTCGTACTGTATGGATCCATACAAATGCGTATGGATGTGGGAAAGATGCGTATGTACACATAAGAATGTCCAAATAATTCGAATGAATAGACTCAAATATTCAAAATCAGTTCAAATGTTTAAATTTGAATTTATAGACATTCAATTTGAATTTGAATGTCAAAATTTGAATGAATTCAATTGAATTTTGTATGTTTCAAATATTTGTGCACATCCCTTGGTACAACAGTAAAAGCAAATTAAACTGAAGCCACAAAAAACAAGAGCATTGCCTGAAAGTGACAGTGGGAAGCTATTTCCTAAGCTAAAAGCTAGAATAAACTAGAATATTTAGGAGCAAGACAACATGGTGCCTGGTTCCAGGCAGTTGTCCTTTGAAGGAGTGGGTACCTGGAGAGTGAACAGAAAGAGAGAACAGTTTGTGGGACTACACCACAACACCAAAGAGTGCGTCCCACATCAGCTAAGGCCATTTTTGCACTGAGCTAAATTTTGGTTCCATCCAAGCCATTGGTTCATTATTCTGCTATATTTAGTAGATGGAAAGTCACTATTCTGAAATAAGGCCCAATGAGAAAGCGTCAACATCTCTTTTATTCTTCCTCTGCCTCTCGTATCAGAGAGAAAGAGAGAGAGAAGGAGAAATAATTCTATGGAACATTTTCATGTAATTATTTTAACTATTTTCTCCCAGTCAATGACTATAGTCTGCCAAACCAGCTAAATCCTTACTGTTCAATCTTCTCACTTGATCACTCCGTGTGTGTGCTGGGAAGTTGTCAGCATTTCTATATTTCATTAACTGGGGAAGCCAATTTGGCAGTTATGGATGTTATTTTAGACCTCCAATTATGTCCTTAATGATGTAAGCTGCAGTGAGTAAACATGGTTTCATTTGGACGGCTGACTTTTTATAGCTGTGCCAGCATTTGTGCTCCTCTGAAATATAATAAATGCATTTAACAGATAGCATTTTCTTCATAGACGAGGGGAGGCAAAGAAAAGGATGAAAGGATGGTATTATGATCTCCATCTTATTATTCTCTCTGCATAATTTCATATCACGTTCTGAAGAGTGGACACCACAGATAATGTTTCTGGAAAAAAAAAAAGCTAAAAAGAAAGAAAAAGGGAAGCAGCAGCAGCTTCTGGATATTCCTCCCCATTGCTTCCAGGCAGAACAGTTGCAAATGAACTGTGCAATGAGCTCTCTGTGCAAGCAGAATTCTAAAGGGCAGGCAAATTGCCTTTAAAGTCTATATTTTATTTATTTTACTTAAGCATTTAAGTATTTAGATTCCACCCTTCACCTAGGGGTTCTGGGACAGGTCAAACCATCTGCAGTGCACTGATGTATATTTTTATATACGTGAAATGGATTATATATCTAAACTTCCTCTGTTGCCGTATAGGGTGCAATGCTGTTTTTTAAATTATTTGAAGTGTATGCATGTGTGGTGCCCACACTAAATTTTAGTGCTGGGAAAAGTAATTTTAAAAGTGCAATGAAAGTGTATTCAATGTGTTTTGAGGAAGAGTCTAAACTGACAGCTTAAACAGGTAAAGGAGGGGGCAAAGCCTCCCTAGTTAGCATAATGGGAGGGGGAGGAGCGCACTCCACCAATCAGGCGTCGAGTTTAGACTAGTCAGGAGTATAAAACCTGCCTGCTAGAGGAAAGGATTTGTCCTTGCTTTTGGGTTTTGTGGGGGAGAAGACAGGTTAGACTGTCTCTTTACCTCAGGAGAAGAACCAAGCATTGGTCCCAAACTTCTGAGCTGGAGAATAGGCCAGAAGGGGTTGAAAGTAAAAGGAACTGTGAAGTTAAGACTTATGTGTGAAGACTAGGAACTAAGGGGTGTGGCTTAGTACTGTCTGTTTTGTATTCATCTTCAGAACTTTTATTGTGTTACCTGTTACTAAGAATAAAAACCCTGTTTATTTTTCCCTTTGAAAAGTCTAAGCATTGTTGGTGTCCGCTTGTGGGTTGCGAGGCTAAAATCAGTTTATAGACACGCTACCAGAAACATATATAAAACACGCTACCAAGATTCTAAAATAATAAAAGCATATTAGCCTTACTGTGTTTACAGACAGGGGTGAAGAGAGTTAGGCAGCTCGCACTGGGAGATAGGCGGCGCCACAGCATGTGAATGAAGTATATATTTATGATGCACATTTTGACTCAGCCATCATTAATTGTGCAGTTCCATCCATCAATCAGCCATCAATCTAACTGTTCTTTGTAAAGCTTTCCATCTCCTGAACTACAGTCCTGATCTGACTGAATGATTGTGGTGATACTCTCTGCTTCTTGGGCCAAAGTCCTTCCTAGTGCTAACTCTGAATGGAACTCAGAACACGGTAGCCAATGCTTCTGTGCAATCAATCTATATGGGGCAGATAAAGCATAGGCTGCCTCCAGATGGCAGCCAGATATAATGCTAGGAAGTGATAACAGCAAGGTATTGCTTCCCCTGTTATTGCTTCCTATTTAGACAGCACTGGCCACAATGCTGTCTTTGTGTGTTTTGGTGACACACAATCCGAGTATGGATGCTCATGAATTTTTTTGTATTTGATTCATATTGACACGACTGCAAGAAAATCCATATTCGTTTCAATACATCCCGTCGAATGTGGTAGGATTTGAATTTGATGTGAATGTTCCATACAAATTTGATATGAATCCCATACAACTCCCATACGAATCCCATACAGATCTGTAGCAAAGCTTTGTACGAATGTATCAAAACATTCAATTCAAATTCGAATGTCAGTCTTCAAATGTACCAACATTTGATTCGCATTTGAATGTCTGAATTTGTACACATTTTGAATGTTACGAATATTCACGCACATCCCTAAATCTGACCAACTCAACCACTATTGAATTCCTAGATGGATGCTTCACCACATCACCCAGGAACCGTGAGAACACTTGGAAAGCAGAAAAGGGAGAAAAATCAAGCCATTATCCTGCCTGCCTTGGTGATTGGGAAATGGGGGTGGAATACTTGTCAGGAAAGAGGCTTGTGGGACAGTGAAGGCTATTTTACCCCCTCATTGTTTTGGCTTTAACACCATTTAATCCCATAAAAATATCAGCAGTTGCAATCTGCAATGCACAGGGCAGGAACAGCGAGCACAGGACATGAAACCCCACCTCCCAATGACGTGAGCACCAATATCCTCCCCAAATAGCTTGGGACCATCTCCATGCGCAGGTTCAGCTTGCAAATCAATGTGTTCCAAGCCACCAAGCCAAGGCAAGAGCAGTTGTTTCCAGGGCCAAATTTGGTTCTGGTTTGGTCCTGGTTTGGTCGATTTGGTCTGTGGAAATTGGACCAAATCTTAAATGCATAGGGACGGCCCTTCCGAATCCAATTTTGATTTGAGGCAAAACATGGATGGGGACATGCCCCCAGGGATGTTGACAGCTGAAGTCCAGCCTCTGAGCCCCAATCCTTGTTTTATATTAATAAAGTCCTTGCTTTATGCAGTTGCAAAAAACTGTGTGCACTTATTTTCATTGATTTGTGTAGGTCTTGTCTTCATTCTTGATCATAGCACTCTTCCCTTTAACATTGTGCATTTTGTATGTTGCAGCTTTCTCTTTTCAATCTTGTGTATATGACTCTAAAATGAATCTTTCATTTGTTTCAGAAACACAATGCCATGTTTGGGAAGGTTTTTCAAATATCCGTGAATAGATTATTCTTCTGCTGTCACAAAGAGAATGGCAATATTGATATTTCCTTTTCTCATCTAGGGAAATATAAGTTGTTTGTAGACACCCATTCCCAAGGCCATCTGCTATAACAGAGGTAATCAGAGACCTCACCTAAGTTGTAATCCTCTACCAGAGGTGGTTAGTAAAATACAAGTTGTAGAATAATAATGGAGGAGCTGTGCAGTAACCGGCAAAGTCCAATTTAGTGTTCCAAACTGTTTTATTTGTTTGTTTGTTTTAGTCTATAATTAAAAGAGCAGTTTGGTTCTCTTCAATCCAATATGGACCTTTTCACATCATCTGTTGGGCCAACAGCTAGCTAACTTCTAGGGTACATTGGGTGTCCACACTTTGTGACACCTGATACATCTGAAACATACTTGGTGTTCCCCCAAGGGCCAGATAAGTGTGATTGCCATGATCGCCTCACCTCAGCCATGGGCTTGCACATGGGTGTTGCTGCAGTGACTAGGTGGCACAGTGTGCAACTGCAGCTGTGACATCCTACCCCACAATCTGTTCATTCAAAAGTGGTGCAAGTGGAGTGTGTGGGACTGTGCTAGCTGTGTGGCTAGCATAGCAGTGGAGCATATTTTAGAAGAAGAAGAAGAGTTGACTTTTCTACCCTGCTTTTCTCACCCTTTTAAGGGGAGTCAAAACAGCTGATACAACTTCTGTTCTTCTCATAGGATACACCATGCAGGGCTGTGACAGCTCAGAAACAGATCTGTGACCACCCAAGGTCACTGAGCTGGCTTCATTGGAGAGTGTGTAATCAAACCTGGTGACTACAAGATCTTAGTCTAGCACTCTAACCACAAGAGCCTAAATTATGACCACTGAGTGATTGTCTATGGCAGAGTGATTGTTTATGCCAGATTTGAGGCTATCTCAGATCATAGCTCCACAGTTGGTGACCTGTGCGACAAAGCTCCAACTGGAGCCTGTTATCTGATCACTCCAAACATTTGTCATTCCAGGACGACATGGGGCCTATCCCCTATGCCTTTTCTGGGCCTTCCACCCTCCCACACTTTGGTGCAGTTGAGAGAGGCTCTGCCCCTATAGCATGCTGTGTCTGCAGGGGATAAAGCATGGTGCAGTTTAAGATGGCCAAAATGATCACTAAAACTCGGACACATATAGACTCCCCCCCCCCCAGGTCTACTGGCATCCCAGGGGTGGCTAGACCACTCTAGGGAGGCATGCAGAAGGGCACATGCCTTCCTGTTCCAGTTTAGCAGGGGGTGCATTTGATTGGAGCACCAAATTATGTTCCCCTTAGGCTGTCAGAACCCTCACCTCAGGCTCCAAAGGTCACACAAGCTTCAGAGCAGTACAAAGCAGCAGATATCGTGGGATAGCAAGGGGTAGAGGGGATGGCAGATACAGTACATTATGGTGCAAAGCCTGTCCAAGTGCAGGCCATCTAAGTGCAGATGACCTTTTTTCTGAGACAGTGGGACTGCTCCAGCTGGGAATGATTCCTGTAAGAGCCATTCTGGCTGGAATGTTCTACCCCATGAAACACAGGAAAGGTGTTATACGGCACTTATCTCTCTGGCCCTGGTACATAAGCAGCATTAACTGAAAACAAGTAGGAAGAGCACCAACATTAGGATAGTTGCCACTTTGAGATGTGGACAAAAATTTAAAATTATTGTGAGTAGGTCTTCAACTATAGATTTTGCACTTCTGAAGCATCATGTCAGATGCATATTTCTTATATGTAGGAATAGAAGTGGCACATCTTGTAAGAAAAAAAAATGCATATTAGATCCCTCGAAAGATTTTTCCTCATACTTAATTTATGAAGGTCCTGTTTTTGAAGTCTTTGACTCATAAGGAGGTCTTTACATCAAAGGAAAGTCATAGTCAACCACACTACTGTTTACCTTAAGAGGGTGATCTCACCTGAACAGCCTATATTTAAAAACACAGGGAACAGAAGGACCGCCCAATCTTTAAAGGAAGCAAAATGTATTTTTTAAAAAACTGTAAATATATACACTGTCTCCAAAGAACCACATAAAACACAAAATTGATTTTTACACACTAGCAATTTAAAAAATCATTTGCAAGATTTTTTTTTATTTTTTTTTTTTGCATGTATTTAACATCCACCTGCCCCGGTCATCTGTCAACTCTCTTCAGTAATAGCTGTTCTACAGTATTTACATATGCAGGTTTTAGTCCTTATAGAAATTCAGCTGGCGACAATATTCCAATACAAATGAATATGTATCCAATACAAATGAAATCATATCTGATATATATCCCATAACAAATCTCAACTGCACAAAAATGAATGTCTGGATATTTGATTCGATATGAATACATTTGTATGTATCCATTGGAATATTCGATACATATCCAATGATATGTATCCAGTATGTATCTATACGCATCCCATATTCATCTTGTTTTCATATCCATACGTATCTGTATGGATGTGCACAGGATGCCTATGGGTACGTATGTGATTAGTACATATCTATACAGGTACGAATGTCTGAATTATTCGTACAAATAACTCAAGAAATCCGTATTTATTCACATTTGGAAATTTGAATGTCTGGACATTCGATTTGTATACAAATATCTGAATTCATGTGAATGCATCCGAATAATGAATATTTCAAATATTTGTGCTCATCCTACTGATGGAGGCAAAGGCAGGAGAAATGGCTCATACAGTTGATGACCCCTGCAGCCATACCTTGAGAGGTGTAAACAGCCACAGAGTCACCTGGCAGTGCCTTCAGGGGGAGGCATTATGGAGAAGTCCTCTACATCCCAGAAGCTTCTACTGCTGGAGTGGACCGATGCCCCAAGTATATGTACCCCAGCATTTCTGTTGCAGCCTTTATTTCTTTTCTTTTTTGTGTGACTTTGGAATTAGTACTGGAAAAACAGGGATTCATTCTCTCTGCTTTGGATGCAAAGTTTCATTCATGTATTTTTCAATCAGAAATAGAAAAGATTTCTGCCAGGGGAAATATACAAAACTCTTTAAATTGCCTAGCAGCCATCAGGTTTATCACATGAGAAAATTTCAGCTGGCCATTTTCCAACTCTAATTATTGTATTACCTCTGATACCTACCTGTTGGGGGGTGGAGTAAATAATTTATGCTCACTAAAAATTGCAGCCGTTACTTTTGTACATATTACAAAACTGTTCTGCATACCCTTCATTATTAACTTATTTATTGCATTGTTTTATAAAATTTATTTCCCCCTCTTCATTGCTATCCCAACCTGAGCCATAGTAACCAAGCAGTAAAAGGAGATCATAAAAATTAAAAACCTAGGCAATGTTGTACAATTCATTTCATCTTTTCCGCATTGTAAGAACTGGATTTTTCTTCTTTTTATCACTTGCAAAATTAATCTTACAAAGCAGTCTCTGGGGCATAGGGTCTCACACAACAATTATTACAGCACTCCACAGGTGGAAGACTCAAGAACTGCTCTCTCCTTGTGGTGGATCAATGCCTTGAATGGATAGGACAAAAGTTCCACAGCTCCAAGGTTTCCATCTATACTACTTTTGCAACATTTGGCTATGGAAATAAGCCATTTTTGGTCTGGTATGAAAACAGCACATATGGGAAACAGGGTGCCTCCAGATGTGGCCAAAAGCTTGCAATTCTCCTGGCGTTATGCTGGGAATGCCCCAAATATCTGTGGCAGTCCCAATACAGTCATGGGAAATTCAGAATTGGTATTATGGAAAAAAAAATATTCAAAAATTCAAAATTGGTATTATGGAAAATCAAGCAGCAACACTAGGTTGTCTGTAATATTGATCCCTTGTTCAGTCTGGTGGCCTTTCATGTATTTTGCGTACTTTGACTAGAAACAGTAATGTGAAGAACCACCAGATGGATGTAACAAGCCAGGATTTCACTATTTCTTCTTTCTGTCAGCACAAATGGGTTTTTGACATTTGATTTGTAACAAATTGAATGTTAGAAAATCCCTACCTACCCTCGTAAGGCTTCCTGGGAAATGTAGGCAGCGGCACGCCTAGATTCAATGGACACCGGCTCTGCTGCTCTCACAGTCGCCCCACCAGCAACCAGGTAAGCACCCCAAAAGTGGCCATGGGTGGGGTGCGGGGTGGCAGCTGCAGCTTCCCCTGGAAAGAGAAGGGGCCATGGCCCTTTCTCTTCTGAGGGGAAAGATGCGATCGGGCTGTGAAACCTTGGAGGGGGGGCGGGGGGTTTCTACTTTGGCTTCCCTGACAAAGATAAGGGGTCATGCCTGCTTTTCTTGCCAGGGCAAAGCCAGGCAGGGCGGCAGCCGGCCGTGCCATGGGAGCTCCTGAAGGAGCCAGTGGCGCAGGCTGCCGGATCGCCCACCTGTCAGAGTGGCAGAGCATGCGCTCTGCCTCTCTGACAGCTAGGCAGGCGCCGGCAGGGCCGGTTTGGGATGGGTGCTGGTGCACTCGCACAGCACCCACCCCAAACCGTTTCCAAATCCGGCCCTGCCGCCGCTGCCCCACACGTGTGCGTACGTGCGGGGTCTCCGAGAAACCGTTCCTGTTTGGAACGGTTTCCCCTTTAAAAACGTTTCGCCATAAAACGGATCTGTTAGATCCGTTTTCGGCGGCATGTGAGAAAAGGCCCAATTTGTACAAATGTCAAAACTATTTGTACTAATGTCCCAAACATTCATATTTGTATGAATGAAACATTTATATTCGTATGAATGTTAATGTACAAATATCATAACATTTGATTCATGTACAAATGTCCAAATTTGTCTAAATTTGTACAAATAATGAATGTTATGAATATTCATGGACATCCCTAGTCTGCAGGCATCCAACGCCAACTATCCATACTTGGCATTGCTATACTGCTTTCTACATATGCCACATTTTATATTAAGAATGTGGGCATTTTTGCACCTTGTTTCAACAAAGGAACAGGCAAAGAACTGGGATGGATTAGGCATCCGCTCTTTGGAATGCCTAATCCATCCTCAATTTACTTGGCACTTCATTACATGCCGAGTAAGTGTGGTCACCGCTATAGTAGCGGCAATTGCCTCACCATGGTGACAGCCATGCACACTGGCCATTGCAACTGCAGCTGCACCACCCCACCCCACACATCCTTCACCTGGAAGTGGTGCGAAGGGTGTACAGCAAAGCACAGCGGCCGGGTCTATACAGCACTTTTTTTGCTACAACACTGCCCTTTGGCCGGGGAACTGTCCAGCACATGGTGTGAATGCTCTGTGCTGGAGCATCCCCCAGACTCCCCAATGGGCCAAGTGCTTCAGCTACACTTTTACACTACCAAAATGTGTCCCAGTGGTACACCCAATCATGGAGGCATGATGTCCACATGCATACTGGCTCTGGGCTGGTTGTAGACCTCAGTGTCAAGGCCTTGACTATGATAAGCCAGAGTGCCTTTTTAAGCACTCTAGCTTGATTCCACACTTTGAACAATGTGGGCAAAGCATGTTGAGAATGAGACCTGCCATAATCCACATTAGCATGTAGACAATAGGACCTTCTTCTGAGATTTATCCCAGAACAACCCAAGTTCAGAAACAGCTTGGGAGAATAATAATAATAAATTTAACTTCCAGTTGTAGCATGAGCATCTGACGCTATTTGAAATTTCTGAGACCACTTTTGTCTTCCTGATTCAGATTATTTGTATATAGAATTGGTTATGTGGGGGTGGGGAGATCACATTAGTTAAATATTAGGGATGTGCATGAATTTTTTTAAAAAAATTGATTCATATTGAATCGAATGCAAGAAAATTTGTATTCATTCGAATACTGTAGATTCCATCCAAATGTAGTAGGAGTTGAATTTGATACAAATGTTCAATCCCATACAAATGCTATACGAATCTCATACATATCCCATATGAAGCCCATATAAAGCTTCATACGAAAGTATCAGAACATTTGATTTGGATTCAAATGCCAATCTTTGAATATGCCATTAGATTCGAATTCACATGTCTGAATTTGGCCAAATTTGTTTGAATGTCAATGCTATGAATATTTGTGCACATCCTTGGTTTCTTCACTTCAAAGTCCACTATGAAGTCCAATCAAGTCACTTTGATTGCGACTGCACATTCCATTGTGCAGTATAAATGTGTCTGGACGCAGCCGATATATATGCTATGTAAGAAATTTGTAACAATATGTTCTTTAAAAAAATGACCATACTAAAAACCTAGCAGTCCGTGTTCATGAAAGGCAGATGCAGCAGAGTTATGCTGTTTTATTCATCTATAGCAATACATCTGTAAGAATTTGAAATGCCACAAGGCTGCTGCTATTTTGGTCACTTGAGACAAAAAAATGTCAAAAAAGGCAAAGTAAAGTGTTCCAGGGGACTGTTTGTTTTTGCACACTCTACATATTTCCACTGCCCTCTCATTGAATGTACGAGACCACTGTCACCTCTGTTGTGCCTTCGCCAGCATTATCTGGTACAAGAGCAGATCCACCAAATTAGTTGCCGCTGGGATCACTCCAGCTGCCAGCTCTGGTTTGTAGAAGGCTGCATCTCCATTATGCAGTATAGGCACCATTAATAGGCTCTCAAGGAAGCAGCTAACCATTGAGAGTAATGGAAACTGGCCTCATTTAAGGTACCTTTGGTGCACAATGGAGATGCAGCCATAGTTCATTGCTAACCTAGCATACCTGCTCACAATCACTTGTGTCGCAACAACAAAACCAAGTATATTCCTTCCTATACTTGTTAACATTCTACTGGACTTGGTAAAATGTGCAATACCCATCTTTACTGAGAAGGAAGTTGCTATTACTGGAATAAAGGATTGCAATCAAGTAAGTGAGAATAGCAACCCTATATATGATATTTTGGAAATTAAGTACCATTGTTTTATGGTGTTGTCTCTGCAAATTGTATGCAAGATGGCATCTCAGTTAAATATGCTGGTTAGAGCTTCTACAATTGGAATATTTGTATTTTGGTCAGGATTTGCAAATAGAAAGCAAACCCTTAGGTCATTTCCACACTTTGAAATTAGTTTAAGAAAGGAACTAAGATTCTCTCTTCTGCACCACTGATGGAGTCTAAAGGAAGCATCTTCCCTACCTAGTATGCTCCTTCGACATAGGATGGAGCATAGATCAGATCAAACTGGACTAGGAGGCCCAAAAGGGCCACCTCGTTCAGTATACTGGTATACGTCTTTAAAGAGGTCTATCAACTGCTGCACAGTGGCGGTGGTAAACCAGACCATGGATGCAGGCAGGCAGCACATGCCTCCATGATCTGGTGTATCAAATGGGATCCGTCTTGGTGGTGCAAAAAGTCATGCTGCTGAAATGGGTGCCACAGGAACTCCAAGACCAGCCACCAGAGTCTTCACAGCCATTGTGGGGGCAGTGCTAAAATGGCCATCCCAATGCAGATGGCCTTGTACCAGTCTAGGATGGATCTGTCCACTCTTGAGGCAGCTCACTCATAAGAGCTCCACCCTATACCAGAGAAGAGTAAGATAAGTGTGGAAATGACTTTAATTAGACAGCCTTGTCTTCTGCACAGAGAAGAATTGCCCACATTGTGCAGAACTTAAGGTAATTAGAACTAATTGAGAAGCGTAAACTGAATCAATTACTGAACAAGCAACTGAAGATAATAAACTCAAACTTGAATGTATTTAGTAGCTCAAAGCAGGTTGTATGTACTCCAATTTGTTCATTTTAACTCCAATTTGTCGAGGTTGTAAAGAATGAGAATCCTTGATTGAAATTAAAGTTAACACAAACTTGATAGGATGCATAATAACATTAGAGACATCTTTCAAATGCATTTAGGAAGCCAGCAGAGACTGGCATGCAGGTTTCTTCTAGGGATGTGCACAATGTTCAATCCCATACAAATCCCATACAAATCCCATATGAATCCCATCAAAACATTTCAAATGTCAATCTTTGAATGTGTCAAAAAATAAAAATAAAAATAAATCTTTGAATGTGTCAACATTCTATTCAAATTTGGATGTCCAAATTTGGCCAAATTTGTATGAATGTCTAATGTTACAAATATTCATGGACATCCCTAGATTCTCCATTTCAAAGTCTACCATGAAATCCAATCAAGGCACTGCAAGCTTCAACAGCCAGGAACAAAAGTTCCTGGCCTTGGAGCCCTGAAAGATTCATTTTGGTAGAGCAACTTGTTGCACCAACAAAATGCATCTCCATGTTAAACCAAAACATTGAAGTTTGCTACACTCACATTCCTCTGTGGTCTGGTTTATAAGGTATCCGAGACTAGGCAGGCATTTCTATGTTCCACCCAATTGCACTGCATCCAATTGAATATATAATGTATAATTAGAACAATTTTTTTCCTTAAAAAAAATTAAAGCTCATGTTATTTGCCAATCAAAAATCCATGCAGCTATTGAGCAAACCAATAATCAGATCTATAATACTGTATAAAATTCCAGTTTGACTGATCCATTTATTTCTATTAAAGGTTCACTCCCCATAAAGGAAAAAAAAAAAGAATTCATTACAAAAACACAGCAGAGGTCATCTGTAGATCCAGTGATATAAAGGGTAAATTAAAGCATAGGATGAATCTATAATGCTCCTCATAGCTATTTTATAAACAGAAGGATTTCTAAATCACATTTGCTGATCTGTAAGTGGCAAACTGATTAGGGAGAGGTACAAACAGATGCAGGAACATTACACTCTCTTATGACAGACTTCCTTGATATAATTCATCACACTCCCTCTGCCCTCATTCATCTTGCTTTAAAGATGTTGCAAAGACATTAATTAAATGCTTATGAGTGAACTGCAAGCCTTTTCATTTGTTCTCATTTTCTGGAGTAATTTCAGCTATCCTGACACAGTTGACCATAATAGCATCCTTGAGAGCTCTTGTAACATAATACACAAATAGTTTGCCATCCAGACTCCCTAAACGCTCATTGACATGATGAACTGCCATTATGGGACCAAAAGATTTCCTATTATTTATTTAGTCTACAAAGGAGCAAAGCCTAAGGTGTTGTTATTTTGTAACAGAAAATGTGCATTGCAGTAAACTTTTGCAATGGGATTGTGATACGATAAAGATATTGTTGGTTTGTCAAATGTCTGTCAATGGAGTAATCTCTTAAAATATAAGTAGATTTGTGTATCTACTGATTCAAAGTTGATACAAATAATAGAAGAGTGTGTTGTTTGTTTTACAAAGAGGTAATTTATGTGGCTCTCTAAGAGTGCAATCAGACAGAGCTTTTAAGTCATCCCTTTAAGAAAAAAGTGTCCCATTCCCAGATGCAGTTGTCCCAATATGTGGTTGGCAACCTACCTTATTTTTCCACACTGCAGCCAACATTTGCCTCTAGGTCAGGCAACGCCTACCCTGACAATGGTTGTTACCCACTGATTGGCCACTTAGTCGGAACCCCTTTTCTTTGCTTATGTAATTTTCTGCTCAACTTAGCTTAAAGGAAGAAACACCTTCAGTGCCATGAAATCCCAAATGACAAAGAGTGACCTTTTGGAGTCTTTGAGATAAGAGTAAGATGAATAAAGGCAGAAAATGTTTGTCATTTCAGACACATTTTTTCCTAAAGGACATTTCTTTAAGCATGTCTGATCACCCCCAAAATGAGGGTAGAGTAGAGTAGATCCAGAATGGCACTAAGGGTTCACTAAAACAGATAAATGTTGTCTATTACCATTTGATTTTCAGGTAAGGGGTAAGGCCAGGGGTGGGCAGATACGGCCTTCATCAAACTTTGATAAAACTTCAGCAAAGACCGGATAAATTCAGTTTGTGGGCAAAGGGGGGTGGCTATGAATGCAGATGCCTCTGCCTGTGGTTTATCTGGATCTAACTAATACAGATTAATTGAGGCAAATTCAGAAAGGGCCTCAGTTGCAAGGACACAATATTTTAGTGCTAAAGATATTCAAGTACAATGATTATTGATTTATAACTATTCCCTAATTTACTGCCCCCTTAAAGGAATTTCAAAATACATCTAACTCCTTGTTATCATTTAGGAAGGCTGTAAAAACATACCTTTTTGCCTTGGCCTTTGGCTGAGGAGATACATTCTCTCCCCAGTTATAGTTCTCATGAATACACTATGGAGCGAGCAGCTTATATCAGAATTTTTAACCAAGTACCTTGTTTTAATCTGTATTTTTAATTGTGTTTTTAATATGTTTTAATCTGTATTCTGTTCTTAATATGTTTTTAAATATGTTGTCTGATTTGTTGTTACCCGCCTAGAGACCTTCGGGTATGGGGCGGGATAGAAATGGAAATAAATAAATAAATAAATAAATAAATAAATAAATAAATAAATAAATAAACTCTCAACTGCTTTTGAAACAATGATCTTTAGGAGCAATGCATGAGATATTAGGTACCAATGAAGGGGAGGGAGTAAATGTTCTGGCTCATGGTATGTGAAATGCAGTCTTCATAGCAGAACAAAGATGAACTTCGGCTCTTGATTCTATAAAACTAGAATGCCTAAACTGAACATCACCTGCTGACACAAGAAGGCAGGGAAGCCTTCTTTTACTCATTGATCCCCTGATCTATTGAATGAATTTACTAGAAGATAAGTCATCTGACAGTAATTCAAAGGGAGGACACCCCAAATATTGAATCAAGTGTATTAGTAAATAAAGCCAGTAGATCAGGATGAGCATAGCTCTACACTCTGAGCATGGCAGAGAGTATTAAGGGTGTTTCTGCACTTACCACTTGAAATCCAGATTAAAGAAATCCAGGGTGATTCCGCACAGGGCATTAAAACACTAATAGACACACATACAGGACACATTAAAGACACATAAGAACTTGCCTTCCACACAGAAGGCCGGATCCTGGACTCTTCCTGGCGGCCACTTCCGCACAAGACCCGACCCTAATTGGGTCATGGCGCCAAAGAATCTTTTCTTCTTGAAGACTTCAAAAATTAGGTCTTCAATCTGTCCTTTGCCTTGATCCGCCCCTGACTGAGCCAGGTCATTTGGACTCACAACAGACAGCAGGTAGGTTCCAGGGTGCCTCTGCAGGGCTGAGCCACTTAGATCTAGGCAGCTTAACCCTGCAGAGGCCAACGATCTGCCCCGATGGGCCAGGGGATGTGGGAGACCTTGGTAGGCATGGTCTACCAAGAGACTCCACATCCCCCAGCCCATAGATAGCTGCAGATTGACCTTTCCCCACCCTGGGAAGGGGTGAGAGGAAGCCAATCTGGGTGTCTCCCTGACTGTTGCAGTCTTGATTGGACTGCAGCAGCCAGGAGCAAACCACCTCCCCACCCCACCCCACGCATGATCACTCACCTTACCGGGCCCAGGGTACAATCGCACAGGTGTGTGCATGCTCCCAGTAGACAGGACCCACATGGTCAGCCTGGGTTCCATCTACCAGAGTGCACAAGCCTGCACAGACCGCAGCAGCTCGCAACTCCGAGCCCAGCAAGGTGAGTGATTTGCGCAGGCCCGCCACCTGTTGGGCCGATTTTGGGCCAAGTGTGGCAGGGAGGGCATGTCCTGCAGCTGTCAGGGAGGGAGGCATGCAAATGCTTCCCTCCCTGGATGGCTGGGAACAGCCGGAATGCGCTGAGGTGTGTGGAGAGTACTTTTTAGTGCTCTGCTTTTGGAACGGATCTACAATGCGTCAGAATGCTTGAGGCGGCCTGGAATGGATCGGCCTCCCCATGAGAGGAAATGCTCCATCCCTGCGTGTCGTAGATGTGTTCCAAAACCCCTCATGCAAAAAGGTCTCAGATTGCTGGATTAGACGGGCTGTGGCCTGATCCTACAGGGCTCCTCTTATGCTCTTATGGAGCAGTTTTTCCAGTGTGAATTTGAACAAAATTTGTGTGTTTATGTTTTCTAAAATTAGGGAATGAAGGGGTTAAAATGTAGATGTACTTTGTCTTGCACTAACATAACTGGTATAATAATTCTTTCATTTCAAATTGATTGTCCTTTGAATTCTGGTATTTTCTGCAGTTTAACTCAGCTTAGGTGGGTTGCTTGACACACTACAAAGAAACGCTTTGACAGATTTAGGGATAACTTCTCAGGAAGCCAAAATGTGAGAACTGCTTGGTTCTGTTCAGAGTGGGAAGATCTTAATATGTTTCTTTGTGGCCTATTGTCAAAATATAATTCATTCTTCTTCGGTCTGTTGAAAAGAAATAGATATTCATTTTAGTCCAAAATGAAAAGAGATTTTTATCATTGAATTTGAGTGATAGATACAATTTTTCTTATAATGCAAGGATTGAATGCCGAAGAAACTTCAGTTCACTGTGACTAGTGCTATCAGATATGTCAATACTTAAAAGTTCTTTCCTCCCCGCCGGGTCAATGTCCCTATGTCTTTGTTAACAGAAGAGTTACTTTTCTAGTTGGAGCTCACCTGTTCCCCATTCAATGTCTGCAGAACTGCTTTCTGTGCTTTTCAAAAGGGACACAATGCATTTTGCTTATTATTCTTACAGAGGCACTTTACTGCAAAGTACATATCTGTGCGGTTTTGAAAATGCATTTTACAGTTGGCAACGTAACTGTGGAGGAAAAGATCAAAGTGACAGTGACAACTTTAATTTGGGTTATGGAGCCAGGGTGCGGTAGGGTCTTTCTGTCCTTGGTGTCACTCTTTACCAGCAATTGCACTAAGTTTGTGTTTGGTCATGGTCACACCTTCACTTCAAATCTTCTTCAGTCCATCTTTAGGGGCCTTTCTGCATTTGGTCTTATGCTGGAATATATCCTGGAATATATCCTGCTGTTAATATGCTAGTGAAGACCATGGAAGGCCCCAGCCAAGGTCTGCCAAAGTCTGTATTAGCATGTGGACAGCAGGCCCCTGTCCCAAGATATATTCCAGATTAAGGCCAAGTGCAGAAAGGGCTAGGTCTCACTCCTCACACCTCCTTTTCATTTCTATCCATTACATGTGTGGACTTTTCCTGCCTCTGTTTGGACTTTCCTAAATGGAAAGTCCACAAATAAAAGGGATATAAATAAAAAGGTGTGAGCAGTCAGACCTGAAGATGGATTAAAGAAGTTTTAAAGCAAAGGTGTAACCATGACTTTGGTGAGGTATACTCGAGGTCTCACCCATTGCTTGTCAAATCCATCCTAATTATAAATATTTTAATAAATAAATAAATAAATAAATAATAAATTCCTGCTAGTCCTTAACATTGAGGACTACCAGGGAACCCATTTTGGTGTGCACCTAAGTATATCACTGTAATGGGTTCCCTGGGGCAGGCAATGCTCATTCTTCGCCTTTCAGAGTCAATGCCAAAGTTTGTGTGAGCTTTGGGTCCTGTACAGGGGTTGGTTTAGATCAGCGCTATTGCGCCAAGGAAATGTGGAAAGGCCCATAGATTACTGACTTTAAACAGGACCCTGCAGTCATAATAATTAGGGATGTGCACCAACATTCATAACATTAGTTATTCATACGAATTCGTATGAATTTCAACATTCGTATATGAATCAAATGTTGAATCACTTGTACATTGACATTCGTACAGATATGGATGTTTTAGAACATTCGTATGAAGCTTCGAAACATTCGTAAAACAGGGAGTTGGGAAAGCAGCTGTGCCAGTCACATCTGCAACGGATCCAGAGTGAATTCAACATGGTTTGAGAGTGGATTCAAAGTGGATTCAGGATGGATTTAACACTTTCAGAACAGATCTGTCATGGGAGATGTAACAGGTATGTATTGGATACATATCAGATATGTATGCTTTGGTGTCATATATTTGTACAAATTCATACAATTACATTAGTATCGAGTAGAATCCTACCACATTGGAAGGGGATCTATTTGAACGAATACATATTTTCTTATATTGGATTTGGTATGAACTGAATGAAAAAAAAATCATTTGTGCACAACCTTAATAATAATTCCAAATTATTATAGGAGTGCCTTTAAGATGGCAACTCAAGTTTGCATGGAACAACGTTGTGCAGGCACAGTGATCCTGTATTTGTGTCTTCAACCTAACATGCCATCTTCATTGTGATATTATACACAAGGCCGATGTAGTGCAACCTGCTTTTATCTGCATGGTCATCTGGGAAACAGGAAGCAATAACACAACAAGGAGCAGGCTCATTTTGTGCCCACCTTGCTGGTAAAGAAAGGATTTCACCTTACTCATAGTAGCCAAGTAGCTTAAGAGCTGAAAACAATCCTGCATAGTTCAGTTTCCACAACTGTTGCATGATGTTGGCACAGATTAATTAGAAATATAGCACCTTATTTTGCTAGGAGGTTCTTGAGCATTGTATGGTGGCTATGCAGCATACCAGATGTAATCATGGGGTTTAGAGGTCATCTAATATGCAAAGGAACACCTCTTCCCATATGGACCTAGGATCTGCCCTTTGACTGTGCCACCCCTTTAGTAATTAAGGGGGTGGGGACATATGTCATGGTACTCTCAGTGATAAACCCCAGACTGTGGAATACCTTTCCCTCTGAGATGCACTCATGGTATGTATCCTGGGCTTTGGCTGAGGGAGCATTATGCCCACCCAATGCAGGCACTGTCATTGGGCCTGTTTGCACTCAGTCATATTCTGGAATATCTCAGGATGGAGGTATGTTGTCTGCATGCTAATACAGACTCTGGCAGGCCTGACTTGTGGCCTGCTGTAGCCTGCACTAGCGTGTGGACAGCAGGGCCCTATTCCAGGATATATTCCAGAATAAAGCCAAGTGCGAACAGACCCATTGTCTTAGCAAATTTTATCCATTTTTATAGTGACCAGGCCTGAGACCTTCGGTTATAGTCCCTATTCTGGAATATAATCCAAAGTAAGGCCCAGTGCTTACTTCTAAGCAAATTTGCAAAAGATGGCACTATTGATAAAAAGCAAAACAAAACATGAATACTTCTCTTCAGAAATCTCCGCTGGATTTTGGATGTTGCCTCATTTCTGAAAGTGTTACATGTTAGGATTATTTAACACCTTTCCTCAGCTCTAATGTCTAATTTGGAATGATAGGCAAAATATGGATGTAAAAGTTTAATTGCTTATATGTCTTTATCCTGACATTCCCCCAAACTCTTCTCCTACCTCCTTGCTGCCAGTTTTATACTCACAACCATCTTGTGTGTTCCAAGAAAGTGACAGGCACCTGCTCACCCGCTGAAGTTCAATGGCTAAGTGTGGATTTGAATGATGGGCTCCCAGGTCTATAGACCTTATGCAACATTGCCACAGAGACCTGTATTCAGTGCTAAAGCAAAGCACACAAAGCAGTCTTAACATAGCAGTGTGCACATATCTATTAATAAAAAAGTGCACACAAAAGGAATATTGACGCCAGCCCGTTGGATGTCATTAAGATTGCTTTCCTGTGGTGATTCTCAATAAGCTTGGATGTGTTAAATAAGAAAGCCAGATGAAGGCAACTCAAATAAATTGCATAACTACACGTTGTGGGATTCATTTTAGGCGTTCTCCAGAATTTTCATCAGGATAAACGCACAGAGCAATGGAGGAAGGCATTGAGGAAAGGTTTTCATTACTGAAATCTCTGGAGCTTTGATTGTTGGTAAATGCAGCTGTATCGCTAGATAAAATAAGACAAATGCCCCAGATGGTGCACGTGGATGGGTAATGGAGTCGTGGTGATGAGGTACTAGAGAACAGAACTGCAAATGCCATCAGATTGGTCTTGCACTTGCAAATCTAGACTGGCATATCCAGGGTCAGTAGAACCTGATGACTCATTACCCTTTGTGGTTCATAGAAGGTTCAGGGGTTGGTCTGATGGCCCTTTGCATGGCCACTCACACAAAGAAATAAGGGCAGAGTAGCCCCGAGCCAGTGCAAGACAGGAGGAAGAGAGACCTAGGCATGGGGCAATATGACAAAGTCTTAATGGCAAGACAACAGAGAAGCAGAACTGGCTTGTTCTTAGCCAGCATGTGGCTGGTGGCTGGTGGGGTAGGCAATAAAGCATCTCTGAATAAGCATCATCATAGACAGAGCTGATTTATAGACAGAGGTGTTAACTTTGACTTAGAAGGCACTAAATGACTTGGATCCCAAATATCTAAAGGAACACCTTCTCCTATATTGACTTACCCGTTCCTTAAGATCTGGAAGGGGGACCCACTTGGTTGTCCTACCACCTTCTGTAGTAAAAGGAGTGGGCACCTGGGAGAGGGCCTTTTCAGTGATGGCCCCCAGACTATGGAATAGTCTCCACCTTGAGGTGCATCAGGACCCTTCACTGCATATGTTTAGGAGGGCAGTGAAGATGCATCTCTTTGCCCTGGCCTTTGGTTAAATGGGAATATACTGTCTCTTCTCACTTTACAGTCAGACACTGTTGTTGTTTTAATATATGTCTCATTTTAAATGTTGTTACCCATCCTGAGCCCTTCAGGTATAGATCAGGACAGAAGAACAAATAATAATAAATAAATAAATTTTGGTGACACGTGCCTAAGGCTGAAGTTTTGGACAAACCCACATGAAAATTGACCCCACTGGACATAGTGGTTTGTGTGCAAACTATCCAACTCTAAATTGGAACAATGTGGAAGAAGAAAGGGGGAGTGGATAAGCTCTAGCCTCCTTGCCATAACTTTGCCTATATAGATCTGTTCTTGAACTCTGCTATGCAATTTGAAACTGGAAGAAGAAAGCATTAGGTTTTAACAATGACCTGACAAATCACCATACCTATTGGAAATAGAGAAATAACGAATAAGATTATTTGTTCACTCTTTTCAATCTGTGTGGTTGTTTTGGCAAAAATTAGTGGTTTACTGTCCCTGCCCTGGTAGATTGCTGTCGTGTATTGCTGCCTGTAACAAAGGACAGAAATATTGCTTTTAAATCTGATTTTATTTGCCTTTAACTAGATTTGGTTTCTTCTGTAATGCATCTGAAAGTGGACCAAAACTGGATTTAAACTTAGGTGTGAATACAGCAGGTAGCAAATTTCCTCATGAGCTGTGCAGAAGACTCTTATTATAAAGTAGCGGAGTGCATGAAAGCAATTTTTGGGATTTGATTTGATTTGAATTGAATCTCTGAAAATTCAATTCGATTTGAATCTCTGAAAATTCAATTCGATTTGAATCTCTGAAAATTCAAATTTATCCACATTCGACTTGAATTTGCTTAATTGCTTAATTTGCTATTTGTTCAAATTTTTATTCAAATTTGCACTTATGAATGTCAACAACATTTGTATGTGCCCTCACGCATCATTACACATTCTGTATGCATATGTATGCATCCCATATTTATCCTGCATGCATTCCATTTTTGTCCCGTACAGATCCGTACAAATGCATACAGATGCGGGAAAGACGCATACATGCAAGTGCACATCCGTATACGTAAGAATGTCTGAATAATTCAAATGGATAGATCCAAAAATTCAAACTTCATTTGAATGTTTAAATTCAAATTTAGAAACATTCGGTTTGAATTCCAAATGTCCAAATTCAAATGAATTTGATCAAATTTTGAATGTTTCGAATATCCATGCATAACCCTATTACACAGTACTGCTGGTAGTGTTGTCTGCGGCCTGCCACTGTCTTCCTGTCTTCTTTCTCCAGGCTCTCTCTCTCTCTGACTGCATCCAGACTAGGTATGTGCACAAATATTCAAGAAATTTGAATTTGGACACTGAAAACGGGATGTGTACAGGATAAAAACTGGATGAATAATGTGTATGGGTGCACACAGATGCATACGAGATTCGTATAATCAAATACGTATCAAATATTTGTATCAATAGATACAAATGTATTCATATTTGTTCAAATGTCCAGATACTGATTTTTCTTTATTCGTATGAATTCAAAAATTGTGTTCATGCATACTCCTAACCCAGCCACCAGTAACTTATAATGCTGTATTTGGAGGTTTTGGAATAAAGCATGGGTATTTTGGAATACCTAAATATAGTGGAATAAGTACCTGGCCTCTTTCTCTCTTACTCATGCACACAGTTACACAATGAAAAAAGCTCAGGAGAATCATAGATAGCAGTAGTGACCGATGGCTTTCAGGGCAGGTAGACACAAATACTGGCTGGAGAATCTCTGAGCATGAAAACACATGCCATCTCCTGACCACATCTGCACCCCGCCCAGATCGATAAGTCATTTGCTTTCTTCTTGGAAAAATAAGAAAATATTTAACAGCAGCAGCAACAATACTTTGTTACAAAGTTTTCTCTTGCAGATTATCTTTTTGGTAATACCAGCAATCAAAAACATCTATTCTACAGGTAGAATCTTCTCAGCAAAGCTCAGGAAGGCTTAGAAGATGAAATTTGTGAGGTTAGATTATCCCTCCTTCCCCCCCCCCCCACTGCACTTATCAGAAGCAGACATTTCAGAACATTTTGAAAGAGATTTAGGTGTGAAATTGATCTGTCTGCTTGCATTTGGGTGGCCAGCATGCTTATCAGAATGACATATAGTCTCAGTATTTTTGAACTTTGCCTAAGAAGGAATTCAAAAGGAACATGAAATCTAGGCGGGCAAAAGAAGGAAGGGCACTAATTTACTTTAGAAACTTTAAAACACATGGCATTTAGGCTGCATCAATTGCGGTATAAATCAATTACTGCTAATAATACAATTTCATCATCTTTTAAAAGATAAAAAAGAAAGCAAACAAGGATGTCCTTTCTCTCTCTTTATCTGTTCTAGTTATGGAATTAATAGCTAGCAGGATTCATAATAATGATAATATACAAGTTTTCCTTTAGGCTATAACATAGTAAAACTTAATTTATATGCAGATAATATGCACAGAAGCCAAAAAGTTATATTAAAACCTTGCAAGAATGCCACATCTCTATGTTAACTTAAACAATTCACAAGAAGTGTTTTTGAATATTAATTCTAAATATCAATTTTTGCAAAGTCACAGGAATTAAATTATGACTAAAATGTTTTAAATTTTGTTTATTATCATTGAGAAATATGGAGTGTTTTTTTAAATGAATTATTTCTTGGAAAGAGAAAGAAATCTATATTGGGTAGAATTTCCACTTTTAAAATGGTGGTCCTACCCATGTTATGTATTTCAAATGGTTCCAACTTAGCTCTATTCCAAAAGAAAGAGAGAGAGAGAGAATGAGGAAAAGAGAAAAAAACAATTGACCTACTTGTCTCTGGAGGTTAAAAAAATGTAGAATTGTTCAATGTAGTACTGTTATATAGAAGAAAAGAGTGTTTCCCTTTGTGTATTGATGCCTTACAGTTATGCATATTTATTTAAGAAGAAGATATTACTGATTACTGTTGGTCACATTTTGAATTTAAAGAATTGCCCAAATTTATGAGTTACCCACTTTTAGTAATTGTACCAAATAAATAAGATTACCAATCCATTTTTACATTGCACATATGAAGAATGGTCAAGATGAAGGTGAAAAATAATACACTATTCATCTCCAATTATTCTTCTAATTTTATTTAATTAAAAGGTTTTCTCCCAATTCCATGGGTCTTGGGAATCTTAGGTCTAGAATGAATTAAGAAATATCAGGAAATTTCTCTTGGTTCAAAGTAATAGCTTTTAACTAAATTTTATAATCTAACATTATGGAACAAGCTCATAATAATCAGTTAACAATATATGAAAAGAAGTTTAAGGGTGCTTCCGCATTTGCCACCGAGAAATGGCTCTAAGGAGAGCTGTTTCTCAGCAGTCCAACCTCCTAAGGATCCGTCTCTATTTCGGATGGATCTGAAGGGCCCTCACTTGTCCGCACATGTGAGGGAAGGTTGGATCGGGCAGCCGGATCACCTGGGTGATGCGCGGAAGCCACAGCACCCATTCCAAATGGCATCGGGCCGTGGGACTGGAGCATGCAGCTGCCAGTCACCATGGGTTTTCGGTGGTGTGCGATGCTTGGTGGAGGGCAGAAGGAGACAAACCGTCCTGCTTCCACCCACCCCAAGATGGCAGCCACCGGGATATCCATCCCTTCACCTGGGCATGTGTGGAACTGTCCTGTTTCCACACAAATCCAGGTGAAGGGATGGATTGAAGACCCCAATTTAATCCAGTTTTTGGTGGTGAGACCCATTTTAGAAACTGACCTCGCACACCGAAACGCAGAAGCGGCCACCAGGAAGGGTTGCTAATCTGGTCTGCAATGTGGAAGGGAATAAAGTACGTGTGTTAAATGGGTCTTAACTGTGCGGAACTACCCTAAAATGTTTATATATCTTTCCCCAGGTCAGGTTAAAAATCTACATCAAATATAGTTAAAATTGATGAGAGGGACATTAATGGTTTAAGTATAAGGATGTGTACGATTATTTGTCACATTCAAAATTCACAGGAATTCATCTGAATTTGGACATTCATATCTGAATGAAATGTTGGTACATTTGAAGATTGACATTAAAATATGAATTGAATGCTTCAGTCATATGAAGCTTTGCTACATTTGTGAACCTGGGGAGGCGGGAAAGTGGTTGCTATAGTCATATCTAAGATGGATCCAGAGAGGATTCAAAGTGGATTGAGAGCAGATTTAACACACTCAGAGTGGGTATGTAGGGGATATTTAGGGATTCATAGGTGATTCGTAGCAGAGATCTGAATCAGATTAATATCATATATTTGTATTGGATTTGAATCCTACCATATTTGAAGCAGATCTATTCAAATGAATATGATTTTTTTCCATTCAATTAAATACAAATCAAATACGAAAAAACATCCACACACATCCAATATTTAAATATAATGTGGGAAATGGACTTAGACTATATAAATTTGAACAATGGTTGGGAATAATGCAACCACAAAACATTCAGAAACAAACTCCCAAGAACGTAGCTCTTTTAATAAAAGTATTATATAAATTTTACCATACTCCAAATTCATTATCTAGTCTATTATTGAATATCCTATCAACTTGTTGCCAAAGGTGCAATAGCACTGATTATTACAAACATATATGTGATCATGTAAATATGTAGAACACTTTGGTCATTAATAAAGGAAAAAATGCTAAAAACATTTCAGGAAAATGTTACTTTATCTGCATGATGTCTTTGCATAATATTTATGGTCTTTCCATATCCATTCCTAATAAACAGTTAATTCATAATTTATTAATTGTCCAAAAAGAGTAACATAAACCCCATCTACATGGAACTTTTTTGTTTCTCTACTGTCCCTCTATTGTCCCTCTTTTGCAGCAGACTTTAAAAATGCCATTCAATTCTGGAATAAGCGTCCGCATGAGGCTCAGCAAAACACGTGTTTAAAACGCACCTACTACCCCCAAGGCAGCGTGTTTTCTTTGCCCACATCTTTTTCTCCTCTCTGTTTGATAGGGTGCTGGCAGGAACGGGGAGGGACTGTGCTCTGCGCGGCCACAACCAGGAAGAAAACCCCTGACAAGTCCAAAAGGAAAATAGCCATGGGTATTCACAAGTTCTCTCCCATGCCTGCAAAACCCACCAGAAACATTTATCACTTTGGGATCCAGAGCTTGCTTCCAAAGATAGTGATTTCACTGTAAAAATTCACCCCATACAGCAGCGGTTGCACTGTAGCAATCCACCCACTTCACACCTGATAACAATGATGCAATTCTGTGCAATTCTGGCTCTTTAAAAGTTCTGACCTTTAGGAAGGGAAGGGAAGGGAAGATGTGAGATGTCTGGGAGATCTGTGAATGTTTAAGGCTGTGTGTGCAGGCGGCAGCGACGGCAGAGCCAGGGTGGTTTTTTTTTTTTTTTTTTTTGAGATCTTGTAACATAATGAATTGCTTCCACAAATCTCTGTCCGCCTACAGTTTTCTTGCATTCAGTATAGATCTTGAATACTGGCTGTGGATGAGAGGCAAAGAGAGAGAGAGAGATGATTTTATTCCATTTTACTAAGCATTTATTCTTTAGTACCAATTCAGTCTCTTCTTCTAGAGATGTTCCAACAAGAACCAGTTCTACTCAAATTTGGGGTCTTTGGTTCAAAATGAAACTGAACTACTACCAGTTTCAGGTTCAAACTCAAGCCAAACTAGTGGGGTCCAATAGAACTAGTTGAAGACTCCAGTTCAAATCAAATTGGTGTATGCTCAACATTCACTTTACTTTAAAAGATCTTACTTTTAAGGGTTAAATTTCATGTTCAACTGAACAAGGGTTTGAGAAATCCTAACCTTCACAAAGGTATCAGTGATTTTATTGTCAAAGTCTCCTTTAAAATTCTTCTCTCTGACTCTTCAGGTATAAAATATTTCATTTTTGCAGCTCAGCACATTTTAAATGCAGTCCAGAGAAAGTTAGGCATGCTTAATTCCATTTGAGATCAATCAGATTTAGGTACTTAATTGCAAATTAAATTATCATTGATTTCCAAGTTATATTTCATTGCTCCCTTGATTTTTTTCTGCCTTTTCTTTGTTCTTTCGGATTATGCTTTTGGCAAATTAATTTCTTGCTTTGTTCTTTTTTTCTTTTAACAAATTATTCACCTCTCATGAGTCTCAAATTTGGACCTCCATGATTCCACGTGGCATTCACGCCTGGCAGGCAGTCACAGGGCAGCCATTTTGTGGGCTTTCTGAGCTCCAAGGGTGACAGCAGAGGAGGAGCATCAGAGAAAGTCACGCCAGCCCACCAAAATCGGGCCAATGAGAATTGCCGAATTGCAGACTAGAAAAAGTGGTGGCTCGTCTTGTTTTTCATCTCTTGTCTTGGGCAGAAGGGGGATCAGGGAATCTTGTTCTGAACCAGCATGTGTTAGGTCTCTCCTCTTGGGTAGAGAAGAGAAGAGAGGAAGAAGGTCTCTCTTGTGAAGAGGGAGATTGGGGTGCACAAGATGAAGGTGAAAATAATACACTATTCATCTCCAATTATTCTTCTAATTTTATTTAATTAAAAGGTTTTCTCCCAATTCCACGGGTCTCTCCTCTCGAAGACAGAGTAGAGCAGAGCTCGGGGAGGCAGATTGGGACTGCTGCAAGGACATCTTTATTATTTGGGAACTTATCTTACTTCAGGTTAGACAAGAGCCTGAGAGGGAAGGACTAAGATCAGTTTGTGCTTCCTGTATAGCTTACCAGGGACTGTTGGCTTACAGTGGAGCTTAGTGAAGGGAGCGGGACAGTTTATTAATTACAATATCTTTCTTTTCAAGCAACTGAAGAACATTTAAGTCACACTACACACTTGCTTCTTTATTTTTCCTTTTCTAACAATAAACTATGTTTGTTTTACAACTGAGTCAGTTGGCTGCTTTAAGGGAGTCTGATACACAGACATATACAGCAGGACACCAGTGGGGGGAAACTGATTGGCACACAGCCCCAACAGAGCTGGTAGGTGACCTGGGTGCTCAGCAGCTCACTCACTTCCTGTGTTGCTCTGTGGAGGACGAGGAGGGAGGGGCTGGGCTGAGTCTCCATATTCCATGTTCTTCGTTGGTCCTAATATCCCTGGCATTCTCATTTCTTGTATCTTATTTGTTTTTTGTTGTTGTTTATGTTCCTTTGTTTTGTTTGCTTTTGTTAAAGTGTCTTGAGCAGTATCTGGAAATATATATAACTATACTGATGGCTTGATTGATAAGACAGTAGTTTTGGTAACTAGTCTGTCCCACAAGGCTGTTGTGGTTGTGCCTGTGGTTGTGCTGTAAGTGTGCATTGGAAAAGAGAGGGAGAAGGAAGAGATAATATACTGTCAGCACAATAACAGTATTTACTGAAAGTCTGCCTAACACTTATTAATGAAAAAGTTATAGAAGAGGAAGTTGTCTAGATTGTGTGGAAGAAGATGGGGTATGTGTGCAGCAAAACATAGATAAAATCTGTGCATCGAAGAGAGTAGTGTATATTATCTCATTACTGACTATTATAAATGCCATATTTCTTACAGTCTAGTAGTCAGTATAAAAACCTGTAACAGAAAGTTCTTGGCTGTTTTCTTTCAAGTTTACAATTTAAACAAATGGAACCCAATTTTCTTGTCACTTGCATTGATCTGGAGCTTCCAAATGTTGAAAGTCTATGCAATTTACTTGAGTGAAAGTTAGGAGATTTTCTGCATTACTTTTGGGGAAGGAAAAAGCATTACCGACAGGAGTCATTAGGATTTTTTAAATAATAAAAAAACGAATCCTTCCATTATAGTCAAAGTTGCTTTGATGGATCATGAAAACCGAAATTCGTTTTCTTTCTTTATTTTGTAGTCTGTGTGCATAAAAGTCTTTTTTAAAAATCTGTCACAATCTATGAGTTAAATAAGTTTTATAATCACACACCAATCCCTTCAAATTGATGGTTTGTCAGCATGTAACATCAGGAATATTTTAAATGCAAATTGATAGTGTGGAAACCAGAAGCCATCGAGTTAGATGATAACAGGGGGGCTTTTCACACTTGATTGACTAGTCAAGGCAGGGGGAGCTCCTGAATGGTGCATCTGCACCTCGTGGAGCTGTTCCTTAACTGAAAAGAGCTCCATGCATTTGAGAGCATCCCAAGACAGTACAGGTGTGAAGGAGTTAAAACTGCTCCACACCTATATCAGCCACCAGTGACAGCCCAGTGAGTTCCTATTTGCACGTGAAATAGATGGGGCCAGTGGAACATGGTTGATGACATGCTGCGTTGCCTGAGAACCCCAGGAACAGTTTTACTCAGGTGTGCTGGCACCGTTGCCAGGGATCCACAATAGCTGCCATCATGGCATCCATTCACACTGTGGTTAAGTTTCTGGCACTTTGCCCTGCTAGACAATTTTGCTCTGCTCACAAACTTCTAAGACAGAACGGCTTATTCATTAATTCGAATTGAGGTCATACCAGTGCTGGTCACACACATGTCATCCTCAGGCCATCCCCACTTTGGGCTGCATTGCTCACACCTTTCTGCACAATCAACCTGAGCCTCATACACATAACCCTTGGCTCTCCACCTCTTTTGCTGCATCAAATCTACCCCCTTTCTAATTGGATGTTGTTCTGTTACTCAAGGGAGGTGAGGGTGTGTGTTTGCAGTTCTTTTTTAAGCCTGCTCCCTCATCTCCACACACATCCTTCCTTTTTATGTACTTTTCTTCTCCATGAAATTAATTTTGAAAATAATAATACATTTGAGGAAAAATACTAGATAAAGGAATCATACACATAAACTGAGGAGAGAAGGGAAGGTGCCTGATGAACTCCACACATACTGATTGAACAAAGGAAAAACTGGACCCCACCCATCAAAGCATAATTCAGCCTCCTTTAGTCCATTCTCCTGCTCACACTTTGAGGAAACAAAGGGCCTTTCTGCACGTTCCGCCGAAAACAGATCTAAAAGATCCATTTTCCGGCAAAACGGTTTTAAAAAAGAATCTGACCCAGATAGGGTCAGATTCTCGGAGGTCCCGCTCGTATGCACCTGCGCGGGGTGGCGGCAGCAGGGCTGGATAGGGAAACGGTTTGGGATGGGTGCTGTGTGGCCGCACCAGCACCCATTCCAAACCGGTTCTACCAGCGCATGCCCAGCTGTCAAAGACGGAGAGCACATGCTCTCCGTTTGACAGCTGGGCCGCCCACCAGCCTGCGCCATTGGCTCCTTCAGGAGCTCCCATGGCGCGGCTGGCTGCCGCCTTCCCTGGCTTTCCCCTGGCAAGAGAAGGGGCCATGGCCCCTTCTCTTTCCAGGGGAAGCTGCAGCTGCCACCCCACACCCCACCTGTGGCAGCGTGGTCACGTTTGGGGTGTTTACCTGGTCGCTGGTGGGGCAACCGTGAGAACAGCAGGGCCGGCGTCCATTGAGCCTAGGCGTGCTGGAGCCTACATTTCCCAGGAAGCCTCACAAGGATTCTCCCTGTTTGACAACTGTGCATGCACCGACAATCCAGCTCCCCCCCCCCAGTCCAGAAGTGTTCATATCCAAACCAGTTTAAGGGGAAAAGCCAGATGTAAGACCTGATTTTTTCACGTCTTACATCTGGGTAGTATTCGGCAGCAAAACCAGTTTAAGCAACCGGTTTTGCGTGCCGACGTGCGGATGTGGTGTCCTCAAAGGGACCCTAATTGGGTTCCCTATGTGGAAGCCACATCGTAATCCTTCCCGCATCTGGCTCTAATTCCGTTTTTAGAGCCTGTGCGGAAAGGCCCAAAGACAGCCTAGAATGCAAGGATGGGCTGAGTCCTTATCAGTCCTCTAAAGCATGACTCCAGGTTAAGACAGTCTAATGGGGGTAGGCTGGCTTGGAAAGTGACTTAAATAAAAATCATGTGAGTAACATGACCTGAGGATGACCTAAACCACTTGTGTGACCATGGCAATGTGTGGATTTCCTCAGGAACCCTGGACATTTTCTTCTAGAAGTTTGTGAATTCCAAGAGGCAAGTAGTGAAGATATGCTTAACTGTAACTCCTTTCTACAGTCACAATGAACCCTGATGCATTGTTTTAGGTTGCATCCGCACAAAAAATAAAAAATAAAAACCAGCTCAAAAGCAGCTTAGTGACAGTGACATCCATAGCCTGGTGCTTTAATTCACATGAAAAAGCCAGAAAATGTGCTTCTGAAATGCCTTCTCTGGCCTTTAATGTGGGATGGGAACACTAACATCTGCATACAACCATGGCTAAGCTGCTCTGAAGAACTTCCTTTAATTTGTGCATATGCAGCCATGCTGCATTTGCTGTCCTTTTACTAAACGTGTTACTTGTGAGTAGGGATGCCAGACAGAGCAATATAAAGACCTCCAGTTTCATTGAATGTCGCATCATAACTGACATTGGCAGGCGGGATTTCATGCCAGAACGAGCTGCATTCCCATTTCCAAATAGTTCCGCCCACAGTCATTTTTGTTGTTCCTATTAAATACTATGCTTGTTGCTTCCATAGTTCAAAATTACTTGTGCAAGCAAGAGAAGCCATTTGAAACATTATACTTAGGCAATTTGTACAAATTATGAAACCTAGGCATGCAAAGTGGGATAAATTATTGCACTTTTCAAATGTACTCAAGAGGTAAGCAGAATGGATCAGACAAGGGAAAGAGTGAACAGAAGATGGATTAGACCAGGTACATTTTGAATGTCTCTACTTATGAATCATCATGGAGGAGTTTGTACTCTGAAAACCAAACTGTATATATATTTATAGCTGGCAAAAGTGCCTTCTCCTGTCCCTGGGGCAGGACACATGCCACCCACACGTCCCTGTTTCATCTCACTCTATGAAGATGAGTACTCACCTTTGAAGGGCAGATGTCCATCATATAAAAAATGGCACAATAAGTCAGTCCCATCACCAGTGTGTCTCCATACGGCAGCAGCAAAAATGTCTGTGCAGGCCCTCTAGCAACCTCGTCAGAGTATCATATGGTACTGGGGGGACCTTGGGCGTTTGGACAGTGTACTTCTGCCTAGGGGTGTGCACGAATGCAATTTTCAACATTTGATTTGTAACAAAACAAATATTAAAAAATCTGAATTCATACGAATAAAGAAAAATGAATGTCTGGGCATTCAAACCAATATGAATACACTCGTATATATTTGTACAAATATTCAACACATATCCAATGATACGAATCTCGTACCCATCCGTACCCATCCCATTTTCATCCCGTACATATTATTCATACAAATAACTCAAAATATTTGTACCCGTACAAACACTAAAGTACCAATGTCTGGACATTTGATTTGTATACAAATGTCCAAGTTCATATGAATAATGAATAATACGAATATTCATACACATCCCTACTCCTGGCACATGTGAATGCAATCTCAGTTGTCCTCAGTGATGAAGTATTCCTCTTTTGCTCTTTTCTTCCCTTTTATTTTAGCCTTGGTTGTCTGACCTGTCATAAGCACTGTAATACTGTTCAAACTTCAGGTAGCAAAGAGTGAGGAGAAGAGCACATTCCAAGAATGCTAGGCAGTCTTTTATTGCTTGCTAGAAATAAAAAGGTAACTACTGAATCAAGAAAAGACTTTGGCTTTAGTAAGGACTTTTTTTTTGAAGCAGGTTTTTTAAAAGGTATCTTCCCTCCCTCTTTATACTTTTTTTCCTATTAAAATTATTGTTGTGTGTTTCTGGCCATAGTAGAGTAAAAGAGTAACTCCAGACGAATACACATCTATCCTAAAAACGTCCCTCAAATCTTAAATTGCTTATTAAACTCTAATTACATTTAACGTTAGCCTTTTATTTAACCTCAGATTTATGAAATACAGAAAAGACCTTAGGGTTTTAGGCAGTAATATAACTGTCACATGTTAAGAGTAAGTATTTCAAGTGGAAAATTAATTTTGATTACTCACCATTTAAAAATGGTTTTTAATAAGTTGAATTACTTATTGCAAAATTAAATTCATTACTGGAGAATGTAACTTGTTAGTCTATTGAAAAAAGCCAAGCAGTGGAGCACTTAGGTAGTGTTAACACTTGGAAGCTTTAATCTTACAGGGTGGTTCTGTAAAAAAAATAAGTTGTAACTCTTATTACTATTGTCTGGATGCCTCCTGATGCCAGCCAGATATACCGGTAGCAAGCGATAATTCAGAATATTGCCCCTCCACCATTTTCACTTGCTGGTTTGACAGAACCTTAGCCAGTGTAGAATACATGGAACTGTGTGTCACCACTACTGTGAAAGTGGAGCCATCTGTTTCAACCAGAGCACATCTTCCGTGAACAGAAATGATGCTGACCCCTTTCAAAAGGTAGGTATAAGCACTACTGCTGGGAAACCCACGCAAGTGCTGGGGTTTTGTGCTTTTTATGGGAAATATAGGGGACCCTATGGTGGGGTTACTACAGATATATGCGGCAACCCCAGCATAGCACAGCCATAATGGTGCCATATTTCTCCCATTGAGACAGGTCCTTGGTTTCCTGTCCTTTAACCAGTTACGAATCCAAGACCAGACCTGCATTCTTAAGAGTTCATTCAACATCTTTTGATGTGGGACTTTGTCAAAAGTTTTATGAAAGTCCAGATAAACATTGTCAACTGGATTGCCTTGATTCATGGGCTTATTAAACAAGTTAGTAAGGGAAGTTTTACCTTTGCAGAAGCCAAGATTTTCCTTCAAGAATGCTTGGTCCTTTACATGTGCACAAATCTTATCTTTAATGATGTTTCTACCACCTTGCATGGAAATGATGTTAAGCTAACTGGTCTGTAATTTCCTGGATCACACTTGGATCCCTTTTTGAAGATTGGTGTTACATTTGCTACCCTCTGGTCTCCAGGCACAGTTATATAGTTTGGCTGGAAGATCAGCAGTTTCACATTTGAGTTCTTTAAGAACTCTCTTGAATGTCATCTAGCCTTAGTTTATTAAGACAAATGAAGATCTGTCCCCTGGTTACTTCTATACAATGTTTTGTCTTGCCCCCTCCTTCCTCCTCGGATCTGAATTACCTATCCGTACCTAAAGTGTGCTAAATGGGTGTGAAAATGACACCACATATAACGTGGGCTTAATGGGCGTTCCACTGTGAAAACGCATCCTTTTAGGATGCGTCCGCACAGCAGAACAGTTCCTACCCAGGGCCCTCCCCCGGCCCACCACGATTGGCTCCTCAGAGCCAAGCATGGCGAGCCTGGGGACTCCTACCTTGCGGCTGGCCCTCACCCCAGAAGCAGCGGATCACCGCTTCTGGAGCCAGGGGGAGCTTCCCTAAACCCCTCCCTAGCCCACCCGGAGGGGAGTGGGTGAAATCCCCTCCTTACGTGCTCCTCGTTGCCCTGATTCTGGCAGGAGGGACCCAGGATGCAGTGTGCCTGTGTCCTGCATGCCTCCTGATTGGCTGGGGCTTCTCCTGGCAGCTCCAGCCTTCAGGAGGCATTCTGCCCTGGCTAGACGCTGTGCCTGTGCAGAACGCCTCCTGAAGGCTGGAGCTGCCAGGAGAAGCCCCAGCCAATCAGGAGGTGTGCAGGACACAGGTTCTATTAGAACCCGGTTTTACTAAATCCGGATGAGGTAGATCCATATTTAGTAAGGCCTGTGCGGAAGCACCCTAATTATCAACTACTGGCCGAAGTGCGAATTGGTCTCAGGTTTCTGCTCCTAATTTCCTAGAATTGTGTTAGTCTTGGCACAAAACTCAACAACTATGCCAGGCACACCTTTACTAGGTACTGAAAGACATACTATAATTAGTGCTTGACTCATTAGAAGAGAAAGATCAAGTACTTGTATTTTGACCACAAATAAGAAAGTAACCTTCTTTTCTCTCCCCTTAAATAATTTCCTGATTCATCATAAGGCAGACTTATATAATCAGTGGGCGAGGCCTATGAATTTGGACCAAGTCTTCAGATTTGCCAGTCATCTCGCTACCTTTCAATTCCTCTTCACTCTTTATCCCTTTGTATCCTCTTACTCTTCTACAATCTGATCAGAACCAGCCAGCTGTTCCTAGTTTCTGCTCCATACAAAAGCACCCTGCAAGGGTAGGCTGTAAACTATTTCAGACAAGGAAAATATTCACCAGTCAGGTTTAATAACAGTACTTTATAGTTGTCATGAAATAGATGCTTTGTGCCTCTGTGATGCTTTTTGCAATACTCACCAAATTCTCTTGAACTACACTGTATAGAAGTTTTCCTCAGAGCCATAAACGTGTGGGGTTTGTTTTGGGGTTTTTTATAGCTTGCTAAGAATAATTACACTTAAACACGCATGCATGCACACTGCATATTGAGTGAATAAGTCTTTATTTTTATGATCGGTCTGTTGCCCTTGATCTATTTATTACCTTTTTTGTTCTTGTGTTTGATATTTGCTAAATAATCTATTTCATTTATTAAAACCACCTGCAGTTCTAAGTGCTCTGAAATCATTCTCCAGGTTCTGTTAGCCTCCACTGACCCTAAAGGCATTGTTACTCTTTCTTCCATTATCGTAATGTTTATGTCAGAGTCACAACCATTGGCCAGATCATCAGGTTTGCAGACAAATCACTCATTGTAAGTTCGACCCAGTCTGTGGTGCTTAATAAAACACTCTCATATACCTCACCTGAGCTTTTAAACAGGGTTTGTATTGCACAGTTTCTTTTATTTCCAATGCTTCTCCTACCCCCTTGCATCTCTCTTTCTCTCGGGAAGGTCATTTTCATGCTTATCCTAGTTTCTTCCCTTACTTTTACACCCCCTGTTCTTGCTAATCATTTCAGTATAATCCTCATGTCTTAAAAGTGGTAATGGAATATTCCTTCGTGCATAATCCTTTAAATTAACACGAATATGAATGAAGAAGCAGATTGTACCATTTGGCTTCCTGAATGGAAGCACCAATCTTTTCTACTGTGTATAACTTACTCCATGGGAAAAAAAAGAGAAAAAGAATGGGGGAAAATGAGAGAGATAGAGAAGAAGAAGAAAAAGGAAAAGAGGAGGTTACTATGCTAAGGTACTTCACAACTTGATTATGGATAGAGGGTAGTTTCTTCTTGTCTACTCTTTAAAGGAAAGTGACACAATTTGCTCCATCTGAAGTAATATGCAGAGTGTTGAATAATTATTACTTGGATGTGAACTTTGAATTTCATAATTCAATTATCTTCTCAGAAAAATAAAAATCCAAATGGGTTTTAAAATATTTATTTTAGGCTATACTCACAAGGCCAGAAAAGGTTCACGCAAGTGCATTTCTGGTGCTCTCGACAGACTCCATGTTGGTCTACAGGTCACCCTGGGGGTTCAGAAATAATTTTTGGAGTCACTTTCTCCTTTACTCTGGATAAACTACTCCTAAGATTATTGATTAGCCAATCTGCCACCGCCTCCGTGCATGTATTTGATTTTTATCCCGCCCTATACTTAAAGGTCTGACAGGGTGGGTTTCAACATTAAAAATCAAGTATAAGAAAAACAGCTATATCACCTGCATATAGGCTGATTTTTATTACTTTTTAGTTTTTAATTATTTGTACTATTGTTGTTAAGTGTATTTTTTTAATTTAAAAAAGGTCAAGTATAAAATGAACATATTAAAACTGTAACAATCCCTGAATGTAGGGAGGAAAATCTTGGTGAATGGCCAATTAAATTTTCTCTAAGCAGCAGATTGTATTTCTTCCCTGCTAGAACCTCTGTGCCTGATGTGAGAAGGAACAGAGCTTTGCTTGTCTTCTTTTTCCATGTAGCTAATTGAATCCAAATTTGAAGATGCACTATTTCCCTAGAAGAGATCCTCATGTCTATGTCTTTATAAGAGATCCTCATGTCTTAAAATATGATCCCCTCTTCTTTCAAGCGCAGGTTGAGTAAAATTCTACTTCCAAGAGAGGGGCTATATCTCATCATGGCCTTGTCTAAGCTAGTTGCCTACTTGTCAGCCAAATGCATTCGTGACCCTGCTGAATGTTGAAACTGTGTTTTAAAAACAAACTGTAAATTACAGCTGTCACACTGGGTTCAGATGTGATTTCTGACAAGTAGCACTGGGCCGGAATTCATCGGCTGCTCTGAAAAACGACAGCCACACACCGAGGACGCTGCTCCAATTCCAGAGGAAAATGCACAGAGACCAAGAGAGGAAATGATAACCTGTTTTTGTATCTCATCCCTGGGCTAAGTATCAAATTAAGGCCACAGAAACATATATAATACATAGCACTATATGGGCTCTCTATCCTTTGGTTGTATCCAGATGACTACAAAAAGGCTACCACAGTAAAGGAAGTCTTAAAATCCACTTCAGTGGTAGGATGCATAGTACCCTTTACATTGCTAGGCTGTGGTGACACCTAAGATTTAATCCAGCTTCAGAGCGAAATAACACATCAGTAATTCAACCAGTAATTTTATTTCCATAATATCTATCCCAATGGTGAATTTTCTGAGTTATTTAACACTGAAAGAAAACAGCTGGTCACTTTGCTGATGTATTCTCTTGCTCTGAAAGTGGACTGAAGCTGGATTAAACCTTAAATGTGACTACAGCCCTGGTGCCTTCTAGGCCTCTGAAGCTTCAAAGCTGTAGAATAAAAGCTCTGCAGCTTGAAGTTTCCAATATTGCTGCTTATCCCTGGAACGGGTAATGGCCCCAGAAGTTTCTCATTTTTATTCTGATAGTGATAAGTCACCATAGTGGGTGGAAGTTAACCCCTGTAAAGCTCCACCAGTCAGCACTTACTTAATCCACATTATTTGGATAATGTGGAGTAAAACACATCGGCCCTGTCCCCAAGCAATTTAAAGTCTGCTAAAAAAACTTCTTCTGCCTCTGAGCGCCCCCATGCCAGGGTTTTCAGCAAGCTTCCAGCGCTACAAAACAGAAAAACCCGTGACAAAAAAAGTGCCCTTTAAAAAAGAGTGTCAGCGCCCTTTTTGGAAGTCACAGGTTTTCCTCGCAGCATTTACCTTGGGGACACTCCGTGGCAAAAGGGGCGGGGATTGCTGCCTGCACACACAGCAGTAATACATTCACACATCTCCCAGAACTGCAGCAGCTTCCCTTCCCTTTCTAAAGCTCAGAACTTTCAAGGAGCCAGAATAGCACAGAATTGCAACATTGTTGCAATTGCTATCAGGTATGAAGTGGGTAGATTATTGTTACAGTGTAACCGCTGCTGTACGGAGTGGATTTTGACAGTCAGAGGGAAAGTGTTGAGAGTGAAGTCTTGAGAGAGATCGTGTGGCCGATGGCTGCAGCTGCTGCCTTTGCCAGGGTGGATTTTGACAGTCAGAGGGAAAGTGTTGAGAGTGAAGTCTTGAGAGAGATTGTGTGGCTGATGGCTGCAGCCACTGCCTTTGCCGGGATGGGAAGCCATTTTGGGGGGCGGAGATCTGGGAGACGAACAGAGAACCGATGGCTATTTTTCCTTTGGACTTGTCAGGGGTTGTCTTCCTGGTTGTGGCCACACAGAATGCAGTCCCTCCCATTCCCACTGGCAGCCTATCAACCAGGGAGGGGGCAGGGAGAAAAAGATGTGCACAAAGAAAACACACTTCCGTGGGGACGGAAGTTACGTTTAAAATGTGCATTTTGCTGAGCCTCATGCGGACGCTTATTCCGGAAGTGCATGGCACTTTTAAAGTCTGCTTGAATAGAGTGACGGCAGAGGGAACCCAGAGAGGCAAATAAGTCTTTTGGGGATGCAGCCATCCAGAAACATTTTATTCTGGATTATCCATGTTTTACTCCAGATTATCCAAATAATGTGGATTAAATAAGTGCTGTCTGAATGAAGCTTTACTCTCTTCCATCATTGCTGACACTCTTCTTTGTGATTGTGGGTGTGCAAAAATGTGTGGCTCCCTTCAGAGTTGTTTTTTCATTTACACAAGGCACCTCCAAAGGTAGATTTCATGCTGTAGGGTGGCCTGTAGGAATGCCCATTTTCTATGCTATGGAGGCAGCCTTCAGCTTGGTTAATTCCTTCTGAACCTGGTAGAAATTATTAAGATCTTGGGGGTTTTTTTACTTTAAAAATGCATTTTCAATTAAAGTCTTAACAATTCAAAATAACAATAGAACAATAAAATTAAGAAAATATAAATATAAATGAGAATAAATCTATGATTTTAAAGCAACAAAATTACTCACAGAAAATTTGTCTATAGCAAGCAGTAGGGATGTGCATGAATGCAATTTTCGACATTTGATTTGATTCAAATTGAATATTCAAATGTTCGATTTCGTTTGAATAGAGAAAAAACAAATGTGTTCAAATTTGAACCAATTCAAATCCATTTGTATCAATTTGTACAAATATTCAATTTGTATTTGATGATACAAATGTTGACAACATTTGTATGTGTCCATACACATCCATATGCATCCAGTTTTCATCCTGTATGTATCCCGTTTTCATCCCATACATATCCGTACAAATGCATACAGATATGAATAAGATGCCTACGGATCCATATGTAATGCCTACGGATCCGTACACATACAAATGTCTGGACAATTCATACAAATGATTTGAAACATTCAAATTTGTTCCAAAGTTTTAAAATGAATGTGGTAGGCATTCAAATCAAAGTCAAATGTCCAAATTCAAACGAATTTGATTGAATTTTGAATATCAGATTTCTTGCACATCCTTAGTAAGCAGTGATAAAGGAAAAAAGAAAGGAAACAGCAATCTTAAGAGTAATTACACTTTCCAAATTCAGAAAAATAGATATACTATTATTTTAAAAGGAAGATTAAAAAAAATGATCCTTAGACCTAGCTGTCCCTGATGAAAATAAAGGCAACCACTGAAATGAATGGAATCCCTTTGCTCCAGTACCTCCAACATCCTATTCTTCTGGATGGTTATCATATCATTGGTAAGTAATCTCTATACTGTACTCTATAACAAGCCAACAATCCTTATTTTAAAGTTGTGAATGGAGTTGTACTTTCTTTGGAACAGCAGGTTCCTAGTTTAGGAAGAATTCTTGATCCAGCCCTATCCAGGGAACCAGTGTGCTTTTTTACCTTAATAGGTGAAAATATTTTTGGAAGCAAAATTACTTAGCCATAGTTATCTATGCTTTTATGTCTCCAGCATGATTCTGATGACACAGCATTTCAATCTGTGTCAATGAATCCTTATCTTATGGTAGTAAGCTGGCTTTAGCCATAGAACTCAATAATAATTTTATCAATAAAGTTGTCCAACTAAGTTTGCTTTAAAAAAAATAGAAGCACTTTTTAAAAATAATGCTTATTCATCTTCAAGATGTTGTGGAGAGAATGAGTGCACAAAGGATGGACGGTGGAAAATCACAATAATTCTACCACACGAAGATACTTTGTACTGTTAAATTTTCAGTGTTCACTGTTGATGCCACAATGTACTATTATAATCGCGGGGAAAAGAAGATTATAATGAAAATGCTGACACAGTTCTTGCTGTGCTATTGTTGCTTGCAGCTTTGTAATATTCAGACAGGATGATAATCCTTCACTGACCTTGACATGTTTATCATTTTCAGCCATTCTGTTGTTCTCCTTGTAAAATTCTGACAGCTTGCAATAAGAAATCAACCTCATACATCAAGACCTGATTGAATACTAGTTTTGATATAGAACAGGAACCTTACTATATGCTGCATACCAAACAGTCTTTGAAGGGGAAAAAAAGAGAGAAAGGAAAGGAAAGCCTAGTTTATAAGAATGTGTGTTTCTGCATAGGCACTAAGAATACATTTAAAGACACATAGAAGACACATGAGACACACATAAAAACTTAACTTCCGCATTGGATGCCAGATCTGGGACTCTTTGCAGAGGCCTCTTCTGCACTCCAGTGCACAAGATCCATTCTCCAACATAGTGCCTTACATAGAACCTTCCCTCTTTATTGTTTTTAATGACTGGTAAGCTTCTAAGGGTATTTAGGAAAATTAAATCATGCTTATCTAAGACACAGGGCACCTGCTTGATAATCAGGTCTTGCCGCAGATGAATCCAGCCTCTGGGAAGACCTCAAAAATTAGGTCTTCCATCTGGCTCCTCACCTTGATCCGGTTGGAAGCAAGCCGCTTCCACACACGGAGAGGCAAGAGGCTGGATTTGCGAGTGGCCACCATCTTGGGGAGGGCGGAAGCAGGCAGGTCTGCCTTTTTCTGCCCTTCCCCCTTCCCCTGTGTGCCGCCAGAAATGCGCAGTGACTGGCAGCTGCATGCTCCAGTCCCATGGCTCCGGGGGCAGCATTGGCGGTGCGGGAGGCCGGATGCCCTTTGGAATGGGTGCTACGGCCTCCACACAGCACCCAGGGGATCTGGATACCTGATCTGGCCTCTCTGCACATGTGTGGATGTGCAGAAGGCCTCCGAGGATCTGTCCCTATTTTGGACGGATCCTAGGAAGGCCGGATTACTGGGAAATGGATTTTCTTAAATCCATTTCTTGGCAGCAAATGTGGAAACACCTAATAGTTCAATATTACTGTTGCATGGGACCTTAGCTCTCCTTCCCACAGAAGATTCAATTTATGCTGTGTAACTATCCATTTTCATAGGATGCGTCTTAGTCTGGAGGACTTTCCAAAATTCACTGATCTGCATAAGGTTGGCAGAAAAATTGCTTCAATTTAATCTGAATCGAAGAAGATCCGGATCTAAGGAATGGATACTTCCCTTAATCCGGATCTAGTAGATCCAGATTAAGGGAAGTACCCAATGTGTTTCCATGGGTGGTCTAGCACCCAATAGCAATGGGTGCTAGCCTCCCTGCTGTGGAACACCAGAGCACCCATTTGCAAATCCGGATTGACCCACAAGGGGTCTGCCTGTCACCCCAGGTGTTTTGGGGGACAGGGGTTGCAATCTCTGAAGTCCCTCCAAAGTTCCTCCAAAATCCCTTCGAAGTTGCCTTCTGAGGTTCGCAAAGGCTCCGAAGTCCCTCTGAAGGCAACTTCAGAAATTAGCAAAGGCTCAGAAGACAAACCCCTTGAGAGAGCTGCATATTAATTAGCTCCTTGTGAGCAGGGATGAACCACATTAATATGCACCTCTTTCTATGCCTGAAGGTAACAGTTCACTTTGTTCTCTCTCTGTTATCGGAGGTTTGTCTTCGGAGCCTTTGCTAATTTCTGAAGGCAACTTTGAAGTAACTTTGAAATGGCTTCAAAATGATTCCAAAATGACTTCAAAGCCTAGGTTTTGGGGCTTCCCTCTCATGGGTGCCCTCTCCCCCTAGCCTCCTCTAGACCCCATTGCCAAACTAACATGGAAACAGGCTCCCTTTAATCCGGATTTTCTGGCTGACCCCATTAATAGGGTCTACAGAAAATCCAGATTAAAGCCTGAGATGTACCCATATGATCTGGATTTCCCAAGCGGCGGTGGAAACAAATGTGTCCCAAATGGGTGCCATGGTGGAAATGGGGTCATTCGGCTCACACCCAAATGGGTCTTTAATGGGTGCAAAACTGGGTACTTTCTGCCAGTGGAAAAACACCCTATGAATGAGGCCCTGGTTACACCTTTATCCCTGGCTGACCTCTTCTGTGCACCAGTGCTCAAAGGGGGATGTGGATGTTGTATTTCCTTCTCTGTCACAGCCAAACTTACGACCATAATGAGGTCGCCTCCAGGCTGCCACTGGAGATTGTTCAAAGAAAATTGCCTACTACTAAAAATCAGGGAAAGAAAATCAAGCAGGTGCTCTGTGTCTTAGATAAGCATGATTTAATTTTCCTAAATACCCTTAGAAGCTTACCAGTCATTAAAAACAATAAAGAGGGAAGGTTCTATGTAAGGCACTATGTTGGAGAAGAGAACTATTTGACAAGGAATTCTGTGCAAAGTATATTGCATCTTTGTGAGATTTCACAATCCTTTTGGTAGGATCTGCATGAACGGTTTAAGGCAGGGTTTCCCAAACTGTGGTTTGGGACCCACCTCTAGGAAATGTAACCATATTTGAAATAATTAAATAATTACATCAAAAAAGTTAAGTAATAAAAAAATTGTATTAAAACTTTGTTATTTGAAAAGTCCTTTATTCATATTGGTAACAGTTAAATTTCCTAGAGGTGGGTCCCGAGTTGGTAAACTTATATTAGATGGGTCGTAGCCCAGACAACTTTGGGAACCACTGGCTTAAGGTAATGGTCTAATGAGACTACCACTGGGAACTGCAGTAAAGAGCTGCACTCTTCAGAGTAATTATTATTACTATAGGATTTATAGGTTTATGTCCTCTGCCACTCCACAAGGAGACTTCCCAATATATCAAATTTGTTAAAAATCAGTTTGTCTATCACTTCTAACTTATTTTTTAGAGATCAGTTTGAGAAGCAAAAAACTCCAATGTACTGAGGCCAATTTGCGCTTCAGCTGGTAGTCAACAATTAGTGAACTTCTGGTAAAGATCTTCTGGTACATGGAGTAGGCTGTTATAGCCTCCAAGCATGCCCTGCCTCCCCAGAAGTTCAGTCAGTGTTGATTGGGCATGGAGCACTAAATCGTGTTCCACACTTTTACCAGCGTTGACCAGAAGCTTACCTGAAGTGTCCAGCAGCAGGACCATTTGGTCTCCTTCCGGTTGTCTGCAGTTCATGGGTGGGGGAGGCGATGCCTACGCAGGTGGGCTTGTGTTGGCAGCTGTGATCGATTGCTGACCTCTGACTCAACTGGACAACCAATCCCCGTGAGTGGCATCAGGTCATTGAGTCACTAGAAGGGCATTTGATTAGCAACTGAGTAAAGGGCACTGCACATTCAATCACAGGTTCTGATGTGATTGGTCACAATATGTCCCTCAGTTTGAACACGCCCTCTGTAATGGTGCCCTAGCGTGTCACAGAATGGCCAATCATGGCAGTGAGAAGGCAAAACATCAGGCTTTGGATGCAGTGGCACAGGCTGGTAAACAGGAGGGCCATTCACATAATGGATGCTTTGTGGAGGCTTTCCTCCTGACAAGTGTGAATGGTTCACCTTTACTAGAAGTTTACCAGCCCTAGTACACAGTAGCCTAGTCAGCTAAGTGCAGAAAGGTCTTTGTTTCACTATCTGATTCACTTAAACTAACTGTTCTCTTTAATGGAAGAAAAGTCTTTGCAGACAGCAGAAGTCACTACATACATACCAATCCACCATGTAGCACAAAAATTACTGTCAACATTCATCCAGCTCTCCCAACATCTAGTTATCCAACTGAAACTAACATAACATGGGTAAATGCATTCATGTGTTCATCCGAAGGCATGTCTGATTTATATTCACCGTTCTTGATCCAGCAAGAAATATGCATGATGATGCCTCCTTTATCTATTTTCATATCTGAATTTCAAGAAGAAATCTGGGAGAGCTTAGTTAAACTGAATCTTGAACTACAGGCACCAAATCTTTCTGCATCTCAGTCTGTCAAACATGCCCATCAATTGGAATATTCAGCAGTAAGCAGTAGGTAAAATTTATTATGGTCAGAGACATAAAAATATCATAACGGTTAAAGAGATAAAAACATGGATTGAAAACAAAGAAAATTGACTGTATTGGTGCATTACAAATAAAAGCATTAAGAGTCATATAGGCTAAATAATACTTCAGACTAGAGATGTGCAATTTCAGTTCATTTCACTCCAAACTGAACCATTTGTTTTGTCCCCGTTTAGTTTGAACCAAACCACTTAACTGTTCATAAGGGTTTGGTTCAATCTGATCTGGACTAAGAGTCTCCAATGAAACATAATCCAACCAAATGTCCTGAAGTCTTCTAATCAACCCTATTGTTACAACTGAGCATTGTGCAGTTCTAAATGTTCTGAGGCTGAGTGGGGTGCCTGGAGTGAATGAAATGTGACATTTCGATAATAAAAAGAAACCATTTGAAGCAAACCTGTTTGTGTTCAATCTAGAACCAGGTCAGTCCTAGATCGAAACAAATACAATGCGGTTTGATTCAAACCAAAACCAAACATATAATTTTGAGTTCATTTACTTTGAACTCTTAATTTTGCACCATCACCTGTGGAGAAAAAAATACCACAAACATTATTTATTAAATTTTACATGGGGTGTTTTTCCACTGTCACTAGAAGTACCCACTAAGTACCCATTAATGTATGGATTGTTGTTGCTGCTGTTGCTGTTGTTACTGTCTTCCTCCTTAACTCCACATAGTAGGGCTTTTTTATGCATGGAGCTTTATTCCTGATAATATCTCAGAATGGTGACCTTCCATCCACATTCTAGTGCAGAATACAGGAGGCCCTGGATGAGGACTGCCATAGTCTGCACCAGCATGTGAATGGCAGGGCCCTATTTTGGGCTATAACTGGAATAAGGTCCAGTGCAAAAAAGATTCCAGTTCTCCAAGAGGAGGAGTAGGGTCCCTGTGTAAAGCTGGATGGTCCTGTCTGACTGACAAAGGCACCACAAGCAGTAAACAAGCCCCAGACCTACTCAGTGACACTTGAGGCATGAATAGTGAGCCTGTGATTGGCCAGATCACCAGGGCAAGGCCCAGTGCAAACTCAGACAATGCCATGGCAATCTGGATGTAGCACACAACTGTACAGCTGAAGTCACACAGCCACAGCTATTCTCCATGCCTCACCCAGAAGAGGGTGTGGCACAGCATCCAGGAGCAATCCAGTTGCTCCTGGTAAGCATGTTGGCTATTCACACCTCAGGTGCAACCAGACTGCTGAGCCTACCTGACACCTATCTGACTGTGACTAGCTGTGCCGCCTATAGGGATGAGCACGAATATTCAAAACATTCAAAATTCAATCAAATTCAGACATTCAAATTTGAATAGAATGTCTATACATTTGAATTTAACATTTGAATGAATTTGTTAAATCTTTTGAATCATTCATATGAATTATTTGGACGTTCACATGTGTACAGATACATTCACATCTTATTCATATCTGTACGCATTTGTATGGATACGTATGGGATAAAAACGGGATGCATTCAAATGTGTATGGATGCAAATGGATGCGTATGGACACATACGAATATTGTCGACATTCCTATGTTCAAATACAAATTGAATATTCGTACAAATAGATACAAATATCTAAAGGAACGCCTTCTCCCATATCAACCTGCCTGTGCCTTAAGATCAAGTTGTGAGGCCCTCCTGGTTGGCCCACCACCTTCAACAGTGAGGTTGGTGGGCACCCGGGAGCGAGCCTTTTCTGTGATGGCCCCCAGACTATGGAATAGCCTTCCCCTTGAGGTGTGTCATGCCCCTTCCTTATATATATTTAGGAGGGCAGTGAAGACGCACCTCTTTGCCCTGGCCTTTGGCTGAGCTGCTTATGTTCGCTCCCTCAGTACAGACACTATCATTTTAAACATATTGTATATTGTTTTATATTTGTTGAATTTTTAACGTCTTTTAATGTATATTCTATTTTAATCTGCTGTTACTCGCCCAGAGACCTTCGGGTATGGGGTGGGATACAAATGTAAATAATAAATAAATAAATAAATAAAAAGGTATTCGAATCAAATAGAATGTGAATACATTCTAATTTTAAACGTTCAAATAGATTCAAATCTTCAGATATTCGATTCAAATCGAATGCTGAACATTGGATTTGTGCAAACCCCTAGCTGTCTACTCATTTGCTGAGCTCTTCTCCTTTGGATTTTTAACAAGGACCGAGGCTGTGTGTCCATGTAAATGCAGAGTGAGTCTGAAGGTGGGCGCCCTTCATTGTGGTGTCACAGTCTTCACAGAATGACTTCTTTTGCTATAAGGGCTGACATGACCTCTTAACAATAAGGTGGAAATATGAGCTTGAGGTAGCATTCACAGATTCAGGAGAACACTTCTAAAGTGACTTAAAGAGACTTTGAGATTGAAAAGGCAGATAGCCAGTTTAGAGTCCATCTGCGAAGTGCTTAGTACTAGCAATAGTGTGTTTCCGTACCTTTTGTGGACCAAATTGCCAAATCCTGAGCTAAAGAGTACGTGGATTAAATGAGTTCTCGGTCAGTACAGTACAGTCTATTATTTTTCTCCAAGAATTGCTGGAGGGTGCATGCTGGGTCATGCCGTCACTGCTTCTCCTTGGGGCATGGTCCCCTTATCCAACAGCACCCATTTGTTACCATCAAGTCTGCCATCACACTACACAACTTCAGTGTGGCACAAATGCCCCCAAGGATTTCTCAGTGGAGGCAGGTGGGGTAGAGAGGATTTGCTGCCCACTGAGGCCAATTCACACTGAAGCCAATTCACACTTAGCCTTGTAGTTTAAAATAGGTTAACATCTGGGCAGGTGCATTTGCACTTCCAGGAGGCATTTACAGCCTAGAAATGTCCGCTGCCTGCCCAGATGTTAACCCAAGGCAAACTAGTGGGAGCGCACGAAATCATGTGCTACATGCAACTAACCCTAACCAGTCTTGTCCAGCTGGTGCCCGGACATTTGTAAGTCTCTGAGCCTGTGGGGGTTAGTCTAAGGTGTACTAGCATTCCCAAGTGTGAATGCTAGTACACATTAGTCAATAATACACTCTTCGGGTCCAGCAGACAGGAAGCCAAATGAGAGAGCATCCCTGGTTTCACTACATGAATACTGATCACCTCACACCTTTCCCTATTGTACTGTTCCTTGAAAGTATATATTTCTGCAAAATTGCAATTACAGAGAAAAAGAAACTGACATTGCAAAGTAGGGCAAAACTGCTATTTCAAAGGAAAAGAAAGTGAGACTGGGCTTTATGGAAGCTCTCCTGCATTGCAGACGTGGAAGTGAAGTTGTGCTTGACACTCTGTGCATCCGCACTCATTATCTATAGTCATCCAAGATGCCAGTGCACTTGTGCAGCACTTCAAATGGCCCCAGAGCCACCAGCAAGCGTGAATGGACGTGCTGCTGGACACTCCGAGTAAGTAGTTAGGTAATGTTGGTGAAGGTGCGGAGCATGATTTCATGCTCCATACCTAATCAATGGTTAGTGCACTTCCGGGGAGGGTGGGCACACTTATAGTGTGCAGCAGCCTACTCAACGTGCATATGCTCTTCCCCAGAGGTGCACTAATTATGCACTAGAGGCCATAGTGCAAAAAGGACTCTGGGAAATGCGGCCAGAGAAGACTTTGGCACAAGCTTTAGTTGCCCATCAGCAGTCAACAGTGATTCTGTCAGGACATACTTAAAATATTTATACAAATATTTTTTGCATGTACCTTCAGTAATAATGGATGGGGGAATAATAATTAGTTATAATGGCTTTTATCTGTGTGCTTATTCCTTGTCTATGTTTTATCTGTAAACAGCATAAAGTCTTTATGAATAAGGTAGATAAGTCCAATAAATAAATTCTGCTGTGCAGGCATTGACAATGGGATTTCTTTGGAATATAAAAAAGAAATGTCACACCAAGTCCTTAGGTCAAAAACTGCATTTAGATTAAGAATCAGACCTGCAGATTCCAAACACCAGGCAAAAAACTAAGACAAGGGGTGCCTCCAGACAATCCCCTTGCTCCGCCTTAAATGCAAAACTCCTTCCAGTCCTCCTGCAGGCCAGATTTGATATCCACAAGGGGAAAGGGCTCAGTGGTTCAGGTGGGATATTTGGAAATTATTTATTATTATTATTTATTTTATTTATTTGTATTTCTATCGCGCCCTATACCCGAAGGTCTCAGGGCGGGTTACAATATTATATTAATCTTAGACAGGTCCCTGCCCTCAGGCTTACAATCTAAAGAGACAAGATACAAAAGGAAAATGGTGTGGGAGGGAACAGGGGTGCTCTGGCGGCAGCAGAGTCCTTGCAAAGGTAAAAACTTTTATTTTATTTTCCTCCTCCATTCCCCACAGGCAAGATTGTTCCTTCATGGCCCGTCTGGAGGCAGTTGGGAGGGAGGGGCCAATGCTGGGAGCTTGATGGAAGGTGCTCACCCAGCTTCCTTCTCTCTTCCTCTCCCAAGGCAAGATGGTTCCTTCATGGCCCGTCTGGTGGCAGTTGGGAGGGAGGGGCCAATGCTGGGAGCTTGATGGAAGGTATTTATTTTACCTGTTACCTTTTGTTGTCTAAGGCAGCTGGGTCGGCTTACCTAATGATAGAGCTAGTCTTTCATTTAATTATTACCTGGAAAAAGTGCATGCCTTATTCTTGATTTGTCTTATTTCATCACCAGCATGTCCTGGCTTTGTTTCCTAGGAACTATTTACTTTTAGGCAATAGCTTTGGCAAGTGCAGCATTCTTTAAAACAATTAGATTAGGCTGAAGCTTTTAAAATTATTTAACGTAAGAAATCCATTGAGGCTTTTTATTTCTTCACAAAAGCATCCTGTCTTCTTAAAAGGAGGACACTTGGGGTATAGCCAGAAAAAAAAAAGTTCTCATCAACAGCAATAGATAGCAAACTAACAATAGTGGGGTGGGGTCAAATCCTGATAGACATTAGGCATTTGACAGTGCTGAACTAGCTTCTTGCCAGAGGAAAATTCACACTTAGACCTCTAGTCCACAATTAGCGCAGCTCTGGTGAAGATCATATACATGCCTACTAGGCTGCTACAGCCTAGAAGTGTGCCCACCCTCACTAGAGGTGCACTAATTGTTGATTAGTTTGTGGAGCAAAAAACTGCTCCACACCTTTACCAACTTTTACCAGAAGCTTATCTGCAGCATCTGGTGGTGCAACTATCACTGCACAGGGTGGGTGGGGATCATGTCATCTGTGCAGGCATGGCTGCATTGCTGGGTCAATTGCTGGCCATTGCCACAATCAGGCAGGTCTCCATGGGCCAGCACTGCAGCAGCAGGCTGGCTGGGGACCAATCCACACAGCATTGGGGCATGTTGCCCCAACACATTGCCAGGATCAATCATGCCTCTTGGCATCAGGCTGCAGGTGTGTCACGGAAAGTGTGATGTGACTGGTGGCGGCCAGTCATGGCAGTGAGGAGGTGGGATTTCTAGCTTTCGAGGCAGTGGTGCAGGCTAATCAATAGAACCATTCACATTTCTGGCCAGTAAGAGACGCTTCCCCAAAGTATGGCAAGTGTGAATGGCCTCCTGTACCTGACGTTGACCAGCCCTAGTTCAAGACAACCTAATCACGCAAGTACAGAAAGGCCTCAGGATTTATTTGAACTGAGGTTGGATTCAGACATAACAAAATGGGTGCCTCAGAAGTGCCTCACTTCTGCAAGTGGTCCTTGCATTCCCAAGTCTTCTCTTACCAATCTTTTCCAGCATACAAAGTGGCTGTATAAATCCTGTTCTAGCCCAGTGAAAAATTACCTATGTAAACCCTATATCTATATATGTAAATATGTCTGCCATATGTGCCATGTATCTCTCTACATGTGTTTTCCTATATGCAACATGTATGCCATTTATGTATGCCACATATGCCAGGTATATGTATAAGATCTACCTCTTTTCTTTTGCCTTGGATATTTTGTCTTTTTGTCTTTGTCTTTTCTCTTTTTTAAGGGGGCCAAGGGGACAAGCTCAGACCAGATTGCTCTAACACAAAAATAGCCAATGATTGTAACATTTGGCATTAGGAGCCTTCAGATCATTTTTAGGGGCAGAACTTCATAAACCATTTTCCAATAACGCACTTGAAAGTTTATTGGCAGTACTGAAATTAGGCTTTACAGGAGCAGATATGCCAGATAAAAAATGGATATAAATGCTCCTGGTTACATCTGCCTCCCATGACAGCTACAATCTAGGAACACAGGGTGAATTCATATGTACTTTGCAAGAGACGAGTGGGACCAGAGCTTCACACCGCATCTGCACTTCCCGGAACAATACTGTTCCAAAGGTAGCTGCATCCATGCATCAGTGCCCCCAGAGCATGTAGGTGAAGAGCAGTTCAATCTGCTCTACATCTGTATGTCACGCCACCAGGAACAGCCCCCTTTGTACCTCTCTATGCCTGGATAAGTTTGAAGAGAGCTTGGGGCTGGGCAATGCGACCAGGGCTAGTGCTGCATCGCCCCATCACCACAGCAACAATGCCATGCAAGCGTTGGTACGGTTGACACCTTGCTAGTGCATAGAGCAGTGGTTCTCAACCTGGGGGTCGGGACCCCTTTGGGGGTCGAACTACCCTTTCAGAGGGGTCGTGACGAGTCTCCTGCCACCCTTTCCTCCCACCTCCCAGCTGCTCTGCCCCTATGGTTGGGGGTCTCCATAACATGAGGAACTCCATTAAGGGGTTGCGGCATTAGGAAGGTTGAGAACTGCTGGCATAGAGAATCACTGTCTATAAATGCAAACACCAGAACTCTCCCCCATCTTCCCTTCCCCATCTTCCATCTTTGCCAACAGAATACAGTATATTCTGTCATATAAGGGTGTTTTTCCACTGTCAGAAAGTACCCATTTTTGCACTCATTTAGGACCCATTTGGGTGTGAGCTGGATGATCCCATTTTCACCATGGCACCCATTTGGGACCTGATTGTTTCCATTGCTGTGGGGGAAATCCGGATCTAATGGGTACATTTTGGCCTTTAATCCAGATTTTCTGTGGACCTCATTAATGGGGTCTACAATGGGGTCTTCTGCCAGAAAATCTGGATTAAAGGGAGCCTGTTTCCAGTGGGGTCCAAAGGAGGCTAGGGGGAGAGGATGCACCCATTTGGGTCCCCCTAAACCTAGGCTCCGAAATCACTTTGAAGCCACTTCAAAGCCACTTCGAAGTCATTTCAAAGTCATTTCGAAGCCACTTCGAATTGACTTTGAAATGACTGTTCAAAATAGCTCCGGAGTGCCTTTCAAGTCTGTGCTGATCTTCGGAGTGAACTTCAGAGTGACTCCGAAGTGGCTCCAAAGTCATTTTGAAGTTCACTCTGAAGATCAGCACAGACTTCAAAGGCACTCCGGAGCTATTTTGATCAGACTTCAAAATGACTTTGAAATGACTTAGAAGTCAATTTGAAGTCAATTCAAAGTGGCTTCGAAGACTGCACCCCCCTGCCCCCCAAACGGCTTGGGGGTCTATCCGGATTCCCCACATGGGTGCAAAGCTGTTTCCACAGCAGGGGTGTTACCACCCATTGCTAATGGGTGCTACACCTCCCGTGGAAACACATTGGGTGCTTCCCTTAATTCGGATCTACTAGATCCGGATTAAGGAATGTACCCATTCCTTAGATCCGGATCTTCTTAGATCTGGATCTAAGGGCTGCAGTGGAAAAACACCCTAAAACTACTTTTTAACCCAGGAAAATCTTCTCAAAAGTCAGGGGTCGTCTTCTTATACGGCGAGTATATCCCAAACTCTATATTTTAACTGGAAAAGTTGGGGGTCATCTTGTACGCCCAGTCATCTTATACCCCAGAATATACGACACTCCCCATTCTTACAGCTGTGCAAAGCACTCTGTCCCTAGTATCAGCAGGAACTGCTATCATGTGCATTCTGCAGAGGAGAATGCTTGAGAAGTCTTAAAGGAAAAATGTTTTAAGTCAGCTCCAAAGAATTCATAATAAAGGCAGCAAAGGGGTTTTTGAAATATGTTTACTCAATGCATTTCCTGGGACAGACGGTAGTTCTTTTTTTGCTGATGTGATCTTTATCACTTTTATGTGCTGAGCTATGCGTTATCCACCGGTATGCATCCTCACAATGGCTTTTTTTTTTTTTGTGAAACATGGTGTTAGAACTGCTGATTGATTGACGGATTGTGAGGTGGAACAATTGAACGGGGGAAAGATGCTTGTATTTCTATGTGTTTCTTTCCTGGTTTAATATCCCTCGATATTGAATACACATGATCAGTCTTAAAAATTGCCTCCTATACTTACTACCTCATAAACAAATAAAGAAAATAGTGGTGGTCTTTCAAGCTTCATAAAGATTTAGATTAGCTTCATGGTGAGAGGCTTGGAAATGAATGCTGCTCCTTGACAATTTCTCATCTCAAAAGATGTGGATGAAAGTCAGGCAAAGTTGAATCAAAGCCATCAAAAGTGTCACAAAAAAAGTCAAGAGGGCCTTGGAAAGTTAGCACAAAGGAAACTATATGCTGGGAAAACTGATTCTGTCACTCTGAGTTTACTCTGAGCTTGTTTTGTGTCCTTGGGTGTTTTGTGTCCTTGGGTTGGGTGTTCAAAAATATACCATGATTGGAAAGAGCTTTCTGGCTGGGCCTGATGGGAGCTGTAGGCCAAAACAGCTGGGAGGCATCAGCTTGCCCAGCCAGGGTTACTTTAAAGCACGTTTACAGTGAACTCCTAGGCACATCTACTCAGAAATAGCCTCCAGTGTGTTCAGTATAGCATCATGGTTTTAAGCACATTTTCCACAGCCATGAAATATTAAGTAGGCTACTTCAATGTAAGCACATTGGAGAGAAAGAGAAAATGGCTGATGAGCTATAAGTAAGAGTCCAAACTGAATTCTTACTCTTACTTTTTAAATAAATAAGCTCACAAGATTAGACAAGGTGTATTTTTCATGCCTAACTAAAAATATTGAATCCATGGGACATTTCTTGCTTGGCATGAACGTCACCCCTGAAACCTCACAGTTTTGAATCTTTGTTTCAAGATCTAAGAGGTTTCCATAAGTTCACTTTTATACCAGAAAAGAAGTGGCCCAAGCAGTCGGCCAGTTTTGGTTCTGTGTGAAAACATATTCTCCCTTATTGTGGCCTATAAGGCAATTCCTGTCCTTTTCAGATGGAGAAAGCACTGGTGGACAGCCAGCTGCCTTGATAGTCGTAGGCTGTAACCAGACACATCACAAATACATTTTTAAAAATCTCTGAGGTGGCTCAGAGACGGCTTTGAGGCTTCATGCACCATTCTGCACCTCCCCCTCTCATAAGCACTCTGTGCTACAAAAAGTGGATTAGAGAAAGCTTGGGAACATGAGTGCCCCCAGCAGATGCCTTGCTCTGAAAGCTGGGTGGGCCTGGCCCAATCACAAGCTGGGGTAGGCGGTGCCTCAGGAGTCAATCATTGCCTGGAAAGGAGAACTATGGTTCCTCCACATGGCTGATGAGCCTGGCTGAGTACAGATGGCCTCCAACCGCTTCACATGCAGACTGCGCCTTACTTTGTGGACCAAAACAGCATAGATCAGCACAGTTAGACAACTGCAAGGGAGACATTGTTACTGTTTGAATGGATACTGTTGTTTTAATATATCTCTGACTTTAAATGTTGGTACCCGCCCTGAGACCTTTCGGTATACAGTGGGATAGAAATACAAATAAATGAATAAATAGGGTTGGTATATGAATCAAATGTCTGGACAATCGGATTTCCAAATTTGAACAAATATAAATATCTCGAGTTATTTGTATAAATAATTCAGACATTTGTGTCTGTATGGGTACATAAGCAAGTTGTACATACCTTTATGCATTCTGTACTCATCCATACAAGATGAAAACAGGATGTTAACAGATGCATATGGATGCGTACGGGTACATATGAGGTGAGTATTTACCTGTACAGATACGAACGTCCAAATTATTCTTACCAATACATGTGAATGTATTTGTATCGAATCAAATGTCTGGACAATTATTTTTTGTTATTTGTATGGATTCAGATTTTTGAATATTTGATTCATCATGAATCAAATGTCAAAAACTGCATTCATGCACACCCCTTCCAGAAATACTTCTCAAGGACTCTTGATTATTCCATATCTGAAGTCTGGTGAAAAAAAGTTAAGATTATCAAAGTTCAAACTTGAACAAAGGTCAAACCATGAAAATGACTCTTTCAAACAGCAGGCACACTGTGGTCTTACTAGTACCCTATTGATAACCCACTGTGGGCCATTTAAATTTCAGAAGGACATTTGAATTTTCTTTTTCATCTTCTTCATAATGCAACTAAGCAACAAAAGAGATGTGTCAAGATTAGATGGAAATCTCTTTGGTTCCCCCCACCCCTACCCCCAACCTTGGAACTGTAGTTAGTTTCTGTAACAGATTCATAGCCGATGTAAACATTTTGACAGGAAAGGGCTTGGTGGTGACTGTTGTGCAAATCTATCTAAGAATAAATGTACTGTGACTTGCAACATAAGATACAATTTTCTTTGCATAGACGCAAAAATGAAGTGATGACAAGAGTTCAGAAAAATCTATTCTCTTCCTGAAATTGCAATCTGACCTTGTCTTTCAGTGGGAGTCTTTCAAAAAGTTAAAGTCAATGGTGTAAGGAAGTTCCACAATCTGTAAGATGACAATAGCAATTCTGCACTTTCCCATTTTCCCTTTACTTCCTTTCTATCTCCAGAAACGCACAGTATGAATCATTGCGTTCCAAGTGTGACAAATGCTGTTGGGCATCGCCTGGTTTTGTCAAGCTCTAGCAGATCTCTGTCTCTGGGCAGAGCATCAGCATTGCCATAGTGATAGGGGTGGTGCATGCACAGTTGCGCAGGGTGCTGTGCTCAAGATGGTGGCACGCAGGAGTGGATCGGCTGTGCGATCAATCTAAAGTACATGATTGATTGTATGGGGACTAGGCTGTCATTCACAAGTGCTATAACATGTACACAGTATGCTAAGTGTCACCCACCCAGACACTCACCTCCATCCAGTTGTGTGTCTGATCCCCCACAGGGCATTGGCATTTTGATTGTGGCACCTGGTGTGACTGTGTGTGCAGTGCTGTCATCATGGTGACAATGATGTGCTGCACATGTGTAATCATATTTGGGATCATCTGAGGTGTCAGCATGCTTGTGCAAATGGTCACCAGCTGGACAGGACTGGTAAGTAGCACACAATTTCAAGTACCACCGCTAGTTTTCAACAGGCAAATATTTGGGCAGGCAGGGAGCATTTTGAGGCTCTAAACACCTCCTGCAAGTGTAGATGCACCTGCCCAGATGTTAACCTAATGCAAACTATGAAATCAAGTGTGAATTGGTCTCTGGTGTGGAAGAGCATGCAGATGGCAGGTCCTTATTTGAGGATATAATCCAGAATGAGGTCCAGTGCAGAAAGGTCCCAAGACATTCTGAGTGGAAACAAGAGTGGAATTGTGTACAGTGAATTAAGGTGGGAGGGAGAGAGAATGGCATTGCAGTCTCTAACTACAGGTAACCTGTCAGAGTATTCAGCACAGTAGAACATCTTTTAAGGAAACAAAATGGCTATTTCTATTTTTTTTAAAAAATGGAATAGTTTATCTTCATTTTATATGTGGAGAAATAGAGGGAGAGCTGATGAGAGAGATAAGGTACAAATGTTTAAAATACAGTTATATTTAAGGTATGATACTATAATTTTTAGCCATGGATGAACCAGGGCAGAGGGAAAGAATATTACTATAGAAAATAAAGCTCCTTCAAAGTCTGCAGAGAGACTATTTCCCCTGTGTATTTAACATTGTTCATCCCTGCGGCCAAAATAGTTTGTTCCCTGTAGCATGCTTGGCTTGCTCCCGAGACTGTGTAGAAGAACTTGTGATTATGGAAATCATTTCTCATTCCTCCTTTGCAACTTAATTTTTTTTTCTTTAGTTCTTGAAAAGGCAATTTTTATGCTACCTTTATCCAAGCATTTTTGCACTGAATTTACTCAAGACCATCACCCTGCTGGGCCTTCTGCTCTGTTTCTCACCGTGTGCTTCTCTGCCTTGTCTGACCTAGTGGTTAAGGAGCTGGACTCTTATCTGGGAATACTGGCTTCAATTCCACCTTCCCCCATGAAGCCAGCTGGGTGACCTTGGGCTAGTCACAGCTCTCTTCTTAGCTCTCACAGCCCCACCCACCTCACAGGGTGTTCTGTTGTGGGGAGAAGAACAGAAAGTTTTGTCAGGTACTTTGAGTCCCCATAAATGGGTGAGAAAAGCAGGGTAGAAAAGTGAACTCCTCCTCCTCTTCTTCTTTGTTGCTGCTGCTCAAGACTGGGATCCAGTGAGTAGCACCTGCTCTGAATTTACTCTTGGATATTAAAGGAGACTGTTGGTATATTATTGCAAATGTACATCACTTCAGAATAAAAGGGGTTAATTTTTGTGTGTGTCAGTGTTGCAGTATGGGAACTGCTGATTGGCTAACTCTGCTGTAATAGTTTCTATGTCACATGCTATTGCTCTATCTTCAGGCGAGTAGAATAAATGGACTCTAGCATCCCTAGATATGTATATCTGATGTAAATAAGTTATAAGATTCACAAGTTATAGATAAGTAAAATTATGTCGAAACAAATCGAGAAGGTATATGCTTCAAGTCTGTTCTTCAATAAGCTCTCTGCTAAAATGTTGTTTTCTTAGTGAGAAAGAAAACAATAGGGACAGGCAGCAACTGGTTGCTTCATTTCATATTTCATTATGATGAAAATGTGGTATACAAATGAATATATATACAATAGACACACATACTATCCTGAGTATTTTGCAAAGCTACTAAGGTTGCATGCATGCACACACACACACACACACACACACACACACAGAGAGAGAGCTAAATAATTAAGTGAGGTAGCTTAGAAATGGTTTCCAGTTGAAAACATTCAAAGCTCAGATTGCTCCTCCCCCTCTCATGAACATTCAAAGCTGGAAAAGGTGGATTAGAGATTAAAACAGAAGAGCAACATGCTACCCTCTCTAAGGCATTTTTGAGCTGCGTCAACTTGGTCTGCCTGCTGCACGTGTATCAAAAAAAGCAGTAGCAATGTCAATTGCTTATGCCTGTTCATTTCCATACATGATAGCATGCCCTTCTCTGGTGCAAACTATGGAACTACAGGGCCCTGGCCACACAAGGGTAAGACAGGAAATCCTATTCATTAATTCAATTTGAGGTCGTATCAGTCCTGGTCACACCTAGATCATCCTCAGGCCATCCTTGCTTGGGCAACATCGGTCACACCTTTTTTCATGATTGACCTGAGCCTCGTCCATGGAATTCTTGGCTCTCTGCCCCTTTTGCTGCGTCAAATCTATCTCCTTTCTTATTGGATGTTGTTCTGTCATTCAAAGGAGGTGAGGGTGTGTATTTGTGGTTCTTTTAAAAGCCTGCTTCCCCACCTCCACTCCCCCTTCCTTTTTTATGGGTTTTTCTTCTCCGTGTGATTGATTTTTTTAAAAATGATAAATTTGCATAAAAATGCTAGATAGAGGAATCACAAACATAAATTGAGGAGAGAAGGGGAGGTGCCTCACAAACTCTGCTCATGCACATTGGCTGAAAGGAAAGATTGGACTCATCCACCACAGCACAGTTCAGCCTCCTTTACCCCCCTCCCACAACTGAGGAAGTGAAAATGAGGACTCCAGTTAAAATGGTCTAACGAGGGTAAGCCAGCTTGAAAAACCAGTTAAATAAAAATAATGTAAGTAACATGACCTGGAGACGACCTAGAGTTGTCTTAAACTATTAGTGTGACCAGGGCCCAGGAGTTATTCACACTGCATGACAGCCCCAAGGCACTTGCAGTCAAACATACAGGCTTGCTTGGTTGTGGAGCCACCTAAACCTGTCCCAGATGTGGCTTACTTGTAAGCCACGTTCTTGCTTCCCAGGGAGGATTAATGGTCTCTCTCATGTGGAAATGGTGGGGTGCGGTGGGGGAGATGGACAACTCAGCAGCCCATTTCCTGCCTGAGCAGCTGTTTTTTTTGTTTGTTTGTTTTTACTGTGCTAGAAACAGCTGGCTTCTAGAAATTATCTTATAAGGTTCCCTGTTTATCATGGTTCCTGCCTCTGCACAAGATCCTGGGGTGATCGCTCTGAGTGTAAAACTCCAAAAGCTGCTGTCTGAACATAGCTCTGAAAGGGCTGTCTGTCATACTGACCACATGCAGCTCTGGAAAAGTTTCTCTTTCCAGCCTTCCTTTTCCAAAACTACCACCAAAATCTGTATCTGTGCAAAGAGAAAAAGCACCCCACACTCACCCTATTCTTGCCCAAATTTTCATCCCACTCTTTTTGCTCCCTTTTCCAACACCTTGGCAAATGTTGCTGGGACGTCTTGTGAAGGAATTGGCAGATTGATATCTCTATGGAGTTCTCCTCAGGGACCCCTGATTGACTTTCTGTTCAAGAATCAAAATGATTTATTGATTTGGAAATTTGATGATAGTATAAGTTTGACAAAAGAAGCAAAGCTATTGCAATAGAAAGGGAAAATTATGACTATAAAGTTAAATAATCAAAAAGGGATTGGAAGTCAGCAATATTGGCCATCTGTTTCCTTTTCCATTTTTCTCTTTTTCCTTATTCCTTTCCTTATAATTCGTTCACGCTGTATTGTATTTTAGTTCTATATTCCTTTTGCTATTTTTTCTTACACTTCCTAAGTCTTATTATATTCTGGAAAATTCTAACAAGTTCTATTAAAAAAGACAAATGCCGCTGACTTCTTTCCCCTCTGCCCCTGGAAGCACATGTGTCACATCTTACATTTACTTCCCCAAATAATTACTCGGAACCTTTGCACTAGCTGCCGCCACCTACCAATTGCATTTATTATAGTTTTAGACCAGCATAAAACTACAAGATAAAAATGTGAATCAGTATAAACAGCAAACATACAACCTCAACCGACCCGAGTCTTCCAGCAGCAGTAACAATGTGGTTGAGCCATTTTTGTCTTATTTAAATTTGAGCAGCACTCCTACAAAATTTGAATGCAAAGTGAATGCTTTTGTGCATTCATTCAAATCTTCGTTATATTCCAAAGGTGAGGAGGCAGCAAAGTGGCTTCCCAGGCACATCTGCAGTGCATTCAGAGCAGATTCGGAGGAGATTCAGAAGTACAGCTGAAGGCAGGGATTTGAAACAGCTTCAAAGAGTATCCACAGAAGATTCAAATCCTATCATATTCGAAGTGGTTCTATTCACATGAATGTGAATTTCCTTCACATTCACTACAATGTGAAGTGAATATTAAAAAAAAAAATGTGTGTGCCCCTAGACTAGACACAACCCTAAACGTAACATTACCATAGGAGAATGCTCTGCAGAGCACTTACTACCACTCTACTGTACAATTCTGAAGTGTTTGAAGTGGTATGTTAGCGGGACTGGGTCCATATGGAAAAACAAAACAGGTATCAGCCCTGCCCTGAAAAATCAGAATCAAAGCATGTTAAGTTACTTTTCAAATGTAGGGGTTTTTGTTGTTGTTGTTGTTATCTACATAAAGTAGGGATATGTAAGAATATTCAAAACATTCAAAATTCGATTGAATTCATTCAAATTTATTCAAATCCAAATCGAATGTCTATACATTTGTTTTTTAACATTCAAATGAATTTGAATGTTTCGAATCATTTGTACAAATTATTCAGACATTCGTATGTGTACGGATACATACACATTACCTACGTATCCGTATGCATCTTATTTGTATCTGTATGCATTTGTACGGATACGTACGGGATGAAAACGGGATGCCTACAGATGTGCACAGGCACATACATATGTTGACATTTGGATAATCAAATAAGAATCAAATATTTGTATGAATGGATACAAATGTATTCAAATCAGTTTGAATTTGAATACATTTGTTTCTTTATTCACATGAATTTGGACATTCAAATATTTTATTTGAATCGAACCGAATGTCAAAAAATTGCATTCATGCACACCTCTAACATAAACATAAACAGTCTTTAATGGTTAGGTCATTTGACCTTATCAATCCACATAAAAACAGATAGTTAGCAAAAACATTTTAAAAAATGATAAAACATATCAAATTGTAAAACCGCCTCTAATGCAGACAACTCCAGTGTGCTGTTCAAATCATATAAATCTTTACGACGTGCAAATTCTTGGCTTACATTGAAGGTATTTGTGTCACTAAAAGAGGTAAGCTTTTGCTTCCCAGTTTGAAATATCACTCATTTCTCAGCAATTCAAGTTGTGTAAGTGAAAATGTAAAGTCAATGAACTGGAAAGTTTCACGAATTATCCAAGTGCTTTCATATTTCTTCTCTGACTGAATCATATGCTCAGGCCATACCCACAATGGCACCCCCAGTTGGGGTTTCAAGTGTGTGGCAACAAGGCACTTCCAAGATGAGGGGTGGAGGCATGACTCCCATTGCTATAGTTCTAAAGCAGCCCTCTGTGTTTACCGGAAATTTCCTGTAGGAAGATTGCCAACTAGAGCAGTCACAATCTTTACTGGGGATTAGAAGTGCACCCAGACCTCTGCCCATAAAGTTGGTGTTAGGCTGATATGATGCTTCTCAAATCACCCTGGTGACAATTCCAATAGTAAGGGGCACCTTTATCCCACTTTTGCAGAAAGCCACGCTTTTCAGTGTTCCATAGAGGAGGAGGCACCTGAACATGTGGTCCCTCACTTTCCACCCACCAAAAGGCCAGCCTTTCCACATCATCTGAACAGTGCCTCAGTCATGGTCTATAGATTGCACCAGTGAGGTGGGACAAGGTTGCAAGAATGGTATAACTTTCATCTCATTGGACTGCATCTTGGCAAGCAATTTGAAGCCTGGTTCACTGGAATAAAACTGAAGTATTCCTTCCCAAAAATTCAACTTGATTCAAATATTTAAATATCCAAGAATTCAATTAGATTCAAATCTTTAAAATTCAAATTTACACAAATTTGATTCAAATTAAGCAAATTTGAATCTTTGTTTGAATCTTTGATTCAAATTTGCACTTATGCCGACAACATTCATATGTGCCTTTACGCATTGTTACACATTGTTACGCATCCATACACATCCATACATGTCCATATGCATCCTGTAGTTATCCCATATGGAACCCGTTTTCGTCCTGTATGGATCCGTACAAATATGTGTGGATGGGGGAAAGATGCGTATGTGCATCATGTACAAACCCATGCACAAACTAACGTCTGAATAATTTGAATGAATAGATTTGAAAATTCAAAATTCATTCAAATGTCTAAATTCAAATTTATGGACATTTTATTTGAATATTCATGCATATCCCTACTCGGTTTCCCTACTAGTCAGACAATCACCAGTTTTACAATCAGCAGTAGCTTACTGCAAAATACTGAAGTCTCTGAAGTTTCAGATATATCAGCATATACTAACACAGGGAAGGACATCTTCATAGAAATAAGCACAGGAGGATGTCTGGTTTTAACTTGAGTAGGGGCAAAAATATATTGAGATATTTGATATGCTTTTACCTCTGAGAAACTTAAAAAAAAGATCCAAAAGATGTTTTTGTATGATTGTGCACGAAAGAAGAAGAAAAAAAGGAGAGAAGATATGTTTGGGTTGAAACCATCTATGACAAGTTCTAGCCTAGAGTGAATTTCTGTGCCTGTTATAAACTCCTACAGGAAGGGGTTATAATGGAAATACTGACAGGCATTTAACTATAGCATTGCCTAGGAGGGCTGTTATAATAATTGGATTTGGGGAGGGAATGCAAAGCAAGAATTACAGATTCTTTTTTGCCTGAGGGATAGCCATTCATTTCTATTTGAAACAGCTACAAAATGTAGCATCATTTCGGAGCACAGAAGTGCAACAGACTCAGGATGGAGAAGCTTTTAAAACAGCTCTTCTCATAGAGCGGCAAGAAAACAGTGACGTGAGAGATTAAGCAGTGCATGGGATATTGGAAACGAGACTGAGAAGATTTATGCAAGAGATCTTAATTTGTTGTTTTAAGTGATGTTGCATAGAAAGTCTGACAGTTCCTTGTGTCAGCCTCGCTTTCCAATGGATAATTCATTGAAGTGTTAAATTAAAACACAGCAAAATGAAAACCAAGCAAATAATAGCAGAGGTGTAACTTGTGTGCCATTAACCACTTGCCCTGCACAGCTCATTTTTGTGGAATGCCGTGCTTTATTCCAATTAAAAGAGATCTCTGCCTGCTGCTGTAGGCCATTTTTGTTGAGGAGGCAAGCGCAAGGTCTGCAATGAAACAAATATTTAGCCTGTGTCACAGAGGCAGATGAAGGGGAAAGGCATCAACTAGTTATGCCTTAATAGCACTACTGGTATGCCTCACAGCACATAATGCCTTGATATGGGCCATCTGTGTGAAGTGTAGGATACAAATTACAGGAAATAAATAAATGCATTCTACTCCCTTTCTAATTAATTATAGTGGTCAAAATGCTATCCTCTCATAATTACACAGTTTAAAACACCTTCATTCCCCCCCCCCCCGCCCTGTTCTCCAAATACTTCTTAGTAACCTTTCATCCAAGCAACACCGGAAATATTGTTTTCATGGTATGTGCTCTGCTAAAACTGACTTAGTTTAGATTACACTGTACTGGGAAAAAGGCAGCAGAGGTATTGTTTAAAGGGGGAGGCTTCATTATTTATGATTTACTTTGAAAAGGGAGGTCACTGATCCAGTGTAGTAATTTAAGTACTGACAGGAGAATTCTGAATGATCTGTTTCTTACTGCTGACATTTTGTGTTCATTCTTCCCCCATAGGTAGATTTATTTACATTGATTCAGCCCAGAGGCCCAATACTTTGCTGAAGTTCTGAGCCAAGGGATGCTTGAAGCAGTTAGAATGTTTGATCAAAGAAATCTGCCAAACTACTACATTGTCTGAGAATGTGGTAGAGGACAAATATCTAAAAAGGCACACTAGGGTTACAAGATGCAGAAATTAGTTGCGCCTTTCTATTTGCCAGTATTTTTTACGAATATCTTACAATCTTGATTACACAAATTTATTGGATGATATGATCCTGGTTGTAATAGATCCTTCCCTAACTTTGGTAATGTAATTATTTCTGATTCCTTCCATGTTTCTGGGATCTTCTGTTCGATAAATACTTCATTAGATAGATTTGTTAAATATGGAATTACATCTTCCTCAAATGTCTTATAAGAATCTACTGTAAAACCATCCGGTCCTAGGGATTTCCCTGTTTTTAAAGCCTTAATGTCCGAGAGAGCTGCCAGCACACCCTACAAACACATGGCTGATAAAAGAATGCTCAGCAAGAGTACTTACTAAGCTGCCTCCAGCAGCACAGGCCAAAGAGGAAGTCCAAAGAGAATAAGCCAAGAGCCAGTTCAGGGTTAAGGAGAGCAATCCAACCAGTCCAGTCCGAGGTCAGGGCAGCCAGAAGAATGGTCAACAGGTACATTCCGAGGTCTAGGAGTTCTAAGCAATCAAGATCTAGGAGTCAGGTACAGCAGCCTTCTCTTAGGAAAACCAATAGTCTCTGACAAAAGGCCTAGGCATCTGCCAGGTGTTTTATCTTGCAATTCCAGATCACAGTTGCTAATCAACTAATGAGTGCCTCTGTGCAAGTCTCTTCGGGCGTCTTAACCCTTCCTTCTCTGCTCTCCTCTGCTTGAAGCTAGGGACCTCAGTGCTCTGCTGCCCCAAGTCTCCTAAGTCTTGCACTTCGGCCATGGTGAGGCTTGGTTGCTGGACCCCAGGCTCCACAGGGGCTGGGAAGTCAGAGCTGGGTTTTGGCACCACCTCAGTTTCCCCTTGCACCTGAGGAAGTGCCGCCGCCTCCTCCTCCTCCTGGCTGACTATGACACTTAATCACTGCTCTTAACTCCTCTTGAGTAATTCTAGCATTTGTTTCTATCTCCATCTTGTATCCACATCTTCGTCTCTATATAAATCAGAATAGGTTCTCATTATATCTCTTAATTTCTTCTGGTCATCATGTACCACCCCACATAAAAAGCTGTAAAAAAACCAATACATTAAGAAAAAAAGAAAAAAGAAATTAGTTGTGCCTTGGCTTTTAATTCATATAGGGCCTTTTCACACTAGGCAAAAAGGTGTGAAGACGAGACACTCCCACACAGTGCATCTGCACCACATGGAGCCATTTCTATACTAGCTCAACACACTCTGTTCACACCTCTTCTGGGTGGGAAGAGATGCAAATGGAGCGTGTGGCTGGGAGGTGCAGGTGGGTTGTGCTCTGCAGTGCCCAGTCAGTGCAACAGTGGTGCCGCACATGCCCGTTGGCACTGTTGCTGCAGTTCCACAATTGCCTATAGAACAGAGGCAATGGCCATGGTTTGCCCCTTGCCCGGACTTAGGGAAGTGCTGGAGGGGTTTGAGATAGATCTGGCACTCCAAAGTGCAAATGCAGGATCTATCCCCCATTTTCACTTCCTTGGGATGCTGTCCCATGGAAATGAGGACTGAAAATCCTACGAGGTCCAATGTGGAGCTACCATCTTGCTCCACTTGTTGAAATTTCTTCTTTGTGGCAGTTTGGCGGGATCAGGCAATTAACATGTCAACCAGCAAGATCACTAAGATAATCTAAGGAGGTTCTACAATGAAAAAAAATGTCCTTGGCCTGTAGTCTACATGTGAATGGACTGGCTGTTCTATTTATCATTGTTGTATTCTATTAATGTGATGTTTTATTTTGAACAATTTTGATAATAAGATTTTTCTATTATTTTATGATTGTGACTGCTGCAAACCACTTTGAGCCCTACAGTTTTCAGCCTCGGTTAGTCAGCTGAAGATCTTCAGTTATGTAGCCTACTTATCATCAGGTGTCCAGGTAATCTAACCCCTGATGTGACCCTTGCGTATGCAAGCAATGACAGAACCAGTACAGGACTCATTTTTCATCACTTTTCAGTCCACTCTCAGAGTGAGAGAATACATCAGCAAAGTAGCAAGCTGCTTTCTTTCAGTGTTAAATAACTCAGAAAATTCACCTTTGGTATAGATAATGTGGAAAGACAGTTACTGGTCACTTTGCTGATGTGTTTTCTCTCAGTGAAGGTGGTTGGCATTATAACACCACCATTACCTTGGGGAACAGGCCAAGAGGATAAATAACTAGACAGCATAAAGTAAGGAAGGAATACATAGTTTCTGGCTGAAACACCCCACCATTCTGCAAATTAATTAATATTACAAGAAGAAAATATGAATGGATAACAACTGGCAAAACCTGTATGCCCATTGACGTGGGATTGAGGTGCTTTCACAGATGCACCTGGCTTCTAGCCTTAGGCTTTCTTCCCCTCAGTGTAGTGTGTACTAAAGTGGCACCGTCAAAGCAGTGTCATGGCTCCTTATCACTGTGCAGTGGTTTCCAGTCCGCCAAACTGGGAGACCAGAAGCTTCACTGGGACACCAAATCGGCTTCCAGTCCACCAGACTGGTAGATCAGAAGCTACATCATCCTGGCAGAATGGCTTCCTGTCCACCAGATGGGAAGTTCCATTGAGTGCAGCAGCATTGGAGCATTCAAAGATAAATTTGCATTAAAAAGATGCTGATAAATCAGTATCTTTTAAATGTGAAGTGGGTTAAATGCTCCATTGCTTTCATCGCTATCTGGAGGCATCCAACACTTGCTAATATCCACAGTAGGGATGTGCACAAAAAAATTTTGGCATTCGATTCAAAATGAATTGAATGTTCAGAAATCCATATTTATATGAATAGATTGCATTCAAATGTAGTAAAACCAAATCTATTCATACGTATTCGTACAAACATTTGATATGTATCTGATATGAACAGATACATATCTATACAAATAGATTCGTATCGAATACGTATCTGATAAGTTTCCCCAGCTTAACAAATGTCTGACCTATTCGTACAAATGTCCAGAAACATTTGTATTCATTTGAATGTTAGCATACGAATATAGTAACATTTGATTCAAGTTTGAATGCCAAATTTCACGTTACAAATATTCGTGCACATCCCTAATCCACAGCCTTTTTAAGCATCAAAGAATACAACACTGTTGCAGTCTAGTATTTCAATACACAGATGCATATTTGCACTGCTCAGTGATATTCTTTTTGAGTGCTTGAACCTGATTTCAGAACTGATAAATGAGCCCATTTCAATTGAAGAAATCCATCATCAATAATACTGTATGTAATCTACATTGCAACAGATGGATGTATTTGGTTCCCTTAATATTTTATGGCAGGGAAGTAATGAAATTTGTGAGCTGTAACTCTGCTTTGTGTAAAGGAGACTAGTGTTGAGAATTATTTATGGAAGTACAATTTAAGCAGCTTCTGTAGAGTACAGTTGCAGCAGTTTAGAGCATATAAGGGACAAAACTGTATGAGACACACACAGGTATCACACCATGGTAGTACGTTCATCAGTTCTGTGAAGATGGGGGTGGGTTTCCAATCAGAGCCTTGATCACTTCTCAATGCCTGCATGGTCCTGATCTACAAGCTACCATTGGTCTTTCCCCTGACTGAGAGAAAATTTCTCATTTTCTAGTTTTGGTGTTCTATTATTCCCTTCCCATAATTTTTTGTGTCACAACAACCCTGGCCCAAGATTATCTAGAATGTTTCCACTGTGCTAGCATTAGGAAAGCAGAGCTCTACACCTTTTTAAATTTTAGATATAATCTGCCAGGGTGCCAGAGTTTTAAGAGGATAAGACAATCACATCGAGTTAAAGTTTGTAATATTATAGTATATAGGAAAAGAATCAAGTAAAGGCTGAATGTATCTATGGAATTTGCTGCCAGAAACAACAGCAACCAGCCTAGATGGCTTTAAGGAAGCGTTAGACAAATTTAGGGATGACAGACATACCAATGGCTACTAGAATTGATGCCTAAGTACAACTTTCAGCCTGGGGGAACAAGCAGGATGCCTCTAAGGCCATTGCTGGGATTCAAGAGCAGGAGAAAGTTTGCCCTTGTGTCTGCTTGAGATGCTCATAAGCAATTGGTGGGCCACTGTGTGGGCTGTGGCCTGATCCAGCAGCGCTCCTCTTATATTCTTATGTTCATGATAACCCTGCTTCAGGTTAACAATTAGACTACTTCTTTGCTAACTTGGTACTCTTCTTCTTCTTCTTCTTCTTCTTCTTCACCTTCTCCTCCTCCTCCTCCTCCTCCTCCTCCTCCTCCTTCTCACTGTGTTTGATCTACAGCTTCAGAAAACCATGCATAGGACAGTTGTCATGCTGATACTAATTCATGTGACACAAAGTTATGTCCTGCCATTCTTAGGTGCAATGTGCAAATTTCTTTTTCTCATTGTTTAGTCCAAACTGATGGCCAAACAATTTTTCTTTCTGTAATCATGTAGATTTGAGTAATCAACGTTTTCTCCCTTCCTTATGAAAAAGCAGATTGGATATATACTCAAAGACCAGAATGGAAAAGGTTCCAAGCAGTTCATGTTTCCTTCCTTATCACTTTCCAGCTTGTGAAGGCAGACTCCCAAAGCTTCTTTTCAAATGCCCCAAATGATGGGAAATGCTAATCATTCAAGGAAACAAAGATGAATGCTAGTGTCTCTGCGCCATCTGTGGAATGTGTTTGTAAGGTACACTGTTTCAGTGAGAATGAGAACATAAAGCAATTTGCGTATTGCTGTATTATAGACAAAACAGTCCTTGAAAGGGTAATTGGGATTCATGGAAGCAATGAATCAAGTGATCTAAATTTACTGGAAGTAAGAGAGGAAGGAAGGAAGGAAGGAAGGAAGGAAGGAAGGAAGGAAGGAAGGAAGGAAGGAAGGAAGGAAGGAAGGAAGGAAGGAAGGAAGGAAGGAAGGAAGGAATTAGTATCATTACTGTTTTAGACTGGAAGCATGTATCACATGGCCTTTTCCTGTTAGAAGTGACAGCAATTAGTGCATCTTTTTAGAAAATGTATTTATTTTAAAATATTTATATACCACTTCTCATTAAAATATAATCTCAAAACAGTTTACAGAACATGAAGAATAAAAAACTAAAATCACAATACTTATACAAAAACAAGATTAAAATCCCAACTCTTTGTATCAGTGTTGTAAGCATCATTCATGTGGTCATGTCTGGCTATCTTCTAATTGTCTGACAGATTGTTGGACAAATGCTACTGCCTCCAATTCTGTACTTACTGTGCCTTCTTCTGGGTCAATGGGTCTGAACTACTGAGGCTTGCTAGTCCAGGAACATAGAATGGTGTGGACTGGAATAGCGCCATTTGCCTGATGGCACGGGTCTGGACCGAAACCTTTACTAGCATTGAAGTTCACATGATACTGTGTGAGCCTGGCTTGATGATACTTCTAGAGAGAGGGACTACCCCTTTTTCGAGAAGCATCATCATGCTAAACTCTTAATTAAATCATTACTTTAAATTATGGATTAAAAATTAACCAAGAAAAGCAGCATCTGAGGCAATTTATGGCTTTAAATGCTATAAATTACAAATCACAGTTCTCTAAAATTAGCTTTGCTTCATAAGTCCACCAAAAAGTACCTGTCTATGAATTTGGCCATCTGTCTGTATATATCTGGATCAGAGCTGTTTATGGCCAAGGATGTTATGTGTTATTACTGTTATGCCTCCACCTTAGCTCCAATTAAAAGCAAGATGGGATGAGAAAGCTCTTGTCTACATGAGAATGCTAGGAAAAGGCAATCAGCCAGAGCTGCACAAAAACTGATGAATATATATACATATGCGGAGTAGGAAAATCGATTTTGAGCTGGAGCTTGGTTTGAAGAGCTTGAAAGCTTCCTCCTACCCTAGTACAACCTAAAAAAAAGGAAGAAAGAAATCCAATTTAATAGACTGAAACACAGTTAGAATGTGTAGAAATAGCTCTAATGGGAAGTGAGATTTTAAAGCAAAGGTCAACAGGGCTGATTGCTTTTCTTATTCGACATCATCACTGTCAATGAGGTGCATCAAATGTTTTTATGTGAACCATTTTCCTTTCACACACACATGCAAAGATCCATGGGCATACAAGCACAAATATGCCTCATCCAGTTGCATAAGCAGTGACAACAAATGCTATGGAAACCAGAGATTTGGGGCGCCTGACAGTAAAATGTAGCATCATGACAGAAAAGACATTTGCATCAGTACAAGCATGGATGACAATTTATCTTGCCCTGCAATTTGGCCGTCTCATCTAGGCACAAAATGATACTACAAGGAGGCTGCAAATAAATAGTTATTGGCAAGCACTCTCTCTTGGGAAAAGGCAACAGGGGGGGGGGGCGTAGAAAAGGAATGGGAATGACTTTTGCTTTTTATGAAGGGATGTATATCAAACAGCACCAGGCACAGCAAAATCCCCAAGATGCACCTGTAATAATAGAAACAAAAAATGTATTCATATCACCCTTTGTGGTTCATCTTTTCTATTATGTGATTTTGATATCTAGTGTTGCCTCCTCCCTGTCTTCCTTTAACCATTAAAAAAGTGACAATAAAGTTAACAACCATAATAATATTAAACTCCTTTACAAAATCAGCCTGCAATGTCTAGGCCTCTTCAGCCTTGAAAGGCAATATTTAAGAGGGAACCTGACTGAAGTACATACAATCATGCATGGTCTGAGAAATGTGACTAAGAAAAAAAATACTTTCTCTATTGCACAACATTAGAACCAGGGAACGCTCTATGAAGCTGATTGACAGGTGACTTAGAACAGACAAAGGGAAATTCTTTTCTTTTTTTACCCAGAGAGCCATCAGTCATCGGCATTTGCCACCAGAACTTGATAGCTTTAGGAAAGAAAGAAATTCATGGAGGACTGGTGTATCAATGGCCACTAGAACTGAGGCCTGTTCACACGAGGGCCCTAAGAAAAATGTTTACCAAGGCTAGATTTGAACAACTTGGTATCATGATGGAATCTGGACGTTATTGTAATATCCCAAGAAGTAAGAGACTCTGCATTTGGGGTGATGGATCTGTCGAGGATGTTGAACGTTTTCTTATGGAATGTTCAGCATATGATGAACTTCGATCTATTGTCTAAGATACAGCCCTCCAATAGGAGTGATCTTGCGTCTCTACTCTTACAAAGTCAAGAAAGAGCTTCCATAACCGGAGTCAGTCTTTTTATCTTAAAAGCTATTAACAAAAGAGCATATTTTTTGAATGAAAAGAAATATAAAGTCGGTCACTTCCTTTGCCCTCTGTTCCTGTGTTTATTCTTCTGTTTTAATTGTATTGTATTGTTTTGAAATGGCTACATGGCTGATCAAATAAAATCTATAGTATACTATACCACACGAGGGCCCCTGGAACGTGCATAAGATACCCTGGGACGGACCATTTGCTCTGCAGGGCTGGCGGTTCCATTCGGAACTGCACCAGCCTGTCCCAGGGCGCCCACTCACATTCGCGGATGCGCGAGGGCCCTTCGGTTCCATCACTATTTGTGACCGATCCTCGGGAGGTCGGATTGCTGAAAAACAGATCTTTTTAGATCTGTTGTTCGGCGGCCAATGTGGAAGCACCCTTAGTTAGATCCTTAAAGGGAAGCCCTAAACATAAACTGTAATAGCCACATAGACTATTTTTCACCCTTAGATGATTCAAAGACCACAATTTCTGCCCCAGGGTGACTCCAAAGCTCCAATGCAAATTTAAGCCACAACTCATTAAATGAAAGGCTCCAATAAAGCACAGACAGTTACACGACAAAGTTCCATTCTTGGAAGTTTGATTAGAGAAAGGACTGTAGCTGAAGGCAAGGCTCTTCTGCTTCATGGCAAAGGAAAGGTGGAACAGTGGAAAATTCAAAATGTGACTGCAGTCTTTCAACTCAGGATGATAGCTTGCATTTTGGGGTTCTCCTTCAGTGATGCAGTTCATTGGGGTTTTTTTATGCCAAACAAAACAAAGGACTTTGGTGATGTCAAAAAAAAAATTAGCACAATCCCTCTCAGAGGTGTGACATGCATAGTTGACCCCTAATTAAAATCAGGGACCCCACATGTGTATGTGTATGCTTGTGCCCACTAAAATGCCAACTAAGGGCAGGGGATATGCACTTGGGTGACATTAGCAGTAATCAAGGCTTATCAATACTTTGAACGAATGTATAGAAACATTCAGTTCACATTCAAACGTCAGAAATATAGGAAGTGTGAATGAGAGATGTCATGACTATTTCGCAGGCTCTGACTCGACGGTGCGCCTGCACAGAATGCCTCCTGAGGGCAAGAGCTGCCAGTAGCAGCCCCAGCCACTCAGGAGGCACGCAGGACGCAGGTGCGCTGAATCCTGGGCACTGACCCTCAGAATCGGGGCAACGCTGACAAGGTAAGGAGGGGATTCGCCGCGCTACCCCCCGGGTGGGCTAGGATGGGCTTTAGGGAAGCTCGCCCTGGCTCCAGAAGTGGCGATCCAAAAGGTAGGAGTCCCCCGGCTAGCCATGCTTGGCTCCAGCGAGCCAATCATGGTGAGCCGGGGGAGGGCCCTGGGTAGGCACACTTGTGCCGTGCGGACGCATCCTAAGTGGATGCGTTTTCACGGCGCAAGGCCACATAATAAGTGGTGTGCCAAAAACACCCATTTAGCACACTTTAAGCACGGATAGGTGCGGACGCATCTACCAGAAGTGTGTTAAATAGACCCTGCAAATGCGGATGCACCGCCGAAAACCGCTTTCAAAGCGGTGTTGCTGTGCGGACACACCTCACTGGAAGTGTGCCACACAGCAACGCGTGTGCGGATTAGCCGCGGCGAAAGTGTGCTAAATGGGTGTTAAAGGGCCTGTGCAGAAACACCCAAAGTGGCTGAAAAACCTTCTGCTCTTCTCCCCACAGCAGACACCCTGTGAGAGCTCAGAAAGAGAGCTGTGACTTGCAGTAGGTCATGTAGGAGTGCAGAATTAAACTGGGAAACTGTAAGATAAGAGTCTGACACTCTAACCACAAGATCAAACTGGCTCACAAATGTATTTATCTTTTGTAGGGGAATGCAATCCCCCACTACCATAAATTGTGCAGTCGAGTTTTCCACATTTGGGAGAATTGTAGCAGCTGGCATACCTGAAGTGCAATAGATGAGCGTCACCCTAGGAAAACCACCTTCATGATAATGATTCCCCTGCCAGGAAAATAATTAAAGATAGTCAATTTGATTGAGGCTGTAATCAGACATAATAAAAGAGGCACCTTAGAGGTGCCTCAGAGAGTCAGGCCGTGTCTTTACGGCAACCTTATTTCACTTTCCCTAAACCGAGATAACAGAACCGGATGCAAACGTGAATTTGCCTGTTCCCATTACTTTCAGCTTAATCGCGTTCAATCCGGATTCTGAGGACATACGTGACTCAAGGGGGGACTCCAGTGGCTACCTTTTAAAAGCCGCTTTTCGGGGCTACCCTGTCCTCTTCCTCCTGGCCTGAACGTACCACCCATAACAGACCCCTTCACGGAGCCTAGCTGGGTGGCTGCCTTGCCTGGATGGATGAAAAACAGCACCAGGCAGGCCGCGATTCTTTTCCTCCTCTCCCGATTGCTCAGGGTGCGCAGCAGCAGCAGCAAGACAAGCCCCTTTCCTCCGTCACAGCTAAACATTCATACATCTCTCCGAACGGCAGTTGCTTTAGTTTCTTTTCCCTTTTTAGAAGGTCAGCACTTTCAATAGCAAGATGGTTATCAGGTGTGAATTGCTTGTTTGCTACAGTGGATTGCTTGGATTGCTGTTCGGGCTGCTGCTGCTTTTACAGCTTGCTTTGGAAGCAAGCTATTGGGGGAGGGAAACTCTCATCCCTTAACACAGAAGGGTTCCCTCAGTAAAAAATGTAAAACGTTTCAAGCGCACAAACCGGAGTGAGACCTGTTGAAATCAGGATTGAGATTCATCACGCTTTGGGGTGGTTTAACACAGGGAAATCCTGTTAAGCCAAACTGCCGTCTGGACTCTGAGGATTCAAAACATTTTGAATCCGAGATAAGGTTGCCATGAAGACACGGCCTCAGTGTGTGACCCTTTTGTTCCCAAACCTTTTCTAATCCACCTTTTCTAGCAAAGAATGTTCAGGGGAGGGGGGAGGTTGCAGAATGGGGTGTGAAAAATCCCACCTCAAAGCCTTATCTGAGGTGTTTCAGGGATAATCTTTTTTTGCTGTGACTGATCACAGCCAGAGTTTCATGGGATTAGCAGTTCTGCATCATGTGGATGGCTATCATCTTTCTGTGGAATTCTTGATCCTCAAGAGCAAACCCACATTATGAGATTTTTAAAGGATTGTAACTAGATAAGTATTGTTCAGTAAGAAGAGATCTGTGTGCTTAACGAAGCATAAAACTTAATTCTCAGCATGAAATTGTGCCATAGAACTTAGAAAGGGGGAGTTGGGGAAAAGAGAAGCTTCTGCATCTTTTCAACACTATGATATGACAAGATCCAGAAGGTTTGTAAAAGTAAGAGAAACAGGAATTTAAAATGAAAAAAAAATCATTAAAATTATGGATTATTATGATAAGGGTAATAACTGATTGCCATGATAGCAGTTATTGGTGGATCAGTCCCACAGATCAGCTTTTCTACTGCAAAGAGAAGCAACAAATTAGTAATGATGAAATCAAATATTTTTTGTTTGAAGTCAAGCAATTGAAATCTGCAGGTATAGACCACTTCCACATTTGCAGGAGCTGGGCCTCTCCAGCTGGGACTGTTCCTACAGGAACAGTTTTCTCCAAGCCATCTGTACTTTGGACAGCTTTTCCAGGACAGCCCCAAAAGTCCCATTTTGAAGCTTGTGTGAGCTTAGGAGCCTGTTGTGAAGAATGAAAGCCTTGGAGCCATGGGGAGACCCATTTCCGGGTCACAGCAAATGGCATGTCACTGAAATGAGCTCCTTGCTATCCAAAACAAGTCATCTGCACCCTTCACATGTCTTCTTGTTCCATTCTAGTGGCCCCTGGACCACTGGGGTCTGACTCCAGCCTAAGCTTCTGCCATTTGACACAAGTGTGCAATAGCAGAACCCTCTCCATCTGCTGCAGGACAGAGCATACATAGGCTATGGTGCCCAAAATGTCCCAGTCCTGGTCCTTCCGTTCTGTCAAGGAAATCATTTTGTCTGTAACAGTTACCTCTACTTCACTGGCATCATCTTGACCTTGGCAATATGTTTCCAGCTCAGCTGTACAATTTTTACTAGTTTAGCTTTTTCCTGTTAACTCATAAACTTCTATCATATACTAGCTATTGAGTGTCACTAAGATTAAGTTCACGGTGCTCCTGTTGCCTCTGGTTTCAAAGATCATCCATAAATTTCACCACTTTGTTATGTCCAAGCACGTAAATACCCATTCTTTGAGAAGGAAAGAGAAGTCACCCTATATAGTACTACAAAATGTTCTCCTTTTATTTCTCAAATTTTATTCCCTGTCTCCAGAGTATTGAGGTCAAGGCAACAAAATAGTTTCTCCCTCAACTCAAGTATTTGTGATACTTAGCACTAGTTCTTACAAGGGTGCTATGGAGAAGTTGTCCCTGGCTTAGATTTTTTTCTTTGCTTGGTTGAAAACTTTATCTGACATGCAATACATTCTCCATTTATGTTCCCTTCGTTCTCTGATCCGTACCAAAATAGAGAGGTGAAGGCTATGAGGTGAAGGCTTAATTCACTGAGTTGGTTTTTATTTTTGCTTTCATAGTTTGATACATATACAACATGAATCTGTATGGATATGTTTCTGAAAGTTCAGAAATTCAGATTTGTATGTTGTTTTGTGTAAATGTATTATACAAAATTGATACTTGCATATGGAAAGGCATGTATGTAAAGCACAGGCACACATCCTTTAGAACTCTGTACAAACACATTGGTGCATGTTTTTGTGCATCTGGCTTTTTGCAGAGAGGGGAGTACCAAAAGCTATGCAAGTACAAATCCCCGTAGATGAAAAGTACATATCCCCATAGACTCTAATGCTAGCTGCCCAGGCCCTGCCTGCCCTGTCCCTAGGATCCAGACAGGCTCCAGACCCACTCCAGACAGGATCCTGACATGATTCATACAGGCTCCAGACCCAATTCTGACAGGATCTATCTATCTATCTATCTATCTATCTATCTATCTATCTATCTATCTATCTATCTATCTATCTATCTATCTATCTATCTATCTATCTATCTATCTATCTATCTATCTATCTATCTATCTATCTATGCATGCTTCAAAATTCCCCAGAGTCCCTGCCCAACAATTGTTCCCCAAAGTTCACTAAATTTTTTTTTTTAGAAAATCGAAACTAGTCCTCCAAAATTAAGGACTATGAATTTCAGTAGGTCTTCCTTACAACCAATCTTGTGTTTCCAGTTATCTGTGCAGTTGCATTTCCCCTCCACGGTACTGACATCCACCCCACACAGCATTATTGGTGACATCAGATTAGTCATCATGCTGTGAATATTGTTGTTTACCATCAACTCATGGCCAACTCATAGTTAGGTTACCACTAACAGCACCACTTTTACATTCTCTGAAACCTCATATGGAAACCATTCTGCTCTCTTCACTTCCCCAAGATGGCTTCCATCCCTTCTGAGGAACGAGCTGCTTCCCCAGCAGTCCTGTTTTCTGTGGAAAATGAAGAATCTGTTTTCACCTTTTTGATTCTTAACTGTTTCTTAAAGTGTATATTTTTGTTTTAAGATGTTATTGTAAGCCACCCTAAGCAGGGGGCAAAAATGACAATAGGTGTGTCCTGACTCAACGAAGCTGCATGTTGGGATGTGCAGCTGAGGTGCTCCTGTGTAGCGATGGTGCATTGTGCCGCCCTTATTGCATATCTACCTTACTGTGGAATGATCAGCACTCGACCCGCAGTATAAGGTAGATTTGAATGTTCCCACTAATCTGCACAGGACAGCAAGAACACCAGCTCTCATTAGCTGCCCCTTCCATTGGGAGGGGAGACAAAAAACCATCATGTCGCAGCAGGTAAACTGCGTATTTTTTAATAGCTGTGGATTTAATCTGCTAATCTGGAAGCTGCCAATGACTGCAAAAACAACAAAAACTTGCATTTGGGCAATAGTGTGTACAGCTACTCATATTCTTGTAATCTTCCTGCTTTCAGATTTTTTTTACATCCTTTTTTTAAAAAACATTGTCCTTGCTTACTGTGACCTTCATAATTCACTTTCAATAAAAAGAGGCTGTAATCAGTACAGGGTCTTCTGACTCATTAGCAAAATAGTTAGAAGTAACTTTTTCATTTGATATATACTCTTTGCTCACTTAATTAATGTTTGCACAGTGTCATGGGATGTCAGACTCACTGGCAGAGAAATGCTTTTGTTAGATACCATGTTCTCAGCAAATGAAAGAAGCAGTAGGAGAAAAAATAATTTGACGGAACAAAGGAAGTGTAATGCTGATACTTACTTTTTTGGATTTTGCTTGTTGGAGAAATAAGAAGATGAATACAATTCCTATAATCTCCGCTAATACTTGTATGGTTGCTTGAACATCTGTCTCACACTTTCCTGATGCAAGCAAACGTCTGTTTTTTGTCAGTATTAGTCATTGTTTTTGTGCTGTCTTTCCTAAACCTTTCTGGTAGGCTTCAGAATACAGAAGATCAGAGGTTTATATTAGGCCTATGCATTAAAATAATGAATGGATGGATGGATGGATGGATGGATGGATGGATGGATGGATGGATGGATGGATGGATGGATGGATGGATGGATGGATGGATGGATGGATGGATGGATGGATGGATGGCTTTGGGAAATAGTCCAATTTGATATAATTAAAACCTACCCTGATTCAGGTCTAAATCCTGAATCAGTAGCAGCAGTCTTATTGCTTATCTATAACATACTTTTTTTTAATAGGACTAGATGAAATTTGAAAGTATATTAGATCCTTCTTAACATCTTAAGGCTGAGGGAAAGATTCATTCAGAATGGTCCAGAGTCCCCACTATTCTCTACATTTGCTTTTTAATTTCTATTTTTTAAAAGTATGCACACACACCATGCCCAAATATGGTAGAATATGCAGACATAGGCATACCTTTAGAGATGATAAATACTGTCCATTTTCAAAATAATTTCTGAAGTGGTATTCCTCCAAGGGTAACATTATACAGTTCTAGAGTATTTTAAAAGTCTCTACTTAATCTTCCTTATTGCTCTGTGATCAGTTGGCTTGAAAATAGCATGCACTACAAAAAATCTGCCAGATTTCAGAGGAAAATACGTAGGAGGGTATAGGCCACGGCTATTTAAGAGAGATGCAGCCCCCTCCTTTTATAAGCAACAGTTTTAATATGAAAATGGCAGTATTGTAGAGAAGGAGAAAATACCTCAAAAGGAAAAGTGCAAGACTTCTGAAGTCAAGGCCTCCTCCTCCTCCTCCCCCTCTTCCCCTCTGCCTGTTGGAAATACAGCATTTCATGTGTGTATGAGAGAGACAGACAAGTCAGCCTAAACCAGGGGTCCTCAAACTACAGCCCATGGGCCACATGCGGCCTGCCGAGGACATTTATCAGGCCCGCCCAGTGTTTTTGCCACCACTGCCTGTCCTGCATAGGAATTTGTTCATAGGGTTTTTTATATAAAAAAATATATATTCCAGCCCTCCAATGGTCCGAGGGACAGTGAACTGGCCCTCTGTTTAAAAGGTTTGAGGACCCCTGGCCTAAACTGACAAAAGGGGGCAGAGTTTAGCCTTCTGTCAGGTTTGTTTAGCCCAGCGGTTCTCAACCTGTGGGTTGCGGCCCCTTCAGGTGTTGAACTACCCTTTCAGAGGGGTCGCGACAAGTCTCCCACTTCCTCATCTGAGCTGCCCCGCCCCATGGTTGGGGGCCTCCACAACATGAGGAACTGCATTAAGGGGCCACTTCGATTATTACTGAGATAGCTGAGAACAGATCAGTCTGTAGTATGTTATTTCCGCTGTGTTTTAAGTAAAGTTAACTTTTATTTTCACTAGTCTTTTGAGTGGTGCATTTTTTGGGTCGCTACAGAGTCTTACTCCACAAACTCTGGGAAATCAACACCGCCTCCTCTTCTTTCCTCTGATTGTGATCTGCACAGTTGGCTCCAATGACCACAGGAGCTTTGTGAATAGACATGTGAGGGGGTGGGCGGGCATTGAATTTGAAGTCTTTTTTTTGACAAAAAGCAAACCACCCCACAAGTTCTGGAATTGGATAGCCCTAGCATTTTTAAAGGTAGACCTAGACAGTTTCCCTCCCTCCACCCCATAAGGCCTTGTCTCCGTACTAGGGGTGTGCACGAATATTTATAACATTTGAATTTTGAATCAAATGTTGGCACATTTGAAGATTGACATTCAAATTCAAATAAAATGTTTTGATACACTCGTATGAAGGTTCTTATGGGATTCGTATGGGATTCATATGCTATCCGTATGCATTCATATGGGACTGAACATTCGTATCAAATACAGATCCTACCACAATCGGAAGGGGATCTATTCAAATAAATACTCATTTTCTTGCATATGATTCTAGACCAGTGGTTCTCAACCTTCCTAATGACGCGACACCTTAATGGAGTTCCTCATGTTGTGGAGACCCCCAACCACGGCGTAGAGCAGCTGGGAAATGGGAGGGAGGGGTGGTGGAAGACTTGTCGCGACCCCTCTGAAAGGGTAGTTCGACCCCCAAAGGGGTCCCGACCCCCAGGTTGAGAACCACTGTTCTAGACTCTTCCTTTGATTCTTTCTCCTCCTCCTCTGTTCTCCTGCCTGAACTGATAAATATTGGCCATAATAGGTGTTTTTCCACTGTCACTAGAAGTACCCATTAATGGGTACTTAATGGGTACTTCTAGTGACAGTGGAAAAACACCCAGTGATTTATGGTCTGAAAATGTTTGTTTTTCAAGAAAAAAAAGGTTTTTTTTCTCCTGTTGTGAGCAAACCATTGCCACATGAAACTGTACTACATTTTGTTATAAGTCATCACATGTGCTGCTCAAGTGATTACTTTGAATCCTGTTGTATCTGTCATTCTTGTCTTCAAATTTAAGTCATGTAAATTAATGGTTTTTAAAGCAGCAATCTCCGATGCCTTGACTCATTCATGATACTTTTACATTAGAGAATCCTAAGGAAACCTCAGGGAAGTGCTATTATATTGAACATGAAAGTGTTCCATTAATCTAATAATGGTGAAGTCACACATCATCCCTTGACATGGTTACAGCAAATTCTTATTTAGGCACAGCAGATTAGAAGAACTAATGATTCACAGTGCACCATTTTTCATTAGTCATGGGAAAATTTAATCTGCACACTAATGACCTGATTATGGTTCCTTTGCTCACTTAGATGGACACTAACGGTGTCTATTGACATCTGTGAGCCTGTTACTAGGAAATGCAACACAACTACAATTAATTTGTATGAGAACACGGCAATAAATGAACAGGATCTTCTGCTCCTGGCATGGTATGAGGACATCTGTCCATGATGCAGCTCAGCAAATTACACTTCCATTCCAAATAGGTACTTCCTAAATATATGATTTTGCATTAGCCGGTTGACACACATTGAAGATCCATTGTATCATTGTTATCATAGAGAAAGAAAGAAGCACACGATCTATGTGGAAGCAATAAGGAGTATGATCACTTGTCATTAAAATCACTTCTGTATTGCTTAAATTTTTGCAGATAGGAACTTAGCTATCCATAGCATTGTGTGCAACTCTGTATGTTGCAGTGCAGTTGTCAATTTGTTTGAATATTTCCTTCTTACTAACAAATAACCACAGGTTCTCTGGTGTATATTAAAATATACTAACCTCTCTCATAATAACAATAATAAAAATTATATAAAAACAATGGAATCAAAGGACTCGGTGCTCTTACCTAGTCCCTGAAGCTGGGACAGATAATCTGGAAGGGGTTAGTCATAAGAAGATAAGAAGAACCCTGCTGGATCAGGCCACAGCCCATCTAGTCCAGCATTCTGTTCCACACAATGGCCCACCAACTGCTTAAGGGCATCTCAAGCAGAAGACAAGGGCAAAACCTTCATGTGCTCGCCAATCCCAGCAAATGGCCCTAAAGGTACTCTGTCTCTCCCCAGCCTGGAGGATATACCTGGATGTCCATTCTAGTAGCTACTGATACATCTGAAGTCCATGAATTTATCTAACCCTTTCTTAAAGCCATTTAAACTGGTTGCTGTTACCACCTTGCCTGGTAGGAAATTCTATAGACCAATGACCATAGTCTGGTTAGCAACTAATTCTGGAACTATGCTGACAGCGATGGCATGTTCCAGTCCAGCCCCTGCATAAGCTTCGGAGTTGACCTGCATGACCTCCGGAGGGCAGGAATGAGAAGTTTCTGACCTTTGAGACCCCGAGGGACCCATTTCCCTGATTCAATAAAGTGTACCACTGATATGGGTCCGCTTGTAACAGTAACGTGGAAACATGCACCTTCTGTACTCCTCTGTGTTCTGGATTAGGCTGACCTAATCCATTGGTAGACTTCAACATGGAGGTCTATTGGTTATCCAGATCTAGGGACCCTTCAAGTAGATCATACTTCATCCTATGTGCACTGAGGCATACCAGTAGTGGGTGGGGCCTCCTCATCTTCCTTACTAACACGAGGAAGGAAGGACCTTAATGCATTCACTGGTAAGGAATGCCAGCAATTGCAGAAGGACTATAAAATGCAAAAGCTAAAAAATAAAATAGGGCAACTGAAATACAGGGCAATACTTTAAATAGGTATTTTGAGGCAGAATACAGGTTTAGGAATATAAGATAACACAACACATAACCATGAGGATTGGAATTGCAAGATAGCAGGGGTGGAGCAATTCTCCAATGGGAACCCTCACTTTCCTCTCCCTGAACCACACTTCATTCAACAGTAGATCAAAGCATATTTTAAGTAGATGAAAATGGGGCTTCTAATTGGGGCCCTATCCCTTCCATGGCCTTAGCGTCAATCCATGTGTAACACTGAATGATGTGTACATCTACTGGTGGTATGGTGTATTAATGTTTATTTCTGAAAGCTTCCAGACTATTCATAAATCCTTTGTCTTTTCCATTGGAAGCCATTTTCCTTCACATTTTTAGCCTGCACCTCTAACACCAGGGAAGTCTTCATTGCTATCAAAAAGTCCTTATGCTGCAAAGCTGTCCTGTCTAAACAAAACTGCAGCTCAATCTGCTAGAAGGAAAATTCCGGCAACAATACCCAGTAGACCCCTGAAAACTTCTGCAAATGCAGCTATGATGACTCAACAACCTGCATATAGCACAGATAGGGGCACCCCGATTACTCTGAGAAGATGAGTGCACTAGTACTGAAGCCTTGGAGAAACAAGCTCCTTTGAGGGAAAGAGGAATACAATATTCACATGCTTCTAAGCAGATCCTGCTTCAGGGTCCCGAGGAATGATGCATGCCATGCTGACAGAAAACCTCTAGGCATGCTCCTGACAGACTGCTGTTTGGAGAAACTGCCTACTTTAATAGAGCAACACACTCACCCCCGGAGTTGTTTATTTTTTTTTTAAAAAAAAATGTTATGTATTTTCTTCCTTCGAGTTGGTTTGAGGGAACAGAAAGTTTATAGCCTGTATTCTATGGCACAAAAAGAAATCCCCTTGTTTTCATTTGCTGAACAAATTCTGTGGAATAGTGAGAAAAGTGTACCATTAAAAGTGTTCTGCTGAACATTTCTTGGGGGACAGGGAAGATTCATTCCATGTTTTGGTTGGTTTACTTAGCTTAATGAATTCTTCCAAGATGTGCTGTGGCATTTTGAACATTTGAATATTATCCTTCAATAATGCCTCTTGTGTTTGCCACTAGGAATAAAAAATTGTAAGAAAGCTCCATATTGCCTTTTCAGCTGTGTTTAAAAGCCCTCGTGCCTGGGATACCAATGTCTGATTGTTTGGGCCATTTCCTCTGAGTCACACCCAAAGTTTCTAGGAGAACCAACCTGGGCCATCAGGGGAACTGTGTGGCACCTTCCAGTCTCCCTTGGTTCAGTGGACTAGAAACAGATATAAAAGCTGCACTGCAGTCTGCAGCAGAATCTCATATAGAAATAAATAAATATGAGGTAGATGATTAGGGCAGCATCTAACAGAGAAGTCCAGGCTTTGGCTAAGACCAAAAGTTAGTAGAATACCATGAGAAAGAACTGTATGTGGGATCCCAGAATGGCTGCAGCCACAGAGGCAGAAAAAATGTTCCAAGGCAGGCCTGCATGAGGAAAACACATTGCACAGAACCACTTCCATTCTAGAAGGAGCTCCAAACATGACAGACCATCCCCTGGCCAGATAGTGGTGGAGCATTAGTGTGATGACCCGGCTCACCCTCCCCTTCTCACCCTCTGCAGAGCTGCACAGGAAGGAAGCAGCTGCCAGGTGCCACAGCCCACTGCCAGTTATGATAGAGGTGTATGTCAACCAGTATCCCCAGTCCACTGGTGCCCTGCTTTATATTTCTGTAAGATAGACTCCCCTAAAGCAGCAAGCATACACGGTTGTAAACGAAACACTCAAAGTTAATTATTACAACAAGTTATATAATGAAGCAAGGTTTGTACGTAACTTAAAAGTTCAAGAGCTGCTTGAAAAGATGGTTATTGTCAATAATAAAAAGTCCTGTTCCCTATAAGGAGCTCTCCTGCAAGCTAGCATAGATTTGCCAAACCCTTCTAATCTTCAGTCCTTCCCTCTTAGATTCCCTCTACCATTCAGAGTGATAAATCCCCCTAATAGTAGAGTTAGGCTCGCTGTTTGCCCTGCTGGACCCTGCTACTCTCTGACTCCGAGTGGAACGGTCCATCCACACACCCGTCTGTTAGTGGGTGCGCGTCGCAATCTTCCTTTATCCAAGAGGTAAGATCTCCCTTCTACCCTCTACCCTCTCCCTCGAGAGAAAGAGGCCTAGAAGACACGATGGTGTAGCAAACCCTCCCTGATCCCCCTTCTGCTAAAGCCGCAAGGCTCCTCCTGCTGCTCCGCCTCCCCTGTCACTCAGGCTGCCGAAAAGCCTGCAAAACGGCCCCGCGGCTGCAGCCTGCCTCTTTGAACGTTACAACTGGTACACGCCAGCACGCACCCTGTGCACCTCTTCCAGGTAAAGGGTGAATAGGGTGGTGTACTGCAGCTGCATTTGTGTGCTGAATTGCCTGGTCACTGCAAGGTGGGGCAGTGCAACTCCAGTCATTCAGGCCCACTCTCTTAATCTCCTCAGTATTAGGTCCTTTCTTCGTTTAACCTTATTCTGGAATACACCTTGTGATAGGGGTCTGTTGTCCACATGCTATTGCAAACTACGGTAGGTCTCACCTGCTGGATGCCATAGCCTACATGAGCATTCAGACAACAGGCCCCTGTTCTGGGAAATGTTCTAGAATAAGGCTAAGTTGTGGAAAGGCTCTTAAGTCATTCCACACTCTGGGTTTTGATTTTCTTTAACGGACTCCTATTCTTATTTATATGTGAATACAATACTAGTTAAAGTTTCTCTCATTTGGAAACGCCATTATTTCATTATAAGCCCTGACATATTTTATTAGCCACTGTATATTTATTGTGGTCACGTAATGTGAATATAGTGAAAGCAATTACTGTAAAATAACTATAGCACCCCCAATCATAAGCTAGTGCCAACCCTGATTTTTAAAAGCCAAGTTTATCTATACCTTTTAGTGTGAAACCTTGAGTTTCCCTGCCCTCTTTGACAGATATATGTCCATTACAGGACTGCCTCATAATTAGAAAGAGAGCTACTTTGAGCTCAGTTACTCCCTTTGAATTGACAAAGGCATATAAAACTCTGCCTGTTTTACAGATGCTGAGAAGAAGAACAGCAATGGAACAGCTGTTTCTTCAAGTGCTGCGCTGATACATATTGTTGCAAAATCTGATTGAACAGACTCATAGGACTTTTCCCTGAAATTGTATTTCTGCGTGGTACTTTTCATTTTCTTGTCATTGTCCTTTTATGCCTTGCATAAGCATTCAAGCTACAATTTGAGGAAATGCAACTTTCTCTTCACATTATGCAATTTGGTTTTATATACTGCATAGATTCTGTTGGATACCATGGATACCAAGTGTGTTGTCAGATAAATTTCCTGAAGAAAATATTTTTATTGGATCGTGAGTGCTCTGATGTTGCAAACCTGTCATGGAAGCAAAAATATAATGACATGGTAGGGTACAAATTACTGATTTGGCAATGAAATGAAATGAACTTTCTCACTTGTGGCAGTTTTGGGGCTGCTATGCCATGTTCCGGGTTTCTGCTTCTGATAACCTTTTCTTGTGAAGACCTTCCAAAAGTCTGGTATGCCGTTGGTTTCCTCCCCATAGAAGTTTGCAATGTTCATATGTAGTCTTTCACGGCCGGATTCAATCTCATTTGTAGCAGTTTTGGAGCTATTATGCCATGTTCCATGTTTCTTCTTCTGAGAACTTTTATTGCGAAGACCTTTGCAAGATCCAGATTAACTTGATTGATTAGTCAATTCGGCCATATCAAGTTTACAGAAGATAAAAATCATATAAAACATACAAGGATAAAATTGAGAAACAAAATAATAATAATATTTGTCCCCATCACCCTTACAAGACTCCCCATTCAACTCAATAAATGATTTCCTAAGTCAGGCAGCATTAACAAAAAAAACAAAGCTACCCTATATGTCACTGGGACATTTTCTCCCTGTAGAAGGTAAGTCACCTTATGTTCTGCATTCCAGTGGGACACATTTTGTAAAAGAGGGTCCAAACAGGATGTTCTTATTGAGGAATACAAGGTTCAAGTAAACAAGTTATGAAAAAAAATCTTCAACCATTGCTGCACCACAAATACACAGTCTTTCTTATTGAGGTACCTGGTGGTATCTCCCAACCTTTACCATGGAGTCAATAAGTTTGAAACATGCTTAAGTAGATTGTTGCCTTAACTGATGGGGCATTTTGTAAACTAAATATTCTTCAAGTTAGGAAATAGATTTTGTTCATGCGAGACAATTTAGTGATTTTATGTTAGAAAGGCTAGCAGTATCATTTTGTGTACTAATGTCCATCACACGCTGCTTTAAAATCTCTTTAGCTAACTGGATTTGGTATTGAATTTTGGTGTACGCTTGTGTATCCACACGCACACACATCCACATATGGTCAATGCATCTTACATCAACGAATGTTGAGTAACAGAAGGAGCTATTTAGAAAAAATACATTTTATTGTATTGTATGTTATGTGACTATCTATAGTAATAATGTGTCTAAAAAGCACACTGTGCAGAATTCTTTTCAGAAAAAAATATCAAAGAGTAGAACGGAAATAAAAATGAATGCCAGTGGGAACAGAATCATACTATTCCATTCAGTGTGACAATGACCTCCTTGGGGGCTGACCAACACCAGCAGTAGGTACAGAGTCCTGTTGGAGAAATTTAGACTTAGCCATTCCATACCTGAAGAAAGTGGCATGGCTAATCCCCAGGAGGTAATTGTCCCACACTTGATAAAACCCATTGTACTCAGTACAAAATACTGTCCCTTTCACTGTTCTGCAGTTCAGAATGTAAAGTCCTGTTATACAGTGTCATTTGCCACTCATCTGACCCACCCAAGAACCTGGGCATCCCTGCATGTGTCTAAACTATGAAGGAATGTGAGGATAGCTGCATTCACCTGATGAACAATACCAGTCCCCATGACTATATTTTGTGATACTTGTAGGTTCATGAAAATGAAACCACATCACCATGCCATGCTTGTGAAAGCTAGTAGCACTCATCAATCAGAAAATTGTGTCTTTGTGATAGTGATGCTGGGTACCAGGATTGCTACAGGAATTACTTTAAGCACCCAATAAGGACACATATGGCACACATACAAAAGGTACCTTCTGCACATTAGGACACAATAAGGCCCCGTTAAGGATGCTGCTTCTGCATAGTACCATGGGATATCCATTCCTAATTGGGTCTAGAGGCCCTCTAATTCAGATTTATGGAAGACTTGAAAAATGAGGTCCCCAATCCATTTTTGCATGCAGATTCCAGATCCACAGAATACTCTTCTGAACAGTATAAAGGATGAGTGTGGGCAGGACCAGAAGTTGTTGGTCTCCCTGCATCATGCCTAGGCAGTCCTGCACATCCTTCGTAGTAGCTATGTCTCACTACCATGCCCACCAATGCAGGGAATGACCTGTGATTGACAGCTGTGTGATGGAGTCCCATGGCACCTTGGATAGCACTTCTGCGATGAGGCTGGATCCTTTGTAGAATTGGTTTTAGGGCATCCACATGGCCATCATGCATTGCATCCATTGCAATCCATTCCAGGAATGTGCGTGCTGACATTTGGGAGCTCATTTGGATCCATTACTATTTCATCTGGATTTCACCAATGATAGATTTAAGAAATCCAAATTTTCTTAATCCAGGTTTTATATGGTAAGTGTGGTAGCACCCTATGTGTCCTCTCTGTACATAAGGATGCAAACAGCTTTGAATTTGGCTGGTACAGGGAATTGCCTTTATGTGATATAATGCATGGATGGACCAGGAACCTCAAGTTGTGCTACCTAAGCGCCTTCCCGCACAGGATATAAAAATGGATTTAAAGCCTGTTCAGGCAAGGATTAGGATGTGGCTTCTGCAAAGGGAATGGAATTAGGGTCCCTTTGAGGATGACACGTCCACACGTCAGCACACAAAACCGGTTGCTTAAACCAGTTTTGCCACCAAAATCCGACCCAGATGTAAGACCTGAAAAATCAGGTCTTACACCTGGCTTTTCCCCTTAAACTGTTTCGGAAGCGAACGTTTCCGAAGCGGTGGGGGAAAAGCTGAATTGCTGGTGCATGCCCTGCTGTCAAAGAGGCAGAGTTCATGCTCTGCCTCTCTGACAGGTGGGTACGCCCACCGGCCTCTGCCATGGCGAGGCCAGCAGCCGGCTTCCCTGGCTTCCCCCTTGCAAGAGAAGGGCCGATCAGCCCTTCTCTTGCCAGGGGAAGCCGAGGCCTACCCCCATCCCACCCCGCCTGGGGCCACGCACTCACGCTGGCGTGCTTACCTGAGGCCTTTTCGCACACACAGTTTTCAAACACTTGGAAAACACCCTGGAACGTGGCATTCGCATTTGCCGGGGCTGGGTTTGCGTCCCAGCCCGTTCCGGCGTGCTTTCCAAGCATTCGAGATGTAGAGCACCCTCTCGAATCCTGCCCTGCCGCTGCCACCCCACGCGTGTGCCTCCGTGGGGCCTCCGAGAATCTGTCTCTGTTTGAGACAGATTCTTTTTTGAAAACTGTTCCACCGGAAAATGGATCTTTTAGATCTGATTTCAGTGGCATGTGCAGAAAGACCCTAAATCTCCCTGTTCTGCAAATATGGGATCCAAGAAACCTTCATTCTCAAGCCTCCAAAGAAGGCTTATGGACAGTCCTTGGTCCATTCTACCTCACCAGGAAGAGAGATCAGCCCTTGCATTGAGTGCCAAGCAACACAGTGTGGTAGTTGCCCGGGAAGCTCCTCACTTCTCGGTTTGTGTGAGTATGCATTTCTCAGATAAGTGCACTGAAGAAAGTTTAAATGGAAATCTATCAATACTGCACTAACGATTCAGTTTCAAGTTAGAAGGAGATTTATCAGAAAAAGCTTTTATAGATGCAGAAAAAAAATATTTCACAAACCAGGAAGACTCTGGGGGACTATGGTCTAGAGCGGTGATGGCCAACCTATGACACGCGTGTCACAGGTGACACGCCAAGCCCTTTTGGGTGACACACCTGGTCACCCTGGCACCTGGGCGTGTAGCACTTGCTTGGTCTTGAAGTGTACGAAATACCAACTTTCAACTGAATATAAGCAAACGAAATTCAGCAACAAAAGTCACTAATGTAAAGAATTGTTTTTGCTTTTAATAAAATACATATCAAAAATACAACTTTTTTTACTAGAGCTACAGATATCACAAAATTATGGATATTTCTAGATGTGACACAGCACCTGAGTTAAGCTAGGTTTTCTTGAGAATTTTGACACACAGAGCTCAAAGGTTTAGCCATCACTGGTCTAGAGAGAAAAGGGCACCCTTGACTGGAAGGAAATGGGAATATGTCCATTCTCTAATTAAATTTTCCTTTTCTCCATAACATCATAAAAAGCTTGTAGTAGCACAGACTGTAGGATGCCATCATAGCTTCAGGTATGGCTATTAAAGGACTTCAGCTTTTCCACCATGATTTTTGTCTCCATTCAACTGATGCATTATTATTTTCCATCAAAAGTCATCACAGTCATTTGAAGTTAATGCATGGTGACAGCGTGACATTAGGAGGACAAAGACTTAAGATGAGTTCATCATTTCTCTGTAGAAAAAGTTGGAATGTTTGTGGTTTTATGAGGCTTGACAACAGCCCATCGAATTTTACAGGACAATTTTCTTCACACTTTATTGAATTGTAGAAGTAACTCCAATACCCTATCCTTAACACCTATACAGATTTGTAAGTTGAATATGCATCTAGCGAATTCAAAGTTATATAGCCAAAATATATGTAAAATGGTCCATGTTTCCTGATTGAGACTGCATTCAGATATTGGTTATTTATTTCAGCTATATTTTGATAAGGGGGAATAAAGCGTATCAGAATATCCAAATATAGCACAATAAGTAACCATGTTTGGATGCTGCCATAGTCTCAAGAGGGCAGAATCCTCTATTCATTTCTTGGATCCTTTGGCCCTTTCTGCATTAGGATGTTGATCTTTGGGCCTCTGATCCAGATCCAGGGCCTCTGCATTTTAATCTGGATTGTGGAGGCCCCATCCCCAGTTAGACCAATCTGTATGTATGAGTTGGAGCTTGATCCAGATCAAGAAGTCTTGGGGTCTTAACCTGGCTCCTGGAGGCATGTAGATGACATACCTCTGTGATCCATAATTACCAGAAGTGATTTTCAGCATGGCGCGCCATAGCGCACCACTGAAAATCACCTGCCATGCCCCATGGAACTTCTAGCTGCCAAGGAGGGATGCTTGCTGCAACATTCATTCCACACTGTGTGGGCTTTGCAGGCTCAGGAGGGTTTATCTGGATTAGCACTGTCTGCACAGATGGTGCTCATCCAGCCCTCACCACCCTATGATCGGGATTGGTAGTTCCAATGAATCCAGCTCTACCAATACGTATCTACTGAACCCTCAGTGCAAAACGGGTGTCTGTCTCTTTCTGATTGTTAATGTGTGTGTGTTTCCATCCCAGTCTCTATCATAAAGCCTCATGATTATATTACAACTATAAAGCAAATTTTAAAGTAATTTTTTTTAAAAAAAAATCTGAATAAAAATTGCTATCAAGTGCATGGAAGAGGAGGTTACGCTGCCTCTTGGGCTGAAGTTGGGGGATCCTTGTAAATTGTAAAGTCTAAGGTCCCTTCTAGACTAGCGGATAAAAATCTGCAGTTATACAAAATTCCGCAGCTTACCTGGCTGCGAAGTCACAACATGTTGTCCCCACTCAAAACAGAGGTCCGTGGTTTCCTCCTCGGCAGCTGCAAGACTTCTGTGGCACATGTGGTGAGGCGCACATCACATGGGATGGGGCCACCAATGGGAGCTGAGCTGTAGTCTCACCATCTTGTCAGGATGGTGGGAAACTTCAAATTTACCTGATACTGCGGAGCGAGTGTTGATCATTCTACAGCAGGCAAATCCACAGTAGTGACGGCATAATGCGCTGCTGCTACGAAGTATCAGGCTCAGGTGTGACACCCACGCACCAACTGCGCAGCAGTATCCCCCGGTCTGTTGCAATTCTTTCCACAGTAAGTAACCTGTGATTTTAGTTGATACACATCTGTATTTTAATTGATATTCTTTCACAAATTCATGCATTCACATTTCTACTGTAATTTCATATATTTTCTGCTTGGACCCTCAGCCATAACCTAGCCTCAGTTTACTGAAACCTGTTTGACAGTTGATAGCCCATTGTGAGCCCTACTTTTTTTATTGTGTCAGTCTTCTGTCATATTCAAAAAGGTGCTGGGGATTACTGTTTTGACATTCTGAGTGGGTTTATAATGAAGATTAGAACAATCATCATTATCATTGATTCTGTGCAATAAAAGAGGAGGAAATGAAGAGGTCTGCAATTTTAGGAATACATTATTTATTGTTTATTATGTGTTGTTTTTGTTTAAAATATTCATTGATCTTAGTGCCTGTTTCAACACAACAAGCAATAAATAATCCAAGCAAACATTCCAGAATATAATTATATTTAAATTTTAAAGATTATGCCCAGTCAATTGTAAAACCTGATTAATTTAGTCACTTTATTTATGTGCAATTTATGTAGAATATGACCCTTTGCAAGTTGACCAAGCATATGGTAAATGCCCAGTTTCTAAGCAGAACAAACTTTTTTTTTGTACAAATGTCTGTAACTTAGGGTGTTTCTGCACTGGCCACTAAAAGCCCATTAAGCACACAATAAGGACAGATATGGGACACATATGCAAGGTATACCTTCCGCACAGTGGGACAGATTAGGGCCCCTTCGAGGATGTCAATTCCACACAGCCTCGTGTGAGATCCATCGCTAATGGGGTCTAGGTGCCGCTAAATCCGGTTTCCAAAAAGATCTGAAAAATGAGGTCTTCATTCCTGCGTGGAAATTCTACATGAAACGAGGATGCTTCCGCACATTGACAGGTGAGGGAACGGATGTGGATGGGACAAGAAGTCGCCCTGTTGAGTGAGACAGCAGCACCACGGCAGCCATGGGATCTCAGGCATGCCGCTGATTGGTAGGCAGTCTGTCCCTGACACACCCACATATGGGGAAAATCAAGTGGTGACTGATGGCTGAATGCTCCAATCATGCGGTTCCTGGGGCAGTGGGGCCTCAGGGAGGCCAGATGCTTCTGGAATTCGGTGCTGCGGCATCTACACAGCAAGCACATGATGTGTGCCTCAGTATCTGTGCTTCCCATGCGAGTGCGGAAGCATGGGGCCTCATTTGGATCTGTCCCTATTGCAGACAGATCTTCCCAGAGATGGATTTTCAGAAAAATGGATTTCTTTAATCCAGCTTTCAGGAGGTAAGTGTGGAAACACCCTTAGGAGCAGAACCATTGCTTGGAAAGAGAAGATCGCATGCTTGACATCTGATAGCTCCATGTTTAGAAGATAATGTTGAATCTTTGCCTTGGCCACAGCATGGCTCCTGCTTATGAATTCTGCTGGCCACAGCACACCAAAATTTGGGGTACCATGGGCCTCAGTGTTTCTGACTACTGGGAGACCCAAAGTGCGCTGTCAAAATGAGCTCCCCATGGACCCAAGGTTAGAAGACGCTGAAGCCTGACCCTGAAGCTCATGTGAGCTTCAGGGATGGTGCAGAAGCTAGTCTGAACAAACTGAAGACCTTAGGCCTTTTCCACACTCAGAGATATTCAAGTAGAGTATGAGGCCTAGGCCTCTTTTGGGCTTCTTGTTCCACATTCTGATGAGGAACAGAAGAAGCCCTGCTCCCTTCTAGGCTGCTTCATCTTCATTGGACAGAACATTGCCCGATAAATCTTTTTGGAAAGGTCTAGCAGTTGTCTGGGGCAGTGAGAATGAAACAGAAGGGTGCAGAAGGGTGCACATCTCCTTGTTCCAGTTTAGCAGGGAAACCCACTTTGGGGATACACTAAATTCTCTGGGGATACACTCTGAAGTGATTCTTCTTGGGGTTCCTTGGCTAGGAACTTTTGTCCTCAGCCATTGGATTCCTTGCAGCAGGACTCATTGTGTCCTTGAGTCATTGCAGTACTTGAGCTTCATAGCAACACAGGGCCTTTCCTGGAACAGGCCTTCCAAGAGAGGACAACTTTGTTCCAGGACAGCTGGACTTCTCCAATTGGAGCCACTCCTACTGGAGTGGTTCTCAGCTTAGGTAAGTGAGGAAACACACATTTTTTCAGCTACATTCACACATGAAATTATGACATTAAACTACCATATATTTGCATGCATTTTGGATATCAATGGGTGTTTTTCCACTGTCACTAGAAGTACCCATTAAGTACCCATTAATGGGTACAAAAATGCCATTACGTACCCATTAATGGGTACTTAATGGGTACTTCTAGTGACAGTGGAAAAACACTCTATGTCTTCATTATGCTGCCATTACATATCCCTTGACACAAAAAACTTGGAACTAAACATAACTTGTTTCTTGGCTACCTTGGCAACCCATTGTTGTAATTTCCTTGCAATATCTATTTGGAAAGACAGTATGCAAATAAAAACAGAGGGGAAAAATGAAAAAAATAGAAATTGGTATGGTCTGCACAGGAGGGGGAAGGGTGCTTACAAGTATAATGCTCTTCTTCCAGCTTCAGTTGAAGACCCATCTTTCTTCCCAGGCTTTTCCTAAGAAGAAGAGTTGGCTTTTCTACCCCACTTTTCTCACCCATTTAAGGAGACTCAAAGTAGCTGACACAGCTTTCTATTCTTCTTCCCTCAACAGAACACCCTATGAGTGGGGCTGTGAAAGCTCAGAAGAGAGCTGTGACTAGACTAAGGTCACCCACCTGGCTTCATGGAGTAGTGTGGTATCAAACCCGGCATTCCTAGATAAGAGTCTGGCTTTTTCACCACTAGACCAAACTGGCTCACTAACATCTTTGGCTTTAGTTGCTTTTATTCTCTATGTTATGTAAGCCACTTTGGGATTACATTTTCATGGGATGTATTACATAAATATTTCCAATAAAGAAATAAAGACACTTCACTCATCCAGGATAAATAAAGTGGCAACAGGGAAAGGGTCATATGGACCCTGCCCCCTTACGGCAAGTTCATGGTGGCATAGATCTGTGGTGTGGATCATGCCTCCAATGCTCAGGCTCCAAGAAACAAAACATTCTAATAGTCTTGTGACTTCAGGTGGTGCCCTTAGCATCATTTTGTCATCAACACTTGTGGATTTATTTCTTAACTAGGGCTGGGTCTTTTTTCATTGAACTTTTAATGATTTGCTATTGATTGTGAGCCACTTTGAGATGAACACTGTAATGAACGACATGAACATTAATACTTATTTTCTGGAAAATTGCAGTGCTAAATGAAATGATGTGAAATAGAACCATTGAGCTAATAGGAAATAACTATATTTCTCAGTCAGCATCAACACTATAAGGCACACATTTACATTCACGGTTGGATTGTGAAGAATTAAAAGAATATTGGAATAATATGCATTTGCAAACAGAAGAATCACCCTAACAAAAGGAACAGCTCACGCTAACAAAGATCACAGATCACCCTAACAAAAGAAACAGCTCTTTTCCTTGTTCTTGATTGGCTAAATTTAGGCACAGCAGAAGAATGTTTATGAAAACATATGCTTCTTGCAGCTCAAACATCTATAATGAAAGGATGGGATGATTCTTCAGAAAGCGCAATTCAAATATGGACAGGCTATTTAACAGATCAGATAAATTCAGATCAGTTATATGAAATAAGAAAAGCGCAGAGCGGAACAAAAATTAAAACACAACATCAGAGTAATTGCCAAAGGTGTTAATAACAGCGTGGAGAACCAAGATTGAAAAGATTGTATACACTGGATCCTGCAATGGAACTCTAGGAATAATGCCTGAGATTTCTTGGAGGGTGGGGAGGAATAAGGCAGGGGAGATGAACATGAATTGTTTCATATGCAACTGTATATAAATAGCCTAGCCTATTTATGCATTTGTTTTCCTTTTCCGTGTTATAACCTACAAAATAAAAAAATATAATAATTGTGAGCAGAAATCCACCTGCTAAAAAAGAATGAAGCCTAAAGAACTGGCATCCTAGCTGGTTGGGGTGGAATTATGTCTTTTAAAAAGGTCCACTTCGGATCAGCAGGCTCATTTCTGAATACCTGTGAAAAGGTGAAGAGTCACATGTTGTCTTTGCTGTTAACATTAAAGCACGTGTTAGTTTTATACATAATCTAACCACTACCCTGCCAGTCCCCTTCAAACCCTAAACAGGGCTTATCCCTGTTTGTTTGTTTGTTTTCCTCCCTCTTGATGCTGTTACATTCCTTCTCTTTTCAGTAATTTTCCCTACCAGATTTCCCAAATGTAGCAAACATGGGAAGTGATACATTGCTGTTAGAATATGAATAGCTGCCCCAACAATATACTATTCTCAGTACTTAGATTATGCTTTATATGCTTTGCAACATCTGACAAATTTTAATTAGTTACTAACTAATTAAATGTGGGATATTTCTAAAGGATTAATCTTCAAGCATCTTTATGGGAAGCTGGCCATGTGATCCCATGAGTGGAAGAAAATAAGAGTATTATATCTTCTAGCCTACTGAACTTATTCTGAAGCTCCCTTTATTCCTGAAAGGCTGGGTCCAGGGATGCTCCGATATGGAGCATTCACGCTGCACAGAAGCACTTGCACCCCAGAAGTGTCTCTATACATACCAATGTGTCCCCTACCCAGGATAGTCACTGGCTAGAAAAGGCTGCCACACACCGTTCACACATCTTCTGGGCAGACTGTGTGTGCGGCAGGCTGGCATAGGCACAGTTGTGCACTGTCTTGCCAGATTGCTGCAGCAGTGGCACAACACATGCCTGCTGCTGCTGTTTCCATGGTGAGGCAATCACTTCTAGAATAGAGGCAATTGCGCTTAGCCGGTGTTTGGTAAAGTGCTGCGAAAGTCTGGGATCGACTGGGCATAGCAAAGTGCAGACGCCCAATCCACCCCCCATTTTCACTTCCCTGGGACAATTTTCCAGGGAAATGAAGGTGTGAATTCACACTCTGCTTAGGGCCTTACTGAACTAAAACTTGACCTTTTCTTTAAAATGAAGATCCCCTATAATGGCAGTTCACACAGAGGATACACTGAAAAGATTTAATGCACTTCTAGTGCATTTGTTTTTCCACATAAAAGAAGTTACAAGTCAAACCCAAGTCATATTTCTCCCCCCCCATTTCTCCCTGATACTGTGTATTAGTGGTCTGTACAGCCTGTCAGTTTCATGCCTTTGGTCCTGTAGAGAAACAATAAAATACAAAATACATAGCTGTCTGGATCTTTATTGGTACTTTTGTGCAAAAATGCAAAAGATCATTCCAGGTGCTTTTGTGCACAAGTGCAAGTCCCTAAGAATGGTAGCAACCAAAATCACGCACTGTTGCATATGATTGGGTGACATGATGGAGGAAAAATAGAAAACATCTCCCCCCCCCCTAAAAAAAATCAGATGTGTAATTGAGAAGGTTGTTATAAGCACCTTTGTGTAGGGAAGCAAAATATTTTCAGGTGCTTTTGTGCAAAAGTGGATGTCCCTTGGACATCAACATATGCCTCTACACATAGACTTTTGTAGTCAAAACATTAAAGTGAAACACAAGAAAGCAAATCACTCACTCTGCAAAAAATCATTCTCCAAAATACATGGGTTATTAGAGCTGTAATGAGTATGAGAGAGTATGAGTGAGGGACTCAGCCTCTGCTACTGCTCAAGGGTAGTTTCTCATGGCTTACTATTAGGCCAGCTGAGGAGGCTCAGGAGCTCATTAGAAGTGCTGTGGGTACAATAGTAAAATCATCTAAAGGAAGTTTAAGCATTCTAAGTAACTATAGAAGTTCAGAATTGCTAAAGCTATTCAAAGATACCTGTTTCCTACAGTAGACAACAGGCAAGCCCTAGTGCCTACTATCAGCATTTACAACCTTGAAGAGCAGAGGGGGTGACAAGGGTCAAGATGAATGGATCTATCAAAGAGTGTCCCAAAATGTCCTTGGAAGAGCTTCAAGATATAGCAAAGACTGATGTAAGCAGTGAACATCTGCCCAAACTCTACCTAGGAACTCAACCCAACTCAATCGCCTCCCGATATAACATTCAAATTCCTTGAACGTGGGAAATCTTCCTACCCTTCATGATTCAACCCACATAAAATCATTTGAAATCTGTAGTCTGTAAGCATAATAAATAAATAAATAAATAAATAAATAAATAAATAAATAAATAAATAAATAAATAAATAAATAAATGTATAATAAGATTTTTTTGGAAGCGAAGAGGAGCATAAAAGTACAATGAATGAATGAATGAACAAATGAGATTCTCTAGAAATAGAAAAATGTGAAATAGACTGGTAGACACTAGAATGCCAAATTGTCAGTTCACTTATTCTTACTTATTATAGTCATACTCCTTTCCTTTTTTTAGGAGAATTTTTCAGGCTAGGGTTGAGTTGTAACCATAAATGCTACAGGTCTGCTGCATTTTTAATCTACAGATAAGATTTTTTAGAATTTCAGCCAGCCTACAGATATACATTGTCTTGGTATCAGCTTCGTAACCTAGCTGAAGGTGAAATGATATTTTGAACAATAACAAGTCCTAGTGCACTCCTTGCAGGGTTGCATTTTTAACACTGACTCCTTTTCATCATTCATCTGATCTTTCTTTTCTGAGCAGTGTTTCTCAGGCTGTACTATACTATACAAAACCAGTTCCATCTGTGTGCCAGCCAACTTTTCTATTTTCCTAAAATTACCTGGAGTCTTTCTTCTGCCAGGAAATTTTACCTTCACCTTTTCACCCTAAGCTTGTATATTTCTAAGTGATTGTAAGCTACTGTCCTCTGTTACAGAGGAAGCACATAAGGCTCAGAAAGAGAGGAAGATGACTGTTCTATTTATCCCTAGAGAGAGTTTTTGAATCACAGACAGATTCTTAACATCCGTGACACAGAAAGGAAGATGTTGCTGTGACTTTCCGTTGGTCAGATCATGACCCGATGCACACGAAAGTACTAATCCATAGAATTTATCATTCAGACCATCATTATTTGTGGTGGTATTTTATTAGCATGTGGTTAAAAACCAGTTTGGTCTTGTGGTTAAAGTTTCAGACTCAAATCTGGAGATTTCTCAGTTTGACTCCACACTCCTCCATGAAGCCATCTTGGGCTAGTCACAGCTCTCTTTCTGGGCCCTTACGGACCCACCTACCTCATAGGGTGTCTGTTGTGGGGAGGAGAACAGAAGGTTTGTCAGCTGCTTTGGGTGAGAGAAGCAGGATGTAAAAGTCAGCTCTCCTCCTCCTCCATTAATTAGTTCATAGAGTCAAACTGATCATCTTCTGCATCACTTATATTTGAATGACTAAACACACCATTATCACATGTTTGTCTCTCAATGGGTCTTTGTACACTGCCTTGTTATGATCCAGATTAGTGACTCTGGACCATCGGATTTCATTGTTGTGGACCACAGCAGGGTGTGGTCTGAAACAATGCAGTCTACATGATGGCAGTGGTCCAGGCAATCCTGCAGACTGTCCCCAAAACTCATATGGACTTCAGGGCCACCATATGAAGGCTCCAAAGGGCTAGGAATGAATGTTTCTAGCCTTTGAGCCCCCAGGGAACTCATTTCAGTTGGATGCTTTGGTGTATCACTGAAATGGATTCCTTGGTAATCCAAAACAAGGAGGCAAGGCTTTTGCACCTCTCTGTGTTCTAGATTATGGTATGCTGGTATGCTGGCCATCTTTGCTGTTGAAGACTACCAGTAATCCAGATCAGGGCCTCTTTGATCTGGATTATGCTGTATAGTGTGTATGGACATAGTATACCAGCAGTGGGCAGAGCCTCTTATATTCCACACTAATGTGTGGAAAGGAGGCTTTTTGTGCACTTGCTGGTAAGGAATACCAGCAAGCATAGAAAAGTCCTTGGTCTCATAAATATGTTGAGCAGGAAAGAATTTTTGCTTGATGCCATTTCTACCTTCAGCTTCATTTTCCTACTAATTCCATCCCTTACTGTGTATATGTCCATTATCATGCCTGAAAGTGGAAACAGTTTGTGTAATTATAAGCTGTGTCTGATCAAACATCTAATTACTATAGAAAGTGTACAAATGCTATCTGCTACAGCTCTCATATTTCAGCTATTTTGCCTACAGTTTTAAGGACATAAGGTGCACAATATTAAGGGTGGAGTGTGGAGGTACTGCCAATCTGCCTAATTAATTCTGATCTATTTTGATTTTGATAAAACTCTTGAGGAAAATTAGAGGTTTAATGGATTGAATCAATCCATTCAGCCACACTGAATATCAGGCAAAACTCAGGATAGTAGTAGCAGCAGCAGCAGCAGTAGTAGTAGCAGGAGGAGGAGGAGGAGTTGGCTTTTCTACCCCTTTTTTCTTACCCATTTAAGGAGACTCAAAGTGGCTGACAAAGCTTTCTATTCTTCTCCCCACAACAGGATACCCTGTAAGGTGGGACTGTGAGAACTCAGAAGAGAGCTGTGACTGGCCCAGTGTCACCCAGCTGGTTTTGTGAGAGAGGGCGGAATTAAACCCAGTATTCCCACATAAGTGTCCAGTTCCCTAACCACTAAGACCAAAGTGGCTCACCAGAGAGACATATTGAATTCCACCTTTATTGAACACCTGACCAAAAAGATAAAAAAAATCATTTGACAACTTTCTGGGATCTCAGTTCAGGAACTGCCCCCCCCCTTCTTTCTTCCCTTATCTGTCTGCCCTAGGGCATCTACTGACGTAAAAAGGTTGCCCAAACTATGGCCTTCTAGAAATTACAAACCTACAAGAATCTATCAATTCTTTGCCTTTAACCATATCTAATTCAGCAACATCCAAAGGACCATAATTTGGACATTCCTGGATGTTGAGAATCTATCCTGAAGTCTTCAATCCTGTTAAACTCTAAAACATATTTTTTTTAGCATTTTAATTTAAACTTTACAATATACATTTACAATCCATTACAATATATTCTATATCCTTAACACCTCCCTCCCTTCTTACCCCCCTCCCCCCCCAGCACCTTATAATTCTATTTTGTATTATGTAGGGAGACTATTCATAACTTTCCATATTTCTTGCTGTAATATTCCTTGGCATCTTATCTATTAACATAAGTTATTGATCCACTCCAGTCTTCTTCTTCTGTGTTTCTGTCTTGTAATCCCATGGATTTCATTCTCTGTTGTCAGTAGAAATCAAATTTAAACTGGTCAATTATATACTTAAACCAATTATCTGCTGTCCATTTACTTTTATCTTTCCAACCTAAAACAATGGTGGATAATGCTGCCATTATTAATTGTCTTAATAAATATATTTTATTTATTTCTGTTGTTTGCCCTTTTTAGTCATCAATAATACACACAGCTCCGGAAATTAACACCCATAATTTTTTGTATCTATGTTAATACCCAGTTCCAGAATGTCATTACTTCTGGGCATAACCATAGCATATGTATAAAGGTACCTTCCATCCTCCCAGTTCCAGCAATTAGAAAAAATACTATTGAACATGACATCTTAGCCAGTGTCCTATACCACTTATAAATAATTTTCATTACAAGTTCTTTCAATCTTATATTGTGCTGTCAATTAATTTCCTTAATCTTTTTTATAATGTGTCCACATTAACATCCAACTGCAAACTCTAAAACATATTCATAGATTTCAAAAAAGTATTTGCAAAATCTCTGCCAACCCCCCCCAAAAGGGACTGTGTTTTTCAAGAAACAGATACAAGAAAACAGTGCATCTTGCTGATAAATATTGACAGTTTTGAATTTATGAAGGTAAATCATATGTCTCAGTAGAATTTAACTTTAAGTTCTTATTTAAGCAAAGTGACTTGGTTGCTCATAATCCAAATGCTATATTTGCTTGAAGGTACACTGTGCCATATATTATTTGTTTATAAATAGCTTCTGACAAAATGAGATCCTAGATACATATTACTGAGCAAGGGTATATAGGGTAGATTCAAGTACATCACTAGGATCCACTTTAAGATAAATGTGTATGTCATATAATATAGCTGTGTACTTCAAGGTGGAGATTTGCAAAGTATAAACACCTAAATTTTAAGATTTGAAATTAGGGACATGCATGAATATTGGTGCTATTCATTATTCATATGAATTTGCACAATTTTGGACATTCGTAAATGAATGAATGCATATGAATATATTAGTATCAAATTGAATGTCTGCACATTCAAAATTAGACTTTCAAATGCCAAAAATTGTATTTGTGCATACCCCTATTCAAAATGTAAGTGATAACACTATTTTGTTTTTGTTTCTTTGATACTTCTGTGCTAATATTTTGTGTGGAGTTCAGAAAATGATAGAAAATGTGTTAGAAAAGCTATCACTGTAAAAATGTTAGAAGTTAAGGATTGTTTTGCTGAAAAAAATGATACAGATATCCTTTCAATTCTTTTCTAATAGATATTAGAAGATCAAAGATGAGTATGAATGATGGTTTGTATTGATAGTGAACAAAGTGCAAGCAATTTTTCCCACAGTATTCCTCTTCCCCCAATGTAACTAGCAGAAATGTTAGACTCTTGCCAAGAAGCTGATGGACCGTGGGCCCTTTCTGCACTTGGCTGTTTTTAGGGCCATGGTCACTCCATCACTTTAAGCCTTCCTTAGTCCATCTTCAGGTCTAACTGCCTACCCCCCCCTTTTTTCCTATCCATTTTATTTGTGAACTTTCCACTTAGGAAAGTCCAAATGAAAGGTGGAAAGCCCACAAATAAAATGGATAGAAATGAAAAGCTATAAGCAGTCAGACCTGAAGATGGACTGATGAAGGTTTAAAGTGAAAGTGTGACCATGGGCTATTAGGGGGTCATTGGGTCCAGAATAACCAGGCTCACTGATCCAAGGCATGGGCAGGACCTATGTGGTCTGCACTGATGGCACTGATCCAGACCAGCCCACACCAAGGCCTCAAAATTGGTCCCTCTGCTATGCCAACCCACAGAGGCTTGCGCCCTTCCACATGTTACCTTGGGCCAGTCTAGTTAATCCTGGCAACGTTCTTATCTGTTTTATACTGAAGTTACTATGAAGTTACTGTGATCCACCCTGAGAACTTTGAACATAGGGTAGGAGATGATTGATTAGACAGACAGACAGACTGACTGACTGACTGACTGACTGACTGATTGATTGATTGATTGATTGATTGATTGATTGATTGATCGATTGGGATTTTCTCATTTCTAGATACACCTGTCCAAAGTCTCACAATCCAAGTGTCCATCTTCTTTCTTAAGAAACCTACAGCAATGCTTTTGGGATACTGCACATATCAAGTCCATTTGGAAATTGTCCTTCATTCATTCCTGCATATATGAAGCTGTTAGCTTTTAATACTAGTTCAGTTTGGTGTTTCCAACATGGAGTAAATCAATGCGTCTTCTTAATTCTTCTGTAAGTGGTGACTTTTTAAACAGGATACCACACTTCTATCACAGCTAGAATGGAACATGTCTAAGTCAAGACAGATGGGAACAGAACACTATCTCATATTTTCTCCTTCCAGAGAAAAGAAGCATACATATTATTTGAGCAATTTAGCTGAAGGCTATAGAAACCTAATTAGAAATGTTCAGTCCCACATGGGCATAAAATAGTACTTGGAAACAGCTCTTTAAAAATTAATTCCTGTTGGAGAAAATGGTTTTTCTTCGTTTTGCAACTTCCTTGCCACGTTTAATGGAAATAAAATTAAAAAGGAAGTATTCTGTTAGCCTTGTGAGTGTATAAAATACATGTTAAGAGGTTTACATTTTTACAGGCTTGTAGATAAGCAAAAAGGATCAAATGGCAACATAGCTGCAGATGTTAAGGGATTTGTTAATGCTTTCAAGAACCAGGGAAGGCAGGTTTCTTGAGGCTCAGATCCTGGGGCCACGGATCCTTGGAGCTCAAAGACTGATAGAGCTTGATAGCAATGGCATGTTCATACAAGGGTCCCCCAAATTGTACGATACAGTGGTGCTGAAATGTTCATAGCTATATTCTCCAATCAAATTTTAAAAGGCCACTGTATGCCACTGAGCGAGTATCAATACATTAGCACATACTTTTGGTGTATGCAACATTGTTATTGCTATCAAACATTGGCTGTACAGAAGGGAAAGTATCCCACAACAGTTAAGATCAGGGGCAGGGCAGTATCATAGTGAGTGCTGGCACGCCAAACTACCTTAGCCAAATCACAGTCTTAGCCACATGGGGGAGCTGGCTTTCACATGTTTATAGGGGGCATTCTTTTCAAACACTATCTAGCTAAACCAGTGGTCCCCAGCCCTTTTTTGGGCCATGCCCCACCTAAGCATCTCTAGAATCCTGATACCACCCCCACTGGGTACATTCTGATTTTAATTTTAAAAATGTGTATGTCACAATATATACAGTATATAAATATATTGTGACACACACATTTTTAAAATGAAGCCCCTGGAACCACAAGAAATGCAAAAAAATTCACTGTTAAAACTCATTCGCAAATTGTCCCCTTGTGGGACGTGTGCCCCACATTAGGAACTACTGAGCTAAGTCAAAGAGGATAGTCTAGGATTAGGAACATCTATGAACAGTGTGTTTTTCTTTATCATCTATCTGTCTGTTTATCATCTATCTATCTATATCTATATCATCTATCTATCATCCATCTATCATCTATATCATCATCTACCTACCTATCTACCTATCCACCCACCCATCTACCTACCTCTCATCTTTTTTGCATCCTTGAGTCATGCTGATGGTCTGGTGGTTTCCTTTTATGCCTGGGTCTCACCCTTCTTAAAGAGTGGCCTTGAACCTCACGGTAGGTTAGAGTTGTGTATTGTGCTTGTGTATTAACCTAAAGCTATGACAGACAAAACTGAAGTTGTGGGACAATGGAATAGTGATTGTTCTGAACCAAACTAGGAATTAGGGCATCTTTCAGTGGAACCAAGTATGCTGCCCCATTTGGCATTCCACCGCTTTCCCACCACCCCAACTCCTTTAGTTAGATGGCTAGCATTGCTAGAAAGGGTAACATTAATGCAGCCACAAATAATTTAGCAATTATTCTTGTATTGATCAGTAATGCGCTTTTCATGAATGATGAATGAATGAATTTTATTTACAGAGGCCAAAATCAGAAAATAAAGATATCTGGATGTCATCAGTGCATTGCAACTAGAGGTGTCTCTAGATACATTTTAAAAACCACACTTTTCCGGAGGGCTATATTGGAACTGCTACGTGTACCTGTGATAATCAAAATATACGGCACCAAAAAAGCACAATACAGGTGTGTGATGTCCATGTCTATTTTTAAATATATTTATTGTAAATTATTTGTATTGTATTCAAAATTATTTGTATTGTATTGATGTAGGGCTTTTAAATAGGAAGTATTAGGAACAAGTAAGTAATGGGCTGTGACTCCCTGATTAGCATACTAAAGGGGGGGGATGCCCACAGGTACAGGCAATCAGGTGTTGGTTTGTGCCAGGTGGGAGGTATAAAAAGCACTTCCAAAGAAGAAAAGCTGTTCCGTGCTTGGGTTTTCTCAAGGAGGGAGGCCTGGGTGAAACCATTCTGTACCTGAGGAAAGATTACTCTCACAGTTCTAGAATTCTTAGGCTAGGATGAGCCAGGGGAAGAACTCTTAAGCAGCCTTAGGGGGTTAGGATGATAAAACTTGTGTGTGGTCTGAAACAAATTCACTTATTTGAACTTGATTGTTCATACAAGCCTTGTTCTCGTTATTTATTTATTCTAACCAAAGCAACTGTTTTGAAAACAATAAAGATTATTCTTCATAATTTCAAAAAGAACATTTGCCTACAGTATTTATTACTAAGCTTGGAGGTTCGCCAGGGTAAAGGGCCTGTAGCTTTAAGAACAGGGAAAGAGAGAGAGAAAGAGACAGAGGGTGCTGTGTGTGACGTTAGAGACGCTCTCCACTTGTATCTTTAAACGGAAGGCAGAAGTAGTGCGCTCTTTGGTGCAGGGCTGGAGAAAGGCTTGGCCAGTGCTCAGGATTATAATAAATGGGCATTTGATTTATTTCAAACGATTGCCAGACCCAGAGAGGGAAAGAGATCTGCCTTGTCTGGAGGGTGCACCACATACAAATGATGGAAAATCTAGTGCCGATGCCATATTTTCCATCATGCCGGATTGCTTACCTTGTCTATTGTTCCCTTGTGGAATTACTGCACTTACAAAACTACTCAGATGTAGGAAGTGTGCGTACACACACACACAAACAAAAGGAGGGAAATGGGCACTTCCTTCACCTGGGTGCTTTTGTAAGGGCAAGGAAACAACACACAAGAGCTCAGATTTGCACCAGGATTGTTTCCTGTCATTTGGCAGGGGTGATGAGATGCAACTGGGGGGGGGAGGGTGTCTAAACAAGGTCCCACAATTTCCACTTGCTGTCTGGAGACACCCTTATAGGCAGCGATGGAGTTGCCATTATGTTTGTCATCTGCTACTTCCACAGTTCTTTTGCTGACAATTTTCCTGCTGTATGAACTAGGGATGGGCACAAATATTTGTAACATCCATTATTCAGACAAATTTGGACAGGCAATCATACACAAATTGAATGTTATCACATTCATGCATTAACATTCATACAAATACGAATGTTTTGGAACATTTGTTATGAATAGTTTGTGCATTTGTTAAACTGGGGATATGTATTGGATGCGTTATCAATATGTATGCATTAGGGATATGCACAAAAATTCATAATATTCATTATTTGTACAAATTTGTACAAATTTTGACATTTGTATACGAATCAAATGCTATGACAAATACAAATGTTTTGGACATTTGTGCAAATACTTCGGACATTCATTAAACTTGGGAGGTGGGAAAGCAACTGCCAGTCACATCTGCAACTGATTCAGATTGCTTTTGACATCGATCAAGATTGGATTAAAAGTGGATTCAGGTCAGATTTGATGCTTCCAGAGCACAGATATATTAAGGGATACATATCTCAGATACGTATTAGTTTGTATCGGATATGTATTTGTTTGTGTTGGATATATATGTGTTTGCATCAGATATGTATTCATTTGGATCGGATACATATTTGTTCATACTGGATACGTATTTGTTTGTATCAGATACTTATCAGGTATTTTTATTGAAGGGGATCTATTGGAACTAATATGGTTTTTAACATTCAATTCATTACTAATCGAATGTCAAAAAAATCCATTTGTGAGAATCCCTAGTATGCATTCATATAGGATATGTATCTGATACATATCTGATACATATACATTGGTATAGGACAGTGATGGCCAACATATGACATATGTGTCACAGGTGACATGCCAAGCCCTTTTGGTTGACACACCTGGTCACCCTTGGCACCTGGGCGTGTAGTGCTTGCTTGTTCTTGAAGTGTACAAAATACCAACTTTCAATTGAACATTTAGCAAATGAAATTAAGCAACAAAAGTCAGTAATGTAAAGAATTATTTGTTTTTACTTTTAATAAAATACATATATCAAAAATATAACATTTTTAGAGCTACAAATATCATAGAATTATGGATATTTCTAGATGTGACACAGCACCCGAGTTAAGCTAGGTTTTCTGCGAATTTTGACACACCGAGCTCAAAAGGTTCACCATCACTGGTATAGGATACATATCTGATATGTATGTGTTTGTATAGCATCCATATCCAGGATCCGTATGCAATCATATCAGATATTCATACAAATTTGTACAAACATATTCTTATCAAATAGAATCCTACCACGTTTGAAGAGGATTTATTCCAATGAATACAAATTTTGTAACAATTGATTTGTTATGAATTGGATGCCAAAAAAACCATTTGTGCATGTCCCTAGGTTGAAACAATATTTTGACCATATTACATGTTTACCACTGTCCCAAGCAGAACACAACCAGTTTCGCTGTATTTGCAGCTCATTAGGTACCCGCAGCCTGTGTTCCAAGTTCTATTCCCTTATGGGGATTCAAACTCCTGGGCTGGTACACATGTAGATGTTAATTATATGGTGCACCTGCCTATTGAACCACTAGGTGGCTGTATTTTGACCATGTTGCACCAAAACTAGCTGAAACCATACCCTGCTATAGGATTGATCATCAAATGACTCTAGTTTATGTGCATTGCAAATCTTGCATAAACACTGGGAAGCGTTCTAAAAAAGCTTTGTGCTAACTTTTCTGGAGGGACCCTAATGCAGCTTGAATTCATGCTAGTTCTCTAAGGTTCTCCTTTAAGACCATGAGCTGAAATTCAACCTCACATTTCATGCAAGTCACATAACAGTGCAAACACTATCCACAGGATATATAGTTGTTGGATTTTTGTTTTATACGTTTTGGGGGTTCCTACTAGAAACCTGTTCTGTCATTAGGGGGTATACCCCTAGGCACTAGTGTGATACAAGCACATAAAAAGTTTGTGGAAGGGGAAGAATTACGTTCATTATATTACTGCAGAAGAATTAAGGAGAACATGATTATTTTGCTGTATCATTTTGTAACATTTAGTATTTGCTTTGTGCATAGCAAAGTTGTTGTTGCTCTTTTGGGGGAAGCTGTAAGAATTTGAATGTATTGTTTCTCAGGGAAAAAAAAATAGTGAGTGCATTGTATTTATTTCTTATTTGGTGCTGCCATCCAGCTGTCCCACGAGTACAGGAAAGCTTTTTCGAGCAATGAGCTGACTTTTTCTTTATTCTGCATTATTATGTTACTGACAACTAAACTTGGAACGTCAGTTATAGCCCAGGGCCATAAGTTACTTTCTGAGCATTATTCCAGTTGCTTTTCCAGCTCAACTAAGTTGAAGTGGACTAGAAGAGCCATCAATATACCAAATGGGTACTATTTATCTTATTGCATTTCAGATTGCCTCACCGTTTTTGATTTATCTGAATAATATCCCTTGTGAGGTAGAACAAAGAAGGACCATTGTGCCTTATTTAATGTTGGAAGAATTGCTGGGAACCGAAATAAGCTCATGGAACATTAGCCAATATACTTGAACCAAAGACAATCTAAGGCTGATTTATACATGGCTAAATGACTGGCAGCTAAATTTGAAACCTGCTTCTGTTGAATCTCAATACATATGGTAAAAGGGTCCACTTATTTCTAGCCGATGCCTGATTCTCATGTTTTAATTCGGTCTTTCATCCCATTTATACATTACTGAATAAAGAAAAATGCATGCATATTAAGATACTTGTTCTAAAAAAGCATTTCCTCACTTCTTATTTCTAACCATGCAGCCCTGAGCTCAGATCCACTGGACCCGGGAACCTAAAACAACAGCTTCTAGAAAAGAAGTCTCTCAGTAGGCGTAACAACAGACAAAGGGCACTCATGCAAAACACTTCTGCTTTTGGGAACTCTGGCTGAAGGTGAGTACACCTCAATGCGGCCATCAATACAGAGCAACTCTCAGTCAGGTCTGTGTTAAAGTTCCCAGCAACTGGTCCTGGCTCCTCTTTTTATAGAGAGTTTAGCTCATTGCTTGTGCACAGGTGGCCAAAACTCAATCAGTCTTTGTCTTCCCTTATCTCATTTCACTCCTCTGGCAACTGCAAAGCTTCCAGGGATATACTCTGGAGTTCAAAGACAAGTCACACCAATTATGATTCCCCTAGTGCAAGGTCATCAACAGATGTGTTGTGCCAATAAGGAGGCAAAGTATAGTTACTGTAGTCGATTTTTAACCCTTTACATGCTGAAATTGGAAGAAAGAAAACACGCCATTTATTGATTCTCTTGGCCAAACTTTTGGTCATGCTCAGGCATAGCAGCCAGTATGCCAGTACAGCAAGCATACTAGAGGCCATACTAGTTAACAACTGGGCAAGTGCATATGCACTTGCAGGAGGCATAGAGCCTGCAAGCACCCACTGCCTGCCCAGATGTTGACTAACTATAAACCAGCTGTGGCGCATGATTTCACACACCACAAGCACACTAAACTTTACCCAACACAACCGATTCTGGCCGACGGGGCCATCGGAGCTGCCATGCAAGTGTGCTAGCAGCTCAGATTACTCCCTGGCATGACTGCACTTGCCCAGAGCATCAGCATCACTGTAGTGATGATGCTGGTGCATGCACAGTCACACAGGACACCAAAACCAAGATGGCAGTGCAGCCAGACCCAGGTGAGTGAGTGATCGCACGTGGCCTAGGCTGTCATGTACTAGCACTCACAAGTGTGAGCACTAGTCAACATTAATCTATAATGCACCCTTCCCATCCAACAGACGGGAAAGCAAGTGCAAAAATGACCTAGGACATTCTGTACACTGATGTGGTCTAAGGGTGCCTTGCTAGTACAGAATCAACCTGGGCCCTATCCTTCACATCTGTTCAGGTGCCAAATGCTCTCCAACGCCCAGTCCTAATGCTTGGGGAAACTGAAAAAGGTGTTTACACTGGGTCCTATTTTTGCATTAATTTTGCTTGAGCTTCACTGGTCTTTATTATTATGATTTTTTGTTGTTGTTAATATATTAGCTAACATATGTGTATCCCCCTCTTTCTATAATGACGATTACACAATGCCCATCTCTGCAACTGAAGCGGAAAATCTCATGGCTGGCTTTCTTTGTCCTCATTCAATAGGTTGAGACTGACTGAGTTTCTGCAACTAAATGCATTATTAGTACAGGGCTGTTCAGTGTTCAGTTGTTCGAGTATGAAGGGCTGACCCACTAAAGATAATCAGTGCACTCATATCTTTCAAACAAGAAGCTTTTTGCTTTTTGTTTTTAAAGGACGCCTGCATACTTAGAGCAGAGATGGTCCAGATAATACTCTGCTGATCATTCCAGTCTTAAAATGGCAATGGAGATTTTTTTTTCCCCTTATAAAAATTTGAAATTTACACTGGATTCAGATCTCACATTTCATTAGTACCACTGGAATCCTTGAATCAGTAGAACTAACCTGGAAACTATGAAAAGCCCTCTCTCTTTCTGCTGCAAAAGAAACTTTTCTGCAGAAAACAAAAGTAAAGAATTGCAAAGTATACCTTATACTGTACTGATGTGGCTGACTGGGTCATGGCGTCATGTTTAGGAAGTTCCCAAAGGTGGATATAGGATGGGATTTTTAACTATAGCCCTGCCCCCAATGGTCCTTGTTTTCTTCCTTTGTATCAAGAACCTAATGAGCACAAAAAGTGACAAATGAAATGTCTGCATGAGTATGTGAATTCTTTTTCCTGAACCTAAAAAAATTGTACTGGGACTTCAGAAACAGGGGGGAAAACAGTAAGGCTTCTTGTTGAACTATCCATGAACATTTTTCTGCATCCCTGTATTGCTCACTTACCTGGCTTCTGGCTGTCCTCCTTCACTTGGCTTTAAACCAAGCCAGCCTTTTCTTTCCCCCTGTTGAAACAGGAGGAGGGAAAATGAGTGAAGCCAGCTGAGGACATTGGGAGGAGGAAGCTGCAGCAGCTGCCTTCCTTTCTTTTCCCTCCCCCTGTTTCAACAGCGGGAAAGAAAAGGCTGGCTCAGTTTAAAGCCAAGCAAAGGTGGTCAGCTGGCAGCTGGACCACACCTCCTCGCTCACGTGGCTGCCGGCTGTCCTCCGTTGCTCAGCTTTAATCCAAGTCAGTCGGAACCCCGCCCTGCCCCCATTTAAACAGGAGGTTATTTCCATGCCTTTCCCCCAGAAAATCTAGAGAAAGAAAACTGGCATGGGGACAGGACTGGAAAATCCAGAGTGGATTTGGAGTATTGGGGGATTTAATGGGAAAGCCCAATGCCAAATCCGAATCCACCCCGGATTTTAGCCCCTATGGGGACGTGCCCACAATGATAGAAGTGAGTGACTAAGCCAGCGTGAGAAAGTAGATTTGAGGAGAAGGAATTGAAGGTCACAGACTACTGAAAAATTGAAATCCATTTCTGAGGCACCTTTGCTTAACTGCTTTTAGCTGCCTGTTAAAAAAGTCTTCTCTTTACCAGATATTCCCTATGCAAATGGTTGTTCTTTTCCCTCACCCACCCTTTCTTAAATACACTTTTAATTGTTTTGAAGCCTTTCTGTGAACCACTTGTAATAAGCAGTACATAATAACATCAGCGTGTAGAGGCTTGTTGAAAAAGGAAGGTCTGAAACTATTTTTCAGAAAACCAGATGGGGGATTGTGGTACGTGTTTATCTGTTATGAAGACTCTTGGTTTTAAAAACACCTGTATTTCACTCTTATTGCAGGGAAATCAGAGGTAATAAGGAAACAGACAAGTTTGGACTAGAAAAAGATGTGTGAAACTGATGATGCTACCTGTTCTGGTAGTGAAATGTCTCCAGTGATGAGATTCAGCTTGGAGAAAATTTGCACAATCAAACAATCCAAACCTGAGGCCTGTTCACATGAGATCCGGAGCAATGTGTGCAGGATGTCCTGGGACAGAGCATTCGCTTGCTGGTCTGGCTGTTCCATTCGGAACCACCCCATCCCATCCTAGAGTGCCCACACATATTCCAGGTGTAGAGCATGAAATTGTGCTCTACGGCCAGCCCAGAGCATTCGCTGACAGCTGTGGGCAGGCCAGTTGTGTTCCTTCCCCAGGTTCCTGTGGGTTCTGGGGACTGGATCAGGTCCCCTAGGGCCTGCAGGACACACACACACCCAGGCACACACACACACACACACCAGGCATGGGCCTATGTGGGGATGTCCACATGAGAGAAGCACTTACCTCATACTCTCTGGGTTCCTGTAGCTAGAGCAGCCGGTGCGCACAGACACATAGCGCCACTGGCCCAGTTTGCCACTTTGGAACCTGGCAAGCATGAGGTAAGTGCCTCATGCATGAATGTGTCCTTGCATAGGCCCATGCTCAGGGGGGTGGGGACAATCTGGTTCCCTAAAACCTGGAGGAACCCGGTGAAGGGATGTGACTGGCCTGCCCGACCCTGGGTCAAACTCGACCCAATGAGAGCAGGCCTGGGAGGTGCGTCCGACCGCCATGCCAACCTTTTCAGGCTAGGCCACAGAGGGACAGATTCCCCTTTCGCACATAGGCAGGTTGGTGTGCCTGGCTAGGTAGATAGGCCTGCCTAAGTGTGAATGGGGAACATGTCCCCACATGGCCTAACCTTACTGCATGGTTAGGTCATGTGGGGACACTTTCCCCATTCACACTTAGGCAGGCCTATCTACCTAGCCAGGCACACTGTTTGGCTGTAGTGCAAAAAAGCCTCTGACTTACAGATATTCTCTGTTGAGCATGGAGCTGAATCATGGCCCTTTCTACAGTAGGCCATATTTTGGATTATATCCTGGAACAGGGACCTGCCATTTATATCATAGAATCAAAGAATTATAGAGTTGGAAAGGACCTCCAGGGTCATCGGGTCCAACCCCCTCTCAGTGCAGCATTTCCTTAATCATCCCAAACAGATGTCTGTCCAGCCTCTGCTTGAAGACCTCCAGCAAAGGGGACCTCACTACCACTGGTGGCAACCTATTTTTCCATTGACTGTTCACTTCTATCAAAAAGCTTTTTCTAATATCTAATCTGTATTCACTTCCTTTAAGTTTCATTCTGTAGTTTCTTGTCCTCCTATCTTGTGTAAGTGAGAATAGGGATCCTTCATCTATACTGTGAAAGCCTTTCAGATACTTGAAGACAGCTATCATGTCTCCTCTCAGTATTCTCTTCTGAAGGCTAAACATTTCTAGATCCTTCAACCATTCCTTGTACGACATGGTTTGCAAACTACTAACCATTTTGGTAGCCCTCCTTTGAACTTGCTCATGTTTGTCAATGTCTTTTTTAAACTGGGGTGTCCAGAACTGGTCACAGTACTCTGGGTGAGGTCTGACCAAGGTAGAGTAAAGAGGAATAATTAACTCTTGTGATCTAGGCTCTATGCTGCTCTTGATCCATTATAGGATGGTGTTTGCCTCTTTTGCAGCTGTATCACACTGATGACCCATGTTCAACCTGTGATCAATTAGTACACCCAGATCTTTTTCATTTGTGATGCTACTCAGCCAGATTTCTCCCATTCTGTATTTATTTTTAATACAGACACAGAAAACAAGAACATTTTTTCCATGCAAATATGGCTTACACTTTGCACAGTAGATCCAGGGGTGTCTAGCCCATGACCCATGGGCCACATGCAACCCAAAATGCTATGAATGCAGCCCAATACAAAATCGTAAATTGATTTAAACATTGTGAAATTATGCATGGACCATTTTTTTGCTCATCAGTTTCCCTTAGTGATTGTGTATTTAATGTGTGACCCAAGACACCACTTCTTCCTCCATTTTGCTCAGAGATACCAAAAGGTTGGACACCCCAGAATCATCCTCATCTGTATCACTTCATCTTCATCATCTGTTTACAAGGTGGTTTACAAGCAATAATTACATGAACTATTAGGTGTTTGCTTCAGAAAATATAAATAAATGATATAAAACATTATAGCCATAAATGAATATATAACATAAAATACCGCATGCTTAAATATAAATACTTCACCTTGGACCCCACATTTTAAAGATGTACAAGTAAAGGGAGGTCTATTAGCGGTATGACAGGCACTCACGAAGAAGTGGCATTTATCTCCTTTGCTGAAAGCAATTTGTTTAATTGCTTTTTCCTTATCTTTCCTCTCTCCTAGGTGGATCTTATTCAAGATTGGGAGAAAAACAACATTAATTAAACTTTCAGTAATATCACACTATTTACAGAAAAGGTTTCCTTCCTTTTGCGAGACTGCTTGCATTCAAACGTGCCTACAGAAATCATAAAGAGCAATCACAATGTTTCAAAAGCATCTGCACCACTTTTATTTTTACCCAAATGCCATGCAAATCCAAATGGTTTGCTGTTATATACAGTATCTGTAAATATTGTATCATCGACTTTCAGACTGAAACAACTCCATTTCCTGTAACGCGTTAAGCTCAATTTCCTGTAAACTGTGAACAAAGCCAGTTCATTAGCATTTTGATGAAATAAGAGGAAGACGTAAAAGTACTGAATTGTATTTTTGTGAATACTGTGGAAGCAGAATCAGTATGGGTAAGATTAATACAAGCAAAGATTTCTACCTCTCCAGGTATATTAAACCATATATCTTTTGGATACAATATTTTTAATTAGTTTCGAGACACAGAATGGGGAGCATTTATTTTTAGAATTAATTTTAAATTAGTGTTAAGTAGTTCCCTTCTGCACCAATAGCAATATGCCAGCAACTCCTGGATTTTAAAATTCCTCTGCATGCACATATGTGTATGCAACACAAGCAGCCCTGTCTATCATAGCACCTTTCCACCCAGCCACCTGTAAGACCACCCTGCCTGCTCGGCCTGATTTAGGCAGCCTAAGTGGGCATCTAGACTGTGACACCAGTAAACTGGGAGCTCTTTCTCCTGCTCTGCCATCCAAGTGCCATAGGGGGTATTTGTGGTGGCAAGGAGGTGCAACAATTGTCCAGCATGTGGAATTAGGGATGAACATGAATCTTCATAACATTTGTACAAATTTGAACGTTTGTTTAAGAATCAAATGTTACAACATTCATACATTAACATTTGTATGAATGTTCTGGAACATTTGTACAACGCTTCAGAACATTTGTGAAACAGGGAGGTGGGAAAGCTGCTGTGCCAGTCACATCTGCAATGGATCCAGAGTGAATTCGACATGGTTTGAGAGCGGATTCAAAGTGGATTCAGGGCAGATTTTACACTTTCAGAGTAGATATGTTATGGGATACGTAATGGATACGTATAGAATACGTATGCATTGATTTCAGATATTTGTATGAATACATTTGTATCAAATAGAATCCTGCCACATTCGAAGGGGATCTATCCAAACAAATACAAATTTTCTTACATTCGATTCATTATGTACATTGTGCAGATCCCTACATGGAATGCATCATGAGGGACCAAGGTTGTCCAGACCCTGCTTCCTTACAGGGCATTCTTGGTGCCATAAAGGCACTGTGTGGATTCTGCCTATGATAATACATCTGCATAATCTATACGAAGGGCATGTACAACCATGCATTTTTGCTGGGATCAAAACTACAAAGTTGTATTTTTGTTGTTGTTGTTGTTCCTTGTTTGTACAAATGTAGCAAGTGAAACTAACAAGAATGAGAAGCACCAAGAAACCTGGATATGTGAAATGATTTTCTGTTTTTGAGGTGGAATAATCCCACATTTGCTTTCTAGTGAGAAAAAGATTAAAGCTGTTTTGTGGAATATTCCCATTAACAAGAGCAGAATACAACTGGAAGATATTAGTATATTTAACCTCCTTCTTAAAGCTGAAATAATTTTCTAGAGTAGATTGCGTTACCTGGTTCATTAAAGTTAGATATTTTAAATTTCACATTCTTATTAAAAAATGCTGACTGATTTATTGTTTGCAGACTAAAATTTAAGAATGCCTTCTCATGTGACATGCAAAGATTTTTTTTACTCCGAGGTCAAAATCAATGATACCCAGTAGACTTGCAGGCCTCTGGAAAATGTGTTTGGTCATTTTTCATATTTTGGAAAAATCTATACATCTCTGCACATACACAGTCCAGTTATTGGCCCATCTTTAGGTCTATAGAATACAGAGACTCACAGTATAAAATAAAAACAGAAGAGGTAAGAAAGAATTGCTCCCCTTGGAGGCTAATGAAATGTTTCAAACTGTAAATTACAATAAAAGGCAAAGGGATATAAACCTAGCAAGAATCAATTCTCCTTCCCAATCATATTTTGACCTTAATAACACCAACTTAATAGGCTCATACCTTTTGGCCTCTATACGAAAACAGCTGCCAATGATCAATGTTTCCTTTAAAAAGAGAGAGCAAGAAAATGTTCTAGCAGCAGAATGGAGAAACATTCTACTGGTTATTGAGGGAAAGTACATAGGTTGTGGGCTGAAGGGCTAATGAAACAATCAAGACTTTGTTGTTGTGTTTGTTATTTAGGTCACAACGTCTAAGGGAAGTGAGGATGGGAAAACATCCCAGGGTAGTGAAGATGGAGGATAGATCCAGTGTTCACACTTTGGGACACCAAATCTATCCCAAACTTTGCCAGCACTTACCATTCATGTGCATCCCTGTGAGGCAGTTTAGTCTAGTGGTTAGGGAACTGGACTCTTATCTGGCAAGACCGGGTTCAATTCCGCCGTCCCCCGTGAAGTCAGCTGGGTAACCATGGGCTAGTCACAGCTCTTTTCTGAGCTCTCACAGCCCTGCCCACCTCACAGAGTGTTGTGTTGTGGGTAGAAGAATAGAAAAGCTTTGTCAGCAGCTTTGAGTCCCCTTAAATGGGTGAGAAAAGAGGGGTAGAAAAGCCAACTCTTCTTCTTCTTCCCTAGGCACTGGCAAGGTGGAAATCACCTCCACAATGAAGGCACTCACAGAACCATGGCTACAGCACCAATGCCCTGTGCAGAGCTGTTGCCATGGTGACTGGGCAATGCAGCACACAACATGCTCGCGCTACTCAGTCATATGTTCTATCTCCCCCTCTTCCACCTGGAAGAGGGACAAATCGAGTACTCAGGGCCTTCCCGGCCCTACTGCTTGTATGCATGGAGGGAACTTCTGCATGCTCAGAGTCACGTCTAGCAAAGAAGTGGCTTCTCGTAATGTGGATGGACTGTCTGTCTGGGAGTGCCCCCAGAGTTCCCCTTGAAGGTTAGTGCAAATGTCCCCTATGTTTGGAAACTGGTTTGATAAGACCCCTCCTGTAGTGGAAACCAGACTAGTGAAAGTTCACTCCTTGACATCTTTCTCAAAGAAGATAACGACAAGCCATTACCATATTTGTCAAAACAACAACAACATCTGTGGACACTACAGCCATTTTGCATTGGGCCAGCTGGACTGCTTCATCTACACTGCAGAACGTTGTCCACACCAGAGGAGGCACTCAAGTGGGATGCAGCATGAAAATGGTGCCATGTTCTGTTCCAAGCATGCACCATTCCAGCTAATGTCCTGGAACACAGCACGTGTGCAAACAGTACACGTGCCCTGTTCCAGTATAGCACGCCCAGTGCCATGTCTCTGGGAACCTGAAGTGGTACTAAAAGTGTGCCACTACTGGGCACTTGGCCAGAACAGCTTGAGCAACAACTTCAGAGGTCAGGAATTTATGTTCCTAGCCTCCAAAATTGGGCTGGGCTGGGCTGCCTGCAACGTAGATGGCTCTTCACACATGCCAAAGACTGAGTTGTCTGCCTTGGGCCAGCATACCGCAGGATATACCATGCTGCATGGAAAGGTCTTAAGGCACCTTCCATACAGTTCTCCTGATGGACTATGGTAGCTGCCTCCAGAATGGTCCCCAGGAGGTGCAGTTTCCTAGTGAACAATGCTGCTCACAAGGAGGTTTTGCATGGAATGCTTCTTGTGCCAGGGAGTTTGCTAACAGGAGACTCTCCTGAGCATTCTGGGACCATGGGACACTCCAGGTGCTGGCAGGTGATGACTGAAGCAGCTCAGCCTGACATCATTTCCTCAGGCTCTGGAAAAAGCACTTTTCTGGGACTGTGCCTGGGTGCTCTACTTAAATCCTCCTTACTTTGAAGGTAGGCCAGGAGAGGCAGCATCCTGCAAAGGGCTACTGCTGCAGCCTTTGACTGTGACCAAAGTACAGATTCCACATTAAGTGTCAAAGCACGTAGTGCAGAAGCAGCCTAGAAATTGATCTTAACTTAATAACATCAACTAAGGATGACAAAATAACGTAGATTGCTCAGTAGAACTTCACTTTTTTGAATGAAAGAAAGCAGATAGATGTAAATAAGCTGGCAAACTGAAAACAAAAGATGGGAGGCTACACCGCATGTTCAAAACATCTGATTCAGCACTAACAAAAAGTCTGCTTTGAAGGACATAATATAGCACTTGGCAAACCTCCAAAACAGGGAAGAGTCAAAAACATTTTTCTGCGCAATTTCAACTGAAATTTCAGCAGATTCCAACTGTCCTGCCTCGGAAATGACTCCTGAGGCCAATTCACACTTGGCCTGCTACTGCACACTGGGGTAGCTTCTGGGAAGCACCATCTGCACTTGCAGGAGGTGTTTCCACGCCAGAAACATCTCCTGCTACCCCAGAAGCTACTCCAGCATTTGCTAGTGGTGGTGCATGAAATGGTGCACCACACATTTCCTAACCTTTACTTCTTCCAGCCAGAAGAGTGACTATTCACACGTCTGCCAGTTCCAGGAGTTTACTGAGGTGCCATGCAAGCACACTGGCTCCTCTGACGACTGCAAATGTGACTGTGACTGTGCAGCGCATCACCATCATCATGGTGATGGTGATGGCAGCAGGGCATGCACAGTTGCACCAGTATCCACACAGAAGACGGCACGGCCGGACATGTGTCCAGACCCATCTAGGTCTGTGGCCATGCTGGGGGTTGGTATGGCATGCAATAGCACTCACAAGTGTGAATGCTAGTGCCCACCTGTAGGGATGCACTTTTCCCATCCCATGGATGGGAAGCAAAATGCAGAAATGCCCCTAGACTTGCTCTTTAAATCTTTTTCCTTGACATAGTGATCAACTCTTTACTGACTTCTTCAACTATGAAATCACAATATACCTTAGTCTCTTCTTTTAGATCTTCAAAATACACCTCATCCTTTAAAGTTCAAATATATCTTCCCACCCTCACCTGTGAAAGGAGAATGATCTCCTCTCCTCAGGTACAACACACAGAGCAAGTAAAGCTGAGGAAACCTGTCTGTCACACTATTACCTATGGTTCAGTTGGGGGTTCTGTTCTTAAAGAGACAGTACATGATTTCTACCTTCTAATCCATAATTTGACCCTATGTTCTTGCCCCAATGAGGGTGGCACACCAACCACACTAACTATTCCAGTCTGTGCTGTGTGCCAGAAGCAGCAGCAAGGTGCCATCTGCATTTGGAAGAGATGCCATGGCTGTTCCATTCCAGACAACTGACTAACCCTGACTCCCCGTCCAGCTGCGACCCAAAGCACCACCCAACCCAGCTGGTGATTGGCCTAGACCCCATAACCTGTGGAGCTGAACAGACCTGTTTCTAAGGTCTTCCCAGTGTCTGGCTGCCATTATGTTAATACCAACAAGGTGATTTTAAGCCTTTAACAAAAAAACTGAGAATGCAGCCTTGAAGCAGGTTATATGTGCAAGAAAATAGCTGAAACAGCAGCCATTCTGGTCTGGTTGGTGCAATTTATTAACTTCCAGTCTGGATGTAGCCTTTTAGGAAAATCTGTATAAAATGTCTGTCAAATATATTTGCAAGCCATGTAAATAAGAAATTTCCATTAAAAAGAGGTGTGTGGGAGAGAAAGATTATTCGTTTCAGTTAAACAAACTAGAACTAGCTGGAATTCCACTTCCAATGGACACACACAAACAAAATGAAACCTAGTTACTTTTAGTTACTTTTCTAAGTGACAGAAGTAGTTACCTTTAAATTCTGTTTAGAAAACCTGCAGTACATTACAGGTTACAGAGCATTTATAGCCCATAATTCATTCTCCTCTTAAGTTCCCTGTTGAAAGCATTGTCATAGTTAATTAATGCATATTACAAAGAACAGTTTTGTCATTTAGATGCCAAGGTTGTTGCCTTTGGATTTTTGTTTTTATTGTTCTTTTTTAAAAATAAAATAAAATAAAAAGTTAAGTCCTTTCTGAAGCATGACAGGGAGCAATCCAACCGAGGCAGCTTTTCTCAGCACGTGTGTCAAGAAATCTTCACCTGCCAATATGATTTAGTGGTCCAAACTGCCAGTCTGTAGAATGCTGTACAAAATGGGACATCGGAAGCAAACGACACCTCTTCAGTTGATTTGTACAGATAATGTGCTCACAGTCTATGAACATGAGAGGGTAAAAAAAAGAAAAGAAGTTAAATGTAGTTTTCCCTGAGGTGATAAATCTCTGTCTGGGTTACACCGTCTCCAGAGAGAAAAGCACCTTGCTTGCAGATCTTCCAGCCCCAACACATGGTTAAATAAAATCCCTTCTCAGAGAAAAATAGAACGTTAGTGAAAAGGACAAGATGACGAGTGGGAAGGGGATTCCCTTCCAGTGTTCCCTGAAGCCTAAAAACAAGTCTGTCTGTAAATAGCAAGTGAGGACCCTACCTGCAGTACAATATACTGCTCAGAATGAGTGTGTCACATGTGAGGCTATTAGCTATTAAGAGAGAAAGAGAGAGTTAGAAAACCATGGGTGCTTCCAGATGCCATTTGGCTGAGAGCCGCATGGCCCCATTTCCACTACAGACCCCATTAGAGACACATCTGTGTCCACCACAGTTAGGGAAATCTGGATCATATGGGTCCCATTAAAGGGGTCTACAATGGAGTCCTTAGCCTTAAAATCCAGATTGTAGGGAGCCTGTTTCCACTACAATCTGGCAATGGGGTCTAGAGGAGGCTCGGGGGAAGGGAGAGGCAACCATGGGGGGTGCCCCAAACTCACGACTTCGAAGTCCCTCCAAAGTTGCCTGCGGTAATCTCCAAAGGCAACTTCGGAGGGACTTCTGAGCCTTTGCTAATGTCCAAAGACAACTTCGGAGATTGCACCCCCTGTCCCCCAAAACACCTGGGGTGACAGGCAGACCCCTTGTGGGTAGATCTGGATTTACAAATGGGTGCTCTGGTGTTTCCACAGCAGGCAGGCTAGCACCCTTTGCTACTGGGTGCTAGACCACCCATAGAAACACATTGGCTACTTCCCTTAATCTGGATCTACTAAGGAAGTACCCATTCCTTAGATTCGAATCTTCTTAGATTGGATTAAAGAAGCTCAGTGGAAAAGCACCCATAATGCACAGCAGCATTCGATTGGCCAGGCAGTTTTAGCGGTCCTCTGATGTAGCTGCACAGTAGTCTTCCTACCGCTGTGCGAAGCCGGACAGCAGTCTTCCTACCAATGGCTTCCCTGAAAGGACCAGTCTCTGGTTGTTCTGCAAAAGCAACCCAGTAAGGATGCTCAGCAGCTTATGAGGACCGTGGGCCTATTTGCACTTAGGTCTCTGCTATGCTGTTCTAATTGCATATCAGAGGCCTAAGTGTGAATACATCGATAGCCCTTATGGAGCGTAACCACTATGTGCCACATACAAGCATCTGGGATGAGCCACCTGATATCCTGGGGCCCTGAAAAGGTGCCTAAGCTTCAGTGCATGAGGAATATCACTGAAGTCAGTACCTCATGCATGGGTCATTCCCCACCACCACCACCCATATATAACATTAGAAACTGAAAATGATTTTATCATGATCCTCCGGCAGTCTTTCTTTTATCATGCTCCTAATAGCTCTGAATCATATATTCCAGCTTCACTGAATGTTCTACTTCACCTCAACCTATTATTGATTGTTAAACTGTTTGGATTTTTACTGTACTCCCTTCCACAAACCTGATGTTTGGTGTTTGCTGCTGTTTGTTACTGATTATCTGTATCCTGGTACTTTTGAAAAGCAATGGTCAAGCAAAGAGGTGGCAGACAGGGTTGGAATCAATATTATGAGATATCCAGTGTCATTGCTGGATTTTTAGTAATAGGGTTATCACAGATTTTCAAACTAAGCCGGAACTATATTGGAAAATTCACGGATATGTGTGTTATTTTCAGTATAGTCCTGAGAGAAACATGGGATTTTATTCACATCTGGAGATACCCTAAGTGGAACTATAGCACAAAATAAAGCTCAGCTTTTGAAAAGAAAATGAGAAGCACAGAAACCATCTGAAAAGCAATATCTGTATCATTGTCTATCTGGAGGAAAAGGTTATGTTTTGTGTCTTACATGTTCTTCCCCAATGTAGCAACTACTGGTTCAGAACTGAAGAAAACATACAAATTACATGATTGTGGAACAGGCAAACAGTGGACTAACTACATTTCTTAACAAAGAAATGGAGCAGCACTAATGTCCTACACAGATGATTTTATACACACAATTGAACTGTGGATGATTGCATCTCTGAACTGGTAGGGAATAGCAGCTAGGGAAAGGCACCCCACATTGATGCTTTCTCGTAAACTGTCAGGGCTGACAGACATCACAGATATCTCCACTTGGCAGGCACATGGAGGTTTTGGATGATACAAAACCCTCAGATTTGGCAGCCCTCAGAATCAAAGGGATCAGATAAATAAGCAACCTTGCATTTTGTAGAATTACTGCTGTGATACTGCTGGAAGTCAGAAGCGATCTTCATTATAATCTAGCTGATTTGTGTTTCCAGAATCCTTTGCCCAAAGAGAAGAGCAGACAATATGCTCTCCTCTTTGATGAGAAACCGTGACATGAACAAAACAGTAAACAACCATGGCAGCTTCCAAACATGACCATTTCTGCCCAGTTGAAGTACTTTGTTCAAGTACTTTGTGCTTAATAGCCAGCCTTTCTCATAGAAGCCTGAAGAAAGCGGACCTCTAACAGCTGTCATTTGAAATACGTCCATCTGCAATCTAGGCAGACGAGGCACAGTCTAATTATTGTAATAAATAATTGAGCATCCTTCCCTGGTGCAACAGGAACAGCCACATATTTCATAAATATATAGGCATTTCAACTTCTTTGCTGAAGATGGCACAAAATATTAATGGGTTTAGATTTCTGCTGCTACTCTTGACATAACTCAAATGTAATCTCTGCATGAAAGAAATAGTGCTTTTTTTTGCCAGTGGTGGGAGCAGAATATCAACTGTGACTAAACCCCAGATCTACATATTTTAACCTGAAGCAGAGTTTTCGCTACATCATGGTCTAAAAGAAGAACTTTTAAGGGCATGTTGACTATCTGCTTTTACAGTTTCATCATGAGATTTCTTCCAGAATTCTGTGGTAGGGATGTGCAAGAATGGGTTTTTTGTTACGAATTGAATGTTAGAAAATTTGTGTTCATTCAAATAGATCCCTTCAAATGGGGTAGGGTTCTATTCAATACGAATGTATTCATACAAAGGCGTATGACTATCCTATACAAATGCATACGGATATTGCATACATATCCTATAAAAATGAATACTTATCAGAAATGTACCCTATGCCAATGCATATATATCAGTATGTATCCAATACATATCCCCAGTTTAACGAATGTACAAACTATTCATACGATTGTTCTGAAACATTCAGGGTGCATCTCCATGCAAGCCAGTCGCTTCACTTGTTGTGCAAGTTAAAAAAATCCGTGTTGCAATTCACAATAAAGAGTCCCCATGTGGTTTGAGGCAACACGGACTAAAATCCGTACTTTTCTGTCGCCATGGAGTCAACTTTTTGTGAGGCCGCACATCTGTTTCTCTCCCCCCCACCCCCCGCCCGCTGGAGCGATGACAGGCTCCCTTCAGCTGTCAGATCCAGCTCCCTGCATTGACGTATTTAGAGATTCAAATAGCAAACCAGCGGAGGCTGCATTATTATAATCTAGATTTCTTCCTGGTTTTCCTCTTCTGTCTCCCCCCCCCCCCCCCCCCGCGTAAGCTTCACTCCTGTGTGCATCTGTCTTTTCATCTTTCTTTCCTTCCTTTCTCTCAATTTCTTCCTGCGTTTCCTCTTCTGTATTTTCCCCTCCTATATATTCACTTTGCTTACATGTGACAAGTGATTGTATACGCCAGCATGAATCTACAGACCATGCATTTCAGGGCATGAGGACAATGAAGGGCAAACAGAGCATCACTTGTGCAAAAAGTTCTAATACATTTGGCCATTATTTCTTCCACTGCCAGCAAGCATCCCAGTTTACTCATTGAATATATATATACACTGCTGAATGTGCAGTCCTCTCTAATTCTAATTTTATACTGCTGATCCAAGCAAAGTCTGACCCTCTTCCTCCCTCACTGTCCTGGCAGCCTTGATCTGCGGGATGTGCCAGTGAAGGATTAGGTAGGTATTTAACAATTCAGTATAATACATCAGGCTACCATTAGGTTCTAAATCTCAATACCATCATGATAAGTGACTGTAACATGAGTGGTTCTCTCTCAGTAGTTTTTGTTGTTCGCTTTGCAATGCTGGCTTTAGTTTTCCTGGTGTAACAGCTTGCAAGGTCATGATAACTTCCCAGGCTTTCTTTCTTTGAGAAGATTTTGCATTCCTACATTAATATTGTGCTAATCTCCTAAACTCATATAGCTGTTGCATTGGCCTTCTTTACACTTACTGTAGATCCAGATTAAGGAGCCTCTTAATCTGGATCCTGGGCCTCCTACTTTGCACATTAATGCAGATCAATGAGGCTCTGTCTCCCACTGTCCTAGTTCTGTCTGCACTGGATAAAGCCAGGTCTGGATTAAGAGACCCCTAAGAGGTACGGCTCCATGTCCCAGAACTATTGAGGGATTATTTTTCAGTAGCATGTCATAGTGTGACACCAAAAAGCAGTCCCCAGTTCCTAATATTCGGGGGGGGGGGAGCACTGTGAAGCTCACATGGGTTGGATCAGGACTCTCAGTTGCAGACAAACCTGATCTGATCCACACTTCCCTGCGATCCAGAGCAATAGCTCTAGTTATTTTGGACACACTATTCTGGATCTGTAGCAGGTTAAGTGCAGAAAGGGCCTCATTGTCTGACCTCATTTTAATTCTTCGAACACTTTCCCAATTCAGGCTATTAGCAGCAAGTTAGCAGCAAGCCCCTGGGAACAGGAATGTGCACCAATGCCTCCTCTTCATGGTTTCCCCAAGCTCTTCCTGGCATTATGTGATGCTACGTCTTCACTAGGGTTGTGCACGAATGCAAATTTTTGTATTCAATTAGATTCAAATCGACTATCCAAAGATTTGAATCAATTCAAATGTTTAAAATTTAAATTCCCATTTGATTTGTATATAATACATTTGTATCTATTCATATGAATATTCAATTCACATTTGAAGGTACGAATGTCGACAACATTTGCATGTGTCAGTACGCATCCGTATGCATTTGCACAGATACGAATAAGCTGTGTACGGATACGTATGTAATGCGTACGTATCCATACACATACAAATGTCCAAATAATTTGTATGAATGATTCAAAATATTTGAAATCCGTTCGAATGCTTAAATTTGAATGTAGAGACATTCAATTCAAATTTGAATGTCTGAATTCAATCAAATTTTGAATGTGATGAATATTCATACATATCCTTAGTCTACACAACAAAAACATCTAGACCTCAGGTGGGACCTCAGATGTTCTAGCACTGTGTACCAGACAGCCCCAGAATCATCTGGAGCTTTCCCTGAAAACAGAAACCTGAATGCTCCAGACTCACAACCTAGAGGATCTCAAACCATCATGCCTTGTCCTTACACTCACCGTGCTAAAACCTGTTTAGTTCTCACAGTGTAACAGCCTTGACCGCCCTTCAGCACTTCCCTAGGTTCTGTTTATATGCAATAATGGGATTTAGCCCATCCACACATACAGTTCTGCTAACTGTAGCTCAAATTATCCAAGCTTCAATGCAAATGCATCTTTTAGGATGAACTTTTCATTTAATCTTGTTGGCAAATTTGCCACACTGTTATTTAACAGAGGAGAGGAAAGTACAAAACGGCCGCTTACGTAGCAGGTTGTTCAGCTCTGGGTGATTCCCCGGTGATAAATAGTTTGGGGACTCCCAAAAGTTTATTTTCATAGCAGTTGTGTTGCTATTTGAATCTCATCTTTTTAAAATATGCTTTTGCAAAAATAAGTCAGCTTTCTTTTCCTTTTTTTAAATTCCGTTTCTGCCAAATATTCCATGGAGATGAAACATATCACAATTCATAGGACTGAACACACAGGGAAAATTGCTTGTAGCTTATTGGTAGCTACCCCAGACATTAGAAATATTGTCCCTGTTGGAAGCCTCAAAATCCAGTTTAAATTAGGGCACCAGTAGCAATGGGTAAACTGATATGTGATCACACTTTTTCCCCTCCTCTTAAGAAATGTTTCAGGCTTTCCCAATCTGAGTATAAGCTAGAAGAATAAAAAAGTAATTTCAAAGGCTCTGACATTCTTAAAAAGTAATTTGGAGATTCTAAGAAAGAAAAATAGTATCAACTACCTGCAATAGATACTTTTTGCACAGATTGTATTCACTAATGCAAATAATCTTTTTTTTTTTTTTTAGCCTTTGGAAAGTCTGTACTTTGGAGCTTGCGTGTTATTTACATTTCTAGAGATCAAGGCAGTTCTGCAGGTGCAGCACCAACTTTTTTCAGCTCAGCAAATTCAAGCAAAGGTGTCGCAAAGGATGAGATCAGCTCTGACGAAGAATGAATGCCTGAGGCTGCATCCAGACATGGGTTATTATGCTGCTGTATTTGGGATCTGCATGAATATTCACAACATTTGTTATTCGTATGAATTCATACAAATTGGACATTCATACACAAATTGAATGTTACAACATTAGTACATTAACATTTGTACGATTACAAAAGTTTCAGAACATTCATACAAATAGTATGTACATTAATTAATCTATAGACCAAATCTATAAATACCAGTACCATAATGCCCTTCTTTCAGTCATTCCGAGAGAGCTGTTGACTTCCATGATGGAGTCTGAAAAATAACAACACAAACACAATTAGCGGTGGGAAATCATTCTGTCTGGAGCCATCCAGAACGCAACTTCACATATGTGAAGACAACTTCTCATTCCCGGATGGCTCTAGCTCCACTACTGGGAGGGACCCCAATATGTCTTACCAGAGACTTAAGCGTGTGCTCCAAGACCTTTGATCTGAAGGATGCAACCTCACGACCCAGCAAGATAAACTATATGGTCTAGTCAAGGACCAAATAAATTTAATCAAATTAGAGAAGGTGTGCTCTATCTGCACAAGGCAAAGCATATTCTGGATCAGGGGGCTCAAAATGCCCCCCTTGTCTGCTTCTAGTCTGAAATACCACTCACAAATTTTACTAGAGCTGTGGGGTACCCACCTTGGTGGCACACCTTATTGGATCTATCGATCAGAAACTGCACAAGAACGCGCAGAAAGGCCCATTGAAAGGTACTGTTTATCAGCCAATCACTTATAGGATATTCTTTAAAAATACAGGAAAATGTAAAATATGGAAGCAGGAGACTTTTTAAATCTAGTGGGCCATGATAAGCAGTCCTGTTGAGCATTAAATAGTCAATTAAAAACCATTACTATGGGTTGATTTTTTTTTTTAAAAAAAACCCAATCTCCTTGAAACTGAAATTCAGGTGAATTCTGCAAAGGAAGAGAATTTTGATATAGAAGTCAAGATGCGATCACAGAAAGTGACACTAGCTCTTCTACTCATCCCCTCGCATAGGTACTTTCTGTACTTATCTTCAGTAGGTTGGGATACATTAATCCAGATAGCCTAGTGCACTGATCCCAACCACAGGAAAGCATGGGTGGGATCAGCACCACTGAAATTGCTCCCCCGGAGCCTGAAACACAGAAGCATGTCTTTGCACAGCATTCTTTCTTGCTTGGGATTAGGGTCACTGTCCACTTGGTAGTCACAATTAAATGTCACTACTAGTGATCTTGATCAGTGTCTTCCTGATTGGGATTCCAGGGAAAGCAGATGGTGCATTCTAGTGGGTAGTATGGCCATCTAGATCCACTTTAATGTGTGGATCTATCTAGCCTATAATAGGAACGTGCATGAATATTTGTAACGTTTGTTATTCGTACAGATTTGTACATTCGTATATGAATCGAATGTTACGACACTTGTACATCGACATTTGTACGAATACAAATGTTCTGGAACATTCATACAAAGCTTCAGAACATTTGTGAAATGGGGAGGTGGGAAGTGGCTGTGCCGGTCACATCTGCAACGGATCCAGAGTGAATTTGACATGGTTTGAGAGTGGATTCAAAGTGGATTCAGGGTGGATTTGATGCTTTCAGAGCGGGTATGTCACAGGATACATATTGGATATGTATTGGATATGTATGTGTTCATATCGGATATTCATACGAATACATTTGTATCGAATAGAATCCTGCCACATTCGAAGGGGATCTATTCAAATAAATATGGATTTTCCTTCATTCGATTTGATACAAATTGAGTGCAAAAAACCAAACACCCATTCGTGCTCATCCCTAGCCTATAACATTTTTACACAGGCTGTTAATCCTGATTAAGGTTTCTATGCTGAAAGGGCCATTATCCCAGGGAAAAGTAAACATGACAGTGCAGTCCTAAAATGCTTCAAGATTTGCTCTTGGGCTGTGATTGCACACAGGGAAAAAAGCATCTCTGAGGCACACCAGTCTGCCCCTCCCCCCTCTCAAGAAAACATTTAGAGAAGAGGTGTGAACACGGATGCCGCACGCTATTGTTTCTGAGGTGCTTCTGGACCACCCCTTATACAGCCTTTGTTTTGCAGAACTTGTCACGCGCTTGCTGTTCTTCCAAGAAATGTGTGCCTGGGATCTATTTGATGCTATACCTGTTGCAATGGGAGCTCAGGTGTGCTTGAAGCTCATTTGATCTGTTCCGTTACAGATCCCGGGGCTAAGCAAGTGCTCAGCCTTTAAGTTTACGAACAGCTTTTTCCTGAGATGAATCATCTTTAATCTGAAAATTTAACTTTGTAATTTGAGGTTTTATACTTCAACTGCATTATAGAACTTGATTTTCTAGCAGCAAGCTCCTCTTGTTGCTGTTCTTAATTAGAAGATTTACTGTGTTTATTTTAACTGCTTCCCACTGTGTTTCCTGCTGGCACTACATCCACCAATAGGATTACTACAAGCTTTAGCAAAGAGGGCGCTATTAATCAGCTATATGAATTGATTAAAAATAATCTGATCAACCAAAGAAGGTTTTCAAAGGCCTTGAGTGATAAGGGAGCATTTTAAAAAATAAAACAAGTTTAATGCTATAATACATCTGTTTGAATAAACTTCTAAAGAGGGACAGACATCTTGACAAAAGAGGCAATCTTTTCTTCTCTCTTGAGTAATAGAATTGCATGCATCTTCCAAGAGGGTGCCTGCTGATGTTCATGCAAATTCTAAAATGATGCCATTTTTCTTCAGGAGCCCTGTTTTACTCCTAGGCAAATGTGTAAAGATCCAGGTGATACATTACTTGACAAATTACCGGAAAGTTGTGTGATTAATCACATTTCTTCTGGTACATTATAAAATGGCTTCTATGAATTCAAAGGTTGAGTTATTAGACTAAGAAAGATTCAAGGTGTGTGCATCAGCTTCTTCCACTAAGGCTAAAGTGAAAGCGGAATCTGCATTTGACCTATGGCTGCCAATCACGGATAGTTCATTTAAGTTCCTTGGCAAGTTGTTACGCACCATTCCAATACTTCAGTGCTATGACAAATATTATTTTATCCTTGTATGTTTTATACAATTTTATCTTGTGATGTGGCCATATGACTAATCAATAAAGTTCATCCATCTATTCAACAATATTATTACACTTATGAAATTTAGATACCCGTGTTTTGTTTTGTTTTCAAAGGAAGTGTGGCATCTAATTTTATCAAACCTGAACCAGGTTTACCTTGCTTAAACAAGAAATTTGGAAGCACAAAGTCAAATAGCTTTTGAAGAGGGATTTCACAACCAGAAAAAAAAGGAGTCAAAGGAAGAAACAAAAAAGGGAACTCACCTATCTACTGTATGCATGTTACCTTTACATATTGCACGGATTCCCAGTGTATTCAGCAAAAATAATCTTAAACTAATGATAAATGTACTAGATGATAAAATAGTGCTATACTGGGGCGCTTCTAAGGCCATCTGCTGGGACTCGAGAGCAGGAGAAGGTTTGTCCTTGTCTCTGCTTGAGATGCCCATGAGCGTTTGGTGGACCACTGTGTGCGACAGGATGCTGGACTAGATGGGCTGTGGCCTGATCCAGCAAGGCTTCTCTTATGTTCTTATGTAAAGTGCAAACATTAATAAAAACAACAACAAAAAACAGTAAAAGCATAACATTCTAAGTCAATGGAATGACTTAAAAATAACAAAACTGAAACAAACCTCTCACAACTTAACGTGTGTAGCATATAAACTACAAGATGTGTCTTTGAAGGCACGTATTTCCTCTAGCTTCCCCTTAGGGCAAAGTCTTGCAAACAAGCCATTTTGCAAACCACTATGCAGGCTAGTCATATGTTCAGTCCAGTCCCATGTAGAAGATCCAAGGTAGGTTGCCAGGAGTGTTAGATCTATGGGCAGATCTCTACCATGCTGTCCTTCCTTATTTCAATCCTCCTCATGTGTTAGATGTGACTTTTGAGCAGCGTCACATTCTTGCTGATCCAATCTTTAGATTTAAGCAAGAGAGAGTATAATGCAAGTGCCAACCAAATTATGTATGTATATATTTATTTATACTTCTATCCTGCCCTATACCTAAAGGTTTCAAGTTGGATCACAATAAAATCATTATAAAAACAGATAAAATAGATTATCTAAAACAGTAATAGTGCCTGCATTGGGAAGACGTTCTTTTCTCTCTTCCTCACTTTAACACACATGCAAACACTTTTCACCCCTTGTAGGATGAATCAGTCGAAAGGCTTCCACTAAAGGGTAGAATGTAGACAAAGAAGTCCTCATTGCTCAATTTCCCCCTTAGTTGTCTTGAAAAGTATGTTTTGGAAGGGCATCTAATTTGGAAAGGTAAAATGTTTCTCGGTCTACTGAACTTACTTTCTCTCAGCATTGCTTTCAAACAAAGCACTCTGTGCAAAATGTCATCGGTCATTTTCTACCAAGTATTGGAAATAAAATGCATCAACGGGAAGGATGGTGCATTATCCATTCCCCTTTTTTTAGGTGGGGGGAGGAATATTCTCCTTGAATGGCATTTTGTTTCAATCATCAGGGCTTGTAAGCTGTAATCAAGCATAACTGTCTATTGTAGAGCACTTAAAAGTTTGGGAACATACCTCATAAAAGTCCTGCAGCCTGTACAACACATGCAGACAAACAAACTATTTAGAGATATACCAAACAGGTTCTCTTCAAATGCAGTTTGTAGAAAAAGGGGAAAGGGTGTCAAAGTATTCATTTTCAAATCAAACAACCCCCTACATTCAAATTAAGTATTTAGTTTTGAATAAAACACTAGTAGCATTTGATGAGCTGTTCTGCTCTCAGTCACTAATATTTTCATATACTTTCACCTATTGGTTACTGTGTTGCCTTTTGCAAATGGTTGATTCAAGCCCTGGATTTGAATTTCTTTCTTGCTGCCAAATTTGAGGCAAGAGCTCTTTCCTACCAAATGAAAAAGAAAGGCACACAAAATTCCAAGAGAGATGCTTTTCTGTTATCTGACGCAGGAACAAGTGAGTAAAAGATACACCTCTTTACCTTGGTCTTTGGTTAAGACAACAAAGAGAACAGCATTCCCTCCCAATGTAGGCACTGTTAACTGTTTTAGCTACCTGTTCTTATAGTGATTTTATTGTAACCATCACCATCAACGACAAAAAGATGAAAAAATGATGATAATAATAACAGGCATTTTCACCATAACCAGAATGAATAAAAAGCATTAATTCCATCCTGATACAAGTGGCCTAGAAAGAAACTATGGGTGTTTCCACATTTGCTGCCAAAAAGCGGATCTAAAAAGATCTGCTTTTTGGCCATCTGTCCTCCTGGGGATCCGTGTGGATGGAGCCAGAAAGCCGCCATCAGTAAAATTTCCTTATCCACTGTACATTAGGTTATGAGATCATGTACGTTGATTAAATAGTATAAAAATACAATACTAATGAACACGCATCTAATGTGTAACCTCTTTTGAGGTACAGTCAAGGCCAGCAAAACAACTTACTCCCTTGAACGGTTTGCACCCTGCAAATTTTGTGGACTTTTCTGACTTACTACTGACTAATAGAAGCACTAATTAGAAGGAAGTTCATGTTTACATCCCTTTGGGGGAAAGATATCTTCCACTGATGAAAATGTCTGAATGCAGAGTGAATCGAGACATTGCATTTGGATGACAGAAGTACTAGGTATGAACTAACACAGATAAACAAGGTTTACAAAGGATTTGTTTAATCCTTTGTAGAGCTTATTTATGTAAGCAGAGTTCTAAGGGTGCTAATGCCCAGTTAAAGGTATAATATTTATAATTTTGTAAATCAGGCACAGGCTCTGTTGCCTTTTAGATGAATGGATCTCTTATATAGTCATTTCAACATACAAGCTAAGAAGATCCTACTTAGAATTTTTACAGTAAACTGAAACTTATTTCTTGTATTGCAGAAACATCCAATGCTGACTCAATTACAATTGAACTTTAGGATCCATACTAATCAAGGTTCACAGTTATCAAAGTTCCAAATATGGATTAATTCATTTCTACTTGCTCACATGCATGCTTGAGCAGACGCAGTTTGCAATAAGGACATTTTAATATGTACATAAGAATTGTATGCAAGTAAATGTATTTCTTATAGGCATGTGTATGTGTTTAGGCTTTTTCCCTTAAAAAATAGCCTATAATTGTGGTATATAGTAGAGATGTGGACGAATATTCAAAATATTAATAATTTATACAAATTTTCAAATTTAACTGAATACAAATATCTTATTTGTATGAATAATTCAGACATTTGTATGTGTATGCATCTTGTGCACATCTGTATGCATCTGAACTCATATGTACAGGATGAAAATGGGATGTGTACAGGATGCATACATTCAAGATGCATACCCACCCACAGAGATACGAATGTCCAAATTATTCATATGAATACATACTGATATATTTGTAATTACATAATCTAATGTCCCGACATTCATTTTTTTCATTATTCAGACACATTCAAGTTTTTGAATATTCGATTCATTACGAATCAAATTCAAAAATTGCATTTGTGCGCAGCCCTAGTTTATAGATATAAAATCTAATAGATGCAAATATACATATACATTTAAGTTATATCGAATAAAAGTGCTCATGTACATAAGAATGGGGAGGGGGGAGAAGAAATGCCTACCTGCTGGTGGCATCAGAAGAAGAATAGAAACTGGCATTAAAAATCCATTAGGGGGCATGTGCGGTCATAAGATAATGGTTACCAGTAACGGCTCAGGCAGTACTGAGCAGAAACTGTGCATTGCACATGACAACACAGAACCTGGGATGAAACTTTTCATTTGTTAGGGCTGTATGTGTGAGGTAGCTGTGAAGCTTGTGTGCGATGCACAATTTTCACAGCTTGGTCCAGCTTTGCCTCGTCCATGCAGACAGTGGGCGTTTTTCCACTGTCACTAAAAGTACCCATTACGTACCCATTAATGGGTACGTAATGGCATTTTTGTACCCATTAACGAGTACTTAATGGGTACTTCTAGTGACAGTGGAAAAACACCCAATGTGGGTCTGGCTCTTGCATCCCCATGATCAAGATACATGGATTCTGGGAAATCTGGATCTACTGCATCACAGTGCAGAAAGGTGCAAAAACGTAAAGACAATAAGCAATCACACAGAAGAAGATTGGAAGTCACCAAATACAGTAAAGAAGATGTACATTTTGCTGATTTTTAGATTTTCTGTTTTTGTATTAGGATATTTTATGCTTAATTATATAAATGCAAACAAAAACTGTGCAAACAGCAAAACCCTTTTTTTTCCTCTTCAAAAAAAGGCCATTTTTTAAAGCACTGAACCTGAACTGTTTTGATTTACCCCAGTGTGTTTGACTGATTTTACCACCACCCCTGGTTTGGTTTGGTTTTGAACTACCCCACGATGAATGGGTCAGTTCAAGTTCAAGCCATGAAAACACCACCAGTTCAAATCAGAGTTATTTGTGTTTAAACCGGTTTGGAACATATCTATTTCCGAGTTGTGTTTTGTTGTTTCTAAACCTATCCCGTGTAGCTAGTTATAAAGTGCTTCAGAAACATGAAAGCAAGGTTTCCAGTCAGTGCCCCATCTCATTTATCTTTCCTTTGGTTCTATTTGTGGAGCACACATTGTCATTTCCATGAAGTGCAAGTAGTCAGGCTAAAAGATTTTGAACTTATGTGAAACTGGAATAAACATTACAACACTGCCCATTTATACAAAGGAATAACTCTATTTTGTTTTATCCTTGGCCTTCCAAACTTCATTAAATGTTAGTCATGAAGCTATCTTAACCTTCTGGATTCAGTTCTTACAAGAAATCTATAAATACTATTTCAAAATTAAATTTAGAATAACTTTATTCCGGTGTTCATATCAATCTATGTTACATCTATATAGATAGGCCAAAATGAGTTGCTGGAAGCTTTAATTCTGGCCAGGTTTCCTTTTATTCTTCTTTCTTTCATTCTTTCCTTTCCTTTCCATTTTCTTTTTTTTTCTTGAAATATGTTCTTAGCTGTCTACACCTGTGGATGCCTGGAGCATTTTTAACTTACCTTAAGCAGAAGAGGAGTTGGAATTTCTACCTCGCTTTTCTCACCCATTTAAGGGAATTCAAAGCGGTTGTCAAACCTTCTATTCTTCTCCCCACACCAGACACCCTGTGAGGTAGGTGGGGCTGTGAGAGGTCAGAAAAGAGCTGTGAGTAGCCCAAGGTCACCCAGCTGGCTTCATGGGGGAGGACGGAATCAAACCTGGTATTCCCAGATAAGAGTCCAGCTCCCTAACCACTAGACCAATAGTTCCAGTGCCCCTGAGTGGCGCTGTTGCTGGGGCAACCAGGCAAAACAGCATGTCATTGTACTTGTTCCTCCGGTCACAGGATCCCCCTGTACCTGTTCCTTCCAGAAGAGGTTCAGATGGGAGCTTTCCAGGTCTTGCATCCCAGTGGCATCTTTATGAAGCCATTAAAAGCAGTCCTTTCTATCATAATAAAATAGTTAGGTAAAAGAAAAACCCTTTATTAAAAAAATATTTATAGTGAGTTACAACTTTCCCCGCTGTAAGGGCATGACACTATGGTCATTGAAGTACAAGCTTGTAGAAGCAAACTCACTGATAGTAACCAAGGTCTACCAACAAACTAACAAAATCTGGGACATAATCATGATGAGGCAAAGGGAAGAATGTAGATCCTTCTGAACAGGACATGATGATATTAGACATGTAGACAAAGGCTGTAAATGTAATAGAAAGAAAAACCGTAGCGTGAGAAAGAGAATCTTGGGCCTCAGCAGAGACTCTGAGTTCTGGCATGGCAGATAATAATATTTGCAACTGTTTAAAGTTTCATTAACGTACACAAGCAGTCATGGTGATGGCGTGACCAATGCTTAGCATGGGATGTAATGTGCTTCACACACAGGCTATAAGTTATGGGATGCTACTGTAAGTCTGAGTTGATTTGAACTGACCAGTTGTAAACTGATGTGCTGATGAGTTTCTTCTGTAACAGGTAAAAAAAGTGCTGAACAACCCCACCCCTCGAGGGGTGTGCTTGCTTTGGGAATCCACTCCTCTTGCATGACTTTTATTTCTTTTAATCTCCACCTCAGAGTGTTTAATTGGGCCTAGCGCACCTGGCAAATGAGCTCATTTGCGAACAGCAGTCAAACATATTTTTTTAAAGTGCTTATTCACACACCACTCTGACCCTCATGTGATAGAAACATGTGATAGAAAAGGTCAGTTAAGGAAGAGTTGGGAACACCAGGGCCACACACTGTCCCTCTGAGAGACCCTTGAGTATGGGGTGGGATATAAATATAAATATGAATATGAATAAAATAAATAAATATTGAGGGGAAATGCAGGGAGGTGATATTTCTCCATGCTGTCTGGAGGGCCCAACTGAAAGCAAACCAAGGGAGCAAATTTGGGGCAGGTGCTTCCTTTGTTATGGTTCTCCCATTCTTGCCATAACATTGCTGTGTACAATTCTATTTAGCTGGAAAATAAAACCCTTGATTTGAACAGCTGGTAATAAACAAATATGCAGAGCAATCTTTGCACATAAGTGATCTGAAACACTTGCTCCACTGCAAAACATTTTTTTCTCCTAGCCAAATATCACAAAAGGTTTTAACCTTCAACAACATTTATTTTTAATGGCATAAATGAAAGAAAATGACATTAACACTTCAAAGCTGAAAAGGCAGCAGATTCCGAATCATGCTGTCACCAGGAGTGTCACAAACAGCATCAGAGGAACCTAAAGAGCTGCTTTTGCATATTATCATTTTTAAAGCATGGCTTCACTTTCAATAATAACCAGGCTCCACAAACCTCACTTCATTGCAATGAAATTACCATTCTGTTTCAATGACACCTTGATGTAGTGGTGCAAAGCATTGCTAAGGGAGACAAATATTTGCAATTTTTTTCCAAAGGACATTTGGGCATTTGTGTGTATTTGTGCATGCACGCACGCACTCATGCACACGCCTTTCATTTTTCTAGTAGTATAATGGTCCTCTTAATAGTGCTGCTGACCTAATAGCAAATAAGCCAGATGAAATACTTTTCAAGGGTAAATATTGCATTATTACTGTCACCCACCAACTCTAGAGAACAAGATGCTGATTACGCACTGCTCTTGGGTCCCCATGTTCCATGGCTTCAGCTCCCATACTTGCAACTACCGACAACACTGACAGGATGAAAACACAGAAGCCACGCAGGGAAGCTGCAAATCTTGAGCGAGTCAAAAGTGATATTAAAGTGAATCCCTCTTCCTCTCAGTGGCAGAGGGCGAGAAGCTGGTGATAGAAGACAACAAAGTACAGCAGTGTGGACAGAAGGAAATGAAATCATCATCAGTCAACAGGCAGGTGAAGGAGGAATTGAGAATGGTGGAGGCTTGAGGGTGAAAGTAATGGTAAATATGTGAAAACTAAAGTGTTGATGGCAGCTGGGGGCTCTAAAGCCTCCCCCCTGAAACAGCTCTACCATTAGGTAAACGAAGGCTACATTGAGACAAGGGGAATATAGCACAATTATGGCACTGCTATAGTGGGCTTGCCCCATGTATTGTAGACAGCCCTGCAATAGACCCATTTCCCATCCCTAAAAAGCACTTTTAACTATTTCTGGAAACCCCAGTGCTGCTCACAGGTTTTCCAACAATAGCATTTTTAGGCTACCCACTTACCTTCTGGACAAAATTGCAGGTGCCCACACATGTGTGAAGGTGATGCTGAGCACTTCTGGGTACTCCAGGTGCCCAGAAGGACATAATTTAAAGTGTGTGAAGCAACGACACTGTTTATCTAGCAATGGATAATGGTGGGAGATCAATATCTACATTATCCCAGTCTCTCCAAAGAGATCAGCGCAGACTTCAGAGGCACTCTGAAGGGACTCTGGAGCGGCTTCGAAGTCTCTGCTGATCTCTTCAGAGGGACTTCAGAGTCACTTCGGAATGATTTCAAAATGATTCCGAAATCACTCCGAAGCTGGGACTTCGGGGCTCCCCCCATGGGTGCATCCCCTCCCCCTAGCCTCCTCTAGACCCCATTGCCTGTTTCCTGTGGAAACAGTCTCCCTTTAATCCAGATTTTCTGGCAGAAGACCCCATTGTAGACCCCATTAATGGGGTCTACAGAAAATCCAGATTAAAGGCCAGAAAGTACCCATTTGATCTGGATTTCCCCCACGGCAGTGGAAACAATTGGGTCCCAAATGGGTGCCATGGTGGAAATGGGATCATCCGTCTCACACCCAAATGGATCCTTAAGGGTGCAAAAATGGGTACTTTTTGACAGTGGAAAAACACCCATAGTTATGCCCAGGAATTTTTTTCCAAGAAGAACAGCCTGACATGGGTTTTCCATAGCACAAAGAGAAGGGGAAATATTTGAAACCGACTGCCATGCTTGGCTTGATAATCCACATTCCCCCGCCCCTTCATCTTTTAAGAGGAATTTCTCTCTCAAAAACATCTCTTCTTTCTACTGCTTAGTTTCATCTATAACCAATGGATGCTGCTTGTGAATCATGAGAGCTGTAGAACTGCAAGTGACAGTTCATCAGGCCTTGCTTTAGAGTTCAATAGCAACCTGCAGCACTTGCTGCAGGGCGAAGTGACAGATAAGGGGAGGAAAAGAAGAGGTCAATGCATCTTGAGTGAAGCCAGAGCTCATTTATCTTGGGCAGAAATAGGAGATAACGCAAAGCAATAAAAGGCAGTCTAGACAGAGCATATACTATGCTTAGACAAACTTAAACCAATTTAATAGTTATTCTTTCTTCTCAGAAACTCTGGGATATATAGCTGTGTGAGAGTTCATCTCTCTCAATCAGTTTCAGCTCCCCAGAATGAGAGATAGTGGTGCATAAGGGCAGAGCGGGCATCATGCAGTAGTATCTAGCAGATAAGTCTCTAAGTCCACACACTTATGCTATAATCCAGGTGTGGATACCCTATGTATATTCCATTCTATGTAATGGGACTGACTTTCATGTGACTGAATGAAATCATGACCTAATGTTTCCACTTTGCATTTGCTCTGGGTAGGGGTGTATGCCAATATTTGTAACATTAAAAAATTTGGCCAAATTTGGCTTAATTCAGACATTTGAACTCAAATAGAATGTTATGATATTTGTATACTAACATTCCAACAAATACAAATGTTTCTGGGCATTGATACAAATAGTTCAGATATTCGTTAAGCTGGTGAAACGTAGCAGATATATATCTGTTTGTATCACATAGATATGTATTTGTATAACATACTTATCTATTCATATCATATGAGATAAGTATCTCTTGGTATCAGATATGTATCAAATGTTTGTATGAATATGTACGAATAGATTCATATCAAATAGAATTTTACCACATTCAAATGCAATCTGTTCATACAAATATGGATTTTCAAACATTTGATTCATTTCAAATTGAATGTCCCCAAAACATTTGTGCATATCCCTAGCTCAGGGTAATTTACCCCTGGCCCTGGCTATGTTCACAGTCCTGTCCTCCACTTTGCCAATCCCAGTGGGCATTATTTACAAGTGCCCAAGATTTGGCAGAAAATGTCTTTCCTTTGGAAACAGTTTGGTGGCACAGAGCATGCTGTACTTACAGACTTTCAGTTCCTTTCATTCACAGCAAGAGCTGGAAAAGACCCCTGCGTGAAGCTGTCAAATGCCAATTAGATAGGAACCACACCTGAAGAAAGCCAAGTCATTTATTTAACAGTAATTAAATGAACAGGCAACTCATTTACACAAAGAGCCCTCTGCTTTCTGAGAGCATTCTATTTATACATTTATAATATATGCAGTAGACAACTAGCTTGAAGGGTTTTCCCACTCTGATAACAATGATGGTTTCCCACTTGGACTCTTCCCACACATGGGAATAGGTGACATGCAGTTCATGGCTGTCACGTTGCAGGCCGGTCAGGCAACAGGCAAACACTTGCGCAGCTACTCAGTCCCAAAGGTTCCAGGCATAATCGAAGTCAGTTCCAGTCCAGGGTCTAGGAGTCCAGAAGTCAGCAAGGGTCAGCAGATCACAAGGAGTCCAGGATTTCAAGCTCAGGTAACAAGAGGCTGTTAAGATGTTGTCTGCAGCAACTTGAGGCAACGTGAGCTTGTTCTTAAATAGGAGAGTCAGAGCCAAGCCCACGGTGCAGCTGGGCTAATCCCTCTGATCTCCGTCTCACCTGCTTCTGCTACCTAAGCAGGCGATGAGAGGGTCTTTGATTAGGCTCACTGCTGGTGGATTCATCACCTGAACTGTCTGGCTGCTCACCTGGGCCTGGCCTTAGCTCTTCCATGGCTGCAATGCCCTGCTGTGGCTGCTCCTCAGCCTGTGGTTGCATTGCAGGCATAGCCTCCTCTTCCGATGAGGCTGAACAGGGCATGACAATGGCTGGGATGCCATCCCTGACTCCCTGTTTGTTGTCCAGCAGAGATGAAGCAATCAGTGTAGATCCAGGTGGTCCCTACTAGGGATGCGCAGACAATTTATTATTATTTGTATTCGATTCATATTGAATCGAATGCACGAAAATTAATATTTGTTCTAATAAATCCCTTCAAATGTAGTAGGATTCAAATTCAATACAAATGTTTCCGACAAATTTGATATGAATGTTAAATGCAAATCCCTTACAAATCTGTAACGAGGTTCATACAAATTTATCCAAACATTCAATTCAAATTTGAATGTCAGTTTTTGAATTCAGCCGAATTTGTACGAATTTTGAATGTTATGAATATTCATGCACATCCCTAGTTGATACCCAGTTTGTTTAAAGAAGAAATAAAGGAAATATGCTTATCTAGAAACATGCCTGGAAGTAGGATTTCATGGAGACACAAGACTGATTTTATACTAATTTTAAATTACCTGGATTTACCTGTAGCCAAATTTGGGCATCATAATACAAACGATTTGAAAGCCATTGAAATTTTGACTGAAGGAATGTTCTGCCTAATCCCAAACTTAATCTATATCCATTTAAATTGCAAAATTGCCACATTAATGAATAAAGATGCCCTTGAGATAAACTCCTCATTACAGCATGGACGCATCCAAGCAGTTTTCTTGACAAGAACACAAAAGTGGTTTGTTATTGTCTTCTGAAAAGATGCCAGGAATTAAACAGAGAAACTCTGGGTACAAAGTAGAAACTCTAGTACTGAGCTATTGGCATTAGGGATGTGCATGAATATTCAAAAACTTGAATATTCTATTCTAATCTGATGAAGTTCGACATTCAAACTCAAATTGGATTTTCAAAAATCCAAATTTAACATTCCAACTTGAATACGGATTTTTGAAAATCTGATATGGATTTTTGAATGATTTGAATGTGTAAATTCATATCTGTTGCATACAAATCTGCCCGAAAATTATCCGTATCTTGTGTGTAAAATACAGGATAGAAACGGGATGCATATGGGATAATATGGATTTTTCCAGCATGTGCACAGATACATATAACAGATACAAATGTTGTCAACGTTTGTATCTTTAAATACAAATCAAACATTTGAACATTGAGATTCAAATGTTACAGATCTGAACAAGATTTTAAGACATTCGAATCTTAAATATCCAAATTGAATAGTATTTTATGACATTCAAATCTACTGTATATTCTGGTGCATAAGACTACTTTTTAACCCAGGAAAATCTTCTCAAAGGTCAGGGGTTGTCTTATACGCTGGATGTTGTCTTCTTATACAGCGAGTATATCCCAAGTCTGTATTTTAACTGGAAAAGTTGGGGGTCGTCTTATACACCTAGTCGTTTTATACGCCGGAATATACGGTACTTGGATTCGAATGTCAAAAATACATTCGTGTACATCCCTAATTGGCATGATCCTCACCATTTACCTGTCAACCAGGGTGAAAGGTGGGTAAATACATTTGTCCCCATTTGGCGAGCATATTCAAACTTCCTTCACTCGCATGAACATAAATTTCCATCCCATTTGCTTTGATACACAGTGAATGAGAGGGAAAGCATGCACATTCCTACTAGTGGTGTGCATGAATGCAGTTTTGGAGATTTGATTTGATTCAAATTCAATATCCAAAAATTCCAATCAATTTGAATCTTTAAAACTCGGGTGTATTCACAATCAATTCAAATAAAATACATTCAAATCTATTTGTGTGAATTTTCAATCTGAATTCGCAATTCTGAATGCTGACAACATTCATGTGCACCAGTACACATCCATATGCATCTGTACACATTGATACGCATCCTGTGTTTATCCCATATGCCTCCTGGTTTCATCCCGTACATATCTGTACAAATGCATGGGGATGCCAGAAAGATGTGTACAGGCAAGTACACATTGTCTACATATCCGTACACATATGAATGTCCAAATAATTCGCATGCATAGATTCAAAAATTCAAAATTCATTTGAATGTTTAAATTTGAATTGATAGACATTCAATGTCCAAATTCAAACAAAGTTGATCAAATTTTGAATGTTTTGAATATTCAAGCACATCCCTAATCCCTACATTCATCCCATGACCTCCTTGTCACATGGCAGGAGAAACATAACAGAAAAGTGGAAGAAAGAATGTCCACATCATCCCTGTGGATGGAGCTTATTTGGATTTGCCTCCTCCCCAGTCCCCCATGTACATGCATGAGAAGCCGACAAAGTGATGTAAGGGCCAAAATGTCTTTCCAGACCAGAAAATGACCAACACTGGGCTGTATTTCCAGTTTGTCACCATGGGTCCTGGCAGGACCCATGCAGCAGACCTTTGCCATGAGGTCTTTGTGTCTCTCTTGCTTCCATGGCAGAACCTGCATTTCCCACTCCAAGTCTCACCCCTAACTGGTCCCACATGGATTGAGCCATAGTAACTTTCATATTAGCTCATGCCTGCACCTGATAAGCAGGTTGAGGAATTGTTCCACTTAAAAGTAAAACAGAATCAATTCCTGTTTACCTTTGCTTTGCTTTCCAGACTGATATTTTACCACTTTTAGAGCACTCCATGAACCCCCGCCCAATCCATGCATAATATATCCTGAATATCCTGCATCAATTTGCCACAGAATGTAAAACAATGTCTTTTGTCAGATTAAGGAACCTCTCCTCTGAACAGTGCATTTGAGGAGGGGGAAAGCTTCTCTCTATTAAATTCTTTAAAACACACACACACACCAATTTCTTCATACAAATGAATTGGAAATAAATGAGTGCATTCATTTCGTTTGTTTTATAAATCTTTATCCCCAGTGTACATGTCAGCTGTTCTTGAGATGCTGTATACAGTTCTGCTATACAGATATCATCAAAGTCAGGAGGCAAAATGGGATTTCCAAGCTCATAAAACCAGTCACTTAGCAACTGAGGCAGTACATACACTCCGATCTATGCATCTTATAAATTCTTATTTGTGAAACTGATTAGAATTCAATTTGCAATAGATAAAAACAAACACAAGAAAGACCCTCTCCCCACAATGCAACAATATTTTATGGAATTTGTCACTATCATATGTGATGATGGCCCCACTATGGTTGGATGAACCTGTCAAATTTCATTCTTAAAAAGTTTCTCATGTTAGCAATTTAAGTGTCAGTTTGGCCAATTTATTATGTTCTTTCCATGACTGTAACTCCATTGGAGAGCAACTGCTGGAAAGCAGAAAGTCACAAGTTTGATCCCTAAACTCTTGCTGGAACAAGGTAATGATACATGGGTTGGAAGTATCCATATAAGTGCCGTCCAGAAAGTGGCATTAGGTTGACCAGAGATTAGCAAGATGGGCAAATGGCTGAGCTCCAGATTCATTGGCCTCTAGCCTCTTGCACCAAAAGATCCAATCTAACATTTATCTGTGATTAAGGTCATCCCTTTCAGCTAAGTCAACATGATGGAGGCATCTTAGAACAGTTTGAATTAAAATATTCTATTCAGCCCTGTTTGATTCAAACTGAATCAATCTCTATTGAAAAGGAGCTGGTTTGATTTAACCTGAACCAGGACATATATGATCAAGCACAACTGAACCAAACAACTCAATTCAAACTGTTCTAAAACAATACAATCTAGTCTTTTTGCTACACTGAGAATTGCAGGATTCTTGACAGAATAGTATAATCATACAATTCTGCCAAGATCACATGCTTGCACAACTCTTGGTTGTAACAAGAAACAAACAAACAAACAAAAATGAACTGTTTGTGACCCTGCTCCAGTTGTATCTAGAACCAGGTTGAACATGTTCAACTTGTTTTTAGACTGAACTAAACTTAACAAGGTCTGATTCAGTTTGAACCAAACATCCAGTTTTGAGTTTGTGCGTATCTCTAAACTACACTGCAGCTAATAAAGACAGCTTCTATAACAATCTTCAGTCATAAACACTGTAGCATAGGCAAGCTGGATGTGCTAGGGATGTCCACATTTTTTTTTACTATTATTATTCAATTTGTATCAAATCAAATGAGGAAAATTTGTCATTAATTTGAATACCACCCCCTTTGGATGTGGTAGGATTTGTATTCAATACAAATGTTCAATCCCATACAAATTCCAAAAAATGCATATGAATAGCATTCAAATCCCATGCAAAGCTTCAAAGCATTCTATTCAAAATTAAATGTCAATCTTTGAATGTGACAACATTTGATTCAAATCTGAATGTCCAAATTCAGCCAAATTCATACAAATTTTGAATGTTATGAATATTCATACACACCCCTGGGATGCATTCCTAACACTATCCCAGAAGCAAAAACATCAAAGCCAGGAAACTTTTGTGCCCCAAATACAATGCTTTCCACCCTTCAGTTTCTTAGATGAAAACAGTGACTTAAGTCTGCAAGGCAAGGGGAAGAGAGAGTGATAGGAAACACTATGAAAGCCCTTATTATCATTCTACTGTTAAAGCATTCTAATGAGCACTTATGGTGGAGTGAATGCTCAAATGGGCACAGGAAGATGAACATACCTTGTATTCTGGGAGTCATCTTGCAGTGCAACAAAGGCCCACAGGTGTGCAGCCTGCCAAGCTATTCCCATGTCACCATAACAGCCTTATGCAGATCCTGCCTATAGCTAGGGGTGTGCAGGAATGCAATTTTTGGATTCAATTCACTTTGAATAAAATATTTGAATGTTCAAATTCGAACGAATAGAGGAAAAAAGAAATGTATTCAAATTCAAATATTCATATGAATATTCAATTCATATTTGAAGATATGAATGTCGACAACTTTCATACGCATCCATACACACCTGTATGCATCCTGTTTTCATCCTGGACATATCGATACAAATGTGTACAGATACAAATAAGATGTATGCGTATGTATCCATACACATATGAAAGTTCAAATAATTCATATGAATGATTCAAAACATTTGAATTTGTTAGAATGTTAAAAAAAAACCAAATGCATAGATATTTGATTTGAATTTGGATGTCCAGATTTGAACAAACTGAGTCTAATTTTGAATGTTTTGAATATTCTTGCACAACCCTGCTTATAACTCAATGGCTAAAGTTAATGTTACTACATGAAAATTATTCTATTACCATTAATTCCTCCTATCAAAGGTGGCTTAGATTAGAATAAAGTCCTTTGGGATACCATGTGCCCATCAATCTTTTTTGGAGATTGGAATGGAAAAGACATGAGAAAGAGGAAACAATCTAATTCCCTACATTATATTTTTAATTATGTTTACTATTGGATATGTTTTATTCTCATTGTGACCCACCCTGGGACCATTTGGTGAAGGGTGGGACATACATTTCCTAAATAAATAAATAAGCAATAATAAATTATCATAGCGTTTATATCTTTTACCCAAATACAGCTATGATCCAACCAAAGTAATGACATTTAAGTCCCCTTTATCTTGCATTTAATTTTCCAATTTAAACTAGCAGGTCTGAAGCATTATTAATTTCCAGCCTTGTGCGCTTTTTATTTTTTCCTCCTTTTGTTCTCTTTTACTATTTCAAAAATCAATACATTCAAAATATCCTGAATTTCATTTTAGAATAGGAAGACAGGCACTCACCATTTTAAAAATTCAGTATTCAACATTTGAAAAAAAGAAGCTATTTTTGTTCTTCCGCTAACTTGCTTAGACACAGTCATATTGCACAATATTTCTTCGCTTCAAGCTGTACAAACTTTCAAGTTAACTTCAAAAAATTGCATTCCTGTCCGTTTCCCTTCTAAGCTCATATAAGGCCTTTTCTCAGCACACACTGAAAACATCAAAGTGGTCCCATGATTATCCACACGCTGTCTTCCTCTTATTAAAAACAGAGGTGAGAAATGAATAAGAAGGTACAGCAGAAGGTATGAAATAAGAAATATCAAAAGAGAACTTGAGAATCGTATCATCAAGAGTGTCATGGAAGAGATTTTCTTTTTTTAAAAGTACAAAGGCTGTGCACAAATATTCGTAACATTCAATATTCATATGAATTCATACGAATTCGGCAATTCGTATACGAATTGAATGTTACGACATTTGTACATTGACATTACTATTCGTGAAATGGGGTGGTGGGAAAGCGGCAGCACCAGTCACATCTGCAACAGATCCAGAGTGCATTCAAGAGTGGATTCAAGGTGGATTGAGGGCAGATTTTATGTTTTCAGAGCAGATATGTTATGGGATACATAACGTTTACGTATCGGATACAAATCGGATATGTATGGGTTCGTATAGGATATTCAAACAAATTTGTATGAATGCAAATGTATCAAATAGAATCCTACCACATTTGAAGGGGATCTATTTGAACAAATACAAATTTTCTCCATCCCTAATAAGTACTTATGTTAAATGAATGAGTACACCTAGGGCAGTGACTTGACCTTTGGATGACAACGGAGCCAAGACATACTAAAAAATGAAAATAACATTGCAGAGAAGCAAGATTATTAGTATTTGTTTTTAATCTGACTTTATGACAGAAGATTTAGGGAGAGCCCTGAGGTTGAATCTGTACAGTCAGGAAAAAGTCTAAGGACTTCATATTGCAAAGACAAGGGAGAGGGGTGAGAGATAAAATGAGAGGGACTGTAGGTCATTGATGGAAGAAAGTGCCTGGAGAGCAGGCTTTTCCTGGAAGTAGGCAATGACAAACCACTCCTATAACTCTGCTAAGAAAACAGCACTGAGGTGCTCATGGCGGTGCTTATGTGGTCAATCAGTAATCAGCCACAACTTGATGGTACCTGCAACAATAAGGACTTTATTAATCAACCGACTATTAATCAATGAGTGGATCCAGATGGTATCCACCTAAATAATACCTAAAGGAATGCCTTCTTGCAAGCCAACCTGCCCTTGCCTTAAGATCTGTATGGTTGTACTCTGGCCCTCAGCAAGAAAAGGGTAGGCACCCGGGATAGGGCCTTCTCAGTGATGGAATAGTCTCCCCCTTGAGGTACATCAGGCACTCTCACTCACTTTACATGTTTAGGAGGGTGGTGAAGATGCAGCTCTTTGTGCAAATGGGGATTTAGCTTTTTCTCCCACTTTTCAGATACTTTTATTCTCTTACTAGGTTTATATTTGGTTTTAAATGTTGTAACCTGTCCTGAGACCTTTGGGTATACTGCAGGATAAAAGTGCAAGTAATAAGTTAACTAAATAAGAGTTACCAAAGATTTCAGTGGTAAAATTGTTTTTTTTTTAATAAATAGATAGATATGCATGTAGGGATGTACAAACAGTCATTTCTAAATGCATCATTAGAAACTCTGGTCACTGTGAGTTATCTGACACTAGCTAGGCCAGTCTTCGTATATAGCCAGTACTCAACTTGAATGCAAAGTTGGATCCATTTCAAAAGTGCAGTTTGGTACAGCAAAATTGGTCCCGCTGCTACGCCAATCTACAGAGGTTTGTACCCTTCCACGTGTTTCCCTGGACTAGTCTAGCGACCCTAGGGGATCAATAGACTAGTTAATGCTGACACTGTTCTTATCTGTTTCATACTGAAGTTATTGTAATCCACCCTGAGCACTTTGAAGGTAGGGCAGGAGATGATGATGATGATGATAGATAGATAGATAGATAGATAGATAGATAGATAGATAGATAGATAGATAGATAGATAGATAGATAGATAGATAGATAGATAGATAGATAGATAGATAGATAGATTGATTGATTGATTGATTGATTGATTGATTGATTGATTGATTGATTGATTGATTGATTATAGGGATACCATGGCCTCCTGGAGTGTGGAAGAGAGTCCCAAAAGAGGCCCACATGGTGCACTAGCCTGTTCTATGGGGAAGTGTGAAAAGACCCTTTCTTTCCTAGTTTCCAGAGTCAGGCTGAGCCAAGTCCCATGCAAAGCCTGTAACCCTTAGAATGCTCCAGCAGCAACCCTGCCCATCCTGGGACAGGTTGCCTGATGCAGGTGAGCATGGCATGAGATAGCCCACACTCTGCAGAAACAAGGATCCAGCTCAGAAGCAAAGTACACTGAGTCTGATGTGTCTATTCCCTAAGCCAGCAGATGTGCACAATGATCAAGAGTCCAAACATCACTGGGTCATAATGTTGAGGTGGCCAGTCATCACAGGATCAGCTCAAGTTGTTTGCCCTGTATAGAGGAGTGCAATGGTGCTTTGGTAAGGCATTTCATGGATCTTTTTTGACTGATCATAGGCTTTTATGACCTCCCTAAAAGCCTGCATTGGCAGTTCAAGTGCCCCAAAGTGGCTATAAAGATCCATCAGACCATTATCAGAATCTTCACAGTGCTTTTACTGAGGTGGCCTTAAGAGGGGTAATTTTCTGGCCATGTGTGGACCTTCACAGTCTCTGTAAAAGGCACAATGGCCTTCTATGGTCACTTCGCAGGACTTTTTCATCTACAGAGAAGGCCTCTATGGAGACTTAAAAACTCATGCACAGGCAGAAGTGCCCAAAGTGACCCCAAAATGTTACTGTAGCTTGAAGCAAGGTCTTGTCAGACTCAGTCACTGAGTCCACTGAGGTGAGGCTCACCTTTGAGTAAAGTCATAAACTAAAATCCAGGCTCAGCTCAAGGCCAAGTCAGACAAGCTGTACCAGCTCACTGACAGCCGTTTATTTGTCATGATGCTGGCTCTAATGGACACACATCATTTTCGGGCTTGAGAATTGGCATGGCAATCAATCCCTGCATGAAACCATAACTCACTGGGGGTAAATAAGAAGGAAGCTTTATGTGATCCCTTCATGCATAGGAGTAGTAGTTGTCCACAGATCAGATAATCCAAAAGGTAGAAGGGAGGGACAAACAGGGCTCTAGCTGAAAGCCCCATTTTGTGAAGCAATGTCTTGTTTGGGAAGACAAAAGGGATACTTCAAATCAAAGACTTATCCCTCTTTCCAGAAATGATCCATCAGCTACAACTCTATGGGAGTACAAGTTTCATTTTCTAGGGATCTTTGGTCCTATACGGGACCACACATGGGCAGACTTTTCATCAGTTACCCATATTTCTCCCTACCATGGACAGCAGCCTTCCATGAAATGGGCACAGTGAAGAACTAGGAGGGGGTAAAGCACCTTCCTTTCCACCATCCCAGCACTTACTGGGTGAAGCCCCTTATTCTACCCAGGCAATTGTCCATCGGTGAAAGACTGGGATTGACTGTGGAAGGGAACTGTTATGATGGCTTCCTCCCCCTCAAAAAGAAAAAAAAGGCCTCAGTTTTATTTATTTATTGCTTGCTTGTTTGTTTAGAAAATGTATATTACTCCCTTCATCGAAGGGTCTCAGGATGGGTTACAGGACAGTACCCTGTGGAAGCTATTTAAACAGCAAAAGCCTGGGTAAAAAGATATGTTTTCACCAGATGCCAAAAATTATACAGTGTAGGCACCTAGCAAACCTCAAGAGGGAGGATGCTCTAGAGTCTAGGGGCCTCAACAGAAAAGGCCCTCCTGCAAGTCCCTATGTCTCATACTTCAGCAAGAGAAGGAACTACAAGAAGGCCCTCTCCCTGAGTTCTCAGTGTCTGGGCAGGTCTATATGGGAGAAGGGGCTCCTTCAGATACCCAGGACCCAAGCTGTTTAGGGCTTTATACCCTATGTCAACTGGAAATTCCTTCAGAGCCACCAAGAATCTGTCAGATTCCATAAACCTCTGAGGGTGGACCATCTTAAAGGGTCCTTCACCCCTACAGAAAGAAGCAGACACCATAAGGTTGTTTTAAGGCTGTTACCCGCCCAGAGACCTTTGGGTATAGGGTGGGATAGAAATATAAATGAACGAACGAATGAATGAAATATGCCCATTTGTTTTGAAATTAGATTTATCTTAAGATGCAAAAATGTACTAAAATTTATTCCTAGGTTTTGTCGTCTCCCTGAGTCCTACTGAACTTTTGAACTTTCTGCATCTGTTCTCTGTGATGGGATTCAAACAAAGGAAAACAATAAGTTTCTTGCTTTTCACAGAGACATATTTACCAAAACAAAACTGAAACCCCAAAGCTTCTGTTTTCTATTTTTTTAAAAAAAAAATTATCACAGTCCTCTTATTTCTCTCGCTAGTCCTCAAGTCATACTGCCAGGGGATTGCTAGACATCTGCCTTAAAGTATTTGCAAGATAATTAATTCTTATACAAATTCAGATTTCAGAACATTTTTTTAAAAAATGTATTATGTGCCTGGGAGGAAGCAAGTTTATCCTGAAAAATTATTTTGTTTAGCTTCTGTATCAGCCAGTGACAACCATTTCCTTAAGGTATTGAGCTGGAGGGCAATTTCTCAGAGAAAAAATGACACATTTAAAGTCAATGTTGTTAAATGCAATAATGCAAACCATTGCCATATGATTTTCTCTATATTTACAAGTAGGGATGTACACAAAGCCCATTTCTCCCCTTTAGTTTGATCCAAATCAAAAGGGAAAATATTCAGCTTCATGGGAAGCTCCCTGCAAATGTGGGGGGCTTTGCCTTGACCCACCAACATCTGTTGTTTGCATGCAAAAGGAGACCATCCCTTGCTCCCAGCCTCACCTCCCCTGCACCTTTTGCTGCCACCACAGCCACACCCTCCTCAGAGGCTCAGCTAGGTCCGCATTCACATTGAAAATGCTGGTCCCATCCCAGTTCTACCTAGGACTTACCCTGCAGCAAAGGAATTGTGAATTTTGCCTTCTGGTAGCCTCCCCTTCACTGCAGCAACAGCCATATGCATTGGGCTGTTGCCATGGTGATTTTGCAGCGTGGTGTGAGACTGCATAGCCTCAGCCACAGCTGCACCACCCTGCTTTCATGCAACCTTCACACAGAATAGGTCTGAAGGTTGTGTCAAGGCCTGTTCTAAGAGTGCCATTGGCACTCTTGATATAACTGTGAAGCAGTGTTTGGGTGTTTTTTCACTAGCACTAAGGACCCATTAAGGACCCATTTGGCTCAGAGCAGGAAGACCCCATTTCCACTATAGACCCTATTAGAGCCACATTTGTTTCCACCTGTTTTAGGGAAATCCAGATCATATGGGGACTTCAAGTCCTATAATCTGGATTCCCTGTAGACCCCATTAAAGGGGTCTGCAATGGGGTCTTCAGGCATAAAATCTGGATTATACAGATTGTGTTTCCACCACAATTGGGCAAAGGGGTCTATGGGTGGCTCGAGGGGACAGCCATGGTGGAGTGCCCCAAAAATCAAATCTTCAAAGCCTGTGCACATTCTCCAAAGCCAGCTCCGACGTTCCTCCGAAGTTGCCTTCGAAGAATAGCACAGGCTCCGAAGAGGACCACACGCGAGAGCGATGCCTTTGTAAAAGCCTCTGGAGAAGTTTGCGGCAGATTGCTCCGAAGATTCTCCGGAGCTGCTCCAGGGGATCTTCGAAGAATCCCCGGAGCATCTACAGAGACTGCATCCCCTGTCCCCCAAAACACCTGGGGTAGCAAGCGGGCCCCGTGTGAGTAGATCCGGATTCACAACATGGGTGCCCTGGCATTTCCACTGCGAGCAAGCTAGCACCCATTGCTATTGGGTGCTAGACCACCCATCGAAACACATTGGGTACTTCCCTTAATCCCGATCTACTAGATCCGGATTAAGGGAAGTATCCATTCCTTAGATCTGGATCATCTTAGATCCGGATTAAGGGAGATCAGTGGGAAAAAACCCCTTTGCTATCAAACATAGGAATGGCCACACACACACTGGGAGCCCCTCTGAGTTGGAAACTGGCTCCTTGGTGTGCAAATGTTCCATGCTATAGCATCTTCGTCCTTCCCCAGGGCCAACCTGTCCCATCCTTCTTAATTCATAACTAAGTTGTTCTTATGTTGCTTAACACTGGGCTTAGGTAAGTTGGATAATTCTGAAGTAAGTCAACCATCCCCACAGAACAGTCTCAGAACAAAGTATTTACTACATAAGTGGTAGGGAAAAGGTACTAATAATTATATAACGTCACAATATTCTTCTCCAATACTTTGGAGGAAATGTTAACTCTCTTCTCATTTAGAACGCCCTGTGATATACACAAATGTAAAAATACCAGTTTAGGTTGTAACAAAACTGAACTGGCATTGGGCAGACCATTTACTCCTGAATCTAGAGCTCTTTGTGGTCCAGGCTTTATTCCAGATTATATTGTGGAATAACAGCTTGCCATCCACATGCTGGTGCATTCCAAGGCAGTCTCTGCCTGGGGCTTACTGTGGTCTGCCCTAGCATGTGTACAACAGGTCTCTATTCCACTACAGCATCTGGAATAAGGTCTAGTGCAGAAAGGGCCCAAAATAAGCCAATTCATTCTAAGAACCAATTCAGATCTTGGGCCTTTCCACACAGGTTCTAAAAACAGATTTAGAGCCTGTTTGGGGAGGGATTAAGACGGGGCTTCCGCAAAGGGAATGGAATTAGAGTCCCTTTGAGGATGCCACATCTGCACATCGGCGCACAAAACCGGTTTCCTAAATCAGTTTTGCCGCCAAAATCCTACCCAGATGTAAGCGAGGCCAGCAGCCAGCGTCCCCGGGTTGTCTGGCAGCAATTAGGTAAGGTGGTGATTGCGTTCGCCGGACCCCAGCGGGGTGGGGGGTGGCAGTTGTGGCTCCCCTCTTGCTTGAGAAGGCGCCATCATGCCTTCTCGGGCAAAGGGAAACCCTGGAAGCCAGCTGCCGATCTCGCCATGTCGTCTCCAAAGGAACCAATGGCGCAGGCCGATGAGCAGGCCCAGCTGTCAAACAGGGCGAGCATGCGCTCTCCCTGTATGACAGCTGGGCAGGGCCTTCCGAGTGGACGCACAGGGCCTCCAAGAATCTGCCCCTGTTGGGGCAGATTCTTTTTGAAAACGTTTCTTATAGATCCGTTTTCTGGCAGCATGTGCGGAAAGGCCCCTTGTTCCTCTCATGAAAATACATTCACAGAATGTTGTACAGAATAATAACAGAAACTTTAACTTATTTGTCTCTTTGGGAGTAGATTGGTGAAATTGGGTGTCAGATTTCATGGGAAGGTGGGAGGCAGTAATCGGAAAAGCTACTGTTCAAAGCTTGGTTTGATGAATGAAGTATTATAATAGCTATAGTGGTTTTTTTAAAAATCAATGACTCCAACCTTCCCACATAACCTGTCCCTGACCTGCTTCCAAAGAGAAAGTTTAGTCAAAGGTGCAAGGTTGTTTGCTTTTGTCACAGTCATGTTGGAGAATATACATTCTTCCAGAAATGCTAACTCAAAGAAAGGGCATATCTGAAATCTCCTTACTACACATTTTCCCAAATTAGAAATGACAGGTGAAATCTGTGATCGAATTTCTTGCATCTTTTCTTGGCTAAAGACAGCCAGTTGCATGCCTATTTTGGGTTGGGGACAAAAGGGAAGGGAAGAAACATAATTCTTTCATCCCTTGCCAGTTTCTGTCTGTATTGAGTAACTTTTCAGCAAAGCTTCAAAGCAAGAAACAATAAATGGTGCAAGCTATTAAAAGCCACAATGAGCAGCAAAATACAACAGTCTAACCACTCTCAAACTACCCTCAACTTTTCCTCATTAGAAAATTACTGAAAGAAATTGACACTCAGCATTGGCATGTCTTTAAACATAAAAATAATAAGTTGATTTTTTTTCCAATTCAGGCTCACAGACCCCTTGAAATCTCCCCACAAACTCCTTGGGACCCCTGGTTAAGAACCCCTGCCATGCATGGATGCCATATAAAATGGCAGGGAAGACAAGGGAGGAGCAGATAGAAACTAAAAGCTAATTTACCTCCAAATTCTTCATCTTTACTTTGCACAGCTGCCCTCCCACTCAAATAAAAGTAAACAACAAAGACAATGAGTAGATGTCACCCTTACGAACCAAGGTAACACAGTATCAGAATCTCTACACATGGCTCCAATCTTGGATGACACCAGCCATGTTAACAGAACCTCAGAAAATGAAGAGTCACAATTGTAAGTCCATTACAAACAGATTAAGGAAGCTAAAAGCATGGTAAAACCTTCTTCCACCTAGGATGTGGCCATACCTAAGCTTTAATCCAGCTTCAGTCCATGTTCAGAGCAAGAGAACGTCTTAGCAAAGTGACCAGTAATTTTCTTTCCACATTATCTATCTCAAAGGTGAATTTTCTGAGTTATTTAACACTGAAAGAAAACAGCTTCTTACATTGCTGATGTATTCTCTCACTCTGAAAGTGGACTGAAGCTGGACTAAACCTTAAGTGTGACCACAACCCAAGTGGAGACCTTTGCAGTGGTAAGAACAGCACATTAGTCACATTTAAGCTGGGTCTTCCATGGAAGCAAAAACTTAATCTAAGTCACCTATGTGTAAATGTGTCCTAAATGCAAAAGTTGAGGATCAGCACGTGGCTTTTGTTACCTGGAGGCAGTGAGTCAAAACCCATATAGTGTTGTCATCTGGCAAATTTCTATTGGGAAGCAGAGAGGCTGTTATCAAAACTAACTAAAATGGCATTTGTTTGTTTGACTGTCAAAAAGAGAGCATGGGTACAATGTCATTAAGAATGGAGGTTAACCAAGAGGGCTGCCTCCAGATAGAAAGCGCTTGGTGTTGTGTATTATATTTACACAGCACAGAATGCTGTAAATTGAATGCATTAGATTCCGTGTGAAGGTCTAATAAAACATGTCAGGTTTTGTTATTTAATCCTACTTCTTGATTTCTAAGTGCATCTGTGTGTTTGTGTACGTAATAGAATGTGAGAGAAGTAATAAATCCCTTATCGATTACACAGTAATAACCATAATCACATTTTAAGCTAACAGGTATCATAATTTATCTTCTTCCATTTGTGATAACATCCTATGTTTTTAATGGCTATTCAACAGTATTATAGTCCCAGTGCAAATACTCCTCTTTGCGGTTAGGCAGTGAGTTATGTTGCTGAAAGAACCTGGATTGTACACCACAAACCACAGGCTTGGCAATAGCCAAGCTGAATTCAGTGGTGCTGAGGAATTTCCTAGACAAGAACTGAAGCTTCAGTGAATTAAAATGCAGTGGGATTCCTCCAAGCAAATATTATACAGTAGGGCCCATAGACACACACACACACTCACACGCATGCCCACACGCTTATACTAGTAGCAGTGAATATTATATTTGATGGATTTGTCTCATTCTATAGTTATTTCATTGTTCCCTGTCTCGGAATATAGCCTAACAATTATTTATTGCCTACTTTGAGAACTTTCCTTTATCCCCATATATAGCAAAATCAAAATGCGAAATTTAGAAGCATAGGAGCATAATAAACAATCAAACAAATAATAACATGGTACCTTTGTGAGATGCATAAGCAAACAGCACAGGTCTACCTTAAAGATGGATTCTGAAGGTGGATATCAGGAGGAAAAGAGAAGAACTCGAAAAAAGGCATAAAGGTAATAAAAAATGAAGGAGTTTATAACAGCTTAGTTTGGGATGGGGTATATCAAAACTGATGCTTTTTTATTTCTTTGATTTTTATTTGTTAATATATACTTGGGTACTATATCAAGATTATTTTAATACAATATTGAAATATTGCTTCATTGTGATAACTAGGTCAACCCCCCCCCCCCTTGAGACTTGTACTCCGCAGAGCTACGCAGCAAGGAAGTGGCTACCAAGCATCATGCCCCAACTGCCTGTAATGGTCCTGGGGTCAGTATATGAACTCAGCTGTACTCCCCCACAGTGGCTTGAGATTAAGCCCCCTCCCTGAATCAGCACAATAAACACCAGTGTAATCCAAACACTGTTTATTAATATACATAAATAAATAGTAGAAGCAAAAATAAGATTAGTCCAATAGTCCTTGGATAGCTTGAAAGTAAATGTTGTTGTAAATAAAATAAAGTTCAGTTTTCAGCTGGGAGTTCCACTGAAAGCAAATATCGTAAAGGATTCCTGCCTCCAGCTACGCTCACTCCTCCTGTTCCTGAATGGATTCCAACCACCATTCAGTGTGATGACTCAACCTTTAAATAAAGTAACACACAGCAAATGTAAACTGACTTCCAGGTTTGTCTCATTCCTCCCGAGCTAACAGCCTGCCCATGCATCCACCCTGTTGCTGGCACGTGCTCTGGTCTTCCTCTGCGCTAGAGGCTAGACCCCTTTCTATCTCCTGCCCCTCTATACAAAGAGAGTGATGCCTAGAAGTCCGGAGAGTTCAGCTCCAACCCTCCATGTTCCCTCTCTCACTCAGCCACAAGTTCAGAGACGCTGAGAGCCCCAGGCTGCTGGTTTATATACCCCACAATTCGGTTGCTCTCATTGGTGCATTTTGGCAGTCTTTTCATGCTGCTCCTTCCATTTGTCAATCACCCTGCTGCAAATGCCTGGGAAACAAGCCCGCAGCTGCAGCTTGCACCGTGAAAATGTCGCATTCATCTTAATTGTCCAGGTGCATTCTCCTCACCACCAGCACTGAATATGAGATTAATGAAGAGATTGAAGCTTACTCTAAGCTACTTTGAACACAGTGCACTATGGAAAATGGCATGAAAATAAACCACAGTAAAGTAAAATTACTGAGAAGTCTTGTGGAATAGGCATGGAGAATTCAATGTTCCGCCCCATCAATCCAGCTAGGACAAGAGGTATGTTAAGGAGTTTTCATCCCCCACTTCATTTTGTCTACGTCATTTCTCAAGATTACATTTTGCAGTTTCCTATCTCCCCAGAAAAGAAAAAAAATGGCACAAGCCATCAGGATCATCCAATAGATCTTGATATCAAAGCAGGCCTCAGTCCAAAACACAGAGGTATGCACAAGTCACTCATTTTGGTGGAACACCAAAGCACACTACTGAAATAGGAGGTCAAGTTGCACTGGGCCTCATAGTATGCAATTAGTTAACACCTGGTCAAGTGCATCTGCACTTGCAGGATGCATTTACAGCCTAGAGATGCCCCCCGCCTGCCCAGATGTTAACTAATTGCATACCAGCTGTGGTGCATGAAATCATGCATACTAATCCTTAATATATGCAACCGCAACCTTACCTGTTGTGTCCACATGGTGACCGTCTGCACTATTTCCAGTGTGATGGGGCCATCTGAGGTGTCGTGAAAACATCCTGGCACCTCAGACCCTGGCACGATTGTTCATGCACACAGAGTGTCATTATCACTGTGATAATGGCACCAGCACATGCACAGTTGCACAGGGTGCCATGATCAAAATGGTGGCACCCTGAGAAGAATTGGATGTGTGACCAGAACCAGGTGAGTGTCTTGGTGCATGGGGGCTAGACTAATGTGTACTAGTGTCCCCCAGTGCGAACGCTAGTTAGTTTGCTCCACACCTTTCCCATCCAATGGACGGGAAGGCAGGTGTAGAAACGCCCAGGTTCTCCAGAAGCTTCAAAATTAGGAGCTTTTTCTTCCTAGCCCTCAGAGGCTGTGCAGATGGTGCTGTTGCAGATCACACCTTTCCATGATCCAAACCAGAGCATCTGGCTAATGCAGACTCAGTGGTTAAGACCATGGACTGATAACTGCAGAAGGGGCCTAAATATATATATTTTTAAAGGAGTTTTCATATATGAAACTCTCCTGGAACTCTGAGGAATAAAACATTGGATAAATGGTCAAAAGTGATTGTCAGAACTCTTTTTGTTACAGATAGTTTCTTCTTTTTACAAATATTATTTCTATTGTTCACACAGAAAAACAGGCTGTAAGCATTTGTCCGTATTTTGCCAAAACCAGGAGAAAGTATTTTATTATTTAAGAGTTCTATGAAGAACATCAAGATGTACAAAAACTGGAGTTCCGTGTGAGCTCTAAGGCAGTCTTTATTGATTATCTTTCTTTTTCAAGATGATGTGCAGTGCAAAATAATTTAAAGCTGGAACTAGGCCATTTTTGTAGAATACACAACTACTTTTGAGCTCTGCTTAAAACATTATGCCTCTGCTTAGATCTCTCTCACTTTGGTTATTGTACATCTGGGGTATGGTGGTTTGGAAGAAGGACTTCAAAAATATTTACATACTTTGAAATGATAATCAAGAAAAGCAAAATCTATATGATTGTACACAAATTTTTTGGGGGGAAACAAGTACTTACCTATGTATGCTGGCTGGTCAAGGAGAATTTTCAGCATGTTATGTTTTTCCTGTTCATCCTTAAGAATTATTGAATAAGAAATATATTTTGGGGCTTACAGCTCCTGAAACCCTCTGGCATCTTGAGGAATGTCTGAAATTCATAGCAAGTAAGAATCAAATTCCTTACTAGCAGAACATTTAGCATCTGTTCCACTTAGTGCACAGCTGTAGTTCTCCATACTTTAGCGACTCATATTTTTTCTCCCTTGTTAGAAGACACAGGCTTACATTTTTTAGCCAATGAAATATTGCAATTCTTTGGTTTCAGACAAAGTGAACCAAAGCCAGAAAGCGGGGATATGAACAGGGCTGTGTGAGTAAAGGGGTGTTGCTGAACCTACGATCATTTCCACTCTGATCAATAGAACTGTAAGAGCTGTGGGGGATGATGCCACAACTTTGGTACCTATTGGAGCCTGGCTTTCATCTCCTCAAACCATCTTACTAGTGATGTTCAAGAGTATTTGAAATATTCATTATTCGACTGAGTATGGCAGAATTCAGACATTCAAACTTGAATTGAATGTCCAGACATCTGTTTTTTAATATTTAAGTGAATGCAAATATTTCGAATCATTTGTATGAATAATTCATACATTTATATGGGCACAGATACATATGCATTACATACGTATCCGTACATATCTTATTCATATCCATATGCATCTGTACAGATACGTATGGGATGAAAACTGGATGCGCATGGGATAAACACGGGATGCGTAATGATGAGTATGGATACATACGAATGTTATCCACATTCGTATCATCAAATACATATTGAATATTCATATGAATATACACAAATGTATTTGAATCAGTTCGAATTTTAATACATTTGTTTTTTCCCTATTCGTACTAATTTGGACGTTTGAATATTTGATTTGAATCAAATCAAATGTCAAAAATTGCATTCATGCACACCCCTACACCTTACGATCTGCAGTTTCATTTCATCATTTGTTGCTGCCTGTTATCTAATGGATTCAATCTTCATTAACTGATACTCAAATAAAATGTCACTCATACTGTTGCTTTAGCTTTTGATAGAAGGACTGGATTTTTGTTGGACGTCAGGATGCACAATATATCACTGAAGCCTACTGTAGGTCGTGTCCCCATGCACTCCTTTTAGTGCGGATTGGACTGTTTTTAGTCTGGATGCAGGGTCGAGTTCAAATTGAGCCGTCCCCATGTGTTTGCTGATAATGCAGGCTCAATTTGAATATGGGTGTCCCCATGCAAACCGCACTAACCCCCTGCATGGGGAAACAACATCTTTTTCTCTCCACCCCCTCTCTCCTGATAGGAAGCCGGGTTGATGTCACCAACCCTGTGGCATTTGCTGTAGTGATGGCAGGGAAATGCCACCCAGCACCTCCTTCCCTGATCACAACACATATGATAATGAGAAAAATAATGTGAAAAAGCTGGATCACTTTTCAAAGCCACTATGGCAGCGGTTTAGCAGTGGTGCCGCCCACTGTAGTGATGACAATGAAACGCCACCCAACGCCACTCCCCCCCTTTTGCAGCACATAGGGCTGAAAGGCAATAAAAATATAGTAGTAAAAAAAAGAAAAAGAAAAAGCCAGATTGTTCTGCAAAGCTGCTATGGGGTTTGGTGACAGTTTACCGGAAGTGCACACCTCTGCTCCACCTGGTACGGCAGTTTAGCACTCGTGCACAATTTAAATTAAATTATCATGCCTGGCTTGGCAATTGGGGAGAGGGGTGAAATAATGGCAACTGAAAGAGACTCATGGGATAGCAATTGCATCTTTCACTGTAAAACTGGGGTGCTCAGTTATTGTATGCACATTTCAGAAGCTGCTATTTGTCTTACACATTCTCCTGGCTTAGCAATCGGGAAAGTGGAGGTGGAATAATGGTCACAGAAAGAGACTCGTTTCCCTTCAGTCACCATTTATTGCCAAAACAGTTGTGATCCCCAACACACAAGACAGGAACAGTGAGCACAGGACGTGAAACCCCGCCCACTAATGGAATGAACATCAATCTCTTCTCCAAACACCCCGGTAGCATCCCCATGTATGGATTCAGCCTCCAAAATGATGTGGACTCGGCTTCCAAACTGTGCCAAGAACAGTTTTCTACAGGACTAAATTTAGTGTGGATTTGGGCAATTTGGTCCACATATAGTCCCATTAGCGGGCTTTGCATGGGGACGCTCCTTATGGAATTTGGATTTGATTTGGACTATATAGTGCATGGGGATGCAGCCTTGGACTCTTCATAAGAGAAAATGAATTAGTCCCCAAGTCCTAATTATCACAATTATCTAGTTTGTTCTGTAATTATATTGGGCCTTTATGTGTCTTGTCTCCTATATACTCACTAACACATGAAGAACCCAGGACATTTTTTCTTAAAGGAACAGTTGAAAAACCCTGTCTAATCCTATCCTAAGACAAACAGCAAAACAATATTGGGGCCAATTCGCACTTTGGCCTGCAGTTGATAATTAGGAAAACATCTGTGCAAGTGCCCACTGCCTGCCCAGAGCTTGACTAATTATCAACTAGCTGTGGAGCATGAAATCATGATCCACAAGCTTACCAAACCTTATCCCAACTTACCTGATCATGTCCAGCCGGTGACCATCCACACCTTGACAAGGAGGCCAACGGAGCTGCTGCACATGCACGCTGGCAGCTCTGGTGACCTCCTGATGTGACTGCGACTATGCAGAGTGTCAGCATTGTCATGGCAATGGTGCTAATGCAAGTGCAGTCCTGGAGGGTGCTGCAAACAAGATGGTGGTGCCTGGAAGAGGACCGGCGAGCAATTGAACAGTAGGTGAGTGTTCGATCACAGGGGTTTACTAGTGTTTGCAAGTGCAAATGCTGGCAAATGTTAGTTGATTGCTGTCCTTATCCACCCAGCAGTTGGGAAGGGAAGTGCAAAAATGCTCCTGGTTTGATGATGAAGGATTTTAAATGTTTATTTTCAAAAGCAAAATCATCCAGCATACCTGGCATAGACAGAAAAACAGAAGTTATGGGTCAGTTGGGAACATGCAAAGCATCAATAAATGCAGCACACTTGAGTGCACTGAACTGTGTCCTGATCCATTTGTTGTAGTTGGACACCACAGAGTCATGGCCAGCTCCTAGTTGACTGCATTGGCACGTCCATGGACTTTTTGCAGTTTTCTTGGCAGAGACACAGAAGTGGCTTGGCATTGTCTACTTCTGGGAAGAGGTTGTGGATCGAACTGGGAACCCTCTGCTTTCTGGCAGCCACTCCCCTTGTGGTCTATAGCAAAGCAGAAGATGGCTGGGGAAGATCAAAGGACATTAGAGGTGCTAGATCAAATGGCACTCTGCTGCCCCACACTTCAGTGTCTCCTTGCTGTTGTGATGAAGATGCAAATACACGGAGATGTAAAATTAAGCCTTTTTCAAGGTAATTTCTCTGAACAAGAGCTCAAAGAACAGCTGTTAAGGTGACAGTATATTCACATTTCTTCATCCGTAAAGCACATAGCGGAATGGGGAAACAACAGCTACTGACAGAAGCAGGGTAATCCCTGACCTTTCTGAGAGAATACTGTTCAAGTAAGATTACTTAGTGTTATTCTTTTACCTATAAAATGTTGAGCCAGTTCGCTCCTTAGCTAGGAGCCTGAGTGGTCCTAGAATATCTAGCAATATGGAAAAGGCTTTTATCCCCTCCCAGTAAATATTTACTTGGTACTCCAAAATAGCCATTGGGATGAACATGATGATTTATATTTTTCTAGCTTTCTCTTCATTTAATCTTAAAATAGATTTTGAATAGTGAATCCCTTGAAAAAAGGAAGTTCTGTAAAAGGAGAAACAAGACTATGGGCCTATTCGCACTTGGCTTTATTTTGGAATATATCCTGGAATAGGGACTTGCTGTCCATATGCTAGTGCAGGCTTCAGCAGGCCCAAAGTGAGGTCTGCCAGAGTCTGCATTAGCATGAGGACCACAGACCCCTATCCTGAGATATACTCCAAAAAAAGGCCAAGTGCGAATAGGCCCTATGTTTCAACAGGTAAAGGAAAATGCTCATTGGACAATATTAATTTGAAATGAACGAATGCATGTTGTACTTTATTTACCATTAGCAAGATGTCATGCTCCAGCCACTGTCTGTAGCACAATTCCAAATATTAAAATGTGCCAATTTCCATTATTGTGTCATAGGCATTAAAAAACTCAAAACGCCCTAATACCAGAAGCTCCATTAAGTGCTTGGTGTCCTATTGATTTTATTAGCCAAAATGGAAATATCATTCCCTGCATCTGTTTTGTGCTACATTTTGTAGTTAGCTGCACATCCATTGATGTCCAGTGCACAGGATATAGTTTTGGTAGGGATGAACAAGCCTCAAAATTTCCAATTCAGATCATAATCATTGATTTTTATAAAGGTTCTGTTCACAATAAAACACAGACAAAAAATTGTCTGATCCAAGTCTAAAGTTGACATTTCATCTAATTGTTGGAATCATTAAATCATCCATTTTAGCAGCCATGGAAGGTCTGGCTGTGTCTGAAAACACTGAATTTCCCCACCAGTTAAAAAATGTAGTCATGCCCCATCGAACAAGAAGCAGAAGCCATGTATAGGTATTTTTATTGATGAAACAGCATTGTTGCCTTTCAGTCTCCCTCCTTACCTTCCATCCAACTGCACAATACCAGAGATGCCCCCTCATCAATGCCCATCACAACACATCTTTAAAGCTATTTATGATTATGGGATACCCAAAGAAGAATTTTGGATGGTGCCCGAGACGGGACAAATTCTACTCAGCATGGCATCAAGTCCATTCAAATGAAAACTCAGTTCATTTTAATGGATAGAATTTCAATCAATATGCTTTCATCAGCATTTTCAAGCATAGCTTTGTTTCACCGTCAGCCATTTTCAAATTTATGGAGTTGGCCTTCTTGCTGTCGCTGTAGCTCTGAAGAAGTCTCGCTCTGCATTTTCTGTTTAGTCTGGAATTACATTTATCTAAGCAATTGAATAGGGATGTGCACAAATATTCATATTATTCGTTATTCATACTAATTTGGCTGAATTTCGACATTTGGAATCAAATAGAATGTTTGCACATTCAAATATTGACATTCAGGTTCAAACCAAATGTCTCAATACATTCGTATGAAGCTTTGATACATTCGTGAACCTGGGAGGTGGGAAAGCAGCTGCCCCAGTCACATCTGCAATGAACCCGGAGTGCATTCGAAGTGGCTTGAGAGCAGATTCAAAGTGAATTCAGAGCAGATTTGACACATTCCGAGTGAATATGTAATGGATACATATGGAATATGTACGGGATATGTATGAGATTCCTATTAGAATACATTGAATTTGTATGGAATATTCATATCAAATTTGAATCCTGCCACATTTGAAGGGGATCTAGTCAAATGAATACAAATCAAATGCCAAAAAAACCCACCTTCATGAACATTCCTAATAATATTGTTTTCCCACATTGCTACTTCATAATTTTTTCAAACCTCATTTGCAGGTCTGCATATACTCTTCTGTGTATATTTATTTTTTAAAGAATACTTTATATATTTTGGGTTTTTTTTATTGTGACTCACTCTAGGACACTTTGATGAAGGGTGGGGTATAAATTTGTACATGAATAAATAACTGCACCATTATCTAGACTTTAATTAATTCTAGTTTCTGGTTTCTGCGATCTGTCGCTTGCTGGGCCTTTCTGCACCTTACCACCTTACTATGAATGGTCCAGAGGCCTCCATTCCTCACCCTGGAGTGATATAAGTAAGTCCACATTTCCTCCTAGCATGCTCCTTCCATATTGGGCAAAGTATACACCAGATTAGGTGGCCCAGATCTGTAGACATTTTCAAAATGGTCTACCAATGGACTATCAGGCAGTTAACTGAATTATGAAGGTGTGTGAAATAGCACACTTCCATGCTCCGGTTTAACTATGGCTTCATTTTGGTAGCACACTGAAATGGACCCCCAAGGTGCTCCAGGGCCAGGAACGTCCATTCCTTGGAGCCCTCAGAGCTGGCTCCAAAGTTCATCCAACCTTTAGAGCTGGCACAAGGACTGTCCCAAAATATGCATCCAATTGTTGACAGGACATTTGGACCATTCCAGCTGGTGAAACCATTAACTAATCCAGTCCCACTGTAGTGGTTCCTACCAAGTAAGTGCACAAATAGCCATTGTTTCCTACTGAATATACCAAGGCCATCGGATTCTGTAGAAGCGAGGGAAAAACATGTGAATATTTCCATGGAATCTGGGCTGTTTGGAATAAAATTGCTTTACAAAGGCAAACTACCTGTGAACTTACTTTGATAGGAATGCTTCCTCTTGATACTAAAAGTCCTTCCAAATATATATTTTGCTTAAGAGTCTTACATGAAAAATAGCTGTGCACACCCGTGTCTATCTATTTACATAAATTCTCCTCTGTAGTGCTGAAATTAACAGATCTTCCAGTATCATCTTACTAAGGTTAAATAACATGAGTTTTCCCCACACAGACTTGCCTAGACGTTAAAATCAAATCCTGTTGATAATGCAGTAATCCTCTTTAGTTCAAGGGGATAGAGGAGATCCTACTTAGTATTGCCTCCCCAGAACATGGATTCACTCAAGCCATGGTTAGGGATACGCACAAATATTCAGCACATTCAAAATGCTTATGAATTTATATGGATTTTGACATTTGTGGATGAACTGAAAGAGGCCTACATTCATAGGCCCTGTTTGTCCCCAAATTGAATAGATCTGGCATTTGCCAAAGCTTAGCTGAACCTTTGATTAAGTCCAGATCCCACCTGCCTGGCCCCCGTAGCCTCCCGTTCAAATAAACGCACAAAAGCTTTCACTTCACGTGCAAGTTTCTGCCTTTGAACATGGCCAATATTTTATTTGAAGCTTCACAATTCATACAAATGGCAAAGATGATAAACATTTTTTGCCCATCCAAACTCTTCAGCCCCACCCACCTTTAACATGTGAGCCAGTTTGGTTTAATGTTTAAGGAGCCGGACTCTTATCTGTGAGCGCTGGGTTTGATTCTGCCTTCCCCATTGTGATGTCCAGCCAGAGACGTTTTCGCACACGGGGGTTTGGAACGCGCGGGAGACAGCTTCGGGCACAGCATTCGCTTTGCTGCGGCCGAGTTTGCGTCCCGGCATGTCCGGAGCTGTCTTCCGCGCGTTCCAAATGTAGAGCACTTTAAACTGCTCTACATGCGTTCGGGCGCGCACGAACTGCCCGCAGGCGTTCGGGAGGAGAAGTGTTCGCGCATGCTTCTCTCTCCCTAACAGCCGCGGGCTTGCCTCCCCCGCCGGCGCAGCTTTGACAATCAGCTGTTTTCAGCCAGCGCCAGCTGCGGGAGCCTCCTCAGCTGTCTCCCCGCCCCCTGCCGTCGTTTGCCGGCTAAGACAGCTCACGACGCTTTGAGCATTCACACACGGGCGCTCCGGAATGCGTTTACACGCATCCCTGCGCCCATCTGTGTGAATGCTCAAAGCGTCGTGAGCTGTCTTAGGCTTCCCGTCCTACTCCCGTTCCAAACGGAACGGGAGTAATGCGAAAATCCCTCAGGACTGTTTCTACCAATTCCTGCATCTGCCTTAGTATGTTTAGTATAGGAAATACTACATTGTATTAGTTGTGGGAAGAGCTGAAGGAATCCCCTGCATTTCTCTAGGTTTGTTTTTCCCCTTCCAAGCAAACTCTGTTTTCGATAGAGGCTTCCTAGTTTTTAGTCAGTCTGTGCTGTGAGCTTGCAGACAGCTGTCCTTTTGGTGGCAAACAGGCCCAGACAGCCGGGAAGGGCATTTCTTACACTTTAGCCAATTTAGTTACCACTTAGCCAATTTAGTTACTAGAAACAACTCAGCCAACAACAAGTAAGCAAAAAGGAATCAGGAGCTGAAAGACCCTGCGCCAGCTCCATTGAGTGAGGAGATCAAACCCAGAGAGATGACACCCTGAAGATTGCTGGAACTCAAACTGTAAAGTATTTTTCCATTCAAGGCTAGATAGAGATGGAGAGGAGAAACCTTTTACTTTTGTTCTGTAAAATAAACTTTCCCCCTTTTTCAACTTTATATTCAGCCTTAGAGCTTTCTTTGGGTGAAAGTGTTTGATCTCACCAGGGTACCGGCGTTGCACACCCAAACCTGCCACCATCTTTAGTTGGGTGTGTCTTCACACCCATGAAGCCAGCTCGGTGACCTTGGGCTAGTCACAGCTCTCTTCTGTGCTCTCAGAGCCCCACCCACCTCACAGGCTGTCTGTTGTGGGGAGGAAAATAGAAAGCTTTGTCAACTGCTTTGAGTCCCCTTAAATGGGTGAGAAAAGTGGGGTAGAAAAGCCAACTCTTCTTCTACAACTACTTTGGGACAATGATGTGATTCCACAGACAGAAACAACACAGGAATTCTCCCCCTTTGTTGTTAGGTTGTTCTCGCCATAGGGCAACAAGGTACAAGAGATGAATGGTGCTGAGAATATTTTCTCTCTCCCCATCCATTTCTTACTATGAGGGGCCTGAAAACCATCTAAGTGGAAGGAGTCTGAGAGTATATTGAACATCAGTAACACTGATATTTGTGTATTTAAATATCAATTTTTATTATTTCTTTACTCAAGATGCTGGATGCCTTCCAAGTCAGTCAGAGTTTAAAACATGTACACAATGCTGTTGAGCTGTTCCCTCACTGCCTCTGAACACAATAACTGCCAGGTCATGCACATTTAACCTTGAGTGTGTTACTTTTCATGGTATTGAGCTGTTTGGCTGTTATCTTGTATTCCATTAATGTGCTATTAAATGAAGTAATGATTTTTAAAAGAGCAGGGAAAGGGAATGAAAGGAATTTGCTGTTTGGAAGGCAGAACAGTCTAACTCCCACTTATAAAGTATTCTGAAAAGCTATATTTAATTCCTATAGCAGGAAAGAAGAGCAATTTGTTCTGTGGTCCCCGACTTTAAGGAAGAAGAAAGCTTCAGCTGGAAAACATTGCAGGCAAGGGCACCATTTTAGATTTCATTGGTGAGCAGTATGCAAAAGAAATTTTGGAAAATGCATTGGGAGATTCTAAGCAAACATTCAAAAACTGGTCTTAAGATTTATTAAATATTACTTTGCACCGCTACGGAATCCTATTATACCCACTCTTTTCCAGCCATATTTTCCCTCCTTGGGAAAATAATTTGGTTCTTTACATTCAATGCTAAGCACATTGGCTCCATATATTTTTCACAACATTTGTAATAATTTGTTAGTAATGTTCACTATTAGGCTGGGTGTGTGCTGTCTGAAAGGATAGATCTATGGGTGTAGAGATGTTCCTAGCCTTGGAATTCCTAGGGGACCCGTTTCAGTGGCACACTTTGCTACGCCACTGAAATGGGTCCCCCAGTAGTCCGAAAAAACAAAGGCATCACTTCTACACACCTCTGCAATCTGGACTTACCTGCACTAGTACAATGGTAGTCCTCAGTGTTGAGGACTACTAATCTGGATTACACACCACCTGGTGGAAATGGAGCATAATAGCAGTGGACGAGGCCTCTCTACTCTGTACTGGTGTGTGAATAAAAGAGGCCCTGAAAAGGATTATGAGGGACTGTAACTGGGAATTAGGGTAAAGTCCCAAATAAAAATTCATTTCTATGGCATCTCTGGTGATTCCTATATGAACCTACTGTCAGGACATTTCCCCCAGAGAAATCTCATGACAGGATCAAGGCTTACATCGCTAGGCCATCCTGAGCTGAATAATAACACGTGTCCTGTCATCTTGTATCCTGTTTCCAGGAGTACGTAGTCATAATAAGTAATGTTGTGAGAAATGAAAGTTGTTATGGGAAGCAGGTCAATGTGACACCGAAGAACAATTCCCTGCTAGGATTGGTCTAAAGTGTTCACATGGAATGAAATGCTTCCTATAACCATATGTTGATTCATCTGTGTGTATCTCAGTGTTCAGTAATGTTGTAGTGTTATAGCATATATTCATATAATAGTGGTTAAGCTGTATATCTTTTATTCTTTTCATATATCCATGCACTTACTCACCATATATACTCTTACAAGCATATAGTCTGTAACCATTAAGCAATAAACCTTCCAGTTGGAATGCAATAGAGACTTTGTTCTTGAATGTGAACTCCAGGCACAAACTCTGTTCGCTGTGCACTTGCTTGAAGCAAGCTCTGCTAAGCTAAAAACCACAAGGAAGGAGACTCACTGAGGTTGCTTAAAATATTCCTGAGGAAAACTTGAGACAGGAAGTACATGGAGAACAGAAACTGCATTCTTCTTTGGTCTTTGCCTTTCCCTTCACACTTTTGGCCACAATCAGCCAAAAGAGGATATTGGGTTGCGGCACAATGCATGCAAAGAAATCTAACCCATTCCTTGGACAGAATCAATCCTCTTCTTAGGAGAGATGTGGTCTCAGAAAGTTATGTAACGCTGCTATAATGGAGAAATGGAGTATGCTGGAACAACGCCGTTTATTATTAATGCATATTCCCACAGTCTTACTACATGATTTTTCAGGTTTCATTATTGGAACAGAAGAACAAAAATTACATCTTTTAGTGTCGGTAACCCAACAATGTATAGTGTGTAAGTGGAAAGACGCCTTGAATCTGACTAAAGTAGAATGGTATAGAACAGTATGGATTAACAAGCACTTGCTTGTTAATCTAGATCAGGAGCTGCTAAGAATCCAGTGTCTGAAAGGGAATAGAGGAGATCTGAGGGATTTTCGCATTACTCCCGTTCCGTTTGGACGGGAAGCCTAAGACAGCTCACGACGCTTTGAGCATTCACACAGAGGGGCGCAGGGATGCGTGTAAACGCATTCCGGAGCGCCCGTGTGCGAATGCTCAAAGCGTCGTGAGCTGTCTTAGCCGGCAAACGACGGCAAGGGGCGGGGAGACAGCTGAGGAGGCTCCCGCAGCCGGCGTGGCTGAAAACAGCTGATTGTCAAAGCTGCGCCGGCGGGGGAGGCAAGCCCGCGGCTGTAAGGGAGAGAGAAGCATGCGCGAACGCTTCTCCTCCCGAACGCCTGCGGGCAGTTTGTGCGCGCCCGAACGCATGTAGAGCAGTTTAAAGTGCTCTACATTTGGAACGCGCGGAAGACAGCTCCGGACATGCCAGGACGCAAACTCGGCCGCAGCAAAGCGAATGCTGTGCCCGAAGCTGTCTCCCGTGCGTTCCAAACCCCCGTGTGCGAAAACGTCTCTGGATCAGAACAGTACTATGGACTCACGAAATCAGATTAGTGATAGACCAGATAAATGTTGTCTACATCAATGATAGCATTCTTTAGTATACAATTGCTGTTCTAAAGCCCACTCAGTACAGATGCCTCTACCTGTGGTTGATTCAGATCTAGCTAATATAGATCTAGCTAATGCAGATCTAGCTAATTTGGATAAAACAAGGTAACTGCAGAAAGGGCCAAGTAGAAATGCCTTTGAGTCACAAGTAGGGATATACACGAATGAGTTTGCAGCATTCAATTCGTAATGAATCGAATGTTAGAAAAGGGCATTTCTACTTGGCCCTTTCTGCAGTTACCTTGGTTAATCCGTATTACCTAGATCTGCATTAGCCAGATCTGAATTAGTATTTGTTCGAATAGATCCCTTTCAAATGTGATAAGATTCTATTTGATATGAATGTATTCGTACAAATTAAAATACAAATATCCGATACAACTGAATACGTATCCGATATGAACGAACAGGTATCGGATACATATCTGATATGTATACTTAGCATATCCTCTCTGAAACCATCAAATCTGAATTACTTTTAATCTGCTCCCAATCCCTGTCAAATACATTCTGGATCTGCTGCAGATGTGACTGGCACAGCCGCTTCCCCAGTTCCCCAGTTCCCCAGTTTAATGAATGTCTGAACTATTCCTATGAATGATCCAAAACACTCACAAGTGATTCCTGGTGCACAGATATTTATAGCTAAGTTATTTTCTCAACAAAAATACAAAGAGGTTTGTTATGGCATACTTCTGGGAAGATGCCAAGAGTGAATCTGAGATGCCCTGCATTCAAAGAATTTGCTGTGCCACCAAGTTATGGATTTTGCCCAAACGCTACACTAAGCTGAGATAATGTGTCTTATTTATTTTTTTAAGTGCTAAAAGGCCACTCATATTTTCAACTCTTTTTGACATTTTTCAAACATTCAGGGTGTTTCAGTGCTATTTAGTGCCCTTTTATTCTACTGTCTATCATCCCTTTAGGTCTCAACTTTCATTTTTGGACCTCCCAACCTTTTATTTGTTCTTACCATCATTTAATTATTTTTTCAATCCATTGGAATAAAATCATTTTTGGTGCCTTTTTATTGCATAATTCACGTAGAAGTAGACCTACAACAAATTTGTCTATGGCAGGAAAAGAATTATTTTCAGGCCAAGGTGTCTTACTTGGAAAAAAATATTCATGAAAGAGGTTGATGGGGCTACAGAAAGCAAAACTGTAAAACTGAACTTCCCACAGGGGTCTCATACATCTTAACTCATCTATCTCTCTTGTCTTTTTTAAAAAATTGACATTTAAATGGTCTAACATCAACTTTTGATGATGCAAAATAATACAATAACAGAAAACCACAGAAGATTTGTACATTTCAACTATCATGGTACATTTTTTTTAAAAAAAAGGTTTACCATATATTACATTTGTTTGGTTTCAAAACTAAGTAATAAACATATAAACATTTACATACTGGTTTTATCGTTAGTCCCTAGCAAAATTTTAAGTGGGTGACATACAGGAATCACAAAGTTAGATCTCGTGTGGGCAGGTGCCAAAAAAAGGCTCCAGATTGCAAAGAAGCTCATTTCCTTGGAAATTACTTGTGCCTGTGGTCAAAGAATAAATAAAAAGGTACGGAAGCTTGAAGACAACATTCAAATGTTCAGAAGAAGACCGGAAGTCATTAATAACCAGCAATTAAAGTATAAAGCTTACCATTGATGTAATAATAAATTAAAAAAGAAAATTCCTTGCTGCCATTGCTCAATAATGCAATCAAATGTGGTGACTGTCCACAGGGATACATACTGCTGGGCAACTGTAGTTGGCTTTTTTTGAGGGGGGGGGGCGTTCCACTTATCTCCCTTAATCCGGATCTAAGAAATGAGTCCTTCAACAAATCCAGATTTAGAAGATCTGGATCCCAGCAAGCACCTGATAGCAATGGGTGCTAGGCATGCTTGCAGTGGGAAGCATGCCAGAGCATCTGTGTGGAATGCCTGTCCAAGCGGAAGATGCAAAGGCAGCATGGAGCAATTGGCTGCCATGTACATCAATCAAGTAACATTTCCGGGGAGGGGTGATGGGCACCGGGGGTGGGGTGAATCTGGATCCCAATGATCCAATCTTGGTGTGAATGCACATCATCAAATCTGGTCTTCAAGGCTGAAGACCAGATTGAAGACCCGTTTAATGGGGTCCACTGGACGACCGGATTTCAGGGCCTGAAGGAACCATTCAATCCAGATTTCCCTTGAACAGGTGTGAGCACATTGGGTCCTAATGGGATCTAAAGTGGGAACAGGATCTTCCTGATCAGTACCAAACCAGTGCCTAATAGGTCCTTAATGGCTACTTAGTGCTAGTGGAAAAATCACCCTTGGATTTCCAGTTAACTGTAATGACTTGTTTGACTGCAGAGATCATGATGTCCAGAAGAGCTTTTGCTGAATTTATTTAAATATCAGTTTAATAAAACTGAAGCAGACACAGTTTTGCAGTCCATACAATGTCAGATTTAAGGATATGTATGACTTCCTTTTGTATCTGTCCCCTGAAGTCTTGAATAATTTACCATACATGCCACATGTGCAAGTATGATCCTCTGGTGGCTTTACACTGCCAATGTAATGGAATTACATGGTTAGATGAATAAGTTGGTTGTGGGTGTGGTGCCACTTGTGTAGAATTTTGAAGTCACGTTATTGGTGGAAATGCAATGTTTTTGCTCTGATCCCCCTCTGGCTCTGAGAGTTTTCTTTTTATATCTGATCACTACGGTGTATGCATTGCTGAGAATGAGTCGCCTTGAAACATACGAAGAAAAAAGTATCCACTTGTAGTGTTCCATTTCATACTCCAGTCATTTGTGTGAATGGTCTTGTTGGATTTTTTCCCTTGCAGATATATTATTTGTTTGTTTGTTTATATTTATATTCATTAAACTGGGTTTGTGGGGAAGGTCTCAGGGTAGGTAACAACATTTAAAATCAGATATATTAAAACAGTATATATTCAAAAAATAAAGAAGGCTTTAAGTCCAACGCCAGTTTTATGCTTTATTTTCTCTCCCCTCCCCTCCGCTCCTATCAATTTATTTGTATAATACCTTTCCAAAGAAACTGCTCAAGGAAGTTTACAAAACAAAAACAAAAATAAAAATATTATGCAACATAGACCCTCCTGCAACATGAAAGTTCCGTTCTCATTGCTTTCTGAAAATTTTCACTGTGAAAGCAATAGACGTCAATGTAACTCCAGGGATTGAGGAATTACAGCAAATTCCCTTTGCTTTAAATTCAGGCTGACCAGCCCTGACCAAAATTACATTGACATCCCTCCTTGGAAGCATATACCATGGAGACAATCCCAGGACACAGAGATGCTACAGAAGTTGTCCAAAGTGTTTCATAGGTTGCAATGGAGACCACACAGATGAGTGACAACATGCCTCTCCTACTACCCAGTCCCAGACTGGGATTTTAAACAAAGATGCCAGAATCTCCCATGCCAAAGGGCAGTCTTATCATAGACACTCTGGTTGCAAACAAGATGCTTCCCTACTCCCTACACCCCTTGGAAAGGAGTTTAGTGCCAAAACTTGGTAGAAAAAAACACACCTTTGACATCATTCCATATGGGGTGGTGTGGTTACAATGGGATGGTTTGAGAGCTCTGATAACTCAAGAAATATGGTTTCTCTTGTACTTGCCAAGGAAACCCATGGGCTTCAAAGAAGGAGGCTAAAACTCTGCAACCAGGGTCAGCACAGAGCCTGGCCTCCCGCCAAAATCTTTTGAATCCCCCACCAAAAACTGTTTTGGAGAGAGAAATCAATAATTGTGCACAGGCCAATTTTCAACAAGAAACTGTGCACACAAGCAGAAGCACTAAAGAATGCACAAATGCACACAATAGCAGTCAAAATTCCCCCAAATAGATATACTAAGGACCCTCTCCAAATTCTAAAGTGGTCAAAAGCACTCAGCAGCACACAAAGGTACACAAATCCACCCAAAGCCCAGTAAAAAATCCTCAAGGTAAGTCCAGAACTCACCAAAACACACAAATCCATATTCAAGTCATTAAGTAAAAAAAGAGCCATCCCGATCACCTTCAACACTGCTGTAAGACAAGTCAGAAAATGGCTGCTGGACCAAGAAGAAGGTTCCAGAATGTTGCAGGCTTTACCTCTGGCCTCTGTCTTTGGCAATGTCAAAACCTATTATAGTGATTTATGGAAATGTCTTAGGAGATCCATGGTCACAATTTATAAATTGTGTTATTATGAATCCATGCTGTGAGATTCCATATTAGAGGAGGATGGACTGCACTTTCATAATTCCATCTATCTGTTTTAACTTATGACATCCTCTTTTCCTTTTCCTTTCAATCATTCCTGGCAACAGGGTCTTTTCACTTCCTCCCATTAGACTGGTATCAGTCTGCATGTCTTAGATTGATGTTATTTCTTCCAGCAATTAATTCCTGAATCTGGCTCTCCCAGCTTGATTTTTCACATGGAACCCTCTGTTGAGAAACTGAATAAGTAGGTGACCATATACAGCCAGGGTGCACTCCTTTCCCAAGTCTTGAACCCCTCATTTTTTCTATTATTAGTTTTTAGTATGTCTTCTAGATCAGCATATAGATACTGCAGAAAGCCAGTGAAGTGCCTCAGGATCCCCATTTCATTAACGGCTAACCACACTTTGACAGTCTAAATCTACTTTATACACTCATTACCTCCACAAATTCATCTTTCACTATTGCTTCCTGCCCATCATAAGGTCTCAGGAGAGCAATCAGGTGCTCTGGGATTCCTGTAATCCTGAGTATAGTCAACAGAATCACAAGCCTTGCTATGGGGCCTATTCGCACTTGGCTTTTTTATGAAACATATCCTGGAATAGGAGCCGGCTGTCCACATGCTAGTGCAGGGTATAACAGGCCCCAAGTGCCAGAGTCTGCATTAGCCTGCACACCACAGACCCCTACCCTGAGATATACTCCAGGAAAAGTCCAAGTGTGAACAGGCCCCTGGTCAATGAAGCAAAAGTAAACCTCCTCCTCCTTTTATCTTGCTCTCTCCTTTACCCACCTTATGAGCCAGGTTGGTCTAGTGGTTAGGGAGCTGGTCTCTTACCTGGGAATACCAGGTTTGATTTCACACTCCTCCATGAGCCCAGCTTGGTGACACTGGGCTAGTCACAAATCTCTTCTGAGCTCTCACAGCCCCACCTACCTAACAGGGTGTCTGTTGTGGGGAGAAGAACAGAAGGTTTGTCAGCTGCTTTGAGTCCCCTTAAATGGGTGAGAAAAGCGGGGTAGAAAAGCCAACTCTTCTTCTTCTTCTTCTATTGCCTTAAAGACTAATAGTCAGTGATAGCCCTGACTTCTGTGAATCGATCCACAATGTTAATAGACCACAAACTATTTTTTTTACATATCTATAAACATAAAAATCGTTAGAACTTTGTTTCCTTTTTCACAGTTTTGAATGAGAATCCATCTTCATGTGGTGCTTTCCTACCTAGCAGCTACTTTGATATCCCATCATATGTGGGGTTTTTTCTGTTGGAGTCAGTTTCTGGACATATCTTGTCTGAAGTCTTCTAATATTCTATAATTATGTCTATATACTTTTAGTACAGTTTTCCATCTTTGACCTTATTTATCCATATGAAATCTGTTCCCTGTTTATTTTTTAAATATTACTTTCTTTGGCCTCATGCACACAGGTGCTAAAGGGACATCCCGCCCTATCAGTTCCCAAAATCTCCTGACAGAAGCAACATGCCAACGATCTTGTTCAAATTACCCTGGGGCCACTTCTGCTAGGAATCATCTTCTTCCCTTGGTACTCTGTTGGTACAAACAGCAACAAGCAAAAATGGCTGATGTCCAGTGTTTATCTTCTGTTTCCTACAATTCCATTTTGCTTTCTATAATTAGTCTGATTTTGCTGCCATCCATCCATTGATGCCCATGTGTAGAGTCTGTGTTTATCCTGCCTGAGCAGGTGTTGGCAATAAATAAATAATTCCCTCTGCAATACTCAATTAACCTCTCAGCTGCCTTAATTGCATAAACCTAATCCAAATTTTCTTGTTATTCCAGGTTCATCTATTTCTCTTGCTTTCACATTGAAATCTCCAGTTATTAGGACGCTATTCTTCTTCTTTCCTTGAAATGCAGTTTGTCATTAAATTCTTCAAAGATCACCACCTTGTCAAGGCAGAGGGACTGAGTTCTTTTCCCACTACAATCCTAAGCATGCTTACTCAAAAGTATGCCCCATTTAGTACAATAATACTGCATTCCAAATCACTAGTTATATGACCATAGTTTTAAAACAGTAATTTTGTGTATTTCCCACTTGTGTTGCCCTGGTCCTAAATTTGTACTTCGTCTTCTTTTTCTTCCCTACCTTCTTTTCTTTCATTAGTTTTTATGAGGTTCTCTTTTCTTGAGTAGTCTTTTTCAGAAATACATTACCCGTAAGAGCCACCTGAAAACTCTCTTCAAGCCATAGCTTCCTGTGAAAGATAAAACAGCCAATGATAAGCAGAGACATAATTTTTTTTTCATTCAACTTGTACCAAATTGAATGTAAGAAAATGTGTATTCATTTGAATAGATTCCCTTTGAATGTGTCAGATTCGATTCAATACAAATGTTCCATATGAGTTCAATACAGATATCCGATATGAAATGCGTACGTATCTCATCCGTATCCAATACGTAACCCCAATATATCTGCTCTGAAAGCATCAAATCTGCCCTGAATCCACTTTGAATCTGCTCTCAATCCACATCAAATGCACTCTGAACCCATTGCACATGTGATTGGCACAGCTACTTTCCCACCTCCCCGGATCCACGAATGTTCCAAAGCATTTGTACGAATACAAACGTCCGTGTAGGAGTGTCCCAAAATTCTATTCATATACAAATGTCTGAGTTCATCCGAATTCATATGAATATCGAATATTACCAATATTTTTGTACATCCCTAGCAGCGACTAATGCAGATCTAAATGATTTTTACAACTTGAAAGCAAATGTGGTACCTACTTTTTTTTTTACCACAGGAGTAAAAGGGCCACCCATGAGGAGATTAAGAAACTGGCTGTACAAAACTCTTCAGACTCACAACCACCCCAGACTTACTTTCCTCAAAAACCAGGGGAAAGTGCTCTTGGGGTACTAGGGATGGTGAAATCGGTCTCCTCCCATGGACCTACGGAGGGCAATTTTGCAACTTACCTGGTGTCATGTCTAGCCAGCAAGTCTTCTGATGGACCAGAAAAACGTCTCAATGTTGGCAGCTTTCAGCCCCTGGGAGGAGTTGCCAGTGCAGAAACAATGGAGCTGTGACAAAGCTTTGCCTCATATGGGTGGGATCTGAGTCTTCCCTTTTGGAGTTTTTAACTTTTCTTAATGGTATCCATGAGAGCATCAAATTTGATATGATATATAATTCTTATTCAGTGAATTTTCTAGATATAAAAATTCATGTAAAAAGGGGCTCCTTTGAAATGAACTTATACAGAAAACCAATGGATGTTAATTCATTTTTAAGATACGATAGTTATCATCCTACACCTCTTAAAAACAACCTTCCATACTCACAATTCTTATGTATCAGACGAAATTGTAAAACGTTGGAAGGATATGAAAGGGAATCGGATATTACATGCCTCCATTTCTTGGAGAAAGGATATCCCTTAAAGGTTATAAAAGAGGCACAAGATAAAGTTCGTAAGTTAGACCGTAAGAAACTTCTGTTTGATTCTAAACCCAGGAAAGAACCCAATAGAGTGGTGATACCACTGACGTTTAATACACACTCACAGAGGGTTAAAGAAAGCATTATGAAACATTGGCATCTCCTGGATAATATACCCGGATATAGTAACAAACCGATGTTTGCCTACAGACGTACACAAAACATCAAGAACATTTTGGTTCGGGTGGACTTTTGTTTTCAAGCTAGACAAAATAGTACAACTGCCAAGGGACACTACATATGTGGACATTGCTCGGTATGCAGACACAGCAGCAACTTGAAATGTTTTGTGAATGCTGCTGATGGCAGAAGCTATGAAATATACAAAATGTTCACATGTGCAAGTAAAAATGTCATTTACATAATTGAATGTCCTTGCAAACTAAACTATGTGGGTATGACAACTAGAATGATTAGAACTCGTATAATTGAACACAGAAGTTGTATCAAAAATCATAAGGTAGAAGCCCCTTTGGTTAAACATTTTCTGGAAAAACATCATTCTTTTGATTCATTCAAATTCTGGTGCATAGATGGGATATCTAATATTAAGAACATAAAACAATTACAAACATTGGAACTCAAATGGATTCATCGTTTAAAATCTGAATCCACAGTGGGTTTGAATGAAAATGTGAATTGGCTGGTTTGAGTTTTTCATTGTCCTTTCACACCCTTAGTTTTCCCTTGTTCTTTGTTGTTGAGTCTTGTCAGGATCACTCCCTTTAGTGGTTCAGTTTTCTATATAAGAGGCTCAGGTACCAGGAGAAGCACATTACCATTTTGGAATTGAATGAGACTCACATTGTGTGAGCTGTATACTGGTTTACTGTGTATTTTTTATTACTCTTTATAAATATTGGCCACTGATGAAGACTTCTGTCGAAATGCGTTTGGCCTTGAATTTTTAATAGTTTTTATATTTTTATTAGGACTTTATTAACTGTGTTTTATTTTCCACATTTATAAATTTTTCAGTGGGGTATTGCTGCCCTTATAGTAATTATACTGTTTTTTCTGGTTCCAGAGTACATTTATTTTCTTTGGGAGTGGCACATATTTTATTCTGTTTATTGTTTTTCTTGCAGAACCCTTTAGGTTGTTGCTTTTGGTTTTTGTTCTTGGGTTCTGGTTTATAGGGACTTGTGTTGGTTTGTTGCGTGGTGTGATGTGTCACCATGCTTGTGTGGTGTGTCACGTGCCCTTCCAGCACCCAGAAGTGCTAGAGCATTATGGAAGACACTATTTCTGCTTAAGAAATGGCTCTTTCACATGCAGATGCCCTGTCTTGGACCTCACCCCACGTCAACTGCTGGGCCAAGTGTGAATTGGCCCTAAGGCAACACAAGAGTGACCAGTTGTAACATGCTAATGTTACTCATCTCACCTCCCAATTGATATGTTCTAGCTTTTTATGTGGATTGCAGGTGGGATGGGAAGACACAAGCTGCCACATACTACCACCTCAAAGCCATTTTTGAGCTGCCTTTTTAATGCATGTGGATGCAACCCATGACTGTTTGTCCATTATGCAGTGGAGGAACTTTAATCAAGCCTTCAGTGCAGCTGGTCTCCACTGGGAATAATAGAACCTGGCATCACTTAAGGTGCCTTTGCTGCATAACAGAGAAACAGCCGGAGGGCATTTTTACACTCACCTTACTTGTTCCGATGCAGAGCAGATCACACTGTACTGGACTGAGCGATCCATCCCAGGAGCAGATAGATTGAACCCCACGCTGGAACGTCGTCATCTGCTTTGGGACAGCAGTTCTAGCCCTGCACCCACCCGGGTTTTGAAGTTTGTGCTACCTTCGGACCTGCCACTGAAGGCTCTAATAACCAGGAATGAAAGTTCTTGGCCTTGAATCCCCCAGGGAACCCATTTCAGCAGTACATCTTAGGTATGTGCTGTCTACAAACCTCTATGGTCTAGTTTAGTGCTGCTAATATGCCAGAAGGGCTGGGTTCAGATTAGCAGATTAAACCTGCAGTTATAACAAAATATGCAGCTTACCTGGCTGCAAAGCCACGACGGGCCATCCTGACTCCAGCAACCTCCCCACAGCTTTCTCACTGAGAGCTGCAGTACTTTGGTGGAGTGGATGATGAGGTCTACATCACAAGGGATGGGGCAGCCAATGGGAGCTGAGCTGCAGGCTTTATGCTGCAGTGGCATAGTGTACTGTAGCTACAAAGTAGTGGGCATCAGGCATGACACCCATGCCCTGACTGCGCATCAGAATGGTCTGAGTTCACTTCTGTTAAGAGTGTAGGCTTCTTAATAAAGGTACTGAATATACAAAAGAAGTGCAAGATTCACGGTATCTAACCTTAAGTAAAGCACAAAGAAAAGAATAATTTTATGTGGGGGAAGTATCTCTGAGAAATAAAATGTACCTTTCACTTATTCTGCTTAAATCATTTGCCACCCCGGACATGCTCCTCCCTATAAAACATGGGTTCAAATAAATTAAAACTGTAGTTCTCTTGCCAGTGTTTTATTTGGACCTAAGGCTAAACACTTTAGCTATGAATAACAGAAGATGGTGGTTATAAATTATCCAGCCTTCCCTATGTCAAAAGCAGCTGTTCATGCCCTGTAAGATCTAGAAATACTTTTGTGTATACAGTATAAGGTCAGCAAAAATCTTGCATTTTATGGAAAACTCTGCATTAAAAAAAAAAGGGTGTTTCTGCACGGGCCACTTGAAACACATTAACAACACATTAAGGACAGATATTAAACACTTGGCAAGTTGTCTTCTGCATTGAAGCACACATTAGAGACACTTCGCGGAGTCTGCTTCCACATTGGCTCGCCCAAGATCTGTCTCAAATGTGGTCTACGAGGCGCTAAAACTGGTTTCCCGGAAGACCTGAAAGAAGGTAGTCTTAATCAGGTCTTAATCCATCCTTGTGCGGTAAATCTGCATCTATGTAGGATGCTTCTACACAAGGACGGGGGAACTAACTGGACCCTCCCCCCAGCTTCCCTGATTGGCCATGCTGGAGCCAGTGATGGGGAATTGGGGGCCTCCATTCTCTGGTTCCCCCTCGCCCCAGAAGCCACAATTGCTGCTCCTTAGGCCAGGGGGGGCTTCACCCTACACTCCCCTACCCACCCCAGGTCACACACATGCATTCCCTTCCTTACCTGCAGGCAGCCAGGCTGATTATCGCTGCCAAGGCCCGGCATGCTTTGCACATGCAGGCAGCATGCTTCCCCACTGGCCAGCCATGCTCCTCACTTCAGCAGGCCTTCTGCGCAGGCACGCATGGCTGGCCAATGGGGAGGCACGCTGTGCGCACATGCAAAGCACACCAGACCCTGGCAACCAGAATCGCCCTGGCTGCCTGCAGGTAAGGAGGGGATTGCGCACGCCCAACCCAGGGTGGGTAGTGGGGGTGTAGGATGAAGCCCCCCCCCCCCCCGGCTCCAGAAGCCACGATTCCGGCTTCTGGGCTGAGGGGGAGCCCAGAGAACAGAGGCTCCTGGTTCTCCATGGCTGGCCCATTTAGTTCCTGTGTCCTTGTGCAGAAGCATCCTACATAGATGCGGATTTACCACACAAGGATGATTTAAGACCTGATTAAGACTACCTTCTTTCAGGCCTTCTGGGAAACCGGTTTAAGGGCCTCTTAGCACACATTAGAGACAGATCTCGCAGGAGTCAATGCAGAAACAGACTCCCCAAAGTGTTTCTAATGGGTGCTGCAGTCCGGACGGCAACTCTGCAAGTGTTTTCAATGTGTCCTCAATGTGTGTCTAATGTGTGTTAAGTGGCCAGTGCAGAAAGACCCTCAGATAGAGAAGCAGTGGCTGCCTCAAGGTCATCTAGTGTGCTTCCCTAGCCAAGGAGGCTTTGAACCTGGATCTAAGGGAGGATCCAGACAGGGTTTATACTTCACAGGGACTGTGAAACTGCTATCTAAGTGCCATACAGGTTTTAGAAAGCTCCACATTCCCTGTGAAGCAAACCTCAATGCTGTGCAGCAAAATAAACCTCCTCTTAACTCAGCATCAGCTTCGGATTTCCCCTTTTCCTAGGTGTTTGGGCAAAATCTCACAAGAAAACAGGAAACAAAGGGCTAACCATGGGGTCAAAAGAGCCCTGCCTGCTGCTCCAAAGCACTGGGGGAATGTGGAATTATATATTCTGGAGGCACCTAAAGCTTAGGTCAGCATTCTAGCCTGGCCCTGTATTAGCTTTGCTGATACTTGGACCAACAGTTCATCTAATCTGGCAGTTTGTTTTCAATGGAGACAGATATCTTCAGCATGTTGATCACCAGAACAAGAAGCAATAATCCTTTTTTCACTCACTCCTTCGCAACTGGTCATTAGAAACATAATAGCCCTGATGTTTCTGGGCTCTGAGTCTGCTGATACAAGTGGAAACTTTTAAATACTTGCCACACAGTAGAAACTGTGAATAAATTAAAACTTAGTACTAATACAATATTTTTTTACTGGTCATGAATATAAGAAGTAATAATAGTTCACATATTACAGGCTGTATTTTAAGTCCTGAGGCTTATGAATAAAACTCCATATATTTGCTGAGAGAAAAAGAGTTGAAAATTCTAGTAAATCAATTTCCTTTTATTGCCCTCTGGAAATTAATCTACCTCACAGATAAGAATAGGCCCAAGAAGTATGAACTCTATGAACTTTTGTGAAATTTTTATTTTATAAAATTTCAATTTTTTTTTCTGGCTCATTCCATATCACTGAAACTTCAACATGAGTGGGAATTCACTTGAATTTTTAATATTTTTTAGTCTGTTCAATTCCCAATCATTATGTTACCAAATATAACCAAAGCCTGAAGACATTCAGATGGGGAAAAAAAGGTTTTAAATGAAATATAGCTGGGACTTTATTGTGGCTTTGAAATTTATTACCAGCTTTAAAAATACAGGCATGCCATAGTTGGAAGGAGCTGGACCTAAAGTTGGAACGAAGAAGAAGAAGAAGAAGAAGAAGAAGAAGAAGAAGAAGAAGAAGAAGAAGAAGAAGAAGAAGAAGAAGAAGAAGAAGAAGAAGAAGAAGAAGAAGAAGAAGAAGAAGAAGAAGAAGAAGAAGAAGAAGAAGAAGAAGAAGAAGAAGAAGAAGAAGAAGAAGAAGAAGAAGAAGAAGAGTTGGCTTTTCTACCCCGCTTTTCTCACCCATTTAAGGGGACTCAAAGCGGCTGACAAAGCTTTTCTGTTCTTCTCCCCACAACAGAACACCCTGTGAGGTAGGTGGGGCTGTGAGAGCTCAGAAGAGAGCTGTGACTAGCCCAGGGTCACCCAGCTGACTTCATGGGGGAGGGTGGAATCGAACCCGGTATTCCCAGATAAGAGTCCGGCTCCCTAACCACTAGACCAATCTGGATAATAATTGTTTATGCCAATTATTTATAAGCTTGATAATATTCTCAGGCCAGTGGCCTAACAAAAAGCACATTTTTCAACATATCACATCTTGTATTGTGTCAATTAAATCATGATCTTTTGAATACTTTACAAAGTCAGGTTATTCTCTCACCCAGACATGATGAATAATCATTGCATTGAGAGCATAACCCTAACACCTTTACTCTCATTGTTTCTTGTTGAACGATAAAGTCCAATATTTAGTATATGACTCAAAAATTGCCAATTTCACACTTGATTTTCCACCTGCTGTACTTGGCAGCTTTCATGCCTCTTGTTTGTCTCCATACAATGTATAAAATAGGAATGATTTTAGACTAAACCATTAATAACCACATTACATTCATGAGAGGTATGCATGTGTGTAAAATACATATACCTGTATTATTCCCTAAATCTGTATCTAGTTTTATTCCGTTAATTTCCTTGATCAATCATTCACAGATTTTTCCAGTCCATTTGACATTTCCTAGCAGACATTGATAAGATTAACTGAGTCACATTCTACATAACGGGAATGGGTTTAAGAGTGGGAGAGTGTAACTCTTGAAAGGAAACATGGGTGCAGCAGTTTCTGAAAATCAAAATGTCAGGTCTAAAGAATTTCAAAATACCTTTGGGGAATGTCATTAGACATAATCAACATCAATTATTTGCATTTCATCAAAGTTTTCAAAAGGTGTTCCACAACCTCTTGATGAATGCAAGAAATAGAGGAAAACATTAGAGGGTCTATGGCCCTTTTTGCATTGGGTCTGATTCTGAATTGTATCCTGGAATAGGGTCCTGACTTCCTCATGCTAGTGCAGATCCAGGTAAGTGTGGAAATAGCCCTGGGCCACAGCTCATCTAGTCCAGCATCCTGTCTCACACAAGTGACCCCCCCCCAATTGCTTCTGTGCATTCTCAAGAAGAAGACAAAGGCAAAACTGTAACCTGCTCTCAGCTCCAACTTTAGAAGTATCCCACCTCTCTCTCCAACCTGGAGACAGTACTTAAGCATCCATTGATACACTTGTCCTCCATGAATTTATCTAAACCTTCCTTAAAGCCATCCAAGCTGGTTGCTGACACCACCTCTTCTGGTTGTAAATAAGAGCTTCCAGATTATTTTCATACTATTCAGCAACTCCTGTGATCCAACTGTAACAGTCAGACTCCAAGAAGGACCAGGATAGACAACTTATCAGAAGTATCTTCTCTCTAAAAACATAGCTGAGGAATGCAGGAAAGAAGAGAGGTGAGAAATCAATGTTGTTGGATCCCAACTTCCATCACTGTGACGTAGTGGCTGAAATGTTGGATTGGGACATCTGTTAGGGGTTACAATTTTTAACATTCAATTTGTAACAAACAGAATATTTGAGAATCCGAATTCGTATGAATAAAGAAAAAGGAATGTCTGGACATTCAAACTGATACAAATACATTCGTATCTATTCCTTCAAATATTTGATACGTGCCCAATGATACGTATGCATCCCGTTTTCATCTCGTATGTATCTGAATGGATGCATACAGATACGCATAAGTTGTGTATGGATACATATGTGATGCATATGTATCCGTACACATATGAACGTCTGAGTTATTCATATGAATAACTTGAAATATTTGTATTCATAGAAATACTAAAGTACAAATGTCTGGACATTCGATTCGTATATGGATGTCTAAATTCATACAAATTCATACGAATAATGAATAATATGAATATTCATGCATATTCCTAGAACCAAATTCAGGCAAAGATGCAGACTGCTGACCTTTGGCCAATATTTGGAGAATTACATTTGCTGTCTTGAGTAGGGATGTGAACCAATATTCTAAACATTTGAAATTCAATCAAATTTGTTCAAATATGGGCATTCGAACTGAAAGTCTATAAATTCAAATTTAAACATTCAAATGAATTTTGAATTTTTGAATCTATTTGTTAGAATTATTTGGACATTCTTATGTGTACAGATACATACGCAATGCATACTTGCCCGTAGGCGTCTTTCCTGCATCTGTACACATTTGTACAGATCCATACAGGACAAAAATGGGATGCATATGGGATAAATATGGGATGCACATGGAATGTGTACGCATGTGTATGGGAACATATGAATGTTGTCAACATTTGTTTGTGGAAATTCAAATAAAAAAATTTGAACAAATAAATCCAAATTTGCTCAATTCAAATCTAATGTGGATAAATTCAAATTTTAAAGATTCAAATCAAATCAAATCTTTGGATATTCAGTTTGAATCGAATCAAATCCCAAAAATTTTGTCACATTGCTGGGACTGACGGAACTTGCAATCTCAGAACTGCTACTAGGCACAGGTTTGCCATTGTGGAAGGAAGTGTTGAATGAGGTGGCTCTCAGAATAGAAGTTCTTCATGCTGAGCAATGATTCAGGCTTGGACTTAGAATAACAGCTGAGAAAGGAATGTGTCATCTTCTAGTCAGCAAACTATGAACCAGCTCAAAATAATCCTCTGAATCACTGTGTAATTGCGGAGGATTTCTGTAAATGATGATTTTAAAAAAAACAAAACTGTCATATGTAGTGAAAATGGAAGAGTCACCGGAGATGAATGCTTTTTAAAGTATGTTTTCAAATATTTAAACAATTCTTCAAAGTGTAACATTGTTAAATGTCTGCTTTGCTAATGTCTCCTTTCTACAGGACTGTGTGATGACGCGTCTCATTCACTGGATGCGAAAATAGATTTTCTTATTAGGGATATTCATCATATTCAGTTGGCAGTTCAGGAGTTCTCACTTCACAAGGATGTTATGAATATGCAACTCTTTTGTACTGTTAGACATTTGAGCATTGTGTGAATGAATGGTATTGATTAAACAATATTCTTTAACTCATTTCCGAAAGAAATGTAGATTTTGCAGATTTCAGAGTATGTACCTTTAAAAGCCTTTTGTTGGATTCTTGAGTATCAGCGTTTGGGAAGCTACTTCTGAACACTCATTAAAAAGCAACATTTCCCTTTGCAGCCTGAACTATCATTCACTTGTAGACAATTAAACAATGTTCTCATGGTGCTATTCTTATGACCATGAGTGCGTCTTTTAGAGAGGACATTTTAAAAATGGATTTGACATGGGTCTCATAAAAAAGAAATCCAGTGGTTATCCATTATGGTTATCCAGTATGACTATGGTGTCAAATGGACACAGTTTGTGCAAACATGGTGCTTCTTCCAGATTGCACCCATATGCCCACACCCATTGTTGTTTTATTTCTTTTACTGAACATTAGCTTTACAGCAACTTGCACAACTTGTGCAAGTTATAAAATGTGATACTGTAGAATGGAATGAGGGCATGTCTCCATGCAAATGTGAATCAGTCCTGAAGGTGGGCACCTCAGTGAAACTGCCTTGTCTGCCATATCGGAGGGTGGCTCTGTTCACATTTGTGTGGAGACATGCCCTCATTCCATTTTTCAATATTCCATTCTGTAACTTCTACAAGTTGTGATATGGTAATGGATGGGAAATCATGTCTTTTCGCTGAATGCTCCAACAACCGTGACCATGCCTTATGGTAGGCTCATTGTGGGACACCTCTTGCTACCACAAATGGAAACATGGCAGCCAAAGAACTGTGGACTCCTTATTTGTTAAGTGGAGACTTGCCCTGAGTTGCTGGGCACTTAATGATTTTCCCAAACAGATAGAACAGACCGGAAGAAGAACAGAGATGAACAGACTGGACTTGATAAGTTTTATATACAGAGTATGAGTGATAAGCTAAGCCCCCAAATGGTTCTCCTAAGCTGCTGGAGAATTTAATATGCTTCTGTTATCAGCCATAAGAGAATAGTTCTGTACACAAATGATCAGACGGAGGAATGCTGCAGAATTTTAAGGGAAGCTTTTCAGTAAGTTGTTAAGCATATCACATTCTGCTTTTATTGACTGAGGTATGCCACGGCTTAGATGGAATGTCAGTGCCCAAAAGGCAGCTTGTGATAAGGCTTTCATTTCACTGACTCATTCTACCAAACTGCTGGGTGCTCTTAACACTGACAATGAAATGGGTCATAAAAACTCAGCAAGGTCCTGAATGTATACAAACTGTGATTGTTTGTGTGTGGCAGAAGTCGGTGTGGAAGGGTAGATCAAGCAATGTCTTAGATCCAGCAAACATGAATTTGTTTATTGAAGATGTGGATCTTTCTTGCCAGCCTTCCATACACATTTTGCACACTACGATGTGTACCTCATCCTGTAATTTTGGAACTCCTAGTTGGACTAACCTCTGTGCCTTGGTTCCCACTAGGGGTGTGCAAGAATGCATTTTTGATGTTTGATTCATAATGAATCGAATGTTCAAAAATCTGTATTCATACAAATGGATGATGTTCGAATGTAGTAAAATTCTATTTGATATGAATCAATTTGTATGTATTTGTACAAATATTTGATACATATCTGATACGAATGAATACATATCTGATACGTATCCGATATGAAATATGTATCTGATATGAATGAATATGTATCCATAACACATCCATGCTCTGAAAACATCAAATTTGACCTGAATCAACTTTTAATCTGCTGTCAAGCCATGTAAAATGCAATCTGGATCCATTGTGGATGTGACTGGCGCTCCGTTTTTCCACACCCTTGATCTACCAAATGTCAGAACTATTCATATGAATGTCCAAAACATTAATACTCGTATGCATGTTAGCATATGAATATTGTAACATTAGATTCATGTACAAATGTCCGAATTAGTACAAATTCATATAAATAACGAATGTGATGAATATTTGTGCACATCCCTAGTTCCCACAGATCACCACATAGCTCAGAAGTGTGATTTATATATTTACTTATTATTTATATTTCTATCCTGCTCTACACACAAAGGTCTCAGGGCGATAACAACCATTAAAACAAGATTATAAACCAGCATATCCTTAAAACAGCAATATACATAAACACATTAAAAGATTCAACATATTTAAAACAACATCCTAAATATTAAAATGATAGTCTATGTAGTAGGGAGAAAGTATGATCACATTAGCCAAAGGCCAGGGCCTTTGCAGGTACTTGTCACCTATATAAAACTGGGAATTAGAGGAATCAAATGGGCCCAGGCTACCAGTGTAAGTCATCAGCACAACAGAGATGTCACTTAGCCCATAATAGAAGTAACAGTACTGCAGAGATGAGATCCATTGTAAATCAATAACACCTCAGAAGCAAAATCACATTACTGAAAATTTCCAGGATGACATTAAACAAGAGAAAACACAGCAAAATTGTAAAAGGGAAACCATGCTGTTATACAATATTGTTGTACAAGGGAAGTTGCCTTTTGCCAACTGTGCAAAAGTAAAACTGCATTATATCAGAGGCAACTGCACTCAAATTGTACTGTACCTAAAAACATAAGATCTTGTCAATAACCCTGTTGCTACAGACAAAGTCTAGAAGCTTGGCAAGATATCTATAAAATCCTGGAAGCAGGATATGAGAATGCAGCAACACTCTTCCTACTTTCCAACCTCAAAACCTGGTTTTCATGATGTGTGTTTGCACAGAATTGCGATCCTTTCATGCTTGCATGAAATAAGAAAAAAATCCTTCTAAGCTGTCCTGTCCTTCATTCCACTAACTGCAATGAGCGCAACACCCATTCCCTTTACATTAAACACTATTCATATTGACTTGTTTTCATACAAAGAACACCCAAATGGCACGAACAGAAGAATTGTTCAGCAGCAAATAATGGTGGATACTGCTAAAAAGAAACTGTAGTTGATTCAGGACCCTTCCATGAGGTCCTTATGGCATTGTTTGTATTGCTGTGCTACAACATCTGTGGTTTGCGCAATTTGTTTGTTTGGGGCTGGTTTGACAACACTTTTTTATACGCTGAACTACTGACGTGGGGATATATCATAGGAACTGATAGAAAGTAGCCCAAGATAGCAATGAACAGAAACAGAAAACTAATGGCTATGAAAATGCTCATTTGCTAGTGTTGTTATATATAGTACATATTGTGTAACTGTAGTGCTCATACCATGTGATATTTGCAGTATTTCAAGGGAAAAGGAAAATACACTGATCAGGGTAAATAGATTGCTGAATTTTTTCTGTGTGTAGCTGCACTGAATAGCAATATCAACATTTAAATCTTGCAGTTCTTTTAACACAATTGAGCAAGACTAAATATAAAATCTTCCAAATGTCGCAAGCAAGCTATGTATTCTTTGGACATTCGTATGTGTACAGATACATACGCATTACATATGTATCCATATGCATCTTATTCGTATCTGTACACATTTGTACGGATACATACGAGATGAAAATGGGATGCATAGAGGATAAAACAGGATGCATATGGATGTGTACTCATGCGTACGGACACATAAATATGTTGTTGACCTTCGTATCATCAAATACGAATTGAATATTTGTATGAATAGATATGTATATATTCAAATCAGTTTGAATTTGAATACATTCATTTTTTTCAATTTGTATGAATTCAGACTTTCGAATATTCAATTCAAATTGAATCAAATGTCAAAAATTGCATTCGTGCATGATTGGGTTATTTACCTTAAATAACATGGCTGGTCACATACCAGTCAAGCCCATGCATTTTAAACAGCTCATTGATTGGAAGCTTAGCTAAGGTGCTGGCCTCTTTGTCATTTGAAATTCATCTGGTAGCAATTTCAGAACAGCATAGGGAAAGCAAGTTCGCACAGGGATTATCAAACTTGAAAAGGATTTCTTTAAAAAGAAAAACAGCGATTCTTTGCCAGCATTGTTAAGCTCTGCATTCTTCACTAGAGATCATTAAGGAGAAACAGATAAATTAGATAAATTAGAGTAATTGTTGCATCAAAACAGCGACAAATGAAGAAATTTGGTATGCATAGATATTAATAATAGTAATGATGTTAATAGTAATAGCAGTAGTAAGGTTAACATTTTCTGAGGAAAGCTGTAAATGTTAGAAGAAATTAGAAGGAATTAATTAATTTTTTTTTTTAAATATATTTTTTTTATTACTTTTAAACTTACAATAAACCAACAACTCTTTATGATATACATTAACAAAAAATAATACATTCCCACTCACCCTCCCCCCACCCCCACTTATACATATATCCTCTTGGGATACATCTGGATCATATTTGCATAATTAATTGTAATTTCATTTTCCGGGCTTCTTCTATCCTGGTTTGTAGATATTCCTTAGTTGGGAACCATTTTCGTTTACAATTCCTCAGTCTATTAATATTTTCGCACTTTACCTTCAAATTGGTCAATTCTACAGCCATTGCTTCCATAATATAATAATATACTTTTCGCATTTCCCATTTCGTTTTATCTTTCCATCCTCCTGCCAACGTTATTTGTGCACACATGATTATGGTATGAATCACCTCCCTTACTTCTCTTGGTCTTATATCGTCTAGATCTCTATTCCAAATTGCCATCCTTTCTGTTATGACAATTTGAATCGAATATATATCATTTATCATAGTTTCAATCCTTCTCCAAAATCTCTGTATCTCAACACAGTCCCATATCATATGTTTAAAAGTCCCCCTGATATCACATCCATGCCAACATCTACCATCTATATTTTGCGAATTTCGAAAAATATGTGCTAATTGCATAGGTGTCCTATACCACTTATGTATTATCTTTCTTTTTGTCTCTTTCATTCTATTAAAATTACAATTGTTAATTCTAAATATCTCCTTTTTTACTTCTTCCCTATTTAAGATCATATCATCATTCCATAATCCTTGTAATTCTTCGTAAATTTCCCCTTTTACTGTTATTAACGTTCTATATATATCTCCTATTATTCCACTTTCTCTTTTCATAATTTTCCTAATTATTTTTTCGAAATCTGTATCCTCCCTTCTTATCGCCTGTTTTACTAATGTCCCATTTATAAACGTCCATATCCCCCTTGCCTGGAGCCATCTACCTCCTAACCAATTTTCAATTCTTCCTATGTCATAAGGTCTCTTATCTGATGTATATAATTGTTCAATGACCTGTAATCCCTGCTTATGTAATATTTCTAAGGCCCCTTTCACGCTATTTTCATCATTCTTATTAATTACCCATATGGGGGTTAATTTCCCTAGATCCCTAACTAATTTTCCTTTTACCTGTTTCCATATTTTCATTGATCCCTTTAATGGTTCTTCCCATTTCCTTTCATCTCTTAATGACCAATCCTTATATATGAATTCTTTATATTTCATATTATTCATCTCCTTTTCTATTCTTACCCAAATCTCATCTCTATATTGTAATTCTAATACCCTCTGAATCTGAAAAGCCTTATGATATGTTTCTAAACTAGGTAATCCCCAACCTCCCTCCTCTTCCTTAGCATATAACCATTTATATCTTAATCTGGGCCTCTTCCCGTTTCCCATCCATTCTCTCAGAAGGAATTAATTAATTAATCACAAAATGCAATGCAGATTTTATTATTAACATTATTACTGTTATCTCTAATATTATGGCCACGTCTTCATTTTAAAACTCCTTCAATCCATCTTCTGATCAAGGCACTCACACTCATCTGGTTAAGATGTGACTCCACGCAATGCTGATGGACCATGCAGGAGTTCCCCAGCATTCCCCCTTCACATAAGTGTGAAAAGTCTCCTTGAATTTGGCCAGGTATCTAACTGGCAACCAATGCTTAAGCACAGGTGTGATACATGCACAGTGAGGTGCCCCACTCAGCAACCTGTCCACCACATTTTACACTAGTTGCAGTTTCCGGATCAGGTGCAAGGGCAGCTTCCCATAGAGTGCATGAAGACTAAGGCATAGATTTATCATCTAGGAGATGTTTTAGATAATATTCATGTCACAGAAGTGCAAAAATAATTTGTCAATAAGTAACGAGATAAAAGGTTAACATTGGAATAGAAACTTCACAGGAACAAGGAACTGTAATCTTTTACTCTCCATGTGCTTGTTTACGACGCTTCACAAAGTTTTAGAAAAGTCCTGCTGTTTTGTGTGAAGAAGACTGCAGTGGGAAGTTATCTCATGCTTCGTGCTCAGCCATTTAGAGGTATTGATTCAGAGTGTGTGGTGTGTACTGTCAATGCATTTCAGCAGTAATAAAAACTTGTTCTTACTTTTTAAAGTGGTGACCTTGCAATATAACACATTCACACTTGACCTTAAGACTTGGTTCTTTCTCTTCATTTCTGAAAAGATCCTCAATGGAGTTTCTTTGTCCAGTGCTCAGAAGCCAAAACACAATCACTCTCTGGTCTGACCAGCCATAATCACCAGTTCCCTAACCTCCACAAAGCAAGTTGGCTTTATGTTCACATTAGCTGTCAACTAAAGTTCATGGCCAGATCAGAAATTACTGTCTTCCCTCCCACCACCATTTTAAAAAAGATTAAACTTTTTTTCACCCAACCACTTGGCAAAAAAGGTGAACTTCCAGTTGCCACAATATATTTATTCAATGTATACCGCTTCCTTCAACACAAGGTTTCTCACAGAAGAAAACAGTTCTCACCATGAGCATGACAGGTCTAAATTTTCTTTTCAGATTTTTAAGTAAACTGTAATTTTTCCCATTTTGTATTCTAGTGTTCTAATATATATGAAACCAATGCACAATATTCAGATAACAAAAAATGGTATTAAATATTGAATTGTGTATTTTTATAAACATATGCATTTAAATAATAATAATAATAATAATAATGTGGGAAAGGGATGGAATAGAAAGTATTTACAAATGAATTAATAGGGTGCTTCCACACTGGCTGCCAAGAAACGGATTAAAGAAAATCTGTTTCCTGGTGATCCGTCCTCTGGAGGATCCGTCCAAAATAGGGATGGATCTGAAGAGGTATCGCCCGTCTGCACGCATGTGCGGAGGACGGATCCTGAGGGAGCTTTCAGCTGCCAGTCACCACGCGTTTCCACTGGCATGCAGGGGAGGGGCTCCAGAGGCAGACCAGCCTGCTTCCGCCCTTCTCAAGATGGTGGCCACTGGCACATCCATTCCCTCGCCTCTCCATGTGCGGAAGTGTGCTGCTTCCAAATGGATTGAGGTGAGGGGATGGACTGAAGACCTAATTTTCCAGGTCCTCACGGAGGCCAGATTTTTTTGGCGGTGAGACCCCATTAAGAATGGGTCTCACACGCCGCTGTGCAGAAGTGGCTGCCTCAAAGGGTCCTGGATCCATCCTCCAGTGTGGAAGGTAAGTTTTCCGTGTGTCCTGTATGTGTCTTCTATGTGTCCTTAATGGGGTTTCCGCAGCCAGAGCAGAAATAACCACAGACCTGAAATAGATCCATTTATCTATCCAGGGTTTTGATTTGCTTTCTTTCTCAAATAGATTGTTGTTATTGATGTTGGGGTGAACTTCCAGAAAGATCGCCTTCTGCTCTGGAAAAAATCCTAGGGTGTTTTTCCACTGTCACTAGAAGTACCCATTAAGTACCCATTAATGGGTACGCAATGGCATTTTTGTACCCATTAATGGGAACTTCTAGTGACAGTGGAAAAACACCCCTAGATTGCATCTACACCTATGGCAACAGATACTCTGTGAATGCTCCTCAGTCCTAATTATTAAATGCCAGAGGCACCAGCTGCCCTAGATTTTCTGAAACCCATCTTCCTCAGTCAATCTCACCACCACCATGTAGACACAAGGTGGCAGCAAAGAGCAACCTACGTGCCTGTTTTATGCGGATGACACACCAGCAAAAGCCCACTTCTAGAGGCCTTTCTGGCCTGATAGACCTGTATTCGGTGGACAGCTGCCAAATCCAAAGACACTGAGGGGTGAGGCATGGGCCACTTGGCTGGGCCCCATCATAGAGCAGGAAGAAATGTATTAGTGTATTAGTGTGCCCTGTGAAGCCAAGGTGTATACATAGCCCTAAATGGTCACTATGGCTGTGAGTAACACAAGTCTAAGACAGGAAAGCCTATTCATTAGTTTGATCTGAAGTTGTACCAGTGCTAGTCACACCTAGATTGTTATATGCCATCCCTGCCATGGGCCGCATCAGTCACACTTTTCTCCAAGATGGACCTGAGCCTCCTCTTGGCTCTCCAGACCCTTGTCCCATGTCAAATCTATCTCTTTTCTGATTGGATGCCATTCTGTCAGTCAAGGGAGGTGAGGGTGTGTGTTTGTGGTTCTTTTTTAAGCCTGCTCCCCCACCTCCACACTCCCTTCTGTTTTTTTATGTGCTTTTCTTCTCTGTTATTAATTTTTAAAATAATAATAATAATAATAATTTGCATAAAAACGCTAGATAGAGGAATCATACACATAAACTGGGGAGGGAATGGGGAGTGCCTCACAAACTGTGTGCCAATTGGTCAAAGGAAAGTCTGGACCCCACCCACCACAGCACAGTTCAGCCTCCTTTAGCCCATCATCCTGCTCACACTTTGAAGAAGCGAAGTTATCCTGGAATATCAGGCCGGGCTGTCCTTGCCAGCCCTGTAAAACTGAGGACTACAGTTAAGATGGTCTAATGGGGGTAGGCTAACTTGGGAAAAAACTTAAATAAAAATAATGTGAGTAATGTGATGCCAGAGCTTATTTACTACACATATTATATCTATTAACATGTAAACTGAGTCAAGTAGGTTAGGAGAGGGCCAGTCCTACCCTAATTAGCATAGAAGAAGAAAGGGGGGGGGAAGAGCTCAGAAGCCCAGCCAATCAAGAAAGACAGAACCTTGGCAGAGAGTATAAAAGATACTTACCTGGAAGAACTGTTGGTCTATGCTTCTGGGGAACTCAGGGTGGGTGGAATTGGTAATACCACACTGCACTCTGAGGAGTTAATCAACATAAATCCATAGGCTTCAGAGGCTAAGGAAGCCTGGAAGGCTCACAAAGAAAGCCTAGGAAGTGTGTTTATTTCAAGCCATGTGCATTTTAAAAGTTTTCTTTGCAACTGACCAAAATACTGTTTTATTCATTCTCACCTGCATACAAACCTCTGTACACAATAAAGTTAATGCTTCGAGTTTATATAAGAACAGCCTCTCACATATGAAAAGGAGAGGGAAGGTTAGCAGCCTTGGGCTAACGAGTGGGTGGCACTACAAATAACATGACCTGAAGATGATCTGAGATCATCCTATACTACCTGTGTGACCAGGACCTAGGTGTTTTAGCAGAGAGTTAGGGTTCTGTGACCATGCAGTTATCAGTTTTGTATCTCACTGATAACTTTCTGCCAAATTCAGAGAGACACCTCCTCTTTCTTGGAAAGTCATCAAAATGCCTCAGGAAATTAGGACTTAAGACTGGATGTTTCCTTTCTAAATGCATCTCTGAATAAATTTGTTAATCTTAACAAAATAACATTTGTCTTATTGCCGCAAATAAATCTGCTTTTCTCTAACTGGATTCAGGGCTTCTTGCCGTGCACCGTCTGTGAAATGCTACATAATCCAGTTCAGAGTAACACTCCAGCAAATGATCACTAAACCTCCATCAAGGGCCCATAAAGCAGCAGAACTTAAAAGAAGCAGAGGTCAGAGCTGATCAATCAAACAGAAAACATACAAAATAAGAACAACAACCTTCAACTCCTTTTGACATCTCATATCCAATATTTAGCATACTTATTTATACGCTAGATGATTGTTCCCTCCAGCATATACAATTGAATCCCCAGTTGCAGTGAAAGAAGCGTTTTAAAAGCAAAAATGTGGGGAGGGGACACTTGAAAAAACAGGTGTTTATTCCATTTTTTAGCCAAATAATCCTCAAAATATCCCTGAATTGAAATGGTCTCATGACTAGTCAAATAAAGTTTATATATATATTAAAATATCCCTGAAATGGTCTGGTAATGGGGACACAGAGAATCCAAACTGTTTCTAAATCATTTTAAAATGCCAATGGGAACTCGTCCCAAATGTGACTAATTCCAATCTGTTTTGTTTTGATGGGTTTGCCCCAAGCCTCTTTAATCATTTTAAATGATTCTTTATTAACATTTTAGCACAACCACAACCTAAAAGGTTAACAAATGTGCAGCAAATCTCAGTTATGTAGCAATTTTGTTGTAACTCAAATACTGAACTAACAAGAGGAAAAATGATAGCTTCCTAACAGAATATATATATATATATATTATAAATTATATAATACATATATATTATTAAAATATTTAAAGCTTTAAAAGCATCATCCTTTAGAAAGTCTTCAAGGCAACAACAACAACAAAATATTTTTAGCTTTAATCTTCCCAGCTTGATAGTGACCTCAGAGTTTTTAGCATCTAGCAGATGTTTTCTGACCACTGGGAAATCACTATGTGTTCTGATACCAGCCGGCACATTCCAGCTGCAACTCTTGTTAACTCAGCAATCAGGCAAAAGCCAGGAACCTTGACATTGTAATGTGCCACATATTTTAGAGGACTGTATGGATGCTGTTCTTGGAAGGTAGGCCTTGCTTCATTAAATCTCACACCAAAACCAGTAGTGCTGAAGGCAATGGCCCTTTCTGCACTGGGCTTTATTTCAGATTATATCCCAGAATAGGGACCTACTATCTACATGCTAGTGCAGAGTATGGCAGCTTGCACCACCATGCAGATGGCAGGTCTTTATTCCAGGATGTAATCCAGAATAAGCCTAGTGCAGAAAGGGTGCTGTAGATAACCACTGCTCTAGTCCTGAACTGCTGTATTTCAAAAGGTTTCCTTATATATCACTTTTGTCTTCAGAACACTCAGTTAACCAGCATTTATCTCTCAGTATAATTGGCCTTTATTATTTTCACAGGTTTGGTTCTAGGAAGATGATGCAGATACTAAAATTCATAAATAATGGAAGAGTAAGAAAACTTCATTTTTTAAAAAAAGTCCCTAAGTCAGGATGAGATGACCGAATTTTCAATACTATTTAAAAAAAAAAAAGGCCCTCGTGAGAAGATGGAAAGATGCAGCGGTATTGACCTTGGATTGCTGGTATTATTATATAAGGGAACAATTAAAATTTGATTTCCTTACAGAGCAACAGAAGATGTATGATGGAGAACTAAGTGTTGCAACTATGAAAAGGGACCAAAATGGGGTGATGAATTATGTAACTCAGGGGAACGGAAGTAATGAACTACCAAACTACCTCCCAAATAAAACAGTGAAATATATAGATACTGCTGGTTGCCAGGGGTGGGACGATGCATTGTATTCCATTGGATGTACTGAAATTGGAGCCACGTATTGTATTTCATTGAATTTAATAAATGTAATCTGCTTTTTAAACTAGACATTTTTTTAATTAAAAAAAGACTTGCATAAACAGTGTAAGATCAGTATGTATGAGAGAGTTTAAAATGAGATAGACAGAAGGAAGGAAGGAAGGAAGGAAGGAAGGAAGGAAGGAAGGAAGGAAGGAAGGAAGGAAGGAAGGGAAGGAGGTATTAGAAGCCTTGTATGGGTTTTTTTTAATTGTGTCAGTATTAGTAGTCTTTGCAAGCAATAGCTGGATCAAAGCTGGAAACTTACCACATGGATCTGGTTCAGAGACTTTGAGGGCAGCCAAGAGCAGAGATACAAACTTATGGCCCATGGGTCCTAAGGATACTGAAGTTATAAAAATTCACACAGCAGTTACTGGAAACTGAGGGGGTGAGCAGAGAATGGTAAGGCTTGTACTAGCATTAAAAATCATAAGAAAATGCATTTTCTACAGAACCCTGAAAAATTTTCTGCTGTAGTTTGCTATGAGAGGAATAAGCTGTGATGTGCAAGCAAAAAAGACTTGCAATGATATGTAAAAATTTAGTTTTATTATCCTTGTAGAAGAGCCTGCCTATTTCCCTTACCCTCCCTACAAGCTTCAAGGCTGGCATAGTCATTAGGAGCTAGGCTTCCAAGATAATCTTAAAAATAAAGGGAGTGAAGTATTCTGTTTGCTGAGTTATAGCTTGGCCAGGTAGAAGGTCAGAAGTTATGTTTCTCTTATTACCACTTAATGAACTGATAGATATTACATTTCACGCCCCACAGGAGGAGAAGTAGCCATTTTCTGTGCATGCAACACATTCGGGAGGGAGGGGAGAATATTAAGGAGAACATGTAACAAGTGTTAACAGGTGTTAACAGGAAGACTGTGCTCCCAGAGTACCTCAGCCAATAAGGGAACAGGGGGGGAACCATCTTCTGGCCAGGACTAGGGGATAAAATAAGGGCTGTGCCCCTCCTTTCTTGGAGAGAGATTTACCTTGGGATGAAATAGTCCCGGTTCTCTCTTCCTTATTCAGATAAAGACAATGGCCTTTTATAGATACACCCTCTGCCTCTGACTACTTATTGTTATAATGTTGCTACAGAGATATTGGGTGCCTCCAGACAGATTTTAAAAAACTGCTATCCCTTCCCAGGAGAACATGGCACCTGTCACTTCACAATTACGGGAGTTGATCTTTGAGGTGGACAGAGGTCAAGGATAAGCCGGCTCTATTCGAACACACATCCTGTGGTCACCTTCCCACTATCATGAAAACAAACTCCCTCCCTTCCCCACACTGCTCCTCCCCTTAGCCCTCTACCACACACACTCACTGTGCTGATGATACCTTCCCCACCCTGAGAGTGGATGGGGTTTGTTTGCCTCAGGATCAGGAAGGAAAGGGAGCAAGAGAAAATGGATACGTGTGCATGTGAGCAAGTGAGCAAACTGCAAAGCCCAGAAAGAAAATGTGCTGTAGAAGCCTAGATGTTGTTTGCTTTTTATTAGATTGTTTTACCCTTACAGCCTTCTTTCTGCTTAACTACCCTTCTCCCTCCCCCCGAGCCTGGATAGTGCGTCTGTTTGTCTGCAACTCACTAAGGTAGAGAGGTCAAGGTGCATGTCAGGGGTGAGGTGACTAGGGGGTGGGGTGTACTCAAATAGATCCAGGCTTGTGGGGAGGTTACAACATTCTTGACCTCTAAGCATCTAGAAGATTGACTCCCCTAATTGTGATGTGACCGGTGACATGTTCTGCTGTCACAAAGGGAATGCAAATTTTTAAGCATGTCTGGAGGTACACTTTATTGTTCCTCTCCAACTCTATTGACAGACTTGCCTGGTTAACCAGCATGTCTTCTGGCAATTTGTTATGGAGAGGATATGTATAAATTCTGTGTGTCAGCTAGATTGAGCCCAGTGAGTGCCCACAGGCTGTAATAAGGAGCATTTATGTACTTACCTCAATTCCACATTAAACAGGGGCCCAGGGGCATCCCTTCTATATGCTAGTGTGGAATTAGGGAGGCCCTGCCCTGTCTGCTCCAATCTGTGTGGGCATCCATCCTTGGAGAAAACTAGCCAACTAATCAGACACATTTGTCTGTGAATGGTCCTCACGTTTACCAGCCTGTGCCACTCTTTCCTTGCGGCTGCAATCGGTAACAATCGCAGAGGAGCATGTTCAAGCAGGGGTTTATTGCAGCCGATCATGTCAGTGCCTGTGATCAAACGTCCCTTTCATGACTCTGTGACCGGATGCCACTCCTGGAGGTTGGTAGTCCAGTCACATTAGAGGTCAGCAATCGAGCATGGCTGCCAATGCCAATGCACCTGTGTGGACATCACCTCCCTCACCCACTGACTGCAAACAACCAGAGGAAGAGCAAATGGTCATGCTGGTGGACACTTCAGGTAAGTTTCTGGTTGATGTTGGTAAAGGTGTGGAGCACGATTTAGTGCTCCAGATCTAATCAAAAGTTAGTGAACTTCTTGGGAGGCAGGGCACGCTTGGAGGCTGTAACAGCCTATTCCCCATCTGGCAGAACATCTGGCAGATGTTCTTTACCAGAAGTTCACTAATTATTGACTACCGGCTTAAGTGTGAATAGGTCTCAGCTCTGAAGCTCATGTAAGTATCAGGGACTGCTAACAGCAGTCTCAGTGCAGACAGTCTAAGGGCAGTGTGTCTCTACTCAAGGATGTATCATCTGTTCCTCCTGATCTCTTCCAGATCTGATCAGGTAAGTACAGAATAGCTTCAGGATACATTTTTCTGTACAAGCAGGCTTTTCCTGTGGGCTGGAATTGGAGGTGTGAAGGCCTATTAATCAATTTGAATCTGTTGTGATTAGATAAAGAGCAGGGGTACTTTACAAAAAGAGAGATAATAGTTCTTAAATTTTTTAACAGCATACAATGAATTAGCTAGTAGAATTTTAATGAGGTATTTCATTTTTTACTGACTTTACTTCCTGATTAATTTGCTGGTGGGAGGGGCAGATAATTTTTCTTTCAATCATTTTCAATATTGAAACATTTGGAGCATTTAATTCCAGGGGCAATCTTGTGATGTGAAAAGATAAAGCAATATCTTCATCTTTTATCTGGGAGATTAGAGAATCTCTTTCTTCAAACTTTTCAAGTTCCTCACATATGAGTGGCCTTCGTAGTACTGTGTGTAATATAGAAACTGCTTGTTAGTCATGCAAATTTCATTCATCTTATGAAGGACAATTTTATTGGATTAATTTTAACATATTTGAAAGTGCAACACAGGTGATTTTTTTTTAAAAAAAGGAATGTAGTCAAGTGATTAAATATGTTTAAAAGATAATGTGAATTATCTTTAATCAAACATTAAAAAACAATTGCAACTGTTGGATCTGAAGCTAGGAAGTAACTGGAGGAGGAAATGAACTACCCTGGCTTTGACTTCAGCCTAAAGGAAGTTTTAACTATGGATCTAAACCTGTCTCAATCTTATCTCTAACCTCCAGTATCAGCAGTGAACGATATTGCATCCCTCTCCAGATGACTGAGTTGTACTTTTCTCCTATCTTTATCATTATCAGTGCTTCTCTTACATGACAGTTCAAGCCATAATTTCCCCTCAACCTCTACCATCTAGGAAAGGCTGTCTAGAAAATAATGGCATCACAAAGCAGTCCCTCTTTTGCTCAACCCAAGTAAATAATGGAGAAGGACACCACAGTCAGTGGTATCAAAAATTACTGACGTGTCAAAGAAAATTGTTATCATGAGATGCTCACAAACAATGAACCATTTCTGCTTAGTTATCCACCTTGTCAACCCAGACAGCTTCTACCTGCAAACGCATATTGGCATGGGCTTAGATTGTTAGTATGATTCAGAACCACACAAAGCTGTGGGATCTACGCATAGTCTAAGCCTTGCCCAGAAAAGACCTTGGCTACTGCAATTGGTCAGACCCATGGTTCCAAATTTGACTCTTTCATTTTGTTTACTTGTCCCTTGTACTCTCGATTAAGAACAGCATGTCTGGATCCCCTTTTGCAAAATATGGCATTTTGGAATGCAGAGCAAAAAGTGAACTACCTTTTGCAGGGAGAGAATGCTCAGGCAACATTTAAGTTAGCTTTGTACTTGCTTAAGGCAGCCCGGCTCAGGAAACTTTTCATTGAGTCTAATGAAGTGCCTTGTAAGGGTGATGAGGATATGTAACTATAACATAAGTACAGACCTGATTTTACTCTTGTTTATATTGATTTTATTCTTCTATGGTTTTATCTTTGTATACTTGATATGGTCAAGCGACTAATCAATAAAGATCATTCATTCATTCATTCACTCTTTCAGGGACCAACATCTCTTTCAGACTTTCAAAACTACTGCCTTTCCTCAAGAAGACCTTACCTACTCTACTTCTGTGGTTCGGACAACTTCCCTACTCCCTTCATTGCCCCCACCCCCCAAAAAAGACTACAAGATCCCTTTCTGGGAAAATTTAATGCCAAACTATAGTGGAATTCAAACATCCAAGTAACAAAGTTGTTTATAAAGAGGTAGAACTCCAAACAGAAGGGGGACATCACAAATGCGTAGCTGGTTTACTGATTACAAGTTCTGAAGTATCCTTAAAATGCAGACACACTGTTGGGAGAACAGTTTCATTATTTAATTTGCCCTCCCTCCCCCCTTTTTTTATTTTTTGAGCTGCTATTACTGACAGACATATTAGCACTTCCTTTGTTAATATTTCAGGGCCAAATTATCTTTAATTGCCACATATATGCAGTCTGCGGGGGGAAGACTGAGAGAGAGAGAAATAATAAACTGCCTGACAACATTTGTGCAGATACTGTATGCCCTGCTTACACTGAAATTATCAAAGAGAACAGGAAAAGAAGGATTTATTATAAATTAATTAATCTAGATGGACCAAGGAACTGTGTTAGAACACCACATGGAGGGGAAATTAATGAAATACTCTGTTAATTATTTTCCTATGAGCTTCTGAACACCTTTAGTTCCATACCTTTTGCCTTGAGAAAATTAATAGACCACATGGTGAAGTTGGTATTAAAAGCTATAAATTTTATATGGTTATGCATAAGACAACTTATGGTTTTACTCTAACTAAGGGCCTTTTTGCAATAACTTATCTTGGACTGGATTAACTAATCCACTCTAGCTTGTTTTGGTATAAGCCCAATGGGTGTTGTCCACTTTGCGAAGGATAGAAAACTGTTGTCCCAGTCCAACATCAGTGGTAGTGTGGACACAAGTTCCCTTTTCCACTTCAAATAAAGCATACTTTTTCCACAAGTGCCACTCACCCTTCCTTGTGATTTGTCATTCTGACATCATGTTTAGTTAGTCCTGATCCATTGTAGATCTGTTTAATCAGGTCTTCAGGCAGGCTAAAGACCTTAGGCCTCTTCGCACTAGGGCAGTGGTTCTCAACGTGGCTAATGCCATGATCCCACAATGCAGCTCCCAAACGCCTCCGTGACCCCAGGGGCGGGGCCAGGGGCAGGGCGGGGGCTGGCTCCCTCACGTCCTGCTCCTCCCCCCTCCTCCTCGCGCTGCTGCCACCGCCACTGCGCGCTGCTTCCCTCCCCTCCCCTCCCCCGCCGGCGCAAGCGCTGTGGTGAAGCCACTGCCGCCACCGCATTGTTTGTGCCGACGGGAGCCTCAGTGACCGACCAACCCGCAGCCAGACTGTGGCCCTTCGCGACGCGCTCCGCCTCCCGCCCCGAATGCGTCGCCGCAGCCTGATCCAGCAACCGCCACCTCCGCCACCACGAGCCCGCGGGCGGCCGCGACAGCGCGGTGTCCGCCAGCTCCTCTGCCCTTGCCCCTGCCCCTTCCTCGGCCGCCGCCGCCTCCGTCCCGCCCAGCCCTGTTAGGCGCAGGAGGAGCGAACGCCTCCACTGCCGCCATTAGCCCGGACCCAACCCGGTGTCTCAGCCGCCTCGAAGGCAACTGCCACCCGCCGCCGCCGCCAGTGATCTCTCCTCACAGCAGCGACGGCGCAGTGGCGCGGCGGGGGACGTGGTGGGGGTGTGGCGGGGGGAAGCGGGGGGGGGGGCTGTGGGAGCTTTCGGCGACCCCCGCTGAAAAGGCTGCACAACCCCAAATGGGGTCGCGACCCAAAAGTTGAGAACCGCTGCACTAGGGCCTCTGAACACAATTAGGCAAGCTCTGGAACAGAGCATTCACTCTGTTGGGCGGGCAGTTCTGTCTGGAACCATTCCATTCCATTCGAGGGTGGCCTAATTGTGTTCCGAGTGTAGAGCATGAAATTGTGCTCTATCAACGGCCCAGCCCATTTCTGGCTGTCTTACATTCTCACTCTCCCCGTGGGACAGCTGTGGGCCCTCTCCACCCCTCCCCATGGCCTATGGACCCTTTCAGGCCCTCTGGCCAACAGCCCCTTTCGGGGGACGAGCAAGATCGGGATGGCCCGGCTTCGGGTCCCACGAGCTGTAGCCTACCCAATTGAGTTGGCTACAGTTTGCAGGGACCCCTTAGGCACTCACCCGCACACCCAGGGGCCTGTGCCACCCGCCAGGCCCACACATGATCACTCTGGTCTAATGTGGTGATCGTGCAGCCAGCCAGGGCGATCTTGCTCCTGGGGCAAGACTGGACCGTCTGGTCTTCGGCCTCCATGGGTGCTGTCACCTTGATCAAAGCAGCTGCACCCCCATCCAGGGCCACGTGCCTTTCCTCAGACGCACATGCACTACATACCTGGTCGCTGCTGGAGACCAGACTGGCTAGTTTGGCCTGCGGTGTTGTGCTCCTAAGCGCACCACAGCCTGTGATTGGTCAGCAACATGTACCTATGCAGAACACCTGGTTCAGTTGGGTTGGCTACAGCCTGCAGGACCCCAGGGATGGGCCGGAACCAGCCTGCCAGTCAATGTGCCAACACAGCCCAATGGCAGCAGGCCGGGGGGGGGGGGCGTTCTGCTCCCATGGCAACCTTTTTGGGCTAGGACAGTTGGCGTGGATTCCCCATTCATATGTAGGCAGGTAAGGGATGTGTGGGAATGCATCCTTACCTGCCTAGGTGTTAATAAGGAATCTGTCCCCACATACCCTAGCCTTACTGCACTACAGCCATTCTGCTGTAGTGCGAAAAGGCCTCTTGGGCCCTGTCCCCATGCAATTGAAAGTCTGCTGGAACTCTTCTTTTGCCTCTGAGCGGCCCCATTCCAGGCTTTACAAGGCGCTTAGGGAGCTTAGGAAAGTGAGACACCCACGATAAAATACGTGCACTTTAAAGAAGAGTTCCAGCGCTCTTTCGGCGATTCACGGGTTTTGCTCACTATATCTGCCTTGAGGACGCTCCGTGGCAAAAGGGGCGGGGATTGCTTGCCTGCACACACAGCCAAAAAGCATTCACACATCTGAGAAATGCAGCAGGTTCGCTTCCTTTCCTTTGTAAAAAGAGCCAGAATTGCTCGAATTGCAACATTGTTATCAAGTGATCTGTGAAAGCATTAAAAGAGAATGAGCGAAGGATCGCGCTGCCAATGCCTGCAGCCGCTGACTTTGCCGGGGCAGAAAGCCTTTTCTAACAGAGAACTGAGTGAAAGTAAGTGCTGAAAGTGAATGAATGAGCGATCATCTGCCTTTGCCAGGGGCGGGAAGCCGTTTCAGGAGACGGAGATCTGGCTATTTTTCCTTTTAACAAGAGAGGGGGCGGGGGGGAAAAGATGCCCGGAAAGAGAAGACGGCTACCATGGGGACGGAAAGTCCGTTTAGATTGTGGCTACCATGGGGACGCTTATTCCGGAAGTGGAGGGGACTTTTAAAGTCAGCTATAACAGAGTGGCGGCAGAGGAAGCCGAGAGGGGCTAATAAGTCTTTTGGGGACAGGGCCTTGTTTTGGATTATGGGAGGTATTCATGCCTTTGTGATCCAGAACTACTAGGGGCTGCTTTTCAGTTGTGTACCGAGCTCTAAGGCTAGGAATGAAGTTTGCATGGGCTGCAAAACTTGTGCAAACATCACAGCTGTGGGTGATGAGGAAACAATCAATGCTGATAGTACAGATGACATCTCCACAAGATCCAAATTAGTGGATCCAGTTATTCCAGATCCACTAATATGGATCAAAACAAGATGAGGAGTACAGGGCATTCATTCCACTTTAGTTACTTATGAAGGAACTTTTAGATATTTGCCGACTCTTCAAATAGAATGGATTTTCCTACTAGTATAAAGAATACTGTTTGTGTGATTTTTCATGTTCTGGGTCTTTCAAAGGCTGCTTCCACACAAAGAAAACTGCATGCCCCTGCGCTGATCAAGGCTACAGCTCACCTCCAAGGCAGCGAATCCACTTTCAGATGTAATCTAAATGCAGGCTACAATATAGGACTCTGGAGACACAGCAAGATCAGGGGTGACTTTCTGTGGTCATTTTCTGTACAGTGCAATTTAGTGTCAGATAAATAAATGGCCAACTTCCACAGCCATTTTCTGAGCAGAAATTTTCAAAATGCTGAACTTTTGTTACACTGCTTTGAAGACCCTTGAGGGCAGGAGCCATTCACGTGTGTATTTACATGTGTCATCTATGTATAGTGGGACCAGGCATAGATCCTGAAAGTAAAAATCTGTATAAATGGAATTCCAAATGCAAGGAGTGGAAACTGTTGAAATATCTATAGTTAGAACTTAAAAAATAATAATTCCCCTTAAAACATAAACTTGTGCATGCCTATCTACTTAGAATTAAATCCAATTATATTAATCTTTAGCACATTTATTTTCTTTTTAAAGAAGTGCAGTTATCCAGGAGAAGGTAATGCCCAGTGAAGAAAAGGACTAGATTTGTTCAGGATTTTGAACAAAACTCATAAGGGCCATGGCCTGCTTCCACATCTTCAGACCTGACTGTTCACACCATTTCATTTCTATTCGTTTTATCTGTGGACTTTCCATTCAGGAAAGTGTGACCAAGTTATTTTTAAAACTGCACAAACTGAGAAATTGTGCAGTGTACATTGTCACTGCCAAAGCATTATCAGTAGCCGTCAGTGAAATTCCTACCATAGCAATGGCAGCACGGCATGTTAGGGCTATCCAAATCTCATTCTGTCATTGATCAGTTCGCATACCCCAAGTGACCTTGGAAGGTTATCATACTTTGTTAGCTTCCATACACAGAACACTGTCTTACATAGGGATGTGCATGAATATTTGTAACATTCAAAATTCAGCCAAATTCAGATGTTCGAACTTGAATCCAGTGTTACGATATTCGTATGCTAACATTCGAACAAATACAAATGTTTCCAGACAATCGTACAAATAGTTCAGACATTCGTTAAGCTGGGAATCTATTTCTATCAGATACGTAGCTGTTCCTATCAGATACATAGCTGTTCATATATGATATGTATCTGTTCATGTCAGATATGTATCTATTTGTTTCAGATAAGTATTGAATGTTGTACAAATACACGCAAATTAGATTCGTATCGAATAGAATTTTACCACATTTGGATGCAATCGATTAGTATGAATATAGATTCATCCTAGAACACATGAGCCCTGTCCTATATTTTATTCCACCTCATTTGGGGGTCTGACTTTGAGACCATTCACCCAGGGATTCATTGCTGCTGCTGTTGTTGTTGCCTTCATCTTTCCAGAAATTCCAGATTGGAATAAGATTGGAGAAGAGACAACAGCACTGATTGGGAAGTTGGGGGCAAGTGAACAGATTACTTGGAGTATTTCTGGAAGAAGGGTCAAGTGGGAAAGCAGAATGAGGAAGAAGAAAGAGCAGCAGAAAGCAGGTGTAATTTGAGTTCTGATGCTAAACTGCCAGGGACAGAAAGCTTGAGGTTATGTTTTGCAGTTATGAGGACCTTGTATGCCCACATGTGACCAGCATAACCCTTGTTCTGCGGTGGATTCAGACCCTCCTATCCCTCAGACAGACATTTTCTCTGTCATCCGGATGCAAATCAAACAATTGGCAAAAGAAACTCCATTCCAAGAATTTTCATGCCAAGAAAGACATAGGCCCCAAACACATAGGAACACTCTGGGACCTAGTATCTAGAAAGCTTCTTTAAATCATCTTACCAAAACTCCCAGAGTTCTTGGTCTTTTCTGCACTAATCTTTGGTGTGGAACATGGGCCTCCTGATCTGCATGATAATGCAGATCAAGGAGGGCCCACCTCCATTAGTCCAGCTCTTTCTGCACAAGATGGAACCAGATCCAGATTAAGAGGCCCTTAATCTGGGTCCATTGTAGATCTGATGTATTGTGTCTACAAACTGGACTAAAAGCACATGGTATGTCTCTGTGATCCAGAATTGCTGGATCTAGTGGTGTACCATAGCATGTCGCCGAAAATCACTCTTAATTATTAGGGGGTGGCTGCAAAGCTTGCACAATCCAACCCTCATCTTCACATGATCCAGATCAATAGATCCAGTGAATCCAGATATACAGTATTGACCTGGAGTCTAAAGCTGTTAGGTGAAATACCAACAACAATGAAGAACTCAGTGTATAGACTCAGCTACACAACTAGTTGAATATAACTAGGTCATACTTTTTTCCAGTATGAAGATGGAAAAATTTATCACAGAGATCTTCGGAAAGGAAGTAAACTTAATTGTTCACCTGACTGCTGAGAAAAGACTCCTGAGATATAAGCTACAGATTTGTTGTTTGTTTTCTCCCAACTTTGACTAGACAGCTGAGAGACTACACTGGCTAATTAAAGGAAGGAAAAATACAGAGCGAAGGTAGAATGAGATCAACCGATAAGCTTTCTGCCTAAAGAAATGAACTGGTGTGGCTTCCCGTGACGTGAAGGATAGCGTCATCACAGGTCAAACTTCTACAGGGATTCTTTTTAAAGGTAAATTTAATCTCAGCCTAAACCTAGATACCAGGTTTGTTTTGTTTATTTTCTAAGTTACATAACCCAGTCAGCTTTTGCTCACATCTTCCCTGTGTTTCTGTAGAATTTCTCCCAGGGCGTCATTAACGAAAATCTGGATAGGATTTAGAGACATCTTAGATCAGGACAATGGCCTGCAGAGTTCATTGTCTTATTACAGTCATCTGTTGCAGCTTTTTCTCAGCATTTCAGGTGACTATCTCAGAACTGAATTTCCTACTAGCTGTCACCAACCTGCCTGTGCCTTAAGATCCAACGATGAGGCCCTCCTGGTCATCCCACCACCTTCAGTAGTGAGGCTGGTGGGCACCCAGGAGAGAGCCTTTTCGGCGGTGGCCCCCAGACTGTGGAATGGTCTCCCACTCGAGGTATGCCATGCCTCTTCCTTGTATTTATTCAGGAAGGCAGTAAAAACATACCTCTTTGCCTTGGCCTTCGGCTGAGGTTTTTATTATCCCCTCAGTTACAGCCACAGTCACTATTAATGCACTAGGGAGTGCACAGTTTTAAATTTGTTGAATTTTTAAGGTGTTTTTAAATGTGCATCTTGCTTTAATCTGTACCTAGTTTTAATGTATATCCTGTTTTTAATCTGTTGTAATCCGTTGTTACCCGCCGGAGACCTTCGGGTATGGGGAGGGATAGAAAAGTAAATAAATAAATAAAATCATATCCATTCTATGGTTTTAGGCATCAGGGCATCGTTTTAAAAAACTGGTCTTAAAATTAGGTAAATTCAGTCTCAGATGAATAATACACAACAGATTCCACTGTTTTATTGTTTATTCAACAACAATGAAACCAAAATGGAAAAGCCATGTGTGAAAAATTAAGTACACCCCATGAAATCAACAACTTGTAGAAAGAACCACCTTTTGCACCAATAACATTAAGTAATCATTTTCTATATGGCTATGTCAGTCGCTCACATCATTCTGTGGGAATTGTAGCCCACTGTTCTTTACAACACTGCTTCAGTTCATTGAGGATTGTGGGCATTTGTTTACAAGCTCTCTTAGGATCCCACCACAGCATTTAAACTGGATTGAGGTCTGGATTTTGACTGGGCCCCTGCAACACCTTGGTTGTTTTCTTTTTCAACTATTCTGTTGTAGATTGTGCTTGGGATCATTATCCTGTTGCATGACCCATTTTTGGCCAAGCTTTAGTTGTTGGATAGATAATGTCAGTGGGGTAATGGGGTGTCAGGTACCCCCCCCCCCCGTTGGTAATACATCATTCGCAGAGTTGCGCTTCTGTGCTGAAAAGACTGGTCTCTGTGTCCCTCAGCTTGCTGGCTGTCAGCTTCCTTCAGAGCTGTCAAGCACTTCAGCACTTCGTTCTTCCTTCTGCTCACAGCTTAAGGAAACAGACAGAGACCGATTTCTCTTTGCAGAGGCTTTGTTTATTCTTGTAGTGGTTACATCGTAGCGATTGCATTTCTCTCTCCCTCTCCAGTCTCGAACAATCAACTAAGGGCAACACACAGCTGTGTGTGATCACATTTATATACTTTCCTTATCAGAGTTGGTGACTCACTTCCTGAGTGTTGCACAATCCTGTGCTTCCCCTGAACACTGTGTTGCACAAACTTGAGCAATTCTTGCACAATCCCTGTGTTGTAATCCTTACATCATTCAACCTTCAGCAACTTGTGATAGTCTGGTGATACTTGTGACACTTAGTTACCTTTCTGCACACATCACTACATTTTCTTTATATGGGCTTTTCCAGCCTAACATAGATAGCCCCACATTTGACTCTAGAATACTTTGGTGTACAGAGGAGTTCATAATCGACCCAGTGACTGCAACGTGCCCACGTCCTGTGACTGAAAAGCAAGGCCAAATCATTATTCCTCCACCGCCATGCTTGACAGTTGGTATGAGGTGCTTCTGCTGATCTCTGAGCACTGCAGGGTCTCACCCTGGAGTGAATTTGCTTTGACATCCACTCCTAGGAAGATTGTCAACTAGAGATGTGCACAAAGCCAATTTCCCATTCGATTCAATGAGAATCAAATGGGGAAATATTCAGCTTCCATCGAACCCCTCCTTGAATTTGGCTTCATGTGCAAACAGCCAAGAATGTTAACAAATGAAGGAACCCCCCCACACACACATACAGCCTTCCTTGCCCCCCCTCACCTGCTGCTGCTACCACCTCCATTTTCACACTCACCTGCCACCAAAGTACATCTTCCAGAGTTGCGCATGCACTTCCCCACCCAGAAACCACTGTAATTTCCAGGTTAGGAGGTGTGTGTGCAGCTCTGGAAGGCCTACTTTGGTGGTGGATGAGTGAGAAGATGGCAGCAGAAGATGCAGAAGGTCAGATCGATTCACGGGCAAATGGGAGTCTACAAAAATAGGCACCTTTTGATTTGCTCACAAATGTCAAAATTCCTATGAATTCCTATGAATTTCAAATGGCACAAATATTTGTGCACATCCCTATTGTCAACTGCCTCGAATGTTTTCCACTTGTGAATAATCTCTGACATCCCAACAATAGGAAGGGCACATTCCAGTTTTTAAGGGGCAAAAACCTGACCTTCAAAATAGAGTGGTTTGATGTTGCTGCTTCTCCCAAAAAAGCACAGAGTGGCATGACCCCCAAAGCGTTAATTATCGGTGTTCCATACCATGTCTTGGGGAGGGAATGCCTGGCCTGACCTGGCCTGGCAGACAGGTGTGATCTGAGTACCCAGGTTCCTGATGCATTTTCCTTTATGGAATGGTGCCCGGTAGGGATTTCAGGAGGGAGAGAATGTGACATAGAGCATGCTGCTTCAATGAGATACATTCTTTTCTTTTTTAAAAAAAATGCCCACTTCTGAGGTGGAGGAGAAGCTGAACATCACTTCTACTCTTCTATTCCCCCCTCCCTTCATGTCCCTTCATTGCTCTGGGCAGCAAACTTGCGGACTAAAAAAAAACCTTGGGAGACTTGCACTGGTTCTTATTACATTATGGATATCTTGTAACAGGAGTCTTCCATCCATATGCTGGTTAAAACTATGGCAGGCTCCACCCAGGGCTTGCTGTTGCTGTAGGCTGTACTACAGGAGGACATGGATGGCAGGTCCTTTTCCCAAGATATACTCCAGAATAAGCCCCAGTGCAGAAAGCGCCATTGTTTCTATTCTTTGTAAGGATGCCTACAAGATATCCTCATCTTAGCTGCAGCTCATTGATTTGTGTGTATGTGTTTGATAAACTAGTCAAAAACTAATATAGAGTACTTATTTTACAATAAGAAATAAAGTTACAGAGAAAATCCTACTTTGCCAACAAAGAGGTGAGGAAAATGTGACCTCTAGTTTTACACTTCCTGCAGTCTCTGGAGGAATCCAATGCCCTCGTTGGTCCCTGACAGAACATTGGATAGGCAATCTCCTTCAGGCAAGATGTGGCTTTCATAACCTCTTCTTAAAGCATCATCTCAGGTTCTGAGCTAGAGGCTCCTGTGCTCAAAGGAAACAAGCTAATCCAGGGTCTCTGCTTTATTTCCAGTCTAGTCAGTGTAGAGTCTCACTACCATGAGGATAGCAACTGCGCTCACTTTGATTTTAATTCTTACTTTTTTGTTCTCACAGCCATCTGAATTTCAATGAGGGTTCAAGGAAATGCAGTATCTCCATTTCAAGAAAATATCCTCCTTTCCTGAGATGTGTGTTACTCTTAAAACAGCCAGAAAGAGAGGAAAGGTCTTCAGTGTTTTGAGTTCCCTGCAACTGAAATCCACTATCTCTCAGTTTGCAGCCCTGTCCCAGTAGAACTCATTCATGTATATGTTTCTGAATTCAAATTGGAACTTGTTTCCAAATTGTATTTCAGTAACATTGCAATCTGAAGGAGAAATCCACTAATCCCTGGGAGGACAGCTGAGGGAGCATAACCTGCTATGGACTTTCTCTTCTGACAAACTCTGCCCCTGTCTTGGGTCCATTGGTGACTCTATACCAGCAGCAGAACCAAAAATGGTGCATTATGGGAAGTATCAGCTCTACTTAAGTAGAAGTTGTGGAACTTCAGAATGCCAAGCCTAAAGATTCTTTGCTAAAAGAGGTCTGGAGTTATGCCAGTTTTGTAACTATGCCAGACTTTAGAGTTGGCACAGTAAAATCCTTCTGTACAAAGAATGAGGAAAGATTTGAGTAAGCTGCCCCAGCCTCCCCAACATCTCATTTCACCTGTCTTTTTTCTTTACTTCATTTTCAAGGGTGATTTTCAAGAGGCACAGAGAAAATAACAAATGTACATTGAGTAAACAAACATAATAGAATAGTTAAAAAAAAACAAGCACAAGGACACACAGTATCTAAAAATGCAGTGGAAGAGAGAAGAAGCCAGAGAGAGAGGACCCTGATCATGGGTTGGGATGAGATGTGATGACCCTAACCATTGGTGTCCTTCAAATCAGCACTGCTGAAAGGGGCAACCCAAAGGTGGGCTACCAAAATGGTTAGTGCTCTGGAAAGCATGTCCTACAAGGAAAGATTGAAGGATCTAGGAATATTTAGCCTACAGAAGAGAAGATTGAAAGGATGATCATGGTCTTCAAGTACCTGAAGGGCTGTCACAGTGCAGAGGGATTGTCCGAGTAACAAAGGTATGAAACTTCAAAAATAAAAGTAGGGTAGTAAGGAACTATAATTGTATTTAAACTATATCCTAGGCTTCATCCTACAGATCAATACAGATTAGATATTAGGAAAAACTTCCTAACAGTGAGAGTAATCAGTCAATGGACTAGGTTGCCACGGGAGGTAGTGAGCTTTCCTTCACTGGAAGTCTTCAAGCAGAGGCTGGACCTACATCTGTCTGGGACGGGATGATTTAGGAGATCCTGCATTGAATAGAGGGGATGGACTTGATGACCCTAGTGGTCCCTCCCAACTCTATGATTCTATGATAACCCCACTCTTATAAACTTATTAATATAAGAAGCTTTCCTGTAAATACCTGGACATTCAAGGGAATACGTTATTGAGTCACAGGGTGTTTTTCCACTGTCACTAGGAGTACCCATTAAGTACCAATAATGGGTACAAAAATGCCATTACGTACCCATTAATGGGTACTTAATGGGTACTTCTAGTGACAGTGGGAAACCACCCACAGTCTGCTACCCTGGTCAAAATGAGGCAGTTTCCAGATAAGAAATAATGGATGACATAGGATTGGCCTGCCTCAAAGGCGGTTGAGGATGACCTTTTTGCAGAATGGGATTTCCCACCCTGAGATTACCTTGCAACAGCCAAGTTGACAAAGGGGAAGCATCAAAACGTTGTGATGTCCTTCATGAAGATTCTAAACCCAGATTTCTAGGCTGGGTATAGCATACACAGTCCAGCTTCTGGTTCCATTTCTGGTCCCCATAATTCAGTGGTCTGGACAAAGAATTCAGCAATCCATACAAACTTCCACGTACAGAAATATTATGGGTAGTGAGGAAGGCCGCTTTAGAGCTTTGGTGACTTTGGCTGAGGTTGGCCCCCATCAAGGCATGATTCAGTGTTGCTCTCTCCATCAGCCCTCATCCTGGCTCCATGTGGATGAAGCCTAGGATATAGTTTAAATAAAATTATAGTTCCTTACTACCCTACTTTTATTTTTCTCACTGTTACAAATCCCAGATTCCTTTCATGGGCCTCTCAGGCAATCAGTCTCCTCATCTGCCCCCCAACAAGATGTCTGGGGAGAAGGAACCCTAGGAACCCATCAAGGGCACTTGAAGTCCATTGTGCAAGGAATGGCACCAAGGCTGCTTCCTTGGACACCTATGAGACCCAGGGCCTTTTTGCATACGCCGCCGAGAACGGATCTAAAAGATCGGTTTTCTGGCAAAACGTTTTTAAAGGGGAAACCATTCCAAACAGGAACGGTTTCTCGGAGACTCCGCGCGTACGCACACGCGTGGGGCAGCGGTGGCAGGGCCGGATTTGGAAACGGTTTGGGGTGGGTGCTGTGCGAGTGCACCAGCACCCATCCCAAACCAGCCCTGCCTAGCTGTCAGAGAGGCAGAGTGCATGCTCTGCCACTCTGACAGGTGGGCGATCTGGCAGCCTGCGCCATTGGCTCCTTCAGGAGCTCCCAATGGGAAGGCGCCAGCTACCCTCGCAAGGCTTCCTGGGAAATGTAGGCAGTGGCGCGCCTAGACTCAATGGACGCCGGCCCTGCTGCTCTCACAGTCACCCCACCAGTGACCAGGTAAGAACCCCAAAAGTGGCCATGGGTGGGGTGCGGGGTGGCAGCTGCAGCTTCCCCTGGAAAGAGAAGGGGCCATGGCCCTTTCTCTTCCGAGGGGAAAGACGCAATCGGCTGTGAAACCTTGGAGGGGGGGCGGGGGGTTTCTACTTTGGCTTCCCTGGCAAAGATAAGGGCCATGCCCGCTTTTCTTGCCAGGGCAAAGCCAGGGAGGGTGGCAGCCGGCCGCACCATGGCCAGCTGTCAAACAGGGAGCATGCGCTCTCCCTGTTTAACAACTGGGCATGCGCCGGCAATCCGGCTTTTCCCCCTCCGGTGTGGAAACGTTCGTTTCCAAACCGTTTTCAGGGGGAAAGCCAGATGTAAGACCTGATTTTTTCAGGTCTTACATCTGGGTAGGATTTGGCGGCAAAACCGGTTTAAACAACCTTTTTTACCTGCCGATATGCGGACGCGGCTTCCTCAAAGGGGTCCTAATTCTGTCCCTTATGTGGAAGCCAGGTCTAAATCCGTTCCACATCTGGCTCTAAATCCGTTTTTAGAGCCAGTGCGGAAAGGCCCCCAGAAACCCTGCTACTGCTCATGGATATGGGCTGGGGCAATTGCCTATGAGTACAGAGGCCAATGTTGGGCTTCAGGCCCAGCCTTTGTTGATAAAAATGGAGACAAGGAGTGCCTTGAAGGGTCATGATACTCTGGCAAAGACACCTGCCCTAGTTGCCCCCCTCCACTAGGTCAAATGGATACACAATCTTTGCCTCTCTCACACACACTCAAACAAAATTAATGTCTAAAGTGAATTGACATCCCTTCTGAAAAGCAGTTTTGGGCCCTTTCTGCAGTTAATCTGGATCATGGTCCTCCTGATCTGCATGTTAATGAGGTGTAAAGATGCCCCATCCCTATTGGTCCAGCTCCATCTGCACTGGACAGAGCCAGATCTGGATTCAGGATGCCCTTAATCCAAATGCATAGTAGACCTGTTTTGTTGGATCTACAGCTAGACCAAGGGCCTTGTTCCCCATCAAGAGAGGCAGGCAGACAGCATGCCTCCATGTTCCAGAACTTTGCAGGGTTTTTTTTTTCCTGTGATACACCCTACCACACTGCTGAAAAGCACCACCCCAGTCTCTGAGGCTGGGAATGACAGTTCCTAGAGGCATGGGGTTGGGGGAGACACACAAAGCTCACATGAGTTTCACAGCCACAGGGAGAAATAGGCTGGAACACAGCACTGATCTAGCCTATGCCTCCAAGTAACCCAGATCACTGGGCCTTCATGTAAGCCAGCCAACTGGGACCTAGGTAAGTGCATGGATATTTGTTACTTTTGATATCCGTACAAATGTGGACATTCGTATACGAATTGAAGGTTACAGCATTTGTACATTGACATCCGTATTCATACGAATGCTTCAGAACATTTGTGAAACGGGAAGGTGGGAAAGAGGCTGTGGCAGTCACATCTGCATCAGATCCATAATTCCTTCAACATGGATTGAGAGCAGATTCAAAATGAATTCAGGATGGATTTGATGCTTCCAGAGTGGATATGTTACAAGATACATATCGTATATGTATCGGATGCATATGTGTTCATCTCAAATGTTCATATGAATACATATCAAAACATTCGCATTGAATAGAATCCTACCACATTCAAAGGGGATCTGTTCGAATAAGTACAAATTTTCTTACATTCAATTCATTACAAACTGAATGCAAACAAACCCATTCATGCAGAGAGTAGATGCTTAGGTATGCAATGTTCTTCTCCTAATAGTACTACTACCACTATTAGATTACCACTACTCTTATTACTGCTATCACTATTATTCTTACTACAAATTTTCTCCTTCTTCAGTTGTGCATTTAGGTATGTTTCTTTTCTTTTTTTTAAATCTGATTTTGCTTTATTGCATTTGAATTAAATTTGAAGCAGCAGGTTCCATGGATTTTAATCCCTCACCCATCCTTGTTATTTGCCCTGGGGTGGTTTGGTGGAGGACAGGCTACAAATAGAACAAGCACACTTATTTTATTTTAAACTGGCTCCAGGCTATGCTCTTTTAGCCTGCAGAATACTGTACATGATTTTTAGAGGGGGCTCACTGAATGGAAGTGTTATTATTGCTTACCAAACAGTCCATGAGACCTTACAGATAAGGATTTGAAGTGCATTAAAATGAGTTCATAGTACAGATGTGCACATATCGAATCAAATGTAAGAAAATTCATATTTGTTTGAACAGATCCCCTTCGAATGTAGTAGGATTCTATTCAATATGAATGTATTCATACAAATCCATACAAATATCCGATATGAACACATATGTATCAGATATGTATCCCATAACATATCCACTCTGAACCCATAACATACCCGCTCTGAAAGCATCGAATTCACCCTGAATCCACTTTGAATCTGTTAGTTTGAGCCAGTTTGGTCTAGTGGTTAGGGATCTGGACTCTTATCTGGGAACACCAGGTTCAATTCTGCCCCCCCCCCATGAAGCCAGCTGGGTAACCTTGGGCTAGTCACAGCTCTCTTCTGAGCTCTCACAGCTCCACCTACCTCACAGGGTGTTCTTTTGTGGGAAGAAGAATAGAAAAGCTTTGTCAACAGCTTTGAGTCCCCTTAAAATGGATGGAAAAAATGGGGTCGAAAAGCCAACTCTTCTTCTTCATCATCATCCATGTTGAATGGACTCTGGTTCCATTGCAGATGTGACTGGTGCAGCCATTTCCCCACCTCCCCAGGTTCACAGATGTTCTGAAGCACTCATACAAATGTTATGGATCATTTGTACAAATACGAATGTCAATGTACAAATAGCGTAACATTCGATTCATATACAAATGGCCAAATTCACGCGAATTTGTACGAATAATGGATGTTACGGCTATTTGTGCACATCCCTAGTTTATAGTGATCTGATACTAAGACACAAACAGTGTCTGTGCCAGCTGAAGCTACTTGTCTTAAAGAGACTTAAGGAACTCCTCATTGAAGGGCGTCTGGCCAATGGGAAGCTGTGGTGCAGGCACATGCGCACATGCTAGGCCTCCTGCTGCCAGAAGAGCCCCGGCAGCAAGCAAAAACGTGCAATTGCGCTTTCACGGGTGAAGGGGAACCCGGGGAAGCCGGCTGCCGTCCTCCTCGTTGTGGCTTCGATGGAGCCAATCAAGGAGGCCAGGAGGAGGGCCCAGCTGTCAAAAAGGAAGAGCATGCGCTCTCCCTCTTTGACAGGCTTGGCACGCGCCAGCAATTCAGCTCTTTCCCTGCCGTTGTGGAAGCGTTTGCTTCCAAAACGGTTTCAGGGGAATTTTTTAGGTCTTACATCTGGGTAGGATTTTGGTGGCAAAACCTGTTTAAGAAATCGGTCTTGCACGCCAAATCCGGACATTACTTCCCAAGGGGTTCCTAATTCCGTTCCCTTTGTGGAAGCCGCATCTTAATCCCTCCCCGAACTCGTTCTAAATCCATTTTTAGAGCCAGTGCCGAAAGGGCTGGGATTAAATGATTGTTTTCCAATGACTGAATGGGGGTACAACCTTTGCACAGCAGGCTGAGAGTTATTGGGACAGTTTTGTCATTTGGATACCCCTTAAGCTTCAGTGAGGCCAAGCAAACTGTAGAAGAACAGTCAAAATGTTTTAAAATTTGCCTTTGGCTCTGCAAGTTTGCACCAGTTACAGAACCTCTGACACCAATTCTTGATTAGCCTGCTAGACCAGTTATCTCAACCTTTGCCACTCACTCTTATGCATAAAATCAGCAGTGCTGCTTGCAAAACGGCTGAGAGAGCCACTGTTGGGAATATGAATGCCTCGCTGTTTGCCATGTTCCAGCTGTTCTGTGTGTGCATTTGCTTGCTAGTATGCCGAGCATTTGCTAAATGTTCATGGTGCCTCATATATTTTATGTATTTTTAACAATATAGCCCTGCTTTCTTAGAAAAGCTGAAATCATTAGGGGAGCATTGATGTCTAATGCACTCGTGCCTTTATAGGAGGAGGAGGTTTATGTTTATTGCAATATGTTTCTATGGATCAGTGGAGGTGCCTAGCTAAGCAGTATTTTAACTGTGTCATTTGAAGAAATGACAAGCTTTTTTGTTGTGTTGTTTTTCTTAATAATACCATAATCAAATATGGGCTCATCACATCTCTGGGGAACTGGGAAGGTGAGGAAATAAAACCATGTGTAAGAAACAGCAGTTTGCATTCTGCACGAAGAGTTTTTGCTAACACCCCTGGATGTGGAATGTTCAGCTTGTTTCTCCATAAATCTTCCCCATATTGAGGATCTATACTAAATGTAACTAGAACACATTACCTGATATCATTTGAGATGCATGATACAATTCAGGTGAAATTACATTTGAGTGCTAAAGAAAAACCATTCAGAGCACAGAGCACAATACATAAGTGATTGTTAGGTACCACCAAGTCATAGTTGACTCCAGGACCCCTTCTGCACTTACCTCAGGTAATCTGTATTAACTAGATCTGTATTAGCTAGTTCCGGGTTAGCTAGACCCGGATCAACCACAGGCAGAGCCATCTGCGCTGATTGGGTTTTAGAACAGCAAATCTGTGCTAAAGAGTGCTAGCACAGATGTAGATCACATTTCTGATCTGGATCTACTCTACTCTCATGCAGACAACGTGTTCTTAGCAGCTCTTCAATCCAGATTGTTGTGCAGATTAGGGATGTACACGAATATTTGTAGGCATTCAAAATCCGATTGAATGTGCTGAATTTCGACATTTGAACTTGAACAGAATGTCCCAAAATTCGAATGTTAACATTAGAATTGAATTTCAAATTTTGTTCAAATGATCCAGACATTTGTATATGTACAGGTTCGTAAACAATGCGTACTTGAATATCCACATCTTTATTTATTTATTTATTTATTTATTTATTTATTTATTTATTTATTTATTTATTATTTACACTTATATCCCGCCCCATACCCGAAGGTCTCTGGGCGGGTTACAACAGATTAAAATAGAATATACATTAAAAGACATTAAAAGTTCAACAAATATAAAACAGTATACAATATGTTTAAAATAACAGTGTGTGTACTGAGAGGGAACATAAACAGCTTAGCCAAAGGCCAGGGTAAAGAGGTACGTCTTCACTGCCCTCCTAAATGTATATAAGGAGGGGGCATGACGCACCTCGAGGGGGAGGCTATTCCATAGTCTGGGGGCCATCACAGAAAAGGCTCTCTCCCGGGTGCCCACCAACCTCACCCCATCCGTATGAATTTATACGAACCCGTACGGGATGAAAACGGGTTCCATATGGGACAACTACGGGATGGATCTGTACAGATGCATATGGATGTGGGGAAGATGGATACGTGCACATACAAATGTTGTCAACATTCATATGTGCAGATTCGAATCAAAAATTTGAACAAATAGATTGAAATTTGGTTAATACGAATCGAATCTTGCTTAATATGAATTTAAAAGACTTGAATCGGATTTGGGGGTATTCAATTTGATTCAAATAGAATGTCAAAAAAACATTTGTGCACATCTCTAGTGCAGATGACATGTTTTTAGCAGTTCTGTGATCCATATTAATAAGTAAGTACAGAAGGGTCCGTGGTTAACTCCATGGGCAGCGCTATGCTGTTTTCTTGGCAGAGACACAGAAGTGATTTGTCATTGCCTCCACATGTGGAGAGGCAGAGGATCAAACCGGCAACCCTCTGCTTTCCAGGCAATTTGTTCTACCATTGAGCTAAAGCCACTCATACCATAAGTGACACTGAATGCTAATGAAATCCTTAAAATTTCCCCAGCCTGAAATAATATTAGAGCAAATCTCAGAGTTTAGGTTCAGGAAAATCAACAGACAAGTTAAGTCACTATGTACTTTTCAAGAAAAAAAATTAATAAGGCTAACACAATCTTTGAAGGGGGTTATATACATTTCTAACTTATTTGTATAGAGGAAGACTATTACTACTATTTGATTTTCTTTTTCCCAGAAAACAATGCAAATATCTGTGGTATAATTGGATTATTAAGAAAAGTTACTGTTCATTTATTGGCAGAAAAAACAAACACCCCCTCTGTTTTTAAAAAGGCATCTAAATGTTGAACTCAAATTGGAACAGCTAAATGATAACAGGGGAAATAATGTGAATGTTAAACATAAGAAGAATAAACTGGACCACTGCTGTTCTATTTACTCTTCAAAACTAATATTCCAAATATTTAAAGTACGTGTGAGCCTACCAAGTAAATAAGGACTCTGGAATAAAAGTCATTAAGGAACAGAGAGTACTAGAACTGAAAGAATGTGAGCATGTGTGCAATTATGAAAACCATAGAGTAAAGTACAAATGAAAAAGGAGATATTAAGTGTCTAGGTCAGGATGTAACTGTGGGTTGCCTTTTTTACTAAATTCATGGACTGGGCACCTCAAATGTTGTTGAATAATACATCCATCATCTCTTTGGTTGTGGTAGCTGAGCCTGATGAGGAATGGAATCCAATAAAACCTGGGGGATCATTTGTTCCCCAACCCTGATTTAATGGATCCATACTTTTCCTCTCAAGAAATATCCAAGACTTGTCTGAGAAGAAGACAAATCCACTTTGATCTCATATGGTTAACATGATGTTCTCATCTAGACATATACAAGCATAGCGGGTCTATTATTTGGTGTGATTGGTTGCCAGTTATAAAGACCGATAATTGTCTAGTGTGGTTTTGTGAATATTCCCCCATGCAGCAATTGAATCAATGGAACCAATGGAATCCAGGCAGTCACTGAACTCATGGTCACACAGCCCTATAAATTTAAACTATTTCTGGCATTGTAATTAGAAAAAAAAATAACACTGTGCACTAACGGGGCAAGTTTCATGTTCATTTCTCAGCATCTCTGGATTAAGGATATTGCAACTCCATCTCTACAGTTTGGAAAATACAAGGTGGTTGCCTACTGATAGTCAGAACTAAGCAACTATTCAATTCCCATTTAGAAGTGACACTGCTGGGATTCCCAAAAAAAACCCATTTCAGCAGCATGCATTGTTACACCATTCAAATAGATCCCCCAGTAAACCAGAACAGGGAGGTATGGACCTTCTGCACACATCCATGATCTGGATCACCCCTGCTGGTACATCAGTAGACCTGCTTAATCAGGTCCAACAGCGATCCATGTGTGGATCATACTCTGTCTGATGCAAATTATGCTTCAAATACGCTTCAAATGTCCAGACATTCATTTTTCTTTATTTGTACGAATATGGATTTTTGAATATTTGATTTGTTATGAATCAAATGTCAAAAATTGCATTCATACACACCCCTAGCTCTAACATACCCTACTAACACACAAGGAAAAGACTACAGAATTGTCTCATCTGGGATTAAGTGCCTAATTTCTCTTAGTACCACTGCACAGTTTTAGACCGTGTAATCTGTTAGGCTATGTCTAGAACAACAACAGAAAGTTTTCATTTATTAAAAAGAAATAAGCTAAGTTTTACAGCTACTGACAGTAGAACAAAGACAGTGAATAATAATTTCTAAAGATCACCACTTATGCCACCATAAGATCTTGAGTATTATGGAAGAGGGGGGAGAAAGGTTGGCATCACAAAAATGTATTGTCTACCAGTGAGATAAAATTAAACAACAAAAGGTGAAAGAGTTCTTAAGGTTACTCCAACAGGCCTGGCCCAACAGACTAAAAGATTCCGATCCCCACAAATTTGTGCAAAATGTTCACAACTATACATTTTCAGCTCAGCATTAATTATATATTGTTTTCTCTTTCTTTTCTCTTTCTCTTTTATTTTTTGTGGTTCAGAGTCACTGTGAAAAAATATACTGTATTTTTTTAAAATGTACACATTTAAAAGAAATGAATTAAAATACGCTGTTTAACCTTGAGCATACAAAATAACATAATTTGTTATTTTGAATTAAACCAATTACCTTAAGTCAATAATGTATGTTGCTTGCTGTCAAGGACTTTCAGGAGCTGGCTGGGCCTGGGTTGGTTGGTTTTGTAATAAGATACAAACACTTATACTTTCCTGAAATACTTTCACAGTTTTTTTTTTTATCTTGGAACAAAAACAATGAATCAGCTGTATTAGCTTACAAATGGTTTAATTTTTAAAATAAAAAAACATTCACATTCAATTTTGCATTGTTTTGAAAAGAAGAATACTGTATTTTTCATTGAGGAAAAAAATCACTTTCCGTGGGCAAAAAACACAGTAAGACACAAATATTCATCAAACTGTTCGTGGTCACAAGTGGCAGGCTGATCAAGTTTTGAGATATATAGACAACCACATGTTTGTTTTGATACAAGTATTTGTGAACACAAATTATTTGATTAAATTTTCAAATGCAAATCAGATTTTACCCATCTCTAGTTACCGGTGAAATTTCTTGTTCTTTATTACATCTGTCTCAGTATCTCTTGTTTCTCCTTACAGTACACAAAAAGAAACCTGAGCTCCCAGTTCTTGATGTCTTCCTTGTTTGCTTCTCTCATAAAGTGGCTCTTCTATACACGATTGTATTGTAACAGCAACACAAAGGAAAGTCATATATCTAGCTTCCTCCTACCCTTATTGAGTAATCCATAAACTGCACTGCAGGTCAAGGGATTCTCAAAGGTAAACCATAGCAGTCATTGGCCCTTTCTGCACTTACATGTTAATCTGGATTAAGGAGCACTTAAGAACACGGGTAGTCTGCACAGCAATCCAGATCAAGGAGCTGCTTAGTACACATCATCTGCTTGGGACTAGTATAGATCCAGATTAGAAGTGTGGTAAGGGTTCACTAACCTGGATTAGTGGTAGACCAGGAAGGGGTATCCATATGTAGAATAGGAAGAAGGTAGGTGTAGTGTTGAGTGACGTGCACAGTTCCAATGTGACTGCAAAGCTCTTCCACTTCAGTGACATGTACAGAATCAATGTGACTTCACAGCTCCTCCACTACAGCAGTTACATTGATGGCAAGGGTATCTACGCAACACCTGCAAAGACACTACACATTTGCATTGCCTTGCATTGCCTTTGAAGGAACCGTACCTTCCTGCTACCCAGATGTAATATTCAATTGACAGGGATGTGGCCAATTGTATCGGGTGGTTAGCGATGCTGTGGGCTAATTGCATTGTGGTGTGTGCGGTTCATGCTCAGTAGTTCACGTCCGCTGATGTGCAACAGGGCCTAAGCAGCTGCATCACATTGCTTTTGAACATGCATTTGCTGTTCTAAAGTCCACTCAATGCAGATTTTAAAAGTGTTCTAGAAAATATGGATTAAGCAAAGTAAGTGCAGAAAGATCCATTGAATACTGGGTAAAACAGGATGAAGACTGACAGAAGAAGAGAGGCTCAAAAGATCTTTAAAAGGCAAATATACTTTATGGATGCTCCCCATGCAATCATTTATTTATCTTCTTACATTCTTCTCCTCTCACTTTTCTTTTCCCCACTGACATGGACATTTCGATTTCAAAATACACACTCTAATTGTCTCCATTAACCATAATCAGTGAAACATTTAATTGCCTCCTCTACAGCTCATCATCTCCTTGGAGTTGCTCTCAACTTAATCTTCGTCAAATCCCTGCAGAAAATGTCCAGATACAGCTCTTCAGTTTTCTGTTTATGACAGAAGAATATTTTCCGTGGCAGCTTCAGTTACAACATGATGCATGCTATGAATGTTGAATACTTGAGCACAGCCATTGCAGTTCGGCTCTTTAGTGACTGAACCATTCCAGTGCCACTGTAAGTTATTATATGGTGGTAACATCCGAGGGTGGGGGGGAAATGCCATTTATTCCAATGACTCTTAAAATGCTCTCCTATGGCCAGTAAACTTACTTTCTCTATATGTTTCATGTATTTAAGACTGAAATATTGGGTTTCCCTCTAGACCTATTTCTCACTGTGATAAGAAAGAAAATAAGGTTGCCTCCAGAAGCCAGCTAAATATTAAGCGATATAGGAATATTCTGGAAGAAAGCACTTCTGGAATACTTGCTGTTGGGCAACCACATGAAGCAAGCAAAAGGATTTACCGGGTCTAGATGCTTGTTCCTATGATACTGCCAGTGCGATCACTGCTCCACATGCATGTGAGGCCACAAGTTTGGCTCCAGTTTTACCCTACACATGCGCAATGGCCATTTCCAGAATGACTTATCACAGGAGCTTTTGTCCAGACATAGCAAGTGCTTCTCAAAACACGAGTTGGGGGTTGATTATCCCGCAATAACATTGCTCTGGGACACCATGCCAATATGCCAGGTCTATGTTGGGATTGCCATGGATATGTCTGGCAATCAGAACATGGCCCTGGGATAATCCCAGGTTTTAAACCTCATCTGGTGGCAGTCCAAATGTGTTTTTGCAATCATTTGTCTGGGAACAATTCTTGAAAAAATTAACATGGGGGGGGAAAGTCATTAAGATACATTGAGATCCACAAGTGCAGGAGTTCCTCATTAGGATAGATTGTGATATTCTAAGCATGTGCTTCACTATCACTTCATGCTAAAATCCCATAGTGCCACATGAGCTTACAGAACCAATATCAATGCTATCTACTCTTGATAACTTTATAGCTGGATAATTAAGAGTTGAGGTCCTCCAGAAGAAAGATGCATCATTTGGATAGAAACATATACCTTGGCAGTTTTTCCACGATCCTTATGGGTGAGGTCAGTTGCTGCTAGGGAACACAAGATTTGCTCAGTAGTGGCCCTTGGGCAGCTTTGCTTCTCAGGGAATACTCTAGCTGCTTCGGTCTTATCATTGGAGTGCTCCTTGGTGCAAAAACTAAGCTGAAGAGCCTTCCAACAGGAGATAATTTTAAAGTGGTCTTCCATAGGTTCCTAGCTGTGGACCAGTCTAGGTGTCTTCCATGTGGATGGCTAGACGAACCAACGAAGTGGGTAAAGACCAGCCCTATTCCATCAGGCTCTGAAAATGGGCCTAGCCTACAACTTCAGAAATTGAAGAATATTCTGTTACGGGCAAGGACTAGCAGTCATTACACAGATGGCTCCACTATGTTCCCCACAAATTTGGATAATCGTATACAAATTGAATGTTCAGACACTCATACTTTAGTATTTGTACAAATACGAATATTTTGAGTTATTCAAACAAATAATTTTGTACGCATCCATACGCATCGTGTACGTAACCATATACATCTTGTGCGTATCCGTACACATCCGCACAGATACATACGGGATGAAAACAGGATACATACTGATGAAAATAGGATGCATACAGATCTGTACAGATGCGTATGGATGTGTACAACATTCGTATCACTGGATATGCATTTAATATTTGTATGGATAGATATGAATGTATTCATATCAGTTCGAATGTCCCCACTGCTTCTCCCCTCTGGCCTAAATGAACAGGTTCATACAAAGTACCTGCCCAGTCACCTCTAGAGCAGATTTGGGTCAGATTCAGATTGGATTTGGAGGCACGAGTAGGGATGTGCATGAATATTCATAACATTCAAGATTTGTGTGAATTCAGCCAAAGACTGACATTTGAATTCGAATCAAATATTTTGATACATTCGTACAAAGCTTCATTGTGGATTCATTTGGGATTTATACCTAACAGTCATATTGAATTTGTATGGAATATTTTAATCCTACCACATTCAAAGAGATTTATTCAAATGAATATGAATTTTCTTGCTTTCAATTCGATTCCCAGGGTGTAATTGGTGGCAGCAGGGATTGGGGATCATCTGAAGCAAAATCTAAGCCAGCCATGTCAAAGATATGGTCCGCGGCCGCCGCACGCCGCACGCAGCGGTGACGGCCGCCGCTATCCTCCTTGGGCACGAAGGAGGCGAGGCGAGGTGAGCGAGCACGCGGCGGGACCCTCCACTGCCCGAGTGCGCAGGCGCTGCCATGGACAGCCAGCCCCTCCTCTGTACCCTAGCCACGCCCTGGCCACGCCCCCAGCCCCTCCTCTGTGCCCTAGCCATGCCCCTGGTCACGCCGCCGGTCATGCCCCAGCCCCTCCTCTGTGCCCTAGCCACGCCCCCGGTCGTGCCCCCGGTCACGGCCCCTGGCCCTGACAGTACTTTTTTTTTTAATCCGGCCCTCTGCAAAATTGAGTTTGACACCTCTGATCTAAGCCTAGCACATTCAAAGTGGCTCTGTTTGCATGAGAGCAAATTTCCAGGCCTTTTCGCACAAGGCTGTCTGGAACGCATCTAGGACACACCGGGATGCTGCATTCACACGATTGGGGCGGCCGGATCCGTTCCATACCACCCCAAGCATCCCAGCGTGTTCTAGATGCATGCGCATCTTGACATGTTTGAACTGTCTCCAGCTGTCCAGGGAGGGAAGCTGCAGGACACGCCCCTCCCCCCTGCCAAGATTGGGCCGAAATCGGCCCAACAGGTGGCAAAGCCGTGCAAATCACTTACCTTGCCGGCCTGGGGTTGCCATCTGCCATTATCTCTGCAGGTGCGTGGACTCTGGTAGACGGGACCCAGGCTGACCGCGTGGGTCCCATCTACTGGGAGCGTGTGCACCTGCGCAGACCATGGCAGATGGCAACCCCGGGGCCAGTAAGGTAAGTAACCGTGTGCATGGGGGGGAGGGTGGCTCGTTGCCAGCCACTTCAGTCCCATCGGGACTGAAGCAGAGGGGGAGACACCCAGTTTGGCCTCCTCTCACCCCTTTCCAGGGCAGGGGGAGGTCAGACTGCCAGCTGTCTATGGGGCATTTGAACGTGGGATCCATCGGTAGACTGGGACTATGTGGTAGCCTGGGACCATGGCTCAGCCTCACAGATGGCCCTTGGAACCCCGACCCCATCCTGGGCACCCACCCCAGGACATGGGAACATGCGCACATGCACTGACCTGCTGCCTGGGCTGGGTCCGAATGACCCAGCTCAGGCAGTGCCACGCAGCCTCTGATTGGCTGGCCAGCCCACATGTTCTCACCCAATGGTGGGCAGGTTTGGGAAGGGCGTCCCAGCCCCTGTCCGGCCTTTTCCCAATTCGCACATAGGCAGGTAGGAACACACGTAAACACATTCCTTTCCTGCCTGTGTGCAGATGGGGAAAGCGTCCCAAACTGTCTTAGCCAAACTGCATTACAGCCATTCAGCTGTAATGTGAAAAGGCCTCTGGTGGCCGAATTTCAAAACAACATTCCTCTTCCCACCTGCTGAAAAGAGGCTATTGTCCTTCATTTGCAAACTGATTTAGAATTTGTAAGACATACGCGTTCTGAGTTGAATTTAAGGGCATGATGTGAGCAATGCTTATTTTCCTTTCTATTAAATATTCTTTCTAAATTTTGCAGCTCTGTGACCTGGGCACATCTCTGCATTTGGAAAAGTGCCATGAGGGGAATTAATTGAAGCAAAGCCAACTGTTGAATGTTATGACTATGGTCACGTTCAGACATCTCTCCTCTAAAGTCTTTTTGAGGAAGGTATCCTGGATACGCCTCCAACATCAGGGAAGACCATTTACATAGCTCCATCCCAAACATTTTTGAGGGAAACCAGAACTTATACAGTACAGCCATTTTGTTCAACCCTCCATAGCAGCTGGTTACACTGTACAGATGCAGAAGAAGAAAAAGAAGAAGAAGAAGAAGAGTTGGCTTTTCTACCCCACTTTTCTCACCCATTTATAGGGACTCAAAGTGGCAGACAAAGCTTTTCTGTTCTTCTCCCCACAACAGACACCCTGTGAGGTAGGTGGGGCTGTGAGAGCTCAGAAGAGACCTGTGACTAGCCCAAGGTCACCCAGCTGGCTTCATGGGGGAGGGCAGAATTGAACCTGGTATTCCCAGACGAGAGTCCAACTCCCTAACCACCAGGTCAAACTGGCTCCCAACAATGAAAGGTGAACAACTACGAAAGCTACAGATTGCAGAAGCAAACACTGAACAAGTATATTGTAGGATGAAAAAAAGGCTACCTCCAGTTAGTTCCTGCAATTGCTTCTTGCCGTCCCTGCCACACAGCAAGGCAAAATCATGGGGCAAATGTGGGCCATTACCTGTCTGGGTGCTGGCTCCCACAATGCTGCAACGTGTACTTCAGTGCAAGGAATACCTGAAAGTAGGGATGTGCAGGAATATTCATAGGCATTCAAAATCCAATCAAATGTGCCAAATTTCGACATTCGAGCTCAAATAGAATGTCCCAAAATTCAAATGTAAACATTCAAATTGAATTTCAAATTTCAGATCTATTCATCTGAATTATCCAGACATTCTGATGTGTACGGGTTCATACACAATGCGTACTTGAAGATCCACATCTTACCTGCATCCGTACACATTTGTACAGATACATACGGGATGAAAACAGGTTGCATACGAGATAACTATTGGATGCATACGGACGTGTACAGATTTGGAGAAGATGCACATGTGCACATACGAATGTTGTCAACATTCATAGGTGTAGATTTGAATAAAAAATTCAAACAAATAGATTCAAATTTGGTAAATATGAATCAAATCTTGTTAAATTCCAATTTAAACAATTCGAATCAAATCGGATTTGGCGGTATTTGATTTGATTTGAATAGAATGTCAAAAAACATTCATGCACATCTCTACCTGAAAGTGCATAAACATGGGCCCCTGCACATGCACAGGGGCCATTTTCAGCCCAGGTTTGGCCCTGCAGATGTGTGATGGCCATTTTCAAGATGGCAGCTCCTGCAAGTAAGCTTCCAAACAGATAAGGGAGTTGTTTGTTTCCTGGAATAACAGTACTGTAGAATGTAACCTTTATATCTCTGACGTATGTTGGGATTGCCATGTATGACAGACTCAATATAGCTCAGAGATAATCCTACGTTCAGGTTCTATGTGGATGCAGCCAAAATGATTAACCTCGATCACCTTGAAAGTAAACAAACCTTGCTTCCCACTAATGGTAATTTAATAGGAATGCTTATCTCTCCTTCAAAATGAAGAAAAAAAAGAATATGCTAGCATTAGTGCAATAAATAATGAAGGACTCCTCTGGCAGCCAGGCTGGAAGCCAGAATATGACAACTTTTTAAGAAGAAAAATCATTTTTCCTTTTATTTTACCATAGTTCTGTTTGATTGCTTTCACAGAGCTAAATAAAGCTCCACAGCATCCCCGTAAAACAATATGGGTTTATTTTGCCCCGCCACATTGTGGTTCACTTTCCTCCTCAACTTACACAAAATCATGGAATCCCTTGAAGAATGTGGGATCTGCATAACTCCACATCCACCATGGAACAAAACCATTATAAGCATTGCTAAGAAAAACAGAAGAAAGAACTCTGCAAGTGCTTTCATAACAACGCTACCAAAGGTGTGGACTTAACTTGTCCTCATTCTTTGGGGTGAACAGACTAGGATACCAAAAATGGTTGACTTCCATTTCCTGTGTTCAAGAAAACAGTCCCCACTGGAAACACCTCAGCCAAGGAACAAAAGTTCCACAGCTGCAATGTTTGAGTGTCTGGGAGTAGAGATGTGCAGCACGAGGGGGGGGGGTTGCATTCGATAGTAACAAATCAAATGAAAGAAAATTTATATTTATTCAACTACATCTCCATCAAATGTGGCAGGATTCTATTCAATACCAATGTATTTGTACGATTTCATAGAAACACCTGATATGAATGGATTCATATCCGATACGTATTTGATACATATCCTGTAGCATATCCGCTCTGAAAGTGTCAAATCTACCCTGAATTCACTTTGAATCCACTTTCAAACCATGTTGAATGCACTCTGAATTCATTGCAGATGTGATTGGCACAGCTGCTTTGCCACCTCCCCATTTCACAAATGTTTCGAAGCATTTGTACGAATACGAATGTCAATGTACGGATGTCATAACATTTGATTCATAATATCCGAATTTGTACAAATGCGTACAATTATTGAATGTTACAAATATCTACGTACATCCCTAGCTGGGAGTGTGCGCTGCAACAGTAGCACTTCAACCTTCAGGAATGTCCACAATACAGAATCTGCCTTATTATTTACTAAGTCAATTAAATTTAAATACACAAAATTCTGAAAGTCCTGCATTTCCCACTGCACTAGTTAAGTTTCCTTTGGTAAGCCATTTTCAGCTGGGATGTACTTTCTGCACACTGTTTCATCCCATGCCCCTTAATGCACTTACCTCAGTTAACCCATATTAGCCAGATCTGTATTAGTTAGATCCATATTAGCTAGGTCTGGATCAACCACAGGCAAAAGCATCTGCATTGGGTGGGCTGTAGAATGGCAAATGTGTGCTAAACAGTACTAGCATGGATGTGGAACACATTTATCTGGTTCACCACTAATCCAGATTAGTGAGCCCTTAGCACAGTTCTGGTCTGGATCTACTCTATTCCCATGCAGACAATGGGTCAATCTACTCTTTCACAATGGGGTACTTAATGGCATTTTTGTATCCAATAATGGATACTTAATGGCATTTTTATACCCATTAATGGATACTTAATGGGTACTTTTAGTGACAGTGGAAAAACACCCTATGAATACAAATCCTACCACATTTGAAGGGGATCTATTTGAACAAATACAAATTTTCTTGCTTTTGATTCAATGCAAATTGAATACAAAAATAAAATAAAATTGGGCACATCCCTACTTCCAAGGCTTCTCTTTGTTTTTTCTTTAATGCTCCGAAAGGACCCAGTACTCCAACGCCGGTACTCAACATCTGTGCTGACATGAAAGCAGTTACTTGATGAAGTAATTTGGCAAGCTGGGCCTCCGTACATATCTTGTTGCAAGTCAAGGACAAGCCTCCCTACAGATTTCCTCTGTGTGATTAGTCAAGCTGCTCAGTTCTGTATCTTAATAACCAATTCAATGCAGGCTATTCATCAAGGCCGCTAAAGCTCATAGAAGCTTCAGGCTAGGATAATGGCAATGCCAATAGTGGCTGAACCACATGTGAAGAGCTACAACCAGCTTATCCCAAGCATTGCAACTTTGTCCTACAGTATATCCATTGCATCCTCTATCCATTCCCAGGTTGTCTCTCCCTGCGCTACGCATAGCTGTTTTCATGGATTCTATGAAGAATTCATAAGTTTCTACCATACAATATATAAAAAATTGATTGTGTTATTTGCTCTTTTGATTCAGTATTCAAAACAGAGATTCATATATAAGCACTGTGTAGCAAGTTAAATTAGTAGCCCCATACACATACCCATGTGATTGCCTTTCTGTTTAGGCAGTCTTTAAGCTACCATTTCATGCTGGAGGGGGGGGGGAGGCAGGCAACAACTACAGAGATTTGTTGATTTTAAAGAATAGAGGCAAGTAGTAGTGATAAGATAACGAGGGTTAGGCTTTCTCACCAGTGTTTCATATCCAAACCTATGAGGTTTGGGCATGTACAGTGTCTTAAACTATTTTGGGCAAGATCTCCAGAGTGTCAAAATGGTCCCATGGGAAGGCTTGAAGGACAAGGGGGTTGCATGACCTCATACCCATTGAGGATTGGCAACTCAGCCTAAAAGGGGAAGATACAAATTACAACGGAAATGGTACTCTGTATTTTTAACAAGATTAATGGTTCATAAGAGAACATAAGAGAATCCCTGCTGGATCAGGCCACAGCTCATCTAGTCCAGCATCCTGTCGCCCACAGTGGCCCACCAAATGTTCATGGGCATCTCAAGCAGAGACAAGGACAAACCTTCTCCTGCTCTCGAGTCCCAGCAATGGCCTTAGAAGTGCCCCGGTTCCTCTCCCCCGCCCAGGCTGAAAGATGCACCTAGGCATTCGTTCTATTAGCCATTGATACATCTGTCATCCATAAATTTGTCTAACCCTACCTTAAAGCCATCTAGACTGGTAGCTGTCACCACCTCATCCAGCAGCACATTCCATAAGCCGATGACCCTCTGGGTGAAGAAATACTTCCCCCTGTCAGACTTGACTCTCCTACCCATCAGCTTCATACAGTGCCCCCTGGTTCTAGTATTGTGCCCCCTGGTTCTAGTATTGTGGGTTCAAATGGATTTGATTCCTCCTCTGTAGCCAGATGGGTCTTGGAATTATCTGGGGCACTGAGTATCCATTTTTGGTAGTAATAGTCACCCAATAGGGTGTGCAGTACCTGTCCAAGGTGCTGGGAGATGAGTGTGCAATTTCCCACTCTGCCACCTTCTTTGGTAACTTTCCTGCACTGCCAGCAGACACATGGAAGATATCATGGGAAGTCACTGGTTCTGCAGAGGTGTCCAGCCTCAGGCATCTCCCAGGCCATATACCAAGGCAAGACCAATTATTCGTTCTTGGAAACAGAGGCCTTTCTCCACTACGGCCTCTAGTCAATAATTAGTGCACCTCTGGGGAAGAGCATATGCACTTCAATGAGGCTGCTACAGCCAACAAACATGCCCACCCTCCCCAGAAGCGCACTAATTGTTGATTAGGTGTGGAACACAAAATTAACTAATCACTTAGCTCAAGGGTCCAGCAGCGCAACTATTTGCTCTTGCCAGTACTCCGGGGTTGTTTGAGGATCTGCACAAGTGTGCTGGGACCTCAGATGACTGTAGATGCAACTGCATATATGCAGAGCATCAGTGTCGTCAAAGCGACAACACTGATGCATGAGCAGTCACGGAGGCGCTGCTGCCAAATTCGCGGCAGCCAGAGGAGGGCTGGGCCCCGGGATCGATTAAGGTGAGTATACAATGCTGGGGGGAGGGAGTGGGTAAAGTTGACTAGTGCCCAAGTGCGAGCGCTAGTCAACATTGGTTCATCGTGCTCCTTTCCCATCCAGCAAATGGGAAGGGTAGTGTGAAAATGAAATAGAGAAGAGAGAGAGAAGGCTAAATCAGTGTAAAGGTTCTGCAAGCATCATAAAGCATGAAAGCACAGCTCTGATTGCTGTATGAAAAGCAGCTGCCAGTGAGAATGATTTATTCCCTCCCTACTTTGTTATTCAAGCCTAAATCATGTATTATTATTTATAATATTTAGATGAAGATTGTGGACCATCCTAAGATGAGGGTGGTTGACATTCAAAGAGATACAAATGGAAGTGGGAAGCGAGGGTAGAAAAACCAGGCCTTCTTGAGGGAAGATGGGGGCAGGGGAAATTCCATTCATATTCTATAAAATATGTAATTTTCATGAGGGTCCTTGAGGGCAGCTGGCAATTCATACATATTACAAATTGGGAGTATTATGCCACAACAAAATTACAGAGGAAAGATTTAATAAAGGATCCCATTACACGAGGAAAAGAGGGCAACAATGCAATCTTAGCAGCCTGCAGGTTTTCAATCAAAATTGTGCATAATGGGTACTCCTCTCAACACAATGAGAGAGGAAATCCATGAAAAGTTGATGGAGAAGGCATTTTGCCCGGGATGCCTACAGGGGGTGTGGAAGAGGAAGGAGGAGTAAGATCTTGTAATACATTTTAAGCCAATCTATGTGCAATTAGATACAGATAAATTACAGCCACTCTCCCTTGTAGAAAGGATCATTTGTTGAAAATACCAAATAGGTAGATTCTAAACAAGCCAGATTCATCTCCATAAAACTGATATAATTATTTAATGAACTGGAAATGTTTCTATGGTTTGCATGACACTCCCATAGAGATCAATCAAAACAGATGCAAGAAATAAGAACCTGTTACAAGTTATAAAGACCACTCATGCTTACCTCCCATGGGGATGGACAAACAACAGTAAATCATGCCGGACGCATAATTTGTTGCTCACCATTTCACGCACAACCTTCTCCAAGCATTCCTACTTAGACTTGGTAATCCAGATCAGGCCTCAGGAGGGAGTCCTGCAGTTCCATGGCTGAATGGGCAGGAGGGGTGGCAGATCATGACTGTCCACTTCGGTTGGTGGGCATGATTGTCGCCCCAATGCTCCTGCCTCCTCCTCCCCCTGCCTCCTCCTCCCCAGTGCCAAAGCAGCCTCCTGAGGGGGCTGGTGGTTGCAGCAGCAGCGGCAACAGTGGAAGTCACACTAACAGATGTGGCTGCAATCGCCTCCTCTGCCACGCCCCTGATACCTCCTCGATGGACCCCAATGGTAGGTAAATGGTCAGGACACACGTCCATTAATCCAGTCTTCACTGCTGAAGACCAGATTGTGGACACCTTTAAATGGGTCCACACAAAATCCGAATTTAAGGATCTGAAGGACCCATTAAAGGCAGATTTCTCCTGCTCTTGTGGAAAAACAAAGCAAAAATGTTTTCTCTTCATCTGGTCAGATACTGGGTGTTTCCACACTTACCTATATTCCAGTATAGGAAGGGCATTCAGAGCCTCCCTGCTGCATTGCTGTTGTGGTATAAAGGAGGCACTTCCCCTTTTGTCCACACTGGATGTAGTGTAGACTGTAATAAAGAGCACTAGGCAGCCCCAAATGGTTTCCTAGTTTGAACTGTTGGTGTACTAAACAGCAGTTTGGAGGAATGCACATGCCTGCCTGGTACAGTGTATCATGCAGGCAGGAACCATTTCAGGGCTTTCCTCCACTCTTGCTGGGTGCAATCTACCCAGCCCTATTTTGAAGCCCTCATTTCAACAGTGTAACAAGAAGTGCCACCAATATGGTCCCTCTGGAGCTCCAAAGGCCAGGAACTTTCATTCTTGGACTTTGAAGTATTTAGAGGCACCCCTCGCCTGCTCCAAATCTGGCAAAAGCTTCAGAGTCAGTGTGAGCTTCAAAGCTGTCATGGGGCTCAACACAGGGGGTGGCATGGAATAGGCCATCTCAATGTAGATGGCTGTGTTCCCACACCAGGAGCAATCCATCCCAGTGTGGGACAAATTGCCTGTCCCAGACTGGAGTATCCCACTCTTATCTAGAATAGCCCTGGTAAGTGTGGCCTTTGTTTTTAAAATAGCTCACAAATCTCAGAAGCCTAAAAACACAGGAGAAGGTCTACTCTACTCTACTCTACTCTACTCTACTCTACTCTACTCTACTCTACTCTACTCTACTCTACTCTACTCTACTCTACTCTACTCTACTCTACTCTACTCTACTCTACTCTACTCTACTCTACTCTACTCTACTCTACTCTACTCTACTCTACTCTACTCTACAACCTGCTCGAAGACTGTTTGGTATATGGCAGGAAATAAATGCAAATAATAATATTCCTTCTGTATAAATTGCCAGTGTGGGATCTGTGGATGATAGACTAAGAAGACTGTTAGAATGTTCTTATATTTTTGAATGTTTAGGGTTTATTTTGTTTTATTTTATTGTAATTTCCTACTGCCCTTCCTGCCTTGGACAGATTTCTCATCAAAATGAAGAAAGTGACATCCAGAGAAGACATTCTGTTTGGAAGTGAGATGTCACTGTAAGGGGGGGAAAGTCCGCAACTCCCCAGGCACAAGAAGGCACGTATATTTTACAGCTTTGTGAGCCACTAAAGAACACAAAATTTTGGAAATCCAAGGATGGAGCATAACATGGTGCATGTGTCTACATTGTAAAATGGAGATAAGCGTTATTTATGAAAACTGAAGCCTGCAAGTTGATTGCATTGCATATACAAATAGTGCTTAGTCATGGGCACATGTAGCTGTGATAGAAAACTGAGCAATGTGTATCTGTGCTATTTATTTTTATTTGAATCATTTCCATACCATGTTTAAACATTTTTTTCCAGCATGGCTTTTAAAAAACAAGTCTGTAATTAAAACAGTATCAGATATATATCAAATACATACATATGCATATATACATATATAAGCAGGCCATAGAGAACTGTCATAGAACTTCTCAAAAAAAAAAACCCTTCTCAAGCCAGAATTAAAAGGAGAAAGAGACAGAAGTTTGTAGAAGTTCCCAGAATGGGTGTTTTGTGGATAGAGAGCCAATAATTAGTACAAATCTAATAACTCTATCTTTGGTTCCTGCCGCCAAAGGACTAGAGATTAGGGCTACTAATTACGGATGTGGATAATCTTTTTGTGTGTGTTCACTTTGCTTTGCATTGAAGTGAATGGGAAGGAAATTCACATTTGTGTGAATAGAGCCACTTGGAACGTGGTAGGATTCAAATCTGCTGCAAATGTTCTTTGAATGCTATTTGAATCAGATTCAAAAATCCCTGCCACCAGGCACACCTCCAAATCCTCTTCAAATCTGTTTTGAATCTGCTTTGAATCCACTCTGAATGTTTCAAATCTGCTCTGAATACACTTTGAACCCACTCTGAATCTGCTGCAGATATGACTGGGCAGTCACTTTGCCACCTCCCCAAGTTCGCAAATATAACAAAGCTTCAAACAAATGTATGGAAGCATTTGCTTCACATTCAAATGTCAATCTTCAAATGCAAATGTACAAATTTGTGCAAATTCATACAAACTTTGAATGTGACAAATATTCATGTGCACGCCTACTACTAAGGCATCTTTTAAGATACCTTTTTAAATTGAACCAATGAATATAACTATACAGGTATGGTATATATTGACTGCCCTACTCCAATTATCTACCTTTCGGTGCATAGAGAGAATTGCAGTACATACGATCCATGTACAGTATGTGTGACAATGACTATGGGTGTTTTTCCACCATCAGAAAGTACCCATTAAGGACCCATTTGGGTGTGAGCCGGATGACCCCATTTCCACCATGGCACCCATTTGGGACACATTTGTTTCCACTTCTGCTGGGGAAATCCGGATCATATGGGTACATCTCAGCCTTTAATCCAGATTTTCTGTAGACCCCATTAATGGGGTATACAATGGGGTCTTCAGCCAGAAAATCCGGATTAAAGGGAGCCTGTTTCCACATTAGTTTGGCAATGGGGTCTAGAGAAGGCTAGGGGGAGAGGGCACACTTGGGGTGGAAGCCCCAAAACCTAAGCTTCAAAGTCATTTTGAAGTCACTTCGAAGTCTGTGCAAAATAGCTCCAGAGCATCTTCGAAGTCTGTGCTGATCTTCAGAGTTTGCACCCCCTGTCCCCCCAAACACCTGGGGTGACAGGCAGACCCCTCGTGGGTAGATCCAGATTTCCAAATGGGTGCTCCGATGTTTCCACGGCAGGGAGGCTAGCACCCATTGCTATTGGGTGCTAGACCACCCATGGAAACACACTGGGTGCTTCCCTTGGTCTGGATCTACTAGATCCGGATTAAGGGAAGTACCCATTCCCTAGATCCGGATCGTCTTAGATCCAGATCCGGATTAAAGGAGCATGGTGGAAAAACACCCTGTGTCTCCACTTCCAGGTGGAGGAGGCTTAAATAGAAGAGGCACTATGGGAGAAAACACCCTCTCTTCCATTTTGAAATGAGGAGTCAGCATGAAATGTTTCCACTCTGTAGGGCAGGAGAAACTTCCATGCAAAGGAGGCATCTCCACCAGTGATTGCTATTGTAAAGGGACAACATGGTTGCCATAAAGTGGCAGCAGGCTCCTTCTTTTACCCATGGAGGCACCCCAGATAAGTTAGTGAAGATGTGACCTAAGTAAGTCTAATCCTCTCAAATCAGACCATGGAAGTGGCAGCTTTTGTGTACAACTTAGGTGAAGATTTTTTCAACTGACTGCATACCACCATCATCTGCAAAGTATGCTACTTTATATAGGAATCTTTAAATCCTTGCCACTGACCTTCTTACACATACACAAAGAAAAAAGCCTGGATTAATATACGAAGATGCAGGTTGTGATCAAACACACAGAAAAGAACACCTTCTTATCGAATTTGTAGAAGCACTTCAGAAGCATCTTCAGCCACACTTTTCACCCTTCACCATGCCCACAAACTTCCTGCATCCATTCTACATACAGATGCCACTCCCTTGATCCAAGTCAGGAAGTGCTACCATGGATTGTAGACCATAGGCATATTCACACTTAGGCTGGTAGTCAACAATTAGTGAACTTCTGATAATGAGCATACACACATGGAGTAGGCTGTTACTGCCTCCAAGTGTGCCCTACTTCCCCAGAAGTTCACTAATTGTTGATGAGGCATGGAGCACTAAATTGTGCTCCACACCTTTACCAACATTGGCCAGAAGCTTACCTGAAGTATCCAGCGGCATGAACATTTGCTCTTCTTCAGGTTGTCTGTGGTCGGGTGGGGTGTGTGTGACATATACACAGGCATGGTGGCATAAAATAAAATAAATAAATGATCGATCGCTGGCCTCTGATGTGACCAGAGGTGTTTTCGCACCAAGGTGAACACGCCTCGGAACGCTTCCCCCCAAACGGGTTGAGAACACTTTCCCATTTGCACGAGAGCAGGTAAGGAACACTTTGAGAACAGTTCCCTTACATGCCAGTGTGAACGGAAAAGTGTTCTCAACCTGTTCGGGGGGAAGACCCTCCTACGGACTCAGTGTGGGTAGCCTGGGTGCCTTCTTTCCCTGGGTTCCTCCTCACTCCCGAACCCCAGATCGGGCTCTGGGGGTGTGCAGGAACCCCAGCCAACACCCACCCAACCCACCCTGGGGTCACACGGATGCATGAGCGGGTCTTGCCTTCTCTTCCTGGCCTGATTCTGCTTGAATAGAGTGGGCTGTTCTGAGCATGCCCCTCATTTGTCAGGCAACTGCACATGCTCAGATGGCCAGTTGAGGCCAGGCGGGTGCCCAGCCAATGAGGGGCCACCCCCTCAAGCATGCTCAGAACGGCACAGCCTATTCTAGCAGAATGAAGCCGGGAAGAGAAGGTGGTGCACGACCCTGGGGTGGGGTGGGTGGGTGTTGGGTGGGGTTCCTGCCTGCCCCCGGAGCCCGATCTGGGGTTCAGGAGTGAGAAGGAACCCAGGGAAAGAAGGCACCTGGGCTGCCCACACTGGATCCATAGGAGCCAGTGGGAGCAACCTGGGGGAGGGGCCAAGCTGTCACAGAGAGAGAGCATGCAAATGCTTTCTCTGTGAGACAGTTTGGAACATACAGAATGCACGGAGACAGTTTCAGAGCATTTTTAGTGCTCTGAAACTCAAATGTGTGGAGAGCAAGTTGGGACACTTTCAGGTGGCCTGGAACGGATCCGGCCGCCCGCAAAAGTGAATGCTGCATCCCAACGTGCTCTCCATGCGTTCTAAAACCCCTCGTGCGGAAAGGCCTCAGACCACCAATCCCCAGGAGTGGTGTCTGGTCACTGAGTTGTGAGAGAAGCCTTTGATCAACAACCAAATAGTGGGTGCTGCACGTTCAATCACAGCTGCTGATTTGATCGGCTGCAATACATCCCTCTTCTCGAATATGCCCCTCTGCAATGGCTTCTGAGCTTGTCATGGAATGACCAATCGTGGAAGCAAGGATATGGAACTTCCAGCTTCAGATGCAGTGGAACAGACTGGCAAACAGGAGGACCATTCACACTTCTGGCCAATAATGGACACTTTGGGGAAGCTTTCCTCATGACAAGTGCAAATGGTCCACCTTTACCAGAAGCTTACCAGGCCCGGTTCATGGCAGCCTAATTAGCTAAGTGCAGAAAGGCCCAATGGTTATCAGCACTACCAATGATCCAGATCAGGGAGCCATTAGCCATTAGATCTGGATCCATTCTACTCTTGTGTAGACAATATATACTAAGAAGCTCTTTGAGCCAAATCTCTGTGCAGGCAATGTGTGCTTAGAAGCATCTCGATCCAAATTAACATGTAAGTGCAGAAAGGGCCATTATGAGCAAGGCACTCTTTAATCCATCCATTTGAGCAGTCTCCAAATCTCACATGATCTGGGCATGTGATATCAGCAGATGTATCTTAGCAAGACTGAGGGATGCAGAAAAGGGCAGTACGGAATAGACAAGGTGAATAGATGGGACCAACGAAGCATCTAAACTAGCAGAAGAAATCACTAAAGGCAAATCAAAATTTTGAGCATTTGCTCACATTGTCTTTTTTTCCCTGTAAATAAATAATGTTTTGAAAAAGAAAATTTGCCCACATTGTCAAGAGGACTAAGGTGGCACTTGACAACAATGGCTGAAGGTGGTGTCTTTGTTCCCAACTTTCAGAGAAAAGGGAAGCAATTTTAATGCTTACGGCTTTTAATACTTCCATATTTTACTTAGTTTGCAAAAAAAAAAAAAATGGATTAGCGAACTATAACACAAGCACTTTAATAACTTGCTTAGCTCAGAGAAATGGATTAAAGTACCGTAGAGCAATGAATATTTCAGCACACACTATTCTGTTTGGTTTAGATATCCAGAAGAACTCTGAACCTGGATTGCTATTTCAACATTTCAAGACACGACTGACTTCATGAAACTATATGCCATTTAAACACTAGGGAAACACAAAAATAAATCCGGTAAATGGTCTGAAATTCCACCAGAGGGGGAAAAAAATATGATGAATTCAATGACGTAGCTCATAAAAAGGTGTATTTGTATTCTAACTTTCCCTCAGCACTGTAGCTCCTCGTGGGGAATGGCCTACAACCAACAAAGCAAGAGGCCCAGCCAACACACAGAGAGAACAATAATAAATTAGCATTGAGTTCAGTGGTCAGGGCAAACACTCCAAAAGGTCCCTGAACATTTCTTCACTTACCTGGCTTTATTCTGGATCTGTCGGTCCAGACTAAGTGGGCCCACTGAGCTGGACTCCAGGGAAGCATGGGCAGGATCAGTGTAATCTGCACTGATGGTTCTAACCCGGATTAACCCATGCTGCAGCTGGGAAGCTGTACCCCACACCTTCCAAGGCAAAAACACCTCTAAAAAGCACCCCACCCCCACTCTACTAGTCCCACAACTTGGAGGCATGCTGCGATGTTTCAGTACAAGGCCCTGGTCCTTCTGGTGATACCGAATAAATGGTAGCATCAGAGATCCAGATCTAGGGCCTCTTAATTTAGATCAGGTTCTGTCTAATGCAGGTGGAAATGGGCCAGTGGGGGCTCTGTCTAATGCAAGCATCTTTGATTAACATACGGATGGGAGACCCAGAATGGGGACTGCACTGACCCTTAATCCAGTTTAAGGCTCTGTGCATAAAGGTCTAGTGTTTGCTTGCTGTCTCCATGAAAAAACACAGGTTTTACTCAGGGGTAGCTCCCTCCTAACCAAGAACCTATTCTATAGACATAGGTCATTATCCTTTACCTCTAGAAGTGTTTATCCTCCATCTATCTCAGATCATTTTCTTGACATTCAGAATTCATTTTGTGACTTTTTCTGGCAGGTTTTAGAACAATGAAGATTCGTGATTCTCCTTGTTCCTACCATCATCTGAGTCTTCTTTTGCTTGCACAAGACCCAAGGTTTATCACAGGTCTCCCCTCCATCCTTACAGATACATGTGCGATGCTCTCTGAGCTGGCCTTATTTCCCTCATTAATTAACATTCATTGTTCATGGCTGAGCCAAACCACTTGTCTGGGAAGATTCAGGAAAGTAGGTCAAGATGGTTTTTAAACATTGGCTTTCCAAAACCAGTGGAGCGTATTCAGAGGTATCATGGACACACCCAAATGAACAGGCTTTCTTTGCCATTGGGAAAGATGAGGCAACAAGGATGTTGCACCACCGAATATCTGCCAAGAAAATGTGGAACCAGGACGAAGGGTGTGTCGCTTTATGCCAAATCTTCCCCTCCCACCCATAATGCCTCAAAAGGCTCTATTCAATGTCACTGTGATGAGTTACAGCTCTAATTTCTTCCTGAGGCAAAACAAATAGAAAACAAATAGAAGTGCATTAAAAAGGTGACTATTTAGTCCTTTCGCCTCACAGTAGCTCATAATATCATTCTTTAAATGTGTCGCCATGTTCCAATGAGAATGTGAAGTTTACATGGATTTTGAGTGAAAGCTGAGGTCAAAGATTAAACAAAATCTATTTACCCGGGGCAAAAGCCAGAGTTTCTTTTTCAAATAAAAAAAAATGCAATCTAATATTTTGTGACGACTCAGCAGTTAGTGTGTGTATGTGTTTGGGAGAAGAAATCTCTTGGGTAACAACCAAAAGAATTTTTTACCCTGTTCTCTCCTGCTCTCATTGTTAGAACTCAGCTTATTTTAAAACAATTTGCAGGAACACTTGACAGCACAAGCCTACGGAGGTCTACTCAAAATCTAAATCCCATTTGGTTTACTTCTTGGGAAGAAACAGTAGGATTGTAATGTTAGAGGTAGATAAACCAGAACTTAGACAGCATGGAAAGGTTAATTTATAGGAAGATTGCACTGTACGAAAATATGTGTCTGTTGTTTCTGAAGGTTCTGAACAAAAAGGAACCACCCTTTGTGGTCCATGGGCCTATTCGCACTTGGCCTTTTTCTGGAGTATATCTCAGGATAGGGCTCTGTGGTCCACATGCTAATGCAGACTCTAGCAGACCTCACTTTGGGCCACCTGAAGCCTGCACTAGCATATGGACAGCAAGTCCCTATTCCAGGATATATTCCAGAATAAAGCCAAGTGCGAATAGGCCCCATATGTGGGCTACTTGTTTCAGGTCTGTCACAGAAGGAGAGTATGAATTTTGGCACCCTATTCCTGTCCATAGCTCTGATCACTGTGGATGAAGTATGATACAGAGAGGAGGGGGTTCTGCTGTTCTGCATTAGTGTGTGGAAGGCAACTGCTTAAACCTCTCCATCGCTCACAATAATACCCCGTGTGGAATGAGTATTGAATAGAAAAAGAAGAGAAGAGTTGGCTTTTCTACCCCACTTTTCTCACCCATTTAAGGGGACTCAAAGTGGCTGACAAAGCTTTTCTGTTCTTCTCCCCACAACAGAACACACTGTGAGGTAGGTGGGGCTGTGAGAGCTCAGAAGAGAGCTGTGACTAGCCCAAGGTCACCCAGCTGGCTTCATGGGGGAGGGTGGAATCGAACCCAGTATTCCCAGATAAGAGTCCGGCTCCCTAACCAATAGACCAAACTGGCTCACAGTGTGAACTGTTCTAAGAAGATCGAGCATTTATATAACACAGGAAATTAATTTCCTCCAAGATTTGGTAAAAGGATAATTGCCTTACTATATTGAAGTCTGACAAGAATAAGAACACCCTGAAAAGATCAAAGGGAAATGTCTTGTAGAAATTCTAAGGCTGTGTGTCCATTATGCAGAAAAAGAAACTTCACTAGAGACAGGCTACATTACAGTAATGAAGACTGGTTACTCTGATGGCCTGGTTAAAGTGCTGTTGTCACACTATGGAGATGTAGCCCAAGGTATCCTCCACACCTACAGTGGCAGGTGCCCCCAGGAGGTCCCAAGGGCATGGCATTCAAATACCCGGGGCGTCTGCCATTACATCTTGCTAAGAGTGAGAGTGGGTGCCTATCAATCACTCTTTCCACTGCCAGGTAAATCCAGGGCAGCAGTGGAAGCTACCTACATGCCCACTCTGCGCCAGTGCCGCACTAGCAAAACAAAACAAAACAAAAACCCTCTTACAGGCCCTTTTCTACCACACAGGAGGGTAGGATGGTTGGGAGCAAGCACCCTTATCTTAGTATATGGGAACAGCCTAAGACAGAACCGTTTCTTCATGTGACATAAAGCATGGCTGACTGCTTGAATTACCATAGCAGATGGACTTCCTTTGGCTTTACTCTCACGTCTTTATTAAATACAGTCATGGAGAGGGTATTTAGTTCACTCAGCAAAGTGTTAGGCCCAACCCGCACTTATCGGCTGGGAATTGTCTCCAGTTCACATTAGGAATGGCTGGAGCCATCGGCATCTGAGCGCTGGAACAGGCCCATTCCTGTTCAGCTACTCTTGCAGTGCAGATAGTAGGCCTCCCTGGTGGGAGGTCCTGATGTTGGGTGCCCCACCCTCCTCTCACCATGACTGGGTGAGGGGACATCATGTCTGGTAAGCAAAGGTAGGGTGAGCCTTGAAGTCTGAACCTAAAGGCTCCTCACTTCACAACACTGGAAGCTGACAGCTTGGAGACATCTTTGAAGCTGTCCACAACAGGTAAGACTGGAAAACAATTCTGGCCAGCTCTGAGACAGCTGAGACAGATCATTGTGCACATGGCACATTCCTGTAATCTGCTTGGAGCTAACCCTGTTGAAAGTGCAGGAAAGACATCAGACCTGAAATTATTTAGTAACTCTTTTTTGGCGAAAAGCAGTTGGACCTGTTGGTTCGCAGATCCAGAAGGAGTGCTCTTTTGTCCTTGCAGCTTCTTTCTTTCTTTGCTTTGGCTGTCTTCACCTTTTTCTGGAGGGAGAGGGGGGAAAACAGATTTCATTTCAGTTTGTTTCCTTGTAGCTGCTCATTGAGAATACTATGTAATCATTTTCATTATTCACCAATGTGGGTAGTGCAACCTGCACCTGTAAGATGTGGGTGTAGAAAGTAAAGAAGCCGGGAAGGTAATGTGCTTTGAAAATACATCTAGATTAATGATGTACTGGACTGGAACTTCTCGTGATTTAAAAAAAAAATGCAGGAAGCCTTCTTATAATAAAGTAAGCCTCCATTTTGAAAGTGGCTGTAGTTCCGTGGCAGAGCTAACTGCCGGGAGAGCAGAAAGTTGTTGGTTTGTTCCCCGGGCCCCCCACAGAAGACAATGACAAACCACTTCTGTATCTCTGCCAAGAAAACTTCACTGAGCTGCCCATGCGGCCAACCAGACCAGGACACAACTCAGTTTAAACAAATTCAGTTTGCATGATTTTAATACAATACAGTTCACTACTGATGAGCACTCGCTCCACAGTATCTGGTAAATTTGAAGTTTTACGCCAGTCCGGACAGGATGGCGAGAACAGCAAATGAAAGCTGAGCCTGCAGCTCAGCTCTCATTGGCTGCCTCATCCTACGTGAAATGCGCCTCACTACAAGTGCCACAGAAGTATCGCAGATGGAGAGGTTTGAATTGGAAGGTCCAACAGTGGCAAGATCTGCATGGCCATATTGGAGCACACTCAAATAATATCTTAAGTGCAGTGACTGTGTGGCACTCCATCAACCCATCCATCACCCAGTCTGCGCACCAGGAGCACTCCTTTTGCAAAGAGGTGAGTAAAATCTGTACAAGCCATAGGAGTGAATGGGAGTGGTCTGCTTCTGGGCTGGAGCACTTACTTTTGGCCAGGAGTGAGAAGGAGCATTGTCCACTTGGACCATGTGTTCTGGCATGTGCAGACTTCATGACCAGGGGAGCTTTGAAGCTTCCGTCTGGGACCATGACATACATTGCTGGAAATGGCCCCGGAAGTTGGGTATTTTCCACTCTTTGTGTCATGGACCAGGGTAGCAGAAGTGAAGGTAAGTTACTCCAGCATCTGCTGGCTCTCCACCCAACAGCCACTGCAGAAAACCATGCAATCACAGCATTGCTGATCCATAGTGACATGTAGTCACTAGCGTTCCACAGCTGTTTTGGCATAGTCCAGTGGAACAATTTGGATCCTGGCATAAAACCTACTATGACACCAGGAGCCATTTCTGGCTTTTTGCATTATAGATCCAGTTGGAAACTTCAGTTACTTCATCTCAGGAGCATGACACTTCTGCAGCCTGTAGGAGTCTTGCTATAGACAACCAACCGCAAGTACGGAATCATAAACAAAAGCATTCAGCAATTAGCGCTGTATTCAGACATAAGAAAAGGCACCTCAGAGAGACAGTGTGAGGCCTTCATGTTCCCAACCCTTCTCTAATCCACCTTTTCTAGCACAAAATGTTCAGGAGAGGGTAAGGGGCAGACTCATGTGTGAACAATCCTACCTGCAAGCCTTCTTTCAGCTGCCTCAGAGGCACCTCAGAGACCCTATTTGTTATTGTGTCTGATCACAGTCTAATACTTACTTCCATTATCAGGGCAATATTCTCTGAACTTTCTGAACTAGCTAAAATATCCATGGGTCCTAAACTAGATTCTTACGGCATTGCTAAAGAACAGATACGTCACTGTTCCCTTCAAAAGCTTCTCAACAAGATCTGTAGGTTGTTCTTTTGTTGCAAGTGTTTCTTCTGTAAAAACGTAAATGTGCCAAATTATATAACTCCAACACAAAGACACATTGATTAAAGGTGTTCCTGGAACACTGAGCCCTCAGGAAAGAACCCTGGGTATTTCTTAACTGCAATAATAACAAAGACAAGGTAACAGCCCAGAACTGCTGGATTTTACACAATAGTGATATGGAGGATTTGCAGACAACCAACCTGGGACTATATTAAGAATGCCAAGGATATGTGTATGGTCCTAGTATGGTCCTGGGAGAATTGCGGGGTTTTACCCACATCCTGAGGCAGTATCTGCATGAAGGCTTCCTTACCTCCATGGACACCTGGCAATATCACAGACGCTGCCTCAGTGGCATTTCAGTAGCATTTAGCAGCGTCTTCAGGCTGGGATCAAAACTGAACAGCCTTCAATTCTTGTCCCTAAGTATTTCTACACTTCTTTTAATGGATATTCATAGATACCAGTGAATGTGTTTTTCTTAGGTTCAGATCTTCTGCACAAATCTACCCACGTACATTATTTGTACAACCACACACACATAGCCGTTGTGGAGAGTCAGAGAGGATGCTTCTGAAGGCTATTTTCAGGGAGATGAGAGAGCAGATGAAGGTTTTGCTTTCTGTCTGAGATGCCCAGAAGCAACTGGTGGACCACTGTGAGACAGGATGTTGGACTAAATGGGCTGTGGCCCAATCCAGCAGGGCTCCTCTTAGGTTCTTAATGGATGTGCATACAAGCATATGCATAAATATGTAAACACCTGCGTCCAGATTAATCTGTGGTCTTGTGTTTGGGACTGTCTTGTCTTCAGAAAAATAAAATAAAATCCAGTCTAACAGTTGAACTAGAAGTACAGTGGAAATTTCTCAAAATGCATGAGCACACACAAAAAATATTTTTTTAGATATTCTCATCCCTAGTGGAAGTTGACTGTTAAGTCCCCACACTTATTCATTTTATGAACCATTAGTTGCATCCCCATTGTCTGAGCACAGCTGCTTCCCTTGCGCAGACACATCCTGTTCAGCTAGACCTTTTGAAAAGGCTGGGTCTCCAATGACACATTTAGCTGCATCAGAAAGCATCAGGGCAGGAAGCAACCTAGCGAATTTGCTAAGTTGTGCCTTATATAGTTCAACCTATGGCTGTGTTGGGGCTTCTCAGAGGTACCTTATTCTTAATTCAAATTTTCAGTATACACCGTCCAACCCTTTTACACCCTCTTTGGAAATTAAGATTGTAACCACTATCACATCTTAGTTCCTAAAAAATTTTTTAAAACTCACACCATTTTAACAAAACCCTGTATCACCTAAGGCTACTATGAAGCAGCTCACTACTGTATAAACAGATGTCTATAAAGATACACTGTAAGGGGGAAGGCATCAAAGCAACTAGGTAGTGGCTAATACTAAAAAAAAAAATCTTAAATAGTGTAATGCAGCAAATGCATTTAATTAAATGAGACTTTAAAAAAATAAATCAGATTTCTCTATTTTTCAATCAAGTTTGATTCTTTGGGCCTTTTTCCACTAGGGCTTAGAATCCTTCTACAACCCCATTAGGAACCTGATTGGTACCTGATTGGTACCATTTAGGAAGGCCCTGTGCTCACCTGGACCCCATTGAAGGCCCCCATCTACAAGGACCCATCCCCACGAGGGCAGGGGAAATCCAGAGGTAGAACAGTTATAACTGCTCTTACTCTGCACACATGGGGGGAACTCCTGCACCTATGGATCCACTTTTGGTACAGATGTGGCTCTGTGACATGAGGATGCATAGTCTGGGAGTTCCCCTATCTCTGCCTTTTCTCCAAGTGAGAAAAGGCTATCAGCACACTTTCAAAGTGAGAAAACACATCAGCAGAGCAAATGGCCATTTTATTTCCACTTTATCCAACCCAAAGGTAGATTTTCCGAATTAGCTCATGCTGACGTGTTCTCTTAGGGCGCATTCCCATAGGGGGTAAAATTCAAAGTGGATTCGGACTTGGCACTGAGGGTTTCCATTAAATCCCCCAGTAATCCGAATCCATTCCGGATTTTAGCCCTCTGTCCCCATGCCAGTTCTCTTTCCCCAGATTTTCCAAGAATAATCCGGGGAAAGAAAATCCCTGTTTCAACAATGAGCAAGGGGGTGCAGGGAGAGGAGTCCGCCCCTTGGATGCGGCACCCCTCACTCACTTACCTGGCTGGGGGCTGTCCTCCTTCACTCTGCTTTAAACCGAGCCAGCCTTTTCTTTCCCCTCTTGAAACAGGGGGAGGGAAAAGGACGAAAGGAAGCCAAGGAGGAGGCTGGCAGTGGCGGCTGCAACTCTCCTCACGGTGCCATTCGCAGGTGTGCTTGTGGGAACCTGCAGGTTGTGGGAACAGCCCGATGTGCGTTTGGTGCTGTTCCTGGCTTCCACCACTAACCCGCAGCAGAACCTGCAGCAGATTACTCCGGATCAGAGTAATCTGGGTTTGCTCTGGGTTCGTGGATAGGCGGGAATGCGGCCTTACCCAGAAAGAGGGCTGAAACTGGATTCAAGATTAGGTGTGAACACAAGTTTCAATTTTTGTCCATATAGTGGGACTTCCACTGTCCAGATCCCTATTATCTCTTGCCATTTGGAGGCAAGTTTAATTTCAGACAAACGCAGAAGTAGTTTTACTGTGAAATCTTGCAAGTGCTTACTCAAAAGGCAAGTAGAATTAATACAATTAACTCCAAGATTAATATAAAGCTGTAAACACCTCCTTGAATTATCACTGACTTTGCACTGTAGCAGCAGGGGAAACTGGTACATGCTGGACTCCATCTTGATCCTGCAGGAGTGTCTTCTCAGACATAGTACTAATACTCAGCCATTAGTAGGGCAAACAGATAACAGACAGGAGGAATGTGGCCTTCTATTGTCACCAGGCATTCTTTTCTAGGGTTGCAAAAGTGCTTTTTTCAAAATTAGCAGTGTGCAGGTGCTATGTCTCGGAACAACTTCTGTTATTGGAAAGCAATTGGAAAGCTAAGTAAACAGTCACTTTGTGGGACGGCAAGAGGAAGAGGTCATTCAAGGAAACCTGACGGCTAATCTAACAAACAGCAATCCATTTGTCTCGAAAGCTAATAGGAGCATACTTTGAACCACCTCAACACTGAAGCGCAGCCATACCGTATACGTTTAGCAACCACACACAGCTTCTGTTGCTGAGGAACTTTTTTGCCAGAGTTAATTGAAAGAGTAATCTATATGAAGCAAATCCCCAATGAGACTGTGCCCATAAACACACCATCATTCTGTCTGCTTGACACCTGAAGATACAGTGGCCCTTTCTGCAATGGACCTCATTCTGGATTATATCCTGGAATAGGGATTGCCATTCATGTGCTGGTGCAGATAATGGCAGCACTCAAGCAAAACAAAAATGACCATCTCAAAACACCTCAAAGATAACAGTGATGATGATAATAATAATGTTGACAGCAGTGTCAATAGTTCAAGAGAGCATTCCCAAGAACTAATGTAAGGCTGGCAAACACAAGTATGGGCAGGAATTACAGCACAGAGATTCCCTGTAGGAATGTGTGACACAAAGTTGCATGCAGAAACATTTCAAGCCAGCAAACCTTTGCAAGGTCAGAAAGTCAGCAACCCTCATCATTTGCATCGTACTGTCAATGGCCATATAGGGTAGTCTCTGCCTCAAGCATCTTGCAAACTAAATTCTGAAAGTCCTAGAGACCAGTGGCAAGCTACATATGTTGGAAGAGATGGGGCTCTGATGATTAAGGATGTGCACGGATATTCGTAACATTCATTATTTGTATGAATTCATCCGAATTCAGACATTTGTACATGAATCAAATGTCTTAACATTCGTGCATTAACATTCGTATGAATAGTTCAGACATTCATTTAACTGGGAAGGTGGAAAAGCAGCTGCGCCTGACATCTGCAACAGATCCAGATTGAATTCAACGTGGATCAAGATTGGATTAAAGCAGGTTCAGGTCAGATTTGACACTTTCAGAGTGAATATGGATACACATTGATTTATGGAGTGTTTTCCCACTGTCACTAGAAGTACCCATTAATGGGTACTTAATGGGTACTTCTAGTGAAAGTGGGAAAACACCCATGGACAACAGCTATATCAATAGCTACTAGAATGGATGCCTAAGTACATTTTTCAGGCTGGGGGGACAAGCAGGATGCTTCTGAGGCCATTTGCTAGGATTCGAGAGCAGGAGAAGGTTTGTCCTTGTCTCTGCTTAAGATGACCATGGGTGATTGGTGAACCACTGAGTGCAACAGGATGCTGGACTAGATGGGCTGTGGCCTGATCCAGCAGGGTTCCTCTTATGTTCTTATTTGTACAAATTCATACAAATACATCCATATTGAATAGAATCCTACCACATTCAAAGGGGATCTATTCAAACAAATACGGATTTTCTAACATTTAATTCATTACAAATCGAAAGCCAAAATACCAACAGCTGATTACTGGAAAGAGGCAGAGGGACAGATCTAAGGTCCTTTCTGCACTGGGTGGGTCTTACTCTGGAATATATCCCAGAACAGAGACCTGCCATCCACATCCTAGTGCAGACTACAGAGGGCTGAAAGACACAAAGTTCATAAAAGGGAAAACAGGGATGGGGACGACTAAAACTGCATGCTTTAACCAAGCATCTGTTAATTCAATTTGACAGCGAATTGTTTAATTAAACAAATGGTTACTTGTGTTCAGTTTTGAACTGTGCATTCATTTGGAGCTTCATTACATTTGCAAAAGTGAATTCATGGATTCTTAGAAGATTCTTAGTGGATTAGAAAGCACAGCTGATGGCGGCAGGGATGGATGAACATTCTAAGAGTATTTGAAGCTAATTCAAAGCCTAGCACATTCAAAGTGGATCCATTTTCACAAATGTGAATTTCCTTTGCATTTGCATCAGTGTGAAGCAAATGGGGGAGGGGATTTGTGCGCATCCTTACTGCAAACAGCGTACCAACCAAACCAGTATTTCTAATGGGAAATACTGCTTCTGTCTGAAGTTTGGGTTGATCAAACAGGGATCTTCCTAGTTTTGTATGTACACACATGCAGGCATACACCTTAAAGCTGAACTCTGGTTGGATAACACTCAGTCCAAACGGTTCACAAGAATGTAGGAAACTGTTTCATAGAAAGTTAAGCAAATGATCCATCACTATTTACCCCTTGGATAACTGTGGCCATTTCAGTCCCATTCTGAAATGACAAGAGGCCTTTGAACGTTGATTCTTCTTCCTTGTTATCATTAAGACTGGGACATGTGCACACGGAAAGACCATTCGCTTTGGCCAGTAAGGGACACATTCCCAATGCATCCCTTATCGGCCAAGGTGCGAATGGTTGTTCTGTCCCAATGCATCCCAGCCCGAAAAGGCTGCTGCAGGAGTGAGAAGCCCCCCCCCCCCCCCGGGCTGCTGCCATTAGGCTGTATCAGCCCACTGGCTGGCAGCCTGGCCCCGGACCATCTCAGGGTCCCACGGGCTGCCACTGGCCCAATCATGTTGGCAGGAGACCGTGAGGGCCTCCTGGGTGCCCACCCCCACCCAGGGGTCTGCACTGCCCCTAGCTCCCTGTGCACAACCTACCTCTTCCGACACCGGTTTCAGACTGGTAGGCCCCAGAGGGTGGAGCTTGCGAGTTCGAACTGTGGGACACACCGTGGCACACACCTGCACGCACCACCTAGTTTGATCCAATAAGCCTAGGCCCTGGTGGTGGGGTTTGCCAGATTGGACCAGGTGGTCTGCACAGGTGCACGCTGTGGCCCAATCACAGACTGCAGCATGCGCCTGCACACAATGCTGCAGTTCAAACTCACAAGCCCTGCCCCCTGGGACCTACCAGTCCGAACCAAGCATCAGAAAGATAGGCCGTGCATGTGGTGCTGGGGGCAGCGTGGACTCCTGGGTGGGGATGGGTACCCAGGAGGCTCCCACAGGCTCCCACCAGCATGATTGGGGTGGTGGAAGCCCACGGGACCCCAGGACAGGCCCAGCCCAATCTCACCCCACCCGGATAGGGCCCAATGGCAGTAGCCTGGGGTGGGGCTCCAGAGCTGTCTAGCAGGGAGAGTGCAAATGCTCTCCCTTCCAGACGGCCAGGGATGGCTTGGGCCGGGTGTGGAGCATGATTTAACCGGCCCACAGAGCAAATGCTCTGTCCCAGGGCTTGTAAAATTGTGTCTGACAGCCCTAGCGCGAAGAGGCCTAAGGACTAAACCTGTGTCCCTTGTTCTACTTTCAAGCTGCGGCCATCGCTATTAAGGGAACAGCAGAGTCTTGAAATTCGGGAAGGATCATCTTCCACCTGAACTGGAGGTCATTCTTCTCTACCTGGAATATAGCACATATCCAAATAAATCCTCCAGGGAAATGAAAGAAGAATCCAGCAGAAGCTGGAAATCAGTGTTATTATGTTAACATGGCTTCTTTCAAAAATGTTTTTCACAATAAGCCACGATGTTTAACTATCCACAAAACCACAAGTTCCACCTAAAACAGAATGAGGACATTTAAATGATGACAGAGATACAAACCAAAATTATGGGGGAACTGAGTACACAAGCAAAAGAAAGCTTTCTCAGCAGCAACAAATATACAAGCTAAGGTTCTCATACACATTTTAAAAGGGCACAGAACAGCGTCATTAACAGCAAAGCGGGTATTGAAGAGTGAGAGGAGAGATATTTACAAGTTTCTTTGTAGATAAATATATATAGTTTTAAAACTTTTGTTGCATAAGATAGCAAAAATAGGATAGGAAAAAAGTTCTGTGATTCAACAGCATGTAATCATACACTGGGTGAAAAGGAAGGCAAATTAATTCAGTATCCACCCACTAGAGCACAGTTCAGCCCCCTTTAGTCCCAGTTTGGTCTAGTGGCCTCTTACCCGGCAATACTGGGTTTGATTCTACACTCCTCCACTGCTGGGGGACCTTGGGCTAGTCACAGCTTTCTTCTGAGCTCTCACAGCCCCACCTACCTCACAGGGTGCCTGTTGGGAGAATAACAGAAAGCACTGTCAGCCCCTTTGAGTCCCCTTAAGGGTGTTTCCACATTATGCCGCAATCCGTCCTCCCAAAGATCCATCACTATTTGTGATGAATCGGAGGGAACCTCATGTGACCTTCGGGTATGGGGTGGGATAGAAATGTAAATAATAAATAAAAATAAATAAATAAAATGTGTCTACACATGTGCGGGGAGGATGGATTCCGGAAGAAAGATTGGAGTGGGTGCTGTGCGGATGCACCAGCACCCACTCCAATCTGTCCTCTGGCTCGTGCGCCACCAACACCACTCCCGGAGCCGCGGGACTTGAGCATGGAGCTGCCAGTCCCCAGGTGTTTCCGGGAGCAACTGGCACGCAAGGGAAGGGCTTTGGAAGCAGGCAGTCCAAAATGGCAGCCACTGGGAATCCAGCTCTTCCCCTGATGGTGTGTGGAAGTCTCCTGCTTCTGCACACATTCAGGGGAAGTGACACATGCAAGACCTGATTTTTCAGGTCTTACATTTAATCCGGATTTCGGCGGCAAAACCGGTTTTGCGTGCCGAAATGCGGATGCGGCTTCCGCAAAGGGTCCCTAATCAGATCCCCAATGCGGAAGGTAAGTGTCTTTAAGGTGTCTTTTATCTTACCTTGGCGGCAGTTAATCCAGTTTCCGCAGTCAATGGGAGCCCAGTTTCCGCAGTCAATGCGGAAACACCCTAAATGAGTGAGAAAAGCAGGGGTAGAAAAGCCAACTCCTCTTCCTTTCCCTCTCCAGATGGCCTAGGGCCATTTACTGGCTCTTAACCTAATCTACCTCACGGGTTTGTGGAGAGAATCGAATGCAGACAGCATCAGGCACCTCCTGCTTCAGAGTTGGCCCCTCAGTGTCCCTCCAGATGCTTCACGTCCCACAGCAAGCAATGGCAGGCTTGCCCTTCCTCGGCATCTGGAAAGGCGGCATTCGTCTACACCTGCCCAAAAGGAAACCGTGGATCGACTGTCGTTTTCAAAGAGAAAAACACAAACAAAAACCTACTCCCCTTACCATTAAGTTGGCTTCCATAGTGGCTTCAGGTTTGCATTATTTATGGAATGAAAACAGCATCTAAAGCTCAGTGTCTCCTCTCCTCTGCTATAAGAAGGCAGGAGGAGGTTGCCAAAAAAACAAAGGCGGGGGGGGAGGGGTAAAGGTGTTTTTTTTTTAAAAAAAATCGGATTTAACACAGTGACACTGCACAGATCTGCTTTAAGGGGGTGCAGAGAGGGGTTAAGGTGGGTTGCCCTTAAGGGGCCGCCTGTATCACACACACGCACACACGCACGCACACACAACACTAGCCGCCGCCGCCTGTGCTGGGCTTCTGTGGTGGGGGCCACGCCAGCCAGCCAGCCAGCCGAGCAGCCCGAGGGCGTCCCACTCCTGCTGCAGCGCGCAGACGGCGCCCGCGCGCCCGCCCGGGATGCCACCTTTCCGCTGCTGATTGACACCCCGAGAGCGGCTCGCGCTTTCGCCCGGCCCCGCACGCGCGGCGCGGCCAATGAGCTCGGCGGAGGGCGGCGCTTGCACAGCTGGAGCAGCTGTTCCTCGAGCGTCGCCGGCGCGGGCGAAGGGGGCGCAGCAGCAGCAGCGGAGGAGCGCGGAGGAGGAGCAGCAGCAGCAGCAGCAGCAGCGGCAGCGCCCCGCATGCCACTCGGCGTCGGAGGTCGGGCAGCGCTCGCACGGCGGCCGGAGGGGTTCGAGCCGCGGAGGACGCGCCGGAGGCACCAGCGCTCGCCCGCTCTCGGCGCCGGGGTGCCACACGCCGCCCCGATGGCGACCGGAGGACTTTGAAGGAGTTCGGGGGCTTTTGTCAGGATCTGGGCGATTCCGGGTACGCGGAGCGCAAGGGCGGCTCGCTTTCCCCTCCGTCCAGCGGCACCAGCGGCACCAGCGCCATCGGAATGTCCCAGCCTGGACGGCCGCGCTCTTGCGGCTGACCAGGCGGCTTCTCGCCCCAGCCGGAAAAGGGGGCCGAACGAACGAGGGGCTTGACCTGCCCCAGCCGCACGTCCCCGGGGGCAGCGCGAGTCTCCCTCGTCGAGTCTCCGAACGGGCGCCTTGTTCTGCCCTCCTTCCCTTCCCTTCCCTCGAAACCCGAATCAGGGAGCGGCGCTCGGCGGAGAGACAAAGGGGGGGGGGAACCTCTCCTCTGCCGCCGCCTCCTCCTCCTCTCTCTTCGCCCTTCGGCTCTCCGGCGGGGGCGGCGGGAGCATCCGAAGCGGAGACCCCCGAAGACACTTCTCTCGCCCGGCTCCCCTCCCCCTTGGCGCGCCCCGCTTCGATCCACGCCGAGACGAGGCCCGGCCGAGAGGGGCGTGTGCCTCGCCTTGGCATCGGGCTGCCTGACCCATCCCGAGGGGCTCGCGGCGACCGGGGAAGCGGGGGTTGGCAGGCAGGGATCGCCTGGTGGCGGTCGGGGTGAGGCGGGCAGAAATCCGGACCAGCCAGGACAGTCCTGGCCAGTGGAGCCTCGGCTGCGCTTTCCAGGAGGGCGCCCAGGTTTTGTTTCACCTTGTGGGCGCCCGGTGTGTTCTGGCAGTTGCCCCCCCCACCCGCCTTTAACACCCCCCCCCCTCCTGGGGCCCCGGCTGGCTCTTCTCAGCTCTCTTGTTTCACAATCTTTTCTGTCTCCTTCTCACACACCCCTCCTCCTCCTCCTCCCAGATCCGGCGATTCCTGCTCTCGCGTCGCCCTGTCATTGATGGGAAATCAACTGGATCGCATCACCCACCTGAATTATAGCGAGCTGCCCACCGGGGACCCCTCGGGGATCGAGAAGGACGAGCTGCGCGTCGGGGTGGCTTACTTCTTCTCGGATGAGGAGGAGGATTTGGACGAGCGAGGGCAGCCGGACAAGTACAGCGTGAAGGGCTCCAGCAGCCCTGCCCAAGAAACCCCCACCCACCACCACCACCACCACCACCCTCCGCAGCTGGTGCTGAGCGAGACCCAGTTCTCCGCCTTCCGCGGCCAGGAATGCATCTTCTCCAAGGTGAGCGGAGACCCTCAGGCTGGGGATCTGAGCGTCTACCCGGTGGCGGCCCTGCCTGCCCTGTGCAAGCCAGGAGACCTGCTGGAATTGCTCTACCTGGGCCCGTCCGACCACCCTCCGCCGCCCCCTCACTGGGTAGTCTATGTGGGCAGCGGCCAGATCATCCACTTGCACCAAGGGCAGATTCGCCAGGACAGCTTGTACGAGGCGGGCGCGGGCAACGTGGGCCGGGTGGTGAGTAGCTGGTACCGCTACCGCCCCCTGGTGGCGGAGCTGGTGGTGCAGAATGCCTGCAGCCACCTGGGCTTGAAAAGCCATGAGATCTGCTGGACGAACTCGGAGAGCTTCGCCGCGTGGTGCCGCTTCGGCAAAAGGGAGTTCAAAGCTGGCGGCGAGCTCCAGCCAGCCTCAGGCTCTCAGCTCCAGCAGCAGCAGCAGCAACAGCAGCAGCAACAGCAGCAGCAGCAATACTATCTCAAGATCCACCTAGCAGACAACAAGGTGCACACAGTGCGGTTCCAAACCCTGCAGGACCTAATCAGGGAGAAGCGCAGGATCGACGCCAGCGGCAAACTGAGGGTGATCAAAGAGCTGGCGATCGTGGATGACAAAGAATGAGAGCGAGCGAGCGAGAGCGTGGCCCAGGTGGAAGGGGAGGGTACAGCAGGGTACAGACTGTTGCCCGGGCTCTGGCCCACGTGAGCTGCCAGCCCCCCCCCCCCCACCTGACTCATTTCTTCACCATATGCTAAGTGGGATGGCTCCTGGGTCCTTTTCCCCCCTTTCCATTCTTACCCCCCAGGAACACCCATGGCAACATTCCAGACAAGATCAGCACCATCCCTTCCCCTTTTCTTGGCCAGGACCTGGAGGTCACAGCTATCCTATCTAATAACCATCCTGGATGACCAAGAAGGGGGCAGGGAGGAGGAGGAAGAGGAAGGCAACATGCAGTTATTAAAGTACGTGGACCAAAAGTCATTCCTGGCTATCAATGTTGATCATACCTTCCAGCGTGCTTAATAAAATTTCAAAATAGAAATCCACCCCCCTTTTTTTTTTCTCTTTCCCCTTGGCTTTTATGCGTGAGTAAAGGAGGGAAGGTTGGCTGACACCTTTGGTCCCTCCCTTCTGTTGTCAGAAAAATCTCTGTGGTCGTTTTCGTGGACTTTGTGGTGGTTGCTTCAAGGCACGTAGTCGACACAGTTGGTAAGAGAGATGCCACCTTTACTTGAAAGGAAGCCTTACAGACATGCATGGGGCGTTCTGGGAAGTAAGTGTGCATAGTTCAGTCCTGTGGCTTAAGGGTGGGATCGCTGGTGCACCGACTTGAGCCTAAACCCCAAAGGATGCTGGAGGTCCAAGTTCCAGGGAAACATGCGTTGAAACACGCACTTGGCGTAGGTGTAAAACTGTGCCTCCTTATCTGTGCACAGAATGGCTGAACAGAGAACAGGGCAGGGCTTCTGTCCTTAACAGCTGCACAGAAAGGTGATTTCAGCAGGTGCTGCCTGCAGTGCTAAGTAAAGGGTGCCACAAACTCCTATTCGTTGCATGAACAAATTCATACCGTTTTCTTGTCAGAGGTGTATAGTTTCCAGGATGTTTTCACAGTATCTAGTATTTTCAGGATGCCTCTCTTTCAAGTACTGACCAAGACATAGGTTGCTTTCCTTTGGAGATAGACAAGATTGATAAGAGGCAACCTAAAGGCTAAAGTGTTTTAACTGCTGAAGTCCCCTTTCATGCACCCTTTAAGTTTACAGCCACCCTGTTCTCCTCACGTGGCAATCCCACTTGTGAATAATGGGGCTCCTACCAATGTAACCTCATCAGGCAGCAAGAAACCTGTTCATTCGTCCAACAATCCAATATGGTTTTTTTTTGGGGGGGGGAGCTGGGGTGGTTCACTCCTAAACCGTTTCCAACTTTTTCTTGTTCCTATCCTTCCTTCTTAATGCATGAAAAAGAGATTCTAATTGTGTTAATTATTTTTAGAGTACCAAGCCAAGTAGCAGTCTTTACACCAGCTAAATTAATATAATATTCAAGGGTATCATTTTGTGCCAGGTGATTTTACAAGAACCAACAGGCTGTGTTTCCTGCTAAGCATTTTTACATGATTTGGGGGAGCTGACTTTACAGCCAGGTAGAGCAGGGCTAATGGAGGGACACTAATTTGTTTCCCGTCTTCTTTCCCCATTCCATTGTGTCTTTCAGCAGGTTATTGTGAGAATGTGGTTCTCCTTAACCTGGAAGAATGGGGAAGGGGTGTGGATTTCATCAAGGTCCGCATGCAGTCCTAGATGGCTAAATCCAGATTGATCCCAGCCACCACAAGTGCACACACAAACGGTTTACTTAATGTTCCAAGGACTGGCTGTAATAAATGTACTGTGGAACTTTGCACATGTTTTTTTTCAGAAATAAGTCTCCATGGGTTTAATAGATCTTATGTCAAGTCAGTCTGTCCAGGACTTCAGCCTTAGGCCAAATCATAAGAAGGCAAAGTCTGTAGTTGAATAGGGATCCATACCATGACATCTGGGGGCAGCTATACCAGCGACAACTTCAGTTTTTTGGGCACAGGGGTTGTCTCATTTCTACTATCACAAACTGTCCTGATCAGCAAATTGGATGCTTAGCATAGTTTGGGCACAGGGGAAGAAAGGAAAGAGGTTGTCAGGTAGTCTGGGTGTGCTGTATGTACAGGAGGAAATTGAGGAAGAGAAGCAATTAAAAAGAGTATTTGCTTAGTACCTTAAACAGCAACTACAATAGGATCCTTTTTTCTCCCACACTAACTGAAAGTGATTCCATACAGTATGTTCAACCCTTTGCTCCAACTCTGGCAGGAATTTGTAAATCCTTCCTTCCTTCCTTCCTTCCTTCCTTCCTTCCTTCCTTCCTTCCTTCCTTTCTCTCTCCTAACTGAAAGTGATTCCATGCAGCAAACAAAGAACATACTGTAGGAAGAGAACATGCAGAGAATATACTATAACTCTGTCAGGTTTTGGGTGTGTGTGTGGAAACTGCTTTTCTTTCTTTCTCTCATTCTCTCTCTTTTTCCTAACAAAGTGATTGCGTGCAGTACATCCAATCCTTTTCTGCAAGCTTGTGGTCCCTTTCCTGAGAGTTTCAAGGTACACAGTGAAACTTCATAAATATGAATAAGGATTAGGGTCTTTGACTGCAGTCTTTCTAATTCCTTGGAAATAAGCCTCACATTTGTCTCTGTGGTGCTTCCTTTTCAGGAATACTGGGTTATGCAACATTTAACCCTGAATTTTAGGAGAGGGTGAGGAACAGGAACAAGTACAAAGGAATTTTCCTTTAAGAACAAGTGGAAGTGCATATCTATTCCTTTGAGGAGAAAATGTTCATTGCTGCAGCTGTATCTGAATCTGGTCCCTCTTGCTGTCTCACTAAAACCTTTATTTAGAAGCAAATCCCACAGTGTTTAGTAGATCTTGCTTCCAGATATGTGTTCATAGGATTTTGCTAAGCTCTATATAGAAATTAGTCCCATTAGATAAATTAGATGGCATAGTGGTCTGTTTTTATTTCTTTTCACTCTTTATGTAAGCCCTGAAATTGGCCTCAAAAAACCAAAGCAACCCTTGAGTAAGTATCATCAAGTGTTGTGGGAATTACTCCTGAGCCAGTATTGCATAATTTGTTCCATGCCTATTTTCCTGTCTTTCCCTTCATGAACTCCAAGGAAACCACCCCAGCAGAAGAATGGCCCATGCAAGCACTGTTCACATTGTGGGAGATGTCCCATTCAGAGACAGCTGAATCCTAAACATGATTGAATTCAGCAAGATAATGTCCCTAGATGTCTTCTGACCATGCCTTGGAGCTAGTATGCCTATGATTGAGTTGTATCAGGTGCAGACAGTTTTGACCCTATCTGCTCATCCATATGACTGTTTGGCATTTTTAGAAGCTTACCCGCAGGATTTTCCTGCACTCTTTTTTTCCAGATTATATCCCAGAATAGAGACTGGTCATCTGCATGCTAGTGCAGAATATGGAAGCCCCTGGGTGAGGCTTGCTGTAGTCTGCTTCGGCATGTAGATGGCAGGTCCCTATCTCAAGATATAATCCAGAATAACATCCAGTGCAGAAAGGGCCACAGAGTTTGGGGAGGTTCTGGAAGTCGTGTTCTTAGGATCACAGCTTTACTTCAAAATGACCCCTATTAAATTCAGTGGGATTTTCTTCAGAGTAAATGACATGCAAAATTGGGTGATCTGCAAGAATAATATGCCTTTGCGAGTTTGTTGTGTTTTCTGCAGGACCTGCTTAAAGTCCTTAGTGCTGTTATTTTATCTCTTGAATTGTCTTCCACCTAAAGGAGAATTACTCTGCACTAGCACTGGACCTTTGCAACTTCAGGTTATGCCATATGACACAGACACTAGCCAAATAGTATTATGTATTGCTTCTTTGCATGCTCAAAATACACTGCCAAAGGAATATATTCCAGACAACAGCTGCTCAGTAGTTATAGTACCGCTTGAAAAAAGCCATAAATCGATTGTAGCTGGGTTTGCCCCCAAAATCAAACCACTACGGTCCTGATTTGGTGAAGTTTATAAGGCAAAAAATGTATCCTAAAGGGGGAAACTGATTTTTCATATGTTACAGCATTAAATCTGGGGTGCATAAGGAAACTAGAAATATAAAGTACAATAAAATGTTCAGAAATACAGTGTTTTAGCAATACCAGACCCCATATTTCGCAGTGATAAAACTGCCTCTTGTGTTTGTATATATGCTACTACTTGAAGAAAAAAATCTTTATTTTTTAAAAAAATAAATATTAACACTTATCAAACATCAGAGGATAAAATGGAGAAACACTGATGATTTCCTTTCCCTGATGAAATGGTTATTGGTTCTTCTTGTCTTAATTGTCACAAGAAGTCTTAATATAACACTGTATCAGTGTTTATACAATGGATAGCTTTCTTGATTGGTTTAAAAGGTTCATTATTATTAATAATAATAGTAATAGTAATAATAATATTTTATTATTATTATTAAGAAATTGTCAGCAATGAGATAAATGTGAGAGAAGGGAATTCCTAATATGGTTAGCTAAGAGGCTTTCATATTTCCTGCTATAACTTTATGAGTTATAGAAAGTGTGGAATTTTTCTCTTTAAAAGTTTATTAATTTGTGTAGATTTATTTGGAATGAAATTCACTTAGGCTGCATCCAGACATTGCTTACTTATTTGAATATTCCAGAGTAAGGCATGGGTATTTCAGAATATCCATGCTTAATTCCAGGATATCCAAGTATGTTAGAATAATCAAGTGACATTTGGATGCAGTCTTGGTAGGGCAGTTTGATTGTTATACTTGCTGCATATCATTTGGTGACAATGTCATCAGTTCCTTTTCATGAGTTGATGAATGTTGCAGGTGCAAAATAAATACCTTCTCATGATACCTTCTCCTGCTAACCCCAACATAGTGATTCATGATTATGGAAGAACAGAATGTGGCAGTCAGGTGTTATGATCTTGCTCACAAAGGTATATGCACATCTGGATCCCCATCTTCCGTGCACAATCACTGCACCTCCGTCGGAAGAGCATGCAAACCAGCAGCTTTCATTAGCTGCTGCAGTCATCACCTGGATGTGAGAATTTAAACGCTCTTTAGTAAGTGTGCATAATCGTTAAGTTTGCAATTTGCCTCTTTAATGTGCAACTGTCTACTGAGCCTCAAGCAGGTCCCTAGGATAATCATTCCATGCTAGAAGAGCTTCTAGGACTGAATTTCACACTGTCAGTCTCCTCTGTGAGGTTGGTCAGTCATCTGTTGGGAATGTAATGTTTAGGACATTCTAACTCTTGCTATCTTCCATCAAGCAAGAATGGCTTACGTTGTATGCCTGTGAGAGTTTATTAAGGTCAGCTGAGAATGTGGTTTGGTGAGAATAAAGCTTGCACCCTTGCAATTTGTTACCCTGATATTCACCATCTATGGGTCACTACTGATACCAATGCACAAATTCTTTGTGTCCTTCTGTGCTTTTCCCCTTGTACAAAAATTGTGAATTTAAGAAGTCAAATCTATTGAGTTTTTGAGTTTGTGGAATTCTAGCTTTCATCCCTTAGAATCTTTCCAACCAAAGCTTATCATGTTTTACTGCTAAGTAATATACAGTATTGACAGTCAGAAGTATGAGTTACGGTTTTATTAATTATTAGCCTTTGTTGTTGTAGATGAGTCCTGGAACTAAACACTGAAGCACAAAGGTGTCTTGGACTGGTTAGTCCTTCAGCCACTCTGTTTGACTTCCTCTGCCCTCCCCTATAGAAAATCAATGTTTCAAGGCCACTAGGTATGCTCAGTCTCGATTGTCCTTGCTTTTGGTGGACCTCAGTTATGAAGGGTTTTGGAAAGAGTCTTTCCAGACAACATCAGCCTTATGTTTTCTCATTTCTCACTTCTGTCTGTTCAAAGACATTTTAAAATAGTTTCACAGTGCGCAAGGTAGTGTCCTATCCATAAGGTAAAAAGGTCCTTAATGCTTTTTCTCTATTTTGGGGTTTCTTTCTTTCTTTCTTTTCTCCTTTTTCAGCTTTTTCCAACTCAGCATTTCCCCCCCTCTCCTCAGTCAGCCAGCATTCTGGAGTTTTATTTTCTCTCTGTTGGGCTATTTGCAGGGAGCAGGTTTCCAACTCCTGTGATTTCACTCTGTTTTCTCTCTTTTGCTGAAGATTTGTTTTGCACCTCTTCAGACCTCAAGAATCATTTTGAGTCTGCTGATTTTGTACACAAAAGGTATCATTTGGACTACATTTGTCTGTATATGCCAAGAGTTTAGTTAGAAACATAAAGAATGATGAGTGTTTGATTTAGACTGTTATTTTAACACCCAAATGCAGAGAAGAAAATCCTTTTGTTGTATTGCGAGCTTCAACATTTTGTGGAGATCCTTTATGAGGCTTTTTTTTCTTACATAAAAAAATTTCCTTATGATGCTGAGAGTCTGTTCACTGGTGAAAATTAGTTTGTGCAGTCAAGCTACCCTTGCCAGTTTGGTCTAGTGGTTAGGGAGCCAGACTCTTATCTGGGAATACTGGGTTCAATTCCACCCTCCCCAATGAAGCCAGCTGGGTGACCTTGGGCTAGTCACAGCTCTCTTCTGAGCTATCACAGCCCCACCTACCTCACAGGGTGTTCTGTTGTGGGGAGAAGAATAGAAAAGCTTTGTTAGCCACTTTGAGTCCCCTTAAATGGGTGAGAAAAGTGGGCTACAAAAGCCAACTCTTCTTCTTCTTCTTCTAGAGATGGCATGAATATTTTTGTGTGTCTTTGATTCAAATCAAATGCAAAGGAAATTCACATTTGTACAAATAGAGCCCATTTGAATGTGGTAAGATTCAAATTTGCTATAAATGTTCTTTGTATGCTATCCAAATCCGATTCAAATCCTGCTGCCAGTCATACCTGCAAATCCCCTTCGAGTCTGCTCTGAATCCACTTTGAATCTACTCTGAATCCACTGCAGATGTGACTTTGCTGCCTCACCATGTTCACAAATATAACAAAGTTCTGAATGAATGCACAAAAGCATTTGTTTTGCATTCGAATGTCAGTCTTCAAATGTAGCCAACTTTTGGTTCAAATGCAAATGCACAAATTTGTACAAATTCCTATGAATTTCAAATGTGGTAAATATTCATGTATATCCATATATGACACATCTTCATTAGCGTAAGCAGTATTCTGTAGTTCAGCAGTTATCGCACAGTTATGTCAGCATTTGTAAAGTATATAATTGCAAGTGTACAAGAGGGCTGCCTCCAGACTTGTGGAATAAATCCACAGTTAAATATAAAAGCGCAGTATACTTCTGGCGCTGCAATGACTGGCCATCCCGACTCAAAAGCAGCTCTGTAGCTTCATCGGAAGCTGCAAGAGCTGAGTCAGTGAATGTGGTCACATGGGTTGAGGCAGCCAACCAGATTTGAGCTGCCCTTCCTGCTCTCGTTGGTATGGCCAGTTGGCATTATGGCTAAAAATGTGGCTGTAACATGTGGGCACAAGAAGCCTGAAGCCAACTGAGGCAGCAGCAGAGCAAACAGCTGCCCTGAACAGCAATGGTGCACCAGTCTTGATTCCAACCTCAAAATGTCTTGAAGGGGAGATGTATAGATGTGGCCCTTGTCTACATGCTGCCATTCAGACTTGGAATTAATTCAGATTTTGATACCATACTAGCAGCAGGCTTTGGTGTGGAATCAATGCTCCCCTAAAACTGAAGGATAGATTTGGAATACTCTGAATATTTCAGCCTGTTTTTAATAAGTTTGCTTGAACTCTGGCTACAATTGGAAGATGGTTGTTCTCTTTGTAAGATCACTTCCTAACCCTGAAATAGAATATCTTCCCTTTGTGTCAGAGAAGTAAGTGCTTCCGGTTGGCCAAGTATGATGTGAGGAGTTCAACAAAACTGAGACTCCCATGAGCCACTGGAAAGCCCCAGTATGTTCATCCTAGTTGGGTTGTCATTTATTGTGCAAGAGACATAGATCACCATCGCATCCTACCAATAGTCCACCACGTTTTAGGTCACATCCAGATAACCTGCTAGGAAGTGATAAGACAGGGCATTGCCTCCTCACTGTTATCGCTTCCTAGGCAGGCAGCCCCAAAGCTGGCGCTCCTTTTGTGTGTTCTTGTGATGTGCACTTGCGCATCTCCACTACTGTGCATGGGCAGCTATCAGTTTCAGCCTCCCCGCATGCACAGTGGATGGAACAACAATGGCTACTCTGTCTCCAAGGTAAGTAAATGTGCTGTTGCTGGAAAATCCACAATTAGCACTGAGTTTTGCACACTTTAGGGAGAAAATAGCAGGGCTGTGGCAGGGCTGCCATGCATATGTGTGGCAATTCATCATCCTGGCACCATATTGATGCTCTGTTCACCTTGTCTGATGGGGTCTACATGTTGACAATAAGGGGCACCAAGATTTGGAATAAGCAACAGGCTTGATGAGGGAAAGATGGTCAATAATCAAGTGCTGAGGGCCATACTAAGGAGGTCTTCATCTCCTTAGCACACCCACACCCACAACCACCATGTCCTCCATTTCAATATGGAGCTTTCTTTTGTGGCCCTTGGGGAGAGCATCTCATTCCAAGGAGTGCAAAACTTGTACATCACTGTATCCCAGTAAATCCCCTAAATAACATACTGTCAACTTTTAAGCAGAAGATATTACCAGAAAGTCAGCACAGCTAGGAAAAGACAAAGAGCTCCAATTGTATTGATTGTGACTGAAAAAGCTAAGCATGTGATTGCATGTATTCCACTTAAAGCAATTAATGCTTTGTACCAAATGTTTAGCTTTGGCTCAGCCTTTGTTGGTTCCTAAAATTAAATTTTCTTTACTTATTTTAAAAATATCATCAGGAAATAACAGCTTCCCTAGCTTGTTGCTGTTTTTTATTATTATTATTATTATTATTATTATTATTATTATTATTATTATTATTATTATTATTATTATTATTATTATTATTATTATTATTATTATTATTATTATTATTATTATTATTATTATTATTATTATTGAGAGCATTACAAGACAGTAGGCATTAAAGACACTCTGTTTTCCAATCACATTTAAGGAATGCTCCATACTTAGCTGTTCCATAAATGGTTTCCTGAAATGTGTGGAGTGTTTTTAAAGCTTTCCTTTCCTCCTGCATTTTCTGTCAAGTGCTGTCAATGAATATAAAACCCATGGTGATGCAGAGAAAAACTTCCGCCTGTCACTTCATAGGAATCAATAAGGCTACTGCAGCCTTATAAAGCCATAACTGGCGGAGTTTGCTTTCTCTCCTGCTACAAAAATTCCTTCCTCCCCGCTTTGCTGATGCTGCTTGAAGACTAAAATATGCTGTCACTGGAACAATTCAACTCTGTTCAGAGATACCAGCCCTTAACCAGTCCCATCATAACGTTGCTTTTAGGTATTTCCTTTGAGCAATTCCTTTCTTGGCCCATACGGCCACTGATGTTTAAAGTGAATTTTGATGCATTTTGACTTGTTGATTTTTCTCTCCCCAAGCGCAATGGGGTAAATCTTTCACACACCACAAAAGTCAGTCTAGACTGCTAGTTCTGCATTAATTATGCAGCTAATCTGCAATGATTAACTCCATCAGGATGCAGCTTGATTAGGATACCTTATAGTTAATACAGTGCTGCTGCTTGTTTCAGGAAAAATGATTCTATTCTACTTGATGAGAAATACCTTGACAGAAGTGCAGCTGTTTCTCTGAGTGCGTCCCCATGGGCCTGCCACTGCCTCACGGTGGATTCGGGGCAGCCTTAATGCAAATCTCAATTTGTATTAAGGAGTCCCCATGAAAACTGTGGTAAATCCCTGCATCGGGATGCCGTGGTTTTCTCCACCACCACCACCCCCTTGCCTAAGCGCTTAATCGCCCAGGTAAGGACTTGGTTTACCCCAAACGATCACCTGACAGCTGCCCAGCAGTCAGCTGAGCAACTGTCAGGTGGGTATAGGGGCTGTCAAGAGCATGAGGACAGCTCCGGTAAGATGATTAAAACAGACATGAAAGCCGCAACTGTTTTAATCAGGTAAGGGGAGACACTTGCGATCGCAGCATTATTTCCATTTCCATTTTTATTTGTATACCGCCTTTCCAAAAGGCTTTTGCTCAAGGCAGTTTACAACAAATAGGAAAAAAAATACAACATAGATACAATCATTACATGAAGAAATACGGCAAATATAATCAACAGCTTACATCAAAAACAATTCTTGCCCCAGGCAGTTTACATAAGAAAAAAAAACACCATTGCATAATATAACAAATGATACATTATATAGTTAATTTTTTTAATATATATAAAAATGTATAAAGCAGTTGGGACAGCCAACTACTGAGCCTCCCTCCCCATGTCCATACCGGTGTTGGGGCTGGTTGCTGCAGAGGTTTTGTAGCTCTCGCAGCAGGTGGGATGGTGGAATGTTGAGACTCCCTCCCCTGTCCATGTTGGTCATTCCTGGCGGAGATGCTGACATGGAGGCAGGCTGCTCTTGTCTCCTGTCCCTTCCCTCAGATATACCTGCCGGAGGGCGGGGTGCCAGAAAAGCGTTCGCAGGCCGACTTTGACGCTGGCTGCTCTTGTCTCCTTTCCCTCAGATATACCTGCCAGAGGGCGGGGTGCCAGAAAAGCGTTCGCAGGCCAACTTTGAGGCGGGAACAGTGAAACCCCACCCACTAATGCTGCGATCGTAACCTGGGAGTGACCCCATGCCCCCAGGGTAACCCATTCTTGCCCCGCAATTCAGGGCAAGAACAGCTATAAAGGCTTTTTTTAAAAAAAAAAATGGTTTTGAGGATTTTTCCCCTCATGTAGCCCAAATTTGGGCTTTGCATGGGGACTCTCACAAGGCAAACTCACATTTGCCTCGCAGTATCCTTACCGTGGGGAAGGGGGCTATGTGCAACATTCCTCCACCTCCTCCTTGTACGATCTGTGGGCAAATGTGTGGGAAAACTTCAAAAGCCAAATTACTTGAAACAGTCCAAATAATACATTTAAAGCCTTCTAAGCCTTCTAAACCTGACTTTGCATGCTCATGTTCCTTATTCCCTGTGCTAATACAGCCTTTTTTATTGGGACTGAAATTAGGTCCTTTTTAAATCTTGTCAGTTCATTCAGCTGCAAGGGGTGACACAGTGTTCACATGTACCTGTGAGTCAGGCTTATTTTTCCCTACTCAGAGCAGAGGTAACTTGAGGAGGAGTAACTTGTGATTTTAGCTACCTGGTTTACTACATGTTTTGTTTTTAAACTATATGAATACCTTATGGTGTGGATTTGCTCCCAGTATGCTGTCTCATTCACAGAACCTCTCTGCAGTGTAGGGATGGGAATTTTAAAGGAACCTTTCACGACCATGAAATTAGTACAGAAAAGTGTCGAAGACTAGGGCTGCATTTCAACTGGAGTTTTGGTTCAGCCTGAATTTGGCTTGAGCCCCCGTGTCCCAACACTTTTGAAGGGATTTTCTGTTTCTGCAGATTAAATGTCTGAAAATCCGGGGAATCCCTGTTCGGATTTAACAGGACTCACTAGGGATGTACACAAATACTTGAAAATTCAAAAATCTGATTCGAACCCATCGAATATCGACATTCAAATTCAAATCGGATTCTCAAAAATCCAAAATGACGAATTTGACCGAATTTGGAGTATCGGATTTTCACATAATTCGACTGAATAGATCAGTTTATATCATATCTGAATATCGTGTTTATTTTCATTTACAACACAAGATGAAAACAAGACACATACGGAATGAAAACGGGATGCATGCAAATTTGAAAACTGGATACAAATTTATTTATTTATTTATTTCCATTTCTATCCCGCCCCATACGCGAAGGTCTCTGGGTGGGTAACAACGGATCAAACAACATATTTAAAAACATATTAAGAACAAAATACAGATTAAAACATATTAAAAACACAATTAAAAACACAATACAAATTAAAACAAGGTACTTGGTTAAAAATTCTGATATAAGCCGTGCGCTTAAATGTTCCCGACATTTGTATCTTTGAGTTCGAATCGGATTTTTGAAAACACAGATCCGGATAATCTGGTCTTGTATTGGATTTTCAAAAATCCAGATTTTAAAAATTCGAAGCAAATCAAATATTCAAATATTTGAATTGACTCAAATTCTAATGCAAAAAATGCATTTGTGCACACCTCTAGGACTCATTGCGGAATCCTGTTAAGATCCAAAAATTTATTAGTGGGAATGCTGTCATGCTGATCTCCTGCATCACCACCCACCATTTACCTTCCCCCCACCCCATTCTGTCATCATCTCTCACCATTCCCCCCCCACCCTGTTCCTCTGTCTTTCATCATCTCCCACTGCTTGCCTTCCCCCCACCCCTTTCCTCCATCTGCTGAAGAATGATGACTAAAGATAGGGGAACGGGGGGGGGGGGAGAGAGATGATGACAAATGGTGGAATGGATGGGGTAGGCAAACAGCAGGTGGCGGTGGAGGAGATTGGCGTGTCTGTTGTTGTCTCCCTCCCACCATGGAGAGTGACACTGCCACTGCTTCCCTGTTGCCTCAGTGTAGTCAGGACAGCTACAAGGAGCCCTCGGCGCTCGTAAAAAAAAAAAATCTGGGTTAAAACCCAGACATTTTTTACCAGTCGTAATGAGACCTAGGATATTGATTTCCTGATGCATTGTAGCAATATGTTTCTGCATTCTGTTTCTCCTAGCCCCCAAAATCTCTGGCTTTACGTTTGCGTGGCACCAGCTAAAAGTTCAAAAAAAAAGTTCTTTTTTTCCCCTTTTACACTGTCATTCCCACAGACCTTGCCCTCCATACCTAAAGATCATGGGAGCTGTACTCCTCCCCCTAAAACACATAACAGTTTTCCAAACTCAAAAATACAACTAGCCACCTTGAATAGGCTTTTCTATGCATTGGGAAGTGAATGAGGAAATTTACTGTGTCTTTTGTTGCTGCGCTGGCTGGCTGGCTGGCTGGCTGGCTGGCTTGATGGATGGATGGATGGATGGATGGATGGATGGATGGATGGATGGATGGATGGATGGATGGATGGATGGATGGATGGATGGATGGATGGAGCCCTTTCAATACTTGACCTTATTCTGGATTATGCCTCAGGACAGAGTTGTGCTCTCCAAAAGTTAATGCAGACTATGGAAGACCTCACCTGGGGCCTGACCTTGCATGAGGACAGCAGGGCCCTATTCCAGGATATATTCCAAAATAAGGCTAAGTGCCAAAAGACCCTGCATGTAAATTTCCATAATTATATACCAGTAGTTCTGAACAAGATAGGAAGACATTCAACACCTGAAGCTTCCTCTGTTATTACCCTAATGTCAACAAAGGTATTTATGCTGATATCTGTGTCTTACATGCCAAATCTCTCCCTTTTTGGGGTGGATCCCAGGTAGACTGTGTGGTTCTAAAATATTTCCTAGTTTTATTAATCTACTTAGAAATATCAGAAAATGACTTAAGTTGGTTACTTAAGGGATGCAATGCACAAAGAATATTGTCGTTGCCAAAGTTTTGAATAGCACAGATCCCTTAATGAACCATCATTTTACCGACACATTTATAGTGAAACATTCCAGGGCAGAACTTTGTTGTGCAAACAAGTGATATTCCAGAATAAAGCCCTTATGGAATAATTGCTTATTGACTACACATGGTGGCCACGTAAAAGATGATGGCTCCCAATGGCAACATCCAAAGATGTAGGACATAGCACTGTTTTGGGAAAACCCATGTTCAGAAAACATTTCCCCCCCCCCCCCCGAAATAGGTTATAGCAGTTTTTCACCCAAATACAAACAGGTGTTTGATGTTGCAAGTAGCTGGGTTTTATGCATGGGCTCTTTCCACAATGCTTGTGTGATGCCATTGACAGGGTCTGTTGATGTGACAAAAAGAAAAAGAAAAGGTGATAGTGCAGAGAGATTCATGCTTTTCAAAACTAAAATTGTCACATGGAAAAGAAAGCAGAGCTTCAGGTTCTAAATTCCTACCTAGCAGAAGGAATTTCAGCAGCTACAGCTTGTAATGCAGGTGGTGTTTGCTGAAACCTTCTCTAAGTCTGTCATGTTATCTTTTCTGTATGACCATCCTACCCAAAGGCACATTTATCCATTCTTCTGTGCAGGCTCAGGTATGCCGAGTTATACTACCTGTCCCAGTGAGTTCAGTTTGTTTTCAGTGGGAAATTTGGCCACCATTGATCATGATCTATTTTTTTTTCCAGGGACCTAATAACCCAAGGGGGACAGAGTCACTACATGGGTCCAGTTGAGGTCTCGTTTGTTTGGATGCTAAGATTGCTGCTTACTGATTATTACATCTTTGGGGTGTTTTTGTTTTGGTCTTCACTGAATGGAGCTTTCCTGTCCAGTGACCTAGAGGTGGCAGCATGCTAGCCGATAGCTCCCCTTCCACTTCTAATTCACACTGAAGGCCAGAGAATTCATTGTGGAAGTGCATTGCCCCTAACAGCAAGCACATCCACTTCCAAGCTGCTTTGGAGCCACTTCTTTTCTTTCTGTTGTCTATGCACCTATCCCATGAGTCTAAGGCCTTTTCTACATTAACTTGCATTTTGATCCAGGACAAATTTTCCTAGCCTTCGGCTTGAGGACACACCACTGTAAACTGCCTTCTGTAGTTCTGGATCACAGTGGAGTGCCTTTGCACACCTCCCATGATCCAGATCAAGGCTCTTAGTCTTCTTGTGGACCTGATTAAATGGGTCCAAAAGACATCCTTAATCTGGATCTAGCCTGCAGACACAGCAGAACTAAAGTGGGCATGGCCTCATAGATCTACATTAACATGATAAATTATATGGCATAGTAGTGTTTTAAATAGACCCTTAATCCAGATTAAGGGTCTATGTGGGAAGGCTCTAAAGCCCTTTCCTTTCTGCCTTGCATCTTATTACAGATTATATTTTGGAATAGGGACCTGCCATCCTCATGCATTCCCGGGCCAGCCATAGTCTGTTGCACTGGGTCTGTACCTCCTGCTCATTTGACCCTCCTTCCCATAGCAATGCAAAGACTCAGAGTCAGTATCATCTTAATTTGCCTGAGGGCATCTATGGGTGTTTTTCCACCGTCAAAAGTACCCATTTTTGCACCCATTTGGGTGTGAGCTGGATGACCCCGTTTCCACTACGGCACCCATTTGGGACCCGATTCTTTCCACTGCCATTGGGGAAATCTGGATCTAATGGGTACATTTTGACCTTTAATCCAGATTTTCTGTAGACTCTATTAAAGGGGTCTACAATGGGGTCTTCTCCCAGAAAATCCAGATTAAAGGGGTCCAAAGGAGGCTAGGGGGAGGGGATGAACCTTTGGGACCCCCCCCCAACATTGGCTTCAAAGTCACTTTGAAATCACTTCAAAGTTGCTTCAAAAACTGCCCCCCCTGCCCCCCAAAACCCCTGGGATAATGGACTGACCCCTTGTGGGTCGATCCGGATTCCCCAGATGGGTGCAAAGCTGTTAGCAACCATTCCTAATGGGTTCTACACCTCCTGTGAAAACACATTGGGTGCTTCCCTTAATCTGGATCTACTAGATCTGGATTAAGAAACGTACCCATTCCTTAGATCCAGATCTAAGGGCTGCAGTGGAAAAACACTCTCAGTGTGCATATTAGCATATGCCCCTTTCGTTAAAATACACATCTGGGTTTTACGTCTCTTAACTACCTCTCACTTCCTCTTGAGCCCTGTGTGCCGTGGAAGCCTATTTCCACATGCCTGTGTATCTAGGTGAAACAGGTCTTCTGTGCTAACAGAGAGGTCATTCCTGCTCCTCATTCCAGATGGGAAGCTGCTTTGAGTTAATTGACTTGCCTCTGGCCAAAATAGCATATGAGAGAATGCTGCTGCTTATAAACAGAAGCAGAATGATTTCTATTGTCCTGCTATAGAAACCATATGGAGGAACAATATGTCATATTTTAGACTGGATTACATTACAAATGGCAAAGTTGTAAACATAATTTTAGTGAAAGATAACTAATCCTTTTCTTGGGCGGGTGTATGGTTCCCTTTCTTGGAGCAAACAAGGGCTATGGTGGGCGTGGCACAACGGTGATTGATCTTAAGCAGCATTCCCAATATTCAGGACTGAAAGGAGCTGAAATAATGAAATACTTGGCAGGTCATAGGTTAGATCCTTGGAATTTAAACTGCAAGACAACAGTGCAGGGAAAGTCTCAGATGTGAATGAAGCTGTGATTCACTGAATGTAAGGCCATGATACCCATCTGTTTCAACCAGGAGCGATTTCACCTAACCCTAACTAGCACTAGCACTTGCAGCCCACACCCCATGCAATTGGTCACTCACCGGTGGGTGATTCCAGAGCTGCTTCTCTTCAGGGTGCTGCCATCTTGAGTGTGGTGCCCTCTGCAAATGCACATGTGTCAGCGCCGTCGCCGTGATGACACCGACACAGTTGCAGTCACATCAGGAGGGCAGCAGAACTGCCAGCCCACTTGCCAGCTGTGTTGATCTCCTCATCCAGCTGAAGAGCGAATGCTCCCTGGTTGGATGTGATCAGGTAAGTTGGGATAAGGCTTGGGATAGGTGTGGAACATGATTTCGTGCTCCACACCTAGTCAAAAATTAGGCAACATTTGGGAAGGCAGGGGGCGCCTGGAGGCTGTAACAGGCTCTTCCCCAGATGTTGCATAATTCTTGACTACTGGCCGAAGTGCAAAAAAGCCCCAGGTTCAAATCTTAGATTATGCTAACTAAAAATTGACACTGTCATAATGAATGAATGAATATAAACTTAAGACTTCCTTTTGCTCCTTAAGGCAGACATGGGAACTGTTCACACTTACATGTCCAGGATGCTCTTGCATGCTCCAGAATGCTCCATCTGCGTGCCACAGCACCGCCTCTAACCTATAGTGGCCCAGAGTGTGCAAGAGCATTCTCATTCCTCCAAAGCTGTGGAGAAGTAAAAATGTCTGCACAGTTTGACCAGGAGCATCTACTACACTCCTGGTCAGCAGCATTTGCATTCATTTCCAAGTGTGGCTGCAGCTGTGCAAATGTGTGCCACATCACAATCACCATGGCAGCAACCAGGCACATGGGGAAGTTGCCACAACCATTGCTATGGTGATTTGGACAGTCTATGACAGACCATTTTTCAAGCACCCCTAGGTAAGTTGAGAATTGTGCCAGTGTTTGTGGTGTAATGCCACCTCACACTTATCTGTCTCAGATTTATATTTCACATGTTGACTTTCAACATGTTCTTCTCAACTAATTCTGGTGTTATTACAAACTTTTCTGGGGATTTCCAATATAGCTTCCACTTCTTTATACTGCATTCTTATTGTATTTCCTTGGTTGTCTCCAGAGGTTGTTCCACATTTAACTGTTTCCTCTTTATCTGGTAGCATGCTGTAATTCAATTTACAGTCTGATAATATTGCATTATTTTCTTTGATGTTGCTGAAATTTCCTGATTCACTATTTCTCAAGTCAATATCCTTTAGTCTTTTCATTGTTCAACTTCATCTCTTTCACAGCATTCAGTGTACTGGTATTTGACCTCAAGTTGTTGATCTTATCCATTCTTCCATTTTCGTGATGCACTTTCTTACGTGTAAAGTCATTCCATCATCACTGCTATGACATAGAATACAAGCTGAATGATCTCCCATAGTGCTGTGGACCTAGAGTCTGATACTGCTTTGCTGAGATCTTCTAATGCTTATGCAAGGTTCTTCTTGATGACTGTCATCAGTGCAAGCAATAACTGATGCTCCTTTTTTCATGTGATTAATCATCCTGTTATTTTGTGAGTCAATCATGGCAGTTTTTAGAGTGTGTTTGCATCATTTTACTTCAGCTGCTAGTGACATGCTTCACAGTTTTCATCGTTATTTTGACATAACTGGCATTTGCCATTATTCAAAATATTTTTAATTTGGATTTAATGAAATTTAGCCATATGTCCTATTCTTGTACAGTCACAGGGTGTTTTTTCCACTGTCACTAGAAGTACCCATTACGTACCCATTAATGGGTACAAAAATGCCATTACGTACCCATTAATGGGTACTTAATGGGTACTTTTAGTGACAGTGGAAAAACACCCATAATATCTTTCTTTCCATTTCAAGCAATTGCCAGGTGAGGTAGCGGTCAGATTTCTCTTCAATGTTATGCAACTATGTTATTTACTCCACTTTCAAGTCTCTCTTGCTCATCCTTCCTTTGACCTTACTGCCTTCAGTAAACATTCCTTGCAAACTTCCATTCACAGTGATCCTTGCTTTGTTTGATATAATCACATAAGCTGTGCTCTTCTTCAAATGACTGCATTACTTGCAATAATAAACTTCTCCATCCTTATTTTTAGCTAAATAAAGCCTGTTAACATCACTTTTTGACTGGGAAATATGATGCACTTTCAGTAATTTCCTTGTCCTATTAAGAGTCCCTTTCTTCTACTATTCCTGCAGTGTATTTAATTACAGGAACTGATCAGGTATTTATAGCTTTAATAACATTTCCACCATTTAATTTAGATTTTAGAATTTTCAACACAGTGTTCGCTTTGCATTGTTGGAGCTGGTAGTCTTTTTTTTTATTTGATCATGCAATACTTCAGAGACATCCATTAGTCCCAAATACTTCTATCTTTTTTTCAGGGTCTAATATATATTACTATTAATTGTAATACATTCCCTTTGAGGATTTTACCACCTTTAAATGTCAGAGTTGTTTAGGCCAAATTCCATTTGTACGTCGCCAGCATTTAGCAGGGAATCAATCTTAGCCTTTGGATTTCCAGATATATGTCATCTGTATATTGTAAATGACTAACCTTTGAATCTTAGTTTGAGAATTTTCTTCATAAAGTTGTAGTGATTTGGACCTGTAGTCTAATACTGCTCTGTTGAAATCTTCTAATGCTTGTGCTAGGTCCTTCTTAGTGACCATCTTCAGTGCAAGCAATAATTGGCACGCCTTTCTTTCATGTGATTAATAATCGTGTGATTTTGTGACTCAGATGTGGCAGTTCTTATAGTCTGTTTATGTCATTTTGCCCTGCCAAAATAAATAGGTGACAATAAATCCCCTTGGATTATTCCTCATCTGATTTTAATTTTTCCATTTTCTCCATCACTCGTGTTAGATTTGACTGCTATTCTTTCATTGACACTCTCAAGTATTTTCTGATATCCTTTATTATTCTAAACACTTCCAGTCATTTTAAAACCCAACTATGTAGGAGTGAATACAATGATATTTATTTATTTATTTATTTATCAATCAGTCCAACTCATATAAAAGTTTGGCTTTTGGCTTTTTGAATCGTTTAGAATCATTTAGTCAATTAGCAAATGGTCTTTTGTACTGCATGCATTTTTTGTAAATTACCTTTTGCTCTGTTGGGAGAAAATTATTTTCCAGCCAAAATTCCAGTACATAGTTTAAACATAGTTATCAAGTATATTATTGGTCTTTTTAAAAAATATTTTATTTATTGAAATTTTCCACAAACTAAGAAAAAAACCATTTACATACTCTTTCCATCATTACATTAATTAAAGTTCCCTTAACTTCCTCCGCTTATCTGACTTCTATATTATGTATCCATCACTTATTGCTCCACAACTTTGTCTCTCCTTGGTTTCCCGTTCATTCTTTATCTTCACTCGAACCCATCTGTCGTTAATTCAAGCTCTGCCAGATATTCAATAAATGGGGACCCTATTATGGGTCTGTAATTGTCAGAACTAGTACATTTTCCTCTGTGTTTCTGTATTAAAAAGGATTGTCCAGTTTTCAACCACTTTTCAGATCTTCCTGTTTTTAGGAGGCCATTCAGCTGTGCCACTTGTCTGGAGTATAGGCTCTCCACCAGTAAGGCAGAGCTGCTTGAAAATATCAAACAGCTCTGCATCAAACACTGTAGTGGATGCCACACTATTCCTGCCCATCAAATGTGAGATAATGACATGCTATCTTGCCCTTATCCTATATAAGTTTTCAATTTCAAGCGTTCTCTTTTGAGATCCTGAAATATTTTGAAATATTCTGTAACACAATATTTCTAGTTTTGTCTAAAGTTTGCATTTTTCTCATCTTTCTTCATCCTTTCCTTTGCATCCCAGCAGAATTTCAGTTTCATGTGTTAGTCATCTGAGCCCCACAGCACTCTTTTCCCTAAATGCCATGGCGTTGGCATGGGTTTTTTAAACCTAGATGACAGTCATTTCAGTAAACAAACGGATCTTTTTCTTTTCTCCATTGTCAATAGATTTTAGGCTGCATTCACTTTGAGTTCTCAGTTGAGGCCTTTATAATCATTACTTTCTTCTGACAATCAAGAGAGAAGGTCATTTGATAGAACTAGTTTCTCCTTAGACCAGGAATGCAGCTGAGTGGAATGGCTATCATAATATTCATCACCATAATTGCTAGTTCTTCCTTGGCTCGTATGGTGGGACCATCATGCTCTAACACCCAAGCCACTTGGAGGTCTCTGTGACACATAGGCCCTTTCTGTACTGCACATTATTCTGAATAATATTCCAGAACGGCGGCTTGCTATAGACTGCATGTGAAATAACCTTGAATACGGCCCTGTGCTAAAAAAGACCATACACTGTTAAGAATGGTTATGTAGACTGAGATCAGATACAGCAAACAAACAAACATCTCTGAGATGCCTCAGAGAAGGCTTCAAGGTGGGATTGTTCACACACCACTCTACCCCACCTGCTCTCATGAAGGTTCTGTGCTAGAAAAAGGTTGATTGGAGAAGTCTTGGGAATACAAGGACCACACACTGTCTTTCTGAGACATCTCTGAGGTTCCCCTTTTGTTATGTTTGAATACAACCTTAGAATTCTAAGCACTGGAACCTAACCATGCTTTTCCAATAGGTTTCAGGTTCTAACACCCATCATTTCAGTGTTCATGTCATTTTCCTGGAAACAACTATTGTTAAGAGTCAGTAACATTGGTCTCTGTATATGAAATGTGACACGTCGTCTTGCCCTTTGTTTCAGGCAACAACTTGTTCCAGGCAAGAAAATGTAACAACTTCCTTGAAATAAGAATTTCTTGTAGCTTATATTCAAGGACTACAGAAACTCTTCTGAATGTGTGGAGACAATTAGGAGCAGAGCGTACATTAAGCAATTATCATAAGCCAGTGGCAAAATTGTGTACACCATTCCCTTTTGAAGTTTTCTTATAGGAATGTTTACCACATGTTTGACCTTTCTGCAGACCTAAGTGTCCTTAACTATATCTGCATCCTACATAATATTTGTTGAGAGAGGGATTGTGTCAAAGTAGTACTGCTTTCTTGGTCTAGTTCTTGATTCTGGTGAAGTAACCTCTTGACAATGGACAAACTCTGGTGGTAGTTCCATACTCAAGGTTGAAGGTATCCAGGTTAGGCACCTGCACCAGTTCAGGCTTGCTGTACCTTAGCCAGGGTCTGTCAGTGTACCTCTCCAGCATAACCACCATTGGGCCAGGGTGCATGTCAGTGTGCCTGTGCCTGTACCCAAGGGCATCTTGGCCTCCTTGTGCATACATAGCAGACCCTTGAGTTGCTGTGGCCTATTTTGATAAGACATGTCGAGGGGACAGGACAATCTGTGCCCCCAAGGTGTTCTCCTCGGACTTTTTAGCAGGGAGAGTAATGGAAACTGGCCTTCCTGGAGACCTGGTAGAGGCATCTGGCCTGTGCAGTGGAGATGCTGTCTCACTTAGAGCTATATCAAAGAAGGAGATGCTGTACAAAGACAGACCAATAAGATGCAATATTGACACACTCAAAGAGTTAGGCACGTGCAGTTTCCCCTAGAGCAGTAGAGCTTCTCTCCAACTGCACAAAACCTGTCTGTTCACAAGTTTTGCTACAGTTCTTGAATTAAGAGAATAACAATTCCTTTGTGCTTGTGATGAAAGGAATGGATTTACTGGAGGACTGAAACTGTGAAATATACCTTCCAGAGAATGTATTTCTTTATTGCATACCCAGATCTCTACTCTTTAATATGATATCACACAAATTAAGAACAATAGACACAACTGATTTGAGACTACTTTTCTGGTGTGGGAAAACACTGGCCATTGTAGGAAACAAAATAAAGTGAAAGCTGTGACACATTTTATGCTTCAGTTCAGGAGCTACGTCTATGGTTCCTCCATAAGTAAAAAAAAAAAAATTACAAGCGAAAGGCCTAGTAGAAGAAATCCGAGGAAATAAAATAAGGTAAGATTTTTGTGCAGGAAATGTCTTCACTAATGGAACAGGAATGGAGTTTGTTTTATAAATTTCCTTTCTACATATGGCCCTTATTGGAATATCCAAAAATAGCAGCCTACGTAAGGTAGAACACCCCAACACTCATGGACTGAACCTGGCAAGCAGTAGGTGCCATAGAAGAGATCCAAAAGTACCTTGTCTTGTTCTTCTGAAAGCTGATGCTTCTGTGGATCAAAAGCTGCCTTGTGAGTATGAGGGAAACATTTTTATTCCACCTTTATCACTAAAATTCTGCTCAGGTAGACGCTTCTGATGGTTTATGCTGTAACATTTATGAAAGACATGGGTGGGGGAAGGGAAAAGGAAAAGCAGAATAATAAAACTTAGATGTATTAAAACTACTCAGTGAACAAGTGAAATGACTCAGTTCCAGGAAAGTAGGATGCCCACCAGGCCTAGTTTAGCAATTAGAGAGGCTTTCAGTAATTCAAGCATGGCATGGATTTTGGCTTGCTCTCCTCCTGTTGGCCATCAACGAGAATGCTTGAAACAGCACACGGGTATAAATAGTAAGGCAATAGTGTGAAAAATAATTATTTAGATCTGAAGCTTGTTTACATCACAGAGGTGTGCAAAATTTTCTTGTGTTATCTATAGCACATTTTGGTGGGTATTCTTAGATTTTCTTCTGTTTTATTATTGACTTTACTTCTTCCAGTATCCTATACATTATCATTTTTATTATTCGCAGAGTATCTTAAGAACTAGGTGTTGTAAGAGGGTGAAATTAAAAAAGAGAGAGATACTTTTCTGGCAGATTTACAGTCTAAAAAAAGACCCAAGTTATTCCTTTTAAAAGTGGTTTTCTAGTCAAGAGTCCCTAATTAACCTGGGTCTCTTTTTAACATCTTTAATAAACATCAGCTTCTAATTAGTCTCTTACTTGTGTAAACAAGATTAAAGCAAATTAAGGGGTAATTATCTAGGGATAACAGTTTGTAAAATAGCAGCATGTACATCTCCAGCAACTAGAGATTTCTCTGATGACCTGGAGATTTTGAACAGGAAATAGGAGCCTTGAAATAAGATCCCCATGTTCTCTGGGAATGACAACATGCACACTATTTTTTCAATTAATTAGTAAGATGTTGTTGTTGTTGTTCTTACTGCTACTTCTGCTCTTATAGGAGAGTCTTCAGATGTAGAACTGCACTATGCTATTTAATAATGGAGACCATTGCAGATTACATAAAACTTTTATGGATGCAAATACCCTACATTTCCAGTGGTACTAAGACCCACAGATCTGTGGGCTAACATTCAGGAACACGGGTCCTCTAACTGACTCCTCCATGTCCTATCACACACTGATCCTCACCTTAAAGCACTACTGGATCCAAGAACACACCTGAAAGAAGGAAGGCTAGAAGGCTTCCTTTTGAAGTTTTTCAGTAAAGAGTACAGAGTTCATCTTCAGACCATTAAGAATCTTTGTGGAGCTTTGTAGCTATCCCAGTACATTCTGAGTGATTGGAGATGGTCTACTATGTCCCATTATGGAGACCTTTGGAGGGAAGCTTGATTTCTTTTTGCATATTTTTATCCTTCTTTAAATACAACTGTGAGTATTAAAATATGGCTGCAGCGATGCAAGTGCACCATCCACATGCTCTCATGTAGTTCCAGGACTGCCTCTGCAGGATGTTTTTTCCAGGTTGCTCAGGAACTGGAAGCATTAGAAAGGAGAGCAGAAATGATGTGGTATGACTCCTTTCCCCCTTCTCTCCCTTCTTTTGGCATTCAGACAGACACCAGGTGAAAAAAGAGATCTGGATGAGGTGGCATGATGATGCCACACTCTTGCACTCCAGAAAGTAAATATGGTAATCCCTGGTGTTCAAGAATATGGTGTTATTGGTACTTCCTTGCCAGGATCCAGACTCATCACCTGAGCAGGCATTCCCTGCTCAGGGGATGGCAAAGGAAGGAGGACAAAGAAGAGGTTTTTATACCCCACTTTTCTCACCCTTACAGGGACTCAAAGCAGCTGACAAGCCTTCTCCCCACAACAGACACCCTGGAGGTAGGTGGGATTGTAAGAGCTCAGGTCACCCAGCTGGCTTCATGGAGGAGTGCAGAATCAAACCGGGAGATAACACACAATGCTCCCTCTTTAGTCCCTTAAGCCCCATGTAGTGGGCACCCTATATGTGTTTGTCTGAGCCCCAAAGCATAAAAAGAAGGGTTGTTCTTACTTGTCCCAGTTCTAATATAACACATCTCCCAGACCTTGTCTCCAACTTCAGTGCAACTAGCAGAGGAAGGTCAGACTCAGGACAAGTTTCATCCGTACAGAACTGCAGTTAATGACAGTCAGCAAGGTAAGTGAAAGCACATATTAGAAATATGCATTTGATAAAATGTAAGAAAGCACACAAGGTGACATGATTGAAACAGGTTAGTTAAACACTGAACACCTGATTTATAATGATAAACATTTAGTAGCACTAGTGATATAATAAAATCTTAACTGGCCTTCTGAAAGCCTAAAGAAAGATGTCCTTTAGCTCTCCATCCAGAGGGAATTCTACATCTGACAAATTCTGTTTTAGCTTACTCCAGAAAGAAATGAAATTCCCAATTAGGGGTGTGCATGAATGCAATTTTAGGGATTCGATTTGATTCAATTGAATATCCAAAAATTTGAATCGATTCAAATCTTTAAAATTCAAATTTATTCACATTCAATTTGAATCTAATGCACTTGAGTCTATTTATGTGAATTTTCTATTTGAATTTGCAAATACGAATGTTAACAACATTAGTATGTGTCTGTATGCATCTGTACACATCCCATACACATCCCGTATTTATCCTGTATGAATCCTGCTTTCGTCCTGTACAGATCCGTACAAATATGTTCTTCCAGGCAGTGACAGGCAATCCCAGGATCTTCTTTAGATCCTGAAATTGTCTTGTTTGCTGGTGCAGCCAACAGCAGGCCCCACACGAGGCCTGCTGTAATCTGCACCAGCATGCAAATGGCAGATACCTATTCCAGGATCTAGTCCAGACTAAGTCCCAGTGCAGAATGGCCCAGAGTTTGGTATAGCCAAAATTATATCACAGCAAATATTCCATTAAAGGTCACAGTAACTTAGCATTCTGAAGGACAGCGACAGCACTTTGGAATTAGTCTGGAATGGCATGAAGACCCAGGAAAGGGAGATAAGATTGGTGTTTTATGTTTCTTTTTATGGTTCCACCAGTCTGCCTTGTTCTACGTTCTGCAATAACACAAAATTCTGGCTCCACTTGAAGAGCAGCTACACTTCAAAAGCCATGTAGAAATACATCGGAGTTGTTCCTGTATGGAGACCTGCCACAACTGTTGCTGAATCAACCTTCTGCTGCAAAAACAATGCTGGATTAAATGCATTCCCAACCTGTTCTTCAAAGCAATGCAACCTCATCCAAAAAGAAGCCACATTCTTGGACCACACTAGTTCAGTTCTCCCTGTACCCAGTGTAATAAAGAAACAGTTTCCTATCATCAGCGTATTTGTGATGCACATTCCATATCCCCCAATGATATTTCCCAGTAGTTTCTTTCAGTTCTTGACCAACACTGAAGCGGTCGGGATAGGCCCTTACGGAATATGACTTGAAGATTCATCCTCAAGTGGTACCTTTGGGAAATAATCTGAGTAGAAAACATGCCACTATAATTCAGTATACAAGTTCCAACCCATCCTTAATTCCTGCCTCTTGTTGTGCACTTAGGAAGAGGGAACATCATATGGTCCAAAAAGTGAAGACCTCACTTGCTTTGAGACTGTAGCAGGGGCGCCATTTTGTAGGCAACACTGTTCTAGCCTAGGGATGGGGAAATATTCAGCTTCATGTGACCCCTCCTGTGAATGTGATGGGCTTTGGCTTTACACATGAACATTTGACATATGCTCATGCACAAAGAGAACCCCCACCCCTTCACATCCTGCCTCACCCCTCCCACTCACCTGCCACTGCCACCATTCCAGGCTCCTCTGGAGCTCAACTAGGCCTGGAGGGCACATGAATGACAGTGGGCAGGTCACAACTGTGGCTGCATTTGGGGGTAATGGACCGTGGCCGGATGGGCGTTTAGGAGGTCAGGGGTGGGCCTCCACCATCATTTGCCTCCACCATCATTTGCATGCTCCTCTGAAACTTCGACAGAATCTGGATCCATTTGGTTCATGGGCAAATGAACCACCATGGATGTTGAAATTAGTATGAATTCATACAAATTTGAATTAGTACAAATATTCATGCACATCCCTATTCCAGACCATATATTTCTGTGGTTGGAATCAATGATCCAAGCTATTCCACAGAGGGGTAAGTGCAGGTTCTCAAGAAGAACGTCATGACTAATTATATCAAAATCTACTGAACTGTGCATGAGAAACATTTTCCAGCCTATTAAGGGTCAATGTAGTATACATTCTTGGCTTCTGTAGCTGCACATTATTGAGGATAAAGGAAGGCCTGTAAACCACCACACACACAGACCCCATTGGTCTGGTTCTGTCTGCATTAGACAGAGCTTGATCTGGATTAAGGAGGTTCTTAATACAGACTTATGATACTACCATTTAATCAGTACTACCAGAGGAGCCAGCAGCTCTGATCCAGAAAATAGGAAGTGTGCAGAAGGCACCCCTCCATGTTCTGGGGTTACCAAGTAAATGCAGGTAAGTGCAGAAAGGGCCCAGGTTTAAATCCCAAGCATGGCATATTCAAATCAATATTACCTGGGTCTAGGGCCTTTTTGCACTTGCTTCAGTAGGACAACCAGCGGCTGCTCCCGCATGGAGCATTTGCACCATATGGAGCCACTGCTGTCCTAGAAGCGGCTCCATGTGTATAGCTGTAGAGCACTAAAAAGTGCTCTACAGCTATATTAGCCACTGGGCTAGCACACACCAGCACACTGTCTTTGGACCTCTTTCAGGTAAATGGAGTGTGGGGCAGGGCAGTACAGTCATGGTTGTGTGCCATGTTGCCCTGCCACTGCAGCAACAGCACCACACATGCCCATTGCCACAGCAAGGCAATTGCCACTTACCCAGTGCTCAAAGAAGTGCTGGATATGTTTTGGATGCATCAAGTGATACAAAGTGCAGGTGCCTGATGCATCCTAGCACTGAGCAAGCCTTCAATCCAGAAGCCTTTTCACACTACGACCTCTAATGCACAATTAGTGCACCTCTGGGGAAGAACATCCACGCGCAGAGTGGGCTGTTTCAGCCTCCAAGCATGCCCTCCCTCCCCAGAAGTGCGCTAATCATTGATTAGGTGTGGAGCATGAAATCATGTTCCACATGCTAACCAGCTTTACCTAATTACTTATCTGAAGTGTCCAGTGGTGCAACCATTCACGCTTGCTAGCACTCCAGGGTCGGTTGAGGTGCTGTGCAAGCACACTGGCACCTCAGACAACCAGAGATGTGACTGTGCAGGCACAAAGCATCTGCATCATCAAGGCGACAGCACTGATCCACATGCAGTCGCAGAGGGCCCCACAGCCAAAATGGTGGTGACCAGCAGAGGACCGGGCCCCAGATGGATTACAGTGAGTATCCAGTCCCAGGGGGAGAGAACGAATAAAGTTGACTAATGCTCAAGTGCGATTGCAGGTCTACGTTGGGTCACCGTGCTCCTTTCCCATCCTACAGATGGGAAGGGTAGTGCAAAAACACCCCAGGAGAAGGTGTGAAAAGTTGACTTTCACACACTCCAATAATCTTCCCAAAATGATATTTTGGCAGAAGAATAATTTATTAATCTTTTGAGGGAAAGTTTCTTGGGAATTACACAAAAACACAGGACAGGAGGGAAAACACTGTTAGTGGCATTAAGCTAAGAAAATGTGTATTATTTTCTTTGCTGTGTTACATGCCAGTTTGGTCTAGTGGGTAAGGAGCCAGACTCTTATCTGGGAATACCAGGGGCCTCTCTGCACTTGGCCATATTCTGGAATATATCCCAGAATAGGGACCTGCTATCCTCATGCTAGCTCAGATTATGGAAAGCCGCAGGTGAGGTGTGCTGTAGTCTGCATTAGCTTGCAGCCAGCAGACTGTTATCCCAAGACATATTCCGGAATAAGGCCTAGTGCAGAAATGGCCCAGATTTGATTCTGCCCTCCCCCATGAAGCCAGCTGGGTGACCTTGGGCTAGTCACAGCTCTCTTCTAGGTTCTCACAGCCCCACTCACCTCACAGGGTGTTCTGTTGTGTGGAGAAGACCAGAAAGCTTTGTCAGCCACTTTGGCCGCATCCCCATTAAAAGCTTATTCCATTTTCCCTAAATCAAAATAACAGAACTGGATGCAAACACGAATTTGCCTGATCCCATTACTTTCAGCCAGAATCACGTTCAATCCGGATTCTGAGGACATACGTGACTCAAGGGGGGACTCCAGTGGCTACTTTTTAAAAACCGCTTTTCGGGGCTGCCCTGTCCTCTTCCTCCTGGCGTGAATGCACCACCCATAACAGACTCCTTCACGGAGCCTAGCTAGGTGGCTGCTGCTTGCCTGGATGGAGGAAAAACTGCAGCGAGCAGTCAGCAATTCTTTCCCCTCCTCTCCTCATTGCTAAGGGCACACATCTCCCCGGCAGCTGCTTTCCTTTCTTTTGCCTTTTTTAAAGATCAACACTTTCAAAGGCAAGATCGTTATCAGGTGTGAAGTGGTTCCATCGCTACAGTGTAGCTTTAAGCAGTGGATTTTACAGCTTGCTTTGGAAGCAAGCTATTGGAGGAGGGAAACTCTCATCCCTCAACATGGAAGGATTCCCACAGTAAAAAATGTAAAACGTTTCAAGCGCACGAACCGGAGTCAGACCTTTTGAAATGAGGATTAACATTTACAACGCTTTGGGGTGATTTAACACGCGGAAAGCGTGTTAAGCCAAACTGATGTGGGGTCTGCCAGGATTGAAAACGTTTTGAATTCGAAATAAGCTTGCTGTGGGGATTCGCCCTTTGAGTCCCCTTAAATGGGTTTCTGTGTTTCTTATTATTCAATTAGTGCATACATGTTTACAACCTGAGCTTTGCTTGTTGTTAGCTGTGTTAGTGGCAGAGTGGCAGCAATCATGGCACAATCAAGGGTCATTTTCAACAGCAAACTGTTATTAAGGATCTGAACCCACGTCAGATAGCTGACTTCCAACTTCCACAATATGGCCGAGGCAATCAGCATCCATTATTAGCATTCACACTGCCTACTTAGGAACAGCTGCTGTTTAATAACAAACCCCTCTGAAGAAACACAACAGCAGCTTTGAAATGTTTCACAGTATAAGTGTAATATACCAGTTTATTAAAATGCTCTAATTACTGTGTGACAAATCCCTACCTCATTTCTGAGTTCAAGAGTCGCTACATGGTCTATTTGTTGAGATTTGGAAGAATTATCTGTGCAGGAGTTGATACAGCTGTTAGGCAAAGAGCTTGCCAGGGCCAAAAGCATGCTTAATCCTAATTCCCCTACTAAACTCAATAGGATTTACTTTCTGGGTATTACAGTTTGTAGTTATTTTCACACTACCCCTTCAATCTGAAGATTTCCAGGGAAGTGAAAACAAGTGAAGAAACCATCTTTATAAAGTAACAGATTACAGTGATGCAGGTATGCATCTTTTTGGCAGATATGCAATAATTTCAAGGTGATCTGTGTACCATAAAAGGACTAGTTAATATAGTAGGCATGTTAAATTTGCTGCAAGAGTTTGCCGTTGCAAACCTAAACATATCCATTCCACTTAAAAATGATTTCAAGGTGATTTTCTCTAATACTTAAGGGACCAGTTGTAGCTTAGTGACATAAGAACATAAGAGGAGCCCTGCTGGATCAGGCCACATCCCATCCAGTCCAGCATCCTGTTGCACACAGTGGCCCATCAATTGTCCATGGGCATCTTGAGCATAGACAAGGGCAAACCTTCTGCTCTTGAATCCCAGCAAATGGCCTTAGAAGAATCCTGCTTGTCCTCCCAGCCTGAAAGATGTACTTAGGCATCCATTCTAGTAGCCATTGATACATCTGTCGCCCATAAATTTGTCTAACCCTTCCTTAAAGCCATCTAGGCTGGTAGCTGTTACCACTTCTTCTGCCAGCTGATTTCATAGACTGATGACCCTCTGCATGAAGAAATACTTCCCCTTGTCTGATCTGACTCTCCTACCCATCAAAGCTCAATGCTGGGAAAATAGAAGGTCTTAGGTTTGATTCCCAGCCTACCTCCAGAAATAAGGCATTTGCAAACTACTTCCCTATCTTATTTTCAACATCTAGGTGTTCCATTCACAAAAAAATCTCAATGCAATTTCCAGAATCACTAACAGAACTGCATAAAGGTGCTTGTGCCTGGAGTTATTCATAGAGTTAATGAGGGTAAAGTGGTACCCCAAAACAGCAGCAGCAGTAGCAAGAAGACAAGATTAAAGCAAAGTTGGCTGATATGTAATCTTCTAGATATTGAAATGCTGCATTCCTCATCAGTCTTGCCCACTGTGATCAATGGCAAGGAATTATAGGATCTGCAGCTGAGGAGCAAATATTAGCTACTTTGGCTGTGGCCACACTTAAGGTTTAATCCAGCTTCAGTCTACTTTCAGAGTGAGAGAATAATTCAGCGAAGTGATGAGCTTTTTTTTTTCAGTGTTAAACAACTCAGAAAATTCACCGTTCTGATAGATAACATGGAAAGAAAATTACTGGTCACTTTGCTAATGGGTTCTCTTGCTCTGAAAGTGGACTGAAGCTGGATTAAACCTTAGGTGCGGCCACAGCCAATTTCTTTATAGGACTGCAACCTTAATGGTGCAGTCATCCTACTTGAAACAAAAACAATATACTAGCGAACAGTCATAAGAGAGCATTTTTGCACCAACACCTATTCTGCACTGGGGCTCATTCTGGATTAGATCCCAGATTAGGGACTTTGCAGGCAGACAGCAGGTCCCTGTTCCAGGATGTAATCTGGACTATGGTCCAACGTAGAAAAGACCTAAGTCAAATTAAGCGTATCTAAATAGATTAAACAAATCATGCAGAACTGTAGATCCTGCAATATGGGGTTCCCCAAATTGGGGAGCAGTTGGGAGTAGGGGTTTGCACGAATACATTTTTTGGGATTTGATTTGATTCGATTCGAATATGTTAAATTTGAAGTTAAGCAAATTTTATTTGAATTAAGCAAATTAGAATCTATTCGTTCAAATTTTTCATTTGAATTTGCTCTTACAAATTCTGACAACATTCATCAATGCCCGTACGCATTTTCCCCAGGTCTGTACACATCCTTATGGATCCATATATGTCCATATGCATCCTGTAGTTATCCCATATACAACCCAATTTCATCCCGTACGGATCTGTACAAATGCGTACGGATACGGGAAAGGTGTGGATCTTCAAGTATGCATCGTGTATGAACTCATAGCCATGCGAATGTCTGAATAATTTGAACGAATAGGTCCGAAATTCAAGATTTGGACCAATACTTTAAATTTGAATTTAAGGACATCTGATTCGAATTCAAATATCAAAATTTGGTCGATTCAATTGAATTTTGAATGCATTTGAATATCCCTAGTTGGGAGGGCTTTGGTCTTAAACAGAACAGTAATGTTTGGAATAGTAAACAAATTGTAAATGATGCACAGTTTCTGCTACAATGTTTTTCTTGTGCGCAAACAGAAAGTAGACATAGTTTATTTATTTCCCTGTGGTGCATATTTTCCCACTATAAAGCTAAAGAATTATAAACAGGAGAAAGGAAATAGAAGTGACAGTGAACTGTGATGTAGATGGTGTGCTACTCAAATTACGGTCTTCGGTATCATTTTGCTGTTGCAAATGGTGGGTGTAAGATGATATATAAAGACAAACTTCAAGATGAAGCCCAGGAGACATCATCATTGAAGGCAAAACAGTATCATTGCTTTAAAGTAAAGAAGAAAGAAAGAAAATAACTTCATGAAATTCAAATATATTAGCTTTACACTTGAGTTTTTGAGTATTTGCATCCAGATATAGAAGGCTATTAAAATTCAAATAAGTACGAAGGGAGAAAAAACAATCATTTGACGGCCTCCTTTCTGTAGCATGGTAGCAAATTTCTATTGTTCCATGGCAACCAGATGAGAGTCAAAGTGAGGCTGTTTGTCTTGATAATGGCATGATTTGCTACAGGCAGCAATTTGAGGTATTTTTGAGTGTGGGTGATAGAATAATCAAGCTATGCGTTGCTGACATTTCCAAAGTTCCTTAGTCTTATGCCCTCTTGAGAGCTGTACATTTCTAAAACACACTGACTCATCAAAATGTTGAGAATTTTCTAATCTATGATTGCTGGATGCATCTGATAACTGGGGTGTTGAAGACAAACGAGGCTCTTGCTTTCATTATGAGTTTTTTTAGACTGTTCGTCAGACCAAAAGCTCAGATGAAATTTTGGTCAGGTTTTGCATCCTTATAGCTTGGGAATGGATAGTCCTGGGTCAAGGGTGTGGAAGACATCCATGGGAACCTCACGCACATGTAACCTCCTCCTTAAACTCACTCAGGTAGATGATACTGCAGCAAATTCTTCCTGGGCTCTTGTCCATACCATCTTGTCAAGACTAGAAAACTCTTTTTTCCGCACTTGGGCAATTTCAACCCCATTTGAAAAGTATGTGGTGATGGCCTGTGGTCTTCTGGGACCTGAAGCAGGATATGTCTGCATGTCATTAGTCAGATCACTATACAAGGATACTGTTATTACTAAACAAAGATATAAGGATTTCCATGGAATGTCTAACCACTGCACATAAATAGATCCAAGACCTGTTTCACTGCACAATTTGCTCTGGGTTTTAATCTCGGTTTTTTTAAATCAGCAGTGAGCTCTGTATTTTTGCAATCCCACTGGTAGCTTATTATGTGGACTTGCAGGGCGGAAACCCCACCACCACCACTACCCCCCTTTTCCATCATACCATGGGCAGGCATCCAAGTCCCACTCCCTATATAAGCCTGATTCAGATCACCATGGGCAAGCAGAGAGGGAGGCAAAGGTGTGGGGGAAAGAAAGGAGGGGGAAGGATCAGGATCGCTAGCAGAAGAGTCCCTCTGTGCCAATTGGAGGGACAAAAAGGGGAGGCAAAGGCACGGGTAGAAGAAAGGAAGGGGGAGCAAGAGCAGGATCACAGGTAGGACAGTCACTCTTTGCCAATCAGAGGGACAAAGTAGGCACCAGCTTTGCGCAGCATTGGTACAGCGCAAATGGCAGGTATTTTTAAGTCTTTCCAATCCCTGTCTAAGCAAAATCAGACTCTCCCAGGGCTATGGTCTAATATCTCATAACATTGTATTGTATGATCTCTCTCTACATTTCACTCACACTTTTAGCCAAGCCAAAATGTAATGGGGAGAGGGAGGAAAGGGGAGGAAATTGCAGCCTTTTAAGAGCCGACACACTTTCGGAAAGCTACCGATCTGAGCTTCTGGTGGGAGTCAAATAGGATTCCTCCCATCCTCTTTCATTTTCTCTTCTACAGCTCAAAGGGGAGACGGAGGTGAAAGCATGCTTCAGCAGCGTTCTCTTCAGTTCCCCCATAAACTGTGATTTCCTCTCCTTTCCCCCTGGCTGTTTGCTAATAAGATCTGGCTTTGTTGCACCATTCAGAGGATTATACAATGTATTTGGGGGCAGTTTTGAAGTATAAGAAAGGATGTTAAGGCTGCATCTCAATCATGATGGGTAGGAGACAGCTGAAAGGTAAGCTGCCTCAGATGTTGTTGGTGTGGCCCTAATATTATAATTGCTACTTTTGCTTCTGTATTCATGCTTGGTTTGAGGGAATAGGCTCAAAGGAGTAAATCATTTAGCTTGTCATAAGGGAAATCCTTTTAGAAAGCAAAAAGGAGCTGTCACAGAAGAGGCCACCAGCTATGCACTAGAGCAGTCGTTCCCAAAGTTGTCTGGGCTACGGCCCATCTAATATAAGTTTACCAACTCGGGACCTACCTCTAGGAAATTTAACCGTTACCAATATGAATAAAGGACTTTTCAAATAACAAAGTTTTAATACAATTTTTTAATTACTTAATTCTACAGGCAGGGCCCACTCAATATTCGCTCGCGACCCACCAGTGGGTCTCGACCCATAGTTTGGGAAACCCTGCACTAGAGATTAGCTATAAAGGGTACAAGGATGGGAGAACAGACCCTCACACAGAGTGAAGAACCAGGTGCAAAGAGGGTGTGAAGGTGAAGATAAGTGGGAAAGTTCCTTTGGCACACACAATGGGAGGAAAAAGTGAAGTTTAGTTACCGTTATGACAGAGAAGTAAAAACACACCTCCAACCCTCCTTCTTTTGGAGATAATTCTATGCTCATAGACTCAGAAGCACAAGATGATGAAAGCAGGGAGGGAAAGTTAAAATCACCTGATTGATCACTAGAAGGAGTAAGGTAAGGGTAAAAGCTGGGATAAAAGGAACTGCTCGTGTGCCAGTAAAATTACAGAAAGACTGAATAGCTTTCTGTCCCTTCAGTCTGATTGAAATGAAAGCTTTTCTTTTTCCAGATGCAGGCCTCCTTATCTCATTTTCTTCAGAGTTTGGTGATGAGTAGGAAGGTACACGAAAGGGTTTTTGGCATTCAATTCACAATGAATCAAATGTTAGAAAATTCATGTTAGTTTGAGTAGACTGCCTTTGAATGTGGTAGGATTGTATTCAATACGAATGTATTCGTACAAATTCGTACAAATATCCAATACGAATGCATATGGATCCTGAACATGGATCCTGTACAAACGCATACATATCAGACATGTATTCTATACAAACGCATACATACCGATACGTATCTGATACTTATCCCCAGTTTAATGGATGTAAGGACTATTCCTATGAATGTTCCGAGAGATTTATATTTGCACGAATATTAATGTACAAATGTTCTAACATTCGATTCAAGTAGGAATGTCCGAATTCGTCCAAATAACTAATGTTACAATTATCCGTGCACATCTGTAGTGATGAGGCAGGTTTCCAGCAGCAATGTGACTTAGCCATTCCAGAAGACCATTTCCAGGCCACTGGAATGGCTGGCCTGAAGGGTGGTGCTGCAAACCAAAAGAATGGGACAACATACATTTTCTTTATGGTGGCAGTGCAATCTCCCAGCCATACTGGCAAGCCAAGATATGGAAACATGTAGCACCCTGAGCAAGGGAAGGGTCACTCTTACAGTGCCATGGAGATGTGGCCCATGTAAGAAATCTAACTACTGGCAGGGAGTAACTGCTGTATTTTATTGCTTGGAATTTTCAAAGTTCATAGTAGAATCTGCTCTCAGAGTAAATGTTCCTTTAATTATTCACTGGGAATTGTGAATCACAATGGGATTTTCCTGTCTATTCATTTTCCTCCCTATCAGTCATACCCGTGTTTTGGCTACCCAGAAACTTTTCTTTCTCTTTAATTGACATTGTCTGAAATATATTTCTGTAATTTGATCATTAGGGAATCGTTAAGCCCTTTAGAGATTCTGAGTTCTATTTTGATGTTTTAATCAGGTACCATTTCATCTTCAATAAGCTCCAAAACCCATTGACACCTCCTTCTGCCCCTACAATAATTTCCTGTGCTCTTCCAGGAGGTCCCCTAGCTCACCAGAGCTCAACTGGAAAGGATATAGAAAGAGAAGAACAGAATAAATTGTTAAAAACTGTTCCTCCCACCCAGATAATGGCATTTGGATCTTTGTAAGGCTTTTTTCAGCACATAAGGTCAATTGCAAACTTTGGGTGTTTTCCTACTGCACTCCTTTAATCTGGATCTAAAAAGATCCAGATCTAAGGAATGGGTACTTACCTTAATACAGATGTAGTAGATCTAGATTAAGGGAAGTACCCATTGTGTTTCCATGGGTGGTCTAGCACCCAATAGCAATGGGTGCTAGTCTGCCTGCTGTGGAAACACCGGAGCGCCCATGTGGCAAATCCAGATTGACCCACAAGGGATCTGCCTGTCACCCCTAGGTGTTTGGGGAGCAGGGGGTGCAATCTCCGAAGTTGCCTTCAGAGATTAGTAAAGGCCCCAAAGTCCCTCTGAAGCCATCCCCAAATTCCTCCGAAGGCAACTTTGGAGATTAGCGCAGGCTCTGAAGAAAGTCCCCTTGCGAGAGCAATGCAGCTGTCAAAGGCTGCAAAGGTTCCAAGGGGCCTTTATTTGGTTGCAGAGCAGCTGTCATGAAAGTATAGAGTCTGTAAAGAGTAGTGAAGATTTCTAAAAACAGACAGGAGAGACTGTTTTAAAGGGCTCTCACATCTATTTTTAAAAATCTTCCCTGCTCTTTACAGCCCCTATACTCACCTGACAGTTGCCCAGCTGAGTGCCCTATACACACATGACAGCTGGACTATCAGGAGGATATAGGGCGCCCAGCTGGGCAACTGTCAGGTGGCTACAGGGGCTGTAAAGAGCAGGGGAGATTTTTTAAAACAGATGCAAATTATTGGGCAAGAGCAGGAGATGCAAGCAAGGACCTCATTAATTATGCACCTCTTTCCACTTGAATGAGTCAGCCTCCCCACAAGGAGCTAATTAACAGGCAGCTTCAAGGGGTTGCAGGGACTTGAAATTTCTCTCTTCCAGGGGGGCAATACGGTTACCTCCCTGGGAAAGAGAGAAAGCTCATGCCTCTGGGAAAGGGAGCAAAATCACAATCCCTGTGGGATGGTGGTAGAGAAAACTGTGGCATCCCAATGCAGGGATTTGCCACGGTTTTCATGGGGCACCAGCACCAGCGCTGCCACCTATGCCTCCGCCTTCTCCTCGCTTTCCCCTTTGCCCCACTGTCAGCTGCAGGCTCTTCGCCCAGCTCCATCCTGGGTGCTTTTGGTGCCACTAACTTCAAAGACCCTTTGGAGCCTTTGCAGCAGTTGACAGATGCATTGCTCTTGCAAGGATTTTTTCTTCGGAGCCTGCGCTAATCTCCAAACTTGCCTTCGGAGGGACTTCAGAGGGACTCCAAAGTCTTGACTTTGGGGCACCCCCTATGGGTGCCTTCCCCCTCCCCGAGCCTCCTCTAGACCCCATTGCTGGATTGTAGTGGAAATGGGCTCCCTACAATCTGGATTTTAAGGCTGAAGACCCCATTGTAGACCCCTTTAATGGGGTCTACACAAAATCCGGATTATAGGTCCTGAAGGACCTGTATGATCCAGATTTCCCTAGCCGTGGTGGAAACAGATGTGTCCCTAATGGGTCTGTGGTGGGAATGGGGTCATCTGGCTCTCAGCCAAATGGGTCCTTAATGGGTGCTTCAATGGGTATTTAGTGCCAGTCGAAAAACACCCCTAAGCTACAGTGGGGCTTTCAATAAATACACAGCACTGTTGAGGCTTGTGTTCAGATTTGTGCTCAGCACATGTGAGGAAAAACCTCAGATATTGTGAAATCTCCCAGCCCCAGGGGAAAGGTTCCTGAATGGGGATTTCTCTCAAGGATCAAAAAAAGCAAAATCTGGAGGAAGAGGACTTCCAGAAGGCTGTAGCATGAGAAACAGGAAACATCAGCCTAGAATGTTGCACAACCCACTTCAAATTTCTTCTGCCCCTCAGCAGCTATTTATTTCAAAAAGGTAGAAACAGGGAATGTTGAAATTGCTAGGCAACCTCTCATATCATGATGAGATATGCATATAGAAGTATTAGTTCAATAGGACTAATTACATGGTTTTGCCATCAAACCAAATGCATAATGCTTAGTCAAAAAACCAAACCTGTTTATCTAGCCCAGTGATGGTGAACCTTTTGAGCCCGGTGTGTCAAAATTCACAAAAAAAACTAGCTTAACTTGGGTGCTGTGTCACATCTAGAAATATCCATAATTTTGTGATGTTTGTAGCTCTAGTAAAAAAGTTATATTTTTGATATATGTATTAAAAGCAAAAACAAATAATTCTTTACATTAGTGACTTTTGTTGCTGAATTTCGTTTGCTAAATCTTCAATTGAAAGTTGGTATTTCGTACACTTCAAGAACAAGCAAGCACTACATGCTCAGGTGCCTGGGTGACCAGGTGTGCCACCCAAAAGGGCTTGGCGTGTCACCTGTGACACGCGTGTCATAGGTTGGCCATCACCGATCTAGCCACTCTGAAACCCTAAATTGTAGGGGAAAAACATTTCAAGCAGATTTTACGAATTCCAGTTTGGGTGAATTTCTACTAGTATGAACTTCTATAACTTTTTTTTAATAGATGCAAACACAGATGAATGCTTTTTCCACTCAAGTATATGCATTTTTGTGCACACACACAGAAATTTAGTGTATATATGAATTGGTTCCATGTATATATACAAACATATTCCATATGCATCTCTGGATATAATAGAGGCATATATGTATGAAACATATCTATATGCAAATATGCACATTTGAACTTGGTACAAATGAATAACAATAAATTCATTAATGTTTATTTGCATTTTTTTCTAGCATTGAAGCATACAGCTGCTCAAAGCGGAGCCATAGGCAAAGTAGAAATTGCAAGTTTGAAAACTTTTAAAACACTACATCCCTATTAAAAAGAGATTGAAAATAAACATTAGATGCCCATCACTCTTACATCTTTATGTAAAAAGGAAAGAGGCTCATCATTTGCTGCTGGCATTCTGCTCAGTTACATCATGGTGAAATCTGCATGGTCAAAGTAATCAGATAGAGTGACCCTACATTACTCCACCTATCATCCCAGAATCTGGGAGAGATCTTTTTGCATAATAAGGGGTGGGTGGGTGGGGACTGGCCTGGTTCACTCCTGCAGCCCTCATGCTGAAAGGCTTGAGTTAGGAACTTCAAAGGCCAGGGTGTGGGTGATGCATTATGGCTCCCCTTGCTGTTCCTGGATGGAAGTGAACATTCCTCGTTTTTGCACTTACTTTCAAAGATCTGGATCTATAAGATCTGGACCCTTGAGATGGGATCTTCCCTGGAATCTGGCCCCCAAAGATCCAAATCTTGAGGATGACCCCGTGTGTCCGCACGATCCCTCTAGCATTGTTTGATTTGGTTTATTTGTTATTTGCATTATTGGTGCATTTGTTCTTTGCATTATCAGTGCAATTGTTTGTTTTTTTGCTCACTTTTAGTGTGTTTGTTTGGGTTTCTTTTGGGATTTTTGGTTGTTCCTGCTCCAGTAAGAGGTACCTCACTTGTGGGGTTCCTCAGGGGGCTATTTTGTCCCCGATGTTATTTAACATCTATATGAAGCCGCTGGGTGAGATAATAAGGAGTCATGGTGCTGGGTGTTATCAGTACGCTGATGACACCCAAATCTATTTCTCCGTGTCTCGTTCGTCGGCCTCGAATTCCGATGGCATCTCTTCTCTCAATGAATGTCTTCAGGCGGTAATGGGCTGGATGAGGAAAAACAGACTGAAACTGAATCCAGACAAGACGGAGGTGCTCATGGTAGCGGCCCCGAAACCAAGAATTGGGTTGCAACCTCCAGTCCTGGATGGGGTCACACTCTCCTCCAGTGACTGTGTTCGCAGTCTGGGGGTGCTCCTTGACTCATCGCTCCTGATGACAAATCAGGTAAATGCGACGGTCAGGAGTGCCTGTTATCAGCTTCGGCTGATACGCCAGCTGCGCCCTTTTCTGGAAGTAAGGGATCTCGAGACTGTTGTGCACGCGCTGGTAACAAATTACAGCTGGTTCAAAACATGGCAGCCAGGCTTGTCTCAGGAACATCTAGGAGGGACCACATCACTCCCGTTTTGAGGTCCCTCCACTGGCTGCCTATCAGCTTCCGGGCCCAGTACAAGGTGTTGGTTATCACCTTTAAAGCCCTAAATGGCTTGGGTCCAAGCTATCTCAGGGACCGCCTCCTCCCGTACAATCCTCCCCGCACTCTCCGGTCCTCTGGGAGGAACTTACTGCAGCCTCTAAAATCTAGGCTTGCGGCGACCTCCCAGAGGGCGTTCTCTGCTGTCGCCCCCAAACTCTGGAACGACCTGTCGGATGAGATCCGTCAGATAACATCATTAGACAGCTTTAAAAAGGCGGTCAAGACGGATCTCTTCCGGCAGGCCTTTCCAGATTAACCATCCTGGCCCAGATTCCCTGATTCCTCCCGTGGCCCCATCTTAGTGATGGTTGAGGATCAACAGAGGGACATCAGGGTTTTTAGTTTTTAAATTATTGTTTTACGCATTGATATTGTGTTTTAATATGTTATATTGTTTAATACTGTCTTAAGGGGGGGAGGGATAAGGTGTTTTTAATTGTTATATTTTATATTTTACTGTTGTTAACCGCCCGGATTGGTTTGCCATAGGGCGGTATACAAATAAATATTATTATTATTATTATTAGCACCCAATTGCAATGGGTGCTAATCAGGGCACCGTGCGGACATGGTAGAACGCACCGCAATGCTCTTCCTGACTGAAGTAGGGATGTGCATGAATGTTTGAAAGTCTGAAAATCCGATTCGAATCCGACAAATGTTGACACCTGAATTCCAATCCGATTTAAGAGCATTTGAATCTAGACATTTGAACGGATTTTGGATTTTCCGAAACATTTGTTCGAATGATTTTCATGTGGGGATACATACTGTATGTATGGCGTAAGTATCTGTACAAAATTATACGTATCTTGCGCTTAAAATACGGGATTAAAACAGGATGCATACGGGATAATACGGGATGAATACGGAATGCGCACAGATGCGTATAACAGATACAAATATTGTCAACATTTCTTTCTTTAAATATGAATCTAACGTTCAAATGTATGGATTCAAATGTTTTGACATTTGATTCGACTCAGATTTGAATGCAAAAAAATACATTTGTGCACACTCCTAGACTGGATTGTGGACACCTTTAAAGGGGTCTGCAGTAAATCCAGATTTAAGCGCCCAAAGGACCCATTCAATCCAGATTTCATCAGGACTTGTGGGAACAAGACCATCAGGATGGGGTCCCAAAAGGGTCTTGTGGGGGGACAGGGTATGCCTGATCAGTACCGATTGGGTTCCTAAAGGGCTCCTAATGGGGTCTTAGTCACTAGTGCAGAAACAGCCATTATGGCCAAGGAACAATCATCTTCCACAATTGTGCAGAAGCTGCCCAGATGCTATGCGAGTGCAAGAGATCACACTAGGGGTGATGAACACCTGATTTTAATGGAACCAATGAATGCAATTTGCAGAATTGGTGTGATGGACCACGCCAGCTGTAACTGTTTCTACTGGAACAGCTCCCAGCCAGAGCAGTCCAGTGTCACATGCTGCTTTGAAGCTCATGTGAACTTCAGAGTTTTCGACAACCAGGAACAACCATTTTGGGCTGCCTAGACTGGGGCATGCTCCATCCAGTGTGGCCAGAGCATGCTCACAGGGGGCATGGTCTCTCTAGTGCACACCCAAGTGTAGAATAGAGAGAGGCCCAGAAGTTGTGTTGGGATACAGGTAAGTACAGAAAGGTCCCTTGAGTGACAGCATGTGAACCAATGAAAACACTTTGTATTTAAGATATAAATCTCTGTCTACTGGTTACCTGGTTAAGACTGGAATGAAGTGATATGTCCCACGGCTAAGATGGATCACTCTGGGATGGAACACTGCAGTCTGCATGGCAATGTTTGTTTTGATTCAGCACCCACCTCAGCCTCAAAGCTTGTGCAAGCTGTGGAGTCAGCCACCACAAGTTTCAATGGACAAGGATGAAATTTCCTGGCCTCGGAGTCCCAAGGGAGGCCCATTTTGATAGCACCATAAGTTGTGGCACCAAAATGGTTCCCCCCTGTTAACCAGAACACTGACAGAGAATACTAGCGGTAAGCAGGTCTTTTCCTTTCCTGTACTAACATTTAGAAGGGAGGTCCTTAGTGTACGTTCTAGTGTGGAACACCAGCAAGAGCAGAACTGGCACATGGTTTCTCATCTTCCATTTAACTATTGGCTAGATCAGCTAGATCTGTTGGGAGCAAAATGGGACCTTATTGGATAATATTGCAATGCAATGTGATTGTGCTGAATTTCAGAAAGTTACTATGGCCACAACTGACTCTGAGATTTGGCACACACAGCCCCTCTGATGTCAAATATGGTTTGGCTATGGTTTTCTAGAATATCTAGATAATGCTACATGCATGAAACTATTCCAAACCGTCCCAAATGTGTTCATTTACCCCTGCTTTTCTTTCCCTTTCCCTTTCAAAGCTGAGTCCGTCATCCTTGCTGTTTGGAAAAAGGAGAGAACGCTTCAACAAGGAAGGGAGAAAACAGCCAAGCAATCATTACAGTTTTGCCTCATGAGTTTTGAATAGTTAGCATAAACAGAGAAGTGGGCATAGCTTACATTAATGGTCTAGTGGTCAGTGTTTTTGTGTATTTATTTACAAATGTTCACTAAGCAACAGTGCATGAGAGATGAGCAGTGAATAATTGAAGGACTGCTGCATAAATCATGTGTTGTTTGCCCACAAAACCATAATTTGAAAGAGAAAAACCTGTGTGTACAGAAGGCACAGAAATACTCTCAAAGCTTCTAGAGAGCTCTTCTGAGAGCTTCTGGACATCTTAGAATAAATGCAAAACAAATATTAATTACACTGGTCCCCACTGGGACAGCTCAGTGCACGCTAAGTGCCTTTATTTGTCTCACTGAGGACCAACATGCCGACATGCTCGTTAACTGAATACTTTTGAACAAGTGAGCTTTGTACCAGGCCCTGTGAGCTGCCAAACATGAATTCTGCCGTCTTGTCAAAGCACCAAAGCTTGAGAAGAACCTCTAGGGCTCCAAAAGTTTTAGCTGCACAGCTGATATCACAAGGATCTTTGTTAGATGTAATAGGATGATTTGTAGCCCTCTAAGTATGATCCGATAGCACTACAGTATGTCACTGTACCCCCAGGGAAAGCCGATGGAATTGATGCTGTGCCTGAGCAGTTGCTTTTATGGAAGTCAAATTGCATTAATGGGGAAACAAATCACTTCCATGCACTTTCTTCTCCACATGGGATGGCATATCAAATGAGAAACTGTGGGCCTTCTTGCATTTACGTGGTGGAACAATCCTGGCCACTTCCTGGATGACTCTAGCCACGCTCTGCCCCTGTGACTTGCCTGGAGTTGTCACAGCCCTTCCCAGAGTGATCCACCTGTGGACTACTCCTGAAAAGTAGATTCTAGGGTTGTGCACAAATGCAGGTTTTGGGATTCGATTCAACTTGAATCGAATATCCAAAAATTTGATTCAAATCTTTAAAATCTGATTCAAATTAAGCAAATTCAAATCTATCCCTTTGAATTTTCAATTGAAATTTGCACTTATGAATGTCTACAACATTCATATGTGCCCGTATGCATCATTATGTATCCCGTACGCATCCTGTATGCAACCCATTTTCATCCCGTATGGATCCGTACAAGTGCATACAGATGTGGGAAAGATGTGTACATGCAAATATGCATCATTTACAAACCTGTATATATACAAATGTTTGAATAACTTGAATGAATAAATTCAAAAATTCGTTCAAATTTTAAAATTTGAATTTATGGACGTTTAGTTTGAATTTGAATGTCAAAATTTGGACGAATTTGATCAAATTTCAAATGCCTTTGAATATTTGTGCACATTCCTAGTAGACTCTACACGCTCTTTTGAGTGCTGCATGGCAAGAGGGCATAATTGTGTCTGCACAGTCATTTGCAACTGTCCAATTGCCATGACAAGATCCTGCCGTTCACCAGATACTGTTTGAGGCATTACCTTAGTGATCCAGCCTGGCCATTCAAACTTGCATAGGTACAGCTCTAGTTTGGTGCATGTAGTGCAAATGGCCATCACTATGCTCCAGCCATATTGGCCTGGTCTGGTATTATTATAGTGCTGCAGAAAAAAGCATCCAGTAGTTAAAGCAGCCTGGAGTTCCAATTGTTGGCACAGTCACTTTAGATCGGTGCTGCCAAGCTCTTCCGGTCCAGCCATTCAACAATCCTACCCTTACTTTAACATAACCTTTCAGAATAAGGAAGATTCATGATGATGAACTGAAGAGGATGCCAAGAAACAGCTATGGGTTGGAAGGAGAGCCTTCATAGGGGTTGTAGTTGCTGCTGAATCTCCCAGTCATAAAGCCAAGGCAAAGCCAATCATAGCGTTCTGGAGATTCAGTACACAGTCGACAAATTTTGTGATGATCCGTTCTCACTGCACTGCGTATTTGAGGCCTCCTACGTCAGCTGAAGTGGCAAGCCCAGGCAGGCATCCATCACAGAAACATTTGCAAGCTCCTTTATATGTTTTGCAATGCCAGCTTTATTGTTTCCTATGTGTTCCTACCACCTGTTAAGCTTTGTTTATGTTTCATATGACACATACCAAGCATGTTATGGATAATGCTTAAAATGACAACGCTGACAGTAAATTAAGTAACACTGTCAAAACAACCAGGTTAATTTGAGGAACACAGCTCTTGGCTTCTAAATGATCTTTTCACATTTTAAACCACATAGAGGCATGTTAGCATTGTTCATGGAAGCGCAAGCAAGAATGTAGAGAAAGATTTGCAAAGCAGAAGGCACTTTCTCGTCTTTGTATATTTCTTCTGAGATACTCTAGGCAAACTATGGACAGATGGACAGCTTATGCTCTGGGTTGCTAACCCATGCCAGCAGCCCACAAGGAATGCCACATCTGCACAGCAGACTAGTCCCAGGGAACAGCCTATCCCGGTGATGGCCAACCTATGACACGCGTGTCACAGGTGACACGCCAAGCCCTTTTGGGTGACACACCTGGTCACCCTGGCACCTGGGCATGTAGTGCTTGCTTGTTCTTGAAGTATATGAAATACCAACTTTCAATTGAAGATTTAGCAACAAAAGTCACTAATGTAAAGAATTATTTGTTTTTGATTTTAATAACATACATATATCAAAAATATAACTTTTTTACTAGAGCTACAAATATCACAAAATTATGGATATTTCTAGAAGTGACACAGCACCTGAGTTTAGCTAGGTTTTCTTGCGAATTTTGACACACCGAGCTCAAAAGGTTCACCATCACTGGCTGTGGAGCCCAAGTCTGATTAATGTACCTGTTATATCTTTTATTGCATATGTGGTTATGTTATATAATGTACTAAGAGGAAAAGGCACTGACCAGGAAGGTTAGAGAACAGATGAGGAGGGGCTGTGCCCAGCTCAATTAGCATATTTAAGAAAGGGGGGGCAGCCCAGAGAGCAACTAACCAATCAGCAGGGATGGAACCCTGGCAGAGGCTATAAATAGGGCCTTCCTGTCAGAGCTGTTGTTCTGTGACTGGGGCTAGACTTAGGTAGAAGTTAGCCAGTACAGATCCGGGTCCTGAGGAGAATCCAGATAGGGATTAGGCAGGGTCCTGAGTTAAGAAAATAAAGTGAACTGCTTGTGTTAAAGTTGAACTGACTTAAGAAGAGTAAACCATTAAAGTTACATTTACATTTGTTTTAAAGACTCTGCTTGAGGCCTGTTTCTGGCTCAGACACTCAAGGGAGGGGGAAAGAGTTGTCGTAGTAACGTGACAGTAATAGTGTAACCTAAGTGTTGGAGCTCGGCTCAGAAGGAGAAAAAGGCCTAGAAACCTGCTATTTAAAAGAGAACTTGAAGTCTGCGGCTATAGTGGCCGAACTGAAGAAAATTGGACGCCCGGCTGGGGCCTAGTTTTTGGTGGCTGCCAGTCGTGGTCTTCACATTTTGGTGGCAGCGGTGGGATAAATAGCGGTGACCCACTGACCACCAGGAAAGTGAAATAGAAACGTGGGGATATAAGTATTTGAGATTTGAGATTTTTTTTTTCCTTGGTCTTCACATTTTGGTGGCAGCGGTTGTGGGATGCGAAGCATCCAGTGCTAAGCAGCGCTTTCACTGTAACTAAGTGAAAGGGGCTGGATTCTGTGAAAGCAAACAAGTGATTTTTTTTTTTAAAAAAGAGAGTTTAGAGCAGATTCCTGAGGTAAACGTTTGAGTAATTTAAGGAATCTGTGATTTGAGAAGGCAAACATGATCGATTTTGTCTAGGTTTTAAAAAGTAAAGGCAGATCCGTGAGGTATTCTTGAGGGTAAAGTAACGAATCTGCTGAAGAAATATAAGTAAATAAATACATTAAAACAAGATGGAGACCGTGCTAGAGATAAGAAAAGAACTAGCTACTTTCCGGAAAAGGCTTCATCAAGAAACAGAAATGATGATGAAAGAAATTAAACATGATTTGTGGGTTGAAAGGCTTCAGCTTGCTAGCTGGCTAAGACAGAAACTTACGCAAAGCATTTATTATGAACAAGAGAAAGTCAGTCTTAAACAAGAGGAGTTGAAAGGACAGCAGGAACAAGAAAAAGAAGTGTCAAAGCAAGTTGATGAAGAACAACCTGCTCTCAAAGAAGATTTGGGAAATGAAAAATCCATGCCACAAGAAGTAGAAATGGCGAATCTCTCAACGGAAACCTATCTGGAGGAAGCAGTTGCTTATCCTGAACAGTGGTCATTGCAAATGCATACTGAAAGCATAAGCAAGGAGTCTGAAGTAGGCTTGAAAAGGAAAAGTGACCAGAACTCTGCGGAAAGTTTCAAACAGAGGCAAGAATGTTTAATGAAGGCTAAATCTGAACCAAAGACTTCACTGATGGCAGAAAGTGTTGATCAGAGACCCATAGAAGTAAACATTGATGTCCTTGCCGTAGAAAAGGCAAAGGAACCAAATCAGACTGAGAAATTAGAGCTTGTTTTTGAACAAACAGATGCCAAACCTAGTGAAGTCCAGCTAAAAGACAAAGAACTGTTATCTAAAACAGCGAGTAAACAACTGAAGCTGACTGAGCTTGGTTGTGGGAATGCAGCAGTGGTTAAGCCTAATGAACTGCTTTCATTGCGAGAAAGAATCAAGAGGCAAGGAGAAATCTTCAGCCAAAGAAGCAATGATCAGCTTTTGCACAGAATGCTACTTGTGAGGAAGAAGCTCAGCGAACTTGGAGCTGCTGGGAGATGCGCAGTGCAAAGGCCATCTGGAAGACGGAGCTGGAGAGGAGCAGTGAAGAGGACTGATGAATGTCCATATGTCAGCAGGGAGTGCTGAAAAGAGACTTTGGGAATGAATTTTGGGCTAGTTGAATTTAAGAAAGTTAGATAGGTTGGAATTAGTGCAGTTGTTAAAAAAAAATAAAATAAAAATGTTTTTATTTATTTATTTTTCCCCTAAGGAGGGAGGAATTGTGGAGCCCAAGTCTGATTAATGTACCTGTTATATCTTTTATTGCATATGTGGTTATGTTATATAATGTACTAAGAGGAAAAGGCACTGACCAGGAAGGTTAGAGAACAGATGAGGAGGGGCTGTGCCCAGCTCAATTAGCATATTTAAGAAAGGGGGGGCAGCCCAGAGAGCAACTAACCAATCAGCAGGGATGGAACCCTGGCAGAGGCTATAAATAGGGCCTTCCTGTCAGAGCTGTTGTTCTGTGACTGGGGCTAGACTTAGGTAGAAGTTAGCCAGTACAGATCCGGGTCCTGAGGAGAATCCAGATAGGGATTAGGCAGGGTCCTGAGTTAAGAAAATAAAGTGAACTGCTTGTGTTAAAGTTGAACTGACTTAAGAAGAGTAAACCATTAAAGTTACATTTACATTTGTTTTAAAGACTCTGCTTGAGGCCTGTTTCTGGCTCAGACACTCAAGGGAGGGGGAAAGAGTTGTCGTAGTAACGTGACAGTAATAGTGTAACCTAAGTGTTGGAGCTCGGCTCAGAAGGAGAAAAAGGCCTAGAAACCTGCTATTTAAAAGAGAACTTGAAGTCTGCGGCTATAGTGGCCGAACTGAAGAAAATTGGACGCCCGGCTGGGGCCTAGTTTTTGGTGGCTGCCAGTCGTGGTCTTCACATTTTGGTGGCAGCGGTGGGATAAATAGCGGTGACCCACTGACCACCAGGAAAGTGAAATAGAAACGTGGGGATATAAGTATTTGAGATTTGAGATTTTTTTTTTCCTTGGTCTTCACATTTTGGTGGCAGCGGTTGTGGGATGCGAAGCATCCAGTGCTAAGCAGCGCTTTCACTGTAACTAAGTGAAAGGGGCTGGATTCTGTGAAAGCAAACAAGTGATTTTTTTTTTTATAAAAGAGAGTTTAGAGCAGATTCCTGAGGTAAACGTTTGAGTAATTTAAGGAATCTGTGATTTGAGAAGGCAAACATGATCGATTTTGTCTAGGTTTTAAAAAGTAAAGGCAGATCCGTGAGGTATTCTTGAGGGTAAAGTAACGAATCTGCTGAAGAAAATTGGACGCCCGGCTGGGGCCTAGTTTTTGGTGGCTGCCAGTCGTGGTCTTCACACTGGCCTATCCACATGGGATTAAGTTTCAGTGTGGCCCTCAGAGCAAGAAATGCACAGAATTTTGCTACAAGTTGCCTGGAGCCAGTTTCCCCAGTAGTGGATTGAACCAAGCATCTACTGTGCAGATGGCTGGGCTGGTTCACACCCTGTGCTGTCCCACCAGACTGCTAGAAATGGCCCTGGAAAGTGAAAGTTTCTTGGTGCCCAGCAAAACCAGCCTTAGACAGCAAATTTAGTGCCTGAGAACTTTTGTTCCTGGCCTCCAAGTTGTCTGAGACCTCAGTAATGCAGACAGCACACGGCACATGCCTCAGGCTGCCACGTTGGTCTTGATTTGGATCACTCAGTCAGAGCCAGAGCTGATCTGTATGGTGTACACCAGCATGCACTATGCCAAAGTTGCCATGGTCTCTTACAATCCATTCTATTTTTGGACAGAGGAGTAGAAGTCACTATATTATTGAGAGGTAAAGATCTACCCACCTTAGGCCACTTCCATGTATACCTCTTTTCAAGCCTCTGTGGGGAAGTCATTGGCAGCACACCTTTACCATTGTGGCAGGCCATTCAAGTGGCCATTTCCTAGGTTGGTTTCAGAGCTATATGTGATATTTCTTTTGACTACTGGTTTTCCCACTCAATTCAGCCCAAGAGACTATGTGGCTAAGAACTGAATCAACAGGGCAGGACACTGTGACAATGGGAAACAGGGAGGTTCATGAACGTATTTTTGACATTCAAATACGAGTAGATTCAAATGTCAAATCCAATTCGATTAGGATATTTAAGATTCAAACGTCATAACATCTGATTTGAATTCGGATTATTCAAATCCGTACATTTAAATGTTAGATTCATATTTAAAAATACAAATGTCGACAACATTTGTATTTATGATTTTTGTAAAAATCTATGTGCATCCCATATTATCCCATAGGCATCCCGTTTAATCCCATATTTTAAGCACAAGATACGTATAATTTTTGCACAGATTCGTGTATGACAGCTATGAACCTACACATTCAAATTATTCAAAAATCTGGATCAGAGTTTCAAAAATCCGATTCAAGTTCAAATGTGCAAATTCAGATTTTTGAAAATCCTATTTGAGTTTGAATGTCAACATCCGACGGATTCGAATTGGATTTTCAAATTTCTGAATATTTGTACACATCCCTAGTGGGAAATCCCACTCTCCTACCAGTATACTTTGTTCCTACTTCAGAGTAGACATGTGCATGAATATATGGAACATTCACAATTTGATTGAATTTGTTTGAACTTTGGACATTCAAATTCAAATCAAATGTCTATAAATTTGAATTTAAACATTTGAATGAATTTTGAATTTTTGAATCTATCTGTTTGAATTATTTGTACATTCATATGTATATGGGCAGGTATGCATGCATACTTGTACGTACACATTTTCCCACATCCATAGGCGTCTTTCCTGGATCCGTACAGGACAAAAACGAGTTGCAGATGGGATAAATACAGGATGCGTACAGATCTGTAGGGATGCGTACGGGATGAGTAAAAATGTTGTCCACATTGGTAAGTGCAAATTCTAATTGAAAATTCAAACAAATAGATTCAAATGTGCTTAATTCGAATAGAATTTCTGGATATTCATCCAAATTGAATTGAATCCCGAAAATTGCATTTGTGCACACCCCTACTTCAGAGTAGCAGCAAGGACTTCAGGGGAACATATAAATAGCATCCCTTTAGTGCAGCTTCATTACCTTGAAAGCAAAAGCACTGTGTGCAATTGCACTTGCTTCCCCTTCGCTTTTTAATAAGTAAATAAAGTAAGAAACAAATATGGGTATAAAAGGGGATAAGGATAATACAAGTTTTTTTAAAAAAATAGAAATTGGTAAAGGTATCCAAAAACTTAAGCAGCCATCATTAGATTTCCCAAAGAAGACAATATGGCATGATCACTTTGCTGGAAAATGATTTCTTCCAAATGATCCATTTTGCTCTGTATTGAAATTCCTTTGTTGGTAAGATATTAAGAAGAAGGAATGATAGTGGGAAACTCATTTATTTAAAAAGGCAAATCAGGTGGTGGTGGTGGTTTTAATTGACCTAATCATTCTCAAGGTTGACATGCCAATTAGTGACCCTGAATGATTGTTCTCCCAAATGATAGTGAGAACATCAAAGAAGAATTCCAAGGCATTTCAAACTAGGGATGTGCACAAATGTTCTAAACATTCTAAATTTAATTGAATTCAATCATATCTGGACATTCAAATTTGAATTTCATATTCGAATTTAAACATTCAAATGAATGTCAAATGTTCCAAAATATTCATTCGGATGATTCAAATCATTGGAATGTACCGATATGCATGTATTTAATACGTAACTGTACGCAATTGTGCTTATAATAATGAATGAAAACGGGATGCATACAGGATAAAATGGGACGCGTCAGAAATGCATACAGATACATATTATATATATGAATGTTGTCAACATTTGTCTCTTCAAATTCAAATCTATGTATTGGACTTGAATCAATTTTTGTTGCATTCGGATTCTAAACATTTGAATCAAATTGAATGTTTTGACATTCGATTCGACTCAAATTTGAATGCAAAAAAATAATTCATGCACATCCCTATTTTAAACAGATTTGTTTAAAGGAACGGAGAATGTCCATTAGACAGCCAGTTGGTGTAACTGGTATAATTTTCATGATTTAGGGGTACCTGAACTCTTATTAGCTCTGGCTAAATACTAAAAGTGCTTCTTCTGGACAATATTGTTAAAAGTTTCCTTGTGTATGCTTTGCCTGTTTTGTTTTTCCCCAGAGCACCAACCCTTGCTTAGAGCATTTGCAGTGGAATGGATGTAAGAAACAACATCTCTGGAGAAGACAAGAAACAACCCTGTGCAGAAGAAAGAGTAGGGGAGAGACTGTGGGCTCAGTATTCCTGAAGGTCTTTGAACCATGAAAATGGTCTGTCTGCATCAGGAATGTTCAAATTCATAGCTGCTGTCTTGCCTCAAGTTCACCTTTCCTCCATTGATTACCAGCACATGCATTGTGTAGTCTACCTCAACCTTTTGCAAGCAGCCCTGCTTATTCTTGCCCTTCCCCTGTATCAGTGCAATATGATTTGGCTTTTGTCCAAAATGTATTTGAGCAACGTATAAGAAATGTTAATCCAGTTTAGTGGTTAGAAAAAGGATTTTTAGCTGAATTCTATCTATTTTTCTGAAAATCTATCTTTGGATGAATGCAGAAAGGAAAATGACTTGTTACATTGCTGATCTCTTCATTCTGGAGGCTGATCAAAGATGGATTCAAACTTAGTTTCAGCAGGCTTCGGAGGGACAATATCCGCATCATAGGATCATTGGAGGCAGAAGAGGCAAAAACAGTGTTATACAGCAACTCTAAATGAATTTAGAACATGTGCACATTTATGAGTGTGTTTCACTCCTGTTTCCAACTGCAAGTGCCAATCCACACCAGGGCTGTGATCAGATACAGCAAAATAAATAAATAAATAAATAAATAAATAAATTTCAGAGGTGTCCCTGAGACAGCTTAGAGAAGGTTTCAGGATGGGATTTTTCAGGTACCCCAATCTATTCCTCCTCCTCTCCAGGACCTAGCTTGAAGGAAATATAGAGGACATAAAATTGGGTGGGTATTTGCCTGCACTTCCAGCCAACAGCAGAAGTTTGGAGCATGTTTGGGGACTGCTGCAAGTAGTATTTGTCCACCCAAGCATTCTTTGTGGGTTTAAACAAGGTGCTTCACAGCTCCACAATTTGTCACCGCATCCAAAGAAACTACTTCATGCTGTACCTCAGCCCCCCCCTCCAAAATGGATGCAGCCTATGTGTTTTATCCTAGCAAACTAAACTCAGTATTTTAATTATGGATTTCTATTCTTCTCTAGTGCACAATCGGCAATTAAAACACTATTTCAGAGCATTTAATGCAATAACAAAACCATAGCAGCCTACTCCAGTAGCTATATGTTAAGGTTTTGGTGCTCTAAGTTACTTTCAAGAATGCCTCCACAATTGGTTCACAGCAAGTCACATACATTGTTTCTGAGCTTATCTTGAAAGCTAAGCAAAGAAAGACTGAGTCAACTTCCACAAATGTGTGGTAGGGTCCCAGTCTTAGGTCTGGGTTTAGCCAGTCCCCCATGCCCTAGCATTTACAGAAGATTCCCTGGCTTCAAAGTTTCCAGATAGGGGCATTACGGGAAGCACCAGAAATGCCTCAGAAATCAGCCAATTTTAGTGCTTCACATCATGGCACTGGGCAGGAAGCCTGCAGGCAGTTCAGTCCAGTGGTCACCATCCCTCCACAAAGCAGTTGCAGGATAAAAATGGCCAGCACTGCCTTTTACAGAGTGGATTCTGCCCTAGGGAGCAAGCTCAGTGCCAGACAGGTGCTGTGACATCTGGTCAATGCAGTTTTGTGCCCTTTTTGGCAGAGCTTGATTCGGTCTTGTGGATTTTGCCTCTGTTTGAATGGGAAACTGGCAAGAGAACTGAGAGCTGCAAACTAGGGTAAGAAGCTGCGGGAACACCTGGTTACAATGCAATGGCAAACACTTCGGTTACATCTCCATTATAAGCTTAATCCAGTTTCCTTAAACCGAAATAATAGAACCAGATGCAAACGTGAATTTGCCTGTTCCCATTACTTTCAGCTTAATCGCGTTCGATCCGGATTCTGAGGATCGTATGTGGCGTACATGACTCAAGGAGGGACTCAAGTGGCTACTTTTTAAAAATCGCTTTTTGGGGACCCCTTCAGGGAGCCTAGCTGGGTGGCTGGGTGGCTGTTGCTTGCCTGGATGGAAGAAAAACAGCAGCGGACAGCTAGCAGTTCTTTCCCCTCCTCTCCTCATTGCTCAGGGCACGCAGCAGCAGCAGCAACTCAAGCCCCCTTCACAGCCACAGCCTTTAAAACAGAACCTCCAGCTGCTTTCCTCCCTCCCTTTCCCTTTCTAAAGGTCAGAACTTTCAGAATTGTGCAAATTTGCAACATTGTTATAAGGTGTGAAGTGGCTAGATCACTACAGTGTAGCTTTAAGGAGTGGATTTTTATAGTGGCTGTTTTGAGGGGTGGATTTTTTTCAATGAAATCACTATCTTTGGAAGCAAGCTATTGGGGGAGGGAAACCCTAAACATGGATTCTCATCCCTTAACACCGTACAGTCCCCACAGTAAAAAATGTAAAACATTTCAAGCGCACGAACTGAGTGAGACCTGTTGAAATGAGGATTAACATTTTACAACACTTTGGGGCAATTTAACATGTGGAAAGCATGTTAAGCCAAACTGACATGGGATCTGCCAGGATTGAAAACGGTTTGAAATCGAAATAAGGTTGTAATGGGGATGCGGCCTTCCATTTGTTAACAAAGAACCCACATGGACATGCCCATGTAGTCACCAACACATTCAGGATGGAAAAAGGCTAAATCCACATGGAGATCAAAGAGGCGGCTCCTTTTGTTCAGCTAATCATTCCTCTGAGCACATAGGAACCATTCTTCTGTACATCCTAAACTGAGCACCTCCATGCCACATCTGCAGACGTTCTCTGCCCTGGACTACAATAATAGGCTGGCTGCCCACAAGTTCTATGCCCCCACCATCACTCTTATAATACTGCCCTCCCTTTCTCAAATGTGCATCTTCATTTCCCCCAAACCTCTACCCCAAACAGTTTCTTGGGTTGTTTGCTGTAAAACTCATACACAATTTATACTGCTGCTTCTTCTTTGCCTCATATCTTTCTTCCACACTTCAGACCTGTTTAAGAGAACATAAGAACATAAGAGAAGCCTTGCTGGATCAGGCCACAGCCCATCTAGTCCAGCATCCTGTCGCCCACAGTGGCCCACCAAATGCTCATGGGCATCTCAAGCAGAGCCAAGGACAAACCTTCTCCTGCTCTTGAGTCCCAGCAGATGGCCTTAGAAGCGCCCCGGTTCCTCTTCCCACCCCCACCCTGAAAGATGCACCTAGGCATTCGTTCTAGTAGTCATTGATACATCTGTCATCCATAAATTTGTCTAACCCTACCTTAAAGCCATCTAAGCTGGCAGCTGTTACCACCTCTTCCTGCAGCAAATTTCATAGATGGATGACCCTCTGAGTGAAGAAATACTTCCCCTTGTCGGATCCGACTCTCCTACCCATCAGCTTCATAGAGTGCCCCCTGGTTCTAGTGCTGTGCAATAGAGAAAATGAATGTTCTCTATCCACGTTTTCTATACCATGCATAATTTTATATACTTCAATCAGGTTTCTTTTCTTGTGAGTAGGAAATGGTTGGCCACCTGCAAGTTCCATGCACACACCACTCTTGTAATACCATCCTCTCTTTCCCAAATGTGCATTCCCATTTTGCTTTCCTTTCTTTTTCCTTCCTTCTTTCTCTTTCTGAAACATCTCAGACTCTTGATTTATGGAGGAACTTGTCTGAAGCCACCTGTTCAGTCCAAACCATCATTTCACTGAGTTGCTTTATGAAACCATTTATTTGCATTAATTATAGTACATGTATCACACACGTAGATCTAGCCAAGTTAATTGCCTTCACTTCTTGAACAAAGGGTTGTTGTAAAGCCAGGAAGGACAAGGACAAGGAATTGTGATAATGGTTTTATTTTTGCCCATCTTGTAGCTTGTCAAACTTCTAATTCACTTTTGTTACCCAGAGTTGAACACACAAGGCATTGGTATGTTTTCCTCTTGCTAGACTAAGCCATTACTTTTGATGATGTTCATTTAATCTCAGATTTAATCAGCAAACATAAAATACCATCAATGACATTTGCCAACTAAAAAAGCATTTTAATGCATCATCAGAGGAAAAAAAAATTGCACAATGCAACAACATTCCCTTGATGGAGCTGGTGCTTAACTGCATAAAATAATCCTGATGACAAAAGTTATATGAGAAAATCCATTATTGTCTCTAGCTCCCTCATGAAATATAAAAAATAAGTATAGCACAAGGAAAGATGTTGAATGAGCAAGTTGAAGCAGTGAATCTTTCAAAGGAATTTACAATGATCTGATGTTTCTTTCTTTCTTTCTTTCTTTCTTTCTTTCTTTCTTTCTTTCTTTCTTTCTTTCTTTCTTTCTTTCTTTCTTTCTTTCTTTCTTTCTTTCTTTCTTTCTTTCTTTCACCGCATCTACATTTGTGGGAATGATAGCATGATCGCCTACGAATGGAATGTGGATGCAGGAGTACTCTTGCATTCACCTGTAAAAAATATCACTTGTACACAATCTGTCAGATCTGTGAGGGCTTCCATCAGGAGATTTCATAGACCACTGCGAACTCTGGCTAGACTGTATGAGACCTGGAGCAATACTGACCCAGCATCAGCAGTCCAGCCTGGACATGGTCTTTCTGTCTGCTTTTCTTTCCATTATAACCCTAGATCTCTCTCTCTCTCTCTCTCTTTTTTTTTTGCCATTTGAACTTATTAATTCTACTGCAGATAGCAATTAAGTTTATGTGAGACATGATGATAGGATATCTGTGAGCTTCATCCTTCCTTTTAATAGCTGTGGTAAAGCGGAGGGAAGGAAGATCTAAGCATAGTTAGAGTTTGGATTGGGATCTCAGAAACCAGAGGCGAATTCGCACTTAGGCCTCCGGTATGCAATCAGGACAGCTCTGGGGAAGAGCATTTGCATGCTCACTAGGCTGCTACAGCGTAGAAGCATGCCCGCCCTCACCACAGCAGCCAGTGGGGAGAGCATTTCATGCACCACAGCTAGTTTACAATTAGTCAACATCTGGGCAGGCAGGAAGCATTTAAGTGCAGATGCACCTGCCCAGATGTTGACTAATTGTAAACTATGGGCCAGGGTGCAAATTGGCACCTGGGGCCTATTCGCACTTGGCTTTATTCTGGAATATATCCTGGAATAGGGACTTGCTGTCCATATGCTAGTGCAGGCTTTGGCAGGCCCAAAGTGAGGTCTGCTAGAGTCTGCATTAGTGTGTGGACCACAGACCCCTATCCTGAGATATAGTCCAGAAAAAAGGCCAAGTGCGAATAGGCCCCTGGTCTACCACTAATCTGGGTTAGTGAACCATTAGCACAGTTCTGGTCTGGATCTATTCTACTCCTGTAAGATGATGTATTCTTAGCAGCTCCTTGATCCAGACTGAGAGTACAGTTCATTGATCTGGATTAACAAGTAAGTGCAGAAAGAGCCTATGTTAATGGGCTTTAGGGATGTCTAAAAGTAGGCTAAACTGTTTTGCACATCTCCCAGATATTTTTATGAAGGACATAATTTTGCAGTCCACACTGTAGCACATGATGTAACAACGCAACTTGCCTACTGGGACAGGAACGGGGCAAGGCACCATGTAGCATGCTGTCCGCCATCAGAACGATGGGCAACATGCCGTGGCTTACTTTTGGAGCCTGAGGGAAAACGTTGCCCTGGGCTCCAAAATTCTGTATGCTGGGGAGAGTTGATAGCATACCAAGAAATAGCCCCAGAAGTAGGTCATTTCCAGAGCCCAGAAAAATATTACCAGACTCTGGCACAGGGTTGGGGTGCTCCTGCCATCACTGTGTGACCACATGGTGGAAGGAGACATGGAACCAAGGCTGAGAATACAAAAGAGACCCCTTCAAAGTAATCTCCTAGTATTTGTGAAGTCAGGCTGAGGGCTTGTGTAACTGTGCATTGATTCTGACCCTTTGTCCCAAATCTTAGTACAGGCAACAAGATAGTGTGGGAGCAGCTATAAGAAACATTTAGATCATCGCTGTTTTTCTAATTTGTACTCCAGGAGGGATGGAGGTGATTTTTAGCAGAAGGGTGTATAGCATAAGAAAATGTTATATTGCCCCTTAACACACAAAGGCTGCTATTAAGCATTGCGGGAATCCTTGAGTTAGGTGCTTGGAGGAGGAAAGTCTAGAGATCAGGATGATTAATCTTAATCACTTTTTGTGTGTACATATTTTCTTGGCAGAAAATCATTTTTTTTTGTTCCTAATTATTACTTTCAGGAGACAGTCTCTGTATTGTGAAGTGCTAATAACAATTGCACACATATTCAGATCGATAAACAATTACGTTATCTTTAAGATTCATGCACAAAACGAGCACTTGGAGGCATTTGATTTTCTTTCTTTTTTCCATTTTTAGGTAGTTATGAAACAATGGGTGCTCAGAGAACCCCACTGTGTGCTGGTGGAGGGGAAGACCAACCTTTTTCATTGGCTCCATTCTCTATAATTCTTCTAAAAATGTTTCTGAACTCCGCGGAGAAGAAAAATAAGAAAGCAGCATTAAAGATGACTAAAACTGTGAGTCATGAGAAGAGATTGTTCTTTGTAAGTGAGAAGGAACGATATTATCTATTCTTACTTTCCCTCCTTTTAAACCATCAGCTGCAGGATTCCAAGGATCTAAGAGCATTTAGAAGAATGGTAAAATGTCCTCAGTGGGTGATAGCATTTTAGCAGGAAAAAGAAAAGTATGAATGGTGCATTTATCTGAGGCCTTTTCGCACTACAGCCAAACAGCTGTAGTGAAGGCTAGGCCATGTGGGGACAGGTTCCCCTTTCACATCCATGCAGATAAGGAACACGTGGGGACATGTTCCTTCCTGCCTAGGTGTGAAAGGGGAATCCGTCCCCGCATGGCCTAGCTCGAAAAGCTCACACAGGGGCGGGACGCTCTTCCCAGAACTGACCACCATTGGATCGAATTAGACCAATGGGTGCAGGCCAGTCCCGTTCCTTCCCCGGGACCCTGCAAGCTCTAGGTGACCTGATTGGGCCCACCAGTTCAAACCCAGCCGCTCCATGCTCGCTTGACTTACAGATCCATGTGGATGCAGGAAAGATGCGTATGTGCAAATATACATCATGTACAAACCCGTACGCATACAAATGTCTGAATAATTTGAATGAATAGATTCAAAAATTCAACATTTGTTTGAATGTTTAAATTCGAATTCATGGATATTTGATTCTAATTCAAATGTTGAAATTCAGACGAATTTGATCAAATTTAAAACGTCTTTGAATATTCGTGCACATCCCCAGTTTGATACCCTTATTCCAGGGCAGCTGGACTGGATCAGCTGGAAACCATTCCAGTGGGAATATCAACTGCTGGAGCAGTCCAGGCCAAATAAATGCAAAAAAAGCCCTAAGGAAAAGTCCATACTGCTTAACTTAGGGAACCATAATGTATATTCACTCCTCCTTAATCATACTTAATTAGGCTCTGAAAACAGACCTCAGAGTAAAAGATTCAGATCTTGGGAAGAGCTATGCCATTAAATTACATGGTAAAAAAAAATCTAATTTGTTTCAGGTTCATTTCAAGTTCACTTGAAAACAACTGCATGTGCCTAATGTCTAACCTTAAATGTGAATTTCACAGCAAAATAGAATAACTGCATTTAAACTGAAATGAAAAAATAGAGATTAAAGATTTAAGATTTAACCCCATACAGAGCAGACTAGATATCTTCCACTTTGCATTATCTTAATTATTTGTTGTTACAATACTAAATAGAATCTGCTTTTTGAAAAAAGAGGAAATGAGATCCCTTTTTAATAATTGCATACCATATAACTGAAAATGTTTTCTATAATGAAAGGAGGTAATAGTAGAAACAGACTTTGTGGGTGTGGACACATTTTCACTTTAAACCTTCTTCAATCTATCTTCAAGTCTGACTGCTCACACCTTTCATTTCTATGCTTTTTATTTGTGGACTTTCCATTCAGGATAGTTCAAATGGAGGGTGGGAAGTCCACAAGTAAAATGGATGGACCAAAGAAGGTTCAAATTGAAGGCGTGACCGTGGCCTATAAGTGAAAATCCAGCTTGACATCTTGTCTTCCGACAGCGAGCTCTTTATGGTGGAAAACATAAGGCCTATTCACAGTATGGTCTCTAGTGCATGTTGCAGCCTCCAAGCATGTCTGCAATCACCGGAAGTTCATTTATTGTTGATTAACTAATGTTAATCAGAGACTTACCTTAAGCATCTGGCCAGTGACCATTTGTTCTTCTTCCAGAGTTCTGGGGTTGTTTGAGGTGCTGCGCAAGTACGCTGGTGTCTCGGACAACCATAGATGCAACTGCACATGAGTGTCCACATCATCAAGGCAATGGCGCTGATGCACATGCAGTCCTGGAGGGTGCCACACCCAAAGTGGTGAAGTGCAGAGGAGGACTGGGCCCCAGATTGAATAAGGTAAGTATTTGATTGCGGGTGTAAGGAATGGCCAAAGTTGGTATAGACTGTAGGTGTTGCGAGCACTAGTCAACATTGGTTAATTGCACTCCTTTCCTGTCCAGTGGATGGGAAGGGAAGTGTGAAAATGTGCATTGTCGTCTTTAGAAATCTCCCTGAAAGACAATATATAACCCAGGTCAGCCAAGGGATCAGGTGAACTGATAGCTGGCCACAAAGTGTTTCAGGACACCTGTGTACACCTCCAGGAGTTTCAAACTGTAAATGACCAAATTTGATTAAATCTAAGGAGAATTTCTGGCCCTCCCACTGCTGGATACTGGCCTAACCAAAAATCCAGATAGGCTGAGTCCCCATGGGGCTGCCAATGTCCTGCGGTGGATTTGGGGGACCCTTAATGCAGATCTAATTCACATCAAGGAGTCCCCATGGTAGTGGAGGACAGGGTGGGTTGAAGCCGAACCCTCCCATCCCCATGAAAACCACAGCAAATCCCTGCATTGAGATGCCATGGTTTTCTCCACCCCCCCCCCCCCCGCCGGCATTGTGATTTTGCTCCCTTTCCCAGGTAAGTCCCAAAAGGGGAGTAAAAGCAAGGGAGTAAGGGGGTGCAGAGGCTTGAGTTTTCTCTTTTCCAGGGAAGTAACCTTATTGCCCCCCCTGGAAAAGAGAGAAATTTCCACCCTCTGCACCTCCTTTTGCCAATCTGCTCACAGAAAGATGCTTGGCTGTACTGCATTTACCATGGTTTTCTCCACCACCACCCCTTGCCTGAGCACTTAATCACCCAGGTAAGGGGTTGATTTACCCCAAACGACCTCCTGACAGCTGCCCTGAATCAGCTGATCAGCTGTCAGGCAGGTATAGCAGCTGCCAAGAGCATGGGCAGACCTCCAGGAAGATAATTAAAACAGATGCGAAAGCTGTGTCTGTTTTCATCAAGCGGAGCTCTGCTCATGCACATATGACAGCCCCTATACCCACCAGACAGTTGCTCAGCTAACTGCAGGGCAGCTGTCAGGCTATTGTTTGTGGAAATTCAAGCCCTTACCTGGGTGATTAAGTGCTCAGGTAAGGGGGAGCAGCTGCAATCACAGCACTAGTGGCGGGGACAGCAAAGCCCCTCCAGCTAATGAAGCAATCGTAACCCAGGAGTGTCCTCATGCCCCCTTTATAACCCGTTCTTGCCCTGTAATTTGGGGTGAGAACACTTATAAAGGGGGTTTATTTTGCCACAAATTTGTGCCATTTGTCCCTCACATAGACCGAATTAGGGCTTTGCATGGGGACTCTTGCAAGGCGAACTGACTTTCACCTCGCAGCATCCTTGCCATGGGGACGAGCACATTGACTCAAACATGAGACCCTTTATCCAAAGCAAGCTTTTAAAAGTGTTTCAGCAAGGGAATTCTTAGAAGATGGAATTTGGCATAGGTATTTCCACCACCTTGAATAGCTCCACTGGATGCAGACTTGCAGGTGCAACGTGAACAATAAAGAACAGTTTCTTTGTTGGTTGTATTTCTGGAGTACTGATCTTTAAATGCTCCCTGCGTTGCAACCTGCCAGATCCAAGTTGAGTCTTGAATACAATAACCTATCCACAGACAATCAGTTCCATGCCCAAATTTCCCAAGCTACCACTGAACAAGGATCTTTCAACATTTCAGAATCCCTATACAATTCACTGAGTTAAAATTATAAACCCAGTGTCAAACAGCTGGCATAGTGAGACAAGTGACTTAAATGGGTTTTGGAAGTATGTATTGTTTTCTCTCTCTTGTCTCTCTCTCTTTCCTTCATATTCTGGTTTGGAGCAAAATATTTCACATGCTCTGCCTCCACTTGTTACAACTAATATATGCTTATCCCCAGATTCCAAGAAGCAGTTTAGCCGATCTATCTTAATCCCCAGGAGAAGCCAAGAGTTTTTGTTTAGTTTATATATATATGTAAAATGCTACTGAAGGTTATTAGGAATTTTATTTACTTATTTATTCAGGGACTTTTTATACCACTCTCCTTGCAGTCTCAGACAAAGGACCCAATTCTCTATGAGGTTTATGTACTTAAAGCACCGGTGGCCCTGAAATCAGAACAGCAAAGCACAAAGAACAGCCATTTCTAGTTGGAGTTTATGGATTCTGTTAGTTGAAAGGTTGAATAATATGTTTTGCCTCATGAATTAAATTCAGGTTTTAGATATCTGAGCCTCTTTATTTTTTTTAATTGCTTTTTCTAATTTATGGCTTGATTACATAACTGTGCAAATATATACCTCTTTCCATGTGTTATGAAAGAGGCTAGCTGAAGATCGGGGAAAGGAACATTGCCTAGTAACTTAGTCCATAAGGGTGACTATAAATACCTGAGGAAAGGTACTTTGGCTTTCAGTAACATCAGGATCATAGCACCCATGTCTATGCATGTTCTTCTTCAAGACAGATGTGACATCTCCAAAAACAGGGACTGCGCTAACTTCCCAGACATCTTGGCAGAATCAAATTTGGTCTAGTGATTAGGGAGCCAGACACTTATCTGGGAGTATAGGGTTTGATTCTGCACTCCTCCATGAAGCCAGCTGGGTGACTTTGGGCTAGTCACAGTTTTCTTCTGAGCTCTCACAGCCCCACCTACCACACAGGTGTTCTGTTGTGGGGAGAAGAACAGAAAGTTTGTCAGCCACTTTGAGTCCTCTTAAATGGGTTTCTGTGTTTCTGTGTTTCTTATTATTCAATTAGTGCATACATGTTTACAACCCGAGCTTTGCTTGTTGTTAGCTGTGTTAGTGGCAGAGTGGCAGCAACTATGGCACCTTTCCAGCTCTCTCTCTCTGTGTACAAACCCTGTGCATTTTTAGCTTGGAATAATTTTCCTAGTAGTGTCTTGGTAAGATAGCTCACACTGCATGGGATGAAAGCCAATAACTCAGTGTGACTAGCCACAGATTCTATCAGATGTGTTACTTTCATGTATCCATGCACCCATGTATCCATACAAGTATGTAGTATCATTACTTGCCTAATTCCTTAAATTAACAAGGATCTTATAAGTTGACTGCAAGTACTACTTTGTTCTTCCCAGTGTGCTGACAGAGGAAAGCCATGCACACTACACTATTTCTGCTACGTCTGCCTGCCGTATCTGACCTGTGACTTATGTTCAGTATAAAGGGCAGACCAGATAACAAGTCAAATGACATTAACAGTTTTTTCTTCCTGTTGTATTGCAGGAGAGAACATCTGAGGAAACTAGTGACTCTGTGTCAGTGTTTAAGCTCAGAAGTCCAAGTATTGTCATGATTTGGTAGCATTATTTAACCCATCAGAGCACTGCACAATCACATCATTTTAGCAAACTGGCAGTGTCATCCTAACCATATCTAATTAGGGGTAAGTCCCATTGAACCTAGTGGTGCAAAAAGTCATTGTCGTGCTCACCCTTGTTCCAGTTCAAAAGAAGACTATGGACTTCCCTTCTGCACTGCTGGTGTGCTCTATGGGACACTCTACCTCCTGCCAGTATGATCCATCAATACAGGAACAAACTGGACAATCTCCTTAAAGAGGTCTACATGAATACTAGCAGAGGTGTATTGATGGTGCATGCCTCCATGGTCCAGTATGCCACAGGGGGCTCTTTTAGGAGGCACAACAAGGCACATTGTTGAAACAGGTCTCTCAAGAGATCTTAGGCCAAGATCATTCACCCCTGATCATTGGCGCCTTTGGTGGTGGCTCCACAACTGTTGTGAATTTGGAAGTCAGTGCAGGAACTGTACCATAATTTGCATCACATCACAGATGCCCTTTTTCCAATTCAGGAACAGATTCATCAACTGGACCAATGTAGAACACTCTGATCAGATCCACTAATGATAATGCAGAAATGGCCTTAGCTGTGGTTTACAGGGGGAAAGGGGCACAAAAGTCACCCTAGCAACTTGGAATGAAAAAATACATCAAATCCTTTGCCAATGGTAATGTTTGCATATATTCAGAAAAGAGGCTGTTATGGGGAACTCATCCCAGAGCAGCAAAGATGGGGGATGGACTGAGCATTTTGCAACACTCGATCTATCCCCAGACTTACCCAGCATGTCATTAAGTGTCAGATAAGTTTGACCATCTCTATGGACCTTTTTGTACTTTTGTAGATTGCTGACCTGGACATCTGGCCAGAGGCACATTACACTGGTCTTGAAAGAGTTGCACTGGCTACCGATTTGCTACTGAGCCCAATTCAAGGTGTTAACTTTAACTTATAAGGCCCTAAATGACTTGGGCCCAAATATCTGAAGGAACACCTACTCCCATACCATATTGACCTGCCTGTACCTTAAGATCTGGAGGGGAGGTCCTCTTGGTTGTCCCACCATGCTCAGCAGCAACAGGGGTGGGCACCGGGGAGAGGGCCTTCTCAGTGATGGTCCCTAGGCTGTGGAATAGTCTCCTCCTTGAGGTGCGTCTATTTTCTTCACTTTACACATTTATGAAGGCAGTGCCCTTAGGCGCCCTGGACTTTGGTTAAATGGGGATACACTTTCCCTTCCCACTTGCAGATGCTACTGTTTTAATAAATGCTGCTGTTGTTATAAGGATGTTTGATTTTAGATGTTGTTACCTGCCTGGGGACCTTCAGGTATAGGGTGGGATAAAAATGTAAATAAATAAAATAAATAAATATTAGAGGCAATTGCCATGCTGTGGCAGCAGAAGAGCTGCTAACGGGTGCATGCCAGCTTTCGCTAGCTGGCAGCCAGTATAGCAGCGGAGCATTTTATAGTGGCTCTACTGCTATATACCCAGGGGACAGTCCAGTACATTTGATGGGATGAAAGTGGCTCCATGCAGTGCATATGTACTATGTGGGCACTTACTCAGACTCCTCATTTTCACCAAGTACAAAAAGGCCCATAGTTTTAATTCACTGAGAAATGAATGGCAAAAATCTGCACATCTCTACTTTACTGGCAAATCACACTTACCTTAAATAGCAGAAACAAACTCTCCTGCCCAGAATCTTATTTCCAGTTGCCTTTTTTCTGAAGCCACTGAAAGAGAAAGGGGAAAAAAACCATCTCGAAACAATATTCCATGCAGAATCCTTACTACATCTCTGGAGTCTAATGCTGATTTAAGATGTAAAATAATCATACAGTGTTCTAGTAACGAACTTTTCGGTCCGGAGCATGCATGCATAATGTGTAAAAGAGGCCATGCATTATACAAAATTATAGCTCGAGGATTCACAAAAGGATTAGTCACTGAACAAATGAGTCAGAAAATGCAAAGTAAAGCATTGTTTAGTCCTTCCTTCCCTGCTGTCTGCTAAATACACCAAGACCCAGCAGTGATTTAGAGCATATGAGCAAAAGGGGAAAGGGTGATCAAAACTGTTTCTTAGAAAATGGCATGGCCTTTGAAATTATTTCTATTTTATCATTTCAAAAATAAAACGAATCCTACTATTTTATAGGACTGAGCAAATTAGTGTAGTGCCATTCTAGTGTTCTGTTGTATCAATCTGGTCACTTAACTCTCAGCATTAGGGAAGAGCAAAGTTCGATTCTATTTCTCTGTTTTAGTTAAAAGATATTTTGCATATATTTCTGCAGAAATATCAATCAAACTTATTGGGTTTGTTTTTTTTCTCCCTTCTTATAGATGGGAACAGTGATGCTCATCTGCAAGCCTTTAGGTATACTGTACAGCAAGAACTGTTGATGTGTGAAAACAGCCCTGCAAAAAGTTGGGTCCGCCAATTGCTGTTATTCTTAAATAATTCTGCCAGCAGAAAATCTTCCCCTGGTGCTTTATTACAGAAAATCTTCAACTGGTGCTTTATTACACTGGAGTACTTTGATGATGGGTGTTTGTTCATGCAGTTTAACTTGTGGCCAGGTCGCTAAAGTGGCAGGGTTACAGGGGATTGTTGCATGTTCTGCCGCATGTGGCTTGCCTACCTTATTAAACAAGTCTCCATAGAAGGCTTCCCAGTGGGATGCAGGAATTGGCGTGTCCAATGCAAATCTTACTTCTTTCAATTCTGAGGATACAAAGTTCAATTCAAGCCATGGCACTAGTTGGAGGCACCTTGTTGTGGGATCTTTCATGAATGATTCCTCACCCCTTACATCACTGAGCACATCTGTGCTGTCCACATCCGGCAGTGCAAGGTACTTAGCAGTGAGCAAGGTGCTTAGGTGAGCATTGGGCTCCTCAATATGTGTGTGTTGCTGCCGGATGTGCAGACATGAAGCACAAAAGCCCTCCCCCAGGCACTCACACACAGACATGGAGACATGGACTGTGTTTCTTTGTGCAATACCCACTTCATAGTCTAAAGACTTTCTACATAATCATGTAAACTAATTGTGCAGAAAGTCAACAATCCTTACTATCCTTTCTCTAGCTATCTACCAAGGCTTTGGTATGGGGGCATAACTACCAGTGAGGGAGCACTCTTTTTGAGGGGAAATTTCTTTTGGAAGATACAGAGAGCTGCAAAACTTAACTTTGTACTCTGTCCCTGGATTTGGCATCAGGCCCTGATCAGACAGACGCTAAAAATTGTAGCAACAGACTTTTTCTTCTTTTATGTGCCTTGTTCTATCATCCCTTCAAAACCTGTGTGTTTTCAACATCAGGAGTGACTTACGTTTTGGGTCAAACTGGGGTGTGATCAGACTTGGCCCTTCGCAAAAGGCTGGAGATTTCCCACCATGAGAGATAAGTTCCCTCTATTCATGCAGAAGCCACATCTACCCAATAGCAGCATTGATACAATCATCCAATAGCAGAGCAAGATGACAGACCAATCAGAGAGGAGCACCCATTCTCAGGGCACACCATTGCTGAACTTGAAGTTGGGTGATGGCCACTCTGTGGAAAATTGGTGAACAAGTATGAAAGGCATTTTGGGGGGCCATCTCAAGATGGGATGCACCTTTGTAAAGGGCTGACTCAAAAGACCCAGTCTGATATCACCCTCAATTTGCATGGTATGAAGGGCCCTTTCTTTCTTAGCTATGAGCCTAACTTGGGACTATCTGCTACAGACTTTTTTTTCTTGTCCTATAGTAAACTCTAGAGTCTTGGTGGTGAGGAAAGAATCAAGGAACAACAGCTCCCAGCTCTGATGTGAACAAAGAAACCTCTTCTCAGCTGCTTGCCTTGGCCCTGCCTGAGGTGACTGCTGGTCAAGTTCTCTTGAAATCACTACTTTGCATTAGTGAAACAGGTGGCGAAAGGCACTCTGTGTAGAGTTTTAAGTGCGCCAACAGCAGGAAAGTACTAGAAAATATCTTCCTGGGAACTGATGTATTATGAGTGTGATCCATGCATGTCGACTTATCTTTATGCAAGTAATTACTGCTCATGAAAAACTGGGGGTTGAGGGAACCACACAGAAGGTCCACTCTATCAGTGAAAATCTGTGGTACTGCAGAACCCAAATCACGTTTTTGCAAGATTCTAGCATTGCATGAACTAAATAAAGGTACATTAGCAAGACTTTTGCTGAACAAAATCAAGTTACATGAGTTAAGCCATATTGACTTTATTATACGAGGAATGACTACATCCACCAGCAAAGAAAGCTAGAATCTGTTAATGCACTAGCTGTTCCTCTTCTGTACAAGAGTATAGGATAATAGGCCAGCTCTAATGTGTTAGTCTTCCTTACCAATTTCATGCCCCCCCCCAGGTGCCATAAACTGTATGTGCTTTGCAGGTGCACACATTAACAATGCTGTCCAGTCGCACATTGTACAACTGGAGTATAAAAGGTTGGTGACATGGGGGTGTGAATGTTGAGACAAGAAAGACAGCAGTAGCTTTGGGCGTTGGACTGAGGCAAATAACCCTCCTGTTGTCAGCATAGAAATGAAATCTGCCATGTTTCTGTCCTTTTCATCATTATGCATTATATATAGCCTCTTTGAAAAGGCAATTTACCATCTTTTCTTTTGCTGTGTCTGCAGGAACTGCTGTACAATTATTAATTTTAATGACCAATTTGGATCATATATTTGCATATCTTTAAATGCCATGACCGTACTTGTGGAATATGACAATATATTTTGCTATTATATTACTGTTCTTCTCTTAACTCCATCTAGAATGGCCTCTCTCTCATTTACACACATACACACAAAGACAAAGATTTGCTTAGCAATTGCATCTTCTAACTTAGCAGTCATGCCTTTAATGCAGGCCTCCTCTGTACATGTGGGGTAGCTTTGCAATCTAGGAAAGTGAAAAGATAGACGTTTTTTGATGCAGTTTGAAATACACAGTTATGTAAGGCAGTTTTAAAGTTCTGGAACATTTATGCCTAGAAAAATTCCCTACAGAAATCAGGCCAATATGATTTGGTTGCCTGATTTAACTGAAACTTGCCCAATGCTTCCCCTAATGCCAGGTGTGTGTAATCAGGTGTGTGATACCCAGCTCTATCTCTCTGTACCATCTAAATCAGGAAAGGCTCTTGAAGTGCTTGACAGGGGTCTGGAGGCAGTAATGGGCTGGGTGAGGGCCAATAAATTGAAGCTGAATCCAGACAAGATGGAGATGCTGGGTGTCACAGGGTCTTGGGTGCGTGCAGTTGGGAGATACCCTGCCCTTGATGGGGTTGCAGTGCCCTGGAAGGGACAGGTGCATAACTTGAGGGTACTCCTGGACTCCGTGCTGGCACTTGAAGCTCAGGTGGAGGCCATGGCCAGGAGCGCCTACTCCCAACTATGGCTGGTGCATCAACTGAAGCCTTTTCTGGACAGAGACGACTAGGCCACAGTCATCCATGCTCTGGTAACCTCTAGATTGGACTACTGCAATGCACTCTACATGGGGCTGCCCTTGAAGATGGTCCGGAAGTTGCAGCTAGTGCAAAATGCAGTCGCTAGAGCGCTGACCGGAACAGCTAGCCAGACTCACAATGGTGTTAAAAGGGCTGCATTGGCTGCCAATTTACTACCGAATCCAATTCAAGGCATTGACTCTGACTTATAAGGCCTTAAATGACTTGGGCCCCAAATATCTAAAGGAACACCTTCTTCCATACCGACCTGCCCACACCTTAAAATCAAGCAGTAAGACCCTCCTGATCATCCCACCATCTTCAGTAGTGAGGTTGGTAGGCACTCAGGAGAGAGCCTTTTCGGTGATGGCCCCTAGACTATGGAATAGTCTCCCCCTCAAGGTGTGTCATGCCCCTTCCTTACATATATTTAGGAAGGTGGTGAAGACACACCTCTTTACCTGGCCTTTGGCTGAGATGATTACATTTCCCATCCCAGCACAGATACCATCATCTTAAACATGCTTTGTATTGTAATTATAGGGAATGAATACAAATCTTCTAACATTTGATTTGTTATTAATCAAATGCCAAAAAACCCATTCGTGCAAATCCCTACTCTACTCCCTTCGCCTGGAAGTTGTGTGAAGGGCTAGTTGCATCCTAGACGTGACTAGCAAAGCTGTGGAGCACAATTTCATGCTTCATCACTGTCCTGGGTGCAGGATTCTCCAGGATGTTCAGAGACACTTCCAGGATGGAAGCATTTCCAGAAAGTTCTGTCTCAGAGCATTCCCGGATGTCCATGTCCCGTGTTCACCAAGTACGAACAGGCCAATAGAGAAAAAAGATTGAGTCTTTTTATGGCCTTGGTCTTGTGGCATAGTAATTTCCCATGAAATGAGTGTCAGTACATTAGTGCAACAATAATATATTCTAGGAAATTTACAGAGACTTCTACCGAAGTTTTAGCAAGCAAATCACAGACTTCTTGGAGAAAGTACTAGAGAAGATTTGTTGCAAACTTCAGAGACCTACACTTTAAATATATAAGGTGGCAACAAGTTTGTATTTCATAATAACCAGAAATACAATTGCTGCTGAGAAATATATACATATCCACTGAAACACACCAGAGGACAAGCATTCTCCAACTTATATTGCTATACGACACTCCATTAAATTCCAATACAAACTGCTATTCATCAAAATGTTCCTCAAAGTCATTGCCTTACAGTTTTTCAAAAGTAGAACAAATGTGGTGACTGCACTGGTTGCAGTACCTGAACCTACATTCTATCCAGGTTATGTTATGTAGGTTGTACGAGAGCAGCAAAGGAGATCTTTCCCAAGATCTTTGAGGTTTAGTAAGATGCTGGTCAAGAACAGTGCATGTGAAATGAGTTGTGATTAGTGGAGCCGACTTCCAGTGCTACCTGCACTAGAGAGGCTGGTTTACTGAGCTTCAGATTTCACCGACAGATCAGCCAAATACTTTTCAAATCTGTGGGTTAATTTACAGTAATTTAGCCATGAGGAACCAGATCTGGATGGGGAAGTTAGTGCCAAATGTTGCTGGCAAGCAATCTTTCCATGTCTGCTAATATTGCTATTAACTAACAAGCTAGCCTGAGATAGGTGTTTTGTTTTGTTTTTAATTTCATCTCTGCAGTGATAAACTTCAGCAAGCAATTATTCAATCTAAACTACCTATGTGCTGCATCAGGAATGTCCTGGTAAAAATGAAGGTTTGCTTAGATACATAAACCTGAACCCCAACTGGTATTTTATAAGCTGATTTGTTGCTTTAAAAAAATAGAAATGTTACTTCCAAATAAGCAGCTAATATAAGAAAACAAAAGATGGAAGAAACACTAGATTAACAAATGAATGGATAAATTAGGGATTATTACAGCCTGTTTATAGGAAGCTTCTGTTTCATATGTGTCAGATTGGATCTGGACCTGTTCCAGACCCGCTCCAGACCCCATCCAGTTTGGATCCAGATCGGATTTGTACCCTCTCCAGATTGGATTTGTACCTGATCCAGACCCACTCTAGAGCATCTCCAAATCATGTCTGGACCATTTCCAGATTATATTCCAATCATATGAGGACCATTTGTGGGCCATATCTGGATCATATTCAAATGAGAGCTCCTGCGCAATCATGCTGGCAACTTCGATGGCCTCTTGATGTGACTGCAACTGCACAGAGCATCAATGCCATCATAGCAATGGTGCTGATGCACATGCAGTCATGGAGGCCACAACACGCAAGATGGCAACACACAAGCTCTCATGTGGCTGGTGACCGAACAGAGATAAGTGTTTGATCATGGGGGAGGAGGGTAGGCTAACATTGACTAGTGTTCACAAGTGTGAGTGCTAAGGCATTTCCGCACTGAATCGCGTTCCAGACGGAACGCGTTCAGGCGGAAAGCTTAAGCCAGCTTCGGGCGCTTTCCCCGTTCACACACAGACGCGCCAGAACGCGTGTAAACGCGTTCCGGAGCGTCTGGGTGCGAATGCTCAAAGCGCCCGAAGCTGCCTTAGCCGGCAAATGCCGGCAAGCGGCGCGCCGGCAGCCGCGGAGGCAGATCGACAATCAGCTGTTTGAGAAACAGCTGATTGTCAAAGCCGCGCGGCGTCGGAGGCGCGCCGGCAGCCGTTCGGGAGACAGAAGCGGCGCGAACGCTTCTTCTCCCGAACGGCTGAGGGCGGCTCGTCCGCGTTGGAACGCGTGTAGAGCACTTCGAAGTGCTCTACATTTCGAACGCGGAAAAGACAGCTGCGGACACGTCGGAACGCAAGCCGCGCGCGGCCAATGCGTATGACGTGTCCTCAGCTGTCTTTTCCGCGTTCCGATCAGCCCCGTGCGAAAACGTCTCTAGTCAGCATTAGCTGATTCATTGTACCCCTTTCCCATCCAAGGGACAGGACAGGAAGTGCAAAAATATTCCTGGAGTGCAGGTAGTTGGAGATGGTACCAGATCTTACAGAGGAAACATGGACCACCGTCCCCATACTAACTGTGCTGCAATGATGTAGTTATGCATATCACTCCAGGCAGTTAAGTGCAAACAGACCCATGTACTCAAATGCACAGGTGACACACCAAAGACTGAGAAAACGTCCTTACAGATGGAGACTTACTTACGTTTCTTATTCTGTAGTAAAAAACAAACCCTGAAAATTCATTTGATCTGTTACCTTCTTTGTATCAGCAGATGGCCTCTTTCTAATTTTCCTGAAGTTGTTTGTAAATGGAGGGAAAACTCAAGATTCTCTATTTATAGATTTTGCTTCTAGAGATTCTATTTTTGCCACCATGGGATATGTCTTGAGATGGCTAGGGAAATCAGTAGATTTCCTTTTGACCTTTTTGCATTTTTGCTTCACCACCAACCAGTTTTGGAGTCTTTTACAGGAGCGATGGGGATGGTCAGATGCCTCATGGCTATATGAAATACACAATGCGGGCTTTCATTATAAATGTATAAAGCGTCCCCTATGGAAAGTCTTTTGTAATCAGTCAAAGAGCCTACAAAAGTATGGATTAGTGAGGGTCTCAGTTGCCTCCTGATTTAGTGTACATTTACTGAGAATTATAGCTAGGATTAATTATCCACAGTTATCACCCTGGCTCTTTCAGACACCTTACGCCGCCACAGCTCACACTTGCCTGGCGTTGCTCCATTCCACTGATAGACCGTCCTCGCTTAACATCTCTAATGTGGGAGCCATTCCAATTCCCATTAAAGTCAATGAAAAGGCTGTAAATGACTCTAATAAGGATTGGATGGGCTACTAAATGAGGAGCCTTTGTTTGGTGCCTCCCTCCGTTCGTTCTTTTCCAACTGAGTGTCTCCTGAGCTCAGTTAAGGATTTTGCCCAAGTGCTGCTAACTGTAATAAGACAATACTGGTTCCTTATTACTTTCACAAGCTGTTTACTACATAGTAGGGATGAGCACAGAATCTGGTTGAATTTGTTTGAATTCAGACATTCAGATTTGAATAGAATATTGGCTACATTGGAGGACTGACATTCAAATGTGAAGTGAATGCTTCTATACACGTGTTCGAAGCTTTGTTATATTCATGAATGTTGGGAGGCAGGAAAGCGACTGCCCAGCCACATCTGGAGTGGATCCAGAGCAGATCCAGAGTGGATTTGATGCATTCAGAGTAGGCGCATAGAGGATTTGTAGGCATGACTGGCAGCAGGAGTGAATGCTCTGTCCCAGACATCTCGTAATTGTGTTAAAGAGGCCTAGAGTAAATAGGCCTCTGGCCCACCTCTTCTGGCCTGCTGGGGGGCAAACAATACGATTTCACTTAAAGGAATCACAATAAATTTAAAAATAACTATATACCAAGGAAGATATTAAATGGGCAAGGAGCCAACCAGTAGGGAGCCTGTGTGTGTGTGTGTGTGTTGAGGCAGGATATTTCTTTGAAGCTTCAGGTAGTAAAGAGAGATGGCAAAACTGCTCAAAGTAGCTACTCTGATAGGAAGCAGAACACAGGGTAAATATTGCTTCTTTTAATTCCTTACTGTTGCTCATTCATTGTTGGAAAGAAGTGACCCTGCCTTTGAACCTTTACTTTTTGTTCATGACTACAATAATTTGCTTTGAGCCTTAGGGCTAATTTGACAACATTTCAGTTCTCCAGCTAAGACATCTTGTAAATGGGAAGCTTAATACTTTCATACCCCAGCGTGCTGTATTCATTAATACCGGTATGGTGCCTTTAGAAGTAAATTCTCGAACCTTATTATAATATTTCCTCCATAAGGAACATCGATTTTGCTAAATTACAAAAGTCTTGAGCTTTTTAATTAAAAAATAAATGTACGAAAGCAAGCTGACAGCATTTTAAATTTCCAGAATACACCGAGCGAGTGATATTTTGCTTTGAGATGAGAGCAAGATTTGAGATACGAGTATGTAAATACAGTACAGTACATAACAAAAACAACTGAGGTGGTGTTTTGGGAGCTGGAATGGATTAATGGGAAAATTGCTTTGAGATATGAGCGATTTGACATAAGAGCAAGGTTACGGAACGAATTAAACTCGTATGTCAAGGTACCACTGTATGTGGAGTAACACTCAGAAGTGTCTCGCTTTTTGGTATTATTTAACATCTGTCTGTTTATCTGTCTGTCATCTGCTCCAGGAAGGGGAAAAATATTTGATATACTATTCCTTATAATTACAAGTTTAGAATGCTATGACACACACTTATTAGGTTGTAAATAGCACTCTGATCATTCCCTGAATTGGCGTGTATTTTTATCTTTCTATCACTTCTACTGGGTCTGCTGCCAGCTAACCCAGATGTGTACAAATGTAGTTTATCAATTTATGATTAATAAAACTTAGTAGTCAGGATGAGACTGTACAAAGGATACAAGGTATAATTCTTTTGCCTTGATAAATAATAATTATTACTATTACTACTATTAATTACTACTAATAACAATGACTGTGAGGAAGAAGCTGAGGCAGAAAATGATATTTACTAAGACCATGGCCACACCTTCACTTTAAACCTTTTTAATCCATCTTCAGGTTTCATGGCTCATACCTTTTCATTTTTATCTATTTTATTTGTGGACTTTCAATCTTCCATTTGGAGTTTCCTGAATGGATTGTCCACCAATAAAATGGACAGAATTGAAAAGATGTGAGCCATCAGATCTAAAGATGGACTGAAGGAGGTTTAAAGTGAAGGTGTGACCATGGTCTTAGGCAATAAAGGAGATCAGTGCCAATCTGAGGTATCCAATCACGGTGACCCCAACTCACATCAGCCCTGCCTGTAAAAGGTCTAAACCCATTTGCTGTTCTGCCAGTTACTGAGACTGAACTGCTTCTTTTGAATCCAGAACTTCCACTTTGAGAATCTGTGAAGCAGTTGCTTGTTAAAAGCTGCTCTGGGGTAGTATGACTCATTGGCCCCAGTTATGTTCCAATAGCTAGGAAGACTGACTGAAATAGGGATGTGCATGAATGATTTTTTGGGATTTGATTTGTATAGAATTGAATGCAAGAAAATTTGTATTCATTCAAATAGATCCCCTTTAAATGTGGTAGGATTCGTATTTTTTTTTAATTTTTAGTTTGTGTTATCTTACATATTTTACAAAGCATCATTTCTTACCAAATTTAATACAAAACACAAATTTTATAATTTCTGCCCCCCCAAGTGAAATAAAATTAATACAAATTTAATTTAATTCAACCTAGACTCATAAGAAATTTCTTAACATCATCTATCAGTTTGTTATTTCTGTCTTGTCTTGTGGTACAGTGGTACCTTGACATACGAGTTTAATTCGTTCCGTAACCTTGCTCTTATGTCAAATCGCTCATATCTCAAAGCAATTTTCCCATTAATCCATTCCAGCTCCCCAAACACCACCTCAGTTGTTTTTGTTATGTACTGTACTGTATTTACATACTCGTATCTCAAATCTTGCTCTCATCTCAAAGCAAAATATCACTCGCTCGGCGGCTTGTATCTCAAAACACTTGTATGTCAGGGCACTTGTATGTCGAGGTACCACTGTATATAAATATAACCTTTCCCAAGCCGTTTCAGCAGAAATTCTTATATTCACGCCCATACATTTTAATCTCTTTTGTTTGTATACATCATTTCTAAACTGATCAACAATATAATAGTACCACATTTCCAATTTACATTTATCTGCTGATTTCCATGATACAGCTATAGTTGCCAGTGCCGCCCTAAGCAACTGACTCAGCATATATCTTTTATTTTCTTGTATGTCTTGTTCTCTATATATCTGTAACAATGCTGTCTCCGGGTACATATTAATATTCAATTCCATTATATCATTAATCTCTTCAAAGATTCTATTCCAGAAAGGAATAATCTTAGTATTTGATATGAACAATCCCATATGAATCCCATACAAATGCACATGGATAGCGTACGAGTGCCATACAGATCCCATAAGAAGCTTCATATGAATGTATCATAACATTCAATTCAAATTCAAATGTCCGAATTTGGCCAAATTTGTACAGATTTTGAGTTTTACGAATATTTGTTCACATCCCTAGACTGAAATTATAAGACTCCTCCATGGAAGGAAAACATCACAAAGTCTCCCATTTTCTGGTGCCAAACGGGACACCTCCCTGAAGATCTTCTGAGAAACAAGTTCTTTTCAAACTGCCCTGTAACACTCATTCTGGCCTTAATCAGGTCATGCTGAACATGCTACAGATGAAGCCATAATTGTAAATAAGATCTTGTCATTTCTGGTTGCTCCCAGAAGGAACCCAACAAACTGTTCCTCGTTGCTTGATTGTGCATGCACTGAAGCGTGAAAACACATGCACATCTGCCCCACAAATATTTTCTGGAACAAATATGGCTATAGTCTCTTTTTCTTTTTCTTTCTTTCTTTCTTTCTATGAAATTTACTACTTTGTTGGATGATAAATGAAATATTTACTAGAACACTGCTTCATCAATGGCCACAGAAAACCTAAAGAGAAAAGGATGCATCAGACCAAACCACAGGATTCTAGGGAATCTGTGTATAGTTTAAAGACATTATAATGAAAAAGTTTGTTTTAAAAATTCTAAGGGCAGAAAGACTAATATGACAGTAAAAGAAAAATGTAGACCATTGTTTATTTGTTTGCAGGTCCATTTGAATGTAATTTCATCTGCATGTTACATTCACACGTACAAACTTTAGACAAATGCAGTTTTTGTGGTCTAGGCCTAATGTCCATCCATCCATCCATCCATCCATCCATCCATCCATCCATCCATCGCCCTATATGTTCTCCATCTGTCTGTCCATCCATCCATCCATAGCCCTAAATAAAATGTATTTGTGGGCTATAACAATGTCCCAAAACTCCCTCTCTGGAGATGTGAAGGCAAGAGAAGATATATTCCTAGATTTAGGGATGGACAAAAATATTCATCATGTTTACAATTCGTACCCATTCAAACATTTGTGGGCAAACTGAAAGGGGACTAGATATGTAGGCCCCCCTTTGACCTTGCATTGGATATATTTGGTCTTTGTCAAAGTGGTGGCAAAAGGCAGGGACGGAAGGAAGGGATGGGGGTTCTCTTTGCGTGCAAACATTCAACAGATGTTCGCACACAAAGATGAAGGCCCCCACATTCACAGGGGGGCTTTGCGTGAAGTCAAACGTTCCCCCCTTCAATTTGAATCAAATCAAAGGGAGGATGTGCTTTATGCATATCCCTACTTGGATTTTGTGTGACTGTAATAGGGCTTGCTCCACTTCCACGTTCTCTTGAGTTTTGACCTCTTGTTCACATGAGTTTGGGGGCCTGTGGTGAGGGGTCTGGCAGCCAGGAACTAAAGTTCCTCATCTAGGAGCCCCCAGAGGAACATTGAGGTGGCACAGTTTAGTGTACCAGAACAGAGAGACTTTCACTCCTCTGCACATATCCCTGGGATCTAAAGAAGATCCCAGAATTATTTCACCATCTGGAGAAACCCTTACTGTGGTATTCCTTTTGTAGTGTAGCTGCACAGAAAGAACTGCATAGTTCTGACAATGACCTAAAACAAAAAAAAGAACTTTTCTAAAAACGTTTAGCATCTGATGAGCTTGAAGTCTTGTTCTGGATGTTCTTCCTGAGGGTTCTCCATCTCTGCCCCTGACATCTTGTAGTGCATTGCTTGTTATTGAATATGGAACACTATCATGGAAATTTTTAATGGAAGAACGGGGCAAGAAATTGTAAACACACCAAAAATAAATGCAAATAAAGCCTTCTAGTAACAAGTTCCGATGACAAGCATGATTGATGAGACTATTCACTTCAGCAAAGAGGAAAGCTCAGTGCAGTGCACATCTCATATGTATGCAGAACTGTCACCCCATCCTTGCTTCAAGAATGAATATGGAACAAGGCCATTTTGAATTCAAGCTTTACTGGTACTGATAGCTTGACTTGTCATAGCACTGTTTAATCACTAGGTGGCACTGGAATTAATTGCATCTGGGTGGAGCCATCTATATTTTCTCTTCCTTGCACTACTATATAAAATACCTGGATTTTTAAAAGAGTATTATAATGTATGAAGAAGAAGAAGAGTTGGCTTTTCTACCCCACTTTTCTCACCCATTTAAGGACTCAAAGCAGCTGACAAAGCTTTCTACTCTTCTCCCCACAACAGAACACCCTGTGAGGTAGGTGGGGCTGTGAGAGCTCAGAAGAGAGCTGTGACTAGCCCAAGGTCACCCAGCTGGCTTCATGGGGGAGGGCGGAATCGAACCCAGTATTCCCAGATAAGAGTCTGGCTCACTAATCACTAGACTGGCCCTTTTCTGCCTGTGACACCCAAAGAACCACCACCACCACTAATAGTAATAATTAAGAATAATAATAACAGCAGCAGCAACAAACTTTTCAAAGTCCTTATGCAAAATGCAATAAAACATCACCCCATGGTTTTCTTAGAATATATATACAAAACCTCTGCATAGTTTGGAACCACTGACCTCAGAAACACATTCTCAGAGCGCTGCATCATGCTGTAAACATTTTTGGTTGAGTCATGTAACACCTGATAAGAACAAATAGCACAGGTGAAAACAATTGCAAGAGGAGTGGGTGTTGGTACAGCACCCGAGGATCCACTGATTTGGTAACCACGGTATCAGTTTACTGAGGTTACTGGATCAGCCCCACCTTACCCTCCATGGGCACCAGAAGGGGAAAGCACCCAGAGCTCTGGAAGGCCTATTTCGGCCTCCATAGAGCATTGGAATAAGCGCACAATGCCACCAGAGGCCTCCCGTCCACCTCCCATGTGCTCTCTTACCATTTGGGGCATGCTCCAGGAGCATCACGGGCCTATTCCCATGCTCACAGAGGCCAAAATAGGCTTTCTGAAGGCCAGAAAAGCACTTCTGGTCATGCGACCCCAGGCCCGTTCATGATTATCCACAGTTTCAGGTAACCACGGTAGGAGCCGAAACATATTCCCCGCAGATACAGGAGTCTGACTGTATGTGTAATTGACGTCAGATGATTCCTGGGCAGAGGTAGTGTTTTCCTGTTCTAAAACTTTAATAAAAAGGAGACCCTTCCGAGAAGCAGAGTCTCCCTCTGGAATGGAGTCTCCTCTTTCTCTCAGCATTGCTGAGATCCTTTCATTTGCACCAAACCTCTCTTGGTGTGGCATTTTCCATATCAGAGGTTACTTGTGACTTTAAGCCCAGTAGTGAAGAAGCAGAACTTCTGTAGGCAACTGCAAAACCTGACATTGGCAAACAAAAAGAAAAGAAAAGAATTCATTTTCTCCCTTCACAAGCATCACTGGCTGTTTCCTGAAAACATTCTCAGTCAGACAGAACATTTCTTAATATTTCCCATTTAACACTTTGGATGTTTTATGTTTGATCTCTGCTGGAAGGCAAAATATTTGGAAACATTCAGTAAAAACAGTTCTTTTTTAAGTGCAAGGGAGCTAGGAAGCAAAGCAATTTTCTCAGTTTAAAGAAGGTATGGAAAAAAGATCCTGACTGTACCTTCAGTCACCTATTTTGGAATGCTTGAAAGTTGACTTATGACAGGTAATTGTCACCTCCTGAACCATAAGTGTATTGATATTTTATTTCCTGTGGGAAATCTGCTTTCGGCTTGTTAATTTTGTTTTTGAAAAAGCTAAGAGTGCCAGAAATCATAAATTTACGATGATTATCAATGAGTAGTATTGGATATAAACATGCCACCCATATCTGTTAAGATTTGGTAACATCTGCACACAGTGGCATGTGTACAATAATGTCTCCAAACTTTATAAGTCCTTTGAATGTGGTTAAGTGGCTGGATGAAAACATTAGTGTCTGCATGTTAACATCCCTAAGCTGCATTCAAGCCATTTTTTCATGTACATGGATACATTCTAAGATTCAAAATGTCCTGTTATGAAAAAGGATCACAATAAGTTTTCCAGTAGATATGGGATATGCTAGACCCTGCACCCACACAATGGAATGGCCTAGCAGAGGCTACCCCCACGCACTAGTATACTCTGGCACACCAGACCAAGCCACAGAGTGGATAAGGCACCAAAAATGGTCCCTATCCCATGTCACCAGGGTATTGATTATAAGCTGTCCACAAGGGGCACTACAGTGAACCAAAGGCAAGAGTGTGGACACACATGTCTATGGGCCAGTTTACCACACTAAGCGCCATTTTGGCTGCACATCCGAACATGGAGCTGGGAGCGTGCTGCTCCTGGACATCTGGCTGACAACTTTCAGACCCAGGATCTTTCATATCTGGCTTTCAAAACTGGTTGTTAAAGAGATGTCTCCTCAAGGACTTATATGCAGGTAAAGAGCCAACAGTTGCAACCAAACATGGAACAGCTGAGGTTGCCTCCAGACTAAAGCTGTCATATTTGCAGTTAAATGAAAAAAAAATTGCAGTATGCTCACTGTGCAGGGAAAACTGATTGTCCCCTCTTAAAATTCAGCTTCTCTTTAAGGAGGCAGCAGAGTGATGAAAGTTAGGCAGCGTGTGCTGTCACGTGGGTTGAAGCAGCCAATCAGGTTTTGAGCTGCACTTCCTTCTTTAGCAGCCTCTCATCAGTGCTTCTTGTCATCCTGCCTGCATTAAGATGATACTCCGATCTAATTAGATACCGTGCAGGGAGAGTTACTTGTCCTGCACTAACATAAATGTGCAGTACCGATGGTCTACTGCAGCACAACCACAAAAGGTCAATTGTCATGTCTGACCAGACGATCAGGACTAGACATTCCTTCCACAGTATATAACGTGTCTGAATGCTCCATGATCGCTTCAAGCCTGGGTGAGGAGTACCACAAGGTTGCATATTGTCATCTTATTTGTTAAATTTATTCATTTCTACCACTCGGTTGGTAGAAAGTGAGGAAGAAACGCACAGCCTCTTGATGAGGATGAAGGAAGTTAAAGCATAAGCTAGCCTGAAGCTCAACATTTTTAAAAAATAAAAATCTAATATCACGATGCCCAGTCTCATCACTTGCTGGCAAATACAGTAAGGGGGAATGGAAGGAATGTCGTATTTTATTTTCTTTGGCTCAGAGACCACTGCAGACGGTGAATGCAGCATGACATTTAAAAATGCTTGCTTCTTAAGAGGAAAGATATGGCAAACCTGGACAGCAATTTGAAAAGGAGAGACTTTACCTTGCCGACAAACGTCTGCATAGCCAAAGATTGTGGTTTTCCCGGCAGTAAAGTATGGCTTGTGAGAACTGGACCATGGAGAAGGCTGAGCACCCAAGAATTAACATTTTCAAAGGGTGCTGCTGGAGAAGACCTTTGGGAGTCTATAGGACTGAAGGGGATCAGATCAATTAATGCTAAAGGCAATGAAACCTGACTGTTCATTGGGAATACAAATACTGAAGCTGAAGCTTTGGCCACATAATGGGAAGACCGGATTCTTTAGAAATGATGCTGGGAAAGGTTTGAGGCAAAAGGAGAAAGGATATGAGGTGGATAGATAGTGTCATGAATAAGGATGTACATGGATATTCGAAAATTTGAAAATAAGATTTGAATCTGTCAAATATCGACATTCGAATCAGATTTTCAAAAATCCAAACTTATACATTCAAATGAATTTTGGATTTTTGAAAACCAGATACGGATTTTTGAATAATTTAAATAAACAGATCCGCATATATCACATACAAATATTATGCACATTTGCACTTATAATATGGGATGAAAATGAGATGCATATGGGATGAAAACGGGGTGTGGGCAAATTCAAAAAATGGATATGGAATTTTGCTGATATTCGTATTTTCAGATTCCAGTTGGATTTTCGAATGTACAGATTCAAATGATCCGGATTCAAATTGGATTTTTGAAAATCCGGATTTTAATAATTTGAATCAAATCAAATTTATGAATATTTGACTCCGATTCGGATGCAAAAAATGCATTTGTGCACACCCCTAGTCATCAACATAAGCTTGGGCAATCACAATGGAGGACAGAGTTGCCTTATGCTATTGTCCTTGGATTCCTGAAGAGTCACACACAACTGAATAACCATTTTAATTTTTTTTTTTTTTTAGCTGTCATCATGGTTTGAGCAGGTCCTAGGTTTGTTTGATTCTAGGGTTTGAAGCAAGCCTGCATTTCAAGTCAACAAGCTGTCAGGTGACTCTGGAATAGCTGTCTAGCCAGTATTTTATCAACATGGCCACTGTCATCCTTTTCTATTTGCATACAATTGACAGCCTTTCCTCCATTTAGAAGGAAAGGTCTTTATTTTCTGGTCTCTGTTTTTGCCTGTTGTTGATAGCCTCTCTGGCGTACTAGATTTCCATCTTCAGTTTTCATCATCTTCACTCAAGATCTCTCTGGTGACTTGCTTTATTTTTTTGACTGAAGACGCAGAAAGTTGCTCATCAAAGTGGCTGTTGTACAAAAGGCTTGCTATTTCAGGGAAACTGAGATTACTTATTTTTTAAAAATGTTGATAACAGGTTTCAGGCAACCATCTTTTTCATTCATATTAACACAGCGGACACAGATATGTTTTATATGAGGGGAAGAAAAAAACATTTTAGTAGCATAAACACAGGTGTGACTGATGTGTGTTAGGGCTGATGGGATATAGGACAAGAAAGCTGAGGGCAATTGATAGAAAAAGCAAGAATAGGCTGAGTTAAGAGAAGCTCAGGCGCTTTCTGCACTTACCTCAGTCAGTTTTAGGTAGATCCATATTACCTAGATCTGGTCAGCCACAGGCAGAACATTGAGAGGGCTTTAGAACATTCAATGTACGCTAAAGAATGCTAGCGTGGATTTAGACCACATTTATCTGGTCTACTACTAACCTGGATTCGTGAGCCCTTAGCATAGTTCTGATCTGGATCTACTCTATTCCTGTGCAGACAGTGTGTTCTGAGCAGCTTCTTGACCTGGTTTAATATCTAAGTACAGAAAGGGCCTTAAACACATTGCTGAGTTCTGCATATGCACCATAGCCATGTGTTGTGGAGAGTGGTCCACACTAGGGGAAAGTTTCTGGGCCTAGCACACAATGGAGTGGCATGGAGCCTGCTGGAAGCCATCCATGTAGTAGCTGGCTCAGTTCAACCTACAATAGCTGCAAAACCAGAGACATTTTCGCATTACTCCCGTTCCATTTGGAACGGGAGTAGGACGGGAAGATTAAGACAGCTCCCGGCGCTTTCACCTTTCACACACAGACGCGCCAGAACACGTGTAAACGCGTTCCGGCGCGTCTGTGTGCGAATGCTCAAAGCATCGTGAGCTGTCTTAGCCGGCAAAGGCCGGCCAGGGGCGCGGAGACAGCCGCGGAGGCAGATCGGCAATCAGCTGATTGTCAAACAGCTGATTGTCGAAGCCGCGCCGGCGTCGGAGGCGAGCCCGCAGCTGTTAGGGAGACAGAAGCAGGCGCGAATGCTTCTCCTCCCGAATCCCTGCGGGCGGCTCGTCCGCGTTCGAACGCATGTAGAGCACTTTAAAGTGCTCTACATTTCGAACGCGAGAAAAACAGCTGCGGACACGTCGGAGCGCAAGCCCCGCTCGGGCAATGCGTATGCCGTGTCCGCAGCTGTCTCCCACACGTACCGTTCAGCCCCGTGCGAACACGTCTCAGGAGCCAATTCACACTTTGGCCCATAGCTGATAATTAGGCAACATCTGGGGAAGTGGATCTGCACTTGCAGGAGGTGTTTACAGTGTAGAAACGCCCCCTGCCTGCCCAGAAGTTGCCTAATTATCCACTAGCTGTGGAGCATGAAATTGTGCTCCACAAGCTTACTAACCCTTATCCCAGCTTATCTGCAAGCATCCAGACGGTGACTATTTGAACGTCTGCTGAATGGGGAGGTCAACAGAGCTGCTGCGCAAGTGCACTGGCAGCCCTGCTGACCTGCTGACACAACTGCCACTGCCCAGAGCATCAGTGCCATCATGGTAATGGACGGTGCTGATGCACACGCAGTCACGGAAGGTGTTGCACACAAGATGGTGGCGCCTTGAAGAGGACCAGCCCCTGGATCAATCACAGGTGAGTGACTGATCATGTGCGGCATGGGCTGCTAGTGACTAGTGTGATCACGCTCCTTTACCATCCAGCTGACAGGAAGGGAAGTGCAAAAAATGCCCCAGAGAACAAAAGTTTCTCAGCCTTGCAGTTGCAGGCTCAGAACACGGACCTGAGGCCCTGGAAATTGGTCTCAGAAGTGGACTTCTTTCCATATCTTAATGAAATATTGCTGACCACTGGATTGGGGCTGGGGCTCCTATGCTGACTAGCTGAACAGCAGTAGCAGGAAAGATACAAACTCACAGCCATGTGGAAAACCAATTAAAAGTGTGGCAGTTTTTGGATTGTTGCTCCGTGTTCTTTAAGTCTTCTGTGAATCACAGCTTTCGGATATATGATATCAATCTTCAAAGGAACTGACTTCTAGAAGAGTCATTTCCAGAAGTCAGATCCTCTGAAGACTGATAGTGTAGTTACATCCGAAAACTTGGCTTCACAGAAGAACTATAGAACATGGCATAACAAACCCCAAACTGCAACCAGTAAGATTGTAACTGGCAGTGAAAGCCTACATTCTTTGCCAAAAGTGTGTTTTCCCACTAGAGTGGTCCCAGGTGCAGTTTCCAACCTGGGCCAGGCCAAGCTTCAGTTCAAACTGCCAGCTGTTGTGGCTGGGAAGTCATGTTGGAACAGGGAGCCCATAATACTTTTTGTTTTATTTTTAAAATCGTATGAATTATATTCAAGACCCAGCTGGTTCTTAGCTCAAGCCTTCAAGAAGTAGCCTCTGCTGTCAGAAATTAAATAAAAGCTACTTTAAAGAGATTGTCGTGGATAATCCTCCCCCTTTGTATGCTACCAGCATTCTGACAGTTCACTTGTCTCAAAAAATGGAAACTATCCTTTTCTATTAATCTCTCAGCCCATACTTCCATTTGTTTCTCCAGCCAGATTACTTGGCACTCGTGCTTTTGTGATGAGTCATCATTTACTTTCAGTCATGACAACTCATTCATGACAAGGGATTTCCAAACACAGGCTATGTAAAATCTGTGTTTCTGTTTCTCCCAAAAAGATTATTAATAAAGCATCTGAAAGGACTGCTGTGGTAAATTATGCATATAAAAGCAGATTTGCAGAAACAGCCTTTACAAATTTGGCTTTTTTTCAGCATATCTTGACATCCTCTTCCTTGTTCACCCACGTTCAAATCCCACACTGTACTTCATGCATGCCTGGCAAGAAAATTCTCTAAAAATGGAGTTAGATTCTGTTCCTAGCTCTGCTCAGTGGATTACTTTTCAGGGAATAGAAACAGAACTGAGAATCAATCAATCAATTAATCAATCTTTCTCTTTCCTTCCTTTCTTCCAAAAAACAATGCTTATACAGTTCACAGCACAAGGGATGTGCACAAATATTTGAAACATTCAAAATTTGATTGAATTTGATTGAATTCAGACATTTGAATTCAAATTGAATGTCTCTAAATTCGAATTTAACATTCGATGAATTTTTGAATCTTTCAAAACATTTGTACGAATTAGTCGGACATTCCTATGTGTATGGATACGTATGCATTACATATATATCCATATGCTTCTTATTCATATCCATATGCATTTGTACGGATACGTACGGGACCAAAACTGGATGCATATAAAATAAAAATGGGATGCCTAAGGGTCCGTATGGAACCATTAAAATGCTGTCGACATTCATATCTTCAAATGGAAAAGAAACCAGTTGTATGAATAGATTTGATTATATTTAATTCTAAACAAATGTGAATACATTAGAATTTTAAACATTCAAATTGATTGGAATCTTCAGATATTCTACTCAAATTGAATTGAATTGAATCTCAGATACTGCATTTGTGTACATCCCTACACAGCACACCTTCACAGGCAAATGAAACATCAGATAGAACACTCACTGATGACAAAACTTGCAACTGCATTGCTGCTCAGAGATTTTTGGATTTTATATAATTTATTAATCATTCATGGACCCTTTCTGTGCACCGCTGAAGGGAACAACCGATCACATATTCCTGCTGTACAATCTTGGAGCACAAAGCGTGGAATAAAGCCTAAGGGAGAAGTAAGATCTCAGTGTGGAGCAAGTGCTATGTTCACTTGCAAAGTTTGGACCCAGTGAGAAACCTAATAGTAGGGAAAGGCTGTTCTGGTTTCCTTCAGAGAGGATCTTTCAACTTAAGGTGTCTAGAAGCTTGATTGGGCTTTTCTGACACTAGGCTTTGACACTAGCCAGTGAGTTGGATGATATTGTCTACCCTGTCTCAGTAAAGATCATAGTTCTGATAGCAAATATATATATAAAACATGAACACATATTAAATAATTCCTAGTTGCCAATCACTGCAATCACTATTTCTAAAACAACAACAATGCCTCAGTCATATTAGACTTTTGAATGCTCTTGCCCAAGACCCTGGCAAATTGATTTACTTGAATAAGTTCTTGGTTCTCTAAGGTGGCTCTTTAAGAATAGTAATCCGAGCAATAATATCTAAATAATAATATGCTAAAAATAAAATACTTGTTCTGCACCTGTGGGGTTTCTATTTCTACTTTGTGTCCAACTGGAAACGGCACAAGATACCAGCCATTTTTGATCCATGCTAAAAGTTCCTACTAGAAGCTAATCCTGTAAGGTGCTTCCTGCTTCCTGCATGGAGGAGAAGGAAGCATCTCTGGGGTAGCCATTCACCCTGAGAGCCATTGGAACTGTCCTGCAGGTGAGGTGACTCCCAAGTTGGTTGGAGAGGCCCAGGAGCTGGATGGATGTGGGTGAGTGTAAACACACCATGTCAGGGGTCATGCATTTGTGTCCAGCTTCTGGACCAGTTGTGGGGAATCTTTATGGCACCCATGTGGATAGAGCCATGACAAGCTTTTTTAAATGCCTATCTATATTGCTATCTGGTTCTACTGAGGCTGCCTCCAGACACTACCTCAAAATCATGCTAATAAGTAATATTGAAGAATAAACCCCCTCTAGAACAACAGGTTGTGGTCTAACCATGCAGGGCTGGCATTCTCCTTGCATGGTATAATGATACACACATCTGGATAATATTTTGATGGAGTGAAATACTCAGAAATACATGATTGCCACCATTGTGCATGCACAGCCACTACTTTTGGGGTCCCACATGTGCGATTGCCATTATGTTCTTCTAGAGAGAGATGCAAGAGATCAAACCTGCAGCCCTCTGCTTTCTAAGATTCAAATCACTCTATGACAGAACTGGACTAATCCTGTACAAAGGCAGGTCAGAAAAAAGGGCTTCTCTCCCTCTCCCTCTCTCTTTTTTAGAAACAACACACGGTTCAACTTTGAAAGTCAGGGCTATCAATGGCTATTTGTCCTGATGGCAGTAGGAGATAGTGTGCTGCCAAAGACCAGCTGCCAGGAGACTACAAACAGAGCAAGCTATTCCTCATGTCCTGCTGGGAGGCTTCCTGGTGTAGTTGGTTGGTGGTTGCAAGGGCAAACTGCTGGATTAGACAAGCCTTGAGACTCATCCAGTGAGGGAATCTTTAAGTTCTATATTCTTAAGATAAGGCTATATTTAAATGTAAATATAAATAAAAAAAATTATGTCCAATAAAATGTCCGTACAAATGGGCCCAACTAATGATATGGTCAATACCTTCAGCAACACCAAGCAACAGGTGGAGCTCTAAAGATTGTCCTTGGTCCATTGAAGACATTGGCTGTGTCTCCACCTACTTGGGAAGACATCTCCGCAGGCCAAGGTGAAAAAATCTCCAACTTTGGCATCCTCACTTACCCTTCATAACATCCACAACCCTCCTAGAGGCAAGAGTGTAAGAAAATGAATGAAGAGCGGGTGCCGTGACCTCATCGCCTTCTTGTGGCTTTCATCATGCATAATGAAGATGTATGAGCACCTGCTGAGGAAATACTCTGCCAGCTGAAATGGAGACACACAGTCATTGAGCAAAGGTGGAGAGCTATACATAAATGCACCACCTGCCAGCATAATTAAATTTTCATATATGCTTTGCAAGAGGAAGAAACTGAAAGGAAAAACAAAGGGTAAATTTCTGTTGCCTTGTTGTTGTTAAAAGAGTTATATATGAGAAAGCATGAAACCCTGTTCTTTAACTAAACTGCTGGAGTTTGTTATTCAGAACAGAATCTCACCCCAGGTGTGAAACAATATGGCATTATGGCTCAGCTGCAAATGGCTCCCATGTAGCATAAAGCACATCTGGAGGAGGCCATTCAGCTTTTGGCAGGATCCAAATGTTAATTACTTCTAAATTTTTCATCTCGGGTAGGAGGTTGTTCTGGCTGCTGTCCACAAAATATTTACTCCAGATCTGTTCTTCATTTGTGTCCAGTTGGAATCTAAAAGATAACATCCCACTTCCTGGAACAGACAACCGTTGAATGGTTGTCAAATTCCAGATGAAGGTTTTAGTGTCGTGCAAGCTGATTCAAGAAGCCACATAGGGAATATATGAGAATTCCCTTGCTTACTCTAAATTGTTTCTCATCCGTAATATCGGGCCACGGCTACCATATTGCTGATGAAGTTTGAAACCCCAACTGTAATATTTGCTTATGATACATTTTCCAGTAGGTTAGGAATATGTATGAACGAATTCACATTCAGAAATTCAATTAGATTTTCATATCTGCAAATTTTTGCATCAAAAGTACTGACATTTGAACATCCAGATTTTCAAACAAAATGAAGGATACTCCTGGCTTGCAAATATGAATATTCAATTGAATTTTTGCACTTTCACTGTATTTTACTGATAAAAAAGGCTTTTTCAGTAGGAGAAAACACCCACAAAAATATTCAGCCATGAATGCAAAAGTTTGAAAATTTGCTTCGATAGTGAAACAAGCATTATTTTTTTTATTTTTTATTTTATATTTTTGTGCAGGGCAGGAGGGGGGAGGGAGACATTAGGCTGAGATGAGAAGCCTTATTTTGATAACCTCCAAACATTCTTGGTCCTCCTCCACTGCCCTATGGTTATTATCCAGGTGCTACTTCTGGTGTGGATGCTGTTTCATGTGCTTCTCTTGTTATATTATTTGCTGAGAGGGTGCCCAACTGGTGTGCCATCCACAACATCCCTTCCATGACAGAAGCTGTTGGGTGAGGCAGTGCCTCAATTTTGCTTAAGTTTGCCAGCTAAGGTTTCATTAAGAGCAGCACTGGCCAGCACACCTGACCATAAGCAGAAGTGGGTAGAAGTCCTGTCCACCAGTTTGTTGACTACATTGGAAGTCCTTGCTATGCCAACAAGTCTTGGAATGAGTTGGAACAAAGTGAGATGTTCCATCAAGGTCTGGGTCTCCAACAAAGCTTCTGAATTAGTGCCAGCTGTGCTGGGCACTTCCGATTTGCCCTCCTGGACTGGCTGTGACTGACGTCAATTAATAGCACAAATTTTAGAGGGCTGTGGTTGCTATCAAGCTCCAGCCAAATTTATGAAAGCCTAACATAAGGCAGAAGATTGTGCTCCCCTCTTTGATAATAATGCATGATCCTATGAAGATGTGCAGCTGGAATGGAAGATAGCCCTGAAATCAGAAGTGGAACTGGAGCATTATGCACAAGCCACATGATGTTTGTACGAGCAGTGCGCAGCTCAGGAGAAGCTGAATGGTGGGGAAGGGGAGAGGACATCCTCTGATTGGCAGCTAACCTTTTATGGTGGCAAACAGTATTCTCATCTCAAATGGATCAAAGCAGCATTTTCTATCATCAAAGTTGAGCTGAAAACGGCCTCTTGTCCTTACTTGCTATCTCCCCCCCTACCCCCCCCCCAAGTCCAGAACCATCACAGTACATGTCATAAAAATAATAGAGATCTACATCTCTTCATTAGGGATGTACACAATGGGTTTTTTGACATTCAGTTAGTAATGAATAAAATGTTAGAAAATCCATATTCATTTGAGTGGACCCCCTTCAAATGTGGTAGGATTCTATTCAATACGAATGTATTCATACAGATTTGTACATATATCTGATGTATCCAATATGAACTCATATGTACCTGATAGATATCCCGTAACATGCTCTGAAAGCATCAAATCCAACCTGAATCCACTTTTAGCTCACTCTCAATCCATGTCAAATGCAGTCTGGGTCCATCGCAGGTGTAACCGCGTTCCCACCTTCCCATTTAATGAACGTCTGAACTACTCATACAGGCGTCGTTAACTTCTGCCTCATGTACAAATGTCCATATTTGGATGGATTCATACGAATAACAAATCTTACGAATATTTGTCCCTATCCCTACAGTCCCGATGCTTCAGCATGACAGAAGTAGTTGATAATACAAAGGGGTGGAGGGGAAGTTTGGAAATGCTTCAGCACATGGGAACAATCTACTACATCTGACCATTGGCTGGCACTCACCAAAAGGAAAGGAGAGGAGAAGAACTACAAATTCCATCCTTAAAAAGCCTGGGCCTTTTGTGTGTGTGCAAGTTTTTGATGTTGCATTGCCAATTACAGGAACTATAACTGATCCCAGAATAATGAGCATTAAGCTGGCTAATGCCTGGGCACTGGAGAGATGTGAGCCCAAAGAGAAGGTATTTTGGGCGGGCAGGACCACATAGGGGAAGCAGCAGGGAGCCCCTGTGGTTTACCTTCATTTTAAAAAGCAGTGGGAAGATTTTGCCTAAGAAAATGTTATTCCTCGTAAACTAGTTGAGAGATATCCTTGGTCACGCTACTTTTTACAGCCTTTGCTCTAATAACTGGTCAAGTTGGGGGAACTATTAGCTTTACTTGAACATTTATATGGGATTTGTATGCATTCATATGGGGTTTGTATGGGACTGAACATTTGTATGAAATGTGAATCCCACTGCACTCAAAGGGGAGGTATCCCAATGAATACAAATTTTCTTGCATTCCATTTGATACAAATCAAATAAAAAATTGCGCCCATCCCTATTCTCCTCTGTTTGGTCTACTGGTTAGGGAGCTGGAATCTTTTCTGGGAGTACTGGGTTTGATTCTGCACTCCTCCATTAAGCCAGCTGGGTGACCTTGGGTTAGTCACAGCTCTCTTCTGGGCTCTCATAGCCCCACACAACTCACACGGTGTCTGTTGCGGGGAGAAGAACAGAAAGCTTTGTCAGTCACTTTGAGTCCCCTTAAATGGGTGAGAAAAGTGGGGTAGAAAAGCCAACTCTTCTTCTTGTTTACTGTTCTCTGTGGCTGTGCATGGTCACTGTAAATTGTATTTGCATTATGTTTGGTATCTCAAGATTTATGGTTGCTTTTAGTATTGCACACAGTGAGTGCTTGAAACAGGGGAGAAATAAACATTAACAAGCAAAGAAGGACATGTATCTGAAACATTGGCCAAGCTACATTTCCCACGAGACAGGGAAAGGGGAAAGATCAAGAGCTATTCCATATATGGTAGGTCAGGTATAAAGTGGATTAATGATTGTGATTCCAGTACTGTCTCTGAAGTTGTAAATACAATTATATAAAAAAAAGTTTGCTTTATACCAAACACCATTATTGGTAAAGGAGCCTCTATAAAAGTAGAAAGATGGAAGAATCCTAAACAGGTGCAGATTTTACAAATCCCCTAGGCTATATGAACACATATTTCTTCTTCATCTTCTTTTAAAGCTGCAACAGTCTTCTATGTGATTAAAAGTTCAAGTACATAATAAATATCCTGGTGAATTAGGCCAATTGTCTGTCTAGTCCAGCAGCCTGTTTTCAAATGCAGCTTCTGCATGATCCCGTAAAACCACACCAGCTAGTATGCGATGATTTGTTTTCTGTTTGGCATTCTACACCAAAAGAGGCCCAGGCCCTTCTCAGTGTTTTAGGATCACGTGAAACCATGCCTGGGATTTTAAAATCATCTCTCAAGCATTCTCAGCCCGTATTCCACTCCAGTCATCACGATGCAGACAGGAGGCGGCAGTAGAATTGGCCTTTGGTTAAATGGAGATACACCTTCTCTTCCCGCTTTCAGACACTGTTAGTCTGTTATTGTTTTTATATACAGTAAAATATTTGATTGTACATGTTGTTCCCTGCCCTGAGACCTTCAGGTATAAGGAGGGATTTAAATGCATGCATGCATGCATAAATAAATAGTGCTTCAGTGGCTGGCACCATTTCATGGAATCTGGACAAGATCAACTTCTGGAGCTGTTTCTGAGTTCCCCATGGAACTTTCATTGCTCTGTTCTAAAGATGAGGCAGGATGGGGTGCCATCCATGGCAGCTCACCTTGTTCCAAGACCAATTGCCTTGGAGTGAGCTCTGCATCATGCACCATGACACACGGTGGAGAAGCAGACACAGGGGCTAACTAGAGGCCCACAATGCCATGCCTTGACCATCACTTCATTCTACTACATGATCCTTAGAGGCATGCCTACTCTCAAATTCTCCTGCATTTCCCCCCTAACATTTGATCATACAGCGCATACCATTATATAAGCTGAACCAAGTAGCAGAAACTTCTGGGCAGGAGCCACTCACAACGGGGAAAGCAAATTGTTTTAAACTGAAGGTAGAAACTTACCCCAGGCAAAATTAAGTTAACAGAAGGTGCACAATGATGGAAGCTGCTTGTTCCTGGAAACAATTGTCCTTTAATTGGCAATTAATTACCTTACTAAATTTCACCCCGGCAAACATTAGTAATGGAAAACAGAGGGAAGAAATTCTCTGATATCCTATTATTTCGAGATCAGGAGATTTCCCACAGCTAGGATAACAGATGACTGTAGCTCCAGCATGCAGAAGGGAAGTTCTTAGAACACTTGCTGATTCAGTATATTGGCCAGTGTGGAATTACTCTGTCCATCAAAGGCCTGGGTGAAGAGGCGTGCTTTAACAGGCACTGAAAACCATATAGTTTTCACTGGTATACATCCACTGGCAGGCTATTCCAAAACTGGGGGGCTGCCACAGAAAAGGCCCTCTCATGTACCACAACTCCTCACACCTCTGAGGGTAGCAGTTCTACAAGAAGGCCCTCATGTTACGATCTTAAGGCATGGGCAGATAGGACCTAAGTTAAATGGGCAGAAGATTAGCATAGTGCGTCCGTGAACACCAACTAAGGGCAAAAGACTGCCGTGTTTGTTTTTAGATTCACTACAGACAGATGAAAATAACCACAAGTCCAAGTGGGAAACTGTAGAAATACTAGAGCAGACTCCATTTATAGATTGCTTAAAAGAAACAACTTAAAGCTCGACAGGAAACAACTTGAAATTGAAACCAAAGAACAGCACGAATGAGAGACAACAAAGAGAGGACAAGTGTTGCAGCCTTTCGAGCCTCACCTAATCCTGCTCTTGTCTACCAGCACTTAAGGAGACAGAGAGGAAGCTGTTAATCACCCCAGTGAGCAGGAAAGATCAGCACTTCGGCTCAACAAAGAACAACTACTAAAGGAGTGAAGAAGACCACCAGGGAAAGACAGATACATTGGCATAGACTATCCCACACTGCACTGGCCTGGGCTATGTAGCCTGGCCCACAAGGGACCAGACGAGGGATGTGCATGGATATGCTTAACATTCATTATTTGTACGAATTCATCCAAATTTAGATATTCGTACACAAATCGAATGTTACAACATTCGTACATTCACATTCAGACAAATATGCATGTTTGGGGTCATTCATACAAATAGTTTGGACGTTTGTAATGTTACAGGATACGTAACAGGACACATATACGTTCATGTCAGATATGTATCGGATACATATTGGATACGTATTCAGTTGTATCGGATATGTATTGGATATGTATTGGATATTTGTACAAATTTGTATGAATACGTTCTTATCAAATAGAATCCTACCACATTCAAAGGGGATCTATTCTAACAAATATGAATTTTCTATCATTTGATTCATTACAAATCAAATGCCAAAACTCCATTCATGCACGTCCCTAGACCAGACTAACAAGCAACAACCTGCTCCAAAGGCTGTCCTAGTGTCCACATTCCAAGTTCTCAGAGGAGGGGGGACAATGAGAAGAGCAATATGTTTTCAGCACCACTTCCAGATGCCTGGCCGAAAAAGACTTACAGTTTTAGCTGTTCTTATTTTTTGCACACCCATTTGAAGTTATAGGAAGAGGTACATAAATAGTTCAAATAAAATAAAGGAAGCTATTACCAAAGAAAAGCTAGTATCAAGAAAAGGCCACCGCCTAAGGAAACAAAGAAAAGCTCTCACCAGGAAACAAGCAAAAAACAAGGACACTCATTTTTTTCACAAAAATACAGCAACACAAAAATACAGCAATAATTCAATGCTAAATGCAATGGCCCTCAATTTTTTAGAGGACCACTAGGAGACCAGCCTTCCTAAGCAACCCAGAATCAATTTATTGCTGACTCAGCACATTCCAGAACAGTTCCGCCCAGTGTACGCAGTAGCAGCCCAAAGGGAAATAGCACAAAAGCAGGAAGGCAGGTGGGTATAAGACACAGCATGAACTATCAGGAGGACAGGGGTATTTTGTTTTTGTTTGTTTGTTTGTTTGTTTCACAATACATAAGAGGTGTGGTGATGGTTACCAGCTTGGATGGTTTGGGACTCATTCATGGAAGTTAGGGCTATCAAGGGTTATATCCCTGATGGCATTGTGCCAGTCTCTGCTACTAGGAGGTGGTACCTCTCTGTATGCCACTAACTGGAAATCTCTGAGCAGGGCAAGCTGTATGTTACTGGTTCAGGGAAAGGGGTGTCTCAAGGAAGGGACACAGAGGTGTGGATGCTTTGTCCACACAGCTGGCATCTCTCAGCCTCTGAAACTTCTAAACTGCAGAATGAAAGTTGTGCAGCTGGAGATACCTGGAATTTCACATCAGTGTAGCAATTGTAAAGGTTTGCACAGGGTTATCAATTCTCAAGCCACAGAATCTTCCTAATTCCACAAGCTTGCAGCGCACACTCGACACCAGCAGGGGCTGGACTCAGCCTGGGGGCAGAATGGCTACTCAGCCGCATGGCCTACACAGACAACAACTTCCTGCTTCCTCCTGCCACAGGATATGACAGAAGGACTTCTGACCTGCTCAGCTAACACAGCTCCACCTATCGCCTCCCTGGATTTTCTCCTGAGGTCACTTCCTTCCCCGCCCCTCTGTGGCGGGGTATTTAAAGCTCTGCACAGAAATAAAGGGCTCTTTTTTCCAGCTCATCTTGTCTCCCGCCTAACTTCTTTCTCCTGTGCTCTCTGTCTTTAATCACCATAAGAGCACATGGTGATCTCTTATAGCATGCCGGTGGCTAATAAGGGATTTACTTTCGCAATACCCGGTGATCGTACCAGTCTACTGGTACCAAGATCGTTGCAGCCTCTTGGGTTGTAACCACGTATCGCTGTGGTTCTCAGGACTGCAGCCAAGACCGAGGTAGCCATAAACTACCTCCCCCAGGTTTCCCAGAGCCAAGGATTCAGGTTGCAAATCCGGATTGCAACACATCAGATGGGAAATGGCCCCAGAATTCAGACTCTTTTGGTCCAAGGAAAGAGGAGAATGAAAGCATGATATGCCCTCCAGGTTCTTTCTTAGGTCCTGCATACAAATTTATTATTTATTTATTTTTATTTATATTTATATCCAGCCCTATACACGAAGGTCTCAGGGCGGGTAACAATTTGTAAAAACCAACATATTAAAGAAACAATTTTAAAATGTTTAAGCAATATTTTAAAAAGTTTTTTAAAACCATCATGTTCAAAAACAGCAGGATATCAGTTAAAACAGTAGTGTCTGCAGTGGGGGGCAAACATAGAAAACATTTAGCTGAAGGATTCAGTGAAGAGGTGTGTCTTCACCAACTTCCTGAACCTAATCAGAGAAGGAACCTGATGCACCTCAAGGGGGAGACTGTTCCATAGCTTGGGGACCATTACTGAGAAGGCCCTCTCTCGGGTGCCCACCAGACTCACTCCTGAAGGCAGTGGAACAACCAGGAGGGCCTCCCCTCCAGATCTTAAGGCATGGGCATACCAATAAGGGAGATGGCGTTCCTTTAGAAATTTGGGGGCCAAGTCATTTAGGGCCTTATAGGCCAAAGTTAACACTTTGAATTGGGCTCTTTAGCGAACTGGCAGCCAGTGCAATGATGTGCATCTGGTTAGCTGTCCCGGTCAGCACCCTAGCGCCTGCATTTGCACTAGCTGCATCTTCTTCAAGGGCAGCCCTATGTAAAGTTCATTACAGTAGTCCAATCTAGAGGTTACCAGAGCATGGATAACTGTGTCCAAGTTATCTCTGTCCAGAAAAGGTTTCAGTTGACGTACCAGCTGTAGTTGGCAGTAGGCACTCCTGGCCACCGCATCCACCTGAGCTCAAGCATCAGCGTAGGGTCCAGGAGTGCCCCTAGATTATGCACTTGTCCTTTCCAGGGCATTGCAATCCCATCAAGGACAGAGTATGTCCCAACTGCATGGATCCGAGACCTTGTGACACACAGCACCTCTTTCTTGTCTGGATTCAGCTTCAATTTACTGGCCCCCATCCAGCCCATTACTGCCTTCAGGCACCTGTCAAGCACTTCAACCACCTCTCCTGATACAGATGGCACAGAGAGATAGAGCTGGGTTTCATCTGCATATTGATGACACCTCACTCCAAATCCCATGATGACCTCTCCCAGTGCCTTCAATGCAGATATTAAATAACATGGGAGATAAAAGTGACCCCTGGGGAACTACACAAGTAAGTTCCCATGGTGTCGAATTAATACCTCCCACAACCACTGTTTGAGATTGGCTCTGGAGACAGGAGAAGAACCAGTGCCAAGCACTGCCTCCTACTCCTAAACTCCGTAGTCCCTCCAAAAAGATACTGTGGTCAATGGTATCAAAAGCCGCAGAGAGGGTTGCATTCCCCTTGTCTCTCTCCTGTAGAAGGTCATCAACCATGGTGACCAAGGTGGTTTCCGCGCCATAACCAGGCTTGAAGCCAGATTGAAATGGCTCTAGATAATCAGCTTTTTCCAAGCATGCTTGCGATTGAACAGCAACAGCTCTCTCTAGCACCTTGCCTAGGAAAGGTATGTTGGCCACCAGGTGATAGTTGTTTACGTCTTCTGGATCCATGGAGCTCTTCTTCAGGAGGGGGCATACCACAGCCTGTTTAAGGGCCACTGGAACCACAGAGAGGCATTCACTATTTCCTGGATCCACCCGGTCATATCTTGCCAGTTAGCTTTTATCAGCCAGGAAGGGCAAGGATCCAGAGAGCACGTTGTTGGCCACACACAAGCAAGCAGCTTGTCCATGTCCTCAGGCCGGAATGATTGAAACTGATTCAAAAGAACTGGACCACACAGTTCTCTGGACACCTTCCCTGGACTTTGTCTAATTGTGACGTCTAATCCCTTGTGAATCTGAGCGTCTTTGTACTCAAAGTGCTTTGCAAAACTGTCACAGCAGATATTACCTGGCCCTGGCTCACACTTCCTCGAGCCAGGTTTTATGAGGCCATTTACTATTCTAAAAGGCTCTGCTGGATGGCTACTTGAGGACGCAATGGTGGCAGGGAAAAAACTACTTTTCGCCACCATCACCGCCACGTGGCAGGCACGATAGCGTGCTCTAACCCGTGTCCGGTCGGATTCACAGCCAGATTTATGCTACCTGCACTCTAGCCATCGACCTTCCTGTTTCATGGCCTGTAGCTCCATGAAATACCAAGGAGCTTTCCAGGTTCTACAAGCATGTTGAGGACACTTGGGAGGGATTGTGTCAATAGCCCTGCTCATCTCCCAATTCCAGAGAGAGACCAGAGCTTCAACAGGAGCACCAGTCATTAAGGAATCACTCAGATTCCATAAGTCTCTGGGGGCGGACCATCTCAATATGTCCAAATGCCTCTGAGGGCAGATTTTGTGCCTTGAGGGGAGCCTATAAAGCCTATTGCAGGTGGGTATGTTTGCCTGGCAGACCCTAGAAATGCACAAGAGGTGCCCATTTTCAAAGCAAACCCCATACTGGTCATTACTACCAACCTATGGGAATCAATATGACCCTAGAGGCCAGCTGCTTGAGGACTGCATGTAGGTCGAGATGTGCATTTATGGACTACTTGAGGGTTTCCATATGCAAGTTGTTGCCATGATAAGAAAACATTTCTGAATAGATGGTCTGAACTATGAACACATTTCTTATGTTTTTATGTCTGTTTGCACTTCTGCTTTCGGTCATATTAGCAAGTGGCCAGCTCTACAAAGCTGCAACCTTATGTAATTCCAGCTAACAATGCGGGAAGGCCCATGACAGCATGTCTGAAAGCTGCCTTATAAGCTATTCTTTTATCAACAGTTTTGAGGAAATAAGTCCTGCTGAAATTAGGACTTACTTTGCATAAATTATATTTAAGCTTATGGTGAAATAGATACAGTATGCACAAATTTGCTCTTTGAGCTTATTTATCAAGGAGCTGAACTAAAGGTCAGGATTCAAGTCAACAGGATCAATATTTCCAGGTTCAAGTAGGAGATGTGATTTATCTTTATCAGAAGCACCAATCATTAGCAGCCTTCTAATAACATAAAATAATCACTCTTTAAATAAGGTCAACATAAAGTACTGACCCAGGGCTTTTAAAATGGTATTTCATGCCAAATGTTTCATCACACCTTCATCCTGATGGGACAATAATGATACTACTGACTTCTCTTGATTCTGAAGAATTAATTACTTAATTTCCAGAAAAGTCTTTTTCTATACACACATTTAGTGTCATTTTATACAAACCACAAATACTTTCAAACAAGTCTAAGACACACCTGATTAGAAATTTAGGATGCTGCTTGCATGCCAATGTGAGCTAGCTAAAGAGAAACAAAGGTCTTTTCATCATTTACTTCACTTTGATCTGGAGCAGTTGATCCAGAATAACTGGACCCATTGATTTAGACTGAGACATCTCTCCAAGGCTGCAAAGATCACATGAACTTCACAGCACCACCACTACCACCCCGCTCCTGAAGGGGGGTATTTTTCAGCAGTGCGCTATGGCACACTGCTGAAAAAACAGAGTTAGTTCCAGATCACAGAGACGTGCTATCTGCACTCCTGTGATCTAGAACAAGGTCCTTGGTCCTCTTGTGGATCTTATTATTATAAGTCCAAAAGAGGTCTGGATTAAGGGCCTCTTAATCCAGATCTGATTCCCATCTTGTGCACAAGGAGCTGGACTAACAGATAGCAGAGCCTCCTCGATCTACATCAGTGTGTGGAAGGAAGGCCTGTGATCTGAATAAAGAGGCTTCTGAATTCAGATCTATAACGAGTGCAACATGTGTAAAAATGTCAAAGGGTTCTTTCTGCACTTACCTTGTAATCTGGATCAACTCACCATGTAGTTCACATTGTGCACGAGGGACTAGCAGAAATCAAGTTTGGATCAGAGACCTATTCACACTGCAGCCTGTAGTGCATGATTAGGGAACTTCTGGGGAGGAACATTCATGCCTTGAGGAAGCCGTTACAGCCTCCAGGGATCCCCTGCCTTCCCATAAGGAAGCTCCACACCTTTACTAATCTTAACTAATTACTTTTCTGGTTCATTCAGTGGTGAGAATCTGCAACTTTTCTGGTGCTTTGGGGTCATCTGAGGTGCTGCCCAAACACGCTGGCAGCTCAGATGACCATAGTGATGCTGCTGACACACATGTAGTCATGGAGGGTGCTGCAAACAAAATGGTGGCACCCTGAAGAGGACCATGCCGGAATCAGTCACTGATGAGCCCCTTTCCTGTCCAGCAGATGGGAAGGAAAGTGTGGAATCACCCCTGAACCAAAGGTCTCCTAGTTAGGGTAGAGGTAGTCGTGATTTATCCTGACTACAGGGTTTCTAGCTTCATCTGATATTGAATAAGGCTAGTGCATCTGCACATGGACTGGAACAGAGAAGTCAGCATTGGCATGATAGAATGGGACATGTGCCATTTGCAAAGTGATGCCAACACTGCCCTTGTGTCACTGTCAAAGTCGCTCTGTGAAAATGGCAGGTTGAATAGAATGTGGAAAAATTCAGCTCCGGCTGTGGAGGTATTCATATCGGTGCATGGATATTCTAATATCCATGCCTGGAATGAATAAACCCTACCCCCACCCTCATTCCCCCTCTTGCCCACTTACCTGAACACCGCTGCACCCCCAGTGCTGCCTTCTCCATGCTGCCACCCCTGTTGGCAACCCTACTTCTTAGGGGGTTCTGGAGGTGGGTGAAAGTGCTCCGATGGCAGCCCAGGCCTCTTCCAGGGCCCTCTGGAACCATGAAAGGCTTTCTGGGAACTAAATACAGACCTTCTGGTTTAACCGGAAGGTTTAGCTCCTGGAAAGGCTGTTTGCAGTTCCAGAGGGCCCTGGAAGAGGCCCAGGCCACCAATGGCGAGCCCCCCCCCCCGAGGTGTAAGTGGTCCCCGGGGAGGTGGTCAAGAGTGCTCCAGTGGTTGCCTGGGCCTCTTCCAGGGGCCTCGAACTTCAAACAGGCTTTCTGGGATCTAACCAGAAAGCCTGTATTTAGCTTCCAGAAAGCCTGTTTGCGTTTCTGGAGAGCCCGGAAAGAGGGCTGGGTGCCACCAAAGCAGGTAAGGGGGTCCAGAGAAGGGCATGGGGGGAGGTTTGTGAGGAGAGTGGCCAGGGGAGGGAGGCCGTGGACGGATAGGGCCCTTCTAATAGGGCCTTATTCGATCCATCCACGAATCCTGGAATTCGGACGTATTCATCCTGATTCCGAATGTACAAATAATTTGTGCACATCCCTACTCTGTGTTGGCAGTGTAGCTGCTTCCACTTTGATGGCAATGTTGTCCTTGTGTGTGCAGCAAACACATGGAAAGTTGCTGCTGTCACTCCAGAAGAATATGTAATCACCACTTTGCCAACCACTTGTGATAGTTAGCGGGGCTGTACTAGTGCCAATAGTCCACATCAGATAATCTAAAATAAACATGGTGCATCTATAGCTGATATGGACCTCATGCTGACCAACCTGCTCCATGCAAATCTTGATTGCTCCAAATAATCCTGACCATGATTACTCATCTTGTTAGTTATTTTTGGGAAATGGCAGCACAAAATTCCCCCATGGTACAAATAAAGTCAGGGTTTAGGCTTATAAAACTGTGTAAAGAACAAATACCACAGACACGCTCACCAAAAAATAAGCTACTCAGTTCAAAGGCAAACAGTGAGATCACCCACACAGTGATTAACTCAGCTGAGCAAACATTATTTGTAGTCCTTATATGTTGCTAGTTTTTCCACATTTGTTTTTAGCGGGTTTTGCTTCATCTTTTGTGTTGGCCTGGAGCTTATTCCCAGTTCCCAGTATTTGCTCATTCACTTATTTCATTTCAACAGCCTATTCCTAAGGACTTCACTTCCCTGGGATATCAAGAATGGATGAGGGCATCCACATTTTCAATGCTCCCCCCCCCCCATCTCATAGTTCCCCAGGACTTATCTGAAGTGTGAACTTTAGTGAAAGGGCATTGCAGCATGCCACAGCAACTCTGTCACCCTACCCTCATGAACCCTTCAGCTTTTCCACAGCTAACTTGGCTGGGGGATGGTCCCACACATTATGAGCCACTCTGGAACGGACCTCCTCTTTCATCTAAGTGTGAAAAGGCCCATGATTCTGCACTTTCTTACAGACCAGACCAGTGCATGTACTGGGAACCTGTTTTCTGCACACTGGTCCAGTACACTCCATAAACAGGACAAATTGTAGACTGGGCCAGGAGAGCCAAAATGGCAGACTGGACTACTCGTACATCCTTTCATTAGGTCAGCAGGCGTACTAGTGGAGCAGTATTCCACATCACACAGGTGTGTGGATGGCACTCCTCCATGGTCCAACATATCTCTGTGATCTGGTATACCATGTGCGGCGCCCCGTGCGTCCACTGCAGGCAAGGCGGTCCCTTAAATATGTTTATACATCAAGGGATTATAAATAAAATAAGTTTGCTTCTTTGTTTTCTTTGAATATCATTTGTAACTTTGTCAGTAGCATGTGTATGTAGCCTGGAGGCTCCCAACAGCGAAGCACAGTGCCCTCACTTCCTAATCCCTTAATTATATGTGAGATAGTTCTCAATTGCTCCAATAGCTGCACGTGACTTCCTTTAATGATAGAGCCCCTTTCTCTGTAACAGCTGCCGCTCCGGCCTGCCTGTCTTTCCCTATAGCTCAAAACAATGGATGTTCTCTGACGCGATGTTGCTTTTAAAAGAACAGGTTGATCTTTATTATTTACAGCTTTACTTGGAATAATGCTTCAGGTAAGTTTTCCTTTTAAAACAAGCAATGTTTCAGTCAGTTAACCATTAACCCTTTCCTTGTCTCTCCACTCCCCTTTACTATTCTGAGAGTTGCCTGTCCACCACCTGGAACAGTAATCTCTCTCCCTGATCTATGAGTCTTAGGCTGCATCCCCATTATAAGCTTAATTCAGTTTCCCTGAACCAAAATAATAGAACCGGATGCAAACGTGAATTTGCCTGTTCCCATTACTTTAAACTTAATCGCGTTCTATCCAGGTTCTGAGGATCCTACTTTTTAAAAGCTCCTTTTGGGGGCTGCCCTGCCCTCTTTCTCCTGGCGTGAACGCGCCACCCATAACGGACCCCTTCACTGAGCCTGGCTGGGTGGCTGCTGCTTGCCTGGATGGAGGAAAACTGGCAGCAGGCAGCCAGCGATTCTCCCCATTGCCCAGGGCACACAGCAGCAGCGGCAACTCAAGCAAGGGGGCTTTAAACATTCACACATCTCCCAGAACATGCCCTGCTTTCCTTTCCCCTTCAAAGGTCAGAACTCCAAAGAGCTAGAATTGCACAAAATTGCAACATTGTTATCAGGTTTGAAGTGCCTGGATTGCTACAGTGTAGCGGCTGCTGTGAAAGTTGGATTTTTACACTGAAATCACTGTCTTTGGAACCCCTAAACATGGATTCTCATCCCATAAAATGGTAGGGTCCCCACAGTAAAAAAATGTAACACGTATCAAGCGCACGATCCAGAGTGAGACCTGTTGAAATGAGGGTTAACATTTACAATGCTTTGGGGCGATTTAACATGTGGAAAGCGTGTTAAGCCAAACTGACGTGGGGTCTGCGAGGATTGAAAATGGTTTGAAATCAAAATAAGCTTGTAATGGGGATGCGGCCTTAATCTCCTCAGGATATCAAAGGCTTTCACGCCCACTGCCCACCCCTCTCAGATCAAAGACAGAACCACATAGACCCCTGGCAGCCATTGGGCTTGCCTCTTTATAACTTTTGCTGGTGAGCTTCTTGTGCTCTGATTGGCCAACAAGAGTTCCTGACTTGCCCCCACCTCCCACTCAGTGAGCTAAGCAAGCCGAGCCCCCTCGCTTACCTGTAACTGTTACCATTACAGTTCCAATCCGCTTGCCTGCTAAACTGATGTACATTTAAACACAGCTGAATGACATGGCTTTGTGTGGACCAGTCAGCAGGAGCGCCATTTCTGCTTTCCACATCAATCTTTGGCCGTCACCTTTGGGGAGTGTACGCCATTTTGTCAGTCAACCCACAGGAGACATTCTAATATCTGGGAATTCAGGCATGCATTATTCCCAGAAATGGAGGCTGGGACTCCCCCATTGGCCTCCCCTGTTGCAATCCATGGCTGGTCTGGAAAACCCTGTAAGCACACATTGATACTCCCTGTCCTCTGTCTTCTACCATGTTCAGTGATTGGAATGTGAGCCATGAACCACAAGAAAGACACATCTTCACCCTACTGTAGTGACACCCGTCATATATAATATCGGAAAATTAAAAGATAGTCCAAAGTGTATCTGAGCCCATATTGCAAGCCAGAAAATTATTGTAAAAGGTAAAAAAGGGAGGAGGGGTTGGGGGGGGAGTATTTTATACAAATTCTTGAGATTTGACAGCGTTAGTAAGCTTTATATTCAACATCAACAACATCTTTTCCTGTATTCTGTCGATACCTTAAGGTTTGCAGAAGTGGCTTTCTTGGTTGTACTACCACTTTCAACAGTTAAAGGGATGGGGACTTGGGATAGAGCCTTCTCAGTGTTAGCACCCAGACTCCCAAATGAGGTGTGCCAGCCAGGCATCTTTACTATATATGTTTAGAATATTAGCAAGGATGCACCTTTTACCCTTGCCTTTGGCTAAAGAAACAGCATTCTCTGCTTATTTTCAGGCACTGGTATTGTTTCTAGATACTGAGCTTATATTTTGGTTTTACTGTTGTAGTGGCTCTGAGACTGGCAGGAGAAAAATACAAACAAATAAACATCCCTCATCATCTTACTTGGATTGTATGTGTACACATCAAAACACATACAAGAGTTACACATTTTGTAAGTGGATGTGAGGTAGAAGGGTTTTTTTCCCAGTGTCCCCTTTCCCTCAATGTTTGTTAAATTTCTGTTGTGTCAACATGTTTGGGTGCATCTTACTGACCAGTTTATGAGCAGCAATCCATCTCTTCGACCTGTCACCAAACAAAACAAAGCAAAAGGAAAAAAAAAGCCCTTGCATTTTATAGTGCATACTTTTTTTCTGTCTTATTTCCCCACTTCCTTTCTTAGCATCACATCTCAGAAGAGTTTCAGTTTGCTAGCCAAGACAAATTACCCTTTTGCAACACTACTGTGAGGCTATGACCATAAAGCAGTGTCTAAAAAGCTTGATGCTGTTAAATTTTTCACAAGTACTGGCGTGATTGATATGGTTGTTTGCCGCACCTGTAAGTTCTCAGCAGAAAGTTGGAAGGAAAGGAAAGGAATCAGGAAAGAAATTAGATTCTAGGGATGTATACAAATGTTCTAAATATTCAAAATTCGATCGAATTTGATCAGATGTGGGCATTCAGATTGAACAGAATGTCTACACATTCGAATTTAAACATTCAAACAAATTTAGAATATTCTGAAACATTTATCTGAATGATTTGAAACATTCAAATTTACAGACACAAATGAACAGAAACGAATGTACAAGTACGTATCTTGTATCAAGTATCTGTATGCATCTCATACGTATCTGTATGCCTTTGCATACAAAATGCGTACAGTTATGTATGACACATACAAAGGTTGTCGACATCTGCATCTTGAAATATGAAAGTTGTCGACATTTGTATCTTCAGATTAGAATCTAATATTTGAACAAATAGATTTGAATGTATTCTATTTGAATCAGATTTTGTTGCATTTGGATTCTACGCATTCAAATAAAATCAAATGTTTTGACATTCAATTAAATGCAAATGCAAAAAAAGCAACATTCGTGCATGTTCCTACTAGATACCCCCTTATTTCTTTTCTCATTTTGTGTGGGTGTCTTTCCCTTTTCCTTTTTGGAATAGGGATGTGCATAAATGGTTTTTTTGCATTCAAATTTGAGTTGAACTGAATATCCAAACATTCAATTCAAATTCAAACACAAAAATTCCAATTCGAATCAAATGTATTTGTTCGAATGTTAGATTCGAATCTACAGATACAAATGTCAATATTTGTATTTGAAGATATGAATGTCAACAACATTCGTATGTGTTACACATATCTGTATGCATTTCGTACGCATCCCATTTTATCCCATATGCGTCCCATTTTCTCCCATACTATCAGCTGGACAGGTGTCTCCAGAATCAGCAAAGACCATCCTTTGGACTACCCAGAAGTTACATCACAGTAATTTTGGCCTTAGCTTATCCTGGTTGGCCATACACTGGCACTGCTCATAGATGCTGATGCCTGGGCATCTGTGTCAACAAGATTAGAGAAAGATACAAACATGTACAAAATGTGTAAGACTTACAGTTTAAAAACAGACAGGCCATTCCTGTAACTCCAAAATTAAACAATCCAAATAACTTTGGGGGGGGGGGGGACATTTTTGCAGTCCATCTGTTGTAATTTGGACCTGCTTGAACAGGAAGCAGAAAACCAATATCTTCCTTCCTTGTATATTTCAAACCATTGTTTCATAGCACTAATACATATCCAATACGAAGGATACATATCTGATATGTGTCTAACACGAATGCACACGTATATCTGCTCTGAAGGCATTATTAAATCCAGCCCGAATCCACTTTTAATCTGCTCTCAATTCATGTCGAATGCAATCTGGATCTGCTGTAGACGCGACTGGTGTAGCTGCTTTCCCACCTCCCCAGTTTAACATATGTCCAAACTATTCATACAAATGTCTGAAACATTTGTATTCACACAAATGTTAATGTACAAATGTTGTAACATTTGAATATTCATGCACATCCCTAATCCTGAATGATGTTAGGAACAAGTGGAATTTATGAACTTTGTTCAGTACTTCCACTGCAGTGGATTGAACAGATTACACAGATATATGCAGAAGCACCCTTTATGTTTCATGGAGGACAGGTGTATCAATGACTACTAGAATGGATACTCCAGGCTGGGGAAACATGCAGGATGCCTCTAAAGGTCACTTGCAGGGATTTGAGAGCAGGTGAAGGTTTTGCCTTTGTCTTCTGCTTGTGAATGCCCAGAAGCAATTTGTGGGCTACTGTGTGAGACAGGATACTGGATTAGATGGGCTGAGGTCTGATCCAGCAAGGCTTCTCATGTGTCCTTATGTTTCTCTGATTCATCTTATCATATTCCTGATAGGAAAAGGAACTATGGTTATCATCTTGAATGCAGTTTTATGTCAAGCTATGGCAAATCCAGTGAATTACTGGAACCTTTGTGGACTGTTTTTCATTACAAGTTATGTATCATCTTATTATAAACAATTTTCTTAATTAATTAAGCACCACCATTCAAAGACCGAGAAATTCTAGCTCATCATCAGATTGCTTAAGCAGCAAAGTATCCCTGTAGTGTAGATCTGGAAGAAGAGAAACCTAATTTAAAATCAAAGGGAGTTATTATGTATGTCTGACCATTAGTTGGAACCTAGTGTTGTTTAGGGAAAGCTCTAATGACCACCAGTGGACAGCTCATTGATTTTATGGCTCTTGATTGCACATCAATGAAACCAGGTTGCACTGAAGTATCAACCCTCCAATGGTACTTTGCATCCTTTGCCTTGATTGCTCCATGTCTTATCTGATCTAATATAATGCTCTTTCTCTCTGAAGGCCTTTGAGTTAGAATGACAGGCTGTTAGATACAGAGCTGAACTTGGAATCTTCTGGCACTACAAAGGCATTGTAAATATGTTTTTACACTTCTGCCTTGAGTTTTTAAACAGCTTCACTTTTTCCTAAGTGGTTTGTGAATTTAGGTGAAGAGAAAAAGAATAAAAAAGACTACTTACTCTGTTTCTCCCTTAGGGAGTCTTCTTTTGATTCCAGGTTTGATTCCACACTCCTCCATGAAGCCAGCTAGGTGACCTTGGGCTAGTCACAACTCTCTTTCTGAGCTCCCACAGCCCCACCCACCTCACAGGGTGTCTGTTGTGGGGAGAAGAATAGAAAGCTTTGTCAGCTGCTTTGAGTCCCCTTAAATGGGTAAAGAAAAGCAGGGTAGAAAAGACAACTCTTCTCCTCCAAATTCAAAAAAAGATGGAAAAGATCAAAATTGGGATTGGTTGGACAGAAGGCAGACTAAAAGGAAATAGTACCAAGCCATGAACTTTGAGAGAAAAGGGAGAGAACATTTATGTTTTGTGTGATAGGGTTTTTAAAAATTGTTAATGGATCAAGTATAAGCTGGTTGCTCAGAGTTTATTTAGGTAAAGAAAACTAGCTTGCAACAGTTGCAGTAGAAAATATAAATGAAACAAACACTGCTCTAAAAAGTAAACTTCCTTATACAAATGGGCACCTAGTCTGCCATCACATGTGTGCAAGAAAGGAGAATGCACTTGGAAGCAAGCAGCAGGTCACTGTGTTTTTCCGTATTCTCTCCAAGAACTCTGAAAGTCTAGAAATCAAAGTTCCTGGCCTGAAACCCACCAGGGAATCCACTGTGATAGCATGTTTTGTGCACAGCTAAAATGGGTCCCATGGTTATCCATGGGCCAGTATGCCCACCCATGCAGAAAGGGCATGTATTTTTCAAGATTCCTATAGTACAATATCCCTTGGATGTCACTGATACTTAAATAACAAACAGCTAACTTCCATTCATATGCAAACTACATTAAAAAGCTGCACACTAGCACATATATCCAATGACCCATGTGTCATGTGTCTTTGCTCTTCCGTACAGGATCAAGCCACAAAACACAAGTGCATTCCGAGGCTTCTTTTTCCAGTGCAAAATAGTTTAGGGAAATGATAAGAAGTTTTAAGTGAAAGTGGAGTGGAAATTTAACATGCTCTCACAGACAGAATCCCAAAGAACATATCTCTTCCAAAGCTAGTATTTGTTTTGTTTCAAAACAGTGTTTATCTTTCTCCACAGTTTGATCCTCAGCATAACAAGGTGACCAGAGTACATATCAATTAATTCTAGCATACACCATGAAGTCAGTGTGGACACACATTGGCAGGATCAGCATGAGGCATTTGTTGGGGACTCAGACTTCCCAGAGTGTATGTTGTCTGCATGTGAGAGTCTTCAGTCTGCCCACTCACCACCTCAGATACACAGTAAAGGAAGAATGCTAATTTCAGCTGTGATGTGACAGCATAACTATGCTGCTAAAACATCTCAGAGAGCTTTCTGCCTATGATGTACTTCCAGATGGTGGCAGTGTTGGAAACCACTGCTTGTCTCAGTTCTGCTCTATATTCCAGGATGAGCACCCCATCAAACAGATCCTATCCACTGTCCAGTCTTAACACATTTTCCACCTGATATAAAAAACGATTGTGAGAACAACAGGCTATCCTTCAGCCTTGCATCATGTTCGTGTGAAGAGAGGAGATGAACACATGGATGAATCACTGACAAAGGGGACAGGACCCAACAAATGTATCAGGGCTCAGCTACGACCTAGTAAGACCCATGGTCACAAAGGAAGTGCCACTGCCCTACAACTGTGGCATTCTTTGGCTTCCTCATGTGGACAGCATTCAGTCATTAACATAACAAATCCAATGGAAAGCCACAAGGTGGCAGGTGCCATTCTCTCTCACACACCCAGTTCAACTGTTGCATTCTTTGGCTTCCTCATGTGGACAGCGTTCGGTCATTAACATAATAAACCCAATGGAAAGCCACAAGGTAGCAGGTGCCATTCTCTCTCACACACCCAGTTTAATGCAATAAACTGTGTAATAGGTCCTGTAATGCATGCCATTTCACACAATTAACCCACTGTGAAAAGAATAAAGGAAGATATTCATTTTCTTGTCTTTACAAGCATGTTTATGCTGCCACCCAAATCTCTTGGGAAGATTATATACACAACTTATTCTCCTTTGATTTTGGGGGCATAGTTTCTTGCACTCTCTACGAATCACTCCAATTGTTGCCTCAGGTGTTTGTGATCCCTTTTTCAATTCACACCAATTTCTTTCCATCTGCCCAAATGCAAGGCAGCTAAGGCACTAAATAATAATTGTCAAAATTGTCAGTATTTTAACTCCACTGCCTCCAAAGATTGGATTAACTCTGTCGTATTTATCAATCTTTCCCTCAGAAGTGAGATTTGGTTTATACAGGTATTTGGTGGCTGTATATGCTATTTGGCAGCTGTTATGGTAATGTGCTTCTCAGCTACAATTTCAGTCACTTCTTGACATAGGCCGTGACTAGTGAGCCAAAGGAAGATGTAGTTTGGAGGCTAATATATTAGAGTGCCTCCAGACTGGACAAAAGCTTTGATGTCCCTCTGCTGCTGAGCCACCAGACATGACCATCGAAAGCTGTGGGGTCTCTATGAAGTTCCTGCACACCTGCTCCCAGTTGGATAGACACAGCGGCTGGAAACTGCTGGCAGGAAGCCAGACAGGAAGTTTTGATCACCCACAGTATCCCTGCAAATTCCAGAGTTAAAAACTGCTGATCAAGCAGCAGCTTTTTACTTTGGGTGAACAAAGCTGTGATGTCCCACCGAAGCTTTCATCTCATCTGGAAGCACCTTTATAATTCTTTCCCACTCCATACCTGAAAGTTTCAATGCAGGTTACAATAAAACCTGCATTTAAAATTAAGTCACTAAAACAAAAAAATAACAGTTCCTGAAATGGGAAGGAAAGCTGTCTCTTCGCCCAAAGGCTAGGGTAAAGAGGTTTGCAAGAGAGCCAAATCAGTCTCAAAGTTTTAGCTCATTTGCAATACAACCTCTAAGGGTGTTCCATGAGTCAGTTCAGCCCATTCTTGGACTCTCCTTGGTTACTGCATGTCTCTCTGCACTTGGCCATGCCACACTAACCAGCTGTCTACATTTGTGAACATGAAAGCTTCATTCTTAGTAGCAGATCACAACAGCTTTGATTAGGGCACAAAATCCAACCTGAAACAATGGTGCCTTGATAAGTGAATGGAAATAGGTTTGTGAAATCCTCACGAGTTATCTGCTGCTGCCACAAATGGAGATAAGATACTCTAGCAGTGGACACTTTACTGGACATTCCCAATACTAAGTGGAGACCCAGCCTCAGAAGTGCTGAACTGGAAAAAGTCAGGTTCAAATGTAAAACACAAAGCAGGGGCTGATGGGAGCATTTTATGGGATAGCTGAGAGCTTCTTTTGCACTCATCTTCTTTTGAGGCTGAAAGGTGGGGGACAGAGGAAGAAAGAGACCAAAATAAAGGAGACGCGAGTGAATCACAGTTTGGAGAGATAAATTGCAGCTGTAAAGTTAAGCAGGCAGAAGGGTTAATTATCATATACAAAAGAGCACAAGGGAACTAGTAATTTTGAAAGAAGGAGAAGTAGGGCAGCTGTCATGTCACTAGAGGTAAAAAGCAGAAGAGTTTCTGGCCTTATGTCAGAAAAAAAGGATTTGTTTGCACAAAGGAGAGGAGAGAAGAAGGGAAGACTAAGACTGCCGCCACAGATAGGAGGCTATTCCTTAGTCTGGGGGACATTATTGATGATGATGATGGTGGGATGATACAGGATTAAATATCGCAATAATAATAACATAACAATGTAGATCAACCCAATAACAGTCAAAACAATATTAAAATCAATCTAATAATAAAACAACAATAATGGATTTTCCAAATCATCATTTTGCTAGGCAATTATGAATAATGTCTACTACAATAAATAAATTCAACTCATTAAGGAGTATTAAAAAGAAAGGTCTTCAGACCCTTTCAAGATTGAACCAATTCTTCCTCTAGTTTGAGGACTTGTGGAAGATTATTCCAAAGTTGGGGGACCAAGTCTTGGAAAGTGTCCAGTTTAGAAGTTGCTATGTGTGTTTGAGAAACTACTAAGAACGCTTTCATGTGTCTCCTACTCCTTTAACTTCAGATTGTTTGATTAAATTGATTGTTTTTACAAGCAGGAAACTGGTTTGTTTCAATGCAAGTTTTGGATATTTGAAAAATTGTACTTTCATTTTGATGCAGGCATCTGAGAATGTGAAATGTTTGGTCAAATTTGCAAACACAAATCAAATGTTGCACATCCCTACTTGTAAAGAATCAAGCCCTTGACATTGTCTCCAATGATTGCCAAGTAGTCTTAGCTTTCACCACGTTTGATGTGAACCTTCTACCTACAAAGCCAAGATGATCTGCCACCATACTACAGTCCTTTCCCCTGTATTTGTACTGGGCTTGCAAATTTTGGAAGTCTTGATGTTTTTGAACTAGATGGCAGGCTCCGTTTAGTTTCTGACTTGCAGTTTTAATTACAGCTAGCAACAATCTCAAAACGTTGAGCTGAAGATGCCCCTTCATGTTGCACTGAAGATAAAGAGTGCTTATCAAACCAGTGAACCATGATCTGTATTTGAAATGAGAGCCAAGCAGTGTCTCCTATGTTCCAGAACCTGATCATTGAACCGTCCATTGCCCCGTGTGTTTTCCCATCCAAATACATTTGAAAATAATCACGCACCAGACCAGAAGCCAAGTGAACCGTGGCAGCACTCACTTGCATTAGTTGTAGGGATGTTGTACAATTCACTTACCACTTCATGGATGGGCAGCTGTAAAAATCTCAACCCGCTGCTTATGCTTTCCTTGTCATTTTCCTATTAAGTAACAGTGCTCAACCTTGAAGCTACAGCTGAGGATCTGTGTGTCATCATAAAACAAGGCAACAAACTCAAGCACCAAAATAATAATCATGGTAAGTCATCCTCCTGACCTTCACTGCATTGGCGCACTGACTGTATCTTGGGGGGATAAAATATCTACTGACATGTCAATGTACTACTTGAACCACCAATCATCTGTTTGCTTTACAGGCATAATTGGAAAGTGCTCACAGATTCCATCAGCAAACTCCTGGGCTACATTATGTTGATAACAGTCTCAGCATCCAAATCTGCATGAGACACACTAATGATACACCTGCCATCAAGTCCTTTTCCTTCGGTGGTGTCAGGAAGACTGCGAACAGAGAGGGAAAGGATTCCAAGTCTGTCATTTCTGTCTACTTTTACTTCTTGAAATGTTTCATTTTTAATTTTTGTTTGTCGGTATCTGTAGTTTGTACCGGCGATTTTAATGTGTTGGTACATTTCTTAATTTAGAAAAGCTGTTGATGCAATTAAATGCCTCATCCTAGGATTCTTAAGGCTGTTTTGTTTTGTTTTTGATACATACCACACCAGAGGGAAGTTCAGGAGTAACAAAGATACTTGACCCTCATCAGTATGGGGAAAAGATTATCAAATTTAAGATGGTGGGGTAGTTTTAAACCCTTCAAACTTTAAGTTGGGGGGTAGATTTGCACCTGTAACATTTTAGGCAACACAGCTGCCTTGCTAATGGTTGAAACCTTCAAAACAACCCTTCCTCCTGCCTTGGTACCTGTGACATGGATGGCTCCCCCATCCCTCCCTGTGGCCCAATCAGTGTCAATCAACCAGCTGTCAACTGCGACATTCTGTTTACCGGCTGATAAGGGAGCCATTACTTGACAGAGGAAATTCAGAGAAATGGAACATCACTATTTTGTATAAGCAACAGGCCCCACCAAACTATCTAGGGGAATGATGAAACACAAGAGAAAGGCATACACAGGTAATCACTGTAAAACAAACATGCACCACATATTTACCAGAGCTGATATTGCAGCCACAAGCAAACACAAGGCTGCTTGCTATTCTCAGCTTACATTTTAAATGTTATCGGGACCTCTCTTTAGGGCTGTATTCAGGAGTAAAAGATGGGATCTTGGTGTTTCTGAAGAAAGGGCAGGATTGTGGGGAGAAAGACCATCACTGATACAAATATAAAACAGCCCACAGAGGGAGCAGGAAGGTGGCTGTGCAGATAACTTCAAAAGCCTGGTATTTGTTCCAGACAATCTGAATATGAATGACCAAGTTTCAAATTGTTCTCCTAATTGTGAGGATGGAAAAACCCAGGAGGATATAAACTACTCTGCGTAATTATGCAAGTTCTCCCTTTTTAAGCTTTGATAAGATTGCCTTCACTTTTGAGGACATACAGGGAAGCTCTCTCTCAAATGTGGCTGTCACTGAGACCAAGAAATGATTGAAGTGTAGGGTGGCTGTATTGTGCTGTTTATGGAATTTTTAAATGCACAGTCTATCAGTCGTCATGGCTAACCGCAAGGAGGATTACCCACAGTATTCTGCTGGAGCCATCAGAGAACACAGAGATCATGCCAGTATCATGTATGGCTTGGCTACAGGACTGAAACAAAAAGGATATATATATCTCTTCCTAGATTTGAATGTGAATGTAAATGTCCCTGCAAAGCTGTTTCTTGTTTTCTGTCTTTGCTCCTCATGTACAAATCCTTTCCCTCTAGCAAAGCCACCCCAAACTGCCTGTCCAAACTGCTTACTTCCAAAATGGAACTGTTTGTGATTATTTTCAGTTCTAAGGACACAGATATGGAATGCTTATCTGCAGCAGTAATTCCTTTGTTCAGTGCTACCATGGGTACAGCTGCATGCCCCCACTCTTGGGTGAGTCAATAAAAATCATGCAACAGAAATGAAACAAGCCAAAGCCAATTGCTATCCCATATCTGAATATTTTGGCTGTCTTTTCTATTACAGAAACTGCCTTTAAGCCTGTGTTGAGCACTGTTTCCACATAAACATGGGATCTTTAGGACTATTGGTTTGGTTTAACTGGAAACAGATTGGAGTTAATCCCAAAGGGGAGGAAACACTTGACAGATCTTAAAACAAAGTTTCTTTATTGAGATTTAAAAGGTGCACAAAAGCATCAACAATGAAACATTTTCAACTTTGGGGAAAATTAGTCAAATGGTACGTAGCAACTCAAGTTGTACTAGTGGCAAAGAGGCACTTCTTTTATCTCAATACATGTTAAGTGTCTGAATGTTACCATGTATCAAGAAAAAGAAAATAACTGCAAGGAGTTCAAATTAGTCGATACTAAAGGACAAATACTGAAGTTCAAATGCTTTGGGAAATAATGAGAAGACATGACTCAGGATTGAAGGCAGAGAGGGAGAACGAGATGGATAAATTCAGGCTGTGATCAGAAACAGAATCTGAGATGGCTCAGAGATGCCTTAGAAATGTGATTGTTCACACATCAGTCTGTGGATCTACATTGTGCAGCAGCATTCATAGTAGAACTTTTTTGCTACGTGACTGGGGCAGCAAGCCACTATGTCAACGGCCAGAGCATCCAGAAGAGAACTGAAAAGTTTGTTGTCCTCCTTCAGCACCAATTTGCAAGGGGAAGTTTCCAGGTTGTTCCAGAATGGAGAAGGAGAAGAGTTGGCTTTTCTACCCTGCTTTTCTCACCCATTTACGGGAACTCAATGCAGCTGACAAAGCTTTCTATTTTTCGCCCCATAACAGAACACCCTGTGAGGTAGGTGGGACTGTGAGGCCTCCGAACCAGCGCTGTTGACTAGCCCAGGGTCACCCAGATGGCTTCATGGAGGAGGGCTGAAATCAAGCCCGGTCTTCCCAGATAAGAATCTGGCTCCCTAACCATTAGAACAAACCTGACAGTCCTCCCACTGCCAGACCACCAGTAGAATGAAGAATCCTGCCAAACCCCTTCCAGCCATGCAAGAGCTGCTGAAGGGGCTTGGCCTTCTTGAGGTGATGGAGAAGATCTGGTGGGAGTTGTTACAAGCAGAATAAGTGGAGTATTTGCAAAAGAGAGGAGGAGAATGAATTAACAGATTCCTTTGCCACTTGTTATGAAGGGCCAGTTGAGGAAAGGAAATTGTGGCCCCAAGAAGAGATCAAATTTCTCCAGCTGCCCCACCACCCTAAAAATGGCATGACTGAAAAATGTTCAACCAAATAAATAAATAAATGAGGTGATACAAAACTAAACCAACAGAACATTGTGTAAGCACTGGGAGATCAAAGAGGAGGAAAATCCCACTTTTTCATATAAAAACAAACATATGCTTAAAAATACTGCTGAGTAGCTATGCCCTAAATCCAATGTACTGCATTTTAATGTCCTCAGAATTTAGAAGTTTTCACCTCCTCCTCCTCTTCCTCCTCAGAACTTTTAGATTTATAATGCAAATTTCTTTAAGCTTTCCATATCAATAAAAGCAGCTTTTCATTTCCATATAGTTTTAGACTTACAAAACAACAGGATGAAGAGTAAAATGTGTTGTTTTTGCTTCCCTAATACAACGTTTATGGTTTTTCATGAATCCTTTAATGTGTAATCACATAGACAGAAGTCTCAGGGCAGTTAACAACAACTTTTATTTTTAAGTTTAACATTTAAGTTAATTAATCCAATAAGTTGGTGATATTAAAAAAAACCCCATGGCCTAAGTGACAGCAGAAGACAACTGGGAATTGTGTGAAATGTCAAATGACTCAATCTAACTTATGTATGCAGTTAGTCTTTCATATACAAAAACCCTTCCTGCACTTATCTTTAATCAGGAACAAGAGGCTGTGAGATCCTCTTCTGAGCACCATCAGTCTTCATCAGGGATCCCCAACCACTGGTCCGTGGACCAGGACCGGGCCATTGGGGTTTTTTGCTGGTCCACGGTGCCTCCATAATCCTGCCCCATACGACCAAAGCCCCGCCCCTTCCTCACCCCCACCCCACCCCCATCCCACCCCACCCTGCTGGGCCATGGAAAAATGGTCTTGCTTAAAGATAGTTCCTGGTGCAAAAAACCTTGGGGACCACAGGTCTACATGATAATGTGGATCTGTGAGACCCTGTGCCCCCTCCTCCCAGTATGTTCTATCTGCATTAGATGGAGTGTAATCCTGATCAGGGAGATCAGAATCCATGGTAGATCCATTTAAGCAGGTCTACTGGCAGCCCAGCAGGTCTTGACCCAAACAAGAAGGCATGCAGAAAGCACACTTCTATGTTTGGGGCCACTGGGGGACCCATTTTGACAGTGCACCAAAGTGCATCACCAAAATAGGTTCCCCAGTGGCTCCAAGGCTAGGAACCTTGTTCCCAGTCCTTTGGGGCACTCAGAGCCCAGTCCCAAAGGTTGTGCAAGCTTCATGGCCAGGCTAGGGGCAGGATTGAACCAGAGCCATTGTGTAGACAGCCTGGGTGCTTCAAATCCACTGGTTCAGGCCATGGAAAGGTAAGTGCAAAAAAAGACCTAAAGGAGGATGCCATGTATGTGCAGACGGGCAATTTATTCCAGCAACTGAATACTAGAATGTTAAACCTTGTTTTGTTGTATGTGGGCTTTGCTTCTACTGTAGGCTGTTCATAGTCACAAATTAGGCTGATTGAAATGGCACCTCGAGAAGGGATATGAAATTGCAGAAAGTGCAAATAGTGAAATTACCATAGCTACCTAGGCTAAATCTTCAGAGTGGGAATCTGCCTTTTTTGAAAATCTGCCAAGTTAATTTATTTATTCTTGTTATCAATAGGGGCTAAAGGAACTCAGGGGGAATGGAAAATAATTTCTAAGCACTCAAAGAAATACTCAGTCTTTTGGATTCAATGTATAACAGGCTCTTGAAGGGGGGCATCTGGACATCTCTTCGCTCTTTCTTCCCTCTCATGCATGTATCACTTCCATCTACTTTGTCTTCAAAGGTAATGGGGACATTTTCGGTGAGCAATGTTAAATGGGCTGCCAAGAATAGATCTGAATCATCCCTGAATGCTCTTTGTTTATGTACATCTGAACTGGTCCTTGAGGGTAGAAGAAAATGTTTTATACATTGTTTCCTTCTTTTCCTGAAGTGCCTTTTAATCTCATATGCCATAGCAAATATCACTCAAATCAAGACTAGACATTCACAATGTCTTGGATAACCAAATAATTCTCATCCTTGTTTGTGCTTAGAAGTATCAAGGCTCTTGAGACCCATCTGTGTCCCTTTCTGCACAGACCTTAATGCAGATTAATGGTTTGTGTAGTAATACATCTAGGCCTCCAGATTTGCACATTAATGCAGATCTAAGAGGCCACGTGCTCCATTGGTACAGCAGCATCTGCTTTAGATACAGCCTGATCCAGTTTAAGGAAGCCTTTAACCTGGATCACCGGTAGACCTGTATGATTAGGTCTACCAGCAGATTAGGGGCCTTTTCCCACTAGGGCTTAGAACCCTTCTAAGACCCCATTTGGAACCCAATTAGAACCTGATTGGTACCAGTCGGGAAGGTCCTGTCCCTACCTGGACCCCAATGAAGGCCCCATCTGCAAGGCCCTGTCCCCACAAGGGCAAGGGAAATCTGGATTTAATGGGTCCTTCAAGCCCTTAAATCCGGATTTCATGTGGACCTGATTAAAGGTATCCACAATGGGGTCTTCAGGCATCTTCAAGATTCAGATCTCCAGGAGGACCCGATCTCAAAGATCTGGATCTTGAAGATCCGGATCTTTGACTGTGCATGGAAAAAGTGGGGAGAAGTCCTGATCCAGAAGGCAGAAGGCATGCCTCCCATGTGCTTGAGGTGTAGACTCTAAGCTTGCATGAGCTTCAAGGCTTGTCTGGATCTACTGTTTTTAAACTGTTTTTGTATCATTAAAAAAAAATTATTATCATGCTGGATTTTTAACACTTGTACTGGTTTTAGTATTGTTTTATACAGTTTTGATATGTTTGTTTTTAAATGTTGTGAGCCACCCAGAGACCCTTGGGTATGGGGCGGGATATAAATATAAATAAAATAAATAAATCAGTGCCATTGGTGCAGATGGTGCTGATCCTGATCATGCCTTCCCATGGTGGGGATCAGTGAGCTTGGCTATTCTGGATCTACTGATCCCAACTACAAGCAGGGATGTGAAAACAGAGCCTATGATGAGCCCAAAGTTATAAACAGAAGTTTCTGTGCCAGCATGATCAGGCAACTGCCCAGCCACTGAGCTTTCTCTTCCCCAGACAGACTCAGGGAGCTATTATCCTGATGGAGGAGGTCTTGGTAGGACTATTTATTTCATTCCAGCCACATTTAAAAGCGAACTAGCTTCTAAGGCAAATGGAATGTGGAAAAAGATTAGTATTTGGATTTGCACACTTTTCCAAAATTGGTAACATGATTTGAATTTTTGAACACAAAAACTAGCATTTTTTTCAGAGAAAATTCACTTAAAAAGTGTGATGGGGAAACTACCTACAATATACTTTAGGTGAAAGAATACATAAAAATACAACAGTTAATGTGGAATTTGGAAATGTATGAATGGACGGTCAATATACGAGAGATTTAAGGGGGAGGGACCATGGGGTGGGGGGTAGGGGTTATGCTGGGTTATAGATGGTTAGGGGGAGGGATAAAGGGAAGTGGTAGGAATTTCAGTCAAATATTAATGGCTCATTCTGGAATACTTCACTGGGGCTCTTGGAGGCTCACACCGGCAAAGCTGATGTTGATATACTGTTTGAATGGGCTTATTTTTTCTTTGCAAGTTGTATTGGTTGATGTTTTAGACTGTGCTGCATTATGTTTATATGATGTAACATCTGGGGAAAGAGGGGGAGGTTTTTATTGCAACATACATCAATTGCTGTTCTGTCATTTGTTCCAATTCTTGGTGACTGTTTGTACAAATAGGTATGAATTTAGACATTCATGGCCGAATCAAATAGGGCCTACATTCATAGACCCTATTTATCCTCGAGTCGGATTATCTGGTATTCATTGGTTGAAGTTTTGACAGATAACAGATGCCCCTGGGGCCCTCCTCCCTGGGCCGTCCACCCCCATTCCATGGTCTCCCGGTGCCCCACTTACCTTGTGCCGCCTCCGCCGCCACTGCTGCCTCCACCTCATCCTAGGCTTTCTGGTTCTCTGTGCTCGGCTCTCTCTGGGGAGGCTGCAATCGCAGTCATGTCCCTGGGCCCATTTTGGTGCTCTTTGGAGGCTGAAAAGGCACTTCCAGGTCAGCGTCGCATGATCCCCAGATTTAGGTAGGTTGCGTATGCTCTAAGCATCTGGAAGTGTGGAAGCTTAGAGCATACTAGTGCAATACCTCCTACTTGATTGAGGCATAATGCAAATTTACCCTATGACTTCCATTTGTAAGATATTGTATGTGTGCAGTTTCCACACTTCCCCCGCCAAAACAGACACATGAATACACACAAATCCATTTCAACAAAATTTGCTCCAACCTAAATGTGCACACTTTTGCCTACTGTAAATAGATATAGTGTGGATCTTTACATTTATTTTCAATATAATAGATTCTTACATAACATGTCTAAAGAAAACCTGATTTGCCAAGGTGCAGTGCTGATTTTCAAAAGGCATTCTATAGCTTAATTAGTCTAACTTGTGGCTAAATTACAGCCACTCACTTTAACAGGTCATTTGATGCACTGAGTGAAATCAATGTTGGGTTCTGAATTAGCCATTACAATTCAAGGAAGAAATACTGGGAGCGATTGGCAGTGATCCAGCTCAACTGTTAACTCACTACTTTCAGTGGCAAATTGGAAACTGAACTGTAAAGAAACATTGTTCACTTACCTCTGCCTGCTGGCTCCTTTCGTGATTGTTCAGCACATGTGTGTAAAACAACAACAACAAAAGGAAGTAGGTGGGACTTAGCTGACATCCAGGTATTTGCAGGAGGAACAATCATGGAAGAAGCTGGCTGGGTTGTTGAGAGGTGATGGCATGATCTTTGGAGCTGTGATTGCCATCTGAAGGAACCCTTTGCTTCCTGAATATTATATTTATAACCCACCTTTCCTCCAAGGGTTTCAAAGTGGCATAGTATTCCACCCCATGGAACACTGTGAAGTTAGCCTGAGAGGCAGTGACTGAACAGAACACCAACAGATGCTACATATTCAGTAAAACTCCTCTCAGCTCCTTGTTCCTCTTCATAATCTGCAGAATCTAGATGAACCCAGGTAAGTATTCCCCCATTGCAGAAGCCCAGTAAATGTGTAGTAGCCTTTACAAACTCTAGGCTCTGTAGTAGACTTTACAAACTCTAGGCTCTCTAACGATGTTGCATGGATATCTCCCATTTTGGTATCCCGACAGTGATTGGTAACAGAATAGTCTAAGCTGGTAAACTTTTTGATTACCATGTTTAATTATTTTGGCCAGAATTATTTTTGCAGGCACAGGAAACGTCTGCAGAAGTCAGCCATTTTGGAGGGATCTGTAAAAGTAGGGCCATGCCGTCTGACTCAAAGATCCCACATGAGCCATTTTTCTACAAGCAAAATGGGGCAGGAGAGCAGGTCACTGTTGGGCTGTGTTGTTCACACTTATGATGTTCAGTCTACTTTCAGCATGAAAGAACACACCAGCAGAGTGACAAGCTGACTTCTTCCAGCATTATTTAACTCAGAAAATCCACCTTTGAGTTAGACAATGCAGAAGGAAAATTATTTATTTTATTTATTTAGAAAACCTATATCCAGCTCCCTTCACCAAATGGTCCCAGGCCGGGTTACAATGAGATTAAAACATATAAAATGGTAAAACATAATTTAAAAATATATATTGTTCACTTTGCTGATGTGTTCTTCCATTCTGAAGGTGGACTGAAGCTGGATTAAAGCTTAGGTGTGAACACAGACTAAAAGAGTGTTTTCTCCTGCTCTGTCATTAAAAAGCAATTGTGGAAATGGATATAGAGACATGCCATCCCTGTGAGGATTCCCATGGCACAATTTCAGTGCCCTGCTATAGTGATTGTCATGGAAACACTGAGAATTTGGGCACAGTGATGAGCTGTTTGCTCTAGTATATGAATAAGTGTCAGGCCCCAGAGCTCTTGGCCTAGAGGTTAGGGAGCCAGACTCTTATCTGGGAATATGGGGCTCGATTCCACCCTCCCCCATGAAGCCAGCTGGGTGACCTTGGGCTAGTCACAGGTATCTTCTGAGCTCTTACAGTCCCACCTATCTCACAGGGTGTTCTGTTGTGGGGGAGAAGAATAGAAAAGCTTTGTCAGCCACTTTGAGTCTCCTTAAATGGGTGAGAAAAATGGGGTAGAAAAGCCAACTCTTCTTCTTCTTCTTCTTCTTCTTCTTCTTCTTCTTCTTCTTCTTCTTCTTCTTCTTCTGCCCACCTGTCTGGGTTTCCTACCCTACTAAGGAGCTGTGCAGCAATGATATATCTAGGGAAATGTGTCTTACATTTTGCAATTCATATACTTTTATCTGGCCAAATTCTTAGCCTTTATACTCAGCCCAGTTTTTAACAATTCAGATCGACTGCTTCCTGGGCTGCTAATATTATATCACTTGGTCTGATATTTTCACTAGTAATTTAATTCAACAGCAATAGTAGCTGAGCGTATGACATATAAAGCATTTGATGATAATGTACTGTCTGTGCATTTCAATTGCAGAGTGTGATACCTCTAACTGTAAAATATTAAATGAGGCCGTCCTTTGCTCTGCACACCCAGAGTAGAGTAATCTTTTCCTGCAGATTCAGGCCTGTCTTTGAAAATATAGGTCTTTTGTATCCCATTGGGGTGTAGGTGTGCGTACACACACACACACACACACACACACACAAATGTTCTGGGGATTTAGAATATTTATTAAGCACCTAAATTGTTTAGATTCTACATCCCATGCCTTAGTCCATGTTAAAGCCTGAAAATTTTCCAAAATGGATTATTGGCCCTTAAAATGGATTAGAGCTGGGATGGGAACACTGCAATGACCTATATGGTACTTTTGAGCTTTTTTTTTTTTAAGTGTGCAAATACCGACGCAGTTTTTCAACAAATCTTGCAGTCTCTCTTGCACTATTATGGCTATTTTACTTGAAAGAGACTTTAACATAACATTATTCAAGCTGCGGTTACACCTTTACTTTAATCCTTCTCCAGCCCAAATTCCAGCCCATTTGATTACATCTTTAAATGCAGGGGGGGCGGGGTTTCCCTGGATTTTTGGGTTTCCTTCATTTGGGCCAACACAACATTAACGTTTTAATCCCCTTGCACGAGGCCATGTTCCATCTCTCCTGCTGCCCAGAAAATGATACCTATGCAAGCCTCCGCTCTGATTCTTGTCCCTCCCCCTGCCATGACAGTCCTTCCACTGCCCGGTTGTCACAATCTCCCTTCCCCTCCCTCCCTCTTGCCTTGATTCCTTTCCCTGTCACTGAATCTGCCTTCCCACACCTCCCTCTTGCCCTGATTTCCTTGATTGCCATCATAATGGTCTACCTCCACCCACCCAAATTTCCCTCCCTCTCTCTCTTGCCCTGACTTTCCTCAACTCGTCACCGCTGCCATCTCCCTCCTCCAGTCCCACCTGTGACCTCACTCCCTTTACCCTCCCAGAACAGCTTCCCCTCCAGCTAAGCATTTCCTCCACCTACTTACCAACTGAGGATTACCAGCAACAGCAGCATGAAGGTGTAACTGAGCCGTTCCGGGCCTAAAATGGCTTGGATACAGCTGCCTTCCTGCAAGCGGCCCCCGCCTTCTCAGATGTTGCCTAATTATAAACTAGCTGCAGCACATGAAATTGTGCACCACAAGCTACCTAACCTTTACCCCATGTGATTGGTAACCTATCTGGAAGCATCCAGCTGGAAACCATCTGCACTCTTCCTGGTCAGGAGGCCATCTGAGCTGCCACGCAAGTGCACTGGCAGTTCACATGACTCCCTCATGCAAGTGCACTTGTGCAGAGCATCAGCATCGCCATAGGCATGGTGATCGGGCATGCACAGTCATACAGGGCACCAGATTGAAGATGGCAGTGCCCTGTGGAGAATGGCTGCATGACCACCATCTTCAGTCTGGTGCCCTGTATGACGGTGCATGCACCAGGCTATTGTTGACTAGCGTTTACAAGTGCAAACGCTAGTCAACATTAGTTTCTAACATACCTGAAGTGTAAAAATGTATCTGGTAGGGGTGTGCATGAATACAATTTTTGGGATTCAGTTCGAATAGACTATCCAGAAATTTGATTCGATTTGAATCTTTAAAATTTGAATTTACCCAAATTCAATTCAAATTAAGCAAATTAGAATCTATTTGTTTGAATTTTTGGTTCAAATTTGCACATACACATGTCGACATTCGTAGGTGCCCATACACATCATTACACATCCCGTACGCATCCATACGCATCTGTACACATTTGTATGCATCCTGTATTTATCACGTATGCAACCCGTTTTTGTCCTGTATGGTCTGTGCAAATGCGTATGGATACGGGAAAGATGCATACGCGCAAATACGCATCATGTACAAACCTGTACACATTCGAATGTCTGAATAATTCAAACAAATAGATTCAAAAATTCAAAATTCATTCAAATGTTTAAATTCAAATTTATGGACATTAGATTCAAATCTGAATGTCAAAATTCGGATGGATTCAATCAAATTTTGAATGTCTTTGAATATTCATGCACATCCCTAGTCTCCGGTTGTGAGAGGGGCTGCATGGCAGGCTGAAAAGTTCTGCAAGCGTAGCTTCTTCCTGCTCCTTAGGATAAAAAAACTAAGTGGAGGTATACAGCTTGCATGCCTGACACCACTTCCAGGTGTGCTGACATTGTGGGCCACTTCCTGTGTTAGGTAATGGATACGCCATCCAGTGTCCTGTACACTTTGAAGACTGTTCCACACAGTTGTGGCAGGGCCACAGATAGCAGGAATAAGTGCTCATAGAGTGCTTATTCCTGCTCTCGTGCTCAAGTCCCTCTAACTTAGAGGCTCTACCTAGGCATCCATTTTAGTAGCCATTGGCACACCTGTCCCCCTTAAATTTGTCTAACTCTTTCTTAAGACAATCTAGGCTGGTTGCTGCTACCATCTCTTCCAGTTTTAAATTCCATAGACCGGTGATGGCCAACCTATGACACGTGTGTCACAGGTGACACGCCAAGCCCTTTTGGGTGACACACCTGGTCCCCCTGGCATCTGGGCGTGTAGTGCTTGGTTGTTCTTGAAGTGTACGAAATACCAACTTTCAATTGAAGTTTCAGTGACAAAAGTCACTAATGTAAAGAATATTTGTTTTTGCTTTTAATAAAATACATATATCAAAAATATAACTTTACTAGAGCTACAATTATCACAAAATTATGGATATTTCTAGATGTGACACAACACCCAAGTTAAGCTAGGTTTTCTTGCGAATTTTGACACACCGAGCTCAAAAGGTTCGCCATCACTGCCATAGACTGATGGCCATCTGGGTGAAAAAAATGCCCCTTATTGGTCCTAACTATCCTGCCCATCAATTTCATAGAGTGCCCCTCCCCCGATTCTAGTATTGTGTGTCAGAGAAAAAATTCTTTCTATCCACATTTTCACACCATGCATAATGATATATATATTACTTGCTTTCCTCTCCTTCCATATAATTTCCTCTCCTTCTTCTGATTCCACTCCTTGTGCTCTGTGCTTGTTTTAGATCCTATCCTCTTGAAATATGAACGCCATGTACCTGATCTTTGTAAAGAGCCATACACATGAACCTTGCACACAAATATTACTTTGTTCTGAATGGCTTAATGGAAAAAAAAATATTGTGAGATAGCAAGCTATTTGCAATGTATTCTGAGTGTCGTTTATTAAACAGATAATGGGAACAGCATATACAGTACCTTTCCTGTTCTGTCAGTTCAATAAGTTTTGCTTTCTCGGTAATGAGTTAACTTCCAGCTCATCTCTGACTCTACTTCAGGGTAGCTTTTGATCTGAAATCTCTCACGAGAAGTAGTTCACATGCATTTTAGAGGTCAGTCTTGATGTTTGTGGAGGGAAACGAGCTTATGTTACTTGACAAGTATGCAGTGACTTTTCTTTCACATCCCCCTGGGGCTCAATCTTTAGTCCTGACTCTTGAAAGCAAGCTTGCAGTGGAGTTCCCCAACCCATCGCGGAGTAATTATACTTGGTGTTCCAACTCCTCTGTCATTTTTCAGTAATAGCTGATGCCCGACCTATGAATCAAGTTGAGTTCACCTTGAAACTACCCATTCATCTATTTAGATGAGTAAGAAAATGAACAGTAGCAATCAGAAATCCAGGCTGCAAAGAAAGAACACATTTGAGAACAAACAATTCAGTTTTCAGACTAACTGCAGCCTCCATTCTCAGCAGAAATGACTTTATAAAAAGAAAACAATATCAGCTTCATTGCTCAGATGAGGAGTCTTTTTCAGTGATCAATCACAGCTAGTGCTACAATGCTCAATCAGCTTTCAGAATCTCAAAAACTTTTGATGTAGCAGAGGAAGGTAAATCTGGTACTGTCTAGTCTGTATCCTTTTAGTCTCCAAGGCTTTCTTTAATCTTTTTTTTATTTTTATTTTATTTTTTTGGCTTCATAGTTCACACAGATGAATGCATGAACCTTAACAGGTTGACAATGTTTGCTTTATAAATCCCTACAAAATACTTTGGTGCACAGATCGGGGCATGCATCTTTGGGCCAAATCACACTTAACATGCTATACTGATAACTAGGGATGTGCACCATTTTATTTTATTTTATTTTATTGCATTCAAATTTGAATTTAATTAAATATCCAAACATTCAACTTTATTCGAATGTGTAGAATCTGAGTGCAACAAAATCTGATTCGAATAGAATACATTTGGATCTATTTGTTTGAATGTTAGATTTGAATCTGAAGACACGAATGTTGACAACATTTGTATGTGTTATACATATCTGTACACATTTTGTATGCATCCCATTTTATCCCATTTTTGTCCCGTAATATCAGTGCAAATTTGAATGTGTAGACGTTCTATTTGAATTCAAATGTCCACATTCAATCAAATTTTGAATGTTTAGAACATTTATGCACATCCCTACTGGTAATATCCTGCTGAAGTTAAGACAGGGTGAACTGGGATACCTTTGCACTTCAAAAGGCTGGGGCAATCCCAAACTGACCACTACTACTTGAAGTGCAGATGGTCAGTCCCAGCCCAGCAAGATCACTATGGCAATGGCCACAGCAACCTCTGGCGAACAGTGGAATGTTGTCATGGTGATTGTGATGTGGCTTGCATTAACTTCACATAACCAAACTCACTTTGCCAGTAAACTGGCTGCCAGAATTGTGAGCACTGAGAGCTTCAGCAGTTAAGTGCTCTTTGGTGACTTCTGGACTTCACAAGGGTGTTGATGACATGAGGTTTACTTGTGGAGGGCAACCTGTTGGAGGTGTTGTTCCTAGGTGTCAATAGGGACTTCTAAAACATTATAAGGCTGTTTAGACAGGCCAAGGGCAAAATCCCCAGAAATGTCTGGAGCAGAGTTGAATAAAAGACATCAGGTAGATCCTACCATTGTGATCCTTTGAGTTCTTGGTAAAGAAGGGGTTTGGGTGGTGGTGGTGGTTTGGTTAAACTTATGAGAGTCTTGACAATAATTTTGTGTGATCTTTATGAGTATGGGCAAGCTCTTAAATAAACTCTGTTCTCAGGAGGCCAGCAGAAATAGAAAACACACAGTCTTCAGTTTAAAATGAATTACCCATTGTGCCTTTCTTTAGCTTGTAAATTTCCCTTTGTTCCAATAATATATAGAGATCAGAAAGTATTGTCTCACTTCTTGGCTGACACGATTCTGTGACTTCTTCTGGCCACCCATTGCCAGGCCTGAGGGGCACTCCTGGGCTTATCTGGACATAGGACAAGCTCCTTCAATGATCAGGTCACTTAGGACTCCCTGAGGACAGTCAAGTACCCAGCCACATCCATTTGTTGTTTTCCCATGCAGGGCTGACTTCTGGTAGTCCCAAACAACACAATCACAGAAGACGTTTGCCAGGCATTTAGGTAAGAATCACTAGGGGAGTGCACAAATGCAATTTTCATCATTCAATTCAAATCGGAAATCTGAAAATTCAAATCGTTTTGAATGTTTAAAATACGAATGTATTCACATTCAATTTGATTCAAATACATTCTTATCTATTCATACATACATTCAATTTGTATTTGAAGATACAAATGTCAACAACATTTGTATGTGTCTGTACACATTTGTGTGAATACTGGCACCATTTTTACCCCGTACGCATCCTGTTTTCGTCCCATATGTATCCGTACAAATGCGTATGGATATGAAAAAGATGTCTATGGATCCATACATAATGCATACATATCCGTACACATAAAAATGTCTAATTCATAAAAATGATTCCAAAGATTCAAAATTTGTTCAAATGTTAAAATACGAATGTATAGACATTCAATTTGAATTCAAATGGTCGAATTTGAATGGATTCGATCAAATTTTGAATTTTTAAACTATTCATGCACATCTCTAAGAATCACTGCCATGGAAAACCCACCCTCACTACCAGATTTCCCGTAATAGCAATATGGGTTTTTGTGTAAATAACCCAGGACTATATTGGGAATGCAACAGATATGCATGATGTATCTAATATAGTCCCAAGGCAATTGTGGGTTTTGCCCCATGTCTGGAGGCACGTCTTTTCATGTTTTCTGGACTCTGGGGGGGGGGGGGCTACATTAAGAAAAATAGTGAAAAGACACCTTTAAATTCTGTGTGTTTTTTACCACATTCAGTTAGCAAGAACAAGTTATTAGCTCAAATATGTGCAAAAGGAGATGAACTACTTTCAACTTTCAGTTTTCACATTGTCATCTGCAAGGAGAAGATTCATGACTATTTCTTCAAAAGAGAAGGTTTTGACATAGTTTTCTGCATGGCCACCCTAAATTATGATCTATGTCTATCCTTTGAATAACAGTTTTCACATAACCTTGACTCTTCACTTCTATTATAGTTTTTTTAAAAAAATAATTCAACTGCAAAACCCTACTCATGTCTACTCTTAAATACGTCTCAGTCACTTCAATGAGACTTACATCCAGGTAGGGGTATATACAGGTACACGGTTATGTTCATCATATAGTTGGTGGACGCAAATACTCTTTAGCTCAGTCTTTTTCCAAGGACTAGATTGACCTCAGATTGGCTCTGGTCCTCCACAATATGACAGTGAGCTTTCATCCTCATTACACAACAGAAGCATCAGATGGGGGAGAGGAGGAGGAGGAGGGTTGGTTTTCTTAGAAAACTATTCTAGTAGCAGAGTTGCAGTTAAAGAAACAGACTAGATTCATTTATTTCTTGTTTTATACTTGTGAGATTTAGAAGTTATTTACAATTGTTATACATGTCTAGAGTAGGGATGTACACAAACAGGTTCTTTGTATCAAACTGAATGTAAGAAAATTCATATTCATTTGAATAGATCACCCTCAAATTATAGTAGAATTATATTAGATACAAATGTATTCGTATGAATTTGTACAAATATCCGATACAAACGCAAACTTATCCATATGTATCTGATACGTATCCTGTAACATATTCGCTCTGAAAGCGTCAAAATCTGCCCTGAATCCGCTTTGAATCTACTCTCAATCCATGTTGAATGCAGTCTGGATCTGTAAGGGAGTAGGGGAAAGCCAAGGGTCAGACTACCCATGAAGACCAGTGGAAAAGCATGTTCTGATTAGCTGCTAAGAGATCCACAATGAACAGGATGTTCATACTACCAGTGCAAGTATTCATTCATTCTTTCTTTCTTCGTTCAGTTTTTTATACCACCCTATACTGTAGTTCACAGCAAGATAAAAATTCAATAAAAGCATGATCGATGAGCAGCCATGCAAACACTTCAAAAGTTGAGGAATGTGGGGGCTATCACTGCTCTTGCCATGTGGCAGAATGACAAATTGTACTTACGTGAAGGTTCATTTTCGACGGGGTCCCGAAGTTGGTTACTGTAGGGTTGATCTCCCCCTCCTGCCTCTTCTTGACCGAGAGGGAGGAGCTTTTCCCTTGGGTATATAACCCCTGCTCCTCCCACATTCCCCAGTTAATCTCGAGACTAAGTTCCTGGAGACTGATAATCAAGGTCTATAGACCAAATCCTAATGATATTGTATGCAGGGTGGGAAACCAACTTCGGGACCCCGTCGAAAATGAACCTTCACGTAAGTACAATTTGTCATTTTCCGACGGGGTCCTACTCAGTTGGTTACTGTAGGGACGTACCAAAGCAACTCGTCCCTCGGGTGGGTAGTGTCAACTCAATTTACCTTTGCTTTACCTGATTACAAGGCGTGCTGCAGGACTCGACGCCCAAACACTGAATCCGCCGATCGATACTGATCCAGCTTATAATGCTTAGTAAAGGTTGACGGTGTGCTCCATACGGCAGCTTTACATATTTCTTGAAGAGAGGCTTGCTTGGCAAACGCTGCCATCGTCGCTGCACTACGTGTAGAGTGCGCCCATACCTTGCCAGGAGCACGAGCATTCTTTGCTTGATATGCCAGAAGTATACATGACTTTATCCAGGATGCCAGGACTCTGGAAGAGACCTTGGTCCCCAAGCTGGTAGGATGGAATGAAACAAATAAGGCGGATGTTTTGCGAATGTCTTTTGTCCGGATAATGTAGGACTTTAAAGCTCTTCTGGCATCTAGAGTATGCATATCTCTCTCCACTGGATGAGAGGGTCCTGGGCAGAGAGAAGGTAAATGAATTTCCTCGGAACGATGAAAACTTGAATTAACTTTTGGCACAAAGGTTGGGTCTAGGCGCAGGATTACTGAATCCGGAGTAAACTGGCACAGGGATTCTTCCACTGATAGAGCGGCGAGATCAGATACTCTTCTCGCCGATGTCATTGCAGTGAGAAAAAGGACCTTAAACGACAATAATTTTAACGAAATATCTCGGATTGGTTCAAACGGGGCTTTTTTAAGCGCGGAAAGTACCAAATGAAGGTCCCAGTTCGGATATCTATGTACCACTGCAGGAGTGGATGTTTTCACTCCTCTCAAAAATTTTTTGATATATTTATTAGCAGAAATATTGGGGCACGGAAAAAATTCCAGAACTGCTTGTAAAGCGCAAACTTGCCTTTGCAGGGTGTTGTAACGTAGACCCTTGCGAAGCCCGTCCTGCAAAAACGCTAATACCTGCTTAATGGTTGGATGTGCAGGGTTTACGCTCCGCGTAGAAGCCCAAGTGTAAAATTTTTTCCATGTGGTATTATATATCCTATTGGTAGAAGGCCTTCTGGATTTTAACATGGTCTCTATAATGGCTGACTCAAACCCTAAGGCTTGGAGACGCCTCCGTTGAGTCTCCAGGCCGTCAGAGCTAACCAAGATGGGTCCGGGTGGATGACTGACCCCTGGACTAGAAGATCCGGCCTGGGAGGCAGCTTCCATGGTGGCTCCACTAGCATTTGCTTTAGTAAGGGGAACCAGACCCTGCCCGGCCAAAACGGGGCTATCAGTATCACCGATGCTCCTTCCCTGCGGACTCGACGAAGGAAGCGAGGCAGTAGCGGCCATGGGGGGAAGGCATATAGGAGCCCCCTTGGCCAAGGTGCAGAGAGGGCGTCTGTGTGTAGAGCCTTCGGGTCGCGATGTTGTGCAATGTAAGTGGGCAGAAGATGGTTGTCTGCTGACGCAAAAAGGTCTGCTACCGGCCATCCCCATTTGTTGACTATGGCGGCGAACACTTCTCGATTTAACTGCCACTCGTGCTGCGATATTTTTGCTCGACTTAGCGAATCCGCCACGGTGTTCAAGACGCCCTGCACATGAATGGCACAGAGAGATGTTACATTCTGTTCTGCCCATTCAAAAAGGTCGTAAGACAGAGCCATAAGGGCTCTGGATCTAGTGCCACCTTGTCTATTAATGTGGGCCTTAGCCGTCATATTATCTGTGGCTATCAACACATGAGAATGCTGAATGAGAGAGGCAAACCCCTTCAAAGCTAAGAAAATGGCCTTGAGTTCTAACCAGTTGATTTGATGACGAGAATCAACAGGACCCCATTTTCCCTGAAGAGTGCGGCCTAATGAGTGGGCTCCCCACCCAGATAGGCTAGCATCACAAGTGATGAGGACTCTAGTAGGGTCTGCTATGGGAACTCCCTTATTCAAATTTTCGTTCTGGGCCCACCAAGAAAAAGACTTGCGTGTTCTCAGTGATAGAGCTACCCGGACAGGTATTGTCTTAGAAATATGATAAGACCAAGGTAATAACTCCCATTGAAGCGGTCTGTAATGAATGGGGGCCCATGGCACCAACTGTAAGAATGAAACCATTTTGCCAAGTAGAGAAGCAAGGTCCAAAATACCTGGTCTTACCGTACGTCTAACACGACGGAGGGTAAGCTGAAAAGATAGTAACCTATCCTGAGACGGAAAAATTAAGTCCCTACGGGTGTCTATAAATGACCCCAAATGTGTAATAGTTTGAGAAGGAATTAACGAACTTTTTTCCTTGTTAATGACGAACCCATGGTTTTCCAACACGTAAATTGTTTCTTGTAGACCCCACCGCGCCGAATGCGGGGAGGATCCTATCAAGAGCAAATCATCAAGGTAGGCATAGACGGCCACTCCCCTTACCCGTAAAAGTTGTACCAAGGGCGCTAGCACCTTGGTGAACACACGGGGGGCGGAGCTAAGTCCGAATGGGAGGACCTTATACTGAAGGTGGCACCCTGCCACCTGAAACCGTAAATATTTCCTGTGGGCAGGAATAATGGACACATGGTGATAGGCATTCTTTAAGTCAATGCTCAGCAACCAATCCCCTTTGTGGATAACAGATCTTAAAGAAGAAAGCGACTCCATCCGGAAGCTTTGCTGTCTAATAAATTTATTCAAAAATTTTAGATCTAGAATGGCTCGCCAAGTCCCCAACTTGCGAGGTACCAAAAAGATGTTAGAGTATACTCCCTTCCCTTGTTGGGAAGCAGGTACAGGCTCAACCGCAGCCATATCCAATAACTGTTTAACTTTGGCCAACAGGGCCGCTTTTTTTGACTTGTCAGAAGGAACCTTTGTAATAACAATTCTACCCCTGGGAACTTGTTTAAACTCTAAAGCATAACCCTTTGTTACAACTGAAATGGCCCATGAATCCGAGACATTCTGCGACCAGGTTTCATGAAACAAGGAGAGTCGTCCCCCTACTGGGGGAGACTCATTCAACAGTCAGGATGAGTAGTGCTGCTGTTTTCCGCCACGGAAAGAGCGATTGTAGGTTCCCCTGCCCCTTTGTGCTTGCGATCCTGACGATTGGGGATAGCTGCGTTGATAAGAACCTCCCCATGAGCTCTGCGCCCTGTCCCTTTGCCGGTAACTAGGCCTATTCTGGGACGAGGACTGTCTAGGGAAAGATCTTCTAGAATAGGACTTCCTTTCTTTCCCCTTGGATGAACCTTGAGTTGCTGGGGCAGAGGGTAGGATCATCTTTTTACTTTTTGATTCGATCAGAAAGTCCTTTAAAACTTCTTCTCCGAACAACTGGCCCCCACGGAAGGGCAAGGATACAACTCGCATCTTGGAGGCAAAGTCTATGTTCCAGTGCCTAAGCCATAAAATACGACGTGCACCCACGGAGGAGGCTAGAGTCCGGGCGTTAAGTTGAAAAGCATCCAGAGATGAATCGGCGCAAAAGGCCAATGCATGTCTAATTTCCTTCATAAGGGCTTTAGAATCCTTAGAGAGGCCTGGATCCGTCAGTATCTGGTCTGTCCATTTTAAGGCTCCCCTAGCAAACAGAGAGACGCTGGAAGAGACCCTAGCTGCAAGAGCTGAGGATTCAAAATCACGTTTTAAAAGTGTTTCTTGCTTGCGTTCCACAGCATCTTTCAAATTAGCCAGTCCCTGCTGGGGAAAAACATGATTTGATACAAGTTGGAGCACAGGCTGGTCCACTGTAGGCACCTCCCATAATTTTTCGTCACTATCAGGTGGTGCAAACATCTTTACTACAGATGCAGGTAACTTTTTTGAAGAACACGGGGCCTCCCAGTCTCGCTTGAGCAGCCTTTGAAAGGCTGCCGGACAAGGAAGAGATGAGTGCTCCAAGGGAGGAGGAAGTAAGAGGTCTTCAGCCTCAGCAGCTTCTTTGGACTTTTCCCCTTTATCAGATTTTTGAAGGTTGAGGTCAACCATCACCTCCTCTATCATTTGAGGATAGACAGATAAATCAAAAAGTTTTCGGCTTGAAGCAGAGGATGGTTCGCGATCCGGATCCTCTGACTCTGAATGGGACAACTCAGAATCTGACTGAGGTAGCTCTCCCTCTTCAGCAGGAGCTTGGCCAAACGCACGAGCAAGGTCAGCATGTGCTCGTGCCGTGAGAGACATGGACTGCTGGGAATATTCTGATCCCTGCTCAGAAGGAACATCAGATCCCGGGGACTGGGCCCTAGGTGATTCTTCGCCTTTGCGTCCATGTGCTCTTCCTGGCTTTGATGACTGATGTCGCCGCTTGGAAGAGTCATCCTTCTTGGCACGCTTGGAGCGAGGGTCTTGACTCAGAGAATCATGTGAATGAGGTCTCTTAGTTGGCAATCTTTTTTCAATCTCTGCCTCTAAGAATTGAATCAATTTTTGATGTAAGTCTGCTTGCTGAGTCGCCGAAGAAGTGGAAGGCGATGAATGGGAGACCTGGTCTACCACCGGTTCTGTTGAATGCTTTGACTTGCTGTCAGACTTAGAAGACTTGGATGCTTTGGATGCTTTGGTACCCTTAGTCTTATCTGTCTTCTTAGTCAATTCCTGAGTATGCTTTGCTTGAGATGAATGAGTAGCAACCCGTGCCTTTGGGGCTGTAGGGATCTCAGAAGAGAGCTGGACCTCAGGACGTATCACGTCTTGGGACTCCATGTTACTGTTTCCTGAGAAAACGAAGAAAATATAGGCAGGAAACGTGTTAATCGAGTCCGTTCTTGTAATACAGACAAATACTGTTTACAGGGGGACATGTCCTGAAAACACTACATAGCAACAATCTGGTTCTACAAAGAACCCTGATGATGCAGGGGGACACGTCCTGAAACACCCTGTGTCAAACCGTTACAACCAAGAACTCTGTTGTTACAGGGGGACATGTCCTAGAGCTACTACCAGGGTAGTAGCACGCTCTTGCCAAACAGCACCGCATACAGGGGGACGCGTCCTGAACACCATCAGAAAAATCAACCCGCTGTTGCAATGGAATTGCAATTACAGGGGGACGTGTCCTAAAGTACTTTGGTACTATGGAAAATTTCGTTACAGGGGGACGCGTCCTGAAGGAACGCGGCTTTCAAGCCGGTATCTTCAGACTGAGAAAAACTTAAGATTACTCGGCAGGCTCCGTTGTCTCATTAGACATCGCGGCTCGCTACCCTGACCAGTAAACCGGTCCCGGGTGCGCCGATGGGAGGGGTCAAGCTCGCCTCCACATAACGCTGCTGCCCCGCCGGCGTTGATGTTAGGCTCTGCTCTCGCCGGGTCCCTCCAAGCAACGGCCCTTTCGCCCCCGAAGGCGGCGTTTGCTGCCGTCCAAGCCGCGCCAGCCCCAGTTTGGCGCGTTAAGGTGAAGAAAAACGCGCCGGTCTAGCCAAAGGCTGGCAGCAGGCGCGCGCCGCGGGGAAACGGAGCGCTGTAGTAGTGGCACGGCTGGCGATGGTTCGGCTGCCTGGCGGGGCGCGGCGGTAGAGAACGCTAACGCTCCTACCCTGAAGGGTGGCTTAGCGTCCCAGGTAGGTGAGCTCCTTTCCTCCCCTTGCTTACCCGCGCACCGCGGCTGGATCCAGAAGGCGGGGGGTTTATAGAGGAAGGCTGTCCTTGCTGGCGAGCTGCAAGCAGCGTGGCCAGGAGCTCCGAAGGGCCAAGTCCCTGAAGGGAGGGAGCAGCGAGCAGGCAAGCTGCTTGGCTGTAGGCCCTGACGTCGTCGTTCTTACTCCAACAGAAAATCAAACGCTCAGACGAAGAGGCGACCGAGAGATTAACTGGGGAATGTGGGAGGAGCAGGGGTTATATACCCAAGGGAAAAGCTCCTCCCTCTCGGTCAAGAAGAGGCAGGAGGGGGAGATCAACCCTACAGTAACCAACTGAGTAGGACCCCGTCGGAAAAGTGTACTACTAGGGAAGGCCTAGTGGAACCAAAACAGCTAGAGGAAAATCTCTGCCTGCCTTACTCCTGCCTTCCTGTAAGTGTAGCTTAAAGATATGATAAAGCCATGGAAAGATTATCATGAATAACTGGGCTCCGGTCACCACAGCTCACATCAGCCACACTCCTGGTTCACATCAAATCTGCACTAAGGTAAGGAGGATGATTATGTTCCAATCTGCAAATTACTCCAGGAGGTATTTGCCTTAATCGGGATGCATCTGAATTTATGTGTCTCAGAGATTCAACTGTTCCTACTTCTATTTAGCTGGGACAGAGATTAAAGATATGAGTTTGGAAATGGGACCGTAGGTAAAATTCCGATGCAAAACAACATTTTCAGATCCCTGGGATGAACATAACCTACCAACTGAGACTCTTAGGGCCTGTCCCCAAGCAATTTAAAGTCTGCTAAAAATTTTATTTTGCCTCTGAGTGCCCCCATGCCAGGGTTTTTAATGAGCTTCCAGTGCTACAAAAGCAGGAAAACCCGCGACAAAATACGTGCCCTTTAAAGAAGAGTTTCAGCGCTCTTTCTGGAAGTCGTGGGTTTTCCTCGCAACATTTACCTTGGGGACGCTCCGTGGCAAAAGGGGCAGGGATTGCTGCCTTGCACACACAGCCATAAAGCATTCACACATCTCCCAGAAATGCTGCAGCTTCCCTTCCTTTCTCTGTAAAGGTCAGAACTTTCAAAGAGCCAGAATTGCTCAGAATTGCAACATTGTTATCAGGTGTGAAGTGGGTGATCTGTGAAAGTGTTAAGAGTAAATGAGTGCATGATCGTGCGGCCGATGGCTGCAGCCAAGCCATTTCGAACAGAGAACAGAGTGAAAGTAAGTGCTGAGAGTTGCCAACAAGGGAAGCCATTTCGGGGGACGGAGATCTGGCTATTTTTCCTTTGAACAAGGGAGGGGGCGGGGAGAAAAAGATGCAGGGAAAGAAAACACGCTTTTGTGGGGACGGAAGGTGCATTTTAAACGTGCATTTTGCTGAGCCTCATGCAGATGCTTATTCCGGAAGTGCAGGGCACTTTTAAAGTCCGCTTGAATACAGTGACAGTAGAGGGAGACTAGAGAGGCAAATAAGTCTTTGGGGACTCAGCCTTAGTTATCAATGCCTAACTGTCGTTTTCTGTTTGAACAATACACCTTGTCTTTTACATACAGGCTGAGGCATTTGTGTACTTTTTGTCCCCTTATGCTGAAACCAGCACATTGTGCTCGGCTTTGAAACATGCTCTCCTTGCATGGCAGCAAGCCCAAATCCAATCTGAGCAGCGTTTGACAGAAACAGTAAAGAATCATTGAAACTGCCGAGTGCCACAGGCTGAACTGGATACTGAGAAAAATCAGCAGCAGAACAGAACTTTCCTTCACAGTAAGCCTGGAACAAAAGAAGAAGGTAGAAGTGCCTGAATAATTGACTTGTTCTGAAATTATTTCAATATTCTCTGTTTTGAACCCAATCACTTCCTCAAGGCCAGTTGCAAATACTCGGATATGAGGGACAGTGAAAAATGGTGTGCAGTGATCAGGAAAAAAGTGCCTGAGTCAGATCTACAGAGAGACTATATTGTTGGCCCTAGGGACAACCGTGTCTGTCCAGTCTAATAAACCGGGGACTGGTGTGTGTTATTGACTGTGAAAGAGTGGGCTTATAGAGATGCTATACGTGAAGACATTATCCAGAAGTCCTGGTCCCCAAAAGTGATTATAAGGATACAGGCAACATCTCACTGGTCCTTAAAAGGGCTTCCTGCAATGCTGCCTTTCCATTGAGAGATGTGCCATGTACTGTACACAGCCGGTACCTCCCAGGCTTCAGAACTGCAGAACAAATGTCCACTAGTCCCAAACTTTATGCCTGATGTGAAACATTTGCTATTTTCTGTCTGATACTTAGGTCCCTTCCAGACTAGCCGATTAAATCCGCAGTTAGAATAAAAATCTGCAGCTTTAACTGCTGAGAATTGGCAACTTGTCATCCTCACTAAAAGCAGCCTCCGTAGCTTCCTGCTCAGAGGTTGCCAAAACTGAGACTGGTGTGAGTGGTCACATGGAGTAAGGCATGCGTCATGTGAGATGGGGCAGCCATTGGGAGCTGAGCTGCTGTCCCAGCTCTCATTGGCTGTTCTCGCCATCCCGTCTGGTCTGGCGGGAAGCTTCAAATTTACTTCATGCTGCGCAGCAAGTGCTGCTATATCAGCATTAAGTAAATTTGCAGTAGCATCGCTATAAAGTGACGCCACTGCAAAGTACTGGCCGTCATGCGTGACGGCTAGTTATTGGCTGAGCATTCCGATGTGCAGCATCAAGAAGTCTGGACACAGCCTTAATCATACAAGGTTAAAAAAAAAAAAGGATAAAGTGGTGAGGATGCATGGAAGCAGAAAATGGCCTCAGAATGCAACTTGCAAGGCATATCTGAGCATTGTTTTCCTGGCCCTGCTGTTGGTTGTTGCCCAGTGGGATTAGTGATGTGCAACCCATTGCACCCCAGTGGCCCTTACTAGGCAAACTATGTTTGACCATGTAGATGCAGCCACCCGGTAAAATGGTGTAGTACTCATGCGCAAAACAACCCTGAAACCAAGCCAAGATCATACTTACCGATTGGTGGTTTTATCTCATGTTTTTTTCATCCTTTAACATCCACAAAAATGCTCATCACTTTTGATCCCCTTAAAACAGGAACAGGGACAGCAAGGACACGGAGCAGAACAAGCCTGAAACCAAGTCAAGATCATGCTTGGCAATCAGTAGTTTTATCTCATGTCTTACAATCCTTTATTTAACATCCACAAAAATGCTCAGCACTTTTGATCCCCTTAAAATAGGGTCAGGGGCAGCAAGGGCAGGGGGCAGACTTTCCCAGATGTGAAATCCCACCCCTCTAATGCTGCAAAAGCAGTGGCAGCAGGAATTGACCAGAAGGATATGGGGGGGGGACACCCAAATGGTAGATCTCCCCTGGTAGTCTGAGACTGTTCCCATTGGAAAAAATAATGCAGGCTAGCCACAAAAATGGGAGCAAGAACAGTTTTTCTGAGGACTTTTTTCTGCAGATTGTAGTGATTTAGACCTCATAAAGTTTGGGAATAATACATTAAACGGGAACTGACGATACCAAAAATGGACTGGATTTGGATTTAAGCTTTATGGGAATGGGCTAGAGGAATTTAGAATAATCCAAGGAATAACCTGGAAACTCTGATGACAGGTTATTCTTCTGGGGGCCTTTAAATATCCTATCTGATCCCTCACCCACCCTATTTTCTTTATTTCATGGATGATTCATTTTGGCTCCTAAAAAACATTTCTGTTTCCAAAATGAGCCCACCCTTGATCTCTCATTCTCCCTCTTTGCCCAGTAGTCCAAGAATGTAAGGGCCACAGTGGATCCAAAAGGACAGGCCTCATGGACTGGAAGGATACCTTTTGGTCTATTTGGTCATCAGGCAGCACTGTCATACTGAGAGGATAGGAGATCTTTCAAGCTTTTTGAAGCTCTTAGATCAGTCTTCTCACACAAACTTTAGAAGGCTACCACTTCAAAGATGCTACTTTGCCCCAGTGCCACAATTCTTGGTCTAGCTCATTGATATCAAAGCAGAAACACCACTTGTGCAATGTCTTTCTGACTCCATGGATGCTTGATCCTTTCCCCTTATGGCACAGTTAGTGCAAAGGAAGAGTACACCATGGATTAGGAGGTGGACCACTCCATCTTGGGTAAAAGTGGAAATGCCCAATGTCTTTTCTAGGTTAGGTGCTAGTGCTTAAGTTCTGGCATCCACTGAAAATCATTGAATGAATACATGGTTATTTCTTTTCTCCAGGCAGAAGGTATGTACAGATGTTTTAGAATCAAATCTGTATGAAAAACTCTTCAGAGATATTCATGATTTAATTTGAAAGCATCTGTTTGTACAGTTATGCTTTTTGTTTTTGCACATTGTGTTGAATTCTCAGTTTTAGAAGTACTGTGCTGTTCTATAATTCAGTGTGAACTTACGACATATAATTCAAAATGAGCAATATTCTGGGATTCTAACCACTAACCTAATTTTGACTCATGATTCTATTAAGCAGAAGATAAACCTTTGTTTTTGTCAGAGAACCAAGAACCAAAATACGTTTAGCACAAAATATGGGTGAATCTTCATTGAGATGGCAGTGGTGAAATCTGTTAATTAAATTTGTACATAGCAGTAGTTTAGCTATAATAAATTCTTTTCACATTTTCCTCGAGCATGAAGCTCATTAGTTTATATTAAAGCACACTAAAATGACTCTGCAATATTTTTATTCTTTTCTTTTTTTCCTTTTAGGGGTGATTCTGTATTTCTTTGTGAATCAAATCTCAGTTTTCACTTTTTAGCCAGTGTCAGATCTTGTAATGCCCCATGGTTGTATACACAAATAAAGCTGACATTTCCAAACCCTACATTAAAGGGAAAGCCTTTACCTCCTGTTTCTCTAGCAAAGAATGGTCCAGAATCACATCTGCATATACCAGATGCAGACATCTTCCTAAAATTTGGTGGATAGTAGTCTTGTCTAGGCCTGTAAAGATCTATTGGAAAATATTTGATTTTCAGGAAACCCTAAATAACTGTACTCTAGAAGACTAGGAGGAATGGAATAGACTAGGAGGAAGCAATTCTAAATTTAATCTTAAGTATCACCCACACTCTGGAGCTAGATGTCTTTCAGTGACTAAGGGAGTATAAAGTTAACACAAGAGAAGCCCTGCTGGATCAGGCCACAGCCCATCTAGTCGAGTATCCTGTCTCATATAGTGACCCACCAATTGCTTTTGGTTATTCTTAAACAGAAAACAAAGGCAAAACCTTCATCTGCTCTCAACTCCCTGCAAATGTCTGTCTCTGGAGGGTGTACTTAGATATGCATTATAGTAACCACTAATACCTTTGTTCAATACCTTTGTCAGTGAGCCATTAATAAGGAAATACAACCTAACAGCAAGATGTGAATATGAGGGTGAGGAGTGCTATAAGTGGAGTGTTTCTCTCCCTGCACATTAAGAACATTCTGTAAGAAAATATTTTTGAATGCTTAATAGGATTTCTATTCAACAGTGAGAAAGGCTGAGAAATATTGGACTGAATTGGCATTAATGGGTTGTATGAATAAGACAGATCTAAACTCCCAGAAGAAGATTCTATACAACATTTACCACATTTTGAATGGGGAAGAATTAAAAACCTCAAAAACTTACACTTTCCTGAGAAGCCATAATGTTGTAGGGCAAAAGTGCACCCAATCACAGGAAGTACAGGAAGCAAAAGGAGGGGAGGGATGGAGATTGAGGCTAAAGGGATAGAAAAAATGTGGACAAAGAAAGACAAAGTGAGTCAGCACTAAATTAGATTAGTGTGATTAACCCAATAACAAGCTGAAACACACTAAGACACACTAACCTGGACACACAGAGACATATTTAAGAGACCTTCCAGATGGTATGACGAAACGACAACTGTTTCAGGAATTCCAACACTTCCGTGAAACATAAGGTTCAATTTCCAGGTACTTACTACAGTTTGGTTTGCCGTTAGAGTGCTGGACTCATATCTCATAGTCACTGAGTTTGAGTCCGCACTTCTCCGTGAAGCCAGCTGGGTGACCTTGGGTAATCATAGCTCTCTTTGTGAGCGCTCACAGCTCCACCTATCCCACAGGGTATCTGTTGTGAGGAGAAGAATAGAAAGCTTTGTTAGCCATTTTGAGTCCCCTTAAGTTTCCAGAAGTTCTGTCTGGCATATTTTGTATAAGCATGTGCCAGATACCTGATTTTCTGGCAACAAGCCAGCAGATTGAAATTAATGTGGGGTTTGCCACAGTATCTTAGAATTCTGGCCATGATATGCCAGTAACATCCTGATATGGCATCCAGACTCTCTTGTTCTGACTGCTGATGTTTTCTGCATGTCTGGAAACTACTAAAGTATGTATGGTTTTCAAAAGAGTGTTCCACAATCCAGAATATTTTAATGAATTTCTTCTCATGAAAGTCAAACATCCCTTTCTCCCCTTCTAAATTTTCCTGCTCGTGCTGTCAGTGGGGTTCCTACTGTCTGACCCAAAGGTGTTGCTTTCTATGGATACCATCACATTAATACTTTTCTCAACTCAGCAATTCCTAGCAATATTTCTAGTTAAAAATTTCTTTAGTCATTTAACAAACAAGGCAAGTCACAAGTAAGGTCCTTTCATTCTTACTAAACATTGTACAAACTCCAAATAATTTCTATGTAACACTCGACACACTTCGTATAATATTGGTACAAGCCTAGATGAGGTCTACGTGGTGTTGGTGATAACTTATGTTAACATTCATGCTGACTTCACATTTTGCAGGGTTTGGCAATTGAGCGCTTTGCCTTGTTTAAACTCAGGATTTATACTTTTGCATGTAGGCTATAAAATAATACTTAAGGCTGCAAATTGAAATGATCCAGTCAAAAACAGGTATAGCAAAATCCAAAGTGGCAGATGTGTAAAACAAAATAATTTCTATTTGTCTCATGTCTGGGACATCCAATAAACAGAAATGATTCTGTTTTACACATCTGGCACTTCAGATTTTGCTATTGTCTTCTGTGGTTGAATTATTTTTACGCGCCTGTCCTTTCTCCTTTTTTGCAAACCTGAATGGGCCCATATATTTCCCTGCAGATGCAATTTGGTTCTCTCCATTGAACTGAATCATTGTGCCTACATCACAGATGGCTTTATGTGTATGTCAGAGTGCACAAGTAATTCTGGATCCAAATTTCAGTCATGGCAATATTACAGGGTATTTTATACATGGATTTAAAATGATTAATTAAATAGGAGTTATGGACTTGGGGCAAAGCTTGCAAAAGTCTTGAGCCTGAGACTGTGGGAATTTTGAAGGTAGGTGTACCCATACTCAGTTCTGTCTCTGTAAGGTGATAGTATATTGCTCAAAAGGCATAGGATATTCTTGACCAATATGTGGAGCAGCAGAGATTTCTTGTTCCACTGGACAAAGATAATAGCTACATGAGGTTTTAAGGCTGTTCTCACTTGCATTTAATTCTGCTTTTTTCACATACATGTCAAGGATGTGCATGGACAACTTGTGCACAAACCAGGATCAAGCATATATCCCTTAGATGGGAGAATTCTAGGCCCTTTCTGCACTTGGCCTTATTCTGAAATATATCTCAGGATAGCAGTCTGCTGGACACAGGTTAACGCAGACAGTGGTAGGCCTCGCTAAGGCCTAGCATGTTTGACTAGCATGCAGATAACAGGTCCCTATTCTGGGATATATTCTAGAATAAGGCCAAGTACAGAAGCATACCTTGTTTCAATATGTCTCCCTCCATATGCTTCCATTTTGATGATATCATATTCCTTGGTTGTAGCCTTGCTTGGCTGAATGCTCTGGAAAGCTGGCAGAACAAGGAATTGTTGGTAATCTACAGCTCCTTTCTTGAACCAGTAAGAAACAGAATCCCAGAATATGTGGATAATCAGATCTGGAGCCAGAAAGCTGCAACTATCTAGAAAAGTGCTAAATATTAGACTTATACCAACAATCTTGTTATTTCTGGATTCAACAATTAACAATGACAGCTTTCATTCTGTATAAGTCCAAAGCCAAAGGCATGACTAAGAAAACATAAGATTTTGTGTTACTGAGAAGCAGGTGAACCTTACCTTGCTCTGGTGAAAGGTAAAGTCTTATAACATGCAATGATGGTGCAATGAAGCAGTCTTTTAACCACAAGATTTAAAATATTAAAGCCACCAACTGTCTAAACATTTACCTCATTGTTTTAATAATAAAAAAGAATAAATGTGAAAGAGTGATGCTAGGAGGCTCACTTTTCTAAAACTAGGGCTCCTGTGAGGCAAATACATTACCTCATCACAAAATGTTTAATGGCTCTTAAACAGAAGGTGATGTACCATGTGAAGCCCCTCCCCAGATCTAGTTATCAGATTAGCAAGACAGTGTAGTATAGTCAGAGGGAGGTGTGACTTGCTCATTCCAGTTGGGAGGGGGAAGTCCACTCCAGGAATCAGCCAATAGGAGGAGAGAACAAGCTGAAGGGAAGAGTATAAAAGGGCATAACTGAAGAAAGTTGGGGTCCTGACACTGGGACACAGTTCAGATCCGGGTCCTGTATAGATCTATGGGAGAGATTAGGCAGGGTCCTGAGTTAGGGAATGAGTTAATATGAAGTATGGAAACTGTTTGTGCTGTGTTTAAACTGATTGAAACGAAGTATTATGAACCAATAAAGAAACGTTGTTAAAGCGAAGTTACTAGTGAAAGTCTGTGGTTACATTGGCCAGGGAAGTGGAAGCTGAATTGTTTGTAATTTTAAAAGTCAAGCCTCAGGAGGGAGGTAGCCAGGGGTGGCAGACAGAGTGGTGCTCAGCAGCTAGATAAAAAGGAAGACGTAAAGGGGAGAGAGTGAATGTTGTGGATGGGTAGTTTTAAGCCTCTGCAGCCCTGTTCCCAAGCAATTAAGGAGCTGTGAAAGGGAAGGCAAGCTTCGAGAGGTAGGCTAGTGAGATGTGTGCCTGGCTTGGCATCACATACCCCCTCCTCAAGAAGTCTTCCCTAAATCCAGAAGATTTAAACAATTATCACCTGGTACCTAAGATGTACCTTTTGGAGCCAAGGCATTGGATGGGGGTGCAATAAATTGAAGCTGAATCCAGGCAAGAAGGAAGTGTGTGCCACAGGTCTTAAGTCCATGAGGTTGATAGGCATCCTGTTCTCAGTGGGGTTGTAATGGCTTTGATAGATGCTAAATTTGAGGTTGTTCTGGGGAAAGTGTCCAAGAGTGCCTGCTTCCAGCTCTGGCTGGTTCATCAGCTAGATAATGCATGTTCTGGTAACTTCCAGATTGACTCTACATGGGGTTGTCTTGAAAGATAATTCAGAAGCTGCATCTAGACTGGTGACTAGAACAGCTAGCTGGATGCACATCACATCAGTCTTAAAAGAGCAGCACTGGTTGCCTGTGTTGTTAAGACTTGGGTTAATGTGTTATGTTACATGTGTGTTTGGGGGGGGAGAGCAGAAGTGGCTGTCAATTTACTACTGAGGTTAACTCTTAACTTATAAGGCTCTAAATAGCTTTGCTCCTAAATATCTGAAGAATTGCTGTCTTCCATATGGACCTGCTCATGACTTAAGATCTGCAAGGGGGAGGTCCTTCTGGTTGTACCACCACCTTCAGTAGTTAAAGGTTCAGGGATCCAGGGTAGACCATTCCCTGCTATAGCCCCAGACTATGGAATAGCCTTCCATTGATGTGTGCCAGGCACTTTCACTATATACATTCAGGAAATTAGTGAAAAGCCAGAATCCAGTCTCACACAATGGCCCACTAGTTGCTTCTAGGCATTCTCAAGCAGAAGATGAAGGCATGACCTGCTCTTGGCTTCCTGCAAATGACCTTTGGAGGCTTCCTGCCTGTCTCTGCAACCCGGATTCAATACCTAGGCATCCATTCTAGCAGCCTTTGTCCTCCATGAATTTCTTTAACCTTTTCTTAAAGCTATCCAGGCTGTGTCCTATCACCGCCATCTCTGGTTGTGGAAGAATGAAAGGGTATGGTGCTTGTTTCTGTGCATCTCTCCACTGCTGAGCAACTAATAGATTGACAAATGCACAGAGGAAACAAAAGCAAGCATCTTCAGTAGGGGAGTAACTAGTGTGCAAGGCTAGATTTTTCACTGGGGGATGAGAAAGCAAAGGGAATCTTTGAAGTACATGCTAAAACTTGGAGAAGTGCTGGTGGCACCAAATAAGAAATTGGCTTGGAACTTCTGAACTTTGGTGTGTATCAAATGAGGTGGCTCTTGGGCACGAGAGGTTCTAGAGTAGGGCCTGATGGGTAGACCATATTGGAGAACTTTAATAACCATGCCAAGGAATTGAACTGCTTTCTTTAAAGTACCACAGGTCACTCTTCATCAAAGTGCTTTAAGTACTCCAGTTATTTTGGACTCCAAGCCTGGTGGGAGTTGTAGTTAGATACTAGAAAGATACTAGGTTAGCCGAAGGTACACCAGGCAATGATTTGTCCTCCCTGATTCAAACAACTGAAATGGGCCATCCAAATTTCTGTTATAAACAATTTCTTGAATATCATCAGCATAAACTCTTGTTATTTCTTTGTAATCACCTTGAACTATCATTACATTCTGGGTGTGTCTGGCTGCAAGACACAGTAATGACTTGTGAAGGCAGGGAGGACTCAATTCATCAAACAAAACCAGAGGCGTTTTCGCTTTGAGAGCAGTTCTCTTACCTGCCAGTGCGAACGGGAAAGTGTTCTCAACCCGTTCGGGGGGAAGACCCTCCCCCGGGCTGCTCCCATTGGGTCCTATGGAGCCAGTGTGGACAGCTGGCTGCCTTCTGTCCCTGGGTTCCTGCTCGCTCCCGAACACCAGATCGGGCTCCAGGGGTGGGCAGGAAGCCCAGCCAAAAGCCCCCAACCCATCCCCAGGGTCTTACTTTCTCCAGCAGGCTCGATTCTGTGTAGAAAGGCTGGACCGTTCTGAGCACGCTCGGGGGGGGGGGCGGCCCCTCATTGTCTGGGCACCCGCCTGGCTTCTATTGCCCATCTGAGCATGTGCGGGTGCCCAGCCAATGAGGGGCCACCCCCTCGAGCATGCTCAGAATGGCCCGGCCTTTCTACACAGAATCAAGCCTGCAGGAGAAGGTAAGACCCTGGGGATGGGTTGGGGGCTTTTGGCTGGGGTTCCTGCCCACCCCCGGAGCCCGATCTGGGCTTCGGGAGTGAGCAGGAACCCAGGGACAGAAGGCAGCCGGCTGCCCACACTGGCTCCATAGGAGCCAATGGGAGCAGCCCGGGGGAGGGGCCGAGCTGTCACAGAGAGAGAGCATGCGAATGCTTTCTCTCTGAGAAGGTCGGAACGCGCCAAGACGGTTTCAGAGCACTTTTTAGTGCTCTGAAACTCGAACGCATGGAGGGCACGTTGGGACGCTTGTGGGTGGCCGGGAACGGATCCTGCCGCCCGCAAGAGCGAATGCTGCGTCCCGACGTGCCCTCCATGCGTTCGAAAAACCCCTGTGTGAAAACCCTCCATGTTTGTGTGTTGATAAGGCACATGATAAGCACCAAAGCATATAAAGTTGTTTATCACAATACTCTAATAATGAACTGACAAACCAGTAAACTCACACTTCATAGCATATTCACCCAACATAAGCATATTAAAGCTACAAAGAACATGTTAAAATTAATTGAATGAAATATGTAAGCAGAAGGGGAATAATCTATATGGCATTTCGGCAATTTCTTGGGGTATATAGGGAAAGGCATAATTGACCTACTAACTACATACAAATTCATTTCTGACACTGTAAGGTGGTTGCGAGGAAACTAATAGTATATCTATCATACATGAAAAGAAAGCTTCAGCATGGTTGCTATGGAAATGCCATCATTTCCTTAGCAACAGTGTTCTCCACCTCTGTTGCACTACAGCTTTGTCCAACACAGTTGTATTTGGACTGGCTTTTGCATACAAAACTATTTCTGTAATGAAATGCATGCTGAAAAGCAGCCTGTAATGGCTTTGTCAGAGAAACACAATGCCAGGGACAACATACAAATACAGAAAATATTTTGAAGTAACCAACAACAACTCTAATTTGAAAAATCAGTTGAAAATTGGATTGTTCTTTTTGTATTTTTTTAAAGCAACTAAGGAAGTTGCCCAACAGTAAATCAGTCTCTTTCTTTAAAGGATATGGAATCCAATCCTGTCATCAGTCCTTACAGTGAGATTAAGAAAAAGAGACAGAGGAAACTGTACAACCTTCCACATACAGAGAAGAATAAATGTGAGGAAGAAATCAACAAATGTATGAGTCATGCATAGTGTAGATCATCTCAGAAGAAAAGCAGACAAGACTACCATCAACCTGTTCCTTTGGGCATTGTCTCCAGGCTAAACTCTAATGATGTCAGAGACAGCAGAAAAAACATACATCCCCATGAAAGCAAAGCAGAGTATATGAGTGACTTACAATTATTAAGGATTATTCCAAACATGTCAGTACACTGGTCTACAGACCTTTTTTCCTCATGCTGGTGTGGTCAAAGGAAGATCCCCACCATCTTCTACTATGCTGGCCTGGTCTGGTCAACCAGTAGATCTCTTTTCTTAGGTCTACTCTACTGTCATTGTAGAAGTAATATATGACACCTCCACAGACCCATTTTAATGGTCTTTGGGGCAATTGGGAGGGACCTTGCACTGGCTTTGGAGCTAGCCCAAACTTATTCCAGCTATTATGGATTACCAAAATACTTGGATCACCCAATAATGGATAATTGCGGGGGGGGGGGGGGAGCCCATGATTTTCTTCTTTTCTTTCGAAGAAAACAAACTTTTATAATTCTTGATCTGTAATAGCATCCAATTTGTTTAAAATGCCTCCAGTGGATGATGGCCGCAACCATATAAGGTGACATGGGATAGTTTTCATAAGTACTTGGATGGATTCTAGGTGGCCAGAGTGTTTTGGTTCAAGTATGATATGATTATCCCAGCAAACTCATGGTGAATGTGGTAAGTTTTTGGTCCAGTACATTCAACAATCTGATTTCCTCATTCAAGACCACTAGACAGCATCCTCATCATTTAGCCTAACAATCCCAGCATGGACAGTTCTTGGAGAAAATTGAAGACAAAGTGGATAAGAAAAAGACCTGGTTGTGGCTGACCAATGGAACACTGAAGAAGGAAACAGAGGGACTAATTTTCACTGCACAAGAACAAGCCATCAGAACAAATGTCATCAAAGCTAGAATTGAGAAATCAATGGAAGACCCAAAATGTGGACTCTGTAAAGAAGCATGTGAAACAATCGACCACATTCTGAGCTGCTGCAAAAAGATCGCACAGACAGACTACAAACAGAGTCACAACACAGTGGCAAAAATGATACAATGGAACTTATGCCAGAACTTCCATCTGCCAGTGGCAAAGAACTGGTGGGACCATAAACCAGAAAAAGTGGTAGAAAACAAACAAGTCAAACTACTGTGGGGCTTCAGACTGATCGAACACTGGAACATAACACGCCATACAGCACAATCATGGAGAAAGACAAAGTGTTTATCGTTGACATTGCTATTCCAGGCGACAGCAGAACTGATGAAAAACAGTTGGAAAAACTTACCAGATATGAAGACTTGAAAATAGAACTCCAACGACTGGCATAAACCAGCAAAGGTGTTCCCAATGCTTATTGGCACACTAGAGGCAGTGGCAAAAGATCTTAGTGGGCACTTGGAAAGCATTGGCGTCACCAAAATATCCATCTGCCAGCTACAGAAAGCCATTTTGCTAGGATCTGCTCATATTATTCGCCAATACATCACTCAGTCCTAGGCACTTGCGAAGGGCCTGACTAGTGATAACAATGACCAAAACCAGCATAAATATCTCGTTTGCTGTGTGTTACTGTTGTGTTATTTCAATATTATTATTATTATTATTATTATTATTATTATTATTATTATTATTATTATTATTATTATTATTATTATTATTATTATTATTATTATTATTATTATTATTATTAATACACTGACACCTTTTATTATCCAAGGTTATGGTCAGAGTATTAAACCGGTCATAAACATCTACCAGACTGTGTTTAATAAGGACAGTGATGAGAATTAGCAGCAGCAGCAGCATCCATTTAGAGATTTTGAAGACTTTTTTCCTTGGGGAGAGAGGCCACTTGGAGAGCTCTTTTAAAAACACACATTTCTTAGCAAAGCCATGTAATCTTTTCACTGCTTTGTTCATCTTTTTCCTTCCCAGAGGCTTTTCATAGCCAGTTCTAAATGATTTGAATGCGGCTTTTCTCACATTAATATTAATACTTTTATCTGAGAACATCAAATTCTTTAATTGCTTTTGTAGTGGATGCTTCATATGCTTGAGCAAACATTCCTTACTTACACTGAAGGTGTAGATCCATTAGGGCTGATAATTATGGCATCCTTCACAAATAAATTCCTCACTTTAATAACACTTAAAAGGGCTGGAGATACACAAACCAAAATTCTTTATGGAAGCAAGGAAAGAGCGGTGAGTCACATAGCAAATTGGAATATGCAAATAAAGCAAACAGAGCAATCTATCTTTTAAAAAGGAAATTGTTATACTGTACACAGTTGAAATCCTTTATGCAGTATGTGCCATTTTACTTCCTTTTCATGTCCCTATCATCTTGATTCTCTGAGCAGGAGAAGAAAGTTTTAAAAAGCAAACATTATATGAAGGATTTGAACTATGATAATTGTGCTTTTTTGCTTCCATTTCCTATTCATAATCTTCTTTGGTTATTTAGCAGAAGGCATCTACTAAAGGGCTGGGAAACCTTGAAGAGAGATATTGTTCCATCTGTCCGCTGTCCTGCTCTCTGAAAAGTTCCTGAAGAGAATCTCAGGATTTTCTGCGCTGGGAATTGTTCCAGATTATTCCAAGATATAATCTGGACAAAGGTTTATTGCAGAAAAGACCTCAGAATCTGTGGTTTAAGCATAGCACCATAGCATTCCAGATGCTGCTAAACTGCAACTCCTTTACAGTGATCACGTTATCTAGGAATGGACAAGGACTTTAATCTATCAACATAGATTACATAGAAATAGGAATATTCAGTGACCTTCTTAAAACAGACTGCACCCAATGTGCCTAATTCACTTCTGTCATAAGAACATAAGAGAAGCCCTACCAAATCAGACCATAGGTCATCTAGCCCAAATTCCATCTCTTGTGGTGGCCCATCACTTGCTTCTGAACATTCTCAAGCAGAAGATGAAGGCAAACCCCCTCACTTGCTACCAATCCCCTACAACTGGTTTTTAGAAGCATCCCACCTATTTCTCCAACCCAGGGCCTTTCCGCACAGGCTCTAAAATCATATTTAGAGCCTGTTCGGGGAGGGATTTGGATGTGGCTTCCTCCAAGGGAATGGAATAAGGATCCCTTTGAGGATGCCACATTTGCACATCAGGCCGTAAAACCAGTTTCTTAAACCGGTTTTGCTGCCGAAATCCAACCCAGATGTAAGACCTGAAAAATTAAGTCTTACATCTGGCTTTCCCCCTGAAACCGCTTTGGAAGCAAACGCTTCTGCAGCGGCAGGCGAAAGAGCCAGATTGCCGGCGCATGCCCAGCTGTCACACAGGGAGAGCACATGCTCTCTGTTTGATAGCTGGGCCTGCCCACTGGCCTTCACCGTTGGCTCCTTCGAGCCGACATGGTGAGACTGGCAGCTGGCTTCCCCCTCACAAGAGAAGGCGCGATGGCACCTTCTCTTGCCAGGGGAAGCTGCAGCCGCCACCCCCCACCCCGCCTGTGGCCACGCACTCCCAATCCGGTGCTTACCTGGTTGCGGCGTGGCGGCTTCTGGAAGCATGAGGGCGGCTGGCCAATTATGGTCACAGCACATGCACGTACAGTGGAAGCTGGGTCCCTGCTTCCAGAAGCCGCCGTGCCACAACCAGGTAAGCACCGGATCGGGGGTGCGCAGCCACGGGCGGGGTGGGGTGGGGGGTGGCAGCTGCAGCTTCCCCTGGCAAGAGAAGGCGCCATTGCACCTTCTCTTGCAAGGGGGAAGCCAGGGAAGCCAGCTGCCAGTCTCACCATGTCAGCTCCAAGGAACCAATGGCAAAGGCCAGTGGGCAGGGCCAGCTGTCAAACAAGGGGGAGCATGCGCTCTCCATCTTTGACAGCTGGGCAAGGCCTCTGGAGGCCAGATTGGGATGGGTGCTGGTGTATCCAATCCCGCCCTGCCACCGCCCTGCATGTGTGTGAACTCGTGGGGCCTCCAAGAATCTGCCCCTGTTTGGGGCAGATTCTTTTTAGAAATGTTTCACCGGAAAACTGATCTTATAGATCCATTTTCCGGCGGCAAATGTGGAAAGGCCTCCAGAGATATGCGGGGCAAATGCGGAAAGGCTAGTAGCCATTGATGCACCTGACCCCCATGAATTTGCCTAACCATTATATTATAAAACTACTGATATATTCAACTTGTCCGCTTCGACTTGAGCAGGAATGGTTATAGGAGGAAGAAGACAAGGAGAGTGTATTTCTGCAGCAAGGATGAGCAATTTGTGGAGCTCCACCACTTCTGACTACTGGTTTGACGTAGTTGGTCTGATAGAAGTTGGAGAAAATCCCAGCATTAAGAGGCCCATGGATTCTCCATCCTTGGCACTATAGGAGATGCATGCTTCCAGCACAGAATCTCTGGATACAAAAGGTAACCATCTCCTTATTTGCATAGATTCATGCCCTGAAATGAAATAAAAAGTGAAGCAAGAGAAGCAAAACCCTGGGCCTTTTCTCACTTCTACTTCCCTGGGACAACATCCCAAGGAAGCAAAGTCCTGGAATGGTTTGGGTGTTTATGCTTTGGGATGCCCAAACCATTTGAAACATGGCCAGTGCTTGACTACACACCCGCTAAGTGTGAATTAAGGAAGCGATTACCTTGCCACGACATTGGCATCAATATTCCTGTGTGGTGCCGTTGCTGCAGAAACCAGGTGATGCAGTGCACAACTGCCACTGCACCACCTGGTCGTATGCTCCGTTTCATCTCTTCCAGAAGAGGTGAGATAGAATGCACAGGATTTCCCAGACCTGCCGTTCTTATATTTGCAGAGCACTTAAAACCGTTCTATCACTACTGTGTACAGTTGGGAGAAACTCTTGCACACATGGAGCTGCTTATTGTAAAAGAATGTATCCACGTAATGCAGATGCACCATGCAAGGGTGTTCACCATGCACTGATTCACTTTCCTGAGTTATGTTTGTATCCATCTCCTTCTCGGATTATTTGAGGGCAGCTCAGACATGACAGCGCCTGTTAACACATAGAGCAAGCTGGCACTTTAATTAGCATCCCAAAGCTCCATGAAGCCCAATAAGGCTGTGTCTCATTTAACTCACACCTCATTTAAATCTGAGCATGTGTTTTGATCCTTTGTGATACGTAGCATGTGGTCAAATGTCAGACTGGGGAGGGGACCTTTTGCTGATGAAATACTGTGCTTAACTTGAGTAATGTAAAAGTATTTCCATGTATTCAGTGCTGGGAAATTAATTTCCACATCCGGAGTATGAGGATGTTGGAAAATCTGCCCTGACATTACAACTTTGACTGATGTTCAAATTAAGTGGCTATTTGGTGGGCAGGCATGTTATAAATTGAGAAGCTAACACTTGCTGTCAATGAGATATATGCTTTTTATTCAGGAAAACATCAATAAAATATAGTCTTCTGTCCCTTTAGCCCTTTTAAATGTTAGCATTTGTGAAAATGAGACTTTCCAGCTCATTAAATTGCAGCTTGCAGGGCAATCCACCAAACTAGTTAATCTCTATAAATGGTTGTTCTATTTGAGCTTTGTCATAGGCTTTTACGGTATCTCTGTCAAACATGGAACACAATTTTTCAGGGCATGCTAGCTGCTCTGTTCACACTGGCAAATGTCTTGAACAAAAAACAAAAATAAAAGCATTAAACAAATTGGGGAACCGGAACTGAGATATATGTCCTTGCCAAAGAAGAAGTGTGGCCTGTAATTTATTTATTTATTAGGGTTATGTACCTATGACTCTATGTGGCTCACAGATAAATGATAACAGAAGCAACAGTAAACTCAAAACAAGAAGCTGATCTATCTATCTATCTATCTATCTATCTATCTATCTATCTATCTATCTATCTATCTATCTATCTATCTATCGTTCTATCTATCGTTCTATCTATCGTTCTATCGTTCTGTTCTATCGTTCTATTGTTCTATCTGTTGTTCTATCTGTCGTTCTATCTGTCATTCTATCATTCTATGGGCAAATCCCCACAGCAAGCTTATTTCGAATTCAAAACGTTTTCAATCCTGGCAGACCCCACGTCAGTTTGGCTTAACCCGCTTTCCGCAACAGGTCTCACTCCGGATCCTGCGCTTGATACGTGTTACATATTTTACTGTGAGGACCCTACCATTTTAAGGGATGAGAATCCATGTTTAAAAATCCACCCTTAACAGCAACGCTACACTGTAGCGATGGAACCACTTCACACCTGATTAACAATGTTGCAATTTTGCGCAATTCTAAAAGTTCTGACCTTTAGAAAGGGAAAGGAAGGGAGGGAAGCAGCTGAGGTTCTGTGTGAATGTTTAAAGCAAAGGGGCTTTAGTTGCCGCTGCTGCTGTGTGCGCTGAGCAATGGGGAGAGGAGGGGAAAGAATCGCTGGCTGGCTGCCCACTGCCATTTTTCCTCCATCCATGGAAGCGGCAGCCACACAGCCACCCAGCTAGGCTCCGTGAAGGGGTCCCTTATGGGTGACGCGTCCATGCCAGGAGGAAGAGGGCAGGGCAGCCCTGAAAAGCGGCTTTTAAAAAGTAGCCACTTGAGTCCCCCCTTGAGTCACGTACACCACGTACGATACTCAGAATCCGGATTGAACGCGATTAAGTTAAAAGTAATGGGAACAGGCAAATTTGCGTTTGCATCTGGTTCTATAAGCGAAATAAGCTTGTAATGGGGATGTGGCCTATGTTCTATCGTTCTATTGTTCTATCTATCATTCTATTGTTCTGTTTATCATTCTGTCATTCTGTCGTTCTATCGTTCTATCTTTCTATTAGTCACGTACCCCACGTAGGATCCTCAGAATCCGGATCCAACGCGATTAAGTTAAAAGTAATGGGAACAGGAACAGGCAAATTTGCGTTTGCATCCGGTTCTATTATTTTGGTTTAGGGAAAGTGAAATAAGCTTGCTGTGGGGATTCACCCGTTCTTCTTCTTCTTTTGCTGCTGCTGCTGTATGCCCTGGGTTGCTTTATTTATGCATTCAGGCCATCTAATCCATGTTTCTAAACCTTTAGTTTTGTACCTCAAGCTTTTTGAAATCACTAAGCATGTTCAGCTGAACTGTTACACAATCAAGGTCAACAGCATCAAATGTATTTACAAAACTCTTGCCCTTTTGTGCAACAATTTTGAACTGAGATACATGAACAAATAGGGCAAATGTTTGAAATAACCATCCCATTTTCATCAAATATTTACCTATTGCATGACATTGCTGAACTAAATTTGGATAAAAATGCACAGACCAAACTACATTTTTGATAGTGGCAGCTCAACAAATATTAGTGAAAAACGGGAAATATGCTGATAATCTAAGGGAGTGGCAAAATGAATTATGGAAAATTATGATAAATGAATTTATCACATTTAAACAGTGTCAATGAGCATTTTTGCCAAGTAAGAGAACCCTGTATAGAAAGATTGTTAGCACAAACGAATACATGTATCCCATATCTAGATTGTATCCTAAATTAAGTCAGTCAAATTGGTCTATCACAGGGGAGGGTGGGATGGTACATATAGGTACATTTAGTGTTAATTTATTTACTTTATGTGTATTTGTATGTTAGTATGTTACTGTCTAATAAAAATTTATTAAAAATGTAAAAAAAGTATTTTAAAACTCTAAACCTAGATGTACAAAAAGTCATCTGTTAGTGCAAGCCCATCTTCTGGATTTCCCTTAAATTACTAACAGCATCAATGACCTACTGAGCTATTTGGAAGACATTTTCTAGTTTTTAGCTATACCAAAAAAAAAAAACATACAGCTGTATGAACATGAACTGTGCAGATGGACAAAATTATTGGAAATGGGGCTGGGCACACAGAGAGGTGGTCTTTATCAGAACAAAACACTAACAACAGCAAAAGGATACCCAACGGGCCATCATCTTGATCTCTAACAATTGCCAGGCCAGGCTGTTGATAAATCTTTCTCCATTGCATGGGAATGAGCTATATGTGTAAATGTCCGCACAGCTGAGAAAATGACAGTGCAAATGTAGCAATGGCATACAAAATGCAGGGTGCAATGAGAAGTAATCACTACCTTCAGACAATCTAGGAGCAAATGGTTTTGTGCTTCAGGACTCAGATTTCACTAAATAGATTCCTTTCCTCCCACCTGTGAAAGAACAACAGATGTAATCCAGGGGTAGGAGGAGAGAACAATTGTGTCAAAGGGCTTAGCGCAAAGTGTGAAGCTTTTATTATACAGCATGTGGTGCGGCAATCATGAAGCTGACAGGAATGGGTGGGAACAAGATGTTCCTTTATGTATGTCCACGCAACCGCATCTAAGTTTGCACTTTACTGTGACATTAATGCTTAGGGTTACCCTTAGGACCTGGTTATTTCTCTGCTTTCAGCTTCACTTCAACATTTATAGAAGTGCACTGTTCGTAGAAGCTGCCATGTTAAAAGACTTTTCCTTGTTTACTTTTCCTTGTTTATATTATTTACTGCTTGCTGCTCAGGCAAGGAATAATAAAGGGACAAAGCATAGGCCATTATAAGATTAGCCATTCCTATAATAGGTCAGCTTGAGAAAGATCTCAGTGAAGGAAGGTGCTCTCTCCTAAGATTAAACAGAAAATAATTGGGAATTTGATAAAATAATCTGGAAAAATTGCTGCTGCGCTGTGGTAAATTTGGGAGGTAAGTCCTCTGGTTTTTAGGACAGAGCTTGGGGGACTTGCTGTAGTAGCCAGTTCAGATAAAATACTATATCGTAACAAAGTATTAATTTGGAAACGCTTATCTTTAAGAAAAATTATTTAATACTATTTAAGTTAATTTTTTCAAAAATAAAACAAGTCCATTAAATAAAATGAAGGTAGAATGCCAGAGGGGGAGGGGGGGTTTCCCAGTGTTTTGCACTGAGTGTCATATGTATGACTACCTGCCTACTGGACAGAAGTCCTGGGTCTGTGGTCGGTGCAATGAGCTCCGGGCTCTCAGGGAACGTGTCTCTTCCCTCGAAGCCAAGGTAGCAGACCTGGAGAAGGAGACAGAGAGCAACATGGCTGAGGGTGAGGCCTTCAGGGATGCAGTAGGAGCATCCCACTCCATGACAAGCAGCCCTCCAGGTGCCGCGGAGAGTGGAAGCCTCAGGCAGGGAGGACATCAAGCCGAGGAAGAGGGACAGGCTCCCTTAGTTGGGACTCCTTCCTTAGTGTATGGGCCTGTATCCTCTTCCACTGAGGATACGCCTCCATGGGTAGCAGGAGGAGGGCTTCTTGTAGTGGGCGATTCGATTATCAAAAATATAGAAAGCCAGGTTTGTGATGGGCATGTTGACCACGTGGTGACTTGCCTACCAGGTGTAAAGGTTGCATACATCACACGACATCTAGATAGGTTAGTAGACAGTGTTGTGGAGAAGCCAGTGGTCATGGTACATGTCGGTACCAGTGATGTCGGAAAGGTGAGACGGAGCATCCTGGAAGCCAAATTTAGGTTGTTAGGTAGAAGACTAAAGTCCAGGGCATTCAGGATTGCATTCTCAGAAATGCTACATGTTCCATGTGCAGGACCAGCCAGACAGGCAGAGCTCAGGAGTCTCAGTGCACGGATGGGGGCAGGATGCTTCTGAGACCATTCGAGAGCAGGAAAAGTTTTGTCCTTATCTCTGCTTGAGATGCCCTTGAGTATTTGGTGGGCCACCGTGTGCAATGGGACACTGGCCTAGATGGGCTGTGGCCTGATCCAGCAGGGCTTCTCTTATGTTCTTATGTAAGAGTCAAGCTCTCTTAAAAAATAAAAAAAAATAGTTTATAGAGAATAAAACTACTGCATTTCATTTAAATTCTAAAGCCATAATACATAGAACAGGGGAAAATAGATGCAAAGTTAACTCCCACTCTTTCATGACAGCTACCAATTCCCACTTAATATTCTGTTCCTCTTGCCTATCTTCATTAATCTTCTCCTGATGAAAATCTTTTATCACTCAGTCTTCAAAACCTATGGTTATTTAGCCCTTCTCTGTATTTTCTTGAAATTCAACAAAAGATTGCCAATACTTTGTAGAAGTTGTCATCATCTTATCTCACAACATGCATGCGAGTTTATCCATCTCTGCCAACTCTTCTAGTTTTATAGTTCAGGTTTTTGTCAATTTCCATACTTGAGCGTACAAAATTCTTGGTGCAGTTATCATATATTTTGCAACAGCACATTACATTTCCCCAGGTTGTTTAAACTGAGGCCTACTAAAGAATTTTCTGATTTCCTTTGCATATGTATTTTCAGGGTTTTTTCCTATCATCTAATATATTTCACTCCAAATTGTTTTGCTTGAAAATAGACCAAAGTAAAAGAGCTCAGGGTCTCTTGTTTGGGGCGGGGCAGGTTCAAAATGAATCGACATGTGTCAATCCTTGGATGAGCAACTAATTATTGCTTTTAGGTTCTTGTGGAATCGCTGCTCTTGCTAAAGTACCTGTGTGTAGGAAATGCCTGCCCATTTCCCTTTCTTTTGTTTTGTTCTTTGTGCACTCCCTGCTTATGAGTATTTTCTCCAAAGCAGCAAATCTGCAAAGAAATGAGAGACAACAGCCCTTTCTATGGTTACCTGCTATAGATCTAGATCAGTGGGTCCAGAGTTACCAGGAACATTGAACCAGATTGCGGGGAGGCATGGGCTGGATCAGAACTGCCTGTACTGATGGTGCTGGTCTGGCCCACCCCTCACTGTGGCTCCAAAGCTCATGTGAAATTCACAGTTGCCTTGGGGGCTTCTTTTTGGTGGCAAGCTATGGTGCACCACTAAAAAGTAACCCCCAGTTGTCAAAGAACGTGCAATAAGAATGTTTGTGGTTTTCCTGTTTGCTTGACCTGGGAATTAAGTGAGGAAGCTTAACTCCCAATTCCCATACTTTAAAAACAAGTGTTAATTTCTAGTGGCATTATTTTACTTTCTTAAACTAACATTGCTTCAGAAATTATTGGCAAGAAACAGACCCATTTAACCGTGGCAACTTAACAAGGAATTTTTTTAAAAAAAACAATCAGTTTAAGATTTAAATTGAACTAGTTCAAAACAAGAACTTTTTCCTCATAACAAATTTAATTTTAATAAGATTATATACTCCATAAAATTCAAAGCTGGCCTAACCAGTGCATGGTTTTCTGAATATGAATTACTAAAAATTCATCTTAGTAATGAAATAAATTGTGTGATATTAACATCCAATTACTTTTGTATGTTAAATAGCAAGCATTATTTATTTATTTACTATATTTTGATCCTGCCTTGTACCTGAAGGTCTCAGGGTGGGTAACAACCCTTAAAATCCAGAATATAAAAAAAACCTATATTAAAACAATAATAATCATCAGAACATTTAAATCCAACATGTTAAAAGCAACGCAATATCAGTTAAAATAATAGTGTTTGCAGCGGGGAAAACATAACCAACATTTAGGTGAATGCCTGAACGAAGAGGTGCGTTTTCACCACCTTCCTGAACACAATCAGAGAAGGAGCTTGAAGCACCTCAAGGGGAAGACTATTCCATAGCCTGGGGGCTATTACTGAGAAGGCCCTCTCCTGGGTGCCCACCTGCTTCACAGATGAAGGTGGCAGGAAAACCAGGAGGGCCTCCTTTCCAGATCTTAAGGCACAGGCAGTTCAGTATGGAGGAGCAGAATGGAATGGAATGTCCATGAAAAAAGCACTGCAGCAGAAGAGCACTCTTATGTGTCAAGGCCATGTTGGCTTGGCAACTCAGAATAGGTAAAATCCTTAATGTAAAAGATGATACCATTGGCTGCAAGTGAGCATTTAGAAGGATCACAGCTCAGCGATGTTTTGTATGCAGATGACCCTGTGTTAAATTCCTAGCAACACCAGTTCTAAAATGACAGGTTGGCAGTGGCCTGAAAGCAGTAAGGACCAACACCTGGAATGCACCGTAACAGATGTGCAGGGATTTGACATTCTTCCTTGAAATTTGTAACACACCACAAATCGATCTTTGATCTGATGCGAGAAGGTTTCTGGGTCAGAACAAAGAGCTATTTGCGGCCTCTTATGAACATCGACAAAGAGAGGCAAAGCCCATGCAGCCCTTTTGATGTACCCTCAGCTGCTTCTTGGTACCACTATGGAAGATCCCTGATCAAAGACCTAGAGAGCTGCTGGCAGAGTAGACACAACGTTAAAGTAGATTGTCAAATCGTCTAACACAGTAAAGGCAACCTATGTTTCCATCAAAATAGAAATATAGGCAGCTTCCACGCAGTTCCTAGGGACCACAAGGGATGCTCCTGGAAAATGCTAGGTCTGCACGCAGCAGTCCACTCTTCAGTCACATGGGACTAAACGCTGGAGTAGTCCCCAGAACCTTTAAGTGCTGCAAACCACTCCAAAGGGAGACCACTGTAAAGAGATGTCCCAAGAGTTCCTGGCTGTGGGCTGGTCCAGCTGTCCAGGCAGCCCATGGAGTTCAGTGTCACTTTGCTGGGTCCTGAAAATAGCTCTGAAAATAGCCAGGAACTCCAAAGGCTGGGAAAAAAAACTTCCCAGCCTCTGAATGTAGAGCAGAATCAGCAGCAGTCATGTTGGCACACTCCCCACTGCCTGGCCTGAATTGCTTGATTTGGGCCAGGCAGTGAACTAGATGTTCTGCACTAATGCACTAAAGCTGCTATTCAGCATGAATGAGATCGAGAATCTTTCTGGAAACTCTTGGTGAAATTACAAAGAAATGTTCTTTGCTTGCTGGAACACACAGGAAGGTGTTATATCACTAGTCCCTCAAAGCAATTATCATCTACGCTGCCTTTTACTAGCCTTGCAAGGAGATGACAGGAAATAAACATGAGGCCTTTGGAATGCAGCAAACTGCACAGTAACTGAATGCACAACCTTCCTTGAATATGCCCTTCAAACTCACTTAGGTCCTTTCTGTACTAAGGCTTAGATCCAGGTCAGAGGCCTTCTGACCTGGATCGGGGACCTCTTCATCTGCACATTAGGCCAGATCCAACTGCATGAGATAGAGCTTGATCCAGATCTAGTAGAGACCGCACTTATTAGATCTACAATCCAGCCTAAGGGTGCAGATGCCATGCTACCATGATCTGGAATTCCCTGAAGTTGCTTTCAATGCAGTGCGCTATAGTGCATCACCAAAAATCACCCCCACTCCCCCACATACACACACATGCCCCACAGCTATGATCTGTTATTCCTAGCTGTTGGAGGGTCGGGGCATCTGCAAAACTCATGCCACATCCCATGAGCTTCACAACCTCAAGAGGGTTGGTCCAGATTAGTACTATCCATGCACATGGTTCTCATCTGGCCCACACCTACTATGCCCTCAGTGCAGAAAGGGCCATAAAATAAATCCACAGTTTGTTTGACCTTACTGGATTGTGAGCAAATTCCTTTGTGTTATTCCTCTATTACCCTACAGAGGTCACCAGTATCAAGGCCATGCTGATGAGGACATAGCTGTACTGGGCAGGGCACACACCTAGGATGAAGGACCATAGCCTTCCTAAGATGGTGCTTTATGGTGAACTCACCGCCAAAACAGAAGAGCCCCAAAGAGGAGATGCAAGGACTACCTGAAACAATCCCACATAAAGTAAAAAGATGCTGGCTGATAGGAAGCTGCATTGCAGGAAATGCAAAGCTTTTGATCCTCCAGTCTGGAGGACCAGAAAGAGCTTCAGATTTAAGGCAGGGCATCATGCATGTTGGAGGCTCTCAAAGTCTGCTGCTTCTTCAGATGTTCCTAACAAAACCTCCCAGCACTCCATGCAAGCTGCACTGAGAAGGCTGGTACTTGTTGTTCAGGAAAACACAGGAGGGGCACAGTTTGAGAATCATTGCTAAAAAGAATTAGACAACTGAATATGACTAAAAACATTGTTAAAAGTCTAAAGCAAAGGATACAGCTGAACATGTAACCTCAAGAAGAAGAGTTGGCTTTTCTACCCCACTTTTCTCACCCATTTAAGGGGACTCACAGCAGCTGACAAACCTTCTGTTCTTCTCCACACAACCAACACCCTGTGAGGTGGGTGGGGCTGTGAGAGCTCAGAAGAGAGCTGTGACTAGCCCAAGGTCACCCAGCTGGCTTCATGGGGGAGGGCGGAATCAAACCCAGTATTCCCAGATAAGAGTCCGGCTCCTTAACCACTAGACTAAACTGGCTTACAAGAAAATATACCATTTTTATTATTCTTGTCTTTTTTCCCACCTACAGAATTCCATTCCAGATTAAAGGTTTTAATTCAGAAGAATTGTCTAAAGGGAGGGGAATTGATTTATTCAAAGCAACCACACACACACACACACACACACACACACAGTGAAGAAAAATATTAATAATAATAAAACATCCTCCCTAGCCTTCTCTAATTTCTTTTGGTAAAAGAGTCTGTTGGATTTGCTTGAAATGGTAATTAATTGCTCTACAGTATGAAAATATGTAATTACAATAATTTAACCACGAGGAGATAGCGGAGAAAACGATTCTGCTCTTTTCTCCTCAATATATTGTAAAGTTATTGATAGTGCAATACTTATGCCTACACAGCATCAAGCCTCAGTGAACTCACAAGTCCCTGCTAGAAAAGTAGTGCTAGTGCTGCTAAGCTTTAGGGAACCTCTTCACCATTCTCCTTGGCAAGTGAGGCAGTGGCTGGTCTTCACTTCCACAGCACCCTCCCCTGAGGCTTAACTAAGCCAACTGCAGGAGTGTGCATGGGTTTAGAGGCTACCCCCATCTGGGAATCACAGAATATCTTGCAAGATTTCCTGCAAATCCTGAAAGGGGGGGTGCCTCTAAATCTGTGTATGTCCACCTCTGGAAGGCCTAGATGAGCGTCAGACAAAAGTGCAATGGCAGAAGAGGTGGTGGTGGCAAGAGACAGCAGCAGCAAAAGGTGGGGAGCCAAGTAAGAACGGGAAAGAAAGGATGGGGGAGTTTCCTTAGCGTGCAAACATATGACAGATGTTTGCATGCAAAAACAAAGCCCCCCACATCCCTACCAGAAACATACATCCTTGGCGACCAGGATTTCTTCCTCTTCACATTTGGAGACTTTCCCCCAGTGGAAAATAGCAGTATAAACGACTTATCAGCACACCTTTTCTCAAAGTTCTGGTCCTTGTTCACTGGACTTTGTTTAACTAGGTTGCCCTCCTCCTTTTTAGGAAGGAGGTTTGCCAAAGACTCTTCAGGCAAAGCATTTTGCTGTTTTGAGTCCCCTTAAAGGGGTGAGAAAAGTGGGATAGAAAAGTCAACTCTTCTTCTTCTTCTTCTTCTTCTTGGTTCTGGCTTTCTAGAAGCACTTAAACATGTTCAATTCCAGTGTTCGTTATACCAAGATACCAGAAATGAACTTAGGCCCTGTCCCCAAAAGACTTATTAGCCCCTCTCGGCTTCCTCTGCCGTCACTCTGTTATAGCTGACTTTAAAAGTCCCCTCCACTTCCGGAATAAGCATCCCCATGGTAGCCGCGATCTAAACGGACTTTCCGTCCCAAAGGAAGCCTGTTTCCTTTCCCCGCATCTTCCCCCCCCCCCGCCCCCTCTCTTGTTAAAAGGAAAAATAGCCAGATCTCCGTCTCCTGAAACGGCTTCCCGCCCCTAGCAAAGGCAGATGATTGCTCATTCATTCACTTTCAGCACTTACTTTCACTCAGTTCTCTGTTAGAAAAGACTACCCGTCCCTGCAAAGTCAGCGGCTGCAGCCATCGGCAGCGTGATCCTTCGCTCATTCTCTTTTAAGGCTTTCACAGATCACTGATAACAATGTTGCAATTCTGAGCAATTCTGGCTCTTTTTACAAAGGAAAGGAAGCGAACCTGCTGCATTTCTCAGATGTGTGAATGCTTTTTGGCTGTGTGTGCAGGCAAGCAATCCCCGCCCCTTTTGCCACGGAGCGTCCTCAAGGCAGATATAGCGAGCAAAACCCGCGAATCGCCGAAAGAGCGCTGGAACTCTTCTTTAAAGTGCACGTATTTTATCGCGGGTGTCTCACTTTCCTAAGCTCCCTAAGCGCCTTGTAAAGCCTGGAATGGGGCCGCTCAGAGGCAAAAGAAGAGTTCCAGCAGACTTTCAATTGCATGGGGACAGGGCCTTAGTTCCCCCCATTAGCAATATTTCCAGGAAGAAATGAATTGTTTTATACAAATTATTGTCTTTTGTTGTTTTGTTTTGACCATTGGCCAATGATTGTAATAAAAATGCTACTACTAAGTCATGATGCAAAAACAATACAAGAGGAATCTTTGAGCTTAATATTCAGCATAGAAGAGACAAAGAGATAAGGATGAGATAGATGAAAAAAAGCATTCATTTCTGTTTAAAACAAGCATAATTGCAAAACTCTTTCATTGCCTTGGAGAAGATGAAAGCTTTTGCCTGTCAATAAAGAACCTGCTGTTTGCATTCCCCCTTGCCTGTTCCCAGCTGTACAAACATGCAGTTCCCTGCTCTGCTGCCACTGGCATGCTGAACTCCCTTCCTGCCTGTCTCTCCACTCCACACTGTTTTATCTGATGCAGGAAATGGACACTTCCCATGTCTGCATTCTGCAAAGATGCAGCCGTGCAGCCAAGGGGACACTGAGGAACAAAAGTTTTCTAGCTTTGATCGTTTAACAGCTGCAAGTGGAAGGGAGGTGGCACGTGAACGGCACACTTTCCACTTGATAGTGGACAGGACAGGACTTTCTGCATTTGAGTAGCCCAACATGCTCTAGACTTTACTGCTGGATCTAAGGAGTTTTCGCACCAAGGCGAAGACACCTCGGAACGCTTCCCCCAGAATGGGTTCAGAACACTTTCCCATTCGCACAAGGACTGGTAAGGAACGCTTTGAGAGCAGTTCTCTTACCTGCCAGTGTGGGCAGCCCGGCTGCCTTCTTTCCCTGGGTTCCTGCTCGCTCCTGAACCCCAGATCGCTCTCCTGGGGAAGGCAGGAACTCCAGCCAAAAGCCCCCAACCCATCCCCAGGGTCTTACCTTCTCCTGCAGGCCCAATTCTGTGTAGAAAGGCCGGGCTGTTCTGAGCATGCACAAGGGGGCGGCCCCTCATTAGCTGGGTACCCGCACATGCTCAGATGGGCAAACGAGGCGAGGCCGGCACCCAAATAACAAGGGGCCGCCCCCTCAAGCATGCTCAGAATGGCCCGGCCTTTCTACACAGAATCGGGCCTGCAGGAGAAGGTAAGACCCTGGGGATGAGTTGGGGGCTTTTGGCTGGGGTTCCTGCCCACCCCCGGAGCCCGATCTGGGGTTCGGGAGTGAGCAGGAACCCAGGGACAGAAGGCAGCCGGCTGCCCACACTGGCTCCATAGGAGCCAATGGGAGCAGCCCGGGGGAGGGGCCGAGCTGTCACAGGGAGAGAGCATGCAAATGCTTTCTCTCTGGGACAGGTCGGAACGCGCCGAGACGGTTTCAGAGCACTTTTTAGTGCTCTGAAACTCAAACGCTTGGAGGGCACATTGGGACGCTTGCAGGCGGCCTGGAATGGATCCTGCCGCCCGCAAGAGCAAATGCTGCATCCCTGCATGCCTTCCATGCGTTCAAAAAACCCTGTGCAAAAAGGCTCCTAGAGGGCCCTTGGAGGCAACCAAAAGGCTCTGAAGGCAGGAGAAGTACCTTTTCTGCACTTACCACTTTGTAATCTGGATCAGTGGATCCAGAATAACTAGCCCCACTGGTCCAGATTACCTGGACACTTGGGCTGGATCAGTGCTATCTGCATGTGAAGCTCATGTGCATTGTGGCAGGCCATCTAATAGCAGCCCCCATATCCATGATGGCTAGTAATGTTCACTTCTAGCCATTGTGCCTTGGGAAGGTACTTTTTGGTGGCCCACTGTGGCACATCATTGAATAGCACTCCCTGGTAGTTCTGGATCACAGAGGTGTGCCACTGGCTTGCTTCTGTGATCTAGAACAAGGTCCTTAGTCCAATTCTAGAACTAATTTAATGGAACTGGACTAACAGAACACCCATCCACCCCCCCTTGATCTGCATTAATGTGTGGAAGCCCCTAAATCTGCATCTACAGATAAGTGCAGAAAGGCCCATGGTCAGTTTTGTAGAAGACTCATTTTCAGTAGTGCTTCCAATCGCACAACTGAAATCAGTCCCTCATAGTGTATCACAGTGATGGTGAACCTTTTGAGCTCAGTGTGTCAAAATTCGCAAGAAAACCTAGCTTAACTCAGGTGCTGTGTCACATCTAGAAATATCCATAATTTTGTGATATTTGTAGCTCTAGTAAAAAAGTTATATTTTTGATCTATGTATTTTATTAAAAGCAAAAACAAATAATTCTTTACATTTGCTAAATCTTCAATTGAAAGTTGATATTTCATACACTTCAAGAACAAGCAAGCACTACATGCCCAGGTGCCAGGGTGACCAGGTGTGTCACCCAAAAGGGCTTGGCGTGTCACCTGTGACACACGTGTCATAGGTTGGCCATCACCGGTGTATCAGATCACACCGACATCCCCAAGATCTAGTATATTACACATTGTCCATTTCTAGACCTCAACATGAAGGTTTTCAAGTTTGCAGATGAGGAGGTCCAGGAGACTATCTAAGGGCTCGTCCCCATGGGCTCCATTTACTTTGGGGTGGATTCGGGGCAGCCCTAATGTGAATCGTAGCTCACATTAAGACGTCCCCATGTGATTGAGGACAGTGCGGGTTCTGCATGAATCCACCTGTCCCCATGAAAACCGTGGTAAATCCCTGCATTGGGGAACTGCATCCTTTTTTCTCCACCTCTCCCCCCTGGGTACAAGCAGGACATGCCCTCCCCTTGCCTGCACCTCCTAAAACCACACACTGCATCCATGAGAGATGATAACAGGGAGGCATAATAAGAAGGGAACCCGGCTCATTGCTTGAAGCCATGGCTGTGTTTCAGTTATTTTAGCGGAGGTGCGCTTCTCTGCTTGACAGTGGGCATATCTCCATCTGACAGGTAATCTTGCTCAGCTGAGTGCAGGGAATCTGTCAGGTGCTTGTGCCCTGTATCAAGCACCCATGCATGCCTTGCAGATCAAGCAAAGGGGGCATGCTTGTTCCTAGAGAGACACAGGGCAAATGAGAGCTAATCACTTTTGAAGAGATCCCCAAGTTGTGATCTCAGCGCGTAGGGCGGGGACAGTGAAACCCTGCCTGCTAATCCTCCGATCACCAAACTCCTCCCCCAATAACCCAGGGGCATCCCCATGACTCAAGTTAATATGTGCTTGCCTTCCTAATTCGGTGCGAGAACAGTTGGAAAGGAGAAGTTTTTTTGCTGTGGATTTGTGAGATTTGTCCTGCTTATAGCCCAGATTAGAGGCTTTCCATGGGGATGCCTCTGAGGTGAACTCAGGTTTGCCTCGGAGTATTTTGATCATGGGGATGCCCCCTAAGAGACTACTTAAACTGGATCCAAGGTAGATGCAGAAATACCTTTTTTTAAAAAAATTATTAAGCAAAAAAGATTACAATGGATAACATTTAACAAATCAAACAACAGTAGAATGCCTATATGGTATGATTACAATACCATATCAATAACAGTGTAAACCACGTTTGTCACACTTATGGCACATATCATAGCTCCAAACCAGGAATTAGAGACAATAATACCATTTTCTTTTTTTAATTTTGCTTGGAGTACATACCAATATCAGCTGCAGGTAGGTGTGAAAGAGGTGTTACCATTTAGACAATGACAAAACTCATTTTTACATATATTTTTTTCAGCACTGATCCAATGCAAGAAGGTTCTTTGAATATTTTGAGCCTTTAAGGAAATAAAATGTAGTGTGTTCTGATAGGAGATCCTAGAAAACATCTCTTTTTAAGTTTGCCCATTTCATAAAACCTGGAAATTCTCTGAGGATATGATGTTTGTAACATTTGCGTACCTGTTTTCTACTTTAGTTTATTAATTCAAAATGCATCCATTTTCTGCTTAGACAGAATTGGGTTCTACCATTGCTTCCGCTATCCTGTCAAATGAAGAAATGATTAATAAAAGGGGCCTGTGGGTTATTATTAAAATCTTCACTGAGACCCTCGTAATTACTTTTTCTGTAATTCTAACCAAACAGAACCATACATAAAACATGAAAGGAGGACTCTGGGGAGGGATGAGAGGAGCGTAACACCTAATGCAACAGGCTTACCTTCTGTATATCCTTGGAGAGACAGTATAGAACTTGATACATTGCGTAAGTTTCCATCTTTTTTTCCCCTTTCCCCCTTTTAAAGTCATTGATAGAATAAAAATGAATTCATGTGAAATAAGCTTCACAATACTTTTCTGTAATAGCAGAAATCAATTTGACATTGATAACTTGGAACCTGAACAATGCAGATACAGCACTTTGTATCTGAAATCAATAACCAGCAGGCAGGTCTGAAATATTAATGCAGAACTCCTCACTGAATCTGAAAATTCATCTGTTTCCTAAAAATAAAATAACTCAATTCAAACATAGCATGGGCAAACTTGGAAATGCTGGTTAGGTTCAAACTGAACTGAATGCACCAAGACCGGTTCGATATGGGTTCAAACCACCTTGAGCTGGCTCAAATTAGTTTGATTTTAATCTCAAACCATCTATATCTGACTCCACACATAAACCAAAAAACCCTTTGTATGGGGAAAATACTAACAAATCCAAAATGGTTCAGGCTGAACCAAGGTAATGTATACCAGTCTGAATGGACCTCCCCCTTGAACCTGGAGGTGGTTTGTTCCAAATCTGAAATAGTTAAGACACACACACACCGCCCCAGTTCAGCACATCTAATATATTTTCTTCTCTTCCAAAGCAACATTTTCTGAGGAAGAAGGCTGCAATGTTTTTTAGATTATAGCACTCTCCCTGGAACTAATAAGAATGTGAAAGAACAGGTAGATAAGAATTCTGAAATTTCATACTCCTTAGTGCAGTGCTGCATAATAAAGACTTATGATAAGTTGAATGATCATGCTCTGTCTTGAGTATTTGAAACAGATTTTTATTTAAAAATGGCAGAAACAATACTTCCAGGTCATACCTTTATGATCTAGTGGTTTTCCCTACTTTCTTCCATTTAAGTCTGAATTTTGCAATAAGGAGCTCATGATCGGAACACAGTCAGCTCCAGACCGTGTTTTTTACTGCCTATATACAACATTTCCATCTGTGGCTGCAAAGTATGTGATCAATCCAGTTTTGTTATTGATCACCCGATCAATCCAGTTTTCTTTTTGATCACCTGGCTATGTCCGCGTATAGGGTTGCCTTTTGGACTGTTGGAAAAGATGGTTTGCCATGACCAGCGAGTTATCTTGACCAAGGTCTATTAGTTTCAGCCCTGCTCCATTTTGTTCTCCAAAGCCCAGTTAACTTTTCCTACTTTAGCATTCCAAGTCCCTATGATGAAAGTGACATCTTGGGGGAGGGGGGGAGTTAGTTATGGCAAAGCACTGACTCAAATGATGCAGGAAAGCAGGCAAGATGGCAAGCACCAGAAGGGGTTTGCATTTCCACAGTCTCAGCAAAATCTGCCTCTGAGGGATGTGCACAAATATTTGTAACATATGAAATTTGGCCAAATTCAGCCAAATTTGGACATTCAAATTCAAATTGGATGTTAGCACATCTGAAGATTGACATTCAAATTCAAATCAGATGTTTTGATACATTCGTATGAAGCTTTGTATGAGATTCATAAGGGATTCATATATGGGATTTGTATGCTATTCATATGCATTTGTATATAGGATCCATATGCTATTTGTATGCATTCTTATATAGGATCTGTATTTTCTAGTATTCTACTTGTTACAAATCAAATACCCCCCCCCCAAAAAAAACCATTCTTGCACATCACTACTGCTGCTGTGCTGTCTAGTGCTGCTCTTATAATACAAGTAGTTTCACCCCTCCTCTTTGTGAAAATTGTCTATGCATTGCTATGCCAGCTGTCCAATGTGCGGAATAATCAGTGTTTCTCTGCAAGGTATGCACACATTAGGCATAAACAGTTCAGCAAAATCCTTCTTAAGGTGCACGGAAGCCAGCTGCAGTAGTGGCCGGATTGTGGTGGCAATTTCCTGTTCCTTGTGTTAGGACCAGCCTCATAGATGTAAGATGTATAAAGAAACAAAGCAAGGAGGTGGGAAAATGGGAGTAGAATCTCTGCAGGAAGTCAATTCAGTTTCCTTGAATTTTAATTCAGTTGAAGTTTGTTGCCATGAGGTTGCATCCCTTCTTCCTCTCTACTCTCCTTTTAAGGCTTTGCAACATCATGGTCACTGCCTGGTTGCTTGGCTCATTCCCTGGATCTGTTCCCAATTGTCTTCTTCTTGGAACAGCAAGCTCAATTTATAAAAAAAATGGACACCTTTGATTGTTCAGGCCCAGGTCAATCCTGCTTTATGTCCCTCTGCTTCTTTTCCTCTTTCAGTTATAAAATATAAATTATTATCTTTGTTCCTGGATTTAATGATTTAATTCTTGGATATAGGAGAAACAATACTGTAATGTAGAAATTGCTGTTCTTTAAATGTCTTCAGGCAATATAGTTAATGGTTGATTTTCTTATTATTTGTTGGCTGTTATGTTATTTGTTGGTTGTGGATTGTTATGTTCTTTATAATTTCAATTATAAAAAAATAAAAATAAATAAAAATAAAAAATAAAAAAATAAAAAGAAGAGAAAACACATTTTCTCACACAAATCCTTTGCTGTACTGTGGTACTACTGGCTCCCCCATGGATCATATTCTGCTTGGAACAGTTCAATGGAACTCCTGAGCTATTTCTGCAGGTTTCACACCTTTCTTCCTTTTCCTCACATATCTACAGAGGAATAAAGGCAGAGAAAGGGTGTTTTTCCACTGTCACTAGAAGTACCCATTAAGTACCCATAAATGGGTACTTAATGGGTACTTCTAGTGACAGTGGAAAAACACCTAAAGTGTTAGGAATAATGTCCAATGTGGGATTAACCCCCTCAAGATTTACCCCAGTTCATTCCTGTGAACAAGACCTTGAAGCAAAGGTTTCAAAAACGCAAAGTCACCCATAAAACCAAACAAACCACACATAAAAATATGTCAGGAGAAAGCATTTTACCAAAACAAATCTCAACTAAATGCCAAATTTGATAGATAAGCAGCTGATTGTGAAACAGGAATAGGTAAACCCATAGACGTCCCACATCCTATGTTCTGATGTTCATGTGCCCACCCAATTAATTCAGCACCATGAGTCTCTATTGTAAAACTCAATGAAAAGGGGTCATTTAAGGTGAACTTTGTCAGTTTTCCTGTCAAAGCTCTTATTACAGGTAAAAATCCCTACTTTTACCCTAGAAAACTTAACTAAACTACTACAGGGAAGCCCTAAATCTTTAACCGCATGGGTTATTTCTCACCCTCTAGATGCCAAACAGTCACAATCCACCAAGACAGCTATCTCCTTGCTGTACACATACCAGGAATCCATTGGTTCACTTCAAATCTTGAAACAATTAGGCAAGGTCTAATCAGAACAGGAAATATTGCTGTGCCTTTGTGTCATCCTGTCCTCTCCAAAGATGCCTTGAGGAAGTATCAAGGTTGAGCAGATGCCCTGGGTACTTCTCTTACCAGGCCTCAAGCCATCCTTTATCAATGTCTGAATATGGCCTATATGGGTGTGTCCAGACTTACAGATACTGAGAATTCCGATGTGCAGTCAGGGCGTGGGCATCACACCTGATGCCTTATAGCAGATTATGCCACTTCTAATCTTTGCCTACTGCAGAACGATGAACACTTGCTCTGCAGTACCAGGTAAATTTGAATGTTGCCGCCAGTCCGGACAGGATGGCAAGAACAGCTAACAGCTCCCATTGGCTGCCCCATCCCACATGACACGCGCCTCACCATGCGTGCCATGAACTATTGAAGCTTTCTCTGAGAAAGCTGTGGGGAGGCTGCTAAAGTCTGGGTGGCACATCATGGATTCACAGCAGGTATGCTGTGCTTTTTTCTCTACCAGCAGATTTTATTCCGCTAATCTGGACGCTACCTACGTGATGCTTCAGCCCCTGGTTTAAATCTATTGGAACTATGGGATCAAGACTGTTGAAATGTTCTCTCTTGGAATCTCTGCTCTAGAAAGAAATCTAAGGAGAAGCTGAAATCCAGAGGCCTCTTCGGAAAGAAGACTAGGACATGCGGAAACGCTTTCTCCATTCGCACGGAGGGAGGCAGGAACATTTCTACATGCGTTCCTTACCTCCCTCTGTGTGTATGGAGAAAGCGTTCCCGCGTGCCCTAGGATGAGGGTGAGATATTCCTCCCCCGGCCTCCCACTATTGGGTCAGGCAAGACCCAGGGCAGGAGGCCTGTTGGCTGCCTTCCCTCAGTTCCTGCTTGCTCCAGGAGCCCAGTTCAAGCTCCTAAGGGAAGCAGGACCCACACCCTACACCCCCAACCCACCCCAGGGGCACACACATGTGAACGCTCCTTACCTGCTCACCACTGCTCGCAACTGAGGCAATCGAGCTGGCTTAGCTCTGCAGGTGCATGCAGGGCGGTCCCTGATTCGCCAGGCACCCATGCCTGCGCAGATGGCCAGTTGAAGGCAGGTGGGTGCCTGGTGAATCAGGGACCGCCCCGTGTGCACGCGCAGAGCTCAGCCGGCCCGATCACCTCAGTAGTGAGCCGGTGGCGAGCAGGTAAGGAGCGTTCACATGTGTGTGCCCCTGGGGTGGGGTGGGGGTGTAGATGTGGGTCCTGCTGGCCCTAGGAGCCAAATCTGGGCTCCTGGAGCGAGCAGGAACTGAGGGAAAGGAGGCGTCTGGGCTGCCCAACCCTGGCTCCACAGGAGCCAATGGGAGCAGGCCGGGGGAGGGGCCCAGCTGTCACGGAGAGAGAGCGTGCGAACGCTTTCCCTCCAGTACAGCTGGGAACGTCTCCGGATGTGCCAAATGCACTGGGACAGTTTCTGAGCACTTTTTTGTGCTCTGAAACTCGAACGCGTCTATGATGCGTTGGGATGGCTGGGGCAGCTTGGAACAGATCCAGCTGCATCAGAAGAGCGAATGTTCCGTCAGAGCGTGTCATAGACAAGTTCAAAAACCCCTCGTGCAAAAAGGGCCTTAGGTGACTGAAGATGTAGCAAAGTCTCTGATTTTATCTTTACGTGTTGCCTTTGCTACTTTTGTTCAGCCAACAACAGGGAACATTGTTTGTCCAAAGTTTTGAATTTATTTCAGCTTAATACTTCTATTGATTGTGATTACTGCTTCTTGTGTTCTTCTCTTATATTGCTTTTTTCTGTTGGTTTGATAACTCTGTGCTTTTGATAGCTGTAGCTTTTATATTGGAAAGCAATTCTGAGCAACTCATTGGCTTTAAGATGATAGTGATGATGAAGATGACAATGATTCATATTAGCAATGAAGCCCAGAAACCCACGCCAATGTTCAGGTTTTTAAAAATGGGATCCAAATGTAAACAGGCTTGCCAAGTGGATCTAATCAATTTTTATGTATTTCAAAACTGTTGAGAGCAGCATTTCAGGGACACTGATCTTCAGCAGTTCAACAGCAAGCCACAGGATAAAATGGAATTGCTGAACTCCAAGGCAGACTGCAAGCAAACAGCAAATCCAAGTGATTCTGTAACCATAAAGCTCGATAACCTCCTATGTTTTCCTGTATTAGCAGTGTCAACTTCATTTGAATGCATGCCAAGCAATCCTGAATGGCTTATGAGGCAGAGAAACAAATCGGAAGTAAACAGAATAAATTGCAAAGTCTTAAGGCAGACAAAAGCTGCTGTCAAGTAAATGAAACATGTTGATACTCCATTAAATGTCATTTACAAATTCATCTGTATCGTAAAACCAGTGTAGCTGGCATCCTCCCAAGGGTAAGCAAAACAGGCAATTGCTATAATATCTCCCTCTGCCCATCTCTATACTTCAGTGAGTACTGGTCGAGGTCTCTTCATTTCTATTGAAAAGGTCGCAACCCTGAAAATTAGTTTCAGACAAGCAGTTCCATAAACGTCAATGCAAGGACTGGCAAGGAAGTAGTGACAATCAAACTTTCCTTTGACTGGCCTTCCTGAGCTCTTTTGTTAAGCAGGAAAAGCCTGTACCCCACACATGCTCCCCAAGATTGTAGGGCTGGGTCCTACAGGCTTAAGGGGCAGCATGCATGCAGAATGTCTGTCCGCACATTACACTGTTTTTGTAAATGACTTGAAACATCCTCACATGAAATAATCAGTGAAAGATAGAGAAGTTGTTTGTTTGTTTATTACATTGACATCCTGGCATTCACCCAGAGATCCCAGGGTAGGTCATAGCATATGATGCAAACACTAAATACTAGAATAAATTGCCCACTCATTCACCCTCTCTCCCACCCAGGTAAGCCTACATTCAGAGGAATCTATGGATCAACTATTCAAGGTGAAGAGGTACGTGTTAATCAGGTGCCAAAAAACATATCAAGTTAGCACCTCTCCATTGGGCAGCTATTCCGAAGCTTAGAGACAACTCCAGATAAGCCCTTATTAGGTGCCACAGTCCCTCACAATTTGAAGGCTAGTGGAACTACAAGAAACCCCTCATTTTCTCATTGTAAATCATGGGCAATCTATATGGATGGGAGAAGGTGCTCCTCCAGATATTTGAGGCTCAAGCCATTCAGGGCTTTATATGTCATTATCAACACCTTGAACTGGGTTCAATAGCAAATGCATTTCCTTCAGGACCAGTGTGTTTTGCTCCCAGGCACAAACTTCCATCAAGAGTCATGCTTCTGCATTCTACATTAGCTCCAGCTTCCAGTCTTCAAGGGTAGCCCCAAGTCCAGCACACTGCAGTAATCTAAGGTTACCAGAGGATGGATCACTGTAGCCCCTTTGTCCCTATTTAGAAATCGTTCAAGCTGAGGAATCATCCAGAGAGGGAGATAAATACTCCTAACCACTGCTGCTACCTGATCCTAAAGCAACAGCCGTAACTCCAGAAGGACCTCCAAATCACCTACCCTTTATTTCAGGGGCAAAAGAACCCCATTCAGAATTGGGAGCCTTTTAGCATCCAGAACGTGAGACCCTGTGATTGTTTAGATTTAGTTTCAGTTTATTGGCCCAAATGAACCTCCTTCCCTGACTCAGAAGGAATACAGAAATAGAGTTGGGTGTCTTCAGCGTACTGTCTCACACAGCAATCCACCAAATGCTTCTGGGCATCTCAAGCAGAAGACAAAGGCAAAACCTTCACCTGCTCTCAGATCCCTGCAAATGGCATTTAGAGGCATCCTGTCTGTCTCCCCAGCCTGGAGGATGTACTTAGGTATCCATTCTAACAGACGTTGATACAGCAATGAATGGATGGTATTTGCATATACAACAGTAGACAAAATTAATATATCATTATTTCAATGTGTTTTAATATTTCTTTTTTTAAAAAAATTAAACTTTGTAACAATACACTAAACAACATGCAGAAATAACATTTTCATCAAACATATTAAAACAAATGTTAAACAAAACTGAATCGAATGTTTTTAAACAAGAAGCACAATATAATCCCAATGTAACAGTATAAATCTAATCATAACAAGAAAAGGAGGATGTCAACCTAAAGTTTAAGTGTTAAATTTTAAATTAGGAAATGTTGATAGTGAAGTGTAATTTAAGAAAGCAGACAGGAAAAAAGGATTTGGCCTCAGTGAGCTGTTTGTTTTACTCTTTCTGCACAAAAACAAGAACTTTGAGTTGTTGGGTGTGTGTGTTTTTTGTTCTTTTGTTTTGCAAAGCCTTGTTTACTAAATGGATGCATAATAATAACTGTATTACTATTTCATATTTATACAAATGTCAGTATATGAGTATCATAACATTTGATTTGTGTACGAAAGTCCGAATTCAACCAAATTCATACGAATAATGCATGTCACAAATATCTATGCAAATATAAGCAGCAAGACTGCTCTTTATTGCCATTGTTCTGCATTGTTCTGTTTCAGAGACACAGAAAATGGCCGACTTCCTGAGCAATTTCCTGCATGTCCAGAAATGGTGACACTGGCAGATGTGCAAATTGTGCTTCCTGCTTTGAGGGCTGTGGCAAGGGTTCCAGCCCAAAAGGTGGAAGGCTCTTCCACCTATTAAATTGCCATTCATAAAGGATTTAAGGGGGTATGAATCTGTGTAGTTTACAGTAGCTAGAGAGTGCCATCTACTGGTTTTCTAGTAGGATATGAAACCAAAGCCCACTGAGATAGTTTCTTTGGAAGCGTCCACATGAAATCTGGAAGGTCTTTTGTTTTGACATTTAATCACCTTTCCTCAATTATATATTTTTTTTTCCAAAAAAGACCACTGTTTCCACTGTGAGCAAACAAGTCATAAATGTTTAAATAAGTTATTTCTTGGCAAGATTATGAAGGCTACAAATTACTTAATCAAAATGGGTGAATACCTTGGAAGCTTCTCAAGATATGGTGATGAAATATTCATTGTTTGCTTTCCCCATATTCTCCAGACTCTATATACATTGCATATTTTTGTTGTCATACTAGACTGAATGCTATTTTTGTAAGAGAGTGGGAAATGAAAATGAAGGTGAATATAAGAAAAAGAGACTGAGAAATTAAAATACAAAATAGAAACAAAGGCTAATGTTAGGTAATATATTTTTGAGAATTCTGTGTTTCAAATGGTTTTTGGTGAGGCTTACTCTGAACTGCTGATGACACATTATGATGAAGTTAACTTTTTCCTGGAAATTCTTGACTAAAAGAACAAATGCTATTTGCTTTAATTTAGGGCAGAGGCAGGTTATGGTAGTGTGAAAGACCACCTCTTCAAAATATGTAGGAGAAACAGATGAACATGCAGAGAAAGAATGTGGGTATTGCAAGTGCATGACTCTGTTCATTTTTTCATCCAAGAATTCTAGGAAGGCAAGTGGCAGTGAAGAAAATGACAGATGTTCTTATTTGGGGGTCCCAAAACCCTACTAAAAACCTGCTTTCCTTCTGTGAACATTTTTCCCCAGTAGTTCACAGAAGCCTTGACACTTTTTAGCTGAGTTTCCAAGTAATGAAATCAAATCAAAGATGCATGAAAGAAAAATCCAGGCAGCATCCCCAATCAATGAGGTATAATATGATGATTTTTGCTGCTGGTGGTGCTTTCCTAGGCTTCTATATAACTTTTGAGAAAGGCTCTGTGATGAGACACAATAAATAAAAATATCTTTGAGGTGGGATTGTTGACACACCAGTCTGCCCCTCTTCCGTTTCCTGAACATTCTGTCTTAGGAAAGGTGGCTTAGAGAAGGGCTGGGTTGGGAACATTAGGGCCACACACTGTCTCTCCGAAAAGCCCCTTTAATTTTGTCTGAACATAAGCAAAAGTCAGATAAAAATAACTAAATATGGAAGGGGGGGGGGGAGAGAGAAATAAAGCTACAAAAGAACAATTCCCTAGATTAAATCTTTACAGAATGAACCTGATTAACAAAGCTGTGTGTGTGCAAATAAATCTAAACAGTAGAAAGACACTGATTATATATAAACACTGTAATGTGTGGTGTTATGCATTTCACTTGAATATTTCATTCTGGTTTGCTACCTTCTTCATTGTTGCTTCCCCCCCCCCCCCTTTCTGCTTCACTCCAACAACTCACAAAGGATGTTCCTGTTGAAATGCCTGCGTAGAGGATTCTGAGCAGAGTTTGGGTTAAATGTACTTTGTTCTTAATCTGGGGCTAATGACATTTGTCCAATGCTTCTGCAAGGCTCAGCCCCTGGAATCTCTGTGCCACTTATATATTGTTCCCTAGGTATGGGTATGGCTGTGCATATAGTCAGTCACTGAATCTGCAGTCTTGATGATGGGTGGCTTTTCTTCTCTTTCCCAACTTCCGCTGCTGTGCTTCACAAAGGAAGCTTAGGCGGCAAGCTGCTACAATGTCGCTTGTACCACTGCTGCACAGATAATGTTCATTGAAGAATAGGCTGCACTCAAACAAGATGGATCAAAGAGCTTCCCATCTGTTCGATGGGAAAAGTGCATTAAATAGAGAGCCAGTTTGGTCTAGTGGTTAGGGAGCTGGACTCTTATCTGGGAGCCAGTTGGGTGACCTTGGGGTAATCACAGCTCTCTTCTGAGCTCTCACAGCCCCACCTACCTCACAGGGTGTGCTGTTGTGGGGAGAAGAATAGAAGGCTTTGTCAGCTGCTTTGAGTCCCCTTAAATGGATGAAAAAAGCAGGATAGAAAAGCCAATACTTCTTCTTTTACTGTGTACTAGTGTTCACACTTGGGAATGCTAGTACTTGCTGCAACAAGCCCCATGGGCTCAGAGACTGTATCTGGGTGCATGTCCAGACAGTACCATGTCCTTTTTAGAGCCTGGTGCAAATGCCCGTGCACCATCGCCATGGCAACGGTCATGGTCCATGCATGTGCAGTCACATTCACTCTGCACTCATGCACAGCACCTCAGATGACCCCTAGCACCGGCAAGGGTGTGAATGATTGCGGCACTGGACAACAAAAGAAAGCTTTTGCAGTTTCATGCACCACGACTAGTAGATGATAGGGTAACATCTGGAAACACCTCCTGAAAGTACAGATGCTCTTTGCCAGATGTTACCCTATCATGTACTATGGGACCAACTGGAAATTGGCCTAGGGACTTGCAGTGCATGTGGGACTCCCAGAATCTGTGTGCTGCCAGCTGCCAGACACCACTGAAAACTATGCAGGTTCATAGTTACTTAACAAAGGATGATTCTCCTACATGCAGACTCTTACTATGTCCGCAGAGCCTCATAAAGCAGCCCACTGGTCAATCTAGGGCTGCAAATGCCTCTATTCCTATTCAGCTTCTGATGCCTGTCAGTTTGCCACAGAAGCATCCTAAAAGTAAATAGAACTAAACTGCTCTGATGGTGTTACCATGGGGAAAGTAACCTTCTCACCTGTCGTGTCCAGAGCAGGCAGCAGCAGTAAGCACATGCACACGCATACCTAGCGGTAGCAAGAACCCAAGTCAATTTCAAAAGTCAGTCAGGATATAGAGTTACACGTAGTCAAACAGGCTAGGAAATCTGGAGCCTATTCGCACTTGGCTTTATTCTGGAATATATCCTGGAATAGGGACTTGATGTTCATATGCTAATGGCGGCTTCAGCAGGCCCAAAGTGAGGTTTGCTAGAGTCTGCATTAGCATGTGGACCACCGACCCCTATCCTGAGATATACTCCAGAAAAAGGCCAAGTGCGAATAGGCCCCAGGCTAGGGGTCAGGCTACCAGAGATTCATCGTCAGTCAGTTAGTCAGTTGAGACAGTAGACCAGAGGTTACATGAGTCTGGGGTTGCCAAGAAGATCCTTTGTTTGCAATTGAGGCAGCTGGATGTGACTCCCTTATGTTGGACTTGAACTATCCTGCCCCTGCCACCACCGTGTTTGGCATGGAGGTGGGCTGAGCACCGCAAGTGTTCCCGTTCTCTCCAGTGTTGGTCAGTGTCTGAGTCTGAGCCCTCGACTTCTGGGGGGACTTTAACAGTTTCCAAAGCTGGCCCCGGAGGCAGGGATCCCTTGTCTTGGCTGGCAGGGGTGGGGCCCTCAACATCTGAGGAGTCAGCAAGGGCACAAAGCATGACAACACCTTCAGGTGGATGCAAAGTGGTAACATGACACGTGAAAATTCTGATGGGACTCCCTGTGATGAACCAGAAAATGGAAGATTTAGTACCCATTAATGGGTACAAAAATGCCATTATGTACCCATTAATGGGTACTTAATGGGTACTTTTAGTGACAGTGGAAAAACACCCTATGTTTCCACTATGGCTTCTGACCTAGTATACTCAGGGCCATGAGTATAGTACCTTGCTGGGGTGACAGGAGGAGGAGGAGGCTTTCACCCCTTAATGACACTCAAAGCCCCTGACAAAGCTTTTTATCCTTCTCCCCACAGCACTCTTGACACCCTTAACCTCTGGATGTGCCCCACATTGTGAAGGCTCCAAGTTGGAAGCCAAGTGGTGTTGGATGACCAAAGCACCCAGGATCTTCTGTAGTCTGCACTAGCATGTGGATGAAAGATCCACACTCCAAAATATAGTCCAGAATAAGCCCTAGTGCAGAAAGGACATATGGCTGTAATACTTATAGTCACAATCATGCCTCGGTTCCTGAGAGGGTAAAAACATTTGGCTCTCTACAAATAGCTTTAAGTAATTTAATGATGGCCACCATTTCCCTAACTGGAATGGAAGCTGCATGTGGGAAGGGGTGATAGACCTGGCTGATATGTCCACTGGTACACTTAAAATCCCAGAAGTACTGACAGCAGCAATGGCTGATAGCTGGAATTAGAGACATAAGGCATTTTCGGGAAGCCTAAGACAGCTCACGACGCTTTGACCATTCACACACAGGAGCGCAGGAACGCGTGTAAACGCGTTCCGGCGCGCCTGTGTGCGAATGCTCAAAGCGTCGTGAGCTGTCTTAGCCAGCAAACGCCAGCAAGGGGCGGGGAGACAGCTGAGGAGGCTCCCGCAGCCGGCGCTGGCTGAAAACAGCTGATTGTCAAAGCTGCGCCAGCGTGGGACGCGAGCCCGCGGCTGTTAGGGAGAGAGAAGCAGGCGCGAATGCTTCTCCTCCCGAATGCCTGCGGGCAGTTCGTCCGCGTCCAAATGCATGTAGAGCACTTTAAAGTGCTCTACATTTGGAACACGTGCAAGACACCTCCAGACACGTCGGAGCGCAAGACCCGCTGCAGCAATGCGTATGCCGCGTCCGGAGCTGTCTTGCACGCGTTCCAAAACGCCGTGTGCGAAAACGCCTATACAGTTGTATCTTGTGATGAAAGCCTCATGGAACATCTACACTGCCTTCACTGGCAAAGATGCTGAGCAATATCCAGCTGAAGCTTCAGGGCATTGGGGGATGGTTCTTTCTTTCTGCCATACTAGCATCCCCTGATTTTAGGTCTGCACATGTACTTTTGTCTGAAATTGTAATTCCAGCTAATGTACCAAATGAGGCTTATCTTAGTAATACAATCATACTTAACTTAAAAGATGGGAAAACATGCAAGAAATTAGATAAACATTTTGCACCCTGTATTCTAACAATAACAAAAATGTGATCAAGGATTTCATTTGCATTGCAAATGTATTTGCAAAATCCTGCAGCGTTCCCCACGCACACTTTTTTCTTTTTTTCATTTTGGTGGGAAGGAGGAAAGGATTGTTTTTTCAAGAGACAGAAGATTCAGAATGCTGATTAAAACAAGAGAGAATAAATACAGTAACTAGAGATAACGCTAGGAGAAAGATCCCAGTAAGGCAATCTTGTGTAGCAGATGGCATTTTTATATATATTTGACGTTAATGTGCTTAGGTGCTTGGGCCCTTTCCCACTTTGAAGATAGACCTTTGGACATGCTCCATTATGGAGCATACTGTACCACAGAACTTCTTCCATTGCAGAGTGGCTCCCAGCATGCCCAAATGTCCCCATCTTCAATAGCATTTCTAGTACAGCTCCAAACACAGCCTTTGGACCTACTTCCATGTGAAGGCTGTGTGGTGGGCAGGGCATTGTGACTGTTGCTGTGTACCCATGACCCAGATCAGCCAACCACCATAGCATCATCCCAGTGTGCATGACTGTTGCTGTAGCAAGATGGACGCTGCCAAACCACAGCATTTGCTCTTACTCAGCTGCAAGGTAAGCTCCAGGTAGGGTTGGGATTGGGCCACCATTCACATTGCAAACACTGGCCTCCATCCCTGATCTTAACATCTGTGGGTGACTGTCCCACAGACGTGAAGTGCAAAAAGTCTCTCTCTCTCTCTCTCTCTCTTTCTCTGGGATCCTTTTTCTTCAATGCTCCCTAATGATATTTTTTAAGAGATCCCAGCTCTGGCAAAATATTTCTCTAGTAGACTTTCCAACATTATGAAAAATTAGGCTGTGGTTTATGATGCAACAGTTACTACACACTATTAATTTTTCAGGATTTATCACTGGAGATTAATTAATACAGTATTGTTATCCCTTGGATGCACATTGCTTCCATCAGCAGAAGTGGTATTGCCAGGACTTCTTAAAGGGTGCAGTGGAACTTTGAAACTTTATGAACCAAACCAAAGATAAATAGGGCCTGTTCACAATAAATTACAGCTGAAGGCCTATAAAGAGCATCATTATATCATCCCTGTGCATGTGAAGAGAGCAAGGTTTACTATGTAATTTGCAGAGTGAATTACCTATATTTTGATTGGGGTTTTGTTTTGACAGATTCTTTTGACCTGTCCAGCCCAAACAGGGAAATGCCCATGCATCATTTTTTAGAGGAGATGCTCTTCTGTTTGATTTATCAGAGAAGGAACACAGGCAGACTTACAGCTGTCTGTCAATGCTTAGTAATAAGACAATACCCAGACCAGGCATACAGGTCAACTGGCGACTCTTCCACTCTATGGGGATGGAAAACATTACGTGTTCCTTTTTAGAACTGCCAAGAAGGTGAAATAAGTATGCAGCATCTGGTTGTGTTGGAGAGAACTGCAAGGGATGCTATTAATTTGCACCTTTGAAGGACACATAATGGTCTTCTCTGAAGAATGCCAGAAAAAAAGCAGACTAGGTGCTTATCATGGAATGTTCCAAGCAAGTGCCAGGCAGAGGACTTTTTTGCATTTACATCTGTTCCACCATTCTGGTGCAGACTTAAGAGGCACTGCTCCTGCTAGTCACAGCTGGTATTCTCGGTCTGGAGGAGCTACAGCATATTTGAGATCAAGGTGCCCAAAATGGCCTCCTAGGCTGTTTTAGATCCAGAATACTGCTATACTTTGATAAGGAGGTCCACCAGAGTACTAGGACCAAGAGGGGGGCATTTTGGCAACTCATCTTGTGCTCCTGAAATGGGACTCCTGGGTGTCCTGAGGCCAGGAACTTTTATCCCTGACCATTGGGACTGGCTCTGAAGATCATGGGAGCTTCCAGCCTGGAAGGGGGGTGGTCTAAGAACAGATTGGGACAATGCTCTGCCTGATTTGGATCCACAGTTCCAGACCAGCAAAGGTAAGGCCAAAAAGGCCCAGAGATTAATATCTGTCATCCTACGAAGGGGGGGAAAGGATGTGAAGCTGCATCTATACCAGGAATGGGAGGAATTGCAGAAGGTTACATGGACCCAGCATCTTTTCATTGCAGTATGCAGCTGCTATGGGCATATTTGCATGTAGGTAATTTAGATCCAGTTTTGTTTTAAAAGTGATCCCTCTGTGTGTGTGTGTGTGTGTGTGTGTGTGTGCGCGCGCGTGTTTTCAAATCCACATTCTTATGGAAAATCCACTTCACTTGTGACTAACGTGCAGGTGAGGTGAGATTCCTGCTTGAAAATCAGTTCTTTCCTGAGCTGCAGGCTCCAGCTGTGTGACTGGTTGATGGAGCTGTTGGTTTGCCCCATATGATTGGCTGGCTGATGCATTCAGCCCACGAAATGCCTTCTCCTTATCCACCAATCAGTGCAATCATTCTCCACTCCCACTACATGGCAATGACTTTTTTACCCTTCCCAAAATCTGCATATCCAGCTACCTGAATATCCAGAAACTTTGATATTCAAGGGTGTTTCCACACTGGCTGCTGAAAAACGGATTAAAGAAAATGAGTTTCCTGGCAATCCATCCTCCGGAGGATCCATCGAAAATAGGGATGAATCTGAAGAGGCCTCGCGTGTCTGCACATACATGCAGAGGACGGATCATGCCAGACAGATCTTCTGGGTGCTGTGTGGAGGCCACAGAACCCATTTCCAAAGGCAGCTGGCCTCCCGCACCACCGATGCTGCCCCCAGAGCCGCGGCACTGGACCATTAAGTTGCCAGTCACCACACATTTCCACTGGCATGCAGCACGTGGGGGAGGGGCTCCGGAGGCAGACCAGCCTGCTTCCGCCCCTCCCAAGATGGCAGCTGCCTGGACATCCATCCTCTCACCTCTCCATGTGCAGAAGCATCTTGCTTCCAAACGGATCGAGGCAAAGGGATGGATTGAAGACCTAATTTTCCAGGTCTTCACGGAGGACAGATTTTTCAGCAGTGAGACCCCATTAAGAATGTATCTCATGCGCTGTTGTGTGGAAGCGGTTGCCTGGAATGGTCCCTCATCCATCCTCCAGTGCAGAAGGTAAATCTTGTATGTGTCTTGTATGTGGTTTTAATGTGGTTTTAGCGGCAGTGCGGAAACACCCCAAATTTGCTCAAACAATGGGTCATTTGAAACGATTTCAATATGTTGGCACATTTTTTAGCATTTTGAAACAGAGAAATGCACTAATTTGTGATTCCTAAATGCTGCCAAAGACATTATAAATATTTTATATAAAGATGAAGATAAACATTACAGCTTAAAATGTCTGTCCTCTGAAAGGTTTCTGTCACTGTTTGCCATACATTCCTCCATAGAATTGGTTTTAATAGTTCTTCATCTGCATACATTTGGATATCTGGACAAGGTGATTTTGTGGAGAGGGAAAATGTCAGTGGCTACTAGCATGGATGCCTGGGGAGATCTTCCAGGCTGGGGAGACAGGCAGGATGCCTCTAAAGGCCAGTTTCTGATATTCAAGAGCAGGTGAAAGTTTTGCCCTTGTCTTCTACTTGAGATGCCCACAAGCGGATGGTGGGCCACGGTGTGTGGGATAGGACCCTGGACTAGATGGGCTGTGGCCCAGTCCGGCAGGGCTTCTCATGTTCTTATGCTGAGCATTTAAAAAACAGGACAAGAAGCCAAGGACATACAAACAGGAAGGAAGTTGAATTTTTGACAAGCACAAAACACAAAATGTTAAACACTAAATATGCAAACTAGAGCAGCAGAAACATGGTGTGGGTGACATTTGGGCTGAACCCAATTTTTCTAGTATTCAAATATCTGCCCCCTTGGAAGGCATAGCTACAGAGCAGAAATAAGCCATCCCCTTGGAAGGCATAGCTTCCATTGTATGCCTATTCCAGATCTTTAAAACAATTAGTCCTTAAAAGACCTCTTTGGAGTAGGGTTCTACATGAATATTCATCACATTCAAAATCCGTACGAATTTGTCCAAATTCGGACATTTGAATTAGAATTGAATGTTGGTACATTTGAATATGAATTAAACTTTTCTATACATTTGTATGAAGCTTCATTACATTCGTGAATCTGAGGAGGTGGGAAAGCAGCTATTCAGTCACATCTGCAATGGATCCAAAGTGGATCCAGAGTGGATTCAAAGTGGATTTGACATATTCAGAGTGGATATGTAGGGGATACGTAGGGGATGTGAAGGCAATTCATAGGCAAGGACTTTGTAGCAGGGATTTGAATCGGATTTGTATCAAACATTTGTATCGAATTTGAATCCTGCCACATTCAAAGGGGATCTATTAAAACAAATACAATGTTTCTTGACTTCTATTCAATGCGAATTGAACACAAAAAAACCATTTGTGCACATCCCTACTTTGGTGTAATGCAGAAGAAGATGATATCCTGTACATGAATAAGAAGCACAGCTTTGGTGATGCAGTTAATCGAACCCATCATTTTTCTGAGCAAGAAGAATTGTAAATGATGGAGGAGGGCAGCATCTACATAACCCTTTTGAATATCTTTGAAGTAGAAGATCTTGTTCACCACACTCTACTATGGCAGGTTCCGGTTTGAACTCTAGAAGTAATCCATTGGGAAGAGCAAACGGGAAAGATCCTTGCATAAAAATGAACCAGTGAATTGGGCTTCCAACTCTTAATATTTTAATATATTTTGATTTTGGATCAGCAGACTTGTCAGCAGGGAGTTTCTTCTTTTCTTTCAAGAGCTCCATGGTGTTTGTTTTGTCTTTGCCTAGTACTTGTGCTGTTTCTTTTTTATTAATTAGATCAAATCAAATATCCACTGAGATTGCAAGACTAGAGTCAGCCTGTCAAGTCCCCATGAAGACTTCAATTGCTTCTGTAAGCCCAGCATTGCTTCCCAAGGACCCTTGTTATGTAAAACATGTTGTTCTGATCAAAGTCTGCCTTGCGCTCAGCACATATTTCAAGAAAGTTGCTGCTGTTATGTATAAATATGATCTGAGGACTCAATTCTGAGCTAGTTGAAGAAAGTTTCTACACTTCTGCAGTTGGGTGCATAGCATAGTCTGTCTCACACTCTGAAACATTACAGACAGCAGCAAAACTAGACATCTTTGTCCCTATTTCTAGCCCATACAGTTTCCTGTGTGGATTAAAAGGAGTATCTTTGGGCAAAATAAGATTTTATTTAACCTGCCCTGAGACATTAGGCTGTAGAATGGGATACAAATAAATAAATAAATATTTTTTTAAAAAAATTTAGTGACCCTGCCCTGGACATTTGGGCGAAGGGCAAAATATAGATTGGTTGATAGATGGATGGATGGACGGACGGACGAACAGATAGGTGTGTGTGTGTGTGTGTGTGTGTGTGTGTGTGTGTGTGTGTTAGTAGACATCCTGACACATGTCAATAGCTTGGGGAACGTACCTCATCAGGACACCACTTGGGAAATCAATACCTATAAGGTCTGAAATATGCCAGAACAGCTTTGGTGCTTAAAGACACAAGGCAACAAGGAGATGGGAGGCCTTAGGGTGAGTTTTGTTCAATATGAAAATGATTTTATTAATAATCACTATTTAAAGAATAAAATAAATGCCAAAAATGAAGGGTCTTCACAGAGGCCAAAAAACATAAGCAAAATAGAGACATTTAATGCATAGGTTTTACTGTCAAACACACGTTTTGCTTTGTTTTGCTTTACACCCAAGAAGGCAATTTTTGGATTGGATTCAAATCGAATATTCAAATGTTCAAATTCGAACAAATACAGACAAAATGAATGTATTCAAATCTGAATCCATTTTGAATACATTTGTATCTATTCGTACAAATATTCAATTCATATTTGAAGATACAAATGTCAACAACATTCGTATGTGTCCATATGCATCCACACGCATTTGTATGCATCCTGTTTTCATCCTGTAGAAATGTGTACAGATACAAATAAGATGCGTATGGACACATATGTAATGCATACATATCCGTATGCATACGAATGTCCAAAAAATTTGTTCTTATAATTCAAAACATTCAAATCTGTTTGAATGTTAAAAAACCGAATGTATAGACATTCAATTCAAATTTGAATATCTGAACAAATTTGATCAAATTTCGAATGTTTCAAATATTCTTGCACACCCTTGTTATGTATCCTGGCTAGTTCAATATTAATCATAAAATCCCAGCTGTATTTATTCTACAAGAATGGGCTTAATGACCCCACCATGGTTAATATAGGTGCAGACAAATATCACAGATTTCTCAGCTTTTGGTGCAACTGGGAGTACTAAGACTGAAAAGCAGGGGTTGGAAAAATCTTTTGACAAATCCATTGCCATTGCCGTTGTGTGGAAACGTACTTCAGCGTGAAGATCTGCCCCTACTTGTTCCTAGTCAATTAGATCAACTCAGCTGGGTGCCAATGCACCAAAAGTAAGCAGTGTGTGAAGGGAAATTGCCCAATCATATTTGTTGTGCCTGCAAGGCACAACATCCAGTTGATAAATAACCTCCAGTGTGTGCCGTAAGAGAGGGAATTGTGTTTAAAAAAAGGCCTTCAATGCTAAAAGAAACCTTCTAACACAGCTTTCATGGGATCCAAAAGGAAAAGGTGCAGTCTTGAAAAACATATGTTTAAAGAATATCTTGAATCCATAATGTGTTTGCTAGTGAGGCAGTCTTGAAAAACATATCTAAGGCCTCCACTGCCTAAATTAGGCATAAAGCAAAGCAAAGCAAAAAATAAATAAATAAGATGTATTAGAAAAGAGGAAACGTTGGCTTTTCTACTCTGCTTTTCTCACCCTTTTAAGGGGACTCAAAGCGGCTAACAAAGCTTTCTATTCTTGTCCCCACAACAGAACACCCTGTGAGGTAGGTGGGGCTGTGAGAGCTCAGAAGAGAGCTGTGACTAGCCTGAGATCACCCAGATGGCTTCATGGAGGAGTGCAGACTCACAAGACTGTGACTGCGAGAAATGAGTCCAGCACTTTAATTGCAAGGCCCAAGCTGATCTTTCACAGTGATTTCTGGCTGGGGAGGTGCACACATGCAGCTCCAGAAGGCCTACTTTGTCAATGGCCATGCAAAGGCAGCAAGAGGGGTCAGCGGCAAAGCAGGAGAGGTGTTTGTACATGAAGCCATAGCCCCCCACATTCAAGGGGGATTTGATTGAAGCTGAATATCCCCCATTCAATTTGCATCAAATCAAATGGGGGGAATTGCCTTTGTGCACATTGCTAATGGTCAGATCTTCCAGCTTAAAAGAACATCTTGGGTACACATATGTGAAAGATACTGAGTTTCCATAAACAGTATTTCCTAATAAATTACTAGTAATATTTCAACAGAAAATCTATACTTTTATAAGATGTAGGTAGGAGAAGTCAAGCAGCACATGAAATACTGCAGGCTTTCAGTTGCTACCTAGGAAAGGATGCTAGTGACAGACAGTATCCTTCACATGTAAGAAAGCATCTTTCTTCAGAGTGCAGCCCACCTTCACACATGATAAATCTGATGTAATAAAATTGGTGAGACCTCCTGTAGCAATAATATATTGTGAAGCAATGTTTAAAGAATATCTTGAATCCATAATGACTGTGTTTGCTAGTGAGGCCTTATCTATAGTAGCCAAACATAGAGCACATTACCCTTTGGACATCCTACGTAGTAACTTCTGAAGCTGGAACCTAGACCTCTTTTAAAGCCGCAGAGCAAAAAGTTGCTGCACCTGTGGTCTGGGTGGAACTACACTGAAAGCTCAGTCACCTGGGCCATGATCACACCTATAGTTCAAGATGTCCTCTGGCTGTATTCTCTTTGCATCACTCACATTTTTTTCCTGGGGGTCATCTTGGGGGTGAGCTGTGCTTCCTCAAGCTGGCTTCTCTGGAGTCCACTTTTACACAAAGCTCAATCTGTCTTGGGGGGGGGCTGCCTGTTTTTGCTTGTCCTGTGTGAGCAGGGAACTGGACTAGAGGGGCTGAGCCATGCTGGGGTAGGTGGATCCAGCCTTCCCTCCTGCCCACTGCCTGGTTGTGGGTGGCACACATACAATATTTCTACACACATCCCTTTGCACTTCTGCTGAACTCTCAGGAGGTTCATATTTGCAAGGGAGGGGAGGCTTGGAAGAAAAGTGTGACCACCCTAGTAGTTTCTTCTTTGCTTGCCAAGCAGTTTGCACTTTGCTTGTCACCATTCCTAGGATGGTCCATCTCCCATTCTGCCCCCTCCCATTGCCCTTCATTCTGATCGCAAGTTTGCAGACTCTGACCACCATTTTTTAAAAAAAAATCTATTTTTTGCTGGATTGATAATACAGTAGATCACATTTCTTTAGTTACTCTCTACCACTTTTCCAGAAAACCTGGAGGGATTTAAAAAGTAAATGGTCAGAAAAGCACTGTTGGGAGAGGTGGCGAGGGAAGGAGTGGAGCAAGAGTATAAATGATAAACTTCTAGGGACAATGTATCTTCCATTTTCCTTCAGCAATGTGCAAGGGAAACAATGTTTTGTTTCAGTAAAAAATAGAACCAGGAGTTTTACTGAGAAATGAAAGTGCTTTAGCAGTTTCAAGGTGAATGGCAGATTACAGCCTGTCATTTTTCTTTGGGAATGGCTGAGGAAGGGGAGGTTCATGCTGGTTGGGATATGCCATGCTTGCATATGTTTGGGGGCACAGTCCCATTACCCCAACAGTAGCATCAAGTTTGTGGTCAGCACTACACACCCCATTGCCACGACTGATTGACAGCACTTAATCTTATCAGAATACAGGGGTGGAGACTCAGGGAGATAACATAAAAGGTATGACCATAGCAGCCCAAGCTGAAGACTTAGGGTGCTTCCGCACAAGCCCTTTAACGCCCATTAAACACACATTCCAATGTGCACCTCCACACACGGGTCGCTATGTAGGACACTTCCGGTGAGGGGTGTCCACACAGCGAGCCCGTTTTTAATGCAGATTTTGGTGGCAAAACCGGTTTGCTGCCGGAGCATCCGCATTAGTGGGGGCGAAAAAGCACACTTCCGGTGGGTGCGTCCGGACCTATCCAGACTTAATGCGTGCTTAATGGGTGTTTCTTGCACACAACATTTCAAGTGGTTTTGTGCTGTGAATCCGCATCCGTTTTGGATGCGGCTGCACAGCACAAGTGTGCTAACCCATGGCCCTCCCTCGGCTCACCATGATTGGCTCCCCGGAGCCAAGCATGGCGAGCCAGGGGGTTCCTATCTTTCAGCTCACCCTCGCCCCAGAAGTGGCGGATTGCCAGGGCAAGCTTCCCAAAAGCCCGCCCTAGCCCACCCTGGGGGGAGCGCGGCAGATCCCCTCCTTACCTCGCCGGCGTCGCCCCGAAACTGAAAGCAGGCATGCAGGACACAGTGCGCCTGAGTCCTGCGCTCCTCCTGAGTGGCCAGGGTGGCGGCTGGCAGCCCCTGCCCTCAGGAGACATTCTGCGCAGGTGCGCTGCCCTGACTTGCACGCTGGCCAATCAGGGGGTGCGCAGGACGCAGGCACACTTTATCTTGGGTGCCTACTTTCAGTTTTGGGGCGACGCCGATGATGTAAGGAGGGGAACCGCTGCGCTTCCCCCAGGGCGGGCTAGGGCAAGCTTTTGGGAAGCTCGCCCTGGCTCCAGAAATGGCAATCTGCTGCTTCTGGGGTGAGGGCGAGCCACGGCGGTGAGGTCCCCCAGCTCTCCAGGCTTGGCTCTGGGGAACCAATCGTGGCGGGCCGGGGGAGGGCCCTCCATCCTGGATTGGAGGCGGGTGCCGTGCGTCCGCACAGCAACCGCCTCCAATCTGGATCTCTGCTGCGTGTGCGGAGGCGGATCTACCCCGTTAAACCGGATCTACCAGGCACCTGGAGTTATTAAAACCGGTTCCCCTGGAAGCCGGTTTTAATAAGTCCGGGTGCAAGTGATCTGGTTTTATTTGCCCCTGTGCAGAAGCACCCTTATTGGGTGTTTTTCCACTGTCACTTTTCTGCTGTGGCAACCAGCTCTCAGAAATAAAGACATTCGAATTTGAATTGAATGTTTGATACATTCGTATGAAGCTTTGTATGGGATTCATATGGGATTCATAGACAGATGGTAATGAGGATGTTATGGTTATATCTTCCTATCAAAGAGAAAGAGGATATATCTGTATGTCCCATTTGTACCTCTGTTTCTTTGATGTTATCTTGGTCTGTTGAATTTATAATTATGCCCTCGCTCTGTAGTCTGTAGGGCAACACAATGAGGGGGCTATTTATTTATTTCTGTATGTATATTCCCTCCTTTAGGCCTGCTGAATTTCTTTGTGCATTGTTGTAGGTGAGGTTAAAATTGTAGGGGTCATTGGAAGGTTTCTGACAATGGAACAGACAATTGTGTCTCTATGTTTCATATCTATACACCTATTTTTGCAATGTACTTGTCTCTGTGTCGAATTTGTAACTATGCTGTCTCACTGTGTGGTTTTGGGGGCACCAAAAGGGGGCTAAATTCAGAAATGCCATCAATGTAGCTGGAAATATATCATACATTATCCTTGAAAGCAATTGGGGAACTGTTAAAGATGCAGTTGTGCTTGAGTGTAGGTGCATTTCCAAAATGTATACATTTGCTTTTTCCCATACAAAAGCACCAGTAGATATGTTCAAGGAGGAACAAAGGAGACATTCACTCCCGTTTCTATAGCTACTTCTTTCAGGATGGGCTATATTCAGAAATGCCATCAATGTGGCTGAAATATTCCATACAATATCCTTAAAAGCAATCAGGGAACTGTTAAAGATGCAGTTATGCTTGAGTATAGGCCTATTTCCAAAATGTATACAGTTGCCCATGCACAGTTGTAATGTATCAAGAAGCCATGACATTCATCTCTGTATGCTCACTTTACGTATGCTATGATCACAAAAGGAAGAAGTTAACTGTTTTTTCTTCCCCCCCCCTCCTTCTACCCCTTCCCCCACAAAAAATACTGGTATTTCTTTTCCTTCTGAGGATGAAAAACAAAATCACAGCAGCCAAAAGAGAATAATACGTCTTTTGTTGCTGGGGAGTGAGGTGGGGGGGGCACTCTTTTGATACTGATTTTTTTTTCCTTTGTACAAAGAAAAACCAAAAGGAGCAAAACTCTTCTGTATGAGGAAAATGAAAAGAAGGACGCAGAGAGAGGTGTGTGAACTTAAAGTCTGAACCAAATGTCCCTTGGTTAGGTTTGAGCTTGAGCTTCCCCTTCAAACTGGCAGAGTGTTTTGTTTTAATTCAAACCTGTTTAAGCTGCTTTGATCCCATTCCTGGAGAGAGAGAAATACATGGGGGGGGGGAGTCCATTAGAAAGAAAGCAGGGGTCATATCAAAATCAAATTGAGAGGCTTGACTGGTTTGTTTGAATACTCCTTAAATTGTTTGAATACTCCTTGGAAGGGTGTTGAGGTCTAAGGCTGCATCCCCAAACAACTTATTTGCCTCTCTAGTTTGCCTCTACTGTCCTTCTGTTCCAGCAGACTTTAAAAGTGCTGTTCAATTCCGGCATAAGTGTCTGCATGAGGCTTGGGAAATGCACATTTAAAATGCACTTACCATCCCCACAGAAGTGTGTTTTCCTTGCCTGCATCTTTTTCTCCCCACCCCCTCCCTGGTTGATAGGATGCCAGAGGGAACGGGGAGGGACTGCACTCAGTGTGGCCACAACCAGGAAGACAACCCCCGACAAGTCCAAAAGAAAAATAGCCATCCGTCCATCTTCCCCCCCTCTGCAAAGGCAACCTGGCTGCAGCCAGCGCTCAGGTGGAGGCAATTCATTAGGCTATGACTTCCCATGCCTGCAAAGGCAGCGGCTGCAGCCATCGACCACATGATCATTCGCTCATTCACACTTTTACTCTGATCACTCTGGGCTCTGATTGGGAAGTGAAAAATAGAAAAATAGCCATGGGTATTTACAAGTTCTCTGTTCGTCTCCCCTGCTCTTTGCTTCCAAAGGTAGTGATTTCACTGTCAAAATCCACCCCATACAGCAGTCATTACACTGTAGCAATCCACCCACTTCACACCTGATAGTAAATGCTGCCAGGAAAACCCGCAGCTTCCAAAAAGTGCTCTGGTAATCTTCTTTAAAGGGCTGTCTTTTTCAGCGGATTTTCCTCCTTTTGTGCCACTGGAAGCTTGGAGAAGAGACGGGCATGAGGGCGCTCAGAGGCAAAAGAAGGTTTTTAACAGACTTTTAATTGCTTGGGGATGGGGCCAAATTGGATCTAATTGAACCAGTTTAAAAACAAACCAGTTTGGCACATTTCTAGAAAGAAGTTCATGGGTGGTTTTCCACTAGCACTATAGTAGCCATTAAGTACCCTCTAGTGCTAAGTTGAAAAACACCTCGTAAAAGATGTTTTCACTCATCAGCCTTTTTCAGAATTATACAATGTACAATGAGGCCGTAAAGTCCAGTCTCTTGCAAGAAATGTCAGTACACACGCCCATGAACTAGGAGGCTTGTATGAACAAGAAATCTTTTGCACAGTTGCCTTGGTACATTCTGACAGTTATTCCAGTAATTGCACATACACACCAAATCTGCTATGAAAGGGAATTTTATTTACTCACACTCTAACTAGATAACAACTAGTACAAAATGTCAGAAACATAAATCTATATAATGCAATATGGCTTCTGTTATAGAGAAGGCATTGTGTTGCTTTTAGAAAGCAGGAGAGAAGAAAAGGGTGAAAAGAAAATGTTTGGGGAAGAAGGATGAGCAGATATGGTGTGCTGCATAAAAAATAGGAGTAAAAAGATATACCTGCCCTTGTGGGATAAGATGTTGAATTCAGATAGCAAAAAAGACGGAGTTGACATAAGAGAGAATACTAGCAGATTAACTCACTGGATTTAAAGGACATTTTTACATTGAGAAGATTCAAAGAGAAATCCCCATCCTTTCTTCTATCAGGATGCTTGTACTATCAGGATGCAAAATAAACTTGATTTGAGATTCCACAAGGAAGGTCAATGGTTCAAGGCTATCACCATGCAAAGTACCAATCTGCAGTGAGGCAATCCAGTTGCCTTTGGGTAAATCATATTCTTAGAGACATCCTTTTTTGTTTGAAGCAACTATGTAGGCTTGTTGAGCAATTGTAGCAGAGAACAAAGGATTCTCAAGTAACTCAAATGTCCTGCTGCTTTCTGTCTAGTTTTGTTCCAAGCCCATGGCCCATGCCTTTGCATATTCAGTTGCTGATGGGGATTTATCCAGTCTTCTCAACAATGCTATAAAACATCAATATCTGGATCTGACAAAATCAAATGTGCCAAATTTTGGCATTCAAACTTGAATAGAATGTCCCAAAATTTGAATGTAAACATTTGAATCGAATTTTAAATTTCAGATCTATTCATTTGAATTATCTGGACATTCGTATGCGTACAGGTTCATACACAATACTTACTTGAACATCCACATCTTTCCCGCATCCATACACATTTGTTCGGGATGAAAATGGGTTGCATACGTGATGACTAAAGGATGCATAAGGATGTGCCAACAAAGCAAAGTCCCTGATACAAACACCCAAAGTGAAAACCTCAAAACAAAACAAAAGGTGCTGTATACAGACTTATATAATTACTATAAGGGTAAGATATACCCCACTAGAAATATGAAAGAATATATAATAAAAATAAGAGTGAGCAATAATAATAAAAATATTTATTAAAAACAATGCAAAATAAAATAAAATAAAATAAGAAAGCCAAACGCGTTTCGACCCTAGAAGTGGGTCTTCTTCAGTGGCTTATAATTATTTAAAAATAGTTTTTTAAAAAATAGTTTAAAAAAAAAACTTTTTAACATACAATTTTTATACAGCTCACTGGTGTGATTCTGTTTAATTTCAAAGTAGCAATCACTCTTCATGTCCGAGTCTAACATCTTATATATCCTACTCAGTAGGATATATAAGATGAAGAGTGATTGCTACTTTGAAATTAAACAGAATCACACCAGTGAGCTGTATAAAAATTGTATGTTAAAAAGTTTTTTTTTAAAAAAACTATTTTTTAAAAAACTATTTTTAAATAATTATAAGCCACTGAAGAAGACCCACTTCTAGGGTCGAAACGCGTTTGGCTTTCTTATTTTATTTTATTTTATTTTGCATTGTTTTTAATAAATATTTTTATTATTATTGCACACTCTTATTTTTATTATATATTCTTTCATATTTCTAGTGGGGTATATCTTACCCTTATAGTAATTATATAATTCTGTATACAGCACCTTTTGTTTTGTTTTGAGTGCATAAGGATGTGTACAGATGTGGGGAAGATGCATACGTGCACATACAAACACTGTTGACATTCATATGTGCAGATTCCAATTTGGTAAATACAAATCAAATCTTGTTAAATTCAAATTTAAAAGATTTGAATCGAATCAGATTTTTGGGTATTCAATTCGATTTGAATAGAATGTCAAAAAAAATTGTGCACATCTCTAGTCATATGTAGGATGTGAATAAACCCACCTGTGAACCATCTCCAAGTTGCCTCTCAGGTATTTTATCTTCCTTTTAATTATGTGTGTAAATGCAGCCTGCAATCCATTATCATGTGTCCTACATTCTGGAAACATAGTGAATAGGTCATAGCCTTCTAGTCTGTTACAACTTTTCAAGTAGGCTGTTCTGATTTTCCTCAGGTTTTTATTCACAAGACTAAATATGCCAAGTTCTCTTAACTGCTCAGTATAGGATTTCATTTCTAGCCCCTCAATGTCTTTATTGCCTTTCTGCAAATTTGTACCAAGCTATCTACATCCTTTGTAAAATAAGGCCTCCAGTTCTGAGGCCAATTCACACTTGGCCCAAAAATGCCTCCCCCCTTACCGGATGTTACCCTATTATTTACTACAAATCCCAGCCTTAACCAAAAGCTTACATGTCGCATCCAGTGTTGTGACTATCCACACAATTTCCATTGCTAGGGGTCATCTGAGGTCCAAACAAGCATGCTCCACCCCAAACGTGACTGCACATGCATGGAGTGTCACTGTTGCTGTGGTGATGGTGCCAGTGTATGGGCAGTCATACGAGGCTATGAAAACAAAATGGTGGTGATCAGACAAACACCCAGCCCTGTCTCCAGGCATGTGGGGACCTAGTGTGAGGTGTACTAGTGTTCCCAAATGTGAACACTAATACACGTTAGTCGGTCATGCACTTTTCCCATCCAGCAGGCAAGAAGCCAAATACAAAAACACCTCTCTCTCTGGTAAAGTCAGAAAAGACTGAAGATGAGATATAGAAGATGTAGCCAACAGTTTCACAAGACCCAGTGGAAGTTATACTTTGCATTTCTTGCCCATTCCTGCAAAGAGAACACTATATCCTTCCTTTTCCTCTTCTCCCATCCCTGCAAAGAGAAGAATAATGCATCCTCCGTTTTCCTTTGGTAATGAACAAGAGACATTTCTTTTCATTAAAAGGGGGCCTTGCAAAACCGTCACTGGGCTTCAGTAGTGTTAGGCCAAATAGTGCAAACTGCCAGGGGGTGTGAGGGCATGCTGGTTGGGGTACACCTGAGCAAACTTGTTTGAGTGTGCAGTGTCCTTACCCCAGCAATGATCTGCATCATCATCAACTTGGCCATTGGCACCACACAACTTCATCCTGTGACCGTGTCACTATGGATGTCTTGGGGGGAGGGGGACATCATTCTGACCTATAAGGCCCTAAATGACTTGGGCCCCAGATATCTAAAGGAACGCCTTCTCCCATACCGTCCTGCCCGTGCCTTAAGATCTGAAGAAGATGCCCTCCTGGTTGTTCCACCACCTTCGATAGTGAGGTTGGTGGGCACCCGGGGGAGAGCATTTTCAGTGGCAGCCCCTAGATTGTGGAATAGTCTTCCCTCCTGGGTGCGCCATGCCCCTTCCCTGTTGTCATTTAGGAGGGCTGTAAAGGCATATCTTTTTGCCTTAGCCTTTGGCCAAGGTTGACTCATTCTTCCCTTGGTCACAGTTTTAGTAATAGACCCCTAGATGTAGGGCTTATATTAGAACTTTTAATTGTATACCATAGCTTAATCTGTGCCCTGTTTTTAATACCTTGTTTTAATTATTCAATTTTAATATGTTTACCTGTGTCTTGTTTTTAATATGTTTTTAATTGCTATTGATTTGTTGTTACCCGCCCAGAGACCTTCGGGTATGGGGCGGGATAGAAATGGAAATAAATAAATAAATAAATAAATAAATAAATAAATAAATAAATAAATAAATAAATAAATAAATAAATAAATCATGTGCTGTCCACTTACTTCATCACCACCAATATTGGTCCCCTTGCGCGTCCCTCCTTTTGACTATCAGGATTTGAAGGATGGGATTGTACGGAGAGGAAGTTTGACTGCATAAAGAGGAATTTTGGTGAGGTTTGGAGAGAAAAAAGAACAATTTCACCATTACAAGCATGGGGAAAATAAAGAGTGAGAACAAGCAAGTCCATTTTGAGTTTTTGTTATCATAGAAATGTAGGAATGACAAAAACATTTTCTTGATCTTTATTCTCCCTTAGTATGGACAATGCCTGCAATGTCTGACTGGGCCTTAAGTCAGTTTGCAGAGTGCCAAGAAAACTCCCTGATAACTAACTGATCTAGGCTGCATCCAGACTTGGGAATACTGAACCTTCTGATGTGCAGTCGGAGTGTGGGCATCCCACCCGATGCCCGATACTTCGTAGCAGTGGTGCATTATGCCAAAGCTACTGAGAAGTTACCTACTGCAGAACAATGAGCACTCACTCCACAGTATCCGGTAAATTCAAAGTTTCCCGCTGTCCTGACACAAAGGTGAGAAACGACCAACGAGATTTGAGCCTGAAGCTCAGCTCCCCTTGACTGCCCCATCCCATGTAACGCGCACCTCCCCACGCACGCTACAGAGGTATTGCAGCTTTGTGTGAGAAAGCTACAGGGAGGCTGCTGGAGTCCGGACAGCCCATCATGGCTTCGCAGCCAGGTAAACTGTGTTTTTTGTTACAACTGCGGATTTAATCCGCTAATCTGGACCCAGCCCTAGAGAATCAAAGGACAACACACACACACACACACACACACAAACCCCATTCCTCATGATTCGAATGTTAACTTTCTCTGCTGGTGAAAATTTTAGACATTGTTTCAAACATTAAATTTGATACACTGCCTACATCCTAAGAAGCAGGTGGATTTTAATTAGGAGAGAAAATAGCCTTTAGAGGCTACATGAATTAATGATCAGTTTCCACTTTGAAAATTAACCATTTTTAAGAGACTATTCCCACACAGTTCTACATTGGAGATGCTGAGTGATGTCTCCTGAATATGTATCTGGATATAGAGTCTAATGTAGCAATGACAGAATTTAGTCTTAAAGCTAAAACTTGAGAATCTTCATGGAACTTCCCTTCCCCAAAGACACAATAAATCTAATGGTAATATGTTTGTTTCTTTTTTAAAAAACAAAACATTGGACTTGATGTTCTCCCTTTGATCGAATTATCAAGGCACAACTCAATTTTTTCATGAACATACTCTGCCACGCATTTACCTCAGAGAAATCATTGCAAAGTTTGTTCTCAGCAGGTATAAACTACCAACTCCTGACATTGGGACCAGCTATACACATTGTATAACACGCCTGTAAAAAGGCTTCCCGATGAAAGAATCGCATTCATTACTCTGAAAATGTGTTTTCATCTTATTTTACCAGGAAGAGCTTCTAATGAAAAGTACTGTAATAAAAAGCCAGTACGAATTTGAAATTCACACTGTGCTATAATCTTAAAGATTTGGGTTTTGTTTTGTTTTTTAACAAAATGATGTATAGATGGTATATGATAACCCCCAAATTGGCTAAAATGTATAAGGATGTTCCAAATAATCGTTGGTTGTGTAGAAAGCTGCAACGGACATTTTACCATACGTGGTGGTAAAGAAGCAAGGATATTTTGGAAACAACTGCATATGATTATACAGTGGATTTTACAAACTGAAATACAAATGAAACCAGAACTTTTTCTGCTGCGCATGATGTATTAAATTTTGGGAAAGAATTATAGAATAATCCTGCAATATATATTTGCTGCAGGAAGAATAGAATATGTGCAAGAATGGAAGAACTTGTCATTAACTACTATAGATGACTGGCTAATTAAGTGGTTGGACTTGACAGAAATGGATGAGTTGACATGTGTAATTAGAGAGAAACCAGTTTCCTTTTTTTAAAAAATGAGTGCCCTGTATTGACTTTCTGTGTAAGAGAGAAAATATATTTGCAGTGGGGTCTGAAGAGTAATACATTGGAAATTATCAAAAAATAATGAAGGCAAGATCTGAAGTCACTTTTAACTAGGTTTCTCCTTCTTTTCTCCTTCTATTTATGTTCTTTTTATGTACATGTAATGTACTAGATTGCAACTTTTAGTATTGTTTGAAAACTTAATACATTTCTATTCATCAGAATTTGCACTTAGCTTAATATGCATTGTTAAGAGTGTTTTTTCCTATGTGAGCCACTGAAAGATACATACTAGGAATGTGCATGAATATTCATTACATTCGTTATTCGTACAAATTTATACAAATCCGGATATTCATATACGAATCAAATGTTATGACGTTCGTACATTGTCATCCGTACGAATACCAATGAAGCTTCAGAACAATCGTGAAACAGGGAGGTGGGAAAGCAGCTGCACTAGTCACATCTGCAATGGCTCCAGAGTGAATTCACATGGATTGAGAATGGATTCAAAGTGAATTCAGGTCAGATTGGATGCTTTCAGAGCTGATAAGTCATGGGATACATATCAGATACATATGCATTCATATAGGATATTCTTACGAATTCATATGAATACATTCATATCGAAAAGAATCCTACCACATTTGAAGGGGATCTATTCAAATGAATACAAATTTTCTTACATTCAGTTCTTTTCAATGGTTGTTAACCAACTGTTCCACCTTCATCCCTTCATCCCTGTGTCAAATTGAATTTGGATAGCAACTCCCTCACCCTCCTCCTCTCTCTTTCTTATTATTTGAACAGTCTTGGCAAAAACAACATCTGGAGCTACAGAACTGCCCTGATGTGTGACACTACAGCCACATGGACTAAAAGTTAAGTCCTGTTGCATTCTGTTGAAATTTACTCCTGGATTACTATGTAGGATTTCAGTCTGAATATCCCTATTTGCTTCTCTGATGTGCCTGTGCCTGTGTGTGTGTGTGTTATGTAAACTCCAAATCATGCACAAATATACTTCCATAGCATGGTGTAATTATCACTTTTCATTTTCTACCAGTACATTTTGAAAATGTCATTTAAAGTTCTAATTCTTAGCAGTGATGGATTGCTCTCGGAGTTATAACACAATTAGGGAAAAAGTTTTCCCTGTAATTATTATGAACTGTATGGCATATAATTTTAATCAACTTGGAGCTCGAGCCATATTCATCTTGCTTTTAAAGATCATTGTTCTGGCTCACTTGCTGAGTACTATGTGATGGACAACAGTATTTGTGTGCTTTAACATTTACTGCTTCAAGCCAAAAATGGCTGTTAAAACTCCTGGACCTTATGGACTACTACTCATCCCTGCAAATGCATGTTGGAATAAACAACACTACAAGCTATGAGCAGAGAAGTAAAGAAACTGGGAGCATATGTTGCTTTTTCAACAGAGGAACGTGGGACAGGAAGACTAAACAGGATTCTTAAAGAGAACAATTGGCTACATAGATGATGCCGAAGACCTTTCTCACGGTCATCCATCCATCCATCCATCCATCCATCCATCCATCCATCCATCCATCCATCCATCCATCCATCCATCCATCCATCCATCCATCCATCCACCCAACCACCTTTTTTTTCTTTTTGGCACATGGGACATGTTCCCAGAAGCACTATACCAAAGGCCTTCACCAGGCAGCCATTAAGGAGAAGAGGGACATACAAGTGCTCATTTGTATCTCACCCTTTCCTCTCCCCTTCCCTTCCAAACAGCAGATCAACATCACAGGGAAAGCACAGACACTCACCCATCTCCATGCTTGCTTACATGATGGCGAGGCAGCTACTTCCAGGTATTTCAATGACATGAAATACCCAAAAGTGTGTGCATGCTGGCCAGTTTCAGCCCTGTGTATGTGTGGGGCTATTGTCTCCAGGTAAAGAACCTGTGAGCCAAGCTTCCAGACAGGATGGTTATATCACTATTCTGGGAAAAACCCACATTGTAAGATAGGTATTCCTGGAATAGGATCTAGGGTGTTTTTCCATTGTCGGTAGAAGTACCCATTAAGTACCCATTAATGGGTACTTCTAGTGACAGTGGAAAAACACCCCTAGTGGGATTTCATCCCTTTATCACAGGTCTAGGTTGGGTGTGCCACAGATACATATGACAATCCCAATATAGCCACAGCATAATTGTGCATTTGTCTGGATGCAGCTTATGTCAAGGACCTGCCAATGAGTAAAGATAGTGCTGGATAACTTGACATAGAAGCAGGGCTGTTTGGTTGTACAGACAAACAGCTGGCATTCCTACTATTTCTGGCAGCTCATGAAGAGATGGGAACCTTAGAAGAGAAGAGAATAAAAGGGGAATGTGATTCATTAGAACGTGTTTACCATAGAATACCATCACCCTCTCTACTCCTCTCTGGGGCAATACCAGGGTCTGCTCATTCCTGAGTGTGAAAAAAGGGAAGGACAATTTGCAGATTGCGATGTAAAAGTGGCCATGAGCCCTGCAGCCCTATAGGTGTGATTTAAACACAGAGAGATATATCCATATATTATATTATGGAAGTACAGAGTGGACTAGTTAAACTGAGAAACAAAACAACAGATGTGGGACTTATGGGGCTTTGCCTAATGGAGTTGGTGCAGTTGAAATATTAGAGTTGATACATTGATTGCTGCTCTTTCCCTTGGAGAACATAATAACTCAAGAGAACCCACCCATTCCCAATTGCATCCAAGAGCTTATAAGAGAAACGTGGATGATTACGTCAAGGGTTAAACTTCAGCGATAATTTCTGGAGTTGGTGCACCATGGATGTATCACTGAAGTTTCCTTTGTATATTATAAAGCAAGGAAACTTTTAACAAACAATGGCTATTCAAAGATTTGGAGTTAATCCTGGAAGATACAATTAAAAATGGGTACACTGACAGATCCAAATGAATAAAGACTTGCAACATTTGAAGTAATAATTGGCTTACTAATATAAAATGAAGCACTTAACTGCGACAACGTTTCAATTTTTTTTTTAAAAAAGCAAACAAAATACCTTTCAGGAGGCATAATAGCTATGTAAATCAGAGCTTTGTAAGAATGAAATTGTATCTTTGGGATGCCTGCTGGCAGAGTTAAAGTACTTTGATTATTTGTTGACCTGTCTCTTCACTTCATCACTAAAGGGCACCAAAAGTATATCACTTGTTCACCAAGAAACCCAAGGAATTATATGAATGTAGCAATATTCTTTGTACTTCGTAAATAACGAGAAAAAGGACATGATAGGTTTTTTTAACAGCAGACACTAGAGATAAACTGTATCTGGTCAAGGAAAGCTTACACCATTTTTATAACCTGGAACTCTCTAAACTTGCCACAGGAAAGTGAAAAACATGGATTTCCCTTGCAACTTTACACCACGAAAACAGAAAAAAAGTCTGGCATGAAAAACCACGTATACTATATTTATTTTGCTACTAGAAAACAAAGTGGCGCAGCTCCTTTATACACACTGAATTAAAAGCTTCTCTTTTTGTAGAACAATCGTCACATTTCTAAAGCAGCCATCTGTCACACATATAGACACTTTTCATTATATTTCTCAGAGATGCTTCGGGGAGAAAGAAGACAAAACCTTTTTCTTCCTTCTAGTCTAGTCTATTAATTTTCATCCTGTGGCGTTATTATTTGCACGGTGTTTTCAATGCAACCTCAGAACCAAAAGGCCTATTTCGGCCTCTAGAGAGCGCCAAAATAGGTCCAGGGACTCCATTGAGGATTCCCACCCCCCTCCCATGTGCCCCCTTACCTTTTTGGGGAGGGGCTCGGTGGCATCCCTGGGCTATTTCCATCCTCTCCAGAGGCCCAAATAGGTCTTCCAGAGGCCAAAAAGACACTTCCAGTTCTGTGCATGCAGATTCGGAAGTGCCTTAGAAGAAAATGCATCAGTGGCAGTGGCAACAAGGACAGGTAAAGAGGGCTGAAAGAGAGGGGAGGGGGGAGGTTGCATTCATTTTGTGCACAAATATTCATTTGAATATTCGTGCACAAATACAAAGCCAATGGGATTCGGCTGAAATAATTTTTTCCCACATTCTATTCACTGGATCGAATGCGAAAAATGGCTTTGTGCACACCCCTAATATAGAAATAAAACACAGACCACCCCAAGATGTTATATAAAGTTATGCTATATGAAGTTATGTGGACTAAAAGGCTGTTAGAGGGACTAAATTCTGGATGGTCAGGCAGTTAAAATACCTATGGATGCCAACAACATTTAAAGGCCCTATAAAAATTGAACCTGGATCCAATATCAGTGTTTGGCATGATGTTTTATTTTTCCAAGGTAGGAATGGATGGAAAATGCTTGACGCTTTCGCAACTCATATGATTGTGAAGGTTTGAAATTTCTCATTCTAATCAAATTTTGGTTACATTCAACGACTGACCTTCGCATGCCAAGTGAAAACTTTGGTGCCTTTGTTTGAAGAGCAGAGTGGATTTGGATTGGGTTTATATCAGGTTTGGAGGCACAATTGGTGCTGCCGGGGATCTGAAGTGAATTCAGAGCCTAGCACAATCAAAGTAACTCCATTTGCTTGAATGCAAAGTATGGTCCCATTCACTTCGATGCAGGGTGAACAGGAAAAAAGATTCATGCACATCCCTACTCAAGGGTGTTCCCCCCCCCCTTGTATAGGACATTTCAACCCATAACCTTGCTGTAGGATTTCTGCTAGTAGGTGAAGGTATTTTTATTCCCAATAATCTTTCCCTGGGTGTTACTGGTTGGCTGTTATCGACTATCCATTTAATGTGTGGAATTTCAATTATCTTGATGCTGTTTTAGTTCATGGAGGAATTCCATTTTATCTCAATTGCACTGCATGTATTGATTAAACTTTTACATGCTTTTTAATCTGATACATGGCTTTGAGTGCATTCCTACAAGGAAATAACTCATAAATGTATGGCGTAATAACAATAGCTTCATTATTTATAGCTGTCTAAAACTAAAGTGATCTGAGAAACATTTAAGGATCTATACTAACACCAGCACTAAGTACAGAAAAATTGCTGTTGTGCCTCATCCCTTATCTTCCCTGCTGCGCCTAAACATGCCAGACATATAAAAATATTGGTTTCCTCTGTAATTAGTATAGTATCAGCCAACCTTGAGATGCTCCTGTATTTCATTTCTTGCCTCATTTTGGATCCACAGCATGAATTAACAAACTATGAGCAACGAAGTCGTTTATTAGGAGAGATACAAACCGAACTACTGTGGGCATTATCCAAAAGAAGCGTTTTCATTTGTTTGGTTGAAAGGAATGAGGAACTGAAGAAATGAGAGTAACGTTTAATTGTATAAAGGAATCTAAAATGTTGAAAGCTCTTTAAAACATTACTTGGCTTTGTTCTGGATAAAATTACTGGAACACATTTAAAAGAATCCCTTTTCTTGTTTTGCAGGGGATAAATTGACAGGAAGCTGGAAACTATATCTCCTTTTAGCAGTCATATTCCCTTGAGGAAAAAAAAAGGTACACGGCATTACCTGGACCAAAGAAATGCTGTATTAACTCTCTGAATATTACTTTTCCCCAAGTGGAAACTTGTTTTTGTATTCACCAGCTGCTTTCCATCTCCTACCTACCAACTCCATACACTACTTCAAGAACCGCACAGCTGAACATAGACTTCTAACATGATTAATTCCAGGCAGGATTATTGGGTCCTGTATTACTGTATAATTTATGACCATATCTAAATGATGCCTAATGGCTAACATAGGGATGACAAGAGGGCCATCTACTTTCCATCCCAGTGACTGTTTTGAGGCAACTTTCCATGAAAGGAACCACTCAAGACCTTTTTCTGTATTGGGCCTTATTCCAGATCATATCCCAGTATAGGAACCTGCTATTCACATGCTAGTGCAGACTATGGAAGGTACCGGGCAGGACCAGTGATAGTCTGCACCAGCATGTGGGTGGGGCATCCCTATTCGAGGATATAATCCAGACTAAGGCCCAATGCAGAAAGGGCCTTGGGCTGTGTTAGATGACCAGAAGCCTTTTCGCACTTCAGCTGGATGGCTGAATTATACTAGGGCTGGTACACGTGGGGGACAGCTTGACCATTCACATTGGCTGGTAAGGGAAGCATTCTCAAAGTGCCCCTTCCCAGCCAAAGTGTGAACAGTCCTCCTGTCTCCCGCATGTACCAGCCCACAGGGCCAGCACAAAAGACAGAAGTCCTGCCTCGGGCTGCCACAATTGGCTGCCACCTCTGCCCACGTCACGCCCCAGCTGCTGGCAGGCGCCCAGCCCAGATTGGTCTGGGGGAGGGGAGCTTCGAACACATCAGACAGGGTGCCTCCCCACCCCTGGATCATGGCCCTGTGCCGCCCTCTCACCGTGGCATCAAAGGGGTGTATGCCTGGAAGCCGCCCTGCCATCCTAACCCTGTCCCTTCCATGAACCACTGGGCATTTCCTCCTTCCTCTCTGCAGTACTGCAGGGCTGACTGATGAACAGGTCTGATCGAACAGACCTGCATATCACCCAACGGAAGGAGGAAATAGCCTGCAAATAGGGGAGATAGGGAGGAGGGGGAGGAGGGATGGGGAGGCATCTAGTCACCCCCTTGGGCGATGCCCTGCATGGGCAGGTCAACAGCGGGTTGATCCAGAGGTGGGAGGGGCGAACTCACAGGTTTTTTTCCCCTGGCACAAGCGTTCATAAGGGATGGGCATGGGTCTTTTTTGTACTCGCTTTGTATTGAATCGAATTGTCATGCCCTGTTCAGCCTCATCAGAGGAGGAGGATCTGACTGCAATGCCACCACAGACTGAGAGGCAACCACAACATGCATTGAGGGGTTAAGGCCAGTTCCAGGTGAGCGGTCAGGCAGCTCTGATAATGAATCTACAAGGAGTGAGCCTAATCAAAGGCTCTCTCTTCACCTGCTGAGGCAGCAGAAGCAAGTGAGACACAGATCAGAGCGATTAGCCTAGCTGCACTGTGGGCGTGGCATTGACCCCTCTATTTAGGAACAAGCTTGCCTTGCCTCAAGTTGCTGTAGACAACGTCTTGCAGTCTCATGTTACCTGAGCTTGAAATCCTGGACTCCTTGTGACCTGCTGATCCTTTCGACTGCCTGACCCTTGCTGACTTTCTGGACTCCTGGACCCCAGACTGGAACTGACCTCGAGAAAGCCTGGAACCCTTGAGACTAAGCAAGCTGCACAAGTGTTTGCCTGTTGCCTGACCGGCCCGCGACGTGACACTAATGCAAGAAAATTAATATTTGTTCAAATAGATCCCCCTTTGAATGTGGTAGCATTTGAATTCGATACAAATGTTAGATATGAATTTGGTTTGAATCCCCACTACGAATCACATACATATCCGTATGTATCCGCTACGTCTTCGCCCTCAATCCACTTTGATTCCATCCTCAATCCAAATCCACTCTGGATCCATTGCAGATTTGACTGGGGCAAGTGCTTCCCCAGCTTCCCAAGTTCCCAGTCTTCGAATGTGCCAATATTCAATTTGAATTTGAATGTCAACATTCAGCTGAATTTACATATAATTATCAGCAAAGAAAAATATTGACTCTAATACAGCTAACAACTTTCCAAGGAAAGGAAAAAAGACAACAAGATAAGCATAGCGAGTGAGAAAGATGGAGATAAATGAGGCATGGGAATAACATAAGAGAAGAGAGAGTAGTGTTGTTGAGTCCCTAACCTATTCCTTGGTCTTAGGCTAGATAGAGGAGGGGAGGAGGAAAGACGTTTTCTCACCATCTGGCCATGGCGGGTGTCTGAAGAAAGAGTCCGGCAGAGAAGAACAAGGTGGAGCTGGGAAAGCAAGGACAGGCTCTCTCTCCAAGGCAGAAGAGACTTTGTGCAGGGTTGGAGAAGCACAGGGTCAGAGCTGTCCAGCAGTGGCAGATAGCTGGCAGGAACAAGAAGTTAGCTGTGCCTGGCTGAAGTAAGGGTCCTGGTAGTTGGGCAGCACTTCCTAATGATTTCAGCTAGTGTAGAGTGATTTCAGCATGGCGAGTCAATGGATCCAGTTCTCCAGTGACTTCAGTGGTGGAGATGAGTAGGAATGATGATTCTCTCCTCAGGAAAAAAGACTGTGAAATCCCAAGCTCTGGGGCTGCTTTTATTCTGTTCTAAGGATGGATGCTTCCTCCCAGAGAACAGAGGCAAACCAATCAGATTTGAATCTTCAGGGAAGGGGCAGGGCTAGATAGTTTCAAGGAGCCCAACAGCTGAAATCCTGAACTTACAAGCTCCTTGATTGAGTCAAATTTGTTATTACAAGGCTGATACTTGAAAATAAGCATCTGTTATATTGACATTTCAGCTGAGCATCCAAGAAAACAAAGCTGTCTGGGTGCTAACTATCTTCCATTGAGATGGTAGATGGGCTATGTCCTGATCTGATCTGTCCTGTAGGGATGTGCACGAATGCATTTTTGCATTCAAAATAGATTCTAATTGGATATTCAAATATTCAATTCAAATTGAAATGTAAAAATCCATATTTTTGAAAATCCAATTTGAATCCAGATTATCCAGATCCGTATTTTCGAAAATCCAATTTGAACTCAAACATACAAATGTCAGGAATATTTGTATCCAATTTTCAAATCCGTTCGCATCCCGTTTTTATCGCATTTGCGTTTCATTTGCATCCTGTATTATAAGCGCAAATAGACCCAATATTCAGATGTGATATACAATGACGAATTCAATTGAGTTATTCAAAGATCCATATTAAATTTTCAAAAATCCAAATCAACCCAGATTTGAAAATTTGGATTTTCGAAAATCCGATTTGAATTTGAATGTCAATATTTTTCGAATTCTGATTTTCAAATTTGCAAATATCCATGGACATCCCTACTGTCCTGTGCATATGTAAATTCAAGGAGGAATCATTTTGTTTCTCCATTTTATCATTTCCAGGGAGCTCTGTTCTGAATTCTTCTGAAAGCAACACACTTCTAATACTTTTGTAGAAGCATTATTTCTCTCTATTTTGATAAGTCTGGTTTGGAGTTATGATATTGCACGCCCATAACTCCTCATGTCCACTTTATGCCAATTAATAAATACCAATTTATACTTACAGATTTTCCCCATGCCTGACAGGGCCATGCTGGTCTTTCCATGACTCGGAGAGGAGGGGGGTTTGGAGGGCACACAATCTACATTGCCATAGCTGATACTGTAGAGCAAGGGATATAAGCCTTCTTGTCTGATGTATGTCAGCAAAGAAAGCCCATGCCACAATTTGACAAGCAAAGAGGGTTCCCTACTTAAAATTGGAAAGTGGGGGGAGGAGAATTCAGAGACCAGAAATGCCCCCGTGGGCAATTCCTCATCCTCAGAAACAAACTACATTGAGGGGACCCATGAATCCCTTTGAGTTCAGTGGCCGCACGAAAGGAAATGAAAGAGATTTGAAGAACCCTTCAAACTCCTGCTATGGTGCCTTATCATCACTTGTAGAAGCATAATGGGAGAAGAGCATGGCACACTCTCCCTCTGTTCTGACTGTAGCATCAAGTGGACCCTGTTCCCTCTCTCTGGACTCTGTCTACTGATTGTGCCTTAGCTGTGCTGTCTTCTGTACTGAGTCCCATGTCCAGAGAAAGAACAGCAGAGAAGTGAAATTAATTGCACTGAATCCTGTTCTCTTTCTTTTAGAAAGATCATTTTGCTGCTGAGAGTTGCTCTCCAGAGGATCCATCTGGTTTAAAGGCAGCCACAGCAGTTGAAAGCAGAACCTCATAAGCTCTGGGTAATGTAATATCTTCACCTCCTGCACCCAGATGTTGCCATGGCAATTGGTCCATGGTTCATGGCTGCACAGCAACAGGTGTGCCACTCTGCCCACTTACAGCTTTGCACCCAGAAGAGTGTGCAAATGTTGCTTAATAGGAGCTCACTCCCTGGTGAAGTCTGGGGAAGCTGTAGTGAGATCCAGGACATTCTGAGATGGTGGCACTGCAGCATCCACTGTATCGGATACAGCTAGGCATATTTCCTGGTCAACAGAAATCTGTACTCCAGCCTTCCTAATAAAGAAGATAACTTAGCTCATAGGCCATTCCAGTGTGTCATGCATCCCTATCTCCAGTAAGCTAGTTTGGTCTAGTGTTTAGGGAGCCGGACTCTTATCTGGGAATACCAGGTTCAATTCCAAACTCCTCCATAAAGCCAGCTGGGTGACCTAGCCCCAGTGTCTGTCAAGGGGAGAAGAATAGAAAGCTTTGTTAGCTGCTCTGAGTCCCCTTAAATGGGTGAGAAAAGTGGGGTAGAAAAGCCAACTCTTCTTCTTCTCCTCCTCCCTTGACCCAAAAGGTCATTCGATTCCTATTTGCAAGAACTTTGTTGCAAGCATCTCCATGGCTGTAAACTGGGATCCCAGTTCAATACAAACAAACAAACAAAAACATTCATGGACTCCAGAGCGGCTCCTCTTACACCGATCAGCTATTGGTTTCTTTTCTTAGAAATTGCCATAATAAAATTATTTGTTAGCTGACACTTTTGTTGGACATTCTTGCAGGTTCTGGCTCCTGGGTCATTTCTTGAATTCTCTGGCTCCTACTTTGTTGCTGCCTACATCTTGGCTCTGATAATGTATTTCTCTCTAACCTCAATGTATTTTATCTACTTTCTGCACCTTTGGTTCCGATACTATTATTTGGCTTCTTTGCTCCCAGTGTCTATTTATGTAATGTGCCCTCTAGAGCTGACACATTTACACTTATATATCTGTACAGATTGTGATTGGAGTCTTGTTTTCACCTGAGCCCTCTAGGCAGCACCGTAATATAAATCATAATGTCTTTTCCCACTCAGGTGCTTTATCGCTATACAGGGAGAATCGCCTTGAAGGTGAAAGGGGTGCATCATGATGTTACCCGCCAATATCAATTTTACCTCTGGTGAGCCCTACCACAAGGGTGCCAATCATTTGAAGGCTTGTACAAAATGGAAATAGGAAAAACCTTCTGCAAATGTCACTCCTTGGCCTTTGAACGTCCCTGGGAAAGCTACAGTTCAAAAGGCCCTTCTGGGAAAGATTGACACACTGCATGACGGTTTGAACTGAGCCACCAAGACCCAAACACACCATTCAAAAACTATTAGTATGTTACCAGCGGTGAACGTAGCCATTTCCTCCTTGATTTCGAAGTTGATAAACTGCCAAGAACAGCAGTTTTTAAAATCAAGATTCTACTTTAGGAGGCACATCATTTGTTTCCTCCTACATTTAATGATCTTACACCGCAGATGTGGAAGCCTACAAGCATTCCATAAGGCTCTGGGGGCTTGGAAATCCAAGAAAATGCAAATAAATCACCTTGTGCCAAAGCATTCAGGGTCAATTCAAGCTATGATGAATTTGTTTCACCAAGCTGCTTCTATTTTATTTGCATGCTATCTATATAGTGCAGTAGTAGAGTTACAACTTCACCAAAAGGAAGGTGTGCAATTATGCAGATTAGAGAAGGGTTCTGCCCACTACCCCTTGCTTCCCTGCTTGATGCTCTCTAGTCACAGATTACTCTCAGCAACCATATGGGTTTACTTCCTCCACTTTCCATTTCCATTTCTATTTGTATACTACCTTTCCAAAAGAAAATTTTGCCTAAGGCAGTTTACAACAAACATAAAAAATACAATGCAAAATGATTCATTATAAAATTACATTACATTATAAAATCACCAAAAACTGTGAGGGAAAGGTAGCAGGCACCTCAATGCACCAGTTAGCCAGTTCCTCTTTCTCCTCCGGCCATAGTTCTCCTCCAGATTTAGTGGGTTTCTGTGATCTTTCTTATGTCTGCCAAGGAGTTTTTCACTACTGTTGTGCCTGAGGGGGAATTCACACCTTCACTTCCCTGGGAAATCATCCCAGGGAAGTGAAGGTGGGGAAGGTATTGGCCTCCTGCTCTTTGCAACACCGTATCTATCTCAAACTTACCCAACACTTCAACAAGAGCCAGGTAAGTGTGATAGCCTCTACACTAGAAGTGTTCACTTCACCACAACAATGGACATGTGCAGCAGCCATTGTACAGCGGGACGCACAATTGTGGCTGTGCTGTCCCACCTTCACACACCTGTTTTCCTGGACGAGGTGCAAATGAGTGCGTGCCAGCTAGGATAGCTAGGGAGCACTTTTTAGTGCTCCACAACCATATGGCCTGTGGGGGTCCTTCTGACATACCCAGAACTTCCCCTTTTTTGTAAGTGCATAAAGGCATCCATCTACTAGCTGACCAGCCTCTTCCTCATCCTGCTTTTACTTTCCCTAGCATCACCACATTTTCCAAGGAATTTAATCTTCTTATTATGTGGCTGAAGTCTGACAGTTTACACATGATTGTTTGTTCTTCTAAAGAATATTTAGATTGTATTTTTAGAATCCACTGATTGATCCTTCTAGTGCCCATGGTACCCTGAGGAGCCTTCTCCAACACCAAAGTTGGAGTCTACATGTTTCTGGTTTTGATCACTCCTCCATTGGGCTGATTCAAACTAAGATGGGTAAAGCCTGTGGCCATCCAAACATTTTTGGGTTACAGCTCCTATCATCCACAATGGCTACTAGAATGGATGCTCAGGTACATGCTCCAGGCTGGAAAGACAGATGGGATGCCTCTAAAGGCCATTTGCTAAGGTTCAAGAGCAGGTGCCCAGAAGCAATTGGTAGGTTGCTGTGTAGGACAGGATGTTGGACCAAATGGGCTGTGGCCTGATTCATCAGGGCTCCTCTTATGTTCTTATGTAACTACTGGATGACATAGAGAGAAAGCAGAACCCATAACATCTTGAATAGAGATGTGCACAAATATTCAAAACATTCAAAATTCAGCCAAATTTGCCTGAATTTGGACATTAGAATTTGAATCAAATGTTGGCACATTCGAAGATTGACATTCAAATTCAAATGGAATGTTTTTATATATTTGTATGAAGTTTCGTATGGGATTTGTATATAGGATTTGTATGCTATTTGTATGCATTTCTATGGGAACCGTATGCTGTTCATATGCATTCATATATAGGATCCGTATGCTATTTGTATTCAGTCGTATGGGATTCATATGGGATTGACCGTTTGTATCAAATATGAATCCTACCACACTTCAGGATGCCCAAACCATTTGAAACTTAGCTGGTGCTTAACTACATGCTGGCTGAGTGCAAATGGTCTCCATTAAAGAGGCAATTGCAGTGCTGTGGCAAGTGCACCTGTGCCACCAGGTCACATACTTCATTTGAACTGCTTCTACCCAGAAGACATGCAAATGGAGCATGCTGAGTTGTCCTAGCCCAGCCCCTAGTACAGTTGTGGAGCAGTAAAAACTTTCTATCACTATATGTGTGGGGAGCACGCTGGCATGCGCAGAGCCACTTCTGGTATAAGATCAGCTCCATGCAGTGTACATGCATTAAATGGGTGTATCCACAAAGTTTTCCAGCACACATAGTGCAGACAGGCTTGAAAATGACAGGGGAGCAGTAGGGTCATCCATGCTGGGTCAAGCTAGTTTGTAAATGCCTTAAGAAGTTTTGGCTGTCATATAAACCAAAGCCATATTCTCTAGTCCTCATCAAGTTGCATACTGACTCAGTGAGCCAGGCTTATTCGGAGTCTGCTGGTTCATGCTGAACCCTTAGATCTTCACTTAGGTAGTTGGGAGGGAACCTTGTACAAAGCGCATTTTCTAAATTGGCTGTCAAATCTTCTTACAGCATCTTCTCTACGTTCTCTCACCTACTTGCTCTTCTTTTCCTTAAGGAAGAAAACTAGCTCTGCTGACATTCAAAAGGTATCTGCTAACCTATACCAGCTTCTGTGGTCAGTTTCTGAAGGGTTTTCTGTTGCTATGGCAGCAAGATTCAGCTAAATACCGAGGACTGCTTTACTTTTAAGAAGGCAGCTTGCCATCAAAGCTGTGAATTCTTACTCTGAGTACTTTTTTTTTTTCAGTGACTGAAGAAAACATGGAAACAAGCAGACCTGCAGAAGTACATAGAGACTAAAATAGCTAAATCTCTTAATTAGAAATGCTGGGGGACTGAACATGGAGTTTACAAATTTAAAGCAGATGCCACTGCCTCTGGACTATGGAACATATTATTTCTCCATTCTGATTTTTAAAATACCAGTTTGAAGTGGTGTGTCCAGATGGACACTGAGGTGTGTAAGAAGAAGAAGAAGAAGAGTTGGTTTTTATACCCCGCTTTTCTCACCTATTTCAGGGGACTCAAAGCAGCTGACAAAGCTTTCTATTTTTCTCCCCACAACAGACACTCTGTGAGGTAGGTGGGGCTGTGAGAGCTCAGAAGAGAGCTGTCACTAGCCCAAGGTCACCCAGCTGGCTTCATGGGGAAGGGCAGAATTGAACCCGGTATTTCCAGGTAAGAGTCCAGCTCCCTAACCACTAGACCAAACTGGCTCATAGTATTCATATACTGAAACAGGGGGGGAGGGAAGTACATTGAGATTTGTTTCCCATTCACAGATTAAAAATGTCATCCTTGTAAGGTTATAGGATGCCTCCAGAGATCATGTTAAAAAAGCACAGTTTATCTTCACCTCAAAGTAAAGTTCTTCCAAGAAGGAAAACGGTTTGTCCCCACATACTCAAATATTCCATTGCAGCAGCTGGAATTCTTCTGTTCATGTTCTGAACACACAGATTTGAACAAGTTCTACTGCTGTTTTTCATTCCTTCCACTTTCTAAATTCTGTAAGCCTAGGACTGCAGATTTAGACAATAATACTTTTTTTTTTCAGCAGGTAAACAATGCATAACTCTCAGCAGGGGAAAATTTGTAAAAGACTTTCTTTCTTGATCTTAAATTGCAATCTGTTCTGTCAGCGTTCCGGTTACTATTAAACTTTGCATGCTTCATCAGTTCAGAGTGTCCGTTATGCTCAATATTTGATGAATTCTGTCAGAGAATCTAATTGGAGAGATACAAGTAAAAATAAGACAGAAACAAATCTTACTATCATCACAAGACTATCAGACTGTGTAGAAAATAATCAAACTTGATAAAGCTACTATTTGTCTTGTACATTCACCTGGCTTGGCAATCGAGGAAGAAGGGTGGAATAATAGTAGCAGAAAGAGACTCATTTCTGTTCAGTCACCATTTATTGCTGAAAATGCCCAAACAGTTGTGATCCCCAACGCACAGGACAGGAACGACGAGCATAGGACATGAAACCCTGCCCGCTAATGACACAAATAGCCCGGGAGCGTCCCTATGCATGGACTCAGCCTCCAAAATGGTGCGGACTCAGCTCCCAAACCGTGCTGAGAACAGTTTTCTAGAGGACTAAATTCAGCACGGATTTGGGCAATTTGGTCCACATGTCGTCTGGTTAGGGGACTTTGCATGGGGATGCTCCTTACTGAATTCAGATTCAATTCAGATTAAATAGTGCATGGGAACACAGCCTAACAAAAGACGTTCATACCACATAGAAAGGCAAAAGAAATATATTCTACCACCATTTTATAAACTACATTAAGAATCCCATGACTACAATTCTCTGTAGTTTGTACTGTTTTGAGATTCTTAGTCCTGGGACTTTAGATGAAAGTCAGGTTATAATAATAAAAATAAAAATATTAGCAAGAAGAGCAAAGGAGTACAGGCTGTGTCTCTGAGTGATGAGTGGAATTTATTTCTGAAAAACAAATATTAGCAACAGGAAAAAAAGGAATAAAGGCTGTGTGTCTATGTGATGGGTGAAAGGGCTTCATGTTGGTATCTTGAAAGAAGTGCTTTGATGAAATAAAAGCACGGCAAAAATCAGCATTGTGTAAACTCAAAATGATACAAATAATAGTCCACATGCAATCTTGTTAGTAATTGTTTTCTCAGCAAGTAGTAAAGGCTTAGGTACGCAAATGTATTTTAGGCAGATTCTAGAAACTGAGCAGTGTTGATGTTTGTTGATGTGGAATAGGCAGAAACAATTCTATGGATATTAAAGTCTCTTTCAAAACAAATTCGGAGGCGATTAGGTTATCTAATATAACTACAAGATTAGAATTGCCCCTCTCTCTGCAATATCAGATTTTACTTTTTGCTGTATTCAGCAGCCTGCTTGTATCTTATCCATTATCTTCTTATTAAGGGGGAGGGGAAAGAACTTAAAATATGATTCTATCAAACTGACAGTTGTGTTAGTAAATAATGAGGTGTAGTTTCCAGAGACAATCCATGTTTGATAGGTCTCATGAACAGGAAGCAAAAAATGGTGCCTTCTAGTTCTATAAAGCCTGTATAGACAGGGGAATTATGGTGCTATTATGGCTGTGCTATGGAGGGATTGGCACAGTTCTTTAAAAAAAATTAAATTAAATTTATTATTTGCATTTTATCCCACCCTATACCCAAACATTAAAATAATAACAGGGTCTGAAAGTAGGAAGAGAAAGTATATTTGTACTTAACCGAAGGCAAAGAGGTGTGTCTTCACTGCCTTCCTAAATATGTACAGTGAAGGGGATAGACAGGGGAGACTATTTGATAGCCTAGGGGACATCATTGGGAAGGCCCTCTCCTGGGTGCCCACCCCTTTTACTACTGAAGGTGGTGGGACAACCAGGATGTCCTCCTCTCCAAATCTTAACACATGGGCATGTCAATATGGGAGAAGGTGTTCTTTTAGATATTGAAGGCCCAAGTCCTTTAAATATTTGGGGCCAAGGTTTTCTGTGGCAACCCTATCATAGCTCTGTTAAGATGTGCAATAGCCTATCCACTTGTGCAGTCCACTTCTGGAGGTAGGTTTTCCAGCAATCACACTATTACTTTATGGAATGAGCTGTCATTATTGCTCTGTCTACCACGCATATGTGGGGGCTGAAACAGATGGCCACCTATGTATAGTGGTTATAATGTGCACTTCCAGGTATTCCATGCCTGCCAAATACCCAGAGCCATGTGCCACTAAAATGTGCAACGATAATGCCAGCACCTATGCTAGCTAGCCAGCTAGTGATAATGCCAGAGGTGTAATTCTCCAGGTTATTGTTTGCTCAAGGATATTAGCTGGATCTTGAACTGGCCTAAGTTACTAGATACAAAACATTCATAGAGCCAGAACAACGCCATTTTGTATTTTCCGGGAGTCGATTCTTATTTCTTTATCTCAATGAATCACCTTTTCTCTGTGACAAAAATAGAATAATACTGTTTGCTTGGGGTCTCATGAAATAGCACAAAGAAGTAATAAGCTCTAATAAAGTTGAAAGGCCAGTGTGGTTTAAAAAAACATTCCCGGAAATACATTTTTTCAGTGAAAGCAATCAACTGGAAATGCTTGTGCTCTTTTATTAAATAGCAGGGAATATTTAGAATATATTAGCAGTTTCATTAGTATCACTTTTCTTTCATTCTCTTTTACGTGAGTTGCTTCTGGTCCACATTACAACTTCATGTTAGAACAAAATCAGAGAGCTATCCTGAATATCCCATAGGGATATCACAGGAACTAGGCATGTGCACAAGTATTTGAAACATTTGAAATGTGATTGAATCCAATCAAATGTGGACATCTGAATTTGAACACAATGTCTCTAAATTCAAATTTAAAATTTGAACGAACGTTCAAATCTGTTGAAGCATTCGTACAATTTATTCAAACATTTGTATGTGTACAGATATCTCCGCATTGCGTATATATCCGTACACATCTTATTCGTATCCATACACATTTGTACAGATACATGTGGGACAAAAACGGGGTATATATGGGATAAAAATGGGATGCATACAGATGCGTACAGATACGTACTGAGGCATTCAAATGTTGTCAGCATTTGTACCTTCAAATACAAATTGAAAATTCATACAAATAGTTTCAAATGGATTTCATTCAAATCAAATGTGAACATATTCAAATTTTAAATATTCACATCGATTTCAATCTTTGGATATTCAATTCAAATCGAATCCTGAAAATTGCATTCGTGCACAGCCCTAACAGGAACTGCCTAGTCCAACATGGCATTGTTGCAACTGCCTAACAATTTGTATACAAGGAATCTTCTAATTATGTGAGAGTGCCATTTTAGGGAGCCCTGACAAATGTTAGGTTTACAACTTAGGTGACTTGTTTTGGGAATTTTCTGCAAACCAGTGTGTGTCTGGGGAAGAACAGATCAAAGTTGGGGCTTTCAACCAGTGATACCACTATCCTCTCTTGCAGTTACTGGAGCCATGGCATTTCTTCCTCAGCTGCCAACCTCTGCTCTTCTAGCTCTTTAGGGAAGCTAGCTCAAAGACCCTTCACCCTATCATAAGAACTGAAGAACCACAGTCCATCTAATCCACCATCCCATCTTACACAGTGGCTTACCAATTGCTTCTGGACATTTTTAAGCAGGAGATGGTTAAACTGTCACCTGCCCTCAGCTCCCTGTACATGGCGTTTAGAGGCATCCTGCTTGTCTCTCCAACCCAAAGGCAGTACCTTGCATCAATTACATAAGAACATAAGAGGAACCCTGCTGGATTGGGCCACAAGCCATCTAGTACAGCATCCTGTCTAACACAGAGGCCCACCAATTGCTTCTGGACATTCTCAAACAGAAAACAAAGACAAAATATGTTCTTGACTCCTTGCAAATGGCCTTTAGATGCATTCTGCCTGTCTCTCTAGCCTGGAGATGGTATCCCGTCTAGACCCAAATTCACGCTGGCCCCACTAGGAAGCTCCAAAGCCTGGTGTGGTGCCCGCAAGGACCCCTCACTCTAAATTTAAGTTATTTTGGCAAAATTTCAAAGTGTGGTGAGATTGGGATGTCTATACGTTTAGAAGTGTTGTCAAAGTGTGTTTTTTAGAAATGGTAAGAAGCTTAAGGGAGGGGCTATTCCAGCTCTCTAGGAGAGAGGGTGGAATAGAATCCTGGAGGGGCATCAACCAATCAGGGTGAAGCTAGCCAGCCAGGCTAGTATTTAAGGGAGCCTGAGGAAATTTTTAGTGTTCTCTGCCTGGGGGTTAACGGACCAGAGAGGGTGTTAACAAAGGAGGGAACCGGGCTCTTAGCTTAGGGAAGCAGGAAGAAGGGTCCTGAGTCCAATAACACTTGATTTTGATGGTTAAAGAAGCTATATGAAGCTGGGCTAACACACGTTCTATGAATTGATGACTTTATGAAATGAACGTTGGGAGTCCTTGGGCTGAGTGAAGAAGCAGGGGACTATACAGTTTGATGAACTGAAGTGTCTAAGTGTAACACAAAGAAGAAACTGCGTGAAACTTGAATTGTAAACAATAAACTTGTTTTCTTGTTATTTTAAAGAAGATTCATCTGAGTTACTGTTTTCAAAGTGAGCCAAGTTAGGCCGGAGATCCAAACAGATACTATAACCCACTGCTGGCTAGGCAGAGTTGGGGGAGGAGCATTGGCAAGCAGCTATTGTTACCATAATATCAAGACTTAGAGACAGAAGGAAGAGAGACATTTTAAAAGGGAAGTTCTGACCTTATATCCTTGTTTAGGATATAAATACACGCTACCCAAACAATAAAATAACTTAAACTGAAATATTATAACAACACTCTATGTTATAATTGGCGGCAGCCTTTACATCTGGTGGCAGACGTTACACCTGGACTCTATGACAGGTGAGGGTCAAGTGAAAAAACAACAGGTCTCAAAATCTTCAGGATTATTTTTCATTTCATCAGGCAAATAACTGTTGTCTTTTAAAGCTGGCTGAGATTTAAACTGTCTCTTAAAACTGGCCGAGATTAATTATCAATGACTTATTTTACCAGGCAAACTCAGTTATCACAATGCTCTGGCATTCTGCTATTCCATATAGCTAATCTTCCCAATCCCAATGAGTTCAGACCTGAAATGATATACTCTCATTGTTCATCCTTTCACACTTTGCTTTCATTATACAAGAAAGCTGATTCAATTTTGTTTGGAATATCACTTGATTTAGCTGTGTCTGACTTTCATGATCAGGCATAATACAGTTGCCTCTTTCAGTGAAGGGTGTTCCATTTCTAATTGCTTGTGAGGGTTATCATCTTTTTCATTTTTCATTTTTCTGAATTTCATTTTTATCCATTGCAGGCAAAGGAAATAATTCATTCACTTACGCTTCATGCCATAGGGATTCATTCTAACTGAGGGTTAGATACTAAAGCGAGAACTGTATAGAAACTTCCAAGACAGATGGCTGGGCACTATCAAAGGGCTTATTCACATGCTGTGGATGATCCATGATGGGCCAGGCTGCCACTGGAGCACCCTAAGGGCTTTTTGTTTTACCCACAGCCCATCCTATCCCTGTGTTGCCAGCTGGAGCTGCTTTGGCCAGATGCCCAGAAGCAGTTCACTTCTGGATGTCTACTCCAAAGCTCTGTCTGGTGCAGACAGAACACTCCAGCCTGTCCCCTGGATTGGTCTATCAATTTAGTCTAGACAACCTCAAAAACATCTAAACAGCATCTTGGAAAACAATATTTTCTTTCTCCCTACTAACTCTTTTACTGTTACTTAAGGCTGAATCCCCAAAAGACTTATTTGCCTCTCTGAGTTCCCTCTGCTGTCACTCTAATCAAGCGGACTTTAAAAGTGCCGTGCACTTTGCAATAAGCGTCCCCATGAGGCTCAGCAAAACGCGTGTTTTTAACGCACCTTCCATCCCCACGGTAGCCTGTTTTCTTTCCCCGCATCTTTTCCCCCTGCCCCCTCTCTTGTTCAAAGGAAAAATAGCCAGATCTCCGTCCCCTGAAATGGCTTCCCGTCCCTGCAAAGGCAGATGATCGCTCACTCATTCACTTTCAGCACTTACTTCCACTCTGTTCTCTGTTAGAAAAGGCTTCCCGTCCCTGCAAAGTCAGCGGCTGCAGCCATCGGCAGCACAATCCTTTGCTCATTCGCTCATTCGCTCATTCACTCTTTTAACACTTTCACAGATTACCTGATAACAATGTTGCAATTCTGAGCAATTCTGACTCTTTTTACAGAGGAAAGGAAGGGAACCTGCTGCATTTCTGAGATGTGTGAATGCTTTTTGGCTGTGTGTGCAGGCAGCAATCACCGCCCCTTTTGCCACAGAGCGTCCACAAGTGCGAGGAAAACCCGCAACTTCCAAATAGAGCGCTGAAAGTCTTCTTTAAAGGGCATGTATTTTGTCGCTGATTTTCCTCATTTTGCAGCACTGGAAGCTCATTGAAAAGCCTGGCGTGGGGGCGCTCAGAGACAAAAGAAGATTTTTAGCAGACTTTAAATTGCATGGGGACAGGGCCAATGACAAGGAATATTTCTTTAAGAGCATATGGCTGTAGAAATAATAATGGCAATAAGAATATTTATTTTTAATGGATATCTTTTTTTCCTGCCTTTCTTCCAAAGAGTGCACTGTTCTCTCTCTCTCATAAGAACTGGAAATCAGGAAGGGAGCAGAGGCATAGCTAGTGCTAGCAAGACCAGAGGCTCTTTCACACTTGACCTTCTAATGCACACTGGGGTAGCTTCTGGGAGGCATTTCCACACCAGAAATGCCTCCTGCTATTCCAGAAGCTATTCCAGTGTCCACTAGCAAAACTGTGCACCACATGTGTCTGAAAGCTTACATTTCCCAGCCACTGGGGAGAGCATTTGCATCTCTTCAGATGCTCAGGGCCATCTGAGGTGCTGCACAAGTGCACTGGCATGTCATGTGACCAAAATGACGAGCGTGCAAGTGCATGCGTGGTGCATCACTATCATCCCTGTTGATGGTGATAGTGCATGTCCAGCCACGCCAGTGTTTAGACGCCAGAGGACAGCGCCCAGATATGTAGCTCCACTTCTGGAAAGTTTCAGGATATGGAGGGAGGGGGTGTGTGTACTAGCATTTGCAAGTGTGAATGCTAGTGCACACCACTGGGAGAGCACTATTCCTGTCCCCCAGTACAGGTTGGGAAGTGCAGAAAGGCCCACAATTTTCACCAGGGGAGATGAAGGTGAGGCTGCTCCTGCACAGACACACAGCATAGGGGAAGCTAGAGGTTATGAGGATGTTGTCAAGGCAACAGTGATGCGGGCAGGGGTCCCCACCCCTTCCCCAGTGAGAGAAGCAACCTATCTATGAAATTGTACTCTTTTGCCTTTGCAAACTAAAAGAAAATGAAGGCTAAATATAGCTGGTTGCTTAACAGACATATGAGCTTTCCAGAAATGGAAAGAGGGGTTGACAGGTTGAGGCCATACAGTGATTGGAAGAACTGTACCCAGTCACTGAGAGAAGAGGAGTAGGAGAATGGCTGAGGTGTAGACAAAAAAGTTCCCTTTCTCTGAACTGAGGCCAGAGAGACTAAAAGTGTGGACACAGCAAGATAGTCTTAGCGAGTGTTATATTGTAAAGGGTGTGACCTGTCATTTTGTGATTTCAGTCTCTCAGGCACCCTGAAACAGATTTTTTGGTTGTAGTGTAATCAGGCCTTGAGACAGCATCAAAGTAAAGCGCAGAAAAATGAGACGACCTCAGCCTTAGTGCTCGCATTGCCACATTGCTGCCAATGCCACCAGTGTGGTTTTGCTGGCTATCCCCGGATTAGCCCTGTGGGCTTCCGATGTAGGAAGAAGAACCGAGGTCTGCACTGATTCTCCCCCAGGTCCTCTCACTGAATGTGGACATTTGCAGAGGTCAAAAGCAGAAAAAACATTTCCCCCCCCCATGACCACAGAGGGCGGAACAGAGCTCTACCTGCATCCTGGGGGTAGGTTGGGAGGAGGGCAGGATGTAGCCCAGGGACTGGGTGACAAGCACAAAGCAGTTTGGAGTTTAAAGAGCAAAACAAATTTGCAATCCTTTGATTATGCTCAGAAGACAAAAAGGAATACGTTCCCTTGCTTGAAAGATCTGCTTCTGTGGCACTATTGGGATTACAGACTATGCAAAAATCTGGAGCTATCAAGGAATTATTACTGTATAATATTATTATAAATCTGCAAAAGGAAAGAGAGAGGAATAATGCTTCCTGTGAACAATCCTTTCTTCTTCTTCTTCTTCTTCTTCTTCTTCTTCTTCTTCTTCTTCTTCTTCTTCTTCTTCTTCTTCTTCTTCTTCTTCTTCTTCTTCTTCTTCTTCTTCTTCTTCTTCTTCTTCTTCTTCATTATGCTTCATAGCACAGCAGGCAAAAGTTTCCCTTAATTTTCCTCTGCTGAGATACTCATTTCAAGCCAAGCGGAGACAGCCATTACCTGTAATGACCTTTCAAGGGCTGTAATGCTATAGGGGTTTTGAAATATATATATAAATATAAAATGGAATTTAAAATGTAAAACAATTCATCTTCAAAGACGTTAATTCTGCTATAGCTTTATAGAGGAACAAGTGGGAGGCCAAACTCCCCAGCTGCCATTTCCTGAAAGACGAACCAAAAAGGTCCCTGACAGCTTTTCCAACAAGCCTGAGTGCCACACAGGAGATTGAAAAGGGAAAATGTGGACCAGATCCAAAACCACCTGGTAATTTTTTACCGGAAGTTCCTTATCAACCCCAGGCAAAGTGATAAAAGCCTGTAGAAAAGTCTGTTGTTTTTTTCCCCCCTGGATTTATGGAATTTGGTGTACTTTTATTGATCGGGAAATTAAAGTAAGTACCTTGGAAGGTTGTGTTCTGAGCCTGCCCTCTGATCCGTAGAGATCATTTCCAGGTTTGAGTGTGAGTATTTGATCAGCATGGTAATGAACTGTGAAAGCATGATGCCTCCCTAGGATATTAGTACCGGCCACAATATGTGTTCCTTTGTTCTTAAGTGGCCTTTCTATTAGGGATATGCATGAATATTTGAAATATTCATTATTTGTCCAAACTTGTCCGAATTCAGACCTTTGTATACGAATTGACTGGACATTCAGATTTCTGAATTCAAATGAATATGAATATTTTGAGTTGTTCATTCTAATAATTCAGACATTCGTATCTGTACGAGTATATGGGATGAAAATGGGATGCATACAGTATGCATAAGAAATGCGTCCCGGTACATACAAGATGTGCATGTACCCACAGAGGTACAAATGTACAAATGTCTGAATTATTTGAACAAATGCATACAAATGTATTTGTATTGATTCTAGCGGTGCTTCCACACTTACCTTTTTAAATCCGGATCTATTACACCCGGATTTACTAAAACCGGTTTAGAATAGATCCGGATCTACTAACCCCGGTTTAAGGCAGATCCAGATTTACTAAATCCGGTTCAAGGTAGATACGTATCTAGTAGATATGGATCTACCAACACCCCTTCTGTCCGCACATGCGTGGGAAAGATGGATTGCAAGGAACAGATTCTGCCTTCGCTGTATGGACGCAGTAGCACAGATTTCAAGACGGCTGCCCAAGGAGCCACGTGATTGGAGCCTTCAGCCGTCAGTCACCACTTCTTTCCTGCCATGCGCGGACCAATCAGTGCCCTGTCTAAGATCCAGTGCCCACCTGGCGCCAAAGCCAGCTTTTTGTGCATGGAATCACTATATTCAAACTTGCTGTCCCGCTGCTGCCATAGCTGGGCACCTGCCTGATGCAAAGCCCATGTGAGAGGGACTTCATGGCTGGACTGTGCTTCTCCTGCCTCACTCAACATGGCGGCTTCCTGCCACCACCTCACTCAACATGGCAGCTTCCTGTCCTGCCCCATGTGTTCTCTCTCCTGTCGGTGTGCGGATGCATCCTCCATTAATGGGGTTTTAGAGCAAAACACCCATTAAGACCGCCTTCAATGTGGTGTTCCATTAAACCCCATTAAGCACACATTAGAGACGGATATGTGCGGACACGCCTCACCGGAAGTATGCTAAACAGGTCTGGCTGTGCGGACGCAGGTTTCCCGGAGTGTGCTTAATGGGTGTTGCTGTGTGGACGCGCCTCACCGGAAGTGTGCTAAATAGGTACATGTGTGTGGACCCAGGTTTCCAAATGTGTGCTTAATGGGTGTTAAGAGGCCTGTGCGGAAGCAGCCTAGGTGTTTATCTTTTCTTGGTTTATTTGGCCTTTAGCAGTTTATCATTTCGGTTCAGTACAGTTTCAGATGCTTTGTTGTTAATTATCTCTGAGCTGTGGCTGACTCCTGGCTGGCTGCATAGGCACCTTCATGCAGTTTTCTTGGCAGAAATACAAAAGTGATTCACCATTGTCTAATTCTGGGGAGAGGCCAGGGATCAAACCAAGAGCTATCTGCTCTCCAAGCAATTTGCTCTACCACTATGCTATTTTGCTCTACAACTCAACTAAAACCCTGGACCCTCTTAGAACGTTTATTTGCACAAGAGAGTGAAACAGGATACCAAATGGCATCCTATCCATAGTTTAGGAAGGGATCCAGGAACAGCCTTTCCACAGAAATGGTTTTGTCATTACCTATTTCTGGGAAGAGCCCAGTGATCAAATCAACAATATCAACAATATCTGCTCACCAGGCTGTTGGCCCTACCGTTCAGCTACAGCTGCTTCCAGACTCCATGTGCCCCTCTATGCCAGGGAACCCTGTCCCCGCCTAGAACATTTATCTGCACAAGAGAGTGAAACAGGACACAAAATGGCATCCTATCCTGCTACATGGTACACCTTGATAATGAGGTCCCTACCAGCATAATAGTGGGTCTATGGTGGACCCTTGTTGGCAGACCTCCAGGAAACACCATCAGATGCAGTATGCCTGACCTTCAGAGGCTGAGCATCAGCTCCAAATCTAGGTCCAGCCTTTGGAGTCAGCATCTAGGACTGGGATGACGTGGGCTTCCCAAAATATGGATGGTCCTATCCTGCTCAACTCATCTCAGTGAGGGGCAGGTTGCTCATCCCAGAATGGAGCATTGTGCTGTTCTCTGGAATATAGGGGGGAGAACAGAAATAGCCATTGATTTAATCTTATTTGGACCTCGGTTTAGTCTATAATAGACCAAAATGCATTTTGGCAACATCAAAGCAAAGCTATCCTATGAAGTCTTCTCTCTTGCCTATGGCACTCTCAAAGGCATCCCATGAACCACCATTGTGTTTAATGACTCCTGCACTGGTGGGGAGAGGGACACATTGATTGGCCACTGAAATCTCTCCCATGATTAATGTACGTATCCTTGCTCTAAAGATGAAGGATGATCATCTTCTATAGAATTCAGTTTCTCGTTTGCCTGCTGATCAGCTGAGTGGTGATATAACTCTGCGAAAAGGTTGCCTTTTGGGTAGTTAGGAGACACTATAGAAAATTAAAGGAGGCTACCTTTTCCTGGTTTGAATAAGCATGTGCCTGCATAAGAACTCCCCTTCGAGGTGGTGATGACATCCTTTTATCTCTGCCTTTGGTCAAAGAAGCAATTTTCCAGTATTCGAGAACATTACATTGGTTTTTATATTTTTTACCTGACTTAACCTGTCATGAGATACTAAAGTTAAGGAAGTTATCAAAATGGCAATAAATAAGATTTTGCAGGTATAATTGCTAGCTAGGACATAAGAGAAAATCAGCAAAAAATGCTGAATGAATAAGGATATATTCAGTTTTGGATGCTAAAGTGGTAATATTTTAGTGTCGGAATCCTACAGGCTGCACCCCTCCTCCTTCTCCTCTACAGTATAGCCAAATTAAGACTGGCTTGTTTAGTTCTTTACTTTTATATCCTGCCGTTCTATCGAACCCAGGATAGGATAAATGTGAATATGAGGTTGCCTCCGCATTCCATGCATTAATGTGGAATGTGGAACACGCTATCTGGTCCAAATTAAGCAGTGAAGACTGTGCCAGCAGCTGTCCAAATGATGTCTGATGTCATGAATGGTGTTTTTGCATTTGAATTCAAGTCTAATTGAACATCCAAAAATTCAATTCGATTCAAATGTTTAAAATCCAAATGTCAGAAAATCCTATCCTAATCCATTACATTCAAATCCATACCTTTGAATGTTAGATTCGTATTTAAAGATAGGAATGTTGACAAAATTCGTATCTGTTATACGTATCTGTGCGCATCCCGTTTTATCCCATATGCATCCCATTTTCATCCTGCATTATAAGCACAAAAACACATAATATTTGCACAGATGCATATGTAATACATACAAATCTGTACATTTGAATCATTTGAATATTCAAACGAATGTTTCAAAAATCCAAAATCCATTAGAATGTCTAAATTCGAATGTTATTAGATCCGATTCAAATTCGAATGCCGACATTTGTTGGATTCAAATTGGATTTTTGAATTTTCAAATATTCCTGCACATCCCTAGTCTGATGGCCCCAGCCTAACTTCAGAAGCCAGAGGTAAGATTCCCTTGACCTCCAGTGAGAATAACCCACCAGCCACCCTCAGGTTCCAATCTAAGCAAGATATTCACAGACTTGGTTCTGCCATAAAGCAGCTTCTTCCACTTTTGAGCTAACAGCAGAAGTTACAGACTTTGTTTGTTTGTTTGTTTGTTTGTTCGTCCTTCCGTCCGTCCATCCGTCCGTTCGTCCGTCCGTCTGTTCGTTCGTTCGTTCGTTTAGGCAACACACCACAATGACAGGCTTTCAAGCCTTCTGAATTAGGACTAAAATGGCCCACCTTAGAACATTCTCCAGCCCTATGGGCCACAAGCTATTTACTTACATTCACTATATCTTTATAGTCACACAATAACTGAGGTTCTCTGGATAACTAACAAAACATCCATTAAAATCTAGACAAAAAAAACCTGTCCACAATTGGCAGCCAAGATGTCTCAGGGGCATAGACAGAATTACCACCACAGGCCCCATTCAAGAAACACAGGCAGAGAGTAATTTCACGGTGTTATCAAACTTTGGTTGGTAAATAGTCTAGTGCAACACAAAGTATATGGGCTTCAATTAAGCATTCTATCTCAAATTTGTTTACATACTCCCATGCTATGCTCAAACCAGTATATCCTTGAGTTCCCAAACAACCAGCAGTTACCAACAGCCCTAGCAGGTTACCCAGAAATTAACCACAACATATTGGTCAATTTCTCAAGTCTCAGACCTGATGCCACAGAGAGAGAGCTCACTCCTCTGGCAGGTGACCTCTGCCTTCATCACACTCCTGTGCACCAATGTGCTTCTGGCAGTTACCTGGGGAGCCAAGAACCACACCAAAGGAACACCTAATGCCCACCAGCTCTGGCAGACTTCACTTCTAATTGTTAATGTACATTCTGTGGGTATAAACAAAGGCAACCTGTGTCTAGCTATATACAAACTGTTGATTAATAAAACCCAACTACCGTTAAGACCATAAGAGGAGTCCTCCTGGATTAGACCACAGCCCATCTAATCCAGCATCCTGTCTCATGCAGTGGCCTACCAGTTCCTTCTGGGCATTTCAAGTAGAAGCCTAAGGCAAAACCATCACCTTCTTTCAACTCTGCAAATCTGAAGGCAGTACCTTCACGAGTGTTCATGAATACTCGTAACATTTGAAATTCATACGAATCTGGCCAAATTCTGACATTCGAATTTGAATTGAATGTTGGCACATTCGAAGATTGACATTTGAATTTGGATCAAATGTTTTGATACATTCATATGAAACTTCTTATGAGATTCATATGGGATTTGAATGGGATTTGTATACATTTGTATGGGATTAGTATGGGATTGAACATTTGTATCGAATACAAATTCTACTACATTTGAAGGGGATCTATTTGAATGAATATGAATTTTCTTGTATCCAATTCAAACAAAAAATTGTGCCCATTTCTACTAGCCATCCATGCTAGTAGCCATTGGTGCACCTGTCCTCCATGAAGTTATCTCACTATTTTTAAAAGAAGCAACCTTTTTTCTCACCTGCATCTAGATTCTGCCTATAACCCTAGCTTTTTCCCATCCTTTTGAATTTTCTGTTCGATTTCTTTTTTCCTGATCTACATATACCCATTTTGAAACAGAGTTGATTGATATCTGAGATCTTTCATATCAGTTTTTGCCCTGCCCCACCCCTTTCTGAATGTCTGCTGAGAACAAGGGGGGAGAAGGAAGCTTAAACTTTCCTGAAAGGGATGAACAGAAAACGCAAAAGAATTTTCCTTGTCTTGAACACCTGTCAATCATTTATGATGATAACCTTATAAACAACCTCTTCCTGTATCCCAATCAACTGAAAATCACACTGTATTTAGAGAACCTGCATTTAATGAAATGGTAATGATGTTGTTAATAAATCAAACCATGACTAAATTCAACTTGGAATAATTTCTGGCAATTTGCCACTGAATGAGAAATTGGAGCAAACTAGCAGATATTGTTGGATGTTGTCAAAATTAACCGCCTGCATTTAGTTTTTAATAAAGAGATTATTGTAAAAGTAATTAAGCTTAATGTATTGATGAAGACAATTAATTGGGACATAAGATGCAAAGAGGAATACTGAGTTTCCTGTGGCAATCAAATGCAATTACACACATAAATAAAAGTGTGGTTTGTGAAGGTTTCCCCTTTGCCTTCTGCTTCAGAATGCCCTGAAGCAATTTTGTGGGCTAATGTTGGGTGAGATGTGTTGTGGCCTGATCCAGCAGGGCTCCTCTTATGTTCTTACATACAGATGCTCAAATGTATGTGTTCTGCTTTATTGATATTTAAATTAGTTGTCTTATCATCAACTAGTTCAAGCCTTTTACACTTCCAGACATCCTGCATAGGGATAGAATATGAAGTTGAAAGACATATTCTACCATATTATCACACTGTTTTTAATGAAGAAAGAGTTTGCTTTTCTACCCTGCTTTTCTCACCCATTAAGGGAACTCAAAGCGGCTGACAAAGCTTCCTATTCTTCTCCCCACAACAGACACCCTGTGAGGTAGGTGGGGCTGTGAGAGCTCAGAAGAGAGCTGTGACTAGCCCAAGGTCACCCAGCTGGCTTCATGGGGGAGGACGGAATCAAACCCAGTATTCCCAGATAAGAGTCCGACTCCCTAACCACTAGACCAAACTGGCTCACCAAACTGGCTCACCAAACTGGAAATAAGTACTCCCACTTATGGCAGATTACACCACAAACTGCAAAGTAAACTATATGCCTCATTTGGCAAATTTGGTGTCATACTCACTGTCAGCTAGTGCTGTGTGCAGCATTTAAACCTTCTCTTCTTACCTTTCCAGAAGACACAGAAAAGAAAAAAAAAGCATCTCTGAGGCACCTCACGTCAGCACTGTGAACATGGCCATAGCATTTCCATCTTGACTCAACAATCTCTCTTAGGATTCATTACGGATGCCAATTTTCCTCTCTGTTATGGTTAATTCTGGTGTGCTGATAAGAGGCTGCTGTGAACTGTTAGTTTTTTGGGGGAATTCAGTGTTGTGTTATGGAAACTAGATTAAATCTGAGAACTGGGTAGAAAAGACAGGAATGGAAATTTGACACATTTAGCAGCCATTCAAACTTGTTGGCCTGGTATGGTACTGCAATCCTCTATCAAACCAGGAAAGAGCCAGCCCAGGGCTGGCTAAATCAGCAAAGCAACATCTGGAGCAACATCTGATGCATGCTTATATGTTGCCATGACTATCTGGATTCTGCACATGACTACACAGCTGCGGTTGTGCAGTCACATCTACTCACTGCACCACACCCAGAAAAGAGTGCAGAAGTAGTGCCCAGGAGCAATTCGGCCATTCCTAGTAAGCATGTGGACTGCTTTTTAACCACCCTGGTGGAGCCTGCAGCAACTTCTGCTGAATTGTCATGACTCCCTGGTGCAGATGGAGCAATCCAGTGAGCAGCCTGGGTCCAACCATTGCACAAGTGCAAGCAGGCATTACTCTGAGCAGCACTGCACTCTTTGTGATCTTTTATCAAATAAATCTGAAAGCATGCCTGAGAGCTACTACTCCCTATATTCCTTGTGCGAGGGTTGGTGACAGCAGTGAAGACATGGAGATGTGATGGGAGGTGATGAGGAAGATGACAGTGGTGGAGGGGAAATGATGCAGTGGAGGGATGTTTCAGGAGGGCGAGGAGACGATAGGGTGGTAGCAGCAGTGATGGTGAGGTGGAATGATGGGGGGCACAGTGTGAGACTGAGGACTGGGGGGTTTGTGGTAGACAATGGGGGGTTCTGGTGGTGGAGGAAGCTTCCCCACTGCTTCCCCCGCCATGTTGAAACTTACCTTTGACAATGTGAACAGGACCGCATGATGGTGGATGTAGCAGGTCTTTGTCTTGCTCTGGGTCCCTTCTGGCTGAAATGGACTCAGTGCTGGGACTCTCTGGTTACTGAATAGTTGCTTTCTCATCAGGAAAGTCCACAGAAAAACCAGCATTTGATATGGATGAAAGGATGATTAAAACTTCAAAGACCGGCTTTCAGTTCCACTGCTCTCCTTCCTCGCCTTCTTAAGACTGCAGTCAGGAACCTGCTATCCTATTTACTAGCTTTCAAAGCTGCCAAGTTATGGGAAAGTGTTGCACAACCTATACATTTGGAGGCAGATATTCATATGCATTTTGTTGAGAGCTTGACCTGCATGCATGAACTCTGCACTTTAGAAAGTTTATTTGAACAATTTAAGTTGCTAAAAACATTTCATTGCTTCTGCATCAGGTAGCTAAGGGAGAGAGGTTTGCTTTAAATTGCTTCAAAATATCATTTTTGTTGGGTTACTCTTCTGTAACTTCAATCCACTTTAACCAGCTAATTAAGCAATTAATTTGATAAAGTAGGACAGTTAATGAGCTAAAGAACAGCCTGTCCTTTGAATTAAAGTACCGCTAGGGAAAGAAAGATATTACTATGGGAAAGAGATTTTAAAGAAATATATCTGTGGTCTGTTGGTTGTTAAGGTGGTTTTGCCAGAAATTGTGTGAATGGGGAGAGGTAATTATAACCAGGAGGCAAAGAGGAGGTTTATGGATATTTACGATAAGTTCTTCATGTCAGTTGGGCGACCTGGAGCCTTCCAGATGCGGTTGGCTATGACTCCCATTATTCTTGATTATTGCACTCATGGGCTAGGTCTGATAGAAGTCAAGCTACATCTTGAAGACGTGATCAGATGTGGAAAAGGTTTTATAGGCAATGGAGCCAGAGTACCTCATATGGTGATGACAGTGGTGGTGTAACAATCAGCACTGAATGTTTAAGCGCATTTGATTGTGATGAATGGGTCTATGATCCCTTCCTCACCACTTCCAGTTCATTGTCCACCCATGCTTTAGTAGATCTTTGCCCATGCCTTTGATCCATGCAAGAACATACCTCAAAGTTTCACCTCAGTGTTCTGTTTCTTTGAAATGGACAAATGTGCTCCTCATTATATCATGCTTGTTTCCTTTCTGCATTCACTGATATATGCATGCCTGATTTGACCTGTTGACCTCAGTGAACCACTTGCTCACTATGGAGGACCATATTCTTCCTACATGGGACATACATGAATTCCAGATCGTGTCATGAGCGATCTATACCATTGTGTGTATTGATACTTCTCTGTGGAAGGAAATTTTAAGCAGCATGTCTCTAATTAATTCCGTTCATCCCCACTTCTCAGTTGCCTTCCGGGATATCATTCCAATCTGCATGTTTCATCTTGATTAATGTAAACACCTGGCTGTACAGCAGGAAAGAATTCATCATATCTTGCTATCCTGTGGGAAAGTTCTGTTGGAAGACATTGTAAATGTGGAAAGGGTAATAGCATTTTTTAAAAAAATAGTAAAGGAAAACTGCAATGTTTTAAGCACATTATTTATCTCTCAGAAGCATTTTTTACAGTGCTGTGTTTTGCTTGGCAATAAAAATCACATTTTGTTGGTAACAATAATTTAAAAGAAGAACATCAGTGTCTGCAGGGAGGAGCATCACATGTAAATATCAAAACAGCCTAGTGGTTATCTAGAAACTTAACCATAAAAGCCCTCAATAAATCTTGTATAAGGTTAGCAGTCATAGGTAAGAGCAGTCTGCTTCGGATTTACTACTTTTGGTATTCATTGCCAAAATCAACAGCCTTTCATGCCTTGTTAGCCAATTGGGCCTGCCAGTCAAGCCAGGGTGTGAAATTTGTCCTAAGAGCTGGCATAAGCACAGGGCTTGATAAGCAACTCAGAGTATTGATCGCATACTCATTTGCCACCACCTCCAAGGTACAGAGGGATATGAGTGGAGGAGATGCATTATTGGTGGTGATTTCTACCTAGCATGATTATCAACTGGACAAAGTAAAAATAAAAATGGCTGGCTTCTGGATCATTCCCAGACTGAAAAAGTCAGATGATATGTTGCAACTGTGGGACTTCCATTCCACAGTTGTGAGGTTTCCAATGCCATGAGATCACACTGTGTAAACAGTGTGCCTCCTGTGTCTGTGGCAGGACCAGAGTCTCCCACCAATAAAATGTCCTTTCCAGTGCCCATCTGGATTTAGCTGTCATTTACAGGCCCTGATGAGGCCCATGAATATCAAAGGGCTAACCCATTCCTGTTTTATATCTAAGGTCCTGCTGGACAAAGTCCAAAAATATCACCATTAGAGAGTTTTCTACTATCCTTTTACTTTGTTTTGTTTTTTGCAGAATAGAGCATAGAAAATAGAACATGAAAGTGGCTTTATTTGTACGTTTTCATTGCTTTTTGTAAATCAAATGAGTAGGCTTGTATTGGTAAGTTTTGGGTGACAGTTCACCTAGGTCTATAACTGCTACTTAAAACAGGTTGAACACCTACAACATTAAATGGCCCAGTGGATTGTAAAATAAATGCAAATTAACGGGGGCAGTTATTATTATTGATGTTGTTCCTGCTGCTATGCATTTCAGGAGTCACTTCCAGGAGGGCACAAGTAGACAAATAAGATTCATTGTAAAAATGAAGTAATGGATGTGTGACTTAAATGGATAGAAGCCACCCAAGGAAGAGAGAGGGTGACCAAATCTAAACCGGGCAGGACTTCCAGAGTCTAGAGTGAGCAGGATTGACAAAGATATATCTCAGAGGAAGTCTCTCTTCTTTTGGTTAATAAAGGCAAAGAAACAAGAAAGATAGGGATGGAGCTTGCTCACTGGATTTATAACCATGTTTGATTCTTGGGCTAGTTTAAGAAGAATGTCTTTATCAAAGCACAGAGCTGTCTCTTTGATCAGTCACCAACCTTTAGAACTTCGAAAAACTATTCCATCCTTTTCATTTTGCCTCATGGACTAAAATGGGTAGAATATGCTCGCTAGCAGTCCTTCTATCCCAGCGTGCAGCTTCAAACCGACCTGCTACAGGTGCTATGAGAAAAGAAAAAGAGGAGTGAAAGGTCATGGATGCATGGATGACAATCAAAACTAGGGATGTGCATGAATGGGTTTTTTGTTTTTTGTTTTTTGCATTCGATTAGTATTGAATCAAATGTAAGAAAATTTGTGTTCATTCGAAAAGTTCCCCTTTGAATGTTGTAGGATTCTATTCAATATGAATGTATTCGTATGAATTCGTACAAATATCTGATCACATATCCGATATATATCTGATATGTATCCCCTAACATATCTGCTGTGAAAGCATCAAATCTGCCCTGAATCCACTTTGAATCTGTTCGCAATCCATGATGAATGCACTCTGGATCCATTGCATATGTGACTGGCACAGTCGCTTTCCGACCTCCCCAGTTCACAAAAGTTCCAAAGCATTTGTACAGATGTTCTGAAACATTTGTACAAATACAAATGTCCAAATTCATACAAATTCATATGAATATTGAGTGTTACGAATATTTGTGCACATCCCTAATTAAGCAAAGAAAGCAAATGGCTCCCCTTTTGGTTTATCTGACTTTCATTTTCTCAATCTCTATCCACAGGTGCACTAGGCCCCCACACAAATGTGTCACTTTTCACTGCAGTGGCGGCCCAGCTCAGTGCACAGTATGCGTGTTTGTAGAGAGACTTCATTGTTCCTCCAGTGCAGTTTAAATGCCCTGTGGAGACACACGCCTGACTTAAAGGTTTATTAAAAGGTTCTTGCTGGTCTCTTTAGGATACTGGACTAAGCAAATACTCTTTGTCTGATCCACTGGAGTGCATCCAGGCAGGGTGAAAATAGTGCCATTATAAGGATATGCACAAGTATTTGTGCCATTCAGAATTCGTGGGCGGCTCAAAAGGGGCCTCCATTAGACAGCCCCCATTCGCCCATGAATCGAATGGATCCAGCCTTCATTGAAGCTTTATAGATCTCCCCACCCTGACTTCCCATCGTCCCTGCCACGGCCCCTTTCCTTTGGATGTGGCCACAGCTGTGGCCACTGCCGCCTGTGTGCGTTCCTCTGAGACCCAACTAGACCTTCCAGTTAAAACTGCTCCCCTGCTTTGATGTTCTCAGAAAGGCAACTAGGGGCAGTTTATAGGGGGAGCCATTTTAGTGGTGCACCCAACTGCACAACCAAAATGGTTCCCCAAGTCCTATGACCAAGAACTTTTGTTCCTGGCTATACGAGTTCTTGCAACAGGCCCTGAAGCCCTCACAGACTTCAGAGTGCTGTGGGGCCTGTTCTGGGTCAGGCAGTCTGAGTGCAGACAGCTTTGTTCCAGGCCAGGTGGAGCAGTCCTGAACACAAAAGCATGGAAACAGCCACAGTTGGCCATGCACTCCTCATAGAAAAGAGTGTGTTACAAGGGTTAATGGGCACCACACTTCATTCTCACTAGCCAGTGCACCGATCACCTAAATAGTGAGCAAGAAACGGGCTCTTGAAATGGCATTTTTGATTCTTGCTTGTATCCCTGCGGCCTTAAGAAAATGATGGCAAGCTTAATGCAGAGCAAATGAAACGATAGCTTAAACCTCATGAGTGGGTGTGCATGCGGTGATATGAACGATTCCTGCTCACTGCAGTGATCTGTCTTATCTGTCTCTAGAGGGGAAACGGTGGAAATTAAATCACATATTATGTTTCTAAACTGAGGTATGATTTATCTCCACTCTATACTTATCAGGAAGCCCCTGTGGCTTGGAAATTTATTTATTTATTAATGTGACTTTTTTGTTCCAGGCAGTCATGTCTCATTAACTAAAGGACTTACTTCCAAGTTTTCAATGAATGGCCACTAATGTTTTCTTGCAAAGCACTTCCCAGCTATCTGCTTAATATATCATCAGGACCTGTTATCCGGCATGGCGTGTACTGCAAAGTATGGAAGGGCAAAGATCCTGTGTCATCAGCATATTTTTGGTAGCTGCTCATAAAGTCCTCTTTTCATTGCAGACATTTTGCATTTAGCACTATAGAGTCTGTCCAATCTGCCTGTTTGGGTAGTAATGCCTCGACATTTTTCCATATAGAAAAGCTAGAAGACTGAGGTCAAACTGCAAGAATTGGTGCTGGTAGGAGATCAGTATACATTCTGCATGTACAAAGTGACAATTAAATCTCCAACATTTTCAGAGGCAGCATTTTGTGGATTAGAAGCACAGGACCAGAAGGATGAGTTAAGCCATGCTTTAATTCCCTGACTGAATTCACAGTCCCTGATCAGTCCCACATTGTTGTTTGTAGAATCATAGAATTGGAAGGGACCCCCAGGGTCACTGAGTCCAACCCCCGGCTCAATGCAGGATTTCCTAAACCATCCCAGACAGATGTAGGTCCAGCCTCTGCTTGAAGACCTCCAGTGAAGGCGAGCTCACTACTTCCTGTGGCAATCTATTCCATTGACTGATCACCCTCACTGTCAGGCAGTTTTTCCTAATTTGGCAGTTTCCCTCCTGGGACTGCAAAAATGTGTCGGCTCTTAAAAGGCTGCATATTTTCAGCTTACTAAATCTAATGATAAGCTTTGGTTTCCTTCCCTTTTCTCCCTCTCCCCATTATGTGCTTGGTTGAAAGTGAGCAGCTTGCAATATAACCAGATCGGACAATAAATTGTAATGAGGTATTAGAGCATAGCCCCGAGAGAGTCTGATTTTACTTAGCCAGGGATCAGAAAGACTTTAAAATGCCTGCCAGTGATTGAGACTTTGGAGGTTTCCATCCTACTGCCCCCCTCCTTCCTTCCTTTCATCTACCCAGGCTTTCGCCTCCCTCTCTGCTTCCCCATGTTGATCTGAATCAGCCTTATTATGGGGGGGGGGTGCTCAGATCCTTCCCAGGCTATGACAGAAAAGAGAGGGGGAGGGGATTTCTCCCCTATAAATCAACATCACAAGCTGCCAGTGGGAACGAGAAATTTTCAGAGCTCACAGCTGATTAAAAAATGGATTAAAACCCAGAGTAAATGGTGCAGAAGAAACAAGCCCTTATACACATAGTTTGTAGTTTACAAATCATATGATAGGTTTCATTTGTTTCAATACAGCATAATTCTACAACAGATGTCTATTGCACTACGTTGTGCCTCATAGACCACCTGTTTCCTAATTAGCATGTTAGCTGCCCTCCAGTAGGCTGGACAGTTAGCAGGTTAATAGGCATTACTGTGACACTTCTAACACCACTGGGTCAAATTGATGATAAGAATAAATTCTGGAAAGTGTTAGTTAATGTTATGCTATATTACCAGTCATGAGAGAAACTTCTGTTTCTCTTTCTGTGTTGCCTTGGGGCTTCTGAAGAATACTTTAGCCTTAAGAGTTAGCTTTTCTTGGCTGGTTAGTTAATTTTGGTGTTCCCTCCTCACAGTCACAGCAGCTTTCTTTCTGAGCCCTCACAGCCCCAGCTACCTCACAGGGTATCTGTTGTGGGGAGAAGAATGGGAAACTTTGTCAGCTGCTTTGAGTCCCCTTAAATGGGTGAGAAAAGTGGGATATATAAACTCTTCTTCTTAACAAGCAATTAGTGGAAATTTGCATCCTGCTGGTCATACCACCCCAATAGTTTATTTTTTCTTCGTGGCGCATAGGGCTGATTATCACTAGTAAATTTCCCAGAGTACCACTTTCCTTGAGTGAATCCAAAACCTCACAGATCTTTTAAAGCTGGTCATGGGTGTTTAGCAGCCTTTTTTTTAAAAAAAAAAAAAGATGGGAGACGAACCCACAAGACAAAAGATGAAAAACATTATAGCAATGTAGTGCAGCATCAAACATCCAACACACAGCAAACAAAGATATGCAAGCCCTGAATTCATTCTCACAAACACTGCTTTCTCAAGACTCACATCAACGTCTCACACAAATAAACACGCATGTAAGCAAATCTTACTATATATGGTTCATTGACATGCTACTCTTTTGCCTAGCAAGACTCTCAAAGCAGCCCACAATATGTAACCTTAAACAAATCACTGCCCTCAAGACCTACCATCTAAAAATGACACAACACAAGAGGAAAAGGGGAAGGAACAGGTGAGAGGGAGCTTAAAAGCAAGTGCTGCAGAATTCTTCTAGCTGCAGAGAGCTGCTGGTTCATCCAGACCACAGTCCTGCACACACACACACCTGTAACAACGAGTTTGGTCTTGTTGAAAAATCAGACTTGTGTGATTTCCCAGAGTTTGCGGAGTAAGATCATGCAGTGATCCCAAAAATGCACCACTCAAAAGACTAGTGAAAATATAAGTTAACTTTACTTAAAATGCAATAGGTACAACATGGTACAGACTGATCTGTTCTCAAGCTGTATCAATAACAACCATAAACCAAGGGTCATTCCACATTTGCCGCCGAAAAGTGGATCTAAATAGATGCGCTTTTCAACAATCTGTCCTCCTGAAAATCTGTCACTATTTGTGGCGGATCGGAGGGACCCCCGCGTGGCCACACATGTGCGGGGAGGACAGATTCCGGAGGGCAGATTGGAGTGGGTGCTACGCGGATGCGCGGGACTGGAGCATGGAGAACTGGCATGTGGGGGAAGGGCTTTCGAAGCAGGCAATCCTGCTTCTGCCCTTCCCAAAATGGTGGCCGCCAGGAATCTGTCTCTTCCCCTGGCTGCTTCTGCACACATCCAGGGGGAAGTGACGGATGTAAGACCTGATTTTTCAGATCTTACATTTAATCCGGATTTTGGCGGCAAAACCAGTTAAAAAAACTGGTCTTGCACACCGAAATGCAGAAGCGTCCTCCGCAAAGGAGGGAACGCCTTCCAATGTGCAAGGCGTATAAGGTAAGTGATTTTAATGTGTCTTTTGGGTGGGTTAAACCAGTTTCCGCAGTCAATGCGGAAACTAACTGACAGAATGCTAAGCTCCGCCCCCTGTTCTCAGGTTAGGCTGTCTGGTCTGTCTCTCTCATACACATATGAAATGTTGTATTTCCAAGAGGTCTTGTGCTTAGGGTGCCGGGGTCATATTTTAGAGTCATGGGGTTTGATTCTGCACTCTTCCAAAAAGTCAGCTGGGTGACAACCTTGGGCTAGTCACAGCTTTCTTTCTGAGCTCTCACAGCCTCACTTTGTCAGCTGCTTTGAGTCCCCTTAAATGGGTGATAAAGGTAGGGTATATAAATTCTTCTTCTTCTTCTTCTTCTTCTTCTTCTTCTTCTTCTTCTTCTTCAGGTCCCAGGATGAGTCACAACAATAAAAATATTTTATATCTATTTTGAAAACATACTGGCTGGACAAAACCTGGAAGCAGAACATCCAAGGCCTGGTTGAAGTGGTATGTTTTGACCAGGCACTGAGAAGCATATAATGTAGTGCCTGGTGAACCTCCAGACTGGGGACCATTACAGGGAAAGCCCTCTTGAACATCCCTGCTCCTTGCACTTCTGAAAGAGAACTGCGAGAAGGTTGTCTCCTTGGAATGACCCCTTTTCCCCTCTGTCCAACTTCTCCATCTAGCTGTGATAGCTGCATCCTGGGGACAATAGAAGAAAAAAGATTCCCTAGAAACAGCTTTTTCATAGGGCTGGTGGAGGGGCACATCACACATAGTACTAGTTGATGTACAAAGCCACAAGAAATAATGTTTCACTCCCTCAAGCACAGAACAGACCTTCTTCACTTAAATATTTAAAGAGAAAATGGCTCCTGAGGCCAAAATACTCTCCCAGGATGCCTTGGGGTCTACCTCATATGCTATACTCTGGTACCAAAATTGGGTATGTGTATGATTTATTCATTGCATTTGTATAGCAGCCCAGTAACTAAGGTTCTCTGGAATAGCATTCAACATGGAAAGTCTTAACTTATTTACCACAATATGGTAAAAATGTGGAGATCGAAACAAATGCAGAAAATGAGAGACAGCTCTATTTGCCGTTCAATATTTTCAGACACATCCTTTAGAGAGTATGAGAACCCTTTGGAAGATTGCACCAAGAATTCTCCTCAGATCTCTACCCAAATGTCCATTTGCTTACATCTGCCTTCATCTCCACTGGCCAACTGCCACATTAATTATGTAAGCACTGACTAAATGTACTGTTCATTTTCAAGTGAAGTTAGCTGCCTTGCAAATTAGAAGATCCTGTGCCGCATAGATACATTCAGTAATGACCTGCAATGGAAAAGTTTGCACCAATGCTGCAGAACAAGATCAACTTCGTTCTTAGGAACCACTATTCAGCACTGGAAGGTTTCTGCTGTTGAACAAGACAAAGCCAGAAACCCTGTAAAACACCTTCAATAAAGCAGATCATGGCCTTTTAATTAGTACATTGCTCTTGTCCTTCTTCTACTGTATATGCTGTATTCCCAATAGATTTTAGCAAATTGTTTTATCTGAAAAAAAAAATACCCCAAAATGGAGCAATTAAAAAAGATCCCTTATGAAATGATGCTTGTCAATGATGCTTTTGGGCAGATTTTGGATTGTTAGGTTAGAGAGGAAAGGATGCCCTTAGCTTTATTTTAGATTTCAAATCCAAGCATTTAAGTGCATAAATATGTTTGTGTACAGAAGAATACAAACCTCCCAAAGACACTGCATCCTAACAGGGTATTCTATGGAGAATGCTCATTCTGAGTTTCCCCAAAATATTTGTTCGTTTGACATTTTTATCTTTCCCTATACTCAAAGGTCTCAAGGCAGGTTACAACATTAAAAAACAGTGAACATATAAATTGAAGATATTGAACTATAACAGTTCCTGAATGTGGGGAGCGAAAGTCATTCCCTGTTTAGCCAAAAGCCAGGGTGAAGAGGTGTGTCTTCACTGTGAAAGAGTGATACGGCTTCTTTATCCGAATACTTGTTCACAGGATCCTCTTCTCTCCCCTGTTTAGGGTTGGCAGTGGGTCCAAAAACATGTGGTAACAGCAAGATTGTCTGTTCCACAGAACCCTGCTCCCATCCAGCTGCAAAGGATGCTGGGACTGGAAACTAGGGGGAGGAGAACAATGGGAACAGGTGATCTCTACAGCTAATCCTCATGCCTCTAACCTTTCCTTCATCTCTCTTCTCAGCTCTCCCTCACTGTCATAGAGGACCAGAGTTATAAAGGAGTTTCACCTTCCTAGTGGATGTCCCCATGGTGGGGATACTGCGAGGTGAATGTGAGCCCACCTTGCAAGAGTCCCCATGCAAAACCCTAATTCTAGCTACATGAGGGACAAAATCCTCCAAATCGAAATAAAAAACAAAACAAAAAAACACTTGATAACTGTTCTCACCCCGAATTATGGGGCAAGAACGGGTTATCCTGGGGGCACGGGGACACTCCCAGGTTATGGTTGCAGCATTAGCCGGCAGGGTTTCACTGTCTCTGCCGCTAATGCTGTGATCGCAACTGTCTCCCCTTACCTGAGAGCTTAATCACCCAGGTAAGCCTGACAGCTGCCCTGCAATCAGCTGAACCACTTTCAGGGGGTTATAGCAGCTCATGTGCACAAGCAAAGGTCCACTAATGATTAAAAGAGAGATGCGAGCAAGGAACTAATTAATTTGCACCTCTTCCCTAGGCTCGGTGGTAACAGGCAGCCTTTCCAAGGCTGGAGGTAACAGGCAGTCTCTCTACGCCAATGCAGGGATTTGCCATGGTTTTCATGGGGACGGGCAGGTTCGCCTTGAACCCGCCCTGTCCTCCATTGTCATGGGGACTCCTTAATGCAAATCTTAATTCACATTAAGGCTACCCCAAAGCCACAGCACATCAGGGGCAGCCCCATGGGTATGTGCCCCTAGTGTCTTTGGGAGGTTCAGGGGCTGGGATCTAGCATACAAACCCTTTTCTCATGTAGTGTTTCAAACAGCAGGACCTTGCTGCACTGTTAAGTGGAAGACAAATCAAGCCAGTTCCAGGTGAGGCTACCTCTTCCCCAATAGGTTCTGAACGGGTTAAGATGTTGACTTTCGCTTGTCATTTTTCTAGATGTAACTCCAAAATCAGAAATACTTCAATGTTAACTTCAATATTCTGCTAGATTCGTTTGCTTTCACATGCCTTTTTCAGACCATGAGGTTGCCTTCCTTTGTGGCTCAGCAGTCATGCAGGGCACATGCTGATACAAACCGCCAGGAGTGGCAGGTCTGGAAGATCTGCACATGGAGCTGTCTGGAGCACTTTCTAGTTTCCTCCAATCTGACTAAATTAATTGAAGGGACAGAGAGAAGGACCTCATTAATGGATCTCAGAGCCCTAACAGGCTCATAGCAGGTGAGTTGGTCTTAAATATTGCATTTAGGACTTTATAAGTCAAAAAGCCAATTTAAATGAAGCCCTGGCCAGGATCAGTAACCAATGGAGATCTTTTAACACTCTTCTATCTTCCTTAGTATGTAGGCATACGTTTGGTTGCATATCATCATTTTTCACAATTAATATTTTTCTGTTTGTTATAATTCAGTTGCAAAAAGTATCCAGAAACTGGTCTCTGTAACCAGCTCCGGTTAACAGCATAGCTGCTGATCTTTGGACCAGCCTGAGTTTCTGGATACTTTTTGCAACTGAATTATAACAAACAGAAAAATATTAAATGTGAAAAATGATGATATGCAACCAAACGTATGCCTACATACTAAGGAAGATAGAAGAGTGTTTGTATGCTAGATCACAGTGTATGAACCCTCCAACAACATCAGGAAGGTGAAATTCTAATCTTTGCAAGTCTAGACCTCTAAGACAACAGAATTTAAAAGTACTGGTTTAAATGGCTTCCAAAGCACTGCTACACAGGGTCATAATTTGGTAGGTGCATCTTGAGGGCAAATGTTTAATGCTGGTATACTTAGATGTTCTTACAGAGCTGCTGGTCTCTTGGGCCAATAGAGATGTTCTAAATCCAATGTTTAGAATAACCTTTCCAGAGTCCAAGCACCTGGAAACTCAGTCTATTAGGTTTAAAACCCTAGCTATACATTCACAACATACAAAAGCTGATTTTAGCTTACAGAAGTTACAGTTGTACACAGTTTTCTAGACAAACCTTCCTAGACCCCAGGTCTACTATAATTTCCATATCAAAACCATACTCTCTGGAAACGATCACACCACGGCACCAATTGCATTCTAAACACTTCAGTTTTCTCATGGCTCCCAGCAGTGGCCTGCTGTTCATATGCTCTGAGTGAGGGGATTATGGAAACAGAGAACTTTTGTTTCCCGCTTAGAGCATTTCTGCCTGGAGGCTCCTTGGGTGAGCATCGGAGGTGGCCATGGAAGTCATTTTCCTGTGCTTGGTGAAGGAGAATGAATGATGGGCCTTTGGATGCCACACCGTTGCTTAAAACCACTGAGGAAACATTCTCTCCCCTTCAGAGATTTGCTATTAAGAGTACTGTTGAGATCTCACAGACACAGTATCATCTGGATCCTGCATCCTGGGGGACTCTTCCGCTGCCTACCCAACTTCTTTCTCTGACATTTCAGCCCTATATGAATTTCAGGGAGTCTGAGGATTTTTTCCATTCCAATACACCTCTCTTTAGAATTGTGACTCAGGGGAAGTTAGGAAATCCAGAGATATATTATTGACAGCTGACTCCTGTCAGCTGTCAATCATTTTTACCTTTGGAGTTGTACCCCCAGTAGGTTTGGGAAGAGAGGGGGGCTTCTGTCTTACCTCTGCTGCCTTGCCTATTGCAAAAATCAAATGAAAGCAAACCCCAAAAACCTGCCCTGTCAAATATTAGCATCAAAATTTTAAATTTATTTTATTTTCACATTAGCTGCACATACTGTCAGATCTATTCCTAGTTTCCTCAGGATACGTGGCTCATCTGTTCGCGCACATTAAATATGCAAGAACATTTTTTTTAAAAAACAATTCCTAACTTCAGCTTATAGCAAGATAATTGGAATTGGACATAGACTACTGAATCGAGCATCTTCTGATATTGTGGAATGTTTACGCTTGTATGAAAGGAAGACCCTATGAAGGATGTCTTATAAAGTACCCATTTTAGATTGAAAAGTCATACAGGACAAAGCCAAACCCAACTCTAATCATCCTGTCTAAATAAAAGCAAAGCCAGGTGTTGGAACAGAAGGTCCCCATTCCTTTACATGTGAGCACTTGACCCCTCAAAAGACAGAAATAAAACCATATACTAAGCTGCAAGTAATAGAAGTTACTTTTCTCTTTGAAAGCTAACTTGTGCTACTCTCTATATGCTCATAAGTGTCTCCAGTTGCAATGGATGGATTTCTGGAGGATTCTTTATTTCTCAACAATTGATATTTAACAGTGTCAACACTCTCTAAACTTCCTTCAGTCCATCTTCAGGTCTGACTGCTCCACACTAGGGGTGTGCACAAATGCAATTTTTGATATTTGATTTGATTCAAATAGAATACCATGCTTATTTATCTCATCTTTCTGTATCATGTCCGAATTCATGCAGATATAGAAAACAAATGTATTAAATCTGAACCTATTTGAATACATTTGTATTTGTTCATACAAATATTTGATGTAGATTTGATGATACAAATGTCAACAACATCCTTACACATCCATACGTATCTGTACGCATCCCATTTTCATCCCGTATGTATCCATATGGATGCATGCAGATACGAATAACATGCATACAGATACATACATAATTCACATGTATCCATACACATGCAGATGTCCAAATTATTTGTATTAATTCCAATATTAAAAAAAAATGAATGTCTGGACATTCGATTCAAAAGTCTGAATTTGGCCGAATTTAATTGAATAATGAATATTTCAAATATTCTTGTACATCCCTGCTCCACACCTTTTCATTTCACTCTATTTTATTTGTGGACTTTCCATTCAGGAAAGTCCAAATAGAGGGTGGAAAGTCTACAAATAAACTCATAGAAATGAAAAGGTGTGAGCAGTCAGACCTGAAGATGGACTTAAGAAGGTTTAAAGGGAAGGTGTGACCGTGTGGCCCAAGACTAACTGAGCCAGCTTTCTTCACCTCTTCAGCTCTGTAGAGATTCTCACCAGAAACATTCAGGACTGGAGGACTTCTACATAGAGGTATTGTCATATTTAAGCCCAGTTCCAATTTGCCCCCTTCTTTGGCAGAGTGTTGGAGAAGGTAGTTGCTGTGCAGCTGCAGTCACTTTGGAAAAAACCCAACTATCTAGATCGGTTTCAGTCTGGGTTCAGCCCTGATGGATGACCATCTGAAGGAGAGAGAGGGCGGGAAAGCAAATCTATTGAACCTCCTTGGTCTTTCAGTAGCTTTTGATACCATTGAGTGTTACCTGAAGGGATGTGATTATAACTCTGTGCCCCAGAAACTAGGTTGTAGGGGTACCACAGGGCACAATCTTGGTCACCCATGCTATTTAACATCTATATGAAGCCACTGGGAGCAGTTATAGGGAACCTTGAGGCTGGCTCTCACCAGTATACTGAGGACGCTGAGATCTATATCTCCATAGTATCTCAATCAGGAGAAGCTGTGGATATCATGAACTAGAACCTGTGTGCAATAATGGACTGGATGAGGACCAATAAGCTGAAACTGAACCCTGACAAGATGGAGACTTTGTGAGAAAGAAGTAACATCATCCAGGAATTGGAGATTTTGCCTGTTCTTCATGGGGTTGCAATCCCTCAGAAGGATCAGGTATGTAATTTGAGGGTGCTTTGGGAATTATATTTGTTTGTGGAAAGCTCAGGTGATCTCTGAGGCCAAGAGTACCTATCAACAGCTTCAGCTGGTGTTCCAGGTATACTGTTACCTGGACAAGGATAGTCTGACCACTGTTGTCTATTTTTCCATGCATATTTTTGGTGCCGTTCTAGATCCCCTGTGCATCCTGTAAATCTTCCCAACCTGCTAGCATAAAAATTAAAACGTGAGCAAGGTATGTGGGTAGGTTGGCAGTCTTCAGTGCAATTAGAGTTTAAATATTTTGAAGGCATGCCAGTCACACCAGAGAAGCTGAAAGATGAGATAAATAAGCATGGTATTTACATAGAGTTGAACTGGCATGAGGCCATATCAGAAGCAATCCTCAGAGACTGATAAATCAAAGTGTGCAAAAGCCTTTCTGAAAAGAGGAAATACTGAACAGGGGATTATAAATTAACATATTTATCTGTCATCAACAGAAAAAAAATACTGTACTAATTCAGAGCTATCATAAGAAAGTAATTTATGTAAAATACCTTGCAAAAATTAAGCATGAGACAAACCATAAAATCGTACTTTTATTAAGACATTCCAGACTATGCTGCACAGTGTAAAATCAAAATACCTGTACAAATGGGTATAAGGGCCTTTCTGCACTTACTTGTTAATCCAGATCTGGGAGCTGCTAAGAATACATTGTCTGCACAGGACTATTCCAGATTCGAACTGTGCTAAGGGCTCACTAATCCAGAGTGAGAGACCCGAAAAATGTGGTCTACATTTGTGCTAGGACTCTCTGATCTGGATCAAGAAAGGGGCATCCGCACCTGGGCATGGTGTTGAGTGAAATGTGCAGCTATAAAGTGACTGTGACGACACCTTTGTAGCGCCTCCACAATAGCAGACACATCAATGATGAGGTGCCTTTGCAGTGCCTGTGTTCAGGCTGCATTGATAACTAATTTCTTGAAATCAGGAGAAGAATAGTTGCCTTTGGCTGAGGCACGTAAATTGTCAAGGATCCAAAGCATTCCTTCTTCACCATGAGGACTGCATTCAAAAATTAATACCCTTCTAATGTCAACAGAACATATGTCAACACCTGGCATACATAATCGATGGTGCATAAAGCATATTCCATGTCTCGTTTTGGTTTGACCCACAGAGACATGTCACTGTTTGGTTCAGCTGTATTTCTTCAGCTCAAATTGGTAAGAAGGCTGGATTGTGCTGCATTCCCATCATCCAGCTGATAGAAGCAGCAATATTCTCCGAGGACGGAACTGAGAGGGAATGCCTAGACAGGTGGGTATGTCTTCAGCTACTCTGCAAGAAAGCGACAGGGGGCGCTCCAAGCTATAAATAGCCGCACTTGGCGCCCTTTTGACAGTCCTTCTGTCGCTTTCTGCAAGTTAGCGAGGACTTCTGACTACAGAGTGTATTTGAGGCCTGTCAAGGCATTCATCAGGTCAACAGATTCCGTTTATTGGGGCCGACAGTTCCCTTCTGAAGGGATACTGCGAGAGCTACTCGACCTCCGGGAGAAGAGGAGGTTCGTGCCTTCTAAATATTGTCAACAGATTCCGTTTGTTGGGGCCGACAGTTCCCTTCTGAAGGGATACTGCGAGAGCTACTCGACCTCCGGGAGAAGAGGAGGTTCGTGCCTTTTAAATATTGACAATCTGCCTGACAAAGTCTGAGGCAGCTTGTTCGATCTATCCTCGGGCCGATGGCAACTCATTCTCCTCACAGCGTGAGGTAGTCTCCGGAGGAATACCATGTGAGTTCAACCCCTGAATGATATATCCAGCATTCACTCCCTCACAGCATGAGGTGAAGTTAAGGCTAGGGAGTAAGTGGCCATCAGCCCATCCCGTCAGCTCAATCTCTGGCCCAGGATCAAAATAACGACCCGCCCCTTCTTTGCTCGTGGCAGAGTCTTCATCGGCTGCCCTCGCCATTCCAGCCAGTTCCAACACAGACCAGCCCAGCCGTCTGTTCCCTGGGTCTCCCTTTCTGAAATAAGGCAGGCAGGAGGCATGTTAGACTTTTATTGCCTGAGGCCTCGGCTGGGAGCGGAGCCAGAGAAAAAAAAAAAAAAATCCACCTCCCTCCCTCCTCCTTCCCACAAGCTCTATCTGCCCCTTTGGGCCTGGGTTTCCTATTCCTTTCTTCCTTCACCCTCCTGTCTCGCCTACCAATCCCTCCCCACCTGAGTCAAACACGAAGTCAAAGAAGATTAAGCATGCTGAAAAAATTAATAAATAAATAAAATAAACCCTCTAAAAAGGTAAGTCTAGGTTGGGAAATGCTAGTCCTCCAATTACCATCAAGACCGCAAGCAAGAGCGGCACTCAGACTAAGGGAAAGCAGCAGCCACAAACTACAAAGCCTGCCAAAGCCAAGGCCTCAAAGGGGCGGTCTCTTCTGTGCCGGTGCTGCCAGCAATGTCTGTCAAGCCAGGCTCGTCTTCCACAGAGACCAAGCCTGCTGCCCCTTCTTCAAGCCTGAAGAATAAAACATCCTCTCGGGACTCTCTTAGCCCAAAAATAAAAAACTCAGCAGCAGGAAAGAAAATTGAGGCTTAATCTGCTGCTGTTGCTTTGCAGAGAGCCTGTCAGCTAGACAGAGCCAAGCCTTCTGGCAAGCGATCATCGCCACCTGCTGGAGAACCTGAAAATAGCAGTTTTGACACTGGCAGTAATTGCGACCCTTTAGGTTTCTGACAGTGAACTGCAGGATTCTGAGGGATCTGATTTTTCCACTTATGTTAATGACCCTAACCAATGGGACTCGGATGATAATGATGATTCTGATTCTATGCAAATACCAGATTTAGGAAAGGGATTGCCTTTTCCTAGGATTTTTAAATGGAGGAATTTCCAAAAGTATTACTTAAGATGTTAGCCACATTATCCTTAAAGCCAGTCGAAGTGGTTTCCAGTGACCTAGCCTCAGAGCAGGCCAACCTTTTGATGCCTCCCCCCAAACATTATATGGTATCTCCCTTGAATCAGAGCTTTAAGAAGATGATTCTAAAACAGTGGGAAAACCTGCGAAACTCCCTCCTGTTCCAAATAACTGGAGCAGAAGGTGAGGATGCTAGTTTTTGGGCAACGCCTCTCATAGATTCAAGAGTCTCTGTGCTGTTGTTCCAATCAGCAGACCTTTAAGCATGTGAAGTCGATGTTAAAGAAAAGTTTTGAATCAAATTATTTGTGTATACCTACGAACACTCAGATCTCCGATTTCTAGAGTGGCTCTAAAGTGGGCAGACTCTGTCATTGATGAAATACAAAAGGTTCTAGCTTGACAGCAGACACATACGAAAGGTTTTAGCTTTGACAGCAGACACATCTCTAGATGCCATGCTCATGTCAACTAGAGGAGTAGCATGTAATGTAGCCACCAGGAATACCTTATGGTTAAGGTTTTGGCAGGTGGATCCAAATGTAAAGAACAATGTGACTACTTCCCCATTCATTGATGGAATGCTTTGGGGGGACTTTGTGTTGTGGGATATTTTGCTGGAAGGCCAGGGGGAAAAAAAAAAAAATACAGGCCAACCACGTCATGTTTGCATAAAGGTAAAGAAAAGATATTCTTTTCCTACAAAGGTGGTTTTCCCCTCCAAGATTGGCCTATCACCCACAGAGGAGTAATTTTCATTCCTTCAGGGAAGAAATCTCTAGAAATTATGACAAGCCCTCTTCAGACAAGTCAAGAGTTCCAAAACATAGCTGGAAGTCGGGAAAGGCTCTTTCTTTCATGATTCCAAGTGAATTTCCCAATGATTCAGAAAGTGCTCCAATAGGGGGTCATTTGACAACCTTTGCTGATCAATGACCACCCGAGTCAGGTGCTTATTGGATTTCTAACATTAGTAAGACGGATATAGAACTGAATTTGATTGTCTCCTACCTTCACGTTTCGTTCAGTGCTTAAAGTGTATGTCTTGTTAAAAAAAAAAAAAAAAAAAGATAGATAGAAAGATAGAAAGAGGGAAGTTATGAAGCAATTTGCTAAATTGATTTCTATTGGGGTTATAGAACATGTACCTGAAAATGAAAGAGGTCAGGGAGTTTACTCCTCTTTCCTTGTTGCCCCAAGAAAGAAGGGTGATTGGAAATCATTTCTTGAGTTTCAGTACATCAACCAATTTATACCACACGTTAAGTTCAAGATGGAAACCCTTGAAAAACCAAGAACAGCGATTGATGCAAATCTTTACATGTTTTCTATGGATTTTTCTGATGCATACATGCATATTGCTATGCAGCCATGTTCTCAAAAGTTCCTAAGTTTCGCATTAGGATTGAGCCATTGGCAGTTTTGAGCCTTACCCTTCGATTGAGTTTGACCACTCGAATCCTTCCTGTGTTCTAAGCGCACTTGTACAAGGTCAAGGATTGCATGGTATATCTATTTATGCATATTTAGATTATTTGTTTATTCTATTGCTGTCTAGGGATAAAGCGGAATGTGATGTTACCTTCGTTAAACATACGCTGGAGACTCATGGGTTTTTGATAAACTGGATCGAAGCTCACAGGTTCTCTCTCAGACCATGGTGCACCTGGGTACTCTGATTAATACAGCACAAAGTAAGATCTCTCCTTCTCCAGAAAGGGTGGATGTAATATCCACCAGGGCCCTGACCTTAATGAATAAGAGAACAGCTTCCCTAGCTAGCTTCTCTTTCTTTTGGGGCAAATTGATTTCTGTAATAGATATTGTGCTATGGGCAAGGTTCAGAGCTCGCCCATTGCAATGAATGCTGCTTCCGTATAACTCTGTCATGATCACAAAGGTTCCTAGGACACTTCTGATTACCAAGGAGGTTAGGGGATCCCTTGCATGGTGGGGTCCATGTCAGACAGCTAACCCTGGGCTGCCCTATATCACCTCCTGAGAGAGTTCTAATCACTACTGATGCCAGCCTCTTTGGGTGGGGTAATCACTGCTTGGGCAGGACACCACAGGGACAATGGTCTCCTCGAGACAAGCTTCATTCTATCAACTGGTTTGAACTGAAGACTATATAGCTGGCCTTGCTGGTGTTTTCTAATTGGTTCAAGGACAGCATGTCTTGATCTTCACTGACAACTTAACTGCCCAAGACCATATTATAAAACAAAGAGGTACCATATCCAAATCTTTCATGCGTCTGTCAGAAGAAATCTTTGCATGGACAGAAGCTAATATTTAGTCAGTTTCTTCACTGCACATTCAGAGAAAGGAAAATCTGCAGACGGATGCGTTATCTCGCACACACCTTCCGAGCACAGAACGGGCATTACACCTGGTATCTTTCGACTGGATGAGACAGTGGGGCACCCCAGTCATGGATTTGTTTGCAACACTGGAGAACACTCAGGTGACACGATTTCTGTGTCAGTTCAGGCATCATGCAGCGGAGGGAATGGACACCTTATCACATCCATGGCCTCCAGGTTTACTGTATGCATTTCCTCCGCTGCCTCTTCTTTCGAGATTCCTGGCCAGACTATGGAGATTGTCGGCAGCTGTGATCTTGGTAGTGCCATTGTGGCCTCGCAGACAGTGGCGTGCCATGGTCAAAGCATTGGCAATTCAGGGTCCACTTCAGCTGCCTATCAGACCAGGCTTGTTAATGCAACAAGGGATTCCACATCTGGATCCTCAGTGGATGTCTCTCAATACCTGGGTGCTCAGAGGCACAAACTGAGATGTTTAGTTTATATGGACTTAGTTATTGACGCAATTCTGGCTGATAAAAGAGGATCAACCATTAGACTATACACTAGTAGATGGAAAACATTTTCTGACTGGGTTCAGTCGATCTCGGAGGATCCCATGAACCCTTCTGTTGTCAACACTTTAATCTTCTTGCAGAGGGGCATTCAAATGGGATTTCAATACAGTACCATGAACAGACATTTGGCTGCCGTTGCTTCAGTTGTGAACATTGGCAAAGACTCAACTGTTACCAATCATCCACAAGTTAAAAGGTTTCCTTAACCATTTAAAAACAGCTCATCCCCTGTGGTTCATAGATACCCCTCTTGGCTTTTGCATTGGGTTCTAAAAGCGCCCACTGGTTCACCGTTTGAACCTTTGGACAGTGTTTCCTTATTTCGTTGACTTGTAAGACTATTTTCCTCATAACCATGATCTCTGTGACAGAGTATCAAAGTTAGCATCGTTTTCCCTGCCTGAACAATGTTATGCAGTGCATGTTCCTTCCTTAACTCCTAAACCCTCTAGTCCTAAAGACCATTACTGGCATCTTCTGGATGTGCAGAGAGCCTTACAAGTTTATGAGAAACGTACAAGAGAATTTAGAAAAGCAGATACTATTTGTTTTACAGAATAATATTCGAAAAGGTCAAAAGGCATCCTCCAAAACCATAGCAGGATGGATAGTGAGTTGCATTACTACGTGTTACAAGTCCTTAGGCAAAACGCCTCCTAAAAAGATCTGAGCTCACTCCACCAGAGCTTCAGCTTCTTCGGCTGCCTTCCACAATAGGGCTTCGTGGGAAGAGATTTGCAAAGCTGCCACCTGGAAAAATCCTTCCACTTTCACAAGACATTATAAACTTGATTTGTTTAGATCAGCAGAGGCAGCATTTGGAAGAAGAATTTTGCAACATATATTGGAGGAAGATGAAGAGCAAAAAACTGCCTAGTCTCCCTCCCAGGTGATCAAATCGTTGGTACATCCCACCTGTCTAGGCATTCCCTCTCAGTTCCGTCCTCGGAGAAAAGAACACCGGTACTTACCGTAGGGTGGTGTTCTAGAGGACGGAGAGAGAGGGAATGCCGTCCCTCCCATCGACTAGGGAGTTTTTGGTACTACAATACTTACCTTTTGGACCTCTTACTTACCTTGGGGCTCCAGAAGGACTGTCAAAAGGGCGCCAAGTGCGGCTATTTATAGCTTGGAGCGCCCCCTGTCGCTTTCTTGCAGAGTAGCTGAAGACATACCCACCTGTCTAGGCATTCCCTCTCTCTCCGTCCTCTAGAACACCACCCTACGGTAAGTACCGGTGTTCTTTTCTCAGACTCCATAGTCTTTGAGAAAGGAGGGACTTTCTTTCCCTCAATGTTTTGGTTAATAACCATTTTATAACGGTAACCATTATAAAACAGCAACCACCAGTGAAGGATTGTTGAGAAAGTTCCCTGCCAGATTTGAGGCAAACAGATTGAGAAGATTTCATCCCTGGTATCTTCACAGTTGAATGGAGGAGCAAAATAAATGACAGTCCTATTTTCACCGAGCGACCCTGGGAAAATGTCTAAAAGGAAAGGCACTGGGGTGAGGGAGATCTGGGAATCCATACAGCACTTTACCTGTGAGTTTTTTGATCTACCAGCTTATGAAAGCCTGTGATCTCCAAGGGAATCAGGAACTGCCTGCTTCCACCTTCCTAGAGTGAAATATTTCTGAGGAAGTGTCAATTGCCTATGATTTGTAATACAGAATGGCACAGAGGCACCCTTCATTATTTGCATTTGTGAATCCAGACTGCACAGATTAGAATGCTTGAAATCTGTGAGTTTCAATCTCTGTGATTTAAAAAGCTGCAGGCAGGCTCTGATCAATTAGCTGTAACTGCACAGAAAGCAACTCCAAAGGTAATTTGACACACATGGTCATGTGGGCAGATGGCAGAAGCAGAAAGACTTGAATACGTGTGTGTGGTGTGTGTGATATATCTTGTTTTGAAGTAGGCAAATACTGCATTTGTCTGAAGTTAACTACTTTGTGCAGCAGCAGTTATGCAGTTTCCGTGATCAATTTCGCTTGCCCATCAGCAGCAGTCTGTGCCGCCCAGACATATAATACTGCATCTTGCAAAAGCATTATTATACAAGTCATTGGTGGAAGTTAGGGATGTGCATGAATATTTCTAACATGCATTATTCGTCTGAATTTGTACAAATTCAGACATTTGTACACGTATTGAATGTTACGATATTCACATGAATATGTATGTTTCCGGACATGCGTCCAAATAGTTCAATTAGATTGGGGGTGTGGAAAACGGAGCATCAGTCACATTCGCAATGGATCGACAGTGGATTAAAAGTGGATTTAGGTTGGATTTGACATATTCAGAGTGTGGATATGTTACGGATACATATCTGATATGCATTTGTTCGTATCAGATACATATCCATTCGTATCCGATATGTACTGAATATTTGTACAAATACGTATGAATAGATTCGTATCAAATGGAATTTTACCACATTTGAATGTCATCTATTCATACAAATACAGATTTTCAAACATTAGATTTGTTATGAATAGAATGTCAAAAATGCATTCATTCACATCCCTACATGAAGTTAGGGGAACCTTTATACAGATCAAATAATTAGCTACCTCTGTCCCAGAGCAGCTTAGAGCTACCCTGATCACTACAACCTGTAGTGGTGAAGTTAAGAAAAAAAAAAACTGTTCCACAGCATAACTGAGAGTACCTAGAGCACTCTCCATACAACCCAGACTCAGCGTTTGCACAGCTATGCTGCATGGGGGGAGAGCATCACAGCTTTGGCTGCTGAGTCACACACTGCATCATTGACCACAGTAGCAATGGCCCAATGCACATGGCCATTGCCACAGCAAGGTGGATGGTCCCAGATGGGACCATTCACACTTCAACGGATTCTAAGTTGGTTCTGGTTAGGTTTGGGATGGGGATGGGCTACTGTCCCTGATCTTAGCTTCTGTGGGACACTGCAGTTTAGTGCAAAAAGTCCCTATGATTTTGAATAACTCAGAGGTCTTAACTTCACAGATGCTTTCAAAATCTGATGCACAGCAATAGGTGCTATTCGGCTGAATCACTTGAATAAACTGCAGATTTTGTTAAAGAAATAAATATATAGAAAATATCCTTTGTAGTGTTTTTTTTTTTTCAGAGTGCGTAAAGTGGACTGGACCTGCCCCAGGTCAGCAATAGGAACATAGTGAAAATAGTGGTAGTAAATTCAAAGTAGAGCTTGTCTCTCATTCCAAACAATAGGAAGGCACAGTTTATTGTCCAGTTCCAGCAAAAAATCAAAACGGATACAGAACAAAAATAGAGGACAAGCTATACAAAAAAGCAAGTAATAGCAAATGGGTATATTAGGCTAGAAGAGAGCAAAAGCAGAAGAGCACAAAAGGGGCACAAAAGGAAAATGAACATGTACAGAGTGTGCTTATATTTTACAGAATAGCATCTAGTTTTGCCTATTACCAAAAGACATAAGACAATGTGCCTTATTAACAGCACCTGTTAAGTAGAACTCCCTGCAGTTGACCTCAATGCCTGCATACTGTGATATTTTTCTTTTCTGACTCTGCATTTAACCCTTAAGTCATAAACGCCTTGACATTTTTCCCCTCTATGGCATACAACACTAATATGGTACCCACATTCCTTTAAATATCTGCATACAACTCTGTCAACTGCTTACCTTCAGTTTTTCAAAACATTTAGCAGAAATTAAAATTGATCTAGATGAGCGATCAATAATCCATTTGAATGTATTGGGTAAGTAAGGATGAAATTTAATTTTAAGGCAGATGGTATCCCTATAATTTCTTCTGATCTTGCTGTTTTTATAAGGAGTATCAAACCTTTCAAGGACAATTTCCAAATATCTAAAGGAACACCTTCTCCAATATCAACCTGTCCAGGCCTTAAGATCAAGTGGTGAGGCCCTCCTGGTTGTCCCACCACTTTCAGTAGTGAGGCTGGTGGGCACCCGGGAGAGAGCCTTTTCTGCGATGGCCCCTAAACTATGGAATAGCCTCCCCCTCGAGGTGCGTCTTGCCACTTCCTTATATATATTTAGGAAGGCGGTGAAGATGCACCTCTTTTCCCTGGCCTTTGGCTGAGCTGATTATATTTCCCACCCAGGTCAGACACTATCATTTTAAACATAATGTGTATCGTTTTAGTGTTGTTGAATTTTTAAAGTCTTTTAATGTATATTCTGTTTTAATCTGTTTTAAGGTTGTAACCTGAAGAGACCTTCAGGTATGGAGCGGGATAGAAATGTAAATAATAAATAAACAAATAAAATTTTCTGGAAGGAGCAATCTACCAGATTCGCGCTAACAAAATTAGATTTGTGCGGCATATATTTTCTGAGTTCAGAATCTGACTAGAATGTTTAGACTCCGGAACTGTTCAAGAGCACTCTCAGGATGCAACATCATTATGGGCACAAGTAGAGAGTTACTATGCGGCTTTTTAAACACCATGTAAACTGTGCAGTGGTCCACAATGCTGAATCAATACCTGTGTTTAAAACTCCAAGGCACATTGGATTGTGCCAAAGGCACAGCTTTGATCCTTTTTTTACACGATCGATTTATATTACAGACAAATTCCAAGTAAGACAGGTTGTAAATCTTTTGGGGAGGGGGAAGCTGGGCTGTTTGAAGTATTAATGCAATCACCTTTCATCGTCTGTGTGAATTTCTCAGGTGTTTCATACTCATGATAATTAAATCACTCTGTTGATGGAGTTGGAAGAGCCATGTCGGAAAACAGAAGAAAGTGTTAAAGATGAAAAAGAAATAAAGAAGGTGCTTGCTTTTAATGTCTTTTTTTTAAAAAAAAAATTGCTGCCTCTGTGGGCATGGCTGGTCGTGGGGCTGGCACTACATTTGTCCTGCCAGGCCTTCTGCACTGCGGTCACCACCATCACCATCAGGGTCTGCTACCATCCCCTTCTTCTCTCATTTGCTTCTAACGTCTCCAAATACAATAGGAGTCATGACTAGGGTGTGCACCAATGTTTTTTGTTATTATTACCCGTATATTCCAGCGTATAAGACGACTGGGCATATAGGACGACCCCCAACTTTTCCAGTTAAAATATAGAGTTTGGGATATAAAAAGTAGTCTTATATGCCAGAATATACTGTATTATTATTTGATTTGTATTGGATCAAATGCAAGAAAGTTCATATTTGTTCAAATAAATTCCCTTCAAATGTAGTGGGATTCAAATTCGATATGAATGTTCAATCCCATATGAATCCCAGACACAGTTTTATATGAATGTATTGAAACATTCAATTCAATTCAAATGTCAGTCTTCGACGTGCCAATGTTCGATTTGAATACGACTGTCTGAATTCGGCCAAATTGGTACCAGTTTTGAATATTACAAACATTCATGCACATCCCTAGTCATGACCAAATAGATCCCCAAGTGTCAAAGTCGGTAGCAGTCCAGCTCAGTGACCAAAGCCAGAATTGCCAGCCTCTAAATGGCCACAGATTGGTAAAGAAGTATTAATTTGATGATGGAATTGCCAAATGCATTGGGGCAAATCAAAAGGATCAAGCAGTCCTTAGGTACCTTGAAGACTGCAACTTCTGTTCCTTTCTGTGACAATGGCTATTGTTGAGCCAGTTCTAGCTAATACAGATCAAGGCCCATTCTGCACTTGCTTTAATCTGCATTAACTAGATCCATATTAGCTAGATCTGGATCAACCACAGTCAGAGGTATCTTCACTCAACAGGCTTAAGAGCAAAAAATATGTGCTAAATATGGATATACAGTAGACCACATTTATCTGATCTCGATCTCCTCTACTCTCCTGCAGACGATGGGTTCTTAGCAGCTCCTTGATCCAAATTAACAAGTAGGTGTAGAAAGGACCCCCTAGCTAATATAGATTAACCAAAGCAAATGCATAAAGGGTCCTATATTAGTTATAACGCAACACCTCCAAATAGTGCAAGCAATAATGATGCCATTGACAAGATTTAAAATAGTGTATGTATAATGAATGCATTCAGAATACATGCAAAAGGACTGGTATCTAAATTATATGAAATACTGACTGATCACAGTGCACAAAAAGTTTAATGCTGGGTTTGTTGTACTCCTCTGCCAGGTCAGCAGAACGGCTTAAACTGGGTTCTTTCCTAATGCTCTCCAAGCAACAGCTGCACAGTAAATCCTAATTGAATAATTAATTTATCTTTTTATTGTTCTGACCTGTCCTGGGACTACTGCATGTAGGGCAGAATGGAAATTAATTAATGTCATAATGTCACAATAGCCCCAGTGTGTGATATACTACAATAGAAAGGAGCCTTTGAATCACTTCTTTCCCTTCGTTTTTATTGGCAACATTACAGAAGGATCTTCCAGGGACTGAGCAATCGCAGCACCATTAAACTATAGTCCTCCCCAGGGACACATGCGCACTGTTAGAAAACACATTAGCAAACATTTAGTGTGAGAAATAGAGTTGGCTTGCTTTCCTTCATTCTAAACTTTATTTTCCTCCCTTTCATTCTATCCTCACAACAATCCTGTGAAGTAGGTAGAGATGAGAGGGAGTAGGGATTATTCCTAATAAATGAGCACTGGTTAACTCCTTTAAAAAAAAAGGAGGAGGAGGAACAGCATTGTTTTCTATCTAGTGGCATTATTAACTTCATTAAGTTGCACTAGAACATCAACTGTCACTTATTGAAGAAAATGCTCATTTCATGATTCTGGTAATGACTTTGTAGTCACTCCCCATGCGCGTAAAATGTCATTAGTTTCAGTTCTGTACTACAGAGAGAGACGGAGTGGTTGAAACTCAGTAGGAGAACAAACTGCTGATTCGATCCTCAGCCTTGCCCAGAAGTAGGCAATGGCAAACCACTTCTCTTTCTGCCAAGAAAACTACACAGGGGCAACTTCCACAGTCTGTGCTGTAGCACACATTGGGGATCACTTCTCTTGAGCCAGAGTGCTTTTTCCAAGCCAACCATCCACTCAAATGGATGCCCTAACACAAACTTCCTTTGAGACTGGGGAACAAAAGTCACACCAGGGACATTTTGCCAGACCCGGGAAATAAGCCCTAGCAACAGGTCCTTCCGCCACAGCGATTTTGCAGAGTGGTGGCAAGAGCGAATCTGCCCCATGCTATATATTTGCATAATGGATTTTCCTGCTGGCAAAACAGAACATTCTTGAGGATGGATTATGCTGTGGGAAAGGACCAGGCAAGGGTGACGTGCAGACATCAGGCGCAAAAGGAGGGTCAGTAATCCTGTAATGTGCTGTCACCCTGTTCCCAATGTTGTAAAGAAAATAGGGCACCAGCTGGATGTCTAGTGCGAAGTCACCCACTTGGATCCAAAGTTCTAAACCCAGACAGAAACAGTATCATATGTAACAAATGCATGTGTGTGCGCATGTCAGAGAACCTTTGCCGTAGTTAACATGTCTATTGAGTGCACAGTAATTCCGTAAACAGAAATTGGGAGTAATTACAAACATCAAACACCTGCCCAAAATTAGGACACATATGAGATTTACTTCAAGTGCATCTTAACTCAAATCTGTTCCCATGCCCATTTCCAAGATAAGCTTCTCCTCTTAATTGTCCAGTTGAGCCCACACTTCTAGTAAAAATCAACATATCAAAAGGGCATAACCTTCCATAGCAGCTGACTGTCATCTCTGATGTTCTTCCAAACAACAACAGTCCCTTAAGGAGACATCCCATTTGGTCTGGATGTAACTAAATGCCCTAACTGGCCTCTTTCTGCTATCTAAAACAAACTGGGAACTAAATTCCATTCCCATACATGAGAGGCAATAAAACACTTTATAACATAATCCTAAGTCACCTAAATGAACCTTAAATTTCTATATTACACCACAGTCCTGCTGGAATCATCCATGAGGAACATGCAGGTTCTACCGGAGAAAGGTGGCCACATTCAGTTTCAGTTAACCTTCCTCTATTACCAGCATGTATACCCTAAACAATCAGTCCCAAGGGATTTTGTGCTCATCTCCTCCTTACCTCAGACAGGAAGAAAGTAGGAGGGCAAAGGATGTGAATTTTAAGGAAGCCAATCTTTCATGCACTTGTGTGCACCAAAAAAAATATGTCTCAATCCCTCATTATTACAGCATGTGCCAGTGCTGTTCTGATGTACAGAGGAAGACTGTGGAGGCCTTCCTCATATTTATCACACATCTAGATAGAAGCTTAGTAGTAGATTCAGCAGAAACTCACAATAGGTGAGTTCCACCTATTTGCTGTTTTCTTGGTCCATGCTTTTGAAAAAAGTAAAAATGAAGTAATGTCCATGGTCTAAAGCCTGTTACTGAGTTATCAGTTGTTTGGAAATAACATTGTAGGTCAGAAGCAAAGCTTACACATAATTTCAACAATATATTCTATCAGAACAACTGTGTTATTAAACCATCCCTATTTGCTTCTCTTGAGTAGTGAATTATAGCTGTTCCTTGAAAGGTTATTCACTCTGGCATTTATTTAAGCATCCATGTACATCACTAACAATTCAGGAAAACAGATCTGTTGAGCTGAAATATCATGGCTCACATATCAAGTGGGGTGGGGGAAGAAAGGATTATTTGTCATGGGTAAAAACTGTGCTATTGGTTCACAAATAGAAGGTCTGCAAGGTTAATGCTTCCTTCTGTATTTTTCCCTGGCAAATATTTTGTTTAAAAGTTCAGGCAGCTGCCTGCTAGCATTACACATGAGAATACATAATAAAGGTGATTCTAAATCCATCTGTCCAGCCAGTCAACCTTTCTCAAGCAGACTTGAAAAATCTTTCAAATTTATTTCAACTTGTTTGTTAATAGCTTCTGTTTTCCAAAGGGATCTGTGGTATTATCAGAACACATCTTGGGAGCTTCCCCATGGGTTTGTTCCATAGATATAAGTAATAACTACAGTATACACATTTGTTAGTCAGCATAAACATGGCATATATAGACTCCATGCACCAGGTTATCTCATGATGGCTACTGCAAACATCTATCATGTTCTGACTTTCACCCACTGTTAATGTCACTGGCATCCAGGCTGCTCCTGGAAGTGAGATCCACTCCTGGGTGTGCTCTGTTTGCAGAGTGGTAAAAACCACTCTGAAAATCTGGCAGGGAACAGGTTCATTTGTGCAGCTGCTCTGCAGAAGAACAGGAATAGGAGGACTGGTCTATCATCTACTTTGTATCCTGATGGCATTTAGCAAGACTCTGGAAAAGGCGGATTCCAGCCACATTTCCAGAGCCTTGCTCAGTGGGCCTAGCCAAAGAACTTCAGAACCAGTCTCAAAGTTAGCCTTGGGTAGAATGCGCAGGCAAAACTGGCAATGTGCCTGCTCACTCCTGAGCCAATGCTAATCACTCCAGTCCAGAAATGGGTCATCCAGTGCCCATGGAAAAGTTGTCAATGTTTTGTGCTATACCTGTTCCCCATTACTGAGGCCTTCTGACCCTTTCTGCACCAGCCCTTATTCCAGTCAGCACAAGTATATGGATGGTAGGTATCTGTTCTGGGATATAATCGAGAATAAGGACCAGTGCAGAAAGAACTTTGGTTTTTAACCATTTAACCGTCCGATAAACAAAAAAGTTAAAATTTGCCTTTTGTTTTAGTCTTCATAGGCTGCGTCCCCATGCTGGCCATCTAGCACACATTGGGTGCTGTCTGAACACACATGGGCCAGGCATGGGACCGGGAACGCATTTTGGGCGTCCCCATGAGATTCCCGGCAACACGACACAGGTACGGGGTGGGCATGCATGGGGACAAGGCCTGAATCTTTTGCACAGAAAAGAAAGGCATCAATCTGTGTTTTAGATATAATGCTTTTAAAATGTGTTTACAATATTTACTTAAAGGGGGGATTCTAGCCAATTAAGGAGGAGGAGAAATTGACAACTTTTCTTAAATAAATGTTGCATTTGCTCTGTAGCAGTGTGGTATTATATCAGAAGACAATTCTCTGAGGAACAAAATAAATGTTGCACAGAAAATTATGTATCATCTAAGTGAGGTCAAGAATTTCCTCATATTTTTCTTTGCATACCATTATGCAGAACTATGACTTAGTGGGCTTTCTTTCATTTAAACTAACTTGAACTGTGATTCTATTACTGAGTCTTACCAGCAGGACAACACTAGATGGGCCTTAATGCCCATATGCCAAGCTAGACAGTATAGTGAGGTCATTACGTTGCCATCACATTAACTCAGATGAAACTGCCAGGCAGATTTCAAAATGACAGCAGCCAGGAGGAAACGCAAGGGATCAGTTTAAGTTCAGTAGAAGGTGGGCAAAGATCGGGGGGGGGGGGGTGAAACTAAATGCTACTACATTTTTAATTGCATGCAGCTGCGTTACTCATAGTAGGACAATGGAAGACAATATGACATAATTGAATATGTTTCTGCTCCAAAACTAACACTGGAAGGGGGCAGGCACGCTCAAGGGAAGTGACTGAGCAGTTTCCTAACAGCTTGCACCTCACTTCCTACTTTTTGGATACATAATGTGTTCTTCCATGCCAGGAGATAAAAGAAAATAACACAAAGTTAAACTGCTGTTCCTTGCTGAAAACCTGAGGAGAGAAAAAAACAGCCAAATGAATGTGAAACAGTGATTGGGCCAAGTAAACAGCTACCTTTTTGGAACTGTATTTGCCAAAGTACTTAAAATGGTGGGTATGAAGGAATGAGTAAGTACTGAATCAGTCCCCTTAGACTTTGCTGCTTTCATGGAAAAGGCTACATCCAGATGTCACTTAGGGTGTGTCCAAACTGGGGGATATTGCACATTCTGATGCACATTCAGTGTGTGGACATCACACCCGATGCCCAATACTTCATAGCGGTGGTGCATTATGCCACCATTACTTCAAATTTACCAACTGCGGAACGATGAGCACTTGCTCAGCAGTACTAGGTAAATTCGAAGTTTCCCGCCATCCTGACAGGACAGTGAGAAACAGCCAACAAGAGCTGAGACTGCAGCTCAGCTCCCATTGACTGCCTCACCACATGCGCCATGAAAGTCTCACAGCTGCCAAGGAGGAAGCTGCGGATCTCCATTTTGAGAGGGGGCAACACGTCATGACTTTGCAACCAGGTAAGCTGCACATTTTTATATAACTGCAGATTTTTATCTGCTAGTCTGGAAGGGACCTTGCTTATTCTGCTGTATTTGGATATCCACGCTTTATTCTGGAATATCTATGTTTTATTCCAGAATATCCAAATATAGCGGAATATATTTGGTAAGTAAGTAACTTTTGGATGCAGCCTGAATTCATAACAGACAAGGCAATCCAAACTAATTCAGAGAACTTTGAATAACTTTGAATAAGCTTTCAACAAACTCATAAGTTAGCAGAAGAAGCCCAACTTTAGCAGCCAACAAAGTGTGTGCATCGTTCAAGCTGAAGCTGAAATTAACTAACCTGAGGCTGAAGGGGGATGAAGGAACAAGAGCAGCCTGGAATTTAAAAGAATCTTTAATCACCTGATTGAACAAAATTATACCTGATGTTCCACAGTCATGAAGGGATATAGTAATGGCATTTGAGTTTTATAGCAAAAAGACAGAAATGTACCAACCATTACTGCAACGCGGGGAGATTAAGTATGGAGACAACTCTGTAACTATATTTCAAGACTTGACTCAGGAAGTGGTTTCTTTGGCTGTAGTCACACCTTGCTGGACTCATAGCACACTCATAGCACACCGATAATCCTTCCTCAGTTCATCCTCAGTTTAGGTCGCCTTTCTGTTACATCCTGAGACTCTTTTAGGAGATCTTTTTAGATGTCCACCTCTTACCGTCATCTCAACACCCCCTATACTCTGATAGGTTCTGTGACTCAACAGCTTTTAACCACATACTGGGTGAAAAGGAAGGTGAATGAATGCAGCATCCACCCACTAGAGTACAGCTGAGGTCCCTTTAGTCCTTTTCCCTGATCAGGGCCAAAAATTGAGGATTAACACTGTAAAAATCAGGACTCGGGAAACTAGGATTGAAGTGATGGGAAGTCCACAACGGATAGGTGTAAAAAGGTGAATGGTGGGGTCAAAAGAATGACTGAAGAAGAATTGAAGTGAAAGTGTGACCATGGCCTCTGAGGAGGGGGTTCCACAATTCCATAATAAAAGTGTAGGGATAGGTGCAACTATCCAAATGATCTACAAATAATATGCTTTATTTCTTGACCTATAAAAGAAAGAGTAAAGAAAATAAAAGTAATTAGTCTTTCTGCCTTCAAATTAGTAAGCTGAAATTAAGGGTCTCTGGCCTCTCCTTGTTTTTACCATCTCTACAACTCTTAAAGGTTACCTCAGCCATTTTGAGGAACAAGGGTTTCCCCCCATGTTGATGATCTCCTGCTTGCTTTTTTGAAATCTGCAACACTTTTCCACATTTAACATGTGACAATAGTATTCCCTGTTTCTGAGTCCATGGGTTAGAGGTTGTTCTTTTTATTCTGCAGTATGTTCTAAATATACACAGGTTGATGCTGGGTGGAATCTTCACTCTTTGCTAGTAATATTTATTGTTCATATAGTAGGTCAAGAGACAAAAACAAAACACCCAGGCATGTAAAATAGAAGTTGGCTGATTCTGTTAAAGTTCACCCCCCCCCCCCGGTCCCTCTGCTGTGCTGAATTTCCAGCTGAGCCAAACTAGCAGAGTGCACTAAATTTAGAGTCATGGGGCAGGTCCCCATGCACGTTTGGTCCGGTACCGAATCAGGTTCAGCAAGGAGCATCCCCATGCATTTTAGATTTGGCTTGATTTCTGCGGACCAAATTTCCCAAACCCATGCCATACCAGGACCAAATCTGGTACCCAGAAAAACAAGTCTGGGCATGGTTTGGCCAATTTTGTCTGAGCTGAACCTGCACATGGGGACGGTCCCGGACTTCATGATCTCGGCTGACAGGAAAGAGGCTTGAGTTTTAAAGCCATTTGTATAATCCATTTTCTTTTTTATTATTAAATCTGGGTGGTTGAAGCATCTCCTTCCCACTTTTCCTTGAGCTTAGCTCTCTAATTACAAATCTGTAAAATTAAAACACAGTAAGGCTCCTTGCAATCATGGGTAGTTGTTTAAAAACATAACAGCATAGAAGGAGCCCTGCTAGATCAGGCCACATCCCCTAAAGTCCAGCATGCTGTCTCACACAGCAGCCCACCAATTGCTTCTGTGCATTTTCAAGCAGAAGACAAAGGCAAAACCTTCATTTGCTCTTGACTGCTTGCAAATGGCCTTCAGAGGCATCCTACTTGTCTCTGCAACCCAGAGGCAGTACTTAGGCATCCATTCTAGTAGCCATTGGGTCCTTCCACACTTACCGTATAAAATCCAGATTAAGAAAATCTGGATTTATAAAATCTGTCATTGATGAAATCTGGATGAAGTAGTTGTGGATCTAAATGAGGTCCCAAACATCTGCACATGCATTGTTGGAACAAATTGTGATGGATACAATGCATGGTTGCCCTGAAGATGCTGTAGCACCAATTCTTAGAAGGATCCAGCCTCATCACGGAAGTGCTGCCAAAGGTGCCATGGGATTGGATCGTGCAGCTGTCAATCACAGATCACAGGATGTGTGGGCAGACCAACAACTTCTGGTCCCACCCACACTTTATCGGGCCTACGTGCAGAAACATATTTTGTTGATCTGGATTTGCGTCCAAGAATGGATTGGGGACCTTGTTTTTCAGGTCTTCAAGAAAACTGGATTAGAGGGCTTCTAGACCCAATTAGGAATGGATCTCCTGTGATGCCATTGATACACGTCTTCCACAAATTTATCTAATCCTTTCTTAAAACCATTTAGACTGGTTTATATGTGGTTGGCTTAGAAAAGTTCTCATAATTTCTCCGATTAGGCTTCTTCTCTGATTAGGTTCAGGAAGGCAGTGAAGACGCACCTCTTCGCTCAGGCCTTTGGCTAAATGTTGGTTATGTTTGCCCCCCCACTCCCCCCCACTGCAAACACTACTGTTTTAACTGATATCATGCTGTTTTTAATGTGCTGGATTTAATTGCTGTTGATGGTCATTATTGTTTTAATATAGGTTTCTTTTGATATGTTGGATTTTAAAAGTTGTTACCTGCCCAGAGACCTTCAAGTATAGGGCGGGATAGAAAATAAATAAATAAATAAATAAATAAATAAATAAATAAATAAATAAATAAATAAATAAATAAATAAATAAATAAATAAATAAGTGAGGAGTGAGCTATACCATTGTAATTCAACTATCTTTCAAAAACAGACTTATCTTTAGCTCTGGCTGGATACCAGCCATACCATTTCTGAGTATGTGACAAAATAAATTGCATGCCTCTGGAGAAGGAGGAGTCTTAGCAGTAAATTAATTATGTGTAAGCAATGTTAAATGCACCACACCTTGAGCAAAGACAGAAACATTTGTACAGTTCAAGGCAGATTTTACAAACTCATCATTTACTCAGTGGAGAGGGATTAATTGGTTTTAATTTTCTCTGCAAACATATTACCAGTCCTTTATTTTGTTTTCTCCTGGCTGTTCAGCTTTTAAGTGCAAACAGATTTTAACAGCGGTTGTTATGCATCCCCGCTACCGAGATAACATTTTCTCAATTTCAAAATCACAACATACTTCAGAAGTTAATCTAAATTTCCAGCCACTGCTAAACAGCACTAAACAACAATGCAGGATTGCTTTTTGGCCATAAGACAGCCATTTTCCCTTGATGCTATTTTGGTTCACCTTGAGCTCTGAGTTCCTCAACATTTCAAACGGGAGTAAAAATACTGGGGAAATTTAGCAGCTTCCAGATTAGCAGATTAAATCTGCAGTTATATAAAAATTTACGGTTAACCTGCAAAGCGGCGATCGGCATCAAGACTTCTGCAGCCCCCTGTAGCTTCCTCCTCAGGGATCTGCAATATTTCTTTGGCACACGCAGTGAGGTGTGCACCACATGGGAAGGGACAGCCAACAGGAACTGACCTGCAGGCTCAGCTCTCATTCACTGTTCTCACCATCCTGTCCAGACTGGCGGGAACATTTGAATTTACCTGAAACTGTGGAGCGAGTGTTGATCGTTCCGCAGTAGGTAAATTCAAAGTAGTGGCGGCGTAATGTGCTGCCGCTACAGAGTGTCGGCCATCAGGTGTGATGCCCACACCTAGGCTGCACATTCTGCAGTTTTCCGAAGTCTGCACACACTGTTAGGATGCATCCAGACAATGAATGAAGTGCACCTTATGAGAGGCTCTGAAGCTCTGTGAGTACATGTATCCATGCCCAGCAAGTCTCCAAGTCAGCCTCCAAAGGAGAGACGTGCATTAACTTATTTTTCTGGTTTGGGTTTGAACATTCCTTTGTTCAGATCAAATCTGCATTTTTTTTTCTTCAAACAGGCATGATGTTCAGTTCAAATGCCTTCAAGTACCAATAGAACAGGATGGGATTGATAGGTTCATCTGAATGGGAGGGCAGGGGTACAAAGATTGCACAAGCTTCACAGCTTCAGGAATGCATGGACTGGATGAGTGCCATCTGCACAGTGGGTCTGGCTATTCTGGACCTGCTGATCCAGAGCAAAGGCTAGAAAGGGCAGAAAGGCTGTTTCTGCACAGGGGCAAAAAACAACAACGGATCTCTGGCACCAGATTTATTAAAACCGGTTCCTTGCCCTCAGGAGGCGTTCTGAGTAGGCACGCTGCCTACTAAGGGCAACACGCCTGCTCAGAACGCTCCTGAGGACAAGGGCTGCCAGTAGCAGCCCCAGCCGCTCAGGAGCCGCGCAGGACGCAGGCGCGCTGCATGCTGGGCGAAGACCCTCAGAATGACGCCGCTGCTGACGAGGTAAGGAGGGGATCATCCACGCTCCCAGCTAGGGTGGGGTTTTGGGAAGCTCGCCTTGGTCCCAGAAGCAGCGATCCGCCGCTTCGGGGGCCAGGGCGAGCCGAAAGGTAGGAGCCCCCAGCTCGCCATGCTTGGCTCCAGCGAGCCAATCATGGCGGGCGGGGGGAGGGCCCTCGTTAGTTACACTTACGCCATGCAGACGCATCCTAAGTGGATGCGTTTTCATGGCGCAAAACCACTTGAAAGGTGGTGTGTAACTAACACCCATTAGTTACACATTAAGTCCGGTTCGGTGGGGACGCACCCACCGGAAGTGTGTAACTTTAGCCCCTCTAATGCAGACGCGGCGGCACCAAAGCGGTTTTGCCGCCGAAATCCGCATTAGAAAAGGACGCGAAATGCGGACACGCGTGGCTGGAAGTGTGCTAAATAGGCACATAAATGTGGACACGCATTTCTTAATCCGTGTTAAAGGGCCTGTGAGGAAACACCCAAAGGGTCCAGGTGAAATCCAAAGTGGGCCTTCTAGCCAGTAGGGGCAAAAAACACGATTCTTCTAAGCCAGGCCTCTCCTCCATCTAGAGGTCAAGAAAAAAGGAAGAAAATATGAATTAGCCCATGTTTCAAGCACTGAGTTAGACATGCAGACATTTTTAACACAGTGAAAGTGCAGGTGCACTCCTCACAAATATGCAAAATTCTCAGTAATCTAATCTACAAACAAATGAGGAATGGCTGTATCTTTACAATTGAGATTATGGACATTTTGTGCCTTTCTGTAAATTTCATTCATTCATTCATTCATTCATTCATTCATTCATTCATTCATTCATTCATTCTCCCGCTCTGTACCCAAAGGTCTCAGGGAGGGTCACAACATATAAATGAACACATTAAAACCAATTACGTATTAAACGTATTAAAATCATAACAGTGTCTGAATGTGGGGAGGAAAAGGCTGTTCCTTTACTTAGCCAAAGGCCAGGGTAAAGGGGTGCACCTTCACAGAACATCTAAACACATAGAGTGAAGGTGCCTGACTCACCTCAGGAGGAAGACTATTCCACAGTCTGGGAGCCATCACTGAAAAGGCCCTATCCTCACCTCATGTTTATTTTTCAAAGACTCTGCTGTGCCTAGTAGAAATCCTAAGATTTAGGAACATAGCAATTTTCCCTTACTGGGATGACCTCCTTTTGACATCTAGATCCAGGGTACAGTTGGAATTGGCCCTGGAAGTTACTATGTCTCTCCTTTCCTCCGGGTGCCCACCCTTTTTTCTGCTGAGGGTGGTGGTGCAACCAGGAGGGCCTCCTCTCCAGATCTTAGGGAATGGGCAGGTCAGTAACAATTGAAGTGCTTTCTACACAATAACTTTTATATTGAAATTACATGTGCCATGTGCATGTAGTCTATATTTCTATTAATATTTTATTCTTATTTCGGAGGGGGGGGGATATTGTTCATGTTTCATAACTGAATTAATTGATTGCACTATTTAGTTTCCTGGGTAATTTTTCATTTATAATAGCCATCTCTCTCCCTCTCCCCCCAGAGAAAAGGGCCATTTAGAAGCAGCAGGAACACTGGTTAGATGGCTGGTGCCTTCCAGTCTCCAAACTCATCCCAGATGCAGAATGAAACTTCTACAGCTGTGAGGTTTTTATCTGGGCTGGTTTAGGATGACAATAGAAATGGCCTCAGAAGCCTGCCATTTATGATCTATCTTGTAATTCACCTCTTCCCTTTGCGGTCACTCTACATGGTGGTGGGGAATGCAGACAGGGACTGCAGTCCAGCCTTGGGGCCATTTCTTGTGTCTGTCACTCTGCATCTCAGGGTGACCTATTGATAAGATGCAATTTCCTTTGTTTAATGAAGTCCTAGAAACTTTGAGTGATGTAATTTGGTCTCTGAAATGCAAAAAGTTCAGACAGTTCCACACACTGGTCAGTATACTGACCAGCAAGCATATTAGGAGCCCCTCTTTGGTACAGTGGGGCAGCCTAAGGGAAGAGGTTTGCCTTTGTCTCTGCTTGAGATGCCCATGAGCATTTGGTGGGCCACCATGTGCGACGGGTACTGGACTGGATGGGCTGTGGCCTGATTCAGCTGGGCTTCTCTTATGTTCTTAAGCCCTGCCCCCTCTTTGTGGGCTCCATCTGCACAAGATCAGGCCAGACTAGAAAGCACCAAATGGTATCTAGAACCTATCTACCAGTAGGCAGAACGGCTCTTACACAGGTAGGCTGAAACAGCTCTCCATAGTGCCACTGGTAGAATTCAGCAGGGCTACTGGCATACATCAATTGACTGGATCTCATCACATTGATACTCTGCTCCTCCATTTTCTCCTAATTGTCAGTTTTCCATGGGTGGCAATCACCTACATTCAGTTCTGCACTCCTTTTACAAGCATCAAACACCTTTTTAGATTGAAGGGGTAGGAAGAACCGATCGCCTACCTCACTTTGATAAGGTTAGGACATTCAGCATCCCAGTTCAAGAATTTCAGAAGAACTTCTGCTGACAACCCAAAAGCTGCACTGAACACTTCCTTCATTATTTTAATGGCCAAACAGTAGGCTTGTAAAAATGGGACATAAATTTCAGCTAAACTTTAATACAGATCCAGGATGAAACATCCTTGCTTGTCGTGCTGAAAAAAAATTAATAGAGAAGTTGACATTAAAGTGATTAATTCCAGCCCGGGAAAAAAGGGATGCTATCACCTTAGGCACCATTTTAGCTGAGTGCTACAGCTGATTCTGAAGAATTTAACACAGACTGATGAAGGCATGCAAGATATACTTGAGACTGGGTTATTAACTATCTCTCTGAATAAACAGATCTGTCTGGTCTCATCTAACTTCTGCTCTGTTCACTTCAGTTTCTTAATTTCATGTGGTATTTCCTCCATCCTTCTTCTTTTAATATCTTCATTTTTATGCTCTCTCTGCTCCAGTGAAGCAGTAAAAACTTAAAAGTCGGGAGATAAAAAGCAGCCACAGTAAATTCACAGGAACATTCTAAGGAACAGGGAAATTTTAACTTGACTTTCCCCACCTTTGCTGATAATATTGACACAATGTTATTTCCAGCATACAAAGACTCTGGTGGGGAAGAGATAGCGGGTGGCGAGCGAAGCTTCTCATATCAGGGCTATGGGAAAAAGGGGCGCCGGACTAGTGAAGTAGAAACACCTGCTAATTAATTCCCAGGAAAAAGCAGGGACAATTCAAGCAAGACCAAAATCTTTGGTACAAAGATGGGGGAGAGAAAAGAAGAAACCCACTGTAATTTAGTCACAAGTGATAAGATTCTTTAGGTCTGTGATCAAGACACAGTAGAAAAAGTACGTCTGAGGTGACTTAGAGACGACTTCTAGGTGGGATTGATCATATACCATTCCATTGTTACCCCCTTTCATGAACATCTTGGCTAGAAAAGTGGATTAGAGAAGGATTGGGAATGTGAGGGCCACACACTATTTTTCTGAGGCGCCTCTGAGACACCTGAACACAGCCTAAAATCTGAACGCTAGGGGTGTGCATGAAGACAATTTTCGGGATTCTATTCAATTCGAATTGAATATCTGAAGATTCAAACTGATTCGAATGTTTAAAATTCAAATGTATTCACGTTCGATTTGAATTGAATAAATTTGTATCTATTCGTATGAATATTCAATTTGTATTAGAAGATATGAACGTCAACAACATTTGTGTGTGTCGGTACACATCCATACACATTTGTACGCATCCTGTTTTTATCCCATATGCGTCCCATTTTCATCCCGTACATATCAGTACAAATGCTTATGGATATGAATAGGAGTGGATATGTATGTTACGTGTACACATACGAATGTCCAAATAATTCATACAAATGATATGGAAGATTTGAACATTTGTTTGAATGTTACATTCAAATGTATAGACATTCGAATGTCCGAATTCAATCGAATTTGATCAAATGTTGATTGTTTCCAATACTTGTGCACATCCCTACTGAACACAACCTTAGTCCTAGAGACTGGTCAGTATAGCGGTTCCTGCATGACACAAAATATACCACCGTGTGCTGGCCCAATTCAGGCCACCTGGCCCACACTGGACTCAGCTGCTGCTTCTGGTATGTACCAGGGACATCCGCTTTTGTGAGCAGCCCATCCAGGCCCAACTTCAGAAGAGGAGAACAAAATTTCCTGGACTCCAAGGTTGCTTACCAGGGCTATTTTGACTGAGCACCCGGAAGTAGAACACTTCTAACAGGTGCCCAGAGAAAGGGTGCCTGGTGTGGTATACCAAATCATGGCCCATGTGCTGCCTAATGGCAGGGTATTTCCCCCCCAAAACAAGAAATGGTCCCATGGAGTATTTCCTGTGTTCAGATACTAAAACTACCACCAATGTGACCAATAAATCTCCTTGAGTGGGCGCACTGGCAAACATCTTGCCACTGCAAGGAAAGATTAGTTTGAAGCACTCTGTGGGCTCTTCAAACAGCTTTCTTGGTGAAGCACTGTAATTGTGTTTGGGTGAGGATGGCAGGAGAAGAGTGTGGTGTCTGTGCAAATCTTGCATCTTCCTGCACATTGAAGTACATTACGCTCAAAACATTTTAAAAAAAGCAATGTGCAGATCAAGTCTGATTCTCTCTCACACACACACACTACCCAGTTTCCTGAAATAGTTGCTGAAAAATTTCTCCATAGTAGTTGAATCATCAGATAATCTGAGCTCTGGATTATGTTAAGCACGCTGTTATTTGTCCTTAATACTTTAGTTGGCTCTTCATTCTAGTCCTTTCGTAGCTGTCCTACAGCACAGAAGTTAATGGCCTGTAATAAATTTAAGGCTGCTTTCAGGGAACAACACCAAGATTCTGCATCATTTTGTATACTTATTTATCTGTTAAGTGCTATGGAAACATCAGCTTGATTCAATGCTGATAGTAAACTATACAGTGTTTCACAATGTTTGCTAGAAGGGATAGTCTGTTTGAGGAAACAGCACTTCAGTGACTTCACCCTTTACACTAGCCATTGGTGGACTTTCAGTTGCCCAGTGTTTTCCATGTAATGTGTGCCTTTAAGCCATTGTCTTGCTTAGTGGAATGAAAAGCCTGCTATTTCAAGAGGTCCCTCCCCCCTTCCCCCCAAAAAACAAAGTTTCAAACCATATGTGTAATGATTTCCCCTGGGGTTTTACTCTTCGTGCCCTGGCTCGGTAGCCCCCCAGGGGAACCGCTTTTACCAGGGAAACCTCCTTCTGCACCCCCAACAAGTAGGCAGGATGCCTGGAACTATTTAATAAAAAACAAAAGGCGAAGAAAACATAAAACATAGAAGTCAGTACAAAACATTCAAAATATAAACACGAGATAGGCTGCTCTGAGGTTAGTGTTTCTACAAAAGGTACAAAATAAACTTACTGAATGTAACACTCAATCGTGACACATTCATTCATGATGGAAGGAATGCATGATATAGTAGTCAAAATGCTCGTCTCTTATCCTAACTCTAGGTAATCAAGTGATTAGGAATAGCCAATAGGTTGATGGTTCACACATGTGTGCTCAATGTCTCTGCATCTGAGATAGTCATCTAATTGGGTTATCAGGGACAGATGTTAACATTAGGTGCAAATGTTCTCACATAGAGTTAAAGCAACACTAACCCCTTTGCAGTTTGTATCTGAGGAAATTCTTTCCCACAAGAACGAATACACAAGATGAAGTCTTAAGGCATTTTCTGGTTTACAAAGTAATGTTCGTTTAGTTCTACTTATGACTGTTATAGCTATTCTGCTACAATATGGTTCAAAGGTGTATTAGGGGGGTCCACCAATACTATGGGCAAAAAGCATGAATGTCATTTGCCTCAAATGTGTCTCTTTCTGCACTCACCTCCTGGTCTGTGCTGTTTTGGGACAAGAAGTGAGGTGCTGTTTGCATGCTGAGCAGATGAGTTCATCGGTCCTGAGTCAAGCTTGTCAGCAATGTGAAGATGCCATCGCCATTCTGTTCCGGGCAACTGACTCTCTACTCAAGGTACCATCCACCCCAACAGTAATTGTCTCAGGCCCTGTTTCTTGTACACCATGTCCAAAGCACATGTGCAGAGCAGAACAGGACTATCTTCAGGTCTTGCCAGTCTTTGCCTGCCACTCTTTGGCTGCCTCAATGCTAGGGGTCTGAAAGTGATATTTGGAGGTGTGTAGGCTGCAAAGATGGGGTGGCAGGGGTGACACACAGATGGCATAACATTCCACCAAGTCAGGGGCATCCTCGTTCTCCTTGTTCCATATCAGGTATGAAAATGCTGACACCTGGACCAAAACACTTCTCCAGCTGTGAAGCTTGTGTGGCAGGCAAAATAACAGCCACACAAATAACACTCTAGCTGCTTTAAGAATAATGTAATAAGACTGTGGTCACACACCTTCACTTTAAATCTTCAGTCCGACTTAAGGTCTGATTGCTCAGACCTTTTTATTTCTATCCTAAATTTCCACCCTCCATTTAGATTTTCCTGAACAGAAAGTCCACAAATAAAATGGATGGAAATGAAAAAGTGTGAGCAGTCAGACCTGAAAATGGACTGAATAAAGTTTAAAGAGAAGGTGTGACGAAGGCCTAACAGGCTCCATAGTACACTGTGCACTAATAGAGTATTGCCAGACTCAACATTTGGATCCTGCCAAAAAGGGAGTGTGAAAAATCCCGAAAGGATCTTTGCTTGCTGGGGAAATGGACATTGGAATACCAGACACTGTTGAATATGATGCATGCTGGATCAAAAAGAAACTACATTAGTAGACGAACAGGATTTGAAGTAGCTGTGGCTGGCCAGGTAAGGGATGGAAAATAAAACTGCCTACATCTCAAAAGGGATATAGCAGAATTGGGACAAATTCAAAGGAAGCCAGCTAAAAGAGTAAAGTGGCTAGAAGGCAAGACTGAAACATGGGTGAATTTGCACCTTGATGAGGCATAATGGTTCAAGCAAACACCCTAGTTGGAGTCAAACTGAACCCATCCCCTTTCAAACAAATACTAGTTCAGTTTAATTCAAACGGCTCTAAATTGAACTGAATTTGCACATCTCTAATAAGAAGCAGTGTGACTCAGAAGACCAGCCGCTGGGAGACCACGAACGTGCCAGGGTGTGGTTTATAACCTGCTTGTTGGCTTTCATATGCCCCTGATTGTTACTGAGAGGCTGGGCTAGTTGGGCCACCAGTTCATTTCAGCTGGTCATTTCTTATATTTTCCTGCTCATTCAGCCATTACAACCATTGGAAAAGAAAGTTCAGGGAGGTACACACACACATTAAATAATGCACAAAAGGCCACACAGGGCTCTTGCCTCCTCAGTGTATGTCCTCACAAGAACTTTATGGGTGCGCATCAGTATACACATGTGTAGTCCTTTCATATCATAGTCTATCATACGGATGAAAAGACTATGGGTGCTTCCAGACACATCCTAAACTGTGCATTCCATTCGCAGTCCAAATTGTGCCACCACACAGGACCCATGATTTTCTGTTGTTGCTCTGGAGCTTTCTAACGAAGCTGCACATTTTCCTTAACGTGGGAGAAAGAACTCTCACTGCACAGTATTGGCTTGGAGTGAAGTATTCTCTAAGTGCAGGCAGAAGCATGAATGGGAACTTGCTAAACCGGAAGTGCAGCTTGAAACTCAATTGGCTCTACGAAGCCTTATTTGACAAGAGGGAGAGTGAGCAGCACCTGAAATCCCGCTCTTCAAATGAGGAAACTGCGAAGTTGATAGTCTGTCAGGACAATCAACTTTCCTTTTGCACTAAAGATACATTGGAGTATCATTAAGCTGCAAATTTAAAGTCTGCTGTCTGGAGGCGGCCTATGAGTAAGATAAAATTGGAAACTTCCCTACAGGAACGGTAAAATTATATGCCATTTTGAGTTCAAGAGACTCCCATTCTTCATGCCATAATTCATTTGAAAGACGTTACCACTAAATGTCTTGCTACTCAAACTAAATAAGTAAGGAATACCCAACTTCCTGGTCAAGCAGAAAAGCTAAATGAAAATATACCTTTTTGCAAGCTACTATCGGAGATGGGTATGATATACAAGCACAAGTCTATTGTACAGTTCTAGAGCTTGTCCACTCAGGATCAATCTACATTAAACCAAACTACGTCCAAAGTGTTTGAGAGATTCTTTGACCTTCACCTATGGATAGCTGGGTGCACATCACTCATGATCATATATATTCAGGTCAGGCCTCCACCTGCAGAAGGAGCTGCCTCCTGTGCAGGATCCTGTGGGGAAGGCACCATGAATGGTGTTCAAAAAGATGCTTCCATTTCTCCATTTCATAGAATGGAGACATTCCTTCACTTGGCCTCCAATGAGGGCAAAAAATTGTGCCCTGCAGACAGAGGTGTTTCAGATGGCAATTGCACCATACATTGGGCAGCATACTCACTACATTTTCACCCAGGCCCTTGATTAAAGAATTCCTCCCTTTTGACATCTGATGGAGTAGGCTTAGTCTACAAAAGTTCATACCACAGCCTCTAGTAGACCCCTTTAAAAACATATACATACTCCTCCCTTTCCAGGCATTATATTGCAACCTGAATAGTTGTCACTTTATATTGTAGTTTAACTAACTTTAAATGGATTTTTTTTAAAATAGGCTTAATTTTGTTTTTATACATTTTGATCTCTATAGCCCTTTCTGAGAATAGGATATAAAAACAAACAAGCATCATTTGTGTCAATTGTCACTTGGACAATTCAGAAAGAATGGTATGACAGTACTAAGCTTAGTTGAGGTGGAAAAAATCATTTGTGAGTGTGTAGATAGCTTAGTTACGTATACATGAATGCAAAATATTTCAGTAGGTTAAAATAGTATGCTTTTTAAAAAATAAATTTTGATACCACACGCCTGCATGAAAGATTGGGTCCATAAAAGCGTACATTTAATAAATTATTGCATCTACTGATTGCATTATCTTGTGGAAGTTGTCTCAGTCTGCACTGTCTGATTTAAGTTGTATGTACATATTTTTTTTCCAAGCTGTATACATTGTGCATAATCCTCTGTTACTTCTGCCTTGAAAATGAGCAATTCAGTGTAAATCGACTTCCTGGGAAACTTGCATTAGGCATATAATATAGCCATGTACTGGATAACATATCACAGCCTTTAATGATCCATGGTAATCATATAAACTAGCTGTGGTACTTTTTATGGCATATTGAAAGCTATTTTCTCCATGCTTACTTTACATATTCTTCTAACTAAGGTAGACCAAAATGTATTTTTGGACCTGATTAATGTCATGTTTTTTCAGTCATCTGCATTTATAAACTGAATCAGCCCATTTCAATCAAACACATCCTCAGTTTAAAACTATTGTCAGCCTATAGCATGATCATAAGAGATTTCCGAGGAAGCAGGCTGGGTGAAATGTCAACCTTAACACGAACTTCATTTCCAACGCTGCAAAAGCACTGGCTTCATACAGCAGCAACAGTGACATTTTAAGACTCAGATCAAATTATTTAAGTTTAAAGCATACTTTTGATCCGAAAATTACGTATGGAAGCACGGGTAGTCGAAAAATGAAAAGAAGAATCTCTGAAATATCAAACTAAGTTGCATACAAGGAGTACAAAGATAAGATTAATCATGTATGGACTTAGAACTTAAAGAGATCTCTTTTGTATTATAATAAATGTAGATAATTTTGCTGAGTCTCATGTTAGGACAATCTGTCAAAAGAGCAGATAATTTCTGACATGATGAAAATTACTACAGTATAAATTAGCTTAGGCTGTGTTCAAACATAACAAAAGGGGAGCCTCAGAGGTGCTTCAGGGAGACAGAAGGTGAATTTGCACCTGTACTTTCCTATTATCCTAGGGAAGTGAAGATCTGGAATGGATTGGGCATTTGTATTTTGAACACCCGATCCATTGGAAACTTCCCCAGCATCAAGTGCTGGTGAGTGCAATCACCTATGCTAGAGTCAATCACCAGCCATACATGCTGGCCATTGCTGTGGTGACCAGGCAACACAGTGTGCAACTACAGCTGCACCGTCCAGCCCCATGCTCCCTTTGCCTGGAAACGGTATGAATGGTGTTCCCAGTTGCACTACACTCATCCCAGATGTAGCTAGCATACCTGTGGAGCACTTCACAATGGATGATTCTGCACTGGCTCCTGTACCAGACCAGCAAAGGTACTAGCAGCTTTCCTTCCACACACTGGCACAGTCTATGGGAGGGTCACCAACATGTGGAAAGGAGGCTCCCAGTATGTTTGCTGTCCAGTATCCTGGACAGAGCAGAAGTGACCTAAATGGTAACTGACCATTAGGCTTTGATTTCTGAAAACTGTGGCCAGATGGGCAATCAGGTGCTACCAACAGTAAATTTCATGATTACTAGGTTACTTATAAAACTATCCCTTAAAATATATTAAAATAACATTAAGCACCAGCAGTCCATTCTGTTTACTTGTATGGAAATGGTAATATCTCTGGCATTACTGCTGAAGAAGAAGAGAAGGAGGGAGAAGAAGAAGAAGAAGCAGGAGGAGGAGAAGCAGCCAATACAACCACAGGGGTATTTTGCAAAAACACATTAGTACATTGTAAAACAAAATGACGTATGGCTTCTCATATCCTTTTATGAATACAGCTCTAAAACAGAAAATGGGTGTTTTGCTTAATTGGCTACAGGTTCTTTCAGACATTTCACTTAATTAGAAGCATGCAGTGTAAAAATATCATCCCTACAGCCAAACATTAAACTATTATAGAGCCCACAATATTAATAGAAATTCCAAGCCCACCCCACTTGGATGCTTCTTTAAAACACTTTTAAGGTTGCTTCCGCATTTACTGCTGGAAATCTGGATCTATTCCATCTGGATTTAGTAAATCCGCTTTAGAGTAGATCCAGATTTACGAAATCCGGTTTGCGGTAGATCCCGATTAACTAAATCTGGTTTAAGGGGATCCGGATTTACTGAATCCGGTTTAAGGTAGATCTGCATCTATCAGAGACGCCATTGCTACCCACCCGTGAGTAGGACCCTTCTCGTGGGGCCAAATGGCCCCTGGGGTTTCCCGCCTGGCCCCCGCGTCCAGCTTGTTGTATCTCTACTGCTGTAGTGGGCGCCTGCCCGGTGCGAAGCCCTTTGGGTGTGAGGGGGGGAATTCATGGCTGGACAGTGCTTCTCCCTGCCTTCTCAACATGGCTGCTCCATGCCACGTCACCACACTCAACATGGCGACTTCCTGTCCCACCCCATGTGTTCTCTCTCCCGTCCGTGTGCGGACGTGTCCTGCGTTAAAGTGGTTCTAGAGGAGAAACACCCATTAAGACTACCTTCAATGTGGTGTTCCATTAAACCCCATGTAGCATACATTAGAGGTGGATATGTGCGGACGCAGCCCGGAAGTGTGCTTAATGGGTGTCGCTGTGTGGACGCGGCTGGCCGGAAGTGTGCTAAATAGGTCTGACTGTGCGGACACGGGTTGCCGGAAGTGTTCTTAATGGGTGTCACTGTGCAGATGCAGTTTTCTGAATGTGTGCTTAATGGGTGTTAAAGGGCTGTGTGGAAGCACCCTAAATCTTATAAAAGTGACTCTGAATTGTGCAGTCTGAATTATTCACGTTTCTTGCTGATACATTATCTGGCATGGGACTGAATTGCTATTTGCTAAGGCACACACACACACACACACACACAAACAGCAGAAAGTGAACCAGCCAGGCATGATGAGAGATGTCCAGAAGCAATTGGTGGACCTCTGTGCTATTCAGGATGCTGGACTAGATGGGTTCCATGCCAGGATGGCCTTTTGTAAGAAAACAGCATTTGGATCTGCAATTATTTTATTTACTTACTCCCTACATGTTTATATGGCATTCCATCAATAGAGTTCCCCCCAGACACTTTTCAAAATATTAAAAGCACTTAAATTATAAATAAATTATAAACAAAAGTAAAGAAGAGACGAAAAAAAAATATTTTTCTCACAAGACACCTCCTTAAAAATTCTGAGAAGATTAAAAAGTCAACTGAAGGGGCTGATGCCATTACTGAGGGAAGTTCTTACCCTGAATGAGTCCTTGAGCATTTACCACATATTGGCTGGAGCACTTACAGAGTGTAATATACATATTCAGTGTAATATATTTTAATGAATTTAGCAGATTGGTCTCTGTTTTCAGTTATGAACCCCTTTGGAACCTTTAAGATGGGAAGAATTACTGAAATATTTCCAACAAATAAATAAAGTAGGATTTTGTAAACAAAAATGACAGCCTCCACCTCAGCATAAAGGACACACAGGTTTGGGCCTAGGAATTGTGGTGTCCCGTGTAAAGGGGATGTGCCATTTTTGTTGCGAGGGACAGGGTGCCTAAAGCAGGTGAGCTGCTGATCCAAACACTATTTGAGCCATTTCAGCTATTTGATCATGCTGACAGCCTTGTCTTTTCTAAATCACAGTTGCATTTTTTTTATTGTTGCTGTTTTTATGTTTCTTAGTGGCATTTTTTTGCCTAAACAGGATGGGGATGGGTGACAGGTAAGGATGTGTAGGAATGTTTTTTGTATTTGTTACATATCAAATCGAACATGGGAAAATTTGTATTCATTTGAATAGATCCCCTTCAAATATGGTAGGATTCGTATTTTATACAAATGTTCAATCCCATACAAATCCCATACGAATGAATACAAATAGCACAGGGATCATATACGAATGCATACGAATAGCATACACATCCTATATACGAATGCGAACGAATAGCATACAAATTCTATACAAATGCATACAAAAAGCATATGAATCCTATATACGAATCCCACGCGAAGCTTCATATGAACATATCAAAACATACGATTCAAATTTGAATGACATTCTTCAAATGTGCCAACATCCTATTCAAATTTGAATGTCTGAATTCAGCTGAATTTCAAAGGCAAATGCAAGGCAGAGGTGAGAGTGTGATCACACAGGGCTTTTTGAGATAGTTTTTTAGCCTCTTTTTTTAAAAAAAAATGGTCTGTTGCAGGGTTTTTAATGCGCTTGCAGATCAGGTGATCTTTTGAAAATAGGCACCCAGAATAAGTTCTGGGTGATCGCAAAAGCAAAGAGACTGGCTCCTGGTGTTTATGAACACATTAATGGAGGTTTCTTGGCAGCAAGACAAGAGTGGTTTGCTGTTGCCTTATTCTGGGGGAAAACTGAGCTACAGCCACCCTGTCTTATGAACTGAGAACACCATCAAAGATTTAAATGGGATTTTCTGAGCTTAGTGCACTGCGTGTGGATCTGGGCTTCCATCTCATTTGTAATCTTCTGACAAAAACATATGTCAGTGTGAATAAATCACATTGTCACACAACAGCAACTTTTAATCTATTTCTACTTAATTATTTATAGATTAAATTCCTTTATTTTTGGTTATTTGAAAAATGGTTAATTTCCTAATTTGTGTTGTTAAATCAACACAGTAAGGTGGCATTTTTGTTTTATCTGAAATAAGGAGCCAGCAGCAATAAGAGCTGCCTCTTTAATAAATTAGCAGGAGAAAATTTTGAACACATCCACCTAGAAATAAGCCCAATGAATTCAGGCACCTGGTTATTTCCAGTGATATTCCCATCCAGATAAAGGGAAGGACTAAAAAAAAAAAAATATTCTCTTCCATCTCTTCCTTCATATAGCCTATTAAAACATCCTAAAATAATAAAGTATGCTCTATGTCCATAATCTTTTCACCTTCCTAGTTTTCCTCCTTTACAAGATTTCTAATGGCACGTTTTGTTCTGGGTGCCACATTTCCAGAATAACATTGATAGATGAGGATAATGAAAGTAACATCTGCACGGCAACGTTTCAGGGATTATGTAGCAAAATCCTCTAAACGCGTTCAAAAACTGCAGTCCCTTTTGGATTTATGATCAACTCCTAACAGTGCTGGGAGGAGAGAATTGGAACCATCTAAAACAGACCTGCATCATCATCAGAGAGCTGAGTGTGTGAAGAGTCTGGGCCACATTTGCTGGGCACCTGGCGCCTCTGTGCTCCCATGCAAAGTGCCAGGAGGCAAAACATGGTTTGATGAGGTCAGCCATTGGAAATTGTGCCACATCGATCAGAGCTTTACCTCTTTCCCACAAAAGGATCCAAGTAGAGACTCCTTTCCATTTTCTGGTGCCCGTTAGATGTGGTTAGTCCTAATGATTATGTGTGCTGTTTTAAAAGTTTTGATCAGACTTTTACATAGCCTTCCATTTGTTGCATTGCATAACTTCTTTTTGCACTGAGAACCACATTATGAGGGAAGTTAAGAAGGAGAAGAGTTGGCTTTTCTACCCTGCTTTTCTCACCCATTTAAGGGGACTCAAAGAGGCTGACAAAGCTTCATATTCTTCTCCCCACAACAGACACCCTGTGAGATAGGTGGGGTTGTGTGGGCTCAGAAATAGACCTGTGACTAGCCCAAGGTCACACAGTGGGCTTCAGGGAGAAGTGAAGAATCAAACCCAGTGACTACGAGATAAGAGCCTGGCATTCTAATCACAAGATAGGCGTAGATGATAATGCCAACAAAGCAACAGGAAGCTGAAGAAGAATTGGTGAGATGCCTTCACTCAACGTCATGCCAAAGTCTGGCTTTAGAGGTAGACAAAACCCATAATTATACCTGGGGCCTGTTCGCACTTGGCCTTTTTCTGGAATGTATCTCAGGACAGGGGTCTGTGGGGCCTGCTGTAGCCTGCACTAGAATGTGGACAGCAGACCCCTATTCTGGGATATATTCCAGAATAAAGCCAAGTGCAAATAGGCTCCAACTCTGTACTTAGCTGCATATCACTTATAGCAGTATATCACTTATACTATGCCCTGGACCCATTTCTGTGCACAAGTCACAACAGATATATAGACTAGCTTCTGAATCTAGGTTAAGACCAACTTCTTCTAGGTCAAGAAGTTTGTGTCAATAAGTTTCATCAGTCCCATGATTGCAGGACCAATGATCAGCAATGATGGAAATGTAAGATAATATGTTAAAGAACAGTTGGCTTAGACTAGAAAATGGCATACTTTTAGAAATAATGTCAGTCTTAGCTAACTGTGAGCAACTGGTATGTCATCCTATTCTGACAAATTACATAATTCTAGACTTCCTTCTTCATTCAGGCATAGGGAGAATCATGAGCCGTTTCATGCTTACAGGGGACCTCAAACTGGGAGCGTGATCAGACATGCTCAATGAGTTTGGTGAATTTGAGGCTGTAAGGATAGCCATATCCCTAAAATCTTCTTACCTCATCCTAAAACCTGGGAATGGGCACCTCTTCATCATAGGTTTCTCACCCCATTCTAGGTCCCATTCCAGCTTCAAATCACAGGCTATGGCATATGCGTACAAATGAAGACTTAGATTTTCAAATTCTGTCTGTCTTTTAAAACTGTCATTATAGTAGCTAAGATATGACCTCTGTGAACCTCTGAGAAGGCTTGCTAAGGAAAAAAAAATCTTTGCCTTAATAGTTCTGTGTCTCTTTTTGCACTGTAGCGAATTCCCCCTTTGCCAGCAGCCCACACACTTTCTTTTCTATCGATGAAAACAAGCCACTTAGATCACTTCTTTTCCTGCATTATTCTTGCAAAGAAAACCTCACCACAGATACAAGCTTCATTGGCCAGATGGTGTGCGTAAAGATGCAAAGTTGACATCAACTGCAACAATTTAAGATGCCAAAAAATACAGAATGTTTATACCCCAATGGAGGGGGGGGGGAAGTAAATAGTTGCATTCTGGATAATAAAAAGCTTGTTTGGTTTTATCTTCTTTTTCACAATGAAGGTTCTTACTGAATTGCAAGACATTTGGCAGGCAATAAAAAGAGGGGTGTGTGTTTTTTTCTTGTTATATCAGCAGTTCTAGGACTTTGTTCCAATTCTTGTCTGCTCAGGACAAGAATTGGAACAACCATTCTAAAGTTCTCTAAACCTGAGGCCTTTTTGCACTACGGCCTCTAGTCAATAATTAGTGCACCTCTGGGGAAGAGCATGCACACATGGAGTAGGCTGTTACAGCCTACAAGCGTGCCCTCCCCCCCCCCAGAAGTGCGCTAATTGTTGATTAGGTGTGGACCATGAAATTGTCCTTCACACCTTGACCAATGTTACCTAATTACTTACTTGAAGCATCTAGCAGCGTGACCATTCACTCTTGCTGGCACTCCAGGGTTGTTTGAAGTCCTGCACAAGCATGCTGGGATCTTGGATGACCATAGATGTGACTGCGCATATGCAGAGTATCACTGTCATCAAGGCAACGGCGCTGACACCCACAGGAGGACTGGGCCCCTGGATCAAATAAGGTGATCCCAGAGGTAGGGAGCAGGTAGAGTTGACTAGTGCTCAAGTGCAAGTGCTAGTCAACGTTGGGTCATCGTGCCAGTTTGGTCTAGTGATTAAGGAGCCAGACTCTTAACTGGGAGTACTGGGTTCGATTCCACCCTCCCCCATGAAGCCAGCTGGGTGACCTTGGGCTAGTCACAGCTCTCCTCTGAGCTCTCGCAGCCCCACCTACCTCACAGGGTGTCTGGTGTGGGGAGAACATAAGCTTTGTCAGCCGCTTTGAGTCCCCTTTAATGGGTGAGAAAAGCGGGGTAGAAAAGCCAATTTCTTCTTCTTCTTCTTTCCCGCTCAGCGGATGGGAAGAGTGGTCCAAAATGCCTCTGATTAGCAAAGCTGCCTTAAGCAAATTAAAATTCTATTCACTTAAGTGCTGCTTTCAGAGAGCACTTTCAGTGTTTGTTCTATTCCCTTGTGCAGATTCTAATCCATTGTGCCAACAACAGTAAATCCATTTCCACAGAGACTCCAGTTAAATATAGAAAATGATACTGGGCAAAAGGAGAAACATTAATAACTGTTTCATGCTTTATTTGCAAAAGCAAAGCAAATGAGCACTGTTATTTAGACAATTCAGAAAAACTTGAAAATGTCTGAACAGGACAGCTAACATCATTTAGCCAGTGGGGGGAAGTGCCTAGGATACTTGGTTTGTCAGTTACAAGCGTCCCTTTATCTACCAAGGCATCATCTAGTACCTGTGAGGCATCGTCTTCCCAAGCATTGGAGCACGTGCCATAGAGACTAGTCCTGGGATGAAATGGTGGAGGTGCTCCACAAGCTACCTAACCCTTACCTGAGACTTACCTGTCACGTCCAGCTGGTGACCATTCACACCTCTGCCAGCTGGGAAGGTTATTGCAGCTGCCATGCAAGTGTGCTGGCAACTCTGAAGACCCCCTGGTGTGACTGTGCAGAGCATCAGTGTTGTCATAGCGATGGTGCTGATGCACGCACAGTCACAGAGGGCTCCACACTCAAGATGGCAGTGCCCAGAAGAGGACTGGTCCAGGGATCAAAGGTAAGTGATTGATCATGTGTGGGGGGGTAAGCTAATGTTGACCAGTGATTGCAAGTACGAGACCTAGTCCATGTTAGTTCATTGCACATGAAAGGAAGTGCAAAAACATCCCAGACCCTGGCATGTGTGTTATCCACATGGGGTCTTTTGTTTGGGAAAGTGTCTGGAATGCTGTGTGGACCACTTATAAGTGCCCCATGATTGGATCAGGCTGCAGCACCATTAGGAAGCAGTAGGCCACTTGAATGTCTCGCCCGATATGGGTGAAATGATCTACCAGGATATGCGTGCTCCCAATTGAGTGCTCCATGGTGTGGTTGGTGCATTCAAGAGATCATCTGGGCCAGCCTGTTGTTCCAGTGCAGGAATGACCACAGCATCCATCCACATCCCTCCCTCCCACCAGCAGAAAAAAAGGATTGAACATATCCAAGCCATCCCTCTCTCCTCTCTCCTCATACCCTACCCTACTCTACCCTCCTACTTGCATCTTCATCTTGTCACTAGCCGTTTCCCTCTCTGCTGCTCTTCACAACTGTTTCTTCGTTTTGCAGGGTGTAGAAACAGCAACCCAGGGCTGGTTTGTATTTTCAGAGTCACAGCTTCTGTTCCACCTTCTGACATGTGGCTTACGACAGCAATCACACTATTCCATACTTGGAGAAATGGAGAGAACTTTCATTAGATGGAACAAAAACCTGGCCGAACTGCTGAGGAGCGGTCATGGGTGTTTGCTTTTTCTTCTGCTGTGGCCACAAACAAACTGTGACAAAGACAGCTCTGGTATAGATTAAACCTCAGAAGAACCTCACTCCAGTTCCTGTAAATTGCTGTGGGGGGCTGAAGCTTGGAACATAAAAGAAGCCCTGCTGGATCGGGCCACAACCCATCTAGTTTAGCTTCCTATCTCACACAGTTGCTCACCAATTGCTTATGGACATTCTCAAGCAGAGGACAAAGACAAACATTTACCTGCTCTCGACTCCCTGGGAATGGCCTTTCCCTTCCTCTGAAATAGCTGTCATTCTAAAAGGAGCAAAAGCCACGGCTGGCAGAAACTTGACAAGGATTAGCATCAGCATGCCACAGGGAGAACTCTGACACATGTACAGCAGCTTTCAGGGAAGGAATTCTGTTTCAAACAAGAAATATTGAGAGCTTGACCCAAACCATCCATCCAGAGTGATTTGAAACTGCAGCCTTCCCACATCAGCGCGCAGTGAGTGAAACGTAAAACCTCTCAAGCGACGTGCCTCCACTAACATTGTGACGCTGTGGCACTGACAACAGTTGATCTTCCTTTCTCTCAGGTTTGATTGCCTGTTGGAACCTTCCATTAATGCATGCCACTCTCCCAATTGCCTTCTCTGGGTTTGTCAAGCCGCACACTCTTCTTGGTCTAGATTAAAGTGTAAATAGGACATTTGTGCTGCTGGCAAGGGAAGAACAAACACTAGGTAGTGCTAATACTCCTAATTTCTATGACAGATGTACCCTGTTTTTTATATGAAGAGTCTTCTGTGACAATTATAAAGAATGGCATTGCTTTAAACCCCTTGGTGGAAACCTGTCTCCAAATCATCCATCACAAATCCTATGCCTTTCATGTGCCGTGGCTTGGAAACATTTGAAAACAGAGTTGCTCTGATGTGCTCAGAAATGACTCACAAGATTAGATACTCCATTTGTGGCAATTTGAAAGACTGGGGTGCTTGGGACTTCCCTAGGCACGGGTTACAATAAAACAGTGGGAAAAGGCAGCAGTATGAAAGAGATAGCATCCCTTTGCTTTACAAATACATATTTAGGTGGCAAAGAATGCAACCACTGGTCACTAATAAAGGAAACCACAGCATCCAGGCTGGAAGAGACAGATTAGAGTTCCATCCAACCCCTGGAAATGCTCATTTGTATAGAAGAAAGAGTAGTAGTAATTGGCTTTTATACCATTTCTCACTCTTAAGGGGACTCAAAGAACCTGACAAACCTTCCATTCTTCTTCCCACAACAGACACCCTGTGAGGTAAGTGGGACTGTGAGAGCTCAGAAAAAGAACTGTGACTAGCCCAGGGACACCCAGCTGGCTTCATGAAGGAGTGCGTAATTGAAGGAGACCTCTAGATAAGAGCCTGGCACTCTAGGCCACAAGACCAAACACAAGTAGTATGAAATGGTGTTACATACTTTCCCCCCATTTCTCAAGGGAGCTGAGTTGCGTAAGTAGACGGCACTAGAAGAGAAGTAGCGACAGAGAGGGTCACTAACGTGAAAGTCAAAGATTAATGTGAGGGAAGATCAGCAAAATAATCAACATGCCCTTCATTTGGGGGAAAATGGCACCAGTAAGAAGGCAAAATGAGTGATCTGGGAGCTGATTTGAGGTGTCATGACAGCCAATGAAGGATTAAGAAACGTCCCTGTGAGATTTTCATCATCTAATGAATTATTGTTTGTTTGTTTGTTTGTATTCCAACCGCATCCTATATGCAGAGAGTTCTGATGGGAAGGAAGGGAGCACTTTACAATAAAACCAATATAAAACCACAAAATTGAAATCTTTCACACTTAGCTGCAGTGGAGGTAGCATCCCCAATTTACCTAGTGGTCCTCACAGTACAGATGGTCTGTCCTGGACCATCCGCAGCACCATAACAATGGCTATGGTTCCAGCATGCTCCAGGCTGTTGTTATGACAATTATGACATGGCATGGATTTGAGCAGCTGCAGCTGCCCTGCCCCAGGCCCTCACAGTATTCACAATGGGTGTAGGTGTGAATGCTGCATCTGGGAGTTTACCAGGAGCATCTTTGTCCCTCGGTTCATCACTCCGTATCCTGCAAGTTACATGAGAAATACACTGAGATTCAGTGGATATTTGCATATTCCGAGTGCCTTCTTAGAGGAAGTGGACAATTACTTGGGATTTGCTGGATCAATGGCATACATTTTACTCTATTTTTATTTTATTTTTTTTAGAGACCTCCGCCATTCATTGATTAGTTCTTTTTGGAAAATCTGGTGAGTAGATCAAATGGCATAAATGTCAATAATCTGTTATCTGATGCTAACCTAAGTATCTCCTTCATGGTGACCAAACTGGTGTCAAGGATAATACCTACAAGAAAGCAATTGGCCAAATGGTAGCCTATTCCAGTGATGTTTATATATTCTGACTTGTATTTTATAATCTTTTGTAACAGCATTTTTTTTTATGTCATGCTTATTTTATATGATTAGTGTCTAACTGAAATAGACATTCATTCATTCATTCATATCCATGACATTTCCTAGAATACTAAGAGTTCCTACAGTAAGTAGGAATTAAAATGGCACACAAAGGAATGAAAATTTGGGCATTGTTGCACAGCAGATGTTATCTTGTGTCGTGCTGCAACCATACTGGATCAGATCAAATGATCCATGACCCAGGGTTGCCTCAGCAGATGGCAGACTCAAATATGGCTTGGCTCAAATATGATTGGAAACTTTTATTCCCAGCTCTGTAGTTGCAGTTCAGGGCTATTTTATTCAGATACTCAGGAGCAAGCCACTTCTAGATGTTCAGCAAAATGGCATCGGGCTTCTCAACCCTGGTGTACCCAACAACCTGCTGTTGTATCATCTGTACACAAACAGTTGATCCAATATATCAGCCTGGAATGCTGCGTTGACCCCGTACAAGCAATGCATGGTTGCAGCAGTTATGGTACCATTTTCATCCCCATGGGCTGGCAATAACTTGGGATGGATTCAGGGCAGCCTTAATGTAAATTGTAGTTTGCATTAAGGAGTCTCCATGGTAATCGGGGACAGCATGGGTTCAAGCCGAACCCGCCCATCCCCATGAAAACCGTGGTTAAACCCTGCATTGGGATGCCGCAGTTTTCTCCACCCTCTCCCCCCTTGCCTGACTGGGGAGACATGCCTTGGTAAGGGCTTGATTACTCCAAATGAGCACCTGACAGTCTCTCTGCACTCAGCTGAGCAGCTGTCAAGTGCACGAGCAGAGCTTTGGTAAAATAATTAAAACAGCTGTGGCAGAAGAAGGCATGCATGCAAGGGGGGACAGTTGTGATTGCAGCATTAGCTGTGGGGACAGCGAAACCCCGCCCGCTAATGCTGTGATTGATCGGCAATAACCTGGGAGCATGTCCCCATGCCCCCCTTGATAATCTGTTCTTGCCCCCTAATTTGGGGCAAGAACAGTTAGAAAGGGGGGGGTTGCTCCAGGTTTTTGCTTTTTGTCCCTCATGTAGCCCGAATTAGGGCTTTGCATGGGGACTCTCCTGAGGCGAACTCACATTCACCTCAGAGTATCCTGATCATGGGGACTTGACCATAGTGTGGTTCAAAATCTGATGAGGACAAAATATTCTATTAAGAGGCACAGCATTCAGTTAGGCCAATGGTTCTCAACCTGTGGGTCGGGACCCCTTTGGGAGTCGATCTACTCTTTCACAGGGGTCGTTATGAAGTAGGAACAAAAATAATTTATGGTTGGGGGTTAGGGTTAGGTTGGGGGTCACCACAACATGAGGAACTGTATTAAAGGGTCGCAACATTAGGAAGGTTGAGAACCACTGAGTTAGACCAACCTTCTGGGCAGATGAGGTATTCCAGAGGACCTACCAAGCCTTTAAACCAATGCCCACTGAACTTTTCCCAAAGGAATTGTTTGCAAAAAAAGAGAAAAAGGAAACCATTCAAATGTGTGGGTTATGTTATTCAGTTGCAGAGTGATTAAAAAAACCCTCCAATCTATCTCAAAAGTTGAATTTCTCTGTGTTTTTACAGCCAGCTAGTGAGCGAGTAATCGGCACCGGGAAGAAAACAGATGGGGGCAGCAAAACTCTTGTCACTATGGAAACGACAGCAGGTGTGCAGCCCAAGGAATAATAAAGACTGGCTTGTGGTGCTGATACATGTTTAAAGATGGCATGTGAAGTAAATCTTATGAAGTGCAGGAAACTCTCCTAGCACAGAAATGGTGCGGTACTCTAAAATCTACGACATAGGAGAGACACGGGGAGGGGAATCCTGCTACACACGGAGAAAAGTCTTAAGCAGAATGAAATGGGACAGAAACCTGCTCTTGTGAAATAAATGTGCAGCTTCCACTGAGTTGAATCCTATCAACATGGAGTAATGGAAGGCTCTGCAGCCAACGTAATCTAAACTCCTATTTTTAACCCTGTCTGCCAACCAAATGTTGCTGCACATTAAATGCACATTTTGAGCTATGTCCGGACCCTACAATATTTTAATATCTGAAGGAATGCCTTCTGCCATACCAACCTGCCCGTGCCCTAAGATCTGGGGGGGGGGAGGCCCTCCTCGTTGTCCCACCATCCTCAATAGTAAGAACGGTGTGCACTCGAGAGAGGGCCTTCTCAGTAATGGCCCCCAGGCTGTGGAATAGCCTCCCCCTCACGGTGTGTCAGGCCCCTTCACTGTATACATTCAGGAAAGGGGTGAAGACGCACCTCTTTGCTCTGGCCTTTGAATAAATGTGGCACAGTTTTCCGCCACTGCAGTCATTATTGTTTCATACTGTTTTATATATATGGTTTTGTCTTAAATATGACTGTTTTTGTTTTTTAATATGCTGTTACCCACCCTGAGACCTTAGGGTATAGGGTGGGATATAAATGTAAATTATATAAATATATAAATATAAATATAAATAATATAGATGTCCCAAAAAACAAATAAACCATACATAGCATCTCAAAGACTTTGAAGCAGATCTTTCCCTTTATACATCCATATGAAATACCTCAAGGGTTGTCAAATACCTCAAGGGTTGTCAAATACCTCAAGGGTTGTCACAAGGCAGAGGGATCAGCCCTGTTCTCACTCTCTCAAGGAAGGACTAGAAACAATGGGGTGAAACTGCAGGGGAAAAGATTTAGTTTAGATGTTAGGAAAAAATTTCTAACAGTAAGAGTGATCAACCAGTGGAACAGGCTGCCACGGGAGGTGGTTGGTTCCCCTTCGATGGAGGTCTTCAAACAGAGACTGGACAGCCATCTGTCTGAGATGGTTTAGGAGATCCTGCCTTGAGCAGGGGGTTGGACTCGATGACCCCGGAGGTCCCTCCAACTCTGCCATTCTATGATTCTATGAAATTTAATAGATTCTTATTAGCTGTGAGCCATGTCACTATCATACCCATTTCCTACAATATCTTATTAATCTCCCATTTTATGAAAACATGAATGATTCTAAAGACTTGAGAAAAAAATGTTTAAAATTCTGTGCTCATTGTACCATGCAGCTAAAATGGTCATTACAGGGATTGTGGACTATAAGGAGGCTGCTTTCTTTTCCTGGAAGTGGCAACAGCAGCAAATGACTTGGGCCCCAAATATCTAAAGGAATGCCTTCTCCCATATCAACCTGCCCGTGCCTTAAGATCAAGTGGTGAGGCCCTCCTGGTTGTCCCACCACCTTCAGTAGTGAGGTTGGTGGGCACCCGGGAGAGAGCCTTTTCTGTGATGGCACCCAGACTATGGAATAGCCTCCCCCTCGAGGTGCGTCATGCCCCTTCCTTATATATATTTAGGAGGGCGGTGAAGACGCACCTCTTTGCCCTGGCCTTTGGGTGAGCTGCTTATCTCCCCCCACCCTCGCCCAGTACAGACACTGTCATTTTAAACATATTGTATATTGTTTTACACGTGTGTGAATTTTAATGTCTTTTAATGTATATTCTATTTTAATATGTTGTTACCCGCCCAGAGACCTTCGGATATGGGGCGGGATAGAAATGTAAATAAATAAATAAATAAATAAATAAATAAATAAAGCATAATTGCTCTATAGTTAGGGTCTGATCCTTAAATCGTTCCCAAAGGTTCCAGGACAATGTGATCCAAAGTAAGTGTGATATAGCAATGTATTTAACAACAATATTGAGCTGCACTAATATTCTGTAGGAATAGTAACACAAAATAAAGTCAGTTAAAACTAGACAATCACAAAAATGACATGACTGTCCACTTCCAGCTGCTGTTCTCCATGGTACAACTAACTTAGGATATTGATGGTAAGGCTTCTGTTATCTATGGACAGAGGATTTTGTAGACTTGTGACCAGTTAATATCTTGTGCGGTCATACAACTGAGTCAAACATGTCTCAATGACAGTCTTTATCAATGGCAAGATCTATAAGCAGTAGATATAAAATGTCATAATGGGCCTACATGTGAATAAGCATTTACACAGAAATCAGTCCGAAAACTGTTCATCCTGGGTCTACACCTTGTTGAGATGTTGGCATGATCTTGGTGAACTTTAATCCAGGCATGCTGGGAGCTTCAGCATACATGATGCTGCTTATTATAGCTGAACGGCACGTGCCATAGCAGTGATGCTGGAGTCATGCCATCATATTAACAAGGTGTTGATCCAGCTGCAGGCTTTGGGAGCGGGGCAACCACTGCTGTAGCAACAGCAGCAGCAGTTGCTGCAACAGCAAAAAAAAGAGTACCTCCCTAACCACCAAAGTTAACATCTCTGCTGATGCAAAATTATAGCATCACTAGCTCTTTCCTCACTGAATGGCTGTAGGATTAAGGAGGCTGGCTACTCAAGCCAACTAATTACCCTAATATGTGGGGGAAACGCTCCTAAGGGGCTGTGCAAATGTCACCCCGTGCTCGTCTTATTCAGTTTCCTTCTAGCAAGTTTCCTTGGAGATAGTAAACTGACTCTCGATGCCTGTAAATATTTGATTACAATGGCACCATCCAGCTATATGTTCCAAGTTATGGTCTTGAGCAACTTTTTGTTTTGTCTTTCCAAATTAATCACAGTTCTCTCCAAAATTTCCTCTGCACTGAGAAGAAGAAAAAAATCGTGCCATTTCTCCTGCTTTCTAGAGACTGGCTGAATAGATTATTGGAAGAGAGATAGCTCCGGAATCTAGACCAAGCATCTGTTCTTCAAGGACTATACCTACCTTATAACTTACAGGTGGAATGTTATTCTGAAAGGCACAGCACCAGGGAACTTCCCAATTTGCCTGGCTGAATGCTTTCAGAATATTGCTCTGTATTAGTCGAGCTGGTATGTTAATTTTATCCATATTTAGAAAAGGGGGTCTGCTCTTCCCCAGAGACCTTATCTCCCATTATGCTAAGGTATAAGAGGAATTGCCCATTGTTGCTACATTGAGTCATACATTTTGCAGAAGCCAGGAAACAGGTGAATCTTGGCATATTATTTTTAGCACACCTGATCATTTTACCCAGCACTCCTCCTCTCACACACTTTCAAGCAGAGATTAAGAAAAAGAAAAAAGAAAAAAAAGATACACCCATAAATAATCTTGACTTCTAAAGTGCCAAAACAAGTATAGGCAAGAAAGTACTTCAGGGAAATATCCAAGCATCAAAACAAAAGAATAACAGCATTCCTTTAATTTGGACTCCTACTCTGTCATTTAATCCATCTCTTCATTCCTGATAGTCATTATTAGTTTTTGATTAGGGTTACCCTATTTCACTGTAATAAATACAAAGTGAGTATCCCCCACCTCCATGATTCTAATAGGTTTCACATACATTTTTAGTATTTGCTGCTGGGTTTTAGTATTACCTACACTAGGATTCAACAAGTCAAAAATAGAAAATTAAAAAATGGATTCTTCCCTTCATGCGAATGCCCAGGCCTGGTTTGTTATAATCCAGGTTGGTAAGCACATTTAAATAGCACACTGCCTTATGCAAACTGCACTCAGACTCTGGAAAAGCTCAAATGTGGATTTTGGAGGCAATTGTGTGAAAACCAGAGTGGATTTCTCTGGACTATAGCCTGCTCCAATGCACAGAAAAAGTCCGGCATAGTTGCAACCCCAATAGAGATCCTGTTTATGAATATCTAATCCTGCTATTCCTTCATTGCTTATTCTTCCCATGAATTTTGTACTATTTACTGCTTGAGACAGTGGCTTTTTTTTTAATTGCTTGGGGTTTATCTCAAGTGAACCTCAGTATCCTGAAGATATTTTTCCCCATAGGAAAATGGAAACTTTTATGAAATAAAATACTTCTACTTTAGGATCTCATTAGTTTTCAATAATAATTGCAAGGCTTATAATTTTAGTAGATTTAGTACATTTTCTGATCCCCCCCAGCACTTAATGGATGGTGATTCATCTCTGCATCAAGCCTTTTTAAAAGCATTTCATGCCCTTCTAAACAAAAGTAGTAAGTCCAAAAGATTTTAAACTCTTCTATTGTAGAAATCTATACACAGTTCTCCCTCACCGTCTTTCGGTCTCTTTGAGAACAGAATGTCTTTCTACTCTTTGAGCACTCTTGAGTTTTTTGAAAGCTATCTTTTGAACTCTTTGGACATCACAGGTTCTGTTAAGAGGGCTACTCTAAACACTTCAAAAATATTATTTTGTTAGGCAACAAAAGCATTCGTAACTACTGTCTTCCTCCAGTACAGATTCTCTTGTTCTGGTCAAAACAGCACTTCGGGCTGCTTGAACACTTTCTTCCTTAAGCCTCATATCTTATTTTAAGATCTTTCTTCCAGATCTGTGCATGACTCTGATTTTATTCATGTATTACTTACATTATACTTTACACCTGTTGGTCTCAGCATGGTTTATAGACAACAGTTAAGAGTTAAGAATATATGCATCAGTTAACAGTGAGCCAGTTTGGTCTAGCGGTTAAGGAGCCGGACTCTTATTTGGGAATACCAGGTTTGATTCCTCTCTCCACCTGAAGCCAGCTGGGTGACCTTGGGTTAGTCACAGCTCTCTTCTGAGCTCTCACAGCCCCACCTACCTCACGGGGTGTTTGTTATGGGGAGAAGAATAGAAAAGCTTTGTCAGCCACTTTGAGTCCCCTTAAATGGGTGAGAAAAACAGGGTAGAAAAGCCAACTATCCTGCTGCTGCTGCTGGTGCTTGAGAAAGTCCAGAAGCAATTGATGGGTCACTATTTAAGATGAGATGCTGGACTAGATGGACTGAGACCTGATTCAGCAGGGCTTCTAGTATGTTCTTATACTGAATCAAAATATCTATATTGTGAACATATACATATATTCATATATGTTTACATGCATTTACACACAGACAGACAGAGGTCCAGTGATCTTGAAGCACTTTGAGCCACGAAAAAAAGCTTCACAAATATTCACTTTCATAGTTGTTTGCCTATCACAATTCCCTCATTCTCCCATCTCTTTACAGCACGCACACTGCTTATCATTCGATGTAGATTGGCCCATTTTCTCTCCCATCCAATAAAGTGATGTGATTAGCCATCCTGCTTTTTTCAGTCACTAGCTTGGGGGTTTTTGGGGGGTACCAGGTGCAACCTCCCTAAATGTATTTGAGCCATGTGCAACTTCCCTAAATGCAATGAACCCGTAAAAGATGTATTCTGCCTCAGAAATTACTTTTTGACTTGCTCACTTTTTCCTTGGCAGTAGTGATCAACAGGTAGATGGGATGATATAATGAACATTTTATCAACTTAAAGCACAGAACAACAATAACTATTGATGTTGATACCCGCCCAGAGACCTTTGGCAGGCAGGCAGGCAGACAGACAGACAGACAGACAGATGATATACCTTAGCCTCTCCTTTCAGACCTTTAAAATATACATCAGCTTTTCCTTTGTATTCAAACATATCCTAAACTCTCCTTTGAAAAGGAGAATATTTTTCTCTCCTCATGCACAACAGAGCAAATCAAGCAAGCTGAGCTAAGGTGGACTCTTACATTTTACCCAGACATGAGTTGGGGTTCTGTTCTTAAAGAGACAGCATGCAATTTCTACCTTCTAATACAGAAGTGAATCCTACTCTCCGGCCCCAGTGTGGGCAGCACAAGATGCTTTCTGACAAGATTTTATTCAGTTTTCAGTTTAGATAACGTGGAAGAAAGAAGGGTTGTCACTTTGCTGACATGTTCTCTTCACTCCAGAGGCTGACCAAAGGGGGTTTGTGAAGAAGTGATGGCCATTTGAAAATTGGATTGCAGGTGAACCTTTAGAAATATGTTTCGTATTTGTTGTACATTCATGGGAATGTTGTATATAAAACTACAAGAAAGAATCCTATTTTTCCATGTGCACTTTGTTCTGACAAGAAGGTTGAAATGTCATCACAAGCTATACTTTGGAAGGAAGCCGCAACAGATACATCCTGAGAACACCAGCTTTGCCTTTTGATGAATCCGTAACATCTGAAAGTTATATATATATATATTAGCCTGCTCAGTAATGGTTATTTTTAAGACCACTCAACAGTATTGTAAAACCTCAAAAAGCAACATTGAACACAAGACAAAATGTCATTTGACATCTGGTGCATATGGGAGTTTGCATTTTAACAACCTCTTTTGAAGAGGTTCTTGAAATATTGGACCAAACTTCACAGATCATATAACCCTTATTGCATTCTTTATTCTGCCTGCTTGTGATAAGCACCTATTCATGCTTTGGGGGTTTTTTAAAGTTGATTTTGGAAAGCATAATTTATATATTCTATAAGTCTGAGTGAACAGTAGTTGGCGGAATTGAGAATAACATCTGAAGCTTTCACAAGACAGGAAGCAGGAACCACGGAGGACTGCCAGTTTCTCTTCCAGGACTCCCACATCTCAATATCATGGGAATACACTTACTCTACCACAGTATGGAGGAAGCTCGATCAAGTCATAAAGCAAAATGTGAGGCACCCACCTCCCCTTGCCCTCGCCCTAGGACTGACTGGTATAGATACTTTCCTAGGCACCTAACACAGAACACCCCATTCTGATCCTTCTTATACCACAGAAGAAAAGGGAAGGGAGAAGCATGGGAAATGGCACAAGACAAAGAGGAAGGGGAGTGATGCCCACTAGGACCCCTCAACCCCAAAATTAAGTTCTTTTGGTTAAAATACAAAGTGTGGTGAACACTGTATGTCCAGACGTTCAAAAGTGTCACCAAAGTGTGTTTTTTAGTAATGGTAAGTAGTTTAAGGGAGGGGCTAGAAAGCTCTCCAGGAGGGGGTGTGAAATAAACTCCTGGCAGAGCCTCAACCAATCAGAGTGAAGCTACCCAGCCAGGCCCATATTTAAGGGAGCCTGAGGGAGTTGTTGGTGTTCTCTGCCTGGGGTTAACTGACCAGAGGGGGTTAACTAGGAGGGAAACGGGCTCTAAGCTGTCCTGAGGGAAGCTGGGGAATAGAGTCCTGAGTCATTAGAGAATATACGGTGTTTAGAAAGTAAAAGAATTGAAATGGTTATTCGTTACTGATGCTGCTGGCATTAATCTGAATAGGATTGGAGTCCTTGGGCTGAGTGAGGAAGCTGGGACAGTTCAGTCAGAAGGGTGAATGGACCTATGATTGACTTAGTGAACTTACCTGTTTATTAATAAGAAAGCTGTACATAATAAACTTGCTTTCTTGTTATTTTAAAGAAGCTTCAACTGAGTACTCTGTTTTCAAAGTGAGCCAAGTTAGGCCGGAGTTCTAAACAGATATTGTATCTTTAACCCACTGCTAGCAAGGAGGCAGAGTGGGGGAAGGGCTGTCTGCTGCAGCATCAAGAAGGAGGCAACATTATTATCAAACTTAATAGCAGAGAAAGGGAAATGAAAGGCGTGTCTCTTGGAAGGGAATAACAGAGTGTTAATCTAAAAAGTAAATACACGCTACCACACTACCAAATATAAAGATATATAAAATCTCTACCTGACCGAGAGGCGGCCTTTACAAGGGGTAGTTGGGATGTAAGAACTTATGCAACGGGAGGAGATAATTGATGACAGGCACTGGCCTAAAATACTCTCAATGTACTCTTGACTTTTCCTACTAAACTCTTAACTTGCTATTCAAATTCAGTGTCATAAATCACTGTCAATATACTAGCTGTATCTGCACAAAAAAGGGTTCAAAAAGTGGAAGGGCTCCAAGGGTGTGGTGAGTGCAACTCACTGCAGCCATTGGACCCCTAGCCCACTCTTGAGGGTAGCAGCTGCTCTCAGAAGTGAAGCTTTTGTGGGGCAGGGAAACCCACGCTGTAAGCCATGGTCATCCTCATTTGTTCCTGCCACTGCCATGCAGAAAGCTAGTGGCAGGAACAAGACTTACCCAGCATGCTCTCTGACTGCTCCCTATACAGCAAATGGCTTGCTTCTGTGGCAGGCAGAAACTTGAAAGCCAAGGAACACTTATTGTCCTAACTTTGACGTTAGTGAACGACAGGAGGTGAGCATGTGAATGCCATACCTATACACTTCTGGGCTGGAACAAGCACTTAAGCTTAGAAGAGGACTTGCTCTGCCGCTATGCAGGAACAGCCACAATATCCATGTATCTGAATTTATAATGCAACGGAATACTCTTAATTCCTGTCTAATTTGCTTCCAATGGACACTTTGCTTATCCAAATTACATTTTCATTAGTTTGGAACTTAAGCACATACTTTATAATAATTTGCTCAAAATAACTCAGTGGGTTTTTTAAAATCTTGAGCAGTTTTTCAGTGTGACAAGCAACAAACTTTCAAATGAGCATTTGCAGAATGAGTGCCCTTTGACTTTTGAAAGTATATGCATTGCAAAATCTTGAAGGATTTCCCATTCTTTCTTCTTGACAAACACCAGGCAGATGGTACATCTTGGGTCCAATTGCTCTCAGGTTTCATTTCCCCCAGTTTGTGGTCTCTCATTTAGCTGACATCCTTGTGTTTATTTCTTTGCAGCTTTATTTTTAAACAGTGTACATCTGTTTCATCCATTACAATAAATAATGTAGCTGTGCGTGAAGCAACTAGAAAAGCCCACACGTTGCAGTCTGAGGACTTTCCCTCAGTTGCTTCCTCACTGCCTTCTGTAAGCAGCTGTAGGCTATTCAAACTACTCTGTAATACACAGAACTACAATGGATCTAAGGTTACACATTGTGAGGGTCTTTCTATGCTGAAGGGTGGCACATAAATGAACCCACCAACCAACATATTGCTCAAGGAAGCACAAGGTCATTTAAGCTGTGGAGAAAGGGCCAAAACCATACACAAAGCCAACTGAGGAAAGTTATCATTTAAAGTGACTTATGTGTTAGTGAATTTGAGGCAGTAATTGATTTTTGATACTGCTTCTAAGATATAGGTTGTAGCACTTTAGATCTTTCTGTGGCTACAAGCTGTTGTATCCATACAACTTATTTAACCAAATGCTCTGAATCATTTCTTTCATAAAGCCTGTGTAAATTAGAAATGGGCCTTGATTTTCTTTTTGAAGGTATTTTTGGCCTTCATATTAGGAACAGATCTACTACAGAAGCCCAGTAACTGGAAGTCTTTAGGTGCCTCTAAGCAGTCCGTTAAAAATGCAGTTTATCTTTACTTTGAAGCAAAGTCCTTCTTCAGGGAATATGATTCATCCCCACATATTCAGTGCTCCATGCAGCAGGAAGGATTCTTCTGTTCATGTGCTCAGCACCTCCCTGTTTGATAGGTAAAGGCCAGTTCTCATGCGTTTCATGCAGTTCATCAACACCCGAAATAATCCAGAGGAATGTGGAGCAATGGAGTACTCTGCAGCAAATGTCCTTGTGAGTACTATTTTTTTTACTCCAAAATAGGAGGTTATTATGTGCCAGTACTGTGGAAGATCTCTAAACCTGTCTGACAACTTGAAACCCGCTGTGCTTTCCATGCAGATTTTTCATCCTGTCTGGATGCAACCTTGGTTTTACCTGCCTGAACCATATCTCAGGTCCAGATTTGAGTAGGGAAACCTGAGGTTCAAAACTGTTGTACCTCAACCAATTTTCCCTAAGGGGAACAACATCCATAGGATTTATCATACCCACCTGAAGAAAATACCCAAAGTGGTTTAGACTAAAGTTGGTTGCTATCCCAGACACAAACATATATAGATGTTATTTCAATTCATACCATCCTGTCCCTGTCTTTTTCCATACACATTCCTTTTAGTCACTGCCAATGCCTGGCATGAAGCTGAATATAAGATACACTATACACAGAATGAGTGGTGAGGGGAGGATGTAGTAGCAGTCATGGCCTTTCTTTCAAGGAAATTTCCTACAAAGTGTCTCCACACAAATCAAGTGGCTGTGAAGTGTGCTCCTCCAGATATTAGTCTGTACTCTCAAGCAATTTTTAAAAGACATCAAAGGATGAAATGAGCAGACCTCCTTAATGTCAGTACCAGCAGAAAGTAGCAAGAACATGTTTGTCTATATTCCATTTCTAGGTTTTTAATTCTGTTTTGAAGGGACACTGATTTTGTGAAGTGTTTATTATACCAGGATAGCTGGGTATCATTGCTTCCCATTGTAAAGTGATAGGAATGTGAGGTTTGTTGTTGTGTTCAAAATAGTGTGAAAGTGGTGGATATGGCTATCACAGAATTACTTAATACAATCAACTGAAGGAAATAAAAAATACTTAACACCAAGATGTTTAGCTTCCTTTCATAGAAAAATCGAACCTTACTTATAGAGTACTTAATAATACAATTGCTGTTGTACATTCCTGAAAGTTTATACATACCTATTGTTTAGTTTATTGTTATCAACCTGTGTTTTATTGTTGGATTGTATTGCACTTAAGCTCAATAAAATTTGGTTTAAAAAAAATGATGCATGTGACAAATATGTGTGGCAGGGTGTATCACTTGGCAAAAAAAGATTATGCCTGGGCAGGATTCTGCTCATTTTTGTTTTACTCCAGGGGTGTTTTTCCACTGTCACTAGAAGTACCCATTAAGTACTCATTAATGGGTACAAAAATGCCATTATGTACCCATTAATGGGTATTTAATGGGTACTTTTAGTGACAGTGGAAAAACACCCCAGAACTTTGTTTCCTTGTAGAAAATTTAAACTGATATCCCTACTATAACATGCCTTTATATAATGAAGTTTTGCTTATGCAGTCAGCAACATGTTTTTGATCTTACAGGGGTCAGTAAAATGTAGCTTTCTTCATATAATATAGTCCTGGAAATTTGGAATAATACGATTTGTTCTCTGCAGTACAGTTGATTTCCACTGTGAGGCTGGGTCTCTCTTCCATGGCATCATCAATTCTGTTCATGAAGTGCACATCCATAGTTTCCTTACCCCCCCCCCCTGCCAATTTTCCACAGGATCCAAGGCATACTATTCTACAAAAGACCACTGCTCTCTATGTTGTTCTGTAATACACCAAGACACTTGGTTCTGGTTTTCTTATGCTAGGATTTAAGCACCTGGAACTGATTACAGTACTCAAAAAACAAAGTGCTTTTTCAACATAGTGCATTTGCAAAATTTTAAACTTTTTTGAGTAGCAGATGTATCATTTGGTTGTTAACTGAGAAACATGTCTTTGTGTGTCTCCAAAGAATAGTGATAAATGTGATACAAAATTATAGTTGAAAAAATATTCCTAGTAGTACTCTAAAAAACCCCCCATATGCTTGCCTTTATAAGCATTTCAGAATGATCTTGAAAGCCATCATGAAGTAAATAAAATAATTCACTTAATTAGGTATCTAGGATTTGCAACAGTTTTACTGAAAGTATTCCTGTTTTGTGCATGAACCTGTAAAAGGTGATTTCTTTTAAATCTATTGGCAAAAAGGGGCTGTTTCTTCTCTCAGCATAATAAGCAATATACTTTCCCCTTGAGAAACCAGAAATGGCTCCGTTACATGCTTAATAATCACAACAGATTTGATCATACAGAGCTGTGATGACCCAAATGAAGTCTTCTGAGAACCGATTTTTCAAAGAGGTGACTTATTTTAATGGAAATGAATAAAATGAATTTTAAAAACTCTATACAACAAAAGCAACTCACTGTTTGAAAACAAAGCTTTTTATTTATTAGCACAAAGAATATATAATGTAGAAAGTACCTTCCGAACAGGATGAAGTAGAAACACTTTAGATACTTAAACATTCTTCTCAGATACTTTCCTTAGAAATCTGGTTAATAATCTTATACACTTCATTTTCAATTGCATTCACACATTTATACTGGAGGTACAGTTAGTTCAGTTGTAGCATCAACTATTCATTATGATACAAACTGCAAACTGTTTTGCCTACTAGAACATTATGCATGTATTACATGGTATGTACTCCAAATTCTAAAGAAACTATTTCCTACCTATATGATGAGAATTTCTGATAGGACTCAAAACACTGTAAGGATGTACTGAAATATGCCCATCATTAGGACGTAAGTCCTTTCACACATTATCTCTTTGGCAAGACTCCAGTCGGACGCTGTAGCACTATACGCATAGCTCAGGCACTAATTATAATTTTAAATTCTTTCCATTTAAAGCCAGTGCCTAACGGCACTGAGGGCTGCACCAAAGGTTTGGAGGGCCGGATGTGTGCCTCGATAGGCCATCAGAAGAGAACCTGCCTCTGCAGTGAAGCCTGCTCCTTCCAGTTGTTTCGCTATTTCTTTCACATCCCAGCCTCTGTCCTCTTGCATAGCTAGTAAATGGCGAACCAGGTGGGGATAAAAAGCAGAGGAGATGCAGTTCACCACTAATTTCTGTTTCAGGAGCAGGGAAAGAAGTTCTGCATCACAGTTGGAGTCATCGACCTAGACAGGGAAAAGAAATATACCATTATAGTTACCAAAAACACCTGGTTTTAATTTTAAATTACAGATGGTTCTCATGTTCTGTATCACCACCAACAACAACACTGTTATTATTTTAATATATACTGTTGTTTTGATATATGTCTGATTTTAAATGTTATCTGCCCTGAGACCTTTGGGTATAAGGCAGAACAGAAATGAAACAACAACAACAACAACATTTAGTACATTTCATGAAAATTACTGTTTCTTCTTAAATGCATCTCTTGAGTCATTTTATGCTACTTGCACAGACATAAAACTGTTCAATTCTGGAAAATATTTGACTATAGAAAACTTTGTGTATGGAAGCAATTTATTTATAGGGGGTTTTTTTGTGACTTGCCCTGATACCTTTGAGAATAGGAGAATCAATTGACCGACCGACCAACCAACCACAATGAGATTTCGACATTTGGGGTGCTTGGGTATGTGTGTTAAAATGTATTTTCTTTTCTCAAAAAAATGCTACAGGAACAATTTTTGTTCTAAGCTAGATTGAAAGGAGCCAGACTCTAGTATCTATTTACAGGTTGATGGGTGTTTAATAAATGAGCATAAAAGCATAGAGTAAGCGTACAGTCATGACTTTGGCACCTTGCCCTGCTAATCTGTAGCATTTCTAACAGATGATAGTTATTGGGAGGCATGCAAAAGGACAAATCCTGAGAGCACACATCCTGTTAGGGAAAATTATATGCAGTTCATGTAGAGACTCTGAACTGTGTTCAGAGTTCCTGAGAGCTCTGAGTTCAAACACAAGGGCCATGCATCCTTGACAAGTAGCCAGCCCAAATTCACTTTTGGATCTGAAGGACACCTTTAACCTCAGCTTCAGTAAGTGCTTTTTAGGGATGTGCACAAATATTCATAGGCATTCGAAATCCGATTGAATGTGCCAAATTTCGACATTCGAACTCGGATAAAATATCCCAAAATTTGAATGTAAACATTTGAATTGAATTTCAGATCTATTCACTCCAGTTATCTGGACATTCGTATGTGTATGGGTTCATACATGATGCGTACTTGAAGATCCACATCTTTCCCGTATCCGTATGCATTTGTACAGATCCATATTGGATGTGTACAGATGCATACAGGTGGGGAAGACGCGTACATGCACGTACAAATGTTGTCAACATTCATATATGCAGATTCGAATAAAAAATTCAAACAAATAGATTCAAATTCGGTAAATTAGAATTGAATATTGTTAAATTCAAATTTTAAAGATTCAAATCAAAACAGATTTTTGGGTATTAGTTTCAATTTGAATAGGATGTCAAGAAAACATTTGTGCACATCTCTAGTTCTTTTAAGGGTACAAACGTCAATCAACTTCTTGCCTCTCTTTCTGTTTCAATCAACTATGGCTGCATCCAGACAGGGTATGAAACCTGGGATTAACCTGACACTAAATTTGAATTGCCACATGTATCTATGGCAGTCCCAACAATACAGAGGCAAAGACCTCAGATATCACCACTGTGGGGTGGGGGAACCACCTGGGTTTGCCAGCACAGCAATACTGTTTACCTTGTCTGGCACTTGCTCCTGGAATTCTTCATGGAGAAATACCCACACAGGGTGATACCAGGCTGAAAATACCAAGTGCACAACCGTGGGGTGAGTGCTTGCATGATTCTGGGCATTTTTGTGCCATCAGACCATTGTGCCAGAGAGGTAAGAAGCCACGCTTGCCCTTCAATGCCACCCTGCCGTCTGGGAGGGCCAGCAAGAGCCAATTGCGGGATTTAAACAAGATCCCCTATTTTCCTCTTTCTGTCTAGAAGCAGCCTAAATAACTGCAAGTTTAGCACACTGTACAATTTGTGAACATTTTTATCCAGAATGTGTTACAGCATGTGCATATCTGTGTCTTATATATCTTTCATAAATGTTAACAGCAACTTTCATGCTGATTTAACAGCACAAAAACTCCATGCTTTCAACCTCCAGATAAAAACTAATAAATAGGTCATTAGAGATATACAAAAAGGCACAGAATCTTATGCCTCCGCAAGTGCAGCTCCAGCAGATTAAATACTCATTATATCTCTGCCTTTAGTAAGACTGAATGACCATCAAGTGTACTTATTTCATTTCCTTTTTTTTAAGAACACAAGATAAAAAAGATAGCTTGCCACATTCTGTCTCTGATGGCTGCCACAGCAGGAAAAATAATTTGTGTGACTGCAACCTAAATGTCCTGTGTCCTCTTATGGCTGTCTTAAAACACTTCAATCACACAGGGTAACACAAAAGTCAAAATTACTTATTTCACAGTTAATTGTCAGCCCCTATCACTGCATGTAAGCAAGTACAGATTCATGAGGGTCAGAAACCAGCAGCTCTGGAGGAAGAGAGACGAGGGATATGCACAAATGTTTTTTTTGTCATTCAATCTGTAATGAATCGAGTGTTAGAAAATTAGTATTTGTTCAAATAGATCCCCTTTGAATGTGATAGGATCCTATTTGATACAAATGTATTTGTACGAATTTGTACGAATTTCCGATACGAATGCATACGTATCCTGGATACGTATCCTAGATTGAGATTTTGGATACAGATCCTGCATACAGATCCTATACAAATGCATACATATCAGATACGTATCCTATATGAACGCATACTTATCAATACATATCTGATATGTATCCCCAGTTTAACAACTGTACGAACCACTCATACGAACATTAATCTACTAATGTTGAAACATTCGATTCATGTACAAACATCCAAATTTGTATGAATTTGTACGAATGAATATTACGAATATTCATGCACATCCCTAAGAGAGTAGGATTAGCAGTTGTGCTCGTCGACACGTCAGAGTTATTATACACGAACCAAGGAGCCCATAAGATGGAACAAAGGTCTTCACCAGCTCCAGATACACCACAAGGTATCTCCAGGTGCAAACTGCATCAATTTTAAGAAGCCTGTCTGGTAGCAAAACTACTTTGTGTCTCTGTCAACAAAGACAGAAGGTACAGCATGTTCTTGACAACTTCAACCTTGCACCTGGAGAGGAGGGCAGAGCTGTGGAGAGCGGTATGGTCCAAACCCCACCATCCAAACTATACTAATTGGTAAATGGGAAGAATCAAAACAAAAGCAAAAATACACATCTCATTGGCATCTTTATGAGCTGGACAATTAAGTCGGACCAGGAGCAGCCAAGAGGGTATCAAGCATAGTCAACAAATAAAGCAGACTCAAGTAATAACCTTCTTTTCAACCCAACACAGTGGCTGAGGTTTCACAATTACTCAAGTAGTGGTCTACTTCAGAACTAATGGTAGGTGGCACAGTATAAAGCTGTGATTACATATAAACTGACTTGTATGAATTTACCCCACTGAATCATGTTGGTTATGCACACCTTAAAAAACCCTGAACTGAAACATGCATGAAAAGAGAAAATGAACTGGTGCTTATAGCTACCACCTTTACCCATATAGGCCTGCCACCACTTTCTACAGAAGAACCAGGAATCCAGCATTTGTGATTTGGAATATGGTTGCAGGATTGTGTGCCGCCTTCTCCTGCTCTGGTCCACTGGTGTTTGGGTATAATGACAAGCAAGATTTGCCATTATACCTGATATTAATTTATTTATTATTTGCATTTCTATCCCACCCTATACCCAAAGGTCCCAGGGCGGGTAACAACTTTTAAAACAACAAATTACAAATGACTATGTATTAAAAACAATAATATACATTAAAACACTTTAAAAATTCGGCATTTCTAACAATATACTCCATATTAAGATAATGCTGTCTGTAGTGGAGGGAAAGTGTAATTACCTCAGCCAAAGGCCAGGGCAAAGAGGTACGTTTTCACTGTTTTCCTGAATATAAACAAAGGAGGGGTGTGTCATAGCTTGAGGGGGAGACTATTCCATAGCCTGGGGGCCATTACTGAGAAGGCCCTCTCTTTGGTGCCCACCCATCTCACTACTGAAGGCGGTGGGACAACCAGGAGCGCCTCATTGGCAGATCTTAAGGCACAGGCAGGTCAGTATGGGAGAAGGTGTTCCTTTAGATATTTGGGGCCCAAGTCATTTAGGGCCTTGTAAGTCAACGCTAGCACCTTGAATTGGGCTCGGTAGTGAATTGGCAGCCAATGCAAGCCTTTTAAAACCAGCATGATGTGCAGTCAGCTAGCTGTTCCAGTCAGCACTCTGGCAGCTGCATTTTGTACTAGCTGCAGCTTCCAAACTGTCTTCACGGGCAGCCCATGTAGAGTGCATTACAGAAGTCCAGTCTAGAGGTTACCAGAGCATGGATAACTGTGGCCAAGTCTGTCCAATAAAGGCTTCAGTTGATGCACCAGCCGTAGTTGGGGGTAGGCACTCCTGGCAACGGCCTAACCTGAGCAGTTCCCCCAAATTATGCACTTGTCCCTTCCAGGGCATTGCAACCCCATCAAGGACACCGCCGTGTGGTAGGCACAAAGATATGTCTCATTCCTAATTTTGAGCAACTTGATTAAATTTATCTAATTTTTAGCTAAATGTCAATGCACTGAAAGTCTGAATTCTGCTAATACTCAGATTAACACCAGTGACAGGAGAAGGGGGGTGGAAGGAGTCGGAATTAAGCTTGCAAGGCAAACAAGTGGTCAATTTAATTAAAGATCTTATCCTTAGCAGATAATTTCCCTTTTTCATACCCCTTCACAGTTAAAGACTGAAGCAAGAAAAGACTGGCCAGACAGTAGCTTCTCCTTTTTCACATATTCTCCTTTGTCACATAAATATGTAATCTCCTATCAGGTCTTATCAGTGGAGCCTCCAAAAAGAACACAAGTGTCCAACTTGTCTGGATGCAAAATGACCTGCACAGGCAGGCCATTGCTATGACACCATGCAACAGGAGGCATACGGCCTCAGTGTCCAGTTCTCCCAGGTGTACATTGCTGTGGCAAGGGGAAACCATCATCACCATCATTTTGTCAGTGAACCATCTTTATCCTTCATGAGCATATCTTGTTCATATTTTTCCTTCACAGGATTCATCTCCTTATTTCTCCAGCAAAGCATCTGTCATTCACAACAAAACGTGTCTCGTCTTCACTATCAACTGCACATTCATTAACAACCACAGACCGATGCTATCTTTGCCGTTTTATTTTGTGTTTACCCAGATTTTTCAGTTTCTATTTTGCCTTTCATAAGCAGATCTTCTGATTCTTTTGCACCTTCAGCTAATCAATTGGTGTCATCTGCATAAGTCAAAAGTAAGCTACAATAACTGTAATGGGCTGAACATCAAAAAGAAGAGGCTGGATTTCAATGTGTTTTTAATGAAGTTTTACAAACACTGACCTTGAATGAAAAACAAACGATACTGTTACCAAAAACTATATTGCATAATGTTGCTGAAAATATATGCTATGGTGGACTTATAATTGCTGGTTTTGATGAATAAGAGACCTAGGATGACAGTCAAAGGAAGAAAATGTGGTTTATAAGGAGCTTTAAGGAAGACTTACAAGAGAAGCTGCATAAGAATGGCAGAAGTCAACAAAATTTAATTCAACAGTACAGATTACCTGTATCAGAGTTTCCTTATAGATCCCCAACATATATATAAAAAGAAAATATACACTATGTATAAGCAACTTTTATCTTTGCTGTAAGGATATTTGTTAACTGCATGGTTAACATCTGGCTCAGGATACACACAGAAGAGGAACGGTGGATGGATCTTGCTCTGCCATAGGATTCACTTATTTATTTAAAATATTTTTCTACTGCTTTTCATCTCTAGATCCCAAAGCAGTATTCAAACAAAAAAGTAATTTAGTGAAACCCACTGATAAGTTCCTTATTTTGGATATAAAGCTCAAATGGGGTTCCGTTTGTAACTTTTCAAACAAATATTTAACTATATATTAGTTTTTACTGGACACTTTATTACTGCAAAAGGACAGTTCATAATATGCCATGCCATGCATGACTTGGTAGTAGATGAGCAAGATGATCTAGAACATGTCACTGAAACCTGAGTAATGTTCCCTTGTCCCAGCTCTGTCCAGTAGGATACTTCAGGACACAACCAGTCTTGATCCCTAGCTAGAGTGTGGGGTGCTGCTAATCGTCCTCTTCACCAGATGTCCATTTTGCTGGAATTCCTCATGTTGGAGGAAAGAGCTAGAATGGTGTTGCTTTGGGGATACTGCTCACCTCCTACTGTCAAACACCACATTTCAGACAGGTCCGAGCCTGGTGTGTTTACTCTATCTACAGTGAAGTTGGATAATTTCACTCAACATGTTCAGGGTATGTGTGTGTGTGTGTTTGCATATTGTTAAAGATTTTTTTGTTTAACTTGGGAGATTCTTTTTAACTGAAAAACTTTAGTATTTTTATAATTGCCTGTTTTATATTTTTACCACTTGTGAACCATCTTGGCACCTCCAGGTGTACAGTGATATACAAGTTTGAATGAGTATATGGATAAGATTCCCAGGGCTCATTTAGGAGGCGGGGCTCGTACAAAAATGCTAAAATACTCAAAGGAATGCAATATAGAAATATACTGTACATTCTGGCGTATAAGACTACTTTTTAACCCAGGAAAATCTTCGCAAAAGTCGGGGGTCGTCTTATATGTCAGGGGTTGTCTTCTTATATGGCGAGTATATCCCAAACTCTGTATTTTAACTGGAAAAGTTGGGGGTCGTCTTATACGCCCAGTCGTCTTATACGCCGGAATATACGGTACCTAAAACTCAGCGATTGCTCCACAGTCTTCTTCTAACATCCACAAGTGCATGGTGGCTGCTGTGCATTGCGCCTGTACATTGTGCACATACACTGTTTGAATGACATTTCTGCAAACTGTGTGTTTTGAAGGAAGTTCAGTGATGCCTCCTCCATCACCAACATTACTGTGTCACATTCTCTTTCCACCAAAGTGCTTAAGGGTGCACAAGCCTTCATGTCAGCAGACCGTTAGGTTTTTCATATGTTCTATATAAGTATTTTGTATGGATGCCTATCAAATCCAGAAGCAGAATAAGAATTTCAAACAGGTAAAACAGCCATAGTGACAGATTCTGATTAGTGACTCCTGTTTAGAATTATCTTTAAGAAATGCATCTAGAGTTGCAGGCATCATTTTTAAAGGAAATTGTAAGGAAATTGACAGTTAAAAACAACATCTGAAAAATGAGAGATTAACATTAGCTGTACTCAAAATGAATACATGAGTATTCCACAATTTGTTTTATAAAGGTTTCTGATAAGCCCATCCCTGCTGATGGCGAAATGTTAGGTAGAGAGATGCATATACAATATCAGATACTGAACCAGTACAATGTTATTTTATTTAACAATATATATCCTTCCCATCATCAGAAGGTCACAGGGTGAGTCGCAACAATAAAAATATAAAATATATAGAACATAGAATATTCTTCATCTAACATACTTAAATGTAACTCTCCATCCTCCTCTGTAAGGACAACACTCATGAGAAGCTAAACCTGTCTCAGACAGAGACAGATCTATACATGGAGGCTTAAGAACAAAGTTACTGCTATAAAATTAATACTTAAATGAATAAAATATAAATTCATCAAAAGAAACGGGACAGAGCAGTTTGCACAAGAAGCATCATTCATGTAATAGAAAAATAATTTTGTTGAGGGCACACGTAATTGTTATTTAGCTTATTAACATAGAATATGTATAACAAATCCATGCCTAAAACTCAAATTTTCATTTTTCAGATGTTCCCCTTTAGGACTCTAGAGTTATAAATTTGATTGGGAAACAAGCCAGCTGTATCATACTGAACCTTCAATACACTGGCAATGAATATAAAATACTATTTTAGGATGGCCTGTTGCCAGAAATGAGTTTTATGTTAGTCTTAGATGAAGCTGCTATAGAAAAGGTGTATTTTTCTTTCAATATCACTTGTGTAGATGTCATATTTCCCAGAAGGCACAAAAGATAGGTGGCAACAAAAACAACAGTGAGGTTGAATCACCCTTCCTCACACTGTTCAGTCAAGCTGTTCTCTCTACAAACATGAATTTTCTGTTGCTGATCCTTTCTACTGTCAGCAAAATGCCAATTTGTCTGGGTTGCTTGACATTCATTCCAGGTCAGATAAAAGAGCCATCTTCTGTTGTACCACGACAGTTCATAGTATTCCTAGCAATGCTCAGAGGAAGTGGATGCTATAGTTCCTAAAGAGGCTGTGCATGAGTGCTGATCTCTGGCCAGACTTGCTTTTTAGAAAATGATACCAAAAACTGAGCAGCACCCACAGAAAGAAGCAATGGTTATAGAAACAATTATTCACACTCCCTTAGTTTAGGGCTTCCTTTCATACAAGTCTTTAAAAAACAGAACAGAACAGAACAAAGAAGACTCAGTTCACACACAAAAGTGTAAAACGTGGCAAGGACAGAGGTTTCCTCCACCTGAAGTATAAGGTTTCAACCCATTTCTAGTCAACCAAAAAACAAAACAAAAAATACCACCTTGCCTGAGGGAAGTGGTAGATAGGAAGAGAGAGCAAGCTAGGAAGATGTCCCATCAGCCCCATAGGGGTGGCACCACCATCCCTTCCTCAACTGGCATCAAAAGGGCTACCTTGCTTGAGGAGAGCAGGTTAGAAAGAACAAGCTAGAAAGAACCTCAATCAGCTTTCCAGTATTGGCCTCTCCCTCCCTCAACAGTCATCATAAAGAGTCACCTTGCCTGAAGGGAGCAGAGGAGAAAGAGCAAGCTGGGAAGAGCTTCCATGTTGGCCTTTTCTTTCCCCAGCGGTCATCAAAAGAGCAACCTTGTCTGAAGTGAGTAAAGAGCAAACTGGGAAGGATCTATTGGTAGCTTGACTTCAGGCAGAGTGAATGTGTTTGCATGTGTGATGGATGTACTGTTTGTTAGGTAAACCAAATGTACAGGGTGAAATGTGGCACACTAAGAATAATGATGATGATAATATAAAGTCATATTCAAATGTATGTTTGGTGTCTCACCACCTCACCTGCTCTTAGCCTTCTTACCTATCTCTCCAACCTGGAAATAGTGTTTAGGCATCATTCTAGTAGCCATTGATACACCTGTCCTTAATAAATTTCTCTAACACTTTATTAAAGCCATCTAGCCTAGTGGTCATCATCACCTATGTATCTGGTATGTACCATCATCTTTTCTGGTAATAAATTCCATAGACCAATGACCTGTTGCATGAAAAACTATTTACCCTTACCAGTTCTAACTTTTCTGTCTATCTGCATCAGAAAGTGACCTCTAGTTCTAGAGTTGTGTAAGAGAGAAAATAATATTTCCAGATCCACCTTTTCCAGCTCATGAATGGTTTTATGAATTTCAATCAGATTCCCTCTTAAATACTGTCTTTCATAGCTGATTAGGCCTAGGTATTGCAGCCTGTTTTTATAAGGAGGTGTTCTGGTTGCCCTTTACAGCATTTTTTCGAGTTCCGCAAAATCCTTTCTGAGGTATGGTGACCAGAATTGAACAAAACATTCCAAATGTGACCTCATCATAGATTTATAAAGATCTCAAAACAAAATTTAATAGGAGACAGAAACAATACATATCAACACAAAATGCAACTTTCAAATGATCATTTCATTGATTGAATGAAAAAAGTTATCCAACTTACAGGGTGTGATGCCTGCTAGGACCCCTCAACCCCAAAACTAAGTTATTTTGGTTAAATTACAAAGTGTGGCGAAAGCTATTTGTCTATATTGTTAAAAAGTGTCACCAAAGTGGATTTTTTTGAAATGGTAAGTAGCTTAAGGGAGGGGCTAGTCAAGCTCTCCAGGAGGGAGCATGAAATAAACTCCTGGCAGAGCCTCAACCAATCAGAGTGAAGCTACCCAGCCAGGCCCATATTTAAGGGAGCCTGAGGGAGTTGTTAGGGTTCTCTGCCTGGGGTTAACTGACCAGAGGGGGTTAACTAGGAGGGAAACGGGCTCTAAGCTGTCCTGAGGTAAGTTGGAGAATAGAGTCCTGAGTCATTAGTAAATATACGATGTTTAGAAAGTAAAAGAATTGAAATGGTTATTCGTTACTGATGCTGCTGGCATTAATCTGAATAGGATTGGAGTCCCTGGGCAGAGTGAGGAAGCTGGGACAGTTCAGTCAGAAGGGTGAATGGACCTGTGATTGACATAGTGAACTTACCTGTTTATTATTAAGAAAGCTGTACACAATAAACTCGTTTTCTTGTTATTTTAAAGAAGCTTCAACTGAGTACTCTGTTTTCAAAGTGAGCCAAGTTAGGCCGGAGTTCTACTGTAACCCACTGCTGGAGTGAGGCAGAGTGGGGGAAGGGCTGTCTGCTGCAGCACCAGGAAGGAGGCAACATTATTATCAAACTTAATAGCAGAGAAAGGGAAACGAAAGGCGTGTCTCTTGGAAGGGAATAACAGAGTGTTAATCTAAAAAGTAAATACATGCTACCACACTACCAAATATAAAGATATATATAAAATCGCTACCCGACTGAGGGGCGGCCTTTACACAGGGCACTTTTAATAGTCTGTGTTTTAGAATTGTATGGAAATGTTTTAACACCAAATTCTAGTGTCAAATTATGAGGGGCTGGGAGTTGGATGGAATTGACCTTGTTGTATTAGAGATCCATAGGAGATCTGCTCCTAGATAAATATCACTTGCATGGTTGTAGCTTTCCTGTAAATCTGGTGCACATACTCCAGATAGGGCTGCAGGCTTAGAACATTCCAGGTGCTGCTTTTAGGCTAGGGGCAGCTAAACATCTGCTCTAGGAATATATTAAGTATCTTCTGACAGTTGCAGATTATATGACTTGCAACTTTTTATACCAGCAACTTTGGTCTGTAATCGGGTATAGCTTGCTTGCTTTGTTAAATATGTTAACTGAAATGCTCTTTATCTTAAAATTTTGCAGGTTGATGGAAGCCAAGAGTTGAAGGACACAAAGCAAACTTTTCTTAGGACACACAACCCTTAAAAGCAAATGCAGCTACAGAGAAGCCACTTAAACAGCCAACACTAATGTTGCTTCAATTATTCATACACAATATTCATTCTCTGAAATAGCTTCCATGTTTCTGATGAGGGAAGAAATGAAATTGGCAGTTTGGAGAAGTTTATGTAACAACACAAGGGCTTTGCAATTTCGGAGAAGCTTGCAAAAAACCAACAACAAAGGAACAGGTCCTTTTATTGCAGGCAAAAGCTGTTGAATTCCTAGTATCAGCACTTCTCAACATCATCCTTTTAAATGTAAACATCCATAAAGCTGTCAGCATCATACAACAAATGGCTAAATAATACATTGGATCAGCAAGCAAGCACTGCATTTCCTCTCATACAACCACGGCTGTGAGCTGTGCTACCTCTGTGTCAGGGAAATCAATAGGCTCTGATTTTGCTTTCCAGATGCTACTTACTGTTTTGTGGCTTAATGTATAAATGTAAAAACAAAACAAACAACAACAAACCAACTGAAAAAAGAGGGGGAAAGATCAGCTGCAAGCATTTCATTCAAATAAAGAAGCAATATGAACATCTTAGATTTCTGGCCCTATGACAAGCAGAGATTCCCTCACTTCATCCTTCCAGGAATGTTACCTGCAAAGCCAACCCTACCCTGAATCAGGAGAGGCGGTTGAAGTGCTTGACAGGTGCTTGGAGGCGATAATGGGCTGGATAAGAACATAAGAACATAAGAGAAGCCTTGCTGGATCAGGCCACAGCCCATCTAGTCCAGCATCCTGTCACACACAGTGGCCCACCAAATGCTCATGGGCATCTCAAGCAGAGACAAGGACAAACCTTCTGCTCTTGAGTCCCAGCAGATGGCCTTAGAAGCGCCCCAGTTTCTCCCCGCCCCAATTTATTGGATGGGGGCCAATAAATTGAAACTAAATCCAGAGAAGACAGAGGTGCTGTGTGTTACAGGCTCTCGGGTCCGTGTAGCTGGGAGATACACTGTACTTGATGGGGTTGCTATACCCTGGAAGGGGCAGGTGCGTAACTTTGGGGTACTCCTGGACTCTGCGCTAACACTTGAAGCTCAGGTGGAGGTCGTGGCCAGGAGTGCCTACTCCCAACTACGGTTAGTGCGTCAATGGAAACCTTTTTTGGACAGAGATGACCTGGCCACAGTTATCCATGCTCTGGTAACCTGCAGGTTGGACTATTGTAACGCGCTCTACATGAGTCTTCCCTTGAAGACGGTTCAGAAGTTGCAGCTTGTGCAAAATGCAGCTGCCAGAGTGCTGACCGGAACAGCTAGCCGGATGCACATCACGCCAGTTTTGAAAGAACTACACTGGCTGCCAATTCACTACCGAGCCCAATTCAAGGTGTTAACTCTGAATTACAAGGCCCTAAATGACTTGGATCCCAAATATTTAAAGGAGTGCCTTCTCCCATATTGACCTGCCCGTGTTTTAAGATATGGAGGGGAGGCCCTCCTGGTTGTCCCACCACCCTCAGCAGTTATGCGGGTGGGCACCTGGGAGAGGGCCTTCTCGGTAGTGGCCCCCAGGCTGTGGAATGGCCTCCCTCTGGAGGAGCATCAGGCCCCTTCTCTATTTGTGTTTAGAAAGGCGGTAAAGACACACCTCTTTAACCAGGCCTTTGACTAGATACTGCTTGCAATTCCCCATTGCAAACACTACTGTTTTAACCATTTTTTGTTAAATCATGGTTTTTTCTTTTCAATGCTGTATTGGTATTTACTGTTTTGATATGTTCATTTTAAAGGTTGTTAGCCACCCGGACACCCTTGGGTATAGGGCAGGATATAAAAAATAAATAAATAAATAAATAAATGAAGAACAAATGGGAACAAGGTTTCCATTTGCACCTCCCCCTTGCCTTACTGCCTTATGAATCTGTGGGTTATCACTGAGAAAACCCCAAACTGATATTCACAGGATCATTCTGGATTAGAGATGTACACGAATATTTGTATCATTTGTTATCTGTATGGATCTGTATGTATTCGGACACTCGTACACAAATCAAATGTTACAACATTCGTACATTAACATCTGTACGAATGCAAATGTTTCAGGACATTCGTACAAATAGTTCGTACATTCGTTAAACTAGGGATACGTATAGGTTATCTATCCAATACGTATCCAATACGTATGCATCGGTATAGGATACGTATCCAACAATAACATGTCTGTATAGGATCCATATGCATTTGTATCAGACAGAATCCTACCACGTTTGAAGGGCATGTATTCAAATGAATAAGAATTTTCTAACATTCAATTTGTTACAAATCGAATGCCAAAAACCCATCCGTGCCCATGCCTACTCTGGATGTGATAAAGAAAGGTGCACCAAGAGACTTTTCATGGCTGAGTGGGCTTTGGACTCAGCAGCTCTTACATCTTCATCCAGCACTGCAGTCACAATGCTATGCTAGATGATTACCACAGTCTCATTTTAGATAACCTGCATCAATAGGTTGCAGGTATAATAATGACGAACTGAATAGTTAAAGCTTGAAGCAAGTACAATGATCCTTTACTATTTTACCAGATGACTGAACACATAATACATGATGATGGTGATTACAAGGACAATGAGTTCATTTTAATCACCTCAAGCACATTAAAAAACAAATCTTTCAGGCTCTATAGTTCTTCTGACTTCAGGCACCAAATCTTTAGAAAGACATAAAAATGATAACATACTCGAGAGGCCTGGTTTCCTACACAAAGATAAAAGAGCTAATTTATTACCTGAAATGAGAAAGGATGGCTAATTCAGCCTCCCCTACCTTAGCAATAGCTGTTATCTGCTCCAGCGCCAAAGAATGAAGATCCTGATCTCCGCTTTCCACAAGCAACTTCAGCGAGGGCAGCAGAAGGGAATGGTTAAGGAGCAGCAAACACAGCTCTTTTGTGCACTGCAAACAGAAGTAAAGCTTGTGTAAATAACTGAAGAAGAAGAGATAGAAGAACAAGGTTACAACTCGTAAGCCAGGGGGAAATTTCTAGTGAGTATAAAATGAAAGTCAAACTTTCCGAAGCAAACATAAAAAAGCCTCCAGTGGAAACCAAATTCCTCAAAAGAACCTGAGGAAAAGAAAATGTTTTTTGCACTTCAGATAAAATCACCTTTGTTAGGAAAATTCCAGACCACTATGAAAACAAGTTGCCGCTCTATCAGCAATGCTATTCATATTAGTTTCTTAATAATAAGCAGATGGGCCAGAGAGAAAAGATTCCTTTTACTTTGGTATGCTGCAGCATAGGAAGTCCGCTTTCCAAAACCCCATCAAGACAAACTTTGGACCTCCCACATTCCAGCACAATCTAATATACCTAAACGGTAACACCTTCCAAGTAGGAAGAGAAATACATATCAGATTTCTCTGACATGCACAGTAGAGACAAGTCCAATGGCTGGCTGGTTCAGACCAGTTATTCTTTGAAGCTACCTTATCAGGTTGTTTTTGCAGACACAATGTCCTTGAGAGCATTCCTCACAACCTTCTTTCTGAATCTGTTTCCCCTTTTCTCTGACTTCACTTTTGTTTTCAAATGAACACTATTTCATGTTACTGTACTTAATTTTAACTATGGGCTTCTCCACACTAAGCCTTATTCTGGAATAAATCCTGCTGTCTGTATATTTGTGCACCTGGTGAACCCTGCCATAGTCTGCGATAGCATGCGGACCACGGACCCCTGTCCTGAAATATATTTCAGAATAAGGCTGAGTGCGGAAAGAGCATACATTGTCTGCATAGGCTGTTTTATAAACCAAATATTAAAGGTAACCTGTTTCCTGGAAGCACAGTTAATTTCATATCCACTGGCCACTTTGCAGTCCCCAAACACACAAACTTAGGATCGCCTCCCTTCTAGTTAGTTTTTATTAATAGCATCTCCTATGAACTGAGCGAACTAAGCAGGTATTTACACTAGAAAAAAATTATTTTGGAAGCTGGATCTCAATTTATTAACTACAGTTAAGAGAATGTCAGTGTTATATATGTACCAGCTCTGTGCGTGCTACAAGTTAGCATTTCAGACACCTCTTTGGATCGTTTTACTTGTGTATTTTAGCTATATATATTTCTTCCTAGTCTTTAGGAACATGAATGTTCTTTTGAAAGAAGTTTTATAGTTCTGTCAGGATTCTTATGATCCTGCTTCTTCACTTAAGTTCTTTATGGATTTGCAGATATGAAATGAAACTGACACAATAAAACTGCTGTTTCATCCAGGCTGCGCATTTATTTTTGCCGTCAGCATTTATTTTTGCAAATCCTGGATGCACTGGCAATAAACTGTACTTTCCAGACACACAGAACATTTGTAGAAATATATAATGTTGCTTCATTTTGCACTCTTGTTTTCCAGAAATAAAGATGGACAGAAGTCTGAGACAAGAGATTAGAAACTGGCACAATGGAAATCACAAAAAATACAGTGAAGAATTGACTGTGAGGATATACTAAGATTTTCTGTCCATAAGAACGTAAGGAGAGTCCTGCCTATGTAGTCCAGCATCCTGTCTCACATGGTGGCCCACCAATTGCTTATGGGCACCTCAAGTAGAAGACAAGGGCAAAACCTTTACCCACTTTCAAATTCCTGCAAATGGCCTTTAGGGGCATCCTGGAGAAAGTAGCTAGGCATCCATTCTAGTAGCCATTGATACACCTGTCTTCCATTATTTTGTCTAACTCTTCCTTAAAGCTATCTGGTTTCTGTTACCAGCTCTCCTTGCAGCATATTTCATAGACTGATGACCTCTGGGTGAAAAAATTACTTCCCCTTGTCTGATCTGACACTCCTACCCATCAGCTTCATAGTGGTGTGCAAAAGAGAAAAGAATTTCTCTGTCCACCTTTTCTATACCATGATTTAATATACTCCAATAAATTGACATCTCCTAATAGATTGCATTCTGCAGGCCCTCAGTAACAATGATTCAAAATAGCAGAAAGAAGCTAAAAGAGCCGAGGTCACCAGAGTAAGTATAATGAAGTGCCAAAAGAGTGTTGGATTGTTAAAATGTGTGGCTGTGATTAATTGTTGTCAACTTTAATGCAAAACTTCCTTCTTGCCAGAAGTACCAATTTGTATTGCTTTTTAAATTGTGTTAGCTGAGAGACATTTTGTGGCAATGGGTGAGAAGCCAAAGATCTTTGTTATATAATCCCACTTTTGAGGCTCTTTCTAATTCCTTACTACCACATTCTGTACCAATTTCAGTATATGAACAACCCTTGAAGGCAGCCTCAAAGAAAGGGTGCTGCAGTAAGCAAAAAGAAGAGGTCATAAATCCACTCATTAGTGATGCAGACTATCATCCAAATAGTTGGATCCAAGTTGTGCCAACTTGCTGAGTTAAGTTGGTGCTACAGTGGCATCATTGAATCAAATGGACTTCAAGGATGTGTACCTCATCTTTCGAGGACAGTGAAATCCTATCCTGGACAGGGGTACCATCTTAGGTGACTATTCAACATTAGCGTCTATCCTTATACCAGGACAGAGGCCTGTTTGCATTTACCAGCCTAGCATAGTATAACAGTACCATATAAGGCTGCTACAGGCCAAGCATGGTGGGAGGCCATTTGAACTTCAAGTGCCGGGAAAGCCCCATATTGGGTCAGCAGCACTCAAAGTGCAAATGGCCAGGACAGGGCAGGCAAAGTGCCAAGGAGATCTGGACGCTGCACACAATAGCATAGTTGGAGTCATGCCACCATATGTACTTGCTGTGCCACACCTGTAAGAGTGTGTGGGTGCAGCATTAAGAACTAGTTGCTCCTGTTAGGCATGTGGATTGCTTTTTATCAGTCCAACACTAAATGCCTATGGGGAAGCCCAGAGCTCACTTCAAGGTTCAGTCTATTTGCTTCTCAGAACATCAACAGCTATACCTGCTACATATATCTGTCACTGAGTTACATATACATGGAAGGGCCTCAAATGACTTCTCTCAGTGCTTTCATATATAAGGCACATGATTAAACTCTGGGGCACTTCATATCCATGGAGATGAACATCTGCCTACTCAAAACATCATCTGAGTATGGCAGTCCAAGCAGAAGGTTAAATAAACTTGGGCAACCCCATTTAAACCTAACTCTGAGAGCTGAATGAGAAGATTATGGTCAAGGCATTGAAACCTAATGAGATAACGCAGGAAAATCACAGAAGCATTTTCCATCCTTGTCTTGGTCCAGATCATCATGTAGGACAATCAAAGTAGTTACTATGCCAAAAAACTGGCTTCCACTGAACTGAATCTTGAACCCAGTTGAACTGAATCCAGAAAAATATTTTATTTAAGACCACCTGCTTCTGGTCAGCCACCACAAACTCCAAGATCTTGTCCAATAATGGAATATTTGCAGTTGGATGAAAGCTGTCCAGCTGCTGAAAATATATATTTTTTAACTTGTAAATGTAATAGGATTGTTTGTATGCAGCCAAAAATAAATAAATATATAAATATATTTACAGTTTTAAGACAGACAGAGAGAGAGAGTAAAATCTGTGTAGAAATCACACCAATACCGCTTATGGGCCTGAAAACTAGAGGGATAGGAAAAAAAACTCCACCATCACAATTACTTAATTTCTCACCTGAATCGATGAGGTCTCAGGAAGAATAATGAGACTGGTGCTGTGAAATAATAGGTTATCAGTACCCTTGATAATGAGCCTATGCCGTTAAAGCAGGCAAGCAACTGATGCCCTGAGTTCTAGGAAGCAAGTGCCATGATATTCAGCTGTCTATGACTCAGCAACAGATTGTGGGAAGCAGGAAGTCTGTGCATTTTCCTACATAACAGGGAGTCACACATGCTATTCCAACTGATGTTCATCACTACTCAGTGAAATATAGTGACATCATAGTGACAATGAATGGGACTTAGAAGCAGCAGTGCCTGGCAAAAAGCAGGAATAATGTTTCACCTATAATATAGGAGTTTGCAATTAAGATATAAATATTTCAGATTCTCCCATGTTTAACAAGATAAAGAACATAGAAACAGCCTTGCTCAAGCAGACCAAAGGGCCATCTTAGTTCCATAGCTCGTTTCCCACCATGGCCAACTACAGTATTTACAAAGCGGATCAGAAGTAGGATGTGAGGTTAACCAAAGCCATGAATTGATTTGCAGTCCACGCTAGTAGTTTTGACTCATTCAAGACCTCTAACCAGGTGAACTTACCTCTGCTGAGAGGACATGCTTTGTCTCATATAAAGAACGGCACATCCTCAAAATTTCATCTCCTGTACTTTTCTTATGCTCCTGTGGAGATTTCATAAGCAACTCAGTTCCCAGTTTAACCCAAGGATTATGATTTGGGCAAGCTCTAAAATGAAGCCAGAAAAGGTTTCTTTTAAGTATTAAAAAAATTGATTCAGCAAACAACAGCTATAGTTATAAATCCTTCAGTAACAGCTGGATGAAGTGTGGAGTCACAATGGTGAAAGACATAGGTGAAACAGTGAAAAGAATCACATGCTTTACAGAATGGAAAGGGCTCAATATTGTAGCCAGGAGTAATACATGTTTGTAAAAACAAAAAATAGTTGCTGCTTATTACAACAGATACAATAAGGGAAATCTTCATGGCCCTCTAGCCTAAGGCATGATCCATAATCGTGCTGAAAGGCGGGCCAGATGTTGGCAAAAAGGTGGGGTGGACAAATGGTCACTGCTGATTCTTAAAGAAGGAAGCTCACCTTAATATCAGATTATGCTGATATTTATGCTGAGGTCACTTCCCAGTGAGGCATATATTTATTTATATTTATATCCCACCCCATACCCAAGGGTCTCTGGGCAGCTCACAACATTTAAACATATCAAAAACTATATCAATCCTATATTGTGGAACTGGGCTCCATTTGGCACTGTGGAAGAGCACATTTTCCGTTTTCTAAAGTCTCAACAAGATAGCAAATGTTTGCTGCACACTAGAAAAACAAATGCTTCCTAGGAAAAGCTTTACTAGAAAAGATCTTATTCTGTAAGATAACACACAAGTGCTACTTCAATTTTTTTTAAAATAAACTAAGAATCCTGGATAAATTTTCATGCAGGCATATATGAACATTATCCTTGCTACCACGTTGACTGATCGGCTGACTTCCAGTCCTACAAGAGTTTGCCAATGGTGGAGCTGGGTAGGAACCTTGCTCAAGCCAGTATAGAGAGCTTCATATCAGAGTTCCACACACCTGTTTGCTACCCTCGCACCCCCAAGATGAACTAAGTTTTAAAGAAGCTCCATTCATTCCTGCAAAGGGTCCATGTGAGAGCTTAAATCAAAATGGGAATATCTTGCTGCTTATAGTTTATTACAGGAGGGTGTGAAACATGTCTGAGGTACAAATATGAAACAGCAAAAGACCCTATTATCCTTTGAAATGGCTTCCATTCCATTGTCAATGTTACCACCATTTGCAATACACAAAACAAGCAGCACACACAGTCCTAGCTCTTTATGAAGCCAGTAAAATTTCACTGCAGCTGAAGAATCATTATCTTTATGCTTCCTTAGTAACTTAATTGAACTGCTTCAATATAACACCATTGCTAAGTGCTATTTCAGTAAGTGCTGCTGTTAACAGGTAATATTCTCCTCTTTCTATTGTTCGATCACGAGGAACCATTAGCTAAGCCAAACCAGGACTACTGTGTGATAGGAGTTATTTCCAACAAGAGACGTGTGGTGTGAGTATGAGATAACCTCAGACCAGGAAGTGGGGCTGGTGATTTCTGCAAACAGTATGCTTATGGGTGGACCCTTTTCATCAGTAATAGGAAAACAGTGAATGTTTTGGAGTCATCACTATCACCTAACTTCACCACACCCAAACGACTAGCACAATAAAGCACTAAATCTGATCAGGCTCCAGGTCTTATGTGGTGATAAGCAACTTTCACTTTGTGCTTGATTCTGATCTATCTGTATTTCGGTTTAACTGAAAGAATTTCTAAGTCTAATGCATGTGAGTTTGTAGGAATTTTCAGTTTTGATCTTGGATGTTATGATCATGGCAAAATGACTAGGATTTAAAATTATTTTTATGCCTATATCCACAACGTTTTAAAAACTTTTAAAAAAATAATAAAGGGCATGCAACACATCCGTTTTTAACTACCAGTACTGCGGTCAGTATCACAGTGCTCTGTGATAAGAAAATTACTGGGATCAGATTGAGTTTTGATTTTATGCATTTTGATTGTTGCAACCCGCCCCCTCAGATTATGGCACAGGATATAAATGTAAAAAATAACAAAGAAAATAAAAAAACAGAACAAAAGTAAGGTAAGCATTTCTGCTTTTTGCACCAGAGTCAAGCAGTCTATGAATAATGGACGCCACATAAACGGGACCTTTAAAACTGGGCATATGCCTTTAAAACACAATGCCACGCACATGAAACTAAAGGAACATTTTAAGCCCTTCTTCAAGTGTGTCTATATGGCACAGGAAGAAGGACAAAAGATTAGATTTCAAGTCTGATGGCCACATGTTGTATATTATTATCATTTTGTAAGCTACACTGAGGGCTTTTCAGAGGCTTAAGAATGGAATAAAAATAAGTAAATACTGCAAGTAAATGTTAGTGCAGACAAAACTTATTTTGTGGGTGACAAATCTTCAGCTCTGGGGGAGGCAGTAGCAACATTTTCTTCTTTCCCAATACTTCTTGGTTTATTTATATGTTGGTCTTAAATCTCCAAAGACTCTCAAAGCAGCTTCCAATATATAATATTGGTCCCTGCCATTAGGCTTGCAATCTAATGATAGGAGGAAACAGGGGAACTTAACAGTACACTAGGTCTACTGTAGGGCAGATGGAAAGGACCTAAAATGTCACCTCTTGGCTGTCCTCAACCCTCCACTTGAAAGCTTCTTCAGTCTATCTTCAGGTCTGACCTCTCACAACGTTTCATTTCTACATTATGTGTGGATTTTACATTCAAGAAACTCCAAACGGAGTGTGGAAAGTCCAGATAGGATATCTAGAAATGAAAAGGTGTGAGAAAGTGAGATCTAAAGATGGACTGAAGAAGGTTTAAAGGGGAAGGTGTGACCACGTCCCTTAATTCCAAGCTGCAGGTGGTGGAATAGTTGACTATATGGCGGTACAGTGTTGTTGGTCTGCTGTGACCTGCTTATAGGCCTTCTGAGTTACCAGAATTGCAAGAGCTGTTCGCCTGTTTTTCTCCATTAAAAAAAATAGGTAGGGGGATAACGTAATGTCTTTCCTTCAAGCAGCTTTCACTTCCAAGAATGGAGTGAATGTGGCTGGCTAAGACCACCTGTAATGTAGAGGAGACTTTTGGGCACCTCTGCAGATAGCAGTCACTGATAAATAAGTAAAAGAAAAATGACTAAGCATTTAAATATAAATACTTTGCTTTTGGAAACAAGATCCCTTCCAGACTAGCGGATAAAAGTCTGCAGTTATATAAGAATTCGCAGCTTACCTGGCTGCAAAGTCACAATGCGTTTTCCACAGCAGCTACAAGACTTCCGGCGCATGTGCACTGAGGTGCACATCACGTGGGATCGGGCAGCCAATGGAAGCTGAGCTGAATGCTCAGTTCTTGTTGGCTGTTTCTCACTGTCCTGTGAGGACGGCGGGAAACTCCCAAACTACTTTATACTGCAGAGAAAGTGTTGATTGTTCCGCAGCAGGTAAATACACAGTAGCGGTGGCTTAATGGACTGCTGCTACAAAGTATTGGGTGTCAGGTGTGACGCCCACACACTGACTGCACATCAGAATGCACAGTATCCCCCAGTCTGGACACACCCGAAGTCTTAGTCAAAATTAAGGAATACGATTATCATGATAAGCACAGTACATAATCAAATAGCAAAAAATCTGTTAAACAGCAAAGAATACACAAGGCCTACTGATAGCGTGGGTAAGTAGATAGCTAAGAAGGACAAGAACAACAATTTTAGATACAGCTTAGAAACAGATGGAAGGCAAATGGAGTTCAAACTGAAAAGAGAAAACCTGTAGATTACCAATTGCTTTCTGACCTTTCACACTAAATAATTATTATGAACACTTGAAAGATAGTCTGAACTGTAACACATTTTCAGAATTATAATTTGGTGGGAGACCTTATGCAGCCACAAATATTTTTTTTGTTCTGACATTTAAAAAGTTCTGGAGGGGCTTTTTCAAGAGGCGTTCCACTTAAACAAAACTATATGGCATGACATAAAAGGAATTAAAACTCATATGAGAATATATACACTTACATTTCTGCACTCTCCATAGGTGGCCATGCTTGTAGAAGCATAATTAAATGCTGAAATTTTTCAGAGTCTTCAACTGATTTCAAAAGCTTCAAGAAGAGAGAGTATCGCTTTTTTTCATTTTCAATATCAGTTATTTCTACCTAAAAAAAATTAAGAACAAAACAAGAAGAATTATCATTATAGCAATCTTCTCATAATTAATGTAATGCGTTCTTATTTGTTTAGGACAAGTTAAGACATTTTGACAGCCATAGGTGTTCTTTATCCTGTGGTGACATTCCTATTCCATCTTACTTCTGCATGTAGAAAATCATGGGAGCTTTCACAGAAAAACGTTTGCTACCATCTTTCAAAGTTTTCCACAGCTGTCCTCAGAAAACATCAAAATGTTGCTCAGTACTGCCTTTTCACTGGCACATGGGAAATCAGATTGAAGACTTAATAGATTCTACTAGGCCTGCACCTTTTAGAATCTTAAATAACAAATCACACATTTTTTATTGTTCCAGATTTAAAAATTTTCTTTAACGAAATACATTTACAGACTATATAAGCCAGTGATGGCGAACCTTTTGAGCTTGGTGTGTCAAAATTCGCAAGAAAACCTAGCTTAACTCGGGTGCTGTGTCACATCTAGAAATATCTATAATCTTGTGATATTTGTAACTCTAGTAAAAACGTTATATTTTTGATAAATGTATTTTATTAAAAGCAAAAACAAATAATTCTTTACATTAGTGACTTTTGTTGCTGAATTTCGTTTGCTAAATCTTCAATTGAAAGTTGGTATTTCGTACACTTCAAGAACAAGCGAGCACTACATGCCCAGGTGCCAGGGTGACCAGGTGTGTCACCCAAAAGGGCTTGGCGTGTCACCTGTGACACACGTGTCATAAGTTGGCCATCACTGATATAAGCAATACACCTAACATAAATAATAATCAGAATGTTCTGTATACATAATTTGCTGAGCTTCTTCACATGTTTAACCTTAAATATAACATTTTTCTTTTTTATTTCTTTCCCTTTGTTGCCAAGTCCTAGTCTTAATCTCTTTCAAATCACACTAAACTTCATTATCCATTTCTTATTGTTAATTATTTAATCATTATAGTTGTATAAAACCTTTTATCACAAACATTTACGATCTTATGCTTGTTTCTTGTCAAACTCTACCAATTCATCTTTTACAGAAGATTATACCCTAAACAACCTAAAACAAATCTCCATCTTGCCCTTATTTTGCTCTCTCTCCTCTTGCCCTATTATCTTCTCCCTTTTCTAAATCTCTCTTCTGTAATATAAGTGGGTTGCTCTTTCTTCTTAGGCATAATCCACTGTGACGACCCGGTCAGCTCTGGTACCACCTGCCTCCTTTTAGCGTAGCCTGGCAGGCTAACAGACAGCCCAGGTGCCCATTCACTCTGCCAGATCCCCTTAGATCCTCAGCACAAATTGGATCTTCACTGGCCCTGTTTGCTAGTTCTTTCTAGATGTTACCACAAACAGAATACTCTTTAGTTAACCAAACATCAAAGGTTTATTGTTACAGATGAAATAGAATAAAAGGAATAAAATGAAGATTGAATCAGCTATGAGTCCTATAGTCCATTTGAAAAGAACTAAAATGGTAAGGGAACAGAGTAAAGTCCTCTGCTTAATCACCCAGCAAAGGTTCTCATTTCATTCAGTGGTTCCCTGACTGAAAAAGGCCTTCCCTCTCTTAGTCTGAGGTAAACTTCATATGTTAATTCACAGCCTCTTAATAACTTCTAGCCTTTGAAACCCTTTCCTTTTGTTTTGTTACAGCTTTGTTTTTCTCTTCTTTATATCTCTTAGTGTTCTGACTCAAAACCTTGTCAGTTCTTTCGCTCCCTCTTCCTAACTTAGAGGTGAGGCCTACATACACACACAGGCACACTCAGCAGCCCTCGTCACTTTTCAGACCCCAGCAGAGACTATCTCTCTAGCAGTCTCAGCAGCAGCTAATAAACATCCTGAGTCCTGGCTGCTGATTGGCTGGAGAGCCTTACTTTTTGGTAGGCAAAATGGAGCTTGCTGAGTCTCCTCCTCCTCAGCATGTCAATCAAACACAGCAGCAGCAGGTTAACTGTTTCCTGCCCTGGTGGCTGCTTAGGGGCTTTACATCCACCAACAGCTTAATCTTAATTTTTATCATAAAAAATATTTATTCTTTTCTCCAATTTATTATTTTTTTGCAACAAGAGCAACACTTGCTCCTATCACAACCCCTTTGTTGCTACTTTTTCAGCAGCTTTGTCACTGGAGATTGAGCATGGTGGAAAGATCCTCATTGCTCTTCTTGCTATTAATAATTTCTCAGAGTTCTATTTGCTCTTTCAGCAAGATGCTTTTTCAGATTTCAAGACAAATCCTAGAATGCAACATTACTAGTGACTATGTACCATGGTATCTCTCCTTCTGCTTCAAAGCTGTTCTTTGTCTTATTTAAAATAATTCAAAAAACCTTTCTCATATTCATTTTCTTTAACTTTCTCGATATTGTTACAATAATCCTTTATCAGACATAAAAGTTTTTATAACTTAACAAAAATCTGATGTCTACTTGCACCAAATACTTTTCTTCAACTTCTGATTTCAAAGGAGGCCTCTTTCAAGATTTTCTTTCGAGCTGCTTCTATTTATTCCTTAAAATAATTTCTAAATTATTACTTCAAATTTAATTCTTATTTTCCTCCCTATTTTATCCTCTCCTCTCTCTATTCCTCTTATTTTCTCCTTCTATATATAATTCTTTGTATTTCTGCTTTGCCTGTTTAACGTTTATCTTGTATACTCAAAAATAAAAACAATACCTTCCCTATTATTACTTCATACACATATACATTTCTAAACAAAATCAAAATAATCATATGCTCCTAGTATTAAGTCTTAAAAATAGTTTCCAGCTCTAAATTCTTGCTTTGTTTTCATTTTGTTCAGTCTACAATACTACAAAAATATCATAATCCATTCTCATATTCCACTAGTTTAACATCAAATTCTAGTGAAGAATAGTAATATCTTTACTGTGATAAAGTTAATCTCCCTCTTGTAATCATCCTATTTTTCTACCAGTTGAATATAATGCCATAACACTTCTCCAGTTACACACACACACCATCATTACATTTTTATAATATTTCTATTACATTTTAATTCTTTACTTCTCTTATTCTTCACTTTCTCCAAAACTGCATCACAGCTCACTTAAAATTTCTGCATGAACTACCTGTATCTGTCAAGACAGTTTCTAGTTACCACTCTTTTCTCTCCTTTTCTTGCTTTCCCTTTTCAATCAGATGAATCACCCTCAGTTAGCTAATTTCATAAACAGTTCCAGAAACAGGTTGATGAGGGGAAGGTCAGGGAAATTTCAACCATCTCAGATTTCAGAAGAATTTCAAAATGCATCACAGATAAATCAGGTCTTACTGAAATAACTTTACAATCCGAAATAGAGCCATGGAGAAGCAAAAAGAAAAAAGTGTTTGTTTGTTTATTTATTTATTTATTTATTTATTTATTTATTTATTTATTTATTTATTTATTTATTTATTTATTTATCCCACCCCATATCCAAGGGTCTCTGGGCAGCTCACAACATTTAAAAACATATCAAAAACTGTATCAAACATTTTTAAACTGTTTAAAAATGATGTTGGGAGGGGAAAGGTGAAATACACTGGTACCCATAATATGACATACTATGTTGGGTACTATTGAGTTGTGGTTGAATCCTGGATGGCTGTATGGACACTTCCATGCAGTTTTCTTGGGAGATATACAGAAACGGTTTGCCACTGCCTACTTCTGGAGAGATGCTGGGGATTGAACTGGCAGCCTTTTCCTTTCCAGGCAATCTGCTGTAGCACTGAGCTACTTATTAGTTTCTTCTATGTCCTGAATCTTGTTAATTAAACAAGTAATGCTTGCTAACTAAGTGAGCTAGAGAGTTTTCCATTAATTACTTCAAAGAAGGATTCACTGGTTTCTCCATTTTTAGCTATCCAAGGTTTTCAAAAACAAAACATATTTAAATAAAAAATGGGAAAAAAGGAAAACGGAGTGAAAACAATAACTAAAAAGGAAATAATGCAGGCATCCTGTTATCAAGTACCTTGCCATGCCAAATAATTCAAGTGGAAAGATACTAATGGAAACAAATTGATCCTTGTTTTAAAAACAGAGGAATTTCAGAACTTTTGCACTATGTTTTTCCTACACCTCTATTGAACACCAAGCATGGTAATATGGAGAGGCACAAAACCTCCATCTCTCCCAGGTGTTACCTTGCAAGATTTGATTAATTTCCTGTTCCAGCCACATAATTCTACTCCAAATAACATTTGGGGACATAATCCTGCCTAAATAATAATAATAATAATAAAATGGTGGGAGAACTGGTTGACTGCCATGAATATAGAAAAATAGGACCTCCTGAACCTCAGAAGCATGGAGTTAGAGTGCACTTTATATGACAGAGATAGCACGTTACTCAGTTTGAGTACCATCAATAAGCCATGTATGATAGTATCTGCATGGTGCCCTTATGTTGCTGTGTCTTTGCAGCTGGGTACAATGGCTAGATGTAGGTTTGCATGGACCAACGCAACCAGGTGCCATCCTGCTGTAAGTTTCCATTGGATCACTGTAAACAGCAAGCAGGCCTGAAGCGGTACATAGTTCTCCCCTAATGATTACTCCCACTGTTCTCCTAATAGCCATTTTGCTACCATACCACCACTACTTAGTAGGTATTCCCAGCAGCTGCTGTCATTGCTGGCAGCAGCCCTGGCATTTTAAACTCAGGAAATGGTTGACTTAGCCCCAGCAGGCAACACTGCAGCTGAGGAATGAATGTTCCCCACCCAAGATGTTGGCACTGATGAGGAAGGAAGTGGCAAGTAGCGATTCTAAGGTTCAGTTGGAGTGAACCAAACCTTCCTGAATTAAGTTCAACTTAGAATTGGGACCAAATGCTTTGCAAACATTCCAAAATGCAAGTTTGAAAGCCAGGTCTCAATGTACATGAGATTACACAAGCACACCCACACAAGTATATGTAGAAAAACTCAAAATGTCTTAAGTGTGGAATGATCATTATCTGGCTGACACATTCCGAACAGTTCCTCTCCATAGATTTATTAATTATTTTAATAATAATAGAAAAGTAGATCTGAACAAATAATTTATTTCCGCTGTACTTCCTCTCGGTAAGGCTGGAATAAGAATTTATCAATCAGCCTCTTCCATTTGAAGTTAACCACCTTTGGAGCAAAAAGTCTCTGCAGCAATCTGGGTTAATAATACTGTGTGCATAATAACAGGCTACATAGTTCAATAAAACCACAAGTGGAGACTGAAGAATAATTGAATCAGTGGGAGATTTCATTCTAGTCACATCTTACTTGTCACTTTAAGACAATGTCTTATGGCAAAGCATGTAACTAATTGATATTGTTTTTGAGAGCTATTCTATTGCAAATAAATCTGAATACAGAATTATTTTACTAAAGTGTCATTGTGACTGAGAATATATTGTAGCAGTAAAGGGCTAACTTCAAATGCCAGCTTTGCAATTCTATTTTTAATAGTATATTAATTCAAATTCATGCTACAGCCATGAGCCTAAGAATATTTGTGAGATACTAACTGTTCTATGGTGTGGAGCGTATTTACATGGACTTTGCTAAGAGACGTATAAATCTGACTGAGCCTTGTAAGGCAACTAAGGTAAGGCAGTTTAGGAGCATAAATCACTTGCACGTGGATAAACTCCCACTAATTCTATGAAGGGCTTGGATTTTGGGGCATACAAAAAATTCTTGATACAGGTATGCTCCAGTTAGTTAGCCTTATATGTAGCACTCTTCTCCCTTTGATGTGATCCATTTTGAGTTGGATGAGAGATTTGCCACTGTGTAGAGGGTTTTCTAATGAAGAAGAGTTGGCATTTATGCCTCACTTTTCTCACCCATTTAAGGAGACTCACAACAGCTGACAAATCTTCTGTTCTCCCCACAACAGATATCCTGTGGGGTAGGTAGGGCTGTGAGAAAGAGCTGAGACCAGTCCAAGGTTACCCAGCTGGCTTCACCGAGGAGTGTGCAATCAAATTCATTCTACAAGATATGAGTCCAGCAGTCTAATCACAAGATCGGACTGGCTAAAGGAGCTTCCAGATGTGTTCTGTGCCTCCTCTGACAGCTGCTGCTGAATTCTGTGGAAATATCACTTCCCACTTCATAGTTCAGCCTCTTCTTATGAATGCCAGTACTTATAATGGATATAAACTAGAGAACATGTAAATTTTATCATTGATTGTGGAGATCCAGTAAATGGTGACAGTTCTGCAAAGTTTAAAGGAACTGGCTAGCTTACTGTCAGAAACTGACTGAGATAGCTCTAGAAATCTCAAGGACCAAACATGCATTGTTTTTGAATTAGGAAAGATAATAGAGGTTAATAATTGTAATAAACAAATATAGTGCACCATTCTAGTCATATTTTGCACATTTTGACCAATATCTTCACTTAAAGGTATTTTTCTTCTGAGCAGACTTCCTTTATATTTTCTTTTTCTTCTGAATATTCAGCTAAACAATATTTATTCATGCATCCATACCTGTAAGCATTATGCAGAACATAATTCATTATACTCATGTTTTGCATTTATACACTTATATCCAATATTAATAAATTATCTGACACTGGATTAACACTTTTTTTAGCTGTAGTTCTCTTGCTGCTCAGTTTTTTTTTAAAAAAAGCTTCTGTCACAATATAATGCCATTCCTATATATTTTTTTAAAAAAAACATTGTTTCGATATGAATTAATTACTAACAAATGTTTGCTTATTTTGATGTGTAGATCAGGGCCAGCCTTATCATTAAGCAACCTGACGCACTAGAATGGTGAATCTGTACCTCCAGAACCTCACTTTGCTCAACACTCCAAGGAAGAGGGGAGAAAAATAAATGTTACATGGAAGAAGAGGAAGAGGAGGTGCCTTGTTATGAGGAGGGAGAGCAGTATTATTAGGTTTGTGCTGAATCAGACCAAAGGGCCAAAAATGTCAAGTCTTTGATTCCATTTCGACTACGGAATCAGTGTTAGTTTAGATTTGATGGCTTGGGATTTTGTACTACAGCAGATCACTAAAATCTTGGGAAATTGTCGGCCTTTAGTGTCAGCCTCCCCCCACACATGAAAAAATATAATATCTCCGATTTGACAGCGTTTTTATTAGGATTAATTGGGGACAGGATGAAGTAAAAGGTCCACAGTTAATTGGGTTCAGCCCATATACATGGTACTGAGATGTTTATGGCAGTTATGACAGTTTGTGAAAAGCCCGCACGAAAGCCCAGATCATAAACACAGCTTTGTGCCTCAGATGTATAGTTTCATATACATCAAGAATGGAGTTCATATGAGTTTTGATGGCAATCTGAAGTACAACTTAGGTATGCACAATCCCAAATTTGCATAGCATGCAATTAAGCTGCCTGGGCTTGTAAATATCCTGCAACTAAAGTTAAGACTCACTGAGAATCTGAGGTCCTTTTCAGCCTCATTAAAACCATTTTTAGCAATTCTAATTAGAAACCATGTCAGGCAGCAAGACAACACCATCAAACATTTATTTGTATACCTGACCCTAATGATATTAACGTCTATTTCTTAAGTGGCTCAACACCTTATTAAACCATAAATATTGAGAATACTCCCGTTTTTCTCCTATTGTTATTCGGCCAACCTACCTATTGCTACTATAATTGCTTCTCTTTCACTTTTAATTATTGAATCCCTTCTTCACACAGCATCTCCATGTTTATCAGAGGTCATGCACTATCTGCGCTGATGATGCAATCGGACTTCATAGCCTATTTGATTCAACACTATGATGAAACAACTCATGGAAAATTATACTGATTTAAAATGAAGCAACACCTCTTGATTAGGAAAAGCATAGCATTTCTGAAGTCACACCTGAAAAACATCCAAGTGTTGTGGAAATGCTCATGGAAGATACTTCAGATTTGGCTAATCTAAGCACTCCTCTGTGATAATTTAACTGCCCAAAATGTTACCTTCATTTCCAAGGCTATGATTATAAAACCATCAATCCACTGCCCAAGAAAGTGTCAAGCAGAAATGCACTGATACAGGCAGACAATTACATTCAGCTGTGCTGAAGTAAAAGTAAGTACTCAGCTGTATTAGTTTGCTCTCTTTTCCCATGTTTTTTCTTTAAATCCAAACGGAGAATTTTTCATTTTGAAGGATAATGTCAATGTTTTGAGCCACAATCTTCAGGTTTACAGAACCTGAAGAGCTTAGATAAAATGTATCAACATGATTAAAACAACGCTGCTCATTCAAAAAGTGTCAATAGTGACTCCTTCTGCAGTTGCCAGCTCCCCGGTGGGATACCACTGGAATGCAAATTAAGGCCTCTCAAGGCTTTGAAAAATGAGAGCATCTGAATATTTAATTTTGTTAACTAATCATTAGAAAAGTGGAAATTGCTGCACTTCCAACTGTGAGATAGGTGGCTACTTCCATAAAACACATTTTTAATTTTGTACAAGCTGGCCAGTTTCCCAGCAGTGCATTGATTTGTGGGACCACTAACTTGGAGCACCTAAAGCATAATTAAATATTAATTCCCCCTTTGATGTATGCAAAGCCTGGTTAAGAGGATTACTTAGACACACTGAGGGTGGCTTTCACACACTTTCTGGTAATTGAACATTGCAATCATTAAAATTATCTTTATAACATAAGAATCCCCTTCCATCTCTGGCATTATATAAAGTCGTTTTAGGTGCTAGGCAGAGAATTTAGTCCACTACAAGAAAAAATATTTTAAAGATGCTTAACAGACAAAATGAATATATTACCTGTATTTAAAATTGAAAAAAAAAGTATTTTCTCCCTAAAGTACAAAGGAAAATAAGCTTGAATTCATATCTTACAAGATTTGGCATATGCAATAGGAATACATCAGGAGTACTGTCAGATATCTGGAATGCTGGGAACTGTAGTTTCACAACATTTAGATGGCTGCAAATTAGCCACTTTCATGCACATAATTATTTTTATTTCACTCTTACATAGTTCTTCACCTGAGAATAAAGTATATGGAATTTGCTGCTGGAGGAGGTGGTGACAGCAACTAGGCTGGGGAAAGGGTTAGAGAAGTGAATTAATGACTACTAGAATGGTTGCCTTAGATACTTCCTTCAGGCTGGAGAGACAGGCAGAATGACTCTGAAGGCCCTATGCAGGAAGCTGAAAGTATGTGAAGGCTTTGCCTTCTTTTTGCGATGCCCATGAGCAATTGGTGGGCCACTCACTGTGTGAGGCAGGATGTGAAACAAGATGGGCTCCTCTTATTTCCATGTTTTTAAGACATTGCCACTACTTAAAGACAGTAACCTACCTGAGTTTGAGGCCAACAGGCTTTGAGAACAGCTTGGGTTCTGAAGAAGATGAGAAGTTTGCTATCCTCGTCACTGAGGTGAAAGACTTGCTCCAAAATCTGCAGCACTTTAATGCGAGGCTGAATTGGCAAAGAATCATCTCCACAAAAAGGTCTAAGCCAAGCTAAGAGATCATCGGAACACACTAAATTCTCACTGAAATGAGATAACAATAATATTTATTTATTTTTTAAAAATCTAATGTCCATTGAATGCACATTTAACCTGTGCTAATATAGGAAGAGCCTAGGGGTTGGGGCCTCAGAAGAGATGCCTCACTTTCTGTGTCAAAGTGCCTTTGCCACTTATTTTGGAGTGTAGAGGTCAGTGCCCTTCCAACCCGGATGCCTTGGTGTCTTTTTATGGGACGGCACAATCACGGTTTGCTTTATTTCACCACAAATAGAAATGTGATAGCTTAACCCCTTGGAAAAGCCACCTAATAAGACAGGTGGAACCACAGTCTTATCTTCTGAGAATATACATGAAGGGCTCTAAGAGCAGAGATCCTAGTACCCATGAATTAAACTTTTGGAAAATGAAGGCACACTATATTCAGATTTTTCCTGTTGGGGAAAAGTTGAAAGAACAAACGCAGGAATATTAATTGCCACCGAGTAATGTTCTATATTAATTATCTGAATTGCCATGTAAGAACAATAATGTAGGGAGGTGATTCTAAGACCCACCTTTTACCCAGGAGGCACTAATATTCCACTCAAGAAAGAGGGAAGAAAGGAAGGACAGGTGGGCTAGTTTTTTATTTTTCTAAAAGAATACAAAATGGTAGGTGCCTTACCAAAATATTTATCTAAAGCTTCGAATTCCTTATCTCCTCAACTCAACAGAGAAATTTACTAAAAATGTTACATGTGGAAAAACAGAATATATACAGTACAATTTTTGCAGATACTGAAGTAAGGAATGAGAGACTTAATTGTCTGCAAGCACTTTTACAAAAAGACTGTCAAGTGTCCCTTAGCTCTATAATAAACAAAACCAAAAAATAAAGGTGGTGAGGTACCACATAGTGTCGGATTGTCTCCTGCACACACAGCCAAGGTTCCAAAATGCTCCTTTGAGGCTGCAAAGGTATCCTTCAAGCTTTGCTCCCTCTGAGAATATTCCACTAGTATAAGAATTCATATCGTTGCTTTGTTTCACATAGGAATATATTAAAAGTGTAAACATGCCCTTTGAAGTAGGGAAAAAGCACAGCACGGAAGAAACCAAAGAGGTTTACCTTCAAAAATAAAGCTCATCTCTCACTACTACCACTGTTAACTAAACTAAGCAGCTAACAGAAGGAAGGGGTGGTGGAATCCATAAATACAATCCCATAATGATTGAGGGAATTTCAAATTTTCTGTGAGGAGAGTTATTGCAAGTCTCTTTCAGTGCTGCCACTTTGGCGATGAAGTAAACCTATTCCATACTCCCTTGCTTTCTCTACAGCTGACATGAATACCAAGAAAAATAAGCTGGGTCTTGCCTAACTGGGCCCCAGCTCTCTCAAGTTTGCTGCTCACTGCAGTAGTGGCAGGTGACTTTGCCCTTGGATTCCCAGTAGTTGCTACTTCCCTTCCTAAGTGAGTTCCTTGCCACCCCTGCCCTGACAGGCCAAGAGCTGGCCTGCCGCTCTTATCTTGAATCTGTTCCTACTAAAAGAGCAACCAGAAATGTGGTTGCTATGTTGACATCAAGATGGAACACTATACCCATGTTGGCTGGCTGTCAACTTCCCAGAAAGCGGTGCTCTGAGAATGTAAGTTCCTAATAGGCATGTACACAAATGCAATTTTCGAATTCAATTCAAATATTCAAATGTTTGAATTCGTATGGATAGAGAAAAAATGAATGTACTCACATTCTTACCAATTTGAATACATTCTTATCTATTCATATGAATATTCAATTTGTATTTGAAGATATGAACGTCGACAACATTTGTATGTGTCAGTACACATCCATATGCATTCCTACATATTCGTATGCATCCTGTTTTATCCCGTATGCATCTCGTTTTATCCCATATGTATACGTACAAATGTGTACGAATATGTATAAGATGCGTAGGGATACGTATGTAATGTGTACGTATCCGTAAACATACGAATGTTCGAATGATTCGTACAAATGTTTTGAAACATTCAAATTTGAACAAATTCGATCAAATTTTGAATGTTTCAAATATTCTTGCACGTCCTCGTTCCTACTGTCATAGAAATTTGCTCCCTTTGGGAATTGGGGCAAAAAATGTCTGCTCTTGGAGCATGGCAATCTGCCTGCCCCACAAGACCAAAGAATGCCCTTTAGGCCACATGCAGCCTAATAGAAGCACATCTGCTTTTGTTTTTTTAAAAAAGCACTTCTGAACAATGAATAAGTCATGATGAAAACCTCAAATTTTTAATCTACTCTAATTGTAAGCAGAGACGTTAATTTCAAACTCTTCTCGTAATGTTTTTCATTTGTTAACAGTTTCAAAAGCACTAGAAAAAGAACAAATAAGTACAAAATAGCAATGACAGAGCTTTTAATAAAAAATCCCGATCTCTCAAGAGCAGAATATGTAATAAAAATGGAACTTATTTTAACATTTTCAACCTTTTTATCGCTATCAAAATGCATTTGCATAAAAAGCTTCCCTGCTTCTTGTAGAAATTCCTCTGAGGTAGCAAATTATTGTGATATTTTTTATGAGAATAGATAACTAATGTAAAAGATTCTCAAGCCAATTTTATTTTCATAGAAAAAAGAGAAAATATGAGAGAAAATGCTGTCCCTTTGCAACTAATTAGCACAGAACATTTTTCTTTTGCAGAAAAAAAGAAGAAATTATGCAGTATCCTGTCAAATAAGTACAAAACTCTATTTATTAAGGGTCAGCAAAAATAAATACCAACTTCTAAAGAAGACAAGAATTGCCTTCTCACAGAAGAAATACTCTCAATTGAAATTCCTGTCATCTTTACTAAGACTGTCTTCAGATTACCTAACTAGAAGCTGCAGTAGCAAGGAGAAATTTTAAAAGATAAAATAACTGGTTCCATGGATGGTCCTATGACAGGAAGAAGCTCTGCCTAAATTCCAATAGCATTTCAGGATCAAGAAATTGTTTAAATAAGAAAATAATGTCTGCCTTCATGGAATGTAGAATCTCTTATTGTTTCTTTTTCAATACATTTTTAAAAAATCAGCTTATAGAAGAAGGCCTATGTTGAGCTAAAGGCCTCAAATATAATTTGATCACCTGATACCAGTTCTTTACTTTTTCCATTAGGTTGTAGAATAATCTACAACATTTTCTAATTCTTGAGAGAAAAACTCTTTGCTTCTCTTATTTAAAAGCTGAACTTCAGTTACTCTCATCTTGGCCAGTCATAACAAATGTTCAGATTAGTTCTTTACAGTATTTATTTAGCTATTGGCAAAGGATTGAAACTTAAGCTGCATGCAGATGTCAGTCATTTATTCTACTCTATTTGAATATTCCAGAATAAAGCGTGAATATTTCAAAATACCAATGCTTTATTATGGAATATTGTTTTGGAATATCCAAATACAGTTGGACCTCTGTATCTGCTGACCATGGTTTCAGTTTTCTGCAGTGACTGGATGAGCTTCCCCTCACTGCTGGTACCATTAGGCTTACCTGAGGCCTGGGACAGTAAGAAAATTGCAGGAAATTGAGTAAGATTTCCCATCATTTCCGTTAAATCCCATGGAATTTATGGGAAATTGAGTGCATTTCCCTGTGTTTGAATTATCCATGGTTTTTGTTAACTGCGGTATGACCGGGAAGATATCCCCCACATATATGGAGGCCCGACTGTATAATGAAATAAGTATCTGACATCTAGATGTAGCCACAGTATTTGAACAGCAGTCTGCATGACTGGTACATTAGTTTCGTCAAGCAGCAAGCAGTATCAACTGTAGGAAAAGGAACCAATATATTATAATTTAGCTGACTAGTATATGTTGCATAACATACATTGCCTGTTTATTGAAATGTGCATTTGCACACTTTTACAGCTCTAGAAACCTTTGGATTGGAGGGCAGGTTATAAACACTAACAAAAGTGTTGCCACAGGACTTGTTATATAGTGGTAACAAGAATAAATTCACTGCAGCACCCTCACATCATCCCTGTCCGCCTTCTAGCTCCATATGACTATATATAAATGTGTAAATAATGTTGTAGCACTCATTGGCAATATTTCAAACTGACACCGCATTTTCCCCCCAAAAGGGAGAAAAGGAGCAGCTTCAGGTAGAATATGATTTATGCAATAACTAATGTTGCTATATTCATCCTAACAAGACAGATGGAAAAGTAATATCAGTCAGAAAACACCAATTCAACCTGTCTGAAACAGCTGAAATAATGTAAGCTGACAGTTTAAGTTAGTATTTTGTGGAAACTTCAGAATTTATTTAGCCTCTCTTATTCTCTTTATATTCCATCTCTCAGAGAACTATTTTTAAATTAGAAATGAAGTTTCACAGAGAGTGGCACTCTAAATGTAAATTAAGGACTGAAAAATTTAAACTAGACAGTAGCAGCTCTCAGGTTCAAAAGCTGGGCGAGATCACATCTGAAAGGATGTCACCTTGTTCCTACACCAGACAAATGATACAGAGGCAACAAATTCTTCACAACATGCAAATTTTGACTCTTGTCTGTAATCATACTGATATTTCAGGTAGAGCGAAAAACTAGAGTTCCAGTTCAAAAATACAAGGAAAAAATTATTATCAAATAAATTATTCTTACAATATCCCTTAGTGCGCTCCTAAAAGAATTTTGGGGCAATTGAACAGGCAACTCACTGCTCATCATTTTCCTAATCTATAGGTCTAATAATACTGTATTTACTTATTGCCTTAGCACATGTTCCCATGCTGATTTTGTTTCATTTCAGAATCTCAGGGCTGATTAGTACATGGGAATACATGAGGATGAGGACTAAATTTGGAAGTTGAAAAACACCACAAAAGAAGTCTGTAGCAAACCATTGTTGTATTGCAAAGAAAACTATCCAGGTTTCTTTCTACCTCCTTGGTTGACTCCCCACCACACCAGTCGTCTGAGGAACCAACTGAAAACTGTCTCTCTTGGTATACATATGGATGCCAACACAAGCTTTTCCAACAAAAAAATGTATTAACAACTGTAACCTATCCATAATACATCCAAAATATCCTTACCTGTTCACAGCACTTGTATGGACAGAAGAGACAATACCTTCTAAAATCTGCAAAGGGTCTTTTCCAAATTGGCTACAATTTTCACTGTTAAGGAAAAAGAAATAATAAATATGCAGAAATATTCACTTCAGAATAAATGGTTTGGAATCCTGAAAATTTAGAATGCACAGTGTTAAAGGTGAAGGTCCAGGAGTACCATCTTTTGCACTAGAAAAATCTCAAATGGTCACAAGGACCATAGGGAGTGGGCACAGCTAGACAGAGTTACTGAACTCCTCTCCTTACTCCCTTCTCTACAACCCTACAGGATAAACATGTAGCGTCCTACTGAGGTCTCTCACACACTTCCTACTAGATCTTGAGAACATATGTATCTGTCTTGCTCGTCCTCAGAGCAATTCAACCTTATGTATTAAGCAGTTAACATTAGCACTTTTCTATCTAAACATTTTTTCTGGATAAATAAATAATTTACTCTAAGAGTACAATAGTCTTTGGCTGCTACTGCACCCTAGCAACTGAAACTAGACCTTCCAGTTCTGCATACTTTCACCGTTTATACACTGGGTCCTCTTCTGGAATAGTCTGAGTGAGTCTAAGTTCTTTTTTGCACTGGACCTTATTCTGGATTATATCCTGGAATCGGGACCTGCTATTCACACACTAGTACAGAGGCCTGGGACAGTCTTGGGTTTCTGTTTCATTCTTCTTTATCCTTCCAGCCACAGATCAACTCATTAGCAAAGTCCTGCTGATTCTTCCTGTGCAACATCTCCAAGTTTCAGTCTTTTCTCTCTTCTCTTTCTTCCAAGACTCTCATTCACACCTCAGTTATCTCCAGGCTTGACTACTGTAATCATCTTCTAATCAGCCTCCCTCTCTCCCATCTCAAACTTTAATCTCCACAAAATATTCCGTGGCTAGACTTACTTTTCAATCTCATATTACTCCTCTTTTAAAATCCTTGCACTGGCTTCCCCTTTCATACCATATTCAATTTAAACTTTTAATTCTAACCTTCAAATCCCTTCATTCTCTGGCTCTCTCCTACCTCTCTTCCCTAATATCCACCACACTCCTTCCTGTGTACCACGATCTTCCCAATCCTGTCACCTTTCTTTACCCCTGGTCCCCTCTGCCTGGTCTCATCTCCACTCCTTTTCTCTCATTGCTCCCTACTTGTGGAATCGTCTTCCCGTTCACCTCTGCTCCTTAACCTCCTTAAAAGCTTTTAAATCCCAAATAAAAACTCATTTATTTTCTGTGGCGTTCGGCCCTTGTAACTGAAGTTCCTTTTTTGCTTGTTTTAATTCCTAGTGTGCCTATCGTGATAATATGTACTATTTTAACCTTGTTATTTTAGCAATTTTAATTTTGCTTATTTGTCTTTTTTGCTCTATTGCCTTTTTAATTTTTTACGGCTTGTACAGCACTATGTACATCTATAGCGCTTGATAAATAAACTTATAATAATGATAATGATAATAATAAAAACAACAACAACGACGACGACGACGACGATGATGATGATGATGATGATACAGACTATGGAAGGTCCCACTAGGGGGCTGTCGTATCTCACACTAGCATGAAAATGGCAAAGTCCTATTCTGGGATATAACCCAGAATAAGGTGAAATGCAGAAAGGGCATAACTCTTAAGCAGGCAGATTCTCTGCTACTTTTTGAACAATCAATTAGCAAAGAACATATTTTTATGCTTTTCTTTTATTGCTGCCACAGAAAGCCCTAAAAAGAAGTGGGGGGGGGGAGAACAACCTCCCCAAAACAATATTTGGCATTAAGGGTCCAATACTCATATGTAGGGTGATACAAAAGAGATGGAATGAGATATACTGATATAGGAATGCTTGAATTAGCTTGGGATATACAAGTCTGGGTAGCTGGCAATTGCTATGGAGGACTGGAACCATGGAAGGGACGGAGCACAGTGGGAAGCAAGCAAGTGTGTACCTTGCTTCATTTTCCTTGTGCTCACCTTGTCTCTGATGTTGAAGGGGGGGGCTTGCCAAGTAAAACAACTGACAGTGATTCAATTTCAGCAAATCTAAGCCCTGCATGTGCCTGTTCACAGCATGATATTTCATTGACTTCCTTGCCTCCACTTAAAGTTGTGCACAAAATATTTATATAGAGAGCAGGAAGGGTCAGTCCCATCTCTAGCATGGAGAAAGCCACCACTAGAACTCCTACCACCTCTCTCTTCCATTGTGAGTAACCTGCTCTTGGGCTAGGAGAAACAAGTAAGCATCTACTCAGAGGTTAGCAGTGACCTTTAAAGCTTTTTAAAATTCCAGCTTAGACAAAAGGCTTTTGCAGAGGTATAGATCACTTATTCTTTAAGAGATGAAGCTCAGTGATATCACCAGAAATATAATAAATGCTATAAAGTATTAATTTATATTGCACATAAAGATCTGGCAGAACAATCCTGTTGGTAAGAAACAAGTCTCTCTGATAAGTGGAATTTATTTCTACATAAACATATGTAAGATGGCAGTGCAAGTGTCTGACTACTCTACCAAGTACGAAACTCATACAAAACGTGGAGGATGATTTAGATAAGAGTCCCCTCCCTGGTTTCCTAGAAAGTCATGGCAGAAAGTTGGCAAACAACAAGTTGTCAATCATCTCCTTTCTAAGTTGCAGTCTGTAATATTATACCCAGATGGCTTATATATCTGAACAAGTCTTTTGGATTCTAAAGACTACTTTTTCAGTCTCTTCTTTGAACCATCAAAAATATTTGGCTTTCAGGTGTCAGAATCTGGATAGATGTTGGAAGTCTTGCAGATTATCTTAAAAGGGCCTAAAGCTTGTCAGGGATTGCAGTACCATTGCCCTTGGTACTAACTTTTCAGAGTTTCTCTTATTATCAGTCCCTTCTCCATAGTTTTGTATTGATATCTACAACTGTTGATACTTGTGTTTAATTGATTTTCACTTTTTTTTGTTTTATTTGCACACTGTAATTTTAAATACCTTGGTGGACTTTTTATACATTTTGATTCTGGTCTGTGACCATACAAATAAACTCAATGCTTCAACTTAAAAAAAGAGAAGCTTTTAGTACTGCACTCCTTGCAAAAGGCGGTACTCTGCAGAGTCAGATCTGGAAAAAAGAAAAAGCCCTACTTGAAGAAATCTTACTTGAGCAAATAAATACCTGCTACAAACTTAATCTAACTTATCCCTTAAGATGCCTTCTCCAATCTAAAGTTGTAAATACAAGGGCGAGCAATAGCCACACCTCAGTTTCTATACTGATCATAAGATGATGTTGTTCATATTCTCTGCCCTTCTTCCAATCAATTTGCTTTGAATTTGTTATGGATCATTTCTCCATAAACACTCTGAAAGGCACTACCTTGTTTGCTCATTCACAGATTTGGGCTCCCACAATTTTCTACTGTGCAAGAAAGTTCGGGACAAACTCAATGGCTCCATCATATGTATGTCCATCTAATTTTTACAGGCATTCCTTCATTAGAGGAAAAGAAAGCATTCTAAGTAGCTGTTGGATATGACATAGAAACTTGACCTTTTAGGATTCTTAATTAGAATAAATTTTCCACTTCACAAATTCATCTCCGAAGCACATGGGGCCTTAGGGGTGTGGAAGAGAAGACAACAGACTCATTGATTATCTCACTACGAGGATAAATTCTTTCTCTTTAAATAAATAAAAAATTATTTCCAGATTTCATTAAAAAACTTAATTACAGTATATAATTTGGCTCATTCTTTTCTCAAGACTTGCCCTGCATTTGTTCATCTTTACTCCTTCTGCGAAGAGCAATATGATAGTTGGAAGCTCCCCCTTTGAAGTGAAATGAAGGAGGCACCAAAGTGTGCTTAAACAGGTTCTCAGAAAATAAATGAATTAATGAATAAAGGTTTAACTACTTTAAAGAGTAGATTTATGGCCCAGACTCACTGACTCCTAACTAATGGAATCTTGTGTGTCTCTGAGGCCTTAACAATTGCTATTTACAATAGATACCAGTTAGGTTAATATTATTTAAGAATATCTGAAAATGCACTGCCATTAGAACTAAAGTGAGAGTTTCAGGGAATAATGTGACTCACCTTAAAGCATCTATTACTTTATTTACTGCTGCCATTACTATATCTTTAGGTGAGAATCCAAGATTTCCAACTGCAATTTCCAGTAACTTCTGTATCATATCCAGGGGTTGTCCATCTATACACATAGTTACAGCCTGCTCATGGATCTTCTCCTTTTCTGACCGCGATAGATCATACTGACGCCCATATTCCTGCAGTAAACTCTGTTAGAAGAGATTTTTTTTCTTTTGTAAAACAACCCATACGGAACAACCTATACCTCCCCTGCCCCAAGGGATTTATAATCAATAGGTTGAGCATTCATGAAAGCCCTACTTTAGAAGTCCCATCAATTACACTGTTAATGAAGCAGCTTAAAAACTTTGCAAGAACTTCAAGAATGTAAAAGAAATCAAATAAAATCACGCTACATGTAGGGATGTATTCTGGCAACAATATAGAAATTGTTTGCCACTAATTTCATATAGGGAGGCACCAAGAATGGAATCTGGCAGCTTCTGCATGCAAATTAGATGCTCTGACACTCAATACGTAGGAGTAGAATTAGATAAGATACATAGCAATTACTAAAATAAATAACCCATCGATAAGTGTTTATTGGTCTGTTTACTGAAAGAATGATTCACTGAGATGTCCTCAGTGATGTGAGGAATAAGATTATTCTGAATGCTTAGGGACATTTCCAGTTGTTATAACTTCTCTGCCAAGGCTCTGATCTCATGAGATTTGTACACTGTTACAATGAATGCTCATAAGTGTTCCCCATCCCTAGGGAACCAGACAGGAATTAAAATAAATAAAGTAGGAGGATGAACAATTACAAACCAAGTTGTGTTAATCCCAGCATGATCCTGTTTATACATAGCTGAGCATACACTATCAAGCCTACTGTATTGCAGAGGTAGAAAGAGGACCAAATCACTCAAATTTGCAAGGAATTACATGCTACAATTCAAAATACCCAAACTGAAGTTTCAAGACTGTCTCCTTGCTTTGCTATTTTGGAATAGATTCAGTCATTCCTGTCTACAGTCGAGGACAAAATCCCCAAAGCAGAACCTGTTTTGGATTCATAGCAGCCTTCCTTGTTTCTGTATAATCATGCATTCTTCTCCTGACTTTTTTATATGATAGCTATTAAATAATTTTGTGTGGTGATGTTTTTTTCTCTTCATATACTTTTTGAATTTAATAAATTTTTACTATCAGACCCAGTAAAAAGTTACAAATTAGAATTTGATTCCCACCAAAGGACAATAATCAGCATACTAATAATTAAATATTGATTTTCTAATCTATTCCAGTACATTAACCCAGAAGGCTCATATGAAAAGCACTATCCTTCTAGATTTTATGTTATGATTATAACATTGTCAACCACTTTATAATCTCTTACTTTGAGTTTATTTTCATATTTGCAATGATCAGCTACCTTACTCAAGAATATTCTTATCAACAATGGAGTCAAATCCAGAGCCACATTAGAGCCTTGACTAAGGACACTAACTGTGGAACCTGGAAAATCCTCCAGAATATTCAGGAACGGTTTATGTAGGACACATCAAATGGTTCAGGGAAATTTTGGATCTTTACAGTATGCTGGCATTTCCCCAGGAATCCCTTGGTACTGCATCAGTAACAGCATCTAGGATCTCACCCAGGCCAGTCTTTCATACTCTTCTCGGCCCCTGTGTGCAACAAGCTCCCACATGTTACTACCAATTCAATGTCAAAGAAGCTTCACCAGATGTTTGGAAAAGTCCCACCATGTCAAAATAGTAATATCGTGCAGAATTTCCCATACTTTCTTTAGGCCACCTTAAGAGGATATTGAGGCTATCTGGCAGTACCATCACAATGTCGGCAAGATGCCGGCATTTTTAGCTTGTCTAGAACCTTCCTGAGGAAAGGTAGGATTTTGATAGTCAAGGGGAAGACCAACATGGAAACTAACCAGCCACTAGAAAACATATGAGAGAAAGGGACACTCAAGTTATGCCAAGCTTACCCCCGAGCCTTAAGACATGCTGTGCTTAAGACACTATGATTTATATACCTCCAGAACAGTATCTTTAGGATGAAGTAGTAATCTTTATTTCATAAGAAAAAATATACTGTAAAAGCTCAAGATTTTGAAATTTCATTATACTATATTTTTGTGAAAACAAAATTAACTCCAGTCAGGATCAATTGTGTTTAAGTTGTAGGAGCTGTCCAGAAGTATTCTTTCTGAGGTATTTATGAAGAAAACTGGTAGGCTCACTTAAATTGAGGCATAACAGATAAGGACCATTTTTGCTGATTTTTCAAGCAATGTTAGACAGTCTGTGTTGTTTCAAACAGCTGCAATACCCCCTCTACCATATTTCTTGCCGTTGCAGAACAGGGATGGGTGCAAAATGTTTGTCACCTTTGCAACTTGTACAAATTGTGAAGGTTTGAAACTTCGCATTTGAATCAAATATTGCCTATATTCGAAGACTGCCCTCCACATGCAAAGCAAAAGCTTTTGTGTCTTCATTTGAAGTTTTGGAGTGGATTTTATCAGAATTGGAATAGATTTGGAGGGGCAACTGGCGATGGCAGGGATTCGAAGCGAATCAGAATCCTAGCACATCCCATTTGCTTTGATATGAAGCGAACGGGAGGGGGGAAATTGTGTACATCACAGAAGATCCCACAACTGTCTGAGATAGCTCAGAGAAAAATACAGGTCATCAGAATATACTAGCAAAAATCCTTCTGCAACCAGAAGGGATAATTACCACTAATGCATTGTTCTAAAAAGGTATACCACATTGTAAGCTAAGCAACTTTAAGCTTGGTCTTCAGATGAATAAATGGTGGACATGACGCCTGAGAGATATCTCAAAGGTGTGGCCAGCTGCACGACCGCGGAAGAACTGAGGAGCCCTGCAGTTGGCAGTTGGAGAGAGAGAAAATTCTGCAGGGCTCCCCCTGGCGGTCGTGGTCAGCTACAGCCACTGGAGATAACCCACAGTGAGTCTGCTCTATCCGTCGGGGAACTGCACTGGTGTCTATCTTACTTCTGGACCCAGTTTTTAGCATTGATTCTCAAAGACTTGAATGACTTGGTATCCAAAGTCTAAAGGGCTGCCTCCTCCCAAACAGGCCTGCCTGTCACTTGAGATCTTGCAAAGAGGTCCTCTTTGTAATGGCACTCCTTTCTAGGGTGTGCACGAATACAATTTTTGGGATTTGATTCAAATCGAATATCTGAGATTTCAAAGCGATTCAAATGTTCAAAATCTGAATGCACTCATTCAATTTGATTAGAACACATTCAAATCTACTCATGTGAATTTTTGATCTGTATTTGCAAATACGAATATTGACAACATTCATATGTGCCCATATGCATCCATACCCATCCCATACCGATCTGCACCCATCTGTACGCATCCTGTATTTATCCAGTATGCATCCCATTTTTGTCCCATGTGTACAGATGCGGGAACGATGAATACGGGCAAGTACGCATCGAGTATATATCCATACACATATGAATGGCCAAATAATTTGTTTGAATGATACAAAAAATTGAATTTTGTTTGATTGTTTAAATTCAAATTTATAGACATTTGATTTGAATCTGAATGTCCAAAGTGGAACAAATTTGATCGAATTTCAAATGTAACTAAGCCTGGAGGGGCTGGGGAGCTGGCAAAACTTTTGAAGATATGCTCAGACAAAAAAATCTGAGAAAAATTCAGGGGCATCAGCACATATGGGGATGCCTCCTGATATCCCACACCCCTTGGGGAATTTTGAGAGGAGAAAGAGCCTACCACTATCTTCCGATGACATGATTGAAGATAGTGAAGGTGAAGAATAAGATGCACTCGACAGACTACACAGGTTGTCTCAATGTGGCCAGCTGCTCGACTGAGGACGAACTGGAGACCAACGAGGAGAGACAAGGAATTTAATCTGGTTGGTCTCCCACTATTGGTCATGGTCAGCTGGCACATTAGGACATTACCCTATGTAAGTCTGCATACATCCGACTGAGAACAGAGGTGGCCTTTTCTGTAGTATCTCCTCAGAAAGAATCTCCCCTCAGAAATATGCCAAGTATCTCTACTAATTAGTTTTCAGCATTTGAGAACATTTCCTTCCACACTCCTTCCCACTTGGTTTTAGTATATTTTTATTTTGTTCTTGATGTAGGGTGATATAAAAATCAACAGATAAACAACTTGCTTCTAATACCTCACAAGGTCATGGAATTATTGCCCAACTCTCTTGGAAATGTCAAAATCAGCCATGCTGTTTGTCACAACTACCCAAAGCAAGCAATACTCAGAAATGCTATTAATTTCAACCCTTGCAAAGACCATTAGAAACAAATTGAGATGGTTGTTACTAGAGAATAGATCTTCTTTGTAGTGACACTAACTTGTATAATCTTGATTTGATTAGAAAATATTTTAATATTTACCTGGTCACTGTTTTTCAGGAAGGAAATAAAGCTATGGCTAAGTGTTTCCAGGTGGGCAAGAGACTGCTGTAGATGATTCAGAACATCTTCATATGTAGTTTGCTTATTAATCACATCTTCTGGGCAGTCCCCCTCAGGGGTCCTTTTCCCAGCTTTCTCTGCAATGTGTTTTAGTGACTTAATAGCCTTCTTTGTCATCTCTAATCTGGAATCAACTGACAGCTGAAAAGAGATAATGCACATTTCAACACAGAGTGGCACAGACACCTATAATGCAAGGGGCACCGGAATGCACAGAAATTGGTGGCAGGAGTAGCAGCAATGCAAAAACACTGATTAAAGAATTGTCTTTTAAAGAACAAGAATGTGTTAAATATAACAGATAACGGAAAAGAAAAGCCTCGCTACTTAAAAATAGCTCTTTCTTTCAAAATTCTAATCCCATGCTAGTTCTTTTGACACCAACATTTTCTTGATTGATTCCATTATCCAATCTTAGAAGTTCTTCTTTTAAAAACCAAACACAGAGGTTCTCCTAAAGCATAATGGTACATAACAGCCTTTGTACCCTTCAAGTGGTTTAATAAATTCCTTTGAAGCTACTGGCTAGAAATTTTCTATTTCTGATTTGATTTTTAGTTTGGGTTTAAATATGTAACAAACAAAATGGGAGGCAGTAAAAGCCCTATGCATTACTTCCCCCACCCACGCTACACTACATCCAGCACTAAGGAATAACCTTATTTCTAGGCAGCGACACAATGTGACTTTTATTATGTGTCCATGAAAAGCAATTGCATATTCTGTTATTTTATAGAAGAACACAGTTCGAGGGGTGGAGTGGAAGGAAAAGGATGGACTACACAGAACCATAAAAAGTTGGCTCAAATATACAGTCTACAAATTATAGCCAGAAATATAAGAGGCAAGGGTATATTGCAGAATATTTCTCAGGTTTAACCCTGCTTCTAAATCTTAGAACTATGTTCTGCAGCAAATAGTGAAATACAGTACGTTGGATGAATTGTTCCCCTCAGATCATGAAAGAAGACATTTTTCAAAATAAGAGTGCTGTTTTCTATAAAATAGGGTACTGGGCAGCACCTGTTTTCAACTCCATTGAAAAGCAATACATTTGTGTTGGTAGAAGATCCACCTGCCATTGCTCAGACAAGGAAGTCACTACTCCTAAGCCAGCTCACCAGTCCTCAACTAATACAGGAGGCATTTGGTTGAGGGGATCTTTTAAAAAGGACAACACTGGTTTTTGTTTTGTATTTCATATTGCGAGAATTTAATACCACAAGTAAAAGAATGAAAGAGCTGAGGATAATGGTGGCTGTATCAAGTGACTCGAAGGCCAAGCTAGGGCCCCTATTTGCTCATGGGGCTACGGCCAGTCACTGCCACTCAGCCTGACCTGCCTCATAAGCTTGTTGTGAGACTAAAGTGTAGGGAGGAAAAGCAAATACCACGTACCACCTCGGATTCTATATAAACGTAATAAATGAGTAGGTAAAGAAATGAGACACCAAGTTGCATCCAGTGTTCTTTCTGCAGGTAGAATTTTTTCTTCCATTATTCAAAGTGAGTGAGATCCAAAATATGAACTATGAGAAGGATTTGGGGGATGATTCAGGAATCATCTATTTGCCTGAGGAATGGCTGTAGTTCCATGGTAAAGCAAACACCCCAGAAAACAGAGGGTTGTCAGTTTGATCCCCAGCCTAACCTCAGAAGTAGGAAATGGCAAATCAGTTCTGTAGTTAATGCTACAAGAAAATGTGCCCATGGAGCTGCCCACACACTCAACTAGAAGTTGACCATGTCTTGGTAGACAACAACAGGTCACCTGGCGCTCATTTTAAAGTGTTCCCTAATGCACAAGAGCAGCTTCTCTAGAAACACACTGCTCCTACAATGTGGAGAAACTAAATGAAATTCCTTTTCTTCCTCAAGAGAAAAAGCACCAAACAGGAATGCTGGACCCAAGCCCTTACATTCTTTTTATACTCCAGTCTAATAAACTAGATGTAGATTACACACTACACACACACACACGCACACACCTCTCCCTCTTTCTTTAATACATTAAAAAACTCAAACTCATTCTGATGCAGATGACAGCATTATGCACACTGTTGGAGGGTTTTTGTTGGCTGCTAAGGGAGAGCAAAAGAACCTGACATTCTCTGAAGTCAGAATGATCTTGTGAGATGAGATTAGGTTATCTAAAGAAAGAATACTAGAATTTTAATTCCATTTAATAGTGCATTGCTTTCTACTGTGATAAGTTTTTATTGCTATCAAATTTATTACAGCTCTCTCAATTTACTAAGCTTTTCTGAAACAAAACAAAAAATACACCTTCCTTAATGCACATTTTTAAAAAGCAGGCTGGCTGTTTAACCAGTCTCATTTAAAAATGGATAGAAGAAAAGTCAAATTCTGTTTTAGTACACGGAAATGTAAGGAGACTTTCACTTCTTTGCTTAACACTGAAAGACATTTACTTATTGCCTGTATAAAATCACACCCACACCATGAGCTTCCATACCCTGATGGAAAGCAGTGTGTTCAAACAATGTCACATCATACGGTGCTTTAGAGTCCAAAGAACAGGCTTTGCTTTGATTTACACACACTCACTCATTTGATGAAGTTCACTAGCACAACATTAGGACATTCTCGCTTGTAACTTCTGAATAAACAAAATTTGAACACATAATCTTAATCATGTTTTTTTTAAAAAAAAATAAGGTCTCCCACAGATGCTAGCTTACAGCAAACTGTGGCTGATGTAAGCTGGAAATAAAAGCCTACAGGCTCTGTGTCATAGATGCACTAGAGTTGGAAAAGAAGATGCCAAAGTTAAAGGTTGTTCAAATTGCTGTTTGAGGGCATTTCCTTTACTTCACAGAAATAACTGGACAGCTCATTAGATTCTAGACAAAAATATGAAGGCAATGCTTGGCCATGGTCATCCCTTCAGTCTATTTTCATATCTGACTGCTTGCCCCTTTCCTTTTTTAATATGTTTTATTTGTGAACTTTCCACCTTCCATTTGGACTTTCCTGAATGGAAAGTCCAGAAATAAAAGACATAGAAATGAAAAGATGTGAGCTGACAGACCTGAATATAGACTGAAGGGCCCTGGTTACCCCAGTGTGAGACAGGACGTCCTATTCATAATTCGAACTGAGGTCGTACCAGTTCTGTTTACATGTAGATCGTTACAGGTGGTCCTCAGCCCATCCTCGCTCCAGGCTGCATTGCTCACATATTTCTCTGCGATTGACTTGAGTCTCCTCCATGGACCTCTTGGCTCTCCATCCCTTTTGCTTCATCAAATCTATTTCCTTTCTTATTGGATGCTGTTGTGTCACTCAAGGGAGGTGAGGGTGTGTGTTTGTGGTTCTTTTTTAAGCCTTGTCCAGCACCTCCATGCCCCCCTTCCTTTTTATGTGCTTTTTTTGTGCGATTAGTTTTTTTTTTTAAAAAAAATAAGTTTGCAGAAAAACGCTAGATAGAGGAATCATACACATAAACACCCTTCCCTAGGTATTGAATGAAAGAAAAGACTGGACCCCACCACCACAGCACAGTTGTGCTGAGGAAGAGAAGATAGCCTGGCATGCCAGGATGGGCTGAGTCCTCTGGAAAAGAGGACTCTGGTTAAAACAATCTAACAGGGGTAGGCCAGCTCAGAAAACAAACTGAATAAAAATAATGTGAGTAACATGACCTGAAGACGACCTGAAGTTGTCCTAAATTAAAGGTGCGACCAGGGCCAAGAAGGCTGAAAGTGAAGGTGTGACCCCAGCCCTTGAAATAAATGAAAACAAGAGATGTTTACATTATACAGTAAAATTAACTGGAAAGTCTTTTTTTGAGGAGGCCAGAAAGATAGGAAGGACCTTTGATTCTATACCTATCTTATCTCTAAGGGTACCTCCAGACTCAATCTAAAACCCACAATTCTCCTGGCCCTGTAATTATGGCATTCCCAATATATGGGTTAGTCAAGTGAATACCTGCAATGATGTAAGGTTTTGCATAATCTTACTCTGTGTCTGCCAGAAGCTCTTGAAATAATTTTGTTTCAAGCCACAGGAAGCCAAATCAGTGTGTGAAAAATAGCAAAAGGAAGTGGGTAGGTGCTTGGGTGACTTCTATTATCATGAAGAGAAATGATTTGGAGAGCTGCTGGCAGACGTGCAGATAGCTTCTCCGGTCTCGTAAAGGGCAGGAAGAAGCAAGGGAAGGATTTTTTATTTTTTAGATCCCACATTCCCTCTTGTGAGAGTCAGCCTAAGAGATGCGATTTTTTTTCACTGATTCATCCTTCATTATACATCCTATGAAAATGTGCTCCAGGGAATTGTCACATAGCACAAAAAGCAGTGTAAGACGTTTCTTCCATTTCTGGAAAGACCCAACTAATTATCTCAGTTGCACAGCATGAGTAATAACCAAAGATTAAGAGTCAACAAAAATCACCCTGAATAGCGGGCGGCATGACAATCTAGCAATTCTGCTCATTCTTCACTTCTAGAATACTTCATGTAGATAATTTGGAATTTGCTCCTACTCTATGTCATATATTTAGGGATTAGCTCCTACTCTATGTCATTGCTAATTTCTGAATTAAAAGTCCATTCTAATGAAGAAAACCTTTAGAACACTTTAAATGCAATTTACATAATGTAATTGTAAAGTTACTTTTTACCTTTGTGACAGCCTTTGAGGAAAATGTAATTTCATCCATGAAATTGATAATATCTCCTGGGTGAAGTCTATCAAAATACTTAGCACAGATATCATAGGACTGTATCCATTCAGGTATAGTTTCTGGAACTTTTTTAATAAGATGGGGATCCCCATCCCAGAAGAGCTTTTTTATCCAAATGGCATAGACGGAGCTTGAGGAAAGCATTTTCCCATCTTTGTCTGGGATTTTAGGAGCAAGCTTAGAAATAGAAAGGATATTTTGACTTGTGAGGACAGGCTCCAAAGCTTCCAGAGGGCTCACATTTTCTTCTGTGAGCTTTTTATAATTGAGACCTATTGGCAGAAAAAGATGAATAAAAATCATGAAAATTATTTTATGTACCACATCTAATATAATAACAATTCTTATTTATGGATATCAGAATCCAGAAACTTTCATGTTAGCTATCGCAAGGAAAGTCTGCATTATGTAGATACAATACACAACAGGAAGGGATACAAAGTTCAGTATATCTTATGCATGCTTGCCAAGAAATAAATCCACTAGATTCAAAGGGGATTAACACTTAGTTAATGGCACATAAATGCAAACTTGTATATTTCCATAGGTTTTACCTAGAGCAGTGATGGTGAACCTTTTGAGTTCAGTGTGTCAAAATGCACAAAAAACCCTAGCTTAACCCGTGTGCTATGTCAAATGTCGAAATATTCATAATTTTGTAATATTTGTAGCTCTAGTTAAAAAAATGTTATATTTTTGATATACCATATTTTCTGGCATATAAGACGACTGGGCGTATAAGAAGACCCCCAACTTTTCCAGTTAAAATATAGAGTTTGGTATATACTCACCGTATAAGACGACGACCCTCGGTGTATAAGACGACCCCCAACTTTTGAGAAGATTTTCCTGGGTTAAAAAGTAGTCTTATATGCCAGAAAATACAGTATGTATTTATTGAAAGCAAAAACAAATAGGTCTTTACATAAGTGATTTTTTAATTGCTGAATTTCATGTGCTAAATCTTCAATGGAAGGTTGGTATTTCGTACACTTCAAGCCCAAGCAAGTGCTACTAACTTCATCTGCCAGTTGGTTTCTTTTATTGGTTTTGATATTATTTAACACTGAGAAGAAGGTCTCGCAAAAGCACAGAGAGGGAAAAATTGTGAGTAAAGCCATCGCTGCTGCATGCAGGTCTTCAGTCTTCTGGCTGCTGGGAGCACAGACACACTGTGCATGACCTGGCAGCACGATGATCTGATTCCATTGTGCCTCGTATGCTAGACACAGACCAGTATCTTGTAGGCTGTAAGACAGAAGCAGCCTGCAGCCTACAAGATACTGAATGGCAACAATGTACCCAGGTGCTGGAGTGATAATGTGTGTCACCCAAAAGGGCTTGGTGTGTCACCTGTGACACGCATGTCATAGGTTAGCCATCACTGACCTAGAGTATAAAAAAGTATAATACTAGGTGGGATAGTTTCATCCATTTTGATGCCCAAGTTGATCTCACTCCTAATAAAAGTTATGAATTAGCACTATTTAATTGAATGAATAAACTTTATTATTTTTCCTTCTTTAATAAATTTTATACATATTAAAAACATAGATTAGATAATATATATAGGGTGACACAAATAGCATATAAAACAAAATCATATATACATATAGTTCAATCATTAATCCTATTACATAAAATGGATAAGGGAGTCAATGAGGCTGGACTAGGAGAGGCATTCACTAAAAAAGCTTGCCAGACCGTGAGATAATTTAAGCCCTATGAATAATGTTGCATTTTTAATACATATTAGCCACATACTCCAATTTGGCAATTTGGCAAAGTGTGACATACCAATGAACTTTCTTGATTAGTCATATATGACCGCATCAAGTTATATAAAACATACAAGGATAAAAACAAAAATAAAATAAACCTGATACAGCCATATATGACTAATCAATAAAGTTTCTTCATTTCTTCATTTGTTTTGTTTGTTCATTCATTTACTCACTCATTCACTAACTGACTCACTCACTATTTAATTGTATCATTTAATTATTTCTTTTCAGAATTCCCTAATTAACTGTTTCTAATATAAAAGAAACTGAAATGTAGAAATATAGAAATATTCTTTTTCTGGCAATTTTTCTCAAATTTGTTTTTTTGTAGTTCTAATGAATAAAAGTTCACTTCAAAGAAAACAAATTTACTGTTCTCTTGTATGCCATCTCACAGATCCTCCGAGCTCTTTGGCTGGAAATTTAGAGGAGGAGGATGTTGTTTGGTACCAGTGATGTTGCCTCCAGTATGCAAGAGGAAATGTGGGATCTAAAGAAGAACTGGGAATTGTCTCTTGCCATCCTCACCCTTGCCAGGCACAAGAGCTATTCCCAGATTTACCTTGACATCTGAGAGTAATGTTTGTGGTCACATTGTCAGTTGCACCCAGAAGCCAGCCAAACACCCACCTACTTCCCTTTGTCATTTTGTCCACACCTGGCTGGCTTGTGGGAGCCCCAAATGACATAAGCATGAAAGCAACTCATCAGCTAACTAAGTAAGAATATCTGCTATGGGGAACCCTGAATAATAACTGAGTTTTTCCTAATAGTAATATTACAAGTTGATAGGTATGGCATTCCCAGTATGGGTGGCTGTTATTCTGTGTCTGGATGCAGCCTGAGTCCAGCTCACTCTTGTGACCACATGGACACATCCGTGAAGTATTTTTGGCTGTACAGAACTGCTTCGCCATTACCTTCTTTGGGGAAAATGCTGTACATTCTTCTGGGGAGATGCTAGATATCAGACATGAGACCCTTAGTTTTCCAGGTAACTGCACAACCACTCCTTCAGAAGCGACAAATGGGTTTAATTAGATGGGAAGTATTTTGTCTAATAGAAGAAGAAGAGTTGGCGTTTTTACTCTGCTTTTCTCAGCCATTTAAGGGGACTCAAAGCGGCTGTCAAAGCTTTCTATCTTCTCCCCACAACACAACACCCTGTGAGGTGGGTGGGGCTGTGAGAGCTCAGAAGAGAGCTGTGACTCGCTCAAGGTCACCCAGCTGGCTTCATGGAGAAGTGAGCAATCAAATTTGGTATTCCCAGATAAGAGTCCGGCTCCCTAACCCAGTGGTTCTCAACCTTCCTAGTGCTGCGACCCCTTAATGGAGTTCCTCACGTTGTGGAGACCCCCAACCACAGAGCAGCTGGGAGGTGGGAGGGAAGGGTGGCAGGAGACCCGTCGTGACCCCTCTGAAAGGGTAATTTGACCCCCAGGTTGAGAACCACTGCCCTAACCACTAGATTTGATGATACAAAAACATCACAATTAGGTCTTGCTTGTATGATCAATTTATACCGCCAAACTATAGGAAGTCCTAGAATATAACTTTGACACTTACTGCTGATTAGTTTACATGTATAAAACATGTATAAAAAATCAGATTTATGGATTCAAAATTTTGTGTTGTGCATTTTTTGTTAACAGGAATATCTCATTCTCACTACATATTCCAATGTGTTGTTCACTGTACCCTACATTACTGGGTATTCTCCTTATTTATATACTGTACAGATTTGGGGTGTTTTTCCACTTAGCACTAGAGTACCCATTAAGGACCCACTAATATATCCCCCAGGGCATTCAGGAAATGCTCAGATTCCATACGTTTCCAGGGGCGGACCTTCTCAATAGGTCCCACGTCCCCTCCGAGAGGAGCTGTCACCAGCGAATGGTTCGTCCATGACAAGGGGCTGACAGCCAACTGTCCTATCGATGGAGGCAATTGTACTCTAGTGCTAGTGGGGAAAAAAACCCCTTGTTTCACTAATATATAAATATGAAAACCTATAACTTAGTTTAAGATATGTGATTATAGTTCTTAATCATTTCTTACTACAACATTTAGAGCTTTTTTATAAGTGCTTTTATTACCAAAATCTTCGCAGTATATATAACTTCCAGACAGCAGATATATAGGCAAAGAACTTTTGATGGTAAAAAGCTGCAATATGCCCTCATTCTCAAAACTATATCAAATAAAGATAATAGCTAAACTGTTCCTTAAATTTATCACACGTTCTCAACTATTCAGAAGACATTAAATACACACACACACACACACAATTTATATCCTGCCCTATACCCTAAGGCAGTGATGGACAACCTATGACACGTGTCACAGGTGACACGCCAAGCCCTTTTGGGTGACACACCTGGTCACCCTGGCACCTGGGCGTGCAGTGCTTGCTTGTTCTTGAAGTGTGCGAAATACCAACTTTCAATTGAAGATTTAGCAAACGAAATTCAGCAACAAAAGTCATTAATGTAAAGAATTATTCGTTTTTGCTTTTAATAAAATACATATATCAAAAATATAACTTTTTTACTAAAGCTACAAATATCACAAAATTATGGGTATTTCTAAAAGTGACACAGCACCCGAGTTAAGCTAGGTTTTCTTGCGAATTTTGACACACTGAGCTCAAAAGGTTAGCCATCACTGCCCTAAGGTCTCAGGGTGGGAACAGCATTTACAAACAGACCTATTTAAAATAGAGCCATATATATAAAACAGTACAAAACAATAATATCTGTGGAGGTGGTAAACTGTGCAACATTTAGCCAAAGGCTAGAGCAAAGAGGTGCATCTTCACCCCCTTCCTGAACATATACAGTGAAGGGGCCTGACGCACCTCAAGGGGGAGGCTATTCCACAGCCTGGGGGCCATTACTGAGAAGGCCTCTCTTGGGTGCCCACCCATCTTACTATTGAGGGTGGTGGGACAATGAGGAGGGCCTCCCCTCCAGATATTAGGGCACGGGAAGGTTGCTATGGGAGAAGGCGTTCAGATATTTGGGGCCCAAGTCATTTAGGGCCTTATATGTTAAAGTTAACACTTTGAATTGGGCTCGGTAGCAAATCGGCAACCCGTGCAGCTCTTTTAAGACCAGTGTGATGTGCCAGCTGTCCCAGTCAGCAACCTTGCAGCTGCATTCTGCACTAGCTGCAGTTTCCAAACCATCTTCAAGGGCAGCCTCATGTAGAGTGCATTGCAATAGTCCAATCTAGAGGTTACAAGGGCCTGGATGACTGTGGTCAAGTCGTCTCTGTCCAAAAAAGGCTTAAGCTGATGCAACAATCGTAGCTGGGATAGGCACCCCAAGCCATCTTATCCACCTGAGCTTCAAGCACCAGTGCTGAGTCCAGGAGTACCCCCAAGTTACGTACCTGTCCCTTCCAGGGCATTGTGAACCTGTCAAGGATAGGGTATTTCCCAACTACACAGACCCAAGACCTGTGACACAAACCACTTCTGTCTTGTTTGGATTCAGCTTCAATTTTTTTGGGCCCCATCCAGCCCATTACTGCCTCCAGACACCTGTCAAGCACTTCAACTGCCTCTCCTGATTCAGATGGCACAGAGAGATAGAGCTGGGTAACATCTGCATAGTGATGACACCTCACTCCAAATCTCCTGATGATCTCTCCCAGCAGCTTCATATAGATATTAAATAACATGGGAGATAAGACTGACCCCTGGGGAACCCCAAGAGTGAGTTCCCATGGCATTGAATCAGTATCTCCAATAACCACAATAATCAGTTCTGGAGACAGGAAGAAAACCAATGCCAAGCACTGCCTCCCACTCCTAAACTCCATAGCCTCTCCAAAAGGATACCATGGTCAATGGTATCGGGAAAGCTCCTGAGAGGTGCAGGAGAACTAAAAAGGTGGCATTCCCCCTGTCTCTCTCTCAGAGAAGGTCATCAACCAGGGAGTTTCTGAGCCATAACCAGGCCTGAAGCCAGATTGAAATGGGTCTCGATAATCAGATTCTTCCAAGCATGACTGCAGCTGAACAGCAACAGCTCTTTCCTAAAAAAGGTATGTGAGCTACCAGTTGTTGCAATACTTGTTTAGATCTTCTGCATCCAGAAAAGCTCTCTTCAGGAGGGGGCATACCACAGCCTGTTTAAGGGCCAGTGGAACCACCCCATCCCTCAGAGAAGCATTCACCACTTCCTGATTCCACCCGTTCATACCTTGCCAGCTAGTTTTTATCAGCCAGGATGGGCAAGGATCCAGAGAGCATGTTGTTGGCCGCACTCCCGCAAGTAGCTTGTCCATGTCCTCAGGCCGGAATAAGTGAAACTGATCCAAAAGAATCGGACCAGATGGTTCCCTGGATGCCTCCCTAGATGTCCAATTGTGACATCTAATCCCCTACAAATCTGAGTGACTTTGTCCTCAACATGCTTTGCAAAACTGTCACAGCAGATATTACATGGCCCTGGCTCGCACTTCCTCGAGCCCAATTTTATAAGCCCATTTACTACTCTAAAGAGCTCTGCTGGATGGCTACTTGAGGACACAATAGTGGCAGATAAAAAAAACTACTTTTTGCTGTCATCGCCGCCATCACCGCCACATGGTAGGCACGATAGTGTACTTTAACCAGTGTTCAGTCAGATTCACCTCCAGATTTACGCCACCTGCACTCTAGCTGTTGACCTTCCTGTTTCATGGCCCATAGCTCCATGGAATACCAAGGAGCTTTTTGAGTACTACAAGAATTCCGTGGACACTTGGGGGCAATCATGTCAATAGCCCTGCTCATCTCCTGATTCCAGAGAGAGACCAGAGCTTTTGACAGGAGCACCAGTCATGCCAATCAGAAAATCCCCCAGGGCATTCAGGAAATGCTCAGACCTTCTCAATACGTCCCACATCCCCTCATAGGGGAGCTGTCACTGAGCTGTTGTACCACTTGATCTTGTTTTTTCAAAAAGCATACAAAAAGTGCACCTTCACTTTCACTTGCATAGAGTCTGCCAGCACTGATAGGGGTTAACATCACATTTTGCTAATGACACAGAAAAACGAAGCTAGTATTTACAAAATAAGACTGGAATTGCAAACCATGCATACCTGGTGCAACTGCCTTGAATTTTCTCAGTAGACGTACATGAGTTTCAGGTCTGATGGTGTATTTCACAGATTCAGGACAGGCACAGTTCTCAAGAAGAGTGAAGTAATACAATAAACGCTGGTGGTCTTGAGACTCAATTGTAGGATATACGTATTTAGCCATATGGTCATGGAATGCTTCAGGGATAGTTTTCAAAGTCTTAAAGAGACCAAGACTTTGAGCTCTCTCTTCTATTGCAGCTGTGGATAATCTGTGGAATAAAAAGATACTCATGGCACCACTGCAAAGTAAAATTTCCACCTCCTTTTCTTCACTCAGTACCTAGCTTGTAATAGCTCTTGTATTCAAATTCTTGCTAAATTCTGAGATAATATCCTCAGATTTTCACAAAGGCAACTATTCTGAATCAGTAAAACTACAGACCAAAAAGCATTCAGATTGAAATTGTGGGCTGAATTTCTAATAGGGACGTGCAAGAATATTCGGAACATTCAAAATTTGACTGAACTCATTTGAATTTGGACATTCAATTTTGAATCAAATGTCTTGAATCATTTGTACAAATTATTCAGCCATTAGTATATGTACAGATGCATATGCATTACATACGTATCCATATGCATCTTATTCATACATATGTATCTGTATGCATTTGTACGGATATGTACGGAATGAAAACGGGATGCATACAGGATAAAAACGGGATGTGTACAAATGCGTACCGACACATAAAAATATTGCCAACATACTTATCTTCAAATATTAATCTAATATTTGTACTAATAGCTACAAATGTATTCAAATCAAATCAAATGTGAATATCTTCATATTTTAAACATTCAAATTGATTCAAATTTTCAGATATTCAATTCGAATCGAATGCCAAAAATTGCATTTGTGCATACCCCTAATTTCTAAGTCAACATTATTTATTAACTACAAGTTTGTACTTTTATAACTTTGCCCATAATTGTGAAACTTTCGTCAATGAGTCTATATATGCTCTTTTTATAACACAATAGTCTTACAGCTATTTAATTCACTGCTTGGTGATGTTTTATGAGCATCTGAGACATCTACAAGCCCTTCAATAGGCCAAACTAAACATGTGGAACAATGTGGAAAAGAAAGCAATGTGTAAAGAAAGATCCAGAGTGGCATATATCTAAATCCATATAAAAATGTAAATGAGGTATTCTGAATTAAAATTCTTAACCTTTTTTACTTCATTAATGTCCTATCCTATTCTACCTAACTTTCCTCACTACACCAACTCTGATGCTATCTTTTATTGGCTTCCACCTCTCAGACTCCTGGTACTTTTTCTCTCTTTTGCTTCTTCCTTTTTTTAAGTTTTAGCTTCCTGTTTGCCACATCCTTTATACCTTAGGATATCTACTTTGTATAGTAATTTTTAACCCATTACTTATTTGCTTGGCCTTTTGGTAATTCAGCTTACTTAAACAGCTACTGACTCAACAGTAGCAAAGTTGGGGTATTGGCTACTAACATCAAAAAGGCACAAAGCCTAAACAGCCAAGCTTTGGCTTTCTAGTCAATGATGCAAGAGAAAAGGGTAGATACTTATGAGATGATCAGCAAGGCAGGGAGGAAAGAAGGAGCTCTTCTGCTTTGGCTGTCATACAGACTGCACTGGAGAAAGCAGACAGAGATGCTGAAAGATTCATAAACTCCAGCATCACATAGATCCTAACACAAGGGCTATGAAAATAGTTCTCAATATCGATGTGATGTGCAATGGCAGAAACAACCAAGACAAACAATATAAAGCAAGAAATCAGTTTTTTTTAAAAAAAATGGCATATAAGAGCAGATTGGATCAACAAAGAGTGACACTGTCATTTAATTCAGGCAAGATTCTGTAATTGCTATGGACTGCTAATTAATCTTTAAAGTAGACAAAGAGATATATAACAAGCTTCAGATAACTGCCAAACAGCATCAAGCCCAGCAAAAGCCCTATTGATTCTCATGAAAACAATACTAGTGATTTCAAGCTAAATAATAAAGGGCAGATGAGAATCCAAAACAACGAGCACTCTGCACTTTTCATGTGGCACGTTGACACAGACTCCTTGTCTTGTAGGCTGATAACACTGAAAAGCATTTTTGTGAACAGCACTGTCATGGCTTTTTAGAAACAACTCAACAGCCCTTTCTACTTAATCAATCGTTTCAAGTCCTGAAAATATCCATTGCTAACTACAAAAAATCCAATGCGCAAGGCTTCTGAAATGTGACTGGCTTTAGCTGATTAAAAGAGGAGGCTGAGGGCTCGTTTGGGCTGAGCTTTGGGGAACACATATCAATAAAATGAAATGAAGGTGAATGGCCTCTTGCACTTACCCACTATCGCTGAAAAGGAATTCCAGATGTGTCATGTAGACTTCCCAAAGAGGGACACTATATCTCTGAGCCAAGGAAAGGGCTATCTTGTACACATTCTCTTCAAGTGTTCTGGTAGAAAAGAAATCCAAAAATACACTGGAACATCAAAAGAATTCTACCAGGTTCCTAGCACTCTACATAGATAATGCAGGAAATGCTTATGGTAAAGCAAACAAAATTAAGCAGATTCTAAAAAAATGATTTCACTCACTTTCATTACTTCCTGAATTGCAATCATGAGAATACCATGCAGGACATTTCTCTTTGACTCCTCTTTTTAAAACATTTCTCCATTAATTAGTTTAAAAGGAGAAAAGAAAAGTCAAAGAAATGAACTTCTTTTACTTACTCTAATAGGCACTCTTGGAAAGTAGGTGGGGAAATTAGCATACCAGGTTATCCCTTCTGCTCTGATCTTGACTCATCAACAGATGGTACTTTTCCTTCTATATATAACATGGCACTATCCTTGCCATCTCAGTCCTTGAAAAGGAAAGATTTTGCCCTTCATTGGATCCACATAAAATAACTTATAAGAAGCTGGAAACCGTAACACCACCAACTGATATACTCCCCACCACCATTTTGGAAGGCATCTCTTGTCTGCCTTCAAGGATGTCAATTCACACTATTTCCAAAACTCTTATTTGAAAGCAGAGCAGGATGCATCAAGGCTCCAAAACAAACAAACAAACTGACTACATTGTAGAAAAGGGGAAAAATCACATAATAGATCAACAGATAATCTCTGTTCCTACTACAATGTCTGGCATAATATAGCAACACTGCAGACAGATGGACAACACAGCCAAGCAGAGACTTTTCAAGCTGAAGATATTGCAACAAGAAATGCCTCATTCAGAGAAGAAAATATACAAAGAGGAATGGATCTTATTGGATCAAACACTCCCTATGTCAAAGCTGGGTGAACCAATTTTAACTTCCAGAAACAAAAACAACAAGTCACATGGGGGGGCATAGAATTTTCCTCCTTTAAGTCTTCTCTTTACAAAAGGAAAATGTTGAGAATTTGCTCTAATCCTAGCTTGAAAGGATCTTCCTTCATCAAATGATACCATCAGTAAAAAGCTCTCCAGGAGGTATTGTAAATCCTCCAAGAGGAGTGCCTTTTCACTTTTAAGGCTTTCGTCTATAATTACTTCATTTCACTCTGCAAATTAAAATTCTCATTTATAAAGTCCGCAATCTGGAAAATCCCTTCTTTTCTGGATTGCAAACTGTACTCTTAACTGAACAATTTTATCTGAATAGCAAAATGAGAAAGCTATCTGGTCTAGTACAGTACATGTAGAATTAAATTTTTAATCAAATATTTTAAATACAATGTTGTTACTAATTGTTATTCACTTTATGATACACAGCTTTATCTTCATGGTATTAGGCATTTAGGGTTATTTGGAAGCAAACTGGAATGGGGTTGCAAGCATTCCTCATATATTATTGTAATAACTGTTTTCAGGAGTCATGTAAGTAACGATAAGGATATGGCAGAATTAACACATATTTAGCTGAATGCAGTTAGGTCAGAAATGGTCATTTGTCTATGAGTTCCAAGCTTCAAGGAACTGTCATATTTGCTGCCAGAGCAAGACAATGTAAGTTTGTCCACTAGCAATATCCTTATTTATTGACTGATGCATTCATTTGGACAAAACATTTACAGTGACTACATTGTAGAAAAAGTTAACAAAAACCTATTAACAGCAGCATTTAAAGTCAACGATGAATAATAAACCTTTGCAAAGGTCAGTGCTGCCAAAAAATTACTTTCCTGATTTGCATTTTAAATCTGTTAAGTTAAAAACAACCAATACTTACTCAGCCAGACCTAATATGGTTTCCCTCTTGTACTGACCATCTGCTGTAAACCTCTGTACATCTACACCTTTGCCAAGGCCTTGAAGAATCTGAGCCTGAGTGAAATCCAAGAGTCTCTCATTGTAGTAACGCAGATGCTTAATCAGTGTTGTTATTTCATCAGGCCAGTCGGCGTGGCTTGACTGAGTAACATGCTCTGTGACCATCTGGATTAACTCTTTGGGGTCAGCCTGAGGAATCAGTAAATGAGTATGTACATAGAGAGATTGGCACCTGTCATATCATTATTCATTTCAGTTGACATAATTGACAAAGCTAATTGGAAAACTGGGAATCCTTATCATCAATGTGAGCTCAGAGCACAAACCTCCTATTCACATAATCCCTTCTCTTCCTCTTCCAACATTTTTTCCTTCTTTATTCCATACCCAACTTTACCAGCAGGAGATGAAACTAATTCCTAGATTAGGGATGGATGAAAAATCTGATGGACATTAATTTTGAAATGATTTTCAACATCTATTCGTTCAAATTTTCCACTCAACATCTATACATTCAAATTCTATTTCTGTGGACTTATTACTTTAAGTTCACTCGAACATATTCTTATGTAGCTTCTACTATATGTAATGCTTTTGTTTGTACATCAGCTGTATAAGTATATAAACTGCTTGTATTCATTCAGATTGCATTTGAATACAGATATGGTGTTTGAAAATAATTTGAACAGACTAGGAAAGAACAAATCCATATTAAAGGAATTTTGACAGATGGGATGGAGCCAGTTGAAAAAATGTTGGAAATCTATCTATCTTCTGCCTCCAGATGCTTGTATCCTCTCAGTACTATATTGGGCATGCCAATCATATCTGAGGCATTTATAATGTAGTGCTGATTGCAACATGCAACAAGCACATTGCAATGCTCTTATGCGAAATCCAGCAAAGGGGCCCGTTTTCCACAGTCACACTTATATGCCCACCTGGCGAGCAGCATTTGAGACTGGGCCACTGAAGACAAGTAGAAGCCAGCCAGAAAAAGAAAGAAAGAAAGAGGTCAGACACTCAGATAGCTTCTGGTAGTTCCCAGAGGGCCAATCACAAATGCTCACTGCCAGATACAAAGGTAAGCAGGAATTTCTGCTTTTGCATGGTGACACTTGGCAACAGAAAATCATGGATTTTGTTCAAAACTCACAATGTCTCTTACTGTCTGTTACATTGTATATACTCAATTGCTTGCTTGGACCCCACCCTCTGCTAGTAATAGGAGCTGCAGTTCAGTAAAGCCCTAAGATCTGCAGGGGATGTCGTGTCTCAAGCCAGCAGCATTCAGAAAGTGAACACATGTACACGCACGCCTGGCAAATATTAGCAAGCAGCTGGATAAGGTTTCAGAGTTCTTGGAGGAGAAAGGGTTAATGTGTGGTCAGGATGCTGAGGTCAGAGTTTCCAGAAGGTCTTCATAGTCATAAATCAGTCAGAGGTTCAGAAACACAGAAAGTACAGAAGCCGAGGTTGCAAGAAAAGATCCGTTGTCTGCAACAGCATTTGCTGGATTTGGGCGATCTTAAGCAGGGTTGGGTGATCTTTGCCCTCCCTGACGCAGTTGTTTGGCATGCAAACATGCTGAACGTCTTAGGTGTTCTCTTTGTTGCCTGAGAGTGGTCTGCAAAGGGAGTTGACCAGAGTTTGAACTGTCTCCATCTTGGGAGACAGGGTCATTGTGCATGTCTGACCCTTGAGATGCATTGTCCTCACTTTGGCTGACAGTAAAGCCTACCTTAGCCGACAACCTCCTCATCCTTGGAGAAGGAGGTGATGAGGGCATGGGGAATGACAGGGGAGGCCCTCCTGGTTGTACCACCACCCTCCCCAACGAAAGAGATGGGCAGCTGGGATAGGGCCTTTTCAGTGATGGCTTCCCGATTGTGGAATAGTCTCCCTCCTGAGGGACGTCAGGTACCTTCACGCTATGTGTTCAGAAGAGCTGTGAAGACACACCGCTTTACTCTGGCCTTTGGCTAATTAATGGAACAGCTCCCCCCCCCCATCCAGACACTGTTATGTTTTTAATAACTTTAATGTGTTATGGTTTAAATGTATTCCTTTTATACGTTGTAACCTTCCCTGAGACCTTTGGGTATAGGTGGGATAAATTAATTAATTAATTAATTCTGAGTTTAAATTAAATACATTTATGAATGCAAGCATGGCATCCCTGTAGGCCTCACTAGCACTGGAGAAGAGTGTTAGAAGAGTACAAATCAAACCACTGCTAATTAACAAGTTTACATAACAGAGCCTAATCAAATCGCACCAGACATATTTGTTCCAAGATATTCATCAACATTAACAAAAAGAAAAGCATTTCTTCGTTATTAGTAAGTAGTACAATTCAGCACTTGCTTTGCATTGCACATTTTAATAGAAAGAGATGGAACATTCCCCAAAGTGACTGTTAAAAATGGAATTATGGTTAATTTGTGATCACATATTCCCTAACTTATATTCCAAATAGATGGGGTAAGGAACAAATCAGATATTACTGTGCCCTTCAAATACTGTCTGGAGGTGTCTTGTTCTTCCTCAAGGGCAACGTAATTGCACTAAGTTTTGAAAAATCTGTTTTTAGGGAAATGAAGAAAAACAAATTGCAATGACAAATAAGGCATATATATATATCACTGCACAATACAAATCAGAAATTAATTACCCAGCAATGACTTTAAGAGTTTACTGATTGTGAAACTTCCACAGAACTCAATAGAGATTTAGTCCTAGGTGAATATGGGATCACTGTCTTCATGGCCCAAGTTTATCCAGCAGAGACCAACAAATTTTTTTAAAAAAAAAAACCTTTCATTTACTGCCAGATTAAATATGGAATACCATAATTACTGAAGAGATATATGTTGTCTATGCTTCTAAAAAGTTCATCTCAAACTATTCACCACAGTGTACTGTGCTTCAACTTTCAGACCTATATCTGAGGTCAAGACTGCTTGATTGTTCAGAACTTAAAACCATATAGTAACCATGTTCAGATGGTCATTTCTTGCTTTAATAAACGGAGGCATGACTAAGGCTCTTTCCACACTTGGCCTTTGGATAGAGGTCTATTGTCTGCATGCTAATGCCAACTATGGCAGGCCTCACCTGGTGCCTGACAAGGCCTGCACAATCTGGGATGTTTTCCTGAATAAGGCTAAATGCGGAAAGGATGTAAGATTAAGTCACCTATAAAACCATAGCTTAATATACTGGCTTGTTCTATAGTTATTACCCATAACTTCTTCCTAGCTGGAACACAACAGAAAAGGAAAAGAACAGGAAGACTGTTGGTTAATTGGTTAAATAAAACAAAGATATAAGTGGCTACAAGGTTTGCTGTGGTACTTATTTCTATCCTTTGACTTGAGGGCTGAATCTAATGAGTGTGGCTAGGCTGCCATGTGAAATGTTTTATTGGAATGGGGTGAGAAACACTTAGCTTCCTCTCCTTTTGAAAATGGAAAGTGGGTGAGAAGGTGGGAATAATTGAAAACAGTGTTTTTCATCATTTTGCTAATCAATGCTATGTAAAGAGAAGCACTTTCTTGATTCTAGGCTTAGGGATTACAGAGGGAAATAAATATGACAAGATTCTGTATTCAGATGTTCCTCCGTGACCAGTATCAAGAAAGGGAAGAGTATTGTAATACATACAAAACCAGGCAGTTATATGAGATTCACTTTTGAGAGTCCCTTGGCCTGCAAGGAGATCAAATCAGTCATTTCTAAAGAAAGTCAATCCTGATCACTGAAAGGACAAATACTGAAGCTGAAGCTTCAGTCACATACTTTGAGTCACATAAGAAGACGACAGAACTCATTAGAAAAGACCCTGGTGCTGGGAAAGATTGAAGGCAAAAAGAGAAGGTGATGGCAGCAGATGAGATGGAGCCATGGAAGAAGCAAACATGACCTTGGACAAGCTTAGGGATACTGCAGAGGACAGAAGGGCTTAGTGTGCTATTATCTATGAAGTCATAAAGAGTTGGATATGCCTGAACAAGTGAACCAACAACAACGATGAGATGTGCTACAGCAAGTAGAATTTGACATCCAATAAAGGTGAAGGTTGCAAAATACTGGGAGACTTTTAGGCAAATCAATGGATGAAATCCCTCCTTTAACTAAACAGCACAGATTAAAGGTCAACCAAAATGTCATGATTAAGTACAGTCAATATAATCAAGCATTAGCAGTGCTCCCAGCTTCCCTTTTAGCAGCACAGCCATATACTGCTGCATAATGTTACAATTTTTACCGAGATCTGTAGCCTGCTTTAATTGGATGTAATGACAGGCACAGTCCATTATTTTAGAACTTCAGTTCAGATATAAAGGACAATAGGTTTGTTGAATTTTTTGTTCCCCTATGCTCATAAAACTTCAGGGAAATTACTTGGGATTCATTAGTTCTAAAAATTAGCTCTGAAAGAAGATTGTGGAACCTGTGACATATAGGTATTATTGGTCCCAAATTTTCAGCTGTCTCAGTAAGCCTGGCTAATGATGCCTGGAGCTTTGGAAATTAAGAGTCCAACAGTTTCTGTAGCATTGTCTGTGGTATGTCACATTTTATTGGAATACAGTGCATAATACAAGCCTTCTAAATTGGTGAGCTTTCAACATGTGACAGTGGTATCTTGGATTTAAACTTTTGTGTTATTTGAAACAGTTCAATTCTCAACTTTCCACTAATTTCATAGCACAAGCTGGTGCAGTTAGCATTATGAGAAAACTAGAGCACCCCCCCTTATTCCCTCTACACTTTCCATTCAAAGATATGTGACCCTCTATAGGGATCTGCTTAAGTGGTATAGCTACAAACTGAGTTCATACAGGACATTTTATGGGATTCGCAAAAAATTCAGGGGGAATTTGATGAATGACTTGTCAAGTTTGATTCCCCTTAATCTTGCCTCAGCTTCTCCTCCCAAGAGGAGGTGCCTCACGAACTCCATGTGTGCCAACTGGCCAAAGGAAAGACTGGACCCCACCCACAGTTCAGCCCCCTTTAGCCCATCCCCCTGCTCACACTTGAGGAAGAGAAGGCGTCCTAAGATGCCATGACAGGCTGAGTCCTCCTCAGTCCTCTAAAAATGGAGACTTCAGTTAAGATGATCTAACAGGGGTAGGCTGGTTTGAAAAATGAATTAAACTAATGTGAGTAACATGACCTAAAGATGATCTGTGGTTGTCCTAAACTACTTGTGTGACCAGGGCCTTGGATTGGTCATATTTGAGACCTTGTAAGTAGCCCACACATGTCCATGTACTAAGCCTTCTGGAAAGATTTATTGTCAGAAAGCAGAATGTTTTTTGGGCTGTGGTTTTACAAGACCATGCTCTAGCAGGTAGGAAACTGAACAAGTTAGTGGCATGGCAGGATATGATCTAGGGAATGGTGAGGCTTGAGACAAGGAAAAGGTGGGGCATGATCCAGAGAATGGCAGAAGGGAAGATGATGAAGTACGATCTGGGGGATGGCAGTACTCAATCTAGAAGAAAGAGGGATGGCAGGGCATGATAGTGAGTGAGCTGGAATCATGGAGGGAGGGAGAGGAATCTATGCAATGATGTATGTGTGGGTTCACATACAATTCAACAAATGTTCTGGCACTGTATTTATTTTATATGTGGTTTTGAATGCCATACCCAGCCCTGAGACATTTGGGTACAGGGTGGGATATAAATGCAAATAAATAAATAAATAGTAGGGATCTGCCAAACTGGTGTTCAAGTGAACAAAAATGGGGTTAGAGGTCAAAGACTAATAGGTGCTCTCCCTACAGCTCAGGGTCTCCTCAACCACCCTTACCCATGAAGTGGGAAACTCACCTGGGCACTAAGTTTGGCTACAGGCATAAAACCTATCATTCCTTGGCACATCCCTACTGGCTAGTTCACACAACCAAACAATTGGTTCTAGATTTGATGTGCAAATGGTTTGCTCAGTTTTATATTTGGGCTTTGTTATGAAATGAACCAATTTTTTAGTTTGTGCACATACTTAACCCTCTATTGTGTGTTTTTTGTCTTCAACTACAGCAGTGCCTCAAGCACTTTAGCTTTCTTAGCATTCTCTCTCTCTTTTGGCAAGAAGGGATTAAATCTCACGATCATTTCAGAACTGTGTTCATTACATTCAGAAACAGAATTGAATCTCCTTTCTGGAAGTAAGACTTGTGCCTTTATGGTATTCCAGATTTAAAACCACAGTTGTTAATTTAATTAGAACAAAAATTAGATATAGCTTCCTGGATCACCACTGACTGCTTAAAAGCAAAAAGCAAAACAAAACAAAACAAAAAACCCACTTCTTATCTTGGTTACCTCACAATACTCTGGGGTGAAACCTGATTTTAAATAGTGCATAGAAAAATAATGCAAACACCACATCCTTCCTTCTAAAACAGAAAGAATCCAGATTGCTACACAACAAAGACAAAAGCACAATTCATTCTGGGAAATGCATAAAATCCTCAAAACTGACCCTGTAGAGAGGGTGGCATTCGTCCTTGAAACATGGTGCCAAACGAGCATAGATCTGCAAGCTAAAGTAATAGCTTGCCAGCTGGAGAGATAAAGCAGAAGGAGATTGCTTTTCAAAGCACTTGTTGGCATCCACCACCTAGAAGGAAACAGCCGAGAATTAAGTTAGCTAAAACAACATTAGAATGATAAGCTTTACCTCTCCTTGGAAGCTGTACCTGAATGAAGATATGGAGATAATGGCCACAAAAGACTAGGCCTTATGCAAAGCAGGAATAAATGTGACAAAAAGTTTTTTTTCAAATAATAGTCCATATCAAAGATGCATCCTTATCCTCATTATTTGTCTGTCTGTAGGTATTAATATGTATGTTTCTCACCAATTCGGCACTGTTCAGTAAGTTAAGTGGAGATAGGCACATTGTTATTTATGTTAATGGTCCTTTGTAAGGTAGGACTAGAATAGCTAATATAAGGTTGTTGTCAACCTGCTTCAATGCTGGTCAACAGCTAGATGGTGCTAAAAGACTATATAACAGTTTCAAGGGATTTTAGGCTCCCAGTTCCGTGGAGTGAGAACCTCAACAGTACCTTTGGGGGCATCTGCAGGCAGAAAAAGGAAACACTACTAGTTACAAGGCGGACTGTAATTTTATCCTACTGTCCTACATGTTGTAGGACTACTGCCAAAGGATGCTTCTGTGGAGCAGTATTTTTCAATCCTGCAATGTTCTAAGAACATCACTGTGTGGACCAGGTTGCTGCCCAATATCTTTCTTTTACTGAGGCAGAGGAGATGAAGCTCTCTAAGGTGAATTGAATCTTCCCTGGGGGGTGCAAATTCCAAGCTTAATATGCCAGTTTTATATGCATTGGAAGCCATGTCACAATGACTTACAAGAAGCTCAAAGATGCAAAATTATGAAGGTTGAAAGGACACAAGAAAGACTTCAGATTTTTAGGTATACCATGACTGGGTATACCATCTCCTGACTGGGGGTGTTCAAAATGACATCTGCATTCGTAAATTTGATCAGCTATTTCAAATTTGCGAATATTTGCATCAAAGTGAAAGTTTGGATGTTCAAGATTCCAAAAATGCCTCCTAGTCGCAAATACAATAATTTTGATTGAATATTTGTATTTTGCCATATTTTGGTGTTCAAAAGGAAGGTTGCTTCTCCTCATGAAATAAATATTCAGATGTTCAGTTCAATAGCAAAACAAATATGATTTTTCCCCCCATGTGCATTCAGGGCACGCTAAAAGCATTCATTCTACGCCTATATTTTGGAAAGAATGAGGTGAGGTGGATTTCATTGTTAATGTGAATCTGGGAATCATCTTTAGGCCAAAACAAGGGGTCATATTAGAGAACAATCTAGAATGATGGAACCAGCAGGACCCTAGACAAGAAATCATCCTAGCTGAAGTAATTCTTATAAGAAAAAACTTTTCTGTATGTCCAGATATTGCACTGACATCTCCCTGATAAGCTCAAACAGACCTTGTGTCAGGGCTGTCACGACAATCTTCAAGCTTCATGTTAGGAACTAGTGTTTTGTGGGGAGGCATGTTTTCTGGTCCCTTTCACCAGGGATTAGAGGACAATGAAGAACTCAAATCTTACTTCCAGATGAAGGATAGAGAAGAAACCTGTTTTTAAGAGTATTAAACTGAAGGCCTTGACACAAAACCTTATGCAAGAAGGCAAGGATTTCTGAAACCAATATTTCTAGATGGTCAACCTTGTGAATTTTGCACCATCTGCTGAAAACCTTCCAAGAGGCATTATAAATTCATCAAGTTGACCCCTGCTAGTCAGCAAGCATGGTTTGAATTTCCACCTGGTCATAAAGCAGCAACTCCAGGTATCTCCAGACTGCTAAGACTATGGAGTCACTGTGATCAACATTCTGCTCTTTCTTGATCTTCTGCAGGAAGTACTGAATCAAGGGCAAAAGCAAGAATGCATGTAGTAGTCCCTTGGATCAATAAGCTGGTAGAAAATCCACCTTTGAGCATGATGATCCCAAAGTGAGCTAAGAATGTCTTTACCTGATAGTTGTGAGTTCCGGCACATAGGTCCATGACCTGCCACATCACTCCAGACCAATGAACCAGAAAGATCAGATTTTTGAAAGAAATCCTTATGATTGAATTCTTATGAAGATCAACAGATTTCCAATTGTGAGTATACCTGAGGTAATGCAAGTAGGTAGGCCAGAGATAGGGTCATGTCATTTGGCAAAGCTTCACCAGCCAGCTGTAACAATACTGCAACAGACAAAGAGAGATAAAAGGAAGCATCAGTTTGTGATCCACCTGACCTTCACACATACTAAGCTTGGCATTTTCTTTACTGACCTTATTTCACCAAATTCCAAATAATTTTTTTGGTTCATATTCGATTAAATGACAATTAATGCATACAAAAACCCAGATAATGTGTAATTAAGACTGCAAGCCTGGCTTCCCTTAACTTCTAACCAAAGTTTTTTATGTGTTATCAGAACAAGATGAAATAGTGCTGTGGCAGATGTTAAATTGAACAGCTGAAGCAACTTTCATGCTGATTTACAGCACTGAAAATGGGTGGTTGTAAAACCAAAGCAATAGTATAAGTTACAAACATTTACGAAAACAAGCGGCAAGACAGAGTGAAATATGTTGTTTCCCACAACATGACCATTTGTATTTCTTAGCACCGGCACGTTATGCAAATGAGATTAAATTATTCAGGCAAGGATTTTTTCCCCATGGAAAGACAGAAGTCTTTTTTTCTCCCTTTAAATCCCAATTAGACAAGAGTTATGAAAGTACCTGCAAACCAAGATTCGATCAAGATGACAAGTATTCCTACCACTGAACATGGGAAACTGCCTTAGTTAGATCACTGACCTGTGCAGAGTCCTCCATTGTACAACACAGGATTCATAAAACTCAATTTTGCTCCTATACAGTCACTAAAAACTGACTTGCCTTGTTTAAAGCAACCACAGAAACCTTTGATAATATGAGTTGGGATCTGTAGTGCTGACTTACATTACTAAATCCCCTGCCCTTCCATAAACCCTAATGACTTACATTCGAACATTTTGTCTCCCCTAGGTAGCATTGACTTTGGTTGCATTCACATGTAATGGATTTAAAAGGACCTAAAAGAGGGCAGCGTGTGGCCATCATGTTTCTGTCTCATATCAAATCCGCTTTTTCTAGCCTAGAATGTCCATGAGCGGAAGAGAAGCAAACAGGCTGTGAACCATCCCACCTGCAAACAATTTCTAAGCTATCTCTAAACCAGAAGGTTTTCCCTCTCCTTTATTGTTTCTGAATGTAGCCTTTGACTGATCTCCTTCCATGGCATCATTACATGGATAGTATAGACCTCTAGTCTACCTTCCTGTAGGAAGCAAATGGCAGCATTATGTGAAGGATGCACTGTTCAGGGCTGCCCGTGGTTTCAGACAAAAAGTTAAGGGCAGAACATGAGCTATTCAGCGTGCAGACTATTTATTTTATTATTTATTTATATTCCACCCTTTACCTGAAGGTCCCAAGGTGGGTTACAGCAATAAAAAGATAAAAGCCATAACTCTCCCTCCCTCCCTGGCAGGACAACATTCAGACTATGCTCTGCTACTGGTCTATGGCTTTTACCTGTTGGTGTTTTCATATGTTAGAAAAATGGGCCAAGGATCTGACAACATAAAATAGTTTCTGACATTGAAATGGCTATTTGTGATCCTCCTGATATTGCTAAATTTAATGCCTATGAATGCAGGCTGGGGAGAATGGTGAACTCAGTTTATCATCATTTGGAATGTCTCATGTTCTCAAGTGTCTTCCTTGGAATTGGGGATGAGAAATCAGAGCCATAAATGGCTAATCTATGGAATAAGAGGCTATTCTAAAGACAAATATGAAAACACACTTAACAGATGTGTGGGTTACTGGCATCAGATGCTCAAGCTTCTGTGCTACACACCTAATCAAGACAAGTTGGATTCCTATACTGAAGTTCTGTATCACTAGATACATGGAGAATTAAGAGAAGCAATTAAGATAAACGACTTATATTAAGGTATAAGAAGTCAGCTGTTAAAAGGATGCTTTCAAAATTGTAGAGCTGACAATTAAATTCAATGTGCAACCTAAACACGTATACGTATTAATACGTGTGTGTGTGTATTGCTCACAATCATTATCTTGGTTCCCTCCAAACCTATCATTCCCATTAACCGGCAAATATTGCTTTAAACAGATAAGGTTCTAAACACAGCATACAAGCTTGAATGTACTGTGAAGTATGAATGCTGTTGGGCACCTGAAGGGAGGAGGGAACGCAATAAAATGCTCAGTATGTTATTGATTTTTATATCAGCATTCATTGCAGAAGATACAACACAAGGACAGTTATCAAATGCTCCACTGCTAACTGGGGCATTGCTTTACTCTCCTTATTTCATCAATTAAGCTCCCCTTCCCTGTAATGTTTCAAAAAATTATTAGGATGTTGCAGACTTTACATTTCTCTGGTGAACTATTGATGAAAGAATCATGAAACAATTCAATTTGTTCAATACTCTTCAAATTTGTCACTAAAATAACCAAACTCCTGTGTTAGTTCCAGCAAGTTTTCTGAAGGGCAGGTTATTATTTGTCTACCAAAGTAGTTTTAAACTTGAAAGTGGCCAATAGGTTTGGAGTCATCTACTCTTATTACTATGCAGGCTTTCAATAGACCATTCATGACTGACTACATTGGAACAGAGGGGGATTCCAGTGCATCCATTCACTCTATAAGCAAGATATAAAGGAGAAAATATTTCCCTTTCTGACACTTATGTACACACACACAATAACACACACACAGACTTAGTTAGCTGCCACCAGAGCAGCTTGGTGATAATGGCTAAATCAATAATCCTCAAAATTGGAATGCCATAGACAGACACAGGCCACAGGAATTATGCATTCATCAAAAAGGAGCAGTTTTTTCCCCTTTCCAAATGGAACAAACAATTGTCAGTGAAAACTTGTGTACTAAAAACTGACGCTGCACAGAAAATGGAATGTACTGACTGCCATAAAGCTTTACATTTCTGTCTTTTCAAGATACGTAGTGAAGCAATAGTGCTACAGCTGGTCTTTTTTGCCACCACTATTAAAACTGCTTGTTTCTACACACACACACCAATTAGTCATATTTGGAAGGGGGGTAGTAGTGCCTACTAGATATATAGTATAAGAGAGGGCCAGCTCTGGCAGTGCAGTGTTAGGAAGTGGTGCCTGATTCACCTAAGGGTGGGATGGGAATGAGTACGGGTGGGAGGTCTAGAGCAGGGTGGGGCACTACCTACCAAGTTATGTGCCAGCTAGCAGCTTCTCAGGGATCTTGAGAAGTTGACAGGTGAATGTGGTGAATGTGCCCAGCTTAGTTATTGTAGACAGTACCTCAACCCATGCCTCTGAACCTGTCCATCAGCCAAACACCTCACAATGTCATGCTGAACCCAGGTTGGTCTAAGGGTAGATTAGGAGTTGTGGAGTGAGTTGCAGCCTAGGGAAGCTTAGCCAAGTAAGTCTACTTGACTGCTTCAGGATGCTGGGAAAATGTGGCAATGTGGTAGTAGGCATACCACATTAAAGACACTGTTAAAATAAAAAGAGTAGGCTTTTATACCCTGCTTTTCTCGTCCATATAAGGCAGGAGTCCCCAACATTTTTGCACCAGGGACCAGCTTCCTTTTCCATGGTGTGGCGGGGGTGGGGGTGGGGCAGCATGTTGCGGCAGCACAGACCAGCAAAAGAAACCCTACAGCCCGATGCCAGTCCGTGGACCGGTGGTCAGGGACCCCTGATCTAAGGGGACTCAAAGCCACTGACAAATCTTCTGTCCTTCTCCCCACAACAGAACCCCTGTGATATAGGGGCTTTGAGAGCAAAGGGACTGTAACTAGCCCAAGGTTACCCAGCTGGCTTTGTGGAGGAGTACGGAATCAAACCCCGTAACTGCAAGATATGAGTCTGGCACTTTAACCACAAGACCAAACTGACCATAGAGGTCTGAAATCAAAACATTTTGTTTATGCAGAACCACAAAGTTTCTTTCTCGGCACTTACAATATTTTATGCACACACCTTTCCTTAGATTAAAATTCAAATAAATTAATCTGCACAGTACATAATTTCTAGAGCACACTCTTTTTGTGAATCACAGCAAGATCTCACACTGACAATCTACACATATACATACAGCATCTTGCTTGTACGTTTTGTCAATAGTGATTGATTTTCCTGGAAAGCCAAGAGTCTCGGACAGCAAGTAACATTTATCTACATGAGACTGAGTCAGTGACAAATGAGTGGGCATGTATGAATATCCGTATGGGTACAATTGTGTTAACAGAATTAATTGGTGTGATTTTTCTTTTTTAGCAACAACGGCTGAACAAACACCTTTCTGAAAAAGGGTTTTTGTTTGGTTTTTTTAATTCATCATATTTCCATACTTGTAAAAGTATTATTCATCAGGATGTTCTAGAAATAAATCGAATTTTGAACAGTAAACCTTAAGTCCCTAGTAGGATCCATAAGAAAGATAAGAATGCCTGGTCAGAAGAGTTTTGCAATCACACAAATCTAGCCGAAGGTACACAATTTTAGCTATTGCAGACATTTCTGCTGAATTAAATCATTTAAATGAATTATAATTATTATTCCATTTTCCTTTAGCATTGCTAGTGTTGCTTTAATATTTAGATAAATAATTATTGGCTTTGACTCATTTTTCAGAGACTTCTCTAGGGTGAGTAGAAGTAGTTTATGGTTGATTTAGAGATCCCCCCCCCTCCGATTTTTTATTTATTAAAATTAGATATTCATAACCTCCATGCCTACATACTGTACTGTATGGGAAGAAAGTAGCCAAGAATATTTCTGTCCCTCACTACTTTCTCTCACCCACACCCGCACCAGAGAAGTGCTAACTTGAACACCTTCAGTTCCAATGGCTCACAAATATAATCCCTTTTTTGTTTCAGGAAAAAAAAAGATATGGATCTTTATCAGTAAATTCATGGCCATCTCAACAATAATTTTGTCAAGCGAAATCAAAAGAAAGACATGGATTGTGATTGCAAAAGTGGAAGACAGTTCTCTGCTTAAAATTATTTACAATAAATTGCACAGTCCTACCCAGCAAGCTGGTGCTGTGTATAATCTTTCTCAGAATTAAGGGTATTAAGAATAAGGCACAGCCAGTAATTGTGATATTAGCATTATGGATGAAAATAAACAAAGAAACTGTTGGTTCACAAGTCTAGGTACTCAATTAATAACAGAAGTAAATAACATCTAAATACTGAAGAAAGAAGAGAGTTGGATTGACAGTTTGTATGTGTAGAAGGGCAGGTTTCTTGAAACATAGCTTACCCACCATACAAAGTTTTGGAAGGGTTCTTGTACACTGTCCTAATTCATACAAGAGTGAACAAATTGCCTAGAGTACTTTATGATCAAGAGCATCATAAAAAACTAATGATTTCATTTTCAGACTATTACCCAATGATAAGTACGAAATGTAATCATGCGAAAGCAGAGGGACACACTTACCTTCTGTAGCTGGAAACAGATCATGCCCTTCGCTGTTAGTCTCTGCAAGCTTTCCTGTCTTCAGCAGCACTTCAGCAAAACTTTCCACACGATTGTGTTGATATGTGGTATAAGTGACTTCATTCTACAGAATGCAGGTATCAGGCAGAATGATTATTTTCAACTTGTTTTTTTATTAGTTTATGAATTTCCCAATCCTTTTTTTTAAGTATAGAAACCTATGTTCTCTGTGGACGGCAGTAGGCTGTCACAAGAGGGTTACGTCAGCCTGCCTGTAGTCAGACAACCGAGGGAGGGCTCCCCTCCTGATATAAAAGAAGACTCCTCCTCCCCTTGCCCAGTCTACCTCGGTCGCTACAGCCAGGCAACTGCCAAAATGTTGTCGGACCAGGAAGCCAGCCACCTAGATTTGGAATCCGGTAGGTCTCAAGCAGGGAACTGGCTCTGCCAGGCACCTTGTCCCTCGGTGTCTGGTTCCGAAACTTATATTGCCCCTCGATCTCTCCCCTTACCTGAGTTGCAGTTAAGGTCTGGATCGGGGCCGTCGTATTCAGAGCTAGGCTCCTACGGAGTTCCTGCAAATTATCTAGCCCCGATTCAGCCTCAGAGAACCGTCAAGGGGGGAGCAGGGCTGAAGCTAGCTATTCCCACCTTATTGGCTTTCCCTCAGGCCTGGCTGCCCTCCCCTCAGATAAGTGCTTTCATGCACTACTTCCAATCCTGCCTGATCGAATTTTCCTCAGGCCTGCCTCTCCCCCCACCCCCCGGTAGATGGATGCACTCAGCGCATCGCTCAAGCGAGTGCTCCCGCCTCTCTTGCCCAAGCGTGAGGCGGGAAACTGGGTTCACCACCGTAACTGGGCCCGGAGTACCACCCCAGCCATCACCACTGCTGGCCCTTTGCAGCGAGAGCGGATGCCGTCTCCCAAGAGTGGCCACGCCACACACAATCGGCAGTTTGGGCGCAGCTTGCTCTTTGTTCTTGGCACGAGTCGTGAGGGCTATTAGGGTCTCCTGCCATTTAGCCTTCGGGTGGCCTGGCCTCCATCCGGACGCTCTAGGCCCGCCAGCTCTATGACCCACTCAGCTCCTCGATAGGCTTGATTGACAGCCAGTTTTAGGTAACTAGCATTAGAACTGGCTTATCGACATATGCAATCCTATGGGACCCAAGATTTTTACCTCCACAGGGCCATCACTGCTATGCCTTGCTATGTCTTGGGTGGTGACCCTATGGGATGGTATTGAAAATGTCTGAATATTTTCCCTTTGATTTTTTCAGCATCATCTGACTCTGAGTTCCAGAGGTTTTCCCCTTATCCCTCTCCCTCTTCACAAGAGGAAGTAGCTGACAGGCCCGTGTCTTCCCACAGGAGTAGTAAGTGGGGCCATGGGGGTTATCTTCCTTTGCAGGCATGCTTCATAGCCACACATCTGAGTGTTGGGTGGGCAGTTTCTGACATATCTACCTACTCTCAATTTCCCCCTCATGCTTCTGTCTTCAGGAGCTGGGACACCAGACAATGAGTATAGCTTAGAAGAGCCAAGTAAATCTCAGCACAGGCCCTCTTCTTTAAAGCATCAAGAGCCTTCCCTGAAACATGTATCAAGGCATAGAAGCATACACAGTCATGATAAACACAACGAGCCCCCTTCATCTCTGGCATCAGACATCGTTAAAGCAATGGAGGTGGCCGGATTCATCAGGAAGAAGAGGAAACGTAGACACCATTCGCCCTCATCATCCTCTTCCTCTCCCTCCTCTGGCGATTCCTGTGGGTGTAGGCACTCTAGCAAGAGGGCTTTCTACAGAGACTATTACAAACGTAAGTATGCCCAAAGAGCAAGAAAGCAGGACAGGCACCATAAGAACAAGGTTCACCCCTCATCGGCAGCTGAGAGCCGGCCTCCAACCGCTCCGGGTACAGTCTCCTGGCAGAGATCAGAGGAACGTTCCCCTTCCTCCAGGGGAGGTTCCCTCAGATGAGTGGGGGAGGACACCCATACTTTCCCTGAGGCCACTGCCGTCTCCCAAGTCCAAGCTACCACTTCTGAGGCATCAAAAGATACTCTGTCGCAACCTCAGGCCCAGGAGTCACAGGAACCAACACAGGAAGTCGCTGCCACATCCAGGTAATTGAGACTACTAAATTTGGATATCCTGCCCAAAGTATATGAATCTATTACTTCGGCCTTGAATATCTCTTTCAAACCTAAAGCCAATGAGGACAAGGTGAAGCAAGCGCAAGATCTGCTGATGCCTACAGGATGTTCTTCTGGGAGAGTGGGTAGACCCATGTTCGACAAAGAGGGTATCTTCAATCCCAAAAAAGATCTTAACGTCATCTGACTCTTCTGCGGCTATGTGGGCAGTCCCAGTGGTAGATTCCCCAGTGGTCAATCTAATGTCCAACTAGGTGGTCCCCAAGGATTTGGAGGCCCTGTTCCAGGACCAAACGGACAAGAAGCTGGATAATCTCTTAAAGCGTTCCTTTGAAGGGGACTCACTTGGGGCCAGGGTAGCGGCCGATGTCTCGTTGGCATCCTGTGCAGCCCTGAAGTGGATAGATGAACTATCTTCCAATCCCCAGTTGCAGGACTTCAAGCCTAAGCTTATAGACATTAGGAATGCGGTGGCCTTTGCCATGGACATGGGGATGGAAATCCTCCAGCTCATGGGGTGATCGTCAGCCGTTTCCACTGCAGCAAGGCGAGTGCTGAGGTTAAGGTCATGGAAGGTGGGCTTTTCTTCTAAGATGCAAGTCGTTGGTTCTCCTTTTACCAGAAAACAGCTCTTCAGTGAGGAGAATTTGAAGGATATTGTTGTGGAACGCAACAAGAAGAAAGTTATGCCGACACAGCAACCTGCCTCTGGAGGGTCCTCCAAAACTAAGTCTTCAACCTCTAACAAGAGGAGTTTTAGGCCTTATAACAATAGGCAACCCTTTCAAAATCAGCCCTTCGGAGGTCGCGGTTCCTGGGGGCATAGCTTCTCCACCAACAACCAACCCCTTGGCAGGGCTAGAGGCCGTCAATTTGGGAGCGGTTCCCAAAAGAACTAACGACATTAATCCTGCGTTGGTCGGGGCACATTGATTGTTATTCACTTCAGTTTGGAATCAAAGCGTATCTGATAAATGGGTTTTATGGATCGTTTCAGAGGGTTATCATTCAATAAAGTCCCCCCAACCAGGATGGTGAGAGTTCCCATCCCAAAGATGGAAAAGAAGAGAGAAGCCCTCTTGCAGTCAGTGGAGGAGTTACTAGCTATGCAGGCAGTGGAACCTGTCCCACATTGGGGGCAGGGAGTTTATTCACTGTTGTTCTTGGTCCCCCCATAAGAAAATAACTGGAGGGCCATGTTGGATTTGAGATTTGTGAATAAATTTATGCGCAAGCATTACTTTAAAATGGAGACATTGAATTCTATCAGGGGGGAACGTGATCAGTATCTGGCATCTCTGGATCTTTCTTCCGCATAATTGCATATTCCCATCCACCCCTCATTTAGGAAGTTTCTGAGATTCAGGCTGGGTGACAAGCATTTTCAGTATAGAGCTCTCCCTTTCGGGCTCTCCTTGGCACTGAGAGTTTTTTCAAAGGTCCTTGGGGTCCAGGGAATTCAGGTGTTCCCATATCTTGATGATCAATTGGTTTCAGGCAATTCCTACCTGGAGATTCAGATGGCTGTGTCCAAAGTTGCTTCTCTTCTTCAAGAGCACGGTTTTGTTATTAACTGGCAGAAGAGTTCGGTTAGCCCTCCCACAAAAGTTGACCCATTTGGGAGCTTCCTTGGACATGGTCACCTTTCAAGTTAAACCCTCACCTGAGAGAGTTTCCCAATTGTGTTCCCTAGCCAACAAAGTATATGGAGAGGCTTCCTCTTCATTAAAGCACCTTTCATCTCTCCTGGGGAAAATCGTCTCTGTCACGGATTTTCATCCTTGGGTGAAAATCAAGCTATGTCTGCTCCAGTGGGCTCTCTTACCCTTTACCAAGGACATCTCAAAGGGCAGAGATCTTCAGCTTTCCTTACCCAAGGGGGTTAGGGAATCCCTAGACCGGTGGAGGATCCTGACATAAGTAGCTAGGGGATTCCCTATCTCTAGACCGGATCCAGTCATGGTTCATACAGATACCAGCTTACTTGGGTGGGGAGCTATCTGTCTGGATAGGGCGGCCCAGGGTACTTGGTCTAAAGAGGAAGCTTTCCACAATATTAATTGGCTGGAGCTTAAAGCAATTCTTCTTGCGCTCAGAACCTTTGAGAATATCTTGTGGGGGAAGCATGTCCTTATCATGACCGATAACATCACAGCTGAGACCCATGTTAACTGACGGGGGAAACAGGTCTAGGGCCTTTCTCTCTCTGTCCATCGTTATCTTCTCGTGGGCAGAAGATAGACTTTCTTCTCTCTCTGCGATCCACATACAGGGGACCGACAATTCTCAAACAGATTTTTTGAGTCAGGAGGCAATTCAGAATTCAGAATGGCAACTGAATCCGGAAGTGTTCAAGGAAATCACTCAACTATGGGGAATACCATTTCTTGACCTGTTCGCTTCAAAGAACCATCTCCTTCCAGACTACTTCTCCCAAGACCCAGATCCCAGGTCAGTGGGGACAGACGCTCTGTCCACCCCATGGCCCAGGGATCTTCTGTACACCTTCCCTCCAATTCCACTGCTTCCGGCTCTCCTTCACAGGATCAAGAGGGAACAAGCCCGAGTCGTCATCATAGCCCCGTTCTGGCCTCGCAAACCATTGTTCATGACCTTGTTCAATCTTGCTTCGGAGCCTCCCCTTACTTACTTCCAGTAGACTTACTTCTCCAGGGAGGGATTTTTCATCCCGACCTGGAATTTTTGAACTTAGTGGGTTGGAAAGTAGACACCGAGCTATGTTAGAGTCCGGCTTGGATCCTGAAGTGGTTGACACTATTCTGGCCTCTAAGAGACCTTCCACATGGAGGATATACAATTCCACATGGAGGGCCTCCTGCAGGTTTGCCTCTTCCAGGTCTATTGACCCTATGGCACCTCAAGTGGATGACGTTCTCAAGTTCTTTCAGTTGGGTTTGAAGAAAGGGCTTTCCTTCAACACACTGCGGAAGCAAACCTTTGCCCTTTCAGCTATCACCAAGCTGCAGGATGGCTCTGTGATTCAAGAGAATGAGCTAGTTAGTTCATTTTATTAAGGAAGCCAAGCTTAAATGTCCTAAACCACATCACCATTTTCCTTCATGGGACCCCCATTTGGTATTAGGAGTCCTTACGTCTCACCCATTCAAACCTATTTAGACGATTCCGCTAAAGTTGTTGTCATTTAAGACTCTCTTCCTAGTGGCCATCACCTCTGCGAGGAGGGTCTCGGACATCGCGCCCCTATCTGTTGCTGAGCCACTCTTGACTTTTAATAGTGAAGCAGTCATCCTTCGTCTGGACCCTTCTTTCCGCCCCAAGGTGGATTCACAGTTTCATAGATCGCAAGAGATATGTCTTCCCTCATTTCACCTTTCCCCCCTAATCAAAGGAGGAATACAGGGCTCACCACCTTGATGTCAAGCAGGCTGTGGAATGTTATGAGGAAAGAACTAGGCCAACTAGAAGGTCCCCTTCCTTGTTTGTCAGCTTTCATCAGTCTCACTTGGGCCAGAAGGTTTCGCCATATACCTTATCTCACTGGATTAAAGACTTCATTGTCATGGGCATGGATCCACCTGAAGGTATTACAGCCCACTCCACAAGATCTTCAGCTACTTCTTTGGCATTTACAGCAGCTGCGTCTTTACAAGAGATCTGCAGAACTGTGGCCTGGGCCTCACAAACTGCCTTTACAAAACATTATAAAATAGATGTATTCCGTTCAGATGAGGCCGCCTTTGGCAGACGTATTCTTCATCAGGTGGCACCTGTTACGGTAAGACCTTTCCTTGTTGCTTAAGGCCAGTTGTTGGGATGGATATGGATGGAGATTTTACATGAGGTCCTATGCCCACCCTGGGGACAAGAAGCTCCCTCTTATGACAGCCTACTGCCATCCATAGGAGGATATGTTGCAAGCAAGCAGCTCCCATTGACAGACTCCCATTGACAGACTGGGCAAGGGGAGGAGGAGTCTTCTTTTATATCAGGAGGGGAGCCCTCCCTTGATCGTCTGGCTACAGGCAGGCTGACATAACACTCTTGTGACAGCCTACTGCCATTCCACAAGAACAAACCTTCACGTAAGTAACAACTTGTCTTTTAATTTCTTTAGCCCATTAGACCCTTGACTTAGTGAATCAGATCCGAGAATCAGTATAAACATTTGGTTCTGATTATTATAATTTTATTTATATCCCATCCTATACTCGAAGGTTTCTGTATATAATAATAATAATAATAATAATAATAATAATAATAATAATAATAATAATAATAATAATAATAATAATAATAATAATAATAATAATAATAATAATAATAATAATAATAATATCTCCCCAGAGAACCTTAATTATTTGGGAGCTAGCTAAATATAGGAAATTACAGACCAATGAATAGAAGTCTTATATAGTTCTTCCTGATCCTGTTGTATTACTTCAAATCTCTACATTTAAACTCTGTCTGAAAGAGATCTTCTCATGGATCTTGGCCAAATTCTTTTACCACAGAGAATATTCGACACTGAGGGAACACAGCGGCAATGGGACATCTTTCAACATACAGCAGAGGTCACCATTCAAGAACTGTTCTTAGGGATGTATTTATGTATCTTAACTTACATCTGCAAGATATGGATCATCTATCAGAGATTCATAAAATGGATGGCATCCTTGCTTTTCTATGGCCACATTTGTTCCAGCAGAATCTTTTAAGACATCTCCAGAATCTCGACCCTTTAAAACAGAAAATATCCATATCTAACATTAAAACGATGAAATCTTGTATACAGTCCTTATATTTTATGACATGCTAAGCAAAGATATCGTAACAGATATGTTTATTTCCAGTAGATGCTTTATTGCCATTAGTGACTGGAAAAGTTATTATAATACTCAAGCTGAAATACATGCCCACAGTTCATGCACCTTGTATTTCTATACATTTTTTATTCCTCTGCAAAGGAACCCCAATGCTAATTAATATGTCTATTAAGAAGAGCAGTAGAAACTACAAGAAGAGAGAAAGTAATCATTCATCTTAATTAGAAAATATATAGTAACTTCTTACATGCAATGGTCGAAGGTATGTCAGGGACTTCTTCCACCACTGTCGGTCACTGATGGCATGCAGCATAGCTTTTGTGGTCAAAGTTGTATCAGAAAGAACTTTCATGGTTTTAGCTGTGGTCCAGTGCAGTAGGTCAGCAGACTGACTAGACGAAAGGCTGGTTTCAACCTGTGAGTTTGCACAGAACACAGAGCAGTTGGAAAGTAACTTGAGCTACCTTGATTTCAGATGGTCTCCTGGCATACAGGATATTGATTTGCAATAAGTGATGGCAGGTAATCTGAGCTACAAAATTATTTCATACAATGGTAATGGGCTCAGTAACCCAGCCAAAAGAAAGAGGGTTGAGGTTTTCCTTAAAAGAGAATGCCTGCATGCACCCATGCTGCAGGAAGCTCAAAAGGCCAAATCAAGAATGAATTATCCCTTATTGCATGGTGCTTATATTAAATTGGAATAATATTCTGCTCCTGGGACATTGTCCTCCAGGGGTATGTCAACTATTCTAGCTCTAGACTTTCCTTTCATCATCAGTGAGACAACAATAGATCCCAATGAGATATTTACTCACTTAAAAGGTGTCTTTGCCAACAAGATCCTTCAACCCATACTCCAAACACTTCTTTTTGGCCAGGTTTAATGCATACTCCAGAACAGACTACATTCTTTGCTCCTATAGTCTTGGTCCCTACTAGAATGTTTTCTATTGCAACCCTCCTCCTTTCTACCTATTCCCTACACTTTACTTGGATCTACAATTCCCAGGAATGGGTGAGAGCCTATTGCTGGTTTAATACCCTTGGTTTTCTGTTGTTGTAACAACTGTGCTGTCAAGTCCCTAACTTCTCCTTTGGAGAGGAAGACTTGAACACCTGGGGAAAAGGTGCATACATTTTGTTGTACATATATTTTGTTTGAAATTCTGCTGTGACTGCTTCCCACCTTTTATCTCTAACATTGCATCAAATGGAGGCTCACTTAAGGCAGAGAAACAGACCTTATGAAAGGTATGGAAATTTATCACTTGGTACCAATTAAACAATTTCAGTACTGTTGTCATGCATCTTGCACATATTTAATAATCATTTCCAATAATACTGTCTTACTCTTTTCTATTAATCAAAATGGAACAGTTAACTTTTATGTATTAAAAAAATAACAAATTATAAATACAATTTGAAGATCTAATTTTTTTAAAAAAATAACTAAAAATATACTGTAACTTTAAATTAGAGCAGATAAAAATAGCACGTCTACACGGAATAACATGTTGCAGTTTAAAACTTTCTGTTGTTAATAGCAGTAAAAGAGTAGGCCTCCTGCCGGCTACTGAGTAATCAATTAGAAATTTCATTTCTTGCCTCTTTGACTGAAGCAAAATATAGCAAGAATTCCAAACTACTTAGAAAATAAATGCACAAGGTGCAAAGAGCTGTGATTAGAGGAGAGGAGGAGATTTCTGCGCTTTTAAAAGAAATAATGGTGGCTGTAAATGAAATATTTGCAATTTACCCTGCAGTGTTTTTATTTTATTTTGTGGGGAAAAAAACCTGACAACTGAATATTACATACATCTTGAGGGAATAACTTCGGTTTAAACAAACAGCACAGATGAACAGATGGTACCCATGACTGATTGAAAAACGAACAATATTCTAAATATATATAAATAGTTTTGGGCTCAGCTCTTAAAACAAAGGAAAATGTATGCATATGCATGCTTGCATTTGAACGTATAGCAAACACAAAAGCCATGGTCTTACTAAAGGAAGGTAAGCTGCAAAATTTGGTGACAATTTCATTATCTTCTATTACACTTAGGTAATACCCTGTGAAAGTGCCAAAGTGTAGCTTGACTTAACTAATGGCATTTTAGCTTTTGCAAACCTGCTTGTATTATTAGAAGAAATATCAGTATCAAATGGAGATCATTAGGTGGAATAAGGTATATCTCTCACAAGAGAACAGCTACTGAGAGAAGCCGGTTGTTTAAGCTTAGAAACAGGAAAAATTTGCAATGGTCAGTGGGTAACAAGCCACAGGTAAGTAGGGGAAATGGGGAAATAGCCTTGCGGTCACGTTTCAATAGTTAGATTTGACTTCCTGTAAAAGTAGACAAGTATCACACGAATTCTTGGAGACGAAGAATTTCACCTTTTCACCTACCCTAAAATTATAGAACATATTTTCTGGAACTGTCTGACAGGAAGTTCAGAGAAAGGTCTATGGTTTGTGGCTAGGTGCACATCGTATATAGCTGGAACACTGGGACATGACAAGAAGGTTATAAAAAACCATTTCACAAGTTCTCGTGGTGGCAATTCTCTCTATTCTGTAGATGTGAACGCTGTCACCCAGCTTTTGTTATTCTGGCCAGTAACAAAGGCTGTTAAACATCCTTCGTCTCCAAGAATTAATTAGCTTAAATGAGCAGAGTGCCAAAGCGGATCTTACACCTGTTTAAGGGCGTGCCATACCAATCAAGGCTCTATTCAGGTTTAAAGTTACTGTACAAAAACTGCACTAATTTGCACCGGATTGGGCCGCCATCCATATGATGTTCTCTGTATTAAGTTCCCATCCAAATGTCAGACTGCATTTTATGGGTGCTGCCCCCCCCCTTTGGTTCCTTATCAAAATGCCATCATGTGCCTTTCTTCCCTCTGTTTCTTTGCTTCTATTTTCTGATTCTGCAAGGGTGGAATTAAGTGACAATATTGCATGCGCAAACCTGCTGTAAGTCTGTGCAAATCCTCGTGCAATTTCCATGTCACTCATTTGCTCTCTCTATGCTTGTCTAACAGTAGTTGGCACAAGCCTAAGTTCTATCTGTATCCCCCTTTTGGTAAGATTGGCGTGAATCATATTAGCCAAGCATATTAAAGGCTTCTGGGACATTTCTTATCTCATTCTAGAAGGATGCTTTATGATAGAAAAGTAGTTTTTACTGTAACATTTTCCCCTAAGCTAGGATGATAGGATAACTGAGAGGAATGTATTTTTTTCTTCCTGTGACAACATCAACTGAACAAGGTTTTAGGACAACATGGACAAAGGGACAAAATACAATATAGGAAAAAGAACTCTAAAAATCAAATAACATATATTCCAGTAGCAAAGTGGCTGCAATGAGTAAAGTGGGAAGAAAGAGAGGGAATGGAGGGAGGGAAATGTTCTATTAAAAATAAGAGAGAAGAAAGAAAGGAATTATTGAAAAATGTGTAACCTGCCATCCTTTGAAAGATGCTCATGTAAACTTTAATGATAAAACATCAAACAGAAGAAAACCTCTTACCTCTAGTGGAGCTTCTGTTTTAACTCCAGTTGGTGGTCTGGCAGCATTTATGTCCTCCCCTTTCTCTGAAGGCTGTATCTGGTAGCTGACTGCTTGATAAAGAACCTAAGGAAGAAGAAAGCATAAACATCTTCCAACCACAAACACAAATGTAGGATTTTAGAAGGGCTAATCCTGAAAAGATGTAATAAGGAAGACTCTATGGAAAGAAAATTTTAATGGCAAAGGTGCTGCTGTTGGCTGGGACTTCTTGAAAGTTAAAGGTTGAACAGTTTCAACCAATGCCGATGAGGAAGAAAAAAAATCTTAGCAGCTTGCAAAGGAGTAAAGGCTAAAGAAGGACGCTTACTGGAAAAAGAAATAAAGAGTAATTTACCAAAGAAGCCTGCAAAAGTAGAAATGAGTTAAGACTAGCAAGAGAGGCAAAATCACATAGAAAGGTTTTCTTCAAATATGTCAAAAGCAAGGGGATGATAAGGAAAGGTGTTGCTTCCTCCAAAGGGGGAGATGTGTCTCTATATCCAAATGAGACAATGGATTGACAAACACAACAGGGATGGCTATTTGGAAAAAGAAAGTTCAAACCAATCTAACTAATCTGGATATCATCAGATTCCCAGACCCTGATAAAATACAGTTTAGAGTAATGAAGGGACTGGATTGCCCATTTTACACTTTTAAGGTGCAATCAGACATACTTAATGAGGCACCCTCTGGGTAAATTTGAGTCTGTAACAGACATTTCCCCACTATATTCCCATCTGAACTCATTCAGGGTTTCACAACACTGAAGGTGTCTCTTCCTTTTAGTCAAATTGGGTGGGAAACTACTTAAGTACGGAGGCAGAAAGTGTAGCAAATCACAGCATAAAAGCATTTACTGCAGGAGAACAACTACTCACTGCCATGGAAAACTTGGCAGATGAGAGGCCTATCAGCAAGAGCATCCATTGCTAGGAAAGGTTTGAGGTGAATGAAGATAGAGCTGTGTAAAAACGAGGTAGGTTTTAAGGCGTTTATTTGGATAATTGTTAGGAAAGAATTTTTAATGCATCTACATATTGTAAGTTTCTTCATAAAGGGGCTACTGGAAAAAGCTTTGGCTGATCACACCTTCAGTTTTAGAGATATAGTTATTGCAGGATGATTGCCAGTTCTATGATCTTGTTATTTAACTGTTAGTAACTAAGGAGTTATAATGGGTGTAGTTTTTGCTGAATTATGCCTTCATCATGACTATTTTTTATTATTTGTATTTGTATCCTTCCATATACTTGAGGGTCTCAGGGTGGGTGACAACATTTTAAATCAGACATATATTAAAACAAGTTTATTTTGAAACAGAAACAGTGCCTGTAAAGTGGGAAGAGACAGTATACTCCCATTATTTATTTATTACTATAGTATATGGAAGTTCAAGGCACTTTGTTAATGCAAATACCAGTTATTTTTTAAAACTTCATGTATGCATATGGTTAATTAGCATTTTGACAACATAAAATCCTTAATATTCTCCTTTTTTTTATACTAGAGATTACAACTAGCTATACGGTTTTATCATTATAACTGGTATTATGTAAGTATCTCGCTTATGTAACTTATTTATATTATTGATGGCCATGGAAACAAATGATAAAAATGTATATTGCTCAATGAGACTCCATAGAGAGAGAATTTACTGATGACCAACCTTGATTGAAATTCACTTGACATGACTGGAGTCTAGGGAACATTGAGACGTTCCACTGTAGAATTGTTACATGTATTTTTCTTGTGTACATAAAATGTATATAGAAAATTACCACAAGATTCTCTCTCTGTGTGTGTACACAAAGTTATTGTTTGTTACTCTGTATATTATTTTAAAATTGAGTTTAATAATTACAGATTATTCCTTCCATATCATTTGATACTTTTTCCAGGATTCTGTATAGTTTTGCTTGTTAAAATTCTTAATCCTTGCTGAGTTTTTTGGCCTCTGGTCTTAGGTTGCATTTGTACCAAGATGCATCATATTTGCCTGGCGCTCAAAACAAGGCAAACATGGGGAGTTTGGAGGCCACTATTGATGAGGTTTACTACAATCAGCAGAAAAAGAAAATAAACAAGGGCAGTTGGGAGTGGGGCATAATCTCTTACTTGCCAGATGCATTCTTCTTTCAAACTGTCCTTCTAAAGCCCTTTCCTTTATTCTACTCCTTTGGTCCTCTGTAACACACACTGCTTCCTCTGGAAGGAGGATTCCTATCTTTGGCAATGGCTATCAATGGACAAGCTTCCAAACTAATTTTGCAGTGGTCTTTTGCCAAGATACAAATAGGCTGGCATTGGAACCCTCATCTACATTTCTAAATTAGCTGTTTGGAACATCTTCACAGCTCATTTGAATCAGTGCCTTGTTGCAAGGTCTTGAATGAAAAATAATATGCAAGTGACCTTAGGTCATTGTTTGGGTACCATGGCTCATTTGTTAGGTATTACTACCATGCTAACAATCCCAGCATACTTTTGACATGGCATTCTGATTATTTTCTGGAAGCAAGATATTGGCTGAAGGTTGCTTTAGGAGTGGACTGTTGTGAGCGTTCTGCTCTATAATTTTCACTGTATGAAAGGTAATAGCAGGAAGACCAGCCTCAACTTACACTAAGGCTGAAGACTAGTCTTGTGACAGACAATTGAAGATACCCTTATTGTGACCAGTGGGTGGTGGTGATGGCCATTCTAAAGTGTGCATCCATGTAGCTACTCAATAGTGAAGATTTTCCAAGTGCTCAATATTTGCTGTTGCTTCTTGAGAAGGCACAAACATAAAAGTCTGCTTTTACTCACATGTTCTTGAAGCTCTGGGCTAAAAGGAAAAGGGATTTTGCTCCTTTAAATAAGTTGGCTGGAGGAAAGGCCAACTGCAAAAGACTCTCCCAGGTGATGTTAGCTACTGCCTGGGGATGCTAAATAAGACTGCACTAGCAACAGAAATAGTGAACACACTGAAACTATTTTCAAATATATATACAGACATATAAATAAAGCTACACAGAAAAATAGGTTTGGCTCAACTCAATTTTTTCATTATTTTGGTATTTTTTAAGTAATGTTTTAAAAACATAAAGATGCCAAGACACAGTAGAGACAAATTATTTTTGGCTTTTAGAGAGGCAGTTTATATTTTAGACATTTTTTTAAAAATTCAGACATACCTCAGTTTGCAGACTGCTACTTGCTGACAAAAGAATTTCTATGGCACTTGGTGGGCAATGTGTTAAAGCAAAGGCAATGAGTTCCTGCCGAATGGCCATGTCCTGGAACTTTTCCGCTTGCCCTAACTGGCTGCAGACTTCCCAGCTTTTAGAGTATCCTGGAATTTACAAAGATTACGACAACACCAACATCAGGATCAAAACTAGGAAAGTGGAATGACAACCTTATTGCTTCAATCTGAGGAACACTGAACCATTCTTCAAGCTGACCCCATGGTCTAACAGTTATACTAGTTGTACACTTTGAAATAATATTGCAAAATTTGGAAATATGACCAAAACCATGTGCTTAGAACCCATTATGCTCTCATTTTGTATTTCAATACAGTACCTGTCATGTCTTGCCCTCAGCCCACATTCCTAATGGACTCAGGGCACGAAAATAGTGATATGGCTGAAATTGTTAAGTGAGATTGAACAACAGGGAGATGTGGAGTCTGAAGGGTTTTCTCAGCCTGGGTCTTCACTTTCCCCACAAAGGCCCTTGATGAGTCAGCAAAAACAAAAGAAATCAGACAGGCTCAGGGACAGGAATTGCATCAGGAACTGAAAGCCAGGTGTGCACATGGCCATGACTTAACAAGTTCTGACAGTGAATAAAAGGATGGCACCGAATTTGTTATGGTGTTACCAGCAACCGAACTGCAGAGTGTGACTACACTGTGTACCTTTGACCTATGCTTCTGACGCTGGATTTGGCTCTCGGAACTTCTATGTGCTTTGTGGACTTTGGACTCTGATAAATGACTCTCTCTGCTAGTAATCTGATCCTAGCTTGCTGCTTCAGTAGAAAATCCTGAATTGCTGCTAGGGAAGGTATAATTAAAGACTATTGTTTATTCCAATGTGCATGTTGTTTCTCTGTGCTGCCAAGCTCCGTAAGGCAGGAAAGTATCCTTCTTCATCACTATACATTTTACATCCTCCTCCAATTTATTTATTTATTTGCTTTATTATCCTACCTATATCCAAAGATCTCAAGGTGTGTTACAACAATAAAAATGTAAAATGAAGACACTAAAGCAATTACAGCGCTTGAAAATGGATAGGAGAATGTGTTTCCTTAGTGAAAGATCAGGGTAAATAAGCATGTCTTCACTACTGTCCTGAACATGTGAAATGAAGGTGTCCGGTGCACCTTAGTGGGGAAATTATTCTATAATCTGAGCACCCTCACTGAGAAGATTCTGCTCTAAGTACTGGTCAAGTAGACTGGGAGGTACTCCAGACTGTGTGGATGGGATTGTGATGCATAACAAAGAAAGGCAAGAACCAGTTGGAAACTTTGATTTCCCTGAAGCTTCATTTCTAGACAGCACTTACTTAAGCCATACATCCAGACACATTTTATTCTGGATGATCCATGCCTTATCGCAGATTATACGAATAATGTGGATAAAGTAAGCGCTATCTGGATGAAGCTGGAAACATGTTTTTTTGTGTATTGAGCATGGAAACGTGAGACAGAAAACTAAAATCAATCTTGCTCGCTCTCTCCAGTTTAATGAGTTCTGATTAATGGTTTGCAAATGTAGTTAAGCTCCTTCTCAAGCTAGTGTGGCTGAGCTGGCTCTGTTGTGAAACACAACCAAGTACAGCTCAGCTAAAAGTTGTGCATTCACAGAAAACCCATTAAGAAGTATTTGTTTTTATTTTATACCTGACAAAGAGAATCGAGGGAAAAACAGACAGTAAAATATTTTGTCACTTTATACTAGTTTAGAATATTACGAAAATATTTTTTATTGGAAGACCCTCGAGTATAGGGCAGGATAGAAATTTAAACAAACAAATAAGGAGGACATATTCCCACCTGAAGCTACAAGTTCCTGGCAGTGCATATTTGCTGCTTTGTAATCCTCAAATTGCAGAGCTTGCTCCACTAAAAGTATCAAGACTTGTCCTTTTCTCTCCATCTGGTCATCCCCTAAAAAAAGTTAAAAGATATTCTTGAATAATTAGAAGATCAACTTATATAAAGGGTTCACTTGATTAAATGGAACACACTTATTTCATTAAATTATTTATTTGGCTATACAAAACATAATAGACTACATCCAGGTTTAAAAATTACAGAAAATCAACTTTTGTTTCATATGGTTATTTATGCAGCAAATATAAAACATAAACACAACAGAATTTCCCCTCCTATTATAATTAGAAATAAACTGAAAACTCATTTGCAGCACTTATTTGACTTAGCATCGATCTTCTTTGGCTAGTGCACGATCCATAAAATCCCAAACCAAACTTGTCTTGACTTGCAATCACTCAGTCTTAATAGTTCCTAAAGTCTTTTAGCTACTTCTCAAGACTTTTATAGGTACACATAGCAAGGACCACTTGCACAACTTGAACTCTCAAACACAGAGAAATATACTGTTTATTGTTTTATCCTTTCAATGGAAAGTTAAGAATAACTACAGAAATAAAGAAAAACCTTAATTTAATTAATTACAATAGCTAAGTTTTACTATAACAGAGGTTGTGTTGATACCAGTGGTGGCCCAGCATGGATGAGAACAACCAGAAACCCCTCTGCTTAATGAAAGCTGTCCCTTTATGTTTCCTTTGAAACTCACACAAAGGAGGATTACACAGTGCAGGGTGGATTTCTTACAGAACTTCATGAGCTGGCTTTCAGAGGGGAGAGGGGCTTCCAATTGTGCTCACCCACACCAGCAGTTTACAATTTTTATTATTATTATTATTATTATTATTATTATTATTATTATTATTATTATTATTATTATTATTATTATTATTATTATTATTATTATTATTATTATTATATTTCTACAGCGCTGTCCATGTACTCAGCGCTTTACAGATGCGAAACAGTCTATATATATAAAATATAAAAACCTGCCGCACAATCTAAAAACAAAATAGTAACAATAGTAGCAATTAGCAATTAACAAGAACAAATAAGTTAAAAATACAAAAAGGATAAAACAACAATAGGCAGTATCTCGTTAAGTCATTCAAGTTGCTGTGTCATTTGAATGCAGCAATGTCTGTATGATGTCATCCACAGCAATTGCTACCAGCATATTTTCTTGTTTAATCAAGATCTTCTCTTATTACAAAAATACCTAGTAAGTAAAATTAATTAATTAATAATTCATCATCTTCCCCCTGAGCCAGTTTGGTCTAGTGGTTAGGGAGCTGAACTCTTATCTGGGAATACCGGGTTCGATTCCGACCTCCCCCATAAAGCCCGCTGGGTGACCTTGAGCTAGTCACAGCTCTCTTCTGAGCTCTCACAGCGCCACCCACCTCCCAGATTATTCTGTTGTGGGAAGAAGAATATAAAGCTTTGTTAGCTGCTTTAAGTCCCTTAAATGGGTGAGAAAAGTGGGGTAGAAAAGCCAAATCTCCACCGCTGTGAGGCTTGTGTAATCATGGATGGACCGGGCTGCATTCAAATATCCATGGAGCACATATTCATGTCTAGAGGAGATAAAAGCCAGGGCACTTACATGACCACTGATCTGAAGCACCTGCTACCCCCCTTGAGGTAGGGGGCAGGACACACAGAAGGAAGGGTGAGATTTCCTGCTCTGGCAGTGCTGCTAGCAGCCTCTCTTGTAGAAGACTGCATTAGCAGTGGCTGGTAGATCAGTAAAAGGAGTGACTTAGAGAAGAATACTTAAGCCCTGCCATTAGCACTGCCCTCCTGGTAAAAATTTCCAGAACAGGAAAGGTCACCAGCCCCTGGTACTGTTTTTCAACCAAGAGCCCTCAGTGATGAAGACCCAGCCACTAAAAAAAAAAGGAGACAGGGGTGTTCATTGACACTACTAAAAAAACCTTCCTTATGGAGTCAGCTGTCTGGCCTAACTGCATGTCTGGAGCTTGGCTTTGCAACTTTTGCCTGAGCAGAAAATCAGTTTGGGTACCTGGCAAAATTCCAATTATAGCAGGGTCTGCCTTCTAAAAAACAAGCACTAGATTAACTATGATCAAGGGAAAGGTGGCAGTTCCTTCTACCTTACTTCCTTGTTTTCTATGTCCTTTTTATGAGGAACCATTAAACCAGTGATGGCTAACCTTTTGAGCTCGGTGTGTCAAAATTCGCAAGAAAACCTAGCTTAACTCGGGTGCTGTGTCACATCGAGAAATATCCATAATTTTGTGATATTTGTAGCTCTGGTAAAAAAGTTATATTTTTGATATATGTATTTTATTAAAAGCAAAAACAAATAATTTTTTACATTAGTGACTTTTGTTGCTAAATCTTCCATTCAAAGTTGGTATTTCGTACACTTCAAGAACAAGCAAGCACTACACGCCCAGGTGCCAGGGTGACCAGGTGTGTCACCCAAAAGGGCTTGGCGTGTCACCTGTGACACGCGTGTCATAGGTTGGCCATCACCGCATTAAACTATTGCCCCCAAGTATTTGCTTTTCCTAAGAGTGCCTGCACTGCCAGATGAGAAACCCTGTCCTTCTGGCATTTGTTTTCTCTGTTTTCACATATATTTTTCCCCATATAGAGTTGTCTGCTGTGCTGTTCAGAGACACTCAACAGTCATCTGTTTTCACAGTAACGTTTTAACTAAATTTCCTATAAAAACTGCTATTGTTTTATATCAATAATTTGTTGGTTCTACCTTTCTGGTGCCTGAAGAGGGTGCCTGATAACAGCTTAGAGGGGAGACTATTCCATAGACTAGTGGCTATCACCGAGCATACTCCCCCACATGTCCCCACCCCCGTAACTGCTGAAGGGGATGGCACCTCCAAGGGGCACGCCCCAGCCAATCTCAAGGCACAGGCAGGTCTATATGGAAGAAAGCATTCATTTAGATATTTGGAGTGCAAGCAGTTTAGGGCCTTATATGTCGAGGTTAATGAATACTACATCAGATAGTACAACGTTTAGTGCCTTCTGTCATTCTTTTCACATTTGCTATTACTCATGCACTTTGAACAATTTCTTTTTGCATTCTGAGAAGAAAATACCTTTTTAATCTCTAGTTCCAGAGAAGTATGAAATTCTGTTCTCATGAATGTTACTATAATTTTGAAGCAAAAGTGAACAAGGAAAGATATCTAAAATTAAGAAATCAAGTAGTAATTCCTGTAGCTTGGAGCAGATGATTGCCTTAGTTACAAGGGCATACATCTAAGCAGTGCTACTATTCTATGTATTTTTTGAGACGATAACATAGATTAACAATCCATTTGTTATGGTCTGACTCCATCTAACCTAAAAATCCTTTTGGGTAAAGGAGAGCCTTAGATCCTTAATGGAGAGGTTCTGTTGGTTTGCATAACAGAAACAGGATTCAGCTGAATCTCCACTGGAATATAATGGGGGAAATCTCCTCTCTCTCCACCAGGGTTCGTCACTTCTCCATACAGTATTTTTGAAATTTTCCCAAGGAGAAGATCTTCAAGCAGCAAAGATTTCAGAGGGAGAATTTCTCCTTCTGGGAAGAAGAAACCATTGGGATAACTAGGCTGATGGAATGTTTTAACTACAGTAACAAAACTTTGAATCAAAGCCTTAGTTATTTTACAGTTGAAAAAACTGGAAGTTTCATCCTACACAACTTTAGATATATCATAACACAATAGTATTGGCAGCTATATAATTGGCAATATGGGAATCAGGAATGACAAATTTATCTATTTTTATCCCTTTAATCTGGCAACTTTTCTCTCCCAAAAAAACCTCTCCATCCACCCATCCACCCATCCACCCATCCATCCATCCCGCCCACCCGCCTACCCTATACCGGACGGTATGGGCTACAAAAGCAGATAACATTTAAACCAGCAGTTCTCCGATGGATGTACGCAGACTATTACTTAGGGTGATGTCCAGAGCGGCTGCTGGCCACGACCGAGGGCGGAGCCCAACCAGAGTTTTTAAGAGGCGTGTAGTTCCCGGTTGGATTCCAGTTTCGTCCTCGGTCGAGCCACTGGTCACACCTACTTCACTCCGTTTCGTCTGCACTATGTCGTCGGATGAGAGGGGTAGGCCTTCTCTACCACCCCCTTCCCTACCGGTCGAGGGCGGCGCAGGAGGCTCCCTAACGGACCCCAGCCCCTGCTAAACTTGCCTTTCTACCTTTCTCCCTAGCCTCCACTTCTTCGGGAGAAACCTTTGAAGGCTTTTCAGCCTCCTCGGACCGGGCGGCCGCAGTCCCTTCCCCTCATACGGGCCAGGGACGCTCCCACCTCAGCCGCAACCCTTCAGCGAACAGACAACCCCTCGGCAGGGGACGAGGCCGCCCCCAAGCTTACAACAACAACTAAAATCCTGGCCTCCCACGTAGGGGACACCCACGTGGGGGCGAGGCTCCAACTGTTTTACCATATTTGGGCTGAGAATGTCCGGGACCAGTGGACACTCCAAGTTATTCGGGATGGTTACCGTTTAGAGTTCGATACCTACCCCACCTCCCGCTTCATGGCTACTCCTAACCCCTCCAATCCGCGTAAACGCAAGGCAATGGCGGATGCTATTCTAGACCTCCTACGTATGAAGGCCATCGAGGAGGTCCCAGTTGAGTTCCAGGGCCATGGAGTGTACTCTATAATTTTTTTGGTTGAAAAGAAAGGAGGTTCTTACAGAGCTGTTTTAGACCTCAAGTACCTTAATAAATTTATGAAGAAAATTTACTTTAAGATTGATTCTTTGAATAATATTTGTAGCCAATTGGAGGAAGGTCAATACCTGGCAGCTATTGATCTTACTAATGCCTTTCTACATGTCCCTGTACACATAGACCACAGAAAGTTTTTGCGATTTCAGGTGGACTCCAAACACTACCAATATACCTCTCTCCCTTTTGGGCTCTCAGCTTCCCCGCGCATTTTTTCTAAAACCCTGGGGGGGGGTCGTAGAAAACCTCAGGCTACAGCGCATTCCCATCTATCCCTACCTTGATGACTTGCTCCTGACTGCGCATTCCCACACCACACTGGTATCTCATATCCGCACCACTATCAACACCCTTGCAGCACACGGGTACTTGATCAATTACGAAAAAAGCTCCCTTTCCCCCTCCCAATCCCTAGTGCACCTCGGTGCCCTCATTGACACAGTAAGCTTCACCATCCGCCCTTCGCACGATAGGATACGCTCTATAGCCAATCTCACCAAGGAAGTCTCCGCAAAACGCAACCCTAGACTCTCTCTACTAGCCTCCCTCCTGGGCAAGTTTATCTCAGTCATCGACCTCCACCCATGGGCACGATTTCATTCCAGGGCACTCCAGTGGGAACTTCTTCCATACACTGACGCTATTAACACAGGCAAGGACCCTAAGGTCCGATCGCAACCTCACACACTATGCTCCCTCGCCTGGTGGTCCGACCCACATAACCTCCAGCTCGGGGTACCCATTATCAGACTTTCACCAGAGGTCATCTATACCGATGCCAGTCTTCAGGGTTGGGGAGCCACTTACCTACACCACACTGCTCAGGGCATATGGACCCAGCAGGACATGGTACAACACATTAATTGGCTGGAGCTCAAAGCTATTCTCCTTGCCCTCAAACATTTCCATTCACACCTCAGGAACAAACATGTCCTGGTTATGACAGACAACAGCACCGCCAAATCCCACATTGTGCGACAGGGCGGGACCAGATCTAAGGAACTTATGCTATTGTCTAACTCTCTCTTCTCATGGGCTGAGTCTCACCTAGCCTCCCTCTCATCTGTTCACATACAGGGTGTTCTCAACTTGCAGGCCGACAGTTTGAGCAGACAGAAGCTTTCCCAAGCCGAATGGATGCTCAACCCGCAAGTATTCTCGGACCTCGTAAGAAGATGGGGCGAACCAGACATCGATCTGTTCGCTTCAACCTTCAACCACCAGCTCAACAATTACATGTCAAGACACCGCGATCTGGAAGCTTATGCAGTGGACGCCCTCTCATCTCCGTGGCCACCCAGACTCCTCTATGCCTTTCCCCCCTTCTCGCTGATCCCGAGAGCTCTCAGGAAAGTCAGGACGGAGAGGGCCAGGGTCATCTTCCTGGCCCCCTTTTGGCCACGGCGACCTTGGTTCAACCTCCTGCTCAGCATGGCAGTAGAGGAACCCCTCTTCCTTCCCCCCTGCCGGGATCTCCTCTCACAGGCCGGGTCTCTCCACCCAGACCCGGCATGGTTATGCTTAGCGGCATGGAAGCTCGATGGCAATTCTTACTAACCTCAGGCCTCCCTCAACAGGTTGTCCATACCATCCTAGCCTCCCGTAGACCATCCACGTGGCAGATCTATAACACCTCTTGGAGGGCTTTCTGTCGTTGGTCCTTCTCCAGACACATCGATCCGCTGTCCCCCAAGCCGGAGGATATACTCTTATTCCTCCAAGCAGGGGTAACTAAGGGCCTGCGCTACAACACCATCCGTAAGCAGGTCTTTGCGCTAGCAGCCATCACCGAGGTCCAGGGACAAACCCCTTTGCCCTCGATCCCGATTATCAAGTCTTTCCTCCTGGGGGTCAAAGCCAAGTGTCCTCCAGTCATACACCGCTTCCCAACATGGGACTTCGAGCTAGTGCTCGATGTCCTCTCAGGCACACCTTTCGAACCTATGGCCGATATCTCCCTCAGGTTACTCTCCTACAAAACTCTCTTTCTGGTAGCCATGACCTCAGCCCGCCGGGTTTCGGACATGGCAGCCCTTTCAGTCGCGTACCCTCTATGTCACTTCTCAGAGGAATCAGTCACCTTGCGACTGGACCCTGCTTACAAACCTAAAGTTGATTCCACCTTTCACAGAGAACTAGAGATCTGTCTCCCCTCTCTATGCCCGGATCCTCACGATCCCACACAGCACAAGTGGCACTCTCTCGATGTCAAAAGGATCATCGAGGCTTATATAGATAGGACAAGGGACATACGCAAAACTTCTGCCCTCTTTGTCTGTTTCCATCCCGCTCACCTCGGGAAGAAAGCCTCAGCCAGGGTCCTATCCTCATGGATTAAGGCAGTCATATCCTTGGCATACCAAATCCGCAAAACTCCACCACCGCCTGGTATACAGGCGCACTCCACCCAAAGTGCAGCCACATCTGCAGCCTTCGCCACGCATGCCAGCCTACAAGAAATATGCAGGGCAGCAGCGTGGGCATCTCCATCCACCTTCACAAGGCATTACAAGATGGACATCTACCAGGCTTCTGACTCCACCTTTGGAAGGAGGGTGCTCCAGCACCAAAACCAAACAAAGGTGAGGCTTACAGTTTTCTTCGTACCCACCCTGGGATTAGCTCTGGTACATCCCTAAGTAATAGTCTGCGTACATCCGTCGGAGAACGGGAAGATGTCTTCACTCACGTGAGCTCCCGTTCTCGACGGATGACAGCAGACAACCCAACCCTAACTAACTAACCTTTTCATTTATCCTTATAGCTATCCTCTGCTCAACCTTCAGACGAACTGGAATCCAACCGGGAACTACAGGCCTCTTAAAAACTCTGGTTGGGCTCCGCCCTCGGTCGTGGCCAGCAGCCGCTCTGGACATCACCCTAAGTAATAGTCTGCTGTCATCCGTCGAGAACGGGAGCTCACGTGAGTGAAGACATCTTCCCGTTCTCAACATTCCTAACGCTGCAACCCCTTAATGGAGTTCCTCATGTTGTGGAGACCCCCAACCACGGGGGTACAGCAGCTGGGAAGTGGTAGGGAAGGGCGGCGGGAGACCTGTCGTGACCCCTCTGAAAGGGTAGATCAACCCCCAAAGGGGTCCTGACCCCCAGGTTGAGAACCACTGATTTAAACAGACAAAAATAGACAAAAAACAAAACACTAAAACAATGACAGTGCACGTATGGGGAGATGATATTCTCTCAGCTGGAGACCAGGGTAAGGAGGTGTGTCTTACCTATCTTCTAAACATACACAATGAGGGTGGTCTAACGCCTTCAAAGGGGAGATTATCCCATAATCTGGGAGCTACAATTTAGAATGCACTCCCACATGTACCCACCCACCCCTAACTACTGAAGGTTGTAGGACCATAAAGAGGACCTCCCAAGCAGATCTCAGGGCACGGGCAACAGGTTGGGCTGGGTTGTAAGCAGTTTAAAATGTAGTTTCTATTATTACAGGTAGCAACTATTGGGACTTTGATGTACATTGATTCTGTGCTTCTAGAATGGGCACTTTTGCTTTTAAGCCTACTCACTGTGCAAACGCATACACATGTCTGTAATATTTTTAATTTTTTCAGGTAATTTCTTAGGAATTTTAAAATTAATTTGTCTCTTTTCAAATTCAAAATCAGTGGAAACACCAAATAGTTAGAAGGTTCTAGGAATTTCAAAAATACTACAAAAATCTACTACTTTTACACGTGAACTGAATTTACTAAACTTAGATAGGGGTACAAGAAATTAAATGCACAATAATTGACATTTATTCTCTTAACTGCAGATTAACCTATTACTACAAAGTGGAAAGGAATTCAACTTTTGGGGAAGAGATGTCAAGCTTTTGGATAACCCTTCTTTGAAGAAAAACAACTGAACTGGATCCACCTTTCCCAGGTTTCGGATAAGCATAAAAGGTCAAGGATGCTTTTATTCTTCATTTATGAAATGTTCCGGAGTAGATTTTAACTGCTTGCCTTTTTATTGCTTTTTTAAAGAACTATAATTAACTTCAGAATAAAGTCAAGGTATAATTCAAATAAGTGCTCTAGCAATCTACTAAGAACATGTGAGAAACACTTTCACAGGCTGTTCTGTGCTTTAATTTTGGAGCAGAGCATTCAGCATACTGCAATTTTAGGAGCAGAGCAATGATTACAGACCTTTGGAAGTTATCTATAATTTTAAATATGCTTAGCATTAACATTATATTGCATCTTCACATATCTTGTGTGGGAGGCGGGAAGGTATAAAAAATAGCTAGATAAACAAATATAACATATTGCAGATGCCTCTGAGGGAGATACAGACTGCTAAAAAAAATCTGGATAACAAAGAAATACAGAGAATGTGAATATAGAGGGTTTTTTTTTTCTTTTTGCATTTTTGGGCACTTTAGAAATAAACAGATAAATTCACCGCTGAGAGAAACATCAGTGACAAAATATGAAGTTATTTCTATTTATATGATGTAAGCAGCAGGACTTATGAATGATGATTCTATCAGGGCATAGGCTTACGGAGAAAAACACAGTTTGCTTCCAGAAATGTTCTGAACCCATTTTTCATTACTGGCAACTATTGCTGGCACGCCCATTCGCCTTGAGGAAACTGGAAAAACCAGGAGGAAACCAGACTAGGGAAAAGCTGATCTAGAATAACCAATGATGAAGTTACCCCTTAAAATCCTCTTTATTTAAATGAACACAGAAATTATGGTCTAATGGTCTTCTAGTCCAGCAATCTGTCCTTACTATGGGTAGCTACAATCATGAGAAATTTGGGAAACACAACCTCAAATGAACAACAGCACACAAGAGATTCTACTGTTTCACTGTTTTATTCACTAAAAATGAACCAAAATGGAAAAGCCATGTGTGAAAAACTAAGTACACCCCATGAAATCAATAGCTTGTAGAACCACCTTTAGTAGCAGTTTCTCACATCGCTCTGGAGGAACTTTGACCCACACTTCTTTCCAACATTGCTTCAGTTCATTGAGGTTTGTGGGCATTCATTTACACACAGATCTCTTAAGGACCCACCACAGCATTTCAGTTGCGTTGAGATCTGGAGTTTGACTGAGCCATTGCAATACCTTGATTCTTTTCTTTTCATCCATTAGGCATGTGCACAAATATTCTAAACATTCAAAATCCGATGGAATTCGTTTGAATGTGGACATTCAAATTTGAATAGAATGTCTTCACATTTGAATGAATTTTGAATGTTCCAAAACATTTGTTCATATCTATATGAACATCATACATATCTGTACGCATTTGCACTTATAATATGGAACGAAAATGGGATGCACACGAGATAAAATGGGATAAAATGGGATGCATACGAAATGCATTCAGATACGTATAACACATAGAATGTTGTCAAAATTTGTATCTTCAAATCTGTATCTAACATCTGAATGAATAGATTCAAATGTATCAGATTCGAATCGGTTTTTGCTGCCTTTGGATTTCAAACATTTGAATCAAATATAATATTTTGACATTCGATTCAACTTGAATTTGAATGCAAAAAAATTTGTGCACACCCCTATCAACCATTCTGTTATAGATTTAGGGGTGTGCTTCAGATCAGTCCTCATTGTCCTGTTGCACGACCCACTTTCTGCCTAGCTTTAGCTTTGGGATAGATGGCCTCACATTTGATACTTTAGCATATTGAGGAGTTCATGGTTGAATCAATGACTGCAAGGTGCCCAGGTCCTGTGGTCCCAAAACAAGCCCAAATCATCACCCCTCCACTACTGTGCTTGTCAATTGGTATGAGATGTTTCTGTCACGTAGTGTGGTGGATTTGGACTGGAGTCAGATCACTTGTCAATCTCAGAGAAGAGCTGGACAGTCATTCAGACAAATAAATCCAGAGACAAAATATTTCTTTCCTCACTGGAAGGTTCAGCAGCTTTATTTCAGAATCCTTTCAGATATAAACTTCTCTTCAAACAGCAGAAACTAAAGACAAAAACTTTACAACACAGAAATACTTATATAGCCCACAAACTGCAAGTCATCATCATGAGGTTTTAGGATGATGTCATCTAATTACTGCAACAGTATGAGACTGAATCACAGGACTGAGTCATGAGTTGCTGACTCGTTGTGACTCTTCAGTTCCTGAATAACAACATTCTAAACTGACAGCTTCTGCTGATATGCTGTGCACTGTGCTATATGTGGCACTATGCATTATGGCCAAACATCTCCATTTTGATCTCATACATCCAAAGAACACTGTTTCAGAAGTCTTGTGGTTTTGTTCAGATGAAACTGTTATGTTCTTTTTAGAAAGAAGAGGCTTTCTCCTGGCAACCCTCCCAAACAAGACATACTTGTTCAGTCTTTTTCTCATTGTACTGTCATGAACCTGAATGTCTATTATACTGAGGCCTGTAGAGTCTTAGCTGTAGTTCTTAGTTTTTTTGTAATTTCTCTGAAAATTGCACAGTCTGACCTTAGGTGAATTTTCTGGGATGTCTACTTCTGGGAAGACTGTCAACTGTCTTGAATGTTTTCCACTTGTGAATAGACTTTTTCACTGTTGAATGACGGACTTCATATTGTTTGGAAATGACTTTATAACTTTTCTCAGACTGATGGGCAGCAACAATTGCTTCTCTAAGACCATTTCTGATGTCTTTCCTCCTTAGCATTGTGTTAACTCATGCCAGAATGCTCCAGTCCAACGAACTGCAAGAACTGCCTATATGGAGGTGGTCGTACTTACAGATGATCAATTAATCAAGAGTACTGGATTAGCAGCATCTGGCTGCTATTTACCTTCTTAATGCCTAAGGAAGCAGTAATGGTGTACGTTTCCACACACTGCTTCTGCATTTTGGCCTAGTTTCTGTTAAATAAATAATGATATGGTGTAATCTATCATGTTGTCATCTGAGTTTGTACTTACCTGATTTTAAGATCTTATAAGGACCAGACGTCCTGATATGTAAAAGCACAGAATTTAAGGATGGTGTAGTTTGTTTTTCTTATGACTCTAGGTGCCCATGAGAAACCACCAAGCATAATATGACTGCAATTGCACTCTCTAAGTCCATATTATCCAGCAAGTACATCATCCCCAATACTCAAGCACAAAAACATTACTGCTGGTACTATTCAAACGTCCATGAACTTCCCTAATACCCATTGAAAGCATCATTTAGTTTAGTTCAGTTTAATTGATCATCTGCTTCCCATAGGTGCAGAGGAGTAGTTTAATTATGGCCTTAGGCAACAGCTCATATAATCATACATATTTCACCAACAAAATGCATTAAATAAATAAACAAGATTTTTTAAAAAAACTTTAACTAATGGTACTAACCATTTATTTTCTAACTATTATAGAACAAGAATTAATTATACAGTATTTATTGGTTGTTGCATTTGATTAGTTTATCTTTAGAGTCTGACCTCTCCTTCACACAAATACAGGACCATTCTGACAGTGATAGTATCTAAGTTCAATCCTTTTGATAAAAAGGGATTAAGTATACAAAATTAAAGGAATACACATTTTCTAAAAAAATTTAATGCCCCTTGATGGTTGTAAGAATCATTCTGTAGACTTCTGAGACAATCTTACTGGGATAACCTCTTTTAAATAATTGCTCATCAAACGTAATTTCACCAGTTTCTAAAAGTTTTTACAAGTCCAACAGAGAAATTAGGAGTACAATTTTTTTTATTTTTTTTAAAGAACTGGTATGGAAGCTGTCAAACATCTGAGAAGAATTCACATCTTTAAAAAAAATCAGTAACAAAAACTCCTTAAGATATATGGACTTCAATATTCAAAGATTAATTCATTATTTCCTTGGGTTCTTTTGAAATTTTAACTGTGCAATGATCAATGTAAACTGGGTCAATATTTTTATTAAACTACAAAATATAACACTAAAATTATTTCCTTGATCAGTAATTGACCACTCAGAAACACATGTTGTTATGATTTTTATTCAGATAAACACTACCATTTAATCAACTGCATTGTATCTGCTATTGAGTTTAATTCTGAGTCAGAACAAAACCAATAATCTTCACAACATGTAAGCACTCCTTTCAAATAGGATGTTCTTATGGAACATTAGGTATTCCAATTATTAATTTCATAGAAAACAATATTTTGCTGTTGAGAGGGTCCAAGAGATCCCAAATGGGCTGGAAGCTAGGTCATAATGAGAGTTGCCACTCCAACTCAGGAAAGAACTGACTCATCTTGGAATTTTATTTTATTTTAAATCCCTCAAGTTATCTAAAGGCTTACATTCTATAGGTGAGGCTAAGCAGATAAAAGTGTCAAAGGACATAAGAAAGCATAAAGTGAAAAGCTGTTAGTGCAGCGGTTCTCAACCTGTGGGTCGTGACCCCATCGGGGGTCGCGCAGCCATTTCAGCGGGGTCCCCGAAAGCTCCCGCAGGCCCCCCTGCGTCCCCCCGCCGCACCGCCGCTGCTGTGAGGAGAGATCGGTGGCGGCGGCGGGTGGCAGTTGCCTTCGAGGCGGCAGCGGGAGCATCCCCGGCGGCGCTTGAGGCGAGGCAAGCGAGGCGAGGAGGGCGGCGGCAGCGGCGGCGGCAACTGTGGGCAGCCCTGGGCGGCTGGGCTGGCCGCTGAGGGCGGGCGCCCGCCCAGTGCTATGCCTGCCTGCCTGCCTGCCTGCCAGGCGGCGATGGCGGTGAAGGGCGCCAGACCCGCACCGCCTGGTGCCTCACCGCCCGCCCCCTTCGCCCGCTGGAATCCGGCGTCGCCCCCCCCCCAAGGAGGAGTTGCGGGTCGGGGAGGACCGAACGCGACGCCAGCGGCCCTGGGCCCGCCCCTGGCCCCGCCCCTGGGGTCGCAGAGGCATTGGGAGCTGCATTGGGGGGTCGTGGCATTAGCCACGTTGAGAACCGCTGTGTTAGTGGGATAATAAAAATATTATGAAGGGGAGGGAGAAGGCAGCAGGAGGAAAGAAAACTGGATATTAAAGAATCAGTGGGGAGAGGAAGGTCACAAAAATGGTAGTCGGAAGATTGGACCATACCAACAGAATGACACTTGGCTTTATCTTAAATTCAGAACAGGCCTTGCTGTTTTGTTCCCTGCTAAGAGGTAGAACAGCTCAATTCACAGTTTTGGTGTACATCTCTCTCTGCAATTTTTTTTTTACACTTTTACCGTCATATTATAGAATTTGTTTGACCACCTCAATCCTCGTTCCTCATTTAATATATTTGATGAACAAGTTAGAACATGTCAGACATTCTTGAGCTACCTCACTTCACCATATGTCATTTGTCTACAGCTGGTTTATTTTTACTGAAATACCCCCCAAGAAAGAGAGAACGAAAACCACCATGAAGGAAGAAGAGGAGGAGGAGAAACAGATTCTAATCAGCAGGAGTCTTTTCTCAGCAGAAAGAAATACTTCCCACTGTGTCTTACCTTTATAACTTCAAGCAAATGGAAAAAGATCCTGGCTTTCACTGAAGCTTTTTATACTAGTCAGAAGCTAGAAAGAAGTTCATTTGAAAAATCAAAATTCCAAGCTAGCTAGAAAGCAATACTACTTGTGAACTCTTAACAGTCCTTTTTTGTGACATTTCCCATGGCTTAAAGTGCTCTGCAAAATCTCTTCATTTTGGAAAAGAAAAAGAAAAAGTCATGAAACACTGAAGACTAGCTGAAGATTTTGGACTCTATCAAACAGAAACATAGAAGTTATGATGCCAAAACAGAAATAAGCAGCTATCACTTATAGCAGTCACCAAAATTAATTTACTCTTCATTTGTCCTGTTATGGTATTTTACCTGCAACCCTGAGCAAATTTGCAAGACCCAAGAGCTTAGCAGATTGCTTGTAGTTTGTAGGCAGTTGCAAGAGACATTCCTTGATAAGACTGAGTCGATCAGCACACAGACGCACTGGCGAGAAAACGCAAGACATTAAATACTAAATACTAGAAATGATACATTTTTATTGAAACAGTTAAGTGCATTTTTAATATAAAAAAGTGGAAGTATAAATAAATTTACAAAACCATTTAAATAACACTTATTTTACTTTATTTTTTTTAAAAAAACATTTTTTAAAAAAGTCCCAAATACTTTGCTTCTGTTAGAATAGGTATTCTATTAAAAAAAAAAGTTCCTGCTTGGAGGAGGAAGCCACTGGTGATGTTTAGGAATAGTTGTTTTTTTAAAAATTGAAAAGAAAAAAAGTTATGTTTACAGTTGTAAGATTATTCAATCCAGAAGCATGTTCTTATCTTAGTAAAAACTATTCCTCCCTCTGCTTTTTTTTTTTTTTTTTGACAAAGCAAAATCTAATCCCCTTTCATTCTTTTACCCAAGAGACCAAATCTGCAGGCCGGCATGATCATTTGTACAGTAAGGTATAATTTATAATCAGCATTTGATTGTATGGTAAAATTCATTGTTGTCAGACAGACTTTAGGTTTTAGACTACCCCAACTTATAGGGATAATCCATATTGAGGAGTAACGCATACATGGTCCAGTTCTCACATTTGTATTATAACATGGACTCAATTTGACCTTACTTGTCACTCCTCATTTCCCCCATGTTCAGCATGGGGAAACTGTACTTTTCTCTCTCTCCACACCTCTCAAAAAATTCTCCTCCCTATGCATTCAGTGATTAGATGCAGTCCTAGCTTTCAAATCCTGACTTCACAGGGGCAGGAAAGTTAAAGTATTTCCCTCCTGCCACATCAGACAATGGCCACCATTTGTTCCTTCTTCCCTTCCAGCCTGGATTCTGCCAAGCACAACTTCAATTCCACATCTACCACACAGTAAAGCTTCTTGAAAACTAGGCCTCAATTCCTTTTCCTTTGTTATTGCAGTTTTGCACAAATGTGCAACTTTAGAGCAGAATGCTATGTGGAAGAGCTCAGTGAAAAGGGGAAATCTATGAGGGGATTAATATTTGTGTTAGGGAAGACATCCATAATGGCATATGTTCCACAGTGAAATTGTGTGATGTTGATGGCCATTTTAATAAGAAAATAAGAGGAGTACTGCTGGATCAGGCCACAGGCCGTCTAATTCAGCATCCTCTCCCACACAGTGGCCCACCAATTGCTTCTGGGTATCTCAATCAGAAGACACGGGCAACCCCTCCCCCCTGCTATCAAATCCCAGTAAATGGCCTTTAGAGGTATCCTGCTTGTCTCCCTGGCTTGGATGAGGTACTTAGGTATCCATTCTAGTAGCCATGGATACACCTGTTGTTGATGAATTTGTCTATCCCTTTCTTAAAACTATCTAGGCTTCAGACTGATGACCTTCTGGGTGAAGAAATATTTTCCCTTGTCTAGTCTGACTGTTCCACTCATCAGCTTCATACTTTTTTGTAAGGGGGAGTCAGGAGTAGAGGGAAAAAATGTCAGCACTAAGATCAAGTATTTGTCCTTGACTGGCAAATTCTAAACATTATTCACACTTAAAAGATAGGGGGGGGGTGTTGGTGTGTTTTTTAAAAGTTACAAAGTCTTTATAAACTGATAAGTGTATTTTTATTATGTATATTATTCATTCTGTTGCCAGCAGTAAAAATCCATTAAAAGAAGAAAGCAGACAAGAAGGTCACTGAAACTGAATGCAAGATTGCACCTGTAAAATAGGTCAGCCATCATAAGTTGCTTATGATTTATAAAATAAAAAAACACCATTTTATTTGGTACTAAAACAAGGGAATAAAAAAGATCAATAAAAGCCTAAATTCTGGAGGCACCTTCAAACAACAGTAAAACCCTCTTATCAGTTGTTACTGAAAAGACATGATAGCTTATACATTTCTTCTGGTTTATGCTAACTAGAGTACTATGAGTTAATCTTCAAAGATAGATGGGATTTAGGGAAACGAAAAGAGAAACAGAAACAGAACCCATGTAGTCTCTTGAAATAAAATGAGAATGAATACATTGTCTCAGCAAACTATTGTTACAACCAGCAAAGACACTTGAGCCTCGAACTCAATTTTGGGCACCTTCAAAGAAGAGACTCCTGCCCCGCATCTCTATTTCAGCCAAAAAAAGCTGCTTCACTCAAGGATCAGAATTTCAAACTTCCAAACCAGCTTCAGAAAGAAGGTAGCTGGAAAGCTTTATGTGGTAATTTTGTGGCCCATCCGCAAGATGGATCTTATTCCAGTAAGGGAACTAGAGCTCCCAGGGTCCCCTGAATCTCCCAGGGTCCTCTGGAACTCCCTTGATCTTATGGTATTGCTTCCCGCTTTCTTGTAGTAATTTTGGATTTTGGTTAGAAGAAAGAAATTATGATGACAGTAGCATAAGTAGTTTCCTTTCTTACATTAAGTTAACAGCTGTGCTTCTGCTGCTAAGCAAGGAAGCGTTAATGGAACACAAAATTTAACAAGTCTCTGCTTCAGCCATGGTAAATTATGAGGTGGTAAGTGAGATCCAGAATCAGCTGACGTGCAAAACTGGACATCAGTAGTTGTGTGCAAATTTGTTCTCGCTTTAACCTTTCTGCACAGAATAAATCTAAATATATCTTATAAGAAATAAATCTAAATGAAATCCTGTGGTTTCTCTTTGTGTATGGGGTTAAAATAAATAAATTCAGTCCAAAGCCACAAGGCTAAGATAAATGTTACCCATGAAACTCACCAAAGACTTATCAGATCTTACTTCTGCCTCACCCTCTGGTTGCGGTTAAACTACTTTGGAGGGCCTCCTAGTGCGGTTGCTCCCACCAAACGACACTAGGGCACTAAACTATTAACTGTAAGTCTTCTAAATAGTTCTGACTTTTTTAAATATTTAGACTCTATTCATTTTGGCAAATGTTTGCTGTACATCAGTTCGTAAAATGGATCACTTACAGATGCAGCTGAATCAAACTTAATTAACACAAATGAATTTTATGTTCAAATTAACCAGCTAACTAACCTCTAGTGTGAAGTGTATAATCAGTTAACTAAAGATTCTAACATGTCTGGATTCCTACTTTAACACAATTTTATATTTTATTTGTTGATCATTTACTGAAATAAAAATTCACTGATTTATACTTAACAAAATCCAAACTAAATAAGATGAATGATGTTTCCTTTAATCTATCTCAATATATGAAACCATTATTTATACGTGCAAGGAGAGAGAGAGACCATACACACACACATACATGGGCACTAGAGATGAGCACAATTATTCGTAACATTTGGTATTCATATGAATTTGGACATTTGGACATTTGTATGTGAATCGAATGTTATGATATTCGTACATCTACATTCATTCGTACAAGCTTCGGAACATACATGAACCGGGGAGGTGGAAAAGTGGCTGTGCCAGTCAAATCTGCAATGAATCCAGAGAGAATTTGACATGGATTGAGAGTGGATTCAAAGTGGATATCCATACAAATTGGTACAAATGCATTCATATTGAATAGAATCCTACCACATTTGAAGGGGATCTATTCAACCAAACATCAATTTTCTTACATTCGGTTTGATACACAAAAAAAACCCCACATCCCTAACGGGCACCCATATCATACCTTGTAATGGCAAGATTTTTACACCAAATTCTTCAAGATAGCTAAGAGCACGAATAAGATCCAATTCCTCTTGAACAACAGGTGGGCAGTCTGTAATAAGCTGTAAACAGGATCTTAAAAATAAACAAGGAGGAAAGATTATTAGAGAATCCCAAGTAACTCTTCTAAAAAACAAACTTTTTTCATCTAAACGCCAATATCCTGGAATGCTCCAGGTACCTACTGTCATAGCTTTTAGGCAGGTCCTGAAAATGTATCTGTTTACCCAAGTATTCATGGTCTCCTTACCCCAAACATTTTTTATAATTGCTTAATATTTTACTGTCTTAATTAGTTTTAACATTCTTTTTTAAACGTTATACTGTAATCTGCTTCTTGTTGTTTTCTTAAATCAGTAGGACCTTTAAGAGAGAAATGATTTGAAACTGTAGTGAAATTTCATGATTTATCATCCAAACCTCTGAGCAATTCTATAAGCAGGAAATTAGCTAACATTAAAAAAGTAGCTGCTGATAGTTGAACTGTAACACCTAAACCATTCAATTAAGATGATTTATTTGGATTTTGTTATCGTTCTTGATATTGTTGTTGAAGAACAGTATTAAAAAAAACCAATCGGCTTTTTTTTAAAAAAATCAGTGTTGACATGCCAAAGGAAGACAACAACTTCAGATGAAAGCCATGTAACAGAAAGAGCTTACACCTGTGCTCACCTGTCCCACTACTACTGCCTACTATTTTGTTCAGCCTCTCAGATTTTACACCCATAAAACATGCACTTTCTATTGTTCCTTGCTCTTATCACAAAAAGAAACCTCAAAAAGATTTCTAATTAAATGACTATCATTGGACTAGAAAATTGTTAGTGCTATATACTAAAACAGAAAGAGATGCCACTTGATATTAATTGGTGGTACGGCAAATAATTCATTCCCTAACTGTAAAACAGGACAATTTATTTCCTCTACATATTCCTTGCAGTATTTTTCTAGGCTGACTAAGAGCCACAATTTTCTGGAAGTACCTCAGTAACCAAAAGGAAAGGAGGTTGGGGACACAAAACAGCTGGACTGAACATGTCTGGTTTGGCTGGTGTTCAGTTATTTTTTGTGATGTGTTCATGAATTCTGTCTGCACTGCATGCAAACTCCAACTTTGTTTCCTTCGTCAGGTGGCCATTCCATCTTAGCTATACCCTTGTGTATTAGCACAGGCAAATGATTTTTTTTTTTGGTAATAATTAAAATGGCATGCACTATAAAGAAACAATTGCAATATATTGGACTCAGAGAGATATAATGAGAAAACAAAAAGCAATAAAATATTAAGTGAGAGATCTGTTCAGAAAACAAAACAATAAGATGCAATCAATTCACATTTACGAATGACAGTAAAAAGGGAGTCCATTTAAAAGATTCAAACAGTAAATAAAATGATAAAAGAAAACATTTTTAGTCAACCAAAGCATTTGCTATTTATTGCAGTACATTATATCTCATACAACTAAATAATGAACAGTGCATTCTTAGTGCTAGGGCTACATCACGTTGTTCTCTCTTGAGCAAACATTTCACTAAAAATGCTGGACCATGTAGGATGGGAATCAGGCTACAAAACTGAACAAGTAATCAACCTACATAATTAATTCAATTTCTCGAGGAAAATTGTATTCCCAAAGTCATCTCCACACACCACAGTTTGGTCTCATATCCTTTTGCCTCACCCTTCAATCAAAGTTTTCTCAGGGAGAATGTCAAAATTATTTGAGGATTGTAAGCATAATTGCTCATTCCCCAACTGAAAAAGTGCTAAAAGATTCAGAGCCTAACTCTTCCAAAAAGCTAACACAGGGAGCTTTTTTTTAGAGTGTGAAAGACTGACACTCTGCTGATGTCAGGAATATCTGCCATTTCAGAAAGAGAAGTCTGTTGTATTATCATTTGTGCACAAATACAATTTTTGGGATTCGATTCTATTCGAATCGAATATCCAAAGATTCGAATCAATTCCAATGTTTAAAATTCAAGTATATTCACGTTTGATTTGAACTGAATAAATTCAAAACTATTTGTATGAATTTTCATTCATATTTGAAGATACGAATGTCGACAACATTCAAATGTGTCCGTATGCATCTGTTCGGATCCAGTTTTTATCCCGTATCATCCCATTTTTGTCCTGTATATGAGTAAGATGCGTACATATCTATATGTAATGCATACATAGCTGTAGACATACGAATGTCCGAATAATTCGTACAAATGATTCAAAGAATTTGAAAATTCATTTGAATGTTAAATTCGAATTTAGAGACATTCAATTCAAATCCAAATGTCCAAACTCAATCAAATTCAATCGAATTTTGAATGTTTTGAATATTTCTGCACATCCCTACTAAGGACCATCCAAAGGAAAGAGGAATCTATTCTTGAAGAGTGAAAGACTTCAGGACTATGTAAACAGCATTACAGTTTGGTTTGAATTTGCAGTGGTCAGCTTTCCTACCTGCTTTTACTTTCCCAGCCTGTGTCTTTGTCACAAGAGGGCATCTTGTGTGCCCATTACCTCCTATGTGTGAACAGGCCAAACCAATTTGGCATTGAGCTGACCTATTTCAATTTGTTACTGTCTGAGCTGGATTTAAGCTGGTTTGGGCTTGAACTGAGCCATATTTTTCCAGGTGTGCACACAACTGGGATGTAAAGCAAAAGTAAAGCACAATGTGCTCCTAACGCAAATGTCTATTATTTGCTGTCTCCTGAGAACATGACTAGTCACTTAAACCTTTTGGCTAGAAGGCATAGGACAAATGGAAAAACATATTGTATAACAAAAGGGTGAGCAATTATTATTTCTTTTAGAAAGACACCGAGACATTAGAGAAGAGCTCTGTAATATGTCATCAAAAGACACCAGATGTTGTATCACATTGTGTGTTCTAAAAAGTTCTGAGTAGCCTTGCTATAACAGAAAAACAAATCACAACTATGTTCTTTGCAGCTGCTACTCAGGGTTGTGAACCTTCTTTTCTAAAACATTCACTTTTAACAATATGAAGATGACCACTGCAGAATATCAAACATACAGAAAACTCATCATTAGTTTATAGATCTGGATCTTATAGAAAGTTTACTTCCAGAACCATTTCTTAGCATTCACTAATGGCCTAAATTCATAGAAGGAGTATATTAGCAACTAAGTAACTACGATCTAACAGAAGCTACTATCTAAAATATGTTAACAGAAAGAAAAAGCAGCTACAGGAAAGCATTTGTGCACGCAAGAAAGCAGAAGAGAGTACAAGCCTGAACTTTATAAACAAGTACCATATTCTAAAAAAATGGAGGATAGTAACTTCATTATTGATGATATGGAGAACAAGTACCTGGCCAAATCCATGCAAGTATCAGTTAGGCTGGCTGAAGAATTGAAATACTCTCTGCTAGCAGCCAAAACCAATTCAATGCTTTTCTCATAGCAGACTCTGTATTGTGGCTTTCCCTTAGAAGCAGCACTAACTGGAGGATCTATTGACCAAACACTGCAGTGCATCATTTGCCCAGCTAAATAGATGTTCTCTAGCCGGCTTGAACACAGGAGGCTTTCGGTAAAAATCTATAACATAGAAACAATAATCGTCACACAAGAGTATTTTGCATTTAACAAAACCTTTGAACCAGTACATGTTTAAATAAAGAAATATTTGAAGCAGCTTTCAGCTATGTCTAAATTTATATAACTAGGTTTGAACTGATTGCTGAAATAGACACAGTCAAATTTGCTGTCAAGAAACGTAATTTTTTTCTGGTAGAAAATAATTAAAGCATGCTGATATATTTAGCTGGTTCTAAATGCAATGGTTGGTATTACACACACACACACACACACACAAATTAGACTCTTTTTTGAACTGAATCAGGCTATGGGATCAATTATAATGTTGGAAAAGGAACCGAGCCAGGGCTAGTTCATAGATCTGTTCAATGAATGTGTTGTGTGAGTCTCTTTAAACTCATCCACTTTGCCTGCCATCAGCCACCAACAATGACACAAGATTACTTATTGGCTACCCTGTAGCCTTTTTCCAGTGGATGTTTTAAATTTCAATGAATGCTTATGTTGATTGGATGGATATCTTGCTGTGTTTTTGTTTGCAGCATGGAAAGTAGATTTCTATTAGCTACATAAACTGAAGAGAGGAAAGAACCTGAAAGGGGACAATTTTGACTTTTATAATGAGAAGTTTAGGGGGTATTTTTCACTGTGCCTTTGGGATTTATTTGAGAAATGAGAGGTCAGCCCTGTCTCAAAATGGATATTTTTCTGTCTCAAAATGGATATATTTTGGGTCAGCTCTGTCTCAAAATGGATATTTTTCTGAAGTGCATGGTTCTGGTTCTGGCTTTTGCTTATCTCTTCTTTAAAAATTCCTTTTATTTGTCCTCTTTTATCTGTAAGACTACTTCTCTCTTAGGTTATGGGTAGGGTAGGGTAGACTGAGGTGAGAGGAGTTAAGGTAGGAGGTTTCCCCCTCCACTTTTTTCTGTTTAAGGTTATGTATAGTAGTAGTAGTAGTAGCCGTTTTTCCTGAGGGTCTCCATTTTTTGGGGGGGGCGCCCTACCTGGAGACAAACAAACAAGAAAAACTAGGCAGGTTCCTCTGAGCAAATGGGAGACACACCCACCCTGAAAAGACCTTAATTCTAGTCTGGTAGTCAGCAATGGCCAGCAAAGAGGTTTGCAGGCAAAAACCTTTCCACCATACTGTCATGGTTCCTGGTGTTCCCCCCACTTCTTTTTCTGAAGCTGTTGCGTGAAAGTTTCAAAAATCACTCTCAAAACAGACTACAAGGAAGACTTCCAGTTATGACCCCTTCTGTTGCTGTTTTGAGGTATTACCTTCCTTAACTGAGATATTGGGAGGGGGGAGGCAGGATGAAGAGGGTTCTGTGGTTAAACAACTTTCTATTGTTATGCATTGTATCCTTCAGAATGATGGTTGTATTCTGTATCTTGTTCACAGCACAAATAACATGTAGTTGCATACAATAGAAGACTGATAACGTAACAAAACCAATCTATCATTACTATGATCATTCAAAGCTTTGGAGTGTATTCGAAACAAATTTGGAGGCATGACAATTGGCAGCAGGGATTCAAAGCAAATTCAAAGCCTAGAACATTCAAAGTGGCTCCATTCAGACAAATGTGAGTTCTGTCCTATTTGTTTCAATGTGAAGTGAACGGGGTGGGGATGTGGCTGCGGTGGGGTGTCATGTACATCCCTATCCCAGTGTACTAGGAGTATAGCCTGTAAGTTGGGCATCAAATGGAACAAAAATATTAAACATGGCTTGTAAACAACCAAAACTGCAGTTCCAGCACATGTCAAAGAAATTTCAGACTAGTTCAGTTTCAATTTAGATCTTCTGTTTATTGTATACAATAAATCCATGCATGCAGAGAAGGGAAAGTTCCTTCTTTCAATAGTGCTTTCAATAAAATTGATACTGAAGAGAAACCAAAATTTCTCTTAACCTGATACAGAATGAAGTATGTTTAAATAGACCATCATTTCAAAACAGTTTGTCACCAGATGAAACCACAAAATTACAAAGTGTCTACAGCATCTACTTTTAGACAAGGTTCAATCACAATATCAATAGTTCCACTTTTTCCCAGCTTACAATCAAGCACCTGTTTCCTGTTCGTCCAGTCCACGGGCCCACATTTGCTGTGATAGCTGAATTGCTGTCAGCTATATGTAAAAGGTTACAAAAGCTAAATGTGATTAGAATATATTTTAAACAAGATTCCTCTTTTCTCAGGCAAACAGAAGCAATGACTCAGCGTTGCAAGTTTTCCTACTAAAGCATCTTTAGTATCACTGATTAAAACTATATTAATAGCTGGATTAAAATGGCAGTGCTCTGGTCATCCCAAATTAAACCCAATCCGTTTCCTGTTTCCACACACAAAAATAAAAATAAAATAAAAATGCAAGTTAATAGCATTTAGAAGACATTCTAAAATAGAAAGTCGTATTCTGTTTCTCTTAACAGATAATGTTGAACTTCAACATTCATCAGACCTACAGAGCATCACCAATGGTGAAAGGAAGAAAAGAAATATAAATTGTAATCTTAAAAAAAAGTGGGGGTTTTTTAACCTACACTAAAGCACTGCTAATTGACGCTGGCATATTGTTTACTAATAAAATCTAATTGATTATCTTTTTAATTATAATATTCCAAATAAAAGGTGTATAACAAATTTCTTAATATGTCATTTTTAACAACAGATATAGTAAGAAGAAACTTTAGGTTTAAAGTCAAGATACTATTTTCCTCCTTGTTTTTATTCTCAGAATACCTTAACATTTATCGAAATGAGACACACTAAGCAATTAAAAGCCTACAATTTGTACCGAAAATAGAAAATAATGCAGAGTGTTAAAGAGATGACAACATTTGGAGGCAAACTATAGAAAAGCTGACACTCAAGTATTACTCTACAGCACTGTAAACTGTATTTTCAAGTAAACTTCACAAGTTCCAAGATGCACTGCTCTGTAATTCATCAACTTTAATTACAAGTTTGCCATATATTTCTGTAGAAAAAACCCTGCATTTAAAACATCAATTACAGTTCTATAGCTACACTGAACAAAGCTACTGAAAGTGAAATTTCTATTTATTGAGGCATGTAATAAACACAACATTCAGCAGGCCAATTTGTCCCTCCATTGTTTAGTTAAAACTTTATGTCAAGGGTTTCTGTATACTAAGAAATTAATATTTCTCAGAGACGTGTTAAAATCACTGCAAGGTTTAATGACATCTCCAAGTATAGATATCTGAGTTTCATTTTAAAAAAGAAAAGGAATAGCTAGCCCAAATATAAACCACTGTAGCCCATCTCCCATTCAGCAAGCACCCCCCATAAAAACAATGAAGAATATTAAGCCACCAGCAAGATTTAAGTCTAACATGATTTGGCTCTTCTGTCCCACTCACAGTCTTTTGGCAAGAATAATGTGGTGTTGAAAGAATTAAAACACTAGACATAGGATTTATTTTCATAAAGGAGAGGGTAAAAGAAAAGCTGTCAGTTCAAGCTGACAATTGGTAAGCGGTTTCAAAATCCATGTCTTCTTTATTAAAAGCATTGAAACCTATCCAAAACTGTATTCAGATTCTTCAGACTTCTTTTACTTCTGCTGATACAACACACTGATTGACTAATCTGAAAGACGGAGGAAGGTACTCAGGAAATGGCATCATCAGTTTCTCGTGGCCTATTATCTTCCATTATAACTTATCTTGACAGCTGGGCCTGCACAGCAAATTTGCATGTCCTTGGTATGAAAGGATGTTGAAATCTGACTCCCACATCTTTTTCTTTTTTTGCTTTTAAGTCACACAATTGTCAGATAAATAACATGTGCACTTTGTGAGATATTCTATACCCTTCAAATCAGATGTGTTCCAGCATTCTGGAATTTTTTATTTTCTAGTTTCAAATCAAGCATCACATCAGGGATACCGTTACTTTAATATGTTGATGCCACCACAAATGATTTTTTTTTAAGGGAAGGCCATTCTGAACATTTGTTTTTAGTTGGACAAATATCTGTTTGTTATATCATGACTTAAAAGGTTATGTCCTTTCTTCAAAGGGCCTTTTGTTCTGGAGATAACTCTTTGGGCAAAACTAACCCTGAACTATAAAATTATTTCTACAAAGACAAACATTTATTTCCCAATTTATCAATTTACAGGTATAAAGCACATCTGGAACTATTGCTCACTGTCGATACATTAGATTGATGTTGGGTTTTAGCATTTTCAGAGAAAGAGTATGACATTGCAGCTGTGCTATTTCCTTTCCTCACCCTGCAAATTTTACTGTACTTCTCGCACAGTAATCCACAGAGTTACAATTATGGAATAACAGAATATTGTGCTACAGTAGTACATTTTAGTGGAATAACAATAACCCAGTAAAACCGGGTCTATATTTTGGGCATTTATCGGAAGCACTATGATCACATCTGAAAAATCAGGTACAATTATGTAATAATAATTTTTTACTATGTCTGGCTGTAGCCTTGGTTGCACAGAAGAATACAGCACAAATAGAAAAAAAAATCAAAGGTGTGTTACTAGAAAGGCAAAGGGGATGGAAAAACTCTCCCATGGAGAAAGAGTAAAGCGACTGGCCTACTCCTAACTAGGAATGTACACAGTCAGGTCTATTACACTGCTTGGAGTGTACAAAGAGAGTTGGATTTGCCAGGTGTCAGACACAGAGAACTCCAATGTGGGTCGTTTGTGTCTTTTTAGAATGCTCAAACAATAACTCTTTATTGCTACAAACTCCCACAATCCTATATTAAAAGTGATAGGAAGCAGCCACACAAGACAGAAGAAAGCCCTGTTCAGCAGATCCCAGGGCAAGTTGAGGAACTGAGTCTGAGTCCTGATTCTGTCCAAATCTGAACAGTGAAGAATGACTTCTTGCAGGTTACTGTTTCCATGAAGTCCGAACTAGAGAAATCCTGAATATCGTGTATACTGAAACATCAAATAACCAAGAAAGCACAGCACTGTGATATAATCTGAAAGCTCAGGAGGAGGAGGAGGAGGAAGAAGAGGAAGGGGAAGAAGAGGAAGAGGGAACAGTTGGTTTTTATACCCTGCTTTTCTCACCAGTTTAAGGGGACTCAAAGTGGCTGACAAAGCTTTGTATTCTTCTCCTCAAAACAGAACAACCTGTGAGGTAGGAGGGGCTGTGAGAGCTCAGAAAAAGTGTTGTGACTAGCCCAAGGTCACTCAGCTGGCTTTGTGGGGAAGTGCGGAATCATACCCAATATTCCCAGATAAGAGTTCAACACCTTAATCACAAGACCAAACTGACATACAGTCTGCATATATTCTGTTTTAAATCCCAATATAAAGTAGTACATGTTCAAAATTATTCTCAGCATCCATGTGGGATAATGTTAAATACATGTGATATAAAACTGCAGGTGCTTTCTTTTACATGTTGAAAAATCAGGAAAAGGTTACCTCATAGCAAGTGTCAGGTTCTAAGCATGTATAGACATTCTGTTGCATTTCCAACATATCTTGCAACAATCCCATCCAGTGTGCTTCACTAACAGGGGGTTGCCTTTATGAAGACAAAGAAACCAACATTCAGATGTTATTAAGAATGGGAATAAGTATATACAAAAATTAAAATCCTTCCATTATAAATTTCATACAAGTACCATCCCAAAAGTAGGGCCAGTCACAACATTCATGCTAAATAACATTTATACAGGGTACAAATTCCTATACATAGAAAAGAAACAAGAAAAACATTAAGCATACAATTAAAACATAACCCCAATTTTCCTTCATCTGCTTATCCCCTAATCCTAAACACCTGAGCAAAAAATCACGCTCAGCAAGTCTATTCCAGGAGCCTCTGTATCCTCTGAGCCCCAGATTTATATTTATGTAAATGGTAAATTATACTCAATGGTTGTCAGGAAGCTGGTTACAAAGGACTAACCTCCTCACTGCCTCGTCCCATGACTGAGAGGTGTAGTTTTAACAGGCAATAAATAGCATTGGCACCTTGTCCACCCCAGAGAAACCAGTGCAGAGAAACCAGCAGAGAGAAACTTGTCTCTGAGACACAAACATTAGCTTGGATGGGTACCAACTTCCTGACCACCATCAAGAATGTACCTTTATATAAGTACAATTTACCATTCTCCAACAAAGGTCAGTGAAGTTGGTTACAAAGGGATGTAGCCAAGCACTCCATTCGAAGGGTGGGAGAAAACAAAAAAGGGGGGGCACTATCACATTCATGCCTGGTGTGTAGTGCATGTTGAAGGACCCTGCACCCAAAGGCAGCATCAGCAGATCAGAGCTGATCTAACTTGTACTGTCTTGTGAAAGTGAAAGGAGTGCTCCAAACTGCAGTACTGCAGATTTCCTGGAGAGTTCTGTCCTTTGCAAATGCTGCTGTAGTCACAGTGCTGCGTGTAAAATGGGCCCAGACTTTCCCCACCACCTTCATGCTCTTGAACTGGTAAGCTAAAATTATACAGGCCTTAATCCATGAAGCCCAAACCCACAAGGATGCTTTGAACCCCAAGGTGGTTGGATGAAAAGAAACAGACTGGAAGTCCACCAGATGTCCTTGATACGATGACAGTAAGCCTTAAGGCCCTTCTAACATACAGGTTGTGCATATCACATTCGATAGGATGATTTGTTTCACCTTGGGAGTAAAGGAAGGGTCCAACCAAAGGATGACAGAATCAGGGGTAAACCAGCAAAGTGATTCCTCCACAGACAGCCATGAGATTGGAGATTCTTCTAGCAGAGGTCATAGCAACTAAGAACAGAACCTTGAAAGAAATAAACTCGAATCCCAGGACTTGCAAATGGAGCCACTAAGTTTCCATGCAGTCAGGGCTAGCCATGAAGGATCTGGGTTTAAAATACCAGCCTGAAGAAGTAGATCCTTCCTAAAGGGAAGTCTTGGGGAGGGAGGTGTTCCAGGAACATAGATGACATTTGGGGTGATAAGGGCAATTCTCTGGGTGATTCTCCTTTGTCAGAATCGCCTAGAATCGGGCAATCAGGATTACTGAGCCCTTCTCTCTGCACACTCTTCTGAGAAATTTGAGAAGAGGAAGCATGGGAAAAGCATACAGAAGACCTGGAGGCCAAGGGGTTGAGGGAGCATCCACTGCTAATGTGTTGCCATCTTTGTAGTGTGAGATGTACATAGAGAGGAGATGGTTGTCTGGAAAAGTGAATAGATCAAACAGCAGGAGGCCCCAACATAGGACCTCCTTGTTGAGCTGCCACTCTGAGATATCCTTGTTCTGCTGAGGAAGTCAACGACAACATTGGTGGAGTCCTGCACATGAATCACAGATAGGGAAGCAAGATTTAATTCTGCCCATTCAAAAAGGGAATAAGAAAGGGTCCTAAATGCCCTGGAATGTCAACCCACTTGTCTATTAACATGTGCCTTAGCGGTGGTGATGTCTGTAGCAGAATTGTATGAACGCAATATGGAGCGTACTGTTTTAAATTTGCTGAATTTTTAAAGTATTCTGTTTTTAATGTGTATCTTGTTTTAATGTCTAGTTTTTAATCTGCTGTTACCTGCCCAGAGACCTTTGGGTATGGGGCGGGATAGAAATGTAAACAAACAAATAAATGAGCACATGGTGACCATGGACTAGGGAACAGACCCCCTGCAAGACGAAGAAGATGGCCTTCAACTCATGCCAGATAATTTCAGGTGCCCCAACCTGTGAGGCTAGCATCACAATTGACCAGGACCCTAAGAGGATCAAAGGAGCACCACTTTGAAGGTCAGACTGGGACAGCTGCCACTTGAGGGATATGCAATCCAGCAGGGGAAGCACCACTAAGATTGAAACTGATCTAGAGATAAGGTGGGCCCAGGGTAAAATAAACCATTGAAGGTACCTGGAGTGCATCCTCACCCAGGCAGATAGCTGTATGAGTGATATTATCTTCCCCAAAAGAGAAGCAAGCTCCAGAATACTGATTCTAGAGAAGACTCTGGCTGCAGCAGCTGCTTTCATAATACAATCAACTCTCTCCTGGCTAGGAAATAGTACCTCTGTCTGTATCAATAAAGGCCTCCAAGTGAACTAAGGTCTGTGAGAGCACCAAGGACCTCTTTTCTGTATTAGTAACAAACCTGTGTGACTCCAGTAACTGCATAGTGTAATGCAGTGTCTGTGAAGCTTTGGAGGTGCAAGTCATCCAAATATGCATACAAACACATGCACACACCATGCAACCTAAGAAGTTGAATGAAGGGAGCCAAAGTTTTTGAACACACTCTAGGTGCTGATGAAAGTCCAAAGGGCGATAAGCTGAAGGGCGAATCAGCACAGAATGCAAAAGCTTGGTGTATTTCCTTTAAAAGATATTTAGAATGGTTCAAGAGAGCCAGATCTAATATTACCTCAGACCATTTGAGAGTTCCTCTAGCAAAGAGGGACACAGAGGAAGAGGCTATAGCAGCAAGAGAGGCTGATTTGAAATCCCTTTTAAGCAGTGTATCTTGCTTTCTCTCCATTGCATCTTGAAGGTTCATCTCTCATTGCCGAGGAAAAATACAGTTCAAAACCAATTATAGGGGAGGCTGATCAACTGCAAGCTCCTCTCACGTGCCACTAGGAGAGTCCTGAGACCCAAAGAGCATCTTGGGTAATGCAGAAATCTTCCTAGCAGCACAAGGGGCATCCCATTGCTCCTTTACAATTTTTGGAATGCTAGAGGAACAGGAAGTGATCTGTGCTGAGAGGGAACCAGAAGCAGCAGTGAGTGAGCCTCCACAACTTCCTTATCTTCGGCTTTTTGAGGAGGCATATCCATGTTCAGAATTAGCATCAGGCTGTCCAAAAGCCTAGGATAATCTTCTTGGGAGAAAATGTCCTGGTCCTCTGAACCAGAAATGGAAGAAACTCCCCTTCAGAACCAGATCCAGCAGCTCCTCTTCCTCTGCAATGCTATCACCCAAAGCCTGAGCTAATTCCTTATGAGCACAGCTGGTAAGCAGGAGAACATCTTGGGAAACAGTCGATTGCTGAGCAGAAGAAGCGAGGTAGCAGGAGAAGCAGATCTTGTCCTTTCTCTGGAGGATTGAGGATCAACTGAATGAATAACCTGAGATGAAGAAGAAGAACTGCGAGACTTAGAGTCTGATTCCTTCAGATGCTTAGATTTGTGCTTTCCTTGAGAAGTCTTTGGTGAAGGTTAAAAAGGCCTTAGGAGGAAAACGCTTATCAAGCTCTGATTGTAGTAATCTTTTAAGCATCTCTTGCAATTCTGTAACTTGTCCAGCAAGAGGCAGTGACTGCTTGGCCTAAGAGGGGCCGGCTGCTCCCCCTGATGAGCAGCCATGTGGGTGGCTTTCTCTTTTGTTTTTGAAAACTTAATTTGTTTCACCAAATAGGGCAGTTGCTGCTTTCGTTTCTGCTGCTGCTGCTGCTGTAGGTTACTTGCTGGCTTGGTTCTGTCAACACCCACATGCAGCTTTTTAACTTGCTGGGACTGCTTGCATCTAACATGTGGCTGGATAGGAACCTTACTCTGACCTGGCTTCTCAACCTCACCTGAAAAATGAGTGATGGTAGCAGGAGATTCTGAGCAGCTGCTCCCTCTCACAACAAAGTTCCTGTCACACTCATGGAGAGTGAGAGATGCTCATCAAGGTGTTCTGGAGGGATCTAACTTTCTCCTCCCTTCCTTCCAGAAGAACCTGGCATTCTACAAGTGGTGATGGTACAACTGCTGGCTGCTGCTGCTTTGCTGGCTGTTGCTTGTGTTCGGAGAACAGTGGGAGCAATAGCTCCTCTTCAAAGCTAGGGGAGGGAAAATCCCCTCTAGTAAGCCGCAGCTCCAGCCTGCTAATGCTCTGAGGCTGCAGAAGGCATTCGGGCTCCAAGAAACAGAGAAGAGCCTACCTGGAATCCTCCTTCCCTTTTTGCTCTTACCCGAAGGTGGCTTGTGTTTGCTGGGTAGAGTAGCTGCTAACAAGGCAGGAATGAGCAGCGCACCACCGCCCACAGGTGGGGGGAGAGGCAGGAGTTTCTGGCAATGGCTACCACTGGGTGCTCCACTGCCAAGCCTCCCTGTGCTGGATCAGGCAGAAAAAAAATGCCCTCTGAGAGGAAACAATGATGTTCCAATCATGGAGGTAAGGAGGTTCAACAGAACAAGGCGACTGAGAGATGAACTGGGGGGGGGGAGAAGGCACCAATGCTATTTATTACCCACAGGATGAGGCAGTAAGGAGGTTAACGCTTTGTAACCAACTTCACTGGCCTCCATCAGAGAATTGCTGTAGTCACACATTCCCAGTTTGCACACCAATTTCCAGGTATGGAATATGTGCACAAACTGAGGTATGACTTACCTTTAAGAGAAAACTTTAATTTCATCCCCCTCATATTCTATACATTCTTGCTTGCCTACAAATTCAGTTGTTTAGATTCCAATTCAATTATATGCAGAAACATTTATCAGGCAATATGTTAATCAATATACAGCATAAGCATTAAATATCTGAATTTCATATCAAATGATAGAAGTATCTAGTTCATAGAAAGTAACACTTTCAGATGTTTCATCCTGAAAGTATGCATTCACTGGTTAAAATAAAATAGATAAATCTCAAAGGCAGCTTAGAAGTGGCAGCTGCTACATTCTAGTAGTTCAAGTCCACCTTAAAGGCCAGAAAATGTGCTTCCAAAGTGTATTTTTTGGGCTTAAGGTGCATTAGTGGTGTGATGGAAACCTTCTGCTGTAAACACTTCAATGAAAACAATATGTTCAGAGACATAAATCCATACTAACTAGAAACTACAGCCATTCAATACTCACTTGCGGCCAGTGTGCCTGGTCAACCTAACCATCAGCTTCTGTGCTTCTTCTGGACTGTTTTTGGTGTCTTTTACAAAGGACACAGGTTTCTGAAGCCCATGCTTTTCCAAAAGTTCTGATACACTGCAACATGCATAATCACTGTTAACCTTGCAGATGACACAGACTTGTTAAAATAAAATTATATATCATCAAATAGCCTAAGAAGGTCCTTATATTCTTAAAGCACACACATAGAAATCCAAAACTGATATCAAGAGGCAGAGAAGATCGTCCCAAGAGGACGAATGCATTCATAATCCAAGTGAAAGGTCCAGGGCAGGCTATACTGTGTTTTATGAAAAATGTTCAGGCAGCTTGCACTATGATTTTTATTCTAGGGGATATAAGCACTAGAGATGTGCATATACTAATTCTGGCAGTTGTGGTTCACATTAATCTAGAACCAGTTGGTGAGCTGGCTGTCTATTTGAGTGCAGTTCATTACCTCCTGTTCTCCTTATGCTTCTCCTTCCTTCCCTTTGACCTTCTCCTATCTGCTAACATTTGGTACTCCTTGTTCACTACAACCCATGCAACTGGCTGTCCACTTCAAGCTTCTGTGCTGTTGCCTATCACCTTGGCTCTTTCTGCACTGTACCTTATTCCGGTTTATATCCTAGAATAAGAGCCTACTATCTACATAGTTACACAGACTAACACATGGATAGCAGGTCACTATTCTGAAATATAATCTCAAGTAAGGCCCAGCACTGAAAGGTCCATTGTTCTGAAGCACCACTTGTAAGCACTTCTGGGAACATAAGTCCAAGCATACTGGCACTGCTTTCTCTTATTAATGTCAGGTACACGATCAACATTTGAGGTCTTCCTAGAACAGAAAATGATCTCCTACAAACTCTAATCCCAGAAGAAAGTGCAGAAGTGACACTTCTGGAAAGTGCAGCAGGTAGCAGAGGCAATGGCGGGGACAGTAGCCTACAAGTAAACACAGATTGAAGTAGAGAGGTAACCATGGCAGCTGTGACTTGAGCTAAGCTTATTTTGATTCACTAGTGAACATAGTAGTGAGGTGGCTGATAGGAAGCTTCAGTTGCACATTTGATAAAAATATATTTGGAGAAAAAAAAAACAGAAGATGAAATGGCACTATCAATATCTTTATCAACCAACAGCAAATAGCCAGATACACAAATACATGTGAGAAAGTGTTAAAAACTCAACTGGGATGGTCCTTCTTTATTTTAAGGGAGAGATGATTCACCATATTGGATATTCCTTTAGTTGTTGCCAAGTTTTGCAAGGGATGACATAAAAGAAACAGGTTTTGACCAAGACCTGAGCAAATATATATGGAAGATATTGTTCCAGAAAGCAAAGTCTACTGGAATTAAGATCAGCATTTCTGCAACAACTGTATTAATGATATTGGAAGAGGGTTTTTTTTCTTTTGTTTTAAACCAAATACTTTGCTTGAGAAAGCTTGGAATCAAATATACCAGTCTCAGCAAGTTTTCATTGCTCAGTGTTTTGTCACTGGTCAGTCATTACTGGACCCAATCCCCAAACAGAAATTTTCTTCCAGTTGGGTTTTTCAAACAGAGGATGAAACAATCTATTTCATTATGTCAGCTCTCTTAAATATTTATTAGAGGTGTTTTTTGGCTTTCAGATTTTGCCAATATAAGACCTTAAATATCCCAAGTCTAGGGGAGAAATTCAAGATGGAACTGTTATGGTTCGCTTCATATTCACAGCCCTCCACTGCACTGATATGAGTAAGAAATTTGGTTAGGAAACGTTTCCACAGCATTTGTGTTTTATGTGATGCGTAGTTTCCCTAAAATGCTACTTTTTACAATTTCTGGTTACCTATGCAATTTGCACAATTAGGTATGAAAGAGCATTTGCAGTGAAATCTGTATTAGTGCTATAAATGATAACACAGAAATGGGATTCTACGGAACCATCCTGATTTTTTTAAAAAATATTATTTAAACAAAATTTGACTCCACTAAATCACAAAAGTCTGAAGACTTATACAGAATGATTGTGGACACAGAAAGTTTTACATTACTTTTCAGTGTCCCAAGTTAGGTACAGAGGAATTAAAATGTTAAGACATAAACATGTGTCTATGAAAGGGCCAGTGTCCAGAAAATAATGTTGATCGACCCTCCAGAAACACTAGTTCATCAAACCACCTTTCATAATTATTTGGGAAGATAAAATATAAAGGAAAACACCTGGTTGATATATTAACACATTAGAAGAGATAAGCCAAGAAAGGGCTATATTACCTAAGAATTTGTTCCAATTCATCAACTTGGTCATGAAGGATTTTAGTTGTATCTGATTCAGGGCTGGAAAAGATACAAATATGTTCTGTAGTAGATAAAAGGCCACAATAATATAACTTGCATATGCAAATGTATCTTTATTATTCAGTGAGATCAAGTCTGCTAGAAGATTATATTTCTCCCCCCTACCTCTTCCTGCGATGAAGCTGGAAGTGGTGGTAAATCTGAAACAAAAACAGAAATCTATGCCCTCCCTTTTCTGCATGGGGATTATGGTTCTCCTTTCAGCCCATTTCCCCATCGGCTGTTACCTGCATTACAGAAAGTCATGTTACTGCATCATTCCCTAGCCTTGTACCACCAGGGGAACGACGTTCAAAAACTGGCTTCTAAAAGGTGCTTCTTTACACAGGAGAACAGCCCAAGAAGCAAAGTTAGTACAAACCATTCAATCCCTGGATTTTCAAATCACCAGAAAACCAGAACATCTGAAAAATTTAGCAGGGCAATGTGACCTGAGTGTTAAACTGATTATTAAGAGATATTCTGTGTTGGACTCTTCTAACAGTTTAAATGAAGGAGAGGGCGAAGTGAATAGCACCCAAACAAGGGGTGTGCCGCCTGAAGGGGAAATGTGGTAGGTTTTGTTTTTCTGTTAATAGTATGTATTACCTTACAATAATTTCCTTTTTGTGCTAGTTAATTAGACTTTCATGATTTAATAGCAACATTTTAAGTGGTTTTTAAGTAGTAAGCTTGTAAAAGCTCATTCTACAATCATCCAAAGCTGAAAATATCACAACACTTACCCATAACCCCTCTGAGGGAGACACTCTAGGATATCATAGCACAGAGCCAGCTGATCATCACGTCCACAGTTGTAAATACATTCTAATGCAGTCATCATCAAGAGGTCTTGATCAGAAATTATTTTTTGTTGACACTAGAAGAAAAGGAACAGCCATACAGCAGGGTAATTCTGTCAAAAATCTGTGGTAACTTTATTCGATACCTCTATGTGTTTCAGTGAACAAGCTCCTTATTTTAGCACTTTTGTTTCAATTAACTACAGAGGCTTTTTTTGATCCTCAATAGCACTCACTTGAGTATTTTTTGTACCCAAAGTACCAGTAAAAAGTCCATTGAAACAATCAGTTATTTAGAACAGAGTGTCATTTCCATTTTAATTGTAAAATAATACAATAAAAAATAGTTTTAACTTTAAAACATTTCATTTAGCAACATTATACAAAGCTGAATTCCAGGTAAATTGCACTGGCCTACATCCTGACTTACTCACTATATTCCACTATGAACTATATAACCAAGTTCAGTACCGTGCATAGATGATTCTCATAAGGAATCCAGGTTGAGTCTTCTATATTTTTAATAGATGTGTAAAAGAGGGAATGTCAGCAGGTGTAGTCTATAATATACCAAGACAGCTATTTCCTTTTCTGTACAACTGTCAAATGCTGCTGCCACACTGTGTGCAGCATTAATATAGGCTGGAGTGTATAAGTTGGCTCACTTCTGCCCAGTTCCACGTTCTGCGGGCTACAGGATTCCAAGAGCCCTTTTAGAGCCTCTACCAGCTGTGGTCACCTCAAGATATGAATGGAAGGCTTATCCAGGAGACTACCCTGATAAGTGCTCTAGGTATCCTGAGGTGTACATGCCCACACTTGTCACAGGAATCTGTGAGACCAGACTCACCACCATTGCAGATACAGCTGTAGAAATTACAGGACGCCTGATCCAGATTGTACCAGAGGTTATATGCCTCCAAAACAGACTGTGGAATGCCTCCTCTAAGACACAGTGAGTAAAACAATTTGAGCATGGAGTTTCGCTTAGAGCAGGGCATTTCTTACATTCTTGCAATAGAGCCTACTCTATCACCTTTAGATTCTATTGGTTTATTATAGAATAAAGCTACTTCCTCTGTGTAAAAAAGACATACGTACATTTTCTGTCAGTTAACCTTCAGCATCGTTTTTATCTAAAAAGACAGCTATCACTATGAAGCCAAACTTATTAATCATAATTTTCTGTAGAAGGAATAAAATTGAAGTAATTGTTTCAATCATGGTGCACTCTCCTCACCACCACCCCCAAAAATACACAACAATATGAGATTTCTTCAGCTGTTATTGTCCAACATATATCTAACCCAAAAGTCTTGGGGCGAGTCACAATGAAATTGCTATAAATGCAGGTAAAATAGACTGGGTGAAACATGAGTCATGGGGCGCACTGAACAGCCAGTTTCCTCCCAGCCGTGAAAGGTCAGTAGCTTTCTGTACTAATAGAGCCTTCACACATGCAAAACTTTTGCTGCTATAACATGTGGATATTAGAATCAGATAAAGAGGAAGTTTATGTAGGAATGTGCACAGATGTTTTGGGGGCATTTGATTTGAAACAAATCAAATGCTTGAAAATCCGCATTCATACAAATAGACTGCATTTGAACGTGGTAAAATTCTATTTGATACGAATCTATTTGTATGTATTCATACGAACATTCGATACGTATCTGATATGAATAGATACGCATCTGATATGAACAAATACATATCTGATATGAATAGATACGTATCTGTTTCCCGAGCTTAATGAATGTCCGAACTATTCGTACAAACATCCGGAAACATTTGTATTGGTTCAAATGTTAGCATACGAATATCATAACATTTGATTCAAGTACGACTGTCCAAATTTGGCCAAATTTTGAATGTTACAAGTATTTGTGCACATCCCTAATTGTATGTCAATTTTTGCATATGCTCTGGACATAAACTTGAATATTTTATTCATTTAATTGAATTATACCTGGCCCTATAGCAGATTCTCAAGGCAAAAAGAAATAAAAGGATGTGGATTTAAATATACATAACAGATTCTTAAAGCTTGCACATTGAGTCAAACAAATGCAACTTGACCATTTGGTTAATAAGGAACTCTGTGAAACTTTAACAAGATCCATGCTGTTTCTGCCTTCCTCACTCTCCAGAGAAAGAAAGCAAAGCACCCAAAGAAATTTAACAGATATCTACTAAAGATGTATTGGAAATGGAAACATAAAACCAATACTATCAGAGAGCCTTTCAATGGTAAAATATTCACAGTGCCAAACAACTGCAGAAGTGATAAATGATTGTTAGGTATGTTTTGACATCCCAATACAGAAAAGCTGTGTATTAGAAATTCCACTTTCACCTTGTTTAGAGAACAAATGTTTGAATCAACAAGACAAATGCTTAGGTCAAAGAAGTTGCACAACGGCAACCATCTCCTAAACCCATCTGTGAAACAAGTTATACTATTAAATATACTTTCAACTGCATTTTTTTTTTGGGGGGGGGCATTAGACTCACATTACTCAATGACTAATAATCGAAACTTACTCCAGGCTTTGAGTGCTCAAAAATTTTCAGAGGAAACTTTAGGTCTTCTCTTGCTAGTGCTACCAGATATTCCTTTAAAAGTTCATTAGCAATGCCAGGAGACTCCTTTTCACAGCGATGTAGAAATGGGACCATCCACTGGTAAGCATTCTTCACATATCCTTCTTCTGTTGACTGAAACAAAGTTTTTTTTAAAATCATAGAAATAACGAACACACACTGAAAACGGGACCAAATTAAAAAGTAGCCAGTAATTAAAATGTGTAATCTGTTAAGATTTAATAAATGATAACTGGGCTGCATCTCTTACCACTTCAGAAGCAGAGAATATACACTGCCAGTTCCACAATCATAGCAAACCCCATAACCATGAACATCTTAAAAAATTAAGACTCCACAGCAGATATGCCCCATCCAAACCCCATTTACCCAGTATTGCTATGCAGTGTGCATATACTAGCACACCAATGAAGGAGGAATAAGAAGTATTTAGAAATTGCAACAGCATATGTCAGCCTAAAGCTTGTTGCAGATAGGAGATAACGCTGCCACTATTAGCAATCCAAACCAACTAGCGCCACAAAAAGAATGAAAGCTTACATTCAACATTAACAGTCTCAGCCTCTCGATGTCTTTCATCTGTTGTAGCTCTTTCAAGTTCAGAGTTACATCACATCCGGTCTCATAAACTAACGTCTCAAGTGTGATCAGGTCATCACAGAGAGAATGCAGGCCAGGAATGTTCCTCTCCATGCCAAGGCGGACCAGAGACAAAGCACAATCTACCTGTTTTTTTTTAAGGAAAAATAAAGAACACATTAACAATACTAATAAAGACATTAATAATACTAATAAAGTGAGGCTAAAAATGTTTAAGATCTGTTAGGACTTTTTATTCTCTGTAGTTCAGACATTAACAAGAAAAAAAGATAATATACAAACTGTTTCAGAAATTGTTTTCGACCATACCTTTTACAGTGTGATTCCCCTAAATCTTTACATTTCTGGCGTAATTTGATGACAACCATTTGGGAGATGAGGTGGAAATAAAATCTGCAATCTGCATGGACTAATGGCACAATTTCAAGAACCCACCTGCCACATCTGACAGCTGAACAGACAGAATGAATATTATTCCATTCTACATCTAGAAGCATACCAAGAGCACAAACTGATTTCATGTTGATTTAGTTTTCACTTTCTCTGAAGTGAACTGAAACACATATTATATTTAGGATAGATTTAGAGAGGTTTAGAAAACTGTATGCTATAGTGCTAGAGAAGACTTCTGAGAGTCTCTTGGAATTCAAAAAGATTAAATCAGTCAATCCTGACTAATTCTTTGGAAGGGCAAATACTGAAAATGAAGCTCTGATACTTTGTCCACATAATGAGAAGACAAGGCCCATTGGAAATGGACTTTATTACCAAGCTAAAAGAATATTAAGCAAATAGATTAAACACTTAAAACTGGGTCAAAGGGAATGGCCTCATTCTTGTTCTCATCAAAGTGGCAACCCTCTTTATTATTGCCCCTTTGGGGGCAACCACACCAGTGGCAGGTCCACTTCCACATGTACTTAGCCTATAGGGAGAGAGCCAGTCTGGTGTTTTTAATGGCTCTGATCTTGCTTGGACCTAGACCTGCAATGATTTTCAACCATATACACTTATGTAGCAGCGAGAACAGTCAAGCCAAAGCCCATAAACCCCCAACCTCTCACCCTGAAGTTGATAGGACACAGATGGTATTTATATATATAACAAAGTGCATTAGATAACTACATTGTATATAATATGCAAAAACAGAGTTTGATATAAATGATACTATGCCTATGTGGCTTTCTCTAAGTTTCAACTTTAACTAGCATGATCAACAGCTGAGAATTTGTTTATTTTACAGGCATAACTTGCCTTCTCCCCCAGCCCCCCAACTTCATATTGGAATTTAAGATGGAGTCCATGGGGTATGTTAAGCAAATATTCACCTCTACGATGCTTGAAGATGCTGGAATGTAAGCAAGTCTTTCTTTGGAGTCCCCAAAGAGTCTGAGTCCTCCATTCACTATGAGAAGAAGATAGTGCCAAGAAGACCTCAGAATAACATGTGGCCCCACAGGTCCCAAAAGGATAGAATTCTCTGGATCATTTGTAGACCCAGAATATAGTTAATGCAATTTAAAGGTCATGAAGGATGCCAGATTTGGAAAGACTTGAATACAGAAATATAAAGTGGCCCTGCATGTATCTGTATGAGATTTTATGTGAAGCCAAAGCAGTACAACTAAACTACAGAATGGTACCTACCTGCATAGAATAGTTTTCTATCTCCTCTGCTCGTTTCCAGTACCAGTCGGTAACTAAGTCTATTGAAAGATCAACATTCCTGTACTTCAACAGTTCAGGTTGAGAGCTGTATAAAAATTCACCTTCATCTTGAAGAGATGGTTCAATAATCAACCTGAATAGATAAACAGAGATATGTGACTTTGAGATGTCATTAAGGCAAAGCCAACATTTATAATGCAAAGATACAAGATGACATATTATTGATATCCACTACAAAACTTCGAATTGAATAGAAAGAGGAAGATGGATTCACAAGTCATTTCTAAAAAAAGATAGCATAATTTATCTTCACCATACCATCAGGTTATTTTTTTTTACTTACATTAAATGATAAATTGTCCTAACATGAAGAATTCAATGGTGTTTTAAGGCTAAGAATCCAGATACAGAAAACTAAATAAGCCCTATAGCACTCCCATTCACTCTCAGATAATTAGCTATATTACTGCATATAAATACTTTTTAAAAACAATTTTTCAAATAGGCCTACCTACTGTAGAAGAAAGTATCTCACATATGAAAAGGTTTTTTGGGGTCCTTCCACAAAGCACGGGTTATCCCACATCATTCTGGCCAAATCACAAAACCCAGCCCCCGCTGTCTGCCACTAACTTGTGGCAAAGGCCATTCAAATTGTGGGAACAAACGTTTCCAGCTTCTGTGTAGGCCAAGCACCCAGAAGTGGTGTATTTCCTCTGCTGCTTCCAGGTGTCTGATGAAATGGCGTCCAGCTCTCAGTATATTGGTATACTGAAAGCATGACACTGCTGTTTAGTATACTCAATACTCGTACACTGATCATCTGTACACAAGCTACTGGTTCAGTATGGCAGTACAGAAAAGTGCCTCCACACCTCCACTGGACTATGGTGCCATTTTGACACTACAGCCTCCTGCAGCACCTTGTCCAATGTAGACAGAGTGACCTCTCTGGGACATGGCCTCTCAGTAAACTTATCCATGGTGCTGACAAGGTATTCCAGAGACCTCACTGGGTTGATCTACCAACCCAATGTGCCTGTCAATGTACTGGGCCTACAAAGTGGCTACAAGAATTTGACCTGGAGAATTTGTTCAAATTCACTTGCAGTAACAGAAGAGTTGTAGGATTCCATGGCACGGATACGTGTGTCTAATCTCTGCATTGATGAAATTGTGTGAGATTACTAGGCAAACAGCTACTCAAACTGTTCTAAAGCCAGACCATAAAGCATCGTCTGCATTACTCTGCAACACTGTGAGTATCCAGCAGCACTATGAATAGCTTACAATTTCAGAGGTATAGATGGCCTTTCGGTATAGAGGCAGGAGAGGGATCAGGGAGGGTTTGCAGCACCGTTGGGACTTCTAGGGCTTAATCTCTTGGGATAGAGGGATAGGGATAGAAGGGAGGTCGTGCTTCTAGGACAGGGAGATCGTGGCGCGTACCTACAGACAGGCAGGTGTGCAACAGAACTGCTTACTCAGAGCCAGAGTGAAACAGGGAATCTACTGCAGAAAGCTAAAGAGCAAGGCAGAGCTTAATATAGGGCTTACTTTAGGCTATTTGCTTTCAGTAAAGCTTCTTACTGGGAACTGCATCTTTTCTATATTAACAGCAACTATCTTTTCAAGCAATTCAAGGACATTTGAGCTAACCTTTACTTTGTTTCTATATTTTATTTCTGTGCATTAATAAACATTAAGTGTTTGGTTTACACTAGTGTTTATGTGCTGCTTTAAAGGGGAGTCTGTTTGCAGACAAGTAAAGCAGGATGCCAGTGGGGTGGATAAACTAGTTGGTATACAGACACCCCCATAGCTGACTGTTGGGCCGTGGTGCCTGGCAGCTTGCTTCCTTTCTGCACTGCTCTGAGGAGGGCGAGAAAGCGGGGGCTGGGCTGAGTCGCCACAAGCTAGTTCTTTTTCAATTTTTCTGAAAGATAAGCCAACTTTGTAGGAGGAGTTTGAGTAAAGAAGGAAGTCATGCTACATCCATGACATACTATCTAGAACAGAGGTGTCAAACTCAATTTTGCAGAGGGCCGGATTAAAAAAAAAAGTACTGTCAGGGCCAGGGGGCATGGCCGAGGGCGTGGCCGGGGGCGTGGCTAGGGCACAGAGGAGGGGCTGGGCGTGGCCGGGGGCATGGCCGGGGGCATGGCTAGGGCACAGAGAAGGGGCTGGGGCGTGGCCGGGGCATGGCCGGGGCGTGGCTAGGGCACAGAGGAGGGGCTGGCTGTCCATGGCGGCGCCAGCGCACTCGGGCAGTGGAGGGTCCCGCCGCGCGCTCGCCTCGCCTCCTTCGCACCCAAGGAGGACAGCGGCAGTAGGTAGCGGTGGGCGGCGGCCGCAGGCCTTATCTTTGACATGCCTGATTTAGAATATCCCCAGGTCTCTGATGTTGATCTCAGGGTCCCAACAGATTCACGGAGAAGAGATATTCTATAAGACAGTGGAATTTTATGTCAATGAAAGAAAACACATTCAACCATTCTCATCAGTTTTGCCTAGAACAAACAACAACAACAACACAGAAACTTCCACACAAAGAGTTTCTGAATATATTGTTGAGCCCTAATATCAGGACTGAGATGATCATATATAAATATAAAAAAGTGAATTGCCATGTAATAGACTTACAAATATGACATTCACATATACTTACTTGCATGGTGGTCTTTCACACCAGTCTTCTTCCCTATGGCTCTGTTCATTCCAGGGAAGAATTTTCAGTGCACCTTCTTTGAGGCTGTTAACAAACACAAGCACGCACGTTGATTCAAATATCTAAAAGCAGCCTTTCAACTGAATACACAGTACAGACGGTTGAAGGAGATAAATATTGTGCAAAGCAGCCATTACATTTTTCATTACATTCAGCTTTCTAATATTCACTGAGTTTTATTTGTACTCTCAGTAACCCGAAATTTTCCTCAGGTGTTGAGACTGTGATATGACACTTACATAAATGTAGCCATATTACTTGTCCAATTACTTTAATTCAATAGATAGCACCCTCACAATAATATATCCAAGCTCTACATTATTTTAGATCTGTCACTCACTCATTCACTCACTCACTCACTCACTCATTAATTCATTCACAAGTATGCTTCTCGATTGCTAGAAACTACCTGCAAGGAGACCAAGTGAACGCTGTTCTCACATTTTATTTTTGGGCCTCTCACAGTATCTAGGAGTTGCTGGGAGAACAGCGGATCTACCTTTGAATAATGACATCTACTACTTCTGATATTGCATTTCCAGTACTATTCGTATCCCTGTGGAGTCATTCATTTTTTGTTATTTGATTACATTCAGATTTTTGAATATTTAATCTGTTACAAATTGAATTTGAAAACTGCATTTGTGCACACCCCTATTAGAAAGAAGATTCTCAAGAACTGAAGAAGACAGAAGTACAAGAAGGCCTTCACACCTGACCTTAACTATCATGCAAGGCTAATGGGAGAACAATCACCTGCAGATACCTGGATAGCCCTTGGCAAGCACCATAAACGGTAGTACAAAGGCATCTGTATGTATATCTATTTTGTTTTCTTGTCATATTAAGATATTAGGCTTAAAGGCAGAACTAAGTATACTATTTTACCTTTTACAAGAATATCCACAGGACAGTTTAAACAAAAAGGGGGAATTTAAAGTGTAAAGACAGGGTCGTTCCGCATTTGGCGCCAAAAAGCGGATCTGCACACGCGCAGGGAGACGTAACAGCACCCATTCCAATCTGTCCTCCAGCTCGTGCGCCGGTGACACCACCCCCGGAGCCACGGGCACTGGAGCATGGAGCTGCAAGTCACTGCATGCTTCTGGCAGCAACTGGCGTGTGGGGGAAGGGCTTTGGAAGCTGGCAGTCCTGCTTCCGCCTTTCCCAAAATGGTGGCCGCCAGGAATCTGTCTCTTCCTCTGGCTGTGTGTGGAACTGTCCTGCTTCTGCACAATTCCAGGGGGAAGTGACGAATGTAAGACCTGATTTTTCAGGTCTTACATTTAATCCGGATTTCGGCGGCAAAACCGGTTTAAAAAACCGATCTTGCACACCGAAATGCAGAAGCGCCCTCCGCAAAGGGTACTAGAAAGTGTCTCCAATGCAGAAGGCATTTAAGGTAGTAAGTGACTTTAATGTGTCTTTCGGAAACACCCACAGACCAGAACTATCATGATAGAACACAATAAAAAATATTCTAGCCAAAATTTGTCAGAAAGACTAAGGAGAGAGCAAACTCTAGAGTAGAAAGGAAAAACTGAGAGAAAAGGAGAGCTGTAAGTTGTCAGTACTTGCCACAAGTAAACATACAATTTATTGGATGTATCAAACTTATTTTGGCATCTTTTAACGTCTATCATTTCGTACATATATACCACGTCTTCAGAATATACAGTTTTCTTCTGCTTCCATGAAAAGATTTCAACTTCATTGCTATATATCTTTGGAATTAATAGCACCATGCCACCCATCTATTCTATGAAATAATAGAATTTTGTGCCAGCTTCTGAACAAATTCTTCTGTTGAGTCAAATCATTCCTGCTATACTGATTTTCGCAATTAAGTTAGATGTGGCATGATTGCTATAAGCATTCAGGGTGAAATATTTCCTGTCGTAATAAAAATCACTTACAAAACAGATTGTGTGCTTTCCAGCTAAGATAAGCAAGATGAGTTATCACCAGACTCACTTGCTATGGTTTTTATGCCATAATCCACTTCTAGGACTATAGTTTTGTGTTTTTTTTAAATCTTATTCCAAGAAAAAGCCTAATAGGTTGAAGACAAAGAAAAGTCCATCATTTTACATGAGTCTTTGTTTGAGCTTTGAGTCTTCATTTATTTTCTTATACCCTAACATACCACGAATAATGACACATACTCTGGATGGCCAAAACAGGAAGACAAGTAATGCTAAGTCAAGCTTAGTCAGTAATAGTTTGATATATCTCAGAAGTCAAGCTGAGTACATCAGACATCAGAGATGAGTTGAAAACTTGATTCTCAATGTAAATCTCTGCTCTGGAAGATGAGCTGAGAGGCGGAAGCAATCATCGGATCAAGCAGTGAAGCTACGCCTATGGGTCTGCATACCAAATGACTACAAAGGGAAAAGGTCCTATAAGGTAAAGGACAGTCCTAAAAGGCAAAACTAAAGCTTTCTTTTAAATCATTCCTCACAAAAGAGACTCTCTCCCCTGTGGTGTCCTCACTGATCCCCAAATCCCACCGGTAGTATATGGCTTCATCCAAAGCCCTCCAAAATGTATACAGGGCACTTTTCTGTCAGCAGAGAATATACCACTAGGACTGAATGCCATACTTCTGATGTCATTAAATATTTCTTATCAACCACACTGGCTAACTCTTTTCAGTTAACTGTGACAAAAGCCATTAAAATTCAAAAGGAGTGAATTTACTCCTTTTCGGACATTTTGTTGACTTTGAACTTTTTCTGTGATTAAGAAGATGGACAAGATTACCATGTAGCTATATGATCCAATCTGACTTACTGTATATTCTGGTGTATAAGACTACTTTTTAACCCAGGAAAATCTTCTCAAAAGTCAGGGGTCGTCTTATATGCCGGGTGTCATCTTCTTATTCAGCAAGTATATCTCAAACGCTATATTTTAACTGGAAAAGTTGGGGGTCGTCTTATATGCCCAGTCGTCTTATATGCCAGAATATATGGTATTTATGTTTTACTTTTCAGCCATTTTTCTACCAAGGATCTAAACAGCTGGCATGAATTCAGTGCTGTACAATTAAAAGCACAGATTTTCTTCCATTTGTGGACAGGGATCAATATGTAGATCATCTACGATCAATGCCTTTTGTTGAAAGTATATAAAACTACATGTTGCCAGCTAAACTCTTGTCTGCAACTGATGCATCCCAGAATTAATATGTAGGATTGTTTGCTGAGTTAATCCTAGCCATAGTACACTAAGCAAAGAGGCTTAATCCCTTTCAAAAACTAGTTGCTTTGCACTTTTGGGGAGATGGGATGCCTTGTGCTTATACATAGTTTAAGAGAAAGCAGTAGGAAATATTTTGAATACAAACCAACTGACACAATAGCGCTCAGTTCTTGTTCAGCATTATTATAACATTTCTGGCTTTCAGAAATTTGGCACATCTTCTGCGGAATTAAGTAATCAAGAAAACAAATTGCTATAGTTTTTGGTGGTTGCAGAAACTTATTTCTTTCTTCTATTACTGTGGGAAATTTAACAAAGCTATGCATGCTAACACGTGTGCTTGCAAATATTTAACTGGGGATAATATCTCGATAAATAAAAACAACAGAAAACTTAAGATCACCTTGTGGCTAAAAGCCAAACCTGAAACAAAAGGGGAAAAAGCGGAGAGAACAACTGCTATAAAAGGAAAGGGCTTTAATCTTACATAAGAACATAAAAGAAGCCTTGCTGGATCAGGCCACAGCCCATCTAGTCCAGCATCCTGTTGCACACAGTGGCCCACCAAATGCTTATGGGCATCTCAAGCAGAGATAAGGACAAACCTGCTCCTGCTCTCGAGTCCCAGCAGATGGCCTTAGAAACGCCCCAGTTCCTCCCCTCCCCCCAGCCTGAAAGATGCATCTAGGCATTCGTTCTAGTAGCCACTGATACATCTGTTGTCCATAAATTTGTCTAACCCTATCTTAAAGCCATCTAGGCTGGTAACTGTTACCACCTCTTCCGGCAGCAAATTCCATAAACCAATGACCCCCTGGGTGAAGAAATACTTCCCCTTGTCAGATCTAACTCTCATACCCATGAGCTTCATAGAGTGCCCCCTGGTTCTAGTGTTGTGCGATAGAGAAAAGAAATTTTCTCTATCCAACTTCTCTATACTATGCATAATTTTATATATTTCAATCAGGTCCCCTCTTAAATGCCTTCTCTCCAAACTGAAGAGGCCTAAATGTTGCAGCCTGGTTTCGTAAGGGAGGTATTCCAGCCCCTTAATAATTCTGGTTCCCCTTTTCTGCACCTTTTCCAGTTCCACAAAATCCTTTTTGAGGCGTGATGACCAGAATTGTACACAATATTCCAAAGGTGGCCTCACCATAGATTTATAAAAAGGCAAAATGACACTTGCTGCCTTGTTTTCTATTCCCTTCCTAATTATTCCCAGCATTGAATTAGCCTTTTTTTGCTATTGCTGCACACTGGGGTGACTCCTTCATTGAACTGTCCACCAAAACCCCAAGATCCCTTTCCTGGTGTGTTTCAGAAAGCTCAGACCCCATCAGTTTATAGACATAATTTGAATTTTTGGCCCCAATGAGCATTACTTTGCATTTGTTAAGTTTAAAGCACATTTGCCACTTGGTTGCCCACTCACCCAATGCTAAGACATCCCTCTGGAGCTCTTGGCAATCTCTTTCGCTTTTTACTACCCTAAATAATTTAGTATCATCAGCAAACTTTGCTATTTTACTATGTACCCCTTCTTCCAGATCACTGATGAATAAATTAAAAAACATTGGTCCCAACACTGAGCCTTTTGGGGGGGGGGCACGTTTTACTTTACCTCTTTCCACCCTGAGAATTGGCTGTTGATTACTACTCTCTGCTTCCTACCCTTAAGCCAGTCACAAATCCAGGGCAGAACCTGTCCTTTTATTCCATGGGTGATTAGTTTACTCAGTAGCCTTTGATGTGGGACTTTGTCAAAAGCCTTCTGAAAGTCCAGACAGACAATGTCTACTGGTTTGCCTTTATCCACGTGTTTGTTATGTAGCTCTGTTGTGATAAGGGAAAACCCTTGATAAGGTGAAAAGTACATACTATCAGTTTGACAGGAAAATACCATGCCTAGAAATACAGCCTGAAAACTTGAAAAATGCAAGTAGTATGTTAAATGGATGGCTCCAAAAGATTTGCATCATTAAGCATGCGCTCGGGAAAAAAAGTTAAGAAAGCATGAAATTAGCTGACATAGTCTGCTTTTGACAACCCAGAAATCAACTCAGCTGAATGAGCAAAGACGAGGGATGAAGGAGGATGCAATAATAGACATATCTCGCCACTGCAGGAGGATGCATTGTCCTCGGAGTGAACTGAGCAAAAATGGTACAGAACTTCTGAAGTGCAAATAGGAAACTTTTTTTCCCCCCCTGTGGTTAATAGGGATGTACAAGAATATTCGAAATATGCATTATTTGATTGAATGTCTGAATTTGGCAGAATTCAATCTTGAATTGAATGTCCAGACATTTTTTTTAGTATTCAAACAAATATGAATGTTTCAAATTATTTGCATGAATAATTCAGACATTTGTGTGAGTATGGATATGTATCCATTGCATACATATCCATATGCATCTTATTCGTATCCATATGCATCCATACGGATATGGGCAGGATGAAAAAGGGATGCGTATGGGATGAAAATAAGATGCATACAGATCCATACGAATGCATATGAGATTTGTACCAAATGTGTAAATAATATTTGTATGAATAGATACAAATGTATTCAAATCTATTCGAATTTCAATACATTCATTTTGTCTCTTATTGATACGAATTTGGATATTTGAATACTCAATTCGAATCAAATCAAATGCCAAAATAGTTTGTGCACATCCCTAGTGGTTATTACTCCATTAATGTATTCACAATACTAGGAGGTACACTACTAGTATAGGTGTTCAGATTTATGTTGTTTCTGAGACAGGACCCTTGACTTGAACAGCATGAAAACCTACCACAGGACTTAATTTCTCCTTGATCCATACTTTGGACAGGATCCAGCAAGAATATGATATGTGATTTATGGCACCCATGGTGTACATTCTCTTGCTGTTTTCATCATTAATCTATAGCTCCATCACCGGTGGACATCTGAATGGAAGGTACGTTTTCCTTCTTAAAGTGAAAATATAGACTGAAGATGCATTTTTAGGGTGACATTAGAGTGCCTTTAAAAATAGTTTGACGAATATTTTATTGCTCACATTAGTTGTTTTTTGAACTTTATTTCCCAAACCTGTCTTGAGCATCTTTACACAAAGGGCTATCATTTTCACATGTAGATCTCTACTCTAAGAATTAAATGGGACTAAGTAGGAAAGGATCCTCTGTCCCCTGCTTCCTCTAAACCTGCTCCTGACAACTGGTAACAGTCTGACGTTGGGTTCATTAATGGAGGCATGTGGGAAAATATATCAACTGCTATTTAGGTAAAGAGAAGTTAAGCCACCAATTTTTCCACCATAAAAAGTTGTCAATGTATGGGAACAATCTTATTGAGTGAACGTAGGCAGTCTTAAGAAATGTACAAGGGCTGGTTCACAGTTTTGGAGCTATTATGCTGGGTTTCATAGATCTGCCTTAAACTGAAGTTTACAGATATGGATATAATATCCATCTCCAGAAGATCTGATTGAGAGAAGAGTCAAATGCAATCGATGGTCTCATGGACTTGGTCACACTTTTCATAGATACTGGCAAATGACTGCTTGCTTATATTTCTCAGTTTATGTGCAGTGTTGTATGGAACATCTCTTATTTCAGGTTTTGAGACAAAGGACTTACAACCAGTAGTTCGGGAGCAAAACAATAATCACAAAGTGTTAAGTGTCCCTCCCACACTCACTTCCCACATTATCCTGCAAACAGTGGGCAACAAGGTGCTCCATTTGCTTGAAGTCACTCAATAACTCTGAAGTCTGAAGTACTGAAAGCTAAAAAACCAAATGACTGAAACTTGTTTTTTCTATTAAGAAATCAAAGAAGTTACATATATGTTTGAATTTCTATCACCCCGTTTTGTTTTTTTTATTTTACACAAAACTTGACAATACAGCAACATACACAAGCAAGTAAACATGGAACACGGCATAACAGCCCAAAAACCTCTACGAATGTGATTGAATCCAGCTGTGAAAGCCTACATATGTCCAAGTACAATAAGGATCAAAACAATACATTACACTTATACAACTCATGACCCTTGTTAGATTCTTCTCAATCTTTAAGTACTTTTTAGTACATTACTTCAGATAATCCATTCCTGTCATGCCTCGTGCCATCTCTGACTCTTTGGATGCTCAGGCCCCTCCCAGCCAAGATCCACACCCCTTGGGCCAGCTTTGGAAACTGTCAACATCCCACCAGAAGCAGGGGGCTCAGACTCAGAAGTTGAGATTCCGCCCTCCCCCATGAAAGCCAGCTGGGTGACCTTGGGCTTGTCACAGCTCTCTTCTGAGCTCTCGCAGTCCCACCTACCTCACAGAGTGTCCTCTTGTGCGGAGAATAGAAAAGTGTGTCAGTCACTTTGAGTCCCCTCAAATGGGTGCAAAAAACAGGGTAGAAAAGCCAATTCCTCCTCCTCCTCCTCCTCTTCTTGGCAACCCCCAACTCATGTTAACCCTTGGACTTCTAACTAATTGACTGACAATGACTATCTGGTAACCCAGCCCTGACAGTTTGACTCTATGTAACTCAGTATCCCAACTGACTCTTGAAACTGATTTGGCTCTGCTAGCTGTATGCATGTGTGTTCTTGCCGCTGCTGCCCACTCCAAACATGACAATTCCAAAATAAAAGCTTTGTTTGGGGCATCCATGTCCTTCATTGCATCATTCTTGTCTGTAAGTGGTGACCAGACACTTACTACTTTTAATTCCTTATTTCTTTCCATTTCAAATTTCCATCACCCCTATGCTGTAATTTTCTCATATATTTGTTTACTTATTAAGGTGCTTACACTGTTTTTTGGCTTTGCAATTAAGCTGAGATTTTAAGGAATTTAAGAAACCATCAAGTTAGCATTACTGTATATCACATTTAGAAATCACAGGTGCCATTGCAAACTAGACAAATCCCTCAACTATCAGAACATCTTTTATTATGCTTCTGTTGTTTCCATAATAAAATAATAAAATGTTTCCATAATAAAAGAAAGAAAGCAAGAAATTGCTTGTCAGACTTTAAACCCAGTTTCTAAGATTCGGAATTATTTTATGTTTGTGTTCTCTCTCCTTTCCTCTCCAACTGAAAAAGAGTACAGCCAACAGAATGAAAGGCAGTCTGAAGCCACCAAAGCAAGGATTCATCTGCCCCTACTGCCTCATGAGTCCCAACTGATAGATCATCACTCATGCTTACAATGTATGTGTCATGTAGATAATGTAGCAAACAGCTGGACTTTGCAATTCTTACCATATAAATGCGCACTTTGTGAAACATGGCAAAATGCAAGCAAAAACTGTGTGACAGACATTCAGCTGCTTAAAAGATTCATTTCTATTCTTACTCAAAGGGCAAATTGCACGGTTACAGTTAATCCTGTTCTTTTTCAGATACTGTAGGCCTTTTCCTTTTCCTGTTTTTACATGTAGTGTAACAGCTTACTGCTTTTTAAATTCAAATCAGAACATCCTGGAAAAGTAACAGTTTTAATCCAAGAAAACATGAACGAAAGTAGAAAATGCATCAGCACTATTATGTGAATTTCCAATGGTTCAGCACCATGTTAAACTGGAGGTTTATCTACAGGGAAAGAAACGTACTTGCTTCAGATATATGTAAGCACCTCCTTCTAAGAAATCTCTTACAAATGGAGCACACGATGTCTCCTGGGACAGTGCCTCTGTTTCCTGTTTGCACAAGCCTTTTGCAAAATGTCTACAGACAAGTGTGACTGCCTGAGTGTGAGCAAAAAATGTCACAAACAATGGAAGGCACGTTGTGACTGACACACACAGTTTGTTGAACAAAACTTGCTACGGTGGAACCATGGTGGACAAAGCATGAACACATTTCACTCACTTTTTAAAATTGTTTTAAATTAATTCTATTGTATTTTATTTGGTTTAATGAATTTGAAGAGTTGAGACATTTTGTTTTGTCTGTCTATCCATCTATTTATTGTGAAACTTCTATACCACCCATCATTGTAGTTTCAGGGTGGTGTACAAAGCATAACACCAAAATTGTAAGAAACTAAAGAATCAACTATTACGACTGTAAGAACTGAGACAATAAAACAGTAGTTAGATGGTCAGAGCCTTAACTTCCAAATATCTGGATGATGATGTGTAATTTCATTTCATCAGACACTTAAATGCCAGCAGAGGATTTAGTTAGTTAGTTAGTTAGTTCTTAAGATGGAAATTCGTATAGAAATATTTTAAATAAAGATAATAAGAATGGTAGACTGTAGCAAAAACAGAAAGAAACCCTTTGGGAAACTTTAGCAAGGGCTTGTTTAAAAAACTGCACAAACACAATTGACTCTATGGCTTTGGTGACAACATTTACACACATAATGTTGTTCTGTTAGTCCAAAGGAGATCTGTGAGCAGAGGCTTTCTGTTAGCAAAAAGCCATTTTGAGATCCAGCTGAGATATATGCACTTTAGCTTTCTATATCAAATCCATCATACTGTCTTACTCAGACAAACTTACTCCACCCCTGTAAAGAAATTTCACTTGTGACATGAAGATGACAGCAATTATTTTGGAGACAAATAAAAGTGATATTTAAGTAACCGAGCACAAGATTGATTGCAGACAGCTTTTGAAAAGCTGGCAAGGAGAGAGAGGAAAAAAGTATTTACAATGAATTTGTGCTATTCCGTACTTTAGATCATTCTTTGCTTTTCAGTACTCAATATGCAATAAATTATGGTGCTCGGTAAAATCAATGCCATTGTGAGCTCAACCGTAAAGCTCAACATATGAATTCCTCAATGTGATGGGTGCAAGACAATAGCCTTTTTTGTTAATTTAATCCTTTCCTTAGAAATCCCTGATGGTAATTATCTTCTGAAAGGTGTAAGGATTTCCAGCAACAAATTTTTGGCCTCCTCAATAGATTACAGTGGCCTGGATCCTTTGGAATCCAGGCCAATGGTAAGAAAGAAATATATGTACCATCTACCTCCAATGCCTCCTCTGTCTGTCTGTCTGTCTGTCTGTCTGTCTGTCTGTCTGTCATCCATCCATCCATCCATCCATCCATCCATAGCACCTTTTTATACAAAAATTCACAAGCAGCTTAAAACCTAATGTGAAAACAAAACTTATTTAGAAACAGAGGTAAAAGAGTAGATACAATAAGGGAGGCAAACTTCCCAATTCAAACAAAGACGACTTCGATAAAAGATGGAACTTCAACATCTTTTGCAGACAAGCATTTGTGACTGGTCAATAGATGGAAGAAGCAAAGATTCATTTTTCTTCCCCCTTTTGCTTTTGCAAGGGAGCTGGGTTAGCTACATTCTAACCAACACCTGCCAATCATATCTTAACCAGAGAATGTTCATAGGTTAATCCCTTAATCCTTTTAGTGGTCAATTATAGTGGATACATTGTAACTACTGCTTGCAATTCTGACTGTAATGAGAGTGCAGCTATACTAAGAATCTGACAATCAAGTGTTTGAAGCTGTTTCTTTCCTTTTTTGAGCCTTTCTTTTGTGTTTTTAACAAGTAATAATTATTTTTCTTTGTAACTCTACATGTTTTGTGTATATTTTGTCACAGGACTTTTTCCTACAAGCCCCATGCTAGTTAATTGTCCGCAAAGCCATCCATTAGCCTAAACATCCTGCAGGGACTGTGTCTGGGAGAGCTACTTTCTGCAAAGCAGTGTAGCCTAGGGATGTGCATGAATATTCATAAAAAATTCAAAATTCGTACGAACTTGGCCAAATTTGGACATTTGTATTCAAATCGAATGTTGGCACATTCAAAGATTGACATTCAAATTCGAATTTAATGTTTTGATTCATTCGTAAGAACCTTATTCATATGGGATTCATATGGGTTTGAACATTCGTATTGAATTTGAATTCCACTACATTCAAAAGAGATCCATTCGAATGGATGCAAATTTTCTTGCATTCAATTCAATATGAATTGAATAAAAATATAAAAATATGAATTGAATAAAAAAAAATTAGTGCACATCCCTAGTATAGCCCAATGCCCCTCTCTTACCATATCAACCCTGTGTGGTAGACTAAACTAGGAAGCAGTGACTAGCCCAAAGTCACCTAATGAGCTTTCATGACCATATGGGGATTAAAACCAGGGAATTTAGCCTCAAACTTCTAACCACTACTATGCGGTGGCCCTTGTGTGCACACTAGCCTTCCACTCTAGCCTACACAGCCCTGGGATTTCCTGACAGTCTTTCATCCAAGCACTGACAAGATTTTACCCTGCTTTTTCAAAACCCACCAATGTCAGCTATGTGCTACTACCTGTGGAGGCTTATTCATATGCTATTACTATGACACAGAAAATGACAGAATACTAAGATAATTTTCACAGCACTCCAAGACAGCATGCATAAGAGAGAAAAACAAAAAGATTACTGCATGCTTCATTTGAATCAAAGTTACTAGCATTTCAACTTCTGATTGTTCAATGAGAAATGCTGAGCAGGTTCAGCTCTGCATGAAAGATCTTGTTAAGATACAATGGTAAAATACAGACAAAAATGATTAAAAATGCATTTAACGGATTTAGAAGGGGGAGGGAATGATTAATGGTCTTGCATAACTTCATTGCTAGAAATAAAGTATCAGGTCTCTGCTTTGGAACGTCAAGCTCTAAAAAATGTTGAACAACTATCACCCAGGGAATGATCGTCCACTTGTGGACAAGAAGCTTGAGCATGGTACACTACAACTAGAGGCACACCTGGGTGAAACAGAAAATTTAGATCCTTTTTGATCTGGCTTGAGGGTTGGTTGGTCATAATACTAAGCCCACACCAGTCAGCCAGATGGAAGAACTTTGGCATGAGAGAGAGATGACAGAGTACAATCCTGTTAGTGATACTTGACCAATCCTTGACTTTTGATATCATCTACCAAGATATCCTTCTGGAGTAACTTCAGAGCTTATGTCAGTTCTATCTGCATGCTTAGGTTATGTTTTTTATGTCACTCTGGGAGCTCATACTTTAATACCAATATAAAATAAGTGAGAATGCCATCAGGAGATTTGGAATGGGATTCCTTCAGTACACTGATGTCATCTAGCTCTACATCTCAGTTCCATCCACATCAGGGAAGGAAATCCAGGTCCTAGACTGATGTCTGGAGGCAGAGTAGAACTGGATGAAATCAAATAGATTGATATTGTCGCTTCAATTCAACCACCCCTTTGTTTGGGTCAAATTTGAACTCTGTTCCTGAACAGACAGGGTGATTGGTTCAAACTTGAATCTTTTGAACACCCCATTTCAATTAAATCAGGTTTGAACCTGAACCAGTTCAGCCCATCTCTAACAATGAATTACGTTTCCTTTACAAAAAATGATACAGATAGGCTATACTTTTCAAAGGAAAAAGAAGGTCAAGGATGGATTCTTGCAGCACAACAGATACTTCACACAAAAGTCATAAAATCCAAAATATAAAGACATGCTAGCTATGTGAAACAAAAGACAAAACAATTTATCATACAGTTAGTGCCTACAGCAAAGCATTAGCTCAGCCTTACTATAACATAATCATATAAGACTGCAAATATAATACATTGAAATCTGTACAAAATACATGGATTTACAATGACAGAAACTCTCTGAGAACACTATGAGGAAAAATATACAGCAAGTAAATTTAAACTTGGTTATGGTTATTAAAAGGTCATGTTTTGTTCTGTGGTAGCTAATGTTTCCATCCTACCTCTAACATACATTAAAAAACAGAAAATGTACTCTGAAAGTACACTGTGAATTAGAAATGGGGTGGCAACTCTTGCATGCTGCAGTTACCAGCTCTGAGACACATCTGAGCCACATTTTAAACTGTGTGTGGACGCAGCCTAAAAGACTTGGAAAAGTAATAAAATTTCAAGAGTTGAAAATTGGAAAACTGGGGGAAAAAACAACATTCATATTAATTACTATATGAAGGTAAAAACACTGGGTAGCTTTGAATCTGGAAGGAATAATGCCCCCATAGTTACAAAAGATAGCTACATTGGAACTATTTTTTTAAATTTAAGAAGATACTTTTACTACAGAAAAGAGAAATTACATATTTACAAAGTTGATATTACTAATAAATAAAAAATCAAATTTAAAAAAGGATACTTTTATTGTTCCTAGGACAGAAATCAGCTTAGTGGATGAAAATCTACTTTACTGATCCTTAAATCCAAGATTAGGATGGAAATTAACAAATGAGTAAACTGATAGCATTTATCCAATAACCCTTCAATATACAGATGTTTACTGTGAATCTAGTAAAGGGAGAATTCACATAGGGAGAAATTTGGAACCTCTATGACAACCCAAACCAAACTGTGGTTAACAACAACGTACATTAACTTCCAACAACACAATTCAACCCATGGTTTCAGATATTTTTAATTTTTCAAATTAAGTATTGCACTAACACTGGTCTGCACAGTACTGGAAAGCAGAATTAATTAAAAGTGAAATATTTTATGTTTTTCTTCCCAGAGGTGATTAGTACAGCATTTAAACTCAAAATTCACTGCCACTTGTGTGTACCATGCTCAGTCATGGTTTAGCACAATGTGTAAACTTGAAAACTCTATGATCAAAATCTTGGGCTATTTACTAACACAAAGGTCAAATGCAAGCACTTGTTCTTCCATAAATGTTAGTTAAGTGCCTTATTTTTGAATAAGAGTTCCTAAGATAAATGCATTACAGCATGAAGATGAAACATAATACCTATTTAAATAGAAAATAAAATTTCAAGCACTTTCAGTTGTTGGCCTTGGCAGCTACTTTTTAACAACCCTAATGTGCTGAATTTCCATGAAGGCCCTTTGAAAGCAATTCTGCTTTCAGGGAAAGATTTGTTCAAAAGCAAATATGCAGTCAAATATGGCATTTAGAAAAAGGCAACTTTAATCATAGCTAAAACAGAAATACTTTGAAATATCAATAATAACAAAAGGAAGTATGAACAGAAATGAAGGGTGAACAAGTCACAATCAAATTTTTCAGATACTGCTATTGTTTTAATATATACTGTTCCTTTTTAAATATCTATCTATCTGGTTTTAAACGTTGTTACCCATCCTGAGAACCTTTTATCCCTGAGGAGGATAAAAATGCAAATACATAAATATTCTAAATTTGACAATATTCTGCTCACATGCTTTAAAATTTCATTTTGTTTACACAATCTGGCAAATTAAATAAAATTCTTTATTGCATAAGTTAGGATACATTAACATTTGAAAAAGTAACAACCAATATCCCCCTCTGTGGCCATAGTTTTATGTATAGGGTTTATTTATTTGCTTATTTATTATATTTAAAAATACATGTTGTCACAGAGATTGACAGCACATTCACATATTTGTGATGCTCAAATGCAACAGCACACACAGTACACAACAGTTCAACAAACAGTGTTCCATACCAGCATTTTGTCAGGCACTGATTACATTTTTATGCATCCTATATATCCACTGCTGTTTCCTATTAAGGATGTGACTTTCCTTATAACAAAACCTCTGGTATGGAACAGAGTTGCCCAACTAATGGGAATGCGTGCAAACAACCCAAAAAAGAAGGCAGGTGAAATACCTATTATGCTGTTCAAATAAAGGAATTTGTACTTTCCACTGATGATCTATTCAACAGCAATAAGTTTTACTGAAAAGACACTTCTCAGGTGTAGATAACGTGGCCCGTCGGCCAGGTCACAAAGAGCAGCAATATCAGAGGAGTGGGGCAGTTAAACACTAACCTTATTGGATGGAAGCTGGCCAGAAGAAATAACAACTTTAATAGATCTAATATTCAGCCTTCGAATGTCATATTTCCTCCTGCCTGCCACCACAAGAACTGTAGCCCGCTGTGACAATTCCACTCTCCTTTCCTGCCTTGACACATTATTCTCTCCCCACAAGACTGTACACTGTACAAAGAAATAAGCTCAAACAATATTAAACAACAAACAAATTAGCAACAACAAACCTATTAAATGCACTGGGGGGAAAAGCCTGCCAAAAACTGAACTAGGGAGAGTAACCTTCAACTCATTCCACCTCAAAGTGGCTCATCCAAAGGGGAACATCTTTTAGTATTCCCCCCTGCCACAAACAGCCCTTGTATATAACCTCAACAGTTGAATTATTGGGGTTCAGTGCTGGCTTTTGAAGAGCTGACTTGCAGGGTCCAGTCCTGCCAAGAAGTACCAACTCCTTCAGCCAGAAGTCCTACTGATAGCAAAGTCTTGGATGATGAAAGTTCAAGACCAGGGTGTGTCCAGACTTAAGAAAGCTGGGCATCAGAATGCACAGCCAGGGTGCGGGCGTCACACCTGATGCCCAGTCCTGTGTAGCAGCAGCATATTATGCCACAGCTACTGTGAATTTACCTACTGCGAAACAGTCAACACTTGAGCCATAGTACAAGGTAAATTTGAAGTTTCCCGCTGTCCTGACAAGCCTGTCCTCCATAACATTCTGAAGAACTGCCAATGAAAATTCCTGACCTTTGTTCCCCAAACACAGGAATTTAGGTGTTCATAATTAGATAACTCCTTTTAAAAATGGGTCAAGCTGGGAGGAAGGGAATTCTTCCAACCTTCCAGACGCCATGTTGGCTTGCCTCCCATTCAATCAGTTTTTTTGGAGAACAATATTCATCTGCCTCCCCAGTAACATTACTTAGCAGGTTATACCTTTTGGCATCTAGTTTTCACATTCAGACTGGGTTTTTATGAATTAATCTGACTTGTTTTGTTGTTGTTGTTTAAATAGATTTTTCGTTCATTTTAGATTTAGATATTAGTATACAGACATTATGTTTTCAATTTCAATCTATTTTAAGAATTTTATTAATTTTATTTGTTGTTTGTACCAGTTCCCAATCCCGGGATTCTAGTGAAGGGCAATATAAGGTCAAAATATTGGGGGGGAGGGGGTCCACTAGCACTAAGTACCCCTTAAGTACCCATTAGGGAGCCATTAGGCTCAGAGCAGGAAGACCCCATTTCCACTGCAGACCCTATTAGAGGCACATTTGTTTCCACCAGTTCTAGGGAAATCCAGATTGAATGGGTCTTCCAGGACCTATAATCCGGATTTCCTGTAGACCCCATTAAAGGGGTCTACAATGGGGTCTTCAGGCATCAAATCTGGATTATACGGAATGCATTTTCACTGTGATCGGGCAAAGGCGTCTAGGAGGAGCTCCGGGTGGACACACTCTTTGAAGCCGACTCCAAAGCTGGCTTCGAAGCTGGCTCTCAAGAACAGCACAGGCTCCGAAGAGGACCCCATGCGAGAGCAATGCCAATCGTACAGACCTTTGTCAAAGGCTCCGAAGAATCTTCTAAATGTGCATCAGATAGCTCCAAAGAATCTCTGGAGCCTCTATGGAAATTGCACCCCCTGTCCCCCCAAAAAAACTGGGGCGATGGGCAGGCCCAACGTTGGTTCATCTGGATCTTCCACATGGGTGCTCCGGCATTTCCACTGCGGGTAGGCAAGCACCCATTGCTATTAGGTGCTGCACCGCCCTTGGGGACGCATCGAGTACCTCCCTTAATCCTAGATCCGGATTAGTTGAAGGACCCATTCCTTAGATCCGAATCATCTTAGATCCGGATTAAGGGAGGTAAGTGGAAAAAAATCCCTATGTGAGACTGTGAGTAGGGCAAGGTGTAGTTCCCCACTTTGAGGCTTTGTCACTGTTTTAAAAAGTTCATTTTATATTTGGTTTTTAATATAACTCACCCTGAATCCTTCAGGTCTAGGATGAGATAAAAATCCAAATAAATAACTAAGTAAATACGCAAATCATTACCAGAGGGTGAACACAGTGGTGGACTAGATAGGCCATTAATCCAATCTAGCAAGGATTTTTTTGTACTGTACTCTCATGTTTTTGCTTAACATTGCATGGGTCAGCTGCCAACTTGACTTGTTAGTCATCATTGACTGCCAGTCTTTAAGGTTTCAGAATCCTCAAAAACTCTAATTTGAAGTGGTACCAGAAGTGGTACCTGATACATCAAAAGAGCTCCTATTTTTGCCTTCATGACAGAATGTATTTTATCTGTTTTCTTAGAAATGTTTTTATGACCTTCCTTGAGAACTTTAGGTATAGAGCAAGGGGAAATATCAATAAATAAATAAACTGAACAGTTTTGATGAAGTCACCACACTAAGAAAACTGATGGGATCAAGAACGGAATCCATCTTGGAGGAAAGCCTGAGAAAGTATCAGTGTAGGAGAACCTATGTGCGAAAAGCTGCCTTCAAGAGTAGTTCTCTCACTCCTTTTTTGCCCCCAAACTTTTTACTGCATCTATACTATTCAACAATGTTACAGCTGTTAAGGGAACAATTTACTTGATTTTCCTCCCGTTTGTGAAACTAATATGTTGTCTATAACACAGAAACATAGCAGCTCAACGCACTAAAAACCAAAACAGGAAATTACAAACCTTTGCCTACATATGTTTTTTTATGATTACCTCTTAAATTCAAATCACAATAAGTCTCACTTCAATTCTAGAATTCCAATTGTCTCAATTATAAGGGAATATAAAAAAAGAATATTCCTTCTGTCAATAAAGTTAAAATATTCCATGCCCTTTCACCAGTTGTATTTATTTGCTGAGACTGAGGAAGGAAGGAAGGAAGGAAGGAAGGAAGGAAGGAAGGAAGGAAGGAAGGAAGGAAGGAAGGAAGGAAGGAAGGAAGGAAGGAGGATCATGTACCTTCTTTAAGCAGGGAAGGACAAAGTTCATTTTTTAAAAAAGAAATCTTATTGCTGATGGTGCCTAACAGGTCAGGAACATGACCATATTATCAGGCTGAAAGCAAAGAGGGAGAGAACTACTTAGATGGTGACGATAAGATGACAAGCAAAAGGAATAGCTGGATTAGGAATTGCCTGAATACAGGCTGACCTTGAACTCCTGTTAAAAGGCAAATACATTTTCAAAATATTAGAGCTTCTGCTGTCAGCTTTTTTCTGTTGATATGCTCTCACCTTTATGAATTTCTGTTATGTTGCCCTATATTATCAAAAACTTGTCATCTCTCCCGAAGCTCTTCTTAAAACACATTCTTTGAAATAAAATAAAAAACTCCGCTGTTAAAGCACTCCTCTTTCCATGATGCCTAATCCTGATCCACCGGTAGCTATTTTCCTTACCATATCTGTTTTTTATTTAACGCATATCTAAATTCCTTTGGGCAAAAAAGAAAAAGAAAAAGTTGACTATAATAAGATCAGCACTATAAAAGCAAAAACAAACTATGTGGTTGGATTCAAAGGAATACGTAAGGCGACTTGTGCGACAAATTTTCTTTCCCTCTTTTATGCTACATGCCTTGTGTCCCTCTCTCTAAGTAACAAGGGAGGAACCGGGAAACCTACTGAGCTTTAAGACATTTTGTAACATGGTGGAAAGTTAGAATTAACAAAAATTTCTACACATTCAAAGTATTTTCTACAGTCTTGGCAGAGGGGTGAAATTCTTCTCACTGGGAGCACAAAGAACTCCAAATTTCTTTCCCAGCATTAGCACAGTTTACTCAAAGGGCCCAATTTCATCTCATTAGGATTGAATATACTTTGGATAAACCATGGCCACCTCCAGACATATTTGGAAAATCAAGTTTTTTAGCAATATCCTACGTTAACGGTCCTTAAAAACAATGGTTTGTTGCACAGATGGGCTATTGGGGTTGCCACAGATATACCATATTCACGCTTTTTTACACCAAACTGGATGCAGCCTATCTTTCAAAGGCAAACAGCAGTACAAGGTTAGTCCCTGATGGCAACAGTAACAGTAACTGGGGTTGTAAAAGAGCAATTAATTATATATGAAGTGACCCAATCATTTCAAGGGATGACCATTATTCATGTGTGAATAGCTAGCGTGTCTAAGTGTAGAAAAGTCTGTACCTAGCCCCCTTATACCTTCTGGAATGGCTGCCATTCTCCTGGTGCACATTTCCATGTGTAATTGCAATGTCCCAACACTGCCAAGTTTTAACAAAAAAAAATCAAAGCGACAGCTCTAATATTATGGGTGAATCAACTGATTTCAACTTGAATTGGATATCAATATAGGTGATGATAAGAGCACTGAACAGAAAAGGATGCTCTGCTTCATCTTGGCTGCACTACAAACCATAGAAGCTTATCAGCCAAGGCTCTCTTGTATGCCTATTATGGAAAACAGCCTGCACTAGAGTGGGGGCAGGGGAATCTTAACAACTGGAGATTGATTATAAAGACTGTGCCCATAATTACTTCAAGCAAATTTGGTAACCAGAGATAGAAGTCTCTCGAAAGCTATGTGTTCTCCAACGGATGCAGCAGCCTACGGTGGGTATGTGAAGGTGCAGGTTGCTGACACGACCAACAGATGGCTTTTTTGGGGATAAATCCCGGTCAAGAACCGCCCCTAGCCAGTCTTCTGTTGGTCGTGTTGCTGACTGCACCTTCATTACTTCCGTAAGAATTGCTGACTGCGTCACTATGTCCTCAGCCTGTTCACCCTCCTCCGATTCCCCCTCGGAGTTCCTGGGTTTTCATTCAGAAGAACGTAAGTTTATACACCCCCCCCCCCAGTTCCCAAGGAGTGCTCAGGAGGTTGAATTACAGCCTTCCATGAGGGCAGGGGAGGGGTTATCCCCATATTATTTCGCTACGGCGACGGGGCACGGATGGCGCTTCCATCTCCCTCATTCCCCCCTCCTTCCAGCCCTAGTATGCTTGCCTCGGCTAATGACGCCTCCTCCCTCCTTTACTTTAGTGTCCGAGGGGTCCCGGGAACAGGCGGCAGATTCTGAACCCGCTGCCCAGCCGGTTCAACACACCGCGGCTCAGCCCACCTTGGAGCCGGCAAAGGCGCCTGAACAAGCTGCCGTTCGCCGCTCCCGCTCCCGCGGTAGAAGCCCGCCAAGCGCCGGGGAAAGACGCGGCCGCCGCTCGAGAAGCCCGCCCCCTCAACGCTCCCGCGGCACTCGCAAGGAAGAGCGGCCCGTTCAGGCCGGCGAGGAGCACGGCCGGGCTATACAAGAGGCGGGGAGACGCTCGCACGCCCACCGGGCCCATTCACCCTCCTCTCGCTCCAAACCGCCCCCGCGGCAGCCTCACAAGCGCCGAGAAAAGCGGAAAAGAAAATCGCCCACCTCCTCTTCCAGCGAGGATGAGAACATGCAGCTGCTGCGATTGCTAGCCAAGAGGCTTGCTAAGGGCTCGAGCAAGAAAAAAGCAAGCAAAAGGCACCGTAGGAGCCCAACCCCCTCCTCTGCCTCTGAATCAGAATGCTCTGCAGAGCGCAGGCAAAGGAAAACTGCTAGCAAGAAGCAAGCTAAAGGGACACTTGCAGCAAAAGGCCACAAGAGGGCGAGCCAGGATAACATAATATCTGTTATAGAGAGTGATGCTAATGTTGTAGCTGTTACTAGTGCTGGAGCTGGTTTTCCCCCCCTCCTTCATAATGTTATGGCTGTTATTAATTCTGGAGCTGGTTTTCCCCCCCTCCATCATAATGCTATGGCTGTTACTAATTCAGGAGCTGGTTATTCCCCCCTCCATCATAATGTTATTGCTGTTACTAGTTCTGGGACTGGTTTGCCCCCTATCCCAGCCACTGTGGCGAATGTTGATGCTCCCGGTTTGGGTATGCTACCTCTGAATGCCGGTGTTACTGCTGTTACTACTTCGGGACCTGATTTGCCCCCTCCTAATGCTAGTGTTCCTGCTGTTACTAGGCCCGGGGTTGGTATAAGTACACTCCCTTGTCGTGTTCCTCAGCAAAGGGAACAGGGGATTCCTACTGGTACTCAGGTTAACCCTGTTGGAGCCATGAGGGATGCTAATGCCTTACCTCCCTTGGCGAACCTACCCACATTAGATGGGTCAGCTCCCTCTGGAAGGCAGGACACCCTTCCGTCTGGCTCCATTGACCGGATCCCAGCTCCTGCACCCGGTCCCTCATTTATCACGGTGGCGGACATACACCAGCCACCTTGCTCTGTCCCAGAGCGCAACATGGGGCACAGTGACTCTGTTCCTTCCCAGGACACACCTGCTGCTCCTAGGGGCAACACGCTAGCCCCTAGCTCTACCGATCCCGCTTCTTCTCCTGCCGTTCCACCACCTACTCCGGTGGAGCCTGTTCCTCAGGAGGAGGAAGGGCCCAAAGGGGAGGAGCCACCCGCCCATTCCACCCCGAGGCTATTCTCATACGATTTTCTGCCTAGTGTGGTCCTTTTTATTACTAACACTCTTAACCTCAAGAAACCTCAGGAGGTCCCTGAGGAGCAGGCTAAGATAGCCAAGGATATGTTAATGCCTCCTCCTCCTAAAGATCTCATAATCCACATTCCCCCGATCCTGGAACAGATAGTCACACGTGAGTGGGCGGAGCCTACTATGACTAGGAGACTGCCAGGTCCTCCTAAGAAGCTGCTCCTTCCCCCCGACCACGCCTCATCCATGTGGGCTACGCCCGCATTGGACACGCCCATCCTCCAGATGTTATCTAATCAGATCCTCCCCAAAGACTCCGAGCATGTGCTCCGAGACAATAATGACAGGAAAATTGAGGGGATGCTTAAGCGGAATTATGAATCCGCATCTTTAAATGCTCGGTGTTCGGCCACTAATTCCCTTATTGCCCGGGCGGTCATCAAAGGGTTAGAGGAGGTCCTTTCATCCCCGGCTACTTCAGAGGAGCTCAAGCCCACGCTGCTGGAATTTAAGAGAGCGCTGATGCTCAGCGCTGACACGAGTATGGATGCCCTCCAACTGGCGGGCAGATGTACTGCAGCCAATATCGCAGCAAGAAGGGCCCTCTGGCTTCGTAACTGGCCCGTGGAGTTCTCTTCCAAGTTGCAGCTCATTGGCGCCCCATACAAGGGGAAACTTTTGTTTGGGCCGGATGCCCTTCAGGAGGTCCTCGTGGAGAGGAATAAACGCAAGGTGATGCCGGTCTCCTCCACAGCATCATCCTCAGCTTCTACCAGGCCCAAAGGTAATAAGCGCTCCTTCTCGTCCCCATCCACATATGGCCAGCCTTACCATAGGAAGCAGCCCTTTCGGTCTAAGCCCCCGGGAGGGCGCTACTCTTGGGGGCGTAACTCCTCAGCTAATAAGCAGCCCCTGGGCAGGGGACGGGGAAGGCAATTTGGGTTCCAAAATCAAAACAACTGATCATTCCCCTAAAGGAGGGGACATGGCCAAGGTAGGAGCACACCTCCAGCACTATGCACAGGTTTGGGAGGCCTCTATCAAGGACAGATGGGTCCTCGATGTTATACATATAGGTTATAAGCTTGAGTTTTCTTCAGTACCTGTTAATCGTTTGGTCAAGGTTCCTATCCCGAAGAACCCATTAAAGAAACAAGCATTGTATGACGCTGTGAAAGAATTGATTGAAATAGGAGCTATAGAGGAAGTTCCCCCCTTAGATAGGGGTCGGGGAACCTACTCTATTATATTTCTAGTCCCAAAAAAGAACGACTTATGGAGGGTGGTTCTCGATCTCAAGTTTCTCAATAGGTTTATGACCAAGAAATATTATAAAATGGACAGATTACCTTCCATCAGGTGTCAGCTTGAGGAATCCATGTACATGGCTAGCATAGATTTGACCCATGCCTTTCTCCATGTTCCGGTACACCCATCTTACAGGAAATACCTGAGGTTTGCAGTGGGCTCTAACCACTATCAATACCGCTGTTTACCTTTTGGCCTCAGTGCCTCCCCTCGTGTGTTCAGTAAATGTCTCATAGCCATCCTAGAAACGGTGAGGCTCCAGGGGGTCAGAGTGTATCCCTTTTTGGACGATCTCCTGGTGGTCGGACGGAACCATCAGGAAGCTTCCCGGGCTCTCAGTACCACCACCAGAGTACTGACCATGCACGGGTTCCTTCTAAATTATGAGAAGAGCAACCTGACACCGTCTCAGGTTATTACCCACCTCGGGGCGGTTATTGATTCGGTTTCATTTAAGGTCCGTCCCTCGGATGACAGAATTTCTAGTATCACTACCTTGGCTAAGAAGGTGAAAGCGGACCGGGGGGCTAAGCTTCTCACTTTAGCTTCATTATTGGGCAAAATGATTTCTCTCATTGATTTGCATCCGTGGGCCAAGATTCATGCCCGGCCTCTGCAGGGGGCCCTCAGACCCCTGGCCAAGTCCATTGCTCTACGCATGGACCCCTGGGTACCCCTCACTCTGTAGGTGGTGGACTCACTGGAGTGGTGGAAATATGCTCCTAGGTTTCAATTGGGAGTACCTATCAGTAAGCCTACAGAGATGGTGGTCTACACGGATGCTAGCCTCCATGGTTGGGGAGGTACATCCGGTTCTCTATCAGCCCAGGGCATATGGGAACCGTCAGACCGGGTTCACCACATGAATTGGCTTGAGTTAAAAGCCATATACTTGGTCCTGTCCGCCTTCGCTGTCTCGCTGAAGGGTAAGCATGTTACAGTGATGACAGATAACATGACGGCCAAGTTGCATGTATCCAGACAAGGGGGTACGAGGTCCAACTCGCTAATGGCATTGTCTTTTCTTTTGTTCAAGTGGGCGGAGCAGAACCTAGCCTCACTCTCAGCCCTGCATGTTCAAGGTCAGTTGAACTCTCAAGCGGATTTTCTGAGCCGCACTATGATAGACAATGCGGAATGGATGCTCAACCGGGACATATTTCTCCGCATAGAGCAGAATTGGGGTCCTTTCGAGATGGATCTCTTTGCCTCGCACAGGAACCACCAGCTCCCAGTGTACTTCTCCTGGAGGAAGGACCCTTGGGCCTCGGGAGTGGACGCCCTGTCCAACCCTTGGCCTCGGGACCGGCTTTACGCCTTTCCCCCGACTCCCCTGATCTCGAAAACTCTGAGGAAGATCAGGGTGGAGAAGGCTCGCGTGGTCATGATCACACCGTTCTGGCCCCGGCGCCCATGGTTCCCGCTACTCCTGAGCATGGCCACAGCCCCCCCATGGAGGCTCCCGAATCGCCCAGACCTTCTGTCTCAGGGAGGCGTCTTCCATCAAGACCCGGGATGGTTGGCCTTGACGGCATGGAAGTTAAGCGGAGACTGTTACAGGAGTCGGGCCTACATGACTCAGTGATCAAGACTATTCTCTCAGCTCGTAGACCTTCTACGTGGAGGATATACAGTACCACCTGGAAGGTGTTCAGGGAATAGTCGTTGGAGCGGGAATTAGATCCTATCTCTCCCAGGTTGGAAGACGTTCTTTTGTTTATGCAAGCTGGTGTTAATAAAGGGCTATCATACAGTACCATTAAGAGACAGATCTTTGCCCTGTCGGCTATTATTCAGATCCCGGGCCTACCGGATATCGCCGGACATCCACACGTGTCTGCCTTCCTGGCCGGGGTGAAAGCTAATGCTCCCCCCACATTGCATAGGTTACCCACATGGGATCTGGATGTGGTATTGCAGGCACTAGCACAACCTCCTTTTGAGCCCTTATTGGACTTACCATTAAAGTTACTGACATATAAAGCTATATTCCTTACGGCCATTACATCTGCACGCAGGGTCTCGGAGATTGCAGCTCTCTCCACACACCCCCAATGTTGCACATTCACCTCGGATACTCTCACACTTAGACCGGACCCCCTGTTTCGCCCTAAGGTGGACTCTAGATTTCACAGGTCCCAGGTGATCTGTTTACCTGCCATCACCGAAAGCTCATTGGGGGACAGCGAGAAGTGGCTCCTGAAAGTGGATGTTAAAAGGACACTTGAGGTATATATTGACAAAACCAAAGACATTAGGAAGTCTGCGGCTTTATTTTTATGTTTTCACCCTGCATACCAGGGTAACAAAGCATCCCCTAGAGTGGTCTCATCGTGGATTAGGAACTGCATTGCCTTGGCGTATCAATACAGCTCCATGGACCCGCCGGAGGGTATCACGGCTCATTCCACCAGGTCCTGCGCCACCTCAAAGGCATTTGCCGCGGCGGTCTCAGTGGAGGACATCTGTCGAGCGGCAACGTGGGCTTCTCCTTCCACGTTCACGAGGCATTACCATCTGGAGGAGCTAAAACGCCAGGAAGCGGAGTTTGGCCGCACGGTACTGCGCCAGGTTCCATAAGGTAGGAAACACCCTTTTCTCTACCTGGAGCCGGTTTATAGAGGCAGTTAGGATGGATCTTCCCACCCGGGATAGTCAGCTTTGGTACATCCCACCGTAGGCTGCTGCATCCGTTGGAGAACGGGAGGTTGTACCTCGTGAATATCCGTTCTAGACGGATGCAGCAGACTACGCCCCACCCAGGGGCACGCACCATCCTAACTGCATCTACATCTCCTATTATGGTTATCAGAGTCCTACCCGGACTATACACTACACTCCCTACGGAAGACTGGCTAGGGGCGGTCCTTGACCGGGATTTATCCCCCAAAAAGCCATCTGTTGGTCGTGTCAGCAACCTGCACCTTCACATACCCACCGTAGTCTGCTGCATCCGTCTAGAACGGATATTCACAAGGTACAACCTCCCGATTTATTTACCTTTTCGGCAAGCATGAAATGTCAGAATTTAAAGTAGTTTCATTGCTTACCATCATCTAATATTCCACCACTTTAGTATTTCTCTCTCTCTTTGTAGTTGTTGTTGTTGTTACCCTTTTACCTTTTACTGATGCACATTAGCCAGCATCGTATGCATGCCTTTTGTTCCGAAGTCCCTTGCAAGAGATGTCACAACCACATACATTTGTCTTGTAACCTAATCTTATGTTGTATGTTTATACTTTTCATTTTATTGTTTTTTTAAAATCAGTAATCCTTTTTAAGGGTCCAATATACTCAAGTAAGTTAGCATTTGGTGGCTTCAAGGACACAGCTTTCCTTCTCAGAAGAACTATACATAAGGAAGAGAAAAGCACAAGTAGAAAGATGCCATCTGGTGGGCTTTGCTATCACGTTTGGGGCAAGGTGGCCTGTAGTAATCTCCTAGCTATAGTTTCCCCCTAGCTTTCCTTCCAGGCTCCACCTAATTATTAAGCTCCCCACTGACCAAGAAGACAAACCTCAGAAGAAAAAGCACCAGGAAATTTCCTCCTGCCCCTGCATGACCTCAGGCCATCTGTTGATCCGTGCTCAATGGACTGGCAGAAGCTGTGAGTGAAGGTGATTCAGAGAAACATCATGGAGTTTTCCAAGCACATGTCTGCAAGCACATGGTCTCCAAAGGACAACTCTTCTCTTCCTGTTTGAGGATTTTCCCCGCCTCCAACCACAGGATGTGACATCGGAAGGACCTCTGAACTTGCCCACCTGACACAGCTCCAACAATCACCTCCCTGGATTGTGCCTTTACATCATTTCCTCCTGTGGTGGCTTATTTAAACCTCTGCAGAGAAATAAATCGCTTTTTCCTCCTGATGAACTGTCTCCATGTCTCTTCTTTTATCCCAATCCCCCATTTTCTAGCCTGCTCAGGGTCAGACATTACATGTGCTTGATCCCCAATTATCTGGGCCGGTCAGATAATTGGAAATATCTTTCGTTAACAGCCGACAATCAAGGGCAGCAGCAATCAGCTGTTGCTTCCCACTTCCCGGAGCCCTTGCATCAACTGCGTAAGCCAGATATGCGCCATAGCGGCCCAGTTAACAGTCAGAGAACAGTGTCTGCACCTATGCCCTCCCAGCATAAATGGTTCTTTACCAGTCGCTATTATTAATTGTTTTTACTCCTTACAATTACTTCAATTTTATTTTATCCAGTTTAAAATATTTTAATGAATATATGAGACAGCCTGGTTTTTGCTTTCTGCTTTCTGTTTTATTTTTTGTTTCTTTTAAGTTGGGATCCTAAGGTAGTAAGCAGTATAGATAATAAATAAAATAAAGCAAAAACTCAGGATGGTGCAAAGTTCTTCTTCATCTCTATGCTCCTTAAGAACAATGTACTGTATACATTTTACCTTTTCATCATCATGACCTGCTCTGGGAAATAAATCGTTAAATTAAATAAATAAATATTGCTACTAACAAGACAAAAAGTAAGGAAGTCTCTCTACTATGGTACTAAAAGGAGTTAAAGTGTAGTTCTGCCATATACAATATTCTTTCAAAGCAACATTTTGGTAGCAAACAGGTTAAGGCAAAGTGATGCTGGGACAGGAGTAGATGATGCAGCTCCTCAGAAAATATTAAAGTTTGAAGAACCCTTATTCTTGAAATAAGAACTTAAATTGAGTGTCTGTGTAACAGTTCCAATCTGGTTCTCTTTCAACATGTTCTGCAATGTCCATATCCCTCTCTGGTATATTTTCAGGGAGCAGATAAGGTTGAAAAACAAGGGGAGAAATTGATGAAAATTGTTTCCTACTCTTCCTGTTAACAAGTGCTAGGTTTTCTGCAGAACCTGATCATGGTATCAACAGGCCCAATCCTATACTGTATTTTAAGCTCCCAGCAAGAATACTTTCAAGCACATTCAGCTTCAGAATGCCCTCCATAGTAAGAGGTTGCAGGGAAAAGAGAATAACAATAATAATGAAACTCCACAGAAGTGGAAAGCTAAATGTATTTTTCCACATAATATCCTTTAAAAGCTGCCAAAGAAGGTCACATTCATGATTTAGATTTTGATTAGGTTTTCTAATCGGCTTTCCACTTTTATACAGGGGAAAAGCCACATACATTTTGAAAGAAAGGCAGTCTCAGACATACTGCTTAATTCTTATTTCTCTACTTACAAGACTGCATGCTAGTGCTTTCATGTGTGACAATACAGCCTTGCAAGATCTAAAAATATGCTGTTAGAAAGTCCCCATAAACTTAGTTTAAAAGACTCCAGCACAAAAGAAGGAGGAAGCTATCATAGTTTGAATTAGGCAATATAAAAATGAATTTTAAAAAACCTATAATTTAGACTAGCAAATGGCACTTTCTCCAGAAGGTTAATAATCCTTTAAAGTTTGATATCTTTTAAGGACCTCACATTATTTGGGAGAACTGAATGGAAAATAAAGGTTTGGAAATACGGATTTTATTCTATTCCATAATAAGCACTAAAAACTATAATAAGCTGTAGGAGTACTAAAAATGCCAGACAGCAGAACTTCCTTGCTCGTCTGTGAGGCCCATTCAGAGAAGGGACATGGTCCAGACCAAATTAATTAATTAACAACTTGGTAGCAGGATGGGGAGAATGCAGGAAATAACACTGTAAAACATTACATTGGGGAGGGGGGCACCTGTCAACACACTGCTGATTACACTACCTGTGAAATTTCGTAATTAACAGATATACTTCAAGATCACACCCATAGTTCAAAATGTCTTCTGGACGTCTTTTCTTCGCACTGCTCACATTTTTTTTCAACGGAATTGTCTTGGGGGTGGCCTGTGCTTCCTCAAGATGGAGTCCACTTTTACACAGGACTCAATCTGTCTTAGGGAGGCAGTCTGTTTTCTCTCGTCATGTGTAAGCAGGGAACTGGGTGGATCCAGCCTTCCCTCCTGCCCAATGCCCTCCCACCCTGGCCCCCCAATTCCCCTTTGTTCCGATCACAGGCTTGTGAACTCTGTCCTTCATTTTTGGAAAAGAATATAATCTATTTTGTGCTAGACTGATAACGCAATAGATCACATTTCTGATTTTGCGAAAACTTAGGGATTTGAAAATTAAATGGCCAGAAAAGCACTGTCGGGAGGTGGAGTGAGGTCCGAGTGGAGCAAAAGTATCAAATCTTCCATTTTCCTTCAGCAATGTGTAAGGGAAACAATGTATTGTTTCAGTAAAAAGTAAAACCAGGAAGTGAAAACTAAGAAGTGAAAGTGCTTCAGCACCTTGAGGGAAAGGGGCATATTACAGCCTCTTATTTTTCTAGAGGAATGGCTGGGGAGATGAAGGTGCATGCTATTTGGGATGTGCCTTGGCTGCATCTGTTTGGGGAACAGTTTCATTATACCAGCAGTACCCTGTGTTAGTACTGAGTTTGCTATCAGCACTACCCAGCTCCCAGTGGCACTACCCAGTTGCCACTAGTGGTCAACAGAACTTTGTCCTATCAGAATGCAGATGGTGTTGATGCAACCAGAGGGGTAGAGAACTAAAGATCTGTGTAAAGGAGATTCGGGGAGGTAACATCAAAGGTGTGAGCATAGCAGCTGAAGCTGAGGATGAACTGAGGGTGATCGGTAATTGAGTGTGAACAAGACTAGGATAGCCTCACTTTCTTAATGAGACAGCCTATTCCAGCTAGGTGTGACCATGGCCAAAGAAGAATGGGAGAAGTAAAGGAATACTTTTGTAACTTCTAAGTATATTTGCTTTTATAAATGTCACTTATTCTGTTCAGTTATTTTCAATTGTTGCTTTGGGGTTTTATCAATATTAGTAATTCATTCTGAGATGATTTTCTCTTTTGGGGCACTCAGACCTAAGCAGTGTACCATAGCTGTTGCAAAAATTCTACTCTGCAAAATTCGGCATCTTTCCCATTCAATAAATATTTAGATTGGCTGGCAACCAGGTTTATAAGGGGGAAAAAATACTTAATTCTCTTTATGGAATTTTAAAATGTATTAACTAAACTAAAATGAATTGTTCAGTATAAATATATAAGCTTTATTCTAGCTAAGCTCCATAATACCAATTGAGACAAAAGGTTACTTAGAATTGTATCATTTAGTTCACAGGGAATAAATTTACATCAGTAGAGGCATTTGAAAAACTGAAGGTTTTCAACTTCTACCCTGCTTCTCAACTGAACCAAAATGAATTTTAAAAATCTGTTAGAAAGACAGCTTCTGCTGCTTTCAATTTCATAATATAAAAAATACAAAGCAGGAAAGAGATGTGGATGGAGGATGGGATGGGAAAAACAAGCTCAGCCACTACTTTTTATTCACCACATATTAACTGCGTCATGAGCTCAAATTGTTAGCAATAGAATTCATCACAATCCAGACCAGAACCAGGGAGAAAAGGGATGAAGCTAAAAAGATTAGAGAAGAAGCTGTTATGTCTTTAGATTTTGATATAGGGTTTTATTTTGTTTGATAAAAAAATTCTTGGTGTGCTGAAGAAAGCAGTAGGCCCATTTTGAATGCACTGAAGAAAGCAACGGGTGTGTTTTCATGCTGGCTTAGCTCTTTGCTCACTGGTATCTCATTCCTCCTTTCTCCATAGCTTCCTGTTGCTGTTAGCTGCCTTGAAGAGCAGGCTGATTTCCCCCTTCTCCACTGGCTGCTACCTGCTGGCTGTGCACATCAATCTCCAAGGCAGCTGACAGCAGCAGTACCCAGTAGAGAAGGGGAAAATTAGGTGCTGAACAACCAATCTCCCCTTCCATTGACCCTCTGAAGAAAGAGGTGGGCACATTTTGGTGCACAAGAAAAGCAGAGGGTGTGTTGCTTTCATACTGACTGAGCGCCTTGTTAGTTAGCACCTTATCTCCCCATTCTCAATTGACTACTGTTGCTTTAGCTGCCTCTAAAAGTGAGGACCTCAGGTGGCACAAAAATGTGCCCACTGACATTCCAGTAATAACTAGTGGCAAAAAGATAAAGAAACTGCCAATGCAAAACAAGCTCCATCAGAACTAGGGCAAACCTAGCTGTTTTCCCTCTCCACAGCACACACACACCCAATGCTTCAACACATATCCAAGATGGAGTAACAAGCACTTACTTACTTCATGATCAAATGTATTTCTAACTGAAAATATGAAGCCAGTTGATGTCAATGTCAATAACTATAAACTATAAAATGATTAGTTCCAACTAGCAAAGGCAATAATCAGAGATAATGTGGCCTGCACTACAACATCTGGAGGTTATGCAAAAATATAGGCACTTAAGTTATGTAGGGTACTTTTGAAGACCACAGAATAGCACCATGCACGCACACACACATACACACACACAACTTACATGGATCGTTCTTCAATATCTCCTGGTATTGATTTGAGAATACATGTAAACAATGGGTGTTTTTTTCCACTGTCACTAGAAGTACCCATTAAGAACCCATTAATGGGTACAAAAATGTCATTATGTACCCATTAATGGGTACTTTTAGTGACAGTGGAAAAACACCCATTATTATCTACCAAATGCAACCAAATTTTTAAGAGAAAGATATTCTGTTACCATATAATAAAGCACCACTAGATCTTGAATTTGAAACTCCTGTGCTAGGTCCTATTTAAAATATGTGCCATGTAACAACTATTACTTGATTTTATAATGCAATATGCTTTCCTGTCTGGCTGCATGGTACATTATTTCTTAGCACTAGAGTCTGATTAGGAATGGCCCATGCAAGAACAAATTATCTATTAACCAAGCTGCTCTAACACGATTATTTTTTTTTCTGAAAGGAAGAGGGGGGAATAATCATTTTCGGGGACAGTGCAATTATCAGGTTATAGCTTGATAAGGAAGTATGATTAACTGCGCAATAGTGAAAATGGTCAAGCTAACCCAAAATGAAACTCAGCCACACAGCAGAGCAGATGTCTTGAATGCCAAAGATCCATGACTCAGTTTCATGGAAAGGAACACCAACAACTTGATCTGAACACCTGTGAATTATCAGCCAGCTCCTAACATCATAAAACTTCCTTTGTACGTTTCTTCACTTGGTTGCTTCTTCAATATTTCCACCCTGCCCTATCCATAGACGTTTCATGGCAGATTACAATAAAATAGAGATGTGCACGAATATTCATTACATTTGTTATTCATACAAATTTGGCCGAATTCGGACATTTGTACACAAACCAAATCTTACAACTTTCGTATATTAACATTCATACAGATACAAATGTTTCCGGACATAGATATGAATAGTTCCAAGATTCGTGAAACTGGGAAGGTGGGAGAGCAGCTGTGCCAGTCACACCTGCAATGAATCCAAAGTGAATTTGACATGGATCAAGAGTGGACTAAAAGTGGATTCAGGTTGGATTTGATGCTTTCAGAGCGGCTATGTTACAGGAGAAGTATCGGATACATTTGTGTCAGATATTTGTACAAATTCATACAAATATTTGTATCAAATAGAATCCTACCACATTCAAAGGGGATCTATTGGAATGAATACAAATTTTCTAACATTCAGTTTATTACTAATCAAATGCCCAAAAACCCATTTGTGCACATCCCTACAATAAAACCTTTATAAAAAGACAATTACAAAAGAACTCTCTATTGACACAAAACAAATCAATAGTAACACTACTGGAAACACCAAGAAGAAAACACTGCCTTGAGAATACTGTATGGCACACTAGTTCTTCCAGCATTCTCCTAACATGGTTAATTCTGAACAGTAATACTGTTTCACCATGCACTTACCAAGCTTCAGGTAACAAGAAGGAATATTCATGTGGAGAAGTGGTCTCTGGAAAATTTGAGAGAATTGCCAACCAGTGTGGAAGCAATTCTGATCCGTGGTAGGTGAATAAAATCTCCAGGGCTCTTACATTGCTCTCCTATACAAATAGTTCAGTTTTAATATGCAGAACAAAGATGACAGAATAATCTGTTTAATAAATAACTATATTCCCAGAATGCAATTAGCATTAAATTATAGGATTTATGTAAATTTTCTCAGAAACAAAAATTGTTTCATTACTTGTAGATTTCATTTATTCATAACAATCTGCTGAATTGATGTCATTCCTATTCTCTTCTTGAAAATCTTTCATTGAGATGCCTTGCCCACAAGACTAAAATGGGCAGCGCTCCACCAAACCAAATAGCACAGACTGTGTATCAGTTCAACATGTGATTGGGTTCAAGGCTGGGAGAGGACAATTCTGTACTCCAATTGAAGGTTTGTATTACAACCTTATTGGTATCTCATTTGCTCTTTGTTTTACCAGTTCTAGTTTTTTTGACAAGAAGCTCAAGCCACCACTGTCTCTTGAAATATTTTGAAAAGAAAAAAAACAAAACAGGACCTGTGTAACTGTGTTGTTTTACATAGTGCCAGATTGCTTCAAATACTGACACTGCAGCATAAGACAAATATGAAGAAGAGGAGTTGGTTTTTCTACCCCACTTTTCTCATCCATTTAAGGGGACTTAAAGCAGCTTTCTATTCTTCTCCCCACAACAGAACATCCTATGAGGTAGGTGGGGCTGTGGGAGCTCAGAAGAGACCTGTGACTAGCCCAAGGTCACCCAGCTGGCTTCGTGGGGGAGGGCGGAATCAAACCCAGTATTCCCAGATAAGAGTCTGTCTCCCTAACCACTAGACCAAACAATGGCCCTTTCTGCACTTCGGTGATTATGACCCAGATCAGTAGATCTGGATTAACTGGACCTACTGATCCAGCCCGAGCTTTGAGTCCCCTTAAATGGGTGAGAAAAGCGGAGTAGAAAAGCCAACTCTTCTTTTTCTTCTCCTTAGGCTGCAAAACTCATGCAAGGTTTGCAGATACCGCTCCACACCCCTGATAGCTAGGAGTGAAAGTTCCTAGCCTCAGGAGCTTGAGAGCGGGTGATTTTTGGCAGAGCGCCTCTGTGAACCAGATCAAGGCCCTACAGTTCAAGACTTGATTAAAGGGTCTAAAAAAGATGGAGATTGAGGCTTCCTTAATCCACATTAAGATGCAAATAAGGAGGCCCAAGATCCGGACCAGAGGCCCTTTGATCCAGATCTATAGGCAATTGCCTAGAAGGGCTATGTTAGTTATTTCTATGGCTAAGCTTTTTTCCTGCTAAATGCTAGCCTCAGACACCCTGATACTGGATGAAAAATTAACATGCATGAAATCATTCACTAGCAAGTTTAAAAAGAATTTATACCCGAGCATATGTTCTTGCAGAAAGAACAATATTCTGATTCCGGAATTTCTTGAAGAATTCTGCATCGTACCTCTGTTCAGCAGCATGCGCACCTCCAAGGATTTCCTGTGTGAGGAAATAAAAAATCCCATAATTACGGTCAAATTTTACAGACTGTTAACGTTTTGAAGCTTTATGGGGATTTGGATCAACAACGCCCAGGGGCAAACTCTGAGTATCAACTGGAGACAATTTCTATTCTCGTTACATATCATAATGCCTTCCTGTAGATTAACCACTGTTTTAAACAACTGTGATTTTCCACTCTACAGCTTTGACACAAATATCTGAGCAACTGGGAAAGCTACAGAGAAACGGAATGTTTTTATACTTTTTTTTACTCCAACTTTCATATAAATAAACATAGTTAAATAGCAGGTAGAGAGAAAATCTTGCTTGCCAGGAAGAAAATAGCATAGGAAGAAAGGAAGAAGACCATCAACATAGAGGAAAGACATGGTATGCAAACAAGGATGCACAAATGCTGAGGTGGTGCTAAACTGCAGCCATCTAAGTTGCCTACTTCAGAGGCAATAGTGACTAAAAAACTAAAAATGCCTGGAGACCTGAACACAGAAGTACCAAAACAAAAGATCTTGAACTAAGTTAAAAATTAATCCATATATCTCAAAGACACAAAGTATAGTTTAGAATATATTTCCCGCACCTCGTACGTTGCCAGCCGATCCAAATAAGTTAACAGCTTCAACCTGCTACGGCAAAGTTCCTTCTGTTCCAAAGTTAACCTGTATTAAAAATGAAGAAGCCAGTTTTTAAAGCTGGCTAAAACAAGCAAAAACAAAGCCCGGAGTGACTGGGGAGATTTGTTTTTGCATAAAAATTTAAACAAGAAAAACATTACGGCAGAACCTATGCCCCTCTGGCTGTGCATCACAGCTAACTGAGCCAGAATGAACATTTGGATATGCACTGAAATTAGTATCCAACTGAGAGTCACACAATGCACAAAGACAGCAGTGGTTCCAATATGCATTTGGGAGTCCGGAATAAACTGTGAAATGTGCTTTCCAATATCCATCTCTATGTACTATCTGCCTGCAAAAAGAGCCTTTCAATCAATTGTGCATTCTCTTAAAGTTTATTTTATAGCCAACAGCTTCACTCAGTGCTCTGTCTGTTTACTTCTCACAATCTTACAGCTGGTGAACATCACCAGTTAAAAAATTATACTATAATACTATAATACAATTAGAAATGAAATACTGTATCCTTATGCCCTGAAACCTAGTAATGCTAGTGCTTCATTTACTTGAAGAAGTTTACTGATTGAAGAAGTTCCTGACGTTTCATGGCTTCTCGCTCCTTCCTATTCTCAGCTTCTTCCTCAGGAGTTAAAAACTCTTCATAAAGCAGTTCATCAATGTCCACATCACCAGGCAAGATAAACCTGCAAGAAGAATGAAAATCAATGAATACGAAACTCATTTGATTTTTTAAAAGTACAGGTTTCAGTTTTTCTTCAAAGAACTTTGTTTCTCTTCTACTGAAATTCATGGACCTTCTTCAACATACATACTTGTTTCCTCACACAAAAATTACAGTATGTTTCCATACTTTCTTTTTAAAATAATTAAATAATTACAGAGCATTGAAAGCCACATGAAATACCTAAATAAATAAAATATACAACAATAATTTGTGAACACTGTGCTTTCCTAATAAATCTTCGCAGAGTTGCGCCTCTTCGTGCTGAGGAAAAATAAACAAGCTTCTGTGTCTCTCTCTCTTCTGGCTGTCAGCAGTTCGTCGCTGTCCATTTCAGCACTTTTCCTCCCTCCTCTCTCTGCCCACAGTTTCCAGCAAACAGACACAGATCTCAGTAGAGACTTTGTTTATTCGTAGCGGTTACATCTTAGCATCTCTCTCCCTCTCCAGTCTCGATCAGCTAGGCAAGGGTAACACACAGCCGTGTGTGACCACCTTTATACAATTCCATTATCAGAGTTGGTGACTCATTTCCCTTGTATTACACAATCCTGGGCTTCCCCTGACCACTGTGTTGCACAAGCCTGTGTTGCAAGTGTTACACAATCTTACTCAATTCTTGCACAATCCCTGTGTTGTAATCCTTACTTCATTCAGCCTTCAGCAACTGGTGACAGTCTGGTGACAATGACTCCTAGTTACCTCTCTGCACACATCTCTACATTTTCTTTATATGGGCTCTTCCAGCCTAACATTCCTAATATTCTGCATATCACAGAATGATTTATGTTTCTAGTTTTAAACAAGTAGAGGTGGCGGCATTTCTTAACACCACATGTAGGAATGGGCATAGGAAGACAGGCAGGATGCCTCTAAAGGCCAATATGCAGGGTGTCAAGAGCCCACGAAGGTACTGATTTTGTTTGAGAATACCCAGAAGCCATTTGTGGACCACCATGTGAGATGGAATGTTGGACTAGATGGGCTGTGGCCTAATCCAGCAGAGCTCCCTTTATTGACTTGGTGCCATTTACCTAGTTTCTGGCTCTTGCTTTAACTTCAGGAAGATCAGAAATGAGGTAACACTGTAGCAAACTTTTGAGTGCAAACTAAAAATATAGAGCCTTCAAAGGAAAGTAAAAGACTTCCATTAGTGACAGATCACTAGACTGGCTCTACCTGGACCTTATAGGACACATTTTGCCAAAGGACACACTTTGCCAAAAAGCCCTGATTTGCTTCCCGGATGGCGCACAGGGAAAAAAATTATTCCAAGCAATCAGAAGTGCTACTATTTTGAAACAATGTGAACAAATCAGACAGTATCTTGGAGAACTTGCAAAGGATACGGCATCTTTACCTTCCTGTCTGAAGAAGTTCCAAGCTATAGCAGCTTGATTTGAACCCTGAACCAGTTTGACACGGTTCTATAAATAAAATACAATTAAAAGGGCAAAATTCCCATGAAGTCAAACTGGTTCAAACTGAACCAGCTCAACTGAACCTCCTTGGTTTTGTTTGAGTTTAAACTGATCCCCAAGCCTTGGAGTAGTTCAGTCTGAACTGAAACTGCTTTGGCAAACCTCTAAAATTTACTGTTTAAGTATTTCTATCCTCAATTGGTTTGAATGGAGCTTGAAGAATGCAAAATATTTTAACCCTGAAGAATTCACCCTGCCTCCTAACCCAGTGCCTGCCCTACCCCAGAGCAAAAAGTGCCATCAGGACTTCTTAAAGGCAAAACCACATCAACGCACATTTACAAACCATACAAGATTGAATTGGTCACTGGACTGATTTCAACAAAGTATCATTTCAACTTTATCTGATTGTGATTCACACAGAATTTCATTAACTCTTTCAATAATGTCAGATTCTGATACTTCTATTATTCAGATTTTCAGAACTACTTACTGAAAGGAACAATTACAACAATATTGTATGAGATTAGCAAAAAAAAAAAAAAAGCCAGCAGGAATGACAACCTAGTCTTACAAACCTGCCACCATCTTCTCCTTTGCCGATAGCTATGAGAGCCTCCAAGTCTGTCCCTTTTAAGCCATACTGCAGCAACTCTTTTGCAGCATCCACATTCTCGGGAACCCTTTCCAGGCATTCATGAAGAACCCAGGAACGCTTATTAATTTTGCTCTACCCCCAAGGATAGCGGACAGGAGAAAAGGAAATAAGCCGTACATTAGGAAGTGCAGAAATACCATGTAAACACCCAGTTCAGCACATATACAGCTTTCTTCTACATAGAAAGATCACTGGTCCATCTACTTCAGTGTTATTTACAATAGCCAGCAACGACTAACTGGAATTTCAAACAGGCATCAACCAGGGATTCAACTTGGGATCTCCCATCACAAAAACATATATGGCCTATGCCTAAGAATGTGCATGAATGTTCATAACATTTGTTATTCATATGAATTTGCGTGAATTCAGACATTCGTACATGAATCACATGTTATGACATTCATACATTAACATTCGTATGAATAGTTTGGACATTTATTAAACTGAGGATACATATCAGATACGTATCGAGTAAATATCAGATACATATACGTTATTATCAGATAAGTGCCGGATACATAAGCGGTCATGTCGGATACATATCAGATACGTATCAGATACATATGCATTCATGTCGGATAAGTATCAGATAAGTATGTGTTCATATCAGATATTTGTGCAAATTTGTACAAATACATTCATATTGAATAGAATCCTACAACATTCAAAGGGGATCTACTCAAACAAATATTAATTTCTAACATTCAATTCATTACAAGTTGCCACAACTGGGCTGTTTCTCCCTGCCAGGCACCACAGACCTCTCCTTACACTCTGGAGGCCCTAATCTTATTAAAAATGTTCCTTTACTGTGCCTGTGAACTCTTCCCCAGCCCTAACATACACCCTTCTCCACTTCTCTTCCCCTCTGGGAAAGCTGAAAAGTTTCTCTTCGAGCCGCGGCTGCGGCACTCGGGTGTTTACTTTTACTTTTTAAAGAGACAGTACACATTACTGCCGTTACTTCGCTATGCTGTAACTGCTGATAAAGCCAGTTAAAACAAACAAGAATATTTTTTAGTGTTTACATTTCTTCGTTTCATAGACTTAAAACTTAGTACGTTACATATCAATGTATTTCCCAAATGTAAACACTTCAGCCAGTAATCAGGATCCCTTCCTACTTCTACCAATAGAAATAGAATAGAGACCCTGACCCTATTCTACCCTCAATCTTCTCCCACTCCTGAGATGAACCATTTGAGAATAAAGAACTAAGGACCCCTTTCTCTCTTGGGAAAAGCTATTTGTAGCCCCCCCCCCATCTCAGACTTCAACTTTCTATTGGTTAGACCTGGCTGGCTCTCTGCCCCCCTCCCTGGGTACAGTAAGCCACAGCCCCTCAGTTCTTACAGTCATGCTAGCTAAAGCTAAAACTTTCTACTTCTACTTACTTTTTCCCCAGGGATCGTTACATGAGTCGAATGCCAAAAAAACCATTTATGCACATCCCTACCTATGCCCCTTTTTCCACATGTTACTTTTGTCCTTAACATATTGATTTTGTACATAACAAGGGTAAAACCACTGTACTATAGTAGCTAGATTGTCAGATTGGGACCAGGCAGCTGCATGTTTGAATCCCATCTCAGCCACAACATGAAAGGGCCCTTGTAATGATAAAAACAAGAAGAGGTGGGTATGTCGGGTAACTTTCAAGTTCTCAGAAGAAAAGCTGTTGTTGCTATTGTAGGCTACTGTTGTTGCTGACTATGCAGGGTGTAAGGGTGGGGGGCCTCCCTTACACAGTTTTCTTGCAAAAGATCCAGAAGTTATAAGCCGCTACCCATTTCTGCCAAAAACTTGAGAACTGTGTCTGTGGTCTCTCTACTTTCCAGGCAGTTAGCTCTACCACTGAGGTACTTTACCCCCTCCCATACATTAGTGCTTTTATTTATATATTTTTAAAAGTTTAGCCAAACCATTGTTGTTGGGTACCATCGAGTCATGGCTGACTCCTCATTGACTGCATGGGTACTTCTGTGGAATTGCTTACTTCTTGGAGAGGTTGGGAACCAAACTGGCAAGCCTTTGCTCTCCAGGCAATTGGCTCTACCACTGAGACTGTGGTAACATGTAAGGTTTAATCCAGCTTCAGTCCACTTTCAGAAGAAGAAAGTAGAAGTAGAAGAAGAAGAAGAAGAGGAGGAGGAGGAGGAGGAGGAGAGCTGGCTTAGGGATGTGCACAATTGTTTTTTTTTTTACATTTGATTTGAATTGAATGTCAAAACTTTGTTTGATTTGAATGTTTAAAATCTGAATGTTAAAAAAACAATTTGAATACATAACATTAGAATCTGTTTGTTTAAATGTTAGATTTGTATTTAAAGATATGAATGTCGACAACATTTGTATGTGTTATACGTATCTGTCCACATTTTGTATGCATCCCATTTTATCCTGTATGCATTATAAATGCAAATGCATACAGATACATATAATATTTGTACAGATCCGTATGTAATACATATGTATCTGTACATTCAAATGTTTCAAATAATTCGAACAAATGTTTTGGAACATCCAAAATCTGTTCGAATGTCTAAATTCAAATGTTAAGAGATCTGATTCAAATTTGAATGTCAACATTCATTGGATTTGAATCGGATTTTCGAATATTTGTGCACATCGCTAAGCTGGCTTCTCTACCACGCTTTTCTCACCCATTTAAGGGAACTCAAAGCGGTGGACAAAGCTTCTGTTCTTCTCCCCACAACAGACACCCTGAGAGGTGGGTGGGGCTGTGAGAGCTCAGAAGAGAGCTATGACTAGCCCAAAGTCACCCAGTTGGCTTCATGGGGGAGGGTGGAATCAAACCTGGTATTCCCAGATAAGAATCCAGCTCCCTAACCACTAAAGCAAACTGGCTCACATTGTAAGGGAATACATCGGCAAAGTGACAAGCTGTTTAATTTCAGTGTTAAATAACTCAGAAAATTCATCTTCAGGATAGATAATGTGGAACAAAAATTACTGGTCTCTTTGCTGATGTATTCTCATGCTCTGAAAGCGGACTGAAACTGGATTAAGCCCTAGGTATGACCACAGCCTGAGCTACAACTACTCCCTTAGCTGAACCATGCGGGACACAAAAGGAAGCTTTTGGGAAGAGAATTTAACACAGATCATTCTGAATTACATTAGATTGCTTTTACACATAAAAAGTGGTTTCACAGATCATGAAAACAGTACACAAGCATCACAGGTCCATAAGAAAGCATACCAGATAGTCCTGAATAGAAGCGATGCTAACTGCAGATTTCCTCCACTGCCTCTGATAGACGAGGTCCGAATCAAGGTCATACGTCTGGGCTAAAGACAAAGCTTCTCCATATTCTTCATTGTCAATCTAAAAGTAAAGCATGATGGGTTCTACTACAGGAATGCCAAAGTACTGTTACAAAAACAAAAACATCATCCATCATTTTGAATTTGGCCCACTGATTTAGGTTTTTTTCTGCATGTTCTGACCAGTCTGTGAGACCACTGCCATTGCCAAACAAAATTACGCAATATCTAATGCATGCCTAATGGGAAACAGTATACTTTGCAATCCATTTATAATAGATGTTCATGGCCCTAAATTTTCACAGCTGTCATGACTTCACAGGTACGATTTTAAAAGGAAAAAACATTATCTGTTCTCCAAGTATGATACCCTGTACTGTAAATGCTCAGCGGGAAAACAAAAATCCCCCAGAGCAAAAATTTTATCTTAAGGAAATGTCAATTTGCATCAAACAAAATATATCTGCACAAAGACTGATTTCCAGATTGGGTGAGACGGAAAGAATCATGAGGCATCTTTGCAGTGTTACTATTTGTGATAGACTTACAGGCAAGACCAATTGTTAAACTGTATGGTGCTTGAGAGAAAGAAAGTAGGGCATCGTTGAACATGAGAAGAGATAGGGTTGCAAGCTGTCCATTGCAACTTAGAGCTGCAGAAACTATCCAGCTAGAGCTAGCTTAGAAGTCTGCATATAATCCAGGAGACCCTCAAGGAGACATAGGGGAGTAGGGGAGAGAGGGGTAGGGCAGGAGGAGGTACCACTGGCACATTTGGTAGCTATTCTGGGCATGCCCTGCTTGCCCCAGCCCAAGTGAGAAGCATCCCTGGGCAAGATGTCGTTCTTGGCAGTGCTGCCAATGTAGCTAGGACTAATGTCGGCCAAGGAGCCTGGTAGCCATCCAACCAGGCCATCTCATGCATCATGTGATAGCAACTGAACCATATCCCTCCTCAGGAAAAAAAAAGGTCAGCTGGAGCTGCTTCAGCTGGCAGTAGTTGAGGGTCCCAGACGAACCACCACCTGAAGAACCCAACAGTCATAAAAACCAGCAAGGGAGGAGAACTTAGCTTTGGAGTCAAAGGATTCTTGGGTAGACCTCTCAGTTCATTTGACCTCTTATCAAGACAGCCAGAAATCAGGTTTCCTGTCAGCTTCAGAAGCTGACTGTCTTGGGGCTAGTCAGTGCCAGGATCTGTTGCAGTGGCTAAATGATGCATTCCATAGTAGGAGAGGGCTGGCAGGCATGTGAGCACCCTGTTTGCTGAATGCCTGATGCACAGATGTATTTACTACATCCCTGCATGGAAAGGCTCACATGACGCCTTTGAAGAGTCAGGGAAGGAGGCTCCACCCAAGTCCAAGCTCTCTGCCAAAACAAGAGGCAAGCAAAGGGGGATCCAACCACTCAGAAGTCGAAGGAGTTCCAAAGCTGAAAACATGCAAAAAAGGTGTGAAGATATATATGAACTAGAGATGTGCATGAATCTTTTTTTGACATTCTATTCAAACAGAATCAAATACCCGAAAATCCGATTCAATCCAAATCTTTTAAATTCAATCTTTACCAAATTCAATTTTTTTGTTTGAATCTGCACATATGAATGTCGACAACATTCATATATACACATATGCATCTTCCCCACATCCGTACACATATGTATGCATCCCATCCATATACAATCTGTACGGATCCATAAAGACGTGGGAAAGATGCAGATCTTCAAGTACACATCGTGTATGAACCTGTACACATACGAATGTCCAGATAATTCTAACAAATAGATCCAAAATCTGAAATTTGATTTGAATGTTTACATTCAAATTTTGGGACATCCTATTCGAGTCTGAATGTCAAAATTCAGCACATTCAATCAGATTTTGAATGCCTAAGAATATTTGTGCACATCCCTAATATGAACAGGAAAAAAAGAAATAAAGTAGAAAGCAGGGACTGGTGGGAGGTTGAGGGAGAGATGTATTGTTTCAGTGACTAGGAAATTACCAATAGGCCATCAGGAAAGGGAGAAGCTAAAAAGGAAGGAAGAGATGGAAAAACCCCTGCTATGCATACTGGGTATGAGACAGTGTTTAGTGTGGACAGGTGCATCCTAGAAACGTATGATTTGAAACTTCAGGGAGTTTCAAATTTAACTGAAGTGCTGTGGTGTAAACACAGTTTTAGTTTATTTGAATTTCCAATAATCATAACCTGATTTTTTTTTTCAAATGACGGTTCTGTTGAATAGAACAATAAGAAGGCTCCAGTATCCAGAACAGGAAGGTTTATACATTTTATCACAAATGAGTTTTGCTTATTCTTCATTTGGAGGCAAAATTCACTCTCACCTTTCTTTGGTACAGCTCTTCAGGGGTGGTGGACCGAAGGTTCACAAGGCGGTAATTCTTTATAATAGTACGTGGACGCTTTCGACGTGGAGCAAACCGTTCCATTTCAGTTACAAAATAGAGGCCTTGCTTAAGGTAGCCAAAATATCGAGCCTTGGCAGAGGTTTCATCATCTGAATCAGAGTCGTCTTCTCCTTCGTCTTCCTCACCAGGTCTGCTATCCAAGCGCATTCGTTTTGGAGCCAACTTCACCTCACACTACAAGGGAAGCAATTCTTATTAAAAAGCACTATGCATCACACTTAAGTCTGTCAGGCTTCAGGAAACAAAGAAGCAATAAACAGCCACTACAATTCTCTAAGCTGCTGGGAGCTAAAAAACAGCACCAGAAAATGAATTTCCTTTCAAGTATCCAAGGACAGCGGCATGCAAAATTAGATTGCATTCCAAACATCCCCTTAGCACAAGCCCTCTCTAAGCATCTTGAACATTCATAAGACTAGACAAAACTTAATATATATATTTTTAAAAATTATATACGATATGCTTATTATTTCTATTCTGAAGTTTACGTTCTCAATTAAATAAGCATGGGAAATTCACTGAAAATTGAATAACAATTTCTAATAAGATACCACAAGGAGAAAAAGCAATCTTCATGTTTACATAAAGTGGATTCCTGGCTCTCTTGGGACCCTGCTCTTCATGTGCCTCTTGCCTAAACTACTGCTGACAGCAGCTGCTATCAGCAGTAGTTATGGAGCCATGGAACTAGGATTTAGGGCACCCTCAGCAAACAGGGCCCCCACATCAGCAGCACTAAGAATGCTTCAGCTGTGGTCCAGCAATTCCAACTGATAATATTACAAGCCCTCAGCATAGAGGCTGATGGTGGCTAATGCTTAGTTGTATCACAGGGGGCTGTGGCAAAATTATCTTATATCACATCCAGGTTGTGACAAAACATATCTTTTAGTTAGTGCTGTTGAAATACAGTGCCCCCCCCCCCCCGGTATCCACTGATACGGTGAACACGGTTTCAGTTAACCATGGTTACCAGATCAGCCCCCCCCCCCCACACACACACACCACAAGTGCCATAAGGGTACAGCACCCAGAACCAGAAGGCCAATTTTGGCCTCCAGAAGGCCTATTTCAGCCTCCATAGAGCATTGGAATAGCCATTATTACTATTATTGTTATTATTGTTGTTGTTGTTGTTGTTATTGTTGTTATTGTTGTTATTGTTATTATAGTTTATTTATAAAGCGCTGTTCATGTACTCAGCGCTGTACACGAAATAAGATTAATTAAAAAAAAAGTATAAAACCTGCCAGTGGCGTACAATCTGAGGCAAGATAAAATAATTTACACTAAAACCAGAAGCAAAACAATAAGCAATAAGCCTGTCCCAAAATGAAAGGGGGAGTGTGTTAAGTAGGAGTGAGGTGTCCAGTGGCATGACACACCTAGGGAAGTATTTCTTCACCCAGAGGGTCATCGGCTTATGGAATGTGCTGCCGGAAGAGGTGGTGACAGCTACCAGTCTAGATGGCTTTAAGGTAAGGTTAGACAAATTTATGGATGACAGATGTATCAATGGCTACTAGAACGAATGCCTAGGTGCATCTTTCAGGCTGGGGGGGGGGGAGAAGCGGGGCACTTTTAAGGCCATTTGCCGGGATTCGAGAGCAGGCAAAGGTTTGTCCTTGTCTCTGCTTGAGATGCCCATGAGCATTTGGTGGGCCACTGTGTGCGATAGGATGCTGGACTAGATGGGCTGTGGCCTGATCCAGCAGGGCTTCTCTTATGTCCTTATGTTCTATTCCAATGCTCTCCAGAAGCTGAAATAGGCCTTCCAGAGGCCAGAAAAGCACTTCCAGTTCTGGGGTTGCATGACCCCAGAACTGGAAGGCCTGTTAGCAATTATCCACGGTTTCATTTTGCCACAGTAGGAGCCGGAACATATCCCCAGCGGATACAGGGGTCCGACTGTACAAATTTTTATTTTAATATATTTTATCTCTTGAATATTGTGTACTATGTTGTCATTGTTGTTTTAATTTGGTCAACAACCGTAAACAAAAATAATTTGAGTATCCCAGTGTCCAGACAGGGGGAAAAGAGATCAGATGGGAGAACCTGAAAAGAAAGCTTGGGTCACAGTTGTCCTTTATCTGCAAGGAAATAGTTTCTAGTTGAGAATAAAGCGAACACAAAAGAAGGAGGGGGGGGGAAGAATCTTAAAGGTTTTCTCTTGAAAAAAAATGTCTTTGAAAGACAGCCTTGGCTTTAATGAATGTGCAGACAGGGATGAGGAAATTGCAAGAAGACAAGGTAAAAGATTAAGAAAAGGTGTAACAGAGGTAGCTCAGAATATCAGCAGAGACAATATACTTAATACAAAGGGGAGCCCCAAGGGAGAAAAGGCTAAAGGAGGAAGATTATTATTTTGGCTCTCTCATTCAACATCAGCTTTTGTGTTCTTTCCTACAAAGTACAGACTGACTCCATGCCAAACCAGCAAAGATTTCACTGCTTCTTCCACATATATCTACATTCCCTTGGTGTTATTCGGGTGAAATAAGAAAACATAAAGACTAAAGTTGTATTATAATCCTTTTTAAAATGTATATAGTGTACCTTCAGAACAAGTGATCATTGCTCAAGCAACATCTTTCTTAAAAATATGTGTTGCTAAAATGCTGAATAAGAATGGCTATTGATTTAATCTTACTATGCACAGCTAATCCCAAATGGAATGTTAATAGCTACAATGTGCTACGTTTTCCCCTGAACTGTGCTCTTCTATATTTCAAGCATTCAATGAAATCAGTAAGACTGATGGCTGTGTATAGACCCGTGAAATTGTTGAAATATTTTGTGAAAGTCCTGCTGTGGATACCACAAATCGCTAAATGCCATCTTACGAGGACGTACATTGGGCCTTCTCTATGATGGCCACTATCCTCTGAAATGGTGTCTGTCCTGGTACGTGTAGAATGCCTACACTGCTAATTTTTAGGCACAGACTGAAACCATATTTTTAGTTTGCTTGTATCCCCTATCCCTGATTTTAATTATCTTTTTATATAATTATTACGAGTTTTGCTGTTTTATTCTTTGTAAACCGCTTCAAGGTTAAAACATAAGACATAAAGGAGCCCATCTAGTTCAGTATCCTGTCTCATGTGGTGGCCCACCAATCACTTATGGGCAGCTCAAGCAGAAGACAAGGGAAGAACATCCACCTGCTATTGAATCCCAGCAAATGGCCTACAGTGCCATCCTGCCCCTCCCCCCAGGCTGAAGGATGTACCTAGGCATCTATTCTAGTAGCCATTGATACACCTGTCATCCATGAATTTGTCTAACCCTTTCTTAATCTAGTTTGGTTGCTGTTAGCACCTCTTCTGGCAGCAAATTCCACAGATTGGTGGCCCTCTGGGTGAAGAAATACTTCCCCTTGTCTGATCTCCTACCCATCAGCTTCATAGAGTGATTCTTCTCCATCCACCTTTTCTATACCATGCATGATTTTATATATTTCAGTCAGATCTCTTAAATGCTGTCTTTCAAGGCTGAAAAAGCCTAAACGTTGCAGTCTGATTTCGTAAGGAAGGTGTTCCAGCCCCTTTGTCATTTTGCTTGCCCTTTTCCCCACCCTTTTCCAGTTGCACAATATCCTTTTTGACTTGTGGGGACCAGAATTATACACAATATTCCAAATGTGGCCTCACCATCAATTTATAAAGAGTCAAAAGGCTATATTTTAATGGGAAGTAGCATATATGGATTTTAAATAAATGTTCTATTCACTTCCTGTCAAATATGTCGAGAGGAAGCTCTAAAGTTACTAAAATAACATCACACTGCATGTCAGAATTTAATCAGACTGATTTTAGCAACACAACAGCACATCTGATGATGCAGCTATTTAAATGACAGCTAACTATTTTGTGCATTTATTTGTATAAATTATGAATAAAAGTGTATGAAAGAGCCATCAGTAGGAGGAAACGTGGGGGAACCTCAGACACCACACAATGCAGTTGTGTTGCAACTTTTTTACCTGTAAACTATCAACACTGGTTAAGTTTGTGACCAGCTATGGTTTGTCAGGTTAAGATGTAACAGTAAACTGAACTTTATTGAATATCCTCGCAACCATACAAAGGAATATAAGGAAAGCTGTGACCATGAGCCTAAGATACACAGTGAACTTCTCTTCATAACCATGGCTTTTCATGCCATTCAATCTCATTTACTAGCAAATACATCACAAAATTTTTATGCCATCAGTTGTTATGTACTTGAAATATTTTTTACACACAAAGGAGTTTAGGTTAATTACACTGCATACATACACTGGATTTCGCAAACACTTCTTACCTCTAAACTAAGAAACCCTCCATCATGAGCCGAAGATACTTGGGGTGAACTCTCAAACCATTCACAGGATTTGCCTAAGAGGTTTTTCAATGACTTCACCGATGACACTGTCAAAGCTCCTGAACAGCGAGCCAAAATGATAGCTTTTTCCGACCACCAATTTATGTCTATCAGTGGGTAAAAAGATTCCTTGTCTTGAAAAGGAGAAGTGACAAGAAAAAAAAAGTGCATTCAATGTTAAAACTAGACCAGCTTCAATTTTTGAGTTTGTTAAAAAAAAGAAAAGAAAATCCATCTTTGATATTATATCAGCACTGCACATAGCCTTGCCTCAGATTTTTTTCCCCCCTAAGTAGCAGTTCAATTAAAGTAATCACTGGATTGACTCAAGAAAACTGAATAATTAAAGAATATAAGAGAACTTCTCATGCAATATTTTAAAAATAATGCATCCAAGTGCATAAGGCTCACACAAGACAGGATGAGATTTTAAAAATTGATAGTCCTATGTTTTATCTCTTTTCAAGCCTGCTGTACAACAAATTCTGTGGCAATTGCTCGGAACATTATTCATAGAACCCAGATGAAATTATAGCAAGCAGTAGCCATCTGGGAACTGTGCCACAAAAGGTCCTTCTCCTCAGAGGAATAACTATCCAAAAAGATGCAGAGTTAATTACCGTATGCTGTTTATGCTATTGTATAATATTACTTGAGGGGAGAAAAAAGGTAAAATGATGTCAAGATTCACTTAGGCATGTTCCTCCCTAAGACACAATTAGTGCCTAAACCATTTTCACTAGGGTACCCAACTCAGGAAAGCAAACACGATCCAAGAATCCTGAATTAGATTTGTGAAATACTTATGACAAATTCTTAGAAATATTCTGGATATCCAAAATGTTCAAAGAATGTTCATTTATGTAGCATTTGCAAGTTCCCTAAAATCAGAAGAAACAGTCCTTCTGTGCAATGATACCAAACAGTACCTTGCTGCAACAATGTTGTGGAATATCTTGCCTTATGGAATGAAGATGATACTTTTTTCTTCTAGGGGCTATTAAAAACATTTCAATTCTAAATGGTCTAAAAATAAGGTACTGTATTTTCTGGCGTATAAGACTACTTTTTAACCCAGGAAAAACTTCTCAAAAGTCAGGGGATGTCTTATACGCCGGGTATCGTCTTCTTATACGGCAAGTATAACCCAAACTCTATATTTTAACTGGAAAGTTGGGGATCGTCTTATATGCCCAGTCGTCTTATATGCCGGAAAATATGGGTAGTCAATTTAAAGACCTGAGAATTGGTCATGTTGTTGCCAGCTTCACTTGCAATTAAGAAAAACCTCACTGAAATAGTATAAGATATCAACTTTGAAAGAAAAATCAGGAAAAAAATAAAAAGCCATTCTGCATAGAGCACTCTCCAACCTATCCACATGGAAATCCAACACAGGAATGAAGCAGACTTTAAAGGTGCATTTGATGTATGTGCCTCAAGGCTGAACTGGTCCTATAAAGAGCAATCAAATGCCTCTGGAAAGCCCACATGCTACAAGGAACAGGTATTTCAAAATGGATGGAGAGCATGTTCTCATTGTACGCAGTATTCAGAGATGAAAAGAGGAAGTCATTCCACAGTACTAGGGATGTGCACGAATATTACAGGCATTCAAAATTCGATCAAACGTGCCAAATTTCAACATTCAAATTTGAATAGAATGTCCCATAATTCAAATTTAAGTATTCAAATCAAATAATGAATTTTGGATCTATTCATCTGAATTATGCAGACATTTGTATGTGCACGGGTTAGTACACGATGCGTACTTGAAGATTCAAGTACAGATCCGTACGGGATGAAAACAGGTTACGTACGGGATGCATACACGTGTACGGATGTGTACAGATGAGTACAGATGTTGGGAAGACGCATACGGGCATCTACACATGTTGACAGTCATAAGCGCAAATTCAAATCAAAAATTTGATGAATAGATTTGAATTTGTTTAATTCGAATTGAATTTTGTTAAATTTGAATTTAAATAATTCAAATCAAATCAAATTTTTGAGCATTCGAATCAACTTGAATAGAACATCAAAAAAAAATTCTTGCACATGCCTACACAGTACTGCTTCTTGGGAATATAACAAAATATATTATACACTATGCATATTATTGGCTAAAGAAGGCAAGGATGAAAAATTATATGATGTGAGCTTGGTGGGACATTTTGCATCACATATGTTTTTAATCCCTGAAGTCAATTCATTTATGGTATTGGGCTGATTTCCAAATATATTTTAACCTGGTGAGCAATCAATATTTCTATTATCATATTTTTCAAACTATATAGAAGAAACGCACACCAACACTTTCATTTGGCTGAGACATAACATTACCTACCAATTGAAAGCTATTATTTCCAGTGCTGGCTTGAAGAAAATAAATTATTCTAACATTGATTCAGTCTCACAGAAGCTAATACAAAGGTGACTATAACACCAACCTTTAATTTTCTTTCGTCTTTCAAGAGAGAGTCTCCATTCTGGTTTAATTTCATCATAGCCTGGCTAAAATAAAGTACACAATTACCATTTAAGGTATTCAGTCAACATAAACAAAATAGGTCTTCCAATATGAACATTGTCTGCATATGACACTAAGTTCTTTCTACCACTGGAAAAGGGGAGAAAAGCTTTTCAGTTTTGCCATGCTAGTCTCATGCTGAAGAGTTCTAAGTGCAAATTAACTAAAATGGCAGTGAGGTCATTTGTATTATTACAATATGGTGCTAAGACAAAACAAAAACAAAAAACTGAAGGTGTAATAGAAACAAACATCAGTCTTCAGCAGTTTATACCAGTAGAAAAATTATCCAAGTTAATTTTGATTTTAAAAGATCTTCAATTCCTGTTATTTTCCATTGTAAGACCTGAATTATCCAAACTATTTTGCACTGAGCCTTCATTTCAATAAAACAAAATACTGATTCACAACAGTAAACAATTACAGTAGTTTGGAGAAGACCTGAAAATTCCCAACATTTTATTTACTGCAATTATGATATTCTGTTGCAACACAAAGCCAAAACAAAATGCATTCCAGATTCTTTCTGCAGCCAGGTTTGCCTGTCATTTTCAGCCACTAGAGAAATGTGATTTAAGTTTTCAGTTCCCACATAAAACTCTCCATACACATTTACATTACTGGGAACACATTTCTAAGCCTTCCTGTACAAACACTTATAAAACAAACACTGGAAGAATCAAACTTCTTTTTAAAAAAATAGTTACACACATAACAGTGGGGAAAGCAATGCTGTGTGGAGGAAGTTAAAGAGGAAAATATTTCCTTTGAGAAGTGTAATGAAGGAGGATGTGCTAATGAAAATTAGTACCGGCAATGTGCACAGGTTTTTCCCGTTTGCTTTAAACCGAAGTGAATGTGTTGGGAAATCACATTCGTGTGAATGGGGCCACTTCTAATGTGCTAAGCTTCAAATCAGCTGTGAATGTTCGTTAATTCCTACTACTACTAATCGTGCCTCCAAATCTGATCAAATCCAAATCCTGATCTGATCTGATCCAAACCCGCTCTGGAGGTGACTGGGCAGCTGCTTTGCATATAACAAAGCTTTGAATAAAGTCACAAAAACTTTCACTTCGCATGCAAAGATGGGTATTTGAATATAGCTAATATTCAATTTGAATGTAAAGTTTCCAACCTGTGATGAACATTTTTCGCCCATTCCTAAACACCACTATGTATATACCCTAAGCATGGCATACAACTGGAGAAACTTAAACTAACCATGAGATGTTCATATTATTATTCTAAATGGCGAATAACAGAACGTGCTCGTACAATTTTTACTCTCAGCAGTAGCAGTCATCTACCATACAGTGGTACCTCGACATACGAGTGCCCCAACATACGAGTTTTTTGAGATACGAGCCACCGAGCGAGTGATATTTTGCTTTGAGATGAGAGCAAGATTTGAGATACGAGGAATCCGCCTCTCCCCCTTCTCCTTCCGTCTCTCATCCTCAAGCGCGTGCACGCTCGCTCCCTCCACCGCTCGTCGCTCGCCTTGGGATGCCGCCCTGCGTCTGTTTTCCCTTCCGTCTCTCCCCCTTCCCCGCCCGTCTCTCATCCTCAAGCGCGCGTGCACCCACTCCCTACACCACTCGTCGCTCACCTTGGGATGCCGCCCTGCGTCTGTTTTCCCTTCCGTCTCTCATCCTCAAGCGCTCGAGGGGCCCGGCCTCGGCTTCGGCCGCCAGCATCCAGCCCGCCCCATCACAGCTGCCACGACCGCTTCCTCACACCCGCGCCGAGGTCTCCCGGGGCCCTACAGGCGAGAGGTAGAGGGCGCTTCCCCTTCCCCTACCCCTTGCCCTCCTTTGGATCCTGTCAGCTGCCTGGGTTCAAGGGAAATGTGGAACAGGCACGCACAGAAAGAGGGAAGAAGGGATGAGGGGGTGTTTTGGGAGCTGGAACGGATTAATGGCATTTCAATTAATTTCAATGGGGAAAATTGCTTTGAGATAGGAGCAATTTGACATACAAGCAAGGTTACAGAACGAATTAAACTCGTATGTCAAGGTACCACTGTATAATATGATGATGACTGAAAACTGGTTTGCAGCAGTGCAACGCTTACTGAAAAATAAATTCTATTATCTAAACCAGATACTTTGCTGATGGCACCACAGTGCTGTCCTAGCTCAGATGAGGTTCCCATTACAGCCCTGTCCTCACTGCAGCTGATATTTCTCTGCAATTAGAGGGTTTAGTGGGAATTAAGAAATACTGGTGCCACTGCTCAAAAAGAACTTATGAGTGTCAATAATAGTTTTCCATCACCTCATTATCTCCATCCGATCTCCTTTGACCGGAATGACACTGTGCCCCAACTAAACAGCTACAAGCAATACTGCACTACGAACTGATTAACTGTGCCTACGGAGGCAGGTTCAAACAGGTAAAAAGCACACCTGTTTCTTAGGCTCCATCAACATACTTTAGAAAACAGCCCTCAAAAGCAGCTTAGAAGTGGTAACATGGTGACACTAGGGTTTCCATCACACTGTGGTCCACATTAAAAGCCAGGAATGCATTCTGAAGTGCATTAAAGGCCCATTTCTGGCCTTTAATGTGAATTAAGGCCATGGTATGCAGATGCTACTACTTTTAATCTGCTTTTGAGCCATTTTTTTAACCACATGAGCTAGGAGAGTGACATGAAGTTCTGTACCATTCCTCATAAAAGTATAAGAACAAAATAGTATTTAGGAACTATTAACAGGAACATACCTGCTCAATTTGTTCCCATTCACCTTGTTGTTTTAGAGAAGGAATTGCCCAAATAGTCAGTTTCCCAGAAAAGTGAATAACTGCCAAGTGAGTGCCATCTGGAGAAAGGCTCATCTTGAATACACCATCCTAAACAATTCATTTTTTAAAAGAAAAACAGAAGTAATATTACTTTCATTGATTGCAAAGCCATCCCATTTTCATTTCTCCTTCCATGCATACTTTCCATTAGCATTCACAATGTTTCACTTTACAGTTGAAATGTGCACAAAGCTGATTTTCAGTTTTGCGTCAACTTGAAACAGAACTCAAAGTCATTTAAAATAACCGAGGATACTGAAACACGCAGTGCTATTTCATCAGAACATTTAAGACATTTTGAAAATATTTCCATGTTATGGCTATTGAAAGCTGTTCCGAGTTCCCCTTTCCTATGGGAGGGTCCAAGAAACCTACCTCTGGAGATAGGTCAAGATGCCTGTCACCTACCATCAGCCTACCATCAACCTACAACCAATTGAACATCTTTTGGAAATTTCTGAGGGGGGGGGGGTATTATTATTTGCTCAAACCTCATATAGGAATTTTTTTGGGGGGGGGGACAGTCATTGGAGGACTATTCCAACAACACCTATATTTGTATCCAATGGATGGATGGATGGATGGATGGATGGATGGATGGATGGATGGATGGATGTTGCTGGCAAGTTGCCAGTGGGATTCAATAGACAACACCACTGTTCACTTTGCTCGCACTGCTTTCATCAGCATTCATTTTCTGAGATGTCTCATTTTGTTTAATGGCACAGGCAGACTTGATGGCATATTATAATTACATGACCCCATTCATTACCTGATCCCTTCCTTGTCTGTTGTAAAATTTGAGAAACATAAGCTTGAACAACGACCTTCCTTTGGCCTGTTAAAAACAAAACAATCTGAATTCAATTTTCTTCCAAATAAATTAAAACAAAAACAGTGGAAGCAGCATATATGACAATAACATTTATCTGAACCAGAGATGAAAGCTTAAATAGGCCTTTGAATACTGCAGGATCCCTGACCACTGGTCACAAAGGCTGTGGCTGATTGGATTTAAAAATACTCTTGGTTGGCACTTCCTGAGTCTGAAATATGGAAATCCAGAAACAATAGTATGAATGGACCTCTCTGCAACTGCATTCTAGACATATGCTAAACTAGATTCAATGCAAACCAGTGCATTATCACAACTGCCATTAAGATTAAAGGCAAGGCTTGACTGTGATTTAAACCTTGCCCTGGCTCATCAAATCGGTTCAAGCCACTTTGAGTAGTTCTTTAAGTGGCATGCATTGTACCCAGGGGTAGCAGGTTTACTATTGGCTAAAGCAGTGGTTCTCAACCTGGGGGTCGGGACCCCTTTGGGGGTCGAACTACCCTTTCAGAGGGGTCACGACGAGTCTCCCTCCACCCTTTCCTCCCACCTCCCAGCTGAACCGCCCCCATGGTTGGGGGTCTCCACAACATGAGGAACTCCATTAAGGGGTCATGGCATTAAGAAGGTTGAGAACCACTGGGCTAAAGGATCCAGAGACAGAAAAGGTTTTGTTTTTGTTGCTGTTGTTGTTTTTAAATGAGAGTCTTTTTCCATTATGTCTCTCTGGAGATGAGAAGGGACCATGCTTGGGTCAGAACATTTTTGCCTGCCTGAAACTGGGTTTTGGGACTGGCACTTCTGGCTCCTGTCACTAAGCTTCCTCCCCCCTCCTTTTCTGATTTTGCCTTCTGCTGCTGCTCCCTACTCTTTGTAACAGAGTTAGGGTTAAAGGGGTTTGAATTTTGGTCACTTTCTCTGGGTTGAGTCTGTGTTTTCTGGACTGGATTAGAGGGGAATTTCCCCCTCTATTTTTATTTTTCCTATGTTGCTTGCTTTTTGTTGGCTGCCTCCAGACAGTGAAAGGAAAATGCAGGATCTTGTTTAGATCCTGCAATTGCCTTTTGCCACCAATATTCCAGGACAAACATGGGCTCTTACCGCTCTGATGCTTTCTCCCACAATGTTTCTAATGGCACAAGTACCTGGAGCTACAGGTGCTTGACCAATTGGCATTTTCACCTGGGTTTTGTCCCCATGCTTGTGCAGTGCACATTTTCACAAAGAAAAAAAAAGAAGCAAACAGCAAGCATGGTAAATTACATGGCTGTGAAGGAAAACCTGGGTTCCCAATTCTTTATCCTGCAATAGTGCTATCCTGGGATTTTGTCTCTATATCCCAGGGGTTACATTGGGATTGCCACAGATAAGTATGACTGTCCCAATATGGTGCTGGAATATTCCCATGTTTTAGAGGCTATGTGGACACAACCTAGGATTTATTTATTCATTGAAAAATTAGGTTTTTTTTCAGCTTTCAAAGACTCAAAATTGTCCATTCCAATTTTGTTGGGTGGTTTGTCCCTCATCCCCTTTTCCTTCTCCTTTTGTGCCCAGACCATTGCCATTTTGAGAGATTTAGGCTAGAAATACCCTTCTCTGCTGAGGAACCTAAAATTCCTTAAGCAAGGGAAGAGACAGCGCAAGAGATAGCTTTGGCTGCCAGTAAAGCCAAGTTGCTCCTGCATGTCCCAGACATCAGTGCTCTCCCATGGCTGAGGAAAACCAATAACCCCTGACTGGTCCTTCATACTCTTAGGTCAAGTGGTCCTGCTCCTCAGAAGTGACTACTGAATCAGCCATTGAAGAAGGGGCATGGTGAGCCCTAAGGCAACACTGTGAGTTCTGCCATAGTACCCCAACCCACACTGTCTGGATCCACTGCAGGACATACATCAGTAGTGGAAAGATATCACGCATTTCAGGATGACAGTGCAGATGAGGCATCTTCTGAGACGTGACTATGGCACTCCTTCCCTGCTCATATAACACTAAGTCAGTTAGTCCTACACAATAACCATACTCCTACAGCTGCCTTTGGGCAGACACAGCTCCCAGGACAGTGGCTGCCAGTTCCATCAAGCAAGTAAAATGGACTGCCAGGTTCTCATCACTCAGATCTTTGTGAAGATGTTTGCTCTGTAAAATCGGCCACTTTCTGTGGTGGACAATGTCAGCCATCTGGCTGCTGCTGCTGCTGCTTCTGTTTACCCTGACCACAGCACACCCACATAGCCAACTGGACTCAGACTGACACTGCCCACCTTCTGACAACTATGCACTATACTGCTGATCCGTGGGCCTCTTTAAGTTTAGCTTTTTAAAACTCACTTTAAAATCACTGATTGCCCCCCATGTGTTGTAGATTGAAAGGCCTCTGCAATGTTTCTGGTACAGCCTTATAGCTTGTCCTTCAAAACCACAGCAACATATAATTTGCTGCCCATAAGACAAGTCTGGGCAGCGAAGCTGTGAATGAAGTTATTGTTCTGGATCTGCCTTTCCTGCTCTAATTACTTTCTAAAATGCCAATATTTCAAGGACATCGTGATTCCACCGTAAAATATAATCTTAAAAACCTACGTTATCAAGAATAAGCAATCTAATACGCAGGCTAAAAAACACATAATGAGACATTTGATGGAAAACTGGCTCCTAAAAGCACAATTTGAGAAATCAAAGTTTTTAAGAAGTATGTTTTGAAAAATGCACATAGGAGTGTAAAGAATGCCCCATAAGAGGCATTTACAATTTACCTTTTAATAAAGTCAGGCAGAGACAGAGGATGTTTAAAAGAATATCTTTATATAAAAAGGTGAAACACCAGAGCTTTTTCACTCCCAGATGAGACTCAAAGGTGTGAGGGATGCAACCGTCCTTACATCCCTGATTCCTGTCTGCATGGTCCCTTCTTCTGTTCCCCATTGGTTTGCTTACTATGAAGTCACAATCTTCCCAGTTTGGCGTGATGTGATGGATTTATTAATTAAACCCACTTATTTTCTATTCTGAAATGGTTTTGACACTAATTGATCAGTTGTTTCTCCTGAAAGGAGTGGGAAAGGAAATTCCTTAAAAAAATCAACTAAAGTCTACATTGAATTGTAACTCAAAGAAATCGAATAAAAATTTATTCTCCTCTCACAATAAATACGCTAGTCTTAAAAGAGTTACATTGGCTGCCAATTCACTACCGAGCCCAATTCAGCGTGTTAACTTTGACTCATAAGGCCCTAAATGACTTGGGCCCCAAATATCTAAAGGAACGCCTTTGTCCATATAGACCTGCTCGTGCCTTAAATCTGGAGGGGAGGCCCGCCTGGATGTCTCACCACCCTCAGTAATAAAAGGGGTAGGCACAAAGAAGAGGGCTTTCTCAGTGATGGCCCCCTAGGCTATGGAATAGCCTCCCCCTTGAGATGTGCCAGGATCCTTCACTGTATAAATTTAGGAAGACAGTGAAGCCACACCTCTTTGCCCTGGCCTTTGATTAAATGAGAATACACTGTCTCTTCCCACTTTACAGACACTGTATACTGTTGTTGCTTTAATATATGTCCAATTTTAAATGTTGCTACCCACCCTGAGACCTTTGGGTATAGGGTGGGATAGAAATAAAATAGTAAGTAGGTAAGTAGGTAGGTAAGTAAGTAAGTAAGTACAGTGGTTCCTCAACATACGAGTGCCCCAACTTACGATTTTTTTGAGATACGAGGCGCCGAGTGAGAGATATTTTGCTTTGACATGAGAGCAAAATTTGAGATACGAGGAATCACACGACTGGCGCTCCCGCTGCGGGCTGAGGCTGAGGCGACGCGCTGAAGGGCGGGGGCTGCGACGCGCGGAGGAAAAGAGGAGGCAGAAGGGCGGGGGCTGTGACGCGCGGAGGAAAAGAGGAGGCAGAAGGGCGGGGGCTGCGACGCGCGGAGGAAAAGAGGAGGCAGAAGAGCGGGGGCTGTGACGCGCGGAGGAAAAGCCAAGGCAGAGGGGCGGGGCTGCGACGCGCGGAGGAAAAGAGGAGGCAGAAGGGCGGGGGCTGCGACGCGCGGAAGAAAAGAGGAGGCAGAAGGGCGGGGGCTGCGACGCGCGGAGGAAAAGAGGAGGCAGAAGGCCAAGGGCTGTGATGCGCGGAGGAAAAGCCAAGGCAGAGGGGCGGGGCTGTGACGCACTGAGAGAAAAAGAAGGCGACGGCTGCGAGGCGAGGGAGGGAGGGAGGGGGTGAGGAAGTGAGCGCCGAGGGCAGGCTGAATTTTGGCAGCCTCTGAGGCCTGGCAGCTGCTCCTGTAATCCAAACATAGCAGCTCCAGAAAGACGTAGGGCAAAAAATGGAGCTGTTATAGCTGCTGGCCGCTTTCAGGGACTGAAATTTGGGTGTGGAGCTGGAAGGTGAGGTGGTTTTTTGGGACCTGGAACGGATTAATGGAATTCCATTAATTAATTGCTTTGAGATACGAATGATTTGACATACAAGCAAGGTTACAGAACGAATTAAACTCGTATCTCAAGGTACCACTGTAGGTAGGTAGGTAGGTAGGTAGGTAGGTAAGTAAGTAAGTAAGTAAGTAAGTAAGTAGAGAAGGATGGGGACCATATTGCATAACTTCTTGGCCATTATAAAACAACATTAGAAGATGTCTCTTAAAAGCCAGAACTGGTGACACTTCTTCCTTCATATGCCTCAGAACAGGGGAGAAGGAGAACAGAGTGTACTTGCTGGCATACAGCTTCCAAAGCTGCCATACGTGACTGACCATAAAAAAAGAATCACTTGTCTACAGACAGTCCAACTAGTTTATGAAGACACAAGGTATACAATTGTATCTGTATAGTCTGTGCATGCAGTCAGAAGATCCACTGCCATATAAACAATTAGAAACCAACCAGATGAGAAACAGTTGCCAAGTAATCAAATATGAGCAGGAAACACACACATCCAGCTAACGTATAGGGTTGAGTAAGATGTAAATACCATCCAATATAGTGAAGACTATATATCATCCTCAGCCTCTCCCAGCCTTTCCCTGGAATTAGCCTATGGCAAATCACTTCTATATCTCTGGCAAAAAAAATGCACGGAGGTGCCCATGCAGTCAAATCAGGATTTGGCTACAACTCGGTGATACCCAATAATAAAATATTGTAAATTTAAAACAGTACACATAAAACTTTTTCTAAAAAAGTCATAACATTAGCTAAATCTAATAAATGAAACAGGTTTGGCAACAATACTAGTGCAGAAATCTTAAAATATTTATTTTTTCCTTAGGTTTATTTAAATTTTTATCTTAAAATTATCTTCATATTCATACCTATACATCCAAAGTGTGCCTAAAAGTTCGGATATTCATTTTTTTATTTTTTTATTTATTTTACAACACACGGTCCAATCAATCTATAACTTCACCAATTAACATCATAACATCTCCATTTTAGAATTCTTTCCCCTACCCTTCCTCAGTCCCCTCTCATCTCAAGGTTAGGCTGCCCTTCATCAGAACTGTCCATTGCAATCAGCCTAAATCAGTGGTTCTCAACCTGTGGGTCGCAATCCCCTTGGGGGTCGAATTACCCTTCAGAGGGGTTGTGACAAGTCTCCCACCTCTTGACCCATCCTCACCTGAGCTGCCCCACCCCACGGCTGGGAATCTCCACAACATGAGTGTGATGCCCACGGGCTTGGTGTAACTAACAGGATATGGAATATTTAGAATTGATGAAAGTGTAGTGAGTACACAACAATCTACACCAGTCAATGTGGGGTCAAAGTGTTTTAAACTGAGAGCTAGAAAGGTAAGTGGAGAGAGATTTCTCCCCAGCAACAGCAGGGAGGGGGGATGGAACTCTCAGGAGGAGCCGACCAATCAGGTGACAGCTAGCAGAGCCAGAGTTTATATAAGCAAGAGCAGAAAAACTGTTATTGTTCTATGCTTGGGGACCCAGGGAGGGAGGATAGGTGGATAACCTGCCCAGCAGCTGGGGTAGGCTCCAAGGTAGATACAGGGATTCTAGTAGGATTATCAGGGAAGGAAGGTACACGGGGAAACGTGCCCTGACCTGAAGAAAGTAATCCTCGTAGGCAGAATCCAAGAGCTTAGGTTTATAAGCTGATATGATCTCTGGTGTGGTGGCTAAGACTGAGAAAGTCAGATTGTTTGCAGTTGTTCATTGAAACTCACTGATTTAATACCAAGAAGTCTGTATACAATAAATTTGTTGTTCGTTTGATAAAAGTAGTTACAAAGCCCGTTATTAACAGATTCAGACACTAGTAGATGAGAACGTAAATAGCATGAAGATTTTGATATTGTATATGGTTACCGCAGCCAGGCTGGTATATGCACAGAAATGGAAGGAGGAGGAATTACCAACAGAGAAAGATTGGTTAATTAAATTGATTGAGATGGCTGAAATGGATAAATTGACGAATTTGCTAAAGGATAGAACTATAAATAAGTTTTTGGAAGTTTGGAGCCCCCTTATCAAATTCCTGCAGGACTTGGAGGTCATGACGAAAGGTTTTGGCTAACATATATCGAAAAGAACTTAAGGTGCATATGAGGAGCATAGAATTCAAACAGATTGAAGAAGAGGAGGCAGAAGAACAGAGGAAGCCATGAATAAAATTGTTAAAGAAGTCTAATAATGAGATGTCGATAACATTCTTGTTGTAATGATGGAAAAAATTAAATAAATAAATAAATAAAATTAACAGATTCAGACACAAGCTGGAGCAGTGAAAGGCTACAGTAACTGCTAGAGTGGGCGAGGGGCCTCACCTTACAGTTGGAAACAGTTTCAACCAGCTATAGAAGGAGCAGAAATAAAGAAGTGGCGTGCCTTTTGGCTGGGGGAAGACATTTGAAAGTTAATCTTAACACACCTACCATGCTTCAGGCCATAAATAAACAAATAAAGGATTCGTAAGCCCCTGGTCGGAAGGGGAACACAATATGGAACTGCATTAAGGGGTGGTGGCATTAGGAAGGTTGAGAACCACTGGTCTAAATAGATTTCTTAATCATTCTGGAAGCAAACTCAGTGTGCTCAAATGCTACTTACACTTCCCATATTGTCTTCGTAACTAGTGACCTGCTTGTAGTAGGGTGTTCCTGAAAGCACTCGCCATGCTGACACACCACAACTGCTTGCTTTTGAGACTCCAGCTCCATTGTCATCTGTTTCACAGCCACCTATGAACAAGAGTCTATCAAAATAAGATTACACAAAGTTTAGCAAGATATCCTCCAATTCCCAACCTTATCTGAAATAGTTCAAACACTTACAGCATTAGAAAGTTACATGATTAATGATTTTTCCATTTAACAATTAACCCCATTACTAGGGATGTGCATAAATATTCAAAATATTAGTTATTCGTATAAATTTGGACATTTGCATAGGAACTGAATGTCTAGACCAGAGGTGTCAAACTCAATTTTGCAGAGGCCCGGATTAAAAAAAAAAAAAGTACTGTCAGGGCCAGAGGGCGTGGCCGGGGCGTGGCAGGGGACGTGGCCAAAGCAGAGAGGAGGGGCTGGGGCGTGGCTGGGGGCGTGCCTAGGGCACAGAGGATGGGCTGGGGGCGTGGCCGAGGCGTGGCTAGGGCACAGAGGAGGGGCTGGCTGTCCATGGCGGCGCCTGCGCACTCGGGCAGTGGAGGGTCCCACCGCGCGCTCGTTCACCTCGCCTCGCCTCCTTTGCGCCCAAGGAGGACAGCGGCGGCGGCGGGCGGCGGCGGCGGCGGCGGGGGCAGGCCGTATTCATACAGCCCACGGGCCGCATCCGGCCCGCGGGCCGTATCTTTGACATCCCTGGTCTAGACATTCATACGTCAGCATTTGTATGAATATGAATATTTTGTTCATCCAAACGATTCGGACATTCGTAAGGGTACAGATACGTATGCATCACACACGTATCCGTACACATCTTGTGTGTACCTGTATGGATATGTACTGATATGTACAAGGTGAAATTGAGATATATACGGAATGTGTACAAGATTTGTATTATTGGATACATATTGAATATTCATGCAAATAGATATGAATGTATTTGTATCGGTCCAGACATTCATTTTTATTTCTACGAATTCAGATTTTTGAATATTCGATTCATTATGAATCAAATGTTGAAAATTGCATTTGTGCACACCCCTAACAATTATATCATTCAGGGCAGAGGGACATAAACATAGGATTCTTATTTTTAAACAAAATGGCACTTGTATACCCAATTATCCTTCTTTGAAAACCTCTTTTGTTTAAGAACTTAAACTATGCAGGCTTTAAAAACAAATACAAAGAAAAGCAAGAGGAACAGGTTAGATTGCTCAGTTTTGACTTCATTGGCAAAGTATCACCATCTAGTGGTTAATATATATACATATAAAAGCATTTTTTTTAAGTTCCTCAGTTGTAATGCTGCAACCACAGACTGTTGTGGGTTGCCTGACTACTGGCTCTGCAAATAACACTCAATAGTCACTATTAGATATCTGCCATTTTTGCATTGACTGTGGAATGAGATTGGATGGAGATACAAATGAATACTACAGCATGCTGAAACTGTGGAGTTCCAGTTACACTGAGCCAGGTTCTTCCTTAAAGAGGACTGTGATATACCTGGAAGGCCTGTTACAGGACAGTGCTTGATAGGAAGGAATTAACTGTTTTAAGAAGAATATTGCTTGAACCCAAGCTAAAGGATCTTTAAATAGCTAATATACATTTGCTGGCTGCAGGTCTGTGGCAACCCTATCTCCATCAAAGGCAGCCTGCATGATGTAAAAAAGTTAAAAGGACAGGACAAAACAGCAGTTTGGCTCCATGCTTTTACCCAGAAGCACAAGACCACAGTGGTAACTAATGGGGAGGTTTTTGCATTTTCACCCTCTGCATCTTTACTCCTGCACCTGGAATAATCTCCTCTCTGAGGTGCCTTAGGATCTCTGTAACCTGGCCTTTGGCTGAGGAAACAGTACCCCCTCCCCATCCAGGCACCTTACTGTTTTAGTTAATCACAAGTAGAAAAAAGTGGATTTCCCCTCCTAATTTCTCCTACAGCCCTCCATGTCCATCCAAATACCCATACACAGAGGGAGAGGGAGATGAAAGTGTAGGGATTAGTGCTTTAGAACACCATGAGATGCTGAACAGAAACGCACAGGATAAGAACAAAACCAGAGAAACTAATTGGCTTCACTTCATCCTATATCATCTGCTGGATCACACGTTCTACTACAAATGGTAGAAGCCCTTTTATATACAAATTATTCTACAAAGTAATAGCTGACTACTTTTGTGACAGGAAAAAAAATCCATTTTTTTGTGCAATTTTTGTTTTCTTCAGCAAACACTTCAGCTCTTTTAAGGCCAGCCTTAAAAGGACTGAAGTGTTTGCTCAAGAAAACAAAAACTAAGCTATTTGTAGCCAAAAAAATGGACGGTGGCTGCAGCTCAGGGGCAAAGCAAACTACCTAGAGGTTCCATCCTCAGCCTCTCTCCAGAAGCAGGTAATAGCAAGCAAACTGCTTCTGTAACTCTACAGTATTAATAAAATCACAAGGAACTGCCCATACAGTCAACCAGGAGTAGGCCACAAATTGGTCAACGAAACAAAAATTGGTCACAACAAATAATGATTGATAGATGCTGCTGAATACATGACATGCTGATGCTGCTAAATGCATGATGGGTTGTCAGTCTGACAATGGCAAGTGTCACGATCCCCAGCGTTCCAGTCAGTGCCTGCCCTCCTAAGAGTTGCTGGGCCCTGTTAGGATGCTGGGTTCGTGCAACAGCCGAGTGAGCACTACAGTGTAGACACAAAACACAGGTAGCAAGCGGTATAAACAGTAAACTAAAACAGGTTTATTATTATACACAAGCAATACTAGAAAGGAATATAAAGTTCAGGTATTTGTTAAAGTCTACTAGTCTCTTAAAGCTACAAGCTTCCCAGCCTACTAGCTCCCCTTCCTTTAAAGGAAAATAGTTCCCCTTTTAAAGTCAAACCTCTCCACGTTCCAGCCTCCTGACTAGCTCTACCTCAGCCCAAGCCTAGCCAGTGTACTAGAACGTAGCTCTGGATGATCACAGGGCCCCCTCTGTCCTTGCTTGACCGACCACCCTGTCTTGGTCAGTTGTTTGCGAAGTCTTCCTCCGAAATCACCCAGCCAAAAGACCGATGGTCAGCTACTGGTCTGGCTCCCTCAGGTTCAGCTCTTCTGCTCCCTTCAGCATCAGTCCCAGCACGAAGACCCAGTCTGCTGTATTCAGAGTCCATTTATGCTCTTTTCCCTCTGGTGCTGATTGGCTATCACCTCCAGGGGTAAGCTGCTGGAATAAAATGCTGCTGGAGACTCCTGAGAGAAGTTCCTACCCCTCACGCTTGATTGGTGGAAACTCCTTCTCTAGTCCCTCCAGCTCCCAGATCCCCGGACAGCTTTTCCCTCCAAGTAACAGCTGCAGCCAATCTTTGCACTAGGACCCGCACAGGATTTCCCGCCCTTTTTGCAGCCTCTTCCCAGGGCTTACAAAAAGGCTTGCAAACACAGCCTGCTAGGGCTTTGCCTAGGCAGAAAGCCACGCTTTTAGCCAACAGGCTTGCTAGGGACATGGGAACCTTACTGCCCATAGCAGCCTGACCCCTGCAACCGTCACAACAAAGAATGATGAAATTTCCTCTTACTTAAACACTAAGTACTAGATAAGTTGGTGGCTGGTAGGAATCTTGCATATATGTTAAAGTCTCAAAATGCAACACTTAGTGTGACATCTGAGATCAACCTTTAGTGTCACGATCCCCAGCGTTCCAGTCAGTGCCTGCCCTCTCTAGGAGTAGCTTGGCCCTGTTAGGATGCTGAGTTCGTGCAACGGCCAAGTGAGTACTACAGTGTAAAACACAGACACGGGTAGCAAGCGGTCTGAACAGTAAACTAAAACAAGATTATTATCATACACAAGCAATACTAGAAAGAAAATAAGGTTCAGGTATTTGTTGGTTTAAGTCTATGAGTCTCTTAAGGTTACCAGCTTCCCAGCCTGTCAGCTCCTTCTTAAAGGAAAATAGTTCCCTTTTAAAAGACAAGCCTCTCCACGTTCCTCACCCTGCTCAGCTCTGCTTCAGCCCAAGCCTAGCCAGTGTCTTAGAACGCAGCTCTGGATGATCACAAGGTCCAGTCCATCCTTGCTTGACCGATCACCCTCTGGTCAGTTGCCTGCGAAGTCTTCCTCCAAGATCTTCCAGTCAAAAAACCCCTGGTCAACTACTGGTCCGGCTCCTTCAGGATTCAGCTCTTCTGCTCCTTTCAGCTCTAGTCCCAGCATGAAGACATAGTCTGCTGTAATCTGTGTTCCTTTATACCTTTTTCCCCTTGGCCCTGATTGGCTGTCACCTCCTAGGGAAAACTGCTGCAATAAAATGCTGCTGGAGAGTCCTAAGAGAAACTCCTGTCCCTCACCCCTGATTGGTGGGAACTCCTGCTCTAGCCCCTCCAGCTCTAAGATCCCCGGATAACTTTTCCCTCCAAATAACAGCTGCAACCAATCATTGCAGCAGGGCCCGCACAGGATTTCCCGCCCTTTTTGCAGCCCAAAACCCAGGGCTTGCAACAAGCTGTTTGCACAAAGGCTGGCTATTGCAGCTTGCTAGAAGCCTGCAAAGACAGAAAGCAAAGCAGTTTGCAGCCTGTACCCTGAAACCGTCACATTTAGTCTTCCTGGACTTTGCTATATTTCTGTGCCATTTCTCATTGAACACTGCCATAACTTTGGTGGAAACTTAACTTAGTTTAATTTGCTTAAGCAAAGTTTGCTCTTAACCTTCATGCTGTGTTTTAATGCTTGCAAACTACCTATTCTGTATTTTGCAAATCAGCAATCATTCAGAGGTCAGGTGCCTCAATAGCTCATCTGATAACATCATGCAGAGTGGCAAAAAGGTGGGTAGACAAAAAATTATTTTCTCTGCCACACACACTAGATCCAGGGATCATTATGAAGCTGATGGACAAGAGAATTAGGACTGACAAGGACAAGAGTCATCTGTCTACGGAATTTACTGCCAGAAAATGTATACCAGTGGCTCCTAGAACTAATCTCTAGGTACAATCTCCAGGTTGGAGAGACAGACAGGGTGCCTCTGAAGGCCACTTACAGGGCCTTAAGAGCCGGTGAAGGTTTTACCCTTCGTCTTCTGATTAGGAAAAGCCAGAAGAAATTGGAGGGCCACTGTGAGAGACAAGATGCTAGATTAGATGGGCAGTAGACCAACCAAGCAGAGCTCCTCTCATATTCTAGGTAGGAAAAAGAAAAACTCAAACAGGGGTCTATCGCTTTTGCCTTGCTGGGCTCCACAGGGCAATTATCTCAGCAGGGTTACCCCTCTGAAGCTTCCCATGATCAAGCTTTTTAAAAATGTTCCACATCTTGTTAACTAGGTTTTCTCCACAGAATTAAACTTATGTGCTACTAAACTGAAGATTCTGAGATGACTAAGGGTGAAGAGATTTTTGCCTGGACTAGTTGTGGGCTTTTTCTTCAACTTCTGAAATTTAACAAGGCCGTAGAACTCCCGCAAGGTGGAAATCTATCCCACCAATTTAAAACTGTGAGAGCTAAGAAAGCCTTGCAACCCAGAACATCCCCGTTTTCAAAATAGCCTTCTCTCACATCTAGCTGATTTCAAGAGGAAATCGGTTTCTTCCCTGGTCCACAAATAGCAGCCAGATGAAAAGATTCTGTATGTTTGACTACTCTGTTGCTCAATAACAGCAGACCACATGGGAGTTGGAGAGAGGAGAGTAAATTTTTGAAAGAGGCTAAAGTTCAGAACCCTTATGTTCAGAACACAGGGTTACAGTACAGCATTATTTATAATTTGAACATTTCTTCTGAAGGCAGGTGCAATGTAATGACCGCAACAGCAAAACTGCCATATCAACTTAGACAGAGAAGCGTTTTGAGTGGACTAATTAAGACATCTGTCTTTGTGCACTTTAAAATTTTAAAGAACTTTTCACAGAGCTGGCAAAATGTAGCACACAGCTGAAGATGCTATGTTAAGATGCTGACAGGCAAGTCTATGAAAAATTTCCAAGAGCTCCATTGAGAGCCACTGAAACAGTCAGTCTACATGCTAATTATTTTTCAGCAATGGATACAACACGCACTAATAATATAAAGTAAATAACTCAAACCCATCAAAAATCCAGGTATTTCAAGATAGATAATTTTAGACTGCACACTATTGTGAATAAGCTATAATTTTAACTAAAAAGGCAGGAAGAAGAGGAGGAACACAGGTCACAAAGCATACATATAGAAGATCAATATATTTGTTTTGTGAGAGCAATCGGTCAGTATCTACACTTGAATAACTATTTAGTCTGGATTATAATACTTCAACCACAGTATCAGTGCATATATTTCCCTTATCTAACACTGGCCTTTTCAGACTTCAACTTGTTGTTCACTCGCTCAGTCATTTCCGACTCTTCTTGACCCCATGGACCACAGCACACCAGGCCTGCCTATCCTCCACTGCTTCCTGAGGTCTGATGAAGCTTATGTTCATTGTTTCCACGACACTATCAATCCGTTTTACCCTCATCCCCTTCTCTTTTGCCTTCAGTCTTTCCCACCATCAGGATATTTTCCACTGAGTACTGTCTTCTTAAATTGTACTTGATATCTTAATATCTACTAACAAGACTTCACTATCAAAGCATATATATCTATTGTTCCCATCTACACATGTTTGAATAATGATTTATGATCCTGGTGACCAGAGTTTCCCAGTAGGCATATAGTAGGGATGCACACAAACAAATTCACATGCAAAAAATTGATCAAATTTTCAAATTCACAAATAATTGCAATGAATCAAAAGTACACACAGTTAAATGCAGCTCGTGAATATGAAAGTTTAATTGAATTTTCACACTTTTGCAATACTCTACTGGTCAAAATAGGCTTTTTCAATGGGGAAAAAAAGGTGTGAAAAGGTTCACCTGTGAATGTGAAACATTTGAGCAAATTATTCAACAAAGAAATGAATTTTCGGGCGTTCATTTCAACTGCAAATCAGGCATGAATTTTTCATTTATGCACATCCCTAACGTAGTTACAGTTAACAGAAAATTCCTCTGGTTGAACATGGGCAAATTTGGAAGAACATAAATTTTGAAAAAGTCCACTGTTCCATCCCAATGAGATTTCTATCCACTCTAAATCCTCCTAATCCATTTCTTTGGCTTATTTATTTATTTATATTTATATTTATATCCCTCCCCATACCCAAGGGTCTCTGGGCGGCTCACAACATTTAAAAACGAACATATCAAAACTGTATCAATCCTAAAAACAAGTGCAAAATTTAAAAAGCCAGCTTTAAAAAATACAAAAACAGTTTTAAAACATCAATGCTTGCAATGTCACCGCCACGCGGTAGGCACGATAGTGTGCTCTAACTCGTGTTCAGTCAGATTCACAACCAGATTTACGCGACTTGCGCTCTAGCTGTCGACCTTCCTGTTTCATGGCCTGTAGCTCCATGGAGTACCAAGGAGCTTTCTGTGTCAGTAAATAAATCAGCTCTACAAGCATGCCGAGGGCACTTGGGAACGATCGTGTCAATAGCTCTGGTCATCTCCCAATTCCATAGAGAGGCCAGAGCTTCGACAGGAGCACCAGACATGCCAACCGGAAAATCCCCCAGGCCATTCAGGAATCGTTGAGATTCCATAAGTCTCCAGGAGCGAACCATCTCAATAGGTCCTCTGTCCCCACAGAGGGGGACTGCCGCTGCCTCTCCCTGCCACCTCGTCCTTCCTGATCCAGTTGACTTGCTCTCTACTGTTCCCTTTGGGTGTTTTTCCACTTAGCACTAAAGGACCCATTTAGAGTCCTTAATGGGTCCTTAAAGGGTACTCTAGTGCTAAGTGGAAAAACACCCTTTGTCCTCTCACCCTTCAAGATGCAGCAAATCTGCACTCCAATGCCTTCCCTCATCGCCCAGCCTTCAAGAACAATTTCCTTCCTTTCCACCTGGCTCTCCTCCCTATTTCCTCCCACAGGTAGCTTTAGCCTCAGAGATATAAAGTGCAAAAATAACACTACTCTACCCCTGGACACTTATTATATGGATAATCCAACCTTATAGAATTCCAAAGCAGCAAGAAGTACAAAAATACTAGAATCTTGCTTGAGCCCATAGGAAGGAAAGTTCAGACAAAAACCATTTCAGATCCTTGCCTTCATATTTTTTAAATGTTATTAAACAGATTTAAGGGAACAGAATGCTATAACAGGAAATGTATAAAAGTACAATAATAAAAACTTTAGAAAAATCCTCAACATCCAAATCCATCAGTTCAAAAAAAAAATATCTTAGGCTTGCATAAATAACTGAAAAATAGTAGTAATAAATAAAAAGTTGATGGTGGTGAAGTAGGGATACTAGGCTTTTTTCTTCTCTGAAGCTTCATCCAGACAGCACTTACTTATTCCACATTATTTGGATAATCCGGAATAAAGCACGTCCAAAAACCTCCAGATTAGTCATGCTTTATTCCGGATTATCCAAATAATGTGGAAAAAGTAAGCAATGTCTGGACGAAGCTTTAGGCCCTTTCTGCACTAGGCCTTATTCTGGAATATATCTCGGGATAGCGGTCTGCTGATGACAAGCTAATATAGACTAAAGCAGGCCTCACCAGGGGCCTTCCACAGTATGCACTAGCATGCAGATAGCAAGTCCCTCTTCTGTGATATATTCCAGAACAAGACCAAGTGCAGAAAGGCCCATTGGCACTCAAACAGAGAATGATGAACAGAATAGTGGAGAAACAGGGGATTAGGCAATAACAAGCCGAGACAAAAATATGAATGATATTCCCTTAGCAAATAGGTTCAGATCCCTTCAAATTATGATGTGGACATGATAACTAAAAGTGCCACAGACTACAAGAAAAACAAATAGATCTAAGTCCTGGATGAGTGAAATGAGACTGCTCTTTTGAGGCAGGAATTAGCAAACTAAAACTCACATCCTTTAGGCATATGGTGTTAGCAAATTAAAGGCTAGGAAAACACATTAAGCTTGGCAAGCTTAAAGATGTCAGAAAAGAAGATGACAGTAGAGCAGATGGAAAGATGGGATCAATGGTACTATGGCAGCATCCCTGGAAAAGTTGCAAGATAATACTAAGGACAAATCCATATATTAACCATCGGTTCATACCGGGAACATGGTCACACCTTCACTTTAAACTTTCTTCAGTCCATCTTCAGATCTGACTGCTCACACTTTTTCATTTCTATCAATTTTATTTCTGGAATTTCCATTCAGGAAAGTCCAGATGGAGGGTGAAACGTCCGCAAATAGAAATGAAAAAGTGTGAATAGTCAAATCTGAAGATGGATTGAAGAAAGTTTAAAGTGAAGGTTTGACTACGGACCAGAAGCTGAACATGAATCATAACATAACAAGATTGTCTAGTATCCAAATATACTTCAGCAAGAAAAGGTAAAAAGAGCCCTGATAGACATAGCTGCAGTTTGCCCTCTTTCACATTTTGCTGAAAAGGCAGATGTTTTTGTAACAAAGGTTTTGAAGTCTCCAACAGTATTCTTCCCATTGCACTACCATAGAATAATCAGCACTATTAATTCTGTAGAACATGGAAATAATCCATACTCCATCAAAAAGTTATTAAGCTTACAATTTGCCAACAGCTCTTACCATCAAAGGTCTCTATGGGGAAAGACAACTTTGTTAAGAAGGAATTGAGCTGGAATGGTCTATTTGAAGAAGCAGAGGTCCCAACATTCAAAACAAAAAGGGCAACAAAAGAGAACGGTGAAAAACATAAAGAGTACAATCGTAAAGCTGTTTATAATCCTGATCTCATATCCACTATCTTAGCCCACATACTAGGAGAAGAACGGGAATAGAAAGATTTAGTTACAATTCTGTTCAGTAACGGGCAAAATTCCGAAATCCACAACCAGTCTGGGCTTAAAAAGAAATCTATTTCAAAACCTGACAGAAACACACTGACGGCATTCAAATTCATAGCATTAAAGACCAAAAGACACATTTAATATGCTTTCCTATGATTTATTCTGTGCCTGGAAAAAAGTTGTAATGGGGGTGGGAATTTCTGTCAGCAGCCTGCATGATGCGCAAAGTAATATTTATCCATTTTAGCAACAAAGCATTTCTTACTGTGAAGCAACTGTCAGTTTTTTCTGGAGGATTATTTGGAAGAAGATGGAGGAGGAGGAGGAGGAACTCAGTATTCAAAAAGAGCAAACTGAAGCTAACCAAAACCAACAAAAAAACTAATAATTGCCGCATCTCTCATGAAAAAAGCTGTCTTTCCCAGCATTGAGGGACAGTTTACCACCTTCACTTTTCCAAAGCTTATTTCACCAAAGAAAAAGACAAGCAAAAGATTTGTTGTCCCCCGCCCCCCGCCCCGCCCCCCCCCCCCAGCAGCTTTAATGTATAATGTATTCATCCTGGCAAGTTGAATCCGAATTTGACCTTCTTAAAAAAAAAGACGGGTGACATCCGTATAAATACAAATGTTCCCGGACATTGGTGCAAATAGTTCAGACATTAGTTAAACTGGGGAGGTAGGAAAGTGGCTGCGCCAGTCACATCTGCAATGGATCTAGAGGGCATTCAACATGTATTGAGAATGGATTAAACATGGATTTGAAGCTTTCAGAGCAGATTTGTTATGCGATATGTATCCAATATGTATTTGTTCAAATTAAATGCCAAAAAAAAAATTCATGCACACCCCCAATTTATATGTGTTCAGCAGAATCAAACCTACAGTGTTCTTCTGTTGGCTTAAAATACAAATCAATGAAATGTTAAACAATAAAAGCATTATATTTGAAAGGCCTGATTACAGTCAAGTTTTTGTTTACCTTCAAACCATCTCTGAAGCAAAGAGGTCACATTAGCTAAGACACAAGGTGGTCTTGTGAAAAGTGGATAAAATAGTGTCAGAATGTGTGTTTAACCTCAAAGTGGCTTGCTGCCTTGGATTGTTCCTCAAGCACTGTTTGGAAAATGGAACCCTGGGGATTCCCACTGGCACCATGGAAGGAATTCCTTTTTTTTTTCCCCTACTTCTTCTTTGGTGATGCATACAATCAGTGTACAGCATTGCAGAGTCTCAATGCTACACCAACAGAATACCATATACTGTATTATGTACTGTATCTGGATCCTTGACACAGAGGCAATTCCCAAAAAACCTTAACCACCTAGACCTAGCACTTGCTTTCATTTGTAGAGCCTCTCTGCAAAGACCTTTTAGCAGAAAGAAATGGGGAATGAACAAAGAAAAAAAAAGAGAGACATTAAAGGTTGACCTTTAAACACACAAACAGAGGGAGAGCTGATAAAAGTGTGCCTTTGGAGGGGCTGCTGCAGAGCTTAAACAAAGCAAAAGAGAACGTAGGTATGTAAAAGGGCAGAATCCGGGGTGGTGGTATTGCTTACAGCTTTTCCTAAAGGTGCTTTGAGGAAGAAGTTCTTCTTGTTGTTTTGTTTACGTGTCTGGCTTTATTAAGCAAAACCAACACAAGAGTAACAGCAATGCACAAGAGTCCACGCACAGAGCTGCATACCAAACAGAAACAACAGAATCAGCTGTGCAAATGGGTAAACAGCTGTATAGCCAGGAGAAAACAAGCAAAAAAGAACTAAAATAAAGCCGCTTGCTGACGAAAGGGGACAAGCAATCACAGTTCATTGCTATGGGATGAACAGGCTGTCTTAAGGCTCCAGCTGCCTATAATATTCCTGAGGCACTTTGGACGTATAGTCTGACCTTGCCCTGGGTAGCCACGGCTCAGTGGAAGGTCAGACCAAGCATACAAAGTATCTCAGGAATATTGCACGCAGCTGGAGCCTAACAGTTTTAAGAACAGAATTGTTCACCATTTGCACTTGCTACTCTAGGTTGTTGTTGTTTTAATCATGCTACAGAATTATCAATCCCTGCACTCCAAACCCAAGAGTTCCTTGTTCTGAGAAAGGTCTTTCCGCTTGTTTATCTTGTTAAGTGAAAAGTACTTTTTTAATAGTGGCACACGTTCTCATCATGCCTTGGAAGATTAGTTTGCCAGGAGTGAAATGTTATGTGGTATGTCTAGGACCAATATGGCAAATGCTGCAGCAATTGTTAGGACTTTCCACTAATGAACAACTTGCAATTCAGAAGATGACAAGGGAAAGGATATTAATGATACTTTGTATGGAAATAAATTGCATAAAGCAAAATATGCTTAATAAAAAAAACTTACCTATGTACAGGATGATAAATTACTGCAGTTACGCCATGGATATAATGCTTACTGAAGCTGAAGCTATGACTTTCCTGGAAGCTTTGATTCATTCCAACACTAGACCATGAAAAGGTATTATTGAAGTTATTTATTTGCTCTATTAACGTACTACAAGTAAAGCTTTCAGGCAACTTACAACTATTTAAAAACGCAACACATTCATTGTTAAATAACACAAGCTATAAGAACTACCTATATAAAATCAATTTAAAACTCACAAGGGAGAAAGTAATTTGTCCCAGCATTGTAAAAAGCATTATCCATAACTGAAAAGTCTTGGGAGAGTAAGAGATCTTCACCTGTTATCTAAACTTAAGACTCAAAGCAACCATCTCTACAAAAGGCTGTTTTTCTAAAAAGTCTCCACCCATTTCATTGGACATCCATTGAAATCCAATGGTCACACCTTCACTTTAAACCTTCTTCAGTCCACCTTCAGGTCTGACTGCTCACACCTTTTCATTTCTATCTGTTTCATTTGTAGACTTGGACTTTTCAGTCTATTAAGCTTATTTACCTTATTTACCAAATAAATAAACTATTTACCTCACAAGGTAGCTTTTCAGCTCACCACGGTAATTGACCACTAGCAGCTCAGCTGACCATTGGGCACTGGCCTTGTACTCCAAGAAGATCAGTCCAGCGATAGCATAGGTTAAGTCTCCTGGGAAGCTCGACTCCTATAAAACAACAACACTTATTCAGACTGATTTCAAAATGCTTCTAACTCGTAGGTTACATTAAAAGGCATTATTTCTCCACTAAACTGTTACAACTCCTTCACCTTGCAAGGAGAGTGTTGCAGGGCTGTTTAACCTCAGAAGCGCTCAGTAACTACAGCAAAGCGAATGTGTTTCTGCATATGTGTTCAGAAAGAATTTTTTACTTGAGGAATCACTAGACAAACAGGTAGATACAGATAACGCAGAAATAAAGAAATGAATAAATATTTAATAACGCACGCAGCACAGGGCAGTGTGTAATACAAGGAAGCAAATCAGGCAAGGAATATCTGCCTTATCATATTATTAAATATAATAGTAAATATTTTATATTGTATTTGTTTTTTTTTAAATAAAAATGTGTTTTGATATTTCATAGCGTTTATGATACAAGAAACGAAATAGATCATTCTAGGGACGTTTTTAGCTCATGTTGTCTGGTAAGTATGTAAGTGACAACCAGTGTTTAGCAATTTAAGACCACATAGTTCCTTTCAATTCACCAGTAAAGGGCAGGACAGGTTTCCATACATGGGTAGACTACATAACAACTGCATCAAGCCAATAGTAAAGTATGATGAGAGCTTGAATCCAACCACAGGGTGAGGCACAGACATTTCTCCTCTCATTTCAGAAGACATGTTGAGCTTTCAGAGATGTACACTAGCTGGCAGTTTTGAAGAAAATAAGTTGAGGTTCAAGAATGAAGTATTACTGGCACTGTGGCTTAAATCTTTACAAAAAAACATCTTGATCCACAGCAAACCAAAGCTTCATTCAGTGGTTCCTTGCCTATGGGAAGAAGGCACAAGAGCCACCAGACGAACAACTGGGCCTCGACCATAGGGCCAAGGCCCCAACTGTAGCAAGCAGAAAGCTGCTGCAAGCAAAATTTCTGCTTGAAGCAGTGAGGATTTCATCAGAACTCACTTTGGAGGGCTGGAAATGGTGCCAGAAGCCACCCATATTGTGATTATTGTTTCCCCTAACAGAAATAAACTCAGCTCACATGTAGGATGTGAGGGTCAAGAAAGTTTGCATCACCCATATCCTCCAGGCCCTCAAGGGGTAGAGGGGGCAAGATGACAATAACACTCTCATCCGCTGAATAGAAGGACATCTCTGAAGAAGAAAACATTATCAAACTCCCCTGGGCTCAATGCAGTCAGCTCAACGACCAAGGATGAGCAGAGAGCCCACCAGGAGGCATCAAAAGTTTAAAACTAGGGTTGGCTGCCCCTAGCGGTCGTGGGCAGCAAACACACAAAGGAACAACCCTCTGTGAGTCTGCTGCATCCGTCTGAGAATGTTTCCCCTGACAGAAATAAATTCAGCTCACGTGTAGGAACAATGTAACAATGGTTTATTCAGTCTAATGATAAGAGCAACATCTTACTCCTGACAGGATCTTTTTCCCTGGTGAGACTCTCTTTTCAAATACACTTCCAGTACAGCATTAAACCAATGGAACAATTTCCTTCTGAATAATAATTACCTATATTGTGGCTTCACTAGGCTTTACTCAACTCTTCCCCTTATCACAGAGTCACCAGCTTGCCTATAATATGTGCAAATAACATAGCATACTAAAATCCTTTACTATATCTTATTTGCATTCCAATGCAATACATACAAGGCAGGTTCATAGAATTAATTACATGTGTATGTACAACGGGTGCCAAGGCTTATGGGTTATGGCAGGTATGCTCTTCTTGACACATCTTCAGTCCTATGTGCAGTGATTCTGTTCATCGCCATGGACAAGGGGAGGCAATGCTGCTAGTAAGAGTGACCTCAGAGTACTTTCTAGTGACTTATACTAGGTCACTCTCACCACAGGCTGTGAAGCCCTGGGGCTGAAAAAAAAGATTGATGTCCTGGCACTTGGTCAATCCAGTGATAAACCAAAAAGCTCATATTTGCTTTGAAAAGGCATAAGCGTAGAATGCCAAAATGCCACTCTGTTTTTCTGTATAACTGCAACAGTCTAAGTGGTAGTGGTACATCATCTTCCATTGGTAATGTATATTTTTGGACGAAATCCCAGCCAAAGAATCAGCAGTTATATTGAAACAAATAAAATTAATGTCCTATTTAACCCCTACTAAAAAACACTGAATGCAAGTTTGCCACTAAACATGTAAAATGGCTTCTCAGCAAAACATGTAAAAAAAGTGTTCATAATGTAAGCTCTTGGTCGATACATCATTTTAAAAAAATATATAACAAGTAAGAAGTTTTTTGTTTGCATGCGTACCGGTGAAATGACTAAGAGTTCACTGCCAACCAAATCAAATACTCTCACAGTTCCTGTACTCTCTCCATAGGCAAGCAATGTACAGTCATGGCTCCATGCCACACGTCTCCATTGTGGACTTGGATCCTTTGGAACTAGAAGGAAGGAAGAAAAGAATCCATGAAAAACTCTACTGACAGATCTCCAGACAGTCGGCACTGTTATTCATCTCTAAATCCAGACATAGATTATTAGCACGGAAAAATGTGTCTCATTGGGCAATGTTGCCTCCCAGTGGTCTGAACCACATTATACCAAATGGTCTGTTGACTATCAAAATTTAGGGACGTCCTAGGTCGGTGATGGCCAACCTATGACACACGTGTCACAGGTGACACGCCAAGCCTTTTTGGGTGACACACCTGGTCACCCTGGCACCTGGGCGTGCCAGGTGCTTGCTTGTTCTTGAAGTGTATGAAATACCAACTTTCAGTTGAAGATTTAGCAACAAAAGTCACTAATGTAAAGAATTATTTGTTTTTGCTTTTAATAAAATGCACATATCAAAAATATAACTTTTTTACTAGGGCTACAAATATCACAAAATTATGGATATTTCTAGAAGTGACACAGCACCTGAGTTTAGCTAGGTTTTCTTGCGAATTTTGACACACCGAGCTCAAAAGGTTTGCCATCACTGTCCTAGGTTATGAACAGGGCTGCTCATCTGCCTCTGCATCCATAAAGCAGCTTATACCTGATGTAAAACTGGGGGGGGGGATGTTAAACTTTATTAAACTAGTACCAAAAACAATAGTTAAAAATAATATTTCAGTTCCAGGAGACAATCCAGTTAGTCACATATAGAAAACCTTAATTTTAAAATAGGGCTTCCTTAGGACATGAAAGAAGTAAAGGTATGGTCTTCATGAGCATTCCAGAGCAGAGGTGTCATAAGCCACTTCTGTACCAAAGGGAAATTAAAAAATATTATAAAGCAATAAATAACTCTTTTTCCATTCCATTCCTTTCCAAATATTCACTATGAAGGAAATTAGTAGTAGGTAACCCAGATATTGTCAAACTACTTTTCCAGCACCTCTTATGGCACTTGAGCAAATATTTGTCCTGAACTCTACAAAGGAAGATCCACTACGACTTCCACCACCACAACAACCTAGCGTCTTGCCTCCCAGGGAATCCTGGGGGCTGGCTAAACCACAAGGAAGCTGACAAGCAAAAAAGGAAACCAGAGCAAGCCAGGTAAGAGGAGGCCCAAAGGTGGGCAGAAGTAGTGAGCTGCTTTGGAAGGGAGGAGGACCCATGGAAAAAGCCTAAGAAAAACAAGGGAGCAGGATCAGATGACCTCCATAGAAAGAGAGATGCCACTGCTCCCTCTCCTATCCTGACGCCTATTCAGTTCTTTCATAGGCTGTTTCCCAACACTTGATTGCAATATGTTAGTACATATAACCTCTGAGGATATGATTTTCTGCGAGCTTTCCCGTGCTCTCACAGACAAAGGAAACAGACAGCAGCCACTTACAGTGGACACTCATGAGTTTACTGGAATTGTATGAAAATGCCATGCCATCATTTGTCAACTTCATCTGACATCCAACCAAATCAAGCTGGTAAATCTCCTTTTAATTTGCTACTGCAATGTGAACTTCAGATGATGCCAGCAAGCCATGGTGCAACATATCCAGGTGCCTCCTGTGAGAAGCAATACTTCAGAAAACTTGCAGAAAAGCAAATGTCTGGGATATTAAAAAGGCAGGGAGAAGAAATCTGAGTGAAAAAGATAAGCAGAGTCTATCTCAGAGAACTGAGGAAGCAGGTGAAATAAGAGTAGCAGATATGGATGGTACTGGTGGCAGCAACATCAGCCCTTGTAACAACATCACAAAGGAAGCCTGCAGTAAGAATGTAGCAAAAAACTGTGAACCTAAGTCACATTTGGTGATGAATGTTGAAAGGCAAAGAACATCAGGAGGCAAAAAAGAAAAATGTTCCTTCAACACATAGCCTGGAGTTCCGTTAATAAGCTAAAAAGAAATTTCATCATTTCCAGGTGACTTCTTCCCATTTGTAAAAGCTGTTCTTGTGATTCACTCATTTCCACCACCAGGTACCTGGCCTTGTCATCGTCCCATGTTGTTTCAGTTGAGGTGTGGCCACAAAGGGGTAAAAAAACCAGCACGATTTTGAAGGGAAAGATCTTGTAGATGGTGTTTCTTGAAAAGAAGCTTGGATAAATGTTCTTCAAATGAACAACAATCAGAGATGAAAATGTGATGTAAAGTTCAGCAAGAATCTGACTGGTATTAACAGAGAAAAATCTGGTCTTTCAGGGATCTCATTACACCCTACAGCTTAGCTACTGAGGATGTTCCTTTCTATTGTAAAGTTAGCCAGTAAGAATAGCCAAGATGTGAAAGATCATCTTGAATCTTTTATGACACACTGAATGGCTGGGAAGATACAGAAAATTTAAGTACAGTACATAACCAGAGTTAGCTTTTGGAGGTATATACTAAGAAAGTGCTATATTGTGAGGGAAGAAATACTTAAAAGGTATCTTAAAAGACAGATAACTTAAAAGAAAGCAGAAGGTCTGCAGAACATACTCAAGGAAGGCAGACACAGATTATAAAAAACCTGCAGAATTGTAATGGCCAACAATATGATCATTTCAAATATGTCTGGGAAACACTGGGCTGTGAAAACTGGCATACAAGCTGAAAATCCTGAGGAATTGTTTTCACCTTGCATAGTGCATTCTCTAAATGTATGTGAAAAGGGTCCAGGAGTAAAACTGGTGTGCAATGCAGGATAAGACGTTCTTTAAGAAACTGGCAGACTCTCTAGACTCCAATTCAACATGGATATAAGGATCTCTAAAATTGATGCTATTTATTCTTTTTTGAAAAAAAGTATACAAAAAGGATGATAGTTTCTCTTTTCAAAAGTGAAGAAGAGTCGAACTTGACTGCAGAACCTCAAGCTGTTATTTCATGTCTCACTGACTGCAATCCTTTACATTCACAGTATAAAACGCTGCAGTCTATTCAAAGCAAACTTCTCCAAGCGTCTAGCATTCACCATTGAAGAAAGAAAGTCTTATATGAACAGTCTTGAAAGAAATGAAACTCTGGAATAAATCCTATCTACATCTGCATTCAGGACACCTCAGAGGCACCTCGGAGAGACAGTGTATGGCCCTTATGTTCCCAAACCTCCTCTAATCCACCTTTTCTAGCAGAAAAGCAGGAGGCGGATTGGCCTGTAGATGATTCCACCTTAAAGTCTTCTCAAAGCTGCTTGAGACATGTTTTTTTTTTTTTTGCTGTGTCTGATCACAGCCCAAGTCTTCTCAGGAAAACAAGAACAAGCTTGATGCTCTTACTGGAAGGGCAGAAGAGTAAGAAGCAAATGGTGCAACTTGGACTTTCTTTCACTTCCACCCCAGCTGGAATGGACAAGGAAAAAAAAACCTCCAGGAAAGAAGCAAATTTGTTACTATTTACACCTACCTTCCAGAAAGTAAGTATTGGGCACAACCAACTAAACGACATTTTAGAGGATGGAGAGAAGTGAAGACAATCTACCACTTCTCTGGGAGCAATGGCCACCCTACCGGCAAGGACTATCCCTTTAGGATGGTGTAGGGTATGGATAATACCTTCCATCTGCTCAACGCTCCTCCGAGGGTGTCTTCTAATGGGGGAATACATTCAAGATTTATGGAGCTTTAAGATGGAATGTGCCTATTTATGAGGGGGGCATCCTGTTCATTCCTTGGGGATAAATTTAAATGGTACTTCTCTTGGATCTGTGAAATCTACCTGGCTCCTCTTGAAGTTGTTGTCACCTATTCTGTTGTCCCATCAACAGATGGAGAGGAAGAAGTATTAACACAGTCTCTGAAAATCACTCTGAACACCATGTACTCACAGGATGTAAGCAAGGAGTTGCAAGAAGACCCATGTTTTATAAAAACCAGGAGCGACTCTATTCTGTGCCCTTCTGGAGAAGCCATAAGCAATGCACCTGAACATCTTATCCATATTTATGCCAAAAGTCTAACATCTGTGTCCCCTTAGGTACATGTCTTATTTGAGAATGCTGTTTACCTTGCCAGCCTCTGTTGCATCTAGGGACAACACTCTCGGTAAACTTCAGCTTATTAAAAAGTGCTTGCAGTCAGCAACTGGAGAATAAGCTGCATTGAAAATTTATTTGAGAACCTTGACTTGAAATTGTCGATGGTGGCTTTAAGTAACATGACTTTAAAGCAGATCGGTCAGAAGAAGATGGATCACATTGCTGTAGATGTAAATGCATTCAGCATGTGAATGGTCAAGTTAACTTCATGTTCACTAAAAAGACAAACAGCTGGGCCCTGATTCCAGAGAACATCCAGATAACAAAACTGGGGCAGGGAGAAATGGACTGGGTGCCCTCCAAGCTTTTCCACAAACTGCTACAGCAGATAAGTGTATGATATATGTGGAACCAGGGATGGGGCTGACATCAACTCTGCTCCAATCTCCTTGGGACCTTCAGATGGAGTCCAAGCAACAGGCTGATTTTTCTGAGGCATTGGCACCATCTATTGTCAGTGTTTAGGAATAATGCAGAAACTTTCAAAATCTTGGTCTTCACATAAAATATTCCACAACCGCATGCAATTCCCTTAATTCTATTTCTTAATATGTTCAAAGTGTGAAGTTAAACTGCAAATCAGAAATCAATCTGGCAGTCAAAGAATATGAACATGAACTACGGAGCAAGAGTGCACGATCTAAGAAACTGACTGCCTTATCTATAAAAAATATTTTGCTACTGTCTTGCTGCTCTGGGTGACCTTTGCTTCACTTCAAATAGATTCTCATTGCATCTTGAGAAAGTCTAACCAGACTGGAGAGTTCTATTCTCATAAAATACTCAGAAACCTCAGTTTAACCTCCCAATGGGACACCCCTTGCTAACCATTAAGAAGCCAGCCATTTCAAGATAACACCGTTGAGCTTATTTTCTTCTCAAATTGTCTCTTTTCTTTTGATTATTATTTGCACATACTGTATTTTCTGGCATATAAGACTACTTTTTAACCTGGGAAAATCTTCTCAAAAGTTGGGGGTCGTCTTATACGCCGGGTGTTGTCTTCTTATACAGCGAGTATATCCCAAACTCTATATTTTAACTGGAAAGTTGGGGGTCGTCTTATACGCCCAGTCGTCTTATACACCGGAAAATACGGTAGTTACAACTCATAGTTGTAACTCAGACAGATACATGTGGACAAACTTGCACAAAAAAGGAACCTTAACTAATACAAGTTCATCACCTTTGATGAAGAAAGTCAAGCTCCTTTGGAAGACCCCTGAAATATTGTTTAAACCTCACCACTTAGGACATGCCCCAAACTATCAGATCTATGTGTGCAGTGATCACACCGACTTTTGGCTATATACGTTTGCTACACAGCCTACTACATGTGCCCCTTGTGATATATATTAATATCTAACGACTTGAAGAAAAGAAATACCTACCTTGACACTTCCCAATAACAGACCCAAAGTCATCTTTTGCAGACCTGAAATATTTGAATTTGAGATATAAAAATCCAATATAGATATGATTTCTACTGCATCAAAATGGATGAGGAAGCAAGGCCTCTGGAAGCAGGTACAATATTCTTTCATTGTTGTTGGCTGTGCTAACAAAACAGATTTCCCACCTCTGACTAAAATGAAAGAAGCAACCATTTAATTGTAACAGGCAATTAAACATATAAGAAATTGCTATAGCACGTCAGCATTATGGAAACTGGGAGAACCCAAGAAGAAACATGGCAGATGAAAAGAAACTTGAGCCACATTTAGTGGTGAAAAATAGAAGTATGGCTCTTCTACAAAGTTATCTATGGAAATACCTCAGGATCAAGTATGGAAATAAACTTTCAACACTGCATGGTTTTATCTGGAAGAAGACTATTGACATTTTAAATTCTATTTTTTAAAACCCAAAACACAAACGCATTTTTATACTATAGTAAAATCCTGCATTATTGCCGCAGAGTTGGACGAGTCAACAGTTCAGGAAATTCTTGCATTCACACACTTGAAACTAAGGGCCTATTTGCAATTACCTTGAAGAAGACATTCCAGACACTTCTGGGGCAGGGCATCCACAAGCCCCACCACTGCCACCATCCCAGAAAGACCAGGAATGTCCCATTCCTCCAGAGCTGTGGAGAAGTAAAAACTTCTCTACAGCTTGACCAGGAGCAGCTTGTCCACTTTCAGTTGGCAGTACTCATGCTGCACCATGATTACTACAAAAATGACCAGGTGCACAGCGAAAGATGTCACAGCCATTGCCATGGCAATTCGGACAGTCCAAGATGGACTAACAGCACCGTGAACACTGGCGGTCCAGTCTGTGAACACAGTTTAGAGCCTGTACGTAACTGTGGTGGAAGGGTATTGTTATACCATTTGACACAGTTAAGCACAAACAGACCCTAAGACATAATTTCCCTGAAACCATTTGATGAAACATGGTGTAGACCTGCTTAACAAATGTGTATAGGTGCCTAATTAAAAAGAATTACATCAGGAATGTATTTAACTACAAGAGAATCTGAAATGAAAAGCTGCACCTGTTAGAACCAGATATCAGGAGATTATTTTATTTACGATGAATATGGAAATTGCCACTTCAGCAAAATTGATTCCACTTTCTTCTCATTCATTTTTGCAAAATTTGCTTAATACTGGATGCATTACCAACGCAGTAAGTCAGGCCTTATCCCTTCATATAGTTAGTTCTCCCTTCATATAAGTGATAAACTGTGGGGGTGCAATTTGTCCATCTCAGCTAAAGCAACTCTTGCTAAGCTGAAAGCAAGTAGGACAAAGAACACATTCCTAGGTCACTGTAACTTTCCTAATATCTCTCACATAGAGTCTAAACATTTGTTATCACATCCACAGTACATGCAGCATCCAAGGATGCTGACACGAGATATCCACATGCACAGAGACAGGCTTCTGTTGGCCTTATACCATATCCTTACATTTACTGGTTCAGTCCAGTTCTCTTCTTGTAACCAAATATGGGCACCCTGGGGGAAATTTACATTGAGAAATGTATTCTGTAACTGGGCATAAAAAGCCCCTAAATCTTCAGTAAAAGAGAGACTCTTCACTTGGCAACCATCCTGCGTGTGAGCCTCAATTCATTACAACAAGTGACGACCAACGTGGGAGCCTCTGCAGCCTATGGCCTAAAAGAGAATGCATGAAGATTCGTCCCAAGCTGTTCGTCCGGCAAGGATCAAAAGTGCGCACTACATTTCGGCCTGAGGAATGCGTGAGTATAAAACAGGCTTCAGGCAGCTATGGGAGCGAGTGCCTCAAGAGAGAAGAGACACTCAGAGGAAATAGAAATACTTTTAAAAAGAAATGGTTACTTTCCCTCTAAAGGGCAAGTCCCTAGGCTGGTCAGAGAGATATTTGAAAAATGCCCATGGTATCCAAAAAATGGCTCCCTGCGTCTACAAGACTGGGAGAGAATTGGCATTGATTTGCATGCAGAACCTAGATCTCAGATTCCTGTATTGCAAACCTGGCATCAAGTTCGCTATACCATAGAGAAATGTACTGAGTCAATACCTCCTCCTGCTTTATGCTTTGACTTGGTTGGAAAGGGGTCTGATCACCCCCTTGAAACTAAGGCAGAGTTTTCTGATCTTTTTTTAAGCCAAACCTCTGCTTCAAGCAGATGCCAGCCGACAAGGCATTCAGAAGAATTTACAATTGTTGAATCAGCTCAAATTCAGCAAGAACCTTCCTTTCAAAGGAAAGAATGCAGATTGGGTTCCACTCCTCCTGGCTCAGAGCTGGCGGAGCAGCAGATAGTGTTGCATTCCAGGGAAGAACAACAAAATCAGACCTGTCTCTTCACTAGTGGCAAGCAAAATTCGGCAAAACCTGCAAACTTAATGGAAGGAGAATTCTGTCCAATCACAAAGCCTCCAGCTATTTGGGCTACTGCTTTCTTTCAAACTGCGGAAGAGTGCAGCATCTGTGACCATCCTGCAGCCGAGAAAGAGCTGCCTTTCAAACTGGTTGTATCTTTGGGAACTGAACCGTTCCAACCCCCTTGAATGAGAAAGTTCAAATTGTTTCTTACAGTTTATCAGCAATTTAATCTGTTTGAATTTGGCACATAGTCTGTTCTGAGTTTGTTTTCTTTCATCTATGTCATGAAGTTACTTAGAGTTTTCCTGTCCTTTCCTTACTCTGTTTTGAGTGATCTGACTGTCTTTAAGTTTCATTGCAAAGTTAGCAGCTGAGCAATGATTTTAACTTTCTCTTTTCTAGTAGTACTGAAAGGTGAAAGTTAAGGTTTTTGTCTACTCCTCTCTCTCTGTGTGTGTTTTGAGTTTACCTCTGTTCTGAAATGTAAAAGTTAGTTCCTCCTTCGGCTTGACGTGGAAAAATGCCTCTCTAGGGGTCCCGGTTTTGAAAACTCTATGATTGTCATTGTCTTTTGGCTTCTGAACGCTGCATGTTAAAAGTTAACTCTTGCAGCATCAGGAAGTCTGTTTTTCTGACTCTTTAACCACAAATCTTCATTAATGTGATTCTTGCTGAAAGCTTTTGTTTATCATTCTTGGAATTGTTCTGTTTTAACCCTAATTGTTCTGAAAAATGTAAAAAACTGTGTTTGTAACTTTGAGAACTCTTCATATGCCTCAGAGCTAGCAGGCACACGATTGCCTGACTGGATCCTTTCCCTCTCAAAATTTTAACAGCATTTGCTTTAACTAAGTTTTGCATTTACAGGTCTTGCTTGAAGAAAGCAAGGAAAAAAAATGCTTTTTCCTTCCACACCTTAGCCTTTTTCAGAGTAGTTCCTGGCCAGAGCTACGCTGAGAAAATGAATTTCAATTTGATTTGAGATTGGCTTTTGGCCACAGCCGGTCTTGAAAAGAATTGAGATTTACCTTGTTTTATATTTTATTGTCTTCAGAAATTGAAGTTCTTTGTTTCATTGGTTATAACTTATGATCTTTCTTTCAGCAGTTTTGATGTTTAATAGTCCACTTCTTGTAAGAGCAAAAATCAAAAATCCTACAGGTCCAGAGAAAGTGCAATGTTTATTCTCCCATGGGATTTCAAAGGGCCCAGAGGTTTCATTGGTGAATGAACTAACTGTATTTTCTTTGTCAACATAATTTTATTTTTCTTTCAGCAAATTTGATGTTTGTTTTAATAGTTTAAGTTTAAAAAGTTTTGCAGGAACATTCATTTCTAACATTTTCCTTTTTTTAAGCAATATCATAACAAGCTCATTCATTTATTTGCAGCTATGAAGGTAATGGGATTTTCTCTTCAGCTCAACAAATAGCAAAAACAACTGGGTTTAAATCTCAACTGCAGATTTCTTATTATGACTTTAAGAATGCAAGATTCTTATTTCAGCATATAGACTTGTCATCTTAACTTTCATAATTCTTGGTTTGTAGAAGTTTTGTCTTTTCTTCCTTTATTATGGGAAGACTTTAAATTAGGTCCCTATAGAATTCCAGAGAAAATGGAGTCCAGAAAAAGTTTGAGAAGAATTGGAATCATATATCAGTATTGATTTTGTTTTGCAAATAACTCATTGCTTATGTCACAATCTCATGGTCTTTTATAATTATTGGTTCTATATTTTGGATTTAAGCTAATGGCTGTAATTCTAACTTTGGCATTAATTTCAGGTTTATTTTCAGAAATTTAGAATTATTGTTTTGAAACATGCATTTTTGCAAGATTCTAGCAAATTGAGTCTTTTCCTTCTGAAGACAAATGCTTAAGATGTTTAAGTTGTAATAGCATATCTTTTGGTTAATAATAAAAAATTTAATTTCAGGTTTTTTAGCACTTGGCTAAAAGTTTAAGGTTTCTTTCCATTTTCAGTAACCCTGCACTTTCATGCAAAAGTTGCTTCTTACAATTTTGGGAAAAACCTGTGAAGTTAAATTGCTCCCATGAATTTAATGTGCATTAATTATGCTCATATTCCATTACCAACAAGATGGTTCTTTAAAAACCTGAACCAGGTGCTTTCTGAGCAAACTCATTGCAAATTTATCTATGGAACATTCTTATTATATACCAAAGCAGTGAGAAAGTTATATTGACTGACAGTTGCCAATCTGACATGCACCTCATGAGAAAACAAAAAACATTTCCTTAAGCAGCATTCTTAAAATGGGGCTGCTTAACCTTCCTGTGCAAAGGAAAAATTAAATCAGCTTGCCTTGCAATCAAAAGGCATTAATGAAATCTCCAAAGTGGTCTTGTTCTGTAATTTTCTAAAGGTATTGATAATTAATTTGTTTTAGTTGTATTTTGTCAGTTTTCCTTTTTCCTGAGCAAAAACCACAGATGTGCCTGAAACACCTGGACGAGGTGCAACAGCCATCGAGGAAGAAAGATCCAAGACCTAAGAATTGTACCTGGGGTTCCAGTCACACAAGGATTCACCTGTGCCTGTGTCAAGAATCTGCACCAGGCCACAGACAACATGGAAGCAGCAGTTGCCTCATCCTTTTGGAGATCAAAGGACTTTTGCACCTGAGCTAAAACTTTAACCTGCTTTCTTCCTGAAAAGAAGATCTGTGACAAGATTCCAGCGCCTGGCTACAGTCATCGTGAAGGCCAAGATTTAAGAACTGTACCTGTGAACCAGCACCTGTGATGAACTTTCATCATCAGTGGTCACATGAACTTTTAAGCTTTGAGCCTGTGACTAAAAAATCCATCATTTGGTCACTGAAAAGACTTTGGAAATTTAATTCTTAGCAAGCATTGTTGTGCCATCTTTACCAATGCTAATTGTGGTTTTATAATGGTTGTCTTATTCCTTTTTTGCATAATTGTGATATTGCTAATGTGGGTTCTTATTGTAATTGGATTTTGGGTTGTTATAATTGTCATTCAAATGTTTGTATGTTTCACATATTGGTCCCATATTGATAAGTCATTGCAAACACCATAAGTCCTCAAAAAAATGGGCTTTAGCAAATTCATGCCATTGAAGCACACACATTTATCCCATGTTCCATTTTAACATGTCAATTGTAGCATCACACATTCATTAAGGCCTGAAACAAGTTTGAACACCAGTCATATATATACACAACAGCATATCACACCTTATTAAGAAAAAAAAGGCCTGGATTATTGAACATAATGCCATTTCTCCAGCATAAAGCTGATTGCTTTAAAATTAGTTATTAAGAAAGATCCTCAATGGCTTCTGAACTTTGGAATCTTGCATAAACAAGCTAAGACAATATCTATAAGTGTCTATGCTTGCCCAGAAGAAGCCTAAGAGCTTATGCATATGTTTCACAAAGTCACACACATTGAATTTGATTCTGCTTCATTGATTTGGTCATTTCAAAAAGCTTCCCAAAAGGGAACACACATACATACACACAGATGTTCTTGCAACAAGTTTTCACTCATGTCATTCATTAATTTGGTCTATCAAGGAAGCAAAGTAATTTTGGCCAGTAAAAGGGACAGACACTGGGTGTTATAAAGCTGGGGCTTGGTGTCTTCCATGAACATATGTAGGGGTATTGGAATTAAGAAAAAGAAAAAAGAAAGAAAAAAGAAAACCATACATCATAATTAGACCTCAAAAATTGGTTAGAAGGGGTTAGTAACAAATTGGGGTTCACATAGTTTTAGGTTCACACCTTATTAAGGGAAAATGGGGGAAATCGGGAATGCAGATTTTCTTCTGACCCTTGGCGATGGAACACCCCCGAGCGGAGAAGTTTTTGTGCATGCCCTTTGACCCCTGGCCTTCCTTAAATTTAAGCATGCATCACAGTTAAGGAATAGACTCAAAAATTTGGTTGCTTGTAAAGTTGATTCATGGAGACTTTTTGCTCTAAGCTAAATGACATCTCAGCTTTCCCTGGCCACAAGAGCTTCCTCAAATTGACCCCCCCTTCATAAAGTAAGAAAAGAGAGAGGAAATGTGGGGGTGCAATTTGTCCATCTCAGCTAAAGCAACTCTTGCTAAGCTGAAAGCAAGTAGGACAAAGAACACATTCCTAGGTCACTGTAACTTTCCTAATATCTCTCACATAGAGTCTAAACATTTGTTATCACATCCACAGTACATGCAGCATCCAAGGATGCTGACACGAGATATCCACATGCACAGAGACAGGCTTCTGTTGGCCTTATACCATATCCTTACATTTACTGGTTCAGTCCAGTTCTCTTCTTGTAACCAAATATGGGCACCCCGGGGGAAATTTACATTGAGAAATGTATTCTGTAACTGGGCATAAAAAGCCCCTAAATCTTCAGTAAAAGAGAGACTCTTCACTTGGCAACCATCCTGCGTGTGAGCCTCAATTCATTACAACAATAAACCAAGTCATATCCAAATACAGCCAAATAAGTAACATCTGGATGACCCCCGAGTTAATGAACATCAAGCTTTTCTTGGTTTCTAAGCTAATCTTATAAACTGTATAAAGCTGTGAGGCCCTCCTGGTTGTCCCAATGCCCTCAGTAGCGAAACGGGTGGGCACCAGGGAAAGGGCCTTTCCGGTAATGGTCCCCAGGTTATGGAATAGTCTCCCCCTTGAGCTGCGTCATGTCCCTTCTCTGTATTTATTCAGGAAGATGGTGAAGACGCAGCTCTTTGCCCTGGCCTTTGGCTGATGTGATTATACTTTCCCCCCCACTGCAGATACTATTATTTTAATATTTAGAATATTGTTTTAAATATGCTGAATCTTTTAAGTATTTTTATGTATATTATTGCTTTGAATATATATTGGTTTGTAAATTGTTGTTTTAAAGTTTGTTACCCGGCCTGAGACCTTTGGGTTTAGGGCAGGATATAAATATAAACAAATACAAAAAGTCAAATGTATTCTACAACTGAGCAAACAATGCCACACAAGGACCTGGAAGCTGATAACCTATTTCATCCTCTTTACGTATCAATTACTGTTTTACAATTGTCCACATTCTAAATAGGCTTATCATTTATCTTACCTTATTTCTATACATTGGTCTTGAACAACAGCTAGGAGCTTCCCATTGCTAAAAAAAGAAAAGGCTTTGTGTAAATCCCAACCTAATATGGTTCCACAAAGACTCTAGAGAAATTTTAATATGCTCAAGGTTGAAACAGTAACAGTATGGTACAGGAACCTGAATATCAGAGTATCAGAATTAATTGCAGTTTCAGGTTAGACATAAATGGTGATCTATATTAACAATGCTATTAGCCCCATGGGTTGCCACTGTCACAAAAATGAATCTATATGCACTTAATCTGGGAGTGTGAAAAGATCCAAAAGGTTTAGAAAGGAATATGAGCGGAAATGGAGAACATTATTCAGACAAGAAAAGCATGAAATAAAGAAAGATGGTTTTTGGTGTCGCTGCAGTGGTTGAATTTAAACTTTCAAGAAGAAGAAAATATTAGAACAATTAATCTTAGTGACATACTCTGTAATCATCTGGGGACGGAAATACGTATCTCACTGGAATTTGCAGAATTGGATTATGTATTTGTTGGAACAGGTGAAATTTGAAATTCGGTATAAGCAGAGAAGCATCTTTATTAAACAAAAAGGTTAGATGAGAAAAAAAGAATTGCCCCCCAATATTGGACTATGTTAAGCAAATGAAGGGGAGAAAGGTAGTAGATCAGAAAATGGAACTATTATCTACCCTATTGACAAATGTAATATAAAATAACACACCAAAAGTGGGTAGAGTAAAATGTTATTTTCTTTTGTGTGTGTGTGTGTGTATTTTCAGGGGATGTTTCTTTGGTGCATGCTCTATATGTGCCATCAGAAACTGAGTCCCTGATCAGACAGGCCAGTGGAAGTGGTGGTGATCTGTCCCTGCTATGCAAGTGGAGCATCTTCCAGTCACATACCCTGCTTTAGGGCATGTAAATATGCCTGACCGTTCCATGGCTATTGCAGAGCACAGTGTTCCACAGACATCCAAAACAGGAAGGAAGTACTGCAGAAGTGTGAGAAGACTGCAGTAGCCCATGTGACGATGCCTTTTGGGGTAAGTATGTATAGTTAGAACCAGGTTAAAAGATGTGTTAGTTATGACAGAAAGGAGGGGGTGGAGCTCACCAGCCCTAGAGAAGGGAGGGGGTGAGGTAGCTCACGGATCAGCCAATCAGAGAGGGTCATCGTTAAGCAGGCAGGTATAAAAGGCTGTGTCAGGAGAAAAGTTTTGTTCTAGTCTTTGTTCTGGTTTTGGGACTGTTTGGGGGGGGGGGAAACAGTCTTACACCTTGGGAAAGGTGGGTAGGGCAAGATTGGAACCGAGTTCTTAGTTCTGTCAGGCAGGACAGAATCCTGAAAGAAGGAATGAGAGTAGGAAGAGAAAGGGTTAATTAAGAGTGAACTGAATGTAAACATTTCATGCCTCAAGTGTACTCAATAAAAGCTTTCGTTTGTTTGAGGAATACCAGACTGGCTGTCTTTTGGAAACATAGCAAAGAGGGAAGCTTAGGGAAAGGGCTCTGCCTCTTTAAAAAGTAGAAGTGTTAAAAAGGCAAGCGCCACGGCTGGCGGTATTAGAAACTGAAACCTGCTGAGAAGGGAAGAAGACGGAAGAGAAGGTGCACACCATAGCTGTTTGGATTTCAGGCACCAGGAAAAGGCTTGGGAGATTTTAAAATACAAAGAGAGTCTCAAAGCAGGGGTGCCAGGCAGTGAGGCGATCTATCCCTGGTTAGGGTCGTCGTAGCCCACACTTTTCCCCTTATCCTTTTCATGTCTTGACAACAGAGCAGAGATAGCAAGCATCCCCAACCATATGTTTCGTGTGTTGCGGAAGCAGGTGCTTGCTCCATTTTAAGAGCATTTGAATTCAGGTAGAGAGGAATCCAAAGACAATCTTAAGCAGCCTAACCCTCCTGACGCATCTCTCTGAACTAGACTCATAAGCACTTTTATTAAAAACCGTCTAGCAACACATGTTCATCTACTTTGTTACAGGCTAAGCAAAACCTGTGCAAGCCCATGTGTGCTTCAACATTAATGTTTTGCCTATTTATCCTTTCTGACTTAGGGGCACATAAGGAATTTTGAAGGAATACACCTGTTGTAGGGTTGTTGTTTTTTTCATTCCCATAGGAAATATTTGTGGGCACCAAGAGATAGTGGGGTAGCCCTTGGTTTAAATCTTTGCTCCCTCAAGACCAGTTTTTACTCGTCTTTCTTCCTCAAAACAATCTCTGACATGTTTTCTAATACATTCTTCTCCTACAGGCCTGACTCAATACAAACTGGATTCGGAGCCTTTGGGAAATAAGACACTACAGCAACCACTCTCACAAAAATTAAGCCTTTAACACATTTCATCTTTCTGCTTCACTTGTCTCAAAGGACATTCCCAACAGCAGCACAACTTGACTTGAAGGCCAGAGTGCACTTTCTATTTTTTAATGAAACACTTTTGATCCAGCAAACATTGTTTATTCCCCTGCCAAAATGCACTTTTCTGCTCTGAAACGATTAACTCTCTCTCTCTCTCTCTCTCTCTCGTATTTAACGTACACAGTACTGATCAATAAACAATGTGTGTTATATCACATATTAAAAACAAAACAGAATGAACTATAAAGGTGTGAAGCTAAAGAGATGGCAACCCAATGCCATGGAAGAGGGGGATCAATTTTATTAGTTTGATTAGAACCAAGAAGGTAGATTTAGGATGCTTCCACACTTACCTTTAAATCTTTCTACAAAGGGACCCACCGCTCTCACTCCTACATAGTGGACTGATTTAAGCAAGGATCATGCCCACCACTAGTACTCTCCATAGGCATTAGACAGAGCATAGCTCTAGACCACTAGTAGACCATTTTTAAGAGGTTTACCTAGGAGCCACTAGAACATATCAGGGAGGCATACAAAAGGGCACTCCAACTTTAACTTATGCACCAAAACCCATCTTAGTTGTAATATCCAATTTCTCTTATTTCGGAAATACTGAATGTAGTATTTTGTAGGAAATGTTTTCTGCAAACATACTGCGCATATTCAATCTCACTCATACTCAGAATCACAATTCTGTGGTAGGGTGAGGAATCAGCATCTCAGATTCTTTTAAAATTGAGTAACAATCTGCTATTTCCTTCTACTTCTCTTCTTCATAAAAAGTTTTAGTGGAAAAAAGAAATTACGAAACATAAACTAATGGACAGACAAGATCACTTCCAAAATGATTTTTTTCCTTCCTGTGAAGCAGCATATCTCAAACACAGGTAACACAGTTTAATCCCATATAATGGAAATAAAGAGCCATAAGTTGCACAGAGATTTTGTCATATGTGGGTTTTGATTCTCACAAGAAATCTGCAAGCTATTAGGCTAACAGACAAACCCAGGTAGTTGGACTCAACATACAACCATTTAAGTTTACCACAATATTTGCTACATTCATTGATGACTTGATTTGGCCTATACTAAAGTAATTCCAAAAGCCCAAGTGTACAAACCTCACAAAAAATCATGTTAGCAGAAACCAAATCTTCTGTCATGGATATCCAGACAAAAGATAGCAAAAATATCCTCCCCAGCCACTACAGTTTCAAATAAAAAGCAAAGTTACCTACCTGGCAAGCACTAAATGCCAATTGATCTGTTTATTGACCAGGTGGACAAGCCCAACAGGGAGGGAAGATTTTGCAGGACTGAAAGTAAAGAGTGGTTATGCTGAAGTATAAAAGTTCTTAATACAAATTTCAGAACATGTACACAAGTTAGAGTTAGAAAACAGTATATCAGGAGATGTCATCAAGTTCACAGTTGGGGTAAAAAAACACACCCTTCCTTTACTAGTATTCCATCTCCTGTTGAAACAACACTACCCAAATATTGATTGTTTCAGGGAATAAATAACATTTAAGCTGAATCTTCATTTTGTGTACCCCTTCTGGACAGTACATTCCTGTCTTTCCCATGCCCACTGCCAAAATATCTAGGGAGAGGTGGTAAACACTGCCAGGACCTGGGAAAGATGTCCTAAGGTAAGGTCATGAAGAATGGCATTTTAAGTTGCCACCTCACACTATGACCTCTTCAGTCATCTTGCTGTGCTTTGTGGCTATGCAGCAAGGTATCTGGACAAGCTGCCTGTGAATGCACCATGATGCCAGTGTGTGGGACTCTGGTTATCATTCATTATGCTTAATCTTGTTTTAGCTGGGGATCCTTATAATGTTGGTGCTTGTATCATACAGCTCTTATGTTGCAGGAAATCACTGTGATACAAGAAGTGCTCAAGATGAACCAAAAAGCCATTTTTTGAGGTCAATGTACAAAAGCCATCCGTTTGTTTTTTATTTAGAAAGCACTGTCCAAAATTAATACTGCAAAAGAGATTTTGTCGCAGCAGCCAACAGCTACTGTGATCACACAACGGCCTTTTCTGCATAGACTCTTAATCCATATGCATCTGGGCCTCTTTATCCATAAATTAAAGCAGATCTAGGAGACCTCCATCCCCCGCTGCTCCAGTATGATCCACATGAGACTGAGAGGGATCTAGATCATAAGCAGATAAGTGCAGAAAGGGTCCATGTCATTGTAAATTAGATTAGTTTACATTTAACTAATTATAGAGTAACTTACCTATACCATAAATAATGGTGCAAAAATAAGGCAGGACCTATAAAAGATGAAAATATTTCAGTATAAAAGCCTCATCTTGTATTTCTTAGTAGATTCAGAGCAAATCCAGAGCAGATATGGAGGTGAGACCAGTAGTGGCAGGGATCAATGAACATTTGAAGAACATTCAAAATGAAGTTGAAGCCTAGCACATTGCATGAATGCAAATTTTTGTCCCATTCACCCTGATGCAAAATAAACAGGAAAATAATATTCATGCATAGCCCTAGTAGAATGGAAGGGAGGAGGACATACTAAATGTCATACTAAACTGTAATACTGACCACAGCCCCAAAGGAATTAGAGTCTTTAAATCTCACCTAACCAGAGTGTAGTACTCTGTCCAAACTATAAAAAGTTAACTTTTGCTTATTTTGAAACAGCTAAGCTTCACAACTTATAATGTGAATTTATAATCTCAGTTGGTTGGATTTCTAAGATACTGTTGACCCAAGCTAAGAAGCAAAATACTTTGAATTCTTGCTTACAGGGCATCATCAGTAGCACAGATGCAAAGTAAACCTTAACTAAGAAATCTGGAAAGGACCAACAGAATGTTTATCTGAAAAAGCAGTGACGGGAAGGAATAAAGAAGGAAAACCAAGGAAAGTGAAGGAGAAAAACACGGTATTTACTATGCAGTACACGTTCCACTTGACCCCCCAGAGCAATACATACATGACAATATCAGATAACAAACTATATAAACAAACCCAATCAGTTCACACGCCATCCATTTCAGCCACACAACATCCATGGAACAATCCATCAGCACAAGCCATGCATATTTACCTGTAATTGCTCTAGTGATGATAAATGATGCACCAGGTTTCCGGTTGCCTCTTGGCTGCAATTACAAAAAAGAGTTAATTTCCAGCAGGGAAATCTTTTATTCAAGAATTCTCCAAGAAAAGACAGTCTTAGGATTACCTGTTTAGCTGAGCAAGAATTTTAAAAATCAAAACAAAAATTTATCCCTATTTTAGCCACCAGACCAGTGGGCCTTATTCTAGGAAGGGACCTTTGTCCACGTGTTTGTGCAGCCTTAAATGAGGCCCCAGACAGGACCTGATGTAATCTGCCACCATCAGGCAGAAGGTAAACTCCTATTCCAGAATATCATTTGGAATAAGGCCCAGTGCAGAAAGGCCCTACACTTTCAAGCCCTGTAAAAACTGTAATGTCTGTCTCAAACAAACTACTGCCTCTTTTTCTGTAGCTTCACCCCATGGGCCCCACAGTTTAAGGGGATATTGCCAACTAAGCTGGGTCAACTCCTTCCTCTACTACAGTCATATGTAGAGGTCATTTTATCAGGCTACAACATAGGGAGGGGTGCGAGTGGAAGGCCTCTCTATCAACTCTGTTGACTTGGAATGACTTGGGAGTGCTCCTGGACTCATCACTGTCATTTGAGTCCCAGGTGGCAGGAGTGCCTGCCATTATTTTCATTTAGTCGGCCAGCTGAAGTCTTACCTGGATTAGGATAACTTGGCCCACAGTAACCCACACTTTGGTAACCTCCAGATTAGACTACTGCAATGCGCTCTATGTGGAGCTATTGTTGGAAATGGTTCAGAAGCTGGAACTGGTGCAGAATACAGCAGCTTGACTGCTAACGGGAGTCTCTGGCTGAACTCATATCACGCAGCTCTTTAAAAATTTGTATTGGGTACCTATTCGCTACTGAGCCCAATTCAAGGTGTTGACACTAACATATAAAGCCCTAAACAGCTTGGGCCTTAGGTATCTGAAGGAGCGCCTTCTCTCATATAGACCTGCACAGACACTAAGATCTGAAAAAGAGGGCCTTCTTGTAGTTCCTTCTCTTACACAGATATTGAGGCACAGGGACAATCAAGAAGACCTTTTCTGTGGTGGCCCCTAGACCCTGGGAAAGCTTTTCCCCCCTGGCTTTTGGGGTTTAAATAGCTTCCTCAGGGTGCTGTCCAGGGAGGGAGGGAGGGAGGGAGGTTATATTATGTTTTAATATTCAATACATTTTATTCTTATTGTAAACCATCCTGGGACCATTTGGTGAAGGGCGGGATATAAATTCCTTCAACAAATAAATACAATTTATATTTGAAATTTACTTTTTGGGTTAGCAATGGGGAGAAACTTTTTAAAATACTTCCTTAATTTTGCTATTTTCTTCCCTCATCACCTCTCTTTTCCTTTTTCAACATGCTTTTATTGTAAGCCCTTAGATAAGGACTATCTTCTTATTGCAGATGATTTCTAATGACAGGAAGATCTTACAGAACAAGGACAGAGCAAACACTTCGATGAAAATGTCCCTGGGGCTTAATCTCTGCCCTACCAGTCAATGTAGATACATACTACACCTCCATAAGGCATTCAAAATCTGACGATCTCCACAGCACCCCAAGCTAAAGGAATGTGAGGATGCATGGAGGGAGTTTAACATTTCTCCAGTGCCTAAAACCTCCAGTGCACAAGAACCAGCTATGAAGCTGCTTCTCACACATTGAGGGCCTTTCTGTACCATGGTGGTCATCCACACTTCCAAGTTCTGGAAGAGCCCATAACAGACCTGCAGCACTTGAAGTGCAGATGGGCAGGGCAGATCACCCATGGAAACATCTGACCCAGTCACACCACCATGCCCATGCACTAGCCACATCTAGAGAAAGCTATGGCGAATCACCTATGGCAACATCCACACAATCACACCACCATGCCCTCTTGCTAGCTTCACCCACAAAAAGTATGGATTGGGCCGGAGCCTCCCTTAAACTATATCAGCATGCAAACCAGAGGCTTCTTATTCAGCACTACTGGCATTTTCACCAACTTGTTTTTCACATGGACCGTTCACTTGTCAGATATTTACATGGGAAACACTTCCATATGCACTGGCTTCTGATTTGGACAAGAAAAATAAGGCTCTCTCTGTCATAACATGGGCTGTGTTCAGACATAACAAAAGGGGTACCTTGGAGAGACATTATGTGGCCCTCATGTTCCCAACCTTTCTCTAGTGTACCTTTTCTAGCATAGAAAGTTGATGAGATGGGAGAGAGGCAGAGTGATGTCTGAACAATCCCACTCAAAGCCTTTTTACTGCTTTTAAACACGCTTTTAATATTTTGCTTTTGAACTTCCATTATTATGCTTGCTTTTGTCCTTATCTTTTGTATACTGTCTTTGCCTTTTCAAAGAAAGGTAGTAAAAAAGCCTAAACAAAAACAAATATCCGCATTCATATTCAGCAACTTAGTGTCTGATGAACAGGAAATGATTTGGGATCTCCACTGCAAAAGAAAGACAGTGTATATATGCTGGATATATAAGTGACCCTTTAAGAACTGTATGCTATAGACTGTTGTTTACTCATCTTGAAAAATAATGGCTGCTAACTTAAGGGGTGTCCAGTAGCTCTGGAATATGTTTAGGATTGCAGACCAGAAATATCAGAGTGGTTCGTATACTATCTTAGGGCCTTTCTGCACTGGGCCTTATTCCAGATTATATCATGGAATAGGGACCTTCTGTCTGCATGCTATAGTCCCAAGTGTGGTCTGTCATAGACTGCACCAGCATATGAAAGGCAAAACTTTAATCTGGAATATAATCCAGAATAAGGCCCTGTACAGGAAGGGCCTTTGTTTTAAACAGAAAGACAAATAAGAAATAATTGTCATGGTGCTTATCATATGGAATCCAGACCGGAGTCCTGCATCTCTAACCACTGTACAGCTGATGTGATTTGAGTTTGTGTAGCTTTATAAAGGAGTGGCTGTAGATCAGCATTACAGCATCTGTTTTGAATTCAAAAGCTCTCAAGTTCCATCTCTGATGTCTCATAAAGAAAGTAAGGGAAAACCACTTCAAGAAAACTGTGTGGAAGTGGACTGCCAGTAGTGTACATATTTGGAAGCTTCTAATAAAAGGATACCTCCTTAACAAAAAAAGTCTCCTCTTATACAGAATTACAAATATAAGAACTCTGACCTGGGCTGCATCCAGGCAGGGGTTGAAAAGTGCAATTCTGGTGTAGCTATATTGGGATTGCCACACAGATTTGTTTGTTTGTTTATATTTTTATCCTGCCCTATACCCAGGGTCTCCGGGCAGGTGACATTTAAAAACAAACCTTATTAAAATAATATGCATTAAAACAACAGCATCTGCAAGTGGGAAGGGAAAAGTGTATGCTCATTTAACTGAAGGCCAGGGCAAAGAGGTGCAAGACTTCACTGCCTTCTAAATGTGTACAATGAAAGTGATAGATGCCTTCTAAATGAGATGCGTTGTACACTTTGTAGACCAGTGGTTCTCAACTTGTAGGTCTACTCTTTCACAGGGGTCGTCTGAGACCATCGGAAAATACTATGCTTTAATTATGTTCCATTTGTAACAATGAAAATACATCCTGCATGTCAGATATTTACATTACGATTAATAACAGTAGCAAAATTACAGTTATGAAGTAGCAACGAAAATAATTTTATGGTTGGGGGTTAGGGTTAGGGATATGGTTAGTGTTAGGTTGGGGCTATGGATAGGAATAGGGATAGGGATAGGGATAGTTAGGTTGGGGTTAGGGTTAGGGATAAGGTTAGGGCTAGGGCTAGGTTGGGGGTCACCACAACATGAGGAACTGTATTAAAGGGTTGCGGCATTAGGAAGGTTGAGAATACCGCCCTAGCCTAGGAGCCACCACTGAGAAGGCCCTCACCCTGGTGCCAACCCTTTTTGCTGCTGAGGGTAGTGGGACAACAAGGAGGGCGCCCCTCCAGATCATAAGGCAGGGGCACATCTGGAATTATGGTGCTCCCTAGAGAGAGCATCTAGCCCGTTGATGGCCAACCTATGACACGCGTGTCATAGGTGACACGCCAAGCCCTTTTGGGTGACACACCTGGTCACCCTGGCACCTGGGCGTGTAGTGCTTGATTGTTCTTAAAGTGTACGAAATATCAACTTTCAATTGAAGATTTAGCAAATGTAAAGAATTATTTGTTTTTGCTTTTAGCAAAATACATATATCAAAAATATAACTTTTTTACTAGAGCTACAAATATCACAAAATTATGGATATTTCTAAATGTGACACAGCACCCGAGTTAAGCTAGGTTTTCTTGCGAATTTTGACACACTGAGCTCAAAAGGTTCGCCATCACTGATCTAGCCTATTCTGGAAGCCTGTTTTGCCCTGCCTTGACCCAACGGAGCTCCTCTCTCGTAGATCCGTGTTAAAAGTTTGCTTAGTCATGTGCAGAGGCAGCGCCAGGACCCCAAGCCGCAGCCCTTCCCGAAGCCATTGTCCCCCATAAGCCATCGTGCTTGCTTCCAACTGTGCAAAGAACTACACGGCCTTAACTTGCATTCACTTGCCCACCTACCTCCTTCCCTCCCTCCCCTTCCCTACGTGGCTTTGCTCCACGCCCGTCCACCCTCCTGCCTGCCCGCAGGCACCCACCTGCACCTCCGTCTCCGGCGGCCACTCCGTATTGATGAGCAGATCATAGAGAATGTTCTCCTCTTCCAGATCGATGTCCTTCCCAGAAACCGGCTCCGGTCGCTTGCCACTGCCGCTGTTCCCCTGCACTCCCATTGCCACCTCTTCTGATCCAGCAGCAGCAGCCATGATCGCTCAGGCAGACAGCCCGGCTGCTAGGCTGCTCTAGCGGCTACGGCGCCCTGTAGTGGCCAAAACTTCTCCCGAAAGGCGGTGCTCTGTGCTCCCCAGCGAGCCTCTCGGGGTAGTTTTAATCCCCTGTTCTACCAGCTAAATGGTTCCTTGACCGTGTCACACTTTTTATTTATTATTTGCATTTTTATCCCGCCCTGTAACCGAAAGGATCAGGGCAAATTGCAACATTTGAAACAAAAGTATAAACGCTAAAAGAATAAAAGTGACTGAAAAGTGGGGAGAGAAAAAGATATGTCCCCGTTTGTAAAAGATTTCAGTGAGATTTCAGGGCATTGTAAGGTATCTCTGCTGTCTTAGACTAGTGGTTAGGGAGCCGGACTCTTATCTGGGGATAGCGGATTCGATTCCACACTCCTCCATGAAGCTAGCTGGGTGACCTTGGGCTAGTCACAGCTCTCTTCTGAGCTCTCACAGCCCTACCCATCTCACAGAGTGTCTGTTGTGGGGAGAACAGAGGGCTTGTCAGCCGCTTTGAGTCCCCTTAAATGGGGGAGAAAAGCAAGATAGAAAAGCCAACTCTTCTTCCTCCATGAAGCCAGCTGGGTTACCTTGGGCTAGTCACAGCTCCTTTTCTGAGCTCTCCCTGCCCCACCCGCCTCACAGGGTGTCTGTTGTGGGGAAAGCTTTGTTAGCTGCCTTGAGACCCCTTAAATGGAAAAAACTGGGTAGAAAAGCCAACTCTTCTTCTTCCTCCATGAAGCCAACTGGGTGACCTTGGGTGAGTCACAGCTCCCTTTCTGAGCTCTCATAACGAGTCTCCCGCCTTCCCACCCCATCTTCACCCGAGCTGGCCCACCCCATGGTTGGGGATCTCCACAACATGAGGAACTGCATTAAGGGGCGGCAGCATTAGGAAGGTTGCGAACCACTGGAGCCATGATTGGATCATGACCTTCAGAGCCATGATTTGGATCCCATCTGAAAACACTGACCTTACTGGGCAATGACCAAGCTACTTAAATGCACGGGATGCCATATTTATTATTTTCCTTTATAAAATGCTTCGCCTCAGGACTGAAACAGGAATATGGAAAGGAAGTAACTTTAAGCAGTTTCTTTCAAAGCAGTTTCAAGTATCTCCAGTGCTGTTGTCTCCAGGATAAAACACAAGACCTTGGATGTTTATGCCTTGCTGTTATTATTAATAGCTACATGACAAATACAAGGAACTAGACCTTCTACACGTAATGATAAAACATTAATCTGCTAAATTTCTCTTCCTTCACTTCCTGATCACATCCAGCAGGTTAAGGCAGCCGGGGTCTTCTAGAAGAGAATGATTTGTTGAATTTAAATCTACAAATCAAGGGGACATAGCTAAGGTTTTAATTGCGGTGTCTTGGAATGAGCCTGAAGCGAAGCCCAGGCAAGTTTAGACGCTGCAGTGTAGATTAATATAAGCAAGTGGATCCACTCTGTGACAGAAGGAAGGAAACAGGTGTTTGTGTATAAGAAAAAAACATTGATCCATGTGGCTCAAGGGATTTCATACAGCCTTCAGCTAAAACTTAAATAGCAATGACAGAGTCTGCATATTTAATTTAAAGGTAGTTTTTCCATCACATTTAAATTGCTATTAAGAAGACTGTGTTTGGGGGATTAAAGTGTCATGGTCCTCACTTAACGATGATCCTTTCTGCAGTGCCAAAAAAAAAGATGAGCACACACATTTGCTTAACATCTGCTGCCTATGCTGCTTTAAATCAGAAAGCACGCATTTCAAATTAGCTACTATAATATAAATAGCGCGCAAGACTTGTGGAAACCTCTGAGCTAACCTTCTTGTGGATAGACAGAGTTACCTTAGTCCCTGCTTTTCTTACTTCTCACCTTTAAATGAGACTGCACTTTCCGCACTGCATAAAGTTAACTCCCTAACAGTTATCCGACATATTTGAGACATGCTTTTTCTACATTTTAATTTGAATATCTTGTATGGTGCACTGGTTCCACAAAGGAAGCCACATGTTCAATGAAACAATAGCCCTTAATTTGTGAATCAGTACACAATGGTTTGTGCTGCATTAGTGACAGCAGGCTGTCTTAAACGGCAATTCTGTATGTGAAACTCCAAGCATATGGAGATTGTCCTCTTGCATTAACTACAACTCATCCAAGGGGACTCCATTCAAGGGAGTGTTTTATGAGAACTACCACGCCCCTTAATACACAAGCAGCAATAGCCAGAGCAGCTTTGTGGGCAGCAAAATCCAATAGCTCAAACTGGATGACTCACCAGGAGGCTTTTCACCCTGGTGCAAACTAAGGATGGGTAATATGGACATCCCTAAATAGGTTCAGAAATAGCGTTGGTAGAACAAAAAAAAAATCTTGCTAAATTGAATTATTTAGAAGACTCTTCCATTATATGTGATTGTGGTGCTGAACAAACAACCCAATATCTGCATTCCTGTCCAAAATGCCCTGTCTTATGTACGATGGAGGAACTACTTAAATGCCATAGATAATGCAGTCGCTGTTGCTACTTTTTGGTCAAAAATTATTTATCTTTTTTTGTGCTTATTTTATCAGCACTCTTTTATTCAGTTTTCAATGTTTTATTAATCTGAATGTTGTTTTTAAACTAATGTATACATTGTCCTGTTTACGGCTTGTTTAGCTGAATGTGATACTTTTGACAAATAAAAAGTGCAGCTCCCACGATCCTTAGCAACACAATCAATGGAAACTGTAGTTAAGGTTCTCTTTTAAAAAAAGGGTGGTATCAGATTTTTTTAACCTGAACTGCATAAATCCAATGGATTTCGAGTTTCAACATATAACTTTTTTTAAGAGTTAAGTCTCATTTCATTCATAAGATTTTGGTTGCACCTAGGAAGCATGTGTCACCGGGCTTACTTCAAAGAAAACCACAAGCAATACGATGTCTATTTGGCTAGAGAGAAACCCCATTGATTTCAACGGGGCTTACTTCTGAGTATACCCGTAAATGGTGCTTCTATTGCGCTGAAGTTAACCGTCCAGCGTTTCTCCAGATAGGAGGGAAGGAGGGGGGACATATTAAGAGCGAACGCCAAAAGAAAAGGACCACGGTAGGGGAAGCCGAGGGCAATGAACAAGCCATCGAAGAATGGGAAATAGTCACTGGCAGAAGGACGAAACTGCCGCCTGCCACACTTAGGCATCACTACTATTAGCGCTATGATGCCATCTTGCCATTCAACGCGGACCGGACTCTGGCCGGAACTTTAGTTGAACGGTTGCTGGGTGCAGCCCGGAGGACTAAAGCGGGGCTCTCCCAATTGCGCATGCGCCCGGCCCTAGTGACGACGACCGAGAGAGCGTGGCTGCTGCTGCTGCTTGAGTTCGCCTAGGCGGCGATTGGGGGGGGCAGGAGGCAGAGATGGCGGCTTTCTCAGGTATGCGGGTCCCCGCTGGGGAGCAATGAAGCGGGACAGGTTTCCTTTCGGGCGTGGAGGGGAGGAATTAGAGGTGAAGGGGAGTTTGGAGTGGGATGGGCTGCAACGGGAGTGGGGGTACTTTCCGGAGAAAGACCGAGGGAAGCGCTCGGCCCTTGGAGAGTCGCCAAGTGTAGTATAAAGATCGTTGCTGCCTATGGGAAACTGAAGGGGGGGGGGAACCATGGAAGGCCAGGCGGACAGTGGAAGTCAAGCTGACCAAGGAGACGGTGTGTGTCTTTGTGTATACGTATGTATGTGTGTATGTGTATATGTATGTGCGTATATGGGTATGTACGTATGTGTATATGTATGTGCGTATATGGGTATGTACGTATGCGGGTATGTATACGTGTGTGTTTATGGATGTATGTATGTGTATGTGTGTATGTATTTTCAGAAATTTATATCCCACCCTTCACTGAAATGAATTGAACTTTATTGATTAGCCATTTGACCATATCAGGTTTACAAAAGATAAAATCATATAAAACATACAAGGTTAAAATTAAAAAAATAAAATAAAATGAAATATATCATTTGTCCCCATCGCCCTTACAAGGCACCCCATTCAATTCAGTGAATGATTTCCTAGGTTGGGCAGCCTTAACGAAAAACAAAGCTACCCTATATGTCACCAAATGGTCCCAGGGCAGGTTACAATAAGAATAAAACATTAGAGAAATTAGCTGTGCTGAGAAATGGGGACAGGGCCTTCTCAGCTGTGGCACCCCACTTATGGCATGCCCTTCCTCTGGAAGCCCAGTTAGCACCTATCCTTCTAACTTTTAGGCACTAAGTAAAGACCTGGCTTTTTATTAAGGCCTTTGGGCACTAATTCACTCTAGCAGTATTTTAACTTTTTTAACTATTTATGCTGTTTAATACTGTTTTCATGGGGTATGTATTTGTATGGTGTGTTTTTATGAGCCGCCCAGAGATCTTGGGATGTGGGGCGGGATAAAATATTTTAATTAACATTGTTTTTAATTATGTTTTATTTGTCCCTCCTTCCGACCCCCAAATCTCCCTTCTGATAGGACAGCGCCCTGAGGAAGTTAATTAAACAGCAAAAGCCTGGGTGAAAAGATATGTTTTCACCAAGCGCCAAAAATTATACAGTGTAGGCACCTGGTGAACCTCAAGGGGGAGGCTGTTCCAGAGTCTAGGAGCCACCACAGAAAAGGCCCTCTTGCACGCACCTATGCCTCATACCTCTACAAGAAGGACCACTCCTTGAGATCTCAGTGCAAGGGCAGGTCTGTATGACGCCAAATGAGCCACTGAAGCCAGGTTCCCATTGTAAGCTGGTGGCGTTATAGAGGAGAGATCAGCAGCACTAGGGCTGAATCTGTCAGTCCAAGTTAGTGGCTCCACAGAGGCCCAATAACATTGAAAAAGTCCAGCATTGCATGTGTAAAGGGAAAAGTGTGCTGTAAAAAAAAAAAGTCATGTAAGGAACAATTGTAGAATCTGAGAATGTATCCCCATCACTGCTCAGTGGAAGAATCTGCTAAGCCATCTGTAACAGCTGACTTACCCATCTTCTACTTGAAAATCTCCAGTGAATGGGAACTCATGGATGTATGATGCAGCCTAATCACCAGTTCTTACAGTTAGGAAATTTCTCCTAATATTTAGTCTGAATCCTTTTTTGAATTTGTCTCTTTGGGTCTAATACCTTCCCTCCAGAAGGGCAGGATGTGTCTGACTGCTCATATATGTAGTGACTGCTTACATGTTTGTAAACAGATCATATTTGATATCAGCACTTCCATTTTGCAAGCTAAACATGACTAGCTCTGTCAGCCGTTCCTTGTGGGATGTTTCCAGAAATCTTGTTCTGTATCCTGTAGCAGTCATCTGGACCTATACCAGGTTTACAGTGCCATTTTTAAAATAAGGTGCCCAAAACTGGATATAGTACGGGTATCCATGTGTGATCTGGCCCTGGCTGAATATATTAAAACATATAAGGACTCCAGCTGTTTTAATAATTGGATCTGTTATTGTTTCATTCTTCTTTACCCTATACTGTGTATTGTGCTTTTTCATTATGCAGTTTATTTTAAGTTTTTTCTATGTTGTTTACAGTGTATGCTTGATGATTTTATGTTTTGAATGGAACTTTTTGTTGTTTTTTTGTTTGTGACCACCTTGGGCTTTTTTTTTTGAAAGGTGGCATATAAATACAAATACAAGTCATGTTGGAGCAAACTTACATATTGTAACTTTATGGAACTTCTTGAGGTGCTGAAGTGCAAAATAGTCTTTATTAAAATAAAATTATTACTAAATGAATTAAAAAAACCAGATTCTACATCACAGTTAACACTGTAGGAACCAAAGAAGTTTTCTAATAAGTACGTTATACTGACGGGCATTAACGGACACCTTATCTCAGTAATATTCCAGCAGAGCAGTGAAGAGCATAATTAGACCAAAAAAGATACACTAAAAAGAGGGCCTTTCCCTTACCTTTCAAAATTGGTGATGATTAAATATAAAACAAGAATTGATGAATTCATTATCTTTATATTTCAGTCCTTTTGCTTAAGTGGTAATTTTCCATTAGAAAGAATCTTAAATAGAGGCGTAAATGGAAAACTTTCTGCTTACAAGTATTGCTGGTCTAATATACAATCTACTCGGTTCCAAGTATTGCTGGTCAAAGCACCTATCCATGCTTGGCCTTATTCTGAAATATATCTTGGTAAAGGTGCCTTCTGTCCGTGTGCTAGAGTGGACTATGGCAGGCCCCAGGTTAGGCCTGTCATAGTCTGTATTGGCATATGGACAAGAAACCCCAATCTAGAAATATATTCCAGAATAAGACCAAGTGCAGAAAGGGCATAGATATTCAATCTACTAGTATACATGTTCTAATCTTGAAGACTTCAATTAATTGGCTGCTGTGGTTAGAATGCTTCCATGCAACTTGTATTTTATTTTTGAAGGCTTGTCTAATTCCAAAGCATTTAGGCAACATCAGCAAGATTCCTTGTTTTCCTTCCTACTAGATTTCCAGTCTTTCTTCCCACCACATTGAGAAGTGAAAGTAGCTACTTTTGTTTGTCAGCCTAATATATTTAGGGGAGAGGAAGTGTATATTCTTATTCAATAACATTGTGAAGTTCAGAAGCTTTTCTTTGTGGACTAATTGTGCTAGTAGACAAATGAGATTAATTAATCTCTATTGCACTGGAAGTCAACTGGCATTGGACAGAGAAGTCTGATCAGCTTGTGTAAAATATGCGTGGATGACTTGGTAATAACTCAAAACATAGAAAGCATGGATAGTGTTTTTTTTTAATTAAACAAAGGAGGCACCGTGAGGTGTTTGAAGGAGAGCTAGAATGTAGAGGGGGCGGTTGGCTCTCTTTGACATTGAGATATGTAGAAAGAATTGAGGAATTTGAGACAAGATAAAACATTTGATAAAGTCGCCACATGCCAAAAGAACCCAAGGATTTAATGACCAGAAATATTGTAAGAAAAACTAAAGATGTTCCCTAGAGGAACATCAAAAACCTTCCAGAAAAAAAGGCAGAGGGTTTGATAAGGAAGGATGAGAACAAAGTACATCTTCGAATGAATGAATGAATTCTATTCATACAGTCACTGACCAGAGTCAGAATATACAAAAGTACATAAGTATTTCTTGCTGTATTTAATATTAGTGTATAAATATGGCTTAAAAAGGAAAGTTTTCCTGTACAACACTGTAATGGTAAAATTTAAAATACATGCCGTTTATCAACATTGCTAGTTTTTTACAATCTTATCCATTAAGTATAGTTAGTCTTGTTCTTAATTTAATTGCTCTCAAACACAACTTGGCTACATTTAAAGTTCTGATTGTTTTGTAGTAAATGTTTCAGACAGTGTTTTTCTACTTTTGACTAAAATTCAGGACCCAGTAGGGGTAATAAAGGTTGCACATGCCTCCTTGTTAAAGTGACAGCATAATACAGTGTGAAAAACATCTGTCTGATTCAGTCCACGTGGGCAGATTTGTTCAGAATAAGGAAGCCTTTGAATCTGCCCTGAAGGAGGGCCAAGAGTAGTACATTAAGGGTGTTTTTCCACTGTCACTAAAAGTACCCATTAAGTACCCATTAATGAGTATATAATGGCATTTTTTACCCATTAATGGGTACTTAATGGGTACTTCTAGTGACAGTGGAAAAACACCCTTAATGTACTACTCTTGGCCCTCCTTCAAGGCAGATTCAAAGGCTTCCTTATTCTGAACGAATCTGCCCACGTGGACTGAATCAGACAGATGTTTTTCACACTATATTATGCTGTCAGGGTGAAAGCCTTTCTTTACTTAGGGATGTACAGTTTGTGTAAGTAGCTTGCTGGGGTGAGAAGCTTTGCCTTTTTGTTTATAGTTGGATAGCTAGCTGCATCACTCAGATGCTCTTGAAAATCCATGTCCCACAGTCTTTGTTTGACAGTGTCCTTAGCTCCCTCTAATGCTAGCAGGACCTCTGGGGAAAGTCCTGTACTTCTTAGCTTCTCCTGCAGTGTCAGTTTTCATTTTGTTTGAAAGCCAAGTATCTTTTGATTTTGAATGAAGGAGCAAAATCAGGAATATTAAAGGATTACCAGCCTCTAAAATCAACTATATCAATGATTATTTCACTGATAAAAGTGAAAGGTACGTACTGAAATGATGCTACTATTTTTTCATGGTGAGCATCTCTAGATGAAAAATAAGCATAGGCAAAGATTTTTTTTAAAGCACAATTTAAGAGTCAGTATGATCTGTATGGCATCTGTGACTTTAAAACAACAGCTGGTGAGATTCAGAATATACAATTTCTTGTCCATTGTGAAGGGTAAAGGAAGGTTCAAGATTAAAGGGGAAGCACTCCAGATCTTCTGTCTGAATTAAGAGAAAGTAGTGTGCCTGAGACAGGAAAGATACAAAGAATATCTAGGAAACATGAAACATTAGGAAAAAAGACTTTACGCATGTTAAGAATAATGTGTAGGAAATCAATACTAAAAGCTTAATACTAGTGAGAAAAAAGCATGCAAGATCAGTGAAAGACCTTGGAGGCAGTGTACGTTCAGAAGTTGCAGCTCACAGTTAAAAAAGAATAAAAGACTTAAGCTTTAAAATACAAATTTTAAAAAAGCAAAATACTTATGCGTCAAGGTGGACTCAATGACTTTGATTTGATTTCTGGCATATACCGTAAGTGTCTTTGTAGCCTTATCCAATACTGGTAGCAACACTTCAGACTGGAACATTTACTGGATGCTTTTGTTGGTTGCACAATAAAAAGAGGTATTTTATCTCATTTTGCTTCCTTTTTAAAACATTTTTTAAGAGAAATTCTCACCTAAAAAAGAACGCTGAATATTTTTCCTAAGTATTCAATTACCGTACTTTTCTGTTCTGTCAAGACAGCTCAGTGGTAAAATTGTTCCTAATGCTGCTTTGCTGTACAGCGCTAATAAGGTGTAAAACTCCCTTTTGCTGAATGTCTTATCAGGAAGAAATATGTTGCTTACTGTTCATTTTATTGTCAATTCTTTGTAAGTTCCTGGGTACAACATCAAAGTGTTATATTACGTTATTTCCAAACTCTGGTTCATGTAGAAATGAAGCTTTTGCTACAAAGCAACAACTAACATTTGCATAATGAAGATCATTGTTGCCATCTAATAAGTAACAACATTTTCCAGTGATTCAAGCAGGGAAATTTTATAAAAGGGCCTCTCACTTTTCAGGTATCAAGATATTTTATTTCTGTGGAGTTAACAATTTTTATGGACTTGTTTCTCAGGGTGTCCTTTAATTCTGAAAAATCTCAGTGCTTCTAGAGATGACAGGGGACTCTTCCAGAACTCATACTCAAACTGGAGAACTTAGATAGCATGACATGCAATAATAATGTTTAAAAATATCACTAATGAAATGACTGTGAAATGACTCAATAAAATTCAAAAGATGTGAATTTTAATGTGACTGAATACCTTTGTGGACTTCTGCTAATTTTAATGCATTGTTCATATGAGGTAGAAGTAATTGGGCATAAAGTTTGGTCTTAAAAGCAATAAAACCACTTTCAAAAATTTAACGTTTCTGTTCCCGCTACTTCACATATATAATGGCCACAGAATACTAATTCTCTTTGGGTTTCATTCATTTGCAGAGCTGGGTGTTATGCCAGAGATAGCTCAAGCAGTAGAGGAGCTTGATTGGCTGTAAGTATTATTTGCTTTTTATCTATAGTCTTTCAGACTGATTTGTAACAAAATGAATTGCTATCCTAGAAGACTTTCTATATGTCAGTGAAAGGTACTTACTGAAATGATGCTACTATTGTTTCATGGTGAGCATCTCCAGATGAAAAATAAGCATAGGCAAACATGTCTATATTTTTATTGTCCCTGCATAACTGGAATTATTTTCTGCATTATTGCTTTGTGAAACTGAAAAGCCTGATACAACATGAAAAATACTGTCAGTAAATGCTGTAAAAGGTTCGCCTTTTTCTTGTAGACTTCCTACAGATATCCAAGCGGAATCCATCCCACTGATTCTGGGAGGTGGCGATGTGCTCATGGTATGTACCAGCACAATTTGACTTACGCAGTAACTTCATACGTTTGTGTGCTAGGACTGAGAAGAAAGGGGCTTTTTGGTGAAGTTTCTATGCAGTTTGTTCATTTGGTTGGTCAGAGCCAAAAGTTGCTGTTCTACCACGTTCTCTGCGGCCACAGTCCCAAGTCACACGCTGTCACCTTGGAATTCTATCCTCTAGCTTCACTTTATGTGCAACATGGTCATGTATGAATTAATTTGGAAGTAAATCAGTTATTTCAATAGTATGATTCCTCAGAAAATCTAACATACCGGTATTTTCCGGCGTATAAGATGACCCCCAACTTTCCAGTTAAAATATAGAGTTTGGGATATACTCGCTGTATAAGAAGACAACACCTGGTGTATAAGATGACCCCTGACTTTTGAGAAGATTTTCCTGGGTTAAAAAGTAGTCTTATACGCCAGAAGATACAGTACTTGCATTTACAGTTTTAATTGGGTTTTTTTAAAAAAATGTGTTTAAGTCCAATCTTCTGCAAAGTAAATGATGCCCAGGGCACCAATCTACATGAAGAATCCTCTTTGAAAGTTCTCTTCTAAATCCTTCATATGTATAGTAAATTATACCTTAGCTGCATCCCTAAGGGGGCAAAATAAATAGAATGCATACCTGCGTAATGGAAGAAGAAGAGTTGTCACAGCCTAGGCTGTTTATACAGTGCTTTTAAATTTTGCCTCTCATATTTTAATTGCAAGAAAGGATTCAAGTTTTATATAAGTACTTAATAAAGAAAGGGCTGTCCGTAGCTCAGCAGTAAAATAATTCTGTGGAAAGAAGGTTTGTAGGTTCAATTATCAGCGTTTCGTAGAAGAAAATAATGGCAAACTGCTTCTGTGTCTAAGAAAGCTGTGGAGATGCAGAAGAAGAAAAAGAAGAAGAGTTGGCTTTACTACCCTGCTTTTCTCAACCATTTAAGGGGACTCAAAGCAGCTGACAAAGCTTTCTATTCTTCTCCCCACTAAAGAACACCCTGTGAGGTAGGTGGGACTGTGAGAGCTCAGAAGACAGCTGTATCTAGCCCAAGGTCACCCAGCTGGCTTTGTGGAGGAGTGCAGAGTCAAACCCGGTATTCCCAGATAAGAGTCTGGCTCCCTAACCACTAGCCCAAACTGGCTCATTAAGAGCTGGCCAATACTCAGTGATACCTAACAAGACTAGGAAAAGGAAAAACTACTCTGTCTTGAAGGGGAATCTTCCAGGATGAGGATGATTTTTGTTTTAGCAGACTTCCGTAATAAGAGGGTTTGCATTGGCGATGCTGCTGTAGCTGAAGAACATCTTTTTCCCAATTATACTGTGACTACCTCCAGGCGTCTTTTTTAACCTGCTATTTAATAACATTCTAGAATAATCTGCTTCCAAAATCGTTGCCCAGAGAGCAGGGGCAGATGTAGGCACTTAACAGTCTAGATGCCTGCTCCTGTGATGGTGAAATGTGTACATCTGGATATTTTGACAGCACATAATACCCAGAAGTGTGCAGTCGCCACCCCCATGCATGGCGACCATTCCTGGGATGGTGAATTGTGCAAGTAGACTTCCAGTCTAGATAAGAGGGAGTTAATTTTCCCTCAGTAACTTTATTGTGGGATTTCACTCTGGGTTGCAAGTTGATTTTCCTGCAATACAGTCCTTGCAGAATTTCATTTTTATATCCTGGGACTATGTTGGGATTGCCATGGACACGTGTGGGTTTTACACCTTGTCTGAATGTGCCTTAAGTCTAGCGACTCAATTGGTCCTTCCCTTCCACCAGCAGTCATGGTTGTCAGCAGGATCTGCACAAAGGAGTAGCAAGAGGGGTTGTCTTCCTTATCCAGAGCCTGTTTGGGCTGATTGGTGTTGCTGCTCATTGGTACCCATGGTTCTGTTCCATACAGTTTTAGAATATAGCATCACAACTTTGTGATTATACAGTTACCTTTGCTTCTCCTATTTCACTGCTATATCGTATCTAATTTCTCTCCAGGCTGCAGAAACTGGGAGTGGGAAAACTGGGGTAAGTAAAATGTCCATTTCTTTATGTTAAATAATTTTTGGTCATGCAATACATTTGGATTGTGGTTGATTTTGATAGACATTTCATGCGCTACAGTGATTAGCAGCTTACGCTGAATATTAAGTCAAATATTGACATTGCGGTACTTGACTAGTGAGCCCAGGTTTAGCTTGTCTCATGTTTAGTCAAAAGCAGCTTATACCTGAAGGCTAAAAGAAATCAATAGTTCAAATATATGCTAACAGGCAACTTTGCATTTCAGGCATTCAGCATTCCTGTTATCCAGATTGTTTATGAAACTCTAAAAGATCAACAGGAAGGCAAAAAGGGGAAAACGACTATAAAAACTGGAGGAGGAGGTAAACCTTCTATTTGTATCTGTTAAAACACTTACTGTTGCTACTCAGACATTAAGACATTGTATTATCTGTGGATGAAGCGATAGTTTCCTTTCTTCTTCTCCCTGAAGCTTGCCGCATACCTTTCTTAGAGGATCCAACTTCTTGCAGCAGATAGACATAGTCCAGAAAGAAAGAACTGGAGGAGGGTCACATTGTACCTCGTCTTGGCTGTCACTATTTACTATCTAATATAAACTGATATTGATAAACTTCAATATCAAACTCATCAGCTGTTCCCAAACCAAACAGCTTGCGTATTCATCTTAAATTTTAAGAATGTGTGCATTAAGTGATCTAAATACTTGATTTGAATGTTTACTGCTTAAAAACTTCTGCAGTACTGGAATTGCACCAATGTTCTACAAACTGAATAAACAACTTTACAGAGGCGTTGGCTGTTCTGTGTTTGGACTAAATATGCATGCACATTTGTGGAGAGGAGCTTCAATTTCAAAAGCAACTCATGCCCTATTAGATTTCATCTTATGCGCCACCCACCAGATTATTGTCCAAGGGCAAAAAAACCATTGAGGCTATTACCATAAACAACTGGTATAAAAAATTGGGGCAGATAGCTAATTTAGAAAAAATAAATAAAAGGCTTCTGTTTAAAAATGCCATTCTTAGATTCAGCTCCATTGCGTTCGGACTCAGTTATCCCTACAATTTTGCATTTTTGGAGGGAACAGGTGAGAGTCACAATATGGTGTGTGTGTGTCCCCCTTCCTGGTCCGCCGATGAGGGCTGCATGTGCAAAACATCACAAGCGCAGGAGTAGGCCTTCCTCCTTATCCCTTTTTTTTAATCACTCAAACCATTGGGGTGCGTTTTTCTATTTCTCCGCCTCAGCTTGTTCTTTTCTTTCTGCTTTTGACCCTCTATCAGTTTAGTTTTCCTGTCAGTTCTTTCTCCTGTGCCTTTGTCTTCCATTTCTCATTCTTCCCTTAAAAAGAAAAATCTTCACCTTTCCCTCTCACTCCTTTGTGTCACCCCAAAACTCATTGCCACCACACTTCCGATTTTGGTTGTTCTTTGGTTATGTTGCTTGAAAGTTTTCATTATATTACTAAAAAATGCCTTAAATTATTATTATTGTAATATTATTATTATTAATAATAATAAAAATACTATTTGGCTTAATAGATGCATATATTATTCCTCCTCAATGGGTGTTTTTCCACTGTCACTAGACGTACCCATTAAGTACCCATTAATGGGTACAAAAATGCCATTACGTACCCATTAATTGGTACTTAATGGGTACTTTTAGTGACAGTGGAAAAACACCCAATGTGTGATAAATTGAAGAGTTCACTGTGTCCAAATTCAGGTGTACAAACCATTCCTGATCATCCCTCAGATTGACCATCTGTGCCTCCCACTCTCTTGTAGTCCAAATTAAATTGAAGGCAGATTCCTCCAGATTACATTAAGAACTCACACTGATTTCCATGCCACCCAGATCTCCCACAGCTGGTTCTGACCTTTGCTTGTGGCTTTTCACGGTTCTATATTCCTGAGCACCAAAAATGAGGGAGTTTATAAATCAGATTCCAGTTCTCTTAAATATGTTCAGAATCGTAGACCCTGGCTTGGTTTTGCAAATTTTTATGGTTTTGAGTTTCACCAAGAGATAAGAGAGTCATGAAATGACTTAACAAAAATCTGTTCTGCTAGAGAGAAATTCAGCTGGGATCTGTAAAGCTATGGCTTCACTTTATTTTTACCTAATGGTAGTAATTGAAAAATAATTGAGATGTAAAGACTAATCATGTGTATTTTTAAGGGTCCTTTAAGACTATATAACGTGTAACATTACTAATATATGTCATTCCATTAGAATGGCGTCCCTAGTCATGCAGTTCAAGACTAATGTGGTTTGAATAAATTAGTTCTGTGCAGTTTTGCTTATGCACAAGGAGGGAATTCCGACATCCCTCATTATGATACTAAGCAGCACCAAATTGTGTCATATTCAGTAGCAGACAGTGACTTGTTACATGCAGTTTTCAGGATTTGAACCAACACATAATAAGAAAGGATAGCATATGAGATTACCGAACCACAAAAATCGTAGTTATAACTGTGTGAACAGTGCAAATGTATTTACAGCATCTCGCACCTGTATTTCTTAGTGATCGTGAGCACATCTTTTGGTTCAGCAAAGAAATTCTGTGGTGTGTCAGAAGGATTATCTTGCCAAAGATTGGAGCTCTCTCCTTTTCTCCCTCTTTCTCTCAATAGTTCTCAACAAGTGGCAGATGAATCCATATGACAGAGGGTCTGCATTTGGTAAGATCTTTATTAACTTCTGTAATGATGAAACATTAGCTTAGTACTTACACAATTGAAAATCCAAGCCCGAAGTTGTTTCTTAGCATCACTAAATAAAACCTTGTGGCCTGCATCAGAGAGTTAGTGCCATTCTATCATTAGCGGAAGGAAGAGCAACATAGAGATACAAGCAACAAAGCTTCAAGATATTGCTACATGAGCTTCTAGTACAGCAGGCTTTAGCTGACAGAGAATGAAAGATGGGGTCAGTCTGGCTTCGTTCTAATATATAAGCATTCCAAGTTTTGAGCTGTACTGTAGATGGATATGTAGTGAGCAGTTCAGAGGAAGTAAAACAGAATGCGGCAGAACTGCTTTGAAAGAACCACAGTGTATATTTTATGTAAGATGGCTTGTTGTGACTTTGGCTTTTGGTATATATATAAATTTGCATAGTTTTATGACCTAAACGCTTTACAATCTGCCAGCAATAGTATGTTGTATGAGAATTGTGTATATTTTATTTATTTATTTGCAACTCTAGTGTAAATGTTATATTTTGTTACAGTGAGCTTGTTACAGCAAGCGATTTTAAAATGATTTCTCTTGTTCAGCTATTGGGTCTGATGGTCTTTGCTGCCAGAGCAGAGAGATAAAGGAATGGCACGGCTGCCGATCCACTAAGGGTGTGACCAAAGGTAACCCAAACAATAACTGTGTTGCATGTAAATCTCACTAAAGTTTCTGAAATGCATATGATCTAGGTAAATATCTAAACTTTTGGCATGGTTTCAATGGAGATTTAGAAAACAGATGTTTCACTGTCAATGGTAGTCAGTACTATCTGATTGTCTAATTATTACCATAAGAGTAAGAAACTTTATGTCTGTATTGGCTTCTTTACAATCACACTGACATTGGTCATGTATATATTTAAACATTTTAGGAAAGTATTACTATGAAGTTTCGTGCCATGACCAAGGTTTATGCAGAGTTGGATGGTCCTCCATGCAGGCTTCCTTAGATTTGGGTGAGTAAAAGAAGAATTGACTTGAAATGTATGTAACCTACCAACAATCATCTGTAGTTCTTAGGTATCATGAACACACCTTTTGATTCAGCAAAGGAACTGTGAAGCTAAGGTTCAGGATGCTCTATGTCCAGGTTTAGGAATGAAAAGGGAAAACATAAAAAATGCTTCATCTGTCCATGTTACAATAAATGAACAATGTTCATTAGCAATGTTATCACCAAACTTACATGTATGCAAATAACATACTTTCAAGAAGTGTGAGGTGACTGAGGGCTCTTACTTTGCCTTCTCCACTCCCACCATTCCTGATCTTTCCTAATACGTTGCTGCATTTACACCTTTTTTAACATTTGCCTTTCTTTAGTCATTAGAAGAATCTGTTGTTTACCAGTAGTAAATATTATGTTATTGTAACGTTAACAATGAAGTTTAACACCAAGGCACCTACGGAAAAGTAGTCAAGGAGGCTTATTGTTTCTTTCCTTTGCAAAATCCATCCATATGAAGACAGGCAGAGCAAAAGGGAGTGCTTTTTGTGACAAGCCAAACCACCCTGTTTCTGCTCAGCCCAAATCATTAGTACACAAGGCAAAAACCTGTTTTGTTCTAGTTTCACAAATCAGTGAACATAATGCACAATAACATCCCTTTTTTTCATTTTTTCATTGATTATTTTATGGAAACTAAACCAAATTAGACACAAAAAGAAACATTTTCCACTGTGCTATGAAACATGTAATTTTGGCTTCCCTTCCAATGGTTTATTTTGGATTGTTTACAGATAATGTAATTTATATTGGTAGCCGAAAGCTGATTAATTGTGGTTTTGTTTTTTTTACTTTGGAAAGGCACTGACAAGTTTGGGTTTGGCTATGGTGGAACTGGAAAGAAATCTCACAACAAGCAGTTTGATAGTTATGGGGAGGTATGTATATGTGCTTTGAAGCATGCGAACAAAGGAAGTGAGGGACATACCGCCTAAAAGTTTTACTGAAATTCAACAGAATAAATTAGTTTAGATTAGCTTTATGTAAAAGTAAATTTTGGGATACAGTAGCCAGGAAAGACATCCATCCTTCTGCTCTTTACTAGGACGATAGTTTAACACCAGTTTTAGCTGGAGACACAGAGCTCACTGGAGGCATCCAGTTCATCAGCATTGTTTGATGTCCGCAGTGTGTGATGGTCCTCCATGCAGGCTTCACTTTTTGTTCCAGTGCAGAACAGATCTGATAAGTGGCCTGCTGCCATGCTGGAAACTGAAAACAGTTCTGAAAAACTGACACACAGCAGTGTCACATGCTTCTACATGTTCTCACATCCACTAGCCATCACTGACAGTAAGAATGCGCAGGGGGTTCAGACCTCATCCATGAACCCTGACAGTGAGTTTTGTGGCTGCTTTTATAGCAGCCTAGTAAGAAATAGAAGGGGGAAAGTGTTGGTAGTAAGCACATCATTGAATAGAAATTACTTAAGGTTTTAAGTTTATTAATAAATATAATATGGTTACTTTGTTCAAAGGAGGGTGTAAGATGACTCGTAATAATAAGAACAGGTATGCATAAGAACATGAAATATAGGTGATAGAGGTTCTTAAATTGCATTTTAATAAACTGTAAGTAACTAGATGAGATCTATTGAGTTCAACATTCAAACTTACCAACCTAAATTGCTTGCTGCTAATTTGAAAACTGAAGTTTGGATTTTGAAAAGTGCCACTGAAAAGAGATGATGATTTTTCTGACATTGTTCCTGCATCAAAGCCCTTTCTTCGGATTTCTTGTTGTGTATGAGAATTTAAAAAAAAAATTGCCAAAAGTTGCTTGTTCCCTGCTTCTGCTTTACAGCCAATCTCTTCTAGGAGGGGTTTCCTCCCTTCATGGGTGTTTTCCCACTGTCACTAAAAGTACCCATTAATGGGTACGTAATGGCATTTTTGTACCCATTAGTGGGTACTTAATGGGTACTTCCAGTGACGGTGGAAAAACACCCCAAAAGAACTATTGGCAGAGCTGCCAGAAAATCTTTACGGGATTCACGCCGTGATACTATAAGGGGATTAATTTTTATTAACGTTTCCTCAAAAGTCATTTTTCAACAATCAGTTCTGTTTCCTTGTAGGAGTTCACTATGCATGACACAATAGGATGCTATGTAGATGTTGATAAAGGGCAAATCAAATTTTCCAAGAATGGTAAGTAGTCCTTACATTTACATTTAAGTAAAACATTAAATTTATAAATGGTCCAGCATAATATTCTTTCTTCCAGGAAAAGACCTTGGGCTTGCATTTGAAATACCACAGCACCTAAAGAACCAAGCACTCTTTGCAGCCTGTGTTCTTAAGGTAATATCTGACTTCCCTTCTCCATCAAACTCCATGAAACAAAACAACTAGGCTTAATATAATCAGTTGAACATTCATACCTTTATGGCAATGATTTGTTTGTCTTCATCTATACCAGCGGTTCTCAACCTTCCTAATGCCGTGACCCCTTAATGAAGTTCCTCATGTTGTGAAGACCCCCAACCACAGGGGCAGAGCAGCTGGGAGGTGGGGGGAAGGGCGGCGGGAGACTTGCCGCAACCCCTCTGAAATGGTAATTCGACCCCCAAAGGGGTCCCAACCACCAGGTTGAGAACCACTGATCTAGACGTAATTGCATGTGTTACATAAAAATTCTTTTGAGTTCTAGCAGGCGATATCACTTGAAAGAAAGGGTCTAAGTGCATAACGCAAAATAAGAGAATGAGAAAGTTATATAGTTTATCCTGTATTAGTGAGGTAATTATGGAGCAGTTGCTAAATATGATTCAAAATGCTATGTTCAATCAGTGATTCTTGCGCTACATCAGATGTTGTTTTTGAGATTCTCATCAGCTTTGAATGAGTCTCCCATGTAATAAAACTAAAAGTACTATTTAAAAGCAAAATTAAAGTTTCCGTAAGCGTGGCTCATTTGGATCTGTGAGAGGCCTGTGCAGAAGACAGTGCACCACATTCCTCATTGAACACCTCAGAGTGCTTCATAAGCACAGGTTTAGTCCTACAAAAATGAAAGTTTGGCAAGCAAAAGTTCCAACTCTGATTTCATGCTGCCTCTAGGTGGCGCTAAAGCAGATTCTTGTTGTCTGTTTAGGTCGGTGATGGGCAACCTATGGCACGCGTGTCACAGGTGACACGCCAAGCCCTTTTGGGTGACACACCTGGTCACCCTGACACCTGGGCATGTAGTGCTTGCTTGTTCTTGAAGTGTACAAAATACCAACTTTCAATTGAAATTTAGCAAATGTAAAGAATTGTTTGTTTTTGCTTTTAATAAAATACATATATCAAAAATATAACTTTTTTACTAGAGCTACAAATATCACAAAATTATGGATATTTCTAGATGTGACACAGCACCCGAGTTAAGCTAGGTTTTCTTGCGAATTTTGACACACCGAGCTCAAAAGGTTTGCCATCACTGGTTTAGGTGGTAGCTAAACAGTTTTAGAAGTGTCAGCTTTTATACCCCACTTTGATCACCCCTAAGGGGACTCAAAGTGGTTTACAAACCTCTGATGTTCTACCCCCACAATCACACAGTGAGGTAGGTGAAGTTATGAGAGCTCAGAAAGAGAGCTGTGACTTGCCCAAGGACACCCAGCTGGCCTCATGGAGGAATGCAGACTCAAACCGGAAAACTACCAGATAATAGTCTGCTGCCCAACCACAAGACCAGATTATCTCATGTCAGTTTGGCTTCTGAGCAGGGTCAGCCAATTTAAAACATGTCACAACCTCCTTCTTTATCATTTGTTATTAACAATCATTTCCTTAAATCTTGGTTTTTTATTACCTGCCCACTCATTTGTTGTCCTATCCCAATTTATTAAGGACTTTAACAGAACTGACATTGGAAGTGACTGGAATAAATACATTATTTTGGGAATCACACATTAATGCTTAGCTTTAATATGTTATAGTGCCAGCAAGAATCATTTGACAACACATTTCTTTAGCAAGCTCCATTGGTTTTATTTTTGGATCCTGTGTTAAACATAAGAGTTCTATTTTTGTGGAAAACTGCACATTTCTGGTTTAGGACCTTAGTAGCATGGACAAAACAATACCCTGGAATTTCCTAGTTTCAAGCGGTTCTTAAAGAGAAATGCTGTACTTATGACCTAGAGACCTCAAAGCTCATAGCATAAAAGTGTGAGGACAGAAAGACTTGAAGTTAATGCTGCCAAACATAATTCTTGCGTCCAGTGCCAATGAAAAAGCATTTAATTTTCTTTTGTTGCATGTTTGTCATCTTAACCCACTGATAAGCAACTGTGTACGTTCTCCCTCCCCTCCTTTCCTTGCTGCGTTATCTTTTAGAATGCTGAATTAAAATTCAACTTTGGTGAAGAAGATTTTAAGTTTCCACCCAAGGATGGCTTTATTGCCCTTGACAAGGCTCCAGAGGGTAACACCGTGAAATCCCAGCACTCAGGTGTGTTTGAAAGCATGAGAGAGATAATTATATAATGAGTTAAGGACAAATCCACTGTCTGATTTTTTTCTTCACTTTAAAGAAATGACAATTGCTTCTAATTATTAGGCCGTATTCTAAGGAAGATTTTAATGGCAATGTTCTCCCTTTCAGGAAGTGCACAAGTAGCACAAACAAAGAATCAGCCAAATGCCCCCAAAGCTTTGATTGTGGAGCCATCTAGAGAGCTGGCAGAGCAGACGCTGAACAATGTGAAACAGTTCAAGAAATACGTTGATAATCCTAAATTAAGGTACAGCATATTAGGAGAAAGTGGGGTGATTCAGTATACAAACCAGACTCCCTGGGTGTTATCAAGGAAGCCATAACTTAAGGCTAACTTTCCTGCAGAATTATGCTGTTGCAAGGTTCGATAAGCACAGAGAACCAAACCTAATGCCGTTTATTACTTTTAGGGAACTCTTAATTATTGGCGGTGTTGCTGCAAGAGAACAACTTTCTGTATTAGAACAGGGGGTAAGTTTTTTTTGTATTATTCTTAGTTGTATTTTGTGTTTTTAGATGGTAAGAAATGATAATTTTAAAATGCAGTAAAAATATGTTGCCTATCAAGTTACTTTGTAGTTATTAATGTTAAGAATGTGGTGGGAGGGAGAGTTATATTTCAAAGATGTATTTTAGAATTCTTTATATATGTTAACATTTTATCATTGTGACCCACCCTGGGACCTTTTGGTAGGGGATGGGATATGAATGCTGAAATAAAATAAATCAGTGGTATCAAAATCTAAGGTGAAAAATATATTTAAAAACATTTTCATAATGAATAACAAACACGTTTCAAACTTTTGTTCTTTTCCTTTGTGTGCATTTTGGTGATCAGGTGGACATTGTAGTCGGAACGCCAGGAAGACTGGATGATCTTGTTTCCACTGGAAAATTGGTTTTATCACAGATTAGATTCCTGGTTCTAGATGAGGCAGTAAGTACCGAGAAGCTCGTTGAATCTTGAGAAATCCATATTGTGCCTTTCATGAATAGTATCTGTGTGGCGCTTTTCTGCTTTTGTATTTTTCCTTCCTTCCTTCTGTAGCCCCTGCCCACTTCCAGAAAATCTGTTCATGAGGATTGACAAAATCTCTGGATTTTATTTATTTATATTTATATTTCAATTTATATGCCGCCCCATACCCGAGGGTCTCTGGGCGGCTCACAACATTTAAAACAGATGTGACTGAAAAGGCACAGAATGTAACAGCTAAGAGAGAGAGAGAAATTAAAATTGCCAATAATTTGTTCCTTTTCATTTCTCTCCTGATATAATAAGTCGTGAGCCAGTTTGGTCTAGCGATTAGGCAGCCAGACTCTTATCTGGGAATACGAGGTTTGATTCTGCCCTCCCCCATGAAGCCAGCTGGGTGACCTTGGGCTAGTCACAGCTCTCTTCTGAGCTCTCACAGTTCCACCCACCTCACAGGCTGTTCTTTAGTGGGGAGAAGAACAGAAAGCTTTGTCAGCTGCTTTGAGTCCCCTTAAATGGGTGAAAAAAGCGGGGTCAAAAAGCCAGCTCTTCTTCCTCTGTTAGGAGAAATTTGATACAATTCCATGCATTCTGCAAGATTTTGAGGAGGTAATATTGGCACTATGTGGCAGCTTGTATTCTGAGGATATAAAGTGAACAATGGCTTACAAGAACCACTTTCATGTTGCGTTCCTCTCTGTCTAGATCCTTGTGTATTTTCATTTCTCTAGCTAATGGCAGGGCTACTGTGTGTGCAGCTAGAAACAGCGATACGAAGCAGCTGGTTACTAATAACGCATGTATGCTTCAGTGTGCAGAATTGCTATTTTGCCATGATAAAAGCTGTGGGTTGTGATCATAACATGGTGCTCACACGCCATGCTATGTTGTTACCCTCCCTGAGACCTCCAGGTATAGGGCAGGATAAAAATGCAAATAAATAAATAAAATTTGGCTAAGTGGAAGGAAAAAGCTGCTGATTAGGCTGCTACCCACCCACCCCAATTTGTTTGTGCAAGGAGAATGTGTCCATAAAGCATGGGTGTTGGCCGTTTCTGGAGAAGGTAAAACTGAAGCATCAGGCATAGTAAGACTAATCCAACGTCAGGCTGCAGAAATTGTCTTTTGCAAAGTACAGCCTTTCAGTTGGAAATATCTCAGGGAATTTTAGTCTGAAATCATTTAGTATCTTTTTTACTGGGCTTCTGAGCCTCACCCAGTCTGAGTTCAGGGCATAGAAGACAGCTACGATTGGTCACAGGGCTATTTTCCATAATTCCCCTCTGCTTTCATTTTTCACAAGTTTTTTTAATTCCGTTTTTTTGGTATGTTTTTCTAAGCAACAACAAGATTTTTGACTTTCGGAGAACCATTTAACTCATTTCAGGAAGGGTCATTAATTGAATCATCAGGTCTACATATTAATATTATAAATTTAGAATGTATGAATGCAACTGATGAGGATCTACCTGTATTCTTTTCAGGATGGCCTCCTTACCCAAGGTTATTCTGACTTTATAAACAGAATTCATTCCCAGATTCCTCAGATAACTTCAGATGGAAAGAGGCTGCAGGTATGTTGTTTGATCACTCTTGCATTGTTTACATTTTTCTGTATACTTACCATCTAACAGATGCCTGCCACTCATGTGTTTCTATCTGTGGAACTAGAATCTTAAAAACCAACACTGAGTAGTGGAGCTGAGCCACCGATGTGCTTTCTGTCTCTCTCCCTTTCTCAAAAGATTGCCTCAAATTTGTATTCTGGGTTGTATTCCCTTGTTCATCTCTGAACAACCTGTATTTCTAAATAAAAGCAGCCACAACACATAGTGCCCCAGATCCTTTCAGATTGCTTGACCCGGAACATCAAAGTTCTGCTTTGCTCCAGCATGAAATGATTTTACAAAAAAAAAAGAGTTCTTGTTGCGTTTAAGTCCTATATTCTTAGCTGCACTGCTGTCTTTTCATCATTGGATACAGATTTCCTTCTGAACTGGCTTGTTTTTGAAAAGGTAATAAGCCACGGAAGGGCTTTTTCCATGGGATGTTGAAACTCTGTAGTGTAACATCTGCTTTTTAGGTGATTGTGTGTTCTGCGACTCTGCATTCATTTGACGTGAAGAAATTATCTGAAAAGATCATGCACTTCCCAACGTGGGTGGATCTGAAAGGAGAAGATTCCGTCCCAGATACTGTACACCATGTCGTCGTTCCTGTAAACCCCAAAACAGACAAACTCTGGGAAAGGCTTGGTAAAAATCACATCCGGGTAAGTGGAGCACAATCTGTTCAGGGTTTGTAAAGTTCCCCTCATGGGCATGTATGTTTAAGTCAGAATCAGTGATCAAAGCTTTGATAACTTCTTGTTTAAATTACTCTAATGCTCCCTACATGTTCCTTTGAAAGTTGTTTTGGAAACTGGAATTAATATGGAATATGGCAGCAAAAGCTTTAATAAAAGCTTCTAGATAGGAGCAGACACACTGGTCTTTGTCTGCTTACGGTGGCTGTCTATACATTTCCTGGCTCAATTCACAATGCTGGTGCTGAGCCCTAAAGCAGTACGGAGTTTGGGATTTGGTATCTAATGGAATGTCTGCTCCCATATAGCTCAGCCAGGAGACTATGACAAATATAAGAAGCCCTTCTCTTGTGTCCCACCATCAAATGAAACTAGGATGGTGATAACCAGCGATCATATATTTTCAGGGGTGCTCCCCATCTTTGAAACTCTTCCAGAGAAGCCCATCTCATTTCTGATCCAACTTCTTCTCAATGCCAGTTCTCTTTTCCTAGGTGCACCAGGAATAATTTAAGAAGTGATACCTGGTCTGTCCTCCCTGTATGTTTGTGGTGGTTATAATTCCCTTTAAAAATGTATGAAGTGTGATTAAAAAGGGATGTGCCATTATACCACCACACAAAATAACGGTCATGATGGTAGGGGAAGAAACTGCAAAAGATGTTTTAAGATTTCAGAATTCATATTAGGAGTGTGGTTAAATGTCATGGCATGCTTAAAATATAGATGAACAACCACAACATGCTTAGCAGTTTTAACAGTATTTTGCTACAGGCTTTGTAATCTTTCACTATGCTTGTAATGCTTACCACTTTACCTGCCAGGGATTTAGAGATCAGATGTGACCCTTCTTCTATTGCAAGCAGCAGTGGCTAGTATTGCATCTCATATGTTTTCTTGCCTACTATTTGTGGTCACTCAAACCATGCTTGCAGATATTTTCTAACCCTGTAGCTGGGAAAAGATGGCTTCAGCAATTTACAGTTAGGAAAAGAGGTTGGGAGGAAAGTTTTGTTAAAGTCGATACATCACTTGTAGCTTCCACTCTTTCTCGGAAGAGCTGCAGAGGGTTATTTGTGTCCACATATTTTGATGGTTGAGTACAGGAAAATATGGTAGATACCCTCTTCCTATTTCCTCAGTGGTATCCCGAATTGATTCTTGAAGTCCATTATTAAAGATAGTTAAATAATAAAACAAATATCCGTGTGACTCCTACTGCATTCTTCTTTATCAGATCTACCACAGAAATCAATGACTTCAATCACACCGGTTTTAAATTTCTTTATTATTAACTTTCCAGACTGATGAAGTACATGCAAAAGACAACACAAGACCTGGTGCAAATTCTGCAGGTACACTTTTTTTTTTTATTAAGCTTCTTGATAACAGTAATGTACATTTCTTAAAACATTCAGGACAAAAATATTTTTGTCGAAAGGTTTAGAGTTTAAAATCAAGCTTAAAATGTAGCTCCAATATGCAACCTTCCTTGAAAAAACAAAGAACCCTGATCAGCAAAACTTCATGCTTGACTGTCAAAATGCTGCCGTTTTAAATTGTGTGCATCTTCAATATGGTGTACTGGAATAATTTATCTCGTTCATCAGAAATGTGGTCAGAAGCGATTAAGATTTTGAAAGGGGAATACGCTGTGCGCGCCATCAAGGAACACAAGATGGATCAAGCTATAATCTTCTGTAGAACTAAGATTGATTGCGATAACATGGAGCAGTACTTCATGCAGCAAGGCGGAGGTATTCATTTCACGCAGCTTAGGCTTCATTCTGTCAATTTACCAGATGATATCAGTTTGAAGATTGATTAGTCTTTTTTGCTATGGATATTTTCCCATTCCTTGATTGCCTGTTAGTTCAGCTCATGCGGGTGATATCATTTTGAAGAGTTTGCGAAAATGGAGGGATAGAGTTCCCACTTGGCAATAATAGCACCATTCAGAAAAAAAAAATTATAAATTTCCCATTATGAAATTGCATATTCAAGAGCCTCTTCTATGTGCACTTGGATCAAATTTGCTACCCCCCCCCCCCTTTCACTGTCGTTCACTAGAGAGCTTGAGTTCCAACCAAGTGATCCACTCAGGCTCAGACAAGGCCTCTCATTCTGGCTTCTGAACTGAGCTTAAACACATTTCCTGTACACTCTGCCCCCCTTTGCTTTTCTTTGCCACAAATCCAGGTTGGGGAAATAGGCAGGGTGCTTCTAAAGGCCATTTGTAGGGGAATTGAGACCAAGTGAGGATTTTACCTTCATTTTCTGCTTGAGAATGTGAGATACCATGCTGGACTCAACAGGCTGTGGCCTGATCCAGCTGGATTTTTCTTATGTGTGTGTTTAAATAAAGTAAAAAGCAAGAGGTTTCAGTTCTGGCTCCAACCATTTTTTCTAGCCATGTTTCATGGCGTTGGTACCAATTATATTTTCTTATATTCTCCATGAGCCTATGGGCCCACAAAATTTGAAAACCTTTGTTTTTTCTAGACGAGGAGATTGGTTCTTTACACCTTACTAAGAAACATGCTTCTTGGAAGCATGGACACTTTCACAGATACTTTTCATCCAGATTGTTGCAGTTTTGGGGCTGTTATGCTGTGTTCCACAATTATGCTTTGAATGAGCTTTCAGATAGGGCTGCAATAGCCATCTTCAGAGATGACTGCTAGAAGAGTAAAATGCATAACATCTCAGAAACAGTGACAACTATCACAAAACAAGTTACAAACTGGTGTAATTTTATTTAACTAGCATATTCATATAATAGTTTAGCTGTGTATTATTTTTTTAAATATTATTTAAACGAAGGAATAGGGGAATTCTGAGAAATGATACAGTTTATTTATTTAAAAGAAATAAAACATCTAGCATCTCCTTTCCAATGTCTAGTAGTCTTAAGATTAGATACTATATCATATTTGTTTTAAGGAAAAATCCTATTTTGTTATAAAAATTCTGTCTTTAGGATTCGATAGCTGATTTTGAGACTTTTGATACACTTCTTTCTTGATTAGGTCCTGATAGGAAAGGACATCAGTTCTCATGTGTTTGCCTGCATGGTGACAGAAAGCCTCATGAAAGAAAGCAAAATTTGGAACGCTTTAAGGTAATCATTTGGGCTGTAATATTTAGTAGCATAATTAGCTAAAAATTTGCTTTGTCAGCGGTGCTATGTTTTAACTAATGGTTCTGAGGTTTAATATTATGTGCATTCATGTCGTTTCCGTTATTAGGTGTTTCATTTTTTCTGATCAAATTGTAATATAGTTGTCCATCAGTGTTCCTAAGTATTTGGTTATTCAGAATTCACAAGGGGATTCCAAATACTGAGGAAACTGGAAACCAGTGTTTAATTTTGCCACTAATTTATGAATGCACAGATTGTGACAGAAGATGTTAAACCATTTCTAGTGAATCTGCCAGACTGGTAAGTATTAAAACGGATCAGCGCCCCTCAACTCCTCGGACAAAATGTGTGATAACAAATATAAGAATAAATGAGTACAGAAAAAAATTTACCTTGTTTTACCTTCAATATTTCATAATGGCATAATATGTTGGAAGTCTTAATATTATGCAGATTTTATTTAATTTGGTGGGGAGAAAACAAGTAATAAATTGAGAATTGGCTTAAGGGCTAGTAACGGTCTATTTTTGCTTATGTTGTGATGAAACACAGCAAAAACAAATAGGTAGCTGAAAAATGGCTTAGAAGTGGGTTTGTTCACACACCAGTCTACCCCACCCACTCATGAACATTCTGCGCTAGAAATGGTGGATTAGAGGAAGGGTTGGGAACACAAGGGCAACACACTGTTTATGTGAAACACCCCTTATGTCTGAACATAGCCTCTTTGCTAGAACAGGTGAATTAGAGAAGGGCTGGGAATCCAAGTGCCACACACTACTGCCCCTGAGACACCTCTGAGCTGCCCCTTTTGTTATTTCTGAACACAGCCTTTTCTCCTTTTTTCCCCTTTGATAAAACTCCAGCTTTGGGCTATGGGCCAAGGTGCTATTAAGACTCCTCAACACTAACATGCATGATGCCTGGTTTTTAGCTTCTCCATTAGTGCAACACTTATCAGTCATAGGCAGTGGGTTGGTAGTAGTTGTGAATTATCTACCAAGAGCCAGTACAGCTGATCCAGGCAGCCTCCTCAACCCTAGAAATTGAAGGCCTGTGGCTCCCTTTCAGTTCCATAATTAATCATAGTACAGTGGTATCCGTTATGCAGAAGGACCCCAGTGCAGAAGAAGAAAGGTTAGTGTGACCTGATAATGGGTTGCATCCACTATATCCTTCCTGTATGTAGAATTCTCTTTTCCCTGAGAAAGAGAAAGGTGGATATTCTTACCAGTTCTGCCTTACTTACACCAGAAGGTGAGTTGGTTTGGTCTAATGGTTAAGGAGACAGACTCTTTATCTGGGGATACCGGGTTTGATTCTGCCCTCCTACATGAAACCAGCTGGGTGATCTTGAGCTAGTCACAGCTCTTTTTCCGAGCTCTCATAGCCCTACCTACCTCGCAGGGTGCCTCTTGTTGGGAGAACAGAAAGCTTTGTCAGCAACTTTGAATCCCCTTAAACGGTAAGAAAAGCGGGATACAGAAGCCAGCTCTTCTTCTAATCTGCACTAAAAATTGGAGGATATTCTAAAATACTACTGGAGGTGGTGTGATATAGGGAACTGTCACAGAGTAAGAGAATCAGGAGAAAAAAAGGTCTCCCTTGAGTCGAAGACCTCCTTATTCTTCATAAACAGACTAGCGTCTTGGGATCCATCCCATGTCTTTCATTTGTGCAATTCCTTTCAGTGCTTTGAATCTGAGCTGGAGTGGTTGTTTGAAAGTGAACTTAAAAACCATAATTTCTCTGTTTAGAAAGGAGATGTCAGATTTCTGATCTGCACTGATGTAGCTGCTAGAGGAATTGATATCTCTGGCGTTCCTTACGGTAAGAACTGTCCTCAGAATAGGTGATATATTGGAAATTTTACGTTCACATTTTTGTTTGCTTTTGAATGGGGCCAAATGTATCTTAAAGTATGCATGTTAAGTTACCATAGATTTTATTTAGAGATGAGTGATGCTGACATTTTCACTTAAAATCATCAGAACTTTATTGTGGAGAGTAACCTTTGCATAGCCTGGTTACAGATGATAACAGATGCTAAGTCAGGAGAGGGTGCCCATCAGTGCAGATAATACTGCAGTAGATAAATTTTTCTTGATCTGTCTATTTCTAAGGCTGCTTGGGTCATATTACACACACCATAGGCAAAATGTAAGAAAATGACGGAGACTTTTTCCATAACCTAGGCTTTCTGGTAGAAAAAAATCACATTCCCTTTTAATTACTAATATCTTTATGTCTTTGAACTTTAATTGTTTTTTAATTGTCCTAAATCTTTGTAAGCCCTCCTAAGGACCATGAGGTTAAGTTGGAGGTGTAAGTAGGAAAGATGAGTGGTTGGGTAGGAAAAAAAGACAAACTAAGCAGCTTCTACCATTATAATGTGTGTTTTTTTCTTCTTGCTTTAGTTATCAATGTTACCCTTCCAGATGAAAAACAGAATTATGTTCATCGAATTGGCAGAGTTGGAAGAGCTGAACGGTATGTTTTTGGAACTTCTTTTTATCCTGTCCTATATGATATGCCCCCAACATTTTACATTGTTAACCAAAATCTGTGTGTTCCAGGATGGGCCTTGCTATTTCCCTTGTGGCTACAGAAAAAGAGAAGGTAAGCCTGACTTGCACTGGAGATGAATATTTAGTAAAATAATATTTATTATTATTATCTTAATTTTGTACTGTAGGAAACAGTGTATTATATTTTACTTTGTATGTTCCTGCCCTTCACCCAGTGGTTGTAGGGCAGATCACAACATTCATAAAAACCTTAAACACAAATAAAAATCAGTAAAACATTCTCAAATTTAAAAACTTCTTTAAAATGCCATCCTCCTGTCTTAGCAGGACCACATTAGGGAGGAGTTAAACATTAAAATCCAGTCAGTATTGGTGCCTGGAATAGCTCTGTTGGGAGGATATTCCAGAGCCTAAGGGAACCACAGAAAAGATGTTTCCATGTGCCACCACTGCCGAAGACTAGGTGATATGATGTGAAGGCTTTCCCATGTGATCAAGCAGGTCCATATGGGAAAAGGAAACTCTGTATTCAGTTTTCAGTTTTTGGTCTACATCCACTCCATTACTGCTGGTAAGCAGTGATTAAGCCCCTGAGCTGCCTCTTCTGACTCAGATGGAATAAAGAGGGAGAGTTGGGTGTCATCAGCTTACCCCAAATTCCCTGATGACCTCTCCCAACAGCTTTATATAGATGTTGAACAGCATTGAGGGCAGAGCTGAGATGGAGTACCCAAGGTATTGAATAAAATCTCCCCTTGGCTTCTTTCTGGACCCTACCTCAGAGATAGGAAGAGAACCATAGACTCCATCACTAAAGTGACTCCAGCAAGATGCCATGGCCAATGGTATCAAAAGCCACTGAAAGATCAAGGACAGCCAACAGGATTGAAATGCCTCTGCTCCTCTCCCATCAGGGCAGCCAGGGCAATCTTGGTGCTGTAGCCCTGTCTGAATCCATCCAGACTGAAAAGGTTCTGAATAGCTTATTCCTCCAAGCATGCCTACGGCTGTCTATCCGCCACTTTTTTGGCACCTTGCACAAAAAGTGGATATGGAGGGATATACAGAATCCTACACAGTGGAAGTGAGATGCACAGAATAGGAGGATAAAATACACAATGGTATATTATACAGCTGAAAACTTTAGCAGGTAAAAAAGACTCTCTTTTTTTATTTAAGTTGAAATCAGTATGTAAGTCCTTTTCAGATTCCATCTTTATTATACCTTCTGTTTCGCACGCTATGTGAGAATTGTGGGGATAGGAGATTTCACCATAGTGGCTCAGAATCGGTGGGGGGGGGGGAGCAGAATTTAAAACTACTGTTAAGAGTTTTAAACTACTTAATTTGGTGACAGGATAGTCAACAGTATATCAGATACTTCACAGCGTAGTGCTGCTGCATCTTTAACAATGCTAAAGATGCTTCTTGTTTTTGTCTTAACCTGTTTTTTAAACTTCTAACTCAGGTTTGGTATCATTCGTGCCCCAGCCGTGGGAAAGGTTGCTATAATACTAGACTGAAAGATGAAGGAGGTTGCACCATTTGGTACAATGAAATGCAGGTAACCTTTTTCAATCCTGTTGCTTACTCTCCCTGGCCCTGGTCACACCTATATGAAACAGGACACCCTATTCATAATTTGAACTGAGGTCCTACTGGTTCTGTTCACACTTAGATTGTTATAGGTCAGTGGTCAGCAAACTCATTAGTGGACAGAGCCATATATCAACAGTACAACGACTGAAATTTCTTTTGAGAGCCAAAATTCTTTAAACTTAAACTATATAGGTAGGTTCATTGTTATTAACTTAATTAGGGTATTCCTAAGCTGGAAGAGCCACACTCAAGGGGCCAAAAGCCGCATGTGGCCTCCGAGCCACTTTTTGCCTACCACTGTTATAGGTTGTCCTCAGGCTTTCCTCACCTTGGGCTGCATCACCCACACCTTTCTGTGTGATCGATCTGAGTCTCCTTCATGGAACTCTTGGCTCTCCACCCCTTTTCCTGCGTCAAATCTATCTCCTTTCTTATTGGATGTCATTGTGTCAGTCAAGGGAGGCAAGTGCGGTTGGTTCTTTTTTAAGCCTGCTCTCCCATCTCCACACACCCCTTCCTTTTTTATGTGCTTTTCTTCTCCGTGCGAGTAATTAAAAAAAAAAGTATGCGGAAAAACACTAAATAGAGGAATCATACACATAAACTGAGGAGCGAAGGGGAGATGTCTCATGAACCCTGCATGCGCTGCCCTCCCCTAGATATTGGCCAGAAGGAAAGACTGGATCCCACTCAGCTCACATTGAAGAAGAGAATGAATGAATGAATGAATGAATGAATTTTATTTATGGTCACAGACCAAAATGAGAAAATAAAGATTGCAGTTTAGCATATAAAAATATCTTTTAAAAAGTTTAACAATGTGATTGTTAAAATAATAAACATTTAAAAAGTATGGCCTGGCGTGCCAGGATGGGCGGAGTCCTCTGGAAAAGAGGACACCACTTAGAACGATCTGACAGGGATAAGCTGGCTTGGAAAACAAATTGATAAAAATAACGTGAGTAATGCAACCAGAAGATGATCTGAAAGTCTTAAACCTAAGGTGTGTCCAAAGACATTTTCTACTGCGCTTAAGTAACTTGCGTTCTCATAGCTGCTATTTATTTCAGTAAAAAAGCTGAAATATACCATTTTGAAGTCCTAGTAAGATTGACATGCATAATGGATCTCAACCAAGCTGTAACATCCATTTGTATTAATCTGGAAGTATATTCTGCAATAGTCCACTGTACAGCCAGCTTGTCAAAAATGGCTCTTAACAAGCATTACTTTTTTCTAGCAAGAAATGTACAAGTCTTTAAAAATTCTAACTTCTTCATTAAGTAATATTAGCACACTTTAGGGTGGGGCAGCCAGTTTACAGCTCTGATGTCATTTTGTCCCTCTGGAACAGGGCCTTCTATACTGATTCACCCCTAACCAGTCAGAGATGGAGGTAGGCAGTCTTTGGTGTTGCTGCCACTTGGGTTTTAAATGACAGAATGTATCCAGGAGCACCTTCAAGTTACACATCTGTCCTTTCTTGGGTAACACAACCCCATCCAGAATCAGGTGCCTCTTAACTTCCTGGACTCACGAACCCGTGACACACACTACCTCTGTCTTTTCTGGATTCAGTTTCAATGTGTTGGTCTTCACTTATAAAACCTCCCAAAGTCTCCCCAGCTAGATCTTTACAAATTCCTACATACAGCAAGATTGGCCGAGCATTTTCAAAAGCAGAACAAACATTTTTCCTTCCATTATACTAAATATTCCTTATAATCGTATGCATTGTCCTTGAATCTCAATGGAAAGAGAACTTCAGTTTGTATTTTTTAAAAATATTACTCTTTTAGATGAAGCTTCGAGACAAGACTTGATTACTGCTATTACTATATAGCATTTTATATGCTGTCTTCTACTTGCTACTGGTTCCGATGTTACTTATGGAGTAGCTAAGTTTTTGTTCTGTAGTTTTCAATATCTGTAGTGTTTTAGTTAAGGATTGGTTAGTGCAACCTAACTTGTTTATTTTATTTCTACCCTTTTAAATGTATTTTGTTATCATAAAAGTAATAAAATCATTCCTTAATTAAAGGTTACATTCTTAACTTTCTTTAAAAAAAATAACTTTGTTTATGAATATGTAAAAGATATCAAGTCAAGCCATATCTTAACTTTCTGACTGGATTGTGGTTAGGATCAATAAACTGCTTATACAGAAAAGCTGTGGGAGCAGCGTGATGGGTAACTCTTTGGGAGCTAGAAAAGTCTCTAAGGTTTTTGTTTAGAATGTGGGCAGTAGTATAGTTGGACCACCATATCTGCGGGGGATACATTCCAGGCCCCACCACAGCAGTGGAACTTCTCATACCCTTAATTTAGCCTTCCCATACATAGCTAACGTTGGGAAATGCACTCCATTTCCCATAATTCCAGTGAAATTCCATGGGATTTCACAGGAATCATGGAAAATCTCATTCGAGATACACTCCATTTCGCATAATTCCTGTGAAATCCTATGGAATTTCAAAGGCAATTTGGGAAATTCTGTGTCATTTTGGGCCATTTTCTGCCTGTCCCAGACCTCAGAAGCCCTTAAAGTAGGCCTAATGGCACCGGTGGGGAGTGGAGGATGACTGATTCAATCACCACACGGAACTGAAACCATGGTGACCAGATTAGGGGTTACAGGGGTCCAAATATATGTGGCACACAGAAGCTTTGTCAGTGAAGTAGAAATGGCCTGAAAGTCCCATCAAGGTATTTAAAAAGTGCTTATGTTTCTACGGGCGTCCCTGTATGAAACCCAAACACAGGTAATGCAGTACCCTCTGTTTATAAATATACACATTTTGCAGCTCCAAAAACCATTAATATCGAGGGACTAACATAACAGGTTCTCTACTCTACCATGACAAATCAAGGGTCATCTCACAGCTTTTTCTCTCTCTCTTCCTCTTCCCCCTTTCCTCCCTCCCTCTCTTAGCTCCTGGGAGAGATAGAAGAACACCTGAATTGTACCATTTCTCAGGTTGAGCCAGATATAAAGGTTCCTGTAGATGATTTTGATGGCAAAGTCACTTATGGAAAAAGAAGAGCTGCTGGTGGTAAGAAACTAATAGAAACCCAGGGCCTTTTTTACTTGCCTTCATTCTGGAATATAACCTGGAATAGGGACCTGCTGTCCACATGCTACTGCAGGCCACAGACATATATTCCAGAATATGGCCAAGTGCAAACAGGCCCCTTGACTTCGTGTCACTTGCCCATTTTGGCTAATAAAAGCTAAGCAAGGGGATATGGTTCATTGCATCCAGGGAGTGATAAATTCTTCCTCTCCATTTTAAAAGCAGTACTGTGTACAGTGAAGTCGTAAAATTGCATTCAGGATTGTAGCTGGTGGTGCACACGTTTGTTGGAAGAAAGGTGCATGAATGGCTATGAAAATGCATACCTGTGTACTGCCTCCTGGTTGGAGATTCAGGGAGGAGGCCTCAAAAAGCCACTTGCAGGGAGCTGAGAGCAGGCGAAGGATTTGCATTTGTTCTCTGTGTGAGATGCCCAGAAGCCAGTGTGCTTAATAGGATATTGGATTAGATGGGCTGTGGCCTGAGCCACAAGGGATCCTCTTATGTACTTAAGGCCATTTTCAGGTAGATGAGAGGAGGTGAAAGTTTTGCCTGATCCTGCAGGGCTCCTCTTCTATTCTAATGTTAAGGGTGTTGAATCTGGAACTTCAATTTCTGACCTGACATTAATGAGCAGAATGGACTTTCAGTTAAGCAGTGGAACTTCTCATACCCTTAATTTTGCCTCCCACCCACAGCTGTTTGGTCATGAATACATAGGAACAGTCATAATTAAGGATCTGTTTTTGTTTGTTTGTTTTTACAGGTGGCACCTATAAAGGACATGTTGATATTTTGGCACCTACAGTGCAAGAATTGGCAGCCCTTGAAAAAGAGGCTCAGACCTCTTTCTTACATCTTGGCTATCTTCCCAATCAGCTCTTCAGAACATTTTGATTTGTGATTCAGACCTTTAACCTGAAAATAGTAGAATTCTGTATCAGTAACTTTGTTTAGTTAAGCACCCAAAGCTTGCAATACTGAGCAATCTTAAAGTATCTAATGGATGATTAATTTGGTATTGGTATGACCTAATAAATGTGAGATGCTTGAAACAGTATTTGTGGATTTCCACTGCTCCCCTTGGTGTTGATAAATGATCAGTCTGATCTCAGTGCAATATAATCATTATTAGAGATTAATTATATAGATAGTAGCATGTCCTTATTTTTTCCTGCCATTTTTCCTATTGAAAAGGAAAATATGCTCCTGACTGTGCTGTGAAGTATCATATGCACTGAAGTAAAAGTTGGTTGTTTCGCTTAAAAATGTCCTTACCATTTTATACAAAGTGCAGATGTGCTGAAAATAAAATAAGAATGGATGCACTGGTGAGATTTAATCACTGGAAGAAGGAGTAGCCATAGTGAAGCTCCTAGTAGAATTTTGTTTTCCCTGTTAACATATTTTAAAGATGCTGATCACAGCAGCCACAAGAGTAGATGGCGTGTCGTAATCTAAGTCCCTATATCACAAAGGGCTTTGACCTTTGGAAACAGCACTCTGCATATGGTTTAGAAACGTACTAGTAACACGTTCATCCAAACAAGGATTAGTGTTACATGTTCAAACCTGAATGTCTTAGTCAACACCTTGTCACAGAATTCCATAGCAACTCACAATATTTTGTCTGTATTAAGCTTTGTTGACGTCTTCACGGGCACTTTTATGCAGTTTTCTTGGCAGAGATACTGAAGTGGTTTGTCAGTGCCTACTTCTGAACAGAGGCTGACAACCAAGCCCTGTGACTTTCCGTTCCCCAAGTTGTTTTCTGTGCCACTGAACCACATCCATTTCTGTATTATGTCTATCCAAATGCACTAAAATAATGTGTGTGTTCACTCAAATATGTGAGATCAAAAGTACAAATGGTTGCAGAAGTGCATGAAAGATGATTGTGTTAAATGCTGGAGGGGCAATATTGAGATAGGCATGTGGGACAATCGAAATCCAGTTCTGCTGCAACAGTCTTCCCTGTTTTATATTAATTCCGGTTAATCTGCAGGAAGAATTAAACTACGTACAGACCTAACTAAGAAGGCGATTCCTGATAACAGAGGTGGCTCACACTAGGAAAACTGACTTCCGTCCACCCAAATAGATAATGTTTATGAAGCCTCCTTTTTCTCCAAGTAGAAGCTCTATACCTTTTTTAGTTGACACCAATGCCCCTAGGCATACAACATACTTTAGAAAAGAAATACAATGTCAAGAAGTAGGATTCCCTACTAGATCAGAAGGAACTCTCATTTATAGATTGTGATGTCCAGATCAATCATATGAACTCAAGGCAAAGGAAACATCATCTTTAGTCAGTGCAGTAAATATACACTTGGCCATCTTCAGAAAGAAATGACTACATAAAGGGTAAGATCTTGCTAATCTGATAAAGACAAAAAGAAAACACACAAGCCCCACATTGTCCTTCATAATTTTTGCATAGATTGGACATGTATAAGTTGTTTGCTAGATCAAAACAACATTTAAATCCAAGCATTTATGGCTTGAAGTTGCAGGTAATATTCTGACCAGCTTCTCTACTTAACTGTCTGCTTGTAATCTCTCAACTTCCTCTTGGTGGCGATAATGCTCCAGTTTTACTCTGAGTAGAAACACTGGTTCAGGTAGTTTACTGACTTTTGGTAGCTCTTCTACACTTCATGCTTATCCCCGTGTATGATAATATTATAGCTCCAAGCTATTTTTTTAATTAAAGAGCTTGTATGGATGGAACAAAAATTTGCTATGTTAACAATAAAATTTAGGTTTAGCAACAGACGTGTTGATTCATGTTGTAGCTGTGTGCAATTTAATACAGTGAACTACTTTATCACATCCTTTTAGCTGTTGACTTAGCAAACCTTTATCTGATGCTATTGTTAGGCCCTGCTGCTTTCAGAAGGACCTCTGCACGCATATGCAAACTGTTCCATTTGCTGACAAAATTCCTATTGCTTGTTTGGTTGCCACCTTTCAAATTCCCTTTTAGAAGTAATGCGTGAAAAAAATACAACTTGACTATTTAAAAATGTGCCGTAACCATCACTCTTGAATGCTCAAATCTAACTTCAGTTTTTGCAGGTGAAATGGACCAAAACAAGAATCAACGATAGTTTCCGCTTAGCGGGTAGAAGTGCTGACTGTGCCAAAGTATATTTGTTTTTGAATTTTTGAAAACTAGAAAGGAATCCACAATGGCAACAGAACTCACCCAGTGGATTTATCCTTTGTGACAATAATTGGGGTGGTGGGGGGCAGAGATTAGAAGAAATGTCCGTGTTTCATTATATTTATGAATAAATATTCATTCCTTATTGGCCAGCTTCAGATCTGAATGGTTGTGTTATCCAGAAGGAGAGCATGGTTGACCACCAAAATCCTGAACCAAGAATGTTGGGTCAGTTTATGCTGTTGAAAGCCAATTTATAGCACACCAAATGTGGACATAGTTTCCAGCTGTCTGAAGAATGAAATACAGGAATCAGCTGAGAGTCGACAGGTCCACATAAACCTATACTATTGGCTGCACAATGTTTACTTAATATTACATTCGCATCCCATCCTTCATTTGATGGTCTCACGACGAGTCACAGCATTCAGTAAACAAAAACAGCATAAAAATACATTAAAGTGTAACCCTTCCACTTCCCTTGGCAAAGGAGCCTAGGCATCAAAGGCCTGGGTGAAGAAAGATGTCTTAATCAGGCACCAAAAACCACAGAAAACTGGCTGCTGACATATTTCCATGGAAAGACTGTTCCATCCTGGCACCATCTCTTGTGCCTGTTTGGGTAGTGGGATTACAAGAAGTGTCTCTTACAAACATATGAGGAGTCCTGCTGGATCAGGCCACAGCCTATGCAGTCCAGCATCCTGTCTCGCACACAGTGGCCCACCAGTATTCTCAAGCAGGCGTTTCCTTTCTTTAACCTGTCCCACCTGTTGCGCACCTACAGAATGCTGGTAAAGGTATGACTGTATCGGGAATCCCTATTAAAAATCCCAAAGCAGTTTGCAACATAGACTTTAAAAACATTAAAGCTGTTTCAAACAATGAAGACGTTAATTTTAAAGCAATATTAACAATCTGTGCTTCATGCTTCAAAACATCAGAGGTCCTGGACTGTAGTCGCCACCACAGAGATGGTGGAACTTAAGGTCTCTACAGTCTCTCCTCCCGCTGTATAAAAAGTGAATGCAATTAAACTTGGAGTGTTAGAATTTCCTTTCTTCCCCTTTTCCGTCTTTCCTTATTCAGGTTGTATATTTCCATCATATCTGCAAATCAACCTTATCTCAGCATCTGTACGATGAAGATAAATCACACACGAAAAGAAATGGACAAGGCTCTTTCCTCTGAAGTCTCTTTGGACAGATTTAAGACGAGAACACAGAGACAAATACAGTAAAATCCCAGGCAATTAATGGAGCAAATCTTGACTGGTGATGAACTGCCCAGCTGAATAGTTAAGACAACCAAAAGTAGTATTCTCTTTTTCAGTGGAAAACAAAGGCTGGCTTACAGACGGGAAGAGGATACAGATGGTGTTTGCTACTCAGTGCTCAAGAGTAGTGATGGGGTCGCTTTTAGTGCACTCCAAGATTAAGAAAGAGTTCAGCAATGTCTCCGCTTTCGAGTATGGTTTGTTTTACGCTATGGGAAGGCAGCAGTGGGGTGGGGGGGGAGAGAAAGGAGGCGGCAGAGGAGAACTAACAAAGTTTTGCTTCTGGCAATACCGCACATCGCTTCAATGTTCTCATGTTCGTGGAATCTTACATGCAAATAGATGTGCCTGTTGAACTTCAAAGTGTAATTTTAGTTTTAAGCCACTTGAAACTGAACCATATGAATCTCTGTCAAGAGCTCTGGGCTTGCTACTTTCGCATGCCCCAAAGTCAGTTGTCAAAAGAAGTTACTGTTCATACCTGCAGTTATTGAATCAATGGTGAATGGGGAGTAATAACTGTGTTGACAACAGGAAGTTTGCATTGCTCTCTGTTCGGAGAGAATAGCTGAAGTTTAAAACATAGACACTCCCCTCCCTTTTGAAATAAGATAGAAGACAAATTGCAGTCCTGTTTGTTTAGTTTCTAAACTTACGGGTGTTTCTTAGACAAGGCCGGCATTAGCCTTGGGGGTGCAAGACAAGAGGGAACTATGTGGACTGGAAATGCTCAAACTCAAAAATCTTCCTGGAAGTTTTCAATGAACCATTAAGAGCAGCAGCACTAATGCTTGGACTGTTAGCAGCAGCATCCTGCTGTACGTCCCCAGAAAGCCCTACAAAATGGAACAGTTCAGACCCAGCCACCCAAAAAAAAATTCCAATGGAAAGAGCAATACCATCAGATGTGGGAGCAGCTTACACAACAAAATGTATTGCTTAATTTCATTGCAGTTTTGATGGCTGCTGTAGCAGAGCAGAGTGAACCATCACTTAGAATTCTATGGTTCTTTTAAATTCTAGGATTCTGGAGCAATCGAGGAGGTAGCAAAAGTGAATGAAACCCTAATCAATGACTTCTCGTGCGTACTTTTTAAAATCCCCATCGGTTGTTTGTTTACTGAGGCCGCAAGGGATTTATGCATCTGGGTATTGTCCTGCCAGAGAAGGATGCAGGGTGGGTTATATTTTAACTACATTTTAATGTTTCATATATTTGAACTGCCCTGGGACCTTTCGGTGAAGGGTGGAATATACATTCCTAAATAAATAACAGCAAATTAAATGTATCCTTTCATCAAAGCAATGAGAATGGAGTACAATGGAACACCAACAAATTAAAACTTTCATAAAATCATCATTAAAAACATTGGAGTCACAAGCAAAACCACTTTAAAATGGCAGCAGGTGGAGATCTCATCTTAATTTAAGCCTCTAAAAATTAAGCTGAATCCACATGACACCTTTATATGTCGCCTTGAAAGTGCAGAGTCTGTGCAATATTGCTCTCTCACTGCACATTCAATGTGGAAGAAGAGTGTAGCATCTGCATGGATGCCATCCACTGCTCCTGTAATGCTGTATTGCAGAGCTGTTTCTTAGGTATGGCATCAGAGGCGATGATGATGAAGAAGAAGAATAGAGTTGGATTTTCTACCCTGCTTTTCTCACCCATTTGGGACTCAAAGTGGCTGACAAACCTTCTGTTTTCCCCACACCACACACCCTGTTGACTAGCCCAAGGCCACCCAGCTGGCTTCGTGGAGGAGTGCTGTATCATAAGAAGCAAATAACCTTGTTTCTTAATTCCATTTTGAGCCACCACTTCCATGCCCTTCTTCTATGTACCATTCCACCCCCCTAGTCTATCTTTTCTTTTACTGACTACTATCCCCCTTGTGAAGTTTCTTCCCACTCTAAGCTAATTTTGTTTCCTAATCTGCCAGGAAACATGTCTATTTGCTCAAACCCTTCTCCTGGCATCACCTCATCCGTCTTCCTTTCTGACTGCCTTTCAGAAGTGAAGACAGCAAAGTGCTTGGGAATTTCTTCAACTCCATCTTAGCAGTAGTTAGCGGGAAGCCAGTCTTCAGAAGAACAAAGCACAGGAGAAATGCCAGCCTGCTCTGGTTGCCCTTCCCTCATCAGATGGCACCTTTAGGTCTAGGATTATTGTGTTTGACCCACAGATGTTTCACTTCATTTAGGGACAGTCCAGCCATTTTTCCCCGCAGGCTGGTAACTTCTGTGCAGAACTGCCCTTGTCTCTCCTTTGGAAGCTGTAGCCAGCATCGAGTGGACAGGCCAGGGCTGAGTGGGGCACCTCACCACACAGATTTTTCACGACCCACGCTGTTTGCCACTTAGCCAGTGGGTAGGAATGTGCATGATTTTTCCCACCCAGAACTGCATTTGTGCAAATGGAGCCACTTTGAATGTGCTAGATTCCAAATTCACTTTGAATATTTGTCAAATGTTTGAAACAATGTGAAGAGACACCCCCTCTATCCAGGAAGTGCTCGGACTCCCTTCGAAGTGGGCTGCATTTGCTGGACTCCAAATCCTTTCTGGAGTAAGGATGGGCATGAATATTCATAGGCATTTGAAATCCGATCGAATGTGCCAAATTTTGACATTTGAACTCGAATCGAATGTCCTGAAATTCAAAAGTAAATATTCAAAAAGAATTTTGAATTTTGGATCTATTCATTCAGATTATTGGGACATTCATAGGTGTATGGGATTGTGCTTGAAGACCCGCATCTTTCCCACTTCTGGACAAAAACGGGTTGCATATGGGATAACTAGGTGATGCATACGGACGTGTACAGATGCGTATAGATGTGGGGAAGATGTGTACATGGACATGCAAATGTTGTTGACATTCGTATGTGCAGATTCAAATAAAAAAATTGAATGAATAGATTCGAATTTAGCAAATTTAATCCTGTTAAATTTGAATTTAAAAGATTTGAATCAAATTGGATTTTAGGGTACTCAAATCAATTAATATAGAATGTCAAAAGAAACATTTGTGCGTGGAGGTAACTGGGCAACCACTTTGCCTAGTAGCACCACTGCCCAAAAGCTCCCAACAGTTAAACTCCTCCTCCTCACTTTTGCAAATGTAACAAAGCTTCAAATGAAGGCCTAAAAGCTTTCCCTTCGCATGCAAATGCCAGTCTTTGAATACAGACAATATTCAATTTGAATGAGAAGTTTCAAACATTCACACTTTGTACAAACTGTGAAGGTAACAAACACTTTTCACGCATCCCCATTTCTGGGTCAGATTGTGATTTAGGGTGGTCTGAGTGGCACTGGATTTTAGAACAGCTAAAATATAAAATATGTCCCAAAATTTTAAACATTGATTTTTTGGGGGGGTAACTTAGATGAAAGGCTCTGATGTACATTCTTCAAAATTAAAGGCAAACTGCTCTCCTTGCACAAGTGGATGATGTAGCCATCACAGCACAAGAGACCCAGCAGTGAGGCCTACAGCCATTAGCAAATTACTGTAGCAATGAAGATTTGAAACTTGGTTAAATCAAGATAAAATCAATAAGCAACTTAAGTACCCAGTCATCAGAGTACTCTTGGTCTCATCAGTGTGATCCAAAGACATGTAAATATAACATTTGGCAATGAATTGGCTGAAAGAGCTGCCAAAGAACTGCCCTATAGGGATGTGCAAGAATGCATTTTTTGACATTTTTACTACTAGAGACCTTCAAATGTGGTAAAATTCTATTGGATATGAATGTATTTATACGTATTCATTTGAATATTCAATACGAATGAATACGTATTGATACAAACAAATACGTATTGGATATGAACAAATACATATCCAATATGTATCCTAGATACATATCCGATATATATCCCATAACACATCCATTCTGAAAGCATCAAATCCAACCCGAAACCACTTTTAGTATGCTCTCAATCCATGTCAAATGGACTCTAGATCTGTTCCAGGTGTGACGGTGCAGACGCTTTCCCACCTCTCCAGTTTAATGAATATCTGAACTATTTGTACAAATGTCCTGAATATTCGTATCCATATGAATGTCAATGTACGAATATCGTAACATTTTATTTGTGTATGAGTGTCTGAATTTGTCCGAATTTGTATGAATAACAAATGTTACGAATATTTGTGCACATCCCTACTGCCCTGTGGTTTGTCTAGTCACCTTAGGGGCTCCACTCTGGGTTTTCTGTCACAGTTTACTTTAGGGAGGGTTTCAAACTGCATTTCATGTGAAACAAACCAATTAGAAAGGTCCAGGACCATCAGGTGCAGTATCAAACCAGGGCCCTTTCTGCACTTGGTTTTATTCTGGAATATATCTCGGGATACCCACCTTCTGGCCATAAGCTAATGCAATCTATGGCAGGCCTTACCTGGGACCTTCCATAGTCTACACTAGCATGCATATAGCAGGTGCCCATTCTGGGTTACATTCCAGAATAAGGCTAAGTGCAGAAAGGCCCCAGTTCTGGATTCTCTATGGTGACCCAAGCCTCCTCTGTAGTACACGTGGTCTACTAAATGATATGGAGGAACTCGCCTCTCAGAAGTCTCCTCCATGCATTGTGGCCACTGCCATTATTATCTTCCCCATGGGAAGGGCTGCATCACACACAGGTGCCATTGGACTGTCCTTCCCTTTCCTTCTGTTATGATCTACCCAATGCATTCATGGAGTTATGGAGGAACTTGAAAGGAATGGGGACTGCATGACTCCACACCCATCAGGCCACCACCCCACTGTAGAGGGGCAGGAAGTGCTGGCAGCACCCCACGGTTGCTTACTGCACCATTTCCTTCCTGGCACCCTCCAGTCCTATTTGGAAAGGTGCAGAAAATGGCCAACTTTTAGGGCCCAAGAACTTTGCTTGACATCTGAAACAATGCCAACTAGAAACACTGAAGCCAGGGAACTTTCATTTTCAACCTCCATGTTAGTATGGAGGGAATGGGGTCAACCACACAAATGGAACCTTGCCCATCTCCAGAGCTGGAACAAGTGCTCCATCTCTTCCATGCTACAACCTGCCGCCATACACATCTCACCTCACTAAATGTTTTACTTACTGTGAGCTAATAATGTATGAGATGCTCAGATTCAAATCTGACCACAGCCATCTAAGGAAGGCTGCTGGGAACAGTTGCAATAAAATCTGTCTTTGTTTTAGTTTTAGTTGCATAGTTTTCTCCCTGCTCGAAAATCCACTAACATTTCAAAAGAACAAAGTCACGGGCAATGGTATTTCAATCCAGAGAGGGGGGGAAAAACCTGATCAGGCTGACTTTTCCTCTTGACATTAGTAGAGTTTAGGTAAGCCTATCCGTGCCCTTTAGTAATTGCTGTTTTTTTCACACTCTCTGTTGGTCTAGAGCTCAAAGGAAACAGCTGAAGATGGAATGCACCAAGGGTTTTTGTTTTATGGATGAGGCACAAGAGAACAGCCCACACTGGTCTGTACTTGGGTCACGCTTCACGCTGAATAAAAATCTCCCAGACATTTTATAAGGGGTGAAATTGAAAGAATGTTGATCCTAATTAGCTCAAATGTATACTGATATGTCCTTAAAGGATGCAGGGAGGAGGTGTCTGTCGGTATGGCCACCCAAGCCCTCAGGTAGAAAATGCCGTTCACTGTCAACTGAGGAGGGCAGCATAGCCTACTCAAACAAACAGAACTTGGGCTGAAAAAAGGGCTTTGAATAGCATGCTCTGTGTGCCTTCATATATCACTTTAAAATAAAAAGACCACTAAAGACCAAGAAAAGCCAAGGAGAGGTACTTCCTGATGGTGAGAGGAAATGGCAGAAGAAGCTTGTTTAGATTTTGCAATTGCATCTCCCCGTCCCGGCCAAATGGCAGGAGGCAATCCTGGGGCAAAACCAGGATCTGACCTTATTTGTCATTTCCTTGCAGAATTGCTGCTCTTCCAAAGGTGCTTGTGTGTAAGCATCACCAACCCACTTTCCTTTTGTTTATTCACATGTTTCCTACATACTGATACTTTTGCAGGAACAGGAATTATGCATGGATATGACAAACAAGGTAAATAGTTCTGGCATGATGGAAAACTAGATTTTCTGTAATGCACTATCCTAGGAGGATATTAGGATTGACACGGATATGAGTGGCAATCCTAATACAGTGAACTGTTCAGGGAAAATCAAGATTTTTAAACCATGTCTAGAGGTATTTTTAGTTGCTATTAATTTTGGGGTGCACAAAACAGCAGATGTAAACCTGTATAAAGTTTTGCCTACACGTACTGTAGGTATTCATTAAACCGAATCTCAACGTTTGGCTACAATTCAGAATGATGAAGAAGCAGATCTCAGGCTAGGAATAGGCAGATACAGCAAGTTTTTTTTTTTTTTTGTCTTGACTGCTGATGTATGGGTGGACTAACTGTGTCCCAGCCAAGTGTGTCTCCAGACTTAGGAAAACTGTGCACCAGAATGCGCAGCCCAGGCACGGGCTTCTCACCTGATGCCCGCTCTTGTGTAGCGGCAGCACATTATGCTGCTTCTACTTCAGATTTACCTTCTGCAGACTGATCAACACTCGCTCCACAGTTTCAGGTATATTCGAATGTTCCTGCCAGTTGGGACAGGATGGCAAGAACAGCAAATGAGAGCTGAGCCTGCAGCTCAGCTCCAATTGGCTGCCCCCTCCCCCATGACACACGTGGCCACAGAAGTATCGCAGCTGCCAAGAAGGAAGGTGCGGGGAAGGTGCTCAACTCCAGATGGTTTGTTGTGGCTTTGTAGCAGGTAAGTTGTGTATTATCTTGTAACAGTGGATTTTATTCTGCTAATCTGGAAGCTGCCCAAGTCAGAGAACAGATGATGGAGATTCACACAGTTTAGTGCACATTAAACCAATTCCTAGCACCAACAAAACATTTAGGCAGGTTCAAGTTGGCAAGGTTTGTGAGTCAGGGGACATATGAGCTGTTACCAGTTGCATTTGAGGCCTAAGGACTTGAATGTAACTGGATACTTGGCATATATAGCAGTACAGCTAGCAAGGACATGTGATCCTTGAAGGCAGAAATGCAAACATTCAATCTAGGGCACTTCAGAACTATTTGTATGGCGGAAGGTGTAAGCCTCAGTGGCACACACCAGGAAGTAGGTAGCTGGGTGGAATAAGCTGAAGGGATAGAAGCATTCAGCGAGGCAAGACAAGACAAGACAAGACATGGAGATGTTAGTAAACAAGGCTGAAGCAGCTTATCAAACATCCCTGAGATTTGGCACAGTAATGAGTTTAGTGAACCTGAGTAGGATCATTGCCAAACCTGCTAGAATTCGACCCCAAAGTGAATAATATTGTATATGCAATTTCAAAAAAGACATATCAATGGCTACTGGAATGAATGTTTTGGAACTTCCTCCAGGCTGGAGAGACAAGAAGGATGCCTCTAAAGGCCATCTGCAGGAATTTGAGAGCAGGTGAAGGTTTTGCCTTTGTCTTCTACTTGAGATATCCAGAAGTAATAGGTGGGCCACTGTGTGAGACAGGATGCTGGACTAGATGGACTGTGGCCTGATCAAGCAGGACTCCTCTTATGTTCTTATGTAACATGATACACTCCAATTCTATAATTGCAAGTTTACTTCTCTCCATTGGAAAAAAACCGTGGAGAAAGGAGGTCAATGCCTCATTTGGTCTCAAAGATTAAAAGCATGTGAGATGCAAAACAGCTCCAATGTCACCCATTTAGATGACGGTTAATTTTTCAGTTCATTGAAGGGAAGAGAAAGGGATTGTTAGCTTTTCTGTTTCTTGCTCTAGAAAGGACTGTATGCATTTTGCAAATGCTTTTGGCAACACGGGGAAAGATTGGTTCTTGAAGGAATCCTGATGTTTCCTCCCAGTGTGGGCCACTGGACCACCACGTGCTGCTTTGACACAGTACCAGACTGTGTCACTGTAGGTAGGGCTGAAGTATTGGCTCAATCAGTGGCACCCCACAGATTCTGTGGAGGGAGTTAGACTTCAATCAGAAACTTGTTTTGATCTATCCTGAGCTACATGATATCTTACAACAAATGTCAAATTGAAAGCCTGGTGGACTATTCTAGCCTACTGGAATTGGTGGTCTATTCTAGTCTACTGGAATTGGCAGAGCCAGGGTGCTTTTTTTTTGTAGATCTTGGCCGCCAATCCCTGCCCCTTTTGCCATGGAGTATCTCCATGCCCAATGTTGCTAGGAATACCCGTGGTTTCCAAAAAGTGTGCTGGTAGTCTTGTTTAAAGTGCACTTTTTTCCCCGTGCATTTTCCTCCTTTTGTGCCACTGGAAGCTTGGAGAAAAGCCGTGCATGGAGATGCTCCATGGCAAAAGAAGCTTTTTAATGAGTTTTTTTTATTGCTTGGGGATTCAGCCTAACAGCATCTTTTTACTCCACTCTTACCTTAGAATGCTCTGCCACCACTGGGGGCAACGAAGCAAGCCATCTGGTGGATGGGAAGTCACTGTGAAGGGGTGACACAGCTTCGAATCTTCCTTTCTGGTGGACCAGAAGCTGTTATGTCGTCTCTTCGCAGCTTCCGATCCTCCTGTCTGGCAGACAGGAAGCTGCTGCAAAGGGATGCTACAGCATACCACATGTATGCAGTGGCACTCCTTTTGTGAAATAAGGCTCAGTGTAGAAAGGGGCAAAGTTCTCTTTAGCTATTTCTCAACTTCAGACTGTTCTTTCTCAGCACGTTTTCCTCCCCAAAAGTGACCATCAGAAAACTTCACCAGCCTAAAAGCTGACTAGGAGAAGGTGTGACCCAGGTCCCATCAGACTTTAATTCTACCATCACCCACCCACACTTTCTGTACATTTTAGGAAGACAAACCCCTTTCCCACCCTCTGATGTACTCCTGGTGGTGCCCAACATAGCTACATGTTGGAAAGATGAGATCCAATCAGTTGAGAGAGTCCAAATGACCATTGTTAATGCTTCATTTTGCTGGCGAAGCAATTCACAGATAATAGATCTGCTTTAGAACAGCAATAACATAGAGGTATGTAAATCACCCCCCCAAAAAAAAATAGAGCAAAGACTTTCAGCCACGAAGTGAATTACCATCTGAAGATCTTCCTCTCAACCTTTAACAGTACAAGGTGGCTCAGGGACCACACAAGGCTCATGTTTACATATCAGGCTTCTGGGTTGTTGATAATGGTTGAAGTGTTTTCCCTCCCTATAAATCTAGTGGGTTTTCCCTCTCCCACTCTTGTGCTGCTACAAATGTAAGCTCCTCAGAGCACTCAGGGCCCTCCTGATTCATAAATATTAATCCTCCTATATGAAGAGGAGTCCATTTGTGTGTCTTATGTTCTTTTTATTATTAGTTAAAATGGTTTTGTATATTTTAAATGCTGAAATATTTTATAGCTGTGATCACAACTGTGTTTGAGTGGAATTAATACTTTGACTTAAATGCATTAAAAAAAACCTACCAGGATAAGCTTGCATTATATATAGAGAAGAAAGAATAAAAACTAGAAAAATCCAGAGATGTCTTCTCCTGTTCTCAGTTGCAAATTGCTCTTACAAGACTACAAGGGGCGGCTGCAATGGAAAGCTTAGTGTCTCTAATGGGAAAACTCCCTTTCTGGATTGGTTACCACCTAAGGTGGGTCAGAAGATTGGGACCCACAAATGTGAGTTGAGAATGCGGTTGAAAGACTCACTGAAGTCTCTCCTAACTCATGCAGCAGCCTGAAATGCAGTTCAAAAATCAAAACAAGGCATGCAATCATACCTAGACACTGCATTTCCCACCCAAATCCTGATCCATGTCTTTGGCTAATTATCCCTATGACATATTCAGAAGAAACTTGGCAAGTATGGAATGAGATGCATTTGCCCTGCAAGCATTTATAATGTGGGGCTATGCTTAATTTGGAAGCAGTTTCTGAAGAGTCCTGAGCACACTGAGTTGTAAGCACACCATATCAAGAAGAAGAGTTGGCTTTTCTACCCCACTTTTCTCACCCATTTAAGGGGACTCAAAATAGTTGACAAAGCTCTCTATTCTTCTCCCCACAACAGAACACCCTGTGTGGTAGGTGGGGCTGTGAGAACTCAGAAGAGAGCCATAACTAGCCCAAGGTGAAGGAGAACTTGTGTTAGTGTGGTGACCACCTGATGCAGAGATGAGAGGAAATGAGCCTGCTTCCACATCCCATTCCAGAAAAAGCCTGTGATAGCAACTTCCCAGGTTATTTTGGATAAATTGTATTTTAAAATCATGCAATGTCTTGAAAAGAACCATTGTAGTACAGTAGTAGAGCAAACCGTCTGGAAAGCCAGACTAGCCCTCTGCCCAGAAGTAGGCAATGGCCAACCATTTTTGTATCTTTGCCAAGAAAACTGCATAGAGGTACTGTATACATGGAAGTACTCATGCAATCAACTAGGAATCAAACCCAACTGACTGATATACAATAATAAGTAACAACTTGTAATAAGAAGCTGCTAAATAGTGTTGAGAACCTGGTAATGAGTATACATGAAATCAGCGACTACAATATATGAAGGTAACAAAGGAAGACATTTGTAGTGGAAGTTAATTTATGACGATCACAGGGTCAAAACAGACAAGGAATTCATTATCATTATTACCCTGAAACATCTGAAGCACTTTCCCTTCAACTCCCAGGCTCCATAGTGTTTCGAGAAAGATACCTTGGTCACTGGTATCAAAAGATGCTATGAGATCCAAGGGGAACCAACAGGGTTGTACACCCCCTGTCTCTTTTCTGGAGAAGGTTATCAACTACAGTGACCAAAGTAGTTTCTGTGCCATAACCGGGCCTGAAGCCAGATTGAAATGGATCTAGATAATCAGTTTCTTCTAAGCCTGCCTCCAGTTGAACAATCACAACCAGCTCTATTAGCTTCTTTCAAAAGGGTATGTTGCCACTGAGGTGAGAATGGAGGACCTCTGGAGGAAGGGGATGTATCACCACCTCTTTAAGAACCAGTGAAACCATCTCAGTTCTCAAAGAGGCATTCACTACTCCCTGAACCCATCTGGTCTTACTTTGCTGAGTAGGTTTCATTAGCCAAGAAGGGCAAAGATCTAGAAGGCATGTTGTCAACCAAACCCCAGCAAGCAGCTTGTCCATGTCCTCAGGCTACAATTTAAACTGATCAAAGTGTCTTGCTTATTTGTCACAGCGAATATTGTGTGGTGGCTATTGCCCATGCTCTCTAGAGCTAGATCTTATAAGGCCATTCAACACTCGGAAGACTTTTGGCGGAGGGCTAGTCAAGGACACAATGGTGCCAGAACCCCCCCCTCCTTTTATCCACTAGTACTGTGGCATGGGTGGCATGATAATGTGCTCGGTCAGACTCATAATAGGATTTACATCACCTCCACTGTAGCCATTGATGTTGCTGTTTCATTGCTCTAGCTCCATGGAATACCAAACTATCCTTCCGATCTTATCTTGAGCTCCTCTCTTTGGAACTGGGAGATGGGAAGGGTGCTTGGGTGTCAATAGCCCTGCCCATCTCCCAATTCCAAAGAGAGGAGCTCAAGATAAGATCAGAAGTGGGAAAGCAGCAGCTAAACTGGAGGTCCTGCTGCATGCAAATGCAAATAGATAATTGAATAGATTTTCTTGAAAACTGAGGTCATCAAACCTGTACATCTTATTACAATGTAACTAGTCAAACCAAACATCATTCTTAAAAACAAAACAAAACCCAGTACATTCAGACTTTTCTAGTGGTCAACATGTGTTGAACACATTTTATTTTGGAGGTTATATATCTCAAGAAGGAGTGAGTCATGGAGTCCCAAGATCCTTTTTATGTATATAAAGATAATCTGCCTTAGGCCGTATTTGCATTTCCTGTTCTGCAACTTTGACATTTTCATATTATTTTCTTTTAAAAAATAATTTAGCCTCCTTACAGCAGTGGGAATTTTGATCTTTGGACTGAAATTCTTGCAATCAAGTATTGTATATCTTTGGCAAAATAGAGTGTGATTTAGAATTGAGGATCCTGAAAAGTAGAAATTTCAGGATTGCAGAACATTATTTAGAAGGGGCATCCCATGATGTCTCCGGGTTCTAAAGAAGATGTTTAGGGTCCATAACCCTGTGTGTGAATTGTATGCTCTGCTTCACTCAGAAAAGATGACACATCTTTACATATGTTTTTCATATACAGTTTTGTATCCATAGGAAGAAGGTACGTTCAGCAAGTGCAGCTTGTAAGGTTAGAAGTTCAGACGCTACTCAGTTTCATCTGGCCAATGGAGGACCAAAACTAATTCAGGAGCCACTTAAGTATCTAGCATGTCTTCTCATGGGACCTTAGGGATAAAGGTGGAGCACCAATCATGTTGCCATAGCACTGGTGTGATTGCATGATTGGGCAAAAGTTATGGCCGCCTCCAGACATCACTGGGTATAGATTTACTGTTATAAGGTGCCATGATGCCCAGCGATCCTGTAAGTGCCTGCCCTCTCTGAGGAGTAGCTTGGCCCTGTTAGGATGCTGGGTTCGTGCAACAGCCAAGTGAATACTACAGTGTGGACACAAAACACTGGTAGCAAGCATTTCAACAGTAAACAAAAACAAGTTTATTATTATACACAAGCAATACTAGAAGATAATAAGGTTCAGGTATTTGTTGGATTAACTCAGGTTTAACTCAGTAAGACTCTTAAGGCTAGGAGCTACCCCTTTCTCTAAAGGAAAATAGTTCCCCTTTTAAAAGACAAACCTCTCCACGTTCCTCTCCCTCTGGCTTGCTTCTGCCACAGCTCAAGCCAAGCCAGTGTACCCAAACGTGGCCCTAGATGATCACAAGGCACAGCCTGTCCTTGCTTGACCAATCATCCAATCTGGTCAGTTGCTAGTGAAGTCTTCCACCAAGATCTTCCAGCCAAAAGACCCCTGATCTACTTCTGGTCCAGCTCCTTCAGGATTTCAGCTCTTCTTCTGATTTCAGCTCTTGTCTCAGCATGTAGACTCCTTCTGCTGTACTCTGTGTTCATTTATACACACACCCCTGATCCTGATTGGCTCTAGACGCAATAAAATGCTGCTGGAGACTCCTAACAGAGGTTGCTGTCCCTCCAGCCTGATTGGTGGAAACTCCTTCTCTAGCCCCTCCAGCACTCAGATCCCCGGACAGCTTTTCCCTCCAAAACCTTACTCCAGCCAATCACTGCAACAGGGCCCGCACAGGATTTCCTGCTCTTTTTGTAGCCCAAATCCCAGGGTTTGCAACAAACTGTTTGCAACAAGGCTGGCTATTGCAGCTAACTAGAAGCCTGCAAAGCCAGAAAGCCAAACAGTTTGCAGCCTGTACCCCGAAACCGTCACATAAGGTACATCTGGAGTCCTCATATTGCCTAGATATTAGATCAGTATGCCACATTTTAGCATTTGCCGTAGCAGTGAAGTGACATTACAGCTGTGAGATTTTCTTGCCATGTGAGATTTTCTTTCCTCCTGTCACAGTGTGCAGGTGACCAACAGTATGAAGTGAAGTATTTTTGGGTAGTAATAGTTCATGGTGAACTCTTTCCTTACTTCTCACGCAGTAATCCAGACAGTGCTACAATTATGAAATAACAGGATATTGTGTATGATAGTCAATTTACCAGAATAATCATAACCCAAGGCCAATTTGCACTTGACCTTGTAGTTTGCAATAGGTTAACATCTGGGAGCATTGTGATCACACCTGGAAAATCAGGTAAAATTAGAAAATAATTACATGTTTTTTACCCTGTCTGAATGCAACCTATGTTATTGTTTAATCTGCAACGTTTGTGTGATTAGACATTTGGTACCTGAACTGAGAGCTAGTGCACAAATACTAAATATATAAATTTGCACACCTGCCTTCATGCTTCAGAATCTCACCTGCTGAATTTCTGCCTGTGATGCAGAAGCGATCCTGCTGGAGCTACCAAGCAAGGTATAATTACTTAGTGTAGCACAACTGCAGGTAAGTGTGAATTGTTCTTTAGAATCTCCCTAGTTTTGGTGGCACAAAGCATTTTACTTGCCTGAAGCATTTCATGGAATGTTGTTAACTGTTTTATTTCAATAAAAAGATTACTTGGTGGGTGATATCTGTGCAACTGAATACCGTACTTGAGCAGTCATGAGATGTGGATTCCTAGTAAATGCCTTGAAATGCTACAGTGGTACAGAGTTTTCCCTTCTTTCAGGCACTTGTGTTCCTCTTCTCTACCAAAACCTTTCAGTTCAAGGGTCATGTGTGGACTTTTGTTTCACATTGAAGCTATAATGTGAAATAAGGCCCTGGATAGCGGGCTGTCCTTATTGTAATCTCCTGTTGAACAGATGTTAAACAGAGAACCATTCATTCATTCTTTGGCAGCATTTTAAAAGTGAAGTGATAACCCCAGCATCCAGCTAGTCTGCACTCTGTATCTCAATAAAAAATGTGTTCTAATGGCCATAGCAAAACAAGATGCCAGGACTGGACTATATTACCACCATGGGTTCACTAAGAATGTTTTAAGCAGCTTTAGGTACTACTTTCCCAAAATCTGAAAAATAACGTTCTGTCTTCCAAACTACGCTCCGCAAATCCAATGTAAAACCAGGAAATTTCAGGAAGGGAGACTGCAGGCAATTTGTGCCCAAATAGTTCCCTCTCCACTTCTAGTGCACTTCCAAACAGGATTGATAACAGGTTAACCTGAGACACAGTGAAGACTTTCCTTAATGCACCCAACCCTTATGAGATCAAACAGGAAGTTGACAGAGCAGAGCCAGGTCTGTCTAATGGATGTGGGTACATAAATCACATCCTCAAAGAGAAATGGTTCCAATTCACTCACCAGCAACCAACTGAAAAAGTTCTCACAGACATTCAACACCTCCTCCCCAGAAAGTCTGTGAAAGTGAATAATAGATCAAGTCTGAATACTGCCAAGAATAGATACTGTATTGGTAGAATGGTAGTGGGGAGACAGCAGAATGAGAAAGAAGCACCTAAGCAAAATGGACAGCAGCCCCCAGAGATGCTATCTACTTTACTTGTTTGGGGGCACCAAGTAATGAACCAAGTATGAATTGTAAAATTGAACCATGAAATAAGGCCATTTACTGGGATCTGAGGGCAGGTGAAGGTTTTGCCCTCATCTTCTTCTTGATATACCCATGAACAATCAGTGGGCCACTGCTTGGGACAGGATGCTGGACTAGATGGACAGTGGTCTGATCCAGCAGGGCTCCTCTTATATTCTTAACCTGTAGCCAAGCGAGATGCTGTCTAGGAGAATAAGAAGACAACATATTCAGGATGGGACTCTATTTCTATAGAAAGAAGAGGTGTAGTATGGGAGCACTTGTGGGGCTACTCTTGTATGCGGTTTGGAAGTTCCAACCGGTGCAAAATGCAGCAGCCAGGTTGTTGAGTGGAGTGCCAATTCAGACATACATTGCATAGGTGCTTAAACAGTGGGACTGATGGTCAATAAATTACTAGGCCAGATTCAAGATTCTATGGGCCTTTCCATACGTGGGCCAAAGACTGTTCCAGGTCGGGCACAGAAACACATTGTACACACCACAGTTTGCCTGGGAACAGTCCCTGAGGCCTTCTGCCCATTCTCCACATTTATCTGCTGCATATAGCTTAAAAGTTGTGCACAGGTTTTTCCAAGGTCTGGGGAATGGCCCAGGAGCAGTGTGAATAGGATGCTTCCAGGCCTTGTGTCCCAACTCAACTTCCCCACCCTCATGCAGCATATATATCATTATTTCACCCAATCACAGCAAGGGGTGAGCAGTGTCTGAGGTCAGGACGCAAGGCCTAGAATGAGGCCATTTGCATGCTTGCTGCTGCTGGGACAAAACCATTCCATTCAAGTAAATGTGAACCAGGCCTTAGTTTGGCATATAAGGTATGTCAAATGCAGGCATTTACTAGATTACTTTTTTTTGTTATAGACCAGTGAAATCACTGAAATCATCTGGGGAAGTCCTGTTGCAAGTCTTATCAGTTACTGAAGGTCATTTTGTGGCGCCCCATAGCAGGGCTTTCTCTATGGTGGCACCTAAACTCTGGAATACTGTCACCTCAAAAGTTTCATGTGGTGATTACTGTAACATCTTTTAGGTGCCTGTTGAAAACTTAGTTATTTACCCAGGCATTCCCAGTGTGAATGCCTGTTCCTTCTACTTTAATACTTGATTGCTTTTATCTGTTTTTACATTGATTTTGGGTTAATATTGTAAACTTCTTCAGAATCTTTTAGATGATGAAGTAGATTACATATGTTTTAAATAAACAAAATTGCCATATAAAGCCCTAAACAACCTAAGTATTTAAAGAAACATCTCTTTCCAGATAGGGCCTGGTTTAAGCTCAAAAATAAATACAAAAACATTTCATTAGAATAGTTCAAATGGGTGTTCTGATGAAAGAAAAATTTGAAACATTTTATATCTTTTGGCCATAGGAAATAATGGGGAAAGTTGGAACATCCTGTAGTTCTTTAGTGCATCTCCAGCTTTTCTAGTTACCTCATTTAAATAACCCCCCTTCTACAACTATGTGTGGCAGATTTACTGGTGTTGTCTACTCAGATCAGTTACCCAGATCTACTCAAATTTCTGTCTTCTGGGCTTCAGCCTGTTTATTGGTCTTCACTGAACCCATCACTGCATCAAAGCTTTGGTTCAGGATTTCCCAAGCATCTTTTGTCTCAGATATCAAGAAGAAACAGTTAGGAATTATACTGATGGCATTGCCTTCCAAAACTTCTGTTGACTGCAACTGCTTCCAGTGATTCCGTACTGATGTTGAATTGCCCTGGTGTCAGAACAACATTCTATGACATCCCATAGATTAACCACCAGTACCCTGCACCTAGTCAGTTGGTTCAGATACGACATGATCAATCTAAGGGTACGTTCCCATGGTACTAATTTGTATCTCTATTGCCCCTCCACTGAAGTGGATTAAAGAAAAGCGGGTTCAATCCGGATTTAAATGTTCCCAAGGGGGTAAGCAAAACACGCATTTAAAATGAACAGACCGTCCCCAAGGAAGTGTGTTTTGTTTACCCGCATCTTTTTCTCCCTGCCCCTCGCTGTTTCATTGGGTGATCGGGCGGAAGGAATTTCCATTTGCCGAAACGCCTCCCCTCCAGCCAGCGATCCTGCAACCCTTTCCTTCAAAAGAAAAATTTAAAACTTCTCTGTTTGTCTCCCCTACTTGCAAAGACTGCAGCCGGCACTCTTTACAAGATCTCCACCCAGCCAGCTCTTTTACACTTTCACTTTCGCGGAAGCAATTCATCACAATGTATCTTTGCTGTTTCTCTTTGGGATTGGAAAGAGAAACAGCAAAGAGAAAATGCCTGCCTAGATCGCTATTTGCATAGATCGCTGGCTGGATGACAGGCAAAAGAGAGAGAGAAAGATGATCTCTCTGGCTGGCAATTCCCACCTGGGAGAGAATCCCCGCCCCTTTTGCCACGGAGCGATCCCATGGAAAATGTTGCGCTGAAAACCCACATCTTCCAGAAAGTACTGCTTTAAACAGGTATTTTTTAAAAGCGGGTTTTCCCCATTAGCGGCGCTGGAAACCCGGATTAAAGCTGTGCATGGGACCGCTCCGTGGCAAAAGATTTTCAGCAGACTTATTATTGCATGGGAACACAACCTAAGTCAAACCATTACTAACAGATTGTGGCCATCCCAAGTATCACGGCATTTTTGCCAGAGAAGTGGAATATCTAGGAGTGTAGCCAAAGTGTTGTCTGTATATGGAAGACACGGGGTGGTATGCCAGTGGCAGGTTCAAAAGTGGCAGGGGCCTAATTCAGGTCTGGCCAGCCTTCCCATTAGTGTGAACATCACAAGCTTTTCTTATGCTGGGTATTAACTTTCATTGCTTCTAGCTCTTTCCTACATTCCTTAATTTCCTACTTTTTAAGTAAGACATCTTTCTGAAAGCGAAAACAATAAAAAAGTTATTTGCTTTTTGTTGTCCTTGTTGGCCCAACAGGAGCACGAGCAACTCATGAACTCTTTCCCTTCCCTCTTAATCCCATCTGTAACAGCTGCATTTCCTAAACTTCCAACCCACCAGCCTGTAATAGAAATGCTGACAGATCTCTCCTTGCAGCAGTATTAGCAAAGGCGGCTCTAATAAAGTGTAGATTTCAGCATGGATGTACAGAATAAATTGCTATTCAAAGTCCAAGCCATGTCATTTCCTTCCCTAAACTGAAGGAAACATAAGAGTGCCTTTGTGCTTGGAACAAGCAATGCTTTGGCTCAATGCATTGTGTGGGTAAGTCAAAAATCTTTAATCAGCCTCTTGCTTTCGCCTTCCTACTTAGCAGTAATGCCAGCAGTTGCTATAGCTTTGAAGATTTCATTCCAGAGGTTCAGACAAGTCAATTTGGAGGGCTACATATTTCTCACACTTGATCAACTGGGCTTTATGGATATATATATATTTTAATTATCAAGCAATAGTGAAAAATAATTGCATAAAACTCTCTCCCACACACACAAACAGAGAGGAAGTGAGAGAGGTATTTGTTCAAAAAAGCCATGCCTTCAAAAGACTGCTTTTGCAAAACCAGAAATACATTTTGAAGCATGTAATGTTTAGCTGGAGGCCAGCTGGGCATGTTTCTGATTATGCCACTGACCCTCACCCCAAAATCCTTTTGTAGATGTCCCTTAATTCTAGACAAACTACTGACTAGCAAATCATCTAACACATTTCACAGCACACAAATTAATAGTACAGTATTCTGCGTGCAGACTCCATAATTACAAAATCAGCTAAACATTCAATTTATGATAGTGGCAATCAAAACAATAATAAACACAATTAAAAATAGGTTGCATATGGAAACTGCTTTATTATTAACTCACTGTGAAAGGTTGAGTGAAATGTTAAGGTTGGAGCATATTTATTTATTTATTTTGCTATAGTAGGTTATTTCATTTTTGGGCTATCTGATTAGAAATAGAGACAGCTGTGAGGGTTTTGTATCTTCAGAACAGAAAACTTAATTCCCCCCTTCCCCTCCATTTTATAATCACATATACTATATTCAATTTATTGCAAAAGTCCCACTGGTTTTAGTAGACTATCTCTTCAGCAATAGCATCATCAGGTATGAACATAGGAACCTGCTTCATAATGAACCAAACTAATAATAATAATAATAATAATAATAATAATAATAATAATAATAATAATAATAATAATAATAATAATAATAATAATAATAATAATAATAATAATAATAATAATAAACAATAACAACAATAATAATAACAACAACAACAACAACAATAACAATAACATTTATTTATAACATCCTTTCCACCAAAGGGTGGAACAACAAACATATATAATCAACAAATTAAATCAAGGAAAATTGGCAAAAGGCAGTTTACATAAAACAGAAAAGATAACAGTATAAAACAATGCATCACGTGCTATAATAAATAATACATTATAGAATCACAAGTAATACATTACACAATAACAAATACGCTTATATAGTAAAATAAAACAAAGGCAGCGACACCAGATCTTTCTCCATGGCAGGTGTTGCCAGATCTCAGCCTCTGGCAACAGATGGGGCTGCAGGACCCCAGCTGTCTCCTCCCCTCTCCATGCCAGGCGTTGGGAGCTGGGCGCAGGTGCTGTTTTTAAGGCTCAGGCAACAGGTGGGGTGGCAGGATGAGAGAGACCAGTGGGTTCTCTTAAGGGTTTTAAATAGGGGTACTTGGCTGATTCTGCACTATGTGGGCTTTCTGGCCTACATAAAGTGGTCCATTGAGTTCATCCACTCCAAGGGCTATCCAGGTATCTACATTCAAAGTTTGTGGCTATGTCCATCTATCTCTGATAGTGGTTCTTTGTGCACCACAGAAAAAGAGTCAAATCTCCTACGCCAGACCATGGGTCATGTTGCCAATAAGTCCTTCACGGCCTGTGATTAACTACTTCTATGGACTACTTTAAAGAGATCCACATATAGACTGGGTTATGGCACCATTTTGACACTGTATTCTGTCCCATTGCTTTGACCAGTGTGGACAAAGTGAGCTTCTCCTGTTTTGCACTAGTGTGTGAAGAGCAGGAATCTAGCCCTTTCATTTGCTGTGATACTAGCGAGTGCAGAAAAGGGCACTTGGAACCACACCCAAGGACCACTAGAATTAGACTTTTTCAACACTTAGCAATGAACCAATATAGTGTTCCCCATAGTCTTCTTCAGGGTCTCTTTCTTTGGCATGCTGGTATGGACTAGAGTGTCTTCAACCCCTGCTAGAATGCTGTGCCTGCATTAGATGTAGGATAGATTAGACTAACACTGTGTCTTCACGGCATGACTTAATTCAGTTTAAGAAAACTGAAATAACTGAACCAGTTTAAAACTGTCTACACGGCTTGCAACTTGACCCGGTTCCATGGCATTCCGATTGCAGCCTTAACTCGGAATCAATCCTGGTAATCCCCACAATAGCCCTGTCATGGTGCCCTGTGATTGGTCCTCCCTCCCAGGATCCCACCCTCCCTTCCCTTTGCGTCATCCATGCTCCGCCGGGGATCCCCTGCCCGATCCGTCCCCTTCTCTCCTCTCCCTTCCCCTTCCCAGAATCATCATCATCATCATCCATCCACCCATCCATCCATCCATCCTGGCGCGGCGCGGGCGGCTTCGCCCTGGGGCTCCTCGTTGCCCAGTGGCAGAGCTGCTGCTGCTTTGCCTCGCTCCTCCGCTGCCGCCGCTGGCTGGAAGAAGAGAAGAGCCGAGCCTCTTGCAGTGTCCTTTACGGCCGGCCGGCCGGGATGGCGATCATGGTTGCTCTTCAGCCTTGGGGTGGGGGGACCCCGAGAGGGGGGGCAGCCTCCTCTCTCTCTCTCCCACACACGTGCCCCCCTTTAAAGTCCAGCAGGAACTCCGGCCAGCCGCTGTCCCCTCCCCAAAAGCAGCGGCGAAAGCGTCTCCTTTCTCTCCAGCCCTTGGCGTGCAAATCGGCCTGAGAGCGAAGCGGCAGGGAGGGAAAAAGAGGGCCAGCGCGCAAAAACAACTGGCCTGCTCGCCTCCTCTCTTCCTTCCTTCCCTCCTTCCTTCTTTCCTCGGGGGCTCTGCTCAGGGCTCGCGCCGGAGGAGAGCGCGAGCCAGCCAGCGATGTGTCCGTGCTGCTGCCAACTAGATCTCTCTGCCAGCAGGAAAGAGAGGGGGAGAGAGAGAGAGGGAAGGAGGGAGAGCCAGCCAGCAGCGCTCTGGGGAATTTTTTCTTTCTTTCTTTTTTCTCCACCCCCACAAAAAAATTAAATTAAAAAAATCCTGGGATGGTCCAGTGAGGTGGATGGGGCTGTGAGAGCTCAGCAGAGAGCTGTGACCTGCCATTTAAGGGGGCTCAAAGTGGCTGACAAACCTTCTGTTATCAGCCATTTAAGGGGGCTCAAAGTGGCTGACAAACCTTCTGCACTCACCCTTAAGGGGACTCAAAGCAACTGACAAACCTTCTGTTATCAGCCATTTAAGGGGGCTCAAAGTGGCTGACAAAGCTTTCTATTCTTCTCCCCCCACCAGACATCCTGTGAGGTAGTTGGTGCAGTGAGAGCCCTGAATCCACTTTGAATCCGCTTTCAATCTGTGTTGATTTCACATGTGAATCATGTTGCAGGTTCACAGCTGTTGCAAAACGTTTGTATCCATTCAATTATTATACAAATATCCACATTGGCCCACTTTCAGTCCACTTTCAGAGTGAGTGAGTACACCAGCAAAGGGACGAGCTATTTTCTTTCAGTGTTAAATAATGCAGAAAATTCACCTTTGGGGTAGATAATGTGGAAAGAAAATGAACGGTCACTTTGCTGAAGCTGGATTCAACCTGAGGTGTGACCATGGTCAGAGAGAAAGATGCCCCAGAGGTCAGAGATTTTTGGTGGATCGGGCTCCTGATGGGGTTGGGGTGCTGTTCAGGACATAGAGAAAGTTGCCTGGCAGGGAGGGACCGATCTGCCTCCAGGCTGCAAAAGCTTTGGATTGTGTTTTTCCAGCCCTGCATCCTTCAGAGGGACTCGATTGGCTGGGAAAGGAAAGTTCCCCGGGGACTCCAGGGCTTTCCTTTCCTTTCCCTTTTTAAAGTTCAGAATTTGCGCAAAACTGCAACATTGTTATTAAGCTACATCGCTACAGTGTAGCTTTGGAGGTAGTGGCTGTTTCGAGGCTGGATTCTTTCAATGAAATCACTCTTTGGAAGCAAGCTATTGGGGGAGGGAATCCTAAACATGAGGTGCCTAGAATACGGACAGCCCATTGGTTACAGTGCGATTGGGGGAGGGGCAGCCTGAACACGGAATCTCATCCCTGAAAACGATACTGTCCACAAAGTAAAAAATGAAACACGCATCAAGCGCAGGATCCGGAGTGAGACCTCTTGAAATCAGGATTTATTTTAAAACAGTTTAAGGTGGTTTAAAACGGAAATACCGTGTTAAGCCGATCTCCCATCTGGCCAAGGAGAACTCAAAACGTTTTGAATTTGAGATAACTATGCCGTGGGGATTCGCCCTAAGTGGCCCAAAAGATCAACTAAGGGTGCATCCCCATGCACGTTTGGTCCGGTACTGAAATCGGGTTAGGAATTGGGTGTCCCCATGCATTTTTTATTTGGTCCAGTTTCTGCAGACTAAATCGCCCCAAACCGTGCCAGACCAGGACTAAATTTGGTACCTGATAAAACAAGTCTGGGCAAGGTTTGGGGTCCTGGCACACATTGGGGTCCCAGCATGAGACTGTGCATGGGGACAATCCCGGGCTATTTGGGGAGGAGATTGGTGCTCACATCATTGGAAGGTGGGGTGTCCTTGCCGTTCCTGCCCTGTGCATTGGAGATCACAACTGCTAACATTGTTTTGGGGGGGTTGAAAAAATCCTGATCGCTAAGGCAGGCAGGCAGGATAATGGCTTGATTTTTGTTCCCTTTCCAAAGTATTCCACCTCCATTTCCCAATTGCCAAGCCGATCATGATAATGATTTTCTCCCTTTTAAACTTGCTGGGCATTCTCATGGTTTCCGGTGGAGCAGAGGTGCACAAAACTGCTCAACTGCCCAACTGCCACTAAACCTCGTAGCAGCTTTGGGAATTTTAGAAATTATTTTAAAATTTATTAAACTTTTAAAACTTTTCCCGTACCTCCCAGCCCAGTCCTGGCTTTCTGTGCTGCTAAGGGAGGGAGGACGTGGCATTTGCAGCTGGCAGCACAGGGGCATTTGCAGCTGGTGGCACAGGGGTGGGCTGATACCAATCCGGCTTCCAATGAGGAGAGGGGGGTGGAGAGGAGGTGGCGCTGCCCCCCCATGCCAGGATTTGGCATGGTTTGTATGGGGATGTCTGCATCCACACTGAGCCTGCACCAAGCCCATTTTACTGGGTACCCTGGGCTCCCCACCCCCACCCCAGGCTGGGGCCTAGAGGGGACACACGCACATGCATGCGACTTATCTCATTGCCACCAGGTTTGAAGTGGTGGGCCTGGCTGGCAACATTGTGTGTCTGTGTGCACTGACTGCTCTGAATGGCCATTTACCTGTGCTGCCTGCAGGCTCTAGCTGATTTAATCAGGTCACCTAGAGCCTGTGGAGGCTGAAGATCTGTCCCGACACCTGGGGGGGGGTCGTACCTTCCCCCCAACTGCACAACTACTTACCTTGTCATGGTGGTCACACAGCTGGCTGGAGCACGGTGCCACTCCATGTGGTACACCGTCCCTAGGCTGTCAGCGCTTCTGAACCAAAGTTCTGACATCTTCGGCCCCATCTACCAATAGTGGCAGCCAGGGCCAGGGCCCACAGCTGTGAGTCGGCCCAGGACAGCTGGCAACACCCTGGGCCAGGTGCAGAACGCGATTTCATGCTCTACACCCTGAATGCAAGTAGGGCACCCTGGGAAAGGGTGGGGCAGTTCTGAACAGAACCTCCAGCCCAGCAGAGTAGATGTGAGGTAGGTGGGGCTGTGAGAGCTCAGAAGAGAGCTGTGACTAGCCAAAGGTCACCCAGCTGGCTTCATGGGGGAGGGCGGAATCGAACCCGGTATTCCCAGATAAGAGTCTGGCTCCCTAACCACTAGACCAAACAGGCTCACAGGCCTTCTGTCTTACAAGGAATAGTAGTTTTCAAGTATCTGAAAGGCTGTCACAGTGCAGAGGGATTGTCCCTATTCTTACTTACACAAGATGGGAGGACTAGAAACAACAGTATGAAACTTCAAAGGAGTCAGTACAGATTAGATATTAGGAAAAAACTTTGTCACAGGAAGGGGGATCAGTCAATGGGATAGGCTGCCATGGGAGGTAGTGGGTTCTCCTTTGCTGGAGGTCTTCAAGTAGAGGCTGGACCTACATCTGTCTGGGATGGTTAGGAGGTTGGACTCAATGACTCTAGAGGTCCCTTCCAACTCTATGATTCTATGATTCTATTAAATTCATGCAAGCTTCAGGGCTGGTGCAGCAGCTGCCCTAGAGTAATCGGCCAAATGCATATGGTATTGCTCAATGACATGTGAACCCATGTAGCTGGTGGACCACTCCAGTAGGAATGGACTAGCTGGAGCAGTCCAATACAAATAAGTAAGTTAGGAAATGACCTCAGTTTACGATCTTTTATTTAATGCATTCAACTGGAAGCCTGCCTTCTGCATCCCAAATAGATTGTAAATGTCTTGAATTAAAGTGTGTAGGGGAAGGCCAACATATGTCTAGGCCATAACCTTGATTACTCTGGCCCTGTTCCCATGCAATTGAAAGTCTGCTGGAACTCATCTTTTGCCTCTGAGCGGCCCCATTCCAGGCTTTACAAGGCGCTTAGGAAGCTTAGGAAAGTGAGACACCCGCGATAAAATACGTGCACTTTAAAGAAGAGTTCCGGCGCTCTTTCGGCGATTCACGGGTTTTGCTCGCTATATCTGCCTTGAGGACGCTCCGTGGCAAAAGGGGTGGGGATTGCTTGCCTGCACACACAGCCAAAAAGCATTCACACATCTGAGAAATGCAGCAGGTTCGCTTCCTTTCCTTTGTAAAAAGAGCCAGAATTGCTCAGAATTGCAACATCATTATCAAGTGATCTGTGAAAGCCTTAAAAGAGAATGAGCGAAGGATCGCGCTGCCGATGCCTGCAGCCGCTGACTTTGCCGGGGCAGAAAGCCTTTTCTAACAGAGAACTGAGTGAAAGTAAGTGCTGAAAGTGAATGAATGAGCGATCATCTGCCTTTGCTAGGGGCGGGAAGCCATTTCAGGAGATGGAGATCTGGCTATTTTTTCTTTTAACAAGAGAGGGGGCGGGGGGGGGGAAAGATGCCCGGAAAGAGAAGACGGCTACCATGGGGACGGAAAGTCCGTTTAGATCGCGGCTACCATGGGGACGCTTATTCCGGAAGTGGAGGGGACTTTTAAAGTCAGCTATAACAGAGTGACGGCAGAGGAAGCCGAGAGGGGCTAATAAGTCTTTTGGGGACAGGGCCTCAGTCAGATATAGTTACTCCTATGGAGTTACTGTTACCATATTGTCACACTGGGGAGCAAAGAATCTGCCATACATGTAAGAGTTCTTTACACAGATCCATCAGAATATCAGTCTTCAGTGACCTCAGTGTGTTATCACAAAGGAAAGACCATTGATTGGTAGTAAACCAGATGTTTTGCATGCAAAATAAATTCAAGGACAAGTCAAGGAACCAATCCAAGGAAAGTGGTTCCAGTTGAAGTAGACCAATTTGTGATAAATGGACTCGATATAACAGATGGTAAGATCTGCATGGCCAAATTTGGCCAAGCAAAAAGGATGCCAGGAGTGTGATGATATCACTGCACTTGTCTAGCTGCTAGCCTGTTCCTGAAATCAGAATCTGCTCCCAGGATAGTTTTTCTGCAGAGCCAGAAAAACCACTCTGTGGAAGGGAGTATGGGCCTCATTCACTCCTTCAACTAGCACCAGAGGGGTGATAGCTTCTTGTAACAACCTACCTGAAGTCTCTGCCTGAGGCCCTTTCATGAAGAATTAAAAATGGCCAACTTCCAAGACCAATTCCTGTGCTTTACATAATGCACCTGATTGGAAACTTTGATATGGAGGAATTTTTGTTCTCTGGAGCCAAAGCTTGCAAAGTCTGGGATGTGGGAGCCATGCAAATAACATACCTTCTTGCTCCAGGGCCAAAACAAGTGCTCCTCCTAATGGACCCCTTGAAGTTGTCCTAGATTTTTATGCCCTCACCTTTTATGTTTCCCCTGCTGAATAAAGTCCTGTTAGGGAAGCTGAGCTCAGATATTTGAGAACTTTGGGTCTAGGGCAAAGCTAAGAATTCCTGATTTATACTACTGTATATGTATTAGGATTTCATGCAGTCACTGACCTGGAATAGCAATAGCATTCACTGAGCTGTAGAAGTAGACTGATATACTGAACCTTTTGAGAAGATTAGGCCCATTGGACTTGCCGCTGTACAGATTTGTCTCTTGTAATTCAGGGTAGAATAGCACATTTGGTGACAGCTGTGGAATTTTCAATGCACGATCAGTCCGCAAAATAATAGAAGGAATAAGGTGGAACTGATGAAGAGAATTCATTTCTCTACAACCTTATCTGTCTGCATTGTTTTTTTTTCCATACAGCAAACAAAAAGTGACCAGGAGAGATGTTCCAGAGAAAAACTGGTGTGCACCAGTATGCATTAAACATCTCCTGTTTTGTTTTGTTTTTACTTTTCTCCTTGCAAATCCCATTTCCAACAGGCCATAAGTCCTGCCTGCTTACATGCATGCAATTCTCAAATAATCTGTCACTGTGGAAAATAAAAGAATGTTGTACATCTGAATATGCTAGATGGTATTATCCACTGAGTCAGCATAAATCAGCACCCTGAGACAAGGAAGAAAACCTCTTCTGTTGATTTATCTGTGCTATTTTTGGTAGGCTATATGTTTTTCACAGGAAATCTGTACATTCAGTTAATTGTACTGGCAGGGTAAAACTTAAATAGTTTGGGAAGCTGAATTTCTCATTTCAGCATAAATAGCTCATTAGTAATCTCTCCTTTTTTTGTGCACATCAATAGATACTGCCTCAATATCATACTTGGAATATTTTCTAAAGTTCATTTGCCTGGGAATTTCAATTTATTTTGCTAGCGACAAATATAATTACTACTCTCTTATATGTCAACTTTGTTTTTAATCACTAGCAATGTATAAGGAATGTGTATTGATTCCAGCTTGCACAAAAGAGGCAGTGTGCACTCACAGTATCATATTCCACGTCTTTGTGGAAATGACATTTGAAGTAATGTTATGCATCATAAAACTGCAACATCCCTAATTCCCATAAGTCTTCAGCTCATTAAATGCAGTTGCTGGATTCCGTGGTTAAAATGGATTGTTTGAGACAGACAAATGGTTGATCTCCTGGGGTCAACCAAAAAAAAGGAATATGTGAAAGAGGGACTGCTAATCCCATAGCTTGGAAGACAAGGGAATGCTCTTGGTGCTTTCATCAGAAAAGCTGTGGCAAAACAAAGAATGCCTTTCTGTCATCTTAAATAGATTACTCTTCAAAATATTTTGAATTTGGTTTGCCTACGTTAATTTGAAGCTTATTGCTTCAGATTGCCATCCACGTGAAACTGATTCACCTGATGATTGGCATCATTATCAGGGTTTATAAATCCTATCAGCACTTACAGGGGTAGAGTATGTGGTGCCAAATATGATCTGCTGGTATTTAGGGTGCCTCCAGACGTGGAAGGAAGCAGTTCTGTGCTCACGTCAACCACAGTAGGAGTAAAAAGATGCAAGATAACCAACATTTTTTTTTTTTTTACTGCAAGCTTCCCTGTATTTCCTGTACTCCAACTGCTGGTGATGCAGCTTCCCCTCTGGCCAATGGGATGCAGCTGCACTGGAAATTTGAAGCTTTTGATCCTCCAGTCTGGAGGACTGGAAGAAGCTTTGCATTTAAGGCAGAGCAAGGGGTGTGTCTGGAGGCACCCTTAGTCTATAAAAAGCACCACTGAGGTGCTGGTGGTATTATTTACAAGACAGGCTCCCCCCCCATGAACATTCTAGACTAGAAAAGGGGGATGAGGGGACAAGAACATAAGCGCCACATGCTGCTATCTTCTTAGAGACACTTTTGTTACATTAGACCATAAGTGGAACCCTGCTGCATCAGGCCACACCCTATGTAGTCTAGCACCCTACCTCACACTATGGCCCAACAATTGATTCAGGGCATTCTCAAGCAACAGATGAAGGCCAAAACCGTCACCTCCTCTCAAAGCCCTGTTTGTTGTAAAACGCCTCGGGCACATTTTCTTTTGGAAAAGTTGTATACACATAAAATGGAAAGGAAAATGAAATGAAATGCATGGAGGACGGATGTATCGATGGCTATTGGAAGTGATCTTTTAACTTTCAGTTTTATTCCTTCTTGCTCAGATTTATTTGCTTTTACCTTCAAACTCCTATAGGAACACTTCTGAGGATGAGGGAATTATATTAATGCCAAGACATAGACAACAAAATTCAGGATGCTTCAAATTTTTCTTAATGGCAATACAGGAGTCCTGAAAGAACACTGGAATCATGCTCCCATTATAAGTGGTAATGACACTTTTAGGCAAAAAACCTGTCTCCTAGACCCATGGCACCACCCCTGTACTGGCTTATCATATCACACCTTTTGGAATGAACAGCAAGGCCCTCTTTGACAGACTCCTGGCGACATTTCCAGTGCCTCAGAACAGTTCCAGCCAGAAATACTGAAGCATTTCTACAGCCAGGGATGGGGCGGACAATTGGCATGCTTCCTGTTCTAAGGAAAGCAAATAAGCATTGTGGACCAATGTTGTATATATCCTCCACTGTTGTATATACCCTCCACTGTAAGGGTTTGTAAAATGCTGCTTCAAATGTTTCACAAAACTTACAAAACAGCCTCCCACCTGTAAACATGATGGCAGAGATTGCTAAGTGGAAGACCTTTAGGAGGTAGGTGACTCCCTTTGCTCCGTCTAGCTGTCTTGGAGCCCATGGGCCAGGTGTCATTGGCTTAAAAGACACATTGATAAACTCATAAAGTGACATGTTTAACAGTCTATTGGGTCTTCCTTCAGCCCATGCTAGCTCTCTGAATGGCTGTAGAGAGCCTGTCAAACACCCCAAAGCATGTCATTGTACACTGTGATGTGGCAAAGCTTGGCTTTGAGGTGGCCATGGGGGGAGGGGAGAGGAAGAGGAGTTGGATCTCATACCCCACTTCCCTAAGCCTTATTTAAGGGGACTCAAAGCAGCTGACAAACCTGTTCTTCTCCCCATAACAGGCACCCTCTGAGGTAGGCAGGGCTGTGAGAGCTCAGAAGAAGAGCTGTGACTAGCCCAAGGTCACCCAGCTTGGTGGAAGAGTATGGAATGAAACCAGAAAACCTCCAGAAAAGAGTCTGAGATTCTAACCACAAGACTAAACTGACTCACAAGGAGGATATGACCCAAAGCAAAGCCTTCATCTAACCCCTAGGGGATTTTACAAGTTGTTTGCTCATCCTAGCAAACCCTGAACCCCATTTATAGGTATGAGGCTGTTCTGAAAGTTTCATAAGATATTCAAAGCAATGTTTTGCTAGCTCCTGGAAATATCATCAGGGAACCCTTAAAGAGACCCATCTGTTCACACAATTTCACTTGTTCACGGGGATTATCATAGATAGTTTGTAATTCTCCCAACCTACAAGAATTTAATTCATTCAAGTATAAAAGTATTTCCCAACTGTTAGTTGACTTTAAGGTGTGTAATCCTTACAAGTACCTGTCCCTTGGATTCTACCAGGTGTTTGTTTTAGCAACATTGACTTCTGCTGCCTGCTGAGCTAAAATAGGTGCTGAGTGTTTATCCTTTTCTTTGTTATCTATTAGTATGTTTTCTGTCCTTATTAAGACAGGATCTGCATGAGAAAAAAAAAGAACCAAGCCATTGTACCCCCAGAGACTTGTAACTTGCCTCTAAGAGCAGAAAACAGCTTCCTTTTGCACAGGAACATAACTCACTTTGCAAAGCCCTTATTGCTCTTGGGTGCCAGTGCTGTCACCTGGCAAACTAACGGCAGCAGCAGTGGACCAGGCAACTTACCTAGGTCACCATTTATTCAGAGCCATTAACCAAAGTGCAGAAAATTGCCAAGATCAAGGGCCTTTTCCTTCATGTTGTATAATGGCCTTGATCGGAAACTGCAAAGCTAGGGAATGTTTGCTCTCTAATAGTTCCATGATGAAGTAAGTGTGTGTCTCTGTGTGAGTGTGTGTGTGAGAGAGAGAACAACACACCTCTTGACTCTGGGGCCCCACCGCAATCCCACTACTCAAACATTTTGTTTTGTCACCCTGAGGTGGCTGGCTAAGTATAAAGAGAAAAATTGATTGTATAAGGGAAATAAATTTCAAAAGAGTCTTAGAAGGTTAAAGTAATTGGTGAATTTGGGATTGGCCCTTATAATTTGTTTGGGTTCGCTTTTTTAAAAAAAATAAGAAAAATGAATATATGAATTTATTAATCTCAGTAAGGTAATAACAGTAATATCGCTTTATGTATAGAATAGAGTATAGGGTATTAAAGGTTAATATAAAAGCAATTTGTGTTAGGTGTTTATTTTAAGTAGAAATATAGAATAAATGAAATAACAGTCAAGAAGGATATAATAGAAACATAGCATATGAATAATAGAAGTTATTGTCTAGGTATTGTTAACAGGATATAAGATTGATTGTTTTTGCTTTAAGAGTCAGGTAGGATGAAAAAGTATAACTAAAATTGGTTTTGTGAAACTTATAAGGAAAGAGAAAAAAGCTATTAAGAGACAAAACAGTGAACAAGTTTATAGAGGTTTGGAGACATTTTATTGAATTTCTTCATGGACTGGGAATTATGATGGAAGGTCTTGGCCTTCAAAGAAAGAGTAACAGGTATATCTATGGAGTAGAGGACAAAACATTAATAGAAGAATCCGAAGAACGGAGGAAGTCACATGGAAAATTTCAGAGCATTGTAATGGAATTTATTATAATTATGTATTGAACTGTGATACAAATGCTTATAGATAAGGAGGATAAGGAGGAAAAGATGCATTAACTGAGCTGCCAATGCAGAAGTGCTATTTCAGGAAGGCTCGGAGCAGTGTGCAGCAGAGGTGGCAATGGGGGAGGGGGGGGAAGGACGGGAAGGGAGGAGTAGAAGGTTCACTTCGTTTCATTCGCTAATAGTCACTCAAATATTTTGTGCATGAATCCGAACCCCCCATTTGTGTGTGTGTGTGTGTAGAATTCGTCCAGAGCCAAATATTCCTACATTCAATTGCACTGAATCGAATGTGGGAAATGGGCTTAGTTACACCTAAGTTCTAATCCACAGTTGATCCACTTTCAGAATGAAAGAACACATCAGTAAAGCAATTTCTATGGGCGCATCTACATACCAAAAATACTCCAGATTTAAGCTTGTTTTGCCTCGGAGCGTCACCATGCACAGCTTTACTTTGGGCTACATCAGGCGCAAAGGAGGAAAATCCGCGGCAGGAAAAAAAAAAACCTTTCAAACAGTACTACATCCAACGTTGGGGGAAACTGCGGATTATCCTGGGAGCATGGAGACACACACGGATTCCTTTAAGTGTCTTTCCGGCTACATTAATCTTTCTCGCTCTTTACATGTGTGTGTGAAACCATTCCTTTCCTTGGCTGCCAAGAGTTAAAAGCATAATCAATGCTTGTAACATAGTTACAAGCATAACTAGAAGCAAATCTCTCCCTTCAGCCTGTCAGACAGCCTGCAAAGAGTTAAAAGCATAGTCAATGTAAAACTGTAAAAAGCAAATCCCTCCTGTTTAAGTGCAAAAACAGAGCACCAGTCTCTTTCTTCTTAAAATAGATGTTTCCCCCCTCAGTTGTTAAGATAATTAGCATCACTTTCCCCTGATAGCAAGCACAGAATTTCTCTCCCCCTCCCAATAATGTGAAAGAAAGCGAGAGTTTGCTGGACAGCTTCTGCATACAAACAGCTGCAGGGAGGGAGCTGCTTTCAGTTTTGCTTGTAACTATGTAACTAAGCATTAGTCCTGGAGAGACTTAGCTGCTTTCAGTTATGCTTTTAACTCTTTGCAGCCAAGTAAAGGGATGATTTGTGTTGTGTTGTGGAGGTTCAATTGAGGTCTTTGCCTGTCATCGCTGCAGTGGGCGGCGTGTGGGTGGGGAGAAAAAGATACGGGCTCACAAAAAGCGGCTTGCATGGGGACAGGAATGTACATTTTAAGTCTGCGTTGCCCCAAACCACATGGGGAGGCTTTATTTCAAATTACAATCTGCATTTTTAAAATCTAATACAAGCGAGAAGCAAAAAGAGACCATGGAGAAACACCCTACCTGTTTTATTTTTGGACTTTCCATGCTCCATTTAGACTTTCCTGAAGTCCACAAATAAAATGGATAGAAATGAAAAGGTGTGAGCAATCAGACATCAAGATGGACTGAAGAAGGTTTAAAGTTAATATGTGACCGTAGCCTAAGATTGCATTCCCTAAGTTGCTTACGGGGAAAACATCCTAAGTCACCTCTTAAAGCTTATAATTTGCTTTTAAAATAGAAGATTTTGCAGACTCAATGGAACAATACTTAACTGGCACAATGTACAGCTCTTGCCAAAAACAGTGTTAATAAAGCCATATATTCCTACAATTTTAAATTTAGAGAGTTATTAGTATGAATCTGAGAATCTTCAGCCAGCATGCGACAGAGATCTCGCTCATTTTCCTTTAGATAAATAGTTCCACCAGTCTTTTGTTTGATAAAACAAATGGAAGGACTTCCTTTGTCTCATGCAGACTGGGCTCATACGCCTGCTGAGAATACAAAAAGGGCTGCTACACTTCTACAAACATAAAGAGACTGACCTTCAAAGTTTAGGCCACATTTTGGCCCTTGTAAATAAAGGCAGCAGATAGAGTTTTCCTTGAAGAACATCTGGGATAATGTACTGCATCTTATTTTAAGATTATTTTTTAAAAACCTAGTGCTCCCGTACATTTAAAGGCAGTTCTCTTTGTCTGTGATTAATGAACAATGGTTAATGATGTGTGGATCTATGCCCTAACATCAAGCACTGATTTTATGGACTGCGGCACAGATGCACTATATGTGACTAACGCACTGTCTTACCAAACTTCTTTTTTTCCAAGTTGATCTAGGTTGCCTCCAGGGGCCTTTCTGCATAGGCTCTAAAAATGGAATTAGAGCCTGTTTGGGGAGGGATTAGGATGTGGCTTCCGCAAAGGGAATGGAATTAGGGTCCCTTTGAGGATGCTGCATCCGCACATCGGCACACAAAACCAGTTTCTTAAACCGGTTTTGCCGCCGAAATCCTACCCAGATGTAAGACCTGAAAAATTAGGTCTTGCATCTGGCTTTTCCCCTGAAACCATTTTGGAAGCAAACGCTTCTGCAGTGGCAGGGGAAAGAGCCGGATTGCCAGCACATGCCCAGCTGTCAAACAGGGAGAGTGCATGCTCACCCAGTTTGACAGCTGGGGCCACCCACCGGCCTGTGCCATTGGCTCCTTTGGAGCCTGCATGGCCAGGCTGGCAGCCTGCTTCCCCGGAATCCCCTTCACCCGAGAAGGGGTGATCGCCCCTTCCCTTGTGAGGGGAAGCCACGGCCTACCCCACCACCACCACCAGGGGTCCTGCGCTCGCGCTTGCCGCCTTACCTGGTTGCTGCCGGACAGGAGGGCCAGCATCCATTGTGCACATGCGTGTCGTGGCCTCCATTGCCCAGCCGCCCTCACGGGCGGAAAGGCCCAGATGACATGACACAATGTGTGATCTAAAGAATGTATGATCTGCTTCATCCTGGCAGATACAAGGAGCATCCACCTGCTTTCCCTGATGTACAGCAAGGAGCTTTTGCCATCATACTGATTGGGACTCCTGGAAACCAGACAAGTACCCACCCACCCTCACACACTTCCTTTTATTGTTTACTGTGTGCTTGGCTAGCTTCCTGTAGTCCCAATCAGCATGTTTGCAGATGTTAAGGTAAGTAGAGCTTTTGGGAAACCCATGTCATTGTTGGATTTCCCATAACAGTGACGAAACGGGTTTTTGCCATGTTAAATTGGCTTTATATTGGGAATACTAGGGGTGTGTCTGGCATTCCCAATAGAGGGCTGAGAGGATTACAAATTTTACCTCATGCCTGGAGACAGCTATTGTGTCTCCTTATAGTTGGGTCAGAATTCTCATAATTTTGATGAAAGATCATTGCTGAAAAGCTGATCCTGTGTAGATACTAGTTATATTTGCATGCAGTTAAACAAACCAACATATCTCAGGCAGTTCCCGACCACCACAACAGAGGGCTGGAGAGGCTTCAGCCATTTTCATCCTGGATATTTTGTCTAATGCATATGGATATGTATCAAGTTAATAAATCATAGCATATGTAATCTTTCCCTCCCTCTCTCTACTTCACTGCACTCTTTGGTGTTTAACCAATATCTCCCAAAGGACACTTTTCCTTCAGAATAATTGTACCATCTGATTGCCCTAACAGCACATTCTTTTGACAGTATCCACAGCCTGACATCATGGATCTATGCTCTAACATTGGTACCCATCCTATACATCTGAAGGCTGTCCTTTTCTAGTTAATCTGCCACACTCTTACGCTGTATTCAGACTCAGCAAAAGAAAAAAAAAGCATCATTGAGGTGCCTCTGATGTGGGTTGGAGAAGGTAGGATTGTTCATGCATCAGTCTGCCCTTTCCCCTCTCATGAACCTTCTGTACTATAAAAGGTGGATCAGAGAAGGTTTGGGAACATGAGGGCAACACTGTCTCTCTGAGGCACTTCCAAGCCCCTTTTGTAGTGTCTGATCACAGGCTTAATGTTGCTTCCTCTTCCTACTTGTCAGTCCAATGCCAGTGCTTCCAAGAGCAGCCCTTTTTTCACTTTCTTTCTCAGTGTATCATCAGTTAATGGGTTGGTTAAAAACGCAATTAAAAAAATAGCAGCCACAAGAAGAAGCGTTAAGCTGCTTTTATCTATTGAAAAACTAGACGCTACAGTGTATTGACTGTATTCTGGGTTTGAAATCATTTAGTGTCTTCTACTGCTGAAGTTACAAGCAAATGTATTCCAAAGCCAGAGTTGTCTTAAACTATTCACATAACATATGGAAGCTTTTTTTTTAAAATGTGCCAGAGAAGGATTGAGAAAAGTGTTTGTTTGAAGGACAATCCAAATTCATAGATTCCAAATGTTCCATACTGACAAGTGAAAAATGTTTGTGATTTTTTTAATTTTTTTTAGTGAGAGTCACACCACTGGCCTTTAAAAAAAAACACTTTCAGTATTTATTTAACCTAGTAACTAGGTTTATTAGGAAGGTCCCATGCTTTGTAGTTTGTGTAATGGATTCACCACATGTTTATGCTTTTAAGGAGTTTGGTAAGACGGCTAACACCTATTTCTCCACCTCCTGCCTCAGAGGTTAAGACCCTGATGCATTGCCAGTTTACGGCTGTGGTCCTTTCCCCATGCATAATTACAGTTACCCCTAGAGTGGAGGAAATTCCCTGAGCTTTCACAGTAACTAGCCACAATGTTCCACTACAAGAAAGGGTACTTTTTTAAAAGAAACAAAGCAATAAAACTTCCACATTATTAACTCTCTCTCCCCTTTTTTTAAACAGGAGACTGGGGGTGGGGGTGGGAATGCCATTGTACCACATTAAAGGGCTTCGCATAAGACTCGCCATAGGCTAATGAGCCTTATTGTACCCTTTACCACATGCAAGTGCCTTCAAGTGCTGCTTTTAACTTAACCTTGATGTAGTGCCAGGAATGCATAAAGGATATACTTTGATAGTAGCAGAGAGAAGCTAATTTTGTGAACAGGCTTTGAAAATATGTGTGAGATTGATATTTTAATGTTAATTAATTGAATAAAGTGCCTTCTAAAGCAGAAAGAAGCCATATCATCTGCTCTTAATAACACTACATTACTCATACTTTCCCCTTTGGCACTGCCTTTCTTTCACTGGTTGCCTTCTGATGGTCTCAAGCATTGCCTCCTTTATCTCATTGGCTTGTATGGACACTATGGAAAGAAAGCTTTTTCTATAGTGGAGTATCTTCTTTGCACACATGCTCCATCTCTGGTGTCCCCAAGTTCGGATTCAAGTAGAGCTCCTTCCAAACAGCAAAGGAGGATACTGGTTTTGAATAAAAAGCTGACATTACCTCTTACTGTGGCCTGCCAGTAAGCACTGAAATGACTTACGTGGTGTCTGGTGACACATCTGCAACATTGCTTTGGTAACAACCTCATGAAACTCACCACATGCATGTCCCCTTCCTTTGGCTTTTTGCACATTCTTGGTGAGTTCTCAAGAAGTTGGTACTGAATTAATGTTGCAGGATCCTTGCCTGAAGTCCAGTCAGCTGGTCCAGTGCTGGGCATGCAAAGATGCTGTGGGATCTCCCACACCATCTTAACACCATCCAAAGATCTCAGGGTTAGGGATGGCTGAAAATGTTTGTCACCTTTGCAATTTGTACAAATTGCAAAAGCTTGAAACTCTGCATTCAAATACAATATTGGCTATATTTGAGGACTGACATTTGCAAGCAAAAGTTTCTGTGCCTTCATTCAAAGATTTGTTACATTCAAAGCAGCTGTCCAGTCACCTCCAGAGTGGATTTGTGTCAGATCTGCAGGCACAACTGGTGGCGGCAGGGATTCAAAGAGAATCCGAATCCTAGCACATTCAAAGTGGCTCTATTCACACGAATGTGAATTTCCATCCTATTCACTTTGATTGAGAGCAAAGCAAACAGGAAAATAATTGTGCACATCCCTACTCAGGGTGGGTTACAATAATGGATAAAATTAAAACAATGACAGTGCCTGTATTGGGAGGGAATGTTGTTCGCTCATCTGAAGTTCAGAGTAAAGAGATATGACTTCGTCTATCTTTTGAACATATACAGCAAGGGTGTCTGACTCCCTAGGATGGGAGATTATTCCATAACCTGGGGGCGACACCTGAGAATGCCCTTTTGCACAGGTGTACATGCAGTCAACCAAGAATCAGCCTAGACTCAGGGGTATCCGACAACATAAATAAATCAAAGGCAAGATTTGGTAGTCAAAGTGACTTAGAGATAGTAGCATGTGAACGCTAATGATCCCATCTCACCTCTAATCCAGATTAAAGTCCAGATAATGAATTTTGGAAGCACATCTTCTAATCTTAAACATGGATTAGGTGCAGTAACATGTGGATGCCACCACCTCTAGTCCACTTTAGTGCTGCTGTTTTTTCCTACATGTGGATGCAGCCAGATGAGCCCCTCGTTTTCTTATCCAACCTGCAGGCCATCTGTAGCTCATCTCTAAGCCACCTTTTACTGTGTGTCAGTGCAACTCAGTTGATTCACATATTTGTAATAATGTGGTGGTAGCTATACACCTTTCACTTCCTCCAATGCAAGTGAATATACCTGTGAAAAGAGAAAACTGTTTTTTTAAAGCATTTATTTTGGAATGAAGATGCCTCAGTCAGTGGAGCATGTCTCTTCTGTCAGGGTTAGAAACATGTGGTTTTTACATTATGGCACAAGTCTAGACTATTTGTCTAGACTGGGAAATACCACACCCATTTTTCTTTATATTTCTTGCATTTCTTTTGATAAAAGTTGTTACCAGCCATTGGCTAGGATTCAAATGTCTGTGCACCATCTAGCACACATGGGTTCTTTTAAGATCAGCTTCTATTTGCACACTCCTTAAAAATGAAACCAAACACAAGGAGAAGGTCCGGTGCCTCTCCAGAGCAACATTCCATGAAGAATGCAGAGCTGGTGCTGGTGATGAGAGAAAAAGAAAATTGTTGGAATGGGGGAAGAAGGAAATAAGGCTTACATGGGAGTGTCTTCTGTGCAGAGACAGAGCCTCTTTGGAATCAAACTATTCTGTAAGTATGAGGTTGATTGTCAGTAGATCAGAGGAAGATAAAAGGAAAGTCTCTGAATATCTTAAAGAACAAGTATATAATACACAGGAAGAGAATCTAATTCCTTGGTAAAGTGATGGTCTCAATTTGTCTCCTGGACTTCCAAATTCTTTTTTTCTTTTTAAGATCAAATAAGCAATTGACAGAAAAAAACCCTCTTCTCTACTGAAACCCTGAAGAAATGCCAGCTGTCAAGATAGACAACAAGAATCTAAGACTGCATCCAGACATTGGTTACTTATTCTGCTATATTTCGATATCCAGAATACGTATATCACAAATGTATTACACTGTGGTCACTGTTCTCTATTGGATCAGTCACAGTGATGTCTTCTACCATACCTTGAGCATTATTTAGGATTAAGTCTCATATCCCTTTTCCCTCATTGGTTCCACAATCACCTGCACATCTAGGAATTTACCCTCTCTCATGAGTTGAGAAAGGGTTTGCCCAGTCTATGTGAAGATGGTAAAAGTCATCCATTATAACCATCCTCTTTTTTTCTTTTTTTTTTATGCCTCCTTTGCCTCATTTTCCTGATATTGTTCTCCTTCAGGAGTTTGATTAGGAGGGTGATAGCATATCCCTAACATTAGGTTTGCTTTCTGGCTTGGGATTTTTACCCACAATGTTTGTGTGGATGGGTCTGATTTACCTAGACTTTCCAGTTCCCAAGATCCCATCACTTCTTTAATGTACAAGACTAGGCAACCTCCCATTAGCCCTTTCCTGTCCCTACTATATGGATTGTAACCTGGGTGTTTTGGTTATGCCAATAGTATTTTTTTTAATCCATCACCAAACATTCTTTCTTCTTGAATATTAATGACCAGTTCCCAATCCAGCTCAGTATTATGTACATAATTCCAATCATCCTGGCTCAAATGTACGCAGATGCTGCCCAGCTCCTGTCAATTTGTCCCCAGGGATCAGTCTAAATGCTGCTCTGAAACCTTTTAAATATTGTTTGGCTTGGCTTTGTGAATAAAGATTTATGTAGGGGCTGTCCATGTCAATTGTAGGCTCGCTGGTGGCTGAGGAGTCTAATTCAGGATAGGCAAATCTGGCCACAGCAGTTGCATGGAAAAGTCTGTCCTGAATTCAGTGCTAAGTGTCACAGTTATTTCTCCATACAGTGATGGGCACCAATCTATTCAGGAGAATCCTTGCAAGGATATGGCCTGCAACAGAAAGTAGAGTTATCCCTTGATAGTTGGAGCAGGCCGGCTTTTTCCCGTTGTTCATATAAGATGACAATGACTGCAGCTCAGAGGTTCTCTGACAATTTGCCTTGTTTCCAGCAGCAGTCAGAGCTAATGGGGTCTTCTGATGTTCCAGCACGCAAGGGTTACTCCTAGCACACCTTTAGAGGCAAGTATGTGCCTTTTGTCGGTTGTAGGCATGGGTGCAGTGGGACTTTTAGGTGAAGTACACTGTGAAAAACGTTACGAATATTCATGCACTGTATCATGGAAATCAGCAGATAAATGTAAATTAGAAACGTGGTACTATTATATCGTTGATCAGTTTAGATTTGATGTATATAGACAAAAGAGATTGAAATGTATGGGTGTGAATATAAAAATTTCTTCTGAGATTGCTTGGGAAAGGTTATATTTATATACCGCAAGACAAGATAGAAATAACAAATTGATAGATGATGTTAAGAAATTTCTTATGAGTCTGGGTTGAACTGAATTAATTTAATTTCACTTGGGAGGGAGAAAATGTAAAAATTTGTGTTTTGTATTTTATTTGGTAAGAAATGATGTTTTGTAAAATAAGAATCAATAAAAATACAATTTTAAAAAATGAATATTCATGCACATCCCTACTCTCCACCCCTTTTGCTGTCTCTCCTTTCTTATTGGATGCCATTGTGTCACTCAAGGAAGGTGAAGGTGTGTTTGTGGTTCTTTTTTAAGCCTGCTCCACCACCTCCATGCTCCCCTTCCTTTTTATGTGCTTTTCTTCTCTGTGCAATTAATTTTTTTTAAAAAAAACCAAGTACATTTATGCAAAACTGCTTGTTAGAAAAAGGAATCATATACATAAATGTTGGCAGAGGTGTGTGGGGGTCTCTATTACATCAATGTTGGGGAAGAGGGAGTAGCTCTACCTGTGAGAGTACAAGGCAAAAGGAACGCCTGGCATGGAGGGGCAGATAGCCAGCTCACAGGCTGGAAAGGAAGCTCTGATTTCAGCTATGTTGTTTCCTGAAGTTTGATTATACATTCAAACAGAGTTGCACAATTCCACCAAACTTTTTGTATAAAAGAGGCAGTGGGAGTCGGTGGGTCCCTCAATCACTCACAGAATGAAAGGAATTAGAGCCCTCACAGCAAGTGTGCCACCTCATGGGAGCTTGGCAGGTGCCTTTGGCAGTGGCGGGACTGGGGAGGAGGAGGACAGAAGGAAAGGTATATCACGAACTCCGTACGTGCCAGCCTCCCCTAGACATTGGCTGAAAAGAAAGACTGGACCCCACCCACCACAGCATGGTTCAGCCTCCTTTAGCCCCCCCACCCTCACACAAAGGAAGAGAAAATGGCCTGGGATGCCAGGACAGGCTGAGTCCTCTGGAAAAGAGAACTCCAGTTAAACCGATCTGACAAGGGATAAACCAGCCTGGAAGAGGAATTGAAGAAAAAAACTGAGTAATGCAACCAGAAGACGGTCTGAAGACATCTTAAACTAAAGGTGTGACTACAGTCAAGGAAGTGCAGAAAGGGCTTCTATTCCTCCAGGTCAGCTCCTTTGGTTTCAAGGAAAGACACCCATTCCCTCAGTGGCTCACCACACCAATCACACACCCACGACTTTTGCCAAGCAGGCAGACATCCATACTTGTGACACTTGATGCAAAACATGAAGGTATCTACTCTCATGGCTTTTATTTTCTTTTGTTACTATTTAAGTTATTTCACTTCCTAATGTATTTAGAGGCAGGTATAGTCCAAAGCACCTAAACAGATAACAGGTTTGCAAAAAATGGTGGTCAATAGTCAGTTTCTGAACTTACTGGGCTTTCATCATATAGTGGGTTTAAATGCTGATTTCTATGTATGTTAAATCTGAAACAGGGTTTCCCAAACTGTGGGTCAGGACCCACCTCTAGGAAATTTAACCGTATTTGAAATAACTTTTTTGATGTAATTATTTAATTAAGTAATAAAAAAATTGTATTAAACTTTGTTTATTATTTGAAAAGTCCTTTATTCATATTGGTAACGGTTAAATTTCCTAGAGGTGGGTCCCGAGTTGGTAAACTTATATTAGATGGGTCGTAGCCCAGACAACTTTGGGAACCACTGATCTGAAAGTTTAAGGAACAGCTGGCAAGAAAAACATTATGGTGTAAGGTCTATAAAAATTTCTAAGAAAAACTGCAAGAGTTCTAATAACCATCTCTGTGAATCCGTGAATTAAAAGCACTATAACTTATTTGGGTTACTGCACACAGGCTAGAATCCTGCATGCAGACATGTCTTGTAGATTTCATGGAAATAGGTTACTCAGGTTTAATGCTGCTGCTTCTGAGTGTTTGTGTACGTGGGTGGTAGTTGTTTTGTCTTCACACAGACTCACAAGCAGCAGCTAGAATAAAACAACTTAAAACAGTAGTATGTGTTATGGATATAAAAAAAGCACTCTTGGTAATATGCTTTATGGCCTTCCCTTTGGCTGTTCACCAAAATGTGTGTTGCTCAGTCAAAATGTATCTATGTTGAACTACGAAGTGTTAAATAATATACACAGGACATGTGCGAGTGGAGTGGAGTGCCTGTGGGCCCAGGAGACGGGTGAATAATTAATGCCAGCATTTCTGCCTTTGTTAGCTGATACTTGCTCACTGAATGTCATCACACTAGGCATACCAGGACCACAAGGCTTTCCTTTTCTTCTCAAGCCAAGCTAGGAATGATTGCAATGGTTTATAAAATCTCCCTCAGTTTTCTCCTCATCCTCCTGTTTTTTTTTTCCCATTCAACATTTGCTTGAATGTTCAGTTTCATTCATAAACCTCTTTCATTTTACCCCTTTTAAAAAATGCTTGCAAGTAGCACTGTACGTTATGACAGGTAAAGACTTCAATGGATGAAACAGAATGTTCATATCTTTCTGCACTTACCTGCATAGATCCAGATCTGGGGCCTATTCGCACTTGGCTTTATTCTGGAATACAGTATATCCCAGAATAAGGGCCTGCTGTCCACATGCTAGTGCAGGCTACAGCAGCCCCCAAGTGAGGCCTGCCAGAGTCTGCACCACAGACAAATATCATGAAAATATACTTGACAAAAAGGCCAAGAGCAAACAGGGCTCTGATGAGCCACATCTAGCAATCCATCTCAGGGGGGTGAGATAAATTTCCCTTAGCCAGGAACCGTGTAGTCTGCACAGCAACCACATGTTCTGAAGCTCATGCAAACTTCAGAGGCAGCCTCTGCAGCTCCAATGGCCAGGGCAAATGTTCCTGGCTGTGGAACCCCTGGGGAAACTATTTCAGCAGCGCACCTTGTTACACCACTGAAATGGGTAATCCAAGTAATTCATAAAATTGAGGTGTGTGCTGTCTGTCTGCATGCCTCTGTGATCCAGATTTTCCCCAGTTAGTATGCTGCTAGACCTTGATACCAAGGTCTACCAATGATCTGGATCTAGGACATCCGAATCTTGATTATGCTCTGTTTGGGTGCAGACAGAGTGTACTAGTGATGGGCCAGGCCTCCTAAATTCTGCACTAACATCCAGAAAAGAGGCCTTTAGTATACTTGCTGATGTCGATCACCAGTAGACACAAAAAGACACATAGGTAATAATATAGAAGCTTCTCTGCAAAGTCTTCTGTATGTGGTAGTAGCTACAGATAGTAGTGGCAGTTAAGATACTAGTGTTACAAACTACTATCTGCCACATGTAGAATTTTTTGCAGAGAAGCTTCTATATCATTATGTATAACGTGAAAATTCTGTTTATTCCATTGAAGTCTAATTCTTTTATTATTCTTCAGTTCTCTGGAGCAGTCCCACCTCATGTACTTCTCCAACTGCACGATCCATGTGGTGAGTAGTTTTTTCCTATCATGGCCACTGTATGGAGCCACTACCACATGTAATCATGATTCAGTTTTACTTGAGTGACAAAGTAAATAGTCCAGGATTCAGAGCCTAATGTAAAAGTATAGGATTGGGAAGAACACTTTGCCTCCAGTTCTACAGAGCAACTGTCATTAGTTTTGAGTATAAATGGACTCAAGGCAGTAAATGATGCAGATCAAAAAGGCAGTTCAAAGAAATCAAAAGCAAATATCCAACATAATCAATGGTTGTCTCCTGGTAACTGACCAGTGCCCCTGTGAAAATTGCTAGTAGGTGTACAACTACTTTGATTTAGACACCACCCCACTAGAAGGAAGGACGTCTCCTTGGGAGATCTGGGAGGATGGTGTCCAAATTCACCAGCCACTTATCAACCATAAAGCCTGTGTAGCTGAGAAACTACCCTCAGGGCAGCTAGAAAGGCTGTGATGTCCTTCACCCCATGTGGATACATGGATGGGAAAGGAGCAATTTTCTTGTCACCATTTATGCACTGGTTTGTCCTTAGATGGACTGGAAATACGATCAGAGGTCTGTCAGAAAAAAATTTGGCATGGAAGCCTGTCATTCTGGATCTCATGCTGAGGCAAATGGTGTAACAATGTGTGCCACTGAGTCTGGATCCCGACGCTTACAGGGGTCATATAGATGAAGCCTCAGTATAGGGCAACTGCTCATATGTATCTGTTATGTACTGTATATGACACAGAAAAACACATGTGAGATTATGATAAGGCAAAGTGGCTGTCCAAAATGAAGTGGCTGCCCCTACCTCTACCCCTTGTTCCTTCTGGCCCCTAGCACTTGACAAATAGACAGATCTTACATTCCTTTACCTCTGGATTTCTGGGGAGCAACCAAATCTTGCAAGGCTGGAGGATTCCTTTACTTATGAGGCCTAGCAAAATAAGAAAAGGAAGAACACAGTCATTCCATTAACTTCACTGTTTGTCCCAAGATTTTTTATGCTGCCTGGGGTAGTATAGCAAATACCATTCTCAGTTTTCACTAAGCCAAGATGTTCAGTACTTAACACCACCTCTTTTCTTTCCTGGCTATAAAATAATAATCATTTAAAGAAATTAACATGCTGGGGGTTTGTTTGTTTGTTTTGCCAACATTCCAAAATTTTCTTCTCAAAAATGTTACTTTGTCTAATGGTAGGGCTGGACCTAGAACTAATTATCAGATATCAGTATTTATCAGTAGGGTTAGCTATAATCTAATTAGTGAAAACAGTGTATTTGAGTATTGTGATTTAGAAGATGACTTATAAGGCCCTAAATGACCTGGCCCCAAAATATCTAAAGAAACATGTTCTCCCATATTGACCTGCCCATGCCTTAAAATCTGAGGGAAGGCCCTCTTGGTTGTCCCACCACCTTCAGTAGTAAAAGGGGTGGGCACCTAGGAGAGGACCTTCTCATTGATGGTCCTCAGGCTATGGAATAGCCTCTCCCTTGAGGTACATCAGGCAGCTTCACACTATGGGCGCGTCCCCATGCAAACTGTTTGGCTAGGAATGGGCACCGGGAGCGGGTCTGAGATCAAATCTTGCCCATCCCTATGCAGTCGTCCCCATGCAAATTGTGCCAAACACTGGCCCGGGGGAGCAGAACCCCCTCCTCTCCTCACTGGAAGCCAGATTGACATCAGCCCACTCCTGGGCCACCAGATGCAAATGCCCCTGGGCCACCAGCTGTAAATGGCTCATGCCCCTGTCCCTTAGTGGCACAGAAAGCCAGGACTGGGCTGGGAGGCCCAGAAAATTTTTTAAAATTAAGTTTAATAAATTTTAAAATAATTTTAAAAAACCCAAAGCCACTATGAGGTTTAGCGGCAGTTCGGCGGTTGAGCAGTTTTGCGAACCTCCACTTCACCGGGAACCGCAAGAATCCCTAGAAAGCTTAAAAGGGTAAAATCAAGCCATTATCATGATCACCTTGGTGATTGGGAAACAGGGGTGGAATATTTGGGAAAAGGAACCAAAATCAAGCCATTATCCTGCCTGCCTTGGCAATCAGGAAACGGGGGTGGAATATTTGTCGTGGAAAAGGGACAAAAATTAAGCCATTATCATGCCTGCCTTGGCAATAGGGATTTTTTCACTCTCCAAAAATGTCAGCTGTTGCGATTTCCAATGCACAGGGCAGGAACAGGAAGCACACCACACCTCCGAATGATGTGAGCACCAATCTCCTCCCAACATAGCCCGGGACCGTCGCCATGCGCGGGCTCCGCTCACTAAGCCATGTGTGCCAGGACCCCAAACCGTGCCCAGGCTTGTTTTTTCAGGTACCAAATTTGGTCCTGGTCTGGTATGGTTTTGGGCAATTTGGTATGTGGAAATTGGACTGAATCAAAAATGCATGGGGACACCGTTTGCCAAACCCAATTTTGGTACCAGACCAAACGTGCATGTGGACGCACCTCTTTGTTCTGGCCTTTGGTTGAATGGGAATATACTGTCTCTTCCCACTTTTCAGACACTGTTGTTGTTTTAATATATGTCAGATTTTAAATGTTGTTACCCACCCTGAGACCTTCGGGTATAGGGTGGGATAGAAATACAAATAATAAATAAATTAAATAAATAGAATAGAAGCAAAGTCAACAGAAGCAAGGTCACTGCAGGCCCTGTCTGCTCTCAGTCCTTGTAATGGGGGCACATTTAAGTCTCATAGAATCCTGGTCAATGTTGTCTGCTGCTCTTGTGGAGCTCCTTGTGAGTTCTTATGTCTGAGGGAGGAGTACATATCAGGTTTTTGGAGATGTACATGCACACAGTGTGGTGGGACTGTAACATTAAATAAATGTCTTCTAGTTATGTATGCGTGTTTCTTGTTTTTCATGCTATTAGTGAACCACATAAATTTTTCAACTGTTAAGTGATAAATACATGTGAACATCCACAAGTCTTAAAGAGCATGGAGATTTTAAGAAATATTATTGCATGAAAGTGCCTAGCCTTGGAGGCATAGGGGAAACCATTTTGGCAGCAATTTTAGTTTGCAATTGAAATGCATCCCCAGGAGTCAGGAACACAGGAACATGTTTTTAATCAGGGCCTGCTAGTGTGCTAGTAGATCTATTTAATCAGGTCTGCTATTGATCCAGATGAAGGTCTGCTTGATCTGAATCATAATCTGTTCTGGGCAGACAGAGCGCACTACTGATTAGGGATGTGCATGAATTTTCATAAAATTCATTATTCATACGAATTCAGACATTTGTACATTGGCATTCATACAGATACGAATGTTTTGGAACATTCATATGAAGCTTCGGAACATTTGTGAAACGGGGAAGTGGGAAAGCGGCTGCACCAGTCACATCTGCAATGGTTCCAGAGTGAATTTGACATAGTTTGAGAGCAGATTCAAAGTGGATTCAGGGAGGATTCGACACTTTCAGTGGATATGTTATGGGATACGTATCGGATACTATGAATTCATATCGGATATTTGTACATATTCGTACGAATATATTTGTATTGAATAGAATCTACCATATCTGAAGGAAATCTATTCGAACGAATATGAATTTTCTTAGACTCAATTGTTACGAACCAAATGCAAAAAAACCCATTCACGTACATCCCTACTACTGATGAATGGGGCATGCCATGGCAAAGGAAGGCTCAGAGTCCTCTTCCTGATCCTGACTAGGGGTCAGTGCAGAAATACCATATGTGTGTGTGTTTTCATTAACCTCAGTGACAGTTCCACCATGTCTGTTCAGACCTGTTCGGGAAGTTTTACTAAGGTTTTGCAACATCTAACTGAACTTTCAGTCAGTAAGGCTGCTCAGTGATCATTTTCATCACTTGGAGTAAACTGAGGTGAATGCAATGATTGCACCAGTCAAAGTTTTTATGCTTGATTTCCAAGATAGCCTTGTAATAAGTAAATAGTTCCTACTTTCACAGAAATGAGGATCAGATGGTATCTCAACTACCTACCATACAATGAGGTCTGTTTGCTTTTCTTTGCTTTCTGTGACCACTCCAAGCCTTATTCTTTACATAAGAATCTTGTGGGGATATATGTTTCTATTTTTTGTTTTGGATACAGAAATGAACTGCCCTACATAGACAGGTTGTTTACATGTTGTTTTAGTAACCTGGATTCTTCTATATTTCTCATTCATGCCTGAGGTAACAGAAGCCCTCAACAGACACAACGTCACCAGGGAACTTACCTCTGATTAATTTTTGGCCTTGGTCCCTCACAGGCAATAAGAAAACAAAACAAAGCAAGATGAAGGAGGGTCAAAGGCTGCTATTGTAGTTCATCTCTTAAGCCATAAATCTGAAAGATATGAAGCAAGAAGGCAACCTGTTCTTCATCTTCACTGGTGTTAGAAACTGGAATTCCTTCACTGGAAAAACTGGTACAGCTAAGATAGGAAGAAGAGGAGAAGCAAAGGCCGGTGTTGTTTAAAACACAACAACATGGTGGTGTAGCTGTAGATTAAATTTATTAACAGGTACATTAAATGTAGCATGAAGCTTCATCCACCTGTAGGCTTCTTTCAGACTGGATAAACCCATCACATCTTTAAGTCACTGTTTGGGTGGAAGGGTGTGGGTAAATGAACTGAGCTTCAAAGGGTGCATTCCCAAAGGCACTAAAATCCAGACTGGGTTCGAACTCAGCATCCAGGGTTTCCATTACATCAGCAAGTAATCCAAATTCGGCAAGCCCCGTTCCCATTCCACTTCACATCCCTGGATTTTCTGAGCACTATCCTGCAGAAATCTGGGAGTGGGATCCCTGGTGAAAACAGGACTTTTCTGACAAGTTCGTAGTCAAGCCCACTTTTTTCTCCTATATGGGAATGCTCCCAGGCTATGTGAGGTGGAGCTGTAGCCTCCTGGTCAATGCCAGCCACGTGTGGGAGGAATTTCACAGCTCACCATGCCCGTAATGCTAACAGAAAATGCTATACAACAGGAGGAATACAGCAATAAGCGAAAAAGTTTTAAAAAGTTTTAAGCAGAACCACAGTTCAAGTCATCCTCCTGCCCTGATCTGCTTGTGCACACATGCATTTATGTGGACTCCTGAGGTGGGCGAGGAGGAGAGAGAGAACTGCCAACAATCAGATACATTTCTTTCAAGGGAAGCTGGTCTCCCCCCCTCCGTGGCTGGCTTGGGTTTTTAAAGAGAGAGCTGCTAACGATATATTTGTTTCAAGGCAAGCTGTCATTTCCCCTCCCCCCCCCACTTCAAAGGCAAGAGAAAGCTGCCGTTTCCTCCATTCAGCTGATTTTTACAGGCAGGCTGCTTTTCTGCTTGAACTCAGGGAGAGGGTGTGAAAAGGAGAGAAATCGGAGGGTTTAGAAATTGGGATTTAATTTTTTTTTTAAGTGCCAGTTTCTAACTCTCCAGGGCTTCAGCTTAAGTGAAGGCTGATTTGAATGGATGCAGTGCACTGGGTGGGGATTTAGAAGTCTTGCAAACTTCTCTTTGTGAGTGGGAATGTCTATATTTGAATTGATCTGCCAAGTCCAACCTTAGAGTAAGTATAATTTGGTATTAATCTCCTTCCTATGCTTATTTTGTATTTCTGTTTTTCAATTCAGTCCCTAATATTTCTGGCTGTGAAGGCCCCTGCTCCCAAACAGTATATAATGAGTTTAGAGACTATTTTGTATCCTCAGTGTTCCCGCAGTTTTTAAAGAATCAGCCTGCAAGTGTCCCCGTGTGCGTTCCCGGCTCACTGAGCAATGCGTGCCGGTCCCCCAAACCGTGCAGAGACTTGTTTAGACAGGTGCCTAATTTGGCACCCTTCTGGCACAGTTTGGGGGTGTTTGGTATGCTTTTCATGGACCAAACCCAAAACCCATGGTGATAGACCATGTGGATCCCACACTCGGAACCGTACCAAAAATGCCATGGGGACAGGGCCTGTATGTGGATTAAAAGTGGCCATGTTGTACCTCCTTCTCAGAAGGACTTCTCTGGATCCAGAAGTGCCCATGTACATCCCACCATTTTAGTGTGGATACAAGTTTGTGTAACATTCCAGCATACCAGTTATACAATATATGCTGTGGACTGTAAATTGTTGGGGATCGCCAAAGGTTATTTTGCACCTAAATATAAGAAAATGTTAGCATCAATATGCCAGCTGTCAATTTTTATCAAATAACCTAAATAACTCAAGACACTGCTCCGTCAATTGTTTCTTTATTGTGGTTATTATAGCTCATCAAATATTCATTGTAAATTAAGAGAATGCAAACACTTTCACATGTCAGAACTTGCATATATCTACTATCATTGCATGTCTGCCACTAAACAATGACTGCACATCTCACATACTTACAGTCCTAACCACTACTGGATGCCCATTGTCAATATGTAAGACGGTACAAACTACTGCTTAGTCCAGCATGGCCACCTGTCAGATGAAATAAGATGCCAATACTGAAACAAAAACAGCTGAAGAACACTGGAAACATATTCATTCTGCTGTGAATATTTGAGCAGTAATCTATGTAAAATCCTTAAAAGAGAGATGTGAAAATTAGGTCCATTTTAGATTGGTTTGAATCAAACCGCTTAGATTGATGGTGTTTGGTTAGAGCTGAATCACTTCTGTTTCAAAGTAGCTGGCTTGCTTCAAGCTGAACCAGATCAAACTTGATCTGACTGTTCACTTCAAACTGTTGTAAAATGACCTGACATTGGCTCTTTTGTTACAAATGAGAATTGCATAATTCTGCCCAAAATTGCACAAGTTTTAGTTGAAACAAAAAACTACGAAATTAAAAATTGAACAGTTCAAAATTGTTCAAGCATGATCTAGAACCAAGTTTAGAACCAAATTCTAGATTGAACAAAATCTTCATTTTTGAGTTTGTGTACATTTCAAAGGAAGTCTTTTGGTCAACATTATTAAAGCAAATCACTATCTATTCTTTGGGCCCTAAGTGTTAAAGTCAACAATGTTTTTTTTGTTAGAGGTAGTAAAATACACCTCTTGTGGATCAAAAATTTTAATTTTGGAAAATTATTATGTACTGATTTTCTGTTCTCTTATTTCATTATTGTTGTTGTCAATTATATGCTTTACTAGTTTGGAACCATCATGTTCTCTTTCTGCATATGGCTGTCATGAAGAATGTAGGCTGCATGAAATCTGGCCACACAGTCACAGTGGGAAAGGGTTCTGTCAAAATTTTAAGGGAAGCATCTGTTGAAAATTAGATAACAGCATCATCCCTGGTTGTTCTGTGAAGATAAAACAACACTGAAATGCAAGATGTTGTTTCTTCCAGTTCCTAGAGTGAAATTTACCACTGGGAGATTATGTCTGTATTCCATTGAAAATCCAATTGAAATTTACTTGGTACCTATAAAAGTGACTGTCCAATGCAATTAGATCTATTTTTTTTTTATTATAGCTTTAGTTTATCTGTGGAGGAGGAGAGCTGGGTGGTGGGGAATGGATGAAGTTCCATTTGGTTAGGGAGCCGGACTCTTATCTGGGAATATCGGGTTTGATTCCTCCCTTCTCCACAAAGCCAGCTGGATGACCTTGGGCTAGTCACAGCTCTCTTCTGAGCTCTCACAGCACCACCTACCTCACATGGTGTTCTGTTGTGGGGAGAACAGAAGCTTTGTCAGGTGCTTTGAGTCCTCTTAAATGGGTGAGAAAAGCATTGGAGATCGCAACTGCTGAGATTTTTGGGGAGTGAATGTGTACTTTTGGTGTTAAAGCCAAAACGATGAGGGGGTCGAATGACCTTTACTGCCCCATGGGATTCTTTCTGTTTTACATGGAAAATATTCCACCCCCATCTCCCAATTGCCAAGGCGGGCATGATAATGGCTTGATTTTTCTCTGTTTTAAGCTTGCCAGGTGTTCTTGCGGTTCCCGAGTGGAGCAGAGGTGCGCAAAACTGATCAACCACTCAACTCCTGCCAAACCTTGTAGCAACTTTGGTTTTTTAAAATTATTCTTTCCATTCGGTCCTGGCTTCCCTGTGCCACTAAGGGGTGGGGGATACAGCATTTGCAGCAGGCGGCACAGGGGTGGGGTGACATCAATCCGGCTTCCAATGAGAGAGGGGGCAGAGAGGAAATGGTGCTGCTCCTTCATGCTGGGGTTTGGCCCAATATGCATGGGGACAGCTGAATCTGCACCCAGCCCGCACCCAGCCCACATTGCTGGGAATGGCATGGTGACAGGCAACATTCGATTTCGGTCCTGCACCCGGTCCAATGTGTGCCCAATCAGACCCAAGCGGCTTGCATGGGGACATGGCCAAAGATTCACAAAAGGCAGAATAATTTATGTACTGTACCTCCCCACTCCACCATCTCTCCACACTGCAGAGATTGATTCTGTCCCAGAACTAGCATCCAAGGTCAGGAAAACGGCCAGCAGTCTCCATATGATGGCCATCCTAGCTAGCCTGTGTCTTTGAAGTCAGGGAACAAAGGTTTCCTGGCCTCAAAGTTGCAGACCAGAAACATTTCCTCATGCTGCTAAAAGTGGCCCTACAAAATATCTCTGACGGTGGCAGCTCATAGTTTGAAGGGCGGTTGATTACAGGAGCAGGCTGCATGATCACTGGCTGCAAAGACACATGCTGCCCCCTGAGTGACTCTTGTATTAGTGTGCTGAGGAAAAGCACATGTCCCATGGCCAGCAGCCATCTGGCTAACTCTGGCGATTGCCTGCCCTTAAAGCTATAAGCCACGAGTGGCCTCTGGGTTCTGGACATGCTGCTGCTGATCCTAGCTTGCATGGGGATTATTTTACAGTAGCATCTTGCTAAAGTACTTCCAGCATGGGGACCATGCGTGGACTGTGAGCCATGGGATGCTGTGTTCTCCCATAGCACATGATGGTGTTTATGCCCCACAGACCAGGCACATATGTGTCGCTATTAATTCCCACATCTGGAAGCCATCTCTGGACATCCTTTAAAAATACATTTCTAGCCTTTATGCCCCAAGAGAATAATAAGTCCAGTGAAGACAAATGAGACAAATGTAATAAAGAACTTTTTATGTTGAAAATATTGGTAGATTAAGCACTCACCTAAAAAGGCAGAAGATGGTCGGAAAACATGAGGCCATTTCAGCACTTTGCTTTAAACAGCACCTTTCTTTGGTTTTCTTTTCAAAAGGAAAAGCAAAAAAAAAAAAAAAAACTCTTTTGGGTTCTCCAATAAATTTGCAAATGCTTCCTTCCCTTTAGCAGCTCTGAATCTGTACTCAGTTTAGAGAATTCCAGCTTTCTTTGGATCCCAGCAAGAAGATCAACTTTGCTTGCTGAAAACGGCACCAGAGTAACCACAGAACTGCCATAAAAATGTTATTTTTTTCATCACTGCTGTCTGTTTCTACAAGGCACAGAGTATTTTGCATACATTGCCCTAAAGTCCCTAAAAGGAATCAAATTGTCAGTGCATGATACTTTTTGGTTTCTTGTAGATGAAATGGAAGTTCTATGGGTCAGGGGTTGCAGGGTAAAGGAAATCAAATCTAGTGGATTTCTGGCCTGTTCTGTGTGGACCTTTAATAGATCTGCACATTAATGTGGATCTAGCTAGGCACCCCCTCTGCTGTTTTGCTCTATCTGGTCCTGACTGGGATTACTGGGAAACCAATTTAATCAGGTCTACCAGCAGTCCTGATCTAGAACATGGGAGGCTTGCAGAAATGTGTGCTGCCAAAATGTATCCAACAGAGTTCCTGAAGCCAGGAACATTTGTTCCTAGCTCTCTGTGGTGGGAGACTGTGTTCACAAAGTTCACATGAGCTTCAAGGCCTTGATGGCTATGGTGTGTCAGGATTGGGAGATCCCATTTATTTTTTTATTCCTGGATTTTTTTTTTTAGGACTATCTTGCAAAAATCCACAGGAAAAAAGTCCTCAGAAAAACTTCTCTGTCTCCTTTTGGAGCCCAGTCTACTCCCCCCCCCCCAATGGGAACACGACTGGACTATTCGGGGCAGAGATCTACCCTTCTGGCCAATGCCTGCTCGATGTAGGTGGAATTTCACAGCCGGAAAATTGTCCCCCTGCCCCTTGTCATTGAACACTGAGAGATATGATCGAAGAGGAGGAAAAAGTAAAACCTGTTAAAACACCAGCCTCAAGAGATACATTTGTAGCAGTCTTTGCAGAGCAGTGAGAAACTTTTAAAAGTAGGGGAAATCTTTTAAAAGCCAAGCCACGATTCTCCTTTTACAGAGGGGAGTTGCGCTGTATGCTCCTTCGCTCATCTGTTTCAGCGCAAACTTGTTGCCTTCTCAGCAATGTGAATGGAGGTAATGTTACTGGGAACATCGGATCTGAAAGGGAGAGTTACTTTGTGATTGCCCTGCTCAGCTGTTTGAGCAAGGGAGGCAGGGTTTGCACAAGGGGCGGAGATTTAAAAATCCTGTTTCTCCATGCTGGGGATTTGGGCGGTAAGCAGAAATGGCAATCTTCAGATTCAGCCCGGTTTATCATCAGACAAATAGGGTCTGCCGGATTGCACACTTGGTCCTGAATCCAGATTTTAAAAGTCCAACTCGGATTTAAAAGGTCAGGTGGGAATGCGGCCTGAGACACACTGTCTGCACTAGAACTCTTGTGTGGTGCAGTGATCCAAAGGACAGCCAGGAAGTTCGCTGCCTAACCCTGGTGAGCTAGTAATTCTCTCTCAGCCTAACGCATCTCAGAGGTTTATTATGAGAGGCTGGTGGATGGGGAGGGAGAAAACTGTAGATACTATGAATGAGAGGAAAGGTGAGCTGTTTAGGATTAGTTAGTGGCAGAAACATTTGCCTGAGTTTATTATGCCTCCTTACCACAGCAAATTATTTGTATGCACATATGGAAACCTGCTTTCCTCTTAATTACCTACTTGTTGGTGGCTGCAGCTTCCTTGAGAAGAAATGCTTTGCTCCTTTAATAGAGGAAACTACCATCCTTCTTCAGGACTTTAATTTAAAAAGAGTCATTAATTTCCAGCCACCTTTCCCTTTAAACCTAATAAGCCTATAGTATTAATGCTCAGCCTTCTAAATCCCCCGTGCAGCCAGATGCCTAAGAAGAAACGGAGCTATGGATTACAAGACATATGGATTTATTTACAATAGGTAACTTCTTTATTAAAACATCTTAACACAGTCATTACACGGTTTCTTTCCCAGGCCCCTGCTGTCCCACACTCAGCCCTGTTCAGGTAGCCTCACTACATCTGCTTTTCACATCTGCATTCCAGTTCAAGACCACCTATTACACAGGTCGTCGGGACAGGAATACATCTTGCTATACAAACACACTTTGCGGCCCAGAGCTTTGCTATGCATAGTTCAGATTAACAGGGTTATTTTCAGTGAATAGGCCAGCACAGGGTATGAGTCCATGCATACGTTGCACAAGCCGTAATCTTTCATGCCCAAGTCCTGGCCGTAAGTCCTGGACGCAGAAGCAAAAAGTACTTAAAGAGGCTAAACATAAGGGAATAATGACAATTCAGATAGGGTTATCTAGCCCAGCATAATTAAAATAGCTAACAATTGACTGTAGCAAAATTTGTATGTCTTATTTCCCCCAACTTTGAAACAACAAAGTCTTGAAGGAACTGCACGGGTTAGCAACTCACTACCAAGCCTACTTCAAGGTGTTAATACTGATATGTATCCCATTTCCACACTTACCTTGTGTAATCCGGATTAAGGAGGACTGGATCTTTGGGATCCAGTCCTCAGGGAATTTGGTCTGTCATGTTCCAGATTGTTCTGGAGACCCCATAGCTGTGCGGCTGCCATAGAACCCTAGGCCCCAATTAGACCTGAGGAGGAAGTTCTACCAGTGGTGCGGTTCAATTAGCCCGTGTGTACGCCACCCCAGACCCCACTGGCCCAACATGGGTGCAGAAGCACACTCATGATGGAAGACCAGATTGAAGATATGATTAAAGGGGTCTGCCACGAATCTGGATTTAAGGGCCCACATACAGGTATAGAATCTGGAAGCAATGATGTGTTCCTCATGAAGTCCTAATGGGATCCTCATGGGGTCATCCATGTGGAAGATAAGTGGCGGATCCCTTCGGAATGGGGTCTTATCGGATTCCTAATGGGGTCTTCAGGGCCCATGTGGAAATGGCCTTAAAGTCCTAAATGACTTGTGCCCCAAATATCTGAAAGAGCATCTTTTCTCATACAGAGCTGTCTGTACTTCACTATCACAACGTGAGGAAGTTCTTGTAGTGCCACTATCAGAGGGGTGAGCGGTTGTGGCGTGCAAGAGGGTCTTCTCTGTGCCTTCCCAGCTGTGGAATAACCTCCCAATGCAGGTACATCAAGCACCAACTTTATATGGCTTTTGATTAAAACATACTTCTTCACCCAGGCCTTTGATTTCTGCTAAATGTATTCCTGTCAGGGTGGGTGGGTGGAAGGAAGGGAGAGATGGAGGGAGGGAGAGATGGAGGGAGGGAGATTGAGATGGAGACAGGTCAGGTGGTTATATTTTAAATATATTTTACTGTTTTATCAGTTGCTCTGACCCACCCTGGGTCCTTAGAGTGAGGTTCAAATGTTTCAAATGATGTAAATAAGTAACTGATATCATACTTTGTCTCACAGTGGAGAAAGAAACAGAAAAAAAAAATGACTGAAGGCTTCTTAAATTTAAATATCGATATGAGTTAGGCTATGTTTACTCAGTACCCGCTCACTCCTCAATTCAGCCTGAGGAAAGAGGTGCCACTTGTGTGACTCAACCATTGAGGCGGCAGTTTATACAGCCATCCTCTGAACTGGCTCGTGGGAGCTGCTGGTGGCTGAATGGTGGTAGCCCCCAATTCGACTCACAATGGCCCAACAGGAGCTGCAGTCTGAAACAGTAGGGCAGGGCTCTGTCCAAACGGAAAATCCTGCTTTGCCCTTGGGCTGCAGTGTCCCCTCCCAGGATGACTTCAGTTATTGCTGGAGAAAGAAACACCTGTTTCTCCCTCCTGGGCCTCAGGTCAACTTCCATCAACATATGAACATGACTTCAGTTTCCAGAGCAGCCTGCCATGCTCCCAGCCACACAAGCCATTTCTGCATGGGCCTGCTATCCTGGCCCAGAGCAGCCCATAGTCCAGATCAGCGGTTCTCAACCTTCCTAATGCCGCAACGCCTTAATGGAGTTCCTCACGTTGTGGGGACCCCCAACCATAGGGGCGGAGCAGCTGGGAGGTGGGAGGGAAGGGTGGTGGGAGACCCGTCGCGACCCCTCTGAAAGGGTAGTTCGACCCCCAAAGGGGTCCCGACCCCCAGGTTGAGAACCACTGGTCCAGATGTTCCACAGAAGGCCACCCCTCCCCCCACTAGGAAGTGGATCAAGATGGCCTGTCCAAAATATGGATAGCCCTTGGAGCAGGCTTTTGGTAGCCCAACCCAGCCCAATGTATGGAAACAGCTACACTGTTTTTAAATGAAGGAATCTCACATAATGGAGACATAAATCGTCTCCCAGTTGCTCCTCTTCCTGCTGTATTCTTATGGACGGTCTGGGGTGGGGGAACAGGCTTCTATCCAAGCCACAAACACTGTAGCACCTAAAAGTGACATATGAGAAAAAACACAGACCATTAATCTAGATGTTTTGAAAATGAAATAGCTCAACCATGTGTTACAGGAGGTGGCAGTAATTTAAATGGCATTATTTTCACAGTCGCCAGCAAGCAGTGTATTACAGAGTTGATGGCTCTGAAAATATGGATCAATTTGTCAAGCCACCAAGTTCATCTGTTTGTTTCTTTTTTTTAAAAAAAAGAAACATTTATAGCTTTTGCCTCACTCTTTACGTAGCTGTGCTTGTCTCATAAACTAAACTACCAAAACCCCACCACAAGTGGAAACAGACATCGGAAGTTTCATGTAGTGTCCCAAAACTACTTTTGCTTTCTCTATGCATGTGCATCTTGTAGGGCCTCAGACCAGCAAAGAGGAGAAGAAAAATGAGGGAAAGAAAATTCATTATTTTTTGGTATATACTCATTGTAAACAATTTGCTTGTCTGGTAGTTATTGATCCACCTGCTATAGTAATAGGGATAATCTTTCAGGCCAACCTCACCTCATGGGAATGTTAAAAAGTTTCTGCACAGTCCATTTGGATCATGATAGATGTTGCCCAGGAATGCAGCAGCCACATTCCAGAACGTTCTAAGGAACCCTCTGGCTGCAGAGGTTCTTAGTTTTACTGCCCCAGACAAAAATCACAAATGGACCATTTATGGCATGCGACTGAACTCTCCTGTCCTGTAGCTTCAAAGGCTGAGTAACTTTCATTTTCCAGTCTCTGCAGAAGGCTGGAAGTGGCTGCAGGAAATTAAGTTGTCCCTTCTTGGTCCTCTCCATTCTTGGCTCAGATTGAACAATCCAACCTAAGGATGGCCTCCATATTATTCATCAAGGCATTTTATTCATCAAGGTACAGAAGCTTGCTTAATTTACTGGTTCCACAACACAAGTTTTCAGCACTATGAAAATTAGCAATAATTTTGAACATGATCCTCAAAGATTCAGGGCAAATTCGCACTCGGACTCCCGCCCCTGGGAAATGAAGCCCTAGAATGTTGTAAGTGCCTTGTGGACACCCAAAGCACTCAAATATTAGCTGGCACTTACCTAAGCAGCAGCTAAATGTGAATGGCTGCTGCTAGGGAGGCCACTGCAGACCCCAGTGATGGCATCAGCACACCTGCACAGCGCTGCTGCTGGGGCGAGCAGGCGACACCGTGCATAATTGTGCCTGTGCCAACGGTCATGTGATCCTACTGCATTTTTCCCACCAGGAAGAACTACAGAGGGAGCATGCAGGACTTTACTAGCCTGGCTGCTAGTCCCTGTGGAATAGTTTTAACTATTCCACACCTTTATGGGTAGGGAGAAGTCTAGCATGCATGGAGCCATTTCTAGCAAAGAACACCATGTGGGAGTTTTCCCCATCTGTACCACCAACCAAAGTCCTAGTCTTTGGGGCATTCAATTCACCCCTGAAAAGCCTCCAAAATTAGTGTAAGCTCTGGAGCCAGTGCAGGTCTAGCATGGTAACAGGCTGTCCCAGTGCAGATGGCCTTGTTATGCACCAGATAGGTTGGCACGGCTGGTAACAGAATAGCAACAGTAATTGCAGAAATGGCCTATGATTCTATTATGTATTCAGGGTCCCCTCCCTTTTCTGTTTATTCCCTTACAGTATATCACAGCACATTATTCTATCTTAACAAGCCATTTATGCTCCAGGAGAAATTACTAATACTACAGACAAAGCAATAACTGTCTCTGTGCAAGAATGCTCAGAGTAGGGGGGAGGATGAATAAGTGATAGCTAGATAGATTGGATCCCTTTGGGGGAAGCTTTCTGAATCATATTTAGGTTCAGGGCACCCCAAAACATATACACCCAATCTGTGAGCTATCCTTGATCACAACTTCTGATATTAAGTTGTAAATCTTCAATAGAAAATATAACCATTTTAATTTTAGAAAAATGAATGATACTGGGGGCATGAACTATGTATGATAAACTGCCACTCAATATGTGTTCGGAGTTAGTAAAATATATAGTTTTTATATACCTATCTCTTTCTTATTAACGTAATCTTTCTGTTTTCTTTCTCATCTGTCAACTTTTATTGGAAATGAAAAAATTGTCCCTGATACTGATGGATGTGTGTGAGAGAGAGAGAAAAAGAAAAAGAGAGAAATCATATATTTTTAAAAACTTTTCACAACACAATATGAATGTTTAAATACTCATTATAACTCACTTAAAACAATAGAAGTATCAGTTTACATTCTTAGATGTTTACTTTTTCATCCATACCTACCTACAAGCAATCATCATTATAGCGTATGAAGTTCCCTTCAAATTTATTAATTTATCCTCATTATGACTTTATTGCCTTCATCTGTTCTCAGCAATATTCGAGTGCAAGTGTTGCCCAGTGACAGAATAATGGCCCAGTGTCCTCCAGCAATTCACAGAAGGATTTTGGAAAGATTAGGATGAATTTGGCTCATGTCAGCACGGTTTCTTCTGCCAGTTTCTTCTTAGGTTGAAGCAAACTTGCGGAGAGGTTGTTGAAATGTATTTTTCTAACCCTAATTTTTTATAACTCTTTCCGAACAAAACACTGTTAAATTATTATAAAGACCATACTCAGGTTAGTTAATTAATCATCATCATCTTCATCATCATCATCATCATCATCTCAGTCCTAGACACTTGGAAAGGGCCCAACTAGTGATAACAATGACCAAAACAAGCATAAGTATCTTGTTTGCTATGTGTTACTGTTATGCTATGTCAATAGTAAGTAATAGCAATAGCAATAGTAATAATCCATTCTGGATTTGTCTTTGCCTGGGACAAATAGGGCCACATCAGATGCTGGAGTCCCTGGAATGGCATCAACAAGTGGACTACAGCACTCAGGAACTATTGTTTGGCAACTAGAGCTTAGTCCAATGGGGAAAAAATCTATGTTAGAGAATTGCATTATTGTGACTTGCTGTTATCAGTCGGAACCTGACAAATGTGGATATTTGAAGCAAGTGTTTGAATTATGGAAAGCAAAACAGCCCCAGTCACTGACCACACAACAACGCCTGGCTGATCAGTGACAATTCATTATTAGAAACAAAGTCTTCAGTGAAGTGGAACCTGAAGAAATTCAGAAAAATTGTGAAAAGCAAAAGGCAAAAACTATTACAGTAACAACAGAAGAAACTCCAACAATACCAGGAGCCACTGAAGAACAAGAATTACAAGACTATAATGGAAACATTTGAAGCACTAACCCCTAGACAACAAGAATTCAAAGAAAAAAAAATCATGGCACATGCTGAATCAAACTTTGAAAGGCAGCCTCAAAAATAGTGCCCAAAAAGCACTAGTTCCAGTGATGAGGGATGTGACCAAGTGCATGGTTTCTGGCTCAAATATCTGACAAGTCTGCATCTGATATTGACCATACAGTTCAATGAAAATTTTAAAAACGGAAGAATCAGTGAATGGCTAACAAGAGGAAAAACATACCTGATTCAGAAAAATCCAACAAAAGGTACAACACTTGGAAATGATAGGCCAATAACATGAAATTTATACGTATTTGTGCATATAATGCAGGATGAAAATGGGATGCATACAGGATAAATATGTATTTGCACAAATTCATATACCGGATACAAATCTTATCAACACTTGTATATTTGGATCCGAATCGGATTTTTGAAAGTACGGATCCAGATAATCCGGATCTGAATCGCATTTTCAAAAATCCAGATTTTTGAAATTTGAATCGAATAGAATTTTTGAATATTCGAATGCAAAAAATCCATCCAGGCACACTCCTAAGTTGAACGGTGGAAACACCGTTAAAGTCCTGGGCAATACTTGTCATAAGATATACTGCCAGGATAGTCAACTGGATGCAAGCTGAGTTGGATAGCCTGGACAGAAAAACAAGGAAACTGATGAGGATCCAGTATGCATTAGACCCCTGTAGTGATGTTGACTGTCCAGAAAATCTGGGGGTAGAAGACTGCTGCAGGTGAAACAGACCATCAAAGAGGAAACACATGCTTTGGCTGATTATATCAAGGACAGTCAAGACCCAGCTTTGATGGAGGTAGGCAAAGGCTGTTCAAAGTGCAGCAAATGAATATCGGAAAAATATAGTGCAAGCCTGAACAGACAACTGGCACAGTAAATTTAAGCTTAAACCGAAAAGCTGTTAGTTGGTATTGTTTTTGAAAGAAAACTTAATACAATGAATATTAAAGCAGGACTTCTAGTAGTACCTTAAGACTAAGGGTCTTTCCGCTCATGCCTCCGAAAAACGGATCCAAACAGATCAGTTTTTTGGTGAGTCATTCTTTCAAGGATCTGTCCCAAATAGGGACAGATCCTTGGACGCCCTACGCATCCACACACACGCAGGGGAGATGCGGTGAGACCAGATCAGGCAGCCGGATTGCCCGGGTGCTGCGCGGAAGCCACAGCACCCAGGGCCGAAGGCGGACGGATTCCTGCGCCGGCGACGCCGCGCCCGGAGCCACAGGACTGGAGCGAGCAGCTGCCAGTCACCATGTGTTTCTGGTGGTGGCCGGCACACGGGGAAAGAGCGGAAGGAGGCAGACCGGCATCCTCCCGCCCTTCCAAACATGGCAGCCGTTGGGAATCTGGCTCTTCCCCTGGCCATGTGTGGAAGCTTTCACAGACTGATGAAGTAGGCTTAGCTTTTGAAAGCTCGTGCCACAACCTGTTCTCTCTTTAGTTTTTAAGGTGCTATTAGACTACCCCTTTTTAATACTGATTCAGGCTAGCATGCTACATGTTAACATAATGATTTTAAAGAGGAAAAGGAAGGAAAGAAGGAGGAGGAGGAGGGAGGATAATAAGAATGTAAAGGAAAGCATGTTCTTTGTGCTATCAAAGAAGCAAATACGAGGAGTGAAAGATTGGAATCCTGTCCCTACATTAAAAAATAAAACATACAAATCCAGAATACATTGCTAGTAACCTTATAATAGGGGAAGGTTAGGCTTAATTCTTACATGGAAAAGCCTTCCCAATTTGCTCATTCTTTCTTTCTTTAATTGATTCCTGTACACAAAAGGTGTTGAAAAACAGGGCTGGAAAGATACCAGAGATCATTCATTTGGAAAGAAAGGAAATAGAAAACAGCTTCTCAATGGCAGCCGCATGCGTTCATACTGGCTGGGGAACAAAACCATGCAGCTTCTCAGCAGCTGCCCTGAAAACCTAGCGTGTGCCGTTTTGGCCATGGAACAAACACTGCCTTTCCAGTTGATGCTTAGCTTCATTGTAAATAAGGACTCCACTTCCCGGTGAGTAGTAGGCCTGTTTCGCTACAAAGAATGACGTCCTTCTCTTCCAGGCAAAATATGCTTCCCATTCATTTCCTACCTCTATTCATTTCAAGGTCACTCCCTTTTGTGTCCTGTAAGGGGCAGCAGTCATTACTACTTCCTTTAGGCTGAACTGAAGGAGTCCCAGAACTATAACTAAGCTGAAGATGAGTGGGGAATAATAATGGTTCTAGAGCACTGAAACAGAACTGAAGACATTTGTACTAAACTTAGGGCCTTTTCAGATGGTGATAATGGTTAAGAACATCTCATCGTTAATCTACATTAAACGCAGAAAATGCATTTTGGAAGTGCATTTTGTTCTGTGGCCTTTAACGTAGATTAAGACCTGCTGTGGGAGAGACAGAAGGAATGTTACTCCAGTAGTGCCCCTTAAACTCTCACATCATTTGATACTGCCAAGATTACTGGATAGATTACAGGGTTTAGGAACTGATTGCAGTAGTTCCAATCCTACATTCATGGCAGATTTCAAAGAATTGTCATGGGGGATTTTTTAAAAAAAAAAAAAATCAACATTTGTAGGGATTCCTCATCCTTATTCATCCTTATCCTTATAATAGATATAGGAAGTTTCTGGAAGAAATCATGAGGGGATTTGGAGAGAGTGCTATCAGTACACCTTTGATGCTTATTTGTACTTGTGGTTAGAGTGTCAGAGTCTTATCTGGTGGTCTCCTGCTTTGATTCTGCAGTTCTATACAATGCTGGCTGGGCCACTCACAGCTCTTTTTCTGACCTCTCACAGCCCCACCTACCTCACAGGGAGTCTGTTGTGGGGGAAAGGACAGAAAGTTTGTCAGCATCTTTGAATCCTCTTAAATGGGTGAGAAAAGTGGGGGTATAAAAACCAACTCTCCTCCTCCATGGGCCTTTTCCTACTAGGGCTTAGAACCCTTCTAAGACCCCATTAGGAACCTGATTGGTATGAACCGGGAAGGCCCTGTCCTCATCTGGAGCCCATTGAAGGCCTCATCTGCAAGGCCCTGTCGCCATGAGAACAGGGAGAATCCAGATTGAATTTCAGGCCCTTAAATCTGGATTTTGTGTGGACCTGATTAAAGGTGTCCACAATGGGGTCTTCAGGCATCTTCAAGTTCTGGTTCTCGAGGAGGATTCCATCTCAAATTTCTAGATCCTGAAGATCCAGATCTTTGACTGTGCTTGGAAAAGGGGTGCATATCTCAATACCAACTGAATCATGTGAGGCAGTCAGGTTCTGAACCAGCTCCTGAAAGCAGTGATGGACTGCCTGCCATCCAACGGAGTCAAACTGAATCCAGACAAGATGGAAATTCTTTGTATCACAAGTTCAAGGCTTAAGGAAGCCGATGAATCACCTTCTCTTAGGGTTATTCTTCCCAAGAAAGAACACATGTGGAATTGGATGTGATTCTGGACTCATGTCTTTTATTTGAATTTCAGATGGTGATAATGTTTAAGAACACTTATCTTCTTCTAAGGCAGTGGTTCTCGTCCTGGGGGTCTGGACCCCTTTGGGGGTCGAACTACCTGATCAGAGGAGTCGCAACGAGTCTCCCGCCACCCTTCCCTCCCACCTCCCAGCTGCCCCGCCCCCACGGTTGGGGGTCTCCACAACATGAGGAACTCCATTAAGGGGTCACGGCATTAGGAAGGTTAAGAATCGTTGTTCTAAGGCTTGTCAAACAGTTGAAGCCCTTCCTTGACAAAGAATACCTGGTCACGAGGACTCAGGCTTTGTGATATCCACTATAGACTACTGCTGTGTGCTGTACGTAGGACTGTCCCAGAAAATGGTTTGCATAAAGCTGCAGTTAGGCTCATAGGGGGAGTTTCCATCAGGGCTCACATTACTCCAGTCCTTCAAGAGTTGTGCTGGCTAGGGATGTGTACGAATGCATGTTTTGCATTTGAATTTGAGTCAATTTGAATATTCAATACAATTCTAATGTTAAAAATCCAGATTTTTGAAAATCCTATTCGAATCTGGTTTATCCGGATCTGTACCTTCAAAAATTCAATTCGAACTCAAAAATACAAATGTCAGGGACATTTGTATTGGATTTTCAAATTTGCATGCATCCCGTTTTCATCCTGCATTATACGCACAAATAAACAGAATATTTGGATGTGATGTAAACAGACCTATTCAGTTAAATTATTCAAAAATCTGTACTGGATTGTCAAATATCTGAAGTCTGACCAAATTCATTAATTTGATTTTCAAAAATCTGATTTGGATTTGAATGTCGATATTCAACAGATTCGGATCAAATTTTTGAATTTTCGAATATTTGTGTGTACACATCCCTAGTGCTGGCTTCCTTTTTTGCTTCTTGATTAAAATCAAGATGTTAATGCACATGACATTTAGGGGTATGCATGAAGCCATTTTCCCACCTTCTATTCAAGTTGAATAGAATGTGGAAAAATTTGGCTCCGGATGAATACACTCCCCCCCCCCCCCCAGATGAAGGGGTATTCAAATCCAAGCACGAATATTCTATAGAATATCCACACCCAGAATGAATCCTCCACCCTCCTTTCCCACCCCTCACCCCAACCCCTCTCCACTTACCTTACCTCCTTGCCATCACCATCCGTAGCGCCTTCTCCGTGCCACTGCTGCTGGGCCTGGTCTCTTGCACGGCCCTCTGGAACTGTGAGCAGGCTCTCGGGAGGTAAATACAGGCCTTCCAGTAAAACCAGAAAGCCTGTATTTACCTCCCGGGAGCCTGCTCGCAGTTCCAGAGGGCCCTGTAAAAGGCCCACGCCACCACTGAAGCGTGCCCCCCAGATAAGTGGGCCCTGGGGAGGTGGGCGGGCATGTTCCGGTGGTGGTGTGGGCCCTTCCCAAGGCCCTGTGGTACCGCGAAAGGGTTTTGAGGGCTAAATACAAGCCCTGTATTTAGCCCTTGGAACCCTTTCGCGGTTCCACAGGGCCCTGGAAAAGACCTGCGCTGCCACTAGTGCACACTGCCCAGGGGAGGGGACCCTGGGGAGGAGGGTGCATGCACTCCGGTGCCAGCACAGGCCTTTTTTAGGGCCCTGTGGAAACGTGATAGGGTTCTGACGGCTAAAGACACACCTTCCGGTTTTACCAGAAGGCCTGTATTTAGTCTTTGGAACCCTTTTGTGGTTCCAGAGGGCTCTGGAAAAGACCCACGCTGCCACTGGAGCAGGTAAAGGCCCCCCAGGGAGGACACGGGGGGGTAGGTTTGGGGAAGAGTGGGCAGGGGTTGGCTGGGGTAGGGATGCCCTGGGGCATCAAGTATCCTTAGAAGCTCCTACCGAAGCTTCTACGAATACTAGATTATCCGATTCAGGGCCCTTTGAATGGGACCTATTTGATCCGTCCATGAATCTTAGAATCTGGACATATTTGTGCAGATTCCCAATGCATGGATAATCCGTGCACATCCCTAATGGTATGGGCTTCGAATGCCTGATGGAAATTCTCCTACTTTACCTTCCCGAGAATTAAGATCTCTGAGGAGCATTTCTCTTGCAGACTTGGAAGCTCATGTGAGCTTTAAAATGACATGGGACACATGGGGCAGTGCCGTGTCTTTCCTGGAAAGGGCTATCCAAGTGTGGACGGCCTTTTTCCATGCCTGCTGGACCGTTCTAGCTGGGAACGGCTCCATCCCCTTCCAGTGGGAAAATGGCCTTTGAAGGCCCAGAGTTGCTAGCTGTTGAAACAGCATATCTTTGGTCCAAGCAGTAAGACTACAGGGCAGCTCTTTTGCTCTCTGTCTGGAAACAGACTCCATTGATGTGTACAATTCTGTGTGTCTTTTTACCTATCACGTGAAGACGCATTCAACACAAGCAATCCTCTCAGAAAAGTTCAAAAAAAAGTGTAAGGCCTCCCACTTACTAATCCCAACCACATTTACACCAATGCATAGGTGACGTGACAGCCATAATGTGAGGAGAAATCCTTCGGCGGCCCTAACGTATAGTTTCATTTGCCAGGAAAATGTTGACATTTTCAAGAATAGAAAAAAAGGAAATGATTGGCTATGAGTACTGCTTTTTCTTTATATGATTTCTGAGGGAGGATACGCTGATTTTTCCAAGCAACCTTGTGTCTATCCAAAATGGCTACTAATGGATGGCAAGAGTGCAGTTGCTTGGCTCAGATGCCATATTATCATTTTAGACATCAGCTGATGGAATAGCTGGCTAGCAGCCCAAGTGTCATGCAGTGATAGGAGAGCCTCCCCGTCCCTTCGCCAGCACAAACTCCCTTTGATTTCAGGTCTGAAAACAAGAAAGGAATGACATGATGCTGGAGAAATTTGGCAGGCAGGGTGGTGGTGGGGATTTGCAAGGGGAAAAAGTCCTGGAATGCAGAGAGAGGTGGGGGCAAGGATGCTGTATTATTAAGGGAAAAAAGGAGGAAGAACTTTAAAAGGGCCCTTAAACACCCAAATGGCTTCTCTTGCCCTCCACCTCCACTTTAAACAAAAATTGAGAAAGCATTAAGAAAGGCCACAGGGGATAATAGGCTGAAAAAGAGAGATTAACTGGTGTCAAGTAGGAACTGGTAAAGAATCAGCTGATGCTTGGAAACATCGGCCACAGGAAATGTTTTATAGTTACAATTCATACTGGAAGCACAGCACTGTTGTTGTTTCCAAATTCAAGCTACCGATTCCTCCCTCCCCCCCCCCCCCGAAATGCTGAGCTTTAGCAAAGTTGTTTTAGCTGGGAGATGTGTGTGTGTGTGTGAGAGAGAATGAGTCATTAGCATTCCATTTTGGTGTCTGCAGAATATAGACCCAGAGTCTAGCATGTTAAACAGCAGCACAAAATGGATATAGATTGAAATGCTTCATCAGATTTATTTTCCTCTGAGGTGCCTTAAAAACAAAAACTGGGGGTGGGGTGGGGTGGGGTGGGAGAGAAAAGCTTTTTGTTGCGCCCCCTCCCCCTTGTGGGGAAAGAATTTAAACCCCAAACTTTGCTTTAAGTCCCACATCTGTTTTCGATATATGAAGCTAATCCTTACTCTAGTTGACAACAAACTGTTAAACCAGGAGAGATAAAAGTACTTCTGCACATGTTCTAGCAAGTATCTGATGTCACATGGAGGCTGCGCCACGGAAATATGGAACGAGAGGAAATCACTAATTCCAACAATCATGCCTGTGTTGGTAGCGGCGCACTTCCCTCCCTTACACAAACATGTAAGAATGCAGCTTAAAGGATGCTTTTGGTTCAGTGCTTTCCAAACTTCTCATCCATCACTGAAAACTTGTTTATCTTAAGGAGATGAAGCCATTCCTACCATAGCTAATAATCACCAATTATGTTGACCAGACAGCTTATGATACTAAATAAATTCTCAGTAGCCAACTAAAAGTAGAGTTTCCCCATACAAACCTCAGGTTCTGCAACCTGAACATGGCTTCTCTTTGGTCAATATAGACTGGGCCATTAGAGTGCTCAGATAGTGTGAAGTCTGCATGACCCCACCCTCAGTGAGGAAGCAGCCCACCATGAGCACTCTTAAGAGAGCTTTAGCGGCTGAGCAGGAGAAAGCGCTCTCATGACAATTTCTCTCCCTCTGATGCTCCACTGGCAGCTATATGCATGTGAATAACACCTTTGCGGCTTTTCATTTTGCAATACCAGTGTAGTGCTTCCACTGGCTAGAACTGCTGGCATGCAGATCGTACCACTGACATGGACGAAGAAGAAAGAGGTGGTGGTGGTGGAGGAGGAGAGAGATAGTCATTAATAGAGGAAAATTGTGCCAGGACCAAGCTGTAACAATTATCCTCCAAGCAGACAACAAGAAGCATGGACTATCTAGAGCATGTGGTTTGCATTACGACTGGATTTGATGTACTGGGAGACCACACATGCCAGTAGGCCAGTTAATCTGTACTGCATGAGACACTGGAGTGGGCTAGGTCACAAAAATGGCACCGTAGCCTGCTCCAAGCAGTAAATATTATTAGTTGGCATGCTGGCCCAGTACCCTGTGTGAGGACAGCACTTGGGCTGTGGGCCAGAATACCACACCTAGCATCATTCTGTTGGGGACTCATGAGCTGTGCCAGAAGTACAACACCTCGGAGCACCTGACCAAACTGCTCTAGCTGGCATCTTCCAAGGCCTTCAAAGCTGGGGCAGGATGGAGCTCAGCCCAGCCACAGTAGAGCCCATTGTGGGTCAGGTTGTCTGGTTCAAGTCAGCACACTGGGTTCAAGGGATAGCCCCACACTGGGCCAAGAAGAACTAAAGTTAGTAAAGACAACCTCCAGAAGAGCAGTGCAATGAAGGAGGCTTACAGAAAGAAGCAGTTGAGTAGATAAGAGGGAAAATAAATCACCCTGGGTGCGTTCCCACCTACTGCGAATCTGGATTACTCTGGTCCGGGTTCTGCTGTGGGTTTGAGTTGAAGGCCAGGAACAGCATCGAGTGTGCATTGGGCTGTTCCCAAACCAGACCCACAAGTGCGCCAAAGCACACCAGCAAACAGGGTGGCAGTTTTTGAGGACAGGAGGTGCTCCTCCTCCAATCAACCAATGAGGCCTTAGCAAAGCCCCATCCTCGGCTGCCTTTCTTCCTTCCTTTTCCCTCCTTGCTTCTTTCACCCACTTCATTTCATGCCTACCTGCCATCCGCTGCCGCCACCAAGGGTCAGCCTCCCCTTCCTGAACCTCCTGTTTGCTAGCTCGCTTGCTCGCTTACCCCGGCCGCTGGTTCTCCTCTTTCACTTGCCTCCCCCAGCACTAAAATCTGGACTGGATTGTAGAAGTCCTGTTTCACCAGTGCCCTCCCCCCGGATTTCTGCAGGGGTTTCTGCAGGAAATCCAGGGAAAAAGAAGTGACATGGGAAAGGGGCTTTCTGGATTCAGACTACTGGCCAATTTAATGGGAACCCTGGATGCTGAGTCCAAATCCAGTCTGGATTTTAGTTCCTATGGGAACACAGCCTTTGTGACTAATATTTCAATACTATCCAACAGAAAGTTCATAGCACAAAATTGTGGCAGTTGTCATAAATTCTCTCCATCACTGGTGGTACCATGTAGCATATTTCCTGGCTGATCACTGCCTGTCATTTTAGCTGCTAATGTTATTGTGGTTTTTTAGTGGAAACTTAAATTTCATCAGAAGAAATATGCAAAATTCTTACATTCAATTTGCCTTTTTAAAATTCAGGTTTCCACTAACTGATCCAAAGGCTGTATTCCCTTGTTAAATACTGTAATGCAAAACTCCAAGGCCTGACTTTCAACTGGTACTACTCCTCTCTCTGTTCTCTGGTTGAATCTCTTAGGCTGTGATCAAACACAACCAAAAAGCATTTGTGAGGCACCTCAGAGAAGACTTCACAGTGGGATTGTTCACCCACCAGTCTGCCCCTCCCCGATCTTCTGAACATTCTGTGCTAGAAAAGGTGGATTAGAGAAGGCTTGTTGGGAACACAAAGGCCACACAATGTCACTCTGAGGTGCTCGGAACACAGCCTTATATGAACCTAAGGAATGCATGGGCCACATGCCAGACTAAGAACCTAATCTGACAGGCAGTTGAACCCATAGCTTCACTGTAAGAAGGTGATATTTGTAATCATCTTCACAGAGCCTATATATTGGATGCATTTCTGCATTGCCTGAGTTACCACCATGGATTGTTGTTGTTTTTAAAATGAAAGTAGAAATATCCAAAACAGATATTTTGTTTACACAGAATCTTGAGTCCATGCCATCTGATACATCCAAACATCAGTGAGCTGATCCTTGGCATGATGACCCAAAGGAGAATGTATTCAAGAAGATTGTCAAATCTTGGTTTTGGATAGCACCTATATAAATGGTAAAATACACAGCACCCAAAAGGAAATAAAGAAAATTCAGCTGCAAACAAAGCAGCAAAGATAATAGGTTGCAAATACACCAGGTTAAAAAACACACACCAAAGCAAAAATCAAGCTATAAATATAAACCAGCTAATACAAACAAAGAGTTAAGGGCCATACGCGTTTCGACTGTAAAGCCTTCCTCAGTGGCCTATAGAAAAAATATAACTAAAATGCTGTGTGTAAAACTTCTCTTACAAGAACAATTCTCAACTGATGTGCTGTTTGAAGACAGGAGCCTCTTATATAGTTTAAAGACACAAGAAAGTGACAGTCCTGCAAAGACTCCCAAAAGCAATTACATGGATGACTCTGTATTTGTTTTAGCTGGTTTATATTTATAGCTTGATTTTTGCTTAGGTTCATCCTGGGTTATTTAATGACAGTTTGGATGAGCCATTGATACAGTCTTGGAGAAATTTTGGTAGGCTGGCTGCTTCTGGGAAGACCCAGTTGTTGTTTTTTGTCTAGAGATAATGGGTCTCACTGTGGGTTGTTGGAATTCCAGAGCCATAGCATGGCTTTGTAACCCTTTCAAGCCTGATAGAGTTCAATACCTGTCTTTCTCATCTCTTCTGGGCTTTGTTTTGATCATGGACTAGTGTGCCATTTGTTGAGGCCTTTTAGCCTACTCCACAGTGCTTACAAATGTTCTGTTCATTGGATGAATGGAACTCTAGTCTGACTGAACCCATTCATCAATTAAATTTGGTTCATTAGTTGACTAAATAATTAAAGGAGCAATTACTTTTTCACATGGGTAATATATAAGTATTGGATAACTTTTTTTCTTCAGTAAACAAATTGCTCGTTTGAAAGCTGTATTTTATAACCACATTGTCTTTGTCTCATATTAAATTTTGTTTGAAGATCTGCAATAATTAAGAGTGACATTTAAAAGAAAATCAAAAATAGAAGAAACCAGGAAGGAGTCAAATACTTTTTGATGGCACTGTATGTCTCTTGAGGGCCTCGGTAGGAGATTCTCCTTCTCCAGCTTTTGCTGTGTTATTCAATGAAAATAAACAAATGCAAATAAAAGTGTTAACAATAGTGGTTTGTGGTGTAATATACACCACTCTTAATGAATCTGCAGGATCCAGATTGTGTTAGTATTTAAAGCAAACTTTATGGTGTCTAGACAAGAAAAAATGTATCTACACCTTTCCTTTTTCCTGCCCTAATATCCATGTTTGGAGATGGACATCCTGAGATTTTTTTCCCCCCTCAAGTGAAATTTGAAAACACCATGCAAATACTTTGACAGCGGTAGAATAAAGCAGGCTTTTTATCACTCTGTGCTCTCGAAAGAACCATTTGAGTATGGACTTCCTGTCCTGTGAGGAAATGGCCCTGTCAGTAACTTGGAGGGGCTCGGATTTTCAATAACTTTCCATCCTGGCAAACCATGATTCAGTTTCCATTTATAAAGTGAAATGAGTGCTTAAATAATCAACAGCAAAAAGGCAGCAGTAGGAAATGAGCCATCCTTCAAAACAATTCTTCTCTGTTTAGTTTGGACTTTGTTCTATTGTTAAAAGATTTCCTTATGTGCAAAGTATTGGAAATAATCTATGTATGTTACACACTTTTGTTTCTTGTGTGATTTTTTTTCTTTATACTGTGCGAGGGAATTTGGCAAATTATTGCCTTCATTTTATGAAGGAAATTGAAGTTTCTAATGTAGCAAAGCTGACAATTGGCAAATAAAATACACAAGAGAGATCAACGAGAAACAGGGATAATAGGATCAGAATCAACTGAGGCTTGCTAGTCTGGAACAGGACGAGAGGTGGTATATTCTAGGGGTTAATTTATACTTTTTAACTGTGATACACACAGGGCATTCAGGGTGCTGTGGGACTGAACTGGTAGTGCAGAGGCTGCACATCTTTGCACCCTTTTGCACCCCAATTGCAGGAAACATATTGTCATGCACTATGGAAGCACCTGCTTCTCCATAAGTTCTTGTTAGAGTGCTATTACAACAGACCAATGGGGAAAGCTCTGCCAGAAATTTCCATCACTCCCTTTCCTTGTACCATTTGGACTTACTTTCTGTCAGTGCTCTTTCATTTTTTGGAAAATAGGAAAATGGCTGACTTCTGTGGCCCTTTCCTGCAATCTGCGAAACGCCCTAGGAAAATGTCAAACCTGGGAACAGAATTTCCCTGATTTGATGTCTCCATCCACAGAAGCAGTGGCAGGGATGCAAATAGCATGCCACCGTGACCACCATGGACAGGGCATGGAGTGATTTCCTCTAATGGTGCAGCTTCTGCAATCATGTTCCATCTATAATAGAAAACTACTTTTGGTCAAAGTACATTATTTGCCCATCTAATCCAGTATTGGAGATTTTGATGAGTCTTCCATGCCTCCTACTAAATGCTTTTTTGTTTGATCCTTATAGACATGTCTTTTTAGGACATTTCCAGGGACACCTCCATCACCTGTAAACAAAACTGTAATAATTTTTTTGTTGATTACAACAGGGGTGTTTTTATACCTCAACCTTTTTGCCTTCTTCTAGTGCAGTGGTTCTCAACCTGGGGGACAAGCCTTCCAACGCCCTTCCCTCCCACCTCCCAGCTGCTCTGCCCCCGTGGTTGGGGGTCCCCCAACATGAGGAACTCCATTAAGGGGTCGTGGCATTAGGAAGGTTGAGAACTGCTGTTCTAGTGGTTTTCTAATGAATTCTTACAAACTAGCTGCACTCAGTTTTGCAAACTAGGTGCATCTGAAGTCCAAGAAAAAATGCTACAATGATTGTAATATCACATCAGACTCACAAAAGGAATAATCTATTAATTGCACTCAAACTGTCTGTTGTTAATTCAGTATGAAGCTCATCTTGGACAATATCAGGATCATGGAGCACTAGAAAGGGTGCAAGCCACATCACTTTAAAGTGGTTGCCTATGTGGGCCAGGCTGGGACTCCATTCCTACAGCTACCATGCAAACAGCTACAACAGTAAGAGCAGCCCAGGCCCTGTTGCTGAGCTCAGTGTCACTTCACCAGGTTCTGGAACACAAGCCATCTTAGGGGCTGTTTCTGCAATCTTAGACAAAGACCGTCAATGTAATAAGACTTAGGCTGTGTTACCATTTGACTTTTAAAATCCAGATTGGACTATTTTAATCCAGATTCAGGACCGAGTATGCATTCTGGCTGTTCCCATGGGCTGAATTCGAATACTGCAGTTACCATTCAAATCACCCAAATTCCCAGCACAGAGAGACAGAATCTTTTCATCTTTGCCCCTTGTTCAAACCCTGTAAGCCTGCCCCACTCAGAATCAGCTGAGCAAAAGAATAGACACAGGGCAAAGCAATCACTCTCCATTTCAAATTGGACACTCCCTCCATTCATGTTGCTGGAAAGGCAGCAGCTTTGCATTGAAGCAGCTGAGTGGAAGAACAGACAGTGCAAAGCGATCTCTCCCTTTCAAATCAGTGAGAGGTGGAAGGAGAATGGAGGCTCATGGTTTTTAGTGGGGCTAAAAAAGTTTCTTTCTCTGATTGGTAGCTGCTACTAGTGTATCTCTCATAATTTCAGTGGCATTCACAGAAAGGGGAAATCTGTGTTCAAAGGTCCATGCCTTTTTTTGATCTCCGGGACTCTAGCATTGCAGGGATGCGGAGGGGTGGGGGCAGACCTTTCCAGATGTGAAATCCCACCCATCAGTGGCATGCATTGGCCAGAATGGGGGGGGGATAGCCCAAATGGCAGATCTCCTCCCCAAATAGTCTGGTAGCATTCTCATAGGGGAAAAAGGCATGCTGGGTGCCAAAATGTGACTGAGAACAGTTTTTCCGAGGAGATTTTTCTGTGGATTTTAGCAATATAGTCCTCATAAAGTCTGGGAATAAAAAATTAAATGCAATTGGACAGTCCTGAAAATGGACTGGATCTGCATTTAATCTTGTATGGGAATGCACCCTTAGTGAAAAAACCCTACCAGACCTATAATACAAGCATTTAAAAAGTGTGTACTCAAAAGACAAGACACATTCCATCTCTAAAGCTGTGAATTGCTTCTACAATGCAACAGCTGGTGCAAATTTATGTCAGAAGTGAAAGCCAATACAGCAGCAGAAGGAGACTGCGGTGGGTGTTTGTGCCCTCCTCGGAGGCTCAACTAGGCTTTTCAGAGGTGTATGCATCGCTCCTGAAAGGTCTAGTTGAAGCTTCAGAGGAGGGTGCAATGGTGGCGCCTGGATTTACAGGTAAGGGGGTATTGCCAGGTGGACCGTGAGGCTGGGGGTGAGTAGATCTAGCCCTCGTTGAAACTTCTACAAGGTTCTATTGAAGGCTGGATACGTTCTATTCACAGGCGAATGGGGGCCCTTTTGATCTGCCTGCAAATGTTTGAATTCATATGAATTCGTACAAATTGCAAACCCGATGAACATTATTTGCCCATCCCTCCTAGGAAGGAGGACAGGCCCTACCGTGTTCTGTTACAGAGCTTCGTTCTCTTCGTCTTCCAGCTCCTGTGAAAAAAATGAACCCAAAGATTCAAAGCAAAATGGAGAAAGTATATAGTGGTTCTTTTTGTTTGTTTTTGGTTAAAGGTTATGGCCATTGTCAAATGAGATTTCATAAACATTCTTATCTGCATTTGATGAATTATTTCTATAATACAGTATATACTGTTTTAAATATGGACCATGCTGCACATGGGCTTTAATTATATTGTACCTCTACTGTATTTCCTCTGCTTCCCTCCAACCCTTCCTGTTGCACAAACCATATTCTTGGCATTACTAACCCAGATAAAGGATGTTATTTTTGATGTTTAATCAGAATGGCGTAATTCATCACTTCACACTTCATTTACATTCACAGCATAACCCTGCTCTACATATCCTTTTATCAGCCACAACAGAATCTGTCTGTTGACATAAAGTTATGTCATGCCTTTTAACATAGTTCTGGCTATGGACTTCATTTCACCCATTTCCTTTCTTCTCTCAGGATTTCTACTGTCTGCTGTTCAAAGTTAGATCTCTTTAAATTGCATATGTTGTGATTTTTTTTTTAAAAAAGTTGCCCCTTGGTATTTGAAAATAGCACATATATGGACTCTCACAAAATAACATTTTCAGAAACCTCTCTTAAAAAAAATCCACTTTTTTCAGGCCAAACTCAGAAGGATGCACGTTTGGTTGACATTTTGGCTCATGAATAGTGTGGAAAAAATGTAGGCTGTGGGTCTTTCTGCACTTACCTTGGTTAATCCATATTAGTGAATTTAGACTAGCTAGATTTCTGTCAACCAAAGGCAGAGACATCTCCACTGAGTGGGCTTTAGAATGGCAAATGTGCCCTAAAGAGTGATGCGATGTAGATGTCTAAGCCCTCTTCTGCATCAGTGGAGGCAAACTACCACCACATGGGCTGCCCACAATGTGATGCAATTGGCCCACAGCACCCCCAATGCCTGATGCAACCAGCCACATCCCCACCAATCGAACATCACATTGAGGTGAAGGCAATGTGAAGACACCTTTGCCATGGACACAGGGTGCCTTCTCAGGCATTGTGAAGACACCATTGTAATCAAGATGGCTGCTGTTGTGGAGGCACTGAGAAGGTATTTTTCTAGTTCCATTTTATGCGCAGATGCCTCTTCCTTGATCTGGGGCCTTTCTGCACTTAGCTGATTAGGCTGCTGTGAACTAGGGCTGGTAAACTTCGGGTAAACGTGGACCATTCGCACCTATCATGAGTGCTTCCCCCAAACATCCATTATCGGTCAGAAGTGTGAATCCACCACCTCCCCCAACCACTGACCACAGAACTTTTAGGGAAGCAGGGCAGGCTTGGAGGCTGTAACAGCCTACTCCATGTGTGGATGCTCTGTACCAGACATTCACTAATTGTTGACTGCTGGTCTAAGTGCGAACAGGCCCCAGGGTCAGAGAGTGTGAGCACGGATGTAGAGCACATTTATTTGTTCTACCACTGATCCAGATAATGTGGTCTACAGCCATGCTAGCACTCTCTGATCCCGATCAAGGATGGACCTTTGAGTCAGAATTTTTGCATAGTTATTGCACCTATTGTTTGAATTACATGCGAACCTACACGCATTTCACATGCAGCTTTTTATCTCACTGTGTACTAAACTATATTTCCTTTCTAGTGCATGTTACATTGTAGTTCCCGTATCAGCGATCTGTTCCTTATACTGTTTCCATACTCAAAATAATTATAATCAGAGACAAGCTTTTAAACATTTCCTTATCCCCTAAAATTAAACAGCTTTGTCTATCTCAGCAACCCAACACAGCAACAAAGCAGGTACCACAGATGACATCAGAAAGAAAGAATTTGTCGATCCATTGGCTTGTATAAATACACTAAATAAACATTTCATGCTGGATTGAGGCAGAGAATTATGCGGGTATCATATTTGAGCCATGAACTATACACCGATTTCAATTATCCTCCTCAATAACCATGAATGGTTTCATAAGTTCCCAGAGTCATTTTGTTTCAGGAAGTCAAGAAGTGTACCACCAAGTTCTCAAGTATTGTTTTTTTTCTTTTTCTGCCATACATCTACTTCCTGTGGGCTGCTGATGTAATTCAAATCAAAATGGGTCAAACCCCGAAAGCCAGTGTGTAAAGTGCAATGCTCTACATATTTCCACAAAACCAAATCACACTCTGTCCAGTAAGGCTTACTTCCTATTATTTTCTGATGATCCCAGGTTTAGACTGCCATAAAACCAAGCAACAGAAGTCTGTGCATGGATCATGTCTTTGGCTACATCCAGACATCAGTTACTTATTCCACTTTCTCTGAATATTCTGGAATAAAGCTTGGATATTCTGGAATCCAAATATAGCAGAATAGATTACAAACATCTGGCTGCAACATTTGTCTCCGGGAATCAATTTGTGAACATCCAAAGGCACTGGTTATTTATTTTTTATTTTATTTTTTCCTGCCCTATACCTGAAAGTCTCAGGGTGGGGTACAACAGTAAAAACAAATGTAGAAGACCCTACTAAAAGCAATAACAGTGCTTGAAAGGAGGAAGTCATTTCTTAGCCAAAGGCCAGGGTAAATAGGTAAGCCTTTTCCATCTTCTAAATGTATATACTGACGATATGTGGAACATCTCAGGAGAGAGGTTATTCCATGAGAAATTATATTTGTAGGAGAGAGTTTATTCACTGAGAAGACCCTATCTCAATTTCTTACCCTTTAGCTACAGAAAGTAGTGGTACAACCAGAAGGACCTCATCTGAAGTTTCTAAGACAAAGGTAGGTCAATGTGGAATACGGTCATTTAGGGTAGAGTACAAACAAACAGTAAGTTCAACCACAGCTGCATATTTAGTTCACATCTGAACATTGCCATCAACCGAACAGCAGCACAGTGCCACCCTAAATTCCCTGTGTGGGCAATGCTTTTAATTTCGCCAGAGCAGCCAACTCCTCCCTGCTTGGTCAGCATAATTTCAAGACAGAATTGCATTCCCCCCCCCATTTAATGCACCTGATATGATGATCTATAAAGTACAATTCAACACACAAAAGTTTATATGCCATGAAGGTGAAAGATACTCTATATCCTTATGAGAAGAAAAAATATATTTATACATGGAAGAAAGATTGAATAATAAAACAAATTAGATTGATGGAAGAACTGTTCATGTAAGTAATTTAAAAGTAAGCCAACCTTGGTGTACATACATACAAAGGCACACTGATGTGTCTTGATAAATGCTTTTGAAATCTCAGCACCCTTGTTCTATTTCAATTCTTGAAGCTGAATGGAAATTTGGAAATTGTATTTAACTGTACAATACTTTTATTCAACAGCCGAGATAAACTTATATATGGTACACTGCATACCTCTTGGTTCTGGCCAATCACACCAGGAGTGGCTGTGAAACTGAAACATGGGCTGCATCGACACACAAGGCGTTTTCACACTACAGCAAAGACGCCTCAGGACGCTTCGGCCCAAACGCGTTGAGTACACTTCCCCATCTGCACTGGCAGGTAAAGGATGCATTCTGAACACGTCTTTTACCTGCCTATGTGAGGATGGGGAAGTGTACTCAACTCGTTCAGGCTGAAGACCCTCCCCTGGCCTCCCCTGATTGGCTTCCTTGCAGCCAGGGGTGGGGAGGCCAGTCGGGTCCCTTCCCTGGAGTCCTGCCACCTGCATCAGCCAGGATCAGGCCGATGCAAGTGGTGGGACACCCCCCCCCCAGCACGCACCAACCCACCCTGGGGTTGTGTACACGCATGAACAGGGCTTACCTGCTGCTGCCGGTTCGATTCTGGCTAGAATAGGCCGGGGACATTCTGAGCATGCTCGTGGGGCGGCTTCTCATTGGCCGGGCACCCACACCTGCACAGATGGCCAGTTGTTGATGAAGGTCTAAACAATGTAAAGACTTTGATACTATATATGGTGACAGCTGCCAGAATGTTATATTCACAGAAACGGAAGCAAGAAGAGTTACCTACAGAGGAGGAATGGATAATCAAATTGATAAAGATCGCAGAAATGGACAAATTGACAAATCTATTAAAAGATAAAACAGTGAATAAGTTTATGGAAGATTGGGGCCCTTTTATAGAATTTCTTCAGAAACTGGGTGTTTTGACAGAAGGTTTCGGCCCTTAAAAGAAAGAGTAAAAGGTATATGAAGGAAGCAAAGTGCAACTGCCACCAGACGGGCCATGAAGGAACCATCTTGCCTTGGGTGAGGAAGAGAGAAGGAAGCTGGGTGAGCACCTTCCATCAAGCTCCCAGCATTGCCCCCTCCCTCCCAACTGCCACCAGACGGGCCATGAAGGAACCATCTTGCCTTGGGAGAGGAAGAGAGAAGGAAGCTGGGTGAGCACCTTCCATCAAGCTCCCAGCATTGGCCCCTCCCTCCCAACTGCCTCCAGATGGGCCATGAAGGAACAATCTTGCCTGTGGGGAATGGAGGAGGAAAATAAAATAAAAGTTTTTACCTTTGCAAGGACTCTGCTGCCGCCAGAGCACCCCTGTTCCCTCCCACACCATTTTCCTTTTGTATCTTGTCTCTTTAGATTGTAAGCCTGAGGGCAGGGACCTGTCTAAGATTAATATAATATTGTAACCCGCCCTGAGACCTTCGGGTATAGGGTGGGATAGAAATACAAATAAATAAATAAATAAAAAGACTACAAGAAGAAGAGTCCAAAGAATGGAGGAAGTCACACGGAAAATTTTAAAGCATTGTAATGGAATTTATCATAGTTATGTATTGAAATGTGTTATAAATGCTTAGTGAAAGTAAACAAAAAATGGATACAGAAAAAATAATAATAATGTAAAGGGCTAATTGTCATTATAGTCCACAACTTCTGAATAGCACTGGGTTAATGCAGGTTGTTTTCAAGGCTTCATTCTGTCCTATGTTGGCAGAGGAACATCAAGATCTACTGATGCTCAGTATTGATATTTGCCCTTTTGGGCGTTCAAAGTTGGCATGAAATCACTTACGTTGGCTGTTAATAAAGTAACTGTAATTGCCTTTTGTCAATTCGAAAACAGGGCTTGATTTGTTTATTAATGTTTCTCTGTGAATTACCTCTTGGCAGTGAAGTCTATTTCCCAGATCAGTTTTAAAATGACAATTAATTTGGGGTTGTGGAGAGAAGAAGGGAGAGGGAAAGAGAACACTTTTAGACCTATTAAGTAACACTATGCCATCTCTGATGATAAAACTATTTTAAACCAGAAGTCTCTTAATATAAGCATAGGTCTCTCTCTTTATATATATACATGTGTATTCTGCTGCACAGGTCCTTAATGTGGACTAAGGGCCCATGTGTTTTGGTTGTAGGCCTCCATGTGGAGCTCCTGGGGGGGGCATTTTGTCACATCCTGTTCAATCACAGGAACACACACACCCCAATGGCAAACCAGCCATTTGCATGCTTCTGTGATCCAGTATATTGGTCCTGGGCTGGTTGTAGGCCTCAGTGTTGAGGTCTACAGCTATACCAGGTTAGGGTGCCATTTGGACTCTGCTGATGAAGCATGACTGGAAGGTGAGGCTTCTGCTATCCTTCACCAGCACATGGCAGCCAGAGGCCTAGACTGGACTATGGTCCAGTCTACTGCCCAATGTAGAAGGCACCTAGATGGCAGTTCATTGTTTGCAATCTTTGAAAATCATGGCAGATAAGGTATTCTTTTGCAATGAGTTGAATGCAGATGAAAAACCCAGGAATAGGAATCAATTATAAATAAAAATAAATTTATTTCAAGAAGAAAATAAAAATGAATGAAGGGCTGGGCAGGGGCATATGCTGAGAAGAAAAAGAGGGTACAGAAGTTTTGCAACCACTAGTGTGAGTCTTTTGATTTCCTTTGGTTGGTAAAAACAAGCAAACATTTACTACCTTTGTGTGGAACCTGAAGGTGAAAATCTATTCCAGGAGGTACCTGACTGGTAGGTTCTGCAGTTCCATCTGTTCCCCATGGCACACCTTGTCTGCCCTGCCTAACAATTAGATGGTAACAGATGAAGGCTGGAGGCAAAAGAAAAGCATCGGAGCCAAGAGGGAAAAAATGGAACCGAGAAAGAGAATGAAGATTTTCAAAGCAGAGAATAACAGTCCCGAACAAAAGGTCTATTTGAAATCACTTCACAATAACATACTATTCTTGTCATCAACAGACACTGATTGACTAAGTCCCTGTAGTGACATACGTTTCTGGTGATCCTGAACAAAAAAGGATATGCTCCCAAATCATAGGTTATGGGAAATTTTCCCCTTTGAGCTGTAACACAAGTGTTTCTTTATGAACATGTGCAACTCTGATTTATCTCCTGTAGGGTTTCTTTTTTTTTCTCTAGATCATTATTGTTCATTTTCTACCCTGTGACCCTCCATACAATTATGAAGGCCTTGAAAGATTAGGGAAGGGATTATACATGTAATCGTAGCATCGATAGGACTTGGAGCTGCGACTATAATGCTTTTTGATACGTCCTTCCCTGGCTTATTTTTGTACAAAATTCCGTATTTTTGCATGTGATGTGCCTGGAAGGCAGAAATGGTACAGAACTTTTTTTTTTTTTTTTTACAGCGGTTAATCAAAACTACCTTGTTAGGCAACAGTCTTTAAAAGGCCTGCAATTTTAAACCACATAGCAAAATATAGCAGAATCGTACACAAGTCATGGTGCCTATTTATTCAAACTACAAAGAGAGACTTCAGAACGAAAATTATTAACAGCTTTTTTGTTTTGGATAAACAGTGTTCAAGCTTGTTGCTTTGTCAGTAAAGTGTTACCGAATCATAAAGTTGTCACAGTCACCACCGGGGCCAACATGAGCTTTCTCCTTTGATCAAATCAGTTTGCTTCCTCTTTTGGAACAGCAGAAGATGCAATCACTTTTAAAAGATTGATTTCCTGGCATTTCCGTGCAGCTAGGAAATTAGGAAAGACCCAAGGACTATGATTGGTTTCATAAACACATTTGCCATAATTAGTCATAAACATTGCTGTCACCACCATTCAGACGCGAACAATTAACTTGAAAATAAGCCAGAAAGCCTGTATCCATCCACTAAAACATACGAGGCCTCTGATGGTATACAATACAATGCATTTATATCAATAATGAGTGGCTTGATTCTCTTTCATTCCCTGCTACTGCCACATTTATCATGAATATTGTTATAATAAATGTCATTGTGCTAAAAAGAATATGGAACATGGTGTATAAATTTGATTGTCTAGAGAGAGTAAAGGAAAATCCATAAATTGCCCATCATAAAGTAGCCAAGAGTTGGATAACCATACTGTCAGTGCAGTCAAGTCGTGAAGATGTAGATCCAGCCCAGTGCTGGTCTAGATGGACCATGCACTGGGTTAATAAAGTGACTCAGAATGCATCAACCGTCTTACAGAATGGTATATCAGAAGACCATGCTCCCTGGTAAGCTATTTCATCTGTTCAGGACGAGACATTAGAGTGGGCTATTGCACAGGGATGTGCACAAATGGAAATTGTGTGTTTGGTTCATGGAACTGTGGATCCTAAAGAAAGAAAGAGGTGGCCAAAACTCTAGTTTTACATCTGAGATATACTGCAGCACAGAATGGCTTATTGGCAAGAATAATTGCTCACCTGCTGCTGTTCAGGTCTACCTGTATTACGGTAACTGATGGCTGATTTTTCACTGGCCCCAAAGACCCCATTAGGGACCCTTTATGAAACTTTAGGGCCCCATCAGGACCCCATCCTGAAGGCCCTATCCTCACAAGTGCTGGCAAAATCCAGATTTAATGGGTCCTTTGGGCCATTAAATCCAGGTTTCCTGTAGCCATCTTTAAAGGTAGCCACAATCTAGTCTTCAGCTGTAAAGACTGAGATGGTTTAGGAGATCCTGAGATGGTTTAGGAGATCCTGCCTTGAGCAGGGGGTTGGACTCGATGACCCAGGAGGTCCCCTCCAACTCTACCATTCTACGACTGGATTGGAGGACGTGCGTCTGCACTACTTACCAGCCTGATGGGGTCTGGGGGTGGGCACAGCAGGTGCCATTTCCAGCAAGGCGGCTCTGGCCCCACCCCACCACGCACAGCTATGGAGACCTGCACATAGCCATCTATGAAGTCAAGCACAGGCTTCATAGAGGCTGAATAAGCAGCTAAGAAGCCATACCTCTCCGCCCCACCCTCTGTCAGTCAGAGTACGCCATGATTGATGGTGGTGCTGGCCAATCGTGCCGTGCCACCAGTGGCCCTTCCAGCTCTGGTGAAATAGTGTCGGCATGGGGTTCCTGTTTAGCATACATTGCAATTGGGTGCTAGAGGGCTTGTGCGGATAAATGGGGTCCTCCCCGAGATCCAGATCTTTGAAGGTAAGTGCAAAAATAGGGATTAGTTGGACTGAAGCTGATGAAGGGTGATTCTTAAGCAGAAGCTCAGCGCTGCTGGCAAACGGTGGCGGCACCTGACAGTGTGACGTGAGCTCAGGTTGCTGAGGCAGGAGCCAAAGGAGGTGGTTGGCAGCCGAGGTGCAAAGCATCAAGTGTATGCTGGTGAGCGATGGAGCTGTGGGCAAAACATGCCCCCTGATGTGCTACACAACTCACCCATCTTCGACAGTTACAGCACCCAGAACATTGTGGACAACAGGACTATAAATCTTAACCTATGGGACAGAGAGGATATTTAGGGAGAGAAGAGAAGGACAATCTGCTCCAGTGGGAATGAGCATCCAGAATCCTAGCTTAGGCTAAGGAGGGACCCAGAGAGAGGGTCTCCAATATGGTATTTGCACAGTCCCAGTTCCTTCTGCATGTTAGGAGCCACCTTTACAAACTGATAATTGATCTCTTCACACCCTCACATGTCTGTGCAAATAAATTCTTGCTCAAGTATGAGCATTTTGTAAAGCAAACATTTCATTTTTTTTTTACCAATTTCTATATTACTTCCTTCAACGACCACATTGTCATTGAGATGTGCTACTCCTATTCAGACCACAAGATCTTTATAGATCTGTCAGATGTGAGCAAACGGTCTCCCTAGGCTACATGGCATCCTTTTTGATTTTCCACCAATGATATCCAGGATCTGTTGTGTACTTAATTCTTTCAGCCAGTCTATTTGATCTGCTTTTATCATTATTATATCATAATTTGCTCTGAAACCTTCTGGTATACGGCGGGATAAAAATATGAACAAATAAACAAGTGGCAGAGATCTTTCCACTTCAGTGGCAGAGTCAGACTGGAAGACCGTGAGAGATGAGAAAGAATGGAGGAGGTAAACACCAGAGGCCTTTTCGCACACGCGGTTTTTGAACGCGTGGAAAAAACTCGGGAACACAGCATTCGCATTGCTGGGGCTGGGTTTGTGTCCCAGCCCATACCGGAGTGTTTTCCAGGCGTTCCAGATGTAGAGCACTTGAAAGTGCTCTACATCTGTTCCTGCGTGTACGAAGCGTCGCCGGCCGTTCGGGGAGGGAAGCATTCGCACACGCTTCCCTCCCTGACAGCCGTGAGCACCCTCCCCTCACTACCATTGGCCGAAAATCGGCTGAACAGCTAACAGGGCCTGCGCTAATTACCTACCTTGCCGGGCTGGGGTGGCAATCGTGCAGGCGCCTACACCCTGCAGACGAGTGCAATCGGGGGGGGGATGGGAAACCTTCGTAGACCAGAGCCATGTGCTCCAATCTGCCAAGGCGTCCTGCCCCATAGGCAGCTGGCCCCGGGCCCCTGGGTCAGTGGGTGGGTGCCCGGGTGGCTTCGTGCCAGCTGCACAGGGCTCGTTCGAGCCCTATACAGCCGGCAGGGACCGGGGGAAGTAGCCTGACAGGGCTGCCCACCCTTGGGTGCTCCCACCCAATGGCAGGCAGACTTGCGGGACGTGTCCCCGCCCCTGGCCAGCCTTTCCCGGCTAACTCACTTTGGGATGCTTCAGCCATTCGCACACAGGCACGCAGGAACATGTGTAAACGCATTCCTGCCTGCCTGTGTGTGAATGGGTGAAGTGTCCCAAAGTGACTTAGCCTACGTGCGCTACAGCCGTTCTGGCTTAATGCAAAAAGGCCTCTGGACTCTTTTTTCACACCTGCTGGCAAAGGAAACTGGAGCATTTATTCATTTATTTGGTTTTATTTATTTATATCTGACAGTAATCTCCAGAGTTGGCTGCTGCAGTCCACTCTGTATGGGATTATCTTTGGACATAGTCTAGAAAATGTAGTTGCTAGGTTGGGCTGTATCCAGATTAGCAGAATAAAATCTGCTGTTAGAGAAAAAAGTGCAGCTTACCTAGTGTGAAGCCACGATGGGACGTCTGGACTCCAGCAGCAACCCCACAGCTTTCTCAGAGAAAGCTGTGATATTTCTGTGGCACGCATGGTGAGGTGCGTCATGTGGAATGAAGCAGCCAATCTCATTCGCAGCCAACAGCCTGCATTTTACACAGAGGGAAACTGAGGGAAACTGAAAGGGGAGATTAACAGGGGCAGAGATGAAAAGGTCCTGCTTCTCTGTGCTGGGTTGGTTTTTTGTTTTTTGTTTTTTTTGTGTGGTTTGAGTGGGAACGCCAGTCACCTTCAGCCCACGTTATACTCAAGGAAATGGGAACACGCAGAATGCACACTCTGTCCTGAATCCGGATTTTAAAAGTCCAATCCGGATTTTAAAAGTTCAGTGGGAACAAGACCTTTGTGTCTCATTCATGCAAAAATAATTCTTGTTACATCTACATCCTCTTGCCTTTGCAAAAGATCTGCTGAAAGATCCATAAGGGACACGCATATCCTTCCCTGTTTTCAGGCACCTTCAGACCCGAATGTCTAGACAAACATTCTGAGATGAAATGCTACAGTGTGAAACTTAAACTGTTTTCAGGTTTCCCCATCACTAATTGGAACATAAAGTGCCGTGCACGTATCCACCTTCGGCTTTTCTTAAATTGATCTTTGAAGTAAAGTTATGGCAAATATAAAACCAGTGAAGTTAAGTTCTCAGCCATATTTTTTATTGCAAGAGTGTGAGGAAGAAAAATCGCATGGCACAACAATCCATCTGACCTATCAAATGAGCATGGCACTATTCTAAAATTGCCTAAAAGTGAGAATAGATGTCATTTTTTATTGCACCTACATGACCCTATCAGCACAGACAGGAGTTAACAGTGGTGCAGTAGAATACACAATTTCTCTTTTCATTGCTTTCTCTTTTTTTCCAGCCTCCTGGCCTGATTGTCAGTTGGTCCTTCCTGGTAAAGAGTTCTCCCACGTGCTTTCCTATTGGTTAGTCTCAGGAAAGGAGGTGAAGACAATGAGGAAGTAAAACAAACTAAATCAATATTCCGCATCCCTAAATAAATAATTGAGCAAAGAAATGGGGTTCAAAGATGAAATCTACTGCCCAAGTCTTGAACGTTTCTCAGATCTCCCAGCTGGAGATTCCACTCTCTTTTTAACACTCTCTTTTCTCCTCAAGAGCAGGCAGGTTGTTGTGAACACCAGCTTGTACAGGGAGGAGTGAGGCAAAGACGAAGGCCGTACAGGTACAGAACCATCTATTTTGGCCCTTTCTGCCCTGGCCCTTATGCCAGATTATTTCCTGAATTAAGGACCCATTATCCACATGCTGGTGAAAACAGAGAGTCTGCACTAACTGTCTCTTGATTTGGAGAGGAAAAGGGAGGCAGCCCCTCTACCCCCGGCACTGGGTATGATGGCACTGATGTTGGGGTTGGGGACACAGCCCTTTGCCCATCATGATCGAAGCCAAGGTGTCACCAGCTTTGATCTTATTGGGGGGAAGAGCTGCCCCACTTTCAGGTTCAGGGCAGTGGAAACCCCAGATTTGATAGATTTTCAAACAAACACAGATAGCAAACACAGGATGCCATCAGGGGAGCAGGAAGTCTCCCCCCCCCAAAAAAAAATGGCAGCGGTGGTGGCGGGAGCAGCAGGGTTTAGGGATGTGCACGAATATTTGTAACATTCATTATTTCGATGAATTTGGATGAATTCAGACATTTGTATACGGATCGAGTGTTACATCATTCATACATTGACATTCATAATGTTTGAAATTCATACAAAGCTTTGGAACATTTGTGAAATGGGGAGGTGGGAAAGCAGCTGCACCAGTCACATCTGCAATGGATCCAGAATGAATTCAACATGGTTTGAGAGTGGATTCAAAGTGGATTCAGGACAGATTTGACACTTTCAGAGCGGATATGTTATAGGATATGTATCGGATACGTATCAGATACATATGCATTCGTATCAGATATTTGTATGAATTCATACAAATACATTTGGGCCCTGTTTCCACTCATGTCTCTTAAAGCAGTTTAAAAATGAAACAAACTAACAAACAAAAAAGCAATTAAAACACAGATTCTGGCAGTCCCCACTTCAGTGGCTTTAAATTGCTTTAAATTGCTATCAACCCCTTTGCTGTCCCCACCCAAAACAGTTCAGAATTGCATTAGGGAAAGGGAATCTTTTCTTCCCCCATCTTGCCAGCGGGGGCCCCACCCCCTGCCTGCCAGTTGGATCCTGCAATGACGTGAGGAAGGGTGGGGAATCCCAGCTCCCCCCTCAACTTCTCCTCTCCCCTCCCCTCTCCTCCCCTCCTCTCATGCTTTTGCAAAAGATGTCCTGCCAGTCCTGTGCATACACACATACACACAAACACTCACACCTTCTTCCCGTTTGCTCTCCTTCCCTCCCCATTGTCAGCAGCAATGGCTGGTATATACACACACACACGTAAACTCAGGACTGGTGCTTTTTCACTTTTCTGCAAATGCAGAAAAGTGAAAATGGGGCAGCAGCTGTGTGCCCGCTCACCCGGCTGGCTGCACATACGCGCGCTTAGTCACCAGCGGGGCATGGGGGAGGGGGAGGTGCTTTTCTCCTTCCCAGGGCTCAGCAAGGCAAAAGAGGTGCCTCCAGTGTTTGCTTCCCGGCAAGGAGAAAGGGAGGGGAAGTGAAAAATGGAACTTTGCTATCAGTGTGAAGTGTGGAGTGGGTGAATTGCTACATCTTATCTGGCTGAATTGTTACTTCTCTGCTGAATATGGATCTGGTGCTTTAACAAATCTGGCAAGGGGCTGGTTCCTGCGCAGGATGAAAGCCCACCCGTTTCATGATGTATTTGCCACAATACTACTGTAGCATTCCCACAGCAATAAGGAAGAAGCATTTTAAAAGCAAAACTGGGGGAGGGGAAACACCTGAAAAAACAGGTGTTTATTCCGTTTTTTTAGCCAAATAATCCTCAAAATACCCCTGAAACTGATTGGGAATGGGGACAAAGAGGATCCAAACCATTTCTAAACCATTTTAAAACGCCAATGGGAACTAGGCCTTGTATTGAATAGAATCCTACCAGATTCGAAGGGGATCTATTGGAACGAATACAATTTTTCTTACATTCAATTTGTTACAAATCAAATGCAACACCACCACCACCACCACATATGTGCACAAATTGTTTGAATAGCTCTCAAAGTGCCATAACAGGGAGGGAAGTGAGTGGCATCCATGCAGACACTGCACTGTTCTACCTCCACTGCAAGTACAGTGAGGTCACAACTGTTATGCAGACATGTACCGTCATTGTGCACTATAAATGCGCTATGCGCACCCTGACACAAATAATGCAGGAAAGATATAAGTAATCTTCATATTGCCGTCTGCTTCTTTTATATTGGAGAGATGTCGCTAATCTGAAAAACCTGCAGTAGTGTAACTATATTCACTTTGTCACTAATACTGCAGGTTCACACACCCTTGAGTAATTCAGGAAAACAGAAACAAAATGCAAAGTCAGGCAACAGCACTGTAACCACTTTCCCAGTCATGCTCTCTGGATGGTTAAAGAGTTCACGGCAAAATGTCATCACTTCAGCAGGAGCAGATTCTTGCGGTTTGGCACTTGTTCAGTGGAGTTTGCAAGATGTCAGACCCCAGAAGGTTGAACTGTGTGAGAAAAGAGCAGCAGTGATTCAATATGATCTTTTGGCATTTTTATCCCGGGGGCTGTTCTGCAACGCATGCATGAGCGCGCAGGCTGGGAGGTGGAAGAACTGTGAATTATGTGCCGTCTGTGAGCTATTGTACTGAGTAAAAGGCACACAGCATTTCCTGAGGCTTTCTGGCTTCTGTATTTCTTGCTACAGAGAGGGCCTTTAGAAAATGACCTCTCCCCATTCTCAAACAGAATATGCTTATGATAATGATAATGTTGCTTCATTCATAGGGAGAAGAAAATATATTTGCTGCTTTACTTAGAATAACAGTACCTTCACAGCCTAGAGAAGGTCCCAAAGTGGCTAATGTACTTTGAAATGAAGGAAAAAGAGCTATTCTTGGGGGTGTAGAAAGCACCTGGAGCACTTGATGTCACTTTTAGACCAGAGGAGACCTGGATGGTTACTGGAGGACTTGCCTTCCCCTACATCCATCCTGTAGATTTGAAAATAAACCTAAATACTTAAAATGTCATGCCATCCTTTCTTGAAAAGGAAAAACACCTGAACCCAGTTTTTCTGTGCTAGCGGCCATCACATCATGTTAGGTCTTGGCTACAATCATACTATATACCAAAAATGCATTCTGTGTGCTGTGTTTACTTTTTTTATGAGTAGACTGTGCACAGTGTTTGCACAGAAAATATAAAAGGTGTGCAATTTGCAAGGTGCCATCTGTGCATTTTGCTCAATTTCTGTAATTTGCCCTTACTTGGAATCACTTATGAAAAGTGTCCCTCCTGCCATGCTTTCCCTATTGCTGTTCACTTTACAGAAGCTGTTTGATAAACATGAATCAATCACATCAGCAAACATCAGCAAAAAATACTGTTTGTAGTAGTTTCATATCACATGTGGTGTGTGGATCAGTTTGGTTCTAACACAGTTTGGTTCAAACAAACTGTAAATATTTTAAAACAAATATAGGGAAAAATATACTTATGTATGTTACATGTATATTAGTACTACATTTACCAACTCCAGATGAAAGGGAAAGCTCAGGGTCGTCTTGGTACCACACTAGGAATGCCAAATATGGCTGTGGCATTGCCAGTGTGGTGCCAACTACAAGGTGAAAAAAATGTGCTGTGACCATAGTGTTGGCAAGTTATGGCAATTCCCATAACAATCCCATTTACTGTGAAGTCTCGTGAACATCTTTGGTATTCAGAATGATTCGGGCTACCAAGAGACAGGCAAGTCTGTGAAAAAAACAAAAGCATGTGGGCAGGTATCTGGCTGGCTTCCAGTAGCCCCAATCACTCTGATTGCAAAAGCTGTTTTCCAGATATCAAAGCACTGGGTTTCTCTTCAGATCTCACAGCAGGGCAGCAAGAAGACTTTGCTTAGATCCTGCATTCTTCTTGCCCCCTAAAAACTAACCGATCAATAGCCCTTTTTGCTTGCACCCTTAATCTGGGTAAATGTCCATGCAGTACACATTATGGGCTTCTCTATCAGTAAATTAATGCAGATCAAGAACCACCACCACTCAGTCTGTGTTAGAAAGCACCTGATCTGGATTAAGGAAGGTCTTAATCTAGATCTCTAGGGGTGAATTCCCAATATACAAGGCAATTTACAGCACTATTTACAGCGCTATTTACAGCGCTATGTAAAACACGTTAAAACAAAGTAAAGGAGCATCTGGCAATCGGATTCAACCCCGATTTTGTGTCCCCACACTTAAAACGCTTCCAAAAACAGACTGGGGAAAGTGATTATTTCCCCTCCTCAGCCTTTTCTCCTCTCTCCCAGGGTGCATGGCAGGGTGCATGGCAGCGGCGGCGGCAGCAACTCAAGCCCCATTTGCCCACTCCACCTCCAGCCCCACCATCCCCAGCAGGGGTTCCTCCCGAAAAAAGCACCCTGGCTGGCTGGCTCTTCCACCGCCACCTGCGCGCACACACTTAAACATACACAGATCTCCCAGTTCCTGCAGCAGCTCCCCCCCAAAAAAGCACCCTGGCTGGCTGGCTCGCTCTCCTGCCACCACCACCTGCACACACACACTTAAACATACACACTTTTCCCAGTTCCTGCAGCAGCTTCCCCCCTTTCCCCTTTTAAAGATCAAGAAAGGAGATCAAGGAACTGCGTAATACTGCTTGTGAGGGGCTAGATTTCCCTGCCTCTTTCCTTGATCTTTAGGCTTGCGTGAGTGGGAAAGGAAACATTGTTATAAGGTGTGAAGTGGCTGAATTGTTACAATCAGATGTTTGGAAAACCTCTTGATAAGAAAGGAGGAGAATCTCAGGGCCTCTGCACTTGCCCCATATTAGTGAATCTCAACTAGCTAGATTCAGATCAACCAGAGGCAGAGGCAAGAAGTGAGCTTTAGAATGGCAAATGTGTGCTTAAGAGCAATGCAGTGCAGACGCCTAAGCCCTAATCCGCATCCATAGATGCAAATTACTACTGTATGAACCACTCATACTGCGATGCAACTGCCCACATCATCTTTAACACCTGATGTAATCGGCCAGGTCCCATCAATCAAATGTTACATCTGGGGAGAGGGGGTTGATCTTTTATCAGGGGGGTAAGGTGCCTTTGAAGGCACTGCAAAAACACCAGTGCTATCAATGCGGCCACTGCTGCAGATGCACATCGAAGATATCTTTGCAGTTGTGTTACATATACAGTTACATGTAACCTAACCCTACATCTGTTCTAGGTGTGGATGTCCCTTCCTTGATCCAGATCAGAGAGCGTTAGCATGGATTTATCTGGTCTACCACTAATCTGGATTAGTTAGCGCTTTGTCCAGGGTTGACTCAGATCTATACTAGTCCCATGCAGATGATATGCTCTTAGCAACTCCTAGATCCATCTTAACAAGCAAATGCAGAAAGGCCCTCAGAGTACTTCCAAACAGAATGGGCAATATAAACACCTAAAAGCATTTATTACTGAACATTTCTAAATATTTTTAAACATAAATGGAGCTCCAATGAAAATACTAGAATCATAGGATCGCATCTTCCCCTCGTTCCTTCCCACGATTCAAGTTTTGCTGTTGTTGTTGAAATTCCCTGTGTATTTCCCCTGCACTGAGGAACACTTCAGAGATGTTTTCAAGCAGGGCTCTAAGCCCTAGTAGAACGGGCCCCATGCCTCCAAGTAGGATGTTGCATCTGCATAGATGCAACGTTGGATTGGACCCTGGAGATAAAATGGCACCAGAGCCCACACTAGTGGACCTGATTAAAGGTGTCCACAATAGGGTCTTCAGGCATCTCCAAGATCCAGATCTCCAGGAGAACCCCATCTCAAAAATCTGGATCTTGAAGATCCAGATCTTTGACTGTGCGTGGAAAAAAGGGGGATGGGGTTCTAGTAAACCACTTTGCAATGAGGATTTAGAGTTCTTCAAGGGCCAGCAGGCCAAGCCAGTGCAGATGTAGTCTTTGGTCTCTTCCTTTCCTGTTTTTTTCAGTACTACCCTGTTCTTTTTCTTTTGGTGAAAACTCGTGGGCTTACTCAAATTGTTTTTCTGTGTGTGTGTGTGTGTGTAGCAATTGCAAATTTGCCCAGGTTTTCCCCACCAGCTTCTCAAGCCTCAGAGTAAAAAGAATCTTCCTGCTCTCCTAGTTTACAGTACACACCCATCACAGCAGGGTGCTAGAATTCTTGCCTGAAGGCAGAATGGCTACCTACCGCATGGCATCCGCCTTCTCTTCCTGTTTGAGGATCCTCCCCGCCTACCACCATGGGATATGACATCAGAAGGACTTCTGACCTGCCCAGCTGATGGACTCCACCTATCACATACTTGGATTTTCTCTTGAGGTCACTTCCTTCCCCGCCTTCTGGTGGGGGATATAAAAAGCCCTGCACAGAAATAAACTCTTTCTTTTCCAGCCCATCTTGTCTCCCGCCTAACTTCTTTCTCCTGTGCTCTCTGTCTTTAAATCACCATAAGAGCACATGGTGATCCCTTATAGCCTGCCAGTGGCTAATAAGGGATTTACTTTCGTAACACCCGGTGATCGTACCAGTCTACTGGTACCACGATCGTTGCAGCCCATTTGGGTTGTAACCACATATCGCTGTGGTCTCAGGACTGCAGCCATGATCGAGGTAGTCAGAAACTACCTCCCCCAGGTTTCCCAGAGCCAAGGATTCAGGTTCCTTATCTGGATAGCGACATGTGTGTGTGTGTGTGTGTTTTAAATGGTGGATATTTTAAGGGTTTCCTTCTTCAGAATACCCTTTCACAAGATCACAACCCACCCACCCCCCAAAAAAATTAAAACAGAAATGTTTGATGCAGCCAGCAAATCTAGAACACCTCATTTGAATATGGTAACAGAACTGCATCGGCCTCTTCTTGGCTACAGCTCTCCAAAGTAATGTGGGAAGGAAATGTAGCCTGTATCTTTGAAATCCCAGAATCTCCTATCTGAGATAAACCATCTGTTCGCTGTATGACAAGCTAAGAAAGATTCTATCATCAGTGCTTAACAAATGATAAATAATAACAATAACTGCATAGTTCTAGGGGCTCCCAGGCTGAACCAGCTGATTATGCTTAAGTAAGGAGAAATAAAATGAATCCAACCAGCTGTGGCATTTTTTCTTCCTTTTCAACAAATGGCAAATTCAGAATGTTTTACTGCTATTGCCATGGAAACATGTTTTTAGAATTGAAAGCAATATTCCTTTAAATTTAAACTAAGGAAACTTTAAAAGTAATGCAGTTTGATAAACTTTGAAAGGAAGTCTAGTTTGAGCTGTTTCTTTCCTTCTGGTGAAAAACGATTTGAGGGCTACAAGTAAGTAAGAGATGTCTGGATACAGCCTCTGAGGATATGGTCTCATCTTCACTTTAGTCCTTCTTCAGATCTGACTACTCATTACTGGCTGCGTCCCCAAGCAATAAGAAGCCCGTTAAAAAGCTTCTTTTGCCATGGAGTGTCTCCATGCATGGCTTTTCTCCGAGCTTCCAGCAGCACAAAAGGAGGGAAATGCACTGGAAAAAAGTGCCCTTTAAACAGGACTACCAGCACACTTTTTGGAAGCTGTGCATATTCCTAGCAACATTGTGCATGGAGACGCTTCGTGGCAAAAGGGGTGGAGATTGGCAGCCAAGATCTCCGAAAAAATCACCCTGCCTCTGCTGCCTCTGACGCCTGCACACACAGCCTTAAACATTCACACATCTCCCAGAACTGCAGCAGCTTTCCTTCCTTTCCCTTTCTAAAGGTCAGAACTTTTAAAGAGCCAGAATTGCACAGAATTGCAACATTGTTATCAGGTGTGAAGTGGATGGATTGCTACAGTGTAACCGCTGCTGTACGGGTGGATTTTTACAGTGAAATCACTATCTTTGGAAGCAAGCTCTGGATCCCAAAGTGATAAATACTTCTGGTGGGTTTTGCAGGCAGGGGAGACGAACAGAGAACTTGTAAATATGGCTATTTTTCTTTTGGACTGGTCAGGGGTTGTCTCCCTGGTTGTGGCCGCACAGATCACAGTTCCTCCCCATTCCTGCCGGCACCCTATCAAGCAGAGAGGGGGCAGGGAGAAAAAGATGCGGGCAAACAAAACACACTTCTTTGGAGATGGTAGGTGTGTTTAAAATGTGTGTTTTACCAAACCTTATGGGGACGCTTATTCCGGAATTGAATGGCACTTTTAAAGTCCGTTGGAATAGAGAGACCATAGAGGGACAATAGAGAGGTAAATAAGTTGCTTGGGGATGCGGCCACTTTCCATTAAGGAAAGTCCAAATGTAGGGTGGAAAGTCCACAAATAAAATGGATAGGAATGAAAAGGTGTGAGTAGTCAGACCTGTTACTATGAAGTAAGGTTTCCTTTCTGTTCCAATAAAATGGCATATGCCTGCAGCTCTATTATGCAGCAAAGGTTCCTTAATCAGGTCCTCAGAAAGGCTGGTCTCCAATGGAAAGAATGGAACTGGACTCAATTAAGGCACCTTTGCTGCACAATGGAGACACAGTTATAAGTTTAGGCAAGACCTGCATAGGAACTTCATGGCACTATGGGACTGCATTGAGGGTGCAGGGCCCACACATGCCTGAGTCAGATTTATGTCTATCATGAGAGTACTCAAAGGGAACAGGGATAGAACATCTCTGCTTCTACTGTAAGCACTTGCTCAACTGCTATAATGGCAAGGCAGTAGAAAGAACTCTGAGAACCCATCCTACTGTTCTCCTCACCAACATCACCATGAGGATGACCCTTGAGCCAGTTCTTGTTGTCTGGAGCACAGAAAATGGCTCTGAACCAGTTTGGTACTGTGGTTAGAATGCTGGATTCATATCTGGAGGTTTTCCTGTTTGACTCCACATTCCTCCATGAAGCCAGCTGGGTGACCTTGGACTACTCACACCTCTCTTTCAGAGCTCTCATAGCCCCACCTAAGTCATAGGCTGCATCTTCACGGCATGTGTTATTTGGATTTAAATAATTCGAAATAACTGACCCGGAACAAAGCTGTCCACACGACTTGCAAATTGATCTGGTTCCATGGCATTCCTTAACGCGGAATCAATCCTGGTAATCCCCACAATAGCCCTGTGCTCCCGCCCATTGCCCATCATGGTGCCCTGTGATTGGTCCTCCCTCCCAGGATCCCACCCTCTCTTCCCTTTGCGTCATCCATGCTCCGCCGGGGATTCCCGTTCTCTCCCCTCCCCCTTCCCACCACCACCAGCAGCAGCAGCATCCACCCACCCACCCACCCACCCACCCACCCACCCATCCATCCATCCATCCATCCATCCATCCATCCATCCATCCATCCATCCATCCATCCATCCATCCATCCATCCATCCATCCATCCATCCATCCATCCATCCATCCATCCATCCATCTATCCTGGGGCTCCTCGGTGCCCGCTCCGCTTTGCCTGACTCCACCGCTGCCGCCGCCGCATTCTCGGCGCCTTTCGCCCCGCTGGCCGGAGCGCGCTTGCAGCCCGGGCTGCCCCTGCCTCCCCCGCCGGCGGCTCCGGCACCCGCCGCGCCATCCATCCATCCATCCATCCATCCATCCATCCATCCATCCATCCATCCATCCAAGGGGTGGACAAGAGGGCGGGCGGGCTCAGCGTGCCCACCACCGGGAGGGCGAAGGGGGCTCCTCACTCGCTCTTCCCCCCGTGGCCGGGAGGGAACTCGGAGAGCGGGGAGAGTGGGCTGGGAAAGTTCCCCAGGGACTCCCCTTTCCTTTCCTTTTGAAAGTTCAGAACTGCGCAAAAATGAAACATTGTTATTAATCTACATTGCTACAGTGTATCTTTGGAGGTAGTGGGTGGATTCTTTCAATGAAATCATTAGAAAGCAAGCTATTGGGGAAGGGAATCCTAAACATGACGTGCCTACAATACGTAGAGCCCATTGGTTACAGTGTGATTGGGGGCGAGACAGCCTTAAAACGGAATCTCATCACGGAAACGATACTGTCCACACAGTAAAAAATTAAACACGTATCAAGGGCATGTTCCGGAGTGAGACCTGTTGAGATCAGGATTTATTTCAAATCGGGATAACGTCGTTTAACACGGAAATACCGTATTAAGCCGAAGTGCCGTCTAAACTGCACGAACTCAAAACGTTTTGAATTCGAGATAACGACGCCGTGGGGATGCGGCCATAGTTTGAGCCATCTTCTGGTCATCTTCTTGATGCATTGCTCAGATTTCCCCCCTTTGGATCATCTTGGGGGGATGGTCTGTCCCTCCTTAAGCTGGCTTCTCTGAACTCCACTTTTACAGAGGACTCAGACCATCTTGGGAAGCCAGTATGGAACTGGGCTAGAGGTGGCTGAACTACCCAGGGAGAGGTGGATCCAGCCTTCTACCCAATGCCTGGTTATGGGTGGCACACCAACAAACCACCTTCCTTGCATCCCTTTCCACTTCTGCTGAACTCCCAGTAGGTTCATATTTGCAAGGGAGGGGAGGCTTGGAAGAAAAGTGTGATCACCCTGGTAGTTTCTTCTTTGCTTGCCAAGCAGTTTGCCCTTTGCTTGTCACCATTCCTAGCACGGTCCCTTCCCCCATCCTGCCACCCCCGAATTCTCCTTTGTTCCAATCGCAAGCTTGCGGACTCTGTCCATCATTTTCAAAGATATAAATCTATCTTGTGCTAGTCTGATAATGTGTTTTTCTGAAAAACAGGGAGTGATTTTAAAAATAATCGGCCAGAAAAGCACTGTTGGGAGGGGAAGAGGGAATGTGTGGAGCAAGTAGAAATGATACAGTTCTAAGGACAATGTAGCTTCCGTTTTCCTTCAGCAATGTGCAAGGAAACAAGGTTTCATTGCAGTGAAAGAGACTGAGAAGTGAAAGTTCTTCAGCAGCTTTAGGGGAAAGGACAGATTACAGGCTCTCCTTTTTCTGTCAGAATGCCTGCTGCCATGGAAGTGCATGCTGGCTGCATCTGTTTGGGAGCAGGAGTTCCCTCACCCCAACAGTACCCTGTGTTAGCATCGAGTTTGCCATCAGCACTACACAACTCCAAACACACCCGTCACCACTATTGAATGACAGAACTTTATCCTATAGGAATGCAGGTGGTGTAGATGTAATCAATAGGGGTGGAGAACTAAGAGTCATGTAAAGGAGACTCGGGTAGATAACATAAAAGGCGTGAGCATAGCAGCCTGAATTGAGGACAATCTGAAGACTGATCATCAAGGAATTGGGTGTGAGCAGGATTAGGACGGCTTCAGTTCAGTTTCTTAATGGGACTACCTAGTTTAGCTGGGTGTGATCATGGCCAGGGTATCTGTTTGGGGGAGAAAAATAGAAAGCTTTGTCAACCACTTTGAGGCCCCTTAAATGGGTGAGAAAAGTGAAGTATAAAAGCCTCCTCCTCATCGTCATCCTTCCATTCTGTCCTTGGCCAGAGACAAGGAGCTGAGGAGCTAAAGTTCCCTGGCTTGTGCATGGCAGGGCAGTGGCAGACATATGAACAGTGTGTTGCCATTTTTCAAAGAGCACTGAATGCGGTCCTCTTTTCAACACGTTTGTCAGACGGAACCAATATTTTATGGACTCTGCTATTAGCATATCAAAACTCAGCTTGCCAGAATCATAAATCAAAGGTCCTCTCTGTGTTTACCTTAAAACAAAGCACTGAGAAATGTGTTTGCATATTTTAGACATAAGTAGCTTCAGAATATTTAAACCACCCAACCTAGCAGTGTTTTTTTAAACGGGAAATATTGTGATCCCAACATATTTCATTACAATGCGCTGTGACCAGATGTCTTTGACAAACAGTGGCAAACTACACTAATTCAGAACAGACTCCGCTCCTAAAGTATTTTCTTAGCCCAGCATATATTTGGAATTTCATGCCACAAGATGTGTCAATGGCTATAGACTTAGACAAGTTCCAGATAATATTTCTATGCACTAATAAAGGAATAATAGCTAAGAGAGAGCCTCAGGCAATTTCCCTCAAAAATGCCAATCCTTGGTGGTATGAGAAGTAGGAATGGGGAAGGGCTCTGATCTTAGAAGGCATCCTAGCCTGTCTCCACATGACAAGAAGAAAACTTAAGAGCTTGTTTGCATCTTACAGTTGCCTTTCACCATCCCTATCAAATGGGAGGGCAATGTTGCAGGCAAGCTTTTTCCCATGATGGCAAGGCAGTTACTTCCAGCTATTTTGATGGTGTGAAATACCCAGAAATACACATGTGCCAGGCCTTGCACATGTGAATGACAATTTTCAGCCCCGTTTCACCTTTCACATGTGCCATTTTTTTCAAACTAGCTGGACACATATCACGCCGGTCCTAAAAAAATTGCACTGGCTGCCTATTTACTACCGGACCCAATTCAAGATGTTAACCATGACTTATAGGGCCCTTAATGACTTGGGCCCTAAGATCTGCAGGAGAGGCCCTCCTGGTTGTCCTACCATCTTCAGCAGCAAGGCTGGTGGGCACCCGGGAGGGGCCTTTTCAGTTATGGCCCCCAGGCTGTGGAATAGTCTCCCCCTTGAGGTGCATCGGGCTCCTTCTCTGTTCATGTTCAGGAAGAAAGTGAAGACGAACCTCTTTACTCAGGCCTTTGGATAAATGTCAGCTATGCTTCCCCCACTGTAAAAACCATTGTTTTTAATTGATATATATTGGATTTTAGATGTTGTGATGGATTTTATTGTTCTATTATATATCGTTATATGATATGGTGGATTTTAGGGTTGTTTTCCACCCAGAGACCTTTGGGTATAGGGTGGGATAGAAATATAAATAATAAATAAATAAATAAACTTCCAGACAGGTAGATCATATCACTCTTCTAGGACAATTGGTGGTGAAAGTTGGGTTTTCCTGGAATAGGAAATACCACAAGACGATCATTTCACCCCATACCACAGGGCTATGCTGGTATTGCCACAGATTGGTGTGCGACCCCAACATAGCCCCAAGGTAACCCCACATTTTAGCCCGTTCCTGGGAGCAGCAAATCATTGTATACATAATGGATAATACTGGGCAATGGCTAAGCCAATAGCAGTATGTTCAATTAATATAAGTTTATCATTCCGGAAGCCCCAGATACACCAATTTCTTCAGCAAGGGCTAATCTGGCTGCCTTAGAACATGGCCTTGCATTCTGTTCTGTCCCTATTGCTTATTTATATCTACCGAATCTATCAAAAGCAGTTTGAAAGCAATTCATGAGACCACCATAATTCCATGGGCACTTCCTCTCACCTCCAGAGGGAAAGGTCTGCTGCTGGACAAACTTAATTTCCATGGCTCTTGAAAGAGTCTGTTGTGCTTCATTTTGTTTTGAGTGAAGCAATTATCAGTAATTATTGGGAAATGAGCAGGAGTCAGAGGCAATTCCAAAACCACCCCAGAATAAGCTGGTCATTGTTGTAACAGGACTCACAGAAGCCTCCATGGTTTGGAGAATTAACATTCTGAAATAGTTAGACATGACAGCTTCCTCCTCAGGAATGAGATCAAGCATTAATGTTGCAGCTTCAAGCTTAAAAGAAAAAAAAAAGCACATGCAAAAGTCATATAAGGAAATATTCGCAGAAATGCTATAGAACCTATCACAATTTTGCATTATTCCATCGTTCATCTTAAAAAGGAGCCATCTGAGTTCTAAATATTAGTGCTTACCAAATTAAAATACCTACAGTATATATTTTTTAAATACATATATACAGATTTGAAGGATATGGACGTAAATATGGATGCCAATAGTGGTAGATTTACTAGGCATTGCTCAGGCTGATAAAGTTGCTCAGGCCCTTTCTGCATGAACATCTAGACCAAATCAAAAGGCATCTAATCGGGATCCTGGACCTTCTGATCCACATATGAATCTGGATCAAGGAGCCCCTCTCCCATTAGTTTGGCTCCGTCTGCAAAAGACAGAGCCAGATCAAGATCAAGAGGACTTGATCTGGATCTATTGTAAACCTGGTATATCAGGTATACAAACCGGACTAAGGACTCTAATCTGGATCATGGAAATGTGCAGATGACATTCCTCCATGATCCAGAATTACTAGGGGTTGCCATTCAGCCACATGCCATAATATGCTGCCAAAAATCACCCTCCTACACCCTGTGGTTGTCGGATGGCTGTGGGGAGGCTCAAACTGGATTAGCGCCATCAGTGCAGATGGTGCTGATCTTGCCCATGCCTTCAGTGATCCGGATCAATAGAACTGGTAAATCCAGATGTAATAATCTGGATCCATAGCTCCCTCAGTGCAGAAAGAGACTATGTTTTGGGAGATGGCATTTTATTACTGGAATTTTTAAAGGAAAGTATTGATTAATTACTTCCAAATGTTTGATGTTAGACAACAGAGGTTATGACAACCAAATATTATCTTGGACTGAAACAACTGCTTAGAAAAACATTAATTTATATTACCTATTATCAGTGTCAATCAATAGGACGTATACTAACTTATTTTAAGGAGTACATAAGAACATGAGAACCTAAGAAATATTTCACTGGATTGGACCCATGGCCCCTTTAGTCACAATGTCCAAGTGCACCAGATGGCATGAGCACACATGTAGGCCAGAATTTGGTGCACTAAACCAGCCTGAAAATGCCTACGTGATATCCAGCCACCTTTCTTGTTTCTGGCTGGAGCTCCAGACATGATTTCATCTTTTACAGGTGATGTTTTGATCTGTTGGCCTAGAAAGAATGATCTGGAGCCAGGATCCTACAGGCAGGCTCCATTGGCAGCTTATGTGGAGCTAGTCATAATGTTAGAGGAATCTCTTTGATAAATCATTGCACAACCAGGGGCTGTTATGACTGAGGCCGTGTCTTCACAGCAACGTTATCTCGGATTCAAAACGTTCTGAATTCTCGGAGTCCACACGGCAGTTTGGCTTAACACGTTTTTCCCGTGTTGAACCACGCCAAACCATTCTGAATCTCAATTCTGATTTCAACAGGTCTCACTCCGGATCCTGCGCTCGATACGTGTTTAGTTTTTTACTGTGTGGACAGTACCGTTTTCAGGGATGAGATTCTGTGTTCAGGGTTTCCCTCCCCCAATCGCACTGTACCCAATGGCTGTCGGTATTCTGGACATGTCATGTTTAGGGTTTCCCTCCCACAAAAGCTTGCGATTTCAAAAAATCCAGCCTTCACAGAGGGGAAGCAGCTTGGCCTTGGCTGGGGAGAGCGCCGCTTGTCCGGCTCCTGCTCCTGCTCCTGCTCCTGCTCCTGCTCCTGCTCCTGCTCCTGCTCCGGGGTGACTCCAGACTGCGGCGAGCGGAGCGATGTTCCAGTAGGGTGTCTTCACCAGGCTGTTCTTGCCGCCGCTGCCGCTGCCACCCTGCCAGTGGGTCATCATTTCCTCCATGCCTGGCTTAGCTCACCCGGGAAAAGGAGGGGAAGCAGCTTGGTGGTGGGGAGAGCGCCGCTCGTCTGGCTTCTGCTCCAGCAGAATTGCGGAATTGCAATTGCACAATTCTGCAATTCTGCAAAATCACAACATTATTAATCAGTGTAGCGCTGCTGTGAAGGCTAGATTTTTTGAAATCGCAAGCTTTTGTGGGAGGGGGCTTCCATGCAAATGTCATTTCACAGCAGGAGGAACTCCAATCAGGGACAGGGGGTGGCAATGGGTGGGACAGGACTGCTGTGCGGACTCCGAGGATTGATTCCAAGATAAGGTTACAATCGGAATGCCCTCGGGATGCCACGGAACCGGATCAAGTTGAAAGCTGTGGAGACAGTTTCAACCCGGTTCAAATATTTCGGTTTCGGAAAACCGATATAAGGCATCCCGTGGGGATGAGGCCTGAGAGTATTGCTTTCATTTGATGGCAGAGCCTACTCAAAAAGATAGGCTGCATCCATGCACTTTTTTTAAAAAAAGAAGTGGTACCATGTGATACTCAGCCCCATAATACATGATAAGGTAATATCCGGTAAGGAGCATTTGCACTTGCAGGAGGCACCTTCAGCCCAGAAATTCCTCCTACCTTACCAGATGTTACCCTACCATCTACTAGTGGTGGCACACAAAATTTGCACCATTTCTGGTGCTAGAGGTCATCTCAGGTGCCATGCAAGTGTGCTAGGACCTCAGATGACTCCAAATGTGTGCGTGCATGGAGCATCACTGCCGCTGTGGCGACGGAGCACACACAGTCACACTGAGCTCTGTAAAGAAGATGGCGGCACCCAGAAACATGCCCAGACACAGGTAACTAAGTGCAGAAACGCCCTAGTTTTCCCATTCCAACTCTATTACACATTAAGGGCCAAATAATTTCCAGACCTGCAATGTGGCACTAGCATGCAGACTCTACCTCCTTTAAGTCACCTTTGAGCTTTTAAAAAATGTGTGGATATAGTCATAGATGAAAAAGAACCTTTAAGGATCAACTGGAAGAAAGGACAACATTACATTACATGGAAATTACATGTTAGTCCTTGGACTCATACATTTAGTATTAAATTTTATGCTTTAGAGTTGAAGAAAATTGTAAATGAGAAGCTGGGTTCCATCTTAGCCAAAACACTTTCTCTGCAGAGATTTATGGAAATCCAGAAGCCATCTACACAATACAAATGACACACTGTGTGTCCTTCAAGTAATTGTCTCTTGCATGACATATTCAACAGAAGGGTCCAAAACACTGCAAAGAACCAGCTCTTCTGAAAGCACATCCACGGTGCTGGACGTGACAAGTACGTTGAAGTCACATGTAGGTGATGATACCAGGGTCATCAAAACAAAACAAACCCCACTCTCTCTCTCTCTCTCTCTGTGCACGTGTTTGTTTAAAGCAAGAAAGACTTCCTGTGAATATGGAAGAAGTGATGGAATGCCCCTTCAAATAACCTTGTTCCTTTATTCTTAACTTCACCAACCCAGTATTTAGCTGCTCCCCAAGGCCTTTTCACACTTGGAAGATAAGGATGGCCACACACACTCCATTCACACACTACAGTTCTGCTTCCATCCTGGAGTGGCTCCAAGCATACACAGCTGTCTTGATCTTTGGTAACTGTGGAGTAGTAATAACTGCTGTACAGCTATACTAGCAGTGTTTTTCCACTAGCACTAAGTACCCATTAAGGACCCATTTGGCTGAGAGCAGGAAGACCCCATTTCCACTACAGGCCCCATTAAAACCACATTAAATCCAGACATTTGTTTCCACCTGTTCTAGGGAAATCTGGATGATATGGGTCCTTCAGGACCTATAATCCAGATTCCCTGAAGACCCCATTAAAGGTCCTTCAGGCATCAAATCCAGATTATATAGGGCCTGTTTCCACCACAATTGGGCAATGGGGTCTATGGGCAGCTCGGGGGGGGGGACCCATGGGGGTGCCCCAAAACTCAAAGCTTCAAAGCCTGTGCACATTCTCCAAAGCTGGCTCTGAAGTTCCTCCGAAGTTGCCTTCGAAGAATAGCACAGGCTCCGAAGAGGACCCCATGTGAGAACAATGCCTTTGTCAAAGGCTCCGGAGAATCTTTGAAGTTTGTGGCAGATTGCTCTGGAGATTCTCCAGAATTGCTCCAAAGGATCTTCAAAGAACCTCTGGACCGTCTATGGAGATTGCACCCCCTGTCCCCCAAAACACCTGGGGTGACAGGCAGGCCCCATGTGGGTAGATCCGGATTTGCCACATGGGTGCTCTAGCGTTTCCACTGCAAGCAAGCTAGCACCCATTGCTATTGGGTGCTAGACCACCCATGGAAACACATCAGGTACTTCCCTTAATCCGGATCTACTAGATCTGAATTAAGGGAAGCACCCATTCCTTAAATCCGGATCATCTTAGATCCGGATTAAGGGAGGTCAGTGGAAAAAAAACCCTAGAAGTGTCTACAGAGCTCCTACTATGGTTCTGCACACGGCCTTTGCATTACTTCTAGGAGCATTTGCACATCAACTGCTGCAAGGTAGGTTCTGATTAGGTTTGGTGTGGGGCTGCTGTTCACAACGCAAACATCACCCATTGTTCCTGACCTTAACTTCTGTGGGACGCAGAAATGCAAAAGATCTCACAGTTTCACTTTCAAAGTACCATTCTGCAGAGGCATATCATTCACAATTCTGCGTGGATTCAGCTTCATTAACACTGCCAGCTCACTCCACCCAGTCTCCTTGGCATGATGAGGAAAAAGGTGTTTCAAAGGCACTTTCCCTCAATAACAAGCCTGAACATCAATAAAATAAAATTTAACAACCTATCTGTCATCTAAGGTGAATTCCTTCATTAGAAGGGTTGTAGTTCTGCATGGGACAGAGTCATACCCTGATTAACATACTGGGTTCATTCACACCTAAGTTTTATCTAGTTTCAGTCCACTTTCAGAGCAAGAGAACTCATCGGCAAAGTGACAAGGTGTTCTCTTTCCAAATTACCTAACTAAGAAAATCCACCTTTGGATTAGATAAAGAGGAAAGGGAATGATAGTCACTTTGCTGATGGGTTCTTTCACCCTGAAAGTGGACTGAAAGCAGATTAAAATTTAAGTGTGAACACACACAAAGAACATAAGAAGAGCCCTGCTGGATCAGTCCACAGCCATCTAGTCCAGCATCTTGTCCCACAGAGTGGGCCACCAATTGTTTATGGGCCTCTCAACCAGAAGACAGGAGGCTATTCACACTAGGTCCTCAGAATGCCATTAGGCCTGCCCTGGGACAGAGCATTCGCTCTGTTGGGTGGGTGGTTCCACCCAGAACCATCAAGTCCTGTCACAGGGTGGCCTAATTGTGTTCTGTGTGTAGCACACGAAATCATCCTACAGTGGTCTGGCAGGGAGAGCATTCACACTCTCCCTGCCGGACAGCTGTGGGCCCTGCCTCGTCCCACAGCCATTTGACCCTTACAGGCACTCTGACCAACAGCCCCTTTTGGGGGAGGGGCAAGATTACCCAGGGGCCTGCGTGCAATCACTTACCTGTTTCAACCCTCTGGTCCAATGTAGTGCTTGCACAGATGCCAGGGCGATGTGCCATTCTGCACACAAGCACACCCCAGTAGACCACCCCCACACTGACCTGACGTCATAGCATCAGGTCAGCATGGATGCAGAGTGGCACATCACCCTGGCCGGCCACGCAAGCACCACATTGGACCAGAAGGTCCGAAAAGGTAAGTGATCACATGGCTGGGGGAGGGTGCAAACCCCCTGGGTGCCAGTGGGCACCTAGGGGTTGCTGACAGCTGGTGCAGTCTGATCCAGGCCATACCAGCTGCCATTGAACCAAGGCAGCTGTGCCCTGTGGAGGCCCCTGGAGCCACCCCCCACCCAGGGCTGTGAACCTCTCCCTGGAAGTGTGTGCGTGAATTACCTTTTTGGGGTCCAGGTTCGAATTGGCAAGCCCTGGGCGGGCGGGGCTTGCTGGGTTTGGCATGCAGAGTTCTACACAGGTGCATGCCACAGTCCAATCTTAAGAATATAAGAACATAAGAGAAACCTTGCTGGATCAGGCCACAGCCCATCTAGTCCAGCATCCTGTCGCACACAGTGGCCCACCAAATGCTCATGGGCATCTCAAGTAGAGACAAGGACAAATCTTCTCCTGCTCTCGAGTCCCAGCAGATGGCCTTAGAAGCGCCCCAGTTCCTCCCCTCGCCACAGCCTGAAAGATGCATCTACGCATTCGTTCTAGTAGCCATTGATACATCTGTCATCCATAAATATGTCTAACCCTACCTTAAAGCCATCTAGACTGGTAGCTGTCACCACCTCTTCCGGCAGCACATTCCATAAGCCGATGACCCTCTGGGTGAAGAAATACTTCCCCCAGTCAGACCTGACTCTCCTACCCATCAACTTCATAGAGTGCCCCCTGGTTCTAGTGTTGTGCGATAGAGAAAATAAATTTTCTCTATCCACCTTTTCTATACCGTACATAATTTTATATACTTCAATCAGGTCCCCTCTTAAACGCCATCTCTCCAGACTGAAGAGGCCTAGACCTTGCAGCTTGGTTTCATAAGGGAGGTGTTCCAGACCCTTAATCATTCTGGTTACCCTTCTCTGCATCTTCTCTAGCTCCACAATATCCTTTTTGAGGTGTGGTGACCAGAATTGTACACAATATTCCAAATGTGGCCTCACTATAGATTTATAAAGGGGCAAAATGATACTTGCTGACTTATTTTCTATTCCCTTCCTAATTATTCCCAGCATTGAATATGTTTTTTCGCTGATGCCGCGCACTGGGTTGACACCTTCATTGAACTGTCCACCAAAACCCTGAGATCCATTTCCTGATGTGTTGCAGAAAGCTCAGACCCCATCAATTTATAGTCGTAATTTGGATTCTTGGCTCTGATGTGCATTACTTTGCACTTGTTAAGATTAAAGCACATTTGCCACTTGTTTGCCCACTCACCCAATGCTAAGACATCCCTCTGGAGCTCTTGGCAATCTCTTTCGGATTTTACTACCCTAAATAATTTAGTATCTTCTTCTTCTTCTTCTTCTTCTTCTTCTTCTTCTTCTTCTTCTTCTTCTTCTTCTTCTTCTTCTTCTTCTTCTTCTTCTTCTTCTTCTTCTTCTTCTTCTTCTTCTTCTTCAAGGTGCCATAAAGATGTTGTGCAAGTTCTACCATAGCACTATATTACAGCTATAGGAAATCTGAGGGACTGTTCACACTTTCCTCACTGAAATAGAATAATAATACTATTCCACTGGGGCAAAGATCAGTCATGGAGGGAGTCATCTAAATACGTCAAGTGCTGGTGCATTCCCCAACCATACCACCAGCACTTGAAATGCAGATGGCCCATCCTGGGCAGGCCATCTACGACAATGGCCATGGCAACATCCAGTGTGCCCTGGATATTGTCATGGTGATTGACCCTCAGTGTATAGCTGTGCAAAAACAGCCATGCTCCATACTTGCAGCTTCGCAGTCTGGAAAGGGTTAGAACATTGCTGACTAGGAGCTGCTCCTGGTCAAGCTGTGAACAATGTTTTACTTGTCTATAACTAGTGCAGATCAGGGCAGCTGGAGTGAGCTCTGGGATGTTTTGCAACTGCAGCAGCATGGCATACAGATGACCCTCCCTGGGAACAGCTGGAAGCACTCTGGAAAGGTAAGTGTGAACAGGTACTCAGAATCTTCCCTCCCAGGTGAAAAAATGTGCAATTTATGGAAACATTTGCAAGCCACTTTTAAAAAAACTCCTACAATCAATAATACTGACCTCATTTTCACAGAGATATTTCCTTTGCATGTGTGTAAATTTGTACCACACAATCAAGTTTCCTGATCTGCATACAAACAATCCATCTACACTTTCACTTGACTGGGGTAACAGCTACGCTGCTGGTACTCAATTAGGATTAATAATCAAGCCACTACAAATTTAGAAATCCTCATGCTGTATGGAAAATGCTCTTTCTTCTTTCTCTAGAACAGTAGTTCTCAACCTTCCCAATGCCGCGACCCCTTAATGGAGTTCCTCACGTTGTGGAGACCCCCAACCACGGGGGTGGAGCAGCTGGGAGGTGGGAGGGAAGGGCGGTGGGAGACTCGTTGCGACCCCTCTGAAAGGGTAGTTCGATCCCCAAAGGGGTCCCGACCCCCAGGTTGAGAACCACTGCTCTAGAAAATTATAATATTGGTGAATCACCCACCCATTATTTTACCATAAACATGGGATGGGAAGACTCCACCCATCCAGACTTTACTGGATTCTGGTTTACATCATCCTTCACATTTGACTAGACTGAGTAGGACTGATAGTTGAGGCAGCAGGATCAACACTTACACTATGCTACCTACTGCAAGAGCCCCTTTAGAACAAGAACATAAGAGAAGCCTTGCTGGATCAGGCCACAGCCCATCTAGTCCAGCATCCTGTTGCACACAGTGGCCCACCAAATGCTCATGGGCATCTCAAGCAGAGACAAGGACAAACCTTCTCCTGCTCTTGAGTCCCAGCAGATGGCCTTAGCGCCCCAGTTCCTCCCCCCCCCCCTTCAGCCTGAAAGGTGCACCTAGGCATCTGTTCTAGTAGCCATTGATACATCTGTCATCCATAGATTTGTCTAACCCTACCTTAAAGCCATCCAGACTGGTAGCTGTCACCACTTCTTCCGGCAGCACATTCCATAGGCCGATGACCCTCTGGGTGAAGAAATACTCCCCCCTGTCAGACCTTATTCTCCTACCCATCAACTTCATAGAGTGCCCCCTGGTTCTAGTGTTGTGCGATAGAGAAAAGAAATTTTCTCTATCCACCTTTTTTATGCCGTGAATAATTTTAAATACTTCAATCAGGTTCCCTCTTAAACGCCATCTCTCCAGACTGAAGAGGCCTAGACGTTGCAGCCTGGTTTCGTAAGGGAGGTGTTCCAGACCCTTAATCAATCTGGTTACCCTTCTCTGCACCTTCTCTAGTTCCACAATATCCTTTTTGAGGTGTGGTGACCAGAATTGTACACAATATTCCAAATGTGGCCTCACTATAGATTTATAAAGGAGCAAAATGACACTTGCTGTCTTATTTTCTATTCCCTTCCTAATTATTCCCAGCATTGAATTTGCTTTTTTTGCTCCTGCCGCACACTGGGTTGACACCTTCATTGAACTGTCCATCAAAACCCCGAGATCCCTTTCCTTGTGTGTTGCAGAAAGTTCAGACCCCATCAGTTTATAGACGTACAGTAATTTGGATTCTTGGCCCCAATGTGCATTACTTTGCACTTGTTAAGATTAAAGCACATTTGCCACTTGGTTGCCCACTCACCCAATGCTAAGAGATCCCTCTGGAGCTCTTGGCAATCTCTTTCAGATTTTACTACCCTAAATAATTTAGTATCATCAGCAAATTTTGCTATTTTACTATGTATGCCTTCTTCTAGATCATTGATGAATAAATTAAAAAGCATTGGTCCCAGTACTGAGCCTTGAGGGACCCCACTTTTTACTTCTTTCCACCCTGATAATTTGCTGTTTATTACTACTCTCTGCTTTCTGCCCTTAAGCCAGTCACAAATCCAGGACAGAACCTGTCCTTTTATTCCATGGCTGATGAGTTTACTCAGTAGCCTTTGATGTGGGACTTTGTGTTTATTGACACTCTCAAAGAATTCCAACAGATTTGTGAGGCATGATTTACCTTTGCAGAAGCCATGCTGGCTTTTGTTCAGCAATGCTTGCTCCTCCATATGCACACTAATTTTGTCTTTAATAATTGTTTCCATCACCTTACATGGAACTGACGTTAAGCTAACTGGTCTGTAATTGCCTGGATCACCCCTGGATCCTTTTTTGAAGATCGGTGTTACATTTGCTACCCTCCAGTCCTCAGGTACGGAGCCTGATGTTAGGGAAAGATTATATATTTTTGCTAGAAGTTCGGCAATTTCGCATTTGAGTTCCTTAAGGACTCTTGGATGAATACCATCTGGTCCCGGTGACTTGTTCACATTTAGTTTATTAAGACATGCCAGGACCTCTTCCTTGGTTATTTCTGTACAGTTTAACTCTGCAGAAAATACAGGCTCAGCTACTGGCATGTGTCTTCTGACTTCCTCCGTGAATACGCAAGCAAAAAATTCATTTAGTCTCTCTGCAATCTCCGTGTCTTCTTTAATTACCCCTTTCTGTCCTTTACCATCTAGTGGTCCAACTGCTCTCCTGGTTGGATTCCTACTTCTGATATACTTATAGAAGTTCTTGTTATTTCTTTTGATGTTTTTAGCAATGTGCTCCTCAAAATCTTTCTTAGCTTTCCTAATGGCCATCTTGCATTTGTGTTGCCAGTGTCTATGTTCCTTCCTGTTCTCCTCATTTGGACAAGCCTTCCATTTCCTAAATGAACTCTTCTTGTTTTTAATGACTTCATCTACTGCATTCGTGAGCCACGAATGCAGTAGATTCTGCTTCTGCTGAGATCCACTGCAAGGAAAATGGAAATCAGAAGTAGGGATGTGCATGAATATTCGAAAATTCAAAAATCCGATTCAAATCTGACTAATATTGATATTCGAATTCAAATTGGATTTAAAAACATTTGAATTTAGACATTTGGATGGATTTCAGATTTTCAAAAATCTGATACAAATATTTGAATAATTCTAATGTACAGATTTGTATGCATCATATCTGAATTTGCATGAAAATTATGTGTATTTGCATTTATAATATGGGATGAAAACAGGATGCATATGGGATGAAAATGGGATGAATACAGAATCATGCAAATTCAAATAACAGATACAAATGTTGTCGACATTCACATCTTTAAGTATGAATTGAACTGTTGAATGTAGAGATTTGAATAATCCGGATTCGAATCAGATTTTCAGAAATTTGGATTTTTAACATTCAAATCGAATTGAATTTTTGAATATTCAATTCAACTCGAATTTGAATGCAAAAAATACATTTGTGCACACCCCTAATCAGAAGGACACCATTAAACTCCAGGTGTGCTTCTACCCTTTAAACCTTGAGTTGTGATGCAGTCTTGGCCTGGATCACTTAACTTGGGCCAAGACTGGAGCATGGCATGTTGGCACATGCCAAGGGGTGTCTACCTGGGTGTGTTATTTTTGGAGGACCAGGAACAAATGTACCTCATTCCAGCCTCTGAAGTTGGAGGCTGTGACCCATTTCCAGGGTCGTTTGAAACCTGATGAAAAGATACCAGGTTCTGTGTGCCTCTTGGACTGCCTCAGCTACATGCATAGAGGATACTGGAGCAATCCACAATCTGGAAACACTCCATCTTCTATTGCACGATTCCAAGCTAAAGAATCATGAGCTCAGCCTCCCAGGGACAACTCTAGCGAGCAGCTTCCATGATTTCTCACATTGGCTAGCATAGGCCAAATGGACCATGTGGTAGCTGCCTAGCACTCTCTTTCTCAGAGGTCTGTTGATCTTGTAGTAACTCTAAGGGAAGGGCAAACAAGAATGCAATGCAGTCATCCAAATGTATCTAGATTTAGGTCATTCTTCTCCAATCTGGTTTCTTCCAGCTGTTTCAAAATAAAGGTCTCATTAATCCCAACTAGCCACAGTGATCACCTCCTAAAGAGCATTGGATTTGGGAAGGCTGTTCTAGGTCTTCAGCTCATCATGGTCTTTCTAGTCTTTGTGCCTTGAGAACCACGAGAAAGTTGCTCTTCAAGTCACATTCTGGAAAAACTGAACAGCTTTTCAGATCAGCACCTGGAACTGCTTACCTTCCTGATTTTATCCTTCGAGGCTCAAAAATGTGGTTCAAGCAGCTGCGACTCAAATGACCCTGGAGTCATTTTAGAGTCCAGGTTTCTTTGGAAAAGCACTTTAATAGCATAATTAAAAACTCTGACAGCCACTCCTGGAACATATTTCAGCTCTGCCCTATGCTTTGGTCTCTTATTACGCTGGACGTAATTTGCTAATGAATAGCATTTCTTCTGCTTGGCAGGCAGAGTTCAAGTGTCGCAGTGATGGGTGGCCAGTGTATATTTTGTGAATTAATCCTAGTTTTGTCCTCAAATCATAGTAAGCTTCCCAAACAACACCCACATTCTTTCACCCTTCTTTTAAAATGAAGTTGCAAACTCTGCATTGAACTAAAAACAAAACCTTCACTTTTTTGTTTTTGTTTTTTTTAAATACAGTTTATAGATTCATGGAATTATGAGCTTCAAGGAACCACTTCTATTCTTTTTGCAACTCTGTTTGGATTCTTTTGGCACATGTAGCACAATCAAACAAGGCCCTTAAGACAGAATCATTATTATTTTTCCATAAACGGAGACTGTTCGTGTGCCTGTACTTTTATCATTGGAAAGATAGGATGTTCGCAGTCATGTTTTGAAATCTTTTCCTTCCCCTTTTCCAATCAGGAAGTTTTGATAGTGTTAAAGGCTTCTACAAGAGAAAGCAGAAAAGCTTGAAACTGCTAGCAAAAAAGCATGACATCATTAAAAAGCAATGAATGTGAGGAATATTCCTGTCTTCTAATCCAGGCCACACATCCTGCTGCCCTGGAAGGTATCCAAACCCAACATCCTTTTTAGGGTTACAGGGCAGGCTTTGGCCTTTCACAGCTTGCTTTAGTAATCTCTGCATGTGGAATATCTACTGGCAGGCATTACAATAAAATCTAAAATTACTACAACAGAAAGATGCAGTTCCACCCTTCCTGCATTCTTCGCTTCAAATGGAATTAAATAAAGCACAGCTTTAATGCTTTTCATGAACTTGTAAAAGGATTTTTGCCGGACAATATGGTATGCTTGAAAGAGAATTCACTGCACAGAACTTAGAAACTGCTATGGCTTTTATAAAGGAGAGGAAACAAACGTACCCCAATAGGCCAAAAAGAAATGACGAGAATCACCAAAAATAGCTACCTCAAATAATCCTTTTTCTCTTTCTCCAGCTGATAATGCCAAAAGTTTGATAACAATGATCTCTAAGCAGGCAATGAAAGTAAGAGCAGAAAAATACAACAGTGATACGACGGAAGGTGAAAACAAGAAGTGGGTGGTATAAAGATACTGGTAGGATCTGCATAGAACTAGGGATGTGCTCAAATATTGGAAATATTCATTATTTGTATGAATTCATGCGAATTTGAACATTCGTATACGAATCGAATATCCAGACATTCGTACATCAGTATTTGTACAAATATGAATATTTTTAGTTATTTGTATGAGTAATTCAGAGAGTCTTGTGCATATCTGTATTCATCCGTACAGATATGTACGGGATGAAAACAGGATCCATACAGGATGAAAATGGGATGCGTATAGATGTGTACGAGATCCGTATATTGAATACGTATTGGATATTTGAACGAATAGATACAAATGTATTTGTATCAGTTCAAATGTCCAGGCATTCATTTTTCTTTATTTGTACAGATTCAGATTTTCAAATATTCAATTTGTTATGAATCAAATGTTGAAAATTGCATTCATGCACAAACTTACATGGGACCTTTAGGGAAAATGTGGGGTCCACATGGACCTGCACTTATGGTGCTTGAATGGTAGAGTAGGAGGACAAGCTCTGAGCATCTTTTCTCTGCTCAAGTTGCCTCTGTTACCACTGCATTGCCACTGTCACTTGGGAAGGCCTGATTGCCACCTTAACAGCCTCTTTGAACACAGGAAATGTCCCACAGGGACACTTCCTGTGTTTGATGACCCACTCACCCATACAGATCAAAACTGGGATTTCCTGGCTGCAGTGTTGAAAACAGGGGCAGACTCCTCTAGCTCTGAAGAGCACAGCCAGAGAACTACCCACTTCAATATCAATAGATAGGGGCAGTGGGCAGCATTCAGATGTGTGTAGCTCTCCTCTTAATCTTTAGGGCAGATCCAAGCATCCTTTAAATGGCAGCTACATATCTCTCAAACCATTTTCTTCCCCTTCACAAGGTTTCTGCACTCACCAGCTTCAGATCCAGACCAGTAGAACCGGATTGACCAGACCTACTGGTTTAGGTCACAATGAGGTGAGGGCTGGGTAGGAGGCATCAGGACTGATGGCACTGATCCAGCCCAAGACTACCAAGGCTGTGAAGCTTATGTGAGCTTGGGGCATGGGGAGGGTGATTTTCTGTGGTGGTATGGGACAGACCAGAGGTCCTTAGATCTGGATCTAGAGATTAGTGCAGAAAGGGTCTCTAATCATTTGCAATCCTCACTGAATTCTATGGTGAAGGTTTGTATAGCAGTATTTTATTTTTTAGAAATAAATGGAAACCGTGTAAAGTATGTGCTTTTAAAGCATCCCCACATTTTTTCAGGTGCAAAATCCTACCAGATTTCAAGGTATCTCATTAGGTGATCTAGGCTATATACTTAACAACAACAACAATAACATTACAGCACACAAATTCATGGTGTGGTGTAAAAACCTGAAGATTCACTGAGAGTTATTTCATTTCATTTCAGGGGCACCTAGACATAGTGTCCACATTACAGAGAACAGTCCTCTTAAAGGACAGACTGCAAAAATCAATTAAAAGCACCAGACAAAAGATGTGTTGCAGGGGTGTGCACGAATGCAATTTTCAGCATTTGATTCGTAACGAAGTGAATGTTTGAACATTTGTATTTGTATGAATGTGCAATTTCGAATGTCTGGACGTTAGATTTGATACAAATGCATTTGTACATATTTGTTCAAATATTTGATATGTATGGATGTGTATCCGATGATATGCATCTGTATGCAACCCGCACGCATCCATACACATCCATATGCATCCCGTACGGATGCGTACAGGGTGTGTACAGATATGCATGAGATGTGTACGAATCTGTACCATGATACAAATGTTTGAACAATTTGTTCGAATCTTTCAAACGTTCGTATTCGTACAAATACTAAAGTACGAATGTCTGGACATTTGATACATTTATGAATGTCCAAATTTGCATGAATTCGTACAAATAACGAATACTATGAATATTTGTGCACATCCCTAATGTGATGTGCTCATAAAGTTGCCTATCAGCCACACACATCTGTATATGAATAAATTGTTCATTCTGATGCTACTTCACCTAGTTTTGGAGCTCTTTATTGTTCCTATTTGTTCTGAGCACTATGACGGATGTCATCAGCCAATTAGTCCATTTCTTTACTCATCCTCATTCTAGGGAAGTGCACAAATTCTAGGGAATCGAATACAAAATGAATAAATAAATAGTATTTGTTAGAATAGATCCCCTTTGAATGTGGTAGGATTTGAATTCGATACGAATGTTCGATATGAATCCAATTCCTATTCGCTCTGGAATTCCCTATGAATCCCCTACATATCCACTCTGAACATATCAAATCTGTTCCCAGTCCACTTTTAATCCACTCTAAATCCACTCTGGATCCATTGCAGATGTGACTGGGCAGATGCTTTCCCACCTCCCCAGGTTCATGAATGTTCCGAAGGATTTGTATAAACATTCCAAAACATTTGTATAAATATGGGTGTCAATGTACGAATGTCATAGCATTCACTTCATATGTGAATCTCCAAATTCATGCGAATATTGGACGTTACAAATATTCATGCGCATCCCTACTTCAAACTACTCTGCAGTTGAAACTCTATAGCAGTACTTATGTAGGCATGGTGGAAGAAAAGTGCACTGTCTTATGTAGATACTGCACTCTTCCTGAATATCAAATGCATAGCAAGAAAACAGTGTCAGTCAGTCACTGTGTCCTCATAGCACATCCAAAGCACTATAAACACACTGTGCAGATCCTACTACAGTGTAAGGGCTGTCTGCTGGCTGAGATCTCTGTATGGTTGGACATTAACATGCCTGAAGGCACCCTAGTTGTATTGACTGTGAGGGGGTTGGGATTTTCTCTAAGGTGGTAAAAGCAGTAATGTCTTGTATCATGTATTTTGTATTCTGTTCTCTGGGTACGTGGAATATGCACAGCTTGTATGTATTACATGTAGGCCTGTTGTTTTCACAAGCCAATGCCAACTTTGATCATATGCTCTGTGTGCCTTTGAATTTTTCTCAGGAATGCTTGATAAAATTACTGAGGGATTAGTGCAAGTACCGTGCTGTGCAGCGAGCAAGAATGCCGTTCAGGGGCCTGATGATTGATATCTCTGAGGAAAAATGAGGAAGGTCTATGAATATGGGACATTGCCAAGGAGTGGCAGGGGATTCCTCACGTTCCTGGAAAGGACAAAGGCAAGGGGAAAGAACCTTGACAGCAAATTGGCATGAACATCTGTCTCACGACGATTTAAGCAATGGTAGGAACAAAGGCGGGAAGGAGAGAGAGAACTATCGTGGGTACAGGTTAATAGACAGACTAGTGAATGCTTTTTCTTGTTCATAATTTATTTCAGTAAAAAATGGGTTTGCTCTGCTCATCTAAAGTTTGATCTAGTGGTTAGGGAGCCGGACTCTTATCTGGGAATACTGGGTTTGATTCTGCACTCCTCCATGAAGCCAGCAGGGTGACATTGGACTAGTCACAGCTCTCTTCTCATCTCTCACAGCCACCGCCCCCCCTCCGCTTCACAGGGTGTCTTTTGTGGGGAGAAGAACAGAAAGTTTTGTCAGTGGCTTTCAGTCCCCTTAAATGGATGAGAAAAAATGGGGTAGAAAATAGGGGTGTGCACGAATGCAATTTTCGGGATCTGATTTGCTGTTCTCTGTTCTCGCCATCCTGTCCAGACTGGTGGGAACATTCAAATTTATCTGAAACTGTGGAGCAAGTGTTGATCGTTCCACAGTAGGTAAATTTGAAGTAGTGGAAGCATAATGCGCCACTGCTATGCAGGATCAGGCATCAGGTGTGATGCCCGTCTCCCCGCTGCAAATTCCAACGTGCAGTTTTCCTAAGTCTGGACACCCCACCCCACCCAGAGAGACATCTCCTCCTCCTCCTCCTCCTCCTCCTCCTCCTCCTCCTCCTCCTCCTCCTCCTCCTCCTCCTCCTCCTCCTCTTCTGTCTGACCGGTGGGCTTGACAAGGGCTTCGGTTAGGATTTATGGAAGAGAAATTACTTGGAAGGGGGACAAAGATATGCTATGTTTGTCATAGGTGTATTTGACTAAAGATCCCTCATGATAAAGACAGTGAAAGCCCTGGTGTTCTTTTACCCAGGAGGAAAGAAAAATGAACTGAAGGGCTTCATTTGTGGTGAGGGATGGGGAAAGTATTGAGATTTTCCCTATGAAATATACTAAGTGTGTATAATTTTTTACTCCTTAAACAGGCTTTCCTGCTGGGCAAAAACCCTCCTGCTAGAAGCAAGATGTGGATGGGGCAGAAGCAGTACAGCCCACTGATACCACCAGAACTTGCAAAATCCATCATACTTTCCAACAGAATTCCATGATAACTGTGCTAAGCAGCCTGTCTCAGATGAGCCCTCCATCTCTCTAGATGACTTCAGGCCAATGGAGTGGGGGGCACTCCAATAGCTCAGCAAGACTATTTAGAGGCACTAGGGGAAGGGAGGAGGGACAACAGGCCATCCCAAGGGTTAAAACCTGGGTAGCAGTCCTGAATGTGCTGTTGTTTAGTGAGTTTAGTGAGAAGGAGGGAGGGAGAAAGCTTTCCTACTTGCATTCAGCATGTATAAAGCTTTGGGCTGCCTCTGGGTCTCACAAAGCAAAAAGCAACAGTGAGTGAAGAAGACCAGCTGCTATCGTTCATTCTACTGCAGGGCCAATGTGGAGCAATACATCTCCCACATATGGGCAATTTTGGAGGCTGGGAACTTTTATTCCAGTCTCAGACTGGTCCAGAACAATGTGGGGGTAATGTGTGCTGTGCATTTTATGCTTTGTCCCACAGTTTGGCAATCAGCACCCACAGAGAGTTGCTGGGTCTGACATGGACTGTACAGTTCTCCACATATATGGTCATGTGACCAACTAGATAGAATAGATCAGTGGTTCTCAACCTGGGGGTTGGGACCCCTTTGGGGGTCAAACTACCCTTTCAGAGGGGTCGCGACAAGTCTCCCACCCCCTTCCCTCCCACCTCCCTGCTGCTTCACCCCTGTGGTTGGGGGTCTTCACTACATGAGGAACTCCATTAAGGGGTCGCGGCATTAGTAAGGTTGAGGACCGCTGGAATAGATAGATACTGAAACCATAACTAGTAAGCTCTTACTAGGGATGTGCAAGAATATTTGAAATATTTGTTATTTGATCGAATTTGGCCAAATTCAGACATTCAAACTTGAACTGAAAGTCCAGACATTCATTTTTGAGTATTTGAATGAATACGAATGTTTTGAATTATTCATACAAATAATTCGGACATTTGTATCCGTACGCATCTTATTTGTATCTGTACGCATTCCTATGGAAACTTACGAGTTGAAAACAGGGTGCATACGGAATGAAAATGGGATGTGTACAGGATAAAAATGGGACGTGTACAGATGCGTACAAGATTCGTATAATCAAATATGTATCGCATGCTTCCACGAATAGATACAACTGTATTTGAATTGGTTCAAATTTCAATACATTTGTTTTTTCTCTATTCGTACGAGTTTGGATATTCAAATATTGTATTTGAATCAAATCAAATGCCAAAAAAACATTTTTGCACATCCCTAGCTCTTACATATCTACAACCTTTGCATCCATAGTAAGTTCAGACAGCATGATAAAATACACTAAGAGCACTAGGAGTCCTGTATACAGAGATTAACCATCCTTGGATTAAGGGAAAAGAGCTTCTTTCAAATTAGTCAGAAGCAAAATGAGGAAAGGGCAAAGTAACCCTTCAATTACATGCTATCAAGTAGCTAATCCTAAACACTCCTCTGATTCTGTAGTGCCATTCTGGGAATAAATACCCCCAGACCATATGGCAGAAAGAGATCTCAACTATGTGCGTGATACATCTGTAAAGGCCCGATGAGGAAAACAACAAAGATGATTAAGCACTTCCAAAACTGATTTATTGGCAAAGAGGAAGGATGTGACAGATATCTGGAAGTGCTGGAAAGAAGGATCAGGCTTTAGGGATGTTGTCCCTTGGGGAAAAGTTGGAGAGTAGAGGCATGCAATTAAATATAATTACTAGCGTTCTCTGCACAAAGTATGCATAAAAGTACGTTTGCTGAAATCAAACATCAGCATTGATTTGAGAAATAAAACACATAGTAATCAGTGAGAAGTATCTGTTACTTTAATTTTGTTTTAAAATACCATATGCATACACGCATATAGATCAAGTCACCTTACTGTTCTGAAATATTCTCATCTTCTAATTAAGATACTTTCATGTCATTCTGTCCATAACATAGTGCTATATGATCTTTTATAGCCAGGTTTCCACTTAAGGGCACGTTCTTCCAGGGGCATGAAAGGCGCAACCGATATCAGAAGTGTCCTTACATGAAAAGTGTGATTTCGTGATCTCCAGGAGAGTCTCTCAATTGTTGCATCATTGAGCACCTTTGCACTTTGAAATGGAATGCAGAAGCACCCTTTGATTGAAAAAGAAAGTGCCTCTTCCGAGGTCTCTTCCTTCTGGTCCTTCCCATGTCACTGTAGAGATACAGGCTATGTCAGACAATGGAGCTTTCACTGCAGTGGCAGAAGCAAACTACATGTGGCATTAATTGCATCATGGGCTTGTTTGTTTCCATATTTTATACTGCTCCCCATATAAAAACCTCCAAGCACTTTGTATGTAATAAAATTAAATAAATAAAATAGTCAAAACAAATGTGATATATATGTGCTCAAAGTACATGAAATAGGGGGATGCTGTCCAGATGCTAGTGCACACACTACAGTAGGTCCCCATTCTGGGTTATAATCTGAAATAAGGTCCAGTGCAGAAAGGGCATACATAAAAGATGTGTATATCTGCAGTATGTACTCATCCACATTCACTCATCATAAAACCAAAGATTCTAAGGGTGCTTCCACACAGGCCCTTAGAACACATTTAGAGACACATACGAGACGCATTTAGACTTACCTTCCGCATTGGAGGCCGGATCCAGGACTCTTCCTGGCGGCCGCATCCACACAAGACCCTACCGTAATTGGGTCTTGCCGCCAAAGAATCCGTTCTTCATGAAGACCTCGAAAATTAGGACTTCAATCCAACCCTTTGCCTTGATCCAGTCAGAAGCAGGATGCTTCTGCACATGGACAGGTGAAGGGATGGATGTCCCCGTGGCCGCCAATGTGCAGTGACTGGCAGCTGCGTCCTCCAGGCCAGCAGCTCCGGGGTCAGTGTCGGTGGCGTGGGAGGCCAGATGCCCTTTGGAATGTGTGCTGCAGCTTCTGCGCGGCACCCTGGTGATCCGGCCGCCCAATCCGGACTCCCCACGTGTGTGCAGACGCGGGGAGGCCTCCTTGGATCCATCTTCTTTGAGCCTTTTCTCGGTGGCAAATGTGGAAGCACCCTAAGCCTAAAGATGGGGCCCTAACCTTAAAATGGCTCCCACGTCATGGTTATTTGTGTCTTTCCTTTGGTAGTGCCTTTACTGGTGGCAGGATTGTCCCTGCAGGAAGCAGCCTTCCTTTATCACCTTACAAATGATACAGCTGGAGCCAGGTGGTCTTCAAGAATTGCTACCTAACACGGCTCAGTCCTCCAAGGAAGCACACACACTATGGCAACTACATTGTACATTATGTACAAAGGTCAGCATACCTCTGGGATGGATTGGGCATCCACTCTTCAGAATGCCTGATCCACCCTAAAGTTAACTGGCACTTTGTTATGGGCAAGGTAAATGTAAATGCTGCTACCCCAGCAGCATTCACCTTGCCACAGCAACGATGCCAGCAAGCATTTGAATGCATATCAACTGTTTCACTTCTTTTTAATGAATAAACTTTGTCAACTTACCTAACAGTATGTAGGGGATGTGCACAAATGTTTTTTTGGCATTCAATTCAAAACAAATCGAATGTTCAAAAATCCATGTTTGTACGAATATATCACATTTGAATGTGGTACAATTCTATTCTATATGAATCTATTCGTACAAACATTGGATATGTATTTGATATGAACAGATACGTATCTGATATGAATAGATACATATCTGATACATTTCCCCAACTTAATGAATGTCTGAACTATTCATACGAATGTCCAAAAACATTTGTATTCATTCAAATTTTAGCACATGAATATAGTAGCATTTGATTTGAGTCCAAATGCCTGAATTTGGCTGAATTTGGCCAAATTTTGAATGTTATGAATATTCATGCACATCCCTAATAGTACAGTATATTCTGGCATATAAGACTACTTTTTAACCCAGGAAAATCTTCTCAAAAGTTGGGGGTCGTCTTATACGCCGGGTGTCGTCTTCTTATACGGCGAGTGTATCCCAAACTCTATATTGTAACTGGAAAAGTCAGGGGTCGTCTTATACACCCAGTCGTCTTATACACCGGAATATATGGGTATGTAAACTTTAACCTGATTTTTTCCCTAATATAGAAAGATATTTTTGTTTCCAGTCCGATCAGACTTTTTGAGTTTTTTGAGTTCAAAACAAAATGCCACTTGAAAAACAGGCTTATTCTGAGCTCAGAATAAAACCAGCCTTCAAGTCAATGAAACAGCTCAAGGCTTTCAAATGTATGTTATTATCATGCCCCAAATTGCATTTACAGCTCTGTTCATAGGAAACCACAACCAGGTTGACAGCAGTTGCAGCCAGTAAGAGAGTGGGAAGGCCTTAGCCAATTGGCAGGGGCTCCTTCCTGTCCCTCCACACCCTCTGGCCTAGTCCTATTAGCAGAGATAGCAACAGACATCAGCACACATATTACACAGGCAGTGCAAAATTTTTGCTGGACAATCAACATGGGTGTGGTGCATTCATCAGACATTGCCCCCATACCAAACCCTCTGAAAGGGAAGACTTCAACAATATTCCTCCCTCTCTCATGGGAAGTCTCCCCTTTTGGAGATTGCTGTGGGGAGTTCCCCACCCCATGTTGATATAAACAATGCCTAAGAATTCTTTTAAAAATTGGGTTGCTTGCAGGAAACCAACAGTGGCCCTTGTCACACCTATATAAGACAGGGCATCCTAATAATAATCCGATTTGAGGTCGTACCATCTCTGTTTACACATAGATCATTATAGGCTGTCCTCAGGCCATCCTCACTTTGGACTGCATCATTCACTGCTTTCTCCACGATTGACCTGAGCCTCCTCCAGTGTATGTGCTTTTCTTCCCTGTGCAATTAATTTTTAAAAATAATAATAATAAATTTGTGGGAAAATGCTGGATAGAGGAATCATACACATAAACTGAGGAGGGAGAGGTGCCTCATGAACTTCACACATATACATTGGCTGAAAGGAAAGAATGAACCCACCCACCACAGCACAGTTCAGCCTCTTTTAGCCCGACCCTCCGCTTACAGCTGAGGAAGTGAAGACAGCCTGGAATGCCAGGATGGGCCTAGTCCTAACAACCTAACAGGGGTTGGCCAGCTTGGAAAATGAATAGAACAAAAATAATGTGAGTAACACGACCTGAGGACAACCTGAAGTTGTCCTAAACTAAAGGTGGACCAGGGCCAATATGTGCACGTGACAGGTTAATGTTGGGTTTTAAAAGGGATTTTTAAACTTTTGTCAACACTCCCATAGGCCACAGTGAAATATAAAGTTAACTGAAGTCTCACGATTTCATTGAAATCTAAGGACAACTTAACAGCTTTGAACCATCTCACAGGACGATGTTACATGATTTGGGGTGTCTTCTTTCTTTCTTCCTTTGACAGCTGCTTTGCATAATTATAGTTCTGAAATTACACCTTTATGAAGATGAATCTGTGCGGATTTTGCCCTGGCAAGGCAAACTTAGTCCTCCACTGCCCCCTCCCTCTTTTTACAACTTATGCTATAATTTAGGATTTGATTGACTTTGAAAAAAAAAATCCTCAGCTGCCTAAATGGAGGAACACTAAGCCCTCTGCTAATATTTCACAAGTTGTTTATTGACTTATCTTCTGAGGACGGGAAAGAAAATGAAAATAAAACAGAGTGTGATTATGCTAATTTGATGTGTGCTTAGCGGGAGGATCACACTTATTTCCCCTCCATTTCGCTGAGTCTCCAGGGAGATGGGTTTCCGAGTGAAAACAAACAGAGAAAAACTGGTAGCTTGATAGGAAAATTTAAATAAACAGCGGCTGCCAAATGATTTGCAGGTGTCAAGAACATCCGGCATCTGCCAGAAGCTCCATGGCCTGACCTTACTGTTTGTGGGTGCCATCTAGCAGGAAGGTCGCCTCTACAAGCCCCACTGAAATGGATTGGGGCAGCTCTCACACAAATCAATAGGTCTTGCATGGCTCCATTTTGGCATAAGGTAATTGGATCAGCTGGTAATACTCTAATCTGTAGCTTCATATTTCATGGCTTATAAAGCTATTGGGATGTCCTTTGATCTTATGCACTTTATTTTAAATGTATTTTATTTGATTGCGAAAGTAGTCCCCCTTCTTTTTCTCGGAATGGTGGATCCAAGCAGCTGCTTCCAATTAGTCTCCCTCTCCCTCCCTTCTTCTCCCCCCCCTCTCTCTTTTTCTTCATTTCTGAGGACTAGTGGCATAGTCTTTTCCCTTAGCTCTATGAACAGGAGAAGAAGTATTCCCCCTTAGAACAGCAGAGTACATAGGTTGTGCTTTGGGATAAAGAAATGCTGTGACAGAGGCAGCCAATGCAGAACAGCCATTGGATGTGCTAGGCTACTTTAGCCACATGGTAGGGCACGCATCCACTAGTATGCTGGGTCCACACTGGATGCAGCTATGGAGTGGAATGCAATGCAAAGATGGTACCCTATTCCATTCCAACTTGTGCCCTTCTTAAAAACAGTCCATGAGAAGGCTGTTTCAGGATACCCAGGTGATGGCCTACATGGATCTGACTGTGGGTTGGTACACTGAGCTTGCCACCATCTTGGCTGGGCACCTGGAGGTGGCCCTGGAAGCAGGCCATCTAGTACAGACCAGCATAGCTCAGGATATGCCACACTGTGCAGTAAAGATCAGAAGAACCACTTCTTGTGGATGCCCTCAGTCAGTGGGACAGTGGCAGGGCAAAACAGGAAGGGGAAGGAGGCACAGCTAGCACTGCTGAAATCCTAAGGCTTTCAAAAGTTCTTCTTGCAACTAGGGTGGCTAGGTGAAAAGGATTATCTTTGCAAAGGAAAAGGAAGTTTGTCAGGGGTTATCTGCATGACAATTTGCATCTGCTGAAATGTTGTCTTCTTTGCAAATAGTAATGATGCAACCCTTTCCTTCCCATCTAATGTGGCCACTCCATCCCCGTGTCTTTTAGTGGTGCAAAGTTGTTTCTTCAAAACAGATCTCATGAGTAAAGGTTTACACAACAGAACAGAGATTCTCAAGCTAAGAGACATATGGAATTATAGAGATGATCGTGTATCCTAGACCACGCGCCCATTGAAAAAGAAGGACCCTCAGCTGCTGGAAAAGACAGCTACTGCTGTCATCAGAGGTGCACCAAAGGTGCAAACACCTGCTTTAGGTGGAAATAGGACCTCCACATTCCAAAGGGGAGATGTGGAGGCATCTTTATCAGTGGCAGACCAAATCAGATGGCATAACTGCCTGGAAAGCCAATAACCAGTTTTGATCCCCAGCAGCCCTCTGAAAGAAAGTATAGCGAGCCTCTTCCATATATTTGCTGAGGAACTGTGTAGTGGATGTGTTCACAAAGACTGTAGGCCTTTTAACCTGAGGTCAGGCAAAGTTTCCTTCGCGCAGTCTCAAAAAGGTTCCCATGGTGTATGGAAAATAATATAATAGAACTTTATGTTTTTCCTCTAGAACTGAGATTGGAAGGGAGACGTGTTTAAACTTTGTGCAAAAAATGGCAGAAATAGAAGAGGAACTAATCTAAGCACAGGGAACATAAAATAAAGGATCCAGTTGAACTTTTGGACTTGGTGAATGCAGATCCAGTCATGGGTGAGGATCTTGATGGGAGCCTAGGTGCCCACAGTCACTGCATTGGGGACCAACATATCAAAGTAAATGCAGACAGACCCACCCAGCCACTTCTAAGTACCAGATGCACTACTTCTCCAATCAGTCAAGGTTGTGAGTAATTTTCTGGCTTACCAAGTAGCTGGTCATAGCAATTCTATACGATTACATTCAATGTCTATAGGATGTGATGGTAGTAAGATTCTCATGGGTGGGTTTTTTTTGGGGGGGGGCTTTTGTTTTGGATTTTGCCAGAATGATAGTGCATGATGGCTGAAGAAGAAGAAGAGTTGGCTTTTGTACCCCGCTTTTCTCATCCATTTAAGGGGACTCAAAGCAACTGACAAAGCTTTCTGTTCTTCTCACCACACCAGACACCCTGTGAGGTAGATGGGGCTGTGAGAGCTCAGAAGAGAGCTGTGACTAGCCCAAGGTCACCCAGATGGCTTCATGGAGGAGAGCGGAATCGAACTCAGTATTCCCAGATAAGAGTCCAGCTCCCTAACCACTAGACCAAACTGAATGTACATCCCCACATGCCAAAATATGTCCTAGGGCCTGGTAACTGCATGTCACTGGCACTCAATCAACTCCCAGGAATGAAATCTACTCCCAGGAGAGTGGAATCCACTCATGACATGGGTCAGGTACAGAAGGACCATGGTGCTAGCAACAATCTATATCCAGTAGTGGAGTCCAGCATCATTTCACAGGGCTCCAAAAATGGCCAAATTGAGGGGCCATTTCTGGAGCCTGGCAAAATGTTCTTTCAAGGAAACTGCAGCACTAAGGGCCCAACAACATGTGATTGTATTACTTGAAATCACAAAATCAGTTTCCCATCATTCTGTTGCAAGGGAAGGAAGAGAGTGTTTACTAGGACAGAGTGCATGGAAATGAGTCGCTTAACCCTTCCTCTCAATAAAATAGCCGACTCTGGACCATTTGGTAAAGGGTGGCCTATAATGGCAAATTATAGATAAGCAAACATAAATAGATTTCCCTAACTAGACTCTAGTTAAGCTTTAAAAATAGCTCATTAAGTCTTGCTTCCCAACAAATGCTGCATTTACACTTGCAATTAAATGAAGTAAGTAGTTGCAAGTGACAATTAGGGTCATATGTATTTAAGGTGGTTCCTGAAAGATATAGAGAATACTTTACCAAATCTGAGGCCTTTTCACACTACATCCGGAACGGATGTAGTGCACAAGGCCTAAGTCACTTCAGGACACTTTCAGCATTCACACACAGGAAGGCAGGAAAGAGTGTAAACGCGTTCGTGCGCACCTGTGTGCGAATGCTGAAAGCGTTACGAAGTGACTTAGCCGTTAAAGGCCACGCAGGGACACGTCCCGCAAGGCTGCCTCCCATTGGGTGCAAGCACCCAAGGGGCGGGCAGCACTGTCAGCCGCTTGCCCCACTTGCCCCGCTTCGTGCCGGCTGTACGAGGCTCGATCAAGCCCTGTGCAGCTGGCATGAAGATAGCCAGGCCCCTGGGCACCCATCGCAGGGCCCAGGGCAAGCTCCCTATGGGGCAGAACCCCTTCGGAGATTGGAGCGCATGGCTTTGAGGCAAAGTGGAGTAGTCTTACCCGGCCTCCCTCCCACCTGCTCCTGAGAGGCCCCGGGGGTGCCCACCTGGAGCAGGGGGTGCTCCCCCCGCCCCCCCAGCCTGCGATCTGGCAGGGAGAAGGTATGATTTTACTCCTACTTCCACTTTGGAAGCGGAGTAAAAGTACCTCCCATCTGGATCTCGTGGTGGGAGGGGCGGGGAAGCTCTGCGAAACTTTGGCACCCCAATTGGGTGTCTAAGCCTCGCAGAGCCCCCTCCTTGGCACTGGCACCCCCCACCCCGGGGCCCGGGGCCAGCTCTCTATGGGGCAGGAGCCCTTGGTTGACTGGACTGTGATTCCAGTCGACCAAGGAATCCCCCCCGCCCGATTGCCCCCCACCCCCACCCCATCACCAACCCCACCCCATTGTCCCCCCAGCCCGGGCATCGGGCACGTGCACAGGCATCTTACCTTGTTGATGTCCGGGCTCATAATGAACCGGAGATGTTGGGAACGTGCCCGCGCCTGATGCTCGGGCTGGGGGTGGGTGGGTGGCGAACAGGAGTGGGTGGGGTGGGTGGCAGGATTCCTTGGCCAATTGGACCCACGGGGTCCGGTCTACCAGGGGTCCCACAGCCCCTGCCCCATGGCCAGCCGGAGATCGGCCTCATCGCACCCCGGAAAGGGGCGAGGGAAAGCTGATCTCGGTGCTCCCGACCCTGGGAGCCCCAATGGGCTGCCAAGGCTGTGAGGGCCCCACCTCCCTCCACGCGAGGCCATCACCTACCTTGCCATGCTGGAGCCTGACAAGGTAGGTCATTAGAGTGACCTCCGTCAGCTGTTTGGCTGATTTTCGGCCAATGCTGTGTGGGGGAGGGGCATGTCCGCGGCTGTCAGGGAAGGAAGCATGTGCGAATGCTTCCCTTCCCGGAACGGCTGGGGACACTTCGTACACGCGGGAATGGATGTAGAGCACTTTAAAGTGCTCTACATCTCGAACGCGCGGAAGACATCCCGGAACGGGCTGGGACGGAAACCCAGCTGCGGCAATGCGAATGCCGCATTCCAGGCTGCCTTCCGCGCGTTCCAAAACCACGTGTTTGGAAAAGGCCTCTGATTTAGGGAACGTCCAGCTGCATCTTTGGTTTTCCCTTATTAAAATCCTGTTCCTTGTACAGAAGGACAAACCTAACCTGTGTGTGTGTGCGTGCACGCATGCTCTCTCTCTCTCTCCCACACGCACACACAAAAGAACTGAGTTCAATCATTCAACTGCTTGTCCAAACCATGAAAAGAACTATTACTGGACTAGCAAATGAACAAACAATTGCAATCTATAGTAAAAATGTTGCAGTGTGGGCTGCTTGTGTTTAAGGATTAGGAATGTGCACAATTTTTTTAAAAATTCAATTCATATTGAATTGAATGAAAGAAAATGTGTATTTGTTTGGATAGCTCTCCTTCAAATGTAGTAGGATTTGAATTTGATACAAATGTTCGATCTTATACGGATGCATACAAATCCGATATGAATCCTGTACAAGATCTGTCCATTTCACCTTTGTATGGAAAAAAGGAATGATATTAGAGGAGTTACAATATTCCAGCTGCCCCAATGCAGACCGGAAATTGCCCAGCAGCTTGCACACAGTGCGACCAATGATGCGGATGGGTTTCACTCCACGATGAAAATCAGCACCTGGGCCCAAGGCATGCAGCGGTGTGTTTGGAGTGTTCCCAATTCTGCAACCCATTTGTTCGTCAGTGTGCAAATTTCATGGCCAAAATTCAAGACAGGCGGGATCCGCAGCACGGTGATCCCTGCCACTTCAAGAGACAGTGCAGTTGGTACCATTCTTCTCATCCAAAGGCACAGGAAGTGGCCACAGATTTTGGTGCCATTTCAGAGCTGTGTGGATTCTGCCTGAGTTTGCTACTATTGTCCCTTATTCTGGGGCAACAGTCTGGAAAGAGCCTATGAATAACAAGGATCAATTTTGTTGGATACATTTTGAATTCTAGTATAACAAGTAGAAACTCGAATTGCTTTTTTTTTTTTTAAGAGTTAGAGCATTCAGAGCTGGTCATATAACTGTGAAATTTCAACTCTTAGCAGCCACAATTTACTCCTTTATTCAGTGCACAGGCCAATTAAGTTCTGGAATAGATCAGAGACGTTTTCGCACGGGCGAAAACGGAACGCGAAAAAGGCAGCTGCGGACACGTCATCCGCATTGGCCGCGCGCGGCTTGCGTCCCGACGTGTCCGCAGCTGCCTCTTTCGCGTTCGAAATGTAGAGCACTTCGAAGTGCTCTACACGCGTTCCAACGCGGACGAGCCGTCCGCAGGCGTTCGGGAGAAGAAGCGTTCGCGCCGCTTCTGTCTCCCGATCGCCTGCCGGCTCGCCTCCGACGCCGCGCGGCTTTGACAATCAGCTGTTTTTCAAACAGCTGATTGTCGATCTGCCTCCGCGGCCGCCGGCGCGCCCCTGGCCGGCGTTTGCCGGCTAAGCCAGCTTCGGGCGCTTTGACCATTCGCACCCAGACGCTCCGGAACGCGTTTACACGCGTTCCGGAGCGTCTGTGTGTGAACGGGGAAAGCGCCCGAAGCTGGCTTAAGCTTTCCGCCTGAACGCGTTCGGTTTCGAACGCGATTCAGTGCGGAAATGCCTCAGGTGTCCCCACTGTGGCACGAATCTGGCACTGTACCCTGACTTCACCTTTTCTTCTAGTGCAAAAAGTCTCTCACTTTAGCGTTCACATTTAATGACGTTTCTTGCCTTTTCAAAATCTGTCAACAAAGAGCCTTTCTCTAATCCCATATGAGTGCTATTTTTTCTTCTATTTGTTAAGTCATGACTAATCAATTGCTCTTAAAAAGGAATTCCTACACTGTGGAAAATCCCAAGATGTAATGAGGCAGCTGAGAACATCAATGTGTTATCTGTTTTGAATTTTTTTTAGAGACATAATCAATGTTCCTTTAGCTGTGTCAGCATTACTGTGATTCTTTTTGCTTGATATTCATAGACTTCCTCTTCACCTACAAGCAGCCAGAGAATACTGTTTTTCTCTGCATGTGAGTATCTTTTTCTATCCCTACAAAAGTAATAAGGCTGGATCAGAGAGTCACACACTGATCCAATCCAAGGAATCCATTCCATGTGTGGATGGATCTATCTCTGGACTGGAACAATTCTGTCCTTCTGGGTTAGCTGCCCTGCCTTAGCCCCTGGCTCTGAAGTTTGTGCCAGTTTTGGAACAGGTTCTGAAGACTCTGACCTTTGAGCACCCCAGGGACCCATTCTGGTGGCACATCTAATTGCACCACTGAAATGCAACCCCTGCGGTATACCAGACTTGGGCCCTTTCCGCATTTGACCTTATTCTGGAATATATCTCAGGGTAGTGATCTGCTTGCCACAAGCTAATGCAGACAATGGCAGGTCTCACTGGGGGCCTTCCATAGTCTGCACTACCCTGCAGATAGCAGATCCCTATTCTGGGATATATTCCAGAATAAGGCCAAGTGCAGAAAGGGCCCAGGTAGGTGTGCACTGTCCACACACCTCTGTGGTCTGATTTATCTCTGTTAATAGAAGTCTACAAGTATACCAGCTAAAGTAGCCACTTTGGCCTGCCTTGTCAGATTTGGCCTGGTCTTTGCTGTCTCCTGTGTGGAGGGGCCCTTCAGTTTACAACAAACAAACAAACAAACAAACAAAAAATACAATCCAAAATGGTTCATTATAAAATTGCATATAAAAAATACATAACTCTTTGACACATTACAAAGTAGTAGATTGTAAAATCACCCAAAACTGTGGGGGAAAGGTAGCAGGCACCTCAGTGAAGCAGCTAGCCAGCAATTCTTTCTCCTCCAGCCTCAGTTCTTATACCTTGAGGGAGGGTGGGGCACAGGCAGCAAATGCCCAGGTGCAGCAGCTAGCCAGTACCTTGTTTCAGATTACAAACAATAACCCACCATTTGCACACAGCAGGCCCTTTTAAAAACCATCCATCTTCATCCTTTCCTATCCATTGTACATCACTTGAGACACACCACTTGTCAATGGTGCATGACAGAGTAGCTCTCTTGGTGGTCTCACTTCCTAAGAGCCTTTCTGCATTTACTGTATAGGTCGGTGATGGCCAACCTATGACACGCGTGTCACAGGTGACACGCCAAGCCCTTTTGGGTGACACACCTGGTCACCCTGGCACCTGGGCGTGTAGTGCTTGCTTGTTCTTGAAGTGTACGAAATACCAACTTTCAATTGAAGATTTAGCAAATGTAAAGAATTATTTGTTTTTGCTTTTAATAAAATACATATATCAAAAATATAACTTTTTTACTAGAGCCACAAATATCACAAAATTATGGATATTTCTAGATGTGACACAGCACCCGAGTTAAGCTAGGTTTTCTTGCGAATTCTGACACACCGAGCTCGAAAGGTTCCCCATCACTGGTATAGGTGAACACAGGGGACACTCTGGCACAATCCATCTGCACTAGGGTAGTGCACAAATGGTTTTTTTTTGCTATTCAATTCATAAAGAATTAAATGTTAGAAAATCTGTATTCATTCAAATAGATCCCCTTCTAATGTGGTAGGATTCCATACATATCTGATACGAACAAATAAGTATCCTCTGAAAGCATCAAATCCGACCTGAATCCATTTTTTATCTGCTCTAGATCCATGTTGAATGCCATCTAGATCCGTTGAAGATGTGTGGCGCAGCCACTTTCTCACCTCCCCAGTTTAACGAATGTCCGAACTATTCATAGGAATGTCCAAAACATCTGTATTCATGCAAATGTTAGCGTATGAAGTTATAACATTCAATTTGTGTACGAATGTCCGAACTCGTATGAATCCGTACAAAAAATGAATGCTAGATATTCGTGAGCATCCCTAATCTGCACTTCACAGAACCATTTCTTTACTCGAAATGGTTCCACACATGCTGGAGTGTTCTTTACCCCAAGTCTATAGTAGCATCAGGGCAAATTATAGCCCCGCACACTGCATCTGCTTCTTTTCCTGGTGGAAGAGGTGCAGGGGAACCACTTGACTGCAGGTGCAGATGCGATTACACGGTCATCTGCCAATAGTGCCACACAGTATGCTAGTGGCATTGCAGAGGCTCTGCAATTCACATTTAGCTGGTGCTCAGTTACGTACCAGGTAAGTTACAAATGCTTTAGGAGTCCACAAGTTTGACCACCTAAAGCTTTCCAGCACTTTGCATCACAGAGATGGGGGGGGGGGCTGGATTCAAATTTCCATTCATTCTTGATGAATGTGGGGCAATGATCTCTTCACTTTGAACTGGTGGAAGATGCCACCTTGGATTTGCTGGAAGAAAGATAGGACTGAAAGTGAATTAGATGGGGGTAAAAGTTGGTCAGTTGTGCTTCATGGCTGAAGGCAGAGATGTACATCTAATTGTCCAAATTAAATCTGAACATTTCAGCCCTGGGCATCTGATATGTATTTCTTAGCAGACCCAGCCAACATGGATACAATATGTAATGGTCGAAACTGTAGGGCTCTTTCACATTATCTCTGCTTGACATTCATATTTGTTTGCATACTGATTGAAAAGGCATTCATATAAGCAAGTTCTGTGTGTTTACAAAATTCTACATTTGCACACACTGTGCACTTTGCTTAGTTCACAGTTTTGTCCAAATACTACTGCTTTGAACAATTGTCTGATGCTCCAGATCACAAAAGCTTTGTTTGATTTGGGGGTTGATATGACAGAGTGTGAATGGAATAGAGAAAGGACATAATTTTCAACATCTGGTAAGCTAGCTCACCACCTGTGCTCCATGCATGGTTCATGTTCCACTGAGAAACCTTGAACATGCAAGGAGAAAGATACTTAACCTTTCAGTGAGGGGAGGGGGGAATACAACTAGGCCTCTTAGGGTGTTTTTCCACTGTCACTAGAAGTACCCATTTAGTACCAATTAATGGGTACATTAATGGGTACTTAATGGGTACTTCTACTGACAGTGGAAAAACACACTTAGATACCCAAACCACAGTTCTGTGAAGAAGATCTGCATTCTTTTTGAAAGTGTTGGCAAACAGGGGTATGCAGAAATGCAATTTTTGGGACTCAATTCGATTTGAATCGAATACCCCCAAATTTTATTCGAATCTTTAAAATTCAAATGTAACAAAATTTGATTCAGATTAAGCAAATTTGAACCTGTTTGAATTTTCAATTTGAACTCGCACTAATGAACGTTAACAACATTCATGTGTGCCCGCATGCATTGTTACACATCATTTACGCATCCTTACACATCCATATGCATCCTGTAGTTATTCTGTATGCAACCTGGTTTGTTTGAATCTTTAACTTTGAATTTATGGACATTCGATTTGAATTTGAATGTCAAAATGTAAGCAGATTTGATGGAATTTCGAATACGTTCAACTATTCGTACACACCCCTATTGGCAAATGTAGGGAAGATACCTCCCCCATGGCTACCAAAAAGATTCACAAAACAGTTAAGATTTAAAGCAGGAACAGATAACATTATTAGAAGCTGTCCTGAAAATAATATATGAATCAAGATAATATGAACTCCTATGAAACCTTCCAGGTTAAAACTAGGAAATGGTTCTGATTCATTCCTTAGAATTTTTTTCCTTTCTAAGTTGTTAGTAGCTTGTTGTAGCTTTGCTTAAACCAGGCTACCTTGTCCTATGGCTGAGCCTACATAACAGTACTTGTTAGCCTTTTTTTTTTTTTTAGAATAACCAGGACCACTCCTGCCCAGAGGTCAAAGGGCACATTCTCATGCTAAGAAAGCTACCAGAGTTGCTTGCTCTATGGTCAACAACAGGTGGGAAAGATTAACCCTTTGAAAGTTATGCTCCTTAGAAGCACAGGGGTCAGGGTGTTAAGGTGGAACATGCTGTCATCAGTGAACAGTAGAGCCCATTCATAAGCTTGAGGTGAATTTATGCTCTACATCAGAAAGCACTCGGAGAACGAAAATTCTTCATTCTCTTCCCCTCCATTAGCAACCAAAAAACAACTTTGGGAGATAGATAGTGCTACTTGGAAGCAGGAAGACTTTGCTTTTTATATCATTTCCTTAAAAGGGGAGAAGGGTGAGGGAACTCTGCTAAAGCAACTTTGAGGACCTCATCTGAAGCTTTCCTCGTGAGCTTCCCAATACCCTAGAGCTATGTATGGGCTTAAAATGCAAGTGGCTAAACTTGATACTTCTCAACTTCTATGGAAATTGTACACAAAATACTGAGGTGAAAGTCATCCTCCTGTATTGAGCTTTCAGTGCATGGGGCTTAGAATAAGAAGAACCTCCTAGATTGGACCAACACCTCCTGTAGTTATTTAACCTGTTCTCACTGTGGCCAGCAAGTTGGCCATGAGATATTTGCAAGCAGAATGGCACTCCTTCCACAGCAAGTGACCTCCACTTTCATTGCAGGAGATATTAGGGTGTTTCCACATTGGCTGCGGAAACCATTTTAACCCACCCACCCCCCCGTTTAGGCCCCATTTAAGACCCTTACATACTTACCTTCCACACTGGAGACCTCTTCAGTGACCCTTCCAGGTGGCCGCTTCCGCATTTCAGTGTGCAAGATCCATTACTAAAATGGGTATTACCGCCAAAAAATGGATTAAAATGAAGACCTAAAAAATTAGGTCTTCAATCCGTCCCTTCACCTGGATCCGTGTGGAAGCAGGACACTTCCGCACATGGCCAGGCAAAGGGATGGATGTCCCTGTGGTTGTCATCTTGGGGAGGGCAGAAGCAGGCTGGTTTGCTTCCTTCCGCCCTTCCCTGCATGCCGCATGCTGCCGGAAACACACGATGACTGGCAGCTGCATGCTCCAGTCCTGTGGCTCCGGAGACGGTGCTGGCAGCATAGGAGGCCAGATGCTCTTTGGAATGGGTGCTGTGGCTTCCACACAGCACCCAGGTGATCCGGCTGCCCTATCTGGCCTCCCTGCGCATGTGTGGACATGGGGAGGCCTCCTCAGATCCGTCCCTATTTGGGACAGATCCTCCAGAGGACGGCTCACTAAGAAATGGATCTTCTTTGATCCATTTCTTGGTGGCATATGCAAAAACACCCAAACACAACCATTGTGACTAAATGGTCCTTGAGAACTATATCCTTATTTTAAAATCATCCAATTGGGTGGCTTATACCGATACCTTGCAGTAGTAAATTCTGTTGATTATGTCTGCACTGTACAAAGAATTGCTTCTATTTGTCTATCCAGAACCTCCTACAGTGAGACCCTTTCTGCAATAACGGTTGATCTGAATTAAGGAGCATCTTAATCTGGATCACAGGCCTCCTCATCTGCATGTTAATATGGATCAAGGAGGGCCTGCCCCTGCTGGTCCAGCTCTGCCTGCTCTGGATCATGCCAAATCCTGGCTTAAGGGGGCCCTCAATCCAGATTTCTTGTAGACCCATTTAATTGTGTCCACAAGAGGTCCAAGGGCCTTGTTATGAAATCCGAGAGTTCTGCAGACAGCATGCCTCAATGTTCTGGAACTACCGTGGGGTTCTTTCTTTTCAGGGCCCCAAAAAAGTACTGACTCATTATTCCCTCCCCACAGCTGTGAAACTCCCTTGATGGGCTGGATCACCACTATCATTGCAGATGGCACCAATTCAGTCCACACTTCTACAAGATCTGGATCAGTGGGTCCAGTTATTCTGGAGCCACTGTTCCATATTTAGGGCAGGTAAGCACAGAAAGGGCTGAATTTCATTTCAGGATCCTAGTGCTACAGTGTTATACAGAAAGAAGAAAACTACTTCTATGGACTAGGTTTAGATATTTAGGCATCAGCAGGAATGGTGTCTCCTATCATACAACAAAGATTAGACAATGAGCTCAGAAGTGGATTTGTGAAGTGTGGCTTTCCATTGGGAAAACATCTCTTTCTATTCTGATGGAAGATACAGAGCAGAGCGGAGCACCTGGGGTGATCTGAATCTTGGTATATGATAAGAAGGCTTAATTCTTTCTTTCTACACTGAATTACCAATGAAAATCTCCATTAAAAGGTGAGAAGCTGCCTTGTAGGGGTGTGCACAAATATTCAAAGGTATTCGAAATTCCATTGAATCTGCCCACATTTTGACATTTGAATTCGAAATGAATGCCCATAAATTCAAATGTAAAGATTTGAATGAATTTCAAATTTTCATTCTATTCATTCAAATTATCTGGACTTTCACATGCGTATGGGTTCGTACACACTGCATACCTGCAGATACGCACCTTTCCCGCAGCTGTATGCATTTGTGCGGATCCGTACGGGAGGAAAACGGATTGCATATGGGATAACTATGGGACGTATTTGGATGTGTACGGATGCCTATGGGATGTGTAATGATGCGTACAGGCGCATACGAATGTTTTCGACATTCATAAGTGCAAATTTGAATAGAAAATTCAAACGAATAGATTCAAATTTGCTTAATTTGCATCAAATTTGGTTAAATTCAAATTTTAATGATTTGAATCGAATTGAGTTTTTGGGTATTCGATTTGAATCAAATCCCCCAAGCTGCGTTTGTGCACACCCCTACTCCCTTGGCACAAGGAGAACAAAACAAGTATGTACAAGTGCTATTGAGAATGTTAATATCACTTTTAAAACGGTTTTCCTAAACCGAAATAATAGAACTGGATGCTAACATGAATTTGCCTGATCCCATTACTTTCAACTTAATCGCGTTCGATCTGGATTCTGAGGATCGTACGTGGCGTACGTGACTCAAGTGGGGACTCAAGTGGGGACTTTCTAAAATCCACTTTTTGGGGCTGCCCTGCCCTCTTCCTTCTGGCGTGAATGCGCCACCCATAACAGATCCCTTCACGGAGCCTAGCTGGGTGGCTGGGTGGCTGCCGCTTGCCTGGATGGAGGAAAAATGGCACCGGGCAGCCAGCAATTCTTTCCGCTCCTCTCCACATTGCCCAGGGCACACAGCAGCAGCGGCAACTCAAGCCCCCTTCGCCCGCTCACCTCCACAGCCACAGCCTTAAACATTCACACGTCTCCCACAACCTGTAGCTGCTTTCCTTTCTTTCCCTTTCTAAAGGTCAGAACTTCCAAAATTGTGCAGAATTGCAATATTGTTATCAGGTGTGAAGTGGTTGGATTGCTACAGTGTAACTGCTGCTGTAAGGGGTGGATTTTTACAGTGAAATCACTATCTTTGGAAGCGAGCTATTGGGGGAGGGAAACCCTAAACATGCATTCTCATCCCACTACCGTTCCCACAGTAAGAAATGTAAAACGTTTCAAATGCACAAACCGGAGCGAGACCTGTTGAAATGAGTGTTAACATTTAGAACGCTTTGGGTGATTTAACACATGGAAAGCGTGTTAAGCCAATCTGACGTGGGGACTGCGAGGATTGAAACCGTTTCGAAACCCTTTTAAACTGGTAATGGGAACGTGGCCTTTGTGGAATAGTAGAGAGTAGTGGGAGAGTTTGTTATATCTTGTGTTTCTGAGCCAAACTACATTCTTAGATTTTGTCATATTGCCTGTAACTTCTCCAAGCTCAGCCAATATCAACTTTTTGTCCTCCACATATTTTGATCTAGTCAGCCCAGCCAGTATTTGGAAGTTCTAAAGTTAAAGAAAGCTACCTCAGATCTTAGACGTTTTCGCATTACTCCCGTTCCATTTGGAACGGGAGTAGGACGGGAAGCTTAAGACAGCTCCCGGCGCTTTCCCCTTTCACACACAGACGCGCCAGAACGCGTGTAAACGCGTTCCGGAGCGTCTGTGTGCGAATGCTCAAAGCGCCGGGAGCTGTCTTAGCCGGCAAAGGCCGGCCAGGGGCGCGGAGACAGCCGCGGAGGCAGATCGACAATCAGCTGATTGTCAAACAGCTGATTGTCGAAGCCGCGCCGGCGTCGGAGGCGGCCGCAGCTGTTCGGGAGACAGAAGCAGGCGCGAATGCTTCTCCTCCCGAACGCCTGCGGGCGGCTCGTCCGCGTTCGAACGCATGTAGAGCACTTTAAAGTGCTCTACATTTCGAACGCGAGAAAGACAGCTGCGGACACGTCGGAGCGCAAGCCGCGCTCGGGCAATGCGGATGCCGTGTCCGCAGCTGTCTCCCACGCGTCCCGTTCACCCCCGTGCGAAAACGTCTCTTGGGCTTGCTCATATGCAAGCCAAGGCCATGAAGCAGGGGTAGGACAGAAGGGGAAGTCTGTGCTGAGAGATTCATCCAACCCAGTAGAAACCCCACTGGCTCAGTTAATATACTGTAAACAATAGGAATTATTCAAACTGCTTGAGAGCAGGAGTTTGCCTACTGTTAAAGCCTGATATTTCAGAATATTTATGATATTCAGAATAATTTCTGAGCAGGGTTTGGATATGCAACCTTCTGCACAAAAGAACTTCAGTCCTTCTCTATTAAGATGGGTGGGTAGACAGAACTAGATGCCATTAATTTCTAATCCTTCCAACACTAAAATTGAACAGTGTGATCTGTAAAGAAGAATGCACAAGTCGTGGGGGATGAAGAAGGCTACAAACATAATACGTAAAGAACTCAGTTTTGAGGATAGGTGGCTGGGATGAGGTGAACAGATGGCACCCCAGCAAGTTAACGGGATGCATCACCTTTCTTATTTGACCCACAGTGTTCACAATCATTAGGAACGCTTGCCAGGCCAGGTGCATTTTAAAACTCTCCAGTTCTAACTTCTAAAGATGTTTTTCCCTCTGTCTGTACCTTGAGCTAAAGAACGTGGGGAAATGACTAAGTGATTGTCTGACAACAAAGAAAACTCATAAATTGAGGAACAAAAAGAGGGATTGACTAACTCTGACACAGATAATAAACTTGAAGGGGAGAAATGGGAAATTGATAGTAATTTCCCTCAGTCTTTTCCAGTAAAACTCTGTGGTTTCTTGTGCAATTAATCTTATATTTAACTATATTTCTGCTGATGTTCCAGAACCAACTTCAACACAATTATGGAACTCACTTACACAGCAGTGTTTTCCTCCTATTAGCTGGAATACAACTCTCGGTGGTCTCCATTGGTATAGTGATGAGGTTACTGGGTGTTGTGGCTTCAGGCTGGTGGAGGCTGAGATGAACTAAGAGTTCTGAGGAGTTACTGAAAAGTGTCTCATTTTGATGCAGACCTTCAAGACACCACAATGCATTTGCCTACATGAGCGTCGTTCATTAATCTCTATCACGAGACTGGCTTCCTGCAACAATGGTTTTTGAAAATCACTAATTCTTTCTTATTGTTTCTCTTCTGCTTCGGTCATTTTGATAGGTTGTAATATCAGTGTGGTCTAACTCCAGTCCTCCAGATGTTGCTGAATTATCCAGTACAGCTAATGCCAGGGAATGATAACAGCTGACAGTCAGCAACATCTGGAGGGCCACACAAGACCACACTGATATTAACATCCAGAAAGCCACAGTTAGATCATCCAATTGATTATTCATGTAACTTGGCAAGAATTTTTTTTTTTTAATGAAGGGCTATAAAAAAATGGTATCTGGCTTCAGGCTGCATCCCCACCGGGTCCATCCCAGTGATGGAATGACTCATAAGATGTTCACAAACCACCCCAGTTGGCAAGAGGCACACTGAACAAATACATCACACCTTCCAGCATCAAAAGCCTCATAGCAGACCTGACTTTTGGCAGGTGGATAGACTTTCACAGATCTGTATTAACTTGTGGACCAATGAGGCTCAGGCTGTGGTCACACAATGGTTTAATCCAGCTTCAGTCCACTTTCAGAGTGAGAGAACACAACAACAAAGTGACCAGTAATTTTATTTCCACATTATCAATTTGAAAGGTGAATTTTCCGAGTGATTTTAACACTGAAAGAAAACAGCTTGTCACTTTGCTGAAGTATTCTCTCATTCTGAAAGTGGACAGAAGCTGGATTAAACCTCAGGTGTGACCACAGCCAGAAGCTATTTGGACCCGCCTGGCTTCTATTGCCCATCTGAGCATGTGCAGGTGCCCAGCCAATGAGGGGCCGCCCCCTCGAGAATGCTCAGAACTGCCCGGCCTTTCTACACAGAATGGAGCCTGCAGGAGAAGGTAAGACCCTGGGGATGGGTAGGGGGCTTTTGGCTGGGCTTCCTGCCCACCCCCGGAGCCCGATCTGGGGTTTGGGAGTGAGCAGGAACCCAGGGACAGAAGGCAGCCGGCTGCCCACACTGGCTCCATAGGAGCCAATGGAAGCAGCCCGGGGGAGGGGCCGAGCTGTCACAGGGAGAGAGCATGCGAATGCTTTCTCTCTGAGAAGGTCGGACTGCACCGGGGCGGTTTCAGAGCACTTTTTAGTGCTCTGAAACTCAAACACATGGAGGGCACGTTGGGACGCTTGTGGGCGGCCGGGAATGGATCCCGCCGCCCACAAGAGCAAATGCTGCGTCCCAACGTGCCCTCCATGCGTTCGAAAAACCCCTGTGCAAAAAGGCTCCAGGTTTGAAGATTAGTAGATCAAAGAGGGCATGAAGGAGGAAGAAGGAAAGGAAGAAAGGAAGGGCAAAACATACAATATGGATTCTAAGAGGAGCTTGGAATGAAGGTGGGAAGACAATTTACATTAATTAATGATACATGTTTAATTTCCCTTTGGGGAGCTAAACACACACACACACACCTCTTTCTGGGTTTTTAAATGTCTCCCAAAGTACTTCCAAGCAGTTCATTATCTCTTTTTTCCTGGATGGTTTAGCATCTCAAAGGATTTAAGAAGGGAAAATTCCTCTTGTTCCTAAATATATGTGTGGAATGGGGCTGGGCAGCTGATAAGCTTCTCCTGAAGATTCATTAAATTTTCCATGGTCCCTCTTTGGGAATCTATATTTTTCTTCGCAGGTTGCCCTTGATAAGCCTGTGGAGGCTGTTTCATTACTTCGCACCCTTCATAACACTCTTAACTATGATCTATCTGATAAAAATCAAAGACAAGAATTGCTATGTTTTTAAAAACTCTGACTGGCCAAATTCCTATTTTCCTTAGCCAGTGCTGTTTTCTTATTAGATAGAATGGGAGCATAGCTTTCTTAAAAATTAGTAGCAAAGCTGTTGTGGTAACAAAGTTAAAAGATGTGGAAACTTACTAAATCTAGCACTGGTGTAAATGGAGCAAAGTACTTACAATTTTCTACTGAATTTTAAACTGAATGATTGTTTTAGCTCTTTATCTGTGTTAGCTGACAAGATGGAGCTGCTGTGTATCACAGGGTCCCAGGTCCGTGAAGCAGGGAGCTGCCCTGTTCTTGATAGGATTGCAATGCCTCAGAAGGGACAGCTGTATAGTCTGGGGGTGCTCTTGGATTTTGTGCTGATATTTGAAGTTCAGGTGGAGGCCGAGACCAAAACCACCTTTTTTCCAGCTCCAGTTTCTTTGCCAGCTTTGGCCAGTTCTTGGCAGAGATGATCTGGCCACAGTAATCCATGCTCGTGTAACTTCAAGACTGGAATAAGTGCTTTACATGGGGCTGCCCTTGAAAATGCTTTCGAAGCTGCAGCTGGTGGAAAATGCAGCCACTAGACTACTGAATGAGCCTGAACATCACATCAGTTTTAAAAGAGCTGCACTGGCTGCTAATTCCCTACTAAACACAATTCAAGGTATTAACTTTAACCTACACGGCCCTAAATGGCTTCAATCCCAAATCTCTAAAAAAAAAAAAAAAAATCCTTCTCCCATATCAACTTGCCCATGCCTTAATATCTGTCAGTAAACAGTAACTTCCCTCTTTTAAGGCAATCCCAGGAATTTGCAAAGTTGGCTTCCATGGTGCCATCATCCAACCTCCACAGTGCCATTAACTTACAGTAATGAATTGGGTGTCCATGACTGCCACAAACTTCACTTTTCCATAAACAGTAATTGCTTGCATAATATGGTTTTGCACCACATGAAGCTGGCGGGAACCAAACCAGAACACTGTATGATGGACAATTGCATGCTTTTTCTCTGGTTTTTCTTTAATTATGATTTTATTGTGACCCACCCTGAAATCTTGATGACAGACAGACAGACAGACAGACAGACAGACAGATAGATAGATAGATAGATAGATAGATAGATAGATAGATAGATGATTTCCATGCAAACAGACCTATCATAAAACTGTCAGCTTTTTGCAACATTTGAACATAATTCTTACAGGTGATTAATCTTTAATTGTATATAAGGCACCCTTTCCATTTTCCAAAGAATACAGACTGATTAGCAGCACATCAGTTTCTGCTTAATTAGCAATGAATGTGCCATGTTAGATAATATGATTAACACTGATAATTGCAGGAATTGTTTCAATTTCTCTAAATGGTACAAGGAAGTAATGCAAACAATGATTTTTGTAGAACAGAATTTATGTCATTTGCCCTTTTTATAGCTAGCAATACAGAAAATATCTTTATTGGGGAGGAGGAGAAGGGGGAGGGGAAGGAGGAGGAGGAGACTTACTAATGGACACAAAACTGAGCTAAAACCAAAAGCCATCTCAGTTAAATACATACTAAGTTGTAAGCAAAAAGCCTTTCAGGACAGGATCTGTTTAACAGGCTTCCGTTTGGGAGGAGGGAAATTAGCATTGCAGATACAGACAGAAGAATGGTGACTGTTTTGTCTTGTGCATTCATTGTCTTGAATCAGCCTATTGTTTACAGCTGTGACTCTGTGGTGTGTGGGAGTGCAGTTCATTGCCAGTTGCATTCTGGCCTCAGCAGTGCTTTTCAAACTTCCACTGGATTTTTCAGACATCCACTTCCCGTATTTCAGACTGTCATTCAAGACTTGGTAGATATTTTGAGACTGCGTGGCCTGGATTTTTGGCATGGCAGAAGCCACACACAAGATGGCCACTGCAGCAGCTCAGAACTGGATCTCTCCTTGCCTCTTCTCCTCATCCATGTTATAATCTGGGGCTGAAGCCACTGCCCAGAAGACATGATGTTCATTGGCATGGACTTCCTTGTGGGATAGGATTGGTCAGCTGCTTTGAGTCCCCTTGAATGGGTGAGAAAAGTGGGGTATAAAAGCCAACTCCTTCTCTTCTTCCTCTTCCAGTTGTCAACCCTTGGGTCCCTCTCAAACTGATGCTACTTCACCCTCTGCCAGGTCAGGCCCGAGGGTCACCAGCTCGCTAAGTGTCTAATAACACAAATGAATGAATATCTCTAAAATATTAGTATGATGTCGCCTTCCTTCCTTACATGTCTAGAAAAAGAATGAAAAAGGTCAAAGGTGAAAAAGACTTCCCAACTTTTCTCCTTTTCATACATTATCTCCCTGTTCCTTAAGTAAAAGGGAAAGAGTAAAAGCAGCACTGACACCAAGGCCTTCCTTTCCCTCCTTTTTCCGAAGGACGCAACTGCTGTCAAAGCAGTGAGTGTGGGGTTGTGTTCGCTGTGCCAGTTTCCTGAGATCAGTGGCCAATATCTTGAAGCTGGGGGATGGCAAGGAGAATGGATAATTCTTTGGGTAAGCACTACTCTAAGGCTGTGTTCACACTTAAGTTTTAATCCAGTCTCAGTCCACTTTCAGAGCCAGAGAACACATCAGCAAAATGACTAGCTATTTTTGTTCCACTTTATCTAACCCAAGGGTGTATTTTCCAAATTAGATAATGCTGGGGTGGGTGGGTACAAAACAGCTTGATACTTTGCTGATACATCCTCTCACTTTGAAAGTGGACTGAAACCGGGTTAAAACTTAGGTGTGAATGCAGGCTTAAAGGGCTTTATTTGGATAACAGGCTATACTAAAGCACTCTTCTTGGGGACAGGGAAAATACAGAGAATTCAGTTCATACAGAAATAGCCACAGTCTTTAGAACACTTCATAAGATATGAGTCTTTTCGGCACTTACCTCGCATTGATCTGGATCAGTGGGTCTGGAATAACCAGATACACTGATCTGGATTGTGTGGAGGGGTGGAGGCCCAGGATCTGGTCTAAGAGACTCCTTAGACCAGAGGCCTTTTCGCACACGCAGTTTTGGAACGCGCGGAAGACAGCCCGGGACGCGGCATTCGCATTGCCGCGGCCGGGTTTGCGTCCCGGCACATCCTGGGCTGTCTTCCGCGCATTCCGCAGGCGAAGCGTCCCGGGCCGTTAGGGGAGAGAAGCGTTCGCGCACGCTTCTCTCCCTGACAGCTGTCAGCACGCCCCCAGGGCCAGCATGGTCCGAAAATCGGCCCCACAGCTGGCCTCTGATTGGCTGATGACCAGCCTTGCCGGGCTGGCGATCGCGCCAGCGTGGCGAGGCCGGTAGACGGGACCCACCGAATTGGGGGTCCTCTCTCCCATCTGCCAGGGTCAGTGACGGCCGCTTGTCCAATAGGGGGCATCGGCGCGCTGCGTGGTGCACACTCCCGGCATCCTCGCCTCATTCCGAGGCCAGACACTGAGAAGGTAGGACCTACGCGCGCGTGCGTCCCATCCCCGGGCCCTGAAACTGGGGACCTGCACCCCGTAGATGGGAGAGATCGGGTTCGGGGGGTGGGTGGGGTGGGGGCTTTGGGGAGTGGGGGGGGTGGGGGGGGAGCTGATCTGCAGGGCGCAGGTGCCTAGATTCAGGTGCCCACACCCTGCAGATGGGCACGATCGGGGTTGGGGCGAAGCCTTTGGAGACCGGAGCCGGGAGCTCCGATCTCCGAAGGTGTCCTGCCCCATAGGGACCTTGCCCCGGGCCCCGCAATGGGTGCCCGGGTGCCCGGGCATCTTCGTGCCAGCTGCACGGGGCCCGATCAAGCCCCGTACAGCCAGCACAAAGTGGGGCAAGTGGCTTGACAGCGCTGCCCGCCCCTTGGGTGCTCTCACCCAATGGGAGGCAGAGTTGCCAGCCATATTCCCGCCCCTGGCCAGCCTTTGCCGGCTAAGTAACTTCGGAACGCTTTTAGCATTCGCACACAGGCGCGCCGGAACGCGTTTACACGCGTTCCTGCGTTCCTGTGTGTGAATGGTGAAAGCGTCCTGAAGTGACTTAGCCCACGTGCTCTACACCCGTTCCAAATGGAACGAGTGTAGTGCGAAAAGGCCTCAGATCAAAGATAGGTGCAGAAAGGGCCAAACAAATTGGATAATACAAATTGATGACGGAGAGCAATCTTCCTTCTCCCATCAAATGGTCGCAAAGAAAGCCCTCTCACCATTTGACAGATGGAGAGAAGGGTTTTCTCTGCCCTTCATATCCAAGTAATGTCCTGCTTTGAAATGGAAGGTGGGAGGAAGGGTTCAAGACAGGGAATGTTCCTGAGGGCCACTCCTGTCTTGGAAAACAGAAAACACCACCAAAGGAACAAGTAGATTTCCTTGAGCGGCAGAAATAGTGGAAGTGGGAGGGTCACTGCCACATTTGAGACAAGGCGAGTTGAATCTTCTCTGCACAGTCTCTGCTGCTTTGACCAATGGGAAGACCAGTGGAGATTGCTCTAAGAGCAATCTTTGTTTAGATCACAAGTTCCACCTTTGTTTGGAATCTGCCTTTACTAGGGAACGTATAAAAGCAGTTGCTAGCAATATAACTTTCATAGGATGGTTGTGCCTGATCACAGAAACGCCACATTAAGCAAATGGTGACTGTGTTGTGCAGTCATGGCTGAGTTCAAAAATACTTTGGGACTTTTCTGCACTTTCCTTAGGATGCAATCAGACATGGCTTTTTTCAGTTGTCTCTTTCAGAAAAGTGTCCCATCCCTAGACAAAATGACTTTACAAACAGTTTCTTGAATATGCTGCTGAGCACCTGCCTTATTTTGCCACACTACAGCCTACGTTTGTCTCCAAGTCAGGAATCACCTATCCTCATTTTGGGCACTATCCATTGATTAGCCACTCAGCAGCAAACCTTTGTCTCTTTACCTCCTTAGTTTCCTGCCTTCAAAGCTATGCAACCATGAATGTTGAAGAGGTGACTTTTCTCAGACTCCAAGGGTGTTTTTCCACTGTCACTAGAAGTACCCATTAAAAACCCATTAATGGGTACAAAAATGCCATTACGTACCCGTTAATGGGTACTTAATGGGTACTTTTAGTGACAGTGGAAAAATACCCCAAGATAAGGTAAAGTGAATGCAGGAAAAAAAACAGCCTATTACAGAGGGCACCTCTTTAACTGTGCCTGATCCTACCCTTAGATCTGGAGAAAGGGACCACAAAGTCCATTTCAGGGCCTCTTAGGTCCACATGTTAGTACAGATCTGTGAGGCCCTGCCCATTGCTCATATGCTTTGTATGTGTTGATGGAAGTTAATACTGGCCATGATTACCAGTAGACTGTGAAACTGAAATTTACCTGTGGACTAGTGTGACCTAGTCTGGAGCATGGACTAGGTGGTCACTGCCTCAATGTCCAAGTGTGCAAAATTTCCTGGATTCAATCCTTAACGTATGTTGATAAGGCTGATCTGAAATTTTGGAAAAACACTGCTAGTGAGAGTTGTCAGCATGAATGTAGATGGATCAAGTATAAGACATATTCTTTGCATTGTTGCTAAGACATGGATTGAGGGATGTGCACAAATATTCAAAATATTCACATTCGTATATGAATCAAATGTCCAGACATCCATTTTTTTAGTATCCATACAAATACAAATATTTCATCCCAGATGACAATGGGATGTGTGCGGGATATAAACAGGATGCGAACAGATGCGTACCTATGGATGGGCACAAGATTTGTTTCACTGGATACGTATTGAATATTCTTACAAATAGATACAAATGTATTTGTATCAGTTCGAATGTCCAGACATTCATTTTTCTTTATTCATATGAATTCAGATATTTGAATATCCGTTTCAAGTTGAATTGAATGTCAAAAATTACACCCCTACATGGATTGTATAAGGGCACAGTAATGTACAAAACACTATAACATGACTGCTTTGATGGAATAAAATAAAATGTTTGGATATTTATACACCTTTGTATGTTTGAGAAACTGAAAGTATTTCCTGTACAATCCTACCTAAGCAACCTAGGAATACAGTAGTATAATGCCTAAAATACAGCAATAGTTAATTGATGGCAGGCTTAGAAAACCCATTTTATTTTGAGGATTTCTTCTCACAGTCTTTATTCTGCCTTTGGAAGATATCAGCTTCACACACATTTCAATCCATCTTTTGATATAGAGCAGCAGAAGTTGTAGCCATGAGGCTTGTGTTCCCCTGGGAAAGGGCACATGATACAAATACATTTATTGGATAGCAGAGGAAAGGGGAGAATAAAGGGCTTTTCTCTTCCGAGAACTGACTTCTTTTCAAGGCTCCAGAGGGAGAGAAAGATGCCAAAATCCAGCAACCAGCCAACAGGCCATTGAAAAGGTGACTGGTGCTGCCCAAGCTTAGGTGAGACATGCATTTTTATTGATTGTGGCCACTTACACAGTTTTATGGCATTTGTTTCTAGGCAAAACGTGACTACAAAGTTCAGCTGAGGTTCGCCTGGCAAGAACAAACGACGAAGGCGGATGAAGATTACAGAACAGGAAGTTAGAGGTGTCATTCTATGAGGTGTGTTATCTTTCTACTGGGATATGAATTGCTTCTTAACGCAGCATCTACAAAGGCAAAAGAAAATCCTCGGTGGAGGCCCAAGGAGTATGGTGATTGCACACTAGCTGCATGCCGTGGGATGGCAAGCACTCTCAGGGGCATCCTTCAAGCAAAGCATCCTTTGGGAACACTGGCTGCCATCAAGTGCTCCTGCCACCGCTATGTAGATAGGCAGAGGTCATATGGGTGATCTACCTGGCCCTTGATCTTTGGATGATGTTTGTGCTTATTCCCAGCATGGCAAAAGATACCATTGTGTGATCTCTTAGAAACTGGGAAGGGGGTCTTTTGTTCCTGAGCTTCAAGAAGACCAGGTGGGTGGGGCACATCATGAAAAGACACTGTGGGGTCTACCTCTGGAGCGGCTGCAAGCACTCCTGCATTTGGGGGGATACATTGCTTCATCATGGGAATGCAGCCTAATATACTAATAATGAATTGTTTTTCCAAGTGTAGAAGCTTAGGTTATGCAAATGGCACCATACATATAATTAAGCAAGAGCTATCAGCAAAGTCCTGAAGTTTCCAGAGTAATACCCTACATATCTACACTTGCATTGGAACCTTGACAGTCTTAGGGAAAGTTTGGGTTGACAGTCTAAGAATAGCCCAGGCCTATTTGAGGTCTGGCTGGGCTCTCACTCTACAGTTGGCCTACATCACAGCAGCTAACACATGGACTATAAGTCCTATCTAGCATAGTATGTGGGAAAGAATGATGGATGTTGTGGTTCTGCAACTTCAGAAAGGCCGTGTATTTAATGGTTACTGTCTAGATAGCTCCAGCGCCATAACTTCAGGAAGAGTAATTTTAAAGACATGGGCCTTTCAAGTGTTGGCAGTCTATAGATCAGGACTGTGGCACATTAGGCATGGGAGTGGTAGGATTGAATGAGCGCTAGTTTAGAGGTTCAAAAATAGAGCTTGGATTCTTAACCAAAGTTCTTCATAGAAATTATAGAGGGAGGGAAGGAGCTCAACAGTTTGCTCTTGCAGTGGTCAGCCACTATTCTGTGATCTCTTTCCTGATCAGTCACAGACAGCTCCAGTCTTTAATCAGTTCTTATCCATAACAGGACCTTCTGTTTTGTCCATAACTGTTAAACATATAGAGAAGATTCTGATGAGGGACTTGATCTAAGTAGATGAGGTCTACTGACTCATCCTTGCGGAGCCCAAGCCTGAGACGTTTTCGCACGGGGCTGAACGGAACGCGAAAAAGACAGCTGCGGACACGTCATCCGCATTGCCCGAGCGCGGCTTGCGCTCCGACGTGTCCGCAGCTGTCTTTTCCGCGTTCGAAATGTAGAGCACTTTAAAGTGCTCTACATGCGTTCCAACGCGGACGAGCCGCCCGCAGGCGTTTGGGAGGAGAAGCGTTCGCGCCTGCTTCTGTCTCCCGAACAGCTGCGGGCTCGCCTCCGACGCCGGCGCGGCTTCGACAATCAGCTGTTTGACAATCAGCTGATTGTCGATCTGCCTCCGCGGCTGTCTCCGCGCCCCTGGCCGGCATTTGCCGGCTAAGACAGCTCCCGGCGCTTTGAGCATTCGCACACAGACGCTCCGGAACGCGTTTACACGCGTTCTGGCGCGTCTGTGTGTGAACGGGGAAAGCGCCTGGAGCTGTCTTAAGCTTTCCGCCTGAACGCGTTCCGTTTGGAACGCGTTGCAGTGCGGAAATGCCTCTGATTAATGTACCTGTTGTATCTTTTATTGCATATGTGGTTATGTTATATAATGTACTAAAAGGAAAAGGCACTGACCAGGAAGGTTAGAGAACAGATGAGGAGGGGCTGAGCCCAGCTCAATTAGCATATTGAAGAAAGGGGGGGCAGCCCAGAGAAACTAGCCAATCAGAAGGGATGGAACCCTGGCAGAGGCTATAAAAAGGGCCTTCCTGTCAGAGCTGTTGTTCTGTGACTGGGGCTAGACTTAGGTAGAAGTTAGCCAGTACAGATCTGGGTCCTGAGGAGAATCTAGTTAGGGATTAGGCAGGGTCCTGAGTTAAGAAAATAAGTTGTGTTGAAGTTGAACTAACATAAGAGTTGTAAACAAATAAAGTTAATTTTGTTTTAAAGGCACTCTGCTTGAGGCCTGATACTGGCTCAGTTGCTCAAGGGAGGGGAGAAGAGTTGCCATAGTAACGAAAGGGCAATAGTGTAACAAGAGTTGGAAGCTCTGTGCTGAACAGAGAAAAAGGCCTAGAAACCTACTATTTAAAAGAGAACTTGAAGTCTGTGGCTATAGTGGCCGGACTGAAGATAGTTGGACGCCCGGCTGGGGCTTAGAAACTGGTGGCTGCCGGCCGTGGTCGTCACAATCCTTATCCACGTTTACTTGACACACCGAAAAAACTCTAGAAAATTAATTAGACAGGAATTTCTGTTATAGAAAGGAAGAAAAGACTCTTTATTGCCACTCCCACCCCCTTCCTTGTGTTGCCCCAATCCATTGGTCAGTTGGTTGGTCAGTCAGCTTATTTATATAACACCTTTTCAAATATTGCTCAAGGCAGTTTAAAAATCATTTTATAATAATAAAACATTTACATTTTATAGATTGTCATGAACATTCCATGTCTCACAAATTGAGATATGGGATTCTCTTAATGTGGACATGTGGAAGTTACCAAGGTGGTACCAGAGGTCCTTCCACACTCAGCATTATTATGGAACAAATTCCAGAATGCAAGGTTGCCATTGACAGGCCCCTCCCCATCAAAATTAGTCCACATTGGATAAACCATGGACTGAGCTAGGTCACCTAAACTTGTACCTTTGCATAGCATAGCAGTAGACCTCAACCCTACAACTTGCTCAGGGCTAGCATACTGGACCACAAAGGCATGTGGTCTGGTACACCCCTATGGTTTGGTGTACCACAGGGCAGTCATTTTGGTGACTGTCAGCTTCCCAAGAAGCAATCTGTTGACTCTTACAGTTTCAGAAGAGGTGGTAAAAGCTACCAGCCTAGAAGGTGTTAAGAAAGGCTTAGACAAATTTATGGATGACAGATGTATCAATGGCTACTAGAATGAATGCCTAGGTACATCTTTCAGGCTGGAGGGGAAAGCAGGATGCTTCTAAGGCCATTTGCTGGGATTCGAGAGCAGGAAGGTTTGTCCTTGTCTCTGCTTGAGATGCCCCTGAGCATTTGGTGGGCCACCATGTGCGACAGGATGCTGGACTAGATGGGCTGTGGCCTGATCCAGCAGGACTCCTCTAATGTTCTTATGTTTGGGTATTTGTCCATCTTTGTGCATCTTAGAAGCTGAAGGCATTTCCTGTACAATCTTACCTAAGCAACCTAGGAATGCAGTCATATAATATCTATAATACAGCAGTAGTTAATAGATGGCAGGCTCTGAAAACCCATTTTATTTTGAGGATCCACACTGTGACTCCTGGCCATCCCAATTTTCACCCAGACCACCTGCATTACTGTAGCAATGACCATACTTGCTTGACTATTGCTATGACAATTGGCAATGGAGCATACAACTGCACAGCTGCAGCTGCACCATGCTGCACCACCTCTGTGCAATGTTTGCATAGGAAATAATGCAAACATTGTGACTCAGGTTGCCTGAGAGTGCCTTAGGTGCTCTTGATTAAGCTGTGGAACAGTTAAGGTGTAGTTGCAAAGTATTGTGTGGTCTCCAGCAATGACATAGCTGGGCCAGACTGAGAGGCCAGAGAGAGAGGCTCCAGGGGAGCCTGTTGCTTTAGGTGGTGGGTCACCACCAATTTCACCAGCCTGTTGGACCATGGCCTATATACCACTAAACAAATGCTGGAGATAAAGGAATGCGTGCAGAAGAAGAGAAGAGAAGAGAAGGAGAAGGAGTCGGCTTTTCTACGCTTCTTTTCTCACCCGTTTAGGGGGACTCGAAGCAGCTGTCAGAGCTTTCTATTCTTTCCACAACAGACACCACATGATGTAGGTGGGGATGTGAGAACTCAGAAAGAGAGCTGTGACTTGCCCAAGGTCACCCAGCTGGCTTTGCAGAGGAGTGCAGAATCAAATCTGGGATTCCCAGATAAATGTCCGGCTCCCTAACCACTAAACCAAATGGGCTCCCTAATCACTAGACCAAACTACCTCTGGTAGTTTTTGGCTTCGAAATCCCATTAGAACCTTGCCAGCTATAGATGTGCATAAATAAATAAATTGCAAATTCATTTCATTATCAAAGCAAAAACCCATCAGTTCATTTTATTTTATTTTTTGCATTTTTTCACAAAGAAAAATACCATTAATTTCCATTGCGAAAAGCCCTTCTGATAACCAAAAATACAGCAAAATGTGAATGCTTAATCAAATTGTTTGAGATTGGCTTGTTTTAGTTAAAGTTTTGACTATGTGAAAAACTGAGTTTTCATTTTGATCTCAATATCTGTAAATAGAAAATATTCTATTGAATATTTCCCCGAGATGCAGCAAAAATAACTTTGAATCTCTTTCTGCTTTGTGTGCCCTTGTACAGTGGCTAGAAGATGGATGTTTCCTTAACAAAAGGTACCATGCCAAGGTGTGCAGGGAGCTTAAAACATTAATGCTCAAATTTCTGCTGGAACGTGCTATTCCCTTAGTATTTCCTATCACAAATAATCTACCTGATTAAAGATATCCACCTTCTGTTAGATACATATCACAAGCACAGAGAGAAGAGGGGGGGGGGTTGAGGTTTTTAGGGAATCAGTTGTAAGTGGTTTGGAAGGAAAGGAATAATACTGTTACATGCCAACAAGAAATTCAAGCAATTGTGCTGAGGGCCAGTTATGCACGAGCATTAAGCGGCAGTTACATTGAAAGCAGCTGTGAGGACAGGCAATACTGCCAAAGTCCAGCAATGGAAGCACATAACTTTGAAACTCCATGTAATTGGGGCATTGGATTTAGGGAAGCGCCTGCAACTAATTTATATCCAGAAATAAAATTTCTTTAGTGGTGAAATACTACCCTTTTTTTTTAATGGCTAAAGTAAATGGGATAGGGTGGGGAAGCAATTTATTTGTTTTAACAGTGTGCTAAAGGCAGCGTCACATAAACAGAACGGCCCTAATTCCGCTCCAGACACTTGCAGTAAGGCTCCACCCATGTCAACAGAGGCATCCAGATGGCTCGGCAAGGCCCAGAGGAAAATTTGAATACAGATGAAAGTGTGCAATCAGATATGCGTTCTGATGTGCACCCCATGGAAGCCAGCTTTCATATGCAAATGCCTCTTAACATCTCTTAACATTCTGGCACCTTAAACTGAGTTCCATCTAATCTGGTAGTGCTTAGGACCTAAATGTAACATTTTCATATATGTCTGTGTTTGCTTGGGATACTTATGATAACTACTTTCCCCTCTTTTTCTCCAAAAAGCCAAAAGCTGTGACTCAAGGCTACATGATAGGTAGAGCTTCCATGGTAGGATGTGGATGCAAACACAGGACTCTTAGAAAGCTTCCACATCATACACCTTGTATGATGTGGCGTCTGCTCCTCAGTGAGCCAAGGGATTTCCGCACTGCAACGCGTTCCAAACGGAACGCGTGCAGGCGGGCAGCTTAAGACACTTCCGGGCGCTTTTACCTTTCACACACAGACGCGCCGGAATGCTTGTCCAATAGGGGGGCTAGGTGGGCTGCGTCTTGCGCGCTCCCACAATGCCACCCTCAGTTCGACGCTGGACGGCCACGAGGTAAGTCATTCCTCGCGCGCGCGTCCTCCCAGGGCCCTGGGGGAGGGGGGGGAACATCTTCGCTCTCTGGGTGCCCCGCTGTGGGCACCTAGAGAGCGTAGATGGGCCCGATCTGGGCCGGAGGGTGGTTGGGGGTGGGGGTTTTGGGGACTGGGGGGGTGGGGGGGGTGGGACTCATCTGCGGGCTGCAGGCGCCTAGATCCAGGCGCCTGCAGCCCGTAGATGGCCGCGATGGGGGCGGGAGGGACCCTTGGGGGACCGGAGCGATGCGCTCCGGCCGCCCAAGGCGTTCCTCGCCCCCAGCGAGCCCAACATCGACCTCCTGCCACCCCAGAAAGGGGCGACAGGACGCCGATGCTGGTGGCTCCTTCCCGGGTCCGGCAGCGCCATTGGGGCTGCCGGACCCGGGAAGGAGCCACGTCCCGGCGGCCGTCGGAGGCGACAGACGGGACGCACCGAATCGGGGTTCCCCTGTGCCATCTGCCAGGGTCACTGACCCTGGCAGACGGGAAAGCGGAACCCCGATTCGGTGGGTCCCGTCTACCGGCTTTGCCGCGCCGGCGCAATCGCCGGCCCGGCAAGTCGGGCCCAGGGGGCGTGCCGACGGCTGTCAGGGAGAGAAGCGTGCGAACGCTTCTCTCCCGGAACGCGCCGGGGCGGCTCGTCCGCGTTCGAACGGATGCAGAGCACTTTAAAGTGCTCTGCATCCGGAACGCGTGGAGGACAGCTCCGGACACGAGGCGGCGCAAGCCCCGCTCGGGCAATGCGTATGCCTCGTCCGGAGCTGTCCTCCACGCGTTCCGGAAAGGCCAATGCGAAAAGGCCTCCAGTTTGGTCTAGTGGTTAAGGAGCTGAACTCTTATCTGGGAATACTGGGTTTGATTCCCCCCTCCCCCATGAAGCCACCTGGGTGACCTTAGGTTAGTCACAGCTCTCTTCTGAGCATTCACAGAAGCTCTTCTGAGCTGCCTGTTGTGGTGAGAAGAACAGAAGGTTTGTCAGCCACTTTGAGTCCCCTTAAATGGGTGAGAAAAGTGGAGTAGAAAAGCCAACTTCTTCTTCTTCTTCTTCTTCTTCAGTGATTGCAAAGCCATGTAAGGGTGTTTTTCCACTGTCACTAGAAGTACCCATTAAGTACCCATTAATGGTTAAAAAATGCCATTATGTACCCATTAATGGGTACTTAATGGGTACTTTTAGTGACAGTGAAAAAACACCTTAAAACATGTTTGCTTCTGAACTTGCTGACCCCACCCAAGGGCATTTGGTGAAGGGTCTAGAAATGGACCTTAAAGAAGACTGTTTTTGGAGCTTGGGAAAATGGCACTAGGCACTGCTCACCCTGCAGTTGCTATGTTGCTTTCCAGCGGCCAGTCGTAAAGGAATAAAGCGATTGGTTTCTTACCAGCTGCTACAGAACAAAGTCACACCAAAGTATTGTTCATAAGTAGGGATGGGTACGAATATTCAAAGCATTCATTATTCATCCGGATTTGTATGAATTTGGACATTCATTCATGAATGGTATGTTACGACATTCGTTCACTGACATCCGTATGAATACAAACGTTTTAGGACATTCGTATGAAGCTTTGGAACATTTGTGAAAGACGAAGGTGGGAAAGCATCTGCACCAGTCAGATCTGCAACAGATCCAGAGTGAAATGGACATGAGGCCTCTTGGCACTACAGCTGGAACGGCTGTAGCGAAGAAAGCTAAGATACGCGGGAACGCTTTATCCATTCACACGGAGGGAGGCAGGAACACGTCTACACGCATTTCTTGCCTCCCTCCGTGCAAATGGAGAAAGTGTTCCCATCTGTCCTGGCCTGGAAAGGCTGGGATGTGGGTGAGATGCTCCTCTGCCGGCCTCCTGCCGTTGGGAAAGGCAAGACCCAGGGCAGGAGGCCTGTTGGATGCCTTTCCTGCATTCCCACTCACTACAGGGGCCCAGATCGGGCTCCTAGGGCCAGGAGGGCTCACCCACCCCAGGGGTGAGCGCGCGTGAACGGGGCTTACTTGTTTGGCACTGGGCAGTAACTAAGCTGAGGAGAAGGTGTTCCTTGAGATATTTGGGGCCTAAGTCATTTAGGGCCTTGTAAGTCAAAGTTAACACCTTCTAAATATCTAAAGGAACACCTTCTTCCATATCAACCTGCCTGTGCCTTAAGATCTGGAGGGGAGGCCCTCCTGGTTGTTCCACCAACTTCAGTAATGCTAGGGTTGGGCGCCCGGAAGAAGGCCTTCTCAGTGATGGCCCTCAGGCTATGGAATAGTCTCCCTCCTGAGGTGCATCAGGTTCCTTCACTGTATACATTTAGGAAGGCAGTGAAGACGCACCTCTTTGCCCTGGCCTTTGGTTAAATGGGAATATATTGTCTCTTCCCCCTTTATAGACACTGTTACTGTTTTAATATATGTCTGATTTTAAGTGTTGATACCCACCCTGAGACCTTCGGGTACAGGGCAGGATAGAAATACAAATAATAAGTAAGTAAGTCTGAGCTGGGCCTAGACACCTTGGCTACTGTAACTACCTGAGCCTCAAGCGTAAGATTAAAATCCAGTAAATCACTTAATAATGCTGTCCCATTAAAGATACAGGTGTCCCCAGTATTATCTGAGTTCCAGTGACAAGTTAAATATTTCTTGATTCCACTAAACCTAGGGAGACAGTTCTATTAAATAAATAAATTGCTGCTCCTTAAGTATTAACTTTTTGATGGTCTTGGCTTTGTGTACTTAAATTGTTTTTGTAAATTTTGCATTTTTTTCTTACTTCCCTGTATATCTTTGAATAGAATTGAAAACTGCTTTCATAATGTTAGTAATAGTACAAAGAACCATTTTCTTAGTACAAAGAACTCACCAGAGAAAGAGTCCTATTTCTTTAGTTATCATCAACACCATTTTCTTTTAACCCATTGACAGATGTCTGACCACAGTCTGATGACCCAATAAGAAATTTAGGAATCCAGGGTGCAGAGATAACATCAAGGAAAGATGACCTGATCACAAGAAAACTAGGAAGATGAAAGAGAAGATAGAAAAATATGTGACCATGGAGAAGGCACCACTGGAGACACACCAACAGATAAAGAACAAAGCATCCCATAAATCTGGTCCTCTCCAGAGGACAAAAAATAGCATTCATCAGACCCCAGAGTTACTCATCCTTATGACTTTGATAATGCTACAGTGACCAGCTTGCTGAACTTTGCACAGGCCAGTGCTTGGAAAATATTAAATCTTTCACTGAGATGTGACTCAGTATGGAAGAAAGTAATTCTTTTCTTTAATAATCCTTCGTTGCTAGCTTACCTGACCTTTGACTTAAAAGTGCTGACATGGTCCTGTGAACCCTGGAAATGATAGCAACATGTTGTGTTACAGACAGGGTGCAAACAGACACAGACCAAAGTAATGCATAATCAGAGAATCAATTAAATTTCCTGTAAACACATATAGAGAGAAAATGATTGCATGGTTTTCATTTGCAATTTAAATCATTCCTATTTAACTGCCAATAAGCAGACTTACATGAAAAAATATACAAGTACCAATGTTTTGCTAAATATATATGTATGTCTCAGGAAAACATAGAATTTCAACTTGTATATCATTATATTTAGGACTTTATAGCACACCCAGGTGGGTGAGGGTGTGATCTAGCCAGGGCTGGTCGTGGGCTGATCCTTGTGCCAGTGTGATTCTGCAGTCATGCAGTAACAGCTCCAGTAAGCATTTGGAGTCCTAAGCAGCTTTGACTGGCCAGAGTTTCAGCTAGATGAGGGTCCTTTCTGCATTTAGAAGAAGAAGAGTTGGCTTTTCTACCCCACTTTTCTCACCCATTTAAGGGGACTCAAAGTGGCTGACAAAGCTTCTGTCCTTCTCCCCACAACAGATCACCCTGTGAGGTAGGTGGGGCTGTGAGAGCTCAGAAGAGACCTGTGACTAGCCCAAGGTCACCCAGCTGGCTTCATGGCGGAGGGTGGAATTGAACCCAGTATTCTCAGATAAGAGCCTGTCTCCCTAACCACTAGACCAGACTGGCTCACTTAGCTGGTTAGGCTGCTGTGAACTAGGGCTGCTGAACTTCTGGTAAGGGTGGACCATTTGCACTTGTCAGGAGGAAAGCATCCTCAAAGCGTCCATTATTGGACAGAAGTACGAAGTTCTGCCTCCTCACTGCCACAATTGGCTGTTCCGTGACATGCTCAGATGCAATTGCAGAGGGACGTGTTCAAGCAGAGAGACATATTGCAGCTGATCACTTCAGTGCCTGTGATCGAATGGTTGCTGATCAAACGCCCCTCCTCGTCATGTCCCAAGCCAGCACGTCTTAGAGAGCTAACACCCACGCGCGCACAGAGCTAGCGGTAGTAATGACCAGCCAAAGTTCAAAGTTCTTTCAGGGAGCAGAGTAAAGTATAGTCAAGTGTTCTGAGTTCCAAGATGCCAGAGGGTCTGCAGTATCAGATATCAGTCCAAGGGTCAGAAATACAAAGAGAACACAAACTGGGGTTGCAGGATAAAGAGACGTATTGTCTGCAACAAGTTCTGCAGGTGTGGAGCGTGTTTTAGTAGATGAGAAAGAATCAAGCTCTCTTCGGTGCAGGTGTTTGGCCTGAAGATGTGGTGTCCATCTCAGCTGTTGCCTCTCTTGCCTCAGAATGCTCAGGGAAGGGCGTCACCCAGTGTCTTCATCTGAGCTGTCTCCATCTTATGCTATAGGGTCAGCATTCATATTCAGCCTCTGAGCCATGCCTCCCTAGCGCTGACTGTCAGGGAAGCTGGGCTCACCTTGGTTGTCTCTGGCAAGAGACAGGTCTTCATCAGAGGATGAGGGGACGAGGCCTGACACTCTTGTGATTCAGTGACCAGATGCCACTCCCGGGAATCGGTGCTACGGTCACGTCAAAAGTCAGTGATCAATCATGGCCACCAATGCCAACATACTTGCACGGATGCTGCCACCTCTGCCCACCGACTGCAGGGAACTGGAAGAAGAGCAAATGGTCACACCACTGGATGCTTCAGGTAAGCTTTTGGTCAACATTGTTCCAGTGCATTCCCCTACATATCATCCCTGCAAGGATGCAAAAGGTAGGGAGGAGGGAGTCCTTAACAGTCCTCCTGCTCTACTCCCTGGGAACAACAGGTATGGGCATCCTCTCCCTCCTTCCTTCATGATCCCCCAGCCTGTACCTTCCCATTGGAAATTACTTGCAGGAATTTATTTTTTTCATTCCTGGAATGAAACTATGTTATAGAAGGGATATCTGTATTGTCACTAGGGTTTGAAAAAGTTCATTTTTACTTCCTTGTTCTTTAACTGAAGGGACTACAACTCCCAGCTGTTTTCCACTTTTACTTGGGATTGTGGGAACTGTAGTCACTTAAGGATCAAAGAGGTTGTAGCCCTCCAAAAAGTAAACTGTCCTAAGTCCAGTAATAGGGAAAGAAAATATAAATATGCCCCAAATGGTTGCATAATCACACAGACAAAAATGATTTGCTGTGTCCTTTGTAGCACATGAATATAAACATAATAATTTGCCATTTTATGCCTAAGCTTAAAGAAAAGGAACTAATTACATGCCAGTCTAATGCCAGTATTTTATTTATTTAGTTTTTAAAAACTGTTTTGCTGGCACTCCTGAACTTTATACGTTACTTGACTGCAAAATAATAATATCAAGATTAAAAATAAACACATAATTCAGTGCATTATATTAGCAGAATATATTATTAGGGTGTTGATCTGATATATATGTAGTGTTTATATATCTTTCATTTGTTGATATTGATTGTATATGTTTCTTGTTCCCCCCTTTGGAAAAGGGGGTATTATAAATATTATATTTAAACATTAATAATCTTCATTGATACTTGGAAACCTTCTATTTGAAAACATCCCGTCAATGAATGAGTTTGCACTGCCGTTACATCAAGTAATGAAATTATGTGCACAGGAAGTGCTGTAAATTCTTGAACAAAATTGTCCTCCTGGACTGATTGCTAATACGACTGAGAAGCTCAGAATTTCTAATACTTCTGACAATGGAGACCTTATTCATAACATCTCCCTACAAACATTACCTCCACACACAAAAATACCCTCATTTTAGAACAGTGATGGTGAACCTTTTGAGCTTGGTGTGTCAAAATTCGCAAGAAAACCTAGCTTAACTCAGGTGCTGTGTTACATCTAGAAATATCCATAATTTTGTGATATTTGTAGCTCTAGTAAAAAAGTTAACTTTTTGATGTATGTATTTTTTAAAAGCAAAAACAAATCATTCTTTACATTAGTGACTTTTGTTGCTGAATTTCATTTGCTAGATCTTCAATTGAAAGTTGGTATTTTGCACACTCCAAGAACAAGCAAGCATTACACGCCCAGGTGCAAGGGTAACCAGGTGTGTCTCCCAAAAGGGCTTGGCGTGCCACCTGTGACATGCGTGTCATAGGTTGCCCATCACCGGGTTAGGGTTTTGGTTAGGGTTAAGGTTAGGGTTAAGGTTAGGGTTAGGATATGGTTAGGGTTACAGTTAGGGTTAGGGTTAGGTTAGGGTTTCGGTTAGGGTTTCGGTTAGGGTTTCAGTTAGGGTTAGGGTTAGATCCTAATAATTCTATAGAGGAACTTAAAAATGAAATTCAAAGTTATGGAAAAGTTGTGGGGCTGAAAGTGAATGAAATTAAGACAAAAGCCTTAACTAAAAATATGTCGAAAGAACAACAAGAACTTTTTCAAAGCAAGTCAAGATATGCAGTCGAGAAAAAGGTTAAATATCTAGGAGTATTTCTGTCAAATCAAAACATTGCATTATATAAGAACAATTATCTGAAAACCTGGTCAGGAATCATACAAGAGACGTTTTCGCACGGGGCTGTTTGGAACGCGTGGGAGACAGCCCGGAACGCGGCATACGCATTGCCGCCGCGGGGCTTGCGATCCGATGTATCCGGAGCTGTCTCTCTCGCGTTCCAAATGTAGAGCACTTTGAAGTGCTCTACATGCGTTCGGGCGCGGATGAACTGCCCGCAGGCGTTTGGGAGGAGAAGGATTCGCGCTTGCTTCTCGCTCCCGAACAGCCGCGGGCCCGCCTCCCCCGCCGGCGCAGGTTTGGCAATCAGCTGTTTGACAATCAGCTGATTGCCGATCTGCCTCCGCAGCTGTCTCCGCGCCCCTGGCCGGCCTTTGCCGGCCAAGACAGCTCCCGGCGCTTTCACCTTTCGCACACAGACGCGCCGGAACGCGTTCCGGCGCGTCTGTGTGTGAACGGTGAAAGCGCCCGGAGCTGTCTTAAGCTTCCCGACTGAACGCGTTCCGTTTGGAACGCGTTGCAGTGCGGAAATCCCTAAGATTACTAAAATGGTCAAATCTTCAACTATCATTGTTGGGAAGGATTTCAGTGATAAAAATGAATGTTTTACCAAGAATGATGTTTTTATTTCAAGTGCTACCAATAATAGGCAATGCAAAAGATTTTAAGCTATGGCAGAAAGATATCTCGAGATTCATCTGGCAAGGAAAGAAGCCAAGGATAAGACTTAAATTGATGCAAGATTTGAAAGAAAGAGGAGGCTTTGGATTGCCTAATTTTAAACTGTATCATGCAGCCTCATGTATGGGATGGATTGCTAAATGGTTTTGGTTGAAAGATCAAAGACTATTACAATTGGAGGGAGAAGACCTAAGATATGGTTGGCATAGTTATTTGTGGTATGACAAAGTGAAAGCTAACACTGATTTTAGAAAACACTTTATAAGAAATGTCTTATATAAAACTTGGTTGAACTATAAAAATAAACTATACAGGAAGATACCACTATGGGTATCTCCACAAGAAGGTCTTTTAAAAGAGTTTGGGGAAAGAAGATCATGGTTGAAATATGATGATATTTTATATAAAAGAGACAATATCAATGAATATGAAATTAAGACAAGAGACCAATTATATTTAGAAGGAAAAAACATACAGTGGTTTGCATATGGGCAACTTGCAGATATCTTTAGAAAAGATAAACAGAATAGAAATTTTGAGTGGGAGAAGCAAGATTGGGAGGAAAAACTGATTAAAACAGAAAAGGGGAATGATAGATTTGATGTACAAAGCTTTATTACAAATTGAAATGGAACATGAACAGGTTAAAGATTGTATGATTACATGGGCAAGAAACTTTGGATACAATATCCAAATGGACCAATTGGAGAGGTTGTGGGTAAAATATATGAAATTTACGGCCTCTATGTCACTGAAAGAGAATGTATACATGATGATGTATAGATGGTATTTAACACCACATAAGTTGGGAAAAATGTATCAAAATATGTCAACGAGGTGTTGGAAATGTAAAAAAGTAGAGGACACTTTTTATCATATGTGGTGGACATGTGAAAAAGCAAGGAAGTATTGGACGACAGTAGGTAATTTGATGAGACGAATCTGTAAAGATAATATTATGTTTAAACCAGAACTGTTTTTGTTGGTAATAGAAGATGAGAACTTAAATAGCATAAAGATTTTGATATTGTATATGGTTACTGCAGCCAGGCTGTTATATGCACAGAAATGGAAGGAGGAGGAATTAACAACAGAGAAAGATTGGCTAATTAAACTAACTGAGATGGCAGAAATGGATAAACTGACGAATTTGTTAAAGGACAGAACTGTGAATAAGTTTTTGGAAGTTTGGAGCCCCCTTATCGAATTTCTGCAGGACTTGGCGGTCATGACCGAAGGTTTTGGCTAACATATATCGAAAAGAAATTAAGGTGTATATGAGGAGCATAGAATTCAAACAGATTGAAGAAGAGGAATCGGAAGAATGGAGGAAGTCATGTATAAAATTGTTAAAGAAGTCTAATAATGAGATGTGGTTAACATTCTTGCTGTAATGATGGAAATTAAAAAAAGAGGATTGGAATTGTGTTTAGGGTTACAGTTACAGTTAGGGTTAGGGTTGGTTAGGGTTAGGGTTTCATTTAGGGTTAGGGTTAGGGTTAGGGTTAGGGTTTCGGTTAGGGTTAGGGTAAGGGTTAGGGTTAGGGTTAGGGTTAAGGTTAGGGTTAAGGTTAGGGTAAGGGTAAGGGTAAGGGTTAGGGTTAGGGTTTGCAGTTGCATTTAGGGTTAGGGTTAGGGTTAGGGTTAGGGTTGTGGTTGTGTTTAGGGTTAAGGTTGGTTAGGGTTAGGGTTTCGTTTAGGGTTCAGATTAGGATTAGTTTTAGGGTTTTGGTTAGGGTTAGGCTAAGGTTTAGTGTTAGGGTTTCGTTTAGGGTTTAGGTTAGGGTTAGGGTTTCGTTTAGGGTTAGGATTAGGTTAGGGTTACGGTTAAGGTTAAGGTTAGGGTTAGGGTTAAATTTAGGGTTAGGCTTAGGCTCAGGCTCAGGGTTAGGGTTTGGGTTAGGATTAGTGGTAATGTTAGTGTTAGTGTTAGAGTTGTTAGGGTTAGGGTTGCGGTTGCATTTAGGTTTCGGGTTAGGGTTAGGGTTAGGGTAAGCGTAAGGGTAAGGTTACTGTTAGGGTTAGGGTTTCAGTTAGCGTTAGGCTAAGGGTTAGTGTTAGTGTTTCGGTTAGGGTTAGGGTTCAGGTTAGAATTAGGATAGGGTCCGGGTCCGGGTTCGGGTTTCAGTTAGGGTCTGGGTCCGGGTGAGGGCATTGATGCTGAACCTTTTGAGCTTGGTGTGTCAAAATTTGCAAGAAAACCTAGCTTAACTCAGGTGCTGTGTCACATCTAGAAATATCCATAGTTTTGTGATATTTGTAGCTCTAGTAAAAAAGTTAAATTTTTCATATATGTATTTTTTAAGAGCAAAAACAAATCTTTCTTTACATTAGTGATTTTGTTGCTGAATTTCATTTGCTAAATCTTCAATTGAAAGTTGGTGTTTCGCACACTTGAAGAACAAGCAAGCACTACACGCTCAGGTGGTAGGGCAACCAGGTGTGTCACCCAAAAGGTCTAGGCGTGTCACCTGTGACACGGGTGTCATAGGTTGGCCATCACCAGTTTAGGAAGTAGGTTATAAGTGTTGTGTTTATTGGTTGTTTAGACTGTTGTTTAAGGTTTGAATGATATATACAAGCTTTGTAGTTTGAATTTTTCTAAATGAATTAATAATCAGATAAACAAAATACAGAGATTGGCTCCCTCTACCTGAGAGACAAATGGTTACTCTTGGTTGTTAGGGGCAGAAAGGATGGCTAGATATGTTTCCCACTCAGGGATGGCTGCCCCCCACACTAAATGCCAAAAGGGGCTGTATGTTGCAAGGGTCAGATGAGGTATTCTGAGGGTGCCTCCTCACAGCAAAGTCAATATCTTGGCAGAGGTCTAAGACCTATTCGCACTTCGGCCAGTAGTCAACAATTAAGCAACTGCCTAACTTATCCCAGACACCCTGCTCCAGGGTAAGGCAACCTGTCTCACCCTGGGATAAGTTGCAAGTGGAGTGAGCTAAGGCTTTGCATGAAGCCACTGCTTAGCCTTTGAAAGCAGGGAACGATATCGCCAGTCCCAGCCTTCAAAACTTCCAGCCAGGGCCATTTCAGCGACATACTGACTTCTGGCACCACTTCCAGCAGTGGAACCTGTTGCACTACCAAAAAGCCCCCCTATATACTGCGCTTGGTGGTGAATAGGTGATCAGTATAAGATCTGAAAAATCTTCACTATTCATTGTCAAACACAATTCAAGGTGTTGATGTTAACATAAAAAGCCCTTAACACTTTGAGCCCCGGTTGTCTGAAGGATTGCCTTCTCCCAAACAGATCTCAAGGAGAGGGCCTTCTTGTAGTTTGTCCTCTCTCAGAGATGCAAGGGGCAGGGCCTTTTCTGTGGTGACCCTCAGACTTTAGAATAGCTTCCCTCTGGACATTCACCAGGCACCTTACATTGTATGCTTTTCAGCACTTGGTTTAAACATACCTGTTTGCCCAGGCCTTTGATATTTAACTTCCTCTGGTTGTAGACCTGCCTTGGAGGTTGGAAGGGAGTCAGGGAAGATTATATTTTGAAGTGAATGGCCTCATAAAACCAAGCTCAAAGAAGCATGAGCTAGGGCCAAGTAATATCTGCTGTGACAAATTCGCTAAGCACTTTGAGGACAAAGTCGCCCAGATTCATAGGGGATTAGATGTCACAATTGGAGCCCAAATGAGGCGTCCAGAGAACTGTCTGGTCCTGTTTGGTTGGATCAGTTTCAATTGCTGCAGCCTGAGGATGTGGACAAGCTGCTTGCAGGGGTGCGGCCGACGACGTGCTCTCTGGATCCCTGCCCCTCATGGCTGATAAAGACTAGCCGACAAGGTATGACCGGGTGGATCCAGGAGGTAGTGAATGCCTCTCTGAGGGAGGGGGTGGTTCCACTGGCCCTGAAACAGGCTGTGGTGCGCCCGCTCCTGAAGAGGGCCTCCCTGGATCCGGAAGATTTAAACAACTATCGCCCGGTGGCCAACATACCTTTCTTAGGCAAGGTTCTGGAGAGGGCTGTTGCTGCTCAACTGCAGGCATGCTTGGAAGAAGCTGACTATCTAGACCCATTTCAATCTGGCTTCAGACCCAGTTATGGCACGGAAACCGCCTTGGTCGCCCTGGTTGATGACCTTATCCGGGAGAGAGACAGGGGGAATGCTACCCTGTTGGTTCTCCTGGACCTCTCAGCGGCTTTTGATACCATTGACCATGGTATCCTTTTGGAGAGACTACGGAGTTTAGGAGCGGGAGGCAATGCTTGGCACTGGTTCTACTCCTATCTCCAGAACAGATCTCAGATAGTGGCTATGGGAGACACTGTTTTGACACCCTGGGAACTCACTTGTGGGGTTCCTCAGGGGTCGATCTTATCTCCCATGCTATTTAACATCTATATGAAGCCGTTGGGAGAGGTCATCCGGAGATTTGGAGTGAGGTGTCATCAGTATGCAGATGACACCCAGCTCTATCTCTCTGTACCATCTGAATCAGGAGAGGCGGTTGAAGTGCTTGACAGGTGTCTGGAGGCAGTAATGGGCTGGATGAGGGTGAATAAATTGAAACTGAATCCAGACAAGACAGGTGCTGTGTGTCACAGGGTCTCGGGTCCGGGTAGTTGGGAGATACCCTGTCCTTGATGGGGTTGCAATACCCTGGAAGGGACAGGTGCGTAACTTGGGGGTACTCCTGGACTCTGCGCTAACACTTGAAGCTCAGGTGGAGGCCATGGCCAGGAGTGCCTATTCTCAACTACGGCTAGTCCGTCAACTGAAGCCTCTTCTGGATAGAGACGACTTGGCCACAGTTATCCATGCTCTGGTAACCTCTAGATTGGACTACTGTAATGCTCTCTACATGGGGCTGCCCTTGAAGATGGTTCGGAAGTTGCAGCTAGTGCAAAATGCAGCCGCTAGAGTGCTGACCGGAACACCTAGCCGGATGCACATCACGCCGGTTCTAAAAGAATTGCACTGGCTGCCAATTCACTACCGAGCCCAATTCAAGGTTTTGACTTTGACTTATAAGGCCCTAAATGACTTGGGCCCCAAATATCTGAAGGAACGCCTACTCCCGTATCGACCTGCCCGTGCCTTAAGATCGAGTGGTGAGGCCCTCCTGGTTGTCCCACCACCTTCAGTAGTGAGGTTGGTGGGCACCCGGAAGAGAGCCTTCTCTGTGATGGCCCCTAGACTATGGAATAGCCTCCCCCTTGAGGTGCGTCTTGCCCCTTCTTTATATATATTCAGGAGGGCGGTGAAGATGCACCTCTTTGCCCTGGCCTTTGGCTGAGTTGATTATATTTCCCACCCAGGCCACACACTATCATTTTAAACATAATGTGTATTGTTTTAAAGTTGTTAAATTTTTAAAGTTTTTAAATGTATATTCTGTTTTAATCTGTTGTTGAAGGTTGTAACCCGCCCAGAGACCTTCGGGTATGGGGCGGGATATAAATGTAAATAATAAATAAAAAATAAATATATTGTTGTGACTTGCCTGGGACCTTCTCGGTAATGACCCCCAGGCTGTGGAATAGACTTCCCCTTGAGGTATGTCAGGCTCCTTCATTGTATATGTTCAGGAAGGCAGTGAAGACGCACCTCTTTGCTCTGAACTTTGGCTAAATGTGGTATAGTTTCCCTCCACCACAGACATTATTGTTTTATACTGTGTTTTTTTTTTTTTTTTTTTTTACATATGGCTCTATTTTAACATGTCTATTTTTAAATGCTGTTACCCGCCCTGAGACGTTAGGATATAGGGCGGGATAGGAAATGTAAAATATAAATACATAAATAAAGGGTGGGATATAAGTTCTTAAATAAAACAAATAAAAAGTACTTTTCAGACCACTGACAGTGATCCACTGGTGAACCACTTTGGACCACTAGACTGGGAAAGTGTATGGACAAAGGAGTGCTTAGGAATTGCACTGGTCTGACCCAGCATGCAGGAGGAGGAGGAGGAAGAGTTGTCTTTTATAACCCACTTTTCTCACCCTTGAGAGACTCAAACCAGCTGACAAAACTTCTGTTCTTCTCACCACAACAGACAGCCTGTGAGGCAGGTAGTGTGTGAGACCTCAGAAGGAGAGCTGTGCCTAGGCCAAGGCCACCCAGGCTGGCTTCATGGAGGAGTGCAGAATCAAACTGGGAGACTACCAGATAAGAGGCTGACACTTGAAGCACCAGACTGAACAGGACCTTGGACCCTCCAAGGGCCAGGATAGAGGTAAGTGCAGAAAGTGCCTTCATTTCAGATTTTGGAATGCCAGGCATTCTCTTCAAACATGTTTGAAACAGACTCCCCTGAATAATGTATATAGAAGACTCAAATACTTTTCATCCTTGTGCATGAGAAAACATCTGTTCAGTCGGGCTTTTAACTACATTAACTGTCATCTTATGTGAGCTTTGAGACCCTTGTTTCATTCTCTGAGGCTGTAAAACTGTTATTTCATTTATCGTTTCTGGGAATCTGAAAGATGAAAAGTACTACTTCCACACACAGTGTTCAGAGATATGCTCTCCTACCAAAGGCCTATAAATATGATGCATTTGGAGTGCTGTTGCTATGCTGAGCCAAGGAAATGAGGGAAAAGGGAGATAAAATTATACCACCACCTCAGCCTTTGAAAAGAGCTGTATGGAAACTGCAAATGTGCAGACTGGCCAAAAGAGGTTAGTCTAATAAAAGGCATTAAGTATTTACATAGTCCATATGAGAATATCAGCAGCACTAAGCTGTGGTCAGCCCAAGGAAATATAGACTGAGGTGCAAAGTGCTTAAAAGAGTGACCAGTAGTGACTCATAGCTTTAAGTGCAGGTGATCACAGGTGTAGGCTGGCTGTGCTGGAAAGTACAAGCTTTGTGAGATTCCCAAAAGAGGGTGATGTTATTCAGCCCACAAGATGCAGCGCAGGTAAACCAGAGGCCTATTTGCATTACAGCCAGTAGGCTGTAGTGTACTAAGGCAGGGACATGCCATGGACAGGATGACCATTTACATTGGCCCTAGAGGGAAGTGTACTCAAAGCATCCCTTACCGGCCAGAATGTGTATGGCCCTCCTGAACCCGGCGGGTACCAGCCTGCACCACCACTGCGGAAGCTGGAAATCCCGCCCCCTGGCTGCTATTGGCCACCACCGCTGCCACCCACATCACATGTACAGTGATGCATTGGCTGCTGGCAGGTGGCTGATCAGTCCACCCAGAGGATGGGAGGGTCTGATCTGACCGGGCTGGCTGCCTCCCAGCACTAGATCATGCACCAGTGCTGCTCTCTCACTGTGAAATCATCCAGGGTGCGTGTGCCTGGATGCTCCCCTGTCATCCTCCCTCCAACCCCTCCACAATCCTTGGGGTGTTTCCTCCCTCCTCTCAGAGATATGGTTCTGCCATATCACTGAGAGAAGGGAGGAAACACCTGCGGGTCGCGGAGGGGGGGAAAGAGAGGATGGCAGGGTAGCATCCAGGCAGCCCCCCCTCCCAGGGTGATGCCCTGCATGGGCAGGTCATCAGGGGCCTTGATCCAGGGGTGGGGAGGCAATATAGTGGGATGTTTCCTCCCCACTCTCAGGATTTCTTCATCTGATCCCTGAGAAGGCAGAGAAAACGCCTCACGCTATCACCTTCCCACCCCTGCATCAAGTCCCCTAATGACCTGCCATGCAGGGCATTGCCCGGGGGTGGTAGTACCTAATTGCCCCCCCTGCCATCCCCCATCCCCCCTCTCCTTCCTCCTCTTCCTATGTTAGCAAAAGTTCCTCTGTGTGGTAATTATTCCCAGATTTCCCCTCAAAATATTATCCAGCATCCATGCACTGATTCCTTAGGTACCCTAAATGGAGGGAAAGCAGAGCACTTAATATAGCAGCAGCTATTAGCTATTGCCACTGGTAGAAACCATTATTGCATTTTCCCATAAGGCTCATGCTTCAGTAGAGGCGTGCATGAATGCAATTTTCAACATTCAATTCATAATGAGTTGAATATTCGAAAATTCAAATTCGTACAAATAAGGAAAAATGAACGCCTGGACATTTGATTCAACACAAATAACTTTGCATGTATTTGTATCTCTACAGGTACATACACATCTGATACATACTCATACGCATCCCGTACGCATCCCATATGCATCCAGTTCTCATCCTGTACGGATGCATAGGAGATGCGTATGTACCTGTACAGATATGAATGTCCAAATTATTCATACAAATAACTCATATTTCTATTCATTCAAACTCAGAAATCCGAAAAACCAGGCCTTTGGGAACTATATATTAAAGTTAGAATTCTGGAAAGCAAGTTTCATCCCTTGTAAGCCAGAGTCTGGTTAGGGGAGCCAGACTCTTATTTGAGAATACGGAGACTAGACACAGCTCTCTTCTGAGCTCTCATGGCCCCACCTACCTCACAGGGGGTGTTTCCGCACAGGGGCAAATAAGAACGGATCTGTGGCACGTGCATGCTCAGAACGCTCCTGAGGGCAAGGGCTGCTACTGGCAGCCCCAGCCACTCAGGAGACGCCCAGGACGCAGGCGTGCTGCATCCTGGGAGAAGACCCTCACAAAGAAGACAACCACGGTGAGGTAAGGAGGGGTTTTGCCGCCGTCCCAGCGGGGTGGGCTAGGGTGGGCTTTTGGGAAGCTCACCCTGGCCCCAGAAGCAAATCCGCCGCTTCTGGGGCCAGGGCAAGCCGCGGCAGCAGGGTCCCCCGGCTCGGCATGCTTGGCTCCGGCGAGCCAATTATGGCGAGCCGGGGGTGGGCCTGGGGTTAGTTACACTTGCGCTGTGTGGATGCTAAATGGATGCGTTTTCATGGCGCAAAACCACTTGAGAAGTGGTGTGTAACTAAGACCCATTAAGCACAGATTAAGCATGGGTAGGTGCGGCCACACCTACCGGAAGTGTGCTTAATTGCCTCCTCTAATGCGGATGCGGCGGCACCAAACCGGTTTTGCCGCCGAAATCTGCATTAGAGAGGGACGCTAAATGTGGACACTCATGGCCGGAAGTGTGCTAAAAAGGCACACAAATGCGGACGCGCGTGTCCAAATCTGTGCTTAATGGGTGTTAAAGCCCCTGTGCGGAAGCACCCAGTGTATTCTGTGATGGGGGGAAGAATAGAAGGTTTGTCAGCTGCTTTGAGTCCCATTAAATGGGTGAGAAAAGCGGGGTAGAAAAGCCAGCTCCTTCTTCTTCTTCTTGTACACTGTCTACATAGAAGTGAAGTTACCTCTCCGTTGATGTTCTCACAAATCATTTCTGAGCTTTGCTGGCCTCTTCCAATCATGCTGAACAAGCAAGGTTCCACGCTGGGCAAAATCTCTAAAAGTCTATTGGCACCAAATACATTCAAAATTCCAGATTATGGTTGTATTAAGACTATTTTGTTGGTCCAACTAAAAATATATCAAGAAGTGGAGAAAAACTATATGACATTGCCAACTGAATGCACACACAGAAGGTAGAGAAGTATATGTGTATGCCACTTTTCATTGTATATTATTATGATGTTATTGTTTTTATATTTGTTTATGCTGATGTTATTATAAAAATAAATAAATAAAATTAAGATTTTTTTTAAAAAATCCAGATTACGGTTATTTCCTAAGCATATCCTACTTCTCCAAAAATCTCCAGGATATTTTAAAAATCCATCATGCATGTGTTCGCGTATACAATGAAAGGGCTGCTTTCCAGAATTCAGAGAGGAAGGGAAAGAGTCTCTTGCTTGTCTTCTTGGGTGACCTTCTATTGGAGCTGTCAGGTTATCACTATCCCATCTGTAAACAAAAGGATCAGCAAGTTCCCTGGGCAGTGTCAGGATCACACTCAGCGTGACACTGTGTTTGGATGTTCAAAGATGCCTTCTCTTCTTGCCTTCATTTTCTAGGCTTAACAAAGGAACTGCTAAAACCCATGTTGCCTGATAAGATGACAAGAAAGTCTTTTAGTATTATTGATTGTATACAATAGGTGGAATGATAAATTATTTCCCCCTATGTACTCTGAGTGGGTTGCGTCTTTTTCAAGAGATCTACTTACAAAAATGTGAGTGCCAAAGACCCCATAAATGAAAAATGTAGACCCTCACTGGCATGGACAAGCTGCTTTCCTTCCCCTCCTCCACTACTGTATCTGGAAGCACAATATTTAGAAATAACATTAGCTATAATTAAAATGCATTGCTTTGAATAATAAACTGCGCTCTGTGTTCGTGGGGAGGGATGTCCAGCTGTCTTCTCTGCATCAGTCTCCATGTTGTTCCTTTATAACACTGAGTCCTCTCTGTCATGTTTCTTATGACTGCAGGATACGGTCCTAAAGTTTATCGTCTGAAGATCAGAAACCAAAGGTAACTTGCCCACCTTAGGCCTATTTGCACTATGGCCTCTAGTGCACAATTAGTGAGCCTCTCATGAAGAGCATATGCATGTGGAATAGGCTGTTACAGCCTCCAAACATGACTGCCCTCACCAGAAGTTCACTAATCATTGATTAGGTGTGGACATGTTAACCAGCGTTAACCCAGAGACTTACCTCAAGCATCCAGGCAGGAACCATTCACTCGCCTTCCATCACTCTGGGGTCATTTTAGGTACCACACAAGTGTGCTGGCACCTCAGACACCCATAGATGTGACTGCGCATGTGCAGAGCATCCACGTTGTCAAGGAGACAGCACTGATGCACACATAGTTGTGGAGGGCGCCACAGCCAAAATGGTAGCACCCAGAGGAGGATTGGGCCCCAGATCGAATTCGATTGTGGGGGGAGTTAATGGCCAAAGTTGACTAGTGCTCCAAGTTCAAGCCCTAGTCAACATTGGTTAATTGCTCTCCTTTCCCATTTAGCCAATGGAAAAGGAAGTGTGAAACGCCGCGTCTTGAGGCTTTTCTGACACATAAACTGCTGTTGTCTATTTATCTCCCAATCTTCTCAAAACATAAGCTGACTCTGAGTTTGTTTCAGTCTTCGGAACAGCAAAAAGATTTGGGTTCTGATGATAAACCATCTTGAATGGACTTCAGGTGGGTTATCCAAATAGAAAGCAGAACATTTAGTGTAGATACAGTTTTGACTGCTGAGGATAAGAAGTGGTTTGATATCAAGTATACTAGGAGAAGGAATTAAACAAAGAACAAAAGTTGAATAGTTGTAAGGATATACAGTACGGTAATTGCTTTCTTTTTTAGAAAAAAACATCTAAACTTCTAATTTTCAACTCAGGTAACATATTCTTTACACTAAGGGTTCTGGTTCTTAGGACAGTAGCCATATTTTGTTTGGAGGAATCCTGGGAAAGTACTAAAACTGGGGCTATTTTTTATGTCAAAGAGATTTGATAGTGACTTCTTTCCTGATAAGAAGTCATCGGATTAACCTGCCTTTCTTCTATTTAATCACTTTCAGAGGCTCATTAGACCAAGAGGAAATAAGCTTTAAAATTCAAACCACATGCCACATTTCAAAGGACCAAAATGTTGCAGACTTTGTTTCCATTTACAATGTCAAATGGCATTTAATTACACACACACATTTCCAAGGAAGGTGGGAAATGTATATACTTTTTACTATAAATGATGTGTCGGAGGGGAAAATAAGACTGAATGGTTTCTTTAAAACACAACAAAACAAATTGTGTAATTTGAACCCTGTATTATAATAGCCTTAGTTTTCCAGATTCAAGTGTCGCGTTCTTAGTTTCTATTCAGCCTAGTTCTTCTGCATTCCTAATCTTAGGTAAATAATAGAAATGTCACCTTAGATATTTGTAAACTGTGGGCTCATTCCATCTTTTTCATGCCATCAGCTGAATTACAGCCTCCCTTTCAGGGTGTTTTTCCACTGTCACTAAAAGTACCCATTAAGTACCCATTAATGGGTACGAAGTGGCATTTTTGTACCCATTAACAGGTACTTAGTGGGTACTCAGTCAAATTCCCTGACTTTCCTTGCAAGCTCTGTTCTTATTGCATTAGCAAAACAGAGTCCTCGTTGTAATGACAATAGCTGAAAAGCTATAGTACATTAGGCTGGAATCTAGGGCAGGATCTACACATGGAACAGTATCCTGTACCAGGCTGGGCTGAGCCAGATCAAGCACTCTGACCCAAGGTCGGACAAGCTGGACTCGATGACCCTGGAGGTCCCTTCCAACTCTATGATTCTATGATAAGTAGGTGGCATCCCATGCCAAGGGCTGTCCACATTATAGGCAGTTCATCGTGACCCAAAATCAGAGGTTGCTGGCAAGGATTGTAAGCAGCACATTCTAAGGGTGCTTCCGCACAGGCCCTTTAACACACATTAAGTACGGATTGAGAAACACGCGTCTGCATTTATGTGCCTATTTAGCACACTTCTGGCCACGCGTATCCGCATTTCGCGTCCCTTTTTAATGCGGATTTCGGTGGCAAAACTGGTTTGGTTTTGCCGCGTCCGCATTAGCGGGGCTAAAGTTGCACACTTCCGGTGGGTGCATCCGCACCTAACCGGACTTAATGTGTGACTAAAGGGTGTTAGTTACACACCACATTTCAAGTGGTTTTGCGCCGTGAAAACGCATCCATTTAGGATGCGTCAGCACGGCGCAAGTGTAACTAACGAGGGCCCTCCCCCCGCCTGCCATGATTGAACTTCCTTTCAAGTCGAGACTGCTAGTTGTCGCTGCGCAGGAGGTAAGCTGTGCTTTTTTAACTGCAGATTTATTTTGCAAGTCGGGCATTTTTCTTCCCCACTTTCTTTTTTCCCGTTTAAAGCTTTTGCTGACTCCCGGCTTGTGAACCCCCTTTCCTTGCCAATGCCATGGTACGGATCTCAAATACCACTAATTTTACCATGTTTCAGTTGGAAGGAAGTCCCATGGCAGGTTAGATCAGGGACGGCGACTGGCATTCTCATTGCAAGCACTGGACCATCCCAAATTTCACCCAGACCTACCTGGGTCTGGGTGAAAAATGCACAGTCCCATCTGGGATCACTGCCACCCCACCCTGTTCCCAGGCACCATCAAATGCAAATGCTGCATGCAGGGGTATACAGAGAACATCCTAGGTCGGTGATGGCCAACCTATGACACGCGTGTCACAGGTGACACGCCAAGCCCTTTTAGGTGACACACCTGGTCACCCTGGCACCTGGGCATGTAGTGCTTGCTTGTTCTTGAAGTGTACGAAATACCAACTTTCAATTGAAGATTTAGCAAATGTAGTGAATTATTCATTTTTGCTTTTAATAAAATACATGTATCAAAAATATAACTTTCTTACTAGAGCTACAAATATCACAAAATTATGGATATTTCTGGAAGTGACACAGCACCCGAGTTAAGCTAGGTTTTCTTGTGAATTTTGACACACCAAGCTCAAAAGGTTAGCCTAGGTGCTCAAAAGGTTAGTCCTAGGTGCTCTCAATTAAGCTGCGGAACAGTCAAATTTCCATTCTGATCAGCCAAGTGCAAACAACTCCTATATTCTAGTTCTTTTTAAAAAAATCATTTGTAATTTACCTTTGGTTCTAGCGCTGGTTTTATTGTTACCTGCCCTGATACTTTAGTGTGAATGACAGGATAGAAATGCAAGCAATATGTTAATATCACTCTCGCTACTTCTGCTAAAGTGAGTTGGATGGTGTCTATTCTGAGTCCGGTTTTCCTTAAACACATTTCATGTAGGTTGATTAGAAGCGAAAGAGAAGAATAGCTTCATTTTTCACACGGGCTATGTTCCTGTGGCCCTGACTCTGGAGTCCGCCTCTTCCAATGCAAGGAAAAGTGTCAACAGAAGCACGTTATTTGCCACATTACACAGGAGATCTAAGAGGTTTATTGCTGAAGAATGTTTGGCATACCTTTTAAACCCACAGCGCCAAACCCCCCACACAAAGGTCTAAATCCCTTGTGTTTATTTGAATAGATGTTGGCAGGATAATTAAATGCCCTGTTCAAACATCCTGTTTGAAATATTAAACAGTAATTAGCTTCCTCAACTTTGCTTTGCTTTGCTAAGGAATGAGGGCCCCTAACTGCTTGCCTGGTCCTGCTGGAAAAATAGGCTTTCTGTAGGTATCTGCTGTGTGTTCATGCCTATGTTTCTTTCTTTCTTTCTTTTTTTTTCCCATGAGAAAGTAGAACACTGACATCTGAGGCAAGGTATTTCCCCCCGCTTTGCACACAGCAACTGCTTGTTTCACAGAAATGGCAGCTAATTTGAACAACCTCTCCAAAGGATGGGTTCAAACAGAAATGCCTTTCATAAGTATCCGGGTCAACAGCCCTCACTAACCCAGGATGACTATTCTGAGACCAGAGGCATCAAAATAGCCCCGTATAAATAGAAACAGTTTCTTTCTATTATCATGCTGTCGCCTCAAGCAGAACACTCAACACCTCCCTTCATGCTCAGCTATGCCTCTGTGATGCAACTCAGAACAAAGAAGTGGGTCTTTTCTCCATAGACATTTTAGTCCACTGATTGCTCTTAATCTGATTTACAACCTGCCTTATAGATTTCCCCATCTCTTTTGGTTTGATATTACCAGTTTTAATGCCCATGGCAAATGGGTGGCCTCTTCTTGTTCCTTGGGCCAAATTGGAGGCACCTGGGCCAAATTTATAATTTTCCACTGAGAACTAACACCTGGTTTGTCAGGCTAGTTCATGTCTACCTTAGCCCTGGAAACTTCATGCACAGTCAGAGAAATATTCACCCAGTGCTGTCTTCTGCAGGACACTCAAAAGAACAGCATCTAATTTGAAATTAAAGGCAGTCATTTTTGCAGTGTTATTCCCTTTCAGGATGCTTATTAAATCCCTATCAGACTTACCATAAATCTGGAATGAACAAAGCTGCAGGACAGCAACAGCTGGTGGGCACCATGTTGGCTCCTCCTATTTATATTGTGAGTCCTGAGACGCAATGCTTCTGAATATCTTAACAGCCTTTGGCTGCATTCACACCTACCTTTTAATCCAGCTTCAGTCCACTTTCTGAATGGAAGAATGTATCAGTAAAGTGATGTATCAATTTCCCTCCGTGTTTTCTAACTTAAAGGTGCATGTTCTGAGTTAGATAAAGCCAAAACCAAACAGCTTGTTATTTTGCCAATGCGTTTTCTCACTCTTAAAGTGGACTGAAGCTGGATTAAAATGTAGATGTGAACAGGGCCTTTTACTGTGCGAATTGGATCACATTCAGACCCTTCAGAAGCACTGAAAGAGGAATAGGCAAATTACTGAAGGACTACACTATTTAATGACTTCTAATGATTGGCCATTTCTACATTGGGGCTTAGTCTGGAATAAATACATACATGCTAGTAAGGACTAGAGTAACCACCCCCCAGTCAAGCTTCATCCACATTGGACAAAGTATGGACTGAGCTAGGACACCAAAAATGGCATCCTAGTCCAGTATTCTGTAGACCTTAACATTGAGATCTATATCCAGTCGAGGGTCAGTATACCAGACCTTAGAGGTATGAGTCCCCATGGTCTGGTATCCCACAGGGATTCAGTTTGGTGGTGTTCTAGTAAGTGCCACTGGAAGTGTATCTGACCCAAAAATAGAAACCCAAAAATTCCAAAGGCTGGAACCTTTACTCCTGTCCCTTGGAGCTATGGTACTGCCTCCAAGGACTCTCTGGAGGTAGTGTCCTGGGCAGAAGCAGAACTGGCTGTTCAATCCCAGTTGCTTGTTCCAAGACTGGTAACTCACCCATGTGTAGAAAGACCTGTTATATCTATATGATGTGTCAAGATAAGAAAAAGGGGGAAAGCATATCTATGAATACCATTACTTAGGAATGAAAGATTTATTACTTTTCTCTTCCACATTCCCAGCACATCTTGTTGAATCTGGGCTTCTCATTCACTGCTGTGGGGAACAGGCTGCCTGGCTGAGCAAGCCTTTTACCCATTCTGGTCATGTCTGGGGCATTTTTGGCTACTCTACCCAGAGGAAAAAGCCATAAAGGTGGCCATTAGTTTAGAATGGCAGCAGAAACAAAATGAAGCCTGGAAGAAGGCAGCATTGGTATTTATATTTTTATCTCAGGACAACTGCTCTGTTGAACTGGAGATACTTTGGCTGAATTTTCACTGGGCTGCTATCCTGCACCAGCAGCCTATGTAGAATAACTGATCTGCGTGGTGAAGCAGCCCACTGGGAGACCATAAGCGTTTTTGCACGACCCTTTCCTGACACACATGGCTGGCAGAGCAGAGTGGGATGCAGGTTGGCATGGTACAAGGGCCATGTGTGGACACAGCCTTCCTGTCCCTAGCTACTTAAGGGTTCTGCATTTCCTATGATCCGCTTTTTTATTATGGTGTTTGTTCCACTCTGTCTTGGTCCCCTTATTCCAGGGACAGGGGGCAGTCATGGTGGCAGTTTTACAACCAGGCTTGTTATGGGCATGTAAACTCTATAGGCCTTGGTGATGCTGAGGAGGTGTTATTCCATGGTTCCACATACTCTGCCATGATTGGGGGGATCTGTAGTTGCTTGAGTGATGAGAAAGATAAGATCAACGAGTGGGAACTTGAAGAAACGAATGTTGTAAGCATACTACATACTGTGTGGGTCTTCTATAGTATAGTATCCTACAGACAACAAAGAATAGACTAGAGACGTTTTCGCACGGGGCTGAACGGTGCGCGTTGGAGACAGCTGCGGACACGGCATACGCATTGCCCGAGCGGGGCTTGCGCTCCGACGTGTCCGCAGCTGTCTTTCTCGCGTTCGAAATGTAGAGCACTTTAAAGTGCTCTACATGCATTCGAACGCGGACGAGCCGCCCGCAGGCGTTCGGGAGGAGAAGCATTCGCGCCTGCTTCTCCCTCCCTAACAGCTGCGGGCTTGCCTCCGACGCCGGCGCGGCTTCGACAATCAGCTGTTTGACAATCAGCTGATTGCCGATCTGCCTCCGCGGCTGTCTCCGCGCCCCTGGCCGGCCTTTGCCGGCTAAGACAGCTCACGATGCTTTGAGCATTCGCACACAGACGCGCCGGAACGCGTTTACACGCGTTCCGGTGCGTCTGTGTGTGAAAGGTGAAAGCGCCGGGAGCTGTCTTAATCTTCCCGTCCTACTCCCGTTCCAAATGGAACGGGAGTAATGCGAAAACGTCTTAGATTTCCAGATTTCCAGACTGATATCACTGGTTTATTCAGAAAAGCTGGAGAAGCCTCACACCCTTAGACTAGTGTAGGGGAGTTTAGCACTGTGTCTGTAAATCCATCATATAGCTATAACAAAAATGTTTAGCTTATATGGTTCTGTAGTAGCTTCTGATGAAGCTGTTTCTAAAATTTTATGAAGCTACTCTCGTGAACTTAAAACAACATAAAATAGCTGAAAGGCTTAATAGCTCTTCCTCCAACAACCCAAATCTTTCTTCAAACAAAATATAGATTAAAAAATTAATCTGCCTTCACTCAAGCTGCCAATCGGGCCGTTTGTGGTAAGCAGCAATGTGATCATTCCGGGCTGATGTAAAAGGTCCACCAGATGGACCTGGCTCTGACTTGGTTTTCTGCGACCAAACTGTGGGTAGGACACCATGTGCAAAATCCAAAAGAGTGGCCAGAACTCCAGCTGTTTAGTAATCTGAGGCCTAGTGTTCAGATGACTCTTTAAAATGTGGCAACTGAAGAATGGAGTTTCGCACCCTCCACTGGGGTGCCCCTTCAGGCACCTGGGGTAGAAAATGGCCATTCCAGAGTACAGCCATTTACCTGCCCCGCCCTCTTGGTGACACAATACTGATTATTCCTGAGTTTTAACAGCCTGGGGGTGCATCCAGACCCATTCTATACTGTGAAGGGAATGTGCAGCCCCAATCATCCCGTCAGACACAACGATCGGTCTTTCATCATTGCACCACAGTATGCCCTCATTACTACACATTTACCTTAGTACAGGAGAAAGAACTCTCGCTGAGCAGTGTATAGTTAGCTCGCATTATCATAGAAATTCCGGTGAAAGAACAAGGACAAATGACAGGACGCTAAACATGGAAGTGCAGGTCAAAAACGGATTGGCTAACTGAACCCACATGATGTTGTGTGCTCCACCTAAAGTCACATCACTCTGATGCCTCCTTAAATAGGAAACTATGGAGCTGATTTTTAGTGGAGAAGATGTGTTTCCCCTTCATTGTGTGTATTCAGCAATTTATCATCAAACTAAAAATTTAAACACCTCTGTCTGTAGGCAACCTGGGACCAGAATTGGCCAAGGATACAGTCTTAGATACCCTTCCCCGATTTAGTTGGCATTTCCACATTTTTAGTTGCTGAATGAAGCTGGTTATGCTAGTCCTTGGCTGCGCTGAAACACTGAGTAGCTTTTTGGGAGCGTGGGATATATTGTGGCAATCTCCACTGAGGGGAGTAGTGGGGTGTGTAAAGGGTTAATCTGGCTCAGGCATCTGGCCTACCCTTTCCCATGGTTATTTGAGCCATAGGACACCTGTGCTGGACTGAACCATTCTTGTGGAACAATCCATTCTAGCTGAGCCAAAGGGGGGGTTTTGTTTGTTTTTCCTCACCAATGACAGCTGTCCTGCTCACAGCGCCTCAACAAAATGAGAGTAAGAAAACTAGTAGGTGGCAGTTACTACCCACTGGTTGGCATTGAAAGCCTTAGTATTGCTCCTTTTGTCAAGATTCTGGGAAATCGAGGGAGATTTTGCATAGGAGGGGAGGAATCACTACCAATGTAAGACCTCCCCTACACATTAAAAAGCATTGCTATGCTTGGGACTGATTCCCACTGCACAATTTAGTCCAGATTTTAATCTGGTTTTTTTAAAATCATCAGTGAGATCTGGGGTGTGTTTTTGTTTTTGTTTTTGCATTCCCACTGGTAGCTTATTATGCAGACTTGCAGGGGAGAAACCTCCTCCCCCCTCTCCTTTCCATCATACCATGACTTCATCGGGGTGGGCAATCCAAACCTCACCCCCTATATAAGCCTGCCCTTGATTCACATAATGGAAGCAGTTTTCCCCACACCACAGCACAGCAGTAGAACATTAATCATGTCCCTTTCGTTTTGTGCTAGATTGGTACAAAGCAGCGCAATGGCATGGTGGAGGGAAAAACCAGGTGGGGAATGGAAGGAATAGAGATTGCTATGAGGCAGGGAGGGAAGGAGGGAGGATGGACGAAGTAAGTCTCCCTACTATGGTCTGATATCTCGCTACATTGCAATGTCTGATCTCCTGTTACATTGTAAGCTCTGCTCACTCTTGCCTTAGCACGTAATGGTGACAGCCAGGAGAAGAGGGAAAGAAATGGCTACTGATTATTGGATCACGGGAAACTGAAGAGAATGCCCCTAAAGCATGGCTGCCTCCCTTCAAAAAAATAAAAACACCAGTTGCTGTTCCCATTGCTAAATAGTGAGGATTATTTCTAAATAGAGCAGTGAGACTTCTTTTTATTTGGATATAGATAGTGCGCGTTTTGGTACCTTTAATCCTCAGAAACTGTGGATTCCTCTGAAACTTTGGGAATGCTCAGCTCTGAAAATAAATTCAAAACTCTTTGAACGGGACTGCATCTTTGGAGTGGTATTTTTAATGAAGAGGTGTGCTGTTCACGCATTACTTCCTATCCCCACTATCAAAGTTCAAAGATCAATCTTTGGTTTGGATGGGAGGGGAGCATTGGACCCACAGGGCATTTTCTGGAACCAGTTCCCAAAAATGACACTGAAGGTACCAGTTTATCTCCTCTAGCTGAAGGGATGTGCATGATTTTTTTTTTCATTCAAATTTGAGTAGAATAAAATGTTTTGATTCAATGTTTGAGTCGAATATTTAGAATCCGAATGCAACAAAAACTGATTCGAATCTGATACATTTGAACCTATTCATTCGAATGTTAGATACGAACCTGAAGATACAAATTTGAAGATACTTGTTATTGCATTCATACATAAGCCTACCTTACATGTGGTGCAGTACTCTAGGCTCTAAATATGTAAGTGCAAACTGTTTCCTCCCCCCAGTCTGTCAATGAACAGCTTGATCACGCAGAGAGCTTCAATGTATTCATCTGTGCCTCCAGTCTATTGCTTACTTCAGGCATCACTCAGGGAGATGGCTGCTATACAGATAGTTTGTAAACCTCCTCCTTATTGTATGAAAATACAATAACCATTCCTGCTATGTAGTGATTTTACCCTCACAAAATCCACTGGCAGCTTTTTTTTCTTTTGCTCTTATGCAAAATTAGTTCCTCGCTTTCGTTCCAGTTTTTAACGAATTAGAAATATTTGATTTTCCTGAGGTAATGGTTTTAACTGATATGAGAGGGTAAAATTTCTACGAGAGGGTTTTCTCATAGAACAGGGCTTAATGGCTTTTTGGAAAAGGTCAATACTGCAACGACATAGCATTTTTATCTGTGCAAGAAAATAGTCAAAACCAAGGTACCTTAAAACAAAACAAATTTTGAATGAATTTTTAATTTTTTTTAAAGCTTGAACTCCGGACGCACTTGGAACTGCAAAACCTAGCTGAGCAATGTGACAATGTTTTATAAAACAGTTAATGAATAGGGGAGCAGCACAAGCTCATAGTGGCCTTTCAGCACTGAACTTGTTTAATCTGTATTAGCTAGATCTGTATTAGCTAGAGGGATTTCCGCACTGCAACGCGTTCCAAACAGAACGCGTGCAGGCGGGAAGATTAAGACAGCTCCCGGCGCTTTCAGCGTTCACACACAGACGCACCGGAACGCGTTCCGGTGCGTCTGTGTGCGAAAGGTGAAAGCGCCGGGAGCTGTCTTGGCCGGCAAAGGCCGGCCAGGGGCGCGGAGACAGCCGCGGAGGCAGATCGGCAATCAGCTGATTGTCAAACAGCTGATTGCCGAAGCCGCGCCGGCGTCGGAGGCAAGCCCGCAGCTGTTCGGGAGACAGAAGCAGGCGCGAATGCTTCTCCTCCCGAACGCCTGCGGGCGGCTCGTCCGCGTTCGAATGCATGTAGAGCACTTTAAAGTGCTCTACATTTCGAACGCGAGAAAGACAGCTGCGGACACGTCGGAGCGCAAGCCCCGCTCGGGCAATGCGGATGCCGTGTCCGCAGCTGTCTCCCACGCGTCCCGTTCAGCCCCGTGCGAAAACTTCTTAGATCTGGATCAACCACAGGGTGATCTCCCAGAAAGAGCTTCTGCACTTGTAGAAGTCATTTCTTAACCAGAAATGGCTCCTTCCATATGGGAGCTCACCCCACATGGATTACATGCCATGCAGGTTTAAGTATACTGCACATACACTTACCTTTATGTACTGCTAGAGCCGGTAAGGCTCTGGCCAGCCCATTAACACCTCTTCCAGTGCTGGAGGGACAGATGACATGCCACGCAAGTGCATGGACACAGCGCATCACACGGTTGCCCTGATGACAATGCCACACATGCATGCTGGCATGGGCCCTGGAAATTTGAAGATGGTGGTATCCAGACACCTGTCTGCATCTCAGGTTGGGGGAAGAGTTGTGTGTGCTAAGCATCTGGCAATGGAAAAATTCACCCTTAGCTTTCTAAGGAAGGGAAGCAAAGCGTGAAAAGTCTTCTGCACTGAGTGGGATTTAGAAAGGCAAATGTGTGCTAAAGAGTAATGCAGTGCAGATGCCTAAGCCCTGTTCTGCATCAGTTTGGTTGTTTTTTAAATAAAACCTAGAACAGATTTTAAACAACATAAGATCAGAAGAAATGCCCTTCTGGATTGGACTAGTGATCTAACCCAGCAGCCCGTTCTCACAGTGGCGACTGGTTGCATATAGAAGCCCATAACCAGGCTGCAAATATATACTCTGCTTAGCTCATGGGTCTTATCTACCTTCTGCACCTCCTCCATAACACTGCCATGTTTCCACAAGCCCCCATGTTGATGCAGCTGGGAACCATCACTGTAAACCCAGAGGCAGGGAAAGTGTTCCTTGGGGTGCCCCTAACTGCTTAATTTGGGCTGTGACATCTCACAGGCCCTGTGGAAGCACTGTCACTAGAGACCACCAGGGGGCACTGATGCCTGTGCAGTGCTGCCAACAAGAATGGCACCAATGGCCTGGCCAGAGGAATGTCCTGCTGTGATATGCAGGCTGCATGTGGGTGAGACAGTTGCCCATCCCTGAGCCATCTTGCTGGGAGCTGAGTGGATATGTGGCCATTGTCTGCCAGCACATGAGACGTTTTCGCACGGGGCTGAACGGGACGCGTGGGAGACAGCTGCGGACACGGCATCCGCATTGCCCGAGCGGGGCTTGCGCTCCGACGTGTCCGCAGCTGTCTTTCTCGCGTTCGAAATGTAGAGCACTTTAAAGTGCTCTACATGCATTCGAACGCGGACGAGCCGCCCGCAGGCGTTCGGGAGGAGAAGCATTCGCGCCTGCTTCTCCCTCCCTAACAGCTGCGGGCTTGCCTCCGACGCCGGCGCGGCTTCGACAATCAGCTGTTTGACAATCAGCTGATTGCCGATCTGCCTCCGCGGCTGTCTCCGCGCCCCTGGCCGGCCTTTGCCGGCTAAGACAGCTCCCGGCGCTTTGAGCATTCGCACACAGACGCGCCGGAACGCGTTTACACGCGTTCTGGCGCGTCTGTGTGTGAAAGGTGAAAGCGCCGGGAGCTGTCTTAAGCTTTCCGCCTGAACGCGTTCCGTTTGGAACGCGTTGCAGTGCGGAAATCCCTATGGTCTTCCAAGGCATCCTGCCTCCTACAGTCATATCTGTTTTGCCTTTGTCTTCTGCTTGAAAATGGCCAGAAGCACTTGGTGGGCCACTGTGTGAGCCAGGATGCTGGACTAGATGGGCTGTCACCTGATCCAGCAGGATTCCTCTTATGTTCTTATGGAGGGGCAAGCAGGATGCCTCTAAATGCCATTCACAGGGAGTCAAGAGCAGGTGAAGGCTTTATCTTCTGCATAGAATAGCCAGAAGCACTTGGTGGGGCACTGTATGAGACAGGATGCTGGGAGAGATGGACTGCGGCCCAATCCAGCAAGACTCCTCTTATGTTTATGCCATTTTTCCTCTTTATAAACCTATGGTGAAGCCACATTTGGAATACTGTGTACAATTCTGGTCACCACACCTCATAAAGGATATTATGGAGCTGGAAAATGTGCACAAAAGGACAACCAGAATGATTAAGGGGCTGGAACACCTCCCTTATGAAATCAGACTGCAACGTCTAGGCCTCTTCAAAGATGGCATTTAAGAGGGGGCCTGACTGAAGTATATAAAATCATGCTTGGTATAGAAAAAGTGGATAGAGAAAATTTCTTTTGTCTATCACACAATACTAGAACTACTCAACCTTATGAAGCTGATGGGTAGGAGAGTCGGATCAGACAAGGGGAAGTACTTCTTCACCCAAGGGGTCGTCGGTCTATGGAATTTGCTGCCAGAAGAGGTGGTAACAGCTACCAGTCTAGATGGCTTTAAGGTAAGGTTAGACAAATTTATGGACGACATATGTATCAATGGCTACTAGAATGGCCTTAGAAGACTAAGAACATATTTCAGGCCATTTTACATTTATACTGATTACCATGATCTGGACATGTGCTTAAAAGACAGGGCAACAAAATATGAGTAAAGCAAAATAAATGAGTCAGGAAAGGGAATGTAAATATAGTGATAGCAGAGAGGATGCATTAATCTTACATGAAATACTGCTTCCTCCCAGATCCTCTGCAGGTGGTGGGCACTCTGTAATCTTTGGCACACAAGGTGGAAAGAGGAAGGAAAACCTTCATTCCGTATGCCTGGGACACTCCCACCTACTCTGTTTCTGAACTGTACACAGCTCAGCTCTTTGATGTATCAATTAACATATTCCCATCTCTTTCATAAATTATTCCTTTGTAGACCCCTTGTAAGAAAACTCTGGCAACATATGTTTTGTTCTAAGATAGTATTAAATGTATATCACCCACACTGTTCATATTGTGCATCATTTTTCAGGAGGAAAGAAAGGCAAGCAGTTCTAAGGAGACACCACATTGTGGGCACATTCCCATAAGGGCTAAAATCCAGAATGGATTTGGATTTGCCATCAAGGGTTTCCATCAAATCCGGATCCATTCCAGATTTTAGCCCCTGTTCCCATGTGAGTTCTTTCCCCCCACATTTTCTGGGGCTGACTCACATTAAAGCTGAGGGAAGGAGGGCAGCCGGCGGCAGTGGCTTCATTACAAGGCAAGCTGCTGCCCCTGGCCTGTCCCCGGTGAAGAAGCAGGCAGGCGGGCAGGCAGGCGGGGGAGCGAGTAAGCGAGGGGGTGGGATAGTGTGGTGCTGCCTGGCTGCCACTCGGCCGGGCAGCCACCGGGGCAGGAGGCAATTAACTGACTGACCAGACCAGAGACCCACCTGGCCTGATGAGATGGACTGGGAGGCAGCCTTCCAGTTAGGAAGGAGGAGAAGTGCAGTGGTGGCCATAGGGTGAAAACAGGGGAGGCAGTGAGGTGAGGCCGGGCTGGGCCGGGCTGGGTGGGGCCAAGTGGTGGCGGCGAAGGATGCACTTGGCTTGTGGCAGTGGCGGTGACAGTCAGGCAAGCGGGCGCTGAGGAGTGGAACAAGCAACCGGGCCGGCCAGCCAGGAAGTGGGTGAGCAAGCAAGCAAGCAAACAACCAAGCACCGGCGGTGGGTCCTGCAACAGCCCCAGAAAGCCGATCCTCCTCCTTCTCCTCCGTTGAAGTAAAGTTCAGGAAAGGTGGCTGGCGTTTACACTGTGAAGGTCAGCATCATCCCCAACTCACACATTGCGACTCAAGGTGTGGACAGTCCATCCCAGACTGTCCAAAGTACCATCGCAATGGCTTCAGCAATTTCTGCTGTATGCCTGGCCATTGCTATGGCTATCGCTCCACAACTTTGGAGGATCAGGATGGCCTTGCATGCTCTGGGCCACTCTGGGATGGAGCATCCCAGAGCATGCAAGGCCATCCCTGATATGTAAATGTGAAAAGTGTGTTGCTTTCATTGGAAGGAATATTAGCAAGTATTTCGCTTTGCTACTGAAATGAATGAAGCTTGCAAGCAATTAAATGGATCATGCTTTGGAAAGTCGCTGTTTGACTTTATGAAAATGCTTTATGAATGGCTGGGATTACAAGCAGGGTGAAACAGTCATTCAATATCATACATCTGCCCAGAAGATTTTCCATGCTCCTCCTGTCCCTTCGCTCTCTCACACACAAACCTTTTTCCTATCTTCCAAAGTGTTTTACGGATTGAGCCCAGATGGGGGACTGAGAAAACCTGGAGATCCAGAGACTAAGGCAAGATCTGTACAGGAACCTAAAGTTGCTGTGAGGCTACACCAGAGATGCACTGGCCACACATCTGTGCAACTAAAAAATCCTTCCAGACTGGGAAATGCACATGTTATAGTGCCTTAGGAGCACTTCTTGTGCCCATTAGTGCTCATTAGAGCTTTATACAAATAAACCTCTGGGGGAGAGCCCAGACATCACTCCTACACATGCTGTTCTTTCCTGGTGAGTACAGAAAAATGGCTAACTTCTATGGCCATTTCCTGTGCTCCCCCCAAAGAAGACCACAGGCAGAAGCACTGAACAGTGTTTTCCTCACTCAGAGCAGCAGCAGGTGTGAGACCAGCATGCCACCATCACTAAGCAAACATCACTCAAGAAGCGATCTTCATTTATGCCACGAGTTCCTCCATGGTGCAAACCTGCCTAGGTCAGATCACAGAATTTGTATAGGAAAAACAGGAGGATCACCAATGGTCCAAAAATGGGGGTGAGGAGTATCCTTGGTTGCAAGGTCTCCTGCTCTCATTTTTATGTACTGAGATACTTCCAATGTGTGCCACAAAGGATTGAGGCATTTTTTAGTGTTGCAAGTAGGCAAGGTGAATTTATTTGGATTCCTTATAAAATGCATACTTTCCCTTGCTGCTTCTCTTTGCCAGCATTTAGACACAGCCTTGAGGCCTTTTCACACTTGAGGCATAAAGGGAGGTTGGAGAATGCTTTAACATGGAACATCCACTTCTATTCCAGAAGTGGCTCTGAGTGTGCCAGACCAGCCCCAGGCCAGATAGGGATGGAACACTAAAAAGTGATCCACAGCTATATTAACTGTGCCTAGTATGCAGCCAGTAAACTCTGACATGCACTCTTCACATCTCTTTTGGATGTGTGGGTGGGAGGGCTCCTCACCTGCAGCTGCATGCCATGTTGCCCAGTCACTGCAGCAATGGCCAGTGTGCATGGCTCTTGCCATGGTGAGAGGATCGCTGCTAGTATAGCAGCCAGGTAGCTATGGAGTGGATCAGGCATCCCTGATCTTCCCTGTTTTCTGTAGTACTTGAAAAGGTCAGTCAACTGGGATGAGATGTTTGTGTACATAAGTGACTGAACTGACCAATTTTCCAAACCCTAATCCACTGAAGAAATCTGCTGTTTGCTATTGACACAATGAAGTTTGATTCTATTTCCCAGCGCCTAGTTTTGATAACTAATATATTTAATTTTACGATATATAAAAACACTTTCATTTCCTTGGTGCTTAAAAGAGCAACTTAATCATTTTTATACTCCAGGCGTTTCTATCTGCTTTTATTAACCTGAGTGACAGAAAGTACTTTATATCTACCACTTGACAACAGTGGCTTTTTGCACTTTATGTGTTTTAAAATATTTGTGTTGTTGATATAAATAATTCTGCACGTAGCTTCACATCAATTATTGTCTTGCTTCTGCGAGCAAAAACTGTTCTTTTATTCAATCCTTCTCCCTCCCTCTTCATGATTCTGATGATAACTCCACAACACAGTGAGGTTTCATTGCACACACCAAGGTGCCTACCACTGAGGTGTATTAGCTGTCCACATGACCCTAGCTATTGTTATCCATGCCCTAGTTACTTCCAGGTTACCTAATTGCAATGCATTCTGGGTAGGTCTGCCTCTGACAATGGTACAAAACTTTCTAACATCCAAGAACATAATCCTTCTTTAGCTAGTGTGGTCTACCTTAGTTGTGATGGACCTCAACAGGTAAGGTATGATTGGCACAGTGCCTTAACGTTTTCATGGTAGTCTTCAAAGGACAAGGGGATTGCATGTCCATGGCCCATAGAAGAAACATTCGCACATATGTGCTGTTCGTAGTGCTTTAGCAACAAAGCAGGAGAAAACACTCTCATAGCATTTTCTCCCAGGTCTTCACTGTGCTAGCATGGACTCAACAGTGTAGAGCTACCTGGAAGTGCTCCTTTGGGGCCAAATAACACAGCCCTATTTTGGGAGGCACACAAAACAGCCAACTCCTGCAGCAATTTCCTGTGCCTTCCAAAATAGTCCCAGGTGGAAATATCTAAGCCAATGAAAAATGAGGGGTGTGCATACAGCATGCTTTGTGCCCCAAGGGATGGAACATATCCTTGAAATGGAAGAAACTGCCATTGTACACCTCTTGCTCAGGCAGATATGTAAAATGTTTGGGAACTCTTTGGATCCTCTCTTCAGATCACCTAGGGGCCACATAAATGGTGAGGAACATACCACTTTGGGGCACACTACAGGAGGTACTGTCCAAAGCAATAATGGGTGTGAAAGAATACTCATTATGATGTGAAGTGGAATTCTTTCTTTAGTGGCAAACCACCATCACCACCTCATTTTACGGCAGTTAGCCTTTTATTGGGCCCAAGGACCACCTACTTCCAAGGTTCAGGCTAAATACCAGCATAGATATGGTCATACTAAACTTCTTCCTTACTTACATGTCCATACCTACAGGCAGGATCTGGGCACATTGCAGATCCTGTGTGGGCTGAGCCAGTCTTGGCCTAAAATGAGCAATCTGGCCTGAGATGAGAAGGATCGTTAGGAAACCACATCATTCTGGTGGCCCGTCTCCACCCAACTTTGGATACCGGGAATAGAAGTTCCCAGCATCTGAGGTTGCCAGTGGGGACTATTTTATCTGCACACTTCTGGGACCACTCCTAGGAGCTTAATGAAATGGTGCTGTGTTCTTCAGCTCTTCATGCCTAGTACAATATACTAGCCACTCAATCTTGGAGAACACTGCTGGCCTTAAACTAGTTTTCCAGTGGTGTGACTACAGCGCCATTCTCGTGGTCATGTGGACAAGACATTCCAGAGCAAGCATAGCCTCCAAGTGGGCAAGTCCACCATGTGGAGAAGGTATTCCACCTGGACCGCTGGCCCAGGCACAGCTAAAGAGAAGACTCAGCCACAGTGACCACAAAGCAACAACCAGCTTCTTTTCATATGACTTTCTTGATGTTCATGTGCAAAGAGGACACTACTATTTCCTTTTATTATGAATCCAGCACATTATATTGAAGAATTCTTAAAAGAATTATAAGTTACAATAGAAAAAAATAGATGAAAAGTTGACCCCTGTTCTCTTTCACAATGACTACCAATTACTATTTGATGTTCAGCTCTTCTTGCTTTTCTTCACTGATCTCCTAGGATTATTAAGTCCTTCTCTGTGTTCTGTATTACTGTGCCTTTCTTTCTTTCTTTCTTTGCCTTTATGATACATTTCTAAAATATTGTCTTGGAGCTAAAAGTATTTGTGAGGGGAAAAGAGGCAAATAATAAGTTCCCAGGATTGACCATCCTAGTTGTAGAGCAAACTCCCTCTAAAAGTCCACCTGGCATTTCCTCGACTCATTGTAAGACTTTTCTTATCCTTTAAACCAGATTCTTTAATGGTTTATTGCCATTGATGCATCTTATGTTGGCCTAAGCAATTATTTAGGAAGCTGCCATATTAGTTTACCAAATGAATGAAGCCTTGACCAAGGTTGGGTGGAGGTATCTACTGCTAGAGTTGGCATTGGGCAGGAATGCTATGGTTCAATGACAGAAGCTCCATCCTCCTTCTCGTGCTGCTTCGCTATAGAAATAAATTCTCTTGACAGCTTCCTCAGGCAGTGACTGGGAGCTCCATAAGACGTCATGTCTCATATCATGGACACAGCCTAAATTCCAGGCCTTTCTTCTGCAATGGAACACGGTGGTGATACACATGCTCTCCCATACCAAATCCTTTGAAGGGGCTAACTCCAGACTTCTTTCTCCCAGCTTACCAAAAGGTCACTCGTTTCAGAAGATGGGATGGGAGGGATATGCATATGGGGGTGGGCCATGTGGACACCCCACTCCCTAGCTAATAATGTAGTGGCCCCGAGGAAATGTGTGGATGCAGCTTAAGATGAAGACTGAAACTGCACGGGTTGCATTCCAGGGACCCTTGTGAAAAAGCAGCAAAACCATCTGAAGACGGAAACTTCCCCACTCTATTCAGGAACTGGAAAGGTGGGAAATAGAGCTGAAAGGTCAGCCCATGATTCCATCTCCCTTTTCTAATCCTCTGTCTCCTCCTTTCAGCTGGTTCAATAGAAGAGATATGCAACACCAACAGTATTGGTTTACTGGATTCCATTCCACCCATGGGGGAAGGATTTGACACCCTGGGTTTTTTGGGAGAGCACAGATAATTAACATCTCTGGTCCCACCGTACTTCACAGTTGTCAGTTTCTGAAGAGGCAACTTCAGATCATAAAATCCTGTTCTTTTGCGGGGAGAGGGTTTTTCTCTCTCAAAAGAGTAGGATTTAGAAACCTCACGGTTAGAACTTCTGGTCCATTTGACTGCAAGAATCCAAAATGTGAAGAAGGTCCAAATAGCACTGTGCCCCCACTCAAGGCAAAAGCAAGCAAGCCCCACAGCTGTGCCATTGCTCTGTCCCTCACCCCATGGTCATGATCCACAGGTTGCCACTGGATTGGTGGCCTGGTAGAGTACTTGGATTTGTACAAAGTGTGGGAAGACCTGTAGAATGAAAGGGTGGTGACGGAAAGCAAATATCAAGGAGATAATAGAAATAGCAGGAGGCGAACGTAATGAACTGGCTTTGTTCAGCATCAAGCCCAGCAGAACTGTGTACCTTTGCACTTGACTTATCACAAGTGCTTAAACTTGTGTAACCAAGAAGGCTTGGCGGGTGTCAGGCTCCCAGCGATAAGCATCAACATTGACACAATATTCTGCAGCACTTCAGGAGAAACCATAAAGATCAACTAACTGGCAATATGAGAAGAACTGCCGGACTGGCCATAAAACATTTCCTAGGAGGCACTGTGATTGTGATTTCCTTTTTCTTTTTTAACCCCCTTTCATGTCTCTCTGTGTGTGCATGTGTGTGCACAAATGCACACACACACACACCACAAAATCTTGAGCATTCGGGGGCATTCAACCCATTGAAAGCACACCGTATAAGCCTCATTTCCCATGTGTTTTTGTAAGGTAATAAATACTTTTTCTCTCAGCTTTAAATGCCTGAGTGAAGAAAAAAGGAGTCAATTTAAGGCTCATTAGTTTATTTTTAGCCACTCAAGATTTGAAGGATTTGGGAACATTTCCCTTTTTCTAATAGGACATGCCTTCCTGTGTATCAGAGCTGTCCATTGACCTCACTCCCTGCTGGAAGGTGGTACTGATCCATGACAGAGATCCTGAGAGGGCTTTGAAAGCTAAATAAGAACCAGAAGAAAGCACAATGCTTAGCTGATTATAACCCTGGAAGCAAAGTTCAGCTGTGCCTTCTCATGGAGGAAAGAGTAGCCCTGGAAACAAACAAGCATTTCCTGTGTTTGCCTAGAAAAATCCGATCATCCTGCTCTAGGTATAATAAGGATATTACTGCTAATTTGCCAGTAGCTAGGAGGGATTCCTGTTTGTCGCTGTGGCTCTGAGGCAACTGTTTTGTTTTAAATAAAAATTTAGCCTTGAACATGCTGTTTTAAAAGAGGGGGGAAACGAATGAAAGCTGAGCCATAATTGAAGTGCATTAATGGTAATTACTTCTTTCTTTCACTCATCATTCTGTCAGAGAAATCCATTATCCCACCATCTCGATCTTTCCACAAAATTGCTCTTCCTTGTAGATGTGCAAAGACTGAAGGAAATCGCAGCTTCCCCCCTTAATATGTGCCTTAATGCTTGCCCATTCTCTCTGTGCTCCCTCCTCCAGCTCTCTTTCTCATGGGAAACAGCAGCACATACCAGGGAAATGTGGGATGCAGTTTTCTGCTCGAGTAAATAACCGGAGAACAAAACACCGAACAGTTACAAAACTGTAGGCCTTTTTGCCCTTGGAACCCTCACACACATTGCAACCACAGGGAGTGGAACCGCTTCACTACTAGAAATGGTTCCACGTGTGCTGGAGTTCCCCCCATGTGTACAGGTGCGGAACAGTTAATATTGCTTTGCTCTAGCGGTTAGGGAGTTGGACTCTTATCTGGGAATACTGGGTTTGATTCCGGCCTCCCCCAGGAAGCCAGCTGGGGGACCTTGGGCTAATCACAGCTCTCTTTCTGAGATCTCACAGCCCCACCCACCTCACAGGGTGTCTGTTGTGGGGAAAAGAATAGAAAACTTTGCCAACCACTTTGAATCCCCTTAAATGGGTGAGAAACGTGGGGTATAAAAGCCAATTCTTCTTCTTCTTCTTCTTCTTCTTCTTCTCTGTACTATGTACACTGTGCTTAGAATATGCTACTTACCCAGGAAGATCAACCTTATCCATTTAAGGCTTGATATTATCTTTCTACACAAGTTGTGCTATTGTTTGCTGCATCATTATTGTTCTTGGTCCTTTCTGCACTGGGCTTTATTCCAGATTATATCTTGGAATAGGCACCTGTCATCCACATGTTGGTGCAGATTGCAGCAGAGCTGGGCCTGGGCCTGCCACAGCCTGCACTTGCATGGGGACAACAAGCACCTATTCTTGCATTCCTGGTGCCTACTGTAGTCTGGATAATCATGTGGATAGGATTTCCCTAGGATATAATCTGGAATAAGGCCCAGTGTAGAAATGGCCACAAAATGACTGGTGCCTGTTACGAGATCCAAATTAGCCTACCAAAAGGCACAGGCCAACCTCCTATATCCATAATTTTACAGTCATGTGAGGCTGGTTAACTAGACTACATAATATTAGCATTTACCTTGTTGGTAGATAGTAGAGCAGAATTATATTGGGTGTGAGATGTGTATTTGTATGTATGCATATGTGTGTGCATACATGGAGTGGACTTTTTCTAAAAAAAGATAAAATTTTGGGAACTGTGTTCCCCCTCTCTCAATGTCACCTGTAATGCTGCAAGTGGCTGAAGGAAACAGAGAAGCACAGTTACAGAGATGTGTCCTTGAATTGCTACAATATTGACTTATTTGGTAGATTTTCCAAATGATAAAGGAAAACAGCAAATTCATACCACTGAAGCTAGGATGTAAAGTACAACATGATCTTGTACGCAATGATCTTGCACATATTCCTAAAAGCAGATGCTTGTCAGTTTCCTGCACTCAGAAAATAACAACCTGTAACTATTCTATTATTATAAGCTATAGTTCAAAACTAGATGGAAGAAGGATTGTATAAGGTTTGCACTTTCTCAGTTCTTCCTATTTCAAACCTATTCAGCATGAAATACGCTATACGGTAATCTCAAAGCTAGACCCTTTCTGCACTGAGAATGCCATGGATCCAGATCGGTAGATCCAGATTTTCCAGATCTATCAGTCCTGATCACAGGAAAGTGAGGGCCATATGAGCATCATCTTCACCGACACCGCTAATCTGAATCAACCCTCCCATGGTGCAAGCTTCAGAGCTGCCTGCCACCTCTTGCCGGCGAGGGCTGACAGAACCTAGCTGTGCAGCAGGGGGACATGATTTTTGACAGTGATTCTGATTCAATTCCTTAGTCTGGATTGTAGACGGGGTCTACACTAGATCTGGACCAAAGGGAGAGAACTGAGAGCCAGTGAAGGTTTTGCCTTTGTCTTCTGCGTGAAGGCCAAAAGCAACTGGTGGGCCACTGTATGAGACAGGATGCTAGATTAGATAGGCTGTGGCCAGATCCAGCAGGGCTCCTCTTATGTTCTTAAGAGCTTCTTGATCTGGATCTAGCTTGTGGACAAGTTTGGCCTAATGGGGGAAGGGCCACAATCTGGATTAATATGCAGAGGCAAAGGTGGGGATCAGACCCCTCTGATCCAGATCAACACCCTAGTGCAGAAAGGGCCCTCTATCATAAGAGTACTGTGGAACTGCAGATCTTAGAACACAAATTATTTGTTGACTCTTTTTTAATTTGCAACTTGAATGTTTCTTTCCATGCCTTCTGCAAATCCTACAGGAAAGACAGTTCCTGCTGCAGTCACCCACACACCTTCTGTCTCTATTTAAGAAGTAAGATCAACAGTAGCAATAGACAGCTCCATTTTTGCAATAGAAAGACTGAATGAAAAGGCCTTCAATAAATTAGAACTACAGGCATTGCTTTAGTAGAAGAGAAGGTATTTTAGTGGGGGCCTTTTCACTCCTTTGTCTAGTCCAAAGGCTGGCAAAGATTGAGGATGCATCAGACATTTTTGTGCTCTACAGCTATATGCAGAGAACAGAAGCAGCTCTATGCAGTGCATATACTCCATGTGGAAGCATGGTCAGAGTATCTTATGGGGCCAAGAGCAAAAAGGCCCTGAGTAAGGACACTGCAGAGTGCTCTAAGAGGTGGGCACACCCAGTTTCAGTCTTGGACTTATTTTATTTATCTATTTATTTATATATCACAGTCTCAAAAGGTGGTTTATGAAGTTAAAACTGCACCAAAAAAGATAGGAATAAAAACAAAGAAGAGGTACAGAAGAGCAACTAAAATATCTCCAGAGGTCGAACGTCCAATTAAACAGGCCTATTTTTATGAGGCAACAGAAGCTGCCTAATCTTGGATGTCTGACGTACCTCTGCAGGAAAATTATTCCACAGTCTTGGGGACACCACTGAGAAGTCTCTGTCTTCCTACTCTTTACAAGCCCTTTGGATGGCTAAGCAGCTCATCAGCATGGGCAGAAATTTGGCATGATGAGAACTACAACTCAGCAACAGGTTGCCTGTCCCTGATTTAGACATATAACTGCCACCGTCACCCCCAAACAGATATCCAACTGATAAAAAGTTACAAGCTTGCTTTCTTCCACAGTGTAAACAAAATTTACAGTTCCTGCAGGTCAAAACCCACACATTATAGCCGACTTTCTTGTAAATCTTTAAGATGAGTTCAGGATGGATGCCGTTATTTTCGTAACCTTTCTCTGAACCATAACTTCCTCATCAGGCACTTCATAATCTACCTTTGAGACATCAAATCCCCAGAAGCTAAACTATTACTTTTAGTTATTTTACTGTACAAAGCGGCCGCCTGATAATCCCTGAGGCCTTTCAATATTGCAGCCTTTAGTGCTGGTACTTCAGAGAGCAGAACTCATCTTTTATCCTTCTTTGTTCTAAATGGAGATATAACCTTCCCACAAGAGCTCAACACAGCCTGTACTGCATGGGGGGCTGAGGATTTACAATCCGTTGACTGCTCTATTCAGCCGAAAAACTTTTGGTAGCAAAGCAACATTGTAAAAGTGGTATGCACGGAATTGTTATTGCATTTTAGTCTGTGTTTGGCCAGGGCGTGATTGGGAGACCATCTGGAAACCATATGAGTGTCACCTTGGGTTTCCCAGCCGAAGGAAAGCAGAATAAAGTTGTAAGGAAACAGGCAGTCATATAGTGGCGACTTCATCAGCATATCTTAAATCACAGTCAGGGATTCATCCCAATCTTTCACTGGTTAAACACAGCAGGAGCATGCTAAACGCCATGCTCACTCCCTGTGTGCGTAGACTGAATCTCTGAACATAAGGAGCTGTATACATAGATGACTTTGCCTGTGCAAATGAGGGATCTTCTCAGCCTTGGAGACCAAACCATCAGCATTCAGCTGAGCATGAGATCCCTGAACATGCACGGATAAGATCCTTCTGCTGCCTCACTGAACATATCTATTCAATATGCATTCCAAAAAGGAAGAGTGAGCCAGTTTGGTCTAGTGGTTAGGGAGCCGGACTCTTACCTGAGAATACCGGGTTCGATTCCGCCCTCCCCCATGAAGCCAGCTAGGTGACCTTGGGCTAGTCACAGTTCTCTGCTGAGCTCTCACAGCCCCACCTACCTCACAGGGTGTTCTGTTCTGGGGAGAAGAACAGAAAAGCTTTGTCAGCTGCTTTGAGTCCCCTTAAATGGGTGAGAAAAGCAGGGTAGAAAAGCCAACTCTTCTTCTTTTCATTTTGTTTCTTGCTTTTTTCTGGGCTGGCTTTAGCAGTTTCTTTTTTTGGGGGGGGGGTCAATTTAAGGCTATGCAGCATAGCCCAGGTCTGCTTGGGGTGAAGACACAACTATAGTGTACAACTGTTTGGTGTCCTTTTGCAGCCATGGGGCATGCCAGGTGGCTAAAATGCTGGCTGGGGGAAGATTTTCACAGACATTCTTAGTATGCTAGTCGAAGCCAACACTAGCTCAGGCTATCTGTGTAGGCTTCCTGTAGGCATGGAGTCCCAACGCCCAATTAGTGCAGTTGTCTTGAAGTTAGTCCCATCTTTTTGAGGCTGCACCCACCCAGAAGCTCCACATAACTGATGCCAGAGACAAAACTTTGGGCGCGTCTCCATGGTCTCTTTTTGCTTCCCTCTTGTGTCAGATTTTAAGGATGCGGGTTCTAATTCGAAATAAAGCATCCCCATGTGGTTTGGGGCCACACGGATTTAAAACATACTTTCCAGTCTCCATGCAAACCGCTTTTTGTGAGCCCGCATCTTTTTCTCCCCACCCCACCCCCTGCCCGCTGCAGAGATGAAAGGCAAAAACCTCAACTGAACCTCCAGAACACAAAATCATCCCTTTACTTGGCTGCCAAGAGTTAAAAGCAGTTACTGAAAGCAGCTCACTCTCTCCATAACTAATGCTTGCAACATAGTTACAAGCAAAACTGAAAGCAGGCTCCCCTCAGCTGTCAAATTCAGCTGCCTGCATTCACATAATGGCCCCTGATTAGCGCAAAACCAGACCTGCGAAGTCAAACTTAGTTTCACTTCGGAGGCTGCATTATTAGGAGGGGGAGGGAGAGATTTGCTTGCTGAGAAACAATCTCTGTGGTAATAATAATGATAATTAGTATCACCTTTCTCTGTTAGCAAGCACAAAATCTCTCTCCCCCTCTGAAGTGAAACAATGTGACAGTTCTGCTTGCGGGCTGAAAGAGCTGAATGCAGCTGATTCTGACAGCCAGTTCTTCTGCAGAGATCAAAAATGCCTAAAAATTCAGTGGAATATGTGAGAAGATGTGCAGAAAACGTCTCCATGCTCCCAGGAAAACTCACAGCTTCCAAAAGATGCGGAGGGGAATTTTTCTACCGCAGATTTTCCTCCTCTGTGGCTCTGGAAGCCTGGAGTAAAGCTCTGCATGCAGACGCTCAGAAGCAAAAGAAGCTTTTTAACGGATTTTTCTTTGCATGTAGATGGGGCCTTTGTTAACCTTTCCTCTCCTTTTGCCACAGAAATAAAACTACATGAAATTGGTCTGACAGACTCAGGTTGTCTATAGTGCACAGTCACCACACAAGAGGTTGCATGCCCTGTTGAACAACAGTGTTTTGATACATGTCCAATAGGGATGTGCGCAAATGATTTTTTTTTTATTCAGTTCATATAGAATTGAATGCATGAAATTTTGCATTCATTCACATAGATCCCCTTCAAATGTGATAGGATTCGTATTCAACATGAATGTTCAATCCCATACGAAATGCATATGAATCCCATAACAAGCTTCAGACACCAATATTCAAATGTGCCAACATTCAGTTCAAATTCAGAAGTCTGACTTTGGCCAAATTCTTACAAATTTTGAATGTTATGAATGTTTGTGCTCATCCCTAAATGCCCAACAAGCCTACGTTTCTTCAAGGTTTCCACATATAAGCACAGGGGCACTTAAAAGATACAGGCTCAGTCATGTGTGATGTCCAGCACAATTGCCCAAAGTCATAATGGATTATTCTGCCCAACGAAGAAAACTATGCAGTTAATCTTTTTTAAATTGCTAAGACTAACCCTGCCATTGTCAGCCTAATTCACCTTTAATCAGTGACATCAAGATGCTGCTGGCTTGACATTGCCTTGTCTCCTGTATGATTTTTATCTGGACCTCACTGTTCTTTGCAAATATATCTCTCTGTCTAGAGAACAGTTCCTTAGGCTGTGGGGGGGAGGGGAGGAGGAGGAAGGTGTGTCATCTCTTGCATATAGTAATTGCAGGAATGGGTTGAATTGATGGAGGGAAGGGAGCCCACACACAATTATGCCTCTGGAAATGACGGAGCCATAAAATGAAATCTATTTTTTTTTCATTATGAAATTAGAGTTGCTGATAAAAGAGAAAACGGAGGGAGGAATTAAGCTTTACAAGTCTGGCAGGCTCTTGCGTATATCTCAGACAAGTAAAATTGTTTTCTGTTCTCTAAATAAGGATTGAAAACCAGTTTGGTCTTGTGGTTAGAGTAGGGATCTGCACAATTATTCATAATATTCAAAATTCGAACAAATCTTTGTTATGGATTCACAGGATTTGTATGGGATTCGTTTCTAACATTCATATCAAATTCATTTGGAACATTTGTATACTAAAACATTAGAAGGGAGTGTTCTGAATGAACACAATTTTTTTCATTCAGTTCAATACAAATAGAATACAAAAACAAAACAAAAAACAAAAAAAACCCAAAACTATTTGTGGACATCCCTAGATTAGAGTGCTTGGCTCATTTCTTGTACTCACTGGCAGGGATGTGCACAATCCTCTTTTTGGGTTCAATTTGTATTGAATCAGCTGCAAAAAAAAAATCATATTCCTTTGAACAAATCCCCTTCTAATGTGGTAGCATTAAAATTTGATACTAAAGTTCGATACGAATTGCAAATCCCCTACGTATCGCTTACGAATCCGATACAAAGGCTGTGTCTCCACACTTGTGCTAGAGGGTCTGGAAGTAGGCATCTCAGCAAAATCATGTCCTTCACTGTGTTGAAAGGTGCCTCCAGGGGCCCATTTCAGAGTTGGAGGCACCAAATGATGCATCAGTTAAGCCCCTCTTCCACAGATCACAAAATCCTACCTTCCACGACAGCTTCTCAGACAGTATTCATGCACACTCTTTATGGTGCACCTTATTCAATTGCAGATGGAAACATGACAGTGCCTTCCATTGGAGAAGGTCCCTGGTAAGATAAATGGACACATGGCCTGAGTGTGATCTGGCATGGCTTTCTATGACGGCAGCTAGAATTTGTCTACTAATGATTGCTCACTGCTGCCAATGCTGCTGATGGGTCTTACTCTTTATGGAAAGCTGCTATGAGGGGTCAGCATACATTAAGGAAGGTTCAGAGAACCTCCTTCAGTGGGGGGGGGAGAGGGGAGACGAGACAGTCACCATCTTATTTTCCAACAGCCATGAAAAGAAGACTGAAAATTTAACGTATAACATGACCCTATTATAGACATCACTGCTAGTGACCTTTGCATCCTACGTGTAGTTCTGTTCACTTTATCCCCCAAATGTGGCTACAGAAATCTAGCAAAGCACAACTCAAATAAGCAGCTAGAATTAGGGGTCATCCAGTAGAATAGAATGTTTAGAAAATTGGGGGGGGGATATAACCATGGGTTTTGGGAGTTGTGTATTCTGTATTCTTAAATTACAGAAATTGGTCTCAAATATTTGATCAATATAGATGGCTTTTAGAGTGGATTACACAAATTAATGGAGAAAAGAGCTATCAAAAGCTAACCGCCATAATAGCTGTATACTTTGTCTCTAATATTAGGGTAGCAGGTCTTTCAATACATTAAGTGGGAGTCAGGAATGTCTATTGCATGAATGTGCTCAAGAAATTTCAAAACGCCAGGGTGGTAACCAGAGCACTGAAATATGCACCCCTTTAAAACAGAGAGGAGGGATGTCCAACTGTCGATTGTCACTTGGTTTTTGATCTACCTAAATCACATTTTTATCAAATGTGATTCATGGAGATTTAAAATGCCTCTCCAATTAGCAATCTATTCTTCCCCTGTGCTCTGGTTTCATTTGCTAGTTGCTGCTGTCTGAAAACACAATGAAACCTATTGATGAATTGGGTCTATCAAAGCATACATCACCTATGCTCAGCTTCTCCAGTGGTAAAAAAAAGAGAAAGAGAATTGTTGCATATCATGAAGTTGAAGTTCACTCTTAGGCCCTTTCTGCATTTAATAGTATTCCAGAATACATTTCAGAATAAAGGTCTGCCATCCACAAAACTAGAGCACATCTTGCCTCCAGCAGGTTTCATCTACATTGGAAGAAGCATGCAGTGGGCTTGGGCACCCAAAATGGGATCCTACCTTGGTATAGCTGTGGACCTGAATGATGAAGAAGACTTGGTTTTTATATTCCACATTTCTCATCCTTAAAGGGAACCAAAGTGTCTGACAAACTCTCTCTTCTTCTCCCCACAACAGACACCTTAGGCCTGTTAGCATTTGGCTTTATTCTGGAATATGTCCTGGAATAGGGGGCAGTTGTTCTCATGGTAGTGGAGGCTACAGTAGGCTCTAAGTGAGGCCAGCTGCAGCATGCACTAACAGGCCACTATACTGAGATGTATTCCAGAATAAAGCCAAGTGTGAACAGGCCCCCTGTGAGGTAGGGGCTCAGAAAGAGCTCAGAAAGAGAGCTGCAGTAGCCCAAGGTCACCCAGCTGGGTTCATGGAAGAGTGCAGAATCAAACCAGGAGACTATCAGATAAGAGACCAGCACTCTAACCACAAGACAAACTGGCTCATGAGGAGTACACTGGATAAGTTTTCATAGCAACGCTGAACACAATAGCTTCATAGCATAACCTGAACTAAACTTTGGTGACTGACACAGTAATATGTTCTAGTTCTATAATATGTTGTAGCTTACTTTTAAAACAACTATATATGCAGAAAACTAAATATCTTAGATAAGATTTCAGTCATTACCTCTCGCAATACAGTTTGACTGTATTGATGTTTGGACAACCTGAAAGAAATATAACAGCATTGTTTTAAACAGAGTGTTGCCAAACAGGCATCCCTATTATAATGATTTATGTGTTCCCTAGAGACCCATACCGCGGGGATGGAGGAACATAATATGTAGCTGAGCGGCACTGGAGTGACATCTTAGTAAAGGATATTATTGCGCATGTGAATATTTCAAAGGTTTCTTCCCTGTCCTTGTAGCGAATACCACTTGATTCTCAGCAATTACAGGACTTTCTTTCAAGGCTTCCAATGCAATTCAGAGGGATTTTGCACTGCAGCTGTCAGGGAAGTCCAACACTTCATTCAATCTCTATTCCTTTCTCTGCACAAGTGCTTTATCACTTGGAATTACATGCACACTTTTTGTTTTCAAGTTGTGTCCAGCCAGGGTACAGCCAGGAAAAGGCCAATGACTCATTAGCAACCCAAACAAAGGAATTGCTGACAAACAAACAGCTGACATCTATAAGAAGGGAAACAAGATCTAGTAAGACGCCAGTCACCTTTGATTTGTCCAACAGCAAAGTCCTCTGAAGATGGATAATGCACCATACCTGAAATCTTAGGTTCTCAGAAGAAGAAACCTGGAACATGGCATCACAGTCCCAAAACTGCTACAAGTGGGAAGCTGTGTCCTTTCCCCCCTTTGTTCTAGAAGCTATTTTCATAATGCTACTCCTATCCATTGTACTGTCATGCTAATCGAAGAACCTCAACAGTGCTGGCAGACCATGTGGGTGCAGAATAGTTGCCTGCAGTTGCACTTAGGAATATGGAGCTGGGAAAATGGGCAGGCAAGGGCAATGGTCAGCTTGATGACTACATGATGTAGTCATGTGGTTGGCTGACCTTGCCCTGGGGAGCAGTGGGTCTGTCTGGGCAGGGAAGTCGGGCAACAGTCAGCACAGCAGTGAGAACTTCAAGTTCCCACCAGAGATACCAAGATGGTGAGGTTTCCTTGGGCAACCCGTGTCTTCCCCTGGTAGCACCCACATCGTTGGCCACGTCAGTGCCTCTGGCTAAGTGACATATTGCATAGGCAGTCTTCAGTTTCTAAGAATACCTACAGTTTTGGAGAAGATGAACATGACTGCACAGGAGGACACTCCCTCTGTTTTTCTTTTCCCCAAGCACAAACTGCCATCCTGAAGAACATAAACTGTCATAAGAACATAAGAGGAGCCCTTCTGGGTCAGGAGGTCACAGTCCTTCTAGTCCAGCATCCTGTCCTACACAGTGGCCTACCAATTCCTTATGGGTATCTCAAGCAGAAGATGAAGGCAAAACCTTCACCTGCTCTCAAATCCCTGGAAAAACCCTTTAGAGGCTTCCCACCTATCTCTCCAACCTGGAGGCAATGCCTAAGCATCTATTCTAGTAGCCATTAAATCTTCAGCTTGAACTGCTGCTTTAGCTACTACCTGCCAATCTTGCCCTATTTCGCTTGACTTATGGGTCTCAACAACCATAAAATTAACTAACTACAACCATAAAGTTAACTAGATAAAGTTAACTAACCTCACTTAATATCTTGCTGCAGAATATCTGCATTCTGCTATTCCAGTCAGTGTTAACAGTGAAGATATGCAATTAAACTTCCTTAAGACTTCTACAAATGTAATTTGTAATAATTTTTGTACTCCCCGCCCCCTGATTTTATGATCTGCTCTGAACAGACCTGGTGAAGGTGGGAAAAAAGCAAATAAACAAAAACGTATAAAGTTATACTTTACCATGACATAAACAAATTAAAATACAATACATTGCTAGTCTGCCTAATTGCAATCCATGAATCTGTACACCATCAGCCAGTTCTGTGTTGTTATAGCCAGCAAACAGCTTTACAAAAACAAATTCAGGAGGCTGCAAATTCTGAGATCTGGTGGACTGGGCTGAACCTCATGTGTGATAGATTGCACCATTTTTAACCTGTATGCACTTGGCATTCACAAGGCAGAGTACTAAGGTAGACAGACTGGTAGACAGGAAGGTGACAAAGCCGGTTATTGGCTTCAGAACTATGGACAGCTCCTGCTCATCTGCATTCTCCAGAAAGGCTGGCAGTGAATTGTGCCCTATGAGGCTCTACTTCCGATCTAGTTCTCTTCTTGTGGGATCTAAAACAATCACCCTGCATGACTGAAAATACTTTGCCTTCCTAGTGTTCAGTGCAGACACCTTCTGTTTGCTGGTTAGTGTGGAGTGTGTGCACGAATGCAATTTTTGGGATTCGATTCAATTCAAATATCCAAAAATTCAATTTGATTTGAATCTTTAAAACTTGAATTTACCCAAATTTGTTTCAAATTAAGCAAATCTGTTTGAATTTTCAGTTCAAATTTGCCCTTACTAATGTCAACAACATTTGTATGTGCCCATACGCATCGTAACTCCTCAGCATCTAAGGATACAGGGACATTAAATCAGAACTATAGAAGCAATGAATTATTCAGTAGGGGAATTTGAAAAATCATGGCAGGTATATCCATGATTTATTACTTAAGGTGGCTTAATCATAAAGATTCAGTTTTAGACCACTTCTCATGAACATCATAAAAGCCAAATAATAATCCAGTACTTGAATGGAATTAATCATTTGGGTGATAGTGGCAGATCAGTTGCCACTTTGTGCTTGCTTGACAGGTTCTTCAGGATGTTTTAACTGCAGGTCAGAGGGGCAAACTATGGTGCAAAGATCCATTCATATGTACAGCCAGAAGAAGCATGTTAAAAGCTTACTTCAGGGAGCAAAATCATTCCAGTACGAATGGTGAACCTGCCCACGGTCAGGGAAAAATCATAACATAAGTCTCAGGACACTATTTTGGGTCACATCTTTAAGTAGTGTCCACACAGGTTTATAAGCCTTTAAGTGGTGTCCAAGGCTTATAAGCCTTGGAAGGTGAAAAGGACATGGCTTTAGCATGCCTGGCAGAAAGAACAACCAAAAGTTTCAGGACAATAGCGGGGCGGGGGGGGGAATGAATATTTAAAGTACAGTAACATGTCTAGGGCGAGGGGGGGGGGAAGGAAAATCTAGAATATAAATCTTGTCATTAAGTTATTAGATATTTTCCCTGCCAAGAGTAAATCCCAAGAGCAGTGGAGTGAGAACAGCAGCTTTGGGGACAGCCATTTTGAAAAACAAACAGTAGTTATCCAGAGTTGCTGTTAACTATATAAATTTTATTATTTGCTTTTCTTGCTAATAACTGAGAAATAGCCACAAAGAAGCATGTCATGTCTGGCATGCTGATAATCCCCCAGTGATGGATAAACAGAAAATTAAAGCTAAATATTGAGATTAGGTGGCTCAAAGCTGCCTGGCTGGCTTTCTAACGCTGTCGTCAGAGCATTTGTATGGGAGGCCACTCAGAAGTTGTTTGCAGTTTGTTCTTAGTCGAATGGGAAGGAATCCCATTGCTGTGCATTAAGTATTATGAGAGGACTATAAGTCAGAAAAGGGAAGACTCCATTCTCATGTAATTAAAGGCATGGAAAGTGCTGTTTCAAAACATTCAGAACAATCTTCCACTGCAGAAAGCTCATTGTTGGCACAGGTAAAGCTCTGTTTACCAGGCTTCTAGGATGGAGATAGACACTTACATGACACTCATTCCCCTTGCAGAGTTTGTGGAGGAAGGAAATAAGAGGCTTTACTACCACACAGCTTCTTCTAGAAGATCATGGTAGATGTTGGAGGTTCAAATCTTCCAGACAGGTATCAAAGGTGGGGTGGGGAAAATGGACAGGAAGAGCAGAGGATGTGGTCTGTGTCTTCATTCTAAAGCTCCCAGGTGAACGGGACAAGAGGAATGTCTTTAGCACCAAGATCCTATCTGGAGAAAAAACCTATAATCTAATGGGGACTCAGAGCAACTCACTATCCCATAAGAATATTCCTCCTGGTCCTCCTGTCAGCCCAGGCAGAATAGACAGTTATTCTGCACAAACATCAAAAGAAATAACAAGAACTTCTGTGAGTATATCAGAAGTAGGAATCCAACCAGGAAAGCAGCTGGACCACTAGATGGTAAAGGACAGAAGGCATGGAGAAGAAGACACGGAGATTGCGGAGAGTCCATGGCTGCGTCCTCATGGTCTCCAGTTATTGCGCTGCAGAATCGGGGCATCCTTAATCTGAATTGTAGTTCAAACTAAGATGTCCCCATGTGGTTGAGGAGACCGCGGGTTGAAGGCGAATCCACCTGTCCCCAAGCAAACACGGTAAACCGCTGCAACGGGGAAACTGCATCCACCCCTTCTGTCCTGATTGGAAGGCCGGCTGTCCCGCCTGACGCAGTGATAACAGGGGAAATCCCTGTGAAACACGTCCAGGTTGCACCTTCAAAAACACAACACACACCAGAAATGAGAAAAATAAAGAAAAAAGGGGGGCATAATAGGATGGTCAAAGGTCTCATAGCTTGAAACTGCGGCTCTAAATTTAGCAGACGTGCACACCTCCACTTGACAGCTAGCCTCGTGTTCACATCAGCCACCCTCTAAACCTTTGCAGCTTGGATCCCTTCTGGTCCCCCATTCCTCCAGCTACTACTAATAATCCTAGCTTTGAAAATCATAGCTCTCTGCTAAAACCATAGCTTTTGGCAGAGAATGAGCAATCCAGTGCTCATGTGGAAAATCTACCCCTGTACCCACATGTGCCTTGCTGATCGGGGGTTGAGGCAAGGGGGGGCATGCTTTTACCCGGAGAGAGCAAATGAGAGCTCATTTCAGCTTAATTTCTTTGCTGCCTTAATTTCTTTCCCCAAGCAGTTGCGATTGCAGTGCACACAGCAGGGACAGCGAAACCCTGCTGGCTAATGCTCTGATTGCCAAACTCCTTCCCCAATAACCTGGGAGCATCCCATGACTGAAGAGAATACGTGCTTGCCTCCTAATTCCGAGTGAGAACACTTAGAAAGGGGTTTTTTTTTGCTGTGGATTTGTGCCGTTTGCCCCGAATGTAGCCCGGATTAGAGGCTGTTCGTGGAGATGGTCCAAGGTGAACTCAGGTTCGCCTCGCAGTATTTTGATCCTGGGGATGCATCCTAAATGAATTCTTTGCTTCCATATTCACGGAGGAAGACAGAGGGCATGTGCCAGTAACTGAGACTCTAATTTTGGAAGAATTAAGCTGGATAGAGATAACCAAGGAAGAGGTCCTTGAATGTCCTAATAAACTAAATGTTAAGTCACTGAGACCTGATGGTATTCATCCAAGAGTTCTTATGTGAAATTGCTGACCTTCTAGCAAAAATATATAATCTTTCCCTAACATCAGGCTCTGTACCTGAGGACTGGAGGGTAGCAAATGTAACACCAATCTTCAAAAAAGGATCCAGGGGTGATCCAGGCAATTACAGACCAGTTAGCTTAATGTTGTTCCGTGTAAGGTGATGGAAACTATCATTAAAGATAAAATTAGTGTGCACATGGAGGAACAAGCATTGTTGAACAAAAGCCAGCATGGCTTCTGCAAAGGTAAATCATGCCTTACAAATTTGTTGGAATTCTTTGAGAGTGTCAATAAACCCGCAGAAAAAGACGAACCAGTAGACATTGTCTGTCTGGACTTTCAGAAGGCTTTTGACAAAGTCCCACATCAAAGGCTACTGAGGAAACTTGTCAGCCATTGAATAAAAGGACAGGTTCTGTCCTGGATTTGTGACTGGCTCAAGGGTAGGAAGCAGAGAGCAGTAATAAATGGCCAATTCTCAGGGTGGAAGGAGCTAAAAAGTGGGGTCCCTCAAGGTCCAATGCTTTTTAATTTATCAATGACCTAGAAGAAGGGGTACATAGTAAAATAGCAAAGTTTGCTGATGATACTAAATTAATTAGTGTAGTGAAAACTGAGATTGCCAAGAGCTCCAGAGGGATCTCTTAGCATTGGGTAAGTGGGAAACCAAGTGGCAAATGTGCTTTAATCTTTATAAGTGCACAGTAATGGACATTGGGGCCAAAAAAGGATAGAGATCGAGGGGTTCTGGTGGACAGTTCAATGAGAGTCCCAGCCCAGTGTGCAGCAGCAGCAAAAAAAAAAAAAAAAAAAAGCTCATTCAGTGCTGGGAGTAATTAGGAAGGGAATAGAAAACAAGTCAGCAAGGGTAATTTTACCTCTCTATAAATCTATGGTGAGACCACATTTGGAATATTGTGTACAATTCTGGTCACTACACCTCAAAAAAGATATTGTAGAACGGGAAAAGTTGCAGAAAAGAGCAACCAGATTGATTAAGGGTCTAGAACACCTCTCCTATGAAATCAGACTGCAATGTCTAGGCCTCTTCAGTCTGGAGAGATGGCATTTAAGAGGGGACCTGACTGAAGTATATACAATCATGCATGGTATAGAAAAGGTGGATGGAGAAAATTTCTTTTCTTTATCATATAACACTAGAACCAGGGGGCACTCTATGAAGCTGATGTGTAGGAGAGTCGGATCAGACAAGGGGAAATATTTCTTCACCCAGAGGGTCATCGGTTTATGGAATTTGCTGCTAGAAGAGGTGGTAACAGCTACCAGCCTAGATGGCTTTAAGGAAGGGTTAGACAAGTTCATGGACAACAGATATATCAATGACTACTAGAATGGATGCCTAAGTACATCTTTCAGGCTAGAGAGACAAGCAGGGGGGAGGGAGTAGGTAAAGTTGGCTAGCGCTCAAGTGCAAGCGCTACTCAACGCTGGGTCACTGCACACCTTTCCCATCCAGCGGATGGGAATGATAGTGCAAAAACACCTCCTTTCTGTGTGTAAGTGGTGGTGGTGGTAGATAACTATAGTGGAGCTTTTCTTTTCCCCTCATTTTGCCTACTTCTGCTTCAGATTTAATCCCATCTTGGACTCTGGCAGGATCCTTTAATGCTTGATTGCCTTTACCAACAGCTGCCTAGGTTTTGTTTACATAACCCCAAGGCAATGTCAGTGATTGCTCTTCCAATCACTTCTGCAAAGACAGAGTGAGAGCAACACATAACTGTAGGAAGACAAACTAACCAAGAGTTAGTTTTTAAAACACAATCCATGCTCTTTCAACTCCTCAGTTCATTCTTGCTGCAGTCTTCCAGCCATATACATGTTTTGTCATTGAGATAGCTGGCACCATGATTCATAATCAGAAAAACAAAGTAGATTAATAGATGCGTGCACATCACATTCCTCATATTTACTTTAAAATGTCTGTGATACAATCAAACTGAAAGCTTCAAAATGTATCAAAGAAATTGATTTTTCAAAGCACATTAACTGCTGTATTTTCATATATATCACACATTCCGTAAAAAGAGTCACCTATTTTTAAAAGTTCTAAGTTATTTTTACTCTTCTATATTTACCTTTCATATTTACCTACATAGAAATGTGAAGACTCAAGCTCAAGTGAACAACTGAAAAACAAACAGTAAAAACAGAATACAAATTTCTCAAGGAACAACGGGCATATACGCACTTGGCTTTCCTAGAGTATATCCCAGAATAGAGGCCTACTGTCCACATTCTAGTGCAGGCGACAGCAGGCCCCAAGTGAGGCCTACCATAGTCTGCATTAGCACGCAGGCCACAGACCGCTGTCCTGAGATATAATCCAGAAAAAGGCCACGCGCGAACACGCCCCAGGTCTACTTCCACATCAAATGTTAGAAAATGTCAGCCTGGTTATATGATGCTTTTTGTTGTAGTTGCATACTATTGAGTTGTGATTGACTCCTTGCTGACTGCATGGGCATCTCCATGGGCACTTCTGTAGTTTTCTTGGCATAGATACAGATGTGCTTTGCCATTGTCTACTCCTAGGGAGGGACTGGAAATCAAACCAGTGATTCTCTGCTTTCCAGGCCATTTGTTCTACCAAGGACTTACTGCCTCTTCCTATCTGATGCTCCCTGCCTTACTCATTTGGGGCGCGTTCCCATTATAAGCTTAATTCAGTTTCTGTAAACCAAAATAATAGAACCGGATGCAAACGCGAATTTGCCTGATCCTATTACTTTTAACTTAATCACGTTCGATCCGGATTCTGAGGATCGTAAGTGGAGTACAATGACTCAAGGTGGGACTCAAGTGGCTACTTTTTAAAAGCCGCTTTTCGGGGCTGCTCTGACCTCTTCCTCCTGGCATGAACACGCCACCCATAAGGGACCCCTTCACAGAGCTGCCGCTTGCCTGGATGGAGGAAAAATGGCAGCGGGCAGCCAGCAATTCTTTCCCCTCCTCTCCCCATTGCCCAGGGCACACAGCAGCAGCGGCAACTAAAGCCCCCTTCGCCCGCTCACTCCACAGTCACAGCCTTAGAAACAGAACCTGCAGCTGCTTTCCTTTCCCTTTTTTAAAGGTCAGAACTTTCGCAAAATTGCCACATTGTTATCAGGTGTGAAGTGGGTATATTGCTAGAGTGTAGCGGCTGCTGTATGGGGTGGATTTTTACAGTAAAATCACTATCTTTGGAAGCAAGCTATTGAGGGAGGGAAACCCTAAACATGCATTCTCATCCCTTAACATGGTACCGTTCCCACAGTAAAAAATGTAAAACGTTTCAAGCGCACAAACTGGAGTGAGACCTGTTGACATGAGGATTAACATTTACAACTCTATGGGGTGATTTAACATTCGGAAAGTGTGTTAAGCCAACCTGACTTGGGAACTGCGAGGATTGAAACCGTTTGAAACTGAAATAAGCTTATAATGGGAACGCGACCTTGGTGTGTTTGCACTGCTTTCTCCTACTGGGGAAAAATATCATGTGAGCTCCAGTGTCTTCTCTGTGTTTATACAAAGTTCTCATTCTGAATTACTGTTTTATGTATTTTCTATTCTGCTAAATTCACAGCTGTGTAATTTAATCCAAAGTACTCCCACTGAGGTAGAGGGGAGTAGATAGTTTGCAAATGGCAGGCTTCATGCCTATCCCGTGAGTGTGCAAAGATGGGTAATTTTATTTTGGGTGTAGGCAACAGAGATTTAACATGAGATCCTTGGCTGATTACATCATGGAAGTCCAAAGGAAATATGCGACATTTAACAAGCAGAAGATAAATGTCTTGCTTTCAGATCTATGATTATCCAAACTAGTTCTGTCATGAGTTTCTCCAAGAAGGCAGTATTTCATAATAGGAACTCTGGCATACTTCTAAAACAAAGCAGTACTAGCTGGTGTCAGTCTTTCGGTAGTAAAAATAATAATTTAACAACAGTGTGTGTTATGTCTTCATCTTCAAAGGACTAAATTAACATTAACCATGCTATTTTTTGTACCTAAGAAGTCTTGGATCTCTATCTCTCTAATCAACTAATTCAAGCATTTAATGAAATAGTGGAATGAGTTTATGAATGTGAGAATTTCCTTGAAAGATCTCCCAGTTTGCTAGAAGTGGTCAAGCCAACCAACTATAATGACAGTTTGTGACACAGGCTACATCCAGGTTAGGCCCTAACCTGTTCATGTTACATGCGGAGCTGGATCAGGCCACAACCAATCTGGTCCTAGCATCCTGCCTCACACAATAGCCGACCAACTGCTTCTGGACATCTAAACAGGAGACAAGCACAGAACCTTCCACAGCTCTAGAATCCCTACAAACGGCCTTGAGGAGCATCCTGCCCTTCTCTCCAATCTGGAGGATGTTCCTGGGCATCAATTTTAGTAGTTATTGAAACACTTTTTGAGATACCACTGAACCCCTTCATTAATGTTAGAAACTTGTGGACATTTATTATAAGATCATGTGGAATCCTTGGAGTGCAGCTAGTAAGGCTTCAGGAAGTAGTACAAACACTGGCCAACTCTGCCTGTGAAAATCACAAGTTCTTCAATCGTAATGTATCATTGCACCTGCCAGCTAGCACCTACACGTAGTCTCAATGCATTTTTGAAAGCAAATTTAATTAATTTATTCTCATTAGCATCCATTAATTTTCATTTCCCTGAGCAGCTGCTCTTCATTTCTGCATAGCATGAGCAGTTGAACTCTTGGAAGGAGGAATGCCATTGATCAGATAGATTTTCCACTCAGTTTTATGGGGCAGGAGGACTCAATTCAATCGCTTTTTTGTCCCTTTGCACCATCTACAACCCCTCTGTCCACAGAATGCTACATGCAGAACTGAACTTCCCTGCTAGAGATGCTGAAAGTGGTCTGAGAATGAATTAAAACTTAGGGGAAGTTCCGACTGCCCATATTAATCCTGAGTAAAATCTGGATTAATTTAGTCAGCAGCCAGGTCACTTTTTTGCCGTCCCCATGCCTAGCTTATAATGTGGACTGGCAGTGGAAAAACCCCTTTACCTCCCCTCCTCCCTGTCATAGCCTGACATCACTGGGACAAGTGTTCCCTTCTCCTTTACCCCTTCGCTCTCAAACCTCCCTTTGACACCAGTGATCAATTTTTATTAATGTCTTACTTTGCAGACTTGAGGGGGGGGGGGGAAGAGATGTGAGTAAGGTAGAGGGTGGGAGAGCGAAGGGGTAAAAGAGGAGGGGAGCATGGAGTCTTTTGTCTTGCTTGGGGGGGGGAGAAGAAGGATGAGGGAAAAAGAGGCTAATTGTGCTGCCTCAGAACATCATGGCAGGGATGCAGGTGTGAAGACGGACGAATGATCAGTTACTCTTGTAACTGATCTTGTTAACAATTACAACTCTCCTTTCCCTGCCTCCAATCTCATGGTGGACAGCCAGGGAAAGAGTGGGGGAATCACGGCTTATCATTGGCTCAGAGCAAACTGAAGTGAACACCCCTACAAGCATGGTTCTGTGCCCCAAAACTGGGTGTGTTCCCATTGACAAATATTCAGAATATTCCAGGATTCAGCAGTGAGTCCTAGGGATGTGCACAAATGTTTTAAACATTTGAAATTTGATCAAATTCAATCAAATGTGGACATTAGAATTTAAATAGAATGTCTACACATTCGGATTTAAACATTCAGACAAGTTTTGAATGTTCCAAAACATTCATTCAGATGATATGAAACATTCGAATGTATGTATTACATACGTATCTGTATGAATCTCAGACGTATCTGTACGCATTTGTGCTTAAAGTACGGGATGAAAATGGGATGCATACGAGGATAAAACGGGATGAGTATGAAATGCGTACAGATATGTATAATACATATGAATATTGCCAACATTCATATCTTCAAGATTCTAATTTAACATTCAAACTAATAGATTCAAATGTATTCGATTCAAATCAGATTTTGTCGCATTCAGATTCTAAACATTCAGATTGAATCAAATGTTTAGATATTTCAATCAACTCAAATTCGAATGCAAAAAAACCCACATTTGCCCTCCTCTTTACCCCTAGTGAGTCCTGTTATAATCCAAATAGGGATTTCCTGAATTTTTGGACCTTTAGTCCACAGAAACGGAGGATCCCTTGCCAAGTGTTGGGACAGGGTGTGCATGTCTCAAGCCAAATTCAAGCCAAACTAAAATTCCCAGTTGAAACACAGCCCCTGTGTGTATGGAAGTGTTACAGCACATAGATCTCTTTGAACAATTTGTTTTTCACAGTGCTTTCCTCCTTCATATTTATGTATTGCATTATACATACAACATTTTATAAATTAGGTCATAAGAATTTTCACAGGGAGATAAGGGACCTTCAAATAGAAGCACGATTCTACTGCTTCCTGTTTCCTAAGTTAAAATTATCTAGATATTACAACTTCTTAGTCAGTCCAGACAGGTGTTTGCAGGGAGAGGATTTTTCCTAAGTGTGGAACAATACAGAAACATGTCTATAGTTAGATGTTTTGCTCACAGAGGTCTTCTCTCAAGGGCTAAGTTCATGGCAACAAAAATAGCCATGTTTGTTGACTGTGAGAAAGCATAAATATTGTGAATCCAATCCTCAGCTGGGGCAGCTTGAAGTGAATCAAGATATATGGATTTATAAATATCAGATGAAGTTCAAGCTCAGAAATAGCACTGCTATTTGTATAATTTTCTATGGACTGGAAGATTTATCTCTTGATATTTGCACAAAGTACACACGCTGCAGTCCTTATAAGTGATTCTAGCTCAGTGGTAGAGCAAATTGCCTGGAGGGGGCTCTCCTCAGAAGTAGGGAATGGCAAACTAGGGATGGGCATGAATATTCGTAGGTATTCGAAATCCAATAGAATGTGCTGAATTTCAACATTCAAACTTGAATAGAATGTCCCAAAAATTTGAATGTAAACATTTGAATTGAATGTGTGCTTATTTTATTTTACAATTTCTTTTTGTAATGACCAACAAGGCATTCATCACATTTTTCTTCACTAAACTAATTTGAGGAGTGGGGCTGGGGGAAAAAAAAGCAAAGGAGAAGGTGTGGAGTAGCCGTGCTTCCTCTAAACTGGAATTACTGCTAAAATTCACATACACTTGCCCTCTGTCAAAAATGGGAAGTTCACATTCTATGGATCATTCATTGCCTGAAGAATGGTATTTGCAGGTTTTCATGGCACACTGAAGGTTAATTCAGGCAGAGTCAGAATATATTGTTTCCTGTTTCTAAGGAAAGGGCTGATTCACACATCATTCCCTTGAGGCTCTATTTCCAATCTGAAGTGAAGGCGTCATTTTATGCTCTGCCACAGGTTCAGATTACCATTTACCACTCTATCAGTAACGCCTCAGAACTCTTGTTTGCAAAAATTGAAACATTTTTATGCTTTCTAAATGACACATGTACTGAATCTGCAGACAAAACTGAGCCTGTGAGTTCCCTGGAAGGTGTGCAGGGGAACTGGACTGTTTGCACTGAAAGCATTTTCCATAGAACCAGGAACTCATCATGAAAAGAATGTTGGTAAATCAAAATGGGTATCAGACAAAAAGCCTTCAAGATAGTCATCTTCACTGTGCACATTTATTTACATTTTTTTATCCCATCCTATACCTGAAGGTCTCAGGATGGGATACAGCACTAAAAAAGTCAGTTTAACAGGAGCAACACATACAGGTTGGTAAAGAAGAAGAAGAAGAAGAAGAAGAAGAAGAGTTGGTTTTTCTACCCCGCTTTTCTCACCCATTTAAGGAGACTCAAAGTGGCTGGCAAAGCTTTCTTTTCTTCTCCCCACAACAGAACACCCTGTGTGGTAGGTGGGGCTGTGAGAGCTCAGAAGAGAACTGTGACTAGCCTAGGGTCACCCAGCTGGCTTCATGGAGGAGGGTGGAATTGAACCCGGTATTCCTAGATAAGAGTCCAGCTCCTTAACCACTAGACCAAACTGGCTCACCAAGTACCGCCCATTAGACAGAGCCTGGATCCATAATGTCCTTCTAAAGCTGATTCAAGAAGCTCATTGTAACTAAGGCCGTGGTCACACCTTGCTAAAATAATCTGTCTTATTAAGCAACAGGACTCAAAACACATTAACTCTTACCACACCCAATACCTGATAATCCTTCCTCAGTTCATCCCCAATTTAGGTCACTTTGCTCACACCTTTCTTTTCCTGTCCTGAGGCTCCTTTACGAGACTTTGTTAGATCTCCACCCCTCTCCACCATCACAACACCCCCTGCACTCTGATAGGATAAAAGTTATGTGACTCAACAGCATGTAGTCACACATTGGGTCAAAGGGAAGGCAAATTCATGCAGTATCCACCCACTATAGTATGGTTCAGCCTCCTTTAGTCCTCTTCCCTGATCACACTCGCAAAAATGAAAATGGATTAACACTCTATAATGGCTTGAGACCTGTAAAAATCAGGACTCAGGAAAGTACGATTGAAAGGAGGAAAGTCCACAAATAAAATGGATTGGACTAAATAGGTGTGAGCATTGGGGTCCAAAGAAGGATTAAAGTGAAGGTGTGACCACCACAGCCTAAGTGGTGCTCAGCTAAAAACCCACCCTTTTTCTTGAAGCTGCATCTTTTCTATCTTTGTCTATAAAGGTCCCTTATTTTTAGCCTGTCCTTCTACCATGTGCTCAGGGCAGAAGGAATGCTTAAAATTGTCTAAAAATAGTTTGATTTTATTATTTTCCAAGGGCAGATTTTAAGAACCTGAGAGGTGACATGACAATAAATTTCTCTTGTATCTATTCTGTCAGATTTGGACTATAGGGTTCTTTTTAGCTGTGTTAAGAGCTTTTCTTTCAGCAGGAAAAGTTTTGTTAAAGAATAAACTGTGGATTTATTATCCAAATTGTTTTCATGATCCCCCAGCTGGATGGCAGTGGAGCACAGAAATGTGCTCCATAGCTATACTAGGTGCATCTGTGACACAGCTAATATGCCCTGGCATGGACTCTTCACACTTCTTCTGGGCAAAGGGTGCATGGGACAATGCAGCACAGCTGCAGTTGTGCACCACATCATCCAGTCACTGCAGCAACAGCTGGCATGCATGGCTGTTGGTCTACTGAGGTACACTTACCCAGCATGTAGTGACATACTGGATAAGTTTGGGATGCATCAGGTATTCTAAAGTGCAGGTGCCTGGTGCATCCCAGTTCTCCACTGACCATCATACCTAACGCTGCCCTGCCTCCACCTTTCAGGAGCGTCCTGGAGCTGCCCCAATCCTCTGTAGCTGTGAAGAAGTAAAAACATTTCTCTACAACTTGACCAGGAATGGTGAGTATGCTCCTGGTTGACAGGATTCACACCAGCTTCCAGGTGTGATACAACCAAGGCTGTGCAATTGTGTGCCATACTGCCATTGCCATGACAATGGCAGATGATCCAGAATAGACCATCCACACCATGGCTGCATTCACACCTAAGTTTTAATCCAGCTTCAGTCCACCTTCAGAAAACACATCGGCAAAATGAAGAGTCATTTTCTTTTCACATTATCTAACCCAAAGGCAGAGCTTCTGAGTTAGATAAAGCTGAAAGAAATCAGCTTGTCAATTTGCTCAAAAGAGGAGCCCTGCTGGATCAGGCCATAGCCCATCTAGTCCAGCATCCTTTCTCACACAGTGGCCCACCAATTGCCTATGGGCATCCCAAGCAGAGACAAGGGCAAACCTTCTCCTGCTCCTGAATCCTATTAATTGAAAGGAGGAAAGCCCTTAGAGGAAACCTGCCTGTCTCTCCCCACAAGAGTTCTCTCACTCTGAAAGTGGACTGAAGCTGGATTAAAACATAGGCGTGAACACAGCCCATGAGCGCTGGTGGTCCAGTTGGGGACTAGGACCATGGTATGAACACGGCCCACACTGTCCAAACCTAACAGTGGTGGAATGGTTTTGTTATACCATTCCATGCAGTTAAGCTTGACTAGGCCCTGTGTCTTGGAACAGAGTAGGTTTCCAGTGCAAATGGAAGATCAGCAAGTTGATAATTGTTGGTATCTGCTCAATGCAACCTTAGGGTGTTGCAAGATAAGACATATCTTTCATTACTGTGCAACATCTACAGCTTCTAAGGATAAAACATGGATCTCTACATTGATTCCACTAAATGAACCATTCATTTCAATGGAGTTAGTGAAGCTGCCTCTGCACTCCCTAACACTGCTTTCATGCAACACTTTGGATTTCAGTGCCGATAGCAGTTTTGTTGTAGATTTTTCTGAGTGTTTCATACATTTTTAAACTAGAGAATAAGTATACTATCAGCTTCCTGGATACTTGCACACTGAGACAGCCTACGGTCTTAAACAATGAAAGTTAAATTTTTCTTCCCCTTTCTCTTTCATTAAACATTGTTCTGTCATTCTGCACTCCTGTGCCAGCTGCATGCTCAGGCCTGAGCCCAAACTGTTCTTCCTGCTTTCAGAGCCAAATTTAGTTTGACACCTTTTCAGTTTCTGATTTCCCAAAACTCAGTAAGATCTTTATACTACTAATCTTCTTCCTGTCCTCAGCTCTGAGGCTAAATGCCTAAGTTCCATTAAATCACACACACATACACATACACACAGAACCACATACATTGTTTTCATAACAATAAAGGAACCTAATTATCACATCTGATGAAGCAGATGGGAAAACATTTGGAGATATTACATTTTTAAAAAGTTTCTACAAAAAGAAAGGTGATCTAAAACGTTGTTAGCCAGATTGTCTGGATCTGCAGTTTCCAAATTCCTGCCCTTGAAATACTGAAATATTTTTGTGATATTTCCAGGTAGCATCACCAGGTTCCCACCTAAAGATCTGCACTATAATTCTTTTGAAAAAAAAAATTGCTACAACGTCAATAACACACTTCAACTCCCGCAGTCCCACTGGTGATGGCTCTAGTGCAGTGGTTCTCAACCTGTGGGTCGGGACCCCTTTTGGGGTCGAACTACCCTTTCAGAGGGGTCGCGACGAGTCTCCCACTGCCCTTCCCTCCCCTCTCTTACCTGCCCCACCTCCTTGATTGGGGGTCTCCACAACATGAGGAACAGCATTAAGGGGTCACGGCATTAGGAAGGTTGAGAACCACTGCTCTAGTGCATTCCTAAGGTAGCAACCCCCACTGAATTTAACAGGCCTTTTTCTCTATGCAAGGACAGGCAGAAATGGCTATAGTTCAGTGATAGAGCCAACTGCCTGGAAATCAGAAGGCCACTGCTTCAATCCCCAGCCTCTCCCGGGGAGTAGGCAATGGCAAGCCACTTATGAATTTCTGCCAGGAAAACTGCATGAAGATGCCCTGGCATTTGACCAGGACTTGGTCATGACTCAGTGGTACGCATGTGCACGAAGGGTACTTTCCCCATTCACTTCATATCAATACAGATTTGGAGCAAAGGGAACCTTAGGCCTTTCCAAGGAAGCAGAAGCCAAAGGCAAAACTGTCACCTGCTCTTGAATCCCTGCAAAAAGCAGTACCTAGGAAGCCAGTTTAGTAGCCATTGATACACCTGTCATTCATGAATTGACCTAATCCTTTCTTGAAGATTTCCAGGCTGGCTGCTATCACCAAACCTTCTGTTAGTAAATTCCCTAGACTGATGACCATCTGGGTGAAAAAGTTCTTTCCCTTGTCAGTTATTCCTTGTATTAGAATTTTTGTTTACTTTTTTATTTTTATGATTTCCAAATATACAAATACGAATGTTCGAAACAAAACAAGATACAAACAAAATACAGCAACCAATACTTACTTAAAAAAAAAAAACACCAAAAAGCTGTTATTCCTTGTTTTAGTGGTGGTGGTGGAGCCTATTTCAGAAATAATTTGTCTTATTCCCTAGCAAATACACAACTCAGGGAATCTTGTCCATAGCTTTTGACTATGGACAAAATTCACTGGATAGATTTTGGTGGCACAACTGTTGTAGAGACCAGTGGAACAATCTTTGAAGGAAGGAAAGAATTCAACATAGATCCATGATATTAGATTACCAAGCTCCCATGCTTATTGTCCTACATCTCACTTATTGGTCCCCATCAGCTTTCTCCTGCATAATCAATTCCCTACCTCAACAATTTTCCTTCTCTGTCTCCTATAGCAGGGTCAGCCTGAAAGTATTATTTTTCCTGAACTCCTTCTATCCTTTCATCTGTGTAGTAACATTATCTCAGGAGACCAATATCTTGAAAACCCTTTCTATGCTGTTCTCTAAGTGTTCCCAGTGCCTCAAAACTGATACTATTCCAGTTTCCATGGAAACCCTTCTGTGCACATTTCTATTATCTTACTTAAAGCTTTCATTAGATTTAACATTTAAATAGGCATTGATTAAAACATGACATTTCCAACGCTCTGAAAAATATTCATTTTGTACAAAATCCCATTATGCAGCACAGACAAACTGTTTGATGGCCAATTTAGTTAATAGAGCTTTTCAGTTGACATTGGATCATATCACAAAATGCGATATTCTTATAATAATGTTAAGTACATCATTCAATACCACACAAGCAGAGGGAAGTCAAAGCGACATTATAGATTGGTTTATCGTGGCGATTGAGGGTAAATTAAGGTAAGGGTTACTGAAGGTAAAGACATTCCTTTAGTCTCTTATCTGAAATCAGACTCCAGATCCTTTTTCTTTTCTTTTCTTTTTTTAAGTTAGAATAGAGGCTAGTGAAGCCATGCCAGAAAATATGGCAGAATGGAATGCTTATGTTCAAGTTTTCATCCCCTCTGGACTAGATATTGGATCCTTTGGAAGTAGAAGAGCTCTTCTTGGGACCTTGTGTGGTCTTTTATACTCCTGGTTATTCTCTGGCCCTTTCTGCACTTATAAGTAGATCCAAATCTACAGGTCTGAATCCTGGACCTCCTATTCCAAACATTAACCTGGATCTACTGTAGACCCATTAAATTGGGTCAACAAGTGAACTAAGGGGCTTGTTCCAGATAATGGAGGTATGCAGATGACACACCTCTATGATCTGAAACTACCGGGGGCTGCTATTCAGCAGGGTAGCCTAGTGCACCACTGAAAACCACCCCATCTAGGCCCCAAGGTTAAGAATGTTTGCTCTTGGCCATCAGGGCTGCGGGGTAGTGGTGGCTATAAAACTCATGCAGACAATTCTAATCCAGCCCACACCTCCAAAAAGGTCTGATCAGTGGTTCCAGTTATTCCAGGTCCACTGATCTGGATTTAATGTGGGTAAGTGCAAAAAAGATCTTTGGCTCCATCCAAGTAGAGCCCAAAGAAGTAAGATATGAGTGGGAGGGTTGGTGCAATGAGTACATGCTCTGACCTTACTATGGCTCTTGGAATGCTGCGCAGAGTGAAATGCCGACTTTATAAGTAGTCCTAAAACTTATATATCCAAGAAAAATCATTCCAATACTTCATTATGCATTTTAATTAAACTTCATTCAGTGTAACACTTGATCTTCGCTCATGGCTTTGGCATGAGTTCTGCCTCAACAGCTCCCATTCTGGCTTGACCATCTGCTGAGATTCTGTGTTCTTTTTCTCTTCTGTACATCCAGTGAAAAGTATGAGAGAGAAATATGTTAGGCTTGTTTTGCTTGTTGATGTGAGTAGTAGTAAAAAGTAGCTACTTTTGCTTACTGGTCCTTGTAGTTTCTCAGTACTTTGGAAGACTACAACTGTGGCCCAAAGAAGGACATCTATTTGCTGTGTGAACAGTGAAAGATAAATGTCCTTTCTGCACCAGCCCTTGTTCTGAGGCCTTTTCACACTACAGCCGGAACGGGCACGCAGGCACACTGGGCTCGCCATTTCAGGAGCCGGCAAGGACGAGGTAGGTGCTGCACGCACGCGCGTGTGTTGCCCTTTAGGCCCGTGCCTGTATGTGTGTGCGTGCCCGTGGGGGTCCCTGTGGGCCCTAGGGGAACTGATCCTGTCCCCTAGAACCTGCAAAAACTGGGGAAGGGACCGTGCCAGGACTGCCCTGGGTCCAGCAGAACCCAATCCAGACAGGCCTAGGAGGGACCTGCATCTGTCAGGGAGGGAGGCGTGTGAACGCTTCCCTCCCTGAACAGCTGCGGAACAGCCGGGAATGGGCCAGAACACGCTGGAAAGGGTGTAGAGCACAATTAAGTGCTCTACACCCAAAACAAGTTGAGGGCACTCTGGGATGGGCTGGGGTGGTTCTGGACAGAACCACCAGCCCAGAGGAGCGAATGCTCAGTTCTGGTGGGTTTTCCACGCATTCCAAAAGGCCTAATCCAAAAAGGCCTCTGGATTATATCCTGGATTAAGGATCTGTCATCTGCATGCTAGTGCAGACTATAGTGGGGCCTGGGCATGACCTGCTGTTGCCTATACCAGCATGGGGATGGTACATCAGCAGAGGGCTGCCCTATGGTGGGGCACCAGAGGGCTCAGGGGAGAAGCATGGCTGGGCACAAATACCAAATCAAGCAATGGATCAGCAGGTGCTTCCCCAGAAAGTTAGAGGTCAGGGCATAGAGCTGCATGGTGGTGGTGTGTGCACAACCTGTACCCAGCACTGAACTTATGGGGTCATGTAAACAGGGCTGAGGTCAGGCAGTGTGAACACAGCTCCATGCCACACCCCCTATCTGTCCAGTACTGCACCTGCTGATCCTTGTGGACAAAATGAAGGATGATCAGGTATTGGGTGTGATTGGAGTTTGTGCATTTTCAGTCCGGCTTCTTAATAAGATGGATTATTTCAGCAAGGTGTGACTATGACCTCAGAGACTGGCTAGGGGCTGGCAAATCAGGTATCATCCACCTACAATATTTATCTTTTTCTGCCCTTGTGTGTTCAATGCACATGTAAGAACCTAAGAGAACCTAAGAGGAGCCCTGCTGGAGCAGGCCACAGCCCATCTAGTCCAGCATCCTGTCACACACAATTGCCCATGGGCATCTCAAGCAGAGATAGGGGCAAACCTTCTCCTGCTCTCAAATCCCAGCAAATGGCCTTAGAAGTATCCTGCTTGTCCCTACGGCCTGAAAGATGTACTTAGACATCCATTCTGGTAGCTATGTCTTAGAATACAGAGGAAATTTTAATTTGGTTTTCATTGCAGCTTGCTCTGAACAAAATTTTCATACTTTTCCCTGCTATTTCATTTTCATTTTCATTATTTTGTCTAAAAAGGCCAAAATCACCAACAAGTTACAAAGCAGAACTAAATTAGACATTTCTTTCACCTATAAAAGAAAAACGCAAAGATATTAAGATCTTCTAAAACAGAAGCATACTGTTGACAACAACAACAAAAAAGCTAGTAATATGGTGCCCAGGGAAAAGCCTCAATTGTATGAAAGCACCAGGTAGTGAGAAAAAACTGACTGTGTTGTTTTTAGAAGTTGCACACAGAATGAGGATTAGCAGAAGTGTTGATTGCTGACAAATCAGCTAGACATATTAAAGAGAAAAACAGTAACCCATTGGCTACAATAAATGGCAGGGCTGTGATACGTTTCAATATAGCCAGCTTGATCTCTTCTGTAATGCCAAGACAGAAGGCAGGATTTCCAAAAGCTACCTTTTGTTAGAAATGATCTTCACTGTCTCCCACCATTTAGAGGTCAGAGTCGTCTTTGTACAAGAATAATGAGTTGTAAGTAATGTCTTCCCTGAGAGTAGAATTTGTGCTTTGTTTTAGCCTAGGCAATAACTATTTAGATTGTGATTTTGAAGGTATGGCAATGGCTTAAATATCCATCTTTCAAGTACGGTTCTTTATGAAGATCACTGTGGGGACTCAAGGTGTCTCCAGACACTATCAAAGCTGTGCAGTGGCTTCTGGTCTGCCAAACTGGCAGATTGGAATCTTTGGCTTCCCTGCGGAGTGGCTTCCCATCCGGCAGACAGGAAACTCCACTGCCCAGCAGTAGCAGTGGAGCATTGTAAGGGTGCCTCCAGACAGGGACTGCTTCTGTCTCCCGCCATTCCCCAACCCACCCTGCAAAATAAAAAGATGCTGGATAGCTGGCATCTTTTTACTGCACCCTTAACAGTATTTACTGCACTCCTACTGCTGGTGACAGAGCTTCCCATCTGGCTGACAGCAAGCAGCTGTGCTGGAAATTCAAAGGTTCTGTTTCTCTACTTTGGAAGACTGGAAGCAGCTCCATCTTCAATGTGGGGGACCAGAAGAAGCTTCACATTTAAATGGAGGCCTGGAAGGAACTTCACATTTAAGGCAGAGCAAGGGGGGCACCCTAAGGTAAGTGGGCACTTGAGTGCTAGTCAACTTTACCCATTCCCTCCCCCTGGGATTGAACAGCGAATCCCCACAGCAAGCTTATTTCACTTTCCCTAAACCGAAATAATAGAACCGGATGCAAACGCGAATTTGCCTGTTCCCATTACTTTTAACTTAATCGCGTTGGATCCGGATTCTGAGGATTGTACGTGGCGTACGTGACTCAAGGTGGGACTCAAGTGGCCACTTTTTAAAAGCTGCTTTTCGGGGCTGTCCTGCCCTCTTCCTCCTGGCATGGACACGCCACCCATAAGGGACCCCTTCACCGAGCCCATCTGGATGGCTGGGTGGCTGCCACTTCCATGGATGGAGGAAAAATGGCAGCGGGCAGCCAGCCAGCAATTCTTTCCCCTCCTCTCCCCATTACTCAGGGCACACAGCAGCAGCAGCAACTAAAGCCTCTTTGTTTTAAACATTCACATTCAGCTGCTTTCATCCCTTTTCCTTTCTAGTCAGAACTCCAAAGAGATAGAATTGTGCAAAATTGCAACATCGTTATTCCAACCATTAAGGTGTGAAGTGGTTCTAACGCTACAGTGTAGCGATCCCTGTTAAGTGGGTTTTTACACTGAAATCACTTTCTTTGGAAGCAAGCTATTGGGGGAGGGAAACCCTAAACATGGATTCTCATCTCTTAAAATGGTACTGTCCACACAGTAAAAAATGTAAAACGTTTCAAGCACACGATCCAGAGTGAGACCTGTTGAAATCAGGATTGAGATTCACCACGCTTTGGGGTGGTTTAACACAGGAAAAGCGTGTTAAGCCAAACTGCCGTGTGGACTCCAAGGACTGAAAACTTTTTGAATCCGAGATAAGGTTGCCGTGAAGACACGGCCGAATACTCACTTTATTTGATCCTCGGACCCGGTCCTCCTCTGGGCATCTGAAGTAACATTGCATGGAAACCACCTTGGTTGCCCTGGTTGATGATCTCCTCTGGCAGAAAGACAGGGGAAATGCTACCCTGCTGCTTCTCCTGGATCTCTCAGTGGCTTTTGATACCATTGACCACGGTATCCTTCTGGAGAGGCTACGGAGTTTAGGAGTTGGAGGCAGTGCTTGGCATTGGTTCCGCTCCTGTCTCCAGAGCCGTTCTCAGATAGTGGTGATGGGGGAGACAGACTCGACACCCTGGGAACTCACTTGTGGGGTTCCTCAGGGGTCAATCTTATCTCCCATGTTATTTAATATCTACATGAAGCCACTGGGAGAGATCATCAGGAGATTTGGAGTAAGGTGTCATCAGTATGCAGATGATACCCAGCTCTATCTCTCTGTGCCATCTGAATCAGGAGAGGTGGTTGAAGTGCTGGACAGGTGCCTGGAAGTGGTAATGGGCTGGATGAGGGCCAATAAATTGAAACTGAATCCAGACAAGACAGAGGTGCTGTGTGTTACAGTCTCTTGGGTCCAAGTAGTTGGGAAATATCTTGTCCTTGATGGAGTTGCAATACCCGGGAAGGGACAGATACGAAATTTGGGTGTTCTCCAGGACTATGCGCTAACACTTGAAGCTCAGGTGGAGGCCATGGCCAGGAGTGCCTACTCCCAACTACGATTGTTGCATCAACTGACACCTTTTTTGGACACAGATGACCTGGCCACAGTTATCAATGCTCTGATAGCCTCCAGGTTGGACTACTGTAATGCATTCTACATGGGGCTTCCCTTGAAGATGGTTCAGAAGTTGCAGCTGGTGCAAAATGCAGCCGCCAGAGTGCTGACCAGAACAACTAGCGGACACATATCACTGGTTGCCAATTCACTGCAGAGCCCAATTCCAGGTCTAACTCTGACTTATAAAGCCCTAAATGACTTGGGCTTCAGATATCTAAAGGACCGCCTTCTCCTATATCGACCTGCCTGCGTCTTAAGATCTGGGGAGGAGGCCCTCCTGGTTATCCCACCGCCTTCAGCAGCTAGGCGGGTGGGCACCCGGGAGAGGGCCTTCTCGGTAGTGGCCCCCAGGCTGTGGAATGGTCTCCCCCTGGAAGTGCGCCAGGCCCCTTCTCTGTTTATGTTCAGGAAGGCGGTGAAGACGTACCTCTTCACTCAGGCCTTTGGTTAAATGCTCCCTCCGCTTCCCCCATTACAGACTGTACTGATTTTAAACTGTTTTTGTATCATTTTTTTAAAAAATTATTATTATTATGCTGGATTTTTAAACTTTGTACTGGTTTTGGTATTGCTTTATACAGTTTTGATATGCTTGTTTTTAAATGTTGTGAGCTGCCCAGAGACCCTTGGGTATGGGGCGGGATATAAATATAAATAAATAAATAAACATTGGTTACGACGTGGAGCTCCACATCGATTTCGGCTCCACACCTAACCAGTGGTTAGTGCACTTCTGGGGAGGGAGCGCATGCTTGTAGGCTGTAACAGACTACTCAAAGTGTATATTCTCTTCCCCAAATGTCCACTAATTATTGACCAGAGTCTGTAGTGCAAAAAAGCCTTTGGTTGCCCCTGCCTGAGTCTCTTGCTTGCTTCTGTCTCCACTCCCTTAAAGGGTCTAAAGTAAAAATGAGCTTCAGATACAGGAAAAAGCTTTAAGAGATGCTGAATGGATGACCTGCCTTTCAATAGCATACTGCGGGGGGCTTTCTGTACGCCTTTATGGGCTAAAATGAAGGACCATCTGGCACCTCTCTCTCCTGGGTGCTGGAAGGAAATTTAAACCTCCTTTAAAGTGCTGTTCATTTTCCCGCAATGTCCCTCAAGGTGCCTGGTTTCTCACTCTGCCATTTGTGCATTGCAGGATCTAAGGAGAGGTGCTTAAAAGCTACTCTCTGGGATTGCCCATACTGTCTGATAAAAAATGCACCATATAGAGTTAGCCACCTTCTATTGGACATAGATACATACTTATCATTTGTCAATGCAATCTAAATACAGGTTTTATTTTTCCTATAGAGGTGGGTGGAACCCAGGGGAAGCAAAATGAATTAATTGTTCAATGTACAAAGTTATATGAGAATGAACCTAAAATAGTTTCTTTTGCAGTAAACAGACATCAAGGTCTTCACTCCTCAAAATATGTTTTCTATCCTAAAGGATTCTTCATTTTAGCAAACTATAATTTTGTGCACTGCGTGTAGGGTGGATGTTAATTATATTTGTGGAGTCCTAATGGTGAATCAGGAGGTATCGGTCTGAATACAACCTGCTTGCCAGTTTGAACCATTATAGATCTTTGTTTAGCAGAGGATGGTTACTTTTGAACTGCCTTGCTCACACACAAAAGAGGGCCACTTCTGTGCTGCTTTCCACCCAGCCCTTTCAGAGAGGGGCACTCAGAGTTTCACATTGCATGCGCTTCCTTCATTCCATAGGCAAGAAATGCCCATCAGAGGAATGGGCTGTGGTTAGAATGAGTCAGCTTGCTCTACACTTTGCTGGGGTGGTGGTGGTCCCCCTCCCACCTATCTTGTCTTGGGGTAAGAATTAAATTCAGAACATGGCACCGCACCCCAAACCCCCCTTTTCGGTCATTTTCCCTTAAAGCAAGAAGGGGAAGGGGAAAGAGGAGACAGGAACATAATTTCTGTTCTCCCCTTTAATCCTTCCTCTTGCCTTCTTCGGTTCATGCTAATGTGATGGATGTGGAATGTTTAAAGCCATCGATGTTCCTGCCACCATCACAAAACAGCACAAGATACAACAGTGATATGAACACATATACGAACCTTTCTGAAAACTTCATTCCCAGATGCCTCCTCTCTTAATTCTGTGGCCACACCCAAGTTTTCAGATGATCTCGGGCAGGCCCAGGGATCACACTCCCAAATGCCCTTCCTATTTTTTCCCTGATCTGTGCCGCCAAAATTGGACCTATCCTGTAATCAGACAATCCCAGCCCTGAGACGGTTTTTGCTCCTTAGTCCATTTAATTTTTCCAGGTTTTCCCTGTGTCATACTATATATTGTAAGGATCAAATGGTTACAAATTGTTTCAAGAAGACATGAAACATTAAGATGCTATAGTGCAGAAAACTGGGTTGATACTTAGCACATAACAACGATCTAGTTCTTACTCTGTTACAGAATTTACTTAAGGGTTTAAGCCATTCATATAGCATGGGCAGTTGTGATGCTAAGAACTGATGTTGAGAGATTTCTGGCATTTTTCCTAACACCAAGGACCCTTTCTAGCATTGCTAAAATCTGACTATAAGCTGCTTGAAAAATACAGTGTGGTAGGAAATAAAAATATTGGCCATGCCAACATATTTTTGGGTATTGTTATGATTCACCCTGGGACCTCTTGGCGAAGGTGGGATATAAATATTTAAAGAAAGAAAGAAACAACCTTGTATATGCAATGGTCAATTTAAATGAGATCAGTGCGGCTTATTCACAGATGTGTCCATAAGCCAAGAGTCTAACATAGAGCATTGCCCCACAAGTTGGGATCATGAGGGCAGTGTAAGAAGGTGTAAGAAGGTGCAAGGCATTGGTGAATGCATCAAGCTGATATTCAGGGAGATGAAAGGGAGGCTTTTAATTAGCACTCTCATGAAACTGTTCCATGGGCTACAGTAGCAGCTGGTCTTCTAGTTATCTCTGAAGTCAGAAAACTGTGATAAATGGAATTTAGATCCATAATACATCAAGTCCCCATTGGCTTTAGAGACAACCCACAAATCTCCAGTAAGCTTCACCCCCTGTACTCAGACACTGGGCACACAGACAGTGTGTGGTCCTCATGTTCCCAAGCCTTATATTATTATTATTTATTATTTTTATTTCTATCCTGCCCTATACCCAAAGGCCTTCTCTGGTCCACCCTTTATAGCACAGAAAGTTCAGGAGAGGGGGGAGGGGCAGAATAGTGTGCGAAGAATCCCACCTCGAAGCCATCTCTAAGCCACCTCAGAGTCATCTCAAAAATGCTGTTGTTGTTGTATCTGATCACATCCTAAGAGAAACATAAAGGGGACTTGTGCATGTGTGCTGTGTGTTTATTTCTAAGGGAGAATTGTAGTCATTCTTGACTTTTTTTGTGCTTAAATCAGTCTCAAAACTACTTGCACGGTCTGGAAAATATGGAAATTTTGGGCTTTCAGTCAACAGACTGTTACTCCTTCTGGAGGAATTATGCCCTGATCTAGGCTTGCACAACATGTTGCTGCTTCCTCAGATGGCATGCCAATGATACATTCCCAGCAGTCAGGTGCCTAGAGTAGCAGACTCCAAGCTAGCACACAGTGCTGGTACGCATCAAATGTGTAGGTACATCAGGTACTGAATTTATCATCCAACTTTTCTTAATTGGCTGGTACAGTACCAGCTTGCTCGCTTTCTTTTTATTATTTGCTTTTGGCAGGAGATCTGACAGCTTCTGCTAATATGTACTGATACTTCAAATTCCTTACTACAGTCCTATTTTGAAGCTGGATTTGCTAGATGTCTTAAAAAGATATGCATAACATTGCAAATGTATGTAATGGATGGAAGAACTGGCTTCTAGATGTCATGGAAATGTACAGATTTTGGTGATAATTAAAAGAGAAGGTGGGGGTAAGATTCAGGTATTTGGTAGGGTGCTGTGCCAAGAACTACTTGAGACATATAGTTCGACATGGTGATTTCTGATAACCACCCAGAAAGCAGTAAGCACCTCACATAAAATTGCTTACATAAAACAAAATATATAGACAAGGTGCATGCTGGTTGACAATTGCTCTAGAGATCTTACCAGTTGTTAGTTGCACTGGCTATAATGGATGCCTCAGTACCAAGATATACCATGTTTTTGCACAGTGTGGGCTATCTGGCACCACACTAGGCCATGCCAAGTAGTCTGGACCATGCTGCACTGGGACTAGCCCAGATATCTGAACACTGGATACCTGGGCAGCCATTGCAGCTGGCTCCAAAGGCTTGGTCAGCCCTTGGAACCAACTCTGGGTCCTCCAAGGACTGGTTCAAAGTTTCCAGGAGGGTCCTTCATGGCAGTGTGCCATTTCCAGTGGCGCCTCTGGTGACAGTTCCTGGAATACCTCTGAAAAGGGTCCTTCATTACATTCTAGCCTATGGAAGCAGGCCATTCACATTAGGGATGTGCACAAATATTCATAGCATACAAAATTCGATTGAATTCATTCAAATTTGGACATTCGAATTTGAATCAAATATCCACACATTTGAATTTTAACATTTGAACAAATTTTGATTGTTTCAAAATCTTCATCCGAATTATTCGGACATTCGTATGTCTATGGATACGTACGCATCTCATACATATCTGTCCACATCTTACTCACATGCGCATTTTTACAGGTAAGTATGGGACGAAAACGGGATGCATACAGGATAAAAATGGGATGCGTACAGATGCTACAGGATGCATACAGATGCGTACGGACACATGCAAATGTTGTTGACATTCGTATATGCAAATACAGATTGAACATTTGCACAAATATATTCAAATGTATTGAAATAGAATCAAGTGTGGATACATTGGAATAGATTCATATTTCTGGATATTTAATTTGAAGCGAATCCCAAAAATTGCATTTGTACACATTCCTAATTCACATGTATCCACACAGTCTGGGATACAAGCTCTGAGATGGCTGTACACTTCATTATTGAAATCTACCTGAAACCAGTAGAGGGCACCATTTTGGATGCCACAGCAGTTTATGTCCCATCCTAGCCCAGCTAATGCCCCATATGGAAAGGGTCTTATAAATCCAGTAAGTCCAGCCTTCTTTGCCTGTACACAGACATGTTGCAGAATCAGCTGCCTTTATGTGAAGCAAAAAAGCATCTCAAAAGAGGCACTAGAGGATGACACTTGGGTTCTCATGTTTTCTAGCCTAGGTGGCATTTACATTCAATATTAAATGGGGGGGAGAGAGTACCTCTAAGGCAGCATAGAGATGGATGGAGGGTGGGAATGCTTACTAGACCCCCCCTTCTCCTGAACAGTGTAGGCTAAAAAAAAAAAAATGTAGATTTGAAACAGGATGAAAACACAATGCTATCACCTCTAATGCACTTTTTAGGTGCTTTTTTGCTAGGTGAGTGGAAAGGGGCTAACTGGCAGGTGGACCTGAGAACCATCTCTAAGCAATTTCTAAGCCACCAAAGAGTTGCTTTTTTTAAAAAAAAACCCTATATGTGAACACAGCTAAAGACACCATCACGTGGGGAGACCATCACGTGGGTCTCACCACCAAAGAAAAGTCTGATGACATGAAGAATCAACTAGGTTTTCAGAGCATGCAAAATGCAATCTGGCTCCCATCTGCACAAAAACTGTAAAGCTGTGTGTAAAACTCACTAGTTGAGTTTGAGATGACTACATGGACACATCTATTTCATTTTTTTTGGGGGGGGGAACGTTGCCAAGAGGTTTGTCACTGCCTGATTCTGGCATGTAAATTGACTTTCCAATCTAGAGTAGAATATACGTGGTGCAATTGTGGCACCACGTGGATGCCTTGATGTTGTAGGGTCTGCACATGCCTATACCCTCATGGCACAACCCGACATTCATCCAGCACATTTTCTGGCCTAAGCACTCCTAAGAGCACTATAAAGGTAAAGCAAGAGTAAACACGAACTGTGACAGTGCCAATCCCACTCTTCTGTCACACCACTACTACCACGATCTGGAGACTTAATAGTATGCTTTCTTTAGGCCAGATAATGTAGGCCCATTTTCACAAGCATATGGGCCATGTGGGGGCATGGGAAAGTGGCAGCAGTGGCAGCATTGACACCAAGAGGTGTCAGCAGTATACAGGGGCACAGGAGACTGGTAGCTCAGATCATCAGACGATCCTGTGCACTTTTCCATTTTTCAGATCTGGCTTTCAGCTAGCCTCATTTAGCTGGAGTAGACCAATGGAACAACTCAACACAAGATACCCATTTATCAGGCTGCTATTAAATAAGTGGATATGTGTAAATCACAGGCCCTTTCTTCACTTTCCTCCTTTTATTCCAGATCAGTGTGTCCAGAATAACCCATTCCACTGATTTGGACTCTAGAGAGACGTGAGTAGAATTTGCACACCTCTCACGTTCTGGGTCAGGGCCTTGGTCCTTCTGATGGACCCAATTAAACAGGTTCACCAGAGATTTGGATTAAGGGCCTCTTAATCCATATCAGGCTCTGTCTAATGTAGACAGAGACAGATCACCAAGGAGCAAGGCCTTGGTCCACATTAATTTGTGGATGGGAGGCTCAGAATGTGGAGTACCTGGATCTTTAATCCAGATTAAGGGTCAGTTCAAAAAGTATCATGATTTCCTTTCCTGTTTCGAGTTGCCTATCATGTAACATAAGTTTGGAAGGGCATAAAACTAAAAGACCTAAGTCTTACCTGGACCCGTAGACTTATTTATTCATTCATTTGCATTTCTATCCCGCCCTAAACCTCAGGGTTTCTAGGGATGTGCACAATTTTATCCCCCATTCACTTAGCATTGAAGTGAATTGGATGGAAATATGCATTCCTGCAAATGGAGCCACTTCAAATTCGCTAGGTTTTCAATTCGCATCAAATGTTTTTCAATCCCTGCTGCCACCAAGTTTCACCTCTGAATCTGCTCCAAATTCACTCCAAATCTACTCTGGAGGCAACCGGGCAGCTGCTTTGCCAGCAAATGTAACAAAGCTTTGAACAAAAGCACAAAAACTTCCACTCTGCATGCAAAAGTCACTCTTCAAATATATCCAATACTCAGTCCAAATGCAAAGTTTCAAACATTCGCAGTTCGTACCAATTGCGAAGGGGATGAATGTTTTCTGCCGTTTCCTAAAGTTCTCAAAAATATAAAATGAACCCACTAAAAACCATAACAGTGTTTGAATGAGGGATGGGATGCTGTTTCTTCAGCCCAAAGGCCAGTGTAGATAGGTGCCTCACCTGACCACTGTGGTAGCAGATTTGAAACTTCAGGAAGAATGTCTGTGTGGTCAGGGAAGCATACTAGGTGCCACTACCCTACATCCAAAAGCAACCTGTCTCACAAGCGCAATGCACCTTGCTTTCATGCTGGCAAACTCTCTCTCCCCACCACTCCCCGGTATCTTCCCACTGGGAACAAATGTAATTCTCCATGATACCAGATTGAAAGAACAATTAATATATATGTACCGGAAGGAAAAAAAACTTCTCCCAATGTATTTTTGGCCATCTGACTCTGTCTGAGATGTTTGTTCCCATTCTTTCTTCTTTCCAGTGACACAACCCAGAATCCACTTAATTAATTTGTTGAGGAAATATGTCACAATGGAATTTAGTCAGACTGATTAAAGTATGTTAATACATTTTCCAGCTTGAGGTTCCTAGTCCCAGTGCTCTACACATGACCTTTCTTCATTAGTAAGTACACAACAATGTATAAGTATCCATCTATGCCACAGGATATTGTATTTAGGATCAGCAAGGGGAGTTTGATGGGGAACTAATACAGACTGCAGTTCCTGCCTGCCTGTGTTTCTTTTAAGTTGATTGTTGACATCCTGAATGGTCCCTTGACTAACAAAGAGACTCATTGCTCTCCAAGTCCTGGTTATGGTAGGGTTCCTGATGAGCAGGTCCCCCAAGATGGTGTTCTGCTCTGTTGATTCTAGCAGTATAGCTGGGAAGTTCCCTGCTCTAGGTATTTCATCCCTTCATTGGGATGAGTGGATTGGTTTTGGTGGGGCTAAAGTCTTTGGAGGCAAGTGGAACTCAAATCTGAAATATCAGGATGACATCTTCCTTCCTTCCTTCCTTCCTTCCTTCCTTCCTTCCTTCCTTCCTTCCTTCCTTCCTTCCTTCCTTCCTTCCTTCCTTCCTTCCTTCCTTCCTTCCTTCCTTCCAAAAGTGCAAAGAGTCAGAAGTAGTCTTGTGCTTCATGGAGAAGAAACGAAAATTATAGAGATCAATGAAGCCACATGTAAAATCCTTCTTATTCTATAAACAGATTTATAGCCTTTCTCATGTGGATTTGCTCATCATAGGGGATAATGAAGATTGGAAAGAAATATAAGAACATTGTTGGGGGGAAAAAAAGTTAATTCAACCTTGATGAAAAAATGGAGCAGTCAAACATGACAAACATCAAACTGCTGTTTGTCATTGCATGACCAATTGAAGTATATGGTTGGAAAGATGATGGAAACCATTGGGATGGTACTGGAAAAGGCAAGAATAGGAAGAAACTGATGGAATATGGAACGAAAAGAAACCTGACACTATAGGCCTTTTTACACTGGGCTATATTGTGAATTATATCCCACAATAAAGGTTTGCTTTATGCTTGCTGGTATAGACTATGGCAGGCCTTAACTACGGGACTGTTGCAGTCTGCACTAGCAGACAGCAGGCCCCTGTTCTGGAATATAATTTAGAATAAGGCCCAGAGCAGAAAGGGGAGACAGTGAACTTACCCAAGGGGAAGAACTGAATTGCAGGGCATTACACTACTGTGGATTGACACACACACACACACACACACACACACACACACACCGCCCGCCAAAAAAAATTATTGGGATGGGACAGGGAGTTCTGTTATTTAAGCCAGGTCTTTTTTTTTTTTTTTTGCTCTTTGTGTTTTCCTTGATTTATTTCTTACAGCTGTGGTTCAAATATTTATGGCAGAATCTTCATGGAAGGGATAGATTCATTTCCCCACAAATGAAGAGAAGTGCAGTGCTTGTATCACTCTTTTTTATGCAGGAGCATAGTGCTTGTATGTCAACCGCTGTCCTGCTCATCAAGATCGGGGATTTCTTGCTGTGATCTTGACAACGGGGAGCTGCTCCTCACCTATCAAGACCACAGTTGGGGAATCCCAGTATTTGATCTTGAGGGCTGGAGGGAGTATCAGTGAGGCCACTGAGGAGACAGGTAGGTCTCTTCTCGTGGCAGCAGTGGTGGAACAATAGCAACAAGGCCACCAACAAGAATGAGAAAGAGCTCACAAGAGCTTTCTTCTGCTTTGCTTGTTCAGTTGCCGTAAGGGGTAGTTACGGTGGCCCAGAGTGGGAAAAGGTGTAGGTCCAGTGCACCAAATATGCCATGAGAAGAAGAGTTGGCTTTTCTACCCCAATTTTTTCATCCGTTTAAGGGGACTCAAAGTGGCTGACAAAGCATTTCTATTCTTCTCCTCACAATAGAACACCCTGTGAGGTAGGTGGGGCTGTGAGAGCTCAGAAGAGAGCTGTGACTAGCCCAAGGTCACCCAGCTGGCTTCATGGGGGAGGTCAGAATCGAACCCGGTATTCCCAGACAAGAGTCCAGCTCCCTAACCACTAGACCAATGTGGTTAGTCATGTGAGGGGTCAAAGTCATGTGCCATGTGGATTCTACCTGTGTTGTTGCTGTTTTTAAGTGTCACCAAGCAGGGTTTGACTCCTGGTGATTATGTGGAGAAATGCTCAGCATTGTAACAGTTTATGCCATACAGTATCCACCTTGCAATAAGGATGTTTCTTTTTGGAACTGTATCTTTTGAAAACAGTATCTTAATTAATGCTTAAGACAGGGTTTCCCAAACTATGGGTCGCGACCCACTGGTGGGTCACGAGCGAATATTGAGTGGGCCCTGCCTGTAGAACGACACACCAACCGACCCAGCCTTTATTCATATTGGTAACGGTTAAATTTCCTAGAGGTGGGTCCCGAGTTGGTAAACTTAAATTAGATGGGTCGTAGCCCAGACAACTTTGGGAACCACTGGCTTAAGATATACTTGCATTGAAACATACATTTGTCTTAGAAAGGTTTTTTGACTTGAGGAAGGAGGCTGAGAGTGGAGGAAGGGAGGCATAAATAGGGAGATGATTTGTATTTGGACTGGAACAATGAAGATCTCTTTCAAAAAGGAAAAATACAGGAAACCTGCTATTATTTGCATTTCATCACTTTAAAAAGGAGGAAAACAAGTGTACTTGGTCAAAGGAAGAATTTAAGTATGTGCTGCTCAGGATCAAAGTGGTGGCGGTGGTGAGATGCATTTGAAAAGGTTGGGAGATTTCTCCGCCCCTAGCAAGAAATCATTGAAACAAAACTTCAGCAGCACTTTCATGGTAGACCAGAATGGCCCTGCAGAAGTGCTAAGATCTCATCCATCACATCAGTTGTGTGCTTCATTTTAAGGTTTACTGTTTTAACTTCTAAGTCCTTAACAATACAAAGCAAGATGATGGCTTTTATTTTTTACTTATTTACATTTTTATTTTGCCCTATACCTGAAGGTCTCTGGGTGGGTAACAACATTTAAAAACAAACACCATTAAAACAACAACACTATGTATAAAAATTAATAGCATCTGCAAATGGGGAGAGAGAGAGAGAGAGAAAGAAAGAAAGAAAGAAAGAAAGAAAGAAAGAAAGAAAGAAAGCTGGTTGTCTTTGACAACAATGGCACATTCCTCAAAAAGAGGTGGGGGGGAGACAACCTTGAGTGGACTTTTTTTTTAATGCTTTTTAAAAGAATAATACAGAAGGTGTTTACAACTGCCTTTTTTGATGTAACTCCAGGGATTCAGCTTGGGTCCTTCTTCACACAAGGAAGACACTCTGGTCCGTTCTGCACTTACCTGCATTTGGTGAGAACCAGTGGGTCTGGAAGAGCCCAGCCCACGAACTCCAGCCATGGGAAGGCCTGGGTGGGATCAGTCTACACCATAGCTGCACCCCAACGCCTCCAACGGCTGGGAATAAAAGTCTTGAAGACCTGAGGCCTTGGAGGGATGCATTTCAGCAGACATCTCTATGACGTGCCTGGGGTGTGGAGTACTTTTTGACAAGCATGTCATGGAAAACAGAGATGCAGAGCCCGAGACCCTTGTAAGTGGAATCACAGCCATTGTTTATTCACCCACCATTAACCTACGATAGTTTATAGTTTTGCATAGGAAAGCTCAGAAATTCTCAGAGAAACTAGACCTGAAACTGGTACAGACTTGATCTCACAGTGTATTTCAGGTAACAGTTGTGATTGATCCATCTTTAAACATGTTTGGTTTTTAAACTACTATTGTTTTCTTCCTTTTCCTAATAGGTTTAATAGTGAAGACAGTTTACGATTACTTCTTGTTCCTATGCATCTGATATAGGAAGTTGTGAGTCAAAAATATCACATATGGAGAGTTTTTACAATGCTTCTCTTCATTGATTTTCTGCAGGAATGACGTTAAGCTGCAGCTACGTTAAAAGACCTGCTGAACCCTGGGTGTCACCAGATATGGGTAGAAACATACAATTTTCCCATGACTATACTAGGAATGCTGCACACTTGTCTAACATTTACAATACAGTCCCAAGTTAGTTGACTGAAAATCCAAAACATTGGTATTATGAAAAATCTAGCACTGATGCTGGGTTTTCCGTAATAGTAATTCCCTTTCTGTGGTTGGCGGCTCTTTGTGTTACTGTCCCTAATCAAAATACCAGGGCAGATACAAAACGAAGTGGGCAGGTGCTTGTCTGATATCTAGGTATTTCTATCAGGAACATTGATTGAAGGACCACCAGACAGAGGTAAGAAGCCAGGACAGGCTCCTCCCTTCTGGTAAGTGTGGTGAGAGGTAATTATGGGTTTTAAAGAAGAGGCTACAATTTCCTCTTCCTGTCTGAGGGCACCCCCAGATCGGTGCTCCAAGAGGTTGAGTCTTGTTCACCTGACAGCAATTATCCAATCAAATCTCTGATATACAGGATACAGCAGTATAGGAAAAACTCACAGCCTATAGCTGAAGCCATCCTCTAGTAAAGGCCAGCTCTGACCACATAGGTACATGGAAGGATCTGTGTAGTTTTCTCGGTAAACCACTTCTTTATATTTGCCATTACTTTCTTCCAGGAAAATACCAGAATCTGAATCCACAGTTCTCTGCTTTCCAGGAGGTTGTTTTACTGCTGCTCTTTGGTGCTTAAAATAGGAGATGCTCTAATTTAAAGAGTTACATGTTCCATACAAAGGGTCCCAGGCTCAACAGTTCTTCCATTTCCAGTTCTCATGGCCACAAAGCATTAGGTTAAGATTCCAATACCTTGTAGGGCTGTTGCCAGTATGAACAGAAATCATTCCTGGTGGAGAAGCTGCCTGGGATATATGGCACAAGAATGCTGCCTATGTTTATTTTCTCACTCTGAGAATTTGCTTTTTGGAGGTGGCTTCACTGAAAAAAACAAAACTACATTGCACTGAAATTCTAAAATGGGTTGTAGGATCAGACCAACCAAACATGTGTTTTGCAGCCTGCTTTTCTGCATGCATCTGAAAAGTAAACTGCAAAGGCAGGTGGCATTTTAAAGCAGAATAAAAAAGTTTCTTTGTTATGCTGTAGAACAATGGGGCTTTCGAAAGGAGACAGTGGGCATGCCTATGGGCTGTGTAAAAGAAAGAGGAGGCAATCAGACACCAGTAATCTCTTCTGTTTCTCCTTGATATACTCTATGGTAACCGCCAGAGATAGCCCAATTATTTATGTGACACAGAAATAAACAAATGTTTTACACTGATTTACTAAAGCTGGGCTGGCGATAATAAAACCATCAATAGTCCATAAAGGACTTTAAAAGGTTTGAAGGTACTTCATTGCTGCAATCAGTGTGAAGCTGTTTCCTTTGCTGTTAACAGATTTTATGGCAAACCTTTGAAGAATGCTCCAGAGCTTATCAGTGCAACAGTTCTATCTGCTGCGTGTAAAATAAAACAAGAACAAACAGAAAAAAACTTTCAAGTTCTGGCCCATGGTTACGAATGGAGTCAGGCCAAGCAAAGAGGTTTCATCCACTATTAAAGGAGAAAAAGCTCGATCAATTTCAAGGGATCAACATCTGTTTACACTAACGTTCAGTTCTAAAGCGTCTCTCTTTTGGCAGACCTAACAGATGTAAACTCCTGGTCCAGGGGTTGCTAACCTCTTAGGGTCAAACGTAGATTTTGGAGGCAAGCTGCAGAAACTGTTTTTCCTGGGCTCGAAATTATGCAGCACCAGGAAATCCTCAGGGCACCACTGAACTTCTTCTATCCATCTCTGCTAAGGAATGCAGACCCTGCAAACCTGTAATTCACTTCTGCTGAGCTGAAGGTGCTTAGAGTCCCCTTTAAGCTTCTAAGGAAGGGGTAGTAGTGGGTTTCCTGGCAGGTAAAGAATGCCTCTGTGAACACAGTAGCACCTTTTTTTATCATTGCTTCCTGTATTCCACAGCTGATTCATTCATCACGTAAGGAAGATTGAAAGCACAAAGCCTTTTCACATACTAAATTCTGATGTATATTTCAGTAGATGAAGTAACGGGATCCTGAGAAAAAAGTGAAGACTGTAATATTTCAGGTTGTGCAACAGTAATAGAAATAGTATCATTTGGAAGGCATAAGATTATCAAGCCCATTTCTCCAATCCAAGCAGAAGAAATAATTTTTTTTCACATTAAATATCCATGAAACATTCCGTGATAAAGGTTGCATCCTTATGACGAGAACAGGTGAGAGCCCCAGAGGCATAGTGACTGCCTGTCGCCACCCCCAGCTTCCAGATTAGCGGATTAAATCCACAAATATATATATAGTTTACCTGCTGTGAAGTGACAAGCCCTTCTCCCCACTCCCAACAGAGGTCTGCAGCTTCCTTCTTGGCGGCTGCCAGACTTCTGTGGCACGTGCGGTGAGGTGTGCATCAGGTGGGAAGGGGCAGCCAATGGGAGGTGAACTGCAGGCTCAGCTCTTAGTGTCTGTCTCGCAGGGCAGCAGGAAACTTCGAATTTATCCTATACTGCGGAGCGAGTGTTGATCATTCCTCAGTAAGTAAATTCGCAGTACTGGCGGCGTATGCAGTACTGGGCATCAGGTGTGATGACTGCGCCTCAGCTGCGCATTCTGATGCGTAGCTTTCTTAAGTCTGGACACACCCTCACTTTCAAGATGGGAATCCATCTTGGGAGGTGACCTAAGCACAGTCTGTTTGTGCTCTTGACCCACCACCACTGTATAGAGAGAGGCTGGGAACAGGAGCAACTTACTGGAGCTATCTTCTGCTTGGCATGATTTGACACTGGACAGAAAATGGCCAGCTTCTAAAAGCCATTTCCTGATGGGTGCTAAACCATATGAAGAGCACATAAGGGATAAATATATTTTAGCAGTTGTTTTGGATTCTGTTCTAAGGCAATTCTTAAATGTCTCGGGACATTTTAAAACAACAGACCTTCAACTAAAATCTAAACTGATACACTGTACTCCAGGAATTCTTAAGCTATGTTCCAAAGTCCCTATAAAGCTAAAATAAACAGACCATAATTTCAAAGGTGATTTTTGCCCTGTGCCCCATAAAACTGTGTCATATCAGCACAGGACTCTATAATCTGAAAAGGTTTAAGAACTGATTACTTGAGTGCTCACCCACACTTTAGCTTCAGTCACATATACCTGTTTTCAGGATCTGCAGGAGAGACCCAGCAGGTGCTCTTCCGCCATCTCTAAACCAATTTATTATAAAAACATAAGAAGAGCCCTGCTGGATCAGGCCATTTCTCATCTACTGTAGTCCAGCATCCTCTCTCACATGGTGGCCCACCAATTGCTTATGGGCATCTCAAGCAGAAGATAAAGGCAAAAACTTTACCTGCTCTCAAATCCCTGGGTGCTTCCGCATTTGCCGCTGAAAAACAGATCTAATTCTCGGCGATCTGACCTCCCAAGGATCCGTCCCTATTTCAGACAGATCTGAAGAGCCCTCATGCATCCACACACACACAGGGAGGCCGGATCAGGCAGCCGGATCGCCTGGGTGCTACACGGAAGCCGCAGCATCCATTCCAAAGGGCATCCGGCCTCCCACAGCGCCGATGCTGCCCCTGGAGCCACAGGACTGGAGCAGGCAGTTGCCAGTCACTGCGCATTTCCGGCAGCGCGAGGGCAGAAGGAGGCAAATTGGCCTGCTTCCGCTCTCCCCAAGATGGTGGCTGCAGGGACATCCGTCCCTTCACCTGTCCATGTGCAGACGCGTCCTGCTTCCGACCAGATCAAGGCGAAGGAACAGAATGAAGACCTAATTTGCAAGGTCTTCACGAAGAACGGATTCTTCAGTGGCAAGACCCAGTTAAGGTCGGTCTTGTGTGGAAGCGGCCGCCAGGAAGAGTCCTGGATCTGGCCTCCTGTGCAGAAGGTAAGTTCTTACGTGTCATTAATGTGTCCTGTATGTCTATATCTGTTTTAACGGCCTGTGCGGAAGCACACCCTGAAAATGGCTGCTTCCTAGATCAGCTTCAGCATTGCCAATGATGCTGTTGGGTGGCTGTTTTCTCAGGGTGAATTCAAACTTGGCCCAGTAGTTTATGCAGGGAATGCTCCTAGACGGAGCATCTACACTTGAAGGAGCCAGTTCTTTACCAGAAAATGGCTCCTTCCATGTGATAGCTTTCCCTGCATGAACTGCACATGGTGCAGGTTTAAGGGTACCAAACATGCACTGACCTTGCATTAGCACCAGAGCTGGTAAGGCTCCGGATGCAACCGCTGTAGCTCTTCCGGGTTCTGGAAGGGCATGTGATGTGCTGTGCAGGTATGCTACATGGTTGCCCCAGTTACGGCACCACACACGAGTGCAGGAGGCAGTGCAGGCAAGCAAAAAGAGTGGTGTCTGGATACCCATCCACACTTGTGGTAAGTGTCTGGATGGGTTAGGGGAGGGTTAGTATGTTCTAAGGGGATTGCGATACCTGAAGCACAGGTATCATTTTGCAGAATGGCAATGCATTTAATATGCTAACTTAATAAATAACATCTCAAGTAGGAGAGGTGGTAAATTATTTGACTGAAACCTTTGTTCCAAAGGGTAAGGGTGGCCAAAACATTACTGAAACTGACACCTTAATACTAACTGAAGCCAGTGTTATGTGCTAATCACTTGTAAAATGTGTCCAAGACAATCCGTTTTCATCCAAACTGCTACAGAAAATTCTGCCGGAATGAAGTTAACCCCTCTTTGCCTTTATTTTGTCTGCCATCCTTAGTCAAAGCAGTTTAAACCTCCCTGCTTTTTAATGTGCAGACAGATTTTTCTCCTCTACCCCTCTGTTACTGCAGGATCCCCAAAGACTGAGTATCTGGGTTCCCAGGTCCCTGGGTACCCAGGGGTTTGGATGTCCTGGCCTGTGTGTGCCCAAAGGAGTGCTTTAGGTGCCTATGTGAATGGCGCTGTAGTTAGGTATAAAGAACATTCAGCTGTATGTAGCTCTACTCTTTGTACACAGGCTGTTCTTATTTATCAGAAGCCTTTAGAAACAGGGTCAGCACAACTGAAAACTGAACATAAGGAAGACCACACAGTCCACACAGATTACCTTGGAATGCCTATTTCTCAGAATCTGGAGACTAGTGTTACTACGGTACATTGCTGAATTCACCTTCCTTCCTTCCTTCCTTCCCTCCCTCCCTCCCTCCCTTTGTTTTGCCATCCTCTACCACAGAAATTAGTTATAAAATTCTTTCCTAGAATAGCTTCAATTAGACATTCATCAACTATCCACTGCTCTGGAACTCTGAAAGCAAACTATATATTCTAATATAATTCTCCTTCCCAATTTGATTTAAATAACTCATCTCCAATGTTTCAGTTTTAAACTTTCCCTGTGTAACTGCCACCTGTTTGACACAGATGATTTTCCTAGTAAGATCATAAAATCCAGATACGAGAAGAATCAGAGGACCAGAAGGTATTTCAGCGTGGATCAGGTCGAGGCTTAAGACACTGGCTCACCTGAAACTTTCTCTTTCTTAAGCATGGTTAAACCATGTCAGGGAGTTCAACACCACAAGCTCTTATCTTAGCAAGCCCTGACCCTGAAAAATAGAACAAAAATTACTGTTTTAAAAATAACAGCCCTATCATGTTGAGTTTGCCCAGGATGACTCCAACCTAAACAAGCTGTGGTGAGAAAGGCAACACCCTTTCTCTTTTCTTCAAAGGAAACACCTTTCCCCAGGCCAGAAGGGTGAACCCACCAAAGGAAGTCTTTTGTTTGTTAACCTTAGACGTTTTCGCACGGGGCTGAACGGAACGCGGAAAAGACAGCTGTGGACACGTCATCCGCATTGCCCGCGCGCGGCTTGCGTTCCGACGTGTCCGCAGCTGTCTTTTCCGCGTTCGAAATGTAGAGCACTTTAAACTGCTCTACACGCGTTCCAACGCGGACGAGCCGCCCGCAGCCATTCGGGAGGAGAAGCGTTCGCGCTTCTTCTGTCTCCCGAACGGCTGCGGGCGCGCCTCCGACGCCGCGCGGCTTTGACAATCAGCTGTTTGTCAAACAGCTGATTGTCGATCTGCCTCCGCGGCTGTCTGCGCGCCCCTGGCCGGCGTTTGCCGGCTAAGGCAGCTTCGGGCGCTTTGAGCATTCGCACCCAGACGCTCCGGAACGCGTTTACACGCGTTCTGGCGCGTCTGTGTGTGAAAGGGGAAAGCGCCCGGAGCTGCCTTAAGCTTTCCGCCTGAACGCGTTCCGTTTCGAACGCGATGCAGTGCGGAAATGCCTCTTGATTGGATTTATCCCCTGAACTAAACCCAAACAATCCACAGATCACACTGGGATCTTCAAGTATAAGAAGTGCTCAGAGTTTTAGTTGGGTGGGCAAAAGACCTTGGAGGCATTCTACCCTGGAAAGTCCACATATACAATGTATGGAAATGGAAAGGTGTGAACACTGCAATCAGAAGACAGGCTGTGAAGGCGTAACCACAGCCTCCCCAACCGACAATGTTCTTCACAGAGCTAAAATCAGCAAAGGCAACTTCTTCTGACCGAGAAAGAGTATCACCAAGTCCTCTGCAGGAAAGTCAGATTTTCAAAAGAAAACAGTCAATATACAGCCAGACCCTGCTGATCTATGATCTTCTAGTCCAGCAGTTCTCAACCTTCCTAATACCGCGACTCCTTAATGGACTTCCTCATGTTGTGGAGACCCCCAACCATGGGGACGGAGCAGCTGGGAGGTGGGAGGGAAGGGCGGTGGGAGACTCGTTGCGACCCCTCTGAAAGGGTAGTTCGACCCCCAAAGGGGTCCCGACCCCCAGGTTGAGAACCACTGTTCTAGGGAATCCTACATGTCTTCTCTAAAATATTTTATTGACGTTTATAGCTCTGTTTTCCAGAGGCTGAAGCAGCACAGACTTTCCGACTGCCTCTCTCTTTATGGCTGTGAACCTTCTGTTTAGCATCCCATGCCTTGATTTAGCCATAATGGTAACCAAAGTGTGAAACAAGCCATATTCCTGTTCATTTACTTATAGTGTAAATTAGTGATGTGCACAAATATTTGTAACATTTAATATTCGTACAAATACAGACATTCGTATACTAATCAAATGTTATGACATTTGTACATTGACTTTCATACTGGATACATATGGATACATATTGGATACATATGCATTCATATTGGATATTCATATGAATCTGAATTTTCTTACATTTGATTTGATATAAACGAATGCAAAAAAATACCCCATTTGTGCTCATCCCTAGCGTAAAGCACATGAGTAACTGAAAACAATAGAGTAGATCCTCCTATAAATTAAATTCCTTTAATGCAGATTTGTTATTACACATCTAACAAATTTGGATTGGCAAATGGAAGAGGTGCAGGAGAAGCACGTGACTGGTAGTGCCCATTGCCCAGTTGCCACAGCAATGGTGCCAAACAGGTGTGCTGGCATCTTTGCCACAGCAAAGCTATCACTTAGCCAGTGCCTAATAAAGGGTGAGTTAAGTTTCAAATGCTTTGGACACCCCTAAGTGCAGATGACCAAAACATTCCAGAACTTCGCCTTCCTGGGATGGGAGGTGAAGTGCGAAAATGCCCATGGTTCCACGAATCTTCAGATTTACAGTAAAGTCTATTTCCCTTATAAAACAGGTTTCTTTTAAGTAATGTTTTCAAGGAATGGAACCCTATTGTTAAAGGAGGATCCACTGTATAACAGTGAAAGAGGAGAAGGTATAGAATCATTGCCCTAGTTTTTCCCAGGTTTGATTCTTTGAAGAAAACGAAAGAAAAGAACTCTTCCTTGTTACTAAGACAAGATTGAAATCCCCTAGATATAGTGACGTCTTGCCCATTGAAAGAATGCCAGGTGATACCTTCTATGCAGGTGATACCTTCTCTGCAGAGGAGTGTTTGCTCTTTTGTATGGGTGTGTGTGTGTTCTTGTACCTCCATTCCCATGCCAAATTTAGGAGGCAAGCATTTAAAACTCCTGCCTTAGTTTCAGAAATGCTTCCAACTCCAAACCTGCTGAAGATGCTGTTCCACCTCTTCCTCTCATCTGATGCAAGTGATAACTCCTGGGTACTTAATTCCAGGATGTTCTTACACATCCATAGACCATACCCTCCCTTCCATCCTTACTTTTTGCTTCCAGCTTCTCCCTGTGACACACACAACTTCATTTAACTGCATTACTTCTGCTTTGACTCTGGAATTGTCTTTAGCTCTAGGCTTCCCCAAAGCCTCTTGTCATTTCCTAATCTAATGCATGTTGCTAAATTCTTGCATCTACAGTAATTTCCAGTCATATGGCTCTGAGCTGCCTGTTGCCTACTTAGCTTGCTCATGTACTATATCTTTGCATTGCTTGGCCTCTTGCATTTATCTTTATTTCCTAGAATATTGTGATGTCGTTTTGGTTGTTAAACATTTCTGCTTGACTGAGCGCCTCAGTGTTCACTGTGTATTTTTGAACACTGGTCAAACAAAATTCCCTTCTAAGATATGTCAGAACCTTGCCTTTGGTAGGCGAAAGATTTATACGATCTGAAGTGCACCTACCAACCTTGGCAAACAAAGCTCTTCCAGCTCTTATGTACGCAGATGACACAGGGCTTCTCTCTCTAACCCAGGTGGGATTAAAACACTTGTTAAAAGCCCTGGAGTCATATTGTAATCAGGAAAGCTTGGCAATAAACCATACCAAGTCCAAGGCGGCCGTGATGGTGTTTACAAAGAGGAAGGTAAAATACGCCTGGAAAATTGGCACTCATTCCATCAAACAAGTTACATCGTTCAAATATTTAGGCATGAACTTAAATGCAAGGAGTAATTGGTCCACACACACCAAAAGTAATGCTTGAGCAAATGCTCAAAGGAACGTGAAAGCGATTATTAGGTTTCACTATAAGACTGGTGGACGGTTCATTCCAGCAGCTACCTAAGTCTTTGCAACAAAGGTTATCCCTCGGCTCTTCTTTGGATCTTGTGTATATACACAATAGCACTGCTTCCTTTGAAGCACTACAAACCAAATTGCTCCACACTATTTTAGGTCTACCAACCTGTCTCCTCAATGCAGCGGTATGATAAGAAGCGGGCCAAAACAAAATTGAGACCCGGATTTGGGTTTGAATGAGCAACTACTGATTAAAACTGATTTTGTTTGTCCAGCTGGGCTAGCCCCTCTGACATTGCTGGACCCCTGTCAAACAAAATGGAAACTTACACTGCAGGAGAAGCTGAGAAGCACAGAACTTACCCCAGAGATCCTGCTAACATTAGGACATGAGAGAGCCAAGGACACCGTCAACCAGAGATTGTAGGACATGGACTTCCAGGATCATTTATATAAGAAAATGCAAAACTTCTCACCCAGGCAAGCTACCTACACAAACTGCATATCCCTAAATGTACGAAGGCTTTTACCTGGGTGAGATTCAATGTATTACCCCCAGCCCTCCTTCAGGGCAGATTCAAAGGTGTCCCTTTTTCTCAACAAATCTGCCCAGGCGGGTTAAGCCAGGTAGAAGAAGTTGTTCATACAATATTATGCTGTCATTTCTATCAGGAGGCACCTGCAACCTTTATCATTCCTATCGTGTCCTGAATTCTAGCGACAAGAGAGGACTGTTCTTTGAAATATTTATTACAAGTGACAATCAGAATACATGGACTGTAGATAAGTTCTCTCTGATAGCAATTAAATTAAGAACAACAAGAAGAAGAGTTGGCTTTTCTACCCTGCTTTTCTCACCCATTTAAGGGGACTCAAAGTGGCTGACAAAGCTTTTCTGTTCTTCTCCCCACAACAGAACACCCTGTAAGGGAGGTGGGGCTGTGATATCTCAGAAGGGAGCTGTGACTAGCCCAAGGTCACCCAGCTGGCCTCACAGAGGAGTGCAGAATTAAACCCAGTATTCCCCAGTAAGAGTCCGGCTCCCTAACACTAGATCAGTGATGGCGAACCTTTTGAGCTCGGTGTGTCAAAATTCGCAAGAAAACCTAGCTTAACTCGGGGGCTGTGTCACTTCTAGAAATATCCATAATTTTGTGATATTTGTGGCTCTAGTAAAAAAGTTATATTTTTAATATATGTATTTTATTAAAAGCAAAAACAAATAATTCTTTACATTAGTGACTTTTGTTGCTAAATCTTCAATTGAAAGTTGGTATTTTGTACACCTCAAGAACAAGCAAGCACTACATGTCCAGGTGCCAGGGTGGCCAGGTGTGTCACCCAAAAGGGCTTGGTGTGTCACTTGTGACACGCGTGTCATAGGTTGGCCATCACCGCACTAGATCAAACTGGCTATACCTAATAGACAGGATTGCAGAAAAACTAGAAACATTGTATTTTAAATGTCGCTTTTATACTATTTTAAATCTCTCCATTATACTATTTTAAATCTTACCATTGTATTATTGTACTGCTAAGCTTTTCTTTTAAAGCTATTTTTATATGTTGACTTGAAATATGACAAGGAATTTTAAATGCAGTTTTATATTCTGATTTTGGACTGTGACCGTAAATAAAAATCATCCATCCATTCATTCCTTTGGTCCAATGGCCCTGATGCCTCGTCTTCTAATACTCTTACTAAAAAGATCTCTCTGAACAACAACACTCGTGTGCAGGGCAATCCACACTTAACAAGATGGATTTTTGGCATTGTTGGAAAGGTGGAATAAATTACCCAGTTGCCCAATTCCTTTGACAGCTATACCTAAGGGGCCTTCTGATACAAGCTAAAACCCATGATTCACCAAGGACTATATTTGGAATGCCACGTGTAATTGATCTTCCAGGATATCAAAGTGATATTTCGTAATATCACTATTACAGGGAGTCTGTTGATGATGCCAGGTTTCCTGTAATAGCTGTTGCTCCTTTCATTCTCAAGCTTCCTCCAGACAGCATAGACTTAATCTGCATTATTTGGATAATCCCGGAATAAAGTGTATCAGAATGTGATTTACTGTATCATCCTCTGGAAAAGACCCAGAAGTGGGTGCACCGGGTGGGCATTTAGTTGGCGTCCAGGTATTTGAAAGAGAATGAGAATGAAAAGAGGCAGCAGGTTAGAGTTAAATCCCTTGTCTGGCATGGTTGGTTAGAGGCGATCACTGCATCTTCTTTAGATCCCACAATTTCCCCGTGCCTTCCTGAGGTGCCCCTACAAATCTCATGATAAAAGGGCGGCCTTGTCCATTGAGCCAAGGAGAACAACAAAAATCCATCCAGCAGGCGACTAGGTGATAAAACGTTTTCCTCCTGATACACGGAGAGAACTTGGTGAGTGAGTAGTAGTACATTTGAAGCTGCAGGTAATTGTAAACAGAGCACTCTGTGTACCTTCAAACTTCTTGAATCAACTGACTCTATTCTTTGACGTTACACGGAGCCACGCAAGGGAGGAAATGATAATGAAGCAGAAGATGGAGGCCACATCTGATTGCCACAAGTATTCAGTGAGTCACACTCTTCAAAACAAAACAAAACAACAACAACCTTGGATTAGACGAGGTACATGTACAGACATTAATGACACCACCAGCCTACACACATCATGTTCCTGCAACTCACAGACAGCAACACCTGTCAAGTCTCACACCACCATTGGCAGATTTTCTGCATGAATCTCCCTCTTCCTGAGGAAAGGAGGAGGGATGATTTCATCTAAAGCCCAACCACAGAAAGGACTACCTTACCCTCCGATGGCCACTTTTATGAACTTCACTCATTAGCCAGCTATGTCCTGTCTCAAAATATTTGGGATCTTAATTTCAACCACAGTATGGGGCCTTTTGATCTCCCAGCTGGACTACTGCAAGCCATTCTGGACAGGGTGCCTTCAAGTTAATTATGCCAATTCAAAACCGGAGCTGGTTCAGCGATGGGCAGCCGGATTAATCTGTGCCAGAGAGTCAAAGAGCGCACATTCAAACGTTTATTGTGCACAGGTTCTGCTACTTGCTGGTTCACTTTAGGGCTAATTTAGTCCTTTCTTCCTGGAACACGTTGGCAATGAAGGCCAGTTGTGAACAGGACAACCAGTTCCACTGTGCTCAGCATAGTTCGCTCTCAGTAAAAATAGTTAAGTTTATTTATACGGTCTCAGAGCAGATATATCAAAAGTTAAAAGATACAGATTTTTTTAAAAAAAATTATTTAAAATCACAATATGCGTACAGAGACTTGAAAACGTGTTATCAAGAATGAGTAACTCAAATCAGTTCGCTCAACTACAAGGTTTTGTTTCCTGATTTCTCCCTTATTTTAACAGCTACGGCCAGGAACTTTGCCGCAGCTAAAGTCATGCCAGGGTTAGTGCCACTTAACAGCAATTTGATGTATTACGAGGTGGATCTTCCTGGGTATAAACTCAGCCTGGGGTTCACCAGATCCTGTCTGGCAGTGTTGTATAGACTGCAGAAAAGGAGAACATGCTCCACTGTTTCCACATCTCCACTTCCTCATGCGCAGGTTCTGTGGGTAATGGGGACATGTTGGCATCTACCCTTCAGTAGGTTTGAAGGTAGGACATTCAGTCGGGCATTTTGCAAAGGCAATTCTGTATCTTTTTATGTGTAGGGTTTCTTTGTACGGTGGCATATTTAACTGATATCTGTAATTTAGGCCTGCGTAAAAATAAATGTTAGGTTGCATATGAGGCGGAAGAAAAAAAAATCTAAGGGGAAAAAATCCCAAAAGAGCGGGAATACGAGGCCCATGTCATGGTCAGCCAGGAGGAGGACTCAGAGAATGAGGAGGACTCACTTCCTCAGGTACAGGAGGAACCTGAGGTGATGCCAGGACCCAGTTCTGACCCCCCAGCCCCATTGGAGCCTGGGGTTCAGCAGCCCAGCCTTACCACAGCAGAAGTGCAGGATGTGGGAGACATGGAACAGCAGAGCCTAGAGATCCCCAGCTTTAAGCAATGGAGAGCAGAGAAGGAAGGGTTAAGACGACCAAAAAGACTTGCCCAGAGACATGCGGATCACCTGCAGCCGTGAACTCACTCTGCAAAGATAAAACACCAGGCAGACACCCAAGCCCTTTGTCAGAAACTATTTGTTTACCTTAAGAGAAAGTTGCTGTATCTGACTCCTGGACTGCTTGGAAACCCTAGGCCTTGGTACCTGTTGACCATCCTTCTGGCTGCCCTGACCTCGGACTGGACTGTTTGTATGACTCTCGTTAACCCTGGACTTGGTCTGTTTCTGGATTTCTTCTTTTCAGACGTCTTTGGGCTGTACCTTTGCTGAGCAATCTCTTGTCAGCTGTGTGCTTGTGAGTGTGCTGGCAGCTTTCCTGGACAGCCCACACCATCTCTCTCTGGGGTGCCCCTTTTGTTTTGTCTGAATACACCCCTGGGCTTCTTCTTATGCTATTCTCTCTCTGCTTGTTGCTCACAATTTTTTCTTTAGATCTTGGGTGCATCCAAACTCATTAATACTGCGCAGCGAAATGCGCAGTCGCGGCGTCACGCACCACGATCAGTAGATTGTAGTGGTGACGCACTATCCCATCGCTACTGCAAATTTACCGTAGTGCGGGATGAAGAATGCTGCCGCGCAGTATTAACTAAATGTGAATCTTCCCACCAGTCCAGGAAGGACGGAGGAAAGAGATGACGAGAGCAGGGAGGTAAGCTCAAATCCGATTGGCTGTCTCATCCCATGGGACGGCGCACACCGGCCGAGCTCTTGCAGCTTCCTCTGGGAAGCTACAGAGCTGCTCATCAAGTGGGGCAGCTGGTTGTCGCTTCATGGCAGGTACGCTGCAATTTCCCCCTGAACTGTGGATTTATTCCGCAAGTCTGGAGGAAGGGGCTTGTTGAAATTTTATTTTATTTATTATTTATATTTCTATCCCGCCCTATGCCCCATGGTCTCTGGGCAGATAACAACCTTAAAATCCACCACGTCAAACAAGTACAACTCCCATAAGCCCAAAGTCTATCTAATGATGCAGCATGGTTGGGAGCTGTAGACCAACACCTAGAGCAGCGGTTCTCAACCTTCCTAATGCCACGACCCCTTAATGGAGTTCCTTATGTTGTGGAGACCCCCAACCATGGGGGAGGAGCAGCTGGGAGGTGGGAGGGAAGGGCGGCAGACTAGTTGTAACCCCTCTGAAAGGGTAGATTGACCCTCAAAGGGGTCCCAGCCCCCAGGCTGAGAACCACTGACCTAGAGGTCCATTTGGCCACCCACCGCCTCTGCCTTTGAAAGCATCTTCTTGCTGCCAAAAAGGACAGTACCAGGCTCAGTCTGGTGCTTGAAATTAATCTTGGCCAACAGAATCCATTATTGCAATCATGATAGCATTTTCTTTATTGCTATCATTCTCTGCCCCCAAAGTCTTTTATCTATCTATCTATCTATCTATCTATCTATCTATCTATCTATCTATCTATCTATCTATCTATCTATCTATCTATCTAGCTAGCTAGCTAGCTAGCTAGCTAGCTAGCTAGTAGCTAGCTAGACTGGATTTTCGAGCATCCATACACCCATTCCCTTTGCAAGATCCCTTTGCAGGCTACATATGCCCCTGCTCCAAATAAAACAGAATGACGCCGCCTTAGGGCCCCCTGCAATGTCATCGCAGCTCGGCGGGCGAAGCCTTGGCACGTTTGCCCTCCCCGCGCCAGCCCGCAGGCATCTGCAAGCCATTCCTCGTCAAATCCTTTGTGCATCCGCAAGGTGTCGCCTTCCATAGGGCAAAGGGGCTCGTCTCGCTCTCGCGTCGCTTCTTCCTTCTCCCAACCATTTCTGCATTATTTATACACACACACACACACACCGTGGTGTGTCAAGAGCGGCCGGGTGGGAAGGAAAGCAGTCGGGGGGGGGGGGTGGCGGGCGGGCGGCGGCGGATGGATGCGCATTGCACGGACAGGGGCTGGATTTGGCTTCCTGGGCTGCAGCCTCCAAGGGATCCTTTCCTGCAGTAGCCAAGACTCAGCCCCCAAACCCCTGCCGACGCCCTGCACGCAACAGCAGGTCAATGAAAGGCTTCCGAGACCCCCTGCGATCCTTTTTCTCCTCCGCGGCTGTGCGCCCACCGTCCACCCTCCCGTTTGTCCAAAGGCGAAGACATCCCGCCTCCATCCCGGCTGTTTGGACTGAGCATTATAGTTTCTTTCTCGATCCGAAGACCACCGAGAAGGGCTGGGCTGGGCGGGTTGGAGGCTCGGAGCGGAACCCGGGTTCGAGGGACCCAGCGGATGCGGCATCCTCTGCGCCAGCTGCGCCAGCTGTCAAACGTTGCAGTTGCCATTGCGGTAGCAACGAGGGCCCCTTTCTGCGCCTGGCCTTATTCCGGAATAGATCTCAGGATGGGGATCTTTCGCCCACATGCTGATGCAGGCTACAGGAGGCCTCACCTGGTTGTGTGTGTGTGTGTCTGCCATAGAAATGCACTTGCAGGTGGAGAGCAGGCTTACGGTCCAGGCTGTATTCCAGAATAAAGCCAAGTGCAGAAAGTCCTAAGAGCACAGCACAAACGGGGAGGGTGGGGTGGGAGAAGATATCTGCCCCCCCTTTCTGCAGAGGATCTCTCCCTGCCTTGCATTTTCATTCCTTGCAAGCATCTCTGCTGCTGCTTTCCTCTCAGTCTTGCAACACAACGAAGCAGCAGGGCAGGGGGAAGGCAAGGCGGGTGTGTGTGCGTGTGTGTGTGTGTAAGGCATCCGCTGCCAAAGGGATTTTTGGCGCCAAATGCCTGGCACCTCCCCTGCTTTTATGGAAATGAGGGGGTGGGGGTGGGTGGGGCTAGATCTCCGGCGCTCGCTCCTCTCCAGCCCCCCCCTCCCGGCTCCTTCCCTCCCCGGGTGTGTCAGGATCTTTCTTCCTTTCTTTTTTTTTTAAGTTAATAATATACAGGAGCTTCAAAGCGCGCTCGGTGACAGTCATCTGTCTGCAAGCAGAGGGTGGATGCGGCGAAGCTGCAGCCAGGATCGCGGGAGGGATCCCTTTAAAGTGCAGGGACATCGGCTGCTTAACCCCCCCTGCTTTCGCCAAACCCCCCCCGCCCCCTCCCTGCTATTGCAAGCACCACCACCACCGCCTCCTCCACACCATCATCCGCTAGGAGGTAAGATCAGAGGCATGAAGCGCTGCTACCGCCGCCGGGGATGATGCAGTGGTCAGATGCGGGCGGGAAATGAATGGAGTGGAATAAATCGGGTCGAGATCGGGTCTCTCCTGCCCGCATTCGGAGCGGAGGAGAAGGAGCCGGAGCGAGACCGCTGCAGGGAGGGCAGCTGGGCGCTTCGAGGGCTTCTGGGTTCGGGTGCGCGCGCGGTTCTTTCATTCATTCATTCATTCATCCATCCAAAGCCCATCCTCTCTTTAAAAGAAGAGGGGGAAGGAGAAAGGGGAGGCGGAGGCTGCTGCTGCTCTGCGTCTTGCAGCGAAGGGAGCGCGGTCGCCCGCCTGCCCGCTGCTGGCTTTTGTTTGGGTGCTTTCCATTTCTTCCTTCCCGGTTGCGCGGCGGGAGCATGAAGCCACGGTGACGATGAGGAGGAGGATGAAGGTTTTTCCAAAGGTAACCCACAACAGTGCACAATAGTGGAAAGGACGAGGGGGCGGGGCAGGTCCCAGGCGAGGGAGCAGCAGCTGGCTGGCTGGCTGGCTGCTGGGTTGCGTTCAGAGCCGCCGCCGCTGCTGCTGCAATGTGGGTCGGCATGTGGTGTGTGTGTGTCTCCCTGGGTGCCGCTGCTGGATCGGTTCTTTTCTCACCGGTTACGGTTCCTGATCGGGGATTCGGCGCCACTCCATGAAGAGGAAGCCCCCTGCCTCCTCTCTCCTCTCCTCTCCTCCGCCCGGCTTGTAGGTGCGTGTGGTTTCGGCTTCGCTTTGCTCGCGCGTGCATGCATGCAGGCAGGCGTCAACGCGGGCGGCTTGCTTGCTTGTTGCAGCCTGGGAGCTTTGCAACGGGGGCGGCGGTGCGGACGGAGGCGGCAGCATCGCGCTTTCGGCGCGGGTGCCCGGCCGGGTAGCAGCAGCAGCAGCAGCAACTACAGCGGTGTGGCGCGGTCCGGGTCCGGGTTGACTCGTGAAGAAGAGGGCTGGCTGGGGGTGGGGGTGGGGGTGGGTCGGGGGTGGAAGAGGAAACCCCCTGCAAATCGTGGGGTGAGTGAGGAGTGGGGTGCAAACGGCATTCATTGGAACTTGTGGAGCTTTCTAGCAACGCAGTGACAACGTAGAAGCCCACACACACACGACCAGTTTTTAATCAATCCCCCCATTTTTTTCATTTCCTGCTCCCTTTATTGATGTGCAGGCGCGAGTCAAAACTTCCTGTACCTCGTGGAAGGGTTTTCATAATGATAAGGGTGCATGCATGCATGCGCGCGCGTTTGTGTGTGTGCGTGTGCATGCGTGGGAGTGAATGAGAAAAGGATTTCATTGTATTGCATAATGCTATAATGCTACTGGTTTGGGCGATTTCCTTACCCCCACCCCACCCCACCCCGCCACCCCACCCCTACAGACACCTCCTTCCTGCTATGTTGGCCTGTCGTTTTTCTGCAAGCGGTGGTCTTGGTAATGGAAGGGCAATTTGCAAAGTGGTGTGGTGGGCGCTTCTTCCCTCCCTCCCTGGCTTTAAAAAAAAGAAAAGCATCCCTCGTCCTCCTTTCCTCCGGCTGCATAGCTTGCAGATGACAAAAGAAGGGGAGAAACTTCCTCTTACTGCACCGGGAGAGATCCAGAGGGGTCTTTCTGCGAGCCCGGAGCTACTGTTCCCTTCCCCTGTGGGGCCGAAGGAGCAACATATTTGGGAGACAGTGCCTTGCAGAGCTGAAGACAAGCCTTGTGCATTAATAGGATTCCCCCCCCCCCGCCCCATCCCCTGCTGTTTCGCTTGGGAAGGTAGAAACCCTTGGAAGTATTGCGAGTCTGGTACAAAATTTTGCTGCCCATCTGTTCTTTGGGGGCATGAAAAGTCGCATCCTGCTACCCGCCATTGCCCTGGCTTTTAAAAGGTTTTAATGCGAGTTGCGTACTATAGAGTGTAATATATATACATATATATATGTTTTCCGCTTCTGGTTTCAGGTCGTATAAAGGGGGGCGTTGCCTTCCTCGCGGAGTAGGAGACGGACGCTTTTGTGTTCCGAACTGCTGTCCGGCCGTCCCCCCCAACAAAGACTCCTTTTCAAAGATAAAACCACGAAGATGCCCGGGATGGTCAGTAAAAACCCAGATCTTGAATTTGACTCTTTGCAGCCTTGTTTCTACCCTGACGAGGATGATTTTTATTTGTGCGGTCCTGACTCCGCTCCCCCAGGGGAGGACATCTGGAAAAAGTTTGAGTTGCTGCCTACGCCTCCCCTGTCCCCCAGCCCGGCAGGACTCCAAGAGAACCCCCCAGGCGGAGCCCCGGTGTCGTGGGGAGGCGCCGCCGCGCTAGGGGGCTTCCGAACCGGCGACCCTCTGGACTGGGCTTCCGAACTGTTGCTGCTGGCCCCAGAAGCTGACCTGTGGGGCCATGGAGATGGAGGGGACTCCTTCGAGACGGGTTTGGGGGAAAGCAGCAACCTCAATGCCATCATTATTCAGGACTGTATGTGGAGCGGCTTTGCTGCCAGTGAGAAACCGGAGAGGGCGGTGAACGAGAAGCCGCAGAGTAAGGGCGGAACAGCCTTGGTGCCCGCCGCGGCCGGGCCTGCCACCCACCCTGCCACTGCCGCCCCCAGCACCAGCCCTGGAGACAGCTGCGGCGCAGGTGGTAACAGCGGTGGCGGCGGCGGCAGCAACAGCTCAGCGGAACTCAACAACTCAGTGTCAGAGTGTGTGGATCCAGCCATGGTCTTCCCTTTCCCCATGAACAAGAGAGAGCCAGCGGTAGGCATAGCCCCTGCCTCGGCGGCAGGGGGAGTGGCCGGGATCCGGGTGAACATGAGCAGCGGCGGCAACGTGATTGCTCAGGGGGCGTTAGTTCCTGCTCAGTGCAGCAATGGCGGTGCCCACCAGCACCCGCTCGCCACGGCTAGTGATGCGCGGACCAACAGCAGTTCAGGAGATGACACCCTCAGCGATTCTGGTAAATACTTCATTGCACGAATGCACTCCACTGGGATTGCAAAGGGGACACTTCCTTCCACGTGTGTGTGTGTGTGTCTGTGTGTCTGTGTGCATTCCTTACCCTTCACACACAAAGGGCCCTTTTAGTTTTTACATTTTGTCTTGCACTTATCTCTTGCTAGTTCAGCCATTGTGGTTCCTAGGAACTGCAGGTGATTTTAATGTTCTTTTCAGACCGTAGACTGGTTGTTCATTCACACTGCTTATATAAGAACATATAAGAGAAGCCCTGCTGGATCAGGCCACAGCCCATCTAGTCCAGCATCCTGTCGCTTCTATCCCTACAAGCCAGAGTAGTGGCTGGAAAGAGGATGATGGTTGCCCTCTTTTGCTTTTTCTCTTGGCTCCTGCCCTTTTTCTTCCTACAACCCTATTCAGTTTTTTTGGGTTTTTCACCAATCCCTTCGGCTCTGCTCTGAATTCAAGCCTCCTTTAAAAGGTTGGTAGCCGCAGACTTTTGGGAAATCTCTTACTATGGAACAGCCAAAGAAGTAAATGAAAGATTGAAAGAAAGGGTGGGTCTGCATCACTAGAAATATCAGTTGTAATTTATTCCAAAGACTGCAAAAAGCATGTCTAGTAGCACTATAATGGTTCACAAGGGAAAATGCACTTGTATATTCTTCACTGTCTTGCATCTTTCTTCATGGTTAGGTGTGTTATCAAGTGTTACCAGTAGATGGCAGTGTACATGCCTCTCTTAGGTCAGCAACCTATGCAAAAACTTGCAGATTATTCCCAATAGTTATATGGGATTCTTCTCTTTAAATGACATTTCACCAATAATGATGGAACCTAGGACAACCTGTTTAGCATCCCAGTGCTGCACAACACAGTTGTTTGCTTTACGTCTACTGCTCTCCTAGAAGGAGCTCTGGATGCAAAAGAACATATAATTTTTGTTCAACAAATTATTTCAATAGAAGAATGATTTGTTTTTCTTTTGTACCTGACCAGTTGATTTTTGACCTTTTGTGAAAGGCGTTAAAATTGCCTTTTTTTTGGTTCTGCATTTACCAGATGAGGTTATGTTTTGATTTATAGTAAACTGAATCAGAAAGTGCTGCCTTCACGCTTAATGAAATATCTAGGGGGAAAATATTGGGTGTTTTTCCACTGTCACTAGAAATACCCATTAAGTACCCATTAATGGGTATGTAATGGCATTTTTGTACCCATTAATGGGTACTTCTAGTGACAGTGAAAAAACACCCATTGTATGAGTGTCAATGGTGTTTGGATGCCAATGGGAGTGTCCATAGGACCACAGTTATAAACAACATGGTGATCAGCCTCCTGCTCCAATAGATTCATGTCCCCCCTTGTGTCTAAAACTTGACAGCTTTGAATGAGTGAGCACTTCCTCCCAACAGCTGTCTTCTTGGCAGTAAACCAAAAGTTTGCCTTAAAGGAACAAACCCCAACTGAACAAACAAACCCCACAATTGTCTCACTTCTGTGCCTTTTTCCATCAGGAAAGATATGTGTGCGTAAGTGCACACGTGTCCGTTATTTCTGCAGCATATGCCTTTTGCTTTCTCTGCACAGTTTTAAAAAGTCTTGCTTTATATGTTGTTCACTTCTTGAATTTGATCTTTTATATTATTTCCCCCCTCCTAAGATAGTTTGAGAGTTTTCTTGCATAGCTTTAAACCCACCACCCTTTTTTTTAGACTAGTTCATATGAATTTAAAACTAGGTGGTTTTTCAAGAATGTGATGTGTTTTGTGCTAGCTTTGATGCTTAATTATTGAACCTTGTATTTTTTTTCCTTCCTAAATCATGTAAATGCTATTTTTCCTGTTAAGCACTTAAATATTTATACATGGGTATTTGCCCTGGGAATTTGTTTTACTTTACAGATACAAAATGCTAACTAATGCTGTATGCCTGAGCCTTTTGGTGTGCTTCCGTGAGATCATTAACATCAGTGTCTGTCTTTCTTTCTTTCTTTCCATACATTATAAGATGAAGATGATGAAGAGGAGGAGGAAGAGGAAGAAATAGATGTTGTAACAGTGGAAAAAAGGCGTTCCTCGTCTTATAAAGCTGTCACCGCTTTAACCATTGCAATTCGCCCCAAAAATGCTGCCGCCTTTGCATCAGTGAGAACTCAGCCAAATGAAGTCATCTTGAAACGCTGTGCCCCTATCCATCAGCAACATAACTATGCCGCACCTTCACCGTACATGGAAACTGAAGAAGCCCCTCCGCAGAAAAAGCTCAAAAACGAAACGCCCCGCCCCGTGAAAGCCGTGACGCAATCCAAACCGAAGCATCCCAGTCCCCGGAGCTCTGATTCCGAGGACAGCGAACGTCGGCGTAACCACAACATCCTGGAACGCCAGCGGCGCAACGATCTGAGGTCGAGCTTTCTGACATTACGGGACCACGTGCCAGAACTGGTTAAAAACGAGAAAGCGGCAAAAGTTGTGATCTTGAAAAAAGCCACCGAGTATGTTCATTCCCTACAAGCTGAGGAACACAAATTGTTGCTGGAAAAGGAAAAATTGCAAGCCAGGCAACAGAAGTTGATAAAAAAGTTAGAACACATGCAGACTTGCTAATCCTTTTTTTATTTTTATTTTTTTGGGGGGGGGTCTTTTAAAAAGTTTTTTCTTTTCTTTTTTTAATTGTCTGGTCTGGACAGCCACTGCCACTTTGCACATTTTTGATTCCTTAAAGAGTTATGTTTGTTGACGTTAAGAATGTTGGTTTTACTTTCAATCCAGTCTCTGTAATAGATGGGAAAACACCGTTATCTGCTTGAAGAGCAGACAGATGTTCTTGTATGTAGTTGACGAAACAGCTGAACCAAGGAGGGGTGCCTTTCGCGCCTTCTCCTAGAACTGTAAATGTTCTTTCAGTGTTGTGAGCGTTTGGACTGCTTATGACATCCCGTTGAGTTTGGAAACTTCATTCCTTTTAAATGGTGCTTATGTTCTACCAGGTGTTACGGGGAAAACTATTTTGTAACTTCGTTGCAGCGGGAGGAAACACACACCTCTGTAAATACCACATACACACTTGCCTTTTGTACATGTCTTGGGTTATGAGAGGTGACTTTTGCTACCAATATTAGACTGGAAGTTCATACCTAAGTACTGTAATACCTCAATGTTTGAGGCGCATGTTTTTGTATACAAATATATTGTTAATCTCTGTTATGTACTGTACTAATTCTTACACTGCCTGTATACTTTAGTATGATGCTGATACATAACTAAATTTGATACTTATATTTTCGTATGAAAATGGTTGTGGAAAGTTTTGAGTAGATATTACTTTATCACTTTTTTGAACTAAGAAAACTTTTGTAAAGAAATTTACTATATATGCCTTTTTTCCTAGCCTGTTTCTTCCAGTTAATGTATTTGTTAATGTTTGTTGCATAGAACTGGGTAATTGCAAAGTTCTGTGTTTAATTTCTTCCAACGATGTACATTTAGTGCTGCATCTTTATAGCACTTTGAAATACCTCATGTTTATGGAATTAAACAATAGCAATTAAATGATTTGTTACTTACTATTTTTTATAGTAGAAACCCCCTGTAGTCTTGTCATAAAAATTATTCAGTTGGCAAAAGTGATACCAGCAAGCATGTAAAACTCGACATGCTTTGCAACATTTGTGTTAAATTCTCTGCTGGGCTATATATCAGACCAAAGATTTGGGGTGTTTTTCCACCGTCACTATAAGTACCCATTAATGGGTACGTAATGGCATTTTTGTACCCATTAATGGGTACTTCTAGTGACAGTGGAAAAACACCCTTGGTTTCATACTAGTGAAAGGATCCACCATAGAGTCCAGCTGCCTGTTATCAGTAGTGTCCTAACTTTGGTCCCTAGTTGTGAACTTAAATCCAAAGGACGATGAGAATTGTTCATAACATCTGGAAATTCAAGTCTGGGAACTACTACCCTAACAGTTCCCATCAGCATATACAGTTGATTGGCATGAAAGGAGCTGTAATCCAACATCTGACGGGGTACCTTGTTGACTGCCCTGCTATGGGCAACTTCTGTACATGCATCTTGGTGCGGGTGGGATCAAACCCTTCCTTTGGGGTAGACAGCCACCGACTTAGATGGGATACTCTGCCTTGGCTAATATTGAGGCTGGGGAAGGAAGTTCATCAGCATCAAAGCTGAATATCTGGAACATTTTGCCAGGCTTTGGAACGGGGCCATTTTGGGGGCTGGTGAAATGTCCCTGGTTTCTAGAATGGACCGTGGGCTGGTTCCTGCTGTCTTTCTGCATTGTAATAGCAGTGGGGATCCTGACCTGCACTGTATTTGCAGATCTGGTTTTTCTGCTTTGCAGATAGAGCACACTCTTGGCTGCAGATTTCACCTCCAGTGGAATGTGGTCACTGCATGTCAAAAGTACCCTGGTCCTCTTTTGGTGCATGGGAATGTGTGGTTATTCTGTCCTTGTGCTCTGCTAGCGTGGTCCAAGAAGACTGCAGATTTTCCCATAGATTTCATCATCTGGGAAAATGGTCTTCTCAATAAAACCCAATCTCTTAGTATCACAGAATAACATTTCATAGAATCATAGAATGGTAGAGTTGGAGGGGACCTCCTGGGTCATCGAGTCCAACCCCCTGCTCAAGGCAGGATCTCCTAAACCATCTCAGACAGATGGCTGTCCAGTCTCTGCTTGAAGACCTCAATCGAAGGGGAACCAACCACCTCCCGTGGCAGCCTGTTCCACTGGTTGATCACTCTTACTGTTAGAAATTTTTTCCTAAAATCTAAACTAAATCTTTTCCCCTGCAGTTTCACCCCATTGTTTCTAGTCCTTCCTTGAGAGAGTGAGAACAGGGCTGATCCCTCTATGTATCAAAGTTATGTATCTATTAATTTTGTTATAGTTCTGTCAAACCAGTACTTATACAGATGTTGAGTATAAAGTCCAGCAAATCTTTTACTGCCCCCTTAAAAAGTTTGTTGAACCTGCTTGACAAAATTTAATGGGAGTAGACTGAAATTTATAGATTCTCAAAATACTGCTTATTTCAGTCCATCAATTAAGACTATCCCTTTGATGAGTCAAACTCATAAAGACTATCCCTTTTAAAATCATGTTTTGTGGCCTTTAATGTGGATTTGGGGCTTTTCTGCACTTGCCCTTGGTCCAGAACACACTAAGACCACAGGCCTCCCGTCTGCACTGTAGGTAGGTCCAAGGGAGAACATGCCCACTTCTGCACTGGACAGAGCATATTCCCAATAAGCGATGCCCTTCTTGGGATTACCTGTACACCTTGCAGATTGAGACCTACTGGTGGATAGTAGACACGCCTCTCTTTGGGACTACCAGGGGTGCACCAAAGTGCACCACTGAATTAATCCCCCTGTGTCTCCGAGTCCAGGAACCTTAATTCAGAGCCTGTGGAGCCCAGTCCTGACGATCAGACAAGGGCTGCCCTGCATTAAGATGATAAACCTCATCACTAGGACAACAAAAGTACTAAGAAATTGATCATAAATAGAAGGTGCAAGATGAACACCGACACAAATATATGTCTATATCACAAAATGGGAGGTGCAAGTGTTGAGTAAAAATCAGTAGTAGTGCCCAAAACTTTAGGAACTGCTGCCCTAGAAGCTTATCAGCCTGCAACTGAGCATTATTCATACCTTCTACATTTGAGCATTCTTTATAAGCCCTGCCTGTCCTTTTAATGTTTTATATATCAGTTTGAAAATCTGTGGGAAACATTACCAAGTCGTTTGATTGGGTGAGACAGAATCTAACACATTTTGTTTGTTTAGCTTTCTAGTTCATTCAGTTGGGACTATTGTCTCAAGTTTATGTGGCCCTTTTTCATCGCAACACCCTCTCATCACAGTTTTCCTTCGCCCATACGGCAAACTGCTTTGCCTCAAGATCCTCCAGTCCTGCATGAGATGCTTGGAGGCGACTGTTGTTGGACTGTGGTACTTGTTAAACCCAAAGAGAGAATGGAGGGGCGTCTGCATAGATTGCACGTCCTGACCTGTGCAAACGTCAAAATGGGGGAGCCAAAGTTCTTTGATGTCAAAAAAGTTGCATCCAGATGTCACATTCCACTATATCGGGATATTCCTGAATCAAGTGTGGATATACTGGAACATCCCAATACAGTGGAATCAATAACCAAAATCTGGCTGTAGCCAAAGTGTCCCATCTGGGCCCATTAAGAATATTGGCTCCGTAATAGTTTTGAAGCTTCCATCTGGTCCCATGATGCAAAGGGGCTAAAATGGCCCCAGAAGTGTCTGCCATGCTCTGGTCTTCTTTTAGTGTAGCCACTTCGGGCTGCACAGATCTTTGCCTAAATCTCCCATTTGATTTGGGGTTGGGAATTGCACTTCCATTCTAACTCGATTGCCTGATTTAGACATCCCATCAAACTAGAGCCAACACTAAGTCAGGATATAAATAAGCCTCTGTGAAGGGATAGAGTCCAGAGTGTGAGCCTGAGGACAGGTGGGATGGTCACATTCAAGTGTTTCTTGAAGTTAACATTGAAATGGGGCCATAGGAATTACTGCTTTTGCTCCTGCAGTCAGGGAAGAAATGGTCGTTGTGGGAAGAATTACATCAGAAAAAAAAGTGCGAGAAAGGTTTTCTTGCTTGGAAAAACACGTATCTAAGAACATAAGAGAAGCCTTGCTGGATCAGGCCACAGCCCATCTAGTCCAGCATCCTGTCGCACACAGTGGCCCACCAAATGCTCATGGGCATCTCAAGCAGAGACAAGGACAAACCTCCTGCTCTCGAGTCCCAGCAGATGGCCTTGGAAGCGCCCCAGTTCCTCCCCCCCTCAGCCTGAAAGATGCACCTAGGCATTCGTTCTAGCAGCCATTGATACATCTGTCATCCATCTAGTTCAAACACTTGGAGTCTCCCTTATTCCCATGGTTTCAAGCTTCACGCTACCACTTTGTCTACATACTTTCCAAAGGTCAGGTCAGCAAATAATGATGAAAAATGGAGGAAGGGAAATAATCTAGTCTGTTTGCACCTTTTGCTTTAAAGGACTCTGTACTCTTCTCCAGAAGAGTTTCAAGGGTAGTGCTCTTGACCAAAGACAAGGGCCCTTCTAGATAGAGGCTGGATATCTCACTAGCACCGAGTCAGCCAGAGTATTGCTCCTTGGTATTATTGCTTGCTAGTCAGACAGTGCCTGTCATGGTGTTATCATTGTGCATTTTAGCGACAGGCACATCCTGGGTACTGAGCCAGTGACAAATATCCAGAAGTGCACATCACATCACAACGCATACATGGCCATCTGTTTCAGCCTGCACACATGCCCAGTGGATTATATGTGCTATTGCTGGAAAACAATATACTGTTTTAATATGTTGATTTTAAACGTTTGCTACCCGCCCTGAGATCTCTAACATTCGATAAATAAATAAATAATGAATAAACAAAAACTCACCACCAGGGAGAATATAGTGGAGCTATGGTGGAATTGCCACAGATCCATGTGACAACCCCACCATAGTGATGGCATACTGGTGCGATATACTTCCATCTGGATGGGGTGATAGTTAATGTTATGTGCCCAAATATAATTCCTTGCCTCTAAATTAGACTCCTGTACCTGATCACTCTCATGCAAGTCTATGCATGAATAATAAATTCAGGAGGCAATTGATGCCTTGAGTAATATATGAGAGGCAATCTTAACATATATCTACCCAGATGCAATTTCTGGTAGCAGGTACTGTTGAATTAATAGTTTTTACTCTAAACTCAAATTTGATGGCATCAACTTCAGTCACAATTTATGGTGGTTTAGCTACTATATTGTATAGAAAGGATCTGTGTTCATAGATAACAAAAAGAGCATCTCAGAGGTGCCTCAGAGAGACAGTGTATGGCCCTTGTGTTGCTAACCCTTCCCTAATCCACCTTTTCTAGCATAGAATGTTCAGAAGAGGGGGGACAGGAAGACTGGTGTGTGAACAATCCCACCCAGAGCCTTCTCTAAACCACCTGAGAGATATTTTTTTTCTTTTTGCTGTGTCTGGCAGTTTGGTCTAGTGTTTAGGGAGCCGGACTCTTATCTGGGAATACTGGGTTTGATTCCATGCTCCTCCACAAAGCCAGCTGGGTGACCTTAGGTGAGTCACAGCTCTCTTCTGAGCTCTCACAACCTCACCTACCTCATAGGGTGTTCTGTTGAGGGGAGAGCAGAAGGCGTGAGAGCTGCTTTGAGCCCCCTCAAAAGGGTGAGAAAAGCAGGGTAGAAAAGCCAACTCTTCTTCTTAATCAGCAGTGGCTTGCACAGCTAGAATGGTGGAAACCATGTCACTAGGCCCACTGGGCAATGAGAAGTTCAGTTGCATCTGGGGAGGGGCTGTAGCTCAGTGGTAGAGCAAACTCCATTTCCATTTTTATTTATATACTGCCTTTCCAAACATAAAATTTGCTCAAGGCGGTTTACAACAAATGGAAAAACAAAATACAATACAAATTCAATCTGTAGACAGCAGAGGGTTGCCAGTTTGATGCTCAGCATCTCCCTAGAAGAAGGTTTGCCAAGTAAATTTTTCATGGCGGCACCCATGCAGTCAACCAGGAGTTGGCCAACCTCAGTGGTGCCTAATAACCAATGCTGCATCCCATGGTCCTACCTCACAGGTTTGTGCTTAAAAAAAAAATTTCTAACTGCTCTTGCTGTACTATTATATTAGGCTTTCTGCTCTTACATAGCCATTGTTGTTCTTGCCTCATCACTTACTCTGAGTCTTCTGCTCTGCCACCATTAGATTGCTTTAGTGTACCCGCCCCCACCATTCTCCCTCTATTCATCCACTTGTGGTTGTATCTTGTTTAGCACCTAGTTTTTAAACCTTCTGTCTGCTTTCTCAGTTGGCTTTATAGGGCCTAATAAGGGAGTCCTTCATGCTTTGCTTCCAGGTCTGTCTCAGCATGATGCAGAGAAGGGGACCAGAATTCTTCTTGCTCCTTTTGCTTTGCGTGGGGAGTGAGATAATCCAGCATTCTGTGAGCTGAAGAACTGGATAAACTTTGGTCAACAGTTACGTTCCATCTTATTTAATGAAACAAAATCTGGATGTTATTTATGAATGGCTATTCTCAACCCTACTTTTGTTCCTCCAGCAGTCCCAGTCCATGGTTACCAGTTCATTCCATGCTCGTTTACACTTCAGACTCTGCTTTATGGCTTATTGTCATTACATCCATTTAAATTACCCTAGATTTTTTTAGGCTCAGAACTACGTAAGCGAAAAGTGGGCCAACCACTTTATTTAAGCCTATTCCACCTCACAATGTTGTTGGGAAGAATATGGCTGTCTCCGTGAGTGCAGAGGCAGGGCTTGGAGGCACATAGCTCAGCTCAAGTGCCAGTCCCATGTCACCTCCAGGCATTTCCACAACTTCATGTGAAGCCATACATCTACACCAATGGTTTCTAGAGACAATTCTGCGCTGGTTGGTATACCAGGCCTGCAAGAATACTAACAGCTTCCCTTAGACTGTACCAGCAAGCAGAGGGGAGGACCCTTGCCTCCAACTACCCCAGGCAGGTATTTGATTCTCCAGTGGGTATCTATGCTTGAAACATCCTGCCCTACACGGACCTCAGAGGTGCCTATAAAAAGAAATGGGAATATGGCCAAAATAAAGGAGGGGAAAACAATTCCTTTTATGTTTCAGGTAAATTTGAATGTTCCTGCCAGCTCAGCTCCCATTGGCTGCCCCATCCCACTTGATATGCACCTTTCTCTGAGAAAGCTGCAGGAGGGCTTCTTGAATCCAGACGGTGCATCATGGCTTCACAGCAGGTAAGCTGCATATTTTGTTATACCATGGATGGAGAATCAGGTGAAGAAGTGTTCTCAACCTCTAGATATGCAGCTCAGCTATATGTGCAATTTGAAGTCATTAGACCAAAGGAATTTTTAAAGGATATAAATAGACAAGTGATTAACAATATCAGCAGTCTTATGTCTACCAACTCAATGGTATGTAATGTTTGGGATAACTTTTGGCTATGCAACATTTATTTTTTTTTTAAGTTCAGGATACATGAGAAATGTCAACTCCACATCTATTTAAAGCTCTGAATTATATTTGAAGAAGTGAATCACACAGAGAAAGTTCATTGAAACAATTTCACATCAGTTTCGATTGCCGTGGAGAATTGCCGTGGATTTTTTTCTTTCTTTTGGCGATAAGGAAGAAAAAAAATGAACCAATTAAAACAAGTGCCTTCAGCAATTTGTTTTGAAAGGCAGTATACAAATAAAAATGGAAACATCTAGTAAGGGGTGGGGCATAGTCCTCATTGCTTTTATTCTTGCTTTGCCCCTATTTAAATGTGTCGTTCTTCCTTTCTAGGATGCAGAGGAAATTTCTCTTAGTTCCGTTGGTTTTATACAATGAATGGTACAGTGATTAATTTTGAGTGCCCAAGTCATTCTTGGTTGGGTTTATAAACAATCTTTTTCAAAGTTTTGCTCTGAAAATAAGATATTGAATTTCTTTTTAAAGAAATTCCACCCTGGTTGTACACCACGTGATGCCACATTACCCCCAGTCCCAAGCTTTGCTGCAGGACCATATCTCTCTAACCCTGGAAGCACTATAGTGTTTCAAACCAGGGAATAGAAATAGGGAAGGTGTTTACAAGGTCCTACAGCAAAATGAAGAGCTAATGTGCTGCTTCTGAGTTATTCAGGTTTTACTGTGGGTATATGGTGTCTGCAAAGACTCCCAGGCTGCTTCCGCACAGGGGCAAAGTAAACCAGATCATTTGCACCCGGATTTATTAAAACCAGCTCCCAGGGGAACTGGTTTTAATAATTCCGGGTGCCCGTTAGATCCGGTTTAACGGGGTAGATCCACATCTAAGAGATGAGGATCTACCCCGCGCGCGTGCCTCCACACACGCGGCGCAGATCCGGATTGGAGGCAAGCACACGCCTCCGACCCGGGACGGAGGGCCCTCCCCCGGCCCGCCGCGATTGGCTCGCTGGAGCCAAGCCTGGTGAGCCGGGGGACCTCGCCGCTGCAGCTCGCCCTCGCCCCAGAAGGGGCGGATCGCCGCTTCTGGAGCCAGGGCGAGCCTCCCAAAAGCCCGCCCTAGCCCACCCTGTGGGGAGCACAGCAGATCCCCTCCTTACCTGGTCGGCGTCGCCCCGAAACTGAAAGCAGGCGCACAGGATGCAGCACGCCTGCGTCCTGTGCTCCTCCTGAGTGGCCAGGGCTATGCCTGGCAGCCCCTGCCCTCCGGAGCCACTTTGCGCAGGCGCGCTGCCCAGACTTGTCCGCCGGCCAATCAGGTAGGAGCCCCCCGGCTCACCATGATTGGCTCCGGGGAGCCAAGCATGGCGAGCCGGGGGAGGGCTATGGGTTAGCACACTTGCGCTGTGCAGCCACTTCCGAAACGGATGCGGATTCGCAGCGCAAAACCACTTGAAATGTGGTGTGCTAGAAACACCCATTAAGCACACATTAAGTCTGGATAGGTGCGGACGCACCCACCGGAAGTGTGCTTTTTTGGCCCCGCTAATGCAGATGCTCCGGCAGCAAACCGGTTTTGCTGCTGAAATCCGCATTAAAAACGGGCTCGCTGTGCAGACACCCCTCACCGGAAGTGTCCTAATTAGTGACCTGTACAGATATGAGTAACTTGAGCCAATAGCAATTCCGTATAGGGATGTGCGTGAATATTCATAACATTTGTGATTCGTCCAAATTTGGACATTTGTACACAAAATGAATGTTACGGCACTCGTATGTTGACATTTATACGAATACGAATGTTCTGCACATTCTTGCAAATAGTTCAGACATTTGTTAAACTGGGGAGGTGAGAAAGCAGATGTGCCACACATCTGCAGCAGATCGAGATGGCATTTGACATGGATTGAGAGCAGAATAAAAGTGGATTCGGGTTGGATTTGATGCTTTCAAAGCGCAGACTTGTTATGGGATATGTATCGGATACGTATTTGTTCATATCGGATATTCATATGAATTTGTACAAATACGTTCGTATCAAATAGAATCCTACCACTTTCAAAGGGGATCTATTCAAAAGAATGCTGATTTTCTAACATTCAATTCATTTTGAATCGAATGTCAACAAACCCATTCGTACACATCCCTAACTCTATACAGTCTTCCTAAAAACACCATCAAATTCAAAAATCAAAGCTTTTTAAAAATGTTAATAGGCTGCTATTTGAAGCACAATCCTCTTCTAGAATGCTTCCTCTGAGAAATGTCAGACAGAAAGAAGGAGTACCCTTAGCGGTTGTCAGCTGCACAGTACACAAGGCACAGGTTTATCCCATATGTGTTCCTATGTAAATTATCATATTTGTTCTATAGTGACATGCAAGTATTTTGCAGAACCATTTTCTCCTTCACACATCAGTTTGGTGGAACAAAAGTAGTCATCCTGGCACTTTCTGTACTGTGTTGGTAGTAGCTCCACTGGAATGCCTTATCCATTGTAGCCCATGCCAGGGTTAGAGCGTTTGTAGGAAGTCCATGTAGATTCCCAGGGTGATGATCTGGTCTACTGGGGCCAAGGAGTTGGGCACCATTTCTTCAAGCACTCAGAAGTGGCTCTGGAGATGGGGCGCTTCTGGGCACTTGGCTAAAACAGAGGGATTTTCGCATGCAGGCGGGCAGCTTAAGACACTTCCGGGCGCTTTTACCGTTCACACACAGTTCACGTGAACTGCTTGTCCAATAGGTGGGCTAGGTGGGCTGCGTCTTGCGCGATCCCACAATGCCACCCTCAGTTGGACGCTGGACGGCCACGAGGTAAGTCATTCCTCGCGCACGCGTCCTCCCAGGGCCCTGGGGGAGGGGGGGAAACATCTTCGCGGTGAAGGTGCCCCGCTGTGGGCACCTTCACCGCGATGATCGGCCCGATCCGGGCCGGAGGGTGGTTGGGGGTGGGGGTTTTGGGGACTGGGGGTGGTGGTGGCTGATCTGCGGGGCACTCGCGCCCCGCAGATGGCCTCGATGGGGGCGGGGGGGACCCTTGGGGGACCGGAGCGATGCGCTCCGGCCGCCCAAGGCGTTCCTCGCCCCCAGCGAGCCCAACATCGACCTCCTGCCACCCCAGAAAGGGGCGACAGGACACCGATGCTGGTGGCTCCTTCCCGGGTCCGGCAGCCCCAATGGGGCTGCCGGACCCGGGAAGGAGCCACATCCCGGCGGCCGTCGGAGACGACAGACGGGACGCACCGAATCGGGGTTCCCCTGTGCCATCTGCCAGGGTCACTGACCCTGGCAGACAGGAAACGGGAACCCCGATTCGGTGGGTCCCGTCTACCGGCTTCGCCGCGCCGGCGCAATCGCCGGCCCGGCAAGTCGGGGCCTGCGAACGCTTCTCTCCCGGAACGCGCCGGGGCGGCTCGTCCGCGTTCGAACGCATGCAGAGCACTTTAAAGTGCTCTGCATCCGGAACGCGTGGAGGACAGCTCCGGACACGAGGCAGCGCAAGCCCCGCTCGGGTAATGCGAATGCCTCGTCCGAAGCTGTCCTCCACGCGTTCGGAAAAGGCCAATGCGAAAAGGCCTCAGCTCTGGTTGTCAATTTTGGAAGCTGGGAAATCTTTGAATTTGTGCTGGAATAACCCTGGGCTGGATCCTTGACCTGACCCAGGATTGGCTCAGTGTGGCATGAAATGTAGAAACAGACCCTCTTATCTATGGTGATACATAGAACAAGATCATACATTTTTAATGTGGTTATGATTTTTAATTTTCTTCTGAAATAGGAAAGGAAGGAGGGAGTCTGATTTCCTTAACTTTATGTAAATAATTTCAGTCACCAGTACTACTGTTTCAGTACAATCAAACAGCTTTCTGTGAAGTTTAAGAGTGCTGTTCAAGATGCCCTGTTTGAGTGTGGAGGAGGAGGGTGTGTGGATGAAAGTCTGATTGAGCATGTCAAAAGCCTGCAGTTTCTCCCTCACTGAGGTGGATTCCTGGCATTTATGTATTTATTTGTATTTCTATCCTGCCCTATGCCCAGAAGACTCAGGGCAGGTAACACCATTTAAAATCAGACATATATGAAAACAACAACTGTATATATTAAACAGTAACAGTGTCTGTAAAGTGGGAGGAGACAGTATATTCCCATTTAACCAAATGCCAGGGCAAAGAGATGCATCTTCACTGCCTTCCTAAACATATACGGTGAAGGATTATGATGCAGTTCAAGGGAGAGACTATTCCGTAGCCTACGGCCATCACTGAAAAGGCCCTCTCCAGAGTGACCATCCTTTTTACTACTGAAGGTGGTGGGACAACCAGAAAGGCCTCCCCTCCAGATCTTAAGGTGTGGGCAGGTTGATATGGAAGAAGGTGTTCCTTTAGATATTTGGGGGCCAAGTAATTTATGGCCTTATAAGTCAATGTTAACACCTTGAATTGGGCTCCTTAGTGAATTGGCAGCCAATGCAACTCTTTTAAGACAAGCCTGATGTGCATCCAGCTAGTTGTCCCAGTCAGCAGCCTAGCAGCCGCATTCTGCACCAGCTGCAGTTTCTGAACTGTCTTCAAGGGCAGCCCCATGTAGAATGCATTACAGTAGTCCAATCTGGAGGTTACCAGAGTATGGATAACTGTGGCCAAGTCATGTCTGTCCGAAAAGCACTTCAACTGACACATCAGCCATTCTAGTGTCACAAACCACTTTCATCAACAAGTCACTAACTATAAAACAAAACAATCACCCTCAGCCTAAACAAAGAGACTGAAATCTGGGTGGTGCTGGTGGTCAGGAATCACTATTTCTTTCTCATCAAGGCTTTCTATTACAACAGTAGCCAAAATTCAAAACTGGAAACTTTCTTCTTAACCAGTTCTCTGAAACAAATATATTTTACTATCCCATGTAAATTTTTACAATGGGAGGGAAATGCCATACGTCACAGGGAGGGAGATCTATATTCTGTATCTCTTCCTTGAAAAAGACTTGTCATAGATAATCATCCACTGCACTTTCGCTGATGTGTGAACATAGGGTAGACATATGTATATCGGTAGATTCTCATGAGGGAGAATAGCCCTGGAGATATCTTGGTCTCAGATAATTTAAGGCTCTATAGTTAGAAACAGCATGTTGGATTTGACCTGGAAGACTGTGAGATTGTCTCAAAACTGGAGCTTTTATATTTCTTGCAGCCTGTCCCATTAGCATCCAGATGTTTGCATACAGCTATTCAGTGGGTTATACTGCTTTCTGAATGGTCCTCATAGTAAGCACCATGTAGAGCGTGGGAACTTGGTAGATTTAAAAATGGAAGCAAGGATGAGAGTCCAAAGATGGGAGTTCAGAAATAAATAGATAAATTCAGATGTCACAGACACAGAGGGAAGACATAACATGGCACAAACGTATTAGGTATGTTAAGGCTTTCCTCATTGTTCCCAGAATGTATTCACCTCTTTTATATTTTATTTTCTCCTCAGGGGTAGGAGGAATCTCCTATGAAATGAATGGACTGTGCTTCATTTTGCTGTACTATTTTTCAGTCTGTGATGGAGCTTTATTTTCCATCTTAAAACGGTGAGATTAACAGTAGCATATCCAATTCCATGGATGGAATGCACGGCCCAGACATATTTCTACATATCTAGCTTAGCAGCCTTACCACATATAACACTCCCATTGATGCTTTAAGGCTTGCAGGAGATCAGGGTGCAATTAGGAAGAATTGCTTTACGCGTGTTGGGAAAGGAAAGATGGATTCTAGACATTTTCCCCTCCATAAACACACAATTCTTACTTCAGGCGGTTTGTTCTTCCACCTGAGAAACTGAAAAACCTAGGATGAGAAAGGCCTATTAGAAAGTCTCCACTCTTAGGGAACATGATTATTTCTTTCCAGTATATTATATTGTGATTTCATCAGAAGTAGGTATGAACTTTGAGTTTTATGAACTGTCTGAAAATGACACTGCTTTTTATCCTAGCCATAATAAACTGTGCTACAGATTAGCCTTTTGTCCAAGCACTCAGACCCTATGGTGCATTCCCATACAAGAATAAATGCAAATCCAGTCCCTTTTCGGGATTGTCTGATCCCATTTAATTTTTCATTCATGGACTTTATAAGGACTATCCTGCTAAAATCCACAGAAAAAAAGTCCTCAGAAAAACTGTTCTCGGTCCCGTTTTGGAGCCCAGCCCACCCCCCCTTTGGGAATCTCCTGGGCTGTCCCAGGAGGAGATGAGCCTTTCGGACTGCCCCCTCCATATGCTTCTGGCCAATGCCTGCCGCAGATGGGTGGGATTTCACATCTGGGAAGGTCTGCCCCCTCCCCTTGCCACGCCTTCTTTGAACACGCTGCAATTATGAGGAAAGGAAAACTTTAAAAAAACACCAGCCCCCATTTGCCAGAGATACATTTGTAGCAAGGATCGCAGAGCAGGGGAGAACTTTTAAAAAACACCAGCCTCCATTTGCCAGAGACACATTTGTAGCAAGGATTACAGAGCAGGGAAAACTTTTAAAAGCCATGAGCCCCAGTTTACAGAGGGGAGGGAAACTGAAATGGAGAGTAATTGCTTTGTGATTGCCCTGTGTCTGTTCTTTCGCTCAGTTGATTCTGAGCAGGGCAGGCTTACAAAGGTTGGGCGAGGGGCAGAGATGAAAAGATCCTGTTTCTCGGTTCTGGGGATTTGTGCAGTTTGAGTCAGAACAGCAGTATTTGAATTCAGCTCATATCATTCTCAGGCAAATGGGGACAGCCAGAATGTGCACTTGGTCCTGAATCTGGATTAAAATAGTCCAGTCTGGATTTAAAAAGTCAAGTAGGAACACAGCCTTTGATCTTCCCTCTGCCTGATCTGCAGTAGAAAGCCTCTAAGGACATTTCCACACTTAAACTTGGCCACATCATTCTTGCTGGAACCACACCTACTTGAATGATTCCCAACTGGAATGGTCCAGCGTTCCAGAACAAGGTCCTTTGCACTTGGACAGCCTGTTACAGCACAGCCCCTGAGAGGCCCTGCACCCCTATGAAGCTTGCACAAGCTCTGGAGTTACTGCAAGAGTTTTGATGGCTAGGAATGAGAAATCCTGGCCTTGGAGCCCGGTGGGTGGCGGACATTTTGGTGGCACAATTTGGTGCACTTCTAAAATGGGTCCTCCTGGTAAACCATAATAAGAAAACATGTACCCTTTTGGACAGTTCTTTGTTCCATTCTAGTGGTGTTCTCTTAAGGCAGGAAGGCCTTAAGTGAACTATGGGGAAGTTCTGGTCCTCATCACTCAGGCCAGTGTGGTATTGGATAGCTGGAATATATGGGCCATTGGTCTGATCCAGTGGGGCATTTCTTATCTTCTTACGGTAGATGAGACATAATTAGCCAACCCTGAATTGAAATTAGGGATGTGCACAAATGCAATTTTTGGGATTCGGTTTGATTTGAATTGAATATTCGAAGATTCAAATCAATTCGAATGTTTAAAATTCAAATGTATTCACATTTGATTTGAATCAAATACATTCAAATGATTGGAAGTTTTCAATTTATATTTGACGATACAAATGTCAACAACATTTGAACGTCTCCGTACGCATCCATACAGTATACATCCCGGGTTTTATCCCATATGCATCCCGTTTTCGTCCCGTACATATCTGTACAAATGTGTACAGATAAGCATAAAATGCATACCAATGTCTGAATAATTCATATGAATGATTCAAAAGATTTAAAAATCCAAGTGTTAAATTCGAATTTAGAGATATTCAATTCGAATTTGAATGTCCGAATTTTGAACATTTTGAATATTTGTGTACATCCCTAATTGAAACATGTGAAGGGGAAGATGGGGCACGTGCTTGGTCCAAATGGCTTTCTACACCAGTCATATTCCTGCTCTAATTAACCATAGGTTTTAATGAACCAGCATACATATTTGTTCTAATACTTTTTGCTCGGTTGAAGGAAACGGGGAACTGTGGTTACTTAAAGATATTGTGATTGGTTTGTTAGTGTCACAGAGAAAGAACTAAGGAAGCTAAATTATTGATCATATTTCAGTTTACGTGATTATCTGAACACAGGATTACTGGAGTGAGAAATGATAAGATGTACAGCATATATAGTTCATTTTGAGAGCTGTGGTGTCATTTGAGAATTTGTGCTGAAAAATCAAATATGCTGACTACTCGAATAAATATCTTCCTGTCTTAAAACTTACAAAGCTATAGCAGTAATTGATTCCTGGTAAAAATGTTCCCTTTCAGCCAGGTTGTTAGTTAGTGGATGTCCCTCTGCTTCCTTGCTAGTCTACTCTTAGGTCAGAATTATTGTTTTAGGCTGTGTTCAAACCTAAGTTTTAATCCCGTTTCAGGCCACTTTCAGACTGATAAAGCGCATCAGCAAAGCAACAAGCTGATTTCTTTCAGGATTATCTAACCCAGAAGATCCACCTTTGAGTTAGATAATGCAGAAAGAAAATGAATGTTTGTTTTTCTGATGTGTGCTTCCATTTTGAGAGTGGACTGAAGCTGAACTAAAACTTAGGTGTTAACATGGCCAAAGGAGGGTTTTTATGTTCTTTTTTTTTTTTTGCTTTAATTGATTTAGTGTGCCTCCAGACACGTGTTAAAATCCACAGTTTTTCTGGGACAGTACTGAGAGTGTCAGATCATCACAGCATTCCCAGAATAATCCCAGGATAAAGCAGTGGCGACACTTAGTAATATTGTTAGTGTGGGAAATCCAGCAATCATGCCAGGTTTCCTGTGTAATGATAATGCTTACTTATGTTTGCCAACTCATACCATTATTATTTCACTTGGGGCTATCCCAGAAGCCAGCCAAAGGAGGCCAGAAAAGCAGTTCCTTCTTCTTGCTTTGTGGTTTCTCAGTAAGCTTTTGAAGCAAAAAAAATTGCTGCCTCTGCCCAAAGTCAGAGAAAATTTGTAACATTGTAGACATGATTGCATAGGCAACCCTGCTTTGCCACCTCGGGGTTGCCTTCACACTTAGTAATAGATTGATAGAGGGGTTGAGAGCAAGAGATGAAAGAGGAGGTATCAATCTGTAAAATAAATTTGAGTGACAGGGAAACATCCAATCAATCCAGGGAAAGAGGGAGGAACTGAAAAGGAAGAGAAAGCCCTCCTCTCGGAGTGGGGGGGGGGGGGAGAGTGACAAGTGCAGACATGAACATAGCCACTATGACCACATTTTCTGTGTGAACTTCCAAATTGAGGACTAACTGCAGAATAGGCAACTGTGATGTGAACACAGCCTGAGAGACTGGGAACATAGCACATTGTGTGCTTGTGTCGTGCAGCTGGTTGGTTATTGTGAGATTGCAGACTGCTGGTCAACATGGGTCATCATCAGTCCAATCCAGTAGGACACTGTTAATGTTCTTATACTGTAATCCCTCAACATTTGCAAAGGTTTGGCTTCTAAAAAATACTGCATGGAAAATGTTAAATTTAAACCTAGCAAAACTATTAAACTCTTTCTAAGGGGATGAAAAGCTCCCTAGAAGCCTTGCTTTCACTAGTGCCTTTCTTCCAGGAAACCAACCAAACCAATCTTCCACCTCCTCACTCAGAAGCTGGCAAATTTCTTTTAATTTCAGTTTCATATTGTTTCTGGGAGAGATAGGGGGATGATTTCATGCTCCCCTCCTTACTACCTCCAGTAGAAATCAGAGCTCTTTGTGTTTGCCCCAGACAGCCTCAAAGAAAGCAGATATCTTCTGGAGGAAGGGAGGCAGAAATAGCTGAAGACCAATCCCTCTTCCCCAAACAAAATGATTTCTTTGGGTTTGTCTAAAAGCCCAAAGAAATCAGTCTTGTTTCTGGGAGAGATGAAGAATTTAATCTGTTCCCTTGCATCAGCAAAGCTGTTTTCCTCGTTTTTGTAGCTAAAAACAGAGAAAACAGCTTGTTGCTGTGAGAGGAAGGAAGGCAAATAAGGAAGGAGGTGTTGCAGAAGTTCTCCTGCTCTCCTGCTCTTCTTCCCTCCACCCTTTTCACCAGAAACCTGAGGCCTTTTCGCACAGGCCTTTCCGGAACGCGTGGAAGACAGCTCCGGACGAGGCATTCGCATTGCCCCAGCGGGGCTTGCGCCGCCTCGCGTCCGGAGCTGTCTTCCACGCGTTCCGGATGCAGAGCACTTTAAAGTGCTCTGCATGCGTTCTGACGCGGACGAGCTGCCCCAGCGCGTTCCGGGAGAGAAGCGTTCGCGCACGCTTCTCTCCCTGACAGCCGTCGGCACGCCCCCAGGGTCCGACTTGCCGGGCCGGCGATCGCGCCGGCGCGGCGAAGCCGGTAGACGGGACCCACCGAATTGGGGTTCCCCTTTCCCATCTGCCAGGGTCAGTGACCCTGGCAGATGGGACAGGGGAACCCCGATTCGGTGCGTCCCGTCTGTCGTCTCCGCCGGCCGCCGGGACGTGGCTCCTTCCCGGGTCCGGCAGCCCCAATGGGGCTGCCGAAGCCGGGGAGCCACCAGCATCGGCTTCCTGCAGCCCCTTTCCGGGGTGGCAGGAGGCCGATGTTGGGCTGGCTGGGGCCGAGGAACCCCTTGGTCGACCGGAGCGCATTGCTCCGGTCCCCCAAGGGTCCCCCCCGCCCCCATCGCGGCCATCTGCGGGGCGCGAGTGCCCCGCAGATCAGCCGCCCACCTCCCCAGTCCCCAAAACCCCCACCCCAACCACCCTCCGACCCGGACCGGGCCGATCTTCGCGGTGAAGGTGCCTACAGCAGCGAGGCACCTTCACCGCGAAGATGATTCCCCCCCCAGGGCCCGGGGATGGGATGCGCGCGACGGAGGACTTACCTCGTCGCTGTGCAGTCTCCAACTGAGGGTGGCATTCTGGGAGCGTGCAGGACGCAGCCCACCGGGCCCTGGGGGGCGGGAATCATCTTCACGGTGAAGGTGCCTCGCTGCTGTAGGCACCTTCACCGCGAAGATCGGCCCGATCCGGGTCGGAGGGTGGTTGGGGTGGGGGTTTTGGGGACTGGGGGGGGCGGGGGACTCATCTGTGGGCTGGAGGCGCCTAGATCCAGGCACCTGCAGCCCGTAGATGGGCGAGATCGGGGCGCGGGGCGAAGCCTTTGCAGATCAGAGCCAGGGGCTCTGATCTGCAAAGGCGTCCTGCCCCATAGGGGCCTTGCCCCGGGCCCCATGATGGGTGCCCGGGTGCCCGGGCATCTTCGTGCCAGGTCCCCAGGTCCCGATCCGGGCCTGTAGACCTGGCACGAAGCGCGGCGGCTGGCTTGACAGCGCTGCCGCCCCTTGGGTGCTCTCACCCAATGGGCGGCAGCGCTGCCGGCCGAATCCCCGCCCCTGGCCGGCCTTTGCCGGCCAAGACAGTTCCGGGCACTTTTACCGTTTACACACAGGCGCACCGGAACGCGTTCCGGCGCGCCTGTGTGTGAATAGTGAAAGCGCCCGGAAGTGTCTTAAGCTTCCCGCCTGCACGCGTTCCAAACGGAACGCGTTGCAGTGCGAAAAAGCCTCTGATTTTTCTAATCTTTTTCATCTACCTGAGGGAAGGGTGGAGGGAAAAAGTGCTTCTGGGGTACTTCATTTGTTATCTGTCAAGTCACAAAGATTAGAAGAAAAGCTCTCCAGAAGTTCCTCCATTGTATCCCATCTCCTACACCTTACCTCTGAAAGCATAAAATCAGAAGGCACCTCCAGGATGACTGGGGAAGTGTAGTTGGAAAATACAGACAATCAAAATCACAAACAATACAATTTGCACTCTTAAAAAGCTTCGTACATTTTCTGTCTTGAGAACACACACACAAATTCCAAATAAAACACTTGTGAGATTTGAGAATGTACTCAAGGCCAGCTCAGATAAAAGGGAACTTTCCTATTTGCTACAACACTAGCATTCCTGTCTTCATATTTATACATGAAATTTTAGTCAGATATCATACAAGAACTGCCTTATTTCTTTTTTTTTTGCAGACACTTTTCTTATAACCCATATGACTGAGCTTTTTTTTTTTTAACAGCAGGCAATTTGCCAAATGTTGGCATATTATTGTAAGTATACATTAGTTCAGTGTAAAAGAGGTTAATTATCTCTGTATATAAGGGTGTTTTTCCACTGTGCTCCTTTAATCCGGATCTAAGAAGATCCAGATCTAAGGAATGGGTAGATTCCTTAATCCGGATCTAGTAGATCTGGATTAAGGGAAGTACCCAATGTGTTTCCATGGGTGGTCTAGCACCCAACAGCAATGGGTGCTAGCTTTCTTGCCATGGAAACACTGGAGCACCCATTTGGAAATCTGGATCTACCCATGAGCGGTCTGCTTGTCACCCCATGTGTTTGGGGGGACAGGGGAGCAATCTCCAAAGTGGCTTCAAAGTCATTTTGAAGTCACTTTGAAGTCTGTGCAAAATAGCTCCGGAGTGTCTTTGAAGTCTGTGCTGATCTTCGGAGTCACTTCGAAGTTCACTCCGAAGATCAGCACAGACTTCAAAGATGCTCCAGAGCTATTTTGCACAGACTTCAAAGTGACTTCAAAATGACTTTGAAGCTTAGGTTTTGGGGCTCCCCCCCCATGGGTGCCCCTCCCCCTAGCCTCCTCTAGACCCCATTGCCACACAAGCGTGGAAACAGGCTCCCTTTAATCTGGATTTTCTGCCTGAAGACCCCATTGTAGACCCCATTAATAGGGTCTACAGAAAATCCGGATTAAAGGCCAGAAAGTACCCATTTGATCCGGATTTCCCAAGTGGCAGTCAAAACAATCGGGTCCCAAATGGGTGCTGTGGTGGAAATTGATCATCTGGCTCATACCCAAATGGGCCCTTAATGGGTGCAAAAATGGGTACTTTCTGACAGTGGAAAAACACTGTATGGGAACTACTGATTGAATAACTGCTGTGTAACAGTTTATATATCACATGCTCTCTTGCTCTCTCTTCAGGCTAGTAGTAGATAGATGGCCTCTAGCATCTCTAGACATGTATATCTGATGTAAGTTATAAGACTCACAAGTTATAGATAAGTAAAGTTATGTGGAAGCAAATGAAGAAGGTGCATGTTTCAAGTCTGTTCTTCAACAAGCACTCTGCCATTAGTATAGTTTTCTAAGTATAAAAGAAAACAACACCAAATGTTTATTAAACATGATGCAATCGGGGAGGATCTCTTGATAAGGGTGTGGATGAATATTCGTAACATTAGTTATTTTGACAAATTCGGACATTCGTATACAAATTGAAGGTTATGGATATTTGTACGAAAAGAATGAATTTTCTAAGATCCAGTTCATTATGAATTGAATGCCAAAAATACATTCATGCACATCCCTAATCTCTTGTCAATGGGCAGAATACAAACTCCCCTAAATCCACAGTGACTAGAAACACCTTTCCACATTTCAGAATGAACTGTCACTTACCACACAAGTAAGCACTAATTCTGATTGACTCCAGGAAATGATAGGCAAGATCCTCACAGTTATGGGAAGGCACAGGAGAGGATCTCCTCTTGGGCTGAACATTTGGTTTAGCTCAGGAGGTGGGTGGAGGGCAAGCCATTCAGCCTGTGCTTCCAAGCCTGTGCACACCTTGAGGTCAGGAAACGAAGGTTCCTCAGAACTGAAGTTTCCATTCAGGGCCATTACATGAAGTTCTAGAAATGGCTCTGGAAATCAGCCGTGTTCAGCATTCTGTGTAATGGCAACGGGCAGGTAGACTGTTCCAACAGCTGATGGCTGTCTCCATGGTGGCCACAGGACCTACAGAATTATTTTTAGCACTCTGGAAAAGGATAATTCCCAGGACAGGTGTAGGTTCTGTCCCTGGGAGCTGTTTGAGCACTAAATGACTGCAAAGATGTGTTCCCACCATATTCCCAATATACAGCCCCCTCAGATACCAACCCTCTTTGGGCACAGTCTAGAAGACTGAAGAAGAAATGCTGATTAGAAGTTATTTGCATATTGTTTTTGTCTTTATTGATTTTTACACCTCCCAACACTGAAGTTTCAGGGTGGTGAACAATGAACAGATAATAATAAATAAAATAGAAGACAAATAAAATAAAACATAAAACATAAGAACAGAATCCAATTAAAAGTAATGCTTGTAGCAGTGGAAACAGCATTTGAGAATTATCTAGTTTACACCCCACATCGTTTCATCAATCAGAAATTATTCCATCAATTATATTTAGTTAACTTTTCATGACTATTTGTTTTTCTCAGACCATCCTTCATAAACAATTAATACTACAGTAGAAAAAACAAAAATAATCACACATTGCTAGTAGAATACTTATCCTTAAAGTATTATACTGCAGTCTTATTTCTTGTGACTGTATGTACACAGAACAGTTTTCTGTCTGATGACTTCAATCATAATCATAAAGATCTTGAAGAAGGGAAAGCAGGGACCATAAAGCTGTTCATCAACAGTTTGTATCTGTACACAATGACATCTATAAATATACATTAGCATATGGAATTTTAATGCAAATTACTTCATCAGACTATAGGGAGGCTCCTCAATGGTCCTCTTGCTGTATTAAATTTTCCCACATGTAGCTGCAAGAGCAAAACGTTTTAAAATAGCAATCTTTACTATACTATTTTTCTTTTTCTTTTTCTAAAAGTGAGCTCCCCAAGAAATCTAGCAGCGTTTTAGTTATTTGCTGGAAATGGTGGGTTTTCTTTGAACAATATTGTTGGCGCTAACACTCTCATTTTCTTTTTTGCCTTGTCAGCATCGTCAATAGAATTAAAACGTGACATTCGCGGGTGCTTTTGTACTAGAAAGGAAATGGCTGTGTATTCCACTGACAGGGAGCTCCAGTTCAAACTGAGCGCTGCCTGTTATATAAATGCAAACAGTGGGCCCTATAGCCATCCAGGTTGCTCATTATGCATCCCAAATCATAATGTCCTTTATGCAGGAGGGCAACTGTGAAGGCTCACATTGATTTCCCTTTCATAAGAAGGAAGATTGTTGGCGAAAGATCACTGGTCACAGTCCCCTGTGACAGATTTTCCAGCATGTTGCAGGCAGGTTGGCCTACTTCCTGACAATCAGCTATGAGTGACATATTTTGGGCAGAGCGATGATAAAATGGGAGCCATGCGGCTGATGTTAGTAAACATTATCCCGCCCGGTCTGGCAGGACACCATCGGCAGTGGGAGGGTGAATGGCTGGCAGGCCGCATGAACTGGACCCACAGGCAGCTCGAGCTACCTAGGAAACACAAGCCAAAGCCTACAATCTAGCAGCTGCTCCGGTTGCCATGACGACTAGAAACTGAACAATGAGCCTCAAATCCAGCATGGGTGCGTTTATTGAAATGTTCCTCACCACCCAGTCCAAGCAAGGTCAGACTCCCAACCCCTACACTGAAAAAAATGCCAAGGCGGGGGGAGAAGGCTGGAGGTGTTTTGTTGGTGCTCTTGGGCATGTGTATATTCAGATACACACAATGTCTGTCTGCCTATATAGATATATCACACACAGCATAACTGAATTATAAGAAGAAAACAAAAATACCGTATAAAATCTTAGCATAACTCCTGGCCTTTATTCTCCTTGGCAGTTTTTATTTGTCAGTGTATATAGATCACACAAATGTCATGCTCATGTATATATCATTTTCCATATCTCCACTTAATGTACCTTTCTTTTAAAAGGGGGAAGGGGGGGGGATACAGAATGAAAAAGAAAGAATGAAATAATTTGAGAGAATGCATCATCAGGACCAAATGCAAACATCTCAGCTCCTATCTGCCTTCAGTCTGTTCCCAATTTCTGCACACGAGCCAGCTTAAGTACAATTGAAAAAAGAGGACCCTATTAATTCACATATCTAATCCTTAACAGAAGTGTTACAGGTATATTTCTCTTCATCCCTTCTCTCCAGTTATTTTTTTGCTATTTTCAGCGTTAATTTCTTGTTTCTAATTTGCCTGCTCATTTAAATCAATTTACTTTTTAAAATTTCATCCAAAAATCATACTACAAACCTTTTGGATACTAATCTAGCTTATATCCACCCCCTATATACAGTGCCTGACAAAAGTTCTGTCGCTTATCCATGTTGTTGAAACCAAAGCCTATAACCTGACTTAAAATTCATCCATTGGTTTTAAAAATGACTCATATGAAAGCTGAAACCCTCCCAAATGAGGTTTTTAAAAAGAAAATAAATTTGCTTCACTGCTGAAATATTGATCATTTAATGAACACAGAAAGGTCAGATTTTGGCTAGACAAAAGTTTTGTCGCCTTGTCATATAATGCACCTAATCCTAGTTTACAGCCTCACCTGTGCTCACTAATTGATCAGATAATTAGTGGGTGTGTATAAAAAGAACTCCAGCACTCCAGACCTTCACTTGAACTGCAACTTGACCTCTGACAACATGCCAAAAATCCACCCTGCGACCAAAGCCTTGATTATCAGGAGACTGAAGACCAGATCCTCTGCAGAGGTGGCTGGAACCTTTAATGTGTCTCAGCGTCAAGTACAAAGAATTACAAAAAGATTTGAAGAGACTGGAGATGTTTTTGACAAGCCCAGGTCTGGCAGACCCCGCAAGACGACTGCTCAGGAGGAACGTTTGTTGGTTCGAAAATCAAAAGCCAGCCCTTCTTCCACTGCAGCAGAGCTCCAACAGGCCTGGTCACCTCAAGTCCTTGTGTCAACTAGAACAGTTTGTAGGATTCTGTCTCGAAATGGCCTCCATGGTCGAATCAGTGCCCAGAAGCCAGCACTAAACAAAAGGCAATTAAAAAACCGTGTGGTATTTGCCAAGGCCCACTAAACGGATGGATGCTGGAAAAGTGGCAGAAGGTGTATTTCTCAGATGAATCTTCAGTTGAATTACACCACAGCTGCCGCAAATACTGCAGGAGACCTACCGGAGCCCGTATGGATCCAAGATATACCCAGAAAACAGTTAAGTTTGGTGGTGGAAAGATCATGGTCTGGGGTTACATTCAGTATAGGGGTGTGTGAAACATTTGCAAGGTGGAAGGCAATATCAATAGCCTAAAATATCAAGACGTATTAGCTACCTCTTACATTCCCAATCATAAAAGGGGTCAAATTTTGCAGCAGGATGGCACTCCATCTCATACATCCATCTCTACATCAAAGTTTCTCAAGGCAAAGAAGATCAAGGTGCTCCAGGACTGGCCAGCCCAGTCACCAGATATGAACATCACTGAGCATGTTTGGGGTAGGATGAAAGAGGAAGCTTGGAACACAAAACCAAAGAATCTTGATGAACTCTGGGAGGCATGTAAAACTGCATTCTTTACTATTCCTGATGACTTCATCAATAAATTGTATGAATCATTGCCGAAACGCATGGATGCAGTCCTTCAGGCTCATGGAAGTCACACAAAATATTAAATATGGCTCTAATAGCACCACAACTTCATTCACCAATGTTATGAAACATATCTTTGCATTTGAAGTTAATTATCTGTTTGATTTTCACATTACTTTTTGTGGGCGACAAAACTTTTGTCTAGCCAAAATCTGACCTTTCTGTGTTCATTAAATGATCAATATTTCAGCAGTGAAGCAAATTTATTTTCTTTTAAAAAACCTCATTTGGGAGGGTTTCAGCTTTCATATGAGTCATTTTTAAAACCAATGGATGAATTTTAAGTCAGGTTATAGGCTTTGGTTTCAACAACATGGATAAGCGACAGAACTTTTGTCAGGCACTGTATTTTTTTTCTTACACAAATTGGGATAAGAGTTTTACAAGAGACACAGATCTCTTATGAGTGTAGAGGCTGGAAAGCTGGTGCAGATGACGTGGACGTAAGTCCTCCTGTTCTGCAAAAAGGAAACACCCATACAATACTGCACTGGTTGCCTATGAAGGCAAGGTCTGCATGGATCTGTAATGGCACCTTGTGAGTGTACATCCTCTCAAGCATTGGGCAAACATTTTGCCATAAACAAATAGTAGTGCTTTCATGGCTGAGTGAGAGAAAGCACTTTTGTCTACTTAGATTTTCAAAATGCTTTTGATAAAGTCCTTCATCAAAGACTTGTCCAAAAACTCCACTGTCTTGGAATAAAAAGGCCGGTTCTTCTATGGATCAACAACTGATGAAGGAAGAGAAAACAGAAAGTGGGCATTAATGGCCATTTCTCACAATGGAGAGATATAACATGTGGGGTTCTGTCCTAGGACTGGTGCTTTTTAATATATAAATTATCTGGAGGTAGGCTTGACCACTGGAAGTTTGCTGGTGACACCAAATTGTTCAGAGCAATAAAAACAGCACAGGACTGTAAAGAGCTCCAGAGAGATTTCTGCACATTGAGGATTGGGTATCAAAATGGAAGATGCCCTTCAATGTGAACAACTGTATGGTACTCTTCAACATTAATGGGATCAGAGCTCACCATGGCTGAATTTGTACTTAAGCCTCTGGTTTGCAATTAGGACAGCTCTGGTACAGAATATCAGGAAGAGATCTTGGAGTAATGGAAGACCGTTTAAAGAAAATATCTATATAGTGTGTATTGACTGACTGTATAAAAAAGGCCAGTTGTAGAAATATAGAAAAGTGTGTATTGTGTGTATTGACTATACAGTGGTACCTCGACATACAAGTGCCCTGACATACAAGTGTTTTGAGATACAAGCCGCCGAGCAAGTGATATTTTGCTTTGAGATGAGAACAAGATTTGAGATACGAGTATGTAAATACAGTACAGTACATAACAAAAACAACTGAGGTGGTGTTTTGGGAGCTGGAATGGATTAATGGGAAAATTGCTTTGAGATACGAGCGATTTGACATAAGAGCAAGGTTATGGAACGAATTAAATGAAGGTACCACTGTATAGAAAAGGCCAAAATAATTAATTGTTGTGGAAACATAAAATGCTAATATTATAATCCTGTAATAAAAATTGTTGGTACGACCACTTCTGGAATATTGTATACAGTTTTGCTCATAGTATCTCAAAAAAGATATAGCAGATTTGGAACTAGATGATTCAGTTGCTGGAGAAACTTTGAGTTTTCCTATGAAAAATAATTCCAATATCTGGGGCATTTTAGTCTAGCTAACTGACGAGTGAGAGAGAACACACTAAAAGTATATAAAATTATGCATGGTATGGAAAAGTGGGTAGGGAGAAGTTTATCTCTCTTTCCCAAAACAAATAATTAGAAATCATCCACTAAAGCTGTTCCTGGACAAATCAGAAAAATGACTGCACACCCCCAATGCATGTTGCAGACCTAACTTTAGCACTTCCATATGGCCCAAGTAACAAGTCCCTTTTTTGGTAGTCACACAAAATGGCTGACTTCCAGGTCCATTTCCTGTGCTTCAAAAACAGCCCCAGCCACCAGTATGAAAGGTTTCAACATTTCTGTGGCCAAGAGTGTGCAGTCAGCGCACTTCCCACTGAAAGGACTAGAGCAATTTGTTTGAAAGCACTCCAGTCCTGAAGCAGAAAGCACTAACATTGTGCAGCTCCTTGCTCAACACTCAGCTGAAGATTCTCACCCTGCTCTGTACAGCCTTATACAACTTCTGTTACTGGCCAATAATGTCTCTGGGGAGAACTTCAACATTTGTTCTGTCAGATGCTGCTATCATCTTGAATGTACTGTCAGTTAGGAGGGCCTTTTTCTGTTGAAACATTCAGGACATGGAATTCCTTTTATCAGTGTTTGGTGACAGAAGAAGTTAGTCAGTTCATACTTGGCATAGGCAACTTCGTTGGTAGCTGTTTCTCACCCTAAATTGCATCATTTCTGGGTTAGAAGAACTGGTTGCTCGTCAGGAAGAATATTATAAGCATTGCATGATATGGGCATTTGTATATTGTATTTTTGTAGTCATTCTGCCTTTAAAAAGTGGTACAAATCATAACAACCAGCTTACTACAATCACTGCACAGCTGTTAACTATAGTTCCTAAGTATGTTTGGGTCTTTATAAAGCTTTCCGAGAAAACTTTCCTGGCTTCTGAAGATCACCAAATTTAGAAGTGTCAACAAGCAAACACTCCTTTCAGCTTTGCCCAGTACCTTGACGGGTATGCAGATACATTCCTCCTTTGGTCAGGAAATATATATGTTGCATGTATACCAGCAGTAGGCATTTTAGATTATTCAAAAAAATGAAGCAGATGAACGTGTAAATCAAAAAGTCACTTGATTAAATGAACCGTATTCATAGAAAAAAGATTTTATAGAACAATGAAGCTCACTTTAGTTGATTGGAAGGAAATTGTGGCTTTATTAATCTTGAAGTATTAAAAAGCAGCAGCAGCAGTAGCTTGTTGTTTTTTGTAATTGTTTGAAATTTTCCTGGGCACACAAAACAATAGGAAGATTTAAAAGTGCTTTGCATTTTGTATTGGTTCTATCTGCAGGGTTAATCAACCTATATTAAAATAATTTTTAAAAATATTATACCAAATATTTTAAATATTTAAATTATATTTAATATTTAATATTAAATTAAATGCCCCATATTTAATTGTTATTTCTTATTTGATCAAATTCGGCCGAATTCAGACATTTGAATTCAAATTGAATGTTCAGACATTCGTTCTCCAGTCATGTGTACATGTGCATCCGAATGGATACTTATGGGATGAAAATGGGATGCGTACAGGATAAAAACAGGATGCATACAGATGCGTATGGATACATACGAATGTTGCCGACATTCATATCATCAAATTTGTATCAAAGGGCCTTTCTGCATTTGCCGCCAAAAAGTGGATCTAAAAATATCCACTTTTCGGCAATCTGTCCTCCCCCAGATCCATCACAAATAGTGATGGATCTGAGGGACCCTCGCACGTCCGCACACATGCGGGGAGGACAGATTCTGGAGGTCAGATTGGAGTGGGTGCTAGGTGGATGCACCAGCACCCATTCCAAGTGTCCTCCAGCTCGCGCACTGGCAATGTCGCCCCCAGAGCCGCAGGACCGGAGCATGCAGCTGTCAGCCACCACATGTTTCTGGCAGTGGCCAGCACATGGGGGAAGGGCTTCAGGCACAGGCAGCCCTGCTTCCGCCCTTCCAAACATGGTGGCAGGAGGGAATCCGTCTCTTCCGTTGGCCGTGTGCGGAAGCATCCTGCTTCTGCACACATCCAGGGGGAAGTGACGGATGTAAGACCTGATTTTTCAGGTCTTACATTTAAGATGGATTTTGGTGGCAAAACTGGTTTTAAAAACCAGTCTTGGGTGCCGAAAAGTGGATGCGCCCTCCCGGAAGGGTCTCTACCCAGGTCTGCAATGCGGAAGGTTCACAAGGTAAGTGTCCTTTATGAGTGTTAAAGGGGCGTTAAACCGGTTTCCGCAGTCAATGCAGAAAGACCCAAATATTTGTATGGATAGATATGAATGTATTAAAATTGGTTCTAATTTTAATACATTTGTGTTTTCTCTATTTGTACAAATTCAGACATTTTAATATTCAAATCAAATTGAATGTTGAAAATTGCATTTATGTGTACCCCTACTCTGTATACTTCTTTACCACAGTGTTTCTTTGCTCTACAACAGAGAATGTACATGAAAATGATGAACCATCCGTAGGCTACAGAACTATTGGGCTCTACAATTCTTTGGTGGGGACATTGCCATCAGGAAAGGGACACAGAGAGAAAAGGGAAGTGCCAAGGCCTTATAAATTTAGGATAGTAAGTTCAGTAATATAAGATAAAAGGAATTCTTGACGTCAACATGTGGCTTCCCCCTTTCCTGTTTTTAAAGCTACTATCTCCACATAGGCATTGGAGAATGTTTTGCTTTGATTTAGAGCATTTGAGATTACAATTCAGGCCTAAGCAGGTAAAGTGAGGTTTGGAATGGGTGGGTCTATTATTAGAGAAATGTCTGAGCTGATGCTGTGGTTTCTGGTGAACAGCTCACTGCAGCTCTGTTTGTGTGGACGTACGGGTGAAGAACACTAATACAGTTGTCTGTATAGAACTGCAACAAACAATCTGCTTATTGTGTATTTTAAAAGCAGTTCTTGATGCAGGCTAACAGGTGGCACAAAGCTACTATGGGCACACTGTTAGAGAATAACAAACCCTATTTGACCAAGATCTTGCATAGAGGTTGACACAGGCTTTATATATGCACTCTCTCTCTCTCTCTCTCTCAGAAAGCTGTCTCTGCAATTGTCAACCCTTACGCTACACACATTTCTCCTTTTGCATTCAGTCTGTCCCTGGACAGGAACCATTAATGCCTTCTCTCTGGAGTAAGGAGGTGTGTGGGGGGAATAAAAGAGTTGGAAAATATCTCTTGAGCTTTTAAACTACGATTATCAAGTTCTATCATTAATGTAACATCTGATGCTAAGTTTTTGCATGGGGTTTCAAATGTACCATATGTTTTAGTTCATTTCAGCTTCTCAAGAGGATATTGAAGCTAACTGAATTACACGTGAAATAAATGGCTGTTTTCCCCCACCCCAAGCTATATGCATTAACGCAGAGCACAAAGAATGCTTTCAGGACAGAGTTTTCAGTCTGAAATTTTATATTATAAGATAACATTTTTTAAAAAAAAGGAAGAAGGAAGGAAGCAAACCACTAGGAGAGATTGCTTGCCATCTTTGAGAGAGTTAATGGTGGCCACAAGGTGCACCAGCTAGTATGAGATTATCAGAGCATGATGTTGCAACCCTTTTTTCCCCTACTTGCATTGTTAAAAAGACCTTTAATTTTCATTTTTCTTCTGCTGACATTGGCTGTTTGACCAGGAGCGTTTTCACACTTTCCTTCCCATGCACTGGATGGGAAAGGAGCGTGATTAATCAGCGTTGACTAGCGCTCACAGTTGAGAACTAGTAAACTTTGGCCATTCCTTCCTTACTCCATCCTCACCTTATTCGATCTGGGGCCCAGTCCTCTGCTGGGCACTCCCATTTTGGCTGCGGTGCCCTCCGCAGCTGCATGTGCATCAGCGCCATTGCCTTGATGAGTCTGACGCTCTGCACATGTGCAGTTGTGTCTATAGCAGCAGTTCTCAACCTTCCTAATGCTGTGACCCCTTAATGGAGTTCCTCATGTTGTGGGGACCCCCACCCACGGGGGCGGAGCAGCTGGGAGGTGGGAGGGAAGGGCGGCGGGAGGCTCGCCGCGACCCCTCTGAAAGGGTAATTCGACCCTCAAAGGGGTCCCGACCCTCAGGTTGAGAACCACTGGTCTATAGTCATCTTGTGTGGCACCTCAAATGACCCCGGAGCACCAGCAAGAGCAAATGGCCGTGCCACTGGACTCTTTAGGCAAATCCCTGGTTAATGTTGAAGCTCCCAGCAAGGCAGAGCTGGGAAGGGCTGGGTCTCTTGGCCGGAGTGGGCAGGGAAGGCTTCAGCAGCGCCTGCTTCTTCCCTCTGCCATTTGTTCGGAAAGGGCTGCACGCCGCGTCCACCCTCATCAAGGGGCAGCTGATGACTTGCTCACCTCGGCAAAATAGCCTCCAGAGTCCTGTGGGGGAGCGTGCGTGCGTGTGCGCAGGAGTGCTTGGCTCCTGCAAGTCTGTGATCGGGAGGAAGGACATGGGGGTCGAAATCGAGGGAGCTCCGTCTCCCCCCCCTTTTTTTCTTTTTTTACAAATCATGATTCTACAGTGTATAAAATAAGGGCATTTATGGGGGTCTGTGGGAATCAAACAGGGGCAGCAAAAGCAGGAGGGAGGGGCAGCTGGGATTCCCCACCCTTAGCCACGTCATCGGATCAAACCCAATGGGGAGAGCAAATGGGGCGGGCAAAGGGTGGGGAGGAAAAAGAATCGCTTTCCCCAGTGTGTTTTTTTGGAAGTGTTTTCTGTGGGGACACAATTTAGGTTTTACTTTGATTCCCAGATGCACGTTTGCAACGGGTTTTGCTTCATTTTTACAACCTTTTTTTTTTTTTAGCATGAGTGGGAATGCAGCCGTTGATTCTGTAACACTAAACTTGTCCATTCCTTTTTGAACTTAAATCAGCAAGTATGTCAGAACAGATTATTTTCATTTGACAGTATGTCTGGCTCCTCCATTGCCTCTAACCTTTGTAGTAAATGAACTCTGAGCTTGGGTTGCCACTGCTAATTATTTCACTTACCCGACAGAGACTAGAACCTTTTGCACACCCAATCTTAGCATGATATAAGAAAGGGTCTAGGGGTCTCCCTTTAGCATGGTGGTGTGGGATAAAGAAGGCCATGTCTCCTGCTAGTATGCTCTGTCAATGCAGGATGGAGTGTCACTGGATGAAGGCATCCAAAATGGTGCCCTCATCTAGTTTACCTGTAGATGTTGACAGTGAAGTCTGTTAGTGTACTGGAGCTAATATACCAGATCATGGAGGCATGTGGACAGCATGTCTGTGTGGTCTGGTATGGCACAGGGGACCAATTTTTGTGGCAAAGGGCCCCTTGGGAGCTCCAAAGGCCAGGAACCTTTCCATGGGTATAGCTAAGGTAGAATTGGTCTCTGGCAAAGAAAGCAAAATATTTAATCCCCGCTCAAACTTGTATTATGTAGACGAAGACGATACACATGCATAGCATACAATAATTGATTTAATAATAATAAATCAATGTCAACTTCAGCAGTCAGCCAAATATTCCACAAAGGCCAGCAAAATGTCAGGCTACATTTTCCCTCCCCCTCCAACCTGAGAAGCTTGTAATAATTTCTATTATAGTTATTTTCTCACACATGTTTTACTCTTATGATCTTTCATCTTCCTTTTTCTTCAGCACTTTGGTTTGCAAAGCATCTGGGTCCATGAGCCAAAGGTAATGAATGGCGTGGAGTACATGGAATAGTCCTATGCACATTCAGCTCACAACCACCTGGGTATATTTGCACTAAAGCCAGTAGGCCAGTGATGGCCAACCTATGACACACGTGTCACTGGTGACACACCAAGCCCTTTTGGGTGACACACATGGTCACCCTGGCACCTGGGCATGTAGTGCTTGCTTGTTCTAGAAGTGTACAAAATACCAACTTTCAATTGAAGATTTAGCAAACAAAATTCAGAAACAAAAGTCACTAATGTAAATAATTATTTGTTTTTGCTTTTAATAAAATACATATATCAAAAGTAACTTTTTTACTAGAGCTACAAATATCACAAAATTATGGATATTTCTAGATGTGACACAGCACCTGAGTTAAGCTAGGTTTTCTTGTGAATTTTGACACACCAAGCTCAAAAGGTTCACCATCACTGCAGTAGGCTGTAGTGTACCACATGGGCTGTTTCCTCTCTCCTTTCAGCTATATCGCAGGGCTGTTCGATCCAGAACTGTGCTTAAGGTGTCTTTTATAGGCCTCGAGGGTGTTGTTGCCCCTCCCACCCCGGAAGCCTTGGTTGATGGAGATGTAGAAACTGGTTTTCCTCAAAAGTTCCATCAAAGGTGTCTGACGAGAGCAGTGAAGATGTGTCCAATATCAAGAAATTTCAGAAGAATACAGACAAATTGCAGACATCCTTGAACTTAATTTTCTTCTTTTGCAACAGTTAGATAATAGTTACGCACTACTCTTCTATATGGCAAAAGTTTTCTGCTTTCTCTAAGTAGTCTGATTTCAATGAGGATGAAAGTTCTGCTATACAAAATAAACTATGCAGTATATCAATGAAAGCCATCCAATATGATTCGGGGCTTTTAGTTTTTATTTTTATTTTAGTATTCCAATCTAATGCTTACAGTGTTTTTTGTTAGACACATTTTTTATAAAACATCACTGAGATGCATACTAGTTTCAGGATAGGTGAGAAGTCATCAAAACTGCATTATTTTAACATACAAGCTTGAAAAATGATGATACAGTTGTAAGTCTAAATGAAAAGAACAAGTCCAATGTTTTGCCCAAAAGCAACGTCATTGTCATCATCTTGGCTTGGCTTCACGAACGAAGATTAGGGAAGGCTCTACCTACGCTTGATGCATGCGCGTTGGTGCTAAACAGACCAATGCGGGAAAGGAATGCGGCAATGTTTCTATGGAAGATATTTCCTGAACATTTTTTAATTTTTTTTTAAAAAAATCCAAGACATAGCCCTTATTTCTGTTATAATCCAAATGGTTGCAGGACAGGTTGTAGCTTTTAATACATTTTCTTTCCCATAATCAAAAGTTTTTGTTTCTGGATCAGACTTTGCCTTCTGTAAACAAAAGAGAGACTTCTGCCTGCAGGAGGCTTTTGAACTATCAAGAAGCCCATTGACTGAACAGGGAAGGATGCCATCTCTGTTGATTTCTTCTTTCTTCTTGTAGATGCCTACTGCTTCTGAAAATGAGCTCCATACAGAGATGTAGCCTGGCTTTTTGCCAGAGCCCTGAGAAGCAAAGGTGGTGCTAGCTGTTGAGCTTGATGTTTACATATTACTACTGCACATTGTGCATGGCTTTGCTCTCTGTTTGCATGGCATTGGGAGGGGGAGACTCTTCCTTCTGCAGTCAGGGGTCCTTATTGTCCTAGCTGAACCCTTTGGTCCATGGCTTGGATGATCTTCAGGAAGGGAATATTAGCCCTAAATTGGAGATCCTAAATTGAGCACCAGTGGAAAGAGAGAGGCCCTTTTTGCATTGGGCCTTATTCCAGGTGCCGTGCACGAGGGCTGGTAAACTTCTGATAAAGGTGAACCATTCACATTTGTCATGAGGCAAGCTTCACAAAAGCACCAATTACTGGCCAGAACTTTGAATGGTCCTCCCATTTACCAAAGCTGGAAGTTCCACCTCCTTGCTGCCGCAGTTGGCCGCCATTAGCCGCGTCATCACATTATGGGATGTGCTCAGACACCATTGCAGCGAAGCACGTTCAAACACAGGGACATATTTCACCCAATCACATCAGTGACCGGGGGGCATGACTGAAAGTGGATGTGATCAAGTGCACAGTGCCCACTACTCTGTTGCTGATCAAATGCCCCTCTCATGACTCGTATGAGCGGACGCCACTCCTACCATGGGTGGGGGCGATCCTGGGGATCAGAGGTCCAGTCATGTCAGAGGTCAGCGATCAAACATGGCCACCACTGCACCTGCGCCTGCATGGGTGATGTGACCCCTGCCCACCAAATGCAGGGAACCAGAAGTATATTGAATGGTTGCACTGCTGGATGCTCCAGGTAAGCTTTCAGATCTGGCAGGTAAAGGTTAGGTAGCTTGTGGAGAATGATTTTGTGCTTCACACCTAATCAACAATTGGACAACTTCTGGGCAGGCAGAGGACACTTGGAGGCTGTAACAGCTTCCTCTAAGTGCAGATGCTTTCCCCCAGATGTTGCCTAATTGTCGACTACTGGCCAAAGTGCGAATTGGCCTCAGATTATCTCCTGGAATAGGGGCCTTCCATCTGCATGCTAGTGCAGACTGTGGCCGACCCAGTGGAGGAAGGACCAAAGCTCCTTTCCTTTAGGTCCTCTAATGTCATTTTATTTTTCTTCAATTATTATTCATGTAAATTGACCTCTCTTCTCAGGTTCCAAAACTCATTGAAAGAAGTATATAAAATTATGCACGGTGTAGAAAAGGTGAATAGAGAAAATTTCTTTTCTCTATCACATGACACTAGAACCAGGGGGCGCTCTATGAAGCTGATGGGTAAGAGAGTTGGATCGGACAAGGGGAAGTATTTCTTCACCCAGAGAATCACTGGTTTATGGAATTTGCTGCCGAAAGAGGTGGTAACAACTACCAGCCTTGATGGCTTTAAGGAAGGGTTAGGCAAATTTATGGATGACAGATGTATCAATGGTTACTAGAATGAATGCCTAAGTACATCTTTCAGGATGGAGGGGAAACAGGATGCTTCAAAGGCCATTTGCTGTGATTCAAGAGCAAGAGAAGGTTTGCCCTTGTCTCTGCTTGAGATGCCCATGAGCATTTGGTGGGCCACTGTGTGCAACGGGATGCTGGACTCGATGGGCTGTGGCCTGATCCAGCAGGGCTTCTCTTATGTTCTTATGTTCTTAAGTCTAGTTGTTCCTAATAAAGCTGGTGCATTGTAAAGGAGGACAAACATGCACTCATATGTCATACAGCAACATACAGCAGGCTCTGGAGCAGTGAGGCGAGCTACCTAGAGCACCCCAAATCGCCGAGAATGCTCCGGCCTTCCCGGATGTGCCCGGGAGCAGGACGCCGCTGACAGCTACTGCCTGTTCCCTATTGCACTGGAAGACTCAAGGTGCTTCTGCACAGGCCCTTTAACACCCATTAAGCACACATCTGGAAACGCGCCTCCGCACACGCATTGCTGTTTCAGACACATCTGGTGAGCTGTGTCCGCACAGCAACATGGATTAAGAACACTTTTGCGGTGGCGCGTCCGCATTTGCGGGCCTATTTAGCACACTTCCGGTTAGGTGCGCCTGCACCTATCCGTACTTAAAGTGTGCTAAATGGGTGTTACTTACACACCACATTTGATATGTGCTTGATGGGTCTTCCGCTGTGAAAACGCATCCATTTAGGATGCATCCGCACAGTGAAAGTGTGCCTAGCCAGGGTCCTCCCCCGGCTCGCCATGCTTGGCTCCTACCTTTCAGCTCGCCCTCGCCCCAGAAGCGGCGGATCTGCGTCCTGCACGCCTCCTGAATGGCCGGGGCTGCTGCTGGCAGCCCTTGCCCTCAGGAGGCGTTCTGGGTTCCTCCTCGCAGATTTGGGCCGACACCGAGCAGGTAAGGAGGGGATTCCGCGGGCTCCCCCCCCCCCTGGGTGGGCTTTAGGGAAGCTCACCCTGGCACCAGAAGCGGCGATCCGCCGCTTCTGGGGCGAGGGCGAGCTGAATGGTAGGAGCCCCTCGGCTCACCATGCTTGGCTCCGAGGAGCCAATCATGGCGGGCCGGGGGAGGGCCCCGGAGCATGGATGGGAGGCGGGTGCTGTGCGTCAGCACAGCGCTCACCTCCAATCCGGATTTATTCCGTCCTCCCACCGCGTGTGTGCAGGGACGGGGAGGGGGGTAGATCTGTATCTACTAGATGCGGATCTACCCTGTAAATCCGGATCTACTGGGCATCCGGATTTAGTAAAACTGGGTCTTCTGGAACCCAGTTTTACTAAATCCGGGTGTGGTAGATCCAGATTTATTTACCCCTGTGTGGAAGCACCCTCAGGCTGCATGGAAAGAGAAGTAGAACCAGCAGCCGGGCCTTCAGCACAAGGCAGCAACAGCAGCAGCATAGAGCTGCACTGCCTCAATTGGCATCACGACCGCAGTCCATGCGAAGCCCCCAGTCCATGCCAACATCTTGGACTGGGTGAGGCGAGCACTGAGGCAGTCATGAGGGGGCCAGCCAGCGTTGGCGGAGTTATCACTGGGGGAAAGAACTCTTCCAACACTGGCTGGCAGTGTTTACTGAAAAGTAGTAAAGTCTGGGGAAGGAGGAATGAACAAATAAGCCATCTCCTGAAAGTAAGCCCTAGTGTGTCTTTTGGAGCAAAAATTAATATAAGACCCTGTCTTATTTTGGGGGGAACACGGTACGTGTAGGTGTAGGTATATGTGTATGTTTAAGTGTAAGAGTCTGTAGATGTACGTGTGTGTGTACAGTATGTGTACGTGTATTGTTGTGGTGTGACTCCCCATTAGTATTTTAATTTCTTTCTTTTCTTTTTTTTCTTTTGCACGGGCATCAACAAAAGTACATTATAAATGTGCTGTTCCTTCAGCATAGTTTTATTGTGACAGATGCTATGAGCAATTGTTACAGAATCCTTGGGAGAAATATTTAAACCTAGAGAGATTTCATAAAGCTCATGTCCAGCGTCTTTGCCATATGTTTGTAGATAGATACAATACCTGAGGCAGTACTGAGATGGTTAAACATCTGTTTAGATCATGGAAGATAGATATCAGTGTATTCTAATGCAGGTCACAAGTTCTTGACAATCTGCTTTTGCCAAAGGGCTCATTTCAGAAAGAGGTTTCAGAGTTTTTATGATGGAGTTCAGAGGGCTCTTCACAATATATAAAAACAGCTGCCTGTTCTCTAGTTGCAAATTATTACAAAAGAGAGAAAACATGAAAGATTTTTTTTTTATCCTGTTGAGTGTGGAATACCGTTTTTAATGCTTACCTGTTATGTTTTCAAATTTTGGATCTCATCTTCCTCATCCTCTTGCCCTTTACAGTTGGTCTAGTGGCTAAGAAGCTGGACTCTTATCTGAGGTTTGAGTCTGCCCTCCTCCATGAAGCCAGCTGGGTGACCTTGGGCTAGTCACAGCTCTCTTCTGAGCTCTCACAGCCCCACCTACCTCACAGGGTGTTCTGTTGTGGGAAGAAGAATAGAAAATCTTTGTCAGCTGCTTTGAGTCCTCTTAAATGGGTGAGAAAAGTCTGGCACTCTAACCACAAGGCCAAACCGTATTGAGTGCCACAACTTTCTGTACCGTTATCTGTCTCTAGGTTTTAATTCATTTGAACAGGTTGGGCCATATAACCCCACTAAATACTGTACTTACTATGATGTGCTGTATTGTATTATAGTTATTAATTTTTACTTTGCCTTTCACTGAGGTCTCAGGGCAGTGAACAATAAGCAGATAAAACAGAATAATCAAGCTCAATTAAAATAGAAGAAAGTTTAAACAAAGCATAAAAACATAGGAGCCAAATCAAATTAAAAGTAATGGCATAGGAAGGGGTTTCATTAGCAAAAGCCTGACTAAAAAGATAATGAGTCTGCCTGTTCACTTAAAGAGATTTCTTAATGGGATAGTCATAGGCTGCACGTCCGTTTCCATGTAGAGGCAGCGGCTGTGTTTGGGCCAAGAGAAGGAGGTACCATGGAGAAAAGGTGTCCTTCTCATCTCCATTTTGGACTGAAGAGGAGCTATTTCCTCAATGCCTTTGTACAGGATGTGAAAAAGCAACACGTAGAGGAGACAATTCTGCTGGTAACCGTGCCCACAGTGATTGCTTTTCTCAAGAGTACCTAGAAGGATGGATTCCAACTTAGCTGGGCACAAGGCAAAGGCCTCCTCATCGGAAGCAAAACAAAGGGTTAAGGAAGTGCTTTATCCTCAGAGGAAATGGATGAATTTTGAGTGACTTGGCTTCAGGGTTAAGTTGCTATAGTGATTAAAAGCACTAAGGTAACTGAAGGGGAAATCATTGAGTTGGGAAGACCCCAACATACTGGGAATACGTACCACTAATATTAGAAATACTAATGGAAAGATAACTTCTACGATCAATTATAATGATAAGAATGAATGAAATTATGACCCTAATCATGAAACAGCGTCACATTTACTCTTTGGTATTCTCCTGGCACTTGTAATGTATACAGTAATCAGTTCCTCTCTTCCAGCCTTCAGTTCTGGAACACATTCTTCAGATTTCTCTCTCTCTCTCTCTGCCTGGTATACCAATGCGCTTCTGGGATATCTGTAATCTGCCACTAATCTTTTCTCCATAGTAGCCACATAAAGAAATAAAAGATGCCAGTTTGTGGGTTAGGCAGGCGACACTGAGGAAGCCTCCATATCGCTGCCAAGAATTTCCATCTGCCACCTATAAATGCAGGTGCCAGGGAATCTCTTCTGTACACGAAGCATAATAACAAAATACAAAGAACCAATGTGCACTAATAATTGCTAAACACACAGAAAGGAAGGCAAGATTTTTTCTTTTTCTTTTTCTGTTTTCTTTCTTTCTTTTTTTTTTTATGAAAGTTTACTTAGTCTGCAGAGATTTGCATACAGATGGCTAGGTCAGGGGACTGTGTATGCTGCTTGGACTACCGAGGGCAGGGCAGCATTCAGGCAGCCTTTATAACCACACACGGCTTTTACTATAGCATAGTGTTGTGGAGAGGCCTCATTCGGCACATACTGAATAGTCATTCAAGGAGCTTGCTTTGAAATGAGAAAAGACCTTGGATGGGAGGGGGAGGAAGGGAGTGGAGTAAAAGAAAGCAAATTCTTTTCTTTGTGAGACAGAGGAGGAGTGTTGGGAAAGGGGCCACAGGACCTAAAGAATGTGGGTTAGCAACCAGGAATTAGAGGAAAGTTTCTGTGGAGACACACAATTAGATATGTGGCATTCACCCTCTCCTTCTAGTGGGCAACAAGAGCAAGCACATTTCAAAGGGTTCATGGTGCGCATTTATAAAAAAAAAAAGGGGGGGAGAATGGGTGGGGTAAAGCCACCCTGTTTCTTAAGCTATTAAGATAAGCATAACTGCTCCGAAATAAAACCACTAGGGGTTAACTTAAAAGCAGCATGCAAGTTCCTTCAGGTGAATTCTGAGATGATAGATGGTATAAACCAGCTTGTGCATCACCCTGGATAGCTTTATTTATCCCTTTCTTGCGGTGCTTCTTTTACAGGCCAACACACATACAAACACACGCACACACACACGCACACACACGCACACACACACACACACACACACACACAGATAAAATTGTATCTATTATCTGCTGCCTAGCCTGGAAGTGCTGAAAATGGGACTTACTATGGATTTATGAAGCATCTTACACCTGCTTGTCCCCTTGACAAGGACAGACTACTTTTTTCAAAGATGACAGACGATGGCCTCATAAGGTGCTAAGTCTTGAAACGGGCAGCAGGATGCTGAGCATCTTTACATATTGAAAAGTCAATAAAAAACGGGTGGGGGAGAGAACTTGGGCTTTGCAGATTTTATGTTCAGCATTAAAAACCAACCTAAAATTCCATCAAAGATTTCACATCCTTTAAACTTGGGTAATGGGTGCCAAATTCCTTGGTCACAGGGGCCAGGCTAGGCTTCTAACAGGTGTTTTTCTATGCCACCACCTCAGTGAGGTTTAAGGGATGATCTAGCATGAAATCACACTATCAACCCAAAATATTCAGCTTTGTTCTCTATTTTCAGGATGGTTGGTTTGGTACAGCTATGGGAATTACAAAAGTAATGCTCACAGAGTCTGCCATAGGAACTGACAGGTGCATGTAACACTAAATGGCCCATCACAATAGCTGAACTAAAAATACTCCAGAAGAGGAGGAGGAGGAAGAGAAGGAGAAGAGTTTTTATACCCAGCTTTTCCTCAAATTGGCTCTCAAATTGGCTGACAAACCTTCTGTTCTCCAAACAGCAGACACATTATGAGGTAGGTGGGGCTGGGAAAGCTCAGAAGAGCTGTGGTTACCCCAAGGTCACCCAGCTGAATTTGTGTCGGAGTGTGGAATCAAACTGGGAGACTAGAGTCTGGTACTCTAACCACAAGCCCCAAATGGCAATAAGAACACAGAATCCCTTTCTCTAAGTACTGTGCCAAGCCAAGCCAGGGATCTTCCAAGGTAAAGGCATCTCTAGATGGGATATGAAGTTATGACTGGCTTATTATTATTATTATTATTATTATTATTATTATTATTATTATTATTATTATTATTATTATTATTATTATTATTATTATTATTATTATTATTATTATTATGTAAAACAACAGTTATATACAGCAAATGAGATCAATATTATTATTATTATTGGTATTGGTATTTAGGCTGGAAGTACAGAATTATGATAATGAAATATGAGATTCTATATCAGGCCATATTAAAAGATATGAAATATACGTACTTTTAAGAGGTTTGCCTCTGTTCTGGCAGAAAAGGCCAAGATTGCAAAATAGTTTGTTTTCAGGAAGCAAAGAACAATCTGCATCAGCCTAGGAAGAAGTATAATCTCAGCACCCTAAAACTGACCACTATTTAGAGAATTCAGTACAAAAACAAAGAAGAAAATAATAGTTATCTGACCACAGTGGAAAACCTTTTCTTTACAGCAAAACATCTGGAGAGATCTTTTTCAGGGGTGCTATGTTGGATTAAATAAATTCTGATTAAATCTTTTGTCTTACTTGACTAGATCGTTTTCAGTGAGGCCAGATCATCAGCTTGGATATCTTGTGACCAAGGATCTTTTCGAGTCACATTCTTCTCTTGTTTCCTTCCTACTGTTCACCTAGCCCCTCCTCTTCCCATTCACCTGAATGGAAAGCTCAGGCACTGCCTACTGGTTGCACTGTCTCTTTGTTTAACTTAACCACCCAGATTTCTCATTGGCTCCTGAACCTGTTCCCCATCAATGCTTCAGTTCTTCATCAGTCCTATGGTATTTCCACCTGTCATCTCAATGGTTCAGTTTTTCATCACTCCATGTCTTTGATCTCCAGTTCCTGTTCTCCATGTGCTCACTGCTGCATTAATCCAGTATCCTGTTGCTGCCAAAGAATCCCCCTGAACCAGTCTGCTACACTTGCTGTTTTCCTGCCAGTTTCTTTACTGCCCTATAAGAGCAGTTCAAAGTGGTGCCACTTCACTAATTCCACCTGGGTGTGCAGTTCTGTGCAAAACTCTATCTCCATGTGCCATGCCCCATCCTACCAGTCCAGTTTCCTCAGAGGAGAAGAGTGCGTTTTCAGTGGCACCACAGTCTGGGTAGCAACCAGGACACAGCAGTGTGGACGTTGAGACCCAGGGGCCACTTTTGAGGGAGCATACAGACAGTTCTGGGGACAAGAGCTCAGACAGTCAGCTCTAAGAGTGCCCCTCCCCTCTGCTCCTTCGACAGCAGAAACAGGTGAGGCACAGATCGTAGTCTCTGGCCCAGCTGTGCCAGCAAGGGCGTGGGTGCTGCCTCCCCTACTTAACTGAGCAGCATATGCTGGGCTGGCGTTGCAGACAAAATACTTGTGCAACCCCTGTCCACACCTTCGCCTGTAATCCTGACTATTGAAACCCTGACTTTGGACTGACCTGACTCTTGGACCTTGCTGTGACTTTTGCTGAACTTCTGGAACCCTGACTTTGGACTGACCTAACATTGATTACTCTTGAGCCCCCAACAGACTGCTGTAAGTGTGCATTTGCCTCGCTGCCCTCGCCTGCCTGAGACACGACACCATAGTTCCAATAAAGAATTCAGCTTCACCACCCCCTGGACCATCAATTTCAAGTTCATGTTGCTGAGGGAGAAGAACCTGCTGCTCCTGGCTAGGTACTAGCATAAGGTGTTGCTAGGATAAGGTCCTTTTGCTTTCTTTCCCATCCATTAATTATCAAAGATTTGCCTTTTATTGCTATTTTCCTGTGAGCTGAGGTACTGCTCCATTTTTGGTCAGCAAGTTTGGTCTAGTGGTTAAGGAGCCAGACTCTTATCTGGGAATACCGGGTTTGATTCTGCACTCCTGCATGAAGCCAACTGGATGACCCTGGGCGAGTCACAGCTCTCTTTCTGAGCTCTCACAGTCCCACACTAGGTGTTCTGTTGTGAGGAGAAGAATAGCAAGCGTTGTCAGCCCTTTGAGTCCCCTTTGAGTCCCCCCCTTAAAAGTGGGGTAGAAAAGCCAATTCTTCTTCCTCTTCTACTTCTTCACTGTTGGGATTCCTTTCCATTTGTCTTGTAGCATCTGCTGAAATTGCCACTTTTCTCTTTTTGCTTCTGTTTTCTTAATAAAAATTGTTTCTTGCTTGGAGCCTATCTTGCTTGCTGCTTGATTGATTTTAATGAAGCACGTGCCAGTTTATCATTATTAAAGCCAGGAAGCACTAAAGTTCCCCTTTTGGTTTGTGGCTGGAATAGGCTAATTTCCCCACTCAAGACCCGTGTCCAGACCATGTCCTGTCTCAGCTTTTCTCAACCTGCAGTTTTGCTGCCAGGAAACAAAGGTTCCCTGGTACCAAAGGTTGGCTGGAACGGGTTGATTTTTCTGGCATAATTTGCAGGGAAGTTTGGGCAGAATGGGGTACTGTTCCTGGTGCAGCTGGTGAGAAGCCACCTTTGTGGCATGTGCTGCAGCATGCCATGTAGAAGTTGTTCTAGGGTGCTTCCGCATTTGCTGCCAAAAAACGATCAAAGAAGATACATTTTTGGTGAGCCGTCCTCCGGAAGATCCATCCCAAATAGGGATGGATCCGAAGGGCCCTTGCACATGCATAGCGATGCCAGATCCGGCAGGATGGATGGTCTGGGTGCTGTGCAGAAGCCCCCAGAGCTGCGGGACTGGAGCAGGCAGTTGCCAGTCACCGCATATTTCCAGTGGCGTGTGGCATGCAAGGGAGGGGCTTCCAAGGCAGGCTGTTCTGCTTCCACCTCTCCTGCTTCCATCCTTCCCAACATGGCAGCTGCCGGGACATCTGTCCCTTCACCTGGCTATGTGCGGAAGCGTCCTGCTTCCACATGGATCCAGGCAAAGGGACAGATTGAAGACCTAATTTTTTAGGTCTTCATTTTAATCTGGTTTTCAACGGCGAGAGCCATTTTAGAAATGGATCTCGCATGCCAAAATGTGGAAGAGGCCACCTCCAAGGGTCCGGAAAGAGGTCTCCAGTGCAGAAGTGAAGTAGGTAAGTGTTTAAAATGTGTGTTAAATGTATGTTTAATCTGGTTTCCACAGCCAGTGCAGAAACACCCCTAGATTCTAGCTTGAAACTTTACTGCTATTGTGTATTGAGCCAGTGGTGTATCCGTACTTAATTGGGGAAATGACGTCTGTGGGAGTCGTATATATAGAGAGCGCTGTATGAGGTTGGTTTCTGTTGCTGCCAGAGTGGGAGCTGTATATGTTGTCTGACAATCTGAATAAAAAGTACCGTGAGCTATTCCTTTTGGCTTGTTTTGGGTGTGTTTGCGAGGACACATCAGCTATGCTATAAGAACGGAATAATACAATAAAAAGTGTATCGCATATTTGCTTTGTATTAATAGTTTATAATCATTCATGTAAACTACTCAATTATCTTTGCATTTCTCTTCCACTTAATGAAATGGAAATCCAAATCCAGCTTATCAGACTGGATCTCTTTCAATTAAATACACTCAATTCTCATTGAAACTAGGGCTGCTTTACAGAATAGGGGCCAGGGTTAGGGTTCCTTTCAACAGGAAATTGCACTAGATGTTGCCTCCATTACACACCACACCTTCTGAGATGTCTTTTTCCACACGGCTCTTAAATCTGTGGTAACATTGTGGGTTTTTTTTCCATGTGGCAACCCTAATGGAAATCAGCATGAAAAGTTAGTCATGACTAAGACTGCACCAGAAAATCATAAATGTGTGCTTGGTCAGAATCCCTGGGGCATGTTGACCACACAGCTCCACCCCACCCCTTGGGCCTGCAGGCAGCCTCTGAGGTAGGAAATTCTGAGAAACAGTGTCAACTGGCATGCAGATGGAACTTACCACAGTCAATTTCTGGTGGAAAATGGCAAATTCCTGGGATCTCTTTCCTGTTTGGTGCTTAGTTCCCCCATATAGAAACTCTGAAACTGCAGAACTCTTGTCCCACAGCTTTGAAGATTCTCATGCTAAGAAGTGCCAGTCCTGTGCATGGCACACCTTCTGACCCTGTGATGCTCCTGGACAATTCTGCTACAAAACTAGGGCTTTTCTTGGCCTTCAAGATGCAGACTAAGATGTCATTCACACCTGAGTGATATTTGGATCCCTCCTTATAGGAGAGTGGGCACATGGTCCAAACTGCATGCCACTCTAAAGCCTAGGGAGGGGTTAATATTGTGACAGAAACCCATCCGAAACAGCTGAAAATCTGCCCAGAATCAGTGTCAGGACCAGCAGACGTCTGCCACATTTTTGCCCCCTGCCAATATTTTTGGGTGCACATTCAGTTCTTGAACCAACTGCTGGCTGCCATATGCATTTAACTCTGCACCTTGGCAAGTTTTTACAGAATTAAAGTTTGCTTGTTTGTTTGAAACTTTTATGTATCAGTTCTCATTTAAAAACCCTTGAAGCAATTGAAAGATTAAGAGATTAAAAACAAGGCTAAAACCACACATACAAACCCACAATTAAAATACAGTAAAAACCATATGGGTCAGGAAAGGAACAAACATTCTCACAGAGAATGTCTAGGTAAAGATATAGGTCTTTAATAGGCACCTAAAAGCTGTATGTGTAGGTGCCAGATGAGTAGCAGAAGGAAGGCATTCCATAAAGAAGATGCCACCACAGGGAAGACCTGAGTATGAGATTATTATGTGAGATCTGCAGTAAGACCTCTCCAGATGACCTCAGGGTTCTTCCAAGGCTGTAAAGAGGGAGGCATCATGGTCCCAAGTTGATCAGAGTCTTATTCACCAGGAAGAGAACTGTGAACTTGGCTTAGTAGCTAACCTGCAATCAGTGCAGGTGTGAGGTGTGCCCAAGTGGATACCCTGCTCAGCAACATAGCTGTAGCTTCCACAGCAGACACAAGGGTAGTCCCATTTAATAACTCCAGGAGCACATACCTGATCCTCCTGAAGAAGTGCAACCCCACCTGGAACAAGTAAAATCCCCAAACCCTGGAGCTTGGTGTTTCCTATGCACAAGCTTTCTGCCTTAGTTTGTTGTCCCTCATCCAGACCATTACTGCATCCAGGCAGCAGCTCAGAACCTCTCCCGATAGAGATGTTTAGGAGAGATAGAACTAAGTATCAATAGCATACCAATGGTAGCCATTGTCAACACATTGCATCGCTTTTTTCTAATCTGCTTTTAGTATGTTTTTTATTGTGACCTGCAAAGGGAACTTTGGGTATATGGTAGGATATAAACAAACAAACTCATCTATGGCATCAGGACTTAAATATCGGAAGTGATTCCACAAAACCAGACTAGTCAATACTTCTGGACCCCTCACTAGACACTATATCACAATTCAGGACAAGACTAAGATGAATGGCTTTATTCTTTGCAAACCTCTTGCAACAGCTTCTGAGGTCTCCAATAGTGAGTCTAATGGGGCAGATGAAAGCAGCCCCTTCACTGCTCTAGAAAGCTCTTTTAGCCAGATACTTGATGATGAAAAGGGGGCAATAAAGTTGCAGCTTTTACTGCCGCACAGTAGGCATGCTTATGTGCTCTTACCCGTGTTTGGTTCCCTTCATGACAGGTAGCATGCTACTTGCACTCTAGCCATCTCCTAACCTATTTCATCACCTTGAATTCTGCAGACTTCAAGGAACAGCCCATATTCCCCATTGCTGGAGAGTATGCTCAAGAGTGATCGTGTCAACTGCTCATAGTGTCTCACTTTTCCGTAGGTCCATGGCCGTGTCCCCATGCACGTTTGGTACGGTTCTGAACGCAGGATCAGTTCAGTTAAAAAAAAGCTGCCAGACATCTTCTAGTAGCATAGTAATTGCATCTAGTTGCTGATTTAGCATGTCTGCTCTCTGATTTATGATTTGACATCAAGGGTGTCAGTTCTGTGGTGGTAGAACCTTAACATGAAATGCAGTTTGTCACCTTGTCTGTACTTTGTATTTGTGTGGTGTGTATCCCAAAATTGCTAACATCTACGATTCCCTGGATTTTAATGGATCTGGCTTGCAACTTCAATTAAAAAAAAAACCAAAACCACGGTGCTATGCCAAATATACTGGGAATGGAACATTATATTCCCATGAATATTACTGTCATGAATATATATATTTTCATAAACCATTATGACTGCAATCCTGCATAGTATTATACATTGATGAGTCTCTTAAATTTCAGTGCTTTATTCCCTGAAACTCTGCACAGGATTGTAGCTTATGGTTTCTGAGGTTTCTTTTCTCTCTAATGTTAGGCCTTACATAATCACATAACATTTTACAAGCTTACTAGTTGAGAAAGTGTATGGGGGGTACATTGGGGGGAGCTAATCATGGGTAGAATCCAGGTTCTTGAATAATCCTGCTAAATTTCCATATAAATGCCTCTTTTAGGAATTGGATATTTACTTTGAATGTCTTTCTTGGTCTGTGAGGTCTGAAATTCTGCCAGTAAGAGGAGTCTTGGATATTTATATATATAAAAAGTGGCTTTCCAGAAATTTTCAAAGCAATCTCAGGACCTCTAAGCATTTTTAACCGTGTGTTCCTAGAAGCCACAAAAAAAAAAAAAAATTATTATCTGTGTCTCCATCTGAAAGTTTACAGAATGGTACAAAATGATGTCTCCCTGCTAGAAAATATGGGATGGTTTGTGTGTGTATGTATTAATAGAAATGTCAAATCTTCCCATACCTTTTTAATTGAAAGATTAATTGCACAACTGTGCAGCTGTCTCAAGAAAATATATACCTACTAAATTTATCTATATGTGACACAGGAAATTAGTGATTTAATCTCCTTTTTTAAAACTGTAAATGTACTTGCAGCAGTGACGTATATCTCTTTAAACCAATTTCCTTAATGCCTTTTTCCTATCCATCTTTCTAGAAGCTGTGCACTGCTCTTAACTGTGTTGGGCCTAACCGGTCCCTTGCCGATGGCCTGCCGTTGAACACAGAACACTGTATGGCCCATGGAGCCATTTCCTGTGTTAGATGACCTCTTGCAGATGTCAGCATCACAGCCAAGGAATGAAAGTTCCTCAGCTGCAATGTTTATGCAATTGGAAGTAGTGGGTGGGTGAGCAAACAGCTTTAAGAAAGGTACAGAGGAGGGAACACTACACTAATACCCCCTTTCCCTCTGCCATGTGACTCCTGCCTCAGAGTGGCATGGGGGCTTTTTTGGAGCTGAGAGTCCAGCTATGAAAGTTCTCCAGTTCCATGGAGTTGGAGCCTTCCAGCTTTATTTGTTTATGGCATTAAATCCTGCCTAGGTATTTGCACAGATATTTGTAACATTTATTATTCGTACAAATTCGTACAAATTCAGACATTCGTACACGAATTGAAAGTCACAATATTTGTATACTAACATTCAGACAAATATAAACATTTTGGACATTTGTAGGAATAGTTTGGACATTTGTTAAACAGCGATGTGGGAAAGCGGCTGCGCCAATCACATCTGTAGTGGATCCAGAGTGCATTCAACATCGATCGATAGCAGATTAAAAGTGAATTTAGGTCAGATTTGACGCTTTCAGATCAGACGTGTTACGGGATACGTATCAGATACATTTGCGTTTGTATTGGATACATATCAGATATGTATTTGTACTGGATATTCGTAGGAATTCATATGAATACATTTGTATCAAATAGAATCCTACTGCACTCAAAGGTGATCTATTTGTACAAATACAGAGTTTCTAACATTCGATTTGTTACATTTCTGAACATCTCAACATAAGAACATAAGAACATAAGAGAGGCCTTGCTGGATCAGGCCACAGCCCATCTAGTCCAGCATCCTGTCGCACACAGTGGCCCACCAAATGCTCATGGGCATCTCAAGCAGAGACAAGGACAAACCTTCTCCTGCTCTCGAGTCCCAGCAGATGGCCTTAGAAGCGCCCCAGTTCCTCCCCCCCCCTCAGCCTGAAAGATGCACCTAGGCATTCGTTCTAGTAGCCATTGATACATCTGTCATCCATAAATTTGTCTAACTCTACCTTAAAGCCATCTAGACTGGTAGCTGTCCCCACCTCTTCCGGCAGCACATTCCATAAGCCGATGACCCTCTGGGTGAAGAAATACTTCCCCCTGTCAGACCTTATTCTCCTACCCATCAGCTTCATAGAGTGCCCCCTGGTTCTAGTGTTGTGCAATAGAGAAAAGAAATTTTCTCTATCCACCTTTTCTATACCGTGCATAATTTTATATACTTCAATCAGGTCCCCTCTTAAACGCCGTCTCTCCAGATGGAAGAGGCCTAGACGTTGCAGCCTGGGAGTCTCTGTATCCCCCTCCCCTCATTTTGGCATCATAATGACCCTGTAAGGTAAGTTATGCTTACCAAATCCAAATACAATGGCATAAGTAACCATTGCCTTGATGTAGCCTAAGGGCCTATTGTTGCCCCAAGGTATCTCCTGAGCTTCCTCAACCAAGCAAGGATTTGAACTCAGGCACCCCTTGGCCCTAGTGTGACTTTCTAGCCACCACACCAGGTTAAATGCTCTGCTTGTACCACAGGGTTGTTGTAAGCATAAAATCTGGGTTGAAGAATATTTACTGTCTTAACTTTAAAAAACCCTGGATGAATATTAAGTTGGAAATCGATAAAATGGAATGTATTGTGCTGTAAAAAGAGGGGCAGAGAAGTGGGGAAACACCCACTGTTTGCTTTGACAATTGCCTTCCTGCAGCTAGAGAAAGGGAAGAATATCTGTTTTTCTCCCTCTGCACTCTCCATTTTAACAGTCTGAAATGTACTACCCAAACATTCTGCATCCATCTGTAGAAGGAGTTATTGGCTTGAAGATTTTTATGGAAGGCTTTCTCAAACAGAACACACAAAGTGGGCAAACCATTGCAGAGTTAGCTGCAGTTTGTGGGTATGTACACACCAATGAAAAGCCTTGCTTTTATCCATAAGGACTGGAGACTGGGCATATAAAATGGATGACATTTTCTTAGAAGCATGCATACCAATGGGAAAATCTTGCTTTTAGCAACTGACTCTGCTAGTTTTCATTTTTATAAACATCCATACAACTCTTTCAAATGATTTGTAAATCCTCACCATCTCATAGAACGGAGTTGGAGAAACACTATTCTTGGGGCTGATATGAACATTTCAGCTTCAGGGAATATCAGAGGAAACTGATTTATGTCCATTCCAGTCTGGTTTCCAATCTAATTAAGAAATGGAAACAATCTGCTTTGGAAGATGACTAATTCAGGGAATAGATGAAGAAATGAAATTCTTGGTTCTCCTGCACATTTCAGAGGCTTTTCAATGACATGAGACACATATCCTTCTGGCACACTTTGTTGTACTGGGCTTCCATAGAAACAATTTTGTGTTACCCTTGGTATCTTCTTACAGAATGGGTCCTTTGGTGATGCTGAGGAAATTCTTCACAGCCATCAAAACTGTACGCCACTTTTGAAATGTTCATATTAATGGTGGGATAGGAGCAAATAAACAGAATAAGTATGTCGAGTTCTGCGAAGTACCATTAATCTCTTATGCAATTTCATGGGTACATGAAACTGCTGAAAAAAGCTGTCTGGATATTTGGGTTGCAGTTTCGTTAATAAGTGGATGGCAGTTTTATCTCAGGAAAGCCGCAAAAGTCTGTGAAAAGGTTTCTGGAATCAGTTTTACATTTATATGAAGACTTGTTCTTTTGGCTGGCAAAGATGAGCCCAAACCTGCTAATAACAAGGCAGCAGAGCTGGAGGAGGAGGAGGAGGAGGAGGAGGAGGAGGAGGAGGAGGAGGAGGAGGAGGAGGGTCACCATGTCCCCTAAGGAGAAAATCAAAGTCTTGGACCAAATGAAAGAAGGCAAAGGGTTCACAGCCATTCGAAGAGGCATTGGTGTAGGGGAATCCACTGTCAGGATCATCAAAATAAATGAAGTTGCCATTTGTGTATATGTGGCCAGCCACGCTGCAGTTTCCATACAAGGAGTTTCAAGTCCAGAGACCCAAGGATAATAATGATGATGAGTATGAAAATCTGGATGGAGGACCAGAGCCAGAAGAAAATGTCCTTGACCATGCCAATGATCTGCAGCAAGGCAAAGGAAATCTTCAATAATCTCAATTCTAGCTATGGGCAGGGAGACTCAGGCATCTTCCAGACCAGCCTTGTCTGACTGCAGAAGGTCAAAAAAACCTCAGTAATATATAAATGACGGGGAAGATCATTTCAGCAGATGCAGAAGCAGCTTCAAGGTTACCAGAAGCATCAGCATAGAATGGTAGCACTTGGCCATGTTTTGGACCACATGTGACAGAAACCCCAGCAGCACATACTATGTGTCTTTTTCACATCTTTGGAGCTAAAATGCAGAGCAGCACATCTGAAACAGCAGAAACATCTTTCACCTGACCCAAGCTCAGAGGCAGAAGAAGAACAGGAGGCAGTTTTGTAAAGCTCCTCTTTTGCTGTCAGAAGGGCTGTCTGTGGAACACCCTCCCTGCAGCACCAAAAAGACCCAGCCCCCCTGGTTCTTGGTCCATGTGCCGTCTGTGGCTACAAAGCAAATCTCTTGCTGGGTCTTCTCCTCTCTTCCTTGGCTGAATGAAGGCTCTCTTGCCAGGTTCATGGTCAAGGTGGTGTTTCTGGCTGCAAGGGAAGTCTCTGTACATCCTCTTCACACAGCCCTGGATGGAAAAGCCTCTTCTGCCAACTTCCTGGTCTGAGTGTTGCCTCCAGATTCAAGTTGTGAATTGTAATGTCCTGTCCAGGGTGTGGGAAGCACATAAGCATTTTGTTTGGCAAAGTGTTTGAAGAAGCTGGCATCTGTGTTCTCCAGCAAGGGAGAATGTGAAAAAATCTTTTTCTGGATTTTGGAGGGGGGCAATTCCATGTGGTGCCAATGTACTCAGTGTTTCAGAATGTGAAAAAAAAATCTGGATGTGGGATTTTGACATTCTACGTTAGTATATATTCAACACCACATAATATGAAAAATCCTTCTCTAAAGGTAGTAGATGGTAGGCAAGTTGTGCAGCTCATTGGCCATGGGCCCCGTTCCCATTACAAGCTTAAAACGGTTTTCATAAACCGAAATAAAAGAACCGGATGCAAACACGAATTTGCCTGATCCCATTACTTTAAACTTGAATTGTGTTCGATCCCAATTCTGAAAGCGCTTGAAAACTTCATTCGGAAAAGTGTATCTTTTTCTCCCCCCCCCCCCTGCTCGGGCAACCATCCTGAGGCGAGGCGAGAGGGTGGCGTGCGACCCCTTCCCTCCTCCCTCCCTCCTTCCGGCAGCAGCGGCAACGGGGACCAAGTGAGGGTCAGCCACCGTCGCCGCCACGCCGTCTCTCATTCTCCTGCTGCTGCCTCCACCGCTCTGGCGCAGACCCTCCTCCCTCACAGATGCGCACACACCCGCACAAGGAGAGGCACCCACCCATTGCCAGTCATGGTGCCCACCCCCTCTCTCTGATTGGGGTTCCACCTGCTGCAAAATTTTTGAGGTGACAAGGGCAGGGAGTTCCTAGAGTGCTATTGGGGGAGGGAAACCCTAAACACGCATTCTCATCCTACTACAACGGTACCGTTCCCACAGTAAGAAATGTAAACTGTTTCAAATGCAAGAACCGGAGCGAGACCTGTTGAAATGAGTGTTTTATTTACAATGCTTTGGGGCGATTTAATACATGAAAAGCGTGTTAACCCAACCTGATGTGGGGACTGTGAGAATCGAAATAATTTAAAACCATTTTAAGCTTGTAATGGGAATGGCCTCATGGTGTTATCAGACTTCTGGACTAGATGGGTCATGAATCTGATCCAGTGGAGGTTTATCTTTTGCTACTATAGCACTTTTTCCTGCCCTGAGGCCCCACTGCTCTTTTACAAGATACGCAAAATGGATGACTTCCCGGTCCATTTCTTGTGGCTTCCAAAACAATCCCAGCCAGTGTTTCTATGGCCAATAGCAGGGTGAATGTTCAGTCACCACACTTCCCACTTAAAGGTCTGGAGCACTCCCCATGCGACTTGCAAGCATTCCAGCCCTGAAGGAGCAGGAACTGTTATCATGTTCAGCTGAAGGTTTAGATCTTAGGCTAATTTGCACTTGGCCTGCTAGTGCATGTTGGGGTAGCTTCTGGGAAGCACCATCTGCACTTTCAGGATGCATTTCCACACCGGACACATCTGCTATACGAGAAGCTACACCAGTGGCTACTAGCAGTAGTGCACAAAATCGTACACCACACACATCCACAAACATACCTTTCCTGGCCATTGGAGACAGCATTCACATCTCTTCCAGTGCCAGTGGTCAGCTGATGTGCTGCACAAGCATGCTGGCACATCAGGTGACTGGAAACATGATTGCATGTACACGGAGCATCACCGTCATCCTGGTGCCGGTGCCAGCACATGGATAGTTGTGCCAGGCTCCCAGGAGAAGATAGCAGTGCCCAGACCCACACTTACAGCAGTAGGTCATGTGCCCTGACTCAGGTGAGTGTCCAGGTGCATTGGGGGCTGGTTTGTTGAGCGCTAGCATTCACAAATGCTAATGCTAGTGCATGCCAGTGAGGATGCACTATTCCTGTCCCACAGTCAGGAAATGATGTGTAGAAAGGCCCACTTGATCTGTAAACCCTTACAGAGTAGTTGGGAGACTGGAAGCAGAGCAGACTGGTGCTGATGTCCGGCCAGTGGTCTTCCTTATGCAGCTGGCTGGCCACTGTAAAAGCAGACTGCTGGATTATATGTGCCTTGGGTCTGATCCAGTGGGAGACTTATGTTCTTATATTCCTAAGTCCACAGCTTGGGAGTTAATCTGTTTTCATCATTGTCCCCAGGAGTACAGGTGATGGCTTTGGCTATAAGAGTCTTTAACAGTTTAGACTACAACTTGATTAGGATGTGGTAGATCTCACTTTAAGAAGATCTGAGCCAGTTTGGTTTAGTGGTTAGAGAACTGGACTTTTACTTGGGAATACTGGGCTCGATTCTGCACTCCTCCACAAATCCAGCTGGGTGACCTTGGGCTAGTCACAGCTCTTTTCTGAGCTCTCACAACCCCACCTACCTCTCAGGCTGTTCTGTTGCGGGGGGAACAGAAAGCTTTGTTAACCACTTTGAGTCTCTTTAAATGGGTGAGAAAAGTGGGATAGAAAAGCCAACCCTTCTTATTGTTCTTTTATACTTTTAACAGCAGTAAACTAAGGGGTGTTACTTGTTTCAAACATGTGCTCACTGCTACCTTGAAATACTGAAGCTTTTGTTTCTGTTAATCAAAGCATTCCTTTTGCTTTGGTGTGAATTGCCAACCAATAGCAGTTGCGTACTCATGAACAGTCAAGAAAACAGATCATCCCAGTCTTGCCTGTAGGAAGCGATGAGGCTATGGAGCTAATTTACTGAGTCTGGTATGTGAGCCAAAGGGTCTGAGATGCACTAATCCTGTGCTCCAAAACCGACTGAAAAGAACAGCCTGTTCTGACAGAGGGCTGTTCTACAGTTGCAGAAGCTGCAGGAGAAGCAACTGGAAAAAACAAGAAGATCCATTTAGGTAAGAAGGAAGATCACATACACTTCAACATGCCTCAGGTTAAAAATGCAGGCAGGCCAAATGTGAGTGTCAGCTCACACAAGGGAGCTAGAGAAGGAGCAAAGCAGCATTTGTCAGAGCTGCCTTTCTCTGAATTGAACCAGGTGTAGAAGTTAGGCTGGGTGAATGCAAGGAATGGCACTTTTCTCAACTGCTGTCTTCTGTCCTTCCCTATTTTCCTGTGTGAGCTGTTACTCAACTGAAACTGTTTCTCTTGGAGGCAGATAGGCTGATGGTACAGGATTTTCCTTGCCAGGACCCTATTTGCACTTTGGCCACTAGTCAACAATTAGTGAAAATCTGGTGAAGAGCATACAAATGCCAACTAGGCTGCTACAACCTACAAGTATGCCTGTTTTCCCCAGACATTCATTAAGGTGCTCCTCACCTTTATCAATGTTTACCTAAAGCTTACCTGAAGTGTCCAGTGGCGCAACCATTCACTTTATTTCCAGGTCATTGCATGTGGTCCATCAGCCATGCAGGTGTGGCTGCATTGCTGGTGCTGATTGATCGCCAGTCTCTGACATGGCCGGGCATGCCACATCTCCCTAGCCTGACATACCTGGCAAATGTGAATGGTTCACCTGTTCCTGAGGTTTACCAGCAACAATTGGGTAAGTGCAGAAAGGCCTCAGGTTTTCAGGTCCAATTGGAGGAAATAGCCATTTCTACACTGCACAGTGTATTCCACACTGCTCTAGGCAACCCATCTGAAACTGTGTTGGCACTGTCTGCATTGTGTCAACCCATCCAGGACAACCCATCTTGACCTAGCTTCAGAGGCTGGAAATAAAAAATTCTGACTTCTTAATTTGCTGGCATATGTGTGTATGTATTTCAGGGTGCCTAGTGAAATGGCGCTCAGCTTCGTATACCAGAGCACAGACCACATGCTGGTTGGGCTAGGATACTGGCTAGGATACTCTGTGGACTTATCATAGGTAGTCCACAGCTGGAGCAGGACATTGCACCATTTTCACACTGTGGCCTGCTTTAGAGATCAGACCAGGGGGCACTGCCTTTGTCAGCCACTTTGAATCCCCTTAAATGCGTGAGGAAAGCAGGGTATAAAAGCCAACTCTTCACACTGTGGTGTGAGTGGAATAGCATAGCTTTTTCCTTGGGCCATTCTCCTAGTCCAGGTTACAGGACGTATGAGTTCAGGATGGTCCAAATTTTGTGGTAAGAGCAACAGGTCTAAGATGCTGGACAGCAACTGAAAGCTCACTTTTACTCCCTCAATCCAGAACCCTGTCCTTTTTTCACCAGATCCCAGTTGGAGTGGTTAAAAAGTAAGGATTTCAGTTAGGGCTGTGAACTTCGGGTTGTTGCATTGTGTGGTAAGATCCTGCTACCTGCTCTGGGGAAATGACCACTGTGTTTCAGTTATTTTGTATTGGGAATTATAGGCACTGTAGCTCTTTTCTTACAGGAAGAAGTGAGTCTACTACCCTCTTTCAGTGCAACTTTATGAATGTGAATGATATCCTCTGGAGCCAAAGGGTGCTTCCGCACTAGCTGTGGAAACCGGATTAACTACCCCTTAGAACACATTAAAGACACTTACCTGAAGTGGCTTCCTCATTGGAGTCCTCTTCTGACACCCTTTGTGGAAGCCACGTCTGCATTTCGGCACCCAAGACCGGTTTTTAAAACTGGTTTTGCCACCGAAATCCAGATTAAATGTGAGACCTGAAAAATCAGGTCTTACATCAGTCACTTCCTCCTGGATGTGTGCAGAAGCAGGATGCTTCCATGCACAGACAGGGGAAAGGATGGATTTCCTCCGCCCGCCATGTTGGGAAGGGCCCTTCTCCCGCATGCTGGTCACCACCGGGAACATGTGTGGACTGGCAGCTCCATGCTCCAGTCCTGTGGCTCCAGTGGTGGCGTCACTGGTGCACGAGCCGGAAGACAGATTGGAATGGGTGCTGGTGTGTCCACACAGCACCTACTCCAATCTGTCCTCCAGAATCCATCCTCCCTGTGTGTGTGCGTGTGCGGATGCACAGGGGCCCCTCTGATCCGTCACAAACAGCAACACATCTGGGGAGGAGATAGTTTCCGCTTTTCGGCAGCAAATGCAGAAGCACCCAAAGAGTGTAACAATATTGCAAAGGGTATAAAAGCACAGTTTAAGCAGATGAAAGCATAGTCGGACACCATCAAAGATAAAGCACCAATTGATGTCTTACCAACTGCACACCCTGTGCAAGAGTACATAGTCTACATAGTCATGAACCTAGCAACAACTGGGATCACAGACCACCTGGGAAGGTCACTCTACCTTGACTTTTATCACAGAATATAGGGGGGATCTAAAAGTAATAAACAGGTGGAAAGTATGTCTTATGAGCAACATGAGCTCCCTAAAGTAATTGAGTACATAGAATCCTTCTTCTCTGCTTACCTTGTCATAGGATGCCTGTAGTAATTGAAGTATAAGCAGTCGCAGTGAGAGTTAGAGTAGATTTCTATACAATGGAAAGCTATGCATGAGAATAATGTTGAAATTTCAAAGGTCTGTCATTTGGGAGGAGGACACTGAGACCAATGTTGCCTTTTTGCAGTGATTTATCATGTCACAGAGCAGGATTCAGACTAAACTGAAAGCAGGCCAGCTGAAATCAATGGAGCAAGTTGTCCAGGCTTATCAGTGTATCATGCAATAGCACCAGTAGACTTCAGAATTAAAATCTTCGCTAAGGAATGAAGCTCGCTTTTGAGACCAAAATGTTAGACAAATCTTAAAGAACAAACCAAATTGTAGGGAGAACCAGTGTATTGAACTCATGGTCATGCCACGTAAATATATTAAGCATTGAACCACTGCAAAATATAATTTCAGTGGTTTTGAGGTGAATAACAATATTAGAGTAAAGCTGTGTTTAGAAGATAAAATGTCTGGGAGGATTTAACAACCCTTCCACCAAATGTATAACATGTTTCATTCTTTTAAAAGAAAACCTCCAAATTCTTTCCTATGAATGATCCTGTTTTTCTCTCTCTCACTCACTCGCCCACACTGCTACCTGGAAATGCATCTCTCAGAATAACTGTGGAGACGCCAATTTTACGGTAATTAAAAAAAAGCAACTCCACTAATCAGCAACCCCTTTGATCTGTTTAACCCCAAAGGTCAACACATTCTGACCCCATCAGTGCTCTCACTCTGCAGTTGCCCGGCTTGGGTCATTTCTCTCATGGTTTTATTCACCCCGTATTAACTTCAAAACGAAGCAGTGATGTTCCAGTGTACCTTGCAAATCCTCGGGCTTCTCACAGTAGGTGCAGGCCCATTGTTTCACTCCAAATCAGCCCCTATTGTGTCCATTCAGCAAAATCGTTCATTTCCTCAGTCTAATGACTACATCCTATCTCAGACTGAAAGCATTTTGTCATTCTGACGGTAGAGGTTATTCAGGCCCTTTGATCTTACCTGTTATTGCTCGAAATCTTCAACTACTGAGCTGGGAAAAAGAGCTCTGCTTAAGCTTGAAGTAACTGAGCAAGTGAGGGAAAGAGGTGAGCCCAAGCAAAATGCCATTTATATGCCTTTTTATTATTTTTTATTGCAGTATCCCTGGAAAGATAAAAGCTGTTGATTTGAAGAAACCTACAAACTCTTTACATACCTCTATGTATTTATATAAAAATATAAAAGACTTTTAAGATGGAGTTATTCCAAAGTATTTAGTATTGCTGACGATTGCCAGTGCTATAAAGAGCTCCAATTTTAACATAATAGCCTTAACTCTGTTATTGGAAGGTTACGGGCACAATCCAGCCAAAGGTAAATTCATTTTGGTCCAGCAAGAAACTTGAAGCCAAAGGGATTGCTAGTTAAGTCCAATCCATGTGTGAAACTCCACATCTGTGCCCTTGCCTCTTGGCACTCCCTGCCCTACAAAAATTGGCAGATCAAAATGTTTATTTACTTAGGTTTTTATTTATTTATTTATGTTGCAGGCATGAAAGAAACAGCCTCTGGTGTTCTTTGTTCAATAAAGATTCAGGAAACCTTTCAGTATTTGAGACATGACATTTATTGTATCCTACTCACTCCGCAACTCTCCTCTACAATCTTCTACACATTATCTGTTCCTTAGGTTTCTGTTTCCACACTTTCTGTTTCTATTCTGTATGAGAAAGTCTGCCTTGCGTACCAGAATAAGCAATCCATCCCAAGTAGGGATGTGCATGAATATTTGTATTATTCGTTATTCATATGAATTCGAACGAATTCGGACATTCGTATACGAACCGAATGTTATGCATACAAATAATTTGGACACACACATGTGTACAGATATGTATGCATCCCATGTTGTGTCTATCAGTACGCATCCATATGAATATGTACGGGATGAAAATGGAATGCATATGGGATGAAAATGAGATGCATATGGATGTATATTTATTTATTATTTACATTTCTATCCCGCCCCATACCCGAAGGTCTCTGGGCGGGTAACAACCTTAAAACATCAGATTAAAAACAGAATATACATTAAAAGACTTTAAAAACTGAACAAATCTAAAACAATACACAAGATGTTTAAAATGATAGTGTCTGTCCTGGGGGTGGGTGGGGGGATATAATCAGCTCAGCCAAAGTTCAGCATATGAGATTTGTATCATTGGATACATATCAAATATTTGTACGAATAGATACGAATGTATTTGTATTGGTTCAAATCTCCAGACATTCATTTTTCTTTATTCGTATGAATTCGAATTTCATAGTTCCAAGCTCGTGTGGAACGAGGCCTGTATTGGGATGTCTTACTCTGTGGCAGCCCTTATTCCAGTTCCATGGCTTAGGCCAGCTTCGTAGACAGTGCATAGTGCCCAAGACCAAAGTTCTTAGCCTTTATGGCTCCTGGGGAGACTTTTCAATGGTGTGCCTTGTTGTGCCACCTAAATTGGTCCATGGAGCTACACTGTCTTCACACTTCTGTGCTTCGGTATAGCAGCCTGTAGTATGCTTGTAGACCATGAAAAAGGTCTCCTCATGTGGACTGGACCATTACACCATTTTGGGCTCTGGAGTCTGGTCTCTGCTCTGTCCTGCACAGATGGATCATACCAGGAGGGCAATAAACCACACCAGCATGCAGAAGGGAGGCTTAAATACCATTTCTTATTCCACACTAGTAATGAGTCATAAGGTTTTCCACAGATGGTACCAGGAGATCGCTCTTGAGGCCGTGTGAGGAGCACCCCAGGCCCAGCAAGGTAAATTAATTGTGCAGGCCTGCCAGCTTTTAAGCCATTTTTGGCTCAGTAGTGGCAGCGGGGGTGGACCCCACAGCTGTTCAGGAGAGGGAGTGTGAATGCTCTCCCTCCCGTATAGCTGTAGGATGGTCCAGGACAGCCGGGAACAGATGTAGAGCACAATTTTGTGCTCTACACCCAGAACGTGAGTGGGTGCCCTGGGAATGGAACCGCCAGCTCAGCAGAATGAATGCTCCGTCACAGGGTGTCCTACTCGCGTTCGGGAGGCCCTTGTGTGGATAGGCCTCCTGTCTCTTAACTGGCTATACCTAAGGAATTACTGTGCTCATTCCAGCCCAGATGCTGCACTCTGACAGCTTATCCATGGCCGCTCAAGGTGCAGACGGTCTGTTCTGGACCATCTCAATCGCCATAGCAATGGTCACAGCAACTTCTGCTGCACACCTGGCCATTGTTATGGCGATCATGATCAAGGGTGAATTTGTACAGCTGCCAGCGCACCACACTGCCTCCTTACAGTTTTGCACCCACGGCTGTGCTTTGGGATGGAGGTAGCACCACGGCATGCAGATGGAGTGTTCTATTCCGTGCAAGAGCATCCTGACCACATAAGTGTGAAAAAACTATATATCATTTTATATATCAGTTCCTTAAGTTGCCTTTTGGAACTGAAGATACATTTTAAAAAACCCAAAACTATAGTTCCCAGATTCTCTTATGGCATAATAACCAGTGAATATCAGCAGTCAGAATGAGAGCAAACAATAAAATAGGAAGATGATTTTTGCTCTTGTAAATCTGTTGAAGTAAGTAGTGCTAATAATAGCTATTAAACCTAAGCAACGTTAGCTTTTGTTGGCTGACTTAATTAGCAACTCAGGCTGCATTTTCCCTCTTTCTGACAATGATTTTGAAAGAGATATATTTGTATGAAAGAAATGTTGATTTCCGGCTTTGATTTTCATCCTTTATTTTAAATTACTCATGATAAAAAGTGTTTAGTGCAACAGTCTCGGGCGTTGGGTTTTTGCATATGGAGGAAAGGGTTACATAAATGCTTTTTCAATTTCTGCTTTATAAGTGGCCAGTATGCCAGTGAGGGATATCAATCTGTGAAATGTGGGACAGGTAATTAAAATATAAACCAGAACTGATAACAGAGGGGCAGGAGCCAAGATTATACTGGCAGGCAATAAATAATTCATTATAAGCTGTTAAAAAAAAAGATTTAGTTGTTTTATTCATGAGTTTGCTTTTTCATATGGTTTTGCTTCAGCAAGTGGAACTTGAAAAAAGGAAGAGAGGATGAGGATGGTGATTGGGCTGATAGAGTATTTAGGAACATTGTAATTTCACTTTGTGGGTATCAGTTTAGGCACCCATTTAAACTGATGTTCTAATATTACATTTCTTCCAGTTGCTACAAAAGCAGAAAACTGAACAAAATTTTTCCTGCCCCCTCCTTATGTAATTGTCTAAAAAGGGGATATGGCTCAATTTTGTTGTTTCTTTCATAAACTCAAATTAAAAGATTAAACATGATTTTGGGCATTTCTGAAATCTGTGAAAACATTAAGTGTAAATTTTATAAACTCATTGTCCGCAAATGAGTTACAGACAGATATTCTGTGTGTACATGTGTGTACATGTGCTAGTCTTAGTTCTACTTTGGCTTGAATAAGGATCAGAACTGAAAACTGTGCTAAGCCATGGATTGCATGGGGATGGATTCATAATTATTGGGGTTGTGAAGGGCAGGGAAAAGCTTTTCACATAGTTCACTGACGTCCTTGGGTGATCCCATTACTTTTTCTTTTATATTATACAAGCAAATGACTAAGCATTTCGCTCTGAGGAGGTCTCCCGTGAGACAGCCCAGAGAGTATGAAATCTGTCAAACACACACACACACAAAGTGCAATAGACAATCTCTACACACACACTAGCGCAATAGACAATCTATACACACACACTAAGCACAATAGACAATCTCTCCACACACACACAAAGCACAATAGACAATCTCTACACACACATGCACTGAGCACAATAGACAATGTCTCAGGGAACTTAGGATCGGGGTGGAGGCTGATGTTCTCATTGTGAATGCTGTCCCACTGCCCAGTCTACCTTGATCTTACCTTGTAGTAGCATTAGTGTGAATGCTGCCATCTGGCAGCATCCGCCTTGCTGCAGCAGTGACCATGCATGCTCATAATATAGCTGTGGAACAGTTTTTACTGTCATGGTGTGGCTATCAACTTTGGTTCAGTCATAGACCCCATGCCTTTCTGTCTCCTCCTGCCTCACAGAGTTTTCTTCCATGACACTAGCTATCCATCTCATCCTCTGCCATCTCCTCCTACTTTCAATCTTTCACAGCAACAGGGTCTTTTCTAATGCGTCCTGTCTCATTATGTGGCCGAAGTATTTGAGCTTCAGCTTAGGATTTGTCCTTGCAAAGTACAATCAGTGTCGATTCCTTTTAGTACTGACACATCTGATCTTGCACTCCAAGGGACTCTTGAACGTTTTTCCAGTGTAGCAGTTTGAAAGCATCAGTTTTGACTATATTGTTCTTTGTCAACAAAACAAAGTCTCTGCTTCTTTAAGATCCTTAGGCTGCGTCCACATGCAAGCCATTTGGAGCAGGATCAGAACACATGGGACCAGGGGCAGGTTCAAGATTGCTCCCAGCTCATCTCCTTGCCATTCCCAGCAATGCAGGCTAGGTGCAGGTTGGGTGCAGATGGAGGCATCCCCATGCAAACTGCACCAAACCCTGGCATGGGGAAGCAGTGCCACCTCCTCTCCGCCCCCTCTCTCCTCATTGGAAGGTGGATTGATGTCAGCCCACCCCTGTGCTGCATCCCCCCTCCCTTAGTGGCACTGAAAGCCAGGACTAGGCTGGGAGGCACAGAAAAAAAGTTAAAATAAAGCTTACTTCATAACAATAAATTTATAAATAATTTTAAAAGACAGAAAGCTGCTACGAGGTTTAGTGGCAGTTAGATGCTTGAGCAGTTTTGCACACCTCCGCTCCACAGGGAGCCCCAAGAACTCCCACCAAGTTTAAAAGGGAGAAAATCAAGGCTTTAGTTCATGATCGCCTTGGTGATCGGGAAATGGGGGTTGAAAATTTTTGGAATTGGAATAAAAATCAAGCCATTATCCTGCCTGCCTTGGCAATCGGGTGGAAATAATTCCATGGAAAATGCACAAAAATTAAGCCAGTAACCTGCCTGCTTTGGTGATCAAGATTTTAAAATGTCAGAGGCTGCAATCTCCAATGCACAGGGCAGGAATGGCAAGCACACTCTACCTCCTAATGACGTGAGCACCAATCTCCTCCCCGGATAGCCTGCGATTATCCCCATGCACGGTCTCAGCTTGCTAACCAATGGATGCTGGTACCCCAAACTGTGCTGAGACTTGTTTTTTCAGGTACCTGATTTGGTCCTGGTCTGGCATGGCTTTCTGCGGATCAAATCCAAAATGCATGGGGACACCCCTTGCCGATCCTGCATTTGGTACCATACCAAATGTGCATGGGGATGCAGCCTTAGTGAGTGTGACCTTTGAAATTAATAGTGCAATATAGTGCTTATTACCATTAGAAGTGTTAAAACATAGGGCTCTTTTGCACCTTCATATATCTGGGAAATCATCCTAGGAGTATGAAGAGGGGGAATGGATTGAGCATCTGCACTTTGCAAGATCCAATTTATCCCAGACATCGAGTGCTGGGTAAGTTCAGTCGCCGCTGTACGAAAAGGATCACCTCACAAATTTATGGATGACAGATATATCAATGGCTAATAGAATGGATGTCTAAGTGTATCTTTCAGGCTAGGGGGATAAGCAGGATACCTCTAAGGCTAATTTGCGTGAGTTCAGGAGCAGGAGACAGTTTGCCCTTGTCTTTGCTTGAGATGCCCATGGGCAGGATGCTGGACTAGATGGGCTGTGGCCTGATCCAGCAGGATTCCTTTTATGTTCTTATGTTCTCACCACAGCAACAGTAACATGCATCACCATTGCTGCAGTGACTGGGTGATAAGATGTGCAGCTGCAGCTGTGTTGGCCTGGCCTATGCACTATTCATTGGGAGTAGGTGTGAACAATGTGGTACTGGACTATACTAGCCAAGTTACAGATGCAGCTGGTATAGTGGTGGCACACCTTTTTCGTGCCCCACCATTATCTGGGCCAGGGATTGGTTCAACACATGCAGAGATGCTTCTGGGATGGAAGCATTACACACAGTGTGTATGCTCCATCCTGGGTCATAGTCAGACTTCCCCTTTTCACTAAGTGCAAAAAGCTCCTATACTTCATTAATAGCATATATAGCTGCATAAATGGAAATGCAGCAACGTGTCATTGTAAAGAAGAAGAAGAAGAAGTAGAGTTGGCTTTTCTACTCCACTTTTCTCATCAATTTAAGGGGACTCAAAGCAGCTGACAAAGCTTTCTAGTCTTCTCCCCAGAACAGAATACCGTGTGAGGTGGGTGGAGCTGTGAGAGCTCACAAAAGAGCTGTGACTAGCCCAAGGTCACCCAGCTGGCTTCATGGAGGAGTGTGGAATCAAACCTGGTATTCCCAGACTGAAGGAACTGAATGTACTCTACAACTGTGCTTGTCCAGAAGAATTTGGAACATCCTTTGGAATTTGGACTGTGGACATTTTTTCTGGAACAGTGTTTGTGTACATTTTACTATTTGATTCTTTGGATATCTTTTTAAAGTGAGTAAATACTTGGTATTTCGTTTACCCCTTTGAATTCCTTCACAATTTGTGGATTTGGGGTGATTCTGATTGTTGAATTTCCGTATTAGGGGTTTTTTTTTTTGGTTGGCTGGTCTTCCTTGGCATGTCGGACGTTACCACCCGGTGCCTAGCATAGTTGTGGAACACAATAGCAGCATCCCAAGACTTCCTATTTGCTAAGTATAAACAGACCTCAGATGTCAGTTACTTATTATGCTATGTTTGGAAGTTCCGGAATAAAGCATGGATATTCCAGAATATCCAAATATAGAAAAATAAGTAACTGATGTCTGGATGCAATGTGAGTGTATTGAGGTGTTACACATGAATAGAACTGCTTCCTTCATGTGCATTAACATGCAAGGAAAGAATAAGTTGAGAGGCATGCTTGAACATGTTTTTATTATGATCTTATGAATATAATTTTTGGAAATAAACCCAGCCCACTTTGATGGGGCCTCCTTTCAGGTAAACATAGTTAGGATTGTAGCTTTATACATTGTATGCATTCTGGTTGGGCAAGTCAGAAACTACACAAAAACTATATTGTTCATCACCCCCCCCCCCCGCTTCTTTTTCCTACATGTGCAGAACAAATTGAAAGTGATCATTTTCATTAATGACATGGTATTACAGAGTTCATTGTTTGGGAACGCACTGAATTAGCTTCACAAAGGAAATTGCTCTCCTGATCTGCTGTGCTGATATAGAAATGAATGCACAATTTTCCAGAAACAAAAGACGAGCTTCACCACCACCCCTTTCTCCTTGCCTTTCTTCCTTAAGGGCATGTGGGTAATTTTCTTTTTTCTTTTTTATCCTCCTCCTATCCTTCCCTTCTACATATTTTTCCCAGTTCTTGTAACTTTGAAATCATTCTTCTGCATTGTTCAGAACATAAATGCTATTGTCTGCTTTTAGTCAGCTCAAAAATGCTCTGTGAAATTCTTCTCTCCATATGCCATTCACCCTCAGTCTTTCGGAACAGACCGCAAGATGACTGCAAGTGGAATCTTATTCTTTGAGCTGCTCATCATCCAACTGTTTACCAAGAGGATTTAATTGGTGGTCCTCCAGATTTTGCAGAACCTCAGTTTTCATCAACCATAGACAGCATGACCAGTGACCAAGGATGGTGGACTGATCATCCAGTATCTTCCAGAAAGCCAAAGGCTTCCTGCCATTTACTGAGCAGATGAAGGTTTTGCTTTCAGCTTCTGCTTGAGATGCCCAAAAGCAATTTGTGGGCCATTGTGTGAGACAGGATACTGGACTAGATGGGCTGCCACCTGATTCAGCAGGGTTCCTCTTATTTTTTTTATGTTCTTAGGATGAAAACTTTGCAGGTACTGTGGAGCAGCTTTCAACCTACCAGACAGGTTTTATGATGCTGCACAGTACCTAAAGATAAAAGCCAAACGATCTGAAAAAAACAATATGCTTACATCAGCATTTGCTGCAGAGTATCCATTTACCCTACATTTTCAAGGCTGTTTGGGCGAGATCTCACAGTATCTCACAAGAGTTCACTCTCACTCAGAAATACCAGGGCTACCAGAGGGAAAGGTACTGAGCACATGCTTGGAAGAGCCCTCCCTGCTGCTCTGATGTATTGGAGAACATGAGGACAATCCTTTCTCTCTGCAGAGGGCCTTTACTGTGAAGTATAGGTAAGCTCTGCATTTTTAATTTGCTGTCTGGAGGGACCCTGAATGTAGTGAATATATCAGTATGCACAGCACATATAAACACGCCAGCAAGTTCTTCCTGTTCATGCTTCTCCTTCATGAATTTGCAGATCAGATCAGATCAGATATTTGCAACATTTTCCTTCAGCTATCCCAGGGTAATAACACTTTCAATCAAATATTGAATACATCAGCTGTCTCTCCCCGCACTCTGGTACTGCACAGTATGAGCGATGCTGGATGTCAGTTTCTAAATTTCCTCCTGAAATCTCTTGTGTTTCTCACTCAGCTGGGCCCTTCCTGCACTCGGCCTTATCCTGGCTTATATTGTGGAACAAGGACCTGCCATTTGCACGCTGGTGCAGATGATGACCAGCACCGACTGGGCCTGCCATTGTCTGCACTAACATTGCCAAAGAAATGTCTGGCCACTGTTCAGCATTGAAGCAAATCTCCACTTTATTAATGACAGATAACACATTGCATGCAATGGAAGGAGCTAAGTTCCCCCTTTCAATAGCGCTTTCAATAAATATTATAATACTGAAGAGAGACCAAAGTCTGTCTTAATCAGATACAAAATGCAGTATGCTTAAATAACATAAATCATTTTACAATAGTTTGTTACCAGCTAAAACCACATACTTGCTAAATTGTCTACAGCACCTGTATTGAGACAAGATTTCTCTTTCCTTGGGTAGACTGAGGAAGTAACTCAGTTATTACAAATCTTTCTGTAACTCTATATAAGTCATTATATTGAGCTTTAGATTAATACTAACAAATTAGAATGGCTCCACTCTGGCTCTCAGGGGGTTCTCAGAAATTGTTTCCACAACATGAGGATGACAGGTCCCTATTCTGGGATGTAATCTGGAATAAGGCTCACTGCAGAAAGGGCCACAATTTTTCTTTTCTGATCCTAATAGCTATTTAATATGGTATTCCTGTAGAGAAGCAGCACGTGGTTGTGTGTGCTCTATGATAATGATAATGTTACTAGTCCAATAACCAAGATACAAGTTGCCTCCATATCAGGCTGAAGACACAGCTGGTGAGAGCCCAAAGGGCACGACATTCACATCTCAGTGGCAGTTGCAGCACATTTCAGATGGTGCTTGAGAGGGATCATTTTCTCAGTGTGGGAGGAAATGATGTCTGAGGGCGCTAGCTGTCCTCACTGCCGCCATGTAGATACATGGTGGCTACACTAGTGCCCAGAGGTCTTTTTCAATGTACTGAAAATGGCTGACTTTTGGGAGCTGTTCCTGCTGTGTTGGACCATATTCCTGGGCTGCCTCTGTGAAACTGGAGAACTTTTGTTCTCCAGCTTCAAAGAGAGCAATGAGGTGAGGCACACAGTGTACATGCTCCATGTGCTTGTGATGGAGATGCAGCCAAGTTTGGAGAAACTGGCAGGATGCCTCTAAAGGCCCTTTGCAAGGGGTTGAGAACAGCTGAAGGTTTTGCCTTTGTCACCTGCTTGAGATGCCCAGATGCAACTTGTGGACTACTCTGTGAGGCAGGATGCTGGACTAGATGAGCTGTGGCCCAATTCAGTATAACTTCTCTTACATTCTTATGCGTTTATTCAGCGGTTCTCAAGCTTCCTAATGCTGCGACCCCTTAATGGCATTCCTCATGTTGTGCAGACCCCCAACCAAAGGGTGGAGCAGCTGGGAGGTGGGAGGGAAGGGCAGCAGGAGACTCATTGCAACCCCTCTGAAAGGGTAGTTCGACCCCCAGGTTGAGGACCACTGTTTTATGTCCTCTATTTCCCTGGGGGAAAGCCGACAGGAGCTGGGCAGCATCCGGTTCGGGAGAGCGCACCCTCAAGTGAGGAGGGCTGGAAACATGCAGAAAATGCTGAGCTAAGTGCGGGATTAGTTTCACATGTTCCTCGACGGCAGAACTTGGTCAAAAGGAATGAATATAAATGTATATATGCAAACGCCAGGAGCCTTCGAGCCAAAATAGGGGAGCTAGAAAGCTTAGTTATGGAAAATAGGATTGATATTATTGGCATAACTGAAACCTGGTGGACCAGCGAAAACCAATGGGATACAGTCATCCCAGGATACAAACTGTACAGGAAAGACAGGGAAGGGCGACATGGAGGTGGTGTAGCCTTGTATATTAAAGAAGAGATAGAATCTTATGAACTGGAATGTCCAAGTGAGTCTGGCTCTTCCACAGAAGCAGTGTGGATAAAAATACCAAGCCAAAAAGGAAGTCTAACAATAGGGACATGCTACTGTCCTCCCAACCATACGTCCGAAGGAGATGAACAATTGGAGAAGGAGGTAAAGGAGGTAGCCCATAAAGATAGGGTAGTTATAATGGGGGACTTCAATTATCCTCACATAGACTGGGTGAACTCCTGTTCAACTCAGGAAAGAGAGAGAAAATTCCTAGACCTGCTAAATGACTGTTCCATGGAACAAATGGTCATGGAACCAACCAGGGGAAATGCAGTCCTGGACTTGATCCTAAGTAATGCTCAGGACCTGGTAAAGGACGTCACTGTAGCTGATCCAATTGGGAACAGTGACCACAATGCAATAACCTTCAACTTAAATACAGGGAGTAAGTTCTTAATAAAGTCTAACACAGAGACCTTAAACTTTCACAAGGGAAACTTCCCCAAAATGAGGAAATTAGTGAAAAGGAAATTGAAAGGGAAAGTCAAAAGAGTTAAATCACTTCAAAATGCATGGAGACTACTTAAAAACACAATAACGGAAGTGCAACTAGAATGCATTCCTAAAAGAAGAAAGGGGACTTCTAGGTCCAAGAAGAAACCAATGTGGCTCACAAATGCAGTAGATGAAGTCATTAAAAACAAGAAGAGTTCATTTAGGAAATGGAAGGCTTGTCCAAATGAGGAGAACAGGAGGGAACATAGACACTGGCAACACGAATGCAAGACGGCCATTAGGAAAGCTAAGAAAGATTTTGAGGAGCACATTGCTAAAAACATCAAAAGAAATAACAAGAGCTTCTTTAAGTATATCAGAAGTAGGAATCCAACCAGGAGAGCAGTTGGACCACTAGATAGTAAAGGAGAGAAAAGGGTAATTAAAGAAGACACGGAGATTGCAGAGAGACTAAATGAATTTTTTGCTTCCGTATTCACGGAGGAAGACAGAAGACACATGCCAGTAGCTGAGCCTGTGTTTTCTGAAGAGTTAAACTGTACAGAAATAACCAAGGAAGAGGTCCTGGCATGTCTTAATAAACTAAATGTGAACAAGTCACCGGGACCAGATGGTATTCATCCAAGAGTCCTTAAGGAACTCAAATGCGAAATTGCCGACCTTCTAGCAAAAATATATAATCTTTCCCTAACATCAGGCTCCGTACCTGAGGACTGGAGGGTAGCAAATGTAACACCAATATTCAAAAAAGGATCCAGGGGTGATCCAGGCAACTACAGACCAGTTAGCTTAACGTCAGTTCCGTGTAAGGTGATGGAAACCATTATTAAAGACAAAATTAGTGTGCATATGGAGCAGCAGGCATTGCTGAACAAAAGCCAGCATGGCTTCTGCAAAGGTAAATCATGCCTCACAAATTTGTTGGAATTCTTTGAGAGTGTCAATAAACACGTGGATAAAGGTGAACCAGTAGACATTGTCTATCTGGACTTTCAGAAGGCTTTTGACAAAGTCCCACATCAAAGGCTACTGAGTAAACTCACCAGCCATGGAATAAAAGGACAGGTTCTGTCCTGGATTTGTGACTGGCTTAAGGGCAGAAAGCAGAGAGTAGTAGTAAACGGCAATTTCTCAGGGTGGAAAGAAGTAAAAAGTGGGGTCCCTCAAGGCTCAGTACTGGGACCAATGCTTTTTAATTTATTCATCAATGATCTAGAAAAAGGGGTACATAGTAAAACAGCAAAGTTTGCTGATGATACTAAATTATTTAGGGTAGTAAAATCTGAAAGAGATTGCCAAGAGCTCCAGAGGGATCTCTTAGCATTGGGTGAGTGGGCAACCAAGTGGCAAATGTGCTTTAATCTTAACAAGTGTAAAGTAATGCACATTGGGGCCAAGAATCCAAATTACGTCTATAAACTGATGGGGTCTGAGCTTTCTGCAACACGCCAGGAAAGGGATCTCGGGGTTTTGGTGGACAGTTCAATGAAGGTGTCAACCCAGTGTGCGGCAGCAGCAAAAAAAGCAAATTCAATGCTGGGAATAATTAGGAAGGGAATAGAAAATAAGTCAGCAAGTGTCATTTTGCCCCTTTATAAATCTATAGTGAGGCCACATTTGGAATACTGTGTACAATTCTGGTCACCACACCTCAAAAAGGATATTGTGGAACTAGAGAAGGTGCAGAGAAGGGCAACCAGAATGATTAAGGGTCTGGAACACCTCCCTTACGAAACCAGGCTGCAACGTCTAGGCCTCTTCAGTCTGGAGAGACGGCGTTTGAGAGGGGACCTGATTGAAGTATATAAAATTATGCACGGCATAGAAAAGGTGGATAGAGAAAATTTCTTTTCTCTATCGCACAACACTAGAACCAGGGGGCACTCTATGAAGCTGATGGGTAGGAGCGTAAGGTCTGACAGGGGGAAGTATTTCTTCACACAGAGGGTCATCGGCCTATGGAATGTGCTGCCAGAAGAGGTGGTGACAGCTACCAGTCTCGATGGCTTTAAGGTAGGGTTAGACAAATTTATGGATGACAGATGTATCAATGGCTACTAGAACGAATGCCTAGGTGCATCTTTCAGGCTGAGGGGGGGGGGAGGAAATGGGGTGCTTCTAGGGCCATCTGCTGGGACTCAAGAGCAGGAGAAGGTTTGTCCTTGTCTCTGCTTGAGATGCCCATGAGCATTTGGTGGGCCACTGTGTGCGACAGGATGCTGGACTAGATGGGCTGTGGCCTGATCCAGCAAGGCTTCTCTTATGTTCTTATGTTCTTATGTTCTTATCTCTTGCTGAGGTTTGCCCAAGCACCTGTTTACTGACTCTTGCCCATCATGGTTAATAAAAGCTAACCAAAGTAGAATAGCTGTGTGGGTCCAGAGAGTGATAAATGTCACATTGAGAAAGGGAGAAGTACCAGCTTCCCTTAAGGAAGCAGAAGTGCACCCACTCCTCAAAAGGATGGTTCTGTATCCCAAAGTGTCAAGTGTTTGCCCTCTTGCCAGGATCCTTGGTTTTGGCCAGGTACTTGAGAGGGTTGTAGCGATCCAACTGTGTATGTACTTGGATGCAACAGGTTATAAAGACCCCTTTCAACCTGACTTCAGGAGTCTGCTAATACTTTTTTCCTTACTGTAATAGCAATAAATAGAAATTTAGCAACAACTAGTTTCACCTTAGGGAAGTTTTCTGACAATAGATATTTTACATGAAATGCCTTGAATCTTCCAGACATGGCAGAAGGGATGGGGAAAATCATCTATGGTAGCTTCCTTTGTAAAAACAGCAAGTTAATAAAACATGTTCCATAGGTTTGAACTAGGGATGTGCATGAATATTCATAACGTTCAGAATTTGTATGAATTTGGCTGAATTCAGACATTCAAATTGGAATTGAATGTTGGCACATTCGAAGATTGACATTTGAATTCAAATTGAATGTTTAGATACATTCGTGTTTGGGATTTGTATGAGATTTGTATGGGATCCTTATGGGATATGTATGGAATTCGTATGCATTCGTATCGAATTCAAATCCCACTGTATTTGAAGGGAATCTATTGGCAAACGAATACAAATTTTCTTGCATTCTTTTAAATATGAATCGAATACAAAAAACAAAATTCATCCTTATCTCTACTTAAAACTCTTGATTTGTGCAAGGATATAATCTCTGAGATAAGAGATTCTTAGGGAATTTGCCTAACAGGACTGGAGAAAGGGAGACATTCAGCCTTGCCTAAATGTAATTTTATTTTATTTTAACGTTCTAATAGGTAAATACGGTATTAGTGTTCAAGATCTATCCTTGTTGGCAAAACTATCAGAGGTCAGTTTTAAATATATCTAAGTATGCTTAGCTGTGATGCATTTGGCATCTATTTTGCTTGCATTTGGTGAGCAGAATGGAATGCCAGTGGTCTTGGAAAAGAGCACAATTTGATCTGATTAAGTTTGATAGCTGGTAGACTGATTTATATCACTGCTGAGAGCTATGGTAGGCAGCGCGATATCTTAAATGCATTTAAAACGCCTAAAGCATTATTCTCTTCCTAGTTACAATGGCAGTATCCTGTTGGATTTGATTTGGCCCTTAGTCATGTCCCTGGTGGCAGAATCTGCAGGTTACTGAAGACATCTATACAAATGAGTAAGACATCACTGAGATAGTGTTATAGGATTTACAGGAAGCAAGCTATAAAAGTGAGAATAAATTCATACTAGAAACGCTTCAGCTTCAAATTTCCCCTCCTTAAGTGGGGGAATGGGTGAATGTTCCTGTTGGCATTCACCATGAGATTAGATCCACGCAGGGTGGTTCAAATGTTAGCACCATATTGTAATTACAGCAAACATCTAACATGTGACTTCTGAAATGATTTATACAGTAATTGCAAAGCTCTTAATGCTCCAACAAATTGACTGTATTCCAAATACTGAAGGAAACATGTTCCAGCATATTTATGGCAGCTTTTGTGTCATAGTGTCTTCACTGTTCTGTATTTATAGTTGATTAGGTCAGGCATAGGGATGTGCAAGGTTTGGTTCGCATTCAAAACTTTGAATGAATTGCCCATGTTCATGATATCCAGAATTTGAACCAAATCAGTGTGTTCCCGAACAATGAACTCTGTAATGCTATAGGCCAATTCAAACTTCAGTCCAAAGTTTATTATTAGTCAAAATCTGGGCAGGTGCATCTGCACTTGCATGAAGAAGGAGGAGGAGGAGGAGGAGGAGGAGTTGGCTTTCCTACCCTGCTTTTCTCACCTATTTAAGGGGATTCAAAATGGCTGACAAAGCTTTTCTATTCTTCTCCCCACAACAGAACACCCTGTGAGGTAGGTGGGGTTGTGAGAGCTCAGAAGAGAGCTGTGACTAGCCCAAGATCACCCAACTAGCTTCCTGGGGAAGGGTGGGATCGAACCCGGTATTCCCAGATAAGAGTCTGGCTCCTTAACCACTAGACCAAACTGGCTCACCGTTGGCGCTTACAGCCTACAGGCACCCCCTGCATGCCCAGATATTGACTAATTATAAACTAGCTGCACCACAAGCACACCAGCCCTCCCCAATACCAACCATATCCTTACCTTTAGTGTCCAGCCAGTGACCATCTGTGTGCTTTCCAGCTGAGGGAGCCACCTGAGCTGCTGCAGAAGCACACTGGCAGCTCACAGGACCCTCTGACACGACTGCATCTGTGTTGCTGCAGCGATGGTAATGGTGCATGTGCAGTTGTGCAGGGGGCTGTGATCAAGATGGTGGAGCCCTGCAGAGGGATCGGGCACACAACTGATGAGGCGAGTGATTGATCGTGTGGGGGCTTTAGTCAAAGTCAGTCTGTAATTGACCTTTCCTGTGCATGGACAGGAAAGGAAGTGTGAAATCACCCCATGTCCTTAATGAAAATTAGTTTGAATTACTTTTGCAAATGTAGAAAAAAGAAGCTGGGGGGGGGGGAGGGAAGGAGAATGAACAATATTCTTTTTGTGCAGTTTTGATTTGTCCAACCAGAATATGCATTACATATCAGGCTACAAGTCTAAGTACTTTTACTGCAAGTAAGCCCCATCAAAGCAAACGGGGTTTACTTCCAAACAAGGCCTTTTTAAATGAAAGAAAAATGGCTTTGTTGTTGTTTTCAAACAAGTTTGGAACCAAGATTTAACATCCAACGCTGTTGGACAGTACAGTTGTGGTAATTACACGTTCTGCATCATCTCTACTAAAATGAAAAACTTTCTTAATCCAGTTGAGGGTAGATAATCTACACTGAGAAAGTTTTTTGCATATAGTATGAAATGGACAGTTGATATTGTACACTAACCATGGAAGCTGCTATATGTGAGAATGATAACTAGAAGAAGAAGAATAAAAGGGATCAAATGCAAAAGCTGTGTAAGAAATAGTAGGGTGCAGGGCCCTTAAGTTAAAACACTTCACACACTTTAAGTATAGAATAAAACACCTGATTCTTGTGCTCAGAAAAATAATAACATAATTGTTCAATATAAGGAAAGCACTCCTAAGCAGATAATTATATTTGAATTGAATATTATGTTACCTTCTGCGCTTAATGAAGAGGTTAACTAGTTAATTGACTATGCACTTAGGTATAATTGGTGGCCCTCAGCGATATACCCTTATTAGCTATTTGTAATACACATGGGGTTGTAGATATCTAGTCAAAAGTATAAGTTTTAGAAGCTTGAGAGTAATTTTAACCACTTTTTGGAGAGAATCAGAATCCCACATATAAGATTTATCCCATTATTCCTTTCTAAGTATTAATGATACCTGAAACTTATATTGATTTGAATTATGTAGTTGTTATAAGTTTTTATTTGCAGGATAAACATCTAGGTCAATAGAGATGAATTGTTATGGTGTCTCCTGTGAACTCAGGGTGATTCCGCACTTGCTGGTAGACAGGATTAGCAAGTGTGCCCGAAGCCTCCTTTCCATACACTGTTATGGTCTAAGAGAGGTCCCACTTTCTGTTAGTATCCACTGTTAACACAGAGCAGAGCATAAACTAGATCAGGATGTCCAAAATAGCGGGCTAGTCCATTCCATAGGTAGATCTTTTTAAAGAGGTCTACTGGTGTACTGGGGGGAGTCTACTGGATGACAGAAGCGTGTGGCCAGCATGCTTCCATGGCCTGGTATACCACAGGCCCCCTTGTACTGATGCAACAGGACACACTGCCACAGTGGGACCCCTAGGCTTTTAGAGCTTTCAGAGTCTCCCCATACTAGTTCCAAAATGGTGTGAGCTCTGGAGCCAGCTCAGATGCCAGAATGGAACAGGTCATCACAATGCAGACAGCCTTGTTCTGTGTCAGGAGCCACCCATCCTAGTGGGATCTATCTACTTGGCCCATCTACGTAGCCCAGACCACTGAAAGGCCTTCAGTGTGGCTGAACAACTCTCTGGATGTGAATTTTGAACTCCTCTGATTAGCCATTGAAGAAGACTGGTATGAGATGAAAACAAGATTGGCATTGTCTATTAGAGGGAGGGCCACAAATCGAAAACTGAGTATCTGCAGTGATCTACTGCAGTAACAAGGCTTAGTTAGGTATATGATTTATTTCATGAGCATTATGGAATATACTTGATAAATGTGTAGCAGTGTACTTTTTATACCTGTGAAAAATTGATTTTTCATTACATGCTATACGTTACAACAAGATGGCTATTTTTTTAGTGTTTATAAAAAAAAATTAGGGCACAGCAGAATGGAGATCGAAATTTAAATAGGGTAAGGGGAAGGTGTGAGCTTTTGTATGTTCTAGAAATGTGCAAGAATATTCAAAACATTCATTATTCGATCAAATTTGGCTGAATTTGGACATTTGAATTCAAATTGAATGTCCAGACATTCATTTTTCAATATTTGAACGGATATGAATATTTTGAATCATTCATATGAATAATTTGGACATTTGTATGCATCTTATTCGTATCTGTACACATCTGTACGTACGGGATGAAAACGGGATGTGTACAGGATAAAAACGGGACGCGTTACAGATGCATAAAGATACGTTTGTATCATCAAATTCATATTGAATTTTTGTATGAACACATTCAAATTGGTTGGAAGTTTAATACATTCATTTTTTTCTCTATTCATATGAATTTGGACATTCGAATAGTCAGTTCGAACCAAATCGAATGCCAAAAATTGCATTCGTGCACACCCCTAGTATGTTTGCTACTAGCACTCTGATCTAGGGGCTGATAGAGCACTGATAGTACGCCTCAAGGGAACTTCAATGGGTCACATTGGGTCAACAATTTTATGCCGTTTCTCTTCATATGTCTTGCTTGCTTCTGTTTTGCATCACTCTTTTGTTGTTTTATGTATTGGAGGAGTGGCTGTGGTAGAGCAAAGCACCTGGAAAGCGCAGGATTGCCTGCTCGATCCTCAGTCTCTCCTCAGAATAATAATATAATAATAATATTTATTTGTATACCGCCCTATGGCAAACCAATCCGGGCGGTTAACAACAGTAAAATATAAAATATAACAATTAAAAACACCTTATCCCTCCCCCCCTTAAGACAGTATTAAACAATATAACATATTAAAACACAATATCAATGCGTAAAACAATAATTTAAAAACTAAAGACCCTGATGTCCCTCTGTTGATCCTCAACCATCACTAAGATGGGGCCACGGGAGGAATCAGGGAATCTGGGCCGGGATGGTTAATCTGGAAAGGCCTGCCGGAAGAGATCCGTCTTGACCGCCTTTTTAAAGCTGTCTAATGATGTTATCTGACGGATCTCATCCGGCAGGTCGTTCCAGAGTTTGGGGGCGACAGCAGAGAACGCCCTCTGGGAGGTCGACGCAAGCCTAGATTTTAGAGGCTGCAGTAAGTTCCTCCCAGAGGACCGGAGAGTGCAGGGAGGATTGTACGGGAGGAGGCGGTCCCTGAGATAGCTTGGACCCAAGCCATTTAGGGCTTTAAAGGTGATAACCAACACCTTGTACTGGGCCCGGAAGCTGATAGGCAGCCAGTGGAGGGACCTCAAAACGGGAGTGATGTGGTCCCTCCTAGATGTTCCTGAGACAAGCCTGGCTGCCATGTTTTGAACCAGCTGTAATTTCCGAGTCAAGCACAGGGGTAGCCCCATGTAGAGTGCATTACAGAAGTCAAGGCGTGAGGTTACCAGCGCGTGCACAACAGTCTCCAGATCCCTTACTTCCAGAAAAGGGCGCAGCTGGCGTATCAGCCGAAGCTGATAACAGGCACTCCTGACCGTCGCATTTACCTGATTTGTCATCAGGAGCGACGAGTCAAGGAACACCCCCAGACTGCGAACACAGTCACTGGAGGAGAGTGTGACCCCATCCAGGACTGGAGGTTGCAACCCAATTCTTGGTTTCGGGGCCGCTACCATGAGCACCTCCGTCTTGTCTGGATTCAGTTTCAGTCTGTTTTTCCTCATCCAGCCCAAGTACACAAGAGCAAGCCATCTCTACATTTCTACCCAAAAACTGCATAAAGGTGTCCATGCAGTCAAGAAGGAGTTTGCAATGACTTGATGGTACCCAACAGCAGCAGCAGCAACAAATACTGATGTTGTCATTGGACTAACTTACCCATTTCCAGGGAAAAAATCCCAGCTGTTTCCTGTCCCTGCCCAATCTTCCTGTGCTGCTGGAGGTAGAGATGTTATGAACATAACAACATGAAAAGAATGCTGATGAATCAGGCCACAGCCCCTCTAGTCCACCTTCCTGTCTCACAGAGTGGCCCACAGTTTGCTTCTGGGTATTGTCGAGCAGAAGAGAAAGGCAAAACTTTCACCTGTTCTTGATTCTCTGCATGCTTCTCCAACCTGGATGCTGCCATTCTATGCTTTCCTTTTCCTTCTGCAGCTTCTTATGAAGTTATAGTCCTGGGATAGTGAGAGGGCGAGGGGAAAAATGCATAAATGCCTCACATAGCATGTTCCTTTTTCACCCTGCAGGTGCGCTGCTGTCTACTTTCAGAGAAAATGGAAAGCAGAAGGTGTTCAGATTTCCTGAAGGAGGAGATGCAGGTGGGAATAAGGGGCACTTTCTGGACAAGAAGGAAGATGACATATTCTTTGTAGGCCTCCTTGGCGTTACCTGCACCAACACAGAGGCCAGCAGGCTATACACTCTCAGGGAAGGGCTGTTTCTTAATCTTCTCTCATCTGATATTATTTTTTTGGGATGAAATAAAGCAGATTTCTCTGACTAGAGGCCAATTCGCATTTAGGCCTCTAGTCAGCAATTAGTGCAGCTCTGGTGAAATGCATGCGCTTATCCACTAGACTGCTACAGCCTAGAAGCGTGCCTGCCCGCACTAGAGGTGCACTAATTGCTGATCAGGTGTGGAGCATGATTTCATGCTCCACACCTTTACCAACCTTTACCACAGGCTTTTCTGCAGCGTCCAGCGGTGAAACCGTTCGCACATCTTCCAGCTTGCTGGGTGCAGTGCGTGGGGAGCACGTCATCTGCACGGGTGCGGCTGCATTGGCAGAACTGATCGAATGCTGGTGTCTTGTGCAAGCGCAGCCGTGTTGCTGGCCACTGCCACAATCGTGCATGTCCCCATGGACCAGTGCCACAGTGGCAGGCTGGTCAGGGACTGATCCAGGGGTTGGTGGGGCACCCCCCCCCCAACATGTCACTGGGATCGGTCCCACCACTCTGCATCGGCCTGCATGCATGTCACAGAATGAATGACATGGCTAGTTGAGGCAGCAAGGAGATGGAATTCCCAGCTTTTGTGGTGATAACAATAACAATAAAGTTATTGTTATTATTATTGTTGTTGTTGTTACTATTACTATTAATTAGAATTATAAAACAGCAACCAGAATGAGTGCTGCATAAGAAACAGAAAAGGAAATAATCAGGACCTTCTTTGTTTCACCTTAATCTTGAATGTGGTGCTGGTATCCAAGAAAAAAAAGGTACATGACAATATATTTCCCATGAATTTCCATTGCTTTGGAAGTAAATATGCAAGAAGATTCCAGTTATAACCATGCTGGAAAGTTGTATATTGTTCACAGCCTCCAGGATCCTTCTTGCCACTGCCTCTGCTAAACAGCCACTTGATGAGCTATTTATATGGAATGAAGTGCCGCACCATTTGTGCAGCTTTGCTGTGCCACCAAAAACATGGAGGGAAAGGAAGCTGTTGTGAGTTGGGGATAATTATTGCTGGAGGGGGGAATTCAACGGCACAATGGTGATTTATTACCTGCCCTTCACCAAATGGTCTTGGGAAAGGTGACGGCATCTTACCAAATGGTCCTAGGGTGGACTCCAAAACGTATTTAGCTCTTTTATGGTGTTTGCAAACAGAATAGATTTCGATTGTGTTGCATATATCTCCAAGGTTAAAAGAACTGTTTAGTGTCACTGTTTCTCATACTTGCTGTCTCAGCACCACTTTCTCCTCCCACAGTTTCATCTTCTGCCATGATTAGTTGCATAAGAAATTCCAGTCAGTGAAAGATCACACAGAGAATAGCGCAATGTTTGTGCAGATGTCACCAAGTGTAAAAGAAGTCAATCAAGAGTGAGGATTTGTTTTGCCACTGCATATAGAAATATCCTGGGGGAAGGAGATGTTCAGTGTTGGTGAAAGTAGTGATGAAGTGTGTCCCCTTTTTCCAGTTTAGCCCTAGAGCAGTTCCACATTTATCTTGCAGAAACGTGCAAGGCCTCTGGTCCAGACCAGTTCCCACACCAGCCCAAAAGTTTGTGCAATCTTTGGGGCCAACACTAAACAGTTTGACAGTTCCCCCTGGTACTCCAAATCCAGACTGACCAAAACTGGTATACCTGTAGTCCTCAGTGTAAAGGACTACCAGTAATTCAGCTCAGGGGCCTCCTGATCTGGATTACACTCCATCCTATGCAGACTAAGCATACCAGTGAGGGACAGAGACTCTATGATCTGCACTAACATATGGTCAGAAGACAACCTGAGCAGAACCACGAGGGATCATGTTCTGGATTACAGGTAAGTGCAGAAAGGCCCCTAGATTATGCCCGTTTGTTTACTGTCATAAGAGAACATAAGACTATGTTCACACCTTCACTTTCAGTCCATCTTCAGGTCTGACCACTCACACCTTTTTATTTCTATCCATTTTATTTGTGGAATTTCTGCCTTCCGTTTGGACTTTCCTGAATGGAAAGTCCTCAGATAAAATGGATAGAAATAAAAAGCTGTGAGCACAGTCAGATCTGAGGATGGACTGAAGAAGGTTTAAAGTGAAAGTGTGACCACCATCCAGGTGCACTAGAATAGTCTGTTTCAGTGCAGTTATTTTCTCATGCATTCATTTGATGAGGCATTTCCGCACTGAATCGCGTTCGAAACCGAACGCGTTCAGGCGGAAAGCTTAAGCCAGCTTCGGGCGCTTTCCCCGTTCACACACAGACGCTCCGGAACGCGTGTAAACGCGTTCCGGAGCGTCTGGGTGCGAATGGTCAAAGCGCCCGAAGCTGGCTTAGCCGGCAAACGCCGGCCAGGGGCGCGCCGGCGGCCGCGGAGGCAGATCGACAATCAGCTGTTTGAAAAACAGCTGATTGTCAAAGCCGCGCGGCGTCGGAGGCGAGCCGGCAGGCGATCGGGAGACAGAAGCGGCGCGAACGCTTCTTCTCCCGAACGCCTGCGGGCGGCTCGTCCGCGTTGGAACGCGTGTAGAGCACTTCGAAGTGCTCTACATTTCGAACGCGAAAAAGCCAGCTGCGGACACGTCGGGACGCAAGGCGCGCGCGGCCAATGCGGATGACGTGTCCACAGCTGGCTTTTTCGCGTTCCATTTTCCCCCGTGCGAAAACGTCTATGGTCAAGTCTTTGAATATATTCTGCACAGAGAACAACTAAAATCAAACCTGTTGCTTGCACCCAAGCAAACATATAGGTAAGAGTATAAGGAATTTTCCGCTTATACCACATGTATAAATGTCTACAGCATAATTTTGTCAAAGCGTTTTGTCTCAGGTAGTCTTTGGTAGGTAACAAAATGGTGTTTATGTCCTATATAAACTAAACCACCCTCATGCAATTTGTATCTGTCACTCATTTAGCAATAATATTCTTTTGTCCTTTTATTATTCCTTCCTACTTTCCTTATTGTTTACTGCCTTCGGGTTGCTGTTTTTAATTATAGTGGGGATTTCTTTTTGGGGGTGTGAGTTTGTGCTGCTCCCTGCCACCTCCTCCTCCTCAACCTATCATTTAAAAATCAATTAAAATGTAAATTAAAAGACCAGAGGCACAATTCCTGCCCTAGGAGGCCATAATCTATAAACAACCATAGGGACTGGGAAGAAATAAACAAAACTTCCCCCCCACCGCAACTCCAGGAACAAGCACTTAAAACTAATGCATTTCCTGATTTGCTTTTTACAAAAACAAAATAAGAGCCATTTTTTTCTCTCACCAAGAAATGACAAAAAACAACAACCCTAGATAAGTAACTCCAATGCAGAAACACACACACACACAATCCTGCTACCTGCATAAATTATTTTGCACATGGGAACTGGTGATGGAATATTTTTGGACCTATTATGTTTTGGTGATTTGCTTTTAGGTGGCATTGAGTTGGACTGATGTATGGACTAATGGTTGCCATACTTATCTTCTTTGACTAAAAGCATTTAATTCTTCAAGGATTTGTCTGTTTTCTTCCTCCAATCTTTCCATGTATAATTGTTTGGGTTTTTCCCCCCTCTCTAATTCTAATATGCAGTACTTTGTTCCTAGGATATGCAGCTAGATGGCTAAAGGTATTACAAAGAGCCTAAATGTAACATATCCAGTTAACTGTTGTGTTTTTAAAGTGAATCAAGTAGTGTAAAATGCTCTATGATGTCTGTGACTGGGTGCAATTCTGGTTACAGTGGGGCTGCTTAACTCCCACTTAAAATGGCATTTAAGTAGCCTCAACATCCGCAAAATTACCATCATTTTTAGTATCAATTTGGTATAGTCCTTTATGCTTTGTTTCTGTTGTGACTGCTGTCACTGTTACATTTATCAAGAACATGTGGGGGCTGGACAAGTGAATCTTTCATGATTAAATCACAAAGTTCGGTTCTGTGAGTACGGCAATTGTGCCTGCATACAATTTAGCACGGAGGGGGGAAGCATACACACACACACACACAGCGGCAGCATAGAGAGATACCCAATGGTTTTGTGAATGATCATTTGAGAAACTGACACACTTTATATCACATTTACACCAAGCGAGGGATGCAGGTCAAGCATCACAAATGAAATGGCCATCGTAAAAGAGAGTCAGCCCCTGCCATCTGCCACAGCAGTGCTGAAAAGGGGCTGGGAGAGAGAGAGAGAGAGAGAGACACCAACAGCGTGTGACATCAGACACAGCTAGCCGCATTATATAGAGTTTGCATCAGCACTATTGAGAAAAGGCATAAATATTTCCTGTGTTTTTGCCATTATTATGCACACATGTGTGTATGCAACAGACTACTCAGCTGTTTTTGTTTCTCTTGCCCCCACATTGAGAAAAAAAAATTCCAAGAAAGACAATTGTGCATCTCAGCCAATTCCCTAAACTATTTACTCAGAGGCTGATTAAGGCACCTCTCTCCCCTTTACTTTGTACTGAGCCATGAATAAGATGTTCTCTGCTGAAGGTTTAAATGTCCCACACACACATTTGATCCAGGCAACTCCAGCACAGCTGATGACAACAAAGCCTGGCTTCAAACTCATTGTCATCACCATGGAGTTATAACAGATGAATGGGTGGCATTGATTCTGATTGGCAGACTCATTCACATGTATTCAGAGCTCATGAATTTTACTTAACACATCCTCCTGTTGCTTATTGGCTGGGAATTAATTGGAGTGATGCGCCACTGCTAGATGAAGTGGAACAGTCTCTCTCATTTTCTTTCAAATTCTTTCTCTCTCCCCTCCTCTCTCTCTTTCTATTTTCCCTTTGTTGAGCAGGCTTTCCTCATGTCTCAAACCTCTGTCTTAAAGATGCTCCAGGCTGGTTATTAATGCATGCCATATAAAATATTCAGAATTGGAAAGAAGTTATAGTAAAAGCTTTTTTCATCTTACTAAGAATGCTTTGCCCTAAAATTTGAGTGCTGGCTTTTAAAATTGTTGCTGCTGTTGCTGCGGTACTACTACTACTACTACTACTACTACTACTACTACTACTACTACTACTACTACAGTCATCTCCTACTTTGATCATTACAGCTCTTCTTTAGATGCCAAGGAATTCAGGCACACTTGGTTTTTCATATATTTATTTAGAAAAAACTCCTCATATGAATTTCTGTCAGGTGAAAGCCTAAGAATTCCATTTAGAAGAAGAAGAAGAAGAAGAAGAAGAAGAAGAAGAAGAAGAAGAAGAGTTGGCTTTTTAATCCTGCCTTTCTCACCCATTTAAGGGGACTCAAAGTGGCTGACAAACCTTTTCTATTCTTCTCCCCACAACAGAACACCCTGTGGGGCTGTGAGAGCTCAGAAGAGAGCTGTGACTAGCCCAAGGTCACCCAGGTGGCTTCAAGGGGGAGGGGCAGAATCAAACCCAGTATTCCCAGATAAGAGTCCGGCTCCTTAACCACTAGGCCAAACTGGATTAAATGGGACCAATGGAATGTAGTCACAATGCACCTACCTAAGACTCTGCTTTTAGTTAGGCCTGGAGGGTTGCCTCAAACTCTTCTCTTTAAGTGATATTAAATCAAATATGTGGGTCTGCTTCAATGGAAATGTGCTCCTCATGGGAATTGCACTTGCCAAGCATATACTCTGCAGGCAGAAGCATAGTTTCATGCAATTCTTCAGTGGATGCGGCTGCATAGTGCCTAGTTCACTACTGGGCATATTTGATGCTGGATTCCACATACATTTGCATTCATAAAAAGCATTGGCATAATAGAATATGAATACAGCAGGATAAGTAAGTGGCATCTGAAGGCAGCTAAGAATAAAATATGCCAGCCAGATCACAGCTTTCCAGGGTCAGGTGTCCAGCTGCACTCCAGGCTCACCCAGGGTAGCTATGGCCCCATCATGGAGTGCTCTGACTGTAGGATTTTTCCCTGGAGTGCTTTATTATTGTGGTGAAATGTTGGTACGCTCTTATAGGGCAAAGTTGTTTTTTCCTCTGCATGTAACATCTGAAATAATCTCCATCTTTGAGAGCATTTGTTACTGCAATAGTACTTCTGGCTTACACATATGCAGCATCTTAGCCCAAAAACAGTGTTTGCATGACCTTCATTAAATCCCAAATTGCTTCCATCAGAATTGGCATTCTTTAAATGAACAGTGCCTCGTTCGTCTGATTTTACTGTATCCAAACGAATAGGGTTGAAAAGCTCAGCTCTCTAACCCTTGCATCTCTTCATTTTGCTTGGTTTATCTTCCCATTTCGTACAAGGCAATGCAGTTGTACGGTCAGCACAGTCTGGTGAAAGGGAATTGGTAGAGCAGAAGTAGAAGACCAGGGCACTGGCTGGAGCCACTTACCCACTATCCTGCCAGTTCTGATTCACCTCTCTGCACTGTTTACAGACCACGTCTTGTCTGAAGATGGATAGATCTGTCATGACAAGAATGCAGTTTTGTTGCACTTGGGCCATATTTTGATTTTGTGGCAGCACTGTGATCAAATCTGAGCTGAAGATGACCATGGTTTGACCTCAGATGGTGTTTGCTGATCAAATCTAACTGTGCATTGCCTGAATAAATTATTGCAGAGTTCTAGATTTGGGATTGCTGTGTGCACAATCAATAACGATACTTCATACTGCCCATTAAGGTAAGTGTAACTGGCCCCTAGAGTTAATTCTTGGTGCTTTCAGTACCTAATAGTACAGAGTAGGCTGAGACCTTGAAAAAAAATACTGCTCGAGAGAATAGTAGTTTGAGTCAATTTATGCTATGAAAATGGGTTCCCTGGTAGTCTGGAAAACGGGGGCATGCCTTCTGCACACCTTTGTGTTCCAGATCAGGGGCCTTTCAGTGCTTGGCCCTGTAGTTTGCTTCAAGTGTGTTCCTAGGTGAAGCACCTGCAATGAAAGGGGCTGTTTCCAACTCAGATATGGCCCCTTCAGTGCAAGAGCGCACTGGAAGTAATCTATGGGCCTGTCCCCAAGGAATAAAAAGTCTGCCAAGACTCTCCTTTTGCCTCTGAGCGCCCCCAAGCCAGGGTTTTTAACGAGGTTCCAGCGCTACAAAACGTGGAAAACGCGCGACAAAATACATGCACTTTAAACAACACTTCCAGCGCTCTTTCTGGAAGTCGCAGGTTTTCCTCGCTACATTTACCTTGGGGACGCTCCGTGGCAAAAGGGGTGGGGATTGCCACCTGCACACACAGCAGTAACACAAGCAGCTTCACTTTCTAAAGCTCAGAACTAAAGAGCCAGAATCACGCAGAATTGCAACATTGTTGCAATCGCTGTGAGGTGTGAAATGGGTGGATTATTGCTAGGGGTGGATTTTAAAGCGATAACAGGGAAAGTGATGAGTGAATGAGCGATCGTGTGCTGGACAGGGTGGATTTTTGACAGCAATAACAGGGAAAGTGGTGAGAGTGAATGTTTTCCAGCACAAGAAGCCATTTCGGGGGGGGGGGGGGAAATCTGGGAGACGAACAGAGAACTGATCGCTGTTTTTCCTTTGGACTTGTCAGGGGTTGTCTTCCTGGTTGTGGCCGCGCCGAGCGCAGTCCCTCCCCATTCCCACTCGCACCCTATCAACAAGAGCAGAGGCAGGGAGAAAAAGATGTGCGCAAAGAAAACAGGGATCCTATGGGGACGGAAGGTGCATTAAAAACACGCATTTTCCTGAGCCTCATGCGGACGCTTATTCCTGATTTGCATGGCACTTTTAAAGTCCACTTCAATAGAGTGACAGTAGAGTAACAGTAGAGAAGTAAATAAGTCTTTTGGGGACTCAGCCTATGTGTGGACCACAATTTTATGCTCTACACATTAACTTACCTTTACTAGTGGTGGCCTGTCCTAGCTCTAGAAGAGCCCATTCGCACCTATATGGACCTGGTCAGATCATCTGATGTGCCGCGCAGGCATGCTGGCACATCATATTACCTGGAATGTGAGTGTGCACACTTGGTGCATCACTGTTATCCTGGTGAAGCGGTTACAGCATCAGGAGGCAATATGGTGTCACCCAGACCACATGTCTGCACTTCAGGTAAGTCTGCATGGGGAGAGGGCACATATACTAGCATTTGCTTCCATGAATGCTTAGTACATGTGTGTGGGAACTTTGATCTTTGACATCCGCTTGCAGATAACAAATTTGTTCCTGGGTCCACAATCCAGATCAAAGGGCCCTTGATCTAGATTATGCTCTACCCTATATGAATGGAGAGTACCAGTGGTGAGCAGGGCCTCCCTTGGGCAGGTCTACAATGTAGAACGGAGCACAGACCAGCCCAAAGGTAAGCGCAATTTCCCAAGAAATGCTGCTTTCTTTAGCATTACAGCAAAATTTCATCCAGCTCCACTATTTCAATTTTTTTCTTAAGTTCTGGTCTAAGAGTACTAATTACTACTGGAAACATGGCTGATTCTTCCTTCCAAAAATTTTCTGTCTCAGTTTGCAAATCCCAATACTTTGTGATGTTTTCTACCTCTCTTTCTTCAAGTGTAGGGTCTCCTGATATAGCAATATAAATAATCCATGGATATTTCTCTTTCAGTTACAGTGATGTCTGATGTGTTTGAGGTGTCTTGCAGTTTCAATTTGAAAACCCCATAAGATTTTAATCTTATTTTCTACCTTGCTCTAGTTTGCCCTGTGTGTGTGTGTGTGTGTGTGTGACAACACAACCCTATTTCCTGCAAAGGAAACAGTTGTTATAAATTTATAGTGCCAGTAGTCTCTTTTGAATAAAGTAGGAATGCCAAATTCTAGGGAAAGTGCAAAAAACTGTATGTTCAACACCAAATTTTTATGTATTTTTTTTTAAAGATGGCCTTTGTCATTCATGGATAAAGCTCACAAACATGGTTGACCTTCCTAAAGTAACCAGTACTGGAGTACCTATTTTCAGAAACATGGCTACAGTGGTTTTCCTAAAAAGGCAACTTTGATACATTGAGGTGATTAAAAAAGGATCCTCTTATTCTGATATTATGTGGGCAATTTGCATGAAAATAGCCTACACCCCAGAGATGCTGCTAAGTAAAAAGCTTACCAATTTTTATGCTAAGTGCCTTTTAAAAATAGATTTTCAGGGAGAAAGATCTGAAAGAGAATCAATATTGGTGTGAAAATGTGGTAACTACAATCCATGGTATAGCAGGAAACAGCCTATATGGGGTGGTTCTTGTTCAGACCAGGAAGCACTGTGGCACATGGACAGGAGAGGACCACTCACTCTGCTGAAGTACTAAAGTGGCCTTTGTGGTCAGCAAACTGACCAGGACATTTTTATTTTATTTACTGGATTTTTATACTGCTTTATTACTATAGTGTCATAGGGATTTGCACGGATATTCAAAAATTCAAAAATCCAGTTCGAACCCGTCGAATAGCGACATTCGAATTTGAATTGGATTTTCAAAAATCCAAATGAATGAATTCAATCAAATTTCAGATATTTGGAGATCCGATACGGATTTTTGAATAATTCGACTGAATAGATTTGTGTATATCGCATCCGAATATTGTGTTTATTTGTGTTTATAATACGGGATGCAAGCAGGTTGCAAATGAGATGTGTGCAAATTCAAAAATTGGATATGAATATTGCCAACATTAGTATCTTTGAGTTCAAATCAAATTTTCAAAAGTACAGATCCGGATAATCTGGATTCAAATCGGATTTTCAAAAATTTGGATTTTTAAAATTCAAATCGAATCGAATATTTGAATCAACTCAAATTTGAATATAAATATAGTGTCAGAACAATGTACAATAAAATCTGTTCAATTAAAAAAAAAGCATGTAAAAAAATATTTTTTTGCATGTAAAAAAGAAAATACTCCAGTACTGGTTACTTCAGGAAGGTCAACCATGTTTGTTAGCTTACTAAACGTTACAGCATGTGAAGTCAAAATCCGCTATAATTGTTCAGCCAGTTGAAACCTTCCTTTAGTTCCACAAAGGTAACTTTTGGCTAGACAGGAAAGGCCTGTTCCTCCCAGCATCAGAAAATTTCATAGCAAGGTTAAGCTTCCAGTGAGTGGCAGCTGAGTTCAGGGGTGGGGGTGGGGTGGGGAAGCTGCCCTGAAGGGCAGAAAATAAATGCACTGAAGGGCAGAATAAATAAATAAGTAAATAAAACTTGCACGCCTCATAAACGCATCCATCTACATGAATCAGCAGGTATATCTGTGGCCCAGCTTCCAGAATATTAATGGTTATCTGAGCCAGTTTGTTCTAGTGGTTAAGGAGCTGGACTCTTATCTGGGAATACTGGGTTTGATTCCTCACCCCTACAAGAAGCTAGCTGGGTGACCTTGGGCTAGTCACAGCTCTCTTCTGAGCTCTCACAACCCCACCCACCTCACAGGATGGGGAGAAGAATAGAAGGCTTTGTCAGCTGCTTTTGAGTTTCTTTAAATGGGCGAGAAAAGGGGCAGAAAAGCCAAGTCTTCTTCCTCTTCCTCCTCCTCCTCTTCTTTCTACTCTCACCTGAAGGGCACCAATATTGCATCAAAGTACCTTTATTTGCTTTATGCTTATTTCAAGGTGAATTCAGATCTTGCAGAAGCAGCTCCAAACATGCAGGTCTGTCCCTGATCACTAATAATTGTGGGTCATTCAGATGTGTTCTACAACTATACTAGGAGTGCCTATGGTCTTCCTAGTGAACTCCCAGATTCAAGCCTTCTCATGTACTTCCTTGCAAAGGCCCAGTGGGGGCTGCATGGTTGTGCAGTTGTGTGCCATGCTTCCTGGTCACTGCAGCAATGGCTAGCATGCATGGCCGTTACTGAAATGAGGGGGATGGTTTGAGATTAACCCAGTGTTCAAAATAAGAATGCCAGCTTCCACCCCTGATCTTCACTACTCTGGGACACAAAGATAAAGACTGGCTCTTCCCCTCCCATTTAAATTTAAGGAGAAGCTCTTCTAATTGGTGGGGCATCAAACCTTTACACAGAAGTATCAATGTCTGGATAGTAGTCCTCTCTTTGGATGGATGGATGGATGGATGGATGGATGGATGGATGGATGGATGGATGGATGGATGGATGGATGTGATCTGGGGTTCTCTGTCATCTGTTAAATACATTAGATAGTAATATTCTCCTCTTCACAATAGGGGGTTCTCTGCACAATAGGTGTAGCCTGTTCGCACCTTCACTTCCCTAGGAAATCATCCCAGGAACCTGAAGATCTGGAATGGATTGGGCATTTGTATTTCGAATGCCTGATTCATCCTAAGCTTACCCGGCATTTCACCACCTGGACCGGCCTGTTCACCCAAGTGCAAAACGTCCCTGTGATAAATATTGAGAGACAATCGCCCTATAACATTGGCAATGCAATGAAGTATGGAGGGTGACTTCCACCTTTGTTTGCATGGACTTCAACAGCTTCCGCCATTTTCTGTATTTGAAAGTGCATCTATAGTTCCTGCAGCAAAACCCAAAAACTGCCTACATGTGAAATGGAATGCAGAACAGGATTTATATTAGGTAGTGCTCTCTTCCTGCCCTTCCCCACCCCATGGCTGGTTCCAGCAACAGCTGTTGAAACTGCTGGTAACATTTTAGATTTTGCTGGTGTCCAAGAGGTGAACTCCATCAGTCATGGCTAATGTTGATAGGCAGTTGCGCCTTCCTTTGTTTCTGAATTCCCTGGAGGAAAGTTCAGGAGGCATGGCTTTGTTTACTCTGCATTTTTAAAAGAAAAGACAGTAATAATGTTTACTTATTTCCTTCCCGAGTACTGTTTACCAGCTTTGGTGTGGGCAGATGACTAAGTAAATATATATTAAGGAATACATGGCAGTGTTGTAATGAGAATTAGCAGTACACTGTAGAGACAGAGACAGTGGCTGCTGCATTTTGCACTGTTTAGTCTGGGGGTAATGAAGAGCTCACAGATGACCTGATTTCTTTAAACTAGGTCAGATTTGACTGAAACACAGTTATGCTTCTCTCTCAACCAGCTAAGGCTGAATTTGCCTCTCTTTCTGTCACCTTGCTTCTAAAAGGCTCCCTGGAAATCATGATAAGAGCTTTCTCAACATTGCTGCCAAATGCCTAGTATAATGACGGAATCTTCTCAGAACCTTTGCTTGCCAAACGCATCACAGCAAAGTCAAAGGCATCTCCCAATAATGCCACAGTTGATATCCGCCTCTAATTAACATTCCTTGTTAATTATACAAGGTGCTTTAAGCCTTACATCATTTACAATGCTATATCCATCTGTCACTGATGCTGCACACTCCCTTAGTGCGCATTATTAAATAATTAAACACCTCACAGTGACCTCAATCTAGCGCTTTCTAGTACAGGGGGATTCTATATATTGGACTGTGTTCCTTAAGCCATCTTCCTTTCTCCATTTACAGACAGTATAGACAGCTTTATTGTCCAGTGACTCCTTTGATATCACTTCCCATCCCAAACCAATAATCGATCAAATTTAAGATTTAGGCTATATTCAGACATAACAAAAGGGACACTTCAGAGGTGCCTCAGAGAGCTGGTGCATGGCCCTCATGTTACCAAGCTATCTCTAATCCACCTTTTCTAGCACATAATGTTCATAAGGGGTTGGACAGATTGCTTTGCAAACATTCCCACCTTAAAGCTTTTTCTATGGCCTCTCAGAAGTGGGTTGTGTGTTTTTCTTTTTTCTTTGCTCTGTCTGATCACAGCCTTCATTCATTCATTCATTCATTCATTCATTCATTCATTCATTCATTCATTCATTCATCCCACCCTATACCTGAAGGTGTCTGGGTGGGTAACAACATCTAAAATCAAATATCATTAAAACAACAACAGCAATTATTTAAACAGTAGCATCTGCAAGTGGGAAAGGAAAATATATCCCCATTTAACCAAAGGCCAGGGCAAAGAGGTGTGTCTTCACTGCCTTCCTAATTGTGTTCAGTGAAAGAGATAGATGCACCTCAAGGGGGAGACTATTCCATAGCCTAGGGGCCATCACTGAGAAGGTCCTCTCCTGAATGCCCACCCCTTTTGCTGCTGAGGGTGGTGGGACAACCAGGAGGGCCTCCCCTCCAGATCTTAAGGTTTTCTGACCCAGAAGAGCCTCCCCTCCAGATTTTATGGTTTTCTGACTAGTTTCACAGGTTATGTGACACAGAAGTATTAAGGGGGCTTTTTGCACTTACCTTACTGGTCCACACCAGTCAGGTAAGGTATGAGCCCATCAGTGACCTCCATACTTCAAATGCTGGTCAAGCCCCATACTGTGTCAGTAGTACTTCAAGTGCAGATACACCACAAAAACATCTGCTGCAACATACAGCATGGACCCAGATGTTGCCATGGTAATCTTGACACTGAGCACAACTGTGCAGTCACAAGCACACTACCACACCCACTCATCCACACTCCATCCAGAAGAGGGTATGGATTTTGCTGTCCAGGAGGCAGCTAGCTTATTTTGCTTTTTAGCAATCTGAAGTTAGATTGTTCTTTGGAGGGTTAGTGCACTCCAGGATGGCAGTGGTGGCAAAAAGACAGGCCTGTCTAGTGGATGGACTGTCACTCACTAAGAGTTAAGTGCAAACAGGCCCAAGTCTGTGGCTTCCTGAAAGGACCTGTAACCTTAAAAATGAAGATGATAAGAAAATAACCATCAACAGTATAATCCTTTCAGTGAGTGCTACCTTGATGTGGTGGTGGGCTTGCATGCAGTGAATCAGAGGACTATACCTGGGGGAAAAACATGTTTCAACCCCGTTAATTTTAGATATCACCTGGGCAAGAAGATCAATGCCCAGTTTTGGAACACCTGGACACTTGTTGACATATGATCATTAAGAACTTGAAAAGAGCATCCATGAGGTTGCCTTAATTGAAGATGGTTAATAAGAAAGCCCTTGCACAACAATTAGAAGATCTCAACAGAGCAGTAGCGAACATTAGGTCAACATCATTACAAGAAACCAATCAATTTATGCACAGAGCAGCAGTAGTGATTACAGAACTAGGATAGCAAGGAGATCTGAGAGAAAATAAGGAAGTTTATTGTCAAAATGGAAGATCAGAGAGGACTTAAATCATTATTGAGGTCAGATACTAATAAACAGAGTTATAAATCAGAGGAAATTGAAAATTGAAAAATTAAAGAATATCTTATAAAGGGATATTTTATAAATATTGAAACAGCAAATGACAGCATCATCAAAAAATAGATACAAAATGCATGCCACACGAAATAGGGAAAATGTTATTTTTTTCAGACAAGCTATCAGTTGTTTTTCCAAAGATTAATAATAATAATAAAAGGAATTGAACTACACTGCCAAATAAAGACCTGTTAAGTTTTTGAAATAAGTGTAGGACAGACCAAAGGAACACAGAATTGATTAAATAAGTGGAAGTGGAACTAAGTAACAGAAAATCTAATAATAACACCAGAATCAGATGAAAAATTGGTCAGGAAGATGTAGAATTGGTCAGCTCCAGGGAAGGATGAACTACACCAATTTGCATGAAAGAATAATCTAAGCACTAAATGCAATGCTATAAGAAGAAGAAATTGATGTATGGATACTAACTGGCAAAATTTATCTCTTAATGAAAGATCATTAAAAACGTCCAATACCAAACAAAAAGCAACCAACAACCTTCTTTCCACTACTTTAAGCTTATGAAAAGAATACAGTCTGATACCAGCAGAACAGAAAGGAAACCAGCAAAAATGAAGAGCACATGAGATCCACTGCTAGTAGATGAAATGATTCTAGAGAACTATAAGTGAAAAAAAAATGAGTTGCTTGCATTTAATACAAAAAGACATTTGACTTGTTATCACATAAATAGACCTTAAATATGTTGAGGCGGCAAGAATTAGTGACAATATCAAAACTATCAGAAAAGCAATGGAAATATAAGAAATATGGAAGTAGAATAATTGATCAATAAAATCTGAATTTATACCAACATTGCCGCAGAATTTGGGCTATGGAGATAACGCAATATTTAATATTTAATTTTTTTTTCCATCTTCTGTTTCAAGGGACCCCCCAAAATACACTTCCTTTTCTTCTCTGAACTATTCCCCTTGACTGCAACTATCCTGTATTTGCACTGCTGAAATGAGTCCCCCTAGGGAACCATTGTTCCTGGCCATCAGAATCCTCAAACTTCTGGCCAGTTTGCACAAGTATCATACTATGCACTGATAAGCATCTTGTACATAATATTCCTTGACACACTCCTGAAAAGACTTGTGTGGATTATAGATGTGGTAGTACCCGATGATAGTAAAGTGGGGGGGGGGGGAAACAGGTGGAAAAAGTCACTGGATAAAAAGGCCAGCATGTGTCTATGGAAAGGAAAGTGATAGTTATGCACGTTCTATGTGTTCTTGGTGCATTTCTAAAGGACATGGAGTTGCTATTAGATAAAACGATCCTCACAAACTCAGTTGAAGATTTTTTTTAAAAAAAAACCTTTTAATTCTTACCACACAACTGAATGAAGAAGTGTTTGGAAGTATTTTGTATCCATGAAAAGCATTAAAAATTTATTAAGTAAATAAGAGTATCACTGATGATGAATGGAGAGGTATCTTGTAATATAAATATGAGAAGGGGAATTTTTGAAGGAAGTTCAATATTGCCATTGCTTACTAATTGCTAATTAAAACAAAATTTGGATGTGAAGTATCAAAAGTGGAGAAAATCCACATGATTTAAAATTTCATGGGAATTCAAAAGAAACTGAATCTCTACTAATGATGTGTGGATGCAGTATACAGTGATAAAATCAAAATGGATTTAAGTATATGAATGATTTAAAACTATGGAAAATCAAAGAATGAATTGAATCTGTTGAATACTGTGTGGATATACAGTATATAGTGATGAAATAAAGTTGGAATTCAGGTTTGATTAATGCATAATGCTTAGCATTAAAAAAAACCCTAAAGTTATAGAATTTGAAAATAGCAATATAAAATCTTTGGTCATAGAAAAAAGCTATAATACTAGGAATATTAGAATTGAACACTATCTTATATGAAGTAAAAAGAAAACAAATTCAGAATGTCTAAAACAAGTTTAAATTCAAAATCATAAATAGTGGGAACACAATCAAAGCCATAAATTCATGGTACAAGTGGAATTGGGTAATTTGCATTGGAAAACATGAAAATTGATGACAGTGCATCATGTGTTGCCAGCATAAATTGCCATTGCCTACTTCTGGGAAGAGGTTAGAAACTGAACCAGTGACCCTCTGCCAAGCATGTGACCCACCTTTAATTCCTGGGCAGGATGTGACCCATCTATAATTGAACTGGACCTCTTTGCTTGTCTATTATCAAAATATTCTGTCATTTTTATCCATTCATCAGTTTTTCCAGTTAGCAATAACTGGCTAAATTGCAAAGCAACAGTGTAAAATAGCACTCACAGGATGAGGGCTTTGGTTGCCATGTCCATGGATGGATGGATGGATGGATGGATGGATGGATGGATGGATGGATGGATGGATGGATGGATGGATGGATGGAAGAGCCTTGCCCTGTGGCAGGAGGGCAGCTCTTTGGAGGTACATCTCTCCAGACATCTCTCACTGCAGTGTGGAGCACAGCATATGCTACAAACTCAAAAAGGCCAGCTTCTTTGCAGATGCTCAGGTTCACATTTATCCTAAACAAATGCAAAACATTTCCCTCATGCAAATCATTTATTTAAGCCCATTGAAGCAATATAAATGATTTTGCCAAAGCAAACTGACTTCCAGGGTTTCTTTTTTTGAACTACATATTCCATGATGCTCAGCTGCAGAGGTTGTGTGTCTAAGGCCCCCACGGTTGCTTAAAAAAGATGATGAAAGGAACTTTTCTAAATTTTGCAGTCCAATAGAGGAGATTTCAGGCAACACAAGAGCATTTTGTTCCCAGTATGCTCATTGGTCCTTCTCTTTTAAGAAGTAGATTCAAAGCAAGGATCTTCATTTTCAATCTTAGCTCCATTTTGAATATGCTTAACAAACGCATAATACTTCTAGCTGTGTGCTAAAACTATTAAAGAAAAGATCAAAGCCATGAGTTTGAAAAGCTTACATAGTTCAATAGGGCCTGATCTTGTTATATTATTGTGCCCATTACCAGTTCAAGCAGGTGTTGAGTTTCAATTAACCTGAGATTCAAGTATTACAGAATCTTGCCTGCTAATTACTGACATAATTACATGGCACAGGACTACAGAATAGAATCGGTCATCATGCTAACTTGTGTGATTATAGGCAAAAGAAGGAATTTGCGGGGGGAAGTGCTGCATCAATAGCCTTGGAAAAAGTGGTCTTTAGAAGCTGAAGTGAAAGATGAACAGAAATCTCCAGTAAAGCAGAGGGGAAGAGGGGAAATTATTTAGTCACCCAACTCTTTAAAAACAGAAAGTTGTAATTCATGTGGTGAGCCATGGGTAGTGGTTTCCTGTTAAGGTGCTCCTCCTTGCTCCTGCGGAGGAATCAAACCTCACTGCCCTGCTTAGCAAGAAGTTCAAACCATGCATTGTTTCAGTGCTGTGCCAAATACACCATATTCTCTCTTTCAGGAAAGAGGTCGCATTCAAAAATCTCCAAAGGCAAGAGAACTCTTCATTTCGATTCTCAGGGTTGGGATACAGAGTAGAGTTGTGCTTGTCTTCAGAGTATTGATGCGTTACATGCTTTCATTCCTCAAATGATCACACAGCAGCCTGCAGGCAGTCTTCCTTTCAAGTTCCCAGAGTTAATTCAATCGTTTACTGGGCTTTCACGGAAACACAATATTTTACCTCGTTTATTAATTTAGGGCACAATATTCTCCCTATTCAGTCCCACTCACGTGATCTAGCCCCCGAGATCTTTTATCCATTTTTTTTTTCAAAAGCAGCACACCACATAACTCTTATCAATTCCATCTTTTAATCCCATCTGTGGAACCCAGGCTGAGTTCAGACATAAGAAAAGGAACACCTCAGAGGTGCCTCAGAGATACAGTGTGTGGCCCCCATGCTCCTGATCCTTCTCTAATGTATCTTTTCTAGCACAGGCTGAATCCCCAAAAGATTTATTTGCCTCTCTAGTCTCCCTCTACTGTCACTGTATTCAAGCGGACTTTAAAAGTGCCCTGCACTTCTGGAATAAGCGTCCGCATGAGGCTCAGCAAAACGCGCATTTAAAACACACCTTCTGTCCCCACAGAAGAAACTCTTCTTTAAAGGGCACATATTTTGTCGCGGGTTTTCCTACTTTTTTAGCACTGGAAGCTCATTAAAAACCCTGGCATGCGGGCGCTCAGAGGCAAAAGAAGATTTTTAGCAGACTTTAAATTGCTTGGGGACAGGCGCACAGAGTGTGCATGAGAGGGAGGAGGGACATGTGAACAATTCCACCTCCAAGCCTTCTCTAAGCCTCTCAAATGTGCCACAGAAATGCTCTTTTTTTGGGGGGGGGCTGACCCTGATCACAGCCTAGTGCAACATTCCTCTAGATTAGGGGTGTGTATGAATGCAATTTTTGACATCTGATTCTTTACGAATCTAATATTTGAAAATCTGAATATGTACGAATAAGGAAAAATGAATGTCCAGACATTTGAATCTATACGAATACATTTGTGTGTATTCATTCAAGTAATTCAGATATTCGTATCTCTACAGGTACAAATGCATCTTGTACGTACCTGTTTGCATCCTGTACACATCCCATTTTCATCCTGTACAGATGCATATGGGATTGGTTTGAGTACATATGAGATGCGTGTGTACCCATAGAGATACGAATGTCCGAATTATTCATATGAATAACTCAAAATATTCATATTCGTTCGAATTCAGAAATCTGAATGTCTGGACAATCGATTTGTATTTGAATGTCTGAATTTGTATGAATTTGTACGAATAATGAATATTTTGAATATTCATACACTTCCCTACTCTACATTCTTCTTTCTGCATCTTCTCTTTCTCTCTCCAAGTTTCATAGACTGCATATTTCCATTAGGTCCCCTTCTGCCTCAATCCTTGCCCTTCTCCTGCCCCTCTATCCCCATCATTACTTTTGTGCCCTATCCTAGGCCCTTTCCACACTTTGTCCCCATGCAGTGCACTCCAGGGATGTTTTTTCACCGTCACTAGAAGTACCCATTAAGTACCCATTAATGCATACAAAAATGCCATTACGTACCCATTAATGGGTACTTTTAGTGACAGTGGAAAAACACCCCAGGATGGAGTATCTGCACTTGAAGGACCTGTATCTGAAGCAGAAGTGGCTCATTCTATGCAGAGGCACATTGGGGGATGACTATGTGTGGAGTTCAATTAAGTGCTCCACGTGTGAACTTACCATAACTTTCCTGGCTCCAGCGAGGCCCATCTACACCTCTTCCTGGTGCGGGAGGGTCACCTGATGCTGGCACATCATGTGACCTGGTGCACGAGTGTGCATGGCACATTGCCATTGTCCTGGTGATGGTACCAGCACATGCACACTAGCACTGGCATCAGGACTCAAGATGGCGGCATCTGGATATGCATCCACACTTAAGTCTGCAGGCACATGGGGGAAGGGATCCCGTGTAGTAGTATTTGCTAGTGCGAATGCTTGGCACAAGTGTGGGGAACCTGGATGGACAGCAAAGGACAAATTTCACCCTGGTCTGTACGTTCATCCAGTGTGGATGAAGCATTGAGGCAAGGGGCCTATGGGGCAATTCTTTTCCCTTTAATTCTTTCAGTGAAAATGCAGGTCTTTTGTGCATGAATGAACCTTTTATTTTCTGGGCTGATCTGAGTGTGGACAGTGAAAATTATTATTAACAAGGGAATTATGATTATGTCTTAGTAGAAGAGCAAGACATAAGACACTGATAATTTGGGACAGCCTTGAACCCGTGTTTCTAAGTGTTCTATAGGACAGTAATTAAAAAAAAAAACACTACAACGGCAAGGTTATGAAGACACTGCAGTTTTCTACATTCCAGTAGTGCAGCAATGTGAAATTTTTTTTAGTGTTTTTTTAGTCAAGAACTCTGGGGTTTCAGCTATTACTTAATATTTCCATTCTTGAATCCTGGGCATGCACTATAAATGAAACCTTTCATGAGCCAGGTCCAACAAGAAGACTAGGGAGCTGTTTCTGCCTGCATGTTGGTGGATCTTCTTTTTTTTTTAAAAAAAATGCAACCACAAAACGCACAGGCATTCACACAAACTGTCCCTTATGAAAGCTTTCATATGAAAGCAGAATTGTCCCTCCTCATGGCCATTATATCTGATGACATTCTTAATACTGGCTATTGTTTTCAGAAAAGACACTATTGTCTGCCTTTGCATATCTGCTGACCAAAGCACATGCAATAAGCATAGCTTTGGATAAACTGAGCTTAGCCTCAGGGGAATGGCTTTAATGTCCAGCGGTTTGTCTGAATGTCCCAATTCACTGAAGATCCTCTGAAAAGGAAATGCCCATCATTATACAGGGGGTGCAGTTTGTCTGAACTCTGAACAAACATCATTTGTTCATTTATAAGATATAGGCTTTTTGAAGAGGCAGGCAAAGCCAACCAGGGGCCTTTTTGCACTTACCTAATTAGTCTGCCATATATTAGGGCTGGTAAACTTAGAATAAAGGTGAAAAATTTGCATTTGCCATTGGAAAAGCTTCCCCAAAGCGTCCATTACCAGCCAGAAGTATAAATGGTCCTCCTGTTTGCCAGCCCATGCCACTACGTTCAAAGCCAGAAAATCCAACTCTTCGCTGCCACGATGGGCTGCCGTCAGCTGCATCATCATGTTACGTGATGTGTTCAGATGCCATTGCAGGGGAGCGCATTCAAGCACAGGGACGCATTGCAGCCAATCACGTCAGCAACCGGGGGGATGACCAAATGTGGCTGGGATCGAAAATGCAGTGCCCACTATTCTGTTGCTGATTGAACACCCTTCTCATGACTCTATGACCGGATGCCAATTCCATCAAGTCCAAGAGCAGTCCTGGGGATTGGAGGTCCAGTCATGTCAGTGATCAAACATGGCTGCCACCATGACCACGCCTGCGTGGATGATGTGATCCCTACCAACCAAGCACAGGGAACAGGAAGTAGAGAGAATGGTAGCACTGCTGGAGGCTCCAGATAAGCTTTCGGACATGGCAGGTAAAGGTTAGTTATCCTGTGGAACAGGATTTTGTGCTTCACACCTAATCAACAATTAGGCAACTTCTGGGAAGGCAGGGGACACCTGAGGCCTTTTGACACTTCAGTGCACTAAGGCTGGTCCATGTGGGGGACAGGTCCACCATTCCCACTGGCCAATGTGTGAATGGTCGGTGTGTTCCCTGCATGTATCAGCTTGAAAAGGCTGACACAGGGGGCAGACAGCCTGCCCTGGGCTGTCACCATTGGCCACTATCAGCCTACCGGCTGGCATCCCAGTTGGGTTGTATTTTCAAGCACATATATGTCTGCTAAAGAATATAAATAATCAGTGTTAAAACAACTGAGCTGGGAACATTTCATTCTGTTATTTGTAGCTGAGGACAGAATTTTGTTATCACGCTTTTTAAAAACCTTAATTGCCTAGTTTTATGTGGGCAAGAGCAGAAGCCATGTAAAGATAGCGCCATAAAATAAAAAAATTACAGGTGTTGTACTGTGCTTAAAAGATGAAATGCCATGCTTCAATGTGACCAAGTTAATATAAACCAATAATTAATATAAATTGTTTGATGTTAGGTATTCAACAAAAGTGTTTTCTTTTTTCCTGTTCTGTAATTTAAGAGTATTTTTTAATGCTAATCCCACTCACTTCTGTTAAGCATTCAAAAGAATATCCTTACAGATAATGCCTGAAATTGTAGGAATGCCATTTCCAGTAGTTCATTCAATTGTTTGTTTCCTGGAAAGTTTTTTGAAAAAAAAAACCTCATCGTAATTTTCTGTGTTGCCCAGTAAATGACTAGTCTTTTCTTTCTTTTGTTGTGGTGCTGTGCATGGGCAATTTTGTACCAAGCAGTTTGAAATAGTCATGCACGTACAACGTATATGTATACTTAGTCTGAAATAAGTCCTGTTGAATTCTGTGCAGCTTATTGCCAGGTAAAAATATGAATGGAGCAGGGATTCCACTCGGTCTCAAGGAATTAGGACCTTTTCACATTTGCCACCAAAAAACGGATATATAAAGATACGTTTTTTTGGCGAACCATTTTCTTAGAGGATCTGTCCCAAATACGGACAGATCCTCGAGGCCCCGCGTGTCCACACCCACATGGGTCAGTGGCGGCAAGGCCGGATTGGGGAAACAGATTGGGGTGGGTGCTGTGCAGATGCGCCAGCACCCATCCCAGTTTGGCCTCTCAAGGCCCTCCCCTTTCAAAGAGGGAGAGCGCATGCTGGGCCCTTCCCTGGGTTCCCCTTCACCCGAGAAGGCACGATTGGCCAAGGGGAATGCTCTTGAGGGCGGCTGGCCAATGGGAAGCCATGGCGCACAAGTGTGCATGCACGCCGGACCTCCCACCGCCAGAATTGGCCCAACAGCAATCAGGTAAGCAGTGGACCATGCGTGTGCGTGACCCCGGGTGGGGTGGGGGACGTAGGCTGCAGGTTCCCCCTCACAAAAGAAGGGATGATCCCGAGGAAGGGGGAACCTGGGGAAGCCGGCTGACAGCACTTCCTGTGCTGGCTCCAATACAGCCAATCGGGGAGGCCAGGGGGAGAGCATGTGCTCTCCCTCTTTGACAGCTGGGCATGCGCCAGCAATCTGGCTCTTCTCCAGCCATTTGCGGAAGCGTTCTGCTTCTGAAACTGTTTGAGGGGAACAGCCAGATGTAAGACCTAATTTTTTAGGTCTTACATCAGGGTAGGATTTCGGCAGCAAAACTGGTTTAAGAAACCAGTCTTGTGCACCGAAATGCGGACACGGCTTCCTCAAAGGGTCCCTAATTGGGTTCTCTATGTGGAAGCCACATCTTAATCCCTCCCCGAACTGGCTCTAAATCCATTTTTAGAGGCAGTGCAGAAAGGGCCTTAATTTAAATATAAATAAATATTATGACCGTACATTGTTTTCACTATGCCTTTCACTTATCAATGCTTGTGGATCCACTGAAGCAGCCAAAGAACCTGAGAGAAGATATATCTGTCTAGTGCCTTCCTGGTTCTATTGCCAACCAGGCCAAGCTGGGGGCATGAAAGTTGGGCTGAATTCACACTTAGGCCTCTAGTATGCAATTAGGAGAGCTCTGGTACAGATATTCTGCACCAGAGCTGTCCTAATTCCATACCAGAGGCCTAAGTGTGAATTCAGTCTTGGTCTCTCGGCACTGAGTATAGTTCAGTGTCCATATTTTCTAAAAAGCCAAGAAAATCTACTAATTTGTAGTCTGGCTACCAGAGGCACATGTGACTTTTTTTGTGACATGGAGTGCTACAAATGTGAACAGTCATTGCCTCAATGTAGAGAGAAGATTCAATGGAGCAGGTCTTTCCTTGCCCCAGCTGCTGAAAAACTTACAATATTTTTGCTCTTGTTTTTCCTTCCTGTTACCATAAGTTGGCCACTTCGTCAGATGTTAGATAACTTACGAACTCTAACTTCCTATTTTACCTTCCTGATTTAATTGCTGTTAGTCCATGGGTGTTTCTGCATTTGCTTTCCCATCCATTTGATGGGAAAGGTGGGTTAGAGACTAATACATATTAGCGTTATCACTAGGGAATGCTAGTACACAACAGCCTAGCCTTAATGCTATGGGAGACTTACCTGTGTCTGATCGTGAATCCGATCTTCCACAGAATGCTGCCATTTTGGTTGTGGCACCCTGCATGACTGCGCCAGTGCTAGCGCTGTCCTCATGGCAACAATGATGCTCAGGAGTCACCTGAGGTGCCAACATGCTCGTGTGGCACCTCAGAGAGCCTCCTTGGCCGAAAAGAGTGCAAACAGTTGTCACATGGATGGAAAAGGTAAGCTTTTGGTCCATTAGGTAAGGGTTCTATTAAGAACATAAGAACATAAGAGAAGCCTTGCTGGATCAGGCCACAGCCCATCTAGTCCAGCATCCTGTCGCACACAGTGCGACAGGTTGCTTGTGGTGCACAATTTTTGTGCATACTACAGGGCAAAATCCAAAAACGCTCATGTGTTGTTGCCATACGATAAATAGATAAATAAATCTAGGCACTTGGGCACATATGCTGTAGTCCCCTGAGTTTGTCAAGTTTGTTTATTTATTTATTTGTTTGTATTTCTATCCTGCCCTGTTCCAGGAGGTCTAACTGAGAGTTGCTGTTTGTGCTCTGGTGGCATTGGTATCTCCCTTCAGGTGCCTCGGGGTGGGGTGGGGAAGGTTGGCCACCCTGTGTAGTGTAGTTGGGGCCAATTCAAGGCAGGTAAAATACGTCACTATAAAGACAACATTCATGGGGTGCTTTATAAAAATATTGACACAGTACTGATTTGTTAAAATACATTGTTGTTTTCTGTAATTAATTTGTATTTTGGTATTTCTGTTTATTAGTATTTATGTATTAATTTTAATCATTTCATACTATACTGTGTTGTTTTAATGCTTTTGTTGCAAGCTGCCTTGAACATCTCATTTTTGAAAGGCAGTATACAAAATAAAATGAGTCAATGAATGGATGAATGAATCAATCAATGGATGGATGGATGAGGCCTCCTAGATACAGTATAAACAATATAGGGATAATATAAGTGCACCCACAGATTGTTGGGCAAAAGATTGCTTACTTGGATTGTTAAATTGGTCTCTGAGACCTACAAAGCATATTCAGTGGCATTCATGTGCATAAATCACTATGCTACAAAGGCAAGCTAAATTAATCAAATGCCTAAGGGGGTTGATGACATCCTTTCCATTTTAATAAGTCGGGAATCATGTCACCTACAGCCAACAAATTAAATTAATAATGTGTTTTTATTAAATTTAGCTGGTTGACACATTTTTATTAATGTATTTTTCAGCTCCGAAATTCTATTTAGCTTTACCTTGGTTGCTTGACACCGAAACCATTTCAACTGAATGTGCCATCTTTAGATTAATCACTCTCTTCCATGTCAAGCATTTGTTATCAAGTCTGTGCTGATCCCAGAGTTGTACCTTAGTAGTGAATCAATAAGCTTCTAGCTCCACTGAATTTGTATCTTGCTCATTTCCTAAGCATCAACGGCCATCACTTAGTAGTGTTACTTTAGTACATTGTAAATGGCTTTAACAATCAGCAAACATGTAAGGTTGTGATCCTATGGCACAATTTCAGTGCTGTGAATATGTGTGTGTGCGTGTGCATGTGAGCACACATGGTGTTTAATTCAAACAGTTTTGTGTGCCAATTCAGTGTCAGAATGTGCCAACAAATCCTAGGAGGCATTTCATGACTCACAGAAGAAAGCTGTGCCTGACAAAATCTTACTGCTTCTGTATATTTACAAGCTATGTAGTATGGACTGTGTGGAGGTTTAGTTGCTGTTGACAGTAGTTAAGAGAAGGTGCTGTAAATCTACTGCTTCCTATATACTTAGAGCAGGGCCCTGTTTCACAATAATGCCGCACACTGTCTCTATGAGGTGCCTTGTAGCTAGACACAGCCCTAGTCATAAGATAAAAAAGGGATATCATCTATAATGTTCACCTTTAGGGAGGAAAAAAAACAATTTTAAATTTAGCTTTGAATTTTTGTCATTAGTCTGCTCCTATTAGGATAATATTTTGGCCCTTTCTGCATTTACTTTGAATCTTATCCAAGGAACTCCATGGGACACATTCTGGGCCTCTCCATCCAGATCAAGGAGACCACCTTCCTGTTGGTTCTGCTCCATCTGCACTAGACAAAGGAGGACGCAGATCAAGAGGCTCTTAATCCAGATCCCTGGTAGTACCATTTAATAACTACTTCCAGAGGGATTAAGGGCCTTGTTTAAGAACACAGGAGGCATGCAGGTGATATGCCTTCTTTTTCAGCACCCCACCAGAGACGTTTTCGCACGGGGCTGAACGGTACGCGTGGGAGACAGCTGCGGACACGGCATACGCATTGCCCGAGCGGGGCTTGCGCTCCGACGTGTCCGCAGCTGTCTTTCTCGCGTTCGAAATGTAGAGCACTTTAAAGTGCTCTACATGCGTTCGAACGCGGACGAGCCGCCCGCAGGCGTTCGGGAGGAGAAGCATTCGCGCCTGCTTCTGTCTCCCTAACAGCTGCGGGCTCGCCTCCGACGCCGGCGCGGCTTCGACAATCAGCTGTTTGACAATCAGCTGATTGCCGATCTGCCTCCGCGGCTGTCTCCGCGCCCCTGGCCGGCCTTTGCCGGCTAAGACAGCTCACGATGCTTTGAGCATTCGCACACAGACGCGCCGGAACGCGTTTACACGCGCTCCTGCGCTCCTGTGTGTGAAAGGTGAAAGCGCCGGGAGCTGTCTTAATCTTCCCGTCCTACTCCCGTTCCAAATGGAACGGGAGTAATGCGAAAACGTCTCAGGTCTCTGGAGGTATTGGAAGCAACCATGTGGAAGCATGGGTGATGTAAATGCAGAAAGGACCTGTGCCCTGGGGATTTTTTGGGGGGTGTGTGATGTCTGAGGTGAGAACCTGAACTTGTATGCTTGAGCTTTATCGCTTATCTCATAAAGTGCTAAGTGAAATGAGCTGCATGTGTAAGGCAGAGTATCAAGAGCAGCAAACAAACAAATGATGCATTTCTGAGGCACCTTTGAAGCAGCTTAGCCTGTGTTCAGACATAACAAGAGGGGCACCTCAGAGAGGCAGTGTGTGACCCTCATGTTCCCTAGGCTTTTGTAATACACCTTTCCTAGCACTGAGGGTGCCTCCAGACAGGGACAGAAGCAGCAAAGCATGTTCTCTGTTTCCATGCACCACAGGAGGAGCACAGCATTGCCCTCTCCCCATGAAATGAAAAGAGGCTGGAAAATCAGGATCTTTTTACTACACACTTAAGGGGTACTTACTGCACTCCTACTGCCCTGACGGAGCTTCCCATCCAGCAGATGGGAAGCAGGTCTGCCGAAAATGTGAAGTTTCTGATCCACTAGCATAAACGTTCAGGAGAGGAGGAGAGACAGACTGGTGTGTGAACAATCCCACCTTCAAGCCTTCTGAGGTGCCTCAGAAAGGCAGTGATCTACAGAGGTCGATCCAGATCAAACGCCACCCATGCTGTGCAGGGTCTGGTGTACTCTGCATTAGCATGCAGGTGGCAGGCCTCTATTCTAGGATATATCCTAGAAGGAGGCCCAGTGTCGAAAGAACCCAAAATTTTAAAAAGAAATAGCTGCCAGAATGTTTCTTTGTTTCTTTTGAGTCCAGTTGGCCACATAGGGGATGATGGTAATCCACGAAGCAAAAATATTTCCCTGCTTGTGAGATTCATTGTCTTCCGCATCCACTGGCTATGCAACAACTAACAAAGTTGTCCCCAGTGGACCACTCTAGAGGATCTCGCTCAGGTTTTATACTTCCAACATACCTTCTCAAAACCTGGCAAGATGCACTTGTTGGTTTGACATGTTTTGCGAGGCAGAACTTGCAGAGTCAGACAGTAGGAAAACCCGATCAGCCCCTTTGCTTGGTGATCTCTGCAGCAGCAGTGCTTTGCATCAGTGTGCTTGGTGCATGGGCTGATTCCTTCACTCTGTGCCAGGGTGATGCAACTTTGGTTGTCCTCCATCAACTGACCACTGGTAAAGACGACACACTGCTTCATGGCTTGGCTGAGCTGCTATGAGATATTCAGCCTCTGTGAATGAAAGTGCTGCAGAAACTTGCTTTTTTAGTTGTCTGGATCAGAATTCCTCACTCCAGAAGAAGAGAATTCCTGGGTGTTTCCGCATTGGCTGTGGAAATCGGTTTAAACAGACATTTAAGACACATAGAAGACACTTTAAAACTTACCTTCTGCATTGCAGCACCAATTAGGGACACTTGGAGGTGGCCACTTCTGCATTTTGGCGCACGAGATCTGTCTCTAAATCAGGTCTTGCCGCCGAAAACTGGTTCTAAATGAAGACCTCAAAAATGAGGTCTTCAATCCATCCCTTCACCTTGATCCAGTCGGATGCAGGACGTTTCTACACATGGACAGGTGAAGGGATGAATGTCCCCGTGGCTGCCATCTTGGGGAGGGCGGAAGCAGGCCAGTTTGCCTCCTTCCACTCTCCCCCGTGCACTGCACGCCTCTGGAAAAGTGCAGTGACTGGCAGCTGCATGCTCCAGTCCCACAGCTCCGGGGGCGGCGTCGGCAGTGTGGTATTCTGGCTGACTTTTGGAATGGGTGCTGTGGCTTCCGCACAGCACCCAGACCATCCGTCCCACCAGATCCACCCTCCCCGCACGTGTGTGGATGCGCGAGGGCCCTTCGCATCTGTTCCTATTTGGGACGGATCCTCGGGAGGTCGGATCACCAAGAAACAGCTCTTCTTTGATCCATTTCTTGGTGGCAAATGCAGAAACACCCCATTAGAGATTAGGGATCAGAGACAATTGGTTAAAAAAAAATAGTTTCAAGTTTTGAGCACCTTTTAGGTAGTACAATACCCTCTTTACTCTTAGTCTAGTAATGCTGGGTAGGTGATAAAACCCTTCTACTAAGAATCCCCATAGCTTTTGCAATGTCAAACCTTAAGATTTTGGAGGAATTCTGCATTTTCTAGGGCTTATTTTACCTTTTTTCCTTCAGTCCATAGATACTCCCTGTGTTCACAATCTTCATGGCTGTTTTCACGAAGAGCCATTTTTCTACATGCTACATTGTGGGAACCCTCCAAACTGAATATTCTTTCTGCAGTCACTAGCATCACTAGTGTGAATGTTTTGTTGTTGACACATATAACAACTAGTCCACTGTGTTTCTTGTGTGTGATTGATAAATGAGTAATTGTCCCTTGTTTCCCTGGGCAATGAGTTTGCTTTGGTCAAAGCTTTTCTTTGGTAATAGCTTTCTGTTGGGGTGGTATTTTCCCTGGGGGAGAGGTCTTCTTTATCTTTATCTGAAGTGTTAATCCTTCTTGGCCAGAGACACTTCCTGTCTGCATGATTGTTGGTAGACAATAGGAGCATTAAGTGAATCTTGACAAACTGTGAACTTAGTTTTCCCTTGGCTTGATGCATTGGCAATCTTCTCTTTGTTCATGATTAAGTTATTTCCTGTGTGCATAGAGTTCCTTTTTGAGTGGTCCATAGATAGGATCTATGTCTATGTGTACGTCGATTAGTGGTGTGGACGAATGCAATTTTTGGGATTCTGTTTGAATATCCCAAAATTCAATTCTATTCGAATGGAATCTTTAAAATTTGAAATTAACCAAATATGATTTGAATTAAGCAAATTCAAACCTATTTGTTCAAATTTTCAATTTAAATTTGCATTTACTAATGTCGACAACATTCGTAGATGCCCGTACACATTGTTAGTATCCTGTACGCATCCCTATGCAACCTGTTTTTGTCCCGTACAGATCCGTACAAATGTGTACAGATGTGGGAAAGATGTGAATGTCCAAATAATTCAAACAAATAGATCCAAAATTCAAAATTAATTCAAATTTTAAATAGCTAATTTATCTGAGTGCAAAGCATGATTTCTCCCCACTCCCCAGTTGAATTTCCTATTATTTTCATATGTGTATAGGGTAACTAAAGATATTTCATCACATCTTTTACATATAAGTTGTGGATGTCTTCTGCTAATTTGTCCTACATAATGGCTTTTCACAGTCTTGGCATTTTATTTTGTAAACAATTATCTCTCTTTCTTCTATGGGTACTGTGCATTTGTGTTTGCTGAATATGTTTCAAAGGATTTATTTTGGTTTGTGTGCCAAAGATATTCCAAGAGGTTGTCATAGTCTGTTGGTTTCTGAGACAGGTTTGATTTAAAAAGAGGAATTCTTTTATGCCACAGAAAAAAAAATTATACCACAGCAAAAATACTGTCCAAGGAAACCAGGAAAAATTACTCATTTATCACCCACATACAAGAAACACAAAGGATTAGTGGCAATATATACCACTAACAATTAAGAACAGATCATTTGCACTGGGGATCCTACTTAGCTTGGTGTTGTTACAGGTTGTGTAGATAAACTTTTTTAAATGAAGTTTTAAGGATTCTAGTTTTGCCGGGAAAATAACCCGTTTCTGCTCTCTGGAGTTCTGGGATATTGCAATGTGTTTTAACACATCTGAACAGAAGTTTCATCCAGACAACACTTACCTATTCTGCATTATTTGGATAATTTGTCACAAAACACATGCAAGGACATTTTATTCCTGATTATCCTGGATGAAGCTAGACTGTTTATGCAGTTCTTTTTGTGTACTGTGGGATTATTGCTGTTATAGTTGAGGACCTAATTCATGTGAGTAGTTTTTTGATGGACTTTAGTCTGAAGATATTCAGAGTGATATTGTTTTATTCTTCTTTTGTGAATTTGATTCTACTGAGTACGTTGTTTATAATTTTGTGTGAGTTCATGTGCATGCATGTGTGTCAATAAGGGGGCTGTTGCTTACAGGTGTCACATTACTGTTTTCCCTATGAACCTGGAAATAGGAGATCCAATTGGGATTCTTTTGTCTGTTTGTAGATCTGATAAACAAATAAAAAATATATAGATTAGAACAGTGGTTCCCAAAGTTGTCTGGGCTACGACCCATCTAATAGAAGTTTACCAACTCAGGACCCACCTCTAGGAAATTTAACCGTTGCCAATATGAATAAAGGACTTTTCAAATAACAAAGTTTTAATACAATTTTTTTAATTACTTAATTCTACAGGCAGGGCCCACTCAATATTCGCTCGCGACCCACCAGTGGGTCCCGACCCATAGTTTGGGAAACCCTGGATTAGAATGTGGACCCGGTTGACAAATGAATTGATTACTGTACACCAGTTAAAAATGCAAGCCATGGGATCACATAGGAAAATAGTCCCCATTTATCACTAAAGCTTAGGTCAATCCAGCCTATTGCCCATCTGCTTCTTATTCTTTTAGTCTTCTGAAGTTTAAATTACATTCACTGATCCTTAGATTGGAATGGTAATTGATTTTGAATCATATGGATCGTGCACACTTTGTGGTTCTCATTATCTTGGTAAAAGCTGTGTAGACATTGGGTGTTTCCACACTGGCCACTAAAAACGCATTAAGGACCCATTAAGAACAGATCTAAACCACTTGGCAAGTTGCCTTCCACATTGCAGCACACATTAGAGACACTTCGTGGAGCCTGCTTCCGCACTGGCTTGCATGAGATCCGTCTCCAATGTGGTCTACAAGGCGCTAGAACCGGTTTCCTGTAAGATGTGAAAGAAGATCATCTTAATCAGGTCTTAAACCATCCTTGTGCAGTAAATCCGCATCTACGGATGATGTTTCTGCATAAGGACGGGGGAACTATCTGGGCCCTGGTTCCAGAGGAGCCAATCAGGGAAGCCAGGGGCCTCCGTTTTCTGGGCTTCCCCTTGCCCCAGAAGCTGCAATCACTGCTTCTCAGCCCAGGGGGGGCTCTATCCTACACACCCCGGGTCTCATGCACACATTCCCCTCCTTACCTGCAGGCAGCCAGGCTGATTCTGGCTGCCGGGGCCTGGCGTGCTTTGCACATGCATGCTGCATGCCTCCCCATTGGCCAGCTACACGCGCCTGCACAGAGGGCATGCTGAGGCCAATGGGGATGGGCGCTGTGCACACGCGCAAAGCCCGCTGGGCCCTGACATCCATAATAGGCCTGGCTGCCTGCAGGTAAGGAGGGGAATGCATGCATGCAACCCGGGGTGGGTAGGGGGGGTGTAGAGTGAAGCCCCCCCCCGGCTGAGAAGCAGCAATTGCAGTTCCCCATGCCTGGCTCCAGAGGAGCCAATCGGGGAAGCTGGGGGGAGGGCCTAGGGAGGACGGATTGGGATGGGTGCTGTGCACCCGCATTGTACCCACGCCAAATCCGTTTCCCAATCTGTCCTCCCTGCGTGTGTGCGGATGCAAGTTGTGCAGTAGATCCGTCACAAATAGTGATGGATCTACCAGCAAGGACAGATTGCTGAAAAATGGATCTAATAGATCCGTTTTTTGGCAGGCCGGTATGGAATGGGCCATTCTGTTTCTGTTTCTGCTTTGTTTGGTTGTATGAGGAGTCCAGAACAAAGGGATAAGTTATATAAGCAATGTTTATTGTTGTAATTAAGTCTTGCTTTGTATTAATAAAATAAAGATGTTATTAATTAATATTAATATTAATAAATTAATATTGTATTAATAAAATAAAGATTTTTTAAAAAAGGAATATATGGATGAGGCATAGTTTTATTAGTTCTGTAAGGATGGGACTCTTGATTTTTGCATGCTTGATTAATTTGGGTGTACCAGTTGTGGATCAATGGTTGTGGACAGAGCAGCAATGACAATTGAGCCCATGGTTTCATCTTCTTTCATGTTATTTTCACATTTGTTTGAGACATTGTAATGCTCTGCATTACAATGCATCCTGTGGGGTGTGTCCACCATCTTTCATCAGCTGTACGATTACAATGCATTTACCTCTGCATCCTGTGGGGTGTGTCCACCATCTTTCATCAGCTGTACGATTACAATGCATTTACCTCTGCATCCTGTGCGGTGTGTCCACAGTCTTTCATCAGCTGTATGAACAAGAGGAACATACAGTATGTGTTACGGATGTGCACAAAGGATTTTTTGACATTCTACTCAAATCGAATTGAATATCCAAAAATTCAGTTCGAATCTGTTGAATTCAAATTTAACAAGATTCTATTCGTTTTTGCCAAATTCAAACCTATTTGTTTGAATTTTTTATTCAAATCTGCACATACAGATGTTGACAACATTCATTCGTGCCCATATGCATCTTCATAACATCCATACACATCCGTATGCATCTGTACATGTCTGTATACATCCCGTAGATTTCTCGTATATAACTCGTTTTTGGCCCATACGGATCTGTACAAATACGTACAGATGCCGGAAACCCGCACGGGTACGAATGTCTGGATAATTCAAGCAAATATCAATTTGAATGTTTATATTCCAATTTTGGGACATTCTATTCAAGTTTGAATGTTGAAATTCAGCACATTCAATCAAATTTCAAATGCCTATGAATATTCGTGTACATCCCTAGTATGTGTGTGATCAAAATCCAAGGCAGTCCACAGTGAATATCCCTTTGGCTTGTCTTATATCTTTCATTTTGGCCTTGGGGAATTTTAAAAGTTCATTGGCTTTGCATTCTCTGCAAGCAATTGGACAAGTTGCCAGGTTTCATACTTTCTCACTAATTCCATTTCATATTCAGCTACTTGTTTCCATTCACCCCTCTCCTCTCTGCAATCCAGCCCAGGAATTGGGTTCACCCAGCTAGGTGGAAGTACTTTATTTTACTTCTGCATCCTGTGGGGGTTCTGACACTCAAAATGACCTATGGCAAGAATGTCAAACTTCTCCAGAAAACCTGCTTCAAAGAGGAAATCATCATCAGAGGACATTGGAACCAGTTATGAGGATGGCTGCACTGAATTTGTAGATGATTGTCAAAAGAATTTATCAGTGTAATGTTCTGTCCAAAAATAAAAATCCCTGACAATTTTAAGTATATCAGAACAACAAAATTCACAAAAAGAAAGTCAGAAGTACATTCAAAGATGCAGCAAAATGCAATAAAAATCCCCTAGGATCCAGAAATATGAAACAACCTTTCTCATTCAATTAAGGAGTAGAACCTGGAAAGAGGAGGATGAGAACTTCCCATTTGTATTGTAAGGAAGTTTCTGCAATGCTGCTTAGGGAAGACCAGAAAGGTAACTGCGGGCCTCGCTTCTGCACATTAATATATGCTCACCCCTAGCATGCTCCATCTCCATAGGATGGAGTGTAATCCAGATTAAAAATTCCTTGATCTGGATCACTGGTAAACTTGGAATACTGAGGTCTCCCAGTGGACAGTGTGGCCTAGTCTAAACATGGAGGTGGGCAGAAGATCATGGGTGTGCACAAATATTCGAAGGTATTTGAAATTAAATCTAATCTGGGCAAATTTCAACATTCAAATTCGAATCGAATGCCCATAATTTTGAATTTAAAGTTTCAAACAAATTTCAAATTTTGGATCTATTTGTTCGAATGATCCGGACATTCACATGTGTACGGGTTCGTACACAATATGTACTTGCAGATTCGCATCTTTCCCGCATCTGTCCACATTTGTATGGAAGAGTACGGGGCAGAAACGGGTTGCATGAGGGATAGCAATGGGATTCATATGGACATGTACGGATGCAGGAAAAATGCCTACAGGCATCTACAAATGTTAGTGACATTCGTAAGTGCAAATTTGCATCAAAAATTCAAACGAATAGATTCAAATTTGCTTAATTCGAATCAAATTTGTTTTAATTAATCAAATTGAATTTTTGGGTATTCAATTCTAATTGAATCAAATCCTGAAAATTGCATTCATACAATCCTAGTAATGGGAGTTTTGGAGCCTGCTATGAGGGCTCCAATGGCCAGGAATGAAAGTTCCTGGCTTCAGAGCCCCTGAGGAGCACCTTTTTGGCCGTGCAATTTTCTGCACCACTGCAAGGGATGTCCCTGATAAATCAGAACAAGGAGACAGATTAGACAGCCATTTCAGGCTGCCCAGTCCAGTATATGGCCCATCCAATGTGGATGAAGCATACTAGCAGAGGGAATGACCTCTCTGTTCTGCACCAGAATGCAGAAAAGGTCCAGAAAGCGTCTAGGCCTTGCACTGTACCAGATTACTGGTAAATGCAGAAAGGCCCAGAGACACTCAAACAAGGTGCCAAACAAGTTAAAAGTCATGATCACAGATGAGTTAAACTTTCCCCCTGCAATAAAACTTTATTATATACTTTATTTTTACTAGTGCAATTAAATATTTTGGAATTATCAAGGTTTTTTTTTTTAGGATTTCCATCTGAACATAAAATCTTGGCATACCCGGCAACATCTTTTCTGGTACTGATATTAGTATAAGGCAGGTTATATCTATGATATTAGTTATTTTCTGTTTTACCACCTTGCAGTAAGGTCAGCAAGACAAAGCATATCCAAAAAGAACGATTAGACAATTAACATTTTAAAGTTGGACTAGAATGCTTTTCGATTTTCCATCTTCTATTTTTCTTCTTTCTTGAGAGTGAAAATTCTGAATTTATACACAATTGATTGCAGAGAATTATTTTACAGTACTGGGCAATAGTTTCAAGAGTGTCTTTCATTCTCGGTTTCGCTCGCATCATCAGTGTAGAGCAGGGCACAGACTTTTCTTCTGGCTAATGATGAAAAACGTTATTCAACTTGCAATAAAACAGCCTTGAAATCTTTTATTCAAACACTAAATAGCATTGGGGCAAGGGTACAGGATTGGCTCATTGTAATTTCGTTGTCCCTTGTAAGTGAGCCTCTCCTATTACATCAAACCTGCTTAAATTGTGTGATATAACTCTTGGATTAAATAAGTAATGCACCAATCAGAAACTGAGACTGTGTTCAGACTTAACAAAAGGGGCACTTCAGAGGTGCCTCAGAGACAGTGCGTGCATCCAGACATCATTTATTCTACAATATTTGGATATTCTGGAATAAAATACGGATATTCCAGAATAAAGCACAAATAGTCCCGAATATTCAGGTGTGGGTGAAGTTGGACAGCACCAGAACACCCAAGCTCAATTTTTTATTCCATTTTCCTTTTCTTCTTTGTGCATACTTCAAAATCCACAGTTCATTAATGAGTGAATAATCTATTATATTCACTATGCTTGATTTTTATGTGTGTTTGTATAGAATTGCACCTTTATAATGCCTCATCTGCCAACAGCATCATCAATTGTGACTCCTGATACCACTTCTTTTTAGCCCCCATGTCATCTGCCCCACCTACCCCAGTGGAAACATCCATTCCTTCTTGACAGGCCATCATAAACAGGAATTCTCAGCATTGCACAATAATGTGGCATCTAACTATACTGATGTGATGGACAGCAGAAGGTAAAGGAAGGAATGAGTGCCAGTACAACAGTCACAAGAACAAAATCTTCTAAATACAATATTTTATCTTTTTATTGTTGAGACTTTCTGGTGAAAGGTGGGATGGAAATTAATTAATTAATTCAATCAATCAATCATCAACCAATCAATAAAATGATTTTAATATACAGTATATTTTAAAAAATAATAATTCAAAAAATATATGTAGCCAGGGAATTATTTTTCTCTTCACAAACATAAAGCACTGCCTGGATAAGTGGTACACACCTAATAACTGTGTGTGTGGTGGAATCACCTTTTAGCAAAACACTGTGCTAATTAAAGATTATTTAAATGAATACTGGGCACTTTATTTGTTTTAATAGTGTGGGGGTTTTAAGGAAAGGGGAAAAACCCTGTCACGTACAACTGTAGCAGTTATGGATTTATTTTATATTAACATAAAACTGCTATGAGAAAGACATTCATTTTGCTTTGCTATCTTTATGAATGGCCATAACAGCTACAGTCTGGGACTCTCACATAAAATTTCCATTACATACATTACCTTTATGAAAACATTGTCCTGTTCAGAGCTGGGACTCTTTTCCTTTGCTCTCCACTGCTGCCGTACACGTTGCCTCCAGACTAAGCTGTCTAAATTCCCAGTTAAATGAAAAATCACAGAATATTCACTGTGCAGGGCAAACCAATTGTCCCCACTAAGAGTCAGCTCCGTAGTTTCTTATTTGGGGAGTCGCTGGATTGACAAGAGTTTAGGTGGCACATGCTGTCACATGGGTTGAGGCAGCCAATCAGATTTTGAGCTGCACTTTGTTTAGCAGTGCCTTGTTGGTGTTTCTCATAGTACCGCCTGGCTGCATTAAGAATTATTTCCCCCACACTCAGTATCAATTGTATACTGCATAGAGATGTGCATGAATATTCGTAACATTTGTTATTTGTACGAATTTGTACGAACTCAGATATTCGTTTACAAATGGACTGTTACGATATTAGTAGATTGACATTTGTTCAAATACGAATGTTTTAGACATGTCTATGAATAGTTCAGACATTTGTTATACTGGGAACATGGGACTGCCCCAGTCACATCTGCAATAGATCTAGACTGCATTTGACATGGATTGAGACCATATTAAAAGTGGATTCAGGTCAGATTTGACACTCTCAGAACGGGTTTGTTATGGAATATGTATTGAATATGTATTTGTTCGTATCTGATAGATATTCGTTTGTACCTGAAATGTATTCGTTCATATTGAATGAATACATTCATATCAAATAGAATTTTACCATATTCAAAAGTGTCTATTCGTGCGAATACGAATCAATTTGTTATGAATCAAATGTCAAAAACCACATTTGTGCACATCCTCAATTGCAACAACTAAAGGTCGGTTGTCCTGTCTGACAGGACGATCCAGACTGCGCAATCCCTCTGCAGTATATAACATGTCTGGACTCACCCGTATTTATTTCTGATGCTGTGGAATAATTCTGTTTAGCAGACTTTCATAGGCCCATCCCCCAGTTCCTTCACTATGGGTGATACAGTTCTGCACTGTCCATTATACTGGCCCAACAAGCATACTAGGAGCTGCCCTTCTGCGCCAGTGCAGCATTTCCCAGTATGTACAGGAGGTAGGCAGCTGGCTGTGTGTAGTTCCACACTGACCTACACCCTGCCAGCACTAATTAAGACATGAGGGAGTAGAGCTGAGCAAACCCTGCAACCTCTGGGCTAAGTTATGGTGCCATAAGAGCCCGGGGCAGATTCTGTCTTAATTTCTCTTTAGCCTGTACAAGGAGTCAGGCTGTGTTTCCGACTGTATTGACAGCTAAATCAGTGCACTGCTTGGAAACTGAGACAGTTAAATTGAGTGAAAAGAATTCATGCAGCTTAGTTGTAAACAAACAGACACCAGTCAATTAGGGCAAGTAAGTCAAAAGCATCTGGCAATGAAACATGCAAAGCAAATATATTTTGCAGCGATTAGTTGTTACACTCCCTTCTCCATTCCTATTAGCATAGTTCAAACAGCAAGTGATTTAAAATCAATTTAAGTAGGTGAAACCAGCAGAGTACGGACGTGTGTGAGAAAACTGGTGTGAGAAATTGACATTTCTCTGTAGATTTCCAGCAATCACGTTTTACTATTTGTGCACCAAAAGGCAGCTTGTAACAATTTAAAATCGTGTCGACGTACAATAAACATACAATAAGTAACCAAGAGATACAACCTAAAGCATTTCTGTGAGGCTGTGATCTGAACCAGTAGGTCTGGATCAGCAAAACCCACTAGTTTGGACCATAGCAAAGTAATCTGGAATATTCTTGTCTGCATACAATTTATTTATTTCACATATTTATATGTGATGCTACTGTGATTTATATCCTGATGCTAAAGAGCACTACCAAAAAACACACCAAATCAAAGTTGAGTACTGTATCACTTCTATTTTTTTCCTGCCATGTGGTGATATACTCTCTTTTAGAGAACGTTAAGCATGCACCTAGTTAAACTGTGAACTTTATTTATTTAAAATATTTGTATTCCATTCTCCATAAAATTTGGAGTGACTGTAGCTCAGTGGTAATGCAAGCATGCTGGAAAGCAAAGGCCTGCAGGTTTAGTCTTCTTGGAAGTAGGTATTTGCAAACCACCTCTGGATTTCTGCCAAGAAATAAAAAGGTTCTTGTGTAGTCAACTAGGGTTGCCTTCCCATAGGGACTAAAATCCGAGGATTCGGACTCGGCATCCAGAGTTCTCATTAAATTGGCCAGTAGTCTGAATCCGGGAAGCCCTGTTCCCAAGCCACTTCTTTTCCCCCAGATTTTCTGCAGCAATCCAGGCAGAAATCTGTGTGTGGGGAGGGGAATGCCCGGAGAAACAGGACTTCACCAATCCAGTCTGGATTTTAGTGCCAGAGAAGGGGAGTGAAGGAGGGGAGCCAGCGGCCGGACTGAGTGAGTGAGCAAGTAGGGGGATGTGGGGAGGGGAGCCTGAACCTCGGATGTGGTGGTGTCGGATGGCAGGCAGGTGTAGAAGAGTTGGGGGCGGAGAGAGAAGCAAGGAGGGAAAAGGAAGGAAGGAAGGCAGCCAAGGACGGGGCTTTGCTAAGGCCTCGTTGGTTGCAGGCAGCTGAGGATTGGAGGAGGAGGAGGCCAGAAGAAACGCAAATATTAAATACAAAGTATGAGTGCACTTTGTCTAAGCTTTCAAAGACTTTACAAAAACAAAGTTAGGAAGTTAAGAGCAGTGGCCAATTGTTTCTACAGTGATTCAGTGTCATGGTGCGCAACTGTCCTCTAACCAAATGTCAGCACTGTGTGAATGCTGAGTGTGAGGCAGTATTAGGAGCCTCATCGGTGCTCCTAGTATAGCTTTTGGGCAGTTTTTTTTTGCTCCACAGTTATCAAACACGGGGATGGTCACGTGTGTTTGGAGCTGCTCTGAGATGGAAGTTGCTCCACAGTGTGCAGATGCTCTGTGCTGGAGTGCCCTCCGTCATTCCCAAGGGCCAAATGTGAAAATTCCCTTACCCTGATCTGCATAATTTGACCTACCAATTTGTGCCTTAATAACACCAGGACAATTTATATGTCACATATAGGCCATTAGTCTGATTTGGAGATGAGTGATGATGATAACCCAGAATTTATTTCTTCCAGTTAAAATAGAGCCATTTTGAAATGAAAAGTTTATATCCAACAAGAAGTTAAAAGTCATTCATTGGACTTCAGTAGCAAATGGATACTACATGGTAGGATTATCAACAGAGAGGTAATCTGAATTATCATTGTAAGGCATTTATATCCACTATATTCATTCTAAAAATATTAGGAGCAGAATTGTTCCTCAGGGTGCAGCATGTCTTCCTATGTCTTCCTTGTTGGGTACCACCACCAAGTAGTGACTGGTTCCTCATTGACTGCATGGGCACCTCTATGAAGTATTCTTGGCCCTATGAAGCTAACATGCTACTTTTAGACAGGGCAAGAAACACCTCTGAGGCATCTCTGAAGTGGCTTAGAGAAGTCTTCAAGGTGGGATTGTTAACACACATAATCAGTCTGCCTCTCCCCATCTCCACATTCTGTGCTAGAAAAAAACAGCATAGAGAAGGGTTGGGAACATGAGGGCCACACACTGTCTCTCTGAGATGCTTCTGAGGTATTACTTCTGATAAGTCTGAACATAGCCTCACAGGAGGTGTCCTCATCCATTATCCTATAAGAACTAGCTTCACCTGCACAAATCTTTCTCAATTCATTTCACAGTGCTTGCCTATTTAACTCCTGTGAGCTGCTGGTGAATTCTGTATTCCTCTCCTATTTCTCCCATCCCTTTTACCAATCTTTTCTGTAAATATCACAGCAGATGAACCAACAGCTTGGCAATAAACAAACACCTGTCAATTAGGGACATACTCTTTCCAAATGGCCCCCATCTTCTGCCATGAAAGGAGAGTTGGTTGAAGCCATTTCTTTTATTTTTCTTTTCTGTTTTAAAAAAGCCTTTTATCTTTTTTTATTTGACAAAACTTATCTCTATCTGCTTTTCCCCACATAAAGGCCTATTTATTTTAGTTGAAGTACAAGCAAGAAACACAATGAGAATAAAACTGAGACACAAGGAATGAAAGCGTTATATGTGTGGAAATGGATAAAAAAAGAACAATGGTGAGCATAATATATAATGTTAGGAGAGCTGTTAATACAGATGTGATATAGCCCCTTACTAACATTCTTTTATGTTATCAGTCATGCTATACTTTTATCCAAATGAGCCAGTTTTGTCTAGCGGTTAGGGAGCTGGACTCTTATCTGGGAATACTGGGTTTGATTCCGCACTCCTCAAAGAAGCCAGGTGGGTGATCTTGGGCTAGTCACAGCTCTCTTCTGAGCACTCACAGCCCCACCTACCTCACAGGGGGTTCTGCTGTGGGGAGAAGAACAGCAAGCTTTGTCAACCGCTTTGAGCCCCTTAAATGGGCAAGGAAAGCAGGGTAGAAAAGCCAACTCTTCTTCTTCTGAACTTCATGTGCACACTCTGACATGGTGCACTTGCATACAGTGGCACTGCTTCTGTTCTGGAACAGCTCTGAGTGTGTGCTGCTATGCCCATTATCCTAGTTTAGTCCCGCATGCAACCTTTCCACTACTTCCATGCAAAGGCTGCCTGGGAGCTGTGTAACTCAGGCTGTGCAGTCACACACTGTATTCCCTGATCGCCATAACAATGGTTTGGCGCACATGCCCATTAATCTTGCAATGTGGACGCTTTCAAACAGATAGGTCTGGGTGGAGTTCAGAATAGGGTAGCACGCACAATGCAAATGCTAGCCCGACTGTGCCTGATCTTAGCTTCTGTGGGACACTGTCAAACAGAGCTTAAGTTCAAAAATCTCCTATGACTTTCCCAAGGTCATCCAGGGAGATTCCTTAATCTCTGAGCATTGAATTCAGATTCAGCATTCTAGCCACTGATATATACATTTTATTAGCCATATTGTAGCATAAAATGAGCAGTAATTTCTGCCACAGTTTGTCTGTACCTAACTTTAGGATAGAAAGAATTGGCTGCAGCAGCCAGCTGCATTAGTTGGAGCGGGAGGAGACAATTGCTAATGTCAGATGAAATAATTTATGAAATCATTTGAGTGGGGAAGGTGAGGGTCTCTTTTTTACTATCTTCAGGCCACCTGCCAGAAAACACAGAAGGAAGGAAGGAAGGAAGGAAGGAAGGAAGGAAGGAAGGAAGGAAGGAAGGAAGGAAGGAAGGAAGGAAGGAAGGAAGGAAGGAATTTGCTTTGAAAAATTACCAAATTTATCATCAAAATCTGCTGCTCTGAGAGCAAGATTACCAAACTGATAATATCTCAAACCAGCAGCCTAATGAAAGAAAAGTATCTTTAACCATTTTGTGGAAACCATAGGCAAGTATTTTTGCCTCTCTTCTCCAGAAAATACCCACGACTGATTCTCCAAGTTTTCTATGTAATGCACATTATACCCTAACCTTTACGAATCAATGTGAAAAATTACATGCTCTGGAAATAAAACCCTTTCCTTCTGAAGCCAAATGCCATCCGCCTTCAATTATGTTGGTTTCCTAAATGTTTCGGATATCCCACTTTCTTTCTGAACAGCCAGCTGACCCCCAAAAAGCTTGAAACAAAGTGGACCTATACTCTGCCTGGCTGAATGTTTCAGGTCACAGAGAAATATGTCCCCCCCCCCTTCCCCCTTCCCCCTCTTTCATAAGGCAAATAAATTTCAGTTCAAAGGTGCATAATTCTGTCCATACTTTGGCTGAATATGCAATAAAAATTCAAGGCATCTGGTTAAGCTTCTATCTAACATGGGACAGATTGCCTTTATTGTATGCCCACGGCTTGTTTGGGGCCCGGGCAATTATGGGATGAATTACTTCCTTTTTGAAGGGGATATGTGAGGTAGTTGCTTTCTTCCAGAGAAAGCAGAGGGAAGTTGGTAGAGCAATACAGAGCTGTGAGGCAGGTAATGATCATCAAAGGAAATGACCACATTGACACCACTTTTTATTGACTTGTAAAAGACAGCATTGCAAATGCTGGCCCAGCCGACTTATGTCCGTTGTCCTGCTAACTACAACAATTAACATGACAAGAATGACCTTTAAAAAGTTTGGTAAGTTGTTAATGTTTAGCACTCACCTAAGAGGCTGCAGTGGGCCCAATGAATAAAAGTAAAGGAAGCTATTTTCAACTCTGAGCCTCTGGCCTTGGGGTCTTTCCTCAAAAGCGGCTCTCCAAAGGCATTGGATGAATTAGCTGTAACTTCATCCCTTCCATAAGCCTAATTTGTTTGTAGCTGTCTGCAGACAAAATTGAGGAAACTGATGAAAAGCATAGCTAAAACTGGAGGGTGGAGAATTTGGGATGAAAGGAGGATTAGAACTTGGCCAGATCCAGCCTCCACTGAGAAGGGCTTCCAAGACTTCTTGTCATCAGCCTAGAGGTGAAATGAGTGTGAAGGACGTGTTGCCTATAGCCACCAAAATGCTGAAGGTAGTCATACCATCCTGAGAGTGATCACTGGTCACTGCTAGATTCTTCTCCTAGCTTTTACCTAGAGTGAGTTTGGGAGGTGTGGCCCAATGGCAACCATCATTGGGGCCTGCTCACCTCTCTTTCAGGAGAGAGGTCTGTTGTCCACATGCTAATGCAGACTCTGGCAGGCCTCACCTGGGGCCTGCTGTAACTTGTAATAGCATGTCACAGCAGGCCCCTATTCCGAAATATGTCCCAGAATAAAGCCAAGTGCAGACAGGCCCCTGGATACAGTGACCAGAGACACACACAGGCATTATTCCTTCTCAGTCAGCTAATATCCCCAGGCGTTTGAACAGCACAAAATGGTTGCTTTCCCTCCCAGATTACGGTGATGGACACAAGGTCCTTGTAATGTGAAAGAGGATGGAAGTTAGTACAATCAACCCACTTTTACCCTGTGTGGGCAAAGCCATGGTTCACACATTTCATACAGTTAGCATTATAAATAGAGGGAAACTGCGGTTTATCTCCAGAAGATGTTGAACTTTGACCCCTGTCAGCCCCAGTTATCATGCTCAATGGTCAAGAATGACAGAAATTTTGGTGCAACAGCTAAACACCTAGAGATTTCAATCTTCACAATAAAAATTGCAAATCCTACAAAGAAATAGGTTTAGAGGAAAACTTTTTAAAAAATATTATTCTCAAAAACCACTATGGCATACTGCAGAACTGTCCATCATATTGACAACTGAGAGAACAGAATGGTTTTCTGTTCCTAAATAATACTTCTACATTGCCTAGAATAGCAAGAACAGAAAGCACAGATTTAGCTCCTTTCTCCTAGCAATGAAACAGAGCATGTACAATACTGTGGTATAAACCTGTACAGTATAGATAAACACATAAAATACGAAGTGAAATTCCACTAAAATGATGAAAGGCAGGATCTGGATGGCACCAGAACGCACCTATCAAGCAAATGTCTTTCCCCAGAGTGGAAGAAAGTATTGTCCACAGAGCTTTCCCTGCAGAGTGGGAGAAAGCACTCTCACAGCACTTTTGCCCACTCTGCTGTTGCTGCTGTGTGGATCCACCTTGTTTCAAAGGGTAGAGAAAATAGTTGACTTCTGTGCACACTTCCTGCAATGGTTCTAGGCAGAAACATCAAAGTTGGGTAAAGAATTTCCCCCTGATTTAGTGTTTGTTGCTGTCTACTAGGGGCGGGATGAGACATGCATATAACATACTTCCTGCTTTTAGATTTGGAGCTAGTCCTCTGGCCATAGAAGTGGCAGACACCATTGTGCTGCAGATCCTGACAAACGTACCCTTATTTATGAACCAATAGAAAACCTGTGGCCAAGCTGCATGATTCTCTTTGTATTACAAAACTGAGCGTCCCACAGAAGTTAAGATAAGGAACTGAGGCAGGAGTTTGCATGGTGAATACTAGGTCCATCCCATGCACCTTTCTACACGGAAGTAGGTTCAAGGGCTGGGTCTGTACTAGGCACTTCTAGTATAACTGTGGAACAGTTTTTACTGCTTCACAGCAGTAAAAACTGGGGGGATTGGCCATGCATGCTCAGACCAGGGCCCCGTTTGCACTTGGCTTTGTTCTGGAATATATCCCAGAATAGGGGGCTGCTGTTTACATGCTAGCGCAGGTTACAGCAGGCCCCAGGTGAGACCTACCAGACTCTGCATTAGTCTGTGGACTACAGACCTGTATCCTGAGATATACTCCAGAAAAAGGCCAAGTGTGAACAGGCCCCTGCTCTGGAACAGAAATAGCTCCATAGCATGTAGATGCTCTGTGCTGGAATCTCCCCAGACTGTTCCCATCTCTGAAGTGCGAAATGGCTCTGATTCTATGACTGCAGGGCTTGCCCCTAATCAGGAAGTGATATAAAATATATGCAAATAGTACACAATTAGATATGAATATTCTGTGCTGCCACTTCACAATCCCTTAATTATTATGCATCAACAGTATAAGAATAGTCAGGCCTTCATATCTAATGAAAGATTGGAACATACAGAATCTGTTTCAAGGGACAGGTAAATAGGGATTATCACTCTTGATCTCAACTTTTGAAGGCTTTACACTTTGAGATGTGTCCACTGGACATGCTCACACTGAGATTATGTAGGAGGGAGACACATGTGGTTTGTCCCTCCATGAATTTGTGGAGAATGAGCTAGAGCATATCAAAGGAAACCTTCATTTTCAGAAGCAGAATATCTCTGCTTTCTAAATACTGGGAAAAAACACTGAGAGAAATGTCTTCAATTTCCAGCTAATTTTCTGCCATGTCATATCCAATTCACTTCTCAGAGTGCCACAACACAGGCTACCTACTTTTGTACCGTAAACTTTGGGCCTTTCTGCACTTGCCTCTCCGTGGTCTGAACTAGTGAATCTGGACCAGGCAAGGCCTGCTGGTTCAGACCATGGAAAGGTATGAGGTCTATCCGCATGACGGCCTGTGGAACACATGTAGGATGCCCTGTGACAGAGCATTTGCTCTCCTGGGCTGGTGGTTCTGTTCAGAACTGCCCCAGCCGGTCCCAGGGTGCTCTACATGCGTTCCGGGTGTAGAGCATTAAATTTTGCTCTACACCCGACCCAGGGCATTCTCAGCTGTCCCATCTCATCCCACAGCTGTTCAGGAGGGAGACCGTTCGCATCCCTGACAGCTGCAGGCCCCGCCCCAGGCCTGCTGCCACTGGGTCAGGTAAGTCCCAGGGGCGGGCGGGCCTGTCCAGCCCCTTCCCCAGGTTCCTGCATGCTCCAGGGGGCCAGACCGGATCCCCTAGAGCCCGCAGTAACCACCCGGGCACCCACCCACATGGACGCGGCCTACCCAGACAAGTGCGTGCGAGGCACTCACTTCATGGTCACCGGGTTCTGAAGTGGTCAGCGTGGCTGGTAGCGTTGTGCATCTGTGCGCACCACTGGCTCTGATTGGCTAGCTACCCAGATAACCAATCAGAGCAGACAGTGCACACAGACACACAATGCTGCCAGCTGCGCCGGCCACTCCGGAACCTGGCAACCATGAGGTACCTGCCTTGCGCGCACGCAGTGTGACTGTTTTGCTTTCGAGGCGGGGGGGGGGAAATGCAATTTAGACTGCAACATTTTTGCTCATATATGCCTGTAGTACAAAAATCACAATAACTGAAATTGTGTTATTAAAAGCATTAACAGATACAGAAAGCTGCGAGGTAGGAGAAATTGCGATTGCTTCCAAACCCTCCAATTTGACTCGCATAGAACATTGGTTCCTGATTACCAAAATACTGTGTTATATGAAGGACAGTTATAACCTAAAAGGAGCACATGACATGCACAGAATGTTTTTGTACGAGGTGACCACCCCACTGTAAGCCATAAAGGAGAAATCGTGGTATCTAGCCCAACAGAACAGTACAGCTGCACTGAAAAGACATCCAGTTCAAATACCTTTCTACTAATTAGGCCACGGTTGCTACAGGAACATGCTGCTAAGAAAGCATTACTGTCAGGCAAATTGTAAGAAATAATAGTGACAAAAATAGTAATAATTACAACAATTACCTCTTAAATATTATTTTTCATAGCTTTTGCAATGCAAAAGCTAGACACAATGAAGTGTTTATGGTCTTAGATCTTAACTCAGGTTGGAGTCAGCAGAGGCACGAATGTCCTAGGTGATAACTACGGTTGCTTCCAGACAGTGGCCGAACATGCTGCTATTAAGTGGACTTATTCCTGATTAAATCCCAATATTCTGGAATAACTCTATTCTAGAGTAAATGCTTATTGTCCAGCAGCATTCAGACAGGTATGTCAATACCACTATAGTGAAAAAAGTCAAGTGGGATTTCACTCCAATATCCCAGGGCTATGTTGGGATTGCCACTAACACAAAGTCCCAGGATACTAGTGAGTTTTACAGCCTGTCTGGAGACAGCCAAAATCTGTGCAGGGAGGCAGTGTTGCTCATACATTCAAGAGGTGCCAAGCTGGAGCAGATAATGTCTCTGGGTGCTTCTGCATTTGCCGCCAAAAAGCGGATCTAAGTAGATCCCGTAGGGTGCTTCCGCACATGCCCTTAAAGACCCATTAAGGACACATGTGGAAGCATGCAGCCGCACAGCAGCACCTTTTTAAGCCACTTTTAGTACGGAGCATCCGAACAGTAACACCCATTAAGCACACATGTGGGAAACGGTGTCCACACAGCGGCACCCATTAAGAACGGAATGGGTGGACCGTGTCCGCACAGCGGTACCCAGTCTTTAATGGGTGTTTCGCTGTGAAAATGCATCCGTTTAGGATGCGTCTGCACAGCAAAACTGTGCCTACTCGGGGCCCTCCCCCTGGCCCGCCATGATTGGCTCTGCCGGAGCTGAGCATGGTGAGCTGGGGGACTCCGCTGTCGTGGCTCGCCCTTGCCCCCCCCCCCAGGGGAGAGCCTGAGCGATCCCCTCCTTACCTCTTTGGCATTGCCCCGATTCTGGCTGTGGGGTCACAGGAGGCTGTGCACCTGCGTTCTGCGCACCTCCTGACTGGCCAGGGCTGCTTCTGGCAGCGCCGGCCGTCAGGAGGCTCTCTGTGCTGGCTGGGGGAGGGCCCCTGGGGCACGGATCTAAGTCCTCCTTCCGCCGCGTGTGCGGAAGGATGGGGGTGGTGGTGTAGATCTGTATCAATTAGATACGGATCTACCTCTATAAATCCGGATCTACCCTGCATCCGGATTTAGTAAATCCGGATCTATTCTAAACCGGATTAACTAAATCCTGAAGAGGTAGATCCGGATTTACAAAGGTAAATGCGGAAGCACCCTAAGTCTCTTGGGTGACTCCAGGTTTTCCATACTGACCTGCCTATGCCAAAGTGGAGGCTGGTTGCACCACTGTCCTCAGGAGCAAAAGGGGTGGGCACCCAAAATTGGGCCTTTTGAATGATGGCTCCCAGACTATGGAATAGTCTTCCCCTTGAGGTGCATTACTTTGCATCTTTAAAAAGCCAGTGAAGACACAACTTTTGTTCTGGCCATTAGTTAAATGGGGAAACAACTTTTCTCTTCCCACCTTTAGACACTCTTATTGTTTTTAATATGCTCATTTACATATTTGGTTTTGTTGTCACCACCCTGAGACCTTCAGGTATAGGGCAGGATGAAAATGCAAGTAATAAAATAATGAATAATACTCTGCATTCAAAGTGCAGAAATTGGCCTTGGAGTCAAATGGGCTGGAAGGTGGAAACATTATTCCTAAGGGTGATTATCAGTAAATTTGCTTCATTCTGCTCTTCCATGTGAAATGTAATGGACTTATTTTTGCTTGTTTCATTTTTATATTGGACTGAACATGGCCAGTCACCAGGACCACTTCTTGTCTTTGATACTTGTAGTAAATTTGCTGCTGTGGGACCTTTAGCCAGCAGCTGTGAGGATCACAGAGGCACCAACCTGCCAGGAGGCATTGTTTGTTTGATCAGCTCAGCTTCTGCCTCAATGGTGGTGTGGGTACAAGCTTCCTGTCCCTGAGATGCCCATAATCTCAGCAGTGCGGATGCAGCCATATATTCAGTCTCCCCATAGATTCTTCTCCTTTTTTTGTTTTTCACCTATGTTTTACCAAAGTCTTTTCTGTTCACATCTCTGTTATATTGTTATCAAGAGAAAACAGGACAGTGCAGAAAGAGTAATTGCCTGCCAATTTTCTGATTCTTCTTCTGGGAAGCCAGAACAGTTCTGGCACAAGTGAAGGATAACATATAGATCTATGAGATTCTAAAGTGCTTAATTTCTGATGGATTATGTCTTATGTTTTCAAATGCTCAACTTTCCTAAGTTTTCATGAGGAAGGAAGGAAGGAAGGAAGGAAGGAAGGAAGGAAGGAAGGAAGGATCTATAAACTCAGCAACTTAGTAAATGTAAATGCCAAGAACCAAAGGCAGGACTTTCTAAATGCCAGGCAAGTTCCTTAAGCACAGAATAATTAAAAGGAAGAAAGAAATAATTTATGGCAATTAATTGTAGCAAGGAAGATACACTGTACTGAACATTACTGATGATACAGTACATAACTTTCAGAATGTGTTTTCAGAATATAGTTATATGGTTGTTGAATTTTACCTGCTCTTTGGCAAAACTGATGAGGACGGGTTCTTACAAGTGGATCCTTTGAAAATAATGAATGCTGGCTCAAACATGAATGCCCACAGAAATGCTGCTATTGCAGGCGGGTTTCTTCCTGTCATGGATGAAATGAGGAAGCTACTCTCTGGAATGGGGACACCTCTTCTCATTCACTGTCCTAAACAAAACCAACTCCATTGGGAGTGGAGACATGACCTGAGAAAGTTGGGGAGATTTTTGGGTGGGAAAACCTCGAGGGGAATTTCTAGATTGAGAAAAGAGTATGAGAGAAAGCTAAGAAGGTGAGAAATGGAAGAAAGTAAGGATCCCTCTTTCTCTATCACTTTTAATCATTCCCCTTCTTCTAAAGACTATTAATGCATTTCTAATCCTACCTACTCAGAAGCAAGTCCAGTTGAGCTCAGTGGTGCTAACTCCCACGAAAGTTCAAATTTTACCTCTAATATTTAATTACAGGTTTACTTCTTTTCTTTTTCTTTTTTAACATGTGGAATATGGTTTTGAAATGTTTGCAGTCCCATCTCTCTACTATTTGTTGGTAGGGTAGTCTGTGATTTTCAGCAAGCTGAAACAAAGGACTCAGGTATCCTCTGTTCAAGTTTAAAACTCATCACATAGATTTTAGCTGTTGCCTTTGGCTAATCTTGGCACCTTTACAGCTCCAGAGGTTAACACAAATTTGGAGAAAACACCCACTGTGGCTTAGCATTATACTTGACCATAAAAGATTGATAGGTAAATGACAGAAAATAATAAACAATTGTAGCTATTTCTATTTTTGACTTAAAGCTTTAATTGCTAATGTTCTGATGTTAGTGAAAACAGTGCACCAAAAAGACAAGAAACAAATATCGAAAAGCCAGCTCTGGCTGTAATTTCCAGATGAAGTGTGAGTAAACCTTGATGCAGGCCTGAGGGATAATTTGACCTCTGTTTCCTGGTTCCCCTCTGGAAATCATACATAATCTATCTCTTTATCAGTAGCTTTAAGTATTAGCATATACCAGTAATTGAAGCAAAGTGCCAATTACTTCCTAAGGCACTCCACATTTTTAAAATTGAAAAGGCATTCGCCACCCAAACTTCCTGTCAACTCAATCAGCGCCTGTCATTAGAATCTGTTTGCCTTAGTTTCCAGCATCCAGAATACAGGGCCCATGCTAACCTTAAGAAATGCATACTTTAGGTAAACCATTTAGTTAGACAAGGAGAAAAAAAGCAATTACTCTGCTATTTTATTATGTCTGCATTATGCTGCATGATTTTTAAAGAGCCATCACTATTTATGAAGCAGAAAGCCAGAAACCTTTCAAAATATTCCCATGAAAACCCATAAAGAATATCAGAAACCAACTTCAAATGAGCCTTTTGTGGCTCATTTACATAATTCATTTTTGAAACATTAATTAGGAAGGATGCATAATTGTTCCTCTGCCCATTTGCACTTTAATTTCCAATGCAAATAGAAATTAGAAAATACACTGCCTACAGTACCGTAAGGACAAAGAGTGTTGTTTGGAGGGAATGCTAATTCAGTGCAATGCTATCTGATGGAAAGTGTGGATGTTACATGCATGCTGCAGCTATATGGAAGTATGTTTTCCTTGGCTATGCAACTGCTTGCAAATATCATATACTGGGCAGCCTGTGGAACAGACAACACATGCCCCCTCCGTCGGCAACTTTGTCGATCTAAATTGCATTCGTTTCAATGGGATTTGGAAGCACAATTTTCATTGCCCACAAACACATTAAAACTGCTGGAGAAATTCTGTTTTAAAAAACAACAAACTCAGCACTGAGTAAGCACCAATGAGCTTTTGGGGCTTACTGAGCTTTGGTAGTAAAGAGAGAATAATGTTTTGTTATGAAATAAGTTGTAGCTGAGAACAGCTGAAAACACAAAGTGATACAATTACAAAGGTGGCAGGAAGAAGGAAAATGATGAGGGCAGGTGGTCAATTCTGCAATAAGTGGGTTGACAGGATTTGTGCCTGGAAATCTGGGGGAGGGGGGGCGGATCCGAGGATCTGTGTTTTTCTCACCGAAAAGAAGATTCACTGGAATTCCAGAATGCTATTTACCACTATATTTCGGTGTATAAGATGACTGGGCATATAAGACAACCCCCCAACTTTTCCAGTTAAAATACAGAGTTTGGGATATAGCCGCCATATAAGAAGACGACATCCGGCGTACAAGATGACTCCTGACTTTTGAGAAGATTTTCTTGGGTTAAAAAGTAGTCGTATACACCAGAATATACTGTATTTAGCCAGGCAGAGTCTCAGGCTGCATCTGCCCTGCCCTCCCTCGCGATCCTTGATCATAGTTGGATGCTCTGGTTAAGGATATGCAACCCACCCCAAGATGGGATGAATTATTTGTGGTGCAGAAAGAAAAAGGCCGTTTGCATTTGGATAGCCTACCACATGTCAGCCTCAGCTTCAGAGCCTTTGGAGCCCTCATATCAGGATCTAAATGTGGTGTGGGTTTCAGATGGCGCAGGGCCTGTCCTGGAACAGGCCATCGCTTGTTACAGGACAGCCGGACCACTTCAGGACAGAACCTGTTACAATCTGAGCAGTTCTAGCTGGAGTGTTCCAGTCCCTGAAAATTCAGAAATGGCCAAGCAGTTCATACCACATTTGTTTAACATTTTTCCTTATCAAGCCAGTTTGGTTTGTGATTTTTTTTCCCTTCATGCACTGGAATATTGTATTCCTATATCAAGTAAAATCTAACTTGTAAGGATTCCAATACTTTTTTTCTCCGTGTTGGATGGGTGGGAGTTTAGTCTAAGGTCCCATGAATAAAATTCTGAGAGAGCAGGGCCCTCTGCATCCTGAGGCCTTTTGGCACTTCGACCCCTAGTGCATAATTAGGGCACCTCTGGGGAAGAGCATATGCATGTCGAGTAGGATGCTACAGCCTAAAAACATGCCCGGCCTCCCCAGAAGTGCACCAATCCATTGATTAGGTGTGGAGCATGAAATTGTGCTCCACACCTTAACTAACGTTAGCTAATTACTTACCTGAAGCATCCAGTGATGCGACCATTCACTCTTGCTGGCTCTCCGGGGTCATTTGAGATGTTGGCATCTTGGATGACCATAGACATGACTGTGCGTGTGCAGAGAATCAGCATTGTTAAGGCGACGGCACTGACGCCTGTGCAGTGGCGGAGGTGCCACAGCCAAAATGGTGGCACCCAAAGGAGGACTGGATAAGGTGAGTATCCAATCCCAGGGGGAGGGAGCGGGTAAAGTTGACTGGCACTCAAGTGCAAGCGCTAGTCAACGTGGGTCATTGCGCTCCTTTCCTATCCAGCGGATGGGAAGGGTAGTGCGAAAATGCCTCTGGTCCCAATTCCTTGCTGCATCCTTTCAAGAGCTCTTTGGGTGGCGCCTCCAGATCAAATCAAAGGCACGACAAGCTGGCTGTCATTCACGTGGCCACTAGTATGCCCCATGCTGCCTGCCACATTCCTAGCCCAGAGTGCTCGATGACGCACGGCCTGGGCTGCCATCAACTAGCACTCGCGAGTGTGAGCTCTACTCAAAGTTGGTTCCTTGCACACCTTTCCCATCCATGGGACAGGAAGGGATCTGCAAAATCACCCCAGGATACCATTCCGGGCACCCTTGCCTACCGGCCAGTGTGGAAACAGCCTGGTATATAATGTGGTATAATTTAGCCCTTCTGTAAGAGCACAGGGTCTCCTGCTCCCTAAGTAGCTGGTTTCATGTCTATTTGTAAACAACATCTCTGCAGCTGTCAGGATGAAGACATTCTCATCTGTGTTGTGACCTTATTATAGCTTCATTAGAGGGAAGAAATGTACTCTCTTCCACAGCTCCTGCGGGTCACTGTGGCTCAAAGCACTGTGGCTCTCTCCAGCAATTTACAAATACCCAGATTCCATTTGACAGGGACCTTGAAGGGCTGCAGCTAGTTGTGGCTGGGGCAGGGCGCCTGGGTAATTGTTTCCACTTACTGAATGTCTCAAACTATCCCCTCCTAAGGATACTGGGCTCCAATTATGTCTTTTTCTTTTTTAATGTAAATTATTGATCGGCCATCCCAGAGACTGCCCCCTCCCCCCACCTAAGAGTGAAAAACCTGAAAGGCTGTTATCGTTGAATGTTTTGTTTTTGTTTTTTTGCAACAGCAAACCTTGTGCTGGAGCTACGTATTCCTTAGCAATCTCATTACTAAGTAGGTTTGTTCTACAGTGACTCCTTTGATGCTTGCTTATGACTTATAGTAATTAATAATCTCTGATCTCCGAGGACCTTCACAATGATGATAAACATTGCTTCCCATTAGTGACCTTTGGTACTCTGTTCTTTTGTGCTGTGTATTCCTGTTCAGAAGCATTTCTCTTAGCTTGGGGGTGGATGGGGAGCATCAGATATGTCTGCAGGCTAAAAGACAAAGATCCTTCTTGAAAGGCCAGGAATGTGGTAAAACAATGAAGGACTGTGAGGATTGATGTGAGGAACAAGGGGGTCTGTTTAAAGTCCTAATCTCGTATTGAGCCATTGGTTTGGGCTGATGAGTATCCCATCAGGTAACAGGTATCCCTTCTAGCTATGAGTTCTCTTATGCAAGAATCGGGCCTCTGCTGTGGTCACGCTTAAGGTTTAATCTAGCTTCAGTTCACTTTCAGAGCGGGAGAATACATCAGCAAAGTGACAAACTGTTTTCTTTCAGTGTTAAATAACTCAGAAGATTTGGGATAGATCATGTGGAAAGAAAATCACTGGTCACTTTGCTGATGTGTTCTCTCACTCTGAAGGTGGACTGAAGCTGGATTAAACCTTAAGTGTGACCACAATCTCAGTGGTTAGGGGAGGCATCTTTCTCTTGCCAGCACATCCTTGGAGGAAAATCAGACTTACTAGCAGTTGCTCTTGCTGGTGAACCTTCAGAATGGAGGTTCTGTGTGGAACAGGGAATTTTCAGCTCTTCATCGAATTACATGTTCCAGGGTATCCTGCTAAAGCAACAATATCCTAAACTACGAAAGAAGCCTGGAGTGGGACTGGGCACTAAAGCCTGCAACATTCCCCTCACGACTGAACCCTTCTCTCTTTATGTCATGCCCACGTGGCAGGAAGCAGATGAACTCCTCTTAGCATGATCATTGCTAGCCTTCAAACCTAGCAGTCTGCTTTCCATATTATTCATAAAGTTGTAAAGCCCAGACGCTGACCCTTTCTCCAGATCAGTGGGTCACACTCATCCAGATTACTTGGAGGCATGGGCCGGATCAGTGCCAATTGCACTGACAGCATTTATCCAGCCCATGTCTCTCCACAAACTGTTTCTAGCTTGAAGCTGGTACTGTTCCAGACCATAGAGGCACCTCCCATGATCTGGAACAATGTGCTTGGTCCACTTGTATATCCAGTTAAATGGGTCTAGAACAGATCCAGATAAAGGGCCTCCTTAATCCAGATCTGGTTCTGTTCAATGCAGATGTATCTGGACCAGCAGGGGTGGGGTCTCCTTGATCCACATTAATGTGTGTATCAAGAAACCTGTGATCCAGGTTAAGGAGCTTCTTAATCTTTATTACCAGCAGGTGCAGAAAGAGGCACTATGACAAACTACAGTATGGCACAAAAACATAGGCGTGAGCCGCAGAATCATGCCAAATATATTCTTTTTGTGTCACAGCCAAGACGTAGGGCCCCCCTCTCCTAAAAATACCTGACATATTAAGACATGTATGTGTGCTGCTTCTGTACAATGATGGATCTCTGATTATCATCCTGTCAAGTGCTCCAGTGGTAATGAGCTATGGGTAGACCTACCACTGTTCCCAGCCGTGAAAACTCTGAAGCTGGGGCTATTTTGCAGAGCAAGGAAATACATATGAATGGCAGCAATTTTCCTGTGTTCTGTAAAACAGAGCACACCAAGGTAAGTCCTTATGGTGGAAGGGAGAGGGAAAGAGCTATAGGAAGAATTGATGGTGCTCTTCACCATCATGATGACATTAGAACTCTCTAATGGGCACTTATGCTCCCAGGTCACAGAAAGGTGTGTATCCTGCACCCTAGGAGCACTCTTGTACAGCAACTTAGTTCACGTGATCCCTCTTCCCATTTGTCTGGACACCTACCTGTGGAGCAAACAGGTGTCCGCGTGCCACCATCTTGGTTGCTGGTGTCAACGTCAGCGCATGTGCGCCAGCGCTGTCACCAGCACAACTGTGGCGTGATGGAACTTGCATGCGTGCTTGCGCAATACATCACATGCATCTTTAGCACACAGGTAAAGATAGGTGCACGCATGGTGCAGTGTCAACCTGCACAACACATGGTTGCCATGGGAGGGGGGAGCTTCTGGACAGAAGGATCTGTTTCTGGCTAGGAAATGGCTCCTTCAAATGCAGATGCTCCATGGGCCAAGCGTGGGAAGGTCTCAGGAGAGCACAGATGTGTGACCTTAGCATCATCTGGTTGATTCCATGGCACCATATGGATCTTGCCATGGTCCTGAAACAATATTTTAGGACATTCCAGTCTCACCTTAGTGTTGTTCCAAAGGTTAAGAAATGGTCATTGTCTTTTGGGAATCTGTGTCTGAGGCCCTTTCTGCACTTGACTTTATTCTGGAATATATCTCAGGACAGGGGTCTGTTGTCCACATGCTCATGCAGACTATGTCAGGCCTTACCTGGGACCTGCCAAAGTCTGCACTAGCATTTGGACAGCAGGATTCTATTCCAGGATATATTCCAGAATAAGGCTTTAAATTTCAAAAGCTGCCATTGCAAAACTTTTCTCTGTACTTCCTCTTCATTGTGTGACAAAGCCAGTAGGTATTCGACTCATTTGTTTGCAACCCACGGCCTATGATATATCCACCAGCATTCTTCAAATTCAAGGACTGCTGTGTGAAATCCTTCAAGTGCTCCAACTTCTCTATCCTCTCAAAATGCCTCAAGGAATCCAAGGAAGAAATTGTGTCTCTTTCTCCCAAATATTAATGAGATCTGACAGGCTTGATCATGTTTGTTGAAGTGCTGCAGTGGCTGCCAGACTAATCTTGGAAATCCAGGAACACCCATAGCTCTGTACTTCTCATTTTTCCCTTTAAAAATTCTGTTGAGCTTGCATCGCCACATCAAAAATCAGGTCAGGTCGATGTAAGCTTTCCACTGAAATGATCACAGCATAGACTGCTAGAGAAACACTACTTCTTTCCCCTTTTTGAATGGGAGCAAATAGGAGGAAGGGTATTTAAAACAAAGATTAATATGAGCCAGGCGTTCTTTTGAATCAAACCATAGAAGCTGCAGGTTGTAAACAACAATAAAATGGGTGCTTCTGAGAGCATTGCAACCAAGACCCTTTCTGCATTGTGGTGCAGGAGATCCAGATCCATAGATCCGGGTTTCCTGGGATCTATGGATCAGGATCATGGGGAGATGAGGATCATATTTCTGCCATTTGCGTAAATGGCGCCAATCCAGATCAAGCCTTCCACAGCTGTGGAGTTTGCACAATGTGATGCAAGCTTTGTAGCTGCCCCCCACCTTCACCCCCACAGCTAAGAATGACAGTTCCTAGCAGCAGGGCATGGGTGAGGATGGTTTTCAGTGGTGTGTTATGGAAAGCCATGCTGGAAATCGTTTCCTGGAATTCTGCACACCTTGGTGATCCAGATTCAAGGAGTTGGGCCAGATTATAAAACCCATTAATGGGGTCTGGTCTACATTAGATCTGGATTGAGGACTTCTTGATGCAGATCTCACTCTGTCCCATGCAGGAGAATCCAAGGAGCCAAACATGGCGGGCCAGGGGAGGGCCCCGGGTAGGCACAGTTTCGCTGTGCGGACGCATCCTAAACGGATGCGTTTTCACAGTGAAACACCCTTTAAGGCCACATGATATGTGGTGTTTTTTTTAACACCCATTAAGCATACATTAGAGACAGATAGGTGCGGCCGCGGCCACCCCTGTCTGTCTCTAATGGGTACCGCTGTGCGGATGCAATCCACCCATTCTGTCTTTAATGGGTGCCGCTGTGCGGACGCGGTTTGCCACATGTGTGCTTAATGGGTGTTACCATGCGGACGCTCCGTGCTAAAAGCGGCTTTAAAAGCTGCCGCTGTGCGGATGCGTGCTTCCACATGTGTCCTTAATGGGTGTTTAAGGGCATGTGCGGAAGCACCCTATATGTGTTTTAAGGCCCTGTGCGGAAACACCGGTAGTGAATAAAAGGGTTTTTATACATAGCAGTTACACTTTCACTGCACTCTTGCTTCTAAAGGAGAGAAAGAAGAAATGAAGGTTAAAAAATGTTCCTCACTTTCAGGCTTAGCAAAATACAATTTTGAAACAAAGCATTCAGATTGTCCACTCCCTTCTTATATGAAGCCAGACTTGCTAGGTGGAAAACCTCAGAAACTCAGCCCTAGAGCAAGGTGAGCATTTACCTCAGCTCACTTTGCTCCTGGCTCCTCTCCGGTCTTTTTAGGGGCAGGGTTTCTGCATCAGGCCACACAATAACATAATTAATGACATCATATCATGCAGCTCACAGAGGGTGGCTACACCAAGGTTAGAACATGTGTGAGAAAATCACACCTAAATGTGAGTTCTCTTGTCAAAGGTGCAGTATTTACTTTTCAATCTATTGCTTTGCAGAGTGATTATTTCAGTACTTGCAACACACAATACTTCCCTAAATGTATTATTTTTCTTCTGACCCGAATAATTTCCATATCTTCAAAGGAGGGACTACTTTCCTATGGGCAGGATGCAAGCCCTCCCCTTGAAGTTCTGATTGGTGGAAACTGACATCTAGATACTCGTGTTCTAAGAGTGATGCTTTTTTCTCAGACTAAGGGGAAAGCACCATCTTCCAAAAAATATATATAAAAAATGTAATTGCTGTCTCCCCGTCTCCCCCCCAAAAAAAAATTGCGAAAGGTTTTGAAACACACTAAAGTTTTCCCCATCCTTTCATCCTTTCCCTCATGCAGCAACCCAAGATTTAAGATTTCCTCTAATAATCAAAGATCCAAGGAACTGGATTTCTGAACACCTACAAGATCTGAAGACCTAGACTTACTGAAAACTTTTAAGTTCTGGGTACCCAAATTTTGTGAACTTAAAATGTACTAAAGTCAGCTGTGTGAGTGGGGAGTATTGCTACCTGAAAGCATTAGAAGAGAGGTAAGGAAAGAGGTGAATAACAAAGCACACTATCTCCTCCCACTCCTTGATCGTTTGCTTCTCTGTTTCCTATTTCAATTTGTATTGCAGAGCGATTTGCATCAACTTCCTGAGCAACAAATTGTGGAACAATGTTTTCAGTTCCTAAACCAGAGTTCTTTTTCATTTGAATCTTTATTTGTGTCCATGTCCATCGGATGTGAGATGGAAAGCAACAAGGTATAAATAAATAAAATCCTGCCATGGGATTCTTGGATCCAAGGATCTGGGTATATGGATGGAACTTTTGAAAGAATTATTCTAAAAAATAAAGCCTGCTGCCAGCATATGAAGGAGAGAAGGAGTGAGCAAGGTGTATGGTGAGAATGGGAGAAGCTTGATGTCTATTAGTTTTCAGCAACCACTAACAGCATACCATGGCAGGAAATCATGAGCCAATCATATCTGCAGTTGGTTGCTAAACATGCTATTTTGGAACAGGGATGCTGTATGTGGTATATTTTAACACTTTTATTGTACATTTGCCTTGCAAATGTAGCTAATAAAAAAAACACAAGAAAAAGAACTTTCAATGGGAAACTCAATTCTCATACATATACAGAAACCTTTTTCTTATACAGCAACACCTCCCCCCCAAAAAAATGTCTGATTATCTTTTTTTATTGGCTTGGAGATTTTGGAAATGATAAATACTGAAAATCCTGCATTATTTCTATCCACATCCTTCCTTAAAATTGTTTTAGTTAGCCTTCTGCACAAGCTCCATGTGGATTTTTAGCAAGATCACAGCTTAAGGTACAACAGTAGCATTTTTACTGTAGGAAATTTCCATTGTTGGCATACTCTGTGGAAGATATGTACCAGTTTCCATTCCTGAACATGCAGGGATTGGATTGAAAAGCCTGATGATGTTTTGTTTTGCTTTCCTTTCTAGAAGTTATTGTTAAATGTCTAAGATACTTCCAGATCTTTTGTAGCTGTCTGGATAACTGAACTGAGACGTTTTCGCACGGGGGTGAACGAGACGCGTGGGAGACAGCTGCGGACACGGCATCCGCATTGCCCGAGCGCGGCTTGCGCTCCGACGTGTCCGCAGCTGTCTTTCTCGCGTTCGAAATGTAGAGCACTTTAAAGTGCTCTACATGCGTTCGAACGCGGACGAGCCGCCCGCAGGCGTTCGGGAGGAGAAGCATTCGCGCCTGCTTCTGTCTCCCGAACAGCTGCGGCCGCCTCTGACGCCGGCGCGGCTTCGACAATCAGCTGTTTGACAATCAGCTGATTGTCGATCTGCCTCCGCGGCTGTCTCCGCGCCCCTGGCCGGCCTTTGCCGGCTAAGACAGCTCCCGGCGCTTTGAGCATTCGCACACAGACGCTCCGGAACGCGTTTACACGCGTTCTGGCGCGTCTGTGTGTGAAAGGGGAAAGCGCCGGGAGCTGTCTTAAGCTTCCCGTCCTACTCCCGTTCCAAATGGAACGGGAGTAATGCGAAAACGTCTCTGATCTCTGTAAAGTTAACCAAGCTAATTGCTACAGCAGTTGCATTTCTACAGTGGGGGAAAAATATGGCAGCAATAAACATTCTGCTGCAGGTGTATATCTGGCTACAAAGGAGCTGTTTATCATTGTAGCAATACAACTTTTTCTTCTCTCTAGGTAACACATAATCCTTCCAGCCATTTTTGTTCCAGCTGTCATATAAATTACATTGGTTGCTTTACTTTTTCCAAGGGTGCACTTAACACTCATGTGGTTTATTTATTTATCTATTTATCTATATTTTTGTCCCTTGCTTTTCTCAAAGGACTCAGGACACGTTACAATAATAAAAAACAATTTTAAAATAGCTCACTAAAAACAATAACACTGCCTGAAAGTGGGGAGGGAAAGCTGTTTCCTCTGCCATATTTTATTTATTTAACCCATATTTTATTTATCCAAAAGATCCATGTGATAGGAATTGAGAGAAGATGAGGCATTCACCTTTGTGTTCGGTTTGAGAATGCCCAGAAGCAATTGGTGTATCACTGTGGCCGTGGCCACACCTTTACTTTAAATCTTAGGCCAGTCCGTACTTGGCCTCTTAGTTTGCAATTAGTTAACATCTGGGCAGGTGCATCTGCACTTGCAGGAGGTTTTTTACAGCCTACAAGGGTGCTTCCGCACAGGCCCTTTAACACCCATTAGGCACACATTTGGAATCCCATGTCCGCATACGCGTTGCTGTTTAGGACACTTCCGGTGAGGTGTGTCCGCACAGCAACACGGATTCGGCACACTTTTGGGAGACTGCGTCCGCATTGTCGGACCTATTAGGCACACTTCCGGCAAGGTGCCTAAAGTGTGCCTAATATGTGTTAAAATGACACCACATATGATGTGGTATTAATGTGTCTTTCACTGTGAAAACGAAAGTCCGCTGTACAGCGAAAGTGTTCCTACCTGAGGCCCTCCCTCGGCTCGCCATGCTTGGCTCCTCGGAGCCAAGCATGGCGAGCCGGGGAACTCCTATCTTGCGGCTCGCCCTCACTCCAGAAGTGGCGGATCACCGCTTCTGGGGCCAGGGGTAGCTTCCCTAAACCCCTCGCTAGCCCACCCGGGGGAGACCGGCCGGAATCCCCTCCTTACCTGCTCGGCGTCGCTCCAATTCTGGCAGGAGGGACCCAGGATGCAGCGCACCTGCGTCCTGCGCGCCTCCTGATTGGCCGGGGCTGCTCCTGGCAGCTCCAGCCTTCAGGAGGCGTTCTGCACAGGCGCGCCGTCTAGCTAGGACAGTGCATTCTGATCTCAAGATAGACTGAAGAAGGTTTAACTGAAGGTGTGAGAAAGGGTGAGATGGGTTGTGGCCTGACCTAGCAGTGGTTCTCTTAGGGCCCATTTACACCTTCACTTCCTTGTTATTTTGTTTCTTAGTTTTAGTGTTTTACAAACTATAGTGAAGGACAGTGCAAACATTTGATAATAAATTATCTCCCATGGGACATTTATTGCTCTGTACAGCTCTGGTACAGATACTCTGGACCAGAGCTATCCTAATTGCATAATAAAGGCCAAAGTGTGAATAGGCCCCCTGTTTCTACTCTATCCATTCACCAAATTTGGGTCAATATTATATTCCCAAAGGCTCTGAGCTATAAAAAAAATACCCAACCTTCCCTAAACTGGGGGCCTTTTGGAACTTGGTCTTTTTTTGAAATATGTCCTGGAACGGCGGCCTTCTGTCTACATGCTAGTGCAGACTGTGAGACTTGCCATAGTCTGCATTAGCATGCATTTAACAGACCCCTATCCTGAGATACAGTTTAGAAAAAGGCTGAGTGTGGGAAGGGCTTTAGTTAGGCAAAACCATGTTAACCCAAATTATGACCATATGCCAGGTTATGTTGCTTAAGACCACCCACAACAGTAAAATGAAGAAAACATATGCTCTCTTTCTTGTCATATATTAGCTCCTCCTATGTTTATTCTTTAACCTTTCTTGTTTTGACATTGCAGTGTCTCTGAAAAATGCCACTAAAAGATGTCCCCGTAATTAGCTATTTAAATGAAATAGAAGCAGCAGGTGCCGTGTTAATGCCTGCAAAATTGGTACATGTCTGCCATTTGTGTCTTTACTGAAAAGAAAAAGAATAGTGAGTTTCTCCCTTGGTGCAATATGTTTGCTGGTGAATCATTAGACTTCCTGCAGTACATATGGAGCACAAAAGACGAAATGAAATGTGCACTTGCACACTGCGGCTGTCAGAAGTGCCTCTGGCTGGTTTCATGATATTGCTACTGCCCATCTGTTGAATTCGGAGGCAGGAGACATTTCAAAAAATCTCACTGTGAAGCCATGCAATAAAGAAAACCTACCTGCCTGTCTAGGCCAGCGGTTCTCAACCTTCCTAATGCCGCGGCCCCTTAATGGAGTTCCTCATGTTGTGGAGACCCCCAACCATGGGGGCAGAGCACCTGGGAGGTGGGAGGGAAGGGCAGTGGGAGACTCGTTGCGACCCCTCTGAAAGGGTAGTTCGACCCCCAAAAGGGTCCCGACCCTCAGGTTGAGAACCACTGGTCTAGGCCTTCTGCTGAATCTCTACATGTCCGCTGTGACTATGGCTCCATCCAGACATCAGTTATTTATTCCATTATACTTGCGTGTTTTGGAATAAAGTATGGATATTCTGGAATATTCATGCTTTATTCTGGAATATTGAAATATAACGGAATAAATAACCAATATCCAGATGCAGCCTTTAGGAAAGTGCATGAATATTTGTAACATTCAATATTTGGATGAATGCAGACGAATTCAGACATTCGTATACGACTCAAATGTTATAACATTCGTACATTGACATTTGTATTTGCACAAATTTTTCAGAACATTTGAACAAATGCTTTGGAACGTTTGTGAACCAGGAAGGTAGGAAAGTAGCTGCCTTCAGGAGTTCCTTATTTATTTATTGTATCATGGTATTCCAGACTAAAGCATATTTGGAATTATCAAGTGTTTCCCAGATGGCTGGGCAACAGCAAGTGGAAAACAGAAGCACTTACCAGTGTGGATGCTTGCTTTATCAAGGCATGGTGTGGACATCAGAGTATTCCATAGCTGGAAATGCATGGTTACAATTTTCAGCTGGGCTTGGCCATGCATTTGCACGGTGGCCATTCCCAAGAGCAAGCATCCAGACAGGTAAGTTTGGGTGGTGATTTTCCTGCAATAACATTATTGTGGAGTATCATCCCAATATCTTGCGTCTATGCTGGATTTGCCATGGATAAGTGTGGAAATTCCAAGATAGCTGCAGGATAATCTTGTGTTCTGCACCCTGTCAGGACACAGTCTGAGTTTTAAATCAAGCAGGAGGGCAACTTTTGAGGTCTAGTGGAAGGTATACCATGGAATATAAAACAAATCCAAAAATTAAACTGGGATTGGCTGGATCATGAGAAAGTACTACTGGAATGTGCCAGTGAGAAGGGTATGCAACTCTTTACACATGACAAAGATGCCACTCCAAAAACAACAGCCACAAATTGGAGTGGAAAAATTACTGCAATCACTGTCAACACAGTCAGCAGCTGAAATCCTAAGTGGAAATCAATTTTTGTTCAAAGACTGAAGTGACATTTTTAACCACTAAAACCCATCATTGGCAAAAGTTTACAGTTCCCCTGAAGGAATGACAAAATCTCTGAAGTAATAATGAGCAAACAATATCTAGTATACACGTCTGTAAGCATTCTAAAGAAAAATGGTCTGAAACTGTGATTTGTATGTAGTTTATATGTTGTTTTTGAATGAAGCTACCTAATTCTACAATGCTGGGCCTGTTTGCACTTGGCCATATTCTGGAGCATATCTCAGGATAAGGGTCTGTTGTCCTCATGCTATTGCAGACTCTGGCAGAGGCCTCACTTGGGGCCTGTGGTAGCCTGCGCTAGCATGTGGACAGCAACACTCTATTCCAGGATATATTTCAGGGTAAAGCCAAGTGTGAACAGGCCTGCTGTGCCATCATAAAGTGTGGTACACACTCTGTGGACAATTAGGCCATTTCCGCTTGGCAAGGGCTACTCCATGCTGTGTTAGACAACACAAGGTAGTCTAGTCCAGTGTAGGCAAAGGGCCCTCCTCACCTCAGACTGCATATGCCATCCCAGGCCCAGCCACTGTTCTAGGTACAGCCTCCAAAGGCTGGAAACCTTTCATTCCTGGACTTCGTAGATTCCAGTCAGCCCTCTTCACCCACACCAACGTCCAGTGGTGTTTCCTGGTATGCTGCTGAAAAATTCCCCCCCCACACACACACATGTGTATTGTAGAGAGGGGGTATTTGTTCTGCATGAAGCTGTGTTCCAGGATAAGTGCAGTAGTACTCTGATAGACACTGTCCAGCTCTACCACAGAACTGAGACAGGGTATCACTTTGGTGCCCTATCTCAATCCATAGCTTTGTCCAACGTGGATGAAGAAGAAGAGCTGGCTTTTCTACCCCACTTTTCTCACCCATTGAAGGGGACTCAAAGCTGCTGACAAAGCTTTCTATTCTTCTCCCCACAACAGAATACCCTGTGAGGTGGCTGGAACTGTGACAGCTCGGAAGAGAGCTGTGACTAGCCCAAGGTCACCCAGCTGGCTTCAAGGGGGAGGGCAGAATCAAACCCAGTGATTGCTTTTTATTTTGTGCATCAAAAGAAGGGACGCTGTTCCTTTAAGGAGCCATCAAAAATAGCCCTGCCTGATTGCATCATAGGAACCTTCCTTCCATATATCCATGAAGTCTGAGGGAGGCCCCAGACACAGTCATCAGCATGCAGAAGGGCAGCTCCTAGTATGCCCAGAATACTGGCCCAGTGCATGGTCATCCTTAGCATTTTGGAAGATGTTATGTAGAAAACACCACAAAGCATGGCAACTATCTCTCCTATCCCCTGCAAAGAAGCAGAATTGTGAAAGTTGTTTTTTTTTTAAAGTAAATTTAAAGAATTATATATAAATGTTTCCATTTAATTTTTTTGGCCTGCCCTCCCCCCCCCTCAAAAAAAAGGCATTAAAAGGCACATGAAATGTGATGATACAGTTTGACTTAAAAGCTGAATGTGTCATTACGAAGAGAAACTATTTATTGTCCCATGGTATATAAATCAACAAATTCGAATCAGGCACAGTCAATCTATTTCTGGGATTTACTATAGTGCTCTGACAAGGCCTTCCTTCAACTTGGCCGCTCCTAGCAATGTTTGGTTTAAGGGCAGAACACACTCTGCTTGAACTGGCTTCTGGGGTTATTTTTGTCCTACATACTCTTTCTGAATATCATGTAAGCCTCTGTGTTTCCAAGAACACCACTTAATTCTTTTCCCCACCCTTGCCTTTTTTCTTTCTTTTTTTAAGAATCTGAACTAACTCATTGTGAAAGGCAAATGTAAAGAAGGATTCTGCAACCCTTGAAACGTTCAGGAATTCTCTGAATGCTGGTAATAATATTATCTAATAGCCTAATGGGCTTTAGGTTGTGACTCATATTTGCAATACATAGTGTGACAGGAGCATGTAAAAAAAAAGAGAGAGAGAGACATGTTCCTTCAGGATAATCATCCCCCTTTCAGAAATAGTGATGCCATTTGGAGGGTTTTCAACACTATATATTCACCGACCTGTTTAAAAAGATGGTGGCGCCGGGAATCCGGATCTTCCCCTGACAGTGTGCGGAAGCATCCTGCTTCTACACACATTCAGGGGAAGTGACAAATTGAAGACCTTATTTTTCAGGTCTTCAATTTAAGATGGATTTTGGTGCCAAAACTGGTTTAAGAAACCGGTTTTGCATGCCAAAATGGGGCTGCGCCTTCTGCAATCTGGTCTACAGTGCAGATGCAAATTAAGGTGTTTTAAATCTTACCTTAGGGGCACTTAATCTGGTTTCCGTGGCCAAGGAGGAAACACCCTTAGTCTGATTTGTAGAATAGATCTAGATCAAGGGCCTCTTGATCCGGATCTGGCTCTGTCTTGTGCAGATGGAGCTGAAGTAATGGGGATAGGGCTGTGCAAATCTGTAGGCCCAAGAGCCAGATCAGAGCCCCACTTCATTCAGGTCTAGAGGCTAGTGCAGAAAGGACCTTTGTGTCTGTGAGATAAGTGGTGTTCAGCATTTTGAACTCAGTTGGGCAAGCCAGTGATATTCTCTGTTTATTAGGTGAAAAAGATTTTAAACAGCAACACAGTATATCATTAGAAAATAATAAATTGCTAGTGGTCATGGCATGTGAGATTACCTTTTCTTTGGTAACCCGCAGGTTCTGATTAAAATGTACCTCTCCACTCAGGCCTGTCAAATATTTCAACTGCCTCCTAAAGTTGTCCTGCACTGAGTTGAGTAAGGAACACCATAATTATATTTGATATATGCTTATTGATTTTAAGGGATTTGTGAACAGGGATGTTCATGAGTATTGAAAACATTCAAATTTTGATCAAATTCGATCAAATTTGGATATTCAAATTCGAACTGAATGTCTCTAATTTTGAATTTAACATTCAAATGAATATTTGAATCTTTCAAATCATTCGTATGAATGATTCGTATGCAGAGGTGAAATGTGTGCAAATGGGAAACGATATTTACTAGACTTGTAATGAGTGAACATCTTTAGGCTATGTTTAGACCTCACGAAAGGGGCACCTCAGAGGCTCCTCAGAGTAGAGATGTGCACAAATGTGGTTTTGTTTTGTTTTTGCATTTGAATTCGAGTCAAATCAAAACATTTGATTCAAATGTATAAAATCCAAATGCTAAAAAACACCCGTTCAAATCCATGACATTTGAATCTATTCATTCAAACGTTAGATTCATATTTAAAGAGACAAATGTCGACAACATTTGTATGTGTTATACATATCTGTATGCATTTCGTATCATCCCGTTTTATCCCATATGCATCCCGTTTTCATCCCGTATTATAAGCGCAAATGCATACATACGTATCGGTACATTTGAATGTTTCGAATCGTTCGAACGAATGTTTTGGAACATCCGAAATCCATTCAAATGTGGAGACATTCTATTCAAGTTCAAATGTCAACATTTGTTGGATTCAAATCGGATTTTTGAACTTTTGAATTTTCGTGCACTTCCCTACCTCAGAGAATCCATGTGTGGCCCTGGTGGTCCCAACCCTTCTCTAATCCACCTTTTCTAGCACAGAATATCATGAGAGGGGGAGGGGGAGACTGGGGAGTGAACAATCCCACTTTCTTTAAGCCACCTCAGATATTCCTTTTTTAGATACCTCAGATTTCCTTCCTTCCTTCCTCCCTTCCTCCCTTTCTTCCTTCTTCTTGCCATGTCTGATCACAGCCCAAGACTTTATCTGAAGTTGTTTCTCAGCCACAGTTTTCCAGTTTGTATCAAGCAGGAAATTACAGTTAATTAAATGTTTCCTGGTTGATATGCTGTCCTCTGCCAAAGGAAGAAGGAAGAGATGGCATGGATAGGCAAAATGTGTATATGTAATTCAACTTGATAAATAAGGCATAGTCATCTGAAAGAAGCCATTTTTCTTTCCTAAAAATGTAAATTAAATGCTTGACCTTGTAGTTTTCCCATAGATGTTTCCCATCTTGCTCCCAGCAGTGCCCCTCCCTCCTCCAACTGCTCCCATCAGAAGATGGCAAAGAGACTATGGCAGACGATCCACCAGTTGAGAAAACGTCTGGTCCTGAGGCCGAGCAGGGTGGGGCTGAGTAGATGCTGGCTGACCATCTCCACCATCATCTGTTTTGTCATCAATGAAGAGAAAATTCAAAGTAAAGTTAATAGGAAAATTCCAGCAATAAGAAAAGGAGAGAAAAACTGGAATTGAAGAGTTCAAGTGCCGGCTTTTTGCTGTTCCCTGTTCCCTCCCACACCATTTTCCTTTTGTTTCTTGTCTCTTTAGATTGTAAGCCTGAGGGCAGGGACCTGTCTAAGATTAATATAATATTGTAACCCGCCCTGAGACTTTCGGGTATAGGGCGGGATAGAAATACAAATAAATAAATAAAATAAATAATTTTGTGCAAACACTTTCATGTATAACTGAAATCCTTGTACAGCTTTTCAGGATGTTTGAATTGGCTAACAGAGATTTGGCAATAACCCCTAGTGCTCCACATTATACATCCCTTTTAATAATAAAAATGAAACAAAATAAAATATAAGAAGGATCTTTATCACTGAGGGGAAAATCACATTTAATTGGTGCAGGAATTTTTCTGCCTCAATTAACTTTGTTTTGTGGATTCAAGGAGTGAGATTTTATAGCCGCTGTTAAAGAGCCAGATCTCTTATCATTGCTGTGCTTCTTATGCATATCTGCTGCTTTAGTGTTGCTGAGCTCTGCACTTTTAGGGTTTGCAAGCCATGGCTGATGTGAATTTACTGCAGTTATGCTATACAAATTATCAAATGCAAATGCCATCAATCTGACAGCTTTGCCAAAGATCCCTCCGAGGTGAGAACCACTCCAGAAGAAAGCAAATTAAATAATAACCTATAATTATATATTTGAATTGAAATAAACCATTTAATTAGCATTTTCCAGGCAGAAGGCACCAAGGAATTAAATTTATATTGCGGAGGCAACAGAATGAACACAGACAGCTATTTCCAAATCATGGCTATAACACAACCTCCAATATGGCCTCCGTGCCTACCCCCTCCAATGGAAGTAATTGCACATATCTAGGGAGGTTGATTAAGACAATATATCAGCCTGTCAAAGCTAAGCAAAGAGCAACTTTTTATTTCATTGGAGCTGTGCTCACACCTAAGTTTTAATCCAGCTTCAGTCAACTTTCAACATGAGAAAACATATCAGCAAAGTATCAAGCTGTTTTATTTCAGCATTATCTAATTCTGAAAAGCCACCTTTGGATTAGATAAAGAGGCAGACAAGTGATTAGTTACTCTTCTGATGCATTCTTTCATTCAAAAAGTGGCCTGAAACTGGATGAAAATGTAGGTGAGAATGTAGCTCTGGAGCATTCATTGTTGTAGAATAGATTTCAAGACCATAGCCTAGATCTACTAGCTTCAAACATCTTCAGAAAACCCAGAAGGTGTGTTTAGGATATGTGGTTTAACTCTGTTCAGTGCAAGGAGTCCAGAGATCCAAGATCCATAACAGATGGTTCTCCAGACTTTGCTTGAGGAGATCTAGCAAAACAGCATCCAAACATCACTTACTTATTCCACTATTTTGGATAATCCAGAATCAAGCATTATTCTGAAATATCCAAATATAGCGGAAAAGTAAGTGATGGTCCCATCCAGATGGGGTGAATATAATGCCATTGTGGCACTGCTATGGTGGGGGTGCTGCTCACATACTGTAGGCAACTCCAGTGTAGCCCCACTCTCCACCCCACCCAAAAACGTACAAAATAATATTGCTGGAAAGCCCAGTGTTGGTCATGGGTCTTCTAGCAGTAGCACATTTTAGGGCAGCCACTTACCTTCTGGATGGAACCGTCACTGTAGCTTTGTCCAGTGTGCCTGTGAGGAAGCTGGAAAAGCTGACCACACCTGTGTGGTGGTGGTCAAACACACATCCAGGAATTCAACATTTTGAAAATGGCTAATGTGCCAAACGTGGGCTTAAATTGCTCATCTTGCATGCATGGAGGCCAGTGATCACACACTTCAGGGTATTTCACACCATCTAAATACTCAGAAGCATATGCTGTACCCTTGCAGGAGCAAGCACCCAAACTGGAGCCTTTTCGCACAGGGGTTTTTTGAATGCATGGAGGGCACGTCGGGACCCAGCATTCACTCTTGCGGGCGGCGGGATCCATTGTGGGCCGCCCACAAGTGTCCCAACGTGCCCTCCATGCGTTAGCGTTTCAGAGCACTAAAAAGTGCTCTGAAACCATCTCGGCGCGTTCCGACCTTTCCCAGAGAGAAAGCATTCGCATGCTGTCTCTCTGTGACAGCTCGGCCCCTCCCCCGGGCTGCTCCCATTGGCTCCTATGGAGCCAGTGTGGGCAACCGGCTGCCTTCTGTCCCTGGGTTCCTGCTCCCTCCCGAACACCAGATCGGGCTCCAGGGGTGGGCAGGAACCCCAGCCAAAAGCCCCCAACCCATCCCCAGGGTCTTACCTTCTCCTGCAGGCCCAATTCTGTGTAGAAAGGCCGGGCCATTCTAAGCATGCTCAAGGGGGCATCCCCTTGTTGTTTGGGCACTGGCTTTGCCCTTTGAGCATGTGCGGGTGCCCAGCCAATGAGGGGCCACCCTCTCGAGCATGCTCAGAACGGCCCGGCCTTTCTACACAGAAGCGAGCCTGCAGGAGAAGAAAAGACCCTGGAGGTGCGTTGGGGACTTTTGGCTGGGCTTCCTGCCCATCCCCGGAGCCCGATCTGGTCTTCGGGAGCGAGCAGGAACCTAGGGACAGAAGGCAGCCGGCTGCCCACACTGGCTCCATAGGAGCCAATGGGAGCAGCCCGGGGGAGGGTCTTCCCCCTGAACGGGTTGAGAACACTTTCCCGTTCACACTGGCAGGTAAGAGAACTGCTCTCAAAGCATTCCTTACCTGCCCTTGTGCGAATGGGAAAGTGTTCTCAACCCATTCAGGGGGAAGCGTTCCGAGGTGTCTTCACCTTAGTGCGAAAATGCCTCTGGTAACAACCAGTAGTTGCTCTGAGATTTTGCCCCACTGTCTGACAGGAATGATCAGGGGCAATTTCAGGCTCTAAACGAGATCTCACATTTTCCTCTTGCTGTTTGGAGACAGCCTAAGTTGAACCCCAGCTTCAAATTTGTATTAATGTTAGTAAGGCTACAACCAGATGAGTGGAAGATTTATCATCTTGGGGTCCTTGTGCCCAAATTTGACACTCCCAATCAGCTCCCAAGCCTTCTCAGCCAGCCTCCAAAACAACTTCCTCGTAGGCCCCTTTTTGGAGAGGCTCTGGATCCTGTGACATCCCCCCCCCCCATGTGGAGGCATGGAGAGGAAAGGAGCCACCGAGCCTGGATCCATTTCTACAGTGACAAAGATCTGATGGACTGGAAGCATGGGCATAGATTAGCCACTTTTGGTCCATCAGAGGGCCAGATGGAGTGGAAATAACAGCTGTGAGGATTACTTCCCTTGCAGCTGCTTCTAGATTCTCACACTGGGGCAAACGGTGTTCATATGCCATGCCAGCAGTGGAACCAGTGTCTCCCACTCCAGAACCTGACCTCATCAAGAGCCCTTTAGGAGAAACCAGTGACTTTTAAATTAAAGAGTATGCTGGATCATAGGTTCTAGTTTTTATGAGATACCATAAAGTAATGGCCAACTCCTACGGAACGCATAGACCCATCCATGTGGTTTCTTTGAGAGATGCAGACGTGTCCTGTCATTCTCTCCTTTCCATCAAATGCTACGGACCAATCCTGTGTCTCCCTGCTTCCCAGCCAGTTGTTACACCACTGAGCTACAGCCGCTTTGGGACCATAGAACATACCTGGAAAATTACGAAAGAAGAGGAAGCAACTATATATGAGTGCTATAGAATAATAATTCAAACATCACCTCTTGACCTGTAGCATATCTTAGAAAGGATGCTCTCTATAGAGTGGGAATTTGGTATATCTGGAGGCTATAGAAAGTTACACAGGAAAAGAAGTGTGTGGTTTTTTAAAAGATGTTTTAAAAATAGCCCATATATTTGAAAATAAGACACCATGGAATTCCCCAGAGGCTAGGTCAAAAAAGATACTTCTGTCCCATACCACATAATAAACTGCTTTCTCTGATAAACTGAGATCTTAAAATAGATAATGTTGAAAGATTTACCATCCCCAAAGTAGCACCTGACCTCAGCCCTTCATTTTCCTACCTAATTTCTCAAATGGTTAATAAAGCATAACAGTAATTGCATTTCTAATAGTTGTTTCAGAGCCTCTGAAGTATGCCACCATTGTAAACCAGAAAAGCCAAGATAAAATGTAGGCGGCGTGCCATACAAGCATTCCTTGTTTACTAGATTCTTCAGGGTTTTTTAAAGTTTCTGGTAGGTTTTCTTACTGCACTTTGGCTGCGGTCACACCTAAAGTTTAATCCAGCTTCAGTCCACTTTCAGAGTGAGAGAACACATCAGCAAAGTGACCAGTAATTTTCTTTCCACTTTATCTATCTCAAAGGTGAATTTTCTGAGTTATTTAACACTGAAAGAAAACCACTTCACTTTGCTGATGTATTTTCTCGCCCTTTAAGTGGACTGAAGCTGGATAAAACCTTCCATAGCATATCTGGATGCTACCTACAAGGCTTTATGTACTCTTTGCAAACCACAGCCTGTAGACTGTGGTTTAAGGTTTTGAGAAACAGAAAATAAATGGTGCAATTAGATACACTTTCTGAGTGAATTTGAATTTCTGTGGACAGCATTAAATACATAAAAATGTTTTACCAGGCCCTGAACCTCTGCATCCCTTCATCAGATGGAAAATAATCACTCTGAGGGTGATTAATTGCTTGGGTGGGATTCGGTGGGAAGTTAAGGAGGCTCCTGTAACCAATCCCATCCTGGTAATGGTGGCTATGGATGGGCAACTAATCAGGGCCAGAGAAACCCAGCAGATGATCAGCCAACCAGGGGTAAGTATTCATTATCATGAAAGGTGAGGACAAGGAAGAGAAGTGAGGTAGGCAGGTTTTATGAGCTTATTTTGGAGATTTTTAAATGCATCTACAGATCCTTGGAAAAGGGGTGACCAAAAAAACAACAACCGCCCTGTATGATCATACCCAAAGTTATGCAAATTTGTTTGAAAGATTTTGTCTTCTAATTTTTAATTCATATGCAGTGAGTTCCAAAAGAAAGTGTGCTTATATGGGTTTTTTTCCACTGACCTCCTTTAATCCAGATCTAAGATGATCCGGATTTAAGGAATGGGTACTTCCCTAGTAGATCCAGATTAAGGAAAGTACCCAATGCATTTCCACGTCTAGCACGCAATAGCAATGGGTGCTAGCTTGCTTGCAATGGAAATGCTGGAGCACCCATTTGGCAAATCCGGATCTACCCATATGGAACCCACCTGTCACCCCAGGTGTTTGGGGAGACAGGGGGTGCAATCTCCATAGACGGTCTGGAGAATCTCCAAAGGTTCTCCGGAGCAGCTCCAGAGAATCTCTGGCGCGATCTGCCACAAACTTTGAAGATTCTCCAGAGCCTTTGACAGAGGTATTGCTCTTGCATGGGGTTGGAGAATGTACAGCCTTTGAAGCTTTGAGTCTTGGGGCACCCCCCCCATGGGTGCCCCCCCTGAGCTGCCCATAGACCCCATTGCCCAATAGTGGTGGAAACCAGTTCTGTATAATCAAGATTTGATGCCTGAAGACCTCATTGTAGTCTACAGGGAATCCGGATTATAGGTCCTGAAGGACCCATATGCTCTGGATTTCCCTAGAATAGGTGGAAACAAATGTGGCTCTAATGGGGTCTGTGGAAAAACACCCTATGATTACATGGATGTCTTCTAGAGCCACCAACAGCAGAGTGTAGAGTTTATGGTAGGGATTCATAACATTTGTTATTCATACAAATTCAGCCAAATTTGGACATTCGTACACAAATCAAATGTTACGACATTTATTAACATTCGTACAAATGCAAATGTTTCTGGACATTTGTACAAATAGTTCAGAAATTCGTGACACTGGGGAGGTGGGAAAGTGGCTGCGCCAGTCGCATCTGCAATGGATCCAGAGTGCATTTGACTTGGATTGAGAGTGGATTAAAAGTGGATTCAAGTCGGATTTGGGGCTTTCAGAGTGGATATGTTATGGGATATGTATCAGATACGTATCAGATACGCATTCATTCATATCGGGTATTCATACAAATTCGTATGAATACATTTGTATCTAATAGAATCGTTTCACATTAGAAGGGATCTATTCAAACAAATATGAATTTCCTAATATTCAATTTGTTACAAATCAAATGCCAAAAACCCCATTTGTAAACATCCCTAGTTTATGGCTGCCTCATTCCAGTTTTTGTAATGAAGCAAAAAGTATGGCCACTACTATATAATAACTGGTAAGCCTACAGTATGTAAAAATATCACCTTTCCACTTTTGGCAACTGTTGCAAGCAATGGGAAGGGGATTAATATTTAGGAACAGATCATATTGCCAGCAAGCACTTTAGTGTTTACACATACTAGCATACTCTTTGAGTTACTGGCATAGTGAAAAAGCCCTTGCCAGTCTGAACCTGCCTCCTAGAACCTGCAGGGGTGGTGCACAGCTCTGACAAGCATGTCATAGGGCAAAACAATTTCATCAATCAGTGACATGTAGCAATGTACCTACTGGATGTTTGTACCACTCCTGAAGGCTCTAGAAAGTGAGAAGGACGGCAAATGTGAGCGTGGGGACATAAGTGCTCCTTCCCTGTTCAGTAGAGACATTCTAGCGCACACACAAATACTAAGCTCCTTGCTAATACTGTAGAGGGGTGCAAAACATTTGAAACACCCTTTTGCACACCTCTACGGTATTTTTATACCTGAGAAGAAAGGAATCTGAGAGATGTATGCTCAACAGCTGCAGTGCCAAATAACTTTCCCAGTCCAGTTGGTAGGAGGCATATCATGATGAATAATTTCTTTCCTACCTCTTGTAAATAGATCATTTATGTTTGCATAAACAATTACATGGCTACACCTCATTCATTCATTCCACAGTCCCAGGGGGGTTAACACAACAGATAATATAATATCTATGCAATCCATAAAAATATTAATTGTTAGACCAACTCCAAATGTTTGAGTGAATGTTTTTTCCCCCAGCAGCTGCCAGAAAGTACTTATCTGTGACATATATCTAGGGGGATGTTCTTCCAAAATCTGGGGGGCACTGAAGAAAAAGTTTATTTCTAGCTGCCATCCCATGGAACTCATAAGGTAGATATTTTGGACCCGAGCCCTAACCCTATCCCAAACCCTAAAGTTTAGGGTTATGGATCAGGTTAGGGTAAATGTTAGGGTTAGGGTTAGGGATAGGGATATGGTTAGGATTAGGGTAAAGGTTAGGGTTAGGGTAAAGTTTAGGGTTTGGGTTAGGTTTAGGGTTACGGTAAAATTTAGGGATTCTGTCAGGGTTAGAGATAGGATTAGGGATAGGGATAGGGTTACGGAAAGAGTTAGAGTTACTGTTATGGTTAGGTTTAAGGGTACAGGTGGGGTTTGGGTTATGCATAGGGTTAGGGTTAAAGTTAGTGTTAGTGTTATAGTTAGGCTTAAGGTTATGATTAGTGTTAGTGTTAGGATAATGTATAGGAATAGCTTTAGTGATAGGGTTAGGTTTTGGGATAGGCTTAGGGTTTCGGAAAGGGTTAGGGTTAGAATTAGGGTTAGGGTTAGGGTTAAGGTTAGGATTACTAAGTGTTAGGATAAGGGATCTGGTTAGGGTTAGCAGGATTAGGATAGGGATTAGGATTGGGATTGGGATTGGGATTATGGTTAGGGTTAAGGTTAGGGTTAGGGTTAGGAATAGGGTTAGTGTTAGGTTTGCAGTTAGGGTTAAGGTTAGGATTAGTGTTAGGGTTAAGATAAGGGATAGGGTTAGGGTTAGGGTTAGGGTTAGGATTAGTTTAGGTTTAGGCTTAGGGTTAGGGTTAGAGTTAGGGTTCAGGTTCAGGTTCAGGTTAGGGATAGGGATAGGGTTACTGTTAGGGTTAGGGTTAGCGTTAGGGATAGTGTTAGGGTTAGGATTACTGTTAGGGTTAGGGTTATGCAAAGGGATAGGGGTAGGGTTAAGGTTAGAATTAGGGTTAGGGTTAGTATTAGTATTAGCATTAAGGTTAGGGTTAGGGTTAGAGTTAGGGCTAGGTTTAGGGTTAGGATTAGGATTGGGGTTAGGATTAGGGTTAGGATTACAGTTAGGTTTAGGGTTAAGGTTAGGATTAGGGTTAGGGTTAGGCCAGATGTGCATGGGCCACCTCCCCATGCAAGCCATTTGGCTTTGATTGGGCACACGTGTGACTGGGTGCGGGACCGAGATTGGATGTTGCCCATCCCCTTGCTGTTTCTGGTAACGCGGGCTGGGTGCAAGCTGGGTGCAGATACAACCATCTCCATGCAAACTGTGCCAAACCCCATCGGGGGGGGGGCAGTGCCATCGCCACTCCACCCTCTCTCCTCATTGGAAGCTGGATTGACATCACCCCACCCCTGTGCCACCTGCTGCAAATGCTGCATACCCCCCCCCTTAGCAGCACAGAAAAGCCAGGACTGAATGGTAAAAATAATAATTTAAAAAAACCCAGCTGTTTGAGCAAAGCTGCACAAGGTTTGGCGGCAGTTGAGCAGTTTTGCACACCTCCACTCTTCCCAGGAACCGCGAGAACACACGGCAAGTGGAAAATCAAGCCATTATCATGCCTGCCTTGGCAAACAGGAAACGGGGGTGGAATATTTGCCATGTAAAAGGGAGAAAAATCAAGCCATTATCCTGTCTGCCTTGGCGATTGGGGAAGAGGGTTGGAGTACTTGTATAAAAGAGTCTCATGAGGCAGCAAAGGCCATTGGACCCCCTCATCGTTTTGCTTTAACACCATTTACTCCCCCAAAATCTCAACAGTTATGATCTCCAATGCACAGGGCAGGAACAGCAAGCACAGGACATGAAACCCCACCTCCCAATGATGTGAGTGACACTCTCCTCCCCAAATAGCCCAGGACCGTCACCATATGCAGGCTTGGCTCACAAAGCAATGTTTGCTGGGACACCAAACCATGATGAGACTTGTTTTTTCCAGTACCGAATTTGGTCCTGGTTTGGTCCTGGTTTAGGAGATTTGATCCATGGAAACTGGACCAAATCTAAAATGCATGGGGATGCCCCTTCCTGAATCCAATTTCTGCTCAGACCAAACTGCATGGGGATGCACCTAAGGTGTTCTTCAACAAGTAGGAGTCCTCAGTTTTACTAAGCAGACTCTGAATTCTAAAGGCATTTTAAAAAAATAAATAAATGGATCCAAATGTCTGGTTTGGACAGGCAGAACTGAGGCATGCAGCAGCATCCAGTGGTCTTGTACTGGCCGTTCCTGGACTTGGTATCCAAGAAGACGAGTTTCCAGCAGCCTTAATGAACTATGATTGCGTCAGCTTTTCTCATTCTTTCATTAAAAATACTTTGATTGCAGCTGTCGGCATGGTTCTTTTTTTGAATATGCAACCCTGGAAGAGCAGAACTGGCTGGCTGTGCATGTTATGGAATGGGTTGCAGTGCAAAGAGGACCTTGATGACATTTCAGCGGAAGCATATGCACAGGAGTCTCCAGGACTTGGAGACGTATGTTAAGCACCATTGCACGGAAGTCAATAGCACTGTACTGATTTGCACAATCAAAGTAGTGAACCTCACCCCAGTTTGCATCACATTGTCTCCTTGTATAAATCACCTCATGTGGGGCTGTCGAATGGCACCATGCAACTTGCATAACAGAATCAGAAAGGTGTGTTTGTTAGGACTCTGGGGTCCTTTCTGCTATTGTTTGTTATCCCGGAACAAGAAGCTTTCTAGTACACTTTGTATTCATGAGACTAATGCTGTCCTGGCCCAGAACTATCCTGGATTAGCTATAGACCCAACCTTTACTCTGGACTTACCTGCAGCGTCCAGTGTGGAGAGCATGGACTCTTCCTCCGTGGCTGCCGCGGGAGCCTTGCCCCCTGGCTGGTGTGATTGGCTGCTGCAAGCAGTGTCAGGTAGACCGGTCTGACCCGGTGGCTTGCCTCCCCACCCCTGGATCGCCCATCCTGCTGACCTGCCCGTGCAGTACATCACCTGGGGGGATGCCTGGATGCCCCCCCACCATCCTCCCTCCCCCTCTCCACGATTGCAGGCCTTTTCCTTCCCCCTCTCAGGGATTGTGGCTTTTCCAGTCCCATGATCCCTGAGAGGGGGGAGTGCAGGCCCTGCAGTATCGCCGAGAGGGGGGAGGGAGGATGGCGGGGGGCATCCAGCCACACTCCTCCCAGACGATGCCCTGCACAGACTTCCTATCGTGCCAGGCAGGGGCGGGTCTCAGTGACGGTGTGGGCCGGTATGCTCTGGGTAGAGGAGTACTGGGTAGAGGAGTACATTTTTGGCTGCCAAGGAGTGTCCCCTGCTGTCAGAAATCCAGATGGTCATTGTGTACCTGGAGTGTACCATGCTTAGAGCACTACAGCTTACTGGCCATAGTGCGAAGAGGCCTCTGGACTTCCCACAGACTTTAATCAAAGGCATCAAATTACTTTCCCGTAATAGCAATATTATAGCATATTACCTCCATATCCCTGGGCTACACACGTGGCATTCCCAATATAACGCTGGGAGAATTGTGGGGTTTATCCTAGTCCGTAGGCCCCCAAAGCTCCTTCTAAGCTGCTTTTTGTTTTTGTTTTTTTACTCTATAGACTTTGCCATGTGGAAAGGAAACCAAGGCTTCTGCACTTTCCCCAAAGATCAGAATATTTGTTTCCTGCAATATATGCTACATCTGCTGAAATCCCTCCCTTGAAAATAAAGACATTGACCAGAATTATCTATGGCACCCTTACTTGGGCTGCAATCCTAAATATATTTCAGTGGGGGAGGGGAGGGGTAAGACATTTCGGAAATTTTAGCTTTTCTGAGTAAACACGTATAGGCTTGCAGCTCCAAGTCACAGCCAGTTTTAGTACAGTGGGGCTGTGGCATTTCAAAATGCCACAATAGAATTTTAAAGATCACTTGAAGAGTTCTGTAGCTAAGGGTTGCCATACAACATTTGTTAAACTGGGAAAGAAATGTCACAGAGATAACAAAGGCACTTTACCTGATCATAAGGCCTTTTAAAGTAATTTGATGATGACGATGATGATGATAACGAACAAACATTTGTAAGTGAGTACAAAGCAGGAATACAAAACAATAAAACACAAATCAGAATAAAAAACATCCTTAAAATTAAAAAAAAAAGGGAAATCTGGAAATTTTTTCAGAAAAAAAAAGAAGCAAATTAACAATCTTACCAAGTTGATGAAATCTCAGTCTGGATAACTTTGTGCCCTTGTGGCTGAGAAAGGAATGGATTCGACAGTGGTTTTATTTTTAAGCAGGATATTGCTAAGCCTCTGGGGCATAGGTTCTATAGAGAAGGAAACTGCTTGGCCTAACAGGCATTTCAAGGGGGATATGAATTGAGTCACCAGCTCTCTTGAAATTCACCCTTCCTGACTACGCAGTCATTAAATGCTTATACATTGCTGTGTGGCAGGACCTTCAACCTCTCTTCCACAGCAGGGTAGGATTCCTGCACACACAAGAGGCATTTCTGGAACTGACACAGTATAGTTTCAAGGACAAGCAGGCAAGCTTGCCTCCTTAGCTGGTTTGCCCCCATGCTGTGGCGGTCTGTTGCTAGCAGAAGCTGGAGTTGCACAAGGCGGCTTCCTCATCACAATAGAAACAGGAGTGCACAGATTCTTCCAGGGAGTGTGGCTACCTGGCTCTGAGCCATCTTGCTCCACGCTGACGGGAAGGATATATATAACTCTTGCAAATGCTACACTCTCTTCCTTGCGTGCTGGTGCATATTACAGTACAACACACACACATTCAGCTTTTCTGTGTCTGTTAACATAGAACAAATTCCAGGTCCAGAATATAGATCTAAAATACAGTTAAACAAAATGTCCAAACGATTTCTTGAAGTGAATTGATGAAAAAGAGGCAAGAAACCCGTAGTCCCTGGCTGAGGCAGGGGAGAAGAAACTCAAAGGGCATCAACTTGCAGTAGCAGTGGCAACAGAAGTATGGCTGTGGTATGCTGCCTGATTAGAGGTCACGCAAATATGGAGGAAGCAAAGGCTGCCTGACTAGTTCTGTAAGGAGCAGGACTAAGTAGTATACCCTTGCATTCTCTCTCTGGCTGGAAAAAGCCCAAACTATCACAGTTCTCCTGAAGTTGAGGGTACCAGAATTCTGTTCCACTTCAATATACAACCGGTTTTTAATTTATTCCTTTATACAATGAATTTCATGAGGTATTTTATCCCCACAAGACTTCTGAGGTAAGATAGACTGAGATTGTTAGACCTTAGAGGAGTGCTGGGTTTGGTTGTCTTTGCGTACCCTTACATTTTTTTTACCTTCTTCAACTTGCAAGTCAGGGTTTGCCTACTCAACTTTAAAATAGGAAGCATGACCAGATGAGGCTTCTGTCTCTTTAAACGGTCAAGGCAACCACTGAAGCCATTAGTGAAGCATGCCTGAACTCAAAGCTCTAGGAGATAAAACACAAGTAGCTCAGCTGCTTTATTTCTAAAAAGGCTCCTGAACAAGGAGACAACTTTCAAACATCTTCACACTAAGAACTTTAGAGGGAAGCAGGACTTTTTAAAAAGAAGGAAGCCTCCATTGGTTGTATCTCAGTTTTTATTTCTGGCTGAAATAACCCCAGCTGACAACTTTGGAGGCTGGGATAGGGTATCCGTAATGCAGATGGCTCTTGGCACAGGCCACAAGCCTGTTCTTTGGCAGCATTCTGCAGTCAAGATTTGACCTGCACAGCCTGGGATAATATTTGCCATGAAGATCCTGCCTCTAATGACCTGGTGGTATGGGACAGGCATTCACCCCATACTGATAAGAAGTTCCAAGGCTGAGTGCAAGTGGACCCCAATTATCAAACAGGCTGCATTCCCATATAAGGTTAAATGCAATTACAGTCCATTTTCAGGATCGTCCAATCCCATTTAATTTTTAATTCCAGGACTTTATGAGGACTATCCTCATAAAATCTGCAGAGAAAGGTCCTCAGGAAAAACTGTTCTCGGTTCCATTTTGGTGCCCAGCCCACTTTTTCCCCTCCTATGAGAACACTACCGGACTATCTGGAGAGGAGATCAGAGTTTTGGACCACCACCCCCACATGCTTCTAACCAATGCCTGCCATAGATGGGTGGGATTTTACATATGGGAAGGTCTGCCCCCTCCCCTTGCCATCCCTGGAATGCATCTTTGAATGCAGAAAGATTTCCCCTTGAATGCCACTGCAATTGTGAGAGAAACATTTGTAGCAGGTAACAATCACAGAGGTGAAGGAATCTTTTCTTAGCCCTGCTAAAAACCACAAGCCTCCATTTATGAGAGATACATTTGTAGCAGCTAACCAACGATCACAGAGGAGAGGGGAACTTTTTTAAAAACACCAGCCAAGCTGCTGCCTTCCCGATAATGTGAATGGAGGGAGTGTCCAATTTGAAAGGGAGAGTGATTGCTTTGTGATTGCACTGTATCTGTTATTTCACTCAGCTGTAAGCAGGGCAGGTTTACAGGGGCTGGACATGGAGCAGAGATGAAAAGATCCTGTTTCTTCGTGTTGGGGATTTGGGCGGGTTGAGTGAGAACTTCAGCCCGTGTTATCCTCAAGCAAATGGAAACAGCCAGAATGTGCACTTGGTCCTGAATCCAGATTAAAATAGTCCAATCCAGATTTAAAAAGACAAGTGCGAATGCAGCCACACTCCATTTCCTCTGAAGGCTAAAGCAATGAGAAAAAGCTCCACAGGTACTGATTCTGGCTATACACACTGGACTTCTTAGAATCCCTCTGTCACCCCTGGCAGGCATGCTTATAACTTCCCTCCATACCTTCTCACCTTGTGATCATGCCCCTCTTAAAGATACCATTTCAGAGCCCATACCTAAATTTAATTCACCTTCAATCCACCTTAAAAACAAGAGAAAACAGCAGTGAAGTGGCAAAAAGTTTTTCTTCCACAATTTATCCAGCTCAGAAAACTCTCAGTGTGAAGACAGATCAAACAAACTTAGGCATAGCTAGGCCCTTAGACTATAGGTACATTTGATATTTTTTTTTAGCATGAGTCTGGATCTACTTTAGATTTGTATTTTATAAGTAGGTTTAATTTCTGTATGCACAAGTGCTGGCACTGGAGTAATGACAAAAATATGTTTTAGGGAAAACTTCAAAAGAAAGAAAGAAAGAAAGCAGTGATCCGCCGCTTCTGGGGCGAGGGTGAGCCGAAAGGTAGGAGCCCCCGGCTCACCATACTTGGCTCCGAGGACCCAATCATGGCAGGCCAGGGGAGGCCCCCCGGTAGGCATGCTTGCGTTGTGCGGATGCATCCTAAATGGATGTGTTTTCACAAAGCAAGACCCATTAAGCATGCATAATATGTGGTGTGCAAGTAACACCCATTTAGCACACTTTAGTGACGGATAGGTGCGGACACACCTAACCGGAAGTGTGCTAAATGGACCCGCAAATGCGGACGCGCCGCCGGGAAAGTGTCACTAATGCGTGTTGCTGTGCAGACACACCTCACCGGATGTGTCCGAAACAGCCGCGCCAGATGTGTGCTTAATGGGTGTTAAAGGGCCAGTGCGGAAGCACCCTAAGCCTCTTTCCAATCTTGCAGCTCATCCTAAAGAAAATTAAGAGAAGCAGTCCTGCAAAGCAGTGGACAATTTGGTGCTGGTCACAATAACCTAAATGAAAATCTTGAATGAAATAGGCAGTCTCTTTTGCAACCTCAGATTACAGAATCGTCATCCACATGCTGTTTTTTGGCTCCCTTCCATTTGTTTCTATAACATTTATCTCCTCTAGATAATGATGTAAATGCTGGTCATGTCACCTAGTCTTGTCAAGCTACGCTTCATATCCGCCTTATATTTCTCTATTTTTTTTTAAATGACTTGTTTTCAAGCATTGCATTTATTATGTCACAAAAGATGAAAACAAATCATCTATTAACCTGTAACCTTCGGAGCTGCAGAAAGAGACACATTATTTCTCTTTTTTCCCATTCTTTTCCCATTCTTTTCTTTCCTGGTGCTGACATTGTGTGTATGCGTGTGTGTAAGAAGGGGGGGGAATTATGTATGTAGATTTCAGTCCCAAGAGTTCCTGGGCATAACCCAGACAGAGAAGCCCATCAGTTTTTCATTCTGTATGGAGGCCGCTGACAAAGGGATTGTGCAAATGAGCCTTTAAATCCTTAAATAGTCAGCACACAATGCAGGAAAGAATGCGGCTCAGGACAAAGGACAATATTCACAGTTTATCTCAGAGTGATGGATCTGAACTGACGCATGAACATGGGTTTGTTATGGGATGGAGTAGGCCGCAAACCCCTACTGAGAACCCACTGGCCGCAGTCTGTAATGCAAACAGTTAGGCTAAGTCCTTAACAATTAGGGTAAATTGAACTGGCCATTATCTGAACTTCAACTTGTTCTCATGATTGATATGGGAAATGAAAAGTTGTATATATCTCTAGCAAAGATGGCATGCTTTTGGTCTCTTGATGAAAGTTCAAATCTTTCCAGTTTGCAGCCAGGGCTGATCTGGGACCATATTTTATAAAATTGTTGCCAGTTTCATTTGCCATGACCACACTTACTGTCTCCCGAATTATCTGGTGGTGACCTGAGGCTTTAAAGACAGAATGAAACAACTGATCAAAGGAGAATGGTAAAGCTTCCAACTTTGTGCTTGGCCCTCATCAAGTAACAGCAGATGCTGTCACATGCTAGATCCTAAAATGCAAAGCCCTGCAAATATCACTGGGATGATAAGGTGCCTTCATTCCCGGAAGGCTGACTTGAGAAAGTTGTTCCAACATTGCACTGCTGTGTACCGAAGCATTTTCAGATAGGGATGGGAAATGGGTGGCCAAATATTACTAGAGGTTAAATCCTATCATCCTATCTTATTATTGCTGAAAGCCAGTGTTAATGCAGTTAAAGCCCAACAAGCCCCTCGCAGGCTGATGATTCCCATGTCTGCCTAATAATAATTTATATAAGGCAAAGATAGGGAATCTGTACCCCTCTAGTTTTGGTTGGACCTTAGGGTAACATTTGCATGGTCCATTTGAAGGGCATCCAGAATGGATTCAGATGCCAGTGCATTCCATGGGAGGAGTCTTCCCTGGCCTGCTTCTAGGTACAAAAACCACACCTGGGAGTGCTTCATTGGAGGTCACTTTAAAGGAATGTTGCTTGTATTTCTGGGCTGGATCACGATTCTGTTTGCTGCCACAGAGACAGGTGGCAGCGGCAATTTCAAGGCTGTTTCTGGGGCCAGAGAGAAAAGTTCCCAGCCTACAACTTCAATTCCCTGGTCCTGAAGGTAGACTGAGATGGGAGGAGGAGGAGGAGGAGAATTGGCTTTTCTACCCCACTTTTCCCACCCATCTAAGGGAACTCAAAGTGTCTGACAAAGCTTTCAGTTCTTCTCGCCACAACAGAACACCCTATGTGGGACTGTGAGAGCTCAGAAGAGAGTTGATACTAGCCCAAGGTCACCCAGCTGGTTTCATGGAGGAGTGCGGAATCAAACCTGGTACTCCCAGGTTTGACATCTGCTATCCACTTGCCCCATTCCTCAGCAGGAGGAGTTGTTCCAGTATGCAGTGCCACGCTGTGCAGAAATTGTCTAACTTCTTATTTAGTTAATTTTTTTTCTTGGGCACTTTTATCCATAGCAAAGAACCAGACTCATTCACAACTATTTACTGTTAAAATGGAAAGGATAGTTATGAAGCAGTCAGGAATGAGAACATTTAATGTGAGGAAACAGGGGGCCTATTCGCACTTGGCTTTATTCTGGAATATATCCTGGAATAGGGGCCCTTTGTCCACATGCTAGTGCAGGCTACAGCAGCTCCCAGGTGAGGCCTGACAGAGCCTGCATTAGGATACTGATCACAGGCCGCTTTCCTCAGATATACTCCAGAAAAAGGCCAAGTGTGAATAGGCCCTAACATGTGGACAGCAGGCCTTTATTCCAGGATATGTTCCAGAAAAAGGCCAAGTGTAAACAGGCCCTAGGTTAGTATCAAAACCTGCCAGATCTGGGCCCAGTGATCCAAATCTGAGCAAGTAAATACAGAAATTCAACACATCCATGCTGTAGAAGGACTCCTGGTTGCCCTATATATAAGAGGAGTCATGGAAATATTAGGCTATCTCCAAATGGGTTGCTGTAGCTCAGAGATGCTGCAAACTATCTGAAAAGCAGAGGGTCACGGGTTTAAACCACAGCCACTCTGCAAACACACTTTCTTTTCTTGTGTTTGCCAAGAAAGCTTCATAGAGATGCCCATGGAGGCGCCCATGCAGTTAATCATGAGAAATAGTCCCATTTAAGGAGAATATGGGCCTCCTTTCCATGTTGCTGTTGCATTCTAAGGGAGGCCCCTCCCTCTTGTGGTGCATTCCATCCACGCAGGACAGAGCATAGACTGGACCAAAGCAGACTTGCTGACACAAAGTGGGCACTTTGTCTAGTATATCAATAGATGAGTCAGTTTGGTCTTGTGGTTGGAGTGTAAGACTCTTATCTGATAGTACCCCGGTTTGATTCTGCACTCCTACAAGAAGCCAGCTGGGTGGCCTTGGGCTAGTCACAGCTCTCTTTTTGAGCTCTTACAGCCCCACCTACCTCACAGGGTGTCTGTTGTAGGGAGAAGAAGAAAAGGTTTGATAGCCACTTTGAGTCCCCTTAAAATGGGTAAGAAAAGTGAGGTATAAAAGCCAACTCTTCTTCTACTGGCATACGACCAGCAGTAAACCAGCACACATCTCCTTGGTCTGGTACACTATAGGGAAGCCGCGTCACCAGCATGCCTTCTTCTCAAGCATTGGAGCTTTCAAAGTCTGGCTTTGAAACTGTAATGAACTTTGGAGTTGGCACAAGGGCTGGACCACAACAGCCAACCCAGTGCAAACAGCCTTGTTCCATTCCAGATAGATCACTAGGGTGGATCACTCTCATACTGGTACTGGGCAAACTATTTTTCCAGAAAAAAGGCAAGGTAAGTGCAAAAACACCCCAGGAGTCAGATGCGATCTGATGGAATCCAACACAGTAAAACAGGAATGTAAATATATTACACATCAATTATATCTCCGTTAAACTGTTCAAGCATATTTGGTTTTGGCAGCAATGCAGTGATGGCTTTGTAGTGTTTAAGTCATTGGTTTAGTGTGGAAGAATAATATTATATATGATGTTCTGTATGTGCTTGTACTAAGCAATATTGTAGATCAGTGGTAGAGCACTGATTCAGCATGAAGAAAACCCCATGCTCAAACTCTTTCTTAAGAGGGAAGCCATGGCAAACAACTTTTGAGGATGTGTTTTCACAGTTACCAGGAGTGCACCTGATCTTTACCTCCTATTTTAGGGACCTCAGACTGCAGCCCTCCATTCCACTTATACCAGCAGCACTGGAATGCTGGGAGCTGTAGTCCAGGAACCTCCTGGCCTAGGTACAGAGGTAATATAATGTAGTAAGCATATGCAAGTGGAGGAAGACGTCAGGGTTATAGAGGATTTTGAAGGTTGTGAGAATATAGAGCAATAGAAATTTAGTAGGAAAATTTATGGCAGTCCACACTTACCAAATGATTGTGAACTTCCATTAGGAATGTGCACGAATATTCATCACATTTGGATTTTGTACAAATTTGTACATTGACATTCAAATTGAACGTTGGCTACAGTGGAAGATTGACATACAAAGGTGAAGCAAATGCTTTTTTTGCATTTATTCGAGGCTTTGTTATATTCAGACAGGTGGGGAGGCAACAAAACAGCTGCCCAGTCACATCCACAGTGGATTCAGAGCAGATTTAAAGCAGATTCAGAGTGTATTCAAAGTGGATTCAGAGAGGATTCGAAGAGTTCAGAGAGGATTCAAAGTGGATTTGGAGGGGATCTGGAAGGGATTCAGAGGTAAGGCTGGTGGAAGGGATTCAAATTGGAGTCGAGTAGCATTCAAGAAACATTAATAATGGATTCAATTCCTTCCACTTTTCAAGTGGCTCTATTAATTGAATGTGAATTTTGTTTGCAGTGAATCAAACATAAAGAAATATTCATGCATATCCCTAGCTTCCATATATTTGCAATCTGACTTTAAAAAAAAATAAAAATCTTATTTTGGCTAAAAGAGCGAAGCCAACTGTAGTTCCCCCAATTTCCTTGCTAAAATGCATGCCTGTGTAAAGCAGGTAGCACACACATCTCTTGATACTGGGACATGTGATTTCTCATAAAGACCCCCATGAAGGCCACCAGGACAGCCAATGAAGCACAGAGACTTCAAGAAACTCCCTTCAAAGCAGACCCAATGCATTCAAGAATACCCTGCATTCAGGCTGGGTGGATTTCCCTTTTGTCTACAGTCATCAGAGGCAAGTGACATCTTGAACGCCTCAAGAAGATTAAATAGCAAAGCTCAGTCGGAAGCTCAGAAAAAAAAAGGAGAGAAAAGAAAAGGGCCAACTTGGCCATTATGGAACTGGCCCTTTCTTGTCGGTGAAAGAGCTTTCAAGGAGTTCTATGGGGAGAAGGCAGCTCAGATAAAGAATACAATGCTGGCTAGAAAGAGAAAATTCTGAGTGGAACCAGAGGGTGTGGGTTGCACTGAATGAAAGATTAGTGCGGCTTCACAGCAATGAAAAGGGAACCCTAGTCAAGATGAAAATGAGGAATTACTTTTTTTGAGGCTCCAGTTCACTGAGCAACAACAATGCATGATGGGAGGTACTTGACATAACACTCTTCCAGGCCATGTTTGCTCTCCATGTGGGACCCAGAAAAAACAACAACAGTGGCAAACCACAACAAAACACTTTTTAACCCAATAAACACATTCAAATATTGTTTTTTTAATCTAAAACTTTTCAGCTTCTTTAAAAACAAACAAACATAAACTATTGCCTCCTGCTCATACAAGCAATTATCTATTTGGGAAATTAGCCAATGAGACTCCCCACCTTAAACATTTTTACCTCCTTTGAAAGATCTTTAGACATGTGCAAGGGAGGATGTGATAAATACTTCCATGTTGGTAGAAACTAATATAGCACAGAATAATCTGTAGGCCTGAAACAGTCAGGCCCACTGATTCCAAACATAGGAAGGTGTGTGCAGGAGCAGTACTGTCTGCTTGCTGCCCTGGTGAACATACTCTGAGAGCTATTGCTTTTGTATGCACCCAAAGAATGACACTCAAATTGCATCCTTTTGCAGCTGTAGCTGCAATCAGATGTCAGTTACTTATTCTTCTATATTTGGATATTCCAGAATATCTAAATAGAATATGTAACTGATGTCTTCACGCAGTCTTAGGGCAATGTCTTTCCTCTGGCATGGCACCATGAGGTTTTCTTGGTACCACCAACCATTGTCAGCATGTAGAGGTACAGAGGTACATGAGAGGGGTTTATCTGTGATAGTACTCATGCTGAGGAAAGATATCCCTTATGACGTGTGTCTTCCTCATCACTGCACACCTTTGGAGGCATACGCTAGCCTTGGCATCCCCTTTTAGGCACTGTCACCTGGGGCCTATGTGCACTACAGCCTCTAGTGAAGAATTAGTGAATTTCTGGTAAAGAGCATCTGCACATGGAGGACAGTGTTAACAGCAGCCAAGCATGCCCTGGCTCACCAGAAGTTCACTAATTGTTGATTATGTGTGGAGTACAAAATTGTGCTCCCCAACTTAACCAATGTTTATCAGAAACTTACTTGGAGCATCCAGCAGCGCGACCATCTGCACCTCTTCCAGTGCTCCTGGGTCATCTGAAGTGCTGCACAAATGTGCAGGCACCTTGGACAACCATAGACATGACTGCGCATGTGCAGAGCATCAGTGTTGTCAAGGTGATGGAGCTGATGCACACACAGTCACAGAGAGTGCCACAGCCAAAATGGCGGCGCCCAGAAGAGGACTATCCCAAGGATCTAATAAGGTAAGCATTCGATTGTGTGGGGAGGAAACAGCCAAAGTTGACTAGCACTCCAAGTGTGTGCTAGTCAACATTGGTTAATCCCACTCCTTTCCAATCCAGTGGAAAGGAAGAGAAGTATGAAAACACCCCGGTGGTTGAATAAACTCAACTTTCCCTGAAGCCATAAGATATAGGGCAGAGCAAAACTTCAAATAAATAAGTCTTCATTCTGCTGCAGCAAGTCCATACTTCCAGAAGTTAGCATGCTAAAATTACCAACTTGATGTTACACAACATGTAAACTAAAAGCAAGAAATTGATAACAGGGAAGCTATTCATCCAGACCTGCATGTCTCAAACACAAGAAAGTCATGCCTGAGGAGGAGAACCTTGCCATCTCTCCTAGGGGTGGTCTAGTTGTGGCAGCCTAGACCACTCTGTCTCTGGGTGACTCTCCAGCCTGGCTGCGCATGAACATCTTGGAGAAGGTTATTCTTTGTGGGACTGGGGCCTTCAGTCAGCTGCTCTGGACTCCACTCGGCCTCAGCCGCCTCTATATGTGTGTGTTTGTTTTGTCTTGCAATGTTTTTTATGGTGTGCAATATTTATGATGTATTTTTATTATCATGTTTAGTATTTTACATTGTGTATTTTCTATTTGTTGTAAACCGTCTTGGGCAATTTTTCTTTTGGAAAGGTGGTATACAAATAAAATGGAAATGAAACAAAACAATGAAATGTGGTATCCACACCATCAGATCTAATGTTCTTTAAATTTTAAGGTGTTACGTAGGGATGTTGGGATATCTGTTGAGACTTGAAGCTTATCTAGACATACTTACTTATTCCACATTATTTGGATAATCCGGAATAAGGCATGGATAATCTGGAATAAAATGTGTCTGGATGTGCTTTATTCTGGATTATCCAAATATTGTGGAATAACTAAATACTGTCGGGATGAGTCTTTGATTGTATTCCCAAGGATGCTATTGTGAGCGAGACAAGAAGCATTGTTCTGTAATATTAGCTCAGAATAGCATAAGGTGTTGCTTGCTTATTTTTGGAAAACAGTTTAACCCATCCAATTACTAACTGAGCTGAAGGAAGTTCACCCATTAATCAGACACGCGTGGTCCTCCTAACGTGGAGCGCAGCAGTGACATCAGAATGAACTGAATTGTAGTTAGGATTTGAAGGTTAAGCTTACTGCCTGGTAGCACCAGCTGCTCTTAGCTGGGATGTGGTACAATCTGACCATCTGTGTAATTTCTTTATTGCTTCAGAGAAATATGTGGTGTCAGAGCTAAAGTGACAACTTCTCTAATTTTATTAATGATTAGAAGACAGGAAAAAGTAGTCTGTCTCGGAGAACATTATCAGAAAGGTTAATGGGATTGTTCAGACTTGTCTTTGTAAGGACAGATAGGAACACAAATACCAATTAAAACAACATATTCAATTTGGACTGTTGTCATGGCTGGTTAAGCAGTTCAAGTGTTGTTAAAGATACATGGGTCTAAGTTGTACTGAGGTCTTCAGTAACTAAGAAATATCATTTGAAAAAGTAGACATAAATGCATTTGATTGATCAAGTCTCACCCAAGGATGGCAGTGGGAAAGAGAATGGAAGAAAGAGGAGTGGCTGATAATCTTGCCCACTCCATAATTTATGAAGACATTAAATTCAAATCCCATGTGTTCTTGCATTGACTTTACTGTAATCCTGATTGGCTTCATGGACAGTTTCATGGAAACTGGGGATCTCTATGCAGTTTTCTTGGCAATTATACAGAAGTTGTTTGCCATTCTCTACTTCTGAAGAGAGACTGGGTGAAATTTCTTAGCACACCATATATCTAGTTTATTGCCATCAATGAATGCTGCTTGTGGCAGTGATGGGCACAGGGGCACATGAGAGTAGATATCATTTCAGTGCTGCGGACACAGCTGATGGGGATCTTATGACCATGAGGCTCTACCTGATCTTAAATTCTCTTAATCAAGCACCTCCTTCCCCAGGATAGGAACCATAATCATAGTCAGTTCTGAAAGACAATCTGAAGGCAATTTCTAACACAGTGCTAAAAAATTATGGAGGTAATCTTTCTAGTGATCATTTGAAATCTAATTTTTGGACCAACTCCTGAACTCTTTTCTGTACTGGGCCATATTCTGGATTATATCTAGAATGTGGACCTGCCATCTGAGTGATGGTAGAGATGACTGTAGTCTGCATTAGCAAGCAGATCAGGTCCCTATTCTGGGTTAGGGATTGCACAAATATTCATAGGCATTCGAAATCCGATTGAATGTGCTGAATTTTAACATTCAAACTCAAATAGAATGTCCCAAAATTTGAAACTAAACATTCAAATAGAATTTCAAACTTCAGATCTATTTGTTTGAATTATTTGGATTTTCGTATGTGTACGGGTTAGTACACGATGCATACTTGAAGATCTGCATCTTTCCCATATCCATATGCATTTATACAGATTGGTACAGGATGAAACCTGGTTGCATATGGGATAACCATGGGATGCATACTGACTTGTATGATGTGGGAAAGATGTGTACATGCACATACGAATGTTGTTGACATTCATATGTGCAGATTCAAATCAAAAATTCAAACCAATAGATTCGAATTTGGTAAATACAAATTAAGTCTTGTTATATTTGAATTTAAAATATTCTAATCGAATTAGATTTTCAGGTATTCGATTCAATTCAAATAGAATGTCAAAAAAACATTCATGCACATCCCTATTCTGGGTTATAATGCAAGCCAGAGTCAAGTCCCTGACACTGGCCATGAAGAACAAAGTGAAAGATCAACACATTAAATAGTCCTACATAACACCGTTAGAGAATTACACCAAATAGCACCATCACTGTTTCTCATGGGTTTGATAACCTCAAGCTTAATGTATTGGTTAGGAATTATTTGTGGCCCTTCTTCATTATTTGGGCATGAAAAAATGTTTATTTACAAATTACTGCAGAAACTGGTGTTTTCCTTCCTTGCTCTTCCCTACCCTCACCCCCACCCCAAGACTGGTGGTCTCAGAAGCTGTTGGTTTCCAGATTCTCACATCATCCATGAATATTATTATCCATCCCATTTTGGTAGAACCAAAAAGTCTTGAACAAGAAGGGACAACTGTAATTCGTATAAAGTAAAAAAGACTCAGGTAATCAAAGAAAAATAACTCCTTAGGCATTTCCGCACTGAATCGCGTTCGAAACCGAACGCGTTCAGGCGGAAAGCTTAAGCCAGCTTCGGGCGCTTTCCCCGTTCACACACAGACGCTCCGGAACGCGTGTAAACGCGTTCCGGAGCGTCTGGGTGCGAATGGTCAAAGCGCCCGAAGCTGGCTTAGCCGGCAAACGCCGGCCAGGGGCGCGCCGGCGGCCGCGGAGGCAGATCGACAATCAGCTGTTTGAAAAACAGCTGATTGTCAAAGCCGCGCGGCGTCGGAGGCGAGCCGGCAGGCGATCGGGAGACAGAAGCGGCGCGAACGCTTCTTCTCCCGAACGCCTGCGGACGGCTCGTCCGCGTTGGAACGCGTGTAGAGCACTTCGAAGTGCTCTACATTTCGAACGCGAAAAAGCCAGCTGCGGACACGTCGGAACGCAAGGCGCGCGCGGCCAATGCGGATGACGTGTCCACAGCTGGCTTTTTCGCGTTCCATTTTCCCCCGTGCGAAAACGTCTCTTCAGTCAGCAGATTCAATTAATCAGTCTTCAGCTCATTCCTCTGTCTTGTCTTTTCCAGCTGTCTTTCATTGCACGAAGGCACCACTGTGTGCCTCTCGGAATAGATAGGTGCTTATCCACTTTCAGCCTCAGAAGAAATTCTCATTGCTAGTCTCAAGGCAGGGAAGTGTCACCATTCTAGTCTGGGAAATGAAAGGCAATGCTGGCCATTCACTGCATCTTCCACTGTTTGGTTCTTTTGGAAATCCAGAGATCTGACACAGACTCTGCAATGGGTTACTCACTGAAAACAGTCTGGTTTTCATGGGTTCAGGCAGACTTTACTCATACACCCAGACAACTTGTAGGAGATTTAATGGGCTGCCCCTGCCTCCTCCCCAAACTCTATGATATATTATTGGCATTCATGAAAGCCAGTCAGCTCATTCAAAGATAGCATGAATGGCAAATATCAAATATAAATCAGCATGCCAAATAAGTACTGTTGTTATTCAGGTCAGGTGTTAAGTCGTTAAGTCTTCTGTCTTCCACTGTCTCCCAAAGTTTGCCCAAGACCATGTTCATTGCTTCCATGACACTATTCGTCTCACTCTCTGCCATCTCCTTCTTCTTTTGCCTTCAGTCTTTCTCAGCATCAGGATCTTTTCCAATGAGTCCTGTCTTCTCATTTTGTGGCCAAAGTATTTAGGTTTCACTATTTGTCCTTCCAATGAACTGTCAAGGTTGATTTCCTTTAGCATATAGACTAGTTTAAGTTTATTACAGCCCAAGGATCTCTCAAAAGGCTTTTGCAAGAGCACCATTTGAAAGTGTTGATTCTTTGACACTCAGACTTCCTTATGGTCCAATTCTCACAGTCATACATTAAAAGCCAATTTGCACTTTGGCGCATAGTCAATAATAGGGTAACATCTGTGCACTTGCAGGAGGCATTTAGAACCCAGAAATACTTCTTGCCTTACTAGATGTTGCCCTATTGTTGACTAGTGGTAGTGCATGAAATCGTGCATCACACACATCTCAACCCTATCCAGAGGCTTACTTGTAGCATCTCTGCCCCCTCTCTCCTCATTGGCAGCCGGATTATCATCAGCTCACCCCTATGCCGCATCCCACCTCCTTTGGGACACGGACAGCCAGGACTGGGGTGGGAGGCACGGAAACAAGTTAAAATAAATCTTCATTCATAAAAATAACTTTAAATTTTTTTAAAAAAAAACATCGAAAGCCACTATGAGGTTTAGCGACAGTAGGCACTTCAGCAGTTGTGCACACCTCTGCTCCACTGGGGACCACGAGAATGGCCGTAAAGTGAAAATCAAGCCTTTATTTATGATCACCTTGCATCCTCCCCTCCCTTAGCGGCATGGACAGCCAGGACTGGGGTGGGAGGCACGGAAACAAATTAAAATAAAGCTTCGTTCATAAAAATAACTTTAATTTTTTTAAAAAAAATGTCAAAAGTCACTACAAGGTTTAGCAGCAGTAGACCCTTGAGCAGTTGTGCGCACCTCCACTCCACTGGGGACCATGAGAAGAGCCGTAAACTGAAAATCAAGCCTTTATTTATGATCGCCTTGCAGATCGAGGAAAAGCCATTATGCAGCCTGCCTTGGCATTCTTGAAATGAGGTTAGAATTACCTCTGTGGAAATGACAGAAAATTAAAAAACCAAGCCATTCTCCAGACTGCCTTTGCGATCAGCATTTTTAAAAGTCAGCGGCCACAATCTTCAATGGACTGGGCAGGGACAGCAATGATGTGAGCATAAATCTCCTCCCCGTTAGCCTGCTAGTGTCCCCATGTGTGTTCCTGGCTCGCTAAGCAATGCATACTGGTCCCCCAAAGCATGCCGATGCTTGTTTTTTCAGGTATCAAATTTGGCACCCTTCTGGCACAGTTTGGGAAGGGTTGGCATGCTTTTTGTGGACCAAATCCAAAACCCATGGGGACGGACAGCGCCAATCCCGTGCTCGGAACCGTACCAAACTTGCATAGGGACAGGGCCTATGTGTTTCTTGAATCGCCAGAATAAAAGTTAGGTTTGCTCAATAGTAATTACAGCTCTGCTGGTAACTCTTAATTTACTCTCAGCTTTGTCTTTAAAAACACTCAAGGCAGCATATAGCAATAATTAAAATGCAGCTCATAAAACCCAGAGATATGAGGGAGAAATAACAAACAGCCTCATTTAATTTATTTAGGTCTTTCGGAAATCAGTGTGAATCCGTCATCATTTAAGCCCAACCAGTCCCAATGGGACCTAAATGCAAACAGCTTAGAAATCCTATAACTGAATGAGTGCAGGGCTATTTGTTTCTGCCTATGATTGAGTAAGAGCAACTCTGTAACTTGGATCAAACCAAGGTAGTTAGTAATTTGGTAGGCCAAATACAAACCAAGTTCCTCAGAGCACCCTGTTATCTTGATACATTTTTCTCCTTTTCTTGAAATGCTTGCTGTGATATATATTTTGAATCAGCTTTGGTTGCACTTAGCTCCTGTTGGAGGAAGAGAACTACAGTATAATAAATCTAAAACCTTTGTAAAATCTAGTCCAATGAAACATCCAGCACCATGGCCAGATCCTTCACTGGCTGCCGCTATCTCTGGCCCTGGTCACACAAGACAGCCTATTCATTAATTCAATCTGAGGTCATACCAGTGCTGGTCAGACCTAGATCATTATAGGTCATCCTCAGGCTGTCCTCTCCTTGGGCCGCATCAGTCACACTTTTCTCCGAGATTGACCTGAGCCTCCTCTTGGCTCTCCACCCTTTTCCTGCATCAAATCTATCTCCTTTTTGATTGGATGGCATTCCATCAAGGAAGGTGAAGGTGTTTGTTTGCAGTTCTTTTTTCAGCATGCTCTCCCACCTCCACAGACTCCCTTCTTTTTTTTTCTCTGTGCAATTTCTTCTCCGTGAAATTAATTTTAAAAATAATACTAATAAATTTGTGTAAAAATACTAGATAGAGGAATCATAAACATAAACTGAGGAGAGAAGAGGAGGTGCCTCACGAGCTCCATGCATGCTGATTGGCTGAAGGAAAGACTGGACCCCACCCACCACAGCACAGTTCAGCCTCCTTTAGCCTGTCCCCCCACTCTTTGGGGAAGCAAAGTCATCCTGGGATGCAAAGACAGGCTAAGTCCTCCTCAGTCCTGTAAAAATGATACTACGATTAAGATGATCTAATTGGCGTAGGCCAGCCTGGAAAATGAATTAAATTAAAATAATGTGAATAACACAACCTGAAGCCAACCTGAAGTTATCCTAAACTACTTGTGTGACCAGGGCCTCAGTGTCCCAGTTTTAGTCCTTGGTAACTGTCTTAGGACCTGGAAATCTTCCTGACCAAATAGCTGCCAGTGTGTCTGTAGATCAGTGGTAAAGCAAACTGCCTGAAAAGCTGAGGGTGGCTGGTTCAATTCCCAGATTCTCCATGGAAGTAGGCAATGGAAAACCACTTCTGAAACTCTGCGCCCCCCAAAAAACACTTGCCTAGAGGGGCTCATGCAGTCATGACTCAAAGTATCTCCTGACATAAGTAAAAAATGCAGAACTTATGTTTACTTCAAAGTAAAGATGCTCCTCCACAGTGAGAATGCATCATCCACACATTCTCCCAATACTTCAAAGCAGCAGGGAGGACTCTTCTGGCCATGTGACCAGTATTCATCTTGTCTGGAGGGAAGTGCTACCCAACACAAAATATAAGGCAGCACCCTATGTTATTTAGGAAAGGGCACAGAGGTTATACTAAATTAACCAAACCAAAGGTACTCCTGCCTACTTCAATATAAACAGTCCTAACCTGTTTTAAAGCTGTACATTTTATACTGTTACATTATTTTACTGGTAAAAATAAGCTTTTTCAATGGGGAAAGAAGCTGCAAAAATATTTGGCCACAAATATGATAGTTTGAACATTCAAATGAGTGATTAAATGATAAAATGAATTTTTGGAGATTTGTTTCAATTGTGAATCGAATGTGAATTTTCCATTCATGCATATAGTCTTGTTAAAATAAGGCTGAGTTCCCATTGTGCTGGCAGGAGCATACTGAGCCATTAGAGTGGGAAGCTTTCATATCCATTCATTATATGGGTGCCCATATGTTTCAGTATACTTTTAAGATTTCTTCTTATTATTACAAAATTGGAGTTTGGTTACCTTCTCCCTATCTATGCCATCACAGGGGTTGGGAATCAGATAGAGGAAACTAGTAATTGAAACCTCTTTTCTTCTTTTGTTCCTTAAATTCTAGCTGAAAGAGTCTTTTGTTTATTACGTGGCAGGCAGGAAATTATTCTTAATCAGAGCAAAAAAGGATCAGATTTCTAGGAACAAGGTTGGTTTCTTTCACTTAGGAGTTCAGTGATCCAAGTGTGCATGCTGTGTTGCTTGTGGTGAAAGGTACTTGAATGTCACCAAGTTTAGAATGGAGCAGAAGGTTTCTGTGGAAGCTTTGTGAGTAGGGATGCTCTGTCCTTCAATGTAAGGAACCTTCATAAATAAAATATTTATTTAACACAAACTGTAGACTCAATGACAACTGCCACAGGTATGACATCCCAGCCTAACTCCAAAGGCTTCAGAGGTGCAGGTCACGAAATTACCTGGTGACTCTGAAATGGTCCTAGAATTGAGCAATGGTCCAGTACCTGGTAAATGTTATCAGGCTCTGAAATGGGACCTGTGATGATCTTGCAACTACTCTTTCTCCATATGGTGATTTGGATGGGGCTCAGCACAGGCTGGTAGGAAGGCCACTTTAAAATGATCTCTCATTGGAGTGGGCAGGGCAGTGGGTCCATGTGGCCACCATAGTCCTCAGAAAGCATGACCTCCTGAGGGATGTCTTGGTTATAGCTGGTGTGGCTGATGATCTTGTGGCAAAATGGACCAACCCAGCCAGGTGCAAGTCTGCCAACAATTCTGGCTGTGCAAAGAAATATCTCTTTGAGGAGGCATAGCATTAAGCACATCGGGGCTGCTTCTGCATCACACATCTTGGCATACAGTCATGTGGAGACCATTGTCTGACCCAAATCAAGTGACTGGGGCCTGGAACAGGAGATGTTCTGGTGAGTGCACTATCAACTGGCTACCGTCCCCGCTTTTGGGTCTGTGTGGTGGTGGCTGGAGCAGCCCAAGGCCAAGGAACACTTGGAAGACAACTTCAAAATGGTCTCTCATTGGCAGGTTCCCTGACCCTATGGGCCTTGTGGAAGTTGGCTGAAAAGTTTTACTGTGCTTCTTATCCTATCCAGGTGTTAACCAAGAAGTGTCTATGGAGAACGACCTTTCAGCTGAAATGTCAACAACAAAGCACACTACTATTTTTATTCATAGCATTCACTCTGTTTGGAGAATCTGGGAAAAGCATCCTATGGCACTGGCAGCTGAAAGCAATCAGTCATCACCACTGCACTCAGTTTCCCATAATTTTGGCCTCAAACTGAAGACGCTGAGGGATTCTCATGGGCCATATTCACTCAGTGGTTAGATGTCCATGCCACACAGCACAAGGATCTCCCAGAACTGTAAAGGAGATTACTCTTCTTTCTGATATGGAAGAATGTCTTTTCTTCTCAGAGGATTTTTGCTAACTCTGCAATGTGGCATCCTGAGCAAGCTGTTTTTACTTGCAGTCCAATGGCAAAGGTGGGAATTACACAACCAAATGGAGCTTCTGTGCTCCCTAAAACATGTACTTGGGCAGAAGTTGCCTCCTCGTTCTGGAGTTGGTGGCAACAATCCTGAGCTTCTGTCCTTTACATGGGTTGGCACCAACCTCCCCACGCTGGCATCCAGGAATTCCCACTCAGCAGTTGGATTCTTATATGCAGCACTATGCAGTACTGATCTCTTCAAGGAAAATGCAATCCAGGTGTCTTCTGGATTCCAACCTGGGAGGCAAATACCTACGTAGCAGAAGTAGATGCTGGAGAGTCCTTCATGGTTCAGAGGAAAGAAAGAAGGGCCCATGATGAAACACAGACAGTTTTTGCATTGTCCATTTGGACCATGCCTCCTTCACTTACTGCAGTGGTTCTTGGGAGGCATATCTTGAGGCATATATTCAACTGGGCATGGGATATCTATAGGAACACCTCCTTCCATATCAACTTGCCCTTGCCTTAAGATCTGTAGGGGAGGTCCTCCTGGTTGGACTACTACCCTCAGCAGCAAAAAGGGTGGGCACCTGGGATAGGGCCTTTTCAGTGATGGCCCCCACTGCATCAGGTACCTTTACTTTACATGTTTAGGAAGGCAGTGAAGATGAGCCTCTTTGCCCTGGCCTTTGACTAAATGGGGAAACAGCTTTTTCAGACACTTTTATTGTTTTAGTATGTTCATATTTTAACATGTTGTTACCCACCCTGAGACGTTCAGGTATAGGGTGGAACAAACAAACAAATGTATGCATGGGGCATGCGACTGTAGCAATTGCATCACTACCATGCACAAAAAGCACACCCAGAGTGGTCCCTATGAAGACCATTTTAAAGTCATCTCTCTCATGTTTCCAGATCATGGTCACTCCAGATATTATCATGCAGACAGGCAGTGGTGGCTGAAACAGCAATGTTGCAAATGGAGCCCAGCACCATTTGCTGGGGCCTGGAAACGGCCCAGTTTGAAGGCCATTTCTGGATATGCTGCTAAAATTCCATCAGTCTGCAACTATGGAAGCTGGACACCTCTTATTTTTCTAGCCTCTCCCTTTTCTTTTGGCAGGTGCTGTATTTTGCTGGCTACAGCAAAAAAATGTGTGGGGTGGGAGTAAGTAAGTGGAGTAAGTAAGTGGATTAGAGACCATCATGGGATGGATGGGAAGATCTAAACCACCCCCTCCCCAGTTATTAGAATGAGCTGTAGGTTGGTCATATCCACCATTGGCTCAGTCACTCCTGACATGAAGCCCTAGGGGATTGAGAAGGGTGAATGACAACAAAGCAATACAAGTCTTCTCCTCTCCCTTCCCTTTCTAATAGCTGGTATCAGTAGCTGGGATGGAGGGACATCTCCCTGGCATTTCAATAAGGTGTACAGTGTGCCTCTCATTATGTTTTCAAAGGCATCTGGTGCTAACTGCATGTTGCTGGCAAACTGCCTAATAGTATATCAGGACGTGGAGTGCTGGCAGTAAGTGACTTTCTTCCTTTGTTTTCTTTTGCTTATTAGTTAACCCAGGGGTGCTGCTAGGGGGACCTCTAAGCTTTTAGAAGCCAAGGTTTTCGTATTTGACAGGAATGGTTTGTTGCATTGTGAATTTTCATTCATTAACAGCTGAGATAATGAGGTAGGCCCCTTCCATGGTGGGCCGTATTTCAGAATTTATTCCAGAAAATGTACCTAGTGAGGACTATGGTGGATACCAACCCCAAATCATGCTTTGCCCACATTTGATGAAGGTTGAAACAGCAAGGGCACTCAAAATGGCACCTGAGTCTGATACAGCTGTAGACCTCAACATCACGGTCTACAACTGTTCCAGGGCCAGTGTGCTGGACTATGGAGGCATGCAGACATTATGGTCCTATGATCCAGTGAACTACAAGTGACACATTTTGGCAGTTTTCCAGGAAGTGCTGCCAGAAGTGGATCCACTCCAAGAGTGGCCTGGCTAGAAACTCTCTGAGGGCTCTTTGAAGGCAGAAGCCTATTCACACTTTGGCTGGTAGTCAACAATGAGTGAACTTCTGGTAAAGAGCATCTGCGTGTGGAGTAGGCTGTTACAGCCTCCAAGCATGCCCTGACTTCCCAGAAGTTCACTAATTGTTGATTAGGTGTAGAGCACTAAATCATGCTCCACACCTTTACCAATGTTGACCGAAAGCTTACCTGAAGCATCCATTGGCATGACCATTTGCTCTTCCTCCAGTTCCCCATGGTCAGTGGGTGGGGGAGGCACTGGACAGTGCAGGTGCAGTGGCATTGGTGACCACCAATCCCCAGGAGTGGCATCTGGTCATTGAGTCATGACAGGGGCATTTTGACCAGTAACTGAGTAGTGAGCACTGCATGTTCAATCATGGGCACTGATGTGATCGACTGCCACATGTCCCTCTGCTCGAACACACCCCTCTGCAATGGAATGGCCAATTGCGGCAGTGAGGAAGTGGAAGTTCCAGCTTCAGATGAAGTGGCACAGGTTGGTAAATGAGAGGGCCATTCACGCTTCTGGCTGATAATGGATGCTTTGGGGGAGCTCTCCTCATGACAAATGCAAATGGTCCCCCTTTACCAGAAGTTTACCAGCCCTAGTTCATGGCAGCCTAATCAGCTAAGTGCAGAAAGGACCCAGAAGTGGAGCAAGTCTAAAGCCCTTTCACATAGGCCTGTGAATGGTTCATACACTGGACAGGAGGTCTCAGCATCCACTAGTATCCTTTGTCTGCATTAGAACGAGCAATAGAGCAGAATATGACACCAAAATGGTGCTGTATTCCAGTAGGCTTATTAAAAGCAGTCCACAAATGGACTACTGTTGATCTATCAGTCTTTGAAGCTGGGACCAGATTTCAATCCTGGCACACCAGGACTGGGTTGGTGCAGGCTGTCTGACTATCGGTAGCCCTTTCGAGCATAGCTCGAGATAGCATGCACCATGAGAATATGGCCTAAAGTGGTTCAGCTGCAACACTGATAGAACGGTACAAATCTAATAACTGGATGGATCCAAAGAAGAGAAAGAATGGAGAGAGAGAAAATGAGTGCCACAATTTGAATATTCCATTTGAAGCAATTATTTTTAATTTATACAGCTTAAGATTTCTATGCCTGATATTGAAGAAATCTTAGTGACTCAATAATACTCAAGATAAACTTGCCCAAGTCATCAAGGGGGTCCAGTAGGCCTAGTCTACAAAAGCTTTCTCTCTTGCTTACTGATCCAGACTAACATGCCTACTTCTTTGAATCTTGCCCTAGTGACTGCGGATCAAAAGGCCTTTCATTATTTGGTCAACTTTGATTGACAACTCTTGCCTAGTAGGCTTGTTCTGTTCCTTAATAGCTAGTCTTACAGCCAGGCAAACAACCAGATAAGAGCAGAGAGCCATTCTGCAAGCAATCTTTCTCCTGCCCGCCCATGCTTAATGCCGTTCAAACAGCCCAGTCTGCAAAAACTGCATAGTGGTAACGATCAAATAAGCTCAGGGGAAATTAAAGAAATCCTGCCTCAGAAATGAATAGTTGGAGTGGAGTAGCCTGAGTTACAAAAGGTGCATAAACAGCTTTTTTTATCTTGTAGAACATCTATGCCCAGCCTTGGCATGGAAGCAATGCAAGAATGGGAAGGGGGATGTAGGGATCTTCTCTCAACTTCTGTCCCTGTAACTGTACAGCAGGTCCCTAAGAACTATGGCCACCTCCAGATGGTGGCAGGATATTATGCTAGGAAGTGATCATGCAAACTATTACTCTCCCACCATTACTGCCTCCTGGGAGACATACAGGGTCAACAGGAGTCCTTGCCTCACAAAGAGGCATGGGGCAGCACCTGATTGGCTTTTCTGTGACTTTGTGTGTTTAAAGTCACATGTCCATCTGAGCATCTGATGTCCAGAATGGTTGAATGGATGTGTTGCCACCACCATGTGTGTGCAGTTGATGGAGTAACAATCACTGCTCTGTCCCAAAGTTGAGAGTTGAGGTAGAGCTATTACTGGAAAGCACACAACAAGAGCTGGGTTTTCCATATCTATCTATCTATCTATCTATCTATCTATCTATCTATCATCTATCTATCTATCTATCTATCTATCTATCTATCTATCTATCTATCTATCTATCTATCTATCTATCTATCTATCTATCTATCTATCTATCTATCTATCTATCTATCTATCTATCCATCTATCTATCTATCTATGTTGTTGTTGTGGGAAAGTGGGGCTATGGTGGTATCCCCACAGATACATATTGCAACCTCAACATAGTAGTGCCATATTGGCACTATATTCCACCTGCCTGGGCAAGGCCTGTAACTTGGCGAATTAAAGATATAGACGCTTCTATGCAGGCATGCTGGATTTTGTGCCTGTCCTGATCTCAGCTCTAAAAGGTGAACAGTGGCATGCTGGGCACATGATACACCTCTCAATACAACAACACCTGGTAATCAACATGGAGCCTGTAGAACAACTTAATTTAATTATTACATTGTTACATATGATCCCCTCCTAATTAATGTATGTGAATTAGGTCTTTAGGCCTGTTCGTAAGGATTTTCTTTACAGTTGGACCCCCATATCCACTGATGGTTTCAGTTTCCTGTGGTGAGCAGATCAGCCCCACTCCTCACGGGCACCATTAGACCTACGTTAAGCTCTTCCAAGGCCTGGGTACAGGCAGGAAATAGCCCAAAATGGCACTCAATTTCCCATAATGCCATTGAAAGCTATTATCTGTGGATTTACATTATCCACAGTAGGGCTTAAAACATATCCCTCACAATTATGGGGGTCCGACTGTATAAACCACATTTACCATTGTACAATATGTCTCTCATCCAGCAGGCAGAAATCCTATCCTCTTGGGAGTGAGAAAAATTTTTCAGAACTATTTTTTTCAGCTTCTGTAGCCTATGGTAGAGGCAAGTGGGTTTTTTAGACTGGGCTTTATGCACAGCACCCATAATATTGTATATTATGCAACTTATATTTTTTATTAGAAACAAATTGAACTGGTGATAAATAAGGGCGCATCCCCATTAAAAGCTTAATCCAGTTTCCTTAAACCAAAATAATAGAACCGGATGCAAACGCGAATTTGCCTGTTCCCATTACTTTTAACTTAATCTCGTTGGATCCGGATTCTGAGGATCCTACGTGGGGTACGTGACTCAAGGTGGGACTCAAGTGGCTACTTTTTCAAAGCCGCTTTTCGGGGCTGCCCTGCCCTCTTCCTCCTGGCATGGACGCGCCACCCATAAGGGACCCCTTCACGGAGCCTAACTGGGTGGCTGCCGCTTCCATGGATGGAGGAAAAATGGCTGTGGGCAGCCAGCAATTCTTTCCCCTCCTCTCCCCATTGCTCAGGGCATACAGCAGCAGCGGCAAGTAAAGCCCATTTGCTTTAAACATTCACACAGAACCTCAGCTGCTTTCCTCCCTTTCACTTTCTAAAGGTCAGAACTTTTAGAATTGCGCAAAATTGCAACATCGTTATTCCAACCATCAAAGTGTGAAGTGGTTCCATCGCTACAGTGTAGTGATCGCTGTTAAGTGAATTTTTACACTGAAATCACTGTCTTTGGAAGCAAGCTATTGGGAGAGGGAAACCCTAATCATGGATTCTCATTCCTTAAAAGGGTACTGTCCACACAGTAAAAAATGTAAAATGTTTCAAGCACACGATCTGGAGTGAGACCTGTTGAAATCAGGATTGAGATTCACCACGCTTTGGGGTGATTTAACACGGGGAAAGCGTATTAAGCCAAACTGCCATGCGGACTCCGCGGATTGAAAATGTTTTGAATCCAAGATAAGGTTGCCGTGAAGACACGGCCTAAGAGTATGTCATTGATAAAATCAAAATCAAATCAAATCCCAGGATACTTTTAGCCAAAGTATACATGGAAATCTTTGCTCCTCGAACTCCAAAACAATAATTTCAGGCCCATATGTCTTCAGTTGTTTTTTTCTTTCTTTAAAAGGGTCCCTGCACTGCCTATTGTCTCAGCATATTGAATACACCCTATCAACGTTGCTAGGTATGTCATGTTCTCAAGTCTCTACAACCCTGAGTTGTAAAGAGCTAATGAACCCATTCCCATTCAGAATAGACTCAGAAGTAAAGCAATTAATTTAGCAACCATTTATTTTACCTTCAAGCCAAATTAAATTAATTACCTTTGAGCCTGTTCTGCACTAGGCAGTTTCACAATCTGTATGATATAATTGAGGGAAAAGGTCTAGGAGCTTCCATATCTTGAACTCATTTTGAGCAGTAACCCTTATCTGCTCCCATCTCTTTCCAGGCTACACAGTGGTAATAACAGGAAGGACATATAATGTGGCACCCTTCTATGTCTAGTATGCTCACCTATGTACTATTTTAAAAGGAGAGAACTCATCAGAACATGGGGTAGAAGATGTGCAGGTTTGTATCTGCTGTTCTGGCCCTAATTATTGCTGAGGTCTGCTCCTCCCAATGTTCTTTATCTGTAGACTTTTTGGTTTTTTGACTGGGATATTTCTCAAATGAATGGTGCCTTCCTTCCAACACTCAAATGGGCTCCAACATTTCTCAAAAACAAGCTACAGCACTAGTAAGGACTTAGACCAACTTTCACCAATATTGCAACGTCTATCATCCCTAGTAACTGCCCAGGGTGATTTGGGTTAATGAAGTACTAGGGAGGGCATCTAGAGGGTAAAATGGTGTTTTTTGTTTTTGTTTTCATTACGCACATTGCTGCACATTGTATTGGGCTAATCATGGGTTGGATGGAGCAGTCCAGCCCAGGATCAGAGGGGTGACTGGTGGCCTGGCCCAACATTGGAGGTTAGGAAGGAAAGTTCCCAGTCTCCAAAGTTGTCAGCTGGGGATGTTTAAGCCAGGAACCTAGAAATGATACACTTCCAGGGGCATTTCCAAGAGCCTTATAAAATAGCACTGGACTGCTCACATAGGGTAGAACAGTCCAGGTGCTTGATGTTGACTGCACCAAGTATCAGGGTCAGTCTACCACTGAGCAACAAGTGGAGGACCACCCCAAAGTGACCTTCTGTTGGAGCAAACTTTAGTGCCATTTTTTTACTGGGACCCATCCCAATGGCTTGTTCAGTGTAGACACAGTCTTACATAGGAGGCACATTCTTCTGATAGTGTAGATGAGATGTTCCATGTGGTTGCTGGCCTAATCCTGGCAAAGTTATGTGTATCCTGGCAAGGTTGCCAAAGCCTACTCCAGGGCGCCTCCAGACACAGATTAAACCCCACAATTCTTCAGGAACTATATTGGGAATGCCACAAAACTAACCCCTGGCTTGGGTTAGTTGATTGAAAATCCGATATATTGATATTATGGAAAATCTGTCAACAATGACAGGTTTTCAGTAATACAGATTACTTACCTCCTTCTTCTGGTTCCTTCTATCACTGTTCCTGTTCCAAATAGTCAGATGCTAGCAAAATGTGTAGGGGTGGGGGAGAGAAGCAGGTGAGTGCTTTGCTAGCAACTGGGTATTTCAAACAGGAACAGTAAGGTTAGGAGCTGACAGACTTAGGTAAGAAGCCAGGATTCCCTCTTGATATTTGACAGGGTTGGCAAGAGGCAATTGCAGGCTCTAAAGAAGATTCTCCAATTCCTTCTTGCTGTCTGGAGGCAATCCTGGACAATCTCACCTTAAACATACAGGCAACATTCTAGATGGACAGAATCAGTGAAAGTGACAATAATGTTCCCATCCTACCTCCAGGTCCACATTAAAGGTCTTTGCATGTGCATTTGCTGTGTGAGCCAGTTTGGTCTAGCGGTTAGGGAGCCGGACTCTTATCTGGGAATACCGTGTTCAATTCTGCCCTCCCCCATGAAGCCAGCTGGGTGACCTTGGGCTAGTCACAGCTCTCTTCTGAGCTCTCACAGCCCCACCTACCTCACAGGGTGTTCTGTTGTGGGGAGAAGAACAGAAAAGCTTTGTCAGCCACTTTGAGTCCCCTTAAATAGGTGAGAAAAGTGAGGTAGAAAAGCCAATTCTTCTTCTTCTTCTTTTTAATGTGATTCAAGTCACCAGTGTGTGGATGCTACCACCCTTTAAATGTCCTTCCTTCCTTCCTTCCTTCCTTCCTTCCTTCCTTCCTTCCTTCCTTCCTTCCTTCCTTCCTTCCTTCCTTCCTTCCTTCCTTCCTTCCACTGTGTGTAGATGCAGCCTAGACTAGCAAACCTAGGGAGGGACCCCAGGCATACAAGTTGACAGTCCTTCACAATTTTGCCATGCCGATCACTTTTTGACAAAATTTCTCTGCCACCCTGACTTGTGCCAGATAGCAGCCGATCCCTCCATGTTCCCTACGGTTTGGTCTTTCCAAGTTTCCCCAGAACAACAATAGTAAAACCAGTTTTTTCCAATGCACTGGATACTTAAAAGCAATTCTCCTTATGCCTGTTTTGTTTTTCGTTTTTTTAAAAAACCCTCAATTTTACATAAGAACAATTTTAATTAATTGCTAAATGTTAAGAAGAACAACGGGGCTGGGGGGGGGAGAGAGAATGAAGATTTTTTGTTTCTTAGGAATGCTAAGCCGTATATAAGCTCTAGGCTTTGTTTTTTAGCCTGTCATTCTAAAGGAGGTGAGGATGGATTATAATTGCACTGTGGAGCCTGAACAGAGAACCCCTGTAGGTAGAGCAGGCCTTTCAATCTTCTGATCAACAGAGCTGAAACAAAAATGCAGGAGGCTGTGTTCCCACGTTCTTTGAGAGTTTCCTGCTGCAGAAAGGATCCTTTTAAGCTCCTGCCCCCCCAAGTCCTTATGCTTTCATTATGCTAGTGAAATAATGAATAATTTGCCTCCTCTACTCTTTGATATGCATGGTCAGATATTATTGGGTAAGTAGCTAGTTGGACCTTCTTATAACCTTAATCCAGTTCGCACTAATAAAATAACTTTGCAGAGAGTTCTTGGGAAGCAATTATTTTTCCTGACGACAATGACGATGAAAAAGTCCCTAATAGACAGAGGCAGACAGGTCATCTTAATTTTCCATTGGCTACAACCCAAACAATATGTGAACTTTTCACAGGGCAAGAGCTCTTTTCCTTTCGGTTATGCTCTAAGCAGTTTCCATCATTTTAGGTTAGAGTGAGTTGCCTTGCTCAAGTAGGCGTGTTCCTACCAGCTGATATTTCCAATATAGATTTGAAAAAAACTATTCTAAGCCTACTTGATGTAATACAAATTAGGAATGAGATCCAGCCTATTTCATTTATAGCATCAGGTGCTTAAAGGATTCCCTCTAAAGTTCCTGGAACTAAGGCACGCTTACTTTAGCTGTGATTGTACCCGCTGAATAACTTAATCCTCTGTAACTTCTCCTTAGAAGCACCAATTGACTTTTAAATACTGACATTCATACTAACATTATCAAAATTCATGATTCATGATTAGGAATCTGCAGAAGGACTTGCCCATTCATGAATTAACACAAGATTTTGAGTTTTGCAGACATGGATTTCTGAGATTTTGGACTGCCTCCTTTTTATGGTTTGTTGGTGGCTGGAGAAAGTGTGATGGGCAGGTTTTGCAAATTCTGAGAGTTTTGGGGTGCCGCTTGCCTGATGTTTTTTGTGTGAGAATTTCTCCTTTCCTGTCCCTATATCTGATAATCTTTACTGCTGAGGTGTTTTGAAAGACAAGATATCTTGCAGTTTTAGTACTAGGGTGATGCACAAATGAGTTTTTTTTGGCATTTGATTCATAACGAATCGAATGTTAGAAGATTCATATTCATTCGAATAGATCCCCTTTGAATTTATTATTCTATTAGATATGAATGTATTTGTACAAATATCTGATACAAATGCATACAAATCCTGCATATGGATCCTATACAAATGCATACATATTGGATACATATCCTATACCAGGGCACAGGTATCGGATATGTATCGGATAGGTATCCTATACTAACGCATACGTATTAATACGTATCTGAAAGGTATCCCCAGTTTAACGACTGTACAAACTATTCATATGAATGTTCCAAAACATTTGTATTCATACGAAAATGTACAAATGGCACAACATTTGATTCGTGTAGGAATGTCTGAATTTCTACAAATTTGTACAAATAACAAATGTTACAAATATTTGTGCCCATCTCTATACAGTACCTCATTTTTGTATCGTCTGGACAGTTGGCAACTCTTGAGGTCTGGATCAGATTTAACATTTGGCAACCCTGGAGGTACTTCAGAGATCTTGGACAATGGGAAACTTCCATAGTTCAGCTAAGATTTGAAATTTGGCTCCCTTGGAGGCACTTCTGAAATTCCACATAGACAGTGGTTCTGTGGTCTCGTAAAGATGGTGTGGATTCTCCAGAGACTCTGTAAGACTGGGTCTGTGGTTGTGGTAGAATTCAGTATCATAAAGGGCAAGCAGAGTTAATACTCTCTTTTTTCCTTTCCCTTGCACTCCTCTGATGGTGGTTTCTCTAACCCTCAAATTCCTATGCACATAATGATCTAAACTTCATTCATAATAAAGAATTATAATAATATATAACTTGTATTCTAAAAAGAAATTCATTCGTTCATTTGTTCGTTCATTTGTAAATGAAGATTTGTGATGGTGCATTGTTTTATTACTACTAGATATAGAGCTCTAACTGCAGAAAAGTTCCTTATCTTTGCTTAGCCCTGAGAAGAGAATAGGGTTGTTACTATAAAATATACTTCCAGAAAAATAATTATTTAGTAGGGATCAGAGGTTCTTTCTGCACTTAGCAGCAGTGGGATAGTTAGTATCCCACTATAGTTAAGTTCAGGGGCAGTGGCTGACATTTGCACTATGAGCACCAGTACCACCCCAATTTATATACCAGCCCTTGAAGCATGAACTATTCTGGACTACTCACATCAGTCCAGGCAATGTCTGGTGTTTATGACATGGCACATACTGTAGCTGCACAGCTGTAGCTGTACTGGGCCCCTGCAGGGTTCACACAATGAAGTAGTGCAAACGTTGCATATGGGATTTTACTGGGAACATCCTAGACCATGATCACACCTGGATGATCTAAGTCATCCTGTTAAGAAATTGAACTGAAGCTGTCCTAATCCTGTTCACGCTCAATCCCCGATAATCAGTCCTCAAATCATCCTCAATTTGGGTTGCTATGCTCACACCTTTTATGTTATCTCCCCGAGTCTCCTTTACATGACTCTTTAGTTCTTTAGTTCTTTATTTATTATATTAACACCACCTGCGTTCTGATAGGATAAAGTTCTGTCAATCAATAGTGGTGATGGGGTGTGTTTGGAGTTGCGTAGTGCTGGGGGCAAACTCAGGGTACTGTTGGGGTAAGAGGACTGCACCCCCATACAGATGCAGCTGAGGCATATCCCAGCCAGCATGCACTTCCACCTGTGAGGCCATTCTGGTAGAAAAAGGAGAGGCTGTAAGCTGTTGTTCGCCCTCAAGATATTGAAGAACTTTTACTTTCCCCTTTCACTGCAATAAAACCTTGTTTCCCTCACAGATTGCTGAAGAAAAACAGAAACTATATTATGCTTAGAACTGTATCATTTCTACTCTTGCTCCATGCCTTCCTTCTCCCTCTCCCAACAGTGCTTTTCTGGCCATTTAATTTTTAAATCCCTCCATGTTCTTCACAAAAGTGCGTTATCAGTCTAGTACAAAATATAATTCTATTTTTAAAAAATGATGGACAGATTCCGCAAGCTAGCGATCAGAACAAAGGGGCAGGATGGGAGATGGGGGCATCCTGGGAATGGTAACAGAAGTGGAAAAGGATGCAAGGAAGGGGGATCATGTGTGTGTGCCATGCACAGCCAGGCACTGGGTAGGAGAGATGGCTGGATCCACCCATCCCAGGGCAGATCAGCCCCCTCTAGCCCAGTTCTGTACTAGTGAAAATGGGCCGCATCCCCATGCAAGCTATTTGGAGCAGGATCAGAACACATGGGACCAGGACCAGGTCCAAGAATGCTCCCAGCTCATCCCCATGCCATTCCCAGCAACATGGGCTAGATGTCGGTTGGGCATGGATGGAGGCGTCCTCATGCAAACTGTGCCAAACTCTGACATGGGGAGGCAGCACTACCTCCTCTCTGCCCTCTTTCTCCTCACTGGAAGCCAGATTGACATCAGCCCACCCCTGTGCTTCATCCCCCCTCCCTTAGCAGCACAGAAAGCCAGAACTGGGCTGGGAGGCACAAGAAAAAAAGTTAAAATAAAGCTTATTTCATAATAATAAATTTATAAATAATTTTAAGAGACCAGAAGTCGCTACGAGGTTTAGTGGCAGTTTGGCGCTTGAGTAGTTTTGCGCACCTCTGCTCCACCGGGAACCACAAGAATGCCCACCAAGTTTAGAAGGAAGAAAATTAAGCCTTTATTTCATGATCACCTTGGCGATCAGGAAATAGGGATTGAAAAATTTTGGAATTGGAACAAAAATCCAGCCATTATCCTGTCTGACTTGGCAATTGGGAAATGGGGTTGGAAATATTTCCATGGATAATGCACAAAAATTAAGCCAGTATCCTGCCTGCCTTGGCAATTGGGATTTTAAAATGTCAGTGGCTGTGATCTCCAATGCACAGAGCAGAAACAGAAAGCACACCTTACCTCCTAATGATGTGAGTGCCAATCTCATCCTCGGATAGCCCGCGACTGTCCCCATGCACAGGCTCTGCTTGCTAACCAATGTGTGCCGGATGCCCAAACTGTGCCAAGACTTGTTTTTTCAGGTACCAAATTTGGCCCTGGTCTGGCACGGTTTGGGGGGATTTGGTCCGCTTTCTGAGGACCAAATCCAAAATGCATGAGGATGCCCCTTGCCGATCCCGTGTCCGGTACCATACCAAACATGCATGAGGACACGGCCCAAGATGACTTGAATCCTCTGTAAAAGTGGACTCCAGAGAAGCCAGTTTGAGGAAGGACAGCCCACCCCCAGGACAATCCCTGCAAAATAATAATAATAATCTGAGCAAGGTGGTGAGAAGACTGCTGGAAGCCATCTTGAACAATGGATGTGATCATGGTTCTAAACCAACGTTCCCCAACCACTGGTCCATGGATCGGTGCTGGGTCCTAAGGGATTTTTTGCTGGTCCACAGCATTGCTTTCGCCGCCACTGCCCCACACCACCCTGCCCTTAGAAAAGGAAGCCATTCCCTGGCGCAAAAAAAAAAAAAGGTGGGGGACTCCTGCTCTAGACCCTCCCAGTAAACCTCTGCACCTATAGAGGAGCAGGATGGCCAACATACTGTGGGTCACTCTGGGATGGAGGTGGTACCGCCTGTGGTATGTGGATAGAGCATTCCAAAGCATGCAGGTCCATCCTGACTACCTAAATGCAAAAAGGTCCAGAGTTAAAGTTTGCTTCACAACTTGGTATAAAATGATCAAGTAGCAATAATGTATCATAAACTACTTCCATTCAATGGTTTTCCTCATTCATAGAGATTAGACTTGCTTTTACTGGTATAAGCACTCTTTTGAGTTAAGTTGCAGCCTTCTATACCATCGCTGCCAATCAATCAATAAATTATAAACAGCAGAATGTGCAAGGGCCCTCTGTGTAGCATCTCTCGCCTGAGCCAATTGGTCTTTCAGCAGAAGTTCTGTCTGTCAGGAGAGAATCTTGTCATTAATGTTTAATTTTTAAAATGAGAGGTGCTTGGTTCAGGCCTGTCTGGGAGTCATAACCTTTGAACTGGAAGGTCTTCACCTAATCCTTGGTGAATAGGGTCTGATTGCTGATATAAAGCGATGAAGAAAAGGCATCCTATTTGACGTGTTCTGATGATACTTGTTTCTGCTCTTGCCGGATGTGCTTCAAGGCTGATTCCTGTCAGGGAGGGCCAAATAATATTTTTTAGTCACCCACGGTTTAAGTTATTAATAATGATTAAATTATCCTCCTTTCCTTTGCTGAAGGGATGGGGAATCTGGTGCCTTCTAGATGTTTCTGAAAATTACAAAGAATAAGAGAGTTGTGTCAACTGGAGAGCCACATGCTATTTACTGAAGGCTAAAGTGGAGTTTGGAAGATACGGAAGCATATTCCCACTCATTCCTTAAAAGCAGAGAAAAATGATATCTAAGCGACCAGGTTTGCGTTTGTACGGCTGGTTTTTCCAAGGTGGTGAAAGAGAAGGGAAATCCTTGTTGCAAATAAATGACAAAGAGGTATTTAACAGGAATATAACTTGCTTCAGGACACTGGAATTCAGCTCCAGATGCTATCTCCAAAGAAGAGTGCTTCCGGCAAGACGTCTTTTGTGTGATGTTGCTTGAGAACAAGGCTACTTTTAGTTTATGGCAGAAGTAACAATGTTATCTGTTAATAGTGAAATAAGAGTGGTAAATGAATGCAACCACTGATGGTGAAAAGCCCTGGGAACAGATAGATTTTTTTTAAAAAAATAAAATAAAATGAACATGAAAAAGGTATCAGCACAACTGTGTGAGGTGAATCATGTTCAAAAGGCCTCTGTGAATGACTCGTTATGGCAATACTGTGAATGACTTGTGAAATAAGAATGATAATTTAAAAAAAATCTAAAAGGCAAGTTTGCTTTGTTTAGATTCTTTTGAGGACTCTTATAATGCAGCACACTTTATCTTATAAGGCTTTTGCTGAAGGAGAGAGAATGACTTTCTTTCCTGGCAGACTTACTAGGGTGAGAATTTGAACTTGCTCTCTGGTTCTGCAACATTTTGTCCCAGCTGAACCTAAGGGCCTGCTACCTTTCCTTTGTACTATGAACAGAACTGAGACCTAATTAGCAGGTACCTGCAACACCTACCAAGATCAGCCAGTTATACATTCTGTCCTATATAGGCATGCTGCTTGTGGTGGTAGTCCCACCACCAAAGGGGTCATCAAAAGGGATTACCAGCGAGCCACTTTGGGGGGAACAGTGGTGAGTGTCATCTCCGTAACCCTGGCTCCTGATTGTTCTTTTCATACCCCTTTTGGATTGCTGGGGAAAGGTTTTAATTTGTTCCTTATTACTGTTGTGTGCTTGTGTGTGTGTATGTATGCGTGTGTGTTGGGAAGGTGCTTAGAGAGAGGAATAGAGGAGAATGATGGTATCCCCATCAGGTATGGGGCTGGGAGGAGATGTCACATTTCCAGAGGATTTATGGACTTGATACTACTATTACTACTACTCTACCACCACCACCACCACTACTACTATACTTAGATAGTGCCATCGATGTTCATGGTGCTGTACAGATGAAAAATAAAACAAACAAAAGCAAATGCCACCAACGACATACAACTTAATCATACTCTAAGGTCCCTCCTTCTCCACAGAGATATCCAATGGTCATGACTCTTCTAAGCCCTCTTGCCTCAGTCATGGCTCTTCTTGTGAATGCCAGGTCAGGTCACAATGAAACAACATTTACCAGCGTCTTGTTTGTGGATGAAGGAGCTGACCTGGTGTGTATTACTGAGACTTGGGTGGGGAAAGTGGGTGACATAGACCTGACCTAGCTTCATCCAGGTGTCTCAGGGCAGCATCAGCCCAAGCATGATGTGGGAATATGGTGGATAGAGAATGGATGCCTAGATACCACCTTCAGTTGGAAAGACAGGTAGGATGCCTCTGGAGACTGTTTTCAGGGAATCAAGAGCAATTAAGTTTTCATCTTTGCTTTCTGCTGGAGATGCCCAGAAGTTGGGGTACTGTATGGGCTGTGGCCTGATCTAGCAGGGTTCCCCTCAGGTTCGCATGATAAATCACTTCATGTCTGATGGCAACACTCGTTTACAGAGTATGTGAAATATCAAGTAGAAAGGTATAAATCTAACCTGTGCCTTGGCAGGTAGGCTGTGAGATGCTGCAAGGGCTAGTTTGTCACCAATGATATTTAAAATCTATTTAAAGTCATTAGAAGGAGCAGATACCTAGTTTGAGCATACTCCTAAAATCATTGTCACCAGATGCCCATGTGACCTCTGTGAACCTAGTATGCCACTATCTGGAGAGGAAGAAGCTGGCAACATTGGATATGGGGCTATCCTTTTACCTAATGTGGAAGCTTCAACTGGTGCCAAATGCAGTGGCCTGGCTGCTGAGTAGAATCCTGGCTTGTGTGCGCTTTACATCTGTGTGCACATTGGTTGTCAATTAGTTACCAGGCCAAATTCAAGGTTCTATGACTGATGTTAATGACCCTAACCAACTAGGAACCAAGGTACCTATTAGATTAGCTCCCTTGTTACGGACCAGAAATTTTGCTCAGCTCTTCTTATGTCCTTCTGTAAGCATTGTGACATTATGAATGCCATCTTGTTTCTATCCACAATAGAGTCTTCTTGGTGGTGGTCCCTATTCTTCAGAATGCTTTCTCCTCTGATAGCTGGAGGGCACATTTCTTTCATTTCTTAGACATCTATTAACCTATTGACTACCCTACCCAACCACAGTTTTAAATTATATTTTTATATATTTGTGTATACGTTTTAATTGTTTTAATTCTTGTTTTGAAATGCATTTTTGAACTGTTTTGAGAAGTAAATAAATGAAAATATGCAGATATTTGTATAAATTGCTGAATGTTTACACAAGAAAAGAAAGGGAAATTATGGAGTGTTGCTCTGCTGTTTCTACAAAACTGGAATTCTTGTGACTTTCTAATTCTTTCATCATATTTGCCTTCATGGCCTCTGGGCTTCTAGGGCTGGACAGCAGAAGCAAACCTAATGAGGTGGAAGAAGCATTTTAACACACTAATCTAAAGGTCTGATGCATGCATGACCCTTCAACCACTTCCTCAACCATCTCCACAGACAAAGTAACTCCATGAATATATTTCCTGTGCTCCCCATTAGCACGAACAGGGTAGCAAACACAAGGAATTCATATTACATACCTGAACATATGTGGTCCTTGGATTCCTGCTTATTATTCAAATAAGGGAAGGCAGATGTTGGCCTTTGTTGAATGCTGATCCTTGCTATATATTAAGAACTGTATTTCTCCTGTGGTTTTTTTTAAAAATAAATTTTATTCAAACATTTCTTCAAACATTTCTCATCATAGAAAATACAAGGAAAAGCAAATCTACGCATCAACATCTAATGCATCAACATCACTACTACAACAAAGGAGGGGGGAAAGTAAAATTAATGTGTGTAGTAAGGATGTGCAAGAATATTTGAAAAATTCAAAATTCAATCAAATTTATTCAGATTGAAATCGAATGTCTATACATTCATTTTTTAACATTCAAATCAATTTTGAATCTTTCAAATCATTTGTACAATTTTTTTTGGACACATCTTATTCATATCCATATGCATTTGTACAGAAATGTATGGGATGAAAACAGGGTGCATATGGAATAAAAATGGGAGGTGTATGAACGCGTATGGGTGTGTGCCGGACACATACAAATGTTGTTGATATTCATATCTTCAAATACGAATTGAATATTCGTACGAATATATATGAACGTGATCAAATTGGATTCGAATTTGAATACATTCATTTTTCTCTATTCATTTGGATTTGAACATTTGAATATTCGACTGGAATTGATTTGAATCCAAAAATTGAATTCGTGCACACCCCTAGTGTGTAGATATAGACAGATGTATAGATATATAGATATGGAACAAAACACCATGATATCTATATACTTAAATAAGTGTTCTTCCACCTTGCTCCTATTTTTAGCTGTGTATTAATAACCCACACCTGATATCATGTATCATGTTAAGACCATTGATGAAAACACTTGAGAAATCAGACTGAAAAACAGCACATGATTTGTATACAGCTAGTTGTCATAAAAGTAACTCCATACTGTTTCCACATATCATGACTGGATTGGATCTGGTACAGAAGCCTTTCCAGGAGTGGACAAATACACCCTTGGACGAAAACAAGGCTGTCTGTATTGAGATGGCTGTTCCACCACACTCACTATTCCAGCTAGGAAGCTCACACTAGCTTTGGAGCTGGAACCAACAGCCTCCCTTTCAGATCATCTTGGCAAACTATTTCAGTAGATTCATAAGAGGTATATGGTAGAGACTAGGCAGCAATTTTGGGTCTCCTAGTCCAGTTAAGTCCACAACACTGTCTCTACCTTGGTGTGAAATGACAGCCTAATGATTAGGGGTGTGCATGAATGCAATTTTCAGGATTCAGTTCTATTCGGATTGAATATCCGTTAATTCTATTCTATTTGAATCTTTAAAATTCAAATTTACCCAAATTTGATTTGAATTTTCAATTCAAATTTGCACTTAGGAATGTTGACAACGTTCGTATGTGCCCGTTACGCATCCTGTACACATCTGTACGCATCCATATGCATCCTGTATTTATCCCGTTTGCAACCCATTTTTGTCCCATACAGATCCTTACAAATGCGTACGTGCAAGTATGCATTGTGTACGTACCTGTACACATATTAATGTATGAATAATTAAAACGAATAGATTCAAAAATTCAAAATTTATTCAAATGTTTAAATTCAAATTTATAGACGGTCAATTCAAATTCGAATGTCAAAATTCAAATGAATTCAATCAAGTTTTGAATGTTTCGAATATTTCTGTACACCCCTACTAATGACCAGCTAAGTATTGGACCACGACTGGGCACATGGGTCTATGGGGTTGGGAAATTATCTCCCCCCTGTCCTCCCATTCCAAAGACAACAGGATTGGATTTGTCGGAAGTAATGCCAAGTTATGAAAGACAGACCACTTGCTTGCAGTGGGGACTGGGGTTTGCAGGCCCTGGGGCCAGGAAATCTGAACCTTCTGCTCCAACTGGGACCCTCCTATTCACATCCAGATGTGGCCTCTGCAACAGAAGCAGTAACATAATGGTCAACATGAAATGAATAAAATACTAGGGATTTTCAATTTTTTAAAAAGATAGCAACATTACATTCATTTTGTGAGAAACTGAGATATGTTAGCTCCCTTAGCAACCAAAGTATTGCTTAGCTAAAATAAAACTTTAGGGGGAAAAAAGGCCCAGTGGTTACGGATGTGACTGTTCTCCTATTTCCACTTATTCCCAGCTTCAAATGCTCATCCTGGACATGGTAATGGAAAAACCAGAAAAACTTATTAATCTGAACTGTTTGACCTCTCCAGATGTGATTGAGAAAGCATTGCTAGAGCTGCATGGCTTTACTGGAAATAATTACAGTTTTTTCTTTCTTTCTTAAAATAAGAGAGTGCATAAAAGAACTGAAAGACATTTTGATCTGATTATGATTGTCTTGGGAGATAAAAGTCATGGAGTTCTGTGTAACGTATGGGCCCCAAAATATTACAAATATTAATGCTACACATGCACACTTTGCAAATAAAAATTAGCAAGGAAAGGATTAATGGATTTATCTTCTTTACTGAACTATTCATTTTCAGACTGGATGGGTCCTATAAATTGATGTTTGTGTCACATTTTCTCTTTTTTCCCTGCATCTGATTTGCGATATATATATAAATACAGTCTAACACTGTATTCTTTATATGTTGACCCAACTATTAATATAGACACTGGAGAATTTCAATAGCAAAAAAAAATATATTCTGGGTTGAATGATGCAGTGGATGCTATGGAATGGAACATGCACACCCAGTGAAGCCGCTTTCATTCTGGAGCAGTTCCCAGTCTGTGGGGCCATCTCTGATCTTCAGAAGCTGTGGACCAGTGAAATCTCATTGTATAAAAGACAGCTCAGTCTGGCCATGTCCCCATGCAAATTTGGTGCGATTCCAAGTGCGGGGTCAGTAAGGTTTGTCCCCATAGGTTTTGGATTTGGTCACATGGCCATCTGGTCCTTTCTGAAGCCCTTCAAGGTGGCTGCATGAAAAAAAAAATCCTTTTATCTTTCATGATTTGTCCAAAGGCCTTTCTGCAGTAGTCCTTATTCCAGATTATATCCCAGAATGGAGGCCCGTCATGATCTGCATGCAGGTGCCCACTACCAGCAGGCCCCGAGCAAGACCGGTAGTAGTCTGGCCCAGCATGTGGATGGCAGCACCCTATTTCAGAATATAATGCAGAATAAGGCCTTAGTGCTGAAAGCAGCCAAGATCCAGTTCCCCTGAGTGATCCTTAGTTCTGGTGTTTGGGAAGGGAGAACATCTCCTTTTCCTCTCTGGCCATATAGTGTTCTAGTCCCCTCCTGCTTGTTGCCTTTCTATACTAGAATCCAACATGTTCAACCAGGGTACTTTCTGCACTGAGGACACAGAAAATCCGAATCAGTAGATCCTGCTTCACTGTATCTACCAAGTTGGATCAGAGGGAGGTGAAGGCCAGATGAGCCATCTGCATGAACAGGCACTAATCCGTATCAACCCTCCTGCGGCTGTGAAACTCGTGCAGTGCAGTGTGAGCTTTGCAGCTGCCGCCTCCCCCACAGATAGTAATGAGAGTTCTGAGCCGCAGGGTGCGCATGTGTAGGGGTGAGTTTTGGCAGTGTGCTATGGCACACTGTGCTCAAAAGCATTTTCAGTAATTCTGGATCAGGGAGGCATGCCACCTGTATGTCTCTGTGATCTAGATTAAGGGCTTGAGGCTGGATTGTAGAATGTAGACCCCATAAATGAGGGCAAGTGTGTCTACGGATCCAGCTCTGTCCTTACCAATGCAGGTAAGGTCTCTACAATCCAGTGGCGGTTCGTCATAGCGTTCGGAGGGGCGCGCGGACACCCACGCCCCACGTGGGGGAAAGAAATTACATTAACTTACTATGATGCTCTGTATAACCAATCCCAGGCTTGCAGGCTTCAATACCGTGTCTCTGTTGGTTAAGGGCACACTTTTTTTAACCTTGGCTGGGCGCAGCCTGAGAGCGTCGCCTTGAGTAAGCTGATTGGTGGAACAAAGTCATGCTCCACCCACCCAGTTTCCTTCTTTGCACGCTTGGGTTGCTGCAGCCGCCATTTCCTTACTGGCTACTGGACCGAGTAGGAAGGTATGAGTGCTCTGTCTGCTCTGTTTCCCTAGCTCCCCAAATCCCCCGGGCAACCATGGGCCCCCTCAATTCCCTTCCCCTTGCGTCGACTGCCCCGGGGGCGTCGGGTCCCCTTGCTTGTTCCCTTCCCCCACCATTCCCAATTCCTACCCAGCTCAAGTGGTCCAAAATTAACTCCTTTTCAGTGTAGAACCCAACCAGCATTAACACCAGTAGTTCCTTGGCTTCGCTGCTGCTGCTGCTGCTGCGCCGCCGCCGCCGGAGGAATGAACTCGCTCACAGTCCCGCATCAAAAAGAAGAAAAACCGCCTGAGGCTGGCTGGCCCTGCGCCTACACACAGGGCTGCGAGCGAGTTCATTCCTCCGGCGGCGGCGGCGGCGGCGCTGACTGGCGATCCCAAACGGCGTTAACACCAGTTCCCTGGCTTCGCTGCTGCTGCGCCGCCGCCGGAGGAATGAAGTCGCTCGCAGCCCTGTGTGTAGGCGCAGGGCCAGCCAGCCTCAGGCGGTTTTTCTTCTTTTTGATGCGGGACCGTGAGCGAGTTCATTCCTCCGGCGGCGGCGGCGCAGCAGCAGCGAAGCCAGGGAACTGGTGTTAACGCCGTTTGGGTTCCCCAGTCAGCGCCGCCGCCGCCGCCGGAGGAATGAACTCGCTCACGGTCCGGCATCAAAAAGAAAAAAAAACCGCCTGAGGCTGGCTGGCCCTGCGCCTACACACAGGGCTGCGAGCGAGTTCATTCCTCCGGCGGCGGCGCAGCAGCAGCAGCGAAGCCAGGGAACTGGTGTTAACGCCGTTTGGGTTCCCCAGTCAGCGCTGCCGCTGCCGGAGGAATGAACTCGCTCGCAGCCCTGTGTGTAGGCGCAGGGCCAGCCATCCTCAGGCGGTTTTTCTTCTTTTTGATGCGGGACCGTGAGCGAGTTCATTCCTCCGGCGGCGGCGCAGCAGCAGCAGCGAAGCCAGGGAACTGGTGTTAACGCCGTTTGGGTTCCCCAGGCAGCGCCGCCGCCGGAGGAATGAACTCGCTCACGGTCCGGCATCAAAAAGAAGAAAAAACGCCTGAGGCTGGCTGGCCCTGTGCCTACACACAGGGCTGCGAGCGAGCAGGGAACTGGTGATTTTCCCCATTCCCCCCCCCCTTTCCCTTTCCTCCTGCCTAAAGAGAAGAGTTGGCTTTTCTACCCTGCTTTTCTCACCCATTTAAGGGGACTCAAAGCAGCTGACAAACCTTCTGGTCTTCTCCCCAAAACAGAACACTCTGTGAGGCAGGTGGGGCAGTGAGAGCTCAGAAGAGAGCTGTGACTAGCCCAAGGTCACCCAGCTGGCTTTGTGGGGGGGAGTGTGGAATCCAACCTGGTATTCCCAGATAAGAGTCTGGCTCCCTAACCACTTGACCAAACTGCCTCAAGCCATGTTCTCTCCCTCTCCTGCCTCTTTCACAGCCCCACTAACCTCACAGGGTGTCTGTTGTGGGGAGAAGAACAGAAGCTTTGTCAGACATTTGAGTCCCCTTAAATGGGTGAGAAAACCAGGGTAGAAAAGCCAATTCTTCTTCCTCCTGCTTTCCCGCTTTCTCTCTCTCTTTCCTGCTTTCTCTTTCTGTCTTTCCTGCTTGCTTCTCTCTCTTTCCTTCTTTCTGCCCTTCTCTTTCCCTTTGTTTTTCTCTTTTTCCTTCCTTCCTTCCTCCTCTGCCTCTTTCACAGCCCCACTAACCTCACAGGGTGTCTGTTGTGGGGAGAAGAATAGAAGCTTTGTCAGATGCTTTGAGTCCCCCTAAATGGGTGAGAAAACCGGGGTAGAAAAGCCAGTTCTTCCTCCTCCTCCTCCTCCTCTCCTGCTTCCTTCTCTCTTTCCCTTGCTTTGTTTTTCTCTTTTTTCCTTCCCTCCTTCCTTCCATCTATTCTGTCTCTAAAGGTGCTTTTCTGACACAGGTGCGTTTTTTGAAAGCCTGTTCTGAGCTGTCTTTTCTGTGATTCTGTGATAGATTATAACACTGTAATTAATTAGAATTTTTTTTTGCTGGTCTGGATATTAAGAGCATTTCTTTCTTCTGCCGTAAGATGTGCTTTGGCACCCAAACTTCAAAAATCTGCAGGAATTGTTACAACAGGCCAGAGTGTGGAATTGCTCCCTTTTTGCACAACAAAATCCCATGATGGAGAACTAAAAAGTATGGGAATTGTAGTCTGAAAAAGGAACTTAGCCAGGGAACAGTGGGCATACTTGAATCAGGGTTACAGGTGGTAGAAATAGCAACTCTGTGCTCTCTAGGCAGTTTGCTGTACCACTGAGCTACAGACTGCCCCTGCAGTTTTCTTGGCAGGGATACACTCATGGTTTGCCACTGCATATGTCCAGGTAGAGGCTGGAGATCAAACCAGCAGCTCTTCTTCTTCTTTGACGTTGAACTACATGGTGTCTAATTTTGGCTGTCATGTAACATCTTTATTAACTCAGAAGTGCCTCAAAGAGAGTATCATATGGTCTTCTTGTGTTGTGTGACCAGCATGTTCATGAGAGGAGAAGGGGCAAACTCAAGTGTAAGGGAGTTGATTTTTTATGGACATATGACCACAGTCAGTGATTGGAAGGTACTGCCTGATACTTCTAAGCCTAGGAAAGCCTTGAGAATTAAGAAATTATAGTCTCTTTGAGATTAAAAACAACTTTCTGCTCTTGTAACAAACTCTTCTCCATAAGTCTCATAGTCAACAATCAGCATAATGTGGTGTGCTTATGCCCTGCAAAGTCCTTTTCTAGCTTCTTTGAAATGCAGTAACTAAAACGTCTGGTCAGTCATCGCTAAGCAATCTCCAAAATGTCACAGACAACATAGGTTCCACTCTGCCAAAAATAGTGCTTGAGAGGAAGCCTACTATATGAATCAAGAGCTGCGTTCACACTTATGTTTTAATCTAGCTTTAGTGCACTTTCAGAGTGAGATAATACATAAGCAAAGTCTCAAGCTGTTTTCTTTCTGCATCATCTAACCTGGAAAAGCCATCTTTGGATTAGATAAAGAGGATAGAAAATGATTATTCACTTTGCTGATAAGGGTCTTGAGTCTGCAGAATAAAGAGATACTCAGACTACCTAGAAGCAAAACCAGAATATCTGGAGAATAGATGCTGTCAAGGCTATTTTTGGAGCTGTAGCAATGAGAACATGCTCCTCCAAATGCATCATTTGGAGTTTTTTTCACTCAGCGGGTCTATGGAATTTGCTGCCAGAAGAGTTGGTAACAGCATCCAGACTGGATGGCTTGTTGTTAGACAAATTCATAGATAACAGGTGTATCAATGGCTACTTGAATGGATGCCTAGGTACATCTTTCGGGTGAAGGTTTCATCTTTGTCTTCTGCTTGAGATGCCCAGAAGCACTGTGTGAGACATGATGCTGGACTAGATGGGCTATGGTCTGATCCAGCAGGGTTCCTCTTATGTTCTTATTGCTGTTTTGTGATTCTTTCACTACCAATTTTTCTGCTGCAATTCCTATGGCACTTAGAGTGTGGACATGCATGCAGAAAAAGCAGGTTTATATTGTTATTGATTCCATGAGTTCAATTCTATGCATAAATTATTTTCTTTATCTGGTTCTGTATCTTTCTGGCCCTGGACCCCTCCCACGTGACCTTGGCCCCACCCACATGACATCAGCAGGGCCCGCCCACGTGACATCAGCAGGCCCTGCCCACGTGACATCAGCAGGCCCCACCCATGTGACCTCACCCCCCCATGACCCTTCCCCACCTTGCCTGTGAACACCCAGATCTGAAGTCCACCAGCCGCCACTGCTACAATCCTGATTAATGTGTGGATGCAGAGGCCCTGGATACAAAACAACACCCTAGTGCAGAAAGGGCCTAAAGGTCTGCAGTGATAGTCTGTCTGGTATCCTTCGGATGCTCTTGGTCTGCATCTACTTTCATTCTTACCCCATACTCATTTGTGCAGCAGCCGATACAATGTACTATAATGTGTATAGCAAGTCTCCCTCTCTTGCACACACATTCTTTTCCACCTTGTGTTTTCAAACCCCTGTTTGATTGAATATGTGTGTGTGTGTAGGGACTCTTTTATCACTCTTTCTTATCAGATAATCCTCTCAAGTAAACACTAGAAATGCCAGCCTTCTGGAAAGTAACAGAGGAGCAGTGAAGCTTGCATATTGGCATGAAGGAAGCATTCTTCAATCTGGTATGACAGGGAGTAGTGCATTTAAAAAGGCAGCAAGGGGTCAGGAGGAGAACACACAGGATAAAATACTTTCATCTATTGTTTGGAGGTCAATAGGCTCCCATTGGGAAATCAAGAGTCCAAGATGAATCACTCGTTTCAAGAATAACCATTGTGCTTATGGCAATCCTACCATGACTTTAGATACCTTGCAGGTTACTAGTTCATACATTGCAATCCCATACACACAGGTATACGCTGGGGACTATGAAATGTACAATGGATACCACAGAGGCATCTTTTAAACTCATCCTAATCTTTAGAAGTACTCAAGGGCACCTTTAGCTTCAGAGAGGATCACAGGAAATTATTTGTACAATTTTATGGACAAATATGATCGAAAACTCTTCATTCAATACTGTGGAGGAATCTCATAGTAAACTAGGGTTAAGCATTGTAGTTAAGATTCACTCTGCAGATAACATGAGAGAAAGTGTCATTTAACAACAAAATAGAGTACAATCTTCCTTGTAAATCGTGCTAGCTTTCCTACTCCGTCATTTAGTTGGGCATGTATTTTCTTGCAGTTACATAGTTAGTGCTATGTGTACTTTTGACTTGGGCTCATCAGCTGCCTTTTATGCTGCATAGCAAGGCTTTTCTTTTTACAAAATCTGACCAATACTGTGTACTGATGCCACATAATCGTCTCCTGTTCAAAGGTAAGAGAGAAAATGTCAAAGTCACATCAGTTGTATCCTGGGAATTTAAAATTCCTGTCCACAATTTTGATCAATTTAGGTTGTGATTACACAGGTCTTTTTCAACTCTTTCCCTTAAGAAGTAGTGCCTTCCCAATAAGACGTCTGTATATGTGGCTTTGAAGTTGCCTATTTTGCCACACTGCAGTCTTCATTTGGCTGCAAATCAGGGCATATCTGCCCTGACAACAATTGCTATCTATTGATTGGCTAGTGGTCTGTCTGTAATTGGTTAAACAGTCCTAACAATATTTTAAATTCTTTGATTGACTGTGTTCCCTGCCACTTGCTCGCTCTTATGTTCTTACTTTGAGACTTCAAGAAATCCAAAACTTCAGGACTCCAGATTTCTGGATATAACTACTACTAATTGCCATGATGCAACTGCCCACTGTAGTAAGTATGCAGTAATCCCTTCCCACTGCTTCCTCCTGCATGTGCAGAAGGAGTAATAAGATTTCTTTGTTTTGGAAATAATTTTTTTGCATTTTTGAATACTTAAATAAGACATGGCTATGACACTTACAACCTCTTCTCAGGACAAGAAACTCCTGCCTGTTGCTTATGCAGGTTTCCCATCAAACAGGACAATAATGTGGTCTGAAAAAAGAGATAACTTCAGTGCTCAAAGCCCCCATCAATCAATGATCTGACCTTTCTGAAATCTTGAGACCCAAGAAGTTACATGCAGAGAATTGACATCTTTCAAATAAGATTGAAAGTTGCCCAGAAGGTGACTCTTTAGCAATATCTGATTTCACACTTACTTGTGATATATTCACGTGCATATGTTACTATGGCATACTTCCCATGTCTCCATTGGTAGTTCTGTTTGGTCCTTGTATCTTTTATGTATTGTGATTCACATTTAGATCTAAATTACAGAAGGATAATTCATGGTGATTCATGGAAGGGAGGAAGTAAAAGAAAAGGGAAATTGTTAAAGGAAGCCATGTTGAGAAGACCTGAGGGTGAGCACCTTGACAAAAATGCCTTGGTCATCTCATTGAAGGTCACCTGCGTTGCTCCATTTCATGGCACTCTTTTGGAGGGCAGGAAATTGTGTCCTTCATGTGAAAACACCCAAAACAGTTATAATGCTCTTTGCTCCAGGAGAAGTTGTATCTTGGAGACATGGCTGGAGTATCTATCCCCAACAGTTTTGAAGGGGAAAAAAGCCTTCTTTAATTTTAAGAGTATGCCTAAACATTACAAAGGTGATCTCTGGTTACCCAGTGGTTGGGTTGGACAAATGACCATACTCCTGAGGACCTGGAAAAGGTGCACTAATGGGACAGGGGGATTTTCCACTCTAGATCATCCTTACTGAGATTAATCCTGGGATAGCATCTCCTGGACAGCATTGTCCTAAGAATGCCTGGACAAGTGGGGTTCACCTGCTCTTCAAGTTCTGCCACTGGAGAGAAATCTCATCATGTTTGTGGTTCTTGTGGCCACTCAGAGAAAATGCCACACCAGGCCAACTTCAGAGGCCTATGTTTTTCTCACTCAGGTCCTCTGTAAAATCTGACGTGGAGTAACCTCCTAAGATGAATTGTGTTTCTAGACATTATTCCAAATATTTGTTCAAAACCCTTTGAATTGCCCTTAAAAGGAATAATTCAACCCTTTACTTTTTTCCCCAACTTCCTTTTCTCATTGGATCTGCACATATTAAAATAAGAAGCTCAGAAAAGGCTTGGAACTAGTGGCATGTTGATGCTAGTGTTCCCATTCCCCCTCGTATCCACATAAAAGGTCAGACAGTGGATTTTGGAAGGCATTTTCTACTCTTTAATGTGCATTAAGGCATTAGGTACCATCTTTAAGCTGCTTTTGAGCCGCTCTAAAAAACAAAACTATAAGCCAGTTTGGTCTAGTGGTTAGGAAGCTGGACTTTTATCTAGGAATACTGGGTATGATTCTGCACTCCTTCATGAAGCCAGCTGGGTGACCTTGGGCTAATCAAAGCTCTCTTCTGAGCTCTCACAGCCCCACCTACTGTACACATTGGTACGGATGTGTATGGGATGAAAATGGGTTGCATACAGAATAAATACGGGATGCATACCAATGGGTACAGATGCGTATCGGATGTGTAATGAAGCAAATTCACACCAAAAATTTGAACAAATAGATTCAAGTTTGCTAAATTTGAATCAAATTTGGATAAATTCAAATTTTAAAGGTTCAAATCGAATTGAATTTTTGGATATTCGAATCGAATCCTGAAAATTGCATTCATGCACACCCCTATTCCATATTTTTTTAAAAAAATAATAAATAAAATTCAACAAAGCAGCATGGAAAAAGGTTCTTGATCACCGTCAGTATTTCTCTAAATAGAATAATTCAGAAAAACAATTAGCCAAACATCCCTGTTCTCCTCCCTGCTATTTCTATGAGCATATCGAAGTCACAAATGTTAACCTACATTTCCAGCAGCCAAAGAGCATCAAGATGACACCTTTTCTACCTCTGCACTATTCAGAGGCCATTCAGTCACTACCGAGGATGCTGCTCTGAGCAAGTGGTTAAATCGGAGCTCAAAGAAAGGATGTTTTATTTGGGTGGTACCTCTCATGATCCTAAGCAAAAGGGGTCAATCTCTGCAGGCCAATATCTTTTTATTTATCCAGGCATTTGAATATTTCTGGCGTTAAATATTGCTTCAAACTGAGCCTCTGTTTTTATTGCTGAAGTTAACATTCAATTATGGAAAGCGGATTGTAATTTGTGGTTATCTGATTGAGTTTATTACGTCTATTATCTGTACACTGCCTAGAGACTATTTAGCATTAGACAATCTAGAAATTCAATAAACAAACAGAACAAGGAGTTTGGGGATTGGCGTAGGATCAGATGCTAGATGAACAGTTCTGACTTAAATACCCATATCTGTGTACATATAATTCAGATGGTGGTCATGAAACTACCTGTATGAGGAGGACAGATTGCAAAGTGAGGCCCTAGCATAGACACACAAAATTCAGCCTTTCAATGTGCCCACCAAAGACTTTATTTATTTATTTATTTATTTATTTATTTATTTATTTATTTATTTATTTATTTATTTATTTATGTGCCACCCCATAGTCCCAAGATCTCTGGGCAGCTTACAATAAAAACCCATATACAACCAAAGATTAACTACATACCCCATTAAAACAGGGTTAAACAGTATAAATAGTTAAAAGTTAAAATCGCACTAGTTAGTGCTCCAAGGCCTTAATAAAAAAAACAGGTCTTTACTTGGCACCTAAAAGTTAAAAGAATAGGCGCTAATCGGGCCTCCAGAGGAAGGGTGTTCCATAAGTGGGGTGCCACAGCTGAGAAGCCCGTCCCCCAAGTCTCAACAGTGGATTTCTCTAACTGGTGGGACATGGTGGAACCCCCCCCCCCTCCAACAGATCTTAAACCTTGGGCAGGTCTGTATGAGAGGTGTTCCCAATATTGTGTTGTGCCAGTGGGCAGGAGCATGTAAGCTGCCTTCTTCAAGCAGACAAGTGGGAAAGCAAAAGGGAAATCCTCTCCTCTGGGGCAGCTGCCCTGCAATACCTGTGGCTGCTCAGGCCACTTCTTCAAATCAGCATCACAGACAGACCTATATGCCAATTTCCACGAGGCAAGGAATCAGAGCGAGATTTGTAGACACCCTACCCACACCCCTGCCCATATCATGACTCACTTTGATTCCAGAAGTGCTGCTGGTGTAGTGTACATTGGCAGACTAAGCTGGAAGATGGATTACCTGCACCGTGACAACTATCTGCCTCCAAAGGATGCCACCAGACACATGCCAAAACAGCAAAGTCCCTTCGCTGCTTTAATTGCCTGCAGTATCTCCCACAACTCCGTGAGAAACTGCTGATTAAACAGCAGCTTTTAAATTTGGAGATGCTGGGGATACTGTAGGGATACTCCAGTGGAGAGACCAACAGGAAGTAGCTTCAAGTTCCCTTCGCAGCTTCCAACTTCCTGTCGATCTGACAGGAAGTGGTAGTGAATGCCCTTCACAGCTTCCCATCACCCCGTCTGTCAAATGGGAAGCGGCTCAGAAGGGAATTCACAGCTTATGACGCTGGATGTACACAATTTTTTAAAAATGTGTTCACTTCACATCAAAGTGAATGAGAAGGGAATAGAACCACTCTGAATGTGTGACTTTGAATCTGCTTCAAATCCCTGCCGCCGCCACTCCAAATCCCCTCCAAATATGTTCAAATCCACTTTGAATCCACTGCAGCTGTGATCGGGCATCCGCTTTATTGCTTCACGAATATAACGAAGCATCAAATGAATGCACAAAAGCATTCACTTTGCTTTCAAATGCCAATCTTCAGAGTCAGCCAACATTAGATTTGTACGTGAATATTTGAATTCATACAAATTCCAAACCTGATGAATAATTCAGGTGCACCCCTACTTTTGTCCTATCTGGAGACAGTCAAACTGGCCTTGCCCTTTTGTTCAGGCCAGCCAGCTTCCGACAAGTGGCAGGTGTCAACAGCCAGCCGAAGAACCTCATGTGACTTTCTGTGTGATGCACTCCCCCAATATCCCCTGCTTGTTCTGGCCTACCAGTCAAATGTTGCATCATGGCCCTTCCAAGCAATTCAGCAGCCCTGCTAAGCTTGACAGCAAGTATATCCATATCACTGACAGATTAGTTGGGGGGGTTACCCATATATTTCATCTTGGTAGCTTTGTAAGTGTAGGGCAGTCTAAAAACATCTTTAAAAATAAATGGAGGAAGGAACGTGCTGCCCATTCTAAACTATCAATCCAGGGGAGGCATTTGGAAGTGATTTATGGCTGACCAGGTCAAAAGAAAGATTGGATACCTGTGGAAGGCTGGATAACTGGCTTTTAAAGATTTCCAGAACACAATCGCAAGATCCTGGGAACAGTGATTAGAATTTTTGTAGGTCATCATTTATCAGCTGGGATGGCATTGAGTTTAACTTGTAACTGCTTTCCAGAACAGTATTTTTTTTATTGTATTTTTCCTTGCTGTTGATGAACAGTAAAAACTGAAACTATTTGAAAGGGGATACTGCGCAAGAGCTTCATCTTTCCAGTGCTGTAGAACAAGGCCTTTTCTGTGCTTCCCTTTAGTCCAGACGTGGAGCCTCCATGGTCATCTTCTAGGCTTCCCACTCAAGTCCCACCTCTCACTGGGACACTCACCAGAACACTCTGTCTTCATTAGTCCCTAGTCGGGACTACAAGTAGGCCTGTTTAAACAGGTCTACCAGTGGATCAGCAGGCCATGATCCAGACCACAGATACATAAAGAAGGCCCATGACTGGGGCTAGTGCACCAAAGGTGCACCAAGGCACACTATTGGTGTGCATCACCCAGAGACTCTGGAGTGATCTGTTCCTATCCCTCAGAGCACTCAAAACCAGACTCTAAAGCTTATGGGAGGTTCAGAGCTGTCTCCATCATGCCGAAAACACTGTTCCATACCATGTATGCCCTTGGTCCAAACCCAATGGCTTGGACCATACATGGGTAGGTACAGAAAGAGTCTATGGCCCTTTTTGAACTGGCCCTTATTCTAGATTATATCCTGGAATAAGGACCTGCCATCCACAAGGCCATGGGTAGTGTCTGTCATAGTCTGCACCAGCATACAGACAGCAAGTCCCTATTTTGGGATATAACCCAGAATAAGACTCAGCGCAGAAAGGGACTATGTCAGACATTAAAAGCAAGAGATAGGGGTGTGCACAAATGCAATTTTTAACATTCAATTCAATTTGAATCAAAAATTCGAATGTCCAAATTCATAGAATAGGCAAAAAATGAATGTATTAAAATTTGAACCGATTTGAATACATTTGTATCTATTTGTACGAATATTCAATTCGTATTTGATGATACGAATGTTGACAACATTTATATGTGTCTGTACGCATCCCATTTTTACCTGTATGCATCCCGTTTTATCCCATACGTATCCGTACAAATACATACGGATATGAATACGATGCATACAGATAACCAAATAATTTGAACAAAATGATTAAAAACATTCAAATTCATTTGAACGTTAAAAAACAAATGTATAGACATTCAGTTTTAATTTGAATGTCCAAATGCTTCTAATATTCTTGCACATGCTTAACAAGAAATGAGATAGATTATTGGTCCCTGGGATGATAAGAAGCTGGATTGATTCCTTGGGAATGTCTTAATGGCATCTGTTCTCAGGAAGGGAGCCCGAGGAACTTAGAAAAGTGGTAATGACAGACCTTATTGACAAACTAAGCACCTCTCTTTTATCTCTTTGAATTGCACTATGATCCACTGTAGATCCAAATGCAGTTCAGGGACATCAAGGGTAACCTTCCATTTGGAGCCTTCTCTGTATTCCACATCCATGGACTGGCATTGTACAGAGGTTCTTTCATTTCTTTAAAATTTTCTCTTGCAAGACCATCTCCCTTGCTGCTCCTGTTTTCTTTAAAAAATAAGAACATTTTGTAGTCTTTTTTTTTGACAGTCTTCACTCAAGAGACTAAAGATAAATTAGATTAATATGATTCAATTGTCTGCACACATTTCAGAAGACATAGGTCCAGTACAAGCTTAATCCTCTTAGAGAAATTTATTTGGAGTCCTGATTTGATAACATATTTCTCTTAGTTACAAGCTGTTATTTAGCATCTGTTGTGTGAAAGACCCAACGTTGTTCAAGTTCTTTCTGTGACAAACAAATTTTGTAGATACAAAGATTATTGTTTTTTAATTCATAGAAGATCTGGTTATATTTGGTTACCTCAAGAATGATGCATCTTGGCTAGAAATGAGCAAATTATTAAGAACAAATAATTTATTCATCAACATTTTTTTTTCTTTTGCAAGCCTAGTAAACAGATTGTGAATTCCTCTGAGGCCCACATAGTTTTTTGTTACTTAGGCACTTTGGAGATGCTTCTTTTGCTATGTGTGAACATAGCCCTAGAGATGTCTTAGAGGTGGTCGGCAGATGGGACTGTTCAGCCTGTTCTCCTCTCTCATGAACATTTTAGTCCAGAAAATGCTGATTAGAGGTGGAATGAGAACACAAGGGCCTCATATTATTCCCTTTAAGGAGCTTTTGAGTTATTTTCTTTGCTAAGTGTGACAGCCTTGGTAATTTCAAACTCCACTAAACAAATGCACTAGGGATGTGCATGAATATTCAAAATATTCATTATCCGTACAAATTCGGACATTCGAATTTGAATAAACTGTCTGTACATTTGAATTTCCGAATTTGAACTAATACAAATATTTTGAGTTATTTGTACAAATAATTTGTACATTCATATCTGTACGGATACATATAGATGAAAATGGGATGCATACAGATGTGTATGGGTACATAAAAAATGCGTATGTACCCGTACAGATATGAATGTACAAATTATTTGTATGAATATATACAAATGTATTCGTATCAAATCAAATGTTCGGAAATCCATTTTTTCATTACTCAGATACATTTGGATTTTGGAATATTTCATTTGTTACAAATTGAATTTGAAAATTGCATTTATGCACACCCCTAAAATGCACTTTCTATTCCCGTCCATCTCCTTGCCTTGGTAGTGACACAGAACAGAGGTGGTTAGAAGCGAATAATAGTGCAGCCTGAACACAATCATCTTAGAGATTGGTCACATTGTTCTCAAGGGTGCTTACAACTAAGGCTGCTTCTAAAAAGGGTGTGAAAAATCAGGGTTATCCTGGGGCTATGTTTGGATTTCCATGGTATATATGGCAGCCCCAATATAGGTCTGGGATACTGAGGTGACAACATCATTGCAGGAAAATAAATTCCCAGCTTGGGTTTTATGTTAAAAGCAAGGGGTGTTTCCACAGCAGCTGTGGAAACCATTTTAACTCCCTCCCCCCAAGCCAGATTAAGAACACTTACCTTAAGCGGCTTCTGCAATGGAGTCCTCTTCTGCGACCCTTTGTGGAGGCTACTTCTGCATTTCGGCATGCAAGACCGGTTTTTAAAACCGGTTTTGCTGCCGAAATCTGGATTAAATGTAAGAGGGATTACTATGAGAATGGAAAGGAAACAGTTCTAGAAGTTGACTATTTTCAACCTACTCAGAAATGAGTCCATAATTGAACTTGGTAGACTGCACCTCCCTTCTTGAAGAAGGAGATGTCTACAGGCTCCTGTGGAAGCACTGTCACTCAGTGGTAATGCAACAGCCTGGAAAATAGAGGGTTATTGGTTCAATCCCCAGCCACTTTCTGGAAGTAGGCAATGGGAAAAGTACTTCTGTATATCTAGCAAGAAAACTTCACAGAGGTCCTCATGTAGACAACTTGGTGGTGCCCAACAACTAGGGGTGTGCATGAATACAATTTTCTACATTCAATTCAATTTGAATGTCTGAATTTGTACGAATAGAGAAAAAATGAATGCATTAAAATTTGAACCGATTCAAGTACATTCATATCCATTTGTGTGACTATTCAATTTGTATTTGATGATACAAATGCCGACAACTTTTGTATGTGTCCGTACACATCTGTATGCATCTGTACACATTTGTACGCATCCTGTTTTTATCCCATATGCATCCCCTTTTGTCCCGTACATATCCGTACAAATGTGTACAGATACAAATAAGATGTGTACAGATACGCATGTAATTCATACATGTATGTACACAGACAAATGTCCGAATTATTCGTACAAATAATTTGAAACATTCAAATTCATTTGAATGTTAAAAAACAATGTATAGACATTCAGTTGGAATTTGAATGTCCGAATTCAAATGAATTCAATCAAATTTTGAATGATTCGAATATTCTTGTGCATCCTTACCAACAACACAAATGAAAGGCCGCACCCTCTGTTACCTAGAAAAGAGCCCAGAGGTTGCGGACACTAAGCCCCTGGGGTGCTCTATCAGTAAACTCCCAGCCTTTGGGGTGCCTGCATGGGTGTCTCTGATGCCTGTGCTAATGGTCCCAAGATAGTATCTTCCGCTGCACCTAACAACAGATGCCATCGGCACAAGCCTCTTAACCCAAGCCTCTGCCTTTTGGAGGGACACTGCCAGGAGATGCAAAAAGAACAGCTGGGAGGTTGCCCTTGCTGGATTCCCCCTCCCATCAATTTTCTTCCTGATACACCTGCCTCACTCTGTTGAATGATATAGCAAGTACTTGCCTACAGTTTTATTAGACAAACCACTCTAAACTGCATACAATCAAACAATCTAAACCGCGTGCAATCAAACAATCTAAACTGCGTGCAATCAAATAATATTGTTTTATACGAAAGTTCTGTATTAATTCTGTCTGTCTACCCAACCATTTACTCAGACTCCATCGAAAATACTTGTATAGGGTAGGGGGCTGTGAAGGAACAGGTAACAAACTAACAGGATTAACCCAGGAATTAATGGGGCAGGCAACATCAAAACATCCCAGGAAACCATGCTTCCTAACTCTGCTGATGCTTAAAATCTTGGATGAATTCCCAGTGCTTTTGGAGTCTTCTAACACAGAGGCTGCAGGCACAGCATTGCTTGTTCTACGTGGAAAAGAGCAGATTCCATTTCGGGCAGCTACTTGAGTACTGTGAAGTGTTAAATGAAAGGAGGCAAAGATGAATGTATGGAATTAGTATTGAATAGCATTTTGGCTCGACTCTTCCTGCACTAGGCCTTATTCTGGGTTTTATCCCAGAATAGGGATCTGCCATCCACATGCTAGTACAGACTGCAGTAGGCCTCTCTGGGGGCCTGCTGTAGTCTGCACTAGCCTGTTAGATGGCAGCATGTGTTCTACAACATGCAGACACCATTCCTTTAGCTGAAAACAACTGGGAAGAACCTGGGACCTCAAGAACATAAGAACATAAGAGGAGCCCTGCTGGATCAGGCCACAACCCATCTAGTGCGGCATATTGTCCCACACAGTGGCCTACCAATTGCTCATGGGCATCTCAAGCAGAAGACAAGGGAAAACCTTTACCTGCTCTCGAATCCCAGCAAATGGCCTTAGAGCAGTGGTCCCAACCTTTTTTGCACCAGGGACCGGCTTCAAGCAAGACCATTTTTCCATGGCATGGCAGGGAGGGCTGGGGGTAGGGCAGGGGCCCTAAAATGTCACAGCTCCCGACAGAGAACACTATGCAGGGCCTGACGGGCAGCGTGCTGCATCCACCCCACACAGTGTGCTCTGAGCCACCGCAGAGCAGAGCACACTACGGACTGGTAGTTGGTGACCCCTGCCTTAGAGGGATCCTGCCTGTCTCCCAAACCTGGTAGATGTACCTAGGTATCCATTCTAGTAGCCATTGATACACCTCTCATCCATGAATATGTCTAACCCTTTCTTAAAGCCACCTAGGCTCGTTGCTGTCATCACTTCTTCTGGCAGCAAATTCCATAGATCAATGACCCTCTGGTTGAAGAAATATTTCCCCTTGTCTGATCTGAGTCTCCTGCCCATTAGCTTCATAGAGTGCCCCCTGGTTCTAGTGTTGTCATATGATAGAGAAAATATTTTTTCTCTATCCACCTTTTCTATACTTTGCACGATTTTATCTCTTCAGCTCCTCCAGGGTCGGAGGCATTCATTCAGAAAGCATGAAGTAAAGTTCTGGATTGGAAGGCAGGTGATAGGATAAATTTAGTTTGAAAGTCCATGCCATTGAACCTGGACTTTCAGGCTATTGCATGGAGGAAATGGGGTCGCTTGAAGCTATCAGATTACTCAAAGTGATTAAAGATCACTGGATGACTTTCCTTACTCTCAGCCTAGCCTACTTCAAAGCATTGTTGTGAGTATTAAATGTTCATTGCCATGAAGCCTTCAGGAGATAGTGAAGTATAAATGACACATAAGAGTCAAAGAGAGGAGGTAAAACGTTTGAAGATATATAATGGTTTAAATAAGATCTGCAACCTTAAGATATGTAGGAGAGACCCTCCTGGTTGTACCATTGCCCTCCACAGCAAAAGGGGTGGTCACCTGGGATAGGGCCTTCTCAGTGATGGACCCCAGGGTGTGGAACAGTGACCCCTTTGAGGTGAATCAGGCATCCTCAATTTACATGTTTAGGAGGGCAATGAAGATGTATCCCTTTGCCCTGGCCTGTGGCTAAATGGGGATATAACTTTTTCTTCCCAGTTTTCAGACACTTTCATTGTTTTACTGTTTATATTTGGTTTTAAACAAACAAGCAAAAAACAAACAAACAAATGACATGGAAACAAGTTTTACTCTTGCCTCTCTTCAAAAAAATTGAATGTTAGTTCAATTCAGTTCAATTTTTCTGAGCAAACAGTCACGAATTAGCCAAAGATAAACATTCAGTCCCCATTGAAATGTCAACTTCCATTGATTTTACTTGGAAAGACGGTAGGGTGGAATGACACATTATAAAGGAAACATTAATGCAAATCAAGAGGAGAACTATTACATGAGAAAATCAATGGGCAGAAGAGGAGCACTTAGCTGATACTGCCAATTTGTCTATTTTCCTCTGCCATTTTTTTCCCCCTTGGTTGGTTCTGGGATTGGCATGAAGCCCTGCTGAGCTGGGAGAAGTTCTCTGATAGAGGCTGCAGGGCACAACCAACAAACAAGAGAAGACAAATACATACTTCCACCCACCTGCCAGTTGTCTCTGCAAATGTTTTCCATTCTTTGTTTCTAATCAGACTACCCTTGCTCATTTAAGTCTCTATTTTCTTTCCTTGCTTAAAGCAATGAAAGCATGATTTTTTTTTCCACTTTGGTTGTCTCTCTCCCTCTCTGGTTGCCTCCAGAGGTCACATACCTATTCCACTATTTTTGGATACAAAGCACTCCCAGGATTATTTCACTTTGCCCAGACATTAGGACAATCTTCTGCATTTTAGCATGTCACACAGTGATACAATACCTTAAACACAGGATATTAGGTCTATATTCCAGGACTGGATTGGGAACACCATGATCATATCTGGCAAATGAAATACTATTCCAAATAAATACAGGTTGTATGGATGCAGCCTCTCTCTGTGTGTGTAAGAGGAAGATTACTTTTTAGAGCAACTCAGGCTGAATGTTTCCTATGGTACTTATAGGACACGTGTCCACATGACACGCAAAATGCCTTGGAAGGGCACTGAGGTCTGTTCATCACCACAGCACAGCACCCCATCCTAAAGGGACATGAGGGCACGGCGAGGGACCTCAATCCTCTTTAGTGTGTGAAAAACAAGTCCAAATTTCATTCTTTCATACTGATCTGGGCCCTCTCCCTAGTGTGCCATGCTGTGTTTCTCCGCAGGCCTTCCATACCTGTATATGGAGGGTAAAGAGACTCTCCAAGTGTAGATGCAAAGGTTTAGAACAGCAGCTACAATGATAGTAGTGGAGGAACAAAACACTTTCTGAAGTTGCCTGAAGCCTGGGAGGGCCTGGGAGGCATTTTCATCAGTTAACAAGGCCAGTGCTGTGGAGAGATGCCCATACCAACCATTGATATTCTCCAAATTAGAGATTCTTTGTTGTTGCTGCTGTTGTTCCTAACCCATGCCTTGCCTGCTTCGATCGAGGGCTTCCCTGGTACTCAGGAGTAGGAGTAGGAGCTGGCTTTTATACCCTACTTTTCTCACCCATTTAAGGAGACTTAAGTGATTGGCAAGGCTTTCCATTCTTCTCCCCTTGTGAGGTGGGTGGGGTTGTGAGAGCTCAGAAAGAGAGATGTGACTAGCCCAAGGCCACCCAGTGGCTTTGTGAAGGAGTGTGGAATCGAACTAGATAAGAATCCAGGGCCCTTTCTGCACCAGGCCTTATTTCAGAGTCTATCTCAGCATGGGGACCAACCATCTGCACGCCGGTGCAGACTATGGTAGGCCCTGGTATGGCCTACCATAGTTTGGACCAGCATGAAGATGGCTGGTCTCTGTCCTAAGATATAATCCTGAATAAGGCCCAGTGCAGAAAGGCCCCAGGACTCTAATCACAACACCAAATTGATCATGGAGCCACAAATAAATTTCATGTCTCCATGACTATGCATGGGTGCCTGGGGGGGGCATCTTAGGCGTCATGTGACCACACCTAGCAGTACTGAGAAGCATAATGCCTGCCCAAGACAGCCAGGGGTGAAGGGATGGAATTGCATTCCCTACTCAAGCACCTTGTGTGCTGCTTCGCTGGAGACCTATGCCAAAGGACATTGATGTTACAAAGCAGCCAGCCACAGGTGGTGGCTAGGTAAGGAGGCATGAGAATGCTTCCCACTGTAGCCATAGGGCTCTGTCCAGAATGATCAACTGGAAGTTTAGTATTCTCTGCTACCCATGCCCAGGGCAGTTTCTCCTTATTCTTGGGCATCTAAACAAAGGGCCTTTCTGCATGAACATCCTTACAAGAGATTCTATTTTTGAGCCTCTTTATACTATATCTTTTTTCTTCTTATCTGTCCCTTATGGCCTATTTTCTGTGTGTGGTGGGCGTTATTAATTTTTTCTCTGGACTTCCTTGTCTGCCCACCTGCCCCCAAAGTTGGCGAACTCTTGGTGCAACTGGTAGTGGATTCTTTCCCATGCAGGTCACACGATCTGTTCCAGAGCTCGGCGCTGGGGTCCTGTTTCCCAAAGTGCCTTGTGCTGCGACTAGTCAACAAGGCATCTCTGGCACAGCAAACGGATGCCGCTTCTCTGCCTCTCCAGCAGTTTCAAGGACTGACGCCATCAGCCGCCTGATTAGAATATCATACCTCACAGGAGCGTTCCTTCTCAGCAAGATGCCAAACAGCTGGAAGTCGCTGTCATTTGCCAAGAGGAATGAATATCGGCTCCCACACGCAGAGCTGAGTATAACAGCCGTCTTCAGAGCAATCTTCAACTCTTGGCAAGAATTTGCATTTGAGGCAAGGTGTGAGGGGAAAGAGAGGAGGTCCGGGGAAAGGGCATAAATCTCTTTCATGTCATATCAGGATCATCTCTTAGGCTGAAGGGGAAAGAGAGGCGAGTGCCAGTGCCAGCCTCTCTGATTTTGAGACACTTGATTCAGAGAAAAGACCACCCCTTTGCATGCCCTCTCTGTACCGCCTCATGCTGTGCATCATTGCAGCTGACAGATTTACACAGGAAACCTGGCTTAGTGGGGCCTGCCAGAGTTGGTGGCAAACAAGGAATATGAGGGAATTAACTTCTGGCCTGCTGACAGTGGCTAAATCTGCCAAAAAAAAAAAAAAAAGAGAGAGAGAGAGAGAGAGAGCTGGGTAATTTGGTTTCTTTTCTTTTGTTGATACTGTGCCAGCCCACAAGGCTGGATTAAGTGGCTAAATTCTGCATGGAGAACTCTTACCCCTTCTTGCTCAAATCCCATTGTCTCAATAAAATGACAGTAGCTAGTCACGCCAATCTTAACATCCCCTTGGTGTTTCTCCAGGAAACATCAGCTAGGAGGCTCTGAAAAGAAGTTGTTCAAGAATGCAAGCAAAAAAGCACTTGGGGAGGATGGGGAGGTGGGGTTGAAGAAGAAGAAGAAGGAGAGTTGGCTGTTCTACTCCATTTTTCTCACCAGTTTAAATTTTCTATTCTTCTCCCTACAACAGAACACCCTGTGAGGTAGGTGGGGCTGTGAGAGCTCAGAAGGGAGCTGTGACTAGCCCAAGGTCACCCAGCTGGGGAGGGCAGAATCAAACCCAGTATTCCCAGATAAGAGTCTGGCTCCCTAACCACTAGACCAAACTGGAGTAAAAGTCCTGCCTGGTAACAATCGGATAGCAGGTATCTCATTATGATATAAGGTTATAATGTGTAAATGGACACATAACTAGAAATCTTCAAGTTTCTTTGCTGTTTGTTTTCCACCCACCCCCATTCAAATATTTCACACCTCAGTTCAGCAAGATCTGCATGGAATTTCACTGATTTCCATAGGCTGCAAATCTTTGTTCCCCAGTTGCACTACAAGATTTCTCCCAGGACCATTCACTATGTCCCAAGCGATCATCTGAACACTATAATGGTGGAGCGATGTGAAGAGCTCTGACAGAACTTTCCGTCACTCACCTCCCCCGCACTGTCCACACTTTGCATGAAGGCAATTTTTGACATTCGATTCATAATGAATCAAATATTCAAAAATCTAAATTCGTACAAATAAAGAAAAATGAATGTCTTGACATTCAAACTGATACAAATACATTTGTATCTATTTGTTTGAATATTTGATATGTATCCTATGATACGAATATCGTACATCCCGTATGTATCCATACACATATGAATGTCCAAATTATTCATACAAATAACTCAAAATATTCATATTCGTACGAATACTAAAGTATGAATGTCTAGACATTCGATTCATATACGAATGTCCGGATTCGTACAGGTTCATCCAAATAACAATTATTTTGAATTTTTGTGCACATCCCTACCACAGTTACCTAGAACACAGCTCTGTGGTTTGCAGACCACAGGAAAATGGCTGACTTCCATAATTTCCTGTGCTCTGCAAAAAGTCTTGGGTGGGAACACCAGATAAGGAAATAAAATTTCTCTGGCTTTGATGTTCCAATCCCCACCAGCAGCCACAGGCATTCAAACACCACACATCACCACTAGAACGTCTGAAAACATGGTGATCAGAGATGGCTGAAGCAGCAAGCTCTAGCTCTGGGCTGTCTTCCCCATTGTGCAGAAGCTGCTTATCATACTGACTGAATTCCTTATTTATCTCAGGGTGAATTCACACTTACCTGTAGGGGGAACTCCAGGGACACTCCCAGATGTTGCATGTGCATTACACAGAGCTCCTTCTTTACTAGAAGCAGCTCTGCACATGCAGGAGTTCCTCCCATGCATATAATGGTAGAGCAGTTTTAAGCCCTGCATACTCCCATTTGCACCTTTTCCAGGTAGAAGAGGTGCAGATGGAACATGTGACTGGGGTATATGTGAAGCTGGTATGAGTTGGATTAGTGCTGTCAGTGAAGATGGCACTGACCAGGCCCATATGTCCACACAATCCAGAACAGTAGGTCTAGTTATTCTCGATCCATTTATCCAGATCAAGCTGAGGTAAGTGCAGAAAAGGCCTAGTAATTGATAGATAACTACTGCAGTATTGTTGGTACTAGAGTTATATGGTCCTGTCCCACAGTCCCATCTAGAACTTAAGTTGCAACCATGTGTAGCTCCAATAAGATATCTCTTCATAATAATCCACTCTTTTCTTTGCCCACAGCATGTGTTGGCACTGTGGTTGATTTCCTGGCTTTGAACAACCATGATTGCCACCAGTGAGAACAGCAAACCAAGGAGGTCCACTTAAATGACAGTGACATGGTAGCAAAGTGGTCAATGGAAGAGTATACCCATTTACTACTTTCCCCATTTATATCCCACTAGTGAACCCTTATAGGACCATGACAACTGGTTGCATGTGGGCCCATGCACACCCTTGCAACATACTAAATCTGCTGCAATTGCAGTGGCAATGCCAATGGTGATGTGTTGTGCAGACCCTTTGCCCTAAAGGGTGGGTTCCAACACCTTAGGGTGCTGCAGATACAGAATCCACAGCGTTATATGACTATACAAGTGTGAAAGAAAGATAAAGGGCCTATTCACAGAGCTGTCCTAATTGCATACCAGAGGCCTAAATGTGAATAGACCCAAAGATAAAGAAGAAGACATATTATTAAAAAGCAATATCAGAGCATACCAGATTACAGATGTGTACAAATATTCTAAACATTCAAAATTATAGAATGTCTACACATTTAAATTTAAACATTCAAATGAATTTCAAATGTTCCAAAACATTCATTCGAATGATTCAAAACATTTGAATGTCTAGATACGTATCTTTGCACATTTGCACTGATAGTACGGGATGCATGCGGGATAAAACAGGATGTGTACAGAATGCATATAGATACATGAACAAATTCATGTACATCCCTATAACAGATTCTCAACCCCTTCTGCAAAACCAACCAGGGCACTGGAATAACCAATATTTTTTACACTACCTACATGGAAACTTTTAAAGGCTTTCTTTGGGAAATTTCACCTATGCATCCACCATAATTATTTGACAACACGGAGATGTCTGATCTGGGGTTTTCTTTGCCTGTGACAATCCTGAGGTCTGTTTATTTTCTGAGAGTGTCAGGATCATGCAAAGGAAGAAATTGCCATGATCAAACAGGTCAAACAACCCAAGTGCAACGCATTACCTTTTTTGTGCAAGCTATCAGAAGCGCATTGCTTTGAAACGCTGCATTTCTTTGAATAATTTTGGGAAAGCAGATTGCTAAACTAATTCTGCAGTAGAATGAAAATAATATACTTAGTCCTGCCTAGTTTTCCAAATGTTTTTAATTCCCCCCATCCCATCCCAATCTACCCTTAGGCTGATAAGAAAAGACAACATGAACTTAAGACCCATAGCAAATTAGTTTATCATCAGTTCCAATTCTACCCTTGAACAATTCAGGAAGCCTTCCAGCGAGGATTAACAGTATAATAATGCTGCATCTAACATTTCTTCCTTTCCTTTAACATGAATGGTTGCTGGCAAACTTAGAGGGCACTTTGTGAAAGGTATCTCTACAAGTACTTAGAGGAGCAGTGGTTAAGTCTTTTAAGCTAACACTGAAGTTCTGGGCAAAACCTAGAGTAGGTAATGCAGAATCTGAATAGTTGATAAGCCCTGTTACTACTTATTTATGCATGGTAGACTCTACATAAGCTTTAAGTCCCCCATATTTCACCACCATCAATAGCAATCCTTGATTCAAAACAACTGGACTAGATATAGAAGAAGAGCTGGTTTTTCTACCCCACTTTTCTCACCCATTTAAGGGGACTCAAAGCAGCTGACAAACCTTCTTCTCCCCACAAGAGACACCCTATGAGGTAAGTGGGGCCATGAGAGCTCAGAAGAGCTGTGACTAGTCCGTGGTCACCCAGCTGGCTTTGTGAAGGAGTGCAGAATCAAAGCCTAACCCTAAACTTTTTAAAAGGTATCTGAGTGGTTAGCAGTAGATGGTAGGGAGCTGCGTGAATATTTGTAACATTCAAAATCCGTATCAATTTGGCTAAATTTGGACATTTGAATTCAAATAGAAGGTTTCAATTAGAGGTGCGCACAAATGTCTGGATTTGTTTGAATAGAGAAAGAACTAATTTTCTTTCAAACATTTTTTGAACTGATTCGAATACATTTGTATCTGTTCACACCAATATTTAATACATATTTCATTATACAAATGTCGACACATTGGCATGTATCTGTACGCATCCGTACGCATCTGTACCCATCCTGTTTTCATTCCGTATGTATCTGTACAGATGCATATGGATACAAATAAGATGTGTACAGATATGTATGTAATGCATACGTATCCATACACATACGAATGTCCGAATTATTCATACAAATGATTTGAAATATTTGTATTCATTTGAATATTTAAAAACGAATGTCTAGACATTCAGTTCAAATTCGAATGTTCAAATTTGGCCAAATTCAATTGAATGATGAATATTTCGCATATTCGTGCACACCCCTAGTTTTGATACATTTGTAGGAAGCTTCATATGGGATTCCTATGGGATTGAATCTTCTTATTGAATTCAAATCCTGCTACATTCCAAAGGGATCTATTCAAATGAATACAAATCACGTAGCATTCAATTCAATATGAATCAAAAATTTTTTAAAAAACCCAGATGTTCCCCAATAGCAAATGACAGAAAAAGCATTACTTTTTAAAAACCTTTTTTCAAAGTTTGTCTGTGTACACGTTATACAAGTGTGGGGATGACAAAAGATCATCCTTCCTTGCCCATCAAATGAGCTAATGCACAGAGCTGAATTAAATTTATTTACCATCACATATTTTTGAGCAGTCTTCCGCCATCACTGTCACTAAAACAGCTGGGACAATTTATTGGCGCTGGAATGTTCCTATATATTAGGGGAAGGGGATATTTTGGACCCTGAATCAAGCCACAGATGTTATTTGTGTCATGTGATTTGTGTCATGGACTGATAGTAAATTCATCCTGGGGTAATCATACTATACCAAGAATGTATCAATCTTACTCCACTGCACAATGGATCGGCTCACCTATCCTAATTACAAGTGGACAGGCTCCTTGGAGTTCAAGTTCAGCTAGTGAGCCAGTTTAGTCTTCTGGTTAGAATGTTGGACTCATATCTTGTAGTCACCGGCTTTAATTCCGCAGTAAGCTGGGAGGGTGTCCTCCTGCCTGCAACCACAGGGTCTTGTTTCATTCCCACATAGTTTCTTGCTGTCTAGAGGCAAACGGAGCCTGAGGTTTATGTTGGTGGTATTATTACTGCAGTCTAGTAGAGATGTGCATGAATATTCAAAAACTCGAATATTCAATTTGAATCCAACGAATGTCGGCATTCAAACTAGAATCGGATTTTCAAAAATCCAATACGGCCACCCGCCCACCTGCCCGCCTGCCCGTCCATCCGTGTGTCTGTCTGTCATCTATCTATCTATCTATCTATCTATCTATCTATCTATCTATCTATCTATCTATCTATCTATCTATCTATCTATCTATCTATCTATCTATCTATCTATCTATCTGTCTGTCTGTCTGTCTGTCTGTCTATCAAAAGAATTTTATCCTACATCCTTTTTCAGTAATTATGGATCAGACTTAACTTCAGACTGCATTTTGTGGGATGATAAAAGAAAATTCCTAGATTTCTTCAGTTCTGACGACTACCATGACAGCTCTTCACTGTGTGAATGTCTGCCTGAGGAGACTTCTAAAGAACAAGTCCAGGATTTACTCCATGAAAACCTGAGGCACGAACAGCTTTGTTATGCCACAATACTTGGCTCGGAGTTGATGTGGCCAAGATGGATGGCGCCGATGGGCCTAGTCTCCCAGGCAACAGCTGAGCAACTGTCATCATTACAGAATGCTCTTCCAGCTATTGGCAAAGACAGTAGCCCAGCACGGGAAACCACACGACTAAAAATCTCCGACAGTACTGATAACAATACTGAAATATACAAAATCACAAAACAGTACCAAACAAAGCTAGACCTTGCATGTACGGCCTAATGTGCCTCTGGACAAGATTGCTATTGGGAGAGGAGGAAGGAAATCTGTGGAGGGAAAAGATCAGAAGCATTAAATACCTTTTTTAACATGGATATTCCTCAAAAAAGCCTATAAAAACATCTTTCTGATGGATTTATGCATTTTATAAAGCAGGTTTACGCATTTAGATATTAAATAAGGGCAACAATGGATCATAAATAAATAAAGGTAGCAAAGAAATGCCAAATAATTGCTTACATAGAGCAACTATTGAAATAAGCAACGGATCAGGCACCTATCCAGAACTCTTTCCCAGTCAGATTGCTAAGAATTTGAAATGACTTTGGTCACTTTAGGCTGGGATAAACTGAAAAATATCTGATCTCTTACAGACTAATCACTAGATGCATAATTATTTTTGGTGATCATTTTTAAATCTAGAAAGTCCCATAATGGTTGTAGACTTTCTATCCATGGTAATCATAGAAGAGCTGCTTTCAGTCCCTATTCCTCTCTGCAACATGTATGTCACCTGGTCTCCATTCTTCTTTGGAGTGACATTTGGGAAGGTCACAGCAGCATGCAAGATATTTGTACTGGTGATATTGTGCAGAGGTGCCTCCAAACACAGTTTTAAAACCACAGTTTTCCCAAGGTTATATTGGGATCGCCACCTATACCATGATAATCCCAATATACTCCTGGGAGAGAAGAGCATCACAAGAGCGCAAATTAAGCATGAAGAAAATTCAAGTTGGGATATGCAAGAATATTCAAAACATTCAAAATCCAATTGAATTCAGACATTCTAATTTAGACATTAAAATTCAAATCAAATGTCTATAAATTTGTTTTTTAACATTCAAACGAATTCAAACATTTTGAATCATTCAGATGAATTATTTGGACAATCATATGTGTATGGATATATACACATTACATACATATCCATACACATTTTTACAGATAAGTACGGGACGAAAACGGGAGGCATACGGGGTAAAAATGGGATGTGTACGAATGTGTATGGATGTGTACAGAAACATACAAATGTTGTTGACATTCGTATCATGAAATAAAAATCAAATATTCATACGGTTCAAATTTTGAGTGTTATTTTGTTTGTGCCACCACTTTGAAATGTTAAGGTGGTGAAGACTCATAAGAAGACCTTCTTAGTAGTGGCCCCAGATTATGGAAGAGCATCCTCTCTGTGTCAGACTCCTTCTTTGTATACATTTAGATGTCTACTGGATGAGGATGTTGACAGCTGGCAGCTCTGCTCCCCTCCTGATACGACTGTGACTGCACAGAGCATCAGTGTTGTCATGGTGACTGTAATGTTCCTAGGTAAAGTAAGCGCTATTATAGAAGTTAACAGAACTGCGAAGAGGGGACAGTCAGAATGGGCATGACTGGCAGCGCGACTGGCAGGTGGACAGAGCAACCAATGTCCCGAGGAACCATTGAAGATGCATGCTGGAGAGGAGAGGACTATAAGAACCGAGACGAGGAGAAGTGGGGATCTTCACATTACTTGGCCTGGGTTACTCATGGGGACATGAGCAGGGTGGGGAAAAGGATTGGGCTGTATAGGGGTTCGGTTTAATTTGAAGGTTACCCTAAAGTGTTCAAGTACTGTTACAACAAGTTGTTGGAGAAGCCGTTAAATAAAGTGCAAAGTATTTAGTTTTGCTCAAACTGAGTGGGTGTCTCTGTGTCAGTTGGGGTTAAACGTCAGTGGCTCTAGGGAATACTCGCTAGAAGGAAATCCTGAGGGGCAGATACCTTGATGCTGCAGTCAGCCAGCTGGTTAGAGAAAGAGATACAAGTTAAAACCACTGTGGGAAAGGGTGAATGAAAGAGCTCTCTGGGGAATTTCGCTCAACCCGGCGTGTGAAGCCAGGAAAAAATAAGGAGTGCTGAGATGGGAAGCAGAAAGAAGGGGTCTTCACAATGACTGCCGTGAAGGGTGCTGCACTCAAGATGGTGGCACCCTGAAGAGGACCAGCCTCAGGATCGGTGAGCAACTGATAGTGCAGGTCATCAGCTGTAAGTGACTGGTGGTTGCACTTGAGAGTTCTAGTTAAGGTTAGATGATTGTGTTTCTTTACCATCCAGCAGACGGGAAGGGAAGTGCAAAATTGCCCCCAACTGAAGTTTTTCCCCTTGTTTTCTGCTTGAGATGCCTATAAACAATTGGTAGGCCATTGTGTGGGACAGAATGCTGGACTAGATGAGCTGTGGCCTGATCCTGCAGGGCTCCTCTTATGTTCTTATGGTTACCAGCAGACCAGAAGGCCTTGATCCATAACACATAGGCATGCCTTCTGCACTCTTCCATTTTCCAGACTACCAAGGGCCACTGAAATGGGTCCCCTTGGGGTCTCCAGAACTCTCAGTGGCCAGCCCTGAAACTTGAGTGAGCTTTGGGACTGGTGTGTGGGCTTGTCTGTCCCATGCAGACGTTACTCTTCCAAACCACAGCATGCCATAATCCAGATTAGCAGCCCTGGCTAGTCCATATTCCCTGATCTAGAAAGGCCCATAGACTGACTTTTCAAAGTTTCTTTGAAAAAAAAATTCTGCGAGAGACCAGTGTGATTTTCAGTCTGAAGGGGATGAAGCAGAAAGATTACTTCTTTAATCTCCACGTCAAGGCAATAATAGGGGAAGCCAGAAAAGAGCTTCTGCAAGCCATCTGTCAAATGTACACCACAGCACCTGTCATCCAGCTTTTGAGATCTGGGATTTTGCCATTGCTGATGATGCACATAAGGACACAGGCAAGCAACTCAATGCCTTCAGGTAGGAAGGAGAACTTTATGAACTTCCACAGCTCAAGACATTAAAAGTAGAACCAATCAGACATTATAGTGCTGAGAACTAAAGTGGGAACAGAAGTGAATTGCCTGTTCATTTTGAAAAATTCCAACAAGAAGTTAGAGATCCAAAGTTTGATTGTATGGTAAAATACAACTTTTCATATGAGACACAATTCATAGGATCAAATATTCAGTAGAAACAATGTGTCTCATCACCCAAGTCTCCTGGCCCTTGATGAGGATGGGCAACCCATCCCATTCCATGACTGGCTGGGATAAGTGTGTCCACATTCACACAACCTGTCTCTTCTGAGGCCCAAATGCTGGCTTCAAAGACTCTGCCCAGCCCCTGAAGCTGGCATTCAGTATGCAAAGACAAGGAATGAAATTTCTTGTTTATCAAAGATTCAGGGCAGGGCCATTTCCATAGTGTGCAAATTTCTAATGCCATTTCCAATGCTGCTTCCTGTTATGCAGCCCTGTTCTGGTCCACAGTGCCATCCAGTATGGACAAAGTATGCTAAGAGAAAAGTCAGGCCCTGTAGTGGTTTCCCACTTGACTATTTTAATCTGGATTGGACTATTTTAATCTGGATTCAGAACTGAGTGTGCATTCTTGGCTCTTCCCATTTGCTTGACAATAACACAGGCTCAATTCGAATCCTGCAGTTCCTATTCAAATCATCCAAATTCCCAGCATGGAGAAACAGGATCTTTTCATCCCTGCCCCTTGTCCAAACCCTGTAAGCCTGCCTTGCTCAGAATTAGCTGAGTGAAAGAACAGAGCAAAGTGAACACTCTCCCTTCCAAATTGGGTGATCCCTCCATTCACTATGTTACTGGGAAGGCAGCAGCTTTGCACAGATTCAGCTGAGCGAAAGGACAGACCGGGATAAGCCATGTCTCCATTGCAAATCAGTGAGGGGTGGGAGAGGACGGAATTTCGTGGTTCCTGCACAGGTTCAAAGAGAGAAGAGGGGATTCCCTTCCTTCTTCTTTGCTTTGACAGAGCGGGGCTAAAAAATGAATTCCTCTGCTGATTGCTGTAACAGTGTAATGTATCTCATGTAGTTACAGTGGCATTCACAAAAAGGGAAAATCTATGTTCAAAGAATCAACACTTTTTTTAAATATCCAGACTCTAGAATTGGAGGGGTGGGAAGAACGGGGGGCGGGGGGGCAGACGTTCCCAGATGTAAAATCCAACCCATCAGAGGCAGGCATTCACCAGAAGGATATTGGGGGACGGGGGACGGACAGCAGGAATAGTCCAGTAGCATTCCCATTGGGAAGAGAAAAGTGGGCTAGCCACCAAAATGGAACCGAGAGCAGTTTTTCCAATGACTTTTTTTCTGTGGATTTTAGCAATATAGTCCTCGTAAAGTCTGGGAATAAAAATTTAAATGGGATTGGACAATCCTGAAAATGGGCAGGAATTGGATTTAATCTTGTATGGGAACACACCCATAGAGAATAATACACATATATGATCACAATGAAAAAATAAAAGCTGCCTCCCTTGTTGATAAGAATTACTTAAGAGCTGTTTGAAAAGATTGCCTTCCAGCATGGAAATGTTGGTATTTGAATGATTTGAAAAGTCTGCCTCAATTAGAATAATCTTTTGGAACTTCCTGTCCTTTCATGCAGGTAAATCACAGATAATTTTAAAGTAAAGTACCTCTAGAAATGCAAGTTCAACTCTTTCATCCTCATGACCTCATAATTAACTTTCCATTGTGTGATCTCCTCAGGTTACAGCTACTGATTAAAAGGTTAAAGTTTGAGGAGAAAGTGAAGGCCAGGGAATTTCTCTATGCTTTTCCTTTTAAAGCCACTTCCTGTAGAGCAGGTATGATAAATACCAAACCTTATTCATATTACAGGCCAGAATTAGTGCCATATGATGATGAATTCCAATACAAAGAAATGCAGGACCTGATCAGAGGAGCAGTTCTCTCTCTCTTTCTTTTTCCCCCAAAGGAAAAATTGCAAACACAGATGGTGAGAGGAAAGAAAAATCAGAAGGGAAGATGGCAAGCTAATGTTGTTATGTTTCCAGAGAACAAGAAAGAATTGCTTTGAGGACGAAGATCTACAACTGTTCACTTAATTCTTAAAGCTGAAGCCCTGGTCTTCAGAAAAGAAGAGAAAAAAAATATATTTCAAGTAATGTAAGCAATGGGACAAAAACAAAAACAAACTCTGCTTTCACTTGAAGGTCATCAAAATAATTTGGGCTCATTCTATTGCTTTAGCAGGGAATAGGAAACGACAGTAGCTGAGCTTTTCTGATCTAGACATTTGCACGTTCTTTAGTCGCAGCCTGAGAAAACACCTGCTGAATTTAACGTGATGTGTGTGACAGCCGATCTTGGTTTTATCAAGCCTGTTTTTCCTATAGCTCCCAGAAAAGTATAGCAGTTGTGTGTAGAACGTTCAATCAAAGGCTATATTCCAGTTAAGACAGCATCTGCCTTCTACTCATTACTGAAATGAGAGGGCCTGGGAGAAGAATCACAACATGAATGCCTAGATCTAGGATACTGCTCATAAATATCTGTAATATAATGGCAGGCATGCAAAATAAATAAATAATCATGACTCCTTCACTGAACTGAAAATGCAGTGTGGTAACTAACAGATGGATCAGGGTAACAATCAGTGGTCTGTTTGGGTCTCATTTTTGCTACAAACACTTCCAATGGCTTTAGGCAAAACACATCTCAAAATGATGGTGAAAGATGTCCTCTTAGTGGATTTCTTGCCAAAGGTATAGGAGTGCTTTGCCATTTCATTCTTCCAAAAACATACCAGGAACTGAACCTGTGATCTTCTATTTTCCAGGTACTTGCTCTCTGACCAACCCTATAGTCCCTCATTTGCAATGCAATGCTGAGGAAATGGATCAGAACCCTTAGAACCCTTAGAAGTGCGGGTGTGGTTGAATCATATTTCTTTTTATTTTTCTCTGAAATCCCTGTGGTTATTGCTAGAAGCGTATAATGTTCTTTAAAGTTCCTCACCTATGCATGGGACCACTCTTAGGTTTACTGGGATGGTATTGAGAACAGACTCACATCTGAGTTGCTTACATATCTGTACATTTGAATCATTCAAATAATTCAAATGAATGTTTTGGAACATCCGAAATCCATTCAAATGTCTAAATTCAAATGTTTTTAAACCCGATTCGAATTCGAATGTTAACATTCATCTGATTTGAATCAGATTTTTGAATTTTGAATATTTATACACATCCCTAGTCTGATCTACACTTGATTCTGTGCAGACAGAACACGGTAGGAAAGGATGGGTCTTCCTTTAAACCACATTAGCATGCCGAAGGGAGGATCCTTTGCTATCATGAGGCAGTGTCCCATGCAGAAAGGGCCCTAGTTTGCTGTTTAGAGATAAACATGGCAACATGTCAGATTGTAAGGAACAAAAGGGGGGTTTGAGAACTGCCTAACTGGCTCTAGAACATGTTGGGTGAAGAGGATATGCAACAGAAGCAGCTGTGTGTCCTTAGCCTTTTTATTCGTGTGTAGTTACAGTAATTCTGCTGAGGGAACAGTTAACATTTTCCTGTTTTCCAAGCTGTTATGTGTCATCTGATTTCCTCAGAAGATACTGGCTGCATTTGCACTGGAAGCCAAAGGAGTGCTTGCCAGTACAGAAGACACAGAGCCTACCGCTTAATAATATGGAGGACAAATGGCATTGTCTTCAGCATGGGTTCCAGATTGCTACTGTGAAGGAAACTCCTCTCATAGGAAGGCCATTTCCATCTGGGGCTACTCTGGAAGACCAGAAATATGCTGGCCATTTTCAGCCCTTATTGGAATGTGTCTGGGAGGAAATCATAACCAGTGAGTTGCTCTTCCCCCCTCTGTACATTCACTACGTTCACATGAGGAGAGGAACAAATTCAGACCCTTTAATCACCCCTAGGCAAGGAAATTTTTGCTAGTTTGGATCAAGGTGAGGTATGATCATGGGTCTATTCCCACATGGACCCAATTGAAAGCCCCATCTGCAAGCCCCTCTCCCCATGAGGGCAGGGGAAATCTGGATTTAATGGGTCCTTCAGGCCCTTAAATCTGGATATCATGCAGATGTGACTAAAGGTGTCCACAATAGGGTCTGCAGGCATCTTCAAGATCCGGATTCATTTCAAAGATAACATAAGAACATAAAAGGAGCCCTGCTGGATCAGGCCACAGCCCATCTAGTCCAGCATCCTGTCACACGCAGTGGCCCATCAATTGTCCATGGGCATCTTAAGCAGAGACAAGGGCAAACCTCCTGCTCTCAAATCCCAGCAAATCCTTAGAAGCATCCTGCTTGTCCACCGAGCCTAAAAGATGTACTTAGGCATCCATTCTAGGAGCCATTGATACATCTGTCGCCCGTAAACTTGTCTAATCCTTCCTTAAAGCCATGCAGGCTGGTAGCTGTCACCACCTCTTCCGGCAGCAAATTCCATAAACCAATGGCCCTCTGGGTGAAGAAATACTTCCCCTTGTCTGATCTGACTCTCCTACCCATCCGCTTCATGCCCCCTGGTTCTAGTGTTGTGTGATAAGAGAAAAGAATTTTAGTTTCTGTCCACCTTTTCTGCAATCTGGATCTTGAAGATCTGATCTTTGACCTTAAGAGTAGCCTTTCATGGTCTACAGAGGTTGAAGAGGTTTGGGGGCTGCTTGATGGTTGGTAGATATGTATGATCTTCACCCTGGGGTGCACCAAGTGTCCTTGTGGATGGTGCCACCATAAAATACCAGTCCTAGTTCCATTCCACATCCTTTAAAGCAACAGCATCAGCAAGAAGAAGCAGAAGCAGAAGCAGAAGCAGAAGAAGAAGAAGAAGAAGAAGAAGAAGAAACAACCCTGGTTCTTCAAAGGCTTTGTTAACATCTAAAATGAATATGTGGGATGCCTTTATCTTCCTCAGAATTATTTTGCCAATGTATCTCTCAGCCAACCCCTTGAAGAGTGGTTATTGTTGTTTTAAATTGTGTTTCTAAGATAAAAAGTTCATATTACCTCTGTAGAAAATCCCCACTGGAGTTATAGCTATTTAGAAGGGTTTCCCCATCTCTCACCCCCCCCCCCCACAACCTGAAAAATCTTAAATGAAAAACAAAAGCCCATTAGAGGGGTAAGATAGTAGTTTTGCATCTATTTAATTAAGTTAAAAGTTAATAAATTTCCTTGGTTGCCCTTTTTCCTTCAGAGGCATGTGAAAAATGCACTGAAGCAAGGAAGTTCAAGGTTTTGGTATCAGCTGCCCTTGCTCTTTCTCAAGCATTCCTTAGCTGATTACAGACTTTCAACAACATAAGCCTTGTATTCCACATCTTGTAGCTACCCTTTCAGGCTTCTGATGGTCACCTGGCTCTTTTGGAGGACAGTAACTTTGCACTGCTAATGTATTTTAATGCAAGATTGAGCCAGTTTGGTCTAGTTGTTAGGGAGATGGACTCTGATTTGGGAATACAGGGTTTAATTCTACGCTCCCCCATGAAGCCAACTGGGTGACCTTGGGCTAGTCACAGCCCTCTTCTGGGCTCTCGCAGCTCCACCCACCTCACAGGGTGTTCTGTTGTGGGGAGAAGAACAGAGAGCTTTGTCAGGCACTTTGAGTCCCCTTAAATGGGTGAGAAAAGGGGGGGTAGAAAAACCAACTCTTCTTCTTCTGTGTGTTTATTTCTGTATAGCACACATTACCCTGTGCTGTATGGCACCAAAGAGAGGTTGGATTGAGTAATCCAGCACAAGATTGGAGAGGCAGCTGGTGACACAGACCCGTGGCCATTCACATTGCAGGAGCACAGCTTGTGATAATGTTGACTTATAGAAACAAAGGTTCACAGCTTTTAAAATTGCTAGCCAGGAGTTGTTTGAACTTGGTGTCTGGAAGTGATGTACTTCCAGGGTTGCTTCTGAGAGCCTAGCAAAATGGCTCTGGGTGCTGAGTGAGGCAAAGTCCAGTCCAGGCAGGGTGACTATAGCACCCTTATGGCTGTGCTATGGTGGGATTGCCACACAAATTGTGTACTAGCATTTCCTAGTGTAAATGCTAGTACACATTAGTCTTTTCTGCACTCCTCCTGTCCAACGGATGGGAAGGCAAGTGCAGAAACGCCCCTGGTCTGTAAAGTAACTGTTATAATTATTCCAGTAGCAGACTATAAACAATTTAACAAAATGTAACAATATTTCTTTGCCCGACTTCATTATCTGCAGATATAATATGGGATCCAGAAGGGTTAATGCCAAGTCCATTTTGCACCTGTTGTCCATAATGTTTCTGTTGTCACAGTCAATCTTGCAGTTTCAAGGATCTTAAATCACTTCATGGATCCATACATTGAGACAGTATTTTGAGGGTAATGCATAGTGATCCAAGTGTGATATATAGTCAAGCATTCATTTCCAAGTGGACGTGAAGAATGTTCTACTCTTCACTGCTGTCATCTTCTGAAGTTGTTGTGTTATGAAATCCATAGCTGCCAATTTGAAAGCTTATTATTCCACCTTCTATTACTGAGAGCTAGCTCTTGTTTCCAGTTCTGAGCAAAAGCATATGTTGTATTAATGGCTTATTTTAGAAATCTTATTATTATCAAGTTTCCAGAGCAAAAATAAACATAGTTTAGGGATAAATTGGACAGGTTTTTTTTTTCAAATTCTTATTTTATTGTTTTCTCTGCCTGTACAAGACAGAGTGAATTTTGGATCAGGAGGCCCAAAACGACATTCTGATCTGCTTCTGGTCCAGAATATTGGTTGATAAACCAGGGCCCTTTCTGCACTTACTTGTTGATCTGGATCAAGGACCTGCTAAGAACACATAATCTGCATGGCAATCTGTAACAAGAAGCTACTGAGAACATATTGTATTCCTGGGAGTAAAGTAGATCCGGGGGCCTGTTCTCACCATCCTGTCCAGACTGGCAGGAAAATTCGAATTTACCTGATATTGCAGAGCGAGTGTTCATCATTCCACAGTAGATAAATTTGAAGTAGCGGTGGCATAATGTGCCACTGCTATGCAGTATCAAGCATCAGGTGTGACACCCAGGCCCTGACCACACGTTGGAATGTGCAGTATCTGTAATTCTGGACACACCCTTAGTGTGAAGAGAACTACACTCTGTTTTTGTTACCATTTTGTGAGGTAAATCTTTTTGACATTCCATTACCTGTTTCTCCACCCCACCCCACCCCAACTACCCTTCTTGTCTAGTAAACTTTTTGAGCTATTTTGAATTCACAGTAGGCAATCCTAGATAGCTGCTATCTATTTTTGGTTTGGATTCCATCTCATGCCCGAACCTTCTTACCACCTTGCTGCAGTATCTAGACAGACAGGAAGGGTGAGTAACAGGAAGTTGAGGCCCTTTCTGCACTTACCTGTCCATGATCAGAATCCATGATCAGAATCAGCAAGTCTGGAACAGCCAGACCTGGTGATTCTGACCATGGAAAGGTATACACTGGATTAGTGTCATCTGATGGGTTAGGAATGATTGTTCCTTGCCTCAGAGCTACTGAGGGAAGCATTTTGGTGGTGTACTTTGGTGCCCCTCCAAAATATGTCCTGCTGACATATAGAAGTGCTCAAGAGGCCTATTCGCACCTAGGCCGGTAGTCAACAATTAGTGAACATCTGGTAAAGAGCATATGTACATGGAGTATGCTGTTATAGCCTCCAAGCATGCCCTCCCTCCCCAGAAGTTCACTAATGTGCTCCACATCTTTACCAACGTTAACTAAAAGCTTACCTGAAGTGTCCATTCACTTTTCTTCCAGTTCCCTGTGGTTGGTGGGTGGTCATCCATGCACGTACAGTGGTGGTGGTCTCTGTGATCAATCGCTTACCTCTGCTGTGACCGGACAACTGATCCCTGGGAGTGGCATCTGGTCATAGAGTTGCAAGAGGGGCATTCTATCATGGGCATTGACATGATCGGGCACAATGCGCCCCTGCTGGAACATGCTCTTCTGCAATGGCAGGCAATCGGGGCAGCAAGGAGGTGGAACTTCCGGCTTCAGATGTGGTGGTGCAGGATGGTAAACGAGAGGACCATTCACACTTCTGCCCAATAATGGACACTTTGGGGAAGCTTTCCTCATGACACGTGTGAATGGTCCACCTTTACCAGAAGTTTATCAGCCTTTGTTCACAGCAGCCTAATCAGCTAAGTGCAGAAAGGACCCAGATCAAAGTCTGCTGATGAAGTGAAAACTATTCTAAAGATTTTTTTTTTAAAAAAAATCTGTTGATGCCCACTTAATCATTTTCTTGCTTAGATATATGACACACTATGTTATCTCTTGTAAGCAAAGTCAGCAGTAGTAAGTTTGAAAATTTTTTATTTGCAACTGCTGAAAGTACCTGAAACTTTCCAACTGCCAGAGGAAAAGCCTTTTGGACCTAAACACCCTTCAGCTTCCTGAAGCTTCTCTGCTAACCAGCCAGAATCACTCTGGCTTTCTACCCGTATCTGGGCAACGTTGGCATTGTGCACGCTGAATTTCACTGCTCTTGCCAACTGTGTGTTAAATCCTGATCTTGCATATGGTGATCCCAGCATGGATTTGACATCACTCGTGAAGACCAAGGCTCCAAACCACTGCAGGCCCTCTGCTGAGATTGATATGACACAATTAACAAAAAAAAGCCATACCATTCCTCTTTTTTTTCTTTTTCTTTTTTGAAAAAGTGACAAAAACAATATCACCACATAGCTAGTATGTCTGAATAATCAGATATTTAAGCTATGCTTTCATCTCTTCCAGCGGGCTTGTAGAGACCCTCTGAAGTGGGATGACAAGATTTGGAACAGGGAGAGTGGGCTCTCTTTGTTTGTTATGGCCTATCATCAGTCAAATCCACTGTGTAGGTTAATAAGGCTTAAACTTTAAAGGAATAGTGAGCATCTGATTGACAAGCCTGCAAATAATAGTCCAGTGGGAAGTTTTGTGCTGGTGAACTGAAAGCGTTCACTGGGAGTCAGTCTAATTTTATAGCCAATTATATTAATGCAGGAAATCTTATTAGGTAAGTTCAAACCAATATCAGGATGGCAGACTATTATTTCACCTGAAATCTGTGTAGTTCTTTGCTTAAGTATCGTTTCCTTTTTCGATGAAGTTAGAAGAATCTTTTTTTAAAACGAACAAAACCTAGCCATCAGACAAAATGAGTTGACATAATAAACCAAATATGAAGTAAAGAGAGTATAATCTGAGGTAAAAAGGTTATCAAATACCTTATAGCTTCTTTGCTGTTTCAGTTAAAGTGGATGGAAGGCAATGACCGTGTTAGGATAGAGGCTTCCTTTTTTCCTGAAATTACAGGCTGCATCCACATATAGCCCTGAAGGAGCTCTAAGGAAGTGGCAATGAAATGTCCAGGGTGTCTGTGAGGCCCTGGTCACACACGTGCAAGACAGGACGTCCTATTCATTAATTTGAACTGAGGTGTTACCAGTTCTGTTTACACATAGATTGTTATGGATCGTCCTCAAACCGCCCTCGCTCTGAGCTGCATCACTCACACCTTTCTCTGTGATTAGCCTGAGTCTCCTCCATGGAACTCTTGGCTCTCCACCCCTTTTGCTGCATCAAATCTACCTCCTTTCTTATTGGATGTCATTGTGTCACTCAAAGGAGGTAAGGGTGTGTGTTTGCAGTTCTTTAATAACCCTGCTCCCCCACCTCCATGCCCCCCTTCCTTTTTTATGTGCTTTTCTTCTCCCTGGGATTATTTTTTAAAAACTAATAATTTGCCGAAAAATGCTAGATAGAGGAATCATAAACATAAACTGAGAAGAGAAGTGGAGGTGCCTCATGAACTCCATGCATGCACATTTGCTGAAAGGAAAGGCTGGTCTCACCCATGACAGCACGGTTCATCCTCCTTTACCCCATCTCTCTGCTCATACTGAGGAAGAAAAGATGGCCTGTCCTACCAGGACGGGCTAAGTCCTCTGAAAAGAGAATCCCAGTTAGAACTATCTAACTGGGGTAGGCTGGCTTGGAAAATGAAATGAATAAAAAATAACGTGAGTAACACAACCTGAGGTTGTCCTAAACTACTAGTGTGACCAGAGACGTTTTCGCATTACTCCCGTTCCATTTGGAATGGGAGTAGGACGGGAAGATTAAGACAGCTCCCGGCGCTTTCACCTTTCACACACAGACGCGCCGGAACGCGTGTAAACGCGTTCCGGCGCGTCTGTGTGCGAATGCTCAAAGCATCGTGAGCTGTCTTAGCCGGCAAAGGCCGGCCAGGGGCGCGGAGACAGCCGCGGAGGCAGATCGGCAATCAGCTGATTGTCAAACAGCTGATTGTCGAAGCCGCGCCGGCGTCGGAGGCGAGCCCGCAGCTGTTAGGGAGACAGAAGCAGGCGCGAATGCTTCTCCTCCCGAACGCCTGTGGGCGGCTCGTCCGCGTTCGAACGCATGTAGAGCACTTTAAAGTGCTCTACATTTCGAACGTGAGGAAGACAGCTGTGGACACGTCGGAGCGCAAGCCCCGCTCGGGCAATGCGTATGCCGTGTCCGCAGCTGTCTCCCACGCGTACCGTTCAGCCCCGTGCGAAAACGTCTCTGGTCCTGACTGTATAGCACTCTGAGGCTGCATCCAGACAGGATTAAAACTTTGTGGGGAATGAGTAGCTTTCAAAATGGTGGATGGGTTTTATGATGCTCCAGAATCATATATGTACATTATATTACAACACTCAGGAGTAAAAATATTAAAATCTACGCAAAAGGGCATTTGCTGTGGAGTAGCCTTTCATCTGCATTTTTCTGAGTGTTTGGAGGAACTGCATGAGAGAACTTGTGAGAATTCTCCCTCACCCAAGAACCAGCAGGCCTAGCAGAGAGGAGGGGCTGAGGATGTGGATGGAAGAACCCTCTGTTTTGCATCAAAGTCTGTGGAGATGTCCCATCCTCCCTGCAGAGCAACTTTACTGTAAATGTAAGTTCTGCTGTCTGGAGGCACCCTGAAAATTTCTCATATCAGGGGAAAAGCTGGCACCATGGTGGAAAGGGCCCATTTCCAGGGTCTTTTCTAGTACAATGGAGGTCCCTTTGCATTTGGAGTTGACAACTCAGAGGTGAGGGGTGGGGCATAGGGTATGTGAATGGTACACACCTGCCCTTAGGGTGGCTTTGAGCAATTCATACACTGAAGCCTCAATGCACCCTTTGGTCAAATTCTACCAAAGTTGCCAGATTCTGAAGCATTTCAAATCCCTCAGATTCACTGACAATACCATCTGCAGTAAATATATCATTTGCAGAAGATCTCCTAGACAAATGCTTTCAGAATCTGTTCATATTAATAAGTACATTTGCCTCAGAAGGGCCTACCTACACACAATGTTTCTGAAGCACTTTGAGTCAAGAAAATTGCTTGTTTTGCTACTGGAATGTTTATATTTACAGTTGTTATCTCTCTCACCTCTTTCCAGCATTTATTTAATTTTTTTATATTTCACCCTTCACCAAATGATCCCAGAGTGAGCCACAACATTCATAAACTGTAAAAAAAATCTATAAAATCAGTGGAATATTCCTAAAACCATAATTGAAAACAACCACCACAACAGCCCCCATTTCAGCAGGACTACAATAGGAATGGCCTATTTGGGACAGACCCCATATCATCCTGTGTCTCTCTGAAGCTTTCACAACCCTCAGAGCCCTAACAGTAGCCATTTTGGTAGCATAATTTGGTGCACCACTGAAATGGTCCCCCTTTCTGGGCTGATTTAGCAGTCCCTGGATTGTCAGACTTATTAAAAGAGGTCTGTAGGTATCCTAGTCTAGCCCAGGCTATGCTGCAACCAATGTGGACACAGCAATCTAGCTGGGGCATGATCTCTTTAGTCTGCACCAGAGTATAGAAAAGAGAGGCCCAGAAGTGGGCTAGGTCTTGAACTATACTGGAGTACTGATAAGCACGGAAAAGGCCCTTATTGCTTTAGGAGTTTTACAGCCTGGCTAGGTAGCATCAGTATAAATGGCTTCTCCTTGGTTTTGATGGTATAGATAGTAGCAAATATTCTGTGTGTCTAGTGTGTGGTTGGTGAAGAGATAACCTCTTCTTGTTTCTTTTGATGATAACTTCCTGTTGAGTTGATGTGTTTTATGTTCCAGAGTTCTCTCTGGAGGTCTTTTTTGTCTGGCACTGAAGTGTTAATCTTTCCTGAACCTTAAGAGTGTTGGATGACTTCCTGTCTACCTGGGTGTTGAGAGACAATACCAGGATTAAGAGAGAATCGAGGAGGTGTGAAGTTAGTTTTCTCTTGGATGGATTTGCTGTTGATCTTCTCTTTGTTTGCATTTGTTTTCTGTGTGGAATTCTCTCTGTGCAGAGATCTATAGAGAGTATCTTTTTGTTGATAGCCAATTCATCTGAGAGCCAGCCTTCTGCTAGTTGTCTTGCTTTCTGTGATTTGGTTCTAATCTTTCTACAGTCCCCCAGTCAAATTTGTGCAACCCTTCTGGAGTAAGCCACTGTATGGCAGCACATCTATTAACCTATGGGTTAGGATCTCTTGGAGGTTCTGGTGATAGCAGCACACTAGGGTCTAAAGACAGGCTGGTGGTGTGGCCAGGCCTCACAGTGAGGCTGATACAAGGAGGTGGCCTTAGATGGGGTTGTTATTCTGATAGTAAGAAAGGTGGGAACCACATTACTGATATCTGAAGCAGCTACTGTTGCCATTGATTGAATGATCATGCAGGAAACACAGGTGATTTATTTTTGGTATCACCCTAAGAATAGAGTCTGCATGTGCCACTGAGGTTAAAGCCAGTGTGATTCTTTGTTGTTATATTGTGTAGGCTAGAGCTCCAGCATTTGCGACAGAATATAGGAAAGCGTGTTTCCCACAACCATGATGTCAGTAACCAGTCCAGCTCATCAACTTCAGTGGTTCCCAATGAATTTGACTGATGACCTGGAACTGGTGATCAAAACTCATTCTCTCACCAGGCCCGTGCACTATCAGTGGCCCAGCTCCCATAGCTGGATTCATCCCGATTTGCGCTTCCTTTTTCCATCATCAACCCACACAGACAACAGCTCCGACTTTGATGCTATTAGGCTGTGGTCATGCTTAAGGTTTAATCCAGCTTCAATCCACTTTTAGGTCACATCCCCACGACGTCGTTATCTCGAATTCAAAATGTTTTCAGTTCGGGCAGTTTAGACGGCACTTCGGCTTAATACGGTATTTTCCGTGTTAAACGACGTTATCCCGATTTGAAATAAATCCTGATCTCAACAGGTCTCACTCCGGAACATGCCCTTGATACGTGTTTAATTTTTTACTGTGTGGACAGTATCGTTCCGGGATGAGATTCCATGTTAAGGCTGTCCCGCCCCCAATTGCACTGTAACCAATGGGCTCTCCGTATTGTAGGCACGTCATGTTTAGGATTCCCTTCAAAGAGTGATTTCATTGAAAGAATCCAGCCACTACCTCCAAAGATACACTGTAGCAATGTCGATAAATAACAGTTTCACTTTTGCGCAGTTCTGAACTTTTGAACTTTCAAAAGGAAAGTCCCCGGGGAACTTTCCCTGCCCACTCTCCCTGCTCTCCAAGTTCCCTCCTGGCCACGGGGGGAAGAGCGAGTGAGGAGCCCCCTTTGCCCTCCCGGCAGTGGGCACGCTGAGCCCGCCCGCCCTCTTGTCCACCCCTTGGCTCTCCTCCTCTTCCAGCCAGCGGTGGCCGCGGCTCTGTGGGGCAAAGTGGTGACAAAGTGGCAAAGTGGGGAAAAGCGGCGGCGGAGCCCCAGGGCGAAGCTGCCAGTGCCGCAGCGCCGCAGCGCCACAGCGCCTGGATGGATGGATGGATGGATGGATGGATGGATGGATGGATGGATGGATGGATGGATGGATGCCACCGCTGCCGCCTCTGCCGCCAGCTGCTCTTCCCTCGGCGCGAGGCTGGAAGAGGAGGAGAGCCGAGGGGCGGGCGAGAGGGCAGGCGGGCTCAGCGTGCCCACTGCAGGGAGGGCGAAGGGGGCTCCTGGATGGATGGATGGATGGATGGATGGATGGATGGATGGATGGATGGATGAATGGATGGATGGATGGAGTGGCGGGCGCTGCGAGTGTGCTCCGGGCGGCGGCGGCGGGCAACAAGGAGCGCCAGGATGGATGGATGGTTGCTGCTGCTGCTGCTGCTAGGAAGGGGGAGGGGAGAGAACGGGCTGGATCGGACAGGGAATCCCCGGCGGAGCATGGATGACGCAAAGGGAAGGGAGGGTGGGATCCTGGGACGGAACACCAATCAGAAGAGAGGGGGTGGGCAATGGCGGGAGGACAGGGCTTCCGTCTGGACTCCCAGGATTGATTCCGCGTTAAGGCTGCAGTCAGAATGCTCTCGGAACTGGATCAACTTGCAAGTCGTGTGGACAGCTTTGTTCCATTTCTTTTATTTCGAATTCTTTAAACTGAAATAACGCATGCTGTGAAGACGCGGCCTTAGAGTGAGAGAATACATCAGCAAAGTGACAAGCTGTTTTATTTTAGTGTTAAATGATTCAGAAAATCCACCTGTGGGATAACGTGGAAAGAAAATTACTGGTCACTCTGCTGATGTGTTCTCTCACTCTGAAGGTGGACTGAAGCCAGATTAAACCTTAGGTGTGATCACAACCTTATTCCCAATCAACTAGTTGCTGCTTTGATACCTCCAACCTCCTGGGTTGGTCTCTGGAACTGCTATTTGAACAATGTCTGTACACAATATGCAGATTGTGGTCAGAGGATTTTTTTTTTTTCATATTTGGTCAACCTTGTCATAAATCTGTTCGGAACCTTGGTCCATTTGAGTTCGGATAATATCTGCCCATTTATATTGGGTTTCCTCAGCCAAGTGCACTGTCATTAATGACTGTGGAATGCAATCCCTGGTGTCCCAACTGTGCATTGGTCCTTTGCAGGTGGGCATTTCCAGTGTCCAGGTCCACTCATCCTTGATCGAACCACACTAGTCCAGTTTTAATCCAGTCCACTAGTCCAAGCTGCAATTATCAAGCTCCCTGGGTTCTGGATCCCTGGCTGTAGGTTTCCCACCATTTGAGAATGCCCTTGTGGCATTTCCAGCTCACACCATTCCTAGTTGTTGCTTGATGTTTACTGTATAATGTTCAGGGCTGCCGGGATATGAAGTTTAAAATACGTATAGAGTATCAGGCCGGGAAGAGTTGTACTCATGCTTATCACTGAAAGAAGAAGCTATTCCAGCACTTTCATGGCAGCTTATCACTTTTTATTGACATGCCGCTGGTGACATCCACAGGTAGAGGATCACCAGTATCCTGAAGGACAGATAAGGACAGCAACGTGTGTGTACTTGCAGTGATAAGAATGGCGAGGGGAATGGCTGCTTGGGTTTTTAGGAAGAAAACAGCAAAAACAAAGAAGTCACAGCAGAAAAAGCATTCTAGAGAAGCATAATGGTGTGATAAGGTGTGTTTGCTGATGTGAAAAATGTTCTCCCCCCCCCCCCAAATGCATTTTGCCATTGAAGGGAAAAGGGGAAACAATAATGTATATTGTCTAGTGGTACAACCCTTTTTCTAGGTTCATGAGTATCAAAGGAAGCTTCAGTTACTCAAGGAAGGGTTCATTCTGCACAAAGACACCATAGGGCAATGCATCACTTTGCAGGCATGGGGAAATGAAGTCCAAGCCTGTAGTTCGGGTTTGCATCCTTCACCTGCAGTTCTGATGTCTCTTCCTCTGCTCCATGTGTTTAAAATAGGAAGGCTCAAAAAGGCTGATTTCTCATAACTCCATTCCCATGAGCAGTGGGTTTTAATGTGCAGTGCCATCTTCTGGTTACTCTAATACTATTTGCAATCACAATTTATAGCAGATAACCATTCAGAAGCTCTTACTAAGATCCTATGTCATGTTGTAAATTAACAAGAAGATAGGATTATTACTCTGCATAACCATAGCTTAAAGGGAACTGTCCAGCATTATTGGAGGTGTAGGTAAATGGCAGAGCAAACTGCCTGGAAAGCAGACAGTTGCCAGTTTGATCCCCTGTCCCTCCCCAGAAGTAGGCAATGGAAACCACTTCTGGATCTCTGCTAAGAAAATTACACGGAGGTGCTTGTGAAGTCAACCAGAGGGCAATTCAGACTTGGCCTGCTAGTAGATGCTGGGGTAGCTTCTGGGAAGCATCATCTGCACTTTCTGGAGATGTTTCTAAATCAGAAACATCTCCTGCCATCCCAGAACTTTCCCCAGTGGCTACTAGCAGTCCACATGCATCTGCAACCTTAGGAGTGACCATTCACACATCTGCTGGTGCTAGGGGTCATCTGTGGGGCTGCACAAACATGCTGGCACCTCAGATGATCCCAAACACGACTGGGTGGGTGTTTCCGCACAGGCCCTTTAACACCCATTAAGCATGGATTGGGACACGCACGTCCACATTTATGTGCCTTTTTAGCACACTTCTGGCCATGCGTGTCCGCATTGCATGTCCCTCTTTAATGCGGATTTCGGCGGCACATTAGAGGGGGCTATTAAGCACATTTCCGGTAGGGGCGTTGGCACCTACCCGTGCTTAATCTGTGCTTAATGGGTGTTAGTTACACACCACATCTCAAGTGGTTTTGCACCGTGAAAACGCATCCATTTAGCATGCGTCCGCATGGCACAAGTGTAACTAACCCATGGCCCACCCCCGGCTCACCATGATTGGCTCGTGGGAGCCAAGCATGGCGAGCTGGGGGACCTTGCTGCCGCGGCTCACCCTGGCCCCAGAAGCAGCGGATCGCCACTTCTGGGGTCAGGGCGAGCTTCCCAAAAGCCCACCCTAGCCCACCCTGCTGGGAACGTGGCCGATCCCCTCCTTACCTCTCCGTGGTCATCTTTGTTGTGAGGGTCTTTGCCCAGGATGCAGCGCGCCTGCGTCCTGCACGTCTCCTGGGTGGCTGGGGCTGCCAGTAGCAGCCCTTGCCCTCAGGAGCATTCTGAGCAGGCAATGTGTTACTGTAACCTTGGTGGTGGCACTGACACACATGCCATTACACCAGGATCCACGCAGAAGATGGCAATGCCTGGACACAAGTCCGGACCCAGATAGGTCTGTGGACGTGTTGGGGGTTGGTTTGTCATACACCAGCAGGAATGCACTTTTCTCATCTTGTGGACAGGAAGCACAGTGCAGAAATGCCTCAGGAGTCAGCCATGACTCAGTGGTATCCAGCAGTAGCAGCAGCTATAACAACATATCAGTTAAATAGACAAGAATGCAACATACTATTGTTACATGCTTTCTATCAGATTTTTGTGACTTTGGCTACATTCATGCATGGGAAATGGGGTGACCCTTGGGTAACCAGAAGGCATTCAATATATTTCAACCTGGAACTCCAATAATTCTTAAGCAGTTGAGTCTCTGGCTGAGGCTGATGGGAATGGCAGGCAAAACACCTTTTTGTATCTCCTTAAGGCAATATTTACTCAGAGTCCTGAACCTTAGTAAGGCGTGTTAACAGATCAGGTTATTTGGACGATTCATTTCCATGGCAGCTAATTGCTGCTGCCTCTTCAAGCATGACTCCTCTGGAGTGTTCTGAATGGGGGAAGTTGGAAATATATCTTTCCCAGATAAGGATTGTATTGGTGAAACAATAGAAACTACAGTTTGAGAAACGTATTAGGTACTGGGGGTGGTAAGTTGGTAAAAAAAAAAAAAAGGGAGGTCTGATGTGGAACAACATAAGGCAACTCTTGCTGCATTAGCTGTGCCTGTATCTCAGTTCCACCTATCCAGGTGTTAAAACAAGACAAAACCTCAGTATTTCAACGTGCCATAAATTAGCTGTGATTGATTTTTGATGGAAACTAAACTGAAGGAAGCACTGTGCCCAAGGAAACCCTCATTGCTCAGACTTGTGGACATATGTCTGCCCAACCATACGCGTACACACTTTGGATACAAATCTCCTATACAGTTCTAGAATTAGTACTGTATTTTCTCGCATATAAGTCTACTTTTTAACCCAGGAAAACCTTCTCAAAAGTCAGGGGTCGTCTTATATGCCGGGTGTTGTCTTCTTATACGGTGAGTATATCCCAAACTCTATATTTTAACTGGAAAAGTTGGAGGTCGTCTTATACACCCAGTCGTCTTATATGCCGGAAAATACAGTAATAGGGAGGGGGGAAATGGGAAAGTCCACTGTAACACTCCAAAAAGGTCTGGGTCTTTGGACCACATCTATCCTTCACCAGCAGCCAAAGTGCATGCAAAAGTGAATGGAGTCAGAGCTGATTGCTTACAAATGAAGGACGTGTTTGCTATGTTTTCTTATTTGATTTCATTTGGATGCCTTTTGTGCAGTCTGGAATGTAGATTTGGCTCCATTCGGGATTTCTTTCAGTTCAACTCCATCCCTCGTGTGGTCCAGAATTGCAAACAACAGGCAGCCAGAACAACTCTTTGCTTTGCAGAAATCATACAAATGCTCTAATAGCAATACCCCCTCCCCCCCAAAAAAGAATCTAGCTCGTTTCACTAGGCATGTGTCTTGACGTACAGAGGAAATGAATTGGCCACTTCAATCAAGGTTTCAGTTAACTGAAATGTGAACAAGATTTCATTTTAAGCTCTTCCCATTAATGTCCCAGCAAAAGACAAGCTATATGCCACCGCCACCCCCAAAAACAAGAAACAGCCAACTGGAGGCATGTTTCCTTATTCAGTGGTCACAATCATTCTGGAACTCTTTCCATAGCTGACATGATGCACCCAACAATATTCTTCTGGTTTTTCAAGGGGAATAATGGGAGAGGAAAGGGGGAGGGTGACGAGAAACCAAACATTCTCATGTTACTTTGAGCAAAAATATTATAAAAATGCAAAATTGATGACTTGTATTCTCATAGCAGTTTAAGAAAACATTTTTTCTCATGACATTTCCTGTGTAAGTGGGTGGCCCTCTAAGGCACTGTTGTGAGTGCTGACTCCAGGCAGCAATGAAAATCTCTTAGGGGTGAACCCTCCAGTGATTGTAAGGCAAGAAGGTTCCCAGAGAAGAAAGTAGGTGGAGATTTAACTTCAATGAGAAGCATGTTGAAAAGCAAGCATGTAGTCAGAGGTCAAAAGATAAGCATACTTCTCACTGCTGGGATAACCTTACAGTATTACATTCTGGGTATGCAGTTATATGGTCTTGGCCTGAAAAGAGCTTTTCCCAGAATTCAGAGGGCCAGTTTGGTCTAGTGGTTAGGGGCCCAGATTCTTATCTGGGAATACTGGGTTTGATTCCGCACTCCTCCACACAGCCAGCTGGGTGACCTTGGGCTAGTCACAGCTCTCTTCTGTGCTGTCACAGCCTCAACTACCTCACAGGGTGTTCCATTGTGGGTAGAAGAATAGAGAAGCTTTGTCTGCTGCTTTGAGTGCCCTTAAATGGGTGAGAAAAGCGGAGTAGAAAAGCCAATGCTTCTTCTTCTTCTTCTTCTTCTTCTTCTTCTTCTTCTTCTTCTTCTTCTCTGTGCTTCAAGCATGACTGCTGTAAAACATTTTCTTCCCAAATTTTGCAGCTTCAACTGCCACAGATAAATCAACAACCTGAACAGGGATACTTTGAAGAGCCTACCAGTATTCTCCTTCTGTCCTGAGGGACCTCGGAAACAGCCAGAGGATGCTTTCAAGGACTCAAGTGGGACTGGCAGCCAGAGGAGTGTGGGCTGCCCCAGGAAGCTCCAGGAGGAGCATAGCAAATATGCTGGATGGCATTGGCTGCCCATGAGTGCAGTTAATGCCCTTGCAATGCTTAGACCCACTTCAAAGAGAAAATTATGACCACCAGTGGAATAAACTGCTCAGCTAAATGATACTTCATTATTGTCTCTGGAGCTATTTCAACTGTGGTAAGGTTTCCTAGCATTACCCCACTCAGTTGCTGCCAAATAGATCCTGTCCTATGCAAACTGAAGCTCCACAGCTGGGTTTGTTAGATCCTTTTTTAAAAAAATCTATGCTTATCTTAACATATATTTGTCATCTGATTCCTAACTTCCCAGTGTCGCTTGGGCTTTTGATCTTTATGATTGATCTTGTTTCAGAGATGGACTGGCATGTGTCACTTCCCTTTTTACTAAATGCATTTTATCCCTTCCCATCATCCCCACAACCAGATATGAACTGCCTCAACCTTTTGCATTCACATACATTAAAAAAAAACCCACAGTGTCTCAAAGGTGCCTTAGGGCTTGTCCCCATGCTGAAAATATTCCAAAATTATTCTGAGGTCACCTCGGGAAAGTCTCCAAGCAAAGCCCTAATACGGGCTACATGCAAGACAATACGTGTCAAAAAAAAAACCCCACTTAGCAAGTGTACTCCTTCCAAAATAGGGGGCTAGCACATATTGTCCTGGGTCATGTGAATGCTCCTGGGTTATTTGGGGTGGAGCTTGGCAGCTGCAGTATTAGCAGGCAGGGTTTCGCCGCTGCTCCCTGTTCCTGCCGTGCATGCTGCAATTAGTAGCCACTTGGGGATTTCTTTAAATAAATGGCTACAGATATTACACCCCACTTCCCTGATAGCAAGTCTGGGACCTGAATTGGGAGAAAAGTTTGAGCCGGTTGCGAGTGGGGGTTGCCCACTGTCATGCCCGCTGTCATGTGCATGTGCGCACCTCTGCTAACCTGTGGCGGCCAAGGAAAAGGAATGATTTGCTTTTAGTTATGCTTTTAACTAGCTTTTGCTTATGCTTTTAACTGTGGCAGCCAAGGAAAGGAATGATCTTTATGTTCATGGAGGTGCAACTGAGGCATTTGCCTGCCATTGCTGCAGCTGGTCGCCTGTCATTGCTGCAGCGGGCGGGACAGATTATGGTGATGACCCTCCAAAGTCCCTCCAAAGAGATCAGCAGAGACTTCGAAGCCATTCTGGAGTCCCTTGGAGCACCTCCGAAGTCTGCGCTGATCTCTTTGGAGAGACCGGCGGCAAGACTCTGAAGTCCCTCCAATCGTTTTGGAGGGACTTCGGAGTCACTTTGGAATTATTTCAAAATGACTCCAAAATCACTTCGAAGCTGGGACTTCGGGGCTCTACCCCCCATGGGTGCATCCCTTCCCCCTAGCCTCCTCTAGACCCCCATTGCCTGTTTCCTGTGGAAACAGGCTCCCTTTAATCTGGATTTTCTGGCGGAAGACCCCATCGAGGACCCCATTAATGGGGTCTACAGAAAATCCAGATTAAAGGGCAGAAAGTACCCATTTGATCCGGATTTCCCCCACGGCAGTGGGACACAATCGGGTCCCAAATGGGTGCCGTGGTGGAAATGGGATCATCCGGCTCACACCCAAATGGGTCCTTAATGGGTTCAAAAATGGGTACTTTCTGACATTGGAAAAACACCCCTAGTATCATTGGGAAGTTTCAGTATTGTTCACATTTATTCAGCCGTGTGGGAAGGACAAGACTTTGGTTGGAAGTTTTCCTTTCATCTCCCATACTTTGCTATTATTAAACATGGTTCAGAGAGATTACAACAAAGATTCTGAGTTGAACCCCAGCCTCAGCTTCAGTGTCCCAATCCACTTTTTGTTTGCTTGATGTCTGTGGACTGGTTTCTTGTTAACAGCAGTTAGACTGATCTTCTCCTGTGGAAAAGAATCCTGCAAAGACTCAAACAGCATCAGGGATGATGCTGTTTGAGTCTTTGCAGGATTCTTTTCCTTTCTGGAATTAGACTATATAAGAGACTCTCTGGTAGCACCAGCTCATTACTGATATTGCTTTTGAGTGAGATACTTTCACACACAGCTATTCTTAATTATATTATATACATTTTAATATTGGCCACTGAGGAAGACTTCTAAGTCGAAACGCGTTTGGCCTATTTTTATCTACATTATTTTTATTTTTATTTCTATTGTTCAGATTTTATATATACCTTTTGGCTGTGGTTTGTGGTTTATTTTTTTACTCCACAAATGCTTTTCCTACTGTGAGTTTTTATACTTTTGGTGCTTTTATGGTATTATCCAATTTAATTCATTTATTATTTGTTATTTCAGTGGGGTTATTGTAACCCTTTGAGTAAATTTTATTTTTACTTTTGGCACAAAACCCAATTGTTTGTTTGGTCACTTGTGTTGTGTTTGGGGTTTTTTTGGAGGGATTTTTGGTTCTTCTCCTGTGGAGCCACAGCTCAATGATACAAGATCTCCTCAACATGAGGAAATCTCCAGTTTCAATTGCAATTATTATCTCCAATTATCTCCTGGTAATTCTCACTGAAACCCTGGACTATTGTTGCTAGACTGTACTACTGTATAAAACTACTTCCCTAGGTTTTTGTGAAAACAGAAAAGTTTACAGTAAGGCTTTTGGATATATGCAGGGCCACCTTGCCTAATTTGAGAGGGAAATATCTGCTTTAATTGAGACTATACCAATCTTTTAACTTGGGCTGAAATATTCTCTGAAAGCAGCCTGAACTGCTTGCTAACAACACCTCTCCTCACCCATAAAGATGGTGACTATGCGTAAGATGGTGAGAGTAAAAAGCGGTAAGGAGCTTAGAAAGATGCTAATCTTTGAATCGTTTGAATCATTTGTACAAATTATTCAGATATTCGTATGTATACGGATATGTACACATTACATACATATCCGTACGCATCTGATTTGTATCCATATGGGATGAAAACGGGGTGTATATGGGATAAAAACAGGATGCGTACGAATACATTTGAATGTTGTCAACATTCATATCATCAAATACAAACTGAAAATTTGTACAGATAGATTTGAATGTGTTTGATTCAAATACAATGTGAATACATTCAAATTTTAAACATTCAAATTGATTCGAATCTTTGAATCTTTGATCTGCATCAAATCCCAAAAATTGCATCCGTGCAGACCCCTACTCCATTTTTGGCTACTTGTTGAAAGTAAAGTTTGGATGGTGATAAATTATGTTTTCTTTTTCACTACTCCACATTTCACCTAATCCCACATATCAACCATGTGCTACCCATCTTTTATTATCTTTTGGGCCTTTCTGCCCTTACTTTCAATAGACCAAACGAAGTAGATCAGACACTGCTAGTATGGATGGCTTCTGTCATGGAAGAAGGTTGTCAACATTGGGATGGCCTGTTCCATTCAAGCCCCTGCAGCAGCTCCAAAGCTCACACTACCTTCAGAGCCATCACAGAAGGTCTCCAAAAGCTTTGAAATTTTAGTGGACATATTGTGGCAGCACAACTTGTTGTGCAGGCCCAATGGGTTCCATGACATATTGGATCATGAAGGTGTGCCATCCACATACGTCTATGATCTGGTTTACCACCCCCCAGTATGCCAGTAAATTTCTTCAAAATGGTCTACAAGTAGACTGGACCAGCCAGGCATTTTAAGCCTCCTATAAAATGTCTGTTGTACATGTATATCTCTGAAAATTTACACAGTACCTGGACGTATGTAAAGAACACCATTTTAAAAAATGTACAGAATTGAAGAGTTTGGATTTTTGCATGGGGAAAAGAAAGGGTAGAATTGCATAACTGATGCTTCAGCCAGGTGGTCCTTTGCCCTAAAATCAGATAAAATTTTATGTGTGGGAGAACAGCCATGGTCTTATGTGGCACCTGAAGATAAAGCAGGTATGAGATAAATTTCAGGTCATTGGATGTGGGGCCGGGCACCATTGCCCTTGCACATGATGTCAATTCATCGGGTATTTCTGCATTGGCCACCGAAGAATGGATCAAGTAAATCCATTTCCTGGCAATCCATCTTCTGGAGGATCTGTCCAAAATGGGGATGGATCCGAGGAGGCCTCCCCGCATCCGCACACGTGTGGGGAGGACAGATGCTCAGGGCCGGATTGTCTGGGTGCTGTGCGGAGGTCGCAGCACCAATTGGCAGAGGCAGCCAGCCTCCCACATTGCCAACGCTGCCCCTAATTTTCGAGGTCTTCCTGGAGACCAGATCTTTCAGTGGCGAGACCCCATTAAGAATGGGTCTCACGCACCAGAGTGCAGAAGCGGCCACCTTGAGGAGTCCCAGATCTGGCCTCCTGTGCGGAAGGTAAGTCTTCTATGTGTCTGTGATTGTCCTGTATGTGTCCTTAATGGGGTTTCCTCAGCCAGTGCAGAAACACCCGTCTACACCTGCATAATGCTGCCCTGCCATCATAAGGGACAATCATGGCAACAGTCACACTTCCCACATGAGTTTGTTGAATTACTGCAGCTGCCAGGGAGAACTTGACACCCATGGACCTCTCACAGCAGTTTGTGTTCAAAGGACGGCACGTTGGCTCATGTCTATTAGTTGAGATTGACCTCTAGGGTCTGCATTAAGCTGCCCCCATTTCCTTTCATGTCTGATTTTTCTGCAGGAAACAATGAGATTTTCAAAACACTGGACAAACACACTAGATTTAAATGATTTAGCTTAGGTCAAACAGGAGACAGACACAGACCCAGGAAATGAGACTGTAACTATGTGTTAGCCCAAGATTATATTTTCTTTTTATCCCTAGTCATTTCAAAACTAGGAGATGCAAAGTGTTTTCATGTTAGCTATGAGACATGGCATAAATGTGCTCTCTAATCTTTCCAGTTTTAATTCTAAAATAATCACCCTGTGTGGTGTCCTGTTGCCTCTTTAATTATACATGTGTTTTAAGTACAATTAGACTAATGAGAACCATCCTCCATTCTTAGGACTGAACAGAAGCCAAAACCTTTGTGGAGATTTGCAATATGACTTTGAACTTTTCTTTGTTTGTAAAACAAACCTCCTAACTGTTCTGTAAGTACCATTTTGGATTAGGACAAGAACTATATTTCAAATGCTTAGATACAATGGGCTTTTGCTGGGCATCTCTGTGTTTGAATGAAGAGATGCCTTCATGGAACTGAAATCCAAAGGCAGTTCAAAAGGAAGGAAGGAAGGAAGGAAGGAAGGAAGGAAGGAAGGAAGGAAGGAAGGAAGGAAGGAAGGAAGGAAGGAAGGAAGGAATTCTCTAGAAATCAAGAGAAATACTGAATGCTGTTTTTTAAGCCAGCCTTTCCTTGTTGTGGCCTCAGTGCAAATTGTCAGGGTGTGATCAGAAAGTGTTATTTTCAGTTGTCCCATAAAGAAAAAGCTTCCCATCCCCAAGACAGAAACCCCCCCACAAACTTTCAGTTATCTGAATATATGGCTGAGAGCCTATCTTTATTTTGTCACACTGCAGTATATATTCACCACCAAGTCAGGTGAGACCTACCCTGACTACAGATGCTTGCCCATTGAAGAATTGAACAGGAGATCTTTTCTAGATTCAGCTGAAAAGATATTTCTAAACAGGTGGTTAACATAAGGATAGTGTTTAAGGCCCTGAATTAAGATTTTTTTAAAAAAAAAATAGGGTACAGGTGACGGAGTAGAAGGAGACACTAAGATTAGGGTGTTTTTTCTTTTATTGTGTTTACATGTTCTTGATTATTTGTATGGTTTGTGAATGTGGTTGTTGTTTAATATTTGTTTACTTACTTATAGAAAATAAAATATCTTTAAATAAAACTATAGGTGCTTGCCACTGATTGGTCACTCAGGGGCTACGTAGTTTCCTGTTCAACTCAATTTAGAGAAAGAGATGCCTTCAGAGCAATAGGATCCTCAATGCTGAAGAGGCTAACTTTCTCAGTCTTCAAGCTGGGATAAGGTGAATGAAGAGGAAAAAAATATACATTGGGTGTTTTTCCACTGTCACTAGAAGTACCCATTAAGTACACATTAATGGGTACTTAATGGGTACTTCTAGTGACAGTGGAAAAACACCTATTGTTACAGACATAAATTTGCCTAGAGGGTACCTTTTTAAGTGTGTCTGATTACATGCTCAGACTGGTGAAAGCAGATGTCTAGAACTGGACATCTAGATATGGACTGTGGAAGGAGTTCATGGAAAGAAGAGAGAAAGTGGAAACATAGGCTGAATCTACATGGCGCCATTATGGAACAGATCTGGGGATGAACTGAGGGTGCAGCGTCTGCTTCACACTGTGCCTTCATGGTGCACTCAAACCAGAGGAAGAACATGACATCTAATTGGACACTATGATCTTTCTCCCTTATGTTGCTTGAAGTTCCATTAAGATGCTGTATTGACGGAGTGGGATGAAAGGCTTTGGTGGTCCTTTATCTCACTTTCACATACAGCATTGGCCTTGGTTGGGGGGCAGGTTGAGGGGCGGGATTTATTTGTTTCTGCGCATGGATACGAATATCCCCATATATGTGGGAGGGAGGGATTCAGCATGAGCCAAATATTTCCACATTCTATTCACCTCAAATAGAATGTGGAAATTGGCTCCACGCATACCCCAGAAAGGAATGCTTTTTGGGTTTCCAGAATGTTGATAAAACAGGTCCTGCTTGAGAAGGAAGCAGAGGCTTTGTAGTACTATTATAGCAGAAGTAACCTCAACTCACCTGGATTGCTATGACTCCACCAAAAGTAATAGAGTTGTTTGAATAGCTGTAGAATATGGTTTATTACGCTTTTGTGGCACTTTTAGAACTTTGAGTCATGTTTTGGTCAGCACTGCATCTGATTTGCTACAGACAGGGAATATCATGATGTTGAAAGTGCCAGTGAAGTCCCTCAGAAGAACTGTTACACTTTTAGACATCAAAATAGCACCTTCTGCTGCAAAATGGGTGCAGTGTGTATCCAGTCATCATGTATCATGGTGGGGAGAGGGAGGAGATTATAAATGAGTGCATAGAGGTTCTACAAGGCTTGTGTTCTATCAACTTTCTTTTCAGTAGAAGTGCCTTCCAGATTTTTCACCAGGTTCACAATTTTGTCCACCTTTATTTCCAGGAACCAAGAGAAAAAATCAGCAAAAATGACAGAAAATGAAAGCTAGGAGAGTAAAATTTAAATGTGATCTTTTATATATTCCCATGTTTTGACTGATCTAGGACAAACTACCCAGATGCCAAGACTAGGGATGTGCCCAAATATTCAACACATTTAGAATCTGTATGAATTCAAACAAACTCCAACTATCACAGACAAATAAAAAGGGGCCTACATTTGTAGGCCATATTCATCCACAAATCGGATGGATTCAACATTTATTGAAGCTCTGATGAAGCTTTGATTAAGGCTGGATGACCCCTGTGGCTTCCCATCCCCTCTGCAGCCATCCACACCCCTATCTTCATCACGCTACTGCCAAATGCTCCTCGTAGGCCCAAGTAGGCCTTCCAGGTCTGTGTGCACAGCTCCCATCCCCATCACACAATCCTTGGATAGGATGGTGAGCATGCAGACCCTGAATGCCTGATTTGGCTACTGAGTGGTGCCAAATGGGCCTGAAGACACCACCACGCACTCTGTTCCACTCTGCCACACTCCCGTACCACTACAGAGGCTGTGGTGGCATCTCTGGGCCCATTTTAGTGCTGTTCAGAAGCCACATCAGGCTTTCCAGATATGAGCACACAGCTTTCCGTCTGGGGATTGTGACAATCCCTGGATAGGGAGCTGTCCACACAGGCCCAGAAGGGTTACTTCAGGCTTCGAGCAGTGAGCACCACACGGTGGCAGTGAATGAGGGGGTCGGGAAGGGATGGGGGTTCCCTTCATTCATGAATATTCATGAACATCAAGACTGGTCACAAGCGGCAAACGAGAGAACTTTTAGCCCTCGTGATCTTCAAAGCAAAAGAGATCAGAAAGAAAATATTGTGTTCATTGTCTTGTTCTATTGCATGTAGCATTGCGGGAAGAGAAGCAAATCTAGCACTGTGGGTGGCCTAGATCTAAATGTTGATGAATATAGCAGAGTGTTCCCTTAATTCTAGATTCCTGGGTGGGTCAGAGGGAAAGTGAGTGGTGGCATTCTTGGGAAAGGATTGTCCTGGCAGATGCTTCCCTTCCCCTTTGCATGCCTGGAAGAAGAGAATGAGCTAAAGCAAAGAACTATTTCCTTCACACTGTAGATTCTGCATGTTTTTCTTTGACTGGAGTATGGCATATAAGACTAAGATCCTTTCTGCACTTGTTAATCCAGATGGGCCGCATCCCCATTACAAGCTTATTTCGCTTTCCCTAAACCGAAATAATAGAACCGGATGCAAATGTGAATTTGCCTGTTCCCATTACTTTTAACTTAATCACATTCGATCCAGATTCTGAGGATCGTATGTGGGGTACGTGACTCAAGGGGGGACTCAAGTGGCTACTTTTTAAAATCCACTTTTCGGGGCTGCCCTGCTCTCTTCCTCCTGCCCTGCCCTCTTCCTCCTCCCCTTCAGGGAGCCTAACTGGGTGACTGGGTGGCTGTCGCTTCCATGGATGGAGGAAAAATGGCAGCGGGCAGCCATCAATTCTTTCCCCTCCTCTCCCCATTGCTCAGGGCACACAGCAGCAGTGGCAACTAAAGCCCCTTTGCTTTGAACATTCACACAGAACCTCAGCTGCTTTCCTCCCTCCCTTTCCCTTTCTAAAGGTCAGAACTTTTAGAATTGTGCAAAATTGCAACATTGTTATCAGGTGTGAAGTGGTTTGATCACTACAGTGTAGCGATCACTGTTAAGGGTGGCTTTTTACACTGAAATCACTGTCTTTGGAAGCAAGCTATTGGGAGAGGGAAACCCTAAACATGGATTCTCATCCCTTAAAACGGTAGGGTAAAAAATGTAACACGTATCAAGCACACGAACAGGACTGAGACCTGTTGAAATGAGGGTTAACATTTACAACGCTTTGGGGCGATTTAACACGTGGAAAGCGTGTCAAGCTAAACTGACATGGGATCTGCGAGGATTGAAACCATATTGAATTTGATATAAGCTTGCAATGGGGATGTGGCCATGAAGAATTTGCTTAGTACACATCATCTCCATAGGAGGGATGAATGTTAAACCAGATCAGATGTGCACTAAGGGTTCACTAATCCAGATTAGTTGCAGACCTGATAAATGTGTTCTACATCTCTGCTAGCACCATCTAATCTGGATCAAGAAAGAGACATCCACGCATAAAATGGACCTAGGAAGAATGTGGATGTGATGTCAAGAAACCCATGCCATTATACTGTGACTGCAAAGACACTTTCATATTTAGACCCTGCAACCATCTCTTGCTACCTCCTGCCAGATGACAAGAGGCAAAGCTGGGGCGATCTCAGGCTCTTACCTCCTCTGCTGGGTGGTTGCAGGATCACTGCTCTTTCAAAATATCCAGATGCAAGAAACTCTCCACCAACTTTCCTTTGTCCCCACAGGCTTGTTATAATATCTGGATATTTTGAAAGAGCAGCAACCCCAGCAGATGAAGTAGGTGACCATAATGGTACTGATATTATGATAAATTTAGCATCATGGCTGGATTTCTCATAATATTGATATTCTGGGATACAGTCTTGATAACTGGGACTGTATAGGACCATCACAGATGTGTGGCAACCCCAATATAGTCCTGAGAGAATTGCAGGCTTTTACCTATGTCTGGCAGCACTCTTAGTTTCTCAGTTTCTGCTTTTCTTATTATTTCTTTTTTTGGCCCTATCTATACTGTGCCAGAACTTTTTAAAATGAAGGAAGGAACAGATATTGACAGATTGACCTAGTCATTCAATTCTTTTCTGATATAGCTATGGGCGGACCATTATCTCCTTCCCTTTTCCTCTTGGAGGTGACATTAAAATTTGAGCCTTAAATGGTCAAAGGTAGGGATGTGCATGAATATTTACCACATCCAGAATTTGTACGAATATGTACAAATTTGTAGATTCATGGCCGAATCAAATAGGTCCTACATTCATAGGCCCTATTCAGCCATGAATCAGATTATCTGGTATTTGTCAAAGCTTCAGTCAAAGCTTCAGCGGATACTGGATGCCCCAGGGGCCTCCCGCCCTCCCTCCCCCCCACAGCCTGCCATTGCCCCAGTTACCTTGTGCCACCACCACCACTGCTCCTTCATCCTAGGCCTTCTGGTTCATTATACACAGCTGCCACTGCATGCACAAAGCCAGAAGAGCCTCTTTGATATCTCGGGGGGGGGGCACCAAAAAGGCCCCAGAGATATCACCATGGCCTCCCGCCCCCCTCCAATGTGCCCCCATGCCTTTCAGGAGGTTGTGGCGATGCCCCTGGGCCTAATTTGGCACTCCCTCAAGGCCAAAATGGCACTTCTGGGTTTGCATGCAAAGATCTCCATCTGGGGAGACCCGGAAGTAACTCAGATGATGGCATGCAACAGCGGCAATGAGGACAGGTCAGTGGGTGTGGGTGGGAAGGTAGAGGTGGCAGGAAGGGGTGGCGGTTTGCTTCATTAGACATTCATCTAAATATTCGTGTATGAATCCAAAGCCCCCCACATTCATGGGGGTGGGATTCATCCAAAGCCAAATTTTTCCACATTCGACTTATACCACTGTCATCTCAGGTGCCCATGCCTACTATCAAATGGACAGGGTGTTTCCCAGCCTACCATTTTGAAACATTGTACTCATGCACACCTTTAGTCAGGTGTAGAGGACCTGTCTTTTCCCACAGTTTTTCTCTCTTAGCACCATAGCTCTTCTGCCATAACCATTACAAATTGAGAAGGGTTTTTTCTTTACCAGCATTTCTTAGCTGGCTTCACAAACACACAGAAAGACAAATCCAATTATAGATGAAATGTTTGTTTGTGGCTCTCCACCTCCATCTGAGTCAAACGGGATTCTAGCTCCATGCTTGTGGTGATAGGAAGTTGTATGTTCAATATGATTGGTTTTGTGAGGCAGGAGAGCGCTTTTGGCTGTATAACTGAAGGATTTTTAGACCACAAGCTAACATAGCAGGAAAAAGAAAAGGAGCCAAATTTTAGTCCATTGTGCAAGGGAGTAGAGGGCAAAAGGCACAACCCATGGACCAGTGTTGGAGACAGATATGAATTATCACGTAAGAACATAATTGGAGCCTTGTTGGATTGGGCCACAACCATCTAATCCAACATCCTGTCTCCCCTGGTGGCCCATCATTTGTTTCTGAGCATTCTCAAGTCGAACACAAAGGTAAAAGCTTCACCAGTTCTTGACTCCCTGCAAATGGCCTTTAGAGGCAACCTGGAGGTGGAATTTAGGTAGCCATCTTCCTCCATTCGTATCCGTACAGGTACATACACATCCCATATGCATCTGTATGCATCCCATTTTCATCCCATACAGCATGCGTATGTGTACGTACGGCATGTGTATGTACCTGTACAGATATGAATGTCTGAATTATTTGTACAAATAACCCAAGATATTTGCATTTGTTCAAATTCTGAAATCCAAAAGTACAGACATTCGATTAATATACAAAAGTCCAAATTCGTATGAATAATGAATATTTCAAATATGTGTGTGCATCCCTATTCCAGACCGCTTAAAAATTGGCTTTACTGGACACAGTGAATTATGCACACATTCACCAATCCTGAACTAAAACATGCTTGAGGGTGGAATCATGTTCTTGCCATGCTCGGGCAGCACCCCCTGCCCTTGACCTTAAAGAGGATAGGTGCCACACCTTCTTCCATCTCATAGACCTCCCCCCTTGACTCGTGTTGCTATTTCAAGTGTGAAAACTTCCACAGATTACCGTAACCACAGAGCTTTTAATCAGAGATACACATGTTTCACGAAGACAGCTGCTTTGACCATCTTAGCTGGAAAAAAATGTCCCCACACTCCTATTTGATGAACAAAATACTCTATTGATTGTCTGCAGTGATACCCATCTGTTGAGATGGAATAATGCCCAAGCATATACTTGCCAAAGCTTTTGTTCTCGGTGTGAGTACTGAGTGACAATAGGGTTTAGACGGGCAGGCAGCATGACATTATGTGAAATGTGTTCGGCATCCTGTCCTATGCCAATATAAGAACACCAGCAGCTGGGAAACAAATGCACTATTCTGCTTCAGTGGGGTTTGGTACAGGCAGTGTGAGTATTTGTGTGTGAGAGAAAGAAAAGGGGGGATGAAAGGGAGTGAGAGAAAGAGAAAGCCTTTCCATTACAAAGATACCTGGAATAGCAAGAGAAATCAAGCTCATGTCACTGTTGGCTGTGAAGGTGACAGCTTGTATGGCAAAGCATGAAGGTGGAATTCCCCAAAGCCAACAGGTTATTAGATATTATGTAACAAGTTGGCTGTGGGCACTATTTGGCCGGAACATATTAGCTACATGAATGCACAATGCGAATAAAGTTTATGGCTTCTGGAGTCTGAGCACATGTTTTTCATTTTCCAAAACAGCAGGCAAAGGTCCAAAGGAGTGCAGCCTTACACTTCGACAGCTGAGTTTCTCAATGGAACACATGGTGTTGGGGAAGGGGAGGGAAAAGGGAGAGAGTGAATGTAGTCTTGAGTGATAAAGAAATAAAAGACAGCAGAGAGGCAGTTTCCATATCCAAAATCCCTGTTAGGCATATAGTTAACTAAATCAATGAGTTTGATTTCCACTAAGTTGTTTGTTTACAGCCTGATCCACCCAATGACTGAAGCAAACCATTTACATTTCAAACAAGTTTAAAGTAATTGAAATAAATGGGATGGAATATGTTAAAATCTAAGCACCCTTTAAGTAGAGAGTTTTGCAACTTTGGAAGGGATCCAACATCTCTAGTCTGAAACAGGAGTCAGCTTCCCTTTCACAATTATCCAGTGAAGATAGGCTCTGTGATTCAATAAAATGGCCCTAATTCACTTCAACTGTTGTTGCCTGTCTCATTACTTCTGTACATGCTCACAAATGATTTTTATGCTAGTAACAGGCAGGTATAAATACATCTCCGATATGAAATTATGACTTTGCTGAAAATGATCACTGTTTGTATAATTTTCCAGTTTTCTACACATAGATTCTGCAGCCTGCTTATTCACTGTCCAGAACCATAATCCAAAATCTTACGATGTCTGCATGACAGAATTCATACTTACTTACTTACTTATTATTTATTGCTTATATTTCTATCCTGCCCTATACTCAAAGGTCCCAGGGTGGGTAACAACATTTAAAATCAAATATATTTAAACAATAAAGGCATATATTAAAACAACAGTGTCTGCAAGTGGGAAGGGAGACCGACAGCCAGAGCAAAGAGATGCATCTTCACCACCTTCCTGAACATATACAGTGAGGGAGCCTGATGCACCTCAAGGAGGAGACTATTCCATAGCCTGGGGGCCATCACTAAGAAGGCCCTCTCCCAAGTGCCTTCCTGTTTCACAGGTGAGGGTGGTGAGACAACCAGGAGGGCCTCTCCTCCAGATTTTAAGGCATGGGCAGGTTGATATGAGAGGAGGCGTTCCTTTAGCTATTTGGGGTCCAAGTCATTTAGGGCCTGTCTCAACTGTCTAGAAAACCTTTCCAGAACGTTCTCCAAGGTTGAGTTGAGTTTAGATTATAAACCTGAGCTCAGGAACCTGTTCTTTGGGTTTCTCCCCTTTGTTATTTTTTTTCCCCTGTGAGTTGCTACCATCTGTGTATCTGGGATAAGAACAGTAACACAAGAAGCCTGCAGTGGCAGAAAACTAAGGGTTGGTGCATAGGTAGAGTCATTCACTCTCCAGTCTGTCTCTCCTCATTTCATGAACTATCTAGGCTGTAAATTGTAGATTGGAGATGGAGTGAGAACACGAGGGCCACACATACTGTCTCTAAGAAGATTTGTAGCTCTTTTTTCTTTATGTGTGATCACAGCCTAAGAAATTAGTGAAGCAGGCAAAAGGGCATAAAACAGCAGCAGGGGAAGCAATTCACATAAAATATTGATGTCCAGACTTCATTGATTATTGTCCCTATTTATAAGATAGGCTCGAAGGCAAACCATAGAAATCAACTCTTCCAACAAATTATGTTAAGACATCTTTCAGTAAAACTTTGGGGTTCTCTTAAAAATTCAAGAGGTCTTGCAGATGTGTAGGCTGGCTTTACAAAAGGACAAATCAAGAGTTGACCAACATCTGGTCAGCTGTACAACTCGCTATACTTGGCTTCCATCGACTTCCATCCACCTGAAGTCTGACTTTGGCAGGGGAATTCAGTGCCATTATGGTTCTGCTATGCTGGGATGCTTGCTCTTGCCCATTGGGCAGGGTGAGTGAGGTCCACACATGCTGTGCCTTATCCATCATTGCCCTCAGAATGGACAATTTTGACCTGGAGAAGATTTTGGAAATAGGTCTTCACCTGCACAGTATTGGCACAGAGCAGGCTCAAAGCTCACCTACACAGTGATGCCCTCAGAGTTGTTTTCCTTACAAAGAGAATGGGCACTAAAGAAGATAAGCTTTGGGAGAAGCTTGAAGCCTCAACAATTAACCATAGACTGCTTTTTAATGTGCAAATTCCATGAAAACAGCTATGTGAAAGTCTGCTGCAAATAACATCTTAAAGAATCTGTCTCTTCTAACAAAGAGGTGAAAGTTGTATACTGTCCCCTCTTCTATTTTATTTCTTAAATCTATATTTCAGCCCCTCAACAACCCTGAATTCTGTTTCTATTTCTGTTGATTCTATATCAACTTTATATGTATGGTCCTTGGCCAAAATAAACATGAACTGGTTCATAGATGACTATTTTGAGTGATCTGAATAGCATTTGAAACTGTATTTTGCATTCTGGCCATTTTGTGAAATATTAGTTGGCCCTCTGCTGCTGGATGTGGGATTTATCTGATGTAGATCCATGGCTTTTCTGGCCCTTTCTACACGGGATGTTGTCCCATGCTGAGAAAAGATCTAGGAAGCTCCTTTCTGCCCATTAAATGTGGAATAAGAAAGAGAGGTCCTACCCCTCCTAGCATCATCTGCTTGCATAGTAGTAGTGGTGGGCACGAATGCCATTTTTGGGATTTGATTCAAATCAAATAGAGTATTCAAAAATTTGATTTGATTTGAATCTTTAGAATTTGAATTTAATGAAATTCAATTCAAATTAAGTAAATTCAAATTAAGTAAATTCAAATCTATTCTTTCAAATTTTCAATTCAAATTTGCACTTACAACTGTCAACAACATTCGTATGTGCCTGTACACATTGTTATGGATCCCGTACGCATCCATATGCCTCCATATACATCCGTATGCATCCCGTCGTTATCCTGTATGCAACTTGTTTTTGCCCCATACGGATCTGTACAAATGCGTATCTGTGCAAGTGGATCTGTACAAGTACAGATCTGTACAAATGAGGGAAAGACGTGGAAGTACACATGCAAATGTCCGAATAATTTGAACAAATAGATCCAAAATTTGAAATTCGTTTGAATTTTTAAATTTAAATTTACGGGCATTCGATTTGAATTTGAATGTCAAAATATGGACAAATTCTATTGAATTTTGAATACCTTCAAATATTTGTGCACACCCCTACATAGTACAGAGCATAAACAGAGCTAAGGCATGCCCTAGCCCAGCTTACCGGCATATCTTAACATCAGAGTCTATTGGCATGCTAACCCTGGCCTGGAAGAGTGAGCAGAAGGTAGGCACCCCCTGCTCTGCTACGTGGAGGATCATTTTGGCAGTGGAGCTTTAAGGTATGCTGCCAAACTGGATGCCCTGTAAACTCCAAAGGCCAAGGACTTTCATTCCTGGCCTTTGGAGGCTCCAGTGCTGATTCTGAACATGATGCAGTTTTTGGAGCCAATGGCAGGGTCTAGCATGGATTGGCTGTCCCAGTGCGGACATCCTTCTTCCAAACCAGCAGTAAACTGCTCCAGCATTGTGTGTCCCAAGCCAGGGCAGCCCTCTCAGCCCAGGATACTAACGATAAGTGCAAAAAGGGCCTTTATCTCATTAGCATATCTTATTTTTCCAATGTTCTGGTGACTGTCAGGGTGCTTTTCCACTGGCAGAAAGTACCCATTTTTGCACCCATTAAGGACCCATTTGGGTGTGAGCCAGATGACCCCATTTCCACCACGGCACCCATTTGGGACACATTTGTTTCCACCGCCGCTGGGGAAATCCGGATCATATGAGTACATCTCAGCCTTTAATCCGGATTTTCTGTAGACCCCATTAATGGGGTCTACAATGGGGTTTTCAGCCAGAAAATCCAGATTAAAGGGAGCCTGTTTTCACATTAGTTTGACAATGGGGTCTAGAGGAGGCTAGGGGGAGGGGGCACCCATGGGGCAGAGCCCCAAAACCTAGGCTTTGAAATCCTTCCGAAGTTACTTCGAAGTTGTCTTCGGAGATTAGCAAGGGCAGACTGTTACCTTCAGGCATGGAAAGAGGTACATATTTAATGAGGCTGACTCATCCCTGCTCACAAGGAGCTAATTCATATGCAGGCTCTCGCAAGGGGTTTGTCTTTGGAGCTTTGCTATTCTCCTAAGTTGCCTTCAGAGGGACTTCGGAGCCTTTGCTAACCTCCGAAGGCAACTTCGGAGGGATTTCGAAGGGACTTCGGAGATTGCACCCCCTGTTCGCCCAAACACCTGGGGTGACAGGCAGACCCCTTGTGGGTCAATCCGGATTCCCCACATGGGTGCAAAGGTGTTTCCACGGGGGGGGGGGGTGTAGCACCCATTACTAATGGGTGCTACACCTCCTGTGGAAACAAATTGGGTGTTTCCCTTAATCCGGATCTACTAGATCTGGATCTTCTTAGATCCGGATCTAAGGGCTGCGGTGGAAAAATACTCTTTGAGAATGTTTGCAGCAGACTCAGAAAAAAAGTCTTTTTAAAACAATCTATGACTTCCATAGCTACAGTGGCAGCTAAGGGACTTACGAACTTGTGAATTTTCAGCAGAGAACAGCTGTTTCTGGGTTAGGAGGAGGAAGAGGAAATCAAAATCTCACAAATGCAGAGAAATGACTGCCCTGCTAAGTCCTGATTATCACAATAAAATTAATTTTTAACATTTTGATGTTGATGTTTGGTGGATATTGGTAATGTAAACAAAATCAACAGCACAAGGTGCAAAGATATAGTAGATAGAGGTAACCTCATAGCAGAATTCGTGGAACAAATACAGAATAAAGTATTGGCCAGCATGAGACAATACAGAGTTATAGCTGGTATTAATGCTTGCTAGAAGTCCATTATAAGATGTTCAGAACAGGCTTTGCATGTTTATCATTTTACAAAGGAGTTTGCCTTTTTGAAAACTGCTTACCGATGATAGTTTGCTTCCTACTGAAAACTCATTGTATATTCATTCATAGGATGTAATTATTTTAAATTTTTGTCCCTATTGACCTGTAGGCAGATGGCTAGCATGAATACCGTGTTTATCTGGACACTAGATCTGGCTGGGCAGCTTTCTGATGGGTTTGATCGCTAACACTAACAGCTGCAATACAGACTTATTCTTCCTTCCCCTCCAGGGATTACAGATTGGATGCTCTGAATGTGAACTTTGCAAAATATGGGTCATTTTTGCTTTCCCAGCTAATGTCGTTACTGTAAAGTTAAAAGCTGGTCTTGATATAAGGCAACAAAAGAAGGTTTGGGGCACTTTTGCTACTTGTACTTATAACCTGACCCTTTTGGAGTGTTTTTTGTTTGTTTGTTTGTTTGTTAATTGTGAATATTACAGTCATCAAGTACAAAAATGAAGGCTATCTATGAACCATGCTGATTTTAGGGGAAGATTAATAGCTTGAGAGGGAGGGAGAGCACTACATAAACATCAATAACAATCAGTGATTTCAGATCCGCTGGGATCCCAGCTGATAATAGATTCATCCTCTTCACTAATGGATGTATGCAGATATTCCTCCTCCAACCCCTGTCCTCCACTGGCTTTTTCCTCTTCTTCCTGCTTCCTTGTCTTTCAAAAATCTGAAGAATTTAAAGGAGATGGTGGCACTTGGATAACCCAACAGAAATGAATAACCAGCTTAGCTCACCCTTTACCAGTTGTGAATTATTGTGACAAAATAACAGTGGAAAATATCACAGCACAAAATTATGCACCACAGGTATGCATACAGAATTGCTCAGAAGAACAGGAGAGGAGCCCTGCTACATCAGGCCACAGCCCATCAAGTCCAGCATCCTGCCTCACACAGTGGTCCAATGATGTCTTCTGCACATCTCAAGGGGGAAGCAAAGGCAAAACCTTCACTTGTCCTCAAATCCTTACAAATGACCTTTAAAGGCATCCTGCCTGTCTTTCCAAGCATCGCTATACCAGCTAGGACACCATGCATAAACAATTACCTTTTCACCTGCTTGTGGGGCCTCTTGATTTGTGACTTGCATCCTCTAGATCAGAGGTTCCCAAACTTTTTTTCCTCATAGACCACTTTCAAAATTTTACTGATTTTGATGGACCCCCTGCTGCTACATTTCTACCATATTCCCCAAACCCGTCAAAAAATATGAAGATTAGGTCTAACGATGGAAATTTGTCTCCCTTTGCACGTCTGAACAAGCGTTGCGGGCGGGCAGCACTTTGCAAGTCTCAACACGCGTTGTACTGAATATTAAATATGCAAGTTTTTACAAGTAACAGTTTTCTTAAAATATTATCTGCCTACATTGATAGGTAAAGCCAAGCCAACATTTTTGTTCTTTACTATCGAAACCAGATAAATTTTTGCGGACCCCCACTTACAACTTGTGAACCCCCATTTTTTTCATGCCAACGGAGACCCCTGTCGAGTCTCCCGTGGACCCCTGGGGATCCACCTGGACCACTTTAGGAATCACTGCTCTAGATGTAAGGGAATGCCTTGTAATACGGATGGGCATGAATATTCATAACATTCAATATTCATGCAAATTTGTACAAATGTGGACATTCGTATGCAAATAGGATGTTACAGCATTTGTACATTGATATTTGTATTCATACAAATGTTTTGGAAGACTTGTGAATGGGGAGGTGGGGAAGCAGGCGCGCCAGTCACATCTGCCATGGACCCAGAGTGCATTTGACATGGATTGAGAGTGGATTCAAAGTGGATGTGGGGAGGATTTGACACTTTCAGAATGGATATGTTATAGGTTATGTACTGGATACGTATCCGATACATATGATACGTATTGGATAAGTTTCGGATACACATGTGTTCATATCAGATATTCATACAAATTTGTACAAATTCATTTGTATGAAATAGAAGCCTATCACATTCAAAGGGGATCTATTTGAACAAATACGAATATTCTTACATTTGTTTTGATATGAACCAAATGCAAAACAACAACAACAACAACAATGCATTCATGCACATCCCTAGCCTGTATTGTTTTTGTAGATGTTCTAATGAGCATCTAATCTAGGACTCCATGAACACTAGTAATTATATGAGTGCATTATTGCTCACATTAAAATTTAAGATGAAATCCTCTACAAAGATATTTTACATCTTTCTGGAGAGAGACTGGAGCTCTGATTTTCATAGGTTTACATGGGCAGAAGACCCCCCCCTGTTGTCAACAGTCTGCATGCCTTCCAATATAGATATGGGTGCACTGATAGGACAGAGGGAAGGGTGCCCTGGTCTCCTATGTCCAAATCGCTCTTGCCTCCCAGTGGTGGAAGTACATAGGCAAGGTACAGCCAACCCTTACTGAATGTAGACCTAGATGTTTGACTGCAGTCTGTATTCCAGCCAAAGGGGTGGAATGGAGGTGAGTGGGCAGACCATGGTGACATCATGGTGACCAATGCTGCAGCACTAAGGTCACCGGGAAGAAAAGGAATGGGTGAGCCAATACTTCCCAAAGGAATAAAAAAGAAAGGAAGTTATAAAAAAACGTGGAGGGGGTGCAAAAAAAGGGGAAAGCTTTGAATAAAAAGGAAATTATAATTCTTTTTTTAAAAAATGAAAACAGGAAAGGGAAAAAGAGGAAAGGATGGAGCGAGGGAGCAAGAAAAAAAGAAATCCCTACTAGTGGCCCCTGGGTGCTTGGGACATTGCCCTGACACCCATACACACAACTAACATTAAAGGCACATGCACAGTGACAGACTAGGGCCATCCCAAAAAGGCAAGAGAAAAAGGCAAGTTGTGAGGGAGAAATTCCTTGCATTGGACTCTAGTCATCTTGACATGCAATGCAAAATTAGACCATGGAAGTATGCTGTCCTCATGCCTCCATAGTCCAGTATACCAGTCCTAAAAGGCTGGTAGATCTCGGTGCCAAGGTCTACCAGTAAACCAGTCTAGGGAAGCATTTTTGGTGGGTTAGTACAGTCTATGCCAGTGATGGCTAACCTTTTGAGCTTGGTGTGTCAAAATTCACAAGAAAACCTAGCTTAACTCGGGTGCTGTGTCACTTCCAGAAATATCCATAATTTTGTGATATTTGTAGCTCTAGTAAGAAAATTATATTTTTGATATATGTATTTTATTAAAAGCAAAAATGAATAATTCTTTACATTTGCTAAATCTTCAATTGAAAGTTGGTATTTTGTACACTTCAAGAACAAGCAAGCACTACATGCCCAGGTGCCAGGGTGACCAGGTGTGTCACCTAAAAGGGCTTGGCGTGTCACCTGTGACATGCGTGTCATAGGTTGGCCATCACCCGTCTACGCTCTGTCCTGTGTAGAAAGAGTGTGCTGGGAGTAAAGGAAGAGAAGAAGAAAAAAAAGGAGGAGGAGTTGGCTTTTATACTCCACTTTTCTCACCATTTTAGGGGACTCAAAGTACCATAGCTGACAAACCTTCTTGTTCTTCTCCCCACAACAGAGACTGGGATTCTGAATGCTCAGAAAGAGAACTGTGACTTGCCCAAGGTCACCCAGAAGGCTTTGTGTGGGAGTGCAGAACTGAACCAGGAAACTAACAGATGAGAATCCAGCACTCTAACCACAAGACCTAACTAGTATGGCCTAAATACTGTATCTAAGACTGTGTTCACACATAGCAATGAAAGTAGCTCAGAAGTGCTTCAGTGTCCTCATGTTCTCATCCTATCTCTAATCCACTTTTTCTGTCCTGGAATGTTCATGAGAAGAGGAGGGGCAGACAGATGTGTGAATGATCCCATCTGCAAGCCATCTTTAAGCTATCTCTGAACCATCTCAGAAGTGCTTTAGTTTGGTTTTTTACTGTGTGTGATCACTGCTTAGGGCCTGTTCACACTTTGGCAATCAAAATGGTCTGGCATGCTCTGGGAAGGAGCATACTCATTCCATGGTGTAACCACCACCCCAGAGAGTCCCAGAGCTGCCCTGATGATCCCTAGCTATGGAGCAGTAAAACATTATTCAAAGCTTAACTTCCATACACTGCTTTTGGTTTACTTCCATGTGTAAATACCACAGCAAGGTGAGGTTTCCACTACGTAATTGAATCTTGTTTTAAATCAGCTGTGAGGTCTGGGTTTTGGGGTTCCCACTGCTAGCTTATAATGTGGATTCACTCTCCATTCACTGGCAGTGAAGGAACTTCAGTCCTCCCCTCAACAGAACCTCCTCCCCATGTAATCAGCTATTGGACACCGTCATACCCTGACTTCATTGGGGCAGGCAATTCAAACCCCAGGCTCTATATAAACCTGCTCCCAATGATCATGGAATTCTTTGGCAGCAGATTTTGTTCACTGCTTCACACACACACACACTCACACACACACACACACACACACACACACACACCATAGCACAGCTTCTTTCTTGTATTAACCGGGCAGTAGAGGATTAAAGATCATTTCCACTTCTTATATTGGGGTTTTGTGCAAGATCAATAGATCAGAACAGTGCAAAATGGCAGGAGTGAAGCAAAAGGGGGAGTGGGCAGGCTTTTACGCAAGAGCCAGCAGCTTTGCAATTGCTGATCTCTTTGTAATATCAGATACTTCAATCCCTGGTACATTGTTATATATAACTCCTGATACATGTATCTCTTGTTAGCTACTGCAGGCTCTTAATTCTCAACTTCCTCCACCCCATCTCCCTTTCAGCCAGGGTGATATCCTTAGCATGTAATGGCAGACAGCCCAGGAAAAGTGGGCCAGGGCAAGGGAAATCATGGCTTCTCACTGGCTCAGCGGAAACCGAGAACACCCCTAAAGCATGGTTCCCTCCCCTCAAAAGCTGTGTGAGTTCCCATTTGCTAAATAAAGTGGAGTATTTCTAAATCCAGCAGCAAGACCTCTTTTGATCCGAATACAGGTAATCTGCATTTGGTGACCTTTAATCCTCAGAAACTGCAGATTATTTTAAAACTTTGGGAACGGCTAGTCCTCAAAAAAGTCTCAAAGCTCTTTAAATCTTGAATGGGAATGCATCCCAACAGCCAGGTGCACATAGCCATTACTACAGTGATGCAGACAGTCCTGGATGGGACTGTCCAAACTTCAAAGAGCCCCAGGTAAGTCTGGGTTAGGTTTGGGATGGCTCTTGCAATGGCTATCCCGGCCACTGTCCTTGAATTTAACGTCCATGGGAGTTAAGTGCAAAAACACTTTTAATCTAATAAGACCAACAACAGTATCCTATTAACAAGACAGGTTAAAAGTGAAGAAGATGGAGGCCTCGTCACAGCATGTGAATTATCAAGATTTTATCCAAATTTTACTTTTGCCTCTAAAAATAATGTTTTAAAAAATCTTCTTAAACAGGATACCAACTGTTAAAGAGTCCCTGACGTATATGGCGCTTTCTTACTGATTTTCTTAAATGCACAGACTTTGTTGGCAAGGCATATTGGAAAAACCAGGAGCATGCAGGGTGTGAAAAGAAACTAAAATGGTTCTTGCTATGCAAGCAGCTTTAATTACCTTGCCTCGACCCTTGCCAGTGATGTGAAAATATTCATGGAAGTCATACTTTGAGATTAATCCCTTGGTGGTATCATAGGAATAGTGCTATTTCTACTGCACACTTCGGTGAGCTGACAACCAGCTATTTCTAAGTCAAGTTGCACACAAGTGACCTCATTTCCTGATCTAGTTGCCCAGAGGATTCACATGCCAGAAGTATCCATCATCACTTTCTATCACTTGACAAGTTTCTCACTGACTCTTGTTCTGCAACAGCTGTTAAAGTTCATCTCCCTGTCAGGAAGAACTGCCCCCAATGGGACACATTTTATTTCCCTCTGCACTTTGATTCCTTCTCAGGAAGGATATGTGGCCTTGCAGGGCTGGAGCTCTTTCTGATTGAGCATTCCAGTGGAAGACCACCTGCTTTGCACCGCATGCAGAAGAACTCTGCCCACCCTTGGCATCGCACATGAATGAACTGGTTTGCAGGTAATATAAAAGATTTCTGCTCAGTGCCTTTTGCAACTGGATTAGATGGACAGTTCATCTATACCTGGCAAAGGGGCTTCTACAAAAGTTGTCATTTCATGGGTCAAATACTGGGAAACCTCTAACCAGATGAGTGTTGACTTCGAGTAGTATCTATCTATCTATCTATCTATCTATCTATCTATCTATCTATCTATCTATCTATCTATCTATCTATCTATCTATCTATCTACCTACCTACCTACCTACCTACCTACCTACCTACCTACCTACCTACCTACCTATCTACCTATCTGTCTGTCTGTCTGTCTGTCTGTCATCATCATCATCCATCCATCCATCCATCTGTCCATCTGTAATTCCATCTGTCCATCCGTCCGTCTGTCCATCCGTCTGTCCTGCCCTATACCCAAAGGGTTTGGGGCAGGTCACAACAAAATCATAGTAAAAGGAGATTTTAAAAAATGACTAAAATAATTTGTTAAAAGCTGTATTCTGGGGTAATGAATTTGGGAAAAATTAGCCCTGACCCAGGCACAAGGACTCCAAAGGGATCATACTGTAGCCAAATTTAGTTTCAAGAATCAAGAATTAGCCAGAGTGGCAAAATAACAAGAAAGCCACAAGATCAAGGTTCTTCCCAAAATGAAAATAATTTTTTACCGACAACACAGCAGGAGGTTTCAAATGGCGATGATATAAAAGCAAGGCAGCAACTCGCTGGCTGCTGACAGTTGTAGCAAAGAAGAAAAGGCAAATAACAATACAACTATGAAAGGACATTAAAAGCAAACAAAAACAAAAACCAAGCTGGTGCACGTGTGTGTTGGGAAGCTGGCTCTAAAACTACCCAAGGGGCACCCAAAACCACATGTACTTCACCCTCCGACCATGAAGCAGGAATTGGGATTGTAGATTCAGCACAGCCGTCCAGTCCAGTCCAGTGACAGTGGACAATGCAAATCACATGAAAGCCCAGCTGCACTACCCTGTTGTGCAGATGGAGAAAATTTAGAGTGCTTTTAAGCTAACTGGTTTAGACGATGCCCAAAATAATGTTTAGTTTTGTGTTTGAAGGTGTTCACACCTAAGTTTTCATCCAGCTTCAGTCCACTTTTGGAGTGAGAGATCACAGCAGCAAAGTGTCAAGCTGCTTGCTTTCAGCGTTCTCGAACTTAGAAAATCCAACCTTGGGTTAGATAAAGTGGAAAGAAAATGACTAGTCACTTCACTCTGCTGATGTGCTTCCCCACTCTGAAAGTGTGAATGCAGTCTTGTTAAAGTAGTTCCAAACTGAGATGGCAGCACCACACAGCAAAAGTGAAGAAAAGGTTTCTTGATAGCAGGAAAGAAGTGGAGGTATCTTGATAGCAGGAACAATGGCAAATGAAACGCACACACACAAAATCCTACATCAAATCTGAGGGATAAGATCTCGAAACAAGCACACATGCCGAGACAACTATTTGCAACGTTAAATAACTTATTAGGATCTGAGAATGATGGATCTAATCAAACACCCTCCCCTCCTATTACAGCAAATCACATGGCGAGGTTCTTTAAGGAAAAAGTACAGGGAATTGTGGATTCAATTCAAATACAAAGCAACTCCTCCTCGGATCCACAACAAGATCTTCCATCATGTTATAATGTGCCTTCAACGAGTTCCACATTAACATTTCACTTCTCACAAGTAACCGTGGGAGACATAGAAAGTATAATCGCCAACTCACATCCAACGACCTGTCCGTCTGACCCCTTTCCTTCTTCCCTGTATCCGATCTTGGCATCATTGTTCTTGCCATTCATTACACACCTTGTGAACTGCTCCCTGAGAGAAGGAACTTTCCCAAACTGCTTCAAACATGCAACGGTTCGTCCCATCCTAAAAAAGCCTAATCTAGATGCTTCTGTTTGCATGAACTTCAGACCAGTATCATTATTACCCTACTTATCTAAGATACTGGAAAGAGTGGTCCTGTCCCAGCTGTCCTCTTACCTTGCTTTACAAGAGGCATTTGATCCCTTTCAGTCAGGCTTTCGGAAAGGTCATTCGACCGAAACGGCCCTAAATTATGTTATTAATGAAGCTTTAACAGCTAAAGCCCATGGCCGTACCACAGTGCTGATTCTACTAGACTTGTCCGCCGCTTTTGATACTTTGGACCATCAAATTCTGCTGTCATGCCTAGCTTCGCAAGGTATAACTGGAACTCCTCTGGCTTGGTTTACCTCCTTCCTGTCGGGTCGGTCGTTCTCAGTAAATCTCCAAGGGAAAACCTCAGAGACAATTTCGCTTCCGGTGGGCGTTCCACAAGGCTCAACTTTGAGCCCACTGTTGTTCACCCTTTACACCCGCTCACTTGGGTTGTTTCTAACGGACAGAGGATACCAATATCACATGTATGCTGATGATACTCAAGTGTTCAAATCTTTTGATACCCTTGATGCTCCTGAATGGGATTCGATTAAGGGAATCCTGACGAACATCGCTATGTGGATGGCAACTCATCGGTTAAAACTTAACATGGGCAAAACGGAGATTTTGATAGTCCAACCTGATCGACCACGGACTCCAATTTCCTGCCCAATCATTCATCTTCAAGGCCACACATTAACTCCTACATCAGCAGCTAAAAACCTTGGAGTTATATTTGATGATCACCTCTCCTTACGTCCATTTATAGAAAAAACAGCTAAAGTGTGCAACTTCCATCTATACAATATACGGAAAATTAGGAAATTTCTGTCCATGGATATAGCTCGAGCATTGGTTCAAGCCCTGGTTTGTTCAAGGTTAGACTATTGTAATAGTCTCCTTGCAGGTCTTCCAAATAGCTCCTTACTGCCTCTAACTTTAACACAAAACTTAGCAGTCAGAGTGGTGATGAACCTGCCTAGATACGCGCATGTCACATCGGCAAGGAAGTCATTACACTGGCTCCCAATTCGTGCCAGAACTCAGTTTAAAATATTAGTCCTGGCATTTAAGGCGGTAAGAGAGCAAACCCCAGGTTATTTAGCAGCCAAATTAGAGTGGTATTCTCCTGCTAGGGACCTGCGGTCGATGGATAAAGCCCTATTGGTTGCACCCCAAACACCTACGGCTACCACGAGACTTCGAGCTTTTCAAGACCTAGTCCCATATCTTTGTAATAGGTTGCCCCTTGCCCTAAGACTTGAAGAGGACCTGACCAAATTCCGCAAGGGCTTGAAAACAGTTCTTTTTAATACCTGATGGATCCTGGTATTATTTAACCAAGGATCTGAAAATTAGATAGGTTATTTTAAATGGGGTCTTAAGGGGGATTTTAAACTTATGGGTTGTATTTTGTATTTATTAGTGATGCTGTGTACCGCCCTTTGGTGGAAAGGGCGTTATAAATAAACGTTATTATTATTATTATTATTATTAAATCACAAATGGAAGGAAGAATTTGCACAAAGAAACCAAATCAAGTTATGCTGAATTCACCAATGCATGTGAAAGAGCTCTTCCACAGCTGCATGTGCACACAGAAAAAAAAAAGTAGCTCAAAAGCAGCTAAGAGGTAGCATCCACATACTAGTGTCTTAATCCATAAAATGCCCATCCAAAATGCATTCTCTAGCCTTTAATGTGGATTAGAGGTGGGATGGGGACATTAGTGTCCTCATCCCACTAGCTCTAGGATTCTTTTGAGTTGCTTTTAAAACTGTGTACAGATGCGGCCTCAATTGCATTTTGCACAACATCTTTAAGCAGGGAAAGATCCAGATAAAATGAGGGCAGGCCACTTACCAACGGTGGAACAAGAGCAGCCAACCCCCGCATGCAAGCCCAATATTCTGCATTTGTTCCTTTTTCCTTTGGGATTTCCCTGCTGTAGTCAAGTAAAGGTCTGTCACAGAGCTCCTGGTGTGCGGTGACCATCTGCACTCGCCTATTATCTGTAGAGTGAGATTGTTTTTCCTTTTCTTTGAGTGTTCACCTTTCTGAATCTGCCTTGGGTTTAGCAATGGGAGATGCTAGCGAGATTTGCAATTCATTTGGAAGCAGGACTGGAAGACTCACAGCAAGGAGGGTGAATTATAGTATACATGACAGAATACCTACAACTTTGTATTAAAGGAAGAATTATGCTTCCGCTCAAAACCAAGATTACTTGCCATACACTGAGGACTTACCAGACGGGATGGGGAAATGCCGTCTCTTTACAGTTGTTGGCATTTCTCAATGAAATGGATTGTCAGTCACATCCAGGCTCTGTCAGCACCAGGTGAGAGGAAACTTTGGGGAGCTACCTGCAGCCAGCTCCCTTTTTTGTTTGTTTTTCCCCAAAAGCACTGAGCTCCCAACATGATGGGTACATCCAGACACATTCTATACTGCAATGGGAATATGCAGTCCCAATCATCCCATCAAATATTGATTGGCTGCCGCAACCCACGCGATGCTGTAGCCCGCCTAAATTCTCATTGCTCTGATAGCTCCTCAGAGAGGAAACTTCAGAGCTGACTTTTAGTGAGGACAATCGGTTTTCCCTGCACAGTAAGAATATAGTGATTTTTCATTAAACTGCCAATTTAAACACCCCTGTCTGGAGGCAGCTGATGATGAAGGAGCCTTGACCCTCTGCCAATGTGCTAGAAAGGTGAAGATAGTGTGGAATTTTCTGGACTGTCTTTACTTCAGATTAGGAGGCCAGTCAACTGGAAGTGGCCTGAAATGGTGTTGGGATCATCTCCTGGTCTTGCTACAGTTACAGTACCAGCAACCTGCTGGCATCTTTAAGGTGTCCAGAAATAAATTTTGTGAGGAGAAAGAAGGATTGCTTTGCTTGGGAAGGGCATGTGCCACCATTTTTTATTTTTATTTTGTCACACCAATGAAATCTTAGGTTCAGCTTAGAAGAGAGTGTTTTATGAGTTTTGAGCAGCAGCAGCAGAAAAACAATATGTGCACTGACAACTGGGCAATAATGGAAAAGGAGTAAATATGGAAGACTCTTTTTCTGACAATATTGTTTGCTGAGACTGAAATTATTATTTCTCTTTCGTTCTTCAGGAAAAAAGGGAAAAAAATCCCCCAGAATTAGAGGATAGCTAAAAGGAAGTCTAAAAGAAAAGCAAGAGGGACCAAGACCTACCAAAGTGCTAGGGGTAATCCAGAACCACAGTAAGAGTGACTTGGGTAGAATCTGCACTGAGTTGCTATTGCAAGCCAGCAGCCTCTGGGAATTGCTATATTCAAATTGAGGACAGGTCTACCAGAAGTCCAGGCCTCCTGCTAGAAGATTGTGGGTGTTTCTGTACTGGCTGCGGAAACCCATTTAGAGACACATTAAGGACATATACACTTTAAAGACACATAGGAACTTACCTTCTGCATTGGAAGCTGGATCCAGGACTCTTCACAGTGGCCGCTTCCCCACTCCAGCACATGAGAACCGTTCTTAATGGGGTCTCGTCACCGAAAGATCCGGCCTCCGGGAAGACCTCAAAAATTAGATCTTCCATCCAGCCCCTCGCCTCAATCCGCTTGGAAGCAGGACACTTCCACACACGGAGAGGTGAGGGGCTGGATGTGCCGGCAGCTGCCATCTTGGGAAGGATGGAAGGAGGCCGGCCTGCCTCCTTCCACCCTTCCTCCATGCATCATGTGCCAGTGGAAACACACAGTGACTGGGAGCTGCATGCTCCAGTCCAGTGGCTCCAGGGGTGGCGTCGGCAGCACGAGAGGGCGGACGCCCTTTGGAATGGGTGGTGCGGCCTCCGCACAGCACCCAGGGGATCCAGCCAGCCTGATCCGGCCTCCCTGCGAGTGTGCAGACACGGGAGGCCTCCTCCGATCTGTCCCTATTTCAGACGGTTCCTCGGCAGGATGGATCACCAGGAAACCTCGGCAGCAGGTGCGGAAGCACCCTGTAGCAGTTTTTGGGATTCAGTTTTGGGTTTCACACATGCAATTTTTGGGATTCAATTTTGATTTGAATCAAATATCCAAAAATTCAATTCAAATTGAATCTTTAAAATTTGAATTTACCCAAATTTGATTCCAATGAAGCAAATTCAAATTTACTCGTTTGAATTTTCTATTCAAATTTGCACTTACGAATGTCGACAACATTTGTATGTGCCCGTACGTATTGTTATGCACCCCATACACATCTGTACGCACCTGTACATGTCCGTATGCATCCTGTAGTTATCCCATATGCAACCTGTTTTCATCCCATATGGATCCATACAAATGTGTACGGATGCAGCAAAGATGCGTATGTGCAAATATGCCATCATGTACAAACCCATACACTTGCAAATGTCTGAATGTTTAAATCTGAATGCATGATCATTCAATTCAAATTCAGATGTCAAAATTTGGACGACTTTGATCAAATTTTGAATGTCTTCAAATATCCATGTACATCCCTATTGCATACACGTGGGTCATGTCATTGGGGTGGGTCCCTAGTGAGAAAATGGTGCTGGTAGGGAGCTGCCACGATGGTATACTAGGGCAAGGACTCTGGCACCATTCCCCTGGGCTCCCAAAAGCAAGCCTGGAAGTGCATCACTTCTAGGTGCTTGGCTAATAAAAGCTCTGGCCAGCAACTTCAGAGACTGAGAACTTTCATTTCAGCCTCCAAAGCTGTATCAGTCTGAGCCACTGTTAATGTGGATAGCCCTTAGCTCACTTGCTAGCTGTCCCTCCAATCTTGGGCTGGATCTCTCAGTCCAACCCAAAATTGGGCAGCTCAGCACTGGCTTTCTCCATGTCACCTGCAACACTGGTTACTCTCAAGCTCCAAACAGGCTGGACTGGAATGGTGGCCTAAAAAAGTACATGCATGATGATGTTGACAGGGAATTGTAACTGCCAGGAAAGAACGTTTGAATCAATGGGAGTAGACTTTATGCTTTGGGCAAAAGTCTTTACTATATAGTATGTATACAGTCATGTGTGCACTAACTGGATATGAGATGGTGGTGAATGACTGGGAAAGACCTTTTTGGGTCACTATGTTCAGTATTAATATCAATCCATTTTGCAGAATTAAAGTATGGGCAATTAGACCGCCCATCAGTTTTATCTATGTATATTTGGGTTGCATTGGAACTAGCAAAGATTTGCTTAGTTATATTTCATGCACTTCTCTGGCATCAGGAATGGAAATCAATACCCACAGAATAGAAACGATTTCTCAAAAGTCATGACTAAAGTTCAGAATTAAATTACACCTAACAGAGGCTGTGGCTCATCTTTGAGAGTGTGTGAAGCTCTGCTTGAAAGCTTCCTTTCAATGTTGCTAAATTGGGTTTTGATTCATAGCAGACCGAGGACCTTTCTGCACTTGGCCTGTGGTGAAGCTGCAGAGCGCTCACAGACAGGGTGTCTGCACTGCAAGAAGAGAAAAGTATATCCCCATTTAACCAAAGGCCAGGGCAAAGATGTGCGTCTTCACTACCTTCCTAAATGTGTACAGTGAAGGTGATAGATGCACCTCAAGGGGGAGACTATTCCATAGCCTAGGGGCCATCACTGAGAAGGCCCTCTCCAGGGTGCCCACCCCTTTTGCTGCTGAGGGTGGTGGCACAACCAGAGGGCCTCCCCTCCAGATCTTAAGGCATGGGTAGGTTGATATGGGAAGAAGAAGAAAGCCGTGTCTTCACGGCAACGTTATCTCGGATTCAAAACGTCTTCCCGTGTTAAACCATGCCAAACCGTTCTGAATCTCAATCCTGATTTCAACAGGTCTCACTCCGGATCATGGGCTCGATACTTGTTTAATTTTTTACTGTGTGGACAGTACCGTTTTCAGGGATGAGATTCCGTGATCAGGGTGTCCTTCCCCCAATCGCACTGTACCCAATGGCTGTCCGTATTCTGGGCACGTCATGTTTAGGGCTTCCATGCAAGTGGAAATTTGAAGCAGGAGTAACCCCAATCAGAGACAGGGGGTGGGCACCATGACTGGCAATGGGCAGGGAGGACAGGACTGCCATGCGGACTCCGAGGATTGATTCCGAGATAAGGTTGCAATCAGAATGCCATCAGGATGCCGCCGAACCGGATCAAGCTGAAAGCCGTGGAGACAGTTTCAACCCAGTTCAAATTATTTCGGTTTTGGGAAACCGATATAAGGCATCCCGTGAAGACACGGCCGAAGAGTTGGCTTTTCTACCCCATTTTTCTCACCTATTTAAGGGGACTCAAAGCGGCTGACACAGCTTTCTATTATTCTCCCCACAACAGACACCCTGTGACAGCTCAGAAGAGTGCTGTGACTAGCCCAGGGTCACCCAGCTGGTTTCAAGGGGGAGGGCAGAATCGAACCCGGTATTCCCAGATAAGATTCCAACTCCCTAACCACTAGACCAAACTGGCTCAGTAATAGATGTTCCTTCAGATATTTGGGTCCCAAGTCATTTAGGGCCTTGGGCTCAGTAGTGAATCGGCAGCCAGTGCAACACTTTTAAGACTGGTGTGTAGTTTCCAAGAGCTGCCCCTGACACAGCAAAGAAGAAGGAGGGAGAAGCATCTTTCAGGAGCCCAAAAAAAGCGTCCCTGAGGTGCCTTAAAAAAAGCTTTGAGATGAGATTGTTCACACTCCAGTCTGCCCTTCCTCTCTCTGTAGAACATTCTGTGCTCGAGAAGGCTTGGGAACATGAGGGCCACACGCTGCCTCTTTGAGGGACTTCTGAGGAGCCTCTTGTAGACTCCCTTCCTCTGCAGAACAGTTGCTAAATCACCCTAGGGGCAAATTACAGGCTTCACGAACATCCTGACTTATAGAAACCATGCCACTCAGACTCCTATTTTGGCCATGGAGATTCCGGTCACTTACAGTTTTCCTGGAGGCTGATCTTACCTCCATGTTTTTTCAACATCTCTTACTTTAGTTAGAGCAAAACTGGGAATCTTTCATGTTGATTGTGCTTGGATCTGTGCCTGAAGGCGCATCACGTTGGTCTTAAAAGATCTGTAGTGGTTGCCGATCAGTTACTTTGTGTTAACATATGTAATAGGTCTAACCACTTGGGCCTCAGTTATCTAACATAGACCTATGCTGGGTGCGACGGTACTCCAGCCTCAGCCAAGGGTGGATTCCATGTAACACGGCATAAACTTGTTTCACTGTCTGATCATCGCTCTGCTATAATAAGGATTCTCCCTGGCTAAACGCACCCCCCTCCCCCCCAAGCTTTAGAACCTGGATCTAATCTTAATATTTCCCTCACAGGAACAATGCATTCAGACTTGAGCTGTTCAAACAACCACATCAAGAACTAGAACAATTTTCCCTCCTTGGCACTGCCTTTTATACCTGGCATTCCATGCCTAGTCTCTTTCCATTGGCTGAGCTCTTGGGCTATTTCACCCCCCTCCTGATTCTATTTTAATAAGTTCCGCCCATTGCTTACCTTTCTGTACAGTTACACTGCTATAAAACATACCTACCAATAATGCGCTGTCACTCTGGGTATTAAAATCTGCAGGAGACTCCTGGATGAACAGTATTACTGACCTCAATGAAAGGCCTCCTCAGTGATAGCTTCCAGGCTCTTCAGTACCTTCCCCCTAGAAGTTTGTAATCCACCATGACTTTATGTCTTTTCCCAATTGGTGCAGATAATGTACTGATAGGAAAGGATGATGCCTTCTACATCAGGAACACCGGCATCTCTAAATGTGTGTTTCCACCAGCACTTTGGTCCCACATCGATGGGACTCCCCATTTCTGCGGACTATATGTCCGATAATCCAGGGAATCCCTGTTTGGATTCTAACAGGACTCATTGTGAAATCCTGTTAAAATCCAAATATTTATTAATGGGAATGCCACCCATGCCACCACCCTCGCCATTTACCTTCTCCCTGTTCTTTTCCTCCTTCTTTTCTTCTCTCCCCTGGTACTTACCTTTCCTCTCCATGCCTTTCCTCCATCTTCCCTTGTCTCTCCTCAGCATACATTTCCTCGTTCTGTTGGAGAATGGTGGGGAAGGCAAGCAGCAGGATGACTACAAAAGATGAAGGGACAGGGGGGTGGGGGGAATGCTGGGAGATGGAGGAACATGTCAGGGGGATGGCAACCCAATGCAGTCAAGATGGCTACAAGGAGCCCTCGGTGCTGGTAAAAAAAAATCCAGGTTAAAACTTAGATTTTTTTTACCAGTGGAAACGTAGTCTAAGAAGGATTGTTTCTTATTAAACTTCTGTAATTCATAGCAAGTTCTTTGGCACTTGAATAATGTATTTATTTTATTAACACCCCATTTTTCATGCTGTTGTGAATACTTAACACTGTTTTTGTACTGAACCTCGAAAGTTATGTTTGGAATTTCAAATAGATGGCCCACGTTGACTGTGCCATTCTTGTGTATAAGTCTGTTGAATCAAAGCTACCAAATCTTCTTCAATATGCACACAATGCATACTAGGATTTACTGTAAGGGCTATGTTGTTGCTCAGCACATTTTGTCTGCCTTCCTGAGAGAGGCAATATGAAATAAATTATCATGTTGGTCTGTTTTATAAAATAATATAGAGCAGTAATAATATTTTAGGGTAGTTAAGAATAACCAAAAGATACTTGTAGAACATTCAGGAACATAATTTAGAAATCAAAGCAAGGGATTCAAGACATGTTCGCACTTGGTCGTATTCCATAATATATCTCAGGTCAGAGATCTGTTATCCACATGATAATTCAGACTCTGGCAGGCTTCACTTGGGGTCTGCTGTAGCCTGCACTAGCATGTGGACAGGAGGTCCCTATTCCTGGATATATTCCAGAATAAAGCCAAGTGTAAGGCCCCAGAGTAAATTTCAGGATACCTCAGGTGGCTACAGCTGGAGGACAAGATCACATACAGTTAAACAGCAACAAAAAGTACTTCTGAGGAGGCTTAGAGCTGATTTAGAAATGGTTCCAAGGTGGAATTATTCATGAGCTATTCTGCCCCTCCCCGCTCCTCAACACTCTGGGCTGGAAAAGGTGGATTAGAGATGGGATGAGAACACAAGGGCCACACGCTACTGTCTCAGAGGCACTTCTGAGTAGCTTTTTTTGTATGTGTGAGTGCAGCCTTAGTAATTCAGCTGCCATAATCACCTTAGTTGAATGACTTTTTGTATCCTCTTTTGTATATTTACCTCAGAATTTGTGTCAACAAATTATTCTTCCTTTGCTAGGGTTTCATACCTTCTTCTCTCTCATTTGTCAATGGCTTCCTTTCTTAATGCATGCTGGGGCCTCTAAATTTCCCCCAGGCACACAAGGACTGAAGAAAAATGCTGAGATTTGTCAATTCCTCTAACATTCATTTAGGATTATTGTCAACGTTTATAAATCCATAAGCAAGCCATTCCCTGGAGACTAATTCTCTTTGATGGTTAGTGGAGCTAGGTCACTCAGCAGGGAGAAATCATGTTCATCTAGAGTAGAGATGTGCCAGTTTAAATGCATCTTTGCTTCCAGTGATCTTGCTGTCATTCAGTAACTGCTAGAATGAAAATTTCCTTTGGCTTTGTGTGTCAGAGAGGGGGAAATCCTTGTGTTTTTCTTCCTTGGCGCCCAATAGAGATGACAAAGTTACAGCTAACTCACAACTTAGAGTTTGGGCACTGTAAACAAAATCTCTGCAATTTTCTACAGAGTTTTGGTAACACGTTACGTTTTTCTTGCTGTGATGAAATTAGTTTAATAATCAAAATCCAATTTTTCAAAGACCAAAGGTAATCCTTAAAATATGACTCTGTGAAAGTACGACATGGAGCAAAAAGGGCTCAGATTTGACCATGTGGTTTATTTATTTTCTTGTGTTTCTATTTTAATCCTGGACAATTTGGGTTGGAAGAATTGCAATAGAGCAGATTATGCAGATACCTTTTCTGTAGTCAGTCTGGTTACAACCCACATAAAATTAGCAGGTAAGAGCAGAGAAATGTGCAGATCTTGTACATAAAAATAGTGATGACCTAGGCAAGAGAGGCAAACGATACATCCATACAAGCCAACAATAGTGTCATTACAATGTTGCTATGGTGGGGTTGCCTCAAGCATCTGAAGCGACCCCACCATACTCCCACTTTTTTGTTCCTAAAACGCACTAAAAACTATTGCTGGAAACCCTGGCACTGGTGGGTAGTGTGATTTCCAGCAATAACAGACTTACCTTTCTGGATGGAGCAGCAACTGGTGCTCCATCCAGCATGGATGTGTGAAGGTTGAGAGAACTGACTATTAGGGAAGTGCATGAATGGGTTTCTTGGCATTCAATTTGCAATGAATTGAATGTTAGAAAAATTTGTATTCGCTTGAATAGGTTCCCCTCAAATGTGGTAGAATTCTATTTGATGTGAATGTATTCGTACAAATTTGTATGAATATCCAATATGGACAAATATGTATCAGATACGTATTTGATACAAATCCTACATGAATGCATATGTATCCAATACTGTATGTATCCGATATGTATTGGATATGTATCTCATAACATATTTGCTCTGAAAGCATCAAATCCACCCTGAATCCACTTTTAATCCACTCTAGATCCATGTCAAATGCACTTGGGATTGGTTGCAGAAGTGACTGGTGCAGACACTTTCCCATCTCCAAGTTTCATGAATTTTTGAACTATTTGTATTAATGTCCAGGAACATTCATATTTACGAATGTTAATATACGAATATCATAACATTCATGTACAAATGTTCAAATTCAGTCAAATTCATACTAATAACAAAGGTTACGAATAATTGTGCACATCCCTACTGACTATGCATGTGTGAGGGTGGTCACATGCACATCCAGGAATCCAAGATAACCAAATTACTCAGATTTTATGTTACTGAAAACCCACAAAGACAACAGTGGGGCCAGCACTCTGGGGATAGAAAGTAATGATTGTGAGAGAGCAATAGCCTGCATTATTGTTTTCTAGTGGTATATTGGGCTGCATTTGGAAGCAGCCTAAATGGGGTGAAGAATATGTTTAAAATATTTCTTAGGGTGCTGCCATACTTACCTCTGAAATCCGTATCTAATAGATCCGGATTTCGGAGATGTATGTTAACGGTAGATCTAGATTTCGTAAATCCGTTTTAAGGTACATCCGTATCTAATAGATACGGATCTACCGCCACCTCTTCTGTCTGCACATGGGACAGAAGGATGGATTTAGATCCGGATTTGAGGTGGGTGCTGTGCAGAGGCTGGCCAGGGCAGCACCTGGCTTCAGGAGGCTCTCTGCGCAGGCACCGACCCTGGCCAATTGGGAGGCACGCAGGATGCAGGCGCGGAGGCTACTGGAACTTTGCGGCCAGAATCGGGTTGGCTGAGTGCAGGTAAGGAGGGGTGGGTTAGGAGGGAGTTAGGTGAAGCCCCTCTGGCTCCAAAAGTGCCAATCCACTGCTTTTGGGGCGAGGGGGAGCCACGAAATTGGAGTTCCCCGGCTTACTATGGTCGGCTCTGGTGGAGCCAATCATGGCGGGCCTGGGGAGGGCCCAGTTAGGGACCCTTTTCACTGTGCGGACGCATCCTAAACAGATGTGTCCTAACAGTGAAAACACCCATTAAGACCCACTTTTATGTGGTCTTCTGGAAAGCCAGTTTAAGCACCCATTAGAGACAGATAAATGCGGAAGCGGCTTTCCCGATCTGTCTCTAACAGGTGCTGCTGTGCAGACATGGTTTTCCAGAAGTGTCCTTAATGGGTGCCGCTGTGCAGACGTGGCTTTCCCATTTTGTTCTTAATGGGTGTTAAAGGGTCAATGCAGAAGCACCCTTAGTGTTTGTTTGATCATATGTTGTTTACAAACTGAATGTCAAAATATCCATTTGTGCATATCCCTACTTTGAACTCACTGGGTGGCAGAGGGATCATCAAACACAGGAAATGCCCTGGAGGCTATTTCCTATTTTATTACTGAGACGGTCATTGAGGAGACTAGTAAGTCACCTTGAGAAGCAGCAGCATCGTGGTAATGGCAGGGCTGGTGTCACATGGAGAAAATAGGACAACAGTTTCTGAGAACTCTATATCTTGTTTTGCCACTGAAATATTGTACCGGTGCTCATGACAGCATGCTGTGGCATCTATGCAGATGTTGCACTTGTCCTGCTCATTGATGGCATCATAAAGAGTAGGGCCATCTGGACTCTGCTCCCTTACGCTGCATTCATGGTGCCAGAAAGATGCTAGACAAATCCATGTGTAATTGGACATGCTTCAACCATGTTTCCACTTTAGTGTTTATTGCTTCCCACTCATAATCTTTGACTGTCTTCAGACAGCACATAAAACCCAATAGTATCCTGGGGCTATGGTGAGATTGCCAAATGTGTTTGTTACAATTTCAGCATAGATTCAGGATATTGGGGCAATATCCTGTGATACTGCTGGAGCAGGGGAAAGGACTCTTCACCCTCTTTTTTCCACTATACTGATACTGACCTACCTGTCTGGATGCTGCTCCCAGGAACTGCCAGCTAGGAGATGGCCACCATGTACGTGTGATGGTGACAGCACACCTCCAAGTATTTTGGCCTTTGAAATAACCCAGCTGTACACAGAGTGCTGATGGTGGGAGCATGGTGTCCAGGCAGGTAAGCCCATCCACTTATTCCCTGCTGTTTATTCCAGAAAAAACAACTTAATATTGGGTTTTTCAGGCACCTTCTGGAGGCAGCCTTTATCCCAAAAGTTGGGTTCAGCTTGTTTAGTGCATGGAGAAAAAACTGCATGGGAATACCAGCTGCAAAAAGCTAGTCAAAAGGTATTCTGGAAGAAGATTTGACAAGCCACATATGTAGACTTGCTGAGAAGGATTTACCCACAAAGTCACCAGGAGCTGGCCTTGATATGCTCCCCTGTCGTTATTTTTCCTCACAGGGGAGTTGTTGTAGCACCATGTTCCAGCCCTTTTTTGAACTTCAGTTCTTTAGCATCTCTTTTGAAGTGTGGTGAGAGACAGGTGCCGTGTTCACATGTATCAAAAAAGCAGCTCAGAAGCACTTTAGAAACAGCAGCATGCACTCATGTTCTCATCCCATTTTTTAGCCTAGAATTTTCAGGAGAGGAGGAGGAGGGGCACACTGGCCTGTGAATGATCCTACCTGTGAACTGGTGCTAAGCCACCTCTGAGCCACCCCTGAGGTGTTTTCTTTACAAATTGCATCTGATAGCAGATTTATACCATAGCAGGGGTTGCCCTAGATTAGAACAGTAACGGTTCCCTGTTTGTGATGTTATCATTCCACTTTATGGAGGGCCATGGGGAAAAGAGGCAGAGCTTCTGTCCTTATCTCATTAAGAATTAAATTCCTTCAGCAGGGTTCTGCTAGGTACTTGAAAGCATTGTAAGAGTCTTTCATATTTAAAATGTAGCAAAACCAATTTTGATTTATTATTACGGAAGGTTGTCAGATGTAGCAAACCATTTAAATGCTAGATATTTCCCCGCTATACAGGACCTATTTGAAGTGGCCCATAAATAGCTCATTGGCTGGGTGAGTGAGGGGATGGTGTATCCACAGTGATAATTTAAGATATACATCACATCCATTAAAAATAAATAAAAGCATGGGGTATTTACGTTTGGCCTTCTACTTTGATCTTAAATCAAGGGAGCTTTCTGGTCCACTCCCAACTAAACCATTTTTTAACTTTGATCCTAATTCACGATGTCTCTACTAAATAAGGCTTATGAACTTCCAGAGCCTACAGCTGAAAGCTAACAAGGGGGAATAACAACAGCCTGTCTCCTGTGAAGCTCTCGTCAGATCTTGTGATGCTAAGTAATGTAAAATATCTTTATCACCGCAAAAACTTCAGAAGCAATTAAAGTGGCTGCAGAAATGGTCTTTCCAATAACAATCTATGAATACCAGAGTTGAGGCCCAGTATTTTAAGGTGAGAGCATTCAAATTATCATATCCTTTCTGAAGAGGGTGGCTGTGGTGCGAAAGGATGGAATACTCAAAGGTTACTCTACATAAAACAGCCCTACCATACCTTTCTGTATGCCCTCCAAGCCCTCTTCCCCAGGCTGTCTACCATTATGTGCCAAGGGGATCATGCTGGCTGAAAGGGAGATGGGGTAGAGAAGGTGGAGAATGAAGAGCTTGCAGCAGCTAACAACAGTTACATGTATCCAGGAGTGAGATGAAACAAGAGATACATGTAGCTGAGGATCAGATGTATCAGGTGAAGTGTCTGGTTTTACAAATAGATCAGTGGCTGTGAAAGATGCAAAGCTGTCGGCTCTTGTGTAAAAGCCTGCCTGGTCTCTCCCTTCCAGCATCACCTCTTCAATTATCTCCATTTGTCTAACCCCCTGCCATTTTGTGCTATTCTGATCTACCGGTCTTGCACAAAACAAAGGGAAAGTGATCTTTAACTTCTACTGCCTTGTTAACATGAGGAAGAGAACTTCATGATCTTCAGGAGCAGATTTATACAGAGGGTGGGGTTTGAATTGCCTGCCTCAATGAAGTCAGGGTATGAAGGCATCCAATTGTTGATTGCATGTGGAGGGAGTTCCACTGAGGGAAGGAGAGAGGGGAGGGGTTCCTCTCCTGTTGGGCACTGAAGAATGGAGAGTGAGTCTGCATTAGTGGGAACACAAAAAACCCAGACCTTGCTGCTGATTTTAAAAACCCTGATTCAAAACTGGATTAAATTGCCTAGTGGGAATCTGGGCCAAGTAGGTAACAACTATGTCAGGAAATAATGTTAAGCATACAATCCAATGCATAAAATGTATACCTGGTGCATTTTCAGCTATCTGGCTCAACCACTGTAGGCCGTTGTACCCAGGCTCAAGTGCAAATGAGAAACAACTGGAAGTTAGTGTCTCTGCCTTCAGGAAACAGATGATATGTAACATTCCTGCTCCCGCTACACTGCAGGGAAAGGCACTTCTCTATCCCTGTCCTAGCCAGGAATTCAGCATGTTATTTTCAACCAGATCATCCAGAGCTGGGATGCACAGTGTCAAGGAGGACCTTTCGCTCAGAAAGGGGGAATAGATTATTTCCAAAGAATGTACTTGTTTGGGGCACATTTAGACTTATTGCATAAGAACATAAGAAGTGCCCTTCTTTCATTGTGGTCAACCAGTTCCATAAGAAAGCCCATTAGAAGGACATGAGCACACAGTTTTCTTTGTTTCCAGTCTCCCAGCAGCTAGACTTCAGAGGGCTCCTGTTAGCAGATACAGGCATATTACTATCAGGGCTAATGCCATTGGACCTTCCTGCACTTGTCTTAGATCTAGATTAAGGAGCCTTTTAATCCAGATCTTGGCCCCCTGTATCTGTCAGATTCAGATTAAGAGGCTGCAGTATCCGCTGCTCAACGCTTCCCTGGCCCTTAGTATTCATCTCCGAAACTCTTCAATACTATACACCCAGGCTCAACATTAGCAGCATTCGCCCACATACACCCCCCTCTTCTCATTCCATAGAATAAAAGGAACCAGAGGCTTTTCTTCCAGCCATCTGCTGGTAAGTTGCTATAGTGTTTCTATCTCTCTTAAAGTCCCAGTGACTCCCTCTCCAGAATACTTTGAATAAGGTTCTTGGTAAATCCCTGACTACTGAGTACTTTAAAGAGAACTGAAGAATATATGGTTTATTATATAACAATGCTCTTGAATTTTGATACAGCACTCTGAGGTATAATTCAAGTCTTAATAACATCACATAAGGTGGTACGCATATGAATATTGTTAGCTTTAGAACTCTCTTCTAAACTGCTAATGTTTCTCAGTTTAACCAAACATCAGGACTCCCTAACTATGCTTCCCTCAAGCAATAGTTCCGATGAGCCCATTTCTCCCTGTTCCACTCTTGGTGAGTTATCCCCAAGAAAGCACCCCCAGCCCCCTATGAATGGTGCTTATATAGCCTTCCAGTCAGGCGGCTGGCGAAACCTGATTGGCTATGGTTTAGGAGCAAACTTCCCCCACCCTCAAGGGTTGCAGCCATGCCATGTCCACAGGGACCAAACAGTTAACTAATCCCTTACCTGGATATTGCAGACGTCACAGAGGCCCTTAATCTGGATCTCTGGTAAACTCATTTAATTGGGTCTACCAAAGGACTAAGGACTTTGTTCTGGAACATGTTCTGGACTTTGTTCAGCATACCTCCATGTTCCAGGACTACTGGAGGCTATTTTTCAGCAGTGTGCCATAGTTCACTGCTGAAAAGCAACCCCCAAGTCTAGGAACTTTTGACCCACTGGTCCAGATCTATAGCAGGTAAGTGCAGAAATGTCTTCCATGAATTGGTTCAAACTTATTTTGAAACCAGCCAAGCTGATGAGTCCCCACATCTCCTGATAGTGAATTCCAAAGTATTGTTACTTTGAATTATTATGTAGAATAGCTCATACTCTCATGTCCACTCCCACATTCCTGATATCATTGCTGGAAATGGTGGAGTACCTTGTTTGTGCAATATCAAACTGGCTTAGTCTTCTACTGTACTGCTGTAAGCCTTCTGAAGGAGCTAAACTAGCTTACAGCTGAAAGGAAATAGATGCTCATTCTCAGATCTGGTCAAGACAAAATGCTCTTATCTTCAGTTAGATCAGCTGTATATCCAAGTGAAGCACTTTACTAGTGAGAAGCGATTGCAGGTTGGAAGGCCAGGGGTGTGACAGCACTAAATGAAGCCTCAAAGGTTTAGACCATCTGTAACAAAACTGTTGGTATCTGCTACATCTAAGAAAGACTTACAGGAAACAGAAGTGCTTGCCAATCAATCTACATTCCATTGTCAGAAAACATAAAAATGGTGGGAGGGGCGGGATCAAAGAGATCAGTTTTGAGAATAGATCTGGCTAGGTCCTGTGGCAAAGTACATTCACTATCTCTATCTATGCAGGCAGCAAAAATAAACGTAGTTTTGTAGGAGAGTGAAGCAAAGAATAACACCATAGTTCAGGATTATCATTCACTCTATGCCCTCCAGATTGCTAATAATATGATTAAATTGAGTGTGCAGCCCCACAAAAACATTTGAAAACCAGATTAATATATATTTTAAAATCATGCATCAAAGTTACATGAAACACATGTAACCACCTCCATCATGCCAGCCCACATTATGTCCAGCTCATGCTTGGCTAGACTAGCCCAATGCAGTCTAGGCACTCTCTAAACTCCTGGTGGCAGGTGACAGCCCAGCCATGGCTATCTGCTTTGACGTCTGGGCTCAGCCCTCAAAACGGGCACCCAGACTCTGACAGGCAGGAATGAAAGTTGCCAGCCTTCGACGTTTCCAGGAGGACCATTTTGGCTCTCATTGACTTCTAGTGGCGCTTCCTGGTACGTCACTCCATTGTATTCTGGCCTTGGATGCTTGGTCTTTGATGAGGTCCACCATAAGCCTAAGCATGTGCACGGATCTGTTTTTTGGCATTCGATTTGTAACAAATGTTAGAAAATTTGTACTCATACAAATAGACCCTTCTGAATGAATATGGTAAAATTCTACTTGATACAAATGTATTTGTACAAATTCATACTGATATCCAATATGAACAAATATGCATCAGATATGAATGAAGATGTATCGGATACTAACAAATACATATCCGATATGTATCCATGATACATATCCGATACGTCCCATAACAAATTCACTCTGAAAGCATCAAATCCAACCTGAATCTACTTTTAATACACTCTCAATCCATGTTGAATGCACTTTAGATCCGTTGCAGATGTGACTGGCTCAGCCGCTTTCCTACCTTCCCAGTTTAACAAATGTCTGTACTATTTGTATGAATGTCCGGAAACATTCATTTTCATACGCATGTCAATGTACAAATATCATAACATTCGATTTGTGTACGAATGTCTGAATTGGTCTGAACTTATCCAAATAACGAATGTTGCAAATATTTGTGAAAATCCCTACACAGGACTGGAACAAGGTGCCTGGCTTACCAGAATACAGGTAAGTGTGGAAACAGTCTAAGAATCATCCTCTTTTATAAATGGTTTAGAAGCAAGACTGGAGCTATGCCTATCAATCAGTAACCAAGGAGTATCTCCCCCCACTCCAAGACCGTAAAGCCCCTTTTAGGAATGGAATGCAGAGATTTCCTGCTGATTATAAAAGGTGAGTGATGGAGATGAGAGTACATTAGAAATGATTACAGGAATCTGATATCATTATCTTTTGTACTTCATCACAACAGCAAAGACGACTACCTGAGGCAAAGCAGACATCTCACTTCCTACATCAGATAATTAGCAAAGGCTGTCAGTACAAATTTGAGTGCTCTTGTTTCTGCAATGCTGTACAGCATACATATGAATCCAGCTCATCTGCTGTCTCTTCCCCTCGCTGCTTCTCAGCTTGACTCAGATCTGTAGCACTTCTGATAAAACAACGCTTGGGAAAATGAATACAACTTTTGATCTGAATGAGTTCAAATAACAGCTTCCCTTCCGCACTCAAAAGATTTCTCAAGGAGAAGGAGGAGAAGGAGAAGGAGAAGACCTTGGTGAGATCCACAGCATGCCAGTGGGCATGGTTGCTGTGACTGGTTTCTTACTCTGCCTAACAGAAAAGCCATTGCTAGAGTGAAATAAGTCAGTAGGACAGATGACAAGACACCTGTTACTCCATCGTAGAAAGAGGAACTTGGAGGAGGCACTCTTCTTTCCTCCTGTTGTGCTGTTGCATAATAAAACGGGACCTTCATCCCCTCCATCATGGGCCCTTTTCGCACTTGGCCCTATTCTGGAATATATCCCGGAATAGAGGCCTGCTGTCCATATGCTGATGCAGATTACGGCAGGCCCTAGGCAAGGCCTGTCAGAGTCTTTGGTTGTTTTTCCACTGTCACTAGAAGTACCCATTAAGTACACTTAATGGGTACTTCTAGTGACAGTGGAAAAACACCCTTTATTAGCATGCAAACAACAGACCCCTATCCTGAGACATAGGTGAGAATAAGGCCAAATGCAGAAAAGGGTGTGATCTGGGTAGAAGTATGCAATGTTTTTAAAGCAAGTGGTGGTGAATGATGGCTCATGTGGGAGTTGGTGAGCCAGTGACTGGAGAAATGCCATCTTTTTCTGTAAACCATGCACAGATCTAAAATGGATGGTCATTTAGTTCACATTTGCCGATCCCTGGCTTGGTCCCTTCCTGGGCAAGCCATGTGTGGTGACTGTGATTGGTACAGGGGCAGAGGGAAAGACAGCTAACAGCAAAGTCAAAACTGGTAGAACTGATGTTAGAAGAGACAATGCAAAGGCTGCAACTTTATGCAAAATCACATGAAAATGGACCTCGCTGAACATTGTGAAATATACACACATCAGCCAATCCTGAATACGTATGAAAAGAGATGGACTTCACACTTCACAGTTGGATTCAGGGGGCACTGCCCTCTCTGCCTCTGTCGGGCTAGTGCCCATGATTAAAGTCATTAAAGGCAGAGGTAATTTTCTACTGACTCAATTTTGCATAAGAGGAATTGTTCAACCACCCTTTTCCTGTAGCACCAGAGGGACAAAGAACAAAGAGGGCTATTAAAATAGAGTTTGTGGCTCTTTCTGCACTATGGGTGTTTTTCCACTGTCACTAGAAGTAGCCATTAAGTACCCATTAATGGGTACAAAAATGCCACTTCGTACCCATTAATGGGTACTTAAGGGGTACTTTTAGTGACAGTGGAAAAACACCCTATGTAAACTGTTCTAGTTCACTTACTGTGGAACAGTGGTAAGTGGCCACACTGGAGTGAATTAGCCATAATGTGTCCCAAGGCATGTCCTCATTTGGGGTGTTTTTGCACGTACGTCTCTTTATCCAAATAAAGGTGATCCAGAACTCCTCGCTGAAAGGGTTTCCTCAGCATATTCTAGCCATGGGAAGTGTGATGTCTAACTACCCTTCGCAGTCTAGAATAGAGATGCTGACTCACACTTGGCCAGGTGAGACAGCTGGGGGATGCTCCCACACAGAATATCCACACCACAGGGAGTCACTTCTACACCAGAAGTGGGTCTGTGCATGTTGGATCATTCCCCCAAGGTGTATAGCTGTAGAGCACTAAAATGTACTCTACAACTTTATTAGCTGCTGGCTAGTTTAGTGGGCACATTCAATTTGCACCTCTTCTTGGTGAATGGAGTGTGCAGCAGGGCGGTGCAACAGTGACATGCATGCCATTGCCACCAGTGCCATAGCAGCAGGATCACCTCTAATATAGAGGTGATTGCACTTAGCTGGCATGGGGTGAAGCGGTGGCTAAGTTTGGAATGGATCGGGGATCCAAAATGCAAACAGCCAATCCATTCCAGAAGTAAGCTAGTCATTGTACTTAATAAAGGTACAAAATGGCCCTTACTTGTGGACCATTTGTGTGCTATATTCCAGTCCATTGCTTCATCCAATGTGAATAAAACCTGATGAGGTTTTTTTGCTATATTCTACAACAGCATGCAGATGGCAGGCTCTTATTCTTGAACATACTCTAGAATTAAAGTAAGTGCAGAAAGGACCAGTGTAGCTAGTCTTTAAGGAGATGCTATATTGGCTACAGGAGAACAAGCTTGCACTTGCAGTGATGCACTTTAAGAAGGAAGTAGGATCAGGTGAGGAAGTTTATTCACTCTGTGGATTAGGAGGTAACTTGCCATGAGGGTTTTGCAGGCAAAACAGAATCACAAAGTTGGAAAGAGTCCAAAACAAGTCTTGCAGATCACATCTTAACTAGAAATGAAGTTCAGCTTCCTTCTGCTCTGCTGCTTTTCAGTCTATGGTCAAAATCCATTTAAAATCAATAATAGGAAGGTGCTTCCATTGATTTTTATCCAGCATGTTGTACGGGAAGAGGGAGAAAGAGGAAATATGTGTTTTTGCGCTCTTTGCCTCCAGCACCCTGTGGAAGTGAGAGCCTCGTAGTGCATTTTTAAAAATAAATGGCAAGAGTTTGTGTTTATATGCTGTACACAATTTTTGTTTTGTTTGCTAAAATGTAAGTGTGTCTACATATGGAACATACTGTATGTCACAGATCATGAAGGAGTAATTCTGTTCACCGCAGGAAAAAAAAAAGAAAAAGATGCTTCAGTACAAACCTTATTATAGTTTTGGGAAATACTGCTGAGAGCTGCTGTGAAGTTTTATCAGGACACAACTTTTATATTGTTCCTTTGCATCATTTTGCTGTAGAAATGACTCTGATTTTGAAGCAAGGGTGAAACGCCTACAGGATCACTCAGCAGAGCAGAAGATTTAAGCACATTGTCAGGACAGGGCCCTATATTAATACTGCCTAGAATGACCTAATTTAGTTGGAAGCAGGGAGGTCTAAGGAGAAGACATACATGTTTCCACTTTGTGGTTTTCCATTATGTATTTCCCTCCTAATAAGCAGCAAAAGAAATCTTACATCTTTATGTAAAACTAAGGCCCCATTCAGATGGAGGGAATATAGCTTTTTTTCCCATTCACCTCCCTTAATCCAGGTCTAAGATGATCCAGATCTAAGGAATGGGTCCTTCAACTAATCCAGTTCTAGTAGATCTGGATTAAGGGAAGTACCCAATGCATCCCCATGGGTGGTGCAGCACCCATTAGCAATGGATGCTAGCCTGCCCACAGTGGAAACTCCAGAGCACCCATGTGGCGAATCTTCAAAGATTCTCCAGAGCAGTTCTGGAGATTCTCCAGAGCAATCTGTCTCAAACTTCGAAGATTCTCTGGAGTCTTTGATAAAGTCCATAGGCCTTGCATTGAACTCGTGTGGGGTCCTCTTCAGAACCTGTGCTATTCTTTGGAATCAGCTTCAAAGATTGTGCACAGCCTTTGGAGTTCTGGGTTCTGCCCCCCCCCCCATGGGTAAGTCCACTCTGGAGCCCCCTTAGACCCCATTGCCTGATTGTGGTGGAAACACACTCTGTATAATCTGGATTTGATGCCTGAAGACCCCTTTGTAAACCCCTTTAATGTGGTCTACAGGAAATCTGGATAATAGGTCCTGAAGGACCCATTCAATCTATATTTCCCTAGAACTGGTGGAAACAAATGTGGCTCTAATGGGGTCTGCAGTGGAAATGGGGTCTTTGTGTTCTGAGCCTAATGGGTCCTTAATGGACTCCTGAAAAGGGTACTGGAAATTGGCCATTTCCAGCAAAAACAGTCCCAGCCACCAACTTGGGAGGCTGGGAACTTTTGTTCTTTGTGTTCTTGGTGGTGAATTGGATCAATCAGTGCAGAAGATGCCCAAGAGTCTCACCTGACACTCTTAACTACTACAGATGAAACATGGACGTCTCCGAGTCTTAAAAAACCTATTTGGTGTTATTGAGCCAAAGACTATTTGTGCTAGGCAATGTATCGCTGGGCATCCCTCCTTTTCATCACCATTGTGGCAGCAGAAGCATGCAAATGAAGAGTAGAAGGGTGATGGGCTGACAAATGGTTCAAGCACTGCAGTGATGGAACAGTGAGCATGAGATAATGGCCGTGATCAACAAATAAGGAAGCCACCATAGTATACAATGAAATGACCACCCTCCAAACCTACTAGGCTGACACCTGGGCTGTGGTCACACCTTCACTTTAAACCCTCCTCAGTTCATCTCCAGGCCTGACTGCTCACACCTGGGGCCTATTCGCACTTGGCTTTATTCTGGAATATATCCTGAAACAGGGGCTTGCTGTCCACATGCTAGTGCAGGCTACAGCAGGCCCCAAGTGAGGCCTACCAGAGTCTGCATTAGCATGTGGGCCACACATCCCTATCCTGAGATATACTCCAGAAAAGGGCCAAGTGCGAACAGGCCCCTGCTTTATTTGTGAAGTTTCCATTCAGAAAAGTTCAAAGCCCACAAATAAACTGCATAGAAATGAAAATGTGTGAGCACTCAGACCTGAAGATGGACTGAAGAAAGTTTAAAGTGAAGATGTAAACAATGGCCCTGGAGACAAATCCAAACTTCTGTCCCCACATATGCTAGTATTTTAAGCAAGGAGATGCATGCCACCTTCATCTGCACATTTGCAGGGTGGAAAGCTGTGAATGTTTGGATTAATACCTAGGTCAGTGATGGCCAACCTATGACACACTTGTCACAGGTGACACGCCAAGCCCTTTTGGGTTGACACAGATGGTCACCCTGGCACCTGGGTGTGTAGTTCTTGCTTGTACTTGAAGTGTACAAAATACCAACTTTCAATTGAAGATTTAGCAAACAAAATTCAGCAACAAAAGTCACTAATGTAAATAATTATTTGTTTTTGCTTTTAATAAAATACATATCAAAAATATAACTTTTTATTAGAGCTACAAATATCACAAAATTATGGATATTTCTAGATGTGGCACAGCATAAGAATATAAGAGAACATAAGAGAAGCCTTGCTGGATCAGGCCACAGCCCATCTAGTCCAGCATCCTGTCGCACACAGTGGCCCACCAAATGCTCATGGGCATCTCAAGCAGAGACAAGGACAAACCTATTCCTGATCTAGAATCCCAGCAAATGGCCTTAGAAGCACCCTGTTCCCCCTCCCCCAGCCTGAAAGATGCACCTAGGCATTCATTCTGGTAGCCATTGATACATCTGTCATCCATAAATTTGTCTAACCCTACCTTAGTGACAGATGGACGACAGATGTATCAATGGCTACTAAAACAAATGCCTAGGTGCATCTTTCAGGCTGGGGGTGGGGGGAGGAACCGGGGTGCTTCTAAGGCCATCTGCTGGGACTCGAGAGCAGGAGAAGGTTTGTCCTTGTCTCTGCTTGAGATGGCCATGAGCATTTGGTGGGCCACTGTGTGCGACAGGATGCTGGACTAGATGGGCTGTGGCCTGATCCAGCAATGCTTCTCTTATGTTCTTAAAGGGGAGTGTCAATACCTGAGTTAAGCTAGGTTTTCTTGTGAATTTTGACACACCGAGCTCAAAAGGTTCGCCATCACTGACCTATGTCATCATTTGTGCCATTGGAAACTATGACAGAGCTGAATGGACTCCCTGTGTTACTCATCCTCCAAGCAATCTTATCTCTAGAAATAATGATAAATTGGCTGTGTGTTACGTACACACACACACACACCCTCAGTGGTTGTCAGCTTGCATAAGATATCAAGCAAATTTGATATCTACATTAATAATCCAGTAATTAGTGGAACGCTTCAGAATGAAGCTTTTTTGGCTGTATTAAGAGTGCGGCACTAGCTGTGATTCTTTAAAAGGTATCTGCTTGTCAATCTACCAAAACTGAGCAGCAGCTAAACATGGGAAATCATTCCTTTGCTCCTGGGTATTGCTAAGCCATAGAGGAAGAAAGAAAAGATAAAAGTGGAAGAGACGGACTGAGCAACCAGGGGAGGAATAGACATGACAGGGGACAATCTGAACCATCTCTTTTCATCACAGTGTTTTTGTGACCCTCCTGCCAAGTATGAAGTTCCTCAAAAGTCATTTCAGAAATGGGAAAACACATCATTATGAAACCACATTAAGCAGAATATCACAAAGTAATGCCTCAACACCCTTTTCCAACATGGAAGGCATGGGTTTTTACTGCAGGGATGAAACAAATTAAGGCTTTTGGCATCAGGGGGAAAAATGCTGGAAAATAATTCTTGGAATGATCTTTTTGTTCACCAGTAGCCACAGTGAGGAATCAAGAAAAATGACCAAGGGCTCACAAAGAGAAGTTTTACGAGAAATGCAAATCTTACATGTCTCTGTACAGACTCTTCTTCAAATTCCTATGTAAATTTCTTTGGCTTAATGTGATCCCAGCAAAGAAGATTTACTGATAACTCTGTAAAATAATAATGTGCTTAATTTATCCTGAATTACTGCACTAATCTTCTTAAAGCACTTAAAATGAGCACATTAATAATGTCTAATGAACCCACCCTGATTACATCAATGCCTGACTGAAATCTTACAGGTATTTGGGTGGCAAAATCAGTTGAAGCTCCCTCCTTCTCTCCTTCCCTTATTTATTTATTTACTTTCTTACTTACTTATTTGCATTTTTATCCCTCCCTATATCTGAAGGTCTCAATAGAAAACAAAGTATAAAATGAACAAATTAAAATAAGATACTAAAATAATAACTGAATGTGGGAGTTTTGTTTTACCATTCCTATAAATAAATAAATAAATAAATAAATAAATAAATAAATAAATAAATAAATAAATAAATAAATAAATAAATAAATAAATCCTTCAAAGAATTCCAGAAGCTGCCATTAGCCTAGCTAACTGATACGTTATTGCTTGTTTATATGTTCCAGTTCAATCCAGGAGTCTAACCAAGATTTGTGTGTAGCACATCAGAATGAACTGCATCTGCAACCAGTAAAAAAAAAAAAGTAGTTCAAAAGCAGCCTAGAGGTAGCAGCATCTGCATGCTAAATCCTCTAGTCCATATTAAAAGTCAGAAAATGCACTTTCAAAGTACATTCTTAAGCCTTTAATGTCATTTCAAGGTAGAATGAGAACACCAGCATCCAGATGTTACCACCTCTAAGCCCTTTTGATTTGTTTTTTTTCCTTTTAATGTGTGTAAAAGCAGCCACCATGTTTGCTGTTATGCCTAGGGTTACCATAGAGAATTGCCTTTGGAGTCCTTATTTAATTGCTGTATAGAAGAGCCTTTATGCACTTGCTGGTAAACCAGTACAGCGCAAGGCCTAGATCTTCTGGCTCTTCCTCCCACACTTTGGTGCAGAACAGAGCAGCCATGCCCCAACCTCACACCCTTTCTCCAAACTAGATGGAGCATAGCCTGTTATAGGTGACTCAAAATGTCTGCTTAGACAAGGACAGAGGTAGACATTTTTAGAAAGTTCTGCCTCATCTACTCATGACTAAATCACCCCAGGGGAGGCCAATTCTCTGGGATATTTTAGCAAAATAATTCAGTGGCATGCCAAATGGTTCTGCCAAAATAGGTCCCCTAGGGGTTCAAAGGTTAGGAACTTCAGTTTCTGGCTATCAGAGCCGTATTAGCAGGTTATGAAACCCTTTCTGAGGTTCTGAAGCTACAGAGAAGCATGAGGCCACATGAGGGCTGTCCCAGAACAACCATTCTAAGTGCAAATGGCCTTGTCCCAGGACAGTCGACTGCTTCAGCTGGACACCATTCCATTAGGGATGAGCCAGCTGTGGTGGTCCCAAGGCCTGAAGTATGAAAGGCCTGAGGTTTCAGTACTCATTACTTTTCTTACAGTTTAAACCTGCTTAAAGTCCCTCTTTCACATAGCTGTCAAGATGTAGGACGGATTCTTTTCTGTGCAGGAAGCCCATATCATGATTCAGTTCAACAAACCTGAGCAACCATGATCTGGCAATGCCTTTCCAGATGCCTGTCAAGTCACAAAGACATCGAGCAAAAGCAAATTATCCAGACTGCTGTGCAGATGATGTGTTCTTAACAGTTCCTTGATCCAAATTAACAAGTAAGTGCATAAAGGCCCTATGTTTCTGTTTGCCAAAGGTAATGAAGAGAAAGGCAACTTACCAAAAGCAGCCCATGCTTCATCTGAATACTAAAGAAGTGCATAAAGAAGAGCCAGTCAGCAAAAGTGAGAGACAAGGTAATATCCGCAAGTCCTCGGGCTACGTAGAAGGATTATTATACATTCCTAGAGTAGTCTGATAAATAGTAAGTTCCACCATGCTCAGTTATCCTTACTTCCAGGAACATGAAAACAGGTTTCCTCAGTAAAACTAGGCTCCATCCCCAAGCAATAAAACCCCTGCTAAAAAGCTTCTTTTGCATCTGAGCGCCCCCATGCCTGACTTTTCTCCAAGCTTCCAGTGCCACAAAAGGAGGAAAATCTGCAGGAAAAAAAGTGCATTTTAAAGAAGACTACCAGCGCACTTTTTGGAAGCCACGGGTTTTCCTGGCAGCATTTACCATGGGGACCATCCATGGCAAAAGTGGTGGGGATTGCCGCCTGCACACACAGCCATGAAACATTCAGACATCTCCCAGAACTGCAGCAGCTTCCTTTCCTTTCCCTTTCTAATGATCAGAACTTTCAAAGAGCCAGAATTGCAGAGAAGTGCAACATTGTTATCAGGTGTGAAGTGGGTGGATTGCTACAGTCACCGCTGCTGTACGGGGTAAATTTTGACAGTAATCAGACAGAAATTGTTGAGAGTGAATGAGCAAACGATCGCATGGCTGATGGCTGCAGCCGCTGCCTTTGCCAGCACAGGAAGCTGTTTTGGGGGGCGGAGATCTGGGAGACAAACAGAGACCCGATGGCTATTTTTCCTTTGAACTTGTCGGGGGTTTCTTCCTGGTTGTGGCCCTGCAGAGCGCAGTCCCTCCCCGTTCCCGCCGGCACCCTATCAACAAGAAAGGGGACAGGGAGAAAAAATGTGGGCAAAGAAAACACACTTCCGTGGGGACTGTAGGTTCGTTTTAAATGCGCGTTTTGCTGAGCCTCATTCGGACACTTAGTCCGGAATTAAACAGCACTTTTAAAGTCCGCTGGAATAGAGGGATGGTAGAAGGAAACTAGAAAGGCAAATAAGTTGCTTGGGGATGCAGCCTAGGACTGTGAAGGAGGAACCTGGAACCAGGGGAAAATCCACACTTTGCTGTCCATCCATGGAAGGCAAACGGCAAGGTTCCCCACACATGTACTAAGCTTTCTCACCAGTGAATACTAGTACACGTGATCCCTCCGGTCATCACAGTTTGTCATGGGCTCCTCCAACACCATAGAGATGCAAACAGGCCTGCCTGGAGCTTTACCAGCTTCTGGGCAGGTGAAGGTACAGTAAGTGCACATATGTAGCACTTAACCTGGATTAGTGGTAGACCAGATAAATGTGATCTTCATCTGTGCTAGCACTCTTTAGCACACCTTTGCTGTTCTAAAGCCCATTCAATGCAGCTGGCTCTGCCTGTGGTTGATCTAGATTTAGCCAATACACATCTAGCTAATATGGATCTAGCTAATGCAAATTAACTGAGGTCAGTACAGAAAGGGCCACTAACTATGAAGGAACAGACATGAACAGGACTTTGACACTGCCCCCTCTGAGATTTGGAATGGCCATATCAGCCTCCAGACAGGATGAATGCACTCCCACCATCTCCCTAGCTTCCATCACTTTGCCACCAAACAGCGGTAATCATCTGGCATTCTGGAACATTGCAATGGCAACAGGAAATGCCCATATTATTTTCTTTTAACAAATCACAGGCCCACTGCAAGCGGAACTCAGCTGCACAGCATTCCATAAGAGAGTTTACTTGCTGAGCACCACACATATAGAAGCACTCTGGCCGTTTTCTAGCCCTCACAGTGTGGGACCTAAACCTTTTGACCTCAAACCTCTTATTAATGCCTAGGCTGAACTGTGCTTCCCAAAGGGAGGGCAGCAGGGAAGCAAGAAGGACCCACCGGTCTTATTCTCTCCTATAATTCATTCAAGTAAGCCCTTGTAGAGTGGAGGACCATGGCTTTGATGTTCAAGTCTCCTAATTGGGAGGAAGTGAAGTGTTAGCCTGTCAGGCTATTAGTCTCTCATCAAACGCTTTAAGAGATATTGGGACATTTAAGTTCTCACACTGAGGTACATCGAGTGGCCTTGTCTTTGTTACATTGTCAAAATGTTGTATCTTCCTGCATTCGTGGGGTGTGTGGGTGTGCTTATTCAAAGGAGTTTAATATATATGATGCTATCCCTCAGTTGTCTTCTATTATCTCAGTTTTTGGACACCCCCTAGAGCTCATGAGCAACCTTGCTTAGCTTCACTGCCTGAGGGCTGGGGAAAGGGAAGGAAACAGGCTAGACTTATGGAGCTCAGGCGTTGGACCTGAGATAAAAAACTATCTTTTCTATACTGTGACAAAAATCGTCCTCAGTGTGAGCTTTTGGAGGCAATGGGGAATATAGGATCAGTGTTTCGTTCTGATCCAGTGACCTTTCACTTTAATTGGAAGTAATCTTGCAGAGGCTCAAAGAAGATGTGATACGTTCATCCAGTATCAGCAGTAATAAGTTACATTACGGGGTAATTGCATGCTAATAGCATTCTGTGTCCTTTTCAATCTGATATACTGTGCCTATTCTGGATTCAGAAATCCAGCTGCAATCAATGTAATAGTGATCATGGATATAAAAAATGTGCTATAAAATAAAACACACACCATTATTCAGAGAATTCCATCTTCTTAGGTCCAGACACAAACATAAGGGAAGGTTTGCAAAGCACAATAAAAATTAATTACTGGAAAACGGGACATCATAAGGGATCCCTTAAGCCACAGTGGAAGATAAAGATGTGCACAAATATTTGTAACATTCAAAATTTGGCTGAATTCAGACATTTGTATTTGAATTTCATGTTGGCATTCGAAGTTGAATAGAAATGTATGCTATTTGTATGCATTTGTATGGGATCCACATACTGTTTGTATGCATTCGTATATAGGATCAGTATGCTATTTGTAGGCATTTGTATGGGAATGAACATTCATATCAAATACAAATCCTACCACATTCAAAGGGGATCTTTTCAAACGAATATGAATTTTCTTGCATTTGATTCGATACAAATCAAATACAAAGGAAAACCCATGCACATTCCTAGTAGAAGAGGAAAGAAACTGGGCTGGAATAGAATAGAAGTGAAAGTTAAAGAAAAACCATTGAGAAAAAATGGTGCTATAAAAATCCACTGGTTCAACTGCAAGATGTATTTTGTACTATAAAATATTGAACTTCATGGCATGTTTCAGAAAGGGAAAACATATTTGCACTGTCAATATCAGAATAGTGATCTATATAGAGATGCTGGGCAAAACACATCTCGCTGTTTCACTCAACACTTTGATTTTTGGGAGTATACGCAACGTAATTGGTTTGGCACTGCTATGCAATCACATCCCACAATATTCATGCTGCTACTCAGCTCACAGAATAGGGAGTTGCATGTAGTAAGTACATTGCGTGTTTCAACTGATATTGTTTCAGCTAATAAAGAGTCAGGAATGTAAACATGTAGTGATGTCAGGATTCTATCCTTCTAACAAGTATTTAAAAAGAACTTACTGCCAGGATTACCTGATACAGTTGTAAGTAAAATAAGCTTTTCACTTGCTAAATGATTGTATTTGTCCTGCTGAAGGATTTTATATTTCCATCATGGAAGCTTTTGGAAACACTTGTAGTGTTTTTTTTTTGGGGGGGGGGGAGATCATGAAAAGCTTTCTGTAATAACTTTCCATGGGTTTGTGGTATACAATAATAGCATGCTATTTGCTACATTCTCTATATTTAGATTTTTAAAGTGAGCGAGCTACTAACTTGTTGAAATTTGTTTATTTCAAAAATGACACTAATACATTATTCTTACATCACAGTTTTGCTGCAGGATCAAGATATTTAATAGAATATTCAAGCTATTCAACAGATTTTATTTTCTAGAGACATTTTTATACTGCTTTCCATTTTAAAAAGACAAAGCAGCTTACAAAATATTAAAAATAAAGGTATAAACAGAGCAAAAACAGAAGTGAAAAACAAATTAATGAGCCAGGAGAGAAAGAAACCTTCATAAAGGGAATACTTGCACAAAACTATAGATCTTCAGTAGGCACCTGTAAGTTGGAAATGTAGGCACCTCACAAACAGAAAACAAGAAACCATGGCTGCATTCCCATTACAACCTTATTTCGATTTCAAACCGTTTTCAATCCTGGCAGACCCCACGTCAGTTTGGCTTAACACGCTTTCTGCGTGTTAAATCGCCCCAAAGCGTTGTAAATGTTAATCCCCATTTCAACAGGTCTCATTCCGGTTCGTGCGCTTGAAACGTTTTACATTTTTTACTGTGGGGACCATATGGTGTTAAGGGATGAGAATCCGTGTTTAGGGTTTCCCTCCCCAATAGCTTGCTTCCAAAGATAGTGATTTCATTGAAAAAATCCACCCCTCAAAACAGCCACTATAAAAATCCACTCCTTAAAGCTACACTGTAGCGATCTAGCCACTTCACACCTTATAACAATGTTGCAAATTTGTGCAATTCTGAAAGTTCTGACCTTTAGAAAAGGAAAGGAAAGGAAAGCAGCTGGTTCTGTTTTAAAGGCTGTGGCTGTGAAGGGGGCTTGAGTTGCTGCTGCTGCTACTGTGTGCCCTGGGAAATGGGGAGAGGGTGGGAAAGAATCGCTGGCTGCCCGTGTAGTTTTTCTTCCATCCAGGCAAGCGGCAGTCACCCAGCTAGGCTCCCTGAAGGGGTCCTTTATGGGTGCCGTGTTCATGTCAGGAGAAAGAGGGCAGGGCAGGCCCAAAAAGCGGCTTTCTTAGCTCTTCTGTCCCATGCAATAAAGCGGACATAGTGTTAGGGAATCCATGGAATCCAGCACTTCCAAAGAACAAGTGGTACTGAAATGAATCTCTAGAGACATGAAATTACGTGGCACTTTAATCAAAATGAGCACTATTTGAATGTCATCGTTATATATCACTGCAGCACCACATTTCAAAGTTTTTTGGGGAAAAGAAAAACACAAGTGAGCAAAGGACCTTCAGGGCTACAGCCAATTTGTTCTCATGTTGAATTCACATATAAGGAAGAAGAAGAGTTGACTTTTCTACCCTACTTTTCTCACCTATTTAAGGGGACTCAAAGCGGCTGACAAAGCTTTTCTATTCTTCTCCCCACAACAGAACACCCTGTGAGGTAGGTGGGGCTGTGAGAGCTCAGAAGAGAGCTGTGACTAGCCCAAGGTCACTCAGCTGGCTTCATGAGGGAGGGCGGAATCAAACCCAGTATTCCCAGATAAGAGTCCGGCTCCCTAACTACTAGACCAAACTGGCTCATTCCCATATACAAAGAAACTATTAAGAACAAAGAAACTGATTTGATATGAGTCCCCTCCATGAGAAGTGTAATCAGTTGAATACAATGTTGAACCGCAGTATTCAAGGCATTAACACAGGTTGCCTTTCAAGCCTAAAGAACCTGAGATATAGTTCATGTATTTTCACAGATACCCATAGAGCTGCCCAAGATCTGTGCTTCCCAGGGTCATGCCTCAGCTGAATTATTGCTTTTCTTGGGGTAGAAAAGTTCCCATATCTCACATAACATGTATGTTACCTTCCACTTTATTACTAATATTTTGAAAACTGAGTGATTCTCGCACTTAACATCTGTGGGACACAGTGCTGTTTTTTTTCAGAAATACAAAAGTGGTTTGCCATTACCTACCTTCCAATAGGTGTGTGCATGAATGTTATTTTTTGTACTTGAGTTGTACTGAATCAAATACAAGAAAATTCGTATTCATTCAAATCGATCCCCTTTTGAATGTAACAGAATTCAAATTTGATACAAATACATACAAACCCCATAAATATCCCATACAAATCCTTTACAAAGCTTCATACAAATGTGTTGAATCATTCAATTCAAATTCAAATGTCAATCTTCTAATGTGCCAACATTTGATTTGAATACAAATTTTGAATGTTACAAATATTTGTGCACATCCCTAACGTCCAGGGAAAGACTGGAGATAGAACCGACAACCCTCTATTTTCAAGGCAGATTGCTTCACCACTGAATTACAGACACTAGGCCGGTGATGGCCAACCTATGACACGTGTGTCACAGGTGACACGCCAAGCCCTTTTGGGTGACACACATGGTCACCCTGGCACCTGGACGTGTTGTGCTTGCTTGTTCTTGAAGTGTATGAAATACCAACTTTCAATTGAAGATTTAGCAACAAAAGTCACTAATGTAAAGAATTATTTGTTTTTGCTTTTAATAAATTACATATATCAAAAATATAACTTTTTTACTAGAGCTACAAATATCACAGAATTATGGATATTTCTAGATGTGACACAGCACCCGAGTTAAGCTACGTTTTCGTGCAAATTTTGACACACTGAGCTCAAAAGGTTCACCATCACTGCACTAGGCTGTGAAATGTAGAGCCATTGTTACAAGACATTTTCAGTTCTTGCTTCTTAAGAATTATTTTTCTACAGGCTGTTAGAATGACTACTCTTGCACTTAATGGTACAGGAATTTGAAAATGAAGAGATGTGTTAGGTGGTTGCAAGTGTTGGAGGAATAAAACTAAACTCATTAAAAAACTTCAAAAGAAGACCAGGTCAGAATTTTGGGGTGAAAGAATTCTGTGAATCCCCCTGTAATAGAAACCACCTGGCTTGTACCATAAGAAGCAGGACTGAGAAGATGTCTTTTTTACACTTTAAAACTACTTAGCATCAAATGATTCAGAATAGCTGCTGAAACACATTACCATAATTGTGTTATCATAACACAGTTAACCAGCCATTTGATTATTGTTAGAGCATTCAGAATTTTGTGTTACTGATTACAGAAATTATTTTCTTTAGCCCATTTCCAATAATTCTCCTAAAGTTTGGGAGGACAAAGGTAGAAGAAAGATATTTGGCCAGAAAATTGTGATTCTAAAGCCAGTGTCTATAATATGATGGGGATAATGAACACTCAAGATATGATATAACAAAGAGAAAGAATTAAGGTAATGAGATTATGCGGCTAGATGTGACTGCTGGGCAATTGCTGGAAGTTAGGCCTCTTCTAGATATCAGCCTCTGCTCAAGTTGAACCTGAATTTAAGCTATTTTGTCCACATATTTTTCATGCCAAGGTTTTAAACAGTGTGAGTGGTTTCCACGCTTACCTGGATATGACCATTCTAGATGGAACAATTCCTATTGGAACAGTTTCCAGCTAGAATGATTCAGCTGACCCAAAATAAAGTCATCCACAGCTTGGGTGACTGTTCTGAGACATTCTGGAGTCCCCAGTAGACCCATTTAGATGACACAATGTTATGTTCCACTGATATAGGTCCCCCTGCTGAATTGGCCAATGGAGGTGGCCTTATTTGGGGCTGGGAGTTATTCACAAGTAGACTGTAGCAGACTTTTTTAAAAAGTTCCAGTCCTGTTCTGCTCTAGGAATTCATTTTAGACTGTTTGTATCATCATATGTTCTGTCCATGACAGAACATGCAAACAGGCAGTGTGGCCTCATTACAGTGCAGAAGCAAAAGACCAGAAGGGGTCTGGGCCTTACATTATAAGTGTAGAAAGGGTCCCGGTTTTCAGAACTGTGAAATGTCATCACCATTCTACTCAACTTCAATCTTACATCTAGCTCTCCTTAACATTTTTTTATTTGAATGAAATTATCCAGCACCTATTTCCCCCCACCCCATGTTGACCAATCTGAGTACATCCAAATATCGGAACCTTCATAGCATCAACCCACCTTAGAACAGAACAGTGGCATGAATCTCAGCCACTGAGGCATGAAAATCAGCCAACCACAACCTACTCTGCCTTATCACTGCTGACTGGAATTATTACCCACCATTTTACACAGCCCCTGTCACGGCATATAGTACTTCCCCTTTTCAGCTATTTTCAGCAGTGTGCTGAAAAACAAACAAGTTTCAGGATTTAACTGATATATGAGGTGAGCAAAGGGTCCAGAACCAACTATGAAACAGTCACAGGAACCAAGGCCCTTTCCGCACTAGGCCTTATTCTGGATTATGTCCCAGAATCGATATGGGATATAATCCAGAATTGGATTATATGATATGCAACATGCTGTTGCAGACTTCAGCAGGCTACAATATCATCCTGTATACTCATCTAGGTTGAAAACTATTACTTCTTTTGCTGAAATAAATTTTGGACAGTGAGGGCTTGATCTAAAATTCTCTCAACATGTAGGCAAATATTCTATGCTGTGGTGCCGCCCATCCCCCAGTGCGAGCCAGCTTACACTCTCTTCACCCCTGTCTTTAAACACAATAAAGGGGCTTTTATAATTGTAGAATCTTGGTAGCGTGTTTTATATAGGTTTCTGGTTGCGTGTCTATATACTGGTTTTAGCCTTGCACCCCACAAGCGGACACCAACAATGCTTGCTCCATCCCTTCACTTGCCAGCCTCTATAAACTTCTGGCTGCTGTTTTATTTTAACTCCTCCCAGCTTCCTTGGTTGGTCTCTATAGAGATCTATGCTACTGCAACCCCATCTGAGTTTGAATAAAGGGAAGCTGGCAGAGATTCTTCAAAGGAATAAATAAACAGGTTTTATTCTTTGTAACAGGTAACACAATAAAAGTTCTGAAGATGAATACACATCTGTCAGCTCAAAGCCACACCCCTTAGTTCTTTAACTACCCACTTAAATCCCTAACTGGATCATCACTTTTCCTTCCACCCCCTTCTGGCCTATTCTCCAGCTCAGAAGTTTGGGACCAATGCTTGGAGCTTTCCCTGAGGTAAAGAGACAGTCTAACCCGTCTTCCTCCCCCAAAACCCAAAAGCAAGGACCAATCTTTTTCTTCTAGCAGGCGGGTTTTATATTCCTTCGCTAGTCTAAACTCGACGCCTGATTGGTGGAGTGTGCTCCTCCCCTCCCATTATGCTAATTAGGGAGGCTTCGCCCCCTCCTTACCTGTTTAAGCTGTCAGTTTAGACTCTCTTCCTCAAAGCACATTGAATACACTTTCATTACACTTTTAAAATTTCTTCTCCCAGCACTAAAATTTAGTGTGGGCACCACATATGCATATAGCGATATTTCCCAAATATGTCATTGGTTGGTTCATTTTTTTATTTTTATAGTCACTTAGTGTTTTACTATTGTTTCATTGTTTTATCCTTACTGTTTTATTTTGTACACCCCTCTGAAATTACAGCAGTATAGAAACCGTATAATAAATAGCTAAAATGAATAATGCTTCAACTAGACTGCACTTATTTAATCCACATTATCGGGACAATCCATAATAAAGCATAGATAATCTGGAATGTGTCTGGATGTGCTTTACTCCAGATTACACAAATAACTGTGGATTAAATAAGTGCTGTCTGGATGAAGCTTAAGATAGAATCTGCCATCCCCCTTGGTTAATTCCTTACTGCTGTTACATTTTCCAGGACCTGACCGGATACCAGTTTCTCTGGCTTTTACTCATGGTGGCAGTTCATGTATAAATCCATAATCGACGCTTGATAGAAAAGTAAATTAATTACTCATGCAGACATGTTGTAACATTTCACATACAGTTTCTCACACAGAGATCATATACAGTCTTACCTCGGAACCCACTGATTCGGTAACCATTGTTTCAGTTAACCACTATAACCAACCCTACTCCCTGTGGCCGCCATAAGGAAAATACACCAAGAATCGGAAGGCCTATTTCAGACTAGTGTTGGAATAGGTATGTGAGGCCATAGGAACCCATCCCAAAATGCAAGGGGGTGCATGGGAGGCAGGCAGGAGGCACTGGTGGTGTCTCATGCCTATTCCAACACTCTCAAAATAGGCCCTCCAGAGGCCAGAAAAGCACTTTCAGTTCTAGGATTGCACGGCCCTTGAACCAGAAGGCTTGTTTGTGATTATCCATGGTTTCAGGTAACCATGGTTGGAGCTGGAACGTATCCCCAGTGGATACAGGGGTCCGACTGTACAAGGTAGATTCTCATATGGAACCAATGGGACAAGTTTCATTAACTTTATTCCTATTGATTCAATTGGATGTGTGTGATTTTTATTTGGTACAGGTTGCACAACTGCTGATGTAAAAATGAAATAAACAAGAACATATTATGTTTTTCACATATTATCTGTGCACATGCTAAAAAGAACAGAGGAGGCATTTTGGTTATACTATGGTTTACTGATCCTGCCCAAATACCTGCACACTAAGTAAGATTTCCTAGAAGGTGTACCACTCCACATAATCAGACACCGCAAGCATATAGATGATTAGGTTACCAGGGCACTAATAAGATGAAAAAAGGAAACTACTCCTTGATTACTTTCCATTTGACCTTGTATCCACTAACTCCCTTATGCTATTTTTCATGTTTTTCATTTATTTATTGCTTCCCTTCTATTTATATGTCCTTCTTCATTTAGCAATCCTACTGTGGATTTTTCCCCCACACAAACATCTTAATGGGGAAGAAGATTGGTGGGAGAAGGAATCATAGGATGTCATATTATATAATCTATGCTCTTTAAGTGCCAATAACAGCTTTTACATTCTCTCTGAGAATTGAGGTTCAGACTACTATTTCTCACTGGGGTACATTTTAGGTAAACAAGACAGATGCAGTTCTTAGGAACTGTGCAGTAAAAATAACCTTTTATGTTGCGGGTGTTCTCATAACGGATGAATGGAAACCAGAGCCCCAAAAGCCCAACTCATCCTAAAAACTCATTAATCACATCGTAAATAAGTGTTTGAGCAAAGTAAATGTATGCAGCTCAGTTCTGAGGATTAAAATTCCATAGATTTTTTTTTTCCAGCGGAAGTCTTGAAGGAGTTTGCTTTGGATTTGATTATGATAGGTTGGTGTTCAGGCACATCAAGAAAATAATGCATTTTGCATACGTGCACTGGACAATTCTGGATCTGCACAGGCACAAGGAACAAACAAAGAAAATAGGGTTTGCCTATGACTAGCTCCTAAAGTTTCCCAACAAACTAATGTTAGATGGACCTCATTGTGTCAATAAAAGAATCTATGCTAGGGAAGCCCCACTCACATCTGATGGGTCACAGTGAATGGCAATGCCAGGTTGCCTTTACATTCAGTGTTTTACGCATATTCATAGGCATTTGAAATCCGATCAAATGTGCTGAATTTCGAAATTCGAACTTGAATAGACTGTCCCGAAATCCAAATGTAAACATTCAAATAGAATTTCAAATTTCGGATCTATTTGTTCAAATTATCCAAACATTTGTATGTGTATAGGTTTATACATGATGTGTACTTGAAGATCCGCATCTTTCCCGGATCTGTACGCATTTGTACAGATCGATTTGGGAGGTAAATGGGTTCCATATGGGATAACTATGTTATGTATACAGATGTATACAGATGCGTACAGATGTGTGGAAGATGCACATGTGCAAATGTTGTCAACATTTGTTTGTGCAGATTTGAATAAAAAATTCAAACAAATAGATTTGAATTTGGTAAATACGAATCAAATCTTGTTAAATTTGAATTTAAAAGATTTGAATTGGATTTTTTGGGTATTCGATTTGATTCGAATAGAATGTTTAAAAAAAACCATTTATGCACATCTTTAGACTGAAAGCTTAAACTTGTCACTTTGATCTTTCCACAATAATCACAATTAGATTTTTCTCTAAGGCCTCAAGTTTACATGGTCATTTTAGAAAATGCTCATGTCAAAATAATCTGTTATATAAGTATATTTATGTCATTTAATATATTCAGAACAAAATAACATAGGAGCACAGAGACTAAGGACATTTCAGTACTTACTAGGGACATGCATGGATTTTTTTGACATTCAATTCAAAAAGAATTGAATGTTCAGAAATCAAAATTTGTACGAATAGATAGCATTCGAATGTGTTCTATTTGCTACGAATCTATTTGTACGTATTTGTATGAACATTCGATACGTATCTGATAGGAATGAATGTGTATCTGATACAAATAGATATGTATCTGATACAAACAATGAAGTGCATGATTGAAATGGGTCCCCCAAGGTCTGTGAGGCCAAGACATTTCATTCCTGGACATTGGCCCTTGTATGAGCTTCAGACGTGTGCAGAGGCTAGACCAAAACAGCCACTGCAGTTACGGATGGTGTTGCTCCAGTTTAAACCCTTACTCAATCTCGACCAGCTGATCTGGATCTAGGCAAAAGTATTGCACGTGACACAAAATATCCAAATGTTTGCTCGCCACATTTGGTTGCAACTGTCCAAGAGAAATTATAGTTAAAGTTCTCTTCAGTGGTGGACAAAATTCACTGGGGATGATCTTTGTTGTCATTAGAAGAAAAAAGAAACACAAACTACATCTTGGTATTCAGAAGACGTTAAAGTTTATATAACCTTTGAGAGTTTTGGAAACGTGATACTTGCAGAACACCCTTCCTTCTTTGCACAGTATTGGCTGGAGTTAGCTAGAAGGAAATGGAATAGTTGCTTTTTTCCCCAGATGGCTGAACAACTGCCCAGGGAAAGCAAAAGAATTGACCTGGTCTGGACACTAGCATGATTGCCACCCTGCGTGCATGTGCAGCTGCCATTTTTGGTCCAGTCTGGCCCCACACATGTGCAGTGCCATTTCCAAAATGGCAGATCACAGGAGCTGTTGCCAGATAAGGTAAGTCCTTTTGCTTTACAGTAAAATGCAAGTTGGATATTGATTTTCCCACAATAACCATATTGAAGGATATCACCTCAATATCCTGAACTTATGTTGGGATAATCATGGGCATGTGTGACAAACTCACAAAGCCCTCAGATAATCTTGGGTTTTACACTTTGTCTGGAGGCAGCCACAGCAAAAGTATAGTCTCAGATGCCAAAGCCAATGCTAGAAACAATTAGAAGAAGAAAGAAGAAGAAGAGTTGGCTTTTCTACCCCACTCAAAGTGGGGACTCAAAGTGGCTGACAAAGCTTTCTATTCTTCTCCCCAGAACAGAACACCCTGTGAGGTAGGTGGGGCTGTGAGAGCTCAGAAGAGAGCTGTGATTAGCCCAAGGTCACCCAGCTGGCTTCATGGAGGAGTGTGGAATCAAACCCGGTATTCCCAGATAAGAGTCCAGCTCCCTACCCACTAGACCAAACTAGCACAAATTTGTATGAAGACTGGGGCTCTTTTTGCACTCATCTGCAGAAAGGGCCTGCCATCCTACGTGGACTATGGAAGCCCTCCCCAGTCACCACTAGAAGTGGGTTCAACTCCAAAAACATTCTGGCCAGAAACTCCAAAGGCTGAGGACTTTCATTCCTATCCTTCTGAAGCTTGGTGCTACCTCTGAGGGCCCTTCAGAGGCAACGCCTAGGCATGGAGAGGAATGGCCAGTCCATTTCCTTCAGTGGGAACCCATGCCAGAGTGAGATGGGTTGCTTCTTGATTGAAGATAAAGCACTTCACCATGTTCCAGAACAAGGGAAGAAATGTGGATAAGGCCTAGGAGGCTTGACGATTGAATCTTTTCTTTGGTTTGTCACTTTGTCTCACTTTTTAAGTTAATGAAGCAAACAGAAACTCATGGTGGAGGAAGAATGCCTTTGCTTATATTATTTCCCCTGCAAATAGGTACAATGAAACGTATGCTCTTTGCTTGCATGATTTAGTTTAATACCAGGCAGATTTTTCCCTAGCCAAAAAAGGGTGAAAATGAATAGTTTGTTTAAAAGGTTCTAGTTTCTTTTAAATGAAACACTGAATAAAAGGGATACCTGAATTACCTGCCTATTTGTCCAGCCATCAGTTTTGAGGTTTCCCTTGGAGCATTTTTTTTCTCCCTTAAGCAGGTGTGAGTTCTGTGCAATATTGCGAGAACAGTTGGTGAAACACATGCGTGAAATGCACTCATGGCTGAGGTAAGTGGGCAAGGCACAGCGAGAGCGATTGCTTACTGTTGAAAGGAATGTTGCTTGTAAGCTAAGATTGGTCTGGAGGGAATCAGTGTACAGCTATGCACCATTATGTGTTAAAGGGCTTCCTGCCAAATTGGGGAGCATTCAGATTGCCTTTTGTTTCCAGGCAAAACTAGGCAAGACACTTTCTTATTCACCACAGCAACTGTCGCTGCTGGAGTGTTGATACTAGAAATGTAACTGAATCAGGTCAACTGCAGAAGAGTGGCATTCCTAAAATACTTGTCAAGGCTCTAGGCCAAAAGAGTAAAAAGATCTGTTATCTCCCTTTTTCCTTGTTCCTTTCTTGGCTAGAATGCTCACAATATTAGCAATAAAAACCTTTTTACTCCCACCACCACCACTCTGAGTCTGAATAAACTTTGCTAACTCGAAGCAACATGCCCAGAAACTCATACAATATTTGCTTGAAAAAATTCCTGCCAATGACACTGGGAAAGCAAAGTGTGCGGAAATCACCGGAAATGAAAGGATGTTTTCAGCACCGGTTTGTGCAGACCCTTGCCCAGAAGACAAGACACTTTTGGGTCTGAGGGAATCAGTAGATGATTATTTGAATGTTAGAATATTTGAATGTTCAAATTTGAACAAACAGAGAAAAAACAAATGTATTCAAATTCAAATCCAATTCAAATATATTTGCATCTATTCATACAAATTTTCAATCCGCATTTGAAGATACAGATGTCAACAAGATTTGTGTGTGTCCATACGCATCCCATATGCATCTGTACGCATCCCATTTTTATCCCATATGCATCCTGTTTTCATCCCGTACGTATCCGTACAAATGCGTACAGACATAAGATGCGTACAGATCCTTATGTAATGCGTACGTATCCATACACATAAGAATGTCTGAATAATTTGTATGAAAGAGTCAAAACATTTGAATTCATTTGAATGTTAAAAAATGAATGTATAGACATTCAATCCGAATTCAAAAATCCGAATTCAGACAAATTCAATCAAATTTTTAATGTTTCAGATATTCTTGAACATCCCTACTGAACATCCAGCACTGGTTTCCCCATTTACTCAGAGTTTATATGGCAGTCATACTTGGTTATAAATTGCTTGTACAAACTTCATGTGGCTGGCATGTGGCCCAGATCTGGATCAAGAATGTTGTTTGCTGAAGCCACAAGGCTGTTTTATGTAGCTATTTTAACTGTACAAAGAAAATCTCGTGAAATTTATGCAGAGGTTTTCCTGGGAAGGTGAGACTGGGCCCTGAATCCTGCGATACTGAGGACGACATTTTGTGATACCACAGGACAAGGCTGATTTATGTGTAACCTTCCAGATGTCTTGAACTATAATTCCCAGAATTCCATTCCTAGCATGCTGGCACTGAATGCTGGGAGTACTTCAGAAACATCTGGAGGACTGCAAGTTGAACAGCCCTGCCAAAGAAAAGCCTAAGCTAGGTTTCAGTTGCCAATAAAATGCAATTATATTTCCTTCAGGGCAAGAAATACAACTTACTTCATTCACATTTATTTGTTACCTTGCATAGCTTCAATTCATACGGTAGTGTTTACGAGCTACTTACATCACAATCTTTCTTGATAACAGAACTTTACAGTATTTGTCTTTGCAAAAACCAGTAGGAACTGGGATGTCACATAAAAACTGCTCACAAATGAGTTTGTTAAGGATATGGCTGCAGCTCCATATGACATTAAAATGCCTTGGAGAGTTACTGAAGTCTGCCAGTCTCCAAAGCTCCCCGTGCTGAAGGGGCATGAGGGCACCAGGAGGGACTTTAATTCTACACCAAGACTGTGGTCACATCTTCACTTTAAACCTTCTTCAGTCCATCTTCAGATCTGAGTGCTCACATCTTTTCATTTCTTATTGATCTTATTGATCCGTTTTCCGGCAGCACGTGCGGAAAGACCCTTCCTTATTGCTGTGGGAACACTATAGTATCCTCCTCTACAGCAGACTGTTTCATTGTAACAATTCAGCCACTGTTTCCTTCCCCACGCAAGCCTAAAGATCAAGGAAAGAGGCAGTCCTGAGCAATTCTGGCTGTTTCCCTCCTTCCTTGATCTTTAAAAGGGGAAAGGGGGGAAGCTGCTGCAGGAACTGGGAGATGTGTGTATGTGTGTGTGTACACATATGGCGGCAGCAGAGTGAGTGAGCGAGCCAGGGTGCTTTTTTCAGAGGGAACCCCTGCTGGGGATGGTGGGTGTGGAGGGGGAGAGGGCATGCGCCCTGGGCAATGGGGAGAGAGGGGTGGGGAAAGGCTGAGGAGGGGAAAGAATAGCTTTCCCCAATCCGTTTTTGGAAGCTTTTTAAGTGTGGGGACACAAAATCAGGGTTGAATCCTATTGCCAGATACTCCTTTGCTTCCTTTTAATGCATTTTACATAGCATCGTAAATAGTGCTGTAAATTGCCTTGTATATTGCGTTTTATTCCTTGAATGGGAATTCACCCTTGATTTGTTATGAATCAGATGCCAAAAAACCCACCCATGCTCATTCCTACAAGACCCAGATCTTAAAGTGTGTCTAGATCAGTGTGCCTGGATTTCTCACCCAGCCCTATACCATAAATGTTTAGCAACCAGGACTGCCAGGAAAAAATAAAAAATAAAAGAGTAGCAAATATGATCTCAAAAATATGCCCCCACCCCTAAAAAGAAAACAAATTCCTTTCTTTTAATTCTCCTTCAACCCCCACCCCACCCCGCCAGGAATATCTGTATTTATCATAAATGACTGGAGAGCATTTTGATTATGCCTAATAGAATTCTCCTATCTTATTGAGTTGACAGCAATCAGCTCAGATTTAACTCTTTGATAGGCACCAGCAAAGATCAATTAAAGGCAGTCAAGAGCTAAAGACTAAATAGGAACAAGGGCATCCCCAAAAGGACCAGCTTGCCAGAATTGATGCTGAAATGAAAAAGGTTCTCATCGGCTTGAGCTATGGCTAAGTCTCTGCCAATTATATTTAAGTATAATCAAAAATAAATACAGCTGAGCTATTAGAATAGCTGTGAGAGTTAAAGGTCTGTCAGCACCTCCATTGTAAATCTAGTTTTTCAGTGGCTTAAAAGGGCTGTAAAAATGTGTTCCAGGACCAAATTTGGCAGGCAGTCATTGTGGTTTCAGATTTTTTCTTAAAGAGGAAAAATGGGATTGGCCTGTTTTTAAGCTGTTAACATTGTAAACTTTGGCATTTTCCAGCTTTTCTAAAAATGTTTTTTTAAAAAATAACAAAAAAAGTTCCTCTAATTCAAAAATTACTTTGATTTAAAAACAAAACAATGCAAGTTATTATTACTCTATAATAGGAACTAGACATGTGTGGCTTTTGGTATGTATCCAAAACTTTAAAAGGCCAAGAGAGTTCAGATGTGGGTCAGCAGACTGAAATCATGGCACTCCTTGAGGGTGGGCTTTTAAAGCTACAGCTCCTAATTGGCCTAAGAGTTTAGATGCATTGAGTTTTTTGTTTCAGATGTGGACCAAAGTCAACACTGCACACAAATCCAGCCTCTGGTCTTCACGGTTTTACCCCCTTTCCTTCCCATTATTTAATGTAAGCTCAGGTGAGGATTAGTGAGGGAGAGAAAGTTGTGAAAGGGAGACAGAGGGTCAATTCACACTCTGCCTTCCTGAGATGGGAGGCCAAGGACTAGTATGCTCTAAGAACCCAGGTGTGCGGATGCTAATATCATACTCAACCTACCCAAACCTTCCCTAAACTTGCCCAAAATGTGGATGGCTGCCCTGACAGCAGCCATCTTTGAACACTGGTTCCAGCACCAGCACATTTGTGTGGCACTATCACCAGGACAACGGGGTGGTTTGGTGTATAATAGCACTTGCTCCATCCATCATGTGCTCCTCCTGCAGCTCTTCTGAACAAGAAGAGGTATGAATGGTGCGTCTGGAATACTGTGCCTATGCAGAGTGCAGGTAGCTCTGGGATGAGTGGAGCCATTTCTGGTTATGAAATGACTCTGTGAGCTCTCCTTGCCTTGCCCAATTAATCAAGTGTAGAAAGGCCCAATATAACTTGCAGTTGCATCAGATCAGGCCATTCCTATTTTGACTCTCCCGAATGGACTCTGGTAAAGTCCAGGAGAGTAGTGGGCAGGCCACAGTACTGTACCACATGAACCCAAGCATTCTAACTCAGGGCCTTTTTGAACTAGCTCTGATGTGACACCCTGGCATGCTCTGTTTGCACCTCTTCCAAGAGGATGGAGCATGGGACTGGGCAAAGCGCAGCCACAGTTACCATCATGTTGCCCAGTTGCTGTGGCAATGGTGCCAAGCATGCCCATTGTTGTGATGAGACAGCCCCAGCTATTGCACTCTCACAGCCCTTAGGTGCTTTTTTTGGAGGCATCAGGCATTCAAAGTGAGGATGCCCAATGATCCTAGAACTTTACCAGCTTTCACACTAGGTGAAAGTGCAAAAAGGCCCTTTAGGCTGTGAATATGCATTTTAAAAAAAAGCATCTCTGAGTTGCCTTAGAGATGACTTAGAGAAGGTACTGAGGTAACATTGTGCATGACCAACCTGCCCCTCCCTCCTTTTATGGACATTTTATGCCAGAAACAGCTGAATGAGAGATGGAATAAGAAGACAAGGGCCACATGCTACTGTGCCTTTCTATACTTATCCCACTGATGCTTATCAGCAGGTCAAGATCAAGTTATATCCCCTGGTCTAGATCATGCTCTCTGCTTGCCAAAAGCATGCCATGGCAACCCTGAAGTTCACACAAACTATGGAGCAGTCCTCCACAATCACTGATGGCCACAAATGAACATTCCTGACCACACAATCCCCAGGGTTGTTGTGCCATCAAAATTGGTCCCCTTGTTAAATGGAACCAGAGGCATCCAGCTTTTGCATACTTCTATAGTTCTATCCTTGTGGTGACTCAGCCAACCCCTCCCTTCCCCATCCTCCACAGAGTAACACAGGTTGGAAGCGAGCTGCCAGGCACCACAGCTGACTGCCAGTTCCCTAAGGGTTTTATCCTAAAGTTCCCTTACTGGCAACCTACTTTATATGCCCAATGTGAAGGTTCCCTTAAAGCAGCACACTGACTCCTTTGTAAATCAAAACACTTGAAGTTTATTGTTGCAGAAAATAAAATAAAGAAGCAAACTTGAAGTTTAGCTTAAAAGTCTTTGAGTTGCTTGAAAAGTAAAACATTGCTTTACTAAGTCTGTTGCTTTCACAAAAGCAAACAGCCCCTATTAGGCTCTGTATGTAAGCCTAACAGTCCACGGTCCCAGTCCTTGGGCCTTTCCCTCTCAGCTCCAAGAGGAGAGTCTGAACAAAAGCACACTTACGAGTCTGCAGCCATTTGTTCTGTCCTGCACCAAGTCTCCTTCCCTCTGAGAAGGGAAAAGGCCTATGCAGTGCTTTGGAGCCACGCTCCGTGATGCCCCTCTAACCCTGACAACACATGAGTGAGAGAGACCCCAAGCTGCTTCGTCTGCCTCCTTTTATAGTCCGTGATCTGGCAGCTCTGATTGGTCCATGGTGGGCTGGAATGGCTTCAGATGGTGCTCCACCCTTCCTGTCAATCTCACACTGCTCGTCTGTCTAGCCTCTGGCACGAATGCCACAATCCTTCGTATATCAACACATTTTTAGCATTCTTTAAAAAAACAAAATAAAACCTGTTGACAGGGTTGTTTGTTTTTTTAGCTAGTAGCAATTGAGGCAGCTTTGAAAAGTTTTAATTATCTTTTTAAAAAGTTTTACCACCTGTATGTGGAATGTTTTAAAGTACTGGTGTTATTTGCACTAGGTCAGCTTGTCTGACAGAGAATCTTTAGCAGTAATCTATTATGTTAATTCTTATGCAGAATAGGGGTTTTCCTCACTTCATTTTTATTTGCATAATAAGGTAGCTTAAGGATAAAGTCTCAGACTGGGGTGGGGTGCGTGGGGGTCCCTTTACTTGTTCATTTTTTAATTTCCTGGCCTTAGTTGAACTTTTAGGCTGTTGCCAACTGCATTCTCAAAGATATATTGAAAACTTGATTGCAAAAATTTTGATGACCCTGAATTCTCAGATCAAGAGATTGTATGTACAGTATTTGAATACCATTTCATGGAATGGTTTGGCAGTAGTGATACGTATGTGACTGAGATGTTATGTTCTATTTTAGTACTCTGCCAAAATGTCTTCACAGGAAAACCTGGGGAACATTGCTGGAAGAGAAATTTTTCATAAGTATAGCCAATATTGAAGTTCAAAACATGATCTATTTAATGGTTTGCCTAGTTTATGTAAAGGTAGCAATACTTATGAGTCAATCCTACCTCATGGTGGCTAGATGACAATGTCCATGGCACCTTTTTGATAAACAAAGAGGTGTATTTATAAAAAACTGAGTAATATTTTATTTTATTTATTTATATTTCAGTACCACTTTTTATTTTTTTAAAAAAAAATCAAAACATTAGAAAACAAAGGGTAAAACCAAAGTAAAAACAATAATTAAAAACACATTAAAAACTGGGTGAGCTAGGGAACAAATAAAGAGAGAAATAAGTAGAAGCTGAAAGTGTAGATACCTCCTGAACAACAGAAGCGAGAACATTATAAAAGGAAGGTGTTACCACCAAGAAAGCCCAATAGTGAGCCATTATAAGATGGTATTCTGCGTTACATGGGATCTAGAATAAAACTCATAGCCACTTCAGCATCTAGCCTGGGCATGCCAGCAACTTCGATTTGCCGTTGGCTCCCAGGTTGACTGAAGGGGAGCTCCAAGAGCAATACTGTTACCATTTGGGCTGAAGGGAAATTATGAGAATGCATCCAAACTGGCACGAAAGGCATCCATTGGGGAGAACTGAGTGTGGAGGAAACACATGGGTTCAGCATGTATGCAGCCCCCATCTCATCCCAGTTGCCCTGGGAATCACTGTCCATTGCCAGACAGTCCTCTTATGGTCCAGATATATAGCCAGAGGTCAGCTGTTTTCAGGAAGGTTCCTCCTCAGAGCCTCAGCTGCAGTGAGGTGACTACTAGGAATGTGCACAAACGGGTTTTCTTTTGCATTCAATTTGTAATGGATCAAATGTAAGAAATTTTGTATTTGTTCAAATAGATCCCCTTTGAACGTGGTAGGGTTCAATTCAATATGAATGTATTCGTACGTATTCATACAAATATCTGATACAAATGTATATGTAACCGATATGTATCTGATACAAATGCATATGCATCCGATACATATCGGATACATATCTCATAACATATCTGAAAGCATCGAATCTGCCCTGAATCCACTTTGAATCTGCTCTCAAACCACGTCAAATTCACTCTGGGTCCATTGCTGATGTGACTGGCACAGCTGTTCTCCCACCTCCCCATTTCACAAATGTTCTGAAGCTTCATACAAATGTTCTGAAGTATTCATATTTGTATGTCAATGTATGAATGTCGTAACATTTGATTCATATACATATGTCTGAATCTGTATGAATTTGCACAAATAATGAATGTTATGAATATTCATGTGCATTGCTAGTGACTACTATGTGTCCTGCTGCGCTGCCCCTTCTGAGTGTTCACTCCCAGAGTGTTCAGTCTAGGAGACATGCCAAGGGCTGCAAAGCAGGTGTAGCATGAAACTGGGAAGGGTGAGTAAAAAAGCACACCAACACATAATGACATGCCAGGATATCAGAAACAAGTTTTGATCCGTCTCTGTCTGAGCACATTGATGTTTGAACCTGCTGATCTGTATCTGTTATAAAATCTGATTTATCACTGGCCTCTTCCATGTGACACCTGTCCTATCTCTGGTCCTCTCCACACTAGCGGGGGGGAGGGGTTTCCACTGACCTCCCTTAATCCAGATCTAAGGAATTGGTCCTTCAACTAATCCGGATCCAGTAGATCCGGATTAAGGGAGGTACTCAATGTGTCCCCACAGACGGTGCAACACCCAATAGCAATGGGTGCTAGCTTGCCCACAGTGGAAATGCTGGAGCACCCATGTGGCGAATCCGGGTTGACCCACGTGGGGCCTGCCCATCACCCCAAGTTTTTTTGGGGGGCAGGGGGTGCAATCTCCATAGACGCTTCAGAGATTCTTCAAAGATTTTTCATTTGTCATAAGATCTGGAGATTCTCTGGAGTGATCTGCTGCAAACTTAGAAGATTCTCCAGAGCCTTTGACAAAGGTCCGTAGGATTGGCATTGCTCTCATGTGGGGTCCTCTTTGGAGTCGGCTTTGGAGCCAGCTTCAGTGCTGGCTTCGGAGATTGTGCACAGGCTTCAGAGCTTTGGGTTTCGGGGCACCCCCCCCCATGGGTATGCCCCCTAGAGACCCCCTAGACCCCATTGCCCAATCAGGGTGGAAACGTGCTCAATATAATCTGGATTTGATGCCTGAGGATCCCATTGTAGACTTCTTTAATGGGGTCTACAGGAAATCTGGAGTATACGTCCTGAAGGACCCATTCAATCCAGATTTCCCTAGAACTGGTGGAAACAAATGTGGCTCTAATGGGGTCTGCAGTGGAAATGAGGTCTTCCTGCTCTGAGCCTAATGGGTCCTTAATGGGTCTCTAATGGGTACTTAATGCTAGGTCTTATTCTGAGATATATCCCAGAAAAGGCCCCTGCTGCCCACACACTAGTAGGTGCTGGGTGGGCCCTACTGTCATAGTCTACACTAGCATGTAAACAGCAAGCCCTATCCCAGAATGAGGCCCAGTGGCCTGAGTAATCACAGTTTCCTGAAAACAGAGATGTGTTAAGAAGTACATTTCCAATCATCTGGAGAAAGTTATTTCGCACTAGACACGTGATCTTCTACTCTGTACACACTGAAAAAATTAACATCTGAGAAAACACTCATAAATAATCTAATTTAATGACTAGATTTAGTTCAGAGACATTTTACAAGGTCTTTTCTTCAAGCCATATCAAGCAGAGCAAGAACAGCTAGGCAGCCAAGGTGGAAGTAATAGTCACAGTGAGATGTTTTTCAAGATGGGCGCTATGAGGCCTGTACAATCTCCATCATATCAGTTACAAACACGCAGTAAACAATCCATTCCATTGACAAGCTTATCAGTGTTCTGTACTCTAAAACTGAACACCTTTGCAGTATTAGCTGCAATCCACAAACCACATCCTCTGCCTACTCACAGTTTTCTTACTGATACTTTGCTCTTTGGCAGATGATCTTCTCAGATATGGGGAGGCCTTCATTCAGTTTAACATGCAAAGATGTTTCCTGTTTCTTTTGTGCTGGAAATCCTTTTCATATAATGAATAAAAGACTGGTCAGTGTTCCCTAAGATCTGAAATTTTAGAAAGCTATTTCAAGCATTCTAACAGCATAGTAGCAGACCAGGTTCCCTAGTTCCTTCCTCCACTATACTGTAGACTCCATGAAGTTATTTTCCTCACTAGAGTTAGAAAAGAAAGAAAGAAAGAAAGAAAGAAAGAAAGAAAGAAAGAAAGAAAGAAAGAAAGAAAGAAAGAAAGAGGTAGGATTAGGAAAAAAGATGACCTTCTTCTGACAGAATTTCTATTTGGCTAGCAAATTAACAACACCTTTGTCTTCCTGAGATAATAGATTCCAATAGATCTTTTATTAAAGCTTAATTAGATCCTGCATTAGATCCAGATCAATGGATCCAGAATAACTGGACCAAATGATCTAGGTCTTCTGGAGGCATGGCTCAATTCGGTGCTATTTGCATTGATGGTTAGATCTGGCCCATACCTTCCCACAAATTCCCACGGCTGGGTTTTGGTGGTGCACCACTGAAAATCAAAGAGGCATGTTACCTACATGCTCCTGTGATCTGGAACTAGGCCCTGCAATAGATCCTTTTGCAGACACAGCCAGACTTAAGGGGGTGGGGGTGGGACCTCCTTGATCAACATGAAGGTGCTGATGAGAAGGCCTAGAATCCGACCAGAGGCCCCTAGATCTGGATCAAAAGGTGAGTGCAGAAAGAAAGGAATGTGAACAGAAAAAGGTAAAACCAAGGGGCTATTTACACTTACCTGAAGGGCATGGATCAGGATGCTCTGGGATTCTCCATCTATATGCCAGGCCTCCACTTCTGACTCTGTCCTGGAGCATCTAAGAGGATCCCGGAATGGCCTGATCTTCCATATCTATGGAGCAGTAAAAACTGTTCCACAGCTTGATTGTGAGCATCTAATACAGTGCCTCCAGACAAGCATAATAAATCTGCAGTTAAAGGTAAAAGCATACTTACTGTGCAGCAACAACCAGGCATCCCAACTTGAAAGGCAGCTCTGTAGCTTCTCCATCAGAGCTGCGAGAGCTAAACTGGCATATGCTGTCATGTGAGTTGAGGCAGCCAATCAAATTTGAGCTGCCTTTTATGCTCTCGTCTTGCTCTTCTTGCTGTTCTGCCTTCACTGGAGGGAAACTTCAGATTTTGTTTATACTATGTAGCAAATGTTCTCTTACCAGCATTAAGGTAAGTGTGCAGTCCTGATCAGATAATGTGACACCATGATGATCCACCGATCATCATGTGTGATGCCTCGATCAGGACTGCGTATTCCACTGCGTGGTATAAACGTGTCTGAATGCAGACTCACTGAAATAAAGTGCAGAAATGCCATCAGTTCCAGAAACTGTTCCAGAAATGTAGACATCCTGCTCTAAATAAATTGGGCATTGCAATGATGCTCTTGAATGCATTTTTACCTGAACTTGTAGAATGGATTGTTGTTGGATCCTGAGAAATGTGCATTTTTAAATTTTAAAAAATCAGATTTTGTGTGTATTCTCCCATGCTATACTAGTCTTATCATTAACATTTCAAATGATTGTCTGCAGGAAACCAGCTGTTTGGGCCTTGATAATTTCTATTCGGTGTTCAAAAGGGTGGCATGAATCCTATGACATCAACATATTGAAACTCTTTCACTGGAATTTACGCAGCCTACATTCCAAAGACCAGAGGGTGGTGGCGCTGTGCACCAGTTGGGTTATGAGGTGTTACTAAATGGTTCACTCTCTTCAGTTGTTTTTTTTAATAGGCCGTCTTGCACATTCCTTTCTCACAGATGTTTTTAGAAGCAGTTTCCACGGCGCGTAGCTCGCAGCGGAACATTTTTGTTTGCATTTATGTGCAGTGATTTCACCACGATGCAAACCAAAAGTCACAAACTCCTGTTGAAGTGTGGCATATTATATTCCAATATTGTAGATCCAGAAGAGTGTGTGAGAGGGGTGGAAGAGGGGTAGTAGAGTTTAAGTTCTATGTGTATATTTTTGTTGCTTAGGAGCAAAACTATTGAACAACTTCAACTGCTTAGTGCAATAGAAACCTCACACAGTTTAAATATGTTTGTTTTTAGATGTTGTGAGCCGCCCAGAGACCTTTGGGTATGGGGCGGGATATAAAGATAAATATAAATAAATAAATAAATAGCATGGCAGAGAGGAACTGCGGCCATTTGCATCATAGAACTATGTTCAGGCTTAAAGATATGCTCCTTCTATAAAGTTGCTTGTGCCATGTTTAAAAACAATCAGCAGGCTTGTAGAGCCCACATCACTGAAGCAGCTCAACTTTTTGTTTAAAATGCAAATAATAGCTGACCAGTGTCTGTTTGTTCCTGACCAACACTAGGTACAAAAAAAAAAGTTGCACTTTCTTAAAAGGCAGCAAATGTGGGCAAATATTAGCTCTTGCAACTAAAGGGGGAAGTTATTCATTCACTCAGCAGTGCTTTCAAGCTATCAATCTTCCAGGTATTTCTATTAGCCTTAATCATCAAGGTTGTTTTATTTGGAGCAATTTCTAAGAGAATAAAGGTACCTTAGGCTCTTATCTCCTGTCATCAAAGCATCCATTAGGAAATCTAAGCCCTGTAGGCAAGCTCAGGGGATTACTCAAAGAAGTTTTCTTGAAACAGGCAGGAGTCTTAGGCTCCCTCTTCTGTGAACAGGAGTTCACTTGAAAAAAAAAGAAAAAAAACCCAGAATCTGAAAGGAAAGATTTATCTTTGGTTTTTATACGATTTGAACAGGATTTTGTTCAGGGGACATCTACAGATAAAAGCATTTTAAGTGGCATGAAACAAAGGCTGCCTTTGCATTCTTGTGAGTTCTTATTTCTAACTTACCTGCTCAAGTGGTTGAAGGGTGTGTGGGGTTTTTTTTTCCTTTCATATAAAAAGAGAATGGGAATTTGCAGATATTTTTTTTTAAAAAATAATCTCACTAGTTAGCAAAAAGGGATGCTGGCCAGTTCATTAATCCCTTTAAAAAGATGTGCAGTTTAAATGTCACCTAGTTGCATTTTCACACCAGCCGAAGAAAAATTGAATTGGCATTCATGTGAACAGGCAGGATATTCGAACACAGGAAGGAGCGTGAAGGAGTAATGGAATTGCACTTTGAGGGTTGCGCGTAAGCCGTTGGTCTTTGCCAAATGGAATTTCGTCGACATGTGGGTGCTGATCCCTCCCTCCGTCAACAGGGGGAAATGATTACATTATTATCTCTGATACTAACAGGACTACAGCTGTTTGTGGTCCAAACTTTATAGAGGTTAGAGTGCTCCATCATTAATCCATTACTGAGGAAGAGATATTTAAGTTTAAGATAACTGAAGTAAAAGAGAGAAAAGCAGTCCATGTAGGAAGGCAACAGAGGTCAAAAGGTGGTTTCCCTGGGCAGTGTGAAGCTTTGTTTTGTTTTCCTCAGTGCTACATGTAAGTGGAGAATGATTGCATTTTCATATGGGAAACTGAAATGAAGGGAACTACTGCAGAAGACATTATACAGAGGGCTTAAACGTGGGTTTGACTTGGCCACAGAGATGCAGGTTGGAGAGAGAGGTGTTTATTGTTGTTGTTTGTTTATTGTTGTTGTTTGTTGTTTATTTTGCTCTGCAATTGCCTCCTTAATTGAGGTAATTTGCACTTAGCAGCCCTATAGTTAAGTGCTGGTAATTTTTAAATGATTTAGGCATCCCGAAGTGCGGACGCCCAACCCGTTCCAGAACTTCACTTCCTTGGGATGTTTTCCCAAGGAAGCTGAAGTGCACAAAGGTCCAAGCTGAAGTTTCTACCTGGACTTTTGGAGTAAAATGAAGATCACCTTTCTCTATCACTGTTATCATGAATGACGTATTTGTCGATTCTTGGAAACATAATTGGAACTTGCAAAAGGAAGAAAACACCGATTCTCAAGTGAGCTGTGGAGTAACAGGGATGCTGTTGGCAGCCTTTGTGTGAAAGTCTTTATAAGTGAGCAGTTGGAATCTACAAATAAAATAATCTCTCTCATCATTCATACCACCAGGAGCTTATCTTCATTTGCTGGGCTATGCAACAACATAGAAATGGACACAAGCCTAATAATGAGGGACTCCACACATCAAGCCGAGCCCCCACATCACCAAGCCAGTTTAGAGAAGGCTTGTCTAACTTGTCAACCTGACCGACTTGGGTTCAGCTCATCCACATAAGAGGGGGCAGTGGCCTTTTGCATGCCTGTACCACTCCTGCATAGTGCTGTGTCCCCTCTCATTCTGAACATTACCTGCCATAAGATATAATCAATGTCCATTATTCTCTTGCTTATGTGCTGCCTAGGGTGGAACTGGGATATCAGGGAACCTGAGCCTTGTGCTTTGGGCTGGCATCTGTCACCAGATTGGATGCAATCCAGGTTTACAAGGTAGGTAAAGTGGCTTTCCTGGCTCCTAGCACATTGTGCAAGGAAGGTTGAAATGCCTCTTCCAAGCTGATCTCACACCTGGATAGAAAGTGCTCAGGGTGGTGAGGGTTGCTGGCCACTTAACCTCTGTGCAGAGTTTGGAGTCCTTCCACCTGGAGCAGATCTGAGACCAAGTCTGGTTAGGTCAGCAGATGGTGAAAAACTGCAATGACCTCCTCAATTGTCTCATCCAGCACAGGTTGCAGATCACCACGATCCCTTGAGGCTTCAGCCATATTCTCAGTTGGTGGTGATCTTTAAATCAGTCAAGATCACTTCCCAGACTAACACAGGAGGGACAGCTTAGCCATTCTAAAAAGCTTTTATTAGTAAAAGATCAGAAACAATGCACCTCTGTTTAGGGCATATATTCAACTGTATTTCCCACCCATTCCCATAGGCATTCCCAGGTTCAGACCACAATGACCCTGAGCTCACAAAACATGCTGGTAGCTCCCAGCATAGTGCTATCAGCACACATGGAATTTAAACAACTTAGCAGGAAAACAGCAGGAAAGCTAAAAGAGAGGGCTGTGTATGCAAAAGTGGCAAAGATGGCAGCACAGTTGACAAGCTGGCACTCTGATCATCGTCGGGTCCCCAGAACAGATCCAGTTGTCAGAATATCAAACCAGTCTTAAACAAATACTAAATTATACTAGGGATGTGCATGAATGGGTTTTTTGGCATTCAGTTCATAATGATACATATTAGAAAATTTGTATTCATTCAAATAGACCCCTTCAGATGTGGTAGGATTCTATTCAATATGAATGTATTGGTACAAATTCATACAAATATCCAATACAAATGCATACGTATCCTGGATATGTATCCTATACAAACGCATACATATCAGATATGTATCCTATACCAATGCATGCAGATCTGATATGGATTGGATATGGGTCCTATACGAACACATATGTATCGATATGTATCTAATATGTAACCCCAGTTTAATGAATGTACAAACTATTCGTATGGATGTTACAAAACATTTGTATTCACACGAATGATGATGTACAAATGTTGTGACATTCGATTCGTGTACAAATGTCCAAATTTGTCCAAATTCATCCAGATAATGAATGTTACAAATATCCATGCACATCCCTAAATGATACGAATTATGGGCAAACACAACAACATCAAGAGTAATAATATTGCAGAGCATATATTTGGGCACATTCCTAGGCTCATATAATTCAGAATATGTCCTAATAATCTGATTTAGACCTGAAAATTTCAATTAAAATGGACTCCTGAGGAAGAATATTTTATAAGAATTACAGTCTTGTCCTACACCTTTTCATTCACTGACACTTCCAATTTTTTAGGGCAGTCATCATTTCCTTTCCATGACAATAAAAAGCTGAAAAATGTTTCCTGTCTTTCTACTGAAAACCTGAATTTTTCACAAGACAAATGAACAAACAAAAAGGTTCCTGGAAAAAAATGTCTTAACAGATCCTTTTTTCCTTGACTACAATAAAACGTTCCTCCAAAACACCGTGCTGATCTTCCTTCAACACATTCTCACTCAGTGATAACAAACTTAACATGTGGTGTTACCATGGCAGCAGGCTTTCAAACAGTGCCAGGAGAAGGAGAAAAAAAATCATCAATACTGTTTGTGCATTCCTATGTGCCACAACTGAGTAAAGTTTCCTATATGACTGGCTAGTTCAATTTATGTTTGTAGCACTTATGATCAAAATACATCCCTGGGTATTCATGGGTCATAACAAAAAAAAACTTGTGTAATATTTGTATAAATGTCACTGATGTTTATATCTCATCAGATGCTGTTTACATGCTTCTGTAACACAATAATTTGGTTCCCACCAACCATCATGTAATGCAAAATTGTCTTAGACTGCTTCCAGACAGGAGAAAGATTGGTTGACTGACTGACTGATTGATTGATTATTGATTATTGATTGATTGTATTTCTATCCTGCCCTTTAACCAAAGGTTTCAGGGCAGGAAACAACATTTAAAATTGGACATATATTTAAAAAGCAGTATATATTAAAACAGTAATAGTGTCCATAAACTGGGAAGAGACAGTATATTCCCATTTAGGCAAAGGCCAGGGCAAAGAGGTGCATCTTCACTGCTTTCCTAAACATATACAATGAAGAAGTATGACACATCTCAAGGGGGAGACTATTTCATAGCCTAGGGGCCATCACTGAGAAGGCTCCCAGGTGCCCACCCCTTTTACCACTGAGGATGGTGGGACAACCAGGAGGGCTTCCCCTCCAGATCTTAAAGCATGGGCAGGTCATTATGGAATAAGTTGTTCCTTTAGATATTTGGGGCCCAAGTTATTTAGGGCCTTATAAGTCAAGGTTAACACCTTGAATTGGGCTTAGTAGCAAATTGGCAGCCAATGCAACTCTTTTAAGACTGGCATAATGTGCGTCCTGCCAGCTGTCCCAGTCAGCAGCCTAGTAACTGCATTCTCCACCAGCTGCAGCTTCTGAACTATCTTCAAGGACATCCCCATGTAGAGCACATTACAATAATTCAATCTAGAGATTACCAGAGCATGGAAATATAGTGGCATTATGGTGCTGCTAAGGTGGGATAGTCTCATGAATCTGACTGTCTCAATAACTCTGCTTCCCCCCCCCCTGCCCAAATGCTAAAAACTATTGCTGGAAAATCCAGTGTTGGTTGTGGGCTTTCCAACAATAGTGTGTTTGCTTACCTTCTGTACAGAGCAACCATGCTTGCTCCATCCAGCACATATAAGTGGAGACCAAACAGGTTCTACACATAAATGGACATGACGACAAGCACACCTGGGCATTCTGGATACCCAGAAGGCTGGATGCATGCATAACCTAAAACATGCAAAGACAGTCTCACAGCCAGTGCTGTCTGGCAAAGGATAACAGTGAAGGGTTAATATCCCTCTTTATCCTTTGCTAGTAGGTTACTTGGGCACTGTCTGGAGGCAGACTTATACAAGTAATTATCACTTATGGAAAACTGAACATCAGGGGAACCAAGATGATAGGGATGTGCATGAATATTCAAAACACTGGAAATTCAATTGAATTCATTCAAATTTAGACATTCAAATTTGAATAGAATGTCTATAAATTTGAACATTCAAATGAATTTCACATTTTTGAATTATTCGTACAAATTATTTGGCCGTTTGTATGTGTAGGGATATGAACACAGCACATACTTGCCCATATGCATCTTTCCTGCATTTGTATGAATCCGTATGGGACAAAAACGGGATGCCTATGGGATAAATACGGGATGCATATGGATGTGTACAGATACATACAGTTGTCAACATTCATATTTACAAATACAAATAGAAAATTTGCACATATAGATCTGAATACATTCAAATCAAATTGAATACCTTTAAATTGAATATATTTTGTTCAAATTGTATAAATTTTAAATGTTCAAATCGATTTAAATTTTTGGATATTTGATTCGAATCAACTAGAATCTCAAAAATTGCATTTGTGTGCACCCCTACAAGACAGTGTAGTGTACCAGTGTATGCAATGGCTTCACAGAGAGGAGACAAAGTCAGCCCATGTAATTCAAGGGAACTATAGAGTCCATCTTTTCATGATTCCCAATTCTGTAAAGTTCCAAATGTGGATTTGCACAAAAAAGACTATTCAGTGGCATTTGTCTGTAGGCCTAAAGAGCCCCATGACTTCTTTTAAAGAATGGTATGTCAGAGAGAAAAACACTTGGAACAGGAAACATGAGAAAAATGGCAAGAACCATTTTTTTTTTCCTGTGAAGTCCAAATGCCTATTAGGCTGTGACCACTCTGGGCTGGCAGACTGGACCAGAAGGCCTGGCGAAATCCACATGTATACTGTGGAATTTGACAATTCAGGTGAACTTCAGGTAGACCAAACCAGCCACTCACTGCCGTATGTGCACAAGGCCTGGGCCAGTCTACGCTTCAGAGTCCATTTATTTGTTTAATTTGTATACCATAAAATATCACAATAAATCTTTTAAAAATGATTAAGAAGTAAAAATTATAATATCAAAATTAAATTTAATATTTTAAAAAAAATTAAAGCAAGACTTCCCCCTCAAAAAAAAAGATATGAAATATATATATTTAGAAATCACAACTATTTGACCAGAGCTTTCTATAGAATGATTATTTTATTTCATATCTTTTTTTTTTTTTGCTTTTCTTTTTTTTGCTTTTGCTAGTCACAGGTTTTCCAGCCATAGTAACCATCATGTTCTGATACCTGTGTGATACCAGTGTGCATCCACAAATGCACAAAATGACAGCAAGTACATCTTGGTGCTCCAGACACCCAGAAGCATGCATTGCTTAAAATGTGCAAAGACAGCATCAGCCACAATGTTGTCTAGGTAGCAAGAGATAATGGCAGAGGATCAATTACCCACATTATTTTAATTTATTTAGAAAATTTATTTAGAAATTCTATATCCTACCCTTCACCAAATAGTCCCAGGGTGGGTTAGAATGAAATTAAAACATATTGAATAGTAAAACATAACTAAAAATATATCCTTGACTAACAGATTGTTTGGATCCTGTCTGGAGGTAGTCAAAAGTGTGGTGGGTGTGATTAGTGCACTGAAATTTTAACAACTTATTGTTCACCCCAAAAGGAACTTTCCAAATGTGTATGTCTCACTGTTCAAATGGTTCCAGTTTGGTCTTGTGGTTAGCATGCTAGACTCATATCTCATAGTCACTGGGTTTGATTCCACACTCCATGAAGCCAGCTGGATGATCTTGGGCTAGACACAGTTCTCTTCTGAGCTCTCACAGCCCCACCTACCTCACAAGTTGCCTGATGTAGGGAAAAGAACAGAAAGCTTTGTTAGCCACTTTGAGTCCCTTTAAATGGGTGAGAAAAACGGGGTAGAAAAGCCAACTCTTTGGGTGCTTCCGCACTGGCCTTTTAACACCCATTAAGCACACATCTGGTGCGGCTAAATCCGCACACGCATTGCTGTTTCAGACACATCCGGTGAGGTGTGTCCGCACAGCAACACGCATTAGTAACACTTTCCCGGCGGCGCATCTGCATTTGCGACTCCATTTAGCACACATCCAGTTAGGTGCATCCGCACCTATCCGTGACTAATGTGTGCTAAATGGGTGTTACTTGCACACAACATTTGATGCGTGCTTAATGGGGCTTGCACCCACCTCCAATCCGGATCTCTTCTGCCATCACACCGCGTGTGCGGAGGGACGGGGGATGGGGTGCATCCGCATCTCTTAGTTGCGGATCTACCCCGTAAATCCGGATCTACCGGGGATCCGGATTCAGTAAAACCGGCTCCTCTGGAAGCCGGTTTTACTAAATCCGGGCGCAGTAGATCCGGATTTATTAGCCCCTGTACAGAAGCACCCTTCTTCTCTTTCATAATCTGCTTCTTCAAGAAAAAGCTTTGAATAGCCAAATTTTATGCACTGCTTTTCCTGCCACCTGAAAATAAACCAAAAGGAGGGTTCTGGATATAATGTGCAATGAAATGTGTGAAATTTCATACCTGCATGGAAGTTTTAAATAGATCATTATTTCTTCACATAATGAAGATGAAATACAAATAGTCTGTCTCATTTAACATAGAACATATATTCTTATGTGGGGAAAACAGGAAGAAATGTATTCTTAAACATGAGATGTAAAAGGTCAAAAGTTCATAGAACAAACCATGCAGTGTTGCGTCTGCCGATCAAAGACAGCAAAAAGCCAAATAAGGAATTATTTCTACTAAACAGCAGAAAATATAATTACATAGGCTTTATGGAAACAACCTTTGCACACATGGTTGCTACAGCAATTCTCAATTTGCCTTTCTCTTTGATAGCCACTTTTGATGACATACAGTATTTCTACAAGGAGCTTTTCCTGCAGCTCATCTGCAGTAGTTTTAGAGCATAAGCAACACTCTGGAGTCAGTCCACAGCTTGTCAAGACTCCAGTATTCTGCTACCATCATAGCATCATGCCAACCATTTTATATCCACCGTGTGAGCACAAACAGAGACATCCATGCTTGATTGATCCTTATCTTGTTATGAACTGAGACTTTTCCACTTTGCAATGCCTAAGGGTTGCTAAAGCCTGATTATTGTAATGCTCTGATACCTATGTGATGCCGGAAGTAGGCATGTGTATGAATGGGTTTTTTGACATTCAATTCATAATGAATCAAATGTTACAAAATCCGTATTCATATGAATAGATCCTCCTCAAACATAGTAGGATTCTATTCGAAACAAATGTATTTGTACATATTTGTACGAATATCTGATAGCTACCAGTCCGGACCGCTTCAAGATAGGGTTAGACAAATTTATGGACAACAGAGGTATCAATGGATACTAGAATGAATGTCTAGGTACATCTTTCAGGCTCGGGAGGGGGGGGGGCGGAAGCAGGACGCTTCTAATGCCATTTGCTGGGATTCAAGAGCAGGAAAAGGTTTGTCCTTGTCTCTGTTTGAGATGCCATGAGCATTTGGTGGGCCACTGTGTGCGACAGGATGCTGGACTAGATGGGTTGTGGCCTGATCCAGCAGGGCCTCTCTTATGTTCTTATGTTCTTATGTACTAATGAATACATATCAGATATGTATCCAATACATTTCAGACGTGAACGCATACGTATCCAATACGTATCCAAGATGTATCTGATACATATCTGATACGAACACATATGTATCCAATATGTATTTGATACATATCCCATAACAAATCTGCTCTGGAACCATCAAATGCGACCTGAACCCACTTTTAATCCACTCTTGATCCATGTCAAAAGCAATCTGGATCCATTGCAGAAGTGACTGGCGCAGCCACTTCACCACTTCCCCGGTTTAATGAATGTCTGAACTCTTTGTATGAGTGTTCCAAAACATTTGTATTTGTACGAATATCAATGTACGAATATCATGACATTCAATTCATGTATGAATGTCTGAATTTGTACGCATAACAAGTGTTATGAATTTTCGTGCACATCCCTAGCCAGAAGTCATTGCCAGATATAAACATGCATCCCTATGTTAGTATGCATATGGGATTGCATCCAAACTGGAATCAGAAGGGGCAGTATATTCAAGCTAGGAGTCTAGTTGCTACTGGGAGGGGACTGGAATGGTGGGCAAATGCAATTTGTCTTGTGGCAGCACTTGGCCTATGGGAGAATGCTGCTGCTAGGGAGGTAATGTACAAGATGAGGAGGAAGGCAGCAGGATGCAGATGGATACAAGCATGCAAAAGGTCACTGTGCCCTCCTTGATGTGGATGAGCTGAACCCAACGCTACAAGCCTTCCTCAAGCTGGCTCAGTGATGCACCCAGAGCTGACCAGAATCCCTCACAATTGGACTGTGTTGATGCAGCCAAAGGGAGAGAAAGAGAAAAAAGGAGGGAAGGCTATGTTAGATTTATTTCAATATATGCACACAACCTTACAGCATTATATGAAACGCATATAATACCGTATAAAACCATCACCCTCACTGCTTCTTCTCCCTGTATGTAAACTTTGAATTTCACCTGCCAGGCATCCTATACTTGAGTTTCAAGGATACCTTTGGTTTCAAAAATTAAGGGCACAGCTGACACTATTAACAACATCAGATCATTTGTTCTAGTTAAAAGGATCCCACTCTGAGAGAATTGGAGCCAAGGCAACCAGACAGTTTACTGCATGCAGAGTCTTTTGGGAAAGCTGAAATCATGAGATTACTGTCTTCCTTTCAATTTCATTAGAAGGGAGCCATCTAGCCAACTGTGGCTTGGGAACAAATGCTGCTGGCCAGCGACCAATCAGAGCTTCAATAAATTGGTCAAGAGGCGGACAATCAGTGATGAGCATTTGTTGCTAAAGTGTTATTGCTGTACTTTGAGATGTAGGAATGAGGTAGGAGGTTGAATGCCTGTTTTTGTTTTTGACTTCAGCAGAGTCATCTTTTTATAAAAGGGGCAATTGAAGTCAGCCCTCTTTGATCTCCCTGTAAAATAGCACCACTGAAGCACAAAAAGGAAGACATCATGGTCAAGGGAATAGACCATGGCCCTGGTCACACAAGACTAAGACAGGAGAGCCTATTCATTAATTCAATCTGAGGTCATACCAGAGGCTTTTTCGCACTGCAACGCGTTCCGTTTGGAACGCGTGCAGGCAGGAAGCTTAAGACACTTCCGGGCGCTTTCACCATTCACACACAGGCGCGCCAGAACGCATGTAAACGCATTCTGGTGCGCCTGTGTGTGAATGGTAAAAGCGCACGGAACTGTCTTGGCCGGCAAAGGCCGGCCAGGGGCGGGGATTCGGCCGCAGCGCTGCCGCCCATTGGGTGAGAGCACCCAAGGGGCGGGCAGCGCTGTCAAGCCACCCGCCCCGCGCTTCATGCCAGCTCTACGGGCCCGGATCGGGCCCTGGGGACCTAGCACAAAGATGCCCGGGCACCCAGGCACCCATCATGGGGCCCGGGGCAAGGTCCCTATGGGGCAGAGCCCCTTTGCACATCAGAGCCCCTGGCTCCGATCTGCAAAGGCTTCGCCCCGACCCTGTTGCTGCCCATCTGCGGGGCGCGGGCGCCTCGCAGATGAGTCCCCCACCCCCTAGTCCCCAAAACCCCCACCCCCAACCACCCTCCGACCCGGATCGGGCCGATCTTCGCGGTGAAGGTGCCTACAGCAAGGCACCTTCACCGCGAAGATGATTCCCTCCCCAAGGACCCGGGGATGGGACGCGCGCGCTGCGTCCTGCACGCTCCCAGAAAGCCACCCTCAGTCGGAGACTGCACAGCGACGAGGTAAGTCCTCTGTCGCGCACGTCCCATCCCCGGGCCCTGGGGGGGGAATCATCTTTGCGGTGAAGGTGCCTCGCTGTAGGCACCTTCACCGCGAAGATCGGCCCGATCCGGGTCGGAGGGTGGTTGGGGGTGGGGGTTTTGGGGACTGGGGAGGTGGGCGGCTGATCTGCGGGGCACTCGCGCCCCGCAGACGGCCGTGATGGGGGTGGGGGGGACCCTTTGGGGACCGGAGCCATGCGCTCCGGTCGACCAAGGCGTTCCTCGCCCCCAGCCAGCCCAACATCAGCCTCCTGCCACCCCGGAATGGGGCTGCAGGAAGCCGATGCTGGTGGCTCCCCGGCTTCGGCAGCTCCATTGGGGCTGCCGGACCCGGGAAGGAGCGACGTCCCGGCGGCTGTCGGAGACGACAGACGGGACGCACCGAATCGGGGTTCCCCTGTCCCATCTGCCAGGGTCACTGACCCTGGCAGATGGGAAAGGGGAACCCCAATTCGGTGGGTCCCGTCTACCGGCTTCGCCGCGCCGGCGCGATCGCCGGCCCAGCAAGTCGGGCCCTGGGGGCGTGCCGACGGCTGTCAGGGAGAGAAGCGTGCGCGAACGCTTCTCTCCCGGAACGCGCCGGGGCGGCTCGTCTGCGTCGGAACGGATGCAGAGCACTTTAAAGTGCTCTGCATCCGGAACGCGTGGAAGACAGCTCTGGACGCGAGGCGGCGCAAGCCCCGCTCGGGCAATGCAAATGCCTCGTCCGGAGCTGTCTTCCACGCGTTCGGGAAAGGCCTGTGTGAAAAGGCCTCAGTTCTGGTCACACCTAGATTGTTACAGGTTATCCTCAGGCCAGCCCTGCCTTGGACCGCATCAGTCACATCAGTCACACCTTTCTCTGAGATCAACCTGAGCCTTCTCTTGGCTCTCCACCCCCTTTTTCTGCATCAAAATATATCTCCTTTCTGGTTGGATGCTGTTCTGTCAGTCAAGGGAGGCAAGGGTGTGTGTTTGTGGATCTTTTTTAAGCCTGCTTCCCCACCTCCATACTCCCTTCTTTTTTTATGTGCTTTTCTTCTCTGTGCAATTAATTTTAAACTAATAATAATAAATTTGGGTAAAATAGAGGAATAATACACATAAAGTGAGAAGAGAAGGGGAGGTGCCTCATGAACTCCGTGCATGCCGATTGGCTGAAGCAAAGACTGGACCCCACCCAGCACAGCTTTAGCCCATCCCCCCACTCACTTGAGGAAATGAAGATGTCCTGAGATGCCAGGACTGGCTGAGTACTCCTCAGTCCTGTAGACATGAGGACTACGGGTAAGATGATATAACAGGGGTAGGCTGGCTTGGAAAACAAATTAAATTAAAATAATGAAAGAAACCTGAAGATCTGAGGTCACCCTAAATTACTTGTGTGACTAGGGCCCATATGAATGACTGGCTGATGTCCTGAACAGAAATATTTTGTTGCATTTGCCACTTCCTCAGCTCATCCAGAAGTGGGACAGGCAAACTGTCATGCCTCCAGAGCATCTTTGATGCTCTTGAGACATATATTTAGTTAAAGATATTATAAGCTTTTCTTTGTATTAGTTCAAGAGGGGAAATAGAGATCTATAGCTTTAAGAGAGAAAAGGATTGTGGGAAATTCTAGGGTCCTATACTGCCTCTCCAGTTGGTTTCAGTTTTGTGTGTAGTTAAGATTTCAGCCAAGTCAGACCTGGAGAGAGTATTTTCCTTTGACAAAGATAAAGTCCACAGAAGAAGAAAGATAAAACCCACAAAGAAGAGAGAGCAAGGTATTTAAGAAAGACTATTGAGAGAGAAGAGATCAGTTTCATGTTATTTGTGTTTGTAACCAGTAAAGCTTTTGAAAATCTAAGAAGTTTGTGGACAAGTCTTTTGTTCAGGCTGTGTTCCCTAGAGCCCGAGGCCTTACTACATCCAAAGTCTATAGCATTGCTCTGGGGACAAAACACAAACACTTTCAACCCTTATCCAGTCCCCAAGCTTTCCCAGCTCCCTGTGAGAGCCACCCAATGGAGAGCCAGGAAAAAACTACTCTCAGGTTGCTCTCATCAAGAGAGATGCATCCTTGACTGCATGAGGATGCATGAGGAGAAAACCAAAGAGGTGACTCCATGATGAAAACAATGATTTTGTTGTTATTGTTGTGTCTGATCACATGACCCTTGATTTGAGGATGTAACTTCTATAGCTATTTTGCTATAAGGATTATGAAGATTTAGCTCACTGCTAATAGCCTGACAAGGGGGTTCCTTCCAGGATTCTGCTCTTCCATGTACTCCTCCCAGTGAATTGCACTGTAGAGGTCAGTTGGTGATACAAAGGCAAGAAGAGAGAGATTTCTCTGGAGAAAAATAAAAACTCATCTGATGGGGCACCATGATTCATCCATTTAAACATACCTTGGTCCATTAAGTGGATCTTTGTGTTTATAACTTCAAATGGTCCCACAGGAACATCATTTTAGCTCTCTGGGACAAAACGATGATCAACGTGCCTCTGCCACCTTTTGTGTGTTTATTTTTACAATAAACACTGCAATTTATTCATTATGTTCCAGGCCTTTTTGACACTGTATTTCAAGGTATATTTTACAAGTAAGGAGTAAGATAATGCATACGATCCACTTAGTAATGAAAGTATTCTTTATGTTTATAGCTAATCCTCCCTCTAAACACAGGAGAATGGCACGTAAGGTGTTCCTTGACATGTATCTCATACAGACTCCAGCTGTATATACATAAAGATTTTTTTAAAATTAACTTACTCTTAATACCTTCAAAACCTATTTTCCAGGCTGGTTAGGAGCATGCAGGAGTAGCATATACATTAGCCAACTCTGAACTGCAACATGCATGAAGGAACAAGGAACAGCAGAGTCTAGAACAGCAGAGTCACACCTTCACTTTAATTTTCCTTCAGACCACCACTCACAACATTTTTGTCTAATTCATTTTATTTGTGGACTTTCCTCCCTTCAGTTGTACTTTCCTGAGTTCTGGTTTTTACAGGTTTCAGTAGTGTTAATCCATTTTCATATTTGAGTGTGATCGAGGAAGAGGACTGAAGGGGGCTGGGCCAGACTGTTGTGGGTGAATGCTGCATGAATCTACCTACCTTTCACCCAATGTGTGATTACATGCTGTTGGGTCACAGAACACGCAGGGGGCGTTATGATGTGGAGAGGGGTAGAGATATAAAAGTCTCATAAAGGAGTTTCAGGATGGAAACAGAAATGTGTGAGCATAGGGACCCAAACTGAGGACGAACTCAGGAAGGATGATTAACTAGGTAAGCTGTGGATTTTTATATAACTGCATATACCCTAGTCTGGAAGGGACTTCTGTCATTGAAAAGATAGATTAAAGAAGGCTTCAGAACATGAGAGCCTTTGAAGTGCCCTTTTGTTATGTCCGAACAAACACAAAAGTCTTCCCCGAAACTATCAGGAAAGAAGAAAAAGAAGAATGGAACAGAGTGGAATAGAACGACAAGGAGTATACTCCAAGATAAAATATTATTTTATTTTATTTGCATTTTTATCCCAATCTATACCTGAAGGTCTCAGGGCAGGTAACAACATTTAAAATCATATATATTAAAGCAATGATAGTATATATGAAAACACAGTGATTGAAAGTGGGAGAAGGCCAGGGCAAAGGTGTGCATACTCACTTCCTTCCTAAACATGTATAGTGAAGGTGCCTAGGGGCCATCACTGAGAAGTCCCTCTCCTGGGTTCCCACCCCTTTTACAACTGAAGGTGATGGTACATATGTCATTAATGGGCTGTTTCTTACTGAAGTTTGTGGGATATAGTCCCAGTGATATTAAGTTCAGGGACAATGGTTGGTGTTTGCACCGTGAGCACCATCCTCATCCCCAACTTAACCACGGCCTCTCAAGGTGCAAATGGTCTGTCCTGGACCTTCTGAATTGCCACAGCAACAGGCATGGCAACTTCCGTTGCATATCTTGCCCTTGCCATAGTGATTGTGATGTATTGCACAACTGCACTCCACTCCACTGTCTCCCTACTGCTTCGCTAGCAGAAGCGGGTGCGAATGCTGCCAGCCAAGAATGTACTAGATCACTCCACAGCTCTGGAGGATCAGGATGCTCTTGCATACTGTGCATCACTCAGAGATGGAGGCAACACCACAAAGTGCAGACAGAGAGTGTGAGAGTGTCCAGGAATGGTTATTGCAAAAAGGGTCACTATCTCTAGCCAAATAGGTCTGATAGGTAGGAAAATGAAACATGCCGAAAAGAGGGAAAAGGGACTACAGATGATCAGAAAACTTTCCCGTGCTAGTCCCAATGTCTAAATGGAAGACTTGAAATAGAAGGGTAAAAATCTCACCGCAGAAGGCAAACTGTGTTTTTCTGTCCCTTTTAAAAAAACATTTGAAAGGGACAGACGTTCAAGCAGAGGATTGGTAATGGGAATAGGTGGACTAAGGAAATTTGGACATTCGAATTCAAATTGAATGTCTATACATTTGAATTTAATCAGTCAAACAAATTTCAAATTTTTGAATCAGCCGTACAAATTATTCAGACATTTGTATGTGTACGGATACGTACACGATGCGTACTTGCCTGTACGCATCTTTCCTGCATACATACTCATTTGTATGGATTCTTACGGGATAAATATGGGATAAATACGGGGTGCTTAGGGCACATACGAATGTTGTCAACATCCGTATTTGCAAATATGGATCAAAAATTTGCACAAATAGGTTCAAATGTATTCTAAATGAATGTGAATACATTTGAATTTTAAACATTCTACTCGATTTGAATTTTTGGATATTTTATTCAAATCGAATCCCGAAAATTGCATTCATGCACACCCCTAGTGTGCCTAGGAGAGTGCCTAACAAAGGCAGTGATTGCACACCAAAACTATGTTATTTTTTAAAAAATAATAATAAAATATTGGTGTGCTATGAGGAATCCAAAGCTCCCCCTCTTTCCGGGCACAGTAGCTACAGAGAGGTGGCAAATAGTCCAGAGAGCAGATAAAAGATAATTTAACAAGAAGCAAATTGCAAAGGGTGACAAAGTGCTATTTCCATAATAAGCTTATCTGAGCAAACTTTCCCAGAGCCTTAGTGAGTTCCTGAACAGGGTGTGGATTTGGCAATAGCAAAGAAACAGGCCCCACAAAGAATGCCTGTTGAGCGAATGAATGCCACTGAAGTGGTTGACTTTCATTTCTCTGCCTTGGATCCCTGCCACCTTTACTCTCATGTCAGACTTTGCTTAATTGGCAAATATGCCTTCAAAGGCCTGCAGACCCCTCCCCATGGCTCCCCAGGCTGTTAATGTTTAATTGTGATTTGTTAAAGGCATACCAGCAGTTGATAAAACGAAGACTCTAGTTGCTTTATTGCTGTGTGAGCCCACAAGAATGGGGGTTATGTGTCTTTCTTTGGCAAACATGGGCTCCTTTTTTATAGAGAGAAACCAAAGTTTAAGGTGACAATTAATGGTTTTATCTGCTTAGAGCAATTAAAACCAGGTAGGGGGTCAAGTCCTTCTTCAGGTAAGATTGTGAATACATATTTCCAGCAGGCCTGAGAGTTCATATTCATAAATATTAGAATGGAAGACCAAGATGTTGAACATTTTGGATGAGGTCCTGAGATAAAAAATTTTCTCCCTTAGTGTGTGTGTATGTCTGTGCGCAAGAGAGGGAGAGAGAAAGTTCCTTGGACCAGAAGCGACCCAATCAGTGCAACTGATGATTGTGTCCCCTTGACATCTCTGAACCATGTTTGATCCACATGGGTTCAATTCCAATTTGGAGAGATCAAAAACTTCCAGAGACTTGCCAGTGCTGCAACCTTGCTAATTATACTGTGCGCAACTGTATGTGTTAACCACATTTCCACTCACTGAGCAAGGTTCCCAGTAAAGTACCTTCTTCTGCTGCATTTCCACTTGTTGAGGCAGAAAGTGCCTCACGTCAATCATGCCGCCCTATTACTGGACACAATAGCCATTTGAGGTGGCATTTTGTGATGGCATAATGTTGCTGTCCTCAGCAAAGGCACTTCAGAGGTCCGTTCTGAAGAATGCCTACTCACTCAAAAGTGGAGAGGAGGAGGTGTTATTTCACACCGTGGCACAGGTACCTCCCCCACATGCCTCCATAAGAAGTTCCTTTCATTTGTAGGTAGTAATAGCTGTTGGCATCACCCAAGAGGTGGGAAGATACAAGAGGAAGGGACAATGATGAAATATGGCCCACAGTTCCCAACCCAGGAACCAACTCTGCATGCCAATTACTTATTCATGAAGAATATTTTCAGTTCTGCAGTGGGCCTACCAAGGACGTTCTGTCCTGTATACTCATCATCTGCCTTCTTTTGCTAACAGAACATGGAGTAATGCTTGTCACGATGCCCAGCGATCCAGTTAGTGCCTGCCCTCTCTAGGAGAAGCTTGGCCCTGTTAGGATGCTGAGTTCGTGCAATGGCCAAGTGAATACTACAGTGTGGACACAAAACACTGGTAGCAAGCGTTTCAACAGTAAACTAAAACAAGTTTATTATTATACACAAGCAATACTAAAAGGAAAATAAGGTTCAGGTATTTGTTGGTTTAACTCAGGTTTAACTCAGTACGTCTCTTAAGGCTAGGGGCTACCCCTTTCTCTAAAGGAAAATAGTTCCCCTTTTAAAAGACAAACCTCTCCACATTCCTCTCCCTCTGACTTGCTCTGCCACAGCTCAAGCCAAGCCAGTGTACCAGAACGTGGCTCCAGATGATCACAAGGCCCAGTCCGTCCTTGCTTGTCTGATCATCCAGCCTGGTCAGTTGCTATTGAAGTCTTCCTTCAAGATCTTCCAGCCAAAAGACCCCTGGTCAGCTACTGGTTCCAGCTCCCTCAGGATTCAGCTCTCTTCTCCTTTCAGCTCTTGTACCAGCATGAAGACCTAGTCTGCTGTCTTCTGTGTTCCTTTATACTCATCCCCCTGACCCTGATTGGCTCTAGCCGCAATAAAATGCTGCCGGAGACTCCTAACAGAGGTTGCTGTCCCTCCAGCCTGATTGGTGGGAACTCCTACTCTAGCCCCTCCAGTACTCAGGACCCCGGACAGCTTTTCCCTCCAAAACCCTACTCCAGCCAATCACTGCAACAGGACCCACACAGGATTTCCAGCCCTTTTTGCAGCCAAAACCCTGGGTTTGCAAAAGGCTGTTTGCACCAAGGCTGGCTATTGCAGCTTGCAAGAAGCCTGCAAAGCCAGAAAGCAAAACAGTTTGCAGCCTGTACCCAGAAACCGTCACAATGCTCCTTCTCTTGACCATGTGTGGTGAGGTGTAACAGCCTGAGAGAACAGTCCTTCAGATACTTAGTGTCCAAGCTGTAATGGACTTTAAATAACCAGCCCATTGGATTGAATCTGGAAGCAGGTGAGCAGCCAGCACAGTTCTGGAAGGACAGAAGTAATGTGCTCCCGTCTTAAGACCCCAGAGAGAAGTCTGGCAACATCATTCTGACCATTTGAAACTTTTGAATGCTTTTCAAGGGCAGCCCCATGTAAAGCATGTGTAATAATCTAACCATGATGGGATTAGAGTGGAAAGTCAGCCTTCCCAAGAAAGGGGTGCAGCTGGTAAACCAAACAAAAAATGCACAAAGAAACTCCTGACTACAGCCACTACTGGGCATCCAGAAACACAGCTGATCCAGTAAAACTGAAACTGTGGACCTATACTTTCAAAGGGAATTCCACCCCATCCAAAACAGGCTGAACCTCCAATTCCTAATTAATATTTCTCTTGACATAGGTGATTCCATCCTGTCTGGGTTCAATCTCAGCTTGTTCACCCACAGCCATCCCACAATAGCCTCTGTCTAGCCCCTGGTTCAACCACCCCTTGTTTCCCTGGTGAATGATGACATAGAGAGAGATGGAGCTGCGTGTAGTCAGCTTACATTTGACTGTGCAGCCCATCCCTTTGGATTATCTTTCCCAGTGGTTGTATGAACATGTCAAATTGCACAGGGGACAAGAGAGTGCGCCATGCATTCCAAAAGCCAAAAGTTAAGGTCAGAACAGTGGCAGCATCCAGATGACCATAACTGTCTGTCCAGTAAGGCGGCACGCACGTCATGACCATTAGCAGCCACCCTCTGTAGTGAGAAATCTACTCTCAGAAGTGTCTTGCCACTTAACCCTGGCAAAGCATTCCGAGGACAGATTTCACCCACTTCCACCTTCACTGCCACTGTCTGGACAGGTGACTTATCTGAACTAGGAATGTGCATGGATATTCAAAAATTGAAACATCCAATTCGAATTTGATGAATACCAACATTCAAATTTGAATTGGATTTTCAAAAATCTGATACAGACTTTTGAATATTTCTATTGAATTTGTCATCGTATGTCACATCTGAATATCAGGTCTATTTGCCAGGATTCAAATGGGATGCAAACAAAACACAAACATGATAAAAACAGGATGTGAACAGATTCGAAAATTGGATACAAATGTTCCTGACATTCGTATATTTGAATTTGGATTGGATTTTCAAAAATACGGATCTGAAAAATCCAGATTGGAATTGGATTTTCAAAAATCTGGATTTTCAGATTGCAATTGGATTTGAATGCAAAAAAATGCATTTGTGCCCATCCTTAATCTGAACTACTTCGGCTGACTTCTTTGGCTATTTCAATAACCGTCTGGTGTTAATTATGCTGGTTGGAAATTAGAGCTGGGAAACTTTTGTTGTGAAACCAAAGAACTGATAGAATCAGGATGATACAAATTAAAATATTAATAATAATCATATAAAGGGTTGCTGCCTATCATATATTTGTCGGTAAGTCAAGCTTTTGAAATCCCAAGAATCTATTAAAAATATTGATTTTCATTTTACTTCAGGGTGTATCTGACTAAAAGTAGCTTAAACAAATATAAAACTCCCCCCACCCCATTTCATACCCAAGGGTGTGTTTACAGGCTTTTGAACCAAACCTCCAGCAGTCAAAACAAGGCAGACCCTTGGCTGGCAATAACAGCTTTCCTTTCTCACAAAATCGGCAGCTTGTCAGCTGTAAGAAATTACCACAATTTCCAAAGACTTGGTCTGAAAAAAAAATACTAATAAAATGATTAACAGATTTCCCCCCTCCCCTTAGTCTGTTTAACACTCAGCACCTTTACTTACCTTTCAGCTTAATTTCATTGGTTCGTTTATTTTTACAAGGTCTGTTCAAGAACACTGCAGATTTTAAATAAATAAATAAATAAATAAACCAGTTTATGGGGAGGCCTAGCTAAGGAAACCTGAATAGTTCCAGTACAAAGACTGATGTCAATATCAGTGAAAATACATGCTACCTGTCTAAAAGGACAGTTTCATCTTTCTTGAATTGCAAAATGAATATTTAAAATAGTTCTTAACTGTAAAGGATAACTATATTTGTCAGCCCAAGCAATCTGGCAATGAGTAAAAAGTATCCAGAATTGTGCTATCTAAATTTTAAATATGACAACTCCTACTTTTCGTGACCATTGGCCACGCTGGCTGATGAGAACTTGAATCCAAGCCAAGAGCTTCAGTCAGTTCTCCATTTTCTCAATATATTTGAAACCTTTTAACTGTTCATGTTAATGGTTGCTGGTACAGCTGTCTACTGTAAAAGAGGATGCCAACTGTGATGACTGAGTCACTAAGGTAAGATTATATTAAGCAGTTTAGGCCCAGTAAATATGCTGGAAGGTGGCTAGTGGGTGTGGCTGGCCGTAGCTCTGAGGGAGGGGGGAAGTTTGCCCTTAGGGTGACCCAATCAGGGCACACCAGCATCCCAATGGTAGACTGTATAAGGCCATTCAGCAGAGGTTTGTGGTTCTTTCCTGAGTTAATGCACTGAGGGTGGGCAGGGAGAAATAGGCTCAAGTAAACTACATATCTGAGGGAAGTTTAGTTAGGGAGTTCTGAGATTCTTAAAGGCATGATAATTACATTCTGTTTATCAACACTGAAGTGTTAGACTGTTGCCTATTCATGAGTGTTGTAACAATAAAGCAATTAGTATTCTGTTCTCCTTATAGGGTGTCTGAGTGCTTGCTTTGCCTTGAAGTATTGAAAAGTACCAAGTAGTGGAGCACTGTGACTTTAAGAGGGAAAGAAACATATTCCAGCAGACAGCTGGAAGAGAGGCTTCTTGTTTGTATTCAAGGAACAAGAAGGGGGGAGTATGTAGGAGATCTCTGCCAATTCTGGGCCAAGGTATTTAGAACTGGGAAGATTCTGGGACAAATACCAAGTGGCAGGAAGGCGTTGGGCTGTGGGTCACTCACCAACCTTGTAGGACCTCAGAAATATGGTGGGCCTGACACCCTGGTTGTGTCCAGACTTAGGAAAGTTGCACACTGGAATGCACAGCCAAACTGCAGGCATCACACCTGATGTCCAATCCTGCATAGCGGTGGCGCATTACGCTGCCACTACATCAAATTTATCTACTGTGGAACGATCAACACTTGTGCTACAGTCTAAGGTAAATTTGAAGTTTACTTCCAATCCAGATAGGATGGCAAGAAAAGTGAATGAGAGCTGAGCCTGCAGCTCAGCTCCTGTTGGCGGCCCCTTCCAATATAATGCGTGCCGAAGACGAAGCTGTGGACCTCCATTTGGAGTGGGGACAAGGAGTCATCACTTCACAGCAGATAAGCTGTGTATTTTTATGTGACTGTGGATTTAATCCACTAATCTGGAAGCTGCCCCTTTCTCTACTTCTTTCACATGAGCATAGAACATGGGGTGTGGGAGTCCAAGTAGCTTTGGGAAGGCCTAGGGCGGTGATGGCCAACCTATGACATGCGTGTCACAGGTGACACGCCAAGCCCTTTTGGGTGACACACATGGTCACCTTGGCACCTGGGTGTGTAGTGCTTGCTTGTTCTTGAAGTGTACAAAATACCAACTTTCAACGGAAGATTTAGCAAATGTAAAGAATTATTTGTTTTTGCTTTTAATAAAATCCATATATCAAAAATATAACTTTTTTACTAGAGCTACAAATATCATAAAATTATGGATATTTCTAGATGTGACACAGCACCCGAGTTAAGCTAGGTTTTCTTGCGAATTTTGACACACTGAGCTCAAAAGGTTCACCATCACTGGCCTAGGGAAATTTTTCAAGAGCACCACTGCTCCCTCAGATACTCTTAGCTCCTCAAATGTGTCTACTTTTTCAGTTGTTGTTGTTGCCTTTTTTTAAAAAAAAATCTCCAGCATGTCACCAACAAGTATTGAGAACAGCCAAAGCTCAAGATGTTAATTTCACAGCACCAAGCAGCACGGTCAATGACAAGAAATTATAGGAGCTGTTGTGGAAAACATCTGGAGGTTTGGAGGTCCAGTAATCCATTCAAAGACAACATGCTTCCTTTCCTGATAATAAAGCAAAGGCTAAGCATCAAATATATTAACAAAATCACAAGTTTTCATATTATAGTTGGAGAATTTTGAAATAGGCTGAATTTCAAAATCTTGCCTTCCATAAAAATTCCTGAACATCTCAGACTCTATCCTTGCATTTGATCTGAAAATATATTTCACATGCAAAGGAAAAAGTCTTATAGGGCCAGACATCTCCTATTTTAAGCAGTGACCTTTCTTTTCAATTGGTTATTCCTTCTTCCGAAACATCAGAGAAATGTGTCGTTAGTTCTTATTTCTGAGTGGTAGTATTTTATAAAGCTTAACAGAAAGACATTACTGGAGAGACATCTAAGTGCTAGTTTTAAAAAGTTTAACTGGCAAGTCTAATGCCAGAGATGCCTTATTATCAGGTACTTTTTGTTAGTGGAATCCAGATACTTGTAAGCATTGCATTTTACTGTGCTGCAGATACAGTTAGGGCGCATCCCCATGGAAGCCGGTCGTTTCGCTTGTGACGCATGTCATAAGAATCCACGTTGTAACTCGCAATAAAGCATCCCCATGTGGTTTGGGGCAACGTGGATTCAAATTGTGCATGCCTGTCCCCATGCAAGCTGCAGTGTGCACTCACATCTTTTTCTCCCCACCCACCATAACCCATCCCACCCACTGCAGCGATGACAGGCAAACAGCTGCAGCAGTGACAGGCAAACACCTCAGGTGCACCTCCACGAACACAAAAATCATTCCTTTCCTTGGCTGCCACAGTTAAAATCATAAGCAAAAGCTAGTTAAAAGCATAACAAAAAGATCATTCCTTTTCCTTGGCCACCACAGGTTAGCGGAGGTGCGCACATCTGCATGACAGCGGGCATGACAGCGAGCAACCCCCACTCGCAACCAGCTCAAAATTTTCTCCCAATTCAGGTCCCAGACTTGCTATCAGGGAAGGGGGGTGTAATAACTGTAGCCATTTGTTTAAAGAAATCCCCAAGTGGCTGCCCATCGCAGCGCACACAGCAGGAACAGAGAGCAGAGGCGAAACCCTGCCTGCTAATACTGTGGCTGCCAAGCTCTGCCCCAAATAACCTGGGAGCATCCACATGACCCCAGAACAATACGTGCTAGCCCCCTATTTCGGAAGGAGTACACTTGCTAAGTGGGGGATTTTTGACAAGTATCGTCTTGCATGTAGCCCGTATTAGGGCTTTGCATGGAGGCTCTCCTGAGGTGGCCTCAGAATAATTTCAGAATATTTTCAACATGGGGACAGGCCCTTAACTTCATGGAACCAATTGGAAAAAGGAGGGAGATATGTGACTTGGGTTATTCTAATGCCCAATGGTCTCTTCCTTCATTTACTGAATGGAAATAAAACTAGATATGGAAATTGTTAATTTGCTGCCAATTTAGAGTATCCAAAAACAAGACTTTTCTACCTCCCTCAGCAGAGCCAACCTTTGAAAATACCAACTTCTTTCTGTTAAAGAAAGCATAGAAGGTCCAGTTTTCCTGACCGGACTAAGCTTCTTGGATCAAAACAAAACTACCATCAACCTATTGCCTTTGTGACAATAAGACTATGTGTTCTTTGAGTTCACACATTGGTTTCAAGGCAAGAGGTACAACTACAAGACAACATTCATGACAAACTTCTTTCTTGTGCCCTTTGCTTTGTAATTATTCCTGCTGTTTGTTTTGCATTCCAGTGCACAAAGAACAACCTAAGAATAAAGAAATGTATTTGCTCCGCAACACATACAGCACACACAAAAAAAGCCTGTACACAGAAATGGCATTGGAGGATACTTTTTGCGCTTGGATACACAATTCAGACCAAAGGCACCTGGCTTGATTTGCAGTCTTGGGGACCCTACCACAGAGCAAATGAACAATCCACATTCGAAGAGTAGGTGAATAAAATGATTCATGAAATAAGAAACACAAGAGAAGCTTCTGAAGGATGCTGGGAGCCAACAATTTATAATACTATTTGGCAATTTATGTTAGAGTTTCCTTGTGGGAAAGCAAAGAAGAATGTTTTATGTATATATAAAATTATAAGTTTTTTTTTAAAAAAATCTACATTTTTACAGAGATACAGATGCAAACCAGATTGTGGCCATGTTTCCATAGTTGTGGTAGAGGATGTCTGGTAGGGGTACTTCTACAAAAATACAATTCCCTTGTGCCACCAAACACTTTCTCCTATCTGTATCCAGCATGCAGAGGGTATATAGGTAAGTAAAAGATCAGAGGCATTTTTGCACCAAGGCGAAGACGCCTTGGAACACTTCCCCCCAAACGGGTTGAGAACACTTTCCCATTCACACAAGGGCAGGAACACTTTGAGAACAGTTCCCTTACCTGCCAGGGTAAATGGGAAAGTGTTCTCAACCCATTTGGGGGGAAGATCCTCCCCCGGGCTGCTCCCATTGGCTCCTATGGACCCAGTGTGGGCAGCCTGGGTGCCTTCTTTCCCTGGCGTCCTGCACACTCCCAAATCCCAGATTGGGCTCCGGAGGTGGGCAGGAATGCCAGCCAAAAGCCCCCAACTCATTCCCAGGGTCGAGAGCATGCATGAACAGGGCTTACTTTCTCCTGCCAGCCCGATTCTGTGTAGAATAGGCCGGGCTGTTCTGAGCATGCTCGAGGGGGCGGCCCCTCATTGGCTGGGCACCCGCACATGCTCAGATGGCCAGTTGAGGCCTGGTGGGTGCCCAGCCAATGAGGGGCCATCCCCTCAAGCATGCTCAGGTGTTTATTCCATTTTAAAGCCAAATAATCCTCAAAATACCCCTAAAACTGACTGGGAATGGGGACAACAAGGACCCAAACCGTTTTTAAACAGTTTTAAGTGGCAATGGGAACACGGCTTAAGTGTTTTTCCTACCAGCCTCCAATATTTATTTAAAAATATACAGTATGTTAAATATCTATTTTAAAAAGTAAGCAATGAATAAGTTTTTCTGACGGTGCATAAAAAGAGTCTTAGAACAGGTGTTCTTCCTGCAAGAGTACAAGAAAAATGTTCTAACATGCAGACTACAAAACTTACTAGAGAACTTTGTGATCAAATCAGATTTTTGGGTTGAGATAAGTTGAAAAACACAAGGTTGGTCATTGTGTGATTGTGAAAGAATTATGAGCTGTGGTTTTCTTAACTGAGGAAAAGGATGCCGTCTTCCATTCAGAATCTCCCACCATATCAAGAAACCATTAATAAAGTATTTCCTACTTCTTTTGGAACCAGGGAATTAAGTGATGGTAATGTTATCTCTTTCAGATAGCGCATCATTCTTCCTCCAGAAAACAAGGCTGTTTTCACTGTGGCAAAAGTAAAAAAAAAAAAAAAGCAAAAGCAAAAACATGCTCAGAACTGAAATTCTTTAAGACACACAGTACCAAATTTGTAACCTACATATGTTAGAGGTTTTCCCTGCAGCAAGTGTGTTGGTGTTGGTCTAGCAATTAAGGAGCTGGACTCTTATCTGGGAATCATTGGGTTTGATTCTTCACTCCTCCATGAAGCCAGCTGGATGACCTTGTGCTAGTCACAGCTCTCTTCTCAGCTCTCAGCCCCACCTAACTCACAGAGTGTCTGTTGTCGGGAGAATAGAAAGCTTTGAGCCCCCTTAAATGGGTGAGAAAGGTGGGACAAAAAAGCCAACTCTTCTTCCTCTTCCTCTTCCTCTTCTTCTTCCTCCTCTTCACACGGTCTTTCATTAGTAAACTTTATGTGACACACTATACCATTTCACACTTGGTGTACTTCTTTAATAGAACTTGCTCTGCACATGCTGGAGTTCCCCTCCACCCCACGAAAAATGTTCCACACCTATGCTAGTGGCAGGTCTAGTATAGCCATGAACACTGCATCCACACCTCTTCCAGGTGGAAGAGGTACAGACAGAGCACATGACTTCTAAAGAGTCTCTGTGTTAAAAATGAAATAATTCCTTATGGATTTGGATCCATGATGTTTTGCCTTACTCTTTAGAAGAAATGAATACTCACTAGTTTTTATCATTGTTTTTAAGGTTTTTAATGTTCAGTAAAACTGCCTTGAAATTGTTGTTGTTTTAAAACTGAAGGGACAATTAAAATGCCTTAAATAAATAAACAATAATATACAATGCCTCTTGAGCGATATTTCCAATTTGTTTCTAACATGAAAAAGATGCCAGAACTCTTTTGTTTACAGGTTCCTTGGATGTAGCTTTATGTGCTTTGAAATTTCTGATTTCTACATCTAACAAAGCATTTGTGATTTAAAGATTATTCATCGCCCAATGGGAGGGCAGTGAAACTTGTATTACTTAGAGATAAGGGTCAGTCATCTGTCACTGGTGGCACAGTTAAGACAAAATATTGGAAAGATTATCAGTCAGTAATTAGGGATTTGTAATAACCTAATTTGTAATTACCTAATCTAGTTTAGGTCAACCATTCAAATACAATGCAGACTCTGACCCGGTCATGCTAATTGGAAGATTCTATTGATGGATACCATAATCTAAAGACTGAATGACCTGGTTTCTAGTGAAGTCAATCCTCATGAGGTAAAGTCAGCTCTCTTGAAGTTATTAGGCACGCTGCAACCATGTGCTACAATTAGGAAGCACATTCTGATAATATGTGAGACACAAAAATAAGAGAAAAGCCCTCATATCTGTGTCAATATCTATGGTCCTTTCTGTACAGGTCCTTATTCTGGATTATATCCTAGAATAGGATCCTACCATTCTCATGCTAGTGAAGACCATAGCAAGCCGTAGGCAAGGGTTGCTGTAGTTTGCCCCAGCATGCAGATGGCAGGCCCTTACCCCAAGGAATAATCCAGAATAAGGACCAGAGCAGAAAAGATCTATGAATAGAAATATGCACAAATATTCAAAATATTCATTGTTCATACAAATTTGTACGAATTCAGACATTTGTATACAAATCGAATGTCTGGACATTTGGATTTCTGAATTCAAATGAATATGAATATCGCAAGTTATTTGTATGCATAATTCATATCTGTATGGGTACATACACATCTGTATGAGATGAAAACGGGATGCGTATGGGATGCGTATGGGATCTGGTCGGGGTGTGTATGGATGCGTACGGATACGTACAAGATGGATATGTACGTATGGATTTTTGAATATTCAATTAGTTATGAATCAAATGTTAAAAATTGCATTCATGAACACCCATATTTATGAGTGATTATTTGCCTGCTTGCCAGATGTGAAGGAATGAAGCCTAGCCCTTTCAGTTTATATGTTGTATTGCTGTTCTACCTTTCTTTCTTTTTGTTATGTACAAGCTGAGCAAGGAAAGGTTTACAGTTCCTATTCAGTAGAAATTCAATAGTTGACAGTTTGATTTAGGAAGCAAAGTAGTAATGGAAACATATAAAAAATAGAGGAAAAATTGTGTATGTAGATTGGGCTGGAAACAGCCTAGAAAAACTCTGGAGGACACCTAGGAAAAGAAAAGGATCTTGGCATATCTTGGCTGAAACCACAATATTTGAAATCTCAGAACTATCCTGGCTGTGCAGAAGATGCCAGTAGAACAGTAAAGGAGCAATTACAGAAAAGAAGGAAGCAGGAGGCTGGAAGCTGGAGTAGAAAAGTGTACCTAGTTCTCTAAGACCTACAGACAACAGAACTAGAACATACTACGGATGTGCAAGCATATTTGTCACATTTGAAATTCAGACGAATTTATATGAATGTGTGTGTTTGTATTCAAATCAAATGTTGGCTACTATGGAAGATTGACATTACATGAATATGAAGCAAATGCTTTGTTTTACCTGTGAACATGGGGAAGTGGCAAAGTGGCTTCCCAGTCACATCTACAGCAGATTCAGAGTAGATTTAAAGCAGGTTCAAGGCTGGTTCAAAGAGGATTCAGAGAGGACTGAAGCATTCAGAGTGGATTCAAAGCGGATTGAGAGGGGATTTGGAGGCGGGGTAGGCAACAGGGATTCGAATCATACCAGTGCAAATATTTAAAAATCCAAAGGCTTGAAGAAGCTACTTCATACACATGGATCCACAAAGTTGTCGGCCAAGTACTTCAGCATTAGGGATGTGCACAAATATTTGAAGACATCTGAAATTTGATCAAATTCGTCTGAATTGAAGGTCCATAAATTCAAATGTAAACATGCACATTTGTACGGGTCTGTACGGGACAAAAACGGGTTGCATACAGGATAACTAGAGGAACAAATTTGGGATGAGGAGAAAATAGCCAAAAGGTGTCACCTAGAATTCAGAATTCTGAAAAATTTTGAAGGTAAAGGTGGTCTTGCTAGTTTCATTGTAGGTATGTTTAATGTTCCAAACTTTGATTATTTATGAGAAACCTTGTTCATAAGTGGTATCACACTTCAGATCAGCTGGCCTACATAGCTAAAACTAGACTCTCTATGCATTGGTACTGTCACCATCACAGGGGAAATTATTTTCATTTGTAATACCTTTTGGATGCAAGTGGTGCATTACACAGGAACCTGTGTTTTTGTTTCTAGACTTGTGTTTATTGCCTTTGTTCACAGGAGAAAATGAACGCTTACATTATCAGGAGTTGATAAAATATATGCTTCTCACAAAAAAAACCTATCCAAAACTGGACCACTCAGTTTTGAAACACAACTACAATGGAATATATCCATTTCTATAACAAGATAAAGTCTGGAACTCTCATGGAAGACATTTTCTTTGATATATTGAACTGCTTGATGGGTGTGTCAAATCAATCAATGCTTGCAAACTGTCTCCTAAATACTATACACACAAAATTGAAAATGGTTGACACTGTAATTTTCTTGAGGAAAACATCTAGCCTTTTGCTCTATTGATTTACACAGCCTTAATGGAAACCATCGGCCATCAAGCAAAAGGCGAGAACTTTGATATCATATAATGTTGGTGGTGGGCAAATCTTCATTTTTAATCTTCAAACAAAACAAAACTTTGAGTGAATTCACACTTACCTCATTGGTAAAGACAAGGGGTTGACTATGCAGGATGCATCCACTCTGTGCAGAACCACTTCTTTACTAGAACTGTTCCTCATATAACTGGCAGCAGGGTTACTATAGCCCCGCACGCTACATCTGCACCACTTCTGGGTGGAAGAGATGCAGGGGGGAACATGTGACCAGTGGCACAAGCACAATTATGCACAATTATGCACTGTGTTGCCTGGTCTCCCAGGTAATGGCACTGTGCATGCACACTGACGTCATTGCTGTGGCAAAGTGATCACCACCATAATGGTAGAGATTCACATTTAGCCAGTACCTAGTAAAGTGATTACTAAGTTTTGAATGCTTTGGGCATCTGTAAGTGTGGACACTCAAAGCATTCCAGAACTTTGCCTCCCTGGGATGAGAGGCAAAGTGTGAAAAGTCCCTTTGACTAAGGGCAGGTCTCCTCTTACTCTTAAGAGGCACCTGTATCATCTGAAGTCGTCCACTGCTGCCATATCTCCATTCACAGAATGAGGAAGCGCCTTGTGATGATTGCACCTGCCTTTTTTTTGTTGTGATCACCATCAGAGACACCTGCAGACACAATTTCACGCCCTGCATGGTGGCAATGCTAGAAAAGCTGTCTCTGTGCTCCAAAATGGAGATGCGAGCATCAGAGCATCTCCATCATCTGCCAAAAATGGAGGCACTTTTAATTCAGAACTGGAGATGCAGCCTCGGGAACACATATGCCCGCCAGAATGGGGTATCAGATCCAATCTTACCGCACTCCCCATATATACAGTTGGACCCCCATGTAATGGCCGCCTCTTGGTCGGGTAGCGATTTTATATATATCTTTATATTTGGTAGTGTGGTAGCGTTGATTTTACTTTTTAGATGAATACTCTGTTATTCCCTTCCAAGAGACACGCCTTTCGTTTCCCTTTCTCTGCTATTAAGTTTGATAATAATGTTGCCTCCTTCCTGGTGCTGCAGCAGACAGCCCTTCCCCCACTCTGCCTCCTCGCTAGCAGTGGGTTAAAGATACAATATCTGTTTAGAACTCCGGCCTAACTTGGCTCACTTTGAAAACAGAGTACTCAGTTGAAGCTTCTTTAAAATAACAAGAAAACAAGTTTACTGTGTACAGCTTAAGTTGTTCAGCAATATCTTCTTTGTGTTACACTTTGTACTTCAGTTCAGCAAACTGTATTGTCCCTTGCTTTCCCCTCAAGCACAAGGACTCTCAAAGTTATTCAGATTAATGCCAGCAGCATCAGTAACGTATAACCATTTAAATTCTTTTACTTTCTAAACACCGTATATTCACTAATGACTCAGGACTCTATTCCCCAGCTTCCCTCAGGACAGGTTAGAGCCCGTTTCCCTCCTGTTAACCACCCTCTCTGGTCAGTTAACCCCCAGGCAGAGAACACTAACAACTCCCTCAGACTCCCTTAAATATGGGCCTGGCTGGGTAGCTTCACTCTGATTGGTGAAGACTCTGCCAGGAGTTTATTTCACACCCCCTCCTGGAGAGCTTGTCTAGCCCCTCCCTTAAACTACTTACCATTACTAAAAACACACTTTGGCAACACTTTTGAACATCTGAACATACAGTGTTTGCCACACTTTGTATTTTAACCAAAATAACTTAATGTTGGGGTTGAGGGGTCCTAGCAGGCATCACACCCCATATCCACTGATCCAGTAACCGTGGTTTCAGTTTCCCGTGGTGAATGAATAAGCGCCACCCCCTGCGGGTGCCATTAGGCCTACCTATCTGAGTGGGGCCTGGAATGGATCCCCCACGGACATGGGGGTCTGACTGTATATGTATACAGTCAGACCTCTGTATATACTGATCCGAAAAACACATTTCAGTTGTCCACAGTGACTGGATCAGCCTCCCCTCTGGTCGGCACCACTATGCCTACCTGAAGTTTCTTGGAGGCCTGGGAATGATGTTGGATTTCACAGGAATCATGAGTGCATTTCCCTGCATTTGAATTATACAGTTTTTTTGTTAACTGTGGTAGGACCCAGAATGCATCCCCCACGGATACCGAGGTCCAAGTATATTAATGAATCCTGAAATGTATTATAAATATTGCAAGTATTTAAGAAATCAATATTTCAATCTTTTTTAAATTCCTTACAACCAATTTTTTTTAAAAAAACATTTCTTTAACTCTATAAATAATCAATGTCATAATCATACTTTGCTATCTAAATCCAAAATTAAAACAGCTACATAGGCTCAAAAATTACTGATGGCTTTGATATAACTCTCTTCAGCTTTCTGTTTTGTGTAAATTATATTTAGGTAAAGTGTCTGACAGTAAGAATACTGTTTTAAAAGAGAAAAGGAGGAAGAATTAAGGTGATTGGGCTGAAACCAGCAGGGTGAAGATGAAGGTTCTCTCAGCCAGCTACCTGAGAACAGTGCAAAGGAAACTGGCTTTACCATCTCCAGGATTTGCATATTTTTCTTACTGGTGGATTATTTTGATCCATATCTTTTTTCAGCACTATTCTTTTTGGTTCTACCAGTGCAGAAGCTCTGATATGATGGGCTAGGAATGCAGAGAGGTCTACCACAGTAGAGAGAAGGCATCCATCTAACTTTGGGATGGGGTGAGCATTTGAAACGTGACTGCCCACTGCCATCCGTGATCTTTTGGCAAAGTCAAATGCAAAAAGTGCATGATCAGACCATCTGCCCTTTCTTATTTCAGATCTCAGGTAACCTGGATTTGCAGGGAACAAACAGTTGCTAGATTAACTTTTCAAAGCCCTTGAAAAGACTACCAGGAATGACTCCCTGGAGCTGGATAAGAGTTGCCACCAGGATGGGAACCATGGAGGTAAATGCTATTCACCTTGCTGTAGATACTGGCCTCCAAGGAATGCAGCTGAAGGATGCTTCATTTCTGGGTCAACTGAGGGGCGCCTTAGGATGTCTATGTGGACACATCGTTGGTCCTTGGGCAAGGCCTATAGATTATTGGTAAAGCATCTGCTTATCATGCAAAAGGTCCCTGGTTCAATCCTCAGCCTAATAGGGGTATGCACAAATGCAATTTTCGGGATTCGTTTGGATTCAAATCAAATAGCTGAAGATTCAAATCAATTGAAATCTCTAAAATTCAAATGTATTCACATTTAAATCTATTCATACGAATTTTCAATTTGTATTTGGAGAAACAAATGCCGACAACATTTTCATGTATCTGTATGCATCCATACATGTCCGTATGCACCCCGTTTTATTCCGTATGCATCCTGTTTTTGTCCCGTACATATACGTACAAATGTGTACAGGTATGAATAACATGCATACAGATATGTATGTAATACATAAGTATACATACACATACAAATGTCAAATGTCAAATGATTCATGTGAATGATTTGAAAGATTCAAAAGATAGAAAAGCCAACTCTTCTTCTTCTTTTACTCTTGCTTCCATTCTGTTGGCTAAAGATCAGTTGAAAGAAGGGAGTAGGGCACTGCCTAATTACCTGGTATTCTCACCCTCCTAGCAAAGCAACATGAGGAGAAAACAGCAAAAGCCAGAGTGCCGTGCATGATGCATGGTATAACACCAATCTTATCCTTCCTCTGGGTGGGCACTTCTTGTCTAGGGTATAAGCAGGGGATAAATGCAGTTCACTCCTCTTGTCAGACAGAAGTTTTAATGTAAACAATGTGCCAGGTTGGGCTTATCTTGAGGTGAATAGCTGAGATCATTTGTGAACTGAGCTGAGCGGAAGAATATACGTCTAATTTGATGGGATGGTTCAAATTGTCTTAAATAAGTAGAGATGTGCCAAACTTGTTTGGGTTCAAACTGGTTCAAATTGAACCTCAGCATCACCTTATCCTCAGGGACTTACCACAATAGACACAGGGTCAAAATACTTAACTTTCTACATGGGGCAATTTTAGAAAGGAGCAAGTCAGAGCAGTTGCTGACTTCCAGGGATGTTCATGACAGCAACCAAACATGCCCCCCATTCCACATGGCCGTGGTCATTTTGTTGCTAGAGTACAGCTGGCTAGAATAGTTTCAAAGGACAAGGAAGGTGAGATGCAACTAAACTTGATTACTGATCATAGCAAGTGAAGACAGGAAAGAGAACCAGCCAGCAGATTCCCCATGTACTGGGTTTGGGCAGATAGGTCACTCCAGCCACAGTGACCTTATGCCTAATGGCTGCAATCCACAATACCACTCTTATATATCAACAGATTTTTAATTTTTAATTTTTTGTAAACAGTGTCATATAAATTACACCGAGAAATTTTCCAGGTTTCACAGAAGAGCAAGACCTCCTCCTCTGCAAGATCTCCACTGTCCTACAATGCTGATATTACAAATCTTTGAAACCAGCAGTTTCCTTGAAGGAGACGTCTGCACATTTCATTGGTAATCTGAAATACATTATTCAGTATTTTATCGCTTTCTGAAAGCTTGTATTTTGCTGGGGTAGAGTATTTCTCTTGCTCCCTTAGTACAGCTGTATAATTATACATACCTAATTAAATTAGGTATGTAACAGATGGAAAGAACTTAAGAGTGTTAGTGGCATAAGGCAGGCATACTCACTAATGAGAAATCATAAGACCATTCTGGGGAAGGGAAGAGAACAGCAGGTATTATATGTGCAGAAATTTTAAGGACCCATTTCTACTAAGGAAATCAAAGGCCCCATTCAAGTTTTGCCCAAAAGCCCTAACAAAAATGTTCCTTCACATCATCTGTTCCCAGACAGATACTTTGCACAAGTGTGAACCACACGATGGAAGCATTTCATTAGCACTTTCAGGTAAGTGAGGCCCCAGGAAAGCAGGAAATTTGCAACAATGCTTGCAAAAACAGCACTGAGATCATGTGGATGTCATATGCACTCAGATAAAGTTTCTTCATATGATGCTCAGTGTCATCTGGATTAGGGATATGCAAGAATATTCACAATATTCATTATTTGATCGAATTTGGCCAAATTCAAATATTCGAATCGAATGTCCAGTCGTCCGCTTTTGAATATTCAAATGAATGCAAATATTTTGAATCATTCATATGAATAATTTGGATATTTGTATGTGCATGGATACATACTCATCTTATTCATATGCGTACGGATGCGTACAGATACATAAGAATGTTCTCAACATTCGTATCATCAAATACATATTGAATATCCATATGAATAGATACGAATGCATTCAAATCAGTTCAATTTTAATCCATTCATTTTTTTCTCTATTCGTACGAATTCAGACATTTGATTATTTGATTCAAATAGAATCAAATGTCAATAATTGCATTCATGCACACCCCTACTCTGGATATTACATACAGTCTGATGAAATATTTTTACAAAATTCAAAAAAAGTGACTGAATCCAAATGGTTATTCTGGCGTGTTTAAATATATCTTTACGGAGGTCCAAGGTTTTCGAAAGGGCAAAATGCCACTTAAATTTCTGGACATTGCCTAAACGTAACTTGGCCCTAGCTTTCCTATGGGGTATCAAAGTTCTGTGGACAGGGCCACCTTTCTCAGTCTCTGAGATAAGCAGTTTCAAAGGACTTAAGATATGTGAGTTCAGCAATAGAGCAATTTTCATTTCCAGCCCCAAGGCTGAAGACCCCTCGGCATGGGCCAGATCACTCATTCCAGCCCAAGACCTGATTTGTCTACTGAACTTTTTATCTACTTTCTTTGCTACAGGATATGTGAAAACAGTCCAAATCTAACTTATTGTATATAAAGAACATTTTCAAAATGCTACAAACAACTGCACATAAAAAAATATTGACCACACTTTCTATACCTTCTTCATCAAAGCAGTTATCAATAAGAAGTCCCTAGCAGCTATATAACAAATGAATTACACAAAAGTTAAAATCACTTTGGCAGTAGGTTCCTTGTGCTTCGACATTGCACTGCGGTTAGGTTGTTGCTGGTGCTGAATTGCTGGTGCTAACTGCTTATTGAACGCAGGGTGCCTCTTCACATGACCTTTGGGCTGTCAGTTGGGTGACCAGGGGCAGGTCATCCACCTTTTTTTCAGCTCTGTCCAACCCCTGGACCTCATAATCTGGAAGAAAGTAGTCTGAGATCACTACTATTGGTGCACTTGGCTCCACCATGTGGAGGAGCTGTTTGTACAATTGAGGCAGAGTTGTTTTCACAAGAGATGAACATTCAGTGAATGAAGATTCCACTTGAGAATGCTGCATGGGGGATCATGGGCCCGTTTGCACTTGGCCATACTCTGGAATATATTTCAGGATAGGGATCTGCTGTATGCATGCTAATACAGACTCTTGCAGGCCTCATTTCAGTCTTGCTATAGCCTGCACTAGAATATTCTAGAATAAAGCCAAGTGTGAACAGGACCCAACTCTTGCACCTCCTGCTATAAGGTAGAGGACTGCCTCAATGCAACCTTGGATTGCCACTTTAGCTATAGATATTTATTTGAATAATGGTAAAGACCTAGAAAAATTTTGGATGCTTGGCAAAGATGAGGAAAACACAAAAGGAAGGAGACTATAGATGAAGTGGATGAATGGGATCTTAACAGTATCCAATAAGAAAGTGTACTTCATTTTAGGGATGTGTATGAATTCAAATAGAATGTCCAGAAATTTGAATGTTAACATTCAAATTGAATTTCATACTTCAGATCTATTCATCTGAATTAGCCGGACACTCGCATGTATATGGGTACTTGGAGATCCGCATCTTTCCCGGATCCATATGCATTTGTACAGATCCATACGGGTCAAAAATGGGTTGCATACAGGATAACCACAGGATGCATACAGACATGTACGGACGTGGGGAAGATGCATACATGCACATATGAATGTTGTTGACATCTGTATGTGCAGATTCAAATAAAAAATTAGAACGAATAGATTCGAACTTGGTAAATACAAATAGAATCTTGTTAAATTCAAATGTAAAAGCTTCAAATCAAATCAGACTTTTGGGTATTCAATTCAATTTGAATAGAATGTCAAAAAACATTTGTGCACATCCCTACTCCTGAGTAGATTCCAGGGATTGGCCAGGGTTAGGTAACGTAGAACGAAAAAGGCTCATCAGCTTGAAGGTGAATTAAAACTTGGGTATAGCTAGGTCCTAACTTATGCCTCTTTCCAGTTATTTTATTGGTGTAATAGACCTGAAACCAGAACGTAGAGAGGTAAACATTAAAAAATAATGATAAAATCCTAATCTTAAATCTCTGTAACACACCATTGTACCATTTGATGGCATGAGTTTGAAGGTATCTGTGTGTGAGAGAGAAAGACAGAAGAGGCTAAAATAGAGTTTTAGAGAGAGAATTTACAATACACTGGATAGAGTGAAACTAGTCTGAAGCCAGTGCAGTGCTATAAAAATTAAGAATGTTTATAATTATGCAAGCTCTTATTTTACAGTCAGATCCCAGTCCCAATTTGCTAGCAAATTAAGTTTTGCCCCCAGTCACTGCTCTAAATACTCTCATGGTTACTTTACAACCTTCATGTCTCTGTTAGATGTACACAATGCAGTACTTTGAAATAATAATAGGGATTAGCCAGGCTGAACACTTTACCCTGTTACACATTTTTCTATTATGAACATCTTAGAAGTCATTACTACAGTTCTTTTGCATGTGAGCTTCACCATAATTCGTTCTATTATTCATATATTTCAAGAGCCCTTCTTCCTCCTCCTCCTCTCCCTCCCCCTTTAAAAAAGAAGTGTGAAGGTTGATTTCCCCCCACAGCATCTCCAGCCCCCAAACAATCACGCCTCCCATTTTAATCCTCAGCTTTTAGTCACCTTTCTGAAATCATTTGTAGTAGCCATAAAATGCTCAGAATGTTGCCTCCTGAGTGTTGATTTGCATGTATGAGGTTTCAGTTAATAGTGTCATATAATAGCTCCTTTGAAGTCACCTTTATACTGGCACTGTATTGTATTAAAAACCAAAATCTGGACTGATGTAACATCAAGGGCCCCAGCTGGGCTTTTAATAAGGCAGGAAGTTCGGTCTTAAGACTGACGGATTTATTTATTTTTCAGGAACAAATTATACACAACAAACAGCTCCAATGCCATATGTCATTAAAACATTTGAGAATTCTGAGGTTTCCTTTGACCTAATAACCAAATACACAACTAATTATGCATACACTGACTTAAAATGGTTGGGGTTGGCTGGTGATTGATATTGAAACAATGTATTTGTTATAAAAGGACTAAGGCTGCATGCCCAAAACCTGAGATTATCCTGGCACAATATTGGGATAGCCACATGTATTTGGCCGCGTCCCCGTGTTTTGCATTTGACATGTGTGAAAAAAAATCCGCGTTGCGATTCACAATAAAGTGTCCCCATGCCATTTAGGGCAACGTGGAATTAACCCGCATCTTTTTCTCCTCACCTCCTCTCTTACTGATAGGTGCCCAGGTTGACGTTGCCAAGCCTTGTCCCACCCACGGCTGCCATGTCCACGAAACAGCACCAGGTGGCATCACAACGCAGCTGGGTTGCATTGCAAATCCACAAGGTGGTGCATCTAGGCACACAGCACCTGATACCATTGCTAATGAAAGTTGGATTAAAAATTATTTTAGCAGACATTTACACACACTCATTGAGTGGGGGGGGGGGGGCAACAGAAAAGCCAACAACCCAGGGACGGGCCACAGAACGTTTGCCATGAACATTGAGTGCACTTAGCATGGGGGGTGGAGTAGAATTCCACCCAGGTTTAATTTCTAATCCTAATATAGGAGAGAAATTCTAGAATGCTGCTATTCAGGAAAAAGAACTTTGAACTCCGGGCTACTGTCACACCTTTACTTTAAATTTTCTTCAGTCTGATTGCACATCTTTTTATTCACAATCCGTTTTATTTCTAGACTTTTCACCACCCATTTGGAAGCCCACAAGGTGGAAAGTCCACAAATAAAATGGATAGAAATGAAAATATGTGAGTGTTGTGATCAGAACATGGCTGAAGAAGGTTTAAAGTGAAGTTGTAACCATGGACCTGGGAGATTTTCTTGAAATAGCAATATTGCTATAGGGAACTTGCTCCCAGGATCCATCTTGTTGGAAACACCCATCATATGAGCGTAAGGGCAAAATTGGGCCTTGGACAGGAAGAGTGCATTAACAACTAATGTGTACTAGCATTCACACTTGGGAATGCTAGTACATTTTAGACTGACTGACGCATGCCCAGAGACTTATCAGTGTCCGGGCATGTGTCTGATTGCTGACAAGGTGCTGCCATCTTGCTTGTGGTACTTGGTGCAATTGCACATGCACTGGCACCAGCACTACAGCAACAGTGATGCTTTGTGCACATGCAGCCACATTTGGGCTCACTGATGTGCCAGTGAGCTTGCACAGTACCTCAGATGACCCCTCACACTGGAAATGGTGCAAATGCTCACCGTCTGGTTGCTTTAGTTAACATTGGTTTGCGTGTTAATGATAGGTTAACATCTGGGCAGACAGGAGACATTTATAGATTGTAAACACCTCCTGCAAGTGCAGATGCACCTGCCCAGATGTTAATCTGTTGCAAACTACAGGACCAAGTGTGAATTGACTTCTAGAAATACCCACCATACCATCAGGGAAGCAAGAACCAGCCAAGGGCCCCAAATTGCCCCGGAATTTCACCCTGCTGTATGTGGGATCTAAACAGGATCCTGTACTTTCCTCTCAACTATCTGAAGGCAGCCTAACTTGATACTAAATAGGTGACCACTGCTGCATTCATACCTAGCAATTGGAAGTAACAGGATCAATGATCAGTGATTTTTTCTTCCTACTTCATATTCAGGTAAAATATTTGTTTTCACAAAACAAGGGAGCGGGGGAGGGAGGAAGAGAAGAAAGAAAGAAAGAAAGAAAGAAAGAAAGAAAGAAAGAAAGAAAGAAAGAAAGAAAGAAAGAAAGAAAGAACTAATATGATTCAGCACAGCCTCCTTGATGTCAAAGTAGGTAAGGCTGGTTGAAGGATGTTTATATGGCACCAGGCTGATAAAACTCAGTCACCAAAATATGACTGTGCTGCTCCTTATCCCTCTTTTGACCGAGATCTTTGTAAATAATAATCCCAGACAAGGCTGCTGGCAGATGTCTCCAATAATTATATTGTTGCATTCTTATTGCATTTTGCGTGATGGTGGCATATGGCAATGTTGCTGCACTCCGAGGGCACAGAGCCAACACTGTCATTTCCTGTTTACAAAGTAATACATTTGGGAGCCAATGGCAATTGGAAGAGGATGGACTTTTTCAGTGATTGCCCAAAGACAATGCTTTTGAATGAGAGATGTGGCATGTAAATGTACAGATTAAGTGCTTAATTTTAATTAATTAATTAACTGAGGCTCAGAAGGAACAGCTGAATGGATTGGATTTGGATTGGGTGAGACTGTTCCAATTACCTCCTGCCCCTTGTCCCCTCCTTAAGGCTCATGGTACCCCAAAGGCTGTTTTCTTCTCTCAGCTCCTTTAAGCAAAGTTTTTTCCTGTTTTGCTGCTTTAGAGTGCCTCCAGACATGAGGAATGCCATGAATTCCCTTTGCAGCTGTTTTGAGTCTGAAAGACATGGCAGTGGGAAACTGTGAAGAGAATTCATAGCCACTTCCTGTCGGTCAGATCAGACAGGAAGCTTTGACCACCCACAGCATCCCTGGAATCTCTGAATTAGAAAGCACTGTTTAATCAGCAGATTTTTACTTTGGGGGAAGTTGTGGAGGATACTGTGGATGATCAAAGATGCAAAATATCTTCGCTGCTTTGGTGTAAGAAAGGCACCCTTTCTTACCTGTTGCCAACATTATCCTGACTCAATAATCATTCCCTTTTAAATATTCTCATTCTAAAACTAGCCTCCATTTTGCATTTACTCCATAATTTTCTTATCATTTGGAGTAATTTAACAGGCTACCACAAATTCAATGCTTAAAATATCCTATATATATTTGATATGAGGGGCTTATTGTGTCTTTTGCAGCTCCCACACCAAGTCCGGTCGAAACCGAGTAATTCACTCACACATAGCAGCTTAAACCAAAGATAAACCGATATTGCCTATGACTATCCTTGTAATAGGAAGAAATATTATTGAGGAACTCAAGACACTGATATTTGTTCACACCTCTAGTCCTAAATCTTTAGGAGCCTCCCATGTTACCATTGTAAGAAGTACACATTACTTCTACCCTCTGCTTTCTGTTCTTTAACCAATTGCTTATATGTCACAGAATTTGCTTTTTTATTCCAAGATTTCCAAGCTTACTGAGAAGTCTTTGATCAAAAGCTTTTTGAAAGTTTGAGCAACAATGTCTACTGCATCACACTTATTCACGTGTTTAACAACTGTTTTTTACTATAAGAAATTCTACAAGCATCGTTAAGCAGGACTTACTCTTTTAAAAGTCATGCTGGCTATCCTTGAGCAAAATATGTGCTTTTAGATGTCTGGTAATTTTATCCTTAATAATCATTCCCACTATCTTCCCTGGAACAGATGTTAAGGGGGCAGCTTATAAGCAGCCCAGTTCTCTTGAGTTTTCATTGTCATCTTAGTCTTTATATTGAGAAGCCAAATATATTGCATATTTTTGATAAGAAAACTGCAACCTCTAACTTTGAGCTCTTCAGTAACATCTGGATCAAAGCTATCTGCACCTAGTGATGTCTTGATGTTTACTTTGTAAGTAAAACCTCCTGCTGCTTTTCACATCATCACGGTTTGCTTGCTTCAGTTTGTCAGACATGCTGCCTGAGAAAATGATCTCAGGCACAAAAATCTGCCTTCAGTTCTTTGTGTGCAGGCAGATGCAAAGAATTCATTTAGCTTCTCTGCAATTCCTTTTCTCCTCTTGGCATATTTTTGACTCTTGTTCCCAACATCTGAGGGATCAATTCTCATTTTGGAAAAAATAAGAAATATTAATGGAACTTATGTGTTCAGAAATAACAAAAAGGACGCTTCAGAGAAACCTCACAAAAACCATGGAGCCCTGGTGTTCTCAACCGTTCTCTATTCCACCCACCTCTTTTAGCAGGGAATGTTCAGTAGAACGGGAGGGGCAGACTGCTGTGTGAACAATCTCACTTCAAAAATGACTTTTTTTGCTGTATCTGATCATAGCCTAAGTCAGGGAAATAACTGTGGTATGGGAAGCCAATTGAGTTTGGCCCTGTGCGCTCTCTCGCTCTCTCTGTGAGGGGTATAAATGAAGAAAGAAAAATGCAATTTGCAAAATTCAATTCGTAGCAAATCGAATATTCAAAACTCTGAATTCATACAAATAAAGAAAAATGAATGTCTGGACATTCAAACCAATATGAATACATTTGCAACTATTTCTTCAAATATTTGATACCTATCCAATGATACAAATCTCATACGCATCTGTACACATCTGTACGCATCCCATTTCCATCCCTTACATATTTGTGCAGATGCATATGGATACACACAAAATATTCATATTCGTACGAATGCTAAAGCAAAGATGTCTGGACATTCAGTCTGTATACAGATATGAAGCTTCATACGAATGCATTGAAACATTCCATTTGAATGTCAATCTTTGAATATTCCAACATTCAATTTGAATACAAATGTCCAAATTCAGCCAAATTCAGCCAAATGTGTACGAATGTTGAATTTTATGAAAATTCATGTACATCCCTAATCTACATGCAACAGTCCACCCTCTTTCCATGGGTGTTTTTCCACTGCGGCCCTTAGAACTGGATCTAAGAAGATCCAGATCTAAGGAATGGGTACATTCCTTAATCCAGATCTAGTAGATCCGGATTAAGGGAAGCACCCAGTGTGTTTCCACGGGAGGTATAGCACCCATTAGCAATGAGTGCTAACACCCTTGCTGTGGAAACAGCTTTGCACCAATGTGGGGAATCCGGATCGACCCCCAAAGGGTCGGTCCGTTACCCCAGGTGTTTCGGGGGGCAGGGGGGGCAGTCTTCAAAGCCACTTCGAATTGACTTCGAAGTCATTTCGAAGTCACTTTGAAGTCTGTGCAAAATAGCTCCGGAGTGCCTTTGAAGTCTGTGCTGATCTTCGGAGTGAACTTTGAAATGACTTTGGAGTCAATTTGGAGTCACTTTGGAGTCACTCTGAAGTTCACTCCAAACATCAGCACAGACTTCAAAGGCACTCTGGAGCTATTTTGCACAGACTTCAAAATGACTTTGAAATGACTTCGAAGTGGCTTCAAAGTGGCTTTGGAGCCTAGTTTTAGTGGGGCCCCAATGGGTGCATCCCCTCCCCCTAGCCTCCTTTGGACCCCATTGCCTGTTTCCAGTGGAAACAGGCTCCCTTTAATCCGGATTTTCTAGCAGAAGACCCCATTGTAGACCCCATTAATGGGGTCTACAGAAAATCCAGATTAAAAGCCAAAATGTACCCATTAGATTCGGATTTCCCCCACGGCAGTGGAAACAATCGGGTCCCAAATGGGTGCCGTGGTGGAAATGGGATCATCCGGCTCACACTCAAATGGGTCCTAAATGGGTGCAAAAATGGGTACTTTTTGACAGTGGAAAAACACCCATTGTCATATATGCAGAGTGCTAGTGGACTGTAGGCAGCAGCAAGCCATGCATGGGAACAGTTAGGGTGGAAGAGGAAGGATGAGGTACTAGATGAAGTCTGTTTTTTGATCTCTGAATCACACTGCTCCATTCAGTCCTTTCTGTTCCTCTATTCCCAGCTGACTGTAGGAATCCATTTTACAGAGCCACCTGTAAGGGATGGGGAACAGGGAAAGATGAGTGTATGGGTGGTGTGTGCATGAGATGTGTGTATGCATGGGAATGGTGAAGGAAAGGTGAGGCTTCTGTCCTTCACGGTCCCCCATTGTCCTCATCCTCAGGCTACTACTGTGTGAAGGAGAGGGATTGGATACTCCGACACCTCCAGGTGGAGGGTAGGATACAAATGTTATAAATACGTAAATAAAATTAATACATAAAACACTGTGGTGTAGGGGTGTGCACAATTGCAATTTTCAGGATTCAATTTGATTCAAATGGAATATCAAATTTGAATCGAGTCAGATCTTTAAAATTTGAATGTATTCACATTCAATTCAAATCAAATACATTCAAATCCGTTTGTTCAAATTTTCAATTCAAATTTGCACATACAAATGTCGACAAGATTCGTATGTGCCCATACACATCTGTACGCATCCGTACGCATCCTATATTTATCCCGTATGCATTCTGTTTTCACCCCGTACAGATCTGTACAAATGCATACAGACATGGGAAAGATGCGTACTGGCAAGTACACATCGTGTACATATCCATCCGCATATGAATGTCCAAATAATTCAAATGAATAGATTCACAAATTAAATTTGAATTCATAGACATTCGATTCAAATTGAAATGCCCAAATTTGAATGAATTCAATAAAATTTTGAATGTTTTAAATATCTGTGCACATCCCTAATGTGGTGCTGCCAGTAGCCATAACTTGGCAGTCTGACAGTTGGCAGCAATTCTCAGAGAAGTGACAAACAGCTGTCTGGCAGCTGGATAACGCCTGCAGGTAACCCTGACCAGAGGTTCCTTAGCAGCAGAAAAAGCAGTCATGAACAGCACATTCAAGCCTGCATTTAAGTGTCAGCAGGAAGATCATATCTGGGTTTAAGTGTTACAGTGAGTGGAATTCCAGACAGCGTAATGGATGATCCTGAGGTAAACCAAAACCCCAATCTACGGCTTATCAAATGAGCAGGGCTTTTTAAAAAAATCTTCAAATCTTCTCATTTCCATCCTCCTCTCCAAGCAGCAACTAAAACTGAATGAAACCTGTGAGTCAGAAAAACAGCCAGCTGTGCGAGTTTATTCAAGCCAAACTGTTGGCGTAGCCTACTCTAGCATTATCAGTCTAGAATGACAATAAGCCTACATTAATCCCCCACTGTCATCTTTGACTGTTCTAATTAGGTCATTCCTCACTGAATTACTTAAGCTGCATTGTTCTTGCTTCTGTCATGTGTTACAGAGAGAGAGAGAGAAAAGGAAGGAGAAATAAATCCTAACCTCAAAGGAAGTTCCCCTCCATTATGCTAATTCCAATATACAATGTGATACAATCTTAATGGAATCACTTTAATATAAAGATGTGTTCAGGCTGAAAGGGCTCTTTGCTCATACAGGGGAGAGGCAATTTTATGCCTAAAATTAATGGGAAGATGACACCCTACCATGTATGTCTTACTTCAGCAGTAAGCATGGGGTAGATCACGTACCACGTCCAATTCTGCCCTCCAGTAGTCTATCGCTGCACTGTCCAAGGGGGCAGGAACAATCTAGTCTTTGCTGCCTGGTCTGTTAAAAGAAAGCAAAGTCCACACTTTGGCTTCGGATAAGGAGGATCACGTAAAGGAATCTAAGGGCCTCGCTACACTTACACCTCACCTTGAGCTTTAAAATAGAATCTGCTGTAATGGCAGTGGAATCTCGCTTCAGGGGAGAGCACACTTACAAGAAATAATACTCTTTGGGTGCATCCCCATGGAAGCCGGTTGCTTCGCTTGTGACACAGGTCATAAAAATCCACATTGTAACTTGAAATAAAGTGTTCCCATGTGGTTTGAGGCAACACAGATTCAAATCGTGCATACCTGTCCCCATGGAAGCTTCAGGGTAAACCTGCATCTTTTCCTCCCTACCCACCCTCTCCCCTGATAGGAAGCTGGGTTGACATCACCATAACCCATCCCGCCCGCTGCAGTGATGACAGGCAAACACCTCAGTTGCACCTCCACGAACACAAAGATAATTCCTTTCCTTGGCGGCCACAGTTAAAAGCATAACCAAAAGTTAGTTAAAAGCATAACTAAAAGCAGATCATTCCCTTCCTTGGCTGCCACAGATTAGTGGAGGTGCGCACATGGGCATGACAGTGGGCACCCCCCACTTGCAACTGGCTCAAAATTTTCTCCCAATTCAGATTGACTTATCTCAATTTCTTTCAGATCAACCAATCCTGAAGGAGGAAAAAGCCCTTTAATTTCACTGCTATTATGTGGCTTAACAGTCAACAGATTGCCAGGGTTTGATCGCAGCGCGCATGGCAGGAACAGGGAGCAGAGGCGAAACCCTGCCTGCTAATACTGCAGCCGCAAAGCTCTGCCCCAAAGAACCTGGGAGCGTCCACATGACCCCAGGACAATACGTGCTAGCCCCTTATTTCGGATGTAGTACACTTATTAAGTTAGGGCTTTGCATGGAGACGCTCCTGAGGCGGACTTGGAATAATTTCGGAATATTTTCAGCATGGGGATGGGCTCTTTATGGGTGTTCTTCTCTCAACACATTTAGAAGAAGTTGTGAGTCAGACCTGGATCTCATTGCTCTGTCTCCTACCTCTCCCCATTCTTATCTCCCTTCCCTCAAAAATCAGAATCATATCTACTTAGATCCTTATCACCAGTTCTGTACAGAAAAGCAAGATGTCTTTCAGCAAGATACAAACATCAAGCGTGGGTCCTTAAGAGCAAAGGTGAAAAGAAACAAACAGCAGAAGTGTACAAACCAAAATGATTGGTTGACATGATGGTGGGGGGATAAGGGACACACTTCCTTGTGTCTCCTCCCCAATGCCCACACTAGCCTCTACAAATCCACATTTATGGACACAACATAAACATTTCAAAATTTCAGAATAAAAAACACTTTATAAAAAAAAGTAGAATACAAAGTTATAATCCACACTTGCCACAAGCTTTTCCCTTTAGGTGAGCGTTCAACACAAGAAACTAGGGATGTGCAAGCATATTCAAAAATTCAAATTTCAATCAAATATGTTCAAATTCAGACGTTCAAATTCGAATCGAATGTCTATACATGTATTTTGTAACATTCAAAATAATTTTGAATGTTTCAATTCATACATATGAATTATATGGACATTAGTATGTGTACGGATACATACGCATTACATACGTACCCATATGCATCTTATCCACATCCGTACGCATTTGTATGGATGTGCACAGCATAAAAATGGGATGCATACAGGATAAAACTGGGATGTGTACAGATGCCTATGGATGCATACAGATGTTGTCGACATTCATATCTTCAAATTCAAATTGAATATTTGTACAAATAGAAACAAATGTATTCAAATCGAATCAAATGTGAATATATTCGTATTTAAAACATTCAAACTTTTGGATATGCAATTCTAATCAAATCGAATGCCGAAGATTGCATTTGTGCACACCCCTACAGCAGTGTTTCCCAAACTTTTGACATATGTGTACCCCTTCTATAATTTTCGTAACACTGAGTGCCCCTCATAAAAAACATTAGGGATAAAAATTGTATTTTATGAAAATAATCAAAATCAGTGGAACTTACTAAAGCACGATAACAGGCGCCCGGAACTAACTATTAAAGAAGTAAGTTGTCTCTGTAACGAAGTGCAGTATATTCACGCCGTGTCACGCCTCACAAGACCGTTGGATAACACTGCAATTCTCCAGCGTTTAAACAGCTCTGCGGCTCAACGTCAACTGTTAATGTTCCCGCAGTTTAAAAATGGCCGACCCCGAGCTGCACAAAGGATGCACAGAAGTTCCCGCCATAATGAGTTGCGATACGATGTACGATGGCCCCAGTTCCTGTGTAAAAACTGTGATACGTGCCTATTTCTTTCCTCGTTCTGTGGGCGCAGCTAAGCACAGTGCAGTGGATGTTCCCACGTGATCCCCACCAAACTCCGGTGCAACGCGTACCCCCACCAAACTCTTCCCATACCCCTGGGGGTACGCATACCATACATTGGGAAACACTGCCCTACAGGAAACTGTTAAAATCCATCATAAAATTTATGTGTAGCAACATTCCAGCTTAACTAAAAATATGTATTCCTTTTGTGGTGAATTTTTACCTCTGAGTAGAGGATGGTTATTTTTTAATGTATGAGCTAGCAATGTGTATGGGCCTAAAAACTGGTCCTTGGCTTGCGGGCACTCTGCCACCTTGTTGAGGTGTGGCAAAGACAAAGAGGCAGACTCCTCAGGGGCTGTAAGAATCTTAAAATTTTGGTCCTGATATCCCCTTTCCTCACCTTAGCTAGTGCCATGCAGGAAAAAAGCTTTAATTCATCAGGATAAGTATTTCTACTGAGCATTGTCCAACCAACCTCAGATTTGTGATTCATGAGGTAGTTTACAACAACCAAATGTATGCAACAATTTAATAATTTTAATTTCATGGTAGACCAAATTCCCACATGATTTCCCCTAAGGAATAATTTAATATATTACTACATAGAGAAAGAAAGTGAAGACATACTGTACATTTCTGAAATCCACATTTCACAATGAAAAAAGTCTCTCCTTCTGGGTTTGGCATAATTAGGTTTTAAATGCTTCCAGAGCTCCTAATCTGTGAAACATTTCAGGGTGTCTTTAATATCTCTGAAGATTGGCGCAGAGATTCCCACTGATTTTTAATGGGTTTTAGATCAGACCTCCATTGCATTCCAATGGGAAAACATTTCCTCTTAAGAAGCACTTGAGAAAAGTGAGAACCAGAGTTCAAAGTAGTTACTATAGAAATATGTCGAGACACCAAATTCATCCTGAATTTCTCTTCAGCCTGAAAGAAGAGCCAAAATAGAAAGTTTTTTTTTAAAATGTGATTGTGTGAATATCGTACTCTTCTAACTAAACTAGTAGCTATGGGTGCAGCTAGAATGCTTCCGTCTTTTTCACGTTCTCAATGGAATTTATTTTAGTACTGTAAAATACATTATTTGATACAGTTTGTAAAGAAGGCACTTGGGCACCCAATAGTAAGACCATGTGCAGAGAGGTCTTATATAGGAATTTTCCAACTTTTAAAAAATTCGCTACAAATCCAGCAAAATTAGACTGCTTATGGATGGCAAGAAGCAACTGCAGGATTTAAAGAAGATCACCCCAGCTGATGTAGGAGGAAACTGCAGATACTGAAAATACCTTCATGATATCCAAGCGCCCTTTAGGATTTTTAGTTTGCTCACTGTTTTCAAGGGGAACAGTCACGTAAGCAGCAGGCAGACACAGCTAAGCATTAACTATTATGGGAAATCTAATCTGTTATTGTTGCCAGATTTCCTGCAATAGCAACATTTGGGGATAACACCAGGAGTCCCTGGAGGCACCCATACTGTGAGATGTTAGCAATGCCTCTACTTATAGTTCAGCACACTTGGAGTTGGTGCTTCTGAAGCCATGGTTCCACTCTTGGCAACAAAACACTCCCATTGAGGCATATGACACCTTTCCAAGGAGTTCATGACCCACGATGCAAACTGTGCTTTAGCGATGAGTATCATGTCCCTCTTTGCAACAGGCACTCACATGCACTGAAAATATGGACTGGGAAATGCTGAAGATATAGCGGGCAAGGTGCTTCAGTTGTGACACCAGCATTCAAGTGCTTCCCGTGTTAAGATTATAAGAACATAGAAGGAGCACTGCTGGATCAGGCCACAGCCCATTTAGGCCAGCCTCCTGTTTCATACAGTGGTCCTCCAATTGCTTCTGGGCCTCTCAAGCAGTTTCAGAATTTCAAAACCTGATAGAATTCTCCATGATGTCTATTAATGCTCCAAGGCTGCATCCCCATTACAAGCTTATTTCGCTTTCCCTAAACCGAAATAGAACCGGATGCAAATGCGAATTTGCCTGTTCCCATTACTTTTAACTTAATCACCTTCGATCCGGATCCTGAGTATCCTACGTGGCATACGTAACTCAAGGGAGGACTCAAGTGGCTACTTTTTAAAAGCTGCTTTTCGGGGCTGCCCTGCCCTCTTCCTCCTGGCATGGACGTGCCACCCATAAGGGACCCCTTCACAGAGCCTAGCTGGGTGGCTGGGAGGCTGCTGCTTGCCTGGATAGAGGAAAAGTGGCAGCGGGCAGCCAGAGATTCTCCCCATTGCCCAGGGCACACAGCAGCAGCAGCAACTCAAGCCCCCCTTGCTTTAAACATTCACACAGAACCTCAGCTGTTTTCTTCCCTCCCTTTCCCTTTCTAAAGGTCAGAACTTTTAGAATTGCGCAAAATTGCAACATTGATATCAGGTGCGAAGTGGTTTCATCGCTACAGTGTAGTGGCTGCAGTGAAGGTTGGATTTTTACACTGACATCACTGTCTTTGGAAGCAAGCTATTGGGGGAGGGAAACCCTAAACATGGATTCTCATCCCTTAAAACGGTACGGTCCCCACAGTAAAAAATGTAACACATATCAAGCGCACGAACCAGAGTGAAACCTGTTGAAATGAGGATTAACATTTACAACGCTTTGCGGAGATTTAACACACAGAAAGCGTGTTAAGCCAACCTGACGTGGGGTCTGCGAGGATTGAAACCGTATTGAATTCGATATAAGCTTGCAATGGGGATGCGGCCCAAATGATACCAAAATGCAAGTCAATTTTGGTCCTAGTATATTGTTTTAAAACAGGATTTATCTAATAAACAATTACACCAACCCCAATCAGCAGATTGGAGTGAAGAAAAGCACCACTACAGTATTTTCAGACCTCTCCCCCCACCCCGGCTGCTGCCATTAGCCTGATTATTGGTATAATCTAGACAATCTAGCACTGAATGCAACCATACTTGGCACCATCTCCATTAAAATGCACATTTGCTCGCCCTACCTAATGCTATGCAGAAAAAAGAGCTTCCATCATTGGGATAAGTATTTCCACAGAGCATTGTCCAAACCAACCTCAGATTTGTGATTAATGAGGTAGATTAGAGGAACCAAATAAATATTTTTTTAAAAATGAACATAAGAACCTGCTAAATTATATGCTGATCACAGCCAAACAAGTCATTACAAAAATCTGGAAAAATGTAAAAAACAAAAAACAAAAAAACCCAACTTGTCAGTCTAGTACCACAAATTAACAGATTTGGCAGCATTTGAAATAATTATTCAGCCAGATAAATGTAATGAATGGAATATATAAAAACCCAAATGCTTACCTGGAGACATGGCAACCACTACACATCAGAAATGAGGGCATTATACTACCAGCACCAATGGTATAATTATTAATTAAAAATAAGTGTGATGATTATAGTGAGCAATGTGAACTGACTTACAATGATTAGAATATTTTTCAGATCAGTCTGTTACGTGTTTAAAATATATATACTTTATATTAGTAAGGTTAAACTACTGGTAAGTGTTTTATTGTATAAACTGATAGAAACTATTCTTGTAATTTTGTATATTAACTAAATAAAAACAGAAAAGCTTTTAAAAAGAAAAAAAGATTACCACAGCACACTTGTTAACTTCTATATATTATATTAGTTCCCAGTTTATTTATTTGAATGGTTAAGCTCTCACCTGCATCAATACAGTGAGGAGTGAAGCAGTGAACAGAAGGTATTTGCAAACATTACTCACGCAAGAACATATTCCCTGCCACACATCAGATGTTTGCCCATGCCAAGATATGATACAGTCTCAAACCTGACAACAAAAGACATTTGACCAGTGAGCTTATAGGTCAAATGCATAGAGGTCTGGGATGCAAGCCATAAGGATCAGCAATTTATCTAAAACACATTTCCTGCCTTTTAAAGATATTAATATTTAGCCTACCCAAGTGATTTTAGTGACTGTATATTAGTCATTCCCAAGTGAAGCATGCTAATTGATTACTTTGCAGCATCCAGTAGTGATAAAGTTAATGGATGTTTTTGTCTACTAAATTGGCTTCCGCTTTTAATATCACTTTCTTGATATCTTTGCTTCAAAGTAAGTAACAGCACTTTTCTATAAATAGAGCAGTAGCTGGCAAAAACCCAAAACGGCGCGGCTTTCCTGACATTGCAGATTTCAGCCAATTCTAATCCCAGCAAATGTGTGTTTCTTGAGCCAGGCCTATATTTTACAGGTCAGAAGAAATATGGGAATTAAGAGACAGAAAATAAAAGTACAGAAATGAAGTTCACAAAAATGAGTCAGAAGCATCATCACAGTGATTTTCATCCTGGAAAATGACTTAATCCAAAGCATACATCATTCATATATATATATATATAAACAGATGTCTCATGTTGCCACAACAATGACTATGTCATTCATTCTGTGTAATCAGGATGCTCATACTACTTGCAAAAAAACCCCAGACATTCATTTTGATCAGCACCTCATCACTTGGACGCTTTTCTGCTTAGGCAGACTTTAATCATTAAGACAACTCAACTGGTCCATTTGTGGGATCTTTGCCAGTTCTCCAACAGACGGAAAGAATTTTAGATTTCTGCCAAATGCACACACACACACAAACATACACATGGCTCTGTCAATTCAAGGAAGTGAACCAGATCATGAAGCAGCAAAGTATCTCCACACCATCACACTAACACCATCATGTTTGACTGTTGGCATGGTATTCTTATTGTGCAATACTGTGTTAACTTCAAACCAGAGATCTGTTTTGGCAAATATGAGATAAGCTTTATGTTCCTCATGGTTAGCAATGGGGTTTTTTACCTTGCACCTCTGACATGCATACCTTTTTTACCCAGTGTCCTTCAAATGAATGCTGACTTTTATCTAAGGCAAGCGAGACCTTCAGTTCCTCGGAGGTTCATCTGCGTTCTTTTCTGACTTCCTAGATGAATCTTCAATTAGATCTTGGAGGTATCTTGGTAGGACTGCCAACTGTTGTTGGGAAGAGTTGCCACTCTTCCAAGTTTTCCACATTTGGAGATAAAGAGAGAATTTGCACTTCACCTCCCATCACTGGTGTCCACACTTGCAGATTTGTAACTTGGCCAGTGTTTTATCAAGCACCAGCTAAATACAAATGGAAGCCCTGGCAACAGTGCCAGAACACCTGTGCGGCACCATTGCCAGGATGACCTGGTGACACTGCATGCAGTTGAGCCCTACACTGTTGGTCATGTGCTCCCACTCGCATCTTCTAAGCAGAAGAAATGCAGATGCAGCATGCAGCATGTAGGGCTGTACTAGCCCTGCCACAAGTGTAGCATAAAACAGTTTTAACTCTCCCACGCCTATACATGCAGGGAATGCTCCGGCACCCATGGAGCAATTTCTAGGAAAGAAATGGCTCAGTGAAGTGCAGATGCACCATGCCTGAGCATACTCCGTGCTTACTAATATGGTAGGTGAAAAAAGGCTCAAGACTCTCAGTGGGGAGTGTTGGATTCCCAGAGCCTTAGAAATGGCTTTGTGATTCTTTCCAGGCTCATATTTTCAGAAGTTTATTTCTCAACATTTCTTGATCACAGAAGCATTGAGACCATTTAGAATATTCCACATGGCTGCAAATGTTCTATTTGAGTGATGATTGGATTCAACGAGGCTGGTAGTAATCTCGTCTGATTTACTGTAGAGATGTGCATGATTTTTTTTGACATTTTATTTGAATCAAATTGAATGCCCCAAAATCCAATTTGATGCAAATATTTTAAATTCGAATTAAACAAGATTCAATTCAAAATTACCAAATTCAAAAGTTTGAATTTTTAATTCGAATCTGCACATATGAAATTTGACAACATTTGTATGTGCACGTACACATCTTCCCCACATCCGTACGCATCCGTATGCATCCTTACACATCCCGAAGTTATCCCGTATGGAACACGTTTTCGTCCCATACAGATCCGTACAAATGTGTACGGACGCGGGAAAGATGCAGATCTTCAAGTACGCATCATGTACAAACCCGTACACATATGAATGTCCAGATAATTCGATGAATAGATCTGAAATTTGAAATTTCCGGACATTCTATTCGAGTTTGAATGTCAAAAATCTGCACATTTGATCGGATTTCAAATGCCTACAAATATTTGTACACAACCCTAGTCTGATTGAACTCACTTATCAATTACATTTGGTGCACTAGCTGGCTAAGTAACTGACAGGGCATCACTTTTTCACATGAGTGCTATAGGTGTTGGAAAACTTTCCCCCCTTCAACTAATGAAGCAATCATTTGGAAACTATTTTATGTAACCAGAGGCCGATTTGCACTTGGCCTCATTATGATAGGTTAGCATCTGGATAGGTGAGTCTGCCACTGGCAGGAGGCATTTACAGCCTAGGAATACCCCCTGCCTCCCCAGATCTTACCCTATTGCTAACTAACAGTGGTGCATGGAAATCGTGCACCACTCGCAAACTAACCTTTACTAGAAACTTACTTGATATGTCCAGACGGTAACCATTCACACCATTTCCAGCGCAAGGGATTATCTGAGGTGCCATGCAATGAGAGGTTCCATTTGGGGAGTTTAGAAGTTTTATAGTTGTATTATAAAATAAAATAACAAAAATAAATTTAAAAGAGATGTTGGTGCCCTGTCAGTGATCGGACTCATGCCTGGACAAAAGTAAATTTCCAGATGTGTGGGGCTTAGGCTGATGAGCACTATTGTTCCCAAGTGTGACCGCTAGAAAATGTTAGTCTGTTATGCACTTTTCCTGTCCAGCGGACAAGAAGCTAAGAGCAGAAATGCTCCAAGTTGTCTTGGTCACAGATTAATTTTTTTCTTGAAGATCTGAAACAATTAAATGTGACAAAGATGCAAAAATAGAAGATATCAAGCAGGGGACAAATACTCTTTTATGGTCCTGCAATGCACGCACTTTCAGATGGAGCTGAACAACAAATCCTACCGGCTACGTTCTGCCTGGCTAATGGTAAAAAAAGATGGGAGCACAAATTCAGCAGCATCCAGAAAACCACGTGCTGCCACTCTGTGTTACAGTTACTGAAAAAAATCCGTACCATATTTCACGTAGTTGCATTCCAAAGACTTCATCCGGTTCCACATATCTTATCCTCTTCAAATCTTGAAAATGTCATACTTCCACTCTAAAAACAGGGGCAGAGAAGGTGGTAAATCACTTCCCTGAGATCATGAGGAGAGGGTAAAAGGCATTTAGTTCCTCTTTCCCTTTTCACAATTTTTGGATTCTTACCAAAAAAAAAAAAAAATCACCATCCATATAGGCATAAGCTAAATTACATGCCAGTTGAATTCAGATAGGATAAATCACTTTCTAATTTATGTTACCCCAGCATCCAAGAACATTCACTACTAGTGTTGCTATATATCTTCTCCTTGTGTGCCAAAAGGGTAAGTTAGCAGTCATGGAAACAGGAGGAAGAACTGCAGGTTAAATGAGAAATAAAAACAGCCAAAGATTGCAGTGCTTGCTCAAACATGCAGAGAATTATTTCTTGTACAGAGGAACCAATACAAACTATATGTTTGAATAAGTCACCTTATTTCTAATATGAGCTCAGCTGGTGTGATGCATAATTCACTGAAAGTGCTATGCACACTGTGTTAAGATCAGGTTATATTAAATAATTGTTAAGAAGAGCACAAGAAGAATCTTTCAGCCAAATTGTTCAGACATCATGGTGGTGGAGGTAGTGGCAGTAGTGGGCATTGGAAGCTGAAGGTTGAAAGAACTACGTGTGATAGGTTCATGGCTGGGATGGGAGTCAAGAAGCAGGTACTGGCTTACAGCATTTGGATAGATGGCCCAGTCATAGGGCAGAGGGGGTAAAGCTGGGCAGCTCAAAGGCAATAAGGTAACATCAGAGAAGGTTCTCCTCAACAATAAAGCAGAGTTTCCCAGACGGATCCAAGGCCGTGACATAACAAAAAGGGCACCTCAGAAGCACCTCGAAGAGACAATGTGTGGCCTACGTGCTCCCAAGACTTCTGTAAGATCCCACTCTGACCATCCAGATAATCAGAGCCTGGCTTTAGTCTTCTTTGTACTGATGGCAATTTCAGATCCTGTACCTTTGGTGGAGTAAAGTTCCCAAAAAGTGAACTAATGTGGATTAAATGAGTTCTAAATATGAGCAATAGTCCATATTATTTTGCAAAGTGGGAACAGAGGGTAATCCACATTTTCTAGGACAGAATATTCAGGAGAGGGGAGAAGAACAGACTGGTGTGTGAACAGTCCCACCTCTAAAACTTCTCAGCGGGGACTCACTCAGAAATGGTTTTCTTTTCTTGTGGGGTCTAATCACAGCCCAAATAGCTAAAGCCCATCTATAAAAGCCAAGAGTTAAAGGAAAACAATCCAGAAACAAACAGCTTCCAAAACTGGAGCAGCAGCATAAATCAAGAAGAAATCCAGAAATCAAGGCCAAACAGCTATGAAAGGATAAATCAGCACCAAAGGGACTGAGATTGAAAACTAGGGTCAGACTGATGGCTGAGAAAAAATTCTAGGTCTGAAAAACACCAGTCCCAGAATCAAGGATATGTAAGACAGTAAGGAGGCTGCATGGGGGTAAGGTCAACAAACCAGGCATCTGGGACACAGTGAAACAAAGCTGTTCATAACAATGCTGGTCTGATACAGAGGTACTTTGGACGCAGAAAAGAAAATCACATCCCCCGTAAGCCCAGGGAGTGAGTGTCTACATGGCCGAGGTGCCCTTGAGTTATAGTAAGTTCCCTCATAGTTGGCCTTCCCACAGAGAAGGAAATAGATTCTAAGAGCATTGGCTGCCCTCAGGTGCTCACATATCTGACATGTAGATACACAGTGGCTGCATTAAGGACTTACCTTTGCTAATCTCTTTCTGGTGGTATTTTTTGAGGGGCTGAAAATGGCTTCCTTGATGGGACGTTCCCAGTGAGACAAAAAAATATGTCCGTGCCTTTTCTTCACACCTGAGAAGCTTTCATTCCCCAGCTTTCAAAAAAGGGCCTCACCACTGGGACAGTAGCAAGCGCTCCTACCAGTGCATTAACGTAATATCTTGTCATGGGAATGCAGCCACAGGGGCAGGAATCATGAGGCTTTTGCGTTCTGTGGAGGCAACTCAGCAGAGCTGTGAAGTGGCAAGATAAAGGACAAGGAGTCAGGTAAATCTAATGAGCTGTTGCTTTCATCTAAGGCCGCCTAGATGGAGCTCTCAGTATATTGCCAACTGACAGATCCACCATGAGGTCATGATAATGTAAGAGGATTATATGGACTCCCTTATGTGGCCATCAAAGCAAGTAACCCATGTACTGTTGCTTTTATAGACTGGCATTGTTGGACACCAGATTTCAAGAAGACACTCACTGCTTATTCCCAGACACTTTTGGTTCTGCTATTTCTTCTCTGTTTATTGGTCCCTCTAAGTGGGAAGGCTCCTCCTGCTCATACCTTCTAGAATGCTCTCATGACCCTACAGGAGGTCATGATGACCCTACACTGGAGGTTATACTCTCAGTTTGGTGTTTACCTCGAAGCAGCAGAGTGATCCGATGATGGAGGAAATGAACATAGCTCTCAAAACCCCAATGGCAGCATGATCATCTGCTGTCATGAGGTGGCCTCTCCACCCACACAGAGTCCTCATTTTCTCAAGCAGCTCCAAGCTATGAGACAGAAGAAGAGATGCTTAGAGTTATAGTGGAAGAAAACACCTCCTGAAGGTAATTGGACACAGTTACTAGCCTTCTTAGAGCAATATTCAGTGACAATATGGCCCCGTTCCCACTTGGACTTTTTTGCACGTCTAAAACGTTTTGAAAATTGTTTGTCCACACTGAAAATTGGCTTCCTGCACTTTCTGAGGAGTAAATCAGAAAAAAAATCGCAATTTAAAAAACTTGTTTAAGGGACTCTTCCTCCCATTTCTGTTTGTAACACGCTTTATTTTCCCTTTGGGAATAGTAGATTTGCAGTATCCTGCAAGCCTGCCTACCTGCTTGCCCTTTCAGTCTTCACTGCCGCCACTACCTCACTGCGCCACCACCTTGCTTGGCCAGCTGCTTGCCCTCCCACCTCACCCCCTCTCCATTTTGCCACCGCCAGCCTTTCGGGCTATGCTACTGCTGCCACCTTGCTCACTCAGCTTCCCACATAAGCCCTGCCCTCCCTCCTTCCCTCCCTCCCTCCCTTCCAGCTGCCGCTGCTGCCTCGCCCGCCCACTCACTCACCCGCCATTTTGGCTGCCGCTGGCCTTTCGAGCTTGTGCCACTGCCACCACCTTGCTCGCTCGGCTTCTCACCGAGCAGCCATGGCACTCCTGGGGAATGGGGAGGAGGAACAGTGGGTGGGTGGGTTACTGAGCCCTGCCCTCCCTCCTTCCCTTTCGGCTGCTGCTGCTGCGCTGTCACCGTACTCTGCTTTTTAAAGCGGAATAAACCGAAAGATGGGAATGTGCATAATGCGCGTTCGCATCCATTTTTGTTAATTCCATTTTAAACAAACCAAGTGGGATCATGGTCTAAAGGTGGCAAAAGAGGACTATTTCTTAATTTCTATTGTGTCCACTGACTCATGTCTAGCAATCATTTTTAGGGCTGATTTGGCCTGTGTAGAGGGAATAATTCATTTGACTTGCTATCAGCTATGGCATTTTTGCTGAGTTTTTTTGCAGATAAAATCAATTGTCTCTGGATGGATCTTGACTCCTCACTAGTAAAGTCCAATGAGATAACAGAGACAAGGTCATGTAGCTTTTTATGGGGTGTGGTTGGGCCTGGGCTTAGCTCAACAGCCTAATCCATGCCCCTTTGCAGCTTCATGCAGTTGGAAAGCTGAGAGATGAGGCTGTACCTTCATTTCTGAAAGAGACTCATGTTAGCCACACTTTAAGTCTGGACACAGCACTGAAACAACTTTGATCATACTATTCAACAATATCCTGCAGGATTACGACTCAGGTAAGGGAGTCCTCCTGGTCCTGCTAGACCTTTCAGTGAGTTTTGATACTGTCAATCAGGCATTATTGTTTGTTTTCCATTAATAGTGATATTACTGCTTATGAATTAATCTGGTATGTACTGGGAATGTTACATCTGGCATTCCCAATATAATTATAGGAGAATTGTGGGTTTTAGCCAGGTTCTGGAGGCACCTCCATTTCTAGTACTTCCAAGATTTGAAAACTAGGTAATTATGGTATACAACATCAGCATTTTGCTACATATGTGAATGTCATGGTATTTCATTTTTATTGTTTTTCAAGATAAGGTTTTCCTTTCCCCACCAAAAAAAAACCCATAAAACTTTATTTTTTCTTCCCTTCCCTCCCTCTTTTTCCTCTGTGTTCTTTTAAGCTACATTTACACACACAGATTTGAGACAGCTTCAATACTCACACCTGTTTTAATCCAGCTTCACTCCACTTTGAGAGTCAGAGAAGACACCAGCAAAATTACTATTTTCTTTATACATTATCTAACCCAAAGGTGAATTTTCTGTGTAAAATATTGCAAACACAACATACACAGAGAGATAGCTTGTCTTTTTAAAAAACAAAGAAAAACACAAAGGAATAAAAGAGAAAGAACAAACTGGAAAGAGAATAAAACAAAAGAAGAGGTAAATATTACTGACATGTTCATAACCTCAACCCACACAACATGTGATATCTGCACCAATGCGCTTCCACCCCTAATTTGCATTCCTATCCAGCTCTGAGTCCAGAAGTCCCTTCCTAATGCTTTCTGCTAGAAGCATTATTACATTTTGTTCAGAAATAAAAACAGTACCTAGGAGAAACAATTTCTAGCAAAGTAGTACAGTCACTGCCACCAGCAAGACTTCAGAAAAAGAGCCAAGTCAATACATGTCCAGAAAGGTGGTTGCAAGCATTCCTAGAACAGACAGATGCTAGCAAGCAGTAGCTGTTATATTCTCCTACAATGCCTAGTAGTTATATTTCCCTCCAGCACATAATAGTTATATTCCACTCTCCCCATAAGGTAGGAAAACCCCAACCTTTGATTTCATAGATTCATAGAGTTAGAAGGGACCTCCAGAGTTATCAAGTCCAATCTTCTGCTTAATACAGGATTCACTAAACCATTCCAGAGAGATGTCTGTCCAGCCTCTGCTTGAAGACCCCCAACAAAGAAGATCACCACCTCTTTACTGACTAATCGCTCTTACTGCCAGAAAGTTTTTTCTAATATCTAATCTGTATTGATTTCCTTGAAGTTTCATCCCATTGTTTCTAGTCCTTCCATCTTGTGTAACTGAGAAGAGCAACCCCTCTGCACTGTGAGCCCTTCAACTACCTAACAGCTATTTCACATTTTTCCCACCAACAAATGATATCGCATCATTGGGAAAGTCCTGCCACTGAACTTTCCACAACCTGGAGATTAGAATAAGTTGACCATCATTGTCTTTCCGGCAAGCACAATAGTCAAGCAGAAGCCATTTCATCATACCTTGATGTTGTTCAGTCTAACCATTGTGCCACACCCACTTTCTTTATAAGAGTAAAATAGTAATGGTGATTTGTTCATATTATAACATGATACATCCTTAGAAGGCAAGTAAGGAAGAACTAGAATTCAGAATGGATCGTAAAGAGGGGACAACATAATATATTGATGAAATTATGGCCCTTGAAATGAAATACAGTTCCCATCATTCCATGCCATTAGCCAAACTGGCTGGGACACATGGAAGTTGTAGGTGAGCAATATCTCAAAGGCCATGTTTTGAACTAGATTATTTATATAATATCTTTAATTCTTATATTCTCCTCACAGAAGGACTTTAAATATGTATTTAGAACCTAATATGACTACCTAAAGCACACAAATATATGGTTTGGCATTAAATCATTTGAAAATATCTTAAGATTTTTCTTCATTGATGACAGATTAACACTCAACAATAGCTTCATATGTATAGTTAATTCAAGATTGGCAATTTAGTCTCTGGAACATATAAGTCAGTCCAAAATGGGGGAAAAAGCGAGATGAGAATGGCCATGGTCACACCTTCATTTTAAACCTTCTTCAGTCCATCTTAAGATCCAGCTGCTCAAACCTTTTCATTTCTCTTTTACTTGTGGACTCTCCATTAAGGAAAGTCCCAATGGAGGGTGAAAAATCCACAAATAAAATGGATAGAAATGGAAATGCTTGAGTAGTCAGACCTGAAGATGGATGGAAGAAAGTTTAAAGTGACGGTGAGACTCCTGGGTCTAACTTTCCGAGCAGCGACCTCTATGCTGTTCTGCCTGCACTGCATGCACATGTGAAAAAGAGATCCAAGGAATCCAGATACCAGAAAGTATTGAAGGACTGAGGAAATTGTTTCAGCCAGACTCTCTCCCTCATTCTTTACCATTTATTATGCTTGCAGGGAGCAATAGGAGCTCGACAGTCATTGAAGTGCCACACAGGCTTTCCACATTTGGTGGGCTGGGTCTTGCATGGATCTTTCACATTGGATCAGATTTTAAATTGTCCTTCATCTGTTTTGTTCAGCATACAGTTATCTCTCCCATAACCCTGTGGTTTGAGTGACACAGTCCTCCATGTCACGTGGAAATACACTCCAAAGACACAAGGCCCAGTCTACCAATAGTGCTGTCCTCTACACACACAACCACATATTACAAAGGATTTCTGTAACAAACCAATGTGTTTTCTTTAAAAAGGAGCAATAAAGTAACCCACTTCTATCTTAATTTCAATTTGCCAAGTTCATTTTTTTTTAACTAATCCTTCCTCCCTGAATAAATACAAGGCAATGTCACAATATTAACTACTACAGTTCAGGACATACAAAATGTACATATTGCATAACAAAACTAGCCATTCCAAGCTTTCACTAGGCAGGAAATACAATCTGACAGCACTAAACATTTGCCCTGATATACAGAGTTCTGCAACCCCCTCTGTCTTACCAGCAGAACAACTTTAAAAAAGTATTTTGCTGATGAAAGCTATGCAGACACCACCACCACCTGGTCATAGAGAGGAACAGAAGAAAAAGGTTGTTGCATACACCTCTGCTTTTTAAAAAAATAAGGATAGTGGATTAGCGGTGCACTTTAATCCATTCTCCCAGGACACAGACAGAGTTACCATTTTTCATCAGGGGAAATGATTACAGACCCAGGATTCACACATAGCTTAAGGATGTAAATTAACACAGTGGTAAGGTGACTGCTTCAGATTTATAGGCAAAAAGAAGCAAGACAGACTGAGGGTGCATCCCCATGGGCTATGATTACTTTGGGGTGGATTTGGGGCAGCCTTAATGCGAATTGTAGTTTGCATTAAGAAGTCCCCATGGTAATTGAGGACAGTGCGGGTTCAAGCCAAACCAACCTGTCCCCATGAAAACTGCACTAAACCCCTGTATCAGGGAACCACATTTTTCTCCACCCCCTTCCCCAGGTACAAGCATGCCTCCCCTTTGCCTGATCACTCGATTGGCAAGGCACGCATAGGTAAGGGCTTGATTTAGCGCATGAGCCCCTGACAGCTTCCCTGCCAGCTGTCAGATGGAGGTATGCCAGCTGTCAAGTGAAGGACCACAGCTCCGGTAAAATAATTGAAGCATAGCCTTGGCTTCAGTCAATGAGCCAGGTTTCCTTCCTATTATGCCTCCCTGTTATGCAGTGTGTGGTTTTTGGAGGTGCAGAAGGGAAAGCCACGGCTGTGTTTCAATTATTTTACCGGAGCTGTGTTCCTTCACTTAACAGCCGGCATATCTCCGTCTGACAGCTGATCAACTGAGTGCAGGGAAGCTGTCAGGTGCTCGTTTGCTAAATCAAGCCCTTACTCATGGGTGTCTTCCCGATCAGGCGATCAGGCAATGGGGGAAGTTGTAATCGCAGCATGCATGGCAGGGACAGTGAAACTCCACCTGCTAATGCTGCAATTGCCAATCTATGCCCCCAATAACCCAGGAATGTCCCCATGCCTCCAGGATAATGCATTCTTGCCTCCTAATTTGGAGGAAGAACAGTTAGACAGGGGTTCTTTGCCGCAGATTTTTGGCTTTTGTCCTGCATGTAGCCCGGATTAGGGGCTGTTCATAGGTACCCTCTGAGGTGAACCCAGGTTTGCCTCAGAGTATTCTGATCATGGGGACGGGGCCAAAGTAGCATCAGTCCTCCATGGAGCCTATTCACACCTGTCACATCGCAGGCCAGTCAGGCAACAGGCAAACACTTGTGCAGCTACTCAGTCCCAAGGGTTCCAGACATTCTTGAGGTCAGTTCTGGTCCAGGGTCTAGGAGACCAGAAAGTCAGCAAGGGTCAGGCAGTCCAAAGGGTCAGCAGGTCACAAGGAGTCCAGGATTTCAAGCTCAGGTAACACGAGGCTGCTAAGACGTTGTCTGCAGCAACTTGAGGCAAGGTGAGCTTGTTCTTAAATAGAGGAGTCAGCCACGCCCATGGTGCATCTGGGCTAATCACTCTGATCTCCATCTCACCTGCTTCTGCTGCCTAAGCAGGCAATGAGAGAGCCTTTAATTAGGCTCACTGCTGGTGGATTCATCACCAGAGCTGTCTGGTTGCTCACCTAGACCCGGCCTTAGCTCTTCCATGCCTGCAATGCCCTGCTGTGGCTGCTCCTCAGCCTGTGGTCGCATTGCAGGCATATCCTCATCTTCCGATGAGGCTGAACAGGACATGACAACACCAGAATTGCTGTAGAATTCCAGAGATACCTCAGCACAGAACATCTGCACTGCACAGAGTCACTTCTATCCTAGAAGTGGCCCCTTACATGCCAGAGGTATCTCCATGTTATGCTGTATGGGTGCCAGGCACAGCTCTGTTCCTACTTCTTCTGGTGAATGGAGCCTGGGACAGGACAGCTCAAGCACAGTTGTGTGCTGCATCACCTGGTTACCCTGGCAATAGTGCTAGGCATGCTTGCTGGCATCATTTCCATAGCGACACAATCATCTCCAGGGTAGAGGCAATCACCAGAGTTCACCCCTCACCAGTGTTTAGTGAGGTTTGGAGTAGATTCAGCATCCCAAAGTGTGGATGCAGGATCTATTCCCATTTTCACTTCCCTGGGACAAAAAAGCTGGACTCGAATAAACTGTCTAGCTTTATGTGCTGCAATGGTTTTGTGTACATACTGATATCCAACAGATGTGTACATGTAATGTGTCACATCTGTAGATGAGTTATACAACTGAAGGAGAAGCAATGTGTGCTGTTTCTCAGCTGCAAAGCAGAGATGACCAGTCTAGCAATCAAGACCATTTGCAATGATGAAACTCCACTAGAAGCTCCCATTGATTTCTCCCAAGCCATGTTTTGATCCACTTCAGTTCATAATCTGCTCCTTTGAAGTGAGCTCAGCTTACCCCATCAGCACCAGTCTAGCTACAGAATGTGTGAGTGAGGAAGAAAACCCCACACCTTTCCTTGACATAATATTCTTTCCATCTCCAGTTAGATGTTGCCTGGGATTTCCCAGCACAACCACTCACCCCAGTCTCCCTTCCTCAAATCTCACATTGTTCAAATTAGCACTCAAATGATTTTTTTGCATCCAACTAGGGTCATTTTCTTCTGAGACGTTTTAAAGGCAGTGAAATGATTTCAAATATGAGTTAGTTTGGAAGGGAGAGTTTGCAAGCAGAATTCTGTGAAAATCCTTTGAGACAGTTTAGTTCCACGACCTGTGCAAATGGGCATTTACATGTATTTCCTTCTTACTCAGAGCATTTCTTCCATCAGAGTGCTGGCCCAACTCCACCCTTCATCGCCACAGTTCCCCAAGCTGTACTGCCATCTCCCACACCCCTGTGAAAGCAGAGGGTGGGACTCAGAACATTTTGCAGCAAAAACAGCCTGATAACTATGGGTGTTTCCACATTGACTGTGGAAACCGGTGTAACCCACCCAAAAGACACATTAAAGTCACTTACCTTAAATGCCTTCTGCACTGGAGACGCTTTCTAGCACCCTTTGTGGAGGGCACTTCCGCATTTCAGCGTACAAGAACAGTTTTTGAAACCGGTTTTGCCTCCAAAATCAGGTCTTACATGCGTCACTTCCCCCTGGATGTGTGCAGAAGCAGGACGCTTCCGCACACAGCCAGGGGAAGAGACAGATTCCCAGCGGCTGCCATTTTGGGAAGGGCAGAAGCAGGACTGCCTGCTTCCAAAGCTCCTCCCCCGCGTGCCGGTGTCTGCCGGAAACACACGGTGACTGGCAGCTCCATGCTCCAGACCCACGGCTCTGGGGGCGGCGTCACCAGCATGCGAGCCGGAGGATAGATTGGAATGGGTGCATGTGCATGTGCATGTGCACAGCACCCACTCCAATCTGTCCTCCAGAATCCGTCTTCCCCATGCATGTGTGGACATGTGGGGGTCCTCCGATCCATCACAAATAGTGACGGATCTTTGGGAGGATGGATTGCCGAAAAGTAGATCTATTTATTTAGATCCACTTTTTGGTGGCAAATGCGGAACGACCCTATGTTTACATTCAGGCCCTTGTAGGGTGGTGGATGCCGCTTTTAACAAGTCCACTAACAGAGGTCAGAGGACACACTTCTCCACCCCTTCAACACATTTCTTCTCACAAGGTGGAGAATGTCATCAAATCAATCAAGGAAAGAGAGGAAGTGTGATTTGAAAAGGCTATGATCAACACCCCAAAAGCAGCAAGAATCTGGTGCACATAAACTGGTGCATAGCAAACCAAAGCAGATCTCTTGGAAGAGGTGTTTTCAGACTAGTTTGAACAGGCTTGAGAAGAAGTTTCTTAAAGTGCTCACAGGTGTGCGCAGGAGCCTGATCCAAAAGGAGGTACTTTTATTTTTATAGTGGGCTTCTTATTTGAGATAATTTGATACAATTACACCAAACAATGCCTTAAGGTCTCCAAAAACATTTGCAACTCAATAAACAAACAGCAAAATACATCAAGACGTGTGTAAACATGTCCTTATATACCTTGAAATATTTTGGCCTTTATTCTTACCTTTATTTGCTAATGTGCAAGAAAGCAGAGTAAATTGAAAGGATAACATGGAAAACATACAAATAACTTTGTTTTTTGTTAGCAAACATAATAAGAACATTCCTTTCTTAATGACTAAGGGCTTTTCTGCACTTACTGATAGTCCAGATCTAGAAGAGGATTGTGGGCCTCTCTTCTGCACTAGATGGAACATAGCTGAGACCAGGGTCTTTCTGCACTTAGCCCATAGTTGGCTTCAGGTGTGCTCCCAGATGGACCATCTACACTGGAAGGGGCCGTTTCCAACTCAGAAACAGCCCTTTCTATATAGGAGTGCACTGGAAGCAAACTACATGGTGAGGGATGAATAGGAATGGAACTTGATTACGTAGTATGTGTCTATGGTAATGTTCACATAGTGCCTGTGTGGTGCCATGAATGTGTCATGAGGGTGCAGTGATCACATTTCCTGCTCCCTGATGCCACATTGGGTGTGATAGATGAGTATGGCATCCACACAGACTACACACATCCAGGCATTTTGCCTGACCTTCCAAGCTGGAGGCAGTACCTAGGCATTGGTTCTAGTAGCCATTGGTACACCTGTCTTACATGAATCTAACTTTCTTAAAGCTATTCAGACTTGTTGCTGTCACCACCTCTTCTGGCAGTAAGCTCTGAGAGCTTTTCTTAACTGCCTTTTTTTTTTTTAGCATAGGCGCTACTGGCACTGGGCTGCCCTGGTGTGGATATTCTCCTAGTTGTGATTGTTAGCATTGCCAAGAACAGCAGGCATTGTACAAACAGCAAGCTCCTGCTTCAAGAGGAACAATAATAGAACGTAGGCATTATATCCAGGGCAAGGAATCAGTACCCATTTTTGCACTTACCTAGAAGAGGGCGATACCCTGTCTTGAGGAACACAGTCAAAACCATGCTGGGACAGGTTGCTGCAGGTGCAGAAAATGATGACCCACATTGAGACAGCCTATTCTGTTCAAGCTCTGGCTGCTAACTCTGAAGGCTGAGCCACCATTCAGAGCTGGCACTGGAGCCTTTGAAGGCTAAGAAGAAAAGTTTCCAGGAGGGCCCTTTTGAGCAGTGACCTCATCCTCCAGTGCACCACTTCTGGTGACATGCCCCATAGTGCCACCAAAAAAGGTCCTCTATAGGCTCACTAGTCTACCAGTAGACAAGGTCCATCAGTAGAGTGGGATAGGGCACCAGTTTGGTTGCCCTATCCTGTTCTGTGCTATATCTTATGCAGATAGAGGGCTGCTTCATCCTTCACCAATGTGCAAAACAACGTGACTGAGACCCTTCTGTCTGTCAGGATGGTGTTGGTCTCCAGTTCATCGTGTTAGGCTGCCCATGGTGTGGACTTTAGCAACCATGATCTCTCACCATTGATCAAGCTGAGTGGGGTTGGTGCGAGCTTTCCCAGCCTTGAGTAAACATGAAATATTTTTCACTTTCAGTGCAATATCATCATTATGGGGCCCCATCTATCCATTAGAAAGAATGGAAGCAGAATCTAAGTCAGTGATGGTCAACCTATGACACGCGTGTCACAGGTGACACACCAAGCCCTTTTGGGTGACACACCTGGTCACCCTGGCACCTTCAACTTTCAATTGAAGATTTAGAAAACAAAATTCAGCAACAAAAGTTACTAATGTAAAGAACTGTTTTTGTTTTTAATAAAATACATATATCAAAAATATAACATTTTTACTAGAGCTACAAATATCACAAAATTATGGATATTTCTAGATATGACACAGCACCCGAGTTAAGCTAGGTTTTCTTGTGAATTTTGACACACCGAGCTCAAAAGTTTCACCATCACTGATCTAAGTGAATATAGCTTACATGCCATTTTATATTTTATCTTTTGGCTTCTTATTCATATATTCATTTAGGGCATTCACCTTCCTTCTGCCTACCTTGACTGAGGACAAGCCTCAGAGAGGGTTATATTTCTTCACTTCTTTACACACCATTTGCCTGCTGCTTTTTGAGCCCCATCTGTTACCTGAGATTCTGCTTTTGTAAATTTATAGTGGCATATTACTACTGAACAGACAATGTGTTTGCAGCCAAAGTCAACAAAAAGTACATTTTAGCATTGATGTATTTTTTTATACTAGCTTTCTTAACCAGAGTTTCTTAGGCATTATTTTTTTTAGCTTTGTTTTATTTAAGGGTTATTACCTTGCTTTAATCATTAATAAGTAGCAATGATCTCCTATTTATTTCAACACCCTTAGTCAGGTGTGCCAGCTGAAAACCTACAAGGCATTATTCATGAATGATTAGGTCATGCTGTTAATGTGATCAGATTGCACCAAAAAAAGTGTGTGGTGTTAAGAAAACGGCTCCCAACCTATGAGTTGGGACCTTTTAACTAAGGGTTTGGTTCACAGATGTGGAAGATCTTCCTGGGGAAAAGGGAGGAAACAAATGACAAGAATTAAAAGCATCAATCAATTATTTTTGTAATTAAGTGTGAAAACGTATTCCAATTAAATGAACAGCAAAAAATAATTCAATCAGATATAATCAACAGTAACCATTTAAAACACTATTTCGACTGTCTAAAATAAAGTTTCTGTAAATATGAGGTTAAGCCTGTGTTCATATACAGGCCCTCATCAAAACCCCATTTCCAAAGTGATTAAGAAATGGCTCAAAGGTGGTACCACAGGTGAGACCATCCACACGCCAGTCTGCCCCTTCTAGACAAGGAAATGTGGATTAGGTCTTCTCTGCACTTACCTCAGTTAATCTGTATTAACTAGAGCCATATTAGCTAGGTCCATATTAGATCTGCAGCAACTACAAGCAAAGGTATCTGCACTGGATGGGCTTTAGATTAGCAAATGTGTGCTAAAGAGGGCTAGCACAGATGGAAACCACATTTATCTGGTCTACGACTAATCTGGATGAAGGAGCCCTTATCTACTCTACTCCTGTGCAGACAATGAGTTCTTAGCAGTTCCTCGATCTGGATTGCTGTGCAGACGACATGTTCTTAGTAGCTCCTTAATCCTGACTAGCAAGTAAGGCCTTAGAAACAGAACAAGAACATGAGTGCCACGCACTACCATCCCTAATGTGCTTTTTGAGTCATGCTTTTGCTGTGTGTGGCAACATGACTCAGCAACATGACTGTTTAAGTCCAGCCATTTGCTCCCGCCGATTAAATCAAGACCAATAAAAGAGATGTGCAAGATTTTAAAATGCTTCCACAGAATTTATATAGGAAATGCTATTCATGGACATTATAATTCATGAATAAATTCTCAGATCTTGGCAGTCTCCATAGTCTTAAAGGCCACATGATCTCTGTCTCTTTGCCTATTGTGCTGAGACAGTCTACCACAGTTTCCCGCTAGGAAAGTGCACAAATATTTGTAACATTCAAAATTCATACAAATTTGTACAAACTCAGACATTCAAATTCGAATAGAATGTTGGCACATTCAAAGACTAACATTTGAAATCGAATTGAATGTCTTGATGCAATTCATATGACACTTCATATGGGATTTGTATGGGATCCATATGATATTAGTATGCATTCATATGGGATAAAGCAGTGGTCGGCAAACCCATTAGCCAAAAGTGCCAAATATCAACAAAACAACTGAAATTTCTTTTGAGAGCCGAATTTTTAAAACTTAAGCTATATAGGTAGGTACATTGTTATTAACTTAATTAGGGTACTCCTAAGATGGAAGACCCACACTCAAGGGGCCAAAGAGCATGCGACTCTCAAGCCATGGTTTGCCTACCCCTGGGATAGTGCATTTGTATCAAATACAAATCCTACCACATTCAAAAGGGATATGTTCAAACTAATACAAATTTTCTTGCATTCAATTCAATATGAATTTTAAAAAAACCATTCATGCACATCCCTATTTCCCACAAAGAAAGGCAGAAGAAGGGGAATGTAAGGATTCTAATGAAAATATCACACAACCAGTGGAGAATAAATAAACTATCAAAGTGGAGCTCTAACCTCAATCTTATTTCAATGAGAAGCCCTAACTATTAGCAGAAAGGGTGCTAATTAAAAATAAACTTTAAAACGTCACTTACACGTTTTATCTCTGGAGGCTTATCTCAAGAAAACAAATTGTAAACATTTCCTTAAGTTTTAGCCTCACCTAGTCAACCTTCCAGGAAAACGGTGAAATTAACTATTAATCCAATGCCCTTTTCACAGCCATTGAGTGCCACATCCATTGGTTAAATAAATTTGTTTGCAATTGTATGGAGCTTTGTATCACACTGTCAATACAGTATGTTTAGAGCATTTAGACACCACATATGGCATCTTATATAACTATATACAAAGCTTAAAGAACTGCAGCCTGGATGCCAGAAATCTGCCTAAGCACTGCACGGGTTTGAACAGGCTTCTATACTGCATGCACCCCACTGAAATGGGACATTCCTGGAGCACCTTTGGGGCCCAAAAAGCACATATCCCCATTTGGCCTACAGCCTGCCCCCCATGGCATGAAATTTAACCTTAGAACACAACTACAAGACAAACTGCAATAAAGAACTCTGAGCGCAATTTTGCCATCATTCAGCAATTCTGCTGCCATGCAGAGTGACATCCAGACGTAGCTGCAGGCAGAAAATACCTTCTTCTGAGCTGGGATCACTGACATCTCTGAAAATGGGAGGCGCCTGCCATGCAACAGTGAGCTTTCTGCCTCTGAGCAGGAGTCCACACTGCCAAGTCCTAGGCAGCCTTTTCTATGTAGCAGCCATAGTTGCCTGAAACATTATTTTTTATTTTAAAGAGGGGGCTATCTTGTCCCCCAGTCCTTCCCCATGCCAAGAGAAAATTAGCTTCCTAAAGAACCAAGCATTTCCCTCTACCATTCCCAGATGCCACCACTTATTTGAGAATATTCTGTTCCATTAAGTCAGGTTATCACATGTTCCAAACTTGCGGGAGAAACAGGGAGGTGACCACTGGATTAACTAGAGAAGGTAAGATTGAAGTGAAACCTCTATGTTCATTGGCACATGTGGACATTCAACAGCAGTTTGCCTGAAATTGCAGCGTTTTAAGTCTATGATCGAAGGCAGGACCTGCACGATGTATTTATGGGCACCAAAAACGTGCAATGGGGGTTCTGTTGGTAACAGAGATGCATGGGGTTATATACGTTTGAGGAAAATAACTTTCCCAGACACAATCTCTCTAGGAGCTTGCAGGATAATTGGCTGGGGTCACAGACTGTTAGCTAGCATGAGGTTATGTGGAAAAGGAGAGTGGAAAAATACATTTTAAAAAAGTCATGTTCCAAAGAAAAAGCATAGTTACTTTATTAAAAACACAGTAAAAAGCACAGAGAGCAAAGAAAACTCAGACCACATTCCAGAACAGCTGACTGTCAAAGCTCAGTATAGCCAGGATATGAGGCATTAGTTACAATGTATCTACTATAACTGAGTGCTAAAAGGATTATTTCTGAATATTCTCTCTAGTTAAGCCAGAGGTGTCAAACTCAATTTTGCCGAGGGCCGGATTAAAAAAAAATACTGTGAGGGCCAGGGGGGGTGGCCGGGGGCGTGACCGGGGGCGTGACCAGGGCACAGAGGAGGGGCTGGGGCGTGGCTGGGGGCATGGCTGGGGGCATGGCTAGGGTACAGAGGATGGGCTGGGGGCGTGGCCGGGGCGTGGCCGGGGCGTGGCTAGGGCACTGAGGTGGGGCTGGCTGTCCATGGCAGCGCCCGCGCACTCGGGAAGTGGAGGGTCTCACCGCGCGCTCGCTTGCCCTCGCCTTGCCTCACCTCCTTCGCGCCCAAGGAGGACAGCGGCGGCGGCGGGTGGCGGCCGCGGGCCGTATTCATACAGTCCGTGGGCCGCATCCGGCCCGCGGGCCGTATCTTTGACATCCCTGAGTTAAGCAATGGCTGAGTACCTCTGTCATAGTGTTCTAAGCTACTGTACCTATTTTCAAGGTCTGTTAGCACTTACAAGTTGGAATAGTTCCATCTGCTTTCTGGTGAGTCACTATCCTGGTGCTCACATAGCCATCCCCATTCTTAATTAGCTGTGGGCAACTAAAATGTTATTCACAGCTTGACCAGGAACAGCTAGGTAACTCCTGAGCAGCAGCATTCACACCCTCTTCCACATTCAATGCTGCAAGTGGGTGTGGTGATCCGGCTCCCAATAGCTATGGTAACATTCAAGCACATGCTAAAGGTTGCCATGGCCATCACCATGTCAATCTATCCTGACAGGTGTTCAAGACAGGAACTTGTGTCCTGCAAAAATCGCATCTCCACTGGTGATTGGGCCAGAAATGGGTTGGCACAATCACTATAAGGTATTTTCTGCTGCTCTGAGTGGAGACATGAGGCCTTTTTGCGCAAGGGGTTTTTGAACGCATGGAGAGGATGCTGGGACGCAGCATTTGCTCTTGCAGGTGGCAGGATCCATTCCAGGCCACCCGCAAGCGTCCCAACTTGCCCTCCATGCGTTCGAGTTTCAGAGCACTAAAAAGTGCTCTGAAACCATCTCCGCCCATTCCTAACTGTTTCAGAGAGAAAGCATTCACAAGCTCTCTCTCTGTGACAGCTCGGCCCCTCCCCCGGGCTGCTCCCATTGACTCCTATGGACCCAGTGTGGGCAGCCTGGGTGCCTTCTTTCCCTGGTTCCTGCTCGCTCCCGAACCCCAGATCGGGCTCCGGGGGTGGGCAGGAACGCCAGCCAAAAGCCCCCAACCCATCCCCAGGGTCGCACGTGTGTGTGAATTCCGCTTACCTTCTCCTGCTGGCCCGATTCTGGGAAGACTAGGCCAGGCTGTTCTGAGCATGCTCGAGGGGGCGGCCCCTCATTGGCTGGGCACCCGCACATGCTCAGATGGCCAGTTGAGACCAGGCAAGTGCCCAGCCCAATCTGGGGTTCGGGAGCGAACAGGAACGCAGGGAAAGAAGGCACCCGGGCTGCCCACACTGGGCCCATAGGAGCCAATGGGAGCAGCCCGGGGGAAGGTCTTCCCCCCCAAAACGGTTGAGAACACTTTTCCGTTTGCACTGGGTGGTAAGGGAATTGCTCTCAAAGCATTCCTTACCTGCCCTCGTGCGAACAGGAAAGTGTTCTCAACCTGTTTGAGGGGAAGTGTTCCCAGGCGTCTTCGCCTTGGTGCGAAAACGCCTATGGTGGCAGTAGGCACACTACTGGATACTTAAGCCTTGTCTTCATGGCAACCCTTATTTCACTTTCCCTAAACCGAGATAACAGAACCAGATGCAAACGCGAATTTGCCTGTTCCCATTACTTTCAGCTTAATTGCGTTCAACCCGGGTTCTGAGGACGTACGTGACTCGAGGGGGGACTCCAGTGGCTACCTTTTAAAAGCCAGTTTTCGGGGCTGCCCTGTCCTCTTCCTCCTGGCGTGAACGCGCCACCCATAACAGACCCCTTCACGGAGCCTAGCTGGGTGGCTGCCTTGCCTGGATGGAGGAAAATCTGCAGCAGGCAGACAGCGATTTTTCCCCCTCCTCTCCTGATTGGTTAGGGTGCGCAGCAGCAAATAAACATTCACACATCTCTCCAAATGGCAGCTGCTTTTCTTTCTTTCCCTTTTAAGAAGGCCAGCACTTTCAATAGCAAGATGTTATCAGGCGTGAATTGCTTGTTTGCTACAGTGAATTGCTATTCGGGCTGCTGCTGCGTTTACAGCTTGCTTTGGAAGCAAGCTATTAGGGGAGGGAAACTCTCATCCCTTAACACGGAAGAGTTCCCACAGTAAAAAATGTAAAACGTTTCAAGCGCACAAACCGGAGTGAGACCTGTTGAAATGAAGATTAACATTTACAACGCTTTGGGGCGATTTAACACGCGGAAATCGTGTTAAGCCAAACTGCCGTCTGGACTGCGAGGATTCAAAACGTTTTGAATTCGAAATAAGGGTGCCGTGAAGACACACTCTTAGCCTATTAAGTGAGGTGTGGTCTGAACTGTGTCCTTGGTGCAGAAGAAGCAGGAAAGAAATGTGGTTAAAGGTTTCACTTTTGCTCATACAAACTGTTTGTCAGACTTCCTACAGTGCACAAGGACTTGGTTCACATGGATGAAAATGCACTGCTAACTCCCCTCTATGATAAGTAAGCACATTTCAACTCAACTCATAGTTCATTAGAATTCATTGGTAGATGTACATTGGTGTACTTAGGTGAAATCTGTTATCTTTATGCATCACAACATTTATTTCTGGTGCCCTTAGCCAACCAGAAATCCCATGTCCTCATCCTCATCCATAGATGGCTGCTGCTAAGTACTCAGCATAAATGTCATGTGTTTATGATAGCAGATGAAGCTTGGCTACCAGTGTTTTTTTGGGTGTTCTGGAAAAGAAAAAGCCATAGTGCAATGATAATGAATCGGAAGACTATTAACTAGCTGTTCCTTAATGGTCTTCAAAATCATCCAACTATGGAATCTATGGCCCTTTCCGCACTAGGCCTTATTTCAGATTATATCTCAGGATGGGGACCAACCATCTGCATGCTGGTGCAGACTATGGTAGGCCCTGGCATGGCCTATCATAGATAGGACCAGCATGAAGATGGCTGGTCCCTATCCTGAGATATAATCCCGATTAAGGCCCAGTGTGGAAAGGGCCTATCTCATACTATCTAAAGGTAGGGGTGATGATTCTTTTTTCTATGAAATCTAATGCATATGCACAACAGTAAAGACAGTGAAATTGTGGTTATGCAAAGTCAAACTGTGTGTGTCAAAGTGAGAAGAATTCAGGTCCATCCATATTTTTAAATATTATGTTCACAGCCAGGTATATGTCCAGTTGATAAACATGCACACCAGTCTTTCTTCTTCAGCTAAGCAAGACTTTCAATCCTACAGGTAATAGCAGATTCCTTTTTCCATCAGACGTGGCCAAAATAAATGCAGTGATTATGGGGCCACAGCAGACAATATCAGGTTTCTTATGCCCTAGCTGGTTGGCTCAAAAGGGATGGTGCAGGAAACACTGATGGCTGATTGGATGATCAGGACTTTCCACCTACCAATAGTAATCTTCAGGGATGTAGAGATAAAGGCAAATGGAGCAAGCTGTACTTCATTTGGGCATCATCCACACAAACTTCTGTGTCCAGTAAAATACCTCAAGGAATACAAATGGTTCATCTCTTTTCAGAAACAGACCTATCTTTTTATCCCAACGAAAAGAGTGCATTCCAAAATCAAAACTAAACACAGTGGAGTTCCATCTCCGTTCTTTCCTTAAGCTTGCTGCCAAACAAAGGAAGGAACAGATGATGAAAAATAGGGTGAGTTGGGGGTCTTCTTTGATCAATTTTGTATCCATCTCTAGCAAAACACTGGACTGTTAACATAGCTCAAAGGGTATGCCTCACACCTTCAGGACAAGTCGCTTCAGTATTCACACAGCTGACCTCTGCAGCATACTTGACATTGTTTTAGTCAAGCCTTTCTGGCGGAGATCCATAAACAGCCAATTTAGTGAACATGAAGAGGGTTTCTTTTGGCACCTCAGGCTAAAATTCAGGCTAGGTTTCCCCCCCCCCTTTTTCTAATTTAGGTCATAAAACACTTTTCTAGCTTATGCTTTTAAGAGCTGTGGACAGTGATTTCTGCTTCCCTTCTGACTTGATGAGATCAGGCTGTTTCAGTTGACTAGCAAAAGAAACAGTGCCTGCCTTCCTTCCTTCCTTCTTTCCTTCCTTCCTTTATACAGCTATCCTGCCAAAAATTGATGAAGCAGCTAAACCTCATTTCTGCAGTTATTTGAGCAGTCCCAGTATGGGGTGGTCCACCTCCTATCAGAATATGCAATATCTTCCAAGCTGGGGTGAATTGCTCCTTTGCAGAATAAGGCTGTCTGCACTGAGATGGCATGTTCAATGCACCTGTTCCAAAGTTCATGCCAGTTTTGGAGCTTCCACAAGGTTTTAATACTTCCATATTTTACAATCATGGGTGGCTAATATGTGGCTCTCCTGTCACTGCTGAACAGCCAGTGCAGCTAGTGATAAAGAATAACAAGAGTTGCAATTTGGAGGTATCTAAATGGCCAAATAATCAGTCACGTCTGTTTTAAATCATCAATATCAGCTGGACACATGAGCTTCATGAATAACATAAATGAACTTTTTAAAAAAGAAAGGGGAAAGAAAAAAAGGGGGGTGGGAGAAGATAGGGGTTGCTTCCAAATGGGAGAAATAACTTCACAGGGACTGTGGAGCAGCCTTCTAAGTGCCAGACAGGTTTTCAATGCTCCGCAGTCCCTGCAAATTAAAGGCTATTTCTGTGAAGTAAAAACCTCCTGCTTACATTGGCCTCAGCTGCAGAGTTTCCCTTCTCTCTGCATTTTCCCAGGTATTTCAGTGAGATCTCAGAAGATCTCAGAAGAGTTCACCCTCATCCAGGAAGAATCAGGCCTCTCAGAGCGGGACGGGCCAGCCATATGGTCAGAAGTGCCCTCCCTGCTGCTTTGAAGTATTGAGAGAATGTGGGGAAGTTCTGTTTTCCCTGCAAAGCTCCTATACTTCAGAGTAAAGTAAGCTCTGCATTTTTAATTTATGTCTGGAGGCATCCAGAGACTTTTAAAAAACACATATCATAATAAGCAGAAATCCAGCAAAGGCAGCTTTGCTCTCAACGGGTACTTTCATGAGAGGAAAGTGTCTTTGCTCCTGCAAAGAGCACAGAGCACCCTGTGATTTCCATGAGATTACCCTTTTATCCTGTGAACTACACTCATTTGGGTTGAAAATCAAAATAGCCATGAGAATTGGCCCTGACAGTCCAAGAGAAGCTCACGGACGAATGCAGGGCTAATGTAAATGTGTATTTTATGATCATGCTCAATGCTGAAATATTTCATCCTCAAAAGGCTAGGCTTTAAATAGAATAGGAAAAAAAGAACAGAAAAAGGCTTTTTAAGGGTGTTTATTTATAAAGGATCACCCCAACTTATTTTAAAAACTGTTTCATACAGTTTTTAAAATAAGCACCTAAATCCTCCTATCCTGCTTCTCTTCCTCCTTGTCACCTTCTGTGCTCACCTGCCATCAGCATCCTATGCAAAGGCTGTGATAGTCTGGATCACACCTTCAGTTGGCTCCTTCATCACTGCACAGAGTGTTAGTGATGGAGGAGGCAAATTAGTGTGGGTAATTTCACCTCATCCAGATAACCTTCAAACTAAAAATGGTGGTCCTCCGTGGGCATTTCCATCCTGATCATTAACTGGCAGGGTCGGAATCCTCTCAGCTGCAGAACGTGTTCCACAATGTGAGGTTTTCAGAGACTGGGAGCTGCCACTCTGTAATCTGTGCACTTCCTACCCGCTACAGTAAAACTGGTGCCTCCCTATTGTTGAGACAGCCATTTTGATGGCCAAAGCTGCATCCAGACTTGTTTATATTGCACAGTGGAATGTGCAATCTTGATTGAAGCATTACATTATCCGTTGCTACTGTGCACATACCTTAATGCTGATTTAACGAGACTCGCTGTACAGTATAAAGAAGATTGAAATCTTCCAACCAGTCCAGGCAGAACAGCGAGAAGAGATGAATGAGAGCAGGAAGAGCGGCTCAATTTTGATTGGCTGCCTCATCCCATGTGACCGTGTGAACCAACTCAGCTCTCGCGGCTTCCGAGGAGGAAGCTATGGAGCTGCTTTTTAGTCAGGATGGCTGGTTGTTGCTTCACACAGGTAAGCTGCGCTTTTTTAAACTGTGGATTTATGGACGCAGCCCATTTGAAATGGCCTCACTTGTTACCAGAGTCATCTTGTTGACTTGCTTGTAGAGGGTTTTGTGTAATATTTCATTTAAACATACTTCAGGAGGCCATTGGCAGCCTTCACTATTCCTAACTAGTTCTACATTTAGCTTACATAGAAGTGGGAAAAAATTTAAGATGTTTAAAGAAAGAATTCCCAAAAAGTCAATGGCCATTTAACCAAAGTAGGCCTTTCTCAGTTGTGATTAGAGTAAGAAGTCTTACTCTACATGAAACTACTGAGATATTTTCATTAATGTTTAAACAATTCTCAACAGAAATAACATTTCTAGCCCCACTGTAAAGGCAGCTACATGCTTTTGTTACCATCTACTGTTCAGCCTTCTACCATTTGGCTCCTAAGGCCCTTTTGTAGTTTGAGGCTTACAAGGTTCAGCGTTGGTTGAATTGTTCCCCTGAGCAAAAGATGCTGCATGTCAGTTAATGGCTAGGAGAAATCTGGGGTTAAAATAATAACGGTGAAGATGAAGGACTCCACGGGTCACGAAGCTGGAACATGGCTTACATTTCCAAGCTGTCCAGCTCGACGGTAAATAGAACTTTTTTGCTGCACACCTCTGATCACACAGAGCTGCTCCCCCTAACCTCTCAGGAAGCTGTATGAAGCTTTTTCGCAGTCCATAATTTAAATGATCCCATTGGGGGGGCGTGAGTGCTCGAGAAGGGCAGAAAGAAAGAGCGTGCCCCTGCTGCCCTGCCGCTAAACGGGGAAGAGATTAGGCCCGTTGGTCCAAACCCTGAGCAGCACGATAGGGAAGATAACTCAGCAGTGAGCCTACCCTTGAAATGATTTCTTCTCCTCTCCCCCCCCCCCCCCGCTCTTTTTAAAACAAAGTTGCAGCAGTTAAAAGGAATGTTTTCCTTGACAGCACCCCTACTAACTGGGATTAACTTCAAGGCTCCAAAGTGGGAACAGTTCCAGAGTGACCAGTAAGCAAGACAATAGACAATGCTGCTTTCTTTAATCTAAGGCCTGTTGAAACAGCCCCTTGACAGGTGATGGATTAGCAGAAACATACACAACTTCCTAATGTCTTCATAGAAACACTGTGTGGTTTATCTTCAGGCACACTGTGGCTATTATTTTGCCTCTTGCAGAGCCTGTTTTTCTTAATCCTACTCTTTTCCTCTTGCTGCCGATTTCTGCTCCTCGGTTTATCCTTCCCTCTCTCTCTCTCTCTCCCTCTCTTGCTCTCCAAGGCTGCCAGAATCTTCTTAATCAGCATCTACCCGGCTGCTGTCACAGCAGGAAAATGGATAGGATCTGCGTTGCAGATGAATCGCCAGAAAGCCAGATTAGCTGCTGAAGGCTGAGTTGCAGGCAGGGGCATCCTCCTTTGAGAAGGCCGCCGTTCTCTGCACTTTTCTTTGTCTCTGTATTTGTGTGTGTGAGAGAGAGAGTGTATGCGCGGTCGGATGCTGTCAGCTGTCGGTGCCAGGCAGCTTTGCTGACAGATGGTGCCGTTTTATCCTCACAGAGCAGGCACAGCGGAGGCCAATAAAAAGAGACTGTTGTTGGGTTGGTAATCGGCATGTCTGCTGGACAAAAGGCTATGAAAGGAAGAAAAAGCCATTTCACCCAGAGCCCTGCAAAACATGTCTTGTCTGTGCCAGCCTGTTTTAGGCTACCCTGAAAGGAGGTTGCCTGGTTGTATGTATGTGTGTGTGTGTGAGAGAGCATGCAAGTGTAAGAAACACGAGGGCATAGATTTGCCATGGTCATAACCTAATGACTTGCATGGATTTCTCTATTCCTGGGGAGGTTTGGCCGAGAGAAAGCACAATGGAATAAGCTGAGCAGGGATTTAAGGCCAGCATTTCTGTGCCTGTAATTGCTAAAACACAAAGGGCCTTGCCACGCTTTCTGGCGGACCAGACTATGGATCACTTCTGGGTCTCTTTGACTGGCACTTTAGAGTGGACCAGAGAACACCCCCCCCCCTCAATTCTTAGTATGCTTCATCTGCACATGGCGGAGTGTAGACTAGACCAGGATGCCCACAATGAAGTTGTGGCCCAGTCTGCTTGCAGGCTTCTTTTCCAAAGTCTACTGGCATACTAGGGGGTAGTATACCTGACCACAGAGGTGTGCGGATGGTACATCTCAATGGTCCGGTATGCCATGGGGGACCCATCCAGTGTCACAAGGTGCACTGAAATGGGCCTCCTGGGAGCTCCAGAAGTTAAGGACTTTTATTCTCAGCCATATGGAGGCCACTGGGTCTGAAGCTAGAATGAAATTTGGAGTCAGCGCAAGGGCTGGTGTGGAACAGGCCACCCCAATGCAGACAGCCCCTGTGCAAGTATAGATAAGGTAAGTGCAAATCCAGCCATAATCTGTTTTTCTGACACATTGAAGGAAAACATTATTGTTACTAGAGCAGCAGCCAGTGACTTTGAGATCTTTTAAAAATGTAAAAGCTGTGTGCTAGGGATGTGCATATTATTGTTTGTATTCAGTTCGTATTGAATCGAATGCAAGAAAATTCATATTTATTTGAATAGATCCCCTTCGAGTGCAGTAGGATTTGAATTCAATACGAATATTCAGTCTCATACGAATCCCATACGAATGCATACAAATACCCTATGAAGCTTCATATGAATGTATTGAAACATTAGATTCAAATTCAAATGTCTGAATCTGGCCACATTCATATGAATTTTGAATGTTGCAAATATTTGTGCACATCCCTACTGTGTGCCAATGGGCAAACCTTCCGTGATTTGGGCACCTCAGGCAACTAAGACCTCAATTTATCTCAATTCCTGCCATACAAAAATAATTAGAGAATGGCCTGGTTCAAATGCTTAAGTAGTGTTCTTTTCAGTGCTTCCTCCAACGATCTATTCTAGCTTGACTGGATTTAGATGGAACTGAAAAGCCAAGGAAGAAACAAAGGCTGCAATTCACACCTGTTTTAATTCAGCTTCAGTTCACTTTCAGAGTGAGAGAAAACATCAGCAAAATGAGAAGCTGGTTTCTTTTGGCATTATTTAACTCAGGAAATTCACCCACAGGACAGATAATGTGGAAAGAAAATGACTGGCCACTTTGCTGCTCTGTTATCTCACTCTGAAGGTTGACTGAAGTTGGATTAAAATTAGGTATGAATGAAGCCAGACTTTCACACAGGGACTGCTTGAGTAAAAAGTAATTTAATAAGCACCTATTAAAGTGAAGGCACTTCACAAATATAAAAGTGGAACTCATTCCAAAGGAGAAATGTCCACACTGAGAAGATCCAAATACAAGCCATCATAAGATGACGTTTTTATTTTATTTTAATTTATTTACATTTATATCCCACCCTATACCCTAGGGTCTCAGGGCGGGTAGCAGCATATTTAAAAGACAAAAATACCTAAAACAAAACCATATATAAAAACAGTATAAGACAATAATATGTGCAGTAGGGAAAAACTGTGCCACACTTAGCCAAAGGCCAGAGCAAAGAGGTGCGTCTTTACCCCCTTCCTGAATGAATACAGTGAGGGGGCCTGATGCACCTCGAGAGGGAGGCTATTCCACAGCCTGGGGGCCATTACTGAGAAGGCCCTCTCTTGAGTGCCCACCCATCTTACTATAGAGGGTGGTGGAACAACGAGAAGGGCCTCCCCCCACCCAGATCTTAGGGCACGGGCAGGTTGATATGGGAGGAGGCTGTATGGTTCCTGTACATTTCTAAAATGTGTGTGGGAAAAAAGTGGAGCTATGGGGACCTCATTCGCATATCATGAATACTTCCTGGAAGCTACATAGCCACATCTTAGGCAGGGCTGAGCACTGCTGCCAGTGTTGTGCCACGTGATGTGGTCAGAACAAGCTATGCTTGATCCAGGACAGGTGCCAAACAAGGTACTGTAAGTGTGGAAACATCCTAAGTTGTACTCAGCTTTTGACCACCCTCAAGAATAAAGAGAACAAAACAGCCAAGTGACAAGCTGTTTTCTGAAAAGTAGATAAAATCTAGTTGGACAGTGTTTTTATCCCTAAAATGGGTGTTTTTGGTATGACGCTCAAATGCATTTTTGGGAAGCTGGACCTTGAATATAAACAAAAGAACCCCACCCTCACCCCCAGCCAGTGAGTGACCAAACAGGGTGGCCAATTACACTGCATTGCAGTAGTGGGTGGGAGGAAATGGGCTGGGTTACTTGGAATGAATTGAGCTGGAATATACAATATACGTGCTGGAAAGAGAGGAGAGAACAGAGGGCTGGAGGTCATCTAACAACTACAAATGTGCATATCTCTGAAACGGACCAAGCAGTTTCCTTGACTCAAAGCGCTTTAGGAATTTTGTGTGCCTCTGGACCCTGAGGCTGAATTTCTCCTTTAAACTTTTAGGAATGCAGGCCTTCTATGTAGATACAGCCAGGTCTGTATCCCTGTTTTCAATTATGTGGAGAAACAGACTCATTTGTCGTTTCCAACAAAGATGCCTCTTTGTCTGTATAGGATGAACAGAATGAAGCAGACCATGTTTGCTAAGGTGATAAATGGAGTGTTTCATATACTTCCTCCCTAAGCAGGAGCTCAAAGAGGCCACACTGCTCTGAATGTGACTCCAGAGAAGGCAGCAGCCAGCAGCAGCCAGTTAGGTCACTGTTCACATGTCCAGTCAAATGCTAACAGCTGCAAAGGCAGGTGAAGAGCATATCTGGTGTGCTAGCTAGCAGCTGATGTCACTGGGCTCCAGCCAGACAATTACAATTTATGTGTGCTGGTCTGTGCTTTCCCTGGTTCTGTGTGTTGTTCCTGTTCCAAAGCTGAACCAGTTGACACAATGCCTTTTATTCCGTGTGCATCTGTGAGTGCCTACAAACTTTAGCAGCAGATGAGAAGATCCCAAACAGCTGGGACTGGAAGCCTGAAAGAAACTGGAACTTTTTGTTCAATAGAAAACTGGGCCTAGCAGAAGCAAATACAAAGTACGAACTAGAGCATTATTATAACTCATTGGCTGAACTTCTTTTTCATGTGCAAGAAGTTCCAGTTCGATCCCCAGAAAAAGGTAATGGGAAAGCACTTCCGTATCATTGATAATAGAGATGTGCAGTATTTCTCCCTCCCCCCCCCCCCAAATTTGCTTCACATCAAAGTGAATGAGACAGAACTTTGCATTTGTGTGAATGGAGCCACTTTGAATGTGCTAGGCTTTGACTTCGTTTCAAATGCTGCCTCCGCCAATTGCACCTCCAAACCCGCTCTGAATCCACTCCAAAGCTTCAAACAAAGGCACGTTGCATGCAAAGGTCAGTCTTTGAATACAGCCAATATTCAATTTGAATGCAAAGTTTGAATATTTTTCACCTGTCCCTAATTGGTAGCAAAATTCCACACAGGTACTTAAAACAGAACTGGGCAAGGGACCCACATCCCAAACTGGTTCAGGCTCATGGGAGCTGCAGCCCAGCAATATTTGGAATTCCATAGTTTAGGTCCCCCTGCCTTAATGAATTTTTGTGTGTTTCCGCACTGTCTGCAGAAACCGGATTGAACATACGTTTAACACCCATGTAAAACACTTAACTACTTCACTTCCGCACTGGAGACCTCTTTCTGGACCCTTGGAGGCAGTCGCTTCCACATTTCAGCACGTGAGATCCATTTCTAAAATGGGTCTCACCACCAAAAACTGGATTAAAATGAAGACCTAAAAAATTAGGTCTTCAATCCATCCCTTCGCCTGGATCCGTGTGGAAGCAGGACGCTTCTGCACATGGCCAAGCAAAGGGACAGATGTCCCTGTGGCCGCCATCTTGGGGAGGACAGAAGCAGGCCAGTTTGCCTCCTTCCGCCCTCCCCTGTGTGTTGCACGCTGCTGGAAATGCACAGTGACTGGCAGCTGCATGCTCCAGTCCCACGGCTCTGGGGGTGGTGACAGCGGCACGGGAATCCGGCTGACTTTTGGAATGGGTGCTGCGACCATCCGTCCTGCCGGATCTGGCCTCCCCATGCATGGCGGATGCATGAGGGCCCTTCGGATCCATCCCTATTTGGGACGGATCTTCCAGAGGACGGCTCGCTGAAAAACGGATCTTCTTTGATCCTTTTCTCGGAAGCAAATGCAGAAGCACCCTTTGTCCTACTTTGCAGGAAAAGAAAAGCTAGAGAGCTGTAATATAGTTAGATCACCAAGTGGGGCCTTGTTAATTCCAAAGGGTGTGTCCACACAATGAGAAGAAAAACCATCTCTTTTAAGAGACCCTGATACTACCCTGCAGCAGACCAAAAAGAACGCCAGAATAGCATGACAGGCAACATTCAGGAATTTGCTACTCTGGCTCCTTTGTTTTGTTATTTTTGCCCAAGCAGCCACCCTGACAGGTGAACTATCCATTGCTGTGTCATAATCTTAATGGTGCTGGCATTTGTTGCAACCTGTAGTGACACAGCAATGGATTGTTCACCTGTGAGGGTGGCTGCTCGGGCAAAAATAACAAAACAAAGGGAGCCAGAGCAGCAAATTCCTTGCATTTTATTAAACCAAGCCTTTCAGTTGGATAAATTAACCACAGTCTAATACACCATCAGGCCTATCAGCTAGTCCCAGCAGGAGGCCAGCGGGATTCTACCATTTCAGTCATGTCTGGAGGCACCCTGAATGCCAAATTATAGTTGAATGAAGCTGGGTCTTTTCAGTGGTGGTACTTTCCTGTTACTAATTTTTTAATATTAACTGATGGACTTGTATTATTTTATAAAGCATCTCTAATAAACCACACCCACCCACTTCCTTGATGGTGAAACAAATACTCACTTCTCAATTGTATACACCATCACACAAAAATATTTATATGGGACAAAACTAAAATATGGAGGTTGGGGTTTCCCAATATAAAAACATATTTTGATGCATTTTGGATTACACAGGCAGTCCATGGGTTCTTGTGTAAAAGTATAGTTTGAGTGCAATTGAAAAAAAAAATCAATATAAAATATATCCCTTTGTTTAGATAATTAATGAAGAAAGATCTAATTTCTCCAAACCCTTTGGTGAAAATATTTTTGGAATCATGGAGATGGCAAAAACCTCAAATCCCTTCAGTCTCAACAATGACTAGCATTTCAAATCACTCTATGTGGAACTCACAACTACCACTGAGGGTTTTCACATGGGTGGAGAATAAAGGATTTAAACAGATAAACTATTATGATGATAGTTTGTTAGCCTGTGGTTACCCGCCCAGATACCTTTGGGTGTGGGGCGGGATAGAAATGTAAATAATAAATAAATAAATAAATAATGCAAGCAGTAAGGGAAGAAACCTTATGGAGAATATGGATGTAGCCTAAATATTTGATATGCCTCATTACTTTTAATTATTTTTTTAATAATTTGGTAGTTAAAAATGCAGCAATGAGGAAATTAAGAGAATCTGGAAAAAAAATCTAAGTGTTCCTTATGTCTAAGTGAGAACCTAAGAGGGTTAACTTTGGAAATATACAGTATGATCTATTGCTATCATTTAAACTTGATACACTGCAAGGATTAAAATTACAATGGGAACATGAATTAAACATAACAAATGCAGTAACTAGAAACAAATGATGGGATCACTTTTGAAATGGACAAGTAACCCTCAAATTAGAGAGCTGTACTCCAAAATAATATACAGATGGTTTTTAATGCCAAGGCCATGGTGACACCTTCAGTTAAACCTTCTTCAGTCCATCTTCTGATTGGAATGCTCACACCATTTCATTTCTATCCATTTTATCTGAAGAAGAAGAGCTGGCTTTTCTACTCCACTTTTCTAACCCATTTAAGGGGACTCAAAGAGGTTCACAAAGCTTTGTATTCTTCTCCTCACAACAGACACCCTGTGAGGTAGGTGGAGCTGTGAGAGCCCGGAAGAGAGCTGTGACTAGCCTAATGTCACCCAGCTGGCTTCATGGAGGAGGGCAGAATCAAACCCAGTATTCTCAGATAAGAGTCTGGCTCCTTAACCACTAGACCAAACTGGCTCACCAAGGAAAGTCCAAATGGAGGGGTACATTATGGAGCAAGGCAGTCTAAACAAAAATGTCCATCTGCATTCAAAACTATAAACAAGAACTCAAAATTAGCTATCATTCATCCTTTCCCCTTTCCAACAAAAAGGTTCTTAATACTTAGTGAGGTCATTCCCTACCCCGTTCCTTCTGAAAAGCAGCAGCTATGTGATGATTTGATCTTCTCTCTGGCTAAGTTGCTCCCCAACACTCTCAGAGATGAGGAGTCTATAGTCCTCTTGATTTTTCTTCAGCTCCAAGTAGCACTGGATTTGGTCAAATGTCAAATTTGATACAAATGAGCTTTCCCCAAAAATATCAGATGGGCATTAGGTTCCTCAACCTTAGCATTACAGTAGAGGTCTGAACTTAGTCATTCAGGTGTTTGTTCCTTTGCAATTCCTGAACGACTTAGGACCAAGGGCAAAACAAGTTCTCATACAACGTATTCATGATATATACGCCCAATTGGACCTAGCAAGTATAGCTAGGTTGATGGCTACAAAATTTCTAGCCCTCCATAAAGGGAATACCCAGTTTGAAAAATATCTGACTATCCCCATTCCATTACCCTTAAGAAGTTTGTTTACTACGGCCAGATTCAACCAACTTGATATCATAATGCAAACAGGCCGTTCCTATAACATTCCAAGATGTGGGAGACTCTGTGTTTGGGGTGATCATTCAGTCGAAGATATGGAACATTTCTTTTATTGAATGCCAAGCATATACTGAACTTTGACATAGGTTTTTATACACAATAGTATGCAAATTTTGGTCCCAAATCAGAACTGAGCTTGTGCCATTACTTTTACTAGGACAAGAAAGATCTATTATAATAGCAGCTTCTTCATTTTAAAAGCTATTAAGAAAAGAGCACATTTCCTGAAAGCAGAACTCTGACTGTATACAGGTGGCTTCTGTTTTACTTGCTTTAACTGTATTGTACTTTGAAATGGTCATATGACTAGTCAAATAAATTTTAACTAACTTTCAGGTGTTCCTTCCTTACAAATAGAATGCTGGGAACTGTAGTTCAGGGATTTTTAGAGCAAGCACCTTAAGGAGAGTAACTATTAGCAAAATTAATACAAAAGTTCTTTATTTCTGTAGAGCAGCCACTATACTGCACTAAATTGTCCAGGCGGTATCACAGCAGCCTGCAGGGCCAGCGCTAAAGGTCTCTTCTCCTTCCTTCCTCTCTGAAGTCTCTTGAATTCCCATTTCACAGCCTGATTTGACTACATAAAGGGGTAAGGGAAGTTTATAGAACAGAGAGACCTAAAGAGTCCACGGTGTCAAACAGCGAGGTGACCTTAAAAGAAAAACATCGTCCTTTCGGTGTGGAGGAGAGAGAACAGGAAAGAAATTTAAATACCTCAACAAAACTAAGATTTTCTTGCAAGTCTGGTCGACTTACCCACCCATATCTGCTTTTGTGGTAACACATGGTTCATATGAATCTATATTTGAATCTGAATTTTAACCTACAAATAACTGGATACAGCTATGCAGTAGGAGGGAATTCCTCTAGGATGATGTCAAGTTTCTTAAAGAGTCAAATTAAAAATAGCACATAAAACCTGACCAGTCATCTTGGCTCAGAATCCAACCGACACATTTGGGAAACATTATCAGGTTTATCAGGGGGAAACGTATCACAGTAAATCTGCTTCTGTTTATATACCATTTTATTATTCATTTTTGACGTTTTCCTTTTTTCTTCAACCAGTTCCTTCTTTGCCCCCAGCAAATAAACATTAGCCAAAGATGAAGTGCAAAACAACAGTGAAAGATTTCATCCTTACTGGTCACCCCCACCCTCAAGAGTAATAAAGTCCACTTTGAAGTGTGTACAAATTGAAAAAGTTACCATTTAGGGGCTCTAGGCATCATGTGTGAGAGATATAATCAGCCGAGATGTAAAAAGGAAAAATGTGTTTGGGAAACGGCTGAGACAGAATAAAAGTGACACAGGATATCTTACACATCCCAAATTATGGGGTAGAACTCCCAGCCACATGCTGCTTTGGTAAAGGCAAGGATGCAACAGGCTACACACATGATCCAGGGGTACATTTTTTTTAAAAAAAAAATTAAAATAATTAGGGTTGTGTAAAACATTTTATTGTTAAAAATATTTCATTTATAAGTGGGCTGTTTTGAATATGCTACGCTGAGAACGCAGCAACAGCGTCACGAGAAGTAGCTTTGGCTATGGTCTGTACATTGGTTACTTATTCAGCTATGTTTGGATATTCCAGAAAAGAACATGGTTTATTCCAGAATATCTAAATATAGTGGAATAAGTAATCAACATCTGGGTGTAGCCTTTGTTGTAATATTTGGAATGCTTTTTCTTTGCTGGTTGGCTCTCTGGGACTGGTGATCTCCTTCATTTTTGATTGGTTAGTTATTGTAGCAATAAAATGTTATCTGGGTAACTGTGCTCCCAGGGCACATAAGAAGCAATCCCAAATTGTAAGTGTTTTTATGTATATTATAGTTTTTAATATATCCTGATTTGTAATCTGTTTTTTTAAAGGTTGTTACCCTCCCTGGGACCTTCAGGTATAGGGCAGGATAGAAATAGAAATAATAAATAAATAAAAATAAATAAATTTCCATTTTCTCTTGAGGACTTGGCAGTAAATAAAATCCATCATGCTTTACCACCCAACTTTCTTTGGTACTCCTTGGAATTACCTATGGTGTACAATGCTTCATGATTCCCACTGGGCCTCTGTTCCAATATGTCCTGTTCTAATCTGTGTTTATCTTTGCCATTGTTCATGATTACTTTTACTCAAAAGTAGCTTGTCCAAAGTTTCATGAGAACTTAGAATGTTGTATTATAATAAAGACATTTGTCTTCTGTTTCAACAGTCCTTGTCTATAGCAAGTGGAGCAATTCTCAATATCTGATTTAACTGTAATAGGTTTAACTGACAGAGTTCCATCAACAGGATGTGAAACAGTTTCTTAACTTATTGTCTAATTAATCTAACTTATTGCTTATATAATTTAAAGTTTGGATAGTTTATAATTTCAAATAGCATACATACATCTGAAATTTACACTAGTGCTATCTCTTACATATTATACTTGTTTAACATTTGTGATACAATTGTTTTCTTTCCCTTCCATGTTTGCAGTTAACAAGCAATATTGTCTTAAGAATTTATGTTGGAAAAATTGACCAAGATCCCATTCCTCATCACCTTCGGATACATTTGGTTTTAGGTGAAGGTGGGGTTGAACACGCATCCCGAGATAGATTTGCTTTTTGACCTCCTATTTTTACAGGCAATGAATTAAGGTCTGAAATATTCCATGAGGAGCTACAGGGTTGTTTTCTGTCTGCTACTCCAGGTGAAATAATTCAATCTGTTTGCATTCCCTCCTTTTCTACTTCAAGTAAATCAAATTTGTTTGGAGAAGCAATAAAAGCTCCCTTAAGGTATCTTTTATGTTTTCATCCTCTTTAGTCCAGAGGGCTACTCCTAGAATGTCTGTTCTAATTTTTCTTGGCAATTTAATTCGGTTTTAAACCAGGGTTTTTTAAATCAGCAGCAAGGTCTAGCTTTTTTGTGTTCCCACTCCTAGCTTATAATGCTGACTCACTCTCCATTCTTCAGTGCCCGGAAGAGGAGAAACCCCCTCTCCTCCCCTCAGCAGAAGCCCCTACCCAGGCAGTCAGCAATTGGACACCCTCATACCCTGACTTAATTGGGGTGGGCAATTCAAACCTCACCATCTATATGATCCTGCCCCAACATCAGATCATGGAGTCCTTTGGCAGCTTTTGTTCACTGCTTGTCCCCCCTCCCACCTTGTATCCACCACAACACAACTTCTTTCTCCTGTTATCAAGGCCGTAGAACATTAAACATCACTTTCTCTTTTTTCTTATAATGTGTTGGATTGTGACAGCAGATCAACATGAAATGGTAGGGAGTGAGGCAAAAGACATGGATGGCAGAGGCTACTGGGAAGGAAGGAGGAAGGTAGCAGGCAGCCTTTTACACAAAGCCAACGCACTGTGCAACTCCACAACAGAAGCTGCTAAAGTCTGTTCACCCCTGAAGCATGGTTCCCTCCACCCAAAAAGCTTGCCTTCCCATTTTAATAAAGAAAGTGGAGCATTTCTAAATCCAGCAGCGAGATCCCTTTTGATTTGAATATAGATAATCCATGTTTTGGGACCTTTAATCCTCAGAAACTGCAGATTCTTTTAAAACTTTGGGAACGGTGAGTGCTCAAAACAGTCTCAAAACTCATTATAATCTGTTTGGGAGCACACCTCTAGAGCCTTATTTAAGGAAGGAAAAATAGCGCTCTCCTTGTAAAATATTTTTACATACAAAATTTAAAATGCTCTGCCTTCAGAAAGTAGGTTTGCCAAAGACTCCCCAGACACTGCTTTGGGCCTGGTTCTGGCTTTCTGGACAAAGTAAAACATCTTCCATATGTCCATTTTTCTATTTTGTTTGTTAGTGATATTTCTGATCTTGTTTTCTTTGGTTTGGTTATGCTGACTGGACATTGGTTGCAATAAAAATTACTACCACTACTACTACCTATACAACAAAATGTCATTTGATACTATGGAGTAGTCCCATTTTAACATCTACTAAAGCACAAAACAACTGTAAATGTAAACAAAACAACTGTTCATGATCTACACATGTATGTCAATAATGTCATTGGCTTGATCAACGGTTGTGGGCAACAGACAAAACTTTTGAGTTCCACATCAAAGGATAGCCCTTGTCCTACAGCATCAAGAAACAAATAATTTGTATTTCACAGGCTCCTCTCTAGATTCAAGCTGCGCAGTGCTAAATTCTTTTGGGAGGTGTACCAAAAGAAAGTCATCTCTGCCCTAAGCAATTCAAAATAGTGCCCCAAAGCTCAGATCCCAGTTAATCTAGCATCATATAATTAAATGAGCATCCATGTGATCAGTACAAAGTACTTGGTTTTATTACAGCAAAAATAAAATGAAGCTGCCAGCTTGATCCATCTTACCTCCTCCTGCTCTTTATGTATTTATTCATTTGCGTTTTTATCCTGCCCTCTACCCAAGGGTCTTAGGGCGGGTTACAACACATAAAATGAACACATTAAAACCAATAATATATTAAAACCATATGTATCTAGATTTTCAAGAAGTAAAACACTCTGGCCAGCAAACCTATTTGAATTCTGACCATAGAGGCAAGTGGCCTGGATCAGTGCTGTTTGCCTGATGGCAATGGACAGACAGCATCTCAAGAGGGCTAGGAGTCACTGGGGTTCACATATTGGCGGTGCATTATGCACACTATTGAAAAGCGTCCATCAGTAGTCCTGAACACAGAACGTGTGCTTTGTTCTCAATCAGGCTCTCTGATCACACTGGCTTCTCATTCCACCTAATGAAGATGCAGTGGAATGGCAGAAGGCGTGACCTCACAGGTTCCCATCAGTGAGTGGATCTTTGAGACCCAGAAGCTTGCAACATGGCACTTATTCTGAATTAAGGGTCTGTGCAGAAAGGGCTTGAGACTCAGCATGTTGCAGCTGACTTTACAGACAGGAGTGCCATTGTGACCACCACGGCCAGCAGCCACCAATTACTAGGCCCCAGCCGGGCGTCCAATTTTCTTCAGTTCGGCCACTATAGCCACGGACTTCAAGTTCTCTTTTAAAGAGGTTTCTAGGCCTTTTTCTTCTTGAACCAAGCTCCAACACTTAGGTTTCACTGTTGCTGTCACGTTACTATGACAACTCTTTCCCCCTCAATTGTCTGAGCCAGAAACAGGCCTCAAGCAGAGTCTTTAAAACAAATGTAAATTTAACTTTAATGGTTTACACTTCTTAAGTCAGTTCAACTTTAACACAAGCAGTTCACTTTAACTTATTTTCTTAACTCAGGACCCTGCCTAATCCCTATCTGGATTCTCCTCAGGCCCCGGATCTGTACTGGCTAACTTCTACCTAAGTCTAGCCCCAGTCACAGAACAACAGCTCTGACAGGAAGGCCCTTTTTATAGCCTCTGCCAGGGTTCCATCCCTGCTGATTGGTTAGTTGCTCTCTGGGCTGCCCCCCCTTTCTTCAATATGCTAATTGAGCTGGGCTCAGCCCCTCCTCATCTGCTCTCTAACCTTCCTGGTCAGTGCCTTTTCCTTTTAGTACATTATATAACATAACCACATATGCAATAAAAGATACAACAGGTACATTAATCAGGCTTGGGCTCCACAGCCATATTCTTTATTTTTTTAAAAAAAAAAGTTATGTATTTTTGAGAAATCTTATAAACTAACCATTCCACAGCTGCCACAAATCACTCAGAAGATGTACAGTATTAAAAAATGAGATTGGAAAAATATTTTCTGTTTCCCTTAATTAAATAAATAACCATTGCTTCTTGGAAGGGTAAGTCTTGGGCTCTCTGACCAGCTTAGAACTAAAACTCTTTACAGTGGCCAACTGTTGAAAACAGTACTAAACAAATTGAACTGCGTTCTTGTAAGTAACTCAACTTGTGCACAATAAAACCATTTTCTGCCTACCATCTTACCACTTATTATTCTTCAGCACCTACACCGTCAGTGTGAAGAACAGCGTAAAAGCTCCATAAAATGCAAATAGTAAGAAAATGAATGCTATGAAAAATGTAAACTCCCTCTTGCTTCGGAGTACCAGAAGAGCTATTTGTGAAGTTATTATTGTGAGAAGACAGATATTGTGAAGCTTTAATGAAAATGTGGAATAACAACCAATTACATTGTACTTTAAATCAGGCATCCCCAGCCTCTTTGGGTTCATGGACACAGTTAACGTTCCAGCCATGTGCCCTAGGTATTACTCCTTCCAGTTGCCTTCTTCCTCCAAACCACCATCCTTCCACGAACAGAAAGAGTCAGATTCTCTGTTTTTCCATGGCAGCTGTATGAACCAGCACAATCAAAACAGATCCATGATGTTTAAAGCTTAAAAAATTTATAAAGATTGAAAAAGGGAGTTACAGTCATCCACCATATAACATGGTTTGCTCCAACATCATAAGTTAAACACAAGTTTCACCTTGTAATGTGACTCAAAGAACCTGATGTAACATGATTTGATCTCTGCAGGGCCACTGACCTATGCTGGCATTCTAGGCTTCCACAGTCCTCCAACCCCCTGGTTTTCTGTAAGAGGGAATTTCTTCCATAGCATAGTTGGTGGCCCCTGGAACCACCCCACAGCATTTCTAGACTCCCAATGATAAAAGAGGCAGTGAGGCTGGAGGCAAAGAGCTCAGAAATGTTGCAGGTGTCAAGAGAATCCTTCCAAGACATAATTTCCCCATTGGAAACATACTTGCACCAGCATTCTGGATTGTTCACTTGGAAGACCCATTTTAAGGTTAAATTGTTCTCTCTGACGGTCACTTTTAGCTCACTCATCCAGCAGTAAGCTGTTGAGCTGGAAATGTTGCGGCCATGGAATGGAAGCAGAGTGGGAACCAGAATACTGGATTTGAATGACCAAACCACAGTCACCGTTCCATCATGGTCACATCACTGGTGACCTGCTGACTCCCAGAGAAGAGGATTAAAAGAGAGTATTAGACAGCAACTTACCATGAAAACAGGGCTTACAAATTGATACCTTAGAGCTGTTCCAAGCACATCTCTACAGGACAAGCAACTGGTGACTCCAACTATAAGCTACTTTCTGTTACTAAACAGTAAATAATTTGAACATTACTTTGCAAAACAGCTCATAGAATATGGCTTCACATATGCCTTCTCAGTTTGTTTCCTTCCCATCAGTTTATACCACCATGCAGGGAAATACTTGGTCTGCTCTTTAATAATATGTATTCAAATACTGTTACAGCAAAAAGAGACTAGTGTATTTGCTTATTTAAACATACATCCATGAGTCAACGTTGTCTGTTATCTATGGCATGCTTGTTGCTGGGAACATCACATTCTCCAAACTGCTTGCAATAAAGGTCGGGTATGTGGCGTAACTTGACTGCAGCGGTCCAGTCTATTTTTTTTTTTTAAGAAAAAACCCTCAAATAACACATGCAACCAGTTCTTGGAATTCCCCCATGTGATTCTGTACTTCCTTAACCATCACCATGGCAGAACATTACCCACAGGATAATTCTAACCTCATTTTCCTGAGACCAAGAAACACAGAGTCCACCAGGATTCAGCTGAAATGGACTGGGATGCCCTGTTAGTCTTGAACCTATTTTTTCAAATATAGTAACTGAAAAAATAGAAGGTTGCTTATTATTTTATCTTACATTAAAATTGGAAAAAAAAAGACTTTTATCCCCTTCTAGGCTGGACTGTGAGCTTAAGAGTGCAAGAGGTTTCAAAAAGCTCAAAATGAGCACAAAATAACTGGGAATTCTTACTAAACACAAAAATATTATATATAAATCTACATATATTAAGAAGAATATCTCGAAGATCTCTTCCAACCAGCACTGCACAAAGAATGAGCTAGGCCTAGGATAAATCAAAACCTTTATCTCAATTTTCATGACAACCAAAAAAGTGGCACAAACACAAATTCTGACATAGATATTTAAAATTCCCCCAAATGAAGTCTCATCTTTATCATATGTACAGTACAGCTCTCTTAGGGAAAGCGAGGAGAGAAAAAAAAAGAAACCTCATACAGAACAAAACTATTAGCATGAGTAAGAGTGTATAAACCCAAGCAAAGATATCCACAAATTCACCAAGGCATCACTGGTCCCTCAAGCAACTCCACGTGTGGATCCAATTCTGATGTACCAAACTCAGGCTGTGTTGCTGCACACCCTTTGACTCCTTGCTTGCACCGCCACTTCCTGACACCCATATGGGGCTTGTCCAAGATTCTGGGTTGCTCTGAACATAGATGCCTTGGGTTGAGTTGTTACAGGAAACCACACTTCATTAACCATGAAGTACTGAAGTGAGTCTTGCCAGAAAGGTAGGGGAGGAGGTGCAATGCAGGGACAAAGCACAAAGGCAAACAGCTTTAAAAGACAAGATATATGTATCCCCAAGCGTTACACATAGGCATTTTTACCAGTTTAGAGTGTACCTGCGAAAAGGCACTCAGCAAACACAAATCTAAAAACACTTTTTAATAAAACAGATCAACTTGTGCACAATCAGTGCAAAACCTACTAAAAAAAGGTTCTTTCTTCCAGAAGACCCCCAAGACCTCACACAGCATTAGAATGGAATGCTAGTAGTGTGTCCCTAGTGTAAAGAGTAAGGTATTTGAGTCAGAGATTATCGAACTGGAACTCCTATTCAAACTGACCATTTGGCCATTGTGGGCTGGAGCTGATGGAAGCCAAAAGCCCAACAACCTTTGAAGACCAGAGATTCCCAGGAAGTTCCACACTAAGGATGATTCCACACTGGCCGTATACCAGACCAGCAACCATACTAGGAGCCTCCCAAATGGTGGTGGAGTCTAAGGGACATCCTGCCTGGCCCAGTATATCAGCCAGGATGGAATCACCCTAACATTTCCACAGGCACAGTTGAACTGGTGGAGTTAATCCTGCTAGCAAAAAGTAATTCCTGCACAAACCCTTATAAAAGCAGGCAAACAATAAACACACACACACAAAGCAAGGCACATATACAATTTTGTTGTTTATATATTCAAATTTAAGGTACCTTTTAAAACTCTTTAGATGAGAAGACGAGCACAGAAGCGGATGCTGTGCCTTGGAGAACCTGTCAGTCATGTTGTTCTCATCATCCACACATTGCAGTGACAGGGATAGAACCAGTTGTGTTGTGTTTTGTAAAATATACATATATAATAACACCACCACACACTATTAAATTATGTAAACAGACATTGTCTCTAAATAATACAAAAGTCCATTGGTCAAAAGGGACGGGGGACTACTGCAGCATCGCTCGGACTTGCTTTGAAGTAGATTCATCATTCAGGTGTTTCGTGGTGAATCTGGAAGTGACAAACAGCACAATCAACAGGCTATCCTTTCAGAGGAACTTACACCCAAACTTTTAGCTGCCTTGGCAAAGTAAGCACCTTCAGAGCAAAATCCTTGGGTGTGCTCCCCCCAAACTGTGACACTATACTTCATGGGCCTTCTTCCCAGGCTAAATGTAGAGAGCAGAGATGATGGAGCCACACCTGCCATTGAGGATGCGAGGCCAGAGACGGAGAGAACTGCAATTCAGTGGCATCCTGACGGCCACTGGTTCCTCGTCCCCGAAAGAAAGGACTGCAGCCTTCAGAGATCATTCTGGATCCCAGAAAGATTCAACAATGCAGATCACGCTACTGACAGAAGGAAAAATGGGAGTGGTGGATGGAACTGCCCTAATGGATCTAGTCTAGCAGACTATACCCATAATGGTCAATGAGAGCATGAAGATATGTGTAAAATGTGTAAGATATCTGTGCAATAACTTCCTTAAAGGTGCATTACCTCTTATACCAGTCATACAGCTATGAATATGAATGTCCACTGATGTTTACACATTCTTTATATAAAAATGGTTTGCTTAACCTTTACTTTATTTATTTATTAGTTGCATTTCTATCCCACCCTATACCCAAAGGTCTCAGGGTGGTTAACATTTAAAATCAGACATATATTAAAACAGCAGTATATATTAAAACAACAACAGTGTCTGTAAAGTAGGAAAAACAGTATATTCCCATTTAGTCAAAGGCCAGGGCAAAGAAATACGTCTTCACTGGCCTCCTAAACATATACAATGAAGGGGCCTGATGAACCTCAAGGGGTAGACTATTCCATAGCTTGGGGGCCATCACTGAGAAGGCTCTGTCCTTGGTGCCCAGTACTTTTAGTACTGAAGGTTGTGGGACATCAAGGAGGGCCTCCCCTCCAGATCTTAAGGCACGGCAGCTTGATATGGGAGAAGGTGTTCCTTTAGATATTTGGGCCCCAAGTCATTTAGGGCCTTATGAAAGGTTAGTTGATATATCAACTTCAATCTCAGCTCTTCTGAGGGTCCTCCGCTGTTCTTAGCTCTGTGTGTGCACACGTGCTTCATAGCCCTGCTTATGCTTCTCCAGCTGCCTTTCTTCCTTGGCATAATCCTTTTCTTCTGCTGCTACCTTGTAGCCTCACAGTTGCCAATCTTCAGATCCCTTTCCTTACAAGGTCTGTCTACCTACACCCTTGAGGGCAGCATATTGTTTCCACTGCTATCAACTTGGCCTGCTGCTCTGTGGAATCTGAAGAACGCCATTTTTAATTTTACTTCTCTTAGTGAAGGTGGGAAATCATACCAATGGACACAAAACAGTCAGACCATTAATTAAAGATGGGTAAAAAAATAATGGCTGGTACCTGAGGGCGTTCAAAAGGCCTTCAACGGTGTCTGGCGGCTCTTCCCTTAAAACCCTTATGCAACCCTTCATCTGTGAAAAAAGAAAATATACACAAAATAAGACTTTCATTTGACAGCAAGTTTCAAAATATGTAGGAGAGTACAGCACATAATGCAGTCAGAATTTGGGGACCTTTTTTGAATGCTGTTCAAAAAAGTATACTTGGTGAAGGAAATACTTCACAAGCCTCATGTAAAGAGCAGGTAGGACAATAATATGAGTAACAACCTAAGACTCTTTCTGGCCTGGGATTTATTCTGGATTATATCTTGGGAAGAGGGATCTGCCATCGGCATGTTGATGAAGATTACAGCAGACCACATCAGCAAAAACAGGATAAGATCTCAAATTTAACCCTTCAAATTTAAGACATCCCAACACGTGACCCTTTATATCATACTTTATGTGACGGATTTCAGACATTTCACAATAAAAGGATACTTCTCTTATAAATATATCTACATTATCATTTTGACTGGCCACCTCATAGTGTTCTCATAGCCCTAAATTTCCACCGAGAGACCTTAAACAGAGCCAAAAGCTTCATAATAGTATGCCAGGATTCCAATTCCCAGATCTGGCAAATATTTTTATCTGGATAAACAGAACAACACCCTACGCACCACCTGCCCTTGAGCCTTTGTATCCAACGTAAAGTGGAAGATTCCCAACACAGCTGTTTACTTGCAAACGCTGGTGGGCCAGCTTAACGTAAAGTATGAGAAGATGGAGTGAGTGAACAAAAAGCCACCAAGTGGTGGAAGTCACTGGTGCACCTTTGCTGCAAGAAATCCAAAGGGCATCACTGTTTGTGAAGGAGCCCAATTTGCATGTTGGGTGGGGCTGCAACACACACGTAGGGTGTTTTTCCACCACACTCCTTTAATCTGGATCTAAGACCCCATTGCCACACATGCGTGGAAACAGGCTCCCTTTAATCTGGATTTTCTGCCTGAAGACCCCATTGTAGACCCCATTAATGGGGTCTACAGAAAATCCAGATTAAAGGCCAGAAAATACCCATTTGATCCGGATTTCCCCAGCGGCAGTCGAAACAATCGGGTCCCAAATGGGTGCCGTGGTGGAAATGGGATCACCCAGCTCACACCCAAATGGGTCCTTAATGGGTGCAAAAATGGGTACTTTCTGACATTGGAAAAACACCCTTAGTGTTATCCCTTCTTAAATAAGAACATAAGAACATAAGAGAAGCCTTGCTGGATCAGGCCACAGCCCATCTACTCCAGCATCCTGTTGCACACAGTGGCCCACCAAATGCTCATGGGCATCTCAAGCAGAGACAAGGACAAACCTTCCCCTGCTCTCGAGTCCCAGCAGATGGCCTTAGAAGTGCCCCAGTTCCTCCCCCCCGCCAGCCTGAAGGATGCACCTAGGCATTTGTTCTAGTAGCCATTGATACATCTGTCATCCATAAATTTGTCTAACCCTGCCTTAAAGCCATCCAGACTGGTAGCTGTCACCACCTCTTCCGGCAGCACATTCCATAAGCCGATGACCCTCTGGGTGAAGAAATACTTCCCCCTGTCAGACCGTATTCTCCTACCCATCAGATTCATAGAGTGCCCCCTGGTTCTAGTGTTGTGGAGAAGGGGCCTGATGCACCTCCAGGGGGAGACAATTCCATAGCCTGGAGGCCACTACTGAGAAGGCTCTCTCCTGGGTGGCCACCCGCTTAGCTGCTGAAGGTGGTGGGACAACCAGGAGGGCCTCACCTCCACATCTTAAGACACAGGCAGGTCGAGATAGAATAACTTTGCAACACCTACAGATTTGTTGCTGGACCCAAGAGCCCCTTGTCATTCATTACTCTTACATCAATCTTTGAGGCCTTGGAGAAAGCACCCACGGGATGAACGTGGTCGTAGAGAATAATTACGCCAACCATCACTCTCATACAGAACATAAGAGTTTCTTCACTGGTGAACCTACTCCTGTATTCTCTGGAAGAAAAAAGGGTGGGAATTAATCACAAGTTTTATCCCAATAGGTTGATATTTTTTAATGAACATGATTTTCTGCTGACTAGATTAACACCTGCTGTGCTAAGGGTGTGACCAGAGGCCAGAGATCCAGTTCACAATTTTTCATGGAATGAATTTCTTTTTGTTTCTCTTTCTCTGTTTTATGTGTATTCCTCTATTTTTTGTTAATATAGTATTTTGTATTGCTGTTTTTCCTGTTCTTTGTTGTAAAACAACTTGAGCAGTTTTCTCTGGAAAAGCAGTAAACAAATAAATTGACAAGTTGATAAGATAAAATTTACTTTTGAAACAGCTCATGCATGCAGAATAATATTATTAAGGAAAATAATAATGAGCTCAAGGAAGTCAGTTTTGGGAAATGTTGGAGAATAAGGAAAGTGCAAAACAGAACATTTTACTATAGGGATGTGCACAAATATTCATACAATACGTTATTCATACAAGTTCATACAAATTTGGACATTCGTACATGAATTGAATGTTATAATATTTGTACATTAACATTTGTACAAATATGAATGTTTTGGAATATTCATATAAATGGTTTGGACATTCATTAAACTGGGGATATGAACTGGATATGTATCGGATATGTAAGCTTTCATATTGGATATGTATGATTTCCTGTTAAATATGTATTGGATGTGTATTCGTTCATATTGGATATTCACGCGAATCCATGCAAATACATTTGTATCAAATAGAATCCTGCCACATTCGAAGGGGATCTATTTGAACAAATACAAATTTTCTAACCGTCGATTCGTTGTGATCAAATGCCAAAAAAACCCATTTGGGCACATCCCTATTTTACTGAAAATAGGGAGAAAACAGGCAGAAAACAAAAATCAATGTGAAAATCCTATCCATGTTTCAGATGAGTTCCTTACACACTACTGCAAACAATAGAGGTGCAAACAATAGAAAGAGAAGCTGGAAGACAGTGCAAGGGAGACAAAGGGTGCCTCCAGACATCCTTAATACTTGCAGCTGCTGCTCTACCACAGTCTGAGAGGAAACAGGACGATAAACTGTCCAAGGCAGCAGCACAGCAGCAGGGAAACTCTGGCTGCTTCCGCACAGGGGCAAATAAATCCAGATCTCCTGTATCCGGATTCATTAAAACTGGCTCCCAGAGAAACTGGTTTTAATAACCCCAGATCCCTGGTAGATCCAGATTAATGGGGTAGATCTGCATCCAATAGATGCGGATCTACCCCTCACACCGTGCCCCCGCACACGCAGCGTGGATCTGGATTGGAGGCCGCACAGCACGCGCCTCTCATCCATGAACCAGGGCCCTCTCCCGGCCTGCCATGATTGGCTCCCTGGAGCCAAGCCTGGTGAGCTGGGGGAACCTTGCTGCTGCGGCTCGCCCTCGCCCCAGAAGCAGCAGATTGCCACTTCTGGAGCCAGGGTGAGCCTCCCTAAAGCCCACCCTGGGGGGAGCGCGGCGGATCCCCACCTTACCTTGTCAGCGTTGCCCCGATTCTGAGACGGCACGCCTGCACAGAACGCCTCCTGAGGGCAAGGGCTGCCAGTAGCAGCCCCGGCCACTCAGGAGGCGCGCAGGACGCAGGCGTGCTGCATCCTGGGTGCCGACCCTCAGAATCAGGGCGACGCTGACAAGGTAAGGAGGGGATCCACCGCGCTCCCCCCAGGGTGGGCTAGGGTGGGCTTTAGGGAGGCTTGCCCTGGCTCCAGAAGCGGCAATCTGCTGCTTCTGGGCGAGGGTGAGCCGTGGCAGCGAGGTCCCCCAGCTCGCCAGGCTTGGCTCTGGGGAGCCAATTATGGCGGGCCGGGGGAGGGCCCAGGGTAGGAACACTTGCGCTGTGCGGACGATCCTAAATGCATGCGGTGTCACAGTGCAAGACCACATAATATGTGGTGTTCCGAAAACACCCTTTAAGCACACATTAAGTCCGGATAGGTGCGGACGCACCCAGCGGAAGTGTGCTATTTAGACCCCGCAAATGTGGACGCTCCGGCAGCAATCCGGTTTTGCCTCCGAAATCCACATTAAATAGGGACTAGCTGTGCAGACACCCCTCGCCGGAAGTGTCCCAATCAGCAAACCGTGTGCGGAGGCGCACTTTGGAATGTGTGCTTAATGGGTGTTAAAGGGCCTGTGCGGAAGCACCCTCTGAGGTAAAAAGCTGCTGATTAATCAGTAGTTTTTTGCTTTTCATTTTCCCTCACATGCTGCACGGATACTGCAGAGTTTTGATCATCCCACTTGGAACTTGGGAAGCAGCCCTGTAGTGGCCCTACCCTCCCTGCACAGCTTCCACTTGTCCTGTCTGAATTGCAGGAAGTGGCTACACAGGGACTACGAAGTATTAAAGATGGCAGGAGGTACCATAAATGTAACCATACAGATGCTCCACAAACAGTGGGAGACAGACCAGATTGTGCTGTATTTGTGGGGGCATGAATACTTTGGTTTCAAAGCCACCTCATTCCCTCAGAAAGTGGTTACAGTAATCACTTGATGTTCGTGAAGATTCAGTTCCACCAAAATGCCCCAAATAACAGATGGACTTGGAAAATAGTATTTCTACCCCACAACTTGGAAAAACTGAGAAAAAGAAAAGATGTCTGCATTTGAAGTTGCCAAGTGTTATTACACATTCAAAACACTCCAACCCCAACTGCTCCCACAAAATCCTGATGAATTCTTAAAACAAAAACTCCACTCCAAGGCATGGCCCTTTTACCATACATCCCAATCAGAGTTTATAAACCCGACGTTAAAAATAAACTTAGAAAAAAACAAACAGTTAACATGTTTCCATTCTCTATATACAGTCAAGTCAACAAGGGTGATGGGTGTAAGGTTCATTAGGTTTCCCTGACAGAATGACCAATCTCTAACATCAAAGCTTGTAAAAATATACAATTGACTAAAAGGCTAAGTTATGTGGAAAGTGGCCTGTTTTAAAGATCTCTGACCTTCCCCCCCTTCCTCACACTGGTGCATCTTTTCCCCTCCCTATCTAACTCTAAATATTTGTCAGAAGAACAAAGTGAGGACATCGCTATCACAAAGAAAAGGGAAGACAAAGAACAAGACCCATTTGCTCCTACAATAGTTTGCAGCAAAACTACTTACACTAGAATGGATTTATATTCTGAAAAAGTGAGAAAGAAACCTATCTAATCACATGCAGTATTAAGCCCCTGTGCAATATTTCTTTCTTTTTTTAGCATAAAAGAAGTAAATTTGAAAAAAAATACATTTTTATTTTCCAAAAACCATTCATTATGCAACAACTCTCCTTCCTAATAAGCTATAAAAAGATTATCAATGTGAAATCAGGGCAATAAAAGAAACCCCAGGGCTTGGTCCGGTCCCTCACTTAGAAGAACAAGTTCCCTCCACAGGGCTTGTTTATTAAGCTGATTTATTAAAAATAAACCTTAACACTACAGCAGAATGCCACAGTAGCTGAAACATCCATTGAGAATGAGGATGAATTAAACCTGGGGGAGGTTATTAGAAAAATAAAACACAGTAGTGGTTAAAGTACAATGGTGGCTGACCCAAAAAAACAAACAAACAAGCCCTGTTGTGTTTTGTTCACAGCCTTGGTTAAGATAAGAATATCTTGTTGGATCAGGCAAATGGCCCATTATTCTCACAACAGAAAACCTACCAGGTATGAAAGCCCCACAAGCAGGAAATGGATACGAATAGCAAGCATTGCTCATATTCTTTCAGTATCTTCTAGAAGAGCTGAGTGCCCCAACATTCAAGTCAGGTGGGAGAAACTAAAGAACACTAGATATTCCAGTTACACATGCCACCACCATCCATGAACCAGAAAACAATGGGAAAAAGTCTTCATCCTACTGTCAATAAGTAAGTCAAACATACCTAGAAAAGCAATTTCGGTCACATATCAGCTATAGTACAGATTGTACCTTAATATACTAAAGGCTGAAACACGGCATTATGCTCTCAAAATGACAAGCCAAAGGTGATTAGAACTGGAGTTTCATGGATTCTCCAGGACCACACAAATGGTCACACAGTTATACAACTGCACTGGCTGACACTAATAGACAGTCTGTGGGTGACCTCTCCTTTTTTCCTGTGAAATATGAGAATAATTCAGTTTGTAATGAAATAGCATATTATTCATTTTCCTGCTCTTGCAAGTGACATACTATGAGGTCATGACTGAAAAACAACAATGTGTTCTCCGTCACGCAGTGAGTATCCCAATGTGTATAGATATATTTCCCCACTGCTCAGTTCTGCACAAGGAGTGATCCCTAACCAGAAGCGGAACCAGAAAAGTCACATGGAAAATCTTAGAGCATTGTAATAGAATTTATTATAATTATGTATTGAAATGTGATATAAATGCTTACTGAAAATAAAAAAACGGATACCAGAAGCATCAAAAACACCTGTTCAGCGTACGCAGCATCAAGACACCTTGATGAGGGTTCGACGTGCATTTCCAAGCAAGCTCTAAAGCACGTTTCCCAGCTGCTCAAGGGGCAGCCAGAAATTGTCGGTGGTGCATGAATGCCGCTAATGGATTCCTTAAGGGTCTCTGTGGCATGCCTGATATCAGGGTTTATGAACAAGAGAGGTGGAGACAAGTGGGATAATTCACTTCTGCATCTTTTAGGAACTGCACCTGGAGGGTGTGCCCTAACACTTATGTCCTTTGAAAACAAGCATTAAAAATGAAAAGAACAAGGAAGGCAGCACCACCCTTTTCCCACCAGTTCAGAGATTTAACCAACTTTTCCTTTCTCTTTCAAAATGCACTGTTCTTATGTACCATCTGCTACTTTCGGCAGAATCAGTTTGTGTATAGATGTGAACAGGAATGGAGATTTTTAGTCTTCTTCCTACCATTATCTCTACGTATTGTTACTACACTGCTACCATCAGCCTTTTGTACAGGATGAAAGTACATAGCGGGCCCACACTGAATTATTTTGTATTTTAAAATAATTACACCTTGCTTTCTGCAAAGGTGTTCTCAAAGATTTCGAACTGACTACATTTAGCACCTTATAATAATCTTAGGCTGCATACAGACATCACTTAGTTATTTCACTGTATTTGGATATTCCAGAATAAAGGATGGTTATGCCATAACAGATGCAGCTGTAGATTTCTTTAAATCACTACATCAAAAAGTAAACAAAGAAAAATGCACATCACCATTGCTCACAATTAACTTACGGTGTTTCCAGCATGACTTTACATACACTGGCCATTGTACTTAGACAGTCTGTTGTATTCTCAATTGGCAGAGTTTTGTTCTAAGAAGGTTAAGACAAAGAGAGAAAATTAAAAATTAAAAAGTCAGTCTTTTAACAGATCCTTGTAATCTTGTTTCATGAAGAAAAAGGAGGAAGAAGACAGATGGACAGACGGACGGACAGAAGAAAGAAAGAAAGAAAGAAAGAAAGAAAGAAAGAAAGAAAGAAAGAAAGAAAGAAAGAAAGAAAGAAAGAAAGAAAGAAAAAGAAAAAGTCTTACTTCTGCAACAAAACGTGTGGTTGCATTGCTCAGCGTTTTCAGCACTGGTGTAGCTTCTGCATAAAACAGGGACATTCTATTAGCCATCTCGTTGTTCACTTCGCTCTCAATGTCGAGCTGATGAAAACACAAGGAAAGGCTAGTTTTTTAAAAAAGTAATTATGTTCAACTGACTGCCAGAAACAAGCACTGAGTCCCACTGGAAAACCTGTATCAACAAGAAAATCATTCACTTTCAAATCCTTACACATTTCCACATGTAGGAGCAAGATCCAATGAATCATTCAACTGCGGTGCCTTGATGGGAATTTGGGGGCGACTCCACACTCATAGGTATACTGGATGAGCCAGGGCACCAGGAGCCCCCATTCCACTTGGGGTCTCCCTTAGACTGCATCAGCAGGTGGAAGGGAGGCTCCTAGGACACTTGTTCATTCGGTATCCTAGGCTTGTGTTTTCCAAATACCTCTCCTGAAACTTAGCAACTGCTCTTAAAAGGGGGGGATTTTCACACTTATGAGCAGGGAAGGGGTTCTTTCAAGTAATAAAGTAGTTCTGGAAGTCCTAAGACCCTATTATTTTGACAAACTGGGATGGGAGAGACTCCTGCTTGTTATCTTGGAAGTCACTAGTGCATTGGACTGTCTAATTTTGGACATGGCCACTTTCTGCACTCCCAATGTAGGCTACAAGTACAAGATACCCATTCATTCTGAAGGGAAACCTTTCACTTACGTGCATGTTGTTTATCCTGTTGCGACTTAATGTCCTCCTGTAATAGCTGAAGTCATTCTGAATTGCTGGATTTCTCATCTTAATTAAAAACAACAACAACAATTATTTTTTAAAAAGCCCACTCCTAACTATAAAAGCAACCAAATATTTCAATGTTTCTCCAGCAAACCTTGAGTTCATCAAACCGGAGTGTAAAATGCAAGATCTCTGCAAACTGCTTGGCTAGGGCTTGTTCTCGCTCTAAGTGCTGAGTTGGTGTATAGGGAGGACAGGTGAGCGCTTCTAGTAAACTCTGCAATGCTTTTTCTGAGGAAAAACAATGAAATTATGTATAGTTATGCCATTAAAAAAAATAAAAATCAAAGCAGAAATCACATATTTAAATGGCTCCTTCAGTGTGAAATGCCAGTTTGCTGACCCCTGACATTTACTTCAACTGATGAAATGTGTAAATACACTGCAAACTTCAAAAAGTTGTCTCTGGAGGACCTGGGAGGAAGACAGCCGGTAGTGATAAATAACATATTAAACAACAGTTACAGTAGTGCAAGCCAGAAGGTCTTTTTTCCTCTATTTTATCACTTTGGGGAATACAGAATGTTCATTCTTCACTGCAGTGCTTGAAAACCAAGTCACTTCAACAAATAAATTCTTTCTAGGCCCCAAGTTTAACTTATTGTTATTCCTAGAATCCACAACTAAGGCCACTTCTGCACTCAAGTCAGTAGACAAAACCAAACCGCTCCCTACTACAATCAGTATTCATTGGACTAGTGCTACTCTGGCCCAGAATCATCCCAAGAGGTCCTTATCCTGGATTAGCTTTAGACCTGTTTGAAGAGACCTCCTACCATCCCAAGCTGTCTTGTTACACTCCAGGTTTTGGTTCTTCTGCCCCTGGTCCAGAACAAGGAAAATGCTGTAGCCCCATCTTCAAAGCTTATGCAAACTCTGAAGATCATTCTTGAAAGCCAGACACTCTGATGTCTTACTAATGTTCACACTCTTACATTCAAAGGAATACTGCGTTTGAAGATTGTTCTGTTTACCCCACTCTTGTATACTGTACAAGACACAATGCATGAATGATGGATTGCCATTCCAACTGATGGTAGAGTTGGGTGGTGTCTTGGGTTGGGGTCGCATGAACTAGTACAGCCATGGTGCATCCACATCGCTGTCAGTATTGATCCAGACAATGTGGTTGGTCCGGGAGAGAATAAAGCAGTATAGTTAAACCACTCCAAGCAATGTAAGTGCAGAACAGCCTAAATATCAGGACAAAAGAACAGCTAGGAGCTAGAAGCAGTATTGTTGTTTTCTGAATTTTTCACTATTCTGCCAAACTTTGACATCTTTGGCTGCTTTTCCATAAAATTAGTATGTCATCAGAATGTCTTCTACTGCTTTATATTAGTAGCTATCGAACTATCATTTCCTGACATCACTGGAGTACAATCATCCCTGTCTACTTTATACGGCAGAACTGTAACCCAGCATTTGGTACCACTGCTCTAGAAAAACATCAGATTAATGAATAATGCCATTACCCCTTACTGTAACAATAATGGCCAGTATATCAAGTGATATACAGTACTATGCAAAATGTTTAGGCAGGTGTGGAAAAAATGCTGCAAAGTAAGTCTGGAGGGGAAAAGAAAAAACATGGGGCTTTCCTACCCTGCTTTTCTCACCCATTTAAGGGAACTCAGAATGGGTGAAGTGGGTAAGGCTGTGAGAGCTCAGAAGAGAGCTATGACTAGCCCAAGGTCACCCAACTGGCTTCATGGAGGAGATGAGAATCAAACCCGGTATTCCCAGATAAGAGTCTGACTCCCTAACCACTAGACCAAACTGATAGTGATAATATGGCCCCCACAGAGCCCTGGTCTCGACATTATTAGATCTGTCTGGGATTACAGAAGGAGGAGACAGAAGGATCTGAGCAAATCTAAGATCTTTGGTGACTTCTCCAAGATGTTTGGAACAACCTCCCTGCTGAGTTCCTTCAAAAACTGCGTGCAAGTGTAACTAGAAGAACTGATGTTGTTTTGAAGGCAAAGGGTAGTCACACCAAATACTGATTTTATTTAGATTTATCTTCGGTCATGCACTTTGCAAATTGATAAAAATAAACTATTAACACTTCTATTTTTGAAAGCATTTTGACTTTGCATCATTTTTTCCACACCTGCCTAAAACCTTTGCACAGTACTGTGCTTCAGAAGACATACATACATACATACATACATACATACATACATACATACATACATACATACATACATACATACATACATACATACATACATACATACATACATACATACATATTAAAATTCTATGTTCATAGCAGTCAAGCAGTAATCGTTAATCACAACAAAGACTTGCAACTAAATACTTTTTACTAGTATGCCTTACCGAGCCGAAGAGAAAATTCATAGAACCGTTTCAATCTGATAACCAAAGGGCACACTGAATTCCAGGCTCTCTCTTGGAGCTGAATATCATTTGGGTTTTGTATAGCCTGGAAAACAACAACAGCTTGTTCAAAGTCAGACAAATAACACATTAAAAGATTATAATGTTGGTTTGCATATTACCATTGCTATTTGAATATGCGTCAAGCAACAGTCTTTCAAAATTATTTCCCAAAGAAAAGGGAGGCAATTTCCCACTACTCCATCAGATTTACTCTTGGGTACTTTTAATTTACCTTTTCTTCTCTTACAAAATATTAGTTTGTAAAATTATTTAGGAAGGAATTCATTCTTCGTCCACTTCCTCAGGTTATACAGCAAGCAAACTTGTACTGGGTCCTTCCAAAAGCCAAATGATTTAATAGTAAGCATATCTGAAACGCCTCTGTCAGGGCCTGTCGCTGATCTTATCAAACGTTAATAAATGAAAGCCTTAGGAAAAGGTCCTTCGCACTTTGTCTTACACAGCATTCATGGATAAAAGTACAGTTGGACCCCCGTATCTGCTGGGGATACATTCCGGCTCCTACCGTGGTTACCTGAAACCACGGATAATCGTGAACAGGCCTTATGGTACTGGGGTCATGCAAACCTAGAACCCGAAGTACTTTTCTGCCTCCAGAGAGCATTGGAATGGATGTGCGATACCACCGGACACCTCCTGCCCGCCTCCCACATGACCCCTTACATTCTGGGATGGGCTTTGGTGGCATCACATGCCTATTCCAATGTTCTATGGAAGCCAAAATAGGCCTTCTGATTCTGGGTGCTTTTCCCTTATGGCACCCGCAGGGGTGGGGGTGGGCTGATCCGGTAACCGTGGTTAACTGAAACCGTGGTTACCGAATCAGTGGATAGAGGTGTCTGGTGGTAATCTTAAGTACAAACACAGATATACAGCTACGGGCATACAAAAATGCATGCACATTCTCAAAGGAGAAATCAATCTAATTTGGAGTTTGTTTCTTTTTTTTTAATAAACATTTAATTTTAATTTACAATCATACTACATTTTTTTTTCTGTGACTACCAGTGAAATTACTTGTTCTATTATTTCATTCCACTGCTTAGCTGTAAGTGATAACCTTTTTGTCTCTAGAGAAATGGTTATGTTTACTTTTTTTTTTTTTTACTCTTAGTTGTAATCATAAGAATGTAAGAAGTGCCCCATAGGATGGGCCATCTGGTCTAACAGTCTGCTCTCAGAGTGGATATCAGCTGTACAGGGAAGAATACCAGTAGGACATTTCACACAGCTTGCTTGTCTTGGAATCTCCCAGCAACTGGTCTTTGGAAGGATACTACCTCCTACTGTCATCAGAGTCACTGATGCCCTTGAATTCCATGAACTGGTTCGACCATTTTTTGAAACACCACACCTCATGGAAGCTTAACTATATGTTGAGTAAATAATTAAATACTTATGTTGGTCTCAAATAGTTCAGGCTTCAGCTCTGTTGGGTGACCTCCGGTTCTTGTGAGCGGGGGGAAAGGAGAAAAATGTCTCCCTATCCACTTTGTCTACACCATGCATAATTTTCACTTTATTCACATAATTTTAAATACTTCAATCATATCTCTTCTCACTCATCAGCTTTCTAAAGAAAAAAAACAGTTGTTGCAACATTCCTTGTAGGAACATTCCTCTAGCATTCACTTTAGGGCCTTTCTGCACTTACCCTTACAGTTAAGTTCCAATTGGTCTGGGGAAAAACCAATCCATCCCAAGACTGGGACAGACTGGGTCTCCTTGAAAACTAGAGTATGTATGCATGCAACTTCTGTGTGCCCTCACATTCCAGATTAGGCCGTATTAGTACGCCTTAGACCTTGATAACAAGGTCTCACTCCAATCGAGATCAGCAGCCTCCTGTTCTGGATCACGCTTCCTTCTATGTGGACAGAGGATACTAGCAGTGGGTGATGCCTTCCATTTTCCAAACTAACATGCAGAAAGGAGTCCCTTGCTGCACTTACTGGTGCAAAATACCAGCAAGTGCAGAAAGGTTCTTAGTTCGAACCTTCTCCAACTCAGCTATATCCATTTTCAAGATCTGGTGAACCAAACTGCACATGGTATTCCAGAACTGGTTGCACCACCAAACTGTACAGTATTGGCATTTCCATTTTCAGTATCATTTCTTATTACCCCCAATATAGCATGTTTCATACCAAGCAAACACATAATATTCCCCTCGCCAATTAATTATGGCGCTTGCAAAGTTTTAAGAAATATTAGAGAGTAATGCTTAATTTTTCTTCAGAAAATATTTACTGCTACAGTAAGGTTTCACACACATCTCTAATTTCTTGTCCAGCTCCTTTGTAGGACTGCAGGTCTGAAAGCATGCTTTCGGAATCCTGTAAGACAGCATTGACTTGGTTCCATATCTCCCTTTCTCCATCTGAAGGCTGGGCATCTAAGCAAAATAATAGAAACAGGTGTTTTAATAAGCCTAAAGACTATAAACAGAACAGGCTATTTGTTTAACATTGGTCTAGCTGTTAGACAATTCAGGTGATGCAAAAGTGATTTTCACACATCCCAATATAATCCTGGGAACATTGCAAGTTTTTAGCCACATCTAAAAGCACCTTAATTCTAGGGCACCGCTGATGCATTTCCATTCAGAAGTGGATGGATGGATGGCAAGCACATGGAAAGTTCTTGGACCTTTCCCATGGGAGGCAACACAGGCCAAGGAGATGTGAATATTAGTGCTGGACCTGAAGCAAAGGAAGCCATTGGGGAATACCTTGAGGAACATCAGGTTTAGGTGAAGAAAGCAAAGGCTGTCACTGCACAACCCACACCTGGAATGCCATTGTTTCCTAACAGTTTCTTCTCTATCTCTCAACAGGGAGTAAAACTCAGTATCTTTGCACGGCATGAGGAGCTGCGTTGTCCATTAGTTTAGTTTCCTGCTGTCTGTTAATAACACCTGAAATTTCAACGCTGAACCGACATTGCAATCAGCTAACTCACAACTGCTGTTCTGGAACAAATGGGGGAGATCTATTTGTAACATTCCATGAAAGCTAATCCAAACTGGATATGAGGATTACTATTCTTGGAAGCCATGTGCTACATTGCGAGGGGGAGGGAGGAAGGAAATCAGCTGAAACATTGCTCCCTAGTCCTCTTGCAGCAAACATTTATGTGAGCCAATTAAACGCTCCAGTACCTCTCCTCAAACATGTACCATTGCAAAGCCTCGATATCAAATCTGCTTCCAATGAATATAATTCTAGCCTACCCCAGGCTTCAAGTACATCAAACAAAAAATTAGAAATACAGCTCTAAAATCTAGGAGAACTGCAGGGCACATTTTATTTAAGAAACGCCTATTGCAAACACCTTTCCATGTACAAAACCTGAGCTCACTAGTCACCAGGCCAATAGAATATCTTAGTTTTAACAGGTCCTATTGTTGCAGAGTTCAGTGCAGGTAGAAAAGAGACCCCCAAACCGTTTGGAGATAAGAGGCCCAGCTTAGATTTCCAGCATCTAAATTGAGCCAGGGTTCTGCTCTTATACATTGGAAACACTATACAGTTAATCTATTTCTTTTGTTCAGCCAAGAACCAACAAAATAGTGCAGACAGCCAAGGCACACTAGTTTAGCTGTTTGTTAGGGAGAAAAGTTACTGTGACTGATCCATGCATATAGCTCTTCATCCAGGCCTTTGATTCATAGTTTTCTCTGAATGTACTCCTGCTAGGAGAAAGGAACAAGGGCTGGGTGGGTTACATTTTAAATATGTTTTAGTGTCTATGTCTTATTATCTGTTGTGAGCTGCCCTGGAACCTCCAGGTGAAGGACGGGTCTACTGAGATGATATCCCTACTGAGAACCTTTCCTTAATGTAAAAAGGAAAACCTGTTACTCATCTGAGCAGAAAAGAGGGACATCATAAGATTTGAAAAACTCTTCCCACTGAAAGTAGCTCTGAAATGATGGAGGAGGCACCAAACCTTCTACCAGTCAAAACTTTCATGCCTTTAATACTAATAAATAATTCAGAATCCATTACACCTTAATTCCAGAACTTCCAGCATCTGAAATCTCAAGAGAATGTATATTTAGACTGTGTAAATTTTTCCATTAAGGAAAAAAACTTAAAACATGGAATGTGGCTTCCCGATCTAATAAACTCTATGCCTATATGTACAGAAAAACACAAATACACTGTGCATAATGATACACTACTGACTGTACCACATGAGTTATTTTCTACCTGGATGTCACTCTAGAATTTGTGTTCATGTGTGCAAATGCTGTTCAGTTAGCATATTCACAGATCCTCCTCTGTGGACCTTCTGGTCAAAGGGCTGTTCAAAGTCCTTCAAGAATAAGTCCTCTTATTTGTTTGACACCACACTTCTAAACAGCACTTTCTCTTTTTTTCCCTTTTCGTAGATCTTCTCAACCTGGTCATTGCCCCAATATAATAAAAACAGGAAGATGCAATAAATTGCAAACAAGCAATGTGATCTCAGGAGATGCTTAAATTCTGAGACCTTAATAATAAGCCACTAATATATGGGTATGAGAGAGAATTTTGCAGTGGAGCAATGTAATAGTGCAATACACCCAGCCATTCCAAGTCCTATTCAAGGTCTTAACTCTTTCCAAACCTTAAATGATTTTGGATTCCAATAATGAAGGAGTGTCTCCTTCCATATAGTCCCACTCATGACTTGAGATCTTTTAGAGAGGCCCTCTTAGAAACCTTTTCCCTTTATGAAACTAGGGGGCAGACAATTAGGGAGAGGGTTTTCTCCACGGTGGCTCCCAGGCTTTGGAAATGTATTCCCTCAGAGATAAGCTGACGGTGAATTTAGATATTATTGAATTAATTGTTCATTGCCCTAGGACTTTAGGGTAGAGTGGCATGCAAATAAATAACTATGTGAATATGTAAATATTGAACATGGTATACAATTTAGTATTGCCACAAGTCATGAAGCTGGTGTTTCTTACCACAGCATATAATCTCCTGTATTGCATTAATTGATGTTTCTCTGCAGCTTTGAGAATCAGAGCTAGCTTCCTTCTTTATACTTGTATCAGCTTCGGCTTAAGCAAAGAGTTTACATGCACGAGCCAAAGAAGTGAATACCTTCAGCAAAAATCTTGACTAATAACTCATAGTTTCAAGTACTGAGCTAAATACTGTGGACCTAGGAATAGAATACAGAACACGTAATCTTGCGCATAACTAACAAGAACCTTTAAGACATACTCTGTTACTGAATCTTACTCAGATACTTCAAAAGGTCAGTGGCTGCCCACACTGTCACTAATATAGCGGTGTTCCTGTAAAGTGTACTCTGTGAAATATAGCAGCTTGTTCTGAAAAACAGCTCACACTCTTTCTTGTTGGTGTTTAAAATGGTATTACGTAGCAAGCCAAGCTCTGACCTATGATTAGTGGATGAAGGGAGTTAAGTGCATTTATTGATCAGCTTTCAAACAATTCCAAAACTACATGCTTTTAGACTGCAATGAAAAAACAGGTTAAGAAATAAGAAGAGTTGGCATTTCTACCCCGCTTTTCTCACCCATTTAAGGGGACTCAAAGCAACTTACAAAGCTTTCTGTTCTTCTCCCCACAACAGAACACGCTGTGAGGCAGGTGGGGCTGTGAGAGCTCAGAAGAGAGCTGTGACTAGCCCAGAGTCACCCAGCTGGCTTCATGCAGGAATGTAGAATCAAACTCGGTATTTGCAGATAGGAGTCTGGCTCCTTAACCTCTAGACCAAACTTACTCACCATAAATATTAAGTGTGGACCATTTATCATTTAAAAGGACAATATATCCAAAGCTAAGGCAAATGCAACCAAGCATTCAGTTCAATTGCTGCATTTTGTTTTAGCATATAATGGAGGTAATTCTGTTCATCTAAGACTGAACAAAGGCAAGAAGAGTGCCATATAAGCTGTGATTTAGAGCCATCCTTTATCAGGGAGCAAAACCTTCATAAAATTTTTCAGAAAAGTATTGAGGAAGTTATGGACTTTTTTGTTTGATGGTTGACTGGTTTTTATCTGCTTCTTTTGAGAGGAAAGAAACAGTTTTGTATAACTAACAATTGGAGAAAGAGACATTAGCTCTCTTAAATGCAACTGACACTTTTCTGCCCCCTTTATGCATTTTGGTGGAAGTGAAGGGTATAATCATTTGCATATAAGTCTCTTTTGTATACAGAGCAAGCCACTTACAAGGATCTGACCGAGATGGCAGAAAGAGAGTAAACCTTGTGTTGTGAGCCCTCTCTCTCAGAGAGGCAACCCAAAGAGGAAATTTCAATTTGAAGTCTGCTCTGTTAAGATCTTCACTAAAACCACTAATCCTGGGCTGTTGGATTTTTGCTTTCTTTTGTAAATAAGACATCATTCTAAATTCCAAGTTGTTGGACAGAGCAGCCACCTGACCATGAAATGGTCAAAATACACGGGCTGCTAGACCACTGAGTTCACTTCTCTTTCTTTGCGGAGAAAGTGCAAGTGGCATGCACAGTATGGGTTGCATTGTGGGTTAATGCATACAATTTATAAGGAATAGTTTAACAAATGTGAAAAGAATGCAAGCCAGGCAGGAAGCTGTGCTCACTTTCAAAGTCAAGGAAAAAAAAAGTCCCTTGATCAAACTCTGTACAACTGAGAACTTTTAAAAGGTTTCCCATTTGATTCTGAAAAATAGAAAAGGAACAGGAAAAGTGTTCAGAAACCCAATCGTGAAAGCATTGATTCAGAGCATTTCTACAGAACATTTCTCTGACAAAGTAGATCAGGCTTCAACAATCCTTCTCAACCACTTCCTAGGTGATTTTCCAGTCTTGAACTTACTTTCAAAATCCAGGAAAAAATGCGGGTAGTTTTCAATTTCCCTGGTAAGGACTTTAAGAAGATTACCCATACCAGCAAACCTAGTGAATGCAACAAAATCATAAAAAAGTTATAGAAGGAAAATTAGAGTAAAAAACCAAAGAGTTTGACATGCACTGCTACACTTTCACATGGAAACAAGTCTACTTTCTAAAGCTACATCAAAAATAAGTATTGTGAAAAGATAAATAGGAATATTTTAAATGGCACTCTTTGGTCAAATGCAGAAAAAATTGAGCAAGAAGAAAGGATATGCCCAAACAGAGCATAATTTACTGAAGAAGGAGACAAATTGTCTCCATCAGAATTTATATGCTGTATAGCAGCAATGAGGATAGATACCAGCAGTACATAGACACAAAGATCTTTTATTCACTGCCATTTCTGGTCATGAGGTAGGAGATTTTTCAAGTTTTGGGTATATGCATCTGAACAAAGATATTAATGAAAATTGATATACAATTTTGTGGTAGAGCTTTAACCAATTTGCTTTAGGATTGCAGAGTACAGATGAGCTGAACTGGCTTGGATGATTCACGGTTGCAGTTAACCAACCAGTTTGCGAATGTTTGCACCAAACCAAACATTCACTTGTTTGAATATCCAAAGTTTCAATTGAACCAAACCAGGCCCCAATTGCAAATGTAAAGTATTTGATTGAACAGTTTGAGTTCATTATGTTTTGGGCCTTGGTTTTGAATCAGTTCGAAATTGAATGTGAGCAGCTGTCTGTTTGACTAACCAGTTTGCAACTGAACCAAACTAATGGGTGTTTGGTTCTATTCTGAGGTGCACATGCAATTTTAGTTTGTGCCCATCTCTACTGCAGAGTGAAAATCAACCTAAGATAAACAGAGCAAGATATAGAACACATCTCAACACAGTTAGAATCTGTAGTGTTCATCTGCTTACTTCAGAACCACTTTTCCATGAAGCTAGAAATTTAACATAATTGTTCAATGCTCTCTGTTAGTAACATCATTAGGCCTTATAAATAGCAGCTGTTTTATTTGCAAATGGTCACAAAGTTGATCACATTGTTTTCCTTCCAGAATACAGTGTACTGGAACATCAAAAATGTCTGGTATTGCTGGTCAAAAAGCAACAACTATCTCTGGACAAATTTTCATATTGCCTTTCATTCAGGTTTATTTGGGATTTTTATGTAAGAAATTGTTACAGTGAGAACCTCTCACATGAGCAGATTTCAGTAGTAAAATAACAAGGCTGAAAAATCTAATATCGAGGTCAGTAAGGTTAACAAATACCACAGATGACCCCACACTGAGGGTGCCATCTCACGTTAGCCTTCTAAGAAACATATTTTCAAAAAGGCAGAGAATGGTACAGGTTAGACAATGCCCATGATTAATATTAGATGCTGGTCTGAGGCCTCAACGATCTTCCCCAAATAAACTCTGAATGTGTTTTAGGCACATGATGTCTTAACACCTTGCTAATCAGCATTTTTTAATCTGTTGGACATATGCTGGAATCACACATGTAATGCCCTCTCTAAGAGCAGGTATGTCAAACCCTTTCAATTAGTCACATTTTGCATACAATGTATAAAATCATGCAGGAGTAAACATAACTTTAAGAAAGCAGAAGCAGTAAGAGTGGATGCAGGAATCAACTCTACATTTTAGTTCAAAGTTTGCACAATGCTACAATTGGGACACAAGGATTAATAAATACAATTATACAGAATGTATACGTGATTCACCCAGTATTATTTTGCTATCTTTACCCTCATCATGCATTAAGAGTCATCATACATAATGCAAAAATTATGCTAAAAATATACATTCTCAAAGACAATTCATCTCAGATTATAACACAATTAATTGCACGCATTTGACTTTAACTTTAGAAAAGAAACGTCTTACCACTTACCTCATCATACCAGTGAAGTCAGATCACAAACTTATATTTTAATTCCAAATGATAAGAACTCTTACTCTAAGCAAGCTGGACTCACAAATGGATCAGAACTAGATGGCTCTATTTCACCCCCTTCCTCACTTCAGACAAAAAAGTAATACTCTTAGCTGAAACAAAATAATTCCTTTTCATAATATCTCATGGTAGGATATATTCCTCTATTATATGTAAAATATCCTAGGTTGCTTTGGAGTTAAGATGTTTAGATGCATCTCACATTTTCAATCACATATGTCCCCCTAACTTGCAAAAATGGAATGCAAGGTTTTGCACTTTGGCAAAAGGAGGGCATATAGGTCAGCCTCACTGTCAGTCTTCTCTAAGGGGCACAACTAAGCCCACAGCTAGAAGAACCTGAGCTGGCAGTTTCATCCAAATGGCTTCCCTTTAGCTATTACTTTTACTTAGTGGTTTCCTAATTCCCTCCCAATATAATCCAAAACTAGCAGGTTTGTAAATAGGCAATAAATGGGGAACGGTGTATGTGGGAACCAGCAAGCATATGAACAAATATACTGTCAAAAGCAAGAGGCATTGAGAAGCTGCTACCTTTTGTTCCCTGCAGGTATAATCCCATAGACGAAACATTGCCCCAACACAGAATACTAGGATATGAAAATGCTTCCCATATTTATACATAGTATGTACATCTTGTGTATCTTTCAACTTTTTCTTCCTATGGACCACAACGCTCATGAATTCCCACTCTAGATTTGAAACCTACACGCCATGCATTTTCTTCACTATTCTACACAATAATATTCTCAGTGCTCACTTACATATGATTCAAATACCTATTTTCTTGAAACATTTAAATGCTTTCTGTCCCCATGCACATTTTGCCCCAAACTGAAATCGGATTCGGGAAGGGCCATCCCCATGCATTTTTTATTTGGTACCATTTTCTCGGACCAAATTGCCCAAACCAAGCCCAAACCAGGACCAAATCTGTTCTGGGAAAAACTGTTTGGTGGCTTGGCATGCCTTGCTTTACGAGCCAAGCCTGCACATGGGGACAGTCCTGGGCTATTTGGGGAGGAGATTGGCTTGATTTTTCTCTCTTTTCCATAGCAAGCAACCCGCCCCTTTCCAATCGCCAGGCTGATAGGGCGGAGGCTTGATTCTTCTCCCTTTTCCACTTGCCGGATGTTCTTGCAGTTCCCGAATGAAGCAGGGGTGCGCAAAACAGCTCAAGTGCATGGGAACGCCTGTATGCATATACAGCTCGTGTTAGCTGTGATGGCATGGGGATGGACAAGATTCGGTTTCAGTCCCGCACCTGGTCAAAAGCGAGCCGGTCCTGTACCAAATCGCTTGCAGGGGATGCAGCCTATGTTTTATCTTGTAAGCTGATAATCTGCATCCACAATGGCAGTAACCCCAAGACATCCATCAGGTAAATAAATATAAATCCTCCTTTGCATTTAAACTACTCTTGGTCATAGTTTGGGCTGTGTGGAATGAATAATTTGGATGCTCCTGAAGCTCCCAATATATTTTCAAAGCAGCTTGTTTTTCACTTATAGCTGACAAGCAGAGCAAATTGCTTTGGACCTGGCAAGTGTTGAAGAAGGAACTACAGTCACCACACAATCTGGTGGCTACATTTTGAATGAATGGAACCTCTTGAGTGCATAGAGTGGCAGCCGTACATAAAGTTCATCACAATAAACTACACATGATGTTAAAGTAGCAAGGCTACTCCTACCTTAGTATGAGTGAAACTGGAAAAAAAATGCTTCTAGCAGTGGAGATCACTTGGGCCTCCCGTAAAATGATTAGTCTAAAATTAATGTAAATTATGCACCCATTCTTCTTACAGTGTGCAATTCCATCCAGCACAGTCAGTTCCTGAACACAGAAATCTCCCACTCATAAACTGTGTCAGTGGATCAGAACATGGTCATAAACCAGTACATGGCTTTATCTAGGCACCAGTTCAAGACATGTACAACATGTCTTGATTTACCTGTTCGTCAAGTTGAGTGTGATCAGAATATTGATGATGTGATTTTTTCCCAGATCTCCATCAATTCACAGACACATCCTTTCAGTGCCACTAGAGCATGTATTTCCATGAGTTTTACTAGCAAATTAAAGCTGGCATTTTCACCTATAGATTGCACAGCAAAAGTCAGCAACTTGGGGCTACCTACATTCAGAGGATCACAGTAGTTGGCACCCTGCCCAAGTTCACAAGTGGAGAGACTAAGAGCAATAAGACATTCTTATACTGATTCAGTGCTTTCCCAAATCACAGCTGCTCACAGCACTGACACTGATCTTTAGAGATGCGCATGAATATTTGAAACATTTGAAAGTCAATCAAATTTGTTAGAATTTGGACATTCAATCTGAATCGAATGTCTATAAATTCAAACTTAAACATTCAAACGAATTTCAAATTTCAATCTATTTGTTCAGATTATTCAGACATTCATATGTGTATGGATGTGTACATGATATGTACTTCCCCAAACACATCCTTCCTGTATCCGTACACATTTGTACGGATCCATACAGGACGAAAACAGGATGCATACAGGACAAATACAGGATGCGTATGGGTGCATATGGACACATACGAATGTTGTCAACATTTGTATGTGCAAATTCAAATTGAAAATTCACACAAATCGATTTGAATGTATTCAATTCAAATCGAATGTGAATACATTTGAATTTTAAAGATAATTAAAAACCCAATTGGAAGAACACATTACGCCTATGGAGCTGGTTATTTGCCCAGTTTGCATACTGAGGCATAGGAAGAGGGAATAAAAAGTGGACATATTTTCTCACTTCCTCTTTCTTTCTTGACATGTGGATGACTCAGCCCTTAAATCAGGATCAACTGGGACCCAGTAGCCTTTCTCTTTCTTGCTCATCTCTTTGCCTTCTCCTTAAAATGCTTGTTACAATATTCAGCTTCATAGACTGTCCTGTGCAATGAAAACAATGTGCACTGGCTAACTCCCCTTTCTTAAACTATATTGTTTGCATTTCATGCATATTAACCACATTTTTACGCTGCTGTTATGTCTAATGCAAAAAAGTTCTCTTTTTTTTTTTGGTGAAAGAAACATGCCGAATCCTACTCCTTTGTCCGCTTGCTCCAGTGTGTAGTTTTAAAATATCTTTATCAAGAGATACTAGCCTCACAGCCTTATGCCATAAAGCAGGTTACGATATCAGGTTAACTCTCAGCCTGTACAGAGGTCAGAGGAAAATAATTGCTCCTGTGGCACATACATCTGCTTTGAGCATTACAAGGGGATCAGAGGCAGCAGGTTTACTACATACAACTCTATATTTTTCTTAGGCTGCTTTCAGACATCGGGTAAACGCCATTATCTTCACAACACTGTGTTAGAATCACCAGATATCCCCCAGGGCCTTCTCGATGCAAAGCCAGTTGCAATATCTGAAAACGTGATGCATCACTATTATAGGACATCCAGCTTTGTGTATTTCACATCTGGTGAGGTGCATACAAGATTGCCTTGCTGGGGACTTCCAGCACGTGGGCAGCCTGCCCAATCAGAAGCTGCACCGCGTGCACGTGGTGCGCATTCCCAGCTGTTCTGGGTCATTGAGACACAGAACAGCCAGAAAGTAGGACCTGCATGTGTGCGCGCATCCCCGGACCCTGGGGTGGGGGGTGCCGGGGGGCCTCTGCCAGGCTTAGCTGCCTACATCGAGACAGCTCAACCTCGAAGAGGCTCACGATCTGCCCCAATGGGCCAGGAGCTTTGGGTGAGTCCGGTCTACTGCCAGAGCGGCAGAGCACCCGGCCCATAGACAGATACAGATCTGCCTCCCTCCAACCCAGAAAGGGGCGAGAGGAGGCCAATCTGGGTGTCTCCCCGACTCCTGAAGTCCTGATGGGACTGCAGCACCCAGGAGTGAGCCACCTCCCCACCACGACATGGCAATTCCTTATCTCACCTGCGCAGACTGTGGCAGATGGCAAACCCGGAGCCGGCAAGGTAAGTTTGCGTGGCCCTGCCACCTGTTTGGCCAATTTTTGGCCAATCATGGTGGGGGGGCATGCCCACGGCTGTCAGGGAGGGAAGTGTGTGTGAACACTTCCCTTCCTGGACGGCCGGGGATGCCCGGAATGCAGAAAGATGCCTGTAAAGCAGAAAATGCTCTACATTTCGAACATGTGTAGGTCATGTTAGGACACTTGGGGCAGTCGGGAATGGATCCAGCCACCCCAAGTGTGCGAATGCAGAGTCCCAGCGTGCCCTACACGCATTCGAGACCCCCTCGTGTGCAAAGGTCTCTGGTTTCTATCCCTTATCCTTTCTGGCAACAGCACAATCCCAGTTCCAGTGAGGCCCAAAAGGGCACTGACCTGTCTTTCAAGGCTCCCCAACAAAGCATGTGACACACAAAAAAGAGAGACAACGTTCACTATGGCTTCACGCAGCTGTCTCCATCCCACAGCCTTCCTGAAGCAACCTTATGATTCACATCATAGTTTTTCTCCCACTGATGAAAGTATTAATAGGGCATTGTTGATTCACACCAAGGGCAAAGCACATAAGACTACTGGGGGGGAAAACACAGAGACAAAAGTGAAGACAGTGGGACAGGATGAGGCATGTGCTGTGTGCCACAGATGAAGGCAGAAGCAACAGCAATGGAGGAAAACACCAACGTCTTAAGAATGTGTCCATATTTCCATGCCTTTCATATATATTTTTAACATTTAAAAAGTGAGTTTTTGCTGACCTTATTGGTTCCTTCTTCTCTTCACTTCTTCCAATGGAGAGGCGAATACTGACGTTGGAAACCCATGGCCAGACCCCCGAAGCAACACTCCAGCTCTTTGGTCATGACACAACAAGCAGAATTACAGCATGGCTTTTGCTTGCGCGGGAAGTGAACATTTAAGACCCAGTGATCTCCTACTCTTGTTGGACCATACATCCCATTATTCTTGGCTTTGATGACTAGGGGAGGAAGTATCACATGGTTGAAGTGCTACAGCAGTTGGAAAACTGCCCTGCTTGTGCGCACACCAACCCTATATCTGAAAGTACGTTTGAAGCATGTCCAAATGGGGTATGACAGGCTGTGGGTACCAATGAGATGTGGATCCCATGTGCTGTCCCTCCTGAGCCTGTTCTGGTAGGACAAGCTTGAACAGGAACTACTGAATACCCGCCACATACATCCATTTAAAAAATCCTCTATGCATGTTTGGTGAAGTCAGTCCTGGACAGTACTCTTCAGTTGCCCACTGCTGCTGCTAGAGCACATTTTTGACTTCAACTCAGTTCCTGATGCTACAGCTACCAATCCAGGAGCCTTTGATACCTTCTCTCAATTAAGGTTTCCTTTACCAACACCATCTCTGCCACTGTGACTCTCCCCAACTTTGTTATCACCTTCACTGGAACTCTCCCCTTGGCAGAAAGTTTTTTTTAATGGAAGGTCCTTCTCTCTGGCTTCCAACGCCACCAACATGGGCTTTCACTTTGATAGAAGGTTTCAACAAGGATAAACCAGTAGAAGCATGTTCTCCACAGCCCTAGTACCAGCATCAAGGCTGTAGAGATTAAACATTTAGTTACTCCACTTGTTTCTCTCTCCATCTTTCCCCAGCCCACAAAATACTGCCTTGTTTCACTGTATGTTCTATCCCATATTTCAAAAATTATGCTCCTGAGCAGCTAAGTCCTTGTATAGGTGGGTGAATTTATATACTGATTTGCATCTTTATCCCACTCTATACCCAAACTTTTCAAGGCAGATAACAATATTAAAACCAAATATAAACTCAGTGCATCCGGAGAGCTGCAAAGCCAGGTTACAGTCTGAGTGCATGCAAATTTAATTATAAATCCAGTGATTTCAGAACAATTTAGTTTAAATAAGGATTCACAGCACCGGGGACATGAATAGATGTTCTGTATCCAAAATGAGTCTGCTTCACAAAGCCAAACTAGGATTAAGGAGGAGGAGTTAACTTGTGCCTAATTTTCAACCCATCTATTAAGTCATTTCCTCAATTGGTGTTTCATCTGGTTTTGTTTCTGTTTTTTCAAAAAAAAAAAAAAGCCCTGAAGGATAAAACTCACAAGTTTTCCAAAGCACACTCACTTTTAAAAATCAAGAATATGAACAGATCACAAAGCATCTGGACACATCTTAATAAGCAAAAAGTATCACCTCTGTATTATGTCCTGCCTGAAACTGCAGGCATTCTTGGGCAAGACATCAATCGAGTTTAACTACAGAAAGGCTTTAGATCAGCCAGTGCTGTTCAAATTTCTTATTGTGTCTTGTAACAAGCATCTATTGCCTAGACAAGGCAAAGTAATGACTAGTCTGGCAAAAAGCAAGGCCAGCAGCTGATTAAAGAAAGCTCTCAAAATGCAAGCAAGCACACATTCCAAGTCTTTTTTATATAAAAAAAATCCTGTAAACTGTAAATAGTGGGTTTTTAAAAGTCATGTACTTAATAAGTAAGCAAGCAGAAACTAATCTCAACTCAACAGTAAAATCCACACAGTAACATCTTGTTAAGACAATTAGGTTTATACAAAGTCCCACTTATACATTTGGGATCAAGTTTATTCTAAAACTGCTAGCTTTAAGCCATGACAAATCCACAAGACGATTAATCACACAGAGACACTCTTTATGGCAAATATCATTTGCTCCTTTCATAATAGTAGACGCACGTGACTAAAGTGATCTATTATACAAAGAAAACAGACATTGTTCAGCGATGTGAGTAAAGTTAGACATATGCACAGAAGTGGACATTGTGCAGTTGTTTGGACAACCCTGCAGTGCTACATGGTGGATTTCCTGTAAAGGAGACATTAAAAACTCGCAGACCAGTCTATAGACGTTTGCTCATTCAACATGGCTTCACGTGAAAAAGGGGGTGGGGAGAAAACTGATTTTGTTAATTACATAGTGCCCTCTGCTGTTTGACACTAAAAGTAAAAATAAAATGTTCTTCCAGATGTTTTTGGTTCAATCAAACATTTTGCATGAGTTAACTTCACGTGTACCAAGATTCCTTCCTTCCTTCCTTCCTTCCTTCCTTCCTGCCTTCCTGCCTGCCTGCCTGCCTGCCTGCCTGCCTGCCTTCAATCCCCTTCCCTTCACAGCCAAAATATAAAGTTCTGTAAACAAAAAATGTAGAAATATGCTTTGGTGTATCTCTGAACTGGCAATTTCATCCAATAATCTAAATAGACCAGGATTACAATTTCACAAGACTGATAATAAAAATGCCAGGCTAGATTATGTTTCATATACTGTACCGTAATTCTTTTTCAGACAAAAGGAATCAAAAGACAAAGGCCCTTTCTGCACTGCGATTTATTCTGTATTAAATCCTGGAATAGGGACATGGATCTACATGCTAGTTCAGGTTATGGTAGGCCCCGGGCAGCGTCTGCTGTAGTCCACACCAGCATGCAAATATCAGGTTCCTATTCCAGGATATAATCTGGAATAAGTTCCAGTGCAGAAAGGGCCAAATTCTCGCAGAAAGCCGTGGTAGACTAACTAGAGAATTAACTTGTCAAACAGAGGCTACATCCATACATCACCATCCCACTGTGTGTGTGCTCTACCCATGAGGGCTGCTGTCTCTTTTCCACCACTATCAACGGGAAAGACAGCAGTGGCAATAGCAATTTACCAGCACTGTTTCTACCAGGCATAATTAAGCATCTGGCAGAACATGTGCAACCTCCACAGCCATTTTCTGTGTGACATTTACTGCTTACCAGGCAGAATCCTTGGAGTGGGTGAACTTTTGATCCCAGCTTTGAAACCTTGAATGGCCAGATGCATCAGCCTTATACTAGGTATGTGTATGAATATTCATAACATTTGTTATTTGGACAAATTCAGACATTCGTACACAAATCGAATGTTACGATATCTATACACTGACATTCGTATGAATATGAATGCTTCGGACAATCGTTAAACTGGGGATTTGTGACAGCGGCTGCACCAGGCACCTGCAACAGATCTAGAGTGCATTCGACAAGGACTGAGAGTGTATTAAAAGTGAATTCAGGTTGGATTTGATGCTTTCAGAGCGGATATGTATTGGATACACATCTCGGATATGTATCGGATACATATTAGTTCATACCGATACGTATTCTTCGTATCCGATACATATTTGTTTGTATTGGATATTTGTATGAATTTGTATGAATATATTTGTATCAAACAGAATTTTACCACATTCAAAAGTGTTTATTCATACAAATACGAATATTCAAACATTCAGTTCGTTACGGATCGAATGTCAAAAACCACATTTGTGAATATACCTACCCTATATTACACCCAGGACTAGACCATACACTACGGTCCAGCAGTTGGCTTTATTCATTATTGTCTGGATGAAGCCTAAAGGAAGGTATCTGCTAAATAGGCACACGTCAACCATGCTTTGTCCATGCAGTAAGATTTCAGTTTTACTTCTCTCCACTTCAGAGCTTAGGAAGTTAAATATAACTAGTAAGAATATTTCCAGACAATCAGTAAACTGAGTGATCTCTCATAACTGCACTGGGATTTCCAGATATCCCAATGAGCTTCCCAATGTCAATACAGCACACGGAAAACATGTTGCATCACTATCACAGGAAATGTAGCAGATTGCTAGGTTTTTCATAATAGCTTTGCATGCCTTTGGCTGCCTCCAGACTAGCAGAATAAATCCACAGTTAAATCTAAAAGTGCAGTATACTCATTGCGCAGTGAAGACCAGGCGTCCTGACTGGAAGGCAGCTCCATATTTTCCTCTGTCGGAGCTGTGAGATTTGAGTCAGCGTGCTCCATCACACGGCTTGAGGCAGCCAATCAAATTTTGAGCTACCCTTCTTGCTTAGCTTTCATCTCACTAAATTTGCTCGCCACCCTGGCTTGAAGCTTCAACTTATAAAAACACTGTGCAGCAAGTGTCGTTGATCCTGCAATAAGGTAAATGTGATCATATAATGAGCCGCCACGACGATAGATCAGTCAATATGTGTGACAGATCGACTGGGACTGCAGTATAAACCTTCGTCGTTGCTGTTGGGTACCACTGAGTTGTGACTGAGTCTGGTTGACTGCATGGGCACCTCTATGCAGTTTTTTTAGCAGAGACACAGAAGCAGTTTGCCATTGCCTACAAGGTCTTAAGAACATCACTGGGGGCTTCTGGGACCTGGGCAACTATGTGAAGAAAAGGACTGTGTGTGCAGTGAGCTCCTGGAAGGCTTTAGCGTGGTGATCTCCTACTGCAGGTAAGCTGAGCTTTGCCACATGTCTTTTGACAGTTCGTACATAACGTCCCACATCATCTCTTGTCATCCAGAGGAACTTCATGCTGTGACTAGGACCTGAACAAAAAATTCTTAAAACAAACTTTGGTGAACTGTTGCTAACACTTTCCTAAAATTAGTAAAGAAGAACACAAAGACAATTAAAAGCTAATATGCATATGTGACGGCCGCCTCTCGGTCGGGTAGCGATTTTGTATATATCTTGACTTTGGTACTTTGGTAGCGTGTATTTATATCCTAAAATAATGATTCAAAGTCAGAATTTCCCTTTTAAAAGAATCTGCACTCTCAGATCCTTAAGGCTTTATATAAATGTAGCAAAACAGCCAGACTCACTGTCTGAGCATCTCCCCGCACTCAGCCTAGCTAGCAGTGGGTTTCAGTATCTGTTTAGAACTCCAGCCTAACTTGGCTCACTTTGTAAACAGACTACTCAGTTGAAGCTTCTTTAAAATAACAAGAAAACAAGTTTATTGTGTACAGCTTAAGTTGTTCAGCAATATCTTCTTTGTGTTACACTTTGTACTTCAGTTCAGCAAACTGTATTGTCCCTTGCTTTCCCCTCAAGCACAAGGATTCTCAAAGTTATTCAGATTAATACGAGCAGCATAAGTAATGTATAACCATTTCAATTCTTTTACTTTCTAAACACCTTATATTCACTAATGACTCAGGACTCTATTCCTAGCTTCCCTCAGGACAGCTTAGAGCCCGTTTCCCTCCTAGTTAACCCCCTCTGGTCAGTTAACCCCAGGCAGAGAACACTAACAACTCCCTCAGGCTCCCTTAAATACTAGCCTGGCTGGTGAGCTGCAACCTGATTGGTTGATGCTCCTCCAGGATTCTATTCCACCCTCTCTCCTGGAGAGCTGGAATAGCCCCTCCCTTAAACTACTTACCGGTACTAAAAAACACACTTTGGTGACACTTTTGAACGTCTGGACATACAGTGTTCGCCACACTTTGTATTTTAACCAAAATAACTTAATTTTGGGGTTGAGGGGTCCTCGCAGGCATCACAGCATATTTCATGAATCATCTGAGATTTGGGTTACAAAATGTGACTACATATTGTGGCACAGACTGAACTTTCTAGTCCAGCAAATGCAAAAGCTGTGCTCACATGTAACAACAAAAATATCTCAGAATTATCTCAGAGGATACAGTGTAGCCCTCACGTTCTCATTCCATCTCTAATCCTCCTCCTGAAGCCTAGAATGTTCATGAATGTGGGGACGGGCAGAATAGTAAGTAAACAACTGCACCCACAAACCAGCTCTAAGCCACTTCTGAGCCACTTCAGAAGGGTTTGCTTTACACCATGTGAATGCAGCCTGGGATTCAACTTACACCAGAGGAGGGCAGCATTCTGCCTCACCTTCAGTATCACAAATGCAAATAAGACAAAAGAGTCCTGGCTTTCCAGTTCTAGGAGAAGTGAATGTGGGCTCATCCCAGCACTTTCAGCAACAGAGAGCAAGGCAGTCCGAAGTGATCCAGTCTGGTAGATGCTCGGGTGAGAAAGAAAATTAGCAGGAGACAAAACAGATTAAGAACCCATGGGAATAGATTTATGTCTAAATAGCCGGCTAAGCCTATGTGACATGAGAGCAAGCACAGACCCTTGGTGCCTGGTCCAGAGAAAGGGATGATCAGAACTCTAGATGCTAAAATAGTTCCTCGGTTTTAATTGGTTGCATATCCCCTGCTTTGTTTTACATATCTTTGGATGTTGTTTTTTTATTCTATAATTGCAGTTCTAATGCTTACTATGTTCTTAACTGTTTATTATACCCTTCCCTGGCACCCACTAAATTCAACAGCGGGTCTGAATTGTATTGGTCTTGTGGTTCTAAAGAGGTTTGTGATGTTTTGACACTCTTGATATGTTATATGCATTCTGCATATTTAAATAATATTAATATTCCTGCACTGCACAAAGTCTACTGCTATGGTTACTTTAAGTAATCCAGCAATCAGGAGCGATTTTGTTTCATTTAAACAAGTCACTCTAAACTCCTTCAATATTCGGGATGTGCACGAATATTCGTAACATTATTCAGATGAATTCGGACACTAGTTTGGTCTAATAGTTAAGGAATTGGACTCTTATCTGAGAATGCCGGGTTTGATTCCGCCCTCCTCCACAAAGCCAGCTGGGTGACCTTGGGCAAGTCACAGCTCTCTTCTGAGCTCTCATTACCCCACCCACCTCACAGGGTATCTTTGTGGGGAGAAGAACAGAAGGTTTGTCAGCCGCTTTGAGTCCCCTTAAATGGGTGAGACTAGCCGGGTAGAAAAGCCAACTCTTCTTCTTCTTCTTGTACAAGAATTGAATGTCATGATACCTATACATTAACATTCATACGAATAGTTCATACATTCATTAAACTGGGGATGCATATAGGATATGTATAGATACGTATGCCTTGGTATAAGATATGTATCCAATAGGTATGCGTTTGTATAGGATCTGTATCCAGGATCCGTATGCAGGATCCATATGCACTCATATCACATATTCATACGAATTTGTGCAAATACATTCATATCAAATAGAATCCTACAACATTCAAAGGGGATCCATTCAAACGAATACAAATTTTCTAATATCTGATTCATTATTAATTGAATGCCCAAAACCCCCATATTAGTTTCAGGCAAGATTGCAATGAGAAGAACTGACCACTAAGTGGCAATATTGGACTATCAAAGACCAGGGTGGGGCGTGGATCATCAGTACAGATAGCTGCTTCTAGAAAAACATCACTGGGTGATCTTGACAATCAGTATTATTTATTTGAGGCCATAATCTATCCTAAGCTATCGCTTCTATTAGCAGTACAGCGGTACCTTGACATACGGGTTTAATTCGTTCCGTAACCTTGCTCTTATGTCAAATCGCTCGTATCTCAAAGCAATTTTCCCATTAATCCATTCCAGCTCCCAAAACGCCACCTCAGTTGTTTTTGTTATGTACTGTACTGTATTTGCATACTCGTATCTCAAATCTTGCTCTCATCTCAAAGCAAAATATCACTCGCTCGGCGGCTTGTATCTCAAAACACTTGTATGTCAGGGCACTTGTATGTCGAGGTACCACTGTAGTAGGACTACAGTACATGTCTAAATAAATGGGAGCAAAGAAAACAAGGCACCTTTCTTAGAGAACATCTTTCAAAAAAGAGAAGGATCCTCTCTCTGTGGTCCCCAAAAAGCCAGAAGGGTGAGCCAAGCACAAGCTAAGCTGAGAAGTTCACCTTTGCTTTAGGACTCCATTCACTAGATGTTCCACCTAGCAAGCTCAGTTCTCATGTAAAAGTCAAAAACATATTATGGATGAAGGCCTTGGTAAATCATTCCGATATCCCTGCCAAAAAGCTGCTTGGATTTGCCCTCAAAGGATATATTCCTCAGATCACTGCACAGTTACAGAGGAACTTGGCAGCATTTCTAGTTAAAAGCAATTATAGTCCAAGTGTTTGCTTTATTGCCAATACTAACTTTTGAAGTTCATAAACATTTAAAATTTCTTAAGTATTTTTCCATTCCATATTCCTGGTTACTGATGGTTTTTTCAAATGATGCATTTTATTTTCTTGTTTTTCACTATTATCTTTACATTCAAATAACTTGTAAAATTATCACTATAATTATAAACACTATCCTGCTTTTACTTTCATACCCAAAGCCATTCTTAGGAGTTTAAGAAAACAGTAGAACCATGGCAACTTTTCTGGCTTCTGTTTCATTAATGAGACTTATGCATCTTAAACATGCAAGGGATGGATTTCTAGAAGGGAGGGAGGGAGGGAGGGAGGAAGGAAACGTAGGCAACAAGGCTTCCTTTTCAGAGGAACTGATAACCAGAATGGAGAAGAAAAAATTATTTCTAGACTGAAGGTTTTAGGAACTAGAATTCCTTTGTAATTCCATTATGTTCTCAATTCTAAAACTTAAAGAAATTTCAGATTGGGGGAAATTATTTGGTCCCTTTAAATCTTTTCATTCCTTTTTAACAAAGAGCTTTCAGGAGTTGCCTTCTATGACCTAAAGATCTAGCAAGGATTCTAGCTTAGGAGACACCGGAAGGCACCTTGGGGTCTTTCTCTGGGACCTGCAAAGCTTCTCTGGCTCCCACTCATTTACCATCTTGGAAAATACTGTGGATGAACAAACTGCAAGAGTTTTCCATCTTCTTGAAACAGCATTATTTTAAACATGTCCCCCTACCTCTGCTTAATCACTGAATTGTAAATGGCCTGGATCCATTTAAATTGTACTGGATCTGGCTTCTTCATAACTGCCACAGAAAAACAAAGAATCTTTGTCCATTAATTTAATTCTGTCAGAGCCTGAGGAAGCAACCAGTTGGGCGGGGGGGGGGGGAGAGAGAGAGAGAGAGAGAGAGAAGCCACCAGAAGCCTTGGCAACAATTGCACATCTTAAAGAGTCCAAATGTATCCACTGGCCCAAAGACGCCTGCAACCTCTGTCACTGTGCATGTGCCAATCCAAAATGTTGTTGACGCTATTCGGAAGTATGCAGAATATTTATACAGCTTAGGTAAGAACAGCAATTTACTTGGTTGTCCACATCACCAAAATTGCATAGCAATGGTATACAAGTAGCCCACATTGCTTAGAACTGAGTAAGCATTTCCAGCTTCATAAAAATGCTGCAAAGAGCATTGCGTATATATTAAATTACACTGCATACTCCTCTCCTTCCAAACAGCATCCTTCTACAAAATTTCCAGATGCACTTTGCATGCCATGGGACAGTATCCTGTTTTTTAACTTTCCCTGGGTGTGGTTCCAGCTCCATTTCTGGCAACAAAGTTCTGTGACAGTGAAGCATCCAGATTTGTTCCTGCTCCACAGGAAAAACAGACCAGCAACTGGCTCATCTATGTTAGGAAGACAACATGCAAAGGATAGTGCTTGAGCAGCTTCCATCCCAAGTATGGCTATCAAGGATACAACTTCTCGGAAAGAGAAAACGACACCTGCAGCAGCTGACATCTACGGTCCTCACTCTAATATCTGCAGTTAAGTGGCACTTGTTACATTTTAATATATCCAAACCTATAGAGAAGTTATGTTCTCCTTTCCTCTGTGGCATTTTCTGTCACAGAGTGTGTAGATCTGCCACATTCCCCCATACTGCACAGTTATCCAAGAGAACTTGCCTATCCCTTAATGTGCAAAGGATAAAAGTAGGAAGGAGATTTCCTATATCCATCCTAGGTAGGTCACTGTATTCCCAGAGAAATTTCCTTGGCACACCTTTAAGAGCATTCATTTAAAGATGGATGGGAAAATCTGTTTTTTCTGGAACCCAGGGCCTTTTCACACTTAGGCTGGTAGTGAATAATTAGGGAACTTCTGGAGAAGGGCATTTGAACTTGGAGCCTCCAAGCACCCCCTTCATTCCTTCCCGTACTCCAGGGTTGTCTGAGGTGCTGTGCAAATACGCTAGCACCTGGGACAACTATAAACACAACTGTGCATGTGCAGAGTGCCAGTGTCATCAGGGCAACGGCTCTGACATATGCACCATCACGGAGGGCACCACAACCAAAATGGTGGCGCCCTGAAGAGAACCTGCCACAGGTGAGTGACCAGTTGTGCAGGGCGTGGGCTGTAGTTACCTAGCCCTCGCAAGTGCGAGCTCTAGTTAATGCTGGGTGATCACACTCCTTTCCCGTCAAGCGGACAGGAAGGGAAGTATGAAATCGCCCCTGGACAGAAAACAAGAATTAGCAACAAATTAAAACAAAGAATCTTCCTTTCTACTATCTTCCTAATATTCAAGCCTTATCATATATAATAGTGTGCAAATGTTTTCAGCTGTGATTATTCTCATTTGCAGCCTGTACTTGAAGGGACAGCATCAGTGCTGTGCAAACACTACCAAGAGGAAGGCGGTGCCTAAAAGCCTTTCTGCACTTACCTTGCCGTGATCCTGAGCAGGGGGTTGGGAACGTAGCGACACTCTCTGGTCTGAATCACATCAAGACTTGGACTGAAGCAGTGCTATTTGCAAAACAATAGTTTTCCATCCCATTTAACTGCCGGTGTATTAACAGATGAATATGATGGATTTTACTATTTAATGCAAGGTCAAGCAAAAAGCGTCTGGATAGCAGGTACTACGTATCTGCCATATACAAACAAAACCCCATGCAAGATTGATAAGACATTCTTAAAAGATTCTTATTGATATACTATCTAACACAGTGCTTGACATGTCACGTAATTTCTTACCTGGAATAATATTTCTTCTGTATCAGGATCAATAATCTGCAACAATACAATTGAGCAGTGAGTAATAGGCTTGATCAAAATCTAGGTTTACGCGTAAATAAACATCTGTCTGCATTTCCTTCACCTCTTTAGGCTGCACTTTCTTTGGGTCTCCTTTGGGTTTCCTAAAATCCTAATTCCAACAGATAAGAATCTCCATTCACCAAACCAGGAGTGGCTGGTGCCTAGTGAGCCTACTGGGGCAAAACCCAAGAATACTGAAAGGATCAGAATAGGTAGAGGTAATTGTAGTTGAGACATTATAAGGCTGCAATTCTGTGGATACTCACATGCAAATTAATTAGACCTGAACTCAAACATGCATGAAGAAGAAAGAGAAAGCAAATGAGGCTCTAAGCTGCTGGGTGTGGCAGGATTCTGTCCCTTTTGCCTTTTTGGGCCAGATGTCCTGACCAAATTAATGCACTGCCATGGCTTGTGTGTGCATGACATCATCACACGTGGACAGAGAGGCTCAGTATGCAATCGTGCAGGCACAATGACATCATGCAGTGCAGTCTCTGCCCATGAAGGGGCCTATAATGGTGGCAAGAGGGAGTGAGAAAGTTGATACGTTCCCTGCTTTGTGGTTGTACATGGGAGTTAGCTAAAGAAGCCAGACAGAACTGAGCCTCTCTGTCCACACGTGATGATGTCATGCACACACAAGCCATTGCACACTGCAAGCCCCACTGGTTCTAACTGGCAATAAGGCAGGAAGTTGAATAGACCCAGGGCTGTTAGGGAAAGCATCGAACAGTCCTTTTGCCTCTAACCTTGTTTGCATTCAAAGAATGCTAGTTTGGTGCATCCCTACAATGAAAGCAAAACTGCACATTCGTATCAGCAATTATTGCTAGACAAAAGCTGAAATCCCCCTAAAAGCCACCCCTGGATCTGGGTGAGTTTTGGCACTAACTGGCACCAGATTATTAGCCCACACTTTTTTCTTGAGAGTGGATTTTCCCCTTACTCCAAAATGAATGAATGAATGAATGAATGAATGAATGAATGAATGAATGAATGAATGAATGAATAGGAAGGAAGGAAGGAAGGAAGGAAGGAAGGAAGGAAGGAAGGAAGGAAGGAAGGAAGGAAGGAAGGAAATAGAGATGTGCATAAATAGGTTTGTGTGCTAAATTGATGCTTACAAATTCCCCCAAAGTGGGTGAGGAATGTGGGGTTCTATCTCTTGTAATCTGGCCCTTCGATGACAACGAGAGGAAGATGAAGCAAGCAGCAAAGCATTCAGTTTGGGATGTTGAAAATGCTAATTCAAATACTTTACTAAACACCTGAAATGGCACTGCCCATCTACATGGGAGCCGAGTTTGTGAGGTGGACACTTAGCAACTCCCTCCCCCAAAGCAAGCTGAATACATTATTTTTTAAAAGGCCTGGTAGGGGCTGGAGAATGTCCCAAGAAGCTTAAAACTACATATCACAGTGCACTGATATCAAGCTTAAGCACAACACAACATCACTTGCCCCCATTGGCTTCTAGATCAGTGGTTCCCAAAGTTGTCTGGGCTACGACCCATCTAATATAAGTTTACCAACTCGGGACCCACCTCTAGGAAATTTAACCATTACCAATATGAATAAAAGCTTGGTCGGTTGGTGTGTCGTTCTACAGGCAGGGCCCACTCAATATTCGCTCGCGACCCACCAGTGGGTCGCGACCCATAGTTTGGGAAACCCTGTTCTAGATGATTGGGAGGAGCAATGCTGGAGCAAGATGAGTCAAGACAAGGGCTCATCTTACTCTTGGAAGAGTATGCAAAGTGTTTTAAACACACACACTGCCCACACAGAAGATCAATGCTCCTTCAAATCTTTTGCAAAGTGAATATGCATACATATAATTAGATATTATTGCACTCTAAAGGATTAAGTGGAGCTTTAAAAACTGTTTGTCACCCATTTAAACTGTGAGTGGAACCAAAACAAAGCAAGACAAAGCAGGATTGTTCTCGTAAAACTAAGGTCGTAAGAACATAACGACATAAGAAAAGCTCTTCTAGATAAGGTCACGGCCCATCTAGTCCAGCATCCTGTCTCACACAACGGCCCACCAAGTGCATCTAAGCAAAGACCAAAGGCAAAACCTTCACCTACTCTCAAATCCTTGCAAATGCCCTTTAGAGGCATCCTGTTTTAATTCCCAAGGTGGCTATCATGATATTACGTATTATTTTAACTTTGTTATTTTAGTAATTTTAATTTTTGCTTATTTATATGTACATCTATAGTGTTTGATAAATAGACTTTAATAATAATAGTAATCCTGGAGGAAGTACCTAGGCATCCATTCTAGTAGCCATTGTTTTACATGAATTTGCAGACTAATCATTGTACAAAACATTCAGCCAGGCAAGCTGATGTGTTTGTTTATCCACATGAAGGCATCTACACTCATATATACATATATATACACATATATTGTACACATGCATATACATTGCGTAGTTGCCTGCCAATGTACAGGATGCTTTAAAAAATATTGCCAAGGAGTCACTGTTCCTTTATGTCACTCAGAGTCACCGACCTTTTCTACAAAAGGGTATCCCCTAGAATGTGGCAGGATCACACAATGATGCTGAATCTTCCTACTTCCCAGAACTGCTGAGAAAGAGGAAGGACACATTACTACATGGCTACTACCCCAATTTGATTCTGCCTGTCAGCATTTGCAAGAGAGAAAGCTATAGCAGTATCAGTGAAATTAGCCAAAAGCAAAGCAGAAGGAATACCCAGAGGGTTGGGAGAGCAGAAAAATCACAATTGTCAAGTCACAAAGCATGTTGAGTTCCAGCACACTTTCCAAACAGTTGAGATAATAAGTATTTCAGCAAAATAGTGGGAGAAGACTCTTCAGAGCAAAAGAACAAGTCTATATTGCATTGGCATGATCTTACCTCTTCAAAGATACTCCAAAGCCTCCAAGAGATCTAAGTGAAGAATGAAACCTGCCAATTTTAAAATTGGAACATTAATTGATTAAGAAAATGGACTGAGATAAATATAGGTTAACACACAACAAACAAAAAGGCAAAATAAATGATCAGATCCTATTTGGTATTTATAGCTTTTTCTCAAAGGATCAGATCAATAAGGCGGAGCGCCTGATGCAGTCTTCCTTCCTTCCTTCCTTTCTTCCTTCATACAAACTGTCTCCTCACTTACCTTTCATAATTTGCTGGCACTTAGATTACTGCTCCTAGAGGTGAGCTCTAGACATAAGTTTGAAGATTGTTGGAAAACCTAAGGATGTATCTATATACACTCTGCCCCAAAGCCCCAGATTCTACCCCAAGTTAACAACCAGAATGCCCCAATGGAATCCCATGACCTTTTGCTCTCTGGGTGCCCTGACACAACAAGATGGCCATGGATAACCATCTGGCTGCTTGGAGCAATTATCACCCACTTCAAATAGGCAATGTTGTGGGTCCGTGTCATGCTGGTGGTCACAAACAGCCCACAGAGCTACCATAAGGCACTGCTACCAGCAACCCCCATGCTGAACCAGGTTACACACCAATCTGGCTAGCTACCAGGAAGGTCAAATTTTTCAAGATAGGGATCTTTGACATCCTATAATTTCTAAAGTTAAGCAAGATGTACTGCAATTTAAATTGTCTGTTTTACTAAAGAGTTCATTTTAAAAATTAAAATTTGCACAGCACTTACAGTCCAAACATACATTCACTTCTTAACATAAGAATTCACTAACTGCTAAAATATACCTTTGCACTTTGAAGCTTTTATAGCTGAGTTTGGATGAGCACACACACTCTGCTCTAAAAGAATAAAGCACAACACGACTCAAGCCAATTGCTGTGACTTAAAATTGGCTGAATAGCAATGGGAATGGAAACGAAAACTAAAATCTATGTTTCATAGCCTCCAGGATCTGCCTCTCCAACTAACTTGCACCTTCAAGATCAAGCAACTTCAGGTGGGCACTGGCTTGCAGAGAAAGCTAGAAAATGGGGTGGCAGCAACTGAAAAAGCAACTAGGGTGCTGAACTGCTTTATGATGAAACTACTATTGACTGCTAAGATCAGCATCCTTGCCAATCACTGAGCCATCCACACCTCCTCATGCAAACCATCGCTAACCTGAACTTGCCTGCTCTTTAGAACAGGAGGTTAAAGTAAGTTAAAAATAGAGGGCTTTTCTTTTCTGAATTCTTATAGCACGTGTTGGAGAATATGGTCTTTTAACTTCAGAAAGGGTAGAGAAATCATCAGGAAGATTTCAACAAAAATATAGGAAATACTACACAAGTGCAAAAAACCTGCATAGATTTGGAAAAGACAGTTAGGAAATCCAGAATTGCAAGCATAATTTGCTTTTTTGCAACAATCAGTCCCAGCCATTCAACAGAAGTTGGAAGTTTCCCCAGTTTCTTGGTCATTTCTCATGAAGGACTATGATTTCAGTTATAGTAGCAAAGCGCTGACGATCTTTTGCAATCAGACTGAACTGACATAGCCAAGTTCCTTTTCTGTCTTGACTAATTTCACAAGTTGATTTAATCCTCAGCTACTACTTCTGCCATGAGAACCACTATGGAGCTGTGCATTATCTCCTCGTGGACAAATGCATAGTTTTAGAAGATGGAATTTCTTTTATATAGTTTCAATTGTACCACCATTTTAAAAACAACAACTGACTTAAAATAAATTATTTATAATTTAGGACTATGGTTTCCTTAAAATTAATAAAAGTCATGATTCAAAAAGATGAGAGAATCAGTAACTGTTCAGACATCACTAGACTCCAGTTCCTGACTCCTGGATTCCAAGGGTGTTTTTCCATCGCATTCCTTTAATCCAGATCTATGAAGATCCGAATCTAAGGAATAGGTACCTAAATAAATCCGGCCAGAATTAGGGCGACGCCGAAGAGGTAAGGAGGGGATTGCACGGGCTCTACCCTGGGGGGCTAGGGAGGGGTTTGGGGAAGCTTCCCCTGGCTCCAGAAGCAGTGATCCTCCGCTTCTGGGGTGAGGGTGAGCCGCAAAGTAGGAGTCCCCCGGCTCGCCATGCTTAGCTCCAAGGAGCCAATCATGGCAGGCCAGGGGAGGGCCCCGGGTAGGCACAGTTTCCCTGTGCAGACACAGCAGAAACACCCTTTAAGGGCACATGATATGTGGTATTTTTTTTAACACCCATTAAGCACACGTTAGAGACAGATAGGTGCCGCTGTGCGGACGCGGTTTCCCATATGTGTGCTTAATGGGTGTTACTGTGCGGACGCTCCATGCTAAAAGCGGTTTAAAAAGCTGCCACTGTGCGGATGCGTGCTTCCACATGTGTCCTTAATGGGTGTTTAAGGGCATGTGCAGAAGCACCCAATGTGTTTCCATGGGTGGTCCAGCACCCAATAGCAATCGGTGCTAGCCTCCCTGCTGTGGAACCACCGGAGCACCCATTTGCAAATCCAGATTGACCCACAAGAGGTATGCCTGTCACCCCAAGTGCTTTGGGGGACAGGGGCTGCAATCTCTAAAGTTGCCTTCGGAGATTAGCAAAGACTCCGGAGTCCCTCCGAAGTTGCCTTCAGAAGTTAGGAAAGGCTCCAAAGTCCTTCCTAAGGCAACTTTGGAGATTAGCACAGGCTCCAAGGACAAACCGCTTTGAATATGGGTAAATTCAAATGTTAAAAATTTGAATCGCATCAAATTTTTGGATATTCAATTTGAATCAAATCAAATCCCCAAAATCGCATTCATGCACACCCCTAGGGTGAAGTATTGTTTACTACTGTAACTTCTTAACATCCAAAAACTAATATGGCACTACAGGTAATGCAAGAGACAACTGCAAAATCTTCTTTAGCTACTCTAATTGCCTTTCACTGCCCTACCAGGCAGCAGGAGGCAATGTCAGGCTCTTACCTATGTCTGCTGGCTCCTTCTGTTATTGTTCCTCTTCCAAATAGCCAGATGTTAGCCAAGAAACCACCCACTTCCCTTTGTTTTTTTCCCCCTGGTATTTAGAGTGGGAAACATAACATGTGGAGTCTGCAGACAGCAGTAAGTAATTGATATTAAAGGAAATCTGGCATCCTTGCTAGATTTCCTATAATGCCCATGTACTGGGATATCACCTCGCCTTTTGTGGCATTCCCGGTATAAACTCAGGAGAATCACTGAAAGCACAAGACCCATAGAACAATATTCCAGTTTACTACAACCACCCATTTAGACGACTCAGTTGTTCTGGCACTTTTCTCTGGTCCCCGACAGACTGCCACATATACCGGTAATTAAAATTTCAGGCTTACCTACCCTCACAAGTTCATTGTTAAGATAATGTGATGAAGAAGGAAATTTTGAGTTCCTTAGGCAAAAGGCAGCATATGAATCCAAAAACGAATGAATTCCTCTCTTTAAAAAAAAAAATCAGGCAGGAACAGACATGTACTTCCCATCTTGTGAAGGATTGCTGTTCTACCTAGTGTACTGTTCTTGTTACTCAATGGTTTTGCTGCAACTACACAGAAACTTTTGTTTACAGCCTTGCATCTGTACAATGAATCAAACAGCCATTGTTTTCTTAACTGTCTCATTTCCAACCAGATGTGACTGTGAAGTACTAGCGGCACATGGCCTCTTTGAGCAAACTGTTACTGTATGCCTCAAAACAGTATCAACTTATCTGCTTCAGTAAATTATCTGAATTACTTCTAACTTCTCCATGGGGTTTAGCTCTTCAAGTAAGAATCTCAACGTCCTCATTATCACTATAGGCTGATATGCTGCAAATGTCACACAGACACTGTGGAAGCCTGTCCCAGAACTTGCTTTTGGGACACAAGGATGCAGAAGTAGCACATGATGCCTGCATGATGCTAATTTATGACATTCACAGTCTGCCTTTTTTCTGGAAAGCTCAAGGCAGTGCACATTACTATCCTCTCCTCTGCATTATCCTCACAACAACCCTGTGAGGAAGTTCAGGCTGATAGGCCGTGGCTGTTCCATGATCATTCCATGGGTTTTCAGGGCTAAGTGAGGATTTGAATCCAGGTACTCCTAAGAAGGATATTCATGCTTGCATGGAACTCATGCCTGGCTCAACCTGTGGGTCACAACCCCTTTGGGGGTCAAACTACCCTTTCAGAGGGGTCTCAACAAGTCTCCCGCTGCCCCTCCCTTCCCCCTCCCAGCTGGGGGGTGGGGGTGGGGTCTCCACAACATGAGGAACTGCATTAAGGGGTTGCGGCATTAGAAAGGTTAAGAACCACTGATCTAGATCAGTGGTCGGCAAACTCATTAGTCAAAAGAGCCAAATATCCACAGTACAACGATTGAAATTTCTTTTGAGAGCCAAATTTTTTAAACTTAACAATGTACCTACCTATATAGTTTATTAACTTAATTAGGGTACTCCTAAGCTGGAAGAGCCACACTCAAGGGGCCAAAGAGCCGCATGTGGCTCCCGAGCCGTGGTTTGCCTACCCCTGATCTAGATGAAGGCTTTGACACAAGTCAGTTTCGCAGACAACAGTTCAACTGTCTTTTGTACGTTGTCCATTCAACAAACTTCATCCTTCTGGATTGCAGGTAACAACACAAAGTAAACATTAGAGTGAAATGCACAGTGAAATGCAAATATCAGCTTGTCAATTAGTTTCCATGGAGAAGGCTCCTCAGACTTTTTTTTTTATTTTTAGGCATGACTTTTAGAGCTTTTCTCTGTACTTCTGTCCTCCACTTCAATCATATTCCACTACGCAGAAGCACCTACCTACTTGAAAATTACAATTACATTTTGTATAATATATTTTATATGCATATTGTTTTATAAAATAAATAAATGTATTCCTTGATGGTTTTTTGTGATTCTGCAAAAAATGACAAATTAAATAAAAGATGTACCAGTTATTCTTTCATTATTATCCTTTTGCCTCAGAATCTTTGTTTACTCAGAATTGGCAATTAATAAGGAAACTCAGTGAATCCATCCACTGCAGTATAAATTAAGGAACACCCTTTAAAAACTCAAACAAAAAAAAAGGGTTCTGAAAAACCCTATTTCCTGCATGAAAGCGACTAGTAACATAATTGCAAGGAAATAAATAGCACTGAACTCTGTTCTAACACAATATCGTGTCTTCTGAAACAAAACAGTGTTTTGATCCTGTGATTTTTTTTTTATTTCTTTCAATGCTCAAATCACATGGCTCAGCTTTTTCCCTTTTATGGGCAAAAAGAAGGAAGCTAGTTTAAGCTGAGAAAACTGCTCACTTCAGCCCACACAAACTGAAAGCACAGTGAATTGTAATGAAAGTTATTTTTTCCCTCACTTTAACACCAAATGCGTGAATAGTAATTGCTATTAAAAAAGAAGGTACATTTCTGTATTAAACATTCACTGTATCAGATTAAATTTCAAGAAATCGTTATCTGGTCCTTAATAGTCAAGATCTGAAAATGTACAATATGCATTTGTCTTCTTTTATTATTGCACAACACAATTTGTATCTTTAGTACACAGATATTGTTTTTCTCAAAACAGATGCTTTGACAGAGTGCTGCAGAACAGCAATTAAAATATGTTCTTGCATAATCTAGTATTGAGAATACCATAGATTTCTACAGATGTCCTTTAATGTTTCAGCATTTACTTCCCACTCCCGAACTGTTAAAAGCTGTTTCCTGTCCAGGGATTATAAAGGTAGTTTTAACACAACCAGAGAAACAGCTATTTCACTAAAAAGCTATCATTCTGCCAGCCTGGGCATGGATTTTCTATTCCAGACCAATTAAAGTGTAAAATTGTATTTGGACTCATTCATTAAAAAAAAAAGGTGTACTCTGCTATGGTTTCCTTGGCATTCCAGCAAAGTTTCAAATACCTAGGTTTGGGGTCCTGAAGCTATAGTATGATCAGATACCTACAAAGAGAGCTTATGACCTTTAGCTAAAAATTGGGGATAATTCAGATGTCACCAACATGATACTCCTAGTGCCACTGCAATGGTCACAAACAACCTGACAATCAAAAGAGGTGACAAAATCTAGCAGTGGTCTTTATCTAGCAGTGGTCTTTATCCAATCATTCTTGTACATCCTGCAGGTACATTCCCATTCCCTCAATTGTGATGGGCTATGCTCTTCCAGATCATCATGAGGGAAGAAGAAAAATAAGAAGAGGAGGAGGAGGAGGAGGGTTGACTTTTCTACCACTTTTTTCACCCATTTAAGGAGACTCAAAGCGGCTGACAAACCTTTCTGTTCTTCTCCCCACAACAGAACACCCTGTGAGGTCGGTGGGGCTGTGAGAGCTCAGAGGAGAGCTGTGACTAGCCCAAGGTCACCCAGCTGGCTTCATGTAGGAGGGTAGAATCAAACCCAGTATTCCCAGATAAGAGTCCAGCTCCTCAACCATTAGGCCAAACTGGCTCACCAAGGCTGAGGAGCTTCTTAAAAACAGGCAGCTCATCTGTTTAGGGTCTCAAAGGAAAAGTGTGGAAATCTATGTGGGTTAGTCACCCTTGCGAGCTCTGAAATATGAGTCATAGTCTTTTCTCAGTCCCTGTTCACATTTACCTTCTAGGGAGTGGCAGTCTCCTCACTGGACAAGTGCTTCCACATGGCACTATTGTCAGTGCCACCCTGAAACGCACCAGTCCTTCCCTGTAGTTAAGTAGCTGTGAACTGCTAAAACTCCTAAAAAGCAGTCCAGAGCTACACTGGAAGGGGCTAGGTGCCTCCCGTGCCTCCCAGACAGATGGGTCCGGAGTACACCCTCTTTGCATGCCACATCCCAATCACCATGGCAACATCTAGGCACGTGCTGGGTGTGGCGAAGGCCATTTCCATGGCAATCCAGACTGCCCTGCCCATCCTCACTTCGAGCACTGGTGGTTCAGTATTGGACTCGCTAGCCCTTGAAGTGTGGATGGATGCCACCGTAATTCAATCTTACCAGCTTAGTTTGGTATTGTAATACCATACTAGGTTGTAGTGTGAAAAAAGTTCTCAGATTCTAGGGGCTCATCCCCATGGTCTCCAATTACTACGCTGCAGAATCGGGCCATCCTTAATCCGAATTGTAGTTCGGATTAAGATGTCCCCCATGAGGTAGAGGAGAGTGCGGGTGCAGTTCAAATTCACCTGTCCCCAAGCAAATGCATTAAACCCCGCCATGGGGGTAACCTGATTTGCCCTGATTGGAAGCTTTTAGCAGATGTGCTGAGTAAGTACAGCGCTTTAGAAATAAACTAATAATAATAATAATGTGCACACGTCTGCATGACAGCAAGCACATGTGCTTGGAGAAGGGTTTGGGCTGGAGGGATCCCCCCTCCCCCTCCACCCTTGAGGCATTACAGCCAGCCAATGAAGGAGAGGGAAGCCAGACAACTAAAATGTCGAGGCAGCTTTTGCTTCCCAGTGCCAGTAAGCTCCGATCCACAGGCAAGGAGCTAATTAATATGCACCTCTCTATCTGTGAGCTCCAATGAATCAGCCTCCAACCAGCCTGGCTGGCAAGAAGTAATTAATATGCACCTCTTTAAGGCTCAGAGGCAACAGGCAGCTTGAATCCTTTAGTTCTCCCATTCTGCAGCCCTGCTTGTGTCTGTGCATGCATGCGTGTCCTGGGGGGGGGGGGTAGAAGGCAAATGACGGCCTCCTAATGACAGCCCTAATGAATGATAACCTGGGAGCGTCCACATGACCCCATGACAATACGTGTTTGCCCCTTATGTGACCAGCAGTTCTCAACTTTTTTTTTTACTTGTGTGCCCCTTACTAGCCCATTTCCATAAACCATGCCTTTCATGATAGTTGCTGTTGTTTCAGATTTATATATTGCAATTGTAAGTGCCTTTTTCTCCCATTATTCAGTTTTTTTGCCCAGGTTTGAATCTTGAGGTTGGGCATTATTTGTCTAAAGGCTTTGTTTTGCCCTCATGTGGATTCTTGTTATCTGAAGATACATCTTTGAAGTGATTTTTCAGGAATTTGTAAACTGAGTAGCAATACCTTTATCTGAGGGCAGAGCTCACTGAATCTAACAGAGTTTCATTTTGAGAACCTACAAATAATTAAGCTAAAATTTCCCTTTATTTACTACATATATAAATATTTATAGTGACATAATTTTAAAGTATCTCTGCTTACTTAAATAAATTTATTTAAATAAAGCAGTGTTTATCTACCTGCTGCCTAATACAGCCTTGCATATCCCCTGTGGTGCATGCACCATTTTTATAACAATTCTAGCTTGGGGTATTAATTTCTTGCATTTCTGGATAAATATTTGGCAAACGTTCTGACTGATGAAATAGGCACAGTGTTGAGTTGACTTATAAAATCCTGTTATAAAATCCTGAAACAGGATTCCTGCTTCTTTAATAGCTTTGCATAACAGAGAATTTCAACATGTTTAGTCTGTAATGCTGGAAATATCTGCTGAAGCACAGATATTCAATTGACCTTACTCTGTGATAGGGATGAACCAAGCAAGGTTGCTTGGAGTTGACTTGCCATTATTTATTTAGTTATTTAGAATTGAACACATTTATATAACAATTTTATTTTTTTAAAAAAACCCTCAAAGTCATGAGCACGCACACCACAGTTCACTAGGCTCACAAGCAGTTCAACCAGGAATCAAGTCTTGGGCTGGTTGGTTGAGATAAGAACATAAGAACATAAGAGAAGCCTTGCTGAATCAGGCCAAAGCCCATCTAGTCCAGCATCCTGTCACACACAGTGGCCCACCAAATGCTCATGGGCATCTCAAGCAGAGACAAGGACAAACCTTCTCCTGCTCTCGAGTCCCAGCAGATGGCCTTAGAAGCGCCCCAGTTCCTCCCCCCCCCAGCCTGAAAGATGCACCTAGGCATTCGTTCTAGTAGCCATTGATACATCTGTCATCCATAAATTTGTCTAACCCTACCCTAAAGCCATCTAGACTGGTAGCTATCACCACCTCTTCTGGCAGCACATTCCATAAGCCGATGACCCTCTGGGTGAATAAATACCTCCCCCTGTCAGACCTTACTCTCCTACCCATCAGCTTCATAGAGTGCCCCCTGGTTCTAGTGTTGTGTGATAAAGAAATTTTCTCTATCCACCTTTTCTATACCATGCATAATTTTATATACTTCAATCAGGTCCCCTCTTAAACACTGTCTCTCCAGACTGAAGAGGCCTAGACGTTGCAGCCTGGTTTCGTAAGGGAGGTGTTCCAGACCCTTAATCATTCTGGTTGCCCTTCTCTGCACCTTCTCTAGTTCCACATCTACGAGCCAGTTTCTAATGATGCAAAGGTCCTTTCTAATGATGCAAAGGGCCTTATTCTGGAATAGGGACTTGCTATTCTCATGCTATGAAATTGGAGGTGAAATCTAACAACCTGGTACATGGCAGTTGCAGGCTCTTGTGCCTATGCACCAGCTGTTTCATGGACCTGTTCCATGGGCTTCACTCTGTAAGAAATTATTTGCAGTGGCTCTTCTGTGCAAATCAGAAGCTTGCAACAAGAAAAGATTTCACTGAAGTACGTGGATCATTTTCTGTTACACCTTTTTTTCAAAATGGTATGCGTCTTTTTAGTTGAGTTATTAATTCTGGTGTCCTTATGTCTAGACAGGCTTCATTTTCTCACTTCTTGTGTGGGACATGGCCACTTCAGTCACATTACTAAGAATGAACAGATGTTAATTATTGCAGAAAGTATATTTTCTTTAAACCCTTGTTCACTTTTGGGCCCCTTCCAGATTAGCGGATTAAATCTGCAGTACTAAAAAAAACTGCAGCTTAATTGCTGCGAACGGACGGTCTGATGTCCAGACAGCAGCAGCTCAGGGAGCTGTGAGCCTTCCATGTGGTATGCGCAGTCACATTGGGTGAGACGTGAGTCACATGGGACGGGGCAGCCAATGGGAGTTGAGCTGCACTCCCAGCTCTCGTTGGCTCTTCTCGTTGTCCTGTCTGGGCTGGCGGGAAGCTTTGAATATATGTAATGCTGCATGGCGAGTGCTGCTATATCAGCATTAAGTAAATTTGTAGTAACTTCGCTATAAAGCGACACCACTGTGGAGTATTGGCTGTCAGGTGTGACAGCTTGCTCTTAGCTGCACATTCCAATATGCAGCATCAAGAAGCCTGGACGTAGCCTTGGTTGTTGTTACACTACAAGAATTGTTATACTACAAGGTTGTTGTACTACTAAAATTTCTAAATGCTCTTAATGGCTTACATTTTCTAAGGTCTCCTGGTATATGTATGTTTGAGATTTAATTCATATTTACAAGAGAGACTTGATGGCTAGAGCCAGCAATATTGGGATGGTATGTGATCAGTGGAAAGAAATTGTGCATCTTGGATGGAATGATACCTTGGTGCTCCAGGACCGATACAGATGACGTCTGTGCAATGAGATCAAAAAGAACCATATTGAATCACCTTAGCTTGACCAGATGGTGGCCCCTCTGAAGTTGCAGACATTCCAGACTCTGCTAGCCTTTTGAGCTTGGAACATTTAGAATACAGTATCACTTTTTCAGATTAGTGCCCCCTTTCCTAACTCCCAGCAGAGTAAGCAGACAATGATTTATACATAAACTTTCCAGATCTTGCATATTTCAGATTTATGCTTATGTGCTATAATTCAGCTTGCGGAGAGATATTTGTGACTCAAACTCAGAGGGCTTGATGATTTCATTTTGTTTAATAACCAGCAACAGCACGAGAGCACAAGAGGATTCATTTTAATATCACTGGATCTGGCTCAGAACCAGTCCCTGAGAAAAAGATTCAAATTAAAGCCTGAGCAAAGAAACCAAGCTTCAAAATCCAGAGAGCTGTCAAGTTCACAGGGAGTTCTAGCCTATGTAGACACTCATTAGTCACCTCCAGACATTAGCAGCTTAAACTGCTTCATTTGTGATAGTAAAGCAGATCCAGAGCTATTGCCTGTTGGAAGATTGCACCTGCGGTTGATTTTCCTGCAAGAACATTGTTGTGGGATATCATTCCAGTATCCCAGGATTATGCAGGTATTGCCACTAATGTGTGTGGAAATCCCAACATAGTCCTGGAATAATCAAGGGTTTTACACCCTGTCTGAACACAACTGTTCTCTCTGTTAGACACCCATCAACATGCACAATTCAACTTCTGTAATTTATACACAGATAGTTGAGACACCAATGAGTTTCTCCTGGAGCAAGATGGCTGAGTTGGCAATGAGTTTCTCCTGGAGCAAGATAGGTTAGTTGCCGATGAGTTTCTCCCATAGCAAGATGGCTGAGCTGGCAATGAGTTTCTCCTGGAGCAAGATAGCGTAGGTGATTTAGCTTGTCAGCCCCACATTAAACAAAATGTATAGGGGAAAAGTGTTATTTGCCTGCCGCAGTATGCTGTTGCCACCACACAAAATTCAGCCAAGAGGGCAGAGAAGCCTTTGCTGATTTCACTGAAGAAGAAAACTTTCAGTCTTCAAGCAAAGCATACAAATAAAGGAATACAAAGGCATGCAAAATGCATGTTCTGCAAGATGCAGAACAGAGTTAATGTCTGGTCACTTGCTTTGTAAATAAGAAAGACAAGCCTTTCTATACACTGCTAGCTAAGGTAATTTTAAAAATCAGCCTTGCTGAACTTTCTGCTGTGGGCTGTGCATGGTAGGTGGTACCCATGCAAGTGTCCAGAGTGGCCCATATGACATTTAGTCTTTAAGGAGGCTGCAGTCTGTACACTGCAAAATAATATTTAACAGCAGCAGAAACATAAGCTTACAAATCCACTGCTGCCAGTATCAGTAGGAAGTGGACAGGGGGGATAAGTACCTATAATGTAAACTGCCACCATCTGCATCTCCATAAAAGAGAATCTTCCCCTCCTTATTTTTAAAGAGTACTATGTGTGTTTGGAAATTATTCTGCTTTCTTTCTTGGGTTTCTTGAGCCAGTTTAGTCTAGTATTTAGAGAGCCAGACTCTTATCTGAGAAGAACAGAAAGCTTTGAGACCCACTTTGAGTCCCCTTGAATGGGTGAGAAAAGCAGGGTAGAAATGCCAACTCTTTGTCTTCTTCTTCTTAAAAGCAATCATTGCTTACCAAAAGAATCAAAATCTTTCCTGTCACGTCTGTCCTCATATAAAGTATAGCAGCATCTATCCACCATTACCTTTTCAGAGATCTTTTTTAATCTGTTCTCCAAATCCTTTCACAGCACTTGAATAGCAAGATGGAACGTTCCTTCTAATAATTATTCACATGGTATTTATTCATGCAATTAAGTGTTCTGCTTTACTAAATCGATGAATCTTGCAACACAGTGATTAACCTCACTGTGAAGATGAACGTATTCTGTTTGGTGGAAGGTAGAAAGGAAGTCATTTTGGAATACAACCCAAGCAACGATGGGAGGAAAAAGATACAATTTCCAAAATGGGTTGAAAACAGGCTACTATTTTACTTAAAAGAATCCATGGAAAAGCAAGGAAGGACATTGTTCTCTTGCCAACAGCCTTACTACCTAGAAGGAGAAATGGATCCTTAGGAAAAGAGGGAAGGTCAGCAGATGGTACGCACAGCTCAAACAGCTTCTGGTCGGGAGCCAGGAATGAGGATCGATGCCAGGCTTTACAATATGGCCAAATGAAAGAGATATAAGCTCTAGCTGCCAAAATTCCATCTTCCAACCAGCTATGAAAGGTTCAGAAATGCCACTGCATATTAACCAAATCCTTGAAGCCCTTTAAAGGTCTCCACCTTGAGGTTTTTATTTACTTAAGCTATTTTTCATACTGCTTTCCATTCTAAGTTCACAATAAAAACAGATACAACAGTGCACATAAAATGTACATTAAAACATGGACAACAGAGGGAGAAACCATTTACATTAGAGAGGTCAAGGTGAAAAGAAGTGTCTTCTTCAATAAGTGCTTAAAACATGCAATTGTAGAAGCGTCGTAAGTCTTAGAAGGAAGAATACTGCAATAGTAGATATCCATGGCACCTTCTCTATAATCACAACTAAATCCTTAATACAACATTACGTAAACATTATAGCAACCATGCATTCCAGCAAATCTATGTATACATTGGAAAACCACTTTGCTATGGGAAAAGAAAGAACTAAAGCCTCTCCTTCTCCGTTTGCTTATGCTGAGGTCTGTTAACATGTCATTTGAGCTCCACCACCAAGCATCTCAAGTATCTGAAAAAGATAAATGGGCATCCCTCCTAAACTGGAAGTGAACAGTGGATGGGCATGGAAGGTTAAATATACTAAAGATACACTGATCCATTTATTTTTTCTACATATCAGTATTCATCAGTCCATTTAGTCCAATTTCTGAAGCAATTATTTTGTTAAAAAAAAGTATCAAAGCTTCAGCTCCTTCTAAATCTTTTTTTTTTTTCCACAGAGGACATACTTTTGCATACATATCATGAGCCGTTTGGTCTAGCAGATAGGGAGCCGGACTCTTAACTGGCAATACCGGGTTTGATTCCACCCTCCCCAGTGAAGCCAGCTGGGTGACCTTGGGCTAGTCACAGCTCTCTTCTGACCTCTCACAGCCTCACGTACCTCACAGGGTGTTTGGTGAAAGCTTTGTCAGCTGCTTTGAGTCCCCTTAAATGGGTGAGAAAAGCAGGATAGAAAAGCCAACTCTTTTTCTTCTTAAGATAAACATTTCATTCTCTATTTCTGTATGCATTTTAAATTCTATAACTTGATACTAACAAACAAAAATTAGGCTTTTTTTAAAAAAGCAGATTTTTATTTAAAATTATTTTGATTAAAATTACATTTACCTCAACAATTATAAGAAAAATGTATCACAAACATGCTCATAATAACTTTATAAATTACATCACCTAACCTTGTCTCACAGCAGTATAGCTATTGTTGGTAATTCTGCCAAAATTTTAAGGTTTTAGAACACTGAATCCATGTTTTCAGTTGTCAGGGGTGCCTTAACTACAAGAAACAAACAAACAAAGCCCACAGAGCAGTGGTTCTCAACCTTCCTAATGCTGCGACCCCTTAATGCAGTCCCTCAGGTTGTGGAGACCCCCCCAACCACAAAGGAGGGGCAGCTGGGAGGGGGGAGGGAGGGGCGGCGGGAGACTTGTCGCGATCCCTCTGAAAGGGTAGTTCAACCCCCAAAGGGGTCCCGACCCACAGGTTGAGAACTGCTGCCACAGAGGAAAGGGTAGCATTAAGACTGAACTCTGACTGGCCCATTCCAAAGAAAGATTTCCATATTTTATTTTAGTGGGTTTTATTAATTTGGTGTTTCACTTACCTCATAAAGTAAGGTTGAATTCATACTTACCTTTGCTATTCTGGTATGGGACAAGAACAAAACCACACCAACCCCTCAGCTACCCACCCCAGTATGCTGACAGACCCCCTAATCTATCCCAGGGTGCATTGAGAGGTGGAGGGGGTTGCATGGAAGGGACCAGTATGCTTAAGGGAGGACCATAGACCCCTTTCTTCTCCACACTTCTAGCAAGTGTGGAAAGGCCCAAACACTCTCCATCAAGGCAGAATATACCAGGTGCTGTTGTATTTCTCTAGTTCTGAGTGATCACTGCTTTAGCCATTAGCCACTATTATAGCTAATGCAGTAATGTCTTCTAAGGAAAAGCAGGGGAGACCCAGTGGTATACCCATGTAACTCAGCACCACCACGGAAGCCAAATAACATGACTGCATCACATTAAACAACAAACATCATATTTTAGCCACATTATATCAAGTTTATATAAAGAGTGTACTAATAAAGGACATTTTGAATAACACAGGCTATCCTGCCCACTCTAGCCAGTGCTAGGTAGGTGGAACCTGCATTTCAGACAGCCCACAATCACTTAGCCTCATCTGCTAATTTTGAAGACTGTGACCAATCTTTTAAGGCCAGGAACAAATGTTCCCAGCCTTTGACATGTCTAGACGATCCCTTTTCAGCATGCCAACTTCTGGTGGTGCTTCCTAATGTGCTACCCAAAAGCCTCCCTGCTTTATTCTGGACTATGGAGGCATTCTGGCTGCATGTCCTTTGTGACCCTGACTATAAAACCAAAGGACCAGAATAAACTGCCATTTTGCGGCTCTATCCCAGTCTGTAGCTGCATTCAGTGCAGATGAAGCATAATATGGAAGGGGCAGGACCTGGTTTTCCCACACCTGCATGCAGACATAGCAGCCTGGACCACTTTCGGGCCAAACGTAAGTCCATAAAGGGCCAAAATGAACAGCCAGAAAGTAGTAAACTGTTATACTCCTCAAGGCAATTCATGCTTTAGCAAGGAAAATATATAATGCTTGGCAAGTTCAGAAGCCTTGTTAATTTGTTCACTTTCTTATTTTAAATACTCCATTCCCAGAAATGTGAGTAGCCTTACTGGATCAACAGGTTTCAGTATATTGAGCAGAAGCATTTAAAAGATTTTTTAATGTGTAGCGATGCTAAGATCCAGACCATTTACGGTCAAAAGATGCAGGCATTTATGCTCACATCATTGTTTTAGGCACTCACTAATTTATTGCAAGCTCCCTCCTTACCCATTCATTTAGTTCTGATTTCTAATTTAATTATAGGATGATTAAAAAGTTCAAAGACGATCATTCCCCTCAACACTGGTCCACAATTTCTTTGAAGTTTCACATCTAAACACATTAACTATCTTGATTCAGCCACACTTGACACAGGCTGAACCTGTGGCATTTAATCTGTAATAGTTTTTTCACATGGGCTAGTCACTTCTAATTATAGTTTAGTCTCCTAGTCATTAACAAGTAAACTAATTAACAGAGTCTCAGGAAATAAATGTGCAATTTACCTTTAAACTTAATAAATAGAAATCAGAAGAGCCCTGTGGATAGAGAGGAGGGGAAATTGTTTAAGAAGTTTCTAGGTGACAATAGGTGCAGGGATATGCACAAACAAATTTTTGACATTCGAAACCAAGTAGATTTAAATGTCAAAAAATCAAATTCAGATATTTAAGATGTGAATGTCATAAAATCCAATTCGAATCCACAACATTCAAATGCCTGCGTTCGAATGTTAGATTCGTATTTAAAGATACGAATGTTGACAACATTCGTATCTGTTATATGTATCTGTGTGCATTCCATAAAAATCCATATGCATCCCATATTATCCTGTAAGCATCCCGTTTTAATCCCGTATTTTAAGCGCAAGATACGTATAATTTTCGCCTGTATTTCACACTTTTGACCAAAGATCAGCCACAAGGTGAGATGATGGGAGGCAGTACTAATTGCAATAAGTAAGTAAATTCTCTCATACAAACCACACCATACTGGGCAAAGAATTCCTGCTTAGGGAGAGGACAGGGCACTGAAATTACATCCGTGCCACCAGTCAGACAGAACTCTGAATGCCTGAGGAGCAGCATTCAGAGCTACTTATCCTATCCTCTGCTGAGCCATATATATATATACCCTTAATTAAAGTATCTCGGTGCTGAATAAAATAACACCCTCATTTGATAAGAGGCCATTTTAGAAAATCAGTCTCTGATTCCTACAGACAGATAAATGTTTCATGTTAATTATTTTTAGCCCACAGCGAAACTAGTGCATGGTGAGAGCCTAGGGTCTGGTGACTACATGTCCACCCTCACTGACCTAGTAGTGAACCTTCAAGATGCAAAATCTCCCCCAGACGATACTTCCCATAAAACCTCAACAAAGAATTCTGAGAGCACTTTTCACCCTCTTGGGCTCCCACTGTTGTCATCCAGTGACATCTCAGCTCTGTCAATCTCCGCCACAGGGAATTTGGTGCCAGAAATAAAATGGCTAACTTCTGAGGCCAGGTTTAAACTGCAAAGTCAAGGATCCCACCACCACAACAGCCCTTTTCTCAGCTTAATTTCTGGAACCAGAGAATCTGCAATCCAAACATGCTGTCTCTGCCCTTCTTTGAAAGGAAATCAGCCCATGCGCTAGACCATGATGAATAACAGGATGTTTGATTTTAGATGTTGTTACCCGTTCGGAGACCTCCAAGTAAAGGGTGGAACAAAAATGTAAATAAATAAATAACATAACATACACCTGGCTAAGTTAGAATAGTTTGTTTATTCCTTTGTAAGCTTCTTGGATATACTTATTCCCTTCACTTCATGTCCCCACAAACAGTTTTCCCAGATAAAATTATTTAGGTGCAGACATAAAGGAATAGTATTGCACTAAAATCTTCATCATTAACACTCAATTCATTGTTATGATATTTCCTTATCTTCTCAGACTCTTTGAGAAGGTTTTATTACACATGAATTTGAAATAGTACGTCTCAGGTTCATCTTGGATTTTTTCTTTCTTTGTTTGTTTTTTAGAATTAGTTTGAAGGGAGCAGGGACGGCGTGACAGGAATCCTAGCATAATATCAGGAGGTTCAACTCAATTAGTAGCAGCCTACCATACATAAACCAAAAAAGACATTAGAAACTGCCTGTTATGCTACCATATGTATTTGCATCAAAAACAGATTTTGATAGTCTTTCAAACAGTAAGCTTCAATCAGTTTTTGCCCCACAAGCCCAGCCGTGTTAGACCTATCAAGTCATGAGTCACCTTCTCTCATGGGACCTTTTCAAAACCAGAAGTGCAGACAAGCAGGAGACTAGAGGATTCTGGGACCAATCAACCCTGGCAGAATTTCCCCCATTTTACTACTTATTTCTCATTCCCTCAGTTCGCTTCACACAAGGAGACATCTGGTGAAATTGCGGCCATTGGCAAAAGTTCTTCTGACAGCACAATTTTCTTTCTCTTTCTGTTTAAGGTGATTTACGGCTGACTCTTTGCAGAATGCATACAATCCAGTCACTCAGTCTTATTTCTGTTGCTTGTAGGACAGGATTTAATTCTGCAAATCCTTTCATTTACCAATGACTGGCTAGGCAGTCAGTGTCAGTGAACAGAAGAGCAGAAGAGGATATGAAAATGTGAATAAGTTTGTCAATTTATTATTATTATTATATGGGAATAAGATTGACGGTTTTGCATTTATCGGTATGTAACGCAGCTCAGGAGGCTGCTGATCTTGATCAGCAATAGGTTGAGGGTTTTGCACTTATCAATAGTCATCTTCCAAGCCTCTTTTGCCCACACGCAGGTACATGCAAGAGAGCCACCACCACCACCACTAGTACATTATGTCTGCGCCAAATGGAATGTAACCCAGTTCAGGAGGTCACTGATCTTGATCAGCAGTAGTCCTCAACACTGAGGTTTACCAGTGTACTAACATGGACAAGTCCTGAGTCAGTTTGGTCTAGTGGTTAAGGAGCCGGACCCTTATCTGGGAATATCGGGTTCAATTCTGCACTTCCCCATGAAGCCAGCTGGGTGACCTTGGGCTAGTCACAGCTCTCTTCTGAGCTCTCACTGTCCCACCTACCTCACAGGGTGTTCTGTTGTAGGGGGAAGAATAGAAAGCTTTGTTAGCCGGTCTGAATCCCCTTAAATGGGTAAGAAAAGTGGGGTAGAAAAGCCAACTCTTCTTCTTCTTCAGAATAGAGGCACACTGAAGGTGCATATTATTTGCTGAAATACTTTTTCAGCCGTGCACCAAAACACACCATCAAAGTAGATCCCTCAGAGGCTCCAAGGCTAGGAATATTTGTTCCTAGCGATCAGAGACCAGCTTAGAAGTTTGCATGAGCTTTTGGGTGACACAGGGGCTGGGGTGGAACAGCTGTCAACATGCAGATGGTACTGATCCAATCCATGCCTTTCTGAGATCCACAACAGAGGGTGTGGCTAGCTCCAGACCAACCAGGTAGGAAGGCCCTTTGGGTCCTTGAAACCTATTCACCTATATGCATCTCTGAAAATATTAAGAATAATTAAATAACGAGGAGGGGCACTTCCGGAGGTAAACAACCCATTCTGCTTTCATCTCTTGCTACGTGCTGGAACAGTAGCAAATACAGTGAAGAAACTGCAGATATGGATGACTGCATGCAGCCCCCACAAACTACTGAATCTGGCAGAAGTGATGGAAGTAGTCATGTTACTTCTGCCTCACTACCGTTGACAGTCGTGACAGGGAAGAAGCACCTGATCTCCTCACACTTCTGCCTGCTATCATACATATTTTCAGAGCTGTGCTTATGTCTGTAAGCCAGCTAATGGGCAAATCTTTCATACCTGATCACAAGGTTTGATTCAATCCAAAATACTTTGTGCAAAAAAAAGGGGAGGGAGGGAGAAGGAGAGAGAAAGTGATAAATTAGTCCAAGCCAAAATAATGATGGCCCTGTCAAAGAAACCACACATTTCACTTTATTAGACTTCTGGAGTGATGGATTATGGCACGTTGTATTTATGGAGAAAATTACAGCACGAACCTACAGGGTTTTTTTTAACCATATGGTGTCCTATTGTTGAATATTTGAAAGGAGAAAAGAGTACAATGAAATATATTCAGTTTTGAGCAATGTCACATTTGTGGAGAAATCGAATAAGTTGTGAATCGGATTTATCCAGCATTGGTTGAAGCTTTGTTCAAAGCTTCAGCCAAGGCTGGTCCCCACTGTGGCCTCCTGTCCCTCCCCCTTATCTTTAGTTGTGCCACCCCTGCTGCCATCGCACACTGCTGTTGTGGGTGCAAACAGGTTTTCCAGTTCTATGACCGCAGCTCCCACCCCATCACTCAATCCCCAGATGGGAAACTGCATGCACAAACCTGGAAGTGCTGTTTTGGCACCTGAAGAGCACCAAAATGACGAGGGTCAATGCAACCGTGCCCCCATTCCACTGCCGTGTGCTCCCTTACCTTTATGGAGGATGCAGTTGTGACTCCAGGCCCACTTCAGCCATCTCTGGGTGCTGAAATGGGCCTTCCAGTTCTGAACACATAGCTCTCCATCCAGGATCACGAACCCTTGATGGAGAGCTGTGCGAGCAGACCCAGAAGTGCTCTTTTGGTGCCCAAAGAGCACTGGAATGACAATAGATGACATGACCACAGTCCCCCATTCTACTCCGCAGCTCTTCCTTACATTTACAGAGGTCGCGGTGGTGTCTTCAGGCCCATTTTGGCGCTGTTCTAGCACCAAAATAGCACTCTGGCTCTGCGCTCACAGCTCTCCATCTGGAGAGTGTAAATGCACACTCCCTTCTTTTCAAGAACTCTGTGGAGGTGAGTTGCCACTGGTGCTCTCCACCACCTGAGGAGGTGTGTTTAGCGACAGCAAAAGGCATGCCTCAGAGGTGCTGTCACTAATCCACCTATTCTAACACAGAATGTGGGGGGGAGGCAGCCTGGTATGTGAACAATCCCATCTCCACGCTGTCTCTGAGCTGCCTCAGAGATAAATCTTTTTTGCTGTGTGTGATCACACCTCAGGCCTCCACAGCCCCCTTCAGCTCAGCTTGCAGGAAAACCCAGGATGTTTTTCCACTGCAGCCATTAGATCTGGATTAAGGGAAGCACCCGATGGGTGCTAACACCCCTGCTGTGGAAACAGCTTTGCACCCATGTGGGGAATCCGGATCGACCCACAAGGGGTCGGTCCATTACCCCAGGTGTTTTGGGGGGCAGGGGGGCAGTCTTCGAATTCACTTCAAATTCACTTCAAAGTCACTTCAGAGTCACTTCGAAGTCACTTTGGAGTCACTTTGAAGTCGTTTCGAAGTTCACTCCGAAGATCAGCACAGACTTCAGAGGCACTCTGGAGCTATTTTGCACAGACTTCGAAATGAGTTCAAAGTGACTCCGAAGTCAATTCGAAGTGGCTTTGAAGTGACTTTGAAGTGACTTCGGAGCCTAGGTTTAGAGGGGCCCCAATGGGTGCATCCCCTCCCCCTAGCCTCCTTTGGACCCCATTAATGGAGTCTACAGAAAATCTGGATTAAAGGCCAAAATGTACCCATTAGATCTGGATTTCCCCCACGGCAGTGGAAACAATCGGGTCCCAAATGGGTGCCGTGGTGGAAATGGGATCATCCGGCTCACACCCAAATGGGTCCTAAATGGGTGCAAAAATGGGTACTTTTTGACACTGGAAAAACACCCCCACTCTGAGACCAAGGAACCATCACCCTTACCTCAGGTTGTCAGCAGGGACTTCCAGGGAAGGGGATTTATAAACAACACACCCTGGGTGCTACTCGCCCTTCCCCTGAAAGCAATGTCTGAATTCAGCCTTAGGGTCTGCAAAGAAAATGGCTGAGTGTTCTATTCTGTAAGTCAGTTTTAGAGCAGAGGGTTGCCAGTATGACCCCCAGCCTCTCTCCAAAAACAGGCAATGGCAAGCCACTTCTGTATTTCTGCAAAAAAAACTACAAAGAGTTACCCATGGTCAATAACAAGAACAAATATACTACATATAATAACTGGAGGTTTAGCTTATCATTAATCTGAATCCTAACCAAAGATTTAAGAATCAATGAGGTGTCTTTGTCCCAATCAATGTTGCTTTTTCGGTTTTTGAATTGTTATTTGACCTACGTTGAAGTCTTTCGAACATTTCTGGACCTTCTTTAGTATTGCAACAGAATTTTACAGAAATCTGAAGGGAACTTGAAATGTCCTAGGTATGACAAAAGACGGGAGAATACAAATATAAACTTTTTTCACAGGGGAAGAAATCATATAAGGAACTGAGGGACATGTTCCGGCACATGCTAGTGAAGGTATGGAACAGTATTGGGTGGAGAAAGTGAAAGAAAGAGAAGGAATCATATTGCTTTTTGCTGGGGGTGGGCATGAGTGCCTTTTCAATAACTGAATGGAGTTTTTATTCTCATTTTTATCAGCATTCTCTTGGTGTAAATCCCTGTAAAACTCTGCACTACAGGCTAACCTTGGAATGACATTCAAGGAAGATCAGGGGAAAAATACTGCATTGAAAAAGAAGCTATCAATTGCCTTCTTCCTCTGTTTTCCATATCAGTCATGGGATGATTTCACACACGCTGATATACCAGACCATATTAGATGCTCCCTTCTGCATGCTTGTGTGGTTCAAGGGAGCCCCTGGTAGGTCACCAGTGTGAGGAAGGGGTCCTCTTGGGACACTTGGTGGCATAGTATAATGTGCTAGTGCGGAATCACCCACCATTACCATTAATGGTACTTTAAAGGTACAGTATCATCAATGTTTTCAGTGGGATCCTTGTGCCACCTTCCCAATGAACTAGGTGCACAGGTGTGCCTCCTGCAGTTTCACAGAAAAGAAAGCTTGCCACAGACTCTAGTTAACTCTGTACCTAGTTACCTTTAATCTCATGACTACACCCCTAATCAAAAAGACTTATTTCTGAAGAGATCTATTGTAGAGAGCACTCAGTTGCTCTCATGCATTGCTCCTTTGGCAACTACCACATTAAAATAGTAGTAGTAGTAGTAGTAGTAGTAGTAGTAGTAGTAGTAGTAGTAGAAGAAGAAGAAGAAGAAGAAGAAGAAGAAGAAGAAGAAGAAGAAGAAGAAGAAGAAGAAGAAGAAGAAGAAGAAGAAGAAGGAGAAGAAGAAGAAGAAGAAGAAGAAGGCTTTTCTACCTTGCTTTTCTCACCCATTTCCGGGGACTCAAAGCGGCTGACAAACCTTCTGTTCTCCCCACAACAGAACACCCTGTGTGGTAGGTGGGGCTGTGAGAGCTCAGTAGAGAGCCATGACTAGCCCAAGGTCACCCAGCTGGCTTTGTGAAGGAGGATGGAATCAAACAGTATTCCCAGATAAGAGTCCGGCTCCTTAACAACTAGACCAAACTGGACTCCCACAGGAAGAGTTTCAGAAAGTTCAAAAACAACTCTGAAAATGCAAACAACAACAACAACAAAAAACCCTTAAGCCACTGAAAACGTCCCTCATATGTGTCAAAGCATTCCAGCTGATATAGTGATTATGTGACTAAATGCCATCAGTGGTGTCCGACAGAGAGATAACTTGGGAACGGACTTGACACTGAGCCGCATCGAGGGTGGGTAGGAGGCACAATCTCAAAGGACACAGCCTGGTCAAAGAAAGTTGTGTTAATGAAGTGTAAGCACAGAGAAAATAAAAACAAGCAAGCAAAGCCTGGGGCACTCATTAGAAACATTCCTCTCCCCACCACAATCACCTCCCTTCCCACTTTAAAATCTTTTGATTCAATCTGACATGCTGGACTGCATTTTTTTGACTGCTGGCAGAATGGAATTGGTGACAAAACAATTAGCCTCTACTTACCAGCCCATTAGTGAAACATTAAAAAGAAAGAGGGGCGGGGAAGGCTTAGGGATTCCTTGAGGCAAAGTGAGTACTAGCCAATATCACTTTCAGTTTCTACATATTTAATCTACGCATTAGCACTGTATTAAATCATTTATTAATTTATTATTTATATTTCTGTCTCCTCCTATACCCAGAGGTCTCTGGGCGGGTAACAACCTTAAAATCCACCAAATCAAATAACAATATATAATAGAACAATAAAAACAATCACGACATCTAAAATTCAACATGTTAAAATACATATATATCAATTAAAACAATGGTGTTTACAGTGGGGGAAACATAGAAGTACCCATTAAGTACCCATTAATGGGTACAAAAATGCCATTACGTACCCATCAATGGGTACTTTTAGTGACAGTGGAAAAACACCCATAGCTGACATTTATCCAAAGGCCTGAGTAAAGATGTCCGCAAAACTGACCACTGTTTGGTGACTTAAGGCTCACTAACCTCGCTTCAAAGAATGGAAGCCTGTAAACGTTGTATGTCCCATCTGTACGTAAGTATCAAAGAAACCTCTCCCTGATCTGTATAAGAAACCTGCCTTCAACTGATCTGGAATGTAGGTTTAGGAAGACTTCACCAGGAGGGCAACTAAGTTCCTCTCCAACAAAATACATGGAAACTATCAGTAGGGATGTGCAAAGATATTCTTAACATTCGTTATTCGTACGAATTGTCACGAATCCGGACATTCATGCATGAATTGAATGCTATGACATTTGTACATTAAGATTTGTACAAATATGAATGTTTTGGAATATTTGTACGGATAGTTCGCACATTTGTCAAACTGGGGATATGTACTCAATACGTATCGATACATATGCATACGTATAGGATATATATCCAATACAAATGTGTTGGTATAAGATACATATCTGATATGTATGCGTTTGTATAGGATCCATATCTGGGATCTGTATCCAGGATCCATATCTATTTGTATCAGATATTCGTGCAAATTTATACGAATACATTCATATCAAATAGAATCCTGCGACATTTGAGGGTGATCTATTAGAATGAATACGAATTTCTAATGATTCGTTACAAACTGAATGCAAAAAAACCCCATTCATGCACATCCCTAGCTATCAGACATGTACTCTTACAAAGCTGATTTTACAATATGTCCATCTTAATGTATCTTGTTCCTCCCCCTCACAGTCACACAGGAAGGTCTGGGCACTCTTCTAACTTTCTAGCTGATGAGAAAGATGATGCCACTACGCCTGCAGCCAAACTCTGCACTGCAGCTATGGCCACTTAGGAAAAGTGGATAAAATCAATCAATGTACTCTTCTCCCCTGGAAAAAGAGAACATAAATGGCCAATAATGTATTAAAAGCTCTCCAATTTAAACTGTACTGGTTTGTGACCGTAATTAAATAAAGGAACGAATGAAATGCTTTCATCTCACTTTTATTGTATTTTCATGTCTTTGATCTAAAACACAACGTGATGATGTTCTTTCAGGGACTATTATTATTATATTATTTCATTCCATCCTAGATCCAAGCAAAAACAATAATAGTGACAAAAAGTAGAGAGAGAATCTCCTTCCTTAGCCAGGTAAATAGATGTGTCTTCATAAGCGTATATATCAAAGGTGCATGGCTCACCTCAGCGGGGAAGCTATTCCATAATCCAGGGACTACCACTGAGAAGGCCCTATCCCAGGTACCCATCCTTTCAATTACTGACAGTAGTGGTACGACAAGAAGGGACAACCCCCTTGCAGATCTTAATGTACAAGAGAAGGCCCAAGCTGCTTTGAACCTTACAGATTAAAGTTGACACCTTGAAATGGCAGCCACTGGACCTCTTCTAAACTGGCAGCCAGTGTAGCCCTTTTAAACTTGTGTGTCTGCCCTCGCTGCTCCATTTGGGACCAGCTGGAGCTGAAGCTCCAGAACCTGAAGGGCATTCCCACATTCTGCACATTATAACAGTCCAACCTGGAAGTTATCAAAGCATGGAAGAAATCTGCTATTATAATAATAAAAGGTAATTTCAGAAATGCTGAAAGTGTTTGTTATCATAGGTCATGAATGAACAAGCTGGTAAAAGCAGCAGTGACCCACTGCTAAAGCAACAGGCCCCTCCTCAAGTCTACCTCATTGGCCCATTGTTGCTGCAGAACTGGAGCATGCTGGAAAGGAGTTTAGGGTTACAAGGCATCCTTTATGCCCATCAATAATAACTATCATTAGATTATTTGTTTATATGCATGTGTTTCCCCCCTCTCTTCTTTTGATGTTTTTATTAACTCTTGTTAACTACTTCAAGTCATTGTGAAGTTGATGGAGCAGAAATATGAATGAATGAATGAATGAATGAATGAATGAATGAATGAATGAATGAATGAATGAATGAATGAATGAATGCACTCCATTGCTGTGTCACCAAAGGGTATCTCATGGCACAAAAACAACACAAGTGCTGCCAAAGCCCATAGAGCTTTTGAACTTTGAACTTTACTGATTAGTCCTATGACCATATCAAGTTTACAAAAATATAAAATGTAAAACATACAAGGATAAAATTGAGAATCAAAATAAAAATAACACCATTATTTGTCCCCATCACCCTTACAAGACACCTCATTCAACTTAATGAATGGTTTCCTAAATCAGGCAGCCTTAACAAAAAAACCAAACATAACCTATATATCACCTTGATGTTTCCTCCCTGCCAAAGGTAAGTCAACTTACATTCTGCATTCCAGTGAGACACATTTTGTAAAAGGGGCCCCAAACATGTTGTAGTCATGGAAGAATGCAGGTGACAGGGTAAAGGTCTTTACCCTTTTTCATGTCTTGCTTACCTGCACCATAAATACACAGTTTTTCTTCATAAGGTACCTGATGGTATCTCCCATACTTTCAATAAGTTCAAAACATGCATAAGTAAACTGCTGCCTTAATGGGTTGTGAAGTTTGTAAACTAAATATTTTTCAAGTTGGAAAACAGATTTCGTTTGTGCTTGCCAGTTTAGTTTATGTTAGAAAGGCTAACAGTATCATTTTGTGCACTAATGTCCATCAGACACTACTTAAAAACTCTTTAGCTAACTAGCTTGTATGTCCCAATACTTGCAAGGAGATTACATCATGTAGCTCAGTGATGGCCAACCTATGACACGCGTATCACAGGTGACACACCAAGCCCTTTTGGGTGACACACATGGTCATGTAGTGCTTGCTTGTTCTTGAACTGTACGAAACACCAACTTTCAATTGAATATTAGCAAACAAAATTCAGCAACAAAAGTCACTATGTAAATAATTATTTGTTTTTGCTTTTAATAAAATACATATATCAAAACTATAACTCTTTTACTAGAGCTACAAATTTCACAAACTTATGGATACTTCTAGATGTGACACAGCACCCAAGTTAAGCTACATTTTCTTGTGAATTTTGACACACTGAGCTCAGAAGGTTCGCCATCACTGGTGTAGCTGATGAACCCATGGAAAGGTACTCTCCTTCCTATATTGTTCTTCAAGGCACATTCTTGGAAATCTGTTTCCAGACACTGAGAATAAACATAACCAGTAGTTAAGTATTTTGTTATTAATGGAACATTGAATGGTTTGGACTCCAAGTTCTGCTCTAACAGCAGGGACTGGGACAGGTCTGTTGATACTCACTCCCTATCCACCTTAAGAAACTCTGCACTTCCCTCTCCTGGGCTCCATCCAGACATCGCTTGGTTATTCTGCTATATTTGGATATTTTGGAATATTCATGCTTTATTCCAGAATATCTAAAAACAGCCGAGTAAGAAAGCGATGACTGGATTCAGCCCTGCTCTTTCTGTGGCTCTGTGATGGAATGCAGAAAGCAGGCGTATGTAACCATGGGACATACCTGTCATGCAAGTGTACACCTGCTATTTTTTAAAGCTCATTTGATTGCAGCATTAGTAGCAACTCCAATTTCAGCACTCAGAATGGAAGTTCATTTATTTTTATTTTATTTAAGAATTTATATCGTACCTCTCATCCAAAAGTACCAGTGTAGGCCACAGCAAGATAAAACATGGTAACTTAAAACACATTTAAAATATAACCACCACCACCCACTCTCCTTTCCTCTGTCCCTAGCAGGGCAAATAGTGGGGAACAATTTAGAACATCTGTGAATGTTCTAAAGAGCAGGATTCTTATGTTTTGCTAAAATATACCATCATCGTAACCTTCTCACTAGAGTCGTCTTTGAAACAAAAGCTTTGCACAGCCTCATCAAAATAACCTTCAGCCAGAAGAACTCCTTGCATAGCCTGGTGTTTTGGTTATAGCAGAAACACTACATATGGAAATACTGCAAACCCCTAACCACGTACTTTCTACCATTCACAACTGAGTAGAGCTTTGCAACTATAGCGGTGATGGCTAACCTATGACACACGTGTCACAGGTGACACGCCAAGCCCTTTTGGGTGACACGCATGGTCACCCTGGCACCTGGGCGTATAGTGCTTGCTTGTTCTTGAAGTGTACGAAATACCGCCTTTCATTTGAAGATTTAGCAAATGTAAAGAATTATTTGTTTTTGCTTTTAATAAAATACATATATCAAAAATATACCTTTTTTACTAGAGCTACAAATATCACAAAATTATGGATATTTCTAGATGTGACACAGCACCCGAGTTAAGCTAGGTTTTCTTGCAAATTTTGACACACTGAGCTCAAAAGGTTCGCCATCACTGAACTATAGTGTGGTTTTTCAAAACACCCATTTTGCTGACCATGGAAAAGTGAAACCATGAGAAACCATGTTATGCATGGGACAACCGCATCTCAACAATTTCAAGATTTATCTAAATGAAAATGAAAAAAGAAAGAAGGGTGTTTTGATGACTGGGAAAATTACAAATGATGCAGTTATACAAGAAGATCATTTGTTACCTGCACAGAAACATAAGGCAATTTCACACTGGTTGGTGTACTGGACCATGAACGTACCATAGCCTTCCTTCTGCACACTGGTGTAGCCCAAAAGAAGCCCCATGCGAGGTCACTAGCAGGCAGAAGGGAGGCTGTGGAACACTTTCTGGTCTGGTATTTCTGTGAAATTGCTCTTACACACTGCAAAATTTAAATGTTTATTACCGATCACCATATTCACAGTGGAAAAAAATAAAAACTATAAAAACACAAAAATTCCACTTGGAAGTTTCCAGTCATTGAGAGAAGCCAATTATTTCTGTGACTCAGCCATCTGACAGCTGTCACCAAACTTCTTAACAACCCAAACTGCATTTCAATTCCATATTAATTCAATAAGTTTCAGATTATGTCTAAAGTTTAAGAGCACAGTTTTATTTTGGCACTACACAAATTCGAAGGAAGGAAGGAAGGAAGGAAGGAAGGAAGGAAGGAAGGAAGGAAGGAAGGAAGGAAGGAAGGAAGGAAGGAAAAGGAAGGGAGGAAGTTTGGATCCATATAACAGTGTGTTTAATTCACAGTGAAACTCAGCTACTCTGCAGGAAGCAGTACAGCTTAGGAAAGGAATCTGCCCCTGTCCAAACGATGGTTGGATCAGGATTGCTGTGCAATGCTAAAAGGAGAACAGCACATTTTGCTGGAGAAAACCAATGCCTCTGGGTCAGGAGCACACTATTAACTACTCTTGCATGCCATTCCTACCAGAATCAGAACCAGTTTACATTACTGTTGTGCTTAGGTGCAACTGAGCTAACTCCTGGTGACTGCCTTAATAAATTCCTGCCATTTTGATCCGTCTCTAGCAATACCTTGTCACTCTCCAGACTCATTAAGTCTGCTGTCTTCCCCTTCTACAGTTTCCCTCTACATAATCAAGCCAACATTTTTTCGCACAGGCCTCAATGTATACTTTGTTTCCACAAAAATAAGACAGGGTCTTATGTTAATTTTTGCTCCAATTGATTTTACTTTTTTACATGTATAGCTGCCTGGACACTATTTAAATTGACTTTTTGTATGAATTGTAACTAGGGCTTATTTTTGGAGTAGGGCTTCTATTTCAAGCATCCTCAAATATCCTGAAAAATCATGCTAGGTATTTTTTTGGGGAGACAGAGTACATTACATTAAAAGGAATTACACCGTTTGAAAATGTTTTCCATTTTTGCCATATCCCAGCCCCCCAAAAGAAGGGCAGTGTGGAGAAAGAGGAAATGCAAACTGCAAACACCCACTTAGACACATAGGTAAAAGTAAGGATTCTGATACAGTCAGCAATGAGAACACATTGTTTTTGGATACTTTAAAAATGCAGATACAGTGAAGAAAATGTAACTTATTTACAATGTCTGAATCCAGAGGGACCCTTTGGAACAGTGGCACAACGCTGCCTTTTTAAGCCTGAGTGGAACATTCCCCTCTCACAAAGAGGCCTCCGCCACTAGGATGTGTAACATTCATTAGAAATGCAGCCTAAGGCTTGAACCCATACAGTATTCAGGAGCCCTACAATGATGTTAAAATATTATTAATTATGGCTAACAAAATGGTCTCAAATTTGCTGGGAGACAGAAGAGTCATGGAGGAATCTGGATCAGTGAGAACTCTAAGCTGAGTTAACAAGATGGCAAGAACGTGATCTCACACATAGAAATCAGACATGGAAAATGAAAATACAGTCAGACCCCCGTATCCACTGGGGATACATTCCAACTTCTAACGTGGTTACCTGAAACCGTGGATAATCATAGCCTTCTGGTTCTGGAGTCATGCAACCCCAGGACTGGAAGTGTTTTTCTGGCCTCTGGAAGGCCTATTTTGGCCAATGGAGAGTGTTGGAATAGGTGTGCAATGCCACTGGACGCTTCCCGCCCACCTCCCACAGGCGCCCTTACATTTTGGTCACACACCTATTCCAACGCTCTATGAAGACTGAAACAGGCCTTCTGAGGGCCAAAATAGGCCTTCCAGTTCTGGGTGCTTTTCCCTTATGGTACCCACGGGGTGGGGGTGGGGGGCCGAGCCATTAACCATGGTTAACTGAAAACATGGTTAACGAATCAGTGGATACAGGGGTCTGACTGTATATGAAAAAAAAAAATTAGCAGCATGCCTATAACTTCTATATAGGAGTCAACTGAAGCCTTTTTTGGACAGAGGCGACTTGGCCAGCTATCCATGCTCTGGTAAACTCTAGATTGGACTACTGTAATGTACTCTACATGGGACTGCCCTTGAAGACAGTTTGGAAGTTGCAGCTAGTGCAAAATGCAGCCACTAGAGTGCTGACTGGAACAGCTAGTTGGATGTACTGTACATCATGCTGGTATTAAAAGGGTTGCATTGGCTGCCAATTCACTACCAATTCAAGGTGTTAACTCTGACTTACAAGGCCCTAAATGACTTGGGCCCCAAATATCTAAAGGAATGCCTTCTCCCATACCAACCTGCCCATGCCTTAAGATCTGGAGCTCAGGCCCTCCTGGTTGTCCCACTGCCCTCAGTAGTGAAACAGGTGGGCGCCCAGGAAAGGGCCTTCTCGGCAATGGCCCCCAGATTATGGAATCGTCTCCCCCTTGAGGTGTGTCATGGCCCTTCTCTGCATATATTCAGGAAGGTGGTGAAAACGTACCTTTTTGCCCTGGCCTTTGGCTGATGCAATTATACTCCCCCCGCCCCCCGGCAGATACTATTATTTTAGTATTTTAATATGCTGAATCTTTTAAATGTTTTTATGTATATTATTCGTTTTAAAATTTGTTTTAATTTGTAATTTTAAAGGTTGTTACCCGCCCTGAGACCTTCGGGTATAGGGCGGGATAGAAATATAAACAATAAATAAATAAAAATAATAAGGCCAGGAGGAGAACCATTTCAACCCCAAAACAAAGGGTTGTTGGTTTTTTTAAGGGTTTGCTGCAGATTCAAAACAAAGCCAGATCTGGTTCCATGAGAACATTTCAAGTTCTGATGAAACAGGCCCTCTAGGTTTCTGGCTCTGAACAAGACACTCTCATGAAACAGCTCATGGTTGGGCTCACCCACTTTCTGAGGAAGTAAAAATCTCTGCAGAAAAGGATGGTGGAAAAGCCATCAGTGAGAGGTCTGGGAGAATCATGCTTGCACAGTGTCGACACTGTATTAGCACTTTCCCTTCCCACCAACTGTTTGGCTGATTATTACTTTTTCCTTCTCTTTCACAGCAATGGAAACCACAGCAGGAAAGAAACAAAAAGTACCCACCCATTTGCTATTTGATGACGGGCACACTGGAGTGAGGCTCAAATGGTAGATTTATGCTGTTCCTGCCTAATCCCAGTCCTAAACATTGGCTCTTTCTGCACTCACCTTGGTTAATCTGTATTAGCTAGAGACAGATTAACTAGAGCCAGATCAACTACAGGAGGCAAATGTCTGCTAAAGAGTGCTAGCATGGTTGTAGTTTGCATTTATCTGATCTACCACTAATCCAGATTAGTGAGCCCTTGGCACAGTTCTGATCTGGATCTACTTTACTCGTATGCACAGGATCTGTTCTTAGTAGGTCTGTGATCTGGAAAGGCCCATTGTAGAAAATGCAGAAACTTGTCAGCAATTCTTTTCACTGTCCAAAATGGAAAATGACCCTTCAAATTGGCTCCAGCAGTGTCAAGGACTGCTGCAAAAAGTGGTGGGAATTCCCTTTTATCTCTGCAGTAGTGACCAGTTGATGATGGCAGGATTGTTTCAATGAAATTGGTGGAGAAGAGTTTAAATAAAATCCCTCCCCCTGCACCTTTTGGGCAGTAATCCCTTTTGCTACCAAAAGCCAGAGGAATGGCATCCACTCCATTTTTTTTTTGGCAGCAAAAATGAGGTGGGGGATATTCTGGCTTTTTTCTGCAGTGATCCAAGTTACTGCAGAAAATGGGGGTGCCATTTAATGGGGAAGGGAGCAATGGAAGGCTTTCAAAGGACAGCACCCCACATTCACACCCCAATCCAACAGCTCGTCTGCACAATATTCTCCCCCTTTTCGCAGTGATTCTGACCCTGATGAAGAGGAGGAAAGGGTTCTACCCCTTTGGGGAGCAAAAAAACTTGCCATTACTGAAAAGGACAGCAGATGGCTCCTCCTCACACACACACACACACACACAATTCTACACACACAACACTGTGGAACAGGGGGAGGAAGGATGTTTGGTGAGAAAGATGGCTGCAGTGAGAATTTTCCCCTTTTTCCCAAGTGCTTGGCTGCCCAAAAGGAAGAAAGCAGTGCTTTCCCACACCTTTTTGGCAGCAATCCCTTTCAATGTCAGAGGGCAGGGAAAGGTTCTATCCTCTTCTGGTAGGGGATAAGCCCATTTCTCTGTTGTGATTACGGATCACTGCACAAAAGGAAGGAGGAACTCAAGTGATCAGCAGTTTGTTGGGAGAAGGGGCATTAGGAATAGGTATTTCCTCCTCCTCCCCATTCAAGTGCACTGACAGCTTTTGTGGCTTGAGTGGTAGGTGAGTTCAACCTACTAGGAAATCTATAGACAGAGGATTTGAAAGAGATCAAACCACTTGTGCATTCTTGCACATCCTGAGCATTAAGAGGCAAATAAGGGTGTGGCTGCACAACTACAGAAAACAGTGATAGCCTGACAGCAGAAAAAATATCCCACTTACTCTTTTAAAGGGAATGGTCGACATGTTTTTCAAGAAGACCTTCATTGAGCCAGAAGTGTTAAGTAACCCAAAAACTACCACCCAGAAACTAACATATCCTTTCTGGTCAAGGTCCAGAGTCAGTTCAACAGCAGATGCTTGAACAAAGCAGATTATGTGCATCCATTTTAATTTGGATACAGGCCTTGGCTGTCCTTGTTCTGAAGCAAATCTCTTGGCATGGGGTGAGTGGGCAACCAAGTGGGACATGTGCTTCAGTCTTAATAAGTACAAAGTAATGCACACTGGGGCCAAGAATCGTAATTGTGTCTATAAACTGATGGGGGCTGAGCTTTCTGCAACACACCAGGAAAGGGACCTTGGGATTCTTGTGGACAGTTCAATGAGGGTGTCAGCCCAGTGTGCAACTATGGAAAAAAAAAAAACAAATTCAATTGCTAGGAATAATTAGGAAGGGGATAGACTAGCTGGGCTGTGGCCTGATCCAGCAGGATTCCTTTTATGTATGTTCAAAGTAAAGTCCACCTGACTTAGTTTTCCTTGATCTCCCAGCACCTCTCACACTAGTGACCATATTTTCCTAGCAGTTCTGATTCCACAGGATGCGGCACTCATGTGAAAAGACTACAGGGAACTTTAGCTAAAGGTTTGAGATCTTTTACTCTGATCTCAAAGGTGATACAAGAGTGTAGTCATGGAAGGTTCTTATTTTATGGCACAAGAACATAAGAAATATCTCACTGGATCAGACCCATGGTCCACCTAGTCCAACAGTCTGCTCTCACAGTGACCAACCAGCTGTACTGAGAAGCCCACCAGCAGGACATAAAAGCCCACAGCTTGCTTTGATTGCAGTCCCCCAGGAGATGAACTTTCTACTGTCATCAGGTCTAATCCTGATCTTTGCCCTGACCTGTTCAGAATTCAGCTTCACTGGGTAACAATGTTTTGGGAAAGGGACAAAAGCTTATCCCTATCCACTCTGCTCCAACCAGGCATAATTTGAACATGTGTCCTGTCATTCACCTCCTTTCTAGACTAAACCACTCAAGACATTGCAAACTTTCCTTGGAGAAAAGCCCCTCCAGCCCCTTGGTAATGTTAAGTGTTTACCTCCGAACCTTCTGTAATTCTGCCATAATGTTTTGAGATGCAGTGACCAAAACTGTATAAAATTAACAGCTATGTTTTTGACCGCACTTTTAAAATTATTAAAAAGTCCAGAAGAACGTTACAAGATAACACATAAACACCATGTTGACCTTTCCATTGAGCTGTCCACACTACTCCAAGATCTCTTTCCTGGTTAGTCACAGTCAGCTCTGATCCCTCTAGAATATTTGAGTAGTTAGGACAGTGGTTCTCAACCTGTGGGTCACGACCCCTTTGGGGTCGATCTACTCTTTCACAGGGGTCATCTAAGACCATTGGAAAACACATAGGAACTGAGGCACTGCTCCTCTATCTGTCTCCAGGTGGGTCTGCCCACATGCAGATACCGCCACATACGAGTACCTGGCATGATGACATCATCACACCAACGCCATCACATACACCCCATACAAATACAGTAGAGAGCAGCCAGCCTCCAAGTCGGCCTGCGAGTGTTTTTTCAGCACCCCGCCCTCCTACTCGTATATCTGAGGGAAGGGAAGGGAGACAAGAGCAGCCAGCGTCAAAGTCGGCCTGTGAACGCTTTTCTGGCACCCCGCCCTCCGGCAGGTATATCTGAGGGAAGGGACAGGAGACAAGAGCAGCCTGCCTCCATGTCAGCATCTCCGCCAGGAATGACCAACATGGACAGGGGAGGGAGTCTCAACATTCCACCATCCCACCTGCTGCGAGAGCTACAAAACCTCTGCAACAACCAGCCCCAACACTGGTATGGACAAGGGGAGGGAGGCTCAGTAGCTGGCTGGCCCAACTGCTTTATACATTTTTATATATAAAAAATTAACTATATAATGTATCATTTGTTATATTATGCAATGGTGTTTTTTTTTTCTTATGTAAACTGCCTGGGGCAAAAATTGTTTTTGATGTAAGCTGTTGATTATATTTACTGTATTTCTTCATGTAATGATTGTATCTATGTTGTATTTTTTTTCCTATTAGTTGTAAACCGCCTTGAGCAAAAGCCTTTTGGAAAGGCGGTATACAAATAAAAATGGGAATGGGAATGTGTAGAAAGCAGCAGTATTGGAGGTAACTTTTATATTCAGCTGTGTTTGATGTGAATACTATGCTTTAATTATGTTCAGTCTGTAACAACGAAAATACATCCTGCATATCAGATATTTACATTACGAATCATAACAGTAGCAAAATTACAGTCATGAAGTATCAACAAAAATAATTTTATGGTTGGGGGATGGGGTTAGGGTTAGGTTGGGGGTCACCACAACATGAGGAACTATATTAAAGGGTTGTGGCATTAGGAAGGTTGAGAACCACTGAGTTAAGACCTTTGGCTCCTGTGTTCACCACTTTACACTTTAATGCCCAGGTCCCCAATCTCCAGAGATTCCTTTGGGGCTCTTTGCAGTGCCTTTTTGTTTTCACCACTCTGAAGAATTTTGTGTCATCAGCAAACTTCCATTGGTTACACCTGACCTTAGATCTATAAATATGTTTAAAACCATCACTCACAGGGCAGAACATGAGGAGACCCAATTCGTTACTTCTCTCCATTGTCCATGTACTTCTATATCTTGTTTTCTACTCCTTAGCCAGTTGCTTATCTATAATAGGACTTGAAACACTCTTTGATGAGGGACGTTATCAAAATGCTTTTTGAAAATCTAAGTAGAAGATATCTACTGGATCGCCCTTATCCACATTTTTGTTAACACCTTCAAAATGGAAGTTAATTAGACAGGGTTTTCTCTTACAAAAGCCATCACTGGCTATCTTTAAGCAAGGGCTGTGCCTCTAAATGTTTGGAATTTTCATCTTTAACAATCGTTTCCACGATCTTCCCCAGAATGGATGCTTAGGATGATAGACCTATAATTTCCTGGGACTCCCCTTGAGTTGCGTTAGCCACTTTCTAGAGCTCAACTACAGAGCTCATGCTGTGCGACAAGTTACGTGTTTTTCTTAGGTGTTCTAGAATCTCTCCTTTAATATCTTTAATAACTCTTGGGCGGATGCCATCAGGGCCTGTTGATTTGTTGATGCTTAATTTGTCAATAAGGGTTCCCACTTCTTCCCTTGTCACCACTAGGGGTGTGCATGAATATTTGAAGGTATTCAAAATTCGATTGAATCTGGCCAAATTTTGACATTCAAATTCTAATCAAATGTCCATGAATTCAAATTTAAAGATTCAAACGAATTTTGAATCTATTCGTTTGAATTATCTGGACATTTGCATGTGTACACGTTCATGCACAATGCGTACTTGCAGATTCACATCTTTCCCGCACTTGTACGGCTCTGTGTGGGACAAAAATGGGTTGCATATGGGATGACTACGGGATGCATATGGACGTGTATGGATGTGTACGGACATGTACGGATGTGGGAAAGATGTGTATGGGCATCTAGAAATGTTGCTGACATTCATAAGTGCAAATTCAAATCATAGGGTGTTTTTCCACTTAGCACTAGAGTACCCTTTAAGAACCCATTAAGGACCCTTAATGGCTCCTTTAGTGCTAAATGGAAAAACACCCAAAAATTCAAACAAACAGATTCAAACCGAACTTGGTTTAATGCAAATTTTAAAGATTCAAATTGAATCGAATTTTTGGGTATTTAATTCGAACCAATTCCCAAAAACTGCACTCATGCACACCCCTAGTTACCACTACTTCCCTCATTTCCTCAGACTCCCTTTCCAAAAACAGAAACTTGGAGATCTGCCCCACATTTTCTTCTGGAAAGACAGAAGCAAAGAACTGCCTGCAATTTTCTTTTCTCCTCGAGGCACATGTTTGACTCACTCATCAACCAAAAGCATAATGGCTTCACAGGTTGCCTCCTTGCCTCTAATGTATTTAAAGAAACTTATTATCAATCTTTACAGATCTACTTTCCCTGGAAACTAACCTGCAATGACCTTATCTTCCATGCTTTTCAATACCTATATTAAGTTGTTGGAACAGTTGTCAAGGCCAGGTCTCCACTGCACTACCAAGATACTCTGCTACTTTGCAAATGATACCACCAAGGAAAGTGATTCTGGTTTTGTGTTGTGTATGTGTTTGAGAAAGAATATAGTCTTAGAGCTTGAAAAAACACTCACACATTTTGTATTTTACTTTTAAAATTCTTCCCTTCTACAGCAAAAGAAACATACATTTTACTACTGAAATAATTTGCCTCTAAGACCAGATTTATGAACCCACCTTACTGAAGTGCCTTCCAGAAAAAGAATTAAGCTACATTTTAAAAGTTCATACAGTATAATCCACACCTCATTTGGGTGGAACCTGGACTGCATAAATTGTCAGAAGAGGGAAATTGATGCAGACTACACTCAGGACCTGTTGTAGTAGTCTGCATTAATATGCAGATGGAAAGTCCCTATTCTAGAATATAATCGGGAATAAGAGCCAGTGCAGAAAGAGCATTACTCCCTCCTCCATCTGCTTGCCACAATAAGAAGGTCTGATACTGCAGATCTCCCTCATAAAGGGATTCATCATGTAGGAAATCCTTCCAGCCTCTTAGCCTGCATCCAGACTTTGGTTTCTTATTCCACTGTATCTGGATACCCAAATATATTCCAGAATATCCAAATATAATGGAATAAGAAAGCAGCAGTAGATTCCCCCTTCAGATCTATACAATTCAGTCACAGAAAAATCACAGAGGGCAGAAGAAATATAAAATGCACTTTGACCTAGTCATTTCCATACACTGGATTTGAGTTCCAAAGGTTACACCAGCACAGCAAGGAGACTATAACAAGGGGTTAACACAGTTTTCCTCCTTATCACCAAAGACGATTGGCTATATTAGCCTGTGTTTTAAGAGACAAGCTTACGTAGAATGCACTTAACGCCTTATTCTACCCAACAAGGGGTAGGATTTTGTACTAAAATGTTTCTTGTTAAGAAGACGGGAAGACATAAAGGGGAAAATCCTGAGAGAGAAGACCATATGAAAAGGTGGAAGCAAAGAGTGGGGAGAAAAGGAGAAAGAATATCGTTCCCTGAGGTAGCTTGGTATTCACATTTACTCTCCGTCTAAGTAACGTTCAATAAGAGGTGATGGAAGATAGATCCAAAACATGGAACTTGGCAGCCAGATGACCAACCCAGCCTTTTATAAAAAATTATCAGTGCACAAGGTAGGAAGGGGGGGGGCAGACAGACTACCTTACAAAATTGTCATTAACTGCCTTGGCTTTCACAGCAGGAACAGAGATCCTTAAAGGAAATGGGGGAATCTAGTTGTATCACAGCCCGATATTGAAAGCAATCAAAGCACAAGGAGGCCACAGGGGAGTCATTAGTGCAGAGCTATGCATTTTAAAAGAGCCAACTCCTCGCTTTCAATAGCTGAAACAATAAAATTGTTACCTATCATGGTAGTTCACACCAATGAATATGTGACGACAAATGTATCAGAGTAAGGAGAGCCAAGTCCCAGCATGCTTTCCACAAAGGATGAGAAAGAAAACCCAGACACTTACGTGAGCATTGGTTCTCTCTTAAATGAACTGCAAAACTGATGGGCTGGCATTGTTCCTATTCCTCTGCTGTTTGTTGTTTGGCTTCTCCCTCTAGTATGGTCTGGCACAAGATAGTAAAGGGCCTGGGAAATGAATTTTTCCATCTCTATACTAATGTATTAATGAAGGTCCTGGAACACAGGATCCCTTGTTGGCACCCAAAGGCATTACTGTGACCCAAATTAAGTAACTACCACTAGACGGAATTATGTTGCCAAGTTGCCAACACATGATTTACACCTCCTTCAAAAAACTCTTAGGGTGTTTCAGAATTTCTTTACATGTTTTGATTCCTGAATAAAACTTTATTTTGAAAAATAAGGAGGTTTTAATTTTCATGCCTACCAGAAAAAAATGAAAGTCATAATTTCCACCAGTTTTCAATTTCTCTCCCAGGCCTATAAACAGCGATGAGAGAAAACTCCTGGACTCCAGACAATTAAGAAATGTAACTATTTTTTAAAAAATTCAGCTCATATCATTTTAGCACACTGTTATATTTACACTCCTCTGCAATACTGTCATATAGACCTGCTCATACTTTAAGATCACAAAGTAAGGGCCTCCTTATAGTTCCACTACCCTCGGAGGTGCAAGGGATTGCAGCACGCAAGAGGGCCTTCTCTGTGGTGGCCCCAACGGCTTTGGAATAGTCCTCCCAATCAAGGTATGCCACGCACCAACTTTATATGGCTCTTAGCACCTGGTTAAAATGTACCTCTTCACTTGGGCCTTTGATTCATACATCTCTCTAAAAGCAGTCCTGCTACTGTGGGTTGGAGGAAGAGAGGGAGGCTGGACACATTTCATTCATTCATTCATTCATTCATTCATTCATTCATTCATTACCTTTGAATCTCACCATTCACCTGGGGCTCCCAGATAGACAAATATTATAAATAAAATATTTACTCCAATGCAAAATACAATCAAATCTCAAGTCACCGAAAATGACTTGTAAAATCTCAGGAGCCTTGATGGCAGCCACCGAAAATAAAATCCATAAGTGTTTTCTTAAACAAAATACAGTAATCATTTAAGATCATGTTGCCGCTTGGTGAAATTAGTGAAAGGAATTGTAAATCTTTCACCCAAATCATTAGCGATGTTTAACTTTGGACAATGCACTGGTCCAATGTCACACACAGATCGACTTTAGCCTCAGCAAAACCTAGTTTTCCTTCTTGATATATGCTCCTATATACTCAATTATAGCTTTGTCTGATGAGAACAGCAAGTGCAACAAATCATATATAGCTTACTTTACATGCAGATTTTTCAAATTTCAGAAATGCACAAAATGAGAGCAAAAAAAAATACAGCTTACAGTATGTGCAACCATCACGTCATCTTTAAATGGATTTTTCCATGCGAGTAGGACATTATCAATAGTATTAAAATCAGACAAATAAGCAAACCCATTGGATTGGAGCAACGGTACAAGATGGGACCAGTAATTATTCCTGTTCCCCGTGGTGATATAACCAGCTCTGAAAACCAGAGATTTGAGAAGTTCAGAGGAAACATTTAAATCCTTAAAGGTTTTTATGAGCAACATTTCAGTGTCCTAGGAAAACTCTTTCTTACCCAGTTCATTAAGTGGACATTATAAACAGCAGACATTTTCAGTGCTGGGTGCATTTCATTTATTTTTACTATTGTAACCCACCCTGAGACCTTCAGGTACAGAATGGGACAAAATAAATAAATGAACCTTAAGAGCCAGAAAAATTCCACTCAGATTCAGCACTCCTTGAAGCCTCTTTAAAGCAAAAGCAAATCAGTAATCAAATGAGGAGCCAATGGGGTGAGTTAGTCTTTGGTTCTAGATTCCAACTTTACACTAGATTCCAACTTCCATATCTCTGATAGGAATTTAAGTTCTACAGCAGATTCTCTAGTGTTGCTAAAAGCCCTCATTTGGGGATCCAAACATGATAATGCTTCAGCCCACATGATGAAGATGAGCGCCTATCCTGCTTTCATCCTCCATGTAGCCAACACCTATTCTGCACCTATTGTTCCATGCCAGTATCCAAGCCACGCAAAGCTGCTACATGATTTCACGGCTGCTCTGCAATGTCCAAGTTGGGGTGCTTCAATTCCCTGTTGAACACCCAACTCACCAGCACATTGTGGAATGAATTTCTCCTAACAGATTCAAATGTACTCTTGATGCACTTCTGGTCTCATTCTCTCAGGAGGGTGGCCTGAAACCTTTCTGGGTTTAAGCTTCTGTGAACTTTAAATGGAGTCCTAAGGGAGACCTGAACACTTCTGAACACCGCGCAATTCATGCACACCTCTTCACAGCACGGCCTTCCAAGAGTCTAAAATACTTGGGAGCATGATATTCACACAGCCTCTACTTCTAGGCATAAAAGTGCCGCACAGAGATGCTATCACAAAGCAGCAGGTAAAAAGGATAGAGGAAGAAAGTACAATTTGCTTCCAGTGATCTGAATTATGGTATGTGCTGTGTTTTTGTCAGGCCTTGAATATTTATTTTTAGAATGGGAGGGGGGCAGCATGGCCCAGGAACCTTCTTCCATATTGACCTCCCCAGTCGCTAAGATCTTGAAGGGAGGTGCTCCTGGTTGTACCATGACTCACAGAAGCAAAAAGGGTGGGCACCCGGGATGGGGCCTTTTCAGTGGTGGCTGCCAGGCTGTGGAACAGTCTCCTTCTTGAGGTGCATCAGGGATGCACCTCTTCACCCTGGCCTTTGGCTAAGTAAAGGAACAGCCTTTTCCTCCCCACATTCAGACACTGCTATGGCTTTAATATTTTTAAAATGTTATTGGTTTTAATGTGTTCATTTTATATGTTGTAACCTGCCCTGAGACCTTTGGGCATAGGGCCAGATAAAAAATATAAATAAATATGGTCACCATGGCCCCTAAAAACACCTGAGCATCATGGAACAAAATAGCTAACTGGGGAATCTTTCACTTGCTAACCTTAACCCCAGTCCTAACCCTCAGAGAAGACACTTTTCACTCTGGAGGTCCTGAATGAAAATTAAATACACCTGGCTATTTTTCAGAGCAACCTCCTTTCCAACAAAAATGGAGAATGAAACTTTTTTTTTACTCCAACTTTGGAATATATGTTATTTCCCACATCTCACAGCGGACATTTTGCCCACGGTGCTTAGAATCCCACAAGTGGCACCAAAGGTTCTGGAAAGGTTGGAGTCCTTGACATAAAACCCATCAAATCCATAAGTGAGCTGAATCCTGCTCAGTCACCTCACCAAGGAAACTTCAAGATGGATCTAGATCTGCGACGCCAGTGTGGCATCCAAAGGGAAAACAGCATCCCTAATTTCTGGCAGCTTCATAAGAGAACACAAGAGAAGCCCTGCTGGATCAGGCCACAGCCCATCTAGTCCAGCATCCTGTTGCACACAATGGCCCACCAAATGCTCATGGGCATTTCAAGCAGAGACAAGGACAAACCTTTGCCTGCTCTCAAATCTCAGCAAATGGCCTTAGAAGCACTCTGCTTCCCCCTCCAGCCTGAAAGATGAACCTAGGCATTCGTTCTAGTAGCCATTGATACCTCTGTCGTCCATAAATTTGTCTAACCCTACCTTAGAGCCATCTAGACAGGTAGCTGTCACCTCTTCCGGCAGCACATTCCATAAGCCGATGACCCTCTGGGTGAAGAAATACTTCCCTTTGTCGGATCTGACTCTCCTACCCATCAGCTTCATACAGTGCACCTTGGTTCTAGTGTTGTGTAACTGAGGGGGAAAAAAGTTCTCTATCCACCTTTTCTATACGATGCATAATTTTATATACTTCAATCAGGTCCTCTCTTAAACGCCGTCTCTCCAGACTGAAGAGGCCTCAACGTTGCAACCTGATTTTGTAAGGGAGATGTTCCAGACCCTTAATCATTCTGGTTGCCCTTTTCCGCACCTTCTCTAGTTCCACAATATCCTTGAGGTGTGGTGACCAGCTTGAGTCTCCTCCACTTGATGAGGAGGTGGACAAAAGCAGCAAAATACCTCCTTTTCCCTTTGGAGAATACACAGAGATGAAAAAGGGAAGCCGGTGCTGCTCTCAGCCCTCTTAAACTTAAAACTATTCTTCCCCCACAACTTCCTGTAAAACATTCAACTGTAACCCTGGGTGGATCTATCTGATCTCTCAGCTCAGTTTCCCTCAAGTATAACCCCAAAATGCGATTCGAAAGCGGAAGGGTTGCCTTCACCTGACTCCCTTCAGGTCTTCCATGGACCTCGGAGTCCAGAAGGATAATAGACTCTCTAAAGAGGAGCAGATCTGGCAAAACCAAACGCGAAGGTGTCACTGGGCTGGATGAGAAGCAGGAAGCGGGGGGGGGAGGGGAGACATTAAAAGGCAAGGAGAGCGCAGAGGTCTCCACTTTGGGGAGAGAAGGGACCCAGCCACGGTTCCAGGCGGGGAAGGGAGATGGGCGAGATGGAGCCGCAGCCTCTTTAATCCTTTTAAGCGACTCTTTCATTCCCATCGCGGTTGAAGCCGAGGTCACAAGCGGGAGGCAGGCAAGGCAAGGCAGCAGCCCGGCAACAGGTGTCCCGCCTGCCCCCGCACAGCCTCCCCCGACCCTCCGCAGCTTTCACGAGCCGGAGAAGCCGAGAAGCGCCCGCTGCTCCCCCCCCCCCCCGCCGCCAAGCCCCGCGTAACAACCTGCCGCCGACGCTGCCGCTGCGGCTCCCTTCCTAGGTAAAAAGGCGCTCCAGAGGATGCTGCAATGGAAGCCGGCCTGATAAGCGCTGCTGCTGGGAGAGAGAAGCCTTCCTTCCTTCCCTCCCCACCCCCACCCCCGCCTAAGGCGGTGCCAACGAGGAGAAGACCCCGAACAGCTCCGCGAGTCGCCCGCGGGTTCCTCACCCAAGCAGCTGAGCCGCAGCAGCGCCCACCAGGAGCGCAGGCAGGCAGGCAGGCAGGCCGGGGCGCCGCACTGCTTTCTTCGCGCCCCTTTCCCCCACTGCCTTGCCTCGACGGCTTCCCCGCAGCCGGCGTCGCCGCCCCGAAAGTCTCGCGCCTCCTTGTGCTCAACCCGCGAACCCTCTTCCTCCTCCTCCTCCTGCTGCTGCTGCGCTCTCACCTGCCCCTCGCGCCTCCTCCGCTCCACGGTGCTGCGGCAGAAGACGACGACGGCGCACGCAGCCATGCCCAGCCGGCGCTGGCCGGCAACGTCGAGGACCCGACCCAGCCGCCCTCGCCAGCCAGCCAGCGAGCGCGGGAGAAAAGGGAGGAGGCGGCAGCAAGCAGTAGGCGGGCGGGCGGGACACTCCCTGCTCGCTCGCTCGCCGCTTCTTCTTTTCCCTTCTCCCTGCTGTATTTGTTGTTTCGGAGGAGGAGGCGCTCTGGAGTGTCTGTCAGGGCGCGCTCGGCCCTCTTTCCTCCCCTGCCGCTGGTGCAGCCGCCCGAGGCGCCGCCTCAAACTTGCCCAAAAGGGCGCCGAAGCTTCCTAGCAATGGTGGTGAGCCTGTTCCAGCCACGACTTCTGAGGCGCCCTGTGACTTGGCGCGCTTTGGCTGCGCTCAGAGGCGGCGACAAGGCATCTCTGAGGCGCTTCGGGAAAGCTTCCGAGGTGGGGTCGCTCACGAGCCACTTTGCCCCTCCCCCGGTCATGCGCTCCCTCTGGCTACAAAAGAAGTGAAGTTGGCTTTTCTACCCCGCTTTTCTCACCCATTTAAGGGGACTGAAAGCGTCTGACAAAGCTTTTCTATTCTTCTACCCACAACAGAACGCTCTGTGAGGTGGGTAGGGCTCTGAGAGCTCAGAAAGAGAGCTGTGACTAGCCCAAGGTCACCCAGCTAGCTTCATGGAGGAAGAAGGAGAGTGGGCTTTTCCAGCCTGCTTTTTTCACCCATTTAAGGGGACTCAAAGCGGCTGGCAAAGCTTTTCTATTCTTCTGCCCACGACAGAACGCCCTGTGAGGTTTGTGGGGCTGTGAGAGCTCAGAAGAGAGCTGAGACTAGCCCAAGGTCACCCAGCTCGCTTCCTGGAGGAGTGCAGAATCAAACCCGGTATTCCCAAATAAGAGTCTGGCTCCTTAACCACTAGACCAAACTGGCTAGTGGATTAAAAAAAGGTTGGGACAGGAGGGCCACACGGACTGTCTGAGGTGCCCCTTTTGTTACCATGCTCAGGCTGTGGCCACACTTAAGGTTTAATCCAGCTTCAGTCCACTTTCAGAGGGAGAGAATACATCAACAAAGTGACAAAGCTGTTTTCTTTCAGTGTTAAATAATTCAGAAAATTCACCTTTGGGATAGATAATGCGGAAAGGAAATTACTAGTCACTTTGCTCTTGCTCTGAAAGTGAACTGAAGCTGGATTAAACTTTAGGTGAGACCACAGCCTCTCAGTAAGCAAAAAATAAAACACTTAAAAGTGAGGGGAAAGGAGGAGGAACAAGCGGGGGGGGGGGGGAGAGATACTGTTACTGTAACATTGAAAACCGAAAGGCAAAAGAGATTTAAGGATACAGTATTAAGAATAAATATTATTTCTGCATTTCCTTAAGATTTACAGTGCCAAAAGAAGGCTGACGTTGGAAAGGGAAGTTATCCTTTACCACCTGCATTATAGAATATGAATCCTACCACATTCGAAGGGGATCTGTTAAAAAAACAAGGCCCTGAAGCATTCATGGACATAGTTAATCACATGAGTTAATGTACTTCTGCATTAGAATTATGCTTTCAAATCCTCCAAAGCAAACTTCAAGACAATATGAGTCTAGTACTGCCATTTTTTTCTAAACACCATGCAACATATTATCACACTTTATCAGGCTTCTTACACAACCACTACCCCCCTAAACAATCACTGACATTTATTACAGGAAGTGGTTGGTGGAAAATAGCCTGTATCTCAGCAAGCAGTGTGACAATGAAGAAAAAAACGGAAAGCTATATTAAACATATAGCTTACACATTCTTCATAGTTTAGATCACAAAGTCACCTGGAGTATGTTCTTCAGTCCACCTGTAGTCTAACCACTTCCCCTTTTTGACAATTCAGTATCACCTATGAATGGAGATCAGGGGTGTTTTTCCACTGTCACTAAGTACCCATTGAAGCACCCATTAAGGACCCATTTGGCTGAGAGCCGGATGATCCCATTTCCACCACAGACCCCATTAGGGACACATTTGTTTCCACCACAGCTAGGTAAATCCAGATCATCATGGGTCCTTCAGACCCCAAAATCCGGATTGTAAGGAGCCTGTTTCCACTACAATCCAGCAATGGGGTCTAGAGGTTCAGGAGGCGGAGGCACCCATTGGGGGTGCCCCAAAGAGGTGCATATTAATGAGGCTGACTTGGGAGCTGCCTGTTACCTCCAGGCATGGAAACAGGTGCATATTAATGAGGCTGACTCATCAGTGCTCACAGGAGAGATGCAAGCAAGGAGCTAATTAATATGCACCTTTCTCCTAAGGGGTTTGTCTTCAGAGATTGTACCCCATGTCCCCCAAAACACCTGAGGTGACAGACAGACCCCTTGTGGGCCAAACCAGATGTGCCATATGGGTGCTCCGTGTTTCCACAGCAGGCAGGCTAGCACCCTGCTATTAGGTGCTAGACTACCTATGGAAACACATTGGGTACTTCCCTTAATTCGGATCTACTAGAACCAGATTAAGGAAAGTACCCATTCCTTAGATCCGGATCTTCTTAGGTACAGATTAAAGGAGTGCGGTGGAAAAACACCCCAGGTCAGTGTTTCGAGCAGCATGATTCTGTGCATAAGTATAATAATATGGAAATCATTATTTTTAAAAACACTTAGTGAAAGACACCTTAAAGTAGAACCATTTGCACCATGTTTTGTGGCCCTCTGGTGGTCCACCAGTTCCACCAAGGTGCCCTGCAGAAAAGCTGTGTTGACAGGGAAGAATATCTAGATTTGGGGAAATATTTCATACCTTTTTTCCCTTCTTCATGACTATAGGGATGGTAGTAGATCTGTCTGTGGCTACTTCAGTATGTCAGATTATACTCCGGAAGTTCAGGAGAATAATGTTCCCTGCCTTGGGATCTCTGCAAGAAAAGAGGGGCAAAAATGCAATGAACGAATGAATTCTGGGTCAACAAGACAGTGGGCCAGTGGATATGCAGATACCACTAGGCAAAATTGGTTTTGCCAGGAGACTGGCAGCCAAAGGCACCTAAGAAACACAGCTGGTTAATTGGCTGCCTGGCTTAAGCACACCCATTTGGGCTGTCTGCTGAGCTTCATCTTTGTTTATGATTGCACACAGCATGGGGTTTTGGCCTCAGTCTATCTTGTATGTGGGTGTCATTCACTCTAGCCATACTCCTATAGGGCATACAATTTTCATGATATGACAGCCAGTGCACAGATACACAAGCCTTACTTCTTAAAGAGACTTCATTTAACATTCTAGTCAAGAGGTTATGATTGTCATAATTAATTTTGATGATGATGGTGCTGAAGTCAAAACATGTTTTTTATATAAAAAGTGTATATTAGATAGCAGAAGTTTTCATCAAGAATGTCTCAAAGCTCATCCCTGTTGAATCATGGGGTGTTTTTCCACTGTCACTAAAAGTACCCATTAAGTACCCATTAATGGGTACGTAATGGCATTTTTGTACCCATTAATGGGTACTTAATGGGTACTTCTAGTGACAGTGGAAAAACACCCATGGATTTCCGTGCACACACTCATATATAAACAAACATACAATACCTAGCTTTGCACAGGAGTGAACTGTTGATTTCCTGCTAGAAATCTATTTAATTTGAAAGGAGAATTGTTTGAAATAAGATTATCTGAACAAGTGAAAATAGGACCCTCTGAACCTGAGATGAGAGATCCTGCCAGAGAACCTGTAATGACCATTTATAATGTACAGTAAATGATACATTTTGGGCCCTTTCTGTACTGGGCCTGCCATAGTCTGCACCAGCATACAGATGGCAGGCCACTATTCCAGGATATAATCTGGAATAAGGGCCAGCGCAGAAAGGGGCACTGATAACAATGACAATGAGGTGGGTATCCTAGAAGGAGGGAGGAATGCTTTAGTAAAATATTTTCCTCAGTTTGAAATAGATTGCTACCACAAGTTCCAGAAGCCAGAATTTGAAATAATTGCAGGATTTTGCCCTGCAATCACAGCACTAGACTGAAGGTGCTAATTGGCTAGAGATGGCGATATTAAATTTAAAATTTTCCTGTTTCTAGTTAATCACTTTTGTCTATAGGATAGCTGCTTGTGTCAATACAAGACTGCCCAGTTAGTCAAAACCTCCACAAAACCTTTGGGAGATACATAATCAGAGAAAAGCCTATTCACAATATTGATATGCTTAGAAATTTTCATAGCATTCTAGCTGTCCTGAACTCTGACCGTTGGTTATGCAGCTCTTACTGTATACTTTAATTAAAAATGGCTTGTAAATATATGAGCCCTTGCTTGTAGTATGTGGAATAAAAGGGTCGGCTTACATCCAGGATTGCTGGCTATGCTGAGCTGATTACACAGCTTCTTTGCTCAACATAGTTGTCATTCATTCTAAGGTCACGGTGTTAGGAAAAGCAATATGCAGGCAGACTGATCAGCAAATGCTGCTTGCATTGAATTGGTGTGCATATTAACAGCAGGAGCAGCTGGGAATCAGTGCATGAATATTAGCAGCTTATCAAGAGCCAAGGCAGGCCAAGTGTAGGTGATTGCAGGAGAGAATTTCCTGTCAGCGATGACAACTGAATAAACCACCAGTGAAAGGGAAGCTTTACTTCTTCATATGCGCAAGATGAATTTTCCTGTCTCTACAGTTTTTGTCTGAATTCCCCACCCAGGCTTTCCCCCAGTTCCTCATTCTGGTTGCCCTTAGTCCCATGGATATCCCCTGGAATTCCAGAGTTGTTTTACTTCACAGCAAGATAGAAGGGAACTTTCATCACCACTCCCTGTGTTGTCTGACCTACATAGGACTTAACATAAGAACAGAAGAGGAACCCAGCTGGATCAGGCCACAGACCATCTACTCCAGCATCCTGTCTCACATAGTGGCCCACTAATTGCTTATGGGCATTCTCAAGCAGAAGTCAAAGGCAAAATCTTCACCTACTTCATTTAAAAAGAAAAATCCTAAATTATTATCAATATTGTAAATATATACATACATATACATATACATATATATATATATATATATATACACACACATATATATATATATACAAACAGATCTATATTGAACTTATTCTTACATACACTGTTTGCCTAACAACTATACTGTGCTGCATGACATAAAATTTTAACCAATTTATTGGTGCGCCTGGCCTTCATGAATTTGTCCAGTCCCATAAGAACATAAGAGGAGGAACCCTGCTGGATCAGGCCACAGTCTATCTAGTCCAGCATCATGTCTCACACAGTGGCCCACCAGTTGTTTATGCACATCACAAGCAGAAAACTAAGGCAAAATCTTCACCTGCCTTCAAATCCCTGCAAATGGCTTTTAGAGGCATCTTTCATGTATCTCCAATTTGGAGACAATACTAGTAGCCATTCATACACCTCTTCCATGAATTTATTTAATCATTTCTTAAAGTTATCCAAATTGGTTGCTGTCACCACCTCTTTTGACAATAAATTCCACTGACTAATGACATGCTGGATAAAAGAAAAAGGTTTTCTAAATATGCTTTTCTAAATAAGGAAAATTTTGTCTAGGGAGCCAATGATCCTGCAATTTTTATTGTATTATTAAGTGCCTAATGCAGTTTGTCTAACTGAAAGGGCGATGAGTCTGTGGCTATATCCAAATGGCCACAATGATGGCTGTTTCTGTAGAGAGAGAACATGGATCCACAGGAGGTATACCATTTACACAGCTGATGCCTCCCAACGTCTGTAGCCTCAACGTTGCAAAGCTAAAGGTTCCCTAATGGTGAGGTTTCCACATGGCATGGTATAGCATCAGAACAGGAATGGGCCTAGAAGTTAGCCCTTTTCATTCCTATCAAACCAGGCTGTGCAGAAGCCATCCTCATCACCTTCTTCTTTGATGTGATCCTGCATGGCCAAGGAGGCAAATGAGGGTGCACAATGACAGATTTCACATCCTGCAAGTGACAGAAATAATTGTCCACCTCAGGGGTGTTCAAGGAGCTTCTGAAGTCTATAGTGGATGCAGTCTAGACTTCCTTATTAGCATTTCAGCTCTCCTAGCATTGTTCACTGCTCAAAAAATATGAAGGGGACACTTAAATCACACATCAGATCTCAATGAACAAAAGATATACTGATATAAATTGTGTTAATTCATTGAGAACAAAATGGCATGTCCATGGAAGCCAAAATTACCAACCAACTGAGGGCTGGATTCCAAATGACCCCAAAAACAGAAGTAAAAAACTGAAATCACAGGCTGCGACAATCACGGTAACTCACAATGTGACTCAGAAGTGTGTATGCCCCCCCCCCGCCCGCACATGTATGCACTACCAACACCATCTGGGCATGTTTCTGATGAGATGGCGTCCTGAGGAGATCTCCCAGAACTGGATCAGGGCACCAGTGAGCTCCTGGATAATCAGTGGAGCTCTTTGGTGGTCTTGGATGCACCGATACATAATGTCCCACAGGTTGTGGGGAACATGAGGACCAGTTAATGGCATCAATGCCTTCATCATCTAGGAACTGTCTGCCACCTGCCACCCATTCCCTATTTGGGGCTTTATTTTGCTGTTGCCCTTTCAGTACCCCTGTTGTCACCTTCATTTGCCCCAAAGCAGGTGAAACTGATTCCCAATCATTTATGCTTCCTAACTGGACATATTGGTATCCCTAAAGTTTAAGTGACTTGAGGTTATTCTGTGATGCTTAAGTGTTCCTTTAATTATTTTGAACAGAATGGTATGTATATCCACAGCAAAAGCAAAGCTAGCAGAGACATTTGTTTAAGCCTTTCATTTTGCATGCAGAGTCATTGAAATGCAGCCATCAGTGCCATGATGCAAATCTGAACTATGAAATCTCATATAGTTGTGTATATTTGTAATAAACACACTCTCTTTCTTTCTCTCTTTCTTTTTTAAGGCTTTTATTTCCACACAAACTGCAGAAACTGACTCCAGCCTCAACTTCCCCACAATAGCAGCCAGGATAAAAATGAAGTTCATCAGGAAATAATTTTATTTCGGCCATAGAGAGAATCATATAAATGCAGCTCACATTAGCAGAGATTAAATATCTATTGTATAATCAAGATTTACTTCACATGAATGAAGTTATTCAAGGCAATGATTCTTCCATAGCGAGTTGATCTGGACTGATATGAGAAACATAAATTAGATTTTATTACAGCTCTAAAAGATTCCACTGAAATGGACAATAACTTAAACCTTATTCTTAATAATGATGCCAGATGTTGTTCAATGGCTATGTCATATTAAGTTAAATCCTATTAATATCCCTAGGTTACCAGAATGATTTCACGATGTGGAAACACATTTTCAGTTGCATCTAGAAACTGTATCCTTGGCAACAGCATTATATTTTTGGATCTCTAACTATGTGTTCTGTTGATTGTATGCAAGTGATTGCAGGAAGCCAGCTCCAGGCCATAAATGCAAGATCAAAGATTTAAGCAAATGCCAAAATTTGGTGAAGGCAGATAGAATGTTATCCATAATTGATACACTGGTCCATTAAATATTAAGGTCTACTTCTTTTGCAGCGGCACAGGAAAAATATGTAAATATTTTTTGTTCCTCCATATTTTTTATTTCTCCATATTTTTTGTATATGGAAAGAACAATACATATTTTGTACCTTATGGGTGTTGGCTGAGAGTAAAAATAAATAAATATAACCGCTCTACAGCTGGGATTCAATGGTTCATCAGTATATGATCAGGGGAGGAATCTTTCCCTTCTGCTGTTATGAAAGCGAAAGCAGCAGGCAGAAAAATGGTATCTTCTTGAGAACTCCTACGCACACAAGTACACACACAGAGGAAGTGGCTGCCTAATGGGACTTGTGAGGATTCATAGCAAGATCTCTGTGTCACTGTATGCCAGCTGACCAAACATGAAATTGTGTAGCAGACGCGCAAGAAGTTTAATGGGTGGTGAATGTCTGCGGGGTATTAAGCCAATATGAAACAAAGGGGAAAGGAGATTGGGTGTTGCAGTTTTATTGCAAATGATTGCTTCAGTAAAGAAATCTCATTCTGTGAGAGAGGTGTGTGAAGAGAAACAGCCTCTGCTTGAGCAAACTGCATTATTTATATAAAAAAAAACACTGTAAAGCTTTGGCTGCCTCCAGATGCAAGATTTCACCTGCGATCCTCTAGGTCCTAGGTTACTAGGATTCCTGCTAATGGGCGCCTCCTGTCTCTGAGAGGCGAAGTGCTGGAATGCTTTAGGTGTCTGCACTCACGAATCACTAACAGCACCAGGGGCCTTTTCACACTACAGCTAGACGGCTGTAGTGTGCTAAGGCTGGCACACACAGGGGGCACATCGACCATTTGCATTGGCCAGTGAGGGAAGCGTACTCACTGGCCAAGGTGTGAATGGTCAACCTATCCTGTATGTGTACCAGCCTGCGCTGCCGCCGCAGGAGCCAGGAGTTCTGCCCCTGGGCTGCCACCATTGGTCGCTACCAATCGCTCCGGCTAGCAGTCCAATGCCAGGGGTGGGATCAGTCTGGCTTGTTGGCTTGTTGGAGTGGCGTGGCCCCTACCACCCTGATCGGGCCTGCTCCAGCCTCCTATAGCAGCAGCAGCCAGCGGGGACCTGCCTGGCACCTGCCATCACCCAGGGGGGTATGCGGCCTTTCGACCCCGAGCGCCATGCTCACCTGTCGAGACTGCCGGTATGGATCAGTCCCCATCCAGATCGATCCTGTATGTAGAGAGCATGGGAACTGGACCGGCAGTCTGGACAGGTGAGTGTGGCGCAAGGGGGCAGGAGACCACATGCTCCCCTGGGCAATGGTGGGTGACTGGCCGTAATTGCTCTTGTTCTCAGTTTGCCTGCTGTCAAGCAGAATTTCGTCACTGTCAATGTCTTCTGGTTGTCTTGTAACACTATTTCAGAAAGTGGTCTTCTCCTGTTGTTAGAGTTTGGGACACGATGGGAGTGATAAAAGTTGCACGAGCCTCTTGGTAGAAAGACAGTATAGTAACGTGTGGACAACATCTTCTACCTGGCTCAGTCTGCTTGAGCAGATGCATTCCGAGTAGGGGACACCTTCGAATCTACCCTGAAGGAGAGCTGAGGGCAGTACATTAAATCGTGCCCAGGTAAAGGCCTTCCTATATTTGTGAAGTGCAATCTGTGTAGATAGCTAGCCGGGGTGAGAAGTTTTTGTGTTTTCTTTCATAAATGGATATCCCGCTATGGCGCTTGAATGTTCTTGGGAGTCTAAAGCCCTCAATCTATGTCTGACGATATCCTTGCCTCTCTCATGTCCTAATGACTTGACTAAATGGCAACCTCTGTAAAGATGAGAGATATTTGCAGGGTTCTAAAGTGTTCTTAAACTGGAAGAAAGGCAGCATTTTGATACCAGATTAAAAGGACCTCAACCTTTTAAAAGCATCACTGAACAGGACTTTAATTCACTCTACGTATTCCTGTTTTCTGCAAACAGAGCTTTGAGAGTAGAAAAGTATGACTCTGAGGAGGCTGCATCTACCACAACAAGATGAAACAGATATGAAACCGTGTTTTGTTTAGCTCTTCAAAAGTCTCACTCAAGAGACAGAGAAAACACTGCAATTCAGGGAAGCTTATGGAGAGGATAACCACAACACATGTCTAGAGAGTTTAACTGAGGATTACCATTTTGACAAACTCTGCTTGTAAACACACAGAGAGGCACATACAAAACAGGAAAGAAAAGAATAAACGTCCACTCCCAGGCACTGCTATTTTAAAAAGCGGCATCACTGTCATGCAGGAAAACCCCAAAGGCCACTTAATTTGGCTCGCTTTAAGCTGAGTTACGCTGGTGTGGGTGGGTGAGTGAGTGAGCCTGTCATACACCACAATGTGGCAGCCGGGTCAGCTCTACGTAAGAGCACTTGCATGGCATGTAGAAGATCCCAGGTTCAATCCTTGGAGTATCCATGGAAGAAAGCAACGGCAGGAATTCAAGAGCAGGTGAAGGCTTTGCCTTTGTTTTCTGCTTAAGAATGTCCAGAAGCAATTCGTGGGCCACTGTGTGAGACAGGATGCTGTGCTAGAACTATGGCCTGTATACCTCCCATAATCCAGAACGAGGCCCTTGTAGACCCTGGCTGCCTCCAGACTTGCAGAATAAATCTGCAGTTAAAGGTAAAAACACAGCTTACATACTGCACTGTGAGAACCAGCCATCCCAACCTGAAACACACCTCCATAGCTTCCCATCAGGAGCTGCGAGAGCTGAGTTGGTACACAGCACCATGTTGGTTGAGGCAGCCAATCACATCTGAGCTGCCCTTCCAGCTCTCGTCATGCTGCTCTGGCCATTCTGGCCAGACTGGAGGGGAAATTCGAATTTCCTTTATACTGAGCAGTGAGTGTCCTTAAAATAGCATTAAGGTAAGTGCACAGTACCAATCTGATAGTGCAACACCTCAATGGTCCATTTGATCGTTGTGTGTAACACCCTGATCAGGACTGCACATTCCACTGCACGGTATAAACAAGTCTGGATGCAGCCCCAGTGAAACAGTCTACAACAGAGCCAGATCACTTGGAGGAAGAAGAGTTGGCTTTTCTACCCCACTTTTCTCACCCATTTAAGGGGACTCCAAGTGGCTGGCAAAGCTTTCTATTCTTCTGCCCACAACAGAACACCCTGTGAGGTAGGTGGAGCTGTGAGAGCTCAGAAGAGAGCTGTGACTAGCCCAAAGTCACCCAGCTGGCTTCATGGGGGAGGGAGGAATCAAACCCAGTATTCCCAGATGAGAGTCCAGCTCCCTAACCGCTAGACCAGCGGTTCTCAACCTGTGGGTCGCGACCCCATCGGGGGTCGATCGGCCATTTTGGCGGGGTCACCAAAGGTCCCGCAGCCCCCCCCCCGAGTCCCTGCCACGCCCCCCGCTGCGCCACCGCGCTGCAAGGAGATCGGCGTCAGGGGCGTCGGGTGGCAGTTGGCATCAAGGCTGCCTTTAAGCCACCGGAGGGCGGGACGGAGGAGCAGGGAGAAGAGAGAGCCCTTCCACACACCGCCCTCACGCCCTGTCCATCCATCCCACCCGGCCCGAGCGTGCCGCTTCCTCCTCCTCCTCCTCCTCCTCCTCCTCCTCCTCCTCCTCCTCCTCCTCCTCCTCCTCCTCTCGCTCCTTCTTTTTTGGCCGGCTGTACGTGGAGATTCCCAGCTGGACCGGAGCCCGCCCTGCCTCGCCTCACCCGCCGCCTCCTGCTCCTCCTTGCACGCCGCTGCCGCGCACTTCCATCCCATGCGGGCAGCATCGGGCAAGAAGTCTCCGGCAGCGGCGGCGGTGGGAAGAGTCCCCAGTCAGGCGGGCGGTAGCGGCTCCCGCTTTCCCAGGCATGTCCCGCAGCGCTGAAAGAGCCGCCCGCGGGCTGCTGCTGCTGCTCTTGCCGCCGCCGCCACCAGCACCACTTACCGGGCGGCGGAAAGGAGCAGCAGCAGCAGCAGCAGCAGCGGGAGGGCTCGTCATGAGCGCCGAGGCGCCGCTGCCGCCTTCCCGCGCTTCCACGCAGCTCCGCGCCCTCTTCCATATGGAGCCGGCACCGCCGACCTCCTCGGAGCAGCTGCTTTCCTCTCCTGCCGCCGCCAGCCCTGGAATTGGTGAAGGAGGCACCTGTAGTAGCCTCAAGGCTCAAAAACACACGAGGCGTGTGTACCCTATTTAATGTGCTTTGGAGGCGCCTTGTGTTGTCTTTACATTTCCACCTGGCCCCGCCCCGGCCCCACCCCCGGCCCTGCCCCTGGCCCCGTCCCTGGGGTCCCTGAGGCATGGGGAGCTGCATTCGGGGGTCACAGCATTGGGAAGGTTGAGAACCACTGTGCTAGACCAAACTGGCTCACACTAGCAGGGCCTCTCTTGATTTGCACTAATGTGTAGATAGGAGGCCTGTGATCCAGATTAAGATACTCCTTAATCCAGATCACCAGTCAGTGCACAAAGGGTCATATCCCATCCATGCAAAATTCTGAAAGAAGTGTTATTATCATTCTCACAAATTTCACTTGTGGTTGTTCTTAGGCACAATATTTATACATGGTTTAATGTTACACACAGGAAGTATCCATTGTAATGAGCCCTGACCTTAAATGCTGTTTAAAAACAGGGGACGACGACAGTGTAGAACTGTGAACATTACACTAGGAAGTGGGTCCCCTGTGGCATTTCATGGTTATTTTAACCCAACCTTCATGTTTACAAGGCCTGTTTTGATTTTTTTTCCTAATTAGAGCTTGCAGCTTTAATCAGCTCAACTGGCAGATTAATCATCTGAAATATTTGTAGATTAAGTGGTAAACATAATTTAATGGGTGAACCTAGGGCAGAAAAGCAAATTTCGTTGGTTTAGCCTGTATTGGGTTGGTCCTGTTATTTAAATGAAAATGAGAGACTTGTATTTCCAGTAGCAAATGACTGTTGTAAGTTAGAAGGAGATCTTCAACACAGTACCAGGGGCTTTTCAGTGGTTTACAAGGAATTTGTTAGAGTGTGTGCTAGATCTATTGTGTGGACAATTAATAAAAAGCAGATTTTAAATTTCTCAGCCCTTTGCACCAATCAGCTTTCATGCACACAGCATGCACAAAGACCTTGGACACTGCTGCTTTTGAGAATATTCAAAGCATAGCTTTAGTAAAAAAAATGTGTTTAAGCCAAACGTGTAATTACTTAACTTTTTAAAATTGAAAAAGGGGTTTCCAGTGTGGTCAATGCAAGCACCCTCTTGGTCAATGAGGATTCTGAAGGGGGTTTATGATCTTCATTATTTCACTGAAAACCCATCTTATATGATTTTTAGCTTAATTCCCTTCTCCTTTCCATAAGGCTACATTTATACATAGATTTTATTTAAGGTCCCCGATAGATGGCAATGTGGTGATGAACAAAAGCACCTAAGAAGCACATTTTTCAAGTCATGTTTATTATTATTATGTAAAAGCAGCAGTTACACACAGCAAACGAGATGACTATGCTGGATTATTATTATTATTATTATTATTATTATTATTATTATTATTATTATTATTATTATTATTATTATTATTATTATTATTATTATTATTATTATTATTATTATTATTATTATTATTATCCATTGAAGCTATGATATAGAAATGGGAGGACATTTTATGTTATTCATTCTTTTAGATTTACATCTCAGCCTCATCTCAAGGCAGATAATTAAAACAGATAATAAATTAGAAACAAAAAACTCAGAACAGTGTAGTACTCATAGAAAGAAGAGAACTGTGTCTTCAGTTTGCTCTAGTGTGAGCCAGTTTGGTCTTGTGGTTAGGGAGCTGGACTCTTATCTGGACATACTGGGTTCAATTCCACCCTCCCACATGAAGCCAGCTGGGTGACCTTGGGCTAGTCACAGTTCTCTTCTGAGCTCTCACAGCCCCACCTACCTCACAGGATGTCTGGTGTGGGGAAAATAGAAGGTTTGTCAGCCGCTTTGAGTCCCCTTAAATGGGTGAGAAAAGTGGGGTACAAAAGCCAACTCTTCTTCTTCTTCTTCTTTAGTCAAAGGCATGAGATGTACCCCCATCAGCAGCATGAATAGGGAAAGAGATGGTGCTGATCTCTGCCAAGAAAACTGCATAAAGATGTCACTGGATGTGTCAACAAAGTGAACCTGGTGTCAGCCATGACTCAATGGTACTCAACAATAACAATAACAATAAATTGCTGAAGCAGGATATGACAGTTTTATGGTGCCATATTTCACTCCATAGCTCCATCCTGTGTGGACAAAATGTGTAAGCAGGGGATGTGGCCTCTGCTTCACCATTCCCACATGCAGATGAAGTGACCTAGCAGGCCCTGTAGACCTGTCCATCAGCTCATTTGTTTTTAGTTAAGCTGCACAAATTAACAGGTGCATAAACAAGCAAGCGCAAAACAGGGACCTGTTCTCACTCGGCCATACTCTGGGATATATCTCACGATAGGAGTCTGTTGTCCACATGCTAATGCAGACTCTGGTGGGCTGCACTTGGGGTCTACTGTAACCCGGGCTAGCATGTGGACAGCAGGCCCCTATTCCAGGATACATTCCAGAATAAAGCCAAGTGCGAACAAGCCCCAGGTTTATTTGTAAACTCCCAGGGGGTCAAGGTAAGCAAGGGACTTGACGAACAGCATCAGTTCCTCTATGCCTGCAAAAAAGTACAGTGTATAAAAATGTCATTTTTCTCCCAGATCTGTGGACCACGATCATGCAGATTCCTTCATGCCATTGGGAATATGATTGTTTGCAGAGAAGCACAGATGGGAGTAGATAAGAACAGAAGAAATGCCCCACTGAATCAAGCCCATAGCCCATCTAGCCCAGCAGTCTGTTCTCACAATGGCCCACAGAAGCACACTGAAGCCCATCAACAGGCCTTCTGAGGACACACCTCGCTCTGCTCACAGTCTTGCAACAGCTGAAGCACAACACTTCCTGCTGCCATCAGGACTAACAGCCATTGATATCACTCACTTCCACGAATTGGTCCTGATTTAATTAAAGATCTTAATTAAAGGCCACTGGGAAGAGAGAGGCTGAGAACACTGTCCCTCGGCAAACGTAATTTTCCAGCTTATTTTGCTCTGATCCAAAGATATTGCTTCTCAGAAAAGGTGAAAACCATCCAACCAAAGAAACTGTTACTTTCCTATTTAAAAAGGGAAGAGGGTGAGTAGGAGTGTCCCCTTTACTTTATTTCTGGAATGAATAGAACACATTCTACACTGTTGTTCTGTTCATGAGGAGGAACAGAATTTGACTATGTAAGCTTACATTTATACCTTGCAAATTAGACTGCTTCCGCACTTAGCAGGGATGGGACAGAGTTGGTTCCAGAGCTGGCCTTTCAAGTGGGCAGCCTTAGAAAGACCTTCAGAAAGACAGGCAGGTGTCACACCCCAGATACTGATACAGGGCAATTTCTGTAGACAACTCGCCCGCAAATACAAAAAACAGTCCCAGCCCTTCTAAACCTGCCCATCATTTGAGATCTGCAAGAGAAATCATCCCGGAGATATCACCACTATCAGGCACATCAAGGGTGGGATTTCCCAGTCTTCATCCAGTGTGCCCTTTCTGAGTCCTTGGGATAGAAACTGGCACAACTAAGGGACATTTCAACCATTATGGCCCCATTTACATGCAATAAAAAGCCAGTTAAAAAGCCTCTTTTGCCATGGAGCATCTGCATGCAGAGCTTTTCTCCGGGCTTCCAGCATCACAAAGGAGGAAAACACGCAGCAGAAAAAAAAACCCTTTAAACAAGACTACCAGCGCACTTTTTGGTAGTCATGGGATTTCCTAGCAACATGGACCATGTAGACGCTCCATGACAAAAGAGGTATTGGGGGTGGGGATTGCCGGCCAGAGAGATAATCTCTCTCTCTCTCTCTCTCTCTTTTTTTTTTTTTGCCTCTCATCCACAGCCAGTATTCAAGATCAATGAAAACAGTAGGCAGGCATTCCAGTCACATGATATATTGTAATGAATTGCTTCTGCCCACAATTGAAAGTGTTGAGAGTGAATGAGTGCACGATTGCATGATCGCTGGATGCAGCCGCTGCCTTTGCAGGCAGGGGAGACATTTCCGCAGACGGAGATCATGTGAATAGCATAATGAATTGCTTCCGCCCGAGCACTGGCTGCAGCCGCTGCCTTTGCAGACAGGGGAGACGGACACAGAAGTTGTGAATACCGATGGCTATTTTTCTTTCGGATGTGTCAGGGATTGTCGTCCTGGTTGTGGCCGTGCAGATTGCAGTCCCTCCCCGTTCCCACCGGCACCCTATCAACCAGAGAGGGGGTGGGGAGAAAAAGATGTGGGCAAAGAAAACACGCGTCCATGGGGATGGTAGGTGCGTTTTAAATGCGCGTTTTGCTTAGCCTCATGGGGATGCTTAATTCAGAATTGAACACGCATTTTTAAAGTCTGCTGCAATAGAGGGACAATAAACAAAAAAGTACCATGGGGACTCGCCCTGTGTCTAGATGCAGCCTTACTTCCGACCATACATTTATTAACCATGAGATGCATAAATTCCTGTAACTACCATCTTATAAAGATTTGATCATTTATTTAAGACACTTTCCTTTTCTAGAAGAGCTATACAAAATCAAGGGTAAAAACTGAATAAAAACAGTAGCTAAAACACATTGAGTGGGTAATGAACTCAGTGGGTAATTCATTGTCCTACCAGAATGTCTCTCCTTGGTATGTCAAGGCAAATCCAGGCATACTTTTTAATTCTCTGCTTTCTCAAATTTTCTGCTTTCTTTCTCTCTCTCTGAATTTGCTGCAGTATCTCCCTGAATGTGGTTATCTATCAAACAGAAGTGACAATACAATAAGAAAAGAGCACCCCTTAAGCAGGGAGAACTTCCTCCTACACAATCATTACATTTGTCATATTAACATGCCATATCCTGACAGTGGGAACCTAATCCAAGCAGGAAACACGTGTGCCTATGTTCTTTTTCATTAAAGCAAAACAAAAATTACGAAACTAGCCTACTTCTAACTTTACTTGTGCTGAAAATGGCCTATGAAGTTTATGACCAAAAGATGCACTGGCATGGTAGGAAGAGAGAAAAAAGGAAGAGGGAGAGAGAGAAAAACATTTTTATTTTCTCATAGTGCAGGATTTTTAGTTTTTATATAGTCTAAAATGCATTCACTGCAGTCTGATTGCAATGGATGAGCATTGCAGCTTCACAGCTGGAAGGGAGGGAGGAGGAGAAGGAGGGGCCACTCTGGCAGCCAGAGAGAGGGACCTTTCTGTGGTAGCTCCCATGCTATGAAAGAATCTGTACTTTAATTATTGCATTTTACTGTTTATCTTTTTTGTGAACCATACTGAGATTGAAGTATCAGATGGTATAAAAATTAATTAAATAAATAAGTTTAGCACTTCATGGGCAGATACTAAGAGCAATTCCGCACTGGGAGCTATACTGGACCAGAAAGTGCACAAGAAGCTTCCTTCCTGCACGCTGATGCTGACTAAGGGAGGCTTCAGTGGGATGGGAACTCTAGCTACTACATGCTAATACCTTTAAACTACTTTGTGCATGTCCCCATGCTCCGAATACTAGGAAGTGAACATGAGTTCACCTTGGGAGGGTCCCCATGCAAAGCCCTAATTCAGGATACATGAGGGACAAAAAGCAAAAACCTGGAGCAAGAAAAAAACCCTGTTCTCACCCCAAATTAGGGGGAAGAATGGATTATCAAGGGGGGCAGGGGACACACTCCCAGGTTATTGCCGATTGATTACAGCATTAGTGGGTGGGGTTTTACTGTCCCCACCACTAGTGCTGTGATCGCAACTGTCCCCCCTTGCCTGATCAGGCAGGCACGCCTAGATAAGGGCTTAATTTACCCCAAACAAGTACCTGACAGCTTCTCTGCACTCAGCTGAGCAGCTGTCAGACAGGTATAGGGGCTGTCAAGAGCACGAGTGGAGCTCCGGTAAATTAATTAAAACAGCCACAGCTTTTTCTTCTGCCACAGCTGTTTTAATTATTTTACCAGAGCTCTGCTCATGCACTTGACAGCCCCTATACCCATCTGACAGCTGCTCAGCTGAGTGCAGGGAGGCTGTCAGGCACTTGTCTGGGGGTAAATCAAGCCCTTACCTAGGCGATCGCGCCATCAGGCAAGGCGGGAGGGGGTGGAGAAAACCGCTGCATCCCAGTGCAGGGATTTACTGCAGTTTTCATGGGGATGGGCAGGTTTGGCTTGAAACTACGATTCACATTAAGACTGCCCCGAATCTACCCTGAGGTATTCCCAGCCAATGGGGATGCACCCTTTAAGTCACTTTTTAAAAGCCCGTAGGTGCAGTCTCATAGTGGATGCCTTAATTTGGTAAAATTTGTCAAATGGAAGTCAGTGTGTATTATAAGCACAGCATTCATCATTCCGCACTAGATGTGCCAAACTGCTATTTCTCAAATGTGAATGTTAACTGACAACCGTCTTGGCTCTGGCATCAATTCCTTGGAAACAAATCAAAGTGGGGAATTTACCCAGTTTCTTTCTGTGTCCTCATTTTCATTATAAGTTCTTTCGTGGGTAGCACCAATCATCACCCTGTTCCCTCCCACACCATTTTCCTTTTGTTTCTTGTCTCTTTAGATTGTAAGCCTGAGGGCAGGGACCTGTCTAAGATTAATATAATATTGTAACCCGCCCTGAGACCTTTGGGTATAGGGTGGGATAGAAATACAAATAAATAAATAAATAATAAAATAAATAAAATCATGCATGTATGTGATGTCTTTGTGTAAGCACAGAGAGCCTCAGTTGAGCATCTGTGCGTGCACAATGATGCCACATGCATGCAGTTATATCACACATATGCACACCACACAGCAAGCAGTAAGTTCCCTGCTTCATGCCCAAGAGAGACAGAATTCTTTGGAACAGAACCTAGTCCTTGGCTTCTAACTGCTGCTCGTGTTTGACAAGCACATCCATGCTTGATACTTTCCCCAAAGTATTTTTAAGTAGTTATGCTATTTGCAAAATCTATGCGTAAGAAAAAGGCCTAAAATATTTGGAGAACAGCATGATGACAGCCAGAAGATTCAGCTGTTCAAATAATTGTCAGATACAGTCTTCAACAGACATTATGTAATTGAGACAGAAATCCCCAAAAAGGCTTTTGCTGGCTAGGCAGCTATACTAAGAACATTAGATGTTTGCCTTATAGTCAGTGTGGCAGATTTTAAGAGTTTTGGCATGACTTTAATAATCTTCTTGACTTTTTTTTTTCAGCCTGGTCTTGAAATGGAGTTAGCCTTATTCTGTTAAATTTGGAAGAGATTATTCATTGGCCTCTAACGTTAGCCTATTTCTAGCTGCTGATGCTGCTTACATATTCACTGATGTATCACGGTGATCACCCAAATGTATTTGTGTTTAGTAACCATGGCAATATTTGTAAAATAAATTATTTTTTCCCCGCCTGCGGATCTGTTTTTAATGAACTTTGTGAAATTCTTCAGATATCTACTGTGGAGCTCAGTAGTGAGGCAGAGGGTCACAGGTTTGCTTTCCTAGAAAGCAGAAGGTCACAGGTTTGATTCCCAGTGACTCCATTTTTTTTAAAAAAAGCCATTAATTTACTTCCTGATCCCTTTCAAGGGGGCTGCATGGATGGCTCCATCCAGACCACCAATCTTGGTTATGATGGTGGTTGAAGTTTCTATATTCTTCCCCAAGATCCACCTCTTAGGGCATGGTCACACCTTGCTGAAGTATTCCATCTGATCAAGAAGCCGGACTGAAGATGTACTAGCCCTGATTATATCCAGGCTGTCATCACACCTAAAGTTGGCCATCTTCTAGTCACATAGCTCATCTCCCCACCCCCCACCCCCTCAGTTTCTCTTAAAAGTGGACTGTTTCTCCTCAGTTCAGCTTCTCCGGAGTCCACTTTTGCACAGGATTCATCTTGGGGAGCGAGTTCATTTTCCCTTGTCAGGTATGAGTGGGGAAGCAGGCTAGAGGGGGCTGAACCATGCTGGGGTGGGTAGATCCAGTCCTCCCTCCCTCCCTCCCAATGCCTGGCTGTGGGTGGCACAAACAGGACTTTCCTGCACACCTCCCCCATTGTTGCATCCCTTTGCAGTTCTGCTGAACTGCTAGGAGGTTCATATTTGTGATGGAGGGGAGGCTTGGTGGAAAGGTGTGATCATTGCCATGGTTTCTACTTTGCTTGCCAAGCAGTTTACACTTTGCTCACCACCATTCCTAGGATGGTCCATCTTCCATCCTGTCCCCACCCTGGTTCCCCTTTATTCCAATCTTTGTCATTTTAAAATATATATAAATCAATTTTCTGTTAGACTGATAAAGCAATGGATCATATGTGGTTTTGCAGAAAAGCGTGAATGATTTTTTAAAAAAAAAATGGCCAGAAAAGCACTGTTGAGAGGAGGAGCAAGGAAAAGAAGAAGAAGAAGAAGAAGAAGAAGAAGAAGAAGAAGAAGAAGAAGAAGAAGAAGCTGGCTTTTCTACACCTCTATTCTCACCCATTTCAGGGGATTCAAAGCGGCTGACAAACCTTCTATTCTTCTCCCCACAACAGAACATCCTGTGAGGTAGGTGGGGCTGTGAGAGCTCAGAAGAGAGCTGTGACTAACCCAAGGTCACCCAGCTGGCTTCATGGGGGAGAGAGGAATCAAACTCAATATTCCCAGATGAGAGTCCAGCTCCTTAACCACTAGACCAAACTGGAGAAAGAGTATAAATGATTCTAAGTTCTAAGGACAATGTATCTTCCACTTTCCTTCAGCAATGTACAGGGAAACAATGTTTTGTTTCAGTAAAAAGGGACTTTCACTGAAAAATGAAAGTGCTTCAGTAGTTTTGGGGCAAACGGTAGAGTACAACCTCTCATTTTTCTGTGGAAATAGGTGGAGGTGCATGTTGGTTGGGGTTCACCTCAGCTGCATCTGTTTGGTGGCACAGTCCCCTTACCCCAACAGTACCCTGTGTTACCTTCAAGTTTGCCATCAGCTCGACGCAACTCCAAACAAACCCGTTGCACTGTTGACTGGCAGAAATTTATCCTATGGGAATGAAGTTGTTGGTGACGCAACCTCAAGGGTTGGAGAACTACAGAGGCCGTTCCCATTACAAGGTTAAAACGGTTTCGAAATGGTTTCGATCCTCACAGTCCCCACGTTGTAAATAAAACACTCATTTCAACAGGTCTTGCTTCGGTTCTTGCATTTTAAAAAATTTACATTTCTTACTGTGGGAACGGTACCATTTTAGTGGGATGAGAATGAGTGTTTAGGGTTTCCCTCCCCCAATAGCACTCTAGGAACTCCCCGCCCTTGTAACATCAAAAAATTTGCAGCAGGAGGAACCCCAATCAGAGAGAGGGGGTGAGCACCATGACTGGCAATGGGCGGGTACATCTCCTTGCACAGGCACGCACACATCTGTGAGGGAGGGGGGGTCAGCGGTGGGCATGCGCCAGAGTAGTGGAGGCAGCGGTGGGAGAACGAGAGACCTCATGGCAGCAGCAGCGGGTGACCCTCGCTTGGTCCCTGTCGCCACCACTTCTGGAAGGAGGGCAGGAGAACAAGAGGCTGTGTAGTGGCGGCGGCAGCTGACCCTCACTTGGTTCCTGTCGCCACCACTGCCGGAAGGAGGGCGGGAGAATGAGAGACCGCATGGCAGTGGCTGACCCTCACTTGGTCCCTGTCGCCACCGCTGCCGGAAGGAGGGCAGGAGAACAAGAGACCGTGTGGCGGTGGCTGAGACTGCGTGGCGGTGGCTGACCCTCGCTTGGTCCCCATCGTTGCCACTGCCGGAAGGAGGAAGGGGGTCATGCGCCACCCTCTCGCCTCACCTCAGGATGGTCGCCCAGGCGGTGGGAGAAAAAGATACGCTTTCCCAACTGAAGTTTTCAAGCGCTTTCAGAATCGGGATCGAACACGATTAAAGTTGAAAGTAATGGGATCAGGCAAATTCGTGTTTGCATCCAGTTCTTTTATTTTGGTTTAGGAAAACCGTTTTAAGCTTGCAATGGGAACAGGGCCACAGAGTCACGTAAAGGAGACTCAGGGAGATAACATAAAAGGTGTGAGCATAGCAGCCCAAACTGTGGACAATCTGAGGATGGATTGTCAGGAATTGGGTGGGAGCAAGATTAGGATGTCTTCAGTTCAGCTTCTTAACAGGTAGGACTATTTCAGCAAGGTGTGATCATGGACCCTATGTAATAGGGTCCACTGATTATCTGACAATCAGGCTGTACATCTCTCAGCCAAGATCCTAGGAGGGGGGGGGAGCCTTTCTTGTGCTGTTTTGTGGCAGCTGAAATGCTCAGCATACCTGTGCTGTTGGGGGCTGCTGGACAAAACAATTCAACACCCTTTAGTTCTGTTTCCTGATCATGCCCCAAAACTGAAAATGGATTAATACACTGTAATAATTTGAGACCTGCAAAAACCACATCTGGAAAGACCAAATGGAGGGTGGAAAGTCCACAAATAAAATGGATAGAAAGGAAAGGTGTGAGTGTTGAGGTCAGAAAATGGACTGAAAAGGATTTTAAGTGAAGAGCCTTTAGGTAATATATTGGCCACTTTAGCTATAAATGTACAAATAAATGTATTATGTTTTGAACCCACAGAAGACTCCACTAGTTTTTGGTAGGTACTTAATCTTTTCAGGTACAATTCTATACATGTCAATGAATTCTGCTCCCCCTTTTTTATCTTTTATCCTGTGGCTGCATGAAATAAATCCATTGAGTATTTTGCTCCCCTTTTATTTTTTACATAAATTACTCTATCCCAAGCCTCTTTGAAAGAGCAACATGAACAGTTCAATTTTTCAGAGTCTTTAATGTAGAACTATAGCTTTTGCTCCTCGAATAACATTGAGATTGCTTTCCCTTGATCTTGGAGGTTTGGGCAACAAGGTATAAGTAATAGGGAAGATGGCTTACATCTTTCTCAGAACGACTGGAAACATCAAAGGGTTTTCTCTTCTGTCCTTAAGCAGGTGCTGAGCTACTGCTGTGCCCAGCTGGGAGCATCACCGTCTGATCTGTACTGGGAGCTTTTGAAGCTCTTGCTGTGAATCAGAGCAAATGTTTTGAGAGAAGAGATGGTGAAGTGGAACTAGGCTATTCCAATTTGCAATTTAAAATGGTTCTGATCACCTTCTCCTCATACTTTAATTAATCCTACGTATTAGAATAATTCTGGAACATAGTCAGTACATCAAGTAACCTGAGAAGGCTTGTCCCTCGGGAAGCTGGACAAGTTCAAATGGAAAAGTGGAATAGGGGAAGAGACACACACAAAACAAGAAAATTCAGACTATGGTTGTGCTCAGACCTAACAAAAGGGGTGGTCAGAGGCACCGAGGAGAGACCCTGTGTGGCCCTCATATTCCCAACCCATCTCGAAGAAGAAGAAGAAGAAGAAGAAGAAGAAGAAGAAGAAGAAGAAGAAGAAGAAGAAGAAGAAGAAGAAGAAGAAGAAGAAGAAGAAGAAGAAGAAGAAGAAGAAGAAGAAGAAGAAGGGGACTCAAAGCGGCCAACAAACCTTCTGTTCTTCTCTCCACAACAGACACCCTGTGAGGTGGGTGGGGCTGTGGAGAGCTCAGAAAAGAGCTGTGACTAGTCCAGGGTCACCCAGCTGGCTTCATGGGGGTGGGCGGAATTGAACCTGGTATTCCCAGATAAGAGTCTGGCTCCCTAACCACTAGACCAAACTGGCTCACCTTTCCTAGCACAGAATATTCAGGAGAAGGGGAGGGGCAGACTGGTGTGTGAACAATCCCACCTCAAAGTCTTCTATAAGCTACCTCAGAGGTGCTTCTGCCCCCTTCGCCCCCCCTGTGCTTGATCGCAGCCTACAGCTCAGTGTTAGAGTGCTTGCTTGGTATATAGAACATCCCATATTCAATTTTTGATCATTTCTGATATAAAGGGAAAGACCTCTGTCTGAAGCTCAGATACCATCCAGAGAGCCACTTCGGCCACTGTTTGGTCATCTGGTGTGAGGATGAGACAGAGAAATGTGCTCACCCGCATTTGGTTCCCAGGTCTTCCAAATGTCTGAAAAGGGCAACCTCACATGAAGCTTTGTTAAGTTACTCTGAGGCTGCTCTTGCTGCGGAGTTTGCCTCCTGGGTGGTTTTTTTTTTTTTTTTTTTTTGTGAAAATGCATGAGGTGGACAGGAGATGACTGAATATGTACAAAGGTTGCATGGGTTTGCTGGTGGGACAGTAAATACAGTGCACAACCACCCGACTTCCTGTCCACAGCAACAATTCTGCATTTGGCTGCCACCAGAGCAGCTTTTCCTCAAAGCTCCCAGATGACAGGTAGTGTGGACCATATGCCCATCTTCTGTAACCCTAAAGAAGAAGAAGAAGAAGAAGAAGAAGAAGAAAAAGAAAAAGAAAAAGAAAAAGAAAAAGAAAAAGAAAAAGAAAAAGAAAAAGAAAAAGAAAAAGAAAAAGAAAAAGAAAAAGAAAAAGAAAAAGAAAAAGAAAAAGAAGAAGAAGAAGAAGAAGAAGAAGAAGAAGAAGAAGAAGAAGAAGAAGAAGAAGAAGAAGAAGAAGAAGAAGAAGAAGAAGAAGAAGAAGAAGAAGAGAGTTGACTTTTCTATCCTGCTTTTCTCTCCTATGTAAGGGGACTCAAAGCGTCTGACAAAGCTTTTCTATTCTTCTCCCCACAACAGAACACCCTATGAGGTAGGTGGGGCTGTGAGAGCTCAGAAGGATAACTGTGACTAGCTTAAGGTCACCCAGCAGACTTCATGGGGAGGAAGGAATCAAACCTGGTACTCCCGGGTCCTGTTTCCTTTAAACTGGGCTTTCGGCATTATCCAGATAAGCCTGGTCTCAGCAATCCGTCTGAATGACAGCGACCGAGGAAAAGTCAAAGGGGCAGCAGCTGGAGCTATATTTATAGATTTAAGGCTGCACCCCCTAGCAGTCATTTCTGGTATAGCAGGAAGAGGATAACCCATAGGTATTCTGCTTGAGCCATCCAAGAACAAGGCAGCTCAGAGGAAGTAATACTAGGGACCTGAAGAAGCAGTGTCAGGTGAGATACTGTTGAAGCTGCACTTCTCTTCAGACCGTGATGAAAACTGATCATAGTATCTCACATACATATCAGCCAACTCTGCCTGAAGGAAAAAGGGAGACTGAATTTGGGCCATGAGCCACTGAGAGTAGGACATGATACACTTTGCCCTCGTGAGTTATCTACTCCCACTGGAAATGTTAAATGCCACTCACCAGAGGTCTGAATTGACATATGACAACTTTGCAGACCAGTTCAATAAGCCCTACCTGACTTGGAAACAACAAAGGAAAAACATACTCAGTACTGTGCAGTGGCAGTACACGTAACAATGCTAGGGAAATGGTTTTGCTCCCACCACTGTAATGATGATGCTAGCCATCTTCAAAAATCCAGGAGAAGACCATCTTTTTATACAGAGATTTGGTGAGTAAAGATATTATGCATAGCTATTGTTATTTGGTCATTTTATTGCTCTTTAGAGTTTATTTCAGTTTTAGTTTTACTTCTGATCTTCTTCTTGGGGCCAAGGAATAGGAGGAATAGAAAAGGAAGGAAGAAAGGAAGAAAGGAAGAAAGAAAGAAAGAAAGAAAGAAAGAAAGAAAGAAAGAAAGAAAGAGCTTTACCCCTTCTCTCCACAGATATATTGTGTCGAGTTACTCTAAGCACATCCAGATTCTACAATAAGCAATACAGAGGTCAGGAAATTTCTTCACTTGCTCTGATACTACTGTCCTTGTAAGTTCAAACTACCAATGTGGATTCCTATTAATGATCCATTCTTTTATAAGTTTCAAGTACGTGTATGTGAAATTGTCCTTTCACACCCTTATACTATTTCCAAAGGAAAAGGAGAAGAAGCAAAGCAGTGGGCCTTTGTTTGATCTAAAATTTTGAGTTAAATTTAGATTACTAGGAAATTGCACCATCTAGTGGACATCACAAGATTTTAGAAGCACTCAAGTTGGCATACACAAAATTCCCTGAAATACGCTCACATACACACTAACACCATCCAAGACACAATATATCTTCAGCCTCTGTGGACTGTGGTTGTTAGGAATGGCTTAGAAGGGCTATTTCCCATAGTATTACTTATCCAGAAGGAAAGAGATTATCCTCCCTTTTTTGACATGCACATTTTAACATCAGTACTGCGTACAACCATTTTGTTTCTACAATAAGGGTTCCGTTACATTCTTTTCGGACTAATTCAGCATAAAAGATTGACACCAGTACCTGAATACTCCAGAGCAATTTAGAAAAGAGATCAAGTTGTGAACATCACCAGTTAAAGTTGGCTTGGCCAAAAAAATGCTGCAGAAAGGTTTCTGAGAATGCTGTGATTGCATGTCATGGCAGCCATCTTGTGCTTAGCCTGCTCCAGAAGGTAGAAACTGCTCTTGGGAAAGTCTTTTTTGCAGAGCAGGGAAGCCACTTTGTCAAGGAATTGCAATCTTGGCACACTCCTGTGGCCACAGTGCAGGGGGACAGTGACCAAAGGAGGGATTTGCCTGTGCATGTCTCTTTAAAAATGGCTGACTTCCAAGGCTGTTTCTGGTTCATTATTTAACAACCCATCTGGAAGCTTCAAAACCAGAGACCTTTTTGCACTACGGCCTCTAGTCAATAATTAGTGCACCTCTGGGGAAGAGCATATGCAGGTCGAGTAGGCTGTTACAGCCTCCAAGCGTGCCCTCCCTCCCTAGAAGTGCACTAATTTGTTGATTAGGTGTGGGGCACAAAATCGTGCTCTACATCTTATCCAACGTTACCTAATGACTTACCTGAAGCTAGGGGTATGCATGAATGCAATTTTTGGGATTTGATTTGAATATCTGAAAATTAGATTCAATTCAAATCTTTAAAATGTGAATTTACCCACATGCAATTCGAATTAAGCAAATTCAGATCTATCCGTTCAAATTTTTTATTTGAATCTGCACTTACAAATGTCAACATTCATATATTCCCATACACGTTGTTACGCATCCTGTATGTATCCTACATGCGTCTGTGCGCATCCCATATTCATCCTGTATGCATCCCATTTTCATCCTGTACGGATTTGTACAAATGCGTATAGATGCAGGAAAGATGCGTACATGCAAGTACACATACGAATGTCCAAATAATTTGAATGAATAGATCTAAAAATTTGAATTCATTTGAATGTTTAAATTTGAATCTATAGACATTCAATTCAAATTTGAATATCCAAATTGGAACGAATCTGATCAGATTTTGAATGTTTTCCATATTTGTGCACATCCCTACCGGAAGCATCCAGTGGCGCAACTATTTCCTCTCGCCAGTGCTCTGGGCTCATTTGAGGTGCCGCACAAGTGTGCTGGCACACTTAATGCGACTGTAAATGCAACTTCACCTGTGCAGAGTGGCAGTGTCATCAAGGTGATGGTGACGGCGCTGATACACATGCAGTTGCAGAGGCACTGATACCAAAATGGCAGCGCCCAGAGGTGGACCAGACTTCAGGATTGAATAAGGGGAGTATCCAATTCCGGGGGGAGGGAGCAAGTAAAGTTGACTAGCGCTCAGATGCAAATGCTAATCAATGGACAGGAAGAGTAGTTTGAAAACGCCTCAGGAAACTCTTATTCACTGGCCTTGAATCTTGCAAAGAATGGGACATAGGGGTTGTCTTAATGGCATGCCTCCTTGCTTGTGCTTTTGTGCAGGCAACCAAATGATTCTGCCATTCTGGATCTACTGGTTCCACATTTTGTAAAGTCACTCATTTTGCCCTTGTGTACTTTTTTCTTGACGAGATCATGTCTGAACTGTAAAGTTCACCTTGGTTCGTTCTCATCCAGTAATCCTCCATTGTTCATAGTTCTTATATCTGCAAAATTTTAAAAAAATCTTTGGTTACAGAAACGTAGAATATTTTGGTGTTTACGATGTGCTTATCCTTGAATGAGCACCCGAGAGTGGTATTTCCCACACTTTTTTGCAGCAGAGGGATTTGATGTTTGGTCAGTTTGAAATTTTCACAATTTTACAGTTCTGTGTTGTGTTCTGGCATCCTCTGGATGCTGAATTTTACAGGCACTTCTAAGCTACTGCATTGCTTAACTGTAGCTGGTTGTGTTCTACCACTGATGTTTTATTTGCTTAATTTTAATATATTTGTCTGGTATTTCTGTGCCCCCTGCTGCTGTGGCACCAACAAAAAACTACAACAAACAATAAAGAGCAATAAAATAATTGAATGATAACAATAGCTATACACAAGGTATCACAAGATATAATAATCTCTACCACCTGGAGACACTTGGAAGTGGGAATGGTAGTTGGTAATCTTTGGACCGGTGTGGAGAAAGAATTAAGGCAGTTAGAAGGCTGAAATTCTGGGCACATTCACATGAATATCAAGTTTTGGGCTGCAGGGTGGGTTATGGTGGAAGCCATTTTTGTCTTGTGAGCCAAGCCCCTCTCCCCACACCACCATTATAGAAGCACCAATGCTATTTAAGCAGCTCTTGAGAGCTTAAGTCACACCAGCATTTGGCTGGTGCGTATGACACACCAGAGGGGCTAGGTAGTGTTTGACCATTAGCCTTTGATGTTGGAAGGCCATGGCAAACTAGGTTTTGATGCATTGCAGAAGAAAGACCTAGGGCCTTTCTGCACTTAGCTGATTAGGCTCCCATGAACTAGGGCTGGTAAACTTCTGGTAAAGGTGGACCACTCGCACCTGTCACGAGGAAAGCTTCCCTGAAGGGTCCATTATTGGCCAGAAGTGTGAATGGTTTTCCTGTTTACAAGCCCGTGCTGCTGCGTCCAAAGCCAGAAGTGCTACCTCCTCGCTGCCACAATTGGCCATTTTGTGACATGCTTGGACGCCGTTCCAGAGGGGCGTATCTGAGCAGAGAGACATCAGGAATGCATGCTTCTCCATGTGCACACTTGGATGAGGATGATACCATGCAGACAACTGAAAATCTGTATGGTTCTAAGCAGTTCCCAACCTGAGTAATTTCATCTCTGGACTCAACTTCTGAATATGGAATGCCTTTGCTTATAAGGGAAGATTGGAACTAAACAGAAGTAAAGTAACAGAAATAATGTATATTGGCAATGGCTGCACTTCATTTGCTCCTGGCAGCTGAGATCCAGAAGATGGTGCTCATTCCTAGCAAAATACATAAAGAGATGATCAAAAGGAAAAGTAACACATTCACTTTTCTGTGGCCAAATCTTTGTTGATCATGACTTCTGTGGCACCTTGAAAGTGCATCAGTCTATAGCTAATACTGGAATGTCATATGGATCATTCAAAGTAACAGGTAGTCAATTCCTGTACAGGCTAGGGAAGGTAGCTTGGAGATGGGATGAAGGTTTGTGAGTTACTTTTTGTTGTTGTTGTTGTTACATGTATACACAACCTCAAGCCCTTTCTGCACTTACCTGGGTCAATCTGTATTAGCTAGATCCAGATCAACCATAGGCAGACGTATCTGTACTGAGTAGACTTGCAAATGTGTGCTAAAGAGTTTTAGCATGGATGAAGACCACATTTATCTGGTCTACCACTAATCCAAATTAGTGAGCCCTTAGCACAGTTCTGATCCAGATCTTCTCTACTCCCGTGCAGACTCTTAGCAGCTCTTTGATCCAGATTAACAAGTAAGTGCACAAAGGCCCTCAGATTCATCAAGAGCAGCATCTGCCTGTGTTGTGGTTACTTCTCGCGGCAGTATCAATTTTTCATCAGAAGCATGACACCACCCAAGAATACCATATTTCTGACCATATGGCACCCTGACACATTGCACACACCTATAATTTGGTGAGGAATATGTAGGGAAAAAAATACATTTAACAAAGGAAGGCATAGTGATTTTAGGAGAGAAAAAAAAGGTTTGTCCCTACCAATTCCTTGCCAGCCCTTCAACCAAAAGGTCCACATATATGTGATGAATTCCTGAGTTCCAGCAGCAACATCAAACCTTTACAAGCTAAAGCCAAAGTTTTACTAGGAAGGATACAAATGGTGAAGTCCTTCCAGAATATTTATAGCAACCCTCCACTATGCACGCAGGGGAACAACCCTACACACATCAAGATGGCGTTTCCTAGATATTTGGGGCTTCAACTTCTTACCGCCAGCCCACATGATCCTACCACATGAGTTAATGAGATGGTCTTTTCTTGTGGTCCTTAAAATACTTTTAGCATAGGATAAATACATTTCCTACACTTTTTTGTGATACTTTTTTGTTTATACCATCTCCTTTTGCCATTCCATACACCACATGCCTACTCAGAAATCCTCTTGGACTCAGTGGAATTTCCCCCCACTCAGTAGACAGCTACCAGATTACAGCCTAATGGTGCAATGAAACTCTTTTATGTTCCTGCAGTAGTGGTTTCTCTAAAAGCAATATTCTGCATCATCCAGTAGACTAAAGAAAAATGCAGGGAAAATCCAAAACAAATTTTCTCTTGGTTCTTTTGACCTCAAATTGTGTTGGATACTATAGATTGGTTGTTTGCAAGCAAGCAAGCAAGCAAGCAAGCAAGCAAGCAAGCAAGCAAGCCAAACACTGCAAAATCATCAGTTTACAGGGAAGACAAAAAGGAGGGTTTTCCTTTGCTTCTCCTCCCCCCTCCCCCGCAATTCCTTCCATTTTTTTTTATCATTATCTGCTCACTGCCCAAAAAAAGTGGGGGGAACCAACCACAATTAAGGGGAGAGGAGCAGAGAAGCAGCGATCATTTTAATTATCAGAAAAGAAGGCCTTCCACTCTTTCTGACAAAGAAAATGGCTGCTACAAAAAGACCACAGGACTGGGTTTTTTCTTCCCTTTTCAGCAGCCATTCCCATACCTGGAGGAAGCAGCTACTGCATGGAACTGCAGTCTCCTGAGCTAAGGCTATTCTATATAATCAATCTAGGAAACAAACCAAACCTACTCAAGCAGACAACGTCTCCAAGACATTAATTAGCAGCTAGGTGAGTTGATGGTCCCAGACAATGCTTTTGATCATTAACCCCAGCCAAGTAATTACACTTTGAACAAAGGGATTGTTCTTGTTTCAGTATTACTACTGAATTCCAATCCACACAAAACATTACGCTGCTTCTTTTTGCTTTGAAACAAAAACAGACTATTGAAATAGATGGCTTTGAAGCCAAAGTTAATCATGTCGCCCTGGCATTTGCCACTGTCAAAATCACCTCCTCTCAGCAGCATTCCTTTGGTCTTTCATCATCTGTTTGAGCAGTACAAAAAACTCTAAAAATCTTTGCTCTGGGATTTGGATGAGGAAATACAGTGATTATCTGGTTACAATGTAATTGATTTTGATCTGGGTGGGAAAGAGGCTCTTCTCCCATCTTCTCATGTAGTCTCTGCAGTTGCATACTAATACATGAGCAGGGTGAAGGGAACAGGCTTGTGGGCTACCCACCAGAGGGGACGTTGCCTCGGTCTCTGATGGGCTGCTCTGTTTTATGAAGCTGCACAGGAGTGCATCAAAGTCCTTCCTCTGTGAGGCACTGTCCACCATGATGCAGCTACCTGCCACACTGCCAGGGCTGCAGGTTAGAGAGTCAGGCAGGATGCCTCTCAAGGCCATTTGCAGGTAGCTGAGAGCAGGTGACGGTTTTGCCTTTGACTTAGGCTTGAGATGCCCAGAAGCAATTGGTGGGCCACTGTGATCACTTTCACACCTTCACTTTAAAGCTTCCTCAGTCAGTCTTCTGACTGCAATGTTCACACCTTTTTCATTTCTGTTTTATTTGTGGACTTTCCACCCTCCGTTTGGACTTCCCAGGGTGGAAAGTCCACAGGTAAAATGGACAGAAATGAAAAGGTGTGAACATTGTGTTGTGATCAGAAGATCAATTGAAGAAGGTCTGAAGTGAAGATGTAACCATGGCCTTTGTGAGACAAGATGCTTGATTAGATGGACTGTGGCCTGATCCAGCAGGATCCCCCCTTATGTTCTTATGTTCTCCTGGAGCAGCTTAGCACAGTAAAGTCTTGCCATCACATAGGGCTCTATCCCGACTGTTTTCTTTATCGCCAAGACTCCAACGAATGCAAAGCCATGTGCTGCTTTCTCCTGGATTAGCTCCCAGATTGCTATGACCCTGAACTAAGTGATACCTGCTTGGGGACTTAATTTCTAAATAGAGGATTTCAATCTTGGCTTAGTGATCAAAGTCATGATCAGTGACTTTGGATTTGTTTGTTTTTCTAGACTCAAACTCAGGGCAAACTAGAAACAAGCTTTCTGTATCTTCTTTTCCTTTGCTGTCACATACTTTTCAGCTGTTATAGAAAATAGACTGCCACTGAAAATGCTGCAGTGCAAGGAGATCATATGTGTCAGTACTAAAGGAAATCAACCCTGACTGCTCCTTGAAAGGACACATACTGAAGCTGACGCCCAAACCCTTTGGCCACCTAATAAGACGACAGGACTCACTGAAAAAGACCCTGCTGCTGGGAAAGATTGAAGGTGAAGAAGAACAAGAAGAACAAGAACAAGAAGAACAAGAACAAGAAGAACAAGAAGGGAACAGCAGAGGAGTTGGATAGATAATGTCATGGAAGCAATGAACATGAGCTTGGGCAGACACTGGGAGGCAGTGGAGGCCAGGGGAACTGATGTGCTGTGTCCAATTGAATGAGTGAACAACAAAGCCACCTTGCTTCACACTGCAACTAGACTGGCAGTTGTGCAGATGTTGCGCAGGGAAGCTTCATGCACAAAGGCTACATCTTCACAGCCAACAAACACAGCCTTTTTGTTGGGATCCATTAATTCTGTTGCAAGGCTAAAAGGAGCCCCATGTGCCTGCCACTTGATTTCATGGGTTTGAAACTTTTCACCCAAGGCAGTTGAGCCCCAGGCAGGAAAAGGCTGTGGAAATTAGCTTCCCCCCCCCCCCAGTCCTTAATGCACGGGCAGAAAATAGTCAAGGTAACTCACCCATCTGCCACCATCTGTCCTCAGAGTGCTTTGACAGATTTTAAGTTTTAACAGAAGAATACCTCTGAGGGTGGATTCTCATCCTGAAAGGTGACTACAGGTCCAATGGGGTTTGTGATGTGCAGACCATTACTTAGTTCCTTTCCTGTGTCTCATACAGTAGACACTTCTGGCGACCACGTTAATTCTTAGTGATTGTGCAGAATCCATGCTCATAGCACTAACTTGAAAATTGATGATACACTGTCAGAGCAGCACTATTAAAGCACAGCAGAAATACCAATAGGTTTGTTTTCCTTTCCTGGCATCCATTATCTTAATTACTTTATCAGTTTGGTCAGGCCAATTAATACATCACCCTGAAAGTTGACCAGATTCATTATGCCAATATTCTATTATAATGAGTTTATGATACAACACTGAGCCTTGTCTTTTCATTATTAGGGTGGAATTGTTCAGTATGCCATATGCTCATGCTATTAGACTGTAATCGGATGGTATTTCCAACTACATACAAGCCAAGGCTATTTAATTTTAAGAATGTGTGCCCTTTATAATAGATTTCCTCTGTGATGAGATGCTGAATTGCCAACTCTGACAACTAAAATTAAATATTAAATGCTATAGCATTGGTAAGTAGGTTGTGGGTGAGATAGCCATGGACGACCACTGGCCATTTTAAATATTGCTCCCGATCAGGCATCCACTTTGTGTATACAGCTAATTCAAGGAATGAACGTGGTTCCTCATGAACATATTTAACACCCTACGCCCTTTCCTTAGCACTGACGTCCTTAAAGCAGCCCTGATCATTCAGACATCCTGATCTTTCATGATTTTATCATTAACCTCTTTCCTAGAGAGACTGCAGCTCTCACTTTATCACCATCAACTGCAGAGACAGGCATGCAGGTTGATATTCCTCCTAAAATGCATAAACTACAGTGAATTCTTAATAGCTGTGGACAACACCAGTTACAAATTCATAGCTGAAGTAGGCTTAGCCTGCAAAAGCACATGTCACAGCTTCTTCTCTCTGTTAGTCTTTAAGGTGCCACTAGATCCTTTTTAAAAATACATTCAGGCTGTGTTCACACCTGAGCTTAATCCAGTTTCAGTCCATTTTCAGAGTGAGAGAACACATCAGCATGTGTGAAGCTATTTTCTTTTGGTTTCATCCAGTTCAGGAAATCTACCTTTGGGTTAGATAAAGTGGAAAGGAAATGACCAGTCATTCTGCCACAGTGCTTTCACTCTGACAGTGGACTGAAACTGGGTGAAAACATAGGTATGAATGTAACATTAGTAATGGTGTGTGAAAACAAAGCCCCTTGGCTGGCTTTGTTTTCACACACCATTACTAATGTTACATTCTCTAGTCATGTCCATGTCCCCAGATATGTCATCCATAACTGGGGTCTCTTCTTTCCAGTATAATTTAGAACTCATTGTTCCAGTTGTCCGTTATGACCTTATTTGCCCCAAAAAGTAACAGCCAAGAGTTGGTTAGGAAATGCCACTCTCTGGGCCTTTCCACACAGGCTCTAAAAACAGATTTAGAGCCTGTTTGCAGAGGGATTAAGATGCAGCTTCTGCAAAGGGAATGGAACTAGGGACCCTTTGGGAAGCTGCGTCCACATTTCGGCGAGCAAGACCAGTTTCTTAAACCTGTTTTGCCGCTGAAATACTACCCAGAAGTAAGACCTAAAAAATTAGGTCTTACACTGGCTTTTACCCTGAAACCATTTCGGAAGCAAATGCTTCGGCAATGGCAGGGGGAAAGCCGCATTGCCGGCGCATGCCCAGCTGTCAAAGAGGGAGAGCTTATGCTCTCCCTCTTTGACAGCTGGGCCCACCCATCGGCCTCTGCCACTGGCTCCATCGGAGTCAGCATGACAAGGCCGCCAGCCAGCTTCACCAGGTTCCCCTTCGCCCAAGAAGGCACAATGTCACCTTCTCGAGTGAGAGGGAAGCCGCAGCCCTCACCCCCACCCCACCCGTGGCAGCGCAGTCACGATCGGCACCTTACCTCCTCGCTGCCAGGCCACTTCTGGCAGTGGGAGGCCCAGCATCCATTTTGCGTGCATGCGCCGCGGCCTCCCATTGGCCAGCCGCCCTCACGAAAATCATTCTCTGGCAGCAGGTGCAGAAAGGCCCTCCTATGTCCCCCATTACTTGTTTTTAAAGTCTATTTTACAACAGACCCAATAACTGCAGATAGTGACAGCAAAAGCTGACATAAGACCTTGGAGCTTTCTCAAATTATGTATGCCAAGAAGTAACAAATGAGCTCAACACCTCCTCTCAGCCAAGAAACAAGTCCAACATTATTACTGATGTTACTCCATATTTAATTTTGCTAAAAGGGATACTGTACTTGAAAGACATAAGATCAGAAACGCTTTCTGTGAACCTGGAAGAGCTACACAGAGATGGAGCTCATTCTAGGTATACTGTGCTAAATAACTCTTACAATGGCTTTCTACCCTTTACACTTATTCTGATATGGATGTATTTTATGGCCCTGCAAGATACATATACGAATTAGGTTTACGCCATGTGAGGAGCCAATATCTGTCTGAACTTGAAAACTGGAAACCTTGTTTACTGGAGTAATGGAATAATCAGTGCAACTTCAACAAGCAAGGTACACCATATAAAGGCAGGAGGGAATGGCATTTTTTCATACCATCTATTACAACAATGCCAGGCTCAGAGTACAATCCATAAGCATTAAATGGTGGTTTTATGTCACTAATTGTGAAGGGATTTGAAGGGCACTTATCTCAGTTCAATAAGCGCTTACTTAGAAGTAGACTTCACTATGTTTAATCAGACTTCCACTGGGACTTCCACCTTAAGAACTATCTGTGATGAATGATTACTGGGAAACTAATGAAACATGAAATTAGCTGAAGTATATTCAGTGATGGGGAAGCCAACTGGAGACATATTTCGCCAACTCAACAGAGGGAGGAATCAGTTTAGTAGAGGCAAGCGAAAAAGACAAGTTTATTACTTGTTTGTTTATCTATCCTACCCTATACCCAGAGGTCTCCGGGCAGGTAACAACAGTTAATACCAAATTTTATTAAAACAATAACAGTATGTATTATATGAAAAGTCACACAGAAAACAACAACAAGCTATTTCTTCAAATAGAATACACGGGTGAACGTTAGAGAGATTTTCTTGCTCCCAGCTCTCCCTTGTTCTGCAGCATTCCAAGCACAGGGGGGCGGGAGAATTGAAATGAAAACACCTACCTCAGATTTGATAGGTTCTGAGACATACTTAAGGTTTAATCCAGCTTCAGTACAGCAAAGGGACAAGCTGTTTTATTTCCGTGTTAAATCAGAAAATTCACCTTTGGGATAGATAACGTGGAAAGAAAATTACTGCTGTGTTCTCTTGTTCTGAAATTGGACTGAAGCTTGATTAAACCTTAGATGTGACTACAGCCACCATCCACATGGCACTAAATGACCACCTCTGATCAGCAAGAGGACAGAGTGAGAAAATGTGTGAGTGCCAAATAAACTAGTCTACTACCCCAAAGGCTGCCGGGATGAGCTCGCTTTTAGAGCATGATCGTTTGCTAACAACCTCAACCCCGTGCTAGTTGGAATATTGAGCTGCAGGACTGACTTTCAGGTCTAGTTCCTTGGTAGTGAGTCTAGCAAGGGAATTTGGCTTCTGCAGGAGGAACTTTGGAGGTTTGTTAAAGGCCCTTTTTTCTATGGTGGTTCATAGGAATATATGTAGATGCAGTCATAATTTATGTTTCATCCAGTAAGAGAACATATGCACTGAACGTGTTCATTGAAGTGGTGTCCCTTAAAAATCTGATTAACAAAATCCACAGAGATGGTAGAAATCCAGCTTGACAGAATGCTACAGAATCCACTAATTTTATTCCCAAAGTTGAGAGGAATAGGAAATGAAAGCACAAACTAGGCTAAGGAGGTTCTTCACATGCCTTCAATAGCATTACTTACTGGTTTGGTATATGGTTCAGAAACATGCCATTCTTTCAAATTATTTATGTAGTAAGATAAAATAAGAATATAGAATGGAGAACTGATTTATGTCTTGGATTTGTTTCTATCCACTTTCTTCACTAAAAAGTAGAAAGGTGTATAATGAAGCTTAGATCTAGGATAAGATCTAGCTAAGTGCTTCACATGGTGTTCATTTCCCCCTCCCCCACAAAAAAGGGCCTAAGGATGACACAGGTGGGTGAAAGCCAGAAAGTATCATCCCATCCCCACTGCAGTTTCCAGGATTACAGGGGGCGTTGGGAGGTTTGGGGTTCAACAAGGATGGGAGTATCTGAATGCTCAGGTCCCTGAGTATCTAAGTATTTGGAAGTTCAGGGCCCAGGGCACCCTGAGTGGTACCTTTGGTACGTATATGAATGGTGCCTTAACTCATTATCTAAGATCTTCTGTTCAGGGGTAGAATCATCATCCTTATCCTCCCCATCAAGTGTCTATGCAAAGATGATGGTTGTTCCAATAGTTATTAGTGGGAAAAAATCAGAATTCAGGGATTGATCAACAATGTTTAATGGATCAACAAAGGTATATTCTTGGCATCAGAGTTTTGAAAGATATGGAACTTTAAGAACTGTAAAAATTAGCTGGAAGTGAGATGAGTATTGACACAACAGAAGAAATGAAATCGAAGGTGATAAAATGAATTAAATTCCTGAAGAGCAAAGTCAAATCAATAAACCTTCTAGCAGAGGAAACAATGGTGAAGAAGCAAAAAAAAAATTTGTTGAGAAAGTAATGAACTCCAGAACACTGATAAACAAATGGAACTGAAAGGGGAAAAATAATAAAAACTATGAAAAATACAGACGATCAACAAAGGTTTCTACCACTGAAAAAGATGAGCAAAAAAATTGGAAGATGCAAATTCAGTAATAAGGACGACTGAAACAGAAACCTTAACATAAAGTAATCAGTTAATATACTTCACAGCAAGTGATAACATCAGAGCTGGAATATAGTGCTTTGAAACAAAACTGCAAAATTAGACACCAAAATGAAAAATACAACTTGAAAAAGAATCCCATAAACTGTAAACTAATATCAGCAATTTAAGTAATTGGAAGAAAAATAAATTTTAAAATGTTACTAGCAAGGATAACCTGTAGCGAAAAAATGCAATCAAAGACCTGGTCTTGGCTTACGAATGGAACATTGAAAAAGGAAACAGACTGATTCTTGCTGCACAAGAACAAGCAATAAGAATGCCATCAAAGCCAGAATTGAAAAAAAAATCAGAAGATCCAAAGTGCTGACTCTGCAAAGAAGTGGATGAAACAATCGACCATATACTCAGCTGCTGCAAGAAGATTGCACAAACTGATTACAAGCAGAGACACAATGCTGTAGCACAAATGATCCACTGGAACTTGTGCCAAAAGTATCATCTGCCAGTGGCAAAGAACTGGTGGGATCACAAGCCAGAAAAGGTTGCTGAAAATGAACAGGCAAAACTACTTTGGGACTTCAGGCTTCAGACTGACCGAAAATTGGAGCATAACACTCCAGATATTACAATTGTTGAGAAAGAGAAGGTGTGGATCATTGACGTTGCTATTCCAGGTGACAGCAGAATTGAGGAGAAACAGTTGGAGAAACTCACCAGATATGAAGACCTGAGAATTGAACTACAGCGACTCTGGCGAAAACCAGGGAAAGTGGTCCCAGTCATCCTCGGCACACTGGGCGCCGTGCCAAAAGATCTCAGCGGGCACCTAAAAACCATTGGCATTGATAAAATATCCATCTGCCAACTACAAAAAGCCACTTTACTGGGGTCTGCTCGCATAATTTGCCGATACATCACACAGTCCTATGGAGAACTAATTCCTCTGCTACCATTTGCATGCAAATAAAGACTCTCTTTCTGGAAGATTCCTTTGAACATTGATTCCTTGCATAGTGCGTAGTGCGTAATTTGACCGTAACACAAGGAAGCTGGGAGGAGTTAAAATAAAACAGCAGCCAGAAGTTTATAGAGGCTAGCAAGTAAAGAAACGTAGTAAGCATTGTTGGTGTCCGCTTGTGGGGTGCGAGGCTAAAACCAGTATATAGACACACTTCCAGAAACATATATAAAAACACGCTACCAAGATTCTAAAAATTATAAAAGCCCCTTTACTGTGTGTAAGACACACAGTCTTATACACTGAAGCCTGTGTGTAAGACAGGGGTGAAGAGTGTAAGACAGCTTGCGCTGGGGGATGGGCGGAGCCAAAGTGTAACTGCTGTTTTTACAATAATAATAAATATTTACATGGGGGGCAAAGGATATTACAAGTAGAACAAACAGTCAAGGAACAAAAGGGTTTAGTTGAATAGAATCATAGAATCATAGAATGGTAGAGTTGGAGGGGACCTCCTGGGTCATCGAGTCCAACCCCCTGCTCAAGGCAGGATCTCCTAAACCATCTCAGACAGATGGCTGTCCAGTCTCTGCTTGAAGACCTCCATAGAAGGGGAACCAACCACCTCCCGTGGCAGCCTGTTCCACTGGTTGATCACTCTTACTGTTAGAAATTTTTTCCTAACATCTAAACTAAATCTTTTCCCCTGCAGTTTCACCCCATTGTTTCTAGTCCTTCCTTGAGAGAGTGAGAACAGGGCTGATCCCTCTGCCTTGTGACAACCCTTGAGGTATTTGTAGACAGCTATCATGTCTCCTCTCAGTCTTCTTTTTGTTAGACTAAACATTCCTGGTTCCTTAAGCCGTTGCTCATAGGACATGGTTTGCAGACCGTTCACCATCTTGGTAGCTCTCCTTTGAACCTGCTCCAACTTGTCAGTGTCTTTTTTAAACTGGGGTGACCAGAACTGGACACAGTACTCCAGATGAGGTCTGACCAAGGTAGAGTACATTAAGTACATTAAGCAGATCTGAAAAAATTCAATTGGAGACATGCAAAAAGGCATCCTAAGTTCTAAGGAAACGAAAGACATGTTAAATTAATTAGTAAGCTGGAAAGAAAAGCAAATATATATGCAGAATATAAAAAGCAGTGAAAGAAAGGCAAATGAGAAAAACATTACAAATGGTTGCAGAATAACACATTAAAAAACCAAAATAAAAATCCTAAGATCTGTTATGAAAGCAAAACCTGAAAAGAGAACAAAGTGAACTCCAGGTCACTGAGTATCAAAAATGTACTGATACTAGAATTATTCCTACAGCCATTCCTTCTATAGCATTGTGGTTTAGTTCTCACATACAGCTGTATCGTGCAAACCTATGGCTGTGTCTGCACACAGTAAATAAGTAAATAAATAAATAACTCCAAAGCAGTTTAGAGATGCTTCCAAATGTATTCTCTGGCCTTTAATGTGAATTAAGAATGGAACGGGAACACAAGCATCCACATTTTATCACTGCTAAGCCACTTTTTTTCAACTGGTTTTTAAAAAATGTGTGTGGATACAGACTGTGTTATGCTACAAATTACCACCTATGCAAAACCAGAATTAGGAAACTGTGAAAACCTAATCTACTAATATACACTAGGGCTGCATCCCCATTACAAGCTTAATTCGGTTTCGATACGGTTTCAATCCTCGCAGTCCCCACGTCAGGTTGGCTTAACACGCTTTCCGCACGTTAAATTGCCCCAAAGCATTGTGAATGTAAACCCTCATTTCAACAGGTCTCACTGCGGTTGGTGCGCTTGATACGTGTTACATTTTTTACTATGGGGATCGTAGCATTTTAAGGGATGAGAATCCATGTTTAGGGGTTCCCTCCCCAAATAGCTTGCTTCCAAAGATAGCGATTTCAGTGTAAAAATCCACCCTTTACAGTAGCCGCTACACTGTAGCAATTCACGCACTTCACACCTGATAACAATGTTGCAATTTTGCACAATTCTAGCTCTTTGGAGTTCTGACCTTTAGAAAGGGAAATGAAAGCAGCTGCAGGTTCTGGGAGAATGTTTAAAGCAAGGGGGCTTGAGTTGCTGCTGCTGCTGTGGGCCCTGGGCAATGGGGAGAGGAGGGGAAAGAATCACTGGCTGCCCACTGCTGTTTTTCCTCCATCCAGGCAAACGGCAGCCACCTAGCCACCCAGCTAGGCTCCGTGAAGGGGTCCATTATGGGTGACACGTTCATGCCAGGAGGAAGAGGGCAGGGCAGCCCAGAAAAACGGATTTTAAAAAGTAGCCACTTGAGTCCCCCCTTGAGTCACGTACGCCAGGTACGATCCTCAGAATCCGGATCGAACGCACTTGAGTTGAAAGTAATGGGATCAGGCAAATTCGCATTTGCATCCAGTTCTATTATTTTGGTTTAGGGGAACTGGATTAAGCTTATAATGGGGATGTGGCTTAGCTCCCCTATTCACATTTATCTTTGGTACCTTGGGCCAAGGGACGCACAACCTGTCCCAGACTTAGAGACACTACTGTTCGTGTGGGATAGGCTGTCCACCACAGCCCCTTCCACCATATCTGAAGGTTGCAGCAGTTTGGAGTCTCTAGAGTTCAAGAATGGATGCTCCTTGTCTTTGGAATTTCCAGAACCCGCATTACATCAATACACTCTGTTGTATTGCTAAAGTACCCCCCTCCTGCATACTGGAACAGGATTGTGTGTATCTGCACATGGTCCATTGTTCCAGGCCACGACCCTAGCAACTGGTAGACTTCAGTGTTGAGGTCTACTAGTAAACCAGGTTAGGTCACCGTTTTGGGCACCCTAACCCAATTTTTTGCTTCATCCTGTGCATATGAAGCATGCTAGCAGGGAACAGAGCCTCCCTTATTCCACACTAGCCTGTGGAAGGGAGAGCCATGGACACTTTTCTAGTACAGGACAATGCCCCATGCAGAAAGGACCAGAGGAGGACCACTATAAGCTATAGTTCCTTCAGAAGCAAAATTCCGGGATTACATTAAACAGGTTTGCCAACCATGTCACTGGAGTTTCCTACAACATTTAAAACTTTAAGAGAGGATTAGATAAATTCATGGAGGACTGCTGTATCAATGGCAACTAGAATGGTTGCTTAGGTATTGCCTCCAAGTTAAAAGGAGAGGCAGGATGCCTCTTACAGCCATTTGCAGTGATTCGAGAGCAGGTATATGTTTTGTCTTCAGTTTAAGAATGCCTAGAAGCAATTGATGGCCCACCGTATGAGTGCCTCTAGACGTGGCAAAAGACACATCATCCCTTTGCAGCCGTTTCCCATCTGAGAAACGTGATGACCAGAATTTGTGAAGGGATGCCACTGTCATGTCCTGTCTGTTAGACATGGTACCAGGCAGTAAGCTCAATCGCCTGCTGAAAAAGTGTAACATTCAAGGGAAATCCTGTAATAAAAAGTTACTGATATATCAGCAGATTTTTAACGCCGGGGAAGGTAGAATGCTTCACTCCTACTGCAGGAAATCAAAGCAGCACTGTCTCCTTGCTGTTTTCACCCACGTCTGGAGGTACCCTTTGAGAAAGGATGCTGGACTAGACGGGCTGTGGCATGATCCAGCAGGGTTCTTCTTATGTACTTACGTTTTTATGCTTTACAGAAGATGACATTTAACTATCCTCTTCTGTACCTTGTTTAAAGTTAGAGGAGCCCTGTCCTCTTTGACATATAATAGCCCTATTGTTATACCAAACTATGCTAAACAACATTTGCTTTGCTATATTTTTCTAAAAGAGACTGTGCTCCTCTCCGTAAGAGGGCATATGCTACATTCTCTTGGTACTTATTTGCTCCACAATTGGAGATAGACAGTGGCTTAATTAATAAGCTCTTGCATTCTATGATGCATTGTGGCCACTGAGTTTTGAATTAATTTTGGGTTAATACTAGTTAGAAATATATATTTGCAAGTGGTGAATTCTTGTTGCTTCCACACACTTGCAGCAATTTAAACACAAGAACTTCATTCTGCTAAGTCACATTTTAAATAACTAGCACATGTTTTTGATGTGTTCCAGTAGAACACTGAATTAATTGAAAAGGAAGTGATTAGTTATGTGGGAAGCAGATCTGTGGAAGAACAAAATTACCTCACGCCAAATGTCTTTTTTTTTTAAATAACTATCAGTAATGGAAATTTGGAAAAAATACCTTGGACAGCAGGTGGTGCTGGAAGCAGCCAAGATGAAAATTGGGACTACTTTATTTATTAGCAAACTGGTGGGTGTTAAATTTCTTGCAAGTAAAGACTTTTTTTTTAACAGTTTAGCCAAATTTTGTTGTCATCAGGTCCCATATCTGACTACTAGGAGAGTAGTCAAATCGGACAAAGGCAAATATTGGTCTATGGAATTTGCTGCCAGAAGAGATGGTAACAGCAACCAGTCTAGATACTTTTAAAAGGATTAGACAAATTCAGGGGTGACAGGTGTATCAATGGCTAACAGAATGGATGCCTAGGTATTTCCTCCAAGCTGGGGAGACAGGCAGGAGGAAATTGTGCCTGTCTCCCCAGGAATTCAAGAGCAGGTGAAGATTTTGCCTTTGTCTTCTGCCTGTGTTGCCCAGAAGCAACTGATGGGCCACTCTGTGATGTAGGATGCTGGACTAGATGAGATGTGGATCAATCCAGCAGAGTTCCTTTAATGTTCTTACATTTTTACTGCATTATATATATTTCATTCCTTGTCAAATTTTGTCCCCCTCCTTCCAAATAAGTTCTCTCTCTGAAAATATTCATTTCCATGAGGGCCTGTATTTTGGGGGGGAGGGGAGGGAGATTTCCATTCCACTTCTGGCTGTGCTTCCTGGTATGTCCTCAAAACAGATTCCCTGTTGCATTTTGGCCTACAGGAGCATGTTGTCCACATGAAGCTGTATTCTGACATAATGGAAGTTGGCTAACTCTTCCCCAGAGCAGTCTAGGTGTGGACTGCTAAAAAGCAGACCACAACTTGACCAAGGAAGGTTAGCCTTTTCCCAGACAGGAGCATCTGCAATTTCTTTCATGTGGAGAACTGCAGGTGAGCATGGTGGGGTGACTGCATCTGCCCAATTGCGCTCAGTATTCAGATCACCATGGCAACATCCAGGCATACACCAAATGTTACCACGGATGGGGTCAAGATGATCCAGTGTGCCCTGCCCTTGAGTGGCCATTGAGTGCTGCTGGATTGGTATAGTATCTAGTACTCGAAGGGTAGATGGTTGCCACCACACTGAGGTTTTACCTAACTGGCACTAGAAGGGGTCAGGATTTCCCTTAGACTTCTTCACTAGCAGTTTGGAACGTGGCCCTTAGTCCCTTTCCTAAACTGGAATAGTTGTAAGCACAGAAATGGCCTTAGAAAAAGCTACAGATAAAAATAAAATAAATACAAATTATAATTGTAAGGATATATTCTTTTGGATTGGATTTGTAGAGAACTACCCATCAGCGTTATCCAGGAATTGCTACTGAAAGAAATCCCACACTGATTCCTAATCAATAACATCTCAGTCTTAGGTGGAGAAATGTCTCCAGTTAAAGAGATATTAGAACAGACAAGGGCTATAGAAGTGACAAAATAACAATGAATAATGAAGTCAATGAAGAAAACATATTAACCTCTCAAGCTCTCAGAAAGGAAATATAGACTAATTGATTTGGAAATCTCTAAGAATCCATGTGTAAAGCTTGAAAGTTTGATGCTAAAAGTAGGCATGCATTTGGGTAATGGCTCCTAAGTTGTCCTTCTTCATGTCTTTGTATAATTAGTTCTTAGACACAGAATTCATAGACATAAACTACCCAGTAAAGGTATGGTTAGCAAGACTAGATACAGCTCAGTACTGCTAACTCCTTCTACACTGTATTCCCCTTATTCAACCATTCCAATTTAACTTACTGTTGACTAATCACTATATGTTTGTAGGGAAAATTATATTCAGCCCTTTCTCTTTCAAAGAGGTTAGTCCTTCATTATTGTTTTCATTTATATCATTTATAAAAGTAACAAATACAATGAAAATGGAATTCCTTTTCATTCATATCTTGTATTTTGCTAGACAAGTCCAGAGATCTCTCCTGCTGCCAGTAAAAAAAAGGTAAATTACCACAATTTTCTTTAGATCCCACAATAGCCTCTTGCCATCTGGAGGTACCCAGAGGCTGTATTTGCCTCTCAGATGATTTAGACTGTGTTCGTATGGGGCTTAAAACCCAGAATTATCCTGACACTTGTACTGAGCAATCCCAGCATAGCCCCAGAAAATAAGGTGAAATTCTAGAGTATCACTGTTCTGAGAATAAGATCTCCGAGTCGGGTTTTTTCCAAATTAGTGATACTGCTTACCTTGTCTGGCCACTTGCTCCCAGAATCCATCTTGAGCAAGCTCCAGACACTGGCCAAATATCACACTAACAAGCCATATTCTGGAGTAAAGCCCCTCCAGAATGCTTGTTGGCTAGACAGTGTGGGGGTTGGCGCTGCCAATATGCAATATCATAACATGCGCATCCTGGCATCTGATTGTGTGAAATGCCTGGAAGTGTGCACTCACCACCACTACACATGTTCATCTGTCTGTTTTTACCCCTACACATGAGTAGTGGCCATGTTCAAAAAGGTAGCTCCATGCACTATTTTGAAAAAAAAACCTCACAATCAGAGTCATGTTTTTCCTGAAATAGGTTATTGCAGGATTTCAAAAGGGGATAGCAGGACTATCCCACTGTAGCCTTGTCATAATAGCACCATATAGTATACCTCCCATCTCGGTGGGATCTTCATGAGAATACCCACTTCACATTCGAGAGAGTGAAACTGGGCCAAAGATGCTTCCTGCGCAAGGGCAGGGACCAGTGCTTGCACACTTCTGGGAGTTTCACGCCATCGGAATACCCAGAAATACCCACCATGCCAACATAGGAGCCAGAGGCAGATAAAATAAGTGCACATGTTTGCCCCATGATTTTATCCTGCTGTGTGAAATGGAGAGCAAGAGGCAATTGCTGGATCTAAACAAGACTCTTAACTGGAAGCAGCTTTAAGACTGGCTGGCAGGCAGGATTGTTCATTGACCAGTCTGCAGGTCCCCTCTCTAATGAACACTGTAGGCTAGAAAAGGTGGATTGGGGATGGAAAGAGGCTAGTCACTGCCATCTCTAAGGCCCTTCTGAGACACTTTCATTTCTATGAATAACAAAAGTTGTCTGGGTTTTCACCCATAGTTGCACCACGCTTGGTGAATGAGAAGATTTTATTATGCTCTGTTCATCTGCTCCGAGCAAATAGGTATCAAAGTTTTCCTTTTCCTCACCTCTTTCTCAGCTGCATGCTGCACCTGATGTTCATATATCACTGAAGCATATTGTCGGGAGGCATTCAAATAGGACTGCTTGCTTGTGAAGCAATTTCACACTTGCACACAAATAAAGGAGTAGAGACTGAATGTTCTAGGAAGACAATATTACTTCCACACATATGTTAGACTCGCGGGAAAAGTATATATTGCATCATAAGCATAACAGCAGATGTTAAAAGCAGGGCTGTGCTGGCTTTAGTTGTGGGTACTTGTCTTTTTTACTAGACTCCCTGTGGACTGGCAACATGTTTTAAATCTACAAAGCAAGAGTATGCATTTCAGATCACGACAGTTTCTAAACACCTAATTTATGGCCCTTTTCGCATTGGCCCTTATTCTGGAATATATCCTGGAATAAGTTCCTGCTGTCTGCCTGCTAGCGCAGATTACGTAAGGCCCCAGTCAAGAGATGTTTTAGCACTACCCTTCCTGTCCGCTGGATGGAAAAGGAGCACAATGACCCAACAATGACTAGCACTTGGGCTTGAGCACTAGCCAATTTTACCTGCTCCCTCCCCTTGGGATCGGATACTCACCTTATTCGATCCCAGGGCTCGTCCCTCCTCTGGGCGCCAACATTTTAGCAGTGGCACCTCTGCGACTGAACATGTGCATGCACAGTTGTGTCAACAGTAGTCTGACATCCCACCGCACTTGCATGGGACCTCAAATGACCCTGGACCACCAGGAAGAGTGAATGGTCACGCCACTGGATGCTTCAGTTAACTAATTAGGTAACGTTGGTTAATTTCATGCTCCACACCTAATCAACATTTAGTGCACTTCTGGGGAGCAAGGTCATGCTTGTAGGCTGTAACAGCCTACTCAATGGCCGCATCCCCATTAAAAGCTTAATCCAGTTTCCCTAAATCAAAATAATAGAACTGGATGCAAATGCGAATTTGCCTGATCCCATTACTTTCAGCCAGAATCGTGTTCAATCCAGATTCTGAGGATGAGGGGACTCCAGTGGCTACTTTTTAAAAACTGCTTTTCAGGGCTGCCCTGTCCTCTTCCTCCTGGCGTGAACGGAGCCTAGCTGGGTGGCTGGGTGGCTGCTGCTTGCCTGGATGGAGGAAAAACGGCAGCCAGCAGCCAGCAGTTCTTTCCCCTCCTCTCCTCATTGCTCAGGGCATGCAGCAGCAGCAGCAACAAACATTCACACATCTCCCCCAAACCGGTGGCTGCTTTTCTTTCTTTTGCCTTTTTTAAAGATCAGCACTTTCAATGGCAAGATCGTTATCAGGTGTGAAGTGGTTCCATCACTACAGTGTAGTTTTAAGCAGTGGATTTTACAGCTATTGGGGGAGGGAAGGGTTCCCACAGTAAAAATTGTAAAACGTTTCCAGCGCACGAACCGGAGTGAGACCTGTTGAAATGAGGATTAACATTTACAACGCTTTGGGGCGATTTAACACGTGGAAAGCGTGTTAATCCAAACTGATGTGGGGTGTGCCAGGATTGAAAATGTTTTGAATTCGAAATAAGCTTGCTGTGGGGATTCGCCCAATGTGTGTATGCTCTTCCCCAGAGATGCACTAATTATTGACTAAAGGCCATAGTGCCAAAAGGCCTAAGGACTGTCATAGCTTGCACCAGCATGTAGATGTCAAGTCCCTATTCCAGGATATAGTCCAGAATAAAACCCAGTGCAGAAAGGGCCTTAGTTACATGATTGTGACTAGGGAGGAAGATTAAATTAGTGTGCCTGTTGAGATAATGCGAGTTAAAGGGAGTCACATCTGAAAATATCTTAGAAGGAAAGAACCAATATGCAGCTTATTTTGTTTCTAATTCCTCCCAAGGTCATTGGGATTATTACTAAGTAAATGCAACTGACAGCTACATCTTTCAGTTTCTCTTAGCAGAACCAAACCCTAGCTGGCACAGCCAAGTACCAAAGCTCAAAACTGTCCAGTTTGGGATAACTTTGAACTTATGTAGGGCCCACCTCATTTTGAACTGAGCATCAATCTACTTTCAGAATGAGGGAACAAACCAGGGAAGTAACAAGCAGCTTTCCTTCCACATTATCTAACCTGAAAGATGGATTTTCTGGGTTAAATAATGTGGGAGGAAAATGGCTTGTCCTTTTGCTGATGTGTTTTCTCTTATTCTGCAAATGGACTGAAGGTGAATTAAAATAAGATTAGGAAGTCTGTAGTTCTGACTTCTAAATACACAAACCCTTTACAATAAGTTTCAGAAACACAAAGCTCACAAATGAGTATCAGTGGTTCCTAGAATGGATGCCCATGTACTGCCTCCAGGAGTGATTTCGCACTTCCCTTCCTGTCCATTGGATGGGAAAGGAGAACGATGAATCAGTGTTGGCTAGTACTCACACTTGGAGCACTGGTCAATGTTAGCCATTGAATACTGCAACTGAATACTTACCTTGATTCGATTGCAGGGCCCGTCCTCTTTGGGGTGCTGCCATTTTGGCTGCGGTGCCCTGAGAGACTGAGCATGCATTTGTGCTATCGCCATGATGACACTGATGCTCTGCGCAATAGCAGTTCTATCAGAGCAGCAGCCCTGTTGGCATCTTCATCCAGCAGATGTGTTAATGCTCTGGACGCAGCACGTAAACGACTGGGGAATGAGTGACGGGCCGGCGGTGAGAGCCAGACAAAAGCAGCCGCCCGAAGCCGTCACTGCCACCACCGCTGCCACCACGCCTGCCCGCCCGCCTGCCCGCACCGGCTCACCTGGTGGGGGGGAGTGAGTGCAGCCGCTTCTTATTGCCAAGCTCCAGTCAGCTGCCCCTCCTCCTCCTCTGTTTCTCTTTTCTGGAGCTGTTTACGTTTGGCTCCCGAGTAACCCATTGACCCCAGCCATTCTGGGAAATGGAGGCTGCTCTGCGGGGTGACACACACACACACACACACACACACACACACACACACGTAGGGCTGCCATGCCAGCAGGGCACAGGTGAGAAGCACTCAGAAGAGGGGAGGAAATGCGCCAGTGAGGAGCTGGCTGCAGCACCGCGCCTGACCCCTCCGCTGCCTCACTGGGACCCACCAGCGAAGGAGGCTGAGTCCCGCTAGCCAGCGGCTGGCAGCCAGCAGCCCACTGCCCCCCGCCGGGCCTCTGAGGGCACTGAGCCCACCCAAGTTGAGCGAGCACGGAGAGGAGGGAAAGAGCCCAGAGGTGCTTCTGCGGTCAGCAGGGAGGCAACCGGAGCACCTGGCTAGGGGTCGAAAGGCACATGTGCCCCTTTGCTGCCTCGCTGGGCTGGCAGGGAGCTTGGGGGCACGGGTGAAAGCTCTTGGGAAGTGGCATCACTGGGGCAGAAGGAAAGTTCTTCCCTCCTGGCCTCTTTCCCCTTTGCATCCCGCCCTCGGCCACCCCTTCCCTGCACCCTTGTGCTTGGTTGTCCAGGAGAAAGCGGCCGCCCTCGCTGCCAGGACACGATTAAAGTTAAAAGTAATGGGAATAGGCAAATTCGCGTTTGCATCCGGTTCTATTATTTCGGTTTAGGGAAACCAATTTAAGCTTATAATGGGGATGCGGCCTCTCACACACTCGCAGAGGGGGAACAACAAGGTTTTTCTCCTTTTGTAGCGCTGGAAGCTTGTTGAAAACCCTGGCATGGGGGCGCTCAGAAGCAAAAGAAGATTTTTAGCAGACTTTAAATTGCTTGGGGACAGGGCCTTTGAGTCATTTTATCTTATTTAAGGATTTGTATCCCACTCTTCATCACAACAATAATAAAATATTCTCATTCATTTTGACCGCCTGAGAAGTTGCATGGCGTAGGCATATAGGTGTCTTCACAACCTCCAGATCATGCAGGTGTGTGGATGACCAGAACCTGATCTTCCACTGATTGAACTAGTCATTAAAGAATGCAGTGTAGCAACTATGTTTCCATTGATGGGAGAAGGAAAATCACAATGTAGATGTGTTTTCTTTGAATGCAAAGCCTGTTTATATTAAATTCTCTAACCTGCTAAATGGAAAAGTATGAACAAATACATTTAAAAAATTATGAATTAACATATCCTGACTCTGATACAGTATGATAATAAACATTAATTTAAAACAATCTGGGGGTATCTGATAAAAACAGAACTCTTGGCCAAATAAATCCATGGGGTACTCATTTTGAGATATCTATATGCATTTGCCCACGTCATCTGTTTTGAGGGAAGCCATGTAATCCCAAACACTCAGTCTTGACCTGATCAAAAAGGGGTGGGGGCAGAGAGACAGCAGACTGCTCAGAGCTAAATAATTGCTCTAATGCTGCGACAGAACTAGTCTGCAGCAAAAAGGCAGGCAGGGAAAGGGCTGCAGTGCATACAGATGAAGGGAAAGGTTGTGGAGACACTGCAGTAAAAGCCTGACATAGTGAAGCATCAGATTCTGGGAAACCTATTTTTGCAGTTTAAGGAGCTGCATAGTGAAGGCAAGGAAAAGGAAAAGAAGAAAGAAAGAAAGAAAGAAAGAAAGAAAGAAAGAAAGAAAGAAAGAAAGAAAGAAAGAAAGAAAGAAAGAAAGAAAGAAAGAAAGAAAGAAAGAAAGAAGCTTACTTATCTCCCTGACCCAAGCAAACCATCTCGAAAGTTGATGAGGACTAAATAAAAATAGAAAGTCAAACAAGTCCTTAAGCTATCTATGAAAACAAAGATACAACTACTAAAAGAGGGTTACTAGTTTTAGCTTCTTCTTTTTTGCAGCGTAACGTCAGGATGAACTAAGGCAAGGATTGCAGGGTCTAGGCAGTTTCCACACCCACCTTGCTTGAAGCAATATGACTGTTTCCCAGGTCAAGCAAGCAGGTTTCATTTGCTCCATGAGGGTGGGGACGCTGTCCATCCAAACCAACACTGGCAGCAATGTGAAGGCACCATAGCTGTTCCAGTCCACACAGCTGACTCCCAGGCCAAGACACCACCCACCAAGACCCCTTCACTCATACATCATGTCTGCTGCACAAGGGTGGGGCTGAACAGAACAGTTCTCAAGTGAGGGTTCTCAAAATGATCTTCAAAGATTGCATCAGCTTCAAAGATGGGGTGGTAGCATTTTCCTCGATCTGGACTGGGTGCAGAAGTACCAAAGGCTGGACTGGAACAAGACAAAAGCTGAAGAGCTTTTGAAAAAGGTCTACAACTAATCTCAGGATGGCTCTGGGCCAGGATGGTGCTGGTCCAGTGCTCCTACCCTTCAACTTCATAGAGTGCCCCCTGATTCTGGTGTTGTGGGCGGGAAAAAATATTTTTTTCTTTATCCAACTTTTCCATCTCCCCCTCTTCTTCTCTGAACCTTAGGTTGTAAAATGTTGTCTGAACTGTCCAAAAGTTTTGAGATCTTGAGCTGCATCCACATAGATGGAGGCCTGAGAGATGTGGTAACTGAATGCTAGTGGCACCACTGGATTTACAGTGCTTCCTCAAGGGCACCTGAGCATCCTTTCCATGTAGGGAGAAAAGAGGGACCACCACCCTTTCATAGTGCCTTCTATTCAGATGCCTTTTTTGTTGCACAGATAATAGCTTCCTCCCAAGGCCATTTCTGATGCAATGAAAAAGGTGTCCATACTTTCTCTTTGAAGCTTCCAGGGAGCGATGGGGGTGAGGCAAGCAGCATGCAAGCACCACACACTGCACATCAGGAGCAGAAGGAAGCATGGATCCATGGTACTTCTATAATATTTTGTGGTGTTATTCCACTTAGTCCTTGAGCAACTTAGTTCCAGCTGAATTGGTGCAGTGATCTAAGAAGTGTACTTATTCCACACTGTTCTGGCCCATGCTTAAGAGCTGTCTGCATTGTGGACAACCCAACCCAGCTTCAGAGTTGCTGTCCGTGGCCTTTTTGGCCAGGTGCAACATGTAGATTTCCAGCACTGCTTCCCAATGCCTGACCACAACAGCATGGGGAATGGTATATTGGCCCACGGATCTCCACTGCTCGCACATTGTATAGGGTCTCAAAGTAGTTTCCAGAGTCTTGCAGATGGCTAGGCAATAGGCACCGAATGTAATCCCATTGTCAGAACAATATTCTGAAGGTATTTCTTTATAATGTTTTTTAAGACTGCAGAAGCACTACCAAATAAAGATATTACACTGACCTGGTCTAGCATCATGTGCCTCCCCCAACTATGACTGTTATGATGAGGAGCTGGAAGGGGCTGAGCTACCATTGTGCAACAGCCCATGTCAGCTCAGAGGATGCTGCTCCCTGGAGTTCTACAATAAACCAGAAGATTAGTCATTATCACCTCAAGTGTGGTGCAGACAATGCTGGTTCACTCAGAAGGCAGAACTCTGTAACAATGCTAGGCTACTGTGGAGAAGGGAGAATACTTTTAAGTACACCCAGATGTCCTTGACAAATGTCAGCTGTAGAATAAGGAAGGGCCACGGGCTATGCCAATCACCTGTTGCTGATCAAGGTTGCAAAGCTGCAGGATTCCTTGGTGAGCTTTTGCTGTTGACTGTCTCTGTTCCTGTTCTTGACTTGGCTGTGTTCCTGTTGAGGCTGAGTCCTGTTTTTCTACTTAGGTATGGTACTTCAACACACTGTATTACCAAAAGATGTCTTCTACCAACTACAGTCTCTATGATTACAAATTATTCCTGTAAGACATTGCTCAATCTAATTAATTTAGGATTGGCCAAAGCAGCTATTGCTAGAAAAACATAACAGTTTGCAGGAATTCACAACTCATTGCTAGATAGTAGGGGCACAGTGAAAACAGCACAGCATGAGAATAGAATTGTCTGATGCAGCTCAGTCAGGGAGAATCTCCACAGCAAGCTTATTTCACTTTCCCTAAACCAAAATAATAGAACTGGATGCAAACATGAATTTGCCTGTTCCCATTACTTTTAACTTAATCACGTTGGATCTGGATTCTGAGGATCGTACGTGGGGTACGTGACTCAAGGTGGGACTCAAGTGGCTACTTTTAAAAAGCCGCTTTTCGGGGCTGCCCTGCCCTCTTCCTCCTGGCATGGACACGCCACCCATAAGGGACCCCTTCACTGAGCCTAACTGGGTGGCTGGGTGGCTGCCGCTTGCCTGGATGGAGGAAAATGGCAGCGGGCAGCCAGCCAGTGATTCTTTCCCCTCCTCTCCCCATTTCTTAGGGCACACAGCAGCAGCAACTAAAGCCACTTTGCTTTAAACATTCACATTCAGCTGCTTTCCTCCCTCCCTTTTTCTTTCTAAAGTCAGAACTTTTAGAATTGCACAAAATTGCAACATTGTTATCAGGTTGAAGTGGTTCCATTGCTACAGTGTAGCGCTGCTGTTACGGGTGGATTTTTAACACTGAAATCACTGTCTTTGGAAGCAAGCTATTGGGAGAGGGAAACCCTAAACATGGATACTCATCCCTTAAAACGGTACTGTCCACACAGTAAAAAATGTAAAACGTTTTGAGCGCACGATCCGGACTGAGACCTGTTGAAATCAGGATTGAGATTCACCATGCTTTGGGGTGGTTTAGCAACGGGAAAGCATGTTAAGCCAAACTGCCGTGCGGACTCCGACGACTGAAAATGTTTTGAATCCGAGATAAAGTTGTCATGAAGACATGGCCTCACTGTGAAAAACCTAGACTTGCACAATTGAATCCTGCGGGCCCAAATTAGACAGCTCCCTCAATCACCCCTGGACCCAGATGTTAGTGTTCTGGTTCTCTACCTGAAAAGCTCAGTAGGATCACTGACAGACTTCCAGCCTTCCCAACTGAAGGCAAGTTATATTTTAATCTCAGGTCAGAGGACATCCCAAATGATTAAGCCAAGCTCATCATTTCTATCTGTTTTATAGAAATTGATACAAATGAAAAGGTGCAGGCATTGCAAACAGAAGATGGAATCAGAAGTGAGGCAGTTTGTGGCTAGGGAGCTGGACTCTTATCTGGGAATACCGGGTTTGATTCCTCACTCCCCCATGAAGCCATCTTGGTGACCTTGGGCTAGTCACAGCTCTCTTCTGAGCTCGCACAGCCCCACCTACCTCACAGGGTGTTCTGTTGTGGGAGAAGAACAGGTTTGTCAGCTGCTTTGAGTCCCCTTGAATGAGTGAGAAAAGCGGGGTAGAAAAGCCAACTCTGAAGAAGAAGAAGAAGGTTTATAGTGAAGGTGTGACGACAGCCTAAAACGGTGATGGCCAACCTATGACACGCGTGTCACAAGTGACACGCCAAGCCCTTTTGGGTGACACACATGGCCACCCTGGCACCTGGACGTGTAGTGCTTGCTTGTTCTTGAAGTGTACGAAATACCAACTTTCAACTGAAGATTTAGCAACAAAAATCACTAATGTAAAGAATTATTTGTTTTTGCTTTTAATAAAATACATATATAAAAAATATAACTTTTTTACTAGAGCCACAAATATCACAAAATTATGGATATTTCTAGAAGTGAAACAGCACCCGAGTTAAGCTAGGTTTTCTTGCAAATTTTGACACACCGAGCTCAAAAGGTTCGCCATCACTGGCCTAAAATATGCCATTAGGGTTGTAATAACAGGATAAAAAACACATATTCTTGCAGATAAGCAGCACCTGCCAGTTGCCTTTAGAAGTCAACATTTATAAGGCCAAAATCTTCCTTCTGACTGCAGTTGCCTTACTGTAAACAATCTATTTTTTTATTCACATTTATAGCTTGCTCTTCAGCAATGGTCTTATGTGAGATCACAATGCACACACAGACCAAAAATAGAGCTTGTATGCATGTCTGTTCTGATTACCAGGAAGTCTTTCACTCACAGAGTTTTAGCAACATTTATATGCTCAGCTTGTAATTCTGTGTCTGGGAAATGATGACTGCTTCTTGCCTATTTCAGTTTGCCATATGCCCAAGTAACTTGTCTCATTACTTTCTCCTGCTGCTCAGGCATACTATGGAAACATCTTACTGGCTTTATTGCCCATTAGGGATGGGTACGTGTCTCTGGTTTATAGAGGCATCCTCTGTTGGAAGAACTTTCTGGTCCAAATTTGGTTTGGCAATCCCTTATGATGATGCAGAAGCATTCTTGTAATCCATCAAGGGTTAGGAAATGGATGGAAGTCTAAGGAATAACCTAGGGGTGTTTCTGCCCTTACCACTTGAAATCCAGATTAAAGAAATCCAGATTTCTGAAATCCGTCCCTGGGAAGAGCCATGTGAAAAAGGGATGGATCCAAATGAAGTTTAATGCTTCCGCACTCATGTGGGAAGCACAGATAGCGAGAAACACATCATGTGTTTGCTGTCCGGACACTGCAGCACCGATGTCCAGAAGAATCAAGCTTCTCTGCAGCCCAAGGAGCCATGTGATTGGAGCATTCAGGTGTCAGTCACCACGCATTTCCCCACCAATCAGTGGCATGCGTGAGAACGCATGGCTGCTGTGGTGCTGCAGCCTCACTCAACATGGCAACTTCCTGCTGGCTTACTCAACATGGTGAGTTTCTGTCCCGCCCACATGCATTCCCTCTCCTGTCCCTGCGCGGAAGCATCTTCCTTTGATGTGGATTTTGCGAGCAAGAACAGTTTGAAGACCTAATTTTTCAGGTCTTCCCGAAAACTGGGTTTGGCAGCCTCTAGACACCATTAGAGACAGATCTCACATGAGGCTGTGCGGAAGCGGTGCCCTTGAAGGGGCCCTAATCTGTCCTGCTGCAGAAGGTACCTTGCACACGTGTGCCATATGTGTCCTCATTGTGTGCTTAATGGGGTTTTAAGGACCAGTGTGGAAACACCCTAGGATAAGGAGCACCTGTACTAATTGCTATGAGGAGAGATGAGGTCTTAACTTCAGCCCGATCTTTCCAAGCTGTGCTTTCAACCACTGCAAACCAAAACAATTTGAAGAAATCAGTGGTGAAGCTACAGTCATCTACCTGCGCTGATGTTAGCTAGGAGACAGGAGGCCTTTCTGCACTTGACCTTTTTCTGGAATGTTTCTCAGAATAGGCACCTGATATCTGTATGCTACTGCAGACTATGGAAGGCCCCAGGTAAGACCTGCCATAGTGTGCATTAGCTTGTGGCCAGCAGACTGCTATCCTGAGATATCTTCCAGAATAAGGCCAAGGGCAGAAAGGGCCAGGGACTACCAAAAGGGATGTAAAAAGATTCTATTACCATGGGAAAAGGAACTGACCTTATGAGGTACCTGAAAAAGGTCTAACCATAGACTCAGGAAGGGACAGTGTTAAAACCCAAGAGAGGTGGTGCTGCTTCATCCAGCTATTTTTAAGAACTCCAACATCTCTTCAGAAGAGAGGGCAATTCACAGGAGGCTCCAGTAGTATCCTGCAAACTGAGACCCATGGACTAGTAGGGACTAAGAAGGCACAACTGGAAGCCTACCTATGGTTTTAGTGTATGAAAGTCTTCCACAGATGTTTTTAATGACCGTAGGAAGAGGAAGTGTTGCTACATGAACAGAACCTAGTGTAGATTCAATCCACTAAGCCTAAATATACTGTGGCATCATTAAACCCATTGGAGAGAAAGCAAGCAGGAAATTCTAGGTTCCATACATTGAGAACTGTCCACATCTTTCTCCACTTTATTCTGCTGCATTCCACTCTACACTCTTTTTGCTTTTTATATTTGAATTCAAGCAAGAAACACATACCTGCAATTTGAAATGTAGGGTTTAATTGTAGTACATTTTGAGGCCTTGAAGATTTTCCATGCTACTTAAAAGAAACCTCACCATTCAGTCTAGCACTGATTCTTTAGGCCTCTAGTTACTATACAGACACATTGTTATGCTGATTACAGAAACCTATATTTAGCTCCCTCTTCTCTGTATCATAAATGATATATTAAATGTCAGTATTAGGCCTATTTATACAGTCTGTCATTATTTCAAACCAAATTGGCTTTCCATTTAATTCTTATTAGTTATGGTGCTCTGACATATGGCAGGAGATATATCACTAGAGACACATGCATAAGAGTCTCTAGATAAAGTATTAGCCACACAATCTTACCAAGTCTACCAGCTGCATTGAACAGGCAATATATGACTATATTTATACCCTCCATTTTGGAGAAATTATTTCCTACTAAAAAAAGAATTGAAAACAAACAGAGAAAATGCAAGTATTTATCATAAGCTTTCAAAACAGAAATGACAATTTTACACTCTAAGGCCGTGTCCCCATGCAAATCCCCATGCAAGCCATTTGGAGAGGCATTGGAACACATGGGACCGGAAGTGGGTCCAAGATCACTCCCAATCCGTCTCCATGCCATTCCCGGCAATGCAGGCTAGGTGCGGGTTGGATGCGGATGGAGGTGTCCCCATGCAAACTATGCCAAACCCTGGCACCGGGGAGCAGCACCACCTCTACTCTGCCCCCTCACTGGAAGCCAGATTGACACAGACCACCCCTGCGCTGCATCCCTCCCTCCTTTAGCAGCACTGAAAGCCAGGACTGGGCTGGGAGGCACAGAAAAAAAAAGTTAAAATAAAGCTTACTTCATGATAATAAATTTATAAATAATTTTAAAAGACCAAAAGCCACTATGAGGTGTAGTGGCAGTTAGGCGCTTGAGTAGTTTTGTGCACCTTCGCTCCACTGGGAACCATGAGAACACACGCCAAGTTTAAAAGGAAGAAAATCAAGGCTTTGTTTCATGATTGCCTTGGCAATCGGGAAACGGGGGTTGAAAATTTTTGGAATTGGAACAAAAATCAAGCCATTATCCTGCCTGCCTTGGCAATTGGAAAATGGGGGTGGAAATATTTCTGTGGAAAATGCACAAAAATTGAGCCACTATCCTGCCTGCCTTGGTGATCAGGATTTTAGAATGTCAGCAGCTGGGATTTCCAATGCACGGGGCAGGAACATCAAGCACACCCCATCTCCTAATGATGTGAGTGCCAGTCTCCTCCCCAGATAGCCCACGATGGTCCCCATGCATGGTCTTGGCTCACTAACCAATGCCTGCCAGTACCCCAAACCGTGCTGAGACTTGTTTTTTCAGGTACCAAATTTGGTCTTGGTCTGGCACAGTTTGTGGCGATTTGGTCCTCTTTCCACGGACCAAATCCAAAATGCATGGGGATGCGACCTTGCCAATCCCGCATTCAGTACCGTACCAAACATGCATGGGGATGCAGCATAAGAGAACCAAAAATTACTTTTTTTAACATCAACTTCTGCTTAGCTGAATTAAAATTTTAAAAAGAAACTCTCCAAGTTTGCATTTGCATTCTAACTTTCTGTAAGGAAACCCCTTCTGGAATGCTTGGTGTTTCCTAAAAGGTACAGTTAAGACTTCTGCCCAATTAGAACAGGGTTTCAGATTGGTTACTTAATGCTTCTGTTTAATTACTGCATTGGTTTATTTCCTGTCTTCTGTCATGAATCCTGAAGCAATACAGACACAGTCTAGAAGGTTCTCATAATGGTTATCTCATATACCTTCAGACCATGGCGTGGGACAAAGAGATGTGTCTTCACCACCCTCCTAAACATGTAAAGTAAGGTTGTCTGATGCACCTCAAGGGCGACCATCACTGAGAAGGCTCTATCCAGGGTTCCCACCCCCTTTTGCTGCAGAGGACCATGATCTTTATTTTAATTCAGCTGAGCTACAAACATCTCTAATAGGATTGGTGGCAAGGGCTTGAATCCTGTCAAGCAGTAGCAACGGAGTTCAGGACAGCTTCAGATCAGTAGTGAAAGAATGAAAAGAATTATCCCCTTGCTGTCATTCTGGGTGGTTACATTTCTCTGCAATGGCTGTAGAAAGCATTTGAAGGAGTAGTGTGAAAACTGTAAAAGAAGCAAATGGCCTTTTAACCACTTATGATAGCTGGTGCTGATGTGTGTCATAAAGATTGGCAGCACTCCACTGTGACCCTTACTGAGTAAAATGTCTTCTGTTTGGAAAAACACACACCCTAATATAACCAAGAGAGAGTTAGCATGATATACTCTGACTAGCACACTCCTACTAATATTTTCAGAGCTACAGTTTGGATCAATCGGCTGGACTTAGGCTGTAATCAGATGTAGCGAAGGAGAAGGAGGAGCAGCAGTAGTGACGGCAGCGGCAATGGCAGCAGCAGCTCTGAGGCAGCTTACAGAAGGCTTCAAGGTGAGATCCTTCACACAACAGTCTGCATCTTCCCGAACATTTAGGCCTAGAAAAAATGGATTAGAGAAGGGTTGGGAACACAATGGCGACACACTGTGCTCATCCCCATGGCAAGGGTATTGCAAGGCGAATGTTCGTTCGCCTCACAAGAGTTCCCATGCAAAGCTCTAATTCGAGCTACATGAGGGACAAAAATTCTCTAAATGGAAACAAAAAATTACAGGGCAAGAAAGGGTTATAAAGGGGGCATGGGGACACACCTGGGTTACGATCACAGCATTAACGGGCGGGGCTTCACTGTCCCTGCCACTAACATGGCAATCACAACTGCGCCCCCTTACCTGGGCACTTAATCGTCCAGGTAAGGGCTTGATTTACCCCCAAACAACTGCTTGACAGCTGCCTTGCACAGCTGAGCAGCTGTCATGCACAAGAGCAGAGATCTGCTAAAATGATTAAAACAGATGCAGCAAATTTGGTCTAGTGGTTAGGGAGCTGGACTCTTATCTGGGAATACCAGGTTTGATTCTGACCTCTCCCATGAAGCCAGCTGAATGACCTTGGGCTAGTCACAGCTCTCTTCTGAACTCTCACAGCCCCACCTACCTCACAAGGTACTCTGTTGTGGGGAAAAGAATAGAAAAGCTTTGTCAGCCACTTTGAGTCCCCTTAAATGGGTGGAAAAGTGGGGTAGAAAAGCCAACTCTTCTTCTTTTGCATCTGTTTTAATAATCTTACTGGAGCTCTGCCCTGCTCTTGACACCCTGACAGCTGCCCAGATGATTGCAGGGCAGCTGTCAGGCAGTTGTTTGGGGTAAATCAAGCCCTTACCAGGGTGATTAAGCACCCAGGTAAGGGGTGTGTAGAGAAAACCACGGCATCCCAATGCAGGGATTTGCCGCGGTTTTCATGGGGACGGGTATAAAAGCCAACTCTTCTCCTTTTCCTTCTCTTTCTCCTCGTAATACAAGGCTATTTTGACATTTTCTGGTAGTTATGATGAGAGTATATTTATCCTGTACAGGACCCTAGTGAGACATAGCTAATTGTTTGTGAGCTTTTAAATAGTTTGGGAGGGGGAAAAGGAACCCTGAAGAGAACTTAAATCAATTTGCTGAAGCATGCTTTTCACTAATGCTGCTACAAGCACTGCTTTAATCAGTACAAGGCTCTACCAATTTCATATAATTGCTGTTAATCTTCTTCTAACAGAGAAAGAACTGGAGCGTAAGCTCCTATCTGTGTACATAGCGTGTGAAGTGAGGTTCTCCAGTGTCCTTTAACTTTATACACTGTGTAGATCAAGACAAGTTTTAAAAGTAGAAATAGGTTTTTTTAATGGCAAAAGTTACTGTCGTCTGACATTAAAAAAACAGTCTTCATGAAGCTGCAAATATTTCCTGCAACATCAGTGAGATGGAACTGGAAGGAGAATGGAAGAAAAGACAGAAGAAGTAATTGGATAGGAGCAGTGAAAGGCACATCTGTACTGTTGGAATGTTACTAAGTTTAATGAATCAATCAAAGAAACAAACAAAACAAACAATTTTATTTATATTCCTACCCTGCTTTGTACCCCAGTGTCTCAGGCTGGGCTAAAATAAAACCAATATAAAAACAGAGTTAAAAATGAACTCGATAGATAAAAGTTTGAACTCTTTAATTGATAAATTGGTAGCATGTAGGGATGTGTGCAAATATATTCTTGACATTTGAATCTGAGTAGATTTGAATGTCAAAAAATCTGATTCGATTCAGATATTTAAGATCTGAATGTCTTAAAATCCAATTTGAATCCGGATTATTCAAATTCGTACATTCGAATGCTAGATTCGTATTTAAAGACATGAATGTTTACAACATTCATATCTGTTATATGTGTCTGTACAAATTCCATAAAAATCCATGTGCATCCTGTATTATCCATTATGCATCTTGTATTAATCTTGTATTTTAAGCGCAGATGCATATACGACCGATACAAATCTACACATTCAAATTATTCAAAAATCCGCATTGTGTCTTCAAAAATCCATTTCGAGTTTGAATGTCAACATTCGACAGATTCGAATCCAATATTCAAATTTCTGAATATTCATGCACATCCCTAGTAGCATATGCACAAACAAACAGTATTTTACAAACAACTGTTTCTCTAAACTACCCGATTTGACCTCATTAACTTCTTATTTTACGCAAGTATACCTTCTGACATTTTACTTACTAGCTTAGTTTTACTCTTAATATTCCAGTGTAAGAAGCCAAACATATCCTCTTTTCATCTCATGCTCTATCATGGCTGGTTTAATTTATATTCATCTTATATCCAGAAGGAAACAAACAGTTGTTGGCTGAGGAAGCCAAAACTGTAGGAAAAAACAATCAGAACTATTACAGTTGAATAAAGAGACTGGTAAATAGAACCTAGATGTATAGTGCTGGAATAGGAGTAAACAAGCTTGCATGGAATAAAGGGTGTTTTTCCACTGTCATTAGAAGTACCCATTACGTACCCATTTATGGGTACGTAATGGGTACTTTTAGTGACAGCGGAAAAACACTTTCTTGCTTTGTTTGTTCTTTCTCCTCAGAGACATGCCCCCTAGGGGTATGCAAAAATACCATTTTTGACTTTCAATACGATTTGAATAGAATATTTGGATGTCCAAATTCATATGAGTAGAGAAAAAAATGAATGTATTAAAATTCAAACCAAGGCGTGTCAGGCTCCTTCTCTGATTACGTTCAGGAAGGCAGTGAAGATGTACCTCTTTACTGAGGCCTTTTGCTAAATGTTTTCTATGTTTGCCTCCCACTACAAACGCCACTGTTTTAATTGATATACTGCTGTTTTTTAACATGTTGGTTTTAAACTTTTTAATATCGTTTCTTTTGATATGTTGGTTTTTAAAGGTTGTTACCCGCCCTGTGACCTTTGGGTATAGGGTGAGATATAAATATAAATAATAAATAAATAAAGTTTGAATACATTTGTATCTATTTGTATGAATATTTGACAAACATTTGATGATACAAATGTCAACAACATTCGTATGTATCCATACAAATCTGTACGCATCTGTACACACCCCATTTTTATCCTGTACGTATCCGTACAGATGCGTACGGATACGAATAAGATGCGCCCAGATGCGTATGTAATGCATACATATCCATACACATATGAACACCTGAATTATTCATACAAATGTTTTGAAATATTTGTATTCATTTAAATATTAAAAAACAAATGTCTGAACGTTTGAGTCAAATTTGAATGTCCCAATTTGGATGAATTCAATCAAATAACGAATATTTCAAATATTCTTGCACGTCCCTAGTGCACATTAGAGGGCTGGGATGGCAGGCCAGGGTGGCTGTTGCCTATAGCTGCCCCCAGAAGTACCTGGAAGTACCAAGCATTGCTTCATTGGACTTAACTAGGTGGACTCTGATGCCTCACCTCTCCCACTCCACTGATTGCAGTAATGCAAACATCACAGCTGCTATGGTGGGGAGCGGGCAGGACAGTTATTTATCACAACATTTAAAATTAAGATTCTGGTTGTTTAATTAAGGCCTGCTAGATTTTCTTTATAAACTGTTCTCCATCTGCCACAAAGGCCTGTGTGCTTTTCCTTGGAAGTGGAGCCAGGATAACAGCCGACTGTTAATTTGCAGAGATGAAAATCTGTTTGCTTTTAACCCTCACTGAGGTCCAAAATGTAATCTTAAAACCTATAAAACACCAGAAGAAGCCTAATATATTAGTTTTATTATTTTATTAATGTTGTGGCCCCTCCTCCAGGACCTTTGAGTGAAGGGTGGAATATAAATACTGTACTGGAATAAATTAAGACAAATAAATAAATGGAACGCCTATATCCTCTTCTATTTTTGACAAGTCAAGGCCCAAAATGGTGTGAACTGCATCAGCAGCCTTTTTCCTCTTCCTAATTTTTGCTCTTTTGGAGGCTTTTTTGCACCTACCGCTCTAAGTACATGCCTTGGTGCTGCCTCCATCCCAGCACCAAGAGTATGTGAGAGCATTGTCAATCCACAGCTTTCCTGGGACTATCTAGTATATGCCCATTCAGCAGCATTCTCTCTCACTTCAGAGCATGAAGGTGCAAGGAGGCAAAGTGATGTAGGTGTGGCTGCAGAAATGTGCACCACACTGTGATTCCCCATGGCAACGGACAGGCATGTGGCAGAAGTTTCCATGGCTGTTGCCGTGGATAGGTAAGTTGGGGATGGCCTCACAGTGTGAACACTGGCCATCGTCCTTCAACTTAATTTCAGTGGGATGGTATAGTGATATCATCCCAGAAAATTAAATGTGAACTGGCCTCAGGTCCTCTCCTTCAAATGTGAAACTCTGTAGAGTAACAAATATTTAAGTGCCAGTTAAAAACATCTTCATGGTTTCACAAGAGCTTATTATATTTCACATTTACATTTTCTAATTGTTGAGCGCAATTGTTCAGAACACTCAACTTCCACATGCCATAGAACTCCTGGCCACCTCTAGTTCTCGTATGTCTCAAGCAGAATACCTATGGGTTATCCTCTTCCTGCTCTACCGGAAATGACTGCTAGGGGGCACAGCCTCAAACCCATAAATAGAGCTCCAGCTGCTGGACCTTTGAAAAAACAGTCAAAGGGGGCAGCAGCTGGAGCTCTATTTATAGGTTTGAGGCTGCACCCCCTAGCAGTCATTTCCGGTAGAGCAGGAAGAGGATAACCCATAGGTATTCTGCTTGGAGCCATCCAGAACAGAGGTTCACATAAGTATGTAAACCAACTCTCCATTCTCAGTCCATTTCACTTAAAAGATACAATGAACTTCATACATTTTAGCAATCCTTATTTAGCACCAGGGATCTCCCCACCCACTTTGTTTCCTTATCTTTCATAAATATTTAATTTATGGAAATTTTAAAAGTTGGACATTTGAGTTTCCAGTTGATCTTTTGTTTCATCATCTTCTCCCACATCTTTGCAACTTTCACTTTATGATCAAAGTGCAGATGAATCATATTTACAGCTAATGGGAGCCTTTTCATCCATGCTGAGAAGGTCACATCACTTTGAGCAATGAAGGGGAGCACTGATGTCAGTCCATAGTTAGAGATGACTGGCAATATAGCCGTGTGATAGGGATGGGAACAAATATTAATAACATTCAAAATTCGGCTGAATTTGGACATTCAAATTCGATTCCAATGTTTTGATACATTCGTATGAAGCTTTGTATGGGATTCATATGCTGTTGGTATGCATTTGTATGAGATTCGTATGCATTTGTATATAGGACCTGTATGTTATTCATATGCATTCATGTGGGATCCGTATGGGATTGAATAATCACATCAAAAATAAATCCCACCACATTCAAAAGGGATCTATTCAAATGAATATGAGTTGTCTTGCATTCGATTGGATATGAATCAAATACAAAAAAAAAACATTCATGCACATCCCTACATTGAGGTATTGTTACACTCAGTTGATGCCTGATTGGTTGGGATTATTTTTAGAAAAAGAAAAAAAACCCAATCAAGAGGGAAATGGCTCAAAAAACTTCACCAGGAGAAGGTGAAATTTCTCAGTGAAGCCCCCTGGACTATGGAATAATCTCCCCCTTGAGGTCCATCAGGATCCCTTACTGTATATGTTCAGGAAGGCACTGAAGTTGACCTGGTCTTTGGCTAAACCAGACACCTTTCCCTTCCCACTGGAACCACTGTTTTACTGTTTTAATGTTTCCAGTTTGCCCTGGCCTTTGGCTAAATAGGGATATATGGTAGCGTTTTCTCCCTACTTTTCAGACACTTACTGGTTTTTAATTTTGTAACCTGCACTGAGACCTTTGGATATAGGGCGGGATAAAAATGCAATAAATAAGATCTCTTATAATCCTCATAACTGCTTACAATTCTGCAGCTGAAAGCAGAGGGCAAGAGCACCAAAGCTTGTTCCTTTCTGCCAGGCTACTGATGTTATAACTCTGTGACTGCAGCTTACAGCTGTGCAACTTCAGCTTTTGCCATTTTAGCAAATTTCTCAGGTTCCTCCTCCTTTTCTGGCTTACTTCTGCACCGCTGTCCCAGGAATTTCAGCCTGGCCAGCGATTACCACTCCGATTCAAACAAAACATTCTGCATTCAAAGACAGTTTTCCTTTCTTCCGTTTCTTCCAGCTCTACTTACGTACACAGTTTTCCACAAAAAAAAAAAAGGCTAAGCAATTTGCCAAGCTGAATGAAGATTCCCATCAATTTTTCATATCAAACCACCTCTTTGATATGTCTGTTGTTACATTTCTCCCAAGCAAGACCTGTGGACTTTTGGACATCATGGAGCTTCTTCAGAATTTCAGACAGGAGCGGTGGTGGCAGCAGGGGCAGAGGGAATTTTGGCGAGGGGGCAGAGGCAGGGGATTGAAGTGGTGGTGGTAGCAGGGCAGAGGGAGTCTTGGCAAGGGGGGATTGGAGTGATGGGGCAGGGCAGAAGGGGTAAGGGGGTGGGGGAAGGAGCAGGGGATTAGAGCAGTGGTGAATCTTGGAAAGGGGGCATGGGGAGGGTGCTGGAGGTGTGGTGGTAGGGCAGAGGGAGTCTAGGCAAGGGGGATCAGAGCAGTGGTGGCAGTGGGGCAGAGGGAGTCTTGGTCAGGTGGTGGGGGCAAGGAATTGAAGCGGTGGTGGTAGGGCAGAGGGAGTCTCAGCAAGGGAGAGGGGAATCGGAGTGGTGGTGGTAGGTCAGAGGGAGTCTCTGTGAGGAGGAGGGAGCCAGAGGGGCAAGAATTAGAGCAGATGCTTGCCAAAGCTTACCATTTTCTAGGCAGCAGTGGGAGCAGAAATGGGGGCCTCCTGGCTCAGGTGAGGGTCCAAGTTATTTCCCTTCACCTGAGTCCGTTTGGACTCAGTGGTGGGATAATCCACATAGTGGATAGTCCCAATCACAGAAGAAATATCTGCATAAAAAAAAAGGATGCAGACTCAAGTGCAATCTCTCAGGACCCAGGATGGCCTCAGTTTGCATAAAAGATAAGGTGTTAACCACGGCCTTAGTTTGCATAACTTTGGCTATTTGCTTTGGCTCTGTTGGTTTAAAAAATGTTTGAGTTCTTTGAAAGGTTTTGAGCTACGTTTTCTGTTCTGTCACATCAATCTCTTTTTAGCATTATATCAGCATTTTTACCTTGGAAGAAAACAAAAAGAGAAGCAGAGGTGCTGGAAAGGTTAAAGAATTTGAATATAAAGTTATTTTTGGAATTCTTCTCTGACTCTCTTTGAAGCTCTTCCATTAAAAAAAATCAGATAGCAATGTTTTCATCACATATAGTAAGTCACAAGTAGTCTAAAATGTAGATTAAAACTGGTAGACAATCAATTTTTCATTTAGATTCAGGGTAAAGTCTAACCAATCTTACAATCAAAGATGGACAGTAAATTGAGATAACCATGCAAATTAAGATTATTAAAAACTGTTAATTGTCAAACCTTAACGAACACATTTCACATTTGTCAGCAACGTTACTACTACAGCTAAGTAGGGGAAATTTTATATAGGAGGCTGTGAAGAATAAAGTGTAAGAAGAACCTGACTTTCATTAAGATCAGAACAGGGGAGAAGAAAAACATACACAGCAGTTCAAAGGTGCCATACCCACAGGTATAAGAATAACAAAACTGAGTGAGTAGCTTACAAGAGGTGGAAGAAAAACAGGTTAAGGATCAATGCTGTCGCTAGCACAGGAAAGCTGTTGACTGGATTGATCATGCTGAACTGTGGTGAGTTCCAAGGAAGATGGGCATTCCAGAAGACCTGATTGTACTCATGAAGAGCCTTTATGCTGGCCAAGAGTTGACAGTCAGAACAGAAGATGCAGAGATAGATTGGTTTCCAATTAATACAGGTGTAAGACAATGGTTTACTCTCACTATATATGTTTATCTTATTTACAGACTATATGAGGAGTGAGCTTGGAAGAAGATGAGCATGGCTTTAAGATTAGTGGGAGAAACATTGGCCCTTGAAATAGAGATCCACCATCCACATGGTAGTGCAGACAATGGTATGTCCTGGACAGGCTCTGCCATAATGAGAATGACAGGCCCCAAGACTTTGATATAACCAAAATAAGGATTTCCCCAGCTTGCTCTTTCACCTCCCTTCCCCTCAGGAAAGGTGGATCTTGCAAAGAGTTAGAGTAGGTAATCCTTTTGATCTTTTGCAACTCCACAATTGTTTGATTTTGCAACTTAATTAAAACTCAGGGCCTTGCTGCATTTGGCCTTATTCTGAAATATATCCTGGAATAGAAGCCCAAAGTCTACATGCTAATGCAAAGTATGGCATGCCCCAGACATATGAAGACTCCGATTCCAAGATATATTCCAGAATAAGGTCAAGTGTGGGAAGGGCCCCGACTTCTACAGTATAGTTGTCAAGGTGGTTCTTCAAAGCCCTAAAAGTCATATCATTTACAATTGGAGGTCCACACAGCAAAACAAGGGAAATGATCTTTGCCAAGGAATTTTGCCTAAGGTAGTTCTGGGATTTAACCAGCATTGAGAATCATATAGTGATTTTGAGAGTAATGCTGAGATCAATTATTCATACAACTAAGTCTATGGACGATAATTAATCTTGCTCAAAATGACCAGTGTACAGTCATCCAGGATAACTAGGTTAATAATAGTCCCCATCTAGTGAAAACTATCAAACTTCAACATTCAGGTATGACCTCGGAATCATATATTAATGAAATGTGAATATTTTACATCAAAAAGTGGAGGTAATTTATGGAGAGAAATAGGCACACATCAGATCATGATGTCAGATCACTACTTTAGGAAAATAAGAAGCTTCTTTTATGCCAGCTCAGAACTGTGATCTCTTCAGTTTAGGGATGTGCATGGATATTTGTAAGATTTGTTATTCGGATGAATTAGTACGAATAGTACATTCATTAGATTGGGGATGTGGAAAAACAGAGTGCCAGTCACATCTGCAATGGATCCAGATTGCATTTGTCATGGATCGACAGCAGATTAAAAGTGGATTCAGGTTGGATTTGACGTTTTCATAGTGCTGATATGTTTCAGTTATGTATCAGATACATATCGGATATGTATTCATCCGTATCAGATATGTATTCATTTGCACTGGATACGTATTAGTTTGTGTCAGATATGCATTCATATTGGATATGTATCAAATACATATTCATCTGTTTGGCCAAAGTTGTGCCTGCTTCTATGAACCCATCCCTCCTTCTGATTGGATCAATGGAGTACAGATAAATACTGTGACATTCAAATATGTTTGAGCAAATCCTTGAAGACAAGTTGTTGGATGCTCACCACCTTTGTTCCTACCCATCCATTTTGTCCTCTCCTTTCCTAGTCTTTTGCCCTCTTTTGCCTTGCCGTGCATAATAATGTTTCTGGTCCTTCATCAGTATACATCATCTGCCCAGAGATTGTGAATTTCTCCTTTATGATCATGTCTTCAAGGGAGCTGTCAGATCATATTTGATCCAGAAATGATCAACTGGATCTTTTTTCACATTCCAAGGTTTTCCTAGTAATTAGCTCAATATCTGTAATTTGAAAGTGTCCATCTTTTTCCTCTTGTTCTTCCAGAGGCCCTTTCTCAACTTACCTGATTTTAGTTGGGATCAGTGGGTCTGGAGCAGCCAGGTTCACTGCTCCTGACCACAGTAAGGCATGGTCAGAAGTGCCATCTACCAAGGAACCAGATTAAGAGCTTCCTCAATCTGGATCATGTTTTCTCTAATGCAGACAGAATGGACCAGTGGGGTGGGTGGGGGGTGGGGGCCATGGCCTTATAGATCTGGATTAACATGCAGATCTATGAGCCCTACAAGTGTACTACATGGACCCTTAATCCTATTAAGGGTCTGTGCAGACTGGGGCCATATGTCTCTACGTTACTCTAGAAAGGGCTAGTGCTTTAACACTAAAGATATCTCCTGCCAGTGAAATGTCTTTATCCTTCATATTCTTCTCCAGCTCCGTTATTGCTTCCTTTCTGGTGGCCACTGTACTGGGATCCATGATGAACAGAAGCAGGAAGAGTTGCTTTGATTAGTCCAATCTCAGTTTCTGTTTTCAGGCCCATAAGTAGGAACAGAGCCCTTCCAGCAAGATGACATATTGAATGGAATCAAAAGTTGACAAAAAGGTCAGTAAGAACTTAGAGGGTCCCAGTAAAGGTCATCAACTAAGCTGACCAAGGCTGTTTTGGATCAAAGTCAGTTTAAAATGCAGCTTTAGAATTATTCTTGATATTTTTCTTAAAGCCATGAAGTGGAAGCATTCTTGCCCTTCATATATTTATCAAATTGAGTCTGAACCATTTAAAGTTCATTAAATGTTGAACTCTGAGACATTTTTTAAAATCATTAGGGCAGAAAATGCATAGTAATTACAATGTTCAGTTAATCCTGTTAATATGCTATTTATTATCATGCAAAGCGAAGGCACGCTTTGTGTCTTTCTGTATTTAAGAGCATTTTTAATTAAGAGCAATCTCATTTTTGTGTTGCTCAAAACAATTTTTTTAATAACTCATTATTGTTCTTGCTGATGCGCTAAATGTTCTTCCAAAGACCTAACGTAATATTGCTATAAATATAACAGTGTTTTGCTTCCTTTATCAGACATCCATTGGAAGGATGGCTGCATCACCTGAGCTGAGGAAATTCTTAAAGGTGAAGAATTTCCAGCACAGGTAAGGTGGAACAGGTAAAGTAGCTCTAATTGTTTCCTTCAGGAGCTTTTGTGCTAGAAGGCCATATTATGCATTTTATGCAAAGAAACTGTTCTAGCTTTCTTCTTTCCAATTATATGTCTTTCAGGGCCTGGTTAAGAAGCATATTTTTACCCTGACATTTTAATAGCCCATTATTTTTCTATTTTCCTAAACATTTAGGTTTATATCACTCTCTTTAGTCTTTTATTTCAGGGTTTTTTTTATCATTTAAACTGCACTCAAATGTTGGGTCTTGTGGTTAGATTTTCAGACTCGTATCTGGAGGTTTACCAGTTAGATTCTGAACTCCCCCTTGAAGCCAGCTGGGTGACATTGGACTGGTCACAGTTCTTTTTCTGAGCTCTCACAGCCCCACTTACCTCACAGGGTATCTGCTGTAGGGAGAAGAATAGAAAGCTTTGTCGGTCACTTTGAGTCCCCTTATGGGTGAGAAAGGTAGGGTATAAAAGCCAGCTACTATTCCTCTCCTTCTCCTTCTTCAAACATTAGGTTTGTTTTAAATTATTTTGTCTTTTTTAAAAAAAATGCTGTTTGATCTCTTGTTACCCGCCCAGAGACGGGTATGGGGTGGGATAGAAATGGAAATAAATAAATAAATAAATAAATAAATAAATAAATAAATAAATAAATAAATAAATTTGCTCTGGAAACTTCAAGTAGAAAGCAGACTATAAACTCAATACATTATTTTAAAAAATATCTAAGAATTTGCAACATCCCTCGGAACATCCAGGTGGAAAAAGCATTTCCTGTTTAAAATCAACTACTTCCTGGACAGTAGAAAACCTCAGGTGAATGATAGCTTGCTCAGAGTGGCAGCCCTCCTCCTCATCCGCGCCCTCCTCTTTGAGCAAGCTGTCAGTCACCTGATACTGACAAAAACGGACAACAAAGCCAATGTTCGAAAATACCAGAAGTTGTGAAATACATTAACTAATTAATAGCCTAAGCTATTTTGCAGCTGACAAAACAATAGGAAGGTGAGATAATCATAAGTGTTTCCTGGCAACTTTGAGGGAATGCTTAGGGAACAGATATTTGTCATCAGACTAACTTAGGGAGCTGTGGGCACTGGAGCGTTTGAAAAGTTAGATTTAAAAAGTAATACCAATTTTGAAAATCGTGTTCTTGCTTTTTTCATTCTTTTCTTTTTATGAAATCCACAAGGTAATCATCAAATGCTTTTGTGGATCACAGCTCGTGGGTCAAAGCAAATGATGTCATTCAGTAGAAACAGCTGAGGCTAATAATGGCATGAGCTCTTTCAGATTGTCACTTCTTGCTCCAACATACCTTGTTGACTATCTTTTCCAAGTTCCCTAATTTAGTGAAACTCAAGGTCTCCTTCCTTCCTTCCTTCCTTCCTTCCTTCCTTCCTTCCTTCCTTCCTTCCTTCCTTCCTTCCTTCCTTCCTTCCTTCCTTCCTGAAAATCCGTCACCAGAAGCCTCATCTTAAGACTCTTATAGAATTCATGCTGCTATGAAGCCATTTGTGGCTCTATGGCTGCTGAAAGTTGATCTAGAAGTCAGCTTTGGGACTGGGAGTAGGAATGTGCACAAAAGGGTTTTTCTGGCATTTGATCCGTAATGGAATGAATGTTAGAAAATCCATATTCGTTCAAATAGATCCTCCTTCAAATGTAGTAGGATTCTATTCGATATGAATGTATACATACAAATTTGTACAAATATCCAATACTATCCGATATGAAGGAACACAAATCTGATACAAATGTATGTGTACCCTCACGAATGCATACGTATCCTATAATTGCTCTGAAAGCATCAAATCTGACCTGAATCCACTTTTAATCCACTCTTGATCCATGTCAAATGCGATCTGGATCTGTTGCAGATGTGGCTGATGCGGCCGCTTTCCTATCTTCCCAGTTTAATGAACGTCCAAACTATTTATACGAACGTCTGAACTATTCGTACAAATATCTGAAACATTATTCATACAAATGTTAATGTACAAATGTCCTAACATTCGATTTGTGTACAAATGTCCAAATTTGTACGAATACATACGAATAACTAATGTTATGAATATTTGTGCACATCCCTAACTTGGAGTGGTGTTTTCCCTGCTGCCACTTCCCAGCCTGCCTCATAGTGCATCAGCGCATAGCGTGGACACAAGCCACCTCCGTGATCAACCAGGTGCATTGTGGGTATTTTCCTTACTTTGTAACTCGTACACAACAGATGGATGAGCCTTATTTTCCAAGGAAACCTAACTTTTGAAGCTATGCAGTCAATTTACATATTACTTCAGCTCAAAGAAAGAAAGCAGCCTAGCTGAGTTTCAAATATGTATTTGGGTCAGTAAAAGCCAACGGTAGAAGTAGCCCAGGTTGCATTTGCAAAGCTGAGGCTGTACTTAGTTGATTCACTTCTTCATTAGGCATGTCCTTTTTCTTGCTAACACAGATAAAATTGAATAGTCATTTCCTTTCTGAACAACACAGACACACATTATAACAGGGTTATAAGGGTTAGACAAATTCATGGATGACAGGTGTACCAATGGCTACTGGAATGGATGCCTTGGCACATCCTCCAGGCTGGGAAGCCAGGCAGGATGCTTCTAAAGGCCATTGCTGGGATTTGAGTGCAGGTTAAGATTTTGCCTTTGTCTTCTGCTTGAGATGCCATAAGCAAATGGTGGACCATTGAGTGGGATGGGTTACTGGACTAGTTGAGTTGTGGCCCGAACCAACAGGGCTCGCCTTATGTTCTTGTGTTCTTTTAAATGTTCTCTTACATTTCCTTGAATGCACTGATCCCTTTTCAAAGTTACAAAATGTGAAGGACAGGTTAAATCCTCAAAAATAAGCTTCAAGGTACATCATGCTTCTGAGACACTCAGGTGCACTCATGAGGCAATATGACAAATGCAATAGAAATGAGGACTGTCAGGAAAGCAAATGGACTTGGATAAGACCTTTTGCTCATGCAGCTATCCAAGGTTGGTAGCACACGCTTGAAATTTCCTCTCTCCCTGCCTCATAGTGTGCGGTAGGTGGGTATAAGGAATCTCTTCAGTTTTTATGTGTTTTCTTACAACAGTGACTGTTCTAACAAAGTAAAAATAGCAAAAATTCATACTGTTCATTAAACACCAACACATTCAGTATGCTATGCTTGTTTTTAGTATATGATTTCCACATCAGTTTCCACTCACAGAATTGTCCTTTAGGTGTGTGTGCCATTTCTGAACAAGGACCATCCCGCACAGTGTATAGCTGAGAGGCATTAGTGGTTTGCACTTAAATGAAACAGAATGTCAGAGCTTTCATGCCTCATCAGACACAACTCCATCTTTTCCAGCAGCTGCAGTGAAAGCTATCCATATTGGAGAGAGCATTTCAGTCTGTAATTTGGGCGAAAGTAAAAGAGGCATGGTGCTGATCTGTCAGTAAAGCTGTGATCAGACACAGCCAAAAAAAAAGCACCTCTGAGCTGCCACTGAGTCAGCTTAGACAAGGGTTCGATGTGGGAATGTTCACATGCCAGTCTGTCCCTCAAAACGTGGATTAGAGAAGCTCTGGGAACATGAGGGCCCCGCACTCCTTCTCTGAGGAACCCCTGAGGTGTCCTTTTTGTATGTCTGAACACAACCTTAGATTAAGACTTCCATTCTTGTTTAGTGTCCAGGAGATCAGTGTATTTAATTATTAAAGTTGTGTCTCAGATTTCCTTTGAGAAGCTCAGAGGAGTTTATGGAGAGTTCCTAGCCACTACATCATAATTCCATTTGATCGTTTAGGACAACGCAAAGATGAATTTAGCATAACACAGGGTTGATGGGTTGCACAACACAGGGTCTATCAGAACTACCTAGAAAAATGCAGACAGCTGACTTGCCCTAGATCACATTACTAGGGAGAGAAACTGTGAGATAGATCATGTAGATAGGTAAATCCGATGTTCCCCAGGCAGATGTGACTCATTTGTTAAGATGCAATTAAATCCATCATGATGATTCAAGTAGCTCCAAAAGTACCTGACTGCAAGGTACAAAGGCACAGATCCGAGGCATTTCCGCACTGCATCGCGTTCGAAATGGAACGCGTTCAGGCGGAAAGCTTAAGACAGCTCCGGGCGCTTTCCCCTTTCACACACAGACGCACCAGAACGCGTGTAAACGTGTTCCGGAGCGTCTGGGTGCGAATGCTCAAAGCGCCCGAAGCTGCCTTAGCCGGCAAACGCCGGCCAGGGGCGCGCAGACAGCCGCGGAGGCAGATCGACAATCAGCTGTTTGACAAACAGCTGATTGTCAAAGCCGCGCGGCATCGGAGGCGCGCCCGCAGCCGTTCGGGAGACAGAAGCAGGCGCGAACGCTTCTCCTCCCGAATGGCTGCGGGCGGCTCGTCCGCGTTGGAACGCGTGTAGAGCACTTTAAAGTGCTCTACATTTCGAACGCGGAAAAGACAGCTGCGGACACGTCGGAACGCAAGCCGCGCGCGGGCAATGCGGATGACGTGTCCACAGCTGTCTTTTCCGCGTTCCGTTCAGCCCCGTGCGAAAACGTCTCCGGTCCATCTAGTTCTCCAGAAGCTCCAGAAAGCCATCCAAGTGCACCTGCATTCATGAGATTGACAATGTGCCATAACTGTGCATTTAAATGAAGCATTGGTTTCCTTCATGTTTCTCTGTATTTGCAAACTACTGGATTCATAAGCACAGCTCTCAGTTAATCATGTGTTGAATACCAAAATGTGTCTGTGCACATTTGTTTCTGATTGCGTGTTTCTTAAATCACTGTCAAATTAAGTGTATTAAAGAAAACGTACACTTTTCAATAGAATGTGGGTAACGTTCAAATGAAGTTTATGAGTCTTTCTATGGCGATAAAAGCTTATTCATTTGTTCAGATCTCCTGCTGCTGATCTGCATAATTTACAAGAAGTTATTCAGATATGTTATTTTAAAATGTGACGTTAATCACAAGAAGGCTTCATTACATTTGAAGTTGGGGCTTTTACTTCTCCATGGAGTGTTTCACTTGTACGGCTCGCTGCATCAGGAAAATCATCACAAACACAGAGAAGAATCCTCCAAACTTGGTTAAAGCTGCCTATAATTGTGTTCCTAATTAAATTATACATGTTTATAATAAACAGCTCCAGAGGAGAAAATTATTTCTTATCAGTACATGGGGTAATATGCAGCTTGCTCTTCATGGGTCCATTCTGTTTATAATAGAAAGTCTCTTCTATTTTGGATTTAAAGAGCAATTGTGCCTAAATAATTTATAGCCACTTCCTTCCAGTTGAATATCCAAGAGGAGGAAAGTCCCAGTGGCATTCCTCAGAGGATAAAATTGCTTTGGATATCGCTTCTAGTGAAAACCTGGGGGGAAATTAAGTAACTAGTCTAGAAAATCATTGATTCTTCAAACCAGTGTACTGTTTCAGCTACATTAATCCATGCTACTATCATACTTCACAATCTATAAATCAAGATGAGCGAAGACAGGCCCTTTTTACAATTACCTTATACCAGGATAAGAAGCCTCATAGTCCACATCATGTTAATGCAGATCAAGGAGACCCCATGCCCATTGGTCCAGCTCTGTATGCACTAGAAGGAGCGGGATCCAGATTAACCCATATTTCTGGTAGACCCAATTAATCAGCATTCTTTTGGGCTCCAGGACTACTGGGGGATGCTTTTCAGCAACATGCTGTAGTGCACCACCAAAAACCACCCCCAGGTCCTGAAGCTAGGTTCTTCCATTCCTAGCCTTCAGAGATCTGTGTGGTGTGTGTATGGACGTGAAGCTCATGTAGGAAGGATGCCTCTGACCATTGGGAGCAGGCTACAGGCCCAAAGGCACAGCCAGTGTGTGGATGACACCCCTCACAGACCCTAATTTTGCCCCTTTGGATGTAGCCTAACCCAAAATCCAATAGTAGAAGTTCAGGCTTTTTGTGTGTGCATGTTCTGCTTAACTTTGAATAGCCTTATTGGGGCCAAAACAAATATTCTGGTGTCCTGGACCATCCCATCTCCATGGAATGTCCATAAAGGTTTTCTGGAAGCAAGAATGCAATTCTGAAAATGAGAATGGTATTCCAAAAAGTCTGCCTCTTTAGGAGTAGGAAAAGAAGAGTGTGCCAAGTAAAGCTTGTTTAATTGCATGATCAAACACTGGCTGTTTATCAGACCAGTCATAATAAAGAGAAAATAAAACTTTTATATTAATTTAATGGCTGTTCTTGAAAAGTTTCCTCTTAAGAAATCAACGCTTGGCTGCAAAACTTAATTTTGCTGATGCTTCAGCTGAGTTGCCTGCCAATAATTTGTATGCTCATATTTCAGAAAACTAAGCATTCTTCTTTGAGACCTGAGGCAAATGGCTGTTTTGAAAGTACAGCTGGTTTTAAATGCTATTAACGCATACTAGAAAAATGTCAATCATTATAATAAGGAAGGAGGCGAGAGGAGGACTTCATGATCCCTGCTTCCAAATTTCAGCTTAATTTCCCCATATCTGCCAGTTTACCCCCAGCATCAAAATTCCTCCTATCTTTGATTCAATTGCTTCCTTCAGAGCACACGGGTGAAAAATCAGGGCCAGGTCATGTGACGAGGAGGAAAAGAGGTCCAGGTTTTTTAAAAAAATTATTTCCAAAGATATACAAATACAAATATTCAAAACAAAACAAGATACAAACAAAATACAACAACCAATACTTACTAAAACAACAAAAACAAAAAAACATCCTTACACCCACTATATACATCAAAATAAATATCATTTACCTCAGACTTATAAGAAACTTATTTATCATTTCTTTCAAGTTGTTATTTACGTCCGGTTTAGCAGTGTAGATATATAAGTCCTTCCAACTATCTTCAACTAAAGTTTTAATATTCCCTCGCCAAATCCTGATTCTTCTTTGCCTGATCATATCACATTTGAACTGCTCAAATATGTAATAATACCATGTTTCAACAGTATACTTATCATAATTTTTCCAAGATGCAGCTATGGTTGATAATGCCACCATAAACAATTCATCTAACATACACCTCTTACTTTCATGTATGCTTTGGCCCTTAAGGTCCACTTTTGGTTGCCTGATAGCTTGCTCACTGTAGAAGAAAAGAGGGCTTTAGTGATCCCCATCTTCCTCCTTCCATACTTACTCCTACTAGAAGCAAGTGAAAATTGACTGCGTAGCCTAGATCCTGTGGCAGCAAGTAGAATGCTTCTGTGATCAAGGAACCAGGAACCAAAAGTAAGCTAGGACATGTGCCCAAATTCCAGGACCAAACTGCCATTTTGCCCAGTATTTTTCATTCACTGCGTTGCATCCTTTCCTCTTTGGCTGGAAGGACCTCAGGGTGTTCTTCCACTGTCAGAAAGTACCCATTTTGCACCCATTAAGGACCCATTTGGGTGTGAGCTGGATGATCCCATTTCCACCACGGCAACTATTTGGGACCCGATTGCTTCGACTGCCGCTGGGGAAATCCGGATCAAATGGGTACTTTCTGGCCTTTAATCCAGATTTTCTGTAGACCCCATTAATGGGGTCTACAGTGGGGTCTTCAGGCAGAAAACCCATATTAAAGGGAGCCTGTTTCCACGCTTGTGTGGCAATGGGGTCTAGAGGAGGCTAGGGGGAGGGGGCACCCATGGGGGGGAGCCCCAAAACCTAAGCTTCAAAGTCATCTCAAAGTCATTTCGAAGTCACTTCAAAGTCTGTGCAAAATAGCTTCGGAGCATCTTTGAAGTCTGTGCTGATCTTCAGAGTGAACTTCGAAGTGACTCCGAAGTCACTTCGAAGTCACTTCGAAGTTCACTCCAAATATCAGCACAGACTTCAATGGAGCTGTTTTGCACAGACTTCGAAGTGACTTCAAAATGACTTTGAAGCCACTTTGGAGATTGTAGCCCCTATCCCCGCAAACACCTGGGGTGACAAGCAGACCCCTCATGGGTAGATCCGGATTTCCAAATGGGTGCTCCAGTGTTTCCACGGTAGGGAGGCTAGCACCCATTGCTATTGGGTGCTAGACCACCCATGGAAACACATTGGGTACTTCCCTTAATCCCAATCTACTAGATCTGGATTAAGGAATGTACCCATTCCTTAGATCTGGATCTTCTTAGATCCGGATTAAAGGAGCACGGTGGAAAAACACCCTCAGAGTGCTTTCTACTGATCAATCGAGAGTTGGTCTGCTGTGGTCTGGGTAGACCAGGGCCAAAATAATTTGGGTTCTTTGCCTCTTGGCCATCCACAGCTGATGGCCTAAGGTGGCCATGTACTGTAGATGCAGACAAGAACTCTAAGCCCCAAAAACGTAAATGATAACTATTATAAACTATCTTTTTAATGTTTAGGAATGCGCACGAATATTCAGATACTCGAAATTTGACCAAATTTGTCCAAATTTTGACATTTCCATACATTCAAATTTAAACATTTGCACATGGACATGTACGGAATCATATGGGATGTGTAATGATGCGTACGGGCACATAACGAATGTTGTCAACATTCGATAAGTGCAAATTTGAATAGAAAATTTGAACAAATAGATTCAGATTTGCTTAATTTGAATCGAATTTGGGTAAATTTGAATTTTAAAGATTTGAATCTCCTCAAATTTTCAGATATTCAATTTTAATCGAATCCCCAAAATTGCATTTGTGCAAACCCATAATGGTTACTGTACTGTCTTTACAAAAGAGAACTTTTCATGAACTAAACTATGGCCCTTTCTGCACTGAGCCTCATTCCAGATTATATTTCAGAATATGCCCTCCACATTCTAGTTCAAACTATGGTAAGCCTTGAGCCTGACCTAAACTAACATGTGGACGGCAGACCTGTATTCTGGGATATAATCCAGAATATAAGAGCCAGTATAAAAAGAACCTATGTATTAAAGCATTTTAAGTCAAACTATGATCAGTCAGCTACACTAAGTGTAGTCCCTGTTATCATGAGAACTGCAGTAAGGCATCAGAGTAAAACCAATTATTTCCCTATGTGGCCTCTTCTAACCATTTCTGAGCCAAGTATCCAATTACACAGGAAGAGAAATGGTAAGGGAGCAAAGGGCTGGCAAATGATGTTAGTTGAGGAGATTTTGAAACATACTAGTGATTCAACAACTATGAATATCACTACAGAACAGAACTAAAAGAAGAGCACAAGAGAATGGGAGAAACTCCAAAAAGGGGTCGCCGAGGGCCACACACCAGATGGCGCACACAAATTCTTTATGGGAAGAACAGTTGGCACATGCGGGTGTGGGGGCTCCACAGATCAGAAAGGGCTTTGGTATCACAGAAAGTGTAACATAGATTGAGTGCCTCTTCCCCATCACCTTATCACTTCCATTTTGCCAGCCATCCTTGGTATATTGCATGCATTCCTTAACCTTTAAAGACAAGACTATGATCACAGTGCATGTTTCATATCAGGAGCAGCAGCACTTTTCATGTCCAGGAGTAAAACTGATTATTTTGGAGCAGAGGTATGCTTTCAGTTCCCCACTCGAAATAGCACATCTTCATTAACAAAAAGAAAGCAGTTCAACCCCAATTATCTGATGTATAAATCCAAAGTGCAAGTTTACTACTCTTGGGCCCCATTCCCATTCAATAAAAAAACGCTATTTAAAACGCTAAAAGAAATGGAATAAAAAAACCTGGGGAAAAAACGAATATGGCTGTTCCCACTTAAGCATGGAAAATCCCAATTTCTGAACTTCCTTCAAAACTGCATTAGGGAGAGTGCATCTTTTCCTCCCCACCTCCCACTGTGAGTCATTGTGCCCACCCCCTCTCTTCAATTGGGCTTTCTCTTGATGCAACATTATTGACGTGGCTGAGGGCGAGAGTTCGAGACAAGCCACAGGGAATGACAAGCGCCTCCCCCTCCTGGGAGTGTAGCCACACCCATTGAATGATGTGCCCAGAAGCAGACAGGCACTGGGCACATGTTATTGGGGGAGGGAATCTAAAGACGCATTCTTCCCCAAATACTGCTCTAGCATTCCCACTGCAGTAAGGAAGAGACGCTTTAAAACCCAAAGCTAGGAAAACACCTGAAGAAACAGGTGTTTATTTATTCTGTTTATTTGCCAAATACTCCACAAAATACTTTGGAAACAGATGGCGAGTGTGGACGCTGAGAATCAAAAACGGTTCTAAAGTGCTGTATCTTTCTAATGGGAACGGCCCCTTGGATAGAAGCTATGCATTGTTATGACACCCAGTGGATCCTTGTGAATTAACGCTCTTCTACTTTCAATACAATAATTGGCACTCCCCGGGGTCTGGAAAGAAGGAGGTGGGCAGTGGCAGGATGTGGTGGCCTCCCTTGGCTCTAGGCTGCCTGGATGACCCCAGCCAGGCATTCACCTACCTGCCTGGCCACCCGTCTGCCCACTGCTAGCCAGCAGCCTTCCCCACAATAGCGGCTCCGATGGGGCAGCTGCTACTGCTGCAGCGGCTCACTCCTGCTCCTTCCCATCACTCATACTCTGTGTGTGTGTGCATGTGCGTGTGTGTGTGTGCGTGCAAGTCGGTGATTGGGAGGAAGGACAGGGGATCAAAATTGAGGGGGCTCTGTCTCCCCCCCTGCCTGTGGGAATCAAACAGGGGCAGCAAAAGCAGGAGGGGGGAGCTGGGATTCCCCACCCCTTGGCCCCATCATCAGATCAAACCCAATGGAGGGAGAGGGGTGGGCAAAGGGTGAGGAGGAAAAAGAATCACTTTCCCAACTGTGTTTGTTGGAAGTGTTTTCTGTGGGGACATAATTCAAGGTTGACTGCAATTGCCAGATGCGCGTTTGCAACAGCTTTTGTGGTTTCGTTTTTACAACCGTTTTAAACAGCTCAGGTGGGAACACACCCCGTCATACCCAACAAAAACCACAGTTCTAAAAGAGCAGCATTTAGTCATGTTATTATGCAAGCAATACATGATTACAACTTTTTTTTTAATAAGCACGGTTTGGAGAGGAGGCTAGACTCAGTAAAACCATGCCTACTCAAAATTCATATGACGCACACCATTCCTCTCTAATCTCTTTCCCTACAACATGAACATGAGAGTGCATGGACGCATCTCAGTATTATCTTTGGCATATGGCAAAGGCATCATTGCCGTGCCCTGATGAAATTTAGAAAGCATTTTATTCTGGATGTAGTCTTTTGAAAAAGGTCTCAATGACCCAAGAAGACCTGGAATTCATGGCGTAGGATGATCCTGTGCTTTTTATGTGCTGAAATAGGAATTCAGTGTGCATGACCGGAGGTAGTTCTCAATTATGTAATCAGCTTGTAACTTGCCAGATACTGCTAGAGGAAGCTCTTTTTTGTTTCATACCATCTAAGGATGTTTTTTTTTTTGTTCCCCATACAGCTCATCCAGAGCCGTCACAGTCAATCAAGTCAGCGTCTGGTAAAAGGTCCCCAAACTTGTCAGATTACAACAAACATACACAAATACTTCTCATTAAAGCCAGATTTTATTAAATCACTTCCACGAATTCTGGAATGCACTGCTATTAATTAAAAAAGAAAAGACAATTGGTGGCATAGCATGCATATTTCAATCTGAATATCGTTTCTCTGCAGCAAATGGTGAGTACACAATCAATCAAACTTCCTCCATGTTTTCACCATTCTCTCTCTCCAGTTATTGTTTCAGATGGCTTTTTTGAGCCGGCTACCTTGTGAGTGGCATAGTAGCTTTGTTCGATCGATCACACTAAAGAATGCCACCCTCTGAGGTGGGCTGTGGGCCTAATGGGCGTGGCAACATGTGGTCACCACATCCCCCAGGCTCTGTCCATGCAGCATTCTTCTGTGTGGAGGGAGACAGAATAGCTTCTGTCATAATGTAAATCGCTGCATTCCTGTTGAAGGAGAGGTACTTTATCTTCTCAGCCCATGGCTGGTGAAAGTCAGATAAACAAGCTGTGCCCCTTTATAAATCTATGGTGAGGCCACATTTGAAGTATTGTGTACAATTCTGGTCACCACACCTCAAAAAGGATATTGTGGAACTAGAGAAGGTGCAGAGAAGGGCAACCAGAATGATTAAGGGTCTGGAACACCTCCCTTACGAAACCAGGCTGCAACGTCTAGGCCACTTCAGTCTGGAGAGACGGCGTTTGAGAGGGGACCTGATTGAAGTATATAAAATTATGCACGGTATAGAAAGGGTGGATAGAGAAAATTTCTTTTCTCTGTCGCACAACACTAGAACCAGGGGGCACTCTATGAAGCTGATGGGTAGGAGAATAAGGTCTGACAGGGGGAAGTATTTCTTCACCCAGAGGGTCATCGGCTTATGGAATGTGCTGCCGGAAGAGGTGGTGACAGCTACCAGTCTGGATGGCTTTAAGGTAGGGTTAGACAAATTTATGGATGACAGATGTATCAATGGCTACTAGAATGAATGCCTGGGTGCATCTTTCAGGCTGAGGGGGGGGAGGAACTGGGGCGCTTCTAAGGCCATCTGCTGGGACTCAAGAGCAGGAGAAGGTTTGTCCTTGTCTCTGCTTGAGATGCCCATGAGCATTTGGTGGGCCACTGTGTGCGACAGGATGCTGGACTAGATGGGCTGTGGCCTGATCCAGCAAGGCTTCTCTTATGTTCTTAACCAATCACGCCACAATGTTTTAAGCTGTTTAAGGGCCCAACAGGGCCTACCACACCTGTCTAATTTAGTCCTCACTCAATTCATCTTTCTTTGTCTACTTTTTTCAAACTCCCCAACCTCAGTGCAGTGACAGGGTACCTTTTTCCTCTTCATCCCTCCCCTTCGTCTTCCCTTTGTGATTGGATGCATTTTTGGCTGCGTCTTCACGGCATGCATTATTTCAGTTTAAAGAATTCGAAATAAAAGAAACGGAACAAAGCTGTCCACACGACTTGCAAGTTGATCCGGTTCCGATTGCAGCCTTAACGCAGGATCAATACTCGGAGTCCACATGGCAGCATTGTCCTCCCGCCCATTGCCCACCCTCTCTCTGTGATTAATTTTCCCTGCCAGGATCCCACCCTCCCTTCCCTGTGCATCATACAAGCCTTTTTTGCCTCTTTGTTCTGATCAGCTGTCATTGGGATGCCCCCTGCCCGATCCGGCACCTTCTCTCCCCTTCCTTCCCCTTCTCAGCAGTGCACAGTGGTGCCCTGGAGGCGCCCCGAGAAGGGCTTGCCCGATGCCATCTCTCCTCCTCCTGCTGCAGTCATGCATCGGCAAGCGGCCCCTCCACCGCCCTTCCCTTCCCTTCCCCTCTGCCCGGCGGACAGGCCAGCCCACCTGGCGCGGCACCATGCGCCTGTCTTGCCTCCAAGCCGTCCGCTTCTCGGCCGACAGCAGACGGACAGACACGCCCCTCCGTTCTCATCCTTCACCCGCAGCATTCCAGCTCACTCTTAACAATGTTGCAAATTTCTGCAATTTCAAAACGTCAGACCTTTAGAAAGTGAAAGGAAGTAATACAGCTGAGATTCTGTATCAAAGGACCGGGGCTTTAAACATTAAAGAGGCATAGGGTGGCTGTGGTGGGGTGTCATTCATTCATATTTTTATCCCACTCTATACACAAGGGTCTCAGTGCGGGTCACAACACATTGGTTTTAATGTGTTCATATTAAACATATTAAAGCCATAACTTTGCCTGAACGTGGGGAGGAAAAAGCTGTTTCTTTAGTCCACCCTCAGAGCGAGAAAACATGAGCAAAGTGACCAGTAATTTTCTTTCCACATTATCTCTCCCAGAGGTGAATTTTACCCTAAAAGAAAACAGCTTGCCACTTTGCTGATATATTCTCTCACTCTGAAAGTTGACTGAAAGTGGATTAAACCTTAGGTGTGACCACAGCCTATAAATTCTCTCACTCTGAAAGTGGACTGAAAGTGGATTAAACCTTAGGTGTGACCACAGCCTATAATGGATTGAGACCAATAAAAACCAGGACTCAGGAAAGTATGCTTGAAGGGAAGAAAGTCCACAAATGAAACAGATGGACTAGTGGTTAGGGAGCTGGACTCTCATCTGGGAATACCTGGTAACCTTGATTCCACACTCCTCCACAAAGCCAGCTGCGTGACCTTGGGCCAGTCACAGATCTCTGCTGAGCTCTCACAGCCCCACCCACCTCACAGGGTGTCTGTTGTGGGGAGAAAAACAGAAAGTTTGTCAGCCGCTTTGAGTCCCCTTAAATGGGGGTGAGAAGTGGGGCAGAAAAGCCAACTCTTCTTCTTCCTCCATGAAACCAGATGGGTGACCTTGGGCTAGTGACAGCTCCCTTCTGAGCTCTCACTGGGTGTTCTGTTGTGGGAAGAAGAACAGAAGGTTTGTCAGCTGCCTTGAGTCCCCTTCAATAAGTGAGGAAAGCAGGGTAGAAAAGCCAACTCTTCTTCCTCCATGAAATCAGATGGGTGACCTTGGGCTAGTCACAGCTCCCTTCTGAGCTCTCACAGCCGCCCCCCACCTCACAGGGACTGAAGCTGGATTAAAACCTTGGCTTGTGGTTACACTGAAGGTTTAATCCAGCTTCAGTCCACTTTCAGAGCGAGATAATACATCAGCAAAGTGACAAGAAAATTCCCCTTTAGGAATTTAGAAAATTCCCCTTTAGGAATTTAGAAAATTATGCTCACTTTGCTGAAGTGCCCCCACCCCCGCTCTGAAGTTGGACTGAAGCTGGATTAAACCTTAGGTGTGACCAGGGCCTTTCTCACTCACTCGCCTTCGCACGCACACACCCGCTCACACAAAGCTCCCCTGCACAGAGAGCAGGGCCTTTCTCTTAAGGCCCCAGCTGGCAGGCTGAAGTGCATCAGGTGTAGCCCTCTCTCCCCAAGCCCCCCCAAGCATTGCTTGAGACGGAGGGGGGAGAGATTGCCAATCCCCCCCATCCCCAGGGGGTCTCCCTTTCCTGGGGACCCTCCTCCTTTCCCCTGCTGCCCAGCTGCTGCCAGCAGCAGGCGGATGCCCAGGAGTCCTCGCCTCGCAACGCCTCCAGCCGGGCAGGTCGGCTGCAGAAGGCACCAGTAGGCACAGAAGGGCCTTTTTCCCCGCCTCCCCCACTTTGCCTTCCCCTTCGCTGCTCTTGCTCCCGCTGGCTGTTGTTTCGCGCTGCTCTTGCGGCAGCGGCTGCCTAAGGCCAGCCAGCCCAGGGTGGGCACCGGCGCTCATCAGCGGCGCACACTGGCTCCATTCAAGGCGGGCAGGGCAGCCGGGACGGGATGGGAGTGGCACCGCTGCGGGCTGGCACTCGCTGGGCAGCCCAGATCACGCTCTGCCTCCACAAGCCGGACAGGGCGAGCAGGGACCGGGCAGCCACCGAGCAAGGACCAGCCGTGGTTGGCAGGCGCCCGGGGCCATAGGGCTGTGGTCACACCTAAGGTCTGATCCAGCTTCAGTCCACTTTTGGGGGGAGAGGTGAATTCATTTCCCGCCCGCGCCAAGCTGCTGCTCCTCCTTTTCCCTTTCTAAAGAGGCAGAATTGCGCAAAATTGCAACACTGATTAACAATGACAGGGGCTTCGCCCTCGCCCCAGGCTGAATTCCCGCTCTTGTCCAGGCGTCTCTTCTCGGCACAGATGTGGGAGAGCAAACCGCTAGGAGGGCAGAGGGTCGTCGGTTCGAGCCCTAGCCTCTGGCTGGCAAACCACTGCTGTATCTCTGCCAAAAAAACTGCACCGAAGGGTGCCCGTGGAGTGCGGCACGCGCGTGTGTGTGTGTGACTGACGTTCAGTGGTAGAAGGTCGTTGGCCCTAGCTAGTCCCTGGAAGTAGGCAATGACAAATGTTGGCTCAGTTGTGGCAGCAAACTGAGAGACCTTGGTCCAACCCTACCTCGCAGGGCTGTTGTGATGGAAGAAAGAGGAGAATTATATTTCCTGAGTGGACATCTTTGGAGGAAAGGCAGGCTTCCTTCCTTCCTTCCTTCCTTCCTTCCTTCCTTCCTTCCTTCCTTCCTTCCTTCCTTCCTTCCTTCCTATTGTCCTTCTCTCCCCTCCCTTCCCCTACGAGGGGTGAATGGCAGGCACACCCCGCCCGCAGCAGGATGGGGGGTGTCGCTTCATTTCCCCAGCAGCGGTAGGAGACGGAGGCGGTGGTGGAGAAAGGAGCAGCCGTTTTGCCGATGCTGACATCGGGCTCCGGTAGAGCGGCGGCTGAGGCAAGGCACCGGCCGCACATCCCCTACCGAGGCGGGGTGGCGGTCTGGTGGGGAAGGAGGAGAGAGGTGTCAGATGGATGGCAGGTGGGGGGCGCCTGCCGTTCACCCCTCGTACTGCTGGATAAGCCCCGCACTGAATCAATCCCGCTGCTCCTGCTCCTGCAACGCGGGCAGCGGCAGCGGAGCATCTTCCTTCGGCTGGAGGAGGCTGATCAATCATGCACAGGAGCAGCAGCAGTGGCAAAGAAGGGGGGAGGAGGGCCACAGCTTTTAAAATACAGGCTCCAGGGCTTTCCTTTCCCTGTTTTAAAGTTCAGAACCTTCAAAGAGCTGAAATTGCGCAAAACTGCAACATTGTTTTTAAGGTGTGAAGTGCCTACATTGATACAGTGTAGCTTTAAGGACTGGAGGTTTATAGTGGGTGTTTGAGGGTGGGTTTTTTCAATGAAGGAAACCCTAAACATGACGTGCTTCTAATACGTACAGCCATTGGTTACAGTGCGATTGGGGGGGGGGCGGGACAGCCTTAACACGGAATCTCATCCCGGAACGATACTGTCCACACAGTAAAAAATTAAACATGTATCAAGGGCATGTTCCGGAGTGAGACCTGTTGAGATCAGGATTTATTTCAAATCGGGATAACGTCGTTTAACACGGAAATACCGTATTAAGCCGAAGTGCCGTCTAAACTGTGCGAACTCAAAACGTTTTGAATTTGAGATAACGACGTCGTGGGGATGCGGCCTCTGTCAATTAAACTTTGACATCTCAGGGGAGGGTACAGCCACCTCCCTCTGTCACCATACGCCCTGTCTCTTTACCGCCCCCTTTTTTTCTATAGGTTCTTAGGCTTGGTACATGCTTGAATGAATGCTATGGACAGTAGTGAAGCTCATTTTATCTATGTTTAAATGGCCTATTATTCAAAATGCAGTGCACTATTCTCTTGATGTCCCTCTTCTTGCAAACAGAAACCATATGTGGACTTCTCAGGAATTAGCCCTCTTCAGTCAAGCTGCCTTTGCTTCCAAATTGCTGTACATAGAATGGGTGTGAGGCATTGAACTGGTGTTCCCTCACTACCTCTGCAAAGACAGCTGACCAAGGCTGTCTTCCCAAGGTGGGATTAGCCGATATTGGCTGGACATGGCCAAATCTCCCCAACAGCAGAAGGATGGGAGCCATGGATAAGGGAAGGGCACCCAAGGTGGAGTAGCATTGGATTGCAATATGTGTGAATTGGGCGTGAGCATTTGCACGTTCCATTCCAGGTTCGTTCACTTTGGACAGAAAGTTCAGGGTGATGGTGGCCACAAGTGTGGTTGATCACTTGAACTAGCCCCCAGCTAGATAAGGATCACCGGGAACTTTGCTGGTTAGCCAGTCTTGTGAGCTATTCCATGCATGGGAGGAAGATACTGCCCAAGGGAAGGAGGCTGGCTTACAGATCCAGGCTGGCTGGTTCCCCCTTGGCCTTTTTCAGAATCTTGACAGCAAAGCTCAGCACCTTTGCCCCATCAGGCTAGCTCAGCCTTACAATGCAGAGGCTGCCCATGCACCACTCTGGTTCTGGATTGCCTCACTATGGTCTATTTTCCCCAGGATTGTGATTGAAGGAAAGCTAGACATTGCTGGACAGGCTTACTGGCACCCAGTAAGGCCACCAGGATGGGCAACAGCAAGAAAGATTAAGGATTATGCCACATCTCTCTTTAATACACTATCGTTAAATCACCTTTATGCACTTTTAGTGACACGGTGAGGGTTCATAGAATCATAGAATCATAGAATGGTAGAGTTGGAGGGGACCTCCTGGGTCATCGAGTCCAACCCCCTGCTCAAGGCAGGATCTCCTAAACCATCTCAGACAGATGGCTGTCCAGTCTCTCCTTGAAGACCTCCATCGAAGGGGAACCAACCACCTCCCGTGGCAGCCTGTTCCACTGGTTGATCACTCTTACTAAATCTTTTCCCCTGCAGTTTCACCCCATTGTTTCTAGTCCTTCCTTGAGAGAGTGAGTACAGGGCTGATCCCTCTGCCTTGTGACAACCCTTGAGGAATTTGTAGACAGCTATCATGTCTCCTCTCAGTCTTCTTTTTGTTAGACTAAACATTCCTAGTTCCTTAAGCCGTTCCTCATAGGACATGGTTTGCAGACCATTCACCATCTTGGTAGCTCTCCTTTGAACCTGCTCCAGCTTGTCAGCGTCTTTTTTAAACTGGGGTGACCAGAACTGGACACAGTACTCCAGATGAGGTCTGACCAAGGTAGAGTAGAGGGGGATAATAACTTCACGTGATCTGGACTCTATGCTTCTCCTAATACACCCCAGGATTGCGTTTGCCTTTTTTGCAGCTGCCTCGCACTGTTGACTCATGTTCAGTTGATGATCTACCAGGACACCCAAGTCTTTTTCACATGTGCTGCTGCTCAGCCGAATTCCTCCCATTGTATATGTGCTTTTTTCATTTCTTTTGTTTGGGTTTTTTCAGAGGCAAAACAGTTCATGACCTAACTTTTTAAAAGAGTTCACTCTTCAAAGAGCGTGAGCATTTCTGCTGGAGAGTTTCTAAACCAATTTCCTCTGGGTTCTTCTTTTGATCTTTCATGTGCAGCATTTTCCTGTTTTTTTTTTTTCGATTTGCTTAAACTTTATCGGGATTCTTAGGGTAATTTTGCACTCCAGCTAGTCTAAAACTTTGGTTATTTGGGTTTTTAATCCCAAAGACCTGACTGTTTAGGACACCCTCAGCCCACTCACCTTCCTGAAAACGAAACTTACAAATTCTGTCCCTATGTAGCTAAAATGTGCTCTCTAGTTTGGTATTGTAGGAGGAACCTGAAGACCAGTGGCATACAAATCTATCCTGCAGCCACAGGAACAGACTCCAGTAGCCATTAAATACAGTGTTAACCTACCAATTAACACATTATTCAAATTTCAGGAATCCTGGGAAGTGTTAAATTTCGCTTTTGAAGCTGATGAAAAAAGGTTGAATAAAGTTAATGTAAAACTTCTACCTCCAGTGGTGAAAGAAAACATCTATAGCTTCACCCACACACAGTTTTTAAAAAATCTGGCTGAAAAGCAGCTTCAGGGTACTTTTAACATTTGAACCTACCATTTGGGGGCTAGGTTTGTTAAGTGCCATAAGACATCATCATATGGCCAGATGCAATTCCAGGCCTACAGGCTTTCTCCCAGTTTCTGTCTGGCCTCTTCTTGTTGTTGTTGTTGGGTACCACCAAGTACAAAACAAACATATGAAGGATGCTGATAGAATCCTCTCAGCAGGTCTAAAAATCCTGGGCAAGTTTTCTGCTGACAGGAGGCTCATTCCCATCAGGAGTACAAACAAGCTTTTTTGCTTTCACCTTAATAACAAACAAACAACCTCTAGACTGCACCTTCTCTTATAAGAAACATCTGGAAAATATGGCAGCCAAAATTAATACCAGGAATAACATAATGCACAAACTATGCGGAACTAAATGAGGTGCCTCTGCTACCACACTTAGAGTATCAGCACTGGGTCTGGTATATTCCACTGTGGAATATTGCACTCCTATCTGGCTGAATAGCTGTCATATCAACAAGGTAGATGCAAAACTAAATGACACCATAGATAATTACAGAATGCATCAAAACCACAGCTGCTTGATGGTTATGGTACTGAGCCATATCGTGCCTCCCGATTTGAGTAGGAAAGATGCTCTTGTGAAATAATATCTTTAAAATTCTAAACAACTCGCTGCTTCCAATACATCTGATATTCCACAAGTATTAGTTGGGAGACTAAAATGTAGGAAACCTCCAATAGTCTTAGCAGAACAGATAAAGAACAGTTTTAACATTAACTCTCAGCGGAAAGAGGAATGGTCTGCCAAATGCACAGATATGGGACGATCCCACAAAACAACCACAACTGCCTTGGAAAACACTAAGGCCGTGTCTTCACGGCAACCTTATCTCAGATTCAAAATGTTTTCAATCCTTGGAGTCCGCACGGCAGTTTGGCTTAACACGCTTTCCCCATGTTAAACCACCCCAAAGCATGGTGAATCTCAATCCTGATTTCAACAGGTCTCACTCCGGATCGTGCGCTTGAAACGTTTTACATTTTTTACTGTGTGGACAGTACCGGTTTAAGGGAGGAGAATCCATGTTTAGGGTTTCCCTCTCCCAATAGCTTGCTTCCAAAGACAGTGATTTCAGTGTTAAAAATCCACCCTTAACAGCAGCGCTACACTGTAGCGATGGAACCACTTCAACCTGATAACAATGTTGCAATTTTGTGCAATTCTAAAAGTTCTGACCTTTAGAAAGGGAAAGGGAGGAAAGCAGCTGAATGTGAATGTTTAAAGCAAAGTGGCTTTAGTTGCCGCTGCTGCTGTGTGCCCTGAGCAATGGGGAGAGGAGGGGAAAGAATCGCTGGCTGGCTGCCTGCTGCCATTTTTCCTCCATCCATGGAAGCAGCAGCCACCCAGCCACCCAGTTAGGCTCGGTGAAGGTGTCCCTTATGGGTGGCGTATCCATGCCAGGAGGAAGAGGGCAGGGCAGCCCCGAAAAGTGGCTTTTAAAAAGTAGCCACTTGAGTCCCACCTTGAGTCACATATCCCACGTACGATCCTCAGAATCTGGATCCAACGTGATTAATTAAAAGTAATGGGAACAGGCAAATTCGTGTTTGCATCCGGTTCTATTATTTCAGTTTAGGGAAAGTGAAATAAGCTTGTTGTGGGGATTCACCCTAAATAGGATCTGTACATCTCCATGGTGTCTGCCAAGGATCACGGTATAAATGGGGTTTAACACCTTCCCCTAATTGTCATTATGGAGTCGCACATGAGCTGACCAGCTCATGACCAGCTTTGAACTGAGGACCTATCCAGAACTGGTGTTAGACTTTTTTGAAATAGCAGGTTTAGTCCTTCAATGGATAACAGGCCTCAATAATGTTATATAAGGTCCCTTTCACTTATGAACTTTATCTTCCTATTTTAATTATTGTTAGTCCATATAATAAATAAACCACCAAGTTGTGGCTAATTTCTGTTTGACTGCATGGATACTTCTAAAGATAGAGAACTGGTTTGCCACTGGTTTACTACTGAGCTAATAATAATAAAAAAGCCTGCCCTGCATTTTCATGGCATAGACTCAATTTAGCACATTTATATACAGTTGTAAAGTTGCAGCGGTGGGAAAATGCATCACCCGTTTCCTTCCCTGCCTCAGATATCTGGGGCTATTAGAAGAAATGAATCTATTCTTTTAAAAAGGAAAATATTGCATGAATTGATCACATGTGCTAGTTGTGTTATGAGAAATTGTTATTGCTATATCCTGCTCTGCATTTTCCCCTACAAATGCTACAACCTCAAATACTGTGTTATTTCCTTTCTGTTATTACGTTGTCAGATAGTAGGAAATAATGCCATTTCTTTGGGAAAGAAAAAATATTATGCTCTTGCCTTTATACTTGATATGTAAAAATAATAAGCCATGAAAGAGATAATTATGTTGTTGATTGCTTATGAAAAAGGAACATTAATTTTCCTTAGTTTCAGTACATTTACAGTTTCTTCATAATATGGTTTGTCTCGTTAATATTGCAAAAAGCCATTTGTTGGAGGCAGAGATGTGAAGTGAAACATGGTGAATGTCACCTTTTCCACATCAGAATTTAAAACCTATGAGGTTTGTAATTTTCCTGTCAGAATGTATTAGAAGACAAATGAAATCCAAGAATAAATCAAATCCTAAAATATTGTCGCCATTTATCATACCTAATTTCTCTTTTTCTCCCAGATATAAAGGCAAAGCCATGTGGCTTCTGCATGTGTCTCTACCTCAGGACTGCTAAATGTGATCACCTTATAATAACCAAGTACTACTTCGTTACAGTACAAATAAGGCCTTGTGACCCAGGGAAGTTAAGATCAGGGACAGAGACTGACATTCGCATTGCAAATACCGTCCCCACCCCATATCTAAAGGAACACCTTCTTCCTGGTTGTACTGCCACTCACAGGAGCAAAAAGGATGGGCACCCAATAGGGCCTTTTCAGTAGTGGCTCGCAGACTGTGGAATAGTCTCCCTCCTGAGGTGGTTCAGGCAACTTCACTCTATGGGTGCATTCCCACTTGACTGTTTTATTGTGGGTTGGAATATTTCTGACCCTGCTGGGCTATTTTAATCTGAATATAGGTCCAAGTGCACATTTTGGGCCGTTTCCACTTGTTTGATGGTAAACTGGACTGAATCCGAATAGCACCGCTCCCACTCACCATCCAAATCCCCAGCATCGAGAAACAGGAATTTTAATCCCCCCCACCCCGGGCAAGATTGGTGGAAGAAGCTCAGAGGGGGCTATTTCTTGACCCACTTATCTCCCTTCCCCCCTCCACTCCCTCCCCATCAAGTCTTGGGAGTCTCCCTTCAAGCCTCCCTTCCTCCTCCTGCATGCACCTTGATCTATGTTACCGAGCAGAATGCATCTGTACACAAGCAGATCAGCAGCTTGGGGGGAGGAGGGGAGAATAAAGTTGTCCTCAACTCTGCTTTATGGTTTTTGTTAGTGGAGAGGTGGATATTTTAATTTATTAATAGCATGGGGAAGCTGCGGCTCCTTCCTCCTCCCCCCTTGCTGCCTTCCTCTCTTTCTCTCCCTCCGGCCAGCTGGCGCTTCCTCCTCCTCTCCATTGCTTCTGTGAAATCCCACCCACATGTGGCTGGCATTGGCTGGAAGGCTACAGCTCTGCTTCAAATAGCCCAGGACCATTCCCATTTGCGGGGGGGGGGGGGAGTGGGCTCAACTCTGAAAGGGTAAAAAAGTCCTGATTTTCTCAGGAGTTTTTTTCTCCAGATTTCATAAAATCCAGGAGGAAGAACTTGAATGGGGATGGCTGGATGCCAAATTTGGATTTGCAGAACCATGGGAATGCTAGATACCAAAATCAAATGCAGACTTAAATGCCTGTGGGAATGCACCCTATATCTTTAGATGAGCTGCAAAGGTGCGCCTCTTTACCCTGGTTTTTGGTAAGTAAAGGAACAGCCTTTTCCTCCCCACACTCAGACACTGCCATGGTTTTAATGTGTTCATTTTATATGTTTTTTATTATACTCTTTATTGAAAGATTTTTTTGACAACATAAAACTTGTAATTATACATTGACCTCATACAATAACATTCTAGCCTTCTGTTGCTCTTTTTGTGACCTCCTCCATTTTTCCAGCTTCTTCCTTTCATATCTCATCTTTGTCTGTTCCCCTTTCTATGTCCTTTTCTTTATCAGCTGACCACTTAGTTAATAATCAGAAACAATCATAAATTACATCAGACTCTCATAGATAATTGATACAGGGATGCCAATCTTCCACAAACTTATCTGTTATTCTCTCTTGTATAGAAATTATTTAGTAAATTTCTACTTGTTTACCTCCATTAATTATTCATTCATCCAATAAAGACATCCGAGCCTCTCTCTATTTCTATACATATAGCTTTACTACAATTCCAGCATATAAAGCCCTCAAACTAAAATTCTCTAATCTATTGTTTATATTTACTACCATCTTTACCTCTATTATATTTTTTTACAAGTTATACACATGTATACCACTATAAATCTCTCATCTTCCTATTAATTTCATTTCACACCTCTTTTCTACATTTTATGCCATTCAGTTTAAAGCAGACTCCTCTCTCTTCGCATTTCTTTGCCAATCTTTTTACATTTTGTATTCCATTTTCTTCTTCCCGATTTTTAAGTGATGCCTGCTACAAAGTTCAGCCTTCTTTCTCGTTCCCGGTTTTGAAGATTCAGAAGATCAATTGATTGCGCCTTTCTTTTCCATCTCAGTACTCTTCCTTCCCTTGATGTAAAGTTTTGCCTCCTTCCAAATGAATCAAAGCGATATCCTTGTTGCTTAAGAGTAAAGTCCAGTCTTTTCCCAGGTTTCTCCCCCTGCTGAAAATCAACCTTCCTCAATGGTCTTGTTTCTTCTGTCTTTTGTGAAGTTTGAGTTAATGTCACTCCAGTATAACCACCTTTCCTTGTTGAGTATCCATTGGCATCTGGTGCTCAGGTTCCTCCTCAAGTTGAAACTGCACCTTTAAACACTCTTCTTGTCTATTTTCACACCACTGGTCTAGTGCAGATTCTATTTTCGTCAATCTCGTCTCCAATTTTGTAAAGGATTGTTGCACTGAATTTTCTAAGCATATCAAAAAATTAATCACATTCACCGATTCTGGGAATTCTGAATCAATGCTTTTCATCCTTGTTGTATTTTAGAGGTTAGATAGTCCGTATATCCTTAAATCTTCATAAAATCTTTATATGTTGGTTTTTTTTCTTGTCTTTTGCTGACCTCAGATGCAATTTCAGAGTCTCGGGGTGTTGTTTGAACTCCTCTCCCGGCAAAAGCAGATTCTTCTGTCCAGGGGTGGGCTGTCAAAACAACCCTTTTTGAGGATTCCCTTCATTCTCCTGTCACTCAGGAAGAAGTATCAACTGGAGAAGGTAGACAAGGCTCCCAGTCTCCTAGAATTTTTGATGCTGGAAGCCCCTTAGCTTAGCTTAGCTCAGCTAAGCTCAGGTTGTCAGTCCTGCCATGTTCCAACCGGAAGTCCATGTGTTCATTTTATATGTTGTAATCTGCCCTGAGACCTTTGGGATAAAAATACAAATACATACATACATACATACATACATACATACATACATACATACATACATACATACATACATACATACATACATACATACATACATACATACATACATACATACTGTTACCAGATCAACTCTGGATGTACAAGTATCATCAGAAATGTTAACTACAAAACCGGAACTTGAAATATACCGGGTTTTGACATATGAATTTGGCTTTATGATCGGCATAATTGAAAGCTAAAGGCAGACCATGAAACATGGAAAGGCCTTAAAATAGCAAGACTGAAGCCATATTGGGTTGAGAAGACAAGCCTGGAGTTTAAAAAAAAAAAAGGACATAGTTTTCCTCTCTCAAGTCACAAGCTGGCTGTTTGCAAAAGATAAAAGTCTGTATGCAAGAAACATAGCCTGAGATTTAATCTTGATTGAGTCTGGGACAGAGATTGGTTTGTCTAATTTTAATAAAATAATAAAGAATAAAATGGAATGGATTTTTGGAAGAGATCTGGGTAAAATAAGTATACCAGAATTTGGAATTACTATCTAAATTGGAAATGGCCCATTCACCAGTATTAGAATGTCAGGATGTTGGAGGTGACTCACTGTTTACACCTTTGTTCACATCTTAACAGAATTGGGTAAAAGGTCGCTAGTATCTACATACACTGAGTGGGTCTAGCTGAAGGGATTAAGTGAGTCAGTAGAGGTGCTAAAATGTTAATTTAAGGTAAACTTTTGCAAATCAAACAGGGATACAATAGTATTATTGGGCTGACTTGCCATTTACACCTTTTGTCTGCCCTTGGATAGGAGTACATGCCCTGAGGGTGTCAAGGAGAGGTCAGGAGATGCACTGATTGGAAATGTTGTTAGACTGATTTGCATTTCTTTGGGAGAGGCTATGAGAAGACTGGAGTCACGTACATATTTTTATTCATTAACAAGGGAAGAACATCAGCAGTTTTTGGTTCCAATTTTTGCTATAAAAATGGCAGAGAAGAGATGGTTTTGAGGTCTTCTCCTTCTGGTCATCAGAGGAGGGAGGTCTTCTTCTTCTGGTCATCATGGGAGGCTAAAGAGTCCTGGAGAGATTTTTCTCCCCCCCCCCTTTTCTTCTTTCTGCTACACAAAACATGGGCAGAGTTTTGCTGCAAGAACTGCAGTTTAAAACTTTTGCATTCTGAATTTGGCTGGTTTTGTAAAGGCAATTATAAAGATTATTTTTAATGTATTTCTTTTGGATTTTTGTCCATTTTGGAGACCAGTCTGACTGAGACTGAAGCACATTTTACCAATTTTGAAAATATTTTTGTTCTGGAAGCGGAGATAGTTTGCTGAAATCCTACACATCTTCAGCTTTGGACTTCTTGGGCATGAAGAATACAACATGGTGGTGAGACAGAAGATTGGTATCCTCCATTCACTTTCCCTTATTTTTCTTTAGAACTTCTTTTTCTTTTTTTTTGGTTAGGGGTTCTTTCTAGTAATTAGGAGTTTTCCATTCCCTTTCTGGATGTTTTATATTTGCAATTTTTTTAAATGAGAATTTTATTCTCATTCCTTAATTCACACTTATGAAAAGCAATTTGTTTTGGGGTTTTTGGGAAGCTTTTGCTGCATAACTATAAATTAATTGTTTTACTAAAAGAGGGATAAATTCAGTTAAAAGCACAAAGATCTCTTAGTGGGAAATGTTAATTTCTTTAGTTGTTGCATGTTTATTTCTGTTCTGGAAACGCTTCTGATATGGCTTTATATTTCATTTCAACTTCGCTTCTGTATTTCTAATAAACTCTTTGCTCTGGTTTAACAAGAAACTGGTTTTTGAGTCTGAAATGGGTTTTGTCTCTGTTTTCTGGTTATTCCTTGTTATTAAAACCTGTGAAAGATCTAGCTACTGATTCCCCTAAAAAAAAGTTAAATTTGGTGTTTCTGAGTTTCAAAATAATCCAGATCATCCATATCTGCTTACAATTATACTGGAGCAGATCTGGTATCAATACATACATACATACATACATATACACACACACACACATACATACACACACACACACATGCATGCATGCATGCATGCATACATGCATACGTTTAACCTATCCTGTAGCAAGGTAAGTGTGAACATGTATCTATTTGTATGGATACTCGATTCATATTTGAAAATATGAATGTTGTTATCCATATGTTCCAGTACGCATCCTGTTTTTATCTCGTATGCATCCTGTTTTTGTCCCGTACGTATCCATATACATACATACGGATATGAATTAGATGTGTATTGATATGTATGTAATGCGTACATATCCATGCACATACGAATGTCGAAATAATTTGTACGAATGATTTGAAACATTCAAATTTGTTTGAATGTTAAAAATGAATGCATAGACATTCTATTAGAATTTGAATGTCCAAATTTAAACACATTTGATTGAATTTTGAATGTTTTGAATATTCTTGCGCATCCCTACTAGGTGATAAGAATTAAATGTGGTAGTGTTTGAATTCTGCTCTGTTTGTGAGCAGTTTTCTATCTGCCCTCCGCAGCAATTTAGCTAGGCTTGGTACTGGTAGTGAGACAGGATTACCTCAAAATTTATCTGACTGTCAGTCTGAGAGTGACAAAGACAAAGAACCAGTGTTACGGAAATATTCTGTTTCCTAAATGTATGAAGCTGACAGAGCTTTTGGAAGATCAAAGCACGACACGTCATATTAGGTTCTTTGGGAATTATACAGAGTCTCTCCAACATGTTAAGAAAATGGATGACTATAGCCTAAGACACTTGATTTTCTTGTCAGAATGCCTTTCTGGAAGTATCTTCTTTCTGGAAACAGACATATTTCTATAATGGAAATAGAACTGGCCTTAAGAGCCAGTTTCCTATTCAGTTGTTTAACCCTAAATGCTCACTGAATAAAGGACTTTTTTTTTCAGATCCACTGTCTGACCTTCATAGAAATATGCAGAACTGATACTATTTTTAAACATCTCTACTATGCTTAGAGAAGACTCAAACTGCCATGAATGCAGCTAGCAAGGGAACCTGAATTTTAGTTTCACAAGACAATTTCGTTTTGACCTTCTAATGAAGAACATATTATAAATACGTCAGTATTAGAAAAGGCCCATAATGGCATTTACATCATTAGCTTACATGGAAGACTGCATATCAATCCTGTACTGTAATGCTGAACAGAAAATCCATGTGTACAGTGTCATTTTTATTCAAGGAAAAAGAATACTTATTACTTTTCTCTAGCAAACGAAATATAAAATGCCAAAATTTAACATTTATTTATTAATCCCAGAGCACAGAGGGGTGTTGAATGAGACTGCTCCACCCCTTGAAAATATTTCAGCATTAAAACTGAATGCATGCAGGATTTTACTTACTTACTCACTTACTTATTTTTGTTTTAGTAGATGCCAAACACAAATTATCTTGAAAAATTGAGGAGACATAAACCATTGATGGGTTATGTTCTGTGTTGGTTGTCCGCAGATTGAGACCATTAGTGAGGGGATGGGACAAAGCCTTTTAGTTCGAACACACATACCCTTTTCATCCTCAAAAAGTACAGGAAGATGTTGTTTCTTTCCGCTAACTGTGCCCAAGTATATTGTTAAGGGAGAATCAAATCCAAGAATATTATTGTTTTTCTTATTTACCACTCATACACCATGTAACAACTTGGGTCCAGAAACACACTTTGGAAATAAGGTACAGTAAAGAACAGAAATTTACTGATATAAGTCTAAACTGAAATAAATAGTTGGCCCCAAACTCTTATTAACTAATAGGCCCATGTGATTTTATGGGCTATCCAAAAATTGCAATTTTCTAGAGATTATCACTACAATCCTTGGCTGAAAAGAAGAGAAACTGGCATCTTGGGCCTCCAGATGTGGTTGAACTATGGTCCCATCATCCCCTTGCTTTTGGCCACAATGACTGATGGAAGCTGTGAACCAAAAACACCTCGCAGCTCAGATTTGGGAACTTCTAATCAACTGGGTCAGCAGCTGTGTTTTGGATAATGAAATGAGAGTCAGTCCATTGCCACCAGAGATCTGTGGTCTACAGACCTTATATGGATCTGAGGTTACCTGCTGTACTTAAAAGGTTCTTGGGCCTGCTGAAATAGCAGATGCAAATAAATATACTTTAATTTTCAGTGGTGGTCAAAACCGACTTGGGATACTGGGACAATGTAGCAGAAGAAGAATATGCTGGTACTGTAGAAAGCTGCAGTCATAGCAATAATAAGCTGGACATGTGCCACAGGGAATATAATCTCTTCCATAATTCTCTCTTTGAGTGCATAACAGTGTTAGTTTACTTGTCAATGAAATGCAGCTGTTTTTCAGAGACCCAGAGCAGTACTTTTTTTTTTGGGGGGGGGGAGTAATGCTGCACTGTGGTGGCAGGCATTAAACTGTTTGCTTTAATAGCCAGGAAGCATTTTCTTCACTTCTCTAGCAGCTCTGAAATTCTCACATTAGCCTCCAGCATTGCAGATCAAAGAGTTTCAGAAAACGCTTTAGCATATTGAAACACAACTGCTTCTTTATGCATGTGCGTGATATACATATCAAAGTCTCTTGTTGGCATTTGGCAGAAATGATTAGTTGTGTAATACAGGCATTACAGCAGATCACTGAACGCTGGTATAGAGAAGTCGCGGGTTTAAAATTTTTTATCTGTTACCTTATTTGGAGGATTGCTCAAAAGGGGCAATTCTTCCTGAAAACAGAAATTGTAGCTTGAAGCTCTGATTGAGCATTTGCCTCAGGTTTTGGAGATTTTTTTTTCCTCCTGATATTTTTTATATATCAGGGACATTTTCTTGGACATTTTGAGGCCTTCTGCACTTATCTCTCCATGACCCAAACCAGTGGTCTGTACCAGTCAGGTCCATTGGTTTAGGCCACAGGAAAGCCTGATCTGGATCTTTGGCAGATGCCATGGAGATGTACAAACCAGGCCCCACCCTGACCCCAAAGTTTGCTTGAGCTTTGGGTCCAGGGTCTGAACACTCCAAAAAGGGCTAGGAACAGAGGTTCCTAACCTGGGATTCCCAATGAGCCGGTCTGGTCTTGTGCTTAGAGCAGGACTCATATCTCATAGTCACTGGGTTTGATTCTGCACTTCTCCATGAAGCCAACTGGGCGGCCTTGGGCTACCTTTCTGAGCTCTCACTGCCCCAGCTACCTGTTGTGGGAAGAAGAATAGAAGATTTGTCAGCTGCTTTGAGTCCCCTTAAATGGTCAAGAAAAGTGGGGTAGAAAAGGCAACTCTTCTTCTATTTTTGTGGTTTGCTTTGGTGTGTTGCCAAAATGGTTCTGATGGTACACTCCAAGATGGAGGGATGCTTTTGGCATACATCTGGAATCTGCCAGGTAGACCTGTTTAGTCTCTTGATCTGAATCATGCTTCATTGACAGAGAACCAGCATGTAGACTGAATAGGTCCTGAAGAGGACTAAGAGGGCTCTTAGTACCAAACTAAGGTTAAATACAAAGGCCCTCTTTTTATCCTGGACTGACAATTTGCCTTACACAGTAGAAATGCATTCTACAAACATCTTATTTCTTTCATTAGACTGTAACATTTTTTTTTCTTTTTTGGAATGGAACTAAAACTGGAAAAAAAGAAGCGGGCTTTAAATTGGACTATTTCTGCATGGGATTTTTCTTGAATGCTCTATGGAGACCTTTTGTTAGTCTGTAATTTTTTTATGTGTATTAATTGCTCATGTTGCTATCTTGATTTGTAATTCTACAAGACTTTGGGGAAATTATGCATAAACAATCAATTGATAATTGCAACCAAGGAACCCTTTAAGGTGTGCAATTGCGCACACAGCTGGAGGAAATGAGATCTGCTCTTGCTTTGGAGGATTTTGGCAGCAGGCTTGTGAAGAGGCAGCTGTTGAGAAAACAGCAGGGGAAGAATTCGGAAGCCGCTGAATGGAAGTCCTGACAAAAGGCAAAGTGCTGGCCTAAGAGTAGGGTGGGCCAGAGCTATCATTTTATTTGGATGGCCAACAAGGAAGCCTCAGAGGGCACTGTGTTTCTGAAAACAGCCCTGGGCAGAAACATCAAAGCCAGGAAGCAAATCAGTTCTTGCCTGCTTTGATTTCATGGCATGGAGCTTTCCTGCAAGTGTTCCACCCTTAAAATGGTAGTGGTGGTGGTGGCCATCGTGATAGTAGTTGGTTTTCTTCAAGGGACTCAAAGCTGCTGACAAACCTTTTGTTCTTCTCCCCACAAGAGATCTTGTGAGGTAGATGGGATTGTGGGAGCTCAGAAAGAGAGCTCTGACTAGCCCAAGGCCACTGAATTCGCTTCATATGGGAGTGTGGAATCGAACCAGGAGACTACTAGATAAGAGTCAACACTGGTTCGCAGACCAAACTAGCTCATAGACGAGGCTGCTATCATGAGACTTCTTCCTGAAAGTGGCAATAATGTATGATTCAAACCCTTCCCCCTATATAAGCCTGTCTCCAATTCAATGGAATCCTTCGGCAACCTCTCATGTTAAAGATCACTGTCCCTGGTGTTTCGTGCTTGATCTGTAGATCAAAGCAGTGCAAAATGGCAGGGGGAAAGGAAGGAAGGACAGAGGAAAACAGGGAGGCTTTCATACACGCAGCAGACAATTGCGCTGGCTCAGAACATCAGAGAAGTGTGAAATGGTGGAGATGCAGGCAAAAAGCATGAATGGAAGGAGGGAGGGACACATGAGCCGACTTCCGCAATCCCAGGGTGGAAGCTGCCAACTAGTTACGCTGTTACAATGTTCCAGTTCTCTCCTGCCTTTCAGGCAGCTTGAGCTCATTAGAATGTAATGGTGGACAGCCAGGGGAAGGGAGGGGGCTAGGCCACCGGAAATCATGGATTATTTATTTATATCTATATTTATATCCCGCCCCATACCCAAGGGTCTCTGGGCAGCTCACAACATTTACAAACTTTTCACGCATGCGTCGAGCTGGGTAGACGCTAGCTTAACCCGCTCTCTAAGTAATGAAAAGAAAGGGGAAAAAAATCTGATCCTCCAATTGAAAAATGAAGCAGATAATTAACTAAAGAAGTTGTAAAGTAGTTAACGATATAGTGTCAAAACGGCGACTGGAATAGTATCAAGATTGATCTGCATGAACAAAGGAAAGAATTCCTCCCTGCGGCTGAACTCAATAGGGGATGAGATGGCGGCTGGAGCTATAAAGATTTCCGGAGAGGATAAAATGGAGCAAATGTTTCAGCTGATTCAAAACATCTCCATAACTGTGAGTGATCTTTCCAAAGACATGAAAACAGTGAAGGAGGAGTTAAAAAAGGCAAATAAGCAGGGAGAGAGTAATTCGTTTCAACTTAAAAAGCAGGCAGAGGATATCAAAGCAAATAAAGAAACTTTGGATAAGTTACTACAGGAAAATAAAGAGCAAGCAAACCGAATTAGTAACTTGGAGGACAGACAGAAATGCAAAAACTTGAGGCTCAGAAATTTTCCAAACTCTGTACAGGGGAATCTTGAGCAGATTATAGTGGACTGGTTAAAACAAAATAATGTGCAAATTGAAATGTCTGATTTAGAGAGAGTTCACTGGATTTCAAGAGGTCCAGCCAAACCAAAGGACATTATTATACGTTTTGTAAGGGAAAGACAGAGGGAACAAATATTTCGGTTGCTGAAGGCAAGAAAAGATTTGGATTTTAACGGCGTTAAAGTATGGCCACTCCTAGATCTTTCTCTGGGCACAGTACGGAAGAGGGGAGAATTAAGGGAAACGATAGAAATATTAAAGAAAAACCAAATAAAATTTCACTTCGCGTTTCCCGCATTATTAATTGTATATAAAGATGCCCGTAAATATACGGCGGCAAGTAAAGAGGAGGGGATGCAGATGATTGTGGATCTTGGGTTGCAAGCCTCTGACTCAAGCGTAATAAATGAAGAGATCCCGGGAACTTCTGAAGCTCAAAGAGAGCCCCGTTTAGTACATCAATCAAGAGAGAAAGGACAATCGGACAGTGATTCTAATCAATCATCAATTGACAGTCTGGAAACACAAAATTTGCAACACTTAAGAGATTTGGAGAGACAAGTTAAAGAACTTAGAAAGGAAAATCCAAAAAAACTTAAGTCGATCACCAGACGAGGGAAAGCGAAATGACCTTTAAGAGCCTCAAGATGGCGGCAAATAACAAGTTATATAAGGGAAAAGAGTTTTATATATGGAAGAGAGGGGGGAAAGCAGGGTGAAAGTCCGTGAGTTTTGTTTTTTCTTTTCAGCCTGGAAGATCTAAAGTTGGAATATAATGTCAAAGTATTTATTAATTTTGTATGGTATGGGCTGGAAAAAGGGGGGGGGTAAAAGGGAGAGGGTATTTGGGAAGGTAAATAGAAATTCTTGGGATATGGGGGATGAAGATGGGGAAAAAAATAAATGGAAGACTTAATAATATTATCTTTGAATGTAAACGGGCTGCAGAACCAAACAAAAAGATATAAGATTCAACAGTTAATTAGAAAAGAAAGGGCACAAATCATTTTTCTACAGGAAACACACAAACAACGAAATGGAAGACCATTATTACCTGAGATAAGATGGAAAAATATTTATGAATCAAGAGGAACGAACCAGGCACGAGGAGTAGCAATTATTATAGGTGAAAAGGTGAATTTCCAACTGTTGGGGAAAAAAATTGATAGAGAAGGGAGATGGATTATGTTAAAAGGGAAAATAAATAACGAAGTGTTTACTTTTGTTAATATATATGCTCCAAATAGAAATCAAAAAAGATTTTTAAAAGCTGTTTTACAAAAGATGGAAAATTATTCAGAAGGCGAAGTGTATGTGGCAGGAGATTTTAATTTTAAATGCATAGAAGGAGGAAGGGAAACAGGTAGGGATTTAAATATTAGACGATATGGGTTGGAAGATTTAAATTCGATGGAAGATCTGAGTAAAAGGAAAACATGCTACTCTTCTAGGCATGCTTCATATAGTCTTATTGATTATTGCTTAGCAAAGATTACAAATAGATGTCAAGTGATTGAGGCTATAACATTACCAATATGGATATCGGATCATGCGCCAATAAAGGTCAAAATTAAATTAGGGGTAAAGAAAAGGGAAAAGATATGGAGATTTAACCCATGGGTATTAACTCAAGAGAGAGAGTATAATATTTTAAAAATGGAAATTAGAAATTATTTTTTAAATAACAATGGGACTGCTAGTACACAGGTTGTATGGGACGCAATGAAGGCCACAATTCGAGGAAAATGTATTAGTTTGGAAACTGCTAAGAAGAGAGAATGGTGGCATAGAAGGGATCAATTATTAATGCAAATTGAACAGGAACAGGCGATTTATATAAGAACACGTAATAGAAGAGATTATAGGAAATTACAAGAGTCAAAAAAACAGTTGGATATTTGGATGCAAAAGAAGTTGGAGATGAAGCAGATGTATTATAAAGGTGAAATAAAAACTTGGAATGCAAGATCGATGCGGAGATTAGCTAGAATGTTAAAAAAGAGAGAGGAAAAGAATTATATAAAATGTCTTATAGATAAGGGGGGAAATAGAGTGATAGATGAACCGGGAAAATTACATATAATGAAAGAATTCTACACAAACTTATATAAAGCGGAGCAGGTGGATAATTCATTATTAAAAATAAATAAAAAATTGGACCAGGATGATCAAAGGAGATTAAACGCCAGGATTACAAGGGGAGAAATTAATGAAATTATACAAAGTTTAAAGCTTCGAAAATCTCCTGGGAATGATGGATATAGTGCAGAATTTTATAAAATATTTAGAGAGGAATTATTGCCCCATATGGAAGCTCTATTTAATAAGATATATGAAGAGGGGGAAATTCCAAATACTTGGAGAGAAGCTGAGATAATTTCTCTCTTGAAACCTCAGAAGAACCCGGAATTAGTAGGCTCATTTCGTCCAATAAGTTTAATTAATCAAGATTATAAAATATTCACCAAGATAATGGCAAAAAGACTGGAAGATATAATGGGAAAGTTAATACATAGGGACCAGTATGGATTTATGAAATATAGAAAAATTGGAGATCCGATAAAAACGGTAATAAATGTGCTAGAACATGCATATAGTAGTAAGGGAAAGGCTGCTCTTTTAAAGCTAGATTTTTTTAAAGCTTTTGACAGTTTAAATCATATATATTTAGTCAGATTATGTAGAGAAATAGGGTTAGGAAATAAATTTTGTAATATGCTAGAAAATTTATATAGTAATATGACAGCAAGGATAAGAATGAATGGATATAGAACAGATAAGATAAAAATTCTAAGAGGAACTAGACAAGGGTGCCCTTTGAGTCCCAGTTTATTTTTATTAGCAATAGAAGTATTAGCAAATGAAATAAGAGATAGGGTACAATGGAAGGGGTATAAAATTGGGTTGGAAGAAGTTAAGTTAAATCTCTTTGCAGATGATGCGATAATTATTACAGGGGAACCTTTGGAGATGATTAGGGATGTTATGCAGATACTAGAGAAGTTTAAACAGCAGTCAGGGTTGTCAGTTAATGTACAAAAATCAGAAATTATGTTTTTAAATACAAATCCAAGAGAACAATTAGAGATAAGAAGCTTAACGGGGTTGAAATTGGGAATTAAAAAGATGAAATATTTAGGGGTATGGATATATAAAAACCCCGCAAAAATTCTAGAAGGAAATTATAAAAAAATCTGGAAAAAAATAGAAAAGTTATTGAGGAATTGGGATAAGAAAGGTTTGAGCAGAATGGATAGGATAAGAGTTATAAAGATGTTTATAATACCAAAGATATTTTATGCAATGCAAACGATTCCATATAGTATATCGATCAGAATGTTGAAAAAGTGGGATAGAAAACTGAGAGAATGGATGGGAAATGGGAAGAGGCCCAGATTAAGATATAAATGGTTATATGCCAAGGAAGAGGAGGGAGGCTGGGGATTACCCAGTTTAGAAACATATCATAAGGCTTTTCAGATTCAGAGGGTATTAGAAATACAATATAGAGATGAAATTTGGGTTAGAATAGAAAAAGAAATGAATAATATGAAATATAAAGAAATTATATATAAGGATTGGTCATTAGGAGATGAAAGGACATGGGTAGAACCATTAAAGGGTTCAATGAAAATATGGAAACAGGTAAAAGGAAAATTAGTTAGGGAATTAGGGAAATTAGCCCCCATATGGATAATAAACAAGAGTGATGAAAATAGTATGAAAGGGGCCTTAAAAATATTATATAAGCAGGGAATACAGGTTATTGAACAGTTATATACATCAGATAAGATACCTTATGATATAGTGAGAATAGAAAATTGGTTAGGAGGTAGATGGCTCCAGGCAAGGGGGATATGGACATTTATAGATGGTACACTAATAAAACGGTTGATAAGAAGGGAGGATACAGATTTTGAAAAAATAATTAGAAAAATTTTGAAAAGAGAAAAAGGAATAACAGGAGACTTATATAGAATGTTAATAACAGTAAAAGGGGAAATTTATGAAGAATTGCAAGGATTATGGAATGATGATATGAATTTGAATATGGAAGAAGTAAAAAAGGAGATATTTAGAATTAAGAATTGTAACTTTAACAGAATGAAAGAGACTAAAAGAAAGATAATACATAAATGGTATAGGACACCTATGCAATTAGCACATATTTTTCGGAATTTGCAAAATATAGATGGTAGATGTTGGCATGGATGCCATAATAGGGGAACATTCAAACATATGATATGGGACTGTGTTGAGATACAGAGATTCTGGGGAAGGATTGAAACTATGATAAATGATATATTCCCGATCCAAATTGTCATAACAGAAAGGATGGCAATCTGGAATAGAGATTTAGACGATATAAGACCGAGAGAAGTAAGGGAGGTGATTCATATCATAATTATGGGTGCACAAATAACGGTGGCAGGAGGATGGAAAGATAAAACGAAATGGGAAATGCAAAAAGTATATTATTATATTATGGAAGCAATGGCGGTAGAATTGACCAATTTGAAGGCAAAGTGTGAAAATATTAATAGACTGAGGAATTGCAAACGAAAATGGTTCCCAATTAAGGAATATTTACAAACTAGGATTGAAGAAGCCCGGAAAATGAAATTACAATTAATTATGCAAATATGACCCAGATGTATCCCAAGAGGTCACATGTAGAAAAGGGGGTGGGGGGTGGGTGGGAAAAAGGAGGGGAGGACATATATGTAACCAATTATACTGTCTGTAAACTATAACTTTAATAAAATAAAAAAAATAATTTAAAAAAAAAAAAAACTAAATCAATCCTAAAACCAGTACAAAGTCTAAAAATCCAGCATTAAAAGTACAAACAGTTTAAAAACAGCAGTGATTCTTATTTGGGTCAGCGGAAACTGTGGAGAATACCCCTAAAGCTTGGTCCCCTCTCCTCCAAAAAAATGCTTGGGTCTCCATGGCTAAATAATGAGGATTATTTTTCCATCCAGCAGTGAGACCTCTTTTAATCTGAATAGAGATTCTCCACCTTTTGGTACCTTTAGTCCGCAGAAATGGGAGATCCCTTGGAAACTGTTCGGACGGTTCAAACTTGACCTGATTTCAAGTGTGCCTAAATCCTGTGTCAGGCCTAGGTGCAGAAAACTATCCAATGTAAGTGCCTGGAGAACTTCCAAATGGAGCCTGTTCCAGAGTCCATGAGCCACCACAGAAAAGGCCCCCATGTGTTTCTCTGACCTTAACACTCTGAGAGAGGCAGAACTGAAGGCCTCTCCTTGAGATCTCAGTAGTCAGGTCTATATGGGAGAAGGCAGTTCTTATATATCAGGACTCAAGCCATTTAGGGCTTCGTATGTTCGCATCAACACCCTGAATTTGGCTCAGAAGTGAATAGACAGTAAGTACAGATCTTTCAGGACCAGTTCAATGCATGTTCAACCAGAAAATGCCATTAGCAGTCAAGCTCCTGCATTCAGCACTAGTTCCAGCTTATGGACCATATTGAAGGGTAGTCCCATGACAATGCATTAAAGTAGTCAATCCTGAAGGTTACCAGAGCACAGAGCACCATGGCAAGTTATCCCTATTCAAAAAAGGCTGAAGCTGTCCATTGCCCAGCCGGAATGCATGCACAGGAGGAAGACTGGGATAACGGAGGTTCTGAAAATCAGTCCCCAACTTCTGAACGTGCCCTATTAGAAATGTACACAAACCTCATTTTTATGCGTGCTTTGTGACATTTCTGTAGCCACCACAAAAGACTCTAAAGACTCCCAGGCTGTAGTCACATCTAAGGTTTAATCCAGCTTCAGTCCACCTTCAGAGTGAGAGAACACCTCAGCAAAATGACCAGTAACTTTCTTTCCACGTTTATCTATCCCAAAGGTGAATTTTATGAGTTTATTTAACACTGAAAGAAAGCAGCTTGTCACTTTGCTGATGTATTTTCTCACTCTGAAAGTGGACTGAAGCTGGATTAAACCTTAAATATGACCACATCCCTCCACAGGCTCCGACTGAGCCTCTCCCGGAAGAGACAAGTGCAAAGGGAACCACACCTGACACAGATATAGACCAGCCCATCCCCTGAAGTTCCCCTGTAGGCAAGTGCGGAAAGGCTCTAAGCCACACTTGTTCACAAGACCTGGCTAGTGGCCCACATTTTAATCTGTACTATTCCTGCAGTTTCAAAGGGAAGTGTTTGGAAATAAGGTCCTGTCAAAGACATAGTCCATCTTTTTAATAAATGTATTTAGGTTTGTTGTGAGGTGTTGATGTGCAAGGCTATTTGTAACATCCAATATTTGTATCAATTCAGCTGAATTCGGCCACTTGTAAATGAACTGAATGTTATGACATTCATACATTGACATTTTTATTTGTACTAATGTTTCAGAACATTCGTACGAAGCTTCTGAACATTCGTGAACCTTGGAGGTGGCAAAGCGGCCGCGCCAGTCACCTCTGCAGTGGATCCAGAATGGATCCAAAGTGCATTCAGGGTGGATTTGATGCCTTCAGAGTGAATACGTTACAGGATACATTTTGGATAAGTATGCATTCATATCAGATATTTATATGAATTTCTATGAATATATTTGTATTGAATAGAATCCTACCACATTTAAAGGGGATCTATTCAAATGAATACGAATTTGATTCAATAAGAATCAAACGCAAAAAAAACCCCAACATTCATGCATATCCCTATTGTGAAGTGCAAGATGCTAATAGCACATAGAATCTTGAATAGCTTTGAACAATTTCCTTTGGTGGAAAGGAAATTATAAATAAACATTATTATTGTTGTTATTATTATTTCAGAAGGGAGGGCATTTGACCTCTGCAAATGCCATTTGTTGCCTTTTAGCCGTTTCAAAGTTCAAGGTAAATAAAACTTCCTAAAACGTATATAGAAAACTTCCAGTCTCGCAAGGAAGCTTACAGTTTTGTTTTACTGAGCAGACGAATCCTCATGTGAGGATAAAGAAAGAACAAAATTCATTGTGCAGTAGCCACTAGATGAAATATTCTCCCTTTGGATGTTTCCATGGAGACTGGCTTAGGCTGACTAAAGGGGCTGAATCTCATTAGACAGATAGGACTTATGCAGAGGGCTTGAACAAATTTTCAGTGCCCCAAGAAGCTGCAGTTTATTCAGTCTCTGTGTGCTTTGCCAGGGTTTTGGGTGGTGCTGCTGAGTTGCTTCAAGGAAGATCTATTTTGGCTCTCTGTATCATCAGAGGATACCTACGGATCTCTTGGGAGACTAAAACATACTGCATTGATGCAGTATTCAAATAATGTCTTCCATTTTCTCACTGTTATTTCTGCTGAGTTCTCTATTCTTTTATATCATTAGGGACCTGCCTACAAATACACCCTTCTTGGCATCTATTTGCTTGACCAGATGACATTTTAGTGCTCCAGAATATTCCATTTTGGGGGGAGCAAGGAGGCTGCCCCACAAAGCTTTCTTCATTTCTTCGATTATTTTTTTCAATTGTTTTGTTTTTATTTATTATTTAACTATTTTCTCATTAATCACCAAAATGTCCCAGGGTAGGTTGCAATGAAAAAAGGGTAAAATATATACAGTATTCTTAAAAACACGTTAAAATGTAAAAGTAAAGGATTGATAAATTGTGTAAGATACACCCTCCAGCCGTCCTCTTCCACCAAACTTTCCTGTAGAAGCCAACAGGATGGGAAAAGCTCCACTATAGCCAGAAGAATATTAATACAAGTGTCTCTTCCACAGTATTTTGAGCAGATGTCATTCCACCACTAGTCACCATAGGAGAGGTCTCTGCTGAATATCATACCTTAAAACCAGACTGGCCTCCTCTGAGTTAGTTCCTCAATGAGTAGGGATGTGCAAGAATGTTTGAAACATTCAAAATTCGATCAAATTCATTCAAATTCAGACATTTGAATTCAAATCGAATGCCCAGACATTCATTTTTTAACATTCAAATGAATTCAAATGTTTTGAATCATTGGCACGAATTATTCAGACATTCATTTGCGTATGGATACATACGCGTTACACACATATCCGTACGCATCTTATTCATACCAGTATGAATGAGGACAACCAAATATACGATTTTAATCCATGCACATCTTTATTGTCAGAACACTCTGCACAGCCAAAGACATTTCAGTTCTGGGCTAGCTTAGGTGAACAGTGATGGTGAGGCCACCATTTTCCAACCCTGAATTTCAGGACTCTTATGGAAAGTCTCTCAAGACACTGTAGAAGTATGGCAATCTTATGGCTAGAAAAAGAGAGAAAGAGGGAGGCTTTTTGGAAATTTCTAAAAGGCAAGTCATGTGAGTAATACACAGACGTATGAGATGCCTGACACAATGGTTAAAAGAGGAAGAAAGTCTGAATTATTTGTGAGTTTTTTGTGGTAAGATCCATTCTTTTTCCAAAAATAACCTTGCTTTGGATACTTGTTCATCATCTGCATCTGCATCATCATCATCATCATTATTAAAGCCATTTAGTGACCAGAAGGGATTAATTCAAAGGCCTGTTGAAAAGCAGCATTCACTGCAGTTTTTCAGAATCTGTTCATGTTTCCACTACAAGCAATAGAAATTAGCTTGCTACTTGGCTCCACTGATTTCTGTTCTTGTCTCTTTTGACTTCAACAGATGGTAAAGAGATCTATTTCAATGTCTGATTCTTTTTTTCTTCTTGATGTCTTACTGTGCCAAGTATCAGAAGGGTAGAATCTGATCATATAGCCTACAGAGAAATCTTACTTTTTTTTTTTTGGCTAAAGAATAATATAAAAATGAAGACATCACATTTTGCACTCAAGCACAGCAACTGATGTGACATCTTTGTAGTGGCCTTCTTCAGCTTGGCACCCTTGTGCTGGCTAGAACAGAAGGGTGTGGTCGTTCTAGGCATTTGGAGAGTACCAGACTGGAAAGAGCTGCCCAAAGGTCTCCAGACGTTTATGCAGAGAAGTGGTTTGGAAAGAGCCCAGTCAACAGAGGTGAGCAAGATATGGAGGTGGGAAATGCTTCTGCCCCCCAGGTGGCCCAACTCCCCAATTAAGTGTTCTTACTTTAAACTAGCTTGAATTACTTTGGGGCTGCATCAGTCAAAGTAAAGCACCTACTCCTCACCTCCCATTTGGAAAAGAAAGGTAGAGACTCAACATATGATTCCACAGAATCACCACTAAGTGGACAGAAAATGGCTGACTTCTGGTACCATTTCCAGACCTCCAGAGGAATTCTGACAGTCAACATTCTAGCTGTGAGTAGAACATCTGCTAGCAGCATCCATTCCTCTTGTCACCAGGGGGCCAAGATTCCATTGCTCTCATGTCTCCTGTCTCAAAATGGGAGACCATGTGGATTCAGCCAAAGTTTGGCAAACTGGGTTTTGTTTTTTTACTCAGATATTTGAACAGTTTATATTCCTCTTGTAGATCTGCCATCAAAATGGATCCTATTTATTCTTCTTCTGTACAGATACCCAAATGAGTATGACTGCATTTTGGAGATATGCGTGAACTTTTTTTCCCTTTTATTCAGTTCAAATTTGAACCTTTTCAAACAGGTTCAATCCAACACTGGACCTATTTTTTAAAAAATGTGATTTTTACTTTGTAAAAAAAAAGCTATTTTAAAGGGAAACAAACAAGCAAGCAAACATGAAGAGTTCAATTTGAACTGTTTGTGTTCAACAAAGCCCTAATTCAGTTTGAATTGGAATGGCATCATCCAAATAGGTGGTGGTTTGATTAAAATTCAAAACCTTTGAACCTGCTTGTTCAAATTCAGCCACTGAATATAAAATGAAACTTGCACATCTCTGCTGCATTTCCAAAAGTTTGCACCAGGTTGTAAATGTATACAGTTTGAAAGGTGCACTTTGCACACTTTAAATGTGCAAATGCACATAAATGCATAAATGCATCTATCTATAGTTGTGCACAATTATTTAGGAAAGCAATAGAAGTCAATCAGCTAATAATGCCAAGGTTGCACAAACAGAAGTCTGACATTGTGTGGATAGATCCATCAAATCTGCTCAAAACTAAGCATCCATTGAATTTTTTGCTCATTCCTAAACAAAGGGAGGAGAGATATTGTTGTATTGTTTCTGCTTCTTAAAAAACTATTCTTTTTACATCTGTGGCCTACTTTAGACTTTATTATGAAACAGCAATAATATTACACAGCAAGGAAATCCTCCACAGCTTGTTTATGTGCCCTGTCATAATATTCTTAACAATGTGGTAAATGTCACAAACTCATGTAATTAATTATGATATATGTCAGCTGGAAAGATGGCCCTTAGTCACCACTGAGAAGGCTCAGAAATCAATTCTACAGCTTGCTAATAATGAACTCCCTAGAGATTATGGTTTTCCCAGTAAGGTTCTTCTAAGGCACCACGGAATGGTGTATTACAACGGGTGTTTGGTGTTTCCCAGTGCCCTAAACAACGAGATGTTGTTGACTGTGTACTGGATTAACTCTGTCTTGAGGCATATGTAAGCAGGTATACATAAACAGGAGTAGAACCAGGCATGAGATCTTCTGTTTTGGATCAGATTGCCAGAGAAAGATTTTTATGCCCAAAATAAAAATGACAGTCAATTCCCGTCTCTCTTTCTCTCATCCCCATATTACTCCATCAAATATTCAGCCTCCCCTTAGATCTCTCTCTGGAATTGTCCCATCTGGAAATAGCTACAGTCCCTGATAAGCACTCTGAATCTTAATTCCCCGATTCACTTTTAATTTACACTGAGTAACCAAGGAAGGAGAACTCCACCACAAAGGAGTAAATTGAACAGGACACAAATCCTCAGGTAAGAGAGTGTGTTTGGTTCTCCTTATCTTTTGAAAGGGAAACAAAAATTCCCTTCTAACAAAAAATCTATAAGCTCAGTTGTTCAACTGGCAGAGATGTAGGCAAACCGAAGCACAACACCAACATTAAAAAAAAACTTGCATGGATGAGGAAGGTAGTTTTGTTAATGCCAATTGTTCCCTACCACCACTCTGTTTATAAATATGCACACCTGGTAGAGAGAACTGTTGCTGTCATGGCTTTCTTGTTGGTTTTTAGCTAAATCTGCATCCAGTGGGAAAAGCAACTCAAAAGCAATTTAGAGCTGGTAGCAAGTGGATGCTAGTGTTCTCTTCCCACCTCTCATCCACATTAAAGGCCAGACAATGTGGATAAGACATGAGCATACAGACATTTGCACCTCTAAGGGTGATCTCACATTTACCTTAGGTAGTCAGGTACAGGGTGGGCTGACCTGTACCAGTTTAAGCAATCCATACAAAGATGGAACTGGATAGCTCTTAGCACACAACAAGATTCTTGACACTATGCCAGCATGTTATGTGTCAGATCCTGTGCTGGCTCCAGAGCTCACACCAGCTTCAGAGTCAGCTTGGGAGGAGCTCCAAATGTTCCAAAGGCCAGGGTGAAAACATTTCTGTCCTTTGGAGCTCCTGGGGGGCCTATTTTGGTGGTGTGCCTTGTTACACCATTACAATGTGTACTCTCTGGTATACTGTGGAGGTGTGCCATCTACATGTCTCTGCGACCCAGAATACTACCCCCTAGTAGTATGAACGGGGGATGGGTTCCCCATTCACACCTAGGCAGGTAAGGAACACGTGGGGATGCTTTCCTACCTGCCTATGTGCAAAAGGGGAACCCCCCCCCCCCCATGTCCTAGCCCGAAAAGCCTGGCATGGGGGCAGGACGCCCCTCCCAGGCCTGCCCTCATTGGGTTGAATTCGAGCCAGGGGCTGGCAGGCCTGTCTGGTCCCTTCCCTGGAGTCCTGCATGCTCTAGGGGACTGGTTGGGTCCCCCAAAGCCTGCAGGAATCACCCCTCCAGGCACCCATCTCCCCCAGGTGCAACCTACCCAGACACGTGCATGTGCATGAGGCACTTTATGGTCGCCGGTTCCAAAGTGGCTGACGCAGCGGGCAGCGTCGTATGTCTGCATGCTGACAGCATGGCCCAGGGAACTGTACAGACCGGCACATTGCCCCTGTCAGTCACGTGACCACCACATCAAGGTAAGTGATCACACAGCTGGGGGGAGAGCACCATCCCCCTGGGTGCCGGTGGGCACCTGGGGGGGGGGGGCTGGCAGGTGCACCAGGACAGATTTTTGGCTTCTGCAGGCTCTAGGTGACCTGCCCACCCCTGAGTCGAATTCAACCCAATGGCAGTAGGCCTGGGAGGAGCATCCTGCCCCTGTGCTGGCCTTTTTTGGCCAGGCCATACGGGAATGGGTTCCACTTTCATGCCTAGGCAGGAAGGAATGCATCCCCATGCATTCCTTACCTGCCTAGGTGTGAATGGGGAATGAAAATTTCTCCCTACATTTTCCAAACAAAATACCTAAAAACTTCCTAAGATCTGTTTGCAAAGAATTTATTTGTTTGTTTGTTTGCATTTTTATCCCACCCTATACCTGAAGGTCTCAGGGTGGGTAACAACATTTAAAACCAGATATATCTATCAAAAACTTCCTCAATATCAAAGACTGACCATCAGTCATAGGAGGTCTTTTCCCCCTCGGTCAGCTGTCAGCTGCTAAAACAACTCAAAATGAAAATCTCACACATTCATTCAGTGATATTTTTATCCGCTGTCTGGTTTGACAGTGGCTCCTTGGCATATTATATTCCGATTCCATAATACTGTTAAAAAGCATTTAGTCTGAGTGAATTCAAGCAATTTCCCAAATGCTGCCGGCTGCACTGATGTCACTCACATGTCAAGGTAAATCAGAGTTAATGGCCTGTCCTAACTTTGACTGTGTTCAGACAAAACAAAAGGGGCACCTCAGAGAGACAGTGTGTGGCCGTCGAGTTCCTAAGCTTTCTCTGATGTATTTATCTGGCACGGGATTTTCAGGAAATGGGGGGCAGATTGGTGTGTCAACAATCCCACTTCAAAGCCATCTCTGAACTGCCTCAGAGGTGTCTTAAGATATTTTTTTCACTATGTCTGATCACAGCCTATGTGTTTCACTGGGGAAAAAACCAAACCAGGATATTTGGCTTAGCGTTTTAGGACAAGATTGTTCTTGCCTTATTTATCATGATTTTGAAGTAAAAAAAAGATCAGAATCCTTTTGGGTGGAAAACTAAAAGCAAGCTGATAGCGCTGAAAATCGACACTCTGAACCAGTACCCAAGCACCAATAACTTCACAACAAGGCAAAGCCAGACCAGGAAACCATTGTCAGAACAAACCAGACTTGTGTCTTACAATGGTTTTATTCATTTAAAACATTTCAATATCCCTTCTAATTTTTTTTAAAAAAATATCCCTGAGCAGTTTAGAATTCAACAAAATCAATAAATGCTGGCCTCTGCAAAATGTGTCTTGGGGGGGGGGTTCCACTGACCTCCCTTAATCCAGATCTAAGATGATCCAGATCTAAGGAATTGGTCCTTCAACTAATCCAGATTGAGTAGATCTAGATTAAGGGAGGTATCCGATGTGTCCCTACGGGCAGTGCAACACCCAAAAGCAATGGGTGCTAGCCTGCCTGCAGTGGAAACGCTGGAGCGCCTATGTGACAAATCCAGATCGACCCATGTGAGGCCCACCCATCACCCCAGGTTTTTGGGGGGACGGGGGGGGTGTAATCTTCATAGATGCTCTGGAGATTCTTTTAAGATTCCACTAGCACTAAGCTCCAGAGTCATAAGATCCAGAGATTCTACTGAGCAATCTGCTGCAAACTTTGAAGATTTTCCGGAGCCTTTGGCAAAGGGCCATAGGATTGGCATTGCTCTCAGGTGGGGTCCTCTTTGGACCCTGTGCTATTCTTCAGAGCCAGCTTCAGAGCCAACTTCAGAGATTGTGTACAGGCTTTGGAGCACACACACCCCTATGGATGCGCCCCCCGGAGACCCCTTAGACCTCATTGCCTGATTGCAGATCAAATCTGGATTTGATGCCTGAAGACCCCATTGTAGACCCCTTTAATGAGGTCTACAGGAAATTTGGATTATAGGACCCATTCAATCTGGATTTCCCTAGAACTGGTCGGAACAAATGTGGCTCTAATGAGGTCTGCAGTGAAAATGGGGTCTTCCTACTCTGAACCTAATGGGTCCCTAATTTATTTATTTATTTATTTATTTGTATTTCTATCCCACCCTATACCCGAAGGTCTCAGGGCGGGTTACAATATTATATTAATCTTAGACAGGTCCCTGCCCTCAGGCTTACAATCTAATGGGTACTTAGTGCTGGTGGAAAAAAACCCTTGAAAGACGCTTTTGAAAATGGGAATTTTATCCATTGTATGGTTTGACAGTGGCTACTCGGTACATTTTATTCACATTCCAGAACAGGGTTGAAAAAGATTTAGACTGGTGAGTTTTTACTGATTTTCAAAAATGACATCAGCTCTATTGATGTAATTCACATGTCAAGTAAGTCAGAGTTAATGGTATATCCTAAGTACATATACCTTGTAAAAATGGTTCCATTTAGAAAAATTGGTCTGTCATGCAATTGCACCATAAATGCCTCTCTATATCCGAGAAGTAAAAGTTGACCATGGCATTTGCTAGCATGCAATTGGTTGCACTTCCTACCACTTTCTACAAAGGGAACTAGGCATCGTTGCTTACCCTCCCCTTCAATTTGGCATCTTGCCACAGCATGACAGCTAGTCACTCCATTTCAGCACTTGGTTCATCTGGCCTTTCCCCATGTCAGTGATGTCTGTTAGTCTACAGATAATTGCCTGCATTTGATAAGTAAGCCCCTTCTAGAATATGGGTACTATGTGCATATGTGATGGGATTGTGGGAGGGTTCAGCATCTTGGAAAAGGCAGAGAAGGAAATAAAGAAGATAGTTGTGATGCCTGTTAAGACCCCTCAACCCAAAATTAAGTTATTTTAGTTAAAATACAAAGTGTGGCAAACACTGTATGTCCAGACATTCAAAAGTGTCACCAAAGTGTGTTTTTAGTAATGGTAAGTAGTTTAAGGGAGGGGCTAGACAAGCTCTCCAGGAGGGAGTGTGAAATAAACTCCTGGCAGAGCCTCAACCAATCAGGTTGCAGCTCACCAGCCAGGCTAGTATTTAAGGGAGCCTGAGGGAGTTGTTAGTGTTCTCTGCCTGGGGTTAACTGACCAGAGAGGGTGGTTAACAGGAGGGAAACGGGCTCTAAGCTGTCCTGAGGGAAGCTGGGGAATAGAGTTCTGAGTCATTAGTGAATATACGGTGTTTAGAAAGTAAAAGAATTGAAATGGTTATTCGTTACTTATGCTGCTGGCATTAATCTGAATAGTATTGGAGTCCTTGGGCTGAGTGAGGAAGCTGAGACAGTTCAGTCAGAAGGGTGAATGGACCTGTGGTTGACATAGTGAACTTACCTGTTTATTATTAAGAAAGCTGTACACAATAAACTTGTTTTCTTGTTATTTTAAAGAAGCTTCAACTGAGTAGTCTGTTTTCAAAGTGAGCCAAGTTAGGCCGGAGCGCTAAACAGATACTGTAACCCACTGCTAGCGAGGAGGCAGAGTGGGGGAAGGGCTGTCTGCTGCAGCATCAAGAAGGAGGCAACATTATTATCAAACCTAATAGCAGAGAAAGGGAAATGAAAGGCATGTCTCTTGGAAGGGAATAACAGAGTTTTAATCTAAAAAGTAAAACCTACGCGACCACACTGCCAAATATAAAGATATATAAAATCGCTACCCGACTGAGAGGCAGCCTTTACAATAATAAATGCTCCAATTAATTTAAGTATAGAATTAGGCTTATTAGCATTATTTACAGGTAGCATTATCAACATATTAATTTTTTAGAAAAATTATTAAATTCATGATCCATGCAACACAATGATCAATATGACAAAGATGGAAACATGCAGACAAATTGACTCTATCAAAATGGTACAAAAAGGATTGAACGATATTAATGGATGAACACATCACAGAGCAAAAAAACAAGATGCAAGAGATTAATTAATGAAAATTGTTTGCTTGGAGAAACAATCTCCAAGATAAATCACCTGCACTTACCTGTAAAGACCATCAGATCAAAGACGAAGTAAGCAATGGAGGTGAGACATAACCATTTGAGTAATTTGAAGAGCATAAGGGAAATAGAGATGTACATAAATATTCAAAACATTTGAAATCCGACTGAATTCGTTTGAATGTGGAGATTCAAATTTGAATTGAATGTCTTCATATTCAAGTTTAGACATTCAAATGGGTTTTGAATGTTTTGAAACATCCATTCGAATGATTTGAATCATTCGAATGTACGGATAGTATGCATTCACACTACATACATAATTTTTGCCTGAGTCTGACCCATGTGGTTTTGTGTCGCTTCCTTTCTTTGTCTGGATCTAGGCAACCCAGTTATGATCCCGTCTCTACCACAGCACCAAACAATGCTGGTGTCACAGTCCCAAGACCACTCAGCTTCTCTCATTCAAGAGGGGCTGAAAATGTTTTTATATGCACAGGATGGCCTTCCAGAGATTGTTTTGTTTATGGCCTTATGGAACTTCACAATGAAAGGTGAAACTATAGAAAAAGGCAAAAAGGACTCATCTCATGATGGTATCAACAAATGTTTGCTTTGAAAAATACGTTTTAAAAAAAAGATTTGCAGGCAAGGAAAAATTCAAACAGAAAGGACACTTTGATTAAGTCATCTCTTTCTAAAATTCTTTCTACTTTGAAGCCAACTGCAGGCTTGAAAATATTGCTTTCCAATTGTTCCACTAATGGATCTTTGAAAAGCCAAAGATGAAACAGGATAGTGAATACTTGAGAAAACACTTCCCTTTTTTTGAGGCCACACGTATGTTATAAAGCAAGCACAAACAATTTTTCCAGTAGAGGATGAAACTAGGAGCTTACCTTTGAATGTTTCCCAAAGCTTTCAGTGCGTTGAATGGTGTTGTAGACTGTAAGGTAGCTTACACACCACAGCCTGCGGTATGTGATGCAGAGACCACTTCTGCCCCAAAATGGATTATTTCTGCCAGGACCTTTGCTTCTTCAGGACTAGGGATAGATCTGGCATCTGTAATTTGGGACACCGGATCTATCCCTAACCTCTCCAGAGCTTCCCTAAGTTAGAAAAGTGGGATAGAAAAGCCAACACTTCTCCTTTTGACTTCGATCTTTCCCATCATCTGAGCCATTTCCAATGAATCCTGAGGTACTAGGAATAAACCATGCTGTTTATTCACTTGCCATCTTTACATCTCTTCATGATACAGTTATATGCACAGATGGAAGAGGGTATAGGTATGGAAGAGGTTTTCTGGATACATGTAACAGAGACAACAGTACTTTGCAAATAATACCTGAGCTATTTTTACTTTTTGAAATTTACCAAAGCAATGGTAAATGTAGATTAAAGCTAAAAAAAAAAGTAATGATGACATTGTGTGGTGCCATAACAAGTACAGTTTGTTAATTTGCTTGTTATGAGTACATAAAAGCTTGTGTGGAACCCCAGTTAAAGTCCCATAGATGTCAGGGCAAACTGTTCTGGACGCACAGATATTTGCCCCTGTATTCTTGTCAGTCAGTAGAAATTCTTCAGCTCTAAAACAAGAGATAATTGGGTTTTAGTAATCCAAAACTTGATTGAGATGTGATTATATCAGAGAGACAAATCAAGATAGATGCATTATGGCCCTTGACAGAAAGGAGTCAGTGTAAAAGAACAATGAAAAATGTTTTAATGAAAAGGCAGGTGTATCCAGGCTTGGAAATATCTATTAATACCACCACATTATGCACTACTCACTCATTAGCCTTATATGGGAAATGGCCATTTAGTAGAGAAGATTTTAGTCCCTCAAGCAAAGGCTTAAGAGTAGGGATGTGCACAAATATTCAAAACATTCAAAATTCTATCGAATTCAATTGAATTCAGACATTCAAATTCAAATTGAATGCCTAGACATTTGAATTTGACATTCAAATGAATTTTTGAATCTTTGCATGAATGATTCGGACATTCGTATGTGTATGGATATGTATGCATTACATGCGTTTCCATATGTATCTTGTTTGTATCCGTATGCATTTTTACAGATACATACGGGACAAAAATGAGATGCATACGGGATAAACACAGGATGAGTACGGATGCATATGGACACATTTGAATCTTGTTGACATTCGTACCTTCAAATACAAATAGAAAATTCATATGGATAGGTTCAAATGTATTCAAATCGAATCTAATGTGAATACATTTGAGTTTTAAACATTTGAATCAATCCAAATCTTTGGATATTTGATGTAAATCAAATTGAATCCTGAAAATTGCATTCATGCACACCCTTACTTAAGAGTTCATTTATAGGCCTTAAATAGAAGACTAGAGGGGATGCTGAGTCTTGAACTGAACTGCTGCCATTTAAAAAAGGAAAAAGAGGGGAAGGTACAGAAAAATAACCAGCAGGTAAATTTTCAACACCAGAGATTTTACCTTATTTTATAAACTGGCAGTAAGTCTTAGGGATTGAAAATTTCCCCTAGACTTCTGTTTTGGATGTTTGCTACTGCAATTAGTTTTGCTACAATAATCCTGCCCTTCTCATTAACGGTTGGTTGGCATTTCTCCACCCTAGAAATCTCAGAATGATGCAATATAGCAGTAATGGCCAACCTATGACACGTGTGTCACAGGTGACACACCAAGCCCTTTTGGGTGACACACCTGGTCACCCTGGGACCTGGGCATGTAGTTCTTGCTTGTTCTTGAAGTGTACAAAATACCAACTTTCAATCGAAGATTCAGCAAACGAAATTCAGCAACAAAAGTCACTAATGTAAAGAATTATTTGTTTTTGCTTTTAATAAAATACATATATCAAAAATATAACTTTTTTATTAGAGCTACAAATATCACAAAATTATAGATATTTCTAGTTGTGACACAGCACCCGAGTTAAGCTAGGTTTTCTTGTGAATTTTGGCACACCAAGCTCAAAAGGTTCACCATCACTGCAATATAGGATAGCATGGGATTGTCCCAAGAGGAAACCTGGGAAGAATTTCAGTCAGCACCAGTCCCTGAGAAGAGTTGGGAAGCTCACCTACTCCGTTCCATCCTTGTTATACCACCTAGTAGTATGGAGTGAATTTAGGAAGGGGCATTTTGCCCCAGATTTTCTTCATGGTCGTCCTGGGTGGAGTCTTTGGATGCAGAATCTTGCCCCTGAGAATCTATGCAGTAGAATCTGCACTTCTGCAGTGATAGGCATTTTCCTAGTATAGGAAAGCACATTACAGTGCTCAGGAAACAACCACAAGCATTGCCAGAAGATGAGAACAGTCAAGGTTACAGCAACATGCATACTTTGGTCTTAAATCTTCATAACTGTCTTGCGAAAAGCAACAACATCAAGCTAAGTAGCTTTACAGAATAGCACTGCCAGGCCTCAGCTATGCAGAATTTTCAATCCACATATGACACACCCTCAGAATGAGAAAACACATCAACAAAGTGACAAGCTATTTTCTTTCTGCATTACGTAACCCAAAGGTGGATTTTGTGGGTTAAATAAAGAGGAACAATGAAAGAAAACTGCTAGGCCCTTTTTGCACTGGCTGTAATTCTGGATTATATTCTGGAATAGGGATCTGCCATCTGCATACTAGTGCAGATCACCAACATGCAGGTATGCCTGTTCTGGGATATAATCCAGATTAAGGGCCAGTGCAGAAAGGGCCATATAGTCGCTTTACTGACGGGTTTCCCCAACTCTGTAAAAGGACTGAATGTGGATTAAAAAATAGATGTAGCTGAAGCCTGAATGGATTAGTTAGTTGCTGCTTTTTCTGTTTGGGAGTGACAGCTGCAACTCTTTGAAACATAATGCAGCGTGGGGCTAAGAGGTTTCCTGAAGTTCAAAATAGAGCCCACCGAACAGTGGGATATTGCTTTAATAATAAAAGGGAGTAAGGTTTGCTGGGAATTGAGGATGCGAAAGCTGAATAGAGTTGTAATTTAAAGCTACAATGAGACTTGAGAAATGTTAAATTGATAAAAAGATTTCTATCACCAGGAAGGGGGGGTGGTCTGGGTTAGCTGGGAATAACTGAAATGTGAAATGCTTATTTGAAGTTGCTTCCTTGATTACTCCTTTCAGCTCCCCCAGGGAGGTCAATAGATAGTTTCACGTCTTACAGGGCTGTATGAATATCTCAACTGTCACTAATGAAATCGATTAGTTCTCTTTGGCTTATATTGCTGCATTTTCAAAGTGTTTGTTAATACCATGCAAAATCTCTGTGTTAAAAAATAAATGAAGCAGCCAAGGTATTAATCAGCGTAAGCCGTATCAGACGGTTCTGTTTTGACCTGTGTGTTTCTAAAGCATACCGCAAGTCAATTCAATTAAAGTTTCGCTGAAACCCCACAGTCACAACCGCTGCAGGTATGCACAGATCAGGGTTTTTTTTAAATTATTGTTTTTGTAAACACATGTTCCAACAGAACACTCAGAATGGCCATCTTTAAAGAACAAAGCAAGAAGGTGTTCCAATAAAGCAAGAACTGCTACCAGTCTACTGTTTCTTATGGGTGGAGAGTTCCATGTACCACCCAAGTGAGTTGAGTGATACAATAGGAAGTACATACCGCCCAATCCACCAAAAAAAAATATAATGGTTAATTTAATTTTTGATTGTTTCTTGATTTCTACTCTATTGACAAGAAGGAAAAGAGAAAGTGTTGGAAAATAAAGATATGCGTGTGCGGAATTTTTCTAGTTGCAGAGTTGTACTTCTATGCCAGAGTACAATAGCAATCTGAGGCCTTTTCGCACACGGGTTTTTGAACATGTGGAGAGCAGTCGGAGACGCAGCATACGCACTGCTGGGATGGCTAAGCCGCCCCAGCACGCCTCCAACTGTTCTCAGCGCGTTTGAGAAAGCTCCTGCGCTTTTGAAGCATCCCCAGCCATCTGGAGAGGGAAGCATTCTCACACGCTGCCCTCCCTGACAGCCGCGGGCACACACACCCTGCCACCATTGGCCGAAAATCGGCCAAACAGGTGACAGAGGGCTGCGCTGATCACTCACCTCGCTGAGCTGGGGTTCCCATCACGCAGGCGCGCTGACTCTGGTAGACGGCAGACGGGACCCACAGGCCCCGTCTACCGGGAGTGCACACACCTGCACAATGGGAACCCCGGCCCAGCAAGATGAGTGATGGCCTCATGCGGGGGGAGGTGGCTCCCTTCCGGCTCCTGCAGTCTCATTGGGGCTGCAAGAGTTGGGGAGTCATTGAGATCGGCTTCCCCTCACTCCTTTCTGGGGTGGGAGGAGGCTGATCTGTGGCCGACTATGGGGCAGAGGCTGTGGGACCCCTTGGTAGACTGGACCCATGTGGGCTCAGTTTACGAAGGTCTCTCCCCCCCCGGCAGATCGCGGCCCATCGCAACCCTCTGCAGGGTGTAGGTGCCTAACCCTCGCAGAACCCCCTCTGGCACCTCCACCTCCGGGGCCAGGGGACGTGCCGCACGCACACACACCTACCTCCTCGCTGTCTGGCCTCGGAATGAGAGGGGGTCACCGGGAACGCGCACCACATGGGCACGGCACGGCGCGGCTCCTGATTAGACAGACCTACGAAGAGTGTGTGGGGCAGAGCAGAGCAGTGTCAGCAAGGCAATTGCCACTAGTACAACAGTGTTCACACATAGTGACGTGCTAGGTAAGTTCTGGACAGATCAGGCATTCTGAAATGTGGACACTCAATCCATCAGAGTTCTTCAGCTGTTTCTGCACCAAAACAAGGCACTGAAATCCCCATAGTACTCAGATAGTGAGGTGATTTCCAGAAACATTACTATTACAGGAAATCTGAAAACACCAACAGGTTTCCCATAACAGTGATTGCTTACCTCAGTCTGCCAGTTCCTTGCATTATTGTTCCTGTTGCAGTTATTCAGATGTCAGCCATGCACCCGGGGGGGGGGGGATGGACCCAAAGGGAAATAAGTGGATGCTTGGCTGTTATCCAGATATTTGGAACAGGAACAATAACAGAAGAAGCCAGCAGGTGGAGGTAAGAGCCCAGGATTGCCTCCTGCCATGTGGCAGGAACAGCAAGGGGCAATTGTGCGATCTAAAGAAGATCTTGCAATTGCCTCCTGTCATCTGAAGGACCCTAAGGCTGCATTCACACGTACATTTTAATTCAGCTTGAGTCCACATTCAGAGTGAGAAAATACATCAACAAAACAGACGTTTTCTTTCCGCATTATCTAATCCAAAGGTAGATTTTTCAGAATTAGGAAATGCTGAAAGAAATCAGCTTGTCACTTTGCTGATGTGTGCTCTGAAAGTGGACTCAAGCTGGATTAAAACCTAGGTGCGAATGCAGCTGCCTAAGAGTGTACAGGGCCAAGAACTTCATGGGGTGTAAAGATGCTGCTCTGTTTGTCTAGGTAAATTAAATAAATAATCATTTATTGATTAGTCCTTTAGACCATATCAAAATACAGAGGTACAGTACACAACACAGGAACTTAAAATCTAATAAAAATCTGCACGGGTCTTCATTGCCATCAGGATAAAAAGTGCAACTTTTCAAATGGACTGTCTATCCGAGTCCCTACATGAAGTTTCCCAGTGTCATCCAGAAGGTTATGTTATCCAGAAGAGGAGTTATGTAGTGGCTCCTAATTTTCTCATATAGACAACAGTTCAGAAATAGATGCATTAAGTCTTCAGCAGTATTTCTCCACATACACAGATTCTCCTATCATAAGGTAACCTCTGATAACGGCCTGGTTTGGTCATAACGTCCAGTTGTTCAAATCTCGCTCTAGTAAATAGCCTACAATGATGGAAAGGCATTGAGAAAGTTTGTCTAGGTAGTGGGTGCACCTTTCTTTCCCTGTGGAAGATCACAGAAGGCCATGCATGCTTTGTGGTAGTATAAAAGTCACTCCTGAAATTAACTTCTTACACTACAACCATCTGTTTCATCTACCTTCTGACAAAAATGGCAATTGTATAAATGCAACTAAATTGCAATGCAAAAATACGATCTAAATTGCATCTAATCTTCTTTTTGCTATGTTGATTTTAAGACCTGGTATGTTATCCTCATTTTTTTCTATCCAAGAGCTCAAAGGAACGATTAAGTCTATGTGGAAAACATAAAAGAATGTCTGCTCCACATAGAAAAGGGAAGAATGAAGGATGCATATCTCACTTCTGCAGAAATTTCATTGTCACATTTGAAGCTGGAATTCACACACGGGAGAGGGAAACTTTCAAAGCCTTCTGTGCAATTGAAATTATTATGGAACAAAGTTAACCGAAATGGATCCCAGGGCAACAGAAAGTACCTCTGCCAAAGTCTATTAACCTAATACTCTCCTTTCCCTTTCTGGTCTATCAGTCTGTTCTCTTAGGATTACATTCCAGTGAATCACATTTTTGTGATGAATCCTGGCTGCTGCTAGGTTGATAGTGTATATATTCACTCATTATTGTAAGTATCTATAATTTCTCTTGCAGGTAGAAGCATGTGGAATCTTATGATGTTTCACATTATTGTAAGATGTATTTCATGGATTTTAAATACAGTCATAGAATTATAGAGTTGGAAGACACCTCTAAGATCATCAAGTCCAACCCCCTGCTCAATGCAGGATTTCCTAAACCATCCCAGACAGATGTAGGTCCAGTCTCTACTTGAAGACCTCTGGCAAAAAAGAACTCACTACCTCCCATGGCAACCTATTCCACTGACTAATTGCTCCCACTGTCAGGAAGTTTTTTCCTGATACAGTGATGGCCAACCTATGACACACATGTCACAGGTGACACGCCAAGCTCTTTTGGGTGACACACGTGGTCACCCTGGCACCTGGGCGTGTAGTGCTTGCTCGTTCTCAAAGTGTATGAAATACCAACTTTCAACTGAAAATTTAGCAAACGAAATTCAACAACAAAAGTCACTAATGTAAGGAATTATTTGTTTTTGCTTTTAATAAAATACATATATCAAAAATATAACTTTTTTACTAGAGCTACAAATATTACAAAATTATGGATATTTCTAGATGTGAAACAGCACCCAAGTTAAACTAGGTTTTCTTGTGAGTTTTATTTATTTGTTTGTTTGTTTGTTTACATTTCTATCCCACCCCATACCCTAAGGTCTCTGGGCGGGTCACAGCAAATTAATCACAAGATACACATTAAAAACGAAAAGTAGATTAAAAACAATATAGGCAATAAATATAGATTAAAAACAATTAAAAGTTCAGCAAATTTAGAACAGTACACTCCATATTGTGTTTGTTGTGCCTGTGACTAGGGAAGGGAGAGAATATAATCATCTCATCTCAGCCAAAGGCCAGGGTAAAGAGGTGGGTCTTTACTGCCTTCCTAAATATCTGTAAGGAAGGAGCATGACGCACCTCGAGGGGGAGGCTATTCCATAATTTGGGAGCTATCGCTGAAAAGGCCCTTACCCGGGTGCCCACCAGTCTCACTAATGAGGGTGGTGGGATGACCAGGAGGGGTTCACCACTTGATCTTAAGGCACGGGCAGGTCGATATGGGAAAAGGCGCTCCTTTAGATATTTGGGACCCAAGTCATTTAGGGCCTTATAAGTCAGAGTTAACACCTTGAATTGGGCTCGTTAGCCAGTGCAGCACTTTTAAAACAGGCGTGATGTGCATCCGGCTAGCTGTTCCGGTCAGCACTCTGGCAGCTGCGTTCTGCACTAGCTGCAACTTCCGAACCGTCTTCAAGGGCAGCCCTATGTAGAGCGCATTACAGTAGCCCAATCTAGAGGTTACCAGAGAATGGATAACTGTGGCCAAGTGATTTCTCTCCAGAAATGGCTTCAGTTGACGTACCAGCCGCAGTTGGGAGTAGGCACTCCTGGCCACGGCCTCCACCTGAGCTTCAAGCATTACCGCGGAGTCCAGGAGTACCCCCAGGTTATGCACCTGTCCCTTCCAGGGCATTGCAACCCCATCAAGAACAGGGTGTCTCCCAACTACCCGGACCCGAGACCCTGTGACACATAGCACCTCTGTCTTGTCTGGATTCAGCTTCAATTTATTGGCCCTCATCCAGCCCATTACTGCCTCCAGACACCTGTCAAGCACTTCAACCACCTCTCCTGATTCAGATGGCACAGAAAGATAGAGCTGGTTATCATCTGCGTATTGGTGACACTTCACTCCAAAACTTCTGATGACCTCTCCCAGCGGCTTCATATAGATGTTAAATAACATGGGAGATAAGATTGACCCCTGGGGAACCCTACAAGTGAGTTCCCAGGGTGTCAAATCGGTTTCTCCCACAGTCACTACTTGGAATCTGCTCTGGAGATAGGAGCGGAACCAATGCCACACAATGCCTCCCACTCCTAAACTCCGTAGTCTCTCCAGAAGGATACCATGGTCAATGGTATCAAAAACCGCTGAGAGGTCCAGGAGAACCAACAGAGTAGCATTCCCCCTGTCTCTCTCCCGGAGTAGGTCATCAATCAGGGCGACCAAGGCGGTTTCCGTGCCATGACCAGGCCTGAAGCCAGATTGAAATGGATCCAGATAATCAGCTTCTTCCAAGCATGCTTGCAGTTGAACAGCGACAGCCCTCTCGAGGACCTTGCCTAAAAAAGGTATGTTAGCCACCGGGCGATAGTTATTTAGATCTTCTGGGTCCAGGGAGGTCTTCTTCAGGAGAGGGTTGCACCACAGCCTGTTTCAGAGCCAGTGGGACCACCCTCTCCCTTAGAGAGGCATTCACCACCTCCTGCATCCACCCGGTCATGCCTTGTTGGCTAGCCTTTATCAGCCATGAAGGGCAGGGATCCAGAGAGCACGTCGTTGGCAGCACCCGCGCAAGCAGCTTGTCTGCATCCTCAGGCCGCAATATTTGAAACTGATCCAAATAAATTGGACCAGACAGTTCTCTGGACACCTCATTTGAACTATGTCTGATCGTGACATCTACTCCCCTATGAATCTGAACGACTTTGTCCTCGAAGTGCTTCGCAAATTTGTCACAGCAGATATTTGCTCCTGGCTTAAGTTTCTTTGAGCTAGGTTTTATAAGACCATTTACTACTCTGAAAAGCTCTGCTGGACGGCTACTTGAGGACGCAATGGTGGCGAAGAAAAATGGATGCGGATTCACAGCGCAAAACCACTAAATATGTGGTGTGCTAAAAACACCCATTAAGCACGCATTAAGGACAGATAGGTGCAGACGCAGCTACCGGAAGTGTGCTTAATTTCCCCCGCTAATGTAGATGCTCCGGCAGCAAACCGGTTTTGCCACCGAAATCCGCTTTAAAAACAGGCTCGCTGTGCAGACACCCCTCACCGGAAGTGTCCTACATAGCGACCTGTGTGCGGAGGCGACATTGGAATGTGTGCTTAATGGGTGTTAAAGGGCCTGTGCGGAAGCACCCATACTGTTGTTTCTAGTCCTCCCATCTTATGCAAAAGAGAATAGGGATGATCCCTCTGCACTGCGACTGTCCTTCAGATACTTAAAGATTGTTATCAAGTCTCCTCTCAGTCTTCTCTTCTGTAGGCTAAACATTCCTAGATCCTTCAACCTTTCCTTGTAGGACATGGATTCCAGACTAATAACCATTTTGGTTGCCCTCCTTTGGACTTGCTCTAGTTTGTCAGTGTCTTTTTTTAAATTGGGATGCCCAGAATTGTTAATCTAAAGAAACCACTCCCTCTTGATAGGCATATACACAATTGTGTATATGGGGATTCAAGGGCAACCAAGAGGAAAAGCTAAAGAACAACCCAGGATTTATAAATGAAAAACAATAATGATCAGCAGGACTGACCAACTCCAAAAGGCAAACCAGAGAACAGGACCATAGAAGTAAGTAGGATTTGCATGGTGCACAATGGGCAGTTTTGCAATTACCTAACTGGAGCAGTTCTATTAGACCAGCCCAGGCTGTCCATTTCTAACCCATTGGTGTCATTCACATTGCAAGGGCTACAGTATCACTGTTCTGACCCAGCAGCACCAGCAGTGTGGATGGTCCATTCCTTGTGATCCATCCTTCCATCAGAAATCCCACCTGTATTCATGCATGATTGGGTGGTGCACACTTCACTTCTATTTTGTGTCCACTGTGCAAGGGCAGGGCTGAGCAGGGTCCAGATCTGGCTTTGCAGGGTTTAGACCTAGCATTCCAGGATTCAGACTTAGGCTGTGTTCCAACCTACCGCGAATCTGGAGCGAACCCAATTACTCCGATCCAGCGCAATCCAGGTTCTGGTGCAGGTTTGAGTTTCCGGCAGGGAACAGCAGCAAGTGTGCATTGGGCTTTTCCCACACCGGACCCACAAGTGTGCATAAGCGCATCAATGGAGAGCATGGCACGGCGGCTTTTCTCAAAGGAGAGGGGACAGGAGCCACCACCGCCATGCCACTGCCACTGCTCCTCTTCACCTGCCCACCAGATTTTAGTGCCAGGACTAAAGGCACTGTTCTGACATGCAATCAGAGGTGAATGGGCAAAGAGGAGAAAGAGGAAAGGGGTGCCGGGCTCGCTGCCATGACTGCAGCTTGGCTGAATATTGGGGGGACACCCAGGTAACATCAAGCCTGGGTGTCAAGGCTTGATGTTGCCTGGGTCCCCCCTCCCTCTACTCGGCCAAGCTGCAGCTCATGGTGGCAAGCCTGATGCCCATTTCCTCCTTTTCCTCTTTGCCCACCCACCTCTGATCACACGTCTGGTAGGCAGGTGAAGAGGAGCGGCGGCTGTAATGTGAATCCAGCAAGAAAACTCCTGTTTCACCAGACATTTATTTTCCACGGATTTCCTCTGGAAAATCCGGGGAAAATGAAGTGGAATGGAAATGGGGCTTACCAGATTCGGATTACTGGGCGATGTAATGGGGACAGTGAGAGGCAAATTTGCACTCAACCCATATTTTAGGGCCTTTGGGAACACGGCCTTAATATTTCAAGATCTGGACCTAGCATCATAGGTTCTGGATCTAGTGGTTCAATCCCAGAAGCAGATCTGTGAGATCCCTTGCCCTTGCCACACCAGAAGTGCTGCTACCACCAGAATGCTTCTGCACTTTTTAACCATTCCACAGATGGACCAAAACAGGGAGTTCTCAGGGCACTTTTGGAACACACATGCAGGAGATGCAGTCTAGGGATCCACTTCTTTTGGTATGCTGGGTAAATACAAAGATGAGTGGTTTCTGGGGCTACTTTCTGTGCCTCTGAAATGGCTCTGGTCAGAAGTTTGACAATAGTGTTGCCGTAAGCAGAGGTGTCTACAAACAGTACTCTTTTCACTTTGAGGATCAGAGCAAAGACACTGTCCCTCAAAGAAGGATCCTCCCCAAGCCAGAAATGCAATAGCTTTAAAATCTCAGCTGGATTTTATTGCTAAAGCAATGCAAAAGCGAGCAAGTGATGCCTCTCAGAGATGGCCACTCATTAAAGGCACAGTGTTTGCCAGTCACCCCAGTCTTAGCACTGCCTTCCACAGAGGAAAGGCTATGAGAAAATTTGCAAAACATTTAAGATCCTTTGATCCATTTAAGATCCTTTAATCCATAGCCTGCATTATCTTGTGGCCACCAGACCGCTATCCTGAGATAATATTCCAGAATAAAGCCAAGTGCAGAAAGGGTCAAGGTTTCTGATCACAGTGTCCTTCTGCCTTCATCTTTGCCTGTCCCTGATCCATGCACCACATCTGTGATTAAAAGTCAGCAAATTCTGTGGTTTTTTAAAGCATTGGTTGCTGTTGGTGGATTCTTTTTTGTTTTTGTTTTGTTTTTTTAGTGGAAGGCAGACTGAAATTCATGACTTCTCTTGTGGTAGAAGCATCTTGGGTCACTTTCATCTCAGCTTGCTCAGAAATCAAATTATAAGTTGTTTTTACCTTGTCTATCTTACCAGCCAAATATCGATTTCAGGAAGGCTGATCTCTTGAGAGGTCAGGAACAAAGCAAGTGAACAGCGAGATTTTCTTTCCCCTTTTTAATCTATTGAACCTAATAACTAAATTGCTGCAAGAGCTTTCCTGGACACACATCTCAGATGTTCTCACGTACAGGATCTTTAAAATGAAAGGTTTGGTTTTACAAACACACCAGGGTCAGCTGGTCCTCAAGGACTATGGAATGGAAATAACCAGGTCAAGGGAGCAAAAGAAACTATTAATTTACAGTGACAAATCAGTAGTGGGAATTAGGTCCCTTCCAGACTAGTGGGGAAAAATCCACAGTTAAAAATTGCATCTTACCTAGCTGTGAAGTGATGACTTGTTGCCTTCACCCAAAATGCAGGTCCACAGCTTCCTCCTCGGCAGCTGTGAGACTTCTGTGGCATGCACATTGAGGTGTGCATCACATGGGATGGAGCAGCCAATGGGATGGGGCAATCCAGACTGGTGGGAAACTTTGAATTTACCTGATACTGTGGAGCGAGTGCTCATTGTTCCACAGTAGGTAAATTCAAAGTAACAGTGGCATAATGTGCCTCCGCTATGAAGCTTATGTGAGCTTCACTGCTTCACCCCCATGCCTCTGAGGGCTAGGAACAAAGGTTCCTAGCCTCAGGGCCTCTGGGGAGTGTTTTTCAGTGACACACAGTGGCATGCCACTGAAATGTGACCCTTGGTATTTATTTTATTATTTATTTATTTACATTTCTATCCCGCCCATACCCGAAGGTCTCTGGGAGGGTTACAATAGGTTAAAATAGATGAAAACAAGATACAAATTAAGAACAGGTACAGATTAAAATGAAATACAAATAAAACAAGATGCACACTTAAAAACACCTTAAAATTCAACAAATTGGTAGTCCTGAATCAGGTCCACTGGTTCACTGGCAAACCTGATTAAACAGGTCTACCAATGATTCAGATTAAAGCCTCTCTAATCAGGATCATTCTCTGTCTAACAGAGACAAGAGTGGACCAGTGGTGGGGCTGGAGGTATGTATTCCCTTATAGATCTGGATTAATGTGCAGATCTGTGTGGCCTAGATCAGCACTCTGCAGACCCTTTGTCCACATTAAGGGTCCATAAAGAAAGGGCCAGAAATCCAGCAAGGGTGAAGGATTTTCTACAATAGGAGAAAGAGATTTAACAGCCAATAAGAGAGTGTTGGAGCTCAGCTCAGCTAGAAAGACTGAGCTCTTGGGACTTAAGGCAAAGATTAAAAAGGAAGGGGGGAAGAAAATTTTACCTCTCCTGGCATAGACTGAGTCAGCTCTCATACAGAAAAGGCTTCTTAGCTCAGGCCAGGTCAAGGATGAGGCCTGGATCAGGAGATGTTCTAGTACTTTAGCAGCTTCTCACCACAAGAGTTGCTCCAGACCAGTGATGGCGAACCTTTTGAGCTTGGTGTGTCAAAATTCACAAGAAAACCTAGCTTCACTCTGGTACTGTGTCACTTCTAGAAATATCCATAATTTTGTGATATTTGTGGCTCTAGTAAAAAAGTTATATTTTTGATATATGTATTCTATTAAAAGCAAAAACAAATAATTCTTTACATTAGTGACTTTTGTTGCTAAATCTTCAGTTGAAAGTTGGTATTTCGTACACTTCAAGAACAAGCAAGCACTACACGCCCAGGTGCCAGAGTGACCATGTGTGTCACCCAAAAGGGCTTGGCGTGTCACCTGTGACACGCGTGTCATAGGTTGGCCATCACCGCTCCAGACCCACCTTGGCTCATGGTTCAGGAAGCACACGGGGGGAAGCGGGCCCAGAAAACCTGGGGATAATCAGCTCAAAAATATCCCCTTTAAGAAGCTAAACAGGATGATATAATTAGCAGACTGAAGCACTGAAGTTCACCTATACCTTTTCCAGATGCCACAGCAGACACCGAGACTGGGTCACCAACAGGAAAGCTCAAAGGCCCCTCAGAAGTAGTCAGATCACCCCTCACCTCAAAACAGTGATTTCAGTTGTAAAGTTCAGCCCCCAAACACACATAGAAGTAGCATTTAATTTCCTGGTGGAACACAAAAAGTACACATATGTAATTCGGTCCTCTGGCATGGAGCGCACAGCAACAAACAGCATCCGGTCTTCTGGTATGCCACACATGCACTCATCCGAGACCTCCTACTTTTATACCCAACTATGGGCAGCGGCTCCTTCCTCCACCTCCTCCTTGTCCACCCAGGTGACCGCAAGCCCAGTGGCAGACTGGTAGGAATGCACAGAGAGGCTCCTGCCACCGCAGGAAGGCTTGGGTGACTGGAAGGCTTGGGCAGCAGGGCCGCCCAGAGGGCTACTAGCCATCCCCAGCCTCATGGCAGCGGCCACCTTCCCCTTCGCCATGCTGCCACTACTGCCACCACCCACACTGCCGCAGCCGCCACAGCAGCTGCAGCACACACACCCCTGCTGCCCCATTCCCCATAGGCCCATCCCCTGCCCCAGCCCAGTATGGTCAATACCAATTCCCGTCACCACTGCCTCTCCTCCTCCCCATCCAGTAACACCAAGGGGCCTCGTCTGGCACCCTAATACAGTTCAAAGAGGTTCCATTCCTCCACCATCTCACTGTCAATGAAAATAAAGAGCAAGGACAGATGCATGCCATCCAAAGTGAGTGGGAACGGCTACATTTGGATTAATCTTCAGGGCACCCTATCCGGATTAAAAATAGTTCGAATAGCACTATGAAAATAATCCAAACAGGACTAAAAAAGTCAAGTGGGAATGGGGCCTCTGCCTGCCTGCCTGCCTGTCACTCTTCATCCAAGGTTCTCAGGATATTTTTAGAGATTACCTAAAAATGAGATTGGAGAAGATGAGTGACAGAGAAACTTTCTGCATTCGGACTAATTTTGGATTACAGTATATCCCAGAATAGGGACCTGCCATCTGCATACCAGTGTAGACTATAGCAGGCCCTGCCTGAAGGCTCCTGCAGTCTCGGCTGGCCTGCGGATAGCAGGTCCTTTCTGAATGGTGTAAATCTGGAATAAGGCCCAGTGCAGAAAGGGCCATAGTAGTCTGGATGTAACTACTTGCTGAACCATTTAGTATTACTGCTGTTCTTTCTGCAAATCTGTGGGCCTTTTCACACTTTGAAGACAGGAATGATCAGGCATGCTCCGGTAAGGAGCATAAGCACAACGTGGAGTCACTTCTGTCCCTGAGCAGCTCCCAGCATGCATAACCATTCACATCATATACTAAGAGTGCCAACCTCTGCACCTACTTCTGCTCTTCCTGGCGGGCATGGCTATTCCTACAGTAAGGCACACACTCCCAGACAGAAGTGTCCACAGTTCAGCAATGCTAAGGTAAGAACCAGGTAGTCTTGGGATGGGGTTGGCCTCCATCCTAGATCTTAATGTCAATGGGATAGTGACTCACAAAAGTTAAGTGCGGACATGTCAGGCTCCATATAGGATTTAGAGGCCATTGTTGGCAGCTCTTTCCAGATGAGGAGTACTTACGTTTTCTAAGTAGCCAAAAGACATTTCATGCTTTTTTTAGTCTTAAAATTCCTAACATATAATTTTATTTCTGCTAGTCAAGCTGGAATTATGGTCTTCTCATATCTGTATTCCTTTTACCTTCCAGTACGTGCAAGGTCTCAAGAAGAACAGCAGTTTAGCATGAATTGCTTTCTCCAATTCACACCTGGGGTAGGGGACATCAGTCACATTCAAGAAATGCCGCCTATAAAAGTGCCACTTTGCACAGCAGGACTTTGCAGAATGGTGTAGAAAACACGCCACACATAAAATAACACACACACACAAAGACAGTCAGAAACACATGTGCACACCCAATTCTGTTGCAAGCAGAAATTTGTCATTTCATTTTATTTCTAATTGGAAATGAGATATTTAGAGTAGGGGTGTGCAGTTTTTGGGATTCGATTCGAATCAAATACCCAAAACTTTCATTCGATTCAGATGTTTAAAATTTGAATTTAACCAAATTGAATTCTTATTTACCAAATTCAAATCTGTTCATTCGAATTTTTTATCCGAATTTGCACTTATGAATGTCAACAACATTCGTAGATGCCCATACTCATATTCCCTGAGTCCGTACATATCCGTATGCATCCTGTAGTTGTCCCATATGCAACCCATTTTCATCCCGTATGGATCTGTACAAATGCGTACGGATGCAGGAAAGATGCGAATCTTCAAGTATGCATCGTGTAGAAACCCGTACACATACCGATGTCCAAATAATCCAAACAAATAGATTCAAAATTCAAATCAAATCTTTAAATTCAAATTTAAGGACCTTTGATTCAAATTTGAATGTCGAAATTCAGTCAATTTGATCAAATTTAAAAGGCGTTCAAGTATTTGTGACCATCTCTAATTTAGATATAATTTTTAGGATAGGGCTGGGAACATGGATTTCTCTGCCCATGACCTCCAGTACTAATTAAGATGATGGAATGGACGCATTGTTTATCCCTGGTGTGGAAAAATTAAATGGCATGTACAGACACTGTGGAGGAAAGACAGCCTATCAGTATACTGGGATTTGATTTATCTGATACTGTAATAGATATTAGGAAAATGATATCCTAGAATCTAGTCCACACTGTCTTCAGTTTCTGATGTCAAATTACAAAAACAATCTTATGCACGTTTCCCCAATAATAATTGGGAGAATACTATATAATAATAATTGATGATATGATGATGTTGATGACCATGCATGGAAATAATAACTGTTGGCAATTTATATAGTCTAAATATATAAGAATGAAATGTATGAAATGTCCAGGGTCTTTACAAGAAGGGGAAGGTGGCAGTACAGGTTTAAAGGCATCACTCACACCATCTTTACCTCCTTCTGAGTTCTATCTGAACTCAAGTGACCTGGTAGCCAGGAGGGGGTCCTGTGCAGGGCCTGGGATAACATCATTGCATGGCCCACAGAGAACGCCAATATCCCTGACATTCTCTTGGGTTCTGCTGCCCAAACTGAACTGGGCATGGAAACATTTTTTTCAGCATGACAGAACAGAGAGAAATGCCAGGTATACTGTCACCTCTGAGGGTCACATGGTGATGCCATGGCTCCAATCCCTCCCAGCTGCAAGGCCAGCTGGGAGATAGAATTCAGTAGAAAGAAGAGCCACTAAGTAGAGCATTGACTGACTGACCGACCGACCGACTGACCGAATGACATTTCTAGCTCCTCCCATGCCAAAAGTCTCAGAGTAGATTACAACTTTAAACTTTGGCATAGGCATGCAATGGTTATATCAATAAAATAGGCTCCCTTGGCATTGATACAGTCACTATCCATCTATTACAGAAGGCAGTACAGCTGTGAACCACACACAACTGGTCATCCTAGGTCCTTGGGAAGGATTTGAATGTCCAGGGTACCCAAACAGTTATAAAGACCTATTAGATTGTGTGACAATGGTGATGGTAATATCCTTATTTCTTCAGAACCATGTTCAGATATGTTTTAGTAACGTTACTGCTAAACGTCTTTGGTATTTCAACCACAGCAATCCCAGCTTTCAGAACTATTTAATTCTTGGAGTGCTTCCAGAACTTACAGGATGTGAGCAATCATGTCTGAGTATTACATCCTGCAAGGATATTGTGAATTTTAATAATCTTTATAGTTTTAAGTATGAAAGGCATTTCATGAATTAATATCTCTGCATGTGATTTCAAAGTTGTTCTGCACATGACATGCTGTGAAATCCTAGAGTGTTGATGGTAACAATTAAAATGCAATTTGCTGGAAGAAAAACTGCCACTTTTTATGTTCTTTGTGAAAAACACCAGACTGAGCTGATCAGACTGTTTTCTTGAAGAGATCTATTAAAATGATGTACTTAGTTTCTGGGCTATAAACTGCAGTTAGCTCATCTTAGAATGGTTGCACATGACTGAAAATGGAATCTGGTCAGATTTCCTTCCTACTTACAAAATTTCATGTATTTATAAATGAGGTAAACCTAGTCAGGCTGACCCCTGGTGACCTCATCCATGGCATTTTCTTAGCAAATGCAGAGCTGCTTGTTAGGTCATTCCCATACACAAATATACTTTCTAGCATAATTTTTTTGGGGAAAAACCCACTCTTAATGTCCTTTTCTGCACAGACCCTTAATCCAGATTAAGGGCTCATGTAGTATGCATCTAGACCTCCAGCTCCCCACATTACTGCAGCACAGGTTTTTACTCAGCACCAAATCTATTCCACTGGGCGAGTAGGGGGAACTGAGTTTCTGGTGGTAGATGTTTTGCTCATCAGGAAAGTAGATAGCTGGGTGGAGGAAAGCCATGCTGATTGCACCAGAAGTAACTTGCAAAAGTTCCAGGTGCTAGTTTCTCAAGAGCTTCTATATCTCCGATGAGCACTGACAAAGAACTGAGGTTTAAGAGCATTTTTAAAATGATAGCTAGAAGAACTATTCTGTACTCGATGACAGAACTATACTAAGGGACTGCTTTGGTAGAGACATGTATCTCTACAGGCACCCACACTAACCTATATGGAAACATAGGCAAATTATACCTATTTACTGTCCATGTTGATTTTTTCAGAACTTAGACTAATATGAAACTGCCAATATATGCATGTGTTCTTTTCAAGATGTGTAATGATTTGTTTAACCTTCTTTCTAGCATCTGATTTTATTTCAGATGTCACAATGATTACAATGTACTATCTTTGCAAATAGCACTGCTGGCAAACATGGTTGATATGAAATTAGAGGTCACTTAGGTCCTGCTTGCGGAACGAAAAACATCAGTGCTAATTTGCCCTGAAATGTCATCATTCTTCTGCCTATGCCATTCATTAATATTTATTGCAGGCGGGGGAGGGAATAAACAGATGAAGGTTTGAATGGTGATTTCAGAGGCACAAAAATAATTAATCCAGAGGCGTTTTTGCACTAAGGCGAAGACGCCTCGGAACGCTTCCCCCCGAACGGGTTGAGAACACTTTCCCGTTCACACAAGGGCAGGTAAGGAACACTTTGAGAGCAGTTCCCTTACCTGCCAGTGCGAACGGGAAAGTGTTCTCAACCCGTTCGGGGAGGAAGACCCTCCCCCAGGCTGCTCCCATTGGCTCCTATGGAGCCAGGGTGGGCAGCCAGCTGCCTTCTGTCCCTGGGTTCCTGCTCATTCCCGAACCCCAGATCGGGCTCCGGGGGTGGGCAGGAACCCCAGCCAAAAGCCCCCTACCCATCCCAAGGGTCTTACCTTCTCCTGCAGGCTCCATTCTGTGTAGAAAGGCCGGGCCGTTCTGAGCACGCTCGAGGGGGCGGCTCCTCATTGGCTGGGCACCCGCACATGCTCAGATGGGCAATAGAAGCCAGCCAATGAGGGGCCGCCCCCTCGAGCGTGCTCAGAACGGTCCAGCCTTTCTACACAGAATGGAGCCTGCAAGAAAAGGCAAGACCCTTGGGATGGGTAGGGGGCTTTTGGCTGGGGTTCCTGCCCACCCCCGGAGCCTGATCTGGGGTTCAGGAGTGAGCAGGAACCCAGAGACAGAAGGCAGCTGGCTGCCCACACTGGCTCCATAGGAGCCAATGGGAGCAGCCCGGGGGAGGGGCCGAGCTGTCACAGGGAGAGAGCATGTGAATGCTTTCTCTCTGGGATGGGTCGGAATGCGCCGAGACAGTTTCAGAGCACTTTTTAGTGCTCTGAAACTCGAACGCATGGAGGGCACGTCGGGACGCTTGCGGGCGGCTGGGAATGGATCCCGCCGCCCACAAGAGCGAATGCTGCGTCCCAACGTGCCCTCCATGCATTCGAAAAACCCCTGTGTGAAAAGGCTCCAGGTCAGGGTTCCTACACCTTTAGTAGCTATACAGAAAAGGAAATTTCAGCAGTTGGTGAGTCCATGCCAGGTTAAACGTAATTCTTTATGCGATTCTTTATGGCAAACATATCCAGGAAAGTTCATGCACAGCCTCTTTTTACCAATCCATTTGACAAAAGTTCTCCCTTTTGTGCTACAATTTTGCACAAGCCGAGACCAGAGCAATAAGAGCTTTAAGACCCAAGTGGGGGTTAGGATCTGGGCCCTATGTGCTGTGATTAGGTTCTGACCTGGATCATACATGGTAATTTTTGGTTGTAAGTCAAATGTCTTTCAGGAGTTAACTTTTTATTTCACCCTTTTTCTTGACTTCAGTGTGGAGGAGATCTCTTATATCAGATGTAGGCTTCCTGTAAAACTACAATATTGAACCATTGTTTGGCCCTTTCTGCACTTACTTGTTAATCTGGATCAAGGAGTTACTAAGAATATGGGATCTGCGTGGCAACCCAGATGGAGTCACTAAGAACACATCATCTGCGTGGGGGTAGAGTATATCTGGATCAGAAATGTGGTCAACATCTGTGCTAGCATTCATCAGCATGTATTTGCTGTTCTAACGCCCATTCAATGCAGATGTCTCTGTCTGTGGTTGATCCAGATTTAACTAATCTGGATCTAGCTAATACAGATCTAGTTAATACAGATTAACTGAGGTAAGTGCAGAAAGAGCCTTGGTGTGAGTGAAAATTCAACATGGTTTATGTGTATTTCTTCTCAATGTCAGCCATGTACTTCATTTTGTACACTTCTGCTGTCACATTTTTGCTGATGGACAACATGGATGATGTTCTACTAGCATATCCAAGGATCTGACATCTTTGCTTCTCACATATTTATGGTCCTTTAACTGACATGTAGCATTGGCTTCCTTAATTCCAGAATTAGTGTGTCAGTTTAAACAATGTATTTCTGGCATTACGTCAGCCCCAGCTTAGCAGTTTTTCAAAACAGAGGCTTGCAGGAATAATTAAATGATATTTCAGTTATGTTGCTTTCAAGACCTGCATTTCAAATTATGCTGGGTGCAATAAAGCAAGACTATGGTTCACATGATGTCAAAAGGATGAGCATAACTAGGATTTCAGCATTTCCAAATGGACATAAAAATGCATTTAAAAAAAACCTAGCACATGGAAAAATGATCTCCAGAGCAATATGAATTTTGAATCAGTTGTCAGCAATATCTTCTTCATTAACTGCATCTTGTTTTCTACATACCTATTCCAAGAATATGCTCGAAAAATTATATAGCTTTTTATCCCACCCACTCCTCACCCAGGCCAACTGTGATGAGCATTTTGCAGCCTGCTTTTATTGTGTCTATAATTGGCAAGATATGTGCTAATCATGTACCCAATCTAATTAGTTCTTAACTATTCAGTTTAAAATTGAGTTTATTATTGACCCAGATATTATATTCCATCTTTCAAGGACACAACAACAGTTCCCCCTCCCTCTTCCAACTGCCACCAAAAATCTATGGACCATCTTCCCTGCAGGGAGAGAAGAAAAGACAGCAGGTTGGATTGCTCTGCCAACCTGCTCCCAGCAGTGTAGGTCTGCCACCCCTGCTCGGACGGCAAACCTCAGTGGGGGAGGCATTCTGGAGCATGTTGACCCTTCTAATCTCTCTAGGCAAAACAAGTACCATGCCTGTGGGGGCTGTTTTCATGCTTGGATAGCAAACCTCAGCATAGGAAGCGTCCTTTGGCATGCGACCCTTCTAATCTTTCTGGGGCATAAGCAGTCACCTGTCTGAAGGACAGGGTTTACACAAGCTGTTCACGAGGACACCACGTGCCAGCTCAGCCGGCATCTGAATGCTTTCTCTTTCTAACCAATGATCTATCCAGTTTTTACCATAACAATGTATCCTGTGCAAAGGGAATATAAGCTATTGTGAAACCTAGTAAAGCACAGCAATTCACCTCTATTCTCGCCTCCATGTCAGTCATTACAACACAGCAATGGCTCTTCCCTCCTCCAGCTACCACCAGAAAGCAGTGACCATCTTGCCTGAGAGAAATGGAGAAGAGACAGAAGGCTGAGAATCTTTACCTGGGGGTGATGGTTCTGCTCCCCAGAAGGAACCAGCAGAAGCATGACCAATACCATCTGAGAGGGTGTGATGTCAAGGCCCCAAGAGCAGTGTGGTGTGGGAGCACTTTTTGCTCTACCCTAATGCTAGGCTGGGCCAGAAAGTGGAAGGAAGAGTTCCTTCTTCCAGTGCACATACCACTTCCAGTGGCAGGACTTCCCCTGTGACCAGGCTCAGCAGTGCATTTTCAGAGTCAACACATGAAGAGCATGGATGACATGATAACACAGGAGAAAAGTATATGCCCTATATGAATGTCCCAAGTTTTGAGTTGGAGGATCTTCCACAGTCTCTGGCTGGAATAAGTAGGGCAGATTGTGATGATCCAGTTCTCTGTGCTAGTATATCTTGTAGTCATGGGATCTGATTCCACACTCCTCTGTGAAGCCAGCTGTCTGACCTTTAGCTAGTCACAGCTCTCTTTCTGACCTCTCACAGCCCCACCTACATCACTGGGTGTTTGTTGGGAGGAGAACAGAAAGCTTTGTCAGCCACTCTGAGTCCCCTTAAATGGATGAGAAAAACAGGGTAGAAAAGCCAACTCTCCTCCTCTTCCTTCTAAACTGTTTCAGGCAAACAGGGAAAAGATGTCAACTGGGGCTGGAAAAACTTATGGAAATGTAATTGGAATCCTTTCAAACCAATAAATTGTTGGGAGAGAAGATTACAAAGTCTCAGTTAGGGGAACAGATGAAAGATGCCAAAAGGGATATGCAGTCCCTAGGCAGTATCCCATTTGTTTTCAATGCCTGCAGCTAAACCATATTTGGTTTTGGCCAGACTTCTGTAGAAGGTTTTCCCCAGGGTTTCCCTAAAACAGTAAAATTGTATTACACAATCATGTTTGTTGAGCTGCTTACAGAAAAATGCATCTAATATTATACAAACTCACTCCTTCTGTACTTAAAAAAAACTGCATAAAAACCAGAATTTTTGCCCAGAATCCAGCAGATGTAGCTTCGCTTTGATTTTTTTTTCATCCAGAATAAACCAACTGATTTATTCAAAGAGCTGTAAAGTCTACTGACCAATTCATCAACCAGCTAAAAGCTGCCAACCAACAAGTCAGTGGAGACTTTTTTAATGCTGGCTGTTTCTTTTCATATTTCCTCTTTACGGTATTGGAAGTCATTCTGGGAGAACTGCTGGCAAAGTTACCCTTCTTCCCTTTTGATCACAACAAACATAACACATTTCAGCATTATTAATTGGATTTTATAGTTAGATTTTTTGCTGGAGAAGACTTTTGAGAAGCCCTTAGACTGCAAGGAGATTGAATAAGTCAGTACTAAAGGAAACCAACCCAGACGTTTCACTGGGGGGCCAGATCCTAAAGCTGAAGCTTCAATTATTTGTCCACATAATGAGAAGACAGGAGGCACTGGAAAATACCCTATACTGGAAAAGATGGAAGGCAAAAGGAGAAGGGGAGGATGAGATGGATAGATAGTAGACGTTTTCGCACGGGGCTGAACGGAACGCGGAAAAGACAGCTGCGGACACGTCATCCGCATTGCCCGCGCGCGGCTTGCGTTCCGACGTGTCCGCAGCTGTCTTTTCCGCGTTCGAAATGTAGAGCACTTTAAAGTGCTCTACATGCGTTCCAACACGGACGAGCCGCCCGCAGCCGTTCGGGAGGAGAAGCGTTCGCGCCTGCTTCTGTCTCCCGAACAGCTGCGGGCTCGCCTCCGACGCGGCGCGGCTTTGACAATCAGCTGTTTGTCAAACAGCTGATTGTCGATCTGCCTCCGCGGCTGTCTCCGCGCCCCTTGCCGGCGTTTGCCGGCTAAGACAGCTCCGGGCGCTTTCCCCTTTCGCACACAGACGCTCCGGAACGCGTTTACACGCGTTCTGGCGCGTCTGTGTGTGAACGGGGAAAGCGCCCGGAGCTGTCTTAAGCTTTCCGCCTGAATGCGTTCCGTTTCGAACGCGATGCAGTGCGGAAATGCCTAGTGTCTGGTTGCACTTCACTCACTGGAACTGTATAATGATACAATTTAATTGAGGCTAAGATGAAGCACGGATGGATCCATCCAGACTTCAAGGTTTGATGCAGTCCCCAGCTAGACCACCAGCACTTGAGATGTGCATGGCGCAGCCTAGACAGGCTGGATCTCAATGGTGATCAGCCCATGACATGTGATCAGCCCATGACATGTGGCTGTGCAGCCATAGCTGCACTGCCACACCAACTTGCAGCATTGAACCCAGAGGGGTGTGTGAATGTTCCTGACCGGGAGCTCACTAGTTCCTCCCAGACCTAGCGAAGATGAGGACAGCCTCAGTGAACTCCAAGATGAGGGTGGCAACATAGTGTGTGGATTGGCTTCCCCAGGAACAGCTGGAACCTCTTCTGCAAGGTACGCGCAAACAGGCCCATGGTATCACAAAAGCAACAAACATGAGCTTGGACAGGCTTCAAGAAATGGGAAGACAGGGAGGTCTGGCTTGCTGTGGTCCATGGGGTCATAAAGAGTTGGACGTGACTTAATGATTGGACGGTAGTTAGGCTGAGTCCTTAGGAAAGTTCCATGGGAATAAATGCCAGTTAACCTAGCAAGGCTTATTTCTGAGGAAGCATGAAAAGTAATTAACTTCCTAGAAATCAGCTTACTCCACTGATGAAATCCAATGGTGCTGTTCTGCTAACCCTTTGACCCTCTCTTCAGTTAAACACTCCACATTTGTCAGACACTCAAATATCCTCAAGGGAAGCATGATTGGTTGTATGCAGAGCTGAAAAAAGAAAGTTAAAATGAGAGAAAATCACTGTTACACCTCTTCTCAATCACCTGAGTTGTTCCTGCTGGGAATATGTGAACAAATCCTTGCTATTTTGATGTCCCTTTTATAATATCTAATAGCTCCACTGGCACTCCAGAACATTCAATGACTTCATCCACCCATCTTCTCAGTTGCTTTTTCTTCATTTCTCTCAATCTTGTCAAGCAAAATATTTCTTCTAACCTCACATTAGCTGAAATTGCACATTCAGAATAAATGATTTTCTACTTCATGATCACCAGTTCAAAGCAAGAAAGGTTCTATTTGATCCAGAATTTTTGTCCATATCCAAATACATAATTCAAGAGCAACTATCCCATTTCTCTCGCATTTTCTTAGTATCCAGCTTTCACAGCCATGCAACCCAACAGAGAAGACTGTTTCTTTAATCATTCTTAACTTGTGAGGGAATTGCCTTTACCCTTTATGGTCTTGTTAACCTTATTAGGCATCTTCTTCTTTGTTTTTGTTTTTCCTTAACTCTCCAGCATATTCTCCATTTATGTTTATTTGGCAGTCAAACACCATGTCCCCATGCAACTTTGGTCTAGTTCCGAACATGGGATCAGCAAGGTTCATCCCCATGTGTTTTGGATTTGGTCTGCAAAAAGTGTACCAAATCCCCACCCACCCAAACCGTGCTGGAAGGGTGCCAAATTTGATACCTGAAAAAAACAAGTCTCGGCACAGTTTGGGGGACCAGCACACATTGCTCAGTGAGCCGGGAACGCACATGGGGATGATTGCGGGCTAACAGGGAGGAGATTGGCACCCACGTCATTAGGAAGAAGAAGAGTTGAAGAGTTGGCTTTTCTACCCCACTTTTCTCACCCATTTAAGGGGACTCAAAGCAGCTGACAAAGCTTTTCTATTCTTCTCCCCACAACAGACACCCTGTGAGGTAGGTGGGGCTGTGAGAGCTCAGAAGAGAGCTGTAGCTTGCCCAAGGTCACCCAGCTGGCTTCATGGGGGAGGGCTGAATTGAACCCAGTATTCCCAGATAAGAGTCCGGCTCCCTAACTACTACACCAAACTGGCTCACTGGGAGGTCAGGTGTGCTTTGCTGTCCCTGCCCTTTCCATTGAAAATGACAGCCTCTGACTTCTTAAAATGCCAATCGCAAGGACAGGCTGGAGAACGGCTTGTTTTTTAAATTTTCTGCCATTTCCACGGAGGTAATTCCAACCCCATTTCAAGAATGCCAAGGCAGGCTGCATAATGGCTTGATTTTTGTTCCATTTGAAACCCCCGTTTCCCTGATCGGCAAGGCGATGATAAGTAAAGGCTTGATTTTCTGCCTTTTAGAGTTGACGGGCATTCTCGCGGTCCCCAGTGAAGTGGAGGTACGCATAACTGCTCAAGCGTCTACTGTCTCTAAACCTCGTAGCAGCTTTCGGTGTTTTAATTTTTTTAAAAAAATTACTATGAATGAAGTTTTATTTTAACTTGTTTCCATGCCTCCCACCCCAGTCCTGGCTGTCAGTGATGCTAAGGGAGGGGGGATGTGGCACAGGGGTGGGCTGACATCAATCTGGCTTCCATTGAGGAAAGAGGGGGTGGAGAGGAGGTGGCACTGCTCCCCCATACCAGGGTTTGGCATGGTTCTCATGGGGACGCCCCCATCAGCGCCCAACCCGTACCTGTCCTGCATTGCCAGGAATGTCATGGGGATGCCCAAGATGCATTACCAGTCCCATGCCTGGCCCATGCATGCCCAAAGAGTGCCCAAAGAGTGCCAAATGGTCAGCATGGGGACACAGCCAAAGTGAACACAACTATCTATCATCACTTCTTCCATGTCACTTCTAAATTCATCAAGCGATCAGGCTTATATTGACCCATTAATATTTAGCACTCATCTATATTCTGTCCTTTGCATTTCACTTTCCAAAATGAGCTTTTACTTTCTTTCTTTTTCCATATTTATATACTTCCTCCCATTGAAATAATAATCCCAGAGGAGTGTGCAAAGAAAACAACTCAAATCATACTAGTTATATAAAAACATAATTAGTCAAGTTTTCCCCAGATGCTTTTGCAGGGAGAGCAATGGAGACTCACAACCCTGGGGGATGGGGGAACTATGCTCCTTTCCTATGTAGTTGAGATGCCACCCATGCTAGCTAAGTGATTCCACATTCCTCTGCCTTTTTGAAAACTCACTTTCCTGTGACATCTCTATCCTTCTATGCAATTCCTTATGCAAAATTTTACTTGGGTGAGAAGCGAGTGCAAGGGTTGGTAATTTAAATATACCCTACATCTCTCATTATTAGTATAGGTATAAACATTGATCTTTTAGAACTTTGTGTCTTTCTCATAATTTTGTGCAATTAGATATCACCCAGCAGGGAGAGATTCCTTCTGCTCTTGCCCTTGCTAGCCAACACTTGTCTTTTCTCTGATCTTCTAAAAATGTCTCTCGTTTTTCCCTTCTTATCCAGTTTCTCCATTTGTTTAAATTCCTGACTGACACCTCTTTCCTCATCCTTCTTTCCTTGTTGTTGGAAGTCTGTATCAAGTCTCTGCACATTCTGCATGTTGCTGCAAGATCATCCTTCATCTTTCTCTGGCAATTTAATCTTTACTTCCTGCTGTTTGAGGAATTTTATTTCTGATCACTTCCATCTTCACAATGTCTCTTGTTTCTTCTCAGAGCATTTCAGTTTTCTCTTTTTGCACAAACTAAACCTCTTTCCTCTTTACCCTGGCCTTCAGCTGAGGGAACAACATCCTCTATCCATACAGGCACTGTCATTGTTTTAGTCAAATTTTAATTTGTTTTTATCGTAATATTATTGTAACCCCTCCTGAGACCTTCAGGTATAGGGTGGGATAGAAATATAAAAATAAATAAAGTGAACTTGTTTCTTCCATTGCTTTTGCATTTGAATGCTCATGTATACATGAAAGTGTGCCCAGAAAGACAAAAATGGCATCAATGAATTGCTTCTGATTATTTGATTTTGATCAGCTGAGGTCTTGGATTCCAAGCTATCTTCACCCTTCTCCAACACTGTGGGTTTCACTTGGCAGGTGTTGCCGGCAGTCATAATAACATTTAGCTTGAACTGGTGCTTTAGCTCCAAACTGGAAGAACAATATTCACTGTGGTGGAATGAACAAAACCTATTTTGAGGGACAGAGGAGCTCAGATCCAAATCTCCTTTCAGCCACCATATTGCATTGTCTTTCACTGTTGTCTGTCAGCCTCACTTGCTTCACATGTAATAAATGAGAGATGGTAAATAACTATTATGAATCCACTGAAAAATGTTGATCGTTGATCATCAAGAGCAATATGAACAGGGAAAGAAAATAACATAGAACTGTTCCTGAATTGTGCTGTGGTGGAGATTCTACTTGTCTTTTAAAGGAAAACACAGATCTGCATTGATTAACAGTGTGCCCTGACAAATGACTGTTACCAATGGAAAACATTGTGCTGTATTCTCTCTCTCTCTCTCTCTCTCTCTCTCTCTCTCTCTCTCTCAGAGCCTGTTTGGACTTTCTTCCCTGGGACACTGTCCCAAGGAAGTGAAGATCTGGAATGCTTTGGGTGTTCACATTCCAAACACCCAACTCACCTCAACCTCAGGGATGTCTAAGGGTGCTTCCGCAGAGTCCCTTATAAAGACACATACAGGACACATTAAGACTTACCTTCTGCCCTGGAGGCCAGATCCAGGACTCTTTGCGGTGGCCACCTCCGCACTCCTGCAGGTGAGACCCATTCTTAATGGGGTCTTACCGCCAAAGGATCCGGCCTCTGGGAAGACCTCAAAAATTAGGTCTTCCATCTGGGCTCTCACTTCAATCTAGTCAGAAGCAGAATGCTTCCGCACATGGAGAGGTGAGGGGACAGCTTTGCTGGTGGCCACTATCTTGGGAAGGGCGGAAGGAGGCCAGTCTGCCTTCTTCCGCCCTTCCAAGACATGCCACGCTCCGCCGTAAATGCGTGGTGACTGGCAGCTGTATGCTCCAGTCCTGCGGCTCCACGGGAGGCCAGATCCCCTTTGGAATGGGTGCTGCAGCCCCTGCACAGCACCCAGGGGATCCAGCCAGCCCGATCCAGCCTCCCCGCATGTGTGCAGATGTGCGGGAGGCCTCCGAGGATCCATCCCTATTTTGGACGGATCCTTGGGAGGCCGGATCCCCGGGAAATGGATTTTCTTAAATCTGTTTCTCGGCGGTAGGTGCAGAAGCACCCTAAGAGTCTTTTTAGTGTTAGGTGCCAGCAACCAGGTTCCATATTGGTTCAGGTATAACCCAACCTATCTGTACAAGTTTGGCTTGTTCCAAAATATTTCCCAATGCTACCACCACCTCATACATGCATCAAGATGCTGGAGCCTAGCTAGCCCTGTGCATGAAACAGGCAGCATTTCTGAGCATGCAATCTAGGATATCCTTGATTTCAATCTTTTACTTAGCATTCTCAATTTGGTTTCTAGGACCTCCTGCTTATCTTTCCCGATGTCTTTGGGACCATCATGCACCACAAGTACAGGCTCCTTTCCAGCACTGGCTACCAGCCTATGTAGATGTTCTATGATGACTGCAACATTTGTAGGTGGCAGGCAAGTCACCATGCAGTCAAAACTTTCTATATTTCTAATAATCGAATCCCTGGAAGAACATCCTCAGTGTTATTAAGGCAAATAGCTATTGCCATATTAGTGAAAGAATCATATAAACATTTGAAATACAAATGCTTATAAAGAAATAAATATTCTAGCATCTTCTAAAACCATCTGTGTTTTCAGCTATCACCGTAATTTATGGTAATGAACACCACAAGTTAATATAAGACATATGCTTCATGCCTGGTGCTTTCAAACTGAAAGTGGGCCTGTGGTGAATTAGCTTATTTTTACAGAAACAAGGCTAGATTATTTAGAAATACATAATCTGTGAAAATCTAAAATGCTTAATAGTTCAGGTGGGTATAATAGCGTGCAGTGAGGTCTTCTCTGTGTTGGTACCTATCTGAAGAAGAAGAAGAAGAAGAAGAAGAAGAAGAAGAAGAAGAATTGGCTTTTCTACCCTGCTTTTCTCGCCTATTTAAGGGGACTCAAAGTGGCTGACATGGTTTTCTATTCTCCCCACTAGAGACACCCTGTGAGGTAGGTGGGGCTGTGAGAGCTCAGAAGAGAGCTGTGACTAGCCCAAGGTCACCCAGCTGGCTTCATGGGAGAGGGCAGAATCAAACCCAGTATTCCAAGATAAGAGTCCGGCTCTTTAACCACTACACCAAACTGGCTCCAGTGAAGCACCTTCCCTTCTGCTATTTGTGTGTCATCCACAGTTATAGCTTTTCGATGCTTATTAAGATTTTAACATTTCATCCACTTATTTACTGTGTGAAAGCTTGTCTTTTACAACCAGTTTTTTAAATGTGCTTTTAACTGCTGATTTTTCTCTGTGTATTTTACCCTTGTTTTAAACCATTCTTGCTAACCAGTTAAAAGATTTTTAAATGAGGGGTGGTTCTGCCAACTGTAGCTGTGGGATGGAAAGGTCAGACTAAACTGAATTTAGAACAATTGTTTAAGTACTGAAAAATATAAATTTGATCTCCCTAGACAACAGTGATTGAAGTATATGGAAGAACAGCCTCAAAATATAGTCCAGAAGGACAGGAGTGCAGTGTTGTTTATTGTACATTTATTGGACAAATGCCCCAAACCAATAAGGAGGTGGAATTACGAAAGTGAATAGGTTATTTAGTAAAAGGTTTAATGGGTCTATATTTGGAAAGGAATAGGGATGTTCATGAATATTTGTAACATTTGTTACTCATACGAATTTGTCTGAATTAGAACATTCATACATGAATCAAATATTGTTAATATTTGTACAATGAATCAAATGTTAATATTCTTATGAATACAAATATTTCAGACATTTGTATGAACAGTTCAGACATTCACTAAACTGGGGAGGTGGGAAAGCGGGGTGCAATGGATCCAGATTGCATCCAACATGGATCGAGAGTGGATTAAAAGTAGATTCAGGTGGGATTTGATGCTTTCGGAGTGTGAATATGTTACAGATACGTATTGGATATGTGTGCATTCATTTTAAATACGTATTGGATACATATTCCTCCACATCGGATACATATTTGTTCATATCGGATATGTATTGGATATTTGTATGAATACATTTGTATTGAATAGAATCCTACCACATTTGAAGGGCATCTATTTGAACGAATGTGGATTTTCTAATATTTGGTTTGTCATGAATTGAATGTAAAAAAAAAACCCATTTGTGAACATCCCTAGAAAGGGGGGTATGTTTAACAGAAGGTTCATGTGTGCTTCCTTTGCTATGTTGTATTTTTGGTTTTGTTACAATAAAATTTCAATAATATCTTTTTTAATGAGAAGCAGCATATATATGTTTTACAGTAAATAAATAAATAAATAAATCCCGAGGCATTCTTGAAATCTGTACAATTTAAGCGATTCCTGGATTAAGGTTAAGATACCTTTAAGCAGTTAGAGACTTTCAGAATAAGATCTATCTATATTGTTGAAATCTTTATTGACTCTTCTCCACAATTGTTTTCACATCACTTCAGTTTTGGTCACCCCTATAACTGGCATGAAGAGGAAAACAAACCCCTAAGGATCTTTGTCAAATATTCTAACTAAGCTCTGGATGCTTTTAATTCTGTCCCTTCCCCAACAATTTTTACAATCTGATGCAAGGCTCTACTTAACCGTGTTCTGGGTGCCTTACATATTATTTGTCTACTTTGGAAAAAGGAGAGACTATATTTGTGCTCCCTCACTTTTAACTTCCAAGGAAAGAGAGAGTTTAAAATCCATTTGTTCAGTTTTTATCACTTCTGGCATTTCTTATTAAGACATTTTAGGTTTGTTGGATTCTTTTCCTTGTCAGCTGATGTCTGCAAACGTGTAACATCTGCTCTGGCAGACAATAGCTGTTTCTTTTTTTCTGGGTTGTAAAAAGATTCGCTTTACTGAATCATTTGAAAATGAGAAACAGGGAAGAATTTTGATTCCACCACTTACATGTCTGGCTTCCTGACAAGAACAGATTCTTTTTAAATTATTCAATTCTATATAGCAGCACACTTTCTGCATTAAAAAGAAAAAAGGAGGCATGGGTTCACATATTAAATCTTCCAGTCACACTGATCACAGCCACCATTCTTTAAACTGCTGAACACATGGAAATGCAGATATCTGTAGTCACTTGTATATCAGTACACTCACACACTTGTATACACACACATCCACAAAGAACCATAGGAGGAACTTAACATGTTCAGCAGCTCTGTGAAGACTTTGGGAGAAGCTGGCAGCACACAGTGGACAGAATTCAAAACTCAAGCTATGATCAAGATTCCAAAAGGCAAAAGTGCTAAAGGAAAACACACACTAAGGCTGTGGTCACACCTTACTGGATTAGTCCATTTTATTAAGAAACAGGACTCAAAATGCACTAACTCTGATCACTCCCAATACCAGTAATTCTTCTTTAGTTCATCCTTAGCTTCAGTCTCTGTGCTCTGTTCCTGTCCTGAGACTCCTTTACGAGAGCTTCTTAAATCTCTGCCCCTCTCCATCATCACAAGACTCTCTGCACTCTGATAGGATAAAAGTTATGTGACTCAACAGCCTGTAATCAGACACTTGGTGAAAGGGAAGGCAAATTCATGCAGCATCCATCCCCTATAGTACATTTCAGCCCTCTTTAGTAGGGATGTGCAAGAATATTCAAAACATACAAAATTTGATCGAATTCATTCAAATTCAGACATTCAAATTCAAATTGAATGTCTATATATTTGTTTTTTAGCATTTGAACAAATTTCAAATGCTTCTAATCATTCAAATGAGTTAATTGGACATTCATATGTGTATGGATATGTACGCATTACATACATATCTGTACGCATCTTATTCTTATCCGTACGCATTTGTACAAATATGTATGGGATGAAATGGGATGCATATGGGATAAAAACTGGATGTGTAGGGATGCATACGGACACATACAAATGTTGTCAATGTTTGTATCATCAAATACGAATTGATTATCCATACAAATAGATACGAATGTATTCAAATTGGTACGAACTTGAATACATTCATTTTTCTCTATTTCTTCAAATTCAAACATTCAAGTATTCGATTTGAATTGAATTGAATCCAGAAATTGCACTTGTGCCCACCCCTACTCTTTAGTCCTCTTCCCTGACCACTTCCCCTCTTTCCCACTATAAAATGGTTGTTGAATTAACACTTTATAACATCTTGAGACCTGTAAAACTCAGAGCTCAAGAAAGCATGACCAAAAGGAGGAAAGCCCACAAATAAAGTAGATTGGAATAAAAAAAGTGTGAGTGGTGGGGTCTGAAGTTGGACTGAAGATGGATTAAAGTGAAGGTATGACCACAGCCTAAGTAGGAACTCAAAAATACAGGTCAAAAGCTTGGCAAATGAGATAAACAACTTTCAGGACCCTGGACAAGACCCCACAAATGGTACCTCTGTTTCCAGGCCTAAGAAGAAAAGACAAAAGAGTAGGCAAACTGTTATGAATGTCAAGGAAGCCTGAATTAAGTGAATATACAGTAACTCAGGATGCCCACCACTGTTACTGAAAGAGATGAAAAGAGATGTTGTAACTCGTTGGGAAGAAAAGAGAATCTGAAATAACGTATGATGAGACTGGTCCTTGTACTAGAACATCTCAGAAGGGTACTGCCGAGAAGAAATGATCACCCTTGCTGGACCCATTAATACTACCTTCAAAGTATTTGCTGTGATCACTGAGGACTGCAAGAGGACACCAACAGCTCAGTGGTCAACTACTTCTCTTGCAACGGGCATCTCATCCCTTTGAGAAGTTGTGGTTTGTGCCAGCCAGTGTGATGCTCTCATTAGGAAAGGAGGCTGCAGGATCAATCAGATAAGGGAAAGCTCAGGAGCACCGGGGCAGAATGCTAGAGACTGTTCTAGTTTTTGATCTGTTTTCAAGGCCAATTTTAACATTGGACTTCCAAGTCCATCAACCAAAGTCTGTATTTCATAAGCATTTGGACTGAGCAAATTGTAAAGAGTACTAGGGATGTGAATGAAAATTCGCAGCATTCAAATTTCTGCCAGATTCGGACATTTGGATTCAAATTGAATGTTGGCACATTCGAAGATTGACATTTGAATTTGAATTGAATGTTTTGATACGTTTGTATGAATCATTGTATGGAATTTATATGCATGTGTATAGAGGATCCATATGCTATTTTTATGCATTCGCATGGGATCTGTATTCTGTTCGTATACATTCATATATAGATTACGCATGCTATTTGTGTGCATTCATACAGGATTCGTATGGGATCGAACATTCGTATCGAATATGAATCCTACCACATTTGAAAGGGATCTATTTGAACAAATACAAATTTTCTTGCATTTGATTCAATACAAATCCCAAATATATATATAAAAAAATCAGGCACAGTCCTAGGGAGTACACATTAGAAGTCAAATGTAAGCTAAGCAAATCATTCCCTATTAGCATTATTCCTGCTATTTTTCAAGTTCCTTCCATAGGAAAATTGTATTATTGTTGATATTGTTATTGTAATGACAATAACATTTCTTCTTTCTTTCTTTTTCTTTCTTTCTTTGCTTAGTCTTCAAAACAAATTTCAGATCTAAATGTTTACAGAAACAAAACAAAACTTGATACCTTTCATCTAGATCTAATAGCACATGAAACCATATTGGTAGCAGCTCACCAAAATAAAAATAAAAATCCAGACATCCACATTCATCCTGGAATAAAAGCACAGCCTTCTTAAAGCTATTTCTGGCTTTTAGGATTATTCTGAATAATATCATAATTGCCTTGCTTTGTAGCCTAGACAAATCCTATCTGTGTTCACCACCACCACCACTACTAGAGAAAAAGCACCTGCTTATCAGCTTTTCTGAAAGGGCAAAACAGAGTTTAATTGCTTTTAACCAGGAAATTAAAGTACCAGTAGCGCGTGTGCATTTTGACTTCCCTGCTGCAGGATGGCATTTGACCAAGGATACAACAAGGCCAAGTTGCTCCTGTTTTCATTGTTTATTAACATCTGGAGATGCTTATGAGGGCAGTATTTCTAATTACTGTGGTTTTAAAAAAAATGAACGTGCTATAAAGCCCTGCTGCTCAGTCACTGAAGCTAGAGATGCTAAATTCTCTGGTGGTCCGGTCTGAATTTATTGGTATCATTTCAAAACTGACCTGTGGGGTAAAGGCCTTGATGTTATTCTTCGTGGCTCTGATGCAGGAGAGTACCTGGGGCACTTTGGTGATCAAGGGTGATCACTCAGGAGGTTTTTAGGCACCAAGATCACTTTCCCTCAGTACCAAAGGCCACTGAATATATTAGATACTACACCATGTATGTATTTATAATAACCAGACATGTATAGTAATTGCATATGGAATCCAAGTTGGAAGCGGCAAGGGACCACTGGAACCCAGTAGTATCATTAGCCTATGAAGCCAATCATATTCATAGAGAACAATCAGAACAATGGACATTGTCTCAAGCAGTGCTGGGAAATCAAAATAACAAAAGAAACCTTCCTCACATCATTAAAACCTTCACTCGCCAATGGGCATGTAAGGAAATAAACAAAAAGGAACCATCTCCTTCCACATTCGTCAGAACTGAAAATGTGTTCCTGTGAAATTCAGAAAATGTTTGTATGCTGCTGAAAATAAATGCACAGTTCAGAAAACAAGCCTTCCTGAATTCCAGAAAATGCAAATTGTTTTACTGAGACGCCATAATTTGTACAAAATTTCAGAGAAGAAAGCAGGGGCAGACTTCATTATATTGTCATCATAGACTAGACTGGACTGAACGGTACAATCTGTATCTCTGCTGAGACAAAGAATGGGCATATCCAATACTATTTGTGTCTACAAGAAAATTAATCTCTCAGCAGATGGTTTTAGAGAAGAAGTAGCAATCTTTATATTCCCCGTGTCCAGCTGCATTTTTAGTCAGGGCAGCTGGCCTAAATGAGAAAAGTGGGCAGAGGTCCACAACACACAGTTGTTCACAGCTTGGATCTGCTCTACTTTTCTTTGTTTCCCTTTTGTATACTTCATTACAAGGTTTGGCTAATATATTCATAATCTCCTGCACTGAATGTGTTCAGTTTTCATGGGGATCCACATAAAATTATTGCCCTGAAATATCTCACTATCCATTAGCTATGCCTGTGGACTGGTAACTTCTAGGGATGTGCTGAATGGTTTTCTTTTTGTATTTGATTTGTATCAAATTGAATGTAAGAAAATTCATATTTGTTCGAATAGATCCCCTTCGAATGTAGTAGGATTCTATTTGATACGAATGTACTCATACAAATTCGTACAAATATCCGATACAAATGCATACGTATCCAATAAGTATCCGATACATATCCAGTAACATATCTGCTCTGAAAGCCTCAAATCCACCCTGAATCCACTTTGAATCTGCTCTCAGTCTATGTCGAATGTACTCTGGGTCCATTGCAGATGTGACTGGCGCAGCCGCTTTCCCACCTGCCCAGTTCATGAATGTTCTGAAACATTCGCGCAAATATGAATGCCAATGTACTAATGGTGTAACATTAGATTTGTCAACGAATGTCTGAAATTCGTATAACTATTGAATGTTATGAATATTCATGCACATCCCTAGTAACTTCATTTCCTTTTATCTGCCTTACCTTCCACCACATTAACTATGAATGGCAGCAGCAAGCACTGTTTTGAGCAAGATCTGTAGCTTCACAGCAGTGCAAGCAGCCGGAGAAGCAGAAGGTCCCCAGTTTAATTCCTAGCCTTTCCCAAGAAGTTGTTAATGGCAAACTGCTATGTATCTCTCCCAAGATACAAAGAGATGCCCGCAGAGATCCCTGTGAAGTTCACCAATGACTTGGTGTACCCAACAACCAGACTACTGTTTAGCGTTCTGTCAGTTTCACTAGCCTCAGGTAAGCCACAAAGTTTACGCGTGCCCAACTGAGCAAGTTGAGGATAGACAGAATGGTGCCTTTCTATTTAGGAAAAAGACAGCACTCTACACCACGTTCCACATAGTGCTCTGTAGAGTCTGTTCTCAGCAATCAGGCCAGGAATTGGGTGAGGCACTGTGGAGCATGTTGACAGCTGCCCAATGGAGTTGTATGTGTGTGTGTGTATTGTTGGGGGGGGTTTCTTGGGCAGTGGGACTTTCCAGTGTCTGGCAGAAGTTTGCAGCAAGAGCCAAGAAGGTGAGCAGTCCTAGGTCCTTTCTGCACTTGGCCTTATTCTGGAATATAACTCTGGATTGTGGTCTGCTGGCCGCAAGCTAACGCGGACTATGGCAGGCCTCACTTGGGCCTTTCCATAGTCTGCACTAGCATGCAGATAGCAAGTCCCTATTCTGGGATATATTCCAGAATAAGGCCAAGTGCAGAAAGGCCTCTGGTGTCTCATGCACTGAATGCAAGGTGGTAAAGTTTCCCACTCTTCTGGAAAGGCTTCTGCTTAGCTCTGATGCAGCTCTTGGAGGGTGCCTTCAGACATAACAAAAAGAATACCTCAGAGACACCTCAAAGAGACAGTATATGGCTCCTGTGTTTTCAACCCTTCTCTAATCCACCTTTGCTTGCACAGAATGTTCAGGAGAAGGGGACAGGGACAGACTGGTGTATGAAAAATCCTACCTCAGAGATTTCTTTAAGTTGCCTCAGAACTTCTTTTTTTTTTCTGTGTCTGATCACAGGCTGAGGCCAAAGGAGCCTTTCTGTGTGTTGAAGGCTGCCCATAGTAACCTAAAGTGACCCAGTTTGGTCCGGTGTTTAAGGAGCTGGACTCTTGTCTGGGAATACTGGGTTTGATTCTGCACTCCTCTGTGAAGTCAGCTGGGTGACCTTGGGCTAGTCACAGCTCTCTTCTGAGCTCTCACAGCCCCATCTACCTCACAGGGTGTCTGTAGTGGGGAGAAGAATAGAAAGCTTTGTCAGCCGCTTTGAGTACTTTTAAATGTGTGAGAAAAGCAGGGTAGAAAAGCCAACACCTCTCCTCTTCCTCCTCCTCCTCCAGCCAGGATACCTCTGGGGACTGAAAGTCAGCCTGGAACACCAGGCATGTACAGAGTATACAGCCAGGTATCCCAGCCTTTGAGCTGATGTCAAATAACATAGATTAATGTTAATTCCATTGACAACTGACATCCTCAGGAAACCACAAGAACCCCCTTTTTGGTGTTTGGAGTGGAAGATAAAGACACATCTGCAACAGGGAGGTGCAACTATTATACCACTAGGTGACCCAAAATCACTGTCTGAATGGTGCCAAATAGAAAGGACGGGAAGGAGCGTGAGTTTTTGGCCTTCACAATAAATGAAGGAAAAGCACACTTTTATAAACAGCTTTAAATATATTTAATCCAGTCCCCCTGTTATTTGTGTGATTATCTCATCATTATTAATAAAAAGAAAGCAGAAGTGACTGGCAGTTGTAACATAAATTAGTATTTTAGCCAGCGTAGGTTTGACGTTCGCTTCACAAATGGGACTGAAACGAGAACTACTTTTAAGCCTCTTGTGTGCAAGAAATAAACAATGCCATCAGAGCAGCTTCTGTGCGGCTCTGCTGTTAATGCCTTGCTGATTATACCTTGCTTTTGGGGAACCATGGGAAAAGTCATTTCATTTCAGAATGTCCATTGACTCACGTATAATTATAACTGTCTCTCACATGAGCCTGTTGGGAACTATAATTCATGCTTGCAGTGCACGGCCCTCAGAAACAATACGAAGGTCAATGTTAAAAATATTTTAATTTCACCAACTTTAAAAGCAATTTGACAAAGCTTTTAAAACACACCTATTAATATAGACTTCCTGTGAGGCTATTATCTATTGACCATGCTCCCCCTCCCCCCCCCCCGCCCCCCACTTCAATCAGATTTAGAGGGTTCGACTTTTTGAATATTTCACTCTACCAAAGATCAGATGTAGCATTTAGCAGAAAAGTGCTAGGGCAAAGTGCGAGATGTAACCATATATAAGACAAAATCCGATTCATAAAAGCATTTAGATAAAATTGTTATATTGCCAAGGACTCAGGGCCATATTCTCCACTCTTTTCTTTCAGGCCATATTCTTCTGATACAAACTGGGGCACCATCTTTATGAGCACCTAAGGGAACCTTTCAGGTATCCAAAAGCTTGGACCTCCATAGCCCAGTGTGTCCAGATGTTAGTGGGGCCCAGGTTGCCCTAGATTCCCACCAAAGTGGCTATAACCCAATGTAGTCTGTGCCCCTTTGATAAGAGAAAATTGTCTTGTAGTTAAGAGGGTTGGATTTTCATCTGGTAGTTTCCTGGTTTCCTCCCCTAAGCTAGCTGGGTAACCTTGGGCTAGACACAGCTCTCCTTTTGAGCTCTCCCAGCCTCATCTACCTCACAGGGTGTCTGTTGTGGGGAGAATAACAGGAAATTTGGGCAACCACTTTAAGTTCCCTTTAAGGATGAGAAAAGTGGCAGTAGACTGGACCAAGAAGTCTACAGTACTGCCTCCCACATGCTCAGGAGACACATCCTAAAAGGCCAAGAGCCTAAGGCTGCACTCACACCTAAGTTTTAATCCAGCTCCAGTCCACTTTCAGAATAGGAGAATGTGTCCATAAAGTGACCAGTAATTTTCTTTCCACAGTTTATTTTGGAATATCCAAATGCAGCATAATAAGTAACTGACATTTGGATGCAGCCTAGGTGAGGCTGGTAAGAGTTTGCTTTTATAATATCCCAAAGATCATTTTTTTAAACCCCAAATGTTCACTTGTTGAATTGATGGCTATGAGTTTCTGTTTGATTTTTTTTTCAATGAGACCTTTTGAACAAATGGTTTTGTTTGATAGTTGTAACTGCAGTGTCTCTAAAAATAAATAATACCTCACATGTTGAAAACATACTTGAACAGTTGAGAATAGACTTGACTTTTCTACCAACATTACAATTGCTGTTCTTTGCTTTATTTTTATTTTGGTTTTTCATTGGGTGATGATATAATGTTTACACTTGAGAGGACTTCAAGATGCTAGGGAATTGATCTTGGATGAGGAATTTTGTTCCAATCAATAATGACTGAATTATTAAACAACAATATCAAATCATCCCAAGTGCACAGAGAAAGTGATATATTCAGAACTGAAATAGGATGAATCCAAAAGGCATTTTTGACTTTAATAAAACTTCAGTTGCACAGTATTCAACTGTATTCAAAACTGGGTTAGTATTTGCTTGGTCAAGCCTTAAACACATTCCAAAATCTGAACACATTCCAAAATTTATAGCAGTTGATAATGTGAATACAGGTTTCCCTTATGCAAGATACAGCTGCTGTGCCATAACAAAACTGTGTTATTTTATAATATTTGTATCCTCCCCTTCACTCAGAGATCCCAGGGTGAGTCACAACATTAAGTGCAACAAACACTAAAACATGTTTAAAACATATGCCATCCAACCTCTTTCCCTCCCATCCATCCATCCTATCAGAACTACATTCAGAGGGACTAAGAATGAAAGATGCAGATAAAGATGAAGATTTAAACCTGGCACTGTTCCTCCACTGGGAAGGTATTCCAAAGTTGGGGGGCCGTTTTATCAATGTATAATTTACGAATAATGCAGACAGATATCCAATTATATAATTATAAGTGGTTCAAAAATACATAGGAAATTGCATACATTAATCATTAGTCATGTTGATTATTATAATCAATATTCAATTTATATATAAATCTCAAAAAGCAAAATATATTTGCAAGGAAGTTCAGTGATAAATGGTAATAATACTATTTTACTAAAATAATAATGAGAAAGAGGATAGCATTTCCTTTGCTATTTCACAGCACTATTTTTGAATCCCATACTTCAGATTAAAAAGGGTTTATATTTTGCATTTTATATTAGTTCCATTATACCTATGTTCCATATTTCTTCATTCCAGACAGTTAATGCATCATTATTATTCCAAGATATTAAAATTACTTTTTAGCTGAAAGTAATACAAAAAATCTATTAAAATATTCTATTTTAGTGGAAATTTATATATTATTATGAATATGTAATAAACATAAATGTGAAGGTAGTTGTATGCATGTTTGTTGTTTGCCTTATTTCTAATATTATATCATTCCAAAAGAATTGAATCAACTTCACCACATATGCATATTCATTTCTAGACATTATTCACTTCACTCTGGCAGCAAAGCTTTGTGTGAACAATTCTGTTTAGAAGAAAGCAAAGAGTCCTTGCCAAAGGGTCCTTGGGTGTTTTTCCACTGTCACTAAAAGTACCCATTAAGTTCCCATTAAGGAACAGTGGCATTGGAAAAACACCCCTTGTCTGGGGCAAAACCTTGGGTTAGTTATATTAACAAAATAAGGAAGACATATGCCAACAAAAGAGACAAACATTAAAAAAAAAACCTATAAAGCCAATGTAAACATGAGGCAATTGTGAATATAAGTTATTGTCTTATGTCCCAATTATTATACAGTTGACTGTGCTGACTAAGCTGATGAAACTTGAAATTTTTCCTCACTCACTCAGCCTGACGCTCCATCTCCCCGCCTTTCTCAGTTGTAATAAAAAAAGAGGGAACGAGGCAGGAGTGAGAGAGAATGGACAGATGGAGATGGTCTAACCCTGAGAAACCTAAATGTGATTGACAGAAGTGGCACAAGGAGGAGAAGAGTGGGAGGGGTGGAGAAAGAAAACATACCCTATCACTGGACTGAGACTGGGGAGACTGAAAAGTGTGGACAAAAAAAGAAACAAGCTGAGTGAGTACTAAACTAGATGGGTGTGGTAACCCAGTAATGAGGCTGGTCCCCAACATGCCCCAAGACAGACTTATCTGTTGTTGTGTAACTGGTGGGGGGGTGCACAAGTGCAATTTTCAGATTCAATTTGATTAGAATTTAATATTGGAATGTTCAAATTTGTATGAATAGAGAAAGAAAATGAATGTATTCAAATCTGAATCAACTTGAATATATTCATATCTAATCATACATAGATTCATATCTGAAGATACAAATGTCGACAACATTTGTACGTGTCCGGATGCATCCGTACACATCCTGTTTTTATCGTGTATGCATCCCATTTTCATCCCGTACAAAAGCACGTGGATAAGAATAAGATGTGTAAAGATACATATGTAATGCATACGTATCCGTACACATACAAATCATTCAAAACATTCAAATTCATTCGAATGTTTAAAAATGAATGTATAGACATTTTATTTCAATTCAAATGTCCAAATTCAAAATGAATTTGATCAAATTTTGAGTGTTTTGAATCTTCCTGCACATTCCTAGTGACCAGGCCCATCAATGAAGGCAAACAGCAGGGAGGAAGTACTATTATATGATTCAAAATTCTGTTATTTAAAATCTGTCGGAACTGTTGAGGATTAATCAGAAAATTAGTACGTGATCTACTTGATGCTGACTAATAATTGGTCAAATTTCAAGGAGCTCTAATTGAAAAAAAATGTTAGTGCTATGACAAGAAGTGAGGAGGAGGAGGAGGAAGAGGAAGCAGGCAAGTATTTTGGTCCTTTCCCCTGAATTTTTAGAACAGCTCATTCCTAAGGTTTTTGCAAACATGGCAGGGAGGGGAAGTACAAGTATATTCTGAGAAACACATTTAGAAACAAAATCCTTTATCTGATATTTGACAATTTTGGGCCTCCTGGTCCTATCAATGGTAGCCTACTACCAGGAGGTTACTAAGGCCTCCCTTAGACCACACAAACATGCACAAGGGAGGGTCCTAAGACACTTGCTGGTCCAGTCTACCAACAGATGTGGAATTGCCCTGAAGTTTGGTTTCTGACATATAGAAAGACCCCCTAATCCTGAGGAGATGCCTGCTTTGTAGTTACCAAGCTCTCAAACATATCTGCCTCATTTCTTACAAGCCTTGCTCTATTGTGCTTTCAGTTCCTCAGTGCCTCTGCCTTTCCACTATTTCCCAGTACCTGAATTCTCCAGGTTCCAATCCCCAACTGCCCTTGTTTAGACCCAACCCCAATTCTGCTCGTTGGTTTCATCCATCTGCTTCCCAGTTCCTTGCTGCCACCTAGTGGCTACAAAATAAATAATACCCATTATAGCCACCACCCACCAAAAACATGGGTTGTTCCTAGGATCCCCCTCCCCCAAAACAGGGACAAATGGCCTTTAGAGTCATCCTGCCTGTCTCATTCTGCGTCATTAAAAAAACAAATAACAGTGTTATGTCCCATAAAATCCTACGTGAAATGAGCACAGGCAATCTTATGATGAATGGTTTATAGGATTAAGGTAAACATTATCGGGAGATAGAGGCAGTGGAAATGGCGTATTTTGGAAGGACAATGTTTCTTTAATAATGTAAGATGAAAGTGTGGGAGAGGGAGCACCATGGTGCTGCAGCACCAGGCTAGAACCTAGAACTTTCTGGATTCAAATTCTCATTTATTCAAATCATCATCATCACCATTATCATTATCATCACCATTATCACCACCACCACCACCATCCCATTTAGCCATGAAAGCTCACTTGACAACCTTGGGCCAGTCACAATATCACAGCCTATCCTACCTCATAGGGCCACTGTAAGAACAAAATGTAGAGGGGAATACTATGCACTTCCTTTGGTTTTCAGAAGAAATGTAATAAATAAATATGGATTGGCAACTAGAACAGCATGGTACGAAGTGAACTACTGTGGCAGTTTGTTCCTGAGTGAACTCGTCCAAAATGGATGCATCCTTTTCTTCCTTCACTTCCATTCTGTCTCATTGGTCCAAGACAGACAGCGAATCCCAACAGCAAGCTTATTTCGCTTTCCCTAAACCAAAATAATAGAACCGGATGCAAACGCGAATTTGCCTGTTCCCATTTCTTTTAACTTAATCGCGTTGGATCCGGATTCTGAGGATCGTACGTGGGGTATGTGACTCAAGGGGGGACTCAAGTGGGTACTTTTTAAAAGCCGCTTTTCGGGGCTGCCCTGCCCTCTTCCTCCTGGCATGGACACGCCACCCATAAGGGACCCCTTCACCGAGCCTAACTGGGTGGCTGGGTGGCTGCCGCTTCCATGGATGGAGGAAAAATGGCAGCGGGCAGCCAGCGATTCTTTCCCCTCCTCTCCCCATTGCTCAGGGCACACAGCAGCAGCGGCAACTAAAGCCACTTTCCTTTAAACATTCACATTCAGCTGCTTTCATCCCTTTCCCTTTCTAAAGTCAGAACTCCAAAGAGCTAGAATTGCACAAAATTGCAACATTGTTATTCCAACCATCAAGGTGTGAAGTGGTTCCATCGCTACAGTGTAGCGATCGCTGTCAAGTGGATTTTTACACTGAAATCACTGTCTTTGGAAGCAAGCTATTGGGAGAGGGAAACCCTAAACATGGATTCTCATCTCTTAAAATGGTACTGTCCACACAGTAAAAAATGAAACACGTATCAAGTGCACGATCCGTAGTGAGACCTGTTGAAATCAGGATTGAGATTCACCACACTTTGGTGTGGTTTAACATGGGAAAAGCGTGTTAAGCCAAACTGCCGTGTGGACTCAGAGGACTGAAAACATTTTGAATCCGACATAAGGTTGCCGTGAAGACACGGCCAGAGTGATTCCCTTATATTGCTTCAGAATTACCTCAGACTTTGTTCACCTCTTTTCTTCCTTTCGCTTGAACATACCCCCCTTTGAACTTCTTTCTTGTGGGGATCAGTGGGTGAACTCAACACCCACACTGAGGCAATAGACAGAAAGCTGAGGAATGTACTCTGCAATAGGTACAGGGAACATTTTTTCCTGATAGTGCGCCTGAAATAGCAAAGATGGAAGTTAGCAATTACCTTCCTCCCTACTGTTAACAGAAAGACATTAGAGGCCTGGAGATGTTGTTAAATATATTACATATAGATTTTTATACATTTTATCGCTGTTTCTGCAATTACTGCTCCAAAACATTGTTAGAAATGCCTTTTGAGTCTGCAGGCCCAGAATATAACAGCATTATGGCTCCATAATATTGCTGATAATGTTAGCCAACATCTCTTAAGAATCAAGACGTTCTTAAAGCACACATGGATATTATTTTCTTCAAAAACTATCTTCAAAATTAGAAAGAAATGAGAAATTATGTATGGAGTAAATCACAAACTTGGGAGCATGTGAGGGGGGAAAACCAAAATAATGTCTGACAAAATATTTCCTGAGAGGATATGAATACTGTCCATGTATGAAAGGGTAGGTAGGTAAGAAACACAAAAAGGCCACATCTTTTCTGCATACATTACCCTGTCCCCTTATGTCACCACAAAAGCAGATCCTACCTGAGTGTGCTTCTTCTCATGATGCTGAAAAAGCAGCCTGAATGTTTTCCAAACCATTATCTCCAGTCCTTTTCTCCTGTGTGCCTGATGACAATAGGATCAATGTATGTGCTATAATGTTGTGCCACCATCCCTAGCTCACCCTTAGAATCCTGACAAGGGCCCTGGTGTTCAGGCAAGCATTCCACAGGACTCAGCGTCATAATGAAGAAACACTACTCCAGAGACTCAATGAGTGATCAAAGGCTACGTCCTTATCATACAGTCCTGGGCAGGCAGTGCAAACAGACTGGCAGCATGGTGGGATCATAAAACAGTCTGTCTCCCTGATATCAAGATGTTATGGTGTGAATGCAGCTGTAGTGAGAGTAACAGATACAGCAATAGCTTTATCAGGAAACCAAAGTTACTGGAGTTCATTCACCACTCATATGGGTGGAGAGGAATTAAGACTTTGTATGGCATATGGCTGCAACTAACAGTGAAAAGTAGGGGTGTGCGCAAATGTTTTTTTATTTGATTCATTCATTCAATAAAATTGAATGAAAGAAAATTTGTTTTTCTTCAAATAGATCCCCTTCGAATGTGGTAGGATTCTATTCAGTACCTATGTATTTGTGCAAATCCATATGAATATCCAGTACAAACTGGCAACACAAATGCAAGATGACCATTAGGAAAGCTAAGAAAGACTTTGAGGAGCACATTGTTAAAACATCAAAAGAAATAACAAGAACTTCTATAAGTAAATCAGACGTAGGAATCCAACCAGGAAAGCAGTTGGACCATTAGATGGTAAAGGACAGAAAGGGATAATTAAAGAAGACACGGAGATTGCAGAGAGACTAAATGGATTATTTGCCTCCGTATTTACAGAGGAAGACATAAGATACATGCCAGTAGCTGAGCCTGTATTTTCTGAAGAATTAAACTGGACAGAGATAACCAAGGAGGAGGTGCTTGCATGTCTTAATAAACTAAATGTTTGCAAGTCACCAGGACCAGATGGTATTCATCCAAGAGTCCTTAAGGAACTCAAATGCAAAATTGCCGCCCTTCTAGCAAAAATATATAATTTTTCCCTAACATCAGGCTCTGTACCTGAGGACTAGAGGGTAGCAAATGTAACACCAATCTTCAAAAAAGGATCCAGGGGTGATCTAGGCAATTACAAACCAGTTAGCTTAACATTGGTTACATGTAAGGGGATGGAAACCATCATTAAAGACAAAATTAGTATCATTAGCACATGGAGGAGCAAGCATTGCTGAACAAAAGCCAGCATGGCTTCTGCAAAGGTAAATCATGCCTCACAAACTTGTTGGAATTCTTTGAGAGTGTCAATAAACACGTGGATAAAGGTGAACCAGTAGACATTGTCAAAAGCCTTCTGAAAGTCCAGATAGATGAAGTCCCACATCAAAGGCTACTGAATAAACTCATCAGCCATGGAATAAAAGGACAGGTCCTGTCCTGGATTTGTGACTGTCTTAAGGGGAGGAAGCAGAGAGTAGTAATAAACGGCCAATTCTCAGGGTGGAAAGAGGTAAAAAGTGAGGTCCCTCAAGGCTCAGTGTTGGGACCAATGCTTTTTAATTTATTCATCAATGATCTTGAAGAAGGGGTACATAGTAAAATAGCAAAGTTTGCTGATGATACTAAATTATTTAGGGTAGTAAAATCCGAAAGAGATTGCCATGAGCTCCAGAGGGATCTCTTAGCATTGGGTGAGTGGGCAACCAAGTGGCAAATGTGCTTTAATCTTAACAAGTGCAAAGTAATGCACATCGGAGCCAAAAATCCAAATTATGTCTATAAACTGATGGGGTCTGAGCTTTCTGCAACACACCAGGAAAGGGATCTGGAGGTTTTGGTGGACAGTTCTATGAAAGTGTCAACCAGGTGCGCAGCAGCAGCAAAAAAAGCTAATTCAATGTTGAGAATATTTAGGAAGGGAATAGAAAATAAGTCAGCAAGTGTCATTTTGTCTCTTTATAAATCTATGGTGAGGCCACGTTTAGAATATTGTGTACAATTCTGGTCACCATATCCCAAAAAGGATATTGTGGAACTGGAAAAGGTGCAGAAAAGGGCAACCAGAATGATTAAGGGTCTGGAACACCTCCCTTATGAAACCAGGCTGCAACATCTAGGCCTCTTCAGTCTGGAGAGACGGCATTTAAGAGGGGATCTGATCGAAGTATATAAAATTATGTGCAGTATAGAAAAGGTGGATAGAGAAAATTTCATTTCTCTATTGCACAACACTAGAACCAGGGGGCACTCTATGAAGCTGATGGGTAGGAGAGTTGGATCTGACAAGGGGAAGTATTTCTTCAACCAGAGGGTCATCGGTTTATGGAATTTGCTGCCGGAAGAGGTGGTGGCAGCTACCAGACTAGATGACTTTAAGGTAGGGTTAGACCAATTTATGGATGACAGATGTATCAATGGCTACTAGAATGAATGCCTAGGTGCCTCTTTCAGGCTGGGGGGTGGGGAAGCAGGATGCTTCTAAGGCCATTTGCTGGGATTCAAAAATAGGAATAGGTTTGTCCTTGTCTTTGCTTAAGATGCCCATGAGCATTTGGCTGGCCACAGTGTGCGATGGGATGCTGGACTAGATGGGCTGTAGCCTGATTCAGCAGGGCCTCTCTTATGTTCTTATGAACACATATGTATTTGATATGTGTCTGATATGTATCCAATAAGTATCCATACATATCCAATATGTATCCTGTAACATATCCATTCTGAAAGCTTCAAATCTGCCCTGAATCGACTTTGAGTCTGCTCTCAAGCCATGTCGAATACACTTTGGATCCATTTCAGATGTGACTGGTGGAGCAACTGTCCCACCTCCCTGTTTCACAAATGTTCCAAAGCATTTGAACGAATGTTCCAAAACAGTCGTACAAATACGAATGTCAATGTACGAATATCATAACATTTCATTCACATAGGAATGTCCAAACTCGGCCAAATTTACACAAATAACAAATCTTATGAATATTCGTGCAAATCCCTAGCGTAAAGCCATTCTTAGATATTTGGATATTCTTAGCATACTTAGCAACTGTTGCTTTTCTGTGCTGAGCCAGATCTATCAGGCATATTTTTAACTTGTTGCAGGAAAGTTTTCTACCTGTAACTGTGGCTGGAAGGGTAGATAAAATCAAGGATTTAATTGCATACAAGCTGTGTTCAAAGATAAATTCTCTGTAAGCCACGGAAGGTTATTAGGAACAGCACAATAGAAGAACTGTTATCAGCTTGCAAAGGATACTGTAAACTCTGAGCAGAAAACTATGTTAGGATTGAAGGGATTGGGTGGTGTCTCCATCACAGAGCAAAGACACATTAAGTAGTCTAGTTTCCATTACTCCCAACAGAGACGAGCTGCCCTCAGGGTGTCATTTAGGTGTCTTTTCTGCAATGGAGACATAGGGCCTATTCGCACTTGGCCTTTTTCTGGAGTATATCTCAGGATAGGGGTCTGTGGTCCACATGCTAATGCAGACTCTAGCAGATCTCACTTTGGTCCTGCTGAAGCCTGCACTAGCATATGGACAGCAAATCCCTATTCCAGGATATATTCCAGAATAAAGCCAAGTGCGAATAGGCCCATACTGTATATTCTGGCATATAAGACTACTTTTTAACCCAGGAAAATCATCTCAAAAGTCAGGGGTCATCTTATACACTGGGTATTGTTTTCTTATACGGTGAGTACAGCCCAAACTCTATATATGCCCAGTCGTCTTATACGCCAGAATATACAATAGCTTCTAGGGATCTGCATTAATGTTTGTAACATTCATTATCTGTATGAATTCGGACGAATTTGGACATTCATACACAAATCAAATGTTATGACATTCATACATAAACATTTGTACAAATACAAAAGTTTCAGAACATGCGTACAAATAGTACATTTGTTAAACTGGGGATACATATTAGATAAGTATTGATATGTATGCATTCAGCGTTCTGCACCAACCACCCTCCAGTTTCTGTTTATTCAATATTGCATGTAAACTCCCATTGTGGCCTCCATGGCTTTCATCAGTAATATTAAAAATCTGAATGATTGGAAAGTATTAGAAGAAAAACCCAAAGAAAAGCAGAAAAAAAAACCCAAGTATCTAGACTGTAAGGCAAGCATAGCGCATCAAGATTAGCCAATTAAGATCTGCTTGCCTTCTTGTCAAATGTCCACCTTTCAGCTACATAAAGTCTCTCTTTTGTAGCAAAAAAAAAAAAGGCATCCTAAACAGATTCTGCTATAAACTGCAGGAAAATAACCTTAGAACTGTCACCATCACTGTTTAATGATAAGGATTCTCCCAATGCTAGTAATGTTCTGTGACAGAAAATCTTTACTCATCTGGGTTAATCTACTGTTTTTCATTCTTTTTTAGATTGAGGTCTGGCCCATCAGAACCCCCCACGCTGGCTTCCCTGGGGACAGCATCTCCTCATTACTGTGAGTATGTGAACTGTTTCAAGATGAAATAAAGATCTATTTCCAGTGTCAGAAAGGATCAATTACTTGGGTGAATCAAAGTGAATGTGCACGTTGTTCTTATGTTAGCACGCCACTGATCTTTCACTACTCCAAATGAATAATCTGTGGGCCAGAGCAAAAAAAAAGACCTAGTATTTCTACAGATATAATATATATCATTAGAGGTAAATTACATATTATTTGTCACAATGTCAGAGTCTACGGTAGGATCTCCATAGGACCTTAATTGGCACCACGCAAGCAAAGAGTGCAGGATATAACCCTGTGCTCATTGAGCAAAGAGCCCACCATTAGCACTTTTCAGAGCACTTTAACAATAGGGCACTTTCTTCTGCTCTTCTGGTCCACTGCAATATGAAAAACTGACCTGTTTAGCTTCATCAGTGCAACCAGACAAAATAACTTTCCAGTCCAGCAAGGTAGTTAGTAGCACTTGGAGACTAACAGGAGAAGGGTTGGGGACATGAGCTTTCGTAGACGTGTCTACTTCTTCAGATGCTAGGGGACCCAATGTCAGCAACAGACTTATATTAACTGATATTAACTTTCCAGTGCCGTTTTCCGTGTTCAGATGCAGAATCCAGGCTAGAGACTTCAAAACTGGGCAACAGACATTCCATGACTGTGATATTTGCACACCCAGCACCACTGGTGTGTGTGTGTGTGTGTGTGTGTGTGTGTGTGTGTGTGTGTGTGTGTGTGTGAGTGTGTGTGTGTGTGTGTGTGTGTGAGTGAACAGCCCACTAGTCATTGTAAGGGCTAGAGAGCTTTCTTGTAAGCACTCAAGGCTGAAATTACAGGAGCTTCTCCAACCTCATCTCCAACCAGTGTGACTAGGAATTTTGGGAGCTGTAGTGCAACATGTATGAGAGTTTCTGTGCATCAAAGAGTCCTCCAGGGGGAAAGAATTAACAAAGCACCTGTAAAAAAGCTACTCGTAAGAAATTGTCATAACCTTACATACATAACTTTTATTGATTGGTCCATTTGGCTATACCAAAATACAGAGGCATAATAACACACAGCATAGTGCATTGCACAAAAACTTAAAATCTTAAGTTAAAAATCAGCACGGGTCTCCATTGCCTTCAGGATAAAAAAAGTGCAGCCTTTAAAACGGACTGCCTGTCTGAGCCCCTGAGCAATATATGAAGTTTCCTGATGTCATCCAGAAGGTTACAGTTGGCTAAGAGGGGGGCTATGTAATAGCTCCTTATTTTCTCATATGGTCGGCAGTTTAGAAATAGACGTGCTAGGTCTTCGACAGTGTTCTCTCCACAGACGCAGATTCTCCTGTCATAGGGTAACCCCTTATAACGACCCAGTTGTTCAAATCTCGCTCTGGTAAAAAGCCTACGCAGACGACATGGCATTGGGAAGTTGTCATAGGCTTAAGAAATTGCTGTCAATCATTCATCAAAAGAGGCCAAATGTAACAATTTCCACGTGACTTCAGTTTCATGAAAACAGAAAATCAAAGTTTAGATTAAGTGACCCAAAAGAAGGAAAAACATTATGTACCTCTCAAACTAGCATCAGGAAAGAAGATGTGATTCTTCCATAACCATGAAGGATCCATGAGAATAAAAGAGGCCCAGCTGCTCTGGTCACAAAAGTTTTCCTTGAAAATCAAGGCAGATTAGAAATCTCTCAGATATAAATAATTTACATCGCATGGGGAAGCAGAAACAGAGCCCTGGAGATCGGCTTGTACATGTTGGCTTCATTATGTCCCGGGAAAAAGCCTTGCAAATAAATGTACGGTCATTCTCCCAACCCTCTCTATACAGTGCTCTTTGGATCCTATAAAACAAGTGTGTCAGCTGGAGCGCTTCACCAACCAGTGCAGTCCAACCATTCTGAAACAAGGCCACCCACTTTGTGATGGCTGTTCCAGGACAGAGCTGGCTCTGAAGGATATAGCTGCCTCTGTAATCCAGTTTATCCTGATCGAAGTGGTCATGTGAGACTGCCTAGTCCAGTATACACTCCATCCATTTTAGGGTGCAGGACCTCCCTTGGATCATGCAAAAGTGCAGAAGAAAGATTCCTGATCCCCTTGCTATAGTGACGAATGTGGAAAGACCCTATTTATAAGTAACAATTGACAGGACTTAGGAGAACCAGCTATTAAAATTCCACTGTTCTTTGACTACCATTGGATAGACTGGGATTTCTTCAGCTGCTTTTTTCAGTGTGCTCTGGTGCTCCCACAACATCCTCAGAGTTCTACATGGACCCACAACATTTGGTTATTGCTGCATATAAATAGATAAGGGACGTTGCTTCAATGTGCTACAACTGGCCATCAGAAATGGCTAGAAGACACCCAGAAATGGGCCAGTGGTGGTCTTGTAATACATACACCCAGAAATGATGGAGGGAGCTGCCTCCTTTAATCCAGCAGAGAGTGTTCTCAGATTAACACTACCACAATTACAAAAGTTTACCAGATGCTCAAGTAATCAAAATACCCTTGTGACTTATGACAGCATAGCAACACTGCAAATAAAGGAATGCACAAACAATATAAACCCTTATGGAGATAAAGTTGATCTCCCTTCACCCACTCGAAAGATCCTCAAATCCTTTTCAATTACAACAAGCTCATTAATCTTCCAGAGACTAAAGCCTGATCCAAAGCATTTCAGAGAAGATGCTGTGAGTAATAAAATTGCAGCTGCTTAGCACAGGCTTTAGGAAAAGAATCAAAGCAGGCTTCGGAGCATGGTTTGGAAAACAAAAGCAAGACTTCCAATTGATGCCTGTCCCCATTTCTGCCCCATCTGAAGAATCCTCTGGAAACATCTAAGGCTGTGGTCACACCTAAGGTTTAATCCAGCTTCAGTCCACCTTCCAAGCAAGAGAACCTTCCAAGCAAGCAACCTTCCAAGCTGGTCAGTCGTGACTATGGACTTTTATAAGTTATCCCTTTAAAAAAATGTCCCATCACCAGATGCACAAAACATCTTACAAGCTATTGTCTGAATGTGCAACTAAGAACCTACCTTATTTTGCCACACTGCAGCCTACATTGACCTCCAAATCAGACAACATCTACCCTGAGGAGAGGTGCTTCGCACTGATTGGCCATTCAGTGAGAAACCCCTACCTCTTTGATTATGTATTTTCCTGCCTCAACCAAACTTAAAGAAAAGGATGCCTTCAGAGCTATGAAATCCCAAATGATGAAGAGGGAAACTTTCTGAGGCTTTAAAACTGGGTTAAAGTGAATGTAGGCAAAAAAAAAGTCATTTCAGACTCAGATTCACCCAGAGGGAGCCTCTTTAAGCAGGTCTGATCACACCCTATGTCCTAAAAAGGTAGGATCTCCTTCAGGAGCCTGGGAGCCACTATGGGAGTAACAGCTTCCTGACGTCAAAGAAATCTGTGAGGAAACCCATCTAGCAGCATTGACCAATTTCCTGTCTAGTTAACTTCTCAGAGCACTGAAAATATGACCAGAAGTCACCTAACTTTCATATTATGGAAAGCAGATAGGGCAGAAATCAGGGCAGGTTACATCATCTCTTCCCCATTCTGTGCATCCACATGGTTAGGTAAAAGAGCCAGCCACTGCAACCAATCCTGAAAATGCTTTTAACTGGTTTACAGCTAAGGTACCTCCTAGTGGGTTTTCAGCAGCTGAGGCATCAGTATTCATATAGCCACTGTGCACCCTGTGTTCTATATTTTTTTAAAAATCTTGTCTTTCTTTCACATGTCTACAGGTTTTTCCCTTCAAACTGACTTTGTTCCCATCATCAAATCTGTGAGAGGAGAATACTATGTAGGGTATAGGTAGGACACCACCTCCGCTTAAGGTTTTATGTCATTGTCCAAGTTCAAGAAACAGCTGCGAGGTTAACTGTGATATTGTTGTGCCTTCTATGAGTTTTTCTACTATTTTAATTTTGCTGAAATGTATTTTGTGGATTTTGATTATTTTGGTGTTTATATTGTCCTTTTATTGTGAGCCACCTTGCACCTTCAGAAATCGATGGAAGATAGAATAATTTTGCACAATGTCATACAAACTGTCCCTCCCCCCTCCCCCCCCCATAAAATTCATGGCATTAAAATAAGTTAACACAAAGCCCTATAGCCAAAACAGCATCTCCAAAATGTCCCCAGTTTTTTTTCCTGGCATCTAGGCCAGTGAGGAAGTCTGTATGGAAATAGTAATGAGCCAATGTCACCCATCTTCTGATCAGCTGAACAGACAAACAGGTTTGGCTCTATGTGGCTACAGTAAAGGCAACCTTACCCTCTGGCAGCAGAAGCCTCTGCTATATTGCTTCTACCTACCTTGTGGGAGGAGTCAACTCCTGGCCCCTATGTAGTTGTGGGCAGCAGCAAGGAGTCAACTGGGTGGCCTAAAATGAGCTTGGAATTTCTTCTAGCACCTCCAGTCTTTGGCAGTCACTCTGGGTGGTTGGGCCAGGGTCCCTCTCGGTTTCGGGTTGGCATGGTGCAGACTACACAGCCCCCCCCCCCTCCAAGATACCCATTCCATACTGTGGGCCAATCTGTGCATACACACACTATTATACAGACTAAAAAAATCACCATGCAATTCCTTATTCCTGGATTTTATGAGGACTATCCTGCCTAAATCCAGAGAAAAAAGAGTCCTTGGAGCCAAGTTCGCTCCCCACACACACACACACACACACATGGGAACGATACCGGGCTATTTGAGGTGCAGCTCTAGCATTTTGGCCAATGGCAGCCAGCTGTGGGTAGTTTTTTACAGATGTAAAGCTCCCCCCTCCCTTGACATGCTTGCAAAAGCTATGTACAGTGTGAAAAAGGCAGAAAAGGGGGAGAAGGGGCTTTTATTTATCTTCTGTTAAAGGGGGCTTTAACATTTTCACTGCAAAAGTGTTTTTAAAAGATTTTTGCATGGAACATGTATCTTGAAACATGTATCTTTTGCATGTGTCTTTTGTAACTTGTATCCTTTGCAAAGGACAGAAGCTTAGAAATGCTTGAATTGATACATTGTAATAGCAAAAGGGAAAGCTGTGAAAAGGGGAAGTAATTACGATTGAGTTTGCTTTTTTATTGCAGGCAGGGGTAAAAAGTTCTGTTTTTGCTTCATTTCCTGCAGGCAGGGTTTGCAGGGGGTGGAGATCTAAAAGCCTTACTTTTAATATTTAAAAATAGTCCCAAAATTCAGAACTAAAAGCTGCATGGGGACAGAAGCTGCATGGGGATAGCTATATTCAGATTAATTGATGGGCACTCAATTCGGATTAAAAATAGTCCCCAAAAATAGTCCAGAAGGGACTATTTCAGGACTAAAATTCCTGCATGGGGACGCAGCCTCTATGACTCAGAAGAAATTTGACACTATTTCCCCCAATCAGTGGTATACAGTCCTTGGTCACACAGCTGCCAATAAACACAGTTCCTCCTATATAGATTTTGGCTGCCTCTTTATGTGTCCTTGTCTTTGAATCCAAACCACAGCTGGAAGCAATGATTCTGTCAGCTGTATTTTCATTTGAAGCAGCAGCATGCCATTCCCCCCCCCCCCAGGTGGGCAAACTCAAAAGAAGTGAGAATAGTGGAGATGGAAAGATTTAAAATATCTGAGGATACATATGGTGACATGCAATTTTGATACCCGGGACAGTAGAAGAATGTGAAAGGCAGGGGTATGTGGCAGTAGTGTTTTATCCAGTTGCCTTTAGTTCAAGAGTAGGCATGTGCACCAAGAAATATTGCATGTTCAGTTTGCCATCAAATAGAACACCTGTTTGTTTTGTTTGACAGTGAACTGGTTAGTTAAACAAATGGTTGTTTGTTTTTGATTCCGAATGTGCTTGAAAACAAAATCAAGAGCATGAAAAACAAAAACAGCAGACAAGTAACCTGATTGCTAGAATCCCTCCTATTTCATATCCCCAAATGATCCAGGTATCTCCTTCCTTCTGCTCAGCTATCAACTAAAATGTTTTCTCACTTGGCCCAACTACTAAGTCTGTCAATATTAAGTTACCATTTTAAAAAACCAACTTAATAAGAAGCCCCGCTGCCTTTTTCAAAAAAAAAAATCAATATGGCATAGGGTATATGCATTAACCAGTTTGGTGGTTAGAGTTTCAGAATCTTTTTTTTTTTTCAGATCATTTTTATTAACTTTTTGGTTCTACAATATATTAAAACTTCAGGGTTCATCATCACCCCTTTTTCCCAATTAACATATAAATGTCCATTCTTTGCAACTTGTGACTTCCTCCGTTTTTTCAGGATCTTATCCTGTTGTTCTAGTTTCGTCTAATTCGGCCGTTCCTTGAAAAAAGAAGAGTTAATCAAAACCCGCTGCTGTTATTCCTTCTTCTTGTAAAAATTCGATGTAGGGTCTCCAGTCTTTTAAATATTTTTCTGTTGTTCTTTCTTTTAAGAGATTTGGACAATTTATCCATTTCAGCATATTCAGCCAGCTTAACTAACCAATTGTCTACTGAGGGTATTTCTGGTGTTTTCCATTTTTTTGCATATATCATTCTCGCAGCAGTGACCATATACATAATCAAAGTATTCAAGGAGTCTAAGTTACTGTCTATTATTCCCAATAGAAAAAATTCTGGTTTAAATGGAATCGTAATTTTTAATATATTTCCCATTGCTCTATGAATTTTTTTCCAGTATTTACTTGCTATTCCACATGTCCACCACATGTGGTAAAATGTTCCCACATTGGTCCCACATTTCCAACACCTATTGGACATGGCATAATAGATCTTAGACAGTTTATAAGGAGTTAGGTACCATCTGTACATCATCTTAAAACTGTTTTCTTTCAACACAGTACATACAGTAAACTTCATATCCTTTCTCCATAATTTCTCCCACTGATCCATATTAATGTTATACCCAAAAAATTTTGCCCACGTAATCATACATTCTTTGACCTGTTCTTGCTCTAGGTCCATCTGTAACAATACTTTATAGATCACTCCAATTATTCCTTTTTCAGCTGATTTTAATTGTAGTTCCCACTTTTGTTTGTCCCATTCAAAATTCATTCTGTTTTTGTCTTCTCCATAAATATTTTTAAGTTGTGTATATGTAAACCATTGTATATTTTTTCCCTCCTGGTTTAACTGCTCTCTTGTTTTTATAGTAAATTCCCTTGTATGTTCGTTTTTATCTAGCAGATCTTCATATTTGACCCAGTTATCTCTTCCCCCAAATTCCCTTAATATTCCTTCATGTGGGGAGACCCACAACGGAATTTTTCTATACAAGTTACTTTTGTACTTTTGCCAGATTCTGTACAGAGCATTTCTTACAAAGTGGTTTTTGAAATCAGAATTGACTTTAACTTTGTCATACCACAAATACCCGTGCCATCCGAACCTCAAATCATGCCCCGCTGCCTTTTTCAAAAAAAAAAAAATCAATATGGCATAGGGTATATGCATTAACCAGTTTGGTGGTTAGAGTTTCAGAATCTTATCTGGTAGGTTCTTGGTTCAATTCTGCACTCCTGTACAGAGACAGCTGGGTAACCTTGGGCTAGTCACAGCTCTCTTCTGAGCTCTCACAGCTGCACCTACCTCGCAGGATGTTCTGTTGTGGGGAGAAGAATAGAAAACTTTGGCCCTGTCCCCAAAAGACTTATTAGCCCCTCTCGGCTTCCTCTGCTGTCACTCTGTTATAGCTGACTTTAAAAGTCCCCTCCACTTCCAGAATAAGCGTCCCCATGGTAGCCGCGATCTAAACGGACTTTCCGTCCCCAAGGAAGCCTGTTTCCTTTCCCCGCATCTTCCCCCCCCCCTCTCTTGTTAAAAGGAAAAATAGCCAGATCTCCGTCTCCTGAAACGGCTTCCCGCCCCTAGCAAAGGCAGATGATCGCTCATTCATTCACTTTCAGCACTTACTTTCACTCAGTTCTCTGTTAGAAAAGGCTTTCTGCGTCGGCAAAGTCAGCGGCTGCAGGCATCGGCAGCGCAATCCTTCACTCATTCCCTTTTAAGGCTTTCACAGATCACTGATAACAATGTTGCAATTCTGAGCAATTCTGGCTCTTTTTACAAAGGAAAGGAAGCGAACCTGCTGCATTTCTCAGATGTGTGAATGCTTTTTGGCTGTGTGTGCAGGCAAGCAATCCCCGCCCCTTTTGCCACGGAGCGTCCTCAAGGCAGAAACTAGCTTTAGTTTGACAGTGGCCACCATGCTGTCATGCAGTGTGCACAACAGAGATTGGGAAGACATAGAAGTTGGTTGTCACAATGCCAGCTCACTGTATGCTGCCAATCTATTTTTGGCATGATTCTCTTTCACATTATATCTTCTTCACTTCAGTGATGTGCTAAGGGCCAATCTCACAAAGACAAAATATAATTACAAACAGAAACTACCAGGGATAGAGAGAACCCTTTGCTTAGGAAGAGTCTGAGAGAAACTGGAAGACTTTTCAATCTGATTTTGTGTCAAGAGTCCTTCACCTCCACCCTCCAAAGAGGATATATTTTTTAGCACAGAATATTCTGAATCCAGCTTTTGAATTGGCAGTATGTGCTTACTGTGAACAATGGGTGTGACTCCCTTTTGACTCAAAACTAAGGACCTGCTATAGAAAGTCACCGAAATGTAGTCATTTCTTGCTAGAAAAGTATGCAGTTTGGCCCTTTCTATATGGAACTTATTCCAAACTATATCCCAGAATAGGGACCTGCCCTTGGCATGCTGATGTAGGCAGAGCAGGTTCTGGTCCTACCACAGTCTGCACCATCATATGAAGGGCAAGTACCTATTCCAAGGTTTACTCTAGAATAAAGCCCAGTGCAGTAAGGACTTTTTCCAATCAACACAACCACATAAAGCACTGCATTTGGGCTGCCAAATATGCTTTCGTTTTGCATAGTCATGCAAGCGGCCTGTGGGCCTGGCCTTGGGAGACTGTAGGCAGATTTGACTAGAGCTAAAATCAGAGGCAAAGCCAGTCCTTACATTCCCCCACCCCAGTTGCTAGTGCTAAAAGGTTCTTCCCAATTCCTCCTACATCTCATGTTTATAGCAGTTACCCACCACAGATCTGAGGGTAGAAGGGGCACACAAGAATACCTCAGAGTGGAGATCGGATTGTGTACTGGATTGTGGCTTTTTTCTCTTTCAACTGAATACAACCATCTTTGGGGTTTGGGTAGAAGGATAGAAACAGTAATCATTAAACTAAGCCTGGATTTTGTTGTTGTTGCTGTTTTTCTTTCTTACCAATCAACAAGAACTATCAAGCATAGGCGCTAGCTTGCTGAAGAAAATAACAGCTTTTAACCAGTTTGCCTTAAAACAGCCCTTCTAGTGAGGATTATAAATCTTTCCTAAACATATCTTCTCAGCAGCCTCACTAATTCCAATGGATTTATTCTCTCATATGTAAACAGTCAATAACCACAGGGAGCATGGCCAAATAACTGTGTGAAGGGGGGGGGGGCTGAGCTGAGAAGCGTTATCAGCCAAAGCCAGGAAGATACATCTTCACAGCAACTTGGAGATAAATATCATAGCCTTTTAAAATACCGTATCAGCAATCCAATCTGCTGGGGATAAGGCTTCACCTGCTAATAGCAAGCAAAATATTTTCCAAAAACTTCCTCCCACTGTCCCTATTTTTGTGTTCTTCCTCTTCTTCTCACCAACCAGAAAGCTAAAAGATGGAACCACATAACAGCAAAGGTTGCCCATTGGGCATCCATTTTGGCAGCTAACAAAACAACAGAAACGGGTCCTTTCTGCCATTAACTCTTCTATTTACAAATAGTAATAAGACTGCGTTTTAAGGAGGAAGAGAGAGATGCCCTCAGGAACTTTGCTGTTCCTTCCACACCCATGTCACAGAAGGAGCTTCCAGAGGGGAAATTATTGAAAACCCATATATTTGTTTGTCTCTATGTGGTGGAAGCTAGCACTGATCAAAGTACAGTGGAAGATGGTGTGCTTGGTGTTCAATTTAGTTTAATTTAAAATTCTCTGTGTGCGTAATGGCTGTCTCAACATTCCTTGCCCACTTGAGGTAGAATCTAGACAGGAAGGAGAGACTGCTTTGATGGCTGTATTTTAACAACTGAAACATGGCACCTAGGAAAGGTTATGCTGGGAATAAAAAAATGAAACCTCTCTACAAAAAGCAGGATCAGCCTGTTCCCATTACAAACTTAAAACAGTTTGGAAATGGTTTCGATCCTCACAGTTCCCACGTCAGGTTGGCTTAACACACTTTCCGTGTGTTAAATTGCCCCCAAACGTTGTAAATAAAACACTCATTTCAACAGGTCTCGCTCCTGTTCTTGCATTTTAAATGGTTTACATTTCTTCCTGTGGGAACGGTACCATTTTAGTGGGATGAGAATGCGTGTTTAGGGTTTCCCTCCCCCAATAGCACTCTAGGAGCCCCCCGCCCTTGACATGTCAAAAATTTTGTGGCAGGAGGAACCCCAATCAGAGAGAGGGGGTGGGCACCATGACGGGCAATGGGCGGGGAGAAAAAGATACACTTTCCTAAATGAAGTTTTCAAGCGCTTTCAGAATCGGGATCGAATGCGATTAAACTTTAAAGTAATGGGATCAGGCAAATTTGTGTTTGCATCCGGTTCTTTTATTTCGGTTTAGGAAAACCATTTTAAGCTTGTAATGGGAACGGGGCTGATATCTCCCAACACATATGCATCCTTTTTAACCACTTATGATATGATCTATCAGAGTGCTGGGTAGAAAGAACCGAAGAAGTGGAATAGAGGGAAAGCAGAGCCACTCTGTCTGTCTTGCAAAGTTTAGAAGGTTGGATTCTTATCAACAGGTTTCCTGGTTCGATTCTGCTCTCCTCCACGGAGCAAAGCTTTCTTTCTGAGCCCTCACAGGCCCTCCTACCTCACAGGGTGTCTGTTGTGAGAAGAACAGAAAGCTCTGTCAGCTGCTTTGAGTCCTCAACTCTTCTTCTTCTCATGGGATAATATCTCTTGTGGAAAGAGCCTAGAGCTGAGTATAGGAAACATATTGTGAGGGTCTCTGAGAGTCTTTGTAGGCTTAAGGGTGGCATATAAATATGCCAAATAAAATAAATGACAAATGAAGGTCCCTTCCAAACTAGTGGATAAAAGTCTGCGGTTGTTAGTAAATAGTCATGATGTGTTGTCCCCGCTTGAGATGGAGGTGTGCAGCTTCCTCCTTGGCAGATGTGAGACTTCTGTGGTGAGACGCACATCAAGCAGGATGGGTTAGCCAATGGGAGCTGAACTGCAGTCTCAGCTCTCATTGGCTGTTTCTCGACATCCTGCCAGGACAGCAGGAAACGTCAAATTTACCTGATACCGTGGAGCGAGTGCTGATCATTCTGCAGCAGGTAAATCTGCAGTAGCAGCAATATAATGCGCCACTGCTATGAAGTATTGGGTGTCAGGTGTGATGCCCACACACCAACTGCCCATCAGAATGTGCAATGTTCCCCAGTCTGGGCACACCTTAAATCAAATAAGTTGAGGGACTACAGATTTGCACCCGAGAGAGATACCAAGACTCTCTTCAATGGCAAAGCGAAATGCCAACATTTGACATAAACAACCTTTCCCATTGTGACCTTGAAAGAGGTCATCAATTGGTGCAGCAGCACAAAGGCTTCACATGACTCTCTGAGTGTACACTGCCGTTTCAGGCAAAAAAGACAGCAAAGGCCATGCAAACACCACCTATGCCACCTAAATCCAGCAGCACAACAGAAGGATGGGCTGGCAGTGCATAATGCCAGATTTGGCTGTCAGTCTAGGCCTCTTCTCCATCAGTTTCTAGGGTATTTTTTAGCATGTCTGGCAGCCTTCCTCGTCTGTTATACTTTTAGTAAGAGTAGCTAGAAAATGTTGCAGAATTTTGATTTCATAGCAGCTTGGGTAGCAGCATTCAGATATTGCCATCATTCTGAGGACACCACAATTACAGCAGAATATGGACATAGTACAGACAGTGGTGTCTTGTGTAGCACTTCTGTTAGGGCTGTGAGGGAAATGCAAGCCTTTAATGAGAGACTTTGGTCCTCCCAACTGCACTACTACAGCATTTTTTTAAAAAAGTAAGGTCAAAGATATCATCATGAATACTGATTAATATCACTTCTAATTATACATTGTGAAAATATGTTTAAAGCAGTTTATGGAGATGAGAGAAACCAGAGGCCAATTTGCACTAAAGCCTCTAGTCAAAAGCTCTGGTGAAGAACATAAACATGTCCACTAGGCTGTTATAGTCTAGAAGTGTGCCCACCCTCACTAGAGGTGCACTAATTGTTGATTAGCACCTAAACCTTTGCCAAACTTAACTAGAAGCTTACCTAAAGCTTCCAGCAATTTGACCATTTGCTCTTCTTCCGGTTGCCTGCATGTGGTGGGCAGGGGAGCTGGCGCCCACAAAGGCACAATGGCGGTGGTGGCCATGATCAATCCTGTGATTGATCCCATGATCCATCATAGGGTCACAAGAGGAGCATTTCATTGGTGACGGACCAAAGGACACTGCCTGTTTAATCATGGGTGCTGACATGATCGGACGCCACATGTCCCTGTGCTCGAATACTCAGCTGATGGCAGCCAATCACAGCAGCGAGGAGGTGCGACTTCCGGCTTCAGAGGCGGCAGCACAGGCTGGTAAACGAGAGGACCATTCACAATTCTGGCCGGTAAGGGATGCTTTGGTTAAGCTTTCCTCCTGGCAAATGCAAATGGTCCACCTGTACCTCAAGTTTACCAGCCCTAGTTCAGGGCAGCCTAATCAGGTAAGTGCGGAAAGGCCTCTGAACAAGTGCTCGCATACTTTCTCTCATGTTTTTATCTCTCTTTCTTCACATGCGAAGAAGGTTGGAAAATTGGATGGTTTGTGGTAGTGATAAAGGCTGTGATCAGACATGGCTAAAGAAAACACTTTGGTGGCTTAGAGGTGGAATTGTTCACACACAGTCTTCTGCCCCTCCCACCTCTCCAGAACCATCTGTGCTAGAAGAGGTGGATTAGAGAAGGCTTGTTGGGAACTCAAATGTCAGAGAGGCACCTCTGAGACACTCTGGCTGCGTCTTCACGGCATGCGTTATTTCGGTTTAAAGAATTCAAAATAAAAGAAACGGAACAAAGCTGTCCATACGACTTGCAAGTTGATCCGGTTCCGATTGCAGCCTTAACGTGGGATCAATACTCGGAGTCCACATGGCAGCATTGTCCTCCTGCCCATTGCCCACCCTCTCTCTGTGACTGGTTTTCCCTGCCAGGATCCCACCCTCCCTTCCCTGTGCATCATGCAACCCTTTTTTGCCTCTTTGTTCTGATCAGCTGTCATTGGGACGCCCCCTGTCCAAGTCCTTCCGGCGCACTCAGCTCCGCCGGGGACCCCCTGCCCAATCCAGCACCTTCTCTCCCCTCCCTTCCCCTTCTCAGCAGCGCACAGTGGTGCCCTGGAGGCGCCCCGAGAAGGGCTTGTCCGATGCCGTCTCTCCTCCTCCTCCTGCAGTCACACATCGGCAAGCAGCCCCTCCACCGCCCTTCCCTTCCCCTCCGCCCGGCGGACAGGCCAGCCCACCTGGCGCGGCACCATGCGCCCGTCTCGCCTCCAAGCCGTCCGCTTCTCGGCCGACAGTGGACGGACGGACGTGCCCCTCCGTTCTCATCCTTCCACCGCAGCATTCCAGCTCACTCTTAACAATGTTGCAAATTTCCGCAATTTCAAAACTTCAGAACTCTAGAAAGTGAAAGGAAGTAATACAGCTGAGATTCTGTATCAAAGGACCGGGGCTTTAAACATTAAAGAGGCATAGGGTGGCTGTGGTGGGGTGTCATTCATTCATATTTTTATCCCACTCTATACACAAGGGTCTCCGTGCCGGTCACAACACATTGGTTTTAATGTGTTCATATTAAACATATTAAAGCCATAACTTTGCCTGAACGTGGGGAGGAAAAAGCTGTTTCTTTAGTCCATCCTCAGAGCAAGAAAACATGAGCAAAGTGACCAGTAATTTTCTTTCCACATTATCTCTCCCAGAGGTGAATTTTGCCCTAAAAGAAAACAGCTTGCCACTTTGCTGATATATTCTCTCACTCTGAAAGTGGACTGAAAGTGGATTAAACCTTAGGTGTGACCACAGCCTATAATGGATTGAGACCAATAAAAACCAGGACTCAGGAAAGTATGCTTGAAGGGAAGAAAGTCCACAAATGAAACAGATGGACTAGTGGTTAGGGAGCTGGACTCTCATCTGGGAATACCTGGTAACCTTGATTCCACACAAAGCCAGCTGCGTGACCTTGGGCCAGTCACAGATCTCTGCTGAGCTCTCACAGCCCCACCCACCTCACAGGGTGTCTGTTGTGGGGAGAAAAACAGAAAGTTTGTCAGCCGCTTTGAGTCCCCTTAAATGGGGGTGAGAAGTGGGGCAGAAAAGCCAACTCTTCTTCTTCCTCCATGAAACCAGATGGGTGACCTTGGGCTAGTGACAGCTCCCTTCTGAGCTCTCACTGGGTGTTCTGTTGTGGGGAGAAGAACAGAAGGTTTGTCAGCTGCTTTGAGTCCCCTTCAATAAGTGAGGAAAGCAGGGTAGAAAAGCCAACTCTTCTTCCTCCATGAAACCAGATGGGTGACCTTGGGCTAGTCACAGCTCCCTTCTGAGCTCTCACAGCCGCCCCCCACCTCACAGGGACCGAAGCTGGATTAAAACCTTGGCTTGTGGTTACACTGAAGGTTTAATCCAGCTTCAGTCCACTTTCAGAGCGAGATAATACATCAGCAAAGTGACAAGAAAATTCCCCTTTAGGATAGATAATATGGTAAGAAAATTATGCTCACTTTGCTGAAGTGCCCCCACCCCCGCTCTGAAGTTGGACTGAAGCTGGATTAAACCTTAGGTGTGACCACAGGCAGAGGCAAAGTAGCCTCTGAAGGGGGCTCAAAGCGGCTGACAAACCTTCTGTTCTCACCCTTCAGGGGACTCAAAGCGGCTGACAAGCCTTCTCATCCTTAAGGGGGCTCAAAGTGACTGACAAACCGGTTCTCACCCTTAAGGGGTCTCAAAGCGGCTGACAAACCTCCCATTCTTCTCCTCACAACAGAACACCCCTTCAGAGAAGGGGCTCCACTGCCGATGCCGCCCTCCACTCCTCCGTCTCACTGCCCTCCTCCCCCCCCCTTTGCCTTTGCTGCTGCTCCTGTGCATGATTGATCGGCCTCCTCCAGCCGAAGGAAGATGCTCCACTGCCACTGCCGCCGTCGCAGGAGCAGGTGCAGGAGCAGGCAGGATTGATTCAGCGCGGGGCTTATCCAGCACTATGAGGGTTGAATGGCAGGTACCCCCTGCCCGCAGCAGGATGGGGGGTGTCACTTCATTTCCCCAGCAGCGGTAGGAGACGGAGGCGGTGGCAGAGAAAGGAGCAGCCGTTTCGCCGGTGCTGACATCGGGCTCCGGTAGAGCGGCGGCTGAGGCAAGGCACCGGCCACACATCCCCTACCGAGGTGGGGTGGCGGTCTGGTGGGGAAGGAGGAGAGAGGTGTCAGATGGATGGCGGGCGGGGGGCGCCTGCTGTTCACCCCTCGTACTGCTGGATAAGCCCCACGCTGAATCAATCCCGCTGCTCCTGCTCCTGCAACGCAGGCAGCGGCAGTGGAGCATCTTCCTTTGGCTGGAGGAGGCCGATCAATCATGCACAGGAGCAGCAGCAATGGCAAAGAAGGGGGGAAGAGGGCCACAGCTTTTAAAATACAGGCTCCAGGGCTTTCCTTTCCCTTTTTTAAAGTTCAGAACCTTCAAAGAGCTGAAATTGCGCAAAACTGCAACATTTTTTTTAAGGTGTGAAGTGCCTACATTGATACAGTGTAGCTTTAAGGACTGGAGGTTTATAGTGGGTGTTTGAGGGTGGATTTTTTCAATGAAGGAAACCCTAAACATGACGTGCTTCTAATACGTACAGCCATTGGTTACAGTGCGATTGGGGGCGGGACAGCCTTAAAACGGAATCTCATCCCGGAAAACGATACTGTCCACACAGTAAAAAATGAAACACGTATCAAGCGCACAATCCGTAGTGAGACCTCTTGAAATCAGGATTTATTTTAAAACGTTTTAACGTCATTTAACACGGAAGTACCGTATTAAGCCGAACTGCCGTCTAAACTGCGCGAACTCAAAACGTTTTGAATTCAAGATAAGGACGTCGTGGGGATGTGCTCTCTGTTGTTATGTTTGAACACACAGCCAAAATGTGGATACTGCTGTCCATGTGATATAATAGGAAGTGAAACTAAGGCCTAATTCCCATTGGCATTTTAAAATAGTTTAAAAACGGTTTGGATCCTCTTCGTCCCCGTTCCCAATCAGTTTCAGGGGTATTTTGAGGATTATTTGGCTAAAAAATGAAATAAACAAACACCGGGGTTTTCAGATGTTTTTGTCCTGGTTTTGCTTTTAAAACGCTTCTTCCTTATTGCTGTGGGAATGCTACAGCAGTATTTGGGCAAATATGTCATGAAACGGGTGGGCTTTCACCCTGCACAGGGACCAGCCACTTGCCAGATTTGTTAAAGTGCCAGATCCATATTCAGCAGAGAAGTAACAATTCAGCTTGATAAGATGTAGCAATTTACCCACTCCAAACTTCACACTGATAACAGTTTCATTTTTCACTTCCCCTCGCTTTCTCCTTGCTGGGAAGCACACACTGGAGGCACCTCTTTTGCCTTGCTGAGCCCTGGGAAGGAGAGAAGCACCTCCCTCCCATGCCACACCAGTGACTGAGTGCACGTGTGTGCAGCTAGCTGGGCAAGTGGGCACGCAGCTCTCTCTCTGCTGCCCCTTTTCACTTTTCTGCATTTCTGCAGAAAAGTGAAAAAGCACCAGTCCTGAGTTTGTGTGTGTGTGTGTGTGTGTGTGTGTAACAACCAGTGCTGATGGCAATACGGAGGGGAGGTGTCACGTTGCAGGCTGGTTGGGCAACTGGCAAAAACTTGCACAGCTACTCAGTCCCAAGGGTTCCAGGCGTTCTCGAGGTCAGTTCCGGTCCAGGGCCAAGGAGTCCAGAGAGTCAGCAAGAGTCAGGTAGTCTAAGGAGTCAGCAGGTCACAAGGAGTCCAGGATTTCAAGCTCAGTTAACAAGAGGCTGTTAAGACGTTGTCTGCAGCAACTTGAGGCAAGGTGAGCTTGTTCTTAAATAGGAGAGTCAGAGCCATGCCCACGGTGCAGCTGGGCTAATTGCTCTGATCTCCGTCTCACCTGCTTCTGCTGCCTAAGCAGGCTATGAGAGAGCCTTTGATTAGGCTCACTGCTGGTGGATTCATCACCAGAACTGTCTGGCTGCTCACCTGGGCCCGGCCTTAGCTCTTACATGCCTGCAATGCCCTGCTGTGGTTGCTCCTCAGCCTGTGGTCGCATTGCAGGCATATCCTCCTCTTCCAATGTGGCTGAACAGGGCATGACAGGAGGAGTGTGAAGGGGAGGAAGGGGTGTGTGTGCGGGCGTGCAGGCGTGCATGAGTGCGTGCGTGTGTATGCACAGGACTGGCAGGACATTTTTTGCAAAAGCATGAGGGGAGGGGGGAGGGGGGAGGGGAGGGGGAGCTGCAATTCCCCATCCTTCACCACGTCATTGCAGGATCCAATTGGCAGGCAGGGGGTGGGGTCTCAGCTGGCAAGAGGGAGGAAGAAAATATTCCCTTTCCCTAATGCGATTCTGAACCATTTTAGGGGGGGGGGGACAGCAATTTAAAGCGATTTAAAGCCACTGAAGTGGGGACTGTCAGCCCGTGTTTGAATTGCTTTTTTTTCATTTTTAAACCGTTTTAAGGGCCCCAAAGTGGGGGGGGGAACCATATTCATGCTGTCTGTCTAAGGAAACCTCTACTGCATGCACCCTCCATCTTGAGAGACAGTAATCCTGACTTGGCTGAAATTACTTGTTTGGCTAATTAAGTTGTTTGTTGACTAAAAGCAAAATAAACAGAATAATAAAGGTTATTAACGCAACACAAAAGCTTGTTTAGTGGTGTTTCTGACCCATAATAAAAAGAATACAAGTAATGGACCATTTTTTAACAAATTCATTCTTTGCCCTGAATGATTTTGTGACTATATATCTGCTGCAGCACTAAAATTACCAAATTAGCATCCTTTTTAAATGAAAATTAAACTGGAAAAAATTAGGAATTGTTTATAATGCATAGTGTGTGTCTGTTGCCTAATGAACTTTATCTTTGAAGTGTAAATGTTATTGGACAATTATAATGCACTTCCGCTAAAAGTGATTATAATCTTCTGAATCATTTAAATTGTAGTTTAAATCATTAAAATTGATTCCTGCAGCAGAAGAATTTGAGATTTCTTGATTTTATTAGATTTGCATCCCATCCTTCACTCAAAGGTAATAGCATTCAACATCAGTATTGTCCCTATCCAGGAAAGTCTGAATCTGGTAAACCAGTTGGAGATGGAGAAAACCACTTGTCACTGAGCCTCAAATGACAATGATGAATCCAGGAGCACCCCAGTTCTGCTGGGATATGATGCAATCAGCAAACAGAGCTTGAACAGAAGAAGGTTTTATTTCTGTTAAGATATATAGCTTACAAGTTGTTTCAGCTAAGAAAAGCAATTCCACAAACTCTGAGCCTTTTCGCATGTTTGGAACCTCCCCAGGAAGCAAAGGGGGAGAGTTCCGGTGTCCGGGTCTCCCCCTAACTTCACTAGCATTGCTCTAACCTTTGGTGAGGTATGAATTGCTATGAACAGCAGTGATTCCAGGAATTGTGCCAATGGCGCCAATGTGCTTGCATTGTGCTGCCCCTCCCAAGGCTCCCCCTGAACTTCCCTCGGGAAGAAGTGAAGATGAAGCCCTGCCTGCCTGCTGGGAGTGTAGATGTAGAACAGTCAGAACTGTTCTTCATCTGCACACTTCTGGGAAACTCCTGCATGCACGGAGCTGCGTGTGAGGAACTACTGTAGCAGCTCCAAAAATGTGTATCCTGCATTCAGGAGTTCTCCAGGGGTTCCTTTAACTGTCAAATGCTAAAGGCTCTCTAAGGGATAAGAAGGAGGTAGCTTAGATTTGATAAAAAGAGCAGCTTTCCCAGACAAAGTGATACAAGCTAACCAGCACCAACTTCTGCCTCTAGGGGCCTCTTCAAATGATGGCGAGCTCACCACTTGGCCAATGTGTCCGGCACCTTCTGCATGTCTGAGCTGAGGTCTGAGGTGGCTGATCTCTGGACTCTTCTTGGTAGATGGTCCAGATCATTACCATACCTGTTGCTTTTCCCTCTTTATCTAAGGCCCTTATTTCTGTTCACTTCTCTGCCAAGTGTGAAGAGGAGCTTCTCGCAGAATCAAAAGAGCAATTATGTTATCCACATGTTAGGCACTAATAAGAAAACCATGCACTTTATTTGGTTTGAAAGACAGATCACATCAATTATGATCTCCCAGGTGTTGGATTGTAAACAAGAGAGCTCTGCCAAGGGGGATGATGCTATGTGCCAAAAGCAATTACAAGGCTACTCTTACCCAAGGTCAGGCAGGATTACATCAGTCTGCCCACCCCAGGAGCACCAACTAAATACAGAAAATAAAGCAATATGACCCCTTAAGAAATATTTTTTGACTCAGTTATTACAGTAACATCAGTAATATTGCCCTACTATATTAAAATACTCGTTCCAGTTTTACAAGTTGTTACCATTACAAGTTTACAAAATAAAATACACACATAAATATATAATTTTCTTCCTCCCCTCCAAGTGAAATTAATTTAGCCCAAACTCATAAAAAATTTCTTAACATCCTCTTTCAGTTTGTCATTTATATCTTGTCTTGCAGTGTAAATTTTTCCAACTGTTTTTGGCTGGAGTCTTTATAACAGCCCTACATTTCAGTTCTTTTGTCTGTATACATCCGGAATTTAGTGGTACCAAGTTTCTAATTTACATTTTTCTACTGATTCCCACGATACAGCTATAATATATATATTATCTTCTTGTCTATTTTGTTCTCTATAAATCTGTCACAGTGCCATTTCTGGGTACATACTAATGTTTATATCCATTATTTCATTAATCTCTTCAAAGATCCTATTGAAAAAGGGTATAATCTTGGGGCACAGCCACCATATATGATGGTACGTGTCCACAGCCCCTCCAGCAGTTTGATGACAGATTATTAATCATATAAGCTAGCTGCACAGAAATATTGTACTATTTTGATACTAATTTCATAAGTAGCTCTCTTACACTCAAATGTTAGCTGGGTGACCTTGGGCTAGTCACAGCTCTCTTCTGAGCTCTCACAGCCCCACCCACTTCACAGGGTGTCTGGTATGGGAAGAATAGAAAGCTTTGTCAGCCACTTCGAATCCTCTTAAATGGGTGAGAAATGCAGGGTAGAAAAGCCGATTCTTCTTCTTATATCAGGTTGCCAAGACCCTGTTGTAATCTCAGATATGCTTCCTCCCTCATCAGTTATCATTTTATATATCCTTGCACTCATTCCTTTTTTACTGATTATCCAACCTTTTAAGAAGTATAATCAGAAAACAGCAATGATTCTACATCTATGCATACACAGAAGAAGAAGAGTTGGCTTTTATACCCTGCTTTTCTCATCCATTTAAAGGAACTAAAAGTGGCTGACAAACCTTCTGTTCTTCTCCCCACAACAGACACCTTTGTCACTTTTGCCTCTGCCTGACAGCTTGTTAATTCCAAAACTCAAATTTCCACTGCATCTTGGGTTAATCTTTTACAACAAGGACATTGCTAATTTTGGATCTGGTTACCTTAAATAATGTTCTAGTTGGCCGCATTCCCATTACAAGCTTAAAATGGTTTCAAAACGGTTTCGATCCTCGCAGTCCCCACGTCAGGTTGGCTTAACACACTTCCCACATGTTAAATCACTCCAAAACATTGTAAATGTTAACACTCATTTCAACAGGTCTCGCTCCGGTCCATGCACTTGAAACATTTTACATTTCTTGCTGTGGGAACTGTACCGTTTTAGTGGATTGAGAATGCATGTTTAGGGTTTTCCTCCCCCAATAGCTTGCTTCCAAAGATAGTGATTTCATTGTAAAAATCCACTCCTTACAGCAGCCATTACACTGTAGAAATCCAACCACTTCACACCTGATAACAATGTTGCAATTCTCCGCAATTCTGGCTCTTTAAAAGTTCTAACCTTTAGAAAGTGAAAAGAAAGGAAAGCAGCTGCAGGTTCTGGGAGATGTGTCAGCGGGCGAAGGGGGCTTGAGTTGCCTCTGCTGCTGTGTGCCCTGGGCAATGGGGAGAGAAGAGTAAAGAATCACTGGCTGCCCGGTGCTGTTTTTCCTCCATCCAAGCAAGCGACAGCCACTCAGCCACCCAGCTAGGCTCCGTGAAGGGATCCATTATGGGTGGCACGTTCACGCCAGGAGGAAGAGGGCAGGGCAGCCCAGAAAAGTAGCTTTTAGAAAGTAGCCACTTGAGTCCCCCCTTGAGTCACATATGCCACGTATGATCCTCAGAATCCAGATCAAACATGTTTAAGTTGAAAGTAATGGGATCAGGCAAATTTGTGTTAGCATCTGGTTCTATTACTTAGGTTTAGGAAAACCGTTTTAAGCTTGTAATGGCAACCAGGCCCTGGTGGCCAAAGAAGAGGTAGTGACTTGCAATAGTCTTTACTTACAAGTGGTTTTGTTTTCCTAAAACAGGTGACAAGACATGTAGCAAAACTGTACATCAAAGATTTCCCAAAGAAAACCTGTTTGTGTTTAAGGCTTTAATTTTATATTCACATATTTGCTCTTATTATAATATTATTATTTTGAAAGGGATTGTCCCTTTTTCCCTCTTTTACCTGTAATTCTTATTACTGTTCCTAAGATAAGTAAATCAGCATCCAAGACATGCTGAAGTGCACATCAACTTGTTGTGCTACACCCTTTTCTAAATTATCTGTGTTGTTGCACTTTCATTTGTACACAACAGGGATCTTTCTAATGGCTTACAAATTGCACAGAACATCAAATAAATACCAGTCAAAACAGTTTAGTAAGCTCCTTATTAACATATCAGCATGGGAGTTTCCAGTATCCAAATTTCATACCAAGCCTATCTTCACTGTTGAGTTCAGATCCGATGTAGGCTTTTCCATCAAATACAGAGGAGAGACCCAGATTTATTTATTTATTTATTTATTTATTTATATTTGGCTGGCTAGCTGCCTGCCTGTCTGCCTGGCTGGCTGGTAGGTAGGTAGGTATCCTACCCTTCATCCAGAGATCCCAGTGCAGGTCACAACATATGATTAAAAAAAATTACAGCATATTCAAAATATAATCCATTCAACCTCCATCCCTCTTACCCTGATCTACTATTTCTAAGGTTGCAATGGAAACACTTGCAACCATCTCTAAGCTACTTTAGAGCTTTTTTAAATATATATATGTGTGTGTGTGTGTGTGGCTGAGAGCACCTAGGGTATGATCATACTGGGTTTTTAAAAACTGTCTCAGTCCCCAAGGTTACATCTTACCATTTAAATCCGTGTCAGGAAGGCAGCCATATCCAAGCTACAACAGCTTGATTACACCTTCCTGCTGCTATAGGTGGTAATCCTCAGCTGGTTAGGGGGTGGAGAAATGTTGTGCTTAACAGGGAGGCATTCTGGGAGAGTAAAGGCAGGGCAAGGTAACAGGTGGAGGCGAGAGCAGGGAGATGGGGCAGCAGTGACAGGGTGGGGAGAGAAAGTTAGGGCAAGAGGGAGGTCAAGGGAGTTTGGGACAGGTGGAGGGAGATCACTGACTGCAACAGCAGCAGTGACAGGGAAAGGGAAAGGAAATTAAGGCAAGGAGGTAGGGGGAAAGATGATCCAGTGACAGGGAAAGGAAATCCCTGCAAGAGGGAGGGAGATTGTGATAATGGGGCAGAGGAACGGTTGTCAGAGGGATGAGGAGGGACAAGACTCATCATTTTCTGGGGCATCAGGGAGCCAGAATGGTGACCTCCTGGAAATGGATTAAAACTTTAATGTTGTGTTGGCCCAAATGAAGAAAAACCTAAATAGAGGGAGGAAAATCCACACACAGAAATGGCTTGGCATTTAAAGATGTAACCAAATGGGCTGGAATTCAGGGTGAGAAAGAATTAAAGTAAAGGTATAACTGTGGCCAGTAAGAATGAGTACACAATTCCCAGGCACGCACATATACAAAAAGCCTCCAAACTAGGGATGTACATGAATATGTTTTTGGGCATTCGATTCATAATGAATCAAATGTTAGAAAATTAATATTCATGTGAATAGATCCCCCCTTTGAATTTGGTAAGATTCTATTTAATATGAATGTATTCGTATGAATTTGTCCGAATAGCCAATAAGAATGAATACGTGTCCAATACATATCGGATACGTATCTGATACGAACACATACATATCCGATATGTATCCGATATGTATTTCCATCACATATTCACTCTGAAAGCATCAAATCCGACCTGAATCCACTTCTGTATTCCAAACACATTGACCCATATATAGGGCTCAAAGCTTACCCAAGTGCACTCTCAGGCAACCTCTCATGACTGCAAAGGGGTGCTAGTGCCCACTGGGGTGGGTTATCCCCACTTCTTTGCTTATACAGTTTCCTGATTAATTCCTTAACTCCTATTTCGTGGGGCACTTAACTAATGATTTTGCTTGGAGTAAAATGGAAAAAAGGAAGGAACTGCAGCAAATAAAATGCTTTATGATTTTTTTTTAACCCACTTGGATTGTGCTTGTGATTCCAAGGCAGGGCAGCAGGTATTTCACGTGGGTGGGACAGGGAGGTGACAGGAACCATAGACGTTTTAATCTGCTGTCTCTCTTAAAGAAATAAAACCTTATACTTCAAAGTGGGGCAGGCTATGACGAAAGGTGAGACAGTTTCCCTTTATCGACTTAGGGACAGTATTTTGGCTGTTTTTACAACCCCAGAACTACTCATTCCCAGACCACTGAAGTCTAATTAGAATTATCACAAAGCTCAGTAGCAGAGCTGTGCAAAAGAAGATAAGATTGATAAAAACATGAAGACGGCAGGCCAGCTCAAGGCCACTTCCCATACCCTCCATGTCTGGCCTCAAAGGGAAAATAAAACTGTCAGACATTGTTCCTGAGCCTTGTGGAGGGCAAAAAGGTCATAGCTGTTACCCTGTGAAAGGGAATGGAAAAAGAAAGAGCCAAAGAGGCTGACTGCATTAAAAACTGGCAGTATGCCTGGGGATGGAGTGAAGGTAGAATTGAGCCCACTGAAGAAAGTGTAATGGGCCTCTCATTCTGTGAGCATGAACAGAGTGCAGTAACTAATACACACCAAGTCAGCAAGCAGCTAAACTCTCTGGGTGCCTTTCCACTGGTGCCTTTCCACTGGCCCTTTGGTCCAGCCTGAATCCAGCTTGAGGGTCCAATGTCCTGACACTTTGGACAGGATTCCCTATTTCTGCAGACTATACGTCCAATAATCCAGGGAATCCATATTCAGATTTTAACAGGACTCACTGCAGAATCCTGTTAAAATCTGATTATTTATTAATGGGAATATCTGCCGATCTCCTCCATTTCCCTTCCCCCTGCCCTTTCCTCTGGCTTTTCTCATTTCCCCCGGTATTTGCCTTTCCCCCCACCCTGTTCCTCTATCTTTCCTCTTCTCCCAGTGTTTCCTCCCCCATCACCCCTTTCCCCCATCTGTTGAAGAACAGTGGGGAAGGCAAGCAGTAGGATGACAACAAAAGATGGAAGAATGGGAAAGGAGGGAAATGGCTGGATACGGTCAATGGAAACATAGCCTTTGACCAGTGGAAACGTAGCCTTAGACTTATGTAAAAAGCTGGTTTTGTTCTTTGGTAGTTCTTCCTCTATAACCACCTGTGACTTGCACGCTCAGGCTGACTCCAGACATGCTAAAATGGATACTACCATGGCAATGACAAGTGTACAGCTCTGACTTTTCCACAGGTATCTCCACAGCTGCAAAATTCCCTTCCCTGAGAGAAACTTAAGCTTGTTTATATTTATTAATCACCTTTCCCTAATAAGCCAAGATGATGTGCAAAAGATAAGGCAAAATATTGTAAGAATAAATCATAATTAAGACACATTTTAAAATAATCTAAAATACCACATAAAAAATAATTAAAGTACCGCAGTATATAAAATCATACACATACTGAATTGCTTAACCCAAGATTTCCAAATATAAAACTATTTTATAATAGGGCTGTGCACCTGCTGGTGGTCCTGCTTAATCATTTCCGCTAGTGGGGTTCATTCAATAAAGTTGATTCATTCATTCACTAGAGGGACCAGCAGGGTCTGATCCAGAATACGGAAGGTATCCAGAAGCCCACTTCCCATGTTTGGGACTACTGGAGATGCCTTTCAACAGGAGGCCACAGCATGCCACCCAATAATGCCTCTCAGAGACTCTGAGGCTAGGAACATTTGTTCCTAATCTTCACAGGCATTAGAGTGTGGCCACAAAGCGCATGTAGGCTTCACAGCTATGGCACGGGCTAATCTGGATCAGCACCATCACTGCAGATGGTACTGATCTCACCCACACTTCCCCGTGATCTGGATCAGTGAGCCGAGCTAATCTGGACTCACTGATCTGGATTGCAGGCAGGTAAATACAGAAAGGGCTGGAAAAAAAATTGAATAAGGTAATTATCTGTTACAAAGCCATCTGAGGATTTTGTGCTCCGCACTTTTAACTAGATTTATAATCTTAATTGCACAGTGCAGAGCATTTTAATGAGTGCTTTTAAATCACCCCCTTACTATTTATTTATTTAGCTTATATACCACAAATTTCAAACGAGTCTACATCCTTTGCAACAACAAATCAAAGACAAAAAGAAAAGAAAATGTATTATGGTCTCCCTACTAAGCACTTCCAATGGTGCAGTTGAGAAAATTCACTTTAAGAGACTTTTTAAATGACATTGGCAAGGAAGCTGTGTAAAGGCCGCCTCTGAGCCGGGTAGCAATTTTATATATCTTTATATTTGGTAGTGTGGTGCCGTTGATTTTACTTTTTAGATTAACACTCTGTTCTTCCCTTCCAAGAGACACGCCTTTCATTTCCCTTTCTCTACTTTAAGTTTGATAATAATGTTGCCTCCTTCTTGATGCTGCAGCAGACAGCCCTTCCCCCACTCTGCCTCCTCGCTAGCAGTGGGTTACAGTATCTGTTTAGCACTCCGGCCTAACTTGGCTCACTTTGAAAACAGAGTACTCAGTTGAAGCTTCTTTAAAATAACAAGAAAACAAGTTTATTGTGTACAGCTTTCTTAATAATAAACAGGTAACTTCACTTTGTCAACCACAGGTCCATTCACCCTTCTGACTGAACTGTCCCAGCTTCCTCACTCTGCCCAGGGACTCCAATCCTATTCAGATTAATGCCAGCAGCATCAGTAACGAATAACCATTTCAATTATTTTACTTTCTAAACACCGTATATTCACTAATGACTCAGGACTCTATTCCCCAGCTTCCCTCAGGACAGCTTAGAGCCCGTTTCCCTCCTAGTTAACCCCCTCTGGTCAGTTAACCCCAGGCAGAGAACACTAACAACTCCCTCAGGCTCCCTTAAATATGGGCCTGGCTGGCTAGCTGCACTCTGATTGGTGGAGACTCTGCCAGGAGTTTATTTCATACTCCCTCCTGGAGAGCTTGTCTAGCCCCTCCCTTAAACTACTTACCATTACTAAAAAACACACTTTGGTGACACTTTTAACAGTATAGACAAATAGTTTTCACCACACTTTGTAATTTAACCAAAATAACTTAATTTTGGGGTTGAGGGGTCCTAGCAGGCATCACAAGCTGCTAGGATTTTGGTTGGAATAGAATTCCAAAGAACACAGAACTCTCTTCCTCATCTTGGTTCTTTAATAACGCACATAGACAAGGAATTTTTAGATCTAGAGTATAGGCCAAGCACATGGGATGGTTACTAACTGGTCAGGAAAGATGGATTGGATTATGGGTGTCACCTTGGTGAGCCAGTTTGATCTAGTGGTTAAGGAGCCGGAATCTTATCTGGGAGTACTGGGTTTGATTCTGCGCTCCCACATGAAGACAGCTGGGTGACCTTGGGCTAGTCACAGCTCTCTTCTGAGCATTCACAGCCCCACCCATCTCACAGGGTGTTCTGTTGTGGGGAGAAGAATAGAAAGCTTTGTCAGCTGCTTTGAGTCCCCTTAAATGGGTAAGAAAAGCCAACTCTTCTTCTTCTTCTTTGGAGTGCATGCATTCAGAATGACCCTGTAGGGGACTGTTGCAGTACGGTTACTTGTGGGTGAAGGGCTCAGCCTGCTTGTCCAATTGACCCATTTTTGGTTGCAGCAGCTGTAGTAGCCCTGTGACCAAATCCATGTCTGCAGATCCAAGCCACCTCCCTGATATTGGGGTTCCGAGGACGGCCAACGGCTAAACCATCCTCCCCTTCTTCTCTTGGGTTTCCTTGGAAGAATAGTATTAACTTAGTTCATGTGTCAAAGTGATCAACGAAAGAAGATCCACCAGAAACAGCCAGCTTAACAGAAAGGACTTAAACAGTTGCCAGAACAATGTCCCAAAACAGAAGATTTGCCTAATTAAGTTGCCAGTCTCTGCCCCACAGTTGGAACCCTTTTAAAATAAACACAAAATCTAGACCATGGTCACACCTTCACTTCAAACCTTCTTCACACCATCTTCTATCCATTTCGTTTGTGGACTTCCCATTCAGGAAAGCCCATTGTTTAGTCAGTTGCCACTACCTCATGTATGTGATGGTCATGTTGAAAAAAATATGTTCTTTATTGCCAGATCTTTCACCAATAGTGCCTGATCTTTGTTTTTGCTCACTTTCTTAATGTTCTGAGGCTCTGGTTTTGTTTAATTATTTTTATTAATTATTTTTTCTTTATTATTATTTCTTCTTTTAGTTCAGTTGTAGAATGAATGTTATCCTCTTGGTTTCTTTCTTCTTTCTTTTCTTCTTCAAAATAGTTTCTTATAAATTGTTTTCAGGAAGTCGGTCCAGCATTAACAACCTATAATTACCAGAGGTGCTATTAATCTCCTGAAATCAATGTTGACCAAATTACCTGTCAAGGGTTCGTGGGTTTTTGTTTTGTTCTGCTTGTTTTGCTTCAAGTGGCATGTATACTTATTTAACTTAACAGATACTTCATGCTCCCAGGGACCTGTACTGGTACCCACAAGCCTTTCTATGAGCAGCACTGGCTAAAACAAATATACTGGCTGCATCTATATGGGGGCTGGGTGAAGTCCATTGATGGGGAAAATCACACAAGGTATTCTGAACTGTCCCTGCAGTCAGACAAATGTGTACCTTTTTTGGTCCAAAAGTCTTGCAGTTGTAGAATGTAAAGGAGGCGGCACTGTCATGCCAAACCAAAAATGGTTGTGGAAACTAACCTTAAATGAGATCTGTAAGGGGTCTATGTGCCCTTCTATGCTATGCATTTTGATTATTACTTATAGTTTTAGTAACACGCAGGGGAAAGGAAGGATATAAATATTATTTATAGATTATTTATAAATAAATAAATAAATCCTTAAATATTGAAGGAAAATAAAGGCAACCCAATCCATCATCAAATGCTCTTGCAAAACAAGATTTAGACCCTTTCTGCAGCTGTAGATCCATCCGTTTCTGCACTGAGGTGTAGTAGATCCACATTTAATGGATCTACTGATCCAGAGCATGGCCATATTCACACACAAGTTTTATGTCGACCAGAGTCGGCCCCCAGGTCCTGTAATTCACATTAATTTAATCCAAGCCATATTCCAGGCCAGCCTACACCCATTAAAACATCCTAAATGTAGTCCTATTTTTACAAGACTGACACAGACTCAGGCTGGCCTGGAATTCCAGTCCATCTTCTGCTTCCTCACGTGTGAGAAGGAGGACAGCCTAAAGGAGGCAGAACTGTGCTGTGGTGGGTGGTGCCAAGTATTTCCTTTCAGCCAATCAGAACCTGCAGAGTTTGTGAGGTGCCTCCCCATCTCCTCAGTTAATGTGTATGATTCCTTGAGTGACGTCAACAGCATCCAACCATAAACATCTCCCTTGAGTGACATGAACAGCATCCAATAGGAAATGAGATAGATGTGATGTAGCAAAAGGGGTGAAGAGCCAAGGGCTCCGTGGAGGAACCCCATGCTGATCTCTGCATAAATGTGTGACCAATGTGGCCCAGGGTGGGGATGACCTCAGCATGGCCAATATTGATCCACGTCTGACCAGCACTGGTACGATCTCAGTTCGAACTCATGAATAGGCTGACCTGTTTTGGACTCATCTGACCAGGGCCATGAGGAGGTGAGTCCGGATTAGTGCCATCTGCATTGATGACGCTGAACCAGTCCAAGCCTCCTAAGGCTGCAAAGGTGCCCCCTGATGGCTAGGAGTGAAAGTTCCTAGCCTCAGGGCTTAGCTGGGTGTGTGTGATTTTCAGTGGCTGTAGTCCAGTTGTAGAGTACACCTGATGTAGCAGGTCTACAACTGATCCAGATTATGGGCCTCTTAATCTTGATCTGGACGAATGGGCGGCAGGGTCTCCTTGATGCAGATTAATGTGCAGGTCAGGAGGCCAAGGATCCAGACCAGAGCCCCTTAGATCCAGACCTAGATGTTAGTGCAGAATTCTCCAGATTACCTTATTCTCACTTCAGCTACAGAAAAAAATAATAACAGGATATGATCTTTCTAAATTTCAGTACTAATGTTTTCTTATCCTCTTTGTGGCTAAAAATATATACAATGGCTTTAACTTCCACACTGAAGAAAGTCTCCACTTTCTTGCAGGGTATAGATGAGGCAAGAGGCACAGAGGTGGGGGGGGAGCACTAAGAAAAGTGTGTGGAGCAATTTGTTGGATAAAGAAACAAATGCAATCACTATCAGTTTTGGTGAAATAGCTCTGCTTCTTCAACAATGGATTTTAATTGGATCAGAAAGTGCTGTCTTAAACAAGGAGCTCTTAGTGTCAGATCCCTATCAGTCTATAAACGCATATGCATAGTTCCTTTTTTTAAATGCAGGTATCATGAATCAAGCTTGTTTTAAATTAAAAAAGAGACACTTGGGATTAATTGCTTGCTATCTAACGTTTTAACTGAGGGTGTAGTTCCTAGAGGGGCTGGAATCTTTTTTTCCATTATATACTATCTCTGATTTACTTGACAGATATTTCTGGCATCAGTCTTACAGGCTTCTATGAATCCTCTCTCCAGAACATTTGCATAGAGAAAGCTTTTGGAGTGCTTAAAATAGATTTAGCTGCAGCACAGTCTCCTTTTATAAGACGCAGGGAGGAGCAGACAAAGAGCCATTTCCAAAATCTAATTTTATAGTGCACTAGTTAATACGCCGATGTTGACTGCTCCTGCCCTCCTCTCTGCAGTCTGTAATTTTTCCTGAACGAGTAAGCTGGGGCCCTGCAATGCAGCAAGAGTTGCTTTTGCCTGCTTGTCATTTCCCCAACAATTGTTTGTGACAGATCATATTAGGTCTGCACTGGATTTTTGTCAATGAATTTTTTTCTCAACAAAAAAGGTTTTATATGTTGTGGAACGCTGAAGTTTCACAAAATCTACCCGTGCTTTCTCTCTTTCTCTTTAAATACTGTTGCTTTCCTGCAGCTTCAATGTATGGTGCTCTCTCTCTTTCTGGAGTCCACCTCAGTGAGGACATATGGGCCACATCCACATAGCTGCACACTTCTGAGAATGGTCCTGGGCCAGATAAATCACAAGCTACGTGGAACATGAGACCCAACCCCATGAGGACTTTCTTAGCCTGACTTCAAAGTTGCAAGTTAGGGGCATTTTGCCTTGCCCCTCAAAAGGTCTGGAAGTGGTCCACTTTTAGGAGCCTGGCAAAATGCCACTGGGCTTAAGAACAGAGCCTGGGCTATGCCTACTGTCACTGCCTATCTACATGGCAGTAGCAGGAATGGAGACAGAGCAAAGCTCATTGGAAAACCTTTTGTTAGAGACCCACTGGAGCACTCCCAGGTACCCTAGATTGAGCAGACACAGAGACTGTGAAGCTACCATGTTCCATGGGAGGCTGTGTCTCCCGTACTGCATACTGGCATGCAGACCCCACAGTCCAGGCACACATCTGGCATGATCTTTGTGGGCCATGCAGATGTTGCTATAGTTGTATATCTCACTGAAGCTCACATGGTATATGTCATTACTTCTCAGCCTAACCTACTTTAGATGCTAGAGAGTAATGCTGCATCACTGTGCTTTCTAGGCACTTGTTCTGCCTTTGTATACCCTTTGGTATACAAGATGTATAAAATTTAGCCATGCAGCTTTGTGGCACTTGAGTAAACATTGTAGGTTTTGAATGATTTCTTAAACACATTTCCATGTCTGGAGATAACTCATGCAAAGACTGCACCAAATTTCTTTACTTGTTTTTGATGGTACCTAGAAAAGGCTGCCACGGCATGCTTAGTATATCCTAGGGTTCGCTATAGCACAAGCGTTGATACAGATGTGGACAGACTGCCCATGAAGTGGTGACCAGAGGGCCAAATAACACATTATAGATTAAAACAGGTTATACCAAGTTGTTGAAAACTAGGACCCCAGATAAATTGGCTGCAAGGGGGGAACAGATTCCTGGCACACCAGGAAGGAGTACTTGACCATCTAGATGGCTTTCAGTGTCAAAATATTAAAAATGTGGTCCCTTCCAGACTAGCGGATAAAAGTCCACAGTCATTAATTAATGTGTAGCTTACCTGGCTGCGAAGTCACTACACGCTGTCCCAACTCCAAATAGAGGTCCACAGCTTCCTCCTCGGCAGCTGTGAGTCTCTGATGGCGTGCGCAGTGAGGTGCATGTCACATGGGATCAGGCAAGCAATGGGAGCTGAGTTGAAGGTTCAGCTCTCGTTGGCTGTTTCTCACCGTCCTGTCAGGATGGCGGTAAACTCTGAAATTCCCTGAAACTGCAGAGCAAATGTTGATCGTTCTGCAGTAGGTAAATTTGAAGTGGGGTGGCATAATGCGCTGCTGCTACAAAGTATCGGGCATCTGGTGTGATGCCCACTCACCAACTGTGCATCAGGTTTGCAGTATCCCCCAGTCTGGACACACTCTGTGTCTCTTCAGATGTTGCTGAACTGAAAGTTCCCTCAACCCCAAGCAGCATGGCCAATGGCAAGGTGTGACAGCTAAAGCTAAAGTTTCTTTTATGGAACACCTGTTGACAGTGTATCATCCTCTTGGTCACCCACCAGTCAATTATGAAAAGAAAATACTAATATACCTTGCTGTTTGCAATACGCTGACAGGAACCAGCTTGCCCTGTAGGTGATCATGACAATGTTTTGATTATTGGCTGCCTCGCTAGGGATTTGTTCAATGGCCTCCATAGATGCCTTGGGCAAAATTTTAATTAGATGAATTCTTATTAAACACATTGTTCTACTCTCTAGGGCATGTAGAGTACAAAGACTGTCATGTTTCAATCCAAACACTTGAGGATCCTCATCTGTCAAATACTGCAGGACTGTTTAGGCCTCATAGATGCCCACTTAAATTTACCAGCTTATAAGATTCATGACACTTGGGAGATTGGCTCTCCGTATCCAATATTCTAACTAAATTTGCATAATTTGGGACCTGCCAAACTGAACAGTACTCTCAACTCATGTTAAGTACCTAGTCAGTTCATACTGAAAAGTTCATCGCAGGTGAGAAGGGCTAAAACTGCAGAAACTTGTTCTGCACTTAGCTTCCTGTTCGTTGGACAGGAAAAGTGCATAACAGACTAACATGTACTAGAATTCACACTTGGACGCACTAGTACACATCAGGCTATGGCCCAGTCACCTGGAAGCCTTCCTTTATCTGGGCATGTGTCCAATCACCAGCAGGCCACCGCCATTTTGATCATGGAGCCCAGTGCAACTGCACCATTGCCAACATCACAGGAACGGTGATGCTTTGCACATGCGCAGTAACATGTGGGGTCATCTGAGATGCTATTGCACTCACACCAGGGACCTGTTCGCACTTGGCTTTATTCTGGAATACATCCTGGAACAGGGGCCTGCTGTCCACATGTTAGTTCAGGCTATAGCAGGCCCAAGTGAAGCCTGCAAGAGTCTGCCTTAGCATGCGGACAACGGGCCCCTGTCCTGAGATATATTTCAGAATATGGTCAAGTGTGAACAGGCCCCTGAAATAGTGCAAATGGTCACTGGCTGGACACCACAGGTAAGTTTTAGGTTAGGGTTAGTTTGCATGTGGTGAACAGTTTTGTGCACCACCACTCGTTTGCAATAGGTTAACTGGGCAGTCGGGGGCATTTCGTGGCTGTAAATGCCTAAGAGCAGATCTACCTGCCCAGATGTTAATCTATTGCAAACTATGGGGCCAACTGCAAATTGGCCTTTGGATTAGGCAGGAACCTAGCTGTTCCCCCTCATGGTTGGAGTCTGAGACCTTTAAAATATGGCGTTTGGTTGCCCAGGGCATGGTAGCTGCACCTCTGAATTCCAGGCGCAGCTGCCTCAAATGCCAAAAAGAGTGGTTTTCCATGAGTGCTGGATAAGCTACTCTGAAACTGCCCCTTTCTATCAGAGTCAACATTAGGCAGACACATGTCATGCTGGGCTGTCCCAATGTCAACTCAGTTACCACACTTCTGATCCCTGGGCAGTGTTCCAGTTGGGGATTCAGGTTGCTGTAGGTGGTGTTCCACACCCAGAAAAGTCCTGGTGGTCCTAGAAGGATGTTTCAGAACTGGAACGGCAAGGTCTTCTACTCCAGTCAGAGCCTAGTGCGGAGGCAGCCTGTGGCTGGTGTGTTCCACTGAAGTTTCAACAGTAGGAGGACATGCGATGCTTCAAGAATTTTGGGCTGTCTGGGATTATTGACAGAGAAGAGACGGATGGTGGACTTTGGTTACCAAATTGATGGACTTGTACAAAACAGGATAATATTGCCTCCCAAGCGTGAATGATTGAAGCTGTTTTGCTTGAATTTGAGTTATTACAGATTTATTGATGTTTAGCACCATTGCTATCAAACAGTTGACAGTTACCTACTGCCTTCTTTTTACTTCTGTGCCACACGTCCTTCCAGGGCATCTCTATTTCCCCATAAAATTTTGTAATGGCAGGGGTATGGCCAAGCAAGGCTTTCCCTTACCAAAGATCCCTGGTTTCAGGTTGCACAATAAACCAGGCCAAATTAAGAATCAATTGGTTTATTAAAACAGAAAGGTAATAATTGAGTATTCACTAGAAATAGCAATATAGGAAAAAAGTGAGTGTGGCGTGCTCTTTGTGGGCCTGGCTTTTCAAAGGCACCTGTGGAAAAGGGTATCATATTGGAAAGAAGTTTCATGAGACTAGCATGTAGTTGGTGCCCAGGATAATCTAACCTGAAAGTTTGCCAGCTCTAAAGGCAATGGTGCATTTGCTTTTCTTCTCCTTCAAGGCACAGAAGAGCTTTTCCTATTCTGATGCTGCAGTCGGCAAGAAAAAATGTATTTTGCTAAGTTTAAAGGGCAGTTCTAGGCAAGCAAAAGTGTAAAGTTGAATAGTAAAGTCTCCATATAACGCTAGGAAGTACTGATAGCCACAAAGGCTATGTACTAAAGAAATCTTATTTAGAACTATCCTTAATCATTTTTAAACGTTCTTACATGGCTTTTCTTTCTTCTACCAGTTTGGTCTAGTAGTGGTTAGGGACCCAGACTCTTATCTGGGAATACCGGGGAATACCCCCACGAAGCCAGCTGGGTGACCTTGGGTTAGTCACAGCTCTCTTCTGAGCTCTCACAGGTGTCTCGTGTGGGGAGAACAATAGAAAGCTTTGTCAGCTGCTTTGAGTCCCCTTAAATGGGTGAGAAAAGCAGGGTAGAAAAGCCAACTCTTCTTCTTCTACTGTTCCTTTTAAACTAAAGAGAACTTTTCATAGGTTCAGTTCCCCCTTAAACTTTCCAGATCTCTCTCTCTCCTCCTTCCCTTTCAAAATTGGAAATACACGTGACATGAAAAAGTTATCAGTTTTCAGAAGGCGTCACTGCATCATTGATTAAAAGGGGAGAAAAAAGTACAATGGAACTCATAAATATCAAACACCTGATCATGAATATACAAATCACTGCAAAAATTAAGATTTGTCTTTGCATCTGAAAAGCAAATGTCTTTGACATTTAACTGCACTGGAAACAGGTATATAACGTAGACAAATGTCAGCAAATGAAGCATTAAATAAGAGACTGCCAACATTCCTAGATCCCTTAAGTGATTTTAATGTACTTAGGTAAATCTGCTAATCTCAAATTAGTCATGTAGAATATCAGTTCTTGTAAAACAGGAGAAACATATTTAATCCAAATCAAACAGACAAGACGTCCTGGGCACTGTTCCAGATATATCCCAGGATTGCCTTAGATTATCTTGGTACACCTTAGATGAGAAGCTTTTTCCAGTCCTCCAAATTCCCAGCGCAGCTGCTTCCTGTTGGCCAGAAGGAGTACCTGAAAGGCAGGCAAGAGCAGAGTAAAAAAGATGTTGGTTATCCAGCTCCTTTTTACTTCATGGGGTAAAGGGCAATGCCACACTCCTACTGCGGTGGATGGAAGCACCAAACTCGCTTCTCTGCTTCTGGCCCAGTCTGGAGGCTGTCCATATACTGGTTCAGACTTCAGCAGGCCCTGCCCAGAGCCTACCTGCATGCAGGTGGCAGGATTCTATCCCTGAATATAATCTGGAATAAGGCCCAGTGCAGAAAGGGCCATAGATTATGTCAAGGTTAGATATACCTTGGATGAATGGCAGCTCTGCTTGAGGAAGTGGACTTTACAGTACATTTCTGATAGCTGGGGGGTAGGGCAAAAGCTGGTTGGGGTATGCCTTGGCTGTGCCTGTCCCCTTACCCCAACAGTACCCCCATGTTACCACTGAGTTTGCCATCATCATCATCATCATCATCATCATCATCATCATCATCATCACACAACTCCAAACAGCCCCCATTGCCACTGTTGACGAGCAGAACTTTATCCTACCAGGTGGTGTTCACGGAATCAAGAGGGTGGAGACTTGGGGTGATAACATAAAAGGTGTGAGCATAGCAGCCGAAACTGAGGAGGGATTATGAGGAACAGGGCAGTTCTCCAGTATGACCACTGATGGAGAATTTTAAGAGAAAGCAGAGGCTGATTTACTTAATTAAATGCACAGTTTCTCTTCCACCCCAGTTTCAGAATGTGACTGCAACCCTATACGCTCTTACCTGATAGTCATCCCTATTGAACACAGGGGGGAAAACTGCCCAGAATATACATCACTAAATACATCACTGAGAATAGATCTCAGATAGTGGCTGTGGGAGACACTGATTCAGCACCCTGGGGACTCACTTGCGGGGTTTCTCAGGGGTCAATCTTGTCTCCCATGCTATTTAACATCTATATGAAGCCATTGGGTGAGGTCATCAGGAGATTTGGAGTGAGGTGTCATCAGTATGCAGATGATACCCAGCTCTATCTCTCTGTGCCATCTGAATCAGCAGAGGTGGTTGAAGTGCTTGACAGGTGTCTGGAGGCAGTAATGGGCTGGATGAGGGTGAATAAATTGAAGCTGAATCCAGACAAGACAGAGGTGTTGTGTGTCACAGGGTCTCGGGTCCGTGTAGTTGGGAGACACCCTGTCCTTGATGGGGTTGCAATGCCCTGGAAGGGACAGGTGTGTAACTTCGGGGTACTTCTGGACTCCGTGCTAACACTTGAAGCTCAGGTGGAGGCCGTGGCCAGAAGTGCCTACTCCCAGCTATGGCTAGTCTGTCAACTGAAGCCTCTTCTGGGTAGAGACGACTTGGCCACGGTTATTCATGCTCTGGTAACCTCTAGATTGGACTACTGCAATGCACTCTACATGGGGCTGCCCTTGAAGACGGTTCGGAAGTTGCAGCTAGTGCAAAATGCAGCCGCTAGAGTGCTGACTGGAACAGCTAGCCGAATGCACATCACGCCGGTCTTAAAAGAATTGCACTGGCTGCCAATTCGCTACCGAGCCCAATTCAAGGTTCTGACTCTGACTTATAAAGCCCTAAATGACTTGGATCCCAAATATCTAAAGGAATATCTTCTCCCATATCGACCTGCCTGTGCATTAAGATCAAGTGGTGAGGCCCTCCTGGTCGTCCCACCACCTTCAACAGTGAGGTTGGTGGGCACCCGGGAGAGAGCCTTCTCTGTGATGGCCCCCAGACAGTGGAATAACCTTCTCCCTGAGGTGTGTCAGGCCCCTTCCTTAAATATATTTAGGAAGGCGGTGAAGACACACCTCTTTACCCTGGCCTTTGGCTGAGCTGCTTATGTTTCCCCCCAGTACAGACACTATTATTTTAAACATATTGTGTATCGTTTTATATTTGTTGAATCCTTTTTAAAAGTCTTTTAATGCATACTTTGTTTTACTCTGTTTTAAGGTTGTTACCTGCCCAGAGACCTTCGGATATGGGGCAGGACAGAAATGTAAATAATAAATAATATAAATAAATTAAATAAAATTAATGGCATCTGAAGGACAAATGGGTATTAATTTAGTTTCTTTGTGGTTTTACTGAACACCTTGACATAAAATAGGGAAGGCTTAAAAAAATGGGGGGAAAATCCGCTTCTGCATGAGTTATACTGCATTCCTGTATTTCATTTTAAAAATGAATCCTACTGAGATTTATTTCTATTTAAATGTTTGTGTGACGTTAAAAGAAAGCATTAGTACTACAGAGTTTTTAATGAGGCCTCCCATATTCAGCAGAGGAAATCAGAGCTAGTCCGAGCATTGCTTTTCTTTCACAGAATTGCTGCAGTTGACTGCCTCCAAGGTAAGCATTCCCCATTTTATTTTCTAAACGTTGTGCTTCATTCTGAGAACCTCAAAAATTTAGCAAGCCGCAGTGCATGATTGAGGGTCTGTGTTCTCTTTCCTGGACTGTAAGTTGAGCAGGCCTGGTCCAAAAGTGTCGCATTTATATTCCTCTAAGAATCTTAGAGGATTCTTCCAGACCCATCCCAATGTTCTTTATCTTCTGAAAACACACAGGCTCTAATGCAAAAATTAATTCTCGCTGCCACTCAGGTAATATAAAGTTGTAGGTTGGGTGGATGATTTGATGCAGTCATTTCTTGGCTGAAAGACTGAAATACACTAAAAATGCCTGAAATTAAAGCAAAAAGTGATGCAAGTTTCTGTCTGTGCGCACGTTCCCATAGGGGCTAAAATCTAGAGTGGATTTGGATTTGCCATTAAGGGTTTCCATTAAATCCCCCAGTAATCTGAATCCATTCCAGATTTTAACCCCCTGTTCCATTCCAGATTGTAGCCCCCGGTTCCGTTCTTTCCCCCCACATTTTCCAGGGGAAATGCAGGGAAAGAAAACCCCTGTTTCCACAGGGGTTTTCTGGCTGACTTGCATTAAAGAAGAGGGAAGGAGGACAGCCGGCAGCAGTGGCTTCATTACTAGGCCAAGCCGCTGCCCCAGGCCCGTGACTGGCAAAGAAGCAGGCAGGCAGGTGAGCAATTGGGTGGTGCAGGGTGGTGCCAGCCAGCTGTCAACTGGCTGGGTGGATGCTGGGGCGGGAGGCAAGTGACTGACTGACCAGACCAGAGACCCACCTGGCCTGAGGAGATGGACTGTGACGCAGCCTCCCAGTTGGGAGGGAGGAGAAGCATGGCAGCGGCTTCAGGGCGAAAACAGGGGAGGTGGCAAGGCGAGACGGGGCCGGTCTGGGCCGGGCCGGGTGAGGCTGAGCAGTGGCAGCAAAGGATGCATTTGGCTGGCAGTGGCATTGACTGTCAGGCAAACGGGCACTGAGGAGCAGAGAAAGCAACCGGGGCCAGCCAGCCAAGCAGTGGGTTAGCGAGTGAGCTGTGGTGGTGGGTCCTGCAACAGCCCCTGAAAGCCGATCCTCCTCCTTCTCCACTGTTCCGCTGCCGACGCCATTGTTCCCCTGCTTCTGTCAGGCAGGGCTAGCTGCCTGCCATAATATTTGAATGTAAGATCTCTGCCATCTGTGTGATGCTGTATATATGTATATCGTAGCTGCCTGTTGTTTGGAAGTGACAGTTAACTCCCCCCTCCCTGCTGGGGTCGAGTAATACATTTTGGCTCCATGTTTAAACTGAGTTTTGAAAAATAATTACTGTTCATTGGTTGAGGGCCAAACTCCGCCCAGCTATGAAATATATAAATATGCTGGGCTTTCTGGTCAGTGCTGCTTCCAACAAAACTTGCCTTGATCCTGAGCTGAAATAAATCACTGTTCATCTTTTTAAAGAAAGAGTCTCGTGGTTATTCTTTGCCAGCCTGACAGCTTCCCTCCCTTTGCCTCCTGCCGCGCTGCTCATGGGTGAGGTTTGGGAACAGCCTGATGTATGTTCGGTGCTGTTCCCAGCCTCCAGCTAAACCCACAGCAGAACCTGGATTACTCCGGGCAAGAGTAATCCAGATTCGCAGCATTTTCGCAGTAGGTGGGAACGCGTCCTGTGTGGTTTTTTTGCTCTTAGAGTAAAGCAGGAAAATTTAGTAGTTTTCCAAATGTGCCTCTTAAATGGAGATTGCAGTATAAATAGTGCAGGGAATGTTTGTTGCCTTAATACATGAAAAGGATTCAGGCTGTTGAGCACTGATGAATATTTTCATATAAAATATAGGTCCCTTCCAGACTAGTGGATAAAAATCTGCAGTTAGTACAAAAATCGCAGCTTACCTGGCTGTGAAGTCACAACGTTTTGTCCCCATTTGAAATGGAGGTCCACAGCTTCCTCCTTGGCAGCTGTGAGTCTTCTGTGGCGCATGCGGTGAGGCGCGCATCACGTGGGATGGGGGAGCCAATGGGAGCTGATTTGCAGGCTCTGCTCTCTTTGGCTGCCATTCTGTCAGGATGGCGGGAAACTTCAAATTTCCCTGACACTGTGGAGCATGTGTTGATTGCTACACAGTAGGTAAATCTGTAGTAGCAGCATAATGCATCACCACTACGAAGTATTGGGTGTCAGGTGTCCACTCACTGACTGCACATTAGAATACGCAGTATCCCCCAGTCTGGACACACCCATGGCTGTTATACCATATACAAGTTTTAATTCATGGATGGGTAGTTTGAGGGTCTTGAGATGTTACTGGACTACTCACAAAGATCCCTGCTGGCATGTCCAATAGGAAGTGATCATAGAAGTGCTTCTTCAGGAAAACTTAAGAGAATTCAATTCTAGACAATACATTTCCTTTGGTTCTAAACATTCCACCTCCACAAAGTGAAATGAAGGTCGAAGTAAACAATGAGAAGATGAAAATGCATGATGCTCACCTGAAACATACCAAAGCATACCAGGAATAATATCACCTGAAAGAATACTTATGAAGAATAGGAGCAAAAAAGGCAAAGGGCTATGCCATTAACATGATTGGGGAGGGCACAGATGCAGTTGGTGGAAAGGAGGAACATGATGGGTTTAGGAGGTTGGTTAAAATTTCTGATGTATCAGTCTAGTACAGCGGTTCTCAACCTTCCTATTGCCACAATCCCTTAATGCCGTTCCTCATGTTGTGGCGACCCGCAACCGTGGGGGCGGGGCAGCTGGGAGGGGGGAGGGAGGAGTGGCGGGAGACTCATCGTGACCACTCTGAAAGGGTAGTTCGACCCCCAAAGAGGTCCCGACCCACAGGTTGAGAACCGCTGGTCTAGTAGAAACTGTAGCTTCAAACCTCCCTGGTTAATGCCAAACTGATTTGAAAAAAGACCACTGATCTATATTCACTGATCTGTTTGAATTACAATTGTGCCTTGATTTTCTTGAATTTAAATTTATTTGAATTTTATGTATCTGTGATGGAGATTTATACATTTCCTCCCAATTCATGAAATGTTCATATTTGCAAATTTAGAGAGACAGATATGCTAAGGATGCTAAAATCTGCTCCATTTGTCCCTTTCAGAGATGGGATTTCCCAACTCTCAGGGTGATTTTCACTTGGGTTAGATGGGGTAGGGGGTGCAGAGTCTTGTACCTAGCCTGGAAATGGTAGAATGACCAATCAGGTCTTTGGAAAAACAGGCAGCAGTGGCCAATGGGCCATGAGGTCAGAAGGTAACAACAAAGAAGGGAAGCAATGTAGGAGGCTTTTTAGGTGCTTATTTTAAAAACTGTGTGACACAGTTTTTTTCCTGCATCCAGAAATGGGCTGTTCCCAAAATGCAGTCTGATCACACTCCTAGAGGCTGTAGCACCTTTAATTCCCATTAAAGATCAGAAAATGTATTGTAAGTTCCATATTGTCCTGTAACACTGAAGAAATGTTTGAGGCATACATGTAAAGATAAAAAATAATCAAGATCTCTCTGCACAATTTGCTTCTGGTGTTTGTGCATATCAGCATTTCATGTTGCACTGGTATTGTAAAAATCCCATTTGTTAGTGATGTCATTTACTGAGTTAAAAAATGTAGATTCTCATAACATTATATTCAGGAATTAATAATACTCTCTTTTTTCTTGCTTCCTTCTCTCCCACTCTACGTGCACATGTGGAAAATTTCAAAGGTCATTGACTGAGATTTCTTAGTAAATCAATGATTCTGGAAACCTAAGTCCTTGAGGGGAATTGCAATTGAATTCCCTGTATTGATTAAAAGCAAAGTGAAATTAAGGTAAATAAAGTATTGTCCCAGAAAGTCAGCATTTATTCAGAAGGTTGGTAATCTTATATAGCATGTGCTCAAGAAAATATTAGTAATAAAATCTTACTGGAAAGGCACAAGGGAAGCTAAGGAACTGAGGAACTTAAATGATGTTGATAAAATTATCTGGTTTGATCACAGATCCTTAATCCAAGTTTAGTCAGAACTGATCTGATTACTTGCCTTTCTGTGATACTATACCTTGGCTGAAACTCAGTGTAACTCACTGCCAAACTTAAGCAAAGAAGCCGAGTACAGATGTCAAACAAAGTATGTGTCATGGTCAGCCAGGAGGAGGATGAGGAGGATGACTCACTTCCTCAGGTGCAGGAGGAACCTGAGGTGGTGCCAGGACCCAGTTCTGACCCCCCAGCCCCAGTGGAGCTTGGGGTTCAGCAACCCAGCCTTGCCACAGCAGAAGTGCAAGACATGAGAGGCATGGAACAGCAGAGCCCAGAGATCCCTAGCTTTAAACAGAGGAGAGCAGAGAAGGAAGGGTTAAGACGGTCAAAGAGACTGGCAGAGAGACTCGCAGATAATCTACAGCTGTGAGCTGAATCTGTAAGATAAAACACCGGGCAGATGCCCAGGTCTCTTGTCAGAAACTATTGGTTTTCCTTTAGAGAAGGCTGCCGTATCTGACCCCCAGACCTTGAATACTTGGCTACCTTGACCTCGGACTGGACTGTTGTGTTGCTCTCGTAAACCCTGGACTTCGGACTGTTTCTTGACTTCTTCTCTGTGGACCTCGTTTGGCTGTGCTGCTGAAGGAGCTGCCTTGGCAAGTGAGCTCTCTCTTATCAGCTGTGTGTTTGTGTGTGTGCTGGCAGCTTTCCCGGACAGTATGGGACTATCCACTCAGGTGCCTGGAACATGCTAGGGTGGCATTCTGGAGAAATCACAACTGGCACCAAGTCAGACCTAGATGTAAGCTGCAAAAAATACCTTAGAGTCATTGCGGAGACTGAGCATTCACTTCTCCCCCATGTGGATGCAAGGAGATCAAAGAAGTAATTTCCACCCACAACAAACACCCTGTATGGTAGGTGGGGCTGTGAGAGCTCAAAAAGAGAGCTATGACTAGTCCAAGGTCACCCAGCTGGCTTCATGGGGGCGTGCGGAATCAAACCCAGAATTCCCAGATAAAAGTCATCTCTAACCATTAGACCAAACTGGCTCACACAATCCACACAAAAGCCATCCAACAAATGCCTGCGCACCTCTGTTTGTGTCCACGTCCTAAGATGAAGCTCACTGCTCACCTGGGTTAGCAGTTCATTGCATCCCCAATATCTGACCAGGTTTCACCTGGTGAAACTGAAATGCATTCTTCCATGTCCTGCTTTTTGGGCTGGGAGAGAAGAAACCACAACCCGTTCTTTGTGACAGAGGCTTTGTCTACATGGAGGTAGCTGAGAAGGGGGCCACAGGATGGAAGTCAGACCCCACCTGTGCCACCTGGTGTGGGCAGCTGCAGTTTCATTTCTTGAGTTCCAAACCAAGTTTTCCTCAATCTTGTTATGTTTGGAAGGCAGTGCTTTTCTTAGATAAAGGAGACATGGGCAATGAAAGCATGTCATCCATCACTAGAAACTGCCTCTGTTCCATTTGCAGTGTCTCTTTTTCTCTTTTTGAGAATAACAATTAACAAAATAGGATTTTTAAAGGGGTAAAACTGACCACCATTTCTGCAAATTTCTTGAAATTCACAGCCCACATGCAAAACTGCAATACTGGTCTATCCAATTTATTATTATGATCCATAGATCAGATTTTAAAAGAAGAAGAAGGGAGGGAGGGAGGTATAAAGAAATGGAGGAAGAAAATGGCTAAAATCCAACCATGCTTGAGAAAGGTATATATTTTTCTTTGTACTTAGAAAAGACTCTTTAGAAGAGACAAAAGACTCCTTCCTGAGTGGAAACAAGCCCCCTGTTTAACAAAGAAATAGGCAAAAGCTCAGTACTCCTAATTATTTCTAATTTCCACTCTAAGGATCTGTGTGTTGATATGCTACAAAAAAGGTGAAAGATTTCAATATACTTAAAAACCTATTACTTTAAGATTATCAAAGCTTTGAAATATAATTGGGAGACAGGTATCGGAGCTAGCATTCTGCAACAAAGGTGGCAATGCTGTCAAATGTCTCACTGAGCTGGCATGTGTCCAGCTCAATTAAAGAACTATATACTGAATTGTTGTATAGATGGCACAGAACCCCAGTATATATAGCCAGAATAATGACGAAAACACCCACAAGTTGGAGAGGCTGTCAGGAACTTCCAATTTATTTCACTTTTGGTGGAAATGTCACAAAGTATACTAGGGAAAATGGCACAAGATGTCACCAACATCTTTAACATTCCTCTTCTGTAAACTCCACAGATATACCTCTTGCATATTTTTAACCAATATAAGGGTCTTTCTGCACTTACCTCCGACCTGTAACAAGGGCTGCATCCGCACGGCATGCCTTAATTCGGTTTAACGAAACCGAAATAACTAAACCGGAACGAAACTGTCTCCACCGGCTTTCAACTTGATCCGTGTCAACGGCATCCCGCCGGCAACCTTATCTCGGATTCAATCTTTGGAGGCCCCACGGCAAGTCCTCCCTGCCCATTGCCAGTCAGGATTGTGCCCACCCCCTCTCTCTGATTGCTGTTCCCTCCCAGGATCAGCCCCTCTCACTTAGTTCAAGTAACAGAGATCAAACCTCTCCCTCATGGCTGTGGAGCTCTCCGCCTCCTTTCCTCTGCACCACCTTTCCCTCCCCCTTTTCTTCCAGCTTTGTGCTCTTCCCTCATCACCCCCATCGAAGAAGTCTGGATCCCCCTTTCCCACCCATGCTTCCCTGGTGCTGAGAGGCTGGGCTGGAGGGGACCGAGGGGCTTTTTTCATTGCTCAGGGCACACAGCAGCAGCAGCAAGTAAAGCCCCATTCCTTTAAACATTAATACAGAATCTCAGCTGCTTCCCCTCCTTTCACTTTCAAAGGTCTGAACTTCTGAAATTGCGCAAATTCGCAACATTGTTAATCGGGAGTGAAGGGGCTTTCTTGCTACACTGTAGCACTGCTCTGTGAAGGCTGCTCCAAGAAGTTCAGGCTTGCAAGAGAAAGGAGGGGAAGCAGCTGAGATTCTGTATTAATGTTTAAAGGAATGGTGCTTTACTTGCTGCTGCTGCTGCTGCTGCTGCTGCTGTTTTGCTTCAGATCAGGCAGATCAGGCAGGGAAACACACACACCCCAATGACGTGCCCAGCATACGGACAGCCATTGGATACAGTGCGATTGGGGGAGGGACACCCTGAACACGGAATCTCATCCCTTAACACGGTACTGTCCACACAGTTAAAAAGGAAACATGTATCGACGCACGATTTGGAGTGAGACCTGTTGAAATCAGGATTTATTTCAAAACGTTTTAACATGGTTTAACACAGAAATAGCGTGTTAAGCCGACCTGCCGTCTGAACTGGGAGAACTCAAAATGTTTTGAATTCGAGATAACGATGCCATGAAGACGGGGCCAAGGAGTCATGAAGTCCACTTCAGGACCTCAATAGGTCTGCACATTAAAGTGGATCTGTGAAGTTCCACTCACTGCTGGCACATCCACCCATGCTGGAAGGAGTATGATCATTGAGGTTTACTTGGCAGACCAGCATGGCCAGTCCAGAAGCTGGACATCCCTCTAGCTTATGGATTATTGGAGGACCCATTTCAGCAGTGCACCTGAGGACCTACAGCCTGGCACAAAGTTCATGGCAATTTGGGGGGGGGGGTTGTAGTTGGTGCTGACAATGCTGTTTCAGAACATGCCTTTATAGTGCTCCAAACTAACAGGCCTGGGCTGATCCAAAATCACTATATCAAAATGATAGAAAAGTGAATGCAGAAAGGCCCTACATCTAGATCAAAATAAGAAAATATTATTGTATCTCGTACTATGTATGTCAGAACAAGCAATAGTCAGATAATGGAAAGCCTTAGCTAATAGAAGCAGAAAGAAACAGCAAGAAATTATTTGGGATTTTCTGGGAAATGAATATATTACCTCTCCAAAAAACGAGATGGAGGGTGAGCACTCAGAAGATAAATTAATGGAAATATTGCATCTATATATATAGGCACACTTCCCAAATTACCAGATCTGGAGATTCCAAATAATATAAAGATCCTTTGTTGTAAACATAACAAGCCAACTAGTTATTACCAAAACAAACACGGATTTTTGAGATGACAACAGTCATTTCACCACTCTGATGACATAAGGCACAAGAGAAGGATGGGTGAGGATTGGACAATAAACGATGTGTAACAGTTAAAATGGACTTATACTGTGTATCATATTTAAAATCATATTTTTTTTAAAAAAAACTGTTACTTTAAGATGCTTAGACTTTCTTCCAAAGTATTTTAAAAGTTCAATGAACTTAATGGACTAGATGGGTAATTTTGATACAGCCACTGTGTCTAGAGTTGGGTGGAAAAATGCTGAGCTGATTTATAATCTTCATAAAACTATAATATATGGGTACTAATTTCTGTACAGCTCTGATTTCAACATCAAATCTAGAGTGGGGGAATAAGGAAGACTTTGTGTGTGGGAAAACAGTTGCAGTCAGTTTTGTCTGATAATTTGTTTATTATTCAGTTACACCTGAGCTTACTTTAAGACTACATTTATACTTGCCTTCCTATTAATTTACTGCAACCTAACAATTGTCCTGGGTCCTTTCTACTGCTTTTTAGGATACAACTGGAACTTGTGATTATTTTACTTACTTAATTTGCTTGAGAACTTACATCCCACTGTTTACCTGATCGTCCCAGGGCAGGTCATAACAATAAAAAGGTAACACACACTTGCACGCATGCACACGCACACACATATACATACACACAACACGTTTAAAACCCTTCCTTCCAGCAGAATAGCACTGGTTATAGCTTATATGATAAGCTAGATAAATTTATTTTATTTTGCTAGAGAGCTTTCTGTAAAGGTCCTACACCAAAATAACCCCTGCTGTGCAAATACCTTTTTATATAGCTACAGTATACACTTTTAGAACTGAAAATTGCCCATAAAAGCTGTTGACCTTTGCTAGAGCTTCATTACGGTCCAAATATCTATCTTTCTTCAACATGCTCCCCACACAACATATCATTAATTCCTTGCTCTTGCTTAAGCCATTCATGATCTTCAGTTACTCTCAATGGGCTTTAAATTAGAAATATTTTTTCTTCTTTTCTCATGGGAAATTCATGAAAATATATATTTATCCTTTCTAATCAAAAGGATTCATTAATTTTAAGGCTAAAGGCCCTTTCTGGACTTACCAAGTTCTAATCTGGATCAGTGGGTCCCACTGAAGTGGATTACATGGAGGTCCACTGATTCAGATTACTTGGTTTGGGCCAGAACAGCACTGTCTGCATGTCTCCCGTGATGCAGAATAAGGCCCTGAGTCTAGTGCTGGATTGAATTAAATGGGTGTACAACATATCTGGAGTAAGAGCCTCCTTAACCTGGATCTGTCTCCATCCAGTGCAGACAAAGCCAGACACATGGGGGCAGGGCTTCCTTGAGACTCATTAACGTGGACCAGAAGGCCCATGATCCGGATTAAAAGGCTCTTTAATCTGGATCACAAATGAGTGCAGAAAAGGCCAGAGTCCTTTGCCCAACACTCTATCACCCACAACACAGAGACATGGTTTGAAAATACTGTTTGCAGTATTGACATATTTGAAATAATCCACAGTTAGCCTGCTGATGAAGGCAATGCATCATAATGATCTTGGAGACAAGCAACACACTAAGTACCTATTTTTGTAAGAAGAAAAGAAAAGTTATCATAGGCCCTGGCCATACCTTCACTTTAAAGCTTCTTCAGTCTGTCTTCCAGTCTGACAGCTCACACCATAATCCATTTTACTTGTGGACTTTCCACCCTCCATTTGATGGAAAGTCCACAAATAAAACAGAGAGAAATAAACAGGAGCATTCCAGACCGGAAGATGGACTGAAGAAGGTTTAAAATAAAGGTGTGACCACAGCCATAGACTAAGGATGTGCACGAATATTCATTCCATTCAAAATTTATACGAATTTGTCTGAATTTGGCCATTCAAATTCGAATTAAATGTTGGTATGTGTTGGTTGTTTCTATATATCTGTGAACTTCAGAAAGTGGGAAAGCAGCTGCCCAGTGGCATCTGCAACGGATCCAGAGTGAATTCAAAGCTGATTCAGAGTGGGATTCAAAGCGGATTGAGGGTGGATTTGATGCATTCAGAGCAGGTGCATAAGGGATATGTAGATGATTTGTAGGTGACTAGTAGGCGATTTGTAGTAGGGATTCAAATTGGATTCATATCAAGGATTCATATCGAATTCAAATCCTATCACATTCAAAAGGTGTCTATTCGATTGAATACAAATTTTTTCATTCGATTTGATATGAATTGAATATGGTAGGGATGTACATGAAAAAACATTCATGTACATCCCTACCATAGAATATTATTCCTTCGCATGCCAAATTCGGGTGGCCAATCAACGTGGAGAACTTGTGTGTAATCTTCCAATCACATGATGAATATTGTTATGGGTGTTTCCCTCCACCAAATGTAATCTAGGTGATCCTTGGTTTTCCTTCCGTGATTCACCTCATGGGACCTGACAGTGAGAAATTCTGGCTTAACTGAGAATTGACTGGAAATGTGTATAAAAGGGCGAAATTTCAATTGAAAAGAGTAGTCCAGGAAAGAAATGAATGAAAAATTATCTTCCTTGTCACTTGAGATCTAATACTGTCCCCTCCTGTGTCACAAGTACATTTACCTCAGCACAAGCACAACTGGAAATTATGTTTGTGAATGTCAAATGCACTCAAGAATCCCTGCTAGAAAGTAATACAATGTTGATTTGGAAAGAACTGTAACTTCCAGTGAGCCAATGTTTTTCTAATGCTGCTGCCATCTCCCTGGCAGTTGTCTTGACAAGATATCAGGGCATCTATCAAGACGTGACATCCAATTGCGATCTTGGTAATCACTTTCTTGCCAGCCCATTTAAGCTTTGCAAATTTTCACTGACAGATAATGCTATAGAGGAGATTCTCAGCACTGCATAATGAAGAAGTTAATATTTTGAGAGGCTGCTAACAAAGAATGTGGTAAGTGGATCCCAAAATTATTTTGACCTCATAACACTCACTGCAGTGAGATTTGGGGGTTATATTTCCTCCAATATATTATTTTGACTTTATGCTTCTTGTGATTATCAGCTACCATGGCCAAGGGCAGAAATAACAGTTGTTGTTGCCTGAAAGCTTGGGCCTTTCTGCACTTGGCCTTGTAGTTGCCTTCCAGTTCACTCCCAGACAGAGCATGTGCGTTGAAAGGTGCCATTTCCATCTTAGAAACAGCTCCTTCCATGCACGAGCATACTAGAAGGCAACTATATTTCATGCTCCACACCTGCACCTTTCCCATTTCTGGCAAGCCCATCCACACCTCTATGGTGCAAGGAGGGGCCCGTAACACATTGCTCAAGTGCACTGGTGCATCATCATCCCAGTGATGGCACCAGCACACACGCATGTGTCTGCACTGTGGGTAAGTGTCCAGGCGCATGGGCAGAGGGAACGCTTGTACTAGCATTCACAAGTGTGAATGCTAGTACAAGCATGGGTTACTTCTTTCCTGTTCCCCAGCCATTTGCTCATGGTCACACCATCACTTTAAACCTCCTTAAGTCCAACTTCGGATCTAACTGCCGACATCTTTTCATTTCTATCTGCTTTATTTGTGGACTTTCCACCCTCTATTTGGTGGAATAAAACAGAAATGAAAAGGTGTGAGCAGCCAGACCTGAAGATGGACCAAAGAACTTTGAAAGTGAAGGTGTGACCGCTGTAAAAGAAGGTTATTTTCAGGCTTTTTCACACTTAACAGCCATGAGATAGTATCTCATAACAGTTACGTTCAGTGACGAAGCCCAGCATGCAGATTATGAGCACTGGCACAGTCCCTGAACTCACGTGGAGGCCTTCAAAGTGCCAACTGTCCTGCCCCAGACTGTTCACATCAGTGTACCAACATCCGTGAGCACCAGACCATTGCTAGGATGAGCATGACAAAGTGCATATTTTGTACAGCTGCAACACCCTGCCCCCATGCAGCATTTGCATACAGAAGTAATGTGAACGCTGCATCCAGAGGTGTACAGAAAGTGTCCTAAGTCCTCTGGGTTACGCTATGGAACAATGTTTACTGTACCACACCTAGGGGTGTTTTTCCATGGTCACTTAGTACCCATTTTAGTACCCATTAAGGACCCATGTGGGTGAGAGCCAGATGACCCACATCCACCACGGCACCCATTAGGGAAACATTTGTTTCCACCGCACCTCAGGAAATCCGGATCATTTGGGTACTTTTTGGCATTTAAGCCGGATTTTCTATAGACCCCATTAATGGGGTCTACAATGGGGCCTTCAGCCAGAAAGTCCGGATTAAAGGGAGCATGTTTCCACGTTAGTTTGGCAATGGGGTCTAGAGGAGGCTAGGGGGAGGGGGCAGCCTTGGGGGGGAGCTGCAAAACCTAAGCTTCGAAGTCACTTTGAAGTCTGTGCAAAATAGCTCTGGAGCATCTTTGAAGTCTGTGCTGATCTCCGGAGCTATTTTGCACAGACATCGAAGTGATTTCGGAATGACTTTGAAGTGACTTCGGAGCCACTTCAGAGATTGCACCCCCTGTCCCCCCAAACACCTGGGCGACAGGCAGACCCCTCATGTGTAGATTCAGATTTCCAAATGGGTGCTCCAGTGTTTCCACGGCAGGGAGGCTAGCACCCATTGCTATTGGATGCTAGACGACCCATGGAAACACATTGGGTACTTCCCTTAATCCAGATCTACTAGATCCAGATTAAGGGAAGTATCCATTCCCTAGATCCGGATCTTCTTATATCCAGATTAAAGGAGCGCGGTGGAAAAACACCCATAGAGACAATCAGGACAGCTGCACATGGCCTAGGCTGCTCAGGGATGGAGATGGCACTGTAGTGTATAGGGATATGCTTGAATGTTCCCCCACCCCCGCAATTTTCCATTGAATTGAACCGAATGCAATGAAATTTGCATTCATTTGAACAGAGACTCTTTAAATATAGCAGGATTCTAATTCAATATGGATGTTCTTTGAATGCTATTCAAATCCAAGTAGAATTCCTGATGCTGGTCATGCCTATGAATCCCCTATGAATCTGCTTTAAATGTGTCAAATCCACTTTCAATCCAATTTGGATTTCACTCTGTATTTGCTTTGAATTCGCTCTGAATCTGCTGCAGATATGACTGGGCAGCCACTTTCCTGCCTCGCCAGGCTCAAAAATGTAAAACAAAGCTCCATACAATGTATAAAAGCATTTGATTCACATTCATACGACAATCTTCAAATGTGCCAACATTCGATTTGAATTTGAACGTCATTCAAATTTCAAATGTGATGAATATCCGTGCATATCCCTAATGGTGTGTGTATACTCCATCCCACAGCATGTCTTGCTGTCGCCAGTGTGAACAGGATCTAGGCTTTAGTCATGTTCAAAACAGTTATACCCTATCTAATACGTTACCTGCTACCTTCTTCCTTCCTCCCTATGTACATCTACGCAAATGAAATTTGTAACATAGATTCTGCTTGTTTGTTTTTGTTCTGAGACGTAATTGACTGGACCATGGTAATGTAGTGGCTGCTGATATATCCTCAGGTCTCTATTGAGCTCCTCACATCATTTCATAGTGAAGAGAAAGTATGAGGAAGAATGGCAATTAGGGATGTGCCCGAATATTCAAAATATTCGTTATTTGTATAAGTTTGAACATTCTTTTCTTAATCAAATGTCCGGACGTTCGGATTTCCAAATTTGAATGAATATGAATATTTTGAGTTATTCATATGAATAATTTGGATATTCGTATCTGTATGGGTATATATGCATCTCGTATTTACTCATACGCATCCGTAAGAATTGATGAATTCTTTTTTAAAAGTCTTTTAATGTATACTTCGTTTTAATCTGTTCTAAGGTTGTTACCCGCCCAGAGACCTTCGGGTATGGGGTGGGATAGAAATGTTAATAAATAAATAAATACAGGATGCATACGGGTACGTACAAGACAGGTATGTACTTGCAAAGATATGACTATCCAAATTATTCAAACAAATACATATGAATGTATTAATATAGATTAGAGCATCCAGACATTCATTTTTCCTTATTCATCTGAATTCAGATTTTTGAATATTCAATTCATAACGAATCGAACGTCGAAAATTTCATTCTTGCACACTCCTATTGGTGATATAAGACGTTTTCGCACGGGGGTGAACGGGACGCGTGGGAGACAGCTGCGGACACGGCATCCGCATTGCCCGAGTGCGGCTTGCGCTCCGACGTGTCCGCAGCTGTCTTTCTCGCGTTCGAAATGTAGAGCACTTTAAAGTGCTCTACATGCGTTCGAACGCGGACGAGCCGCCCGCAGGCGTTCGGGAGGAGAAGCATTCGCGCCTGCTTCTGTCTCCCGAACAGCTGCGGCCGCCTCCGACGCCGGCGCGGCTTCGACAATCAGCTGTTTGACAATCAGCTGATTGTCGATCTGCCTCCGCGGCTGTCTCCGCGCCCCTGGCCGGCCTTTGCCGGCTAAGACAGCTCCCGGCGCTTTGAGCATTCGCACACAGACGCTCCGGAACGCGTTTACACGCGTTCTGGCGCGTCTGTGTGTGAAAGGGGAAAGCGCCGGGAGCTGTCTATAATCTCCCCATGAAAAATATCCAAGGAAGTGATAGGAAAGCAGATGAACTTGTCTTAACAATTCTTCTCCAGACTGGTGATGCTTCTCTTAAATGGCCTCATTTCCCTAAAGCATTAGTAGTCAGTCAGCCTTGTGGTTTATAGGCATGCTATACTTGGTCTGTTCATAAATGAAACTGCTTGAGATTTTCTATCATCAGTCTTTGGCCACCTTGTGCTCTTTAGATGGTTTGCACATCAATTTCTGACAGCTCCAGCAAGCTGTAGATTGATTTTTTTTGGGGGGGGGGGGAATTCCACACTGGCTGATATACTAGGCCAGCAAGTGTTCTAGGGACCCTCCCTTCTTGGGTGTTTTCCACTTAGCACTAGAGTACCCTTTAAGGACCCATTAAGGGTCCTTAATAGGTACTCTAGTGCTTGGGGGTTTTTCCACTAGCACTAGAGTACACATTAAGGACTCATTAAGGACCCTTAATGGGTCCTTTAGTGCTAAGTGGAAAAACACGCCTAAATACTGATGGCCTCCCTTAGATCCCACCAGCATGTGGAAGGGAGAATTCTAGTCCGCTTGCTGGTCTGGTGCACTGGCCAGTGCAGAATCTAAATCTGCTCAAGTCCCTCCTTGGTGCAGACAGGGAGGCAATGTATCAAAGGAGCCATAGTCTCCTATTTCAAGAGTTTCTAAACCAAAGAATATAGCTTAATCAATATCCACAGTCTGGGAGGATAGCCAGTCACCTCACTGTGCATTTCTCACAGATGTTCTCCTCTTGAAACTGCATTTCTCAATTTCGTAGCCTAAACCCTGACTATGATCAATGGTGGAATGATGTGATGGCTTTAGAAGTGCTCCCAGATTTAGATACCTTATAAGTGCCAAAAATACAAGGTTGGTGACACAGTTTTTCCTCAGCCCAATCCACAGCTGCCAAAGTAATTGATCCTGTATCTTGGCAAACTGTATTATACTTTTCTCCATCACAGTTTATCTTGACTCTGTTCTAAAAGAAGTTGACTGTGGCTCTGCTTTTTTGTTTGCACCACTGCTGACCTTTACTTTAGCTGACTGATCAAATATGTAAATGAGGGCATGTCTCTCAACTTGATTAATTAGCATAGTCATATATTAGGAGCTGCCAAAGCGGGATTTAGATTATTTAACACATAACTAAGATTGCATCCCCACACACAGTCAAAACAAAACATGGATCAAAACTGGTTTAGAGCGGTAGCTGCCACACACTAGTGTTCCCATACCCCTTGTAACCCACATTAAAGGCCAGAAAATGTACTTTAGCTGCCATTTGCTGCCAATTATTTTGAGACACTTTTTAGTGAGGCTGGATGCATCCTTAATTATTGGGGCTATAATTTAGGCTGGCCAATCACTCCATGATAAAGTTTCTCAGTTTACAGTGTTTGCCGGTGAATTTGAGAAATCTGAATCTGGTACCACTTTAAGTGAGCAGGATTGGCAGCTTACTTGACATGGTGCCACTATGACACAATGATTTTAGCATGACACTATTAAGAATTCATTTCTTAAAGAGAACTTCTTCTTTTTAAGGTGGAGAGAGAGAGAGAAAAACTAGATGACAAGACCAGCCGTTAAAATGCATTGACACACCGTAATGCTGTTCAAGTGCTGTTTGAAGAATTTCACATTCCGAAATGTTTACACAGTGTGCAGCATTTTAAATAAATAAGTTTTTCCCTTCCCTTGGTGGCTTAAGAAGAAATGGATACTGAGCCATTTGCCTACTGTTATCAGATTTCAGTGTTCTGAATCTCAATGATATGCATATTCTCCCCTCAAGGAAATATGTCTCTCTCCTCTCTCTCGCTCTTTCTTGCATGCCCGCACGTCTTCAGGTATTGTGAAAGTTTCTCTTAATGCTGATATTTGTATGCCCACCATCCTACCTTCTGACTCACCAAAGTCAATTTCTATCACTCTTCTCATTGTGACAGGTCCACAGCTTGGAAAAGTGGCTAGCCCACTGCACAGAGAACAGATTTCAAAATATTTTACCTACATTAGTATGTCAGCCTCCATGGTGGCTTGCTAGGAGCCTTGTATCCTTTAGGCTCATTGAGAGGGAAAACTCCCAGCAGGGTCACCTTTCTTTATTTCTTCCAGCACTGTGGTTTTGTTTTCCTTTCTCTCTCTCAGGGTGCATCCCCAAGCAATTTAAAGTGTGCTAAAACTCTTCTTTTGCCTCTGAGCACCCCCATGCCAGGGTTTTTAATGAGCTTCCAGCGCTACAAAAGCAGGAAATCCCATGACAAAATACGTGCCCCCTCGCAGCATTTACCTTGGGGATGCTCCGTGGCAAAAGGGGCAGGGATAAAGCAATCACACATCTGCTGCAGTTTCCCTCCTTCCCTCTCTAAAACACAGAACTTTCAAAGAGCCAGAATTGCGGAGAATTGCAACATTGTTATCAGGTGTGAAGTGTAATCAGGTGTGAAGTGGATGGATTGCAACATTGTTCTCAAGCGTGAAGTGGGTGAATTTAAAGTGATCTGTGAAAGTTCTAAGAGTGAATGAGCAAACCAACGCCAGGTGGATGGCTGCAGCCCGCACGGGAAGCCATTTCGGGGGATGGAGACCTGGGAGACAAACAGAGAACTGATGGCTATTTTTCCTTTGAACAAGAGAGGGGGTGGGGAGAAAAAAATGCAGGCAAAGAAAACACGCTTCCGTGGGGACGGAAGGTGCATTTTAAATGCGCGTTTTTCTGAGCCTCATTCAGACACTTATTCCGGAAGTGCAGGGCACTTTTAAAGTCCGCTTGAATAGAGTGACAGTAGAGGGAGACTAGAGAGGCAAATAAGTCTTTTGGGGATGCAGCTTCAATGTCTTCTTGCATAGCTTCAACTATAATGTGGCATATGGACCTAAATAGACTGGTAAATTTGTTAGGTTCAGAGCACCATGACAAACATCGCCTGTCCACCTGTCCTGCACCTTTTTGCAACGAGTCCTGCAAAAGTAGCAATTTTGTCCTTATCTCACATGGCTTTTCATGACCGCCTAGTCCTTGGCAGCCAAAGGAACCACACAATGGATTAAATGGCCTGTAGGAAAATATTGTTTCCTTCCTCTTCTTATGTCTTTCAAGAAGTTTGAGATTTTACAACTGAGCCAGTTTGGTCTGCTGGTTAGAGGGCTGGACTCTTAGGTGATAGTCTCTTGGTTCAATTCCACACTCTTACATGAATCCAGCTGAATGATCTTCAGCTAGTCACAGCCCTCTTTCTGAGCTCTCACAGACCCACCTTACTCACAGGTGTCTCTTGTGGAGAGTAGAACAGAAGGTTTTTCAGCAGCTCTAAGTCCCCTTAAAAGTGTGAGAAAAGTGGGGTAGAAAAGCCAACTCTTCTTCTTCTATATCAGACTGCTTGGATCCATTCATCTGCAGAACCAGTTCAGGAAATGCAATCAATACAAACCTAAAGAAGATGCTAGTTAGTGTAAATAGATGAGTCCTCACAGCACCCGTCTCCAATCCGGATCTATGCCGCATGTGCGGCGGCACGGGGTGAGGGGTAGATCCGCATCTGTTAGATGCGGATCTACCCCCTAAATCTGGATCTACCGGGGATACGGATTTGGTGAAACCGGTTACCCTGAGATCCGGTTTTACTAAATCCGGGTGCAGTAGACCCAGATTAATTAGCCCCTGTGCGGAAGCACCCAGTGAGAACTTCTCTGCCTTTTCTAGGCTCCCAAGCATGGAGAATCCTATTTGGCTTTTCTTTTCGAACCGAATCCACAGGGCTTAATCTGTGTTGCTCAGATGACAAGTCCAGCATGGAAGCATCTCAATTCTTGCACTCTCTGGAGCCATTATATAAAGTCTTCTGAGCCATCTGCCAGGATTCACCCCTGAAAGAAATCCATATTAAGATTTGGGAGGGCGGAGGGAGGGTTTTTTACACTGAAATCTGTATTGGGTTTTAATGTGCACCATGCTCTGTACATTTCTTGAACCATAAGCATCTCATCATGCAACTATACTGTTTATTTCCCCTAAATAAAAACAGAATATAGTGCAAGCATCTTCTCTTTGATGCCTCTCCCTAGGAAAAAACAAACTGCGAGTGAAGTCATATACATATGAATTAGCACAATGCTCTAAACCGTTGTTGGGTGTGTGTTTTTGTTTAAATATGAAAATAATTCAACTACTGATCCATTTTTAACATAACTATATTAATCTATAATATTTATTTATCTGATGTATTTACATTCCACCCTAGAAAATACAATATATAATGCCAGCCTTTTATTTTACCCTTCAGAACTATTTCACTATAATGATGCAGCATTAAAAGTGAAAGAATGAACAGATCTCCTGCAGCTGAGCTGGCATTTCTCTGCGGGGGAAAAACTGACCAGTTGGCCAAATTTTTATTTTGATCCCCCCCCCCCCCGTTTGTATGGGGTATTTATCTGTTGTGGGCATGTAAGAATAGGAAAATAATAGAGTCTTCTCACACACACAAGCTGTGTTCAGATCTGAGGTCATTTCACTAAATTATAACTTGTGGCACAAATACAAACTACTGTGTAACAACCTGTACTTAATGTGAAGATCTGGTTCTTCAAAAATGACATGTATAATAAAACACACACAAAAGGGGCTCATCTAATCCAGTTTCAGTCCACTTTCAAAGTGAGAGAACTCATGAGCAAAGCTGTTTTCTTTTGGCATTAGATACTGTGGAAAGACCATGGCAAGTTGGAAATGGCGGAGTCTCCGGCTGTGATCAGATACAGCAAAATAAAGCATCTCTGAGGTAGTTGACAGAAGGCTTCAAGGTGGGATTGTTCACACACCAGTCTCCTGAACATCCTGTGCTAGAAAAGAAAGATTAGAGAAGGTCTGAAACATGAGAGTCACACGCACTCTCTCTGAGGTAGCCCTGCTGTTATGTCTGAACCCATCCTCAGCTTAATCTGTATCACTGAAACAGAGGTACTAAAAAAGTTTTGTACATACTGTATTTTCTGGCGTATAAGACTACTTTTTAACCCAGGAAAATCTTCTCAAAAGTCAGGGGTCGTCTTATACGCTGGATGTCGTCTTCTTATATGGCGAGTATATCCCAAACTCTATTTTTTAACTGGAAAGTTGGGGGTCGTCTTATACGCCCAGTCGTCTTATACGCCGGAAAATACGGTAATATGGGCCACACATTCTGATGTTGCATTGGCATTACAGCAGAAACTATTTCCCAGTGCTTTGTCTAAGACATCTTACTCCAATGATCTGTAGAATGCTATAGTTATAATAGACAATCTGCTTTTTGCTCCTTGAAACCTTTTGGGCCTTCTTGTCAAAGAGTATTCCAGGGTCGTTGGTGATATAATGACATTCAAGCCCTCTTTGTAAAGATATACGATATCAGTAACAGGACTTGTGACAAGACTGCAGAGATGAAACACAATATTGAAGATAATATGAATCTCCATGCCTTCTGTGTTGTGCCTTGTGGTGTGAAATATCTCTGTGTTTTTCTGCCACCATTTTAACAATTGCTACATTCTGATAACTGATAGCACGGTGTGCAACCAACATGCTACAGCTACTCTGCAGTTCAAAATAATATAATTTCCCTTTCAGCTTCTATAGCCTATATAGTCATTGTTGCTGGATACCACTGAATGCTGGCAAACTACTGGTGGACCTCCTCTCTGGGTGAATTCCCACTCATGGAATAAAGTGGTTTCAAAATGGTTTGGATCCTCTTCGTCCCCACCCAATAATTTAAAGTGGCTTACAAACAGTCTAGATCCCCTTCATACCCATTTCCAATCAGTTTCAGGGGTATGTTGAGGATTATTTGGCTTAAAAACGGAATAAATAAACACCTGATTTTTCAGGTGTTATTTTCGGTTTTGTTTTTAAAACGCTTCTTCCTTATTGCTGTGGGAACGCTACAGCAGTATTTGGGCAAATATGTCATGAAATGGGTGGGATTTCACCCTGCAGGACAGCCCCTTGTCAGCTAAAATGCCAGTTTTCCCCTCTACAGCAGAAGCTTTCATTTTCAGACAGTAACAATTCAGCCACTTCACACCTTATAACAATGTTTCCTTTCCCACCCACGCTTCCCCTCACGCACATGCCTGCCTAAAGATCAAAGAAAGAGGCAGGGAGGAATCTTGCCCTTCACAAGCAGCCCTGCGCAATTCTGCCAGTTTCCCTCCCAGCCTCCTTCCTTGATCTTTAAAAGGGGGAAAGCTGCAGGAACTGGGAGAAGCACGGAAGTGGAAGCCCTCAGTCCATCCCCCCCTTTCACCTGCCCCCCACGGCGGCAACACTGCTCACTCACTCACTTGCCCAGCTCCCACAGGGGAGTGCGCAAGAGTGTGTGTGTGTGCACATGCAGGCATCAGCAGCAGATCACGCCAGCCAGCCAGGGTGCTTTTTTCGGGGGGAACCCTTGCTGGGGATGGTGGGTGTAGAGGTGGAGCAGGCAAATGGGGCTTGAGTTGCCGCCGCCACCATGTGCCCTGGGCAGTGGGGAGAGAAGCGTGGGGAAAGGGCGAGGAGGGGAAAGAATCATTTTCCCCAATCCATTTTTTGGAAGTGTTTGAAGTGTGGGGACACAATTTGGGGTTGAATGTGATTGCCAGATGCTCCTTTGCTTCATTTTAACACACTTTACATAGGCCCTGTCCCCAAGCAATTTAAAGCCCTCTAAAAATCTTCTTTTGATTCTGAGCACCCCCATGCCCAGCTTTTCAACGAGCTTCCAGTGCTACAAAAGGAGGAAAATCCATGACAAAAAAAGTGCACTTTAAAGAAGAGTTCCAGCGCTCTCTTTGGAAGTTGCGGCTTTTCCTGGCAGCATTTACCATGGGGACGCTCCGTGGCAAAAGGGGCGGGGATTGCTGCCTGCACACACAGACATAAAACATTCAAACATCTCCCAGAAGTGCAGCAGCTTCCGTTCCTTTCCCTTTCTAAACCTCAGAACTTTCAAAGAGCCAGAATAGCACAGAAATGCAACATTGTTGCAATTGTTATCAGGTGTGAAGTGGTGGATTGCTACAGTCACTGCTGCTCTACCGGGTGGATTTTGACAGTGATCTGTGAGAGTGAATGAGCGAATGATCACATGGCCAATGGCTGCAGCAGCTGCCTTTGCCGGCACGGGAAGCCATTTCGGGGGGCGGAGATCTGGGAGACAAACAGAGAACCAATGGCTGTTTTTCCTTTGAACTTGTCAGGGGTTTCTTCCTGGTTGTGGCCGCACAGAGTGCACTCCCTCTCCGTTCCTGCCGGTACCCGTGGGGATGGAAGGTGTGTTTTAAACCTGCATTTTGCTGAGCCTCATGCAGACGCTTATTCCGGAATTGCACGGCACTTTTAAAGTCCTCTTGAATAGAGTGCCAGTAGAGGGAAACTAGTGAGGCAAATAAGTAATTTGGGGATGCAGCCCTAGTGTTATAAATAGTGTTGTAAATTGCCTTGTATTTAGCGCTTTATTCCTTAAGTGGGAACAAGCTCTCTATTTACTTAGCAGAGAAACAGAAGTGGTTTGCCATTATATAACAGAATTAAGGATGTGAACAAGTATTTGTAGGCATTTGGAAATCCAATCGAATGTGCCGAATTTCGACATTCGAACTCAAATAGAATGCCCCAAAATTCAAATGTAAACACTTGGATTGAATTTCAAACTTCAAATCTATTCGTTCAAATTATCCAGACATTTGTATGTGCACGGCTTCATACACGATGCGTACTTGAAGATCCGCATATCTCCTGCATCCATACACATTTGTACAGATTTATATGGGACGATTGCATACAGGTTGCATACGGGAAAACTACGGGATGCATACAGATGTGTATGAATGTGGGGAAGATGCAAACTAATAAATTTGAATTTGGTAAATACTAATAGAATCTTGTTAAATTTGAATTTAAAAGATTCAAATTGAATAGGATTTTCAGGTATGCAATTCAAATAGAATATCAAAAAAACTTTCTGCATATTCCTAAACAGAATCATATGATCACACTAGGATATATTTTTTAATGTCTTCCAGCACTTCCCCTAGATTCATAGGTCTGAATTGCACGGTTATATCCAAACACAAACCCTTTATGTGCAATTCTGCCCTTGTCTTCAGTGTTAGCACAGTGTACCAATACGCATGTGACATCTCATTTTGTGATTTTCTGAGATAGAGGCTGCAGTGTTCTATCCTAGGAACTTACAGATTGGCACAACATATTTTAGGACTAGGCTATCCATCATATAGCTTTAATAGAGCTTTGCTTGTCTTGTGAAATTCCACTTCTAGGATTTGGTCTGATGAGATCACGGTACAAATCCCAGATGGATCCAATCTGTTTTGGTTTTTCATCCAAGAAAAAAACTATAATTGGCTAAAATTCCTGCTAGATAATGAGACTATTAGGTATTTTTGCTAGCATAGCCAACTGGGATTTCACGGTTTTGTTGTTCAGATTGATTGCTGTATTTTCATTTAAAATGCAAATACAGGCAGATGTGTTCTGTGTAGCATTCACATGAATGTGTTCAACTGTTACTATAAAGTTCCATTTCAAAAATGAGTAACCGTATAATCTACCCTAGTTAGTGAAAGTCACAGATATTATCTCATAAGTTGTTGTTGTTGTCAAATGGAGGATAGCCAGAACCAGCCATTAATAAAGACTTCAGAGCAAAAATGCAACACACCATGCCCTCATATGAGACAGAGTTGGTGTATGTGGTGGTTATGCCCTGGAGTACAGAATTTTTGGGAAATGATTAATGAAGCCATTTGTACCATTACTTCACAGAATTTTGCTTTAACTCTAGAAATGGCTTTCCTGTTCTCTTTTAAGGCGTGACCTATCGCACTCAAACACATTGATCTGGTAAAATCTTTAATAACTATGGCTAAAGCTGAAATAGCACAAAACTGGAAGAATCCATCAGCCCTATCAAAAAGTCAGTGGCTAACCTGAACATGGAGTTTAATAATAAATGAGCTAATAATGGCGCAGCAATTTAAATTACAGGCAATGGAGCGTCGAGCAGAATGTGTGAAAAAGTGGTTGCCTTTGATTGTCCTGTTACAAATAGACTGCTCTTTTAAGCCAAGCCTTTCCTACTCTATTGCACCTGTGAAGGCCAAACTACTAACACTGTTTCCAAGGCTGGTATTTTTAATTGTCATTTAGAAGAACTATGACATTGTTCCATTATAAATGTAACTGTGCTTGCGAATGTTTTGTTCTGTATTTTTGACTTTGTTGAATATGTTATATATTTCTACCAACTTTGTATCATCTGTTTCAAACTTAATAAACAATTAGGAAAAGAAAAAGAAAGCAGAGTTGGTGTATAATAAAAACATAAGATCAAAAAAGGAGCCCTGCCGGATCAGGCCGCAGCCCATCTAGTCCAGCATCCTGTCTCACACAGTGGCCCACCAATGACTTCTGGGCATCTCAAGCAGAAAAGCAAAGCAAAACCTTCACCTGGATATCGCTAAAATGATGGAACATGCTTATCTATTTTCCAGTGCAACAATGAAATCATCTTCTTGGGAGACTCATTATATCAGTCCAGATTCCAGGAGAGAGACTTCAGTCCTGCCCATAATATGCTGAGAACAACTCCTACCGCACCTGAAAATATCATGAGCCAGAAGATGAAGTAAAAACTCCAAATATGCCACATTTTCCCCTACCAACTTTTATAAAAGCACCCCAAATATTGCAATACCCATCTTGAACAGGCTCACACTTGCAAAAGCCCGAACAGGTTGAGAACACTTTCCCGTTCGCATGAGGGCAGGTAAGGAATGCTTTGAGAACAGTTCCCTTACCTGCCAGTGCAAACAGGAAAGTGTTCTCAACCCATGCTCAGAACGGCCCAGGCTATTCTAGCAGAATCAGGCTGGGAAGAGAAGGTAAGGCCCATTCACGTATGTGTGCGATCTGGGTTGGGTTGGGTGGGTGTTGGCTGGGGTTCCTGCCAGCCCCCAGAGCCCGATCTGGGTTTCGGTAGCAAGCAGGAACCCAGGGAAAGAAGACACACGGACTGCCCACACTGGGTCCATAGGAGCCAATGGGAGCAGCCCAGGGGAGAGGCCAAGCTGTCACAGAGAGCGCACATGTGAATGTTTTCTCTCTAAGACAGTTTGGAATGCGCGGAACATGCAGAGATGGTTTCAGAGGGCTTTTTAGTGCTCTGAAACTTGAACATGCTCTCCCCGTGGGAATGCTGCGTCCCAACATGCTCTCCATGCATTCTAAAACCCCTCATGCGGAAAGGCCTCAGGGTGATGTTGTTGCTTGTTTGATTGCTCACTTGCTTCAAGTTGGCTCAGGCTGACTCGCCTCCATCCAGTTGGTTTTTACATTTGCTTAAACCAGTACCTCATCAGTCTTTCTAGAAGAAGAACAAGTTTTCTGATCTGCCAAATAAGATCAGGGAAGCAAACTGAGAAATGCTGCCCACCCACATGCCCACCTACTCACTCACTTGCTCACTCACCCACGAGTCTGTTCCCCTTCCTTTTCACTCAGCGTACACCATCATTGCTCTACTATTCTTGCTAGATAGATCTTCCCACGGGCAGAGGAGATGCACAAAACCAGAGCATTCACCAGTCTGTCCCTTGGTTTTCCAGGCTTTTCCCTCACCTACAGTCAAATGAAGGCACAGACTCCATTGCTAATGGGACTCTCTTCCTTCACTTCCTTGAAAGCAGAGTAGGCAATGATCCTCCCAAGTGTTATCATACCTTTCTTCTCTACCCTGTGCCAGACTGTGAAGTCTCCCAGCTGGATGACCTTGGACTAACCACAGCTCTCTTTCTGAACTTTCGCAGCATCTCCTATCACAGAGGATGTCTGTTTTGGGGGGCCGAACAGGAGGTTTGTCAGCCGCTTTGAGTACCCTTAAGGGTGAGGAAAGCAAGGTATAAAAACCAACGCTTCTTCCTTTCCTCTTCTATATCCAAGCTGCTTCAAGTGATCCATGTGGAAGCAGTTTCACAATGTACAGGATTAAATTGTGTTAAAACTTAATCTTTGTATAGCCAAAGTAAGTGGCACATGCTTTCTCCCCCCCCCCCCCGCCTTGCTTTAATGCAGACAGTGTAAACAACATGAAACAATACAGCCAAAATGACTCAGATGAAACATAATAAAAAAAAACTTAACGACATAATGGGCCTGTTCATACCAGGTGCAATTTGCAAACATCGTGCAAATTGCCTAGGATGCCTGCATTTCTTAGTGACACTTGCCTAAACTGCTCATCTAATCATCCACAGTGCACTGCAGATACTTTGTGTGCAGTTTCAGTGATATTTGTAGATACCACCAGCTTTGGAAACTGTTTCATGACATTTGTCCTTCTAACAAAACTCACAGGAGAGGCTTCACTGTGGAAATCTTCTGCCAAAGAGGTCAGCCAAATCAAGCCCAAGGAGAGAAATTATCTCCCCTCGATATGTCTCCATAATGAACCCTCTCATTGTTACATCATCTATTAAGCATCCAGGGCTCAAAAGCTAACAGTGATGCCATCCACACAGTTCCTTTCGCAAGGCCTTCGGGAATCTGGGGGCGAGATGGGCCAAATGCCTTCATTCCTCTTCAGCCCCCAACTCTCCCAAATCTTAATCTAACGTCAAGTATCGTTAAACTATGCAGAGGCCACCCATATGAACTGGGTGACCACGGGCTAATCACAGTTCTCCTTCTGAGCTCTCACAGGGTGTCTGTGGTGGGGAGAAGAACAGAAGGTTTTTGTCATCTACTTTGAGTCCCCTTAAAGGGTGAAAAAAGTGGGGTGTGAAAGCTAACTCTTCCTCTTCAAAAGGAAGAGAGAGACCACCCGCTCCAGGCTTGGATAGGCTGGCATAGGATAAGGGCATCCATATTAGCTCCAAAGGATGTGCCAGATTCCGAGCCAGTAATGGAGCCTAGGGGTGTGCATGAATGCAACTTTTGACATTTGATTCGTAACTAATGTCTGGACATTCGAACCAATACAAATACAGTCATATCTATTTGTTCGAATATTCAGTACGCATCCATACATCTCCATACGGCTGCATAGGAATACACATAAGATGTGTACAAACATCTGAATTATTCATAGGAATAACTCAAAATATTTTTATTCATAGGAATGCTAAAGTACAAATGTCTGGACATTCGATTTGTACACAAATGTACAAATTTGTACAAATTCATATGAATAACAAATATTTCCAATATTCGTGCACCTCTCTCATGGAGCCTCCTAAGGGCAGGGATTCTGTTGCACCACCAAAATGACCCTCCACACAACAGAATAGGAGGGCTCACTGGTAGACCTTGGTGCTGAGGTCTTCCAGTAAACTGGAGTAGGGCACCGTTTTAGCCCACCCACCCACCCAACCTGGTTTATGCTCCATCTGGTGTGGATGGAGCATGCTAAGAGGGTGCAGGCAGGGTCTCCCTTTTCCCACCCCAGCAGGTATGCAAAACGGATGCTCATAGACCCTTTCCTAGCATCCCAAAAGGACCATATATCACTGCACTTGCCTACAACTATTTCTCTTGGAGATGAAACCATAAAACAATTGTCGACAATCATAATAAAAGTGTTGTTTAAAGCATCCTGTACACTCTTTGACCTTTACCAGCCACATTATGGTAGGCATGACCAGTTTAATATTAGCTTCCAGCTCCACCACCCCAATAAAAATTGGGCTCAGCTACACAGGCTTATACCGGGGCTGTTTTTTAAAACAAAATTTGTGCATCTAAAATAAGACTGTGGGTTCAGCTGTGAATCTGGAGCAGAATACCCCATTCTGGTAGGATCTTAAGCAACCAAGTGCCTTTAGAAGACTTTATAAATGAGGGAATCATCTCCTTGTTCATAGAAGAGGAGGAGGAGGAGGAGAGTTGGATTTTCTACCCTCCTTGTCTCACCCATTCAAGGGAACTCATAGTGGCTGACAAAGCTTTCTATTCTTCTCTCCACAGCAGACACCTTCTGAGGTAGGTGGGGCTGTGAGAGCTTAGAAGAGAGCTGTGACTAGCCCAAGGTCACCCAGCTGGCTTCATGTAGGAATGCGGAATCAAACCAAAAATTCCCAGATAGGAGTCCAGAGGCATTTCCGCACTGAATCGCGTTCGAAACCGAACGCGTTCAGGCGGAAAGCTTAAGCCAGCTTCGGGCGCTTTCCCCGTTCACACACAGACGCTCCGGAACGCGTGTAAACGCGTTCCGGAGCGTCTGGGTGCGAATGGTTAAAGCGCCCGAAGCTGGCTTAGCCGGCAAACGCCGGCCAGGGGCGCGCCGGCGGCCGCGGAGGCAGATCGACAATCAGCTGTTTGAAAAACAGCTGATTGTCAAAGCCGCGCGGCGTCGGAGGCGAGCCGGCAGGCGATCGGGAGACAGAAGCGGCGCGAACGCTTCTTCTCCCGAACGCCTGCGGACGGCTCGTCCGCGTTGGAACGCGTGTAGAGCACTTCGAAGTGCTCTACATTTCGAACGCGAAAGAGGCAGCTGCGGACACGTCGGGACGCAAGGCGCGCGCGGCCAATGCGGATGACGTGTCCGCAGCTGCCTTTTTCGCGTTCCGTTTTCGCCCGTGCGAAAACGTCTCAGTTCCCTAACATTGGACCAAACTGGCTCAGAGAACACCAATAACTTTTGTTACCGATCAAATCTTTGTTCCCAGGCAGTATACAACTGAGAATATAATAGAGCAAAGGCCACCTGGGTTATCCTTACACATGCAGTTATTCACAAAGTCCAGAAAAGAAAAAATGGAGTGGCAATCTAGTGTGTCTCCTTTTGCTAATGAACTCAAGAGCAAAGAGCCTTTTCCGGCAATGCTAATAAGTTAATTAGGACACCAATCTAAAATCCAGACTGTTTTCTTTTCACATACATTAAATGTTGTAAATAATTTATGGCTTAAATACAACACTATATTTATCACTGACCTGCCAGGAACTGAAGTTACAGGAAAGTGCCACTGAGCGGTTTTGAATGACAAATGTTGGATTAAATCCTGTATAGTTTCCCTAGCTTATATTGATGACAAATTAAAAAATAAATATGTAAAGCAGGAGTCTGCATTGTAAGTGGGCACTTGAAGTAAGTGATCAGTAAAATTAGGGGTGATAAGAGAAATTCATGGTGATATCACTGGTTCATACCATTGTGCTGGCTTGTTTGCAGAGTGAAAACATGAAAACAAGTAAACAAACCTGATGATACATGAAATGTCCTACCTGAAGTCTTTTAGAAAACAAAATGTAGCCCTCTGAATGATGGAAATGGGGCAAAGTGGATCACTGTGTGAGACAGGATGCTAGACAAGATGACCTCTGTCCTGATCCAGCAGGCTTCCTCTGTCCTTAGAAGGCTTCACCAGCAAATCATTGAATTCATCTTGGATTCATGATTTCTATGTTGGTCTCTTCAACCATGAATAGGGTATGAACTGGATTAGGACAGCTTCAGTTCTGCTTCTTAATGGGATGGACTATTTCCACCAGGTGTGATCACAGCCTTTGCAATGTAGCTGCATCAAAAAGTGGTCGATCTGTGATGTCTTCAATTCAGCTACAACTTCCTTGAGGGAAATCACATAAAAATAATCATTTGAAATCAAGGGATTCCTTTGTTTGTTTTAAATTTTGTCGACATCTGAATTCTATTTTGTCCCTTTCATATATTCCCTCCTCTCCGTTGGTATTTTTTCTTTATGCAGTTAAAACCAGCCATCAACCAAAATAGTCCTGCAGCCATGATTCAGGCCCTCCCCTTGGGACAATACTTCCTACTCAGAAGTGTTATTTTATGGCTCATTAACATTCAGTCTGGGAAATTTATGGCTATTAATGTTCCAATTTTTGACCCACGGCGGTGAACAAGCACATTTCGGCAGTTGTTCTCTTTCTCTGATTATTTTGCTGCTGCTTCTAAGTTCTGCTGGAATAAGGGGGGAAAAGGGAAGGGTTGCATTTTAGTCCTAGCCATTTTGCTGACAGTGACAAATCAACTGTTTTGCAAAATAGATCCTCTAACTGTTTTTTTGAGCGGTAAGTACCATGTTTATGCATCCCCTACACCTTCGGGATTGCAGAGCACCAAAAAGGCTATTTTCTCTACTCTTTCTTAAGATTGTGCATTGTTTGTCCTTGGCTCCCACTTCACAAATAAAATTTGACTATATCCCTTGGGACCAATAAACAGACTTAACCGACGGATACTTTGAAACTCATCTCTCACTGGCATAAGGCAAGAGGTAAAGCATTTGTCTCATATTCATCAGGATAAAGCTGTTCAGCTGCACACAAGTCAATAAATTCTCTCCAGAGTTCCATCACAGTAACAAATTAAAAACAGGGGAAATATTGAAGAGGGAAGCAATCTGTTCCCATTCCACTACAAGCAATTTCAAAACGCAGCTCTCTGTTCATTCTCACTGATGCAACTGATAGGAAAGCAATCTCTACAGCAGCCACCTCCAACTTTGGGTGCTTGGAATGACAACATCCAGCAGAAAATGGACTCCAGAGTGCTGCCATGCTGAACACCAAGGGGATGGGCTTTTTCACACCTTCGCTTCCCAGGGAGAACCCCCCTAGAAAGTGAAGGCTCTCTCCCTAACCTAATATATACATTATCTGTACATTTGAATGTTTTGGAACATTCAAAATTCGTTCAAATGTTTAAATGTGAATGTGTGGACCAGTGGTAGGCAAACCACAGCTCGGGAGCCACATGTGGCTCTTTGGCCCCTTGAGTGTGGCTCTTCCAGCTTAGGAGTACCCTAATTGAGTTAATAACAGTGTACCTACTTACTTGAAGACTAACCGGAGAAGGGTTGGTGGCATGAGCTCTCTTAGACACATCTACTTCTTCAGATGCTAGGGGGCCCAATGGGCACGTCTGCTTCTTCAGATGCTAGGGGGCCCATTCGGGCCCCCTAGCATCTGAAGAAGTAGACGTGTCTAAGAAAGCTCATACCACCAACCCTTCTCCTGTTAGTCTCCAAGTGCTACTAACTACCTTGCTGGACAGCTCAAAGATGTACATCTGAAGATGTCTACTTCTTCAGATGTACCTACCTATATAGTTCAAGTTTTAAAAATTTGGCTCTTGAAAGAAATTTCAATAGTTGTACTGTTGATATTTGGCTCTGTTGACTCATGAGTTTGCCGACCACTGGTGTAGACATTCTATTTTAATTTGAATGTCCACACTCAATCGAATTCAATCAAATTTTGAATGTTTAGAACATTCGTGCACCTCCCTAGTGCAAACGGGTCTGTGCCTGACAACACTGCATGTAGGTGTAGTAGAGCAGATGTAGAACTGCTCTACAGCTACACGCTCTGGAAGCACTGCTTCACACATGCAGCCACCCCTGGAACAGTAACTGTTCCAGTAAAAGTGAATGCTCCATGCAGCAGTCCACCTTCCACCTCAGCAAGTGCGAGCACTAGTCAACGTTGGTTCATCACACACCTTTCCCATCCACAAGATGGGAAGGAATTGCAGAATCAAAAACTCATTAAAGGGGCTACATGATTTTGAGAAGAATTGTCATATCGCAGGCCGGTCACGCAATAGGCAAACACTTGCGCAGCTACTCAGTCCCAAAGGTTCCAAGCGTACTCAAAGTCAGTTCCAGTCCAGGTTCTAGGAGTCCAGAAGTCAGCAAGGGCCAGCAGGTCACAAGGAGTCCAGGATTTCAAGCTCAGGTAACATGAGGCTGCTAAAACGTTGTCTGCAGGAACTTGAGGCAACGTGAGCTTGTTCTTAAACAGACGAGTCAGAGCCACGCCCGTGGTGCAGCTGGGCTAATCACTCTGATCTCCATCTCACCTGCTTCTGCTGCCTAAGCAAGCGATGAGAGAGTCTTTTATTAGGCTCACTGCTGGTAGACTCATCATCAGAGCTGTCTGGCTGCTCAACTGGATTCGGCCTTAACTCTTCCATGCCTGCAATGCCCTGCTGTGGCTGTCCCTCAGCCTGTGGTCGCATTGCAGGCAGGCTTCCCTCCTCCGAGGAGGCTGAACAGGGCATGACAAGAATAAGGAAAACTGACACAAACCTCAAAAGTTTTCTAACCACCTTGTTTGGAACCAGAATTTCTGTTTACTAACTGGGAACTGTGTCCACATTCAATTTTTGTTTCCAGAAACAAACAAACAAAATCGTTCACTTTAAACAAATATCATTAGAGATGTAATTGTGATTCCCAGGGAGTACTTCTTGATTTTATCCATTGCCTATGAAGGGAAAAAGTAATGAAAAGTCCTGCCTCTGCTGCAATGACAAAAGTAAAATTCACTTGAGAAGCAACCATTTATTCCTCACAACAATTTTAATATTCTTCAGCTGACTGTTTCCTGAAATTACCAGACCTTATATAAAGCTGATGCATCAGTATTATATACATATGTGCATCTATTGGAAACTCATGTGGGGAGACGGGGGAGACATGATTATGCTTTGGTAGTGAAGCTACTGAAATGGAACATGAGATCTCTGTTATCTTCTAGTTGCCCTTGCTTTGATGAATTGCAGTGTCATTTGCTGGCATATGGATTTATGAATGATTGTTAGACTTGGAAAGTTAATGCCATTGTTTTCTCCCCAACCCCCAGCCCCTTAAACCTGGATTTTTACATGCAGCCCAGGAAGCTTTGCAAAAGCAGAATCCTTGAAGTGATAATGATCCAGAAAGCTACAGTTTCATTGTAATGTAGATGACTGTGACCAAGAGGTCTTTATTCCTGCAGGATGGAAGTGAATCAACCTATTCTTACTAAAGTGACTCTGTTCTATATCATTTACTGTCAGCTTTTAGACTGCAGTGCAGAATGTAGGCTGAATCCAGACGTTGGTTACTTGTATTTGCATGTTCCTGGAATAAAGCATGGATATTACAGAATATCTATGCTTTATTCCAGAATATCCAAATATACCAGAATAAGTAATCAATGTTTGGATGCAGCCTGCAACCTCATGACAGGTAATTATAGCACCTTATTTATTAATTTATTATTTTTTAAAATAGTTCTATCCTGCCCCATATCCCGAGATTTCTGGGAGGCTTACAATTAAAAAAAAAAACCCATATACAAATGTTAATACATACCCCATGCACAACCCTAATGTGAATTATTTTGGAATAACAAGGAAGGGGCATTCATTCAGCTTTCTTTTGGCAGTAAACTCTCCAAATTGCTAGTGGATCAGAACATACCTTCCACTGGGTTATATATATCTCCAGATTTTGAAAGGGAATGGAAAAGACAGCCTAAAGGACAGCCAGAAAGGCATACAAATTATGGATACTGTACCGTAATTTAAATGTGGCCTTTTTCGCCCGTATACTTTCAAAAGCTCTGCATAAAATGAAAGCGGTGAACCTATGATTAAGCTTAAGTGTTTTATTATTATACATTCTGTTCAATGAAAGGCAGTATAGAAATGAACAAACACAAATCAGTCATTGCTCCCAAAAAATAACTCCTGGCTCTTCTGAAAGAACCCTTACGATATACCCACCCAAGCTTCCAAATTCTTTAGAAATCTGGATTGAGAACTGGGGCAAGGTAGTATTGATGAATAGCTTACGACAGTTCTTTTTTTTTTTTAGTCATTCATGAGTTTATTGATGTTCCTGTTAAAACCAGGGTTTCTTTTCCTTAGATTTTGTATGCTTATTATAACATTAATAAAAAGGAAAGGGAAAAAGAAATCTGGATGAAGAAGAATGCTCCCTCTCTGGACACTGTAGAAAACTTTTGAGTTTTCAGTCCATAGTAATCTTGAGCTTCCATTCAGAAGCATAGCTCACTACGCTGACTTGGCAGAGTATCTTGGCAGGTGTTGCTCTCCGGCAGTGGACCAAGGAGTGGGGAATGAACTGGAGGGCCTGGTGGAGAACTACAATCAGTGGAATTCATAGAAGTCTTGGCCACAGCCACAGGATAGGGATGTGCATGAATATTTGTAATATTCATTATTTGTACAAGTTCATATGAATTTGGATGAATTCAGACATTCATACATGAATTAAATATTATGATCTTTGTACATTAACACTTGTATGAATACAAATGTTTCAGACACTCGTACAAATAGTTCGGACATTCGTTAAACTGGGGAGATGTGAAAGCAGCTGTGCCAGTCACATCTGCAACGGATCCAGATCGCATTCTACATGGATCAAGAGCAGATTAGGGATGTGCACGAATGCATTCTTTGCATTCGAATTCGAGTCAATTTGAAATTCAAACATTTGATTCAAAAATCCAAATTTTTGAAAATCCAATTCAAATCTGAGTTATCCAAATCCATATCTTTGAAAATCTGATTTGAATTGAATGATACGGACGTCAGCAACATTCGTATCCAATTTTCAAATTTGCACGCGTCCTGTTTTCGTCCCGTTTTCATCTTGTGTTATATGTGCAAATTGACCCAATATTCAGATGCAATATAAACAGATCTATTCAGTCGAATTATTCAGAAATCCATATCAGATTTCTGAAAATTCAAAATTCTTTTGAATTTGGAAATTTGGATTTTCGAAAATCCAATTTGAATTCGAATGTCAATATTTGTCAAATTCAAATCAGATTTTTGAATTTTCAAACATCCGTGCACATCCCTGGAGCAGATTAAAAGTGGATTCAGGTTGGATTTGATGCTTTCAGAGCACAGATTTGTTACAGGATACGTATTGGATACATATTTGTTCATAGTGGATATGTATTTGTTCATTTCAGATACATATTTGTTCACATAGGATACGTATCAGATATTTGTAAGAATTTGTATGGAATATATTCATATTGAATGGAATCCTACCACATCCTAAGGGGATCTATTTGAACAAATATGGATTTTGGTACTTTTGATTTGTTCAGTATGCAATCCACTCATACACATCCCTACCACAGGCCTAAGGAGCTTAAATGACCCTTCCCTAGTGTGGGAGGAGGGTTTTCAGCTCAGGAATGAGAGGTGCACCAAGAGAATGTCCTTGGGTGTTCTCCTTCTTCCCTACATCCTTCTGAAGCTTGTGATCCGGCAAATCCGCAGCATGTTCTGTTCTGAGGTGCAGTTGGGAAAAACATAGGCCGTGGCCTCATTTCCTCTGTGCTGATCGTTTGTCATGATTGTGCAGTCTCTTTCTAGCTCTTTTTCATCCTTTCATTTGCCCCAGGAACACTTCCTGCCTGTATGAGGTTGAGGTCCATCCAAGGACAGCTATACTTATATATTGAAGGGAAGCAGGCATCAGAACCAATAATGCAGCAACCAGCTTAAAACCTCTCACCCACTGCACTAGGAATCACTGATGGGTGCTCCTTGAGTATGATTTTCCAGCAGGCAAGGGATTTTTAGCAGCCACATTAATTTCGGAAAGGCTGGGAGTTACATTCCTGATGTGGAGACTCACGTGTTCAAAGCCCCCTGGTTTAACTCTTTAACTCTTTAGGCCTCCATCCTGCTGGGGGCCTAAAGGATCCCTCCATAGTAGGGCTATGCACAGATGCAATTTTTGACATTTGATTCAGAACAAATATTCAAATATCTGAATTTGTATGAATAGAGGAAAACAAATGTCTGGACATTCAAACCCATCTGAATACATTCACATCTATTTGTTCGAATATCCGATACATATCCAATAATACGAATTATGTACGCATTCATATGCATCCCATTTTCATCTCGTATGTATCCATACAAATGGGTATGGATATGGACAAGATGTGTATGGATACATATGGGATGTGTACGTATCCATACACATATGAATGTCCAAACTATTCGTATGAAAAATTCAAAATATTTGTATTCATTCAAATACTAAAAAACAAACTCAAATTTGAATGTCCGAACTCATCCCAATTCAATCGAATAATGGATATCTCAAATATTGGATTGATGTATGGGATCATTGCAGTCACTTTTGGCAACACTCAGCACTGGCAGGCATTTAGCACACACACAGTACCAGTGAAGGCAGACTATGGCCCTTGGGTTTCTGTTTCAGGTGGTGTTCTAAGTAGAATTGTCTTGTAGTTTACAGAGCATGTAGCACCATCTCCACAAACAGACATAAATGTGCAATATTCTCTTCATTCTCCCACTGTAAGGAGCTCTATGTCTTCCTTTTGACACGTTTTAGTGGGAGGATTTGGCCTCCGTCAAAGTTTTTATAGGTATCTGATTCCATTATAGACCTCAAAATAATTTATTATATTCAAAATCAGCCTTTTGTATTTTGTATTAAAAATGAATACAATTACATGAGAGGTGTGTGTGTGTTTTAAAGTTAGTTATGTAAGGAACAGGAATGAATCACATAACAGTCATTAACAAGCAACATGAAGCCATGCCCTATATGCTACCCTTATTTCCAGATACTACTGTGTGCTACGTATAAAAAGCCCAGATCACAGTGTGAAACATTGTTATGTTCACTGCATACATTTGGAGGGTGGGGAGTCAGAAACTGCATTAAAAATAAGTTTGCAGGAATCATGAAAGCAGGAGGCAAAATGGTAGAAGGCAAAAGTAATTATTTTGAAGTTAAGCACACAGAAACCGCCTTTGTCCTCAGGTTCTTCTTCAGAGTCTCAGGGTTAGGGAGACCTCACCCATCACTGCTACACTCCATCTGTTCAGGACAGAGCATGATCCAAATCAAGGAGCCCTTGATCCGATCACTGGTAGAACTCGATATGAAGACCTACGGGCACACTAGCATGTCCTGGTCCGGAAGGCACACTTCCATTTTCCAGATTGCCAGAGAACCCATTTTGATGATGCACCAAAATATGCATTTCCCCAGGGGATCCAAGTCTCAGAAAGTTCATTCCTAGCCCCTTGGAGTCCTCAGGAGCTAACACTGAAGCTCGTGTGACCTTTTGGGCTGGTGTGGGGCCTGGTCTCCACCAACACCACCATACTGTTTGGTCTTAGCCTCAAGGAAAACATAGCATTGTATTATAAGACATCCCTCCTCAACCCTACAGCCTCTAAATGTAGTTGAATTACAGCTTCCATGATCCGTACATTTTGGGCAATGCTGGTTGAGGAAAAACATAGTTTGTCAGTATCTGTCAGACAGTAGTCTGGATAAATCTAACCTCAAATAGCCTAAGGGTGCATTCCCATGGTACTTATTTGCCTCTCTATTGCCCCTCTACTGAAGTGGATTTAAGAAAAGCACATTCAATTCGGAATTAAGTGTTCCCATGGGGCTCAGCAAAACATGCATTTAAAATGCACGGACCATCCGCAAGGCAGCGTGTTTTGTTTACCCGCATCTTTTTCTCCCCGCCCCTCGCTGTTTTATTGGGTGCTTGTGCGATCGTGTGCTCATTCACAAGTCCAAAAGAAAAATTTACAAGTTCTCTGTTCATCTCCCCTGCTTCCGAAGGCAGCCAGGCTGCAGCCAGCGCTATTTACAAGATCTCCAGCTGCTGAAACACCTCCCCCCATCCAGCAATCGTGCGATTGTGCGATCATTTACAAGTCCAAAAGAAAAATAATTTACAAGTTCTCTGTTCATTGGGTGCCTCCTCACCAGGAAGGTCCTGGCGAGGAGGCACCACAAACCATGCAAAGTTGGCGCCCGCGGTGCCAAGCACTGAAAGGCAATATTGCGAAATCGGAGGGGGGGTTGCACAGAGGAAGCCCTCACCCGTCCCCCTCTCACCTTCCCCAATCTCTCCCCCACTCTTCACCCCCCGAGCAAATCCATCCTTCAGGAGGCTCTGCTTTGACTGCCTGTAAAGTGCAGTTTGAGAAAGAGGTGATTGGGCTGGCTGTGGATGAGAGACAAAAAAGAGAGAGAGAGAGATGATCTCTCCGGCCGGCAATTCCTGCCTGGGAGAAAATCCCCACCCCTTTTGCCACGGAGCGTCTCCACAGAAAATGTTGCACTGAAAACCCGCATCTTCCCAGAAAGTACGGATGTAGTCTGCTTTAAACGGCTATTTTTTTAAAGCACGTTTTCCCCATTAGCGGCACTGGAAGCCCGGATTAAAGCCGTGCATGGGGCCGCTCCGAGGCAAAAGAAGATTTTCATCGGACTTTTTATTCCTTGGGAATGCACCCTAAGAGGAGCAGTTTAGTTCTTCATTTCAGAAGCTCCCTAGAAAATGTTCCATCAGATATTAGGAATAATGAGTAGGTATGTTCAATGGATTGGAAATTTCTCCTTCAAACTGCCCCTTTATTCTGTTTCCCAAGCACAAGTTGTGCTAGGAAGCACAGAGGAGGATTAGTAGACTTCCCTTCATAGCTCTCACCTGGGATGGAGAAAATCAGGCCATTTCAGCCAATGATGAGGGGAGAGAGACAAAAGAAAGCTATAAACAATGCCCAGTGTCTCAGACTGATAAAAATTGATACCACCATCACTATATCAATTGATGGCCTTTTTACATGCTGCTGATGCACCAGAACAATCTACTCACTGATATGCTTCTTCCACACTGGTCCAGAACCATTCTAAGGGCTCCAGAACCATTGATATGTTTCTTCCATGTTTTGATCCAGAACCATTCTAAGGGCTCTCGGTCCCAGTTTAGGAGTGGACCTGTTTCAAAAGGTCTGCAAGCATACTGATGCTGTCTTTTACAGTTCACACCTGGTCCAGAACAAGGAAAGTGCTGCATCCCCATCTTCAAAGCTTGCAGCAGCCATTTTGCCACCAAGCCAGAGCTGCTTGAATGAACCTAAACAATCCACCATCATCACCACCATACCTGGTGCTTGATTTTCATTGGGGTTCAAGGGGTCTTGTCTGGCAACACCACAGCCAAGGAATGAATCTTCCCCAGCAGGGATGTTTATGCAGCCAAAGGCAGTGGCTTGTAGGCACTGCACTTTTACAGTGTTTCCCAGTGACAGTCTAGGAGGTGCTGCCACCAGCCTCCCTGAAGACCCTGCCATTCCTTCTCTCTCAGGGCCCTGGAATAACTCTAAATTTTCACTTTTTCACATCTGCTTAGAACATGAAGAACATAAAAAGTACCCATGGCCCATCATGTCTAGCAGTCGGTTAACACAGCGGCCAACTAATGACATAATAAAACTATCAAATATTAAAATATAATTTAAAATATCACCCTCTTCCTCCCACCCCCACCCTCCATCCCTAACAGGACAGCACCCCGAGGAAGGTATTTAAATGGCAAAAGCCTGGGTGGAAAGGTAAGTTTTCACCAGCCGCTGAAAGCTGTACAGCGTAGGCACCTGGTGAACCTCAAGAGGAAGGCTGTTCCAGAGTCTAGGGGCCACCACAGAAAGGGCCTTCTTGCATTTCCCTGTGCCTCGTACCTCTGTAGGAGGTGGAAGTACAGGAAGGCCCTCTTCTTCAGATCTCAGTGCACGACAGCACACGTAAACTCACAGCTTGGTCTGCTCACAGTCTCTCAGCACCACGTTTTCAGATATAAACTGACTGCCGTAGAAGAGGCATTTGCCTTGTCATCATGGCTAATGGCTACTCATTGCTCTGACTTCCATGAATACATCTCAACTTTGGTATCTTATACTGTAATAGAAGTATTTCCCAGCTTACTAAAAACAGTTTGACAACAGGTGCACCCACTTTGTATATTACAGCCTGCTGTCACCAGCAGATCAATAAATCCTTCTGTGGTCTTACATGTTGATGTCATGAGTAATATATTTTAAATTCTAGGGAGCAGAATATCCCAAGTTTACTTCCAAGCAAATAAAAACATACAACACCAGTGGGCAGGCATGATGAGCTATGATTAATACTGGGTCCAATTTATCCCTGTGAGCTTAGTGCCTGCATATTAAATATATTTATTCTTCCCCTTGGGAATTTTCCATGGCAACCTGAAGTCACAAATTGGCATTTAAGCTGAATCACAAAAGGATCTAGGCCTACTTTCTTATAATTGCACACGTTATCATCATTCTAGATATTGGCTGCCAGAAACTCCGTTTGCAGTAGGGCAGACTAAAACATAAATTATTTCTTCGTGCTCCATAAAAGAATTCATGTGCTTTGCACTAGCTGTGTGACTGATGGACATTCCCACTCTCTAATGAACCACATTCAAGCACAGCAAGGACCTGGTCATGCCTCATCTGTACAGCTCATCCTACAATAGAACGGGGTCTGATCTCACCCATGGACATAGTGTTTGCTGAGTTCTTTTTCTTTTTGTACCCACCTGTCAGACTTTTCATCCCTGTCAGGTGACCGAATGCCTTCTCCTTTCCCCCTCCTTTCCTTCTCCTCCCTCTGACATTTGTGACTGGATGTACTTCTGTCGGTCAATGGTTGGCTTCTCAGTGGAGGGAAAGGCTTTCCAGAAAGCTAAGAACATTGGAATCCATTTTGTGGTCCCTCTTGCTCTCTTTCTCAATCTGTGCAAATGCAGAAATGTTCATGATCCAAATGTGATGCACATGTATGTCTCCTGTGGGAGTGAACACGCCCACCCCAACTTCCTTTCCTCCCACTTACCAAAGGCACTGGTCATGAAGCAAAATAACTCTTGTGCATGATCTCAATTGGATAGCTGTGAATCAGGTTTCCCAATGAATTTGAAAGTGCAGAACTATATACTTGTGCTGATTTCTCCTGCTTTTTTGTAATTCTTGAACTGTGATCTGTGTTAGCGTGCATTCCTGCTCTTTCAAAAGTGGGGAAGAACAAAGCTAGCATTTGTTGTGCTGTTCCCCCATCCTTTCCTTCCTTCTGCATTTAGTGTGAGGGTTTTATCCTCCTCTTCTTGCCATCTTCAGCTTCCAACTCTTTTTTGTTTGTTTAAACCTGTTTGTTTCTCTGTTTGCCAGTCCATAGCTGATTATGCCACTGCCACTTGAAGCCTCCATCTGTGTAAGCAATAAAGTTTTAAATTTGTTTTTCAAAGAACCTTGGCCTCGTTGCTTTCTTGCCAACTAATTCTGTTTTTAAAACTTAGTTTGGCTAAATATGATCCCTTTGGAGTCCTCGGTCCTGGTCAGATCGGCTTATTCATGAGTTCGAATTGAGATCGTACCAGGGATGGTCAGACATGAATCGACATGGATGTCCTGAGGCCATCCCCACCTTTGTCACACATTTCTGGAGAGATCAGGCTGAGGTTGCTCCTTGGAGTTCTTCTCCCTCCTCCCCTTTTGCTACATAACATCTATCTTGCTTCCTATTCGATGGGGTTCATGTCACTCAGGGCGGCAAGGGTGTGTGTTTGCAGTTCTTTTTAACGCCTGCTCCCCCACCTCCACACACACACCCTTCCTTTTTTATGTGCTTTTCTTCTCCTTGTAAAGGGGAGGTGCCTCACAAACTCTGCGTGTGCTGATTGGCCAAAAGGAAATACTGGACAGCACCCACCACAGCACAGTTCTGCCTCCTTTAGGCCTTCCCCCCACTCACACATGAGGAAGTGGAAGACGGATTGGAATTCCAGGCCGGCCTGAGTCCCTGTCAGTCTTGTAAAAACAGAAATACATTTTAGGACGGTCTAAAGGGTGTAGGTCAGCGTGGAATATGGCTTAGAATAAGTTAATGTCAGTTACAGGGCCTGCGAACCAACTCAAGTCAACCTAAAACCTATGTTTTTACCATGGCCCTTGTGCCTGGGTCTGAGCTAATTTGTCCTCAAGCTAATTACCCCAGAGCATGGCTCCTAACAGACTGTGACCCAGCCCAGCAATGAATGTGGAAACAGTATGTGTTGAAGTCACTCTCCACATGACTTTTGCAGTTATCATAATTCTCAAATGTTTTAGTCTGTAGAGGAAGGTGAAGGGGAAATGTTTGTCCTATTATATTTGAATTTTACAGAACGGCCTTATTTGTAAAAACCCTTTGTTACCTTCAAACAATCTGCATTTCTTTTGTATTTCATCTTACCCACAAATTGATTTTTATGGAATTATACGTATTTAAAATTTAAATTTTATTTCGTATACTGTGTTTATATACTGTACCCATGTATGAAAGGACCTAAAGAAAAACCAAGCAGCCATTGAAAAATCATAAAAACAAAGCAAAAGCAAGGGTTCCTGGGAATGGGGCAGGATAGAAATGTAAATAATAAATAAAATAAATAATAAAAGAGTTTTCCAAAGCTTTCTAAAAAGTTGCCCCTTTTACAACAAGTCTTACTACCAGAAGAGAGAACTCCATAGGACTGTCTTCTTCTTTTCTTTTTAAATTAAACATATTATTTTGTAATCTTCTAATTCACTGTAATCCAGAGAAGTGATAGCTGGAGAGCTGGAACTGGCAGGTGGTTCCAAAGTAAAAAATATATGGAATATTTCATCACACAGGTAGAGAAAACTCAGCACACCATATAGCGAATTCTCCCTTTTGACCTCAAGCTCCCCTGTCAGGACTATTCATTTTGGTTACATAACAACTTCGGTCCTTCAGTAAGTGGAATATTATTACTCCCTTAAGCAAAGAGAGAAAGATCTGTGTCTCCATATTAAGATGAAATATATTCACTTTGCGAGTTATGTAAGAGGGAGTTGCAAACTAAGGTGACAGGTCTGCCTTCTTCAGAATGAGAAATTGTACCAGATGTGAACAGCAAATGAACCAATTCTGACAAAAAATGGTTCTTTATGGAAATCATTCTGGCATTGCTTTCGCCTGCAAACTTCACACTTTGCATTTCTTCAGATCTACAGCCTACTTTTGTCTTGACAGCTAGGTTAAAAGTTTATTTATTATTCAAGAAGAGAGTAAACTGGTCAAATTTAATACTGTAAGTTTATTATTATAATTTATTTTTTCAGAACTGTTGATGTTGTGCATCTCTGACATGCCAATAGTCAGTGATGAATAAATTTACATGTGGTATGGCTAACAAGACAACAGTTACTAGAAAGAGAAAAACTATTTGGGTAACGTATACATTTATGCATGTGCATAACTGTATATTAAGTTAGTTAATCTGTGTGTCTGTGTACATGCAGTTTATGAGATATTATTTCATAATCTTTGGCCATATGTTCTTAACAGAGGTACATATTTCCAGGCAGTGCTAAAACTAGATAGCATTTGCTGGTGGATTATTAGGTTTTTGATAGATAGACGGACGGACGGACGGACGGACAGACGGATGGATGGATGGATGATAGATGATATTCCATTCTAATAGAATCCCAAAAATTGCATTCATGCAAACCCCTAATTCAGATCAGCTAGACCCAGATTGGCAAGATCTGTGCTAATGAGATCCAGATCAGCTATACCCAGATCTACTGGAGACCAGGGCATCTGCATTGCGTTGGATTTTAGAACAGCAAATCTGTTGCTAAAGAGTGATACAATGCAGATCCCTACACCCATGGATGCATACTACCTTTTTAGTACCCTCTGCATACCCACTTGCTCACATACCCGGCCGTCAGCTATCCTCCTTCACTTGGCTTTAAACCTAGCTAGCCTTTTATTTCCCCTGTTGAAACAGGGGGAGGGAAAAGGAAGGAAGGACGCCAAGGACGTTGGGAGAAGGAGACTGGCAGTGGCTGGCTTCCTTCCTTTTCCCTCCCCCTGTTTCAACAGGGAGAAAGAAAAGGCTGGCTCGATTTAAAGCCGAGTGAAGGAGGAAAGCTGGCAGCTGGGCCGCACCCCCTCACTCACTTACCCGGCTGCCGGCTGTCCTCCTTCGCTCGGCTTTAATCGGAGTCAGCCAGAAAATCCTCATTTAAACAGGGGTTTTCTTTCCCCATATTTTCCCTGGGAAATCCTAGTAAAGAAAACTGGCATGGGGACAGGGCTGGAAAATCCAGAGTGGATTTGGAGTATTGGAGGGGGTTAATGGGAACCCCCAATGCCGAATCCGAATCTACTCCAGATTTTAGCCCCTATGGGGACGTGCCCATAATCTATGCTAGCTGTGATATAAACTGACAGCTTCTGCTCCACTGCTGCTATCAATGATTCTTTCCATTTTCATTCTAGATCGAACCATCTTGATAATCATAGCGTGTATGCTTCCGCTTTGTACTGTACTATCAACATGGCAATAAAATTAAAGTATGCAACATCAAATTGGTCTCTCTCTTGGACACACACACACAGTTGAGTGAGAGAAGGGGAGAGAGAGAGAGAGAGGAAATGACTTTTCAGACATGCACAATTAACTTCAGACAAAAGAAAGCAAAGGACAACATTCATCCTGCAAATGTTCTTGCTAATTCATCCATTATTTTCTTGCAAAACAACATACCTTCCTGTGACTGGACACCCACACACTATTTCAAAACAGACTAGGAATTATGAAGCTTTTAACTGTGCAATTTTAAGCTTTGGGAAGATCATCTTTATAACCAGGAGGTAGACCCCTAATATATTAAATTGCCCATTTGACCGTGCTGATAGTTTTGAGCAGGCTGAAGGTGAGAGGTGTGCATAATGTTCTTTTGTCATATATGGTCTGAGTGACCTCCAGGCCATTCATAAAGCAGCCTTCATGTAACAAGTATTTTTGGTTGCCGCTTTTATCAGCCAGGTGGTAAAGCCTAAGGTTGCTGATGTGTAGAATTATTTGTCCTCCACAAACCCTACACATATGTTGCTATACTGACAGCTTGACCAAGGTGGTTGGTCATATGTCACTCTGGCCAACCGACCTCATGGATCCCAGTGAATGTCAAAATTCATACATATTTGTACGAATTCCAAATAGCATGAATGGCAGCGGCTGTGGCGGTAGTGATGGCAGCAATGGCAGGTGAGTGGGGTTGGTGGGAAGGGAGGAGTAGGGGGTTCACTTCATTTCAGGCATATCATATCGTACCAATATTCATGCACAAATATGAAGCCGCCCACATTTGTTGGGGAGGATTCAGCTGAAGCCCAATATTCCCACATTTGATTTGTACCGAGTCAAATGTGGGGAACTGGCTTTGTGTGCACCCCTACTCCTTCATTGCCTTGGCAACATTGAGAGCTCTGTTTGACTACTATAAACTAGCTAACCTTAAAACAGGCTGATATGGACACCTTATGTATCAGTCTCATCAGCAATAACTCCCTGGTTATTTCCAAAACTAGTGTTGTCACAGGATAGTATTTTATATAATTTCATGATTGATGTTGTTGGGTACCACTGAGTCATGCCCAACCCCTGGTTGACCACATCGGCCTGCAAGTAGTATATGGCATATATTGAACTGTAACATCTCTCCTATGCCTGGCTTCTATGGGTTAATGAATTTTTATTTTTGTACATATATTTCTAGAAGGAAGGAAACTACTCAACCAGAAGCCAGCGAGAAAGTAATTATTTATTATCAGTTTGACACATCCCAGAGTATGCCAGTTCGTGGGTGCCTAGATTTGCGTGGCTTATCTGCCCATTTCTCTGAGCCTTCTCCCTAATTCATAAACATGGATTTAAATTCTAGTGACAGAACAATGTTTGAATTACTATCTCTCACGCTGCAGTGCTGACAATCCTGTTGTGAAGAAAGTATCAAAAAGATCTTATATGAAACTCCAGTTATGTCGCAGCGCATTTTCTTTTAGACGCAGCTTCAATTGATCAAGGTGTTGAACACCATGCCCTAATGAAATATGCATGAGAGCAAAATACAGAACACTCTTTCATTTCTTCAGCAAACATCAATAATACCATTCCTTTTAAAAATCAGTGGACTGGAAATAAACTAAAAAACACCCATTCCCTGAGATGAATTTGATCAACTCTTAAAAGTCCATAATAATAATAATAATAATAATAATAATAATAATAATAATAATAATAATAATAATAATAATAATAATAATAACCCATATCTTCAGGCCTCTGGTAAGGGACGAGCAAAGCTAAGCAAGATGAAACTTCAGAAGTGTAGTTACAGTCCAGAAAACCCACCTTTGAGTTAGATACAGTGGAAAGAAAATGATTTGTCACTTTGCTGATGTGTTCACTCACCCTGAAAGGAGACTGAAACTGGAATAAAACTTAGATACGAATACAGTGAAAGAGACAATCATTTTATCCTTACAGAGGTCCGGTTTGCATTGGAATAAATAGAGTCTCATACTAATGCAGACTCTGGCAGGCCTCTCTTGAGGCCTGCCATAGTCTGGCACTAGCCTGTGGACAGAAGGGGCCTATTTGCACTAAGGTCAGAAGTGCACGATTAGTGAACTTCTAGTGAAGAGCATCTGCACTCCAAGGAGGCTGCTACATCCCAGAAGTTCACTAATTGTTGATTAGGTCTGGAGCATGAAATTGTGCTCCACTGCGGCACAAACATTTGCACCTCTTCTGGTGCTCCGGGGTCGACTGAGGTGCTGCAAAGGTGTGCTGGCACCTCAGACGACCATAGATGTGACTGTGTGCATGCAGAGCATCAGCATTGTCATGGCAACGGCACTGGTGCACACACAGTCACAGAGGGCGCCACAGCCAAAATGGCAGCACCCAGAAGAGGACCGGCCCTGCAATCAAATCAGGTAAGTATTCGATCACATGGGGGGGGGGGGGGGACCAGCTAAAGTTGACTAGTGCTCCAAGTTCAAGCACTAGTCAACATTGGTTAATCATGCACAAATGCCCCAGGCTGCTATTCCAGGATATATTCCAGAATAAAGCCAAGTGCAAATAGGTCCAGACACAGCTCGCATTAGATTAGTCCCGGAGTGAAGAAAAAGACATAGCAGTTTAATAGACTTTGGTGTTCTTCCTCAACAAAAATGGCTCAGCTCACCCTGGAACACGTAAACTAGGACCAAAGCTGGTAAGGATCCAGATGTGCCATTTATATCTCTTCCTGTTTGGAAGACATGCAGGGGGAGCATGTGATAGGCAGTACACGAGCAATAATACACCACATCTCCTGGTTGCCCCAGTGACAGTGCCATGCATCAGGGATTAAACATGGCAGCACTCAGACAAGCACTGGCTCTTCAGGCAAGTTTTGAGAAGGGTTGCATGGATTGAGAATGCTCTAAGCGTCGGCAAGTGCAGATGCTTACAGCATACTAGCACTATACCTCCTAATTGACTGAGGCATACTGCAAAAAGCCCCATTTTCCAGGGGTGGTACTGGAAAATGCCCCTTCCAGACAGAAGTGGTGTCTCCTGCCCCAGAGGGTACCATGAACAGGTTCCCAACTCCGAAGCCACTTTGTGAAGGTCAGTTGGGTCAGTTGAACATGGAGACAAAATTTGACCATTGCAATACAGCCTGTCAGGTCTCCTGGCAACTGAACAGTTCCTGAGCTATGGGGAAAGTCTTTTCAAGAGATGTCTTCTCACCCTTATCCCAGCAGCCACAGCTACCACCCTTTCCAGGGGTGGGGAGTTGTGCGGAAGTATTCTGATAATCTACACAGTTGTGTCTTTTGAGCAATTTACGTGTTTGTGGTCAAACACCTCTTAGAGGGCAGGTTCATTATATCGCTATCAATCAAACCTTTCAATTAAACTGTACACATTTGTGAAATGAGATGAATCAGTAATTTAGTATCCCTGTATTCAGTTTCCATGACTTCTGCTTGTTGACTGAACCCTCCAATAACATACCAAACATTATTAGTCTAACTTCTGCTGTTTAAGAGGAGGTCATTCACAAGACACTCATAATGAAACAGATTTATTCTCTCATCCCTCATTCTCCAACCTGAAAAACCCAAAAACGAAATGAGTTCTATCTCTTATGGCCTAAGGGAATCTTGAGGCTTTATGGCATTAATGTACCATCTCTAGAAACTGACCAATAGAGAAGCTAATGTAATTATTTTCTAGTAGCTTAAATGTCATTCCACAATTTAGTATCATCTGTCTAATAGCTATAGCAATTACCTTCAACAACAAACAACAACAACAACAACCCCAGAATAGGATATTTTTGTTGAGATTTCTTCACGTTGGAGAGCAATAAATCTGCTTTTTCGTCCTAGAGCAAAACAAAGAAAGGTGTTTCTTTTCAGATTGATTCCATTGATAAGTTTGGAACCACAGGCATCTAGATAAAGTGTTTACTCTCTTCTTCTAAGTTTTACAGAGGTCTTTGAAGATCTCAGCATCTCTGCTTTTAGGATAGTTTATCGGGACCTGAGGCCAATTCACACTTTGGCCCATCTGGACAGGTGCATCTGTACTTACAGGAAGTGCTTACAGCCTACAAGCACCCCTACTTGCCCAGATGTTGACTAATTGTAAACTAGTACACCACAAGTAATCCAGCCCTCTCCAATCCCAACTGAAAGTTTACCTTAAGCGTCCAGCCAGTGACCATCTGCACTCTGGCCAGTTGAGGAGGTCATCTGAGCTGCCACAGAAGCACACAGGGAGCTCGCATGACCCCCTGATGCAACTGCAACTGCACTAGAGTGTCAGTGCCACCATAGCAACAATGCTGGCAGTCAAGATGGCAGTGCCCAGGAGTGGATTGGCTACACGATCAATCTCAGATAAGCAATGGATTGCCTAGGGGTAGGCTGTTGTTGACTGGTGTGAGTGCTAATCAACGTTACTCTTGCGTACCTTTCCTGTCCACAAGGACAGGAAGGGAAGCACAGAATCACCCAAGACAGCCTCCACATCATGCACGAAGGTGTGCAATGCAGAAGCTGCCTATGGGGCTGCCCTTGAAGACAGTTTGGAAGCTGCAACTACTGCAGAATGCAGCAGCAAGGCAGCTGATGACCATATGGATTTAAGAAAAAAACTGAAATAGTTGCCAATTTTCTAAAGATCACAATTCAAAGTAACAATGTTGGTTTGTAAGGCTCTCTATGGGTGTTTTTCCACTGTCACTAGAAGTACCCATTAAGTACCCATTGATGGGTACTTAATGGGTACTTCTAGTGACAGTGGGAAAACACCCTATGACTTTGGGTCCAACTATCTAAAAAAGCCCTTCCTCTCAAATAGAACTACCAGGTGCTGAGGTCAGTTGGAGATGCCTTCCTAGTCATGCCACAGTTCTCAGCAAAAGAAGTGCCAAGCCGAGGGTTAATTCTCAAGTTGTAGAATGGTCTAACTTACAAAGTTCACCAAACAACATGACTGTATATACTTAGACAGCCAGTGAAGGTGTTCCTTCTCAGCCAGACTGTATGACGGAGATGAGGTTTTAATTTGGTTTTAATTTTTATTTTACACATTTTAACTTCTTGTAACCCATCCTGAAACCTTATAGTACTGAGCAAGTTTATTCAGAGTAAATACACATTTGGTGACAGCAAGAACTGGGTTGCCAAGATAGTCCTTTCAGGTGCAGTGTCTAGATTCCCGCCCTTGTCTTCATTTATTGTGCAAGATTTGCTGCAGATAGACATATTCTGTTACACCAAAAACATCACTGTGTACTGTTTAATGTTTATGATGGATTCCATCTGTTAAGTGGAATTGTGTACCATCCAAATGTTCCTACAAATCTGTTTATTGTCTATAAGTGCAGTTTGTGAAAGAAATGCCTGGTTATTCCCTTTTCCTCACCATTAATTAGAACCTGATTAGGCTAGCCAATGTGAAATTAGGGCCGTGGTCACACCCTCACTTTCAACCTTCTTCAGTCCATCTTCAGATCTGACTGCTCATACCTTTTCCTTTCTATCCGTTTTATTTGTGGACTTTCCATTCAGGTGGAAAGTCCACAAATAAAACAGATAGAGCCTGTCCCCAAGGAATAAAAAGTCTGCCAAGACTCTCCTTTTGCCTCTGAGCGCCCCCAAGCCAGGGTTTTTAATGAGGTTCCAGCGCTACAAAACGTGGAAATCGCGCGACAAAATACATGCACTTTAAACAACTCTTCCAGCGCTCTTTCTGTAAGTCGTGGGTTTTCCTCGCTACATTTACCATGAGGACGCTCCGTGGCAAAAGGGGCGGGGATTGCCGCCTGCACACACACAGCAGAAACACAAGCAGCTTCACTTTCTAAAGCTCAGAACTAAAGAGCCAGAATCACGCAGAATTGCAACATTGTTGCAATCGCTGTGAGGTGTGAAATGGGTGGATTATTGCTAGGGGTGGATTTTAAAGCGATAACAGGGAAAGTGATGAGTGAATGAGCGATCGTGCGCTGGGCAGGGTGGATTTTTGAAAGCAAAAACAGGGAAAGTGGTGAGAGTGAATGTTTTCCAGCACGAGAAGCCATTTTGGGGGGGGGGAGATCTGGGAGACGAACAGAGAACCAATCGCTGTTTCTCCTTTGCACTTGTCAGGGATTGTCAGCGCTCGTGCGCTGGGCAGGGTGGATTTTTGAAAGCAAAAACAGGGAAAGTGGTGAGAGTGAATGTTTTCCAGCACGAGAAGCCATTTTGGGGGGGGGGGAGATCTGGGAGACGAACAGAGAACCGATCGCTGTTTTTCCTTTGCACTTGTCAGGGATTGTCTTCCTGGTTGTGGCCGCGCCGAGCGCAGTCCCTCCCCATTCCCACTGGCATCCTATGAACAAGAGCAGGGGCGGGGAGAAAAAGATGCGTGCAAAGAAAACAGGGATCCTATGGGGACGGAAGGTGCGTTAAAAACATGCATTTTCCTGAGCCTCATGCAGACGCTTATTCCTGATTTGCATGGCACTTTTAAAGTCCACTTCAGTAGAGTGACAGTAGAGTGACAGTGGAGAAGTAAATAAGTCTTTTGGGGATGCAGCCATAGAAAGGAAAAGGTATGAGCAGTCAGACCTGAAGACGGAATGAAGAAGGTATGACCACAGCTATGGTATGTACAAAGAGGAGCGCCTTCTTCCATATTGACCTGCCCATGCTGCAAGATCTGCAGGGGAGGCCCTCCTGGTTGCACCACCACCCTCAGTAGCAAAATGGGTGGGCACCCAGGATAGGGCCTTTTCAGTGGTGGCTCCCAGACTGTGGAATAATCTCTCTTGTGAAGTGCATCAGGCACCTTCACTTTATGCGTTCAGGAAAGCTGTGAAGACACACCTCTTTACACTAAACTTTGGCTCAGTAAGGGTACAGCTTTTCCTCCCCACATCCAGGCACTGTTATGGTTTTAATATGCTCAGTTTCATATGTTCACTAGTTTGTAATATTGTAACCTGCCCTGAGACCTTTGGGTATAAAGTGGGATAAAAACTCAAATAAATAAAATAAAATAAAATGACTTACAGTAAATTTTGTTTACAGCCAGTCTTTCAGCCCCCTGAAGAAGGGGACACTTTGTTCAGAATCTGAGATGTATTGTCACTTGTCTGTAGCACTTCACAGAGTCTTTCTGATACACACAATCCAGTTTGGAAGGAAGGTCACATTAGTAATGTTTGTTTAATAATAACTTTTGCTTATAACACCCCTTCCACCAAAGGGCAGAAGAGGAAACATATACATTCAACGGACAGACAACCAAAATTATATATTAATGTGAAATAAACTCTAGTCATATAAAATCAACACTCCAGTTCTTCACCTCCACAGTCCTCTGTCTGAATGACTCACTCTGCTGAGTTCAAAAAGAAAGGTCTTTAACCTCTTCCAGAAGTGTAGGATCTTCCAGAAGATCCTGCTCCACCCAGAGGTCTACCGGGATACTGTTCCACAATTGTGGAGCCAGATCTTGGAAGGTTTGAAAACTTGAGGAAGCTGTGGGCATTGGTGGAACAGCCAATAGACCCTTGTTTGTTACAGCGCAAGTTCTGGAATGGTGCACACCATGTTAGCTGGGCTGACAAAGAACTGGTAGGATTAGAGCGACAAATCAAACACCCAATCCAGCAATTTAAAATGGGACTTGGCTCAAACTGGCAATCAGTGAAGGTTTCTGTGAGTGGCAGAGACATGGGAATACTCAGGAAGGTTTAACTCACATCTTTTCTGGGATCCTAGGTCACTAATATCTATTGCCTCCATCCACTGAAAATCTGCTCCAGCTTGCAAATGGCAGGCCTCTATTCTGGAAAATCATCTGGGATAGGCCCAGTGCAGAAAGGGCTCTGGTAATTTTGATCATACTGCAAGAGCAAAATCACTTTCTGTGTAAGATGGGATGGGCTGTGATTAGGGATGTGCACAGATTTCTTTCTTTTTTTTTTTTTGCCGACTCGATTCATATCAAATCAAATGTAAGGAAATTCATATTCATTCGAATAGATCCCCCTCGAATGTGGTAGGATTCTATTTGATACGAATGTATCTGTATGAATTCGTAGGGATATCTGATATGAACGCACTTAGTACATGTTGAATGCACTCTGGATCCATTGCAGATGTGCCCCAGCCTCTTTCCCACCTCCCCAACTCACGAATATTCCAGAGCTTCGTACGAATGTTCCAAGACATTTGCATTTGTACAAATGTCAATGTATGGATGCCATAACATTCAATTCGTATACAAATGTCCGAATTCATATGAATTTGTACAAATAAGGAAAGTTATGAATATTTGTGCACATCCCTAGCTAAAGCATCTGTGGAGTCACTTTAATTAATTTGTGCTGTTGAGGCACATTTTCTTTCTGTGGCAAGGATGTCTGGAGTCACCTGAGCACATTACAGCGTGTATCTTGGAACGGCTTCCTTCTTGGTTTTCTTCTTCTGTTTTTCTTCTTTGTTTTCTTTTTAAACTTTTGTGTTTCCCCATCGTCATTTTCAAATCCGTTATTGAGAGGACCTTAGACGTTTTCGCACGGGGCTGAACGGGACGTGTGGGAGACAGCTGCGGACACGGCATCCGCATTGCCCGAGCGCGGCTTGCGCTCCGACGTGTCCGCAGCTGTCTTTCTCGCGTTCGAAATGTAGAGCACTTTAAAGTGCTCTACATGCGTTCGAACGCGGACAAGCCGCCCGCAGGCGTTCGGGAGGAGAAGCATTCGCGCCTGCTTCTGTCTCCCGAACAGCTGCGGGCTCGCCTCCGATGCCGGCGCGGCTTCGACAATCAGCTGTTTGACAATCAGCTGATTGCCGATCTGCCTCCGCGGCTGTCTCCGCGCCCCTGGCCGGCCTTTGTCGGCTAAGACAGCTCACGATGCTTTGAGCATTCGCACACAGACGCGCCGGAACGCGTTTACACGCGTTCTGGCGCGTCTGTGTGTGAAAGGTGAAAGCGCCGGGAGCTGTCTTAAGCTTTCCGCCTGAACGCGTTCCGTTTGGAACGCGTTGCAGTGCAGAAATCCCTCTTGTCATGACCCTATCTCAGGCAGAAAAAACTCAGCCTTGTGTTCTTACAAGGAAGGCATTTCCACCCCCTCGCAAGTCCAGGCGAGGAAAAAAAGGGAGGGAGTCAAAATGTGAACATTTCATAAGTGTGGGAGAGGAAAAGCACTGAAGCCCCTACGTGCATTGGTGGGAGTTTTAAGTTTTTTGGTTTTTTTCTTCGAAACACCCTACTCCAATAGGACCCGATCCAGCCACATTATAGAGCCTGTTGTTTGTACTAAGGCAATCAGGACAGCCTGGTCTGCTCTCAGACAGAACTCAGACTCACCCCAGTGCTGCCTCCATACCAAAATGGCCCAAATCCACCCTGATTGCCACTAGCTGTGGTGAAGCTAGTGTTCCACAGTTTAGCTGAGACCACCGAGGGTACTCTTGGATGACTCCTGGATGCAGCATTTGCATACTTCCTTTTGCAAATGCTGCATGGGGGCAGTGCAGTCACATGCCCATTGCCAATAACCAATAACCATAGCAATGGCCCAGCATGCATAGCCACTGCCACAGCAATGCATATGAACCCAGACAGGACCATTCACACTTCAAAATGCCCTGGGTAAGTCTGGGTTAAGTTTGGTATAGGAAGGGTGCTCGCAATGTGAACGCTGGCCACTGGCCCTGAACTTAACTTCAGTGAGACACTGTCCCATGGAAAGTGAGTGCAAAAGCATCCTCAGCTGGGATTGCCAAACATACCTGTGGCTTCCCCAGTGCAACACCAATTGCAAAGTGCAAAATCCAGCAGTGATGCTCCTAATAGCCCAACTTACTTGCAGGTTGAGTGAGTGCGTACCTTGCTGGGGACTTCCTGGAGCCAGCCAAGTTCATGAAAAACAACAAAAGGAGGGACACTGCTAAAAGGATATTGAAGTGCAGTAGCCCTGAATACTTCTGTAGATTTCTGACGGAGAAAAGAGGCAGCTCATTAGCAGGAATTATCTGGCTTCTTCACTAGATGTTCTGCTTGACCTGGCGGGCTACAGGAGAAGAGAAAGAACATAATAAACATCGTAAGTCTAGCCAGACTACAGGATAAATAAAACTGCAGGGCTGTTTCAGCTGAATTACAATGACCCAGGAGTAAAACAGGATATTAAATATTAAAAAATCTGCTCTTAAAACTCAAGTCTCACAAACAACATTTAAGTGGTTTATTAAAACCAGATTTCTTAGATTAAAAGCAGGGGATCAAAACATGAAGTTCTAAAGATAGGGTTCCATTTTCCCACGGTGATAAGAAATCAAATTAATGACGCAACATGAAGCAACTGAAAGTCATATCTGTATAGTCAGTATGATTTGGAAAGAATTCCACTCAGCTGAAATGCCACGGGATGCTCCCTCTTTTTCATCTAATGCTAAGACTCCAAGTCCCTACGTAGAAAGTAGGCGTGTGCACGAATCCGATTTTTGACATTCAATTCCTAATGAATGAAATATTCAAAAATTTGTCTGAATAAGGAAAAATGGATGTCCGGACATTCAGTTCATTATGAATGCATTCGTACGTACTTGTTCCAGTATTCAATATGTATCCAATGATACACAACCCTTATGCCTCCAGACACATCAATACACATTTCGTATGCATCCCATTTTCATCCTGTAAGTATTTGATTCATATCCAAATGTCCAAATTTATACAAATAATGAATACGTTAAATATTCATGTACATCCCTAGTAGAAAGTGACTTCTTAATGTGTTTTTATCAAGCTACTTTACTGTGGAATGAAGGGAAGGGTACATTGACACAAACATGCTTTCAGATGTTTTGTTGTGCTTTTTCAAATATCTCTTGCAGGATCTGCATATCTGATTATCCCATACCATGTGGGACCTATTCTAGGTCAGATCAAACCCAAATTTGGAGGGGCTGCTAGCAGAATAGGATAAGAACCACCTGTAATGCAGTAGCCAAGCCTGGCTGGCAACTTCAGAAGCTGGGAAGAAAAAAATCTAGCCAAAGATGCTTTAGATGGGTGCCCAGAAATGGTGAACCTCCAGAGTCACTTTTGGAAACCCAACAAAATGACGCCAGATTCTATACACCAGTGGACTGGCTCAGTTTCTCATTAGCACACATGAGAGGTTCAGTCGGTCTACAGCCAGGGAATCCATTAAATGATAAGCCTTCCACATTTGCAGTAAGGTTGGAGCCTCCTGCTGCAGAGATGGCCTTTTGGGGGACACTTGGATCCTGCCTTACATTCTGACAACAGACTATATTAGTCAGAAACAAGGATTCAAAATTGCTGGCAAACACATCACTTCATTCTGAGGCATGTTAAGAAAATCAATTTTTAATGGTAATCTTATGCAGTCTCCAAAAATATTTCTAATTCATATAAACTAGACTTCTCTCTACAATCTACCGCTCAGGGTCACCCCAATTATTCTGCAAGGCTTTTAAAGCAGACATGAAATTGTGGAGTTCACCCCAAGGAGAAGGAAAAGTGGAGAATGTACAAAAGTTGCACTCCTTGGTAAAAATTTTATTCAACATTTATTTAAAGAGAGAGAGAGAAAACCAAACCCATGGACCATTTAATATCCAAATCAGCAAGAGAATTATAAATCAAATGGAGATGGAAACATGGCAATAGAGCAAAAAAGCATAAAGAATCGGCAAAACAAGAAAAGAAAAAAAGGGAAAGGGAAAAGGAAGACTTAAGAAAAAGGTTGCTTCCCTCTCCTCCATTTTGTGAGTTACTCAATATTTTTATTTAGATAAATGAATAAAAATAGCCGCAGTCTAGCAATTGTGAAAATGTCTTCACAAACATTTGCCTTACACGTAACTCTAAGGAATACACAAAACGGAAAAATGTATTTCCTTAAAATACACCACACTGAAGAAATGCTTCCAACATGGCACTTATGTGTGATGCAATTAATACCTCAAGGGAGTGCTTTTCAGTGAGGCACAAAGAAGCGTTTACCTGACAATGCCCTCTATCATTTTCTAAAGAAAAGCAGCTTAAAGATGGAGAGCGTAAAGCACTAAAAGTAGGTTCTTAATCAATTTTCTTCTGAAGGGATTTGTCTGAAGGAGAGGCCTCTAAAGACCATTTGCAGGAAGTTGAGAGCAAGTGAAGGTTTTGCCTTTGTCCTCTAAGAACGCCAGGAAGCAAGGTGGGCCTGATCCAGCAGGGATGCTCTTAAAGGATGGATAATGTTTTCACATTATCCATCCTTTAAGAACACAAGAGGAGCCCCTCATCAGTGCTGATCAGCATTTCAAGGAAGAATGCATATTGTTCTTCATGTGCTTCTGGATACCTCTATTTTATGTGATCTGTGATATGTAGCACGGCCTCTCACTCTTTGTATTACCATAAGCCCTCCTCCTACTCTTAATGGATGTGACATCAAACTTCTAGAAATTTCTGGAGTGAGATGATTTAGCCACCCTGAGACTGTTGGAAGTTGTTGGATCCCTGCAACTGACAGACTTTAGGTCCAGCTGTAAATAGGCTGCACACAGAACCATCTAAACACTGAATTATTTCTATGTTCATGCAGTTTTCATTGCAGGTCTAAAACCAATTTGCCATTACTTTCTGCGTGGGAGATACTTTGAACCCGTGATCCTTGCTCTCCAGGCAATTGCTGGCATCAGGCATCAGCTGTCAACTTCTTTTCTTTCTGAATCCATATTATTTATATCTCTTCCCATTTCTTTAAAACAAGAACTCTACTAACAAACTGTACATACTGCCGCCAAATATGAGACACATGGTAGTAATTCATTACTTCTAGAAGAAAGGGAGGAATATCCCGTTTCTGGCACCAAATTACTATCCTACCAACTAATGGCACAATGTTACACCCTGACCACCCATTTTCTTATCTCAGAATCAGGGGGAAGTTTGCTGTTTATTTGCTGTATTACTTCATTGCATCGTACTTAACCTACAGACATCCCATGACTTCCATTGGATTCACAGCCAACGGTGTGTATGAGAAGGCTGTCCTCAGAGATAGCCTGCTGGTAATCCCAGGAGAGCCCCACAAGGGCTCTTGTGCAACCCCACTCCTGCTGTCTGGAGGGATGGTGATGGCAAAGGAAATTTACCATGTCTATTTTCCACCTGTCACCATTAAGCAACATACAGAAAATGGCTGACTTCTACAGCCGTTTCCTTCCTCATGCTTAATCACATGGAATGGATAGTTCAAGACTTTCTTTTGCAGCCTTGAAGCTTCTCACAGCAGCAGAATCACTAGATCACTCTGTACCTTGTGTCTCAGCAGCTTGAACTCTACACCCCACTGCCTCCATACCCCTTTTATGCACTGTGAAGTAGCTGCCTGCTGGGTCAACCCAAGAGGCTGAGAGAGCTCAGGAGAAGAGCTGTGGTGAGCCCAAGGTCACTCAGCTGACTTCATGGAGGAGTGCAGAAACTCAGTATTTCCAGATAAGAGTCCAGCTCCATAACCACTAGACCAAACAGGCTGAGGATGCTCAGTTCTTTATCCTTTCTGATCTAACATGCCTTCTTCACTAATGACCAAGATCCTGGACAACTGCAGGAAGCTGAGAGAAGATGATGCTATTGCCTTTGTCTTCTGCTTGGGAATGTCCAGAATCAATTGGTGGACTAATGTGTGAGACAGGATGCTGAACAAGATGGGCTATGGCCTGATCCAGCAAGGCTCCTCTTATGTTCTTATGACCCATCAGGGCTCCTTTTATGTTCTTAAAGGCCATTTTCAGGGAACTGAGAGCAGGTGAAGGTTTTGTCTTTGTCTTTTGCTTGCTGGATGCTCCAGTGAAATTGGTGGTCCACTGAGGCCATTTTCCCACCTACAGCAAACCTGGAGCAAACCCGAATTAGTAATCTGGGTTCTGCTGCAGGTTAGGGTTGGAGGCTGGGAACAGCACCAAGCGCGCATCAGGCTGTTCCCAAACAGAACTCGCAGTTGCGCATAAGCACACCTGCAAACAGCACAGTGAGCTGCCGCTGCTGCCAACCTCCTCCTCCTCCTAATGTCCCCGAGCAAAGGACAGCCAGCAGCCAGGGCGAGCAGAGTAAGGGGGTGCACAGAGGAGAGGCTGCCACTCAGATGTGGCGGCATTGGGCACCAGGCAGGGGGAGGGAAAAGGAAGGAAGGAAGGCAGGCAACCCCCTGCTCACTCGCTCACTCACTCACTGGCTCTCCTCTTTCCTGGGGGGGGGGGAGGCAGGATAAGGAATCCCTCCCCAGGGTCTCTGCCTGCTGCCCAATGCCACCTGCCTACCGCCCTGTCTGCTCCTGGTCATGCCGCCCTAGCATAGCCCAGCCCAGCTGTGAGGGAGGGAGGGAGATGATCGTGCCATCCCTGCCACCACCCTCTTCCTTCCCTCCTTCCTCCTCAGGCTCAGTGCAGCAGCCTTGGGCCACTGGCTGTCCTCCTTGGCTAAGCTTTAATCCGAGTCAGCCAGAAAACCCCTGTCAAAACAGGTGTTTTCTTTCCCTGGATTTAAACTAGCATGGGAACAGGGCTCGAAAATCCAGAGTGGATTTGACGTACTGAGGGATTTGACGGGAACTCCCAGTGCCGAATCCAAATCCAACCCGGGTTTTAGCCCCTATGGGGACACGCCCTGAATGAGACAGGCGATTGAACTAGATGGGCTATGGGCTAGATCAGCAGGGCTCCTCTTATGTTCTTATGAGCAGCATAGACTTCAAATTAAGCACTCAGCAGTCTCCTCCTCTGAAGCGTCAGGGGAGAGCAAGTCAGCCATCAGTTCTGCTCAGTCCATTCCCCACCCTCATTTTGCTGCATTTGCAATTTCAGCATGCCTCTTCCAAAATCAGGCAAGCTGCACTGTCATCTGTATTTGTTAAAGCAATAAACTTGCCTTTCCCTCTCCAGAAGGATAAATAAAAAGTGATCACTGTTTGCAGAACACCTTGCCCATGAAGAATGAGGGAGAACTGTGACTTCCTAAGCGTCAGCAGCAGTCTGCTGTAGTAAACAAAAGGGAAAGCCATGGATCTCCAATTGCCAGCCTCTTAACAAATCAAAGTGAAAGATAGTGGGGCACCTCCAGCCATCTGTTTGTGTAGCCTGGGCTACAAAATATGTGCCCCATTCCCACATATTTAATTGCCTTTGGACTTGCAGTGTGCCTCAGATCATTCATTTATTCATTCCCACAGAATAATTCATTTGCTGGCGTGCAAAATGTATTCACAAGAAGACTAAAATCTGTGAAGCTTCCTGGCATGCCCTCAGTTCTTTTTAGTCTTTTTATTTCTTTAGCATAAATACACGTGGCAAATAAAAAGAAAGGAAGGAAGGAAGGAAGAAAGAAAGAAAGAAAGAAAAGAAAGAAAGCTGTGAGCCAGTCATTCAAGGTCATTCCTGCTCTAAAACAGCAGGTCTTATGCTGCTGCCTTAGTGAGGACAGACCATCTGAAGCTGAAATGAAACAGGAAATGGTTCAGTAGCTCAGCCGGCCTCGATTTGTTTTCATTCCATTTCTTTCTTTAACCCTGTGGAGGAAAGAACTGTGATTGTGTAGGCTATTTGCATATCACAGTCTATGATGGTGAAAGGAAAATCCAGTGCTGCAAAGTATATTGTGGAGGAACTTCCTGGAATGTCAGGTCTGTGGACCAAGGTAAGCCGAATGTGCTCAGACCTGACGTGGCAAGATTAAATGCCAACATCTTGGGAGTCAGGGAACTAAGATGGACGGGAAAGGGTGAATTCTCATCACATGACAATTATGTATCTCAGGCTGTGGCCGCACCTAAGGTTTAATCCAGCTTCAGTCCACTTTCAGAGCGAGAGAACACATCAACAAAGTGCCCAGTAATTTTATTTCCACATTATCTATCCCAAAGATGAATTTTCTGAGTTACCGTATTTTCCGGCGTATAAGACGACTGGGAGTATAAGACGACCCCCAACTTTCCAGTTAAAATTTAGAGATTGGGATATACTCGCCGTATAGAAGACAACACCTGGTATATAAGACGATCCCCGACTTTTGAGAAGATTTTCCTGGGTTAAAAAGTAGTCTTATACGCCAGAAAATACAGTATTTAACACTGAAAGAAAACAGCTTGTCACTTGGCTGATGTATTCTCTCACTCTGAAAGCGGACTAAAGCTGGACTAAATCTTAAGTGTGGACAAGAGTCCCTCAGAAGGGAAGGCGTAATCCTCATTGTCAATAAAAAGGAGAGAAAAACAGTACTGAGTTACAATTTTAAAAATAACAATAATTCTAACTTGAGTCCAAGGCAGAACAGTACCCCAATTCTATGCTGCAACCATTGACGTCAGAGGCTGAGGCTGGCCAGTTCTGTGAAGATCTGCAACACCTTCTGGAACTAACACCAAAAGAGATGTCACCTTCATCATGAGCGAGTGAAGGAATGCTGAAATAACTGGAATAAAAGGCAAGTTTGACCTTGGTGTACAAAATGAAGCAGGGAACAGATTAACAAAGTTTTGTTGAAGTAACTCTTCTCCAATACGTAAAAGGCAACACCACACAAGGACATTGCCACACAGTCGATACTGAAATCGGGTTGATTACATACTTCGTAGCCACATGATGGAAAAGCTCTACACAGGCAGTTAAAACAAGACCTGGAGCTGACTGTGGATCGGATCTTGAGCTTCTTATTGCAAAATTCAGAATTAAATTCAAGAAAGAAAGGGAAACGACTTAAATAAAATCCCTTATGAATATGCAGTGAAGATGATAAATAAATTCAAGGATTAGTTCTGGTAGACATATGCCAGAAGAACTATGGACAGAAAAATGAATCTTGTCATTCTTAAACCCCCTCAGTAGTGAGGTGGGTGGGCACCTGGGAAAGGACCTTTTCAGTAATAGCCCCCAATTTATGGAATAGTCTCCCCACCCCTGAGGTGTGACATGCCCCTTCTCTGTATACATTCAGGAACCCAATGAAGACACACCTCTTTGCCCTGGCCTTTGGCTAATGTGACTATATTTTCCCCCCACCGTAGATATTAGTATTTTAATATTGAGTATATGCTCTTAAATATGTTGGATTTCTTAAGAGTTTTTTATCGATATTGTTTTTAATGTATATTGTTTGTGATCAGTTGTTTTAAAACTTGTTACCCGCCCTGAGACCTACAGGTATAGGGCAGGATATAAACAAACAAACAAATAAATAAATAGTGGCTCTTACCTTTGGGTCTCCAAATGTTGCTGGTCTATAAGTCCTGTGAGCTCCAGCCAGTTCGGTCTAGTGGTTAGGGAACTAGACTCTCACCTGGGAATACCAGGTTCGATTCCGCCCTCCTCCACAAAGCCCGCTGGGTGACCTCGGGCTAGTCACAGCTCTCTTCTGAGTTCTCACATCCCCACCTACTTCACAGGGTGTTGTGTTGTGAGGAGAAGAACAGAAGCTTTGTCAGCCGCTTTGAGTCCCCTTAAATAGGTGAGAAAAATGGGGTAGAAAAGCCGACTCTTCATCTTCTTCCTTCCTCAAAACTGCCATTTTTCCCTAAACAGATGCTGCGCAGCTCTGCTCAACGTTCCCCTTTGGATGCAGCTTAGAAACCTACCACCCTCCAGCAACTCAACCATCCACGCACCAAGTGCCAAACAAGCTCTCCAAAGCCCAAGAATTCAACCAAAAACTCACTTTCCCCTCTAAATACCCCTGCCAAATTCTTTCAGGAAAAGTGGTGAACAGTGATGGCTTCCAAACCATTAATATAAAAACCTCATGCCTGCAGCTTTAAACTTTTCTTTTTGGCGGCCCAAGATATTGTTTTATCTATTTGTTCCTGGGCCTGGCATACTTCCAACTTCCTTGGCTTTTTATTCAACACTAATCCCTTATTTATTGGGTTCAAGTCCGCACAGGAATGGTCTGTAATTCTTTTCATCAGCAGCCTTTTTCCCTCTCTGTGCTGCAGCATTAAACGTCTCGGATGTTTGATAGCTGTGCTACGCTCATCTGCATTCTCAGCCTCTCTCCTTGGGTGATGGCAAGGGCTGTCCCTTCAGAGACTGTGCAGGGCAAGGAGGGCATGCCTCGTTGATCCATCTCAGTACTATTTTTAAGGGCTTTCCCTTCATTACATTGGAAACAGGAAATTTGTTCATTTGAAAAACAATCCACTCTCTGACTCAGGGTTCTACAAAAGGATGTGTAAGGAAGTAGATTGCATATCTTTGATACCATGGATGTAGAGCACATCTGTTTCAGTGAAATTCTATTAATCCCTTAACCTTGAGGTTATTTTCATCTGCCTTTGCAAAGCTGAGATACAATAAGGGCGACACCTCCTGCTCATTTTGCTCTACTGAATATGGTTTCTTGCCCTGGAGGTAAACATAAACACACACACACCCCTTCCCGCCGGCTTGTTTAGAACCTGGACATTTAAAGCGATGCTCTCAGCTGTCAGCAATTTGCCTCAGCTACTGTATATGCCGGTGATGGCCAACCTATGACACGTGTGTCACAGGTGACACGCCAAGCCCTTTTGGGTGACACACATGGTCACCCTGGCACCTGGACATGTAGTGCTTGCTTGCTCTTGAAGTGTATGAAATACCAACTTTCAATTGAAGATTTAGCAACAAAAGTCACTAATGTAAAGAATTATTTGTTTTTGCTTTTAATAAAATACATATATCAAAAATATAACTTTTTTACTAGAGCTACAAATATCACAAAATTATGGATATTTCTAGATGTGACACAGCACCCGAATTAAGCTAGGTTTTCTTGCGAATTTTGACACACCGAGCTCAAAAGGTTCACCATCACTGGTATATGCCCTTCCTGAGAGAGAACAGAACTCTACCGGAAGACTGAGGGTGCTTCCGCACCTGCCGCTGAAAAACAGATCTAAAAAGATCTGTTTTTTGGCCATCCGTACTTCCAAGGATCTGTCCCAAATAGGGACAGATCCCCAGAGGCCCCGCGTGTCCACACACATGCGGGCTGGCTGCGGCAAAGCCGGATCAGGTGGCCAGATTGCCCGGGTGCTGTGCGGAAGCTACCCTACCCAGGGCCGAAGTCAGCCAGATTCCCGCGCCACCGGAGCCGCAGGACTGGAGCTTGGAGCTGCCAGTCACCGTGTGTTTCCGGCAGCGCGCGGCATGCTGGGAAGGGCAGAAGGAGGCAAACCAGCCTGCTTCCACCCTCTCCAAGATGGCAGCTGCCGGGACATCTGGCCTATGTCTCTCCATGTGTGGAAGCATCCTGCTTGCAAAACGGATTAAGGCGAAGGGCCAGATGAAGACCTAATGTTTCAGGTACTCTTCTAACTTTCCCTTTCAGTTTCCTTTTTTACTAATTTCCTCATTTTGGGGAGGTTTCCCTTGTGAAAGTATAAGGTCTCTGTGTTAGACTTTATTAAGAACTTATTCCCTGTATTTAAGTTGAAGGTTATTGCATTGTGGTCACTGTTCCCTATTGGATCAGCCACAGTGATGTTCTTTACTAGGTCCTGAGCATTACTTAGGATCAAGTCCAGGACTGCCTTTCCCCTGGTTGGTTCCATGACCATTTGCTCCATGGAACAGTCATTTAGCAGGTCTAGGAATCTTCTCTCTCTCTCCTGAGCTGAACAGGAGTTAACCCAGTCTATGTGAAGATAATTGAAGTCCCCCATTATAATGACCCTATCTTTATGGGATACCTCCTTTACCTCCTTTTCCAATTGTTGATCTCCTTTGGGTGTTTGGTTGGGAGGATGGTAGGATGCCCCTATTGTTAGGCTTCCTTTTTGGCTTGGTATTTTTACTCACACTGCTTCTGTGGAAGAGTCAGACTCACCTAGATATTCCAGTTCATAAGATTCTATCTCTTCCTTAATATACAAGACTACACCACCTCCATGCTGCCCTTTCCTGTATAGTCTGTAACCTGGGATGACTGTATCCCATTGGTTTTCACTGGTCCACCACGTTTCAGTTATGCCAATAATATCAATCCTATTTTCCATAACTAAGCTTTCTAGCTCCCCTATTTTAGCTCGAAGGCTTCTGGTGTTTGCATATATACATTTATATTCATTCCTCTGGTCCAAATTCTGCCGTCAAGGAACATGTGAATCGTTATACTGCCCCTTGCATCATTCTGCCTGCATACTTTTGACTAATCCCCCACTTCGCTCAGATTACGTGCATAATTCCAGTCCTCCTCACTTGAGGGTGTACTCTCCTGAACCGAATGCTGCCCAGCTCCTGTCGGCTTTCCCCCAGGGATCAGTTTAAAAGCTGCTCTGCAACCTTTTAAATGTTAATCGCCAGCATTCTGGTTCCATCTTGGTTCAAGTGTAACCCATCCCTCTTGTACAGGTTTGGTTTGTCCCAAAATGTTCCCCAGTTCCTAACAAATCTAAACCCCTCTTCCTGACACCACTGCCTCATCCACACATTGAGGCTCCTGAGCTCTGCCCGTCTGGCTGGTCCTGCACATGGAACAGGTATCATTTCTGAGAATGCAACCCTGGATGTCATGGACTTTAGTCTTCTACCTAACAACCTAATGGGATGAGTACATGATGGGATGTGTACTGGATAACAATCCCATGTGCTTCCAGTGCACCCACTGCATCATGAAGGTGCAAGAATGTGTGGAACCTCCACCTCAACAGTGCACTCCCAGTGCTGTTGTGGCATTGTGCCTATCCTATCTATGAAGCAGTGAGTCATCCTCAGCTTTGTTTTGCATGAATAGTGCTAAGTATAGCTGTAAGCTCTAGGATCCATGGTTGCATTTATCACTCTTACTCTCTATTATCAATTATCTATACCATTTAGTAGATCTGCAGAAATCACTGACTTTAGCTTATTTCATAGACGGTAAACAAAATGCTGCATTGCAGCAAACCTATCATGCATCAAGCAGGGCATGCGATGGGATCAGAAAAGCTTATTGTTATTAGCCTCCTAGCAAAATATTAAAACAGACAATGCATGAGGAACCCCTGCACAAGGAAAGTGCTATTCCCACTTTATGCATACGGTAGCTTCTTGAAGTCTAGCTGTCAGCACAAATATCTTGTTATGCAAGATAATGACCGCAGCATGGATTTACCAAAGCAGAGTGAAAACCCGCCTATTGATACCGATACATCAGCATGAGATATGCACCAGGAGCCAAGAGAAAAGAGGTGAATATTAAATGGAATTTTATAAGTGCCAGTTTTCTTTTAAACTATTTATTGAGAGGGTAGAATCATGCACTGTTTCTTCCTTCACATAGTTAGAAATCACTATATTGCTTTTCTTTGTAACAACCTTCCTGTGGGTAGATGGGTGTGAATGATATATTTTCCTGTACCAATTTAGCCAAAAGTCACTTGGTAAATGCTGACACAGCCATGGGTGGCCCAAAAATCAGAGGGTGAGGCAAATGCAATCCCTGTCACCTCTGGAACCACCCTGCCTGCAATGCTTTAAGACATACTTGTGTGTGTATGTGTGTGTGTGTTGTGCGTGCATGCACAGGTGTCTTCACAGGCATGCACACATGCGCACACGCTTATCACGTTACGGTTGTGGCTCCATTTTTAAGAGGAACAGACAAAAAAACCCCACTCTGTGTCTATCAAGCAGAAATTGCATTCCTGAAATTCTGATTATGAGCATACAAAACCATGGTAAAGCACTGGGCCACATTTGAGTCCATATGGTTCTGTAAAAGTACATTCTCTTTCATGAAATTGCAGATGATGAAGTTTTGAGAGCCACTAGCAATAATATACAGTTAGTACTGTGGGGAGCGAAAAACTCTGGCGAGATACATATGTGTGGCATGACGTGCATGGAGGGAACCACCCCGGGCAGGGGTGGTTGTTTCAGCCCAGGTGTGGGAAGGAAGAAGAGCCATGTAGGCCACACATCCCAATCTGTTCAGACTTGAGCATAATTGTACCTCTTTTGCCACATGTGATTACAGTGCTCCTGATACAGTCTTGGAATACAGACATGATTTACCAGGGCCAAATTCACACTTCCCATTCCCTCCAGGGTTAGGGGATGGGAAAGGTAAACTTGCCCATGTGTGTACTAGCATTGGCACTCACAAATGTTAGTACATGCCATCCCTCCACACACACACATCCAGACACTTGCCTTAAGTGTGGACACATGTCTGGGTGCCACCATCTTCAGTCCAGATGCTGGCACAAGTGAGCATGTGTTGGCACTGTCACCAGGACAGTGGTGATGTGATGTGCACATGCACTATTTCCAACACATTACAAGATGCATCAGTGCACTTGCACAGTGTGTCTCATGCACCATAGAGGTGCAAATGGGCTTTGCCAGAGGCGGGAAAGGATGGGACTGGCCAAAGTCAGTGTATGTGTGGAGCACTTTATTGTGCACCACATGTAGACAACCCACTGTGTATTCCTGCACAGAAGGAGCCATTTCTGAGTTGGAAACTGCTCCTTGTAGTGCAGATTCTCTGGCTGGGAGTGCATTGTGGGTTGACTATTGGGCCAAGTCCAGAAAAGCCCTTGGTTATCATTTTTTCCAGTAAAATTAACTATCTCAGTGCAATATCCTGTTATTTCATAATTGCAACTCTGTCTGAATTACGGTGTGAGAAGTACAATACATGCATTGTCACTACCAGAAATACTTCACATAATACCGCTGATCACCTGTATGATGCACCAGGAAGGTTAGTTCATGTGGGGAAAAAAATCTTGCAGCCACATTGCTTTTGAGCTCTCTGAGCCCCATTTTGAACAGCATGGATCCTGCTGCCTTCCAGTTGCAGTGTTTTATCTCCTTTATAATGACAATTGTATGAGGCAAACCCAGAGCTCCATTTGGTGAGAGGCTAGAACTGCAGTGTGACTAAATTAATAATGCCTCTTGTGAGCCAGTTTGGTCTAGTGGTTAGGGAGCCAGACTCTTATCTGAGAATACCGGGTTCAATTCCGCCCTCCCCCATGTAGCCAGCTGGGTGACCTTGGGCTAGTCACAGAGCTCTCACAGCACCACCTACCTCACAAGGTGTTCCGTTGTGTGGAGAAGAACAGAAAGCTTTGTCAGCCACTTTAAATCCCCTTAAATGGGTGAGAAAAGCTGGGTAGAAAATCCAGCTCTTACTATTATTATTATTCTGGAACAAATTCTGGAATAAGGAGCAGCAGTCCACATTCTAGTATGAACAAGGCCAACACCACCACCCCCGGATGCATTGTATGAAAGTGCAGACCAGACCAGGGTGTCAAAAATGGTTGAAATCTTGGACCAAGTGTAGTATCCTGGACCATGGAGGCTTGTGTACAGCAGGGTCCATGGGGCACGTTGTTTGTTCTGAGACACAGCAGCCTGCACTAGGGATGTGCCTGAATATTCATAACATTTGTTGTTCTTACGAATTTGTATGAATTTGGACATTTGTACATGAATAGAATGTTATGACATTTGTACATTAACATTCATATGAATGCGAATGTTTCAGACATTCATACAAATAGTTCAGACACTCGTTAAACTGGGGAGGTGGGAAAGTGGCTGTGCCAGTCACATCTGCAATGGATCCAGATTGCATTCGACATGGATTCAGAGCGGATTAAAAGTGGATTCTAGTCGGAATTGATGCTTTCAGAGCACAGATATGTTACGGATACGTATTCATTTGTATCCAATGCGTATCAGATATTCATACAAATTTGTATGAATACACTCATATCAGATAGAATCCTACCACATTCAAAAGAGATCTATTCAAATGAATATGGATTTTCTAACATTCAATACATTACAAATCAAATGTCAAAAACTCCATCCATGCATACCCCTAGCCTGCACACAAGTACAGACAGGCCCATAGGGACCCACCAGAAGCCTGTGGGAAGCCACAATGTAACATCACTCCCTTTTCTGTATCTAATAGGATGCCACCACATTATGGCTTCATCCAGATGGCCGTGAAAAAGGCAGCTCAGCAGAAAGGCAAGAGGCACCAGTCGCACATCTGGCTCCTCCTGGCCTCCGAAGTCCTTGCAGCTGGACCAGAAATGGCCCCAGAAGTTGACCACTTTTGGTCTGATGGTATGCCAGGATGAGCAGAAATTCAGTGTGCAGGGCTTCAGAGGAAGGAAACTGGAGCGTGATTAGCCTTCACGGTGGTTCATCTTGCACTATGACTTGGGAGGCTCTGAGCGCAGTTTCCATACCCCTGGGATAGGCTGTTGGCAGTAAGCAGGAGAGGTCATTTGCCTGCCAAGTCCACCTTCATTCATCATGTGAATGCAGCCAGAGTTAGTCAGAAAAAACGGCAAGTGTTTCCCAGACAATAAAGGAGAGAGAGCTTATACTGAACTCAGTATTTTTCCTACACTCACAATGATGGGATCATGTAGCATTTCACTGTGGCTTCCCTTTTACTACTCACTTTCCTATATTCCCCTGGACGAAGGTAGATCATATGAAGAAGAAAGAGACAAATAAAAGATAGGGAATGGTTTTGTGATGTGCGTCCTTTCTTCACAGAGTATTACCAGCCTTTGGGCTGAAAGAATTATTCTTCCGAAACAGATTATGTTTTCAGTAAAAGGACATATGCACTTTGAAATGTTTTCTTTTCAAAATACCATGCTTATTTTTATCTTTTCTATTGTGATCATGCATCTGTGAATGTGAATACGTTATAATATCTGCTGATAGGGGGGGAAAAACCTTTGGGGTGAGCTTTCATTTTGTGCCTTTTAATTGCAATCTGTTTAGGCAGTAGCCATGCCCTAGTTTCAGCTACCGTGGGTGGGTGGAAAACTAAATTCTTAGCATTTCCTTTGCGGTATGAAGCTGCTGATGGGTTTTCTTCTGGCTTTCTGTGCCAAGAACACAGTTAGTCCCTGGTCACAACAACTTTCAGATTACATTTTTATGCCCTTTAGGGTTTTAGAATGTGTCTCCTAGCCTCACCTAAAGAAAGTAGGGAGCAAACCTGAGGTCTTCAGCAGGAAGAGAGATTTCTGGGCCAACTGTAAGGACTGTCTGTGCTTCTTTTTTCACTGAGCCTAATTCCGGATTACATCTAAGAATAGAGGTCTGCTGTCCACAACCTAGTGTAGACTATGGCAGGTAATTAACATGCATGACTGTAACAAATAAACCTTTGGAAGCTGAGGTTAGATATTTTTTTTCCACTTACATTCTTTCTTTAGATATCCCTAAAATACAACAGAGACTGCTGTTTAAAAAGAATATAATCACTGATCTGCACATTGATTTTGCTAAATCAAAGATATTCTGAGGATGTAATATCTGCAAAATATTCTTCCTTTATACCTCTAATAACATCTTATAATATACATACACAGAGACTCTTTCACACAAGTTTTAGATTGATCTGATTCGGCGCCCAGTCCCTGTAATTCACAATAATTTTATTCCAAACCACACTACCCCCATTAGACCATCCTAAAATGTAGTCTTATTCTTACAGGACTGACATGGACTTAGACCATCCTAGAATTCCAGTCCGTCCTCCACTTCCTCATGTGTGAGTGGGGGGATGGCCTAAAGGAGGCAAAACTGTGCTGTGGTGGGTGGTGCCCAGTATTTCCTTTCAGCCAATCAGCATGTGCAGAATTTGTGAGGCACCTCACCTTTGGGCAGTCGGCACACACGGAGTTTGTGAGGCATCTCCCCCTCTCCTCAGTTTATGTGTATGTTTCCTCTCCCTAGCATTTTTACACAAATCTATTTTTTAATTATTTTAAAAAATAATAATTGCAAGGAGAAGAAAAGGACATAAAAAAGGAAGGGTGTGTGTAGAGGTGGGGGAGCAGGCTTTAAAAAGAACTGCAGATGCACACCCTCGCCTCCCTTGAGTGACATGAACAGCATCCAATAGGAAAGGAGATAGATGTGATTCAGGAAAAGGGGCAGAGGGCCTAGCTCTCCATGGTCTGAACCAGAGGGTCTGCGCTAGCCGGGACTGCTGGTTCAGACCATGGAAAGACGTGAACTGGGTCAGTGCCATCTGCACAACAGTACAGGTCCAGACCAGTTTTCCAGCCAAGCTTCAAGCACGCCAAGGGCTAGGAACAAAGGCAGCGTGCTGTGGTGCACCTCTGAAACGAGGACAAGCAAATCAGCCCTGAAAAAGAGGCACCCAAGAGCACTGACCCACCCCTTGTACCCCAAACTGCAAATGCACGATTTGAGCAAATCCTATCCACTCCAATGCAGATTCTTTCACCACACATAGATGTGTTCCGAGCTCATTTTTCTTTTCTGCTAGAGTAGCGTTCTGGAAATCACGGGTTTGTACGTGGACAAGCAAATTAATTTTATCCTGTGCATTTTTCTTTCTCAAGAGGAGTGACAATTAACAATGAATGAATCTGTTAAGTTTCAGTTGAAGGAATAAAGGTTAGACAAGGAAAGGAGGTATATTTTCATGAAGGGATTATTAGAAGCGAAAATTATTACAATTGTGTCTGTTTATGTGCCTGATTGGACATCATTGGAGCAGATACATAAATCAATATCAAAATGCAATAACAAATGAAAAGATCGAAAGAGTTGGAAAGATTTATTCTGCGAGACCTTAAGCTCCAGAATTTTTGAGGGATGAAATAACAAGACCATTTCTGTGGCCCAACTAAAGTAGAGGAAAATGAGAAATATTATATGATGTTGTCAACTGAATGTACTGAGGGTGGAGGGACACGTGAGTATCTAATGATTATTATACAGTCACCTTTTTTCTGTTTGCAATTCTGTTGTATTGTTATTTCTTTATTATGTGTGGATAGAAAACCAATAATAATAATAATAATAATAATAATAATAATAATAATAATAATAATAATAATGTGGTCTGGGAGAAATGCAAAAGTATTATGCTGTAACTAAAGAACCACTAAATATGGAAGATATTACAAGAAAGCCATTGACTGGGAAATAAGATTGGCTTGAATTGGGGGCTGTATATATTTTTTCCAAGAGATGAAACTATACAGAAGCAATGTATAAACAGCTCAATGATTCTGTAATATAGTAAGATATTTATGAAATATGGAATGAAGAGAGAGGAACACAAATAAAGAAAAAGAATGGGATGGGATGGGTTAGTAAAGAAAAACAAGAGAGCCATTAAGTATATTAAACATAAGGGCTGTGGTCACACCTAAGATTTAATCCAGCTCCAGTCCATTTTCGGAGCAGGAGAACACATCAGCAAAGTACCCAGTAACTTTCTTGCCACATTATCTATCCCAGTGATGGCCAACCTATGACACACGTGTCACAGGTGACACACCAAGCCCTTTTGGGTGACACACCTGGTCACCCTGGCACCTGGGCATGTAGTGCTTGCTTGTTCTTGAAGGGTATGATTTACCAACTTTCAATGGAAGATTTAGCAAACAAAATTCAGCAACAAATGTCACTAATGTAAAGAATTATTTGTTTTTGCTTTTAATAAAATACATATATCAAAAATATAACTTTTCTACTAGAGCTACAAATATCCAAAATTATGGATATTTCTAGATGTGACACAGCACCCGAGTTAAGCTAGGTTTTCTTGCAAATTTTGACACACCGAGCTCAAAAGGTTAGCCATCACTGATCTATCCCAAAGGTGGATTTTTCTGAGTTATTTAACACTGAAAGAAAACAGCTAGTCACTTTGCTGATGTATCCTCTCACTCTGGAAGTGGACTGAAGCTGAATTAAACTTTAGGTGTGACTACAGCCAAAGAAATGAAGTGAATTCCCAGATGGTACCCCACTCCAAAAGAAGATTTTATGCGGTAGGAATGTGGGGAGCTTCAAAACTTTGGGCAACAATTAATGAAAGAAATGGAGCAGATAATAAAGGAACCAGTTGAATGCATGCATGAAATGTGTTCCTTAGGTAGAATGAGGAAGTAATATAAAGGTATGGAAAAAATGAAAAAATATTGCTGAAATTCATCAGTATATTTTCATGATATGCTCGGTGAGGTTTATAACCAGTTGACAATTTCCAGAAAAATTATTGAACAGAAAACAAAAAGTTATTTAGAATCCATTCAAAAGGAAATTCCCTCAGACATTTGCATAGCAAGCACACGTTATTCCCTCCTACAGGGTGTGGCCCAGACAGGAAGAAGAAGAGGAGGAGGAAGAGGCTTTTCTACCCCACTTTTCTCACCCACTTAAGGGGACTCAACGTGGCTGAAAAGCTTTCTGTTCTTCTCCCCACAACAGAACACCCTGTGAGGTAGGTGGGGTTGTGAGAGCTCAGAAGAGAGCTGTGACTAGCCCAAGGTCATCCATCTGGCTTTGTGGAGGAGTGTGGAATCAAACCCAGTATTCCCAGATAAGAGTCTGTCTCCTTAACCACTAAACCAAACTGACAGACTGATAACAACCACCCAGGTGGATACACTGAGCAGCTAAGAAAGCTAAGGGGGCTAAGGGCTTTGGGCATCCTGTATGCTAAAAAGGGTTGGTCTATAGCAGTGATGGCGAACCTTTTGAGCTCGGTGTGTCAAAATTCGCAAGAAAACCTAGCATAACTCGGGTGCTGTGTCACATCTAGAAATATCCATAATTTTGTGATATTTGTAGCTCTAGTAAAAAAGTTATATTTTTGATATATGTATTTTATTAAAAGCAAAAACAAATAATTATTTACATTAGTGACTTTTGTTGCTAAATCTTCAATTGAAAGTTGGTATTTCATACACTTCAAGAACAAGCAAGCACTACACGTCCAGGTGCCAGGGTGACCATGTGTGTCACCCAAAAGGGCTTGGCGTGTCACCTGTGACACGCGTGTCATAGGTTGGCCATCACCGGTCTATAGGAAGGAGGAGAATGTTTGTCTGATCTACAATTTGGCTTTGTGCACACGGCACCAGCAGAGTATGCTTAATATTTTTCACATGGAAGTTTAAATCCTTGTCATATTTGCTCATGAGCACTGCTTGTGAGCCAGGAAGAAGTGCAACATTTCACATGAGCCAAAAACCAATTTGGGAAGCGAGGGAGGGAGGGAGGGGGGAAATAAATTATGTACATGGATCATCTATGTGCACCCTACGATGACATGATAATTTATTTTTACTGTTTGATGAGCGCTTATGAAAATTGCCTCAGAGCACTTAAAGAGATTATTAACATTTTCCTTGTGGATACACTTGCAAGATGGCATTTCAGCTAACATCTCTCTAAACCTGTAGCCTTCTAGTCCAGACTGAAGATTGCCCTCTCACCCCCGAAAAATATCCCTGAAGTTTGGCCCTACCTAGTAGCATATTCTTTCCTCCAAGTTCGACAGGAAAGATGGAAGGAACAGGCATTTAAATGAAAGCCTTAAGATGTCATTAATGCTGTTGCATGAAACATGGAAGAACAATAACCTTTGCTCCCTGACTGAAGTTCAGTTTAAAGAAATGAAAGAAAGTCTTCCAAGTGGAGCCTCACTATGGCCACCTCCAGATGATGGCTGGAAAACCCTCTAAGGTTGCGTCCCCATGCACTAAATAGTCTGAATTGAATCCGAATTCGTCAAGCAGCGTCCCCATGGAAAGTCCCCAAACCGGGCTACATGAGAACCAAATCCAACCTAAATTTAGCCCTCTTGAAAACTGTTGTCACTACGGTTTGGGAGGCAAGTCTGCATAATTTTGGAGGACGAGTCCATGCATGGGGATGCTCCCAGGCTATATGGGGAGGAGTTAGGGTTAGCGGGCGGCTTTCACATCCTGCTGTTCTTGTCCTGTGAATTGGGGATCACAACTGCTGGCCATCTTTAAACAGTGATTTAAAAAACAAACCTCTGCTCTCCATGATCCGATCGCTGGACAAACGTAAAAGAACTGATCGCCTCAGTTTGACAGGTAAAGATGCAGCAATTGGGAGGGGGGGTCATCTGGTCCTTGCCCTTCCTGCAACCCTTATTCCACCCCCACTCCCCGATCACTGGCAAGCAGCAGTTTAACAGAGAAGCACTTTTCTGCTAAACTGCCTCTAAACATTGTAGTGGTTTTCGTTAGCTTATTCACCCCCACTCCCCAATCGCCAGCAAGCAGCTTCTGAAGTTTGCCAGCTAAAAAGCTAACCAAAGCCACTACAATGTTTAGAGGCAGTTTAGCAAAGAAGCTCTTACCTGCTAAAGTACTGCTTGCCAGCAATCAGGGAGCGGGGGTGGAATAAGGGTTGCAGGAAGAGGTTCGTGGGACAACAAGGGCCAGATGACCCCCCTCATCGCTGCATCTTTACCTGCCAAAATAGTTCGATCAGTTCTTTTCCATTTGCCCAGTGATTGGATCATGGAGAGAAGAGGTTTGTTTTTTTAGCACTGTTTAAAATTGGCCAGCAGTTGCGTTCCCCAACACACAGTACAGGAACGGCAGCAAAGAGGCTCATTTCTTTTGATCACTGTTTAATGCCCAGGAGTTGTGATCAGGGAAGGGACATTGGGTGGCATTTCCCTGCCCTCACTATAGAGGGTGGCACAGGGGTTGGTGACATCAACCCACCTCCTATCAGGAGAGAGGGGGTGAAGAGAAAATGATGCTGTTTCCCCAAGTAGCAGCTTAGCACAGTTTGCATGGGGACAGGTGCATTTGAATTGAACCCACACTTTCCTCAGTTGCCTGGAGATGGGTCAATTCGGACGGGCCTCCGTATTTGGAATAAATATAGTCCAATTCAGACTAAATGAAGTGCATGGGGACACAGCCTAAGATGCAACAATGTGGGGTATTGATCCTCTGCCATGATCACTTCCTAGTTAGACAGCCCCATGGCTGACATTGTTTTTGTGTTGGTTTTTGTTGTGCATATCTCAGTATTTGGCCAGCACCAAATACCTGAAAGTGCACGTTGCCGCCACCATGCATGCACAGCTGTCAGTTGTAGCCTCCATGCATGCACTGTGGACAAAGCAGCAGCGGTGGCTCCATCCAAAAGATGAGTTAAAGCGCTATTGCTGAGAAACCCATAATCATAAAAACATAAGAACGTAAGAGGAGCCTGGCTGGATCAGGCCACAGCCCATCTAGTCCATCATCTTGTCTCACACAGTGGCCCATCAGTTGCCCATGGGCATCTCAAGAAGAGACAAGGGCAAACTTTCTCCTGCTCTCGAATCCCAGCAAATGGCTTTAGAGGCATCCTGCTTGTGCCCCCAGCCTGAAAGATGTACTTAGGCATCCATTCTAGCAGTCAATGATATATCTGTCATCCATAAATATGCCTAACTCTTCCTTAAAGACATCTAGTCTGGTTTTAAAGAAACCCAACCAGAGCTGGGTTTTCCAGCAATAGTTTTTAGCCCATTTTAGGAAGGGTAGAGCAGGGCTATGGTGGACTTGCCACAGATACATGTGGCAACCCCACCATAGTGGTGCCAGTGTGGTACTATATCCCCTTGGTCTGAACTGCGCCCATGACCACTCTGCTTTCTGTGGGTTCCCACTGGCATGCTGTCTATAGCAGAAAGTGTTTCAAAACCTAAATGCAGCTTGGCAGAAGGAGAAGAGGAGGGAGCTATTTAGAGAACTATTTTCTTCCTCATCTTTAATTCTAGAACTTGGAAGTTAGTCATTGAAACCAGTTGGCAGTACATTACTACTTTCAATCCAAAAGGGCTTCTCTGTGCAGATAATTAATTTATGACATTTGCTGCCACAAGATGTGATAGTGCAGCTGGCTTAGATGGTTTTAAAAGGGGATTAGATAAATGAAGGGGGGGGGAATATCAGTAGTTATTAGACATGATTGCTAAGTGGAATCTCTCCAATCCAGGACTGAATATACAGGGAAGTAGCATACAAACAGACTCATCGTGCTAAATTGCACAAATCTTGTTACCCAAATGGAAGGCTGGCAATGGAATTCAAGAATGGGTGCAAAACATTCTAGCTGGAATATAGCAAAGGGGGCAATGAGAGCAAAAGGGACTCAAGCCATATCCCATTGCATATGAACACTGAGTGCAATGTTTTTGCTAATACCTGCAATGGGTTTTGTCTACCATGCATACAAAGTTTACGCAAACCCCAATTAAGTATGAATTATTTCAGTTGCTAAATAGAAACAACATAGGATTTTCCAAAGTATTGGGATGGCAATAGCAGCAAAGAAGCGGAAAACTTTGGTAGGTGTTCAGACCTACCAAATGGGGCACCTCACATGTGCCTCAGAGAGACAGTGTGTTGCCCCCCATGTTCCCAACTCTTCTCAAATCCATTTTTTCTAGTAGAGACTAAGGATGTACATGAATATTCAAAAGCATTCAAAATTTGATCAAATCGACTGAATTTTGACATTCAAATTTGAATCAAATGTCCTTAACTTCGAATTTAAAGATTCAATTTGAACCTTAACTTCGAATTTAAAGATTCAATTTGAATTTTGATTCTATTCATTCAAATTATTCAGACATTCGTATGTGTACAGGTTTGTACACGATGCATAATTGAAGATCAGCATCTTTCCCGCATCCGTAAGCATTTGTACGGATCCATAGGGGATGAAAACATGTTACATACGGGATAACTCCGGGATGCATACAGACATGTACGGACGTGTACGGACCCAGGGAAGATGCGTATGGGAATCTACAAATGTTGTTGACGTTTGTAAGTCCAAATTTGAATGAAAAATTCAAACAATAGATTCGAATTTGCTTAATTTGAATCAAACTTGGTTAAACATTCTAATTGAACTGAATTTTTGAGTATTCGATTCAAATTGAATTGAATCCCAAAAATTGCATCCATGCACAGTTATATTCCAGAACTTTTGATGGGCAGCGACCTTGGTAAGACTGCCATATAATAAATTCTGCTACATAATAAATCCTATAAGCAAGGCCTTTGTTTCCAAAAGGTATTTAAAATTCAAAGGAAAGGTTTACTAGCTGAACAAGAGGTTGAAAAAGCCAGACAATAGTCCTTTGAATCCCAGCCACAGCTTTCTCAATTAAAAGAACCCGCTATAAAATATAATTGCTGTAATTGCTTCCAACATCATTTTGCTCCCAGGATGAATTATCACGCAGGCAGCACATTCAGAAAGAGCTGAGTTAGGTATCTGGAGGCGAATGTGAAAACCAGGAAATCAATATGTTCCATTTTGGCCTTCTGACAATACCTGCAAATTTGAGGGAAATGAACGAGCACCAGTATCAATGTCCAAAAGAAAGTCGCTCCATTTCAGGAGTTTCGCTTCTGCCATCTCCTTTCATAAGAAATAAAAATGCTTTGTTTGCGGCTTTCTAGTAATCAATTAAGTCTCCAAGATTTGGAAAATAAGGAATTTAAGCAGGTGCAGAAAATCAGATAACTAATGTCAGATGTGGTCTGCCCCCTGCTGGACTAAGGACTTTTTCAGTCTACAGTATTTGTGTTTTGAGGACAATTTCAGTAGAGTTAGTTTCAAAGGTCTAGTGTCCTATAAAGTCTTCTGGTGTAAGACTTTATAATAATAATGCAGAGAATTAAGACAAGCCACAGGAAAGCACTGGCCAAGGGCTATGCATTGAAGGCAGTGTTTGTAACCATCAAGTGTGAAAAGATTTATAATCAACTTAAATATAATTTTTATTGCCTACAGAACTTCTTCAGCTATGTCCCCCAAGATGGTAATGTACACCATTTGGTGCTCTTACGATATGTAGCTATAACAAAATCGATAACACACTGCATTAGAAACACGGTGATTGCTTTAGAAAAATAAAGTTATCAGCTTCTTTCATTTCACACTATTTGGAGAGAAGATATCAGATTTTCTTGTACTGAAAATACCTATTTGTTGAATGACGATCAACCAAATCATTTCTTGAGAGAATTCTATTAATCCTCAATACCTTGGGAGCTTTTAGGTGAAATGAGAAACTAGAATGGAATAATATCATATAGTCCCAGAACTGGGAGGGCAGCATAAAAAACTTCTCTTTCCCCCGTTTTCCATGCATAGTCAAAGATCCAGATCTTTGAGATGGGGTTCTCCTGGAGATCCGGAACTTGAAGATGTCTGAAGACCCCATTGTGGACACCTTTAATCAGGTCCACATGAAATCCAGGGGTGTTTTTCCACTGTCACTAGAAGTACCCATTAATGGGTACAAAAATGCCATTAAGTACCCATTAATGGTACCTCTAGTGACAGTGGGAAAACACCCCTGATTTAAGGTCCTGAAGGACCCATTAAATCCAGATTTCCCCTGTCCTTGTGGGGACAGGGCCTTGCAGATGGGACCTTCAATGGGGTCCAGGTGAGGACAGGCTTTCCCAATTGGTACCAATCAAGTACTAATCGAGTTCCTAATGAGGTCTTAGAAGGTCTCTAAGCCCCAGTGGGAAAAGGCCCCATGGTCTTTCCAACCTGTGTATTGATCTACAAGAGACACAAAAGCAGCTTGGAAAAATTAAAGGTGAAGCTCCAATCTTGTTCTTTCTCTGCCACCCTTCAAGTCCACTGCTCAAGTCATCTATAGAAAGGGATGACTTTGTGGTTTCCATTAATAACGGTTTCCATTATTTCTATTGTAGTTTCCATTAATAATGGGGATTTTCCTTCAGACTATATATAGCAAAGGTTTTCTTATACTAGGGCTTCAACTACATGAGTGTTTATGGTTGGACAGGGTTTCGGACATGACACTAGATGGGGGAACCTATTCTCCAAAACCTATCCTCATCTAGACCACTGTGATGTTGATTCCTTGGGAAAGTCATCATCAGAGGATAGGGATGTACACGAATATTTCTCACATTTGAAATTGATATGAATTCATATGAATTTGAGCGTTCAGATTTGAATAGAATATCGGTACATTCAAAGTTTGACATTCAAATATGAACCAAATGCTTTGATACATTCGTACAAAAGTTTTGTTATATTCGTGAACCTGGGGAGATGGGAAAGCTGCTGCCCCAGTCACAATTGTAACAGATCCAGAGTGGATTCAATGTGGATTCAAAATGGATTGAGAGTGGGTTTGACATGTTCAGAATGGATACATAGGGGATTCGTAGGTAATTTGTAGCAGAGATTTGAGTGAGATTCATATTGAACATTCGCATTGAAATTTGAATCCTGCCACATTTGAAGGGATCTATTTGAACAAATATGAGGAGTTTTTTAATTCAATTAGGTACAAATCAAACACGAAAAAACAATTGTGCACATCCCTATCAGAGGGATGCGAAACTATCACTTACACCAGAATTTTGGGGCACAGAATGGTTACATTGGTCCAACTTCTGGTCATATACGTCATCTCTGAAAGTGTGTTTTACTCATACAGATGATCCAGAGCCACAGAGGGCCCCTGTTAATCTAAGTATGTTTGCTAGAAGGCCTCCCACCTCCAAGCCAGCTCCAGGGTTGTAAACTCCATCTAAAGCACAAGGGACTGTTTTTGGATACAGCCTAAGCCTGCAAACTCAGCTGTGGACCTATATCTTCAGAACAGCCATAAAACTTCTGTTCCTTGGTTTTTACCAATAAACATTACCAAGATTACATTTGTACTTATGTACATGCATCCATCAGACTTGCAGGGCTTTGGACTTTAAGACTGTAAAGGCAAGGAGGCCATAAAATCCATGGACTGTGCCTGAGGAACCATGTTTTCAGTCTACAGTGTCCACTTGCATTTGGTCTTTTGCCCCCTCCTTCTACTGCTGCTTCAGACTCCTTGCTGGATTTGATTGACAATTTAACAAGGTCTCACTAATTTCCCTGTGTACTACTGCTGATCTTTATTGAAAGCCATTGACTGCTATTGACTGCCATTGGAGTCTGTATCATTTGCTGTTTAAAGGCATCTTTTTATTTTTGTTCCAGCAAAATAAAAAGATTGTCATATCTGTATTATTTTTGCCCCCTAACTCCTTCCTTGTCCCCATGCCTTTTGAATCCACCACCAGTTAATTGCATTCTGTCTAGAGCACGTATGTGCATGAATATTTTAAACATTCAAAATTCAATCAAATTTGGACATTTGAATTGTAATCAAATGCCCATAAATTCAAATTTAAATTTAAACATTCAAACGAATTTTGAATTTTTGAATCTTTTTGTTCAAATTATTCAGACATTTGTATGTGTGCGGATACGTACATGATGCGTACTTGCTCATACCCATCTTTCCCGCATCCATATGCTTTTGTACAGATCTGTATGGGATGCATATGGGATAAATATGGAATGTGTGTGGATGTGTACAGATGAGCACATACGAATTTGCACATTCGAAATGAAAATTCAAATGAATTCAAAATTCAAACGAATTCAAAATTCGAAATGAAAATTCAAATGAATAGATTTGAATTTACTCAATTCAAATCAAATGTGGATAAATTCAAATTTTAAAGATTCGAATTGAATCCCAAAAATTGCATTCACGCATACTCCTAGCTAGAGCAGTTCATTAAACCAACCTATTAATCTTGGGTCCCTAAAAATAAGGGGAAGTGATTAATTTCCCCTGGAACCAATTTATTCCTTTATACACAAAGGCACCACTTGAAGCTCAAGTAGCCTTGGCGACTGGTGCTGTTTCTGCATGGTGCTCATTATCCCATGCAAGTTCTGGATATTTGATCTCTCCCGTAAAGCCCTATATGGTGAAAGACCTGGACATCTGAAAAAGTGTCTCACCTATTTCTAACTATGTTACATTTTAGGATCTTTGTTGATCTTTGGCCATTGGACAGTTTTTTTATCAAGGAAGATACAGGGTAGTGATGTGCACAAATGTTTTCTTCATGTTCAATTCAAATTGAATTGAATGTGAAGGAATACACACTTGTTTGAGTACAGCCCCTTTGAATGTGGTAGGACTCAAATTCAATACAAATGTTCTTTGAATGCTTTCTGAATCCAGTTTAAATCCCTGCTACCAGCTGTGCCTATGAATCTGCTCCAGATCTGCTTTGAATCTGCTCTGGATCTGCTACAGATGTGTCTGGGCAGCTGCTTTCCCACCTCCCCATGTTCATGGAATATAAGAAGCTTCAAAGAAATGTACAGAAGCATTTGCTTCATATTCAAATGCCAATCTTTGAATGTAGCCAACATTTGATTTGAATTTAAGTGTACATATTCAGGCTAACTCAATTGAATTTCTAATGTAGCAAATATTCATGTGCGTCCCTAATATGGGGAGCAGCATGTATCTTCTGTGATGGTTCTGTGTCAATAAAGCAGGCCTTAGTGTTTTCCCTCTCTGGAGTCAGTAGAAGACACATTATTAATTCAGAGCATTCCCATGTTTTTGTTTTCTTAGTCAACCTTGCTGAAGGCTAACTGACCACTGAAAGTTTTAAATAGCTAACTGACCACTGAAAGTTTTAAATAGCTTGTATGGAAAACACACACACACACATATACACAATTGTACTGTGTTTTAATCTTGATTGTATGCATAGTTGCACAATTAAGACTTGATTTTAGGGCTATGCATGAATGCAATTTTCAACATTCAGTTCAATCCAAATAGAATCTCTGAATTCGTACGAATAGAGAAAAAAGAATGTATTAAAATTCAAACTTTGAATATATTTGTATCTATTTGTACAAATATTCGATACGTATTTGATTATACGAATGTCAACAACATTCTTATGTATCTGTATGCATCTCATTTTCATCTTGTGTGTACAGATGTACAGATGTGTACAAATACAAATAAGGGTGTTTTTCCACTGTCACTAAAAGTACCCATTAAGGGTACGTAATGGCATTTTTGTACCCATTAATGGGTACTTAATGGGTACTTCTAGTGACAGTGGAAAAACACCCTAAGATGCGTATGGATACGTATGTAACGTGTACATATCCGTACACATACAAATATCTGAATAATTCGTACGAATAGTTCAAAATATTTGTATTTGTTTGAATAATAAAAAAACAAATGTCTGGACACTCTGTTCGAATTCAAATGTCTGAATTCAGCTGAATTCAATCGAATAACAAATATTTTGAATATTCTTGCACATCCCTACTTGATTTTATCTTGCCTTTGTCAGCTACTGTGGGATGACCTAATATAAATATGGAAAATAAATGTATCTGAAATAACAGTAGAAATTTTTGAAGTAGAAGTTATAGTGTCCGTTGTTGAAGAGACAATGTGTTAGAAGCTAATTGTTATTTATATAAATGCCTCTGCTTTAAAATGTAGATAAATTAATTTATTCTCAGGGAAAAAGAGGCAACTTGGATTCCATGCACAGTCTGTTGTTTAAGTGAATGTTGCCAAGTAAAGCTACTTAGGTTGAGAATAGCTAAAGTATACAGCTGGCTGGTGTTCAAGGACAATATATGAAAATACAGTGAGGCTGTTTGAAAACAAACCTGACAGATGTGAAAAAGCATAGACCTTGAAATCAATCTAATTCACCTCAAGAACCACCTTTTAGATTTCCCCAGATCCATATAAATATTTCTCTTCCATTACATTTTTTTTACAAAAGTGAACTTGGCTGCTTTCAGACAGCAAGAGGAAAACGTGAAATCTTGTTTAGACTCTTCAGTTGCCTCTCACCGTCCCTGCCAAATGGAAGGGCAAAATCACAGGGCAAGCACAGACCCTTACCTGTTTGGACACTTTTTCCCATTGTGGCACGCTGTGTACATCCAGGTATTTCAGTGGTGCAAAATCCCCTGTAGTGCACAATTTCTGGCTCTTGCACATACCTGGGGTCATTTGTGGCCCATTTTCAGTCCTATATATGCATGGTGGCCACTTCCAGGCAGAAGATCATGGAAGTAAGTGTCCAGACAGGTAGGCCCATATGTTCCCAAATAGTGATAGTACAGGAGTCCATTTCTTTTTCCCAGGGCTGTGTTGGGATTGCCATGAATACATCTGGAAATCCAAATGAAGTCCTGGGATAATCCCATTTTAGACCCTGTCTGGATGCAGCCTTAGTCTACACAGCTTTGCAAAAATGGTCATCTATGGTTTACACCTTCTTGTAACTCAGGTACTGAAATCAAATAATCAGCAAGATACCTCCATATTGACTTGATATCAGAAAGTCTTGAATAGGATGAATTGACCTAGAGTGTGGCATCTTTCTACACTCCAGGATTACAATATGTCTTCCTTTTCCAGGTCATGTTCTCTATTTTGATTCCAATTCACTACCGAGCCCAATTCAAGGTGTTAACTCTGACTTAACAAGGCCCTAAATGACTTGAGCCCCAAATATCTAAAGGAACACCTTTTCCCATACCAACCTGGCCATGCCTTGAGATCTGGAGGTGAGGCCTTCCTGGTTGTCCCACCACCCTCAATAGTGAGGCAGGTGGGCACCCGGGAAATGGCCTTTTCAGTAATGGCCCCAGCTTATCAATAGTCTCCCCCTCGAGGTGCATCACACCCCTTCTATGTATACATTTAGGAAGGCAGTAAAGACACACTTCTCTGCCCTACCCTTTGGCTAATGTGACCATCCCCCCCCCCCCCCCCGTAGCTATTAGTATTTTAACATTAAGAATACATTTTAAAAAATTCTGGATTTTTCATTTGTTTGTCTGCTTGTTTGCTTTTAAGTGTTTTTATGGATTTTATTATTTTAACCAGCTGTTTTAAAACTTGTAACCCACCCTGAGATCTATGGATATAGGGTGGGATATTTATTATTGTTATTGTTATTTTTGTTATAGGGACAAGGGAGAATTTTCATATATCCAGCCATGTCTGAGATTCCCATCCCCTGCCTCCTTCTAACTTCCAGTCCAAGCCACATTTTTTCTAGCCTGAATTCTTCCCCACAATGTTACCTGACCAATCACAACAGCCCACCCAAAAAACATGTGGCCCGTGACACCATGGCCGATCTCAGTTGTGATTGGCTGATCTTTTGGCTGCTGCCTTTTTTGACTGCCTAAACCTTTGCAACATGATGGTCTCGCAGTTTAGACTGGCTGGCAGGCTTTTCCATGCTTATGGGTGAGTTCCAAGGCCGGGCAGAAAATCTGTATTATAGGGGCAAAATGGAGGAAGTGAACAGAGGACTTGTTTACATCATCCCCACATAAAAGTTTCAAAACGAATTTGCTTGTTCCCACTCCTTCATTTTCCCCCTGCTCAGCACAGGTTAGGAAACTGTATGGTTTTCTCTTTCCACCCCTCCCTCTTCTACCAGCTATTGGATGCTTTTGTTCCAGCATTAAATCCTGACTTCACACACTAGGAAAATCAAACTCTCCAACCTCTATATTTTCTAACCTTCCCACACACACATTTCTCTGCAGGGAAGAGGGAGAGAGAGCACCAGGGCAACTTAATGCTGTTGCCTCGCTGTCTCTCTCTGTCTCTCTTTCTCTCTCATGTACACACACAGAAGCATGAGGGAGGAAGGGAGGGATGAGTGAGAAAGAGTGAAACCTCCCACAGATTTTACTTCAGAGTGATGTTGCTGAAAACACTGCTTCTCTCATGCATGCATCCACACGTGTGTGTGTGTGAGAGAGAGAGAGAGAGAAGGCCTATTCACACTGGGGCCTCTGGTATACAATTTGGACAGCTCTGGTAAAGAGCATAAGCACTCTCATTAGGCTACTACAGCCAAGAAGAGTCCCCACCTGTACCAGAGCTGTCCTAATTGCAGCTGAGATGTGGAACATGAAATCGTGCTCCACACCTATCCCAACCTATCCCCGGGGCAAATCGCAAGTGTCCAGCAGTGCAATCATTCGCTCTATTTCCGACACTGCACATGGTGGGTTGGGAATGCCACGTCTGGACAGGCATGGTGGCATTGCCAGTGATGATGGATCACATAAAAACCATGCTGTGATCGGTCACGCACGTGCTTATCAATCAAAGAAGCAGAAAGGGCAGAGGCTTTCAGTGGCTCTTATTGTGAACGCTGGATAAAATCCAAGGGCAAAACCTGCACACTTTCTTTTGACAAAAGTCATTTGATTTATCATCAGCCGTGTTTAAGAACATATTCCATCATGCAGATTAATAAAAACATCACCGCAGAAGGTTACATACTACATTAACCCCAAATGCACTCTTTTTAAATTGGATTTGTTTCGCACTGTAACCTGTAAGGAAAGGGAAGATAGAACTATGTCCTGCATCATTCCTTTGCATGTCTCCTTTAGTATTTAGTTTCAGTTTGCACTTTGTATGCATTCATATTTCTGGACTGATAAAACGTATTTTGCTAATTAAATGTGTAAAAACCTAACATACATTTTTAAATATTCCTAGTAAAATGTGTTTAGCCTCCTGAGCATCTGCACCTCACGGAGCATGCTGCTGCATGCCTGCACATGCTCCTGGTGGAGCCTCGCCAGGTCACCACAGCATTGGCGCCATCACTGGGGTTCTGTAATGGCTGCTGTAATGGCGGCCATTTGCATTTAGTTAAGGACCAGCTAAGTTTCTAATGCTTTGGGGTCCACAGGTGCAGATGCTTAAAGCATTTTAGTCCTTCACTTCTTAATGAAGGCAGTGTGAATTTGCCCCTGCTTCCAAGAGGCAGCCCACCCCTGCTGTTGAGGATCCTGATTGGAGAGAGTTCTATTGCTCTCCTGTCTTCCTTGATGGTTTTCAAAAGGCATCCATTTAAATACAATGAGAACAGGCTGCTCCAGTCCATACTGCCTGTGTTAACATGGCCGCTTTTAGTTTGGAAACGACTAAAATGACTCTCTAGCTGCCGCCTTTTTTCCTCCAAGGTTGATGTTTTCAGGGAACAGCAGGTGTGAAGGAAGGAATGTAGACTGAAGATAATGGTTGTTGGAATATAATGGAGACAGGACCCTGATTCAGATTGGGAACACTTTCAACAGCTGTCTTTTCTTTAATATGGAAGTGGCCAGAGGCCTTTTCGTGTGGGAGCAGAAAGCAGCGGATCGATCCTGGGAAGCCCCAGGACCTATCCAGATCAAGCCTGGGGTCCAGAAAGGCAAGTGGGACGTGGGGGGATTGGGGGTGTGTGTGCATCCCTAGGTGGGGGTGGGCACCCAGAAGGCCCCTGCTGGCTGCTGCCAGCTTGATCAGGGTGGAGGCAGCCTGCAGAATCCCAGGACAGCCCTAGCCCGGTCTTGCCCCACCCCTGAAAGGAGCTGCCAGCCTGTGGGCTGATACGGCCCAATGGCGGCAGCTTTGGGGTGGCTTGGGACGGCTTGAGACAGCTTGATTTTGTGCTCCACAATCTGGACAGAAGTAGGCCAGCCCCGGGATAGGCTGGGCCAGTTCTGGATGGAACCAGCCTTGCGCAAGAACAAACGGCCTTTCCCAGGCCTGGCCTACTTTTGTCCCAGGGCCTAAGTGTGAATAGGCCTCATATAGTTGCTTAAACCAAGGACCATCGATATATATAGTCTGCCCCATCATTTCTCACTTTAATTTGTGTGAGTGTTTATGCTGTGTGGAGGACAATTGGCTAATTTTAGTAGTTTCAGGAGAGCTGCTGGCCAGCTGCCCAGTGTGATGTTACCAAAATCCAGCTCATCAGCTGTCACCTTCCCCCTGCTCCATTTTTTATTTGTGGAACAGCACTAGATTTGACAACTCTTCAGATACTTAATGGGATGCTGTGTATGCATGTCCTACCTTATTATCTGAGATTGCAGGACAAGAAATAAAGGGCTTAAGTCACAAGAAGACAGATTCCAATTGAGTAGCACCAGAAACAGTGGTAGAAAAAATAAATGCGGTCAACATCCTTGCTAGCACTCTCCAACCTGGATCAGGGAAGGGGCACCCACATGTAGAAGAGATCTAGGAAGAACATGGATGTGGTGTTGAGTGACATGCAGTTACAATGGGACTGCAAAAACACCTTCTCAACTTCTCCACAACAGCAACTTCCTTGACAACAATGCAGTGCCCAAGAAAACACTTTGCATCCATAGAAAAGGTGTCTTCACATTGCCTTTGAAGGCACCTCAACACCTACTACCTGAATGTAATGTTTGGTTAACAGGGACATGGCCCGTTTGGGTGTTGGAGGTGCTGTGAGACAGGGCACTTACAGTGTGGGCAGTAGTTCACATCCACTGATATGGAACAGGGCTTTGCTCACATTTGCCCTTCTTAAAGTCACTCAGTGCAGATGCCGCTGCCCGGTTGATCTGGATCTAGCTAATCTGGATTCACTAATATGAATTAACCAAGGGTTATGCAGAAAGACCCTCAGTGATTTTAAGACATAGAAGCCAAAGAGGGGCTTTTTAGATATTCATTCTTTAATGCATTAGCAAGTTCTGGACAATCTGATCTTACATATTGCTGGAATAGGTTGGTGAGATGATGAAAGGGTTTCTGTATTACCAATTTTTGAAGGAGGAATTTCAGCAGGTATTGGTTGTGCAATGAGCCATATCTCCTATTTTTTTTCTTTAAAGGTACAGGAACCCTGTTCTCCCTTCAGTCATGACGATACCCTGTTTTTGCCGTGGTCAGCTCCTCAGACCCCAGACACCAATGGGTCAAAGAAGAGTAGTTGCTACCTCTGCTGTACAGTTGTTCCTCACAAGAAACTTAGGATGGTCCAGAGGTGGGGAAGGATGCAAGCATAGGGATGTGTTATTCTGTCTTGCATCTGCACCGCTTCTTCAAACACTTAATTAATGATCTAGTGTAACGTATTAGAAAAGGGAAGAGCAGGAAGCAATAGCGTTATCTTAACTCTGTATGCAAAAGCCTAGTATCTGATTCTAAGATCAAAGTGTCCTTATCTTATGAGCAAGAAACTGCTTAACTGTGATAGCTGAATGCGGCATTTTGAAATTGTTACAGCAGATGCCAGTTCTCTGCAAAAGGATTCTTGCCACAGTCTTAGCAGATACAGGTCAACTGAAATATAAGCTTTCAACTCCTTAAAGCACCCCCAAACCGTTTTGTTCCCATGTGGATTTATAGTGAATGAGCTGGACTTTCCTGTTTCCCAAACTCCTTGCCTCCTTTGGATCATGCCTGGCTGATTTCCATCTGCAACACAGCTGATTATCAAAGGCAGTTAGGAAAGGCAGGGAGCTCTGTGCCAGCTTCCTTCAGCACGCTGAGAACTCTTGAGCAAATCTCCTCCAACATGACTTTTGTCAGACAGCATAGTAGACATGTGTTGGATTGTGCATTTGTAATGAGCTCACACCCTGTTGACTGTGTTTCCGATAGTTCCTCCCTCAAGTTCACACCTGCCTCCTGGCAGCGACCTCCTGTTACAATCCAGTCACCCTGTGAAAAGCAAAGTTAACAGCACATATATTTGCACATAGCAGGTTCACTAGTCTCCCCCTCTGGGAACCTTAAGTGCCTCTGATAGCAGCATCCAGGCAGGTGGGAATTGCCAAACTGTCTGTCATACCAGCCACACAGCAAGACAGTGACATTTGGCTTGCTAAAATAAGCACCATTGTTTTTATTGACTTCTGGGATCATGTTCTCCCCGCATAATGCTTCAATGCGTGAGTGCATAAGCCCCCATTTGGACCTGGTGCAGGCTTCAAATCAGTTTTTCTGGCTTGTAAAGACCCCCATTGATAGCAGCAGCAGCAGCAGCAGCAGCAAAAAGCTACTTTTAAAAATTAAAAGTAGGGCCAGTGCTGAGATACAATTTGCCCCTCCCATCATCTTGATGGTTTCATGAACAGTTCTAACCTCCTTCTCAGCTGATCTGCAAGGGGGTTTTGTGCACAATTGTGTATGTAAGGAAGCAGGGTTACTGGCACACTCCACTGAGCTTTGCTTCTTGGAGGATTGGCAGGGGCTGAAGACCAAAATGTAGGCTGGGAAGGTCCAAGCAAGACTCCTAAGCAGAGCCTCACTCTTCCCTCCCTGAGTCCAATCCATGGGAGCCTAAATAATATTAATAATAAGAAGAGTCAGCTTTTCTATCCCGCTTTTCTCATCCATTTAAGGGGACTCCAAGTGGCTGGCAAAGCTTTCTATTCTTCTCCCCACAACAGAACACCCTGTTAGGTAGGTGGGGCTGTGAGAGCTCAGAAGAGAGCTGTGACTAACCCAAGGTCACCCAGCTGGTTTCGTGGGGGAATGAGGAATCAAACCTGGTACTCCTTAACCACTAGACCAAACTGTCTCACTCCTCCTTCCTTGCTTTGAACAAGATTGCCCTTAGGAGACCAATCCTCACTGTCAGTTAGCCGGCATTTTTGCATTGCCCTTTGGAGGAAGAGAAGAGCTTTCAAAATGGCTTAGAAAATATCACAGAGAAGACACTCATGCCTTCAAGCTTATGATAGAGCAGACACAGCAGAGAAAAAGAGGAAGGAAAGGTAAGGATGCAAACTGAAGGTGGCTTAAAACAGGACTGCGACACCGCCAGCTGGGACAGGCATGTCTGACTGTATTCCTCCAGTGTACTGACAGTTGCACTAGCTGGCAGTTTGCATCCAGACCCAATCCAACTTTAAGGACCAAACGAAGTGGATGGTCACAAGTGACACCCGAATTGCTTTCACAGTGAACTCTCAGCAGTTAAGTGAAGGTCTCCTAGATCGTAATCAATGTCTCCATGAACCTGGCGTCAGGCTTTGAGGGGTTTTAGATGCCCACTGAGAACCACAGTGCCCACATGAGCCATGTGGATGTGAGAAAATAATGCCCTCAGAGAAGGTGTCTCATTAGCTGCAGCACAGGGTACTCTACGGAACCAAAACGTGAGACATAGAATTGCCCTTCCATCCGGCAAATGTGCTTCTGAATAGGCACCTGTCTCCAGGTTCTCCACTGATTAAAGTGAAAACATGGCTTAAGTTGACCTTGATTGATTTGTTACACAATGGTGCCTAAGGCTGCATTTACAATTTGGTGACGGGCATCTTGAGAAAACTCAGGAGCACAGAGGTGCTAGCTGCTGTAGAACACCCTGAAAATGATGCTGGAGGGTCTTGAAGGATCCCCTGCAGCAACCTTCCTCAGAGTAGATCTACCCAGTCTAAGCATACCCATGGCCTTCAGTCACTCTTGCTACTGCCATGTAGATACACAGTGATGACAAGAGTCACCTGCATGTTTCTGGTGTGATGGAGGGCCTTGTGAAGTTGCGCTGTCAACTCCACTCCAAAGATAGTGAGACGCAAGAGGTAGTCATTTGGCAGCACTGAGCCCGATCCTGGGGATAGAAGAAAGCATCTCCACCTCAGCATGCCCTCTCCTACCAAGGTGGGGATGCAGCCTAAGCATATTCAGTTCAGGTAACTAAAGAAAAATTACAACAGAGAAATGAGTAGCATGGGCTCAGATCATTGCTTTATCCAAAGTTAAGTAGATCTGTCCCATGGCTTGCATGATGTTGAGCCATCCTGATGAAGATTTCCAGGTGATCTGAGAGGCATAGCATAGCATAGCATTTAATTACAAATAATACATATTTTGGACACTTTTTCTATGGCTTTACTTTCCATTAGTGAAAATACTTCCCTTCCTGCTTGCTACAAGTTCCTCCATCTCATCTCTATAGAAAGGGCATTCCAAAAACGCTGTTTCTGTATAATATTCTCACCTATTTCTACTGAGCATCTGAACCTGTGTCCTTCTCTCCTACAGATGATTTCTTTCAGTCCTGGTTGTGTGATACAAAATGTCCTGCTAGTGACTTCAAACCTGTCTGTCTGTAAATTAAATAACCTTCCAAGGATGATGGAAAGAGACTAATGATTACATCTTGCATTCTCTTTTGGCAAAGGATTAAATGCCAGCAGCACATGATAACTTGGATTTTTTAAAAAACACACACATAAAAATAGCTACACCAAGCCATATTAGCATCATCTTCTCATTATCAATAATAAGGCTGCAGTCACCGCTGGCTTCCTAAAGTCTGGCTGAACTAGCTGCAGATTTCATTGCACCAAAGCATCTCAAAAGAATGCACGTAAAAGAGCCTGTAGCACAGCAGGTTCCATGAGAGTTTTTCTGCTATGTGTGTTTATGCAGCAGTCCGTCTGATGCATCTATTTTTTAGCAGGGGGTGGCCAATATGCCATGTAGATGCCTGGACTCCACATCAACCCCAGATTACACAGATAACTGCCAAAGGTGATAGCAAGCTTAAACAGGTTTACATCTTGCTTCCCTTTCTTGGAGCTCAGTGGTGGAAAAATTGCCTGCACACTGACATTCTGGCTACAGCCCACAGAACTAAAACATTACCCCTGGCTTTCCAGTGAGTATCTCCTGCAGGCTGGCACCAATATTTTGCTGTCTGTACTTTCACCTTGATTTATTTGGAGTAAAAATCTCTTTCCCATAAAGATGTGGGCATGGCTCAATGACTTATTCCTGGGTAAAATTAAATGGAGGACATTCTCATTTCCTTCAGTGGCTATGAATCAAGTATCAGGGTGTTAATCCATCACGCTATACAGCATGATGAATTATGAGCTAATTACTAGGGAAAGCTTGATTTACGTTGTAAAATGGCAATTGGCTATTAAAAGATACAGTTCCTTTAACACATCCCAGAAAATCCTGTTTCCTAAAGAGCCTGCTTTAGAGGTATCCAGGACACTGTTGCTTTTAGATGCAAATCAATTGTAAATTACTCCTTTTCAGATTTCTGGATGGAAATTTTCACAGTGAAATCAGATTAACCTAAGTGTCATCAGCTCCATTCTGAAAACAAGTTTAATATCAGGGGTGTTTTTTCCCTAGTACAGATGGAGAAATAGATAGCACATTATTCTTCAGTAACAACATTCTTTGCACAAAAAGCCCACATTTTTGATATAGTAAATAGCGAGAACCGTTTGTAGAATCAACAAAGCAACTCCCTCAAATTGCAGAAGCCCATGGCTTCATCCACACGCATTAAAAAGGTTGCTCAAAAGTAGCTTAGAAACGGAGGAGTGGTCCTGCTTGAGTTCTCATTTAACCTCTAATCCACATTAAAGGCCAGAAAATTACTTTTGAAAGTGGATTAGAAGTGGAATGGAAACACTAGTATGTGGATGCTGCCACCTCTAATAGACTTTTGAACCACGTTTTAAACTGTGTGTAGATACAACCTGAATCCTTAATCTAATTTACTCGTGCCATGGGTTTGATTCCTAAATCAGTTCATACACAGCTGTGTAACCTAAGCTTAAACAAGGTAGCTGGGTAGCAAAGGAGGAGGAGGAGTTGTGTTGCTGTTCAGGCCATGTCTCCACTTTCATGTTTTCTCCTATATAAGTTTTATATTTATTTTTAAATATATAAAACATTCATCTTTGGATTCCCACAAGGAAACACACAAGTAACAAATTGACAAGGTAAATTATTGACTTCAAGACATCATCTCCTGTGTTCCTTGTTTCTTGCCCCCTTTTATTCTCCCACCATTCTGCTGACTGTCTTCACTAATCAATTAGTCTTCAAACCCAGCAGCTGTAAGATCATTTTCAGTTTCTTGTAAAAAAATCAATAACAGGTTTCCAGTTTTTAACAAACTTATCTACAGTCCTGTTTTTCATTAAATTTGTTGATTTGACCATCTCAGCAAAATCGATCCATTTAATCATTTTTTCTTCCTGTGTCTCCACTTTCCAATCCAGGATGCCCAGGTTGGTTCAAGAAGATGTGTGCTACCTCCCCGTGTCCATCTGCAGTAACATGGGTGCCTTCTGGCAACTGCGCCACCCCTTTTCCCACATGATCACCAGCAGAGGTGCCTCCTGCGCGGGATGCTTTTTCACATGCTGTGGAAAATGGCGCATCCTTGCTGTAAAATTGAGATGAGGAGGGCATTTTCTCATCATGCTTTCCCTGTCCAATAGGGCATGGGATGGTTAGGATCCGGCCGATACCTTCCCATAATTGGGATCAGTGGACCAAGCTATTGCAGACCCACTGATCCCAACCTAATGGAGGTAAGTGCAGAAAGGGCCATAGGGTGCTAGGAGACAAGATCTGCTCTGTAGAGGGCTATAAAGATAAATAAAGGTAAATAGCTGCAGAGAGCTCTGATGACATTCTGCAGGAGTATACCAGACCATGCTGCCCAGATCTACCTGGTCTAGTGTGTTCTTTCTTAGCAAGCAGAAGAAAATGGCCAGCTTCTGCAAACATTCCTGTGTTTGTCAAAAGGACCCCAAGTGGAAACACTGAAGCTTGGAACAAAAATATTCCCTTTAATTCCCTTTACTCAGTGCCAGGCACGTGAAAAATGTACCCCAGCCGTGCTGACTGGGAAAGGTACTTACTCCCTGTGTGTGCAATACACAGACACACACAACACACACAGAGAATTGGACTAAGGCATTTTCTCACTTTTCTTCTTTCCTTTCACTACACCATTTTCGGGGGGGGGGGAATCAGCCCTTTAGCTCAAGATTAACTGCGGTCATAGGTTCCGCTCTCCCCCTCTTTTTCCTCCCCCTTTCCTCTGGCTAAGGGAAGCTCAGGAGTAGTCATTCCAAACAGGCACACTCAGATAATACCTGACAGGATCACTTGTTTTTCTTTGCCTTGGCTGCCTGTAGCTTTTCTCTTTTGTTTCTTTTGTGGTTTGGAGTTTCGTTGGTTTTCAGGGTTTGTAAGGGTTGTACTAGGCTATACTACAGCTTTGATCATTTTTTTTTTCTGGAACTTTGGCTATTGTTTATGTATTATCTGAGAGTTCTACACTTGGGCTGGGATTCTGTTGTATTCTACTGTCCAAACGGAGGGTAGAAAGTCCACAAATCAAATGGATAGAAATGAAAGGGTGTCAGCAGTCAGACCTAAAGATGGACTGAAAAAGGTGTAAAGTGAAGGTGTAATTACAGCCTTGGAATCACACCTTTAATTTAGTTTGCTTTGTTCGTTTTGTTGTTTTGTGTTGTGTTTAACTTCAATGCTTACCCTTACAAGGTTTTTGCAGCACCAGGGGTCTCAAATTTCAGCTTCCAGCATTCCATGTGCCCAGCCTCCCACCCAAGTACTTCCATAGGCTGAACTTTGCCAGAAGAACCTGAAAGCTCATCCAGGACTGAAGCTGTGAGTTGAGGATCTTTCCTTCACGAAAGCCATGCTTATAGCCCCTCAGCTAGTCCTTAGGTGGTTGTAGGCCTTCAGCAACAGCCTACAAGAGCAACAGCTTTTGTTGCCTCTTCAAACCTACAGATATTGCTGTAGTTTGCATTATCATGGCTGTAAGAGTCTATTTTCTCAAAAAGCTGTAGAACATCAATACTGAAGTACAATAAAGTTGGTGTGTCTAATCTTTATCCTATTTTTTCATAAAGAACGAGATAATCTCCTATAACTAAAACTAAACTATAACTAAAATAGGATTCTGTCCTTGGCCTGAGGCAGTATCCAGCTCACTGCAACTGTCAGGATGAGGAAAGTTGCCTAGAAACCAAAATTAAAATGAAGCACATAGGATTTTTCACCCTAAGCCCAAGGCTACTATCATTTTACATAACGAAATATTGTCTAAGTTTTCTTCAGAGTTTCTTCTGTTAGTGGCCCAAAGACAATGGTTGGATAAATCAATCAGTGCCTCATTAGTGGATAAAATGAATGATGGGATAGAAAATACCTTATTAGTGGATAAAATTAACATTGGGGTAGAAAAATACAATGAAAGCATCAGAATGAAACCATTAACTAAAACCTTAAAAGAGCAGAAAGATTAAGACAGAACTACATGGCCTGCCTCTGTCTGTTCCAGAAGTCTCTTTCCGTAAATCTGGAAGAAAAAGGAGGAAGAAATATAACACAGCAATGAGAAGCTGAAAACTGTCGGCCGTCTCTCCTGCAGCTGGCTGGAGTCATGTGCAAGACTTCTGTTGCTGCTTTAAATTGAAGGTGCTACTTACAGAAACTGTAATTTATACAGGCATCACACCTTCCTTTGGTGAAAGTTGCATAATTCTTTGTTTGGGGAGGGAAAACCTATTCAATAGTCTATTTGTAAGGACACACTGAAAACAAACAAACAAACTGCAATGCAACAAGCCCCTTCTTCTTTATGAACCAAAGCTACAGCTCACACAACAACATGGCTGGGGGGGGGGGGTTCCGTTTCAGCACCTTGGACAAGGAAAATAGGAAGCTGGGTCAAAGATCTTATCCAGAAACGTAACTTCTTGGAGATTTCCATTCACTCTATTGAATAAATCTGCAGGGGAAGACAAAAAGTCAAAAGACCCTGTAAAAGGTTACTCAAGGTTAGCTGCCCATTTTTCTAAGTTTGTCTTCCTAATCTTCTGATCATAGATTACTTTCTGCACTTGGTTCTGAAAAACAAAAAAAGAAAACCAGCCAGGTTATCCTTTGCTCTATGTACTGGTTGTCTAAAAAAGTTTTTTAAAAAAAAAAAGATGAAGGGAAATGAGGTTTCTTGAGGTTGTTTAGCCACTGATATCTAACTTTGCGAAATCTTTTGAGGAGAGAAAAGATATTCAAAATTGGCTTCTACAATGGTTTTCAAAGTTTCAGAGAAGAATGCAGCTAGTTTAAGAAAAATAACACAAAATACATTTCAGTTTCTCAAGTGTTTGCTTTGGAAATCAGCTGCAAGTTTCATCCTTCTTTCTATATTTCACATTTTTAAAAATGTTATATGGTAACACCCAAATATTCATTATAAAAGGTTACACAAGATTCCTTACAGGTTTCCTGCGACCTGCTATATATGTCATTACAAAGCACTTTTTTTTTTTAAAGAAGTGGTGACATGGCTTCAAAGTAGGCATTTTTTAAAATGTCACCTCATGAAATAAAGCTGTTTTGTGGATGAACCTGCCTGACCGATACGTTCAAAACGCCTTCAAATTAATTCTAAAAAACTGGTGTCCAGTTTTTATGATAATTTTGATATCGGGAGAAAAAGAGAAATGGCCTCAAGTTTGCCAGACACTTTGGCATGAATGTTCAAAAAGAGTTCCATGTTCCTGGCAGCTTGTTAAGGTTTCTTGGAGGCATGGCTGATGTGTGAGGCCTGAAAGAGACGCCGTTAGCTGGGAGGCAAAGCGATGGAACATCTGGGACCGTGGCCTCCAGCAGAACAACAGAACAAACAGTTAATGGAGTCTCTTGCTTCCCCAGTTTATCCTGTCTTTGTCAATTATATTGTAGAGCAGGCTTAAACAGATGATGCCAGTGCTGCAAGGAATACATATTTGGGTTGTTAAGAAGGTATTAATAACTATAGTCAAATGTTTAAACTCTTGTTGAATGCAAGATGTGGAGATACGTTCTGAGGATCACAAAAGATGCAAAGGTTTGGTTAAGAGCCGGCAGCAAATCTACGAGTAAACACAGTGTAAGGCAGCTGCCACAAGCAAATAAGTTAGTAATGTGCTGCTCTTCACAGGAGATTAGAAGTTGGCAGGTGATTATAAAATGAGGAAATACTACAGAGAAGCACAATTCTTAACTCCTTAACAGGAAACGAGAGCTGCATTTGCGCCTGTAGCAGTGAGCACCCATAGGCAGCAGAGTAAAAACAGCTAGAATATCTGCCACCATACAGCAGCCTGAGGAAGCTGAAGGTCATTTGGGTCCCCTCAAGTGTCTGCTTCATCAGACTGACGGTAGCAGAAAGCATATGCTGTGGAGCCTGAACTTCTGGGGACTTCTCTTGTCCAAAAGGCCTCTCACCTTCAGGTCTGACAGCCCAGCTCTGAGGTTGAACTATCAGCTGTGAAAATAGAGAGGGGTGAGATGCAGGCCATTTGACTGGCACACACCTTGCTCCAGGAACAGGAGCAAGCATCCTTACCTCAGTAGACCCCCTATGCTGCCAAGGTGTGAATGCTACCTTAGGGGCTGTTCATACTGTCATGAGAGTAAAATACCTAGAGAAACTCCCATTTAACTTCTACATGAATCCTCATCATAGATCTTTCAATAAGAATCCTCGCGCAAACTCTGCACGAGACAGCTCTGGGAACAATCATATGGATGGAGCTTTGTACACAGTATCCATTAATGGCATGCAAACTGCAACAAGCTAAATGTCAATGGCAGGAATTAACCATTGTGGCTGATAAACAGTGTCTGATGAAATATTGACAAGGAAGACAGCTGTTCACAAGGGCCACAGCTAGAGGGCCACAGGTTCCTCATCCTTTTAAGACACTAGATGCTCACCTGTCAAACAGTTACATAGTAAGTGCACCCAGGGGGGAGCATCTGCACTTCAGAGCCATTTCTACACTGGAATGATCAATGAAAAAGATGTCCTATTAAAAATAGAGCACTCTGAAGAATTGCACCCAGAATCACCTGTGTGTAGCATTTATACCTCTGACCCTGGACACTCGCCCCTACTGTTTGCAGGTTAGTCTATTGATGTGTGTGCCTGCATTCACACATTTTAAAATAAAACAGCATGAAAGTGCCTTAGAGGTGGTAGCATGTGGCACTGATGGGTTCTCATCCCACCTCTAAACTCAATTTGAAGGTGTATTTTCTGGCCTTTAATGCACATTGAAGGTAGGATGAGCATATGTACTTGTCACAGTACTAGCTCTGAACTACCCTTTAGTCCTTTTTGGGGTGCTTTCTTTAAAAAACTGTGTGTGGACATAGCCTATGTCTCTACAGTGGAAAGTCTGTGAGTGTCTGAACTGAAGTATGCTATTTTCATATGTCCTTCTAGGAATCTGCCAGAGATCAAAACTTTGGTTCACTGCTTTCCGGGTCCTGCCACAGCACTGGCCCATGCCAGCACATTATTAACACCACTACGCTTGTTTGTTTCCCCTTTTTGTTGCTGAAGGCTTTGACTTTTTAAAAAAAAGAATATGCATTCATTTAGCAAGCTTTTAGACAACTTTCATATAAAACTGATGCCCAAATAAAACTCATAATTTAAGATCCAGCAATAAATGCACTGATCCCAATTTTATAACTGTCATTCAGTGTGCACATACCCAGAGGACAAGCTTTGCAAATAAGTGGAGGTTTCCTTGGGTGAAAGGCATAAGAGCTTTCAGAAAAGGTATGGGGGCAGGGATTTAATGGGGAAATTATACAGACAGTCATGGTTAGCAGAAGGACATGTGAACAGATTAATTGTTCTTGAATTTGTTCCATCACTGAAGGAATTATGGGGATGTTAACAAACACAGTGTGATTTAACCCTTACGCCGTTGCTGTGAACACAGTCCAGAAACTGAGAACAAATTCATGTCTGTATCTCCCAATACGTTCCTTTTATCAATATTGAGTTACAGCAGTATCAGTATATTAATATTTCTGAAATAAATCCAAGGAGGTCTGAAAAATGATGAGTCCTTATGCTTCTGCACTGGCCAAAGTAATGTAATCACAGTTCTAGAGGTTGTCTTGTGTTTGTGCAACCCCCAGAATGTTTGCAAGAAGAACCGTGAGAACAAATTACTAATTTGCCTACAGGAACTAGGGGGAAAAGATCTGAATATAGAAAGCTGTATCTTCCACACACACACATTACTGAATGGCTTGAAATTGTGGACATTTATTTTACAGTGATTTCCAGCCTTTTCTCCCTTGTGTACCTCTTGGCACCCCTTCTCCGATATTGTGAGCCAGTTTGGTCTAGTGGTTTGGGAGTCAGTCTCTTATCTGGGAATCACTAGGGGTGTTTTTCCACTGTCAAAAGTACCCATTTTTGCACCCATTTAGCACCCATTTGGGTGTGAGCTGGATGACTCCATTTCCACTACGGCACCCATATGGGACCCGATTATTTCCACTGCCGTGGGGGAAATCCAGATCTTTTTGGCCTTTAATCCGGATTTTCTGTAGACCCCATTAATGGGGTCTACAATGGCGTCTTCTGCCAGAAAATCCGGATTAAATGGGGTCTAAAGGAAGCTAGGGGGAGGGGATGCACCTTTGACCCCCCCAAAAAATTGGCTTCGAAGTCACTTCAAAGTCACTTCGAAGCTGACTTCACATTCACTTTGAAGTCACTTCGAAGTCAGCTTCGAAGTCACTTCGAAGCAGGAGCTCAACTTAGTAAGTTGAGCTTATGCTTCGAAGTCACTTCGAAGCTGACTTTGAAGTCACTTCGAAATCACTTTGAAGTTGCTTCGAAGACTGCCCCCCCCCCCGCCCCCCAAAACACCTGGGGTAATGGACCAACCCCTTGTGGGTCAATCCGGATTCCCCAGATGGGTGCAAAGCTGTTTCCACAGCAGGGTTGTTAGCACCCATTTCTAATGGTTGCTACACCTTCTGTGGAAACACATTGGGTGCTTCCCTTAATCCGGATCTACTAGATCCGGATTAAGAAATGTACCCATTCCTTACATCCGGATCTTCTTAGATCCAGATTTAAGGGCTGCAGTGGAAAAACACCTTAGGTTTGATTCCGCACTTGTCCACAAAGCCAGCAGGGTAACCTTGAACTAGTCACAGCTCTCTTCTGAGCTCTCATAGCCCCACCTACCTCACAGGGTTTTCTGTTGTGGGGAGAAGAATAGAAAGCTTTGTCATCCACTTTGAGTCCCCTTGAATGGGTGAGAAAAGCAGGGTAGAAAAGGCAACTCTTCTTCTTCCTCCTCTTTTCCATAAATGGTACTTTCATAATAATTGGCATTATTTCAGAATTATATGTTGCACCTGTAGGCACCCTTTTCCATCGTGATTCAATATTCTTTATACATACTATGGCCTTTGGGCATGCCTTGCCAAGACTGGGTCCAAGGCATCTCCAAATGCCTGAGTGCCACATCTGGCCAGAGCTACTTGGAAGCATGATTTTGGTGTTGGTGACAGCAGCCCTGGTAGAAGCTGACATCAGGGTTGCCGCTTCTTCTTCCTCTTCCCCGCAACTGCAACCACAGCCATTTGAGTGAGAAAAGCATTTGAGCTAGGAAAGCAACAGGCACATTTTTTTCTGCTGCTTACTTCAGTGGAGCAATGGAAAGGGAGACTCCTCCTAGCATCAGACCATCAAAGAAAATGATGGTCACATTTAGGTGAACTGCTAAGCAAAGCAGCTGGGCTATCGTGAAAACACCCCCACTGCTTTGCTTGGCAGGCCAATGCAACCTTCTATTACCCTTCTGAAAAAAGGAGCAGGTGTGTTTGGCCCTGCTACCTTTCTCAACACACTAAAATGTGCCTGCTGCTTTCCTTCATGGGCTAGTTCATCCTCCCATCAGTCCATTGTGGTCTATATCCAACCCAGAGTTGGTACATTGGACCATGGAGGATGAGTCGATGGTCCAATATACCATGGGGGGCTCTTTTTGGCAGTGCTTCAAGAAGTATTGTCAGAAGTGGGTCCACCACAAAAATCAGCCAGTCCATTTATTTATTTATTTATTTATTTATTTATTTATTTATTTATTTATTTATTTATTTATTTATTTATTTATTTATTTATTTATTTATTTTGGTAGCCTTCAGAGCCTGCCACTGCCTCCAAAGGTTCTTCAGAGGCAGTGGCTGGTCATGGAATGGGATGGGCCATGCCAATGCAGATGGCCCTGTCCTGCTAGACAAGCAATCTCCCAAAGCTTCAGATGGTTATGTATCCTGAGACAGGGTTAGGATATGTCAATGTTTTTTGCCTTTTTGGGGGAACGCTTCACAGTCTTTTTGTTTTCACCATTCTTCACAATTTGCAATTTGAGTACTTATTCTTGACTAGATCTTTCATGCATATGTTATAAATGATTCCTGCACAGACATTTGTTTCATCTTTCCATCATGAGAAATGTCCCTTAACTCATGCCCTCAGTTCTCTGTTCCTTGACCAATTGCTTAATCCCAAAGAGGACAAATCCTTTTATTCCATGGCTATCGAGTTTAGTATGAAGTCCAAGTGAGACGCTTTCTAAAAAGCTTTTTAAAATATAAGTAGATGCTGTCTACTAGATTGCCCTTATCTATGTGTTAATATATAAATAAATAAATCCAGGTTGACCCAGTGCTTTGAATTCCAATTATTTCAGTGGACAAATATCCCAGATTCTCAGATCATAGTAAATCTAAATATGTTCACATGCAACCAATGTGAACTCCAATGCCTTAGGGTATCATTAATGCAGTAAACATTATGACATGCTCTAACTTTTGAGCAATCTCATTAAATTGTTAATTTCAGTTACGGTTTGCTAGATAGATTATTATATGCATGAGTAACTAGCTTTGTGATTTGTAAATAATGTAGGAACAGCAACACAAAAAACAGTTTTGACCTTCTCCAAATCCAACTTGGGAGGTAATCCAAAAATACTGCGGAGTCAGCTGAGTGCCCCTCCTGAATTCAGTGAAGCTGACTCACACTTCCTCATAGTTTACAGAAAGCTTGATTACTCAGGCTTTGGGCAAGATCAGTAGGAATGAACTGGTGAGTGTTGCCATTTAATTAAACAACTTCACCCTCAATGCATTTGTTGTTCGTTATGCTGTGAAATTGCTTTTCTAGTGGTTTGATATATTCGATCCCCTAACTTGACAAATTGTTTAAAACATCCATCATTCTGGTGGAGGTCTGGGCTGGCTGGCTCTTTGCTTTTACACAATACATACCCCACCACCACCCTGCTCAAAGAAATACACCACTCATCCTCCTGGCTACTGAGATTCCATATTGTCCATCATGATCCACAAGAAGCATTAGGCTATTCATAACACAGGAGGTCACAGGGAATTACTGGCTACAGTGTTTGCTTCCACCCCAAGGGCAAAGGGCACAGTGTCTTTATACCACATTACCTCACCCTCTTTCATCCCCCAGCGTCAAAGAGGCAGCATGAGGGGATTTGCCAACACACTGGAAAATGGCCTCAAAAAAATCAGACTTTTTGGCACAACAGAAAATGTGTCCCAGGCTGCTGTGGTCACACAGAAGAAGAAGGAGAAGGAGAAGGAGGAGAAGGAGATGGAGGAGAAGAAGGAGGAGAAGGAGGAGAAGGAGGAGGAGAAGAAGGAGGAGGAGGAAGAGGAAGGAGGAGAAGGAGGAGAAGGAGAATTGGCTTTTCTACCCCACTTTTCTCACCCATTTAAGGGGACTCAAAGCAGCTAACAAAGCTTTCTGTTCTTCTCTCCAGGTAGGTGGGGTTGTGAGAGCTCAGAAGAGAGCTGTGACTAGCCCAATGTCACCCAGTTGGCTTCATGGAAGAGTGTGAAATCAAACTCAGTGACTATGAGATATGAGTCCAACAGTCTAACCACAAAACCAAACTGGCTTTGTCCACTTCAGTCCACTTTCAGAGTAAGAGAATACTTCTTCAAAGCGATAATAAGCTGTTTCCTTTCAGTGTTCAACAACTCAGAAAATTCACCTTTGGGATAGATCATGTGGAAAGAAAATTACTGTACTGGTCATTTAGCTGATGTGTTCTCTCGCACTGAAGTTGGACTGAAGCTGGATTAAACCTTAGGTGTGACCATAGCCCCACTGGATCTCAGCACTGTTAAATCAATCTACAACTACTACTGCAACTACACAGCAGCAGCAAAAATCCCTGAAAACAATAAACATCAGAGTGCCTCTTCCTTAGATCAGCCTTTCACTTCTTTTTTTAAGATCTCATTGTTTTCCAAAAACACTCAGAGTGCAATGCATTTTCTAAAAACAAATCTGTGGACTTTTCTTCTTTTCTATTTACTTATTTTTTCTTGATTCTTGTTAGTCTCCATGAGTTGTTAATCGGGTGGAATTGTTGTTGTTGGGTAACACCAGTTGTGACTCACGCCTGGTTTCTGGGCAGCTTTCTGGTCAGAGATGCAGAAGTGGTTTGCCCCTGCCTACTTCCAGGAAGAGTCTGGGGACTGAAGTGGCAACTCTTTGCTTTCCAGGCAGTTTTCTCTACCACTGAGCTATAGGCACTCTCATGGAGAATACAAGTACACAAATAAGTACTCTTCCACTGTAAAGCCACTTTTCATTTTTTCTTGCTCAGGAAGGTCTGAATGTACCCTGTTAGGCAGCATGGCTTCATGCTAGTTAACAGTCTTGCAGAGAAGCCTGGCAAGATTCTTGGAAGCATCTGTACAAAGGGCAAAGAAACCATTTTGATTCCCCTGGACACTTGATTCCCTCGGGGACTCCTGCCACCACCATGCAGAAGGGCAGTGGCAAAGAGATGATTTACCTGCCCCATTTTTTGCCCAGCATTAACCAAGAGCCATTTTCTGTCTGCCTGTTTAATTGTGCCAGGTGGAATCTTTGAACCTGAGACCCTTTCATTTCCTTCCTCTGAGGGCAGGAAGAACCAGACATGAGGATGGTAGGCCTCCTTCGTCTGGGTCCTGACCACAAAAGCCCAGCAGGTGGAAGCAGCCTAATTTCAAAATAAGCCTGTGGTGTATCTTACCCTAAGTAATGGAGGTTGGCCTAAGGTTATTCAGAAAACTCTGTGGCTGGGCGGATAGTTAACTCTGATTTTCCTTGGAACCATTGCAACATTTATAACACATTGAATGAACATGAATTATGCAGTCTTACACAATAAGGTGGTAAAGAAGTATTCTACTCTTTTGTATTATTCCTAGTATAGTTGCCACATTATATAAAGTTGTCATAATGGATTCCATTAGCATTGGCAAAGGACAACCCAGATACTTGTATAATGTGTTGATTTTTGCCAAGGTTGACAAACAGGTTGGATGGGCCATAAAGAAAGCCAAAAGAAAGTAGTAAGATGTCTGGCAGCATCCCAGCAGATAAAGATTTCCCATACCAAGGCAGGCCATTGTATATTGCAGAGGCAGGCTATAATGTTGGATTGCATACATTTAGTCTCTTCACAGAACAGGAGGCCTTTTCGCACTACATCCAGACCGGATGTAGTGCACGAGGCCTAAGTAACTTCAGGACGCTTTAGCCATTCACACACAAGAAGGCAGGAATGTTCCTGCATGCCTGTGTGCGAATGCTGAAAGCGTTCGGAAGTTACTTAGCAGGGAAACGCCAGCCAGGGGTGGGGATACGGCCTGCAAGGCTGCCTGCCATTGGGTGCGAGCATCCAGGGGTGGGCAGCACTGTTAGGCCGCTTGCCCCGCTTCGTGCCAGCTGTACGAGGCTCGATCGAGCCCTGTGCAGCTGGCACGAAGCTATCCGGGCACCCATCGCGGGGCCCAGGGCAAGCTCCCTATGGGGCAGGACCCCTTTGGAGATCGGAGTGCCTGGCTCCGGTCTCTGAAAGCTTCCCCCCACCCCAATTGCACCCATCTGTGGGGTGTAGGTGCCTGGATGTAGGCGCCTACACCCTGCAGATGATTCCCCCCCCTTCAGGGCCCGGGGATGCGACACGCGAGCGCGCGGAGCTCCTACCTGTTTGGACACCAAACAGGTAGGAGCTCCGCGCGCGTGCGCGCGCATCGTGTCCCCAGGCCCTGAAGGGGGGGGGAGAATCATCTGCAGGGTGTAGGCGCCTACATCCAGGTGCCTACACCCCGAAGATGGGTGCGATCATTTTCGGGGGTGGGTGGGGTGGGTAGGTGGGGGTGGGGTGGGTAGGTGGGGGTGGGGTGGGGGTGAGGTCTGGGGGGGCGTGATCTGCATGGCGTAGGCACCTAGATCCAGGCGCCTACACCCCACAGATGGGCACGATCGGGGTCGGGGGGAAGCCTTCTTAGGGTTCTGTCTAAGAAGGGGTCCCTCAGCCCCTCGCCCCCAGCCAGCCCGAGATCGGCCTCCTCCCACCCCGGAAAGGGGCGAGAGGAAGCTGATCCTTGTGGCTCCCTGACTCTGGCAGCCGAAATGGAGCTGCCCGGGCCGGGAAACAGCCACGTCCCCGCGAGCAAGGCCGTTGGCAACCTTGCCCAACCAGCGATCACGCGGGCATGCCGGCCCTGGTAGATGGCAGACGGAACCCACCAAATCCTGGGTCCCCTCTCCCATCTATCAGCATCAGTGACCCTGGTAGATGGGACAGGGGACCCATGAATTGGTGGGTTCCCTGTCCCTTCTACCGGCGTCGGCACGCCTGCGCAATCACCAGCCCGGCAAGGCTGGTGATCAGCGCAGCTCGCGTCAGCTGTGGGGCTGATTTTCGGCCAATGCTGGTGGGGGGGGGCGTGCCCACGGTTGTCAGGGAGGGAAGCGTGTGCGAATGCTTCCCTCCCCAAAAGGCCTAAGGCGCTTCAAACGCGCACGGACGGATGCAGAGCACTTTATTTATTTATTTATATTTAAATTTATATGCCGCCCCATACCAGAGGGTCTCTGGGCCGCACACAGCATTTAAAAACAGATGTATAAAAACAGTATCAAAACAAAACAAATTTAAAAATGCAGTTTTAAAAATACAAGAAAAGTTAAAAACAGCAGTGATTTTCAGTGATTAAAGTGCTCTGCATCTGGAATGCTTGGAAGACAGCCCAGAAGGGGCTGGGATGCAAACCCGGCCGCGGCAATGTGAATGCTGCGTTCCGGGCTGTCTTCCAAGCGTTCCAAAACCCCGTGTGTGAAAAGGCCTCTGGTTTTGTCATTTTCTAAGCTAATAGCTCTAGTTTGTATAGCACTCAGTGCAACACTCAAGAGCAATTTCTAACAGTTCTGTTTTCCTTGTGGGGGTAGAGAAGAGGCTTTAAAAGTGCCCTCATGCAAGCTAGAAGATTTTATAGCTGATATCTTCTTTCCTATAGTACTTTAATTAGAGTCTAACAAGAGCCTTAGAATTTATAGGAACTTTTAAGAAGCACCCAGCATAGTATAGAATGTTTTGAGTAGGAAGGAAATCACAATAACCATCCCCTCTGTTCCTCTGATGAGTCAAACTATTGTTGGATCAGAAGCAGGATGCACACAACACCTGAACGGCATCATCTGGACACTCAGAGAGTGCAGGGAGTGCATATACCTGAGGAAAGATCCCAATGTAAGTGCTATTAACAATGCTTTAACAGGAGAATGGGAAAAATGCTTTCTCCTGCTCTTCTGTCCTGCTGCCCCAATGCCATGATATGCAGACTTACTTTTTTGCTTTCCAATGAATATGCTGACTAGGTATAATGGGGCTTGTAGTCCAACAGGATCTGAAGGAAGCCCTGGTTAGGAGGAGTTATCTTGTTGCTTAGTTAGCTTCTGCACAGTACATTTCTCTAGACCAAGCTTGCTCCAGATATGGGTTGTCCCAGGGCAGAGGGATCAGCCCTGTTCTCACTCTCTCAAGGAAGGACTAGAAACAATGGGGTGAAACTGCAGGGGAAAAGATTTAGTTTAGATGTTAGGAAAAAATTTCTAACAGTAAGAGTGATCAACCAGTGAAACAGGCTGCCACGGGAGGTGGTTGGTTCCCCTTCGATGGAGGTCTTCAAGCAGAGACTGGATGGCCATCTGTCTGAGATGGTTTAGGAGATCCTGCCTTGAGCAGGGGGTTGGACTCGATGACCCAGGAGGTCCCCTCCAACTCTACCATTCTATGATTCTATGATTCTATGGGTGGGACCCTGCAGAGCATGCTGGCAGCTGTTCATAGAATACCTGCCCTATCCCACTTTTCCTTCTAACTGAAGAAAGGAAAGTTCCCTTGGTCCAAAGTTTGCAGGCCTAGGAGAGTTCCACTTCATGCCCAGAAACAGCTCCCAAAGTGAGCCCCTTCCAAAGCTCACAAAATTGCATCAAGGTCTTCATTCCAGCCATTGTCTCCTGTCAGTGTGGCAGTGGTCGGAGCAACATACAGGCAGGAATCACTTGGGGGACCACTTTAAAGTAATCTTCCACTATGTGTGAATGTGTGTTCACCTCAGTATTAAGTTCAATTTGGATTTAAAAAGCCAAGTGGGAATGGGGCCAGTTATGCTCCATTGGCACAGGCTAGAGTATAATCCAAATCAAGGGGGCCTTGATCTAGATCACTGATAGACCTGAATGAACAGCACCAAAGCAGGTGAAATTGATTTACAATTGCTTATGCTTCCTAACTGGACAGACTGATAGCCCTGAAGTTCAAGTGTCTCAGAGATGCTTAATTTTTTTTGAGCAGTATATATTAAATGCTTTATGTTACTGGTGATCTTGTGTGTATGTTATTATGAAAAAAAAGACAAACAAGATGGCTTAGTCATTAGTAATAAAATGGTGTATAAATCCACAATCAGAATCCTACCAGTTTGTATCTTCATGCTTAAGTAAAGGGAGAGGAGCAGAAGGGAGAACAGACTTGGGAATTGTTTTTCAAAAGTAAAACTGAATATCAAGGTTTTCGAATTCAGCTCATCACCAACTGAAAACCTTTGACGAGTCAAACTCTATCAGTGCCAGAAAGATAAAGGAAATTGAATGGATGAACTGCTTTTTTAAAATGGAACGGCTATTCTGTTTTAGTTTATTGTCTGATCTGATATAAATCTCACAATTCACTATATTGTATTTATCATTCTGACATTCAGGCAAGACAACTATGGCAATATAACATAGAGGTCGCAAATGAATTCACAATTCTGCATTCTAACTACATTCTAAATTCAATGTAGAATTTAAGAGCTCAGAGCTTTGTGATGAATTTTGTCATGGAAACATATACAATTATTTACTGTAAATACAACATTCTAACAAAAGGTTTCTTCCAGTTCTTTTCATCATCATCATTCATTGCTTCTCAGTTTATAATAGCAGTTCAAAAAGTACCTTTAAGAACTACAAACACATATGCACCCATGCACTGTGAATATTCCATGCTATTATGAGCATTGAGAATGTTTTCTTCCCTCACATAAACACAAGGGAAGGAAAACATTAATGGAGATGAATTAAAAATCTTACACAAGTACAAGGAAATTAACAGATCTACTTTGCTGCTGATAAGAAGTGACAGAGGCTGAATCTACAGATCACTTGGGGAAACTGTCATTGAAGCAACTAGATAGTGACCATTTCTACTTTTGAAAATGGAGGGGATTTCTTCTGGGGCATAAGAGAAAGGCACTTTGCACACCTCCTCATCTTCACTTTCAAGCAAAAAGGCACTATCCGAAATGGTGCTCCAAGGTTCCTCCACTGAAGGCAGCAAAATCACACCCTCCCCAAATGGTGCCTCAGATAGCCATTGCACCTGGTAATGGGATAGTGCAATCACCATGAAGCACTTTCTGCCTCCACAAGTAGAAACACAAGGGCAAAAGGCACATGACCACTTCCAATGGAAAGTGGAAACACTGAGAACAGAACGAAGAGCTCTGGGATACATTTACCACATGGGAACATTGGGGACAGTGTGGGTTTCAATCAAGTGCCTCTTTCTGAAGGCTGGCATGCTTTCCCTAGTGGGGATGGCAGAAGTGTAGTAAAATGCCACCTGAAAATGAGTTTTTTTCAAAAAAATTTTAAAAAATCAATAGAGAACTGGAGTGTTTAGGTGTCTGAATTCTGAAAACAATCTTAAAATTGTCTGATCTGATATAAAGGCACAGCAGATAAGGTAGTACAGGAAGGCTCTATTCGTGGAACATGTAGCAGCAAGGACAAAGGTACAAATAGGAAGGTACAGCAGAGGTGTCTTCGCTCAGAACACTTTGGCCCAAAGGTGTTAAGAGCAGTTCCCCATCTGCAATGGCAGGTAAAAGACGCGTTCCAAACGCATCCTTTGCCTTCCCTTGTGCAGATAGGGAACTGTTCTCAGCCCATTTGGGCCAAAGACCCTCCCCCGGGCTGCTCCGATTGGCTCCTTTGGGGCCAGGAATGGGAAGCCCAGGCGCCTCCTTTCCCTTGGCTCCTGCGCTCTCCAGGAGGCCCCCCACCTAACACCCCCCCAACCCACCCCGGGTTGCACATGCATGTTCACAGCCTTACCTGCAGGCTGCTAGATCAATTCTGCCTGCAGGAGGCCCGGCGTGGTGTGTGCATGCTCGTGGGGTGGCTCCTCATTGGCCAGCCACCCACCCCTGTGCAGATGGCCTGATGAAGCCAGGAGCAGCTGCCCGGAAGGGTCCTCCAGTGCAGGAGGTAAGTTTGTGTCTTACATGTGTGTCTAATGTGCGTTTAAATGGGTTTCCACAGCCAGTGCGGAAACACCCAATGGCTACTAAAATGGATGCCTAGGTACTGCATCTGGGTTGGGGAGACAGGTGTTGAGAGCAGAAAAGTCCTAGGAAGGAAGGAAGGAAGGAAGGAAGGAAGGAAGGAAGGAAGGAAGGAAGGAAGGAAGGAAGGAAGGAAGGAAGGAAGGAAGTTGTGTACCTGATAAATAAAGTTAGTAGAGTACAGACTTGTAACAAAGGAATGCAAAAGACCAGGTGTTTAATATCCTTCCTTTATCAAAAATACCATTAAATAATGCTTTCCCACTTATTATCTGTCATCATTAATAAGCTGGCCTTAGCTATACTATTTCTCTTATTCTGTGAAGAATAGCCATAAGCAAAATTAAGAACTATGGTTTCTAGATGGGTTTAGCTTGGACTTTCGTATAAGAGAAACACATCAAGTCAGGAGAAGTAAAATAGCCTTTCCCTTGCAGATCCTATCCCGCACAATACATGGTTACGAAGTCAGAATTAACCTTTAGAAACGCATGCAGTGCACAGCCCATACCTTTCATGGTTTGATAAGTGTGCGTGCTATAGAAAAATAAGCTTCCTCTGTAGAACATTAATCATCTTTCTATCTTGCATTCAAGCACAGCCTCACAATCCTCAGCTTGTATTCACCACCCAATTTCTCTGATGCATTACAGGCAATTAACTTATTTGGTTTTGTTTTGTTTTATTCATAGTGACTGATGAATTCACTTCACTGGCATTGATTTTTTTTTCACCTCAGTTTGACTTGCATTGTTTCGTCAGGAACTGCATCTTACCTGATTTCTTATAATCCATTTCTGTCTGAAAAACCTGTCTTCCACTTTCCCTTGAAAATGCGCTTTGTTGTAAATTATTGTAAATCATATATTGCTTCTAGGCTGACCTTTCTAAAATTCAGCTGAATAAATATTAGCAAGCCTGCCACCAGCAGAAAATCAATTTAATGGCACAAACTACCATGAGCCACAAAATCCCCCCTTCCACCCCTATTTGGATAAGTTATAAAAATGTAAATATGATTGTCATGATAATCGTGTAGAGAAGTCACAGTTTTGGCATGTTTCTGAGAAGTTCCTCTTAAAATCAGTATTAACCCAATTAAAGAAAAATTTCATCTGAGAGCATAAATTTTATCCAGGGTACCTGGTGACATCATGAAACACAGTCTCCAGCCTAGAGGCTTTGTATAAGGAAAAGCATAGTGGTAGTTTAAATTCAGTTGGACCCCACAGAGAACATTAAAATACTCCTACATGTATCCTCATAAGATATGTCCTGTCATAATTGGTTCATTTGGATAATGTTGCCTGGAAAATTCACTAGCAACTGACATATGCTGCACTCCCATGGAATTAAAAAAACATGAAGAGCTCCAAAGTGTTCCCATTCCAGTGCACTTTCTTGCCTTTAATGTGGATTAAAGGTGGAATGGTAACACTAGCTGCCACATGCTATGTTCTCTGAGCCACTTTTGAGCCTGTGATGCACCTTTAGATTCATCAAGTTCCTGAAATTTAATGTTTTGGTCAAATGTTCAAGACTACAGCCACCTCCAGATGGCAGCCTAATAACCTGCATTCATGCATCTGGAATGCCCAGATGTGCTCATCATCACCTTTGTGCGTGCATGGACACCTGTTTTGGCTTCTGCCTATGCATGCCGATAAAGCAATCATGGCAGCTCCATACTGAAGATAAGTAGATGGCCTAAAAAGTGCTATTGCTGAAAAATTGTTGAGTTTTCCAGCAATAGTTTTTAGCGCATTTTGGGGGGGTTGGGCATTGGGAAGATACATGAGGCAAACCCACCACAGCAGCACTATAATGGCACTATGTTCTCCCTGTCCAGATGTAGCCTTAGACTATCTCCAGACTAATTTCTTGTCACTGCAAGATATTAGCTGCATACATGCAAAGTAAATTGTGTATATATAAATCCTCCCCCACTCTCTCAAGAAAAGTCATTCTCCCTTTAACATTTATATTATGACTTTGGGTATTTTAATATGATGCCTATTATTAGAAAGGTAAACTCCACATCTCCCAATTTCTCTTTTATCATATTCCTGACTACCTGACTCAGCATTCTCAGTCTTATCACCTCAATTACATCAAAGACAATCATTTCACTTACATAACAATATTTTTCCTCTGTCCGTTTTGAAGCCAGTATTTCCTCATCACTTGTCCTTTGTCCCAATATTTATTTTATTTTGCTACTGGTCATAAAGTTTGTTTTCCTCTTTATTATAAATGTCCTTCAGACTTGTGTGTCCATTAAATGTAAGTTTATTTTAAGAAGAAGAGTTGCCTTTTCTATCCCTCTTTTCTCACCTATTTGAGGGGTCTCAAAGCAGCTGACAAAGCTTTCTATTCTTCTTCCCCACAACAGAACGCCCTGTGAGGTGGGTGGGGCTGTGAGAATTCAGAAGGTAGCTGTGATTTGCCCAAGGTCACCCAGCTGGCTTCATGGAGGAGAGTGGAATCAAATCCAGTATTCCCAGAAGAGTCCAGCTCCCTAACCACTAGACCAATATTTCCCTATTCCACAGTACCGCTTAACACTAATTAGTTCAATAGAGCTTTACTTTGATTTATTTGGCAGTAATTTCCCCTGATATTTCTTCCATACTTCCAATAATATAGGTAAAGCACCACATATCTTATGTCCTTCCTATTTTATTCTAGTATCAAGCATCAATGACTTTTTTTTTTTTTACTTATTACTTGTTCCAGCTCCATTTATAGCTTTTTTTTTCCCTGGCCATTGTCTAGACAGCCACCAGTACATTTTCTGCTACCCACCAATTTGTTCCAGCAGGTCCCTCCTTATTCCAGAATATAATCCAAAATAAGGTCTGTTGCAGAAAGGGTGTTTTCCTACAAAGCAGTGCCACTGCTAATGCACTTTGAAAGTGCTTTTTCTAGCATTTAATATGTATCATTAATGGAAAAGCTCACAGACATGACTGTGCCACTCTTGAGCCACCTGAGTTGCCTTTCAATGTTTCTTTGAACTGCACGTGAATGCAGTTCAAAGTTCTCAGTAGTTCAGAGTGTTTTATTTGTTCATGCCAGGATTATAATGAAAATAAGAATTTGGGAATATAATGACAGTTGTAAATGATTTATGACTCATACATTTCAAAATATTTTTAATTTGTACATCATTAAAATTACAGATGGTTTAATAAAATGTTATATAATTAAAGACCAATGTTATTCCAATTTGGCAGTACACATGAAAGAAATTAAATAGGCATTTACATGCTTAAATGCTGTTAAAGTAAAAATAGAAATACTATAGAAATTTCATAGGAATACAGCATAGGCAATATGTGATATTCCTAAAAAAAACCCAGATTTCTAACTGCAGTATCTTGGAAACAAAAATACAGATGAGTAATTGACAATTATGGAAATCTAGCAGATAGCTGAATTTCAGACAACATTCACTTGCCCAACATTTTGCAATATGTGGTTGTTCACAGGATCCAAAAAGTGATAACTGCACAGTCAAAGTACAGTGCAATACAAAGCACTCATAACTTACCATCTCACAATGGTTCCAGCATTAAACTTTAGTGATTAATTCCTTAAAACCTAAAAAAGTAAGTATTTTAATGTTTTATATTTAAAAAGGACAAAAAGTGTTCTGTTAACTATCTCAGATATGGATGAAGTTGTTTGAACTTAGCTTTCCGTGACAATCCAACTCTTAAAGGGCCGTGGCATGTTTTAAGAGGTTGAACTCTTTTTATTCCATCAAATACACTGACTCCTGCATAAAAAAAACAGAAAACTTCCTTTTGAAATGTGACAATATTGTAGAAGCCTAAACAATGTCTTTGTATCAGCCAAAACAAATGGCAGGAATACACAGCTGCAATCAATACTTTTTAACTGACTTGTGCCTGCCAATGGCCATCTACTTCACAGTTATCAAATGCACCGGCCAAAGTTACCTCCTCATCCCACAGCATGACACATGGGTTTGAGAATAATTGTAGGGCAATTATACCCTCTTGAAGTCTGTTTTACATTAATTAAATCAACGCAGGGCAATCCCATCTAGCTGAATGCTGTTTCACTGCTTACACACAATGTAAATGCCTTGATCCTGTTTTTGGACTTGATATTGTCATGCACTCAGGCTACACAACATTTTGGCAAAATGAAGTAGGAGGTTTCTGTGACATGAAGGAGGAGGTTCCTGTAACACAACTCTCCTCAATGTACAATAAAACAGTAATTGTGACTCGCTGCTATGAGAAGTAGGATTCCTATTCTTCTCAACTCCAGTGCTTGTGGAACTAATCTGCAAATTTTAGTATCTGAAAGAATGCAATCATGAATGCTTCTTGTAAAAATGTGGTGTTTGCCTCATGAATTTGGCTGGTAGTACAGAATCTAATAACTAACTGTTTTAATATCTCAGCTTTTATCTCTGCTAAGCAAGGGACATAGCTGTGATTAGGAAAATATACACTGATATTAATATTGGGAAAACTCCTTCATTAATTTCTAGGACATTTTCTCTCCAAGAAACAATAAGTACTTCATTTAAGTAAGTAAGGAGAAAAGCTGCATAAAAAGGAGTCATAGTAAAGTACAGTGTGCATTAAAAACACTGCAGATTTATGGGAGATACACATTTAACTTAGGCAGGACAAAATGTTGTTCCATTACTAGTATTACACTAGTTGCCACTAGGGATGTGCACAAATATCCAAAACATTCAAAATCCATTTGAATTTGTTTGAATTTGGACACCCGAATTCAAATCAAATGTCTTTAAATTAGAATTTAAACAATCCAACAAATTTCAATTGTTGAAACATTCATACAAATTATTTGGACATTTGTATGTGTATGGATACATACACGATGTGTACTTTCCCATATGCATCTTTCCCACATCCGTACAAATGAAAGTGGAATGCATAAAGATGCGTACGGATGCGTATGGGCACATACAAATGTTGTTGACCTTCATACTTGCAAATATGGATTGAACATTTGCACGAATAGATTCAAATGTATTCAAATTGAATCAAATCAATGTGAATACATTGGAATTTTAAACATTCAAATTGAATCAAATTTTCAGATATTTGATTTGAATCAAAATGAATTCCAAAAATTGCATTCATGCACACCCCTAGTTGCCACTAGAGTCAGCTAGTATTTAAAATATTGGAAGGAAAACTATTGTATATCACGTATAGTTTGAGCATCTGTTTTTGCAAGAAGAACCAGGGTAACCCTGTTACCTACTATGGAAAACAGTGATGTGCCAAGTAAATTTGCAAAGCAGGGATGGAGAACTGCAGTTTCATGTTGTTATGCATTTGCAAGAATGGCAATGGATATTATTGTATTATTCAGGCACAGACAGGAAAGTACACTTACTGTCGAATCCCAAATCATTGATCAGTATGGATTAGATGATCTGAGATTTATTCAGGACTTCTGCATTTCTGCAGACTGTTCTGCTTTTCTGCAGATTTGTTCTTTGGCCCACTTGGTAAATCATTTTTATGGCAGAGCAACAGTAGCTGGTCAAAAGACCACAAAAGCAGAGAAGACAACAAACTTTTAAACGCTGTATTCTAACCTCTCTTTTTTGCAATTTAATGGGCAAAATGTAAGACAGCTTAAGCAGCATTGTCTGTTACTGAACTTGGTCGAACAATTCCAAAGTCGTGGAAATACGTTTACTTCTTTAAAAGTAAATAGGTGTTGGAGGGTTATTTAAGCACAGAAAAGATAATACTTTGCAATGTGGAATAATTAGGAATAGAACATTCCTCCCTCTCTCTCACCTTCGTCCCTCATTGCTGTTCAACACTCTGCAGCTCGCATTATTATGCTTGCACGTCGTTTCGACCACATCTCTCCCCTATTTCTATCTCTTCACTGGCTCCCGTTCCCTCTTCGGATTCGTTATAAGTTGCTCCTCTTAACCTTCAAAGCCCTCCATGGACTGGCGCCTTCTTACCTCTCTAATCTTCTCCACTCTTATACTCCCTCTCGAACCCTTCGTTCCAGTAGCCAAGGTCTTTTATCTCAGCCCCGGCTTAATACTGCTCCGTCCAGGATTCGTCCTTTTTCTTTTGCTTCCCCTTATTTTTGGAACCTATTGCCCCCCCCCCCCTTTGCGTGCCATCTCCTCTTTATCATCCTTTAAATCTGAATTGAAGACCACGCTCTTTAGGAAAGCATTTCCAGGCTCTCTGTAGATGATCTTTTAATGAGATACTGCCTATTGTTTTATCCTTTTTGTATTTTTTACTTATTTGTTCTTCTTGTTAATTACTAATTGCTACTATTGTTACTATTGTTGCTTTTTAGATTGTACACCCTCGGCAGGTTTTTATATTTTTATATAAATATATATTTTTTGTTTCGCATCTGTAAAGCGCTGAGTACATGGACAGTGCTGTAGAAATGAACTAATAATAATAATAATAATAATAATAATAATAATAATAATAATAATAATAATAATAATAATAATAATAATAATAACAACATTTTACCTCTTTCTATTCTGAAATCACAACTTCTTTCTTTCCAAAATGCATGAGACTCAAATGCTGGTTTCCAAGAGAAAGGTTGTTCACGGACTTCTTAAAATGAAAAATACATTCATTATCAATATTATATTCAATATTTATACTATATGTGGATTTACAATTCTAAAATAATTTATACAACGAATACAACAAAGTATGTGGCTATACTACTACATTTTTTTAGTTACCAGTGGTAGGATCATAAGCGAGCAGATACTGAGGTTGAATCATCAGCTCTCATATGAATACTAAAGTACAAATGTCTGGACATTCCAGTTGTATGCAAAGGTTCAAATTTGTTCAAATTTGTACAAATAATGAATATTTTGAATATTTATGCACATCCCTAGACTGGTCGCTTTGCTGATATGTTCTCCCACTCTAAAGTGGACTGAAGCTGGATTAAACCTTAGGTGTGATCACAGCCCTTTTCTCATTCTCCCTTTCTTCTCAGTTACAGAAGTTTATTCCCTGCTTTCCTGTACCTCCCTTTCACCTCAGTTTTAATGCAACTTTTGTTAGTGAAAACCAGTGAAGGAAGAGAATGCAACTCATGTGCAACAAACAGCTACACCCAAACTCCAGATACCAAAGAGGAAAACAAACAGGAGTGGAAGTTGTTGAATGGAAAAACATTTTTCTTTCCTTTTTTTTTCTAGTTTGGTCCCCTATCTGAAGGAAAAAATTGGGTATTCCTTTGCTATTTCTTTATCAGCAAGAAATGAACTTCTCAAACAAGTTTAAAGATTGGAAAACCAATAGCTGCATGTAAAAGAACATGCATTGGCTCTATTGCTCCTCACAGGTGGTAGCTGCTCTTTACTGGGTGGATTTTCAATGGTCATTTGGCTGCAGCTGGTTGTTACAGTAATAGGAGCATGGAGACGTGGGTTGAATTTGCACTTAGACCTCTGGTATGCAATTAGGACAACTCTGGTACAGTTTTGGTACAGCATATCTGTACCAGAGCTGTCCTAATTGCATGCCAGAGGCCTAAATGTGAATTCAGCCATGGTGAGGGTGGGGAAGCTATCTCCACAGTCAAGAGTCAGCTCTGTGACTCCTGTCTACTCACTTCAGATGTGGCTTCCTAAGTCTTCCCTTCAGCAGTGGCAGTACTTGGGAGTGTCTGTGCAAAAATTGTGCAGCTCTTGGGGCACTACTGGAGAAGCTGCACAGCAAGCCAATGCCACTGGCTCAGTTGCTTGCTCTACAGTGCCCCTGCAAGGTTTCCTATTGTTACTCTGCTGATCAAGAACAGGGTGGCAGGGAAACCTCTAAACAACAGAGGGACTGCCTAGATTTTACCTCATCTTCTGGCTGCAAATGCCACCAGACTGCCTTGTGCTTTCCATATTCAGCCCAGGCTGTCCCTCCTCAGTCATTAGGATTTTCTTTGAATCTCTGAGAGTACTCATAGTAAATGTAGGTAAGGTAGGGCAGTAATAATGGGGATACCCACCCCCTTAGACTTTTCCTATATGTATTGATTTATTAAACTGTTCCTCATTTACTACTTTAAATTTTTTATAACTTTCCTGGGGTGGGAAACAAACTAAAATAATAAATAACCAATACCATTTGTAGTAGGTATTCAAGTGAATAAGAATATCCAATACTTCATTAGTATTAGTTTATTTTCCTATCTAAACCTCTACCCTAATGTTCTCAGGATAGGCTACAATGCTTTAAAAATATAAAACCAATAAGATAGCATTTAAAATTTATATATGTTAAAACAGAAAGCTGGCTGTAAGAGGGCAATTGCAGCAATTACATTTGCAATAGATTTCCAATGTTGTAGTGTATGCTGCATAAATAATATGCTGTACAAAATATGCTTAAGTAATTCAGGGCACAGTTCCATAAACCCTAGAAAGGTATCCTAGGTGAGAGACCAGATTTGATCTTTTGGATCTATGGCCCTTTCATATTAGCCATTAGCGTGGAATAAGCAGGGTCTACGGCACCACTTTCTGCATATCGATGCAGGCAAAGGGAGGGCCTTCCCCCTCTACTATGTTCCGTCCTCAAAGGAAAGCCAAAAATGGGGTCCCGGTCTGGTATACTGGTAACTTCTTTTTCAAGGTCCATGAGCATACTAAAGTGGTCCACAGAGGTGGCAGACAACACATCTTCATGGTCTGGTGTATCATGGGGGCTCATTTCAGTAGCACAACAACACGTATCACAAAAATGCATGAGCTTCAGAGCCAGTGAAAGAGCTGGTAGAGAACAAACCATCCCAATGTGGATAGCCTTATTCTGTACCAGGAACAACCCATCCCAGCTTGATCTGGAAGAGTGGGTGGGGGGAATGGAGTAAAGAAATGTCCTATGCCTCTGACATAAAAGGGACAGATCTGAACTCATACCTTCTCTTTTTCTTTTTAATTTTTTTTATTCCACCCTATACCCAAAGGTCTCAGGGCAGGTTATAACATTAAAAACCAGTGAACATATAAAATGAACATATTAAAACCATAATAGTGCCTAGCTCTTCTAAACCTCCGGCTCAACCAATGTAAAAAAATCCAGTAACAGTAAAGAAATTCTGAAATTAGCTTAGATCTAAATCATCCAAATATCATCTGCTTGGCAACCATTGTGGAGCCATGTACCAGCAGTGGACATTGTCAGTGGAAACATGGACATCTCCATGAGTACATAAATACATGATACAGTCTCTACTACTTATTAAAAGCCTGACCTAAAGGTCAAAGAACTGGGAATTTTTATTCTTCTATCAGAGTGCTGGGTTGGGTAGAGGTTTTATTTTAGCTGTAACTGCCAAAATCAGTGGTGTTTTTAGGAAACAGAAAAATAGGAAAAGCAATATAAAGATGCTGAAAAACAAGTCTGACATCCCTCATACTCACACATTCCGTTTCTAATTAGAAAGGAAACGTTAAAAAATGCAAATGAATACAAAAAGCACAAGAGCTCCTTCCCTTTTTTTCTCACTATGCAGGCTTGAACTTGACAGAGCGATAGACAGAACTACCTTTGAAACTTGCCTAGCCTTTGAACTTAGGATTGCACCTTTAGGGAGCAGTTGCACATCCTAATTTTCTTGTCCTAATTGTAAGGGAAATTCACATTAAATGTGAGCAATTGCTCTTTACACCACAGCCAATGTCTTGTTGCAAAATCAGTTTTTCCTCAGGGACTCGCTGTAGATGTGTGATTGACAGACAGAGCTGCGGCTTTGGTTCCCTGTGGTTGGCTGATGACCCTGCATAGCCCTAAAGAAAGTGCAACCTTCCCACCAATCATCATATTCAGTCTTTCCCTCCTAGAATGGTGGGATTTCTCAAATCAGATCTTTAATACCTGAATACTGGGAGGAATGGAGGGGAAACACTAAATGAAATGGATCCAAGAACCCAGATTTATTAACACCAAAATAAAATATGAAGCAATGGTAAGCAGATAAAGTTTAGATGATGAAAATGTATTCAAAACATTTATTTTGGTTTTCTTTTGTCTTCATAAATATGAAGATTAGAATTTATTGGGGACTGTGTGAGAGCTAGTTATAATGCTTCTAAACCTTCCTTACACACTTAAGTATGGCAGGAAAACAAGCACATAAAAATGTGAAGCCGCACTGACTAAGCCTGTAAGAAAGGCATGTAACATTGTGGCTAGTTTGCCTCCTGCAAACTATTCAAGTCTCCAGCTTTCTTTGCTTGAAAAATATGAATACCTACATAAATGGACCTTTGTATATCCATACATTTAAACAGGAAAGCCTGAATTTTGCTTTAGAAAAATACAAATATGTGAACATTTTCTTATATACAAATAACCTGGTGCTTGGATTTTCTTTGGGGAAAAAAAGAAAAAATTAAAGAGAAGGGGAAAAATAAAAAGAACAACGAGGAATTGCACTGGCAATGGTAAGTTGGCAGGAGCTATGATCACACCTTCACTTTAAATCTTCAGTACATCTTCTAATTGCCATGCTCAGATATTTTCATTTCTGTTTGATTTGTGAACCTTTCACCCTCCATTTTGATTTTCCAGGGTAGAAAGTCCACAAATAAAACAAGTAGAAATGAGGAGGTGTGAACATTGCAATCAGAGAGAAGGTTGAAAGTGAAGGGATGACTGTAACTATTGTCTTGTTCCCCTCCCTCTTTCCCTCAAACACTGTCTGAGCTCACAGAAAAAAAAAGTGTGACCAGATCCATGGGGAATCCCCCTCCCCTGCCAAAAAAGCAAGAAAAGCCATGGAGTGGATGCACTGGCTGGGGAGGGATAGTAACGTTTCAGCTCCATGGGCATGCTCGACAACTCATGCTTAGCCACGAGGCTAGAAGTGGCTCAAGCACCTGCCTCCATATCTAAGGCAAACATATCAAGATGGCAGGAAAAATATCTTGGTCACTCCTCAGAAGGGGACAATGCTCCCGCCCAGTAGGGTGTGAGTATCCAGGTAGTCAAATTTAAAAATCCACATGCAATGTCAAATACATGACACAAACTATATTCTCAGAGTTCCCCAAATCACTCCTAGGCCACATTCCCATTACAAGCTTAATACAGTTTCCCTAAAACGAAATAATAGATCCGGATGCAAACGTGAATTTGCCTGATCCCATTACTTTCAACTTAATCGCGTTCGATCTGGATTCTGAGGATTGTATGTGGTGTACGTGACTCAAGGGGGGACTCAAGTGGCTACTTTCTAAAAGCCGCTTTTCGGGGCTGCCCTGCCCTCTTCCTCCTGGCATGAACACACCACCCATAAGGGACCCCTTCAGGGAGCTTAGCTGGGTGGTTGGGTAGCTGCCGCTTGCCTGAATGGATGAAAAACGGCACCGGGCAGCCAGTGATTCTTTCCCCTCCTCTCCCCATTGCCCAGGGCACACAGCAGCAGCGACAACTCAAGCCCCCTTTGCCTGCTCACTGCCACAGCCTTAAAAACATTCACACATCTCCCTGAACCTGCAGCTGCTTTCCTTTCTTTTCCCTTTCTAAAGGTCAGAACTTTCAGAATTGCACAAAATTGCAAGATTGTTATCAGGTGTGAAGTGGGTGGATTGCTACAGTGTAGCAGCTGCTGTAAGGGGTGGATTTTTACAGTAAAATCACTATCTTTGGAAGCAAGCTATTGGGGGAGGGAAACCCTAAACATGCATTTTCTTCCCACTAAAATGGTAGGGTTCCCAAAGCAAGAAATGTAAAACGTTTCAAATGTACGAACCGGAGCGAGACCTGTTGAAATGAGTGTTAACATTTACAATGCTTTGGGGCGATTTAACACACGGAAAGCGTGTTAAGCCAACCTGACGTGGGGACTGCGAGGATTGAAACCGTTTCGAAAACATTTTTAGCCTGTAATGGGAATTCATCCCTAGAGAGGCAGTGATTATCCTGCATAAAACCCAGGACAGCTATGAATTTCATGTGTGAATATGTGGTCACCATCCTGAAGGAAAAAAAAAACACTTTAACAATGTGTGGAAACTCCTTTAGTTACCTTCAGAGGATGAACAAAGGAATTCTTCATCTGATATGCTTGAAGAACAGTAATCATGTGGTACTTCATCCTGCCCTGTGTGTTTTAGTACTTTGTTTTTAAGTACATTTTCTTCATTCTTGTTTTGTTTCATGACAGTTGTATGCATAACAGCAATATTGTTCAGACCAGTGGAAAATGTTGTATTTACTTGTTTCTGACAAATATTTCCAGAGTCTTTTTCTAACAAAATGTCAAAACAATATAAAGTAAGTGACTGTTTCTCCTGAACATGTTTTTCTTCACCTGAACTATTTTCACATTCTTTATTCATTTCATTAAACATGGAGAGTTCTTCCAGCACTGAATCAAACTGTTTTTTCATTTCAAATTTGTATCTAATTTCTGGTGAAGAATGCTCTTCCTTTGCTTTTTCAAAATGAACTTGTTTTGTTGTAGGTAAAGTTGCCATTAGTTTATCTTCAGAACATTTTGTACATTCATCATCGAAATACGGTACCACTGAAGGTTGATCTTCATTATCTACCTTAATTTCATATTTAGAATTTAGCTTAGGGTTATATGCGTTGCTCAGTAAATTACCTTTCTGACAAAGAAAGACTGTATTTTCTACTTGCTTAACTTTAGGATGTTTGCATCTTTTAGAGACTCTAGAATTATGTACATATGGTAAAATGCCCTTACTTGTTTCATATAAATACTGAGTTTGTCTTTCTGTTTTTCTAGGCAGAAAAATCTTGTCATGCCATACTTTAACACTGACAGCTATATTTTTGTCTATGCAAAGATTTTGAAAGATATTTGAAGCAAAAGCCTGCTTAATGTCTGAAAAATGGTTCTGCATGATAACAGAATAAAGACCATTAACAAAAGTATCATTGATTCCATATTGAGAGCTTTGGCTATTGATTTTTTTACATCTGAGATACTGAAACATTTTACTCTTACTTTTTTCTTCGGACAAAGATTTTCTGTGTGTAAATAAGTCACGTGGTATATGATTGTTAGTGATAGCATCAGTCACATTCCAAGTGATTTTACTATCAGAAATAGAGCATCCTTTACTGTATTCTTCACTATTAAAGATTATTTTCTCCAGAAATTGAATCTGATCCATTTCCTCGGTGTTAGTATTGAGGGAAATTTTTTTATGTGTCTCAAAAGGAGAAAAAATGTATTTCATATCAACAAAACCAAAAATATTTCCTTTATACTCTCCAGAATTACTTTTCCTTCTTCTGTCCGTCACTGCCTTTTGTCCTTCAAAGGTTTCTAGCCAGTTTGAAGCATGCTTGCATTTGTTTGTGAGGTTGATACTAGCTTTAAATCTAGTTACTTTATTTTTCTGTGCTCTTAAATAAAAATGAGAAAATTTAAACTTTTTAATAGGGAAAGCATAGTTCTCATTAGAAACAAATCTATTTCTTTTTGGTATGCGAGTTTCCATAGTTACTAGCATTCTATGATTTGAATATTTAATACATAACTTCTCATTTATGTATGAAGCTAAAGTCAAATAATTTACTTCTTTTTGGCTAAGTGTCAGTTTGTGGGTTGTTCTAGGATTATACAACTTTTTATTTCTGAATGAACTAAATAAATTATTCTCTTGTAAAAGGCAACTTTTAGAAAATGCATATTGTCTTGCTTTTTGGTTATAGTCAAGCGCTGAAAACATCCCATAATCTAAACTATATCTTGATAACAGAGTGGATCTTTTTGTACAAATTTTATTGGATACTTCCTGTTTTGGTGTACTAAACAGAATTACCTTACTAAAGAATGAGATATAATTCTTTTCCATTTCAGTGCTATAACCAGAGATTCTCTCACTTTGTAAAGATAACGCAAGATCACATTTTTGTAATTTGGGATTTTCCAAAATATTAATCTTCTGTGAAGCATTTTCATATCTGTAAAACAAAGTTTCAATCTCTGACATTCTTCCTTTCAAAATACTGCTTTTCAGCAAACATTGGCATGCAGTTTTGTCATTTCTGGTTTTACCATCTGCAATTGATTTTGGTACATAATATTCTTCTCCATTAGTATGATGACAACTTGTGCCATTTTTGTTACCTTGAAATTCTGACAGTTTCTTAAATAATAAATCTATTCTTCCTAAAAGATTTTCTGTCAAGATGTCATCAAAAACTATGCCTATCTTTTGCAACTCACTTTGCTTTGAACTATTGTTATACAGTGTTGATTTTTCTTTTTCTTCAGGATTTGTGGGCCAAAATACTGGATTATTGGCAAGCAAATTATTTTCACTAATGGGAACATTATAATTGTCTATAATGCTATAGTTTTTATTTTCCAGAACCCATTTTTCAACGAAAGGTATCTTTCTTAACAATCTGGATTGTAAATTGACATTCATGTGTGGAAATGATCTTAAATTAGCTTCTGGGTGTCTTCTGTTCTTCCTTTGTAATTCCAAACCATTTTTACTAAAATTCCATGCTTCAGGAAAACCACAAGAATTGTTTATTGACTTCTCATCAACATAGCACAATCCTTCTGAAAACTGCCATTGCTTCTTTCTTGTTTCTGTACAATATCTGTGTGTTTCCAGTTCTTTCAGCCATGGTTCCTCCATTTCTTTGGAGCTGGATAAAAAAGTACATGTGTGAGCATTCAGACCATCATAACATGACAATGTCTGCTGAAAATCATGCTACTTTCAAATGTATTTCAAGTAATTAAGAAACGAAAGGAATTAACCAAATGCATTTTAGTGAACAATACATTGTCCTATTCATCCTGGAATTAGCCACAGATATAAACTTTTATATTCAGATATAAAGTTTATTTTCCTTAACCAATAATAGGCACCTAAAAGTTGAAAAATATATACTTTTTAAGGAAGCATGCTACATATAGTGACTTGGAACAAAGTCAATTTGTTTTAAAATTATAATCATGCTTAAAATCTCAGTTTTGGAAAAAGCAATGGTGGATATTTAAGATATTTATAAGAATATAAGAGAAGCCCTGCAGGATCAGACCATAGCCCATCTACTCCAACTTTCTGTTGCACACAGTAGCCCACCAATTGCCCATGGGCATCTCAAGCAGAGACAAGGGCAACAGTGCTAGACAAATTCTGTGGGTACAAAATTTAAATCTCCACTCCACCATGCAAGCTCACTGGGTTGCTTTGAGTCAGACATTGCTCCTCAGTTTAATTTACTTAATAGTGGTAAAGAAGAATAAAAAGTGCTCCCTGTGCTTCTCAGAAGAAAGAGAAAATAAATGGTGCTGGCACATAAATGTGTTTGAACCGTATGTTTTAGGTTAGAGGTATAACCTGTATGTCATGACTATATAAGATGTCTCTCTTGAGTACTGGTCCGTTCTCAAATGTTTTTGATAAAATCTAAGTAGCCACACTAGCTTTTTAAGGCTTCAGGGACAAGATGGACTTGTCATTATAAGAAACAAAGTATAAGTCTTCCATTCTGACAATCAGTTTCTCAAAATAAGCTTTGCTCTGTCAGTAACCCTTTCCCCCCTTTCCTTTCATTCTACTGACATACTGATACTGAGAATTTTGACTGGGATTGAAAATGCTATCCTGTCGGTTTTCATTTAATCCAATATCCTGCCAAAAAAATTCTCAAGACAGGGCTGGTATCAGCATCCACTACCCTTGAGTAATTGCTTGAGCCATGACTTGCGGCAACCCTGTGCTCCAGAAAGTGATGGGGAAATTGCTCAGTCGAGATTGGGGAGTCAATTTAAAGTGTATCTCTAGATGTAAACCTCAGTACTGCCACTTGACTTTTGACACAGATCAATCCTATAAAATGAGAAAGGGTCACTTCTTCAGTCAGAGGAAAAGATAATTGTTTTATACTCCCCTGTGCATTTTCTGCCTTTGTGAGACTGTTGCAGTAGTGGTGATGGGGGTCTGATCCCTTGTGACAGGCACAGGACATTTTGAGCTGTCTTTACAAAAGCCTTGTGAGGTAAGAGGTAAAAAATGCCCAAAGAGCTGAGCTCCACACCTGGCAACAATGTAATTTGTATCAGCTATCTGGAATAGGTTTGTCATTGCTACCTTCTAGGATATTTCTTTTTTCATGTGTCTAGTCTACCTTTCAGCCTGGGATTTTCCTAATAGTCTCCCATCCAGGCTCTAATCAGGTTCAATTCGGCTTATATTTGCAGCCAAATGCTGCAGTGTGTTGCCCATGTGTTGTGGCAAGTTTTGCGAGATACTGGCTGCGTTCACACCTAAGATGTAATTCAGCTTCAGTCCACTTTCAGAGTGAGAGAACTCATCGGCAAACTGAGAAGATGTTTTCCTTTGGCATTCTCTAACTTGTAAAATCTATAATGTGAAAAGAAAACGACTGGTCACTTCGCTAATGTGTTCTTGCTCTGAAAGTGGAATGAAGCTGGATTAAATCTTAGGTGTGAATGCAGCCACTGAAGGAAAAATAAGATGAGAGCATGGGGAAGGAAGGAAGGAAAGAAAGAAAGGCCTCATAAAATACTTTGAGGGGGAAACATTCCTCCTAAAAAGTTTATATTGCTATTTTTTGACTTCATTCATTTAGCAGACATAAGCACCGCCTAGTCAGCCATTTTCTCTTCCGTTTAGGACAGGCAACCTGTCCAACTGCATTACGATTTTTTCTTCATGCAGCATTTATAGCTTCGGATCCTTAAATTTCTGAGGGAAATTTTTTTGTCAGAATTGGATGGAACTTGTTGAAAAGGTTAATTTTTAAAAAGCCATCGATGTGGTGTACAGAGTGGGTGATTTTCCTACTGCTGCTGTGTGAGAATCGTGGCTTTAAAGTGTTTATTTCTATTTTTTCCCTATTGGATTAGGCGAGGAAAAATGCAGCCGGACACACCTCCTCCTGCTACGCCCTTCCCCCTGACTGACAGAAAGGAACTGATGCCTCCCTCCCCCCCCCGCCAACTGTTTTGCCCTTCAGAGTCATAGATGTAATAAATACAGACGTATACAGGCTCTCAACTTGTAGGTTCATTTTGCCCCCACTGCAGAAACTTATAAAGCCCACAATTTTTAAATATCCCAGTTCCCAACAGCAAAGGACAATGGGAGATGAAGTGCTTCGAAATAGATTCTGCTCTCACCCACCCATGTTTTTAGACCCCTGCTACTCCCCCCCCCCATTGCTCCCCCTCTTGTGAAAGAATAAGAGGAGATGGACTCAGGGCGCAATGAAGCATTGCACGAATTAACCAGAGTGGCGATGATTGGCAGCACATTATCCTTCTAGAATCCGTCACCGGAGCCCTTTCTGCACTGGGCCTTATTCTGGTTTATAGCTCAGATCAGGGACCTGTCATCCTCATGATGGTTCAGACTATGACAGACTCTGCCCAGGATCTGCCACAGTCTGCATTAACGTGTGGATGGCAGGTCCAGATATAATGTGGAATAAGGTCCAGTGCAGAAAGGGTCCAGGAAGCTGCAGAGGGAAGATCGCAGGTTTAAATTCAGATCATCGTCTGTGTTGGAGATATTTGGGGGAGAGGGGGATTTAAGAGTGAGGGAGGGGCTTCTTCTGCCCTGCACTCAGTGATTTGGGCTTTGTCTGTGTGTGTTCTGACCATCCCACTTTGCACAGGGACACTTTCTCAAAAGAAGGATTGCATTGCCCTAGCATGCAACACACATACTTTTAAAACCCTCGTTTTTACAGGAACACAATTATGAATTCCAAAACGTATCGCTTGGACTGCAGCAGCTACCGCTTGATTGCTACATTCACACCTACAGTTTAATCCAGATTCAGTCCACTTTCAGAGTGGAAGAACACAGCTGCAAAGTGTCTTGACATTTTCCTTCCACGTTATCTAATGCAAAGGTGGATTTTCTGAGCTGGATAAAACTAAATACAAACGGCTTGTCACTTTGCCAGTGTGTTATCTTACTCTGAAAGTGGACTGAACCTGGATTAAAATGTAGGTGTGAACACAGCCCTTGTTGGATCCATCTGGAATCGATCCACATCGTGTGAAATCCGGAATCGACCCACTTCATGTGAAATGTCTTTTTTGCGCCCGTTGGGAGTGTGTCATCGTCGCTGCTTTAAGCGGAAAAATCCGCTTTTGGGGGCGCAGGTTTATATAGGAGCAGTCAGCAATGAGCCCCTCCCTTACACTAGCAGCTGCTCCTAGCCTGGGCTGCTAATGTAGAAGAGGCATTGCTGAATTTAACAATCCTATAAGATCTCACGATAAATCTACCTTCCTACATTGATTACAGTGGAAGTAAGGCCTTTTAAATTGAGTCTTCCTTTTTGGTAGACTGCAATATGGAATTTATCCTTAACACTAGAATAGGTGTATAGAAGGGCGATTTTCTAAGCATCGCCTGCTGTAGCTGTTTATGTTTTCTCTTTTGCGCAACCAAAGCTATGGGAACCCTGATCTGGATTTTGTTCTCCCCCCGTTTCCAGATTATAAATGAAACAGAAAAACCAGTAAAATGTTGAGAATGCTGTTGATGAACCGGAAGAGAGGTTCTTTCAACTACAGTCCCCCACCTCCAGGAAAAAAAAAAATAGTGCAATGCTTCTGTATTGTATTTGGAAAGAAAACTTAATGGAATATCCTTCCAAAGACTACAGAAGCAGCAGCAGTTATACCCTGAAAGACATTTAGAGAGCTATATCTCAGTTGTAGGGCATTTGTTTGCAGGGCTAAGGCCCAGGTTAAATCCCCAGCAGTACTGATGTGGAAGAAAGCAGCACCAAACTCCTATATAAACGAAAACTGCAAGCATAGCTGAGGTCACACCTTCACTTTAAACCTTCTTCAGTTCATCTTCAGATCTGACTGCTCACGCCATGGAAAGTGTTCACAATGAGTAATTCTCATCTGGAGAACGAAATATTCTATTCATACCAGCCGCACTCCTACCAGCAGGATCTGTGCTCTTGTGGAACCAATTGATTTGCACTTAACTGCAAATATCAATGGACTGATTATTTCTGGGCAAAATTATGAATACAAAATTTATTGTAATTGCCTAGATCTGAAATAATGTAGTCTAATGTAGTGCACCTCCTTTTTGGAGTAAAATTATTGGTGGTTATTGCTGTCTTTGGAGCTGCACTAACAATTCCTGCTGTGAGAAATGATATTAGTCCACTGTAATGGTGTAATTAAGAGAAAAATGCAAGAAAGCTGCTTATGTTCAATATGTTTGGCCGCATCCAGACGGGAGCAGGTATATAGTGTGATGGGTTTACAAGTCCACCATAGCTCCAATATACTCGGGTGAAAACTCACTATAGCCTATCTTGAGAAAACCCAACCCTGATGCCAGATTTACAGAGTTGCCATTTTGGTCATGGCTACTGTGGCTGTGTAAGGGCCAAAAAAGATGGTCGTGCATGGTGATCATGCACTTCTGGATAATACACCTCATATATCACACACAAATGGCACCGACCCTTTGCCATCTAGCTGACAACTGAGAACAGAGGGGCTTTTCTCAGGAATATTGCTTGTTCGCATGACCATCAAGTGGCATCTTGAGCCACCCTTTGTCTCTTGGATTTGTATCACGACTTTTAAAAAAAATTGTAGAAGCAAGATTTTTCTAGATTTTAAATCAAGCTCAGAAGCACTGTGCGTCACTGGATAATTTATTCATGCTACTGGGTATTGTTGTAAATAACAAATGTTTTTGGTCGCCAATGCTTGAAATGCCAAAAATAAAAAACTAACCTAAAGTTTAATATTCATTCCATTTGTTCTCTGCCTTTTGGGGTCAGGGTGATGTGTTACATAAATTGTCTTTTTAACATACAGTAGGGCCCTATTTAATGCAAGGGTTCCATTCTGGTAAGTTTGGATTCAAGCAAACTTTGGATTAAACAAGTGATAGACCTTTAACCCTAAGAAAAATGCATTAAAGTGAAACAGGAATGCTTCATATTACTTCATACCAAAACAATGAGTAAACTGTGTTATTTTGAAACCATGCCAGCCAATTTGGCTAAAATGGATCCTTATTGTATATATTTTAATATTTTATAGTGCCTTTCTTTCCTTCTTCATGGGACTGGGATACTCTTACAGAATATAAGAACCGCGTCAATTCGGGTGACTCTCTTAAGCAAAGGACAGGATAGAAATTTAAAAATAAATAATCATTATTATGTCTTTCTTGATAAACTGCATTATTGTGGAGTGTATGCAACAATGGTTCAGTTCATGTCATTGATTAGAACAATTAAGTATCATATTTTGGTATTGTTCATAAATTTCCAAGTTAGGAATAGATAATTTGCAAACTTCAGCAGTAAGTGTTCTTTGATCGACTGAGGTTTGTATAAATTGATAGTATAAAATATTTATTTTTTATTTAGTTATTTGAATTTTTATCCTACCCTATATCCAGAGGTCTCAGGGAAGCCTACAACATTAAAAAACAACAGTGAACATATAAAATAAACATATTAAAACCAAAACAGTTCCTGGATGTGAGGAGGGAAAAGCTGTTTCCTTATTTAGTGTCTTCACAGCTCTTCTGAACACATAAAGTGAACATCCCAGACACACCTCAGGAGGGAGACTATTCCACAATCTGGGAACCACCATTGAAAAGGCCCTATCCTGGGTGCCCACCCCTTCTGCTCCTGAGGGTGGTGGTACAATCAGGAGGGCCTTCCTTGAAGGTCGATATGGAAGAAGGCATTACTTTAGATATTTGGGACCAAGTCATTTAGGACCTTGTAGGTTAAGGTTAGCACTTTGAATTGGTTCTGTTTTAAAAACGGAACAAAACTTTGTCCTCACAAATGCAGACAAAGTGGGTTCAGTGTGTCTCAATAACTTAAAATACAGCAGATAATTTATTTAGCTGATATACTACGTTGCATATGTTGTGGTATATGGTTGTATACTGCTAAAATGGTTTTTAAAACTTTGTTCATGAGACAGAAGCACTTTGTGTACAGATTATTTTGATGTGGATCAGTAGATCTGGAATAAACAGACTACTGATCAGGATCGAGTGGAGCCAGGGGAAAGATCAACACCATCTGCATTGACAGCACTGATCTCGTTTCTGCTTAGCTGTGGCTGTGCTTCTCACGCAAACTTCTTGGCCACTTCGCCTTACCCCTGACAGCTAGTTTAAAATCATGGAGGCATGCCCTGGGTCCTCTTGTGGACCCCATTGAACAGGTCTGGAGGTCTGGATTAAAGGGGCCTAAGGGGAGGCATGTGTCATGCCCCATCCTGCTAGTCCAGCCTCCTCAGAGGATGGTGCGCCTGCAACGGCAAAACCGGGGCAGCAACCAAGACATAGCAGCGCAGACATTGTGGGTCAGCGACCAGCATTAGGGGAACTCTCAGACTACTCTGGAGATGAAAGCGTGGAACCCCTAGAGCGCCCCTCCCCGCTCCTTGTCTGCCAGCAAAAGCAAATCAGGCTTAGATCACAGCGTTTGGCCCAGCTGTGCTGGCAAGGGTGTAGTGCTGCTTCCCCTACTTAATTGAGCAGCACACGCTGAGTCAGTGTTGCAGACAACTCTGGTGCAACTCCTGCTGTGTGTGTATCTTGACTCTTGGACCCCCTCGTGACTTTGCCGAACCTCTGGAAACCTTGACCATTGGACTGACTGACCGTGCTGATAGTTGCTGAGTCTCTAGACGCCCCTGACTTTGGACTGAACTGATGCTGAGTACTTCTGAACCCTCAAAGGACTGCTGTAAGCGTGCCCATGTGTTTTGCCTCGCTGCCCACTCCTGCCCGGGACACGACAGCATGGCCTAGAACAGTGGTTCTCAACCTGGGGGTCGGGACCCCTTTGGGGGTCGAATTACCCTTTCAGAGGGGTCGCGACGAGTCTCCCGCCGCCCTTCCCTCCCACCTCCCAGCTGCTCCGCCCCTGTGGTTGGGGGTCTCCACAACATGAGGAACTCCATTAAGGGGTCGCGGCATTAGGAAGGTTGAGAACCGCTGGCCTAGAAGTTCTCTACACAAACCCTTAATCTGAACTAAGAGTCCTTGTGGAAAGGTCGATTGAGGAGGCTAACTGGACTGAAATGGCTATCTGTATTTAACTTTGCATGCCCAAGGCACGTTCATTTCTAATCAAAGAAGATGAATGTTTGACTTGTGTTGATTGCATTACTGCCACTATAAAATGGAATAAAAAGCAAACCTACTAATATTAACAACAACTTGAACTTAAAGGGCCTTAACAGTGGTTTCAGATAAGCAGACATCGTTTTGCTTTTTACTGACAGTAGCTGTCATGTGTACTTGGCACTTCTACTTTATTGCTGAAATACTGCTGTTGTAGTATTCCATGTTCAAATTACCCATATCTTGAATGTCTTTATGAAGAAAATGTCAGATTTTTAAGACATACCTTATTAAAGATTTTCCATAGGGATAAAAGGTAAAATTATAAGGGCAACATTAGGGTTCTGCAAATTAGTCTATGCCTTTAGGGAAAGTTTAAAATCGTTTCTGTCTATACACATTATTTTCAATTCATTTTGATTACAGCTTAAAGCAGAATCATGCTAAGGCTCAGCTGCTTCCTGTTCTGTAGTGACTCTTGAAGCTCCGTGGCTGAGAGAGCCTACTTCCGGCTATAGCTGATTTGCCAGCTACAACCCATTTTCAGTAAGAGATGACCTGGCCATGCTGAGGTAACTTCCGTATTGGACTACTGTAATGCACTTGAAACAGAGGTGCCCTTGAAGGCGGTTCAGAAGCTGCAGCTGGTGCAAAATGCAGCAGCTAGGCTGCTGGCCAGAACAGCTGATAAGACACACATTATGCCAGTCTTAAAAGAGATGCACTGGCTGTCAATTTACTACAGATCACAATTCAAGGTGTTAAATGACTTGGACCCTAAATACTTAAGGGAACTCCTTCTCCCATATCCATCTGCCCATGCCTTGAAGTCTACAGGGGACGCCCTCCTGGTTGTACTACCTCCTTCAGTATTTGAGCGGGTAGGGACCTGGGATAGGGCCTTCTTGGTGGTTGGCCCCAGATTGTGGAATAGTCATCACTCTGGGGTATGGCAGGCACCTTCATTTAATACATTCAGAAAATTGTTTAAAATGCACTTATGTACCCTGACTTTTGACTGAATTAAAGAAACATCAGTTATTTTGTATAATTATTTTAGTTTGCTAAATTTTATATTTAATTTTCTATTGCTGTCACCTACCCTTCAAGTATACAGTGGGATAAAAATGTAAATAAATAAATAATAAATCTGAATATTAGCTTTAAAGGGATATAGTATTAAAGCCTTAATCTTCTAGTTCCTCTGTCAAAAAGAAATTATTTTCTTTCTTCGTGTACTCTGTGTGCTTGACACCTGCCACTCTGAACAAAGTATATCCTTGATTGAATCTGACATTTTTGGCAACTTGCTCTATCCTTGGTACAGAATCTGATCATACAGCTCTGTCTTTGCTGCTACAGTCAAATAACTGGAGTTCTTTATCTAGTCCAGTGTTAAATCTTAAAATATCGTTTAATCTTCCTAACCTTGGATGTTTGTGTAGATATGTGTCAGTAACAGACAAACGAGTATGCACAGACACACACACTGTTTTTAGTATAATGAGTACAATGCAGGGTAAAGGATAAAGAGGACAATGTAGGGTTATCTAGCAGACCTCTTTCTTTTGTTATTATAAAGTACCCAAATAGCTATATTTCTCTTGCACAGTAATGTTGTAATTGACTAGATCATCAAGTTGTTAGTATTGAGTGGACTTCAGCTTCATCTGAAGTCCATGGCATTGCAAGGCATGCAAGCCATGGCAGGGAAAATGCTTTGCTAAGGAATTCAGATGAAGCTCATTAGTCGGCATGAAGTTCTTCCAGTTGCTTCCAGGGTTTCCCATGCTGCCAGTGAGCCAGTTTGGTCTGTGAGCCGGTTTGGTCTAGTGGTTAGGGAGCCGGACTCTTATCTGGGAATACTGGATTCAATTCCACCCTCCCCCATGATGCCAGCTGGGTGACCTTGGGCTAGTCACAGCTGTCTTTTGAGCTCTCACAGGGTGTTCTGTTGTGGGGAGAAGAACAGAAAAGCTTTGTCAGCCACTTTGAGTCCCCTTAAATGGGTGAGAAAAGCAGGGTAGAAAAGCCAACTCTTCTTCTTCTACCAGCCAGCCCAATAGTTTTTTTTTTTAAATGCAGTATAGTCTTCTTTCCATTATATAGTCCACACGTTTATGCTGTAATCAGTATCATACATGTAGTATAAGCATAAAGTATTTCAATGTCAAGTTTGCTCATTTGAAATGTATAATAGTTAATAACTACAGTTTAGAAGAAAATAACCAGCTTCCTTAAAAATGAAAGAGTGAAAGATGCACATGAAGTAGATTTTGATTTTGATGCCAAATGAGAGCCAAATTCAAAACCCATCTAAATTTTTAATCCTCCAGTTGTTGTTTTTTATAACGTTTAGAATATTGAATGCTCCCGCTATAAGGAAAACCTGGGGGAAGTGTTTTTAATTTGGCCTTCCCTTGTGTGCAGGTGCTTACACAGGAGAAGAAGTTCTAACCCGCTTTTCTCACCCATTTAAGGGGACTCAAAGTGGCTGACAAAACTTTCCATTCTTCTCCCCACCACAGACACCCTGTGAGGTAGGTGGGGCTGTGAGAGCTCAGAAGAGAGCTGCGACTAGCCCAAGGTCACCCAGCTGGCTTCATGAAGGAGTGCTTAATCAAACCCAGTATTCCCAGATAAGAGTTTGGCTCCCTTACCACTAGACCAAACTGGGTTTAGTAGATAGGGAGTAGGTTAGGATTCAACCAAATTATTTTTACAAAATAAAAGTTTTAGTAAATATTTCTATTTTGGTTTTCAATTACAAAAACTAAAAATTCTGTAATCACACGATATAACTTCTTCCAGATTTGAAATATTTGCTCCCCTGGAGCATGTTCACATTATACTATGTACGTCCCAGTAATTACATTCAGCATTGTCTGGGCCAAAGCTTTAGTTGATCAACTGTGAGAGAAAATATAAATTTCGGACGATTCATCTTTGTGAATAGTAATTATGATTTTTTTTTTACATTACATTGCTCAGGATTTTTTTTAGAAAAGGTTTTAAACATGTTAAATGTCCTAACAAAGTAACATCGTTGTTATTTGCAGTATGATTTTTCAGTATCTCAAAAGGCACATAAGCTAATTATTTTTTAAAAATAAATTTTTAATATTTTCTAACACAACCTTAAAACTTCAGATTGACATAAAGTCTTACATAGATTTATATTAATACGGTTGTTAATCACTTCCTCCGTTCTTCTAAGTCTTCTTTTAGTATCTCCTTTTTTGGTGCTCCTCTTCTGTCGTTTTCCCTTCTTTCGGTTGTCCATTAAAAAGTCAATCAAATCCAGCAGTTACTATTCTTGCTTCTTGTAGGCTGCATTCCCATTACAAGCTTAATACGATTTCCCTAAACTGAAATAATAGAACTGGATGCAAACACGAATTTGCCTGATCCCATTACTTTCAACTTAATCATGTTCAATCTGGATTCTGAGGATCATACGTGGCGTATGTGACTCAAGGGGGGACTCAAGTGGCTACTTTCTAAAAGCCGCTTTTTGGGGCTGCCCTACCCCCTTCCCCCTGCCACCCATAACGGACCCCTTCAGGGAGCCTAGCTGGGTGGCTGGGTAGCTGCCACTTGCCTGGATGGATGAAAAATGGCACCGGGCAGCCAGCGATTCTTTCCCCTCCTCTCCCCATTGCCCAGGGCACACAGCAGCAGTGACAACTCAAGCCCCCTTCGCCTTAAACATTCACACATCTCCCAGAACCTGCAGCTGCTTTCCTTCCTTTTCCCTTTCTAAAGGTCAGAACTTTCAGACATGCGCAAAATTGCAACGTTATTATCAGGTGTGAAGTGGGTGGATTGCTACAGTGTAGCAGCTGCTGTAAGGGGGTGGATTTTTTACAAATCACTATCTTTGGAAGCAAGCTATTGGGGGAGGGAAACCCTAAACATGCATTCTCATCCCACTAAAACTGTACCATTCCCACAGTGAGAAATGTAAAACGTTTCAAATGCACGAACCGGAGCAAGACCTGTTGAAATGAGTGTTAATATTTACAACGCTTTGGGGCGATTTAACACACGGAAAGTGTGTTAAGCCAACCTGACGTGGGGACTGCAAGGATCGAAACCGTTTCAAAACTGTTTTAAGCTTGTAATGGGAATTCACCCGTAGACAGTCTATAAAGGCTCTCCAGTCTTTTACTTACTTATCTATTGTCCTGTTTTTTAGAAAGTTTGTTAACTTGTCCATCTCTACTAATTTGGAAAAGTTCAATTAACAAGTTGCACATATGTTAATTAATGTATAAGTTGGACAAACTCTTTTTCTCCTGACAGTTTTTATTCATTTGCAGAATGAATGGCATTGATACAGAGGGAGATTGGTGATGGAGTGTGCAAAATGCCGTTTTGACTAGTTTTTATAGCATTTGATACAGCCACAGATGAAGATTGAGTTGAAACACTTAGCAAATACATCCAGAGCAGCAGTTAGCACTCACCTGAGCTTACATTGCTTTTGGTTGGCCCCATCTTCTCGGGGACCCACCTCACAAACTCAATGATCTTGTCAAGAAGGCATGTTGCACTTGGTTGTCAATATGAATCTGTTTTAAATAACTTTTTATGGAGAGAGATTTCTAAAAACAAAATCACATTCTCAGGTCTTTGATGCTTTGTTATTAATTGCTTTGGTGTAATAATATAAAAGATGACTATACTAATCACTGACTAAACATGAAGAATAACCATACAAGTTGTCATTCAAGGAAACAGCATATTGTGATCCACTGATGTTAAGTTCACGGAGGTAAAAAGCAGATTTTCTCCCCTTTATACTTAGCTTCTTGCAGTAAAGACATCTGAAAAAAAATCTTAAATGGGTTCTGCTGAAGCTGATTTTCCTATAAGGTGCATAAATGTTGTTCCAAAGGCAAAAAGGGGTTGTTTTTAGCAAGCTTGGAACTTGCTTCAGCGAAGTCATTGATGCATAAACACTTTTACTGAAGCAATAAACAGTAAAATAAATAAACCAAGATTTGCTATAGGATAATCAGCCAAGGCTTCAAACACTTTGTTTTTGAGACTGCCTTTACAATTGGAAGTTTAGGCCCTGGTAAAACAAGCAATTACATCCATCGTATTTGGCAGTATTCTCTTAAGTGAAAATTCTACACAAGTTAACAAATTATGTTGTGGTGATACTTGTGAGAGATTTTTAAGAGTAAAATAGTCCTGGTTTTGGTTTTCACACAAAGAGAATCAGAGCAGCTCATAAAAGAGTTTCTTAAAATACAGTAAAGAAACTGTTGGGTTCCATCTGTCAAGGTCACCTGCAGGCCCCAGGTCATATTGCCCAGGTGAAGATGACCACCTTGGGGCCTCTGTTGTATTCTGAGTTGGTGGTGATCTTTTATTCTGTCAAGAGCATTTCCTGGCCTCAGATCAAGGATTCAGGTAGAGCCAGTTTAGTCATGCTAGTAAGACAATTCATAAAGGATCAAAATAGTATTGTTCTGACAAGTATGTATATCCAATGACACTTCCTGCCTGATTCCCACAATTGAAACCAGGTTCAGACTAGGAGTGTGGATGAATGCAATTTCCAGGATTCGATTTGATTCAAACGGAATATCCAAATATTTTATTTGATTCAAATCTTTAAAATTCGAATTTAACAAAATTCAAATTGAATTAAGTAAATCCAAATCTATTCGTTCAAATTTTTTATTTGAATTTGCCCTTAGGAATGTTGCTGACATTCGTATGTGCCCGTGTGCATTCTTACGCATCCCGTACACGTCTGTATGCATCCGTACACATCTGTGTGCATCCTGTAGTTATTCTGTATGCAACCCATTTTCATCCCGTATGGAATACATACAAATGCGTACAGATGTGGGAAAGATGTGTACATATGTGCAAGTACGCACTGTGTATGACCCATGCAAATGTCCAGATAATTTGAACAAATAGATCCAAAATTTGAAATTTGTTTGAAATTTTAGATTTGAATTTATGGACATTTGATTCGAATTTGAATGTTGAAATTTGGACAAATTCGATTGAATTTTGAATACCTTTGAATATTCATGCAGATCCCTAGTTCAGACTGCAATGACCTTGAGTTCCCATTACACTCTGGTAGTTCCTAGCACAGTGTCAGCAGCACTTACGGAATTCATCAACAATGCAGGGGAAAGACAGCAATTAGTTTGAAAGGACCCACATAACAGTAGTCCGGTTTTGTTGAGGGCCATGGATACTTGAAGTGGCAGATGGAAAGAAAATGCATGTTCCCAAAAAGGTATGTAAGTGCAGGAAGATGGGATTTGTCAACCAAAGTGTTACAGGCAGTCTTGGCTAACACAAGGGCAGGCGCATTGTACCATTCTGTTTCAGCAAAAGCAACCTAGACACTGACAGACAGAGCACTAATCTTCTGGGTTCAGAACCAATGGAGGCAACACATTGAGATCAGTACCCTAATCAGCTGTACAAGAGGATACCTGTAATGAGGAATAAAACAAGTTATTATACGCAAGCTCAGCTAAAACTCAGCCAGTTTGGTCTAGTGGTTAGGGAGCCAGACTTTTATCTGGGAATACTGGGTTTGATTAAGCACTCCTTCATGAAGCCAGCTGGGTGACTTTGGGTGAGTCACAGCTCTCTTCTGAGCTCTCACAGCCCCACCCACCTCAAAGGTTGTTCTGTCGTGGGGAGAAGAATAGAAAACTTTGTCAGTTGCCTTGAGTCCCCTTAAGTGGGTGAGAAAAGCGGGATAGAAAAGTCAACTCTTTTTCTAAAAGTAAATAAGAAGACCAGTCATTCTGTTAGAAATTAGTAGGTACAATTCTAGAGTTTGGTTGACATGTTTGGTGGCACTATCCCTCTGACTAGAGGGAAAGACTAGATCCATGTTTGGCATGGAGAGAAAAGCCCTCTAGAACGTAGCAAGTCATTACCCCTCTGTTAGATATGGCATGTTTAGGTATGCCATGGAGTTTAAAAGCATGTTCCAGGAAGAGTTTAGTGATATTGGGGGATGGATGGATTAATGGATTAATGGACTGACAATAGTATCTACTTCAAATGAATAAAATGAGTCATACTGTATAGGAGAAATGACCCACAGTGGTCCAAATGGGAAAGTACCTACACAAAGGTGGGAGATCTTCTATAATGAAGTTCATAGAGAGTACCTAGACAAAGGTGGGAGATCTTCTATAATGAATTTCAACCCTTAGGGTATTTGTAATATTCAGAGCCACAGCTATACACAGTAGCCTAGAGAAAGATACTGTGGTTTACTAGAGAGAGCATCTATCAAGTAGCTTTTCTGTCCCTTGATGTATTTGAGAGTAAAGTCAAAGAACTCAGTCCAGTAGAGTTGGCAAACGGAAAAGCTTATGTGGAATTGACAAGGCTTGCAAGTTTTTATGTTCAGTCTAGGCCTCACAGAGTTGTCGTAAGCCATCCAAGTACTACCTTCAGCAGGCCAGGAAATATTTGGCAAAAGGAAGTTCACAATTCCACACCTGGTAATTCCATTCTGCAGGTGTTTACTGCTGGAAAACAAAAGGACAGGAGCAAAGATGTCTGATTTTTTTATGTCTGTCTGTCTCTCTCTCTCTCACACATACACACACACACAGACACACCATTGTCAACATCACAATTGACTACAAATAGTTGTACTGAGTCTGGATATTTCCGAATGCTATCTCCGATGAACAGTGCTTTTATATTTTTGAAAGCAGTCTGACCGCCTACTATCCAGGTAAACTTTGGAAAATGGAACCATTTGCACTTTTCTGCCTTAGAGGTTTTGCTGCTGTTGAGTAGCCAGGTGAGGGAGGCAACAAAGTCAGCAAATCTGGGAATGAATTTCCAAGAAAAGTTTGCAAAGCCTAGGAAAGTTTGTAAATTGCAGTGTGTGTATGTGTGTGTGGGGAATCCCTGTCAAGCATAGCAGCCACCTTATTAGGGTCCATTTACGGGCGTGATTGGAAATGGAGTAGCGCAAGAAATACAGTTTTGAAAGATGGAACTGATATTTTGACTGCTTGGCATAGAACTTGCATTCTCTGAATCTGTTTAGTACTGCCTTTATATGATGGGCATGAGAGGCCATATCTGTGTCTGTCATGACTAAAGATGTAATTAATGAAATCTTGGAAGATTGTTGGATCAGGTTTCGAAGTCTTTGTGAAATTCATTTAAGAATGTTCATTTTATTTTACTCATGTGTTACGTTTTATAGATGCTGAGACTCACCCCAGGGCTGTTTGGTGAAGCGCGGGATATAAATAAATAGTAAATAAATAAAGTTAATTGGATGTATTTGATACAATTTGTCAACAAAGGCATAAATTCATAAATAGTGAATGCAGATGGGGTTGGAAGATATCTGTGATATCGTGGCCTGTTCAATACCAGGTAGATAAGGAAAAAGAAAGAATGAGATTAAAGAGAAAAGGAAAGAAAGGCTTTGTCCTCAATATCCATGCCAACGATGCTAAAGTGAATAATGTATTGCCCCAGGAACAAGAATTCTACAGATATGTTTTTTGTTAACGTGCCATGACAATCATGCCTGCTCTTCTGATCTCTGAAGTGAGTTCTCAGCTTGTTTCAAAATGCAATAACACGGTTTCCTTTTTTTTCTACCTGGAGGGAGGAAGGCAAGAAAGAAGATTGGCACAGGTGAGATTCTGTCGTTTCCTCTCTGATTAATGCCAAATACAGAAAGCTGCTGACTACAAAGGATTTATTATGTGGTGCCGTACCTCGAGTCAAGCCAGTTCAAAGAAGTGATTTGGTAAATAAAGAGATCTGTTCCTCTGAGGGCAAATGCTAGCCAACATCTTGGGTTCTCAGTGTTGTTGCTGTAAAAGGTGAAACTGGAAGCATCTAACCAATATGCTGCTTTAATTAACTTCTCTCTATGTGTGTGCATTTTGTGTGTGTGTGAGAGAGAGCGACTGACTGACAGAGGGAAAGAGAGAGAGGGAGAGGGAGGGAGATCATCAGGCAGCTTAAGGAGCCTGATTTCGCAGGAATGTCCTTTTATGAGATTGGTAATGCTTTGGATTGATCTGTCAGGATGCTGTGAGACTTTCCCACTACACACATTTGCAAGTAGAACGGCTTCAGTTGACTTAGCTAACAGGGTGTGAGTGCTGCTACTCCGATGTTCTGAAGTTGTTATTTTGCATGAATTTAATTTTAACAAGAACGTCTGCAGGTTTACTCAAGGAAATCATGTGTTATTTCAGTATGCTTTTCATGCATTATAAGCCTGAAATAAATAAAATTACCATCACCCTAGAGGACTAAGTTCAGCTATAGAGAGAGAGCGCCAAATTACAATAAAGACTCGAAGTCTTTATCAGACAGTCCACAGTTCAATGTAGTTAGGTTCAGAATTGTTAGCGGAATTTACCTTTTGCACTGTTCTCTAGCAAAATGGGAATCAGGAGTCATAAGCGATTGTGATGCAACTGAAAATGATAACACGTCCATTTTGATAGTGTCCTTTTTCACTGACTGGCAGCACGAGGTGATACTTGTGGCCCATTCAGGTTGGACAGATAGTTCAGCTCCTCCAGCATGGCATTTCCATGCATGCCATCGCAAGAGCCTGGAGCAGTTTCCAGGATGCGGGCCATTACATGAGGAGAACTGGACAGGGCCGTAGAAGGGCATCAACACAGCATCAGGACCAGTGTCTGCTTCTTTGTGAAAAGGGGAAGAGGAAGAACACTTCCAGAGTCCTACAAAACTGCCTCCAGGGAGCTATTGGTGTGCATGTTTCTAACCAAACTGTCAGAAACACTCCATGAGAGTGGCCCGAGGGCCTGGGATCGAACCAGGCATTCTGCACCTACACACACCACTGACCAATCACAGGTTGCAGCGCGCACAGGCACACAACGCCGCAGACCAAACTAGCAAACCCCGCCCCTGGGCTTGCCAGTCCGGTCTCTGGTGGCGAGCAGGCAAGTTGCGTGCACACATCCGGGGGGGAGGCGCATGACCCTGATCGGGTTGGCTACAGCCCGCAGGACCCCAGGGACGGGACGGAACCAGACTGCCAGCCAGTGGACCAACATGGCCAAATGGCAGCAGGCCTGGGAGGGGGGGTCCTGCCCCCACACCAGCCTTTTCGGGCTAGGAGACATGGGGTGGATTCCCCATTCACACCTAGGCAGGTAAGGGATGTGCATGAATGTGTCCTTACCTGCCTAGGTGGGAATGGGGAAGCTGTCCCTGTGTGTCCTAGCCTTACTGCACTACAGCCGTTAATTTTCCTGCACTTTTCTCCCCCCCCCCCCACTTTACACCTGCAGGCAGGGGGGCAGTTGCTGCCTTGCTTTTATATCATTGCTATTGAAGCCTTCTGCTGTGTTTTCAATAAAGTTTAATTTTCCATTTTTTTCAGAGAACGTTGATCATGTTGCTTTCCTGTTATCTTGTCGCTCCAGCTAATTTTCCATTATTAAAACTAACTTTGGCTATAAACGATCCAATTAGAGTCCTCATGCCTGGGTTTGAGCTAATTTTCCCCCAAATTAATTGCTCAGAGCGTGGCTTCTAAAACCCTGGCAGGCCTGCAATCCTTCTGAGAGACCTTATTTTATTTAATGATTTACTTCATTTCTATAGCCACCTTATAATGAAAGACTCTCTGGGCGTCTCCCAATAGAAATATGCCAAAATACATCAAAAAATCCCATCTGTATATATAAAAAGAATGTAATAAAAATGTGTTATTAAAAATAAAACAGTCAATTAAAATAACAACAGCTAGGCAAAGAGAACATGAAGAAATGGTGCTGCTTTTTCTGTTCGCCTCCAATCATTTCTTATATGTGTCTCGTGAAGGGAACGGCAGTGGGAAACAAACCCCACTGCAGCACCAACAGAGATCGTCTTCTCTCAACCTCAGCCGAAGCAGCCTTAGTGTGCTTCCACACCTGCCGCCAAGAAACGGATGTAAGAAAATCCGTTTCCCGAGGATCCGTTTTCCAGAGGATCTGTCCGAAATAGGGATGCATCCGAGGAGGCTCCTTGCATCCACACACACATGGGGAGGATGGATCAGGCCGGATGGATCCCCTGGGTGCTGTGCGGAGGCTGCAGCACCCATTCCAAAGGGCATCCAGCCTCCCATGCTGCCAACACCGCCCCAAGAGCCGTGGGACTGGAGCATGCAGCTGCCAGTCACTGCGCATTTCCACCAGTGCGCAGCGTGCGGGGGAAGGGTGGAAGGAGGCAGACCGGCCTCCTTCTGTCCTTCTCAAGATGGTGGCCACTGGCACATCCAGCCGCTCGCCTCTCCGTGTGCGGAAGTGTCCTGCTTCCGAACAGATCAAGGCAAGGGGCCGGATGGAAGACCTAATTTTCGAGGTCTTCCCCGACGCCGGATCTTTCGGCAGTGAGACCCCCTTAAGAATGGGTCTCGTGTGCCAGAGTGTGGAAGCGGCTGCCACAAAGGGTTCCGGATCTGGCCTCCAGTGCGGAAGGTAAGTTTTCTATGGGTGCTTCCGCACAGGCCCTTTAACACCCATTAAGCACACATTCCAATGTGCGCCTCCGCACACGGGTTGCTAAGTAGGACACTTCCGGTGAGAGGTGTCCGCACAGCGAGCCCGTTTTTAATGCGGATTTCGGTGGCAAAACCGGTTTGCTGCCGGAGTGTCCGCATTAGCGGAGGCTAAATAGCACACTTCCGGTGGGTGCGTCTGCACCTATCCGGACTTAATGTGTGCTTAAAGGGTGCTTCTAGCACACCACATATCTAGTGGTTTTGTGCTATGAATCCGCATCCGTTTTGGATGCGGCCGCACAGCGCAAGTGTGCTAAACCTGGGCCCTCCCCTGGCTCGCCATGATTGGCTCCCCGGAGCCAGGCCTGGTGAGCCAGGGGGCGCCTAACTTTCAGCTCGCCCTCACCCCAGAAGCAGCAGATCGCCGCTTCTGGAGCCAGGGCAAGCTTCCCTAAAGCACACCCTAGCCCACCCTGGGGGGAGCGCGGCAGTTCTCCTCCTTACCTCTTCAGCGTCTCCCTGAAACTGAAAGCAGGCGCCCAGGATGCAGTGCGCCTGCGTCCTGCGCGCAGCCTTATTGGCCGGTGCGCAAGTCAGGGCAGCGCGCCTGTGCAGAACGGCTCCTGAGGGCAGGGGCTGCCAGGCGCAGCCCCGGCCACTCAGGTGGCATGCAGGACGCAGGCGCGCTGCATCCTGTGGGCCTGCTTTCAGTTTCGGGGAGATGCCGAAGAGGTAAGGAGGGGAACTGCCACGCTCCCCCCAGGGTGGGCTAGGGCGGGCTTTTGGGAGGGCCCTCCATCCCGGATCGGAGACAGGTGCCGTGCATCTGCACAGCACCCGCCTCCAATCCGGATCAGCGCCGTGTGTGCGGAGGCACAGGCGCGGGGTAGATCCGCATCTCTTGGATGCGGATCTACCCCGTAAAACCAGATCTACCGTGCACCCGGAGCTATTAAAACCGTTTCCCCTGGGAGCCGGTTTTAATAAATCCGGGTGCCGGAGATCCTGTTTTATTTGCCCCTGTGCGGAAGCACCCTATGTGTCTTTAATGTGTCTTTAATGTATTGTTAATGTGTTCTTACGGCCAGTGTGGAAGCACCCATAGTTCTCATACAAGCTTGGGGGTGAGTATGAAATGACACTGACATAGCAGTCTCACAACCCTGTTATATTGTTTTGTACAGCAAAACTAAAGTGGTTTAAAAGCTGCTTATAAGTGGTTTCATCTGCATTCTAGTGTTTCAATCCACATGAAATGCTAGAAAATCCACTTCTAAAATGCCTTCTCGTGTTTTTCGTACAGATTAGAGGTGGAATGGGAACACTAGTGTCCGTATGCAACCAATTCTCACTCAGTTTTGAGCTCCTTCTTTTTTTAAAAAATGTGCAGATGCAGCATTACTTACTCAAATAAATATAATTTAGAAGATGGTATGAAAATGTATTTTTAAAACCAGATGTGAATGGCAGTTATACAAGGAATCTGGATTGGACGAGGTAAATAAAAGCATGAGACTTGTGCTTAGACCAGACTCCATCTTTCTAACCCCCACTTTGATCTGCTGACTCTATGCAGAACTCGTTGACACACTAAAAACGTATCTTTCTCTAGCTGTTTTGTGGCACAGAGCGACTTAATCCCTTCAGTTTGTGACAGGAAGACATCACTTGTCCATCCTTTGGGTGAGAGAGCTGCAAGATTAAAATGCAAATGTGGCCAGCCAAGTAGAATAGTGGATTCAGTCGCTGCATGGAATTCACCTGTCCTGGGAAGCCAGAATGTTTAAATATCTTTTGTTTACCTGTTACCCTCCAGACATCAGTGTTCCTTGTGATGTTGCCAGGGTGCACCAGAAGATATTTGTGTATGTTGTGTGAGTACATTCCTGTTTCTAAGAAGACCACTGCCAAAATCTCTATTGAATCAAAGGAAGAGATCGGAGCTGTCTCTTCCGCTTAGAGACTTCAATAGCTTCATTCAGACAGCACTTACTTAATCTGCATTATTTAGGTAATCCAGAATAAAGCATGGATAATCTGGAATAATCGTGCCTGGATGTGCTTTACTCTGGATTATCCAAATAATGCAGATTAAGTGAGTACTGGCTGGATGAAGCTAGATTGCTATGATCCAGAGCTTCCATCTAGGGATGTGCGCAAGTTTTGCATTAAATTCACAACAAATCGAGTGTAAGAAAAATTTTATTCGCTTGAATAGATCCCCTTTTATTGTGATAGCATTCTATTTAATAGGAAAGTATTTGTACGAGTTCATACAAATATCGGCTGTGATTCGTATCCGATACTTATCCAAACGTATCCACTCTGAAAGCGTCAAATCTGCCCTGAATCTGCTCTCAGTCCATGTCAAATGCACTCTGGATCCACTGCAGATGTGACTGGCACTGCTGTAGCATTCAATTCATATACGAATGCCCAAATTTGTACAAATATCGAATGTTACAAATATTCATACATATCTCTACTACCATCCTTGAATTGCCTGGCTCTAGTGGCATACAATTTACACTTACAGTTGACATGAGACATCATGAACTGCTGATTAGACATCAGCCATTCATAATGTTTCACTTCAACAGTTATCCAAGGAGACATTTACAGCCAATTATTCCTGAGATTTCTGGGTCCTCTGCCTCTGCTGAACCTACGTAGAATGATGGGAACTTAATTTGAATCAAACCTCTGGTCTTGAGCCAATCATCCATGTGAATGTACATGTGTATAGGTTTGGCAGCATTGTCCTATTTTTTCACACTATGAAGACCATATCTGATGAAGAGAAGACCCAAAGAAAAGTATAAAATCTTCCTTTCTTTGGCATTCTTTCCTTTTCCTCCACTTGACTTTACTCCCCCCTGCTTTTATGTGCTCTGCTACTCAAATATTAAACACCCAGTTCCTTTAATGAAAAGAGGGAGTGTAGCTTGACTGGGTCACCCAATTCATTTTGGGGACTGTGACTGATATTTGTGTGTGTAGCAATTGATAGGAAAGCTGAAGGGGGTGAATCTCAGGGGAAGAATTTGTTAGATTGAGGGTGCGTTCCCACTCATGCCAAAAAACGATTTCAAACCGATGTGAACTTCCTTTGTTCCCATTACCAATTTGATTCAGGTGCTTTTTGAGAAGTATATCGCTAAAAATCGCAATAAAAACCCACCTGTTTCCCCCCGTTTTTGCAGTTAAAACACTCTGCCTTTATTCCTTTGGGAACGCTACAGAAGTATTGGGGCAGATCCGTCATGAAATGGGTGGGATTTCTCCCTGCAGGACAGCCCCTTGCCAGATTATTAAAGTGCCAGGAAGCACTTCACACAACAGTTTCATTTTCAGCCACTTCACTGATAACAAGTAGCAATTCACCCACTCCACTTCACAATTTCATTTCCCACCCACACACAATGATAACAAAGTTACTACATGGCTGGCCAGGTGAGCAGGCAGGCAGCACTCTCGCCCTCTCTGCTGCTGCTTTTTCACTTCACCACAAAGCAAAAAGCTCTGCATGCTTTTGCAGCTAAGGTGGCAGCAGCCGGCTCACTTACTCGCTGCATCCAGGGAACCTGCCTGATTAGTATTCCACCCAGCAGAGCTCATGCTCCCTAGCTGCTTTCCTCTCTTCTTTTCCTTTCCTTCCCACTCGTTTGCCCGCCCCTCGTGCCTCATTTAGTTGTCCTCCTTCAAGCCGCCACCACCAGTGTGAGGCTGGACAACCACAGTAGGCTGTCATTGCACATCACATTGCATGTGGCAAGTGTCTAATTACAAGGGAGTGTGAAATGCAGGAATTATCTGTGTGTGTGTCTGTGAGGCTGGGGGTGGGTGGCAGTTGCTTGGGTTGTTTGGGTTGTGTTTGTTGACAAGCAGGACTCCTCTTATGTTCTTATGATTTTGTGCAACATGTAAAATGGCACTTAGTCTGGGGAATCAAACAGTGGCAGCAAAAGCAGGAGGGAGGGGAGGCTGGGATTTCCCACCATTGGCCACGTCATGGGATCAAACCCAATCGGGAGAGAGGGATGGGCAAAGGGTGGGGAGGAAAAAGAATCACTTTCCCCAATCCGTTTTTTGGAAGTGTTTGAAGTGTTTTCTGTGTGGGGACACAATTCAGGGTTGACTGTGATTGCCAGATGCGCGTTTGCAACAGATTTTGTTGTTTCATTTTTACATCCATTTTAAACAGCTCAGGTGGGAACACGCCCTGAGGGGCTTTGGCCTACAGCACCACCCAGCTCTTTAACTCAGTTCTACAGAGACCCTTAACTTTTTCCAGTAATCTGCCTTCCCTCCTCTAATGGGCTGCAAAATCCCCTATGGCTACGTCTACACCAAAGTTTTAATCCAGTTTCAGTCCACTTTCAGAGTGAGAGAAGTGTCAAGCTATTTTCTTTCGGTATTACCCAATTCAGAAAACCCACTTTTGGGTTAGATAAAGTGGAAAGAAAATGGCCAGTCATTTTGCCAGGGTGTTCTTTCACTCTGAAAGTGGACTGAAGCTGGATTAAAATGTAGGTTTGAACCTAACAGTTTCTATAGCTTGGCTGACTGCTATTCTGTTTCTTTGCATTTCATCTTACTTTAAATTAAGCTCAGTCGAATTATTTTCCTCTTCCTGAGAACTGCATCATCAACCTACCAAACTTTTAGTCTTTAAAACATCCTGTTCATGGGGACACTGCTAGATATCAATCAATCAATCAATCAATCAATCAATCAATCAATCAATCAATCAATCAAGAACAAACCCTCCCTGCTAACCTATTCTGCCATATATATTATTTTCACTGTGTTGAGCAATGAAAAATGAAACTGCATTCTTAGAAATATTATGGCAAAATGGGAAGGCAAATATACTAGAATCAGTTTTCTTGTAAAAAAAAGCCTATCATCTTGGAAATCTCTATTATATTTATTTAAATATTATATTTATTTAAAATGCAAGGCAATCAAGTTCTCTGGCAGTTGTTCATACAATGTATTCTTTTCTGTGGAACAGTGGTATATATAGATCCAAAATATGCTACTCGTAAAATTTAGCATGTTTTCATGCATTGGAATTAATTCCACCCTCTGAAACAAGCAATCTGCAATTAGAACCATGTGCCCTAAAAATAGCAGGTTAGAGTAAAAACTAACAAATTAGCTGGAACAAATCTGTAGAGACAAGATTCCCGGAGTCCTCTCGGAGTTTTTAATGCTAACAGCAGCAAGATTATGTACGTGAGCAGGGACAGAAATTTAAAAATAGTATTAAAAATAAACGGTTTTACCCTCTGAAGTTTATTTACTTCATTTCATGCTGAAGATACAAATGGGATATCATCAGCATGCTCCTCCCACCCTCTCCACTTTCTTAGTCAAAGCAATGCAGTGATGTTTTAAGAGCAATTATAGATGAAGAAAAGGCCATCTGAGGTACTGGAAGCGCTGTACTCGCTGTAGAGGCAAAAGACACGTCAATCACAAAGCCAAAAACTACTGGCCTCCCAGTTCCACAGCTGCAAGGTTTCTATCCATGCTGATTTAGAGTGCTTCCACAGTTGCCACTGAAAAACGGATCTAAGTAGATCTGTTTTTCGGCGAGCAGTCCTCCAGAGGATCCATCCTAAATAGAGACAGATCCTCAGAGGCCCTGCACATCTGCACACGTACAGGGAGGCCGGATCGGCCGGCTGGATCGCCTGCATTCTTTGAAAAGTCCGCTGGATTCCTGTGCCTAACCTCTGGAGCCGTGGGACTGGATCAAGCAGCTGCCAGTCACCATGTGTTTCCGGCGGTGTGTGGCGCACGAGGGGCTTCTGAGGCAGGCTGTCCTGCTTCCGCCCCTCCCAACATGGCAGCCACTGGGACATCTGTCCCTTCGCCTGGCCATGTGTGGAAGCGTCCTGCTTCCACATGGATCCAGGCGAAGGGACAGATTGAAGACCTCATTTTTGAGGTCTTCAATTTAAGCCAGTTTTCGGCGGTGAGACCCATTTTAGAAATGGATCTCGCACGCCAAAATGCAGAATTGGCTGTCAGGAATGGTTGCTAATCTGGTCTCCAGTGTGGAAGGTAAGTAGGTAAGGGTTTAAAATGGGTCTTAACTGGGTGGTTAAACCGGTTTAACCAGAAATGGCCCTGCAAGTCAGCAATTAGTGATCCAACAGTAAACCAGGATATGGAGAAAGTACCTTTGCCTTCTCCTCCTCCTGTCATTCTGCATGGTGATGGAAGAACTGAATTGGGTCACATTCTGCCTTAAGAGTTGCTCCACAGAACTTAAATATGGCTGAACACCTGCATGGGTGTGTTGCACATTTTTGGTTGTGGGAGGGCCTGTTTGCCTGCATGCCCTGGGAGTGCTTGAGAAGCACTCTTAATTATCAGAGTACACAATAATAGTTAAGTATGAAGGCAAGGAGTGTTGGCATTTTAAGGGCCTTCAAGAAGAAGGAGAAGGAGAAGAGGGAGAAGGAGAAGGAGAAGGAGAAGGAGAAGGAGAAGGAGAAGGAGAAGAGGAGTTGGCTTTTCTACCCCGCTTTTCTCACCCATTTAAGGGGACTCAAAGCGGCTGGCTAAGCTTTCTATCCTTCTCCCCACAACTAACACCCTGTGAGGTAGGTGGGGCTGTGAGAGCTAAAGGAGAACTGTAACTAGCCCAAGGTCGCCTAGCTGGCTTCATGGAGGAGTGCAGAATCAAACCCAGTATTCTCAGCTAAGAGTCTGGCTCCCTAACCACAAGACCGAACTGGCTGAAGAGCAGGATAAATTAACAATCTAAATCAGCTATGATGCTGATGAACTTGGAGGCTGCATGATGGATCAGGTCCAGAACTCTGCACATTGCGCTGGTGGTAGGAGAAAGATTGCACAATGGGGGCTCCTCATCATGTTGTTATTAAAATGTGGGATGAGAATCTTACTTATTTTATAGCTTCCACTTAAGTGCATTCATTTTAGGACTCCTTCACAGTTGGGCAGTCTTAGTTCATTAGTCATAAGAGCCTTTGATAATGAATCAGTTAACCAATCAATTGCAGTGCTGTCCAGATGAGGGAATATAGCAACACTGCGGCTGTGCTATGGTGGGAGTGCCACATAAATCCGTGGCAAAACCCACCCGCCCCTGCATTTACTTATCTTCTGGATGAAGCTGGCATAATCACTCTGGCCATCATGCATGTGTGGAGGCCAAAACAGGTAGTCACGTTTGCATGGTAGTGGTGGCATGCTGATCAAATACCCAGATGTGCGTGCCACTAAAATATGCAAAACACTGGGACTGTCAGGCTAGCAAGCAATAATGCTGTAGGGACAGCTTTCCACATTGGCACTCCCTAGCGCAGTGATGGCGAACCTTTTGAGCTTGGTGTGTCAAAATTCACAAGAAAACCTAGCTTAACTTGGGTGCTGTGTCACTTCCAGAAATATCCATAATTTTGTGATATTTGTAGCTCTAGTAAGAAAGTTATATTTTTGATATATGTAATTTATTAAAAGCAAAAATGAATAATTCTTTACATTTGCTAAATCTTAAAATTGAAAGTTGGTATTTTGTACACTTCAAGAACAAGCAAGCACTACATGCCCAGGTGCCAGGGTGACCAGGTGTGTCACCTAAAAGGGCTTGGCGTGTCACCTGTGACACGCGTGTCATAGGTTGGCCATCACCGCCCTAGCGGAATATCCAAGTGCCCTCTGGAGGCAGCCTAGATCTTTACACCTTTAATCTTTACATCTTTACACTTTAAACCTTCAACCCATCTTCAGCTCTGACTGCTCTCACCTTTTCATTTCTATCCATCTTATTTGTGGACTTTCCATTCAGGAAGGTCCAAATGGAAGGTGGGAAGTCCACAAATAAACTGGATAGAAATGAGAAAGTGTGACCAGTCAGGGCTGAAGATGGACTGAAGAAGGACTAATGTGAAGGTGTAACCATGGCCCAAAGCAACTGTTATTAAAGAGAAAATCAAGTATCTGTCTTTGGTGATGCAGGCATCTTAGAAAAGTAGTTCTCATTTGCATCTAGGTGAAAACATCTCTTTAAAGTTTCTGCTGCTCTCTGAATTGCAGCATCATTTGATTTTTAGGCACCTACAGAAAACACTTGTTTTCATCCAGGTCTTCCCAGTGTGAATGATTTTTCCTCTGTTCCCCTCACTTTTTAAATAATATTTAATTATGTACTTTGATTATTTTATTTATTTTTATTGTGAAATGCACTGAGGTTTTAGGAAGCGCCATAAAAGTATTTTAAATTAACAAATAATACTTCTGCCCTCATTTATCTTGATCAATTTCCATATAACTTCCCAAGAGAAGAAAACAAAGTACGCATAACCAAAGAAAGAAATCAAACAATGAAACAAAATTTACCACATGCCAGCTTGGTAACTGGCAGTCAAATGCCAGACTGGGTCCAAAGAGGTCACTTTTAAATTTTATGGAAATTATATGAGCTTCAGTGCTGAGCAGAAGTTAATTTTTCTTGGTTTTACATCAGTGTTTATGTATGGCTGGGCAAGGGAGGGGGGGAAACAGGACAATTTCCTTCCTTCCTTCCTTCCTTCCTTCCTTCCTTCCTTCCTTCCTTCCTTCCATCCATCCATCCATCCATCCATCCATCCATCCATAAGAACATAAGAGAGGCCCTGCTGGATCAGGCCACAGCCCATCTAGTCCAGCATCCTGTCGCACACAGTGGCCCGCCAAATGCTCATGGGCATCTCAAACAGAGACATGGACAAACCTTTTCCTGCTCTTGAATCCCAGCAAATGGCATTAGAAGCATCTTACTTCTGCCCACCCCCCCAGCCTGAAAGATATACCTAGACATTCATTCTAGTAGCTGTTGATACATCTGTCATCCATAAATTTGTCTAACCCTACGTTGAAGCGACCTAGACTAGTCGCTGTCACCACCTCTTCTGGCAGCACACTGCATAAACGGATGACCCTCTGGGTGAAGAAATACTTCCCCTTGTTGGATCTGGTATTTATGCACAGCATTGCATTAAAGAAATCTCAAAGTGGTTTACAAATGCATTAAAAACAAACAAGCCAGTACATAAACACAAGACTATAGTTTAGGATGTGTATTCTGTTAAAATCAGAGATGACAGGCAGGTACCAAGGGAAGACTAGACACAACAATGGTGATTCTCTTAAGTTGTACAAAATTAACACATTAAAAGGCAGTAGACCATGCCGTTCAAGGCGATAAACTGATGGAAGGGAGAAGGGTCAAAGCCTGGATGCAGCTTCAAAAGAAACCAAAACCCATTCTAGAAGTTAAAAAGTAGAGGAAGTGACTGAAAAGCTACTTGGGCTGCATCCAGACAAGATGTAAAACCTGGGATTATCCTGGGGCTATGCTGGGATTGCCACATGTGTGTGTAGCAATCCCAGCATTGCCCTTGGATAATGGGGTGATATTCTGCATTAATGTTATCATGAGAAAATCAACTCCCAAGCCATAATTTACAGAGACAGTGAACGGACTTACCTAGCCTGGATACCGGATTCCTGTTTGTGCAATCAGCCATCTTAAGGAAGGCCACTGTACATGTCCAGGACCAAACCAGGCCTAAAATGGTGGCTGTGCATGAAATACCCAGATGTACGTGTCACTCCATCACAGGCGCAAATGTTCAGACAGGTGTCTGTGTCCTGGTGCCTGGGCAAAAGGTGATTATTCCAGAAGTGCTTTATTCCAGAATATTACTAATTAGCAATATATTGAAGTGCTATCTAGAGGTGGATGAGTTTAGGCAGTTAATATGATTTGTGCACAGCCAACGCAAGCACTCAGGCTAAGGGGCCATTTTGAGCATTTCCCCCTCAGCCCTACTGTTCTGTGCTTCAGAACACCCTGCTAGCCTCTGCTACCATAGCGTTTATTTTTCTCAGCTGCCACTGCCCCTTCTTTCGTGGGTGCAAGGGTTCCTAGTTATACCTGAGTCCATTCAAGTGACCTTCACTGGGGAAAGTGCAGAAAACTAGTGAATTTCAACCCTCTTCAGCCACATTCTGAAGCCCCTGCCAGCTTTGAATTGCAATCCCCTGCCTCTTCCCTATCAGCAAGAACTGCTAGGATTTCCTCTGGGAACACAGTAGTGTGTTGAAATTTATCTCCCTCATTCTCCATGGGGACAAAGTTCTGTCAGGACTTCCACCCAGTTTGCTGCCTCTACCTCCCACCAATACTGTAGCAAGCATTCTGGGGTCTGCCACTAGTGTGGCTGGGATGGCTGGCTACCCAGTCTCTCAGATGTAGTGCAATGCATACCATTACCCTGCAGGGGGCCCTAGTGAACCTACATGTTTTTCTCTACATGCATTGCTTTGCTATTTAGATAGAAACCCCCTTTTACAAGGAATATATTTGCATTTTATACATTTTGCGAGGAATGAACACTGTGATGACGAAACCAGTGGATGACATAAAATAATTCAGATAATTATCATTACTGAAATGATGCATGAGTAACAAAGATATATTTAACAGCAAAGCACTGGTACCTAACTGAAATAAATCCACTCGTAATTCCTTCCCTTTTGTTTGTATTTTGTAAATCTTGTATTCAGTAGAGTAACACAAATCTTTCTCAATTCATTTTTATGAGAACACTTAAGCTTTTTAGCAGATGGGGCATTTTAAATTCTCATTAACTTCATTCATTACAGATTAACAAGTTAATTAACAGTGCAATCTAGAGACATGCATAAATGTGAAAAGGCCAGTACAGTTCATAATGAATCCGAACTGTCTACAGGTTAATCAAACCGTTTGACCTAGAAATGGCTGGCCTGGAGCAGTTTGAGAGAGAGAGAGAAAAAAACTTTGTATATGTGGACTTTCTCCATTGCACCTCTTATACCCCCAGCACATTCCATGCTTCCCCTAATATGTGCTTGTAGCCTTGCATGATTCTGCCATGCGTCTTTTTCTAGGTAGGCCATTGCTGAGCTGCAGATACCAGCCACAAGGGTTGTGTTTGTTTGTTTGTTTTTTTGCCAGCTGACCAGCACACTTTTGACGCCTACTAGGCCTTCCAGAAGCAGAAAGCCATGAGACCTCCCAGCATGTCTTGTGTGCCACTATTTCTGATAAGACTTCATGACCAGTCATGTTCAAGGCCTTCTTGGGGAGCATGCTTGGTCTGTCAGGAGGACCCATGACCTTCTGCTTCTGGAAGGCCTAGCAGGCTTAGAGGTGTGCAGATCTGTTGGGGAAAAGCTACACAGTTTGTGGCTGTGGGCCAGCATTGGTCAGTTGGAAATGGAGGTAGCAACTGAGCATTGACACAATGGAAAGAATCTGGGGCTTGTCTGAAGGAGGCCTCGTCCAATGAAAAAGAGTGGGAGACTGGGATCATGACAGAGAGTGGCATGCAATTGAGGACAATCTGTTTGTGTTAAGGGGGACAGGAGTAGGGGTGTACAGGAAGGCAATTTTCAGATTCGATTCGATTTGAATATTCAGATATATAGGTTGTATTTAACACCACACAAATTAGGAAAAATCTACCAAAATATATCAACCAAATGTTGGAAACGCAAGAAAGAAGAAGGAACGTTCTACCATATGTGGTGGACATGCAAAAAAGCAAAAAAATACTGGGTACAAATTTATAATAGTATGAAATTAATATTAAAGAAACATTTTTTTATTTAAACCAGGATTGTTTTTGTTGGGTATAATAGATAACACTCTGGATAACATTAATGTATTGGTATCATATATGGTGACGGCAGCAAGATTACTATATGCACAAAAATGGAAGGAGAAGAAGATCAACATGGAATATGAATGGTTAATTAAAATGGTCGACCTGGCAGAAATGGACAAATTGACGAACTTGTTAAATGACAGAACAATAGATAAATTCTTAGAAGATTAGCACCCTTTTATTAACTATCTACGCGAACTACAAGTGCCGACAGAAGGTTTTGACTAAAAACGAAGAAGGCAGTTGGAAAATGACAAGAACGACAAAAGAAGCAAAGGAACAAGCAATATCAAGAAGGGAAGTTGGAGAAATGGGGAAAGTCATACAGAATAATAAGGCAATATATATTATGAGAAGATACAATAAATTGTATGATAGATATTGTTTAATTGCTTTTTTTATGTCATATTGCTTTTAAAATCAATTTTTAACCAGACCGTATCCCTTGAATTTGTAGGAGGTTTCTTCACTACTGATACCATCAACCCTCCTTTGATTGCTCCAAACAGTTTCTAAATAGAACCAGTTTTGCACATTTCATATATAATCCTAACCCCAGACCTGCAGGATTGGGGAAGGCCTGGATGACATAGATCAGGAGAACTGCCGAAAGAGGATGAAAGCTACAGCAGTCCCCATTCTAGTTGCCAGCTGTGGATCAGAAGCCATAGCTAAGAGGCCTGGAGGAGGAGAACTTAAGACTCACCTCATCCAGATTCCATTTGAACCAGACCCGCCATATGGTGCTATGGGAAACCTGTGGCAGCGCGTTTTTGTTTTGTTCACTGGCTTAGGTCTTACACACAGGGAGACCATCATAGAAAGATCGAGGCAGCTGCACTTTGGTACTGTATTTTGTTATTGAAGCTCTCTAGCATGTACTGAGTGAGCCACTTATGTGATGAACTCTGGACTCAGAATAACTAGGAATTCATCAGCTCAATTCCCTGCCCTATTTATTTCTGTTAAGTAACATCAGCGAAGATCATGGTATTCTGACATAACTGCTTTGAAGATCGTGCTGCCCCCAGGGGGCAAAGGCGTCACACCAAGCACAACTGAGAGCAGGGCGTCATCGAGACGTTTATTCCTTTGCAGCTGATTGTGTAATAATCAATATTAATGAAAAGTCTCTTACAGCCGTTGAGTGTTAAAGCAACAACTGAACTGAAAAAAAAGAGAGGGAAAGAAGTGGAAATACCCCTCTTGATATGGATCTCGTACACCACCTGGTGGGGTGGGTAGAAGAAACCCTACAGATACTGCTTCCTTTTTATCTCTGCCCGCTCTTTGCCCTTCTTAGCAACGGACATGGGGAGGATTTTCAGAGAAAACTGAAAAAGCACCACTTCTCCCCACCCTGTATGTAGCTGGGGGGCTTGACATGATGCGACACTGTACCATCCCAATGGAGGGTTATTCTCATAGCCTCTGTCTAGCTGCAGTCTGTGAGGCTGTAAGTGAAGTCAATGTCTTATGTGCCCTTGTTATGTTGTTTTATTTTTTCCTAATTAATGTATTTGAACACGATTACAATCTCTAATGTTTACCCCATTCATAACCTTGTTGATTTCTGAGCAGATCTCCAGACAGAACCTTAAATTCTGTCTGGAAAGGGTAGAAAGTATTGAACTCCTGGTGAGGTTTTTGGTTCTATTTGATTTTACTTTATTTTGTTTTCTGTTTATATTTGTCAGAGGCTAATGCCACAGCTAAAGCTTTCTGGGGGCCTGTTTGCACTTAATAGTACAGAGACCTATAAGAATATAAGAGGAGCCTTGCTGGATCAGAACACACCCATCTAGTCCAGCATCCTGTCGCACATAGTAGCCCACCATGGGCATCTCAAGCAGAGACAAGGGCAAACCTTCTCCTGCTCTCAAATCTCAGCAAATGACCTTAGAAGCATCCTGCTTGTCCCCACAGCTTGAAAGATGTACTCAGGCATCCACTCTAGTAGCCATTGATACATCTGTCATCCATAAATTTGCCCAACCCTTCCTTAAAGCCACCTAGGCTACTTGCTGTTACCACCTCTTCTGGCAGCAAATTCCATAGACCGATGACCCTCTGAGTGAAGAAATACTTCCCCCTAAGACTATGAAGTCTTATAGATTCCCGAATGCTCTTGGGGAATTTCCAGACATTAGAGCCAGAGATTCTGGCAAAACCCACATAGATCAATGGAAGACACTGAAGGCTATTCACACAATCATTCCTTCTTAGATCCTGTGGAATTCAAGCTCCTCTTTGGTTTTCCAAGGCCCTTGGATGATGAAGCAGGTCAGGAGGCAGGTGGAATGCAAGTGGCCTGCTGCTCATCATGATGTTCAAGCACACATAAGAGTACATGATTGTGCCTACTGTGTGGCAGTGGAAGTTGTAAAGAAAGCTTACTTTGCAGCTTCCATTATGTCCTTAAGGCACTGTCCAGCAGAGCTTCCTAGAGTGGTGAAGAGGCTGCTGGCATCTGCCTCACTAAATCCAGGAATTGAGCCCACAGGAGCCTGCTGTAATAGTCTGCAAGGTCCTTTGAGGATAAAATTGCTCATTTTCATGCTGGTGTAATGCAGCTTTTGACAGTGTCTGATGAGATGACCATGGCATGGTCTTCTCAGATTTTGTGGGATTACTTTCAGTTTTTGAGTCCTGATGACGTTAATAAGAGGGCATGTTGTAGCTGTTTGGCCTACAACATGCCCTCTCAAACCCTTGCACATTCTGGCTTGGTAAACAAAGCCATGCGGGGACGGTTAGGTGGGTCCAGGGTGTCATGTAGGCTTCAATGTAGGTCCGAAACTAGTACTACCAGGTTGTTTGCTTCTTAAAAAGCTCTCCTTGGAGCTTGAAGTGTGTTCTGATTACCACCTACTATTGGAGCAAGGTGTTAGAAAGGGTGGTGGCTGTGCCACTACAGGCATTCTAGGTCTGGTTTTTGACCTTTTGTGGGAATGAAACAGAAGTGAATTTCTGTAGATCCTCCTTGATCTCCCAGTGGCCTTCGGTACTACTGATCATGGTACCGTACCTATTTGGATTGCATCCAGGAAATGGCAATGTGGGTGTGTGGGACACTTATTACAGCACTTCAGCTCCTACCTGCGGCATTAGGTGACTATAACTCTGTGTCCTGGAAATTCTACTTAACGTACAAATTAAGGCACTGGGGGTATTCAACAGGAATGTTGGAGCTAAGTGTAATCACTAGGCAAGTGATATTTCTTCATAACATCCCAATCAGGAGAAGCTGCAAATGTCTTGAACCAGTGCCCAGATGCAGTGATTAGCTGACTGAGGGCCCATAAATTTAAGTTGGACACTCTGTGGGTACGAAGTACCAAGGTTCAGGGATTGAAGCCTTTTCCTGCTGTCTGAGATGCTCCTGGAGTCATCTCTGTCCATGGAGCTCAAGTTATCTCTGTGACCAGAACTGCCTATCACCAACTTCGGCTAGTGTTCCATCTGCGTCCATATCTGGACAGGGATAGCTTGACCACTGTTGTCCATGCCATAGTAACCTTATGTTTGCACTGCCGTAATGAGGTCTATGTGGAACTATCCCTGTATCTGCACTATAAGCTGCAGATAAGCCAGGTTATTGAGTAGAGTGCCTATTTGGGCACATATCATACTTGTGTTTATTCCCAGTTAGCAACTTGGCCAGATTCAAGGCTCTATACCTTGACAACTCAGGACCACAGCTCCCTTATTATAAGAACTTAAATATAAGAACATAAGAAGACCCCTGCCGAATCAAGTTACAGACCATCTAGTCCAGCTTCTCATCTCATACGAGTGGCCCACCAACTGGTTCTGAAGACAATCAGAAGACAAAGACAAAACCTTCACTTGCCTACAACTCCCTGCAAACACCTGCCTATCCAACCTGGAGGTAGTATCTAGGCATGCAGTCTAGTAGCCATTGATACTCCTGTTCTCCATGAATCTGTCTAATCCTTTTTAAAAGCTATCCAAGCTAGTTGCTGTCACCACCTCTTCTGGTAGTAAATTCCATAGAGCAATGTCCCTCTTTTTTCCCGAAATGATAAATCACCGGTGACACAATCCTTCATAGTGATGGGGCATAGCATGGTCTTCTGGCGTAAGGCAGCACTAAATACCTAGGCTCTGGGCCAGTGCTTCCAACACCAATTTCTCTGTGCCAACTATCACATTAGCACAGGGCTCTGCCAGCACTACATGGCATTCCTACTGGTATGAAACAGATTCTCATCAGGAAAGGAAATGGGAGTGATTTCTTGATGCTGCTGGCTTATAGGGTATCTTTCAATAGTGAAGGAATAGAGCCATTGGATCGTTTTCTTCCAAACCATTCTCAGTTGCAAATAAGGGGTTTTGGACTAGGACTGAAGCCTGAGTAGGTCTGTGGATTTTTATCACTGTACAGTACTATTCTTTTACTCTCCACTTATTTATATAGAGTAAAAGAATAGTACAGTGATAAAAATCCAATAGGAATTGGATAGAACTCGCCACCATAGATGTGCACAATTTTTTTTTCCTGTTCACCTTGCATCGAAGCAAACGGGATGGAAATTTTCATTCTTGCCAATGCGCTAGGCTCTGAGTTCTCTCTGAAACCCTGCCACCACAAGCTGCACTTCCAAATCCAACCCAAATCCAATTGAATCTGATTTGAATCCGAGCTGAATCCACTCTGGAAGCAACTAAGCAGCCGCTTTGGATATAACAAAGATTGGAATGAAGGCACAAAAGCTCTTGCTTGGCTTGCGAAGATCAGTCTTGAAATAAGGTCAATATTCAATTCTAATGTGAAGTTTCGAACATTCACAACCTGTACAAATTGTCAAGGTGATGAACATTTTTTGCCCATCTGTAATGTGTGTGCCGGAAGTGGGGCAGGCGCTTCGAACCACAGGTATGGGGTTCCAATGAAAGGCTACACGTTTATCTCCCTAAATTATGGTTTGATTGACAGAGGATTAAAATGTGGTTTGGAAAGATGCAGACAGTTTCCAGCTGGAGACTACTACCCCTCTGCCCTCCTCTGCTACTACTCCTGCAATCAATAGGACACCAAAATGTACGGGTTTTGCGGAACTAAGCTTGTAACTCTAATCTCACTCATTTGTCTTTATTGGACTTACTTTCATAGACACACGTATAAAATTTCAACCTAAATAGCACAAATAATAATATTGATTGTGCCAACAATCTGATATAACTTTTTCTAATTTACGGAAAGTCTTTCTACCTAGGCACACCAATTTGAGAGTAGGCTGTCTCTTCCAAAAGAATGTGCACAGGATGGCAATTTTAGTGTTGTTTTCAGTCCTGCTGAAAGCACTAAGATTTAATTTATTTATAACGTATTTGTCCTTTTTTAATGGGACAAACATGCCTAACTTTGTTTAGACCGAGTCTATAGTCTCACAGCCACAGTCTTCCCAGCAGGCTGATATAAGGATAACTAGATTAGGAAAGAATTAAAAGCACATTTTCAGTTAAAGTAACACAAGTATTGTTATTGTTTATGCATTTATTAATTGATTTTTTAAAAAGAAAACTAAGCCAAAGCATAATATCAAAAATCTAGAAGTAATACAAATAAAACACAAGCAAAGCATATTTAAAAACAGAATATTACACATCATTAAAAATACGACAATATTAAAATTGTCACCACACGGCAGCATAAAGATGCTCATAGACCCTTGCCCTCACACCGTTTACATTATATCGCACGCAGAAATAGAAATGCTAAAAAAAATTCTCACTGTCAGATCTGGAAAATATCTGCTCAGCTGGAAAGACCCTTTACAGAGTAATCCGATTTTTGTCCTCCTAGAACGGTGATGGCCAACCTATGACACGCGTGACAGGTGACACACCAAGCCCTTTTGGGTGACACACATGGCCACCCTGGCACCTGGGCGTGTGGTGCTTGCTTGTTCTTGAAGTGTATGAAATACCAACTTTCAATTAAAGATTTAGCAACAAAAGTCACTAATGTAAAGAATTGTTTGTTTTTGCTTTTAATAAAATACATATATCAAAAATATAAATTTTTTACTAGAGTCACAAATATCACAAAATTATGGATATTTCTAGATGTGACACAGCGCCCGAGTTAAGCTAGGTTTTCTTGCAAATTTTGACACACCGAGCTCAAAAGGTTCGCCATCACTGTCCTAGAAGTAAGGTATATCCCACAGAGTTCAAATAAGACATAATTCCAGCTAAATATGGGGGGAAATTGCAGCATAAGGATGCTCCTCTAAATGGTCTCAAAATACAGAACTCCAGGTGGAATCAACATCTGAAAGCCAGGGTAAGGCAGAAAAAGCTGGAGCATATGCTATACTTCTCATTCCTATTGGCTAAATTCTACCAGACAAAGAGTAGCAGTGGTAAGAATCTTTACATACAGTATTGGGACATAGGAGCTTCCCTGCCACATGAATTCCCTGCCACATGGGTACTCTAGTGCTAAGTGGAAAAACACGCTTACACCACACTGGGATGGGGCCTCCTTGGAACCACACCAGTGTGTGGTGGTCCCTAGTACACATGCTGATCCAGTATACCAGCCAGTGCAGAGTCATCCAAAAAGTGAATGAATAAAACTGAATCCAACAGGATCTAGCATGCATTCCATGCTGCTTAGTAGGGGTCTCACGTGTTCTTAACATTATCTGGATTGCCCCCAATGTATATAAAATTATGCTGAAACTAATGTTGTGAAACATCTTGTCGATAGGGATAGGGCAGGGCAATTGTTGAGCAATCCTGACATGGGTAGCAGTCAGACAGAGCATGAGCTTGTTAGGTTAAGAAGTGGCATGACACTCCCTACTGCTAGATCAAAGCAAATTAAAAACTTGCGGACAGCCCAGGAAGACTTCAGTCATCTTTAAAGTCACATGAAGACCTACCTGGGCATGAAATGAGCCAGGACATGTTTGCACTATACTGGCAAGTCAAAAAGGATGAGGCTCAGGCTGTCATTTTCCTACATAATGCAGAGTCACTGGACCTGTTTGCACTTCCTGGCCTGGTGTGCTGTAACTATATACACCAAGCCTGTCAGGATCCAGGATGGTGCCCCATTCCTGGCAGTGTGAATGGCCAGCCTAGGGCTGCCTAGATTGCCAAGGTCAGTCAGACGCTGCCACAGAGATCCAGAAGTTGTTTGCAACTGCACAGCTGCAGTCATGCTGCCACACCCATTCGCTGCACCACACCTGGAAGAGGTTGCTGATGCTGCCACCATGGGGCAGTCCAGCTGCTCCATGTCAGGGTGTGGACTGTTTTCAAGCAATTCAGAGCAGGATTGCTCCTGGGAGGACTGCAGAAGCTTCAGGTTAGTTGCAGTGTCTCCTGGGTACAGACGGAGAGATCCAGCAAATAGCCTAGATCGCTTTGTTGCCAAAGTGCAAACAGGCCTACCATGTCTTAACAATTCATAGAATCATATAATGATAGAGTTGGAAGGGACCTCCAAGGCCATCTTTTAGGGTTTTCTTACTGATACAAAAAGGTAGGACTGGAGCTGCCATTAAGCTAGGCCCTTCCTCATCTGATTAAACCAAAGCTACATCCACACCAGCAAGTGAATAGAGTGGCCAATGTGCAGCAATAGTAAGGTGCTTCTACAAAGGGGGCAAGAGATGGGAGCATACCTGGACAAAGTTCTGAAGGCCCCATCCAGTCTGGGGGAATATAACGTCATTATGGTGCCACTATGGTGGGGTTTCCTCATTTACCTGAGGCGACCCCATAACAGCCTATTTCTCCCCTAAAAAATGCTAGAAACAATTGCTGGAAAACTCAGTGTTCGTTGCAGGATTTCCAGCAATAGTACTTTTTCCTTACTTTCTGATGGAGCTGCCATCATAGCTCCATCCACCACACATACGTGGGGGCCGAAACAGGCAGCCACATACATGTGGAGTTGCTAATGTGCACATCTGAGCATTCAGGACGGCTGAATGGCCAGATGTGTGCATTAGTGAAGTGAGCAAAGACAGTGCTGGCCACGGCACTGTTTAGGAGGCAATAATTGTGGACGGTTTCCCACACTGCTACCTGGAGGTATCCCAGGATAGCCCCAGCTGGGGAGGAATAGTTCAGAGAAGAAGCATAAAAGCATTTTTTGGTCCTTCAGAACAGAGGCTGGCCTGAAAACTGAGTAAACATTGGCTATGAACACAGCCCACTGTGTAGATAACTAATCTCCCATCTTTAACCTGTGGCTTCCTAACATGGACGTAGAGAAATCTCCATGACACGGAGGCAGTGAAGTCAGCAGAACTGGCTTTGCTTTGACTGCCAGCAAGGAAAGCAAAGGTTTCCCTTGGAAAGAAGAGAAATATCCTGAAATGCATTTGGCAAAATGCGTCTCAAACTGGCCTGATTCCCAAGGGTACGCTTATGAATCACCTAATGCCATATGAATATTACCGAGATCTATGTTTGGTTCTGGGGGCCCTTCACTGGCAGTAGTACAATTGGGGGGGGGGGGATACTTAGGCCAGGCCAGGCCAGTAAGTGTGAACAGGCCCGTAATAATTTCAAATAAAAGGTAAGGAGGACAGTGACTAAGGAAGCATATAAGGCATTCACTATCTAGGATTGATTTTGAGCTCGTTTGGACACTAAGCAAAGATAAATTTTCAATTTTCCAAAGGGTTTACTTTCATTATTTTATAACAGGTTTATGATTTTACTTGGCATGTGACAAATGGCAATTCTGTATATTGGAAGTTCCAGAGTTTTGATCTATTTTTATGTGATGTTTAATTATGAGTTTATAATTTTTGATAGTACTATTGTGAAGATTTGATCACCATTTTAAAATTGGCTGGTTTCAGCAACCCATAAAAGGACAAATGGACTGTTTATACTATAGGAACAGTATACATTATAGAACAGAGCTCTGTACTGAGATGGTCATGAGCATAGTCTTTATTAGAAAACATCATCTACTTATTCATTTAGATACATTTAAAGTGTTTAGATACCAGTTTCTTTTCTAAAAATCTCAAACCTTTAAGAGGTGCCTAAAAGGTGCAATTGTACATACTTCAAGGTTATTGAAAAAGTGACATTTCAAAATATAAATTTAATCTATAAGAATTGTAGCTTTGGAGCCACTCATTAAAAAGGCCAACCTCCCCTGACAGCGGATTGAGTGGGCTCGTGATTCTCCAGTTGCGACAATCCATTTCCTATTTGCATCTAAGCATACTAATTAAAACATACCAAATTTGTTCAGACCCATACCTAAGAAGCGAGTCTAGACAGCGATGTTAAGAGTCAGATTTAGACCAACGCATGCTTTGAAATCAAACTGAAAGCATTTATAAACAACCTTTGCTTCCTCCAGACAAATGTAGTCCTTGCACATTTTTAGAGACCACAGAATCTAGCAGAACCAGTTTGATGGGAAGCAAAAGTGAGGCTGAGATGAGAGCAAAGCCCCACTGCTCTAGTTGCTCTGAACATTAGCACCTGAAGCGCAAGCCTAGTTAGTAATGTCGACAGCAGGAAGGCCTCCAAAGAACCCGTTGTTCTTTGGGTTCAAAAAGTGAAATATAAACATTATGGACAGTAAATTGTTTCCGCTCACTGGAGTTAAAGCCAATTGTTGTAACACTGAGTCACAGCCAACCCCTGGTTGGACACTTGAGCACTTCTAGGCAGCTTTCTTGCCAAGAGGTATAGAAGTGGTTGGCCATTGCCTCCTTCTGAGGAGAGGCTGGGTGACCTTTTGCTTTCCGGGCAGTTTTTCCTGCTACTGATCTACAGCCTCTCCCGTCTGAAGTCTGTACTATTATCTATCTATCTATCTATCTATCTATCTATCTATCTATCTATCTATCTATCTATCTATCTATCTATCTATCCCACCCCATACTCGAAGGTCTCTGGGCGGGTAACAACCTTAAAACAACAGATTAAAACAAAATATACATTAAAAGACTTTAAAAATGCAACAACTCTAAAACAATACACAATATGTTTAAAATGATAGTGTCTGCCCTGGGGGGGGGGGAATATAATCAACTCTGCCAATGGCTGGGGCAAAGAGGTGCATCTTCACCGCCTTCCTAAATATATGTAAGGAAGGGGCATGACGCACCTTGAGGGGGAGGCTATTCCATAGTCTGGGGTCCATCACCAAAAAGGCTCTCTCCCGGGTGCCAATTGTTGTAACACTGAGTCACAGCCAACCCCTGGTTGGACACTTGAGCACTTCTAGGCAGCTTTCTTGCCAAGAGGTATAGAAGTGGTTGGCCATTGCCTCCTTCTGAGGAGAGGCTGGGTGACCTTTTGCTTTCCGGGCAGTTTTTCCTGCTACTGATCTACAGCCTCTCCCGTCTGAAGTCTGTACTATTATCTATCTATCTATCTATCTATCTATCTATCTATCTATCTATCTATCTATCTATCTATCTATCTATCTATCCCACCCCATACTCGAAGGTCTCTGGGCGGGTAACAACCTTAAAACAACAGATTAAAACAAAATATACATTAAAAGACTTTAAAAATGCAACAACTCTAAAACAATACACAATATGTTTAAAATGATAGTGTCTGCCCTGGGGGGGGGGGAATATAATCAACTCTGCCAATGGCTGGGGCAAAGAGGTGCATCTTCACCGCCTTCCTAAATATATGTAAGGAAGGGGCATGACGCACCTTGAGGGGGAGGCTATTCCATAGTCTGGGGTCCATCACCAAAAAGGCTCTCTCCCGGGTGCCCACCAGCCTCACTACTGAAGGCGGTGGGACAACCAGGAGGGCCTCACTGATGGATCTTAAGTCATGGGCAGGTGGACATGGGAGAAGGCGTTCCTTTAGATATTTGGGGCCCAAGTCATTTAGGGCCTTGTAAGTCAGAGTTAAAATCTTGAATTGGGCTCAGTAGTGAACTGGCAGCCAATGCAGCCCTTTTAAAACTATGGAGGAAAAAACACCTTATTGGGTGTTTTTTGGGTCAGCATGACTGTTGGCTGTTCTGACAACCTTTTGTCCCATTTCCTAAATATGCCTTGCATTTTATGGGTGTTTTTCCACTTAGCACTAGAGTACCCATTAAGCGTCCTTAATGAGTCCTTAATGGGTACTCTAGTGCTAGTGGACACACACACACACCCAAGTACCCATTAAGGACCCTGTCGGCTGTTCTGACAACCTTTTGTCCCATCTCCCAAATATCCCTTGCATTTTATGGGTGTTTTTACACTGGGTCCTTAATGGGTCCTCTAGTGCTAAGTGGAAAAGCACCCTATGACCCATCCTGATCGTTCTGCTTGCTTAAACAAAACAGAAAAACAAGCACGACGAAGCAGCAGCAGCTTCCCCCCCCCCTCCAAACACGAGCACGCTTATACCCACGTTCCACTATCTCACGTCTTCCTCAGCCCGTGAGAAAGCGTGGGCTGAGCCGTGAGCGCCGGTCCCCTTAGTCAGTGTGGGCAAGCGGGAGCGTCGCCCGCCGCCACTGCGGCTGCTCCGTCTCCACGGGGCATGCTCAGTCGCCGCAGAGCGAGAGAGAGCCGCGGATGCGAAGGGTCGCGCATCTCAACACTCCACCGGGCGCCGGGGCTGGCAGGCAGGCAGACGCGTGCGCACAGCGGCCCCATCCAGCGACCGAACCTCGCATTTCTTCGGGATCCTCTGATCTGCAGTGCAGAGCAAAACGGAGGAACGTGTGGCAGCAGCAGCAGCAGCAACGGTGAGCAGCTGGCTTTGCAGAAGCGACCCCCAAAAAGGGATTTAAACGGCAGAGCCAGGAAGAGACAAGACCCTGACTAAGATACATACATACATATATATATATATATATATTAAAAGAAAGAAAGACAAAAATCCTTCCCCTCCTCCTCGATAAGACAGCGCGCACCACAAACTGTAAGTGCTTTTGTAGTTTTTTCTGCTTTGGGATGTTAAAATATTTTGAGGCTTACTGGGATTTGTGATGATGAGGATGATGATGAGGATGGTGGTGAGGATGAGGATGGTGAAGATGAAGATGATGGTGATTTGCACCACTGATGCTGTGGCCTCGAGCAAACTCTCCCTTCGATATTTAATAGGCATAAAGGTGGAGAGATGCAGGCACCTCGAGCAAGGTGGGGGAAAGTGTCCAGGAAAGAGAGAGTGAGAAAAAAGAGAGAGAGAGAGGAGAGGAGGCGGGGGCGATCACCGCCAGGGGTTTCTATTCTAGAACCTATAAATAGCCTCCTTTTCCCCCGCTCGGATGTTGCGGGTCGAGCGGAGTTGCGCTTTCGGGGATCGTGGCGGCACAGCCAGTGATGTGCGGACGAGGCGCTCCGGGGCATCTCCTCCTCCCGCTCCTTCCGTGCCTCCAGCCCCAAAGCGGGAGGGGGCCGTCGGAGGCAGCGACCGAGTATGTATTAGACTCAGATCCCCCGCCCGGCTGCCATATGTCGTTCCTTAGCAGCTTAGCGCAGCCCGCCGTCGAGGTTCCTCTCTCCCCTCTTCTCGGAGTGCGGGCGGAATAACCCCGGGAAGGCTGCGCGATCGTCTTCGCTGCCGTTCCCGTGGTCGATCCGGAGGAGGAGGAGGAGGAAGGAGGAGAGGGGACGAAATCTCCGGGAAAGGGGGATCCACCTCGAGTCTCCCCTTCGGTCGGATAAACTGTCCGGAGACGAGACGCGAGACGTGACCTGATTGATTGCGCCTTGGAGAGCCACGCCGAAAGCGATCCCGAGAAAGGCCGCCTCGGTCTCGTAGGTTAATCATTTACGATGGCATTTAAAAACAAATAATAATAATAATAATAGTTATATATATATATTTTAAAAAATAATTACGCCGGGTGAAAGCATTTGACATTTCAAGCCGCTTTCTGGGAGGCATCGGAAGGGGACCCGGGAGAGAGTTCGTGCGTAAAGATGGTCGTTTTTCTCCGCAAGGTCACGCGCCCATCTCGTATCTTTTTTTGTACGTGTGGACAGTACAGCGATGCGGTTCGAGAACGGGAAGGCGACGACCGAGCGCCGCTCGCGGTTTATTCCCTCGTCCCGTCCCGTCCCCACCCCCCAGGCTGGCAGGATCAGAGTCTCTCCTCCTCGCGGGCGCGCCAGACGGGTGCGTGCCCGCGCCCTGAATCTCCTCCACGCGGTGGAGATTCCGTGTGGATGCGCACGACGGCCCGACCACGGGGCCGCCCGCCGCCCGCCTCCTCGAAGGGGGCCGCGCGGTGGAGACGCGGCTCGGAAACGGCACGGTGTGGATGCGTAAAAAGCGAAAGAAAATGGAGCCCTTCGCCCAAAGGCTGCCTGAGGCGGGCGAGCCCCGTCGGTGCGAGGAGGAGGAGGAGGAGGGAAGGTTTTTGGAGGGGGGGAGGAGGAGGAGGAGGAGGAGAGGAGGATTCCGAGGAAGCAGCGCGCGGAGCAATCAAAACAATGCAGGCGCGCAGGTCGAGGCAGAGCCGGAGACGGACTCGCGCGGAAAGCGAGCAGGAGGAGGAGGAGGAGGCGCTCGGCTCGGCGCTGCCGCAGCCAATCGGGACGCGCTTGGGTGTCTCCGCGAGGGGGGGGGAAGGGGGAGGGAGGGAGCTCGACTCGACTCCAGCCGCCAGCTCGGTTCGCTGCAGTGTGTTGTTGCACCTGATTGGGACTGCGCGCCTCCGAGGTGCCTTCTGCTTGGGTAGGAGAAGGGAGGCCAGCAAGGCAGGCACACCCCCTTGGAGCCAGTTTGTTCTAGTGGTTGGACTCTTTATCTTGGAATAGCGGGCTCGATGCCGCTCTCATCCACGAAGCCAGCTGGGTGACCTTGGGCGAGTCACAGCTCTCTTCTGAGCCCTCATAGCCCCACAAACCTCACAGGGTGTCTGTTGCGGGGAGAAGAACAGAAGGTTTGTCAGCCGCTCTGAGTCCCCTTAAATGGGTGAGAAAAGCAGGGTAGAAAAACCAACTCCTCCTTCTTTTTCTTCTTCTTCTTCTTTGCATCCATGGAGCACCACTCTGGAGCTAAGGCTTCCAAGGAGAGAGGAGAGAGAGGGCAGCAGCATTCTGCAGGACATGGCCTTTCAGAAGGTGTAGGAGGCATAGAGATGGTTTGTCTTCGTTGTTGGTGGGTGCCGTGGAAAGCACTTTGGTTCTGCCCAGAACACCGCAAGCAGCCAGGCAGGCAGGATGCGGGAGTCTATTTGATCTGTGTGAGTTGGGTTATAGATAGATGGATGGGGCAGAGAGAGAGAGAGAGAGAGAGAAAGAAAGAAAGAAAGAAAGAAAGAGAAAGAGAAAGAAAGAAAGAGAGTTGCAGGAACCCACAAGCATCCTGACAGTGTGATCTGTTGTAGAGAATCTTGATGGAAAGAGCAATTTTAACAGATTGATTCACAGTTCAATTAAGCCAGTGATGAATTTGGGCAAGCGGGGTCCTTTGCTGGCAATCCCATTGCTTTTGGCTGTGATTCTGTGGGCAAGAAAACACACAGACACACAGACAGACAAATATAAACACTATTCTCTGTTATGTTTTTTCTTGCATCTCCTCTTTGGCTGTATTTGAGTGTCTGTGTGAAGCAGCCTTTTAAACCCTGCATCAACCTTGAACTCCCTTTGCACACAGGCACCAAGTTTGTTTTATAGTTAACTCTGCAAATCCTGCCCTGCCGGCACAGATTCCACCAACCCACTCAGCTGTTCCTGGTGAATGCCGTTGTCCCTGGCCTTTTTCTAATCTGGGCAGACAAAATTGCCTTTTTTCTTCTGCTAAATCAGCCTGCATGCTGACCTGGGAATGCACAGCCTCAGTTGCTGCTTTTGTTTAGGATAGCCAGCAAAGGTGAAGCACTCCTGCAAAGAGAAGAGAATTCAGTCCTCCTTTATTTCCTTCTGCTTCTCTGTTTGCCACTGGTTTTTTCCCCTATGTGTTGTTTCTTGCCCTCTCGGTGGGCATTTTATTCCAAGAAACACATTGCAGAGTTTCTTTAGACCTCAACCTCCTTATTCCTTGTCACTGGGATAATGATCTTCCAGTCTCAGGACACCCCAGTGGAAGACAGCTTGGGAAACAGAAGGTGGCAGGAAGTACATCATGTTGCTAAACTTACGTAACTGCGGTAAGGTAGCTGTAGAAAGATCTGAACCGAAAGATGGACGGGCAATTCGTGAAGCTCTCTCACTAGTTCTTAAGGACTGAGGAGACTTTATATTTGGAAGTACCAAAGCGACAATAATCTTTATGAAAATGACTGTTTTACTAATGCCCGGTGCTGCAGATGCAGAGGATTTGGTACTTCCTCTATCATTGACCCAGTTGACCTTGCTTTCAACTCCTGCTTTGGCTTGTCTTGAACAGCAGAGGCACCTGGACCCCTTGTGCCCCAGAGCTGGCCATACCAGAGAGGGAACTGCAGGTGGGCATGGCTGTATTTCCCACCATCCTCAGAGCTTCCCACCTTTCTGCTCCCAATATGTCCCCTATAAAAGTTTCATCCTAAAAAACGAGACCTATCGTCTTAGTGGTTTCACTTCATGTGTGAAAATGCCTGCTGTTTGCATTGTTTTGAGGTGAAGCTACTTCCTGGAAATGGCCCCACAATTTCTTAGTGGCTGCATTATCCAAAGACGGGAAAACCCTTTAGTTAATTGGAATTCACCAAAGTCACCCCAGCAGCACATTAGATGCAGCAGCCTTCCCTTGTGGCAGCCACTGCAGAGCATTGGTGTGTGAACACACCAGGCTGGCTTTCAGCTGCATCTCTCTGCTGCACTAAGCAAATGATTCCCTCTGCAGTTTGTAGGGTTTTGTTCTTTCTTTCTTTTCCCAAATAGCCGTTCCCCTTTCTGATGATCTAATTGCTAATGCACACCATGCACTCTTATTTTAAATTCAACATGTCTTCCAGTACTCTTCGATTATGAAGCTAATGATGTAGCCAATCATTGTTCTGTTTTACACGACGATGCAATGAAAAGATAACAGTTCTTCAATTTCCACTCTCACAGCCAATCCTAAAGGTAGTAATATGGGGGATAAGTGGAATTCTGGTACAATTAAGCATTTTTCTTTGGCTGCTTTCCCCAGGTCCAGTTAAGCGGGGGGGGGGGGGGGAGAATGACAATCGGGGGACCTCTTGTGCCCTGCCGGGTAACGTGTGGATTATGAAGCGCTTTCCTTGGTTATTTCATTAGACAACGTAATAGCATTTCTCCTCACATTCTTGAAGGGGGCATCAGTTCATCACTTGACTGGGATTCTTACAATTTTGTGTGCTTCTTGGGCAGTTTAGATCGTGGGGTCAATCATGAAAATGACACCAGAATCTTAAACCAGCATTGCAATATCATAACAGAAAAAAGGTTTCGAAGGTGAGAAGACCAGCTTTGGCAGAACGAACTGTGGCTGGTCACAAAATTACATGGTTTTCTGGCAGTTCATTCCCATCTGTGGCTACCTCTGAGTTACATAACATTTCTCTGCTGCCTTAACACAGGCTGATTTGACAGGGTGCAGTCCTAAAAGCAAAATGAATTCCGCAGGATTGGTGCAACTGGGGAGAGGGAGGCATTAACTAAGACATGTATTATTTACCCAAGTGGAATCATATTCTCCTAGATTCCATCATAGCTGCTACGCAGGTCGTAAGATATTTTTACGTGTCATTGGTAGGTGAATGAATGAATGAATGAATGAATAATCTTCATTGATTAGTCTCCTGGCCATATCAAGTTACAAATATGCCAGGATAAAACCATACAAGGATAAAATCAAGATATACAAAAATAATATCAAGTCTGTGTATAAATCATCATTGTTACTGATTCCCATCACCCTTACAAGGCACTCCATTAAGCTCAATAAAAGATTTCCTAAGTCGAGTTGGTAGGTAATAGGGGAAGGAGAGCGAATAGCTGTTCCGTAATTTGGCCATTTTATATTCCAGCCCGTTCAGTGCTGATTCAAGCATCTGTGGCTGTCAGGAGCACCTAGGGTTGTGACTGACTTTGGGGAACCTGCCTAGAGAACATTTTATGTGTATTATTAATATGTTACACCAGATTATAAGTGCGCAGGAATGACCTCTAAGAATATACAGTATGTATTGGTGTGTGTCTTTCTGGCAACTGTGGGACAGACCTGAAAGCCGCAGTGCTTGTTGGTATGCAAAGAGATTTCCTTTTTTTTTATTAAAAATGTGTCTGGTAGCTAAAAAACTTCAGAACCTTCCTGTGATTCAGTGACACATTTTGCAAAGATCTGTTTGCAAGTTTTCTAATACTGTACTGTACCAGATGCAAGTTCGACGCTGCAAATTAGGATATTCAGCGTTTCCTCTGTTGTAATGTTGCATAACCTCACTGCTGTTGAAGTAAAGGCCAGAGGTGTCTGTTAAAATAAACCTACCGAAAACATGCTGTGTTACATTGCTGGTGCTTTTCTCTCTCTCCCACCGATGTACATGCCTGGATCATCACTTGTAAATATATTTATATTTCTTGCTGGAGAACGTGTGTGCCCTACTGCAACTGTGATTTTGTCCTTGCAAGCTGTCCAGGCAGCCGTCTTTTTGCTCTTTTCGTATCTCGGTTGTGAGAGGAGGCTAAGGAGCTTGTGATACTGAAGCCCAGGATTACCTCTTGTTAGACATAATTGCCTTCCATAATTTGCGTCTTCAGGCTTCGGTCTTTCAGGGCCTGAACGTGTAATTTTTCCATCCGGTTGTTTTCTCTTCTACCAACTGAGGACAATAACCTTTAGTTCTGATGTCCAGGGTCACTTCGTTGCTACCTATTTTTATTACTGTCATTGTCATTATCATAATATTTGATTTATTTTTTTCATTATGGTTGTTATCCATCATTTTCTTTGTGTTGCTTCTTCAGCCTGAAACCACACTTGATCTTGACCTCACCTTCTCTGTCCAGATTTTACAGTTTTTTATTTTTATTTTTCCAGATTTGAGGCAGTTCTTTTTTCAGTGTGACTTTATGTAAACTGCTGACCTTCTTTGCCCTTCAAGTCCTGATTTTTAGTGTGATACATACATTCCTTGATCTACAGTTTATTTGACTCTCTTGCTTGCTATCTTTCTGATTTTGCGCTTAGGCTTGACACATTAAAGAGGGTGAATAATGTGTGGTCCTTTGCATGCTGCTGAGTGAGGCGTCCCAGCGTGCTGAGTGCTAAGCAATAAGCCAAGTTTTAGTTCAGCAGCCACCAAGGGCCACACATCAAGTGTCTTTTTATGAAAGTCCTTTGATTGCACTCGTCTTTCGTATTTTGGAATAATTTGTTGAGAGGATCATGAGTATTTCAGGACATGGGCTTGCATGTATTAATCTTATGGTATGTGAAGGATAGTGAATGTTCCTTTACTTGCCGATTGGCACATGCGTGTATGCAAGAATAATGTACACAGATATACAGAAGTGGATGGATGTTGCCTATAATAAATAAATGATGATACTAATAATAATAAAAACAAAAATAATATACAATTACACTGTAAATTAGTATACCGGTTTTTATGGCTATAGCTGCACCCAGACCTCACTTACCCATTCTACTATACAGTATTTGGATATTTTGGAATAAATCATGCATAGAACACAGTAGAACCACAGTTTTCTTCTGATTCAGATAGTGTTGATTTCTGAAACTTAGGAAAACTCAGTCTGAATGTTTCTCCCAAACCTTAGTTTTCTGTATGAAGAAAGATAGATTTTTTTATTTATTTTCAATAGCATATTCAGATATGCAAATCTCCAGCTGTAGTCTCAAATGAGAAGGGTAAGCTTTGCTAATTTATTCAATTGCATTGTATAATGTGGCCCTCTGTTCCAGTGGCCTGAAGCTATGCCAAAGACCTCACTTTGTTGAGCTGCAGATGCGTGATTCAGTATTTGGATTACAGCGCAATGATAATGAACTGCAGAACTGAAGATTATGCTTCGAGGAGCGTCGTTGGTAGCCTATCTAATTGAATGATTTCTGAGTATTCTTGGATATTAGGACTCCTTGGGAGATATAAAATATTGGCTGGAACCATGATTGTGTTGTTCTCAGAAATCCAAGTTTGACTCCTGTACTGCCGTCATTAGCTATTTATTGGGTCAATCCATTCTCTCGTAAATTGGAAGTGCTCATAAGTCATGTTCAATCTTGATATCTAGAGCTTTAGGCTCTAACTTCCCTTCAGATTTATGGCAACTATATTTCTTTATGGAGAACTACAAGGTTACTAGCAAAAAATATTAAGGATATTCATTACTGTATTTAGAACCTAGGTTTGTCACAATTATTTGTGATTGAAAACCAGATTCTATAAAACTGTTTTCTGAGCCAAGCCTCAGAATATGTGGAAATGATGGGAAAATAACACTGCATATCAAGTGATCTGTTTTGGAGGTATCTGTGTCTGCAGTTGCCTGTACCACATCAATGATATTAAGATTGTATCTATTACAGAAACTGAATGGATATCATATCTTTATGGGCCCAGACAGACATTTCCCATTTGGTGGTGAATGAATGAAATCAACCTGAGTGAGGGGGCAGTCTTATCTCACTTGTTCCAGAGTGGGAGGAGTTTGGATTCTTACACACCCATTTGCTCCTGTCTTCTAGGAAGATGAATCAGAGTGAAATGTAGGGAGTCCGGGACACTTGTGGTTACCCCAGTTGTGAGTCTCACTTGTGAATTTTTTCCTGTTACTCACAATTTATAATTCTTTTGGATCTTCCAAACATGGATGTTGAGGAAGTATACTTTATATTATTGTTGTCATTACTTCTGTACCATTCTTTACTGTGAAGAGTGTTGTTTACACAACAGAAGCAGCAATTTACAGTTGCTACACACAAAAAATAAACTCAGTCCACGACAGATTAGGGTCACTGTTGAGGAATGATGGAGGAATTTCACAGCTGTTATTGAGGAACTGACTTCAATAAATATATTATTCTGCCACTACAGACTGGATAACTTTAGCATGCAATGAATGCTAAGGGGCAAAATAAAATCCACACCTTATTCTATGCAGTTTCAAGGCAGGACAGCAGCCTTTAGTTGTTGTTTAGTCTCTGCTAGTGCCATACAGGGTAGTAAAATTTAAGCTTACTTTTCCCTTTCAAAAAAGGGATTTTCCTGACAGATAGAAAAGTACGCTTGAGAAAAAGTGAATAGTTACCGCTTTGCAATCGTGAAATGCCTGAGAAGATTGATAGGGCCGCTGTGATGTGGGGAAGGTAAATCACATGCCCACAACACATACTGGAAGATGAGATTTTTGCAAAAAACTATGATTTATAAGCACCACTGATCCTGTAGACCCTTGTATTTTTGTTTGCAAAAGCTTCATTTTTGTAATTCTGCCTTTTTTTCTTTAAGGAAAAGGAAAAGCTTTCATATTGTATTGAAAAGGGTGGTAATATAATAATGATGCCCTCATATTGGGCCATCAGTTATGATGGGAGGAATATTCAGAGAAGGCATCATGAAATAACCACAGTAGTAAGCCAGATTGATATGGGGACAGGTTTTTCGTTAGAAGGCCAGCTTTGTCTCTGTGGCTGTAGAAAGTGAACCTTTTGCCTGTGTTTACTACTCACGGATTAGTAAAAAGCAAACCTGTTCAAAAGCACCAGCATCTTCTTCAGTGACATAGTAACACTGATTTGAGAGTGATTTGACATGCTATTGATTTCATATTTATACTGAAAAGCAATTTGATTTGATTAAAATTTAAGTTTAGGTTAAGTAGAATTTAGCTCGTCCTTTTTTTTGAAATATTTCTTTACAAAAACAATTAAATTAAAAAAATGTCAAAAAATAAGAAGCCCTCAATTTTATTTTATTTTTAAAAACAAGCAGTTTCTCCTCCTTCCCCATAAAACGTTAGGACACTACTGGGATTAAGTTAATACAGCCATTTTAACATATATTTTTCAGGTAAACGAATATTATTCCTTTATCTCAGCACATCAATACATGGTTCCCATATATCTCTAAAATTTAACTATCCTATTCTCTCTTGAAATATTTCTGATTCCTGCAGAGTCACTGCCACAATATTTTCAGATGCAATGGATTCATTTACCATGTTATCTAGAGGCCTTATACATTTTAAAATTGTCTCTGACATTCTTCAGTAATCTGTTCACATGCTTGATTATATTTTGTGACAGAAGTGTATTTAACGTCTGTTTTATTAATAATCACTGAGCCAGCTTGTCCCTTAAGTATTGTTTTAATTAAGCAAGTAGTTATTAAGCAGAATTCCTGCAAAGAATCTATATCTGTTCTTCTGGTATTTTGTGAATGATGTAAGCTTTACTGTGACAGCAGGATTTCAGATATAGATCACTTTGCAGAATATTTCTTTGGGGCAAGAGAAAGAAAAAACTGTATTAAGTGGTATCATTATACCTAAATGGCTATCTTCACTGAGTAATAGATTTGAAAGAATATCGTTTCATTTAAGGAAGATTTTTATCCAGGTCAAATTAATTTAAAATGAGAACATCTCGTTCATAAAAGCTCATAATTAAGAACATGGTTTGCTTGCAATCTGTTGAGGTTTGCTCTCACGAAGACATGAAAATGAAAGAATAAAGGCCTCTTTCCTGAGATCTTAGAAAGCTTTTTGCAATTTGAGTTGTCAGCCTTGTATGTTATATATATTCTTTAATATTAAATTTATATTTTGCATTGTATTGTGTATTGTACATTGCATTATAATTGTGATCATTCTGAGCTCATTTAGCAGAAAGGTAAGGTATGAAAAGGATGGATAATGTATTCTTACCATTGTGCGCAACCATCTCAACATGTTTCAAAAGTCAAGATGGTTTATAAATAGAAGAGTATGCCTTATTTTCTCTCTCCAAAGATACAGTTATCAGGTCTATTTACAATTATAACTTATATATTACCACCTAAAAAAGAAGAAAAGGCAACATCTCCATTTTGGGAGTAAGAATTTATTCCACTGGGGTCTGAAACCAAAGTCACCAATTCTGTAATGTACAGAATGGTATTTTTCTATTGCTGTAACTGGAATAGTTTGGAGAGTTGACTGTAAAGTGGAGCTCTTGTTTAATCAGTCCAGGGAAAAAGAATGAAATTCCTTCTCTGGTAGAAAATGGATTCTGAAGTGGAATTTGGAAATCTATAGACGAGGTGGTGCTGTGACTGAGAATATATAATCCCAATATATTTATAATTTATTATCTCCTGCCCTTCACCAAATGGTCCCAGGACTGGTTCCAATAAGAATAAAACATATGAAATATTAAAATATTAAACATTTTAACTGTCCAAGGATGCTGTTTAGCAATTATGATTATTAATTTAATTGAAAACAGCTTGAGAAGGTATGGTCTGAACTATTATTTTCTTTCGTCTGCCATATCAGAAAACAAACTGTGGTTAACTAAAGCCCAATATAAAAAGCTACTGAAGTCCTCTTCCTAACTGTGTGGGATAACAAAAGCCATATGGTCCCAAATGTTTGCACGAGGCAACCCTGCCACCAGTTCTTTTTGGAAGTAATATACCGGTAGGACATTGTAATCTATTTAGTGGAACTGGCCATTAATAGATTGCATCATTTCTCTATCTTGTGGTTATGTTTTCTAAGGTAACTATCTCTTACATATTACTATAATCCTATACAAACCTACTCAAGAGTAACTCCCCCCCCCAAGAGGTGTAGGAAATACTTGTTCTTAGTTCAGCCTTGAAGTATGCATTTTTAGTTGAGCTTAAATTTCATGACAATACAATAGGTATTAAAAATCTCATTTGTCAATGCCACGTGCATTCAAAGAAAATATATGAAGTGTGTGTGTGTGTGATTTGTATAGTTCTGTAGTCAATACTGTCACAGATTTCAGAGGAACCACTGGAAGTCTTGTTTTATTCTTTAAAGCTTGCCATGTAGTCGGTGTTTACTTCTGAGTAAACATGTAGAAGAGTACATGGTGATCTTCTATCCATGCGACACTTATATTGCCAACTTTCAGGCATCTTTTCTTCACTGAGGCCTTCCCAGGTATGTCTAACTCCTGTTCACCTACTGGTTTTAATTGTTTTTAATGATTTCCTGTATTGTATTGTTTGTAATATATTTTGATGAACTTTGGGGATGGAGAATTGGTCTGTTTCCGGTTTTGTTTGATGTTATTCCCATCTTAACATGGGAAACAATACAGAAATATTTTTAAATTAATCTACTTTTTCACAGTAGTATCTATCTATCTATCTATCCCCTCCCCCCATACCTGAAGGTCTCATGGCAGGTTACAGTATAATCATAATAAAAATAGATTTAAAAATGATTAAAACAATGACAATGCCATTTGGTATGAAATACACCCTTGCACAAAAGCATAAAACAATGCTGTAAGGTACAGCTCTGCTTTTGCGGTTCTCCACAAAACCACACATGTGTTTAAACATTGTAAAAAGAGGCAGGATGCAATAACGAATCAGGTGAGTGTGCATAGGAGTACAGCTTTGAAAATAAGATAGTTCAGAGGACTATCAGCGAAAACTTTGACAGTGGCCTTTTTAATCCATCACAATCAGCACATTTTATTGTTGCAGATTTTAGATGCTGTATTATTGTAACAGAATGAATAAGAATTGAGTGAAATCAGCAGTATTTTCTTCTCTTTTAAGATTCAGTGAAAGCTTTGCTTCATTCAATCTCCAAAAAACAATAACTCATATTGTTTTTGAAATATGCAAATTCATTTAAATTGAAAGAGTAATTCAGGTGATTAACTCAACTGATTAAAGAGTTTTTATTTGATTCTCTGCCTTTTGATTATGTACCTTTTAAAGCAATCAATAGCTTAATTTGTTAATTGGTTGAATTGTAGGTGATGAATCAGGAAAATGTTATTTAATAATTGTTAGTTTTTGGAAATACATATAACAGATATGGATATGAGAGAAACTTAAAAAGTAATGTTTGTCTAACAAGAGGTTAAAGATAGCTAGGATGCTTTATCCGGAAAGCATCAGAACACTCTTAGGAAGCCCTGCATTGAGCAGGGGGTTGGACTTGATGACCCTAGAAGTCCCTTCCAACTCTATGATTCTGTGAAACCATGAACAGTAAATGTTTGGTATAGCTGCTTGATCAGTTTCTAGTTATTAAAACAATCCCAAAAAAGAGTATTCAGGAGAATTCTGATGTATGATGGAATGTGAAGGCTAAGTGAAGAAGGAAAAATAAACTTTAATATTGATCAGTACACATTTTGTGTGAATCAGTTTACTATAAGCAGATGGAGAGTGAAAGGGCCAACATGCATAAGCAGTCCTATAGAGGATCAAAAGGAACACAGATCAGAGAAAAGTTACAGCGACATTAAACTTAATTAGAACAGAAGGTGTTCACACTATTCTAGTTCTCTTTGGCCATGGTTGGATGCCCATGAAGGTCACCGTGAAGGGAAATGTATACCTCACCCTACCGTATTCTGAAGCTCCCACTGTCATCTTAAGATGGCCGAGAAAGCACTCTGGCCAGAATGTGGAATTTCAGTACTCTCAGGGCCACTTCATCTGATACAGTTTATAGGTACCATTAAACTGCTTAAGTCAAATCAAGCGGGGAGCTTTGAACCTGCCTGGTAGGGTCAACAATCACAAATGACCATAAAAAGGACTGTAAAGTAGGGTCTCAGGCAATTCCCAAGCCACCTCAGGCAATGACTGAGGCGTATCTGTGCTGGCTCAGCTGTAAATAGGTGCTTTTAGAAGGGAACAGTAATAACATAGTTTCTGAGGTCTAAGCTAGGTACAAGTTGGTTATAGCATTGTTTTCTGGCTTCCATTTCAGTTGCTGTTTAATTCTAAAAGTAGGGTGACCACACTTAAGATTTCATTACACTTATGTCCTATTATATTGCCACACTGTGAGTACATTTGTCTTGCACTCACAATGGTTAGTCCTGCTCTGTTTTTCACAGAAGAAATGAGGTCAGTTCTGTCTCTTTCTATGATGTAGTTTTGCGGAGAATTGCAAAAACACAAGTGCACCTTGTAGCATTGTTTTATGCTTTTGTGCAAGGGCATATTTTGTGCAAAATGGCAGATTTTGCATTTTTCCTCAGCAACTTTAGGTTTGGAAGCAGTTGTGGAACCAGCGCCACTGCTCCAAAAGGAGAGAGAACAGGGACCAGGTCCTGCTGACCACACTGTTAGATCATTTCAGCTTATTGTATCTTACAAAGCTGCAGTGGGGATGGAGCTGATGGAGAATACAGGAGGTAAATGCAGCAGGTAAACCATGCAAGCTGCAATATATGAAACTTAAAATCTGCTTCGGTATAAATGGTTTTAAAATATTTTTAACATTGCTGCAGAACATTCTTATAGTGACAGCAGTATCTGCAGTGTTATGTCTGGAAAGTTTCCAGAATGGCTTGTTATACATGCACGGCATCTTCCAAGGGGTTTTAGGCTAAGCCATTCACTTTGTGAGGCTCTGTGTCAATCCTTCCTAACTCTGAATAAATTTGCTTAGTAAATCTGAAAGCCAGTTCATTGCCATCATTCCATTCCCAGCATCCTCTATTTTATTTATTTATATTAAGCGTTTCTTTAACAGTGTCATCTGCAGATTTGACTAGTTCTTCAAGATGTCAAGTTTATGTGAGATACTTGGCTATAGCTGAACAGAAAGCACCAGGCATTTTCTTTCTTAGATTGCTTGTTCTGAGGTAAATACCGCTCACAAATTAATGGTCTGAATTAGAGGATTCTTCAGCAACAAATTGGTATTGGAAAAAATCCATTGCAAGCATGTTTATTTTACTTACATTTAAAAAGCAAAATGTTAAAAATGTCCCATAATAATGTTTTCTCCATCACAAATATTTGAACTAAAATACCTAAGAAGGAACCAGTTGAAGTGTCCCCATTGTTTAGGTAATATTAAGTAAGATTAGCATAATATTACTTGGACAATATTGTCTAAGTAACAGTATTGTACTTGGGGTCAAAATCCACTCATGGTTGCTAAGTAACAGAATGGAAATATTTCCTTCTATGTTACAGAGTGCGATTGATTTCAGCTCAGAAATTTATTTATTTATTTATTTTATTATTTATATTTCTATCCTGCCCAATACCCGAAGGTCTCAGGGCGGGTAACAACCTTAAAATCCAGCATATCAAAAAACCTATATTAAAACAATAACAACATTTAAAATCCAACATGTTAAAAACAATGCAATATCAGTTAAAACAGTAGTGTTTGTAGTGCGGGAAAACGTAACCAATATTTAGCCGAAGGCCTGAGCGAAGAGGTGCGTCTTCACCGCCTTCCTGAACATAATCAGAAAAGGAGCCTGATGCACATCCAGGAGGAAACTATTCCATAGCCTGGGAGCCATTACTGAGAAGGCTCTCTCCCAGGTGCCCACCCGCCTCACTGCTGAATGCGGTGGGACAACCAGGAGGGCCTCCCCTCCAGATCTTAAGGCACAGGCAGAAATGCAGTATATTTTCACTGTTCTGCAGTTTTTAGCTGGGTTCTTATAAACACTGAACGTTTTTCATTTTTCCTGAGAGTCTAATATAGGGATGGGATGCAAGTGTTTTAAATGCATGCATTAAATAATAATAATAAACTATCATGGAAGTTTTCCAAGTGCAGAAAGTCTGAAGGCAGTTGGAAAAGTAACTTTTCGTTTTATCACTAAGGACCTGCTGATCCTCCGTCTTAAGTACTTCTTTTCATAGTTTCTGAACTTGACTGTGATGATGAAAGGGTAATTAAAAGAATGTGTTATGTCATAATTGATAAGCAGTTCTAGCTAGAGGCTACCTAAATGGGGTTTGGACTGCATGCTAGATGTTTACATTCAGTCCGAGCTCCATGGGCAAAAGAGACTCAGGAAGCATGGGATAGAGACACAGAGGAGATGCTAGCTTCATGGATGGCTCCATAACCTTGCTCGTTTCCTATGCTCTGGTGGAGGACGATGCAGATTGTGAATCCAGACATGCCACAGAAAAGTGGACAGAAGTTTTTGCCCAGAGGAGGATGGGGGGGCTTGACATGGGGATTCATGTTTTGTGCTCCATCATTTCTCAGGTGGCAATCCTGTGGTCCCAGGAGCTGTTAGAGAAAGAGGCTATTCCACCACAGCTCAAATCCAGGTCCCTCGGGTAGTTCAGCATATGGGCCCTTGTGGCCACCATTTCCATGGCCACAGCTCAGTTCGCAGCCAGGAACATGGCTTACTCTGCAGTGGTGCAACAGGGTATCTAGCTGAAATACTGGCAGATGGACAGCAAGTCTAAGAACCGCCTCCTAGATAGACCTTTCAGTGGGGAGACGTTTTCGGGGGAGATCCTCACATCCAAAAAGATCCTCACATCCAGAAAGTGCCGCAGCTTCTCAAGAATATGGAACGGTCTGGTGCTCTGAACGCTGTTCCAAACATTTTCTAGGGTTAGGTAAACCAAGCCATTAATGTGCAGGTGTCACAAAGTGGCTGATCTTGTCTACTCACCATGCCATTTTTACAGACTCCTGGAAGTGGACTGCTTCTGAAGGCCCAGTTGAAACACCCCTGACCAGCAACTTTGGAAATTGAGAACTTTCATTCCCACATTCCATAGCTGAACTGGACTGGGGTTCCACAAAGTGGTTGACCCTTGGCCCATACCACCAGCCGCTCTTCCAGTCATTGGCTAGAACCAGCCTAGCATGACATGGGTCAGTGCACTGTGTACAGATCCAATTTGTATTTCTTCCCACCTTGAGGGGGCTTGAAGACAGATATGCTGAATTTTTTAGACGTACCCTTAAATAAACTGTAGCTATAGAGCTATAAAAGATTGTGTTGCTGTTATTAGGAGGCCTGTGTAAAGGCAGGATTGCTGTTCCTGATGGCAGCATAGTGGTTTTAAGCTAGGTAGAGCCTGGATATCTGGCTTTTAGGCTATACATCCAAGTAATGGCTGCAGCTGAGATACCTTTTCTCCGTCTGTATTCTGTACAGGAGGTTTTGAAGGTCAGGACTTCCATTATGCACTTACTTATGGAAATACTCGAGGCATTTTCTGCATCAGTTTAATTTTAGAGACAAAGAACCACATAGGAAGAACTCTGATGGGCATCTTCAATCATTTACACCTGGAGAGAGGAAGGAAAAAGCACATCATAGCTCCAAATTGTATTTCTCTTGAAATTACGGTCATTGTTTCCTGTTTTGAAGCCATGTCAGGAAACTGAACATGCAAATATTACACAGATTTGTGACTTTTTTCAGTAAATGCATAATTGGCTGCTCTAACATTTATATGGCTCAGTCCTCTAAAGCAGAGGTTAGAAACCTAATTTCTGTCAAAAGCCCTATCCCTTATATTAGATGAATTGGAAAGCTGAGAAGGCTTTTGTGTTCCCTGACTCTTTGTTACCCCCAGTTTATATTTATATTCTGCCCCATACCCAAAGGACTCAGGGTGCCACAATAAAATCACTGTCAAAATAGATTATCTAAAATAGTCTCAGTGTGTGAATGCTGAAGGTAAAGTACTTCCCAGGAGAAAGGTGGTAAAACAGGAAAAGAGCATCTACAAAGTTGCAAGGAATGATTAAGCTCAATCTAAATGCTCTGCATGAGACGGCTGACAGGCCATGGGTTGGAAGCTTCAGTTGATAACAGAATTTACATTTCTTATTTTCTTCAAAGGAGCCATGGTGTGACTGATAAAATTGGGATTGAGGAGAAGAGCACAGGTAGTTTCAGCAGTGGTGCAAGTCCTTTCTCCTCGGCATTTTTCCAGTCAGTATTAGGGATGTGCACGAATGGGTTTTTAAAAAATATTTGATTCATAACGAGTGTTAGAAAATTTGTATCCGTTCAAATAGATCCTCTTTGAATGTGGTAGGATTCTATTTGTACGAATATCCGATACGAATGCATATGTATCTTGGATACGGATCCTATACCAATGCATATGTATTGACATATATCCAATACGTATCTCCAGTTTAACGAATGTACAAACTAAATTACTTGGTATTAAAAACCCTATTATATTAAGCACTCTATTATGTTGGAAGACGTGGCAAAAACGATTGGCTCCTTTCCCTCCCTCTTTCCTTGATAGACTCCCCTGAGTATATCCCTACCGATGTGTAGACAATTTTGGAAAGGCAAGATTTGATCACCCTTAAAGGTTTTCAGCATAAAGATTTTGCTTCAGTGTCTTCACGAGATATTAGAGATATGACTGGAAAATATTAAAAAAAACCTGGATGATTCCACTAGTCATTCGCAACATTTTTTTACGATTTCAACGGGAAGGTATAGGTACATGAGACCTGATGGCTTTTGAACATATAATACATTGGACCAAATATAAAGAGAAAGGTATATCCTCCTGTATAAACTTCTTCTTGAACATAATTCGAATATTTCACAGGGGTTGAAATCAATGTGGGTATTGGATGATGATGCATGGTTAAAAATATTAAGTAAAGTGTTCTCTTCTTTCAAATCTCAACTCAAACAAGAATTTTCACTTAAGATTACAGTATATATAGATGGCATAGGACACCATTAGTTATACATAGAATTAATAACTTTTCACCACAGTGTTGGAATGGCTGTGACAAAGCGGATCTTGTTTCCATATATGGTGGCAATGCCCAATAATTCAAAAGTTCTGGAAACTCGTTGAAATTACTTTAAGAGATGTAATCTCTCAAACTTTTACACTCACTCCCGCCATGATATTTTTACTGTATTTCAGAGAAACAGTTGTCCCTTCCCATCATAGAGAATTACTTAAGACACTTATTACAACAGCGAAAGCGGAAATTGCTTTTTTATTGGAAATTCCCAGGACAATTATCTCAAAACAACTGGATTTCGCAGATATGGTCTCAGTTCACTAACGAACGGATAACTGCACAAAGGGATAAAAATGCAAGCAATGGACGTACAGAGTAAATTTATAAGTAAATGCCTACCATTTATCAAGAAGGCACAATCTAATATGACCTATAGAATTGCTGACTCATATTCCTTTCAATTTTCAAAGAATAAAATACAAGCTCTATTTCCCGAAATAATCTGGTGATGGAATGTATAAGGATTCCTGCAATTTTCAATCCAGAAACTGGGTACAGTAGTATTATGATTGAGGTGTAGGCTGATAGTTTTATAATATGTTTATGTGTTTTGTATTGTTGGTCAGAACTGATAGATGCATTTTGATGTTTATTGTTAAGTAAATTAAAATTAAATTGTCTGACACATTCGTATTCATACGAATGTTAATGTACAGATATTGTAACTTTTGATTTGTGTACAAATGTCCAAATTTGTACAATTTCTTATGAATTTGTATGAATAAAGAATGTTACAAATATGTGTGCACATCCCTAGTCAGTATTTCCCACCCATGCCCTTGTATTTACATTGTTATTTACGATAGGACTCCATAGTTTGGAAGGAAAGAGGGTGTTAGAGCAAAAGAGCAGAGAGAGTGCACTTTCCCCCAGGCATCAGTTGATTCTGGACAACTGAGCTGTTGTCAGTGTGCCCAAATGTTGTAAAGTTTAATATTATATAACTACAGATGTTTAAAATGCAAGCCTTAGGACATTTAATCCAGATGAAGGACCTTTCATCTGGATTAAAGGTCCATGTAGAACACTTCAAGGTCACATGGATCTGCCTTCTGCTGGTCTTCCCTGTATGCACAAAACAGACAGATTCAGATTGAGGAAGTCCTTAATCCGGATCATGTGAGCTTTGGTTGTATCAGCGCCATCAGTGTACATTGTGCTGATCTGGCCCACACCCCCAACAGATCGGGATTGGTGGGTACGGTTAATTCAGATCAACTGATCCATATTTACCACGGGCTAGTGCAGGGTTCAATCCAGAATAATATGTTTTTTAGAAATTATTTAGGTTTTTCTGGCTCCTAACATTTGATAAGCTTTGTGATTTATATGAACGGCAGGCGTAGCAGAACGACATTGATGTATCTTTTGTAGCATCCTGGATTTCTTCAGGGAGTAAAACAAGAGCAGCAATTTCCCCTAAAACAGCTATATACTGAGAAGTAATAACTCTCACAGCATTCTGTATGCCCTACTCTTCTCCTCTGCAACAAAAAGGATGTGTAAGGCAGGTTCTCAAAAGGCAGAGTTTTAAGAATGAGATAGCAATCATTCCGTTCTCCAAATTCATGTTAGAAAAATGATGGGCGCTAGTTAAAAGTCGTCAGTGAAAAAGATGTTCCTAGAATTTGTAAAAGCTCTGGAAATTCATGCATGACGGGTCGCAGGAGATTCACCAGGTCAGACAATGTCCTTCTCCAGGATTGTTCAGATGCAACTTTCCAGATGTTCCTGGATTACAGCTCTCATTAGTTTGTGTCAGATTCAGCTGGGAACATCTGTAAGGTCACAACCAAGACCTCCTGCTCTGCTCACCATCTCAGTAGGCAAGACAGTTCAGTAGCCAGTCTAAGACTTTGAAAAGCATAATTTTGGCAAGCAGTATGTTCCCTTATTCGGTTGGTTGGTGGAGGTATTAATATGTATCTGTAGTTTATTCTTATGGCCTTCTAGTACATAGCCTGCACAGTTCATAAAACACAGATGCACCATTCTTCTCATGAGATGTACATTTGTTCCAGTTGTGATGTCCTTCATATGGAAGCTGCTAGAAGTCTATCTTCCATGTAGAGATTTGACAACAGAGAACAGCATTACCAGGAGCTTGGATATTGCCTTGCATGACACAGTAGGCCTTATTCAGCTAGTTGTCGCATTTGGTAGAGAATATTCATGCTAATATCTACCCATGAGTGGCAAACATGAGACGTTTTCGCACGGGGCTGAACGGAACGCGGAAAAGACAGCTGAGGACACGTCATACGCATTGGCCGCGCGCGGCTTGCGTTCCGACGTGTCCGCAGCTGTCTTTTCCGCGTTCGAAATGTAGAGCACTTCGAAGTGCTCTACACGCGTTCCAACGCGGACGAGCCGCCGGCAGCCGTTCGGGAGAAGAAGCGTTCGCGCTTCTTCTGTCTCCCGAACGGCTGCCGGCGCGCCTCCGACGCCGCGCGGCTTTGACAATCAGCTGTTTCTCAAACAGCTGATTGTCGATCTGCCTCCGCGGCTGCCGGCGCGCCCCTTGCCGGCATTTGCCGGCTAAGGCAGCTTCGGGCGCTTTGAGCATTCGCACCCAGACGCTCCGGAACGCGTTTACACGCGTTCTGGCGCGTCTGTGTGTGAACGGGGAAAGCGCCCGAAGCTGGCTTAAGCTTTCCGCCTGAACGCGTTCCGTCTGGAACGCGATTCAGTGCGGAAATGCCTCTGGTCTCTTCTGTGAGTTGCTATTCTGTTACTGCCATCAATTCCAACCATCATGGCCAATGGATGTGCCCTTAGGCACATCCTGTAATGCATCATTAATCAAATAATATGTGATGTTGTTAAGATTTTTCACAAAGTAACAATAGCCAAAAGTCACCAGCTACAGCAGACTAAATAATAAGTGTTGTAGAAAAATCAATGACATACCTCAAATTAATTTCCAAGGAACTCTTCACTTGTATTTCTGCAAACATCCTTGAACACTCTTTGTTTCCCCGCCCTCCCACCCTCCAAGATATGGAGTGCAATGTTTACACAGTATAGAACATGCCTTTCATGAAAGGTTGCAAGTCTGTGATGAAGTAACAATTTTGATCTACTGCTGTGAGGACCCACTGAGATATTTAACATTCACATTGAAACTGGGCTTTGTTCCGCTTACACAGGAAGATAGTTAATTCCAACACTGCAGGTCTTGCAACCTGTAAAACCTCATGATTTATAAACTTCAGCTGAGAGCAAGAAGAACAGTCAGGACCATTTTTCCTGTTTCTTTTTCTGATTTTCAGAGCAAATCCCGGCAGGTACCACTGTAGGAGAATAGAGAAGATCAATTAGATATTCGTCCTAGCAAAGCTAGCACCGAGGGTGCTTCCACATTTGCCACCAAGAAACGGCTCTAAGATGAGCCATTTCTTGGCAGTCTGACCTCCCAATGATCCCCCTCTATTTCAGACACGTGCGGGGAGGCCGGATCAGGCGGGCGGATTGCCTGGGTGCTGCGCGGAAGCTGCAGCACCCATTCCAAAGGGCATCCGGCCTCCTATGCTGCTGATGCTGCCCCCAGAGCCACGGTACTGGAGCAGGCAGCTGCCAGTCACTGTGTCTTTCCGGCAGTGCACGGTGTGCGGGGGAGGGCAGAAGGAGGCAAACCGGCCTGCATCCGCACTCCACAAGATGGTGGCCGCCGGGACATCCATCCCTTCGCCAAGCCATTTGCAGAAGCGTCCTGCTTCCACACAGATCCAGGCAAAGGGATTGGTGTGTATTGGTGCAAAGGAAGTCTATCGCCAACCATCATGTGGTTTTTACCTCAGAATCTCTTCAGCTCAGTAGCTCAAAATTGGAATAAAGAAGAATATCTTCAGATAGATATCTAACTGGTTTTACTTAGATGAACGTGTTATGGCTAACTGCAACTAAAAAATATTGTCCCATCTTAAATAGATGGGGACACAAATACTTGAATCGAAGAGTATAGTTATACATGAAAGAACTGGTGATCTTGGGCCTTTCCGCACTGGCTCTAAAAACGGATTTAGAGCCAGATGTGGAACGGATTTAGACCTGCCTTCCGCATAGGGGATAGAATTAGGACCCCTTTGAGGAAGCCCCGTCCGCATATCGGCAGGCAAAAATGGTTGTTTAAACCGTTTTTGCTGCCGAAATCCTACCCAGATGTAAGACCTGAAAAAATCAGGTCTTACATCTGGCTTTCCCCCTGAAAACGGTTTGGAAACGAGAGAGCAGCACGGCCGGCATCCATTGAGTCTAGGCACACCGCTGCCTACATTTCCCAGGAAGCCTTGCGAGGGTAGCTGGCCAATGGGAAGGCGCCAGCTACCCTCGCGAGGCTTCCTGGGAAATGTAGATAGCGGCGTGCCTAGACTCAATGGACGCCGGCTCTGCTGCTCTCACAGTCGCCCCACCAGCGATCAGGTAAGCACCCCCAAAGTGGCCATGGGTGGGGTGCAGGGTGGCAGCTGCAGCTTCCCCTGGAAAGAGAAGGGGCCATGGCCCTTTCTCTTCCGAGGGGAAAGACCCGATCGGGCCGTGAAACCTTGGAGGGGGCGGCGGGGGGGTTCTACTTTGGCTTCCCTGGCAAAGATAAGGGGTCATGCCCAGGTTTTCTTGCCAGGGCAAAGCCAGGGAGGGCGGCAGCCGGCCGCGCCATGGGAGCTCCTGAAGGAGCCAGTGGCGCAGGCTGCCGGATCGCCCACCTGTCAGAGTGGCAGAGCATGCGCTCTGCCTCTCTGACAGGTAGGCAGGCGCCGGCAGGGCCGGTTTGGGATGGGTGCTGGTGCACTCACACAGCACCCACCCCAAACCGTTTCCAAATCCGGCCCTGCCGCCGCTGCCCCGCACGTGTGCGTATGCGTGGCTCTCCGAGAAACCGTTCCTGTTTGGAACGGTTTCCCCTTTAAAAACGTTTCGCCAGAAAACGGATCTGTTAGATCCGTTTTCAGCGGCATGTGCAAAAAGGCCCCTTGGTTCAAGAACAGTTCACACATTTCTTGGCTGGGTTCAGAAATATCCTGGTTCCTTAATTTTTGGATTAGCCAGTATTTTGCCCTTGGCTCTGCTTAGCAAATCTCACAGGCCTAGTAAAATATAAAGTAATCCCTGAAGGCCTGAAATCTGCGAGTCATTGCTGTAGATATGCTATCTTCTTTGGAATTTTCTCTCCTAATAGAGGGAAAGGTCAAGCAGATTGGACTGAGGGAAGCGCTACCATGATTTTCACAGGCAGTCTGTTGCTGAGATCATGATGAGTGACCACCTGCTCATTCGCTTTAATAACTCTGGAATCCAGCCATGTCTGGGTCATCTAACACCATCAGATGTAGTGCCTAGAGCAAATACAGTTCTAGATACAATCATGAGCAATTAGCTGGCATTTTTAGTTATCCCCTAGTATGCTTTAATAAGAGTTTGGTTGGCATATACATCCAATGTGTCCTGGCCATGGCCATTCATTAATAAATCAAACTACCCCAATGATGATGTTCAGCTACAAGACAGTGACTGATACGCCAAAAATTAATATTCAACCGTTATGGTTTGAGGAATGAGGCATATGAGAGCTTGTGTAATATTGGACAAAGACCCAGGGTCCCAGTAATGTTTGAAAGCCTTTGAAATCCTCAATTGGCTCTGTAAGTGTCATGGGTAGCCTTGAAGCAATTTTAACCTGCTGTACAGAATTGTTTAGAAGATAAAATGGGAGAGAGCAGAATTATCTGTGTTGCCTTGAGCTGTTCAGAAGAAAGTCAGGCTTGGAAATGCCATAAATAATTGCAAAGACACAGGGAAACAGAATTTCCTTAATGCAGCTATGTTTCCCAAGATAATCTTCAGTGCTCTGCATAGAATGTTGGCTTTTATGAGCAAGACTACCATAAGCAAACATGTCCCATCTGAAACAAGTTTTGTCTAGTTTGTTCTTTGAAGAACTTCTATAAAATTACTGCAGCAGTTTCTTTTTTCTTTTTTTACTTGACTTCCATGGCTGGGAATCTTTGTTAATCACAGAATGTTTCAGAGGGATCTAAGGGTGTTTCCTCACTTACCACCTGAAATCTGGATTAAAGAAATCCAGATTTCTGAAATCCCTCCCTGGGAAGATCCGTCTGAAAAAAGGATGGATCCAAATGAGGTCTAATGCTTCCACACTTGCCTGGGAAGCACAGATAGTGAGGAACACTTCATGTGTTTGCTGTGTGGATTCCACAGCACCGATATCTAGAAGAATCATGCGTCTCTGAAGTCCAAGGAGGCACGTGATTGGAGCACTCAGCTGTCAGTCACCGCTCTTTTCTCCACCAATCAGCGGCATGCCTGAGATCCCATGGCTGCCGTGGTGCTGCTGCCACATGCAACATGGTGAATTCTGCTGCCTCACTCAACATGGCGGCTTCCTGTCCCTCCCACATACACTCCCTCTCCTGTCCCTGTGCAGAAGCATCTTCCTTTGATGCGGATTTTGCGAGCAGGAACAGTTTGAAGACCTAATTTTTCAGGTCTTCCCGGAAACCGGTTTTGGCAGCCTGTAGACCCCATTAGAGACAGATCTCACACGAGGCTGTACGGAAATGGTGTACTTGAAGGTGCCCTAATCTGTCCTGCTGTGCAGAAGGTACCTTGCACACGTGTGTGCCATATGTGTCCGTATTGTCTGCTTAATGGGGTTTTAAGGGCCAGTGCGGAAACACCCTAAATATCACGGGAAGCCTTTGTACAAAATGCTCCTGTCCTTTCATTTATAGCAAAGTGATGTGATAAGCACTAAGCAGTGAATCAAAATATAGTTTGAGAAAATTAAGGAGAGGCTTTCACTTGGAGCCTCCACCCCTCCCATCATCCACCAGATGCAGGGCCTGTCATCTAGGGATGTGGACACTTTTTTTTCAGATCACTTAACACTGAAGCAAATGGGACTGAAGTTTGGGGTATTTCTGCATTTGTCGCCGAGAAACGGCTCAAAGAAGAACCGTTTCTCAGCGATCCAACCTCCCGAGGATCTGTCCCAAGTATGATCAAATTTTCCATCACTTGGTATAGTGAGCAGGTAGATTCGTTTTCCATTACTTCTGGAGAGCAGGCATTTTGGCTCTCAAAAGGCCTTAGAGGATCCATTTCAAAGGCTGTTTCAGAGATAGGCAACCTGTTGGACCACACTGACTGCATTGTGGAAAGCCAGATGTCAAAAAGACTGAGAACGAAAGTCCTTGGCCTTTGATGTTTCTGGCAGGGCTGTTTTGGTGGCACACTGGCTTCCATGCCACTTCCTGATATGCTGCTAAAACAGGCCCCCACTGTATTCTGGATCACAAAGTGTGACTTCCTTATGACCTTCATGATCCGGAATAGTGCTGCTGGTCCATTTGAAAACTGGGATACAGTGTCATTTTGGTGTCCTATCCCAGTCAACAGCTTTGTTCAGTGTGGATGAAGTGTTCCAGTGGTGGGTTTGGCTTCTGCTATACCCCACCAGTATGTGGACGAAGACCTTTCAGGTTTCAGAAGAAACATATAAAGGACCAAGGGCCCTCCTACAAAGCTGAAGTTATACTATTTGATTTTTCCTCCTTTTAAAAACTAATATAAATATGTTTTCTGTGATCATGTTTTCAACATGGCTAATTGATTACATTGAAGTAACATTTGTAAACTCTTAACAAGAAATGTTAGATGTTGTTTGAGACCCTAGTGCATAACAGATTTAAGTAGCTTTCATTTCTTCTGTAGATTTCCTGTGTAAACAGTTACGTTCTAGTATTTTTAAAGCCCAAAACTAAGTTATTTGCTTAGTTTAGAAGGCTGTAGAGTATCCAAAGAGGTCCTTAGTTAAGTGTTCTTATTTTGTTTCGAAGCTGGATTAGCTCAGCCTATATTATTAGCACCTACTATAGCACATTCAAAACAAGAAAACCAACCTACCTAATTTCTATCCTTTTACCCAAGAGGCTGACTTTTCGACCGTAGTTTTATCCCTCCTTCCCCCCCCCCCCCCGCCCCGGCATTGTGGTATAATGTTTCCTTTTTTTGTTTTTAAGCATAGCAGAGAACTTCAGGGCGGAAAAAGAACAAGGACAGTGCGACCATAGCTCAACGTTGAAGGCAAATCAAAGAAACAAAATAAATCTTCAGCAAAAGGCTCTTTGTGTGTGCTATTTTCCATTTTAAAACAAGCATTTTTCTAGTTGACTAAAGGGTGCCGTTCCTAAGAAAACAGATGGGGACAAACAAGGAGTGTGTATAGATACAAAATCATTGAAACAAATTGTTTTCCTGAGCTGCTTGCACCTTGCAGATTAGGCAGCGTATGAACTCTCACAGGGACCCCACCGTGCAAATACTTTAATTAAAATACACACCCATTGCAGGGGGTCCTATTGAAGTCTATAAAAAATCCTTCCTTACTCAATAATTAGCCCTTCAGCTAAGCTAAGCTGCATCCAATTGGCCAAAAAAAAAGGCAATTCAAAGGCATTTTTAGAGTTGATAGCTGGGCAGTTTTGCCACATGTGGATGTTCCCATCCTGCCTCTGGGTCATGTTGGAGGCCATAGATTTTGGACATGCATTTTGTGCCTTTAATGTGCATTGGGATGAGATGGGAATATCAGCTTGTGCCAAAATTTGGCCAGGTACCACCTGTAAACAGCTTTTGAACCATTTTTCTGGTATGTGTGGATGCTATCTAATTAATGTTTTAAACATGATGAATGCAAGGCAAATGCCATTTGAATTATACAGTTGGACAGGATGTCAGATGCAATCCAGTCAAGTCTAAGCCCTTTAGATGCAGGAAACTGCACTGTCATTGATAGCGTGGCCATCCGACATCTATAAAACATCTAAGGAAGGAGAATATTGCCTTTGGAAACTATCTGTTCAACTGTACAGCAGCTGCTACTGCAAGGAAGACACCGCTGAAGTTTAATTGAATCTCCTTTTCTTAGGTGTGCCGAGTATTGAACCTTTTGATTCAGCTTGTACCCTCTGGAGCAATGAGTACATTTTCTGGATGCAATAGGCTTCTGATTGTAGAAGATAGCAACAGTACTGGCCTTTGATAGTCTCTTCTTTAGGCTGAACATGCCGAGGTACCAGTGGCATTTCATTATATAGAAACGGCAGGGGAAATTTGAGGTCTTGATTGGTGCCCTATTTTTATTTATTTATTTATTTTGCCACCACCCTGCTGGTTCTGTTTCATGCTGTAATGCTAGCAGCCCTTTTTGTCTTCCCTCCTTTAGTTTCTAAAGTTATTGGCTTGGGACAATCTCAGGCCTTTTCACACTTTGAGGATGGCGACTGCTTGGGGGCACTCAGGCTTTAAATGTGTGTAAAGTTAGCTGGAGACCCAAACTCTAGTTTTTTCATACATACATAAGTGCATACATGTTCTTCCCAAATAAGATAACATGGACATCACCCACCACCACTTTCAATCCATTCCTGGATGAAGTTCACCCCAAGTTTCCTCCTCAACTCCCATAATTCACAGGGAGTTTCACTGACTTACTAGGCAGTTTGGAGGAATGGGGTTTGGGGTTTTAAGGAAATTGGAACAGAATGCAGTAGGCTGAAAGCTAAAAAATAAAATCATATAGGAATATGAAATGGATCATGAGTCATCCATGTACATTTACACCATCGCGTGCTCTATTTCTGCCACACAGTTTTCTGCCCTCTTGCCTCTATTTAATGCTGGCCACAGCAAGCCTAGCTACACCTATGTTTTAATCCAACTTCAATGCATCTTCAGTGTGAGATAACATATCAGCAAAATAACAACCAGTTTTCTTTCTGTATTTTCTGGGCCTGTTCCCACTTGCTTTCTCGTGAGCTCCAGTCCACTTGCTGGTGAAGCGTGTCCACGCCCAGCTGCTGCTGCAGCACACACTTGCATTTTCTGTGGCTGTGGTGTAGCTGTGATGAAGCAAGAGTGATGCATTTATCTACTACCCCAGAGAAAAAAATAAGAGCAGCTTTTGGCCCTTGGTTAGTAGATCAAACCAAGCAGCTCCTTAGTAGGCTAGTGCTATCCTAGCCCAGAACTGTCCCAAAAGGCTCCTATTCATACTATTTGTGCTGTTCCAGCCATTGCTATTTCCATCCATGGTCCAGAACAAGGATCTTCAAAACCTAAGCACTTCCTCCAAAGATCATTATCAGAATCTCAACCCAGAGATAGGCTTGTTGCCTTCAACAGTTGCTTTGTTCAGCCCCACCCTCATGCACTGGATGTGACAGGAGCCAATTGCTGACAGGGGTAGATGGTGCTGCGATGGAGATACACTTAGGCATGTCTTCATTGCTGCTGTGGTTGGGCTGGGATCGATGCCATTCCCACCCTCCCAATGCAGACAGTAACATCATATCTTATCTTGGAACAAAGTGAACCATGACCACTCCAGACAAGGTGAGTGTAGGGATGGCCTGAAAGGCAATCAGTATTACTTTGTCGTATAGAGTTACTGGCTTTTGAGAAGAAAGCCAGGTACTTAGCTTTCCAAAGGGTCTTGTGAAAGTACCCTGCGAATGCATCCTAACTGGTGGATAGCTTTAGGACAATTGGATATCCTTCCTTGGCTCCCACAGATTTACAGTTTGTCAACATCTTTGTGTAATTTTAATGTCTGGCATCCCCAATCTCTGTGCAGCATGAAGATCCAGCCTGTATCCTGAGGAGCTTAGGCCATAAATCAAGAAGTACAAACAGGCCCCTGTGGTTTGACATCATAGTCTTACTTTCCATGCCCCAAAGGCACCAACTTATCTCTCTCAAAATATTTTAATTTTGGTTTTTATAAGCAATTCATTTATTAGAGGCGTTCTAGCAAAAGGTGGGTTCTGAGGGCTTCCCATGTGGCATCGCTGTTGCTAAGCATTTAGAATGATTGGACCCTGAAACATTATGGGTATTTGCTGTCTCCTTGGATACCTTTTTTTTTGTCTCTCTTTCTTCACATATACAAGTGGAGCTGGAGGAAATCTTTTTCTACCATCCTTCTCCCTGCAGCTACTTCTCAATCTGCTGAGTTGTCTCTCCTTTGCTTCAGTATCTGTGTTAAATTCTACTAGTACATTTTCTTTTCTGAAATGTTATCCCTTCCCATCATCTCTCCTTTTGAACTGACTCTGCAGAAGGGAAGTTTGAGAGCTAAGCTGCTTACTGTTTCATCCCAATCTTACCCGTGGTTACTGGGCTTGTAAATCTCTCTCTCTCTCTCTCCTCTCCTTCATTCCTTCCCTCCCTCCATCCCCAAACTTGTTCCTTGCAGGGTCTAGATAGAAGGATGTGAAGTAATCCTAAAATAAATATATAAACAAATGGAGCATTGCAGTCACAGAGTTCTGTCTGACTAAGCCATGCTCAGAGTAGAAATCAATGGATTTAAGTACGTCATTACTAAGTTAAGTCCATCGATTTTGGTGAGTCTTTTCTGATTGTGACTTAGCCATATATGGCCCATAACTAACTGTTGCGATTCTGTGTCTGCTGGCACACCCTGGTTGTTTTAGGCTTCCTGCTCTGACTTGCCTTGCCAGTTTTTCTTCTTTCTGATTCACTGTAGCCATTGCTTCTTGAATTTGTAATTGTATGGATTTGATTCACTTTCTTTACATTTTTTACTTTTTTGTGTTCTGATTTTAACCCTTAAGTAATTTGCTTATCCTTCCATCCTCCAGTATAAGTTTGTTGCAATAATACACCTTTGACCTAAAGTATCCCCAAACAGCAAAATTAAAAAGAAATTTGTGCTGTATATCTGATATGTGTGTACCAATTCTACTTGTGTTTAAGAAAAAAGTCTCCAAGAATTTCATATTACTTTCATTCATTCATTGCATTTCTATCCTGCCCTATACCCAAATGTCTCAGGGCGGGTAACAGCATTTAAAATCAGACATATATTAAAACAACAGAGGCCCTGTCCCCAAGCAATTTAAAGTCTGCTAAAACTCTTCTTTTGCCTCTGAGCGCCCCCATGCCAGGGTTTTTAACAAACTTCCAGAGCTACAAAAAGATGAAAATGCACAACAAAAAAACTGCCCTTTAAATAAGATTTTCAGAGCTCTTTTTGGAAGTTGCGGGTTTTCCTCACAACATTTACCTTGGGGACGCTCCATGGCAAAAGGGGTGGGGATTGCCACCAGCACACACAGCAGTAACACAAGCAGCTTCCCTTTCTAAAGCTCAGAACTAAAGAGTCAGAATCACGCAGAATTGCAACATTGTTGCAGTCGCTATGAGGTGTGAAATGGGTGGATTATTGCTAGGGGTGGATTTTGACAGAGATAACAGGGAAAGTGGTGAGTGAATGAGCGATCGTGTGCTGGACAGGGTTGATTTTGACAGCAATAACAGGGATAGTGGTGAGTGAATGAGCGATCGTGCGCTGGACAGGGTGGATTTTGGCAGCGATAACAGAGGAAAGTGGTGAGAATGAATGTTTGCCGGCACGAGAAGCCATTTCGGGGGGCGGAAGATCTGGGAGAGGAACAGAGAACCGATGGCTATTTTTCCTTTGGACTTGTCAGGGATTGTCTTCCTGGTTGTGGCTGTGCCGAGCGCAGTCCCTCCCCATTCCCGCTGGCACCCTATCAACAAGAGCAGGGGCGTGGAGTAAAAGATGCGCACAAAGAAAACACGGCTCCCATGGGGACGTAAGGTTAAAAACGTGCATTTTGCTGAGGCTCATGCGGACGCTTATTCCTGATTTGCATGGCGCTTTTAAAGTCCACTTCAATAGAGTGACAGTAGAGGGACAGTAGAGAGGCAAATAAGTCTTTTGGGGATGCAGCCAGTATGTATTAAAACAATAACAGTGTCTGTAAAGTGAGAAGAGCCAGTATATTCCCATTTAGCCAAAGGCCAGGGCAAAGTGGTGTGTCTTGACTGCTCTCCTAAACATATACAATGAAGGGGACTGACGCACCTCCTAGGTGCCCACTCCTTCACCTCAGAGATGTGGAAATGATGGTAGGAGGAGAGTATGCAAGAAAACATTCAGCAACACTTCTTCCCTGTTGTATCAGTTTGGGGGCACATCCCAATTATAAGCTTAATCCAGTTTCCTTAAACCGAAAAAATAGAACCGGATGCAAACGCGAATTTGCCTGTTCCCATTACTTTCAGCTTAATTGCATTCGATCCGGATTCTGAGGATCATATGTGGCATACGTGACTCAAGGGGGGACTCAAGTGGCTACTTTTTAAAAGCCGCTTTTTGGGGCTGCCCTGCCCTCCTTCTCCTGGCATGAACGCGCCACCCATAAGGGACCCCTTCAGGGAATCTAGCTGAGTGGCTGCCGCTTGCCTGGATGGATGAAAAACAGCACGGGCAGCCAGCGATTCTTTCCCCTCCTCTCCCCATTTCCCAGGGCACACAGCAGCAGCAGCAGCAGCAGCAACTCAAGCCCCCTTCACAGCCACAGCCTTTAAAACAGAACCAGCTGCTTTACTTTACTTTCCCTTTCTAAAGGTCAGAACTTTCAGAATTGTGCAAATTTGCAACATTGTGATAAGGTGTGAAGTGCCTAGATCGCTACAGTGTAGCTTTAAGGAGTGGATTTTAAATTGGCTGTTTTGAGGGGTGGATTTTTTCAATGAAATCACTGTCTTTGGAAGCAAGCTATTGGGGGAGGGAAACCCTAAACACGGATTCTCATCCCTTAACACCGTACAGTCCCCACAGTAAAAAATGTAAAATGTTTCAAGTGAGAATTAACATTTACAACGCTTTGGGGCGTGGGGTCTGCCAGGATTGAAAACGGTTTGAAATCGAAATAAGGTTGTAATGGGGATGTGGCCTGGGTGTCAGTAGGGCACCCATTGCTAGCACAGCAGTGGAGTAGTTTGCTGTATTTATGGCTGTGCTCAGAAGGGCAGGTGGATGTAGCCACCTATACAGGCGGAAAATGTTATAAGTCACTGCCCCTATAATGGTTTGTGTGACTTAAGCAACAGGTTGCCATTGTTTCTTTCTACCCTTCTGATCAGGGTTATAATATTAATAGCTTTTGACCACTGTCAGACCACTGACAGTGGTCAAAAGCTATTAATATTTTTTATCAGTACTAGAAGAGAAGAAGAAGTAGAAGAAGAGCTGGCTTTTCTACTCCCTTTTCTCACCCATTTAAGGAGACTCAGAGTGACCGGCAAGGGCTACTGTACATTGTAGTAAATATTACAAATGACTTTCAAAGGATCATGGAAACTCCATGGAGAAGATGTTAAAGAGACTCCATTATACCTACTGCACATATTGCCAAGGGTTTACCTAAGAACATGCTTTCTGTAACCTCTCTGCTATGTGGCTGAATATAAATTACTAGGGTCTGTTGCTTAAGTTGGTGGCTCCGTTTCGAGAAACCCTTGTGCAATACAGATTGATTAAGGAAAGCCATGTTATAGTGGTCCTGTTGCACAATTTGGGAGGGACGACTGCAATCTAAAATAATTCATATCCTAAAAACGTAATTAGTAACTTTTAATGTATGGTAGGCAAACTGGTAGAATCTGACAATTCTCCACTCTCCACTTTTAGGCACAACAAAGCACTTTGGGTACATTGTGAAATCCGATAACAACCTGTGGCCAAATCGCTCTCCAGCAATAGGGCTCAGAAACAACCCTGAACCATACAGTGCATGTATTCTCCCAAATCTGGCATACCCCAGAAGTTTGCCATGAGAATAATGTAAGGGGGTAATTATGTAAGATAGGGTTAGCCAATGTGGTGCCTTCCAGATGTAGTTCCTTTCCAGGTCCCCTCAGCCTGAGTCAGAATGGGCCATATTCAGGTATAATGACCTTCATCTGGAGAACATCACTTTGGCTATTTCTTATGTAATCCTTCTAGAACACTTCGGAGAAAGAGAGGATTATAGATGTGATGAAATAATTATGTCATGGAGGAAAAATGCATGTAAATAAAGAACAGCAGGAGGCCTTGAAAGTGTGTCTGGAGGTAGTTTGGTGATGGATGAGCACACTGAAAATTAATCTAGATGATACAGAGGGGTAGTGTTCATGGGGAGAACTTTAGATGGAATTTTCCAGTCAAAAGAGTAGCATCTTTTCTAATTGGTGAATTATTCCTGAATCCAGTGGTATCTCCAAAAATTCAAGGTCAAAGGAAATACTGTTTATTGTCTTCAGCTTTTATTCAGTTGAGAAAGTGGTCTGGTGGTATTGTTACATTGGTTGCATGTATCTACCACCTGGGAAGCTTTCTCCTTATTGTCTTTAAGCTTTGGCCAATGCAAAATTCTTCCAATGGAATGTTTATATTGCAAGTTGGCAAGCTTAATATTGCATTTGATACACCCATAGATTTCCAGGCTCAGACCAAGGCAAAATGAGGAATACATTTCAGCCCAGAATAAGCAATCCATACCAAGCTCCTCCAACAGGCTACCTACACTGGTACAGCCTATTCTGTGCCAGCCACCATGCCAGCATATGGGCTCCTGGGAACTCCAAAGACCAGGAACAAAAGATCCTGGCTGTTGGAGCTCCCAGGGAACCCATTTCAGTTCCACTTTTTTCTGTTACCAAAATGAGTTCCCTGTGGTACACCGAACTATGGAAGCGAAATGTACACACACCTTTATGGTCCTGTGTACTACCCCCTGATACACCATTAGACCTTGAAAAAGAGGTCTTACTGGTTGGCCAGGCCTGGACACCATTTTGTGTACACTAGTGTGGTCCACATTCCATCCTGTAGGGATGGAGTGTATTAGGAGGGGTGAAGATTTTTTATCGCAGCAATGAAATTTTGAGCTTCATATATTTGCCATAATTGGCAAGCGTTATTTTCTGATCTGTGTCCAAGGTGTATGTTAGAATATTTTTAATTTGCTTTTGCTTCTTAATGCTGGAAACACTAATTCTATTATTTATGTGTGAGCAAAGCTTGTATACGCATAAGAATATACATGTGGCTCATGACCAAAGTCAACTTCGGCACCAAAGTTGGGACATTTTCAGTAGTAGTCCCATTTGTATGTAATCCTGCCATCTTTGCCCCCTTTCTTCTGGCCTTTAAAGTAATTCTTAAATACTTTTATCATTTTCCATGCATATAATTTTAATTGTTATAAATCTGTTTTATCATTTTTATTGTAAACTGACTGATGAGGCCTTTTGTTCCTTTAAAAATAAATATTAAAGGAAATAAAGCTGTAGACTTAACCATGCCTATCCGGTTCTAAATGATGTTGCCTTCATTTATAGGACTGCATTATATGCAATTCACTCAGATCTTCACATAAAAATAAAATAATTCTTAAAATAATTTAGGAAGTTTCAATGGCCACACACATTTATGGCCACTGCTTAACCAAGGTGTTAAATGTTATACAAACTAAGAAAGCTTTATCTTTTAAAATGTATCTATTCGGTGTAAAAAAATGATAATTTACATATTCAGATTTTAAAACATGAGGGAGTGAAGTTCAGTTCCTTAGTGAATTTCAGTGGCATAAGATTAATATTTTCCTCATGCAGGTACAAAAGGAAGCCCAGCTGTTATGTATCACAATATTTCCTGCTTGTGACAGCACAACTTTTTTATAGAGAGGACATGCCAAGATGCAGAAGACTTCAGTGAAAGTCATGAAATAATAATGAAGTTATTTTATTGAGAACACAAAGTATTATCCTTCTGTGCTTACTTTGAACACTATGCTTTGCGATCTTTGAGCATTATTCTCACAGGAGCTAAATATTTCATTATTATATAGAGAGATCACTGTACTACTGAAAATCAGAAGATACTATTTTTAAAACATGGTCAGAATCAGAGATATGGGTTAATCAGACCTAAGACGTTTTCGCATTACTCCCGTTCCATTTGGAACGGGAGTAGGACGGGAAGCTTAAGACAGCTCCCGGCGCTTTCTCCTTTCACACACAGACGCGCCAGAACGCGTGTAAATGCGTTCCGGAGCGTCTGTGTGCGAATGCTCAAAGCGCCGGGAGCTGTCTTAGCCGGCAAAGGCCGGCCAGGGGCGCGGAGACAGCCGCGGAGGCAGATCGACAATCAGCTGATTGTCAAACAGCTGATTGTCGAAGCCGCGCCGGCGTCGGAGGCGGCCGCAGCTGTTCGGGAGACAGAAGCAGGCGCGAATGCTTCTCCTCCCAAACGCCTGCGGGCGGCTCGTCCGCGTTCGAACGCATGTAGAGCACTTTAAAGTGCTCTACATTTCGAACGCGAGAAAGACAGCTGCGGACACGTCGGAGCGCAAGCCGCGCTCGGGCAATGCGGATGCCGTGTCCGCAGCTGTCTCCCACGCGTCCCGTTCACCCCCGTGCGAAAACGTCTCTAGTATAAAAGAAATACCAAGTAAATCACTAGCTGAGTTTGGAACTGGAAGTGATGACACCTACAGAAATATCACCAAGAGTTGTTTGGTCTTCTTGCAACTCCTCATGCTGTGTTTTGGCTAAACAAACTGTGGATAAGCAAGGTTTTTAGAGTCAGCTGGTAACACCAAAGTTGAGTAAACCACAGTTTATACGTCAGCAAGAAATTATTGTCTAATAATTTTGTTATCCAACCAAAAAAATCATAGTTGCTTTCCAGTTTGGTCTAGCGGTTAGGGAGCTGGACTCTTATCTGGGAATACCGGGTTCGATTCCGTGCTCCCCCATGAAGCCAGCTGGGTGACCTTGGGCTAGTCACAGCTCTCCTCTGAGCTCTCACAGCCCTACCTACCTCACAGGGTGTTCTGTTGTGGAGAGAAGAATAGAAAAGCTTTGTCAGGTGCTTTGAGTCCCCTTAAATGGGCGAGAAAAGCGGGGTAGAAAAGCCAACTCTTCTTCTTCTTAAAGATACAATAAAGTGAAAGTTTAAACAGGCCACAGATATTGTTGTTCCTTCACTGGATGGTAGAGAGGAGTCATCATTCAGATTTAAATAAGAGTTTTAGAACTGAAAAGAAATTGCAGATAAACAAGACCTAAATTAAATTATCTTTAAAATATTTTGCATTGCTTTGTTAGAAGTGGAAAAGATATAGGCATGTAAATACTGTACTCTGCTGGTTTTGAGGAGATCTATTTTCTACATTTCTTTGCTGTAGAAACAGCAAGCAGTTACATAAACATGGAAAATGTAAACGTTATTCCTTTCTTTGAAGGGCTTACTTCCAGGGGTTCACTGGTTATCACAGAGAGGGAGAGCAAATCTTTCGATAATATTCATTGCCAGTGTTGAGCCATTCAGAAAAACAAAAATGGTAGGTTTCGTGCAATGTGTGCATTAAAAAACCCTGGCCTCATTTCATGGGTGTAGACTTGTAGTTCAAAGGTATTGCCTTGACAATTCATGCAGGAACGACACATAACAGTAGTTTTAAAGGTATTCCTGATGATAGCCTTGGTGAGAAGTCAGCTTTGTATACGACTTCTGTTGGCTTCTGTGGGTAGGAGGTTATTACTCTTAATCTTTGTGGAACATTCTGGCATCTATTCTATTCAGCTATGTTCCTTAAGAGAAAAGAATCTGCTCTGTCAGCGTGAGAGTAAGGATACAGTCTATAATAAACTTCAGCTCCCTCTTTTCTGGAGGACCAAGAATTATATATAAAAGACCAAAGCATGTGACCAGGATTTGTCAGCTCTGAGCTACTTCTATCTACTTTTTCCTGCTGACATTAGTGAGAGGAAAGGCATTTGTCAAAAGAAGCCTGAGGAGAAAAGAACAATGAAGAGGGTTGTCAGGAGTTGAAGTTATTACCAGAGCAGAGCAGGGAATTTGTTATTTCTTCATGAGAAATAACAAGAAAATTGGCCTATTATCACAATGCACAGCGTTCAGCACCATTCTGGTACTTCTCTGCATGTTTTCTCCAAACATGTTGCGTAAGGCAATGTCAAAGGCCTGATAGTTTCATATAATTACATCCTGTGCAGGTTTCTTTTGTGGCTGAATCATAGGATGGGAACATAGAAGAATCAAAGGCCGTTCTGCACAGGGCGCATTCTCCCAGATCCTGGCAGGATTGAGCAGCTGGTGGCTTTCACCAAAGACTTTCTGCACTGCAGGTGGGCCTTCTTGGCCCACCAACGAAAGTTCTCAGTCTGTGAAGTTGCTGGCCAGGGATGTTCTAGCTGGGTACCCAGAAGTAATACACTGCCGTAGCTGCTGTCTCAAGGAGCCCAGTGAAATGGCACCGGAGTTTTCGTGCCTGACAGAATGGATCAACCACTTGGCACCATCCGCTCAGGAGTCCTCCATGTTGGAACACTGGAGACAGCTTTCAAGTGGTCTGCCGTTGGAGCAGACTGTGCCACCATTTTCATGCTGTAGGCCAGTCCAATACCTTGTCCCATGCAGGCACAATGTTCCACAGTAGATGGGTCCTCAAAGCAAAGGAGGAGTTCTGCCAGGGATGCTGGGTCACTTTATTGGCCCAGTGTGGACACAATTGAAAGGTCCATGCCCACATGTTACTCCTGTGCTTCTCACTTATATAACAAAACCCAACAGAGGTCAGAGGCAATACAAATGACGTGAGCCAACGTCTTTGCATTTATCCTCCACCTTTCACTGAAAGGACTCAAAGCAATGGCAGTTTTCTTCCTTCTGTTTTATCCTCCCCAAACCCTGGGATTGTTAGCTAAGAATCACCGTGCCAACAGTTACTCAATGGAGTCATGTGGACCCGACTCCATACTTTAACACTACAGTATTCTGCCTGTCTTTATGACAGATAAAATCTTGCCCATCATAACAGCTATCAGGAAAAGTATTTTTCTTCCTCAAGCTCCTTCTCTCCAATTGCTGCAACATCTTCTGCTTCTCTCAGCTTCCTTGGTGCGTGGTATCTGTGCATTGGTCTTATTTTGTTGCTATAGAAGAGAATGGGATGTTTTGTAGTAACAAATGATTCTTCCTAGCTGTGAAGGTTCCCTTTCATAGCCACATGCTGTACAGTTTCACTGAAATAAAATGGTTTCGTGTGAATTCCTCCTTTGCCCTTGCTTTTCGGTTAAATGTACTTGACTAAAGATGTAACCCCACACAGGAAAGAAAGAAAAAGTCGACCAGAAGCCACTCAGAGGTGGTAGCTTAACTCATCTTAAAGACCAGGAAATGTACTCCCCAAAAGTGAACTGGCTCTCATGCTATCACCTCTAAGCCGTTTTTGAGCTGCTTTTTAAAAATGTGTACAGATGCAGCTTAGGTCTAGATTAGGGATGTGTGCAAATATTCGTAATATTTGAAATTCGGCCAAATTCAGACTTTCAAACTCAAATCAGATGTTACAATATCTATATGCTGACATTTGAATGAATTTGAATGTTTCTGGACATTCGTACAAATAGTTTGGACATTTGTTAAGTTGGGGAAATGTATCAGATACATATCTGTTCGTATAAGATATGTATCTATTCATATCAGATACGTATCTGTTTGTATAAGATATGTATCGAATGTTTGTACAAATACGTATGAATAGATTCGTATCAAATAGAATTTACCACATTTGAATGTGATCTATTTGTACGAATATGGATTTTTGAACATTTGATTCATTTCGAATCGAATGCCAAAAAAGTATTTGTGCACATCCATAGTCTAGATAGAAGAGTAGCTCTGGCTAATTTACCCTTTTTCCCCTTCCGTATTTACCCCCTAGGCTCAGCTTCATAGCTTCATGACCATTTAAAAAGCTACAGCTTGATGATCTTGCGCAAACGAGGCAGCACCGAGTACCCGCAAAGTGCTGCAGGACTCCCTATAATAGTTTCCATTGATCATGTTTGCAACAGAATCATTGGAGCAGTGGATGAATCCAGTCCTGCCTTAAGCACCTGTTTGCAACAGTGATAGCTGTACTCCTTTGTCAGTAATTGGGGGAGTTGTGTTACATATAAAAGTCAACACACATTGATCTTGAAAGTGAGAAAATATCGTAACACAGAATTTTGGTTGTATGTACTGCCACTGAAGAAAGCTCTGTGCCAAAATGTGTTGGGCTGGATACAACCTTATTATATTTTTATATATTCCAAGATCCGAGTACAAGACTCTCATACTGCCACCACGTGGCCCATCTAGGAACCAAGCTCTTCTATGTTGTAGCAACAACTGTTAAACTACAATCTGCCAAAGAAACAGTGAATACCAGCAGGTCCACCTCTAGGACTAGTCCCTCGATCTTGGGTACTTCTAGTGACAGTGGAAAAACACCCATAGGGTGCATCCCCAGGCAATTTAAAGTCTGCTAAAAATCCTCTTTTGTCGCTGAGCACCCCCATGCACGGCTTTTATCCGGCTTCCAGCGCCACAAATTAGGAAAATGTGCAGCAAAAAAAGTGCCCTTTAAAGAGGACTACCAATGCACTTTCCGGGAAGACGTGGGTATTCAGAGCAACATTTTGCATGGAGACGCTCCATGGCAAAAGGGGCGGGGGTTCTCTCCGAGGCGGCAAGCTCTCTCTCTCTCTCTTTTTTTTTTTGCCTCTCATTCACAGCCAGCATTCACGATATGAAAACAGTAGGCAGGCATTCCAATCACAAAGAGAAACAGCAAAGATACATTGTAATGAATTGCTTCCGCCCGCCCACAAGTGAAAGTGTATGAGCGCAAGATCACTGGCTGGGGGAGGCATTTCGGGGCTGGAGATCTTGTAGACTGCCTTTGTAAGCAGCGGAGACGAACAGAGAACTTGTACATTTTTCTTTTGGAGTTGTGAATGAGCGTATGATCGCACGATTGCTGGCTGGGGGAGGCGTTTCGGCAGCTGGAGAACTTGTACATAGCGTAATGAATTGCCCGAGTACCCAGTGAAACAGCGAGGGGCGGGGAGAAAAAGATGCGGGTAAGCAAAAGACACTTCCTTGGGGACGGTCAGTGCATTTAAAATGCACGTTTTGCTGAGCCCCATGGGACAGTTAATTCAGAATTGAACGTGCATTTGTTAGATCCGCTGCAGTAGAAGGACAATAGCGACACAAAAAAGTACCATGGGGATGCAACCCTTGACTCTTGTTCTTAGAATATTAGAAGATTACGATATTTGTGAGATATTTTAGATGAAGCCCTTTTTATTTTGATACTTACCTTTGGTCTGTTACTTGGATTAAACTGTTTATTATCTAGTCATCTAGATCCTGTGATAGACTTGCAGATGGCCAGAGCATTCCAAACTTACCCGACGTGCAAAAGGCCACCCACACAATGGCCATCACAGAGCCCCAGCAATGATGCCAGTGCACCTGCACAGTGTTGTTGCCAGGGCAACCAGGCAATGCAGTGCATCATCACATGTACGCTGCTGGTCGTGTGCTCCCCTTGTACCTCTTCCACCCGGAATGGGTGCAAATGGGAGCTTGCTGGGCTACTGTAGCCCAGCAGCTAGTATAGGCGTGGAGCCGTTTCTACTGTTAGTGTGAAAAGGCCCTGCCTTCGTTTTGACTACACCTTCTTGGGCAAATATGCCTTTTTGGAAATATTGCCTTGCTGTAGGATGATTTTCACTTCCTATTCTAGACTACAGCCAGCTCCATATATATTGTGGGGGGGAGGGCACAAATTTTGGGGTGAATGAGTAATATGTCCCATTTTTCTTTAAATAGATTAATAATTTTGAGGGGGGCAAAAAATTGGGGTTACTGATATGACCACAGCCCTGGGATTTTTTTTTAGGGGGAAAGTGGTTTCATCCAAGTGCATACTAGATATGGTCAAGCTTAACTTTTCAGATATCTAGCTTTGCCCCTAAGTACTACCACTTTTTAAAATTGTATTTGGATGGGGTTTAATCAGAAGTAAGTAGTGTAGAATTTCAAGGACAGAGTGCCAAACACCTACAATGTTTCTGCAGTAGATGTTCTTTTTACAGATATTGCCAGGCAGCATTCAGTAAAAAAATATATTCATTCAGCTTAATATATTGCCTAGACACACGTTAGAGCAAGCAGTTCTATAACAACTGCCCACAGAACAACCGGTCCTCAGGATCAACTTTATTTTTAACATCCTTCCATGCGACAAAGCTATGTGCAGATGTTGTCATGTACAGCTACTTTTTTCTTTTTTGGAAAACTTATATACTTGTTCAACAGTTTGCAATGAATTAATTGTTTTAAATATTTATTTATTTATTTATATTTAAATTTATATGCCGCCCCATACCCGAGGGTCTCTGGGCGGCTCACAGCATTTAAAAACAGATGTATATTTAAAAAAAGCATTTTAATGATGACTTCATATGTATTAGGAATGTACATGAATGTAATTTTTGACATGCAGTTCGTTAACAGATTGAATATTCGGAAATCTGAATCTGTACAAATAAAGAAAAACAAATGTCTGGACATTCGAACCAATTGTTACCTATTCGTACAAATATTGTATCCATTGATACGAATCTCGTACGCATCTGTATGCATCCATGTGCATCCCATATGCATGGATACGCACAAGATGGGTGTGGATATGTACAGAATGCATACGTAACCGTACAAATACAGATGTCCAGATTATTTGTACAAATAACACAAAAAAATTGTATTTGTACAAATGCTAAAGTACAAATGTCTGGATATTCAATTTGTATACCGATGTCCAAATTTGAATAGATTCATACAAATAATGAATATTTTGAATATTTGTGCACATTCCTAATATGTATGCTTAAGAGTAGCCCCCCTTTTCTTTTGTATTTGCATGTTTATGCAGTTCGAGGCATGGAGTAGAAGGCAGCCAGAGATGGGGGCTGAAGGCAAGTCAGCAGAATTATAAAATGAATGACTCTGCCCATGCAAATCCATTAAAACTTTGGAATCTATTTTATTGCATAGATAATCCATGAATTACAATTTTCTTACTCCCCTTAATTAGATCTACAACCAGAAGGCTTGGAGCCACCCTTGGTAGCTATACAGAAACAATGGATTTAGAGGAAATATGTAATTATCAATGTAGTTTTGCTAATAAAAGAAGTGGAATTGGAGGAAAAGATAAAAGAACGAAGGCATATAATTATGATAGAGGTTTACACAGAAAAAGCTAGCACAGTTTTGGGGCACAAAGGCCCTGTCCCCATGCAAGTTTGATACGGTTCCGAGTGCGAGATCGGTACTGTCCATCCCCATGGGTTTTGGATTTGGTCCGTGAAAAGCGTGCCAACCCCTCCCCAACTGCCAGAAGGGTGCCAAATTTGATACCTGAAAAAAAAAGTCTCATCACGCTTTGGGGGACCAGTACGCATTGCTCAGCGAGCCGGGAATGCACATGGGGACACTAGCCGGCTAACAGGGAGGAGATTTGAGCTCACGTCATTGGGAAGTGGGGTGTGCTTGCTGTCCCTGCCCTGTCCATTGAAGTTCGTGGCCGCTGACTTTTTAAAATGCAAAGGCAGACTGGAGAATGGCTTGCTTTTTAAATTTTCTGCCATTTCCACAGAGGTAATTCCAACCCCGTTTCAAGAATGCCAAAGCAGGCTGCATAATGGCTTGATTTCTGTCCCATTAGCAACCCCCATTTCTCCAATCTGCAAGGTGATCATAAATAAAGGCTCGATTTCAGTTTACAGCTGTTCTCGTGCCTCCCACTCCAGACCTGGCTAAGGGAGGGGGGATACGGCACAGGGGTGGGCTGACGACAGTCTGGTTGCCAATGAGGAGAGAGGGGGCAGAGAGGAGAGGGCACTGTTCCGTCACACCAGGGTTCAGCACGGTTCTCATGGGAACGCCTCCATCCGTGCTCAACCTGTACCTGTCCCATGTTGCTGGAATCTCATGGGGACGCCCAAAATGCGTTCCGGTCCCGTGCCCGGCCCATGCGTGCCCAAACAGCGCCCAGAGTGTGCCAGATGGCCAGCATGGGGACGCAGTCAAAGTGGACCAAGGAATACAGAAGCATAGGAAGCTTTCAAGGAATGCTGATCAGGTGGGAAGCTGTCGAAAAAATAAATACTGGCACATTATAAAACAGAAGTCCTTGGCTGATGTAGCACATTAAAGGGCTGTTAAAGGAGTTGTAATCTGGCTAGACCATCTGGAATGAAGCAAGCTGAGAGAAGCAGCTATCCTATTAAAATGATGGAAGAGAAATGGCAAAGGATATAGAAATGCTTTGGTAATTCTCAGCTCAGTGGTGAGGTGGTTGCTTCAGTAGTCACTATAGTAGGAGAATTAGTAATGGCACTTGCCATGATCGCTCATAATACCACCTTCTTCTGGACTATAGAGTGACACTGCTGAAGGTCTCCTGAAGTTAAGAATTTGATGAGTAGCAATTGAAAATGGAAACTTTCCCAAACTCTTGATTACAGTGACCACCAACCATTTGCAAGACTGAAAGGAAGCTACTTGTATTAGAATTATTAAGCAGGGCTCGTGCTTATAAGAGCAGAAGGGACGATGCCCCACCAAATTTCCCTCACTCTCTTCTGCAGGTTTCTGGTCAGAAACCTTAGAAGCTTAGTAGGGTCAACTTTCATGTGGGTTGATGGAGAATTGCTGTCTTGGTGATGTCTCACTTACCAGTACTTATTCTGATTCTTGGCACCTCTTCCTTTTAGCTACCCTGCCCTCTGGCCTACCAGACCCAATGGGTACCAGGAACCACTGATTTTACCACAGATAATTTTCTTTTGTTGGTATAGTGTAGATGTTTTGAAAAACTGAATACATTCCTATGGCAAGACAGGACCCAAACAGGCCTCAGAGCATAATGAGTAAGGATCATTGTGGACCAAAAGAGGACTAGGAATGTGATGATGCGTGCGCCTGGCCTGCTGCCAAAGACAAAATCTGTTCATGAGAGTGCTTCTGCAAACCTGCTCTTCAAAAAATAGTACGGACCTGGTTCATTCTGTTGGCTGCCGTGCAGCCAGTAGACTAGCGGTTCTCAACCTTCTTAATGCGGCGACCCCTTAATGTAGTTCCTCATGTTGTGGAGACCCCCAGCCAAGGGGGCGGGGCAGCTCAGATGATGGGATGGGAAAGCGGGAGACTCATCGCAACCCCAAAGGGGTCATGACCCGCAGGTTGAGAACCACTGCAGTAGACCGACCTATCTCCTCAGGTCCATGATGCAAAGTACAATAAATGGACCAGTTCTGGGGCCATTTGGAGGACTTGTGTCATGGGTCCAGATTGAAACTCCAACACTTTGGCCTTGATGTTTGCAGAGGCTGATCCATTGTCCCCTCAGTGTGCGTCTCTGGGTCTGTATGGATCTTGGCTATGACTGACTGCTTTTCTGGGATGAATTTGAAATACACTTCAAAAACAGCTATTCTGGCCTCTTCTAGCAGAGTTGGACCCACCTTCAAAACAGTATCAATGATTTAATGTGTGGATTTTGCTTTCCTCCAGTAGCTGATCATCAACATGTTTTTGCTTTCCCTAGGCATAATGGGAAAACAGAATAGCAAACTGGCTCCTGAGGTGATGGAGGATCTGGTGAAGAGTACAGAGTTTAATGAACATGAACTCAAACAGTGGTACAAAGGATTTCTAAAGGATTGCCCTAGTGGGAGACTGAACCTAGAGGAGTTTCAACAGCTGTATGTAAAGGTAAGCGTGTGTGTATAGGTAATGGCTTTAATATCTTCTGTATCAACAGAGAACTGAACTGACCAGATTCTCTCCAAAAAATTTTTGACAAGCAGTGAACCCTCAGTTATTGCTTATTTGTTTCAAGGCAGCCTGATCCATTGTTCTGATGATTTCTGAAGGTGATGTGAAACCCAGTCTGAGCTACCTGTCATGGTTGCTTGTTATGGATTATCTGTGCCATTTCTAAAGATGAGTGAAACAGCTTGGCATCTCCTTTATGTCCGTGCCATCTTAGGAGCTTTTTTGTTGGTTGGTTTGCTTGCTTTTGTTTATTGTACGGTATTTTTAAAATAACAAGGCACAATTCCTTCATCCTAGAAAGATGCTGCACCATTTAGGGAATATTTTGCTTCCTTTCTACCCCTCAATAGTCTTGCAAGGCTGTTAAGTTGTAGTGACTGTCGCAAGATCACTAGGGAGCTTTATTGGTCAGGTGGGCATCCAAACCCTCGAACTCAGATTTCAGATTCAGGATACCTGGACATACCATAATATTCCTGCTCCTAAATAAGCTGAGGCATAAAAATCTCTTCCCACCTGTCCAGATAAGGAAGAGCAAGAAAGTGCAAAAAGTAGTCACCAGACCAGATCCGTAGGACTGAAGGTCTGTTCTCCATAATAGCTACAGTGGCAAAACATAGCAGTAATGCCCATCTTTTTCACGTGGAAATCGATTGTTCCAGAGCAGCAACTTCAAAGAAGGAGTGGAGAGGTATTAATAGATATGTTTGTGACAGAGCTTGATGAACAGGCAAGATGCATCAGTACTGTGGGAGAATATTAACAAGAAAGGCATCTCTTTCGGGTTTTTTTTTTCTAATAGTGACTGATGCTTCTGGGGGCTGGTAAGTATGTTAAGGCTGCAGTCCTATGCAATCCTACATGACAAACAACACCAGAGAACATTGTGGATTTACGCATGCATTAGCCAGCTCTGAGATGAAACACACACAAGAAGAAACTGGCACACAAGACTCAGAACTGTTAGGGGTAGTGGTCCACAGCCCATGTTGCCTTTACGTGACAACCCCTTCTTATATGTTGACCACAGATCTTTACATATTTGTTTTGCCTTGCTCTAGTTTCCTTAATTTGTTCTCTGCTTTTAAAAAAAAACATAAGACAAGGCAGCTAAAAGATTTATGGCATTGGGGTAAGTCTTTTAAAGGCCTCTGACTTTGACGTGTGTATGTCATTATTTCAGTAACTTTTTTTTTATTTTTCTAATCACATATTATAAATGGATAGATTCCAGTGTGGAGATAACCAGTGTTTTACCCTGTTTTCACATGGTGTGAACTATCCCACACCACACTGTAGTGCAGTAGGTAGTCCAGTCTGGATTCACACTGGGTGGGACTAGGCCTAGCACAGGCTAAAGGCCACACACTCGTTGGCCTAAACATGACTCTATTTAGCAATATTCTGGAAGAAAGCACTTCCAGAATAATCACTCGTTGAAAGTGAAAGGACTTTATCTGGTCTGGACGCTTGGTCTCGCAATGTCAAGCTGAATACGGGTATTAAATAATTATAAGTGCACACACATCACCCTGTGCATATGCATGGCCATCATTTTAAGTCTAGTTTGGCTCAGCATATGCGTGGTGGCCATTTTCAAAATGGCCGATCTCGGGCGCAAGTATCCAGATCAGAAAGTCCTTTCACTTTTGCAGGGTATTATTCCTAAATCTTGGCTATGTGTTTGGATTGCCACTGACATATGTTCCACCTTATGCTCTTGAAGTGGCTCACAGGATTAAACAAAGTCAAAAGAGAAGCAAAGGGAAGGGAAACAACAACAGATTTTAAGATAGCACAAGGTATTATAGAGATATGTTTTTCTTTTCTTGAGTAATTGCTGTCAGATATCTGAAAGTGCTTGTTGTATGGCAAAAAAAGTAATCTGAGGTCTTTTTCTTTTTTTAATAACCCAGTAATTTTTCATAAAGGATGCATTGTCAGCAATGCAACATTTTTTATTGCCTTCAGCCAGCTTTCTGTAACACTTCTGTTTTCACTATCAGTTCAGCAGCAGGAAATCAAGGTAATGTGCCAAATACTTAGGCTACAATGGCCACCTGTGACCTCATGGTTTTAACAGGAGCTGAGAACGTGTTGTGCCTTCTGGCGTGTGGGCTAAAACAATTTACTTAGGGCCAAATACCATGAGATAAAAAGAGTAGACAGAACGCAGCAGTGTCTCTTCATTTCCTAACAGTGTAAATTCATGTTAGAATGAGAAGGACATTTGCCCATCCCAATCTTTCTCAGGCAGGGAAAGTTCTGTTGGTTTACCCCTGTAGGAGCAAAAGCTGATATTCAAAATATCCTAACTCCTATGTTAATATATAAAATGTAGTTGTCTTGGGAATTATCAGTTTAATGTAACCTTGCTCAGAAGCAATAAACTACTGAATGAGACTAAAAACAGGAGATAGCTGCGACTCCCAAACAGGGCCTCAACTAACACTGACGCGCCATCCGGATTCAAGCACCTGGAGTGCTGACTCTATGGGGGAGACATCATCTTTTTCTGTGATCCAGTGATTGGGTGCTGTCTGTCTTTTGGTTCTGCCAGCACAGAAGGTGATAGGACAGGCTTGTTTTATAATAGATGGATTGACTGTTCCTCAAAATCCCCCCCCCAAAAAAACTAGCTTCTGAGGAGACCTTTCCTATCGGTTTTACTGATCAATCAGAAACACCAGCCAGCCTTGTCATAACTGGTCGTTCAGCTTGTACCTTACTGCTGATTGGTCAAGGACCTTTTTGCATCTTCACTTCCCCTTGACAAGATGGAGGACGGATCCGGCGTCTGCACTTTGTGGTGCTGGATCGATGCCAGACCTCGTCAGAGCTTGCCTGGGTGCTGATAAGGTGTGAATTGTGGCAAGCATGTCTTTACCAGAGGTGATCTACACCAATACATTCAGGGCACACTCAGGAATGGACAGAGCTGCTTCTAAAATAGAAGCTGCATATGTCCTGTACTGCGAAAAGGCCCAAAATGTTGATTTCTTCATTCAGAACGACTTTTACTGGTTTGTGTGTATTGGGGAAAAAAAACCCTTTTCTATAGAGAGCGTATGTATAAAATTTAACATTACGAACACACACTTCTGTGCTTTTTGAAGAAACTTTGGAAACCTGCAGTGTTTTCATATGAATGTATGCTCGGAAACAGATTTTACTATGTTATTGCAGGATCGACTAAAAATTCCAACTATTTTTTTTAATGTGTGTTCATATGTATAAGCATTTGATTTAATATTGCTCTTTCAAAGGGCAGTAATATCCCATTTTTATTATCAAGGAGTTGGTTATTTCTGCCAAGTAATATGCTTGCTACTAGGGATGTCCACGAATATGCGTAACATTCGATATTTATACCAATTCGTACAAATTTGGATATTTGTATACCAATTGAATGTTATGACATTCGTACATTGACATTTGTATTCATACAAAGGTTTTGGAACATTCATGCGAATGCTTCAGAACCTGTGGAAGTGGGAAGCGGCTGTGCCAGTTACATCTGCATTCGACATGGATTGAGAGTGGATTCAAGGCGGATTTGATGCTTTCAGAGTGGATATGTTACGGGATATGTATCCGATACGTATGAGATACATATGGGATATGTATGCGTTCGTATCGGATATTCATACAAATTTGTATGAATACATTCATATCAAATAGAATCCTACCACATTCGAAGGGGATCTATTCAAATGAATACAAGTTTTCTTACATTCAGTTTGATACAAACTGTGAATAGTTTGATACAAACTGAATGAAAAAAACAACCACCCATTCATGTACATCCCTACTTGCTACAGATTAGTATGCTGAGTGTCCTGTAGATTTCCTTGAGGAAATGCCTAGTTCTAAACTAAGGGTGGCAGGATTTCTTCCATGGTGGAGCTCAGTGCAATTTTAAATGCTGGTTATTAGTTTACCTAAAGAATGAAACAGAAGAAACAGCAGTGCTGTCAGGAATAAAAGGCCTCCTTAAAAAACACAAAAAAAGACCACTGGAAAGGGAGAGCTGTGCCTTGTTGTCTCAAATTGTAGCATATGTTTTGTTGGAATGGCAAGTACAGGGGAAAACCTTTGCATATCTAAAGGACTAGCAGATATATTACAGCGACAACGAAGACAGCAATAAATCACATAGTAGTTTAAGAACATAAGAGGAGCCCTGCTGGATTGGGCCACAGTCCATCTAGTCTAGCATCTTGTCTCTCACATTGGCCAACCAATTGTTTACAGAAGAGAAAGGCAAAAGCTTCAACCACTCTTGAGTCCCTGCAAATGACCTTTAGAGGCATCCTACCTGTCTTGCCAGCTTGGAGGATGAACCTAGGCATCCATTCTAGTAGCCATTGATACTTACTAGTATAATATGTACTGCATTGTTTTTCATATATTTAAACTCCAATTGACTCACCAGAGATTATCTTTGATAAAAAGGATCCCAGGTCCCTATTATCTTTGCTTACATATAGAGTATCAGATTTCTAGAATTTTTTGTGCACCATTATTCTGGATTAACCACAAAATTGCCCGGTTATTACAAGATGTATTTGTCTATATATTTGTCTACACAGTGTCTGCATTCAGTTTTGTTATGCAGCAGCCTGCAGAAATGCCAAACTTCGTGATTAAGTGTGGCATTTGCCATCACTAAATTAACTTATAGCTGCAAAGAGGGATTAGACACGTCTATCAGAATGGAATTGTCCATGACCATTGGTGATGACATCTGTGAATTATACCCTGTAGCAGAGGAGGTGTGGTTCTAAGAAAGTGCGGATGAGAACAGTACTGCTGCTGACTTCCTGATTTCCTTCTGGGCCCTGCATAAGGCTGAAAAATAGTTCTAGGTGGGCCATGGGGGCAGCTGAACCAGGACTCTTCTTATTTTATTTTTTTTACATTCTTTTGGGAACAGATTGTACTTCAGAGCTCAAGGTAACCATCTCAGGTTGTCTTATGAGCAGTTTCAGGCCAGATCTCCATTGTATTGTAGCGTAGGCTGTTGGGTTAGAAAGTAGACCAGCTTCCACACAGTCCACAGGACTGCACCATCTGAGAGTGCTGGATTTATGTATTTATTTTATATTTCTATTGCACCCAATACCCAGAGGTCTTGGAGTGGGTTACAATAACATCACAATAAAAATAGATTTAAAAGAATTGCTAAAACAATGGCAGTGCCCGTACGAGGGGGGTTCTTGTTCCTTCAGCCAAAAACCAGGGTAAAGGGGTGCATTTTCACCTGTTTTCTCAACATATACGATGAGGCTACCTGACATATCTCAGTGGGGAGATTATTCCATAATCTTGGGGCTATATGTGTTCCCACTGCCCTAACTAATGTAGGTGATGGGACTGCCAAGAGGCTCTAATGCATGGGCAGACCTATATGGGAGGAGGCATTCCTTTAGATATTCGGGCCCAAGCCATTAGGGGCTTACAAGTGAACTTCAGTACTTTGTACTGTTCTGAGTAACAGATAGGCTGCCAATGCAGTTCTTTTAGGACAGGTATGATGTGTGTTCAACCGGCAGCATATTTTGTACGAACTGGAGCTTCTGAACCATTTTCAAGGGCAACCCCATATAGACCACATAACAATAGTCCATACTTGAAGTTACCAAAGCATAGATCTATGTGGCCAAACTGTCTCTGTCCCAAAAAAAAGCGATGTGGCTGGTAAACTAGCCACAGTTGGAAAAGACATTCCTAGCAACCACCTTCACCTGGGCTTCAAGTGTTGGCAAAGAGTTCCAGATCACCTCTAAATTACACCAGGGCAAAGGAACCCCACCAAGAATAGGACACCTTCCTTCTTCCTGTAACATACAACACCTCTATTTCAATTTGTTGGTCCCTATCCAACCCATTACTGCCACCATGTACCTGCCAAGCACTTTAACTTCCTCTCCTGATTTAGATGGCATTGAGGGACAGAGCTGGATGTTACCTTCATATTGATGATACCTGACTGTAAAGCTCCTGATGACCATTACCAGCAGCATTGAGCAAAACTCTCCCACAGCGAATCTCTGGCATCATCCTTGGAAATAATAGGAAAACCACTGTAACACAATGCCTCCAACTCCCAAACTCCATAGCCTTTCTGGAAGGATACCATGGTTAATGGTATCAAAAGCTGCTGAAAGGTCCAGAACCAAGAGAGTAGCATTTTCTCTGTCTTTCCCCAGGAGAAGTTTATCAACCATAGCCCCTGGGGAACACAGTGGCTGCATAGTCAGTTGTCTGGGCATGAAAACTGTGTCCAGGCATTCTTGGCAGGGTCTCTATTCCATCAGCTGCCGTGCAGACCCTTCATTCCCCTGCTCTGATATAAGGACAAGAAGGGGCCACAGTATGCAAATGGCTACCAGAATGCGTAGTCTCACCTGTATGCAATGGCCCAGATCACTTGGTTTGGGCCAGGAATAGACTTCGCATCACACATCAAGGAACATAGTGTGGATGTTGCTTATGGGTACTTAAGATTCGACTCTTCACCCAGTTGTGCAAGGTCAGTTGAAGGCAAAAGAATCATATGCACTAGCCTGAGTCCTTTGGAAGGGAGACCGGCAGTGTTTTTCTCCAGAAATGCATAGGAGTAGGAATTCTATTCCCTGCACTGTTTCTTTATGCCAGAGTAAGCAGGGCATCTGGGAGTAATCTGCCAAACATAATATTCTCTCCCTTACACTGTCCAGATTACCAGAACAGATGCTCCTTGCATGAGTTACAAGTTCTACCTGTGGTTCATCTGATGTAAACCTGGGTTTCTGAGGCATACTAGAACAGTGTTGGGAAAGCAGGTGTGTTGCAACAGCATCCATTTCACCAAAGTAATACTGCATTTGTCAAACTTTCTGCTCAGGGCATTTATGTCACTGCCTTCAAAACAGGTATCTCAACAGTGAGCAATTATGCTTTGTCACGACTAATTTCAACTGTGCTATACACAGTGACACCAATTGTAGCCAAACACCTTGTTAGTCATCAGTCTAGATACTTTTGTGTAATGATGGAAGGCAGTAGATAAGATTCAGGTCATGTTTATGCTAATCACAGATTTAATATTTTCAGCATCTTGGGATATCAAACTTATTTTTTTCCTAAAGCAAAGCAGATTTTATCTTTTTTGGGTCTCACTGCTATTTACATGAATTGCTGTGTTTTTGCCAATAAAAGCACTGATTTCAGAGTCTTTCTAGTACAAGTGGGATGAAGATCTGCTCTCTTAGTTATGAACTTCAAGCATGATGAAACAGCAGCTGAGAAAACATTACTGCTGGAAGATTTAAGTCTCCAAAGCCAGAAGTGGAGTGCAATTGTAAATGCATTGTTTTCCCTTTGCTACTGAATTAAATTGGATAGTTCATTGGTTTTTACAAAATCCTGGGGCATTACTCTGTTTCTGTGTGAAGAAACAGATCTCTTTACAAATGTACAGAATTATAACCAGCCTCTCTTCTGTAGAAGCCGATAACCATCAGCTAAAGCAGGAATGTAAATTGATGTCACCTTTTTCTGTACTGAGTTTTAATGCTGAAGTTCATGAAAAGATATTGGGTCCCTTAACCCTAATTAGTGTTCGAAAACATTCCTGTTTGAAATTACAAGACCCGTGACCACTTTAGCTGAAAATCATAGGCGCTGTAGACAGTGGAAGGAACTTCTCTGATTTATGAATCCTCATTTATTATCATTGTACGTATGTATATATAAATTACTCATGAGCAAAAGCAAAGATGCACAGACGGTGCAGCCTCTGTCTGTTTTAAAAATCCTTTTCTGGTTTGTTTGTTTGTTTGTTTGTTTGTTTGTTTGTTTATCTATCTATCTATCCATCCTGCCCTATACCCAGAGATCTCCAGGTGGGTAACAACATCATTAAAACCTTAAACATCATTAAAACAATAAGAGCATCAGTCAGAAGGCAATGAACAAGGGTCCTTTCTTCTCTGGATTATTCTGGATTATATTCTGGAATAGCAGCCTGCTGTACTTATGCTAGTCCAGATCCCAGGCTTCCTTCACTAATCATACCTACATTTGAGCTAATTGTCACTCCAAGTAGCCAAAACCTGAAAGACTTTCTGAGCCTAGTCATTGACACTGCATTTATTTGCCTCAGCAGGGCAGACTGATCATGGTCAAAGCCTGTTCACTGTGTCAAAATTTATATTGCTCACATAAGAAGAAGAAAAAGAAGAGTTTGCTTTTCTACCCCACTTTTCTCACCCATTTAAGGGGACTCAAGCGGTTGACAAAACTTTTCTATTCTCCCCACAACAGAACACCCTGTGGCATAGGCTGAGCTGTGAGACCTCAGAGGAGAGCTGTGACTCGCCCAAGATCACCCAGCTGGCTTTGTGGAGGAGTGCAGGATCAAACCCGGTATTCCCAGATAAAAGTCCGGCAAACCCCGGCTTGGGAGCCACATGCGGCTCTTTGGCCCCTTGAGTGTGGCTCTTCCAGCTTAGGAGTACCTTAATTAAGTTAATAACAATGAACCTACCTATATAGTTCAAGTTTAAAAAATTTGGCTCTCAAAAGAAATTTCAGTCATTGTACTGTTGATATTTGGCTCTGCTGACTGATGAGTTTGCCAACCGCTGCACTAGACCAAACTGGCTCACATAAGCCAGTGAGTTCAGTAGGGACCAGGCTGGTCATGCCTAACTCTCTAAAAAGTTTACCTAAGATTGCAATGCAGGATAAGCAAAGATTTTGGGATGGCATGAGCTGTTAATGAAAGAATCGAGATAACGTATATAGATGTACTGATTTCTTAATAATTATAATTCACAAAAACACAGCAAGGATTCTTCCTATCATCTGTGGGTTTACTGCCTACCCTTGTGGAACAGTACAGTAATTTCATCTACTACTTCTGCAGTCTATCATTGTTTGGGAAAAAATCTGGTGGCTAACATTTAATAAAATAGCAAATCAAATGCTTGAAGAATAGATATTAGATCAGGTTTTTACTGTAATGCAGTTTAATATGCAAGGCCTTTTTGTCTTAAGAGTTGGGGCAGAAGTATGTCTACTTTTTTTCCAGTTCCAGCTCTTGAGCCTGCAATATTAAAGTTGCCCATTGAAAGAGCGATACTTGGCAGAAATTGCAGACATTTGAGTTCACAAGGCCTATTAGTAGAATCAATGGGCATCCATAGTATGAATATATCCTTAGTCTTTATGCTTCACTGTTGGTAGGCATCACATATAAGAAAAGATTAGATCAATTCATAAAGGACAGGTGTATCAGTGGTTACTAAAATGGATGCCTAGGCATTTCCTCCAGGTAGGAGAGACAGGCAGGATGCCTCTAAAGGCCATTTTCAGGGAACTGAGAGCAGGTGAAGCTTTTCTCTTTGCCTGCTGCTTGAAAATGTCCATAAGCTGTTAGTGGGCCACTGTGTGAGATGAGATGCTTAATTAGACAGGCTGTGGCTTGATCCAGCAGGGCTCTCCTTATTTTCTTGTGAGCTTTGGCAAACATCAGGTAGGTAAAAAACATGCCAGATGAATAAAGCTATATTCTTAATTAAGAAAGAGACTGGCAGAGCCCTGACATAGTGTTAGGACTGTCAAACAGTCTTGTCATAGTGTTGGCAACCAGCTGGCATATTTAGTCTGTTGCAGACTGTTGTTAAATAATAATTACACTTTGATTGGTCAGTGAAGAAGCCTTTTCGCACAGGGGTTTTTCGAACGCATGGAGGGCACGTCGGGACGCAGCATTCGCTCTTGCGGGCGGCGGGATCCATTCCCGGCCGCCCGCAAGCGTCCCAACGTGCCCTCCATGCGTTCGAGTTTCAGAGCACTAAAAAGTGCTCTGAAACCATCTCTGCGCGTTCCGACCTCAGAGAGAAAGCATTCACATGCTCTCTCTCTGTGACAGCTCGGCCCCTCCCCCGGGCTGCTCCCATTGGCTCCTATGGACCCAATGTGGGCAGCCGGCTGCCTTCTGTCCCTGGGTTCCTGCTCCCTCCCGAACCCCAGATCGGGCTCCGGGGGTGGGCAGGAAGCCCAGCCAAAAGCCCCCAACCCATCCCCAGGGTCTTACCTTCTCCTGCAGGCTCGATTCTGTGTAGGAAGGCCGGGCCCTTCTGAGCACGCTCGAGGGGGCGGCCCCTCATTGGCTGGGCACCGCACATGCTCAGATGGGCAATAGAAGCCATCCAAATTCATACAAATAAAGAAAAACAAGTGTCTGGACGTTTTTAACCGATACGAATACATTCATTTCTGTTCATAGTAATATTCGATATGTATCCGATGATATGAATCTTGTACACATCTGTATGCATCCACACGTTTTATCCCATATGCATCCCGTTTTCAGCCCATACATATCCGTACAGATGTGTATGAATACGCACAAGATGCGTAAGGATATGTATGCAATGCGTATGTATCCGTACACATATGAATGTCCAGATTATTCATACGAATAACTCAAAATATCCGTATTCGTACAAATACTAAAAAAAAAATTACTAAATAATGAATTTGTCCAAATAATGAATATTTCAAATATTCGTGCACATCCGTACTGGATCCAAATTGGATTCAAATCTGTTACTCTGTTGAGACCTTATAAACCAGATTTTTTTTAAAAATGCTCCTTATCGCCTTGCGATGCATTGTGCAGAAGATGAGAGCATGGAGTGAAGAGACCCAAGGTGGAGCTAGGCTCAATTCTGTGATGCTCCGAATACTGTTGCATTCATTATGGTTCACTGGCTATGATGGTTGGGAATACCTCAGCATCTGGAAGACAAAAGTTTATAAGATTTCCTATTAGAGCAAAAGCTCTTTAAAAACTCTTTAGGTGTCAGAAGTCCCAAATTAAAGTCTAAATTGGTGTTTCTGAACATTGGTTGTCTGACAATAAAAATAAAATTATTGTTGGTTAAGCGCCTGTAGATTTAGTAAAAGATAATTTAAAAATGGAAGCTCATCTGAAAAGCCCATCTGCTTTTAAGATTAAATGTTTTGTTTTGTTTTAGTGAGGGCTAAGGCAAACACAGTTCAGTTTGAGCCTAAAGAATTGTTGGCATTTGTTGTAATCATTGCTTTCCTCCAGACAATCTCTCTTTGTTTTGGTGCATCATTATTTGGCCCAGGCAAGTTAATTCACTCGAAAAATGTGACTATTATTGAGGTGCTATTATTATCTCACTAGGTAATTTTTAGTTCTCTGATGCACTAGCAATGGTGCAGCGGGATTGCCAGGGAGGCAGGGAACGAGTGAGGCTTCAGCTAGAGCCTTGCCTTTGATCTTTCTCAGAAAGTTCAAAGGTAAGGATCCAATCCACATAATGTCCCTCTACTGATTCTATTACTTACCATGTCCTCGTAACTTCCAGTCTGGACTATTGCAATGCACCATATGCAGGACTGCCCTTGAGGGGAGCCCGAATCTGAATCTGGCGCAGAATTCAGCTCTGAACTGCTGGCTGCGTGCATATCGTGCCATTTCGAGAAACTGTACTGGATGCCTAATCACCACTGAGCCAAATTCAAGGTCTTAACATTTTTCTATAAAGCCCTAAACAACTTGGGTCCAAGATACCTGGATATACAAGATATGCTGGAGCAGGTTCAAAGGAGAGCTACCAAGATGGTGAACGGTCTGCAAACCATGTCCTATGAGGAACGGCTTAAGGAACTAGGAATGTTTAGTCTAACAAAAAGAAGACTGAGAGGAGACATGATAGCTGTCTACAAATACCTCAAGGGTTGTCACAAGGCAGAGGGATCAGCCCTGTTCTCACTCTCCCAAGGAAGGACTAGAAACAATGGGGTGAAACTGCAGGGGAAAAGATTTAGTTTAGATGTTAGGAAAAAATTTCTAACAGTAAGAGTGATCAACCAGTGGAACAGGCTGCCACGGGAGGTGGTTGGTTCCCCTTCGATGGAGGTCTTCAAGCAGAGACTGGACAGCCATCTGTCTGAGATGGTTTAGGAGATCCTGCCTTGAGCAGGGGGTTGGACTCGATGACCCAGGAGGTCCCCTCCAACTCTACCATTCTATGATTCTATGATTCTATACCTAAAAAAATAAAATAAAAAATCCACCCTAACAACTGTGCATCCTTTAAGATCTGCTGATAAGATCTTCTTGGTTGTGCCACCATCTTCAGTAGTTGCAAGAGCCTTCTCCTGATACGGCCTTCTCACTGACAGCCCAAAAATTTTGGAACAGCTTTCCCACTGAGGAGCATCAGGCACTACTTTATTTAACTTCAGAAGGTTTAGTGAAGATGAACCTCTTTGCCCTGGACGTCAGTTAGTGGAATGGTTTTCCTGTTGTTGTTTCCTTTTTAACTTAGTTAAAAAGTTAAATGATCTCAGAAAATCTACCTAGACATATTCACACCCAAGTCCATATCAGCAAAGTGTCAAGCTGTTTTCTTTCAGCATTATCTAACTCAGAAAATCCACCTTTGGGTTAGATGAAGTGGAAAGAAAATGAGTAGTCATTTAGGCTGATGTGTTCTCTCACTTTGAAAGTGGATTAAAACTTAAGTGTGAACACAGCTTTGGATTAGATAATATTGGAAAGAAAATAATTCTCTCACTATGAAGTTGGACTGTAGTTGGATTTAAATTGAAGTCTAGATAGGCCCTTTATTGTCTTTATAATAACCTGTCCTGAGACCTTCGTAGTATAGTGTAGGATCTAAGTACAGTGGTACCTTGACATATGAGTTTAATTCGTTCCATAACCTTGCTCTTATGTCAAATCGCTCGTATCTCAAAGCAATTTTCCCATTAATCCATTCCAGCTCCCAAAACACCACCTCAGTTGTTTTTGTTATGTACTGTACTGTATTTACATACTCGTATCTCAAATCTTGCTCTCATCTCAAAGCAAAATATCACTCGCTCGGCGGCTTGTATCTCAAAACACTTGTATGTCAGGGCACTTGTATGTCGAGGTACCACTGTATAAATAAATAAATACTCATCCCTTTTCTGCCACAATCCTAATCCTGAGCCATACTATACAGCTGTATTGACGGTTCACTAGAGAGAGACCATATTGTTCCTGTCCCTGATCTCAGTTACTACCTGTGGCTGAAATAGAGGCAGTGTGACATAAGCCCACAGTTCCAGTCACCACATTAACCACATACAGTAATCCTTTTCGATGACTTGAAAAGGCCAATATTTTGTCACCAACCTTGAGAACTGGGGTTGTAGATCACTCTCACACTCCCACAGTACATAGCTAATGCTTGAGTCACCTTCAGAGTGAATCAGAACTATAAGGACAGCCACCACCTTGCCATAAGTTTAATTTTGGAAAGTGATTTTTCTTTCTTTCCCAATTTGGCCTTGCACTCGGATTTCACAGAAGGAAGGTAGAAGTTCGGTTTTCTGTTGTAGTCCAGCTCCAAACTGGAAACAATTTCTGCAACTTGACGAGCCGGCAGCCTCTGCCTAAGAGCCTAGTATATTGTTGTCCTCGTAAGTTTGCAAGATTTTTGAGCAAGGAAGAGTATCATGATGCTGTTCCTTATCCAAATGAGCATAGCACAAACATAGGGCCTTTCTGATTAAAGTTCTGTGTAGCACCCTTTGGGTGTTTCCGTACTGACTGCGGAAACTGGTTTAACCCAGCCGAAAGACACATTAAAGTCACTTACCTTAAATGCCTTCTGCATTGGAGACGCTTTCTAGCACCCTTTGTGGAGGGCGCTTCTGCATTTCAGCATGCAAGACCGGCTTTTTGCAGGATGCTTCCGCACACAGCCAGGAGAAGAGATGGATTCCCAGTGGCCACCATTTTGCCTGCTTCCAAAGCCCTTCCCCCGCGAGCCGGTCGCTGCCGGAAACACGCGGTGACTGGCAGCTCCATGCTCCAGTCCTGCAGCTCCGGGCGCGGCATCGGCAGCACACAATCTGGAGAACAGATTGGAATGGGTGCTGGTGTGTCCGCACAGCACCCACTCCAATCTGTCCTCCTGAATCCGTACTCCCCACACACGTGCCGATGCATGGGGGTCCCTTCGATCTGTCACAAATAGTGAGGGATCTTTGGGAGGAGGGCTTGCCGAAAGTGGATCTAGCTCACAAAGATCTGCATGTTAATGTGGATCTATGAGGCCACTCACCCCACTGGTTTGTTCTGATTAAATTATTCCAGTTTAAGGAAGCCCTTAATCTAGATCACTGCTAGACCCACTTAATTGAGCCAGCAGGCCATTGCAGCAGTCCTGATGTGGAACACAGGAGATGACATCACTCGAATCATTCCATCACATCTCATAAAGTTGTGAAAAGGCCCAGGGAGGGCACCACATTGCCAAAGGCAATAGTGCCTGCTAAAGTTGTTTGTTAATATTGTGAGTCTGCATTACTTAGCTAAAGAGAAGAACAACCACCATGGAGATGGCTTTTTTTTTGTGACACTGGGGCATTTCAGAAGTAATGTCAGCCTCTGCAAAATGGTTTTATGCATTTGGTGCTGCATCAAAGGAGTTCTCTGAGATTATTTTTCTTTCTCCAGAAATTTTGCTAACATGGTAGCCCTCCAACCTCAAGCAGCAGATATTCACCACCATGACAAGGCACAATTCAGCAGGCTTTTTGTGATTGCTTCCCGACCTTCCCAGATTTGGGTCAGAAACAGGCATGTTGATACCAGAGTGCAGATTCATGCATCTAGATTCCTGCAAAACAAATCTGAGTGTACATTGGTCCAGTTGCATCATGAATGCCTTATATATTTACATCAAGAACAACCTGATGGGTTTGTGCCCTGAATAACCTGGAGTCTGGCATCTAGGTTTCTTTTGGGTCCCCCACCCCACCTGTGGGCAGGAAGTTCCCCAATGTTTGATCTGACACTGAGTCAGTGCAGATCAGAGCAAATATCTGGGAATTCCAGATATTTTTAAAAGCTTAATGTTTGGGGGAAGGGCCAGGAAAGATCTGACACTACATCACGTCTATCAACCCCACCAGGATGCCGGAGTGATGCCAGTGCTATTACTAGTAAATGCCTAAATATAAATAATTGATTTCTTATCTACATATTTTACTCATTTTCTTCCATCTGGACACATGCTGACCTGGAGAAGACTGTGAGGGTACTAGACCAGTTTTTGCATTGACTAAGATGCTAAGTAAAAGTTTTGGGTTATTTGAGGTTACTCATTCACTAGACGTTCAGGTAGCACTGAAGGTCTTTTCTCAGCTTCATCTACTTCAGCAACTGCCACTGTTCCTAGACGGGAGTCATCCTGCCACAGTAGCCCATACTCAGGCAGTCTCTTCACAGCTTGAGCTCTGGGTAGCTGAAGGAGAGCCTTCTTCCACACAGACCTGCCCATCTCTCTCAGAGGTGCACGGGATAGGGATATCTCTGGAAGGCCTTTTCTATGCTAGCCCCTAGACTCTGTAACAGTCTTCCTCTTGAGGTTCGCCAGGTGCCTACATTATATAGTTTTTTGGCACCTGATTAAAACATTGCTCTTCATCCAGGCCTTCATCTGGGTGCTCTCCTGCCAGGAGGGTGGATGGGTGGGAAGATGGGAAAGAGAGAGGGTTATAATGTAAACATATTTTAATGTTTTATATACTGTATTTTCTGGTGTACAAGACTACTTATTAACCCAGGAAAATCTTCTCAAAAGTTGGGGGTCATCTTATACGCCAGGTGTTGTCATCTTATATGGCAAGTATATCCCAAACTCTATATTTTAACTGGAAAGGTTGGGGATCATCTTATAAGCCTAGTCGTCTTATACTCCGGAAAATATGGTATATTACTTTTTACTATTCTGACTTACCTTGGAATCTTTTTTTGAAGAGCTGGATGTAAATTCTTAAATAAATAAAATAAATAAATTACTTTGCTCTTGAAGATGGTTTAGAACCAGAATTTTAACCAGCAGAACTGCAGAGGTATATGTATTCAGCAACTGAACAGGATCTCGAATTCTGTTCTTGGGGGCTGAGAGAATACAGAATATAAAATGTCAAGACACTTTCTGTTTGAGTGTCCTTTTCAGCAACAGACAGCTCATCTTAACAGTGGACAAAACCGTTGATGAGATCCTCCATTGGGAGCTTGGATAAAGCCCTTAATGCTGTTTTATTTTAGTTGTACGAATATTTCTAATCTTATCTGCCCATAAAGCAGGTTCTCGGCTGATTAGTAACCCTCCACTTTTTACCAACAAGTGCAATGGTTAAAGAGCGCTCATGATTGCCTCTTATATGTGCCCAAGACAGCTGCTTAGCAACGAAAGTGAGATTCTTTCCAGAATCAGAAATGAAATCCTGATTCTCTTAGACGGAGGGATAAGATGGATTGATGGCTGTAGAGACAGGCAAATTATACTGCACGTTTTGTCCTTTAACAAATGCGTTTCTGATTCTGTGTTTAGAAATGCAGGTGGGGGAAGATGAGGGAATAGCTCAAGGCTCACGAAAATGGCATATTAGTACAATGGATATTATTTTGGATATAATGAACAAACTTTATGCATTATTTTTAGGCTTCTTATAAAATCATTACTATGTTTTGCCTCAGCTTTTGAAGTGTTTTAGGCTCATTGTCTTAATGCTGTAAGTTAGACACTAATGGCTGATTTTATGGTATTTAGTTATTTTATTTATCTGAGAATTTATATCACACCTTTCACCAAAAGGTTCTGGGCGAGTGACAGTAACAAAAAGATACAATATATAAAATATCCAAAGAAGCAATGTCAAAGAAGGAATGCGGAATAGAGGTTGCGTGCTTGGAAGCTTTTGGTTAGGGGAAATTGCCCAAAATTTCCCATGATTCTTGGATGGGGATGGCCTCTCCAACTGAACACACACTTCCAGGAGGCTAAGTTGAGCCTCTGAGGAGGGGTGTGATGGAGGCTGTGTCTGTGGAGGCTGCCAAAAGTAAGGGGGGGCGCTTTTGAGGGGCACGAGGTGAAGAGTGAGAAAATCCAGCTTTGAGGAAGACCTGGTGCCTTAGCTTTGCGTGCAGAAGGGCGGGGGCTTAATTAATATACTAAAATACTTGTTTTTAACATACTGTACATATCTTGCCTTTTCCTACAGAGGGCTCAAGGCACTGGACATGGCAGGTTTTCCCCTTATAGTAACTCTGTGTGGAAGGTTAGACTGGCAGGCAGCCCTTTCACTGTTCAATCAGGTGAGAATTTGAACTCAGGTCTATCAGGTCCTAGTTATCAGGTACCTTATGAAGAGAGATTGTGTTTTTGTGGCACAGCAATGGTCCAAGATCTTTATTATAACTTGCTTACCTTTCACTTGTGTTCTTAAATGACAACTTGTCTGTGCCCCCTTTTACAAAATGTGTCTCACTGGAGTGCAGAACATCAGTTGACTTACCTTATGCAGGGAGAAAACGTCCAGATGACCTATAGGTTACCTTTGTTTTCTGTTAAGGCTGCCTGACTTAGGAAGTCATTCATTGAGTTGAATGGGGTTTCTTGTAAGGGTGATCGGGACAAATAATGATATTTTTATTTTGTTTCTCAATTTTATCCTTGTATGTTTTATATGATTTTATCTTTTGCAAACTTGATATGGTCAAATGATGGATCAATAAATTCAAGTTCCTAGTCTGATATCCTCTTTAGTCTTTCAGCAGGACTTAGCTTGGGCATGCCTCCAAAAGGGAAAGTCTACCACTGAAGAATTTATTTCAAAGTAGAGCACTGTTCTCCGTGAAATAGGAAATCTAGCCATGCAGGCACGGTTACTGTTTTAGTCTTGCTTTTTCTATCTGTTTTTATTATAATTTTATAGTGACCTACCCTTAGGCCCGGGGGTATAGATAGATAGATAGATAGATAGATAGATAGATAGATAGATAGATAGATAGATAGATAGATAGATAGATAGATAGATAGATAGATAGATAGATAGATAGATAGATAGATAGATAGATAGATAGATAGGAGGTGATGTGCTTGAAACCAATCATGTAAATTGATTGTAACTTGGATCTTTCCAGTAATCTACAGTTGAATTTAAGTGGGATTTTTATAAATGTTGTCTTAAGCCTTCTCTCTTTCTAAATATTTTGAGTCTAAAACTTCCTCTTTTTATACTTTAAAAATCTACTTTACATGCTTCTGTCCAAATCTCCAGTCAGTCATTAAGTATCTGCTTTGTTTACTCCAGAAGCCAGTTTGCACTTGGCCTCTTAGTTTGCAGTTAGTTAACATCTGGGCAGGTGTATCTGGACTCACAAGAGTCGATTACAGCCTAGAAACACCCCTTGCCTGCCCAGATGATAACTAATTGCAAACTATTTGTGGTGCATGAAATTATGCACCACAAACAACCTAACTCTTCCCAATACCAACCCAAAGCTTATCTGGCATGTCCAGACAGTGAGCACTTGTACCTTTTCCAGTGTGAGGTACTGAGGAAGAATGTTGGTACCTCAGATGCCCCCTGACATGACTGCATATGTCTCCATAACGCCACTGCACGTGAAGTCACGCAGGGCGCTGCAATAAAAATGGCTAGATCAGACATCTGCCCAGAGGGAGGTAAGTCTCATTAAGCATTAAGGGCTTATGTACTTGCATTCCCTAGTGTGGATGCTAGTTCACGTTAGTCTCTTACAGTATGTATTCTTCCCATCCAACAGACAGGAAGGCAAGTGTAGAAACACTCCAGAAAATAATAAAAATAAAAGGTGCTAATTAAAATTAATCCTGTGCTTAATGTTAACTTTTTAATATTACACCTTGGAATCTTAAAAGATCTTTTGTTTTATTTACAAACTGTACTTATGGAAAATCAACCTGAAGCTAGCAGATATACAAAGAAGGGGTAATTTAATGGTCAGCCCCAAGACTCATGTTTTCCTGTTTAACTTCACGTAAGTTAATTAGTTTTCATGAGGGCTAATTCAAACCCATTGTTTTTTGTAATGGTTCCGTAAACCATTGGAGCATCCATTCTTAGCATGTACACATACACTTTTAATATGTACATTTTAGAATATTTCTGAAAGCAGAGGAACGGAAGTTCAGTTCCAGGCATCCCTCAGAAAAAAAAAATATGGCAATCCACTTCTGTGTGGCTACCAGAGAAACTGCTTAAGCATGTCTGCACAGTTAAGCAACAGATTTGTAGAAGGACAGCTAGAGATTCCACTTCAGTAAACCAGCTGATTCAGATTTTCTACTATTAGAAAATGATAATTGTAACTTTAACATGGGGCACATTAGCTACTCATTCATATAATTTAGTATGGTATTCTCTGTACAAGGGAAAAAGCTAAAGCAAACCATTTCTATTCTGTTCACAAGAAAATTGCATATAATCCCTAGGAGTCAAGCTGAACTTGGGGATATCTTCACCTTTCTTCTGTGAGAACCAGCAGTAATACTCAGAGGTTTCAAACAGAAGCCTTTTTCTGTCCCATCCTAGAGAAGTCAGGTCCTGAATGCTTTTGCTTATGAAGTATGTTCCAAAACAGAACAGTTATTCACAACTTATTGTTTCTTTTTTCTTCCTTTCCAGACAGGTAGAGAACCTCCTTTCCATCCTGAACTAGCCTATCACAATTACTTACTTACTACTTGTTTGCTTATTATTTGTATTTCTGTCCTGCCCTGTACCCAAAGGTCTCAGGATGGGTAACAACATTCACAATCAAACATATTAAAACAATAACAGTACTGTTATTAAAACAACAGTGTCTGCAGGCGGGAAGGGAAAGTGTATCCCCATTTAACAGAATTTGGCATTTTCATTTTCAAGCCCCATTAATGTCAAAGTAGCTAAACCCAAGGGTCTACTCTTAACTGAGTAATGAACTTACCCATCCAATCTGCTTCATTATGTCAAAGGCTTCCATTTTATTAATTATTAGCAGTCTATATACAAATTAATTTGTTGAGAGAAAGAGAAAATGGCACCTAACATGATTTTCTTTTTAATTGTGTGAAAAGTGAAGCATAACACTGTTAGGCCGTGTCTTCACGGCAACCTTATCTCGGATTCAAAACATTTTCGATCCTCGGAGTCCGCACGACAGTTTGGCTTAACACACTTTCTCCGTGTTAAACCACCCCAAAGCGTGGTGAATCTCAATCCTGATTTCAACAGGTCTCACTCCGGATCGTGTGCTTGAAACGTTTTCATGTTTTACTGTGGGGACCGTACCGTGTTAAGGGATGAGAATCCATGTTTAGAGTTTCCCTCCCCCAGTAGCTTGCTTCCAAAGATAGTGATTTCATTAAAAAATCCACCCTCAAAACAGCCACTATAAAAATCCACTCCTTAAAGCTACACTGTAGAGATCTAGCCACTTCACACCTTAATAACAATGTTGCAGTTTTGCTCAATTCTAGCTCTTTGAAAGTTCTGACCTTTAAAAAAGGTAAAGGAAAGGAAAGCCCTGGAGGTTCTGTTTTAAAGGCTGTGGCTGTGAAGGGGGTTTGAGTTTGCTGCTGCTGCTGCTGCATGCCCTGAGCAATGAGGAGAGGAGGGGAAAGAATCGCTGGCTGCCGGTGCTTGTTTTTCATCCATCCAGGCAAGCGGCAGCCACCCAGCCACCCAGCTAGGCTCCGTGAAGGGGTCTGTTATGGGTGGCATGTCCATGCCAGGAGGAAGAGGGCAGGGCAGCCCTGCAAAGCGGCTTTTAAAAAGTAGCCACTTGAGTCCCCCCCTTGAGTCACATACGCCACATACGATCCTCAGAATCCGGATCGAACGCGATTAAGTTAAAAGTAATGGGAACAGGCAAATTCGCGTTTGCATCCGGTTCTATTATTTTGGTTTAGGGAAAGCGAAATAAGCTTGCTGTGGGGATTGGCCCTTAAAGACAGTGAAACAAATTTGTCTTTTGAGTATTGATGTTCAGTTCCTACATTGTTGCCAAGAAATTTGTCTGCTATTATTGTCAAGAAATTTATCTGCTATTATTCAGGAAATCTTGCAGTGGTCAAATGAATAAAAATCCTGTGTTTAACTAGAATCATCTCTCCCTCTTTAGCAAATATCTAATATTTGGCATGAACGTTTTCCTTGTGATAACTTTCCTTGCTATGATTGTGTTTTGCAGCAAGTGTGATTTGATTCATTGCACTGACTAAATGACTCTATTTTATTATGCCTATTGACTTCTCAGATTGGATCTATATTGACTAGCCCCCTATAGGGTTAGCTCTTATAGCAGACCATGAAAATGGATTGCTCTTAGGATTTTTATTCAGCTTTTTTCAAGGCACAGTTGCAGGTTGAAAAGAGAAGAATATGTCATGTCAGAGGCCTTTTCAAGATTACTTTTCCTTCGGCTTCTTGTTGAAATATGTCCAGCTGTTAAATTCCATAGTATCTGCTACTTGATGTGGGTCATTGTTGATTAATAGCTAGATTAAGGAACTTCAAGAGTCGACCTTTGAGCGAAAGGAATTAAAATGTAAAGTTCTGAAATACAGTACTAACAGTGATGTTATTATCTATCCCTGTTTCCTCACTTACCTTAAGTATCCCACTCTGTCCTGGGATACACAACATGTCCCAAGCTGGAATGGTTGCCTCTGGTCTGGGACAGGGCAGGTTCAGAAGGTTGTACCAGCTCTGGAACCTCTGATGTCCAGGAGCAAAAGTTCTGGGCCTAAAGAGTTCCCAAGGGGCTGCTGAAACATTTCTTACCCCTATTCCTGGAAGAGGGGAGCTGTGTGTCTTCTGTACAATGCCTGCTCTTCTGGAGCAGGGTGAGTAACATGCTGGTAAACCTCAAAGTCTGTGGGGACAAAATTTATTTTTATCCTTGTGTGTTTATGATTTTTATCTTTTGTAAACTTGATATGGTCTCATGACTAATCCATAAAATTCATTGATTCATTTTTTACTGCACTATATCTTTTTTTCCCCCTTGAAGAGCTGAAAGAGCTCTTCTGTTCTGTACTCACTAACAACTCAATGATTTAAGTTAGGGTGTCCAAGGCTGGGTGGGCATTTGTACCCAGACCCTCATCCATATTTTAGGCTGTCACACTATGGAATTATTTTATTCTTTGTTTTAGCCATTTGTAAGAAAACCAACTAGAAACAAAGAAATAAGCAACTGACTGGTTCTGGCAGAGAAAATCCATCTAATACACTCACATCCAATAGTAAGTCCCATTAAACTCTGTGGAACTTGTGTCAGCGGGCATGTACAGAATCACACTGCAAGAGGTTTTGGAAGAAATAATAATAATAATAATAATGGTGATTATTATTATTATTATTATTATTATTATTATTAGTAGTAGTAGTAGTAGTAGTAGTAGTAGTAGTAGTAGTAGTAGTTGTTGTTGTAAGTAGTATACACAGCGAACAAGATCACTATGCTGATTTCGTATTATATCACTAGTCGGGCACTTCCCAAGCACCTAGGACTGCGTGATGTATCGGCGAATTATGCGAGCAGTCCCCAGTAAAGTGGCTTTCTGTAGTTGGCAGATGGATATTTTGTCAACGCCAATAGTTTTTAGGTGCCCACTGAGATCTTTTGGCACCGTGACCAGTGTGCCGAGGATGACTGGGACCACTTTCACTAGTTTTTGCCAGAGTCACTGAAGTTCATTTCTCAGGTCTTCATATCTGGTGAACTTCTCCAACTCATGATGATGATGATGATTCCTCCTCTGCACTGATGATGTGGTGTTAGCACAACACCATGGAACTGTGCCTAAATTATATTCTGTATGTGTGAAGAAAAAGGGTACTTCAAAAGGTGGGAAAATGTAAACCAAATAAGGCAGGTAGATAGATGAGCACTATTTCAGTTCCTTCAAATTCTCATAAAATACAATTCTTGTGATCTTCCTCATGTAACATTGGAGTGCAGACAAGAAACATTATAGGTGAGGCTTCTGCAAATGGAATGAAGAGGTTAGGCAAAAAGGAACAAGGTTGATGCTGCAAAGTGAAGGAGCTGCAGTGGTCAAGACTGGTAGCAGAGCAAAACCTGTTGTACCCATAATCAAAGTTTCCTGGGGCAATTAGCATCATTAATCCCCTCCCAGAGCATGTCCCACAGGTATGTGCAAACAGGACCTTACATAGCTTGCACTCTAAATAAACAGTTTTACATTTACATTGTTGGATTATGATGAAAATTTGTTCATTACGCTGTGTAGTTTTGCCTTCACAAGGAAGACGATGGACATTTCTGCACTGGGACTTATTCCAGGATATATCCCTGAATAGGGGCATGGTGTCCACATCCTAGTGCACATCCCAGAATAATTCCCGGAGCATAAAGGAGCAATGTTTCCCTGGAGGATGAACTCATCCTGCTTCCTCAAGGCATCTCTGGAGTGTGAGAGCTCTCTCTTTTCTCCTATATTGCATTTCAAAATTGTGGATGTTTTGCTAGTTATAAAGTACAGTATGCATATCAAAATACATTGCATTTCACTTTGCTTATGACAAATTGTCATATACTTAGAAAATGGATTAGTTTCAAAATTATCTTAGTTATATGTTGTCCACCAAGTACAGTAAGTGGAGTTAAGTTGCATCCTAAACAGGAGTGGCTATAGCTCAGCAGTAGAGCCAACTGTCTGGGAAGTGGATGTTTGCTGGATCAGTTCCCAGCCTTTCTCTGAAATATAGGCAGTGGCAAACCTTTTCTGTAGCTCTGCCAAAAAAATGCATAGAGGGGCCCATGCAGTCAACCAGGAATCAGCCATGACTTGGTGATACCCAACAACAAGAAGCATCCTCAACAAGGACTTAAGGGTACTTCCAATGTGATTAAAACCCACAGTTTTCTCGATACTGTATTGGGAATGCCACATGTATCTGTGGCATTCCCAGTATAGTCTCAGGATATCAGTGAGATATCCCAAAACATCATTCTTATGGGAAGTTCATTAGGCTCTTGGCTGTCACCCATGGATTTAGAGCAAGAGGAATAAACAGAAGGAGCCGACAAAGGTCAGATCCTGCTTTTGCCTCTTGTTGTCTGGTGGCACCCTTAAAAATGGAAAGGTTTTCCTCTGATAACATGCCTGGTTTCAACACGGATCTTTGCCGCTGTTTAAATATTTTATCTTGATGTCTTCCAAATATTTCTTGAGTGTCTTTAGGTTACAGCTAAAGCACCAAGCAGAATTGGAACTACAATTATCTTTTTCTTCCGGGGACAATGGGTTTTCATATTGATCTCTTACAGTTCTTTAATTCTTCTGTCCCTTGGGATAACCACATTTATTATTGTAACTTCCATGGTACAATCACAGTGATGCCAGGCAGATGATTATGAAGATTGTGGGTCTTTTTATAATCAGAAAACATAATTAAAATCCAGTTCCCAGGAAGATATGTTGTAGTAGCTTAAAGCCATGCCAAAACAGAACTTCTAAATGTTCTAGAATTCTGGCGCATTGTAATATTTTTATGCACAAATCTAGTTTCCTAAAAAGTTGTTCTTTTTCTTTATTAACCCTCTGGTGCCAATTTCTTAGTGATTACTAGAAAAAGCAAATTAAGTTGGCCTTGCAAATTATAAATAATAAAATGGCAATAGGATACAAAATTTAAACAGGAGGAAATGCAGCTATAATGAGAATATTCCAGAAGACTTTGTGTCTGATACAGTGTAAGAGGAATCTGCATTTACATGTCAAAAAAATTCAATAGTTTATGCCTTTTGTGGTTCTTACTATTGAGGGTGGTGGGACAACGAGGAGGGCCTCTCCTCTAGATCTTAAGGCACGGGCAGGTAGGTGTGGGACAAGGCGTTCCTTCAGATATTTGGGCCCCAAGTCATTTAGGGCCTTATACGTCAGAGTCAGAACCTTGAATTGGGCTCGGTAGCAAATCGGCAGCCAGTGCAGCTCTTTTAAAGCTGGTGTGATGTGCATCCAGTGAGCTGTCCCAGTCAGCAACCTCACAGCTGCATTCTGCACTAGCTGCAACTTCCAAACCGTCTTCAAGGGAAGCCCCATGTAGAGTGCATTGCAGTAGTCCAATCTAGAAGTTACCAGAGCATGAGTGACTGTGGCCAAGTTGTCTTAAGTTGACACATAAATCGTAGTTGGGAATAGGCACTCCTAGCCATGGCATCCACCTGAACTTCAAGTCTCAGCACCGAGACCAGCTGTACAGCTAGATTTTGCACCTGTCTCTTCCAGGGCATAGAAACCCCATCAGGATAGGGTGTGTCTCAATGATATGCTTGTGTGACCTGAGCTCCGGCACTGTTTTTGGAAATATATGTCAAACACCATACTTGATCCTCTGGTGTCTAAAAATCTTCTGTTCCCTTCAGAGTGGACATGTGCAAAGTACGTACTGCTTAACAACTTGGAAGGCAGGCATCACTCTCCTCATGGGTGAAGCTGTGAAATAATGTTTCAAGACAAATCTGGGGGTCTAACTTCCAGGTGGCCAGAGTTTCAGCACAATACATTTCTGGAAGGAGCCCCTTGATGTATACTTTCCCTCTCTCCATTTTTACTCAGCCCTGGATTTAATGCAAAGCAGATGGATAACCAAATGCAATTAACTTTCAAGATACTTACATAATATAATAAAATATAATAAAATCACATAAAGCTATTAAAACAATTTTGAAAAGAGGAAAGGAAGGGTTAGGTTCAGGCTGCCCTAAGAACAGCGCGACAGCAGTGAGAGGAAAGGGTGTGGGGAGAGAGAAAGAGAAGGGAAATACAAACAGCAAATTCTGTGGTAAGGAACAGTTAGGAACCTCTTTAAAAAAGTCATGTATCACAGTTTGGAATGGGTTATGTTCCAGTTGACTCGGTAACACACACACACAAACATCTGTACACACCATTTATTATTTGCTGTCCTTTATTCATGTACATTCAAGGTCAGTTTTTAAAAAGTTCACTGAAGCAATGTAAGTACACACTAGAATACTGTATACATCAGTATTCATTCTCCTTTAACATTGTGTGCATACATTAACAAGTACGTGTGAAAAACAGTGAAAGCAAAGAACAGTTTGTGGGTCCATTGGGGAATGTATTATGAATATGAATCAAATGACAAGAGAGACACAGACATTTGGAAGTAAGGGGGGTAAGATTGCAAGCCTTTCTGTACTTATCGTGCAATTACATATCTGTAGATCCAGATCAGGCAGATCTGTTCTTAACCGGCTCCTGTGTCAGTTCTGAAGCTTGTGGGAGCTTCAGAGCCAGCTCTAATGGCCAGAAATGAAAGTTCCTGGTACATTTTGGTGAGGCAACCAGATGCCCTGCTGGAATGGGCCCTCAGCAATCCTCGTACACTGATAAACCTCATTATCAAGGTCTACCTGTAGCAGAAGCATACCAAGGGACTATTTTGAGCCCCCTGATCTGGAATACAGTCATGCATCTGTAGATAAAAGAGAACCAGAAAGAGGACCATGTTCTGGACTAGATGTAAGCACTGAGAGTTCCTAGGTTCAGGGAACTCTCCGCTATCACAACTCCCCCTGCGCTCTGATAGGATAAAAGTTCTGTGACTGAACAGCATGTCATCACAGATTGGGTGAAAGGGATGGCAAATTAATGCAATATCGACCCGCTATAGTACAGTTCAGCCTCCTTTAGTCCTCTTCCCCAGTTACACTCAACAAATGAAAATGGATTATCATTCTATATCACCTTGAGACCTGTAAAAATCAGGGCTCAGGGAAGTATGATGAAGGGATGGAAGTCCACAAGTAAAGCAGATTGGACTAAAAAGGTGTGTCGTGGGGTCTGAAGTTGGACTGAAAAAGGATTCAAGTGAAGTTGTGACCACACCCTGAATCAGGCTACCTGAGAGTGGAAAATATCAGAATTCAAGAACCACGAGATTAAAATATGGAATAGAGGATTAATTTTAAGTACTTACATCCCACACTTTCCCTCCAGTAACAAATTTTTCTTAGAGGAAGTATCAGATACATTTTTTAAAAAGAATGTAAATATGATTCTGTGTTCTGAATGGTAAATCAAAAGGCTATGTAGAGAAAGTGATGAATAATGAGGGGATGTGCACTCATAGGGATAGCTAGCATTATGCTGCTTAAATCCCTTGGGGTATGTCTTGCAGACCCATGCCATGAGCATAAACTATAGTAAACACAATAACAAATATAATATCAAATGTATACTATAATATAGTGTCATGGAAAAAATCAATATTACAAGAGATCTATAATCAATGCTTGCAATATAATCACTAGCTCAGTGTTAACTTTGCCCTATAACTGAGCAAGAAGTTGGCTGTGATTCATGGGACAGCAATAATGCTGTCAAAGCAGAATTACACTTGGCATAGACTGCCAGATGGGTGGCATAACAGGAAACAGTTGTTTGTGGTTAGGCCGCCTGAGAAAAGGGGAACCTTTCTTGCTGTCCAAGCCATCTTATGCTATCTTGAGGTGACACAATAGCCCTTGATGTTATTTTTAAGATATGAGTTATAATGCTATTTCAGCATTATTACACATTTCCACGTTCTTTTATGCACCTTTTGATGTACCTTTGATGTACTCTTGCAGTTTGGGGAGGGGGCTATTATACTTGGCTATATAAGCATGGCATATCTCTTGTATGGCAAGGAGTGCCCAAGGCTCTTTTCGTGACTGGTCACATAAAGCGCTTAATAAATCTCAAAGAAGGAAGCACTGTGTCAGATTTTGATTTCACAATAGTATATTAATGTATATTCTATTTTTAATCTGTTGTTTTAATGGTTGTTACCCACCCAGAGACCTTCGGGTATGGGGCGGGATAGAAATGTAAATAATAAAATAGTGTCTAGGCCCTAGACTCTAGGGGATTGTTTCAACTATTTTTACAATAGTTGGTAATGACTTCCGTCTGAGAAATGAGCAGGAAAGGAATGTGAAAGAAGATTCCCAACCTTTGTGGGGATGGCAGTGTTGTCAAAACCTTGTGGTAAATGGACTTCTGAATAAAGTAGTGCTTGGTCTTGTGGTTAGAGTGTTGTATTCTTATCTAGCAATCTTCTTGTACGGTTCCGCGTTGCTCCACTAAGCCAACTGGGTGACCTTGGGCTTGTCACAGCTTTCTTCTGAGCTTGCACAGCCTCACCTACCTCACAGGGTGTCTGTCGTTGGGAGAAGAATAGAAAGTGAATCCCTTTAAAGAATGAGAAAAGCAGGGTATTAAAACAAACTCTTCTTAATAAAAAAAAAGTTTATAACCACCGCCCTCAAGAAACGCAGAATTTTACTTACCCGTATTTTCCGGCGTATAAGACGACTGGGCGTATAAGACGACCCCCAACTTTCCAGTTAAAATATAGAGTTTGGGATATACTCGCCGTATAAGAAGACAACACCCGGCGTATAAGACGACCCCCGACTTTTGAAAAGATTTTCCTGGGTTAAAAAGTAGTCTTACACGCCAGAAAATACAGTAAGTTCAGTTTTTGCGTGTGCTTCCAGAGAGCCACAACAGTGTCTTTCATGATGGCTTCTTCATCAATGGGATTTTGAAAGATGCTCTGGATATGTGACGTGCCAGCAAAGTAATGTCTGTTGCTTGTTGCCATAGGTTATTGCAAGGTTTATAAAAGAAAATAATAATGATTGAAAACAAACCATGAAGTGGTTGCCTTCTCAGGTCACATATACAAAGCATAGCTAAAATAAATAGTTGAAAGGAAAAGTTATGTAATATATCAGAATTGCAGGTGGAAAATACACCTAGGGCGCATTCCTACTGGGGTTTTTATTGAGCATTGAAAACGTTTTGAAAATTCTTTGTCCGTTTTAAAAATTGGCTTCTGAGGAGTAAATTGCAAAAAAAAAAAAAGCATTAAAAAAACCCTTGTAAAAACAGCTCTCGCTCCCGTTGTTGATGCTAACAAGGTTTATTTTTTTCCCTTTGGGGACAGTAGAACACTATTGGAGAAAACTGCCACAAAAACTGCAAAGAGGCACAATGATCTCGCTCGCTGTCAGGCATCTTTCCTCCTGAAAGGGCTGAAAGGGCAGGCGGGGCTCTCTCGCTCACCGCCCACCATCCCTCTTCCCCATGCCCTGGGGAGGCATTTTCAATCTGAAGATATTTTAAATCTTCCACCCCGAATTAATGTACATCGGTTCAGTTTTTAAATCTGAAGCGATTTAAAAATTTTAAAAATGGGAACGGGCAGAATGCGCGTTCACATCCAATTTACATTAATTCTGTTTTTTAAAAGTCAAGTGGGATCACAGCCCTATTTTACCAAGCTTTTAGGGGCTGCAGAAATAATTGGTGCTGTCCTGAAATTCACTTATGCTAGTGCGATGTATTAATGCTTGGGGCTTTAATCTTCTTTGGGGTAGTGTTCCGTATTAAACATCACTTTAAGCAATTTCTGATGAAGATATAATCTATGAAGTACAGAAATTGTAGTGACTTAATGGTGAAATTCTAAAGGTTCTGTGTCCTTAAAGTCTTAGTCTGACTACCTTAATCTCAGGTCTGTCTTGGCATGCTTGTTATACTATACCAAAAACAAAAACAAAAAGACACAAAAAATGAAATCCTATAAAACCTCATTATCTCAGGTCTGTCTTGGCATGTTTGCTGTACGCACACACAAAAAATGAGATTACCTCATTGCTGTGTTGGTGACCTTCAGACTTCTGGGAAATGATTGCCACAGATTAATACAATGTAAAGTGTTTTGTTCCTACACCATTAATTTTAATCCAAGCCTGTTAGGACTAAGTCATGAATTACCATCATTGTGCTTGGCACCTTACACAGCTTCACTGTGCAAGATTACAGGCTTAAAATTCAGGTAATCAGTCATTCCACTGCCAGGAGGAAAATGTGGAAGGAGTGCCATTAATCAAACTATTGGGAAATCATTTATGTACAGTAAGTGAAATAGTATAAGAGATAGGTCCTTTTATTCTGGATTACCACCAAATACCATAATCTGCACCAGCATGTGGATGGCAGGTCCCTATCCAGAATAAGGCCCAGTGCAGAAAATTGCATTCTGTGGGGTTACCCTCACACGAATGGATATTGGATTACAGTGTCGGTATTGTGGCAACTTCTTCTTAGGGTGGTTGGTGATTTATAAAATGCTGAAGATAAATTTCCAGCTAAAGGTTGCTTAAGATGATTCAGGCTGCTTCCAGTACATGAAGAGAAATACTAGAATGTGGTAGAATGCTGTCGTTGCTCCATAACACAACCTTCTCCATGTCTCTTCGGAGCCTGTGCTATTCTTCAAAGACAACTTTGGAGCCAGCTTCGGAGGATGTGCACAGACTTTGAAGCTTTGAGTTTTGGGGTACCCTCCCATGCCCCCCCCCCGAGCCGCCCATAGACCTCATTGCTCGATTGTGGTGGAAACAGGCTCTGTATAATCCAGATTTAATGCCTGAAGACCCCATTCTAGACCCCTTTAATGGGGTCTACATGGAATCGGGATTATAGGTCCTGAAGGACCCATATGATCCGGATTTCCTTAGAACAGGTGGAAACAAATGTGGCTCTAATGGGGTGTGTAGTGGAAATGGGGTCTTCCTGTTCTGAGCCAAATGGGTCCTTAATGGGTACTTAGTGCTAGTGGAAAAACACCCTAAGATGCGTATGGATACTTATTAAATGCATACGGATACGTACATTTATGAATGTCCGAATAATTCATATGAATGATTCAAAAGATTCAAAACTTCTTTCAAATCTTAATTTGATCAAATTTGATTGAATTTCGAATGTTTCAAATATTTGTGCCCATCCCTAGTCGCCATCTCTTTGGTACCTAGGAAAGGTTTCTTTATGCTTCAATATTTGATGATTGTATTTTCTTTCACCAGTGTCCAAAATTTTCCTTTTGAGGGTGACATATTTTAACTGGCTGGCTGTACTTTTTATTCTAGGCTTTTTGTTATGTTAACACTAAGGGCTTATATTTTTCTGTTTTGCTTTCATCCCAAGTTGCTGTGAGCCTGGGGCATCCAGCAACACATAAATTTAATAAATCTTCATCACCATCTGCGAAGAGCTGTCTGCATATCTTTGCTGTTAATGATCTCAGACAGTTCTGGATCCGCTGACTTGAAGCCACTGATAACATTCAATCTGACCTAACATACATGTAAGGGGATTATTTCAAGGCCACTGGGCAATGATTTTGGTGCGCTCCAGTTCCATTAAAAAAACTAAAAAAAACTGTCTTTGGATGCAGGCAAAGGATACATCAGTTTCCTTTGGCACTTTAAAACTGTGTAATGGCTTTAGATGGAGAAAAGCTACTGAACTAAGATGCTTTCTTTATGGAACAGTGAGGGCATTTTTTTTTACGTCTGAGAGCCAATATCAGTCACTACTGAATGAAAAGGAGGTTAACTGTTCCATTTGTTCATTGCTCTCATGATGGGATTTTAAAAGGAAAAGTTAGTGAGCAGTTTGGTCTAGTTGTTAGTGCTGGACTCATCTCACAGTCACGGGGTTCGATTCCGCCCTCCTCCATGAAGCCAGCTGGGTGACCTTGGGCTAGTCACAGCTCTCTTCTAAACCCTCAGAGCCCCACCTACCTCACAGGGTCTCTGGTGTGGAGAGAAGAATATAAAGCTTTGTCAGCCACTTTGAGTACCCTTAAATGGATGAGAAAAGCAGGATATAAAAGCCAACTCTTCTTGTTCTCCTCAGTCCCGTGAATGCTACCTTGAAAGCCCTGTGATTTTGGTGAATACACAAATTTACTAAAATTTAACTGAATTAATTGATGACTTAAAGGAACAGAATTCTTTAAAGGTTTAGCCCCAGCATTGCACATTTTGCCCTACAGGTTGCCAAAGAACATTCCAAAAACTCTAGGTACATATTCTAGCCTGAGTTGAATCATTTCATAATCTGGCTGCTCATGTTCGGTGTCCCTCTCTCCCTGCCTGCCTTTGACAGTGAAAAGTGACTGATTATGAGGTATGCAAAAAACTGATTAGAATATTAAGGGGGAGGCTTTGATTGTTCTTCGCTGAGAAATGGCTGAATAAAGAGCTGATCAAAACAATAGTCTTCCTGTTTCAGTAATACATTATTGCAATAACCAGAATGGGGATGGAAAGGGGACGACACATAATCCAAAATATTCATCAACATTATTAGTATATGTAAACCCCTACACCCCAGGTTTGCTTATTTCTGTGGGCTCATTTTTATCCATTTGTTGTATCCCACAAGGGTATAATACTTTTTAACCTAAGCTAAGCAGAGCCACAGAGTCTGGATTCATGCTTTTGTTTTCAGATCCACATACATTGATCCTCTGGGTCATCATGTGAATATTGAAGTGTTCTAGTGATGGTCACAACCTGCTCCCCTCTAAAAATAAAATGCTTGTTGTAGGCCTGTTGGTGGAACTATGTTAAACCAATATTCATTATTCACAATGGAAAAGCATCAATAGCCTCTCCAGTGCAGGCACATTAATTAGTTGGTTGGGTGAATTTTCCAGTGCCTTGCTGAGGTGCTGTTTATGAAAAGGAAACAATAATTTTGAAGCATCGCTTCATCTTGTGTTATTCGTGCTTTCTATAAATAGATCTATTCAGTGTCTTCTTCAAAAACAGAGTTGGAGTAATGAGCTTGGAAATATTTTTAAAGAGCAAAATGGTGAAAAGAGGAAGAAATAATAATATTGGTTGAAAGGGCGTTCACCCTTTCAGCCCATTGGAGTACGGTGCAATAACAAAGTTACAATATGAGCTATAATTTTGGAAGCATGTGGCTGCATCCATGAGGGTGCCGTAGGTTTTCCCCATAGCTGGGCCAAGAGTGGGGCACCCAAACATCTGGACACATCTGGGGTAATGGGTTTATGGGCATCCACCTGCATCTGGTTCCTGGTGAGATGCCTTAACTGCAGGGCCTGCTTTTGAGCTCAAATAGAAATGGCCCAAGAAGTTAGCCATTTGGATCCAACATGAAAAGTCCCTTGCCCCAGAAACCAGTCAACCCAGGTTGGGGGTGGGGGGTGTCTCGCCATTCAGACAACTTACATATACTTTACACAAGTTGGCCTGCCTCTGTGGGGATGCAACCTATATGCTTTACCTAGGTCACGCAGATGCCTTGGTTCAGTTCTAGAGGATCTCATATTTTCCTAAAAGTCAAATCAGGATGGGGCTAAAGACACAATGTTTTCGAGGTTGGGTTCATATGAACATAAAAGAACATAAGAAGAGCCCCAGCCCATCTAGCCCAGCATCCTGTCTCATGTCAATTGCTTCTGATTATTCTGAAGCAGAAGACAAAATGTGAAACCTTCACCTGCTCTTGGATCTCTACAGATGGCCTTGAGAGGCATCCTGCCGGTCTCTCTAACCTGAAGAAAGTACCTAGGCATCCATTCTTGTAGCCATTCATACACCTGTTTCCCATGAATTTGTCTGTTCCTTTCTTAAAGTTATCCAGGCTGGTTGCTGTCATCATCTCTTCTGGCAATAAACCCCATAGACCAACAACCTTCTGAGTGGAAAAAAAAAATACTTTCCTTTGTCAGTCCTAACTCTCCTCCCCAGCAGGAGGTGTTTTTAAATGCCCACATCATATGCTTTTAATTGTCTACATAATAGCTTTTCCCCAACCAAAATAAGGTAGGCAAACCTTTGAACCAGAGGTGCTCAAGGGCAGACCTCCAAGTGTACTACAGAAGAACTCCCATCACTGCCAAACCAGAGATTTGCCCAAGGCACAGAAGTTATTGGAAAAGAGGAGAAAGAATGAGCAGCATTAAGGTCACAGCAGGGTTGTGGCAGGGTAGGTGGGTGTTGAACCATAATTTACCTCAGCGTTTTGCAGAGACTCTTCTGCAGCAAGTTGCACAATTAAATACCTTTTTCTGCATAGCAGGCCTCGTGTAACATTTCAGAAAATGCTTACATGCAATCTTCTCTTTGTTTCAAGCATGCACTTAATAAAATAATGCAGGCTGCAGCTGCATGTTTCGATGCACACTGTTTGATTAAGCAGTTTATGCTTTTACTTGCTGCCAATTTCAGAATACGATTTTTAAACACATCATTTAAAAATACACTTGGAAAAAAATAGCCGTCAGCAATTTGAATATTTCCCAGCATCTTCTTTATTAGTTAGTTATTTGATTTCCCAGATGTGACAGAGAATGGAAGCCCTGTATCATTTAAGGCTGGGTGGGAGGAGGAATTTCATATAGTGCAGCTTTCCTTGCTTCTGGTCTCCCTACACCACGTATGCCAAAATGACCTATACACCTTTTAAAGATGACTACACTGTAGAGCTGGAGCACACCAGGTTCGGAAGGCAGTGATACTGTAATTGGTGCCCCTGTACTGTAAATGCCTCCTAAAATGTGCAAGACAAAAAGGCATAATAAACTGGGACCTCTTTTTTTTTTTTCATTCTTCATTTTATTCCTTTTCTTGTGAGCCCATTTGGTCTTGTGGTCAGAGTGTCGGGCTCTCATATGGTAATCTTCTAGTTTGATTCCACATTCCTCCCCTAAGCCAGCTGGGTCACCTTGAGCTAGTCACAGCTCTCTTCTGAGCTCTCACAGGGTGTCTGTCGTGGGAAGAACAGAAAGCTTTGTCAGGCGCTTTGAGTCCCCTTAGATGGGTGAGAAAAGGGAGGTAGGAAAGTCAACTCTGGTGATGATGATGATATTTGCAGACAAACCTGAGGCTATGGTTAGGGGCAGTATATAAATGTCAAAGAGAAGATAAATAAATGCATAAAATATATAGTAGAACAGCCAGTTCTTAGTAGAAGAGACAGTTTTTATGTCCTTTTATATTTGAGTTCAGTTCAGACTAGAACTGTAGTTGCATTTTTTTTTTTTTGCAAGCATCATCACAACAAGAAAACAACCCACTCAGGAGATGCCATAATAGTTGCCAGGCGGCCACATTCATTGCATTTGCCTTTTAAAGGTATGTTCCACGGTTTTATCTCTGCAGCTTGTTTTTTGAAATTTTGATCCTGGACTGCAAATGAATTTATCATATATGATGCCATGGAAATGGCTGTAAGCTTAGTGGTAGAGAGCAGAGGGTGGCCAGCTCGACCCCCAACTTTCCCCAGGAGTAAGTATCTCTGCCAAGAAAATAGCATAGAGGTGCCCATGAAGTCAACCAAGTCAGCCATGACCCAGTGGTGCCCAATAACAAATTCAGTGTCGCAACACGTAGTTCTCAGTAGCCATACCTGCCACCCCTCTTGGAATCATAATGCATTTGTATATTGTCTTCGCTCTTTGCCAGGTCAGTGTGTAACTCTGGCTGTGTTCACATCTACCTTTTAATCCAGCTTCAGTCCACTTTCAGAGCGAGACAACAGATTGGCAAAGTGACAAGCCGTTTGTGTTTGGTTTTATCTTACTCAGAAAATCCCCCTTGAGTTAGACAACATGGAAGGAAAATGACAAGTCACTTTGTAGCGGTGTTCTTCCACTCTGAAAGTGGAGCAGAGCTGGATTAAAATGTGGGTGTGAACACAACCTCTGTCTATATGTAGGTAACATCAGACATTCTCCCCATAATACAATATCTACTTGCAGGGCTTTTTGCTAATTGATTTGGTTGAAAATATCCTCAAGGTTTCAATCCAATTATAATTAATTTTTATTAAGTCCTCAGGACAAGATAATCGAATCCTACCACCAGTACTAAGTTTCTTGTATAGCATATGAGAAAAGCTTTATTCTGTATTGAAAGTGAAGTGTGAAACCAGAGCATATTTGGGGCAATAAAAGTCACTTTCCCTTTGGACAGTTTGCAGTGACTTCTGTGAGAAGCTTGCACCTGCTTCCTGTCTAAAAAACCATGACACAATATTACCTCAGTGTTTTTGTCTGGGACTTGCATTTATGTGGGAAATATTAAACAGTTCTGACAGCTCACTGAAGTTATAAATATCCCAAACTCTATCCTTAAAAGCAATATTGACTTACTGAATTCTCTTTCTTGTTTCTTCCTACAAATTACCTAACAGAATATAGTAGGCTTTTTATACTTGCTGTAACGCTCTTGGTTCATGGAAAAGTTGGATGGGGGCAAAATATACCTTAGCAGTGCCTGGATAAGAAGTTCCTGGGAACTCTTGTCTACCGTGAATGGCTGCTCACAAACCTTACAAAGTTCAGCAGAGCTTACTTTCGAAAATAAGTATAAGTGTAATGAGTTATCAAGGCCCTTTCTTGGTTCTGTGGTTAAAGTGCCGGACTGGGTTTAATTCCGCACTCCTCCATGAATCCAGATGGGTGGCCTTGGACTAGTCACAGCTCTCTTTCTGAGTTCTTACAGCCCCACCTACTTCACTTAGTGTCTGTTGTGGGGCGAAGAACAGAAGGTTTGTCAGCTGCTTTGAGACTGCTTAAGTGGGTGAGAAAAGCAGGGTGGAAAAGCCAACTACTACTACTACTCTTCTTCTTCTTCTGCCCTGGGCCTTATACTATATTATGTCCCAGAATAGGGGCCTGCTATCCACATTATGGTAGAGACTTGGGCAGGCCCTACCTGAGGGTTGCTGTAGTCTGCACCAGCATGGACATGGCAGATTCCTATTCCAGAATATATTGCAGAATAAGACCCAGTGCAGAAAGGGCCCAGCGTTAAATATCTGTTCTGCTGAAATTAGCAGGATTGATGGTCATATCTTTAGATATTAAAATTTTTCCAATTTTGTTTCCATAGAGTTTTGGAACTCAAATTTGAAAAACTTTGCCTAATTTACTTCTTTATTTGTAATTCACAAACAACTTACAGACCTTCTTCTCCAGGCCATTGTAGCTTTGATAGGATAAGTTGACCATACATAACCTTGCCTATATAGACCAGAACCTCCCTGAATATGATCCATAGATTTAAATCATCTGTTCCACTTCAAATTCCCTCTGTCTTTATTAAACCCAATGGAAAAGTCAAGATGCTTCAGCAGAATTCAAAATATTTTCCCCATACAGACCTGACTTGCATCTACAAACTGCATGTTCATGATCTTCCTGTTTTAGAAAGTTGGAAGGAAAAGTCTCAAGCAAAGAAATCCATTTGATGACTACAAAGTGATGTTTTTGAGAGGGAGGGAGAGTAAAGCTTAATTTTCTGTTTACAAAGCATGTCCTTGGTACAACTTTTTCCTCATCATCTGACAATCCTGTTGAATATAAACTGAACAAATAGATTAAGGATATTCAAGAGAAGGGAGGGACATGTTCTTTATTAGAAGGGAACAGACAGCAGAGGCAAGTTTTCTTTTGTTTTCCCAGAACAGCAGGTTGTCAATATAAGTAGCAGGGGGCAAAGGGACTGTCATGAACCTGGGGGAGTTCACACTTCCCATCGCCTCCGGGAGACAGGAAAGGTGAACTAGCCCCTGCGTGTACTAGCATTTGCACTCACAAATCCTAGTACACACACACTATCCTTCCACCCATGCGTCTCCAGAAGTGCTTGAAGTATGGACACATGGTCTGGGTACTGAGCATGTGCCACCACCATCACATTAACAACAGTGACATGCAGTACCTGCGCACTTGTGCAGTTCATCACATGCACCGTAGGGGTGCGGATGAGCTCACCGGAGGACGCAACTGGACACCACAGTATGCAGTAAGTTTGTGTAGTTTTCCAGTGCATTCCTGAATGGAAGGGGTTGTTTCTGAGTTGGAAATGTGCCCTTCTAGTGCAGATGCTCTGTTTGGGAGCACATTGGAAGCAAACTGTGGGGCCAAGTGTAGAAAGGGCCCAGCTGTTTGTTGGTGGGACAATAGGATTCCATGAATAGCAATGAAGCACTCGGTGATTGGTCACCGATAAATATTTATCACCTAGAAGTTTATTCTTCCTGATTCAGAAGAAGCTTTGGATTAAATTCCCATCGGCCCCAACCAGCAGGACCCAAGCTCAGCAGGTGGGAAAGGGCTAATCTCATGTCTCCTTTCCATCTTTTTGCATGAGTGTATCCTAGGATTCTAGTTTATTCTACATCTGTGCTCAGTCTGCTTTTAAGGTTCTACAGAACACAGATGTTTGCTGCGGCTCAGAAGTTGGAAGAAAGCCAACAATGGCTTTGCAGCTATCTTGCTTTCCCCATTGACGTCATGTCAGAGTAATTGTTTCAGCAGTAATGCCCAATGGGGCTGCTGGTTAGCATTGCATAAGGGCAAGGTTGCCAGCATACTGGCCTGGGGCACTGCTGTGACTCCTTTTGGCTTATCATTGTTCACATTTAATTAGGGAACATTGTAATTCAAAATCAATTCATTTCATGCTGGTGAGTAACTAATTCTCTATCAGTGTGAGTCAAGAGATTATTCCAGTATGTTAGAACTGTATTTAAAGCTGCAGTCACACCTGAGACAGACATGTTTGCAAGCCATAAACAACAGGCACAGTGCAAGTCTCTTTCTTAGCAACAAAAACTACCTTTGTTGGTTAAAAAAGCATTAGCATTAAAGCAGTTGGGAAGGTTCAGCTGGCGACTTAATTTGATGCCGGCGGCAACCACATGGACTCTACACATTTGTAAAAACTATGACTAGTATAGGCTTTTGAACATTATAGTTCTGTTAGTTCATCTATGGAGTTCAACCTTTGCCAGATGTTTTTAACACATCTCCCTACTGGTCCCAGGTAGCATCCTAAATCTGCATAGATTTCCATGTGGGCAGAAACAGTGCCTTATATCCAAAGGCTTGATCTGGCGTTGGTTTACATGAGCCCATGCAATAATCCTTCCACACAATTATATCCACAGATAAAAACAGTAGTTCTTTACGGAAGAGGCATCCCCTCTTATATGCTGAAATTAGGGCTGCCTTCATTTTAAACCTTCTTCAGCCCATCTCCAGTCCATCTCCGTTTGGACTGAAGCTTTAAAGCAAAGGTGTGACCATGGCCTAGAAGAGATGATTATCATTCACAGTATTTTACTGTACTATGATCATTTACCCCACTTTGTCTTCCAAATATCTATGAGAAAGTAGGTTAGGCTCAAGAGCAGTGACAGGCGTGGATTACCTCTTGTACCCCAGCTCCCAATATTGCTAGCAGCTGTTGTACACCATGACACTGTTTCTAAAAACAAACAAAATCCGACCAAATTGTGGACTGAACTCTACTCATTGTCTAGTTTTTTTAGAGGAACCAAGTCCTTTTTGTGCTTATCCTCTTGAGTATCCAAGATGCCCTCGCCTGTTTTCTGAAGTGTACACTAAGCAACTTCTTTTGCTTAAACCCAAATTTCAGAATTCCCCGTGGATCTAGATATTTCTATACATAGACTCATGTTAGCATCTGTTGATGGCCCATGGATTGCTTCTAAGGCTGCTGCCAGATGCTGGCAACATGAAAAGCCTACATGCAGCAGAGAGTGGGCCTGTACCAAGACAGCAGTTGAGTGATAGCTGGGTTGATGCTCATAAAGTATGGCACACAGCTGTAAAAGGCCAGAGAAAGGTTGGTGTAATGGGCCTCAGGGGGCATGCCGCAGCATTGCCAATTCTCTCAGAAAAACTGGCCTTTCTCCAACCCATCTGGCAGCAGCCTAAGGGGGGTTGGGGGATTGGAAGGGAGACAAAACTCTGAATGGAAGCCTTCCTTTGATCTTACTGGACTATGATTTCTGGATTCTGATCTTTGTGCTAGTATCTAGTCAACATTTACATATTGCACAAACACGAAAGTAACATAGAACTATGACAATAAGAATTACAGGTGTAAGCTGTGTTTTCACCAGGTATCTAAAGCTGGTAGACCTCCCTTTTCAAGGGTTTCTGCAAAGAAGGTCCTACACCAGAAGGACCTCTTGTTAGATGCCTCCTGACCCACCTCTTAAGGTGGAGGAATTAAGCAGGGACTGGATGGACTATGCAGGGAGAAATGTACACATTTATATCAGATTATTCCTGTCTCTTATGTATCTATAGACCTAAAAATAGACCATCAGATTATTCTTCTTTTTCCCCCTAGTGAAAAGAGGGGTTTGTTTTAGTTTTGGAATGGAAGGACAAGGGTAAATTAGACCTTCATTAGCTGTTTCTTTAAAAAAAGACGAAGGGTGTTCTTGGAAAAAACATTTACATCAGTTTATGGATATACTTTTTTGTTCTAGCAGTGCATTTAATTGGATATGACTTGCTCATCAAAGATTCACCTGTTGAAACTGCACTCAGATCTATTTAAAATGTCCCAGATGCAAAGAGAACTGCATCGTTGCAAAGCAAACACACTAGGAAACTATCACAGGGGCCATGGGAGAATGGCTTTATTTTTAGACAGTGGCAGTAGTACAATTGTTGAAGCTTACAGCTGTTTTTCAGAGGTATTTTCCTTGTATAGTTCCTGAGATAACTGATCCTTTATTCTTACATTTTATAGAAGTTCAGAAAAAAATCCAGATATTTCCTAAATGCCTTTTCTTCAGTACCTTAGGACAGTGCCTACTTTATTATCCTGTGGTCTGCTGCTTAAAAGATAGCATATCCAGATAAAATATTTGCTTTGTATTATTGATCCTTAAATACTTAAACAATTGCAGCCCAGGAGGTTGGAAGAAAGTTACTGCAGCTTGGATTGTGTGCTTATAGAGCTTCCTTCCTTCCTTCCTTCCTTCCCTTTCTGATAATTTTCAGTATCTATAATTTATTCCAAAACCCATACACACAGACTAACAGATTTAAGGGGAATCACATATACTTTACATCATATTTCAAGTAGATTTTGCAAAAAGTAGCCCCTAATATAGTATGATCACAGTACAACATGGTGGGTGTTAGCAGCAATATGGAGTATCTGCCAGAGGAAACCATTTTTGCAGTCTTGTTAGTAGCATCTGCAGTTCTTGCTTCAAGAGGTGGAACCCTTGCCAAGAGCAGAAGGAAGAGCCATGGAGCATCCAGCACCCCTTGGGAGAGGAGGAGGAGCAAGGATCCACTTCACACTGTAGGTCAGGGCTACAGCAAAAGCTTAGGCCCTCCGAGGGATTTGCACTTTCTTTTGCATTGGTGCAACATCAGTTAAGGTTTAGCTGTAGTCAGCCCTAAATGTAAAGGTGCTGGTGAGCTGAGCTCTGTGTGTGTGTGTGCGTGTCCAAACATTAACACACCTTTATTATTGGGTAAATATAAGTGGCGATGGGTAAAGATGCTATAGCTTTAGTCAGTCATTATTATTATTAATTTTTCAGTAACAAAATACACAGTTGTGCATTATATGGTTGTTAAAACATTCTGGTTTCATGGTGAGCTGAGCTTAACCCTTGCTGGTTGCCTGGGAAAACCCAAGCGGTTTTATTGACTACAGTATTATAGTGATTTGCTGTTGTCTTTTTCCGGGATACTTTTATGATTTCCAATCATGCCTACAGTTACTAATATTCTAATTACTAATCAGAGCCCAAACCCTCTTATGATCTTAGTATCAAGATTCACAGGGGACATGCTAAATGCTGTCCCTGCCATGGCTTGAATCCCTGTCAAAAGTTACCAATTTTGCTTCTGTTTATGGATGTCTCAGCTTCTGTATTTGAAGTGAGTGGTTCTTTCTGCAGTGATGCTGATGGAGATGCTGTGGTTGTCACCACTCCATTGTTCCATTTTCAAATAAGCAGAAGGGAACTTGTTAATCACAGAAACCTACAAAACCCTGCATGTGATTTTCTGTGCTACTGTAGCACAAGCTTTATTTATATCCTATTTTTAATCCTCTGTTAACCCTAACATTCCACCAAGAAGTGATCACACCTTAAGAGTAGCCCCACCCAAGTGAAGACTTCCAGATATTCCTGTAGGAGAGTGGCTTCTGTCCTCTAGAACAGCGTTTCTCAACCAGGGGCCATATGGCCCCCGGTGGGCCCCAGGATATCCCAAAGTGGGCACAGGTGAAAATAGCAACATTTCTTGTGGTAGGAAGGGGACGGGTGCAGGAAGGAAATAAGGTTGGAGAGGAGCCAGAATGGAACAAGGTTGGAAGGGTCCATGGTTGGAAAGAGGTTGAGAAACACTGCCCTAGAGTAACTACAAGGAGGGGACCATGTTGATTCAGGAGGAAGTAATTGTTTGGGAACACCTGTACTATTTCAGGCTAACCATGGGACTGATTAACCAGTGTCTTAGCGGTAAATCCATTCTAGGACACCAGTTTGTTGTTTAAAAAAAATAGATTTTCAATTTAAATATTTTGTTCTTGTCCTAATTCAATGCTTTACAATTGTCAACTCCTGGTCCCTCCCCCTTCTTCCCTTTCCCTCAGAGCAACAGCACTACCTAGGAATAGATATATAAAATTAATTTCTAAAAAGGAGGGTACAAAAACAAACTTACTTTGCAGGTCTTTTTTTACTGTCTTTTGTAAGAGATGCTTTGTTCTGTTAGTCATTGTACTTCACCAATCACATGAGAACTAGACTGATGTTGTATAACTACAGCCTGTTTTCATGTTTGCATATCCTCTAACAAGCAGGCCCACCAGAGAACATTGCCCAGTTAAATTTGGGCTTCTCATCTAGACAGTCAGGTAGACGTGTGGGAAGGGTGTGCCCTAGGTACCAAAGAAGGAAAGGGAGGAACAACTCACATATGCTGAGGGAAGAGACAAAGCTCAAGGCTTGGTGTCTACAATGACTCCATTCTCATGCACCCCTTTCTGACTCCCATAGCTCTGGCTCACAAAGTAAAGCATCTTCTCAGTTGCTACTTTGCCTACAGACCAAGAAGAAGAAGAAGAAGAAGAAGAAGAAGAAGAAGAAGAAGAAGAAGAAGAAGAAGTTTGCTTTTCTACCCCACTTTTCTCACCCATTTAAGGGGACTCAAAGAGCCTGACCAAAGCTTTCTATTCTTCTCCCCACAACAGAACACCCTTTGAGGTAGGTGGGGCTGTGAAAGCATAGAAGAGAGCTGTGACTAGCCCAAGGTCACCCAGCTGGCTTCATGGGTGTGACGGTTTCAGGGGTCAAGCTGCAATGGGCAGTAATAGGTCTTTGCTCCTTGCAAGCCTCTTGGCAGAGTGCATGGCTTTATGCCCATGCAAAGCCCTTGCAAACTGTGTTTGCAAGCCTTTTTGCAAGCCCTGGCCAGAGGCTGCAAAAAGGGCGGGAAATCCTGTTCAGGTCCAGGTGCAATGATTGGCTGCAGATGTGATTTGGAGGGAAAAGCTGTCCAGGGATCTGGGAGCTTGAGGAGGAGTTTCTAGCAGGAGTTTCTCCCAGGAGATGGAGTTTTTCAGCCAATCAGGGCCCCAGGGGGAAAAGGTATAATAAGCAGTGGAAGCAGGAGACTGTGTCTTTTGTCTGGGCAAATTCAGAAGGGGAAAGAGAGAGAAGATCTGTTCCTGAGGAAGTCTTTGCCAGCGACTGACCATTGGTCTTTCTCAGGAGGGAGAACTGACCAGGAGCAGGAACCTAGTTGCTAAACTTTGGGGAGGCTAGGGTAATACATTGCAAACCAAAGGGAGGGAGGAAGTGGTGAAGCTTACCTGCCTGGAAGCAACTGAGGGTTAGTAAGTCAGGGAAGCTGCTATTGCTTGAAGCTTACTATGTTTAGAGACTTTCCTAAACATAGACTTCTAGACTTTCCTATTTTCTCTTCTGAAAATATTATTCTTAATAAACTTGTTCTAGTTTATAGTTTAAAATGCTTGCTACCAGTGTTTTGCCTTTAAACTGTAGTACTCACTCGGCCTATTGCACGAGCCCAGCATCCTACTAGGGCCCCGCTACTCTTAGGAGGGCAGGCACTGACCGGACCGCTGGGTATCGTGACAATGGGGAATTGTGGAATCCAACCTGATATTCCCAGATAAGAGTCCGGGTCACTAACCACTAGACCAAACTGGCTCAAGAGAAAGTAAGGGTGAGAAGGAAGCCATTGTGGACACTTTTCTCTGCTCAGCAGCAGGTGCGGGTTGTTCCTTCCTTGACTTCTTCCAACCATCTGGCACTCCTTCTTCCAAGAGTACAAGAGGAGGCAACTAAAGGCTTCCTCAAAAGGCTACAATGTCTGCTAGGAAATACACTACCTATTAACTGATTGACTTACTGACTAATTTCATTTGTATCCTGCCCTTCACCAGGAGTTTCCAGGGCAAGTCACAATACAGAATAAAACAATTACTTTTAAAAGTAACATCCGTTTTGAGCCTGTATGTTGGAGAGTATGTACATAGATTGTCACATAAAGCACGGGGCCATTGGGAGTTTATAGCCAATGTTAATTTTCTGTGTATCCTTATGATGCACAAGATCTCATTACAAAATGACCACTGCTTGTTTGGAAATACCAACTAGGCCTTTCACCAAATTATCTCAGTTGATTTTTTTTTTTAAAGGAGTGAGATTGAGAGTGAGGGGAAAGTCACATAATGATTTTCATTCCAGTGTCTCAAACATAATTGCAAATCTCAAAGCATGGATATAAATTTGAATATGCAATTTGATTCAAAATTACACGGTTGGTTTGAAATAAGATTCTCTCTCTCACACACACACATGCACAAACACACTGTATTTATTTTGTTTTGGGTTTCTGGGTCAATTGTGAGAACAAAAACTTGAGGAAATTTTTGTCTTCCCCATACGTGAGATTACTGGAGGCCATTTGATATCGTGAATCACACTATAAGCAGGCAGTGCGGTGGACATTTTCCTTCCACATAAAGGCCGCGTCCCCATGCAAGCCGTTTGGAGCTGGATGGGAAGGCATAGGACCAGGAACGGGTCCGAGAGAACTCCCAGCCTGTCTCCATGTCATTCCTGGCAACACGGGCTGGGCGCGGATGGAGGCGTCCCCATGCAAACCACGCCAAACCCTCGCACAGGGGAGCAGCGCCACATCCTCTCCGCCACCTCTCCCCTCATTGGAAGCCAGATTGACATCAGCCCACCCCTGTGCTGCCAGCTGCAAATGCCCCTGTGCCAGCAGCTGCATCCCCCCCCCCCCCCACAATCCACTTTCCTGCCAGTCTGGACAGGATGGCAAAAACAACAAATGAGAGCTGAGCCTGCCCCATCCCACATGACTATGTGCCAGGGAAGCTGCAGGGAGGCTGCTAGAGTCCGGACGATCCATCATGGCTTCACAGCAAGTAGATTCTCAAGGAGAAGGCCTTCTTGAAGTTCCTCCTTGCTCAGAGGTGTAAGGTTTAGGACCTTTTTCTGTGGTGGTCCCCAGACTTCAAAATGCCCTTCCTCTGGAGGTCCACTAGGCGCCTACATTGCATGGTTCCCAGTGCTTGGTTAAAGCAGACCTGATCTCCCAGGCATCTGATGGTTTGCTTCCTCTGAGTGCTTTTCTGACAGGGGTGGGGGTGGGTGGTGAAGATTATATTTTAAATATTATTTAGGATTATTGTATATTTTTCTTCTTTCTGTTGCGACTCACCCTGGGATATTCTACTGAAGGGCTGGATAGAAAGGACCTAAAAGGTGCTGTGATACTGGCTCATAAGATGCACTTAACATGTAAAACAACAATTAAAAGATACAACTGTACAGCATCCAGATTGTTATCAAAACTGTTCCAGATTTGTGTCTCCTCTCCTTTCTCCTTGGCTAATAGAAATACGCAGCAACTGTGATACTTTCTGAGGGAGAAAGAAAAGACACTTTTGGCTTATAATCGTCCTGTCACCAAAATGATCAGTCTTGAGTCCTGGGGCTGTTTCCTGGGTGCCTCCCTCTTTAGTTCATTATCTTGCGACCCTGGGAGAAGTCCTGCTCTGTTTGATTCTCTGCACTGAACAAGTGAATTCAGCCTTTATGATTTCTTAGGTGTGAATATTTTTTTTTATCTATGTAGACTTTTTCTGTTCTTTCTCTTATTTTTGAGCAGACTGAACCTTTGCTGTACTCTCCATGGGGACCCTCCCATCAAGTTTCAGTTATTGCTATATTCATGTTTTGCTACCTGTATTAAGACCCTAAGCTATAGGGTTGTTGTTTTCCCCCAATATTTTTAGATTTGTACTGTATATGTTTTATGAGACTTTTTTGTCAGGGAGTCATCTTGTCTCACTACACTTTCTTCCAAAGTAAGCCCCTATTTCTTGCCAATAGCGTTCTATCCCCCCCAACCCCATCATCCCAGCAATTCAGTTGTTGTTGTTTTTTTAAATAAGTTAATTCCCTTTCCACAAAACACATTGCTACAATATCTTATAAAATACAATCTTACCTTTCTGTTACTTCCCTGCTTAGCAATACAGTTGCTGCTGCTCCGGAACAGCAGTTTCCATAGAAGCAAAATTTGCCTATTTGCTATTGGGAAAATGTACAAGATCTCCTTATTTTTGTCTTCACAGGCAGTGTTGCAGTGGCCATGGGCCTATTCGCACTGGGCTCTATTCTGGAATATACCCCAGAATAGGGACCAGCTGTCCACATGCTAGTGCAAGTTACAGCAGACCCTAGGTGAAGCCTACCAAAGTCTGCATTAGCACATGGACAACAGACTCCTGCCCTGAGATATATTCCAAAATATGGCCAAGTGCGAAAAGGCCCCATGTTTTGTTTTGCTCTGAGTGCCCCTTTCTTCCCCTTTCCCTGCTTGCCTTTCCCGGCCACCATTTTGATGGCTTCTTCTTCGGCACTCTTTGGACCGGAGTGGATGGGTGGAATGAATGCTAAAACCACCTTCCCCCTCTTCCTAGGTCTTTAACCTTTGGGGGCCTTGCCCCACTCCTATTGCCTTTCTTCCTTTCTGTATTATACTGTTGGTTAACATTTCTAGGATGATATCCTTCACAGCTGTTGCTGAGAATCCTGCTGTAGCCCTGAGCTGGAAAACAGGGTGCATTGAACTCAAAGCAGGATTTCCCGCTTTTATGTAACTCTGTTCCACCGTGCCATCTCGCAGCAGATATTAAGCCGCCGTAAGCCAAACGGACAAGGCTTCTGGTACCAGCGCAGTATAAGAGGGTCAGCCACAGGGCCTGCCTTTATGCCGAACTTTTAATCCAGCTTCAGTCCACTTGCAGAGTGAGAGAACACACCAGCAAAGTGGTAAGCTGATTCCTTTCAGCATTTCCTAACTCATAAAATCCACCTTCGGGTGAAATAATGTGGAAAGAAAATGACTGTTCACTTTACCAATGTGTTCTTGTGCTCTGAAAGTGGACTGAAGCCGGATTAAAAGCTAGCTGTGAATGCAGCCAGGGAGACTCAGAAACCAACCTCCACTTCAGTGGAGGACATGACCAACGTCTTACAACTTTGTTAAAGAAAGTATCTCCATTGCTATTAAATGAAAAAAACAAACAAGTTAATTAATTTACAGCTTGTCATGACAAAACAATTGTTCTGTGTTCATATTCTTTGGATTTTTGCAACTCTTGGGGAAATGTCGATAAAAAAGCTAAATCTAAATGTGTTGAGGCTCACAGCTTGAGAGTAAATACATTATACAAATTCTGAACTTCTGTACATTGTGTGATGTTTTTTTCATCCTAGTCAGTTCTTCTAAATTCAATCAGATTTCAGAATTGAACTTCATAACTCCATGCTAATTGTCTCTGCTACCACAAGCTTGCCAACAGTAAACAAAAGAAGAGGTTCCTCAGCCGCTTTGAGTCCCCATAGGGGTGAGAAAAGTGGGGTGTAAAAACCAACTACTTCTCTTCTTCTCAGCCACTACCCTCTTTGTGAAACATGGGGCATTTTAGCACTTGCCTTCCCGTCAGCTGGAAGGGACGAATGCATAAGAGACGAACGTGTACTAGCATTTGCGTAGGGAACACATGTACATGATAGCTTAGCCCCCACGCTCCGCCATTTTGATTGCAGCACCCTGCACGATTGTGTGTGTGCTGGCAGTGATCCTATGGCGACAATGACGCTCTGTGCACATGCAGTCAAGCAATGCAGTCGTGTCAGAGGTCATCTAAGGTACCAGTGCGCTTGCTCGGTACCGCAGCTGACCCCTCACACTGGAAATGCGTGTGAATGGTTGTGACGTGGACACAATAGGTAAGGTTGTATTTAGTAAGGGTTGGGTTGCTTGTGGTGTGCCACATTTTCATGCACCACAACTAGCTTGCAATTAACATCTAGGCAGGCAGGGGGCATTTGTACGCTGTAAACCAGGGATAAGAACATAAGAACATAAGAGAAGCCTTGCTGGATCAGGCCACAGCCCATCTAGTCCAGCATCCTGTCGCACACAGTGGCCCACCAAATGCTCATGGGCATCTCAAGCAGAGACAAGGACAAACCTTCTCCTGCTCTCGAGTCCCAGCAGATGGCCCTAGAAGCGCCCCATTTCCTCCCCCCAAAGATATGGCCCGCGGGTCGGATCCGGCCCGTGGGCTGTATGAATGCAGGCCGTCACCGCCGCCGCTCCCACCGCCGCCGCTGTCCTCCTTGGGCGCGAAGGAGGCGAGGCGAGGGTGAGCGAGTGCACGGCGGGACCCTCCAGTGCTCGAGTGCGCGGGCGCCGCCATGGACAGCCAGCCCCTCCTCGGAGCCCTGGCCACGCCCCCAGCCCATCCTCTGTACCCTAGCCACACCCCTGGCCACACCCCTGGCCACACCCCAGCCCCTCCTCTGTGCCCTGGTCACGCCCCCGGTCACACTCCCAGCCACGCCCCCTGGCCCTGACAGTTTTTTTTTTAATCTGGCCCTCGGCAAAATTGAGTTTGACACCTCTGCTGTAAACACCTCCTAGAAGTGCAGATGCACCTGCCCAGATGTTAACTAATTGCAAACTAAGAGGCCAAGTGCTAATTGTCCTTTGGATCTAGGTACCAGTACCTATTAAGAAATTGCTACAGTGTATTCGGGTTTCCCTTCTGTCACTGTTTACTGTTATGCTAAAAGCTTTTGCTATACTCCACACGCCCTCTAGAAAAGCACTGTCTATACAAATGTTGGGCAATGGGTAATTAGGGTGCCTTGTTAGTATCAAAAGAGAGAGAGAGAGAGAAAGGCAAAAACAAAACCAGCCATACACAAACCATCATAAAGGAGTTCAAATAACTTCCTGTGTTGCCCCTTTAGGCATCCACAAAATTCAATGCTGCAGAAGGTCAAACACAGACACTTAATCTTCATTTCATAAATGGCTGATTTCATGGCTATTAGAATTCATAGCTATAACAGGGAGGGGAACGCTCCCATATTGATGAAGGCCAGTAAGTCTCAAGCTTCCTGACATAAGCCGACAGCAGCTGGAAATAGCTAATTCCCTTTGATTTATAATATTATAAATTCTACAGACCCTTTGTAGAATTAGAGCCAACATGTCATCTTCAAAGGGACCCAAGCCGGCAAAGTTCAGATTCACTGATCTCAGATACGTTACGCTCCAGAATGCTAGGCTAGTTTTCAATCATTTTATGAACGTGATATGTTTTACATTTGGAGACAAACTAACACAGTAGCTGTATGTTCTTTTTTTGATATTTTAATTTTGCAGTTTTTCCCATATGGAGATGCTTCAAAGTTTGCTCAGCATGCCTTCAGGACCTTTGATAAGAATGGTGATGGGACCATCGACTTCAGAGAGTTCATTTGTGCCCTGTCCATCACCTCAAGGGGCAGTTTTGAACAGAAACTAAACTGGGCCTTCAACATGTATGATTTAGATGGGGATGGAAAAATCACAAGAGTGGAAATGCTGGAAATAATAGAGGTGAGTCTTAATAGCAAGTATAGAAGAATTTCTGACGTTCTACTGCATTCTGCTATTACTAGCAACAGATAATGTGTGTGTGTTTTATTGTTCAAATCGGTTGTTAGTATGGTTGTGGTTTTATTATTTTCAATGTCCTTCAGCTTACTTTGGGGATCTTGTTATTAATTTTTTTGCTGCCAAGAGTCAAAGTTTTAATTGAAGGCATCCTTACGTTTAAAAACGTCAAGCAATGCAATCTTAATTCATATCCACTCAGAAGTCGGTCACACTCAGATCAATCAAGCTTACTATCAGATGAGTATGGAATTTCGGGCTGAGTATTTAGATAAGAACAGATAATCTGCCATTTATAAGATTGTTAAAGCTAGGGATGTTCAGACAGAGCCGACTCAGCATGAACCATGGAGGTTCAAGGGGTTAGTTATCAGACTTAACTCCACTTAAAGTGTGGCTTTATTTTGAGATTGGAATCAACTGAGGGGATTTGGTGGTTTGTTTAGGTTGATGCCCCCCTTTTTGCCAACTCTCCCTCCCCCTATTTTACCCATGGCCTGCTGCTCCCCTCATTGTGTGCCCCATGACCTCCTCACTTTCTTGCTTTGTGTCTGTGGCTCGCCTTTGTGCTGCCAGCTGGTGGTTCTTGGAAAGGTCTGCTGGTGTGCTTTTTTGGCCTATTAAGGCTTCCCAAGTAGAGAGGTACAAGTTCTCCAAAGACCAAGCATGCAGAGGAGACCTTCCAGGAAGTAGAAGCATACTGGGAGGGCCCTTAGTTGCCCAGAAGACCTTGTAGGTCACAAAGGACATCAACAGACCTTTGAAAGAAATGCAAAGTTGGCAGCAGCAAGCCAGCAGGAAGGTGAGGAGAAAAGTTAAAGAGGTGTTCAACCCAAGTGCTGGCAGCCAATTCGGTGTCATTACAAACAAAATGGACTGATTTTGGTGCATCCCTAGAAGAAGCACCATTGTACCGGTGCCCCTGAGCATAAGTCTTTCAGTTTCTTCTGTATAGGTGAAAGAGTAATAGTAAAACACTCCCGAGTTTGCAGTGATAGTAAATCAGGTCTCTCATTACGAGTACCAAGTTGCACGTAATCCTCCCAGAGTACATTTTATTTCTGTCCAGCCCTATACCCCAACGTCTCCAGTTGGGTCACAATAAAAACATTATAAATGTAGATAAAACAGATTGGTTAAAATAGTGATAGTGCTGGTATGGGGTGAAGGAGTCTTGTTCCTTCAGCCAAAGGCCAGGGTGAAGGAGTGCTCCTTCACCATCCATCTGAATGCATACAGTGAGAGTGTTTGATACACCTCAGAGGGGAGATTATTCCATAACCAGGGGCTACCACTGACAATGCATTCCTATCCACCTAACTGCTGAAGGTGGTGGTCCACCAAGGTCTCACAAGCAAATCTTAGGATACGGGCAGGTCTATATGGACGGAGGTGTTCCTTTAGATAATTCTCTCGCTCTCAATAATGCATGTGGAAGTCTGCTAGTGGAAGGACCTAGGAATCTGTGGCCTTAAGATGTTGTTGAAGTCTGGCTTCTATTATTCCCGGTCATTAGAGGACTTTTTCACACTTAACTTCATTGAGATAGTATCCCAGGGAAGGTAAGTGACTGCCTGCACTATCCTTAACTTACTTGGGTGTCATTACAGTGCAGATGGTCCATTCGGGACCATCCACATCACCATACCAACAGCCACGGCAGCTTCCAGGTTATTGCTGTAGCGATCACTACATTGCACACAACAGTGCAACCACCATGCAGCATTTGCTCAAGGAAGTAGTGTGAATGCTGAATCCAGGAGTATTTTGAGAGCACCCTAGACACACCTGGTAAAGCTGTGGAGCAGTTTCTACTACACCACGGCCATGGAGGATTGAGACACTCCAGGACAGAGGTGGCATTGCAGTGTGCAGACGTAGAGCCCTGGAATGCTCTGGTCCATGCCAGACAGGGAAGTGTGAAAAAGGCCAGAAAGACTAGCTTGGCATTGTAGCCTAACAACATCTAGAGAAAGAACCATTTCACAATTCCTACTTTTAAATGAAATTCTCAGTCGTGATCCTAGCAACTTGCAATCCCGCAGGAATTTCTGCCCAGGGGACTCCTGTAGATCCTTTCCAGCTCTCTCAGAATGAATGTGTGTTTTCTATTTGCAAGAAAAAGGACAGACGGGAACCCTCTGGAGTGCCACAAGATTGCTATAACTACGGTCCTTTCTCAACTGAACACATATTTGCTTCTACAAAAAGATTACACTGCAATTATTTTGAAGGACAAACTAATTGTCCTGGGCCTCTTAATCTCTCTCTCTCTCATTTTTTCCCCATGTTTTCTTTCCAGGCCATTTATAAAATGGTGGGCACTGTGATAATGATGAAAATGAATGAGGATGGCCTCACACCTGAGCAACGAGTAGACAAGATTTTCAGTAAGATGGATAAGAACAAAGATGACCAGATCACGCTGGATGAATTCAAAGAAGCTGCAAAGAGTGATCCTTCCATCGTATTACTCCTGCAGTGTGACATTCAGAAATGAGCTCATGTAAATTGCTTTCATGGACTGCACAGAAGTTTAAATGTTTCCATTCAGTTTGCAGCTGTTTACACACAAACACAAACAGACACACAGACACACACCACACACGAGACAAAACAAGTTTGCTTGGACTACCTATCAATGGACTTGCTTCTTGTGTTTGAAACACTTGTGTGCATGAGAATGTTAATTGCTAAAGAATTTTAAAAGTATATATTATAAAAAAACAAAAGATTATGCCACAATGTGATGTGTGCAATGTCATTTCATAACGTCTATTCCTCTGATGCCTGTGCAGCTTTGCTATGCTGCAGTGAACTATACTATTTATTGTCCATGTTTGACTGATGCTAACTATATGTGTCCTAAACTGGGTAATGTTAGTGGCACTGGACTCCCCATGGTAGTGTAACTGTTCATTAGCAAACACACCACCATTCTGCTGTATAGTAGTAGTGGACAGATAGAGAGAAATGCCTCAGTTCACGAGTCTGACCCAGACATGTGCTTGTATTGTCAGTGAATATAAATGTATTTCATTTGCATGACATTTAGGTTTGCCTTAATTCTTACCTCATTTGCATCCTTATGATCAGAAAAAAGAGCTGTCAGAGGAATGATAAGACAAAACTTAAAAAAAAAGCTAACCCTGCTGAAGTGTCTCCCTTAATTGAAAGTTAACATATAAATATATATAATATAAATATATAAAAAAAAACATTTAAAACAATGTTTTACTGGAAGTTTAAAATGTTTTGTTGGGAGTGTATTAATTTCTGCTTGAAATTTTCATAAGCTTCCAAAGAGGTTGAATTCAATGTCCCAAAATAAATTTATAACATTTGATGTCTCGGTTGTTTTTATTTGATGTAAGTGGCTGGAAAGGATTAATAAGGCACTTAGTTATAATACATGCAAAATGCATGTGTGGAACTTCTGGTTCTGCAAAGGTTCTTTCATCTGCGCGCTCCGTGTTTTCAGTTTTACTCAGACAGGACTGGGGGTATTGAATCCAGGGGCCTATTCGAACTTGGCTTTATTCTGGAATATATCGCTGAATAGGAGCCTCCTGTCCACATGCTAGTGCAGGCTACAGCAGGCTCCAAGTGAGGCTTGCCAGAGTCTGCATTAGCATGCAGACCACAGATACTTATCCTGAGATATACTCCAGGAAAAGGCCAAGTACAAACAAGGTTTCTGTATGTTTTAACAGTCATGTGGAAGAAATTTCAGCAGCTGATGCCTATATCGTAAGTCACACCTGCAGCGGTTTTCTCCTCTATACAACTATAGAACCCTACTGTTGAACCAAATTGTTTGGAGTGATTTTAAAAGGACTCCTAAAAACTACTGCTAAAGGATTTCTGCATATTGGGGGATTGGTTATAAAAATGGCAGATGATCTTTCATGTGAACAACTGTGTAGTGATGCACATTGGAGCTAAGAACACTAAATATACTCATACACACTAAGGGGATCAGAGCTGACCATGAATGATCAGGAAGAGATCTTGGAGTAATGGAAGACAGTTTAATGAAAGTGTCAACACGGTGTACGTTGGTTATTTTAAAAAGGCCAGAAACAGGGATAATAAAAATGCAATTGAAATCAGAGATGCAATATTATAATACTCTTATAAACAATGAGATATCTACATCTAGAACACTATGAGCACTTTGATCATTGCATCTCAAAAAGGATATAGCATTAGAGAAGGTTCATCAGAGGAGGGAAGATTGAGATGGTCAAGGGACTGGAGGAGCTTCCATATTAGGAAAGTTTGCAACAACTGAAGCTTTTAGTCTAAAACAGTGGTTCTCAACCTGTGGGTCGCAACCCCTTTGGGGGTCGATCTACTCTTTCACAGGGGTCATTATGAAGTAGCAATGGAAATAATTTTATGTTTGGGGGTTAGGGTTAGGTTGGGGGTCACCACAACATGAAGAACTGTCTTAAAGGGTTGCAGCATTAGGAAGGTTGAGAACCATTGGTCTAAAAGGAGATGAGTTATGATAGAGGTGTATAAAATTATGGATGGTATGGGCAAAGTAGATAGGGAGACATTTTTCATTCATTCCCAGAATTCTGGAACCAGAAGTCACCCAATGAAGCTGAATTTTGAATGAATCCCAACAGACGGGATTTTTTTTAAAAAATGAAACAAAACGCATACTTAAACTTGGGGATTTACTCCCATGAGCTGTAGACAGTTTGAAGGGTGCCAAAAAAGATTTGGACCAATTCATGGAAGTCAGAGCTATTGGTGGCTAGTGGTGAGCTAGTTTGGTCTAGTGGTTAGGGGACTCTTATCTGGGAATATCGGGTTCGATTCCGCCTTCTCCCCTGAAGCCAGCTGGGTGACTTTGGGCTAATCACAGCTCTATTCTGAGCCCTCACAGGGTGTTCTGTTGTGGGGAGAAGAATAGAAAAGCTTTGTCAGCCGCTTTGAGTCCCCTTAAATGCAGGAGAAAAGTAAGGTAGGAAAGCCAACTCTTCTTCTTCTTCTGAAGGCATTAAGAGATGGCGTCCTTCTGAAGACCAGCTGCTGGGAGCCTGCAAATAGACTAAGCTATATTCTCATGTCCTCTTGGTGGGCTCCCCTGTACAATAGGTTGGTTACTGCAATTGGACTAGATGATCCATCAGTCTTATCCAGTGGTGGTATTTCTTAGGTTCTTATTTCCAGATCTTCCCTTTCAGTGCAAAGTTGCGATGGAAATACTGCATGCAGGAATGAATTTTTAAACACCCTCCTGCTGTTCTCATCTTTACGTTTCTTATTAAAGTGTCACTGCTACAGTGTTGTCTTAATTGGCAAATGCCAGACAGAGCTAGTAGTAGGTGACATATTGATTTAATTCACGTGTTTACATTTTGCCCTTCAACATCATTCCAGGATGACTTACAGTATTGAAAATGGTTTGGTGTAGATACTAAAATCTCACATCTTTCTTCCCTTGGATTATTTAGCCCTCCCTTTCTACCACTGTAACAAACAGGACTCCAAGTCTACTATACATCTGCGGAAGAAACAAATAATACTTTGGGGACGATCAGGAGAAACCAGTTCTCTCTTCCCCAGATCTAGCTATGGACTGAAAAGACATAGAAAGGCCTATATGGCTTGCAACCTAGCATCTTAAGTCTTGTTTCTTTCATATTCCAAATTCCCAGCTGTTAAGTGACTTACTATAGCACAGATATTTTGGAGTGAAATATTTCCTGACTTGACTACAATTATTTCTCCATGCACTAAGCAAATAATGCACTAAAATGTATTGAACAGAAGTGGGTGGTGAATTTATTCAAAATAATATTAGTGAATGCTACAAAATTATTCCTGGTGGAGTAAAATTGTTCTGAATTCAGTTTTTTCTCTGGATCTCAGTACCACACGCAAGCCTCATACTAGGTAAAATGCAACCTGCAGTGAAAGATAATTCAAATCTTTGAAATGTCATGGGAGTCAACCTTCAGCATTTGAAAAGTCAGAGACACCTCACTGACTGACTGCAACCTTCAACAGACACAACACACTGCCGTTTTTTAACAATTGCTACTTATCGGCACAGTATATTACTGTCGATGTGAAATACTTTTGTGTATATTTGGAGCCTATTATTGGAGCGCGAGTGAATAGCACTTCCTCTCTGCTGCTTTATTATGCATATTAGAAGAGCCTATGTTGGCCAAACAGACCTTCTGGAAAAATTCAAAGGGGGGCATCCGCTGGACATCTTTCTGATTAAATAGTTGATTAATATGTAATAACAGAGCTATATGTGAGCCGCAGAAACATCAAAGGGATTGAGATAGAATGGGAATGAATTTTTAAGTCGACAGTTTTATGCTAAAGCTTTGAAGAGTTTCAAGTCTAGGGACAAGAGAATCACAATAAACCTTTCCTTACCCCAAGGAACTGTATTTTTAATCATTTTCTCCCAACACACCGTGCACCAAACAAGACAGACCTGAGTGCCAAAGAAACGAAAACATTATGCGTGGTCATTGTCTCCTTCAGACACCCTTGTGGTTTATTCGTTTTTTAACTGGGAAGGGGACAGGAAGACAAACCTGTGCTGGATTGGAGCCAGTTCATTGCACACTATTTATATTTATTTAAGAATATCTATCCCGCCCTTCAGCAAAAGGTCTCAGGGCAGGTCACAACAATAATAATACATTTTGAAAATCCTTCAAGTATCTTTTAAAATATAACCCTCCTTCCTTCCTTCCATACTGAGCACTTGAAGAAGGAAGAGTGGGAACAAGCAAGTCCATTATGAGTGTGTATTATAATGCAACTGTGGGTACTCTGGGGACATCATTTTTAGCGCTGATTCAAACAAACAAACAAAAAACCAACAGATTAAAACCAGAATAAACTGCTGTGTAGGAACTTGCCCCTAGATACACTGCTTCCTTGTCATACGGTAACTAGCTTGAAAGAATGAGGCTTTCCAAATCTGTTGGAACCAGTGCAGTAATAAGAAAGGGTGAAAGTTGAAGTAAATGTAAAATTGAATATATACAATTGACACAAAGATGAAATCGAAAAGCTAAATTAGAAGCAAATATGAACACCATATTGACTTCTCATTCTCAATTCAGTTTATCTCCTCCATTTCACAGAGTACAAATGTCCTTTCAGATGAGTAATTTTCTGGAATATATTTAGTATCAAGTCCTGCTTCAAAAAAATTCTGATTTATGCGGATCTCACATATTTTCTGACAAAAGAGGTAGGATCTGCTTTGTCTGCAGAGTGCAAGGTCTTGAAAAGTTTAGTACCAACCCACTGGTCTACCAATTCATGATTTCCAGTAGTGAAATCACTTTATAAAAGGAACACAAACAGACTAAGGGCTAGTCCAACTGAGTATCAGCACAAAAAGGTCTTTATGGTAAAGTAGAAAAGCCATTGCCTTTCTTTTATTGGATATGTTCAAGCAGAAACTAGGCAGGCATATGTTGGCAACCCTTTCATGTAGGATGGGTCAGACCCTGACAAAAATGGCCTCTTCCAACTATAAGTCTATGAAAGGTCTTTTTCAGCATATAGGATTCTTGGACAGGAAATGCATCCAATCCTAAAATAACTAAACTTTTCCATCAAGAAAACCTTAAGATTTTATCTGAATTCTATTTATGAAATGATACTCTTCAGTCTAAAATGGAATATATAAAATACATTTCAGTTCACTTTCTAAAGTAATTTGAAGTATGAAAACGCAACAGCTAATCTTTTCTTTCTTTTAAATCACCATTATGTCACAATTACTTCCACAATTTAGGAATATATCCAGTAATTATCATGCTTCATGACCGATAAGATGAGCAGGCACATACGACGTACCTGTAATTTAGCAAAGAACATTTAAGAAAAATAAATTTAAAGCAAGCTTTATAAGGTGCAACCAAGCATAACTTGAATTAAGCTTTTGCCAAACTGATGCTGTGAAAAGCCCCCCTCCCCAAAGCACCATTTGAAGCTTTGTGCAGCCTTATTGTGTGTGCTCCATTAGGGAGCGGGAATCATCTCTGATGGTATTGCAAATCTGTGAAAAAATCTGGAGAAAAGGAGAAACAGAATTTAATAGTGTTCAGAACTGTAATCTAAATGTAGTGGTTACAATTGTATCATGGAATAAATGAGACTATGCAAAACAAAGGATTTATCAATTATTATTGTAATCTCACAAATCATAATAGTCCAACAAAGGAAAACAGCTGATAAGTTAACTCTGAATATATGGCTTAACAAAATCTGGGAGGTACTGATTGACAAAATAATAACTGAAAAAATATTATCATGAATACCACAAGAAATAAAAAATGCAAAGACATTTGAAGTTATACTAAATATAAGGAACAAATGTCTTCCTGAAAACTCTGGATCACAAATGATAGGAAAATGCATTGAAGAGTGGGTTATCATTAATGGCTGAAACATAAACAATGATTGTAGTAGTCTATTAGAATCCTATATGTATTGCTCTGAATTGTAAAGGAAATCTAAATAATAATAATGGAAGAGAGAATCCTCTTCAGCCTCCTTAAGGAGTTGCAAAGGAGAGAAGAGGGGAGGGGAACAATTTGTTCTTTTCGCGTGCTTTGTCTATGGCTAAGCAGAATTATTTTAAGTCTTTAATCCATTCCAATGAAAGACGTCCGCAGGTTCAATTCTTTGCTTAAACTGTCCTCCCCTACTCTTCCTTCGTTATTTTCTTCCACAGACTTTGATAATTACTTTACTTCCAAAATCACTTCCATTTGTTCTGAGATTCCCATTGTTGATTCTTCTAAGCCTTCCACTTGTTCTCTTGACCCTATTCCCTCCCGTCTCTTAATCTCTATAACCCTCTCTCTTCTTCATCTTCTTCCTGTCTTTAATCTTTCCCTTTCAACTGGTTCCTTTCCTTTGGCCTTCAAACATGTTCTTGTTTCCCCTGTTCTTAAAAAACCCTCTCTTGACCCTTCTTCACTGTCTAGCTATCGACCAGTTTCTCTTCTTCCTTTTCTCTCCAAGGTGTTAGAAAGGGTTGTTTATGTTCGTTGTCTTGAATTTCTTGAAATTAATTCTATTTTTGATCCTTTTCAGTCTGGCTTTCGCCTGTGACACCGAGACGGCCCTCACTAAGATCACTAATGATCTTCTACGGCTAAGGGCAACGGCCTTTATTCTATCCTTATCCTTCTTGATTTGTCTGCGGCTTTTGACACTGTGGATCATGGTATTCTGGTTGGTATTTTATCAGACCTTGGCTTCTCGAACACTGTTTTGATTTGGTTTGTCTCTTATCTGTCAGGTAGGTCTTTTGCTGTGACCTCAGGAGGTCAAGACTTCTTCCTCTGTTTCTCTTACTGTTGGTGCCCCCCAGGGTTCGGTTTTGGGTCCTCTCCTGTTTTCTCTCTACACACTGTCTCTTGGTTCTCTTATTCACTCATTTGGTTTTTCTTATCATTTGTACGCCGATGACACCCAATTGTATCTTTCTACTCCTGACCTATCTCCTGGACTTCAACAACAAGTCTCATCCTGCCTCACTGCTATCTCACAGTGGATGCGTCATTGGCGCTTGAAGCTTAATACGTCTAAGACGGAGCTTCTTGTTTTTCCACCAAAGCCATCTCTCCAATATTCCTTTTCTGTTTATGTTGACGATATTGTTATTCATCCTGTCCTCACAGCTTGTAGTCTTGGATTTACTTTTGATTCTTCATTGTCTTTTGGTCCTCACATTCAGGCCATTGTCAAAGCATCCCAATTCTCCCTTTATAATATTGCCAAAATTTGTCCTTTTCTTTCTGTTGCTACCGCTAAGACTTTGGTGCATGTTTTGGTGGTTTCTCATCTTGACTACTGCAATCTTTTTTTGGTTGGGCTTCCACTTACCCACCTACGTCCTTTAATTTCTGTTCAGTATATAGCGGCACGCATTATCATGTTAGCTCGCTGCTTTGGCCATGTTTCTCCTTTATTATTTTCCCTTCACTGGCTTCCCTTTCCTTTTCGCCTTCAGTATAAACTCCTGTTGTTAACTTTCAAAGCCCTTAATAGTCTTGCCCCACCTTACCTATTCGATCTCCTTTCCCTTTATACTCCCACTTGTACTCTCTGTTCCTGTAACCAAAGACTGCTGTTCCAGCACAGGATTTCTACTGCCCCCTCCCAGACTCGTCTGTTTTCCCTTGCTGCTTCTTATGCCTGGAATCTCCTTCCTCAGCATATGCAGGCTATCATGTCTTTGGTGTCATTCAAATCTGAGCTCAAGACTTTCCTGTTCAGGAAAGCGTTCCCAGATTTTGTGTGATTTGTTTCATACTTTAATATTTAATATTTGATCTGTTTATTGAATTGAAGCTTTATTATTTTTTCCTTTGTTTTTGTTTTATTGGCGTATATTCTTATTTCATTTTATCTTTAGATTGTACACCACTGGCAGATTTTATGTTTTATTAATGTATTTTTCCTGTACAGCGCTGAGTACATGTACAGCGCTTTAGAAACTATAATAATAATAACAAAGATGGATAGTTGTTTTTTAATTTATTTACACATTTGTATCCTGTCTTCACTATGGAAATGAATGCAGCTCAGGAAAGCAAGATGTTGTCTTGATAATGAATCAATCTTTTGACCAATCTAACACAAAATGAACTAAGAACAGTGGCTGACCAGAGTTTCAAGCAGGATTTTCACTGGTTCTTATCTGAAGATCATAAACTGGAAGGGGCACCTAAGCTTTCAACTTGTGTTAACAAGTGGGCAAATACCAATATTCTGCCCCATCAAAATTGGTACGTTCCTCTAGATAGCTCTTCATCTCTCTCTCCCAGATTGCACTAAAAGCTGGTGGAGATTCTCTCCTCTGAGGGAAGCAGCTCTGCCACCACCCCTCCCTTTCCAACTACTCTGGAAACTGCTAGAGATTCTCTCTTGCAGAGGGAGGCAGCTCTCTACCTCAAGCCTCCTACATGGAACAGTCCTGTCTTCATCCTTCCCTCCCCACAAAGAGCAGCTCTGCCTCTACCCGTCTCTCCCAAACCATCTTGGGATGCTGCCAGATATCTGAGATGATTCCCTCTTGCCAAACCTACTCTTTAAGGTAAGAGTTCAGGATGATTTCAGAATGACTCCTTTGGTTGAAAAAGTAGGTCTTGTACGGTAAAAAAAATATGGTGAACTGTCCAAATGTAAAGCTACATTTTATTTTACTCTAAAATGATTTTCAGCTAAAAATCGCTTTTAAAAAAGAAGATGCTCTTTTTCCAATGAAACATTAAGCATATTCATGTTAACAATTATGGCACATTGCACAGTCTGGATTTTGAAATATGTAAGACATTTCTTCCAATCTTCACAGATTTCTTCTGTAGGAGTGATGAATCCTGTTTGCATGAGCCATTACTTTTTGTGTGCCTCTATGAGGTCACAGATTTTTTAAAAAGAAATGAAGAATTATAGCTAATTTTCTCTTTGTGCTCTTAAAAAGTCTGAATCAAAATACACTTTTTTCAGAGCTAGACAAATGTTTATAAAATGGACTGTGATGTTTCACACAGCATCTGAGGCTAGAACATCAAATAGGTAAGGCACCTGAAGTCTTACTTCATGTGCAGTTCTCTATGCAAGCAGCTGCTAGAATGCAGAGTGCTGCACTGAGGAGAACATATACACACATACACATACATGCAGACATATACTTCGCTAACTACAGAAAACAAAAAAAAAGGTAAAACAAGATCTCAAAACACTTCAGAAATTAAAACAAGTAATACAAACTCACCCAAATAATACACTGCAATGGGAAAAAACCAAACAGGTTTTGGTCCAGAGAAATCACTAGAGAGCAGATGTACCATGGCAGTTCCACTACCAGGACACTGAAGCTCTCAAGCATAAAATGCAACAGTCTTGTTTAGAACTTTGTGTAGTAGAATAAAAGGCCCAAGTGCAGCTACAATCCTGAAAATATAAAGCTATGAATTCACAAAGGCTTAAGCCTCAACAGTTTCAGAAGGACATAACACAATGTAAACTGAGAATTTAATGCCTGAATATAAAATACAGAGCAAGCTGAATTTTAAAAAAGAAACAGCATGTTCTTAAAACGTTCATTCCTCATCACTTTCTTCACCTCTTCGTCGGAAATTCAACGTGGTTTGTCCCCTCTCAGGATCTTGCATGCGGAAGATTCGAATAAGAGGACTTAAAGGCAAGTTACTAGATTAAGAGATTAAAAAAAGGAAAATTATTTAGTGTAAGATTTCTAAACTTGGCCCATGGAAGTTACTTAGCTTCATAAGAATGACAATTAAAATAATATCTAATCCTCAATGTACAACTTTAACAAAGGAATCTTTTTTCATGTATTACAGAGGCACACTTCCTAAAAAGGCTGGGTTTAGCCACTGGGCAGGCATTTAAACAAGGGCCCCCTAAACTTTGTGAATACATTCAGAATAGCCAGAAAGTGTTATGAGGTGCTCCAAGTATGGGACACAAAGAAGCCTTCTGAAGCAGCCCTTGGCCGTTTTGAGTTACTTTCCTAGCAAAGTCTTGATTAGTATCACAGAAGCTGGTATGGAAGGGTTCACCCAACTAAGCAGAAACATCACTTATCTGGCACCCACCATGGATGCCGCACAACTGGACTCAGTATTGATTTCATGTCAAAGTGGAGGGAAGGAGGAAAAGAAAGGGAGAACCCAAACCACTGGCAAGCTGCAACTGTTTCCTCTGCTTCCTCCCTTCCCATCATATCAAAGCTAATGATGAAGGGCAGAAATGGGTTTTCTGTGAATAAGTGAGTAAGATGGTACACAAGAAGAAGAGAACAAAAGGTGATGGATCGTCTTCAAAGACTGATGTGCTAATGAAGTGAGTATCTCTGATGTTGTAATTAAGCTGTAATAGCTTCTGGGCAAAGGGATAGTGAAATCAGGGCAAAATATTATTCCTTTCAGCTTATCGTAGACTTGTACTGTCAGAAAAGAGAAATCCAGACGCTGTGTGGTGTCCTGGTGAGTATACAAAATTCCTAAAGAGGTCCCATTTCCTACGTCTAGCCAAAACCCATCTCCTTATTTATCTAGGGAAGCACCCTGAAGAGAGAAGCAGCCATGCTTCCTGTTTGACAAGTTGCACATTTGCACACATGAACCCAGACCAGCCTTAAATAACAGGACAGGTTTCATCAAGATGCCAGGACTGATTCCCCTCAGCTTTTTCTTTTTTTAATTCTGGCTGGAAGAAGGTTACTATGATTTATCAATACTTTAAACCACAACGGCATCTAAATCTTGTCTTGTTACATCTTCCTTAGCTTTTGTAATGGAAGTTATTTCCCATAAAACTATTACTAAAAGTCTCACTGCAGCTTCTCCTATCTTTTCATTTTGGTCCTAATATTCCAGTTGACATCACAATTAATTCTGCATGTCCTTGAGTTACAATGTTGAATTAATGATAAGCAGCACATTTTCAGTTTTAAAGAGGAATATAGGAGAACATTAGACAATTTTCTTTTTAAAAAAGTACATGCAAGGACAGTGCTTGACATTCTGCAAGCACAATATTCTGAGAGATACTAATCTCCTCCCTTTTATTTCGAAATAACAGAAAATAGACATTGCATCACCTCATGCTCTGTGGTGTCAGTAAAATAAACTGCCGGTAACGCTGGGAATCTGCCATCTTAAGCATCATATCCATAGAAATTCTTCTATTAACCATATCCTACAAATGCACAAAAAATCAAGAAATGTACCACTAGATTATTATAATTACATTTTCTTGAATTATATATTCTAGATTTTAAAAATATAAAAATCTATTCAAACCCACATATTGGATACATTTTACAGAGAGTGATACAATTATTGGCTTGAAAAACAATTCAAGAATTATGCAGTTTCCTCAATGAATGACATAAGCATTAAGAACATAAGCACATGGACAGTTTGAATTTCATCGATTTCAATTCAGATCAACACTGCCATGAAGCAAAGTAAGTTGCAATTAACAAGTCACCACTGCAACTTATTCTAACTCACCTCCCACTGTTGTGAATAATACATAAATGAAATAAATTTATTAGAATATCTTAGAATTTCTTCCCATTTCAAGCTCTATAACCTTTAAGATAGTGCACATTTATCACTTTTCAATATGCTTATTTAAAAAAATCATATTAAAAGCATGTGACACTTCTCAATATGATTTCTTCCAAGTTTCTGAGGTAAACTGATTTACCATTATAGAAGTTTATCTATTGAATAGTAAAATTAGCGAATTCAACAAACTGTACCATAAAGACATCAAATTCATCCAGGCATCTGAAGGGAGATTCAGCAGTAGACCACAAGGAAAGAATGAAGCACACTGTAGAGAAGGAGCGTTCACCCCCGGATAACGATTTCATATCATCTAAAGCAGCTTTTTTCCCCTCACCAGGCTGGACCTTCAATTACATAAAAGAAAAATTTTAAAGTAGCATTCAGTTTAGAACCTGATTGAAAAATGTATCAAAGGCAATAGTTCCCAAACATGTACTGCATATACATAAGAAAAACAATGGAATTTATCATGAAGATTTCCATTTAAGGAAAAAATAAAATCCTTATTTGTTTCTATGGTCAGGAATTTTACAAGGTGCTTCTAAAAAAATGAAACCAAATTGTTAGGGAAATATAAACACAAAGCATGATGGACAATAAAATAAATCCTGGATCTCAACACTGTAAACACAGAAAAAACAGCAAGAAAAAATCATGATATACTCTTATGAAAGAGCAGAAAAGCCTTCGCAGTATTTTCCATTATTTTTTGTTCTCTTCTATATTTTTCAGATATTGAAAACTCACTGTGAATGTCCACTCTCACCCAGTTCCTAATATGGATTATTTCTTCCTACTTTCAAAGATAATGTAGAACTACATGCCACAGCCAAAGAACCCATGTGAAAAAAAGATAATGTTCAGGAATTCCTTTGGGACAGGTGATCAGGTAGAAAAACATAAATTAGAACCATAGAATACATGGAAAACACTATGGAAACCACTAATAAGGAAAGAAGGCTTCTCTATTTAAAGGTACTAGACTCTTTAACATTTACATGCCTACGTTCATAGCAACTACCACTGAAAAGCTAGATGCGGGTGCATTAGAAAAGTAGTCCGTCCTCCATTCTTGATTCAGGAAGACCTATCCATCAAATGGGACATTCTTCAAATGGGACAAAAAGCCACCTCATTCATTTATCAAGATGAAGCTGCTGAAGGGCTTCCTTTTTCACTGTATGACTCTGAATGCTTAGCGAAAGTTGCCAAAGTGGCTTAAACTGCAACCCTGGGCAGAGAATCTAAGTGAGACAGAGATTGTTCTGGTACATGGGAAATGTACTAGTAATTATCCATCTACTTAGTCTGAGACTGTGGGATGCTTTTCACTCCTGTTTACTCTCTATGTAAGCTTAAAGATCTTCTAGGGAAAAAGATAACGACCTGCTAAGGTAGTGAATTTGACCTATTCAAGCCAAGTTTGAATCACCTTTTAGTCTCCATGTGATGAAGCGGTACAAGCTTAAGTTAAGAGATGTTAGGATTTAAAATGCTACGACCCTAGAACAGGCTAAAAACTGACCACCAGGGGAAAGCCTAGCCTCAAAAGCACCTTGCAAATAACTGCAGATGATGCTATTAGGTCTGTGAGAAATAATTTTGACATTCAGGATCAGAGATGGTTAGAAGCACTTTACCATGTAAGAACTATATGTGATATGGTCTTTTGATACATAACTAAGTGAAGGCACAAAATATATTAGCCAATACATTTAAAGCTGGTGATGGAAGCAAGAAGAGAAAATATTATCTTGCACTTTGCAGGGATGTGGGTCTGGTCTACAGGAAGGCTATATTTTCCTGGGTTTGAAAGAAGACTTGTAGAAATATTTTGGGATAACTACCGTATTTTCCTGCGTATAACACGGGTTTTTAACCCCAAAAAAGTCTTCTGAAAAGTTGGGGGTGGTCTTATACACCAGTAATACCCTCACGCGGGTCCTGCTGGCCACAGCTGCCAGCACAAAACGGGGGTGCAGCCTAAACCGAGCCTTGGACTTGGGGAGAGACAGAAGCCTTACCTGCTAATCCCAATCATGTGGCTTGTAGCTTTCCTTCTGGTGCCGACATGAGGAAAAAACCTTGCTAAACAGAGCGAAATATGAAGAATCTGCCCTCACTTTCTCTTCTCTGCTTTAGAAGAGTCTGCCCCTCTAGCGCCAGATTCCTCTATGATCCAGTAGGGGAGGGGTTGAAAGCAGAGAGGCTTTTAAAGAGAAAATGATGGCAGGATTCCTCATATTTCGCTTGGTGGAACACCCCCTCCCCTACAGGATCATAGACGAATCGCGCTAGGGAGGCAGACTCCAAAGCTGCATTGCAGCCACAGATCATTATCTGAGCAAGGTTTTTTCCTTGCTTCTGCGCCAGAAGGAAAGCTATAAGCCACATGATTGGGATTAGCAGGTAAGGCTGCCATCTCTCCCCAAGTCCGAGGCTCAGTTTGGGCTGCACCCCAGTTTTGCAAAATCTCCATTTTAAGTAGAAAAATTGGGGGTCGTCTTATACACCCAGTCGTGTTATACGCCGTAAAATACGGGTACTTTAACTTTCTGGAGAATGGAATGCTTCTCTTTTCAATCTTTGTACTCATAAGTATCAGATTTCAAAAGATTTGTTGAATCATTTTAGACCTAATATAAGCTTGCACCTACAACATGCATGAATATTTCAGTTAATCAAAGACTACATCTCAGGAACATCGCATCCAACTAAATTTCAATAGACTAGCAATGCAATATAAGCTAATACATGCCATGAAGTTACTCATGGGAAGTGACTAACTTATATTCATTACCTATACATTGAAATATGTGAAGTATTTTTCTTGGAGGGAAGCAGAAAAGGACCAGAACCTAGACAAAGATGCAAGTGGCTGAGCTTTCAATAGCAAAGTAGGAAAGTGTCCTTTTTTAAATAATTAGATTAATATATCAAGCATGTGATGCTTGGGGCTATGTGACTAAAGTAGATGAAGGATTGGGGGGGGGGGGAAATATGCCCAGCAAGGTTGAGAGAAGCAAAAGAAGACAAAGATGACAGATACGTTGTATGGATACAATCAAAGGAAGGTAACTAGAACCATTACAAGGCCTCAGTAAAAGCAGGTCAAGATGACAACCGTTTGTATATACAGTCACCAGGAATGGCATTGAATATCAATCAATAATGTTTAAAAATGTACAGATATTCTTTTAATATGGCTTAAAGTTCCTTCATACATCTAAATAAGGTAGAAGGAGTCCCATGATCTATTGTTACTATATACATATTAAGGAAGCTATAAAATACTATTGTGTTCCAAACCTGACAAAATATATTATGCATATGCTCTTTTCTATACAAAGAAACTGATGTGGTCGAACAGTCTTACTTGGAATTATGAGGACACCTTGAGTTTAGAATTGTCAATGACAGTTTCCCCTATTCTTTCATCGGGCTAGCACCACCTAGCGTTACTTGGTACAGGAGATGCAACCCTATGGTGCATTCCTCCAGAGGAAGACATAGGATAAAGACCTGGGCTGTTTCTGCACCTGTGTTTGCTGCCTCTGTCCCACCTTCCCCCAGGTATAAGATAAGCAGATGCTCTTGGCTAGGAGAAAGAAGAAGACCTGTCCTGGCTTGTTATCCTTGCTTCCTTTAATTGAGATCTTGTTTTACCTTTTTGTTTGTTTGTTTTCTGTAGTTAATTTAGAAGCAGAAAACTGGAATCAGGGAAAGTGCAGCCAATTCTCCTACAGTGTGGTTTTGGTTATAGGTTTGCATTGTTTGAAACTGGGACATCTGAACTGTTGCCAGCTACAGGAAGGGAATAGTTAGTGAACTAGCAATCACACTGCTTCTCCAATGCAATTTTTAAGCATACAGTGGTTTCCCAGAACAGAACCATCCATCCATTCACTCATATTTATACACCGCCTTATTGTGTTTACTCTCAGGATAGATAACAAGATTAAAATATATAAAGAGATCAAAATAGAATATTAAAACTTACAAACTACACAAATTAAAAACTCAAAGGGGTTGTCCGGACAGAAATGACAAGAAATAAATGTTGTTAACTATTACTTGCTAGGTGTGTCAAGTAACTAAAATACCAACAACTGGTATTCAGATTTATCAGTAATAAATTATATGACCATCAATGGCAACTAAAAAATCCCCAAAAGACACTTCACATTTGCAGAGTTCCTAAATTTCAGGCACTATCTATGGTAAAGCTAGATATTTGGAAATCAATGCAAATTTTGGATGTGTTTAATGGTAAAGTTTCACTGTCTATCCAGACTTTGAAACCAAAATCCTTTTGTATATCTTTCCCCCTTGCATCAAACAAAAAATGAGTAAATTAAATCAATGACTTAGTCAACAGATTGCTTGTGCTTTTGGAAAGAAGCCTGATTATATTTGGCTTCTACCCTCTCGCCCAAAGATATGAGCCATGATCAGCTGCTTCCAACTAATGAAAAAGAAGCTAACAAGGAAGCTAGAAATGAAAAGTGTCAGTGATATCTTTATATTCATAAGTCTATCCAATTTGGCTTTATCAGATTTTCTTCTTTCACTTTCTTTTAAAAAACGATAAGGAATCTTAGCCCCACCCTTCAAGTCTGGGTTTTCTAAACACTGGAAACAGAGAATCAACATTTCTGGTAAATGAAAGTGGATCTAATGTAGTGGTAGACTTGCATGAAAGACAACTCACATATACTTGATATTGCATAATACAGACGGAATGGTCTCCCAACTCTCATCAGTTCTAGTCTATTAAGAATTATAAGCATGACAATGTTATGACATCTGGAGGGACACAATATTAACAATTATTGATTCTGAACAATGTAAAAGTATAAGTAAACACACACTTACAGTAATCGAAAGTGTTTCGTTCTTATGGTCAAATTCTATTTTTCCAGAATACTCTCGCTGACTTAACAAAGAATTAAAATAGTATTTGCATCTCATAGTGAGGAACCTTCAGACAGAAAACAACAAAATTGCCAATGTTGGAATATATGCAAAGGAGGATGATTTTCTTGTTTGGAAAAGAATGTCGTTACTTTCTAGTCTACCTGCAGGTGGATGAAAAATTTATCACAGGGGGTCTGTCAATGCTTTCTTCTACCTTAATCAATTGATAGATGGTTCAATTTACCCTAAATATTGCCAGGCACCACCTGCTTTCTCCTAGCTCTGAACAGCTAAGACCTTAAAAGCAAACTGAAAGACAAGACAAGGAACATATTCCAAAAAACATCAGAGTCTCAGGAGGGTGATTCTCATCATCTGATTGGGAATCTGAGGGCTTAGAGAACCTCCGAGAGGCTGACTGGCCTGGAAAAGGGTTGCAAGTACAGATTTAGTACCTTTCCAGAGAGGCTGGGGATGGACAATTGGCAAGAATCCTACAGGGTTACACATCCTATGCGGGAACCCTGAAGGATCCTCACCACTCTGATCAATTGGGGCAAAAACTCCCAGGTAGCTGCCCCTTGTGGCAATTGTCCATCCCCAGCCTCTCTAGAAAGGTACCAAATCTGTACTTGCACCCCCTTTCCAGGCCAGTCAGCCTCTGGGAGGTTCTCCAGGCCCTCAGATTCCCAATCAGATGATGGAGACAAAAGGCCACAAAGTGACAGAAAAATTCTGAGAAGGTGATTTTGCACACTTGCAATTTATAGTATGTAGCGACCCTTGTTACTGCCACTGAGTAGTAGCAGCATCCAATCTTGTCTCTCACCATCTTATGGAAAGAAAATTGAGTTACAAAGCACCTCTTTCAGAATATTCCAAGGTACAAGATTTGTCATAATGGAGCAACACTTAACACAATGTTGTTTTATTTATTCAACTGAACATCTAAGCAGTTTGTGCATGACTAAACGAATAAACTTCATGCAAACTTCCGGGCTATTAAGATAGCCCTTTGGTCTTATCGTTAAAATGCTAAACTCTTATCTCATAGTCACTGGGTTTGATTCCACACTCCCCCATGAAGCCAGCTGGGTGATCTTGGGCTAATCATAGCTCTCTTTCTGAGCTCACACAGCCCCACCTACCTCACAGGGTGTCTGTTTTGGGGAGAAGAACAGAAAGCTTCTCAGCTGATTTGAGTCTCCTTAAATGGGCGAGAAAAGCGGGGTATAAAAGCCAACTCTTCTTCATAGTTAAAAATGTATCCATAAACATGTAGAATCAGACTTACCTTCTAAACTGTAAGTATCTTTGATGTCTTTGAGCCATAACTCTGTGCAATTGTTTAATGAATGTCTTCAAATTCTTGACTTCACCTTCAGCTTTCTGAAATTTTTCTTTTGCTTCCTGTAGCTGCCTAGAGGGTCATAAAGGATACTGAAATTAAAGATGAACTGACTGGGGAGTATGACTTTTTACCTAACTTTAATTTAGAGAATATTATATTTACTGAGAATGGTTCTTTTTGAAATAAGTAGAAGAGAAACACAGGACCTTTAAAACTCCTAAGAGTTCTAATCCCCTCAGATGATAATCTGACACACTACACCAGAGGGATTCAGAAAAACAAAGCCAACATTAATTTTTAAAAATAGTGAATGGAAAACATGACTATAAGGTAAAAAAACTGAAAAACTCTGTGACGTAGAAATTCCTAAACACCATGATCAACCACCAGCAGAAAATGTTGAGCACCAGCAAATGCACCCAAAAAGGGAGAACTTTCTGATCTTCCTCAACCTATTTTAGAAAGAACTATTCTAAATTAGTTTCATTCCATTTGCAAAATATGGTGCAGGAGGAACACAGTGCCATGGGAAACTAAGAAATCCTAAGACAGAGATGCTTAAAAAGCTAACCTATGCACCAACTACCTTTGGTAACACTTTTCTGGCAAAGGCTGTAGCAACAGAAGATTTAAAATCCAGTTTCTAATGCCTAGGAAAGGTAGACAACGTGCATTTGCCAAAATTCCTTGCCTCATGTAATGAGGGGGCTCTTTCTGTGGCTCACATATGACACAACTGAACTATAGACTTTAAGGTAACACCTCCCTTCAACTGAGATTATGCTAAGGAGAAAACAAACAAATCTATATTTAGGAATGTATTGAAATTCAAACAAGTACCTCTATCAAATAACTTTCTTAACCATGAACGAGTGATACCTGAATACCACACAGAACTATACTCCCCTCCTATAATTCACAAGTCATGGCTTAATCTTCATCATGCAGCTGAATATTAGCCAAAGTGCAGTTACACAATTAGACTTTGAAGCTGCTTTACCTTGAGTCTGACTTGAGGTTGTTGGAAAGATCTCTAAAAGTTACCTTAGGACAACGTCAGCACTGTTAGGTCTTTTTGACTTAAAAAATGCTCCTTGCTAGGGATGTGCATGAATACTTGCAACATTCGTTATTGTATGAATTTGTCCAAATTCGGACATTTGGACATGAATCGAATGTCCAAATTCGTACATTAACACTCATACGAATACAAATGCTCTGGAAAGTTGTATGAATAGTTTGGACATTTGTTAAACTTTGGAGATGCTTCCTCATAGGAATATGCTACTAACAAAGAGCTATTCTCCTCTATATCTTAATGAATTGCACCAGAGTCAGCATACCCATGGTGTAGGAAAAGCCAAAGGGAAGAGTCCTGACACCTAATGTAAGTAAATATGATGATCTGTAAGAATCTGCCACCACCTGACAGATGCTAGAGGTTCCACTTTAAGGCTAAACATCTTCTCAAACATATTTACACATATAAAGTCTAAAATAGCTCTGTCTTTCCCATTCTCTTTACAAAGTGTGTGCACCACCACAGAGAAAGAAGAAGGATAAGAATGTAAGGACTAGTAGTCTAGCTCAGCTCAAGAACATTCACTTTGGTAAAAATGTAGGTAAACTGGAATTGAGGAATATACAGAAAGTGTCAAATAGGAACTATTAATTACATTTACCTTATTATTTCTTCTCTATCTCCAGTGCGTTCTCTAGCTGAATTTATCTTCTCTCTTAAACGATTAATTTCCATATCAAGGCTCTTAAAAGTTCTATCTACCTCTATGCGCTCTGGATGGATTTCAAAAGCCTTTGCCGTCATTTCCTATAAATCAGAAAGTTGTTGGTTTTTTTACTCTTTAGGTTAAGATAAACAAAAAACAAAAAAAATTCACATTTCATTGAAGCACCCATTAAGGACTCATTTGGCTGAGAGCCAGATGACCCCATTTCCACTATAGACCCCATTAGAGACACATATGTTTCCACCACAGCTAGGGAAATCCAGATCATATGGGTCCTTCAGGACCTATAATCCAAATTTCGTGTAGACCACATTAAAGGGGTCTACAATGGGGTCTTCAGCCTTCGAATCTGGATTGTACGGAGCCTTTTTCCACCACAATTCAGCAATGGGGTCTAAAGGAGGCTCAGGGGGTGATGCACCCATGGGGGAGGGTGTAACCCAAACGCAAGACTTCAGAGTCCCCCTGAAGCCGGCTCCGAAGTCCCTCCGAAGTTGCCTTTGGAGATTAGCACAGGCTCCGCAGAAAAACCCCTTGTGAGAGCAATGCCGCTGTCAAGCACTCTGGAGGATCTTTAAAGTTAACGGTAGACTGCGATATAAAAACACGATAAATTGTTGATTTAGGTACACCAACAATTCATGTAATAATCCTGACCAATCTTCAAAACTGGATGGAAAAGAATCTTCCAGCATTCTGAAGGCCAGAAGTCAGAGGATTCTTATCTTTGCCACGGACTTTTGCATGGTCATCTAATTAACATAAGAACATAAGAGAAGCCTGGCTGGCTCAGACCACAGCCCATCTAGTCTAGCATCCTGAATCACACAGCAGCCCACCAAATGCTTCTGGAGATCTCAAGCAGAAGACAAAAGCAAAACCTTCACCTGTTCTCAAATCCTTAGAAATGGCCTTTAGAGGCATCCTGCCTGTCTCCCCAGCCTGGAGGGTGTACCTGGGCATCCATTCTAGTAGCTATTGGTACACTTGTTATCCACAAATTTGTCTAACTCTTTCTTAAACCCTTTCTTAACAGCTGCCTAAGGTATGTTCTGGTCGTCTTCATGTTTTACCCACTGAGCTACAATAACAGTTTTCTATGCTGTCATTAAGCGGTAGGCTGAACCATCTGGTAAAAAAAACAACAACCATGCGCCTGGACATAACTACTCATCAGAAATGCTAAGCAGGTACTGCCTTCTCACAACAAATACAGTAACTGGGATCTATGAAAAATAAAATTGTTTAACTAGTAAATTAGGACAGCTTTAAGAAAAGATATCAAATTTTGCCTGTTACGTCATAGAAATCAATACTACAGAATGATGAGATATTGATAAGCAAAACAAAAAAAAAACTAAGGGTTTCTCCAAAATACAATCAAATCACCCAATATAAAGAGACGACTACAAGTTATTTTATGGACCACCCCAACCCCAAGAGAGGACAGTGGAATAATGGAACAAACGTACAGTAATCTGTTCCATATCAATTTTTTAAAATGTCATGTACACCAGACAGATTTAGAACATATAGTTAAAAGGCCAAATAAACATCCTGAATTAAAATTAAAACTAGTTTTCAAACAACTCGCAATATCTTCCATGCTTTTTAATGACAGAATACTTAGCTTCAAATAGTATTTCCACAAAAAAGAGTTCTTGGGAAACACAGGTGTAAACTCTGACAAAGTTGCACCTGTAAATCTTGGTAGTGAGCCCAGTAAAAAGCAACAAATGAACCAAGTGATGGATATTTTTGCAACACAGAATCCTTCAACCCAAATGCTAACATCAACAAATTTAGCTGAAAATTTGTAAGAGGTAATAGGAAGGGGAAGGAGATCTTTGTCTGTTCTTCTTTCTCTGAGGTTGTTAAAGCAAGTCAGCTTCCATGAGCAACTTGAATACCTCCAGTATAATGTCCTCTGAGGGAAGGCCTTGACCCAGCACCTTGTGAGGCTTCATGGGTCTCTTGAAATTCCTCCCTCATGCTCTGTTGCAATGAAAATGCCACTTTGGGTGTAGACTATGTCTGAGTAGTTGATGATTATGAACTGGAAGCCAAATCCTTGAACACTATGTTAGCAGAGCAGATCTTTCCTGATCTGGTAGAACAGAGGGTGAACTGTGAGTGGGCCCCCGAGAAAAGCAAGCCTGAGACAGAGGGCAATTCTGTCTGAAAGCCAGCTGAGAAAGCCTTAGCATAGCCAAAGTTGTTCTCTTTGGAGTGGGGAGGCGAGGGCACTGGGCAGTCCATTATTCAGGAAGGAGGATGCAACCAGAGCCTATAAGCTGTGTTTCTCTGTTGGTGGGTGAAAACCCAAAGGGTTATTTGGGCAGGTGCCTTTAGTCCATAAAACACACACTGCATTCAGTGGTGGACAGCCAGCCCCTGACAGTGGAGCAAGCTCCCTGTCCATCTAAGTCCAAAATATCCAGAACTTACTAAAGATTACTAGTGCAAGGCTGAAGCAATCAGAAAGGAAAAGGAGAAAAGAGGCAGGCATTAAAGCCTTTATGATTTAATAGTGCCATTATCAAGTTGTAAAAGGGAAGCACAAAGAATTAACCCTTTTAAAGTAATATTTCTGACTCCTTCTGATAATGTAACTGAGTAAAGCAATATTCAGTAACAGCCAGCAGATATGTCAAGAAAGGAAAACATCTGACAAAACTTGCCACTACTCATCTCAAATACCGTATATTCTGGCGTATAAGACAACCCCCAACTTTTCCAGTTAAAATAAAGAGTTTGGGATATACTCACCATATAAGAAGATGACCCCCGACTTAGGAGAAGACTTTCCTAAGAAAAGACTAGCAGTAATTCTCAGATATCAGTGGACCTTAGTATCTCAAAATACATACCTTCAACTCGCTCTGTTTGGTAGCTAGATGATTTTTAAATGTCTTTATGGATTCCAAATGATCTTTCTCCTTTTTCTCATAATGCTGCAAATTTCTTTTACTGCTTGCTAGTTCTTCACTAACTTGATCCAGTTCATCCTGTAAGGAATAGCAGTTACAAGAAATGACACTTTTGTTTTAATAAAAACCATGGGGCCTTAACTTGCCTAGATAATCAGAGCTGCCCTTTTCTGGGCAAGGGTCCTATAGGTCCTCCTCTGCAGGAGATATGGGAGGAGGAGCCCTTCCATCTTCTGGTCATAAAGGACTTTTTGAGTCAAGGCAAGCCTCTCAAATCAGATTTTACTTGCCTGGCCCTGACACCAATAATGTCCCTATTGATCCACCAAAAAGGGTCCCCCAAGGTAGTCGATTAGTATACCATACCTTGAACACAGTACTATGGGCAGTCTAGTCCAATCTATATCCTGTGGAAATGAAGAATGCTAGGAGAGAGCCTATGACACTCTAGAGCAGTGGTTCTCAACCTGTGGGTCACGACCCCACGCGGAGTCAAACGGCACTTTTCCCGGGGTCGCACCATGCCCCTCTGGCCCCCCCGCGCGCCCCCACGATCCCCCACGGCCGCTGCCTCTGCCGCTGCCTCTGCCGCCGCCTCCTGGTGCCCCCCGGCACATTCCTCTGCCCCCTTTCCTTCTCTCGCCTTGCCGGCCAGCCCCGCAACGTCCTGAACGAGCACTTCAACAAACGCCCCCGGCAGCCGGCTCTCCCACTTCCACCAGAGAGAGGCTGGAGGAACAGGCGGCCAGAGCGTCTCCCCGGCCTGGCTCTGCCCCGCCCCCAGCTCCGCCCCTCCCCTCCCCGCCCCTGGGGTCACGGAGGCTTTTGGAACTTTATTTTGGGGTCTTGGCCTTAAAAAGGTTGAGAACCGCTGCTCTAGAGTCTAGACCACTGTGCAAAAAGGGCACTTTTAAAGAAAACCTGAACTTTTGGATAAACTGAAAAGTTTTACTGCATATCTGATAACAACTTTCTTATAATCCATAACAGTTTACTAGTTTATCATGGCATATAGTAAGGTAGCATACTGTATATTTGACATACACGTGAACTTAAAAATGTGAATGACTTGATATTATGACTGCTAAAGAATGAATGCATTTAATTAGCAGCTCTTTTCCAATGGTTTTTATACATTTTGTACCTGGACTTGGCTAGATTCTTCTACTTGGTAGATTTTGTTTCTGATTGGTTCTAATTCCTGTTCTGCTTCTTCCAAAGCATGTTTCAGTTCCTCCATTTTCTTCTTTTGCTGAAATACTGTTTCCTTAACTGTTTCTATCTTTCTCCTGTTATCTTGTAATTCTTCTTCCTATTAATGATATTTTCAAGTTAAATTTAAATAAATTTGATTTACCAGTCAACACAAGTTCAACCTGTGACCATTAACAGTTAAATGGATTGCAGTCACACTTCCAATTAAGATTGTTAGCAAATTGGTGAGGTTACTGTCACCTGTTAATTCTAAAATAAAACAGCCACCACAATATTTATGGTAGATTAAAAGTAAAATATCTTCAAACATGAGATTTTACTAATAAAAATTAACAGCAAACCCTTGACCATACAGTCTTCAGGAGTTTAATCCAATTTAAAATACCTAACAATAAATTTCCATATCAATATTTATAAATGTACATAGGTTTACAACGTAAAAGTCTTATTCACAAAAGGGTCTATGAGCCTTTCTGCAATGTCGTGCCATGATCCAAAGTAGGTCCCGACAAGTGTGATCTGCTGGTTCATGGTGACACCTGTCCAGAACAGCCCCTTAACTGTCTTGTAGCTCACATTAGCTTTGGGGTTGGAGCCCAAAGGCTAGAAATGATAATTCCTAGCCTTGAATCCACTGGGGAACACACTTTGGCAATGTGCTTTAGCACACCTCCAAACTGGGACTGGGACTCCCAGTAGTTGGGAACATGGAGGCATGCCTTCTGCACATGTGGAAGGGACCCATAGATCCTTCCTGATTCTTGCTAAGGCCCAGTGCAGAAAGGCCCTAAAACACTAAATAACTGCTGTTCTTTAAGATGTCTAAGGATGACATGTGTGCATGTAAAATTTAAACTCCACATGAACTTGCTTTATGCTCCACTTAAAACAAAACAAAAAATAGTCTCAGACCCGCCAGAATTCTTACACCTCAGTACCAGCACAAACACCTCTGCAATGCAAGGATCATTACATAAAGACAGGATGTTTCTAGGAAATTCTTACCAGTGTAGAGATGTCCACTGATAGATGCTCTTCTACATTCTCAAGATCTGCTATTTCTAGATTTTTCCCCCTCATTGTTCTCTATAATTACAATGAAAATAAACAGTTTAAGGAAAAGCCTATAGGAGGATTTTAATTATTTAGGGAGAAACATTTTATATTTACTGAACTCAATGGCATTTATTATTTATAATCCTTAAAATGTATAGCACCATGTCGTTAACTTTATAGATTAAATATGGACAAAAGCTACTAAGCCATTTAAATACACACACACACACACTGTATTTCATGCCACAAGATGCACTGGCACATAAGCTGCATCAATAATTTGCCAATAAATATTGAGGAAAAGGGTTTTTGTTTTGTTTTGAAGGAACAGGATGATTTCAAGAGAAACTATTTTTGGAAAACAAGGTGGGTCTTACATAGCAAAAATGCATTGTGAGTGTGTGGATATATCAGTTATACTGGGGAGGGGTAGAATTCTGAATTCTAACTCCATGGTCTAAGAAGGGCAGAAGGGTGTCATCTTATATGCCCCTGTAGGTGAATAAAGCCCAAGATTTTAACTAATCTGTGTGGCACATAAGAACAAATGTTGCTTATTCTGTATTGAAACAAAGATTAAATCTGTGTTATTATCAAAGCACACACTAACTCAGAAATTTCGCTGTTTCTAACTAGCTCATCCACTGTTTCTATGCTATTGCTTTCTGACTCTCATAGAAGCAACCCTCCCATTTATAGCATTTTTTATTTTATCCTCCATTCTGTTCTCACACATCTACACACGTTTTCCAACAGTATTCTCTCTTATTCAGCTATCACCTCCATTTCCCCATCCTTCAGCATCTCTGATCTGAAGAAAGGGGAACTACAAATTATTTTTGCATTCATTAACTCACACTAAGGGGAAAAAAAAACCTCTGGCACTATCTTTCAATCTTCCCTTACCCACTCCTGAGCTAATGTTACATGCTGATACATTACACCAAAATGCAAACCCTTGGTCATTTTTTCTTGCTGGCTTGCCAGAGTAAAAATGAATGTCAAATACGCATAATTTCCTTGAAGCACAGAAATAATCACGCACACACCCTGAAGTAGGATCCTTACCACTGCCACTCTGGTTTCATCTGGGGAAATGCTTGCAAAACTTCAGCGTTCTACAAAGCCCTGCTCAAAAGGTTGCCCTGAATGTTATTTAGAAATTAACTGCTGACTAACTTTCACAAAATCACTCTTTTTAAAATGCTGGTGTACCTTTTACAAAAACTAGAGAGTTCATTTTTTCCCAAACACTGAATGTTAGGAAAGGCAAAAGAATAACCTGTATTATTTTTTTTTAAAAAAAACAACAACCCTACAATTTCTTACTTGCAAATCTTTCTGCTCCTGCTGATGAGTTTTAAGAATGTGTTCATTTTTTCTTATTTCATTCTCAATAAAATGTATTTCTTGTTGAAGTGTTAACCGATGAGCTCTTTTGTTTTCAATTTCTCTCTCCAGATGTCTTTAAATAAATAAAGCACAGTTAACAAAAAACAGTTCTAACTCTAAATTCTTAAAGACCAAAATAAGAGTAAAAATAACTATCACTTGTAAGACATATTTACTTTATATCTGCTTCCACATCTCTGCTGAGGAACCTGGATCTGTTATAATCAGAAGAATACCATCGATTTTCAAACACCTGATCACCATCTGCAGTGAAAGCTTCCTTACAATTTTTGGGAGGTCTGTTTTTCTGCATAACTCTACGAGCCTCCTGGTTATTCTAGTGGGGGGGAAAATACCACATGTGTAGGACATTAATTACACTGCATGACATAAGATGAATATAAATTTAAGAACCTGTTGTCTCAGTTTCAATCATACTTCTAAATAAAAGCATTAGAATAAACTTATTTTAAAATATCATGCTGAATACTATGTATCTGTCTTGCCACCCATGGTAACTTCCACAATAATGCTTTATTATTTCCTTATTTCTCCCCCCCCCCCCCCAGCCCTTCTAATTGAAATATCTATTGCATATATTCCTGTATTATTTGTTCAATTTCCTCCTTCAACTGTTGTCAAAACCTTTGAGCTTCCCCACATGCCCACCACATATGCAAATAATCTCCTTATACCCATGCCACCAATTTGGAGATTATTTATATATGACAATTTAACTGGATTTAAATAACATTTATAAGATAATGCCAACATCATTTCTTTAGATTCAGTGTGTTCCTCCTATTCTTCTTTACCAATTCCTCCCATTCCATATATGTATATGGTACATATATATTCCAAATTTGTATCTGGTACAATCCAGCATCTGTGCTGAACTATCACAGAGGCACCAACTAAAATTTTGCAGTTGATACCACTGTGTCAGGGTTAACTCCTGATCACAGGGTTAACACTTTCTTCACAGTTTCTTTATTTTATTTTAGGTGAGAGGAGAATACAGAAGTAGTTTGTCAGTATTCCGGAGTGATACCAGGAATCAAATCTGCAATCCCTGCTATTCAGAGTTATTCTACCAATAAGCGACAACTATTACCAAGTTTTATATAAACAAAGAATATGGGTTAATCCTTACTTTGATAAGCAGAATTGTTTCTATACCCCTCATGTCAATTAAACAATTGGCTACCACTGCATTTTCGATGTCCAGTGCTGTCAAGACTGACGGGAACTCTGGATGAACGACAGCTCTAACAACCACAATAACAATCATCACCATCAATATTTTATTTATTATATTCAAAACATTCAATAGACATCTTCTCAGGCATTTAGCTCAATCAAAAACAATTATAAATAAATCAAGTCTCAACATCAATCTGTCCAAAATGTTGAATACTACAATACAGCATAAAATTTGGGTGAATACATAAAGAGAATAAAGCAAAACTAGCAAATATATAATTAGAATACAACCACATTGGTTAGTAAACTAAAGGGATCACATTACCAAACTGGAATTCTGAACAGTAAAGCGTACATGGAAGCAATCTTGTATAGATATGGCTAAAGGAAGGCCTGCAATGAGAAAGTTATACTGCTCCAATTAGATTCTCAGCAGTACTAGGTGCAGAACCATCTCAGATAATTTCCAGACAGAGCTAAACTGAGTAGACCCAGCATACATAATAGCTTTGTATCGTAAAGGTAGTGAGTCCAAATCCAATAATACTGTAAGTCCAGAGTACTTATCCATTTTTAAATGCTCCCCAGAGAGTGCCTACTTCCAAGTATGGCTGGTTCATCAGCTGTGGGCCTTTCTGGGCAAAGACAGTTTGTCCATAATAATCTATGTTCTGGCAACTTCCAGATGGAGCTATTGTGCACTCTATTTAGAGCTGCCCAGAAGATGGCTCCAAAGCTGCCACAGTTGCAGAATAAAGTATCAAGATTTCTGACTGAAAATGTGCTGGCTGCCAATTCAGAAAGCCCTGGACAGCTTTTGCCCCAGATATCTAAAGGAATATCTCCTCCCATACAAACCTGCCCATGCCTCAAAATCTGTCAGTATGATTTTTTTGGCTATGCTGCCAGCCATAGAAGTTAGAAAGAAGGTGGTGACACATGAGAGGGCCTTCTCAGTGATAGCCCCTAGACAATGGAATAGCCTCCCCTCTGAGTTGCATCAGGTACTCTCACTGTATATATTCAGATATCTGGTAAAAACGCACCTACTCACCCTAGCTTTTGACTGAATAGCCTTCCTTCCCCTTTCAAGTTCTTTTACTCTTGTTTGAACCAGTTCACTATGGTTTGTATTGTTTTTATTATAACCTGCCTTAAGACCTTTGGGTATAGGGCAGGATAGAAATACAAATAAATAAATAAATACTCTTCAGTCATAAGGATAACAAAAAGAATAGCCAAGAAATCCCAAGAGCTAGCACTGAAACAAAGTTTCCTTCACAGTAATACATAACTAGACCTTTAACTATAACAAATACAAATAAGCTTCTAAGCACTCACCTTGCCCTTACATCATAGACATCACTCATAAATGGAGTAACGATGATTTGAGGACGTGAACCAGGCTTATAGAACTTTGCCATGAGTTGTTGTAAAACCTTTTCATCTCCATGATTCTCACAGCAAAATGCCGAAACTAGGGATTTCAAACATGTCTCAACAGCCAGTGCAAGATCAGCATCTTTTAGATGAATAAAAGCACCTAAATACAAGGCGCAAGTCTTAACATAATATGCAGTGACAAATTAAACTCTTCAAGAATGGAAGTTCTGCCTCTGAAAACTTTATGAAAGCACCAATGGTATAAAAGGAAAACTAAGTGATTCAATAGTATCTAGAGTTCACCATGCATAATAAAAACAAGAAACTGCCAGGTTGACCTTTATTTGCGTTTGTCTTTTTTTCCTGCCTTCTGTTTCACTGAATTTTTTTGTCATATAAGACACACTTATATGTCCTTAAAAAAACCCTCTCTCCAGATCACTTTATTTTTTATCTTTTCTTAATTTTTCCCAAGTACTGCTTGCCAAGTTATAGGCGTGTCTTATACATCAGTGCATCTTCTATGGCACAGAACACAGTAGCTATTTAGATTTTAAAGACCACACAGTTCAATATACATGATACATATCTTATTTAGCCTTGCACCTTATTTAACATGGACCCTTTCACCGCACATGGAATTGTGGAATTCACATCCATTAAAACAAACTTTTTTTTTAAAGGAAAGACAGTGACTACGTGTTGAAGTAGAATTATTAAGACACTGCTCCAAGGAAGTATTTAAGCACACACCTGTGCATACACAGTATTCATTAGTAGAAAAACCTCCATATATAGAATGCATCTGCATCTATAGGCCTCGCCAAATCTTCTACCTTCACATCTAAATTTTAAAAATGTGAAGGATTCAATCTTCTCTCTTTCATATGCTCTCCAAGATTTTAATAGCTTGTAATAAAGAGGACTGCATGTTACCCAGTGGTCCTTGAGGTTTGTATCTAAATTTCCTCTCCTGATAAGCCGTTTCAATTGCTTCACAAAGCTCAGGCATAAATGAGCCAAATCTTTTCAACTGGTTTGTTTTACTTTCCTTCAACTCTCTCAGCTGTCGCTGAAGATAATCCAATGCTTGATTATGTTCATGTTCTTCCTTCCTAAAAAACAAGCCACCAAAATGGGATGCAGTTTCATAAACCTGTTATAATATTCCAATCATTTTCAAAATCATATTCCAAATGTTGTGAGTTTCAGCTGTTTTAACATTTAACTATGGAGCAAGCAATCACACTTTGCTTCCTCTTATATTCAAATACAGTGGTACCTCGACATACGAGTGCCCCAACTTACGATTTTTTTGAGATACGAGGCGCCGAGTGAGAGATATTTTGCTTTGACATGAGAGCAAAATTTGAGATACGAGGAATCACACGACCGGCGCTCCCGCTGCGGGCTGAGGCTGAGGCGACACGCTGAAGGGCGGGGGCTGCGACGCGCGGAGGAAAAGAGGAGGCAGAAGGGCGGGGGCTGCGACGCGCGGAAGAAAAGAGGAGGCAGAAGGGCGGGGGCTGCGACGCGCGGAGGAAAAGAGGAGGCAGAAGGGCGGGGGCTGCGACGCGCGGAAGAAAAGAGGAGGCAGAAGGGCGGGGGCTGCGACGCGTGGAAGAAAAGAGGAGGAAGAAGGGCGGGGGCTGCGACGCGTGGAAGAAAAGAGGAGGAAGAAGGGCGGGGGCTGCGACGCGCGGAGGAAAAGAGGAGGCAGAAGGCCGAGGGCTGTGACGCACCGAGAGAAAAAGAAGGCGACGGCTGCGAGGCGAGGGAGGGAGGGGGTGAGGAAGTGAGCGCCGAGGGCAGGCTGAATTTTGGCAGCCTCTGAGGCCTGGCAGCTGCTCCTGTAATCCAAACATAGCAGCTCCAGAAAGACGTAGGGCAAAAAATGGAGCTGTTATAGCTGCTGGCCGCTTTCAGGGACTGAAATTTGGGTGTGGAGCTGGAAGGTGAGGTGGTTTTTTGGGACCCGGAACGGATTAATGGAATTCCATTAATTAATTGCTTTGAGATACGAATGATTTGACATACAAGCAAGGTTACAGAACGAATTAAACTCGTATCTCAAGGTACCACAGTATTCCAACACTGTATTATATACACTGTTAAGATTTTAAGGTGACTGAAACATGGTTTTTGTAGTAATCACCAGTTGCTTTTCCCAGAATTCAAAAAATCTTGTTCTGACTAGGAAACATTTAGAAATGGGGATCACAGTTAGGGATCAAAGTCATTTTATATATACCACCAACACTAGAATACAAAATATTAAATACAAGGGTCAGTCCATCTGTGAAGAGTCAAAATGAAGAATACAATACAGTAGGAATATAAAATCCTAAGATATCAAAGAGGCATAATAATCATGTATTAAGTATATTTATAAATTCAGAATTGCATAAAGCTCATCCCAGAATGAACCCAGAATTAACTGCTCTAAAGGGTAATTCTGCTGCTCTTCCCTGCACAACTGTTATAGACTAAATTCTAATAGAAATAAAAGCTATGGTACCAGCCATTCTCCCCAGTTCCTTGAATAGTATAGATCCCATGTGGCTGCAGTACATGCCACCTACTAAGCGTGAAGATCAGGGGAAGTTATAGAATGGGAGTGCCCTAAAGGGGCCTTGCCTAGGCCAAAACTGAAGAAACACATAGGAGTGAAGAGGAAATGGAAGTAGATTTTCATCAAGACCAGAATTGCCATATACACCCTCTGATGAATTTGAACAAACTGGTAGCCAACAATTTCATTCTGAAACACATTCTAACTAGTAACCATAAAAAATTAAATCAAGAACCCAACTGCCTGATACATCAACTTGTCTAACATGGTTGAATAACTGAAACCTTCTTCCAATGTGAAAAAAAGCACAAGGAGTTGACCACAGACTTAGGCCCTTTCTGTACTTACCCACTTTTAGTTGGGATCAATAGGTCTCAATTAGCAAGGTCCATTGATCTCAATCATAGGACATATCAGCACTAGTCCGCTGGTAGTTCCAATTAAACAGGACTAACCAGTGATCCAAATTGAGGCCTCCTTAATCTCAATCAGGCTCTGCCTAAAGTAGATGTAGCCTTAGCGGGGTGTGGGGAGCAGGGCCACATTAATGTGCAGATATGGAAGCCTTGATGTGGGCCCTTACTCTGGATTATGGGCCTGTGCAGAAAAGGTTTTAGGCTTACATAACGGTTGGAATTTTGGTGAGAGAAGTAAATGTATCTGAACCAATCTGGTCACAATTCTACAAACTCTAATATATGTAGAAGTTAAAAACTGCAGACCACACATGGGCATACAGATCAATGGAAGCCTTTTGGAGGGACCAGTCTGCAGCCAGGAGCAAAAGGTGACCAAGGGCATTCACCTTGAGAATTAGCACTCCCTTTATAAGCAGAACAAAGTGAAAAATTAGGTTTCGTCTAAAAGAGTTTCTGTGAAGAGGACCACTGGAGTCTGCGACCTGGTGCTGCATTGTCTGCAAAAGTGGGCCTTGGCAGTGGAACCACCAGCAGTAACCAGGACTGAAACTGGACATTCAGTGCCTACAGGAAGAACAGAATTGCTCTGAAGTCTAATCGATATGTAGTCATCACTATCCCATCATGTGTGGAAATCAGACAGCCTTCCAAAAGTTTGCATGTTTCTGTCCATCAGTCCAAAAAATCTTCTCTACTGGTGGAAGAGTGAGAGATACTGGGTATTTCACAGCAGACATACCAGTGGCTTGGCATGAAACTTCCCCATGGGACTAGGTTGAACACAGAGATCATATTACCTAATAGGATGCTAACATTGGGGAATGGACCTGGTTGTTCTTTTGACTCTCAGCCACCCATTAACAAATGAAACCCACCTACTGAGTTAGATTCCTAAGTCCCAGGGACTGAGTTGGATATTGCAAACTATTAGCCCTGATAATGATAAACCCATGGGACCCCAGGGTTTGAACAACAAAGACAAAGTCCTGTTTCACGCTGTGCTGTAATAAAAAATATAACAAGAACAGCAAAGGGTGACACACCCTGCAGACCTAGGACCTCTCTAAGCAGGGTCAGAGCAAAGAGAATGTTGCCTATAGGAGGGAAAGGGGAAAGTGTTCTTCCTACATCAGCCTTGGCCTTAGCATCTGTGCGACAGAGCTTAAACCTCTATAAGGCCCTTGAGCTACTACAGAATCAGCCGTGCCTCTGGCTGAGAACAACACAGTATCTAGAGCAGAGTTCGCCATCAAGGCCAAGGTCTTCACATGCATTTCAAGGCAGCAGTCCAAGTTCCTGCCTCAAAAATCAGAAGCCAATTTATTTATTTTAGTTTTTAACCATTATTCTAGTTCTGTACCTTATGAATCCATGTTGACTGCAAGAAATATATGTCTGTGAAAGGGGAGAAAAATGAGTTGAGATGCACATAGCTAGTGAATCAGTTCCTTTCTTCCTTCCTTCTTTCACCTACATACCATGAAATCCAGCATAGACAGAGGCATAGCTCAGACAAAAGCATCTCACCAGGCCAAATAGCTTCTTAGGCATAGTCAGAACTACGCAAGTGGAGCATTCCCACTCTTGCAAAATCATTTTCCTGAAGGATTTGAGGAAGGAGGGAGATGAACTGTCAGATCTTGGGGCCAGAAAACAGATCTGTAGCTTTGTCACATCATCAGGAAACTGCATCCTCAGCTTAAGCTAGAGAGCTGCCCAAACTCTGGTAAGTAAAAGCATGGTAGGGAATACTGATGAACTATTCCCCTTTCAGACAGCCGTGGATCATTTTGCTTCCCCTAAGAACCTTTTGCATGTCTGTAAATTGCTGTAAGCACCCAGGCTACAATCCAAATACAGAAAGCATACCTCCAAATATGCCCCAATGTCTCTGCCATAGGAATGACCTGACAGGCAGTCTACTGAGTCCCCAGCAGAGGGCACTGGATTTAGAGAATCACACAGCCATGATCTCTTGACAGCCACAGCTAGGGACTAAGCAGCCAAGGGCTCAAAGATGTAATAATCAGGCTGGTCAACAGATGGTGCCCAGAACTGGAGACAGACTGCACTGATTAGAAACAATCTCACAGTTGTTTGGAGGTAAAGGGAAATGTAGCAGTTACAGGGCTGCCAGTTGGAAATACATTAATAGAAATTCACAGAAGCAGAAACTTTGTCATCCCTCTCACTTCAGATAGCCATGAGGATTTTATCTGAGCTTGCTAGCACCTCGTGGGTGAAGGAAGAAGAGAAATGCCTGTCTCCCCAGTGCCATGCTTAATTCTACCCTTCTAAATAAGGATGCACTTCCCTTTCTGAAGTTCCTTTCTTGGGCAGTGGGAGATGAAGAAAACTTATGATAGTATATTTGCAGTGCCATTCTTCTGCTTTCTTTGTGGGCTTCTTCAGAAGACTCAGAGGAACAAAACTGCTAGTATTGGCTCAGGAATTGTTCTTGGCTGGGCGATAGATGGGATGGAATGAGGAAAGGCCCCTTGTGGTCAAGCTGATGGGAGGGGCTAATGTGACGGTTTCAGGGTACAGGCTGCAAACTGCTTTGCTTTCTGTCTTTGCAGGCTTCTAGCAAACTGCATTAGACAGCCTCTGTGCAAACAGCCTTTTGCAAGCCCTGGGCAGAGGCTGCAAAACGGGTGGGAAATCCCGTGCAGGTCCGGGTGCAATGATTGGCTGCAGGTGAAGTTTGGAGGGAAAAGCTGTCTGGGGATCTAGGAGCTGGAGGGGCTAGAGGAGGAGTTTCCACCAATCAGGCGTGAGGGACAGGAACTTCTATCAGCAGTCTCCAGCAGCATTTTTTTCCAGCAGCTTACTCCAGGAGGTGACAGCCAATCAGGGCCAGAGGGAAAGGAGAATAAAGGGACTCAGAGAGCAGCAGACTGGGTCTTTGTGCTGGGACTGAAGCTGAAGGGAACAGAAGAGAGCTGAACCTGAGAGAGCTGGACCAGTAGCTGACCATTGGTCTTTTGGCTGAGGGAGACTTCGCTAGCAACTGACCAAGGCTGGATGATTGGTCAAGCAAGGGCGGACTGGGCCTTGTGATCATCTGGAGCCACATTCTGGTACACCGGCTAGGCTTGGGCTGAGGGAGGAACGTGGAGAGGTTTGTCTTTAAAAGGGGAACTATTTTCCTTTAGGGAAAGGGGTAGCTCCTAACCTTAAGAGACTCGCAAATTTAAACCAACAACTACCTGAACCTTATTTTCTTTTCTAGTATTGCTTGTGTATTATAATAAACCTGTTTTAGTTTACTGTTGAAACACTTGCTACCAGTGTTTTGTGTTTAAACTGTAGTATTCACTCGGCCATTGCACGTAACCAGAATCCTAAAAGGGCCCAACTACTCCTAGAGAGGGCAGGCACTGACTGGAACGCAGGGGATCGTGACAGCTAAGCATTCTAAAAAAGGGAGAAGCTGTGGCAAACCCCAAAGGAGTGGGGAGGGAGAGGAAAAAGTGCTGACCAGCTCTATTGATAAGCAACCCCTTGTCCTAAAAACGCACAGTGCATCTGGTTAGCCACCCCAGTAAGAAGGAGAAAGCACTATGGGGTCCATGTTACCTGGGAGGGCACAGTCCATGAGGGAGGAGCCAACCAGAACAAAGAAAACCCTGAAAAAGTACCAATGAATCCTTATCAACTCATATGGGCCCAGTTCACAGAGGAGACAACTGGAGATGGAAAGGGCCCTGAAAAGGCACAGCTAAGTCTTCATCCTATCCTGCTAGGGCCCAGTCCACAAGAAAGAGACCAACCAGGGACATATTTGAGTCTTCATTGTCTGTGAGAGAGAAAAAAGCCCGAGGCCACTGATTCACATAAAGGAATGCATGCTGAAGAATTTTGTAGCTCTCCGGCAGAAAGCAACAGAATGACTGGGGGGTTTGGCACCAAGACACTTCCTGTATAGCCTAGTTTTGTGTGTCATCTATCACTGTCTCCTTCGTAGTTCCATGTTCAGGAAATGAACCCACTCCCTTAACTAGAGGCATTCACACTTGAATCAGACAACATTTACTAGTGCATTCAAACTTCTACTTCAATCAGAATGGTAAGTACAGTATAGACAAGAGCACTAGTTCACCTGTTTGGAAAAGGATTTGTCATGTTTTTAGAAAAGGGATAGTAAATTCTATTGCTCCAGAAATATGGCAAGAAAATTGAATGATCCCTTGTGACTTCCCAGAACTGCCCAATGAAAGAATGCTACATGTGTCCTCCTTGTCATGGCACAGCAGGCAACCTCAGCATCAGAAGGCAATATGTAGGTAAATGCTTCATTTTCCCAGCTGACACAGAAGAGCAAATAAACATTCAGTATTTCATTACATACTCAAATACACAACTGAATAATTAACCATGTTGCAAACTGTTTATTAGAAGGGGCATGCAAATGTTTCAAATTAATAAATAAATAAACTTACTTAAGTCTGGCATGTTGTTCTTTGTATTCACAGATGGTCTGTTGAAACTGCTTTATATGGTGACCAATTGATTCATCTTGATTATGCAATGTCTTCAGCTCTCCTTTCAGGAGCTCAACTTTTCTTTTTCTTTCTGACTTTTCTGGCTCTGAAATCTGTTCAGCACTGTAATATAACACAGCCCACATATTATTCTGCTGAAGAATTAGCAATGGAAAATGCGTATACTACTAAAGAAGCCCCGCCCAAGGAGGAGGACCTTGCCATCTCTCCTGGAGGTGGTTTAGTGGTGGCACCCTAGATCCCTCTCCCCTCTGGCCGACTCCCCAGCCTTGCTGGGCACAAACATCTTGGATATTATTCTTTGTGGGACTGGGGTCTTTGTCAGCTGCTTCGGACTTCACTTGGCCTCAAGTGTCATGGGGCAAACCCTGAAGTGGACATGGTTAAGATCTGTGTTTCTTTTTATGTGTAAAAATTGCAAATACGAAAGTTATTCTGTGCATGTTAGAACAAGCTGCTTAATAAAAAAAAATCTGTTTTATTTATTTGATTATATCCCACCTCAGTGCCCATAGGCTTCAGGGCAACTCCCAGCAAACAAGCAGTACAAAAAAGAAAATCATCATCATCTGACAAATTGTATCACCCTAAGTTCCAAGATATATTATGGAGCCAACAAGATTCTATAAAGATGGACATGACACCTAAGAGAAATTGTATCTACCACTTAAACCATTTCCTCATTCCAGAAAGAGATTAGGGCTTTGACAGTATCGCCAAACCTGATTGCAGCAAATCCTTCCAATGCGTCTACATGGAGAACAATCTTAATTTGTCCCCAACGCCGGCAGAGGCGAAGAGGAGGAACCACAAATGCCTCCACGTCCAGATCACTTAACTCCCAGTCAGCAAACACCAGAATAAACATACATGCAGCCATATGAGTGGGATCAGTTGAGTGGGATAAGGTGTAGATTTCTGTTCTCAAAGCAATTTATAAAATTGCCGCAGTGAATCGAATGCTGGATTCCTTGGGGCTAATAAAATTCACATCTTATAACATTAAACTGAGCACAGCTGCATCAAAGCTTCCATCAAAGCAAATTTGCTTTGTGGTCTCCATTGCCAAAGCAATATGTACAGTTCAGTGCTCCCAGGCATGGGAGTTCATTCCCAAGAATCTCCTACCATATTTTGTCATCTTAAGCTTAACAATATATCAAAACAATGTCAGAAGTTCCGATTACGTTGGACTAAACATTACTTTAGTCAGCAATTGTAGTTTCACCTTGAGCAAACCCTAAATGATTGTTTCAAATGAAATCTCTCCAGCTTGCCAGCCACATATGTGTTATATTTAGCTTAGAGAACAGATTCTCAAAAGACTGATTATACTTTGACATTATTTTATTTATTTATTTTTAGGAACTATATCCCAAGTTTCCCCCAGGGATCTCAGGGCAGGTTACAACAGGATTTTTTTTTACATAATTAAAATACAGTATAAAATATAACCTTCCCTCCACCCTGTTTAAAATATGCAAAGGTCATGATATTTGAATTTGCTTGCTGAGGATGATCTAACCCATCCATCCCTACCGTTCCCAGATCAGTGGAGAGTGACTTTACTGCTAATGTTATGCTTTTAACATTCCTTCCATCCATTGACAATCTTAAGTAAGAAAATTTGCCCTGATAGCAGTAACCTGACCCCTCTCCACGCTACCACAATTGGTAGAGAGAAGCCATTCTACACAGGCCAAGGCTAGCCCATGCTAAAGCAGGACATCTCATTCCAAGATGGAATGGGTTGCTAGTGGCCCACTTCAGGGCTGTCCACATTAAACAAGGGTTAGAACATAAGAACATCAGAGGAGCCCTGCTGGATCAGGCCACAGCCCATCTAGTCCAGCATCCTGTTGCACACAGTGGGCCACCAATTGTCCATGAGCATCTCAAGCAGAGACAAGGGCAAACCTCCTGCTCTCGAAGCCCAGCAAATGGCCTTAGAGGCATCCTGCCTGTGCCCCCAAGCTGAAAGATGTACTTAGGCATCTATTCTAGTAGCCATTGATACCTGTTATCCATGAATTTGTCTACAAGCCTTAAAGGCCAACAAACCAGAGAAGAACCACCATATGTTTATTGGAGATTAAATCTGAGAAATCAACAGAGATCAGAAACATAGGCTGCGTTTTAATTCAGCTTCAGTCGATTTTCAGAATGGAAGAACACATGAGCAAAGTGAAGTCATTTTCTTTCCACAATATCTAATTCAAATGCGGATCCTCTGAGCTGGATAATGCTGAAAGAAATCAGCTTGTCACTTTGCTGATGTGTTCTCTTATTCTGAAAGTGGCCTGAAACTGATGTGAACACAGCCATAGTTATAATGTAAAGAGGAAGCAAAGGTGCTTGATCCTACTAGCTTTCAAAAGCACAAATATCAAAGTTACTCCTTTTGAAATACAGAGAAATGGTGTGGAACTGTCTTCACAGGGGAAAGAGACTGGTAATGTTTTTAAACTATCCTTGGATCTACAAGTGATACCACACCAACCATCATTACTATGCATAATTTACAAAACATCTCTGAAAAATCCAGCCAGCTTAGGCAATTTGGACAAACTGAGAACTTTAGAGACCAAGTGTGAACAAGCCTAATGACCTGATCCAAGAACTAGAAAGAGAGCAGCCAGTAATTTTAACAGAGAAATTAAACAAGCGTTTTGTCTAGATTGTGAATGAATGAATGAGTAAATAAATCTACTGAAAAACAGATTCTCACGCAAAGTAAGCTGACATATTTCAATATCACTTGATCCATCAGCTTCAGAGTGACTTCTGAGTCACTTCGAAGTTCACTCTGAAGATCAGCACAGATTTCAAAGATGCTCTGGAGCTATTTTGCACAGACTTTGTAGTGACTTCGAAATGACTTTGAAGCTTAGGTTTTGGGGCTCTCCCCCCATGGGTGCTCCCTCCACATAAGCGTGGAAACAGGCTCCCTTTAATCCGGATTTTCTGCCTGAAGACCCCATTGTAGACCCCATTAATGGGGTCTACAGAAAATCTGGATTAAAGGCCAGAAAGTTCCCATTTGATCTGGATTTCCCCAGTGGCAGTTGAAACAATCAGGTCCCAAATGGGTGCCGTGGTGGAAATGGGATCATCCGGCTCACACCCCAATGGGTCCTTAATGGGTGCAAAAATGGGTACTTTCTAACAGTGGAAAAACACCCTTTATCTACTTGTTTCTATTTCTTGGCAGCTTGCCAACATATATGGAGCAACAGATTCTTTTGAGAAGCCTTCCAAACATCTATTTCCAGAATTTGCTAATCTCAAAATGTTTTCCAGAAGTCCAATTAGTTTCCAAATTAAATTCTAATTATATAGTCTTAAAAAGGAGAATTGATCAGACCTTGAGTTGGCACTCTTCAGTGGTCAAGATGTTGATTGGCTTGCTCTACCTCCCAGCAAAAGCAAATTTCTCTTGTCAGAGGTGGGCTGTTCAAACAGCCCCTTGAGAGGACTCTCTTCATCTTCCCATCTCTCAGGAAGAAAGATCAACCGGAGAAGGCTTGCAAATTTTCTATTCTCCGGGAAAGCCTGCTGAGCAGAACTCAACACCTCAATTCTGGCACCGGAAATCCCCCCCCCCCTCATTCTCCTTATAATACAGCACATTAGTAAAAGAAAACAGTACCTGTTTTTCAGTTCTTCGATTTTCCTGGAGAGTTGTTCTTGGTCTTTTGCCAAGCGTCTCAATTCATTCTGAGACCGATTATAAACTGCCTTGAACAAGGAAGACAGACCCTCAATGAGAACTGATGGAAGCAATTTTACTATTAAATTGACATAAATGCACGTTTTTAAAAGGAATCCTATTGGCAAACCTATATTGCTTTTAATTATGAATTTGCAATAACACTGTCCTACTTTTTTACACAATTATATTCATTCCCCCCCCCCCCCGCCCCACCATCTGACTTCTGTCAGCTTTGTGCAGAATACAGCTGCATGTCAGACATCAGTGTGACAGGTGAGGGGGTGTTGACCGGGACAGATGGGGTGATACTACAACAAAGACAGATAGTCCAGGTGCACAACAGGTCAGGAATCAGGTGGGTAAATACAAAGCTTTCTGCTGTGCTGCCACCTCACCAATCCAAATGGACAGATCGCCACTGCTTTTAACATTTTTAGACCAAACTATTTCTTCACAAACCTCTGCATCATTGTTTGCTTTTCTTTTCCTCTGTACTTCTGTTTTAGCAGCGACATATGAACGTTCTAAAGCTCTGACTTCTTCTGTTATTTTGTCTAGCTTGTCCTGTACGGTCCTTTGTTTTGACTCTGCTATGTTCACCCTAGCCTGCAAAATGAACAGGAATATATTGCCTAAATATCAACACATTTTTTAATGCTTAAATTTCATTTAAGTTAATAAAACACGTTTGCCTTAATTTGGAATAGGATAAGGTAACAACATTTTACAAAAGAAATGATATGAGTTTGAACTACTTATTACCTTCCCATGTAAGCAATATAAAACTCTTGGACCTTAAATAAAGTTAGAAACTGCAGCTCTGAGAAGAGTGACGGGGAGAGAGGACAGTGGCTGAGCCTGGGAGAGGGGAAGGCAGGTGGCAGCTGAGCCTGGGGGTTCAACCAGGTTGGGTACGTGTCATGGCCTGTGCCTCCCCTGAGTTGGCCTGCATGCTTATGCCAAGAGAGGCTGTGTCCAAGAGCCACAACTGTCTGGGAATACAAGTTGAGGTGACTGAGAAGCTCACAGCAAGGAGTGAGGTTGAGAAACAGATATCTGAGTAGCCAAAATGAAATCAAGGCTGAGAAGTCCAATCCTTGGCTAAGAAAGCAGGGAAGATGGTGCACACTCTTGATGAAAGGAAATGCACCTTAAGCTAAAGCAGGGAGATTCCTAGGCCTCAAGGGTGATTTACTGGCTCAGGTGAAGGCTAAGGAAATACCCAGAAGAAGGAGGCCTTGTGGTGCCATCTAGACCAGAGTAGTAGGCCTTTTCAGAGGGATTGCTGTGGTATTACCTGAATCTGATTTTCTCTTCAGTTTCATATAATATTCCCGTTTTCAAGGAGATGCTCCTTGGGGACAGAGATAAACTGGAGCTCTCTAAGGCACTATCTGCCTCTCCTCATGGGACAGCATGTGTCTTTTCTCCTTCAACCATCTCCCAAGAAGAAACATGGGTGTTAACTACTGATTCCCTTAATAGGTAAACAATATAAAATTCCTGGATTGTCAAAAATGCATGAAAAATCAGGTTTGTCTGCTTCTTTTTCTGACCAATTGATCAGTATCATCTTCCTGCTACACTTTTAATTCTAGCCACAAATGATAGTGATTCTGAACAGGGTTTTGGTATAATTAAATTTGAGCAGACCACCCATGAAAGCAACTACAGACATTTTATTTGTTTAATATATTGACATAACACTTCCTATTTAATAATTAAAAAAAAACTTCTTATATTGACTTACAGTGTAGCAACGTTAAAGTAAACCAGAACCATACAAAAAAAATTATTTAAAATGACATTAAAAGTAACACTAATTTCTGTAACCTCTCAGAATAAGTTCCACTTTTAAGTTAACCCCTTCTCTTTAGGAAATCATCTCCAAAATGTTGCATATGCAGAAAGATAGTGTTAAAAATAATGGTCTGAGGTTTCATATTTGCTGCAACATGCTAAACTTTGGTGACAATAAAGTAGATGATTCTAAAGACAAATATGCACTTGGTTTTCACCCATTTTAAAATGATTTTAATGAATAATGAAATAAGGATTTAAAATAATGTACCTGCCATTCTTTCACTTTCTCAACAAATTTCTCGGTTCTCCCCTCTTGAGCATCAATATTATCTCTCATTGTTTTTATTTCTTTCTCAGTGTCTCTAACCTATAACATAAGATCCAAGTTAATACCACGTGCTAAAACCTTTAATTGTATCTTATTGTATAACAAGAACTGATTTAAGGTATTACCATTGCCCAAGCTAATAGATGCTGTAACTTCTTTAATTCATTTTGCATTTCACTCACAACAGCAATACTTCTATAACGTTCCTCCTTCTCCAAATACTGTTTCCTAAGCTCTTCAACAAACTAGATTAAAGAAACACAAAAATACTGATGAAGGCCAAACATGTATACATCTCACTCTCAACATTTCTGAGTGTATTCAAAGTTCAAATAATACAACAGGCTGTAAGACAAACTACTTCAATAAGCAAACATTGGCCCAGTTCTGATGCTGCTATGATTAGTCACCCAATTAATTGGGAATTGGCTTGATAATCAGTTTTCACTTTGAAAAAACAACAACTAAAAAAAATGATTTTTTTTGACAAAGCTGAGCCAAAAGACAAGGACAAAGCTCACACTGCATGCTCTGGGTACCATAAATCAGGAATGATATAGCACACTTATAATGTAGATCTCTGCATATTAATTACCAGCACTAAAAGTGAATACTTGCTAAGGTTTACAGAAGAATTCTGAAGCAGGACCTCCCTGTATATGTACATAACAGAGAGATGTATGTATACACCCCTCTGCTATAGCGCAGGGGACTAGATAGTGCAGTGCTTAAACACTCAATTTGTCATGTAGCTACCATGCAGGATACTGGTTGAAGTCCCAGTTGGAACACTCCTCCAGCAAGGATCCTTGGGCAAGACCTCCTCTACCTCAACTGTGCATTCCCTAAACCACATTTTTAAAGAATTATTTTTACAAAATACAAAAATATTCCATACCTCTCCTCCTTTTTCAACCTGCACATGTGTTCTTGCTTTAGTTGCCATGATATATGCATAATCTTCCTTCATCTGCTCCAGCTGTGTTGCTTTCATAAAGAACTAAGGAACATAAAATAGTCAACCAGATTAGTTAATCCAATGTAAGTAACTGGCCAGCATAAGTCAATCGAGGTGTTTTTTTTTGTTACTCATTATAGTCAAAGGCTATACATTTTTGGGGAACCTAACACATTATGTGGAGGAGGACAGTATGCCAAAGACTTTCAAGATCCTGACAGCGAGATAGGATGAAAGCCAAAAATTCTGATCTCTGTGAAAAACCAAATCAATTTCATGGATGAAAGATGGATCTTTCCTGCTTTGTTTCATAGAAATTGCAACACTATAATTTCTGTTACAGTGCCATGCTGTTACTCCAAATGTATACCAATATTCTAGCATATCTTTTTCTTTTTTAACAGTTCTACTTTTCTGGGTTCTTCACATCCTGCTTACTTTGTTTCATTGTTCAACCGCATTCAGTACAGTCTGAATTTTTATCATATACATTTTACATCTTATAATGGGTAAGAAATTACCTGTTCCTGTCAACAATCATTACCTTGTATTTATCGCCTTCATTTTTAGACTGCAGAAATTGTTTGCTCATTTCCTGAGTGAGTACAGACACAGGATTATCCACCTGCAACAAAAGTCTCATTACCCAAGCTGGTTTTGGTTCTCAGTTCCACAGTCTTATCTATTTAGGATATTGTCACATTCCCCCCACCCCCACCCCCCAGACACCCCTTGGAACCAAACTGGCAGACTTCAGCTTGTTTCATAAATGGTTTTGCGTCCATTAAAAAGTGCTGGGATTAAAAAAAAAAAGAAAACCAAACTTCAGCCCCCTCTCAATTCACTTCAACTGATGCAATCATTTACCACAATTTTTATTCTTATATTTTTAGTGGTTTTGTTTTTGTTTTTGCAGGCTAGCTCAGCTGAATTTCACAGATCTGTGCATCTCCAAAAATCAAGCAAATAACTAGCTTGACTGTTTTAAAAAAGCATTCCCTTGAAAATTAAGGGTTAAAATAAATAAAGTGTTAATGTATTTCTCTAGATTAGTTTTCAGATAATTATCCAATGCAGTAATGAAGTAAAAAGTGGTAAAACACAGAAGAAACTTGCAGAAGACCACATTTTCACAAGCAGTCAAAGGGACATACAGTGATAGACAGTAGTAGTAGCTTTCAACAGTATTAGGAATATTTACATTATGCAGGCCACAAGGCTTAGGATGGTTTAGGACTTTTCACTCTCTACTGCAAGTTAAGTATTAAACAAAAAACTTCCAGAGCAAAGCGACAGAGAGGAAATGTGTGAGCTCAGAGGAAAGCACATGTTAGTTTGTTTAAGAGCACCCTCTATGGGTTTTCCTCAATTAAACCTATGGAACAGACTTGAAGTCTGCATTTGTCCTACTAATTATTCCAGAAAAGAAAGGTTCTTTTAATTCCTATAGTATGAAAGTATTTCAAAGTTAACACCTATTTATTAACTGGGGGGATATTAATAAATATTTTACTGTATTTATGTAAATTCTCCATAAATTTCCTTGGGGATAAAGTAATACTGATTTTACTGAAGCAGGCAATTAAAAAAGCTTTAGGGGACAGGGATTTTTTTAAAGTGAACTGAAACACAAACCAAAAATCCTCACAGCAAACAGACTTATTTTTGAGACTAGTTTGCTGGGTGGTCTTTGAACTGTAACAAGTTATGCAGAATTTTCAGTTGACTTTACACACACACAGAGGCACACAAACAGACATATCCTCTAAAAGTTTCTATATCTGATTGCCTGCTTCTTTTGAGAACAGGACAGATTGGCCTTTCTCTGTTATACACACATTCAGATATTTATGAAACAAAATACAGTCGAACCCCGTATCTGGGGGGGGGGGATAAGTTCTGACTCCTCCCACGGATATGTGAAACACTGGCGAACACCACTACCAGCTTCCAAAAAACACCACTGCTGCCAGCCAAAGCAACCTGTCAAATCTGCCACAAGCTCAAGCCGCTGCCAGCCAAAGCCACCTGCCTGCCTTGTTTTGGCCACCTGCCTATGCTGGCAGTGGTGGGAGGGCCTGGTGGCCAGCGGCAAAACCTGGTGGCAACCTGGGGGGGGGCTTGTGGTGGTAGCAGCAGGGCCTTGCGACAGCAGAGCCTAAAAACAGCGGGGCCTTGCGGTGAGCTGGGCCTTAAACAGGCGGCAGATTCTTGTGGAGGCGGGGACCACAACTGTTGGCATGTGGCACATGGCCTCAGTTTGCGACATATGGTGGTGGCCTCAATTTCCGGCACTTGGCATCAATTTCTTTCATGGCCCCAATGATAGCAGCCAGAGATCCTTGGGTATGGGGTGGGATATAAATATAAATGTAAATAAATAAACTGCAGCCTATGGCAAGTGGCTGCAGCAGGGAGCTGGCGGTGGCAATGGAGAGCTGGCAGCAGTGGCGTGGCAGGAAAGGTAGGGGGAAGCAGAGGGGCTGATTGGTAACCACAGATAACTGAAACCATAGTTATCGAATCAGCAGATACGGGGGGGGGGGGGGCAACTGTATAAAAAGGACTAGATAAGGTAGAATAAAACTATGGCTAGAGTACCTGGATATTAAAATGATCCAGAACTGCAATGAGTTCTTCTTTCTTGGAAGAAATTAGGACACCTAAACATAAAAGAGGAACAAAGCACAATTAACACTGCACACATTACTAGGTACTGGTCATCCATTATGATCTGTGGCTTTCTTGAACAGATATTTTGCCCAGTTACTACGACTTCCATATTTGTCAATCAATGTGCAACTTCAGTAATCCAAACACATATCTCTAACAGCTCCGAAGGCCGAGAGCTCGCGCTGGACAGAGTGGCTTGACTCATGGCTTTGCTTTTAAAACCTTTTTGCTTGATACATATGCATCCCTCTGATTCAGGCATGTCAAAGATATGGCCCGCGGGCTGGATGCGGCCCGCGGGGCGTTTTAATATGGCCCGCGGCCGCCCGCAGCCCGCCGCGGCCCACCGACACCTGCGGCCGCCCACCAACGCCCTCCTTGGGTGCGAAGGAGGCGAGGCGACGCAAGCAAGCGCGCGGCGGGACCCTACATTGTCCGAGTGCGCGGGCGTCGCCATGGACAGCCAGCCCCTCCCTAGCCACGCCCCCAGCCCCTCCTCTGTTCCCTAGCCACGTCCCGGCCCTGCCCCCAGCCCCTCCTCTGTGCCCTCATCACACCCCCGGTCACGCCCCCAGCCATGCCCCCTGGCCCTCACAGTCCTTTTTTTTTTTAATCCAGCCCTTGGCCAAATTGAGTTTGACAACCATGCTCTGATTGTTAGTAGCTACTAGAAATGTAGCTATGAGAGATACATTCCTAGTACCTGCTAACAGGAATACATATGTATCAAGCAAAAAGGTTTTAAAAGCAAAGTGTGAGTGTAGCTAGCCACTCTCCTCCCCACACAATTCAGGGGAAATCCAAGTCTTTGCCTTTTCTTAATTGGGGCTTTAGTACTGAGGACATAGCAAAGTGGGGTGGGCTTTGCAGCTGTGAAATCCCACCCACATCTGGCAGGCATTGGCCAGAAGGCTAGATTTCTGCCCCGAAGAGTTCTGGAGTGTTCCTATTTGGGGGGGGGGGGGCAGGAAGCGGACTTGGCTCCAAAAAGGGCCAAGAACACTTTTTCTTAGGACTTCTTTCTGCGGATTTCTGCAGGATAGATCACATAAACTGGATCCCAAATTCAGATTCTATTTGGATTTAAACATCTATGGGAATGCACCCAAAGTGTCTAATCAAGTGTTTTTGAATTGAGACAATAACTTAAGAGAGCTGTACTGTTTCTGTGTGTGTTTCTGCCTCCTTGTGGTACACAAGAGTCATAGCAACTGTGCTGCTGGAAGTATGTTTGAGGTGAATGAAGCAACAGTTAGGGTCATAAGACAAAATGAACAGAAGAAGTTGTCCTCAGATGGAGAACTGGTGAGACATCTGGACCTTGCCTGTGGGAGACCCATTCACCAAAAAAAAAAAAAATGTGAAGGTGTTGGGAGGCATTACAAGTAATCTGCACCTTTTCCCCCTTTGAAGTTTTCAGGCATTATTCTTCTTAACCTCTATGACGTCCAACCAGGGTTAATCGCCCTCAGCCCGACACCCAGGGCTCTCTCGCTCTTCTTTTTCTTAGTAAGCTCTGAAAGCCTCGCCCTGGTGTCTGAAATCAATCCCAGGCACACACACTTCCCTCTTCCTCTAAGCATCGCATTCCCCTTCATTGTTTATATGTGTTTCAAATGAAAAACTTTTCCTTTGCTGCTAACAGCCGTCAGCCCTTTCTCTTTCAAGTGGCATTACTGTAACCAGCCAGATCACTGTTCACTTAAACTCATAAAATTCTTTTATTGATACAAAGCACTAAGGCAACATGTTTCAACTTAAAGTTTCTTCTCTTCAGTTCCCCAATCCTTCATTTAGCACTATACTCTCAGCATACCTTCCCTTTTCTCTTAAAAGGCTTCTCAGAGACCTGGTTGCTATCCCAATCCATACACCCCATGTGTTAAACAGAAATCAACCACGACTTTCTCCTGCCCTGCTCTTTGATATCTTTCCCCCAGGATTCCTCAGGCTGTTTTCCCCCTCCCACTGGATGGGGTAGGCCATGCCTCCTTCCACTCTAACAATTTTCCCTAACTGCTAGCTAAGTGCTAGCTAACTTACTTACCTGATCTAGGGTTTATCACAACATCTAATTTCCCATAGGTACAATGATCTGCTATTTGGAAATTTAAAATTTACAAGGTTTTCCAGGAATATGAGCCTCAAAGGAAATGAGCTGCTCACAGTAGATCAAATTAAAAATACCTTTACTTTCTACTCACAAAATTTATCCTCCATTTCAAACTTTTGGCAAATTTTGTACAGATACTGGTGGTTCACTGACCAGAATTAAGTAATTAGTAATTACTTAGTAATTAAGCATTTATACAAAGGCTCCATAGCACATGTTAAAGTGAATGGAATTAGTTCAAGGCAGTTTAAAATACTTAATAAAATAAAGAACAAAATAAGATTAAAATTGGGAGTTAAAAAGATGAAGTACTGGGGAATTTTTAAACAATAAATACTGATATGAAAATTATAGGCAGGTATGGAATAAATCTACTATTAAAAAAAGACTAAAGTAATATCCATACTATCAAGGATTAGAGTAGTAAAAATGTTCATTATTCCAAGGGTTTTGCATTTACTCCAAACCCTACATGAGAAAGTATTAGGAAATTGAAATAATGGGATAGTGAAATGGCCAAGACTAAGAAAAGTGGTATTAAATATGGGAAACCAAGAAGGAGGATGGTCAGTCCCCTCTTTGGAAAAATATTATGTGGCCTTCCAAATTCAAAAATTCATAGAATCAGAATTTAAAAGGAAAATGCATAATCTAGAAAATAAAAGTATAATATGGAATAAGATGACAGCGAGACAGTATAGAGAAATATATGGGCCAATAAAACAGACAGTGGAGGTGTGGAGAAAATATCAGCATAAATTCAGACCACAGAAATCAAAATATATATACAGGTAAAGATCACAAGGTTTTAGGAGAAAGACTGATACTTCAACTAAAAGAGAAGTAGTTTGAATATATAAAAGATTTGCATGACAGTAGAGATATATGGAAGAAACAAGAAAGTAATAGGCTTTGGGGGACAATGGTTGAATTACCACTCACTTAGGAACTGGCACGTAAATAGTAATATACAGATCAATAGGCTATTGATGGAGCTTGAAGAAATAATGGAAGAATTTTTGAAGGAGTCGATAGGAATAGAAAGTAAAACAATAGATTAGCAAATTGTAAGCATGAAATACAGGACAGAATGTTTCAAATCTAGCAGACATTTATATTACAAAAGGAAATGTAGGGCAAAAATTAAAGAAAATTAGTAAAACAAAAAATAATAAGGTATAGGAAATAACACTCAAGATATTCAATAAGCGATATAGAACACCATCTCAGTTATTATATATGATTTCTGGAATGTCACCACAATGCTGGCACTGGTGCGGCTATAGAAGAGGGTGAAATATGCTGCACAATCTACAGTTGTATTGGGATGGAATGACAGTACTAAACGGTCATTCCAGGACAGAGGACAATTGGAAAGATTTATTGTATTATTTAACGAAACCCCGAGCACCAGAATTTTTGAGAGATGAAATAACAAGAATATGTCTGAGGTCCATTTAAAGCAGACGAAAATGAAAAGAACAATGAGATGTTGTCAACTAAGTGCACTAAGGGTGGAGGCACACATATGTGTGTTAGTCATTTCTGCACGATACGTTTTTAATGAAAATGAATTTTTAAAAATATTTTAAATTACCTTTACTTTCTAACAAAAATGCCTCAGAATATGCCCTTCCAGAGAGGTTTTATGAATTTCCCAATGTGTACTACAAAGATAACAAAATTGGATATAGTGCTAATATTCAGGCATAGGCTTGCAAATGCAAAAGGAAGCAATGATTTAGCAAGCCAATCTTTGATTGCTACATCAGTATAACATAAACAAAGTTCTATCATTTCTTCCTCAAAAAGAGAGAGCAAGGTGTCTGCATATTCTAGTGAATGAAGATTTACAAAAGCATAAAACAAAAGTTTCTACATATATTTACTTGTACTTCTGCAAGGAATGTCTCATACCTTTACTGCTTTTCAGCTTGTAACTACGATGCCCTTCAGAAGTTATATGTTGATTTATAGTGATAGTGTCACCATAATGGTGTGGTTTAAATGAATCTTCCCCTTTGTTATAGAGAGTAATTGAAACATCTGCAGAACTAAATAAAAAAAGGATTAACATCCTGCAACTATAAAATCATTTAATAAACAGCTAAGACAGATTTCAAGGAATACGTATTTAATTGTTCTTATTAGGAGTGCCCCACACAGCACAACAATCAATGCAAATAAAATCTAATGTAATTGTTTTAATTAGAGGTTTGCATGAGCCATTTTTTGGCTCATCAGGTCAGAGCTGAACAATGCAGCAAATATTTTTGTTTGGCCTTGTTACTTAGCTGAACGGAAAACTTCTGGCTGGATTCAATTCTAACCCCACAAGGTCTGGCTCCATTCGGTTGCCTGATCTGGTCCCAAACCAGTTTGACAGTTAGGTTCCCAGCCAAGTTGGGGATTAGCACCAAACCAGCTTCACACTTTGGACAAAGGCCACAGTCAAGGTTCTAAAGCTCTTTCTCACAATTCCTTATGTGCAGGACTATTCAGTCCAAACAGCTTGGATGACAGAGCATGTTAGTATGTTAAAACAACAACTTCAAAAAGCAACAAGCCAGTGAAAAAGCCAGACCACACCCTTTTCAAATGATTCAATCAGGAAAACATAAAACAAAATTAATGTTGATTCTTCATACTATGTAGTTTTGTCTAACAGTCAGTGAATCTGTTAAAGATAAGCCAGGATTAGATAAACACCAAGCCAGACATTGTCTTTATGTTCAGCTCCACTCCAAATCAGCAACCAAGGTGCTGTGCCAAACTGAAACTAACTCTTTGTCCACATCCCTATTTCAACTTAAGTATTATTCTTCATCACACAACATGAAAATCAGAGGACACCCTACGAAGCATCTTTTTTTAAAAGGGGCTTCATGTGGCCCTCGGCTACTAAGAATTACTAAACTTGAATTCAAGTGGCCTTTTAGAGATCTCTCACAATTATTTTCCATCTTTGATAACATCAGAGCTTTGGGCAACAGGTTAAAAAATGACTAAGTATTGCATTTTTTATTTCTCCTTGCCAGGCTGGAAGAATGGTGAGTGCCCACTCAAGAAATGTGAAATTCCTTTTCAATCTAGATTCTTCTCCCCTGATGAACCCCAATTCTAGATATTAATTTACCTTTCTCCCTCTTTCACAAATGCTCTCAAAGATGATCCACGGTTCGTTGCTGTAGCTTTTCCACCAAGGCACACAATAAGGGCCGTTAACACAGCACTCTTTCCACCTGATGAACGTAAAATATTAAACTCTCAGCTTTGCAGGCTATTTCATAGTATGAAAGTAACTTGCTCACTTGGGAGAAAAAGGCTGCACAACATAAAAATACCTCCAGCTACAATCCAGTGACATTTCCCTATATGAGAATACGGTCAGCAGTAGAAGGTAAGAGGATTGTATTCCATCTTGTAGAATTTCTTTCAATGAAGGTGCAATTCACCACATCTTCGAAGAGTGTATGCTTTTACTGTATATTAAATATGTATGCAGCTATTAAAAACACAGAAGCACAGACAAAACCTTTGCTTTACTGGATTACTGGAGTCTAGCTTTGCCATTCTAAGAGTTACATATTTAGGACAGCACATTTCTTCTTCCTACTTAACTATCAAGACAGATATAGACAACTTACATCCCTCTAAAGATCTTGTTCAAAGTGACCAACATTGCTTTTATATTTTCTTTGGCCCTGATGGTTGTTTGGGATTGTGACACGTGGACAGAACCTTTAGATTGCATTCTTTCCGAGGAGATTCAGGAGTCATTAAGACCTCCTCTTAACCTCAGTGCTACAATCAGAATGGGAAATAGCATGGTTTTACATTTGTTTGGAATTATAGGAATCCAAGATTGTAAATGCAAAACCCTGTGTAGGCATTAATTCCATATTATCTAACTTGGTACCAGAAGGACATAGAGGATTTTTTCATAACCTCTGCAGGAAAAATAGAAAATAAGATTCAAAACAATTATAATCCTTTCTCTTAACTTTATACCACAACAATATCACTCTTGAAATTGGCATCAGTACAGGTACATCTTGGCCTGGTGCCAAAAAGACAATGCTAGTGCAAGACAGAGCAATCCTTAATTAAGAGGCATTTTGCCTGCTGCCACTCTATGCAGTTCTACTGCCGGGGGCACCTGGAGGAGCCTGAGACAATGGTAGCAGCATCCAAACAGGCTTTTAAGTGGAGACAACATTCTTTTAAGTATCACATTGCTGATCTATCCAATCCACCATTCCAAATCAAACTGAGAAACCTACCAGAATTTTAGCAAAGCAATGTAACTGGGCAGCTTGTTGGATAGATAGATCCCAGTTTGAAGACTGCTCAGACTAGCTGCAACCTCTGAGCAGTCTTCAAACTTGGATCTATCATCTGTCTGTCTGTCTCACTGTAGTATTTAGGCATAAAGATTGTGGACAGCAAACCATAGAGGCCAACTTATCCACACCCTTGTAGGATCATCATAACTGAGCTACCAACTGAAGATGGTAGAAAATATGAAGTACGGATGTGCACAAATACTCGTAACATTCATTATTTGTACGCATTCACACAAATTCAGACATTCATACATGGATTGAATGTTACGTTATTTGTACATTAACATTTGTACAAATACAAATGCTTTGGATTATTTGTATGAATAGTTCGGACATTCATTAAACTGGGGAAGTGGAAAAGTGGCTGCACTAGTCACATCTGCAAAGGATCCAGAGTGCATTTGCCATGGACTGGAAGTGGATTAAAAGTTGATTCAGATCGGATTTGACACTTTCAGAGTGGATATGTTATGGGATAGTATATCAGATATGTATCAGATACATACAGGTTCATGAGGATACATATTCGTTTGTATCGGATATTTGTACGAATTCATACGAATACATTTGTATCAAATAGAATCCTACCACATTCGAAGGGGATCTATTCGAACAAATACAAATTTTCTAACATTCAATTCATTATGAATCAAATGCCCCAAAAAACATTTGTGTACATCCCTAGTATGCAGTGTAAAAGATAAGCCATTTGTGCTTCTAGAGAAGTACGTCATTTGTGCTTCTAAGGAAATTAGAACTTTCAGAAACGTAGTCTAAATATGGAGGGTTCCTTGAAAGCTACAACTCTGCTTGATCATGGTTCAGATTTGTCCAGAAAATTACACTACAGATTGCTGTGTGCTCTTCACACAAAGACAAGGCACTGGATATACCCCTGTCCTTTTGTCCATCACCGAGGGAACATTTATTGTCTTTATAGGACTGAAGAGGACATATTCTCTGTGCCAGCCATCCACCCTCAGCAACTGGAGGTTTCTGAAGGTTATGTGGAATTATATGGAAGCTAGATACTGAGGAAAAATAATTTAAAAAGTGAAAGTAAGGTTTAAAATTACTTGCAACTACAGTATATTTCTTTGAATTAATAAATCTGAAGAACAGCAATAAGCGTGACATGCAAGATCTTAACCATGATGAAACACCTTATAATCAATTAGCATGAATCATGGTGCAAGACGTTAACAGATAAAATATTGATAAGTCAGGAATATTAAGATTGATTTTAAGAGCCTAAAAAATTAGAGAAAGTCTATGAGATAAGGAATATGCATGCATGGCACAAAAAGAGCTTAAATATTTCTCTATAAAAAAATGTAGCCCCAAGCATGCAACATTTAAAGCAGGCACAGGTATCATGCACCTAAAATTTCAATACAAGATTCTTTAGTTCTAACCCTTGGTCAAATATAAAATAGCAATTTGAGGAGCCTACTACACACAAATACACACACACCAAAGAAAATTGGGAGTGATTTCTTACAGTTATGTTTAGAACAGCTGTAATGGCAGTATGGATTAGAACCTCAGATTAGGAATGTGTTTATGTCTACAAGAACTTTGCTTCTTACAAACTGCTTAGAGGGGCTCAGGACACTAGGCTCATGAGTAGACAAGTCCCATTGAAAAGTTACTGGGAACTCATTTTTACCAGAACTGCAGCAGCTGCCATTAACACCCTCTCCATGAGTGGAGCTGCACCACGCTTCTTTGCACATGTGTGCCATATCACTGCACAAGTGCAGAGAACCTCCACATGCACCTGCGTGTGGGCAATGTTGCTGCATGTATGTATAATAATGCACAAGGCAGCTCCACCCACAGAAGGGGCAATAATGACAGCAGCTGCTCTCCACGCAGTACTTTCAAGTTGCTACATGTGGCAAGGAAAACCCAAGGCTGTCAGATGAGGCCCCTGACAGCCCTGGGCCTCTATAAACAGCTCATCAGAAACAAACAGTGCAGAACATCCCAACCTCAAATTGGTGTCAAGTAGGTGGTTAATCAGAGTGTAATATGAACCCCTCCATCATGAGGAGGAGCTTAAAGGCTGACAGCACAATCCTAAACAGTGATACCCTAGATTCAGAGGTTTAAGATACAATGGATCCTGATAGTAGAAAGATCTGTGTGTGCAGTATCCAGATTTGCCCATGGCCCCATATTCAGCAGTTCCTTTGAGCCTTCACTCCAGACAGCAACCAGTGTTGCCAGCATTAACTGAATGTCAGGGAGTCAGGAAACTGACTAAGGTCTATTTGTACAAGATGCTGCCGATAGCAAAGTTACACTTGTTACAAAAGGAAGGGAGAGTAATCAACATGTTTGCTTTTGGAAATATTTTCTTCCACAGTCATAGTATCGCTTTCAACACACCTTCCACCATTCTCAAAACTGAAACATCAATGAATCATGAATCTAGTCTGTATTGCAGCAAAGCATATTTAAAAAAGAATTTATAATCAGCATTATATTCTATCACATAGGATTTGCAGTTTCCCACCCAAAAAAGAACTGAAATATAAAGTAAAATATAGTTACGTGATACATATGATATGGTTGAATAGTTTATTATTTTCTTTTTTACATTTAATGAAAACTTACTTCCATTGTTTCCGACTATAAAGTTGACATTCCGTCCAAACTTGAAGGGCCCCAACATTGAATGGCACATGAAATTTTTCATCTCAATGCTTTCAATTATTCCAATCCCTTCAGATGCCTATAAGCAAATGACATAAATAGCTGGTTGACATTTATTCACGCACAACATCTCACAGATCCTTGTAAGAGAAGATGACTCTACATCAGAAACCAACCATACAGTCAATTTAAACAATAGAATATTATGAGTTCATTTTTTACATCCCATGCAATTAATATTCTGCATAGTAGAAAGGAACTTAAGTGTACAATCTGAAACACCACTATACTATAGTACTTATATTTTTATAAAATATTGCTCACTGCTGAATCCTGCCTGCTCCAAAACCCCCTTTATGACATAAAGGCATAAAGACATAAGAACCCATGAAATGCCCTGCTGGATTGAATCCATGGCCCACCTAGTCCTGCTATAAGCTCTCACAAGGAAAGTCCACGTAGAAGGACAGGAGTATACAGTCTCCCAACAACCAGCTACTGATAGCCCTGACTTCTAAGAATTTTTGACCAAAATTTTTTTGAAACCATCCAAGCTGGCAACCAACATCACATCTCATGAGAGCAAATTCCAGAGTTTAACAATGTGGTGTGTTAATGTTATTTCCTTTTTTTCAGTCCTGATTTGTCCAGGATACAGCTTCATTGGGTGACCTCTGCTTCCATTACATCAAGCAAGGAAGGAAAACTTCTCCCTATTCACTTAATCTACACCAAGCATAATTGTATAAACCTCTGTCATCTCTCCTCTCATTTTTGTCTAGACTTGAAAGTCCTCAGATATCACAACTCATATAGAAGCTCCTCCAGCCCCTTGATCTTCTTAGTTGATTTCCTCTAAACCAGTGGTTCTCAACCTGGGCGTCGGGACCCCTTTGGGGGTCAAACTACCCTTTCAGATGGGTCGCAACAAGTCTCCCACCGCCCTTCCCTCCCACTTCCCAGCTGCTCTACCCCCGTGGTTGGGGGTCTCCACAACATGGGGAACTCTATTAACGGGTCATGGCATTAGGAAGGTTGAGAACCGCTGCTCTAAACCTTCTCCAACTCTGCTACATCCTTTTAAGATGTGGTAATTAAAACTACACAATGTTCCAGATGCAGCGGCATCATCAATTCGTATAACCATGTTACATTTGTATCTTTGTTTTCAATACTTATTTATTTATACTTACATCCTGTCCTACATCCAAAGGTTTCAGAACAGGTCATAATAAACTCCGTATAAAACAATAACTGTGACTGCTTGAGGAGAGGATGCTGTTCTCCCAGTTGAAGGCCATGGTGAAAAGGTGTGTCTTGAATAAAGTTTCTCTTTATTCATAACATACTACTGACTTTTAAAAATATCCAATGCACATTGAGTTGACACTTTCATTGAATTGTCTACCATTACTTTAAGATAATCCCTTTCTTGATCATTCTTGGTCAGCTCTGATCCCATTACTATATGTTAGAAATTAAGATTTTTAGCTCCGATTTCTATCACTTTGAACTTGTTCGCTTTCAACAGCACCTGCCATTTTGATGTTCAGACCCCAAATGTGCAGAGATCTTTGCAGTCCCTTTTTTTGTTTTGTTTTGCTTTGACTGCTCTGAACAATTTGGTGACAACAGCAAATTTGGCTATTCCACTGGTCACAGAAGCCAAACTGGTTATCTTTGATCAAGGCATGCACCCCAAAATACTTGATAATAATGATTTCCACTCTCTTCCTTGGAACAGAAATTAAAATGAAAGACATATAATTTCCTGGGTCTTCCCTTGACACCTTTTCAAAAAACAATTATGGTAGCCACCATCCAGTCCTAAGCATAATGACGAGTTGAATATTTTTGTTGGGAAGCCTACAATCTTTAACAGGGCTCTTTAATAACTTGAGTGGATGATACCAGGACCGGGTGATTTCTTGATGCTTAGTTTGTCAATAAGGCCTACCACTTTTCTTGTCACACTTTCTCTCAGTTCCTTCAAACGGTATTACTACATATGCATACACGTCACAGCATAAGCTCAAACCAAGCCTGAACTAAAAGCTAAACCAACTTATGCAAGATTTATTTTTCATACATATCTAAATTAAGCCCCATTTCTTCACAAAATCTGATAGTCTAGCCTTCTGATTGGAATTCAATATATGTATTCAATGTTAACCGAAAGAGCTAAAGAAAAATAAATTCTTTTAAAAGTGTTTTAATAATAATCTTCTAAGCCAAACATTTCCATAGCATTACTTCCTCACTGTCACATCTAAATCCTAGCATAAAATATTTCTGATTAAATTAGTCAGCTTATTGTCTTTGTTATATTATCACCATGGTTGAGATGACCTATTACCTACAATTCCTTCTTTTGCTCCTCTGGTCATTTTTAAAATAGTGCTTTTGAACTTACAACTTACCGACTGAGAATTAAAACTGCTCTCAATCTGTAGCTGTGTCAACTCCTCCTCAGTTGCATCGCCATCCGAATCCCCAAATTCTTGCCTAGGTCTTTTGCTGGATAATGGAGGTGAGAATCCTTCCTCTTTTCTTTTTGCCATAACTACTGAGAATTAGGAAGAAGAAAATAAATTAAATATGGAACTGCTGTTAAGATCTGTTTATCATTCATAGATGTAGTTATGAAAAAATGATAATGTATAAGAGAAAGAATGAAGCTGGTTGTTGTGGCGGTTACTGTGAGTGCTGGTCAGAGTTAATTTTTACAGTTGGATGATTACTAAGAGTTAGAAAAAGCCAGAGTTAGAATAAGTTCCTTGCATTTCAGCAGTAAAGATCACAGAGAACTAGAAGATAGCAGCGCTGGATTTAAATTTTTTGAATAAATTTATGTTTGAAAAGTACTTGAGGATGGGACCTTTGAATTATCTAAGAGTGGAGCCAGTTCATAAATGGTCCAAACAGTTACTAATATTTCAAGAAGGGGGTGGGGGGGTGGGAGAGAAACATTTCCAAAACAAGAGCTCTCCCCCTTTGGATTATCATCCTCACCAAGAATTTTCACCAAGATCTTGGTAACTGATGGAGATTTTTAAAAAAATATTTTTATTAAAGGATTTTCTTTAGCAACCTAAAAAAACAACACAATAAGCCATTGACATCAAATAATGGGTGTTCTTCCACTGTCACTGTCTAATGACAGTGGAAAAACACCCAATGTCTCTCCATCTTCTTGTTGTTTCTTGGTGACCTCGTTTTTCCAACATCTTCACTTCTGTTCCAATCTAAATTAATCACCTTTTTCATAAAAATATCAATCTTTTATCCTCCCAGATACTACTGTATTAAGAATTGTGGAACTATAATCTAAACATACAGAAAATAAAAATGCTATTATTACCCTTATTTCTATTAATAAGCTCAAATCTTCATTTCTACAAAAGATTAGAATCTAATCTTAAATTCACTATTTGGTTGCCTTAATGATTTTTTACCAATCTTTTCATCTTAGAATTTTCTTCAATTATACTAAAAAAAATTCTTTAATATTTATTCTTTTCTAAACTGAAATTTTCTAAATTATAGTCACTCATTCTTATCTGCACTTTTATTCCCTTATTTGCTATTATACCATTCTTTCAAAATTCCAGTTTTGTCCTTCTTAATGCTATTATTAATATTTTATTACATAAAGTCATAAAAATAATATTGTCTGCTATGATACCCTTTCCCCCCAACTTTCCTTAATTGTTACTTTCAAATTATTTTTACTCAGATTTATTGTACTTCTTCTACATATATCCCTCACCCCTTACTTCAAAAGTCCTTCTAGCTTTCAAGTAATTCCAACTATAAAATTTTCATTGTCCTTGCAATTTTGCTTCCTGAGATTCCTGGAGTTCACTTTCACTTTTCTTGCTCTTGATAACTTTGCTTGGCAGCTGTTTGCATTGTCATCGAGTTTCCACATTTCATTCAACTGAAAGACATCTTCCTGCTTTGTTTTTCTTATTTTCATTTGCCTTAGCTGAAAGTCTTGTTTTTGGGGATAGAAACTTGGTTGTTTTCTACTTTGTTGCTTTGTTTCCTTTATTCTCATCTGTTCCATCACCTTGGCAGGCCTTATTTCATCACATATTTCTTGTCTTCTGTTTTCCTCAGGATTAATTATGTCTTTCACAATTCTAGCCACTCTAGCCATTTCAGTCTCTAAGTTAGAAAGCTTACACCAGTCTTATCAGTATATTTATGATTCTCTGTTTTTCATCTTGCTTAAATGGCAGTTTCCTTTATCGCTGCCAGCTTGTGGTCAAACTTCTCTCTCTTTTAATAAATGTCCAGTTCTTTTTCTCTTATTCAGCTCTATGATCAGAGATAACTTTTTTGTTGGCATAATTCCAGAGGTAAGATTTATTTCTAAACAGCTTTATCTTAGTTTCTTCTGCTCATTTAATACTTTTAAAAATAAGTTCCAGATGTTTCTTATCTCCTTTTATTTCTTTATGGTTTCGGATTGTTGCACTATTTTTTTTCTTTTGGCTGCTTGCCAGAATTACCAAGGCAGGTCTTTGTTATCTTACGATGTCTTCCAAACTTCAATTTATTACCATAATTAAGTAAAAGTCTTAAAAAGAAGAAAGACCAGGTTTTTGATTGGCCTTCTTCAGCTCTCGAGACGATGGTTTCGTTCTTCAACCTTCGACAGAAATTATCTTCTGATGTTGAAGGGCTACATAAATCAGTCCTATTAATAAGAATCTCTTCAGCTTCCCATTAACTCAGGAAGATAAATCAACTGGAGGTGATAACCCAGTTCTTTCCTCCGGGACAAAAAAACAAAAACAAAAAAGGCTGAAGCTTCTGCTGAGCTTCGCTCAAAGCACTCTCAACCTGCCATTTTCCTCACCAAAAGCCCCTGTAACTGGTGGAGATTTTGTGATTATGAGTTCACATCTTCACTTCTTTAGAGGATTAGGTAATAATTAATTTTTTAAACAAGGTTAGGCAATCTTTTCAATTATCTATTAAAAATCAGTTTAGGAAGGTCAGCACAAGTAAGACTAAATACTGTATAAATTGATTAGAATTGAAAGGCATTATATTGGTGTTGAAGACTTTTCTCCCATTGATTAAGCATAAACATGTAAAGATAGTACAGATAATATTACAGCTAAAGCCCATGTTACTAAACAGAGGGGTAAAAGATCTAAATTGTTAATTGGTTTATCTATTCTAGACTGTTATTTACCTGGCTAGAAACCTATGTATGATCTCTTTTTGCAATTCATATACTGGGATCCCTCAAAGTGTATATGGACAAGCTCAGCAGACAGATCTTGCCTCATTTATTTATTTTATTTATTTATTTGTATTTCTATCCCGCCCTAGGTCTCAGGGCGGGTTACAATATTATATTAATCTTAGACAGGTCCCTGCCCTCAGGCTTACAATCTAAAGAGACAAGATACAAAAGGAAAATGGTGTGGGAGGGAACAGGGGTGCTCTGGTGGCAGCAGAGTCCTTGCAAAGGTAAAAACTTTTATTTTATTTTCCTCCTCCACTCCCCACAGGCAAGATTGTTCCTTCATGGCCCGTCTGGAGGCAGTTGGGAGGGAGGGGCCAATGCTGGGAGCTTGATGGAAGGTGCTCACCCAGCTTCCTTCTCTCTTCCTCTCCCAAGGCAAGATGGTTCCTTCATGGCCCATCTGGTGGCAGTTGGGAGGGAGGGGCCAATGCTGGGAGCTTGATGTGGCGTGGAAACCCCATACAGAAATTTTCTTGGTTATGATCCAGAAATGGGGGGTTCCAACAAGAGCCATCAGCTTCCCCTTTATATGTCCAGGTCCCAGGCCCCAGCAATAACAATGAATGCCCTTACAGGTCCATAATGACACAAACTGTTTTATGCTTTTCTCCGTCTACCCTGCTTCCCGCAATGTTGCACAGGATCAGGGTGGAGAGGGCCAAAGTGATTCTGGTAGCCCTGTTAGAAAACCATGGTTTCCAGTGATTTTCAGCATGATGGTTCACGGCCAATTCAAGTTACCAAAGAAACACAGTCTACTAGAACAGAACAATGTTTTTCACTCGGATCAGTCCTAGTTAGGACTGACAGACTGGAATCTCAACAGAGATGTTTCTGGCCTGCAGGGTTCCAGGAAGATATATTAGAGACCATGTTAGCAGCAGTTTAAGAAATCACCTTCTATGCTTGTGAGTTTTCATCTGGCACATCTAGATCAAAAACATTCTATCAGCTTGGATTAGAGCTTGTAATCACTATGGTTTACTAGATTAAATAAGTTACACAATCCCAAGGGATTGTAGCTCATTCAGCAAGAGCAGCTGCCACATCAGCTGTGTTTGAAATGGCAGCAAGTTTGAGGATATCCACAAAGCAGTATCCTGGTCATCGCCATCTATGTTCACAAGACATTAGTGGTTAGATTTTTACAGGTCAGTTGATGTGTCTTTTGGCATATGTGTGTTATAGCAAATCATACCATACTGCTCTGGTGGTTAAATTTTGGGGGAAATCCCACCCACGTGGAGAATGTGAGTATGTCCCTAACATCAATCTGCTGGTATTCATCCAAGAATGGAAAGATGTCTACTTACATGAAGATTAGTTCTGGATGGATGACAGCAGACTGTCAACCCACCCAGGAAATTTTAATATTTTGCTTTATTTTTCAGACTTTGTCCCCAACCTAATCTTTACTTCCCTGGATGACTGTAGGAGAGTGCATGAGGTAGAAAATTTATATAGTATGTCCTCTATCCATCGTTGGCCAGTAGAGACATAGGATATACCTAACATCAGTCCACTGTCATCCAACACCCCATTCTACTAATTCATAAGTGAGAAATTTGAGGTATACTGATCTGAGTAGTTTCAGGTTATAAAAATATTAATTCACACATAAACACTCAAATGGAATTTTTAAAACAGCGTTCTCAGGCACCTTTAAGAAGTCACTTATATTCTGAATAAGTTTTATTTCTTAATGAGCAATCCCAGCTTCTCCCTCATCTACTAAAGGACCCAGAAGCAAAAAATAATAGTGGGGAATGTGCTGATTTTTAGTACTAATTAAACAAAATCTACAGAAACATGGAGTTAGGGCCATTTATCACATCCTTCCACATGGTGCTTGCAGGCATCAAAATCAAAGCATTTACAACAGCATTTGTCCAGCATTTACATGGGCACATCTTGTGAAGGAGATGGCACTATCTCTCCAGAGAAATGGCTTTAGCTCCGAACTATACTATAAGGAAGTTTTCAGTGAAGCGCTATTTTAAATATGTTACATTTTAAATCTATTAGTAAACCAGGACCCTCTTCAGGGACAGTATTCTGAAGAGGTCTATCACATTCCCCATCAGTATTCTCATTCATTCATTCATTCATTCATTCATTCATTCATTCATTCATTCATATCTTGTCCTTCACCCAAAGGTCCCAAGATAGGTCACAATATAGAATATACCTCTTGTGTGTCCTTGAAAGAGGAGGAACCACAAGAAGGCCCTCTCCTTGAGATCTTAATACTTGGGATGATCTATGTGATATAACTGGCACCCAAGCTGTGACGTCCACTTTGAACAGGTAAGGTTTTAGTTAGCTGTTTAACTCCAACCTTGTTGCTGGATAGGGGTTGAAAGGGGTTGTGGCCTAGCTGCATACCTTGAGGGTGGGAGAAAGTTGCTCCTAAGCTCTATCCAATCAGGGGCTGAGAGGAGGCTAGTGATTCTTACCTGGGGCAGGCTCACGGGGAGTGGGTCAGGGAGAAACAGGCTGTTCTTAACTGATGCTCCGGAAGGGTAACATAGTTAGGGAGCTCTGAGGGGGAGAGAGGCAACTGAGGAGTTTTGACAGTTGTTAAGAGACCCAATTCACATCATTTTAGAAGCGGGTTTTGTTTTACATCGTCTTCGAGAGTTGAATTACTTTTCTGAGTTGAATCTACGTTCAAAGCTGTTTCCATTTATAAGCCTTGTACACAATAAACTTACATGTTTCAGTTACTTATAACACACAGCAGTCAATGACTACTTAAACACTGGTACCAAGAGGGATGAAGGGTTTGTGCAACTCCAGGAAGAAGAGAAACATTGTTGCAATGTCCCATGGGAGGGTGAAAGGAAAGCCTCTGGCTCCTTTGATTCAGGGGAGTGAGCAGGGGGCTGGTGGACTTGCTGCCAACGTTGCGCATAGAGGAATTTAAGCCAGAAGGCAGTTGGAGATCAATTCCTCAGACAGGAGAGCATTGGGGCTGGGGGGCTCCACCCAAGCCATTTCAGGCTTTATATGCTAACATCAATGACTTGAATTGAGCAGATCTTTCAGGACCCAGAATGATGTGCATCCATCCAGAAATTTCCATCAGCAGTTGAGCTGCTCCGTTCTGCACTAATTCTAGTTTCTGGGCAGTTTTCAAGGCTAGTCATACATATAAAGCATGACAGTAATCCTACTGTGGCCAGGTTATCCTGATCCAGGAAAGACTGAAGCTGACAAACCACTCAAACAGTCTATCCACGTAATCAACCAAACTAATTATCCCTACATACAACCTTGCCCGAAAACAACCAGGTGTCTCTTATAGCCTGGCTGATTTTAGCAAAATCTGGCCACCCTGCACTTGGAGATAGAATAGGCACCCCTGGCAACCACTGCCAGGAACATCACTAAAACAAACCCATCCAGAATCTGGACTCTGAGTCCTGTGACACACAGTCGCCCCACCTTGTCTGGATTCAGTTTCAATTTATTAGTCCCTATCCTCTCTTGACTCAGAAGGAAGTGGGGATGGGTCTCATCAACTTTTTATAGATGTTAATCAACACAGGAAACAAACTGACTATTGGGAACTCAACAAGAAAGTTCTCAGAGCATCCAACACAAGCCCCCATTGCTACTTTCTGAATGCTACCACAGAAATTTGAAAAGCATCCCAGTAAAAGAGCACCTACAACTCCCAGTCCCTAAAAGTGTTTCAGTAGGATAGGATGACAGATGGTATCAAAAGCCACTAAGATGTCAAGAAGAAGCAACATGGTTGCATTGCTCCTCTCCCAGTAAAGACCATCCATTAGGAGTTTCAGTGCCAACCTCCTGCCTGAAACCAGATTGGAATACCTTGCCCCAAAGATATTAGTCATTAGGGAGTAATTACTTAAAACATCTTGATCTAGGGAAGTTCTTTTCAGGATTTGGTGTATGCTTCCTTTTGATTTGTGGGCCCCTTTCCATCCTGTGAAGAGGTATTTATTACACCATGGACACACACAGCCATGCCCTATCAGCAAGCTTTTACTAGCCCCGAAAGACAGGAAGATAAGTAGTTGGCCAAACCCCTGCAAGCAACTTATCCACTTTCACAGACCACAATGACTGAAACTGATCCTATATAATAGAACTAGACCAGTGATGGAGAACCTTTTGAGCTCGGTGTGTCAAAATTCAAAGGAAATCTAACTTAACTCGGGTGCTGTGTCACATCTAGGAATATCCATAATTTTGTGATATTTGTAGCTCTAGTAAAAAAGTTATATTTTTGATATATGTATTTGATTAAAAGCAAAAACAAATAATTCTTTACATTAGTGACTTTTGTTGTTGAATTTTGTTTGCTAATATTCAATTGAGAGTTGGTATTTTGTACACTTCAAGAACAAGCAAGCACTACACGCCCAGGTGCCAGGGTGTGTCACCTGTGACACACGTGTCATAGGTTGGCCACCACTGGACTAGACAGTGCTTTGGCTACCTCCACCAGACCACTTTCAACTGAGGACTCCAATTTCATGCAAATCTGAGCAACTTTGTCATGAAAGTGCCTCACAAATTTATCACAGCAAGCCCTTTAACCACCCATGAGGGGTCTGCATTCATCTTTGGTATTTTGCAAATCTTGTTGCTGATCGGTTAAAAATCAACTAAATTCTAAATCTTTTTTCATATTTATTGTCACCAAGCCAAGTGCACTTCCTGTTCTTCATCTTAAAATCTTTTATTTAAAGTGTAAACCTTTTCATTGACATGGCCACTCAATAAAACACTGCAAGCAGATTCTTTGTCCCCGTGAGCTGATGTGAATGTGGTGAGCGGAGTGCCAGACCAGACCTTAGGGGTTTCCACACTTATCTGAGTAGTGTGCTGTGCACTAAGGCTCGTAAACTCTGGGTACAGGAGGACCATAGGCATTTCTGGCCAGGAGGGATGCTCCTCAGCTGCCAGAAATGTGAATGGTCCTCCATGGACTGGGCCACGCTACGAAAGCCTCACTGGACCAATCCACCGCCACAACACTGATTTGTGACGCACCAGCAGGCTGATGTGGGGGAGCGGCGATGTTTTGGGGTGCAAGCCCCACTGCCCCCTGTAAACTAATCCTGGCCAGCCTGCTACAACAGCGCCAGCACGTAGAGACCTGCCCAATGGTGGCCACGTTGTGCCTGCACATGCAGCCGGCAGCCAATCAGCGCAAGCAACACCAATGCACATGAGCTGGATGCCAGGAATTAATCCTGGCAGGCAACTCAGCCGTGCATGCACTCCACGACCACTGTGGACAAAGAGCAAATTACCAGACACTCCAAGAGCAAATTACCAGACGCTCCACATAATTAGTAATCAGTAATTAGCACAGCTCTGGTGAGGGCGGACACATGTCAAGGCCAGCAGTTCTCAACCTTTCTAATGTCGTGACCGCTTAATGCAGTTCATGTTGTGGAGACCCCCAACCATGGGGGTGGAGTAGAAGGGAGGGAGGAGTGGCAGGAGACTCATCACAACCCCTCTGAAAGGGTAAGTTCGACCCCCAAAGGGGTCACGACCCACAAGTTGAGAACCACTGTTCTAGGCTGTAGCAGAGCCGTTCTAGTTCCTGACCAGAGGCCCCAGTGCGAATTGACCTCTTTTCAGGAGGGACTACAACTCACCACAGTGAAGTGCTTAAATCTCAAGAAAGCGAGCTCTTCTGAACTCTAGAAGTGTACCTTCAGCGCTTTCCTGTTTCCTACGATTTCAGCACCAGAACCGAAAGTGAAAGCAATGGAAGTCTTCTAGAGGGAAGAGAGAAGCGCGTGAGTCTACACGAGCAGCCAAATCGGTGCCATAATCCCCATCTGCACCTAAGGAGACAAGGCACACAGTGAGAGGCTACAACCCACTAAACCTCTCTGAGAAATTCCCTTCAGAAGCAGCCTATTCGCCTCTCCTCTTTCCGGAGACCACCGAATGAGAGAGAGAGAGAGAGAGAGAGACCCACGCGCGGAAACCGAAACCAAAAGAGGGAGCGACGACGTGCCTGTCGTTGACCGTTAAAACGGTTAGGCTTCGTGGTTTTACCTCAGCGGACTGACAGTCAGGCTCGCGCGCCACTTCCCTCAAACTTCTTCAAAATAAAAGCAGAGAACAACGGCGCAGGCGCAACCAACCACCGCACTGCCCCGCCGTTGCGCTGTCACCTGTCGGTGCAGCAGCTTCACCGTTCAAAACATCAGAACATCCTCAGCTGAGGCTAGTCATGCCAAAGCGCATGCGCCGCTGCTGGGCGCTTGCAAGGCGTAAGGCGGGTGTTCTTCCTGTGTGGCTGTCCTGAGAGATAGGGGATTTCGTTTGTTTTTCGTTAGGAAGGCTATATTTTATACACCTCAGGTTCCCAACTGAATGCGACCCTATGCGGGTAGATAGACGGAATCCAAAATGGAGGCGTCGCTCTTTCTCCTCTCTATGGGCTGGACCGGCTTCTCGCCCCTCAGATCTTCAACTGGGAACCGTAGGATTATAGGCGTGACAACATTCCGTTCCTCTTGGGGATTGTAGTCGGAGGCTGTTCTGCAGTTCTCCGAGCCGAGCGCCTCCTCCGCATAGGTTTTTCACGCATGCGCTCATGTCGTTATACACACGCGCTCGCGCGCGCCCACCCCTGTGACGAAAGCGGCGCGCGAATTACGAATCTTGGAACTTGGCGCTGCTGCGATCAATGTCACCTTAAACAGGGCGGCGGGGAAAGCGGCGCGGGAAAAGAGCATCAGGGTGAGGGTTAACTAGCTGTCGGTAGAAAATAGTTTTTTTAACCTGCGATCTGGAAGGATATTCTGAATTTTCAGACATAACAATATTAGTACGTTGGCGTGGCTTAAATGCAAACATGATCAAGGCACAAGGATTTGGGGGATCATATCTAATGAGGGAGGCACAAGGATTTGGGGGACTGCATCTCATCCTGGTCTGAGATAAGCTCCTGTCCTCAGGCTTACATTAAGATCTGTATTCCTGAGGCGGAAGTATTATAAGTTACTGTGCTTTAAATCAGTCATGCCATCTGATCATGTGTATGTTTAGGCCTCATTTCTAGTGAGATTTTTCAGGCTTTTTTAAGTAAGCAGGCAAATGTTTAATGCCTGGCTATATTCATAATTCATGCAGATGTTGGCTGTTAAGAGGAGTGAGCAGTTACAAGGCATACTACATATCAGAAAGTTACCATTAACAGCCCTGTCTGCACTGGGCCTTATTTCAGATTATATCCCAGAATAGGGTCCTGCTAGCCACCTACTGGTCTTTTTTGATTTGAATATAGATAACCTGGGGTTTGGGACCTTTAATGCTCAGAAGCTGTGGATTTCTTTAAAAACTCTGGGAACATTGAGCACTCAAAACATTCTCAAAGTTGCTTGGGAATGCACCCATTGAGATTTTCATTTATGAGTTAAAGAAGCATAAAGGACGAAAGTCTTTTATGTAATTCACACCCATATGCTTTTGATTTACTTTTTTAGACTCTTTCTGCACTGGGCCTTATTTTGGATTGTATCCCATCAGACTGTGGCAAGCCCCGCCGCGGTCTTCTTATGTTGAACTTCAATTCGCTGTATTTAGAATTATTTAGTGTTTGTTTTATTTATATCCTTGATTTCCCTTCATCTTGGTAGCTAGGCTTGCCAGAGAGGCAGTCACTGATCCAAGGGCACATATAAAGCTTTCAAGGCCAAGAGGAGATTCAAATCCTGGGATGCCTAGATCCTAGCCCAACCTATAGTCCACTGACTCAAGTGTGCAATCTCATAAACATCATAGGGACCAGATATTAGTAACTGACACTATGCATGTTTAGCTGAAATTGAACTCAGGAAGGATTATTTCAGAGTAACCATGGCTGGAATTGTGCTGTGAGGATGGACTTCTATTTACGCTCACAGAACAAATGGGGTGTGTGTGTGTGTCTGCACTTTGGAATATATCCTAGAATAGGGACTGCTGTCAGCGTGCTAGCACAGGCTACAGGTGAGTCCTGCCATACTCCGTGTTAGCATGCAGACAACAAACTCTGTTCTGAGATATATTCTAGAGTAACGCCAAGCATGGAAAGGGCCAAAAATGACTTTCTATCCAAAAGGCAGAAGGTTTGGTTGTCAGTTGTCTTAGCACTGCCATTTTGATACAGCATCTCAAACCAAATCTTGGCTGATCCTTGAAAAAGTTGACTCTACACTTTTCACCAATATTGTGCTGATCTTAGCTGGGAACAGGGTCTGGGTTCTACGGACCATTGCAGCTGCTTATTGCTGATTTTTTTAAAAAAAGAACTAAATGGACCTTTAATTTTCTATAAAAAAGACCCTGACGGTATAAAGCAGAAACCTAGGACCACTTTGCATAATTACGTATGCCAAGTGTTAATATTCATACTTGCTCACAGCTGCCTTTTAAATATACAGTATGGAAGTAGACCTGTATCACTAAAATGAAAAGGCGATTGGCTAACAAGACTACATATATTAGAATCCATTAGATGGCACTGTGCACATTTTTACAATTAGAAGTATTTCTGTATTTACTAAACATAAAATGACTCAGGATTTGAGTTTATTACTACCCTAAAAAACCTTAAAACAAAAAGTGGGAGAAAATAAGTATTATGTGCCTTTGATCAATAGATGCACCAAGGATATAAGCTCCTCACTAATGATCTGCTGGAGTCTATTTTAATCTCTTTTGCTTTAGTGCATGATGTTTTTGGTTTTACCTGCCTTTGCTATTATTATATTCAACTTATTCATAGTTCTCCTGTCCTTGCTCTCCTTCAGATCCAAACAAATCATTTTCAGTTTTCCTGTGGAATTTGAAACATGGTGCTTCTATTTAAAACTTATTACCATAATAAATGAGTCCTGTTGCAATTGCAAATTAGTGTGTGGTCAGATTTACTCTTTTTAGGGTACCCTTGATCTGTATCCCAAATCTTTGGAAGTACAAGGGATGTCAAGAGATTTTCTTTTTTGCTTGTGGTTCTGATGTTCCTCTGGAAGATGTCCTGTCTTAATCTTTGTTTGCTTCTGTTTGTAATATGGGTTGCAACAGACGTTAGCCTGGAAAGCACTGCATTGAGCCTCCATTAAATGCAGGTCTGCCACACCACCCCATTCATGGAGTGCTAATGGCTGGCCAACCAAAATACTATAAGCACCCACAACTGGGCACTTTTCTGCAGGCTGCAGCAGGAAGCCACCAGTCCCATCACCCTCGCCCATAAAGTCTCAATTTGTGGCCAAGAGGTGCTGCAAATTACCTGGGACAACACAGTATCTTTTTCCCACAGGCCCAGGCAGCCCTGACTAGGGGTGTTCACAAATGTGATTTTCGACATTCGATTCATAAATCGAATATTCAAAAATCCAAATTCATATGAATAAGGAAAAACAAATGTCTGGACATTTGATTCAATATGAATACATTTGCATGTATTCGTACGTTCGTTATCTCTACGGGTACGTACACATCTTATACGTATCCGTACACATTCTGTTTTCATCCCATATGGGTACGTATGGGTACATACGAGATCCATATGTAGCCGTACAGATATGAATGTCCGAATTATTCGTACAAATAACTCACAATATTTGTACTGGTTCAAATTCGGAAATCCAAATGTCCGGACATTGGATTCATGTACAAATTCATCCGAATTCATACAAATAATGATTTTGAATATTCGTGCACATCCCTAGTAATCTTTGCATGCTTCCTTCAGAAGAGGAAAAGAAGCTGTTGCCATCAGGGTCTGGTCAGGGTCTCCCAGTACATCAGTAGGACTGTTACATTGTGTCTCTGCCAGTCCCAACCTAATTCTGATACACAGAAACAAATGGCAGACCCCTGCCCTGGGACTGAATTCCGACATCTCAAAGTAGGGCAGTATTGCTTCACCCAGGTGCTTAGGTGACCATAGAAAGGAGCCCCTAACTCCTTGCTTCCCTTGGCCTTATAGCAGGGTCAAGACCATCACTTCTGCAAACATTTCTTCTCACACTAGAGCAGCTGTTCTCCTGAGGGTGTAACTGGCAGTAGATAGCTGCCATACCTGAGAAGCTTGGCTTGCTAGACTGGTTGGTTCTCCCTGGATCACTGTGCCAGCATACAAATGGTCCCAAACCTCTGCAGGACCTACCATCCAGGAACATTCTGAAATGAGGTAAAAACATTTCCAGGCATCCGTGCGTTCACACACACAAAGCCACAGGTACCATAAATATCCCTCCCCCTTGAAAGCATGTATTTTAAGAAATAAGGTCTTTAATACTGTACAACTGGCCAGGGTTGAGGAGCACCTAACCCTCTCAACATTCTACACAACAGGTAGACTTCTTGTTCAGTACCATATTCCAGAGCCTTGTTCTTCTTGTGGAAAGAAGCACAAACAGAGGTCAAGCCGAAGATAGATGGAGCAAGGAATTGGCAGAGTCATAGTCTTTCAAACACCCCAGACCAGGCTGGGCTTTGTATGTAATTTCCTTTACATAGGCTCCACAAGTCTGAAGCAACCAGTATCACTATATTAGGATTGATATAATATGACTTCTAGGGCACTTTGGGGTCACAGAACACTTGCTGGATGGGCAAGACAAGTTGGAAGGCTGAGTTTAATCTGTGCCAAGTTAGGACTGAAATCAAAGCAAGGTTCCTACCTGGAACATTTTTACGTTGCTGCTTCTTTTTTGCTATCAATCTACAAGCTGCTGCTACGCTAGGCATCACCCCTATTAGTACAAGAGTGATACCTGCAGTTGGTTGGGACTGTTTTCTACACAGTTGTCCAACCAGGAGGTTAATATTATGCTATTACCTGTTTTGTGGTACATTAGGCCAATGTGGACTTCAATATTATTCCAAATTCTCAGAAGCAGAACTTTTGAATGTCTATTTGTAGACCCAAATCCTGCAACTCAAAGCAATCTTGTAGCAAAGCATTTTTAGCCAAACTCTATTGTTACTTTTATTGTTTTTTCTCTCTCTCTCTCCAAAGTTGTGATGGTAACAAAGATTCTTTTTCAGTTTCCGAAGGAAATCTGATTTATTTTAACCAGCCGTATCCCAATCCTAGATCAATCTTGCAGACCGCAATGTCTCATCAATTACAATATTTTGTACACAAATAAAAACTCTGCAGCTTTAGAAGTAAATTCTCTTAGCTTAGCTCCTAGAAGAGGAAGAAGATATAATTTATTGTCATTATTGAAGACAAAACCTCAAAGAGATTTTGGTCTGGGCCATGGCAAAGAAGAAAGAAATACCCCTAAACTAAGCTACTAATAAAAAAGCTTTTATATGAGGGTGAGAAGAGGTCAAGTGAAAAAAATAGCAACGGAAAGGGTAGCTCATCAAAGGCAAATGGTGTCAGGAAATGGAAAATGCCAGAAAAGAAAAATGGAAATAGAAGGGACTGTTGCCAGGGAAGGACTGAACCAAAGAAACGAGAGGTGTGTTATTTGGCAGGGAGTAAATTCTATTAAATATAAGTAGAGCATATTTATGAGTCAACACGTATAGAATTATTTTATTAACACTCATCAGTTGCTGAAAGCTAGTTCATACACTGCATTTTTAATTTTGCATTCTATAATATGATATGTACAAATTGTAAATTTATTACCATTTCAAATTTAAATCAGAAAAAAAAAGATATGATAAGGAATTATTTATTATATGGATCTATGACCTGCTCTTCACCCAATGGGCTAAGGACATGTAACAGAAGAGAAAATAAAAGCAGATTAAAAAACAGGCTGTGAGTTAACTTAATAAAACCATTATGCCAAAAAGTTTTCAAGACAACAATGCAAACCTTAATGCAGCATATCAGGAAAGAGAAAGGATCTCTTAACAGAGCCAGATGCCCTTTTAGATAAGATTTTGAGGGCAAATGGTAATGTCAGCATTCATATTTTCTCTTTAGCTAGATGACCTCAACATGAAGCTTGCTAAGAAAATGCAGAGGTGGTTTGATGGGTCTCCAGAATAAGGCAGTAACTTTCTGAGTTCCCAGGTAGCAATGGCTCTTAAGTGCTTGCTATGCACTGCTGCATCCAAAAGCTGCTCAGGCCTTAGGACTAAGACAGGTACTGCTGCCACCACCAAAAGAGGCTTCTGAAGAAAGAGAAGGAGAAGAGTTGGGGCCTATTCGCACTTGGCCTTTTTTCTGGACTATATCTCAGGATAGGGGTCTGTGGTCCACATGCTAATGCAGACTCTGGCAGACCTCACTTTGGGCCTACTGAAGCCTGCGCTAGCATATGGACAGCAAGTCCCTATTTCAGGATATATTCCAGAATAAAGCCAAGTGTGAATAGGCTCTTGGTTTTTATACCCCGCTTTTCTCACCTATTCAAAGAGACATCAGTGCAACAGCTGGGTTTTGAATGGCCCTAAGAATGGGTCAGCTTGGGTGCTCAAAACATGCCCAGACCCTTGTTCCTATAAAGGAACAGACTAATTGGCCCCTCATGGAAACTATGAATGTAGAGATCTTGGGCAACTAAGCAGTGGGGGTTTCCATATTCCTAAGTCAAAGGGGAACTGGCAAAGGGGAATTTGGAATTCCACTTGTAGTCTTCTTGACTTAAACTGAAAAGGGATTTTCATAGCAGTGTGCTTTTCAGTTTTTACTTAGAAATGCCCTTTATCCACATATTTACATGTGTACTCAGATGTTACTGTCACTCTGTGCAGAATTCGTAGCTATGTATGCACATAAAATAGCATCCTTTAGAATGCTTTCCCTATGCTCTTGCTTGCTTACCTTTGGGTTTTGTTACCTGGAGTTTACTTTCAAACATGTTGAAGTTGATCTTTGCAGTTTACGTTCTTGTACTGCGTGACTGAGACAATGGGAGTGACTCATTTGTGGCAGATCCTGGACCCCGTGAAGCAACACGTTCCCTTGCACAGCCTTAAAGGAAAGACACTGGCTGTCGATTTAAGCCTTTGGGTGTGTGAAGCACAAACAGTTAAGAAAATGGTTGGAATAGTCACAAAACCTCACCTGCGGTAGGTACGGTGGTTAAAGTTTACATAAGCATATAATTTATCTGTCACAGGTTGCTTATTTGGGGAGTCCTAAGAATAAAGATGTAACTTAAATACTTTCCTGCATCATTGAAAGAAAGCTAAGATGGTACAAATAAAGTTCTGCTCTTCATACTGCCCTCTGTACGAATTCTGTTGCATAATCAAAGATTGATCTTGGACAGGAATGCCACTTCTGTCTGCTGTCCAAGCAGATTACAGATTTAATTGATCTTCTGAAAATATCATTTTAGATTCTTGGCATGAAAGGAGAGTTAAGAAAGCACCCTGTACAATTTTATTAAAAATATGAGATTCAAATATGCCATTGCTGGCAAATACAATCCGTTCTCTTAAAATCTGGGGTTTTTAAAAATTTGTTCAGATGCAGGATTTAAAATACATTTCAAGGGAATTAAGTTTTGTGAGAAAAATTATCAGTCCTTTATTGTTGCTAGTAAATATGGAATTATTTCTAAACCCCTATGGAACATTTCTGAAGGGCAGTACAGAAGTATTTTCAATAATAAGGTATGAATGAGTGTCTTTATTGGTGGAATTATATTTCTTTTCTTTGCATGCAGAAGGTCCTAAATACAACCCTTAATATTGCTCTAGATTAGACGATAATGGTAAAGCATATAGATGTGTTCACAGATTCACCAAGAGCCAAGCTCAACTCAAGGGCATCTTTAATTTTACTTAGTTGTTATACACAGAGACAAAAAAGTCCTTCAGCTGTGGGTGAAGAAGAGTCAGGAACAGATGGCCCACGCACCCAAATCTGAGTCTTTCCAATGCTTCAATTTTATATTTCCATGTAAAGCGGTTGCTTTATTTATAAGGATGTGCTCTCATGCTTTTATGAGATCAAATAGAGTTTTGGAGAACTTGAAGAACCAGAATAAGTATCTGTTTTTCTTATGTTCATTTTCTACCCTTTGAGTCCTAAAACATTTGGCCAACTTTATAGTGAGAAATAATAATATGCCTTCTTACACAAAGATCTGAATTCTCTTATTATTGCAGGAATCTTTTTTTCCGAGTCTCTTCCCTAACATTAATGGGGATCTACCTGGTATTTGTCATGGAGGGAGAACCCCCAAAGCTGAAAGCAACTACAGTGCAGAAAAGGATAGATGCTCGCTTTGGACCATCTGAGAAACCTAGGTCTAAAAGAATAAAGAGATCACGCTTTAAATGTTTATTGAAAGAGGCAAGTATGCACGCTTGGCCACCCATCTAATTTTATGCAATACAAGATCCAGGTACTATTTATTTAGAACTGCTACAATTTCAACAGTCACTGCATTTCATGATGTCCTTATACCAAGGTTTGTAGTCCACATGGCCTAATCAAAACTGCTTTTGTTTTTGTTTTGTTTTTTAAATACTAATGAATAAGCTGAGACAATTCCTCAAAACTGAAAAGATGGGTGCCTCTAGACAGGATGATAGCTTTGCAGTCTCCTCTTGTCTGACAGACAGGATCAGGGACTGTACAGCTGCTTCCTGTGTAACAGATGCTCAATTGCCTGCAGTAACAGTGCAGCTTTCCCTGGAAGCTGCAAAATAAAAAGTTCTGATTAATATGCAGCTCTTTTACTTCAGAGGTCGAATGCTGCATTCTGATGTTCCCATGCAGCTTTCAATTGTGTCCGGAGGCACCCAAGGTCTTTAGAATTATGTCTGTGTGTATGCATGCCACTGCAGGTGCACACACAGGTGTATATATCATAATATGCTGGAGGTGATAGGCAGCAGAGTGTTGTATACTTTTGTGTGTGTGTGCATGTGTTGCTTAAAGCAGAATGTTCTTTGCTTGTTATTTCTAGCTTATAATATATCTCAGCAGCTTTTTTAACTCAGCTGAATTGTGCCAGTCATTTCAGTTTCTAAACTGAGTTATATTTTCTTCCTTGCAATGTTTTGAATGAGTGTTGTATTTGTCAAGTTGCGTCTACGAATATGTCACCAATTTTCATAGACTAATGAAGAGTGTTCCAGGGTCCTCTTCAGGACCTCTTTCTTCCCCATCTGGTTTACGACATCTATATACAGTAACTTATTAAAAAGGTGTTTCAGCCAGTCTAGCAGGTGCTAAACCAGACCACAAAGGTGTGCGAACATGGCAGATGCCTTTGTGTTCCACTTAGCAGGGGGCCCATCTTGAAGGCACACCAAAGTGTGCCACACAAAATGGATCACACTTTCGTTTGTAGGCCTCAAAAATATTGGAAGCTGGCTCTGAGGCTCATGCAAGTTTTAGGGACAGCATGGCACCTGTCCCAGAAGAGTTGTTCAAATGTGAACAGCATTGATCCAGGACCTGTGAGCCCATTCAGCTGATGGACAACTCCAGCTGTTCTGGTCCCACTAGAACAGTCCATCCAAGTACTAAAATGCCCTTAGTCAACAATTCATTTATTCAGTTTTGTAATGGATCTGACAACATTCATCACAAAGTTCACTAAGCATTGTTATTAAATTTCTAGTGAAACAAACCTTGTTAAGGAAAACCTTGCACAAGAAAATGATTACTCTTGCATTGTGACCATTTGAGGACATGCATGTAATTTAAAAGTTAAGTGATTTACACCTATTGCCCCTTTTCTTTCTTCTTTCTTTCTTTTTTAGTGCCTTGAAATGTTGGACTGCTTAGGAGTCCCATGGGTTCAAGCAGCTGGTGAAGCAGAGGCCACTTGTGCCTACCTGAATGCTAATGGCTATGTAGATGGCTGTATCACCAATGATGGGGATGCATTCCTTTATGGTGCTCAAACAGTGTACCGGAATTTTACCATGAATGCAAAGGTCAGGTAATATATTGGAGACATGTTTACATATCTTGTGTTTTGAAAACCTGTTAAGGTGCTGGAATGGATCTTTCTGCTGTTTCTTTTTATAGAGGGCAAGCAGGCCCACCTGCAGAAGTTATGGGAAGGGAGAGATTTATGCATTTTCTTAAGTTTATATCCCACTTTTTTGCTACCATATAACTTAAGCTTTCATATTTCTTCCATTTTTTAAGTCCTGTCTGTTCTGTTACATAGCATTATAGGAAATCCTGGTCCAGAGATATGTGAAAAGACACTAGACTATTAAAAAAAACCCTAGCATTATAATTTAGGAGTGTGTAATGCTAAGCTCCAAGACAGGGGTGAGTGTTTGCCTGCTCTTATCTGGTGTAAGAGTAGGCATGACATGATCTGATGGCATCATTGCAAACTATGGTATGCTATGATGTCCCTTTGCCATGGCTTTCCATCCTCCAGATAGCATTCTCCATCACCAGCAGTAGCAGCGGAGCATAAGAGTGAAGTAAAAAGATGCTGTTAATTCAGAATCTTTTTACTTAACTAGAAAGCTCTGCTGCTGCATTGAAAAAACTGCACATGGGCAGCATGCCTGGAGCTACCCTATTGTACCCTATGCCTTCTGAACATCTGCATTAATGTAGGTAAGAACACAAGAGGAACCTGCTGAATCAGGCCACAGGCCATCTAGTCTCACACAGTGGCCCATCAATTGCTTCCGAGCATACTCTCGATCCCCTGTAGATGAAAGTTAGAGGCATCCTTGTCTGTCTCTCCCACATGGAGGCAGGCACTAGGCGTCTGCTCTAGTAACCGCTGATACACTTGTTGGCTGTGAATTTGTCCAACCCTTTCTTAAAGTACTCCTTTGCACTCTCAAAAGCTCCATACAGAGAATGCTAGCACATGAAAACATCAAACTCTGGTGAATATGCAAGGCTGTTTCAGATAATTTTAAGAAGAACCATAGGTAGTGCAAACCGTCCATTTGTTGCCTATAATTCCTACCTGGTGGTCAGCAAACCTTACTTTCCGAAGTTATCCTGCCCCCACCCCATAATTATTAGTGCTGTTGGAGACATGATTTTTTATGCTGGTATTATCAGAGAGCATATTCACAATGTTCATTAACAGCTTGGTTAGCATGTTCAGACACTTTTGAGATAAGGTGATTCTAAAGATTATGAAATTCCATGGAGTATTATTTATTCTTTACAGGATCCGCACGTTGACTGCTATACAATGTCAGCAATTGAGGAGAAACTAGGTTGCAGCAGGGAATCTTTGATTGGATTAGCAATTCTACTTGGCTGTGATTATCTTCCTAAGGTAACAAAAATATAACAGCTTTTATGTCAACTGCTAATTTGCTTGTGACAGTTGCTAACTTCCTCACACGTGAAATGCATTTATTATAACAGCACAAAATGCCATTTGTCAGTTTTGAAAGTAATTCTTCCATGTTAGTATTACTGTATTTGAACTCTGCACTCATGCTTCTTCAGAGCCTTGATCCTATGATCTTTCATTTCAAACTACCGTAAGTTCGTCTTAAATTACTATACCTTATATTCAAGTAGTTTGGTGCATAGGAAAGAGATGGTGCACCCTGAGCTTTACAACTTATCTTTTATTTCATATTAAAGGGAGAAAAATGGAGTTACATTTGTAGATTACTGTGAATTCAGGGTGTGCACGAATGCAATTTTCGGGATTTGATTCAATTTGAATCAAATATCCAAAAATTCAAATCAATTTGTATGTTTAAAATTCGAATGTATTCACATTGGATTTGATTCAAACGCATTCAAATCTATTTGTGCAAATTTTCTATCCATATTTGCAAATACGATTGCCAACAACATTCATATGTGCCTGTACAAATCCATACGCTTCCAGTATTTATCCTGTATACATCCTGGTTTTGTCCCGTACAGATCCGTACAAATGCATACGGATGCAGGAAAGATGTGTACGGATAAGTACAGATCGTATACGCATCTGTACACATACAAATGTCTGAATAATTTGTACAAATGATTCAAAAATGTGAAATTCGTTCAAATGTTTAAATACAAATTTATAGGCAAATGTGAACGAATCTGATTGAATTTCGAATGTTTCGAATATTCATGCACGTTGCTACTGTGAATACAAGGACTTCTCTTCATGGAAGGGACTTAAATCCAGAAGAGCCTTCCTCTAAACAGAAGAAGGGAGAAGGAGGGAGAAGGAGAAGAAGAATAGTTAGATTTTCTACGCTGCTTTTCGCACCCATTTAAGGGGACTCAAAGTGGCTGACAAACCTTGTGAGGTAGGCGGGGCTGTAAGAGCTCAGAAGAGAGCTGTGACTAGCCCAAGGCCACCCAGCTGGCTTCATGGGGGAGTGCGGAATCGAACCCGGTATTCCCAGATAAGAGTCCGGCTCCCTAACCACTTGACCAAACTTGCTCAAACTGGTTTAGAAGGGTGGAAGTTCAACCTTTTCATAGTCCAGTTTGAGCTTCAACTGAACTAACTCTGTTTTGGGTTGATGGCTGAGCCAATTTGGGTCAGTTTGATCATAGGGAATTGAGGGGGAGGACCACAAGCACCAATACTCCACTTTGTTCTCTGCAAAGACCATGGGCAGCCATAAATGGAAAGGGTGGTGGGGCCTACTGGGTCATTACTATTACCTAACGCCTAAAAGACAGGGCAACTGCTGAATTTTAAGGAAATTTTGGAAATTTGACAACATGCTAACAATGGCCATTTATCTTTGTTAGTTTGCTTAACAGGAGAAGTGGCTGTCACCTAGAAATGAGTATTAGTTCGCACCAATAAGTACCAGGTGACAGTCAGGTTTTGCCCACTTTTCCAGCTAACATAGACCCTCATAGAAACACTATAGTTTTCTTTTCACTACTCACAGCAAGACAGGTGAGGGGATCTTAGCAACAAAGAACCCCCCCACACACACACACACACATTCTATGTTGGTTCATTGCAAACCTAAGGAAAAGCTGGCTATCATGCATGCAGCCAATTTCTCCCAACGGACTCATAAATCTATGGTCAATTTATGACTCATCCAAACTGGTAGTGGCCAAACCAGGAACAGTTTGGTTTCAATGCTGCCTAAACTAGGGACATTTTGGGCCTCAGCAAACCAGAAAAACAAGGTTAGGGTTAGGTTCCAAGCTGCTAACCAAGCGTGTTTTTCCACTTAGCACTAAAGGACCCATTAAGGGTCCTTAGTGGGTCCCTAAAGGGTACTCAAGTGCTATGTGGAAAAACACCCCAAGGGCTCATGCATATTCCTAGTAGAAATCCCTGGTGATGCCCCTGTATTTCACATGCCTGTACTGTTTCTGAAGAGACTCTCCAGCAGTTTAGAGTAACTTTTCACATGGCTGTAAGCAGAAGTAATAACCAGTAAAAACTGTCTCCTCATCTTTATTTCAGAAGAGTATTCCATCAATAGTGTTCAATGCATGGGAGCTCTGTATTGAAACCACAGTTCCCTAATGGAATACTCTGGAAAGCAAAAAAAGCTTTAATTGCTGATGTGTATAGCTATAGATGCAACCTGTTAGTGCTTAGCTCCTAAATGTATTTATTTGCATGTCCTATTGAGATCAGCGGTCTATTTGGCTTAGTACAGCTTGTTTTTAATAGGCTTAAATGAGTCATATTTTATTTGCAAATAAGAAATGCATTGAGTAAAGTAAAAGGACATTCTCTCTTGAGAACAAAACTTACGTCAATACATTAAATTAGGTCATAGATTCAACTAAGCCTAACCTGGCAGGTCACATTGACTCAGCTACACATGATTTTGTTATTCACTTAATAGTTCTTTTCCTTGTGTATCTGGAATTACCAACCCAGCTTAATATTGATTTTCTTATCCGTAGCACTATTATTCTGCATCTTCACTCATGCACACAAATAAGTATACTTTTTTATGAGTGTCAGACTCCTGATTCGGTTTTATACTCTTGAGTTCTGGCTAAACTGTACTGTGAGGACACTGTGTTTTGGTTTCCAATCTGACTGTAATTGCGGTGTTGGCATGATGAGTCTTGCTGCAATATCCTTATTGTCTCTAGGCACTTGTATTTGTTTAGCTGATACAGCTGTCTGAATAAAATCTTCCAGAGTTTTGCTGCAAGCTTTCCATTTGAAACCAACTGCTTACCCTTCCTTTCATTTCAATTAGGGTTAGGTTTTTTCAGTTGCAAAGCTTAGGTTCACTTGGAAGATCTGGGGTACCTGTAACAAATCTACTAACTTTGCTTCCCTAGAAACAGGGGGCAAAGTAATCCTGTATTCTTCCTTTTCCCAGTGCTTTGTAAATTGCAGTTGCCTAGAACTTACTGGTAAGTTTACAAGGGTTGCGTCCAGAGAGGAGGTATACTTTTCAAGGGCTGGGGGGCAGATGTCACAAGGCCAGACAACTTTTAGACTGCTTCACAGACCAACACTGTACAGCAAAAAACCCTACAATTTGTTTGTATTTTCCCCACCCTGTAGCCAAGGGCAGGTTAAAACATTTAATGAACACATTAAAACCAATTACAAACATATTAAAATCACGACAGTCTCTGAATGTGGAGAGGAAAAGGCTGCTCCTTTACTTAGCCAAAGACCAGGGTAAAGAGGTGCGTCTTCACAGCTGGTCTAAACATACAGAGTGAAGGTGCCTAATGCACCTCAGGAGGGAGACTATTCCACAGCCTGGGAGCCACCATTGAGAAGGTCCTATCTCGGGTGCCCACCCTTTTTGCTGCTGTGAGTGCCAGTACAACCAGGAGGGCCACCCCTCCAGATCTTAGGGCACGGGCAGGTCAATATGGAAGAAGACGTTCCCTTAGATATCTGAGTATTGGCTGCAGATCTTCCCTTTTCCTAGGTGTTTTAGTTCACCCTTACTCAGTAAACAGCAGGTCTCTCAGAGAAAGGAGCCAACTACATGGTCAGAAGAGCCCTGTCTGCTGCTTCAGAGGATTGTAAGAACATGGGGATGGTCCATTCTCCGTGCAAACTTAAAAAAAAAAAGTCTGGAGGCACCCCTAGTCACAGAAATGACTGATTTCTTTGGTCACCAGTTCTGATTATGACTCCAGATACAGTCAGTCATTCCTTTTTTGTGTGTCTAGTACCTGCACCATTCTACAAAGCCACATCAGATTTCTGGGACAATCTAACCATTCTGGTGCCAGAATTCATTCTATAACTTGATCGTTTCTGTGTGCTGCCCTGGCTAATGCTCATAGATATAAAGTTTCAGGGCCTGGTGTTTCTGTGTACGTTTATTAAGTTTAGATTAAATCAGTAAGACCAACAAGTGACCCAATTTGGAAAGAGTTAGGAAATTTTACAGGTTCCTGAGGGACATGCATCTTCTTCATTCTCACCAACATGGCACTGGGACTGCAAATATAAAATAGATATCAGAAAGACCCTTTCCCTTTTGTTCATATGTATCCAGGTACATTTGATTTAATAATCCATATGAAAAGCACCATGGAAGAGAATTCATGATATTGCTCTAATATCCCATCTGTATTAATCCAGAATATTACATCAGACTTTTGTTTGTTTGTTTTGGGATCTCAAAGGGAGTTCCTGGAGTTGGAAAAGAACAAGCTTTAAAGCTGATTAGGACTTTGAGAGGACAGAGTTTACTGCAAAGGTACCTTTTTTCAGTTTTGTCTCACAAGCTTCAACCTAACCAATGGTGAAGGATGATATGAATTGCAGTCCAGAAACATTTGAGCTGTCTCAGTTAGGCAACTATTGATATACCCAACAGTCTACCAGTAAGTCAGAGGCCCAGTCTACCAGAAGAGCACAGTAGTTCCTTGAAGGTTGAATCACAAGGCAGTTTCTGGAGGTGCATGTTTTACCAACTGTGTACCACCAAAGCCATGCTGTAAAAATTTCATCGTACAAGGGAAGTCACATTTTACCAAATGTGTTATATAAACCATGTTATACAAGTTCAAAGCAATACAAGATAAGCAGTGCCAAAAACAATTACAGTATTGGCTTTATCACTTGATTAGACAATGTCATGCGTGTTATATAGTAATCTTCTTAATATTATTTTAGATTTGACCACTGGAAAGAGCATGTTCAATATGGGGATACCTCAGGTGTACCAGCCAAAACTATGCCTCACTGTTTGGTGTGTCATCACCCAGGTGAGTGATGTTTTATCTTGGCCCCTGTGCCTCACAGATGCCTCCCTTGAAGTTATTTTTGAATGGTCATATAGGTGGAAAGAAGCCTGCACATCAGTTAATGGTCGAGGATTAATAGCTCAGTGGTAGAGCAAACTCAAAGGGGAGCAGAGGGTTTCTGCTTAAATCCCCAATCTCTCCATGGAAGTAGGCAATGGGAAACCACTTCTATAAACTTCATAGAGGTCACCAGGAGTCGACCAGGAATTAGCCATGACTTAGTGGTACCCAACAACAAAATGGAATCATAGATCAACAAGAAAAAAAACAGTTTCCCAGAATTTTCTTATTCTGTTGCTTATTATCAGAGACTCTGGGAACAACAGAAAGAGACAGAGGTGGACCTAACGAGAGCCTTTGGAACTGTAGCCAGCCTTAAACAGGAACACTTATAAAGACTGAAAAAGCTTAATATTCTGCCTACTCTCTCCTCTCCTTTATTCCTATAAAGGTATGGAGAAAAATTTGGACTCCTTTAAACTACCAAAAAAAACAGCATCCATCACTTGGGCACTTCAGACAAAGGCCGTGCCTTCTAAGCAGAAAAAGCTGGCATCATTTGCAAATCGTAGAGCCTTATTTACACAAGCAGAGTCAAGAGGTAACAAACATTTGCAGATCGTTTATCTAAGAGGGTTTACAGTGTTTCCTTATCTAGCACTAAGCAGGCCTTTGTCTTCATCCCACCACACCATTTATTTATTTATTTATTTATTTATTTATTTATTTATTTATTTATTTATTTATTTATTTATTTATTTATTTTACATTTTTTATCCTGCGCTTTACCTGAAGGTCCCGGGCAGGTAACAACATCTAAAACATTATTAAAACAACAACAGTATGTATTAAACCAGTAACAGCTGCAAGTGGGAAGGGAAAATGTATCCTCATTTAACCAAAGACAAGGGCAAAGAGGAGCGTTTTCACTGCCTTCCTAAATGTGTACAGTGAAGGTGACAGATGCACCTCAAGGGGGAGACGATTCCATAGCCTAGGGGCCATCACTGAAAAGACCCTCTCGCAGGTGCCCACCCCTTTTGCTGCTGAGGGTGGTCGGATGACCAGGAGAACCTCCTGTCCAGATCTTAAGGTACTATTGTCCAGGGTCAAGTCCAGTGTTTCTGTGTGTTTGGTATGGTCTGGTGCGATGGGGGCATTCTTGGAAATCGTGCATGACTCTGATAAGTGCTTGACAATCAGAAGAGCAAGTTGCAGACCTTACTTTGGAGGAAAGGGTTATTTCTACTCATGAGTAGGGCTGGGATTATCACAGATGAGCAGATAGCTGGGGCAAGCAATGGTTAAAGGCTCTACTGTACAGAAAGACTGTCAGAGGGTCGATAGTCCTTTCCAGAAGCCAGCAGAACCCTTTCAGCATCAGAATCTACCGATTCCACTCCCTTAGTGGTACTTACGTGTTTGTTTTTAAAATGAATAAGGAGCATTTAAGGTGACTGAACTCCTGAGTGGGTTTCTATAATTCAAAATAAAAACCCCAAAAGCAAAGCGTTGATACCCATGGAAAGAAAAAGCAATAAAGTAGGCTATAATAAAATGCTCTAAAACAAATCTATAACCCGCCATACCCTTAAAATCCACCAGACATTTAGAAAAACTGTCAGATTCTTTTATCTTCCTGGGTTGGCATTTCCCTGTACTTTGCTAGGTAATCAGTCATGACTGACAAGGCAATGACAACCTTGTTCACTGCCTCAGGAAAAGGTCAAGCTGTGGTTTACCTTGAACCAGGAAAAGTGGGCAGGAATCACCATGTGCAAAAGAAAGATGAAGGCCCCTTCTGGACAGAGATGGTTTGACCACAGTTATCCATACCCTGGTAACTTCCAGACTGGACTACTGTAATGCACTCTACATGGGGCTGCCCTTGAAGACAGTTTGGAAGCTGCAGCTGGTGCAGAATACTGCTGCTAGACTGCTTATTGGAACAGCTGGTTGGACACACATCATGCCAGTCTTAAAAGATCTGCACTGGCTGCCAATTTGCTACCAAGTCCAATTCAAGGTACTGACTTTAACCTATAAGGCGCTAAATGACTTGGGCCCCAAATATCTAAAGGAATGCATTCTCCCATATTGACCTGCCCGTGCCATAAGATCTAGAGGGGAAGCCCTTCTGGTTGTCCCACCACCCTAAGTAGCAAAAGGAGTGGGCACCCAGGATAGGGCCTTTTCAGTGGTGGCTCCCAGACTGTGGAATAGTCTCCCTCCTGAGGTGCGTCAGGCATCTTCACTTTATGGTCTTTGGCTAAACAAGGAAATGGTTCTCCTCCCCACATTCAGGCACCGTCATAGTTTGATGCTCATTTTGTATGCTCACGAAAGGAGTGTTTTCATAGGCACAACTTCCTCTCCATTAGAAGAGTGACAAAGTGGAATCCAAGCATGTAGGTTAACTTTGGCCATTTGTGAAATTACACGTATGTGTTTATGAACTTGATGGAACAATTCTTCCTTAAAAGGCACATATAAACAGTAGTTTTCATTCTGTTTTCTCATAGGAGATTATAAAGACCACGGGCACTTTGGATGTCGTTTCTGTGGCAGTCTGGGGTCCTGTGAACCCCAAGTTGCTGGTTACCTTTGTCCTTGTGAATGGCATTCCTTGGAGCAAGACCGGAAAACCAGCATAATAGAAGAGAACATAAGAAAGTAAGAGTATCACCTGAATTGCTTAGGACAAAATGTGCGAGTTTTACTTCTTGATGTTACAGTCCCATGTAAGCATTCTGCAGCTTAGCAGACACTCAGGCTGTGTTCAGACTTAACAAAGAGGCACCTCAGAGACAGTAATGTGTGGCGCTCACATCCCAGGCCTTCTCTAGTCCACCTTTTCTAGTACAAAATGTTCAGGAGAGGGGGAAGGGCAGTCTGGTGAACGAACTGTCCAACTTTGAAGCCTTCTCTAAGCCACCTCAGAGGTGCTTCTTTTTCTGTGTCTGATCACAGCCTCATTCCAGAACTTTCTAAAGCTGGACCAGGTCTGTCCCCCTACCCCCACCCAGTATGCAAGGGCAAGCTGGCACAGACAATCCTGTTTTGCTCACCCCTTTTTGACTGCCTCAGCAGCAAGATCATAAAAGAACTTACTCTTTGCTGGCATTATGTTTATCTTGTCTAAGCAAGTAAAAAAAGACTATCGATCTACTTTTTTGCCTCCTGTACATTTTCTTTTATTTCTTTTCGCAGCACTCATATTTCTAAACTGTTTCTAATGAATGTGTTTTACTTGCAGAAAAGCTAAAGCATGCAAAGGCTTTCCATTTCCTGAGGTAATCAAGGAGGGGGGAGGGAGAAAGTTAGATAAAATTATTATAATGTTCTCTAGTAGGGCTGCTCCTCAATACAGCTCAGAAGCTGTAGCTGCTAATCAGAACGGCTGACTGGACACACATCCTGCCAGTATTAAATGAGCTAGACTGGTTTCCAGTTTGCGACTGAACCTGATTCAGTGATATGGGTTTCAAATATCTAAAGGAACACCTTTTTCCATATCAATCTGCCCATGCCTTAAGACCTGCAGAAGAGGTCCTGCTGGTTGTACCACCACCCTCAGGAGCAAAAGGGGTAGGGCCTCCTCAGTGATGGCACCCAGATTATGGAATGGTCTCCCCGCTGAGAGGCACCTTCACTTCACATGTTGAGGAGAATAGTAAAGCTTTTCCTCTCCACTTTCAGGCACTGTTATTGTTTTAGTCCAATCATTTTACACTTTATTTTTATTGCTGTAGGGTGGGATGAAAGTTTAAATAAATGTATAATGCAAATAATTTCCCCGTTTAATTTTATCTTTTTTCATCAAGGTTATCCAAGAATATCGTATCATCAAAGACAAACCGATGAAGCTAAATGAATACCAGAGGCCACATTTATTGTCCTTTCAGGTACAGAATTTAACACCATATTTTACTGCTGTATTTCTAAGGCTGTGTTCAAACATAACAAAAGGGGTGCCTCAGATCTGCCTCAGAGAGACAGTGTGTGGCCCTGTGTTCCCAAGCCTTCTTTAATAAACCTTTTATAGCATAGGATGTTCAGTAAAGGGGGGGGGAGGGCCATGGGGCCATGGGATGGCACAAAGTGTGTATGAGGCACATAATCCAGCCAAAAAAAAAATCCAGCAAAGCACAAAAAGTGTTTGTTTTTTAATTAAAATTTGGAAAATTCACATGTCTTAAACCCACCTTCGCTAACAGAGATTTGCTTCCAAGAAAATGGACTGGACCAAAGAGTATGCTTGTGAGAAACTATGTGCTCTTCTGACACACTATGACATGAACAGAAGGAAGTCTGGCTATATCAGTCCACAACAAATGCAGGCATTAAGGTAATATTACTTAACAAAGTTGCTATTTGTGTGCACCCACATATTGCCTACATTCAAATAGCCAGGAAAAATGGGAATTTATTGTAACTTTCTGGAGCTGCAAATGGTGGGTTATTTTTGCTTGTTTTTTGCTTTTCCCTCACTTTAACCTTCAACTATGCATCATCTTTCATAATTTTTAGTAATTTATAACCCTCTGTTAAGTCTGCAGTCATCTGCCCAGAACGGAAGCTCACGTAAGTAAAACAATTTTCTGTTCTGTCAGCGTTCAGAACCAGCATGTCTATGGCAGGCCCCTGCTCTAGAATATAATCTGGAATAAGGCCCAGGGCACAAAGGGTCTCACAAAACAGACGGGACCATGTGGATTAAACGCGATCAGCATCTAGAATGTCTGGCTAGCAACTGTGTTTATTAACTCCTGAGGTTTATCTGGAAAAAGCCTTCCTATCTACTCCATATAAGGGAACAACTATAAGCATAGAATCATAGAATGGTAGAGTTGGAGGGGACCTCCTGGGTCATCGAGTCCAACCCCCTGCTCAAGGCAGGATCTCCTAAACCATCTCAGACAGATGGCCGTCCAGTCTCTGCTTGAAGACCTCCATCGAAGGGGAACCAACCACCTCCCGTGGCAGCCTGTTCCACTGGTTGATCACTCTTACTGTTAGAAATTTTTTCCTAACATCTAAACTAAATCTTTTCCCCTGCAGCCTGGCAATTCTTTGAGACAAAGATAAGTTCATAGTACAGAACTATACCTTATAAACATGAAAAAATACTAGTAACAACATCAATGTGTTTAAACATTGTCACTTTCACATCCAGGGACAGCATGCCAGCATGTGATAACTACTTGATAGTGATAATCTTTGCCATGGCTTCGACACATGCATGAAAAATATGGTCTGACTTATTAAGAGATGAAAAGCCTGTGAGGAAGGCTTCAGTCGCCACACTCATACACACACACAAAAAAACCCCTTGAATAGTTCTTCCTGGAATGCATAGGAGGAGGAGTGCTGACCATGAGTTGGTAATGCAAAATTCTGACAAGTCACTACAATCTTTTAATCTTTGTTCCACAGGATAGTCAGAACACGGGTTAAAAATGGAATTCCTTGTTTTGAAATAGAATGGATAAAGCCAGGTTGGTGCTATTCATTCCTGCATTTTGTGACAATCTTGTACTGTACATTGAAGTTTAAATTCTATGCTGTCCATCTGAGTTATGCAGCATAAGTCTAAAGGAGCCATAAGTGGAGTACGTGTCTGGCTACTCCTATAGTTAGGTGATTCCAGATTTAATGGTCTTACGAGACTCCTTCCTTTTCTTTCCACCATGGTATGATAAACCAGCTCTGCTCTATTTAGAGATGCTCTCATTCTGCTCCTTAAGGCCCTGAATTTCCCCCTACTGTGCAGTCATGGAGAAGGCCTGAGCTCTACAAAACCCAAATCCTCTTATTTTCCTGATAAGATTCAAAAGAGGCATAAAACAGTTAGGCCTAGTGCATAGATTTCCCTCCTGTTGATTCCAAATGGAATCAGGACTCCACCCATTGAGAGTATTTCAGAGCTACTTATTATATCTATAAAATGAGGGCAGAATTGCTCCATCTGAAACCCTGGTCCTACCCTTTCATATCTGATTTATTGCTCTAGATGATTACGCTTCAGCAGATGGCCAACCTGAAGAACCACTTTTAATAACAACGGAAGAGTCATCCTTATTTCAGGCAGCATATCCAGAAATTGTTGCCTTGTACCAAATGGAGAGATTGGAAAATGGCAAGGGAAAAAAGAAAGGTAAGCTTCAATTTTTAATCTAGTTATATTTAAACAGATCATTTGCTCCTTTTGTTTTATGAAATCACCAGTTTTACCACTATAACGCAGCTAATTGCCACCCTCTCGCCACCCCTTACTTACTTCCACTTAGAGTTACAAGCAAATTCTCTCTTTTTAACTCTTTCAGAAAGAATAAAAGTATTTTCCCCCCTTACAAGTTCAATTTCATTTTGTTCTTTCAGGGAAGAGAAATAAGCTTAAAGAGACAGAATGTTTAGTTAAGGACAGTGAAGTGGCTGATCTTCTTTCAAGGCTGAACATCCAATCTGCTCTAGAAACCATTCCCAGGAAGGACTCTAGGCCCAGTGTTGAAACTGTTGCCAGTTTTCAAATCTTTACAAAAGAAGCTACAGCTGAAGATCTTCCTGTAACTGCTGGTGTTTCTACTGCAGCCATAGAAAGTCACCATCCACCATCTGCCTCATTCAAAACTGGTTCTCAGGACACAGAATGTGAATTCAGTCCCTTGGGTTTTCCCAGAAGACAAGGGGAATTCACTGAAGAGTCTACAAAGTATAGTGTCTGCTCTTTCAATCTACACTTGAGTGGCATTGACTGGGAAGGAACATCTTTTAGCATCTCTCCGTTGCCTGATAATGTGTCTCATTCTTCCGCAGCAGAGCCTGTTGTGTGTATTAATAGGACAGATCAGGATTCTCCCCTAAGCTGCAAAACTGCTGAAATTGTCTTACCATGTTCAGATTCTCTACAGTATGATCCAGCTTCACCCAGTAGTGTGGGTTTGTCTGACCTTAGTGAAGTGAAATTTGATTTATTTTTAAAAGAAGATGCACTTGCAAAACCTTCTGTTACAAAACTTTTCCCCAGAGTTCCAAACGTATCTCCATTAAACACTTTGCAAATGGTAGAATACGTTAAGGAAACTTCTCAGCCTGAAAACCCAGGTTTCTCAGGTTTAGCACAGCTAAATGACAGCACTCAAGAAACTGCAAATGTGTTCTTAGAAAAATACTCAAGAGGAAGTGATATACCACACCGTAAAACAATGCTCAAATGCTCTGAAGATTCAGCCCAGGTAGCAAAAGACTCCACTGGAGACATATCATTGTCTGTGGACCTGAACACTAGGATGCTAAAACCAGTTCGTTTCGAAAATAAGCAACCAAGGTTGTGTCTTCAGTCGAGAAAAAAACAGGATAAAGGTCAAGTTGGACAGAGCTCTATACCAAACATTTCAAAAACCTCATTTAAGAAGAGTGTGTGCCAGAGGAGTTATTCCAGTGATGACAGTGACGCTGAGGCTAAAAAAGGGACAAGAGGCCAGAGAAGCCCAAACTGGCATGGGAAATGTAACATGGTTCACCTGAAGGGCAGAATGAGAGGCAGGAGGAAAAGGAGTGAATTGGCAGAATATCAAGTGCTGAATCAGAAAGAACCTGTTATTGAAGTACCTGGCACTGATTTATCAGTGAATGGACCTTTAGAGGTACACATCCACAGGCCTTTGGGATCCATTAAATCTGAAATTGGTGGATGTCATCCTCATCTTCAGGACAATGGAAGTGATTCGGAAGTACTGGTTGAGAGTCCCTTGCCTCTGTCTGAACGACTGAAATTGAGGCTGCAGAACAATTAAGAAACACCTTTCTTTTTATCAGCCTGGCTATCTATCAATTACCACTCCATAGATCTGGGGGGAAAGCTCAGGTGACCAATGTAAGTAAAGAAATACTGACCTTAGTTAGCAGAGATATGCAGAAAGATCCTGAACAGACAGTGTTAAAGCTCTGAAGTCAAGTTGTTGCCTAATCAATCTCTCCAGGGAGACTTTATGGCCATCCAGTGGTTTCTTGTATTGACCATGGGCATACTGTGAACTCAGCTGATGGCAGGAGATAAATGAAGAAGAATTTTTGTTTGTGGTCCCAGTTACCTAATGTGTGCATCAGGACAAGCATGGTGAAGATATATGATACGTTCAAAGGAAAAGGTTTCTGTAAGTGGTTTCTCTTGGAGAATTCTGAGTTGCATTTTTTAGAACTTCCTTTCCCCAAATGTAAGCAACTAAGGCTTCAGTCTTAACCTCAGAAATATACCAAAGGATTTCTCTAAAGTCCTTTAAAGCCAGGCAAGGCTTAGAGAAGAAAGCAGTCCTATGTTTTAAAAACTTCCTCTTCCCAAGTTTTTCCTATGCAATTTTATTCCATTAATAGAAAGTAAAGATGACTCGTATTCAACTCTGCTTCTGTTGATGACAGAGGCACATTCATGCAGTTTACCTTCTTCTGTGGAGATGGTGGACGTCAAATCTTGGTCTTTCTGCAAAGAAAGCAGATGTTTTACTGGCGAGCTATGGCACTACGAATTTCTTGAATTAGACCTACTTTCGGGTTTCACTGTAATTTGCAGTCAGGACAAGAAATTGGAGGAAGTCTAAATACATTTTATCTCAGTCACACCTAGGATCCCTCCTCTACTCAGCCTGGTCATGCTACGTTTTGTGGGATTTAAACTGAAGTGATATACATCAAGGAAAATGTTTTTAAAAGAGTGTTAAATCTGGCTCACTTGGGAGAAGGAAACATTAACTGCTTCCAAAACTTTCTTAGTTGCCAGATCTAGAGGGCTGAATTCCCCTGTAAAGCAAAAGTGAAATTAAAATTGATTTTAACTTGACACAATCAATTTCACTGTTTTAAATTATCAGTTCCTTATAATATGGTGCCGTAATATCTTTTCAAAGAAGGATGAGGACTTGCAATCGTAGAAGTAAAATATATGTGAGCAGCACCGTAAGAGTCTTTCTAGATCAGGTCAAAGGCCCCCAGTTAAACAAAAATCATTTTGTCTTCTTGTAATAATCCAAAGGCCCTTGGGGAGCCTATGAGGAGGACAGGAGTGCAGAATTAACCCTTTTCCATTCACTTGACCAATTACTTTTCATCTAACAGAGCTAAGATGTGCTGGGTTTCTATCAAAGGTATACAAGTCCTATGCTAAATATATGAAGCTTTATCTTGTAGTTTGAGATTAGCTTGCTCAGAAACAATAGTATACCTGTGTAAACTAAAATATTTCATGAAGGCCATGTTTTTAGGTGCACTGCCTGCCTATAGTAAAGCAGTTAGTACATCAGATTTCTTCCCCGGCGCCACGAAGACTAAAACTTCTGCCTGTTGTTTACATCTGGTACACAACTCCAATTATCCACAAACTGAATTTTGTGTTTTGTTGCTAATGAAAATCCACTGAACTAAACCATTCCTACTGTTCTTTACGGGAATCATTAATGCAAGTCCAAACTGACAACTAAAAATACATTTTAGGTTCTTATATCCAAGCTACCGTTTACATTTATATTTGTAGCTCTTGTCGTTTTGAGGGGGAACATTTTGATCAGAGATACTTTGTCACAAAGAAGCATATCTTCACACTGAAAATGCTGGATCCAAATCTTCCTGAGCTAGTGGTTTTGTTTTTCTAAAAATAATTGATCTGAGCAAAAATGTCACAGAACATTTAAAGGAATAGTCTAGACAATCGTACAGACAAACACGGTCCTTAATAATATTTCATTAGTCACTTAACTTGACTACAGTCATAAACATCTAATGAGTTTCATTTATGTTTATGGGAATTATATTTGAATAGCTGTGTCCAGGATTGCAGGATTGTTCTAATCAATCATTAGAAAGTGTGTATTGTGAGCACAAGATTTTCCCTCTCTCATTTCCTCAACCTAGAGGTCTGGAAAAGTTATTCTCACCTTGCTAAAAGGCAGCTCTGCTCAGTATCTAAATATGTAAGTGATAAGATTGTCTTTCACATCCTTTTATTTGCATATTATTTTAATTTGCTACCTCCCAGAAAATATGGGTGACAAAACCTACTACATGTGGCCTTTAAGGCCTGGAGAAATACTTTTGAGAATTCTCCTTAGACTGCCAAAAATAAATGAATAAGAATAAATATTTTAAGGCATCCTAAGAGTCATAATTATTTTATTAGCTACAAACTGAGATGTGTCTTTCTGTCTGGAAACAGATTATATTTGCCCAAAAAAGGTACTATTCAAAGCTGTTATCCTATTGTAAACATACCTACATTGCCCTGTGGTAAAATTTAGGAAACTGAGCAAGAAAGATTAATGGACACTGTTATCAGGAGTCAAAGTAAAAACATGCCTTAATTTTAATTTAAAACATGAGATTTGGGTTGTACTTTTGCTGCTTGATGTGTTTTAAAACTAGTGCATAATATCTATCCTGCACATTTAGACATTTTAGAAATACAAAGTGTTTATTTCCTGAAGGGTAAAGTGTTAAATCTACCACCATTTTACTGTTTCAGAGGTAGCACTTGGCCTGTAACAGACCTAGCAATATTGCAAACTGCAGCTTCCTTTCATCTGCTGATAAAAGATGACAACGCTTCAACACCTCCTTAGACATGAAAAGATTTTTACCTTGACTCCTGGTAACAGCTCCCATTAATCTTTCTCACTCAGCTTCCCAGATTTTATCTCAACAGCGTTGATGCTAAAATTCTCAAATCCCCTGTTGTGAAGATGAGTCCTGCAGACAATTTTTAAAAAGAGAGAGAGAGAATCTAATTTACTACTGTAGGGCTGTTCTTCTGTTCTAACAAGATCCAGCTGACTTAAAAACAGCAAAAAACAGATATTTCTCTAAGGAATGCAAGTCATCACCTGTTCTGAAAAGTGAAAATGTGGAACACGGGCATTTAAATTTCTTATTGCACTTACATCTCAGCTTTGATCTAAGGAGACATAGGGTGAATTCACACTGTGCCTCTGAACTAGGAGGCACAACGCTAGAATGCTCTTAGTATTCTAAACTTACCTACAATGCAGATGGCCACCTAGACGGCAGCCATCTTGGAGTCCCAGTGACGACACCAGCGCATGCTTCTCATGCATGCCTTCCAAAAGCAAGATGTCTTAATGGGAACTTGCCAGACTGTTGCAGTCTGGTGGCTACTCTAAGCATGGAGCAGCATTGGGGATGCCCCTCGATGTTCAGAGCTATTTCTGGTTCAGAAACATCTTCATGAGGTTCACCATCCTGGAGCTCCTCCAGCATTGACTTATATGTCAAGTGTGAAAAGGCCCATAGTTCCAAGGGGAGTTCTTTCTCCATATGATCTTGTGAAGCAGGCTTGGCTGAGGATAAGGAGCTGCCCCAGGGTCAGTCAGTGAACTTCAGGACTGGGATAAGATTTATAACTCAAGGTTTTTCCAAGCCTCAGCCTTATCCTCGAGCTAAATTTATATAGAGAAGAAAAAAAGTTGGCTTTTCTACTCCACTTTTCTCACCCATTTAAGGGGACTCAAAGCGGCTGTCGAAGCTTTCTGTTCTTCTCCCCACAACAGAACACCCTGTGAGGTAGGTCGGGCTGTGAGTGCTCAGAAGAGAGCTGTGACTCACCCAAGGTCACCCAGCTGGCTTCATGGGGGAGGGTAGAATCAAACCCGTTATTCCCAGATAAGAGTCTGGCTCCCTAACCACTAGACCAAACTGGCATGAGAATTCTGCAGAGGTTCCGGAATGAATCTTGCAAATGAAATGTTGCAAGCAGTTCCAGGAAAAGGTAGTCCCAAGATATTAATTTTGCATACTTTTTGTCAGCATGAATGTTAACAGGGAGTAGCTGTAGCTCAGTGGTCAAGCAAACTTCCTGGCAAGCGGAGGGTCGTGAGTTTGATCCTCAGCCTTTGCCTAGAAGTAGGCAATGGCAAACCACTTCTGTATGTCAGCTAGGAAAACTGCAGAGAGATGCTTATGGGGGTGGCTTGTCTTGTAGCCAGACCTATGCCTAACTGGAGCACAGGAGAAAGCTAGATGCTGAAATACAGCATACTGTTAATGTATAGCACCCATGCCTTAATGAGAATAGTTCCCAGCTGACATGGGGAAAAGCCCTGTGTAGGTATTAATAGATATCTGTACAGCTTCTACCTGTGAAAGGAATATTACACTGACTGGGTAAGATTACCTTTCTTTGCGTAAGACAGAGGTACATACAGCCATATGCGATGGTACTGAAAAATGGCAGGAAGGCATTGGGGAGAGAACAACCTTGGTGTGTGTTGGTTGTAAGAACAATGTACAGCCTTACAAGCCTCACCCCCTTCCCTGATTAAGTCTGTGTGTGTGGAAGAGAGAAAGAAGCCCTGACATGTTAGCTAGATTATCCTAGTTCACGAAGATCAGTAAAAATATTGTATACTGCCTATGTAGGAATGAAATCTGCTAGCTTTAGTTTAGTTTGTGATGATCTGCTGTAAAAACTCTTAAATAGTTGATATGTAATGTTACAACGATAAACTTATAGCAGCATTTTTTAAAAATAGTTTTCAGTTTATTCTCAGTTCTTACTTTCAGTTAAATAAAATGCAATTGACTGAGTATTGTCATTTAGAAAGAAATTATATTTAACACAAGGTAAGGTGTCTATATTTTCTTTGCTGATTTCTTATCCCCCAAAGTGTTCTGTTCTTTTTCAGTCTATATACCTTCACTATTAATTGATGGGGTCAACTGACAAATTTATGGAGAAATAACTCTCGAGTAATAGACTTTCATGCTATTGTCCCACTGAATTGAGAAGACAACAAATCTGAAAAGGCGATAAATATGTTGTCTTTGGCCTTTTCTTTTCAGTCTGTTCAATCTAATTTGAGCTTTTGACACCAAAGTGTTAATTTAGAATTTTCTCTCTTCCAACATTGTGGCAGGTGATTTGCATTTCAGAGTTTGACACCCTGTAGTCTTTTGATCTTCTGAGCACCGGGCTGCATCAGAGTGCATCTTCTATTTGGGTATTTAAAAGGCCAGACAACCGATTTAGTCTTTCCGTAGCTGGATCCTAAGCATATTCATCTGGAAATAAATCATGCTTCACTCCATGAAACTTTTAAGTAGGACAGCAGCCTCCTAAGTCTATGCTTGTTTTTCAGATGTAAATATTTTTGTATTCAATAGAGCTTTCCCTCAGATTGCAAGCATAAGCTCGTGTGCTTAATGTGCTTTTTTTTAAACAATGAGTTTAAAAAATAGCAGAGTTGCAGAACATGCCAGTAAATTTGGTGAGAAACTCCAGTGCCTAATTCCTTTTGGTAACTTGATTAATCAGAATTCAAGAAATGACAAATTTCTGTTCGTTCAGATTTCCAGTCATATGAAAAGTCGCTATCTTAGCACAGTGGGCTATACATACTGACACACAAATATGTATGCATCTAATTCCTAGCTGCCAATCTCTGGATATTTTATCCAGCCATCTTCAGTTTTAGTTGTCTTTACAACTAAAGGTCACAAGGTCTAGAAACCTTAAGAATGAAAAACAAGTCTCTCCAGAATGAGTAGGCCAAATAACCCAAAAAATACTACAAGGGCGAGTAATTACTCTCTCACCAATTATTTCCATTCTGTGCAGGATTCAGTTCTAGTGATGTCATTATCCAACAAATCCATGTACCCAGAACCTGACAGATCAAATCAAGGAAATTAGAACTGAATTTTGCTTTTCTAATTTTCTCTCTCTCACACACACACACACCCCAGCTGCCAGTATTGACATTAATGAATTGCACTGTATGGGGAATTTAGTCTCATTTCATATAACAGAAATGGCTATAGGGTGGGTGGTTTGAATGCAGCCTCTAACCATTCTTTTGCACAGCGAGCCATTTATTTTTTATTTATTTATTTATTTATTTATTTATTTATTTATTTATTTATTTATTTATTTATTTATTTATTTATTATTTCCCGCCCTATGCCCATAGGTCTCAGGGTGGGTTACAAGTCTAAAACAGCAGGTTAAAACAGTAATATTCATAAAAACATTTAAAAAACAAGCAGACAGCAAACAAAAAAATCTACAGTGGGAAGAAAAAATGGTCACATTAGCCAAAGGCCAGGGCAAAAAGGTGCACCTTTACCACCTTCCTAAATGTATACAGAGGAGGGGCGTGGCGCACCTCAAGGGGGAGACTATTCCATAACCTGGGGGCTATTACCGAATTTGAGAGCATTCACCAGACGGGAGGCTGAAACTTCAAGGCATTTTGCTTAGAGCTTATTCCTTGGATGGGGCATAAGGTAAAGCGACACTAGGGGCATACGGAAAGCTGGACAAATAGATGGTGTCACTGACTTGTATTATACAATACAGATCTCTGTGAATTCTGTGCCTGAGTTAGACAACCTAGGTGATGCTGATTGTGGAACTCCATCTGTATTAGAGATTGCTGTTTCCTCTGAACAGAGCAATGAAAAGTTTGAGACCCACAGTATTATTACCATTTTGCCCACTGATTGTATATTCCATGGATAACCTGTTAATCTGTTACATGAAAACTGCTCCTCAACTGTCAACCTTTTTTGTCTCATTAACTTTCTGGGTATCAATTGTCCTCTGTTCATCAACTGAAGCAGGAATGGTTGACCGTGGCTTTCTTTCTGGATATTTACCGGCCATACTGACAAGAGTGGTTAGGAGCTGGAGTCTGAATATCCAAAGGGATCCAGGTTACCCACGCTGGAAGTAAAGTTTTGGTAGTACTCATAAAACCAACCGAATGTTGCAACTCCAGACACTGTTACAGTATTTAGTACCTATAACTATATTTAAAATAATGATTTGTCTCATTGCAATCTTGATATCTCCCCAGAAGACAATGGCAAATCCTTCTGTATTGCCATGAAAACTATATAGATGTGTCCATGGCCATGTTGTCGCCAGGAATCAAAGTCAGTTCAAGAACATCTTTACCTAACCACAATATGACTGCCTGAAATTAGCCAACCTTTAAGAGACTGGGATGCCTCCCTTACGCAATCAGGCTGCACCTTTAGGCCTCTTCAGTCTTGAAAGGAGGTGTTTTAAGAAGGGACCTGATTGAAGGAGATAAAATCATGCATGGTATAGAAGAGAAAAATTCTTTTCTCCATCACACAACACTAGAACTAGGGGGCACTCTCTGAAGTTGATAGGTAGAGTCAGATCACACTAGTATACAGAGGAGGGGCATGACACACCTCAAGTGGAAATATTTCTTCGCCCAGAGGGTTTTCTGTCTATGGACTTTGCTGCCAGAAGAGGTGGCAACAGCAACCAGCCCAGATAGTTTTAAGAAAGGGTTAGGCAAATCCAGATGTATCAATGGCTATTAGTGTGGCTGACTAGGTACATCATCCAGGCTGGTTAAGACAGGCAGGATGTCTCTAAAGGCCATCTGTAAGGATTGCAACTTGCTATCCACACATCAGCCCAGAGCCTGAACCCACACTGTCTGTTTCCAGTGTTGTAATGCAGGAATGACCAATATGTACATTTTATACATTTTATTCAGATATAAATCTCATTATTCTCAGGTTGATTTCCATGTAAGTGAATATAGGAGAGCAATCTTGTATTTGCTATGTCCTTAGATCCACCTCCTATTAATTGTGCTGTTCTGTGGCCCATCAATAGGGCCTAAAAGGGCCACTCCCCACAAATATTTGCCTTGATTGGTACAAATCCAGCAGATCAGCATTTGATTGGCTCTTTAGTGTCACTTGACACTAGGAGGATTACAACTTGTAAAAACCGTTAGAACAAGAAACCAGGACTTCAGGTTTGAGTTGTGCAAAACCAGTTCTGGTTGATTTGGATAGACACAAGACTTTCCTGGAAGTGAAACCATGCATGCCCATGCACTTTACCTGCCCAGATGACTCCCATGGCTGGAAGGCCTAAACAAGTGTGAAGCATCTACCTGCAGACAAAGCCAAATTTCAGAGGACTACCTGGCCAGCAGTAGTGGCACAGAATTCACAATGGTGCAGAATTTAAAATGTTGCTGGTGGTCATAAGGGGAACAAAGGGGATCCCATTGGTTCATTGCAATCCCTCAAAGGTTCAACTCATTATTGGACCAAATGTGGAAATTTAAGCAGAGTTGCCTTACAAACCCCCCAATGTTCACAGCAAGCTAGTCTGTCCAAAAACCCAGTTTGTGCATCCACTTTTTCAGGTTTAAACCCAGTGGTATCTGAAGACCTCATATTTTGCAAACCAGTGAAAAGACATGGATGCCTCACGTGTCCAAAGAAATCATTTCTTCTAAATCAACAGAACTGTAGACAGAGCCAAACCACTAAATAGCTTTTAACAAAAGGTCCTCCAGTTCAGGCAAGATTTAATTATCTAATAAATAATAAGTCAGACGTTATTCAGAGAAAAATATTAGCTTAAAATTTGTGGTTCCGGTGTGGCAAACTAGGAGTGTCTAACACAAGCCTCACAAAAGGTTTTTGTTTTGTTTTTCACCACAAATCTGGAACTACCAAAGTGTCCAAAACCACTGCTTCCAAAAACTTTTGTAGCAGAAGTTCTGGCGGGTGATATTTCTTCCCAAAAAGTTATCTGTGTTGCTTATGACGTGATTGACAGGGGCTTCTTGCAGTCTTGAAGGGGGAATATTCCCCTGCCATAGACCAGCTTGGACAAACATATTTCATTGGACCTTTCTTTTTAATGGTAGGTTTTAAGTACACATGCACCAATGGATTGCTTCTATCAACCAAAAGGACCCAAACAGCTTCTATGTATATATTCCACAGCTAACAAGAATGGAAGGAAAAGGTGGGGAGAAGTGACTACTCCATCTTCCCTCTTATCTCATCTATTAATGTGCTGCCTTTTCTATAAAATGCCAAGGTGATTTGTAAGTACCAAAATACAGAAATAACATTCAGTTAGAGCAGAAAGGAGAAGCTGCTCTTCTCAGACAAAATGTTTGTCTCACTAATGGCTCCTGCCCCTGGCTCAGGCATCGCTTTCGCATAAAAAGTACCTGCAAAGAGTGTTGAATGATGGCAAGGACTGAACTCAGACAAAGGCAGGAATCTCCTCATAAACAGATGCTTACACAATACTGTGTAGAATAGAGTTCATGAGCCTGTTAAGTTAGGGGCATGGGCACACGCCTGAAAATAATTGGCCAAAATTGTGAGCAAAGGCATTAATTCTGTTTTTAGTGCCTAAATATAAGGGCTGTTATCAGAGGTACTTCACAAATTCTATGCATATATAACCTGTTTCCCCTTATGATATGGCCAGTCTAATTCATGCTTATTTTGAGGCGGGGTGGGGGTAGGTGCTGCCCTTATATGCTTTCAGATTATCTAAGGTCTCCTTGTGTTCTCATCTAAGTTTTAGTCCAGTTTCAGTCCACTTTCAGAATGAGAGAATGCATCAGCGAAGCGACAAACTGATTTCTTTCAACATTCTCTAACTGAGAAGATCCATCTAGATAATGTGGAAAAAAAATGTTCATTTTGCCAATGTGTTCTTCCAGTCTGAAAGTGGACTGAAACTAGATTAAAACTTAAGTGTGAACACCACACCAGAGACTCAGAGTATTGTGTATCAGAGGCATTCCACAAGGAACTTGCATGAGCGATCTTTGTGAAGTTTTCACATCTGTTTCTGCAAAGAGTGGCACAGATACTTACGTGCATTATAATAGCCCAAAAGCTCACGTATACCTTAACATCTGTTAGTGAGTGCATGAACTGGAACAAATGCCAAGAAGAAGGACCACTTGTTTCTTTATTAGAACATGTCCCACTTTAGGACTTACCTTTTGATATTTTTTACAGCAATAAGTCTGCTTTCACTGTTTTGTCAATGAAACTTAACTTGGAAGTGCACACATACTATTCATCTAAAGCACAGGTGGCTAACATGTGGTCCTCCAGATGTGGACAATCTACAACTCTGATGAGCCCTAAACATATTTTTATTTGATTTACATCCTGACTTTCTGCTTATGGTGCACTCCAGGTAGCTTATGTGTAGAAGATATAAAAATGGAACTTTGAAATTAGTTTTAAAACATGGAGAGATGCATGTAACTAATAATTTTTAAAAGTGGCGGGAAAAACAAGTCCTTACGTCTCTTCTACACAGGATGCCTCTAAAGGCTATTTGCTGGGATTTGAGAACAGGTGAGGCTTTTGCCTTTGTCTTCTGCCTGAGATGCCCATAAGCAACTGGTGAACCACTGTATGGAACAGGATGCTGCACTTAGATGGGCTGTGGCCTGACCCAGCAGGGCTCCTCTTATGTTCTTATTTTGTTTCATGTCTAGTGGGAAGGGGTGATGGGAGCTGTATAATTCAGCTCAGCAACATCAGAATGGCCACATGTTTGTGTCAGCTTTTCCTGACATAAGTGCTTTGCTCCCTATAGCACAGACATAAATTATAAGCCACTGTTATTTACAATTCCTGGCTCCCAAACTAATAGATTGATCACCTCACGTACAGGTACAGAAACAGCTGTCACCATATAATAATAATGTTATTTATTTCATACAGAGCAGAGTTTAGTCAAGATGCTGCTAAATAAATTGTCATCTCGCTGATCTTTCTAGTTAGAGCACAAGTTTAGCTTGTACTACTGAAATCAATATTAGTGCAATTTATTGAACTTTGGAGATTCATGGCTTCTTGGAAATGTTTCTAAATAAGTTAACCGGCATTTTATTTAATAAATGGACACAGGCTACAAGCAGGAATATCGTTTTATGAAGGAAGGTCCCAGTTGCACCCAGACAACACTTAAACTTATTTCATTATATTTGAATACTCTGTAGTAAAGCGTAGATATTCCAGATTACATCCTGGGAGCACTTTATTCCAAAATGCCCAGATATAGCAGAATGAGAATGTGACTTCGGGATGCAACCACTATCTTTTCAGTAAGATTGGGAGACAAACAGAGAATCTATGTTTGGGTTTTGAAGACTGGAGAAAAGTAAAAAAAAAAAAAAGCAATAAACGCTCCTAATAACAATTCTTATTGGATTTATGATGAATTAAACAGAGGTAACACTATCAGTTTCAATGTTCCTTCTGGTTAAAGAGGTCCCCTTTTCCACAGGATTCACAGCTCTCCATAAAAAATATAAAAGGAAGTACATTTTAAGGTTGTAGTGTCTCATGCTCTGCTTTATTTTCAAATGGGAAGCAAATGTCGGAGACCAACCACACTGCATAACTCCTTTCAACTTCTGTTAACAGGGGCATTAAAAAAGACCCTCCTCAATATCAATGGAAAATGCCAAGTCGTAAAATCCGTACTTGAAAGGCCAATAGGTGTAAATTCAGCACATGAGTCTGTTTTCATCTAGGAAGCCAGTCGATTGGAGGCCAGCTGTTTTAATGAATTGGGAAGTTGCTGTCACATCTCAGTCGGCTGGGATTGCCACTTCTGGGAGGATCAAATGCTCACATGGAGGATTTCTCAGAAGGATGTGTTGGCACAGAGCTTGCAAGCATGTCTTAAGAGCAACAGGGCCTGCACAAGGCATTGGGAAAATCAACAGACCAGTCTCCATGATGGAAGTTGCTATTACTATTATTAATATCTAGATCTACTGCCCTTCTTAAATGCCCGAGGAGATATGCATGATATTAAAAAAGTTAAAACAAAACACAGCACATACACAAACCAGAAAATTTCTAATGCATGAAACTTGTTTCTAGTTACAAATGGATGCAAGAGCAAACACTCTGGAATTCTTTCTCTTCAGGCCTTACAATAGAATATCTAAACAAAAGGTTTATCTGAGTATTTTTATTTTATTTATGTACTACTCAAGCTCAATTAGGGATGGATAGTTTTTGCTTTTCTCTCTTGGTATTGTATATTTTGAAAAACAGTTGCAAAAGAGCCAACATATAGGCAACCATATCTTTTTTAAAAAAATCCTAGAAAATTAATCTTCAGCATAGTAACTGGTCATTTTAGCATGCAGAAGTTATTGCTGAACAGTGGCTGGCAAGGCATATAGTACTCCTAACATTTCAGAATTAGTTGATGCATGACACCAAGGTATGAACTGAGCCAGGTAAATAGCAGGGTTTAGGTGGCTTGAAGCTTAGTGGCTGTGAGCCAAGTTAGTGCTGAATGAAACACCCAGTTTGGCCTTCATATAGGCCACTTCTCAACAGCTTGCTTCAATGTCCTTCCCCTGGTGCTCACAATAGAAAATTATATTGACATAACACCATCACAATGTCTGTGGCAATGTGACTCGGGCAGAATAGGTCAATACTGAATATTGTCCCCTTTACTATGATTATCCAATGATAGTTATATAAAGGCTTTATTTGCAAATGCTACATCATTACATATAAAGTAGCAAAGGCACAGTTCAGACAGTGGGATTAGTTTGTTTATTTGGATTTTTATCCCACTGTATACCCTAAGGTCTCAGACCTGGTTACAACATTAAAAACCAAATATAAAACAAACATTCTAAAACAGCAGCAATGTCTGAAAGTGGGGAAGGAACACTGTTCTTTATTTAGCCAAAGGCCAGGGCAAAGAGAGGCTGTTCCATAATCTGAGGTTGATGGTACAATCAGGAGGGCCTCCCCTATAGATCCTAAGGCACAAGCTAGTTGAGATTAACACCTTGAATTGGGCTCAGTAGCAAATTGTCAACCAGTGCAGCTCTTTCAAGACCGATGTGATGTGCATCTGTCCTGTTGTCCTGGTCAGCAGTCTAGCAGCTACGTTCTGCACTAGCTGCAGCTTCTAAACCATCTTCAGAGGCTGCCTCATATAGAGTACATTGCAATAATCTATTCTGGAAGCTACCAAAACATAACCATGGCCAAATCATCTCTGTCCAGGAGGGGCCTTAGATGTCCACACAGCCAAAGCTGGGAATAGGCACTCTTGGCCACAGCCTCCACTTGAGGTTCAAGCTTTAGTGCAGAGTCCAAGAGCACCCCCAGATTTTGCACTTCAACCCTTCTCCTGATTCAGATGACACAGAGATAGAGTGGGGTGTCATCTGCATATTGATGACACTTCATTCTACCTCCTTTTGACCTCTCCCAGCAGCATTACATAGATATTAAAAATCATGGGAGATGAAATTGACCCCTGAGAAACCCTGCAAGAGAGCTTCCCAAGTGCCAAGCAAAATCTCCCACAACCAGTCTCTGGGTTCAGATATCACCAGAACCAATGCAGCACTCTGTCTCCAACTCCCAGACTCTAGGTGTTCCAGAAGGATACAATGGTCAATGGTACCAAATACTGCTGAGAGATCCAGGAGAACCAACAGGGTTGCACTCCCTCATCTATCTCCTTGAGAAGGTCATTAACCAGGGCAACCAAGGCAGTTTCTATGTCATAATCAGACCTGAAGTCAGACTGAAATGGGTCTAGATAATCAACTTCTTCCAAGCATGCCCATACTTGAACAGCCACAACCCTATCCAATGCCATTTGTGGCAAAAAGGTTATGTTGGCCACCAGGCAATAATTGTTTAAATCTTTTGGATCTAAGGAGGTTCTCTTGAGAAGGAGGTATATCACCCTCTCTTTAAGAGCCAGCAGGACCATCCCACCTCTCAAAGAGGCATTCACTAGCTCCCTGAACCCACCTGGTCTTACACTGCCAGCTAGCTTTTATTGGCCAAGATGGACCTCTTATATAACAACTATGATTGTTGCCACATGTATCTGTGATAACCTCACAACAGCCCTCCTGTATCTCCCCTAAATTGCTGGAAAACGCAGCACTGGTAGCAGGTTTTCTAGCAATAGCGTGTTTACTTTATGAATGGACTGCCATTGTGGCTCCATAGACCGTGCATGGATGAAGGCCAAAATTGACAGATGCACATGTGCAGCAGTGGCAACACAACTTCTGGGTATTTGATGTCAGCTGAATACCCAGATGTGAGCATCACTAAAACGCTGCTTATCTAGCAAGCCATAATGGCAAAGGGAAGATATTCTGCATTGTCACTTGCTAGGAATGTATCTGGCCACTGTCTGGAGGCAGCCAAAAATTTCTTTTTGGAAACTGGGACATGTAACGCATTGGTATCTTACCCCAACCCTCTTAGTTTTGAACAAGAAAATAAACAGTATCAGTTTGTTTAATGCACATGCAAATTTAATTGGACTAATATTGGCTATTATCATTCTGATTGCATCTATATACTATTTCTTTACTTCAGTTCTGTTTGATGAACTAGTCTTATAACCATAATAAAAATGATTTACAATTTATGTCTAAGCCACATTGCATATAATAATAATTTTTAAATCCTTCTGTAGAAGAACACTGCATAAGAACAGAGAAGAACATTGCAGCATCATTTGTCACAAATCAAAGAGCACTACCAGCACGTCTAATTTGAAGTTTTTTTAAAAAATTACGTGCTTATTAAACAGCAATATACTTGTGTATATTCATATCAATAGTCAGAACTTTGGCAGCAAACTCCTCAAGAGTAATGGCAGTTGGGTCTGCTGAATCCCATTGTCATAGGTCTAGGAAGTATCACAGATAAAAAATAAAGATATTTAGTTATATAGCCTTTTTTGACTGATTTTCCTGCCTTCAGGGTCCAAAATATAGGCCAGAGAGTGAATACAATTTCGATCCAATAGTAGGGATGTTCAGGAATACTCTAAACATTCAAAATTTTATTGAATTTGATTGAATGTGGACATTCGAATTCAAATAGAATGTCTTAACATTCGAATTTAAACATTCAAACAAATTTCAAATGTTCCAAAACGTTCATTCGAATCATTCAAATGTACAGATACACATTTGCGCTTATAATACTGAATGAAAACGGGATGCATACAGGATAAAATAGGATGCATACAAAATGCGTACAGATATGTATAACACATACGAATGTTGTCAACATTCATATCTTCAAATTTGAATCTAATGTTCAAAAGAATAGATTCAAATGTATTGGATTCAAATTCATTTTTGTTGCATTCAGATTCTAAACATTTGAATTGAATAGAGTATTTTGACATTTGATTTGACTCGAATTTGAATGCAAAAATACCCAATAGATCTCTGTTGTTCTTATCTGGGAATACCTGGGTTTATTCCACCCCCCTACATGAAGCCAGCTGGGTGACCTTAGGCTAGTCACAGCTCTCTTCTGAGCTCATACAGCCCCACCTACCTCATAGGGTGTTCTGTAGTGGGGAGAACAAAAGCTTTGTAAGCCATTTTGAGTCCCCTTAAATGGGTGAGAAAAGCAGGGTAGAAAAACCAACTCTTCTTCTTCTTCTCCAGCCCCATGACCAAGGTCACCCATCACCATCCCAGACTGCCCCCTACCCTTTTTACCCCTAGGCATCAAAACTGCCAATAAAATAAAAATAAAAACAGGCATACCTAAGGAGGGCTGCTCTAGCTGGCATGGATGTGAAGATGGGATGGACAGGGGCTCTTTTCCTGTGCCACCTGGGGTGGGCACAGACAGACAGCTCCTGACACCACCCCCTTCAAAGGTGTTCCCAGAGCATCTCCATGAGGGTCACAGGGGTGAGGGGGCATCCAAACAGTCTTGCGGCTGCCACCCCTGCCCATCTCAAGCTATCAGCATCTTTCATTTTTACTGCTGAGGCACTTCACCTATTGCCATCCCAGTCTGCCTCCCTCCCTTTTTTACCCTGCAGTGTGTCAAAATCTTTCCATCCTCCTTAGGAGTGCCACCCTGAAAAGGATGGGGAGGAAACACCCACATGACAAGGCATTGGGCAAAAAAGAGAGGCAATAGACATATTGGCTATGTTCACACTCAGGCTTTAATCCAGTTTCAGTCCACTTTCAGAGTGAGAGAACATATCAGCAAAGTCATTTTCTTTCCATTTAATTAACCCAAAGGTAGATTTTCAGAGTGGTATATTTTTGTAAGAAATCCTGCTTGTCTCTTTGTGGATGCGCTCACTCATCCTGAAAGTGGACTGAAGCTGGATTAAAACTTAATTGCGAATGCAGCCATTGCGAACCCTCATTAGTATGGTGCAGCCCCTTTAATCCTCTTGCTGGGCAGACCCTTCAACCTGAAAATGGATTAAAACTTTAATCCATCTTCAGTACTGTGTTGATCTGGATAGAAGAAAGATTGTTTGGAGGGGGGAAAGCCTGGAAATAAACCGGCTTAGCCTTTAAAGGTGTAGCCAGTAAGATGGGAAGATGGACTGAAGAAGGATTGAACTAAAGGTGAAATATTTCTGAAGGATGCCCCAACCTGAACGTTTTAGAGTCACACACTACATTTATAGTAAAAAAAAAAAAGGACCATAATGAATGAAAAATAAAATATTATTTTCTCCAATCTCCTGGCCATTGGCTGCAACACTATCTGTCTCTCCATCTCCAAACTGAAGCTTTGACCAGTCACCAAAAAAAATCTCCGCCTCTTCTGAGGTGCCTTTGAGGCGTCTTAGATAGCTTCAAGCTGGGATTGTTCAGACACCCCTCGCCCTCTCATAAACACTCTGTGCTAGAAAAGGTGGATTAGAGAAGGATTGGGAACACAAGGATCACACTCTGTCTCTCGGAGTCAGAGAGTTTGATTCAGCACTCCTCCATGAAGCCTGCTGGGTGACCTTGTCTAGTCACAGCTCTCTTTCTCATAGCCTCACCTACCTCACAGGGTGTCTGCTTTGGGAAGAACAGAAAGCTTGTCAACCACTCTGAGTCCCCTTAAATGGGTAAGAAAAGCAGGGTAGAAAAGACAATTCTTCTTCTTCTTCTTCTTCTTCTTCTTCTTCTTATTTTCTTTTATACTTAGAAAACTATACTTTAGCAGAGAGCTTGTTGAACCGACTTGAAGCATACACCTTTTTTAATTTCTTTTCAACATAAATAATAAATAACTTTACTTATTTAAACTTGTGAGTCCCATAACATATCTAAACAGAAGCAACCCTTTTATTATGTCTGAACACAGCCTGAGACTTGCACCGTATCCTTCAACAGTGATGGCAAACCTTTTGAGCTCGGTGTGTCAAAATTCGCAAGAAAACGTAGCTTAACTCGGGTGCTGTGTCACATCTAGAAATATCCATAATTTTGTGATACTTGTAGTTCTAGTAAAAAGCTATATTTTTGACATATGTATTTTATTAAAAGTAAAAACAAATAGTTCTTTACATTAGTGCCTTCTGTTGCTAAATTTTCAATTGGAAGTTGGTATTTCATACACTTCAAGAACAAGCAAGAATACACATCCAGTTGCCAGGATGACCATGTGTGTCACCCAAAAGGGCTTGGTGTGTCACCTGTGACACGCGTGTCATAGGTTGGCCATCACCGAACTACACTTATTTTTAGAAGCACAGACATAGGGCCTGCTCATACTTGCCATCCTAATGTGGTATAACAATACCATACCAGGTTGGTAAGGATCCAGCATGACGGTGGCCATTGCACTACAAGTGCTAAATTAGCCCTGTACCTGTCAGCAGCACTTGTAGGGCAAATGGCTGGCTCAAAGCTGCCAAGATCACCAAGGCTACATCCGAACCGACATAGCTGTGCCACACAAAGAAGAGGGTGCAGGACCACCTCCCCAGGAGCAAGCCAGCCACTCTGGATAGGCAGTGTACTGTTTCTTAGCAGTCCACAGCTGGATAGCTCTGGGGAGGGGTTATCCCATGAAGGGACAGCTGTGCCAGCAGAGCAATGTGGATGTGTCTGACCAGAGAGCAGACAGGACAGGTACAGCTGGTAGGAGTGAAATCTGGGTTCATTCCCAATTGGCCTGTGGGTGGGAACGCACCCATAATCTTTTCCATAAATCCCATAGGCTCTTCCTCGGTCTCTCCCCCAAGTGAAGGAGTCTTTGGTGCCTAATGGCATCAAATTTAAATGTATCAAGATAAAGGGACACTTGAAGCAGCAATACACAGAGTTAGGCTAATCTAAAGTATGAAAATTATGCAAGAGAAGCACAGATGTGGATACAGAGACTCGAGGCTGTGACAACCTCCGAGAGAAGAAAAGCACACCTGAACTGCGCGTGGTTTTGGTCTTGGCATGTTTTGCATGAGGGGCTCCTCATGTTTGCATTGTTAGGGGCTCATTTCATCCAAGGTACATTCTTATTAGGAGGGCTGAAGTCTTAACAGGACAATATCTAGGGAGGAAAGATTATGACATAGAACCTCATTCCTGCTCTTCATGATGGTTTGGTCCAATTGAACTGAATTGGAAGGGGGAAAAAAACCCATGAATTAACAAACACTTTTGACAACTCAGAGTGGCAACCAGTCAGTCTGCCACTCTGTAAAAGGGGTGGGTTTGCCTTTACAATATATTTACATTTCATTATAGTTCACATGAATAGCCTCATTATTTTATGACTTGCAGGCTGGGATCCTCTACCCTGCTAGAAATCATGGCTGTGCAAGAGACACTATGGTGGAATCATGGTATTATGTTTTCCTTACTATGTGAGCCAGTTTAGCCTAGTGATTAGGGAGCCGGACTCTTATCTGGGAATATGGGGTTCAATTCCGTCCTCCTGCATGAAGCTTACTGGGTCGCCTTTGGCTAGTCACAACTCTCCTCTGAGCTCTCACAGCCCCACCTAAATCACAGGGTGTTCTGTTGTGAGGAAAAGAACAGAAGGTTTGTCAGCCGCTTTGAGTCCCTTAAATGGGTGAGAAAAGCAGGGTAGAAAAGCCAAGTCTTCTTCTTCTTCTTCTTCTTCTTCTTCTTCTTCTTCTTCTTCTTCTTCTTCTTCTTCTTCTTCTTCTTCTTCTTCTTCTTCTTCTATGTTGTTCTAAGCTGTTTAGGAACTGAACAGAATAAATAATGAAGAGGAAGCCATTCAACCCTAAGAGATACTTAGCTTATTTTTTAAAAAAAAATCCTTTAAATCTGAAGTTATAGCTCCCAAACATGTTTTATCCAATAGACACCCTCTGACATATTTGTAAAGAAAAATGTTAAGGTGTCTTGGGATACAAAGGTTATCTTGAGGCATGTCTGTATGGAACCCACGATATAATAGATGTCCCAATCTCTCTGTTTTAAAATCTCATCCAGCAAAATAAAATTCAAACCTGGGTGTTGAACCTGTGTCCTGTTTTCTCTGTTTCCTTTCCCACTGTCAGCTATTCCCCAGGGTCCTGTTAAATGTAGATGAGACGGTTCAATTGGTTTCGTTACAAGATGATAATCTTCCACCCCCCCTTTTGTCACTGTTGCCTGTTAACTTAAATGGGTTTTAGCTGAAGGATGATAATTATCATTGAGAAGATGATAGCACTTCGGGAGTTCATTTTCCACTTTGGCACTTGCATTTGTTTGAATTCCCCGCCCTCATTCCCCCAACACCATTTCCCGTTTTCTCACTTCTTTCTTCCCCCCTCCCTCCCTCATAAAAGGCCCTACCTAGACAGAAGAAGCCACAGACATTGCTTTCATGCAGCTGACAGGAAATTATCCCGTCTCTTGTCCCTACATCTCTCTAACAGAAAGACCAAACTGCGCAGAACTTTGGTGAGGATGGAGGGAACTTTGGACTCTTCTGAGAATTCTCCCTTCTTTTCCTCATGGGACTGGAAGACCAATGGAGGGACCCTAGAAATCAACCACAGCTCATCCCCTCAGAGCCTTTCTCCATCGCCTTCCTTTGAATCTTACTCATCCTCTCCTTGTCCCCTTGTGGTGGAAATGCCTTGCACCAACAGTGGCGGTAGCAACAGGAATGATGACGGTGGTAACTTGAGGGGGTATGCCTTGATGGAGTTTCCTTCCATGTATCTCCCAAACCCTGGGAAGAGCAGAGTTTCCAAAGGATCCAAGGTCAGGATGTCTGTTCAGCGCCGGAGGAAGGCCAGCGAGAGGGAGAAGTTAAGGATGAGGACCCTGGCCCAAGCCCTTCACACTCTGCGCAACTATTTGCCTCCAGTCTATAGCCAAAGAGGTCAACCTCTGACCAAAATACAGACACTGAAATACACCATCAAGTATATCAGTGAACTCACAGACCTGCTAAACAGTGTCAAACAAGTACAGATGCCCTGAGAATCTGAGGGACGTGCCTCCATCAGGAAAAGCAACAAGCCCTCTGCTTGCAGGCTTATTTGTTTGCTTAGCAGAACAACTCAACTTCCCACTGGATGACTGTAAACTTCTTTGGACTGCGGACTTCCCTGGATGACTGTGGACTTCTTTGGAAGAATTTTGGTCTATAAATGGTTCTTTAAGGGAGGTGCCAACAAATTTGTGGTGAGAAAGTTGCAGAAGTCCTAGGCTGCTTATAGGGATGTGGCAAAGAAACACATTCAAACCATAATTAATTGCTACAAACCCTACTGATAGTATCTAACTCATTTTCACCTTCTTGCGCATGCTTTGGTCAATGGCTTAAAAAAAACATTTTGTCTCTATTTTGTTTACTTGTTGGTAGGCACTTTTTATTAGCAGAAAAAGGATTGTTTTATGCTTAGCTGATGAATTGTTTTGTCATTTTTTCCCCTAAGATCCTCAGTGGGAGAAAAACAGCTAAAGAAATAAGAAGCTGCCGTCTCCTGGATTATTTGCATTATATCCCTATTGTAAAAGAGACTTGAGTAATAATTCTAAGTAGATCTTTTTCTAGCTACTGTTATCACGATTTAGAATTTTTGTTATTGCTGTTACTATTATCACCAGCTTGTCAAAGATGTTTGTGCTCAGACCACTGGATGCTGCTCTAGTTTGAATATGGAAGTATTTTATCTTTTGTAAACAGAAATCAACTTTTAAGCAACCATTTGATACCAGCCTTGAAGGTCCCTTGAAGAAAGCACAATTCAGTAAAAAAAACACCCAAAAACCAGTATCTGTTCTATTTAGGTTGTGTCCAGATGCGTTTAAAAAAGTGCCTTAAAAACAGTTCAGAGATTGTTTGGAGGTGATACTGTTGCATATCTGTGTGCCCGTCCTCCCTGCTAATGCACATTAAAGGCCAGAAAGTGGACTTTTAAAGTGTATTAGAGGTGGGTAACTGATGGGATGAGAACTCTAATGCCGCATGCTACCATATCTGAGATGCCTTTGCACCATTTTTGTACTCTGTGTGAATACAGCCCATCTCTAAAATTCTGAGCAGAGTATAGAGAGCCTTGCTGTGTAGTAAAAAAAAGCAACTTTAACTAGGTAGTTGTACTAATTTTTAGCATGTTCAAATATAAAATTGCAGCAATATTCAATGCTCACCTTCAAAGTGTACTTAATAGGTCTTATCAATTGTTCTTTTTTATTTTCTCAGTTCACAAACGGCTTTCAATGCATGCTGCTTCTTCCCTACCCCTGGGTATCTGCTGAGGTCTTCGTTTACTTTTAACTTTCACTTAATCAACATCATAGGCCCTTTCACACTGTAGAGTTAAAAAGGCAACATCTGCATTGTCAAATCTGCTGGAAATTGATTTCACGTGACATCCTGCCCTTTTAGTAGGAAAAATTAGTGAGGAAAAGGAGAAAGATTTGTTTAGTGCTGCAATGCAGATAGGACTCAGGACTTGGCACACTCAGAGATGTGCCTTGCATTTATGCAGAACATACTGAAAATGTCTGCCACACTTCTGAAAAGGTGATTGAGGGTGGAGTTAATAGAGGGATACCTTCTTTGTTACCCGGTTTTCCTTTCTTTGCTATGGCCAAGAACTTGAGCAACATGTATTACTTTTTCTTCTTCCACATATCTGTAATCTCTGTTTCCTCAACTTAAGTATCCATGGTCTCTGCGATTTTCATGAGGCTGAAGATCCTGGAGATGTACCAATAAAGAAATGCTTTTATTTTATTAGGCATAACTTTGACATTTAATTTGTGCCATTACTTAAGAAACTGCTTCTTCATATTTTGCGTGAGATATTATTATCATATTTATGATCTTCCTTAACCATTAAAAAAGAAAAGAAAGAAAACACTAATAACGTACTAATAGTTTATTGGTTAGGGAACCGGACTCTTATCTGGGAATACCAGATTTGATTCTGCACTTCCCCATGAAGCCAGCTGGGTGACCTTGGGCTACTCACAGTTCTTCTTCTGAGCTCTCACAGCCCTACCTACCTCACAGGGTATTCTGTTGTGGGGAGAATAGAAAGCTTTGCCAGCTGCTCTGAGCCCCCTTAAATGAGTTAGAAAAGCAGGGTAGAAAAGCCAACTCTTCTTCTAATGGTATATGCAGTTTTCCACTTACCTTTCCTGCACCAAGGGAATCCCAAAGAGGAAAGACCTTACAATGACAACCCTTCAAGGGAGTGGAGATTCCTTCTGACCCAACCCTAAATTAAGCATCCCAATGACTAAGCTATTGACTAAGAAAGTGAAATAGATGTCTGAAGCCCTTTCTACACTGAGCCTTACTCCAGATGATACCACAGATGATATCCCAGAATAAGAACCTGTCATCCATATGCTAGTGCAGATTACAGCAGGCCCTATCCAGGGCACTAGTATGTGGATGGCAGGGCCCTGTACTGGGATATAATCCAGAATAAGGCCCAGTGCAGGAAGGGCATAAGATGGTGGAGCAATGGGAATATCTGAAATCCAGAAACACAGCTTGCCCACCTACACAGGAACCCAAGGATTGGGTTATAAACACAATGAGGCCTTGGGGAGCCATAATGCACCAGCAGTCTTGGCATACAGATCTTTACAGAGCTGGTAGGAGAAAGAAGTCTTTTGTGGTGTGTGGTGTGTCTGACAATGGAAGAAAACTTTCCAAGAAGACAAAGCATGAACCTAATTTTGTTTAAGCAAAAACAAAGGGCATTCTATATCACAAAGTTTTATTTCAATGCCAGTTATACTTGGAATAGAAAACTTCCACACTGCTATGAGTAAGCAGTGACTTGACATACGTCACAGGGCCAACAAAACTTTAAGGGCAGAAGATGTGGTTTGAATGGCAAAGCTGTCATAAACACACATTAATTTACAAAGTTTAACACTCTGAAACATCTAAAAGATAATTTATTTTTCTCTCCCGGTATGGATTGGTTCACCTACTCCCTTCCTCAGCATATGTGAAGAAAACAGAGAAAACTCTATTACACGCTGCTGGACATCATATGGTGTTGTTACCCTACATTGCCTCCAGAGGGAGCCCAAGACCTCTCAAAACTGGGAACGCTGCTCTCTTTTTCAAGAATCAGCACACCTGTGCAAGGATAGGAATCTTCCTGGTTTGTCTTTTAAATATATTAGAATATCCTTCTCCAACAAGCAAAAGCATCCTAAACCCAGCAGTTGAACACAGCATTGCTCACTGATCTCCAGAATGAACTTCGGCTAAATTCTACAGCGGGGAACACCTATTCGGATTAGCATCTTCATAAATTATGTCAGCTAAATAATACATGATAATAATTCTTCTCAGACAGTTTATATTTAATTATTTAATAGCTCAATAGATCTTGATGGAAGATCACACCCAAGGCATTTATTTATTTATGGCTGCATTGTGCATTTAGTATATAATTTATTGTTTTAATATCCTCATCCTTCTTTAAAATCCCACCGGAGTGGGTGACTTTAAATCTCACATGGTGTATAACACAGCTACCCTTTTTTCCCCCTTATATGAAACACATTATTGCTCTGGGACCCCTCTGCCACCTAGGAGCTGACAGAACTGGATTCTAACTAAACTTCTCTCTTGTCTGATGCAACCCATTAGGAAAGTTCAAATGGAGGGTGGAAAGTCCACAAACAAAATGGACAGAAATGAAAAGGTGTGAGCAGACAGACCTGAAGAGGGACTGAGGAAGGTTTAAAGGGAATGTGCAACCAGAGCCCAGGTTTCTAGAACAGAAGGAAGAAGAATAAGAGTTGGCTTTTCTACCCCACTTTTCTCACCTATTTAAGGGGACTCAGAGTGGCTGACAAGGCTTTGTGTTCTTCCCACAACCAATCACCCTGTGAGATGGGTGGGACTGTGAGAGCTCAGAAGAGAGTTGTATCTAGCCCAAGGTCACCCACCTGGATTTGTGGAGGAGTGTGGAATCAAACCAGGTATTCCCAGATAAGAGTCCAGCCCCCTAACCACTAGACCAATCTACTCTACTGGAACATAAGAACATAAGAGGAGTCCTGCTGGATCAGGCCACAGCCCATCTAGTCTAGCATCCTGTCTCACACAGTGGCCCACCAAATGCTCATGGGCATCTCAAGCAGAGACAAGAGACGTTTTCGCACGGGGCTGATTCGAACGCGAAAAAGCCAGCTGTGGACACGTCATCCGCATTGGCCGCGCGCGCCTTGCGTCCCGACGTGTCCGCAGCTGGCTTTTCCGCGTTCGAAATGTAGAGCACTTCGAAGTGCTCTACACGCGTTCCAACGCGGACGAGCCGCACGCAGGCGTTCGGGAGAAGAAGCGTTCGCGCCGCTTCTGTCTCCCGATCGCCTGCCGGCTCGCCTCCGACGCCGCGCGGCTTTGACAATCAGCTGTTTTTCAAACAGCTGATTGTCGATCTGCCTCCGCGGCCGCCGGCGCGCCCCTGGCCGGCGTTTGCCGGCTAAGCCAGCTTCGGGCGCTTTGACCATTCGCACCCAGACGCTCCGGAACGCGTTTACACGCGTTCCGGAGCGTCTGTGTGTGAACGGGGAAAGCGCCCGAAGCTGGCTTAAGCTTTCCGCCTGAACGCGTTCGGTTTCGAACGCGATTCAGTGCGGAAATGCCTAAGGACAAACCTTTTCCTGCTCTCGAATCCCAGCAACTAGCCTTAGAAGCATCCTGCTCCACCACCACCGGCCCAGCCTGAACAATGTACCTAGGCATTCATTCTAGTAGCCATTAATACATCTGCCATCCATAAATTTGTCTAACCCACTGTAGGTGGCTTATTCACTTGAATGAGAGGAAATGTTTGTTATTTTTATATTAAAGAGTATGTGGATCCTGTGCCAATCCACATAAGAAATAAAAATGTGAGCCAAAGTCATCAATCAATGAAAGCAATCCTGTGGACCTGACAACTGATGGTATTACCGACCATGTGTAGGTTGAGGCTGCATCCAGACAGAGTTAAATCCCCGTATTTATTTCATCATCATACCTGATTTGTCAAACAAGATCACAGTCCTGGAATACTGACCTGATTTATTAGGTTATCATTATTCTGGTAAAATTACCAGTCATGGCAAAATATCCTGTTATTCTGTAACTGCAGCTCTGTCTGGATTATTGCATGAGAAGTACAGCGAGAGTTTGGTGTGAGCTGTTGAAAACTTCACGCTATAGTACTGTGAGGGTTAAGTTGTGTGGAAAACAAATTTTATCACGGTAAGTGTCCCTCCGCTGCTTCAGAAATGCTAAAACCCAGAGTATTGATCCAATGTGTAGACAATGTGTGGTAATTCTGGATGTGCTTTAAATTGGTAAATCGATAAATTAAAATATTCATAACTGATGTCTGGAGGTAGCCTAAGTAACCAGCTAGTCTGATTCATAAGTTTAAATGCAATTTAGAGAAAACTCACATCTTTTGGGGCCTCCTTGCAGGAGCAGGAGAAGAATATGAGTGGGGATATAATTCCGGTTTTCAAAGATGTCTCCCGGGACATTAACTGCTACATCAAGAACTTTAATTGTCTGTCCTTCCGGCCTGTTTACTCTCAAACAAGATGATGGAAGATCTTCTAGAAAGGGTAATAAGCGTTTTTATGATAATGAAAACCACGATGCCAGGCAGCACTTTATGATTCTGCCTTTAAATCACAAGGAGCAGACAGGGGGAAAAAAGTCAATCACAGAAGATATTCAGTCTTCATTTTCTGTGGATTGGTTTACAATACCCTGTAATGAGACACAAGCAAATGTTGCATGAAAGCTTCCTCATCCTTCTTCACCAATGAAGCTGATGATGACGAGACAAAAGAAATTAGACGGCTGTGAAACTGCTGAAGATTGCCATGCAGACGGAAAAGGAGAAAGGATTATTGGCAATAGATATGCCTGTGCCTTTAATGGCATTTGCGTGACTTTTCAGGCTTAATTGCCACTCAGTCATTTCACTCATCAAGTTCTGCATATGTTCAGCCAATTCAGGCCCGCATATGTCAGTCTGGTTGCTAGAGTAGGGATATGTAAAAGCTATTTGGGGTGGGGTGGGTGACAACTACAGAGTAAAGACTTTTGTTCAAGTCCACAACATCTTAAGAATGAGAAGACATCACAAAAGTCATCTAGCCCGCTGATGTTTCATCACTTACCCAAGGCCATGTCCTCTATAAACATATCTAATGGACTGTCCCACCTGTCTGAGGCAATCTCTTCCAAGGCAAAAAGGTTATGTAGTTAAGAAGCTATTTTTAAGGTTCAGTCTAAAGCCTTTCTCCTTTCAAAGTATAGAGTTGTCTATTTTTTTTTTATTGCTGCCATTGCTATTATTACTCAATGACGTGATTTGATTGTATCAGTTCTGTGATCTGATATGGAAATTTAACACCTGTGAGCAACGGTCATAATGAAGGTAATGATTGAAGCAGCCCTTGGTAGCTTCTGGAAAGTTTCTAAGGCCATGGCCACACACCTTTGCCTCCCTTGAGAGACGTGGGTTGTTTTGCCACTGACCTCCTTTAATCCAGATCTAAGATGATGCAGATTTAAGGAATGAGTGCTTCCCTTAATCTAGATCTAGTAGATACGGATTAAGGAAAGTACCCAGTGTGTTTCCACAGGTGGTCTAGCACCCAATACAATGGGTGCTAGCCTGCCTGCTGTGGAAACGCCAGAGCACCCATGAGCAAATCTGGATCTCCCACGTGGGGTCTGCCTGTCACCCCAGGTGTTTTGGGGACAGGGGGTGCAATCTTCATAGACGCTCTGGAGAATCTTAGAAGATCCTCCGTAGCAGCTCTGTAGAGTCTCCGTAGCAATCTCCCACTAACTTCGAAGATCCTCCGGAGCCTTTGACAACGGCATTGCTCTCACAAGGGGCTCTCTTCAGAGCCTATGCTAATCTCTGTAGGCAACTTTGGAGGGACTTTGAAGTTCTGAGTTTGGGGCACCCACCCTGAGCCTCCCCTAGACCCCATTGCCCGATTATAGTGGAAACAGGCTCCCTATAATCTGGATTTGATGGCTGAAGACCCCATTGTAGATCCCTTGAATGGGGTCTATAGGAAATCCAGATTATAGGTCCTGAAGGACCCATATGATCTGGATTTCCCTAGCTCTGGTGGAAACAAATGTGGCTCTAATGGAGTCGGTAGTGGAAATGGGGTCATCCTGCTCTGAGACTAATGGGTCCTTCAATGGGTACTTAGAGCTAGTGGAAAAACACCCGTGAACAGCATCCAATCAGAAACACCACCCTTGAGTGACATGAAGGGCATCCAATAGGAAACGAGATAGATATGATGTTTCAAAAGGGATGTAGAGCCAAGGGTTCCATGGTGGAACCCCGGGCCAATCTCTGCAGAAATGTGTGACCAACATAGCCCAAGGCGGTGACAGCCACAGGATGACCAATATCAATCCACATCTGACCAGCACTGGTACAATCTCAATTCCAACTTATGAATAGGCTGACCTGTTCTGCCCCAGGTACACTCAAGCTTTAAGTTCAGTCTGCACTCTGGCCTTGGGCAGAGGTCTTGAACAAGTGAAACTCCTCCCTCTTTGAAGAATCCACCAGTCTTTCTTAGTATGAACAAATTACAGTATTTATTGCAACAGCAAAACAAATATATAACCACTTTATTAGCAAGTAAGAGCTTACAGTTTCTTTGCAGCTTACTGGGTCTTCAGGCTTTAGTTACTGTCCTTTGCTGAGGCACTCAGGCCTAGAAAGAGTTCCTGCCTTCCTTTTGAGACACTGGCTGGTCTAGAAGGACTTTCTGCTTCCTTTGGCACTTGCTGACCTATTGGAAGTTGCTGCTTTTCTTTCTGCTGATGAGTTTCTTCTGTGGCACTTGCGGCCTATGAGGAGTTTCAGCCTGTCTAAGAATGATGACTCCTTCCACTCTTATAGCAGACTGAAAACTGGCCTAACTCTCCTGTGTAAGCTGTAAATGCTCCACCCTCCTTACCCATAAGCCTACCTCTTAAAGATACAGGCACACACTTCTTTCTAAACTTCCAATAAACAAGGCTTACAACATAAACTTCAATTGCCACAAACAAACTTGTTGCAGAGGCATAACACGACCTGTTTTGGACTTGTCTGACCAGGGCCTAAGGCAGATTGCTGCCTGCAGATCCATAATTTCCTGACCAGGATGCTGGCTTGAGAAAACATAACTCAGGCAACATACATTGCGCATGGCCCAGAACTAATTCTTTGAGTTGGTACTAGGGCAATGCAATGCTATGAATGCCAACCTCATGCCAACGCTGCCCAAAAGAAATGACCTCTGTCATAAGAATAACTCTGGACATGTGTCTGGTGATGTCCTCACATTCAGAGTTTTTGAGTGAATTCACACTTTGCCTTCCGTTACTGGGACCCATTAATGGAGTTCCTCATGTTGTGGAGACCCCAACCATGGGGGCAGAGCAGCTTGGAGGTGGGAGGGAAGGGTGGCAGGAGACTCATCGCGACCCCTCTGAAAGGGTAGTTCGACCCCCAAAGGGGTCCCAACCCCCAGGTTGAGAACCACTGGGCTAGAGCATTCTAAACTTACCTGCTGTGCGAATGGCTCCCTTGACAGCAACCATCACAGAGCCCTGGCAATGTCACCAGCGTGCCTGCACAGTGCTGTTACTCTGTCCACCAGGTGATGAAGCATGTCATCATGGATGCACCACTGGCCACATCCCCTCCCGGTGCCTCCTCAAGGTTAAATAATCCATTTCTTTTAATTAATGAAGGAAGCTTTATTCAAGCTCAAAATCTATGATACAAGGTGACTAAGTTTGCTGAAAGTGAAACTGAACAGAATGTAGTTGGGGGTACACTTTCTCTCCCCTGCAGAGATCAAAGGAGCAGCTTTATCACTCCGCTTGACTACAGCAAAAGGTTCCCAGCTCTCTAAGAGCATAGAAATGCCCAATTTACACCTCTGGCTGATCCCTCCCAAAATTCGGATTGCTCAGCACTAACCCCCCTCCCACTGTTGACCCTTGAAACCTATACCACTGGTTATGCAGGATACCTGTGTTGTAGTTATATACAGGGACATAAATTAATGTGATTATGTGTGAGCTACGTGGCACCAGAATACAGATTGCATAATACTGAGAAGCATATCAGGCCTGACAGCCATACTTCCTAAAAGCCTCAGCAATCATTCTCTCAGTAGCTTGTATCTAGCGGCCTTGTGCTTATAAATTCACCTGGAATCCATATAGCTAAGTAAATATACTATCAGAGAAGGGATGAACGGCCATATCGCTTCACCATCAGGCAGCTTCATTTCCATAATAGTCGCAGAGGAAAGGAAATTTCTTTCTGCGGGCTTGTAGAGTGGGGACAGATGGAAATGTACCACCTTCGTCCATCTATGCAGGAGCTGAGGGGTGTTTTTGAAAAATAAGCTTTTCGTGGCAGAAGAGGGTAGGATTTTACTCTGCCCAAAGTATTCAATTTCCCCAGAGGCTACTAACTTTAACCTACAGTTTGTAACACTTGGGATCACAGTATTTCAAAGTCAGAGACCAGGCTAATTAAAAGCAGCAGCAGGGATGGAGGGCATGGAGTCTTCTACACATGCTGGATTATAACTGTCGGCATTCCATAGCATGCTGGCTGGTGGACCTGGAGTTTAGTATTTGAAAGTCCTCTAGGACTGTACTCAGACATAACAAAGCTGGGGTCTTAGAGGGGCTGTGTGTGGCCACTATGGTCCAACACAGCAATGAGAAAAAGCTTTAGAGAAAATTCTAGGGTAGTATTGTTCACACGCCAGTGTGCTGCTACCCATCTCATAAACATTTTGTGCTAGAAAAGGTGGATTAGAGAAGCATTGGGAACACAAGGGCTCCAAACTGTTTCTCTGAGGTGCCCCCTTTTGTATATCTGAACACAGGCCTAAATGCCAGCACCAAGCTATAACAATGATCTGCTACTTCAAGGCACTTTCCAAAAACCCATTGAAGAAGACCCACATGATCAAAACGCATCTGGCTTCACTACATGTGCTTTGATTGTTTATGCAGCATAATACAGTGACTGGCATTTCAGTATCTTTTTTGGAATAGGAATTTTATACACACACACACACACACATACACATAGTGTTGGTCCACAACATTGTGTTCTCCTCTAGGGATGTGCACGAATATTCCAATGCAATCAAAATGTGATCAAATTGATCGAATTTCGACATTCAAATTTGAATCAAATGTCCTTAAATTCAAATTTCAAATTTATTTGTTCAAATTATTTGTACATTTGTATGTGTACGGGTTTGTACATGATGCATACTTGAAGATTTGTGTGTTTCCCACATCTGTACACAATTGGATGGATCCATAAAGGGTTAAAACGGGCTCTATACAGGATAACTATGGAATGCATACGGACATGTACGGATGTGTATGGACCTGGGGAAGATGCATACGGGCATCTACGAATGTTGTCAACATCTGTAAGTGCAAATTCAAATGAAAAATTCAAAAGAATAGATTTGAATTATTTGCTTAATTCAAATTGAATTTGGTTAAATTCAAATTTTAAACATTTGAATAAAATCAAATCCTGAAAATTGCATTGGTGCACACCCTTATTCTACTCACATTTGTAATTATAAGTGCATTTCTCTTTTAAAAATCTTTTTATATGTGTTATTTCATTGTTAATTGTGTTTATGCTTGTTTTTAATCTTTTTATAGTTAAGAACATAAGAACACAAGAGAAGCCTTGCTGGATCAGGCCACAGCCCATCTAGTCCAGCATCCTGTCGCACACAGTGGCCCACCAAATGCTCATGGGCATCTCAAGCAGGGACAAGGACAAACCTTCTCCTGCTCTCGAGTCCCAGCAGATGGCCTTAGAAGCGCCCCAATTCCTCCCCCCCCCCAGCCTGAAGGATGCACCTAGGCATTCGTCCATAAATTTGTCTAACCCTACCTTAAAGTCATCCAGACTGGTAGCTGTCACCACCTCTTCCGGCAGCACATTCCATAAGCCGATGACCCTCTGGGTGAAGAAACACTTCCCCCTATCAGACCTTATTCTCCTACCCATCAGCTTCATAGAGTGCCCCCTGGTTCTAGTGTTGTGCGATAGAGAAAAGAAATTTTCTCTATCCACCTTTTCTATACCGTGCATAATTTTATATACTTCGATCAGGTCCCCTCTTAAACGCCGTCTCTCCAGACTGAAGAGGCCTAGACGTTGCAGCCTGGTTTGGTAAGGGAGGTGTTCCAGACCCTTAATCATTCTGGTTGCCCTTCTCTACACCTTATGTATAGTTATATATACATAAAAAGTATTCTTAAGGTGTTATATCCTCCCATAAACTGAACCTTTTGGCTGCTTTGAATACAGCTTCATCTGGCATTTCTAGCACAGAATGTTCATGAGGAGGGGAGGGGCCAGGGCAGACTGATGCACATGTGTGAACAATGCTACCTTGGAACTTTCTCTAAGCCTCAGAGATGCTCTTTTTTCTTTCTTCCACAATGGAAAGGTAGCTAAGCATATGCTTTACATGGATGAGATCTACGGTTTAGCCCTCAACATCTTCAGCTCCAAAGACACAATTGCTATTAAAAAAAAAAGTTCAACAAACAATCCAATATTCATTCATTCATATTTCTATCCTGCCCTATACCCAAAGGTCTCAGGGTGGGTTACAATATTATATTAATCTTAGACAGGTCCCTGCCCTCAGGCTTACAATCTAAAGAGACAAGGTACAAAAGGAAAATGCTGTGGGAGGGGACAGGGAACAGCAAAAAGCAAGCACATGAGATCTTCAGTTCCAATTTTACTGTTTCTTGTTGCTGGAATTTTCCTATTACCTTTACTTTGAACTTTCTCTTCATCGATGACTAAATTGGATGATGGTAGAGATGGTCAGCTGGCATCCACTCAGCCCCACCCTGCTCGGCCTCAGGACTGGACGTTTTCTCAACTGGTGGATCGGTCACCGTAGTCTCTTTGCCATCTTGTGGTTTAGGGTTTTCTGGGCATCTGAGTCAGTAGCTGAAGTTGCGTCAGTACCTTTGAGGTGGCTGCTGTCCCTAGGCCTCATCACCCTGGTTCTCTTCATCTTCTTCGTTGTTTTGGTAGTTCTGTTGATAGATGCATAGAGGTCTCCAGTGCTGGGGATACCGTCTGTACTGGTTGTGATTGCCGCACATTTGAGTTTTAGATGGTAGCCTTGAAGTGACTGCTGTTTAGCACCACCCAGGGAGCATGTGAGACGCAAGCAGTTGTCATCCCAAAATAAGTACTTACCCAAGGTACGATAGCTTCCTACTTCCACACTGTCATAACCTTCCAGAGATTAATCTATTGGGATGGAGCCAATGTTGGCTTTGTGTTAAATAGCAAACCTATCCACACAAAGATTCTCTTACAGAATTAATTTCATATGCTGCTTTCTTCCATTATGTAATTTAGTTCTAGACTGTATTGATCATAAAGGAACGTCTAAATGGACCTGGGGGGAAATCTTGAAAGCATAACTAAAGAACGGTTTGCAGACATTCCTATATCTTCTGGTTATCAATCATTATTGACGGTAGCTTTATGTTCAAGTCTGGTAAATGAAATAAGTAAAGGGGGGAGAGGCATAATGTTTCTTCTTGTTAAGATTTTTATTTTAAGGATTAATGTAGCAAATTTGTTGTAATTTACTTCATTCTAATGAAAATAATCAGTTTGACCTGTTATTTGTTATATCAGTTGGAGGAGGCATATTTATTAGATGAAAATATAGGATTTCTTAGTTTGCCTTTATTTTACCAATCTGGATTTATTGCAATGAAATATTGTGTCTTTTACTGAGATAATTTGCTTCAAGAATCTTATACAGTGAAATAAAATTTAAAAATCAATGGAAATAAATATACCATGATGACTGAAATGTGCAGATAGTGACAGATGCACTGCATAGTAGTTGGATCAAAGGGGAAAAGCATAATGTTTCTTTTCTTTTCTTGGAGTGGCACAACTTCAAATGAAGCACCTAAACATGTTTGTGGCAGTTCTGGGTGTTTCTGCCCATGTCTGCCTGCATGCCCGCTGTTGGGTGTTACAGAGTTATTCAGTTAGCTTAACTCTTCAAAATGAACACAGCTTTGGAATAACTGCAGTTCTGTGGATGGTTTTTTAAAAAAAATATTATTATGTTATATTATATTATATTATAAATATCTATATTTATGTATATAATATAGATATATAATATTATATTTAACATATAATATTATATATATTATATAATTATATAAGATATCTATATATCACATACATCATACATCTTACCTGACCATAATTCAGAACACAAAATGCTTTTAACTCTGAGACCCCCCTCCGCTGCTGGATACTGAATATGATGTAATTTATTAATTTTGCCCAATCCATTCTTCAGTTGATAGGGTGTTGCATGCATATGCACATAAGCCATTATATCCTTCCAGTCATTGTACAATGATCTCCGGGATTGCTCCCCTGTATATATTGATCTACAATATAAAGAGACATCAAATTGATATTCTATTCTGTCTATAATTCTATCCTTCCATCTTCACACAATAGTCAAAAGGGCGCCCCCAACAGTTGGTTCAGCAAATATCTACAATATATATATAATTCCCCTGATTACTGTAAATTTGCAAGAGGAACAGTTCTGGATAAAGTCTAATGGGCCTCTTGATTATAGCTTGACACAAATCCCATCCATCTGTCCAAAACTTAACTACAACCAGACATGTCTACCACATGTGAAAGTATGTACCTTGTTATCCATATATGTGCCAACAGGTAGGAGGAACTGTATAAATCATGTGTGACAAACGAACTGGAGTCCAATACCATCTGTGAAATAACTTGAAAACCATCTCCTTAACATGAACATTTTTCATCTTACACATTGCCACAATCTTCTCTTCCACATCTCCAATACAGGTATTTCTGATTGCCAAATAAACAGAACAACATCCACATTGCCCTGGTCACCCAACAAGCAATCAGATATTATCTCTTCAAAGTCCATCATGTTCCTAGCCATTACATCCCTCACATTATTAACTCCTAAATAACTGTGGAGTGCAAAAATAGTCAATCAATGCTCCATTTCTAACAGTCCCACCAGTCCTTTGTATGAAATCAGGTCAACATGTTCATCATACAGGCCCTTCAAAAATAATTTACCAGCTATCCTTAATTTATCCAAATCATAGGATGGTTATCATTAAGGTACAAAATCAAAGGATACGGTGATAGGCCAAGAAATAACTTCTGTCTGCAGTTCTGAGAATGGTATATGAGCATCACAGTTAAATCCCATATATGCTATGAAAATATTGGTTTGGGGATTCAGGAGACTTTTGGATTCTGGTAGTTTCTTTGGGTGTAGAGACTCCCCCAAAAAAGCACCTGAGGCAGTGTTACAAGATTTGCTAGTAAAGGTCATAAAATGAAAATATTTGGCTTTTAAAAGTCATCCTTTGGTTGGATTTGGTTTTGGAAGACTCCAAAAAGTTATCCATGCAAGTTATTATAAATAAAAAAACCTTCTTGATCTGAATGCAAACAAAAAATATTTGGGTGTGAGCTGGATGACCCCATGTCCACCACGGCACCCATTTGGGACCTGATTGTTTCCACTGCCGGTCAGGAAATTCAGATCAAATGGGTACTTCCTGGCCTTTAATCTGGATTTTCTGTAGACCCCATTAATGGGGTCTACAATGGGGTATTCAGGCAGAAAATCTGGATTAAAAGGAGCCTGTTTCCACACTTGTGTGGCAATGGGATCTAGAGGAGGCTAGGGGGAGAGGATGCACCCATGGGGGGGAGCCCCAAAATCCCAGCTTTGGAGTGACTTCAGAGTCATTTCGAAATCATTCCAAAATGACTTTGAAGTCCCTCCGAAGAGATTGCCAGAGACATCGGAGCCACTCCGGAGCTGTGCTGCGATGTCGTTCGCTAATAGCAAAGACAGCACAGCCTTCCCTCCGAAGTCCCTCCAGAGCGATCGGCAGAGACTTCGGAGTCTCGCTACTGGTCTCTTCGAGGAGATCAGCACTGACTTCGGAGACATTCTGAAGGGACTTTGGAGTGGCTCCGAAGTCTGCGCTGATCTCTTCGAAGGGACTTCAGAGAGAGCACCCCCCTGTCCCCCGAGACACCTGGGGTGACAGACAGACCCCGTGGGGGTCAATCCAGATTCCCCAGATGGGTGCAAAGGTGTTTCCACAGCAGGGAGGTTAGCACCCATTGCTAATGGGTGCTAGACCTCCCATGGAAACACACTGGGTGCTTCCCTTAATTCAGATCTACTAGATCCGGATTAAGGAATGTACCCATTCCTTAGATCCGGATCTTCTTAGATTCAGATCTAAGGAGCGCAGTGGAAAAACACCCTATGTGAGACAGGATGGTGGACTAGATGGGCTGTGGCCTGTTCCAGTTGATGCTCCTCTTATGTTCTTGGAACACTGGTTCACTGGATTTTACTAGCTTTTTTGTTTTGTTAACAGTATAGCTCACTCCTGCTTGCTTTTTCTTTGCTCTGAAAGAAAGCCGATTGCCCTCCGGCTATGTAACCACTTAAGTGCTCTGTCAATACTACCACATCCCTCATTTCTACCATTCTTATTGGCCCAACAAGTGCAAATGAACTTTTCTACCTACAATAAAGCTCTTGCCTGTTAATATACATGTGTACCCCAAAACATTTACTTTGGACACAGTTTTGCCAGCAAAGCAACAGCTTATTTCTAAGCAACCCAAATTCTAGAACTTCTGGACATATGTGTATGCTCTAAGAAAAAGCTGCTCATGCTCAATAGCTTTAAAATGCTCTACTGTGGAGAGACAGTGTTTGTGTGTGTGGGGGGGGAGGAGAGTAATTGGAACCCTCAACTGTTATTCCACGCTGCAATATTTTGACCCATGTATTAATCAAGTAAATTCAATCTGTTTGTTGGGAAGAAGGATGCATCAATACCTCCAGAGGGGGTAATGAAGCATGAGAGTCAGAGGAAAGGTACTGTGAAAGGATGCACTGAGATGCTCAGATCTTAAAAGGCTTAAATATGGAGGGCTGATTCTACACCAGTCAGTATACTGGACCAGCAAGCATACTAGGACCACACCTGTATGTGGAGGGGAGGTTCCTTGTACCTGGTTCAGTGTTCCAGCCAATGCAGAATCACCCAGGGCCTGTCCCCAAGGAATAAAAAGTCTGCCAAGACTCTCCTTTTGCCTCTGAGCGCCCCCATGCCAGGGTTTTTAACGAGGTTCCAGCGCTACAAAACATGAAAACGCGCGACAAAATACATGCACTTTAAACAACACTTCCAGCGCTCTTTCTGGAAGTCGCGGGTTTTCCTCACTACATTTACCTTGGGGACGCTCCGTGGCAAAAGGGGCGGGGATTGCCGCCTGCACACACAGCAGTAACACAAGCAGCTTCACTTTCTAAAGCTCAGAACTAAAGAGCCAGAATCATGCAGAATTGCAACATTGTTGCAATCGCTGTGAGGTGTGAAATGGGTGGATTATTGCTAGGGGTGGATTTTAAAGCGATAACAGGGAAAGTGATGAGTGAATGAGCGATCGTGCGCTGGACAGGGTGGATTTTTGACAGCAATAACAGGGAAAGTGGTGAGAGTGAATGTTTTCCAGCACGAGAAGCCATTTCGGGGGGGGGGGGAGATCTGGGAGACGAACAGAGAACCGATCGCTGTTTTTCCTTTGGACTTGTCAGGGGTTGTCTTCCTGGTTGTGGCCGCGCCGAGCGCAGTCCCTCCCCATTCCCGCTGGCACCCTATCAACAAGAGCAGGGGCGGGGAGAAAAAGATGCGCGCAAAGAAAACAGGGATCCTATGGGGATGGAAGGTACGTTAAAAACACGAATTTTCCTGAGCCTCATGCGGACGCTTATTCCTGATTCGCATGGCACTTTTAAAGTCCACTTCAATAGAGTGACAGTAGAGTAACAGTAGAGAAGTAAATAAGTCTTTTGGGGACTCAGCCCCAGAGACTTCACTGAAAACAGCAACAAACTAGATTAAGAACATACAAATGTAAGAAGAGCCCCGCTGGATCGGTCCACAGCCCATCTAGTCTAGGATCTAGTCTCACAGAGTCACACCAATTGCTTCTGGGCATCTCAAGCAGAAGACAAAGGCAAAACCTTTGGGTATTGGGCGGGATAGAAATGTAAACATAAACAAACAAACAAAACATTTACCACCTTTCAAATCCCTTGTCTCTCCAGCCTGTAGGAACTACCTAGACATCCATTCTAGTAAGAGCATCACAGATCTGTTATTACTCAGTCTCCAGGGGCTGAATGCCACTTGTCCCTCTAAGAAATTGAGCGCCAACTGCTCAGGGGTCGAATAGCTAGTTAGCATGCCAGAGTCTCATTTGTTATTGGAATTAATCAGACAAATCACTCCACCAACTAGGAACACCCACAGAATTGAGAAATAGCTATCCATCTGTCAATCCTTTCCATAGGTGTTTTTCCACTGTCACTAGAAGTACCCATTAAGTACCCATTAATGGGTACATAATGGCATTTTTGTACCCATTAATGGGTCCTTAATGGGTACTTCTAGTGACAGTGGAAAAACACCCCATGTCCAGGCTGGGTGAGGTTTCTGAAAGGATAGAGGAAGAGGCAGGGAGCAGAGGTCGGTGGTGTTGCTTAGTAAATTCCTTTCCCAAAGGATTTCCCCAGACAATATAGTATCTAGTTAGTAAGTGTGTCTTGCTTTAATTTTCTTGCTGTTCAATTTTGGGTGCTTGATTCTGAGTCTTCTGTGAACCATTAAAATTGCTCTGTTTCCTTAAAGCTTGGCTCCTCAAAGGACAAATTATAACTAGGCATAATATTTATCTGAGAGGCTCATAGAAGGCAGAATTCTTTCATGGAAGGGGAAAAAAAAGGTATTACATATGCCCCATGAGAGAAATCCAAGTGTGTGTTTTATTTTCTGTGTTTTTTTAATATTAATACAGCAGCCATCCACAATCATTCCTAGAAGTGATGTTGTAACATTTAAACTCTATTGTGTATCCCACATGTATTCTGAACACGGCCGCAAGAGTCCCAAAGCTACACTTACAACAGTTGTACAATGGTAGTAAATCATGTATTGTTAGAGGGAAGTCTGTTTTCAATTCCACAGTGGTCTTCCCAGAGTATTACAGCAGTGATACCTTCCAGGGAAATAGGCAGTACAGCCACTGGCCGGATTGATTTTCCTCTTGAATGCATTTTGTGTTTTTAAACTCTGGCTTAAGAATGAGCAGTAGCTGTCACATCTTTGCCAGTACCAACGGAGCTGCTTATTCATAATACAAGGGTTCTGTAATGAAATGAACCCGACGGCGGCAAGAATGAGTTTAGCTCAGGGGGATCATTTTTCCTGTAGCAAATGTCGGTCCTCTTTCTGTAACTACTCTAGGAAGTTGTCAAACCCACATAAGAACATAAGAGGAGCCCTGCTAAACCGGGCCACAGACCGTCCAATCCAGCATCTGCATTCTGTCTCACACAGTGGCACACCAATTGCTTACACATTGGCAAAATGGAAAGCCATTTGTTTTTGGCTTTATCTAACGCAACAAAATCCACTTTTGAGTTAGATAACACAGAAAGAAATTAACAAGTTACTTCGCTGCTGTGTTCTTCCATTCTGGAAAGCAGGATTAAAATCTAGGTGTGAAAGCAACCTAGGTTACGGAATAATCTCCCTATGAGGTACAGCAGGCAACATTATTGTAAGTGTTCAGAAGGTCAGTGAAGACTCATCTCTTTTCCTTGGCCTTTGGCTGAAGGAACAGGATCTCCTCCCCATGCATGCACTGTAACTTGTTCTTTTTTAACTGCTTTTATTATGATTTTATCATGACTTGACCTGAGACCTTTTGAGTATAGGGGAGGATAGAGAAAGACAGACAGACAGACAGACAGACAGACAGACAATCTATCTATCTATCTATCTATCTATCTATCTATCTATCTATCTATCTATCTATCTATCTATCTATCTATCTATCTATCTATCTATCTATCTATCTATCTATCTGTCTATCTATCTGTCTATCTATATTGACTGACCGACAGACTGACAGACAGAGGAGATGATAGATAGATAGATAGATAGATAGATAGATAGATAGATAGATAGATAGATAGATAGATAGATAGATAGATAGATAGATAGATAGATAGATAGATAGGCACTCTTATTCTCCATAACCATTGACCGTATATGTTGGGTTCAATGGGATCTGTAATTTCTAGCATGCTAACAGGGTCTTCTGCCCATTCCTGCTTTGCTTTAACCCAATTATCAAACAGTGGATTAGAATGAAGGGGAAAAATCCACACAGAACACAACTCTATTGGCTTGACTGTGATGCAGCTGAGCAAATTTGGTGCATGTCAGATGTGATTAGACCAGAATCCTCCTGGTCTCTGACCACTGGCCATAGTGGCTAGGAATGTTGGAAGCTGCAGTCAACAAGGTCTGGTGATAGCAGCCTCCCTTTCCACTGTTTAGCAATAGAAATGTGTTTTATGTTGCGTGCTACACACCTTCTGGTAAGCTGATCCACATTATGACCCCTGAACATAGGATGGTGGCAGTCCACAGATCAGAACTGCCGGGATCAGGGGAAGGAAAAGTCTTTGACTGAAAACCTTTTCTTTGACCTCCCCACAGCATTCTTTGGGAAGGTTGGCTGAGAAGGGGATCCAAGTGAAGCTTTTAAGTTCAGCCTCGTTCTTCTTCCTACCACCACCCTTAAGTCCAAATCTACTGGTTCTGGGACAGGAGTCTTATTTGCCTTCATTACACTCCTCTTCGTTGGTCTCTACACACAGCAAATGTTACAAAATCACTGTGTAAGTCTCCAACGCTGCCCCATCCAAAGGAAACAAACACTGCAGTCCTGTGCATGTCTCCTTAGAAGTAAGCTGCATGGAGTTTGCAGGAGTTATTTCTGGTAAGGCAGGCTGGTGCAGGGAGCAAAGGTCACAACAAATAGTGCTAATGGTAAGGGAGATGCTATAGAGCAGTAATTCTGCAAAAACCCAGAAGAAGAAAAGAAATTATGCACACACTAGCCGACTCTGCCTTCAAACATGCATGAATGTCAAAATGACTATTCCCACACAGGGCGGAAGGGCACAGAGACGAGCCACTTTAACAACACATCAGAGTTTACTGAATAAATAATAATAATAATAATTTGGAGCATAACACCCCTGACATTACAATTGTTGAGAAAGAGAAGGTGTGGATCATCGACGTTGCTATTCCAGGTGACTGCAGAACTGAGGAGAAACAGTTGGAGAAGCTCACCAGATATGAAGATCTGAGAAATGAACTTCAGCGACTCTGGCGAAAACCAGTGAAAGTGGTCCCTTGGCACACTGGGCGCGGTGCCAAAATATCTCAGTGAGCACCTAAAAACCAATGGCATTGACAAAATATCCATCTGCCAACTACAAAAAGCCACTTTACTGGGATCTGCTTGCATAATTCGCCGATACATTACACAGTCCTAGGTGCTTGGGAAGTGCCTGACTAGTGATATAATACGAAATCCAGCATAGTGATCTCGTTTGCTGTGTGTAACTGCTGTTTTTAAATAATAATAATGATGATGAAGAAGAAGAAGGAGGAGGAGGAGGAGAATCCCTTGTTACATTGACCATTACACAAACATTTCATTTAACTCCTAGTTTTTCCCACCAGGTCCAACCCTGGAGAACAGTACCAAACTAATTAAAAATAATTGCTGTTTAATTATCTCTAACAAAGAGGAAAGGGAGTGGTTGTAGCTTAGTGGCAGGGCAAACTGCCTGGAAAGTAGAGGGTTGCCGGTTCAATCCGCAGGGTCTCCCCGGAAGCAGGAAGTGGCCAACCACTTCTGTATCTCTGCCAAGAAAACTGCATAGAGATGCTCTCAGAATAGGGATGTGCATGAATGCAAGCTTCAGGATTCAATTCAAATCAAATATCCGAAGATTTGAATCAATCTGAATGTTTAAAATTCGAATGTATTCACATTCGTTTCAAATCGAACACATTTGAATCTATTTGTACGAATTTTCAATTCATATTTGAAGATACAAATGTTGACAACATTCGAATGTGTCTGTACGCATCCGTACGCATCCCGTTTTTATCCCATATGCGTCCCATTTTCGCCCCATACATATCCATACAAAGGCGCACAGATACGAATAAGATCCGTACAGATTTGAAAGATTCAAAAATTCATTTGAATGTTAAATTCAAATTTAGAGACATTCAGTTCGAATTTGAATACCTGAATTCAATCAAATTCGATTGAATTTTGAATGTTTCGAATATTTGTGCACATCCCTACTACGGAGTCAACCAGAAGCTATCTACAACTCAGTGGAACTCCACAACAACAAGAAAGAGCAAAAGCAGGATCAGTGATGTAAGTTCGGAGGCATGGCCTAGTTAAATACACAGAGGAAGATGCAACAATTTGCCAGCCTTGCTGTGAAAGAAGAAGAGAGTGAATTCAAGTTCTGAGCCACCAGGGGTTACGAGGTGCTGCCCACCTGGCCATTACCTGTGCTCCCAGATAAGTAGACACACAGCATCCCTATCTGAATGTTCTGTTGCCTTGCTACGTTTATCTTCATCATGGAAATGGCGCGCACAGAAGAGCCGCATCCCAGCATTTTATCTGAATTCCAAATATTGAAGGGAGGGAGGGATGGAGAGAAGAGAAAGCAAACCTGCTTTATTATTCATGAGAGGAGAATGGGAATGCGACTAACCATTTACAGAGGCAAAGGCTCTCTGTCTGTCTGTCTCTCTCTTTCATCAGCTCCACCTGCACAGAAGCATCATTCTGCTGAAGTACTCCTAGGTAAATTTACTGGGCTATTTGCCCCTTACTGTTATGACGATGCCTCCAGCATCAGCGACAAAACACATTTAACTCAACTCATTGCATCTGTGTTTGGAATTCAAGATGCTGCTTTCTCTCTGGCACCTGGGAAAGAAAACAGGGGCTCACAGCACACCTCGGTTCATCGCCGAGGCTGCTAAAGCCGTTTGTTTGTCATCGTAGTTGTTTGGTACTAACCAGTTGTGACTGACTCCAAGTTAAGTGCATGGGCGCTTCCATGCAGTTTGCTTGGCAGAGGTACAGAAGACGTCTCCATTGCCTGCATCTAGATACCTGGAGATCAAACCGGCGACCTTTTTTTCCCCCAAGCAGTTTTCTCTACTGCTGAGCTACAGTGACTCCCCCTTAATGACCAACCTGTCTACTCCCCACAGAATCCCATCGCCTTCCAGCTATTCCAAGGGGCTGTGACAATACAGGCACAAAGGTAGAAGCTGCCTTGTAAAGTTTACAGGACAGGTTAGCCAACTTGGAGACCCCACGTGGTCTTCTGCAGGCAAAGTATATTCTACCGGGGATTCTCTGAGTGGGAGCTCTGTGTTGTTTGCTTTCAGAATGTTCCAATTTGGCTTTACTGGATATAGAATAAGGGTTTTGTTTGCTGTTTTAACACTACATCTAAATTCATTTTCTGGTATATCTGCCTGGCAAGTACAGCAGAGCAAAATGCAGAGTGGCTCCATTACGACACAGGAATTAGGCAAGCTTGAAGTCAGCTTGAGTTTGAGCCATCCTGAAAGTTTCCAAGGGATCTCCTGTTTCTGCGGACTAAAGGTCCCAAAACACGGAGAATTTCTATTCAGATTAAAAGGGGTCTCACTGCGGGATCTAGAAATAATCCTTACTATTTAGCAATGAGGACGCAAGCGGGTTTTGGGGGGAGGGAACCATGCTTTAGGGGTGTTCACCTCAGTTTCCCCTGACCCAAATAAAAAGCTGTGATTTCCTGTGCCCTAGCCCTTTCCCTTCCCCCTGCTATCTGCCATTATGTGCTAATGTGCTTGGGCTGTATGAAAGGCAGGGGAGAGCTGTAACATTATAGCAAGAGTCCTGTGTAACAAATTGGCAGTTTCTGTCCTGGGGTTGTGAAAGTTGGCTCCTGTGTCCCTCCCATTCATGTCTTTTGCCTGCATCCCTGCCATTTTCTGCTTCTCTGATGTTCCAATCCAGTGCAATTGTTGGCTGCTGGTTTGAAAGCCTGTTTCCCTCCCTCCCTCTCCCCTGCCATTTTGCACTGCTTTGATCTATGGATCAAGCACAAACACAGGGAAAAGTGATATTTTACATGAGGGGCTGCCAAAGGATTCCACTGAATCACGAACAGGCTTATATAGGGGATGGGGTTTGAATTGCCCGGCCAGATGATGTCAGGGTATGACAGAGGAGTGGGGAGGGGGTTTCTCCCCAGCAAATCTGCATTATAAGCTAAGAGTGAGAATGGCAAAAACCAGACCTTGCTGCTGATTCTAAAAACCCTGCTTTAAACCCAGATTGAAATGCTCAGTCAGAACCTGGCCGGAGTGAAGATTTAAGCCAGGATTGCAAAGGAAGGATTGAGGCAAGAAAAAGACGGTAGCAGCCTTTCAGATTCAGACCTGAGACGTTTTCGCACGGGGCTGTTCGGAACGCGTGGGAGACAGCTGCGGACACGGCATCCGCATTGCCCGAGCGCGGCTTGCGCCGCCTCGTGTCCGCAGCTGTCTTTCTCGCGTTCGAAATGTAGAGCACTTTAAAGTGCTCTACATGCGTTCGAACGCGGACGAGCCGCCCCGGCGCGTTCCGGGAGAGAAGCGTTCGCACGCTTCTCTCCCTGACAGCCGTCGGCACGCCCCCAGGGGCCGACTTGCCGGGCCGGCGATTGCGCCGGCGCGGCGAAGCCGGTAGACGGGACCCACCGAATCGGGGTTCCCCTTTCCCGTCTGCCAGGGTCAGTGACCCTGGCAGATGGCACAGGGGAACCCCGATTCGGTGCGTCCCGTCTGTCGCCTCCGACGGCCGCCGGGACGTGGCTCCTTCCCGGGTCCGGCAGCCCCAATGGCGCTGCCGGACCCGGGAAGGAGCCACCAGCATCGGCGTCCTGTCGCCCCTTTCTGGGGTGGCAGGAGGTCGATGTTGGGCTCGCTGGGGGCGAGGAACGCCTTGGGCGGCCGGAGCGCATCGCTCCGGTCCCCCAAGGGTCCCCCCCGCCCCCATCGGGCCCATCTACGGGCTGCAGGCGCCTGGATCTAGGCGCCTGCAGCCCGCAGATGAGTCCCACCCCCCCCAGTCCCCAAAACCCCCACCCCCAACCACCCTCCGGCCCGGATCGGGCCCATCTACGCTCTCTAGGTGCCCACAGCGGGGCACCCAGAGGGCGAAGATGTTTCCCCCCCTCCCCCAGGGCCCTGGGAGGACGCGCGCGCGAGGAACGACTTACCTCGTCGCCGTCCAGCGTCGAACTGAGGGTGGCATTGTGGGAGCGCGCAAGACGCAGCCCACCTAGCCCCCCTATTGGACAAGCTTGTCCAATAGGGGGCCTAGGTGGGCTGCGTCCTGCGCGCTCCCACAATGCCACCCTCAGTTCGACGCTGGACGGCGACGAGGTAAGTCGTTCCTCGCGCGCGCGTCCTCCCAGGGCCCTGGGGGAGGGGGGGAAACATCTTCGCTCTCTGGGTGCCCCGCTGTGGGCACCTAGAGAGCGTAGATGGGCCCGATCCGGGCCGGAGGGTGGTTGGGGTGGGGGTTTTGGGGACTGGGGGGGGGTGGGACTCATCTGCGGGCTGCAGGCGCCTAGATCCAGGCGCCTGCAGCCCGTAGATGGGCCCGATGGGGGCCGGAGGGTGGGGGTTTTGGGGACTGGGGGGTGGTGGGACTCATCTGCGGGCTGCAGGCGCCTAGATCCAGGCGCCTGCAGCCCGTAGATGGCCGCGATGGGGGCGCGGGGCGAGCCCTTGGAGATCAGAGCCAGGGGCTCTGATCTTCAAAGGGGTCCGGCCCCATAGGGGCCTTGCCCCGGGCCCCATGATGGGTGCCCGGGTGCCCGGGCATCTTCGTGCCAGCCCGTAGAGCTGGCACGAAGCACGGGGCGGGTGGCTTGACAGCGCTGCCCGCCCCTTGGGTGCTCTCACCCAATGGGCGGGCAGCGCTGCGGCCGAATCCCCGCCCCTGGCCGGCCTTTGCCGGCCAAGACAGTTCCGGGCGCTTTTACCTTTCACACACAGACGCGCCGGAACGCATTCCGGCGCGTCTGTGTGTGAAAGGTGAAAGCGCCCGGAAGTGTCTTAAGCTGCCCGTCTGCACGCGTTCCGTTTGGAACGCGTTGCAGTGCGGAAATCCCTCTGTTTGCTCTGGCCTTTGGCTAAATGTGGTATACTTTCCCCCCACCTCAGACATTATTGCTTTATACTTATATATATGGCTCTGTTTTAACATGTCTATTTTTAAATGCTGTTACCTGCCCTGAGACCTTAGGGTATAGGGCGGGACAGAGGAGTGAGTGAGTGAGTGAGTGAGTGAGTGGGTGGGTGGGTGGGTGGGTGGATGCTTATTTTTCTCCATTTCCTGACTTTTTTTCAAGGAGTTTAAGCTGAAAGTTTATTTCTTTTCTGTCTTAATGCACCAACCTGGGAGAGAAGACTGTAGAAAAAGAATTACAAGAGCCATGGAGCTAATTTCATATTAGTGGCTGCCCAGGACCTATGGGCACACAATGAAAATTCAGGCACCATGCCACAGGACACTGGGCACTAGAGATGAACAAAGTATGGAGCCCCTTGCTTCTCACCTGAGGTGACGGTTGCCTCCAGATGGTGATAGGGAAACTTGGGGTCTCATTTAGATCCTGCAATTGTCTCTGACTGCCCTTGTCAGATGGCAGGGAGAAATCACAGGGCAAGCTCGGCCCTTACTTTGTCTGGTGCTCACTACCATGATGATGTGGTGGGTGTTTCCAGGAATCCCAGTGGTGCAAAATACCCAGAGGCGTGCAAGTATCAGTCCCTGCACTTGCACAGTGGGTGGTTTGGCCCAAACTCTTGAGCAGTGAGCATTTCCAGCATGAAGGATAGTTGGAGCAAGTGTCCAACGAGGGAAGAATATTGTTATTTTGGGAGAACTTGGGTTGGGAGTTCTTTTTCCCGGAATAGCAACATTCTGGGATTTCACCCCACAGGCTAAGGTTTTGTTGGGACTGCCACAGGTGCTAAGATAATCCTGGGGTTTTGACCCTATCTGGATGCAGCCTTGGACTTATGAGGATAAGAGGTGGCCTAGGTGAAGTCATATGGGGCTACGTGTAACCTTTGGGCAGGGGCGGACTAAGGAAGAACCACACTGAGCATGGACAACAAACAGATCTGTCTATAGGGCATTTCTTTTTGACTCAAGTCAGTTCAGATTTTGTTGTGAGCACCGAGGAAGGCCTACAAATACTCCATCACCCTAGCCACTAGACAACCTGTCACATTGCTAGAACTGTGGGCTCAAGTGTGGAGCAGAAGGCTGGAGGGCAGCAACCATGCCTGGTAACACCACAATATGAGAGTCTATTTTAGAACAGACCAGGAACTCAGACTGTTTTTGGCCTATTCACAACTACCGAGCATGAGGCAAAAAGGCTCCAGGGGCAACAGGCCCTTTCTGCACTTGGCCTTATTCCAGATTATATCTCAGAATAGGAGTCTGTTGGCCACATTCTAGCACAGACTATGGCAGGCAGAACCTGCCCAAGGCCTCCCATAGTCTGCATTAGCATATGGACAGCAGACTGCTAGGCTGTGTCCAGACTTGTTTATACTGTGCAGTGGAATGCACAGTTGTGATCAGGGTATCACCCACAATGATTGATGCATTGTCATGGCGTCACATTATCCGACTGCTACTGTGCACTTTCCTTAATGCCTATCTTAAGGACATTTCCTGTGCAGTAGAAACAACATTTGAATTTTCCCGCCTGTCTGGGCAGAACAGTGAGAAGAGCAGGATGAGAACAGGAGGGCAGCTCAAATGTGATTGGCTGCCTCAACCCACATGGCCACTTGCACTGACTCAGCTCTCGCAGCTTCCGATGGGAAACTATGGAGCTTCCTTTCGAGTCGGGATGGACAGTCATTGTTGCGCAGCAGGTAAGCTGCGCTTTTTACTTTAACTGCAGATTTATTCTGCAATTCTGAGATATAATCTGGAATAAGGCCAAGTGCAGAAAGGGCTATGTCAGCGGTGGATGAATTAGCACAGGCCAGCTTGCGATGCCCCTTCAACTCTAGGCCTCAGAGTCCACAACCTACCCTCCTTGTGAGCAAGGACTGAGGGCGCATCCACACTTGGGGATACTGCGCATTCCGATGCACAATCAGGGCATAGGCGTCACACCTGACGCCCGATACTTCGTAGCGGCGGCACATTACGCCGCCGCTACTTTGAATTTACGTACCACGGAATGATGAGCACTTGGTCCTCAGTATCAGGTAAATTCAAAGTTCCCTGACAGGACGGCGAGAACAGAGAACGAGAGCTGAGCCTGCAGGTCAGCTCCCATAGGCTGCCCCATTCCACATGATGCGCGCCTCAGCGCACACCACAGAAGTCTCACAGCTGCAGAGGAGGAAGCTGCGGACCTGAGGCCCAAGTGGCGAGAATGAATAACCTGCATTTTTTCTACTAACTTGATTTCCCCCCACTAGCATGGAAGTGACCGAACAGTCCTTTGCCTGGTAGGTAGTCTTTGCCTTGGAGGTAGGTGGGCACACCGTGCTTTCTTGCAGCCGAAACGACCCAGCGTCCGATCATCCCAACATGGGACAATCCCAGTGGGAAGAGGAACAGTCCGGAGACGAAAAACGGAAGCGCATTCTGGTGCAGGAGCCCTGAGAGCAGCGAAGACAGCTTTGAAGCAAAGTCAATCCAACACGTGTGACGTGTTGCAACATGCAGACGCCTCCCCCCCCCCCTCGGTCACTCACCCTCGCCCACCACCCAGCCCCATAGGAATGCCCCCTCCCTCCCTCCTTGAGGCTCGGGGGCTGCGCATGCTTGCAAACTGGGCTTGGGGAGTGGGGACTCAGGCAGCTTTCCTCCTTCTTCTCCCCGGGACAGCTGAGAGAGGCAGGGGAGAAGGTGGGGGCGCTCGCTTGTTTGCCCTCCAGCCGCTTTGCCTGCAGCGGAGCCCACGTGCGGGCGCGTCCTTCCCGCAGTGCTGCTGTTGGAGGAGGCGAGGGGGGGCGGCGGCGGCGGCAGCAGCAGCCAGAAGTGGGGGCGGGTTCTCTAACCCCGCCCTTTCTCCCTCCCTCCAGCCCAGTCCAGTGCCTTTCTTGACTCTCTTTCCCGGCGGGCGCTTCCTTGCCTTTCCTTCCCCCGTGGTTCCTCTCGGTTCCTTTGGACAAGCAGCTCTGCGCGATTAGCCGTCCGTCTGCACAGGCACGGATCCCCCTCGAGTCCCCGTCCCTTACCGGCTCGGTCGCGGTGACTTCCAGGTATTTCCCCCGTGCAGACAGGGCTCCTCGCCGCCGGGAGATGGACTCGCTCCGTCTCTTTTCTCTGCCATGCTGCTGCTCGCATCGCGCTTGCCCTGCTTCGCTTCGCCTAGGAGCTGTCACTCACTCGCTCACTCCCTGTATTGGCATTGTATCTTTCCCCCCATTTGTTGTAAACCGCCTTGGGCACAGTTGACTTTTGGAAAGGCGGTATATAAATAAAAATGGAACGGAATGGAATGGGACCTTAAACTTTGATCTCTGTGTTTCTCCCCTCCCCGCAGCCCACCCCTAACTCATGGCTTCTCCTGCCGCCTTCTTGGGTCGCCCTGCAGTTTCCGCATCTTCCACATTTCCTCGACGGGACGAAGACGGTTCCCCTTGCCCGGGCCACCCCTGTCCTCACCCATGCATGCCCTGCCGGTGTCCGGGAAGGGGAGAATCACGTCTGTTTTCTTCTTTTGCAAAGCCAGAAGTGTCCGGGAGGAAACGGGTCGCTGCTTCGTTGGCTTTGCCGGGGAGAGGCGCCTTGCACGTGCTCAGAGGCAACCGCCTCGATCATCTCGGCTGTGAGGGTGTGCGGCTGTCGCGCGGCGTGCGGTGCGATGCGATGCGATGCGAGCTCTAAGCACTGATGGACATGTAGATGCCCTCGGTACATGTCTTCCCATCCGAATATAAGTTTAAAACGGATTCTGGACGCGTCTTTTCCTGACAACTAGTTCGCGATGCATTGGCGGGGAAGTCTTGAGCATTTCCTCGCGGCAGGGCTTTCCCGCTTTCGGTCACTATATAAGAAATAGGTTTTCTCGCCTGGTTGGACCCGGTTTGCGGGGTGGGGTGGGGGGCAGAGATCTTGAGAACCGAGTGCGTCCCATTCTAGCAGGGTGTTGTCTGTTGTCCTAGGACCTGCCAGCTTCGGGATCTGCAGGAGAAGAGATCGATAGATCTTTTTTTGCGTGGCAAAGCTCTGTGGAAAATACAATTTTAGTGGCGATCTACCTCGATTCCCTTTTAAAGCATTTAGGGTAGTCGGTGTGGACGGGTTTTGGTGAGGACGTGGACGTTGACTTCTGAGCTTAGGAAAGGCTGAAGGCGACTATTTTGCTTTTTCATATTGTTTGGGCAAGTTAAGCAACAGACGTGTTTTAATTTCCCCCCCTCCAAAAATTCCAGCTAAGCTTCTATGAGAAAGCAAAGACCCCCCCCCCCCAAATAGTTACCCTTTATATATTTAATTGCAGAACTTGTGAATAAACAAAAACTGAATTACGTTAGGTGTCTAAAAACACTGGATTCTTTTTAAACTTCTGTCTCTGGCACTTGGATGTTGCACACACTTAACATCACAGCACGAGGGAGTCAGAAAGTTCCTTAAGGGCCATCTAGACCAGCTCTGAAGAACTGTACCTCATCCACCCTCTGTGTGAAAATCTGCAATAAAGTAGATGCTACCCACTTCTGCCATAGTCTGGTTTACTGTCAATCGGACTGTATCTTCCAGGTTTTTATCATGGCATTGGCCATGTAGCATTTCCTTAAAATGCAACATATGAAAATACATTTGGAAATACTTTTCGAAGAAGAATTCTAAATCTGAAAATTCATGATTGGCACTTCGGATGACTTTTTTTTAGGCCTACAACCCGTGATATAATTTTCTACTAATTTTTTTTCGAGCACAGTACTAAGGCCTTAAATCCATTGCTGCGAATGTTGCCTGTATTAATTTCTCTAGCTGTGCAACAGTTATCGTATTACTGTAACCCATTAGTGTGAAATCATCTGTTTCTGCAGCCATTGGCTCCTTGTTCCTGCAGCAAGATTGGCAAGAAGCAATTCTGGCCACGCTACTTTGCTGACGATGTGATCTGGATTGTCAGCAAAAGTGTTGAGGAGGAGTTCCACTGGAAAAATACATTCTTGGAAGGAACTAAGTGCGCACAGAAGAAAAGCAGGCTCCTGTCCTTGCTATTTTGTGTACATGAATTATACATTTCCGATCTTATGCTTGCGGTACTTTTAAAAAGGATGCTTCACTCTTGCACACAGCATGATTGCTGCTGCATTTATATCCCTCTCCAAAGAGTTCAGGTTGATGTACCTTTTCTTTCATTCATTTCCCCTTTTTTCCTTTTCTCCCTGTCTCCCATACAACAACCCTATGAGGTAGGCTAGGTTGAGAGGGATTGATTGGATCCTGCCACTAAGCTACCATGGGTAAGTGGATATTTGAAACCTGGTCTCCCAGCTCTTGGGCCTGACACTCCGTCAACTACTGCTGCCTACAGAGAACAACCTGATACATGAATAGAAAGAAGAAGAAGACTTGGCTTTCTGCCCCACTTTTCTCACCCATTTAAGGGACTCAAAGCGGTTGACAAAGCTTTTTGTTCTTCACCCCACAACAGACACCCTGTGTGGTAGGTGGGGCTGTGAGAGCTCAGAAGAGAGCTGTGACTAGCCCAAGATCACCCAGCTGGCTTCATAGAGGAGAGCGGAACCAAATCTGGTATTCCCAGATAAGTCTGGCTCCTTAACTACTAGACCAAACTGGCTCACAATAATGCAGGGGATTACTTTCCCCACAGCGCTGGCCCCACCACTGTCTTTCTGCACTTTGGTCATGTGCAGTCTGGGTAATTCGGCTGCCTTCAGGTTTCTGGATGTGTGCATGGTCAACTCCACGTCTGTGTGGTTGGCTGTTTCAGCCTCCATGCATGAGTGCTGGAAAGAGTTCCAATTGTTGCTCTGTCCATCAAGATATGTCCGTCGTTAAAACGTCCTATTGCTAGGTTTCCAGCACTTTCTGGGGTCAAAAAAGGGAGTATGATGAGGTTGCTTCAGATGCCAGTCTGGTCTAGTGGTTAGAGAGTCGGACTCTTATCTGGGAATACTGGGTTTGATTCTGCATCTCCCCCCAATCAAGCCAAATGGGTGAGAAAAGTGGGGTAGAAAAGCCAACTCTTCTTCTTCATAGCAGCACTGTAGTGGCACTATTTTTATCCCATATGGATGCACCCTACGGCATGGGAACCCCATAAAAATCAGTGAGTCTTATTATTTCTTCTTTTCTAAAGCTTTTCTTATTTTTATTTAGTTAATATACAAACTGAAACAGTGGTTTCCATCAATTTACACAATAAAAAACACTTACCAGTAACTTGCTCTCACCAATATAAAGTACAAACTTTTTAAGTATGTAACAGACTGATCTGCAAAATATTCTAATTGTTGTAAGTTCATTCACATTGCTCACACTGTACATTCCAAAAATCCTACTTATTAGTTAATAATGACATAATTGGTACTAGTAATATATAGTAATTCCCTAATTTCCGATGTGTAGTGTACCACGTGTAGGTTGCCACATTTCCAGGTGAGTTTTCTAAGAGACAAATAACACAATAGTAGTGCATTACTTCTTTGCACCTAGGACTGCTTGTGCCTGCACACCCTTTGAATTTAGCTGCTTCTAGAGTTTAGCTGATTGCTCTGGTGAGAATAAAGCATGGCATCAGATGTCAAGACAGGCAATTATTGGACAGTCTTCTAGTGTAGCTTCTCAAATTTTGTGTATGAAAGTTAACCCGATACTATACCTTAGAAACTGACTTGGCTTCTTAAGCGCCCAAAACAGGCTTCTCTGACCAGCTGTGCTGTGCCAGGTACAGGTAGATTGATCAACTTTCTACTCTCCCATTGCATCCCTGCCACCTTCAGGTCTTAGACCAAGAAGTGACTGAATAGCGGAGGAATACACTTTGAGAACCTGAATCTAGGGTGCTTTGATTTGGACAAGCACAACACTAGAACCAGGGGGTACTCTGTGAAGCTGATGAGCAGGAGAGTAAGGACAGACAAGGGAAAGTGTTTTTTCACCCAGGAGGTCAGTGGTTATGAAATTTACTACTAGAAGAGGTGGCGACAGCTACCATCATGGATAAACTTTAAGAAAGATTAGATAAACTCATGGAGGACAGGTATCAATGGCTACTAGAATGGACCCCTAGAGACTGCCTCCATGTTGTGGAGACAGGCAGGATGCCTCTAAAGGTCATATAAAGGGATTTGAGAGCAGGTGAAGGTTTTGCCTTTGTCTTCCTGAGAATTCCCGGGAGAAATTGATGGGTCACTATGTGAGGCAGGATGCTCGACCGGACCCAGCAAGCCTCCTCTTCTGTTTTTTAGTCATTACTTGTGGTACTATTGTTATTGTTTTGTGTTGACTGCATACTTTACCAGCCTGTCTTCACCATAGGCTCGAGTTTGTTGTCACATTGGGGCTTCAGTGAAGTCAAATGTTATGCTGGCTTCAGTTGAAAGAACAGATTAATGCATTTGTTGTCATTATTATTATTGTATAAATTTACCAAAGGCTTTAGGTAAAGTATAATATTTTTGTATTGTTGCTTCCAGAATCTGTCACCTTGTTTCTGAGCCAGGAATCTCTCCAAGTGGTCCATTCCTTGTGAAGGATTCATAAAGCAACTCCACATTCATTCACTGCAGCCCTAGACTCCCGGAGCTGTTATTGGTTGTTTAGTCAAAAACAATGTGGAGAGAAATAAATTCAGGAAGACAGAGTGGGGCTCCACCAGAAAACAGGAAGTAAAATATTTTTTGTTTCCACCTCCATAGGAAATAAGAAGGAGAATTTTAACAGTTGATGAGAGTTATTTTGAAGGCAGGAGTTAAGCCACAGATCTTTCCATACCTCAATTCTGGGGGAAGTCTGGATATGTCCCAGCATGGGGCATTTGCACTGTGTGGAGCTGGTTCTATCCTAGAAGCAGGTCCATAAGTGGTGGACTGTCCCCTGGGCATGTAGCTGTAGGGAACAAAAGCATGCTTAGCGTCCATACTAGCTGCTAGGCTAGAACAGCCTGGCCCAATCCGCTTGCTCTTCTTTTGGGCGAAAGGAGCCTAGAACCAGGAAGCACAGCCGCATTTGCTGCCCTGTTCCCCAGTTGCCACGGCAACGGCACTGCTCATGCCCCTTGCTGCGGCCTGGTGATCCTGGCTGAACATTTCTTGTCCGACAGATGGGAAGCTACGTGTAGAAACACCCCTTGTTATATCTTGAGATATAGCTCCATAATAGAAATTTTGCTGACAGGAAGGCATTGCAGAACCTCCTCAGAGTGGCTACTAGGATTGTTGCCTCCATGTTGGAGAGACAAGCAGGGTGTCTCTAAGGGCCATTTGCAGGGAGCCAGAGCAGGTGAAGGTCTTGCCTTTGTCTTCCGCTTGAGATGCCCAGAAGCAACTGGTGGACCACCTTGTGAGGAAGGATGCTGAATTAAGTGGGCTGTGGCCTGATCCAGCAGGGATCCTTTTTGTTCTTATAATAGGCAGGGTGTTGAGACCAGAGGCCGAAGTGCGAATAGCCCTCAGGTGAACATATTGCCTTCTTCTGCTGATCTTTCGGAAACAAGGTGTAAATCAGTGGTTCTCAGCCTTCCTAATGCTGCGACCCTTTAATACACTTCCTCATGTTGTGGTGACCCCTAACCTAATCCTAACCCCAACCATAAAATTATTTTTGTTGCTACTTCATAATGACCCCTGTGAAAGAGTAGATTGACTCTCAAAGGCGTCCTGACCCATAGGGTGAGAACCACTGGTGTAAATCAAAATACATCTATTCAAGGTTTGTATTGACCATATTTACCCTAGCAAAAGACCGTTATGAAAATATACAGACGTGAGAGTAATATACTGTGCATAAGGGAAAATTGTTTGCAAAACATTTTCAGGCGGCATTGTTTTACACAAATCTGCATACATTGAGAAAAAATGTATTTAAAACTTCAAAGAATTTGTCTGAACTTTCTTTTCTGATTCACAGACCGATGGTGGATATAAGACTGAAAAGGGAAAAAAGAGAAATGGGAAAAACTGAAATTGACAAAACCCTGCATCCTTAATTTAAACCTGGGAGCAAAACGTGACCTTGGGTAGATGTCAAAGGACTGGTTGCAGTACAGCCCTCCCTTCTTTGACATGGTTTTGCTTTTATACGGTGATCAAAAAGTAGCACCATTTCTATAGGATAACTTTTAGCAGCATGGTTTTGCTTCTAAACGGTTGGTAAGGTATGACTTTGATTTGTTCACTGATAGTTTCTAGGATTGCATTAATGGCTGCATCCGGGTGTTGCTTACTTATTCGGCTATACAGTATTTATATATTCCCAGTCTTCTCAGCTGAATCATTTTCAGGGCTTCAGTGGAATGTCATTGGGCTCTGGAATGGGTTCTGGAGCCCGCTTGCCAATGCCATCTGTTCAAAGGGCAGTGACAGGAATGGGAACGAAGCCTGAACTGTGTGAGAGACCATTTTAAAACCGACTCCCACTGGAGCACTTCTAGGTATGGGGTTGTGATGGCTTGCACTCCTAGGACATACCAGTTTGGTCTTGTGGTTAGCATGCCGGACTCGTAGCTGGAGGCTCCCTGGTTTGATTCCGCACTCCTCCACCAAGCCAGTTAGGTGACCTTGGGCTAGTCACAGCTCTCTTTCTGGGATCTCACAGCCCCACCTACCTCACAGGGTGTCTGCTGTGAGGAGAACGTGAAGCTTTGTCAAGTGCTTTGAGCGCCCTTAAAAGGGTATAAAAGCCAACTTCTTTTTGTGTGACCTTGTGGATGTTACCATTGAGACACTGGGATTTCACACCCACAGTATGACACAAGATATGACTGAATTGTCCAGGACAGTAAAAGGTGATATAATTACCTCATAGATGAGTAGGTTTTGCTAAAATGATTTCTGTTGATGAGTGAACAAAACAAATTACGTGAAGGAGGAGTCATACATATAAACTGTAATGTTTGGCCGGAGTGCTGGTTACAAGTGCACCGCTTTCCATTGAAGCAAAAGCATTGCTTAAAAATAATTCTCTGAAGGCAAAAACATCAGCGAGAGGTCTGGATTTGTCCTCAGGCAACCCTGGGAAGAGGCAGAACAGCTGTATATCAGGAAATATTCCCACGGTGGCTGTGCCAAGGACAAGTCAGCATTTCCCTGTGGAAGGATTAAAAAGGCACATTGGAAGACAGAATGAATAATTGGCGTTTGGCCCTCAAGGTGATACTAATTATGGAGCTAAATCTTCTAGGGTGGTGAAATGTAATAATGGCCAGATCGATGTCACTTATGAAGTATAATAACCCCTGGAGAAGGGTGGGCTATGACTGTGACTCATCCCCAAGGAGAAGACAGAATGGTGGAGCAATGGGCTTCAAAAGACCTTCAGCTCTATGGTGAGCTGGGGGCTTAGTTAGGTGGCCGGTGATACGATGGATGACTCAGCAATTCTAATGGTTCTCCAACGTGAAAATCAATATTGGAAATTTCATGGCTGTTGTGATGGACTAAGCCTCTGCTTCTAGGCGTTCCAAGAGGACTCCCTCTGGCTTATGCTCTGAACGGGTCCCAGCATCCCACTCTGCCAGAGGGCTCAACTGCAGCTTTGAAAGTGCAAGACTGGAGCCTATTTTGAATTTGTCAGCTAGCAAGGCCAGGAGGTGATTCTAACAAAAAGATATACATATATCCCTTTGTGAGCCAGTTTGGTCTAGTGGTTAAGGAGCCGGACTCTTATCTGGGAATACCAGGTTCTATTCCACCATCTCCCCTGAAGCCAGCTGGGTGACCTTGGGCTAGTCACAGCTCTCCTCTGAGTTCTCACAGCCCCACCTACCTAACAGGGTGGCTGTTGTGGGGAAAGCTTTGTCAGCTGCTTTGAGTCCCGTTAAATGGGCGAGAAAAGCAAGGTAGAAAAGCCAACTCTTCTTCTTCTGGAGGCAAAGGGATGTGTTGGCTGCAGTATTGGATATTGTTTCTGCTGTGAGGGGCATTTTGGAGTTGCTGTCTTTCAGGCTTACATACAGTTGTTATGAGGAAAATCTGTGTAAAGGCATGTGGGGATGTAAAGGCAATCCACAAATGGAAGGGTATGGAAATCCTTTCTTATTGCTCTATTGTTTTGTTTCTTGGGATCTTGCAGGTGAAATGGGATAGTGAACAAAAGAAATTATAATCAAAAACATGTGTAAATAGAAGCTTTCCCTACCTGCTGCGAAGAATAAAACTGAGAGGAAGAAAAATGTTGAGACTCACTCATTCTAGTGAGGCGAACATAAAGTGTGGACGGAGGCATCCGTACTTCAAGTGCTAGTGCAGTCTCAAATGGGACAACCAGCACTTGAAGTGTGAATGGCCAGGCCCAGCACATGGTATATGTCACCATGCTGACTTGCAGTGTCGGACCCGAAAGAGGGTATAAATTCTGCTATCCGGGAACTCGCTTAGTGTTCCCAGTCAAGCTGTGGATATTTTAGCTGCCTCCAGCTAGTGAAAACCAGGACAGGCTTAGTGAGTTCTGAGGCCTTTTCACATGAGGGGTTTTTGAATGTGTGGAGAACGCGCGGGGACGCAGTATTCGCACCTCAGGGGTGGCCGGATCCATTCCGGACCGCCCTAAGCATCCCAACACGCTCTTCACACGTTCCATTTTCAGAGCAGAAAAACATGCTCTGAAAGCATCCCTGTGCGTTTGGCGCGTTCCCAGCTGTTCCAGAGGGACAGCATTTGCACGCTCTCCCTCTGTGACATCTGGGCCCCTCCCCCGGGCTGCTCCGATTGGCTCCTCTGAAGCCAGGGATTGGCAGCCCAGGGGCCTCCTTTTCCTCAGCTCCCGCTGTCTCCAGGAGCCGAGATTGCGGCTCTTAGAGCCAGGGGGACCCCCACCTAATACCCCCCCAACCCACCCCGGGTTGCGTGCGCACGTGCGTGGCCTTACCTGCAGGCTGCCAGGTCGAATTCTGCCTGCAGGAGGCCTGGTGTGCTGTGTGCATGCTCGTGGGGCAGCTCCTCATTGGCCAGCCACTCTCCTGGCTTCACCAGGCCATCTGCGCATGTGGGGGCCGAGGGGAAGGAGGCCCCTGGGCTGCCAATCCCTGGCTCCAGAGGAGCCAATCGGAGCAGCCCGGGGGAGGGTCTTCAGCCCGAATGGGCTGAGAACAGTTCCCCGTCCACACGAGGGAAGGTAAAGGATGCATTTGGAATGTGTCTTTTACTTGCCAGTGCAGATGGGGAACTGCTCTCAAACCGTTTGGGCCAAAGCGTTCCGAGGCGTCTTCACTGTAATGTGAAAATGCCTCTGGACAGTGGTGCGGACAAGCTTCTCCAGGAGGATGTGGAACTGCTTCATGGAGTAAAAGTGTCTCAGTTGCTCTGTAATGCTGATAACTTTTCTTAAGAATGTGAAACGTCCACTGCTAGACCAAATCATATAATCCATATAATCATGTTATCCAGTTTCCTGTTTCCCACAGAAGGCCAGCACATACCCCTTCTTACCTGGAAGAGTTACTATTTTCAGCATTTTATCCTATTTTCCTTGAATGTAGAGGTTTTTTAATTTCTGCTTGTAATTTTGAGATGGGTCACGATTAAGCTTCTGAATTCGGGTGTGGTTTGCTGAGGATCTCTCCGTTTGAGGGGTTTGAATTCAGGGATTTTGGATGCAAGGCTGACCTTCCTTCTGGCTGTTCAAGGCTGTTGGGGCCCTATGCTAACAATGGACATTGCTAGAGACAAAAAGTGAATGTGTTCACTTAAAAGAGTTTTTGAAATCAGGCTGAAGACCATAGGTTGCTTACTCTAATGCTGGAATCTTTATCAGTTGTCTTCTGTGGTCTCCTAAAGGTCTCCCAGAGTTTTCCTGTTCGAGTTGCTGCTTCACTTTTCCTCCCTCTTGTCTACAATTTTGCTCTTCCTTTCAAAGGTCACCTTACTTTCTCAGAGTGGGACCATCATGTTCCCAAGATTGCCCAATATTCCGGTATCATCAGGGGGCAACTCAGGAGAAAGGAATGGCATTCATCATGGTGAGAGAAATCTGGGCCATGTTGTGATAAAATCACTATTATGACTTGGCTACATTGGGATCACCACATATATCTGTTCCATCCCCAACATAGCCCCAGAATATTGAGGTGAAGGGCCAGCATATTGTATTAAGGGAAAACCCAACTCTGAACATGGGCTTTCCCAAGATAGCACTATATCCCATCTGAATGGACACTGCTGCTGTGAGCTGACTTCTTGAGCATGGTCACCACACGTGTGCCCCCCCCCCCCCAAAGGCAGCAGTGATAGCACACTTCTGGGCATTTCATACTGCTGGAAGACCAGAATGTGCACGTCACAATATCACACATGGAAAATACCAGCCCCACAACGCTTAGGCAACAAGTGATTATTCCAGAAGGACTTTACCGTGGAATATTGCTTAAAAATGTGATTTTCCGGGTTGGATGTGAAAGCGCTTCTGGTGTCCAGGTTCTCACCACGCATCATGTCAGAAGTGATGCCCTGCCCCTTCTAACTCATAGAGCCAGAACAGAAGACAGGAGGAAAAAAGATAATTTCTTTTCCATATGGATTTCTATGCTCTTTGCAAGGATAATGCACACATTTAGACGAGCAACGGTGTGCAAGTTTGTATCCAAGACCTAAGTGTGTTTTTGTGTGCGTGCAAATACGCATGTTTGGATTGCTTTGCAGACTTGAACCAATGTGATTGTACAGGTTCATGCCTTAGTGTGGATCTATTTTTTAAAAAATGTTCAGTAGAAGAACTGGAATTATTGATTGATTGATTGATTGATTTGATGATTGATTGATTGATTGATTGCACACACTTATTTTTCTCTTAAGCTTGCAAAAGGCTTACAAAATGTATTATTAGACATGTCTTTGCCTTCAGGCTGCAGTCTAAGAAGATATGACATTTGATTAAAAAAAAAGGACTGACAAGAGAAAAAAATCCTTAGTGACAGGGCAGAGGTGAAACTTTGTCATCCTAGTCTCCCTCTCTATAATGGAGTCTTAAAAGCAAAACACAAAAAACCCCAAGTGTGAGGATAGGAACAATTTCTCCCCCATTTGTGCATTTTTGTCCTCTCACAAGCATGAACAATTTTGCTTGCAGGTAAATCCAGATAGTGTTAAACACTTTCTGTGGCCTATGGAGCTGACAGCTTATCATTGCCAGTTTATTGATATTGTGCCATCATTCATCTTCATTGAGGAAGGAAACAAAGCATCTTTTTCTACTTCACATGAAGCACCCTAAGCTGGCTGTACTTCCCCCTGATGTCACTTGCACATAGTAGGGAGCAGGATGGAATATTATGGGATAAACTGTTTGTGTATTGCAGATCCATGGAGATAGACTGTAAGTCAATGAATCTAGCTGGCAGATATCCGATAAGTGTCTTCTGGATTCTGTGTTGTTGTTTTCAGAGTGCATAATGCGCGTACTAGAGTTATGGAACTTAGCTGCGATGCAGCGTGTGAAGTTCGGGGGTTGCTATATCAGCATTCATGGAACAGACTCCTGTTTATGGGCTGGTGCAGACAGGCCATAGTCAGAATGTACAACAGCTTTTCCAAACGTCCTGCTGTCCAGTTTTAGCAGAGAGGGCAGGTAAGAGGATGTAGATACATCCAAAGGAGCTGTGGGCAAAGAGCCTCATGCGAGTGTTTCGTTGTTAGTTATGCTTACAGGTTGTCAGGAATTAGTCAAATCAATAACTTTCTGTTAATCACTTTCACATGCCGTGATTGGAAGAGGAAGCCGTTCTGTGCTGTTATGCAATCGTGCCGCTGTAGTGCTGCAGGAGGTTTCAGTGCCAAAGATAGATTAGGGAGAGTTAAGTGATGTCAGTTGTACAACAATCAGACATTTTGTCAGGGAACTTTGAACGGGGAGACACATAAATATGGTTAGGTGCCTATTATTTATTCATTTGCTTGTTTAAAACATTTTAATACAGTTTCCCATTGTAAAAATCTCAAAGCAGTTTGCAGTAAAAGCGGATAGAAGAGTGGATGTTGTAAAAACATGATTAATAACACCGGGAAGGACTAGGTAAAAAGTAATATCAATGATAGCCACCTGCAAGATGTGGTTGCAAGTATCTCATGAATATAAGAGGGTAGGGGCCACCACAAACAAGGCTCTAAATTGTCGTAGCTCCATAATTGAAAGTACAGAGCTGACTTTTAGTACGGACAATTGGTATTCCCTACACAGTGAGTATACTGTGATTTTTTCATTTGAATGTGGATTTGACAGCTTAGTCTGAAACCCCAGTGCTGGTCACTGTGCTGGCACATTTTTGGCCTAATTTCATTCCCACACATGCATGATGGCCATTTTCAAGAAGATGGATCCTGGGAACAAGCATCCAAACAAGGAAAGCCATATCACATTTTCAGGAAATCCCAGGTTGGGAGTTCTTTTTTCCAGTATAGCAATATGCCGGCTATGTTGAGATCGCCACAGAAAGTTTGGTGCAATCTTTTCACCATAAATATGATAAGAATATGAACAGTCCCTCCATCTGTCACACTATATCTCCTAATATGGAAGTGATTTTGGGGTTCTTGGTCCTTTCTTAAAACCTCAGGGCAACATAGACAGCCTATACTCAACCATTTAATCTAACAACCTTGTGAGATGAACTTTGCAGAGAGATTAGTCTAGAATCACTGAGAGAGCTGTGTGGGAGACCACACAGTATATGCACTCTATTAATTTAGGTTGTAGGGTTTTTTTTAGTTACCTTTATTACCCACTGAGTTACACATTAAACAGGACTATAAATTGATCTTAGATGAAGAAAATTGGAACTCTAATAATCAGCTGTTGAAGCACTAGAAGATAGGTAACATGAAATGATTCCCCATTCACTGTAGGGGGTCATCCTGTTGTTTATTTGAACACAAACTGATGGTGAGCTTATTGATTCTTCTGAACTTAATTATAGGGTGAAACCCAGATCCATTGCATGGATTTGAAAGCACGCTGTGGCCTGCAGTTGGGAAGAGAGTCGTGACTGCACTGGACAACAGTTACACCCAGCAATCTCCAAAAGGTAAGTATTCCCTGGGATTTTTTGCTTATTCAATGTTTATAAGATCGTAGCTTTATCATACACCTGGGTGTGGTTCTCAAAAGTTGCTTAGGTTGTCCTTTTTGCACTCTGAACAGCCTGCGCTGGGGGCCTGGAGGGGACTTTGCTGAACATTTTATTCCCATCAAATCCTATGAGAAATAAACACAGTTTAGTATATAGTCTGTATAGCTGGAATTATTTTCTAACCCAGCATTCTCCTGTCCTGTGTCCTCCAGGCAGTTTGTACTATAGTATGTATCCCCATACATACAGGAGGTATCCCTCTAAAGAACAGAGGTGTTTTCGCATTACAGTGAAGACACCTCAGCATGCTTCGCCCAATTGTGTTGAGAACAGTTTTCCCTTCACACTGGCAGGTAAAAGACGTGTTCCAAATGCATCCTTTACCTGCCTACATGTTAATGGGGAAATGTTCTCAGCCCGTTTGGGCCAAAAACCCTCCCCCCGGCTGCTCCGATTGGCTCTTCTGGAGCCAGGGGTGGGCAGCCCAGGGGCCTCCTTTCGCTTGTCTCTGGCTTGTCTCCAGGAGCCGAGATCACGGCTCCTAGGGCCAGCAGGACCCGCATCATATACCCCCCAACCCACCCAAGGGGTGCGTGCGTGTGAACAGAGCTTACTGAGATGATCAGGCTGGGTGTGCTCTGCACATGCGTGCGGGGTGCTCCCTGATTGGTCAGGCACCCGTCTGGCTTCACCTGGCTATCTGCGCATGCACAGGTGCCTGACCAATCAGGGAGCATCCTGCACATGCGTGCAGAGTGTACCCGGCCCAATCGTCTCAGTTGCTGCATAGCGGCAAACAGGTAAGCTCTGTTTGCGCGTGTGTGCCCCTGGGGTGGGGTGGGGGGTGTAGGATGCGGGTCCTGCTGGCCCTAGGAGCTGCGATCTCGGCTCCTGGAGACAAGCCGGAGACAAGTGAAAGGGGGTCCCTGGGCTGCCCACCCCTGGCTCCAGAGGAGCCAATTGGAGCAGCCCGGGGAAGGGGCCCAGCTGTAACAGAGGGTGAGCATGTGAACGCTCTCCCTCTGGAACAGCTGGGAATGTGCTGAATGTGCGGGGACGCTTTCAGAGCAGTTTTTTCTGCTCTGAAAATGGAACCTGTGGAGATCGGGTTGGGACGCTTGGGGCAGTCCGGAACAGATCCGGCCACCCCTGAGGAGTGAATGCTGTGTCCCCATGTGTTCTCCACGCGTTTGAGAACCCCTCTTGGGAAAAGGCCTCAGCTGCTGGAGTGTGTGTGAGAAAGCCTTCAGACACCCTTAACACTTTGGAGTCTCTGCACAACCACTTCCTGTCACCCTGATGGGGCAAGGGAAAACTGTGCAGGGAGGGCGGAGCCTCTGCTGAGCTGAGTCCCGTCATCCAGACGGGACAATCAATACTCTACCATATCCTCATGGCACGTGAGGGAAAGTGCAAAGTAAAAAGCTGCTGGTTAATCAGCAGCTTATTACATCACACTTTCCCTGCCGCTGTGGTGACGCCACAGAAAGCAATCATCATGTGACTAGTCCTATGACTGGTGGCAACGCAGCAGCTGCACAGCTTTAAGCGTGCTGGAGGCACCCGAAGAGAGAGTTATTATGCTGATGTCTTGCTTGTGAGTTCTTCATGGGCAGCTGGTTGGTTGCCATGAAAACAAGAGGGCTGGTCCTATACATCTGGGCTTTTCCTCCTGGGTTACTTTCACCTTCTTCTGATACCATATAGGGATAGGTCAACACTTCTGCACACCTGAGCGGGAATCCCATCCCAAATAGGTTAAATGTTTCACACTTGACTAGTCAGCCAATGACTGGCAATGAGGACAATGAATGACAATGAGTGACCAAGGATAGTAATCTGGCACACCTGTGCTGCTGCCAGCCCCGTGACTGAAAACCGGATGACCAATTGTCCACAGCAGCAGGGAAACTGTGAGGTAAAAAGGTGCTGATGAACCAGAATCAGCAGTTTTTTCTTTGCAGTTTCTCTTGCATGCTGCACAGATACTGCGGAGTATTGATCCTTCCTTCCGGATGATGCGAGGGGCTCCGTAGCGGCCTTCCCTTCCCTGTGTGGCTTCTGTTCCTCCCATCTAGATTACAGGAAGCAGCTGCACAAGTATTAGGGCATCTGGAAACATTCCCCTCCCAATGCAGGCACTGTCACCATTTTAGCTAATTTATTTGTTTTTATACTGATTTTATTGGAACCTGCCTTTCCGGTATAAGGTGGGATATGTGAATAGACAAATAATTTTGTGTTGTCACAGTGGCATGGTGTTGGCATGGGACAAAAATCATATCTGATGCCATTAGATTCCTGTCCCTTCTGTGACTGTGTTTATATGTGGCCATTTTTAAAAAAGTTCGAAATTGCAAAAACACACCTTTTTTCTAAACTTTCTTTTTAAGGTGGGCTTCATTGTTTTTTAACTTGGCAGTATAGGAAATTGTGAATACCTTAGTTAAACATTTTAAGATTCATATTTTTGTCATATTCTCATTTATAGCTGCTTTTTAATCTGCCAAATGCACACACTTTGGATTTTATTGGATTTACCTTCTATACCACACCTACCAAATGCATGCACTTTGGATTTTATTGGGTTTACCTTCTATTCTTTGAAGACTGGGGAAGAAATGAAAGCTAATGATCCATATGTAAATGGAAAAAAGCTACGTTCTGTAGGCTATTCCATATTACATTTCCCTCTGTTTTATTGCTCAGTGGTCCATTAACCTTCAGTTAGGTCAGGATAGAGATAACTCCATGTAGTACAGACCCATCTAGAACAAACAAAATCCCCCAACCCTGGATCTTGGTATTTCTTACCCAAAAAGTTTTTATCTTGTCAGCGTTCAATTTCAGTTTATTGGCCTTCATCCAGCCCCTCACTGATTTCAGCACTAGTTAAAGACATTTATAACCTTTCATTATTGAGATATATACAGAACTAGAGCTCAATATCACCAGCATACTGATAATATCTAGTCCTAAACTGATTTTATTGCAACCCACCCTTTGGATAGAAATATGAACAAACAAATCAGTAAAATGGAGATCTGAGTAAGATGAAAATTGGTCATAATAAAAATATAAGACTTAGACCAACTACCAGTTCTTAAGTTATTTTAATCAACAAATCTTGGCTAAAGCATGATCATCCATATCACTTAGATGGATGCAGTATTGAAGAGTGTGAAGTTTCACCTTGCCAGTTATTAGGCATAGAGCTATTTCTGTCTTAACATAACTGCTGGAATACTGAGGGGAAAGAGGCAGAGTCTTTTGAAACAAAAAGAATTCTGAATAATCTCTGGATCATTTATATCAGCCATACTCCATGGTTTTACTCCATTGTTTTAGTATGTTCATTTTACATTTGGTTTTTAGTGCTGTGGCCTGTCCTTTGGGTATAGGGTGGGATAAAAATGGAAGTAAGTAAGTGACGGAGCAAGAATCAAATTGGGTTCAATAGGGTTCCCTTGACCAGAGCAATGCCATTTTAATCTAGCTATTAACATAGTTTTAATCAGTAATATTAAAATTGCTTCAGTAGGAAAATTTGCAGTTGCTGAGTCAGTTCCTCTGTTTATCTGAGAAAAGAGGAACCTTGTCTCAAAATAGGTGCTGTAGACAATTTAGCAAGTTTGTGGTTTCAGCTGGTGACAAACTATTCTGAAATGATATATGTTATTTAAGCGTACTGCATTTTGTATCTCATTAAGAAAGACTTTGGTCTCTCTTCAGTATTATAATACTAAAAGTACTATTGAAAAGAGGAACTTAACCTTTGAGTGAAATGAAGGAGATCTGCTTTGAAGCTGAGTTGGTGTCAGAATTTTGCTTTAACAGAAGGAAGGAAGGAAGGAAGGAAGGAAGGAAGGAAGGAAGGAAGGAAGGAAGGAAGGAATTTCATTGAATAAGCTTTAAAATAGGAGAGTTCCTTTGTTTCCCTCCAATAAAATAAAATTTACAGATCTGCAAGAGTTCTCATTCTGTTGCTTCTTAAAGTTATTAATATATTATTTCCATGTAAGCTTACTGTTGAGTAGGATCCCTAAATATTTAAAAGACCAAACCTGCTGGATTTGGATGCCCATGTTAGGGCTGCTTGTGAGGCCTAATACAACAATTTTTGTTTTGGTGTAATTAATTTGAAGACTCGCTTGTTTTCAGTACTAATCCAACTAACATCCCCCTGAGGCCAATCTGTGTCAAAGAAAATAATACAATATTGTCTGCATAGAGCAGTGTAGCTAACTTTCTGTCTCCAGTAATAGGATGGAATACTTCAGTTGAGTATTTCAGTGAAATATTGAACAATGTTATTAATATAGAAATTAAGTAAAAAGGGATCCAAGGTGCAGTCCTGTTTTATGCCCTTGTGGGGAAAAAACCGTTGTGTAAGTGATATTGAGCTACAGCATGTAACAGGGTTGAACTACAGTGTGGGGGGAGGGGTACAAAGGACACATATCAGGATGAACGTCTGGTGGGTTCCAAACAGGTTTTTATGGCATTTATTTTCAAGTTGAAGAAGGCACTGCAGGCATGTGCTGTTGGAGAATGCTCCTGGTCCAGAAAAAGCTTTCTGGGTCTAGAATGCGTCAGGCAACATGGAGTGGAGCAGGCTGGTGACTTTATCCACATGACAACCAGCCTGGCCTACCTCAGCTTTGAAGCTAAGGGGAAAAAAACTTTCCCAGCCTTGTAGTTTAAGCCAGGAACATTTTCCCCATGACCCCAGAAATGGCCCTGGAAATTGCTCATGTTATTGAGCCCAACAAAATCTTGCCAGGGTCAGGGCATTGCTGGAACCTAGGCCATTTCTGCTTTTATTTGTTGTCTACGTGAAGCTGGCAGAGTCTAGGATGTAGCCCTGCTTGTTACACAAGAGCGATCTATTGCTGGAGTACTCCTAGGCATGAGTTTTGTGCTCAGCCGTGGACCTGGTATAGGGGCCATCACCACCATGTTCAGTGGGAGGCTACACCTCTTTGGTGCATGAAAGTGTGCATACCCCATGATTGCAGTATACATCTGACATGATCCTTTGAGACCATGTGGATGATGCCGTAGCCTGAAAATAAAATTAGAAGTGTGTTTGTTGTGCATTAATCTTTACTAAATCCCTCCCTGCTATGGGCAGGTTGATTCCTGCCCTTCAGTTTTGACAATGTGCTTCTGTGCTGTTCTGACGGTGTTTCCCATGGGTATTAATCTTAGCCTAACTCATAAAACCCATCTTGTGCTGAAGAAAAGGATCTCTGTTTAGTGTTCTCCTGCTAGGTTGAGTCATACCTGGTAAAATTGGTCACACCTTCACTTTAAACCTTCTTCAGTCCATCTTCAGATCTGACTACTCAGACCTTTTCATTTCTGTTTTATTTGTGGACTTTCCACTCCCCGTTTGGTCTTTCCTGAATGGAAAGCCCACAAATAAAATAGATAGAAATGAAAAGGTATGAGAAGTCAGACTTGAAGATGGACTGGAGAAGGTTTAAAGTGACGATGTGACCACAACCCGTGTGTTTGCAACCCAGACAAACTCCTTGCTCCTAAAAAAAATGAAAGTGCAACCTCCACTTCCTTTTCTTTCAAATGTTTATCCAAGTATTGGGACCCTGCCATTTTTACTGTTTTGGGTTTTTTTGGAGAAGAGTGGCAGAGCAGAAACATTCTTTCCTGAGGAGAACATGTATGGTTCTGTGGGTTTCCCAAAGAAAGTATGCACATTTGTGTTTTTTTACTTTTATTTTCCTAAATGGTAAAAGAAAAATTAGACCCTATACGTTCGATATGCATATGAACCTATAGAAAAGATGGAGGACCATCTTAATTAACTTGCAACCCTTTGGATCCATGTAGTATACTTCTAGGCCTTGTAGATCTGCATGCTGATTTATGGGCCACATACCCCACTGGTCTGCTAAGTCTGCAGACCAGACAGAATGAGAGGCGGATTAAGGATCCAGATCTCTTGTAGTAGAGTTTAATTGATACTACCAGAGGGATCAGTGGCCCTGATCTGGAACATAAGAGGCAGGCAGAAGGCCTGCCTCTGTGTTCTGGATCTATCAGGGGTGCAGCTTTGAAGCTCACTTGGGCTATGAAGCCGCACAGTGTGGGTGATCAGGGCCATTAGGACTCCTCCCTGGAGTCCAGATCAGTAGGTCAGTCTTCCAGACCCATTGATCCGGATTAAAGAGAGGTAAGTGCAGAAAGGGCCCAGTCTGCTGCCCTTTGCTCCATCCACTGAAGGGAAATTTGGTCTCCTGGGTGATCTTCTCAGGATGCTTTGAGTCTCCCCATTAGTGCTCAGCCTGGTGCCAGAACACTTAGTGCAAGGATAGAAAAATTCTATTAATCTCCATCTAGATTGGGTGTTATTTTAATATATCACTGGAGGCACAGGAATTGTGGTTTTTAATCCTGTTAAAAACCAAGCAGTAAAAAAGTGACTGAGAAAAAAGGACAGTATCATTTTTCAAAGTGAAAACGAAGAGGAACAATTTACTATAAACGTATGCTGACCTTGATAATGGCTTTCAGGCAGTAGCTTCAGGAAAAACTCACCCATAAAGGCAAAGCAGCCCTGTGTTTCCCCACAACTCAAGCTTATTTTCCCCTTCTCCTCTCTGCATATTTCAGTTTTGGACTTGCAACTGTGTGAATGATCCATTGTCAGTTTTTACATCCGTTTGCACACAGTTGCATCCACATGGTGTCTCACCTTCCATTGGCTTCACTTCTTCTGTCCTGCTTCCTCTCAGGTTCATTGCCCTCCATGCCACCAGTCACAATGGACACCAGCCACCCCTGCAGACTTTGCTGATTATTTAAGAACAAAGATTTTGGAGATTCTTGCCCTTCAGCCCAACTTCTTTCACCTGAATACTTGAAACAGGTTGATCATGATCTTTCTATTTTCCTTGAATGCTAAGCCTTGATGTTTGCTCCACTTGGTCAGAACAGAATACCAATGAAGGGCCCATCAATTGTAAGTGCCTGTCTCATTAAAATCAGTGCAGCGTGCGCTCTGTTTGGAATTAATTTTTTTCTTATGTCTTAAAACAGTAGATTTCTGATTGTCCTGGGAATAATGTTCAAGTGATCCAGCAGTGTGTTTTGTCTCGCTGATAGTAAAATTTATAAAAAGGAAATACATAGTTTGGGTTAAGAGCACAGCTGGTTTCTTATTGCATCATATTGATAGCTAGCATTATTGCTGTTGCCAACCACCTATTATTCTTCCCTTCCATATGGCAGCATTCATAGAATGAACACTGGCAGGCTACAACCTGTCATGCTTCTGTTTGCGTACAGCTGGTAAAAGAATTTGCACAGAACCCAAATCCTTAATCAGTTTTGCAGTGTTTTCCTCATCATTCTGAATTAATACTGCTCATGAATATTGGAATGTCCCTGGCAAGATCCACACAGTGCCTTTATAGTGTCATGAATATCCCATAAAGGTACAGGATTCTCATGACTCTGTCCCATAAAGGTACAGGGTTCTCATGATTCTGTAAGTGCAGCATCTACATGGACCCACACTCATCTGGGCACCACGATGCCATAAGAACCTCTTGGCAGAACAGGAGGAAGAGCTCTTGGATCACTTTCTCGCTTGTCAGCCATGTTGCCTTGCAGCCACCATGCATGAAGCCATGTCATGAGTTACAGGGTCCTCCCCTGCCCATTCTATTTTTATTTAATTAAGAATTTATACCACCAAAAGATTCCAGAGCAGGTCCATCAAGACTGGAGCTGGGGTTTCCCTGGCTTTGACCTTGATGGCCAAAGGCAGTCCCTACTTGTCAAGGTTGCACCTGGAGAAATCTCAGCTTCAATTGTGATGGGCAGGGGAGCTGATCATGGTCACTGGTGAAAACCAAGGTGGCCTCAGTCTTGATGGGCAGAGGCAGTGGACAGGCAACACTCATGGATTTTAGTTTAGCCCTTCTTTTAATATCCTGTGCTTATAACGGTTTTCCCTTACCTATGTGGATCTTTCCCTTGTAGATTTAGTGCAAGCGATTTGGTTCAAATCTCACCCTAGGACGTGAATCACCACGGAACCTTAAGTAGTTTATTATGTCAGCACTGTAGAGATAATGGTATTCTGGTTGGCTTGTCCTAGAAGATCATAAGGAAGACAGACATATAAAGCAGTTTGAAAACTCTGTAGTACCATATAAGTGACAGTAGGCTGAGATATTTGTTGTCTGATAATTTTAAATATCACAATCAGCCAAGGGAAAAACATGGGTTTGCATTGCATTTATTGATTTTTATATCATCCTACACTGAAGCCTCAGCAGTGAACAATGAACAGATAAAACTGTATACAGTAGTTAAAACAATTAAAATAGAAGAGAAATGAAAGAAGACAAAGAGAAGATTCCAGTTACAATTTATGGTATAGGAGGGGAAATGTAGGTAGGTAGGCCTGTGTAAGATGTTCCATTTTCCCCCTAATCATGGGGCAAAAGTAAAAGTAGACCAATGGTTCTCAACCTGGGGGTCGGGACCCCTTTGGGGGTCGAATTACCCTTTCAGAGGGGTCGCGACAAGCCTCCTGCTGCCCTTCCCTCCCACCTCCCAGCTGCTCCACCCCCGTGGTTGGGGGTCCCCACAACATGAGGAACTCCATTAAGGGGTCACGGCATTACTAAGGTTGAGAACTGCTGAAGTAGACCATGGACAGTGTTAAAAGTAAGATGCTGCAAAGCATTGTGGGATGAAAGCTACACGTCCCCCCTGCCTGTTCTCTTAGGCCCTTTCTGCACTTGTATGCGATGTTCTGGAGCAGGGTGAGCCACCCTGTTTTGGAACAAGCAACCTGTCCCAAGCTAGGACAGGGCCTCTGCATTCTGATGGCTTGTACAACTCCAGCCCATGCTGCTGCCTCCGGAGTCCTCTCAGTGGTTGCAGTAAGACTCCAAAAGTTCCAGCATTTGGCGTTTCTCACCTGGCTGGTTTTGCTGCAGACCCACCTCCAGTGTAATCGTTCTCCACACTGAATCAACAATTAGTGAACTTCCGGGAAGGCAGTTGGGCGCTTGGAGGCTGTAGCAGCCTCTTACAAGTGCAGATGCCCTTCCCCAGAAGTTTACTAATCATGCACTACCAGCTGTAGTGTGAATTGGCCTCAGGTTGACTTACCTGAATGAATGGCCACCCAACCCCTGCCTGGGCCAGAGAAAGTCCTCTGGCCCAGGAATAGTCTCTACCACATACTCCAAACTGTGAATGTGGAAGCTTCCTAAGGATCTCAGTTCAGGCTTCCCTTTCCAATAATAGGTTCATAGTGCTCTTTATGGCCTGTGTTACATTTTAGAGCCATATCTAAGAGCATAAGAATAGAGTAGAATGTTAGTAAGGTGGCAGCAGTGAAAACAGTAGTAAAACAGCATGTTCTAATGCTACATTCTTCATCAGCAATGTGTTGGAAAAGCTATTCTTAGACGGCCAATTAAGGTGTTTGAAAAAGATATAAACTATGTTTTAGGACAGAGTGATGAATTATAGAACAGTCCCAGAAGACTTATCTGATGCTACTAACTGAAGCTCAGCAGATTTAGGCTACCTCCAGACAGCAAGTAAATGTTGAGATCCTTCTGTCATTGCTTTGGGATTGCCAGACATACCTGTTCTCTTCCCAGGGAAGAGCTGTCACAAAAGGTCCAGGACTGAGCTGGGTCTACCATGATAACTTCACTATTATACAATGTCACTTCACTGGGACTTCTGAGAACCAGTCAAGAGTGGGAGAAAGAAAGAAAAGAAAGGGGTCAGGTCCTTAACTGGCTGCCAGAAGTCCTCACAAGGTGATATCTTATGCATCTTGCCAGATGTGTAGGTAAGCTGAGGTTTGCAGCTTGCATCTGGTGGGGCACAGGGAATTGTTTATATCTCACGTTACTTCTTGCCATCTAAAGACAGCCTTAGTTCTGGTCTGTGCCTGGAATGAGAGACTACTTAGCAACCACAGCTTAAGCCACCTAGTTTAGTGGAAGAAAATAAAGAAATACACTGTAAACCTCACGGATCCTCACGATGTGATGATAACATGTGAGTTTCCTGGCAGGAGGAGGAATGAGAAAATGGGTGACCTTTCTTAATTTAAGTCACGTCCAATATGCCAGAATGTTTGCTGCAGTGAATAAAACCCTATAACTTTTGAGAAAAAGACAACAGATGTTGGCAAATTAGAGAATGGGTCAGTTCTGACCTTAGACCAATTTTCCCAGTGGAAGAATGCACTTTTGGGGGTGAGAGCTTTTATCTCTCCTCTACATGTTTCTATTGGCTTATAACTAGTATTCACCAGAAAATGCATCTGCACTATAATTAGAAACAATACAAGCCTCAGTTTATAGATTGCTCTAACCACAGTTACTTCAGTCTTACGCTATATCTGGAGAAGGCCGAAAATCAGTGATTGTTTCGTAATTGTACCTGATTTGCCAGATGTGATCATGGTGTTCCCGACAGAGTCCTGGAATGTAGACCCGGTTTACTGGGTTATTCTTATCCCAGTAAAATTAACTATTGTAGCCTAATATTTTGTTATTTTGTAATATCATTAGACGGAAGAACTTCATGTGATACTATAGGTCACCAATGAGCGGGTTAGATGAGAAAGCAAGAAAATCTCACCGCTTTAATGTCACTCTATTGCTGTGGGAAATGCTAAAACGTGGAGTATCGCTCTATTGTCTAGACAATGTGGGATAATTTCAGATATAAATGGATAATTTGCAGAATAAATAAGTGAAGTCTGGAGGCAGCCTTAATGATACAATAAATTGTGGCCATTCTGAACAGCAAAGGAGGAGAATCCAATTCTTTATAACCTTCATGCACTGCCGTCTCCTTTCTTTTATCTCACCCTTTGCTGCTAGTTAACCTTCTGTAAAAGATTTATGAATTCTAAAATGGTCTTTACTTGTGTTTGCCTACAGATACCAACTCATTTCGCTGAACTTGAATATTTCTGACAGCTGCTTTGGCCTGAGAAATTTGATTCAGTTGCATTTTGTATGCAGGATCAAGATGCTCGCAGATGGAATCTGCCACTGTAGGAAATGCTTACAGAACTGACAAATGCCTTGAGAAGAAGCTTTTTATCACTTGGGGTATGTAGAAGAAAAATACGGATTCAAATATCCACTTTTCTAGGTGCTTGTCTTTAAAGTATTCTAAGAGAGGAAGATGGCATTGATTTTATCTCTTCACAAAATTTAAGTGCCATTGTTCTCTAAAAATGTTTCCATGTAGCAGATAATGGGGATACGTGGATGCTAAACCTGTGTCCTTTGGAACAGTAAACCTCATATACATTTAGGGTGCGTTCCCATGGTACTAATTTGTATCTCTATTGCCCCTCCACTGAAGTGGATTAAAGAAAAGCGGGTTCAATCCAGATTTAAGCATTCCCAAGGGGGTAAGCAAAACACGCATTTAAAATGAACGGACCATCCCCAAGGAAGCGTGTTTTGTTTACCCGCATCTTTTTCTCCCTGCCCCTCGCTGTTTCATTGGATGATCAGGCAGAAGGAATTTCCAGCTGCCGAAACACCTCCCCCCCAGCCAGCGATCCTGCAATCCTTTGCTTCAAAAAGACCAAAATAAACATTTAAAACTTCTCTGTTCGTCTCCCCTGCTTGCGAAGACTGCAGCCGGCACTCTTTACAAGATCTCCACCCAGCCATCTCTTTTACACTTTCACTTTCGCGGAAGCAATTCATCACAATGTATCTTTCTTGTTTCTCTTTGGGATTGGAAAGAGAAACAGCAAAGAGAAAATGCTTGCCTAGATCGCTGTTTGCATAGATCGCTGGCTGGATGACAGGCAAAAGAGAGACAGAGAGAGAGAGAGAGATGATCTCCCCGGCCGGCAATTCCCACCTGGGAGAGAATCCCCGCCCCTTTTGCCACGGAACGATCCCATGGAAAATGTTGCGCTGAAAACCATCGTCTTCCAGAAAGTACTGCTTTAAACAGGTATTTTTTTAAAGCGGGTTTTCCCCATTAGCGGCGCTGGAAACCCGGATTAAAGCCATGCATGGGACTGCTCCGTGGCAAAAGAAGATTTTCAGCAGACTTATTATTGCATGGGAACACAGCCTTAGCTGATTTTTCTAGCAACATTGTTGATACACTCTTAAGTTGGGGCTGTAACTTCAGAAAATTTTATATGCACGTATTTATTACCAGAGATTTATAAGATTCATAGTATTCTGTTGTTAATGCCATCAGCTTTCATTTACTCTTAGAATACTTTTTAAAGAAAAAACTGTCCAAATGGTTTTCAGGCTGTGTTCACAAATAGTAAAACAAAACAACCCACTTTCTGAAGCCCATGCCTTGGCCCATGATGTGGATGCCGGTGCAGGACTCAACTGATGCATCAGCCAGCTGTCCGCACCTCAGGCCATCAGCTTCACTGTGGCCTGGAGCAACTCCAGAGGTCAGAAACAAATGTTCCTGGTCCCAAAAGTTACTGACCAGGAGTGTTTTCCCCAAGCACATAGAAACAGTCTAGGTTTCTAGGAGTGTGACAAATTGATGCCAGGCTACACATGCCCTGTAGGTTGGTTCAGCTGTCCGCATGGCAGACAAGTAAACAAATTTTCTGAGGAAAATGTTTGGGTTGGCTGCTTTAAAGCACTCTTCATTGGCACCAGGGAATGTGCCTTCCTCAGCATCACGTGGCCAAAGAATTCCCTGGGAGGCCATGCTTCTTGGGACCTGGTCTGGCGAGTTGATTTGGTGTTCCTCAGAGGCAGCTGGTGTGGTGGAATCATTTACACACCTTTCTGCCCTCCCCCCTTCCATGAACATTCTAAGCTAAAAGGTGGAAAAGGTTTAGAGGTGGATTGAGCACACAAGTGCTGCACACTATTGTCACTAAGGTGCTCCTGAGGTGTTTTTTCATTTCAGGTGAGCAGCTCAATTAGAGAGCAGTAAGAGAGTGCCATTCAATTAAGACACTGTAGGAAGTGGCACCCTAGCTTACCAGATGTGTTGGAGAATAAAGGCTTCATCCAGATGTCACTTACTTATTCCACCATATTTGTCGATCCAGGAATATCCAAATATAATAGAATAAATAACCAATGCAGCCTTAAACTGGGACCTAAAAGATCATAAAGAGAGTGCCCAGGTGAGAAGGATTGTCCGCAACAGACTTAGCAGTAGCATGAGAGCAGTGGGAGAAGGACAAGATTCTGGCCGCATCCCCATTAGAAGCTTAATCCAGTTTCCCTAAACTGAAATAACAGAACCGGATGCAAACGTGAATTTGCCTGATCCCATTACTTTCAGCCAAGGGGGGACTCCAGTGACTACTTTTTAAAAACCGCTTTTCGGGGCTGCCCTGTCCTCTTCCTCCTGGCGTGAACGCGCCACCCATAAGGGACCCCTTCGCAGAGCCTAGCTGGGTGGCTGGGTGGCTGCTGCTTGTCTGGATGGAAGAAAAACGGCAGCGGACAGCCAGCAATTCTTTCCCCTCCTCTCCTCATTGCTCAGGGCATGCAGCAGCAGCAGCAACTCAAGCCCCCTTGCTTTAAACATTCACACATCTCCCCAAACCTGCAGCTGCTTTTCTTTCTTTTCCCTTTTTTAAAGGTCAGAACTTTCAAAATGGCAAAATCGTTATCAGGTGTGAAGTGCTTGAATTGCTATAGTGTAGCGGCTGCTGCTTTAAGGGGTGGATTTTACAGCTTGCTTTGGAAGCAAGCTATTGGGGGAGGGAAACTCTCATCCCTCAACACAGAACAGTTCCCACAGTAAAAAATGTAAAACGTTTCAAGTGCACAAACCAGAGTGAGACCTGTTGAAATGAGGATTAACATTTACAATGCTCTGGGGCGATTTAACATGCAGAAAGCATGTTAAGCCAAACTGACGTGGGGTCTGCGAGGATTGAAAACGGTTTGAAACCGAAATAGGGTTGTAATGGGGATGCGGCCTCAAAATGCAGTTGGTGAGATCAGAGGTTCCCAGACTTGGGCTTCTAGGTGTTGTTAAACAACATCCCCCATAATTCCTTCACTTTGGCTACCCTGAGAGCTATAGTACAAAGCCATTTAGGCCAAAGTTTGGGTATCTCTTGTAGATGGGCTGCATTTTTTTCATGGACAGGATGCCAGACGTTAGCTCCATAGGACTTGCATCATCATGGCTTCATCCAACATATCAGCACAGTCAACCAGCAAAGACAACCTATTTCAGTATCCATGTCCAGGCCTAGGAAGCCACTGCAAGAACAGAGATAAACTTAAAGGCAGTATCTGCACCACAAAGGACACACACAGAGACTTGCCTTGCCTTTGGCCCGGAGGGAGGTTGATGCCTGAGGTGATTTTACACTTCCCTTCCTGTGGACTGGAAAGGTGTGCAATGTACTAACGTTGTCTAGCGCTTACACTTGCATGAGAGCAGTGGGAGAAGGAACTATATCTCTTGCAATTACTAATTATAATAATGTCTTTATAATTTAGCTCCGTTTCATAGGCAGCCACCGTAGTGTAGTCCCAGGATAGGGGTCTGGATTCGCAGTAAGAACAAAACACCTCAAAGGCCACCCAGAGATGGTTCAGAGGTGGGATCTGCCCTCCACTTGTGTGCCCATCCCACCTCTAATGTGCACTGAAGGACAGAAATTGCACTTCCAAATATCACTAGAAGTGGGTTGGAGATGGGATGGGAACAGCAGTTTATCATGCTATTGTTTCCAAGGCACTTTCTTTTGCCTGCGCATCAGCAGCAGTTCTGATAACCTGGGCTACTACTGCACCCACCAGTTATCTATCATAAGGTTATCCAGGAAATTGTACAAGCAGAGGAACATTAAGGTGTAGATGGGAGAACTAACACCAGTATGCATTTAAGCAAACTTCCTTTCCTGAGGTGATTTCGCACTTCCCTTCCCGTCCACTGCTAGTGCTAGATACTTACAGCCTGATCCCCACACGGTTGATCACTCACCTGTGACTGATCCCAGGGCCAGTCCTCTTCAGGGCATTGTCATTTTGTTTGTGGCACCTTCGGTGACTGTATATGCGCCATCGCCATCGCTATGATGACACTGATACTCTGCATCTATGGTTGCTCGAGGTGCCAGCATGCTTGCATGGCACCTCAGACAACCCCGGGGCACCAGAAAAAGTGCAGATGTTTGCCGCTGGATGCACCAGGTAAGTAATTAGTTAAGGTTAGTAAAGGTGTGGAGCATGATTTCGTGCTTCACATCTAGTGCATGATTAGGGAACTTCTGGGAAGGCAGGGTGGCTGGAGACCATAAAAGCCTTCTCAAGGTGTTCCCCAGAAGTTCCCTAATCATGCACTACGGGCTGTAGTGCAAATAAGCCCCTGGTGTGATTCTTTCTAGTTATTCTACTTGAGATATGCTTTAATTCTCAGAAGGATGGAAATTAATTTAGAAACTGTATGGCTACAGGATATGCTTAATGAATTAGCCACCTTTTCTTCACTCTGGGGTGGGGTAGGGGACTTTATCTAGACTTGCTAACTCTGATTTAATAAACCATAAAAGTAATTTAATTTTGCTTCACTAAGCTTGTTTAGTGCTGCATGTGACATTTTACTTCTTTTTATTTACTTATTTATTTATATAGCTCCCCAACAGCAAGTAGAGAAGAAAAGTAATTGCTTAGAGAACAAGCCTGGATTGAATTTCTTAACTCCGTCTTGTATTGCTTTTTAGGTACCATATAATATTATGTGCCTTGCCAGCAACCAGAGTGCATCCGTTGTTCAAAATGGTATATGGTGAGTTTTTCCGCCGCCCGGGACAGGATGAGGAGCTTGTGAATTTGAACGTTGGTGGATTTAAACAGTCCATCGGACAAAGTACATTGCTCAGATTTCCCCATACAAGACTTGGGAAGCTGCTCAAATGCCATTCAGAAGAGGCAATTCTGGAGCTATGTGATGACTACAGTGTTGCAGACAAGGAATATTACTTTGACAGGAACCCTTCCTTGTTCAGATATGTGCTGAATTTTTATTACACTGGGAAACTCCATGTTATGGAAGAGCTTTGTGTCTTCTCCTTCTGCCAGGAGATAGAGTACTGGGGGATTAATGAACTCTTCCTTGATTCTTGCTGTAGCAACAGGTACCAGGAGAGGAAAGAAGAAGGTCCTGAAAAGGACTGGGACCAGAAAAGCAATGATGGAAGTCTAGATTCTTCGGATGAGGAGTCCTCCATATTTGAGAAGGAGCTGGAGAAGTTTGATAAACTCTGGCTTGGGGACTTGCGCAAGAAAATATGGATAAGAATGGAGAATCCAGCCTACTGTTTATCAGCCAAACTGATTGCAGTTTCCTCTCTGAGTGTGGTCCTAGCATCTATCGTGACCATGTGTATCCACAGCATGCCAGAGTTCCAGAAGTTTGATGACAATGAAAGAGAGATTGAAAACCCTGTTCTGGAAGTGGTGGAGATCATATGCATTGTCTGGTTTACTTCAGAGCTTTTGATCCGTTTGGCTGCGGCTCCAAGTCAGAAGAAGTTCTGGAAGAACCCACTGAACATTATTGACTTTGTCTCCATCATTCCATTTTATGCTACTTTGGCTGTGGACACCAAGGAAGAAGAAAGTGAAGATATAGAAAATATGGGGAAAGTGGTTCAGATTCTGCGTTTAATGAGAATATTCCGTATATTGAAGCTGGCTCGGCATTCTGTCGGACTGCGATCTTTGGGTGCCACTTTAAGGCACAGTTATCATGAAGTTGGACTTCTGCTTTTATTCTTGGCTGTTGGGATTTCTATATTTTCTGTTCTGGCCTACTCAGTGGAAAAAGATGATGATACGTCAGAGCTGCAGAGCATCCCAATCTGTTGGTGGTGGGCCACAATTAGTATGACCACAGTTGGCTATGGAGACACCTTCCCAGTCACCCTTGCAGGAAAGATAATTGGTACAAGCTGCATCATCTGTGGAATATTAGTGGTGGCCCTGCCCATCACCATCATCTTCAATAAGTTTTCAAAATATTATCAGAAACAGAAGGACATTGATGTGGACAATTGTAACAACAATCCCAAGGAGAAGACCAATGAACTTCCTTATTTTAATATTAGAGATATTTATGCAAAAAGGATGCACTCCTTTATTTCTAGCCTTTCTTCAGTAGGAATTGTAGCCAACGATCAAGATTCAACAGATGCCTCCAGTATCCAAGATCTTGACGACGTTTATAGCGCAACGTCTTTGCAGAATGGTACAAGAAAATGAGTCGAATCTCTTCCTTTACTGTTCCCTTCTAATATTAGCACAGCTTTTATAAAGAGCACTTAATTCTCAGGGTATTTAACTCTCTGCCATATTAGGGCATTCATTGCTCTGATGATGTTGCACATTCTTTACTCTTTGGAGGAAGCTTAAGAATGAATAGCCTGTGTAGGGTGGCTGGAGTTTTTTTAAAACAAAACATGACTTAAAGGGAAATGGTATTGGGTGTTTGTTCTTGCAGCCAGGCCTGATAACCCTTTTTTTTAAAAGAGAACATGTGGTTGAACTGATTGCTACTTGAGAAACAAGGGATTGTTAACACATGGGATGCATACTACAGTGCGCTGAAGTTCTTAGGTGCAAATTTCCTAACAATGAATGCATATGGAGCTTTGGGGCCTGTTTGCACTTACCTGAAAGGAGCAGTTCTGGGCACTCTGGTGAGGTCTTTTTGTGCTCTATGCTGCCACTACCATCCTGGAGTGTCTGGGAGCTCCCTCCCTGATTTTCTGTAGCTGTGGACAAGTAAAGATCTGTCCACACCTTTACTGGGAGCAGTTGGTTAGTTCCTGGTTGCAGTGTTTGCGCTATCTTCTGGGTGTGAATGCTGAGAGGGTGTTGTGGCACTACTGTGGCTGTGCAGTGCCATGCCGTTAGGCCAATTGCCATGGCAACATCCTGTCATGCAGCGGATGTTGCCGTGGCCATTGCCATGACGATCCTACCAGGCTGGGCTAGGTCATCCGCACTTCAGGTTCTGGTGGTTCAGTCAGGGACTTCACCAACACTTGAAATGCAGATGCTTCCTTCTGCACCTTATCCTAACCTCATTGGGATGGTGTTGTTCTACCATCCCACTGAGTGAAATGCAAACAGGCCTCTGTTTGCTAAGAATCCAGCCAAGCCTAGTGGGCTGTTAGTATTTTATGACCATCTTCTATAAAGTCAGGCTATTTCAAAAAAGAAACACTGCAAAAGTGGGCATGAAATTGACTTGTATCTCCTATATAATGTGGTTTTTATGCTGGCAGGCAAAGAGTATAGAGCTAAATGGAAAGAGGCAGAATAGGGGAAGGAGCTGAAATAGAAGGCAAGGGGAAAAGCAGAAAAGCAGCTGTATAAGTAGGAAGTCCTGGCAAAAGCAATTTGCCCCTTCTATAACAACCTGCTGGGCTTGCTGAACATGGGGGAGAAATTAATGGTCCTGTCTGTTTTGGGTTCCATCACTGTTTTCTCTTGTCTTCTCTGACACTGTGATTCAGTTCTTAGCAAGTTTCTCCCAGGAGAAAGCAACCATTGACAACAGCACACTAAAAGGTTACCCACAAATTCTTATTTTGCCAAGTCTTGCATGTGTTTTAGGGACATGTGGACTTTGAATGCCCTACTGCAGGGAATTATCATGCTAAATGCTTTGGTACTGCTTGAATGGAGCGTCTGACTTAGTTCATTGGCTTGATTCAGTTTTAAATATGCAAAAACGGAGCTGGAAGGAACCTAAAAGCCATATAGTAAAGTTTCAGGGACCCAGCATAACGTTTATCTATCAGTTTTCACAAATCCATATCATTTTGTCAAAGTGCCCATGCTGAAGGTCACCTCAGTAACCCAACTGCATAAGTGGACAGTGACCTAATAGAATACTACATATGCCTGCCTTGCTTCTGAGTTGTGGACCTTCTTGAGCAAATCCAGCTTTGCATATGTAAATACTAGTTTTAATTTTGCTTTGTAGTTTATTTTCTAGTGTTGTAAAAAGCAATGGTGCTTTCTAGTTTGCAAGTGCTATGGATTAAGTCATAGTGTCTACATAAACAGATTAGATGTCAAGGGTTTCTGTTGCATTGGACTCAGCCTTTCAGTGTATATCCTTTGTTTTGTTGATGGGATGCCTGACAAGGCAATGAAGCATAAACTCTGTTTTCTACTGGTGTCACTGAAGGAATCTGTTGACATTTACTATAAATGGAATTGCGCTGAGGATCCTCTTTTTTCATGACATTGTAAATGGAAATTCTGGTAGCCGGATTCTGGCAAACTAGCTGCTCAGCTCCGTGGGAATTCTTGCAGAAGGCTTAAGTTACCTCATGAAATCACATATTTTGTACATGCATCAGGAGCTTTGCAGAACCTCAGAACCTATCCCAGAGATGATCTGTTCGGATGGTGGGGCCTCCTTCCTCCACTGAAGGAAGTCAAATTCTGGAATTGAGACCAAGGGTGTGCTCACACAGGGATTTTTTTGGGTATCCATTTTCTGGGATTGCCCCATTTTTGGAGTCAGGAAAAAAAAATCCACATCAGACAGTTTAAAAAATAGGTGGCTTGCCCTTTCTTCCTTCCTTGTTGTCAACTTCCTTCCTTGCCTCCCATTGGCAGCCACTAGCCTGATTTTGCATGAACCTGATTGGTAGGCAGCTATATTAAGCTGAGAGCCACATACCCTCCCACCCCATTTGACCCCAAACTCCCTGGCCATGGTCACACTTAAGGTTTAATCTGGTTCAGTCCACTTTTGAGCAAGACAACACATCAACAAAGTGCCCAGTAATTTTCTTTGCGCATTATCTATCCCAAAGGTGAATTTTCTGAGTTATTTAACACTGAAAGAAAACAGCTTGTCACTTTGCTGATGTATTTTCTCACTCTGAAAGTGGACTGAAGCTGGATTAAACCTTAAGTGTGACCACAGCCCCTGAGTCACTCTGAGAGTGATTATTTTATGACTGCAAAAGGAACATACAAACAGACTTCAGGACACAGTAAAGTGTGTCCTATGGGTCTCAGGTTTGCCCCTAAATATGTGTTTTAACATACTGAGAATCCTTCCTTGGGCATCCATTCTGTGCACCAGCCTGGTAGACTTTAAAACGGAACATAATGACTTAGATGTAAAGAGGAAATTCCTCTCATTGTTTTTGCAATGAAAATTGCAACAACAATAATAGTAACATAACAATATAAATCAATCTAGTAATAGTCAGAAATCAGTCTAATAACAAATCACAATAGTAGGTTTGCCAAATCATTTCGTTAGTCAAAATTGAATAATGTCTAGTAAAATAGGTAGAGTATACTCATTCAGGAGAAAAATCTTCAGACCCTTGTGAAATTGAACCAAATCTTTCTCTAGTTTAAGGACTTGTGGAAGATTATTCCAAAGGTGGGGCACTGAGTCCTGGAAAGCTCACAGTTGCAATATGTGTTTGTCTGTAGATCGTAAATTTCTAGCTGGGGTATACCAAGACATTCTAGATCAGCGGTTCTCAACCTTCCTAATGCCACGACTCCTTAATGGAGTTCCTCATGTTGTGGGGACCCCCAACCACGGGGGCGGAGCAGCTGGGAGGTGGGAGGGAAGGGCAGCAGGAGGCTCATCGCGACCCCTCTGAAAAGGTAATTCGGCCCCCAAAGGGGTCCCAACCCCCAGGTTGAGAACCACTGTTCTAGATAACGTGGAGATTGCCATCTCCAAAACCAATGAAGGCCAAAACCAATAATTTAAAATGATTTAATATTATTTTACACCATCAGTAATCATTTTCTAGTAATCACAACACCTGTGGGGTGGAGGTTGCAAACTGCTTATATATGCATGTCCATATTTGCTTTTACTTTAAAACCGTGGGTCCAAATTTGAGCTGGAAAACATATTATTACTGGTTTGGTTATGTAACTTTACATATGCACCCATTTGCAGTGACAGGGTTATCGAACCACTGCTGAACAAACACAGCACCCATCACCCTGCTGTGGAAACAACACTGTGTCACACTTCCTTGTGAATTCTTGTTTTTCCAGTGCAGTGGCGGCAGCAGCAGCAATGTACACAGCTACTGCTGTGCAGTAAAGGTACCTTGCCCTCTGCCAGCACCAGCTGTGCCAATAGTGCCAGTATTAAGAAAGTAAGTCACCCAGACAAATTGTATATGAGGTTACACAATCATCTGTTGTGTATCGGATGTGGAGGGAGTGGTGAGGTGACAATTAGTACTTCATCACTGACTCTACCAAACTGCACTATAATATGAAACAAAGGGCCTTTCCACACAGGCTCTAAAAACACGTTTAGAGCCTGTTCAGAGAAGGATTTGGATGTGGCATCCGCACAGGGAACCCAATTAGGGTCCCTTTGAGGATGCCACATCCGCACATCGGCATGCAAAAATTCCTGGGCTGCTGGGACCATCAGGGCTGCGGCGCGCGCATGTGCGATTGGCGTCAGCCCTGCCAGCCTCAGAATCAGACTGGAGATGATGAGGTAAGTCGGAGGGACTCTCGGTGGGGTGGGGGTGGGGGTGAGAGTAGGAGTAGGAGCCGCCTTACCCTGACCAGAGAATGGCGGATCGCCGGTTCTCTGGCCAGGGGGAAGGCAGGGAAGCTGGCCATCGCACTCGCCCACCAGTCAGACTCGCAGAGCATGTGCTCTGCCTCTCTGACAGGTGGGCATGCGCCAGCAGGGCCAGTTTGGGATGGGTGCTGGTGCATTCGCGCAGCACCCACCCAGTCTGTTTTCCCATCCAGCCCTGCATATGCGTAGGGCCTCCAAGAATCTGTCTCTATTTGAGACAGATTCTTTTTTAGAACCGTTCTGCCAGAAAACGGATCTCTTAGATCCGTTTTCGGCGGCATGTGCAGAAAGGCCCTAAGATCCCTTTCAGACTAGCAGATAAAAATCCACAGTTATATAAAAATTCGCAGCTTTCCTGGCTGCAAAGTCATGACAAGTTGTCCCCACTTGAAATGGAGCTTCGCAGCTTCCTCCTTGGCAGTTTTGATACTTCTATGGTGCACACGGATCAGGCAGCGAAAGGGAGCTGAGCTGCAGGCTTAGATGTCACTGGCTGTTTCTCACCGTCCTGTGAGTACGGCCGAAAACTCCAAAATTACCTGATACTGCAGAGCAAGTGTTGATCACTCCGCAGAAGGTAAATCTGTAGTAGCAGCAGCATAATGCGTCGCCACTACAGAGTATCGGGTGTCAGGTGTGACGCCCATGGACCGACTGAGCATCAGAATGGGCAGTATCCCCCAGTCTGGACACACCCTGGCCGCATCCCCATTATAAGCTTAATTAGGTTTCCCTAAACCGAAAAAATAGAACCGGATGCAAACGCGAATTTGCCTGTTCCCATTACTTTAAACTTAATTGCCTTCGATCTGGATTCTGAGGACTCAAGGGGGGACTCAAGTGGCTACTTTTTAAAAGCCACTTTTTGGGGCTGCCCTGCCCTCTTCCTCCTGGCATAACGGACCCCTTCACCAAGCCTGGCTGGGTGGCTGCTGATTGCCTGGATGGAGGAAGACCGGCAGCAGGCAGCCAGCGATTCTCCCCATTGCCCAGGGCACACAGCAGTGGTGGCAACTCAAGCAAGGGAGCTTTAAACATTCACACATGTCTCAGAACCTGCCCTGCTTTCCTTTCCCCTTTAAAGGTCAGAACTCCAAAGAGCTAGAATTGCACAAAATTGCAACATTGTTATCAGGTGTGAAGTGCCTGGATTGCTACAGTGTAGTGGCTGCTGTGACGGTTGGATTTTTACACTGAAATCAATGTCTTTGGAAGCAAGCTATTGGGAGAAGGAAACCCTAAACATGGATTCTCATCCCTTAAAATGGTAGGATCCCCACAGTAAAAAATGTAACACGTATCAAGCGCACGATCCGGAGTGATAACTGTTTAAATGAGGGTTAACATTTACAACGCTTTGGGGCGATTTAACACGCGGAAAGCCAAACTGACGTGGGGTCTGTGAGGATTGAAAACGGTTTGAAACCGATATAAGCTTGTAATGGGGATGCGGCCCCTGAGTGGATCAATGAATTATTCAGAATAAGGCACTTGCCCTTCCCCCCCTAACATAGAGAGTCATGCTGCTTAATGAAGAACAAAAGTGATTCTGATCCCTTGAACACCCTGCATGGTGTGGATTTTCTTAAATATGTGTGGCTTAGATCCAAGATTGTTTACTTGGAAGTTTCATCATTTACTTTCTAAGTAGGAAAAGATCCTCCCAGTTCCTCCCTTGGTCTTGGCATAATGCCTTGAGTACTGGGGAGGTCAATATCCAATTTTCACTCAGCAGCTGCATTTCTGGGATAATTTCTGAAACTCACTGGATTGTACATTAGGTTGACTGGGATCTCTGTCTAGCCTAGTTTGCAGGGAGAGGCTATAAGGATTAAAGGGAGATTGGAAACTGGTGGTTCAGAGGAAGTTTATTCGGCTTTTTTATTAGCAAAGTCCACAAATCTGGAATCCTAGTCTGATTTAAGGCAGTTTTCTTATTAAAGATAAAATTTTGTTAAACCAAGGGCGGTTTCTAGATGATGTGAAAGTCAAACTCCTATTGGCTTTAGCCAGCATGAACAGTGGTCAGAAATGATGTGTGTTTGACTGCAGAAATAACTGGGGGGCCTCAGATGACACACCTCAGGGCTAGGTTTTAGTTGGATTTTGTTCATTTACTTCCAAAGAAACTACAGTTCAGCGACTTTCACAGTTTGTCATCCATACGTTGCCCTGGTACCAGTGCAGTTCCACTGATGAGGTTTCATGTGATTTAGACGCAGGCAGATTAGCGGATCATTAAGCATTAGCCTCAATATTTATGGTAAAATACCTCATTTTTCCAAGTATGCCATTTGCTGGAAGACAGAATAGCATGATTTTGTAGCCCTGAAGCACTTGGTTTTGTAGAACTAGGTCAGCAATCCATCTATCTTGGATTCTGGCAAGATCCACTAGCACAGATGCTTTATTAATCACTCTAGTAAGTTTCAGAAAGCCTTTAAGCACAGCTGGAGTAGCTGTTCCATGTCTTTTCACTGATGCCCAGTTTGCAAGGAAGCTTGCTCTCCTTTTCTGTAGGAACTTACGATATTTCAGCATGACACCTGAAATATAGTGCAGAAGCATAGTGAATGTTTCCAAGTAAAACATCCTTGGATCCAAGACTCACACTAAAACATTATTGATGGGCATTCATACTGGATTTGGTGAGAATAAGGGCTTTGTAAGATGAGAATAGTAGCTATGTCTCTCTCTTTTTTTTTTTTAGGGTGTGGCTTAGATATCTATAGAAACCATAACAACAACCAAGACTTGAAGTCCTAGCCACTTCAAGGCTTAAAAATAATTTGATGAAATAGTTTGGAATCTCTTTTGAGTTGAAATGTTGGGAAAGGAACTGAGGACCTTTTTCCACTTACCAGCTGAAGAGATCCAAGCTGCTTGCTGGTCAGCCCTGTCCACACTTGAATGTAACTGCAGCTCACCTGTTCATAGGCTGAGCAGCGGTGGCATTATCAGCTTCTGGATTGCCATGGCAACGCCCGACCTTGAACCAGTTGCCGGTTCAGTCTTTGCCATGGTGATCTGGATAGGCCATTTGCGCTATGGGTGCTGCTGAGCAGGTACAGGGCTAATCCAGCATTTGTAATGTACCACATGACCACACGTAATGCACCACAGGTAATGCACCCTGACCAGGCTCATATCATATTGTTATACTGTACCAGTGAGATAAGCACAAATCTGGCCTGACAGTCCTTTGGCAATGGCAAGATATTTTATTCCTTTATTGAACTTGTGCTGCAGAGGGGAACGTGAGACAGAGAATGAAGGCAGAAAAGGTTTCAGAGTAGTTTGCAACATCTTAATTTTCTTAAAGACCTATGCACTGTGAACAGTGTCTGAATTTCATTTGTACCTTTACATTCTCAATCCTTCCTGTGTTTGAGAAGCCTGATTATCCCCCAGCCTCTATTTTCAGTCCAAAGGCAGGCAAATTGAACATGAGAAGGTAGTAAAGTGGTGACTGTAAATAGCGGAGTCCTATGCATTGAGTTCAGTAGATCACTTTTTACAGACTTTTTGCAGTGTTTTTAAGAAACCAACAGTAACATGTCCCTCTATGTTTATCTTTTTACTAGCATTGCTGCTTCTGCTTCTAAGGAGCTCGAAGTAGCATCCATGGCTCCCAATTTATTTGCTCAGCATCCATCTACATTGGGCTGGAAGAGTTATGGTCAAATGCATAAAACAAACAGATGACAAAATTGGGTATAAAACAGTTATTATTTATGTTTTACTATTTGATATGCTTTAATCTCATTGTAACCTGCTCTGGGGCCATTCAGTGAAGGGTGGGATATAAATTTTCTAAATAAATAAATAAATATTGGCCCTCTGGGTTGGTTAAGACTGAAGCCACATCTCGATAGCATTGTGGAAGTGTCCTCCCCCCGCCCCCCTAGTGTGGCATGTTCCCACAGTTAGCCACGTCAATGTGACTGTCCTGGCCAACTGCTGTGAAAACCCCAGGCCTCAGCTGCCTCCCCATCAGGTCAGCTTTCTGCCCCTTAATTGAGATGCAGCCTGATACTTGGGCACCATGGTCAACTGCCTGTGTAAGCAAAGAGGAATTTTAGGAAGATGTAAGAAATCTGTTTCTCAGTAGAAAAGACCTAGGCTTCCCATATCACTACTTAGCAATGGGCTAACTGAGGATTCTTCAGAGGCTGTTGAACTTCTGAACCTCTTACCACCTGCATTTAGCATGGGCCAACACTGAGGTGCTAGAGTCCAACATTGTCTTGGAATGGGCTAGAAGACAGTGATGTCCAAAGGACAATCCTATTTCAATTCTGGCCCTTATGCTGAAACTCTAATCACTGCACTTTTAGTAGCTTCCAGTAGTTGAAAGCTATATAAAAAATAATTTGTGGAATTTTTGACCAATGAATTTGTCTGAGAATCCTAGGAACCTATAGTATGTTAGAGTTTCCTTGAAGTGATGGACTGAAATTGCCATAGTAGTGTAATTTCCCCATGGAAACACACAATTTAAAGGATTAGAAGATGATACAGGGTTGGGTAGCATCCAAGAAATGGCAGTGGAGTTTTCGTAGTTTTAACCAATAAATAATTGCTGTAGGAGTTATTTATCATTTTTGAGCTCGTGCTAAATCATATCTTGAGCACAGCTGCTTTAGGATCCTAATGCTTGAGATGGATGAATTTTGGCAGGAACTGTTATCCTTCCTGACACTGTTTCCTTTCTTTTTTTTAAGACTACACTTAATATTTGTCATGTGCAAATAAGAAGAGGAAGTTTCTCGTTCAGGCTGAAACTTGGCAAAGGCAAAATTTTATTCTTTGGTAAAAAGTAAGAGTTATCTGTCCATGATAAATGGATTATCAGATCATGAGGATCTCATTAAAATCATGTTTTATAAGTCATAATTTTCATAATGAGTTATGAAATGTAAGTGAAGGGACCTATTTTTTATAGTTGCTGTTATTTTTCTTTTGTCAGCTTGAACAACCCTTAAGAAGCTATTCTCCTTGGTGCTGAAAATTTTGCTTATCCATCCCTGTCCCAAAATATGCAGTCATCTTTCTGTGTCTAGAGTATTTAGAGTTTTCTTTTTCTTTTTTGTCCCAGACAGATATGAACATGCAGTAACAATAGTCTGTCCTGTGTTTATGAACCGGAACTTTCAAGTTGTTTTCATCTGCCGTTTTCTTTAATTTCTTTCTTCGTCTTTCTTTTTGCTTATGTCTTTCTGTAATGTGCAGGTAATGTGTATTTGTGTTTATGGAAGGAAAATGGGATTTATGAGACTGTATTCTCTGCTACATTGTGGCTTCTTTCACACATGTTCTGGAGTGGTCTATGCAAATCTGCCCTTCCACCTTAAGTGCCACTGGTGGTCCAGGTGCCGTGGGACTCACATTTTTCTTAATCCAGAACAAATGACACTTTGGACAGGGCAAGTAGTATCCCATTAGAAGTGCTTGAAAGACATCCATTTATTTCTATAGCTGCTTAATTACAAGAATTCTCTGGGTAACTCACTTCGCAGTGTGGACAAGGTGTTCCAGGGTTCTGCTGGTCTGGTCTTTAGACCCAGTGCAGACATAGCCTTTGAGTCCAGGGGCCAGTTTGCACTTCGGCCCATAGCCAGCAATTAGGCAACATTTGGGCAGGTGTATCTGCACTTTTAGGAGGTATTTACATGCTAGAAACATCCCCTCCTGCCCAGAAGTTGCCTAATTGCTGGCCAGGTGTGGAGCATGAAATTGAGCTCCACAGCCTTACCAACCCTTACCCCACCTTACCTGGAAGCATCCATAGGTGACCATTCGCACCTCAGCTGGCTGGGGAGGTCATTGGAGGTGCCGCGCAAGAGCACTGGCAGCTCCGCTGGCCTCCTGACTCAACTGCAACTGCACAGGTGTTGCAGAGGGCGCCGCAGACAAGATGGCAGTGCCCGGAAGAGGACCAGCTGGTGATCGAACAGAAGTAAGTGTTCGATCAGGGAGGGATAGGTTAATGATGACTAGCATTCACAAGTCAGCTATCATATGTTGAACTACAATATGTTCCATGTGCCAGATGTTCTTCAGTGTACATCTGAAGGTGTGGGATTTGTGAGTTGTTAAGACAGGAGATGTCTAAATGGGACTACTGATATACCCTCTTTTGAATCCGCTCAGGTACTTGAAATTTTTTAACAGAAACCACCAGCTTCTCGAAATGGTAAACAATTGTCCCAAGTGATAGCTGGCATAAATTTCACTCCCCAAATGAATTTGGTTTTGTCATAAGAAATGAGTTTTATGGAAGACACATGGAGATGACAGGACTTTATTTCATTCATAGAGGATCTTTGGATCTACAAAAGCTGCTGCTTTAACTGCTCTTTTTAACCAATCTTCTGTTCTGAGAAAGTAGTTTTGGAATCCACCCATGGATTTCAGATCACTCCACACAATGGCCATCTCCTTTCATAATTCTGAGAAACTCTGCCAGCTTTTGCCTATTTCTCAAAAGGAAATTTGCTATTTGTTCAAGCTCCAAAGTGATGTTCTGGTGTTTGTCTACATTAGATTATCAAAGAACATACTGTGCGGGTTTACATTTTTAGTGTTTTCTTTTTTAAACAACACCAAACTGCTTATTATTTTACTATGAGCAGACACAATTTTGTCAGTGATCTCATGCAAACAGAATTGTACTCACTCAAGATTAAAGCCTCTTATCTTCTTCCACTTCAAGAGACAGAAGTCTTCACGTCAGTACTGTTACACTCTGTCCAGTGCTTTAGGTGAGAAGATGTTCAGGACCACCGGGATTGTGCAAGAGGGAAAAGGCTCTAATTGAAAACCTCTCTTTGATCTTCCCAAACTACTTTCTGATCCAGCATAAATCTAACTGGAATCCAGGAAGATCAAAGAGAATTATCCAATCATAGCTTCACTCTATTCCTCAACATTATTAGTTATATTCTTCAGAAGGAGGCTTTGGATTTTATATACAAGTAAGTAGGTTGAGCACTGAAGAAGAAGAAGAAAAGTTGGCTTTTATACCCATTTTCCTCACTCTTAAGGAGACTCAAAGCACCTGACAAGTCTTATGTTCTTCTCTCCAAAACAGACACCTGGGAGGTAGGTGGGGCATGACAGCTCAGAAAGAACCTTAATTCCAGGTTTTCCAACTAGTGAAGAAATATCCTTTTCACAAACAACAACCCCATATTCCATCATTAATGGAAACCTGTGGGATTTTACAGTACCTGAAAAACAAATATCCCAAGAAATGCTGCCAGGGTCACTGACATACCAATAGCTTCTTCAGAGAAATAGTGCAGGTAACTGTTTAGCCTGTGTAACCATTAAAAAGTATGCAATTACTGTTTTTGGCTAGGAGACAGCTGGGCATGCTTTCTCTGCCAACAGCATGATCCTGCAGGTATTAAAATTACAATGAGTGCCATTCTTCATTAGTCTGGCTGATTCCTACACTGCAAAAGCATATTTTGACTGGTGGCAGACTGAGTTTGTGATATTTTAGTGTTGAATTTGGTTTGAAGAGGCTGTGCAAACTAAACTATGACTCAGTCTAACTCTGATCGAGATGTATCCATACAAAAGTGCTTTCTGTACTGGGCCTTATTCTGAATTACTGTATATTTTGGTGTATAAGACTACTTTTTAAACCAGGAAAATCTTCTCAAAAGTCGGGGGTCGTCTTATACGCCGGGTGTCGTCTTCTTATACAGCGAGTATAGCCCAAACTCTATATTTTAACTGGAAAGTTGGGGGTCATCTTATATCCCCAGTCATCTTATACTCCAGAATATACGGTATATCCTGGAATAGGGACCTGCCATTTGCATATCAGTGCAGACCACAACAGGTCCTGCATTGGGCCTGCCATAGTCTGCATTAGCATGTGGGTGGAAGGTTACTATTCTGGGATATAATCCAGAATAAGGTCCTGTGCAGAAAGGAACAAGTAAGCAGAAACCAGAATTTGTATACAGTATAGGTGGGCACACCAAAAACATATTACTGCTTGAAGATGGTCTCAAGTCACACATAACTTCTGATGAGTATGTGGACACATTCAGAGCTTCCCAGTCCATTTAATGGTGGCCAGCCATTCAACTACTAATCACATTACATCTTGCTTACCTTTATGAGATGAACTGAGATCAACCTATTAACATCAAAGTAAGCTTAAAACTGACTGGTGTAATTTACTCCAGTTAAAAGATCAAACTTTGAGGCTGTGCAGGAAAGCCAGTACATTTTGTCTCATGCAAATCCTACACTTTAGCCAAAATACCGTTGTGTCTCTCTTGTTTGATGTGAATGTGATGTTTGTTCATTCCTTCATGCTTGTGATTTGAAAGTATGTCTGCATTGTACTGACCCTGAGCGATGGGTAATTACCTGTTCAGCAGAGCAATCTTTGTCCTTCTATGAAATGAGATCACTTAGAATATGCAATTGGTCTGGGGTGTCGTGTTGTTGTCATCAGAAAGCATAGCTGCTCTTTCAACCAGGAGAACGTGGTGCTACAGTTGTCTGAGTTGATTCAAAAGAGGATTCGCTGGGGTCTTGTGACTTTCTGTGATGGGAGGGGCTTCCCATGGCATCACCCCCCATTGGCCATGTAGGTCCGCATATTTGTGTTTATTTTGCTCATTCGGAGGCAGCAGTGTCGGGAATGAACAAAATGCACAAAGAGAGAACATTTTCAGAATATTGTTTTATTTTTGTTTACTGAGTCTGCAATATATTACTAGAGATCTTTGTTTTCATTCTAATGCAGTATATACACTTCCCCATATTTTCTCAATTGCAATTTTATTACATGTTTTCTGAGGAAACATACACAGGGAGAGAACGGAATCGAAACAGATGCTTGCTTTTTTAAAGACTTCCATTTGTATGCACAAACGTACTCTTGGTTTCTCTGAAGATAAAAATTCATTACAGTTATTGCCAGTGAATCTCACTTTATGTCTAGTAATTACCCTTTTTTCCTCAGCTCCTTTTAAATGAGCAGGCAGTGGAAAATTCACTCAGAGGCAGACAGAGCTTGGCTCAAGCGCCAACTCGATTGCTTGCTAAATTCTGTCATTTAGAAAGCAAAGAATAATTTTCTGTGAATCACTAAATCAGCTTTCCCCAAACTAGTGTCATTCTGAAGTCTTTGGCTTCTGATTCCCTCTAGCTTTGTCTTCCGCCGCTAATGGCTCAGAATGATGGGAAATACTGGAACATCGGGGCGGAACAGGTTCAAGTTGAGGGACATTAAGCGAAGGTTAACAGCCTTTGACTGGTGTTCAGTATGCGCAGGACTTTGGCTAAAGGCCGGTAGAGACAGTCTGTCAGACTGCAGCCAAAGACACCCAGGATTACAAATGAATAAAAGTGATTTAATTGGGAATAAATGCAGTCAAGGATGATCTTAGTCCGAGTTACATTTGGGGAGGGGGAAGGGGGTAGAGCACATTAAATGAAAATTGTGGCATGTTGAGCAATATGCCCGATTACCTGGCAGTAAGTCCCACTTGGTTATTTTTTGTTTATATGTTTAATTCAAATAGGTTTTATTTCCCTCATTGTTTTATGTTCCTGATCGTTCACCACCACCCTGAGGCTGTGGAAATAGGGCAACATATGCATTTTTAATAAACACCACGCTGGCAGTGGCCCATGCTGCTGTGCCCTTCTCTGCACATGCTGCAGCCTTAAAGTGCATCCAGACTTGTTAATAGTGTGCAGTGGAATGCACAGTCGTTGTGGAGGCGTCATACACAATCGATGGATTGTTGCGGTGATGCACTATCCCATAGCTACTGCACATTTACATTAATGTGACTTAACAGCACTCGCAGCGTGGTATTAAGAAACTTCTAATCTTCCTGCCAGTTTGGATAGAACGGCAAGAAGAGCCAACAAGAATAGGTAGGGCAGCTCAATTCTGATTGGCTGCCTCATCCCATGTGACCACACATGCTAGCTTACGCTCTTGCAGCTTCCAATGAGGAAGCTACAGGAGGCTGCTGTAGTTCAGACGCCTGGTTGCCGCTTTGCGGCAGATAAACTGTGATTTTTCCCTTACCTGCCGATTTGTTCCGTTAGTCTGGAAGGCTCTTCATTCTTTGGGCTGCTGCCTCTGAGACCATGATGCTGTAGCAGCCTTAACAGGCTATAAATAACAGTACAAATTGTCACTGACCTGAGAGCAAGCCTCCATGAACTCAGTGGAGCTGGTGTCTTGTAGACATTCAGAGTGAAGTGAGAGTTGCTTTTAAATAAACGTTAATCATTTGCTGAGGCTGATCGGATTGTAGCTGAATCAGACTCTCGTTCTTAGGGCTAAAGAGAATAAGGAAAACCAGAAACAATGGTGGGCTTCTTTTATTCCTGTGGTGGGAGCATGAGGCATAGACTGGCCATTGCTTTTCTTCCTTCGGAGTATACTTGGAAGAAATTATTTGATACCTGATTATATGAAAAAAGAATCTTGGTCTGGGGATTGCAAAACAGTGAGCAAAAGCTATCCTGAATAAGGGATTGACGAGTGTGGGAATAAAGCCTAACTTAATTAACAGTAGCACACTAAGCACAGTTTGGTCAGAATACCGGGTTTGATTCTGCTCTTCCCCATGAAGCCAGCTGGGTGACCTTGGGCTAGTCACAGCTCTCTTTTGAGCTCTCACAGCACACACACACCCAACCTCACAGGGTGTCTGTTGAGGAAGAAGAATAGAAAGCTTTGTCAGCTGCTGTGAGTCCCCTTAAATGGGTGAGAAAAGCAGGGTAGAAAAGCCAACTCCTCCTCCTCCTCCTCTTCAGCAGGGGAGGGAGAAGGTCTCCAATAGGAAGCCTCCTTTTGTGCTCCTCAGATTACATTTTTATCTCCTGTAAGAAGGCTCATCAGTCCAACTCCATATCCTTTCCACAGAGACTATGGTTGTCTCTATAGACAGTGGCCAGATATCTTGCTAGGAAGTGATAATGTAGGGAGTCATTCCCACACAGTTACTGCCTCCTAGCTAGATAACACTGCAGTTGGTGCTGTCTTTGCTTGTTTTAACTGCCACACACATCCAGCCTTGAGGTTCTAGTTGTCACCTTCACACATGCATAGATACCTGTTTCAACCTCCATGCATGCGCGTGGGGCAGAGCAGTCATGGTGGCTCATTCCAGAAGTTAAGAAAATGTGCAGTTATTGGAATACCCAAGACCAGTGCAATAGTTTTTAGAGGGTTTTTTTTTGCAGGGGTGGAGGGCAGGGCTACAGTGGTGCTATATTCCCCTATCTGGGTGGGGCCTATATAGATGAATCCATACAGCCAATCAATCCTTAGTTACAGGAATGGCTGGGATTCCTCCCTCCCTACTCTGCTTCCAATCTTCAGGTTGCTTCTGAAGACAAGGTGACTTTCTTAGGTTCTCTTAGCCCATAAGGGATGGCACATGTGAGAACCATCCTAATTCTGGACTGCATTACTGTCATTTTGCAGAGCAGTCAATGCGGTACCCTTCCATCAGCCCATCAGCATTGCGGGTGATGGAAGTCCTGCGTCATCAGTACCTGGGGGGGGGGGTATAGAATTGGCTGCCCGTCCTTGGCAGAACTATAGGACCTTTCATAGGTTGCAGACTCAACAAAAAATTCAGCTTTGTACTCAGTGTTTCAAAATCACATAGGTAATGAAGCAGAAAAAGCATCTGGAATTCCAATGACAAAATTTTCCATAATGGTTAGTGCTCCATTAATTCACTGGACAATTTACTTCTTTATATACAGCAAAACGGGTGGAAGTGACTTTTGCTTCTATGGAGGCCTTTTGCTTCTATGGAGACTGGATTTTATTTTCTTCTGATTCTCCTACCACTGATGGGGAAAAACCTTCATCCTTCCAGATTTCTCCCCCCAGAGTAATTTACCTTGAAACAGCTGATCAGGCAATTGCTAATTGCATGAATGGGGCATCATCTGATTTGACCTTTAAATGAAGGGATATGTGGAAAATCTGCAGGGATTCTGATTAGTCTGTTATGTTGGATAAGTTTTTATATATATATATATGATCCGAATGCTAATCGTGTGGGGAAACAGGGCTGAAAGGCAGCCACATGTTCCCGACATGCAGTTAGGCCTGAGTACTCTTATAATCACTGCCAGTAAAGTATTGTAAAGTAGCCAATGGCTCTTCAATAAAAAAGAGAGGCAATTCTAGTCTCTAGTACAGTTCTAGAGGAAGAGGCTTCTCTTCTTCAAACTCAGATTTCCAGCTTATGCAGTTCTGAACAGTATTCCATGGCCAAGACAAACTGCAGAAGGCAGCAGTTTATTCTTGTAACCATAAGTCACAATACAAATAATACACACTGATGTTGTTCCCATCTAACTTTTAAAATCCAGGTTGGACTTTTAAAATGCGGATTCAGGACAGAATGCACATTCTGGGCGTTCCCATTTCCTGAGGATAACACAGGCTGAATGTGACTGGTGTTCCCACTGAAACCGGAAAAAAAAAACCCAGTGTGGAGAAGCAGGACCTTTTAATCTCCACCTCTGTTAATCTCCCTTTTCAGTTTCCTGTTTCTCTCTGTAAAATGCAGGCCGTCGGCTCCTGTGCGATCCTTACAACAATGTATTGCTTGAGTCTTTAAAAACTTCCTGCTGGCCTATCTCTCCTAATCGCAATTTCCTTGCTATAATTGAATCTTTTGAGGCAGGCTGGGGCTTTAATTCCCCCCCCCCTCTCTTAGGGAAAGGGAGAGAATTTCCTCCCTACAATTGAATCTTTTGAGGCTGGCTGGTGCTTTAATTTTTTCTTTCTTTCTCTTGCAGTCATGTTCAGCTGTGAAATCACACCCACATCTTGCAGGACTTAGCCAGAAGGATAGATCCCCACCCCAAATAGTCCTGTAGTGTTCCCAAAGGCAAAAAAAATAATGTGGGCTAGCAGCAAAAATGGGTGCGAGACCTGTTTTTCCAAGGATTTTTTAAATGTTTTTTTTTTTTTGTGTGTGTGTGTGTGTGTGTGTGTGATTTACTTCTCGGAAAGTCCAGGAATAAAAATTTTAATGGGGACAAAGGATTTTAAAATCCGAGTGGGAACTCAGTGTCTGTAGCAAGAAGTGTGGGACATAATTTTAATTATGAATAAAAGAGGGAGGGAGGGAAGGAGAGAGTGTATGTCAGTGTTTTAAAATGTTATCCTTTGGACTGAAATGTGAACTATTTCCCAATACATGCATGCCTTCAAAGATTGTGGTCAGGCCAATGTATTTGATTTTGGAGTAGAAGGGCAGCTAGGGACAGGCTGTGGGCCCTTGTGTACTAGACAAAAAATGTCAAGGTAGGGGACACTGTGCACCATGTGGAGCCAATTCTATGCCAGAAGCAGCTCTGAACGTATGGGAGTGTCCCCTGCGGATTTAGTGATAGAGCAGTTTTTACTGTTCTACTGCTACACTAGCAGGCAGGCTGGGACAACCCAACACGCTCCATTTGCACCTCTCCCGAGGGAAGTGAAGGTGCAAACAGACTTTGTGCTAGAAATGAAGCATGCAGTAGTGACAGCCAAGATATGGGTGGCATGCTCCAAGACCTTTACACAGAAACCTGTATCCTTGGGTATATTGGTATGCATCATGCTGAAGGCACAACAGGAGGTTGTAGCCAAGTTGGAAGCTGGAGGAAGCCAACGATCTATAAAAGAATAAGGGGTCAATTCAGGTAGAGCAGAAAAACTAGAGTCTGGAGGAGGGGGAGCCAAGGGATCTAGCCATTCAGACAGGATGTACAAAAAACAAGAGCCAAACTATAATCCAAAATTAAGAGTCAGATTGAGATATGAGTTCAAGCCAGGAAGTATGTTTACAGTATCAGCACAAACTGTAGCTTGCCAGATACTGGATACTGAGGCACTTTAGCTGTGAACCAAGAAAGTTTATGTTATTTGGTTGTGCATGAGCAGGGGTCCTCAAACTTTTTAAACAGGGGGCCAGTTCACTGTCCCTCAGACTATTGGAGGGCCGGAATATAGTTTTTTAAAAAAACTATGAACCAATTCATAGCAGGACAGGCAGCAGCGGCAAAACACCCAGCAGGCTGGATAAATGTCCTCAGCAGGCCGCATGTGGCCCACGGGCCATAGTTTGAGGACCCCTGTGCATGAGCAACCACTGGCAGCTGTGACTAGAATGGAGACCAAGCCCACCAGAACTGTAATTGGCTGCTACTCTGACATAAGACCACTAGATGGTGTTCTGAGTCAAGAAATCAACCAAATTATTCCATGTTTCACATACAGCATTCAAAAGGGCCCAAGGACCATTGATAAACTAAGCACACTCTTGGTCAGTCTGTGCAAAGTAATAAAAAAAAGTTGCCAAAAGTCAACTGCACAGTCCATCAGTCTGTCTCTAGTATTTTTTACTCATGGGTGTATGTGTAATATTGGGAAGATACGCTGTAATCAGTCAAACAGGAGGATACTACATTCAATTTTTGGTGGCATTATAAAATCAGTCCATTCATCTACTAGCAGTAGATTTTGTTATGGTCAGCATCACTGAGGCTGCCTCCAGACATGCAGTAAAACCCACAATCCTCTTGGGACTACACTGGGAAGGCTAGAGATACCTGCCAGAGATTCCCTGTGTAGTGCCAACTGCAGTAGGCAAAGAACATGTTGCAATGTTGTTATGGGAAATCCAGCAACAATGCTTACCTTCACATCTGTTGAGTGACTTACGCAATTGGTCAACAGTGCAAAACATAGCAGAAGGAAATGTGCAGGCATTTGGCTGGTTTCTTATAGTCCCTTTATCTGATCACAAATGCTGGTCACCAGTCATGAAGGTAAACCAGAGGTTGTTCGTCATGTCTGGCGGGATACAATAAGAGACAATCATGGGATCTTGTTTAGATCCTGCATTGCATCTTCCTTTCTGGAGTCAACCTGGAATACCTGCAATGGATCTGCTCTCTGTTCCAGGCGTTTCCACTGCATTCTGAATTGCTGGTTAGAAGTGACAGAGGCATGGATTTTCCTTGTGTGGTTGGGAACAAATTAACTTTTTATTAATGCACCAAAACATTCTGAGTCATTTGCATGTATGGTTGAAGTTCAGATTACGGAGGCTGATCCATGCCTAGTCAGGGGTGCAATGAAAAGAGGGCATCCTTTCTTGGCCGGGGGGGGGGGGGGGGAGGTTTCACTGTCTGCTGCCTCCATGTGATGTTCCCCAGGACTGTATTATAAGAAAGAAAAAAGGATAAATCATCATCATCATCATCATCATCTCCTCCTCCTGTAACTGATAATTTTAAAATCAGTTTGAATAGTTTTATTCTTTTTATTGTTGGTTTGTGTTCTAGATTCTTGTAATTTAAATTTCTTTCTTTGCTAATTTGGGTGGAAAGTTATTTCTAGTTGGAAAGAAAGGACCCAGCAGGGCTGATACTTCCCTTCTTTGTGCTTTAAGAGACTGTGTGGGCATATGGTGTAGGAGGCTACTGATGTGAATGGGAGCTTAGATACACCTCTCATGCCTGCCTCCAATCTGCTTCCTCAGGGGGTACAAGCCCCTTTTGCCAAAGAGGATAAGTGCTTTGCACGAAAAGCAAAAAGTGCCAACCAGCATGACCTTTGCATGAAAAGAGGGTAAGGGCTTGATGTGGGGGAATAAAGAATACTTGCTTCCTTAGTAGCTTTTCCACCTGTATCTCCACATACCTTTTTGGAGTGTTCGGCATGGGAGCACCATGTGGACAGAATTATGTCAAATGTGGAGTATTCCTGATCATACCATGATTGGGTAGCGATGACGATGATCATGACAACCACTACTGAAGAAATCCAAATCAGTGAAATGCAAAACATATCAAGGGAAAGCTCTAGGAGTGACAGAGCTATTTAATGGCTTTTTGACTCGATGGAAACGTCATACACTGACCTCATAAAAACATTATGTAATGTGTGTCCCTGTGTTTTAAGACTTCCTGGGATGGGAATCACTGGCCCTTTCTGCACTTACTTGTTAATTTGGGTCAAAAAGCTGATAAGAACACATCGTCTGCATGGCAATCCAGATCAAAGAGCTGCTAAGAACACACTGTCTACACTGGAGCGTAGATCCAGATCAGATAAATGTTCTAAAGCACACTCAATGCAGATGTCTCTGCCTGTGGCTGATCTGAATTTAGCTAATATGGATCTAGCTAATATGGCTTAACTAAGGTCAGTGCAGAAAGAACCACGGCTTTCCAGATGTTGTTCAGCGGCAGCTCTTAGAAGTCCCAACCAGCATGACCAGCAGTCAGATGATGGGAGCTGGAGCCAAGCAGGGTCTGAAAAGCCACAAATACCTCCATTTCATTTTAGGGATTGTTTCCATCCAAGGACTGAATGCCTGAAAAGCACATGAAAAAAATCAAAATGAATGCACTCTGGGATGTGACGCACACTTATTTTTTATAGAGGTCGCTCTAGTCTAGGTGCTTGTATGCTGTTGACGCTGTCTTAGTTTCGTATGAGAATAAATAAAAGCCCATTAATGCGTTTATCCTGCAAGTTCCAGAGGTACTGTGGAACTGCGCATTTGTAAAATGAGTTGATGTTCAGAAACTTGAGCTTCGGCACTTTTCTTTTTAAATGTATCTGTGTTTGTCTCCCTCATATAGAACGAGCATCCTTAGTCTCTTCGAAGACCCATCTGTGACTGGACCGGTAGTCTGCTGGTTACTCTGGCACTAAGCACAGCCCAATGTGAAACCATTCACAGTGTCGAGACGCTTCAGCACCGAACTAATCAGAATGGTGAACGGAGCTCTCTCACACACCACTAGGGGGAGATAATCAGAAGCAGTAAGTGGCAAACACAAGGCAGTACGCGCACAGGATTTTGCTACCGCTTATGTGCATTTGCTGCTGCCGCTTCACACCGACCCCCCATTCCACCTAAACTAAGCCATATATACCATTGATAGCCTCATTTTATACTTACGGCCAGCAAGAGAGTTTCTATAGAATCATGACCCCATTCGACATACTCCTCATGTCTCCCTTCCCCACATTATTAACAAAGGCATCAGCCCTAACTTCTGCCAAACGCTTCCCATCATGGTTGTGACCATTCCCTTCTGCTGCTGAATGGCAATGACAAAAACAAATGTATTGTGACATGTCAGCTGATCCTGCTTGCTGTTTGTTTGTTACTGTTAAAAAAATGTCGATAATAATAAAAAAGAAAACTTCAGTAGGCCAGCTGTGCAAACTGTTTCACAATTAGGCAGGCTACCTCAACAGTAATAAAATTTTGACATGACCAACATGTATCTGTGACTGTGTGTGGTGGTTGCAGAGTTGTCCTACCAGCAACTGCACTTGCGTTCTCCTGACTGCCTGGGGCTCATGGGCACTGAAATTCAGCAACACCTGGAGTCTTGCAACTGATTCATAATTAGATGACATCCAAGTGGTCCTCAGTCGCATGTTCACAGTCTGCAATGTGGGTGGCATCTTCCTTTGGAAACCTGATCACAGTAGTTCTACTTTTTTTTAAAAAAAGTGGGCGGTGGTAGTATAAGATAAAAATGCATATGTGGTACTGCTCTTGGTTCTGTTCTGCTGCACGTGTCAGAATGAATTGAGGAACCTGTGGACATCTAGTTGTTGTTAGATTCCAACTTCTATTAGCTATTCTGCCAGTATGGCCAATGTTAAAGAACAATGAGAAGACTCTGAAGTCATGTTTTATAAGGCTTAATTTTATTTATTCTGATTAGATGCTGTTTTCCTAGTCCCCACCTACATATTACCTGGAAGTGTTTAAGTCACCTAAGCTGCCTATGTGGATAATCTGAACCTGTTTGCAATTATTTATACAATGTGCATACCACTTCCTAAACAGTTCGTGAGAAATACCTTAGACCAGCGGTTCTCAACCTTCCTAATGCCGCGACCCCTTAATGGAGTTCCTCATGTTGTGGAGACCCCCAACCATGGGGGTACAGCAGCTGGGAACTGGGAGGGAAGGGCGGCGGGAGACTCGTCGCGACCCCCCTGAAAGGGTAGTTCAACCCCCAAAGGGGTCCCGACCCCCAGGTTGAGAACCACTGCCTTAGACCCTTTCCACACTAGGCAGCATAGTCTGCACCAGCATATGGATGTTACATCTCTATTCCAGAATATAACCCAGAGTAAAGTCCAGTGCTGAAAGTGCCTAAGGCTTGCAAATTAGCCATTTGCAACCAAACAATGTATTTGTTTTTTAAAAAGTGAGAAGGAAAGTTTCAGTCACACAGAGCTGTTTTGGGCTGCCCCTTTATTAAGAAGTGACCCATCAGAGGATGCATAAAAAAACAAGTAATTCAAGCTTGGTTTACTGATAGAAACATCTCAGCTCCCTTCCCCAGCAAAAACACAGTGGGCTCCAGCAAGAGCAAATATTCTTCACCTGGTTGCTGGCAAGTCATCAATGCCATCAGCTGTTAGCGCCTGCTCTCTCCAGTCTGCCTTCTCTGCCCTGGACCACACTTCCACTGATGCTGGTTGCATGCTCACCGTACCTGTCTTTTGCCTTCCCGGATGATGGTTCCCTGATGACCAATGCTTCCCTGATGACCGATTGGTTCTTTTTCTGTCAGGTTTCCTAGGACCTGATTGTTTAGGTTTCCATGACAACCATTCCCAGGCTGGGATTGGACAGTGGAGTTTCCGGTCCAATCTGCCCTGGCAAGATCCCACAATTTTGTCTCACCACCTTGAGTCACATCAAGTTTCTATTTTAACTAATACCTCTTCATGGGTCTGCCTTCCATATGTTCATCTATCTTAAGAACACATCTGCAGCTCTGATCAATGCAGCATTTAACACCTCTGATAATGATTTGCACAGTGCTATTTTACTGAACCGAGACTTTTTCATAATTCCCGAAGTTCCCTAGAAACCAGTTGACAGCTACGGAATCTCAATTTTTATATGTACCTATTAATGTAGTCTCAAGTGGCGTACAAATGAAGAAAAGACATCTCCACTAGGGATGTGCACAAATAGGTTCATAACGAATTGAAAGTTAGAAAATCCATATTCGTACAAACTGGTCCCCTTCAAATGTGGTAGGATTCTATTCAATATGAATGCATTTGTACAATTCGTACGGATATCTGATGTGAAAGAATACATATCGGATACATATCTGATATGTATCTGACACGAACATGTATGTATCTGAAAGTGTGGAATCCAACCTGAATTCCCTTTTAATCCGCTCTTGATCCATGTTGAATGCACTCTGAATCCGTTGCATATGAATAACAAATGTTATGAATATTCCACCATCTCCTTCCTGCCTGCTCCTCCAATATCCTTACCTTTTAACTTCCTATAGTGTGATGATTATAACTTCTTACAACAACGCAATAAAAGGGCCTCTATCCCATCTACTTTTCTGTTCCCAGGGTCCCAGTAGTAAGAATCCTCTGGCTACTCTTTCCAGTTAAGGTGAGGATTTCCTCACATGGTAGTTTTGGGAGGGGGGGTTGTTGTTTCAAGAGCAGATGGAAGTTGTAAGATTCAAAGCACAATCATGAAACCCTAGACCACATGTAGCAACCCAGTAAAGCACTAAGCCCTTCAAGCCAGCCTCCCTGACCAAAAGGTGATGATAGGTACATTTCCCTAACATTCTCCATCAGCTCATAAGGTTATATGATGGGCCTTTGAAGTCCACAGTTCCCGTATTAGGCCAACCAGCAAATCTTCACCTGCTCTCAAATTCCTGCAAGTGGCCTTTAGTGGATGTTTTTCTTTCCAGTGAAGTCAGGAGCACTATAGAGAGATAATTTGTTTGCTGGTGGGAAAGGCCACTTCGTCCTTCCCTGTGTAAGCCTGAGCTTAAGTGCACCTTCCTACACTAAAGGAGGCACGCAATGTAAGGTCATAGACCTATGGATCCTGCATCTTATTGGGTATGCATATGGCTTTCTCAGAAAAAAGACAACTTGAAAGACTGGAAGGCAGAGCAACTTTCTATCTATATAGGTTCAAATGGGGGGTTCATTTCTATGTTAATAAAAAGACAATTGGAATTCACCTAGGGGGTAGGGCAAAATAATAACCATGCTCCAGGCAGACAGTTCCTGTCAGAGGACCTGAAAGGGGCACGCCAAAGGAAGAGACCCTGTGCTCAGCATGCCCAGTTCTGTGACTAGGGTTCCAGCTGCACTTTTGTGTATCCCCCCCCCCCCAAATAAACCCATTCAATCAGAAAAAAGAGCATCTCACCTCAAGTTGCTGTTTCTTCACCTTTGAAGACTGGTAACATCTCCTTGTCTCATTCTCCCCAAACTATGAGTCGCCCCAAGTGTTATTATTTGCTGTCTGTGGAAGGGATGGATAATCTGAGGTTTGGGGACATGGCAAGTGGTACTTTTAGGTTTTCTGTCTGTTCCTTGAACCTCAAATTTGCACTGGGCCTGCCCTTTTAGATGTCTGATCTCAGGGCTCATCTTGAGTTATAACCTTGTGTTTTCAGGCAAGCTGCACAGACATTTCCAATAATTAGTAGGATGATGGATATCAAGGAAAAAGTGGGTTCCCAACCCCTTTTCTCTCTTTCTGTCAGCCTCTCTCTGCCTCCCCTTCTGCCCCACTTAGAGGACTGCTGGGAAACCATTTTTGCATTTTTGTACTGATTTAATTAATACAGAGTTTTATTTTTAAAAATATATTCAGTTTAACACAGTTTTCCCCAGAAGAATACATTCTGCCTCACTTCTGGCCACACTATTAGACAAACAAACAACATTTAGCTAAGTTCCCATACATTGCTCATGTTAAAGCTTGCCTTTTTGTTTTTGTTCTTCTCCTTGCTTACTTAGTAGAGTTTTTAATTCCACATTACTCTTACTGGCACATAGAACATAAAAAGTCAGCCAAAGAAAACTTTTAGCTGATTGATTATAAAACATGGCCACCGGCAAGTGTTCCACAACCAACTAATTGAAAATTACCTTCCATTTTCTAGATTTGCATAATGTCCACTGATGATAAATAATTTCAACATTTAATTCATATTATAACAGTGCTTCCTCTCCTCCTCCTCCTCCTCCTAATCACCCCCATTTTAGTTAATATCTTAAATATTTTCATCCTCTAATGCTTTATTCTCTGGGTCCAAATGCACCAGCTTTGCTTGATCCACCTTATCCTTTTAAGAAGACCAAGGCTGCATTTGCATGTGTGGTGACAGGCACCCAGAAGAGGCCCCAGGAGTATCGTTTCTGTATGCCTGAGGTGCCCGCAGACATGATCAGGTGGTTCAGTATACCATTGCTGAGTAGCCTAGCACCATTTTGTTGTGTACCCACAAGTAGGGTCAGAAGTATGCCACTTCAAAGTGCCTGGCCTAAACAACCCTGGGAGGCAACTACAAAGCCAGAGAACTTTCACTGCTACCCTCCATAGTTGGGCCAGGATAGGTCCTTTGCAATGCAGATGTCTGGATGGCGGGATGTGGCTTCACAGCAGGTAAACTATGATTTTCCCTACAACTGCGGATTTATTCCACTAGTCCGGAAGGTACCAAAGTCATCAAGGAGTTTAGAGTTGGGTGCCATCAGTATGCAGGTGACACCCAGTTCTACATCGCTGACTCAACTGAATCATGTAAGGTAGTTCAGGTGCTGAACCAATGTCGTGGGGCACTGATGGTTTGGATGTAGTCTAAAAGACTGAAGCTGATATTCAGTGAAGTGAAAGTTCATGTGTGCCTTCCCAGAATTGTATCCTTACAGTGTCTCACCATACATTCTGCCTATTCTGACTTTCCATACTAAGGGCTGTAGCTCATTGGTAGGAACAAAGTGCATGGAAGCAAAGGGTTGCTGGTTCAATCCCCAGCCTCCTGCTGGAAGTAAGCAGTGGCAAACCACTTCTGTATCTCTGCCAAGAAAACTGCATGGAAGTGATCATGTAGTCAACTAGGAGTCATCCAAAATTTGGTGGTCCTCGACAACAACTGCTACTTCCTTTTAGCTGCCTTGTCCTCCATTTCACCAGGCAGAATGGACATCATTTTGGTACATGCAAGCCACCTTGGCTGTTGTTCTCATCTGGTGATGTACAACCTTGTGTAAATGGCCCTCCCCAAGAGTTAAGCAATTGAGTAATGTATATGCATGCGTAAATTAGTTTATCGGTGATAAATTTCTAAGCTAAGGGAAAAATGCTTTCTTTAAGAAGTATGAAATATTGGTAAGTGGTCTTGTGTACAAATAGGTAATTTATAGTCAAACAAAAAAGTGTTTCAGATCACAATAAATCCTAGCTGACTTAAACACACACACACAAATGAACATCTCTGCTGTTCTTCTGCTCCAAAGATAAATGTCCAGTTTTCACAGCAATCTATGCGTAATGACACACAGCCAGAAATCCATCAATAAATCAGGGATTACATAACTTATTTACATAATTATTTATTGTGTATCCAGATAATAAAATATTTGGCTATCTGATGCTTTCTCTTTTTCCGATTTCACATTGTAAAGGCAATACATAATGTTTATTGCAGAGAGATTTATAATCTTTCCTGTTTGTTCTTATACTGCTGGCTGAACCTGACAGAAGAAGAAGAGTTGGCTTTTCTACCCCACTTTTCTCACCCGTTTATAGGGACTCAAAGTGGCTGACAAAGCTTTTCTTTTCTTCTCCCCACACCAGACATCCTGTGAGGTAGGTGGGGCTGTGAGAGCTCAGAAGAGAGCTGTGACTATCCGAAGGTCACCCAGCTGGCTTCATGGGGGAGGGCGGAATCGAACCTGGTATTCCCAGATAAGAGTCCGGCTCGCTAACCACCAAACCAAACTGGCTCACCCAAACCAAGAACAAAATTTATTTCATTACTAAATTAAAGTGCAAGTCAATCCTCTAATGACAAGGAAATGCAGAGCTTTCAGGAATATGGTATCTAGGATCTGTTGAGGGGTGGGAGAATTTAACCAAAGTTGAATCTCTTTGTTTGAATTTTTAATTTGAATTTGCATTTATGAATTTCGACATTTGTATGTGTCTGTACGCATCGTTACACATCTGTACATATCTGTACACGTGTGTAAGCATTCCGTAGTTATCCCATGCGTAGCCCATTTTCATCCTTTACAGATCCATACAAATATGTACAGATGCTGGAAAGATGTGTATCTGCAGGTATGCATCATGTACGAACCTGTACACATGCGAATGTCCAGATAATTTGAACAAATAGATCCAAAATTTGAAATTCGTGTGAATGTTTAAATTCAAATTTATGGATATTCGATTCGAATTTGAATGTCAAAATTTGGGCAGATTTCAATTGAATTTCAAATACCTTCGAATATTCTTGCACACCCCTAGTGGGAGGTATCAGAAATGTGTTTTTGACAGAATATGATACAAAATTAATAGGCAAATTTCATTTTGTTTATTATTTATGTCCTTCCATCCTCAAGGCACCACCATCATCAGAAAAACACACACAAAACGAATCAGAAATGTACATGCAACTAAAAATAGGCTTGTGGCAAACTGTGGTTTCCTCTTAGTGCACCACCTAAAATGAGCCAGGATTGCTAGGTAGCATCCGCATGGTTTAATCTGACTGTGTAAGCTGCTGCACAGAGCAGTCCCGGGAAGGCTGAGCTGTTACTGATTAATGGAGAAGAATTTTGGATAATTTGGAACCCTCAAAATAAACCAAATTCAAACCCCAGGGAACTGAGCAAGATCCCTGCATAGGCTTGAATAACGAGAAATATCCATAAACCAAGACAAAAATGACATTCAAAAGCATCATGGGCGCATTCCCATAGGGGGTACAATGCGGAATGGATTCGGATTCACCATCGAGGGTTTCCATTAAATCCCCCAGTAATCCGAATCCATTCCAGGTTTTAGCCCCCTGTTCCCATGTGAGTTCTTTCCCTCAACATTTTCTGGGTCCTGCAACAGCCCCTGAAGGATGATCCTCCTCCTTCTCCACTGTTCTGCCACTACTGCTGTAGTTCCCCTTCTCCCCTCCCTTTGCCTCCTGCTCATGGCTGGTCAGCTTTGCTGCTCCTTTCCCTGCTGTGGCCAACTGGCTGTGGGTGAGGTTTGGGAACAGCCCAACGCGCATTCGGTCCTGTTCCTGATCTCCAGCTAAACCCAGAGCAGAACCCGGAGCAAACCCGGATCATAGTAATCCAGGTTTGCTCTGGATTTGCGGTAGGTGGGAACGTGGCCCATGAGTCAGTATTTCTTCTAAAACCATTCTTCTAAAACCATTGAGAAGCATTTCTTAGAAATACAGAAGAAAAACTTTGAAAATGTCATAAAATCATCTCAGAGAAACAGTTCATTTGGACATTCAGAAGAACAAACTGAAAATACAGAGCCTAAAACCTTGCAAAAGTGAATACACATTTTTCTGTTGAGGTGACCTTGTGCATTAAAGTTAGTAAAATATTCTCATTCAGACAGCTAGTTTGGGAACAATGCAGCGAAAACCACATAAGTGGAATAAATTTTTTTCTTATAGATAAAAACCTAAAAATGAACATCAAGTTCAAATAAGAACAATTTTAAAACTAAAAAGGAAGACATACAAATGAAAGAAAAATAGAAAATTAGTCCTAAAAGTAGAAATCCCTGAACTTAGTGAGGAGACATATATTTTAGGGCCATTTATTATCAATGACTGCTACAGCAATATTGTATATTTAATTAAACACATGTCTTCTTTGATAAGTCAAGGAAGGTAACGATACACAGCAGGCAAAATGCAGAACCAAACTTTTCTACCACTATCCGCTGATAAAATTTTAAAAATATTTTATCTTTATTTATTTCCTTTTGCTTCTAAACCTGAACAGCAGCCTACAACTGTACGGTAATAATATAATAAAAAAGACTGTGCAAAGTGGATGTAAGATTCTAATAAAATGAGTTTTTCAATTCATTAAACTCTTTAGCCCTGGGCTCAAGGTGCTTGGGGATTTCTGAGAATTCCGAGACGTTGAAAGAAATTCACATACTGATAGGAACGTCTTGTGCCTCAGCTCGTCTTTGTCAGATTTCTCAGAGGTGTGACAACAGCATTTGTAGAGCTAATCACTGCGGCCAAATGACACCAAGCTGAAATATGGGCAGGGAATTAGTTTCCCCAAAGCACATAAAGACAATTCAAGCCTGTCATTCTAAGTTACCCCACTGATTTGGGTTAACCATTTCCCGTTTTGCACTAGAGCGAATACCAAAAATTGAAGGAAGTTTATTGTTAATGGCCAATAGTTGTTGGTATTTCAACATTCAGAGATGTTTGTAATTCGTAGCCCTGTTCACAGAGCGACAGTTGTCAGACCTCTAGGAGAAATTGATATTTCATTGTTTGCATTTGCGTCTGTGTTACTATCTGGAGTCCAGTCGAGTATATTTTGACACATACAGACATATACATATGCAAACTCAAACTCAGAAGTTCCCTAAAAGTCAATCTCTTGTTGAATGTCGTACCATTCTGAACTGACATGAGGGTGAAAATCGCTTCCAATTTGCTTCAGATATGCTGTCAGCACAAGGACATATGAAAAACAAAGGTGCCATTTACCTGTTATTAATATCCACATCTCCTCACTCCTGGTGGCCATCTTTACTTTTTCATATATTTCCTCTGCAACTGGCCAATTTTATTTCCAGTTGCTTAAGAAATCATCAAGATCCCCAATCTGTGTTCTGCCCAAGAAGTGAAGCCTAGATGTCAACATGAAGTCTAAGCAGCTTCAGGCTGTGTCTAAGAGAATTGCTGTTGTTTTGCATGAGTTCTCATTGAAGCTGCTGTCACTGTGCCCGCAAACCAGGTACAGCAAAGGCAAAAAGAACATTTGGAAGCTTGTGATACCTACCTAATAAATGAAGGAGAGAAGGAGACTTTTTGCCACCTTGAAGTCTTCAGATGAAGGGCAGGACATAATGGCAAAAATACACTTAAATATCATTATGTCAAAACATCAGCACAAACCAGGAAAGCATATGGCACTTTGGGGAGTGGCACTGATTTCATAACTCACGAGGATGGGTTGAATAGGGCAAATGGAAGAGAGAGAATGAGAAAGTGCTCCTACTGGTATTATGTTTATTAGAGGAGAGTGTGGCATTGGCAGCTACATAAGTGAAGGAAGGAGAAAGATCAGTCAGTTAATGGCTAATGTCACTTCTGAACTTGCATTCATTCATCAGATCTGGATCTGTCATGTCAGCCCTGCTTTGTGATGCTGCTAACTGCTAGATATCTGGGGATTTGGATGAAGTGGAGTGCCTAACTGGGCATTGGAAAGGTGTAGCAGCAAAAACCAGCATTAACCATCAAACACAGCACCAGCATAGGATGAAGTGTTGGGTTGTGGGGCTGCTCTTAACAAATAAATTCCATCTCCTTAGTGAGGAAATCAGTCCACATAGGAGCCAGTAAGGGTGCTTTCCCTGGTGCTGAACCTGAGAGATGGTTGATTCTGTTGGTGCACAACTCAGCCTGGTATCCAAACAGAAGAGGTGTAAAAATCATATCAGTACTATCACAAAGGATTCTTTGTAAGTGGCTTTCTAGAACAAGACAAATAGATTATTCATTGTGGATGGGAAACACGTATGTTTTCTTTGTGGATTTCTTGTCATTAAGGGAAATCTTGATTAAACAGAGGAAACAAATCGGTTAGAAATGTGATTAGGGTAATGCCAAGAAAGTACAGGCTGAAAATCTGACAACATGATCAAGACAGATTCAAGCAAACCATGTGAAAACATGCATGCCTGAGCAGAGCTGAAAACCAAACGATGTGAAGTTTAGATCGAACTTGATCCTCATGTGGTAGCATATTATTTTCAATGTTCTTGGCTCCAAGCAGCATATGAAGTAGGACACACATACCAAGGTATAATATCGATTTTACTTTGTTTTGGCTTTCTTCTTCTCATGGATCAGTCTTCAAGGCTTATAAATAATATTCACTGGCTACTGTAATGATATAGTTTATTGCCTGAGTTAGCTTGGTGTTCTCACTTGTCTCTTAATTCCTGTTTGCAATTTGTCTTTCTCACCGTATTTTTCTTGGGAGCAGAAAATGAATCTATTTCATTAAACTATCATAAAATAATAAAACTTTTGCTGATTCCAACTATGCATCACAACCCAAGCCAGAATCCTCTACTGTATTTTAAATGAACACTAATGGTTTCTTGGTACTACAGTATGAATCGGAGCATTTTCTCTCTGTGTGTTTTTAGCCCTCAGCAGTACAGATAATTTGTTTCAGTTTAGTGAAAGCGTAGCTGTATTTTTTGTTTGCAGTTTGAAAAATATGTTCAGGTAGTACAGTTTCAGAATTCTAGGATAGCCTCTCTCTCTGTGGGGAAAAATCCATGCAGAAACAAAGCCAATATTGTATAAAGTGTAGCTGTAAGTAACACACTGTCTCTCTGAGGCGCCCCTTTTGTTATGTCTGAACATAGCTGTTGTCATTGTCTTTTGTCCCTGGTTTGGGTGGTACAACAGGTCACATATCCTTCTTTGGAATGGTGCATAAGTTATGGCTTATGAAAGATGAGATTAAGTGGATTCCTCTTTGAAGGGATTCCCAGGTCCTAGAAACAACTTCTGAGAGGGCCTCATTTCTGTTGCCATCAACCTACCTCAGATAATGGAGTCAGAGAGAAAGGCATCTCCCCTCAATTTTAAAGCCTTGGATGGCTAGTATAAATAATAGTCATTTAGGTAATTTTTACATCATCAGTGACCTGCATAACACTACTAGGAGGACAGCAAGGAGGGGGTGGTTTTGGCTGGAAATCTCCCTTTAATGTCTTTGGTCAGCAGTGACCAACAACTGTGGAAGAAATGGAGGCTGCTCCCCTTGGGCCTTTCAGATCTAAGACGGGAAAATTTAGTGGAACAAACATTTTTCAAGAATACAGCTTGATGACCACATTCTGTGCTTTATATGTTAAAGACGTTTTGGATTTAGCCCATCATATAGGCCCATTAAATTGAGTCGAAAGAGCATTTTGGTCCCTTTTTTGAGCCAGTGAATATGAATGACACATGAGGATGATGAATCCAAAATGCTTCAAGGAAGCTGAAAAGCAACACTTTGGAGCCTCCAAAAGTAGTTTAAAAATGTCTCTTCCAATAGACACTTCAATCCACCAGGTGTGTGAAAATGGCACACAATAGCCTCCCCTTGAAGGGAAGTCTGCCCATAAGATGGTGGGCTCCCTACAGAGGAAGCAGTATTTGCTGTAATATCCTGAATCTCAGCTCTTCAAAAGGCCATATCATAACCAGCCAGTGAACAAACTTGGAAAGATTTGGTTCATTTCCCAAACGGAACATAGGGGCAAACCTGGCAAACTGGGCTTGTTTGTCACTGAGTGGTTTGCGGGAAGCAGAGGCCAATACTAACCTTAACCAAAAGCTTACCTGTCTTGCCTACGCCGCAACCATTCACACCATTTCTGGTGTGGGTGATCATCTGAGGTAGCCACTGACACCTCAGATGACCCCAAACACAACTTTGAATGCTCAGAACATCATCATCACTGTGGCGATGGCAACAGCACATGCGCTGTTGCACCAGACTCCACAATCGAGATAGTGGTGCCCTGCCAGCAGTCGGACACTTGCCCAGACCCAAGGTAAGTTTCCAGACATGTGGGACTTAGGCTGACATGTACTAGCATTCCCAAGTGTGAATGCTAGTACACATTAGTCTGTTATGTACTTTCCCCATCCAATGGGCAGGAAGCTAAGTGCAGAAATGACTCAGGATTCAACACATCCCTAGACACTTTCTGCACTGGGCTTTATTCTGAATTATATTCTGGAATAAGCACCTGCCATCCATACGCTAGTGCAGACTACAGCAGACCCCCGTCCAGGGCCGACCACACTCTGCCCCCAGCATGTGCATAGCAGGTCCCTATTCTGGGATATAATTCAGAATAAGGCCTAGTGCAGAAAGGCCCCTAGAGTCTCCTTATTCTTGACAGGCAGAGGTACTTTTTCAGAAAATCCATATGCAGATAGTCTGTATTGTTAGATCAAATTGTGCCTTGCTCAAACCAGAAGATAGTTGTTCTTGTGCTTTCCTTTGATTCCACCAATGTATTCATGCCAGTGAAGTTCCCTGTGCCCTATCCTTTGACGTTCTAAAAGGACTCTGGTTGCAGAAGGAACAGAGCCAGCAGGGGAAAGAACCTATCTACTGTGGAATGAAATATTTAGCATAACAGTGACACGGACGTCTCACCACCTTGCCTTAGTAGACCTAAAAATGTGTCTCAGCTTTTGTACTCAGACTTTTGGATATAATATGGAAATCATCTCCATCAGACTTCCAGCTTAGGAGAACTGCAGCCTTTTTGCCCTGCACATAGAAAGATTTACTGGATGTTCATTTAGAATCTGAAGTTCAGATGAGAAAAGGAAGACTTTCTAAAGATTCATTATAAGTCTCTGGACTGCAGTCTTTCCATCAAGGTTAGGCTATATTAAATATTCATAAAATAAAATTCAGGGTTAAAAAAAAATCTAATTGCAAATAATAGCAATTCAGACGGATTGCATTATTTATGATTCCATTTGTTAAAATAAGACAATGGGATTTGATGAAAGACATTAAGTGGACTAAAATTAAGGTAATTTGAAGAGAAAGCTTTGATTTTTTAAAAAAGAATGTTGGGCTCATTTTTCTCAACAGGCAAGAGCCTTTAAAGCCACACTGTAGGGTATCAAAAGGAGGAGTAGGTCAGCTACTTAACTAGTACTGAATCTCACCTTAGCTCTCTATTAATTGGTGCATTTCCGCACATCAAACTAGGCCCCAACATGAGGGTAAGGATTTAAGCAGAAGAGGCCAAAGATCTGAAGGTGGGTAAGAATATGGTGCCTAGTCACACTTAGGCCTCTGGTATGCAATTAAGGATAGCTCTGTCCTAACAACATACCAGAGGCCTAAGTGTGAATAGGTCCCTGGTGTGGGAGGTTCTGGGCCTGCAGCTAAGAGCAGCCGTTCCACTTGCAGCCGTGAGGGCCCTGCCAGAACTACCTTGGAGAACCAGAAATGGAGCTGGACGTTGGCAATTTTCGGACCACAGAAAGGATCCTTGGCCCGCAGTTTGTCTCCTCCTCATGCAGCCAGGAGATTTCCCCTGACTGAAGTGGGCTTGGAATTCATTGATTTAAAAATAAACCAGTTCAGTCAGGTTGCAGCAGCTGGATGGTGGTGGTGAAGAATGGGAACAGCTGGATGCCCAGCTCCATGGCACCTGGGGGTGTCCCTTACTGTAGGTACCTGTGCAGTTGGTGCCAATAGGTCCCAAAATGGAAGACAATAATGAGACAGTGGTGTGACAAGTTATCTGGTATTATTTTCAAAGCAAATAATAAACGTTTAGGCAAATTCTGCATCACCATCAGTGATGTTTGTTTGCTGCATTGTCTGTTGCAATGTTAATTAACAGTATCTAGTGATAACTAATGGTTATTAATTAATGGTAACTGGTTTTAATTAATACATATTAATTAGCAGTAATGGGTATTAATTAATGTTGTATGTGTTAATTAATAGTTGTTAATGGTTGTTAATTAACAGTATGTGTTATTCAATGGGTGTTAAATGAAGTTAATTAACAAATGGAGTTAATTAAAGGAGTATTAGTTAATGGTAATGGGTGTTTTTACAGAAACTGGTGTTAGCAGGTTAATTAATGGAAGCCAGTGTTAATTAATGGGTGCTAATTAAGGGTGCTAATTGTAAATTAATGGGTTCTAATAAATGCACATTAATTATCAATAGCAGGTGTTAATTTAAGGTTGTTATTTTATATACATATACGGTATATTAAAAGAACATCAGTATCAGAAAGTAGGAAGAGAAAGTGTATTCCCATTTGACCAAAGGCTAGTGTTGACCCCTACTGAGTTAAGGGTTTTGTGTAGACAGCTCAGGCTACTCTCTCTCTCTCTCTCAATCTGCTTTTCTCTTACAAAACTACCGATCCTGTGTGTATCTTCTCACATGTACAAAGTCTGGTTTGAATTGCTCTTTTGCCTATGGAGAAGCTCAGCCACAGCCCGAGGGAAGATTCACATAGGCACGTTGTTTTGAAGTGGCACAGGATTTTTGGTGAATCTAAACTGTTTCAAATGCTCACTCACTTCTGAGGAAGTTACAAACATTTTTTTAAAAAACATGACAACAATTAAGCTTTTACTCTTTCTCAGACTGAATACTATGGAAATGCTTTAGACCAGGACAGGACACAAAATCCCATTTTCTCTGAGGAATTTGGGGCTGAGGCTGTCTCCAGACAATGCCTGGTTGTATCACTATTTAGCAATGTTCCATAATAAAGGGTTTCTGGAATAACTGCTCATTGCCCCAAAGTGAGGGCATCAGCATAGGGCAAGTGCAGACATCTACCTATCTGGATGCCTCATCCTATGATGGCATGACATGTACATCTGGCTATTTTATGGCAAAAAATACCCAGAAGTGAGTAATCATTGCCTTGCGCAGTCACCATTTTAGGTACAGCTTGGCCCCGCACATGTGTAGTGGTTACTCCCAAATGGTTGACTGCACAAGCAGGTAAGTACTTTCACTATACCTGTAAAACTTGAGTTGGGAGTTGATTTTTTCACAGTATTGATGTTGCAGGATATTGCCACAATATCCCCACATGTGTGGCAATCCCAACACGGCCCGGGAGAATCAAGGGTTTTACACCAGAGGCCTTTTCACACACGGGCTTTTGGAACGCATGGAAGACAGCCCGGAACGCGGCATTTGCATTGCCGCGGCCGGGTTTGCATCCCAGCCCGTTCCGGGATGCCCTCAGCGCGTTCCAGATGCAGAGCACTTTAAAGTGCTCTGCATCCGCCCGTGCGCGTTCCAAGCGTCCCAGGCCGTTCGGGGAGGGAAGCGTTTGCACACGCTTCACTCCCTGACAGCCGTGGGCACACACACACACCCCGCCAGCATTGGCTGAAAATCGGCCTCACAGCTGGTGAGAGCTGCGCTGATCACCAGCCTTGCCGGGCTGGTGATCGCGCCGGCGCGCTGACGCCGGTAGACAGGACAGGGGACCCACCGAATCGTGGGTCCCCTGTCCCATCTACTGCAATCATGTGAAAAATACAGCATCAGACTAACAGAAGTCACAGCCTGGTGAGAATATGTAATTCAGGGTTAAATCTCCCCCAATACCTCTGCTGATAGATAATTTGACAGAAAATAAAATTTATGTAGCTCATGGGTGCTTGTGCCAGTTTGGTCTAGCGGTTAGGGAGTTGGACTCTTATGTGGGAATACCAGGTTCGATTCCGCCCTCCCCCATGAAGCCAGCTGGGTGACCTTGGGCTAGTCACAGCTCTCTTCTGAGCTCCCACAGCCCCACCTACCTCACAGGGTGTTCTGCTGTGGGGAGAAGAACAGAAGCTTTGTCAGCCACTTTGAGTCCTCTTAAATGGGTGAGAAAAGTGGGTTAGAAAAGCCAACTCTCTTCTTCTTCTTGTGTTGATTACTTTCTTTGGTTTACCCTGCAAATTCTTTAGCAATCTCTGGCAGATTCCTGCTGTTATGATTAGTGTCATTTTGTTTAGCTTATTGTAATTTTTCTTGATAGTTTGTTTGGCTGCTCAAGAGGGTTATGTGAAACAGCACTTCAGCTTAATCCCATGATTTTCAAATAAACAGACCAGTAGGCAAACTTGTAAACTTTTATCTTATTGTCTCCATCTCTACTTCTGAAGAAAATATGACTGAGACTAAGGGCATGTCCCCATGGAAGTTGGTTGCTTCGCTAGTGGCACGTGTCATAAAAATCTGCATTGTAACATGCAATAAAGTGTCCCCATCTGGTTTGGGGCAACATGGATTCAAATCGTACATGCCTGTCCCCATGGAAGCCACAGGGTGAACGAACATCTTTTTCTCCCTACCCACCCTCTCCCCTGATAGGAAGCTGGGCTGACATCACAAAGATCATTCCTTTCCTTGGCTGCCACAGTAAAAAACATAACCAAAAGTTAGTTAAAAGCATAACTAAAAGCAGATAATTCCCTTCCTTGGCCACCACAGATTAGCGGAGGTGCGCACATGGGCATGACAGTGGGCACCCCCCACTCGCAACCAGCTCAAAGTTTTCTCCCAATTCAGGTTGACTTGTCTCAATCACTTTCAGATCAACCAATCCTGAAGGAGGGAAAAGCCTTTTAATTTCACCACTATTATGTGGCTTAACAGTCAACATATTGCCAGGGTCCAATTGCAGCTCACATGGCAAGAACAGGGAGCAGAGGCAAGACCCTACCCCCCAATACTGTGGCTGCCAAGCTCCACCCCAAATAACCCGGGAGCATCCGCATGATTCCAGGACAATACATGCTAGCCCCTTATTTCGGATGTAGTACACTTCTTAAGTGGGTTTTTTTTTAACACCTATTGTTTCGCTTGTAGCCCTTATTAGGGCTTTGCATGGAGACGCTCCCGAGGTGGACTCAGAATAATTTTGGAATAATATCAGCATGGGGATGGACCCGAAATCTTGGGCTTTATGAGATGGAAGAGGGAAAGAAGGGCCAAATGTTGTTTTTGCTTCCTGCTTCTTTTTTATTTTCAGGATTCGTGTATGGTTTTATTGAATTTTTTGAGCTGCCCTGAAACCTTCAGGTGAAGGATGGGATATAAGTATCTGGAGAATTATATATCTGAGCTACTGAACAGGAACTGAAACAAGGGGTTATGGGAAGGTTTGTTAGTACAGGTGCATATAAATGTTTTAAATAACTCAAAACAACCACACACCCTCACAACAGAACCTACAGTTTAAGCACTGGTTGGACCAGGCCTAAATTCAAAAGGCCTAGAAATCCATCGAGTTAATTTTGAAATGCATTTTAAAAGAAGAAAGGGAGGAAGTGGAAACATCTCACCTTGGGGTCTCTCTCTCTCTGTGCACATGGAGCAAAGGAAGTATTGGGGTTCAACCCTGCCTGGAACACCATCACATGGAATAGAGCTCCATGAACTTATCAAGTTTGATCCCAGAATTGTTACCATAGGTCTTCATCAGGTCCTGTGAAAAGCTTCAAAAATAAACTTTTTGAATCTTGGCATAAGTTAAGGGCTCAGCTACATGGTACATGAAGAAGACACACCTTTCCCACTTTTGTGGGACAGCAAAATTTCAAAGTAGCTATTTTTTTTTCTCATAGTAGAGATAGTGGTCAAGAAGATATAAAAATAGAATAAATTCAGGCATAGATGAACAGTTTCCTAAAGTGCCTGAATCACTTGAGTATTTGCATTCAAGGCTGGTTGAACATTCCAATATTTCTTTCAGAAGGAAGAAGAGAGGATTACAATTATTTAATGGAAAAACCTAATGAGCCAGGGCCATAACTGACGCCTCCATTTTGAAATATACTTACATTAGTTCCAAATTGCTTCAGAGCCACCACCAAAGCGATAGAAATTTGTTGAAGGTGACCTAAAAAGCTAAAGAACTGGAATCTATTTAATTTCACTGTATAAGAATTTGTTCAACATCCCAACTCCTTAATTATAAGGTCCCAGGTTTCTTTATTAAACTGAAGCTCCAATGATCCTTAGCTGTCGCAGTAGTGTTAATGCCCTCTGTAACAAGGCATCATAGGAGCTGTTATTTCCAAACTCTTGAGTCCCCAGGACCCTTAATGCAAATCCCTGAAGAGCAACGAAGGAAAATGTTATTGCTTTTATGCCTTGCCTTTGGTGAGTACCCTTTGGGAGAAATTTGATGCTGGAACTGTTGGTTCTTGAATCTGATCCTAAAGGTCAAGTTCCCACTGGGCAATTTAATCTGGATTTAAACCAGGGTTTTTTTTTTATAAAAAAAAATCAGCAGCAAGGTCTGTTTTTTTGTGTTTGCACTGTCAGCTTATAATGCGGACTCACAGGGGAGGAACCCTCTCTCCTTCTTCCTCCCTTCAGCAGAACCCCTTCCCCCATGCAGTCAGCAATTAGGCACCCTCATACCCTGACTTCATTGGGGTGGGCAATTCAAACCTCACTGCCTATATAAGCCTGTCCCCAATTCAGATCATGGCAGCAGTTTTTGTTCATGGCTTCTCTCCGCACCATAGCACAGGTTCTTTTGTTAACAAGGCAGCAGAGAATTAAAGATCACTTTCCCTTTCTTTTATGCTAGATTGGTACATCAAAGCAGTGCAAAATGGCAGGGGGGAGGGAAGGAGGGAGGGAGGATTGTGCTGGTTGGTTACAGTACATCAGCAGAAAATGGCAGGGCTGCAGGCAAAAGTCATGAATGGAAGGAAAGAGGGAGGAAGTACACAGGCATTTACACAAGACACACTTTCACAACCCCAGGGCAGAAGCTGCCAATTTGTTACACTGATCTCTTGTTACAATGTTACAATCTGCAGGCTCCATTGATTCTTTACCTCTCCCCTCCCTTTCAGGCAGCCCAATGGTGGAGAGCCAGGCAGAGGAAATCATGACTTATCTTTGGATATGGGGAAATTGAAGAGAACACCCCTAAGGCATGGTTCCCCCCACCAAAAAATGTGTTCCCATTGCTAAATAGTGAGGATTATTTCTAAACCCAGCAGCAAGGCCTCTTTTGATCCAAATATAGATAATCCACGTTTCAGGATGTTTAATCCTCAGAAACTGTGGATTCTTTAAAACTTTGGGAACAGTCAGCACTCAAAACAATTTCAGAGCTCTTTAAATCTTGAATGGGAACACAAGCAAAGAGTTCTTTTAAAGCACTCCTGAATTTTCATGAGGTAGTAAATTGAGTATTCTTGTAAGCAGCTTTATCACGTTGTTTTGTTCAGTCATCCAGTCATGTCCAACCCTCTGCGACCTCATGGACCACAGCATGCCTGCCCCCTCTGTCCTCCACTGCCTGTAAAGAATTGCCCAGATTCATGCCCATAGCTGTGGTCATACCTTCACTTTAAACCTTCTTTGGTTCAACGTCAGGTCAGGCTGCTCACACCTTTTCATTTCTATTCATCTTATTTGTGGACTTTCCACAAATATTTGTGCAGGGTGAAAAGCCCACAAATAAAATGGATAGAAATGAAAAGGTGTGAGCAGCCTGACCTGACGATGGACTGAAGGTTTAAAGTGAAGCATGAGACCATCTATCCACCTCATCCTCAGGGTCTTTTTCAATGAGTCCTGTCTTCTCATTATATGGTCAAAATATCTGAGCTTCAGCTTCAGTATTTGACCTTCTAGTGAACAGTCAGGCTATATCATAAGCTTGGTAATATCAGCACAAGTTGTGATAGCTGCAACTCACACAGTACAACAAGAGATGAGGTCCCAGCATCCTTCCCTTCCATCCCTCTGATTTGTGCTTTTGTTTTCTGCAAACCAAAAGTTAGTTTGGAGAGACTGAAGGTGAAGATAAACTAGAGGCTCACCCCTCCCACACTGCTGTGCTGATACCATTGCATGAGCTGCCCCTGACTGACCACATTCTCCAAAGCAGGCAACTCTCTCTAGCTGTGTCCAGTCAGGGCCATAAACCTGGGATTATCCTAGCACTGTATTGGGGTTGCTGGGCTTTATTCACGCATATCCAGATAAAGCAGCAGAAGTAACTGATGTCAGGATGCAGCCACAGGCCAGCAATTTCATTCCTTGCTATCCTGCTCAGCCACATTCATCTTTTATATTGCACTGCAGTGAAGATGAATTTTGATTTACCAAAGCTACCTAAAGCAGAATAAATTGTTGATTCTTGGCTGTTCAACCTTTGAAGTGAAATGCTGTAGGTGCTGGCGAGGTAACATCCATCATTCATCTTTTTCATGGTTATCCCCTGAATTTCTGTAAGAGCCATTATGAGTTGACCACAGTAGCACATTTAACTTGACTTTGCTTAAGGCGTTCCTTTCAATGCTTTATCCAGATTATTAACTCAAGGGAGTAAATCAAATTAATGTTTGAACATTACGGCCTATCATAAATTCCCATCACAAGGGGTTACTAACATCAGAGGGCCCTACCATTTCTGCTATACTTTCTTGGCCCAAGTCCACCTAAACATTTGAACAACTCCCCCCTGCTTTCCTTCTATGCGATGGATCATTTCATATCCATAATGTGTCCTCCGTTTCCACAGTCAGTTTTCAGACAGGGTACATTATCTTCTAATAGGACATGTGGAACTAAAGACAACAAAAATAATGTGTGGTCCTTTTTTTTCCACACTAACCTTGTAACAAATACATTGGGAGCTTATTAATTCAGAAGTTGGAAGTGTCTGCAGATCTGAAATTCGTTTTCCACGATCATTAGAAAAAGATATAAGGAGTCAGATGTTGAGATAGGTGCCAGAATAGATTTAGTTGTAAGTTAATGATCCTTGGAATTCAAAAATCTAGAGTAAGCATTTATTGCATTGTTAGAACAGAGGCTTTCATAGCTCTGTTCTTTGAGATTTGGGGGGTGTTGCACCATGTCCTAGAGGTCTGTTTGAATCCTGAGTTTCCAGATGCAACTGCAATACCCATCTTTGGAGGATGGGTATCCATATGGCCTTTGGCCACCCAGTCAAGACGTGCACTACAAAGTTATGTTTGGTGTGCAAACAAGTTTAAAAGCTTCCTAGTAAGTTGTATGGCACAAGCAAGTGAGCAAAGGGAAATTAGAGAGACCACAGGCCTATGTGCACTTCACCGAACTTAAGTTCAAGGATGGTGGCCATCTCTAGCTTACCTGCCTACTGTTAGGAAAGATTGTAGCTCTATCAACTTTCTTTCATTCATGTGGGTTTGAGTAAATAAACAAGCAGGAGAACAAAAGATGTATCTATATTGCAATATAGGAAAGCTTGCCTTCTAGACATACCATCAGGACAAGGTCCAACCTTCTCACATTACAGCCTAACTTTTTAGCCCTGTCCTGGCCGGAAGTTACAATACTCCCAATAACACCTTCAAAGTTAATTTGCATCTCATTTATTCACAAGAATGGGGAGAAGTACATATGAGATTTGCCTTCTGGCCTGTGTAGCAAAGGCAAAGGCAAGAACAGTTTGTAGTGACCAGCAGAAAGTGGTCATTCCTTTGAAGCTCTAAATCTGCAGACATTCTTATCAGTTTTGTGAACACACTGGCCTCCCTACTGTTCTTGTTCTAGGTCTATTTATCTCCAGATCCTATCAGAGAGATTGCAGGTGGTTGGGGCAGGCACCCCAATCTGTCACAGGAAAAGGTGCCTTCTGCATCCGCATTTTGGAGATGTTAGTCCCAGTGATGTCTCTGAGAACTGGGCTCCTCTGATAGTGATTTCACTGGTGAAGGGTGGGAAAGGGTAGCTGCAAGGACTTGCTATCAGCATGAAAGGTGGCAGCAGAGGCCTTCTTCAGCAACCTCTGACAATAAGCAAAGACACAGCTTTAATCCTGCAAGCCCTGAGAGATCTGGGGAATATTCAGACTCAAGGCATCCCAGTTTCAGGATTCTACTTCTGGGAAAGAGAATGCAAGTGAAACCAGAAGCTTCAGGGAAGAGTCTTGGAAGAAGGCAGAATTCTCAGGTTATATTATGCCCTGCCTGTTCCACATGAATCAGAGTGCTTTAGGGCCCATACAAGCTTAAAGCCAGCAGTGCACATCTATTAAAAAGAAGGATAAGAGTAAAACCTGGGATCTCTTTCCAGTTTGAGCAATGGCCGAGGAAAGATTTTCTATCCCTGATGCAAACAAAGCAACTCAAATCCATCCAGCTACTGATTAGCGATGCACACAAATGTTTGTTAGTTTTTTTGTTTATTCAATTCGTATTGAATAAATCCACTTCAAATGGAGTGGGATTCGAATTCATAGAAATGTTCCATACAAATGTATACGAATGCATACGAATCCCATACAAAGCTTCATACAAATGTATTGAAGCATTCCATTTGATTTGAATGTTAATCTTGGAATGTACCAACATTTGATTTGAATACGAATGTCTGAATTTGGCCAGATTCGTAGAAATTTTGAATGTTACGAATATTCATACTGATGCATAGCTAGTTCTTCATTAATAGTCCTTTTACCAGAATCTCAAAGACTTCTTGTAGCCAAGGGAGTAATTTCCTGTATCTGTGGTAAAAGAGATTCCTTCTGTGTTATAATTGCCTCTTTTTTCTCCGTAGGCAGAATGCCTTGTTAACTCCTTCGCTCATCACCTTAAGTGATACCAAAGACACATGATAGCCGTCTAATGTGCATGGAACGAGATGGGAGCATTTTCCTTTCACTTTCTAGGCTCCTGTTATTGCTTTTAGGATAAAACAGAATTTCTTTTCTGAATTTTGCTTTGAGCCTTTGCCGTTTCAAAAGCCTCAAAATGATTTTTTTAAAAAAGATCTGAGTCTAAACATGTCTTTCTGGAGGATTCCCGGCATCCTCACCATGTGCATCAGCACCCCCCCCCCACAACTTATCTAGGTGTCATGTCCAGTGCTCCATCTGAGTCCTCGGATGCGGTATTACAGGTAGATACACCTCCAGACATTAAACTCCCACCTGTGGAAGCAGTGCAGGACACCCCCCCCCCCAGTTGGAGCCTGCCCCATCTAGCACAGTGGAGGCAGATGTTGGGCCTACTCCAGTTCGGTCTAGTGGGTGAGCCAGTTCGGTCTAGTGGTTAGGGAGCCGGACTCTTATCTGGGAACACCAGGTTCTTTTCTGCCCTCCCCCATGAAGCCAGCTGGGTGACCTTGGGCTAGTCACAGCTCTCTTCTGAGCTCTCACAGCCCTACCTACCTCACAGGGTGTTCTGTTGTGGGGAGAAGAACAAAAGGTTTGTCAGCCGCTTTGAGTCCCCTTAAATGGGTGAGAAAAGCGGGGTAGAAAAGCCAACTCTTCTTCTTCCAGACCAAATGGACCTGGCTAACAGTAGGCCCAGGGGTGGTGCAGTTCCACAGGGAAAAGGCACAGATCAGCTGCACTGTTCTGCATGCATTCAGGAGAAACACCTGCAGCAGAGGGAATGATGACCTTCAGATTAACTGACCCTTGAAAACTTTACCTTGTTGCTGCTGCTTGAACAGGCATGTGCGCATGCTTTCCTAGTGTCAAGATAGGACACTAGCACCCTTGCAGTGTGAACAGTCTGTCCCCAACTGTGTGATGGGCTATTACTATGGCAATCATGGCACAGCATGCAACTGGACGCCCACAGCCCGACTGCTCCAGCCCCACACAGCATTTGCACCAGGAAGTGGTGTGAACACTGCATCTGGGAGCTTACCAGGACCTGTTTTTACTGTTTGGCTTTCTAGAAGCCGCAGGAAAAGCCCCAGGATGCTGCCAGAGAAGGTAAGGGCCCCCCGGGGAGGGGAGGTTTGGGGTAGGCCAGTCCAGGGGGACAGGCACCAGGGTAATCCGGTATCCTTAGAAGCTTCGACCGAAGCTTCTATGGATACTGGATTATCCGATTCGTGGATGGATAGGGCCCTATTCAATTCGTCCACAAATCTTGGAATTTGGCCATATTAGTCCAAATTCCGAATGCACGAATCATTCATGGACATCCCTAGTTTGGTGTATACTAGCATTCCCAAGTGCAAATGCTAGTACATATTAGTGGGTGTGACCGTTTCAGGGTACAGGCTGCAAACTGTTTTGCTTTCTGGCCTTGCAGGCTTCTTGCAAGCTGCAATAGCCAGCCTTGTTGCAAACAGTTTGTTGCAAACCCTGGGATTTGGGCTGCAAAAAGGGCGGGAAATCCTGTGTGGGCCCTGTTGCAGTGATTGGCTGGAGTAAGGTTTTGGAGGGAAAAGCTGTCCGGGGATCTGAGTGCTGGAGGGGCTAGAGAAGGAGTTCCCACCAATCAGGCTGGAGGGACAGCAACCTCTGTTAGGAGTCTCCAGCAACATTTTATTGCGGCTAGAGCCAATCAGGATCAGGGGTGTGTGTATAAATGAACACAGAGTACAGCAGAAGGAGTCTTCATGCTGGGACAAGAGCTGAAAGGAAAAGAGCTGAATCCTGAGGGAGCTGGAACCAGTAGCTGACCATTGGGCTGTTGGCTGAGCGATTTCTGAAGGGGACAATCGAGGAAGATTGGGGCTCCGAGGGAGACTTCGCTAGCAACTGACCAGGCTGGATGATTGGACAAGCAAGGATGGACTGGACCTTGTGATCATCTAGGGCCACGTTCTGGTACACTGGCTTGGTTTGAGCTGCGGCCAAGCAAGTCAGAGGGGGAGGAACGTGGAGAGGTTTGTCTTTTAAAAGGGGAACTATTTTCCTTTAGAGAAAGGGGTAGCTCCTAGCCTTAAGAGACTTACTGAGTTAAACCTGAGTTAAACCAACAAATACCTGAACCTTATTTTCCTTTTAGTATTGCTTGTGTATAATAATAAACTTGTTTTAGTTTACTGTTGAAACGCTTGCTACCAGTGTTTTGTGTCCACACTGTAGTATTCACTTGGCCGTTGCACGAACTCAGCATCCTAACAGGGCCAAGCTTCTCCTAGAGAGGGCAGGCACTAACTGGATCGCTGGGCATCGTGGCAGTGGGTAATGCACTTTTTCTGTCCAGCAGATGGGAAGCTAAGTGCAGATGCAACCTGAGAATTTAATGGACAAAGAACATTTTCACTGTCTACAGAAACATCAGGGGAGAGGCTAGTCTCAACTTCCTTGGAAGAATAGGAAAAGGCCCCTTGTCCCATTCACAGCAAAATAATTTTGTTTAGCCGTGGGACTGGAGTTCATCACGTCTCATTGTAGAATATCTTTCTCCATATCATCTTGTCATCAGAAATTCCTGGCCAAAAGACTGTTCCTACTCCTTGCTCTTTCCTTCAAAGGTTTCACAAAGTGAAGATGACGGGTTATTTAAGCATGGCATACAAACACTGACAGCAGCATAAGTTTTGTTCTGCCTCACTTCTCACCCTCTCCTTCAAAGAATTCCTTCCCTTCCGAATTATCAGAGAGGGGAGGAGGGAAGGGAACCAGTGGTTTACAAGCCAAGTCATGGCAGCCATTGATTTAGTTACACAATTTATCTACTGGACCAGCAGCACGTTAATCAAATATTGCTCCAAAAGCTTGGTTGAAAATAAGAGAATTTCACTGCGCAGTTTTCCTAGCCGGTTTTAAAAATGTTCTGTTCTTCATGTTATCAGTCTTTGGCCGCATCCCCATTACAAGCTTATATCGGTTTTAAACCGTTTTCAATCCTTGCAGACCCCACGTCAGTTTGGCTTAACACGCTTTCCGCGTGTTAAATCACCCCAAAGCATTGTAAATGTTAACCCTCATTTCAACAGTTATCACTCCGGATCGTGCGCTTGATACGTGTTACATTTTTTACTCTGGGGATCCTACCGTTTTAAGGGATGAGAATCCATGTTTAGGGTTTCCCTCTCCCAATAGCTTGCTTCCAAAGACAGTGATTTCAGTGTAAAAATCCAACATTCACAGCAGCCGCTACACTGTAGCAATCCAGGCACTTCACACTTGATAACAATGTTGCAATTTTGCACGATTCTAGCTCTTTGGAGTTCTGACCTTTAAAGGGGAAAGGAAAGGCGGGCAGGTTTTGGGAGATGTGTGAATGTTTAAAGCCCCCTTCCTTGAGTTGCCTCTGCTGCTATGTGCCCTGGGCAATGGGGAGAATTGCTGGCTGCCTGCTGCCGGTTTTCCTCCGTCCAGGCAAGCAGCAGCCACCCAGCCACCCAGCCAGGCTCGGTGAAGGGGTCCGTTATGGGTGGCGCATTCATGCCAGGAGGAAGAGGGCAGGGCAGCCCCGAAAAGCGGCTTTTAAAAAGTAGCCACTTGAGTCCCCCTTTGAGTCACGTATGCCACCTATGATCCTCAGAATCCGGATTGAACGCGATTAAGCTGAAAGAAATGGGAACAGGCAAATTCGCGTTTGCATCCGGTTCTGTTATTTTGGTTTAGGGAAACTGGATTAAGCCTGTAATGGGGATGCGCCCTTTGTTGGCCTTAACCCCTCCAATTTAGCTCCTTTAGCCACATCCAGCTGTGGGCATCAGATTGAGCTAATGAAAAGGATTTATCGCACTTAACTGCACATATATGTGGCTGCCACCCTGTACATATATGTGGCTGCCGTTTTAGGTTTGGGCTGTGGTCACACATAAAGTTTCTGCACTTGTCTTCATATCCATTGGATGGGAAAGAGGCAGAAGAGACTAACGTGCACATGATAACCTAGTCCCCACATGCCTGGAGACTTACCTGGATCCGGTCGTGCATCTAATCCTCCACAGGGTGTCGCCATTTTTATTGCAGAGGCCTGTGCAGTGACCATTACGCCGGTGTGGTGCTATGGTGACCATGGCACTCTGAGCATGCACAGTTGTGTCAGGGGTCATCTGAGGTACCAGTGTGCTTGCACGTAGGTACCTCAGAGGACCCTTCACACAAAAAAGATGTGAGTGCTCGCTGCCTGGATGTGCCAGGTCAGCTTTGGGTTGGGATTGGGGAGGGTAAGGTTGCTTGTGGTGCACAATTTTCTGCAGTACAGCTAGTTTGCAATTGGTGAACATCTGGGCCAGCAGGGAGCATTTGTAGGCTATAAACACCTCCTGCAAGTGCAGATGCAGCTGCCCAGATGTTAACTAATTGCAAACTAAGAGGCCAAGTGTGAATTGGCCTCAGTTTCAGTCCACTTTCAGAATGAGAGAATATATCAGCAAAGTGACGAGCTGCTTTCTTTCAGTGTTAAATGACTCAGAAAATTCACCTTTGGGATAGATAATGCAGAAAGAAAATTACTGGTCACTTTTGCTGATGTGTTCTCTCGTTCTGAAGGTGGACTGAAGCTGGATCACAGCCTCAGTTTGGCCCTGCGCATGTGTAATAGCCTTTCCTAAGACGACAGATCACATAAGCATGCGTCTGGACTAGGTAATTCCTTTCACTTTGTATGCAAAATCTGGGTTGGGAGTTGACTATCCTGCAATGACATTGTTGTAGGATAACAGCTCAATATCCTGGGGCTATGTTGGCAATGCCGGGTCATAAAGCTGGGTTACGGCCAGTGAGAGTTGTAGTCCAAAATAGCTGTCCTTCTAAATGCAATGGGGAATTTAATTTATATTGTTGATGGAAGTGGAAGTTAAAAATGTTTAGAGAATGTCCTGATGGTGAAACATTGCATAATAATCTTGCAGGGTCACTGTTGTCATTTAATAGGCAAAAGTTCTCTCTAAAATCCTGGCCTCAGCTCTTTCCTTTCCAGTTTTAAAGATCTTCCCCATAATGTATTCTTTACCTCTGAAAGATTTTAGATGTTTCTAATCTAGTCTTTGTTACTGCACAGGATTATTTTTAGATAAATAATGTTTCTACACCTGTTGTAAACTGACAGCAATATAAATAACAATATTTAGTGATATTTATGTCCTGCATTTTTGTTTTTCTGTCAGATGTCCAAAGCAGAGAAAGTCTCTTTAAACCACAGTTTCTTTGATAAAAGCATATTTCCCACAAATAACATTTATTTAAGCTTCAAAGAGCAAAAATTGAAGACCTCAAGGCCACTAGCAAATAAGGAGTTTTGTTCAACTTTCTTTTTTTCTTTTTTTCTTAATTTTGTGATGTTTGTAGCTCTAGTAAAAAAAAGTTATATTTTTGATATGTATATATCGAAAACAAAAAACAATTCTTTACATTAGTGACTTTTTTGTTGCTGAATTTCATTTGCGAAATCGTCGAATTGAAAGTGGTATTTTGTATACTTCAAGCCCAAGCAAGCACTGATAACTCTGTCAGTCATTTCTTTTATTCATTTTAATATTATTTAAAGATGAGAATAAGGTTTCACCAAAGTACATACAGGGAAAAACTGTGAGTAAAGGCATCGCTAGATTTTTCTGGTAATAGGTTCCAAGTACCCCAAATTTCCTGTTCGTGGTGGCACTCTTCTCCACTCTCCAAGTGATTCCTTTCCAGATTCTCTAATTTTGACCTTAAATGCAAATCATTGGCAAAAGGAATATTAGGCCCCCTTCCCCAAATGCAAATCATTGGTAATATGAACATAAAAACGATACTTATCTGCTCTCCACTGTTGCACACAGGTCTTCAGTCCTCTAGCTGCCGGGAGCACAGATGCACTGTGTGTGACCTGGCAGTGTGATGCCTCCTATGCCCGGCACACACAGTGCGTCTGTGCTCCCGGTTTGGGATGCGCACGAATGCAATTTTTGGGATTTGATTCAAATAGAATACTTGAAAATTCTATTCGAATCTGTTAGATTCAAATTTAACCAGATTTGATTCAAATGAAGCAAATTCAAATCTACTCGTTCAAATTTTTCATTCAAATGTGCTCTTACGAATGTTGACAACATTCATAGATGCCCCTACACGTTTTCGCCAGGTCCATGCACATCTGTACACGTCTGTATGCATACTGTAGTTATCTTGTATGGAACCCGTGTTCATCTCGTATGGATCCGTACAAGTGTGAATGTCTGAATAATTTGATTCAATCAAATGCGAATATTCATATACATCCCTACTCCCGGTATCTTGTAGGCCATGAGCCAGAAACGGCCTGCGGCCTACAAGATACCAAATGACTACGCGTCACCTAAAAGGGCTTGGCGTGTCGCCTATGACATCACTGCCCTACTCATTGCAATAAAAATTCTAGGATAGGAAAGCAAATTGCAAAATGTATTGGAATGAAAATATGTCTTTCCCTAGCCTAACTGGCTGTAATAATAGAAAGACCTCATACATTTAATATTGTTCTTGAAGCTATTTTCTCCATGAGGGTTCCCCCCCCACCCACCCACTGCAGGGACATTGTTAATTTTTGTAAGCATTTTCTTCTGCTGACGAGAAAGAGTACGATAACTCAAAAGTGAGACAAAATCAAAGCTTACAAATTGGCAAAATTATTCACAGTAATTCTCAGATAATGTGGAAAGTGTGCATTGATCAGCTTTCAGCCACCCATAAAAAGGAAATCATCTTTCACTACTGGAAAAATGTCCCATATACAGAAACCAACTGCATAACTATTTCTTCTGTAAGATGAAAGACACAACCATTTGGGTAAGAGCAATATAAAGATTTTATCATGAGACTGATTAGAACTAAATAACAATGGAAGTAGGAAGTCGCACGTATTCGGCTTACGTGCCCTAAAACGGCCAGGGAGGAAGAGCTGCAGCTGCAAGGGTTGTTGCTCTTATGCTGGATGTTGCTATAGTTAAAGCCAGGCTGCTCTACCAGCAAGAGCCCTGGTGATCCACCATATGGTTGCCCAATAATGGCGGACCCGGCAGATAAGAAATACAGGGAGGGGAGAGATGGGCTCCGGGAAATGGGGATCAACAGTGGATTGCTGCAGCTCCTGAACGCTGGCGGTTACAAAAGTTTTCCAGTTATCTACTGGTCCAGATAACCAGGGGTTAAGCCATGTGTCTGGCCTAACCCTGAGAGCTAGAAAATGGAGGAGGGGGAGAGAAAAAGCAGGAGGCAGAGATCAGCTGGAGAAGAAAAGTTTATTTCTCTGCAGAGCTTTAAATAACCCGCCACAAGAAGGCGGGGAAGGAAGTGACCTCAGGAGAAAATCCAGGGAGGCGATAGGTGGAGCTGTGTCAGCTGAGCAGGTCAGAAGTCCTTCTGATGTTATATCCTGTGGCGGGAGGTGGGGAGGATCCTCAAACAGGAAGAGAAGATGGATGCCATGCAGCCGGGGAGCCATTATGGCCCAAGGCTAAGAGTCCAGCACCCTGCTGGTGCTGGGTGTGTACTGCAAGCTATGAGAGCAGGAAGATTCTATTTACTCTGAGGCTTGAGAAATGGAAGGCTGAAGCCAGGGGAAAACCTGTGCAAACCTTTGCGGTTACTACAGAGAGAGCCAAAAGGGGGCATGGAGGAAGTGACATAAGAACAAATTCAGGAGAGGTGATTGGCTGGAAAGCTGCTTAATAATTAGGTGGAGGCTGGAAGGGAAGCTAGGGAAAAACTGTGCAGCTTTTGTGGTTACTACAGTAGGGTTCAGGCACTCATTGTGCTTTGCTTCCAGAGTTTCAAGGCCCAAGCGGGAGTACTGTACCTCCAAATTGTACTGTAGGAAGACCCGTACTATCTGCCCACTGTTTGGTTGTATACATGCAAAGACCACATGCTCCAAAAAACTACTGACAAAAATCATCCTACCCCATCACTCCCTTCCCTCTCGGACTCATCCAAACCCAACAAACTTCTCCTGCCTCACTTTCTTCTGATTCTGTGCAGAGAATCACCACAGTCCCCTGACAGCCACCTCGACCCCCTTCAACTCTCCATAGTCTATTCTTTCTATGACTCAAAGCCCTCCAAACCTGTTTGCTCACCCACCCAAACCCTCCATGCTTGGTTTTCTGCCAACACTTTCTCCAAATACATTCTCTTGGTATACTTCCTAGCACTCCCAACTAGCGATGTGTACAAATGCAATTTTCAGGATTCAATTCTATTTAAATTTAATATCTGAATATTTGAATCGATTCAAATGTTTAAAATTCAAATGTATTCACATATGATTCGAATCAAATACTTTTGAATCTATTTGTATGAATTTTTGATTCATATTTGAAGATATGGATGCCGACAACATTTGAATGTGTCCGTATGCATCCATACGCATCCTGTTTTTATCCCATATGCATCCAGTTTTCATCCCGTATGTATCTGTACAAATGTGTACGGATATGAATAAGATGCATATGGATATGTATGAATGTCTGAATAATTTGTACAAATGATTCAAAAGATTCAAAAATTCATTTGAATGTAAAATATGAATTTAGAGACATTTGATTCAAATTCGAATGTCCAAATTCAGTTGAATTCGGTAAAATTTCAAATGTTTTGAATATTCATGTTCATCCCTACTCCGAACCTCAGTGCTCTTATCCTGCTATCCACTGTAGCTTCAAAATTTATGTGGCCGCATTTCTCTAAATTGCATTGCCTTCACTTTAAACCTTCCTTCACTCCATCTTCAAGCCTGACTGCTTACACTTTTTCATTTCTCTCTGCTTTATTTGTGGATGTTCTACTCTACATTTGGACTTTCCTGAATGGAAAGTCCACAAATAAGATGGATAGAAATGAAAAGGTGTGAACAGTCAGAACTAAAGATGGACTGAAGAAGGTTTAAAGTAAAGGTGTGACCACCATCAATATGACCTCCAAATCTTTCATTTTCAGATTTTTTTTTTAAAAAAATTCTATCTTATTCTATACCCAAACGTCTGAAGGCATTTCTCAATAAAAATAACTATAAATTCAAAAATGGGCCACACTAGACATTTCCTACCACATCACAACACTGCAAAAATTGTGATGTCAGGGACTATGTGGAAACAACAGAGCAACAAACAGTGGAGACTTTTGCTATTCCCCTTTTGCAACCTGGAACAATGTCTTGGGCACATACTCATTACGGAGACCCTCATAAGCAGAGGGTCATCTTGCTCACGCTTTCCTGAAAGTCAGCTTAGATGTTGCTCTCATTCATGCTTTGCTCACAAGCCCTACTGGCTGCCAAACAGCAGTGAGATGACAGAGCGGATTGCACAAGACAAGCAGGACAGAGCATAAAAGAAGAGGAGATCAACAGAACAAAGTGTATACACTTTGGAAGCATGCTGCACATATGCAAAATATGAGCCCTGCGTGTTTTTAATGCAATATTTTGCTCAACATTTTCACAAAGCATATGATGCATCATGAACACCTTCTTCAGAGTTGCATAGTGTTTTTACAGTGAATCACTACTGAGAGCATCTTGTTAGGGTGCATCCCCAAGCAATTTAAAGTCTGCTGGAACTCCTCTTTTGCCTCTGAGCGCCACCATGCCAGGCTTCTCAAGGTGCTTCCAGTGCTACAAAATGAGGAAAACCCACGACAAAATACATGCCCTTTAAAAAAGACTTTCAGGGCTCTATTTAGAAGTCACGGGTTTTCCTCGCAACATTTACCTTGGGGACGCTCCGTGGCAAAAGGGGTGGTGATTGCTGCTTGCACACACAGCCAAAAAGCATTCGCACATCTCAGAAATGCAGCAGGTTCCCTTCCTTTCCTTTGTAAAAAGAGCCAGAATTGCTCAGAATTGCAACATTGTTATCAGGTGATCTGTGAAAGTGTTAAAAGAGTGAATGAGCGAAGGATCGCGCTGCCGATGGCTGCAGCCGCTGACTTTGCAGGGACGGGAAGCCTTTTCTAACAGAGAACAGAGTGGAAGTAAGTGCTGAAAGTGAATGAGTGAGCGATCATCTGCCTTTGCAGGGACGGGAAGCCATTTCAGGGGACGGAGATCTGGCTATTTTTCCTTTTAACAAGAGAGGGGTCGGGGGGAAAAAGATGTGGGGAAAGGAAACAGGCTTCCTTGGGGACAGAAGGTGCGTTAAAAACACACGTTTTGCTGAGCCTTGTGCGGACGCTTATTGCAGAAGTGCATGGCACTTTTAAAGTCCGCTTGATTAGAGTGACAGCAGAGGGAACTCAGAGAGGCAAATAAATCTTTTGGGGATTCAGCCTTAGATGCTTTTTAAAAGCCCTCACTGCTGTGAATGAAAAATTGTGCAATTTGTGGATGAAGGGTTGGTTTGTATCAACCCTGCAGCCAAACTACATGTGGTACTGACGTATTTATTTGATTTAAGAATTTTTATCTCACCTTTCACCCAAAGATCATAGGGTGAGTCACAACAATTAAAAGAAAAATACATATATAGAATGTTAGCGAAATGTATTTTTGAACTATATGAAAAAATACACCTATACCTTCATTTGGTTGGGATACAGAGTTACCCCACCTATCCTGTGGAGATTTTAAAACGACCCAACAGTGAAGAGAGGTAAGTTGTTGAAATTTGAATCCATTGGATATGTTTTCCTCCATATTTTAATAAGAATTGAAAAAAATAAGTGTCATACAATAGGACTTATTAAAAATTCTGAAGACATGGGAGAAACACTGGAAGAAATACCATATACAAGGCAGAGGATTCTAAAGTAATAATTTGCTTTGTAATTGTATTTTCTATGGAAACATCAATAACATGTTTGGATTTGTTTGGAAATATATGAATCCAAGTTGTATACTTCAGTAGATTGCATCAGGCCACTTAAGGTACTAAAAATGCCCAAACAGAGGGATTTTCGCACTGCAACGCGTTCCGTTTGGAACTCGTGCAGGCGGGCAGCTTAAGACAGTTCCGGGCGCTTTCAGCATTCACACACAGGGGTGCCGGAACGCGTGTAAACATGTTCTGGCGCGCCTGTGTGCAAATCCTAAAAGCGCCCGGAACTGTCTTGGCCGGCAAAGGCCGGCCAGGGGCGGGGATTCGGCCGGCAGCGCTGCCGCCCATTGGGTGAGAGCACCCAAGGGGCGGGCAGAGCTGTCAAGCCAGTCGCCGCGCTTCGTGCCAGCTCTACGGGGCCGGATCTAAACAGAGCTGAGTCACTTGAGTCGGTTGCTTCTTCAGGCCTGAAAGGCAGCATTTAAGAAGTGACCCCACTGAAGTATATAAAATCATGCACATTGTGGGAAAGGTGCATAGCAAAGAAGTGTTTTCTCTCTAGCACAACACTAGAACCAGAAGACATTCTGTGAAGCTGATGAGAAGGAAAGTTAGGAATGACAAGGGAATATATATAGATTTTTAACCCAAAGGTCATTGTTCTATAGAATTTATTACCAGAACATAAGAGAAGCCTTGCTGGATCAGGCCAGAGCCCATCTAGTCCAGCATCCTGTCGCACACAGTGGCCCACCAAATGCTCATGGGCATCTCAAACAGAGACAAGGACAAACCTTTTCCTGCTCTTGGATCCCAGCAAATGGCATTAGAAGCGTCCTGCTTCCGCCCCCCACCCCCACCCCCACCCCCAGAAGAGGTGTGGCAGCAATCAGCCTGGATAGGTTTAAGAAAGGATTAGACAAATTCAAGGAGATGAAGTATATCAGTAATGGATGTCCAAGTACTGCCATTTGCAGGGAATTGAGAGCAGGTGAAGGTTTTGTCTTTTCATCTGCTTGAGATGCCCAGAAGCAATTGGTGGGTAACTGTGTGAGATGGGCTAGACTGTGGCCGGATTCAACAGGGTGCTTCTTATGTTCTAATATTAATATTTCCTGCAGGAAGTAACCTGCCATTGTATACCTAATGCTTCCATTGACCCTAACTGGCTTCCACAGCACAATATTCCAGCAAGGGGCTTAAGATATACAGTCACACATGCTAGCATTGCTACTGCCTAGTAACATATCCTTGCCACCTCTGGAGTTTAGCATGATGCTCCTGGAATTAAGAGTGGAAACCAGAGCATGTCGCCTGGAGTGGCTAGGCATGCACTTCACATGCAGCTATTGCTGTACAATTGACTGGAGAGAAGTTGCAAATAGAGGAATACCACATTAAGCTAAGGGTCACCACATGTCAAGGGGTCCCCAATTTTTCCTGCAAAGTAATAAAAGTTAGTCTGAACCCTTTTTAAGATCACCATGAAGGCCTTCCTATAGTTCTTCTACTCTCAGAGGTACAAGGGGCTGTAGCATGTAGTGACTTCCTTGCTTTGGAATTGCCTCCCACTGGAGGTTTGCTTGGTGCCAACTTTATATGATTTTGAGGTCTAGTTATAATGTACACCTAGGCCTTTGATTCCTAGTTTCCTTTGAATGTAATCCCGCCAGGGTGGAGGGAGAGAGGAAGAGAGGAAGGGAAAGAGGGTGGACAGTCTATATTAGTCCTGGGACTTTAGGGTGAAGAGCAGGATACAAATATTATCAATAAATTGAATAAATAAATATTGGGGCTCAGAATTCTGAAGACCTGTTCCTCCTGATCTGGAAAGCCTTCCTACCAAATGCTAGATGTTTGTGGCTAGTTGATAGTGAAGACAACACATTTGGTGATTGCTCAGATGCACCATATCCTCTTACAATTTCACCTGCCTTGAGGCTGAAATTCACATTGTCAAGGAACGCCTTCTCTCATATCAACCTGCCCATGACTTAAGATCTGGAGGGGAGGCCCTCCTGGTCGTCCCACTGCCTTCAGCAGCTAGGCAGGTGGGCACCCGGGAGAGGGCCTTCTTGGTAGTGGCCCCCAGGCTATGGAATGGTCTCCCCTTGGAGGTGCGTCAGGCCCGTTCTCTGTTTGTGTTCAGGAAGGCAATGAAGACGCACCTCTTCACTCAGGCCTTTGGTTAAATGCTGCTTACGCTTCCCCCACTGCAAACACCACTGTTTTAACTGTTTTTGTATCGCTTTTATCATGTTGGATTTTTAAAATGTTGCACTGGTTATTATTGTTTTGATATAGTTTTGATATGTTTGATTTTAATGGTTGTTAGCCGCCCAGAGACCCTCGGGTACAGGGTGGGATCTAAGTATAAAACAAACAAACAAACCTTATGTGCTTGTGCATATTTGAATACAGAAGAAGAGTTGGCTTTTCTACCCCCCTTTTCTGACCTAATTAAGGGGACTTAAAGCGGCTGACGAAGCTTTCTGTTCTTCTCCCCACAACAGACACCCTGTGAAGTAGGTGGGGCTGTGAGATCTCAGAAGAGAGCTGTGACTAGTCCAAGGTCACCCAGCTGGCTCCATGGAGGAGAGGGGAATAAAACCCAGTATTCCCAGATAAGAGTCCACTTGACCAAACTGGCTACCAATGCTCCAGTTGGTAATCCACAGATATGCAGCAGAGCTTCAGATCTCACCAAGAATATTAAACAGGTGGCATCATCCTTTTTTGTTTTGTTTTGAGTTGAGTTGCACTGATAGGTTTAGAAAGTACTATCTTGGAGTAAATAGATTCTGCCTTGTATATTGGATGGAGTCCTCAGAATACTGATTTCTTTCTAATATTTGAAAAATGCCCCCAGCGTGGAATCATTATGAAACTGTCACTCTTTTTCCATTCGGAAACTTCCCCTCTTAACAGCTTTCTCAACCATCAGTTCTAATGAAGATAAGCTTAAGTAATAAAACACATATTATTGCTGACATTCAGCAACACTGCAGATGCTATAGCAAGTGAAACCTGTGGGTTAAACAGTTCAAGCAGCAGCATTTTATAGTCAACACTAAATTCCTTTTGCTGAAGCTTTAAGGGACTGATGTATGTTATGATGTTTGCCGCGGTGCCTGCAATGCAGAGGCAGACTTGCCTCCTCTCCCCGCCACTTTAGAGACAGTATTTCCTCTTTATGTTGTGCTAATTCAGTGCACAAGCACTCAGTAATGGATTTCAATATAAGGTTTAAAAATGGTCATTTGAAGGCACTCCCCCCCCCACTTTCTTTTAGAGATGGATTTTGGGCAGAAGTTGAATTTTAAGTTGGCTACTTAAGTTCCATATATTTAGAGCCTTGTTATCATTAGGCAAGATCTCCAAAGGTTGCTTTTGGCTGCCAGATGGCATCTAAATGAGCACCATGCCTTTCACATTGAGATCATTTATCTCCTATAAAGAGGAACACAGGGTCATCCTATACGCCCCAAAATCATTTAAGTGAAAAAATACAGTCACTTTAGCACTAGATTTGGGCTGATCCTCTGTTCACCTTGACTAAACTCTGTAGAAAGGCAAAGTACTGCGGGGGCCTTCATGCAACATATCTGATCCCTTAGAACCAGGTATTGCACAGGCGAGACCCATAGAAACAGAGTGGGGAACTCACCCACACTGTTATGCAAGTAGGGGCAGCCATCGCTGCCATGTTTGTGGGCAGGGCCACATCACGCGCATAAGGTGTGTTGAGGATCTTGGCATCCATTTAAAGTGGAGGACAAAAGCAGCATGTACAATAGGACAACAGTAACAGTCTAGTAAATCCTTTTCTTTGTTTTATTAATTATCAGTTTACATGATAGGCCTGTACGCACTTACCTGTACATACTATACTAGTTCAGGTGAAGACCGAGTGCGGTGGTGGCCATCAGCCCTACAAGGGCTGGCTAAACCTCATACTGGGCCACCAGCCCTTGAAGTGTGAATGGGCAGGGCAGGGCAGGCTGGGTTGCCATGACCATGACTATGGTGACATCCAGCATGTGCCTGGACATTGCCATGGTGATCTGGACATAGGCCTTTTTGCACTACACCTGTTCCATTTGGAACGGGTGTAGTACAGGTGGCCTAAATAACTTCGGAACGCTTTCACCATTCACACACAGTAAGGAAGGAACGCGTGTAAATGTGTTCCTGCGCGCCTGTGTGCGAATGCTGAAAGCGTCCCCAAGTTACTTAGCCGGGAAAGGCTGGCCAGGGGTAGGGATACGGCCGGCGAGGCTGCCTCCGATTGGGTGCGGGCACCCAAGGGGCGGGCAGCGCCGTCAGGCCGCTTGCCCCACTTACTCCGCTTCGTGCCGGCTCTACAGGAAAACTCCTTATGGGGCAGGACCCCTTCGGAGATCGGTCTCCAAAGGCTTCACCCCGACCCCGATCGAGCCCATCTGCAGGGAGTAGGTGCCTGGATCTAGGCGCCTACACCGCGCAGATCTCACGCACCCCCACCGCCCGCCCGCCCGCACCCACCCACCCCCGCACCCATCCACCCCCCGCACGCTCCCCCAACCGCGATCGCACCCATCTTAGGGGTGTAGGTGCCTCAATGTAGGCGTGGTGGGGGTGGGGGTGGGGGGTGGGCCCCTCCCCCTCCCCCTCCCCCTCCCCCTCCCCTCCCCTCCCCTCCCCCTCCCCCACCAGATCGCCGTGTCGGAAGCTTTTAGTCCAGGTTCCAAAGTTGCTGATGGCGTCGCTCGTGGGGACGTGGCTCTTTCCCGGCCCCAGCAGCTCCATTGCAGCTGCCAGAGTCGGGGAGCCACAAGGATCGGCTTCCTCCCACCCCTCTCCGGGTTGGGAGGAGGCCTGATCTTGGGCTGGCTGAGAGCGAGGGGCTGAGAATATAAACCTTCAGGTAATGTATTGCATTTGTGTAGGCTTTATTATCTTCTTCACTCTGTTTTGTCAGGCTTTCTTGATAGTCAATTAAATTATGAGGCAATGATTAGGCATGGGCCCTTTCTGCACTTGGCCTTATTCTGGACTATATCTTGGAATAGGGGTGCGCTCTCCACACGCTAGTGCAGACTATGGCAGGCCCCAAGTGAGATCTAGCAGATCCTGCATTAGCATGCATGCAACAGACCCCTATCCCGAGATATAGTCCAGGATAAGGCCGAGTGCAGAAAGGGCCAAGATTTACAGAGTCAGAACTGGCATTTTCTTAACTTGTCTGATACTACAACTCTTTCCATTCAAATGGAAGTGTTGCCGAAACTGTGGGATGGATGGAACAGTATAACCCCCTGCTTTTCAGTATACTGTATATATCATTCTACCCTTTTTGCGTGGACCTCCAACCATGCCGTTGTCCAATACCCTTGATTTCTGCTTCTAGAAAGAAAAGAGGAACAAGAGTGAACATTATCTTCAAGGTAGAAATGGCAGGAGATCAGCTTCACTGCTTTTCCACCATCTACATTTGACATTGTAGGAGATTTACAGCTTCATATTTAAGGGTGCAACCCATTTAATCTATACATTTTGATACTAACGTTTAATTCATATCTTTTTTGTTCACCTCCAATGGTGTTTCTTGGTTACTGAAGAAGTCTGTTGTGAACAGAAGGCTGGCATGAGTAAGGCTGGGCTATGTGATTTAAGGCCTTTGAGTCTTTGTTTCGTTTCATTGAAGACAATCAAGTTTAACAAGGAGAAAATTCATTCCCACTTTCTGAGGGCAGGAAGGAAAAGGAATGACCCCTTTATTGTCTCTGAATTGGACCTTTTAAACTGAAACTTAATTCAACTCTTGTCTATTAACGGATAAATAATGTAATTAATGGCTGTTCTTTCGACAGGCAGATGGTTTTATTTTGTTATTTATTTGTTCGTGTGTGTACTTTGCTGTTCGCAGCCAGCCTCAAACATTTTAATTTTAGGAAGCGGGCCAACCTGAAGACGGCAGATGACAAAACATTGTCATAAATAACGGGAACCAAAAAATATTTCTCCTTTTTCATGGAGCAGGAGGAAAGCAAATTAACAGACTTGGGTAGCTTGTATATTAGGTTTCCTGCTGATGCAGCCTTTTAATGGCTAAGTTATTGACCTCAGGAAAGCGAGTGTGTGTAATGGAAATGCTGACATGCCGTAAACCAAATGTGTTCTGCTTAGGTGGAGGCCGCTGCAATTACGGGTACATAAATACTCTTCCATTATTACCTTGTCAGAGCCAAAGCAAACAAACTGGCATGGCTGTCAGGGGAATACCTACGGAGGAGGAAAGACCTATTCTGGAATTCTGCAGCGTCCTTTCCGTCTTCTTTTAAAACGTCCCAAAGCATCTTTTTCTTCAAAAATGTTTTTAAGGATTGTTAACCCATAAATATAGGGAGTATAGAATTAAAATAGATGCATTTCTGGTTTCAAAGAGAAAAGTCTGCAAGTGTATGGAAAGGAAGGGAAACAGGAAGCAAACAAAACAAACACAACTAAAGACCTTTACACTTTCTGCATTGATTTTAGATCCAGATTAAGGAGCCTCTTAATCTGGATCATGGGCACTTTAGTGCGGATCAAGGGGGTTGCGCCCCCTCCCCATTAGTCTAGCTATGGCTTCACAAAATGGACCCAGACCTAGATTAAGAGGCCCTTAATCTGGATTTGTTGTAGACCTATTTACAAGCAGACCAAGGGTCTTCTTAAGGACCATGGGAGATGTGTAGATGGCACATCTCCATGATCCAGAACTACTGGGGCGTGTTTTTCAGCAGCACCTCTGAAAACCAGCCCCCCTCCCCCCCGGTTCCAAGACTAGGAACTATCTGTCCCTTTCTTCCTTTTGGACAAGTATATTGTGCAATAGTATGCCAATTGTGGCACTTGTGGCCAGCTTTCACACTTGGAATGACTTGCCCAAGAGCAGGTGAAGCAGTGGCTAAACATGGAATGGATCCAGTGCCCCAAAGTGCAGACACCAGAGGTCTATTCACACTTTGGCATGCAATTAGGACAGCTCTGGTACCAGAACTGTCCTAATTGCATACCAGAGGCCATAGAGCGAATAGGCCTCTGATCCATCCCCCATCTTCTCTCCCCTGGGAAACTTTTCCAGGAAAGTGAACGTGCAAAAAGGCTTGCAGACAATAAACAAAGATTTGGTTACAGTCATGCATTCCCCCATGCTGGGAATAACTCCTTTAGAGAAGATCCTCTGGCTCAAAGTACTATTTTGGCAAGGCATTCTTAAGATATAGGTCCATATTGGAAGATCTGCTGTACAGGAAAGCATTGCAGAACCACCCCAAAGTGGCTTACTACAACTGATGCCTAGGTACTGCCTCCAAGTTGGAGAGACAAGCAGGATGCCTCTGAAGGTCATTTGCAGGGAGCCAAGAGCAGGTGAAGGTTTTGCCTTTATCTTCTGCTTGAGAAATCCAGAAACAATTGGTGAGCCACTGTGTGAGACAGGAAGCTGGGCTATCTAGCAGGGCTCCTCTTATGTTCTTATGATTCTCATTTGGAGAGTTTTCTTGTTCAAAATAGACATCTAAAGTCATATAAGTCCATGCACAAGGTCCACCTGGGGAAGGAAATGAGGGACATTTTCAGCTTTCTACTTTATCCCTCTTAAAAAAAACCCATTCTAGTCATTCTAATTTCCCCCTGCAGTTTACACATGCTCCTTTGGATCAACATGACTTTGTTTAGTTTTAATTCTGTGAACCTTAAAATCTACCGTCTTATTTGAATGAACCAGGACATTTCAATCCAAGTTTAAAGCTGCCAAGTATTTTTCTTTTTTATATTAAGCTTCTCTCAATAGTTGATATAAAATTCTTCAAACGTGTTGTATCCAACCAATCACTTTATATTAACAACAACAACAAAAAAAAGGGGGCGGGAAAGAAGGCGATGTGAAATAAGAAAAGGACATCCAAGTGTATAAAGCTTTTATTTTACAATATTTTAGAACTTATTTACATTTTAAAAGCTGATGTTAACATTATAACATTTTGCATGGACAAAATGTTTGCCTTTAAGCTAATTTCTTCTTTGATTACATTAATAACATTTCAAAGATGCATTTACACTTGTTACGATCTTCAGTGAAGACTTTTCTCGTCATTAATCGGCCACTGAGCTGTGGCACAGAGGGCAGAAATTGTAATTACTGATTTCTTGGGCTTGCACACAGTGCTTGCATACGCTGCACATCCAGAACTGATACTCTGTGATGGGTCTTCCAGTCGCAACACACGTTGGAAGCTTCCCTTCTCCCCTATTAAAATGCAAGAAATAAACGTTATTTTTGGCAAACCTGTCAACACAGCTGGAAACTCAGAAAGGAACACCGAGGGTGTGTTCACAAAAGGCCCACAAAGGATACTGTACCCAAACAAGGATACAACAGGACTGGTTTGTAAAAATTAATGCCACATCTGTGAACACCACACTAGGTAAGACAAGCCAGAAGATGACCAGCAGGATGCATTCATGAATATAAAGTAGCTTTCAAAGTCAACTTCTTTGACTGCACAAATGCAACTATAAGTTGAAGTGGGAAACTTCAGTGATGAAATCCCTAGTTCTGCAACAGAGGCCTGGAGAAAAAGGTCCCGCCTGCAACTGCATGAGAATCTTCTATAAAATAAAGGAACAATGTCATAATGAGAGAAAAACGAGGAGGGGGAAATTCCTTCCAGACTCCGACACTAAGACTCCTGCCATCCCCACATTTAGGGTGGGACTGTATTTCTCTCATCTTCTAGAAAGACCATTCCTAGTTGGCCTTATGGGTGTCTCCACAGAAGGCGGAGCAAGAGTAATAGAGGAATGACGCCATGGGTCAACAATGAATGAAAGTGCAAAAGAAACGAATGACATTCTTCTGCCAAGATGAAAACGGTGGAATAGCAGAAGTTCTTTGGGGATCCTTTCTTCCAGGCTGAAGACAGACAGACAGACCTATCTCCTGCTTTTGTGCAAAGATTCCAGCTTCTATCAAAAGCAATCTATGGCTATTTAAGTATAGTTGCAATGAGCTTACACGCACAAAATGTACAATCAAGAAATATTCTCCCATAAAAGTATCAAGATTAAAGCATTAAGCTCACTCTTCAAGAAGACCATCCAACTCTGACTTTTTGTTGTCTTTAGGATAATGTTTGGTGAATATCTGCAGGGCTAGTTCCTCATATTGCTGCTTCTGTTCTTGGGTAAGGCTTTCTAAAGATTCCAGTTTCACAAATGCTTTTGAACAGGTACCAAATGCTCTGTTGGCACATGCACAGAGAGCCAAGAGGGAATAGATCTGTACTGCAGGAATAATGTCTTCGTAATCCCTCAAATGAAGGGCTGCAGTGAGAGAATAACAAAAAGTCAAGATGCTTGTTTCTTACACTTAACAGCCAGATTAATTGACTACTCTAATTAATTCATCCCGAACCACATTTTTGTTCCATTTCCTCTGGTGGAAGCCCTTCGATGCAAGCAAAACAAAGTGGTGTGGTAAGGTGGCCGCCCTGTGACGCCACAGGTCCCGTTCCTATATTAAATGTGAAGAGTGGAGCAAAACACACCCCAACCTTTGTCAAACTTGATTAGATGGCAACATCCGCTAAGTAGGTCTGCACACTGAAGAAGAAGTAGGCAGAGGTCTGCAGACTGGTGGGAATAAAAGTAGAGCTCTGCATGCTTGAAAATGGGGGTACATTGTCTGGAGAGGAACAAAGGGGTCTGCAGACTGGAAAGAATAATTTTGGAAACTGGAAGCTTACAGGATATGAGGTTTGGGGGAAAGAAGAGGAAAATATGAAGGAATTTGAAGGTATGCCTATTCCATCATAATCAGGAAGCTCTGCCCGAGGACGCGGACCTTGCCGTCTCTCTTGGGGCTGGTCTAGTGGTGGCAGCCTAGACTCCCTGCCCTCTGGATGACTCTCCAGCCTGGATGAGCACTGACATTTTGAAGGAGGTTATTCTTTGTGAGACTGGGGCCTTTGGTCAGCTGCTCTGGACTCCACCTGGACTCAGCTACACCGGAGACCGTAAAGGACATCTGCTTATGGTTTTCAGTTGCTGGCCTGAGGAGGAGATCCTTGCCATCTCTCCTAGGGGTGGTCTGGTGGTGGCTGCCCAGACCACTCTGCCCTCTGGGTGAGTCTCCAGCATCGCTGGGCACGGACATCTTGGAGGAGGTGATTCTTTGTGGGACTGGGGCCTTTTGTGACTCCACTTGGCCTCAGCTGCCTCAATGTGTGTGTTTGGCTTATTTTGCAATGTTTTGTATGATGCACAATTTTCATAATGTATTTTTATTTTAATGTTTTGATTATTATTTTGCACTGTATATTTTTTGCTTGTTGTAAACCGCCTTGGGCACATTTTCATTTGGAAAGGCAATATACAAATAAAATGGAAATGAAGTGAAAATGGAAAACCTCAGGTTTGCAGGACTCCAGTGAGTTTCCCTGTATGCCGAGGATACTCCCTGACTTAAAGAGAAAAAATACATTTAATTTAACGCTCAGATGTTCTAATTCACATGAAATTTGCATCCCCAGACTTTGGATTATAATGGGCAACAGATTCAAATTTCAAATAAGGCAACACTTCCCAGTAATAACAACAGGAAACATGAACCGCACCTGTCTTCATTGCTGTGTCTACATAACCATCATAGAGCTGCCTTTGGGCGAGTATAAAAAAGTGATAAGCTTCAGCACCTCGCCAAGCGTTATCAATCAGGCGACTGTCTGTTGACAGAACATCTTCCTCCAGCAAACCTGCTAATGCAGAAGTAGCCTGGAAATAAAGATGGAATAAGGTGAAGAAAACAAGGAGGAAATGTTCTGGGCTCTTTTAAGGGATCACACTGTCTTTCTTCTTTAAGAACTTGCGTTGATGAAATAAGGTGCCTCAAAATAAACTTTACTAATGTATAGCTCATTATTCCATTTTTTTCAAAAATGAGGAGTCAGTTGTATAGCAGCAGAACAGGAAAAAATTCAAAATGGAATTATTTCTTCCAAACTAGGGATGTACACAAATGGGGTTTTTGACATTTGATTCGTAATGAATCAAATGTTAGAAAATTCATATTCGTTCAACAGATCCCCTTCGAATGTGGCAGGATTCTATTCAGTATGAATGTATTTGTACAAATTCATATGAATATCCGATTTGAACAAATATGTATCAATACGTATCTGACACAAACACAAATTCAATATGTATCCTGTAACATATATGCTCTGAAAATGTCACATCTGACCTGAATCCACTTTTAATCTGCTCTCAATCCATGTCAAATGCAATCTGGATCTCTTGCTGGTGTGACTGGAGCAGCCGCGTTCCCATCTCCCCAGTTCAACGAAATGTCCTAACTATTTGTACGAATGTTAATGTACGAATGTCGTAACATTAGATTTGTGTAGTAATGTCCAAATAATGAATGTTATGAATATTCATACACATCCCTATTCCAAACCCTGTGTGCTTCAAGTCCAACCTAAAACCATACAGGCAGTTGCATGCGTAGCTCTAATGCAGGAAACAACTTCAACAGAGGGAAAGTCCCTGAGAAGCTATTTTCATCCAGCAGTTTATCCCTCTACTTGCATATTAAAATATTTCTTAAGCAAGATATGTACCCAAAAATCTTTGCTGTGCAGGGGTAGGATGAACAGAGAAGGTGTCAGTAAGGAGATATGTAAAATGCCTGTGTGTCTCTCTAAATGTTTCTCTTGACCTGTAAACATTGGGTGTTTTTCCACTGCCACTAGAAGTACCCATTAAGTACCCATTAATGGGTACAAAAATGCCATTTAGTACCCATTAATGGGTACTTAATGGGTACTTCTAGTGACAGTGAAAAAACATCCATTGTCTACAGTAAGAGTGCTTCCAGATGTGGTTCAAGAACCATGGTTTTCTCAAGACTATATTATGATTGCCACACATACCCACAATAATCCCAATATACTCCCGGGATAGTCCACTGAAAAGAAGCAATATAGGCTCACGGGAAAATCCAACTCTGCAGCTGGGTTTTCCGTCATGCCAGATTATTTAACTTGTCAGCCACTTCTCTGCAAAAGTACCCATATGCAGGAGTCACGTCAAGAAAGCTAAGGAAGTGGGCAGGTGCTTGCATCCGGATACTTTTGCAAAAACAGCGATCCTGCAAAGAACTGGCACACAAGGTAAGAGCTTGGGATTGCTCCTGCAGGGGAGGTGAGAGGCGACTGCGAGATCAAAACACCCACAATCTCCTCTTGCCATTTTGAAACACCCTCGGTTTTAAAATAGCAGATATATGGAAGAATGTCTGAGAATTTCTTTGGCAAGTTTTGTTGCCTGGTTTTTTTCTGTGTAATCACACTGAGGCTGCATACACACCTAAGTTTTAATCCAGCTTCAGTCCACTTTCAGCATGATCTCACCATTGAATATACCACTGAATTAGCTGATGCGAAAATAAAATGACTGTTCATTCTTCCATTCGGAAGGTGGATTGAAGCTGGATTAAAACTCGGGTGTGAACACAGCCTGAGACTGTGCTTTCTTTCATGTTGGGGGCCGATCAGGCACTTAAGATTCCTTTACCTCTGATGTCTTGCCTTTGGCTTTCCCCCTCTGTGCATTTTTCATTTGTTCGTGATACTGTTCCACAAGTAAAGCTGACATGATGTAGAGCTTTTTAACACGCAGAGGCTTGGTCCCTTTTTTGGCTTCTTCATCTGCAATCTTTTTTAAAAAAAGATCAAGAATGGTCATATACAAGAGGATTCTTGTCAGCTGAGTCAGAAGTAGCCCAACTCTGTCCCATATTTAAAGTGATTCCCCTCAGCTTGCTAGATGGATTCTGCAGCCAGTTTTGAGTTTTCCCATCAGATCAATGCTGTTTATGCCAAGGCTCCTGGCATGAAAAGTGTAACATTTTCTTGCTCTTCTGGTCTCCTAAATGCACCTGAAGTTTTTATCCCAAATGTATTACTGCCTTCCTTTGATACAAATGGCAAGGAAAAGCCATTTTTGGCAACAATTAAGGCAAAAACCACCAGAACCAAAAATCGACTAATAATAATAATATTAATAATATTAATAATAATATTTTAAAAATCAACATCATTGTTTAGTCTCCATCATTGTTTACATTGTTAAAATTTTAGGCTGCATTTTAACTTGAGCAACCACTCAATTATTTAACATCTTGTAGCCTCGTTATGTCAACCCTAACCCTAACCCTACAGAAGTGTACAACAAAATCTACATGTACAGCAGAGGAACTGATCTTTCTGCTGCATCAGAAATCCCAGTTTGTGAAGCAGCAGAGGAGAAGTTGCCATTGAACAAAACATCTACACAAACCTCAGATCAGGAAGCTCCCCTCAGTAGCTTCATTGGAGAAAAGCCATAGCATATAATAGAAAATTATGTCCAGTGTTTCCACAGAAAAAGAACACGTGTTCTGCATAAATTAAATTAACCCTCCAAAAGGTAAAAGTATAATCAATTTGGCTTAATCCACCACCACTGTAATTACCAAATGATTGCCTTTATTGACCGTTATCCCAACAATACCTTGAACATAAGCTTTGCAGCATCAAAGAAATAGTTGGCTTTACGATACAAGGCAACAGCTTCAAGGGGTTTGTTCTTCTCCAGTAACTGTGTGGCGTATCTAGCTAGCAGAGAACCAATCTCTTTCATATTGTGTTGTTTGGCTAGTTCAACCGCTTTACTCCACTAGAAACAAAGATAAAATTCATTAGTGAATATATGGAAAAATTCCCAGGAAAAGTGCTTTATCACGGCAGAAAAAAGTTTAGGCACTAGGGCAGGGATTTGGGGGAACCTGTAGGTACACTCAGCACATGCTCTGGGCACCCTCCACCCTGGTTTCTTCTTCACGTTACACGGCAAATAAATAGACTTATTAAGTATTTTTCCTTCTTTAGGTGAAACGGTAGCTATTTAAGTCAGAGGTTCTTATATTTTGCCATCTCATGCCTTCCTAAAATGATTTATAAAATGTTACCCTTGTCAGGAAGTATTTCCCAGGGAAAGCTAGCAACAGTGTTAGAGCTTACATTACCAGGTCGGAAAGGCCATTTAGTATTACAGGTGCCTTGTAATCTAGTAATGTAGACATAACAAGTAAAGTTCCTGTGAGAAACAGGACTCTGTGTAGCACAGAGGAAGGGTCCCGTTAAGGATAGATGCAAAGTGCTCACATAGAGCATCTGCTTTTCTATGACCTCATGTTATTCTATATGTATAACTGATTGTTCTGTTCCTGTTAGTAAAAACGATGTAGATAACGATGTAGTGTATCAGTATTCATATACAGTATTAGTGGTTAAGTTGTTAATTGTATTTCTTTTCATATACACATTTATTCAGCATTTCTATACATTACTCAGCACATACTCTGCAACCATAAAGCAATAAAACCTTCCTTTTGGAATGGAACCAGGACTCTATTTTTGCAAGTGAACTCTAAGCATATATGCTATCCGCTGTGTACTTGCCACATGCAAGCTCTGTTACATTTAGTGGTTTCAACAAACCTCCTCCCTCTCCAGCTGTTTACAAAGACTAACTGTACCTATCAATTGGTCTTAATATTGTCAGAAGGTGAGAGAGAAAAGGTGGAGGGCATGTAAAATGTTGTTTTACATAAAATATTTTAAACAGCATCATCCTTCTAAGTGGGGACTGGACTTACGATGACCTTATTCAAGGTCAATTGCTCCTGCTTTGTTCCCCCATCCCCAGATTTTTCAAAGCCTGCGGAGGCTGCAAGAGAACAAAAAGGCAATGCCGTCTTGAATATTTTAGGAAACACCTAAATTTACACTAATTCACACTTCAGTATCACAAAAATACATCATAAAATGATATTTTATGGTTAATATTCCTTAGGTTGCCATGATTCTTGGAGAAATTTCTTTATAATCCAAGCACTTTTGAATGAGTAGGAAAACATTTTTTGACAAAAATTGCTATAAACAATTTTTAAAGAAAATTAATTTATTATATCCATATGAACTTTTTGTCCTTTGTGGAATTCAAGATAAGCAAGATTTGCAGATGCTCACTTAGATACTTGATTCCAGTGTCTCTTGCCATTAAATGTTTGGTTTTCAGGAGGCTACAAATAGTTGGATGGTATGAATCCATTGCCAAACAGATGTTATCAAGAAGCTATAGAAGAAGAACAAGAGTTGGCTTTTCTACTCCGCTTTCCTCACCCATTTAAGGGGACTCAAAGGGTGTTTTTCCATTGTCACTAGAAGCACCCATTAAGTACCCATTAATGGGTACAAAAATGCCATTAAGTGTGAGTACTAGTCATTGTTGGTTGATCATTATCCTTTCCCATCCAGTAGATGGGAAGGGAAGTGAGAAAACGCCAGGAGTACTATTAGTGACAGTGGAAAAAAACCCAAAGTGGCTGACAAGCTTTCTATACTTCTCTCCACAACAGACACCCTGTGTGGTAGGTGGGGCTGTGAGAGCTCAGAAGAGAGCTGTGACTAGTCCAAGGTCACCCAGCTGGCTTCATGGAGGAGAGTGGAATCAAACCCAGTATCCTTAGATAAGAGTCCAGCTCCCTAACCACTAGAAAAAAATAATCTAGAAATGACTCAGCTTCTTGTGCACTGGGTATATATGCTTACCTGGTTGAGATGCACACAGGCATCTACAGCATCCTTTGGTCTGTTACATTTGAGAAAGGCTGCTACAGCTTGTTCACACATACCCACGGTAACAAATTTTTGGGCAATATCCTACAAGACACAAGGAACATTATTATTGAATTGCAAAAGAATAGATTCTTAGTCTGCGGCATTGGAACAAGACAGTATATCAATATTAACAAATTTATTATGACATATGCTGATTATGTTGTGGAAGATAGCGGAATAATACTGTTGCTATGTGAGGTCATACTTTCAAATCCGTACAATATTATTAGTTGGTAAATTGTAATATCCTTTTCCCTTTAGGATGAGCAATATGTCACTCTCCTTTATGTCTATTTATGCTTGGGTTTTTCTTTTCCTACAGGGATTTGGTATCTTAGAAGACTTAGAATTTTCAAAGTAATGTGACAAATATGGATATGCATTGGAAAAACTTGATTTGTGCCATTATGGTGCAAAGTGTTTGTGCCATTTTGTTTGTGCCACTTCAGACTGTTGTTTCAATGCTATTTAAAGGGGGGGGGGCAATGAATGGTGACAGAGGGTATCCTTCCCCAAATATTTTTCATGTAATCTTTGTTCACCTGGCCTTGGCTGGGCACAACAGATACCCGCCAACTGGCTACATAGCTTAGGGCAATAACACAGTTGTTCTCTAACTCTTGCATTGCCCAGAAGAAACATAGCCAGCAGCCACTGTTAAGTCATTTATCTTGCTTACTATTTGAAATAACACAAAACCAAACAGAAAATATGATTACTATTTTACTGTCATTTCAAGTATACTACTATTGGAAAAGATCACAAGCCCTTTCCCCTCATATTTTGTCCTGAAGTTCACCTATAGCACCAAGGTTGCTCAGGAAGAGGCCTCTGTACTGACTTTTCACACTTAGAAAAAGCCAGACCAAGAAATGTAAAACAAATCATATGCATAATGAACAAACACCTTGGAAGCCTAATGTGAGCCTCTAACTATATCTAGTTGCTCCTGAAGACACCACTGTTCTCTGCAGTGACAGAAAACAATAAATAGGCATACCTCAGAACCATAATGGGTACGCAAGTTATCTCACCTCTATTCTCCTGGCGTTTTCTCACTTCCCTTCCCGTCTACTGGATGGGAAAGGATGATGATCAACCAACAATGACTAGTACTCACACTTAAGCGCTAGTCAACTTTGGCCATTTCCTCCTTCCTGGGATTGGATACTCACCTTATTTGATCATGGGCTTGGCCCTCTGATGGGCCCCACCATTTTGGCTGCAGTGCCCTCCGCGACTGCACGCGAGTCAGTGCTATCACTTTGATGACGTTGACATTCTGCACACACGCAGTCGCGTCTATAGTTGTCTGAGGTGCCAGTACGCTTGCACGGCACCCGAAACGACCCTGGAGCGAATGGTCATGCCACTGGATGGTTCAAGTAAGTCTCTGGTTAACGTTGGTTAATGTGTGGAGCACAATTTTGTGCTTCGCACCTAATCAATGATTAGTGAACTTCTGGAGAGGGCAGGCATGCTTGAAGACTGTAGCACCCTCCATGACATGCCTATGCTCTTCCCCAGGAGTTCACTATTTACGCACTACAGGCCTTAATGGGGATAGGCCTTCCAAGTCAACGATTTAAAGAGCAGAAATGGACAGCAATCCTGATCTGCAATATGCATCCGTGTTTGCTTGTGTGTATAAAAACTAAGGAGTCTCTGGAGGTCACATCCACTATCCTGGCAGGTCAATGGAAAATAAACGTTGTCCTTGGTCCAAAATGCCTTAATTATTTATGGTGTTAGCAAATGGCTAGTTAACATCTGACAACTTCATGGGCAATGGCATAGGAAGGAATGGGGACTGAAGACCTAAAATTTAAACTTCGTTATAATCTCAAAGAAAGAAATTACAAAATGATGTATAAATGGGACATGACTCCACAATAATGGTCCAAAATGTGCAAGGAAGTCAACAATGTATGTTGGAAATGTAATGGAAAAGAATCCTTTTATCATTTGTGGTAGACTTGTTTTAAAGCAAAAAAAAAAAAAAAAAAAAAAGGAATATATTTGATTTTACAAAAGATTCTGAAAATATAGCTAATACAAGAGAAATCAGAAATGTTCTTAACAGATTTGATTGTTAGAAAATTGAGGAGTTATATTATTGTAATGTATGATTACTGTAGCTAGAATTTTATATGCTCAAGCATGGAAATTGACAAAGATAAAAATAGCACACAGAGATGGGCAAATTGACATCCTTGCCATAAGAGAAGGTGTTCTTGAAGAACTGACAACTCTTTATGGACTTTATACAAAATATGGAGAAGGACGTAACTACTATAGGTTTTGAAGACTGAGTAATGATAGACTTTCATTGGGAGAAGCCTAATGAAATGGGACAAGAGGAGCTAAACATTAAATAGTAATTGGCAGTTGTCATGAAAGAGATCTGGAGTCAACTTTTTATTCACTTTCTCTATTTTATGTATTTATTCTTTCATTCTGTATGGTAGTTTTATGCTCTGAAATTTAATATTAACAACAACAATAATAAGTAAACACCATGAGCAAAGGCTATCATTCTCATTGGTTTGCATTGAAGATGTTACCTAGTCAAATATGGAAATGTCCACAAATGGAAAGCTCATCTCAGAGAAGACTGACAACTCACCACAAGGGCAACCATTCTCCATAAGATTTTCATAATTGTAACCCTCATTATAATAAGATGTTTTGCTAAACAGACAAAGCACATGGAAAAAGCTTATTTGCCAACCTACCAATTTATCTGTCTGAATTCTCTAAGAGTATCCAGGTAGTTACAATGCCTCTGGAAGTGCCTATTAAGGGTAGAAAGACATCTGGAGGTGCTGAAGGAGGGGGTTTAGAGTATTTTGTCAGTTGTGAGTTGTGTGGGAGATTATATAAGCCTCCTCTCCAGAACCAGTAACATCCCAAATAAGGAGAGAGAAGAAGCATCTAAGACTCACAGAATGTTTGGCTGAAGGTTCTAAATGGGGATTCTTTGTCAAACAATAAGAAATAACAGACACTAGAACTTTAGCAGAGAAGAACATGAAGAGAGCCTGGAAAGAACAATACATTCCCCTTTCTGCTATAGGAGAGTTCAGATTTGCTGTGGAATTGCTGCCATGGGAGTCCACTTTTGTAAATCTATCCAAAAAGAAGTGCCAAGTAAAATGCACTTACAATCAGACAGTAATAATGAAAAAACAGCTTTCTGTACTTACAGGAAGCAACTTGTTGTTCTCTGGGAGTGAGTTAGCCAAATCCTCCAGTGCTTGATAGTCTTCCAACATATAGTAGCATTCAGCCAAACGTTCATGGTTTCTGCCTTGCACATAATATGGAACAGCATTTGTCCTGAAAGGAGGAGGAAAATGAGTTACCTTATGATCTGCTTGATACTGCCATTATGAATTCAGTATAAAGGACCTTTCTGCGCTTGGTCTTATTCTAGAATATATCCTGGAACAGGGGCCTGCTGTGTGCAAGCTAGTGTAGACCATAACAGGAGCCAGGCAAGGCTTGCCATAGTCTACATTAGCATGCAGACAACAGAAGTTTATCTTGAGATATATTCCAGGCCAAGTGTGGAAAGGACCAAAGTCTGGAAATGTTAAATTGTTTGCTAATTTTAGTTCTGCAACAATGTCAGAACTAAACACCTATTCAAAAATACGTGAATAGGTGTTTTACCTAAAATGGCATGAGCTTTTTAAGGTGGCCTTTAAAATAAAAATAGAAATGAACACTCGTAAACAAAGAGGACTATTTGTTTCGGTACAAAATAACAACACATCTGTTTCAATGTTTTGCAATTCCATCTTCTAAATCAGCAAAAAACCTTAATAAAGTTGTGGTAGGGCAATGGGGCATTATATAGCCCTTATCAATTCAGTGGAAAGTGCTGTGCAGGAATGTTGCTGGATGCAAGAGATCCCACAAAATACTGCTGCATTAATTTAATTCTTCTTCTATACATGAATAGACTGTAGAACTTGATCTTTTCTTATCGGAAAGAATCACACTATGTAAACAGATTAATCCCTTACTTACCTTAATACCACAGTATATACTGTAGTGCAACAGACAGTGCATCAAGATAGAACAATTGACTTTACAAACTCAAGTTTCCTTGCATGTTCTCAATAATTAGAAGGTTCCTTGCATTTGCATATCATATTTCATCAGAGGTTCCAGAGTGGTTTACACAACAAAAATCTGTTACAGCATGCATAATTCACTCCTCTTCAGATGTGAAGCTGAGAGACAGAGGGCATGACTAAGGACAGTGGGGAGGCTGGGGCACAATCCGGGGAGGTGGGGAGTGCCATCAGGGAAGAAGGTTGGGCAGAGCACATGGAGGGGGTCACCAAAAGTTCAATGAACCTCTTAGCCAGTTCTAGATTCAGGATTAAATGGCTACCTCTAATATCTGTGCACACCTCTGCTACAGGAGAGAACTGACAGAGGGACATACCCAAGCCTTACTTGACAAGGTTAGGAAATTAGGGAAAGTCTATATCCATTACTTGCTGGAAAAAAAACACATATCTCCCAAAGACAGACATAGACGATCTGAAAGGGTAGATGGAAGCTTCCAAGCAGCATCCCTGGCATCTTCTCTCCAGAAGCTTGTAGAGACTGATGCTACTTGGGCTGTGTGCAGGTAGTTCCCATGTAAAGTCAGATGGTCCTGAGCCTTATTAACTGCTGTTTGTAGGCTCAGATCCACCCCGGTATGGTCTGTGCTGATGCCTTTGCTCGCTTGTTTCTCATGGGACAATTCCTCGTGTGCTATGTGATTTGGATGGCTGAATCACTGAGCTATGCAGATAGTGGTTTAATGTCACAAAGTGGCAATAAAATTTCCATTTATTTTTCTGGCATAGTGAACATCTGAGGGTTCAGAAACAAAGTGGCTAGGGTGGGGCTGGCAGAAGCTAAAGTACACATATACTACACAAGGGATAGCATTGTTTCATTCACTAGGTAAAGCAAAAGTCAAAATGTGATTCAAGTGCCCATTTCAAATAAAAGACAAACATAATAACTTTGGACATTGAGGTATAATCTTATTACCATTTCTGCCTATCTGCAAAGTAATCCCCAATTTCATTGTGCGCTTTTTCAAGAAGGTTATCATCACCATGTCCTGATCCTGTCTGCAAGAGCTGTACTACTCGAAATCCATTTCCTAGTTTCATTCGTAAGTCAACTGCAAGATCTCTGCAAATTAAAAAAGAATGCTGTTTAAGTAAATACAGAGGAAGCAACTTCTAAGATTCTGTATGGTTAGTGTAGTTAACAAGTCCTAAGGTTCCTAGGAAAGCATTCTAGAGCTTCTTTTGTGTAGGCAATAGCCATTTCTGCATGGGCCACTTTTGTGAAGGATTGGAAATAGCCCTAGAAGTCAGCCATTTCCACTCCTTTGCAAAAGCAGCCTTGAGAGAGATCAGCCCATAAAACTCTTCCTTCCTTTCTCTGTGCATCTACATCAGCGGTTCTCAACCTGGGGGTCAGGACCCCTTTGGAGGTCGAACTACCCTTCCAGAGGGGTCGCGACAAGTCTCCCGCCGCCCTTCCCTCCCACTTACCAGCTGTTCTACCCCCGTGGTTGGGGGTCTCCACAACACGAAGAACTCCATTAAGGGGTTGCGGCATTAGGAAGGTTGAGAACCGCTGATCTACATGGAGAGGGAAACATGAATGAGCTCATGGAGCAACTCATGGGTTGGCTGGGGAGGAACACTGTGCTCACTAGGCTGTCAGGCACCTTGTCCACCAGGCCCTGAGACAACCGAGAAGGCACATGAAAAAACTGTGTGAATACAGCCAAAGTTTATTTTATCTTAAACAGCTGACACCTCCATTATTACCCTTCAGTTGGTTGATCAGCTCCACCCACATACTTACTATACTTTTGTCTTTCTCTTCACTTAAGAGAAACACCTCTCCCCACAATCAATGATGCTGTTACGCTCTCAAAAGATTTTGCTGCCAATTCTAATTTATCTGATGTAATTACCTTCTGTCCATATCCAAATACATTCTTTCGGCTTCTTCAAATCTGCCAAAGTAAACTGCTACTTCAGCCTGCCTCAGTGAGTCACTCTGTAAGTTCTGAAGACGCTTCACAAACTTAATACCTTGATAGTTTTTGTAGCGCACAAACGCTTGCTCAGCTGTATGAAGATCAAGTCTCTGGAGAGCTGTTTCAGCCAACAGACGCCTATATAAGGGACATAAACGTTTTGTCTTAAAAAGAGAAGCTTTATTGGGAACAATGCCTTATTTGATTACAGCCTATGGTCCTTTCTGCCACGTGTAGTATGCATCTATGCCTCCATATTTATACAGCTCTGTCTGCTTTAGACGAAGCCTTATCCAGATTAAGGAGTTCTTAATCTGGATTACTGGTAGGGCTGTTTAACTGGGTCTAATGGTGGACCAGCACAGCTTGGATCCCGTGTTTGGGAGTACCAGGGAGCATCTTTTAATAGCGCACCAATGTGCACTGCTGAAAAACACCCCCCACAGACCTCGAGGCTAGGCACTGTTGATCCAAGCCCTTGGAGGCACAACACATGCTCAAATCTTGGTAGTCTCTGAAGTGTATACAAGCTCAAACTTACAAGGCTTGTAAGCACTTTGAGCCAGGCATGCCTCACTGAGAAGAGGTTCATGTTTGCATGGTGGAACACGTTGATAGGTAAGTGAGCTAAGTATTTCCCGAGCCCACCTCTCACTTCTGGAAATCCCTCCCACTCCATTTGAAGGTAAGGTAATGGAACTGGTAGCTCTAGAAAAGAAACCCACAATGATTAGACTGGGGAAATTAATACAGCCCTGAATGTGGTCCATCAAAATGAGATGTGTCCTTGGTTGATTAGGCTGGGATTAAACACCCATGTCTCTGCTCTTTGATATCCTTAAATGTTTGGCCAGGCTGCAGAGATTTTAACTGGAAATTTTCTTGTTAAAGACATTTTCTAAGACCCATATGTCACTGCTTGTAGACTTGCAGCTTTTTGAGAACAGGCTTTGGTATTTTACCTTTAAAAAGCTGGCAAGAAATGTATTAATGTAGGAAATGATTAATTCAGGAAAACCCACAAAGTTACAGGGATGAACATAGCGACATGTCTCATCAACATTAATGGATTACAATTCATAACAAGTCAATACTTTTTTCTTATTTGGGACCATTCATCACCAAGGATGCTGAATGCAGAAAACAAAGACAAATAGTAGGGGAAAAGGTCACACGTCTGTTAGCTCATCCCTGGAGAAAATGTAGAGAAGTCACAGAATATTTATAGAACAAAACTTCAGATCTTGCACGCTATTGTACAGCTAGTTGCAGCTTCTGAATGCAGAAGATGGATAGCTGAAGCCAAAACAAGAATGACTAGTATGCAAAGATGATAATATGTAGAGCTGGCCCAAGCTGTTTCGTCGCAATCTTACAGCTTCAGTGGCAATTTAATGAGGCCATCAACAAAGCCTTGTAACCCCCCTTCCCCAAATACAGGGCAAGCTTGGTAAGCTAAACTCAAGACAAGTCTGGATTCCAGAGCAATTTTGAGATACAGAGCAATTAATTCTTCCTTCCTTCCTTCCTTCCTTCCTTCCTTCCTTCCTTCCTTCCTTCCTTCCTTCCTTCCTTCCTTCCTTCCTTCCTTCCTTCCTTCCTTCCTTCCTTCCTTCCTTCCTTCCTTCCTTCCTTCCTTCCTTCCTTCCTTCCTTCCTTCCTTCCTTCCTTCCTTCCTTCCTTCCTTCCTTCCTTCCTTCCTTCCTTCCTTCCTTCCTTCCTTCCTTCCTTCCTTCCTTCCTTCCTTCCTTCCTTCCTTCCTTCCTTCGCATATTGTTTAGGGAGCATGACCCTTCTGCCACTGTTGCCATTTAGAGAAAGGAAACCTAAATGGCTGAAATACAGGACAGGAGGAGTTGGATGAAAGGCCTTGAATTATCTGGTGGCCTCTTTTCATGCATTACATTTCTGGTAAAATTGTATGTGGGGATGTGAGTGAGTGACATCTGCCTTAGGAGGTCTTCAATAATTTTCTTTGGACAGTGCTGTTAAAGGGTCCTCCGAGGACCAGATCCAAGAGATATTATGAAGAAAATTAGATTGCTTTCTTATCTAGTTTAAAGCTGAAAGGTCTTCAACATTTATAGAAGTTAGAAAAAGAATCTTGGGTCTGCTCAATTCAGGATATGGTTATCTCAGCTGCCTAAATCTGTCTTTATAAAGCAGAATGTCATTTTCATCTTCTATCACCATGAACAGCAAATGTTTCACTAGCTCTTCACAGATAGTTCATTTACGGGTGCAGCTTTATAAATGACTTATTTTTATTAATTTAGAACATTTTTCTATATGACAGATGCTAATCAAAATTCTCAGTTAAATTTTGTTTTAACCTAGGAGTTAACCCTTTAAAAACTAAACTAAAATACTTATAATCCACATAAACAAAAAAGAAAAAAGAAACAAAATCCAGAATTTTACCAAAGTCTTGGATGTGAGTTTTCTTCAATGAATTGGGAAGATTCTGTAATTCCTGCTTCCCTGACAATGGCTTGAGCATCCCGTAATGATCTAATCTCAAAATTAATTATGTAATCTTTGTTAGGATGTTCAGGATTCTGGAAAATATGCAGAAAATATGTTTATTTTCCTGCTGTTCCTTATTTTCAAATTTGAATGCTCTTAAAAAGAAAGAACCTAATATTTACCTTAAATATTTCATCCAACAAAACAGATTTAATTTCTAGATCTTCAAAGAAACAAATGTATCCAGATGTTTCAATGGGTTCCTTAAAATACATTTTGATAAGAGAAAATCAAAGTAAACTTGCATTTCATGTTTATGAACTATTCCCCCCCCAAATACCTAGTACATAGAAGCTTGAAGCAGAAGTTGAATCCCATTTGAGAGTATAATGCATTTTCCTTGGTATTAGGTAAAATGAATTTGTGCCATATAGAATTTATTCATTTATTAATCATTTGTTTGTTCATTAAAGTATGCCATTCACCTAAAGATCCCAAGGTAGGGTACAGCATTCAGTAAAAATAATACAAACATTTTACGTGCACCTGTATATATTATTTTACTTCCCTTAATTTTAGGAAATAGATGCATGGTAAACAACCTGACAAGCTTTATTGGGAATAAAACATTAGGACATATTCTAAAATACTTTTTTGCATAGTTTTTTAAAAATTTAATTAAAGGGCAATGAAAGCACTTCCTATCATATAGATTTTTCCAGTTTCCTATTTACTTTTATTTACTTCCATTTACTTTTATCCTCTTCCAATGGTTTATTCTAATTCTGAAGCTTGATTGTATCCTTCAGTGCAGCCCCAGATAACCTTTGGGCTATATCACATTCTCTCAGCACAACTAGCTAAGGGATATTCAAGGTAGGTGTATACCCAAAAAACAGAGGTACCATAGGTATCTATCTAATGGCTACCTGTCCCTGTCCCCTGATATGGTAGAGGCAATGGTAGAAAATGAATTTTCTATACTCAGTTAAAATTATAACCAGCTACTTTACCTCAGGATCCAGATTTCTGAAGACATACATCCTCGTTTTCTCCATCATGGCAAATAACTCTGGATTATCTTTGGCCCATTTCATGTCCCAAACATTTTTGCGCTCCAGTTTCAGCTGTTCACCTATTCCTTGGTGTCCCGAACCATCTGTTACTCGCGTGTCCAAGTCGAAGAAAATCAGCACTCCTGCCATGTCTATAATAGCCAGCCGACTAAAAATAAAGGCATTAAAATAGAGCAGCGCTGTTTGTTTTAATTATTCTGTCACACATTAATTCTTTAAATATAAAGTCCTTTCTGAAAACAAAACTTAAGAATAGGACTACGAGAGGATTCCCAAAATGATGTTTGCCTCACAATGCTGATGGGAATGTAAAATCTGTCAGCGAGAAAGTTAATATATTTGATGCATAACATTTCTACCACTATTTTCAACTTATAATTCTTCCCCAGTCTACTAAAATAAATATTTGTCTCTATTGCAGTATATAATCACAATGTTGCATTTTTGCCATATACAATTCCTCTTTTTTCCAGAATGATTTATCCTAGAATCACCCATTCACCTATTCTAAAAATTTATTCTTCCTAAGTATTCCTTAGCAAATTATATGTGTACATTGTACGGTTGTGTGTCTTAAATGGTGCGAAATATGCTAAACTATGGTGAATGATTAGGCATTTTGTAACTAAAGTTCTATATTATTATTAAGTATTAAACTTGTTCTCATCAAAAGATCTCAAGATGGTTCATAAAAATAAAATAAAAATAGGGCAAACCATTCAAACTGTGAAAGAAAAGTGGCTGATCATGGTGGCACCCCTTGTATATGTTACCTGGATGTGCAATTCAAAGAAAGCTGATATGGCCGGCAATTTAGCAGATACTTCCGAATTAAGCAAACATTGGGAAGTCTGTAACTCTGAATTGCACCAGATTCTCGTCCCTAGAGAAAAATAATACATAAATTAGGCTCCTAACAATGATTTGTCAAAGCTTGGACTTAGCCAGATGTGAGCGATACATGGCTAGCAGATTGACCTGGGATTTCTCTACAGTTCCATTACCTTTTCCCTCCATCAACTTTGTAATTCTCCTTTTGATATTCAGAGCGCTGCTGTAGTCTGAAGATGAACAATCAGAATTTTAACACTGCTTTCCAAATAATCTCACTTAAATAATTCTTATATTAACACCTGTGTGTTACATATCATAATTGTTTTTCTTTTTTTACTACAATACAGAACATCACATAATTTAATGTGACCATTTTCCTTTTTCCCTTTAAATCTAATAGTTAGATCTTATTTATGTTCATTTCTCCTGATAATTCATCAGTACCCACATTGCTGTACACAGTACACAGTGCTGTACCACCACATTTTGAGAGAAAGCATGTCAATTGCCTCCTTACTAGCTGTTGTAGACTTACTGCCCATCTCATTAGCACAAATTCTTATTAGACTGGTCGATGCAGAGAAACACATTTTCTGCTTTTCATTTTTGCTTCTAATGACCTTTGGCCACTTTGGAAAATCTAGTTTGTTTGGAGTCAGTCACAATCAAATCTTGGCTTCAGGTTGTTGATTAGTGTGCAGTTGCAATTTAAGGAAGAATACTTTGGTGGAGCTGATACCACTGGCAGGTGAATAGTGCAGCAGAATTTATTATCATTTCCACTCATGAACGATAAATAAATCCATCAGTTTTGGTCTGTCCATGCTTCTTGTTTTTCTACTCTTGAGTTGAGCTCATCTCTTTGTGCAAATTTCTCCTACTGAACTCTGTTATGTGTTGCTCTACGATGTCTGCTTTTTTCAGAGAAAGGCCCCTCTAATTTATAAGGGATTTATGCACAATGCCTGTATTAGTCTGGGAAGGGTGAGAAACTCAACCAATTTCCTCCATTTTGCCTCCACTGCCTTCAACAATGCATGAGCAGCCAGCACATTATAGCAGCATTCTACAGCAGCAGTGGCAGCAGAAACATGTAGAAATTATTCTAAAGAACATCTACCCCTTTAGCATCCAGCCCTTCTTTGATTCTAGGGGAAATCTATCCCTATGCCCTTCTCCAGTATTACTTTTGAGTGGATCAAAGAAAGGAATTTCGCTACTATGGAACATCCTAAATATTTTGGAAAAATCACAGTGCTATTCACTATCACTGTAACTATCAATAGCAATATTTTTGTTAGATGCTTTGAAAGCTACTTATTTTTGAAAACAAATTTGTTGCATTCCAAGTACTTACAATAATAAGTGTCTTATCAGATGCTGTTATTGCACAAATTGGGTCCCTTGTTCCCTGAAACCATACAAATTATTTATTTACTTATTTATTTCAGTATTTATATCCTGTCTTTCACCAAAGTCACAAGATGGATTAGTATAAAAGATACATTAAAATACAATCCTTTCTCCCTCCCTCCCTGCAGTATCACCGCTGGCAAAAATGGTCTAGGCTCTGCTTACTCAAGGTGGTCTGTTACTCAGCTCTATTCTTCAAAGGAGATATGCTGAGCAAAACTAGTAGCAAGGATACGGTAACAATATTCTGCAAAGAAAGTCATTATTAAGGAAGACAAAAGGAATTTTGCATGCATTTAAACTTCAAAGAGTACTATAATTCTAAACAACTTTCATTAAGGTTCAGCAGAATAAAACACCTGAAAAGAAATAGCTCTTACCTGTAGGACTTTAGCATAGTCAAGCATGCCATCACCGGCCCCAGAAGGATTATCATCCACATGGAAAATCCTGAGATAAAACAAAGAAGCATTCTAGCATATTTGGCAATGTACTAGAATAAAATAGCTGTAGTTTGCAACTGCCGTTGCTCAGATCGTTATGCTTTTCTATGTATTATAAAAACACAGACTTAGGTTAGGCCCTTTCTGCACTTACATCTCTGTGGTCCATACCAGTGGACCTGGACCAGCCAGGCTTGCTGGTTTGGATGACAGGAAGAAAACCCTGCTTTTCTCATCCATTTAAAGGGACTCAAAGCGGCTGACAAAGCTTTCTGTTCTTCTCCCCACAACAGAACACTCTGTGAGGTAGGTGTGGTGTGGCTGTGAGAGCTAGAAGAGAACCATGACTGCCCAAGGTCACCCAACTGGCTTTGTGGGGGAGGGCAGGATAAAACCCAGTATTCCCAGATAAGAGTCTCGCTCTCTAACCACTAGACCAAACTGGAAAGGTGTGTTCTGGAACAGTGCTGTCCGCATGATGGTGCAGGTCCAAACCATTCCTGGCCCTCCAGCTTCAGGATCAGACTCCTAGTACTCTAAGGGCTTGGAACAAAGATGTCTAGCACTGGAACCTTTGGGGGACTGAAATGGGTTCCCCAGTAGTTCTAATCATGGAGGCATGCCTCTGAGGTCTAGATGAGGGCTTGCTGGTCTTACAGTCCCACAAGGATCTCCTTTTTGGTTACATATATCCAATTTAATTCTTCTGACTCCCTCAACTGCAGGGTTATGCCTCTCTCTTCCTTATGAACCCAGACATAAAGAATTCATTTAGCTTCTCTGCAAATTCCACGTTCTCTTTAATTATCCCATTCTGCCTGTTGTCATCCAATAGTCAAAATGATTTTTTGGTTGGATGACATACTTAAAGAAGTTTGTCTTTTAAAAAAAATGCTTTTAGCAATTTGCTCTTCAAAATCCTTCTCTGCATTCCCGATTACTACTTTGTATTTGTTCTGCCATAATGTATGTTCCTTCCTGGTCTCCTCACTAGGACAAATCTTCAATTTTCTAAATGAGCATTTCTTGCATTTGTTCCCCGACGGCACTTGTAAACCACACTGGTATCCTCTTGTCCTTGGCAATGCCCTTTTTTCCTTTAGGTATGTATTTTAATTGAGTCTCCATTACTGTATTTATAAATAGTCTTCATTCATTTTTGCATAACTTGAATTTTCTAATTTTTTTCTTCCTTTTTTTTACTACGTTCCTCATTTTGGAGAAGTTTCCTTTGTGAAAGTTTAAGGCCTCTGTATTAGATTTTATTGATAACTCACTGTCCATATTTGAACTGAAGGTTACTGCATTGCAATCAGTTTCCAATTGGATCAGCTGCAGTGACATATTGTACCAGATCCTGAGTATTACTTAGGATCAAGTCCAGAGGCCAATTCACACTTGGCCTTAGTGTGCAATTAGTTAATATCTGGGCAGGCGCATCTGCACTTGTAGGAGATGTTTACAGCCTATAAATGCCCCCTACCTATCCAGATGTTAACTAACTGCATACTAGCTGAGTGCACAAAATCTTGCACCACAACCCAACCCTCCCCAACCCTGACTAATTCCTTACCTTTTCCATCCAAGCGGCAACCATCTGCACTATTTCCTGTGCGAAGGGTCATCTGATGGCACCTCAGATGACCCCTGATGTGACTGCACATGCACAGGATGTTCTCATCACCATGATGATCACACTGGAGCACGGCGACCAACATGACAGTGCTCTGCGGAGGATCGGACACACAACCAGGCCCAGGGGCAAGTCCGATCGTGTGAGGCTTTGGCTAATGTGTACTAGTGCGAACGCTAGTACACATTAGTCTCTAATGCATTCTTCCCATCCTGCGGAGGGGAAGACAAGTGCAGAAACATGCCAGGATCCTCTTTCCCCTGGTTCTTTCCACAACCATCTGCTCAAGGAAACAATCATTCAGCATATCTGTGAATTTTAGTTTATCATGAGTCACTTTTCTTTTTGGTGCCTTATTTAGTTTTCCAAATGCTGACTGACTTTGGGAGTTTGGTTCGAGAGGGGATAGCATGTCCTTAATATTAGATTTGCTTTTTGGCCTTCTTCCACTTGAGTACATATTTAAAGTGACCTTGCTTCTCCCAGGCGAGTAATGTTGCCTCTCGTTAGTGTTACTAAAGAGCATTTTGGTAGCAATAACATTGAGTTTGTCAATAGTAACAAGGACAAGTATACAAATAATGAAGGATGTAGTTTTTAACATGTCACTTGAGGGATGGAAGTTTCTCCCTTACATGAAATGCAAGCAGGTTACAACCACCACAACAAATTATTCACAAACTAACGATTTCCACAAATTAACTTACTAATCAAATGTTACAAGAGTAAGCAAAGAAAGCAAAACAAACCTTTCTTTGCCTTCTTTTCTAGTCCGTTCTAGTTGGTTAATTTCCATTGCTGTTAGCTTCTTGTCTACCCGATATTGCCAGATATAAAATGCTTCCTTTGAAGCTGCTATCACTTGGGTTTTTGTCATGGTAACAAACAGTGGTGCTATCATAGAATCCAAATAAGAAACACAATTTCAGGGATGTGGTACAAACCCATTTATTCAAAGCCAAGATATACTGTGATAAGAAACAAATACATTCATGATTCTTGTCTATGTATGCTTACAAATACACATATCGCTTGTGCATATTTTCCCCACTCATTTCAAAGTAGAGGCTTAAGCAAGCTCTGCACAGGCATGAAGATGTTTGTTCTGGCAGCTTGCTTGAGTCATGCATCCCTATTGCTTTTTTTTCTAAATGGCCACTAGATGGCACTCCAAATATATACATTGGTGTCTACCAAGTAGGGAGTCACATCCAAGAAGGGAGGAAGTCACACCCTTCCAATACCATCATGTGGGGCTGCAGTTTGTGTTGGCACACATCACTGTGCATGCGCATGACCTCACACACAGCAGCCCGTATGTGTGACGGCATCAACTGTATGGACCATCGTTTGTGCGTACTGTGTGTTGACGCACCATACAGCTTGCCCACAAAGGGGGGCTAAAATGGTGATGGAACACACTACAGGAAAGAGGTGAGTCCCGCACCTCTTGGATGCAGTTCCCTACTTGGGAGTTCTATAAGGCTTTAAATAAGGACCTTGCAGTCCCATGCCCCTACCGCAGCCGTTGGAGGACAATCGGCAGTTTGGCACATCCCTACTCCTGATCTTTAAGACGAGAAGGGTGTAGGAAGAAGGAAGAAACAGTAAAAATAACCTCCTAAAGTGGGTATATCCATTATGTCAGAGGTCCTTCTACCAATACACCATACCTTTCTATTCGTGAAAGGATATATCTGAATCTAACCTGAAGTCATCACAAGAGAAGTGGGTTTTTAAAACTAAGGATAACAACCTTGTGAGTAGGCAGAGTTGTGTAAAATTTGCAGATGTTTCAGGAAATGTACCACAAAGTTTGCCCATTTTATTAAAGCTTGGGACAGAGAGTCAAGAAGCATAATTAATATTTTAAGAAGAAACTCAGAATGTCTGCTTACCAATGTCAATATATTTTGGATCAAGGGGAGTACCAATGGAATTGCAGAGAACAAGAACATACTATAGGAAAATAAAAACACATAAAGTAGTTAAAAGGAAAATCAAACATTTTCTACCATGTTCAACATTTCAACTTATATAGCTTATTTCAATTCCCTGAGGCAATACTCCAGATACGTATTTACAATAGTAAAATAATACATGAAAAAGGAGAAGAAAAAAAGAGGCCCATGTCTTATTCATATACTGAATACAAATCTAGATGAAATAAAGAAAAGCATTATTTTAAAGAATTGTTTTACCATTGAACCGAAGAAATCAGTCTCATTCTCCTCCTTTGCAAGCATCGTAGAAAAGATATAGGAAAAATCAGTCATTCAGCAAATAAAGCAATGCCAATTAAATATACAGAACTGCAAACAAACAAAATAAAAACTCTAGCCATGTATCACTGATCAGGTTTTTCAGAGTAATCATTCCATTTCTGAAGATGAAGTCCTGATATTTAAGAGCATGGAAAGAAATGTTATTTCAGTCTTTGTGTCAAACACCATTGATTTTGTAACTATGAGAACCGCGTGGAAATAATTCCCAATTCTACTAATCAAAACACAACAATGATCAGTTTGTGGGGGGATAGGTTGCTCTGTAATATTACGTAGGAACAAAAGCAAGCAAATGCTCTATACTAGGAAATGCATACTAGGGATGTACATGAACTGATTGGGTGCAAGGGAATCAGGCTGGAGACTAGTTTAACCTGGCTTTGTTTCACCTAACCTGGTTCAGTACAGAGCTGAGGGGGCTTCCTTGGCCAGCTAGAGAAGTGCTGGCTGGGTCCCAAGAGGTGAAAGCTGGTGGCAAAGGCAGCAGTGGTAAGAGTGGTCCAAGAGGAGGGAATTGCCTGCCAAACAGTGAAGGTACGGTTCAGGAATGGTTCAGATGAACCGAGCTAGTACTCTCTGTTGACCAAACTAATGGTCTGCCTGTCAGTTCAGGTCTGAACTAACCTGGGGGGAAAAACACCCTGGATTTGGCATTACTGCTTAGCTAAACTATAGCAGCATCCAGATGAAGTCCCCATTGAGGCTGAATTGAATTGACAGTTGTGAGAGCCAGCATGGGTTCAGGAGAGTCTCTGAAAAACAGAATTTCAGAGTGGGCTTCATGTCCCTCAAAATATCTCTGTGGGCAGAATGCCACTTGCCAAGACGTATTCCCAGGCTTGGGTAGAACTGGCGACAGGTCAGGCGCTCCAGGTAAACAATTGGCTTGCTGATGTGGCACCCATGCCAAATCCTCTGAAGGGGGTGACCTTAAAAAAAAAAAAGCCCCTCTTTTTTGATGAGGCAGGCGTTTATGCATTTCATGTGGCTTCTTGCAAATGCTCTGCCCCTGAATGATTCTATCTTGGCCATTTTGGCTCAGGTAGATGGAGTATATAGTGGATTACAGCAAATTTCAGATATCTGTTTGTGTGGCATGAAGAAAACATATCAGAACACTCGTGAAATCAAAGCACGATATCAACTGAAAAACAATGTAAAGTTGATAGTATAACTTAATTTTTTCTTTCTGTGCAATTCTAACCTCGGATCTGCCAAGCTGAATGGAATTAGAACAGCTCAGATCTCTTGTGTGCAAGGCCTGGAGAGAGCCATAGAGGAATGGCATGAAACCTGCAGGTAGAGACCAAATAATAGAATCCCCCAGAACTTAGAGCAAGTTCTATTTGGGTCTGCAAACACATGGCAGCAGAGGAAATCCCTGCAATCAGTCTGGGCTAGGGTCAAAGAAGCAAGTCGCCTGAGGCCAAAAAACACACTTGTTCCAAACACTATCAGGGACAGAGTAGCCAATGTTGCTTCTAGAGTACCTGTGCCAGAAAAAGAGCAGAATAGGGAAAGTGATTCTAAGTGAACCCCATTTAGCCCTTTTTTGCAGCAGCTTCCTGGCTGAGTAGTCAAAGACTGAGCAGTAATTTTGAATCACTAAAGCACCCTTGCTGCCACAATTGTGCTGTGAATCTAAAAACATTCCCTTTCACTGCTTTGGAATTCTTTTTATTAGTTCTTCCTTCTTCGTGTTATGATGGTTTATTTCAGCGGTTCTCAACCTTCCTAATGCTGCGCCCCCTTACTGCAGTTCCTCATGCTGTAGAGACCTGCAACCACTGGGGCGGAGCAGCTTGGGTGAGGATGGGGCAGGAAGGCGGTAGAATCGTCGCAACCCCTCTGAAAGGGTAGTTCGACCCCCAAAGGGGTTGCGACCCACAGGTTGAGAGCCACTGGTTTATTTAGATTGTAAGACTCCATATGAGTTGTGCTTTCATTAACCTTTTGCCAAATAATTCAGCCATCAGCTTGGGTAAGAGGCAGAGTGGAGGGCCCATGTTGACATCTACCTCCTAAGAGAGAGCCAGAAAGTTCTGGCTGTGTCCCGGTGCTGGGCAGCCATCCATCCACCTGAAGTAAACGGAGCGTGGGGCATTTTTGCCAGAGTGGTACTTTCTCTTGCCAGGGAGAAAGGGAAGGTTATATTTTAATGTATCATTTATATTGTTTTTTTTTATCTTTCTCAAAATACTCAGACAAAACAAATAAATATAGCATGTTTGGGGGAGGGAGTCTATTTTGACACACCATGATCAACAACTACGGTACTACTCAGAATCCATTCAAAAGGATTTTCAGTAACAGATTCAGACTGAGCTTTCCCAGAAGAATGCCATTTTTCTTTTTCTTTGAAGGGAACTGAGTAAGCAACAACTGGATATTTCATCTAAGTGACTCAGGTGAATGCAACTGCCCCTTTGTGTTCCCAAGGCTTAGGTACTTGAGATACCTTGTGAACTGCAAATTCAGAAATACATATATTGACCCATTGGGTCACTGTGAGACAGAGGAGCCATCTGAAACTAAAAGGGCACAGTAAAGGCACACAGCTGACTTTTTACTTCAATTACTGAGGAGTGCACAGCTTTCAAAGGGCATCTCCACACTTCACAGTTCTTGGCGTTACAATAATTCACACAGAATGGAAAGAAAGAACACCCCCATAGCACAACCGAAAAGGTCAGAGAAGGGACAGTTTCTCATCTCTTTGATGATGAAGTGTCTACAGATGATGAAAACAGAATTAGGTGGGAAGAAGGCTGGATAGAGGAAGTGTGTGAAATCTTACAGGGAAGAGGGATCATCATCCTGATCTCCCCTTTCCTCCCGTTGTGATGATTCTACCATCTATTTCAAGGAATCCAAATCCGACTCTTCTGAAAATACCCACTCTGGGCAATTTCACACTTTGGCATGTGGTAGAGGTGGGGTAACCTCCTGCATGGTAAATCTGCACCACACAAGAGCCCTTTCTTTACCAGAAATGACTGTGCATGTGCCAGAATTTTCCCCACTCATATAGGTGCAGAGCAGTTAAAACTGCTTCACACTTATACTAATGGCAGAGCTAGGAGAGCCCTGAGTACACCTTCTGCACTTCTTCCCACTGAAAGGCGTGAAGGAGGAGCTTGTGACCAGCAGCACAGGTGCAATTATGCACCGCATCACTAGGTTGTCCTGGCAACGGTGCCATGCTGGTGCGCTGGCATGGTCACCAGAGGTCTGCAATGGCCACCATTTGAATGTTCGAGCCATCTACAAGTGGGGATGGCTAGAACATTCTAGCGCTTTGCCTCCTACGGCACAGAGGCAAAGTGCAAATTTCCCCTCTGTTTCTTTTTCTCAGAAAAACCATACCCTTGCTCTCTAAATATAATAAACACACATGACACCCTTATCTGCACTATTAAATGGTCTAGAACAGTGGTTCCCAAAGTTGTCTGGGCTACGACCCATCTAATATAAGTTTACCAACTCGGGACCCACCTCTAGGAAATTTAACCGTTACCAATATGAATAAAGGACTTTTCAAATAACAAACAAAGTTTTAATACATTTTTTATTACTTAATTAAATAATTACATCAAAAAAGTTATTTCAAATACGGTTAAATTTCCTAGAGGTGGGTCCCGACCCACAGTTTGGGAAACCCTCGTCTAGAACAAGAGGCAAAACGGCTGAAACACCCAACTGCAAAATCCTAGTTGAGCCAGGATTGCCTGATGAAGGAGCTTCTCCTGCTATACAGACCTTGTGATGCCCACGGCCAGCCACCACCGATTACTAGGCCCCAGCCAGGCATCCAACTCTCTCTTGTCTGGCCACTATAGCCACTGGTGAAGGATGGAAGAAAGGAGAAGCCCACAATGGCAAGCTCGGAAGAAACAGTCAGGGAAGTGAAGAAGAGGACTGAAGACCAGGCAGTTGTCAGTGAGAAGCACTGAAACAGGACTTTGGGAATGAATGTGGGCTAGCTGAATCTAATAAAGTTAGTTAGTTTGGAGTTAGTACGGTTATTAAAAATAAATAAATAAATAAATAAATAAATAAATAAATAAATAAATAAATAAATAATGTTTTTATTTATTTATTTTTCCCATAAGGAGGGAGGAGATGTGAAGCACAAGCTTGATTAATGCACTTGTATCTTTAATTGCATATGTGTATGTTATATTAATGTGTCAAGGGTAAATGGCGCTGACCAGGAGGGTGGTAAACAGAGAGGCAGGGGCTAAACCCAGTCCAATTAGCATACTGAAGAAGGGGGGAGCAGCCCAGAGAGAACTAGCCAATCAGAAGGGATGGAACCCTGGCAGAGACTATAAAAAGGGCCTTGCTGTTAGAGCTGTTGTTCTGTAACTGGGGCTAGGCTTAGGAAGAAGTTAGACAGTACAGATCCGGGTCCCGAGGATAATCTAGATAGGGATTAGACAGGGTCCTGAGTTACAGAATTAAATTAATGTGAACTGTGCTGAAGTTGAACTGACTTAAGAGTTGTAAACAAATAAAGATACACTTACCTTAGTTTCAAAGTTACTCTGCTTGAGGCCTGTTACTGACTCAGATGCTCAAGGGAGGGGGGAAGTGTTGCCATAGTAACATAACTGACTACAGTGTAACTGAAGTTTTGAAGCTTGGTGCTGGCAGAAGAAAAAGACTTAGAGGCCTACTGGTAAAAGGCACGTGAAGTCTGTGGCTATAGTGGCCAGACAAGAGAGAGTTGGATGCCCGGCTGGGGCCTAGTAATTCCTGGCGGCTGGCTGTAGGCATAAATTAAGTTCAGAAGCAATGGGTTTCCTTGTCATGCCTCATCTTCAAAGTTATTAAGAAGGATGGCAGCTCAAGAGATGGGCTTCTACTGGTCCCTCGTTTGTCTGCCATGCAATGTTGTTTATTTTCTTATTCATTTGCATTTTTATCCCACCCTAAACCCGAAGATCTCAGGGCGGATTACAACATTAAAAACCAAACAAAAAATGAACATACTAAAACAATAACAGTGCCCAAAACAGGGAAGGAAAAGCTGTTTTCTTATTTATCCGAACAGCAAGGCAAAGAGGTGTGTCTTCACTGCTCTACTGAACATGTGAAGTGACGGTGCCTGATGCACATTAGGGGGCAGACCAACTCATAATGTGGGAGCTAACACTAAGAATGTGAAATTATTACTGACCTGGAGCTGATTTTCATCTGCTTTAGTTGCCAAAATACAAAAGTCTCCACAAGTTGTAATGGAGATGAGACTCTTAACAAATTTCAGATACTTTTCATTATTTTTTATGTCCCAGAAGACAACACAGTATTCTGGACGATCGGGCCGTGTATAAGCATAAACAATTGTGTTAGTGCAATAGCCCCACTGTAAAAAAAAAAGAATATAAAAATTAAAAAAATAACTATTTCAATATGTGAGAGTGTCATACAGAGATAAAAAATAAGCCACAAATTCCACCATAGATATCGTAGGCATTATATAGGAAGTTTAAGGGATACTAAAAAGAGGGCATACAGTTCAGAGGTTGTACTGGAGATGTGAAAGTTGTTCAATAAAAGTTTTGCATATGTTGATATAACTCCTACAATGACAACAGCACAGCTTCCAAAATTAGAGTAGCTCTTGAAAATAAAAGGATGTGCCAAACACCAGTGGTGGAACACAGACTGTGGCTGCATCCAGATAGGATCTAAACCCCAGGATTATCTCAGTACCATATGATTTCCCCCTGCATCTGGAAGGGCCAGCAAGAGGCAATAGCAGAATCTAAACAAGAGCTCACATTTTGCTCTTACTGTCTGGAGGCGGCCTATGGCTGCATCCACAGAGCTGGGCTGCACACTGTCACACTCTGCAGGCCTGCAGCCCATCTTACAGAGCACAAGTGTTCTTGCAGGCAATCTTTTTGCAGGTTGGAAAAACCTACTCCAGGGATGCTTGCCACCTTCATCCATCTCTACTACTGCCAAGCAGGGGGGCAGCAGGAGAAACAAGGGTGAACTTACGGACATGTTTTCCACCCAGTCCCCTTAATGGTCAGATAGGAAATAGGGGCAGATGGAAACTTCAAAGCTGGGATTTCAAAGTTTGCAAGGGTTAAGAGGCACAGTCTGTGATGATGGTGTGCAGATTGTGTCCGTAATATGTTCTGGGTTACTTTTCTGGCATTTGCTCGTGGGACTCTGCCAGTCAATGCCCACAAGAATTTACTAGACAGACCAGTGTTAAGATGAAGATGCAAGGCAGCACTCTATGACCTTGATACTGTTTGTTCAAGCATCCTTTTCTATCTTGTTAGCAATGGAAACAATGGTCTGCTACTAACCTTATAGTCTGGTCGAATATTTGCAAAATAAATACAGTTATCAACAGCTAGTGCTATTTTCAGACCTCCTCCTTCCCAAGACAGAGCTGACACTTGCTTGCCTGGAACTTTCAGTGTACGCAAATACTGAAATGATATAAACGGTTAATTGGGTATAAAACTTACAGTACTTCCAAATGAGGGAAAAACTGAATATACTGGATAGAATATATTTTGTGAATATGACCGGAATGAAGAACAGGTTAAATGAGCTTGGAGTTTATGCCGTCTTGACAGTGTTAACAAGAAGGCTTGACAGAGGCCTTTTATTATTCTGTATTCCAAACCACTACATTTTAAAAACTTATATTCATTCTCTTATAATGTTACACACACTTACTGTATTTTCTGGCGTATAAGACTACTTTTTAACCCAGGAAAATCTTCCCAAAAGTCGGGGGTCGTCTTATACTCCGGGTGTCGTCTTCTTATACGGCGAGTATATCCCAAACTCTATATTTTAACTGGAAAGTTGGGGGTCGACTTATACACCCAGTCGTCTTATACACCGGAAAATACGGTAAATAAGTATTACCAGGTAAAAATAATTATTCAGTTTGTTTACATTTTATCCTGCCCTATACCCAAAGGTCTCCAGGCAGGTAACAACATTTTGAATCAAACATCATTAAAACAATAACAGTATGTATTAAAACCATAGCATCTTCAAGCAGGAAGGGGAAAGTGTATCCCCATTTAACTAAAGGCCAGGGCAGAGAGGTACCTCTTTACTGCCTTCCAAAATGTGTACAGTGAAGGTGATTGACGTACCTCAGGGAGGAGACTATTCCATAGCCTAGGCGCCATCACTGAGAAGGCCCTCTCCCAGGTGCCCACCCCTATTGCTGCTGAGGGTGGTGATGCAACCAGGAGGCCTCCCCTCCAGATCTTTAAGGCGGTTGTTCCTTTAGATACTTGGGGCCCAAGTCATTTAGGGCCTTGGTAAAGAACAGAAAAGCTAATTGCATTATGTCTGTATCCTGAGGTAGTTTTTGCATTGGGCTGCTGGGTCCCAGGCATAGTGGACCAGTCTAACTCCTGGGAAATAAACTGTCTGCATAGCAGCAAGTGTTGCATTCGGCCCAGAGTGAAAAATCATGTTGAAGCCCACTCCAAGGGGAGACCATTTTAAACTAGTCTCTCCAGTGTTCCTAGTTGTGGACAAAATCAGCCATCTGTTATGTCAGTGGTTCTGCTGACCCACCCAGTGTGCGGTGCCCAGCACCCTTTTACCAAGCTCACAAAATTGGGTCATTTCTAGGAATACAGCAAAAACAACCTAGCAAGCAACTTCAGAGGTCACAATCCTCCCCAGCCTCCAAGGGTTGGCCAGGCCATGGCGTTGCAGAGCGTTTGTGGTGTCGTCTGCAGGCTGCAGCTGTGGTCTGACCCAAATGACTAGATCTGGGCCAGGACCAGAAATGCAGACTGTAGAAAACAAGTGCTGATAGAATGGTGAAAAATATTCACAAGCTGGTTACAGAAGTGAGATAGTGCCACAGGTTTCTTTTTGGTCCCGATGGACTGATGTTTTACTTTAATCAACTCATGTCAAAACTGGGAAAAAGAAAGACTTGTACCTCACCAAACGGAGAGTAGAACTGCACAGTATTTACAATAGCATCTTGTGCACCTGTCTTCTGAAATCCTGCAATGGCAAGTACACTTCCACAATGATTCCACTGGATAGTCACAACATTTAAGGCAGCATCAATTAAGACAGGATCTGGAAACAGTATATGAAAGATTTCTCATAAAAATCTTGGCTGAAGAAAGATCTCGGCTGTTTCACCCTTGAACAAGAGCTTCGGAACCTCGTGAGCATGTGTGGGTGTGCCCACCTAGGCCCGTGCCCAGGGGACTGAATCAGCTCCCCTAGGGCCCACAGGAACCCGGAGAAGAAAAGCGAAAGACCTGTCCGCCCCTGGGTCGAATTCGACCCAATGGGGGGCAGGCCTGGGAGGGGTGTCCCACCCCCGCACCAGCCTTTTCAGGCTAGGCCATGCGGGGACAGACCCCCCTTTTGCATGTAGGCAGGTAGGAACGTGAATGGGGAAAGCGTCCCTGCGTGGTCTAGCCTTACTGCACTACAACCATTCTGCTGTAGTGCGAGAAGGCCTCAGTATAGTAGAATCATCATAGCCAAGTTCTCTCTATCTGGTGAAGACCAAAGCCGCAGGAATAAGCACTCCAAGTCACCACTGCCAATCTGTACTTCATGTGATCACAATGAATCTATAAATACTCTAAAATTACACAACTGTTCCTCCTGGTGGAGACAATCCTTTTCAGAATTGAGGGCTTTTCTTCTCAGCTTCAAGACCGTGTAACACACAGTACCTTAGTCCTCATTTAAGTTTCAATTTAAATTCACATTCAGCCAGTTACTGCCTCTTGGCAACAGTCAAGCACCTGAATTGCCTCCCTTGAACTCAAGTGGGAAAGAAAGACAGAACTCTGTGTCATCAACATATTGATGGCAACTCATTTCAAATTTGCTCATCGCCAAACTCAGCAGCTTCATAATACAGATTTAAAACAGCTGTACTTACTTTGATCATTTTCATGTCTCATTATCTGGCATCTTCCATTGTCAAAACAAATAGCAAGGCAAGGGCAATCTGGTTCAATATAGCCCTCTGTTCCAGGGTACCAGTGTATTCCAGCAATACTGAACGCTCCAGTCACATTCACCAAACAATTCATTTTCATTAACATCTAGAATAATCAAAATTATAATCCACTTCATGATTTTGTGTGGCATCAGTATAGCTTATGCAGAAATGTACAGATCATGACTGAGAGAACAACTAAGAAAGGATGCTACCTAACAGAAAAGTCTTTAGGGAAGTATGACATGTTCTTCTGAACGTACCAGGAAAGTCCCGTGCTTGTCATAAATATGCACTTCTCCATTGGCCATTCCAAAAAGTAACGTTCTGCCATCTGGAGACCAGGCAACGTGGCGGAGCTGCACTTTCAAGTCCTTTCCCCATATACGATTCCCTTGTGAAAATACATTGTAAGCTTAAGCAATAGATATCTTAAGGAGTAAATATAAAGCAAATGCTACTTCAACACTATAGGAATGCTACCGAGAATGCTGAGGAATTTTAATTTTTTTTTAATTTCCCCCCTCTACTATCACAGTGTTTTTAAAAATCACAACCTTTAGTTTTCGACTTTTCATTTGATTCAAAATCATACAGCTCTGAATCCAAAGATGTGAGCCAATGTAAATACAGGTTGGAAAGGATCTTAGTTTTCATACATCTGAATTTCCAGCTGTAATTATCACTTCTCAGGATTCCCTGAAAAGATTACTTTTTTCTTTTTTTTACAATCACAACTAGACTGCAGAAAATTTGGCCTTTTCTGCACAGGAGCTTAACCTGGATTAAGGGCCCATGTAGTACGCATCAAAGCCTCCATATCCAAAAAAATAATGGGGATCAAGGAGACCTGCTGCTGGTTGATACGGTTCCATCTGTTTAGATGGAATTTGATTCAGATTAAGGAGGCCTTAATCTGAATCACTGGTGGTCCCATTTAATTGGATTTATCAGTGGACCAGCATGGCCCTGACCCAGAATACAGAAGTTGCTAGGTGCGGCAAGTCCCTTTAATTTAGCTTCATCTGGAATATGATGTACACCTGAATTCTACATTGCTCAGAAGTGCGCGTGAAATTACGATAGCGTGCTACTGAAAAGCGCTCCCCCTTGCGGGCGTAGGTTACAAAACATGCACAAACTTTGAGGCCAAGGCATAAGCTGATCTGACCATCACTGTCAGCGTGGGCGGCCCTGATCCTGCCCATGCCTTCCCATGGTTGGGATCAGCGAGCCTGGTTATTCTGGGCTCACTAATCCTGTTTAATGGCAAATAAATGCAGAAAGAGACACGGAATGCAGGAGGAGGTTAAAAAGTCCCATTTCACAAATGTATGCTTGCTGCTTTGTGGAACTGAAATGAGGATTCGAGCCCTGTGAACATGGTTGTTTGACTTCATTTTATTTTTGATAGTACATGTCTTCGACTATAGAAAACTAAATAAAAATGTATCTAGTTATCTAGCATTATGCATTCTATTAAATTTACTTTGCTTATCAGGAAGTTAATTAATATACTAAATTGAAAATATTAGGGGAAGAAGGTACATTAAAATATAATCTTTTTTTTTTTTTTACAGTCAGCTATTGTCTGCTGAACTAGTCTTTTGTAACAAAAAGATTCCTTTTACACAGCCGGAGTCCAACTATGGTCAGAGGAAAATGCAATGTTTCCACAATATGGAGTGTACTGTTCTAAATTTGCTGAACTTTTAAGTGTTTTTAACCTATATTTAATGCCTATATTGTTTTTAATCTACTTTTCATTTTTAATGTGTATCTTGTGATTAATTTGCTGTTACCCGCCCAGAGACCTTAGGGTATGGGGCGGGATAAAAATGTAAACAAACGAACAAATAAATAATAAAATCTTTTGGGATTTCCATTCAGTGAGAACGATCTTAAAAAGCCTTTTCTTTGGCACAAGATTTACCAAACCTGCAGGCATACTATATGTGCAGATAATACAGACGGTACTTTACCATCCACAGAACCAACAATTACAGCACCATCTTCATATATAATGCAAATTTTCTGTCCATCAGCATTCCATCTCATGCTTCTAACAACAGATTTATTCCTATTGTTGATCATCTCTTCATACCAAGACTCTAAAGCAAAGGAAGAAAAGGGAAGAAAATTCACCAATACCTTCAACATGGAGCTATTTTTATTACAACTAAATGAATTTCCCCAAAAATTAAACCAGTACTGAATTTAATTTCATGTGCAGATATGATTTGAAAATCATAAAATATGAAAGTGATGAAACATCCTGTTCAGCTTAGCTGTAGGATAGGCACAGAATAGGAATAATGCAACCACAAATGAAAAAAAATTGTTTCACAGGATCTGCTGAATATATGGAATAATAGTGACCCCAACAGTGTGACCAAACAATGCAGTCTTTGAAAAAGAAACCATTCCCTGTTTTTCCAAACTTTAGCCTTTAAAAATAATTGATTGCCACTAGAAAAGATAAATACTGGATTTTTTAAAAGAAGGAGCAGTTGTTCATGTGACCATTATACAAATCAGCAACTCCTTCTGCATACCTCTGTGTTCTGGACTGATAGTTCTTCATGCTAAAGACTACCGGTAATCCAGACCAGAGCTTCCCTGATTTGGATTATGTTCCATCGTGCGCAGATTAAGTGTACCAGTGGCGGGCAGGGCCTCCTGTATTCTGCACAAGATGTGGAAAGAAGCCCTTAGCTCACTTGCTTGTAAGGAGCACCAGAAAGTGCAAAAAGCCCCCAAAACAGCACATTCAGAATGTACTGACTTAGCTATATCATGGGACACATAAATGAGGTGCTGGAGAGCAGCAATCAGATAAAAAAACTCTGAGCTTTATTCACGTTGTATAAATTCACTGTATGTTAAAAGTAAGTTCCAGTTACAAAAAAAAGTGTGATATCTAGAAATCAGTCATGATTTTTAAAAGAGGCGTCTCTGATCATAACACTAATGAAAGGTGCTCAGATGAAGATAAAGATGCAATGATAGTAGAGACATATTTTGTATTCGTGTGTAAATGTTGATGATGCTTTCTTTTTCCTGTTCGGCATATTTTAAAGAATATAATAAATCTAAGAGATACTGGTCTTCTGGTTTTTCTGCATATTCTGTTCCTGATACAACAAAGAATGTCTATGAATGCTTAATCTGTATGGAATAAACTTTCACCATAAAAGGCATGAGGATAAGAAGATGCATGCTTCAAAAGGCAAACAGCTGTAAATACTGGAGCAATTTAATAACAGAATGATACCAATTTTAAAATAAAAATAATTATCCTAGACAGCTTGTAATCTGAATGCAAAAATTTCAAAGAACATATAAAATCTGAGACATCACAGCCTCGCTACAGTAAATTTCCTACCTTTATACAGCATCCACACAATAATAAGACCATGTTCATCACTGCTGGTTAATTTTTGATACTGTTCGTTCCATGTCACCACCTGAACAGCATCTAGGAAAATACATATTATATACTTAGAATATATAAAAATTTAAACAAAACAGATTTAACCAGAGGACAACAGAAGAATCCTTCATGGACATCACCCTTGCCTCTTCAAGGATTCATTTAGATAGATGGCTTAAATGAAATTCAGGCTACAGGAATAATCTGTGGAAGCTGGCTATTCATCTCTGTTCAGAGGAAAATAAGAACATAAGAGAAGCCCTGCTGGATCAGGTCACAGCCCATCTAGTCCAGCGTCCCATCGCACGCGGCGGCCCACCAAATGCTCATGGGCATCTTAAGCAGAGACAAGGACAAACCTTTTCCTGCGCTCAAATCCCAGCAAATGGCGTTAGATGTGTCCTGCTCCCCCCCAGTCTGAAAGATGTACTTAGGCATTCATTCTAGTAGCCATTGATACATCTGTCACCCATAAATTGCTGCATACAAGGCAAACAGGTTTCAATATGGTGTAATGTGTACTATAGTATTTCAGCTATTATGAAAACTATAGTTCTTAGTATGCTTTGAACATGTTCTCTCATTACTGTACATAAACAATAAAATTTATCATTATTAGAATCTTGATCCAACTTCTGAATTTTTATATATTATATGTAGTCTGTCACAGGGTATGATATATGGGCTGAGAGAGATATTAAAAAAGGGGTGCAGAAGCAGTTGGGATTTTTGGAGTATGCGCCCCACTGTAGTCTGGTTACATGAGCAGGAAGGAACACCCACTCCGTGACTCTTACCACCTTCTTCTGAAAATATACACAGACTGTATAAGTACATCTTTCAGGCTGGGAGGACATGCAGGGTGCTTCCAATGCCATTTGAGGGATTAAAGAGCAGGAGAAAGTTTGCCCTTGTCTCTTCTTGAGATGCCCATGGGCAACTGGTGGGCCACTGTGTGCAACGGGATGCTGGACTAGATGGGCTGTGGCCTGATCCAGCAGGGCTCCTCTTAGGTTCTTAATTTACTTCAGCAACATCTACAATTGTTTACCCATTGTTTTATAAGATTTCAGGTCAACATATATGTGCCTGTAAATAAGACCCACTAAGCCAGCCTAGTCCAACTTACCTCCAACAAATACAAGCAGGATTGCTCTGCAACATGTTTCAAATTCTTTCAGATATCAAATGGTATTGACTTGGGGGCGGGAAACCTTTTAAATATGGAATTGATGACAGAAGGTACCATATTTTCCGGCGTATAAGACGACTGGGCATATAAGACGACCCCCAACTTTCCAGTTAAAATATAGAGTTTGGGATATACTCGCCGTATAAGAAGACGACACCCGGCGTATAAGACGCCCCCTGACTTTTGAGAAGATTTTCCAGGGTTAAAAAGTAGTCTTATACCCCAGAAAATACAGTACTTCGATAACTCCCCTTCCCCACTGCATGCCCTGTATAAGGTATTCAGACTGAACCAGCACGTAGAAGGAAGGCTCCAAGTATGCCTGCTGGGAGTAAAATCAACCCTAACCCTAGTGCAGAACCATCCTTAGTATAAATTTAGACTGGTCTTTGCAGTGTTACTAGATGGCTATTTAATAGATCCAGTTGCATTTCTGAGTCTAAACCTTCCTAAATGAACAGCAGAAAAAATAAAAAGAGGTCTCTTCAAAGGCATACCTCTGCCTTATGTATTGCATCCAAAAAGGAAACAGAAAACCCTTCTATATCTGACACTCTCTGTGACGGTTTCAGGGTACAAGCTGCAAACTGCTTTGCTTTCTGGCCTTGCAGGCTTCTTGCAAGCTGCAATTGCCAGCCTTGTTGCAAAGCAAAGCTTGTTGCAAACCCAGGATTTTGGCTGCAAAAAGAGCGGGAAATCCTGTGCGGGCCCTGTTGCAGTGATTGGCTGGAGTAAGGTTTTGGAGGGAAAAGTTGTCCGGGGATCTGAGTGCTGGAGGGGCTAGGGTAGGAGTTCCCACCAATCAGGCTGGAGGGACAGCAGCCTTTGTTAGGAATCTCCAGCAGCATTTTATTGCGGCTAGAGCCAATCAGGATCAGGGGTATGTGTATAAATGAACATAGAGTACAGCAGAGAATGTCTTCATGCTGGGACAAGAGCTGAAAGGAGAAGAAGAGCTGAACCTGAAGGAGCCAGACCAGTAGTTGACCAGGGGTCTTCGTGCTGGGACTGAGGCTGAAGGGAACAGAGGAGCTGATCCTGAGGGAGCTGGAACCAGTAGCTGACCAGTGGTCTTTTGGGCTGAGTGATTTCTGAAGGAGGCAATCAGGTGGATTGTGGCTCTGAGGGAGAATTCACTAGCAACTGACCAGGCTGGATGATTGGACAAGCAAGGACGGACTGGGCCTTGTGATCATCTAGGGCCACGTTCTGGTACACTGGCTTGGCTTGAGCTGTGGCAGAAGCAAGCCAGAGGGAGAGGAACGTGGAGAGGTTTGTCTTTTAAAAGGGGAACTATTTTCCTTTAGGGAAAGGGGTAGCTCCTAACCTTAAGAGACTTACTGAGTTAAACCAACAAATACCTGACTCTTATTATCTTTTATAGTATTGCTTGTGTATGATAATAAACTTGTTTTTGTTTACTGTTGAAACGCTTGCTACCAGTGTTTTGTGTCCACACTGTAGTATTCACTTGGCCGTTGCACGACCCCAGCATCCTAACAGGGCCAAGCTACTCCTCAGAGGGGGCAGGCACTTACTGGAACGCTGGGCATCGTGGCACTCTCTAAATACGGTAGACCATACTTAGGAAGCTTCTTGAAATCCTTAAGGGGACATTGCCTCTCCAAAGACTAAGTAAAACAGGGTACTCCAATAATTACATATGGGTGGAAAATGGAGAAAATGAGCTGAATACAGTGTGTCAAAGCTGCACTGAGAATATATCTATTTCATTTGCAAATAACAAACACTGCTTTCTTTGCATAAACGAACCACAGGAAAGAAATGGATATTTCCAAAATATTCACAGTTGAAAACTTCTAAGCACAAAGTGAAAAAAAATATTAACCAAATCCGATGTTTCTGATCGCAATGCTCAGCAGTCAGTTTCATTCCAGACTCCTGACATATAACTATTAAATACAGAGTGACAGAGTCTCACCAGTGTGACCTTCAAGGGCTTGGTTCATTGATAAGTTGCTAGGAGCTGCAAGTCCCTTTAATTTGGATTCATCTGAAATAAAAATTTGAACATTATTTAAGACGTAAGCCAGAATCCTACAATGATGCCTCTGAAAACGCAAAGCCAGAAGCAAAAGGCTGATGATGCGGGAATGATCTTGGCTTTTAAAAGTTAAAATAAAAAGCATCCCAACAACCACTAGCCGCTTTGTACTTTTTACAGGAAACATAAGCAGCAGCATCTCATTTTAGGGGATTTGTATGTTGCCTGGTAAAGCAGTTTTGGATCCAGGAATTCCCTCATCAGGCCTGCTTATGCAGAGGTTCCTACTGCTGTAATTAACATCTGAACTGTGGGAGTATTCACTCTGAAATAAATCTGCCCCAGATCAACAGGAGTTACTCATTTGTAAATATACTGGACTAAGGTGCATAATATTTTACCAAATATGTGGAAATTCAACCCACAAAAGATGCATAAAGGCCAGAACTCTTTCAAACATTTGAAACAGTTTTGTGTTGTTGTTGGGTTGCTTGAAGATGTTACTGGGCCTAGACAAACTTCTAAAGGAGGAGGATCAGATTTTCTAGAGAGTATAGATACAGGGTAAGGCTGTTGCTCTTTGTTTATTTATTATTTATTTACCTAATAAATTTATATCCCACCCGTCATCAAATGTTCCCAGGGCGGGTTACAATAAGACTAAAACATATCAAAAGAAAAAAAACATTGTGGAAGCTATTTAGATGGCAAAAGCCTGGTTGAAAAGATATTTTTTCAAAAGGTGCTGAAAAGTAGGCAGTGTAGGAGCCTGACAAACCTTGAGAGGGAGGTTGTTCCAAAGTCTAGGGTCTACCACATAGAAGGCCCTCTTGTATGTCCCTATGCCTTGTACCTCTGCAAGAGAAGGAACTACACCAGTGATGGCTAACCTTTTGAGCTCGGTGTGTCAAAATTCGCGAGAAAACCTAGCTTAATTTGGGTGCTGTGTCACTTCTAGAAATATCCATAATTTTGTGATATTTGTAGCTCCAGTAAAAAAGTTATATTTTTTATATATGTATTTTATTAAAAGCAAAAACGAATAATTGTTTACATTAGTGACTTTTGTTGCTGAATTTCATTTGCTAACTTTCAGTTGAAAGTTAGTATTTTGCACAGATCAAGAACAAGCAAGCACTACACGCCCAGGTGTCAGGATGACCATGTGTGTCATCCAAAAGGGCTTGGCGTGTCACCTGTGACACACGTGTCATAGGTTGGCCATCACTGAACTACACGAAGGGCCACTCCTGGAGATCTCAGTGTACAGGCAGGTCTATATGTGAGAAGGTGCCCCTTCAGATACCCAGGTCCCAAGCCGTTTAGGGCTTTAAATGTTAGTGCCAACACCTTGAATTGGGCTCGGTTGCAGTGACAGTCATAAACCACATCGTACCTGTTAGTATTTTGCCCCCTCCCCATAGGGTCAAGATTACCAAGAGAGAGCAGGTAAGATCTCCTTTCTCCAGCTAGTCCAATAAAAACAGACAAGCTTCCTTATACGCACTGTGAACCCTCAACAATGATGTAGGGTTGTTTCAAATGTTCTGATACAGCCCTCTGCACATCTTCTCAGAAGACTTATCTCAAAGGAGGAAATGATTAAAGAATATACTGTAATCTGAAATTACAGTATATTTCCACATTTATTTTATCTTGAGCCCTAGGCTGGGATGGGTTTCTCCTGGTACAGAACAGGGTCATATACATTGGGATGGCCAGCCCCATGGCAATCTGCACCGCCGGCTCCAAAGATTGTACCAGATTTGGAGCCAGTGCTGAAGCCTCCAAAGGCCTTTGGAAATCGAGGTGGGGTGGGGAGGTGATTCTCCCTGTTGCGCCATTGAAATAGGCCTCCTACATCCCGGAATAGGGGACTGTGTGCCTTCTACACAAACATGCTGGAAACCTCATCATGTAAACCAGGTGAGTGTATCATTCTGGGCACCTTAGCCCAGCGTTTGCTAAATCCTGTGCTGGCCGGGTGTGCTAGGAGGGAGCATGCCCTCAATTATCCCACACCATTGTGCAGAAGAGAGGCTCCTAGACCCTATCTTATATTGCACACACAGAAAGGATCCTGCCACTTAGGCTCAGAGGAAATAAAACAGCAGAGAAGTGCTATAGTACAGGAGAAATAATCATGTATCTCAGGATGTCAACCATTCTGTTGTGATGCAGGTAATGGTGCTGTTCTCAAAGAACTATTAACCTTCTACCAAAAGCTACTCACCTGTTTTTGTCTCCAGTTTTAAAACTTTCAGTAAACCATCTTCCCCACCACAGGCTATATAGCCCTGGTCCTTGCTCCAAGAAATAGACCGTAGCCTACCATTTTCAGGAACCACCATCTGGAAATCATGAACACTGAAAGTAAGTTAGTTAGAAAGTGCTGACTACAAAATATATATTTTTCAAGCAATAAAGTCTGCATTATGATTTCTATATTCTTCACTTTACTTAGGGATTTAAAGTGAAGATCGATCGATCAATTGATCAATCAATCTCTAACAGTTTCAACAAATTTAAAATAATGACTTTTTAAAAAACCATAAAACTAAGATGATTTTTTTGGGGTGTGTGTGTGGAGGACTGGGGACAGAAATCATGAGAACATCTGTTCCTGGACTCTGAAGGTGGGCCAAGATGGGCTGTCCATAGAACTAAGATGGCTCTGGCAGCATCTTAGTTCTACTTGTACTCTGTTAATAGTTACATTTGATTAATGTCATTGCTTATTCCCTATATCCAGTTAGGAAAGCTGAGCAGAGGGGGGAAAGGGATTTTTATTTTTTTAGTTATATTTTGCAAAATGGAGGGAACAGCAGTAGAGACTACCTTATGCAGATCTTTGAGCAAACAGTGCTGTTATGGTGCTCTTTGCTTGCCACCTTGATGAGCACTGCAGTGGTGTTCTGCCGCCCACATGCCTGCCACTGCTCCTTGCTGCAAAATAATAGCAGCTGGGAAACTTTTGTTCCTCGGCTTCCATGTTTCTGTTCAGGAATGTTGTAATGAACACAAAAGATGGCTGCAGAAGGTCTTCCTACTACTTTGTGGTTATAGTACTCAAATGTATGCTGACAATGGAATGAGTGCTCAAAGAGTGGGGATGCACCATCACTGAACCTTTTGAGCACTCTCTCGGTGCAGATCTTAATTTCATTTGTTTGTATGATTCTGGAAAGACAATAAAGGTGCAAAAGTAGAGGTTCAAGGAAGGAAAAGGGAAGACAGCCTGGTGATAGAAAGTGTTACTTGAATTAGAAGAAAAAGAGCTAGAAAAGCAAATTACTTCAGGGGCAGAAATTGCTAGTTGGCAACAGGAAGGATATCTTGGCTAATAGTAGAGAGAAGGAACTGGAGTCACAGCAGGAAGAAGGGATTTTTTGTAATGTACCTTTTGCCATATTTGAACTGCTGCTCAATATATATTGTTATCATTTGTTTTACCTGTAACTGAAAAATATCCTATTTGAAAAGTTGAAAGTCTTTGCCTAACAAACTCTTGTTCTGGCTTCTGACTGATGCATTTATGTCATTTTGCCCTCACTACATTACCACTGGACAAGCACAGAGGTCCCAGAAACTAATTGAAATAATCACTCAAAAGAAAAGCACTAGTGGCAGCAAAACCTTGGGTTCACTATCACACTGATATACTAGGCAAAACACTTATCCCAAAAAGAATGGCTACTATACAGATTCAAGATAATAACCTCTTTAGATAATAACCCATCTATCTTCAAGCCTGTTTCTCCTGACTAAATCGGGGCTCTTGTGAGTCAATGGCCCACATCTAGAAGCCAGAGACAGGAATATAAACTTGTCAGCTGAAACCTTGTACAGTGGACTGTGTTGCCACCTGATTTACAGGTGATAAGGTCGTTGCTGCTAGCAACTTAAGACAAATCTCTTCTGTTTGGCCTATTCTTAATATAAATTCCACCATTTGTGTATTATTATTCTTTTGTTTAGATTTATAATTTGGAGAGGAGGGGGCCCTTTCTTTCTTTTACTGTTTTACTGGGGGAAGGGAGGGGGTGATACTTCTTGTTGTGTACCACCAAATAGTGGCTGACTTCTGATGGACTGCATAGGCACCTCTATGGGCACTTCTATGAATTTTTCTTGACAGATACAGAAATGATTCATCACTGCCTACTTCTGGGGAGAGACTGGGGATTGGTCCGGCAACTTGCTGCTCTCCAGCTATTCCCAAATAAATCCTTTAAATTTAAGCATTTTGACTTTATTTTAAAAATGGCTTCTGTATTTTATTTGTACTTTTATCCTATCCTAGGTCTTAGGTTGGTTTACCATTGAAACAGCACTGTAAACAAAATTAAAACTGATTTGATTAAAAACTGAAAGGACTGGCCAGCTATCTCATAAATCTAAGTATATGCAATGATGGAGCTAAATGTATCTTTCATATGCCCTTCTATGTTTAACTGATGATATTGGCAGGACTATCAAGAGGTCAGCTCCTGCAAATCTTAAATGATGTGCAGGATTATATGAGATATTTTGGATCCAAGTTTTTTAGGACTTTATAATTCAATGGTAGCCTCAAATTTGGCTCAGCATCATATTGCAATCAGAGCAGTTAGATTAGCGTGATGTGTCCTGGCTGGAACTACCTCTCAGCAGTCCTGCGGCTGGATTCTGCCCTAGGTGCAGGATCAGGCCTCAGCCCATGTAGTTCCAGCACCCTATCTCATACAATGGCCCACCAACTGCTTCAAGGAATTCTCAAGAAGAAGACAAAGACAAAAGCATTCACCTGATCTTGACTTCTTGCAAATGGCCTTTAGAAGCATCCTGCCTGACTCTGAATTAGCTTCAAGGATAATCCCGCAGTAGCTTTCATTGTGCAATTCTAAGCGTTCACCACTAGAATTTATTATTTGTAAGTGCCATCTGGCGTGTTCCAAAGTCCATCTGTGCATTAATTGGCATAAGACTGCCAGAGATGTAGCTGGTCAACCCTAAAAGCCAATTCATCAATTCATGATCTACCTCTTCTGATTCCAGCTTGCTCTTCTTATCAGGAACACCACTAGTTCTATACACAAGCTGCGCACAGATGTTCCACAGAAATGGGGTGCCTTGTGTAGATCCAGAAAGCCACTGGTTCAATCCCCTCTCTCCCCACAAGTAGGAAATGAGAAACTACTTTATATCTTTGTACAGAGGAACCCATGCTGTCAACCAGGAGTCGGATTTGACTCAAAAGTACACAACAACAACAATACCTGCAGCTTTGCAGATTGCAGGGCTAGAACTGCAATGTGAGTCAGTAGCCCTTTCTGCCCTGAGGACACAGTAGAACCAAATCGGTAGGTCCGAATTTCCTGGATCTACCAATCTAGATCTCAACCAGCCCTCCCATGGCTGTGAAACTTGTGCAGTACAAGCTTCACAGCTGTCCCCGCTATAGCATGACATGCTGAAAGCTACTTCCAAAAATTCTGCATCATGGAGGGGTGCCATCCGTACACTTCTGCAGACCAGATTCAAGCCCTAAGACCAGATTGTAGACCCAATAAATGAGGTCTACACTTGATCCAGATCAAAGGCTTATTCATCCAGATCTAGATCTGTCCCATGCAGACCAATTCTGCCTAATTGGGGGGGGGGGGGGGCGCGTAGCCCCTGAGATCTGGATTAACATGTGGATGTGGAAGCCCTGGATCTGGATCAACTGGGGGAGGGCGGAATTGAACCCGGTATTCCCAGATAAGTCTGGCTCCCTAACCACTAGACCAAACTGGCTCACATAGATGGTTCTAGTGTTGTGTGATAGAGAAAAGAAACTTTCTCTGTTCATCCCAAAGGGCCAGAATCATTACCTTAAGCAAAGTAACAGCAGCAAAATAACAGGAGAAATGCCTAGCTGCATCTGACCTGAGGGACCCATCTAGTCAGCAGCCCATTCCTCTTATGGTGGCAACCAGTTGCCTATGTAAGCCCACAAGTAGGGCAAAAGTTCAGTTTCCACCAGGCTGCCTCCTCCTCTCCTTCACAGGAAGCCGCAGCCATTCAGGCCATTGGTCTTGTGTATCCTTAACCTATAGAAAACTTTTTTGAACCCTTTTCTGCATCTTGCGGGATTCATTTTCATCAGGCAGCTGTTCTGATATTTTGGAAAGTAGGGGGGGATATCCTCCCCCCCTTGCTGTGCATGATTTTAATACGCTATCACTTGATGGGAGATAAGAGTGTCCGTGGGAGATGGAGGTCGTCACCGTGCAGAGCAAAACCACCCCCTCCCAGTGGTAATTAAACTCCCACCCCCAGCATCCCCTGCTATCGCGCAGGCTGCCTTGGCCAGTGGGAGCGGTAGTTCAGCGAGGCCTGAAGCCAGTTACGGACCGCTTCGGGAACTGCGGGACTGGAGAAGCGTTATTCTCACGCCCTCCCGACTTTCACAATAAAAAAAATAATAAAATCCCTTGCATACCTTTTTGCTCACGTAAACGAACATGCTGCCCGGTTCTTTCTGCCCTCCGCAAGTGTAGGAAACACGACTTTAAAAGGCCGCTCTCGCGGTTTCTATAGCAACAGGGGCCTTCTCGTCGTTGCTATGGCTACAGTCACACTGTCCCGGAAGCCGAAGTTTCATTTCCGGGTAAAATGCTGTCCGTTTGTGACATTCCAGTGGGATTCATATTACACTCAGCTCCTTCTACCTCCACCCTTTGGAGCTCCTTGAGGGCTTCCCTCTCTCCCCCCCCCCCCCCGTGCACAAAGTGAAAGCAAATATATCTATATTCTCTTGAAATTCTGCTGGTTGTAAGAAAGGTTTCTGAGAAGTTTTCTTCTTTCTCTCACCTAGAGTTTGGCTGTGGCCACACCTAAGGTTTAATCCAGCTTCAGTCCATTTTCAGAACGGAAGAATACATCAGCAAAGTGACCAGCAGTTTTCTTTCCACATCATCTACCCCAAAGGTGAATTGTCTGAGTCGTTTAACACTGAAAGAAAACGGTCACTTTCGTGATGTATTCTTTCACTCTGAAAGTGGACTGAAGCTGGATTAAACCTTAAGTGTGACCACATCCTTTCTGCAAGCCCAGAAGAGATAACTGATGGGATTTTAATCACATACTTAAAATGATACATGGATGAAGGGATGTGCATAACTCGTGTATGTTAGTGCAATAAAGGTGGTCTTTGTAACACATAGATTTTATTTTTCTCCTTTTCCCACGAAGAAAGTAAAATAACTTAATAATATTAATTTGCTGAGGAAGAATCACTGCTGAGGTTGGTGAGACTGGGTTGCTGTTTTCTTGAAGCTTCCATTCCTTCCTACAGTATCATGTAGAGTTGATCCTTTGAATTGAAAAAAAATCCCAAAACGATTTCATACCAATTGGCAACAAATTAAAGATTAACAAAATGATACACAGTAATCTTAGATCCTCTGTTTTCTAGCACCACCATAATCCAAAAAGCAGTTTATGTATCTGTCCTAAAACCAGCAGAAAACATACCTCTTCAGGTCACAGCCCAACAGAAAGAAAGAAAGAAAAAGAAAGAAATAGCTATACAGACAGACAAAGAAGGACAAAGATGTCCACTGTGCAATGTTGTAACCTGCCTGATAACTTTGGGTAAAGCGTGGGATAAAAATCCAACCAAACAAATTTTGGAGATTAGGACTTTGTTCCCAGCTTCCGGAGTTGCTACCCAGGTTTTTTTCTTAACTGGGCATCCAGAAGCAGTGAACTTTTGAGACTACTTCTGGGAGCCTGGCAAAATGGCACCAGAATCCATGTACCTGATAGACCAGACCAACTCCTTGCTGCAGTCCTCACATGAGCATCTGGATCACTGCTAGGGAACACATGGAAGACTACTTCAAAGCAGTCTCCTGTTGCAGAAGGCTCCAGTGCCATTTTCTCATTAGGGCCCACTCCGAACATCCCACATGGGTGCAGCATTTTCACAGTCCACAATGTAGATGATGTTAGTCTAGACCAGCAGCCTGGCCCAAATCCTGTCTTAGTAGGCCATCTCTCCTGTTAAAGACCTGCAAGGTCTCAGAGATTGTTTACAAGTACCAGAGATTAGGGAACATCATCTTGCAGATGCCTTCTGATAAGCCTTTTTAACAGTGGTCTACCCTCTGAAATCTTCTCCCTTCTGATATTTGCAAGGTGCTTACATTTGACATCTATTAGGTCCCTGCTGAAAAACACATCTTCTCCAGGCTTCCTAGTTTGAATGCTTTCCCTTCTTCTACCCACTATTTTTAATGGTGTTTGATATGAACTGATCATTTCATCTGTTTTTGTTGTAAACCACTTTGAGATTTATAATGGGAAGTGGCATATGACTAAAATTAAAAAGTATAGATGTTACATTTTTTAAGAACTACCAGATGTTATGGATGTTGGGTAGCCTCACCACAAAAGGAAGGCCTTTCAGCTGCTGGAAAGTAACAATTCATGTGATAGAATACTGTAATAAACATTCTTCTTCTGTTGACCATGGGTGACATTTCTTCTTAATTAGGTAAGATGAGCCTAACAATGGTGAGAATTTCAAAACTATCTTTTTTTTTTTTGCTTGTAATTTGTAAAGCTTCAACTTCCATCATTGTGTAAGTGATTAGGACTTTTAAGGGATAAATCTTTCTAATCAGACTGCTAGCTGTTCTAACATTGCAAATTTATGATAAAATTTGGCTTGGCTCATTGATTTTTTTCTTACCTTCAAAATGAAAAAAGTCTGTGTAAACTTTTCTGTTTCTTCCATTTATGAGTTCTCTAAATATGGAACTGAATCTTTGGCTTAGCATTTTATTTGGTTTGGCAGGGCAGATAAAAGGACAAAGGTATCAGTAGAAAAATCAATTTAAGAAAATGGGGCTGACAAAGATTCTGCAATGAGTGTGACTGATATATTATGCCTGCCCTATAGAAGCAAAATCTTTACTTCAGCTGAACTCATTTTATCATGAGGAATTATTTGGAGAGAAATAGTGGCTAATAGTTTACTGGATGTCAAAAGACCTCAGAACAGTTTTAGTCCTTAAAATGATTAGATCAAACAGTAGAGTAAAAAAAATTAGTAGCAAGTATTCTTCTTGCTCGCAATTTTGGTGATTTTATGTTTGAAAGGCTCGCAGTATCATTTTGTGCACTAATGTGTATCACACCCTACTTAAAAATCTCTTTACCTAACTGGCTGGTATGCTCTAACATTTGCAACGAGAGACCACAGCAAGAGATTATGCCATGTAGTTGATGGACTTATTTTGTGGATTAATAAATCTGGGTTCTTGAATCCATTTCATCTGAAGTTCCCATCCAGTCCTCCTAATAAACAAAAGTACAATTTAAGAGAAAAAAACCATCCACAAAATAATTCCTGCCTTTCTAATTTCCCCTGATTGATGGGGAAAGTGTCATTGCCCCTAGGGCTATGGGGATTGATCGGTCAGCCAGTCTTAGGAGACCTGCAGCCAGCCTCCAAGGAAAGCCTGGATTTGCAACAAGATATTGGCTAAAGTGAAAACAGCAATTACATTTAATATGGGCTTCCACTGAAAATGGGGATGGGAAAAATAAGAGAGAGAGAGAGAGAACGTCTTGCTTTTTTATAAGAATATGATCTAATCCACCTACATGTAACTGTGTCCTTAGATTCTTTTAAAAAATGCCTGTGAGTGTGGGTTTTTCTTTCAAACTGGTTTCCATGAAGGCACAGTTCAAAGCCACTGTGTTGAGAGCAGAGGTCAACAGCTAGTAAGGTGACAGTTCATATTCTAACTCAACCATATAATTGACTGGGGACCTTGGAACTTATTCGGCTAATGGTGTTCTTGAACTTTCCAGAATTGTAAGTTGATTGTCTGTCATTTTAGCCTTTCTCACAGAATTGTTGTAAGGATAAAAGCTGAGGAGAAAACAAGGCAGCTGGTTTACCACAGCAAAGAAGGCAACATCTCACCACAGTCAGTAGCTCAGAGCCCGAGACCATTTCAATTCAGGAAAAATTGTTCTAGTTTGCCTTGAAATGAAACCTTATATCTATTTATTACTCATTATGAACCTTGATACCACTTCCTTTCAGCTGCCTTTCCTATTCTCAAGAGCCACAATGGGCATCAGCCACCACTGGAAGGACCTGACATGTCTTTTCCTTCTTGGAGGAAGTCTCCTTTCCCTCAACCATAGCCCTGTCTGGATGGGGTGAATGTGATGCCATTATGGCACTGCTACATTGGGGTTGCCTCATGTATTGTAAGCAACCCCTCCACAGGCCTGCTTCCCTTCCCCACAAAAAGTGTAAAATATTATTGCTGGAAAATCCAGCGCTGATCATGGGTTTTACATCAGTATTGCTTAGAGATGTGAATGAATATTTGTAACATTTGTTATTTGTATGAATTTGTATGAATTTGGACATTCTTACATGAATCGAATATTAGGGCATTCGTATCTTAACATCTGTGTGAATACAAATTTTTTGGACTTTCGTACAAATAGTTCGGATATTTGTTAAACTGTGGATATGGGGAAGCGGCTGCGCCAGTCACATCTGCAATGGATCCAGACTGCATTCCACATGGATCGAGAGTGGATTAAAAGTGGATTCAGGTCGGATTTGACGCTTTTAGAGCCAACATGTTATGGGATACTTATATTGAATACGTATCCAATACATATGCAGTCATGTCGGGTATGTATGCGTTCGCATCAGATACGTATTTGTTTGTATCAGATACGTATTGGATATTTGTATGGATTTGTACAAATATATTCGTATTGAATAGAATCCTACTACATTTGAAGGGGAGCCATTCAAACGAATATGGATTTTCTAACATTCGATTTGTCACAAATCAGATGCCAAAAAAAAAAAAAAAAAAAAAATTGTACACATCCACAGTAGTACTTTTTAGGCCTTCCTCTTATCTTCTGAATGGAGCCGTGATCATAGTTCCATTCAGCGCGCTTGTGTGGAAGCTGAAATAGCTGACCATGCTTGCACAGAGATGGTGACGTTCACAACTGGGAATTTGACAGTGGCAGAATTGCCTGGATTGTGCATCACAAAAACATGCCAAGACAGTGCTGGCCACAGTGCTCTCTAGACAGGAAGCAGTAATGCTGGGGAGCAATGCCCCACATTATTGCTTCCTACTGCAATATCTGGTGATATTTCTTTTATTTTTGAATCCTTTTTACTTGAATTACATCATCTCAAGCCTCTAGAAACAGAAACCAGACACTAGATCTCATTTGGAGGCCATTAAAGCATTCATTAAGACCCACTGTGGCTCTCAATACTTCTTCTAGAACCCATTTTGCTGTTCCTGGGTACCCAGATATTTCATATAATAAAACTGTAATTAGGATTTTAAATTCTGATCTCAATACAGCTGAGCTATTCAGCTGAGAGAAACCCTAAGCTTGAAACAAGAACTGGCTTCTGTTCTTTATACTTCTAATAGCTCAAAGAATAGTTATAGCCATATATAAAGACAACTTATTATGACATGAAAGGTTAGGCAGAGCTAAGTTGCCAAGTGTATGTTATCAGAAGTTTTACTAGGCCTTAAATATTCAAAAATCTTAATTAATTCTAGACAAGATTTAAACTATGTTTCATTGAACACAGAGAGAAGAGCAAATTATCAGGAACTGTTGAGGCAGTACATTGTCTGTCCTCTTCAGTAGGTCTTTTTACATTAGAATGAGTAGAAGCTACAGTGATACTAGTTAGGACTCATTGAAGCCAATTCTTTCCTCATGAAACACACCACCACATTTGTCACCGTACAAACATCATTAAAAGGTTGCAAAAAGAAAATGCTTGATGTTTCTAAATGTGTCATCCGGCTGGAAGAGTGAAAGAAAGGAATATTTTGAAACAAGGAGAACAGCAGTGATAGGAATAATTGCTGGTGTTATCTGTTGAGACTATGAAAAAGGGACTCTGGTTGAGGGGAAAATGACACTGATGCTGGTTGCAGTAGGAAAGAGTTGATGGTTCTTTCTGCGTAGAGATGCTGTATGCGGGCAGCAATGGAGCCAGAAGAGCCACTCTTACTGATTGCACCAATGGGAAGATGTGGCCAAGATCGGGAGGTTGATTACCTCATGAAGATCCGTTCTGGACGGATGACAGGAGACTACGAGTGGGTATTATCCAGGTGTAGGTTGCTGGCACGACCAATAGGTGGCTCTTCACAGTACAGTATATAGGCACACAAGCCCTCACAGAGCCAGTCTTTCGAAGGGAGTGTTGTATCCAGTCCACCTAGGACCAATATCACGACAACCTAAAATAGAGCAAAGAACACAGTTAGGATGGTTGTCCCCTGGGTGTCATCCGTCCAGAACGGATCTTCACGAGGTAATCAACCTCCCGATCTTGGCCACATCTTCCCATTGGTGCAATCGCTTTATTCCTTGAATGGGAACTCACCCTAAAATTATATTTTGAGAAGATCAATCTTGGTTCCTTTTAGTTCCCCTTAGCAGTCTGCGGATTGGACTACAAGCTTCAGATACATGTGACTCAGCCTTCAGAGGATCACACCTGAGGTTTTGGTGTTTAGTGATTCTTGTTATATATGCATTTTGTTATTTCCCCATATCGTTATTGTGCACCGTCTTGTTTTATTGTTAAGATTTATTGTATGGGATATTACTTTTATATTAGTAAACTTAGAGTTATTTATACAATTTGGTTTGTTGTATCTTCACCTTCTGGTGTTTAGGCTTTTTTTCATTGATGTTTCATATTAAAGAGGACCTCATTTTCTTTCTTTGATAGATCTTTTGTGTTGCCTGTTTCATACAGTTGATTTATCTTGTTTGGGTTTTTGGTTTGTTGCTTACTATGGCACACTGCTGAAATGCAAATCCCAGTAATAATGAACACTGGAGGCATGCCATGTGTATGCCTCCGGTGTCCTGGATCTGGGCCACCCTGGCCCTCTGGTAGACCTGATTAAATAGGTCTACCAGTGATCCAGATTAAGCAGTGGTGGCAGTGGTCCTAGACTGACATTAACATGCAGATCTGGAAGCCTAATGTGTACTACACAAATCCTTAATTTGCATTACAGATCAGTATAGAAAGAGGGCAGTGTCTTGAATGGGATACCTTATGCGTGGTAAGTTGGTAAGCTGAGGGTCACAAATGCAATTCCATATATTTCTGGAGGTGTTTCTGCACTTGGTCCTGTAGTTGGCAATTAGTCAACATCTGGGCAGGTGCATCTGCACTTGCAGAAGGTGTTTACAGCCTACAAATACACCTTGCCTGCCCAGAGCTTAACTAATTGCATACTAGCTGTGGTGCATGAAATTGTGCGCTACAAGCAACCCAACCCTCCCCTATCCCAACCATAAGCTTACCTGATGCATTCAGGAGGTAGCCATTTGCACCTTTTCCAGTGCAAGGTCTCATCTGAGGTACCACACAAGTGTGCTGGTACCTCAGATGACCCCTGACATGACTTTGCGTGCGCAGAGCCTCATTACCGCCATAGTGCTGGTGCTGATACAATTGGGCAGGGCACCACAACCAAAATGGTGGCGCCATGTGGAGGACTGGACATACAAATGGACACAGGTAAGTCTCTGGTTGTGTTAGAGATAGACTGTCATGTACTAGTGTTTCCTAGTGCGAACACTAGTCCATATTAGTTCCTAATGTACTCTAATGGACAGGAAGGAAAGTGCAGAAATGCCCTGGGTCATAAAAAAAAAAGAAAGAAAAAAGTTAGAAGAGTGCTAGATGTTAATTTGAATAATTGTGAGCTTCACTATATTTCTGATTCCTATGAACTATGATTTACCAGATAATTAAAAAGGACCTAAGGGAATCTGCATTACTGGAACAAACAAGGCTGTACAGTTATAGCATTTATTTCATTTTTTAAAATATCCTGCTTTAGACCCTTAGGTCTCAGGGTGGATTACAACAATTAAAATACAAAAAAACAAGATTAAAAGCAGTTTAGGAAACAGTATAGTACTCTAGCCACTAAATTAATGGGTCTTGGATTTGATCCAAAAGAGATCTTTTCATGTTCCTAATATTAATAATAAATCATTGCAGAATCTCATCAAATTATACTTGCATGTTTTATTGGCATACGCTTTAAGATGATCATGCTGCGTTTAAAATATATACAGCAATATCGCACTAGCTGAACCTGAGGGAAGTTATTTATGTACCAAAGTCATTAAAGTATTAATATGCATCAATTCTGTTAAGAACAAGGTATACCTTGCTATTAAAATGGAAATGATAAAACTGCTGTTCTAAAACATAAATATTGTGTAGAAATCCAATACTGAAGTTTCCTGTAGGCAACACAAGCTTAAGGACTCTGTCAAAAGTACTTTTACATCTTCCAGAACTTGTAGAGATTCAGCTATAAAGCAATTAGCTGTGAAAGAAACTAGAAATGTGTCTCACTGAATAACGCAAAGTATCAAATTATCTCAGTTTTTTGTTGTGCTTTATCATGTCGAGAAAAAAATTAATTTTGTCTAATAAAACCTTATCCGTACTATTTTGTGTTCCTGACAGATTTTACTGAATATGCACCTTCATTCAACACCTCAAACATGGCAAGTTTAGCTATTACATTCAAGCACTTTTGTTCCTGAAAATAATCTAAATTCAAAAAACAAAACTGTTGTGAACACTCATAAGAACATAAGGGGAGCTGTGCTGGTCCAGACCACAGCCCATGTAGTCCAGTATCCTGTCCTACACAGTGGCCTCCCGATTGCTTTAAGGGTTCCTTTGTGAGCAATGCGAAGAGAAGATAGCCAAAAGACATCTTGAACTATGGGTGTGATCTGTCCATGCCTGAGGCGTTTTCGCACTAAGGCGAAGACGCCTCGGAACGCTTCCCCCCGATCGGGTTGAGAACACTTTCCCATTCACACAAGGGCAGGTAAGGAACGCTTTGAGAGCAGTTCCCTCACCTGCCAGTGCGAACGGGAAAGTGTTCTCAACCCGTTCGGGGGGAAGACCCTCCCCCGGGCTGCTCCCATTGGCTCCTATGGAGCGAGGGTGGGCAGCTGGCTGCCCACCCTCGCTCCATAGGAGCCAATGGGAACAGCCCGGGGGAGGGGCCGAGCTGTCACAGGGAGAGAGCGTGCGAATGCTTTCTCTCTGGGACGGGTCGGAACGCGCAGAGACGGTTTCAGAGCACTTTTTAGTGCTCTGAAACTCGAACGCATGGAGGGCACGTCGGGACGCTTGCGGGCGGCCTGGAATGGATCCCGCCGCCCGCAAGAGCGAATGCTGCGTTCCGACGTGCCCTCCATGCGTTCGAAAAACCCCTGTGTGAAAAGGCTCCTGGTTAGGACCACAGCCAGCAGGCTTGTTAAGGAAAAGAGTGTTTTTCTACCTGAAAAATTTCAGGAAATGCTGGAAGGTCTGGAATTGTAATTATATTCTTATTAACATTTAAAATGCAATAAAATAATTCCATCTATAGCACACACTGTTCAGGACTACCTCTGCTAGATCGATAAGGGTCATTGTGATGACCGCTAGGACCCCTCAACCCCAAAATTAAGTTATTTTGGTTTAAAATGCAAAGTGTGGCGAACACGGTAAGTCTAGACGTTTAAAAGTGTCGCCAAATCGTTTTTTGTCAAGGGTAAGTAGCCTAAGGGAGGAGCTAGTTGAGCACTCCAAGGGGAGGGGTGAAATAGAATGCTGGAGGAGCTCAGCCAATCAGGGCGAAGCAAGCCAGCCAGGCCCATATAAAATGGAGCCTGAGGGGATAATCTAGGTTCTCTGCCTTGGGTTGTTAATCTGGGAGGTTAACGAAGGGGAGAAACGGGCCTTAAGCTGTCCTGAGGGAAGCTGGGAATTGGGGTCCTGAGTTTGTTGATACGTGTTTGATGTTGCTGATGAAAATATAAGGGCAAGCAAACACATATTGTACTGGTTGAGAGTTTACTCAAGAAGTTTAAGAGTCTTTGAACTGAGTGTGAAAGTTAGGGACTGAACTGTTTGACAACAAAAGCTGAAAGTGTAACCTGAAGAAGAAGCTGTCTTGAGACTTAACTGTATTCAATAAACACATGTTCTTGTTGTTTCAAAGAGGCTTCGTGGAGTTCTGTTTATAAAGGGAGCCAAAATGGGCCAGAGTTCTGAACAGTAACTGTATCCAACCCACTGCTGGAGATTGGCAGAGTGGGGGCAGGGTGCTGTCTGCTGCAGCATCAGAAGGGAGGCAACATTATTATCAAACCAAAGAGTAGGAAAAAGGATATGGAAAGTGCGCCTCTTGGAAGGAAATATCAGAGTTTGATTCACAAGTAAACACAACGCTACCACACTACCAAATAAAGATAAATAAATATATATGAAGTAGATAAAGGGCTGAGTGAGTCTTCGGCCTTTACAGTCATCTCAGGGTGTTTTTCCACTGTCACTAGAAGTACCCATTAAGTACCCATTAATGGGTACAAAAATGCCATTACGTACCCATTAATGGGTACAAAAATGCCATTACGTACCCATTAATGGTTACTTAATGGGTACTTTTAGTGACAGTGGAAAACCACCTTCAGAAAGCTAATTCTTAGAGCTCACATTTATCTGGTTGGCTATGTGAATTTTGTTTTTTATGGCAGCTGGAGGCTTTTGAGAATTATTAAAAATTCACATAAACTTAAGTTGAGAAGAAAAGCTGGTGCCACTCACCATTCACCCAACAGAAGTCAGCTGGACTAGCTGCTGAGCCCTGTTTTAAAAATAAATATTCCATGCACATTATGAAGAAAAATAATCTAAATAACATCCAGGAAGATATCTGAAAATCATTTCCCATCCCCCTCTCACTTCCAACCTTCAAATTGAACTTCACAATTTGTAACACTTTGAACCAAATGTTCATAATTTTGTTGAACAGGTGGGAGACGGCTGAACTGAGTCTCCAAATATCTATTTAATATAGTCCATATGCTTGCTTTTCTGTCTCGGCAGATGTTAATTGAATTTAACAATGAACAAGTGATTAGTTGTCTTTCAGCCCTCCAGTCTTATCACACAGAAAACACTGTGTGCTTTCGTCTTTTATTTTTTTTAAGAGTATAAGAAAATTGTTTGGCATCTATATGCGGAATTTTAATCAGTGTAAAAAAATAGCTGATCATCATGTAGGCAATTTGAATGAATAGCTCTGGAAAATAACACTAATTAAAATTAGTCTCCTTGCATTGAGATCTTCATTGTTTAGATTTGAGAAGTCTGTAAATTAAGCCTGAGTATGATTTTGTAAAGGTCGTTGGAAACACCAAGGATATGAATTAAGGTAGTCTAGTTATAGGAGGAAAAAAATGGAGTTATTATTATAATCTGGGAGATGCTCATGCTGACATGTTTTGGAATCATCAGTTTTATCTGTTTTATGAGAACATAAGATCACAATAAGAAGCCTGCTAATTCAACTGGGTTCCTGAGGAAAAGCCCAACGAGAATTATTTGAGGTCAGTAGCCTTTAGATGCATTCTGGTCCGGGAAGTAACATCGTTTTTAAGACTAGTTGATGGTGATGGATTTATTCTCCATTCGTAATTTTTAGAAGTACTGATTCTGATAGATATACAATGAAGAGAAGAAATGGTTGACGGTTTTCTCTAGTGACAATGTATGACTGCCTTGAGCAACAACTGAAACCCAAAGAGTGAACAGGAGAGTTGGCTAATAACAGGCAAGAAATGTAAGATACCATTTATCATGCTTAGTTTCATTGACTTCATCCAACTTTGCTGAAACTACTGCTGCTGCTTGTGGAAGGCACCAGTAAAGAAATTCTGGGTAGTGGTTATAAGAGAACATTTTAATCTCAATTCTAAACTTTGTTTGTTGCTCCTCTACAGTGTGCTGTAAAGAGTAGGGGCTTTTTACAAATAGTGCCTCTGTTTTAAGGAAGAAAGGCCCAATAGAAGGCAACAGAAAGGCATGGAGGCTCCTAAAAGCAACATCTGTCCTAGGAGGGATGATGAACCTTTTTCACAATTCTAGCAAAAGAAGATCAGTCCCCAAAGGGAGTAACTCTAGAAGGGTGGCCAAGGGCCTTTTTGCACATCTCTCTCTTAATCTGGATTAAGAAGATCTAGATCTTTGGTACCCAATCCTCATGGAATATGATCCAAGTAGTTCCATATCATGGTGAGGACCCCATGCATCCACATGGGCTGTCTAGCACCTGATGGGAATGGGTGCAAACAGGCTGCCATGTGGATGCTGTAGCACCCATCCCGAGGCCTGAGCAGGAAGGCCCACCGATGGTGCCGTACGATTGGCCCATTTAGCTGTCAATCAGGGGTCGCTTCCAGTTACAGTAGGCATGTTGGAGAGACATAACTTCGTAGCTCTCTACGAAGCCACTATGAAGCTTGTGCTCAGCTTTGTAGACCGCTATGAAGGACATGTGGGCCTATGTAGTGTGTGTGTTGACGGGCAGACTAGAAGCCACCTGCTGCAAATGGCAGCCTCTAGGTCTGCCCCTGGACCCCATTGCTCTGATATACATGCAGAAATGCAGTCTCTGATCTGGTCTTCATGGCGGAAGACCTGATTGAAGACACTATTAAAGGGTTCTTGTATTAATCTGGATATAAGGGCCCAAAGACCCCATTAAATATGGATTTTGATGGTGCTTGTGTGGACAACTCATTCAGAATGGGGTCCTAGTTGGAGTACTTAAGGGGCTGTATGTGCGGAAGGTACGTAACTGATCCATAATGGGGTCTTCATTGCACGTGCAAAAATGGCCCAAATATAGGGACACATGGACAGTTCCGGCTTGGTATCTTAGAAACAATAAGAGGCAGCAAGGATAGAAGGCTCTCTGGAAAAGCAAGCAAAATTGAGGTGGAAGAGAAGAACTCTGAGTGATTTCAGTCTAGTGGAGCTTCAGAAATGCAATGTAGGAATCAGTGAAGTCTTCAGAGAGTTAAAGAGTTGTAAGAAACTCTTAGCTTCAGTGAAAGAGCACAAAAGAGGAGGCAGCTACCAGCCAGTACCTTAGTGATTTCTGTGTGGTGAGAGAGTAGATGGGAGGACCCAAGTTTTCAGCCCTGTAAGATTCTGGCAAAAGTGAGGAACTTTTGTACATTTTTGGGCAGGACAAGAAGGGGTTTGGGGAGCTGGTCCAAAAATGCAAAGGATGAAGGAATGTGATTCTGAGCAGGGCCACATATGCTTGTTTGTGACAGGCCAAAAGTTCACATTACTAGGGGAAGACAAGGAATCAATCAGCTAGGCAAATATTGAGAATGGCATTGAATACGCATCCCATAGAGCAGTGGTTCTCAACCTTCCTAATGCCACGACCCCTTAGTGGAGTTCCTCATGTTGTGGAGACCCACAACCATGGGGGCGGAGCAGCTGGGAGGTGGGAGGGAAGGGCGTCAGGAGACTTGTTGCGACCCCTCTGAAAGGGTAGTTTGACCCCCAAAGGGGTCCCGACCCCACTGCCATAGAATGTTATGGTCCCTGGATCCTTATGGCCTTTCAATGAATCACGTTGGTGTCGTGCACACTTATGATGTATATGCATATACAGTGCCTGACAAAAGTTCTGTCGCTTATTCATGTTGTTGAAACCAAAGCCTATAACCTGACTTAAAATTCATCCATTGGTTTTAGAAATGACTCATATGAAAGCTGAAACCCTCCCAAATGAAGTTTTTAAAAAGAAAATAAATTTGCTTCACTGCTGAAATATTGATCATTTAATGAACACGGAAAGGTCAGATTTTGGCGAGACAAAAGTTTTGTCGCCTTGTCATATCAAACAGATAATTCACTTCAAATACAAAGATATGTTTCATAACATTGGTGAATGAAGTTGTGGTGCTATTAGAGCCATATTTAATATTTTGTGTGACTTCCATGAGCCTGAAGGACTGCATCCATGCGTTTTGGCAATGATTCATACAATTTATTGATGAAGTCATCAGGAATAGTAAAGAATGCAGTTTTACATGCCTCCCAGAGTTCATCAAGATTCTTTGGTTTTGTGTTCCAAGCTTCCTCTTTCATCCTACCCCAAACATGCTCAATGATGTTCATATCTGGTGACTGGGCTGGCCAGTCCTGGAGCACCTTGATCTTCTTTGCCTTGAGAAACTTTGATGTAGAGATGGATGTATGAGATGAAGCGCCATCCTGCTGCAAAATTTGACCCCTTTTATGATTGGGAATGTAAGAGGTAGCTAATACGTCTTGATATTTTAGGCTATTGATATTGCCTTCCACCTTGCAAATGTTTCGCACACCCCTATACTGAATGTAACCCCAGACCATGATCTTTCCACCACCAAACTTAACGGTTTTCTGGGTATATCTTGGATCCATACGGGCTCCAGTAGGTCTCTTGCAGTATTTGCGGCAGCTGTGGTGTAATTCAACTGAAGATTCATCTGAGAAATCCACCTTCTGCCACTTTTCCAGCATCCATCTGTTTAGTAGGCTGTGGGTTTTTTAATTGCCTTTTGTTTAGTGCTGGCTTCCGGGCACTGATTCGACCATGGAGGCCATTTCGAGACAGAATCCTACAAACTGTTCTAGTTGACACAGGGACTTGAGGTGACCAGGCCTGTTGGAGCTCTGCTGCAGTGGAAGAAGGGCTGGCTTTTGATTTTCGAACCAACAAACGTTCCTCCTGAGCAGTCGTCTTGTGGGGTCTGCCAGACCTGGGCTTGTCAAAAACATCTCCAGTCTCTTCAAATCTTTTTGTAATTCTTTGTACTTGACGCTGAGACACATTAAAGGTTCCAGCCACCTCTGCAGAGGATCTGGTCTTCAGTCTCCTGATAATCAAGGCTTTGGTCGCAGGGTGGATTTTTGGCATGTTGTCAGAGGTCAAGTTGCAGTTCAAGTGAAGGTCTGGAGTGCTGGAGTTCTTTTTATACACACCCACTAATTATCTGATCAATTAGTGAGCACAGGTGAGGCTGTAAACTAGGATTAGGTGCATTATATGACAAGGCGACAAAACTTTTGTCTCGCCAAAATCTGACCTTTCCGTGTTCATTAAATGATCAATATTTCAGCAGTGAAGCAAATTTATTTTCTTTTTAAAAACCTCATTTGGGAGGGTTTCAGCTTTCATATGAGTCATTTCTAAAACCAATGGATGAATTTTAAGTCAGGTTATAGGCTTTGGTTTCAACAACATGGATAAGCGAAAGAACTTTTGTCAGGCACTGTAAGAATAATGCCAGTAACACATTGGAGGTAACACATAATTAGATTATTTTTGTGCTGACTAGGAAGGACTCTGGCTAAGAAGACTACCAGAAGAATGCAATATAAAATGCATTGTTTTGGAGTGTTCAAGAGTCTGAGGATTGGAGATAAACAAGCATTCCTTTGAAAACATTATATAGTGTCTGCAATAGAACATTAATATATGCTACTGGGCATTGCTGGCAAGGGGAAGGAATATAGCTTAATTGAAATTACACTCCAACCGCTTCCTTGAAAATCAATCATCTTGAACTGAACGGGGCTTGTGGCTGACTAGACATGTGCTAGACTGTGAACTGATGAAATTAATTTATGTTAATATTCCACTCCTAATTGCACTGCTTTAGTCGGTGTAATGAAGCAATGGTACCAAGGCCAATAAAAAAGTGGTTTGTTTGTTTTTTTTAAAAAAAAATCTGAATGGAAGCAGCTCTCTTTTACAAGGTTTCTCTGTAACCTTGTAGAGCTGGAAAAAAAGGCAGAAAAGTGCATCCAGGATGATCAATGGCTGGAACACCTCCCATATGAGATCACGCTGTGTTGTCTTTAAGAGGTGACCTGCTTTAAATATCTTCCTAAAGATGGATTTATGTCACCTTTGAGGCTCTCTGGGACAGAATAGGCTTTAACAGTCCTCATGGATGACCTCCTGTGGACAGAGACAAAAGGGAGTGCAGCTCTGTTGAGGCTGTTTACATTTTTGGGTAGGTTACAGTAGCTTCTGCATTGCTTCCACAGGTTGTAGGTCTGAAGTGCTGTGCTGCAGTTGTTTCATTCCTATTTGGGGGGACCATCTCAGCCATTCCCACACTTATGTTCCAGGTCGGCAGAAGCGCTCAGTATGCACATGCACTTTCCCTGGAATGACTGCAGCTAGGGACGTGCATGAATGGGTTTTTTTGACATTTGATTCGTAACAAATTGAATGTTAGAAAATCCATATTTGTTCGAATAGATCCCCTTTGAATGTTGTAGGATTCTATTCTATATTCGTACAGATGCATATCCGACATGAACCATACCTATCCAATACATATCCAGCACAAATGCGTACGTATCTGATACGTATCTGACATGAACACATATGTATTTGATACCTATTTAATAAATCCTGTCTAAAAGTGTCAAATCCAAACTGAATCCACTTTTAATCTGCTCTCGATCCACGTCGAATGCATTCTAGATCAGTTGCAGATGTGACAGGCCCAGACGCTTTCCCACCTCCCTATTTAACAAATGTTTGGACTATTTGTACAAAAGTCCAAAATATTTGTATTCGTACGAATGTTAATATACGAATATTGTAACATTCAATTCGTGTACAAATGTCTGGATTTGTCCAAATTTGTATGAATAATGAATGGTATGAATATTCATGCAGAACCCTAACTGCAGCCGCTTCAGATAGGAAAATGCAAACAGACCCTAACTCTCTCTCTCTCACTGTTACCATGTGTTTACACTGTGGCAGCCAGAGCACCTAAGTAGCTCAGTTACTTATTCCACTCTGTGGTGTAGAAAATTATTGCAAGACATCCAGTGTTCTTGTCAGTGTGCTGAACAGCAACAAGCACTCCAGATGTTTGTCTACCCTGTTTCTGTGGCCTCTCCAGGTTGCATACTGCTGAATGTGTGGATGCTCCTCTACTTACTTCATGAATGTTTTTCCACTGCGCTCCTTTAATCCGAATCTAAGAAGATCCGGATCTAAGGAATAGGTACATTCCTTAATCCGGATCTAGTAGATCCGGATTAAGGGAAGTACCCAATGTGTTTCCATGGGTGGTCTAGCACCCAATAGCAATGGGTGCTAGCCTCCCTCCCGTGGAAACACCGGAGCACCCATCTGGAAATCCGGATCTACCCATGAGGGGTCTGCTTGTCACCCCAGGTATTTGGGGGGACAGGGGATGCAATCTCCAGAGTCACTTCTAAGTCACTTTGAAGTCTGTGCAAAACACCTCCATTGAAGTCTGTGCTGATCTTCGGAGTGAACTTTGAAGTGACTTCGGAGTCACTTCCAAGTGACTTCAGAGTCACTTCGGAGTCACTTTGAAGTTCACTCTGAAGATCAGCACAGACTTCAAAGACGCTCTGGAGCTATTTTGCACAGACTTTGAAGTGACTTCAAAATGACTTTGAAGCTTAGGTTTTAGGGCTCCTCCCCATGAGTGCCCCCTCCCCCTAGCCTCCTCTAGACCCCATTGCCACACAAGCGTGGAAACAGGCTCCCTTTAATCCGGGTTTTCTGCCTATAGACCCCATTAATGGGGTCTACAGAAAATCCGGATTAAAGGCCAGAAAGTACCCATTTGATCCTGTTTTCCCGGTGGCAGTCAAAACAATTGGGTCACAAATGGGTGCCGTGGTGGAAATGGGATCATCCGGCTCACTACCAAATGGGTCCTTAATGGATGCAAAAATGGGAACTTTCTTACAGTGGAAAAACACCCCATATTAGTCTTTACTAAACTGGCACCCTCCAGCTGTTTTAATCTACAAATTCCAGCCAGCTCAGTCATAAGGACAGCTATTAACCAAAGGATCTCAAAGGTATCTGTTAGACAAAGGCTACTTAAGGTTGTACTAATCTGTGCAATTTGTATTGTAAAAGAAGAGTAAATTACAGTATATTTGTAGAGATTTAAGCTAGTGCAAAGGAGAAGATCCAGATTCACCTACCAAGTCATACTAAGACCTGCGGAAAATAATTTTCCAATTATACGAGATGCTGTGATTCAGAATTGTGCTTTACCCATCAAGTGAATTGTCTAGTGCAGGCCACTTTCCAGGATTGAGTCTGAACAATTCTTGAGAGCAATTCATGGTTCAAGAGACAATTACTACACTGAAGTAGCACTACTATTTCACACATTCTAGTTATGTAGCAAAACTCACATCTAGTTACATAGAAAAACTCTAACATACTTGGGTATAGGTTAAGACATTGATTATACATGAAGTATAATTTTTCTATAAAACACAGATACAAACAGCCTTGGTGACATTTATAAGGGATTTTCTTTGGGGTTTTCATTTATAGAACTTAGTACTCAGTACTTTGTTTTCACATTCCCAGTGAAGAAAGGAGTCGTATGGCTAGCTGGCATTAAGGGACTAACAAGATGAGTTGTTAGAACGCTTTTGGTTCTGCAACAGCTACTGCAGGGAATTAATTAATATCCTTTGTATCTGACTTAGAAGCAATGTAATACTGTAAGCTAGAAAGTCCAGAATCTCTTCTTGGTCTCAGAAACTATTTTCAATACTACAGCCACATTCCCACTTGACTATTTTAATCTGGATTGGACTCTTTTAATCCAGATTCAGAACCGAATGAGGATTCTGGCTGTTCCCATTTGCTTGACGATAACGCGGGCTTATCTCCCTGGGACCATTCCCATTAGAAAAAATAATGCAGGCTAGCCACAAAAACAGGACTGAGAACAGTTTTTTCAAGGACTTTTTTTCTGCGGATTGTATTGATTTAGTCCTCGTAAAGTCTAGGAATAAAAAATTAAATTGAAATGGATGATACCAAAAACGGACTGGATTTGGATTTAATCTTGTATGGGAATGTGGCCTATGAGCTATAGTTCTGTTGGGGAAGAGAGAACAGATTATAAGCTGCTCAGAGGTGATTTTTTTAAAAAAACTGCATACCAACACAGCCAACATTGTCTTTTTGCTGGGGGATTTTCCTTTCCATCCTTCATAGCCTCCTGTCCTTCCTGGGATCACTGACTTGTGCCTAAGAGCACACTCAGGAAAGACTTGAGTTACTGTGCAGTTTGAAGGGGGTACTTGCCAAAGTTTGTTTAAGGGAGCAGTTTGTATGAATAAACCTTGACTCTGGCAAGGAGTCTCTGTCGAGTTGTTGCAGAATCTTGCACTAGACTGCAGCTAAGGCTTTTCTTGAGGGTCCCCTAGTGCCCAAGAAGGGTGTTAGTGCTCCCGGTGGGGCACAAAGTTGTACTATTGAGGAGGCAATACATAAGCCTCAATATATAAGCAGACTCCCATGACCCTTGTGTTTTTCTGAATGACTTGGTCACAGGGCGAATCAACAAGAGGCAAACCACCTCCAGGACAGCACCAGAAAGTGGGTGTGTGATCAAAGGGTGGAGTTGGAACTCCCCATCCTTGGCCACATCATGATTTTAGTGGTGGGAGAGAGCCCAATCAGAGAGAAGGATGGGAACCTCAACCGGTAAAGGGCGGGGAGGAAAAGATGCTGTTTCCCTAATGTGTCTTATAGAGCCTTTTCAGTGGGAATGGCAATATTCATGTTGACTGCGATTTATATTCAAACAAATGGGACTGCGATTTATATTCAAACAAATGGGAATGGGCAGAATGCCCATTCAACTCAGTATTAAGCTCAATTTGGATTTAAAAAGTCAAGTGGGAACAGGGCCTTGAAGTAAAAATGCTTAGGGGAATTTGATCATTGGGAAGAGTAATGTTGATAGTTGCTATTTTAGAAACATGACAGCCACAATATAAAGAGCCTCTGTACGGAGGCTATCTTAGATATGATCCAAGAATGTAGACCTACCCCTTGCGGGGCTATTGCAAGAAACGTCTATGGCCAAACCAAATTGCTTGAGTATACTATATAAGCTTCTCCAAAATAGGCTACTAGTAGGCAGAGTGCTGAGAGGAGCCCTTAACTTTGCTTGGCAGTACAGGAGTCTGGTACAAATGGATCTTGATGGGATATTGGGCAAAGCTATCAAAGGCGATGGTGCTGGTGGAATTCTGGGTGAGACACTGTAGGATTGCAGTCCTATCCATGGCCTTCGAAGATTAGATTTCACTGTACACACTTCTGAATAAAAGGCATATTATTTTACACAGGCATAAGGCAGGTTTCTAATTGAAAATAGTGGACATTTTAAAAAAAGAGACCCCCTGTTTTACTGTTAATCCCTCCAATTGCAGATTTGGTTTTGGTGTTTTTCAAATGCTTTTTTAGTGTGGCAGAGGAAGCAAGGAGAAGCCAATTAGTCCATTTAACAGCCCTCAAAGCAATTTTCATGGCTCAGATGAAAAGATTTGAAAGTAATTCTTAATAGAGAATAAGAATGTCTCAGGCCTAACTGTGAAATGAAGAGAATATAAATAAGAACAACTTTGCTCCCCTGCGTGGGCCAGCATTAGCTCCAGAGACTTCACACAAATCTAACTTAACATATCAGTTTCTTAAGGAAATGTTTCCCATTAAACAAGGAAAAGAACAACAAAAAAATCAACTGCCCAGAAACTTGACTGTATTAGAATGCACAGGGGATCTGTCAAATATATTTTCGAAGACGGTGGAAAATTAATATTTGGAAACAAGGCAAGACATACTTCCTATTTATGAAAAGAATTCATTCTACTACTGACTTGAGGATTTTTTGGTTTTTGATTTTCTAAGAACAAAATTCTTGTCTCAAACAACAGGAGCAACAAAGTCTGCCATGTTAGTATAAAAAAGAAGAGTGGTGGAGGCCAGGCCTATCTTTAGAGGAATATACACTTCTGCTCCTTTAAAAACAAAAGGAAAGATGGATGCTGAATGGGGGCAAATCTGCTACATACCTGTTTAGCTGCAATTACAGCTGTTGGGGAATCAGTATATGATTGCTTTTCTCATTAGATTAACACCCCCCCTCCTACACACCAGAATCCATAGGTCCTGTCTGCACCCCACAGGAGGAACAAGAAACTTTCCAACTTAAATCACGATTTGCAGGGGAAAAGCAAGTTAAATATCTAGGAGTGACTTTGACCAAACAGAACATTGTATTGTGTCAAAATAATTATCTGAAAACTTGGTCAGGGATTAAAAAAAGATCTTTTGAAATGGTCTAACTTGCAGCTATCACTGATGGGAAGGATATCAGTGATAAAAATGAATTTACTTCCAAGGATGATGTTCTTATTTACCTACTGTAAATAACACAAAGGATTTTACAAATTGGGAAAAAGACGTTTCAAAATTTATATGGCAAAGAAAGAAGCCAAGGATAAGATTTAAGCTGATGCAAGATTCCAAAGAGAGAGGAGGATTAGGGTTACCAAGTCTGAAGTAATACCATGCAGCATGCTGTATAGGTTGGATTGCAAAATGCTTTTGGCTGAAAGATCAAAGATTATTGCAACTGAAAGGAGACGGCTTAAGATATTGGTGGCATGGGTATTTGTAGTATGAAAAAGCGAAAGTCAGTGCTGACTTAAAAAATCATTTTGTAAGAAATGCCTTGTATAAGACAAGAGGTGCGTGAACGAAGCCTAGGAGGCGCAGGGACTGGTTCCCTTTTTGCATCCAGGCATTCCTTCCTGCCTAGGTGTGAAAGGGGAATCCGTCCCCACGTGGCCTAGCCTGAAAAGGCCAACACGGGGGCGGGACACTCATCTAGGTGATTGGGTCACCTAGAGCTCACAGGGACCCACCCCGGGCATGCCCCATGCTGTGCTGGGGCCTACCCAGGGAGGTGCGTGCGCACACACGACGTACCTCATCACCGCCAGGTTTGAAGTGGAGATCCTGGCCAGAGGCGCTGTGCATCTGCACATGCCACCGGCTCTGATTGGCTAATTATCTGTGCCTGCACAGAATGCCTGGAAAATCTTAAAGACAGATACTGCATTTAGGCCAGATTTGTTTTTGTTGGGAATTGTAGATGATAGCTTAGATGATATAAATTCCTTGGTTTTATATATGGTTATAGTAGCAAGACTATTATATGCACAGAAATGGAAGGAGGAGGAGATACCTTCAGGGGAAGAATGGTTAATCAAATTGATGGATTTGGCAGAGATGGATAAACTAACAAATTTACTAAAAGATAGAACAACAGATATGTTTATGAAAGATTGGAGCCCTTTCATTAACCAAGAAATAGAAGTAATGACGGATGGTTTCAACTAAGAACTAAGAGGTCAGCTGAGAAGGATCAAGAGATATTAAAGGGAGCAAAGAAACAAGCGATATGAAGAAAAGAAGCCAGAAAAATGAAGAAAGTCATGAAAAGAACAATGAAGAAATGTAATAGTATGATATCTTCTCAGGTTTGACGATCTTCAAACAGGCCTGAAGTTTCTCTGGTAGTAAACAGAGGCATTTTCGCACTACACTCATTCCATTTGGAACGGGTGTAGGACGGGAAGCCTAAGACACTTCAGGACGCTTTCAGCATTCACACATAGGAGCGCAGGAACGCGTGTAAATGCATTCCGGCACGCCTGTGTGCGAATGCTCAAAGCATTCTGAAGTGCCTTAGCCGGCAAATGCCGGCAAGGGGCGGGGAGACGGCTGCCGAGGCTCCCGCAGCCGGCAAAGCAGGCAATCAGCTGATTGTCAGCCAGCGCTGGCGGAGGAGGGGAGCCCGCGGCTGTCAGGGAGAGAGAAACTTGAGCGAATGCTTCTGTCCCCGAACGGCTGCGGGTGCTTCGTCCGCGCCGGAATGGATGTAGAGCACTTTAAAGTGCTCTACATCTCGAACGCGTGCAAGACAGCTCCGGACACGTCGGAGCGCAAGCCCTGCTGCGGCAATGCGTATGCCGCGTTCGAGGCTGTCTTGCACGCGTTCGAAAACCCCGTGTGTGAAAAAGCCTCAGGTAGAGGTTCCCAACTAGGAAACCCTATTTATGTTCTTCCTTCAAAATATAATGTGATGTCCTCACTCCATTTTGCATCTTGTCACAGTGTGTCTTACTGTTCTCCCTGCTATCAACCTGACAAGACAATTTTAAAAAACTGAAATATAGAACATAAGAATAAAAATCAAACTTGAGGTCTCTGCTAGAGTCCTCTCTGAACAATTTTGTCCACTGCACACCAAAACAGCACGTCTCGTATGAAACCTTGATAATTTTGCTCAACTGTACTGAATAATTAAACATTTGAAGAAATCAATGCTCTCCAAAGTATTTGCTGTGCACAAACAACTGACTTCACATTGTGTACCTCTTGTCTCTAACGCAGTAAATAATTCATTGCCGGCTTTATAGCTTGTTCTGTCTTTGTACTTTGACTTCACATAAGGATTTTAACCACATACTAAATGCTAATGTGCCAAGTCCATTTATCTGAGGAAAATCACACCTCTGTTCATTCACAGTTTGGAAAACTCCTAGTAACTCCGATCCAACATTCACTTGTAAAATTGCAGCCCTGTGGATCTTTTTCTCAAGCAAAGAGTGTTGGAGCTCTGCAACAACCACTTCCTTTCACGAGCCAATTTCAGTTGTACTGGGGGAACATAAACTGCCATCTGTACCTTGCTTTATTATTATTTCACTCAAGGCCTTTGTGCAAATTACAGCCAGCTATGAAAACATCCTTGATCCAGGGCCTGAAAAAGAAAATGCTCTCCTTTGACTATGCCAGCATTTGAAGAATTATATATAAGCATGTTGAAATTTCTTTGTTCAGTGGAACACGAACATCTCTACTTTTTGCTGTCATAAGATCTTTATCCTAAGTGTCAGATTGAAAGAAGGAACACATTAGAATTCGCCCCTTCTAATGGTTGGTTGTGCCTTCCCTGGCATTTTCCTTATTTTCCTCCCCCTAGTAGTTTTTCAGTAGGTGCTCATGTACTGCTCGAGATGTGAATGAATGCAATTTTTGGGTTTCGATTCGATCCAAATATCCAGAGATCTGAATTGATTCAAATGTTTAACATTCGAATGTATTCACACTCAATTCGAATTGAATACATTCAAGTCTGTTTGTACGAATTTTTAATTCGTATTTGAAGATATGAATGTCAGCAACATTCAAATGTGTCCATACGCATCTGTATGCGTCTGTACACATTCGTACGCATCCTGTTTTTATCCCGTATGTATCCTGTTTTTGTCCTGTACATATCCATACAAATGTGTATGCAGACGAATAAGATGCATATGGATACGTATGTAATGCGTATGTATATGAATGTCCAAATAATTCATGCAAATGATTTGGAACATTCAAAACTTTGTTTGACTGTTACATTTGAATTTAGGGACATTCAGTTTGAGTTTGAATGTCTGAATTCGATCGGATTTTATTGAATTTTGAATGTTTTGAATATTCGTCGACATCCCTATTTACTGCTTATTGCTTCTGCTTCGGGGGCTTGGGGTCAATTGGTGTCTTTGTCTGCCCCAAATGTCAGCTAGGTCCCTCCCAAGGGTGTACCCACCATTAAACAATTCTGGCTTTTGTCCAGGAGCTCAGGGAATAAAGGGAGCCCTTTGGGAGTATATAACTGGCTACTGAACTTGGTATTATTAGTGAACTCTATGCAACTGAGCCTTATTCTGGATTAATAGATCAATATATATTCTGGATTATATATCAGAATAGAGATCTGCCATTTAGGGATGTGCATGAATGGTGTGTTTTTTTTTTTTTTGGCATTTGATTAATAACACATTGAATGTTAGAAAATGTGCTTCCGTTCAAATAGATCCCCTTGAAATGTAGTAGGATTCTATTTGATACGAATGTATTCATACAAATTTGTATGAATATCTGATACGAATGCATATGGATCCTGCATATAGATCCTGCATATGTATCCTATACAAATGCATACATATCAGATACATATCCTATACCAGGGCTTATGTATCAGATATGTATCGGATACATATCCTATACTAATGCATATGTATTCTATACCAATGCGTATAGTATAGGATACGTATCCTATATGAATGCATACATATTGATACGCATCCGATATGTATCTCCAGTTGAACAAATGTATGAACTATTTGTACAAATATTCCAAAACATTTGTATTTGTTTGAATGTTAATGTACGGATTCATCCAAATTCGTACAGATAATGATTGTTACGAATATTTGTGAACATTCCTACTGCCATCCAGATGACAGGTCCTTTGCCTGAGATATAAACCAGAACAAGACAAGACCACAGTCTGCATAATATAGGGACCCATTCTGAACAATCTCCATCCTAGTCCCTCCAAATCCCCTCAGTTGCTGGTAGAGTTACCTGTCACACCAAGCTGTCCAAAATCAAACACTTTGATGTGAATGGTGCAACCTGTCTAATGGACAGGGCTTGTCCTGAGCCAGAGATGCTTTGGTTAAATCGTTGCCAGATGTGTTGAGTTGGCTTGGCCAGAATGTTGCCAGTTGTTAGACATAGAATTCTTTAGATAAGGCCATGTTTGGGAACTTACAACTGACAGAAGCATCACACCAATGCAAAAAAAGGGTTGAAACAGGCATAGTTATTGACTTCGACAGGGTCTAAGAAAAAGCCGACCTGCTTTAGATAACTGGAATAATTAGTCCTAACCTAGTTGCAGCTGGCAATTCATAAAAGGAAGAAGAACGTGAATGATGTGTCTCTGTGTTTTTGTTTTATTTTGTTTAAGTGCTGCCATCAGATTGTATGTCTGTTAAACAGGTCATTTCTATGATGGGAGGCTCTAATCTTGCTAGGGAAAGTAGACGATGTGCCATTTTCATGGCCAACACCTCTTGGCTTCTGAGGTTTTGAGGCTGCAGAATGGAAGTTCTGTAGTCTTGAAGTTTCTGCCTGACACAGTAGAGTGCTGGACCAGCGGTGGCCTCAGATTTTGCTCTCATTTGTATTCTGCACTATTGTGCCTAGAGACAGCAGAGATCACATAAAGCTCCATCCATGTCCTTATTCTTTAAACAGAAAATTGTGCAGGGTGGAGTGGGATTTTTGCAGTTGTGGCCGATGTGGGTGAATGTGGGTGAATGCCCCTCCCCCTGCTGCGCACTGGTTTGTAGGGAGACAGGCATGGGGAAGCCTGAATGTTTGCCTGTCACTGATTTTGCAGTAGGGCTGCACTGTATGAAATGTCCATAAAAGCAGGCAAGTGTGAAATTGCCCTTAGAAAATGTAATTAATGTCATTGCTCATGCTGAAAGCTTCCCATTCAAAAATTATTCAAAGCATCATACAGGGCAGTTAATTCTTGTCTCTCTCAGGCATCTAGGAAGACCCTCCATAATCCTGCTGCAAGGCAAACTTTAGGTGACTTTAAAGAAGAAAAGAAGCCACCAACTTTATGGGGGGAGGGCATAACTATTAGGCCTTTTTTTTAACCTGGGTAAGGCTGAAATATAAGCATTAAGGCTACTTCAGGAATGGATGCAACAAAAATCACTTTTTTCTAGACTAATATTAGATTCCACACTATAAATGCAAAGTCATCTACCTCAATTCAGGAAATAGCCTCAGAAGTCAGGCCCATCAAATCTACCCAAAGCCAGCCTTGAGCCTCCTATTACCTCACAACTGCTTCTTAAAGAATTGTAGTGTCTTTGGCTTGAAAATATGGCACCAATAACAGTAATCTGGTTTAGATTATTCTTTTTGTGTGTAGTCAGTTTTCTAGCATATTTGAAGTCCAAAGACACAGCATTTATAAGAGAGCAAAGAATGATACCTATCAGACTCAACTGCTCCTATCAATGGCAAATTTCATTCTCTTCAACGTGAAACTGGCCATTTTTGCCAGAGTGGTTCATTTATAATTCTCCACACGAGCGCTCAAAGGCATGCCAAAGCTTGTTTTGTGGGGTGTGGACTAAATTGCACATTTTTTTCCTGAGAGAGAATAATCCGTCACTGGCTTCTGTGGGTCTTTTATATTTTGGAATGGGGTATAGACTGCAACTCTCAGTGAGGGGATATGAATGGCATGAGCTTTTGAAAAAAACAAACAAACCATCAACAGCAATCAATTCAGTGATGGCAGGCCACAGCAGAATAGATTTGGGTCCCACAAGTATCCATGAGTATGAGGAGAATAGCTCTACTGCTATTCTGTGGACTGCCTACAAAGAGCAACTGTAATTGTTTCTACTGTTTAATGTACACGTTACCAGCGGACATTGAGGGGCAGAAGGCAAGAGTTCTTATGAGAAACAGAGGCACCAGGGTCACATGGTTGCTAAGAGCAGTGCAGTTTAGTAGCTAGAGTGTTGGACTAAGTCAGTGTTTCCCAGAGTGTGGTACGTGTACCCCCAGGGGTACGGGAAGAGTTTGATGGGGGTACGCATTGCACCGGAATTTGGTAGGGATCACGTGGGAATATCCACTGCACCGTGCTTAGCTGCGCCCACAGAACAAGGAAAGAAATAGGCACTTATTGCAGTTTTTACATGGGAACTGGGGCCATCGTACATTGTATCGCAACTCATGGTGGGAACTTCTGCGCATCCTTCTCACAGCTCGGGTTCGGCCATTTTTAAACTGCGGGAACATTAACAGTTGACGTTGAGCTACGGAGCTGTTTAAACGCCAGAGAATTGCGGTGTTATCTAACGGTCTTGTGAGGCGTGACACGGCGTGAATATACTGCACTTTGTTACAGAGACAACTTACTTCTTTAATAGTTAGTTCCGGGCGCCTGTTATCGTGCTTTAGTAAGTTCCACTGATTTTGATTATTTTTATAAAATACAATTTTTATCCCTAATGTTTTTTATGAGGGGTACTCGGCGTTACGAAAATTATAGAAGGGGTACACATATGTCAAAAGTTTGGGAAACACTGGACTAGGTAGACAGGATTGCACTCAACAGAACTCTGTGAATTCCATCAGGGCAGATAAGACATCTTGAGAGTCATTTGTACCGGCAATAAAAAGGGTTTCTGTACCTTTTCTGGGCTAAAGTGCTGAGACCCGAGATAAAGCTTATGTAATTGTGTTCTCAGAACACTTCAGAGCATTAGCACGATTAATTTCAGAAAGTGGGAATGAGGAACTGGACTTTGTGGGGAGGGAACCATACTTTTGGGGGCATGCTCCTAAGCTACTCCTGCCCAATGACAGACTTTGTTGTGGGCACTGTACTTGGGAGGGAAAGAACATCACTACTGGGGTGGTGGTGGTGGTGGGGGGAGAGAACAAAAGAGAAAACAGGGTGGGAATTCCTGCAAAGAGGACAATGTATTCTCTATTTCCTTTGTCTCTCACCCTTGCAAGTAGAAGGACAATATATACTCCACTTTCCCTTGGCTAAACATGCACATGCCCTTATTCTTGCACATGCCCTTATTCTTGAATATATCCCAGAATAGGGGCCTGCTATCTGGATGCTAGTGCGGGCTGTGTAGCTTGTGGCTTCAGCAGCTTTAAGGCAAACAGCACAGTGAAATCATTTTTCCTCAGAAAAGGCTGGGTGGTGGGAGGCATGCTGGTTGGAGTATGCCTGGACTGTGCCTGTTTGGTCCCTTTACCCCAACGATACGTGGTATTACCATTGGGTTTGCCATCAGGAGCATACAGCTTCAATGTGGGACGCATGCCTCCATGCTTTTCTTGGTGGGGGCAGGTGGAGTGGAGGCAGTTTGCTGACCAGTGGCTTCACTGCCATGAATAATGATCCATTCACACATCCCCACTTTCATTGATCTCTCCTCCATTGCACAGAGCTCTAAAATTGCACATTTCTGCAAAACTGCAGTTACGGGAGAGGGGGAGAGAAACAGAGATTGCAAAGTAGCACACAAAGCCGCTATTACAAAAGAAAAGGAAAAGAGACTAGGTTTTAAGGAAGCTGCACAAAGTTGTTGATATGGAACTGAAGATCAGATTGCATGGATACAACCTGGAGGGGGAGAAAGAGCAAACTAATAAGGCTGCCAAGGGAGTCCAGGTTCTGTTGCAGTGACGCAGAAGTACGAATGGTGGAGTTTGACTTTCTTGCCCCAGTGAAATCATTATTTGAAGGGTAGAACAGCATCCAATTGCTGACTGAACTATGAGGGGTATTGTGTTTGGGGGGGGGGGGAGATATGGTTTCTCCATGCCAAGCCTTGTTCCCTCACAAAATGGATTTTCCATGCCACTTCAGAACGTGTCCTGAGTGATGTGAGTTTATTTATTATTTACATTTCTATCCTGCCCCATACCCAAAGGTAACAACCGTTAAAACAACAGATTAAAAACAGAATATACGTTAAAAGCATTTAAAAAATTTAACAAATCTAGAACAATAGCATATTTAAAATGATATTATCTGTACTGGGAGGGGAAATATAATCACCTCTGCCAACGGCTGGGGTAAAGAGGTGCGTATTCACCACCTTCCTAAATATATATAAGGAAGGGGCATGACACACCTCGAGGGGGAGACTATTCCATAGTCTGGGGGCCATTATTGAGAAGGCTCTCTCCCAGGTGCCCACCAGCCTCACTACTGAAGGTGGTGGGACAACCAGGAGGTCCTCACCGCTAGATCTTAAAGCATGAGCAGGTCGGTATGGGAGAAGGCATTCCTTTAGGGACTCAAGTCATTTAGGGGTTGTAGTTAGTTCCTCTCAGCCTTTGCTGCATGGAACCCAGCAGCCCAGACCAAGGATGTCCTGTCATTTATCTGAAGTTACCTGACCCAGAGTAAGTGGGAAACATCAAAGGGGAAATGCTCTTCCACCCAGGTTATCCAGGTAAATTTAGACGGTACAATTAATGCTGATAATTTTTGCATTTTAGTGCATATTTTGCAGTTATGTTTGACTGTGTTTTCATAATGACTTCAGTGCCTCTAATAAGAATGATTGATCTCGTTTTCTGGTACAGTGCATCTCTGTAATGGCCTGATAATTGCCATAACTTTAAACCCCTGGCATATTTTTCAGTTTATATATAAAACATGACTGATATTGAACAAATGACTTATGATACTAAAGCAAAATTTTACTTAAACATAGTCATATTGATGCAATAGAGCCCAATCCACAGTGATAAAACAAGAATCTTAGGTCCCTTCCAGACTAGCAGATAAAAATCCGCAGTTATATAAAAATCTGCAGATTACCTGGCTGCGAAGTCACGACTCGTCCCCACTCAAAATGGAAGTCCGCAGCTTCCTCCTCAGCAGCTGCGAGACTTCCGTGGCACGCACAGTGACGCACGCATCACATGGAGTTGGACTGCCAATCAGAGCTGAAGCTGCATTTGTGCACATCGCTAGTGCCAAAGGTGACCTTTCCTTCCTTCCATTTACTGCACAAACCCTGAAAATGTTTTGTTTCTTTTTTGAAACTGTGGTGTCAGTTTGTCTCAGTGGGAGGCCATGTATAAGCTGCAGGACTATAGCAAGGCAGGCATGGGCATTGGGGAACTGAACTCTCCAGCTGAGGAGTTTGTGCCTAAGGTTGATTTTCTGGGATGAAGAAGAGGAAGAAGAGGAAGAAGAAGAGGAGGAGGAAGAAGAGATGGCTTTCTACCCTACTTTTCTCACCCATTTAAGGGGACTCAAAGTGATTGAGAAAGCTTTCTATTCTTCTCCCCACCACAGACACCCTGTGAGGTGGGTGGAGCTGTGAGAGCTCAGAAGAGAGCTGTGACTCGCCCAAGATCACCTCATGGGGGAGTGTGGAATCAAGCCAGGAGACTAACAGATAAGAGTCTAGGGGTGTGCACAAATGCAGTTTTTGACATTTGATTCAAATCGAGTATTTGAATGTTCAAATTCGTACGAATAGAGAAAAATGAATGTATTCATATCTGAACCAATCTGAATACATTTGTATACTTACGAATGTCTGAATAATTCGTAAAAATGATTTGAAACATTCAAGTTCATTTGAATGTTTCAAAATGAATATGTAGACATTCTATTCGAATTCGAATGCCTGAATTCGAACAAATTTGATCGAATTTTGAATGTTTAGAATATTCTTGGACATCCCTATAAAAGTCTGACATTCTAGGTCTTGCCTGCATTTTGGAGGTGTTTCATTATTCAAAACACATTTCTTGCCTTTCTTTGAAGAAGCTGCTTTGGTTACATTTATCATAGAAGTTTTGCTTGTGATAAATGGAATGTGTCACTTGCAAAATGTATCTACACCTCAGGAAAAAAAATCTGTGATTCTGAGCAGTGAAATGGGGATGATTAATTTCTTCACAAAATGGCATTTTCATCATGATCTTTGAAAGAGAGGTCAGGTTGTCTTGTTCAGCAAACTGCACAGTTTTGCAAGACTTTGGTAAGCATTTCTGCAAGTTTACTTCTGAAGGTCCACATTCTCTTTCCTTGATTTTGTAAAAGTGGCATAGTTGAGCATGGGAAATACTGATTGATTCAAAAGTATTTTTAAAGTATTTTTCTTTAAAAATCCTTCTTTATGTGGTCTGGAGTATTTTTCTGAACAGACAAGCAATCTTACTAGAATTAAATTGAACATGCTTTTAGTTTGTTTCCTTTGCTTGTAAACAGTTTGAAATGTGCCTCTGTTTTTATCATTTATTATTGATTCAAGGAAGCCATTCACCTGAGCTGTTCAGTTAGCCACAGTTGGCAATATAACAAATATACCAAGACACTGATAATATATCATAGGGATACTATATGAAAAAGAGAACAGAGTTGGTAATATAACAAATATACCACGACACTGATAATATATCATAGGGATACTATATAAAAAAGAGAACAGAGCTTCTATAACTTTTAAAGCCACGTGGAAGATGAAATTTAAGCAACTGTTACCTGTAGTGGAAGCAATGCCTGCTTAAATTTCCTCTTTTAAACAGCTACTAAAGACCCAGGATCCCCTATCCTCTTTTTCATATGGTAACCCTAGCTTTCCGTTTCAGTTCTTGGTTGTATAGGCTGGCAGTCACAAACTTCAGATTGGCTTAACAATTACAGTTAGATCTAGGGTTGTTCATGAATATTCAAAGGTGTTTGAAATTTGATAGAATCTGCCCAAATTTCGACATTCAAATTCAGATTGAATGTCCATATATCCGAATTTAAAGATTCGAATGAATTTTGAATTTCGGATCTATTTGTTCGATTTATCTGGACATTCCCATGTGTATAGGTTCATACATGATCCGTACTTGCAGATATGCATCTTTCCTACATACGTACACATTTGTATGGATTCGTACAGGACGAAAACGGGTTGTATACGGGATAACTACAGGATGCGTAATGATGCATATGGACACATACGAATGTTGTTGACATTCATAAGTGCAAATTCAAACGAATAGATTCAAATTTGCTTAATTTGAATCAAATTTTGTTAAATTCGAATTTTAAAGATTCGAATCAAATTGGATTTTTGGGTATTCAATTCAAATGGAATTGAATCCTGAAAATTGCATTAGTTTACAACTCTAATTAGAACTAAGTTTGTCTTAGCACTGAGGTATCCTTTAACATATCAGCTTTAAATTCACTTCCTTTTAAAGGAATATATATCCCATATATATCCAGGAAATGGTGGACCAGTTTTGAATTTGAAGAAGCACCAAAACTAACCACAGATCCTCTCTTCCAAAAGTTAAAGATGAAAACACAAATTTACAAAAACCAACGCTTGGTCAAATGCACTCATAATAGGGACCAAATGGAAAGAATAACTTCTTCCCTTCCCTTCCCTTCCCTTCCCTTCCCTTCCCTTCCCTTCCCTTCCCTTCCCTTCCCTTCCCTTCCCTTCCCTTCCCTATAATACCACTATGATGTAGTGAGAGGCTGAACTCACAATTGGAAAGAGAAGACTGACAGAATTTAACTCATGCCACATTGGCACAGCTCAAAGATTTCTACACAAACAACAATCAATCCAGTCCAACTACTGAGCTAAATTGATTCTATCAACTTAACATTAGGACACACAGGCTGTGCTCAGACCTAACAAAAGGGACACCAAAGAGTAGGGATCTGCACGAATACATCTGGATTCTGAGATTCATGGATGGATTGAACAGAGCCCTATTTGAAGGGCCCTATCTGTCCACGAATTGGATAATCCAGTATCTGTAGAAGCTTCGCTAGAAGCTTCTAAGGATGCTGTATGACCTTGGGCATCCCTACCCTGGTCACTCCCCGGCCACCGTCCCCCCAAACTCCCCCCTGCAGCCTCCCTGGGGGCCCCTTATCTGTTCCAGTGGTGGCACAGGCCTTTCCCGGGGACCTCTGGAACCTCGCAGAGGTTGGAACCATGCATGCATGATGAACCCGATTCCAGAGGGCCCTAGAAATGGCCCGTGCTGCCACTTGAGTGCACACACCCACATCCCCGGGACCCCCTTAACTGGGGGGCACATTCCGATGACGGGGTGGGCATTTTCCAGGGCCCTCTGGAACTGCAAAAGGGTTCCAAGAGCTAATTACAGCCCTTCCAGTAAAACCCTCAGAACCCTTTCACTGTTCCATGGGGCCCTAAAAAAGGCCCACGCCTGCCCAACTCCCCCGGGCCCTCTTACCTGGGGGACATGCTCCAGTGGTGGTTCTGAGGATAAATTTACCTCCTGGGAGCCTGCTCATGGTTCCAGCGGGCACTGGAAGAATTATGGGACAGTGCAGCGGCAGCGCTGCCACGGAGAAGGCATTACAGATGGTGACAGCGAGGAAGTAAGGTAAGTGGAGAGGGGGTGGGAAAGCAGGGGTGGGGGATTTGTGGGAAAAGAGGGGAATATCCGTGCTTGGATATGAATACCCCCACATCCATGTTTGTGGGGGTATTTGGCGAGAGCCGAATGTTTCCACACTCTGTTACAAGCAAATAGGATGTCAAAAAATGGCTCTGTGCACACCCCTACCTAAGAGACACAGTGTTAGGCCCTTGTGTTCTCAAGCCTTCTCTAATCTTCATTTTCTAGCACAAAATGTCCAGGAGAGGGGGAGACAGAGCGGTGTGTGAACAGTCCCACACCAAAGCATTCTCTAAGATGCCTCAGAGGTGCCACAGAGATGCTTTCCCCCCTTTGTCTGATCAAAGTCTAAATCTCAGTTTTATGAAGAAGAGTTGGCTTTTCTACCCCGCTTTTTTCACCCGTTTAAGGGGACTCAAAGCAGCTGTCTAGGGTGTGCACAAATGCAATTTTTGGCATTTGATTTGAACCAAATATCTGAAATTTTGAATCAATTTGAATGTTTAAAATACAAATGTATTCACATTCGGTTCAATTTAAATACATTCGTATCTATTTGTATGAATATTTGATTCGTATCTGAAGATATGAATGTCAACATTTGTATGTGTCTGTACACATCCTGTTTTATCCCATATGCATCCCGTTTTTGTTCCGTATGTATTCGTACATTCTGGCTCCCTAACCACTAGTCCAAATGGCTGGTAGCTGCTCTTAGATACCACTGTGCAACTGGATGGTTAATACCTTCAAAATTTATAATCTCGTTAATAAGTAAATGATTACAGTTGGAATATTGTTTTACTCTACCCAAGGGTTAGTGAATAGAATTATTTGGACAAAAGTGAGAAGATAAGTATAATCCCCTCCAGCAGCTATTATATATAGGAGATTAGAGAACATTATAATCACTATGATGGCATATTAAAGGCTGTCATATATCATTTAGTTTATTAGACTGTTGCATTGTTACTATATATATATATAAAAACACTTAAAAACAAAATCAGTTTAAGCTTCTTCATGTCAAAATCTGTTTTTACTCTTGATTTTTATGTCATGTAGAAATTATTAATTTGAAAAATGGCAAAATCATGCAGCTGAACATTCAAGTTTACACTCTCTTTAATTTGTATCTGTACATATTTCCTTAAAATGCAAATGGAATTATAATATAGTCTCTCTCTTTTTTGTTTTACAGAAACGTAATCTTACATTTACCTCTTGATTTGTTAAATTTAAGATGGCAGTTGTGCTCAGAACAAAACTGGAAAAAAAACTATGGATAATGTCTTACATTTCCCAAGATAACAACAATGTGCATTGTAGTCATAATAAAAATGTATCACAGTCTCACGAGCATATACATTAGTAGCTTCTAGCATCTTTGTTTTATCTCTAGAACCTCTCATTTCCATCTATATTGTCTACTGCATTAACCTTAAAATACCTCTGGACGACTCTAGCACAAACACTCACAGAAGCTTAATATTTTTATACTTCCTGCTCCGGTCCCTCCATGCTTTCTTATTTAAAAGTAAAATGTGGGAACAGGAGGGACATTTAAGAAGCTTCATTTCATCCACCTGAAGCACCTGGGGGATAGGTAAATTCCCTCAAGTAGTAGAGGGAGAACTATGAGAACTCTACAAGGAGTGGATGCTGCACAGCAAAGGGATAAGGGGTGGGTATCCGTGTGGATGCTGCACTCATCCTGAACATTGAATTCATCATGAGGAGGCAGATTTGGGCAGAGATCTTGTCCCTTTATGGAACATCCACAGCAACATAAATGTACCGTGCAGAACCTATTTAAAATTGAATAATCATGAGGTGCAGATTAAGTTCATTTGGAGCCTCATTAAACAAATTGGCAGATAAATGATCTGCCCATTAGACCAGATGCACCTCTACTGGTCTAAGCAGTTTTGCTTAGAATACTGTAACTGGATCTAACAAGTATCTGCTGTCATGCTGAAAATGCAATGCTCATTCAGACAACCTGGGTCATGAAAGGAGGCAAGATGCGTCCCGATATCAATGTCCTAGGGCCTTGGGGCACTTTGTGCCAGGGCAGGGGGAGCTCAGAGATGGTGCATCTGCACCTCATGGAGCGGTTTCCTCACCAGAAATGGATCCATGTATCCTGGAGCTCTCCTCAGGCTGGATAGACGTGGAGCATTTACGCTTCTTCCTTTCAGAAAAAGTGCAGGGGGAGCATGTGATGAGTGGTGCATGTGTGATGACATACTGCGCTTCCCCAGTGATGGTGCCACACACATGCACTGGTGCCATCACCAGAAACTGAACATTCATGTGCATTTAAGGTAAGTTTTGGGAGGGTTTGGTGGATTGAATAAGCTCTAAACATCCACAAGCACAAATCCTTACAACATACTAGTGTTATGCCTCCTAACTGATTGAGGCATAGTGTGAAAAGACCCTGATTCCACTGCATTCTTCCACATGCTCTTTGATCCATTGATCTAGCATTTAGCTGCTGAAGCCTTCCTGATCCACTTGTTCTGCTGCATTGCTTTGCTTGCTGCTCTTTCTGCTTAAAGAACTTTCACTAGTGTGCTGCCTTTGCCTTTAGATGGCTTGATGGATCTAACACAGCAGCAAAGCCTGGCTTTAGTGTGAAACCCCTTCTCCGGTGCTCCACTGGGGGTGCGTTCCCATAGGCAATAAATCCGGATTTGAACTTGGCGTCCAGGTTTCCCATTACCGAGACAAGCAATCTGAACTTGGCAAGCCGCGTTCACATTCCACTTCTTACAATCGGATTTTCTGAGCACTATCCTGCAGAGATCTGGAGGGGAAAACCCTGGAGAAAATGGGATTTTTCTCGTAATTTCCTAGCCGAACCATCTTTTTTTTTCTATATGGGAACGCTCCCAGGCTTTTTGAGGTGGAGCTGCAGCCTCTTGTCCAATGCCAGCCACATTTGGGTGTGGTCTCAAAGTTTGCCAAGCTTGCCATGTTAAAGAAAAGGCAAAAGGCTGTACAGGAATACAGCAAAAAAGTTTGAAAACATTACCATCCCCCCCCCCCCAATCTGCTTGTGCGTACATGGCAGCCTTGGAAGGAAGGAGGCACCACCATTGCTGCTGTTATTCCTCACCCTTGGCTTGCTGTCACCTGGACAGGCGAAGAGTAGAAGGAGGAAGGAGGCACCAGGCTTGCTGACAATAGCCGTGGCGTGGCTGAGACTTGACAGGAGGGAGTAGAGGGGGGGGGGGCGCCCAGGCAACAGTGAGCCTGGTGGCAGCAGTGGCGGCTCCTTCCATTTCCATTTATATACCGCCTTTCCAAAACAAACTCTTGCCCAAGGCGGTTCACAACAAATGGAAACCAAATACAGAGCAAAATACAGCCATTATATCAAAATACAAAGCAAAATACAGCCATTACATTAAAAAAAATGCAACTATAATCAACAACTTAAGTCAAGACAATTGTTCCCAATGGCAATTTACATAAATAAACAATATATAGCATACTATAACAAATAAAACATTATATAAAGTATTGTCTGGAGGCTGGCTAGTCATACACCCACACCCACACAGACACACCCAAAATTTAAAATAATATTAAACAGTGAGAGGAATATTAGAGCAGTACTATCTAAAATTACACACACACACTCATACACAATGCCTTTCCACACTAATCATATTTAGTGCCAGAAGAGGGGAAACCCCATCAGGCAGAGCATGCTTCTTGTCCTCTGTTACTCCTAAATGGGCTGCGGGGGGGGGGGGGGGGGCTGGCAGGCAGAAGCCCAGGTGGAGTTCAGCGTCCTTCTCTTCTTCCCCAGTTCTTTTAAGTTGCTGAAGAGGAATGGGCTGGCAGGCAGGAGCCCAGGCGGAGTCCTCCACCTCCTCTTCACAACGACATCTCCTGTCCTCTGCTTTCTGAAAAAAACCACCACGCTCCTCCTTTGGCACACCCCCACACACACAACCACCATGCCACGCTGTTTTAAAAGTGAATCCCTCCTCGCACAAGCCACTGATCTGATTGTGTCCACATGAGGGTCTGGTTTACCAACAAGCAAATGGGACACAGGCTGAAATGCGTGCTCAGTGCTGTTTCCGGAGGAATAGTCCAACCTGCACAAAAGATAGTCCAACCCAGGCCAGATTAGTCAAGTGGGAATGCACTCAGAGAGGACCTTCTCTGCTCCGGCCCTAGTTTGGTCTAGTGGTTAAGGAACTGGACTCTTATCTGGGAATACTGGGTTCAATTCCACCTTCCTCCATGAAGCTGGCTGGGTGACCTTGGGCTAGTCACAGCTTTGTCAGCCACTTTGAGTCCCTTTAAATGGGTGAGAAAAGTGGGTTAAAAAACCAACTCTTCTCCTTCTTATTTCCATTGAACTATTGCTGCGAGGCTGCGTCCAGACTTGTTTATACTGTGCAGTGGAATGCACAGTTGTGATTGGGGTGTCACAAACAATGATCGATGCATCGTTGTAGCATCACGTTATCTGATCGCTACTGCCCACTTACCTTAATGATGATTTAACAACACTCGTTGTGCAGTATAAAGAAGATTCAAATTTTCCCACCAGTCGTGGCAGAACGGCAAGAAGAGACAAAGGAGAGCAGGAGGGGCAGCTCAGTTCTGATTGGTTGCCCCATCCCATGTGACCGCACACGCTTACTCAGCTCTTGCAGCTTCTGAGGAGGAAGCTACAGAGCTGCTTTTTAGCTGGGACGGCTGCTTGTTGCTGCGCAGCAGGTAAGCTGCACTTTTCCCTTTAACTGTGGATTTATTCCACAGGTGTGGAGGCAGCCTTACTCTTTCATCCTTCCACTCCAAATTACCAAAGTAAGTCTTAATTTGCCTTCCATTGATACTTGTTTGATGTTAACTCCTTATTTGGTCAAAGCCTTGTGCCTATGTCATTGGGATCCCCTTCTGCTTGTATTTTTGTACCCTTTACAGTGCTCCATGCCCTGCCCACCTAATTTGCCATCTTTCTTATTTTTGCTGCTGTTTCTTAATAAAATTATTCTTTGTTTTAGAAGAAACTGTGTCTGAAGCTTATCTTGTTTACTACTCACTTTATTTTAATGGAAGCACATGCCAATTTATCTTTTTAAAGTGATTAGTGCTATCAATCTCAGTTTCAATTTGTCTCTGTATCAGACTAATTCCCCCACTTAACATGTGCAGAGAGGACATCCAATACGGAACTCTGCTATATTTGGATCATCCAAGCACTGATTCTGTTTCTGTTGCAAGAATCAGATCCAAGCAAAAGGCTGCTCAGGAAAAGAAGTCTAATTGGTGGGTGATGTCGGCAATGGGGCTGTCAAGGGTTGGGGCCCATCGGGCTACTGTGGGATGGGGTGTGCATCGTGGCCACTTGGAGGTGGACAGGAGCATAGCCCCATGCTCATGTGCTTGCACACCATCTCCAGCAGTGCTGCCTCTAGCACACTACCCACAAAGCTTTGGTGCAGGGAAGAGCAAGCCTGAGAAGGGCATGTATCTTTAGTCTCTACCCTGCCTTCACAGCAGCACAGAAGGGGTCCTTACCTGGATCCTGGCCCATCCAGGATATGCAGCCTTTCTTCCATCTCCCTGTGGCTTCTGGTCTTGTGGAGGGCAGCCTGCATGCTCTGGGACTTGGAGGCAAAGGAGGTGACATGAGTTGGCTGGCTTGGTGTGCCCTCAGCCACCTACTGCCAGCTACAATGTGGCTGCCCTTTGATAAATCTGAAGTAGTGTGTCAAAATGTGGATTGAGGGCTTTTTAGGGCTCAGTAGTCAGCCTTTACCATACTAAGCCTTGTTCCCCTAGAGCAATGGTTCTCAACCTGGGGGTCGGGACCCCTTTGGGGGTCGAACTACCCTTTCAGGGGGGTCGCGATGAGTCTCCCACCGCCCTTCCCTCCCACCTCCCAGCTGCTCCACCCCCATGGTTGGGGGTCTCCACAACATGAGGAACTCCATTAAGGGGTCGCGGCATTAGGAAGGTTGAGAACCGCTGCCCTAGAGACTGTTGTATGATTATGTTCAGAGCTGGCTGCTGTGTGGATGGGGTATTGTTTAGACAAAATACCTTCAAGAACGTCTTCAATATCAGTAAAATGGCATATAATAGCAACTAAGAGAAAATGCCACCCTGTGAATACTAAAGCAGCTTCTGTAAGGCTACAGCATTCTCCGGTGATATGTACTGTGCTGCCATCTTGTGTTGCATTTATTAAGCTGCAGAAAGAAGCACACTGAGAGAAGTCCTGATTCAGGCTATGGGACGACCTACCTGACAGTGGATTTTGTGGCCTTCAGAGCTGAAATACTTGCTTTGGCTGTTGAAGCTGGAAATGTGCTGTTCACATGCTCCTTTCCCCCCCTCCTCACAGCAGTGATAACATCCAAGTCAGAGCAGGGACTATTTTCAAAGATGTGGGAAGAGTCCTCAGTAGGGGAGTGCATGAATGGAATTATCAACATTTGATTTGTAGTGAATCGAATATTCGAAAATCCAAATTTGTACGAATAAAGAAAAATGAATGTCTGGACATTCAAACCTATACGAATACATTTGTATCTATTCATTTGGCTATTCGAAATGTATCCAACGATACGAATCGCGTATGCATCCGTACTCGTCTGTATGCATCCCGTACGCTTCCCATATGCATCCCGTTTTCATCCCGCATGTATCTATATGGATGCGTACAGGTACACACAAGATGAGTACAGATATGTATGTGATGTGTACATATCCATACACATACAAATGTCCAAATTATTCATATGAATAACTCAAAATATATAAATACTAAAGTACAAACATCTAGACATTCAATTTGAATACAAATGTTTGAATTCTTCTAAATATTTTGAATATTTGTGCACACCACTAGTCCTCAGAAGTTACCCATTTCCTGCATCCATGGAAATAGAACCTTGTATACACAGCTTTGAGGAAAGTTGCACCAGTTCAGCATGCACATTGGCAATGGCAGAATTGTGGAAAACACTGTGAGAATGTTTCTCCCACTCTGGTGGGGAAAAAGCTTCTGAGGGCCTGTCCCCAAGCAATTTAAAGTCTGCTAAAAATCTTCTTTTGCCTCTGAACGCCCCCATGCCAGGGTTTTTAACGAGCTTCCAGCGCTACAAAAACAGGAAAACCCATGACAAAATACGTGCCTTTTAAAGAAGAGAAAAATCCGCGACAAAAAAAGTGCACTTTAAAGAAGAGTTCCAGCACTCTTTTTGGAAGTCGTGGGTTTTCCTCGCAATATTTACCTTGGGGACACTCTGTGGCAAAAGGGGCGGGGATTGCTGCCTGCACACACACAGCCATAAAACATTCACACATCTCCCAGAAGTGCAGCAGCTTCCCTTCCTTTCCCTTTGTACAGGTCAGAACTTTCAAAGAGCCAGAATTGCTCAGAATTGCAACATTGTTAGCAGGTGTGAAGTGGGTGATCTTTGAAAGTGTTAAGAGTAAATGAGCGCACGATCGTGCAGCCGATGGCTGCAGCTGCTGCCTTTGCCAGCACGGGAAGCCATTTTGAACAGAGAACAGAGTGAAAGTAAGTGCTGAGAGTGAATGAGCGAGTGATCACTCCCTTTGCTGGCACGGGAAGCCATTTCGGGGGATGGAGTTCTGGCTATTTTTCCTTTGAACAAGAGAGAGGGCGGGGAGAAAAAGATGCGGGGAAAGAAAACACGCTTCTGTGGGCACGGAAGGTGCATTTTGAACGCGTGTTTTGCTGAGCCTCATGCTGACGCTTATTCCGGAAGTGTAGGGCACTTTTGAAGTCCGCTTGAATACAGTGACAGTAGAGGGAGACTAGAGAGGCAAATAAGTCTTTTGAGGACTCATAATAGGGGACAGTACTTTTCACCCGTCGATGGTGGAATGTCGGTTTAATGTGTGCAGGATTGTATGGTCTCTCTCTACACCCTTCAAGCTCCCCCATGATGCCATTACATTGGTGTCGCAATGCTACGTTTTTCAAGCAAGCACGTTCCAATGATATATGTTTTACAAAAATTACCCTCCACGTCTCTTTTTTAAAAAACTCTCCAGTGAATGAATTGAACCTTAATGCTAACTATAATTAGAGGTGACATTTTTATTCGCGATGCCATTTCTTTAAATAATATTATTCTTTGGATTGTACTATTTGTGTAAGATAATTACAGTATTTATTTCACTAGACCCAAAATAGAAATTTAAAACATAAAGAATTACTGTTGTTTTTCTTTTTCTTTTTTTTTTTAAAGTTAGTTGCTGCTTGGCAACTTATTGCACAGAAATGAAAAAGAGAGAATAATTTAGATATGCAGTTATGAGAACCTCCATGCTGGAACTTCGTGTTTATAGAAAAATGGTCTAAAAATAAACAAGAAGGAAAGAGGGAAAAGTTACCAGGATAGTGTGGGAATATTATAGATTGCATGTTCAGACTACGCACAATAAGTACTTACAACAAAGACACATGGCTGTTTGTGAAAAGATATTCGTTTTTGACACAGTTTTCTTAGATGATTGTTTACGTATTAACTGATACAGAAATAAGGTAAATATTTATTTCTTTTTTTCATTTCTTACACAGAACATAAACATTAAAAGCCTGAAGAGAAAAAAAGTCCTTTACTTCTTATTTGAATGAAAGATACTGCATAAAAAGGGCTTTCTGGCAGTTAAATGAATCCCTTTAATGTTGATAAGGAATTGTGTGGGCGGTCAACACACCCTTCCCTAAAAATGATACCCAGTGTAGTTTGTTCTCATTTTAAAACACCAGGTTGAACTAGGATAAGGTGTTTCTTCTGCTCCAACAAAAGAGGTAGCCAAGATCCAGAGAAGAAAGGTGCAGGAAGTTGTATATAGCCTCTGCCAGTAGCAGGGGTGCAGCTACCACTAGGCAAGACTGCCTTTTTATTGGTGGCCAAATAAAGAGGGCTCAGTCAGCTGGTCAGCTGGCCCAGCTGCTGAGCTTGCTGTTTGATTTTATGGCCAGGGATCCTATGTCATTCTAGCTACCCTCTTGAGCAGTGCAGATCCATTCTGCAATAAGCCTTCTTAGGCCAGAAAAGCACCCCATGTTTTGGAGACCCAAACTCTGATGTGCAGTTTTATTTATTTATTTTGGTAAGGAGGCAGGAGTTACCTGCTACCCCTTCTTCCTGGGAGATGCTGAGCACTGAACCAGGGACTCTTTGCACATGCTGAGTGGACAGCTGATCTGTCTGAGCTCCCATGTTTGTATGAAAAGACGCTTATATAAACATCGCTTATGTCCTGGGGCCTTTCTGCTTCCTGACCATGGGATGGGAATAGTGCATCCTCACTGGCATGCACTAGTATTTGCACTTGCAAATGCTAGTACACGTCAAACCATCCATGCACCTGGAGACTCACCTGGATCTGGATGTGTGTCTGGGTGCCACAGTCTTCTCTGCGGAACACGTCACGACAGAACTGCATTTCTGTTCATCTGAGGTGCCAGTGAGCTTGTGCGGCACCTCAGATGACCCTTGGTGGACAGGAAAGGTATGCAAATGGATGCTTGTGGTGCACAATTTTGTGCACCACTGCTAGTAGCCACTGGGGTAGCTTCTGGTATAGTAGGAGATGTTTCTGATGGTGAAACACCTATTGCAAGTGCAGATGGTGCTTCTCAGAAGCTACCCTAGCAGGCCAAGTGTGAAGTGGCCTCAGTTCACAGACCTACCAGCTGCACAGTCAGCTAACTTTTTGTGTGTGGAGTTCCTCCCTCCATTACCTCATGAGCCAAGATGTCCTCTCAATCTCCGATAATCCAGTAATGACAGAACAGCAGCGGGGCTGTTGTTTTGGCCTTCAGGACACACTTGTTGCCATTTTGACTTCTTGTATAGGGTGATACATGTTATTGAATTCCAGCCCATCAGTTGTACTACATGTTCAAATATCAGCTCTGTTGCCAATAAAATAAGCTTTGACAGCCACCTTCCCCCCTTTTTAGGAGAACTAGGACAATAGTTTCTGCTTTCCTTCCAAAACAGATTATCATGTTCCAATAACATGTTCAAAAATATCCCCAGTGACACTGTGCTTTGACCTTGTATTTTGATATTTGTATTTTATTGTCATTTATTTTTGTCTTTATCTTTCTGTATTCTTTATTTGATTTTTCTTGTAGACTTCCCTCTGGCTATGGCAACAGAGAGATATGAAAATCCAATAAATAATAGGACACCAATTTATATTCAATGTACATAGCAAGAACAGGATTGGCCTCTGATTGGAAATCATTAGAAAGGTAATAAGTAAGTGAGTGAGTGAGTGAGTGAGTGAGTGAGTGAGTGAGTGAGTGAGTGAGTGAGTGAGTGAGTGAGTAAGCAAGCAAGCAATAACGTATTTAGATATTTAATAAGTCATCCTATTTTTATATTTTTAGTAAAATATCACCCTATTACCAAGGTCTTAGGATGGTGAATAACAATAAGGAACATAAATCATTGAGGGAAATGAAGCCCTTTTAAATGAAACAAAATAAAATAACCAAGCACTGGAGGGAAGGTGGGGAAAAAACCTATGAAGAGCCAATTAAGACTCTGCCATCTTGTGCGTTCCAGTTTCAGAGCGCTGTAACTATTTACAAATGAATCCTTTCATTGCCTTTCCTGTATATCTCTGGCTCTATTCTTTTCAAGAACTTTGGGTTCATGTATATAACAGTGAATGCCATGAAACGCAGTGGACTTCTTTTCCAGTAAATAAGCATTTGGTTTCATGGCAGAGTTGCCGTGCATTTTGACATAGCCTTCCATTTTTTTAAAGGACTCCTTGTGGTACCATTCTGATCAAAGGACCAGAAGAAACCTGGTTCTTCTACAGACACATGTGGCAGTAAAACCTAAGCAAAATGATAGCCTTAGTTTCCCTTTGCTTTTTTATATTTGAAGTTTTCTTTTTGCAAGAGGTTAGGTCTGTTGGGTAGTTTATGCTAGCCTTTGCTTTGGTATTGTATCTCCAGAATCTGCCACTAGGTGGCACCATTTTCTTGCCTTGCCGTTTCTATTTCTCTTGCCTTCATTGGCTGAATTTTAGCAATGAGGCATTTACTGGGAGAAAACAAATACTGGTTTACTGGAAGGCCAGGAGAGAGAAGGAAACTGTTATGTGTTTGCAAAGCATTTGTCAAAAGAGCGGCGGCTGGGGGGGGGGGCTTAAAAAAGCATAAATGTAACTGTAGGCGAGTCGGTACCAAGAGGCGCTCTGATGAAAGTCAAGGGAAAAAGAAAAGAAGACAGGTGGAATCTAATTTGTTGCATGAAGATAAAATTCCAGCATTTAAATGATAAGTTAACATGCTGTCATTCTGCCTATCACTGTATGGAAACACTGCTGTCTTTTCAAGAACATGCACTTCTTGTGTCCCTCCTTTGGAGCTGTGGCAGAAGCACATTTTTCAACTTTTCAAAGGCAAGGGATTAGCAGTGCAAAGCACGGAGGTTAGGATCAGAGTTAAGCCCACTTCAGTAGCCATTGGGGATGTGTAGAAACGGGGTGGTTTTTTTTTTTTGTATTTTATCTGTATCGAATTGAATGCAAGAAAATTCATATTTGTTTGAATAGATCCTACTTGAATGTGGTGGGCTTCGTATTTGAATGTTCAATCCCATACGAATGCTATACAAATGCATACAAATAGCATATGAATCCCATACAAAGCTTCAAACAAATGTATCAAAACATTTGATTAGAATTCGAATGGCTGAATTCATATGAATTTGTATGAATTTTGAATGTTATGAGTATTAGTGCACATTCCTAGTGACCATAACTCAGTGGCAAGTGGTTGGTCATAGGTTCGATTCCTCACATTTCCGCAGGATACAAGGGGAGTCCACTTCTGTATCTTTGCCAAGAAAACTGAGGCCAATTCGCACTTGGCCCTGTAGTTTGCAATAGCTTAACATCTGGCCAGCTGCATCTGTACTTGCAGGAGGCATTTACAGCTTAGAAACGCCCCGCATGTAAACTAACCTTACCTGGAAGCTTACCTATAGTGTCCAGCCAGTAACCATTCGCACCATTTCTGGTGAGAGGGGTCACTTGTCTGAGGTACTGTGCAAATGTACTGACACCTCAGGTAACCCCAAACACAACTGACCATGCGCATTGTGTCACCATAGCCATAGTGACAGTGATAGCGAATGTGCCATTACACTGGAGGCCACGAAAAAGACACCTGTCAGCAATTGGACACATGCCTGGATCAAGGTAGGCTTCCAGATGTGTGGGGGCTGTGGCTGATGTGTACTATCATTCCCACATGTGCAAATTAGTACATGTTAGTCTGTTATGCACTTTCCCCATCCAACAAATGGGAAGCTAAGTGTAGAAACACCTCAGGAGTAGAGCTTAATGTGAGGATGTTTCTACTTTTAAGGACCTCGGAGTGAGCTCAGTTCAGCTCACTTCCAGGCAGTTGGAGCTTTGCCTGAAGAAACAGGATTATAGCTAAGGATGCAGTTCTGTAACCAATACAAAGCAAACTGAAGGGTCACAGGAAGTGGTATAAGTGCTACTTTATGGATAGAGAGTTGGAGACCCCCTGGTAAAATACCATTAATATCACTGGGGATGTTGCAGGATTAGATACCCAACCAGCTGTGTCCCCGTTAGTAGTAAAAAAAAAAGACACTGGGTATTAGAGGAGGAACTTGGTCCCTTTCTGCACTGGGCCTTATTCCAGATTATTTATTTATTTACTAATTTCTATTTCTATCCCGCCCCATACCCGAAGGTCTCTGGGCAGGTAACAACGGATCAGACAACATATTTAAAAGCATATTAAAAATAAAATGCAGATTAAAACATATTAAAAGCACGATACAAATTAAAACAAGGAACACAGTTAAAAGCTCTGATATAAGCTTATATATATAAGATTATATATCAGAACAGGGACCCACCATCCACATGGTAGTACAACCCTGCCATAGACTGCACTAGCAGAAAGATCAGAGGTCCCTATTCCAGGATATAATTTGGAATAAGGCCCAGTGCAGAAAGGGCCTTGGACTGCTTTCATGCCTAAGTTTTAATTCAGCTTCTATCAGCATTTTTTCAGAAGTTCACCTTTGGGTTAGATAACATGAAAAGAAAATGACTATTCACACTGCTGTGAATGACCTTCCATTCTGAAACTGGACTGAAGGTGGATCAAAAACTTAGGTGTGAACTCACCCTTGAAATATGTGTGTGTGTTTCGATCCATGGAATCTCCTTTCACACTGTATATCAGATCCTGAATTGATGCCAGTTCCTCTTGTATTTCCTTCCTTTGGATCAACGGGTGGCAAAATAATAAATGGAGAGAAGAAGAGATGTCCAGCTTCTCCTGGCTTCTGCACCCAGGTAGAAATTCTGTGTGGAAACACCCTCAGAGATAGGAACACAAGTACCACATGCAAGCCGTGCAAGCCAGTTGCTTCACTTGTTGTGCTGGTTAAAAAAAATCTGTGTTTTTAACTCGCAATAAAGAGTCCCCATGTGGTTTGGGGGAGCCCACATCTTTTTCTCCGCCCCCCACTCGCTGGAGCGATGACAGGCGCCCTTCAGCTGCCATCCAGCTCCCTGCATTCACGTAACGCAGCTGTTTTAGTGCATAAGCAAAGCAGCGATCTGCCCCTTTCTTTCACAGCGGAGGCTGCATTATTGGGGGGGGAGAGATTCCTTCCCTTCCTTTCTCTTGATTTTGTCCTTCATGGGTTTTCTCTTCTGTCCCCCCCCCAAATAAGCTTCACTCTTGTGTTCATCTGTCTCTTCGCCTTCCTTCCCTTCCTCTTTCCCCCTGCCCCTTGCCAGTTGCACTAGTGCATGCGTGTGTCTTCACCTCTCTTCACTTTCTCTTGGCTTTCCCTTTCCATGCAGGGCAAATGACAGCCTCCTAATGTTACGCCTGTAAGTGTCTCCATGCTCCCAGGAGAATCCGTGGTTGCCCTCTAAAGTCTCATGTAGTACTGTTTGAAACGGTGGAAGGGGGGGGGGTTCTGCCATGGATTTTCCTCCTTTACACCTAATGCAGCCCAGAGTAAACCTGTGCATGGAGACGCTCTGGGTGTTTCCGCACAGGCCCTTTAACACCCATTAAGCACGGATCCGAAAGTGCGCCTCCGCACACGGGCTGCTGTTTAGGACACTTCCAGCGAGGCGTGTCTGCACAGCGAGCCCGTTTCTAATCCAGATTTCGGCAGCAAAACCGCTTTGGTTCTGCCACGTCCGCATTAGAAGGGGCAATTAAGCACACTTCCGGTAGGTGCGTCCGCACCTATCTGTGCTTAATCCGTGTTTAATGGGTGTTTCTTGCACACCATATTTTTAGTGGTCTTGTGCTCTGAATCTGCATCCATTCTGGATGCGGCCACACAGCACAAGTGTGCCAGAAACGACCCACCCTCAGCTCGCCATGATTGGCTCCCCGGAGCCAATCATGGCGAGCCGGGGGGCTCCTACCTTTAGGCTTGCCCTCGCCCCAGAAGCAGCAGATCGCCGCTTCTGGAGCCAGGGCGAGCTTCCCTAAAGCCCGCCCTAGCCCACCCTTGGGGGAGCGCGGCGGATCCCCTCCTTACCTGGACGCTGTCGCCCCGAAACTGAAAGCAGGCGCGCCTGACGCAGTGCGCCTGCATCCTGCACGCTGTCTGATTGGCCGGCGCGCAAGTCCTGGCAGCGTGCCTGCGCCGAGCGCTCCTGAGGGCAGGGGTTGCCGGTTCTGGGGTGAGGGCGAGCCGCGGCAGAGAGGTCCCAATCGCGAGCCAATCGCGGCGGGCCGGGGAGGGCCTTCCGATCCAGTTCGGAGACGGGTCCCACACATCCGCACAGCATCCGTCTCCAATCTGGATCAGCGCCGCGTGTGCGGAGGCAGGGGCGCGGTGTAGATCCAGATCTCTTAGATCCAGATCTACCCCGCAAAACCGGATCTGCCGTGCACACGGAGCTATTAAAACCAGTTCCCCGGGGAGCCGGTTTTAATAAATCCGGGTGCCGGAGATCCAGTTTTTTTAGCCCCTGTGCGGAAGCACCCTCTGAGGCAAAACAAGCTTAAATCCGAAGTATTTTCAGCATGTAGACGTGCCCTAAGGTGCTTTTAACCTGCTTTTCTTTTTGCTATGTGCTGTTCCTTTCTTCTCCTTGGCAATGTATATTATTACAGTGGGAAGTTGGATACTTTATAGCATGACCTTAGGCATGAATGCTCAGAACTCTCTTTCTTCTTGAGCTCAGAGATGTAGAACTGCCCTTAATTCACTTTTTCCTAGCTGTCATCCCTATATTTTATCCATTCAAACTGCTGCTACTATGGCTTTCTGTAATAAGATCAGAACTAGAAAAGTCCCTCAGTTTTTTTCCCCTCAGAGTTTATTCTGAATGTCAACTTGCTAGTTAGTGATAAGGCTTTTGCTTACAAACCTTTGTACAGAAAGATGTGGAAATCAGTCATTTATAATTTTACTTGATACCCATTCTTCAAATTACTATAATTTAATTTGTGCTTCAGTGAGTCAGTTAACTTTTTTTGTGTGTGTCCTAAATCCTCACAGAAGATCTACTGATTTGAAAAACACACAGTAGACATAAATCTATGCCCCAAAATAGAATGAGTAAAACTCAGGTTCCCCGTGAAACAACAGAAGGAATCAGTATATTTGAAACAGAAGCTTTGAAAGCAAACCTTAATAAATCATATCTTAAAATCAAAAGGGATAAGGCACAATGATTTGTCTTGTCTCCTAAATGAAGGCAAAGATACTCCCCTTTGCTCTTGAGGAGATAAAGTCTCTGCTTCTAATATATCCTGATGTATTTATGGGCAGATAAACGGGAAACCAAAAGTTAGTACTGGAAGCCTTCAAAACAGCTACAATGTAGAAATATTTAACATTAAATAGTTTAATGCTTGAGTAATTGGGAAGAATGTTTGGATAAACAGAGGGCACCAACTGGCCCACACAGCAAATGATGCCCGGCTAAGGGTCTTGTATGTGCCATAAATTATGATGACTTTTAATTAACGGTACGGCCACTTGGATTTAAATGCACCTGGCTCACTGCTTCTAGAGTTGAAAGAAATCTTTCAACTTGTTGTTAAATTGGTCATAATATAGGAAGGGGAGGGGTCAGGATCAAATGGAATTATTGTATTTCCTCCTTGCTGATGGAAACCAGCTCTTGTTCCCATTAGGTTTTATCATTCTTACCCACAGAATCATAAAGAGGACCCCCTTCGTTAATGCTGTGAAGAGTTCATTATCAGCAAAAGATGGACAGTGTAATTCGTTTGAAATGCAATTTCCACTGGTTTGGACAACATGGGGTTTCATGTTCTATTTCACTATTCTATACTGTATCAGAATAAAATAGATGAAAATCATTTCAGACTCTCTTGGAGTGAATAGGGATGGGCACAAATGGTTTTTTTTTGGCATTCGATTGGTAAAGAATAGCATGTTAGAAAATCTGAATTCATTTGAATAGATCGCCTTCAAACGTGGTAGGATTCTATTCGATAAAAATGTATTTGTATGAATTTGTATGAATATCTGATACGAATGCATACGGATCCTGGATAAAGATTCTGGATATGTATCCTATATGAATGCATACATATTGGAAACGTATCCTATACAAATGCATACATAACGACACATAAAAGATACGTATCTCCAGTTTAATGAATGTATGAACTATTCATACAAATGTTCTGAAATGTTTGTATTGATACAAATGTTAATGAATGAATGTTGTGGACGAATGTCCAAATTTGTCCAAATTAATAAAAATAACAAATGTTATGAATATTCAAGCATATCCCTAATAGTGAACAACATGCTACCTTTTTGGTAGATGTATAAAGACATTCAGTGCTATATATTAAGCAAAGCAAGAAATGGCTGAGTGAAAAAAAAATCCTTAAAGATAAACAATTATATTTTGTATTTTATCGAGAATTTTTCTTGCCCTTAAACACCCATTAAGGACACATGTGGAAGCACGCATCCGCACAGCGGCACCTTTTTAAGCCGCTTTTAGGACAGAGCATCCGCACAGTAACACCCATTAAGCACACAGGTGGCAAACCGCGTCCGCACAGTGGCACCCATTAAGTACGGAATGGATAGACCGCGTCCACACAGCGGTACCCATTAAAGACAGATAGGGGCAGCCGCGTCCGCACCTATCTGTCTCTAATGTGTGCTTAATGGGTGTTAAAAAAACACCACATATAATGTGCCCTTAAAGGGTGTTTTGCTGTGAAAACGTATCCGTTCAGGATGGGTCTGTACCCACCTCAAATCCAGATCTAAGTCGTCCTTCCGCTGCGTGTGTGGAAGGACGAGGGGGGGGGGTAGATCTGTATCTATTAGATACGGATCTACCGCTGTAAATCTGGATCTACCCTGCAAAACCTGGTTTATTAAATCCAGATGAGATAGATCCGGATTTATTCAGGTAAGTGTGGAAGCACACTATTTCTTTTGCTAAACACTCTTCTGGACATTAGTGATACCTATTTATTTGTTTTTTTAAACCCCATTTTATTCGATTCTCAAGATTTGTTACAAGTACTGAGAGGTTTGGGGAGGAGCACCCTTCAGGAAGTCCTTGCAATGATCTTTTTTAGAAAAAAAATTGAAGAAATATTTATTTTGAAAGGATTTAAAGGATCACTCTCCTTTTGCCACTGTTTTTATTTGTATATAATGTTTTACACTATAGATTCTTATTGTATATTATTATACTATATATCATTGTCCAAGCCTTCCTTTGTTTTTGAAACATGAAATACATTCATAATAACGAATACAAAAAAATCTACCATTAAAAACAAAACAGCATTTCAAAGGATTAACAACTAGATAAAGAGTCTGAAATTGTGTTCTACTGCCAGGGGTGGCTACTGAAAGCAGGCACAGACGTTGGCCAGTAGACGAGACCAGAGGCCTATTCACACTTGGGCCTTTGGTATGCAGTTAGGACAGTATCTGTACCAGAGCTGTCTTAATTGCATAGCAGAGGCCTAAGGGTGTTTCCGTATTTGCCACTGAAAAGCAGATCTAAATAGATATGCTTTTTGGCGAACTGTCCTCCCAAAGATCCGTCACTATTTGTGATGGATCTGCACATCCGCACACGCATGGGGAGGACGGATTCCGGAGGACATATTGGAGTAGGTGCTGTGCAGACGCACTAGCACCCATTCCAGTTGTCCTCCCGCTCTCGTGCTGGTGACGCTGCCCCCGGAGCCGCGGGACTGGAGCATAGAGCTGCCAGTCACAGCGTGTTCGGCGGTGACTGGTGCACGAGGGAAGGGCTTTGGAAGCAGGCAGTCCTGTTTCCGCCCTTCCAAACATGGCAGCCACCAGAATCCATCTCTTCCCCTGGCCATGTGCGGAAGTGTTTTCAGGTCTTACATTTAATCCGGATTTTGGCATCCTGCTTCTGCACACATCCAGGGGAAAGTGACGGATGTAAGACCTGGTTTTTCAGGTCTTACATTTAATCCGGATTACGGCATCCTGCTTCTGCACACATCCAGGGGAAAGTGATGGATGTAAGACCTGGTTTTTCAGGTCTTACATTTAATCCAGATTTCGGCGGCGAAAATGGTTTAAAAAACCAGTCTTGCACGCCAAAATGCGGACACGGACTCTAAAATCTGGTCTACAGTGTGGATGCATCACAAGGTATAAGTGTTTTAAATCTTACCTAAGGGGTGTGTGTGTTAATCTGGTTTCCACAGTCAATGCGGAAACACCCTTAATGTCAATAGGCCTTATGGCCTAGTCTAGGCATCTGCCTTCTGTGGGATAGAAGGGGCATTACTTTCATCACACTTCATCCATATTGGACAAAGCGTGACTGGGTTAGAGTACCCAAACTGGCATCATAGTCCAATACAGCTGTAAACTTCAACACTGAGTCAGTATACTGGACCATGGAAGCATGTGGACTACACACTACTGTGGTCCACTATACTATAGCAGAGTCTTTTAACAGCACTCTAGGAAGCCCCAAAAGAGCCAGGCCAGAATTTCCAAACACTGGGCTCTCTAGAAGCAGCAGCAGGGCTGGAGCAGAATGGGCCATCCAAATCTCTGTTCTGCTCCAAGGGCAACTTGACCCCGCTTGGGATGAGTTGCTTGTTTTGGAACTGTGGCTCATGGCAGCAAAAATCCCCACTGGAATCAAGCATGGGGGCTAGGATTGTGAGTGGAAGTTCACTGCAGCTCCGGGTTCCTAGTAGCACTTTGGGGCACAATTTTGGCCCTTAAGTCATCTCTTCCTCCCTTCCCTCAGTGGATCTACATAAAGGAGAGGAGGCAACCCCGGCAGTGAGAATGATCCAGGTGTAGCTTCACCTAACGTACTGATGAAACCACTTTTGTGGTGGGTTGCAGAGGCCTGGGGGCTGAAGTCAGTCGAAAAAATAGACGCCCCAACCCTTGCCCATTCTTAGGGCTGCTTAAAAAACTTTCTTCAGGGTGGACTGATGTCATAAATCTGAAATCACAGAGCGTGAAAAGGAATTGCAGCTTTAAAAGTTTTGCTTTGGTGTTTCTCAAGGTATTCTTAACCAGTTTAAGGTTGGATCCACATGCATTACACAAAAAAGCATGATGCAGTTAGTTAGAGGATTGGAAGTTCATTTTCTTCCACTTAGGTTAGAGGTGGGATGAGAAGATTAGCAAGAGGCAGTTACTGAGCTACTTTTGTTCACTGCAGACCATGATCCTTACTTTCTTATGCTTTGTCACAGAGAATGTTCATGAAGTCCTCTGTATGTATAGAACATGATTCTTGGCAAATGGTGAGAATGGTGGCACAGCTATCAAGATGCCCACAGAATTCTGGATATGGGCATGAAATCTGAAAGCAAAGGACTAGTTGGATTTCACTGATCTATCTCTGTGAAAAGGAGCAGGCTTCCTAAAACCCAAGCTCAGCAACACTCTGGGCCCACACAAAGCCCTGGGCTGTGGTCACACCTAAGGTTTAATCTGGTTTCAGGCCACTTTCAGAGCGAGAGACCCCAACAGCGAAATTACCCATCAATAATTTTCTTTCCCCATTATCTATCCCAAAGGTGAATTTTCTGAGTGATTTAACACTGAAAGAAAACCGCTTGTCATTTTTGTGATATATTCTCTCACTCTGAAAGTGGACTGAAGCTGGATTAAATGCGACCACAGCCCTGATGGTGCAGATCTGAGTCCATCTTCAGCTGCATTTGGATTCTGGGAATCATAAAAGTGAATATGGAGGATGTCAAGGGAGGCTGAAATTTCCTCTCCTGTTTTTTTTTTTTTTTAAACCACCGAGAAGAGACCTGCAGCACTTCAGCATTTAAAGAGAGCAATAAAACCAGAGGGGGAATTATATCTCCTTGCATCTCTCCCTGCCTCCAATCTTCGTTTTGTACATAAAGCTCTTGCTACGATCCCCTTGCTCGGTGGTAAGAGAAGTGAAATATTACAATAGCCCGATGCTCAGACTGGGATTGAGGAAGCATTAGAGGGGGAGTGACTGGGCATTTAAATTATTTCCCCCTCTATTTCATTCCTCCTTTTAAGCACTGCATTGATTTTCTTGGAGGTTTCAAAAAACATGAGAAAATTCCAGATGCCTTTCTTTGGCATTGTTTCAGAGTGAAAGTAAAAGGCTTTGAAAAAAAGCCTTCTTTCCAGACCTTCAAGGTTGGTTGCAGCATGCAGCAGAGTACAGTCCATGCGTGATGCTTTATCCCATTTTTCTTTCTTGGTCACTTCGCAGCTTTAGTCTTGATGGTAGGTGAGGATCATCAGACACAGGAAATGACCCCATTGCCTATAGCCTGTGTTTGATGAAGCTGCTGAGGAGACAGGTAGGTCTCTTCAAATGGCAGTGGTGGTGGCATGCTGGTGGGAGAGCTGCTAAGGAGCAGAAGAAAGAGCTCTTGGAATGTTCTCTTTCAATAATTCTTGAGCTGTAAAGGGGTACCTGTTGTGAGCCAGTTTGGTCTAGTGGTTAGGGAGCCGGACTCTTACTGTATCTGGGAATACCAGGTTCGATTCCACCCTCCCCCATGAAGCCAGCTGAGTGACCTTGGGCTAGTCTCGGCTCTCTTCTGAGCTCTCACAGCCTCACCTACATCACAGGGTGTCTGTTGTGGGTAGAAGAATAGAAAGCTTTGTCAGCTGCTTTGCATCCCCTTAAATGGGTGAGAAAAGCAGGGCAGAAAAGCCAAATCTTCTTCTTCCTAGTTGGATAAGAAAAGGTCCCTGTGGATGCTGCATCCATTCTATGCACTGAATGTGTCATGAGGGGGCTAAGGCTGTGCAGTCTCTCTTCTTATGGCATATTTATGGTGCCATAAAGACACTGTGCAGACTCTTCATATATACTAGTGGTGACTTAGGAAACTCTTCTGGGAGGCCTTTGTGTGTACATGCATGCATGCATGTATGTGTGTCAGTGGGTGCGTTCCCATAAAAGTTTAAGTTTAAGTGTGCCTGTGCATTCTGCTAAGCTCCAGCTAGAAGCCTCCTTTTGACCTTCCTGATCTATGCCTTGGTGTGCAACAGATTACATTCCAGCTCAAAAAGATCGAAGGGAGGCTCCTAATCAGCATCTCTTGCATCCTTCACTGCTCTCATACCACTAATCTTTGGGCAGCCTTGGATTTAATGTGCAATCCTAACTTCACTTTCCTGAAAGCAGGTATCATTGATGGGGCTTGTTTGTGAGCAGATAGGATTCTGATCGTACCAACTTCCTGAATATAATTTGCAAAGAAGGTGGGAAACTTTTGATCACAGAACTGAGATAGACTGGTAGAGATGGAGTGAATTTCTCTCTGGCTGTGGTCACACCTAAGGTTTAATCCAGCTTCAGTCCACCTTCAGAGCAAGAGAACACATCAGCCAAGTGACCGGTAATTTTCTTTCCATGTTATCTATCCCAAAGGTGAATTTTCTGAGTGATTTAACACTGAAAGAAAGCAGATTAAACCCTGAGTGTGACCAGAGAGTCCGTCATTTTCCTGCATGAATCATGATCCCTCCTCCCTACAGTATGTACCTGTATGATTTTTAATTGCAGAAATGAAAAGCAATCAGAGTGGAAATTTAGACTGGGAAAAGCTAGATTGTAGAAACCTCCCAGCTCTGGAAGCAATTATTCATGGATTTTAAAATCACCAGAGTGACATCTTTTTTCTTTTTTTTTTAAACCACCCTCTCATGCCCTTTGGATATTATCCCAGCTGAATGGAAACTACATAATCACGAGAAGCTCCCCTGTAGCTTGAAAAATGTTCTAATGATCAATCTGTGATGGTTGAGCATAACTCCTGAGGTCCCTCCTCCAGAACTGGAGCATACCCCATGCTGATTCAGTGAGAAAGATATTGCCAGTTTCTTCCACATGGCAGCCCTGGAATACATTCTCTCCTGTGTTTCCTCTTTGCTTTTCACATTCCTTAAACTGAAACTTTCTCCTTTGCCAGGGTTCATTGTCTTGTTTTAGTAGAAGGATGTAAGCCTTATTTTATAGAGGACAGGGCCTTGTTTCCAAGTTCCTTTTAATGCAAGGATGCTCATCTTATGATCCTTTTTCCTGCAGAAGCTCCTAGATCTGGATCTAAGTGCATTAAGGGCCTAGGTATTGCTAAGTGACAGCACATAACATTTCTTGCCATTAGCGAAAGTGACTGAAGCTGACGGCTTAGCTATGGAACTTCTGGAGGGTCATACATTGGGCAGATGTAGATGCCCATAATCACAGAATGGGAGGAGGGGGGAGCAGAACAAAAACCTAAAGGTGTTTTAAAAGTATTTTAAATAGTACCTTTTTTAAAAAATGGAATGATAAAAATCAAAACCAAACAGTAAACTCCCTGCTCCAGGTCAAAAAAATAAAAATAAAAATGTGGCTCTTTCATCACTTGGCCTTATTCTGGAATATATCTCAGGATAGGGACCTGCTATCTGCAGGCTAGGGCAGACTATGGAAGGCCCCAGGTGAGTCCTGTCATTGTCTGCATTAGCTTGTAGCTAGCAGACCACTATCCCGAGATATATTTCAGTATAAGGCCAAATGCAGAAAGGGCTCAGGTTAGGGAGATCTGAGGGACGGTTCCTATCAGAGCTTTATCTTTCTCCATTGCCTTCCATGGGTTTCTCCTGGGTTTAACCAGACTGAAATAGGTGCCTGGAAAATTCAGTCATGCAAGAACCCTATAAATAAAGCAAGCGAGTAAATAAAATTGGTAACATGGCAATTTTGTTTAGAAAGGGATCTAAATTTCTAGATTACTCCTTAAGAAACTGGCTGTGCAAGCAATTTATAACCTCAAGATGAACGTTTTGCAGATTTTTTTTCAAGCAAGAGCATGGTTTGTTGCCATGATGTGGAAGAAGTGGATCGGGGCATCATAACAATTGCTGTTTTGAATTCACCTTAGTTTGCATCACCTAGCTGATGGGGAACACAATCTGTCTTCCTAAAGTTTGTGTCAGAAGGAATGTGCCACTTCTTTCAAGCAAAACGAGAATGAAAACATTATCATTCACAAATATATATACACATATAAATCTGACACTTCTTTGAGTGCACACAGTTTAATGATCCATCCATGCAAAGATACCCAATCTACAAGAATTCTCCAGGGAGGGAGGAAACCTGCCAAGAAATGGGATGGCAGGAGAAATACAGGCTGCTAAACAGTGCCTATTTGTTAGGAAACCTGATAACAGCTGAATGGAATGAAGCCAGCAGAAATTATGAAGAAGAACCAGAGCAGAAGTTGTGTTTGAGTGTGTTTGAAGAATTTCTTCCTGATGATCCTAACAGAAATGGAGATGATGGTGCCATATGGACATTGGGGCAGAAGTTCAGGGTCCATTTGGACAAATGAGCTGAGCCCTCCAATCACAGCTGGGTTGGCTTAGAGCATTTTTAAGTCAGCGAAGTAATACATATTGCCATCCAAAAAGCTCCCTCAAGACAATTATGTCCACAGTCTAACATTACTTAACAGCATCACTGACCGGACAGCCTTACATTCTGTCTTGTTCCTTATCCTTTGAGGGCTGTCTTGGTAAGGAAATTGCGCTACCCACAGAGGTGCTAAGGAAGCATTATTGCTTGTCTGCTCAAAATTTATAGAGCATCGGTTGACTATAGGATCTTTTTCACCTCTTGGGGATGCAGTGAAGTTGAACTTGAGGGGACATTTCACTCTCTCCTAGAGATTCTCTTGTGGAAGGGAGACTGAAACAGGCATCGCTGGGTACACTATGCAGGCACACAAACTTATTGTGACCTCTGGAAAATTCTCTAATGGCTTTTCCAGAGCTAAAGGGCCAGCGTCAAAATCACACATTTCCCCCAACTCCCCAACCTGATTACCTTGTCTAGATCTATTATCTCTTGCTCACAGAGTGCACAGTGTTTTCAGTAATCATGACAGATGAAGCAATCTGATCTCTGAGCCCAGTGAAGAACGTCAAGACTAGAATCAGGATGATTAATTGGATCCACTATTTGATAGGGAGCCAATGACATGATTCATGGGCTGTGCTGATTAAGTGCATGTACTAGTGATGAGTGAACCTCCACATTTTTTGGATAACAATGAACTTGGAGGCATGTCCAAAGCATGGGCGGGAGGAGGGTGGCTTAGCAGTCCTGAGCTAGGAATCACACAAGAATGGGCTGAACGGTCTTGTTTGCAGAAACCAGACAGCTCATAAATACCAGTGGTATTTCAAGAATTTAAGCTGCATTGTTAGATGTGAGGACCCAGTCTATGGAGGCATAAACAGTAGCAGTTGCAGGACTGTGCAGAACTCCATGAAAGTTGTCCTCATTGGACATAATAGACATAACGTAGATACCCAGATAACAGGGTATGTGAAGAGGAAAGGGAGAATGTGGCTGCTGGGCATAGTTTAGCATTGACCAATTTGGACCTGCCACCTTGAGCCCCTTTCAGAAAAGTTCAGGCAATCTTTTTCCAAAATGGTGGGTATTTTGGAAGCTTACTTGAAATGCTCTATTAAAAACTCCAGTGTTGGCTGTTGTAACACGGTAAATTAAGAGTGTTTCCTATGGTATCTATTAGGAAGGGGCAGAATTCTTATCAATAAATGTTAACTATCCCGGTTGAGAACTGTGATTTGGACAATCTGCAAAGACCACCCACACCCATGTTCTGGGCCAAATGCATTGGCTACCAATTTGGTTCAAAGCGTTGCTTTTGACCTCAAAAGCCTTGCGTGACTTCGGACTTCAGTATCTCTTGGGATGTTTCCTCCCATATTAGTCTACCCAACCAATGATGTCTGGGTCAGCAGCATTTCCTTCCTTTGAGCAACCCTCCTGGTGTAAGAACAGTGGAGAAAAGGGCCTCTTTGTTGTTGCCTCCACAGCTTAAAGAAGGATCTTGTGAGAATCTCCTATCATCAAATTTTCTGGTTCGTGATGCTCCCTTGAAGCTCCCATGGTACCAGCAGATCCTCCTTGGACCCAGCTTGGACCAAAGAAGAATCTTCAAATGCTGCATTGGCTTCAAAGGAAACTCACTAACTGGCTTGCAGAAGAGGAAGGGATGTGCTGGCCGTGGCTTTAATATTTAATAGTTTTTGCAGACTGTTGGATGTAAAAACACCAACATGGCCTACACATCGACATTTTCAAAACAGTCAGGATTCCCTACTAGGGATGTGCTGAAATACAGTTCATTTTACAGTAAGAGGCCCAGGACTATCAGGTACCTTACCTGACCTCCTCAGCACTTTTACATGATTCATAAGGAGGCAAGTTGTATCCAAATGGTGTAAGAAAATCAGTCAGTCAGTCAGTCGCTTGCTCACTCGCTCGCTCACTCATTGCCATCACAGCCCCCTCTCATCTCTAATCCACCTTTTCTAACCTGGAACATTCATGAAAGAGAGAGGGACAGACTGGCCTGTGAATGATCTCACCTGCCAACCACCTCTAAGAAATCTTTGAATGGCCGCAGAGGGCCTTCCCCCCCCCCTTTTTGCTATGTGTGCATGTGGAGTTTTCTCCTTACTTGTTACAGTTGCTGGCTGTATGGTCCTGGTTGTACCACCACCTTCATTTGCAAAAGGAGTGGGCACCAGGGAGAGGGTGGGCACCAGTGCTGGCCCCTAGGCTATGGAATAGTCTCCCCCTAGTCAAGCACCTTCATGGTACACATTTAGGAAAGCAGTGAAGACATACCTCTTTGCCCCGGCCTTTGGTTAAAAGGGGTTACATGTTCTCTTCCCACTTTTCAGACACTGCTATTAATATATACTGTTACTTTTTAAATATATACATCTGGTTTCAAATGTTGTTACCCACATTTAAAGAGACCTCTGGGTATAGGTGGGATAAAAATCCAAATAAATAAAAATAAATTGGAGTCTAATGTGTGATTCTAGTTAAAGCTCCAGTGGTGGTTCTGACAATGCCTGACATACTTCCCCAGGATGTTGGCCACTGGATTTCACCAGAACCTCCCCTGATGGGGAAGCACTCAAGCTGAAACTAAATGTGGGTTTGTTTCTTGTCCAAGACTCAGATCTTCACCTCATGTTTAATCTGGAGCTTAGATGACTCCTGTCTAAGGATGGCCTAGTGAAGGTTTGCATTGTTGAGCAATACTAGGAGGTGGGAGGGGGAGCAAGAGGGAAGAAGAAAAACAATCTTCGGTCACTTCAAATATCTAAGATCAAAGTGGAGGGTAATTGGGTTGCAAGGCAGCAAGATTGTGCTAAGAACTCTCAAACCCAGCAGGATTTCCGATATCCCAGAATGATGTGAGAAGGTAGGTGCTTTGTAGCAGGAACTTGAAATGTCCTCAGTACCAGCTAGGTCTGAAAAATTTCACTCAGACGCGGAAAGCTTTACAAACCAACGTAGCAAGAAAATAATAAAATCCCCATGCATTCACTTTTGGGGACAGACTTCAGAATGATGAGTGAGCCTTCCTTATAGAACACAGGCTTCTGCCTATAATAGTTGGACCAGTGGTTATGATTCAATGAGGTGGTGGCGTCTCCATACACACTTGGCAGATCCTAAGACTTACGTGCTCCCACGAAACGCAGTGTTCCCTGGCCCTTTTCACTTTGGAAGGCAAAGAGTATTTTTCGGTCCAAAGGTTATTCATCCTATCCATGCCATTCCTATATTTATACATTGCCAGGAAACTGGAGAAAAATGACACAAGAAATCAAGTTCTGCAGTTCCCAATGACAATCAGGTTCAGTACCATAAAGTATGGTACAATACAAATAATATAAGTAATAAAATAATAATGCCTTGCTGTTATAATGACATCTTTTATGGTTTTCTTCCCATGACACTAAGGAGTTCTGACCAAAAGTCTGAAGGTGAAAAACCATCAATCTTCTTTAAGGGCTGGGTGTATTCTCTATGTTTGGAATTAGTTGTTGGAGAAGGATGTTATAAAACCATTTGGACCATGTCTGCAGGAACTGCAGCTGCCCTCTTTAGCAATATGATGCTGGACTTGTGAGTTTGCTGACATTTGAAACTTGTAGGAATCTATTGCTTCCAGTCTCCTCTGCTTGTATGTTAGTAATTCTCTTTTCAGAGGTCACCTTCATTACTATAGAAAAAGTGCGTCACCCAGAACAGCACATGGGATCTGTATAAAATTTGCATCAGCTAACACTAAAGCTGGTGCCAGCAGTGATTCTGAGCTGCAGACCACAGATGATGGCAGAGACAGTCTATTGACCACAGGAAGACAAAAACATGAAATCTACTTGCAAAACAAAGCAAAAAGTTGGGCGTGACATCTTGGCATTGATCATTTTTATAAGTGTCAAAAGTAGTAACACTGAATTTTTTTTAAAAAGCCTAGTGGTTAAGGAGCCGCCTTTTCTCTGGGATTACTGGGTTTGATTCTGCACTTCTACATGAAGGCAGCTGGGTGACCTTGGGCGAGTCACAGTTCTCTTCCGAGCTCTCACAGCACCAACCACCTCATAGGGAGTCTGTTGTGGGGAGAAGAATAGAAAGCTTTGTCAGCCGTTTTGAGTCCCCTTAAATGGGTGAGAAAAGCAGGGTAGAAAAGCCAACTCTTCTTCTTTTTGTTCCTGTTTACATGCTCCTCAGCATGGCTAGGTCACTTCTAGACTTACTGCACTTTGACTTTGTGCAAATCAAACTGTTGGCCCAACAACTCGCTTGTGATACATGGTGAACAGATGAATCGGCACTGGTACAACGCAGCTTGACCTACATTTGATGCGCAGGTACACAATATGCTTGTAATTCCTTAGCCAGGCAGCCAAAAACATTGTCCTGGCACAATATGGAGCCAGATGTTTTAAATGAAGAATAGCCTGAATAAGCTAACTTCCATAAATTGTATTGTCTGCACCATTTTATGGATCATTCTCAGCTGCTCAGTTTATGCAAGGAAGGCAAGATAGAGAATTTGGGATTTTTTAAAGGCTTTCTCAGAAGAAAAAAGGTCCCATAAACAAAAAAAGCATTGGATAGATATTAACCTCAAGGAAAGGTTCTCACATTTCAATCCAGTTTCAGAAGCCATGTTCATCAGGGAATCTTATTTATTATGGTCCATGAGAGAAAACATCATCTCCTGTATGCAGCTGATTGTCTGCTGACATAAAACTATGTACTTGAATGCAAAAAAAAAGGGCCCTTTCTGCACATACTCTTAGCAAGGCATAGGAAGGTCCTAGAGGCCTGTCTTCTGCATGCTGCTGTGGGATAAGGAAGGCCACTTCTCCTCCTAGTACACTATGTTCACAATGGACAAAATCTCGGTCCTTTCTGCACTGGCCTTATTTGGATTATATCCCAAAATAGGGATCTGCCATCCACATGCTGGTGGAGACTATGGCACTAGCATGTGGATGGAAAGTCCCTATTCTAATTCAGAATAAAACCCAGTGCAGAAAGGATCCTGAGGGATTTTCGCACTGCAACGCGTTCTGTTTGGAACGCGTGCAGGCGGGCAGCTTAAGACAGTTCCGGGCGCTTTCAGCATTCACACACAGGAGCGCCGGAACGCGTGTAAACGCGTTCCGGCGCGCCTGTGTGCGAATCCTAAAAGCGCCCGGAACTGTCTTGGCCGGCAAAGGCCGGCCAGGGGCGGGGATTCGGCCGGCAGCGCTGCCGCCCATTGGGTGAGAGCACCCAAGGGCCAGTCGCCGTGCTTTGTGCCAGCTCTACAGGGCCAGATCGGGCCCTGTGGAGCTGGCCCGAACATGCCCGGGCACCCGGGTGCCCATCGGAGGGCCCGGGACAAGGCCCCTATGGGGCAGGACGCCTTTGGAGATCAGAGCCCCTGGCTCTGATCTGCAAAGGCTTCGCCCCGCGCCCCGATCTCGCCCATCTGCGGGGCGTGAGCGCCTGGATCTAGGTGCGGGCGCTCCGCAGATCAGCCGCCCACCCCCCCAGTCCCCAAAACCCCCACCCCAACCACCCTCCGAGCCGGATCGGGCCCATCTTCGCTGTGTGGGTGCAGGAAGCCGATGCTGGTGGCTCCCCGGTTTCGGCAGCCCCATTGGGGCTGCCGGACCCGGGAAGGAGCCATGTCCCGGCAGCCGTCGGAGATGACAGCCGGAACCCACCGAATCGGGGTTCCCCTGTCCCATCTGCCAGGGTCACTGACCCTGGCAGATGGGAAAGGGGAACCCCGATTCGGTGGGTCCCGTCTACCGGCTTCACTGCGCCGGCCCGGCAAGTCGGCCCCTGGGGGCGTGCCGACGGCTGTCAGGGAGAGAAGCGTGCGCGAACGCTTCTCTCCCGGAACGCGCCGGGGCGGCTCGTCCGCGTTGGAACGGATGCAGAGCACTTTAAAGTGCTCTGCATCTGGAACGCGTGGAAGACAGCTCCGGACGCGAGGCAGCGCAAGCCCCGCTGGGGCAATGCAAATGCCTCGTCCGAAGCTGTCTTCCATGCGTTCGAAAAAGGCCTGTGCGAAAAGGGCTCTAGTCTGGTTTACTGGTGAAAATTGATTTTGAGGTCTACCAACTTATGAGGGATGATATACTGGTTCATGGAGGCATGCAGATGGCATGCAGGGACTAGGGGTGTGCATGAATGCAATTTTTGACATCCGATTTGTAACGAATCGAGTATTCAAAAATTCATAATCGTACAAATAAAGAAAAACAAATGTCTGGCCATTCGAACCAATACAAATACATTCATATCTATTTGTACCAATATTTGAAACGTATCCTAATTATGGGTGTTTTTCCACTGCAGCCCTTAGATCTGGATCTAAGAAGATCCGGATCTAAGGAATGGGTACATTCCTTAATCCAGATCTACTAGATCCGAATTAAGAGAAGCACCCAATGTGTTTCCACAGGAGGTGTAGCACCCATTAGCAATGGGTGCTAACCCCCCTGCTGTGAAAACACCTTTGCACCCATGTGGGGAATCTGGATTGACCCACAAGGGGTCTGCCTGTTACCCCAGGTGTTTTGGGGAACAGGGGGTGCAATCTCCGAAGTCCCTCCGAAATCCCTCCGAAGTTGCCTTCGAAGGTTAGCAAAGGCTCAGAAGTCCCTCCGAAGACAACTTCGGAGATTAGCAAAGGCTCCGAAGACAAACCCCTTGCGAGAGCCTGCATATGAATTAGCTCTTTGTGAGCAGGGATGAGTCAGCCTCATTAAATATGTACCTCTTTCTATGCCTGAAGGTAACAGTCCACTTTGATCTCCCTTTGTTATCAGAGGTTTGTCTTCAGAGCCTGTGCTAATCTTTGAAGTTGCCTTCGGAGGGACTTCGGAGCCTTTGCTAATCTCTGAAGGCAACTTCGAAGTAACCTCGCAATGGCTTCAAAATGATTTCGAAGCCTAGGTTTTGGGGCTCTCCCCCAAGGATGCCCCCTCCCCCTCGCCTCCTCTAGACCCCATTGCCAAACTAATGTGGAAACAGACTCCCTTTAATCCAGATCTTCTGGCTGAAGACTCCATTGTAGACCCTGTTAATGGGGTCTACAGAAAATCTGGATTAAAGGCTGAGATGTACCCACATGATACGGATTTCCCCAGCGGTGGTGGAAACAAATGTGTCCCAAATGGGTGCCATGGTGGAAATGGGGTCATCTGGCTCACACCCAAATGGGTCCTTAATGGGTGCAAAAATGGGTACCTTCTGCCAGTGGAAAAACACCCTATATGAATCTCATACGCTTCTGTACCCATCCTGTTTTCATCCCGTATGTATCCATACGGATGCATACAGATACGCACAAGATGTGTACGGATATATACACAATGTGCAGATATCCACACACACATGAATGTCCAAATTATTCGTACAAATAACTCAAAATATTTGTATTTGTACAAATACTAAAGTACGAATGCCTGGACATGACGTCCAAATTCGTATGAATAATGAATATTTTGAATATTTGTGCCCATCCCTACTGGGGACCCATTTAAGCAGCCACCAAATGTGTCCCCAGGAGCTCTGAAGGCCAGGAAGTTTCATTCCTGATCTTTGGAGCATTTGGAGTCTCCTGTCTCTACACTAGCTCTGAAGCAGGCACAAGCTTCAGAAGCAGAGTTGGACCGTTGTGGAAAAGGAACAACACATCCTGGTTGGGATGGATTGCGAATCCTGGTAAGGGGTGGCCTTCCCTGTACTTGGATAGCCCGAGTAAGTGTGGAAACAGGGTGAGATTGCTTACTTGCAGTGTGGTTTTTGTTAGAAATCATTACTAAATGGAAGGGATTGGCAGAATGTGAAGTGCAGCTGTGAAACAAATGTAATGAGGATTGCATTTGTGAGTCACTACCTCCCCATCAGCAAGATTAGTAGGAATATGCTGAGTCTTTACTTCATGTTGTTCCCTCCACAATCCATGGTTAAAAGGTAACACAATTGACATTTACACAAAATCTTTTTCTACATATGGAAGTACTTTGTTCTGTTTAACTTTTTTCTTCAGGTCTTCAACCAGTCTTTGTCTTACACAGTACACGTGTCCCTTGTGTACTGTTCTATATGGTTTTATATGCCTTGGTTGATGCAATTGAGCATTGTTGATAAAATATGACCACCCTTGCAAGAATATGATTTGGGGTTGCCACCACATATCACTGAACTCAGTGGTGATGGTCAGGCGAAAACCACCTTTGGAGTAGGTTATTGCACTGTGCTTGTAGGCTGCATCTAAGGGTTCCAAAGGTTCCCTTGAAGTATCCATTTTATTCCTCCTTGGATTCAGTCTTCGTACCTTCTGCCATGGGGTTGGAGTCACATCCTCTGGGCAATAGCACCTTCTGCTAATTTTCATTTCTCAGGGTGGCAATTTGAGATGAATATCATCATGTAATTGTAAACTCTTCCAGCTACCCTTTCTAACTAAAGATTTTTGAGGTGCAAGGTGGGGCTTCTCTCATCTGCCTGAAAAAGAGGCGACTCTCCCGGAAGGAGCACAGGCTCTGATTAAGCTACTTCCTTCCCATTCTCGCTTTTTTTGGCCCATATGGCTTTTGTACCCACAGAGGTCTTTTGGCTAGGAGTGATCGGCATGGGAAGCAATGGCCAGGGACCAAGCAATGATTCCTGGCTCATTTTTGAAGGCAACAAATGACATTTTCAGTCATGACAGATCGAAGAACCATCTGCTATGTAGATAGTAAAGCAAAAAACCTACTGCCAAAGACCAAGAGAGAGAGAGGAAAATGCAGGATCTTGTTTGCAGTTGCCTCTCATCATTGCCACATTGTGTGGCAAGAGCATGCCCTTGCCTGGCCAGATGCTTTGCTCCCACAATGACAAAGCATGTATCTTTGGGTATTTCAGTGGTGCAAGATACCTGGAACTGCACACACACACCAATCATTGGCCCTGTCCCCATGCAATTGAAAGTCTGCTGGAACTCTTCTTTTGCCTCTGAGCAGCCCCATTCTAGGCTTTACAAGGCGCTTAGGGAGCTTAGGAAAGTGAGACACCCGCGATAAAATACGTGCACTTTAAAGAAGAGTTCCAGCGCTCTTTCGGCGATTCGCGGGTTTTGCTCGCTATATCTGCCTTGAGGACGCTCCGTGGCAAAAGGGGCGGGGATTGCTTGCCTGCACACACAGCCAAAAAGCATTCACACATCTGAGAAATGCAGCAGGTTCGCTTCCTTTCCTTTGTAAAAAGAGCCAGAATTACTCAGAATTGCAACATTGTTATCAAGTGATCTGTGAAAGCCTTAAAAGAGAATGAGCGAAGGATCGTGCTGCCGATGCCTGCAGCCGCTGACTTTGCCGGGGCAGAAAGCCTTTTCTAACAGAGAACTGAGTGAAAGTAAGTGCTGAAAGTGAATGAATGAGCGATCATCTGCCTTTGCTAGGGGCGGGAAGCCGTTTCAGGAGACGGAGATCTGGCTATTTTTCCTTTTAACAAGAGAGGGGGCAGGGGGAAAAAGATGCCCGGAAAGAGAAGACGGCTACCATGGGGACGGAAAGTCCGTTTAGATCGCGGCTACCATGGGGACGCTTATTCCGGAAGTGGAGGGGACTTTTAAAGTCAGCTATAACAGAGTGACGGCAGAGGAAGCCGAGAGGGGCTAATAAGTCTTTTGGGGACAGGGCCATTGTGCATGCGTGCTAGACATTTTTGCCCTGGTTTTGCCCTGCACGTGTGAAGCAGCCATTTTCTTCAAGATCCACACTGAAAGCAAGTGTCCAGATAAGACAAGCCCTATCAGTATTCTGGGAAAATCTAGGTTGAGAATTGATTTTCCTTGAATAGCAATATCACGGAATTTCACTCCTGTATCCTGGGGCTGTGTTGGGGTTACCATGGATATGTATGGCTATCCCAACATAACTGTGGGATACTCCCACATTTTAGGCCCTGTCTGGATGTAGCCCAAAACACTTTTTTCCTAGAGCTTCCTCAAACCTGAAGTCACCCCTCAGGGAGCGTCCCCATGGAAGCCGGTTGCTTCACTTGTGATGCGTGTCATAAAAATCCATGTTGTAACTTGAAATAAACCATCCCCATGTGGTTTGGGGCAATGTGGATTCAAATTCTACGTGCCTGGCCCCATGGAAGGCACAGCATGAACCCACATCTTTTCCTCCCCACCCACACTCTCCCCTGATAGGAAGCTGGGTTGATGTTACCATAATCTGTCCCACCCGCTGCAGCGATGACAGGCAAACAGCTGCAGCAATGACAGGCAAACACCTCCACGAACACAAAGATCATTCCTTTCCTTGGCTGCCACAGTTAAAACCATAACAAAAAGTTAGTTAAAAGCATAACTAAAAGCAGATCATTCCCTTCCTTGACCGCCACAGATTAGCGGAAGTGCGCACATCCACATGACAGCGGGCACCCCCTACTTGCAACTGGCTCAAAATTTTCTCCCAATTCAGGTTGACTTGTCTCAATCACTTTCAGATTTACCAATCCTAAAGGAGGGAGAAGCCTTTTAATTTCACTACTATTATGTGGATTAACAGTCAACAGATTGCCAGGTTCTGATCACAGCATGCAAGGCAGGAACAGGGAGTGGAGGCGAAACCATGCCTGCTAATACTGCGGCTGCCAAGCTCCGCCGCAAATAGCCCGGGAGCCTCCGCATGACCCTAGGACAATACTTGCTAGCCCCTTATTTCGGATGTAGTAAACTTGTTAAGTGGGGTTTTTTTAAACACTTATTGTCTCGCATGTAGCCCTCATGGAGACGCTCCCGAGGTGGACTTGGAATAATTTCGGAATATTTTCAGCATGGGGATGGGCCCTGAGTGAAGCTGTACATGGTAACCTACAAGTGAGAAAATCCTATAAGCTTCATTGGGACAAGGATTTTTTTTTAATCTTTCCTGAAAAGAATGCCTTGTGCAGCCAAAAACGTGGAGACACCTGACCTTTTTATGTGATGTTATTTTTGTTCTGTGTTGCAAGGCAGGTATTTGGAGCCACCTTCTTCCCACAGATTCTCTCAGACGTATAAGGCTGTGTGTTTGAAAATGCTCCTGTTTGGTTTGGCAGTCGCGGCGGCCATTTGGGTGACTTCCAAAGCACTCTGTGATGGACGTGTAATCAACATGTAGGTCACTGCTTCCCGTAACTGTGGCAATGTAAACATGACCCACAGTTTTGTCAGTCTGTTTTAGATCAGGCATCACTCTACCATCTAGCAACCCCTATCTAGCATTTAGTTTCACAATTAAGTATGGCCGTGACTCTGAGCCCCCTCCTTTTTTAAGGTAACATCAATTGTCAATTAAAGGGTGACATATAGTATATCATTCTTATATGTCACTGATATGTCCAATGTATTAATGTTCCCTTTATTTTGGATGGGCCAGTATTGCCAGAGTTTAAAGAAACCACAAATATTTAAATGGCCGTGTTTCAGTTGTAGAGACCATTTGGTGAAATTTATAATGTTTGGAAGAAACAAAAAAGGTTTTTAAACCCCCACTCCTCTTTTTCTTTTTTAAAAGGAGGGAAGCATGAAAGTGGTGGGGAAATATTTCCAGCCCATTACTGAGAAGAACAAAAGAAAAAAACATTTTAAAAATCTCCATGGGGAAATGGTTTGCATATCTATTGAATGTTGTTTCTCCCTCTTCTGTTACCATAATAGTTTTGATTTCATCTGAAATTAATGCATTTTGCCAGATCTTTGGAAGCCATTTATTGCTGGAAGGGTGGCTGATTGTAAAAGACTGATACTGTTGACTGCTAATTATTAATGTGGTGTTATAAGAGAATTTTAAGCTGAGGTGTTTTGTTTGGCGATTTGAAAGAAACTGATTGAAACGGCGGGAATAGAAGCAAATAAACTTCCACTATCATTACTATTGCATTGCTATCACGTTAAAACTTTCTTAAGTAAGACCATCTTCACATATCTGTCTGGATGCCTGGAAGGAAAGTCTCAGGCACCTTGCTTCCACATTAAATAGCATTATTTACCTGTTGAGGAATGTCTTGCCCTCCAGGGAAACCCAGGGGTGAGTGTGTAAAATGGTGCACTTTGTAGAAGTTTACTTGCCCCGGTTTCATGGAAATCCATATCACCAGATGTGGATGCTGCAAAGTACCCAGTGTTTGGGTGTGTGTGTATCTGCAAAGGTTCTTGTCCCCAGGGACATCCATGGGCATGGAGCCACAGCCTAAAATAACACAGACAATTTAAGATGTGGTTGAATCCAGATATGAATGAGATTTTCTGCTCCCAGTGCTGAAAACCTTCCCATAGACTTCCCTGAAATATGGGATGTGGGATGTCTGGAGGAGATTTTAAGGATGGAGGGAAGTTGTGCAAACTAGGGATGTGCACAAATATTTGTAACATTCAATATTCGTATGACTTCGTACAAATACGGACACTCATATACGAATCAAATGTTACAACTTTAGTACATAAAGGCTGAATACCCAAAAGACTTATTTGCCTCTCTGGTCTCCCTCTACTGTCACTGTATTCAAGTGGACTTTAAAAGTGCCCTGCACTTCTGGAATAAGCGTCCACATGAGGCTCAGCAAAACGCGCATTTAAAATGCACCTTCTGTCCCCACAGAAGAGTGTTTTCTTTGCGCACATCTTTTTCTCCCCGCCCCCTCTCTTGTTTAAAGGAAAAATAGCCAGATCTCACTCTCAGCACTTACTTTCACTCTGTTCTCTGTTTGAAATGGTTTGGCTGCAGACATCAGCTGCGCGATCATGCACTCATTTACTCTTAACACTTTCACAGATCACCCACTTCACACATGATAACAATGTTGCAATTCTGAGCAATTCTGGCTTTTTGAAAGTTCTGACCTTTACAAAGGGAAGGAAGGGAAGCTGCAGCATTTCTGGGAGATGTGTGAATACTTTATGGCTGTGTGTGCAAGCCGCAATCCCTGCCCCTTTTGCCACGGAGCATCCCCAAGGTAAATGTTGTGAGGAAAACCCGCGACTTCCAGAACGAGCGCTGAAACTCTTCTTTAAAGGGCACGTATTTTGTCGTAGGTTTTCCTGCTTTTGTAGCGCTGGGAGCTCGTTAAAAACCCTGACATGGGGGCGCTCAGAGGCAAAAGAAGATTTTTAACAGAATTTAAATTGCTTGGGGACAGGTCCTGACATTCATATTTGTACAAATGCTTCAGAACATTTGTGAACTGGGGAGGTGGGAAAGCAGCTGTGCCGGTCACATCTGCAATGGATCCAGAGTGCATTTGACATTGAGAGCAGATTCAAAGTGGATTCAGGGTGGATTTGATACTATCAGAGCAGATATGTTATGGGATACATATGGGATATGTATGGATACTTATTGGATACGTAGATATTCATATTGGGATATTTGTACGGATTTGAATGAATACATTCATATTGAATAGAATCCTACCACATTGGAGGGGGGAATCTATCTGAATGAATACAAATTTTCTTACATTCAATTTGATATGAATCAAATGCAAAAAAAACCATTTGTGTGCATCCCTTCCTTCCTTCCTTCCTTCCTTCCTTCCTTCCTTCCTTCCTTCCTTCCTTCCTTCCTTCCTTCCTTCTGTGATAATGAGAACATGAGAATTGACTGGCAGTTCATCAAAGGGAACTAGAAGCTGCAAAGAGGAGCGGGACTCACATTGGAGTCTTGCCTTTGATCTTTATGTACCATGTTTTTGATCTGCTGCTAATCTATTCTTCACCATGGGACATCATGGGGTGTGTGCAAAACACAAGGCAAGTGTGAACATCAATTTTTCATCCTGTAAACTGACTCAAGGGTGACACACACAAAGATTAGAAATAAATGCACAGTAAATATAAGGTCTGGATCTCTTTCCACCACCGAGACACAGCATTTGCCCTAAATCATGACTAGGTTCTGCAGTAAACATAGGAGGCTAACAGATAAGTCATTCCTCATCTCTGAGTTTCATCAATCACATATCCCTCCCTGGAAAAAGGAGTCTTGGTACAGTGCTTGAGCAGCAAAAATAAAATAAAATAAATCAAATGTTTAATTGCATGGACCTAAAAATAACAGAACTTTTCTTTTTAAAAAAATGACATATAATTAATGGGCTTTTGCTCATACAGTATTGATGAGTAAGAAATAATCCTATGAATGCATTCTTATTAATAAACTAGGTGTCTTCTGACTGAAAGGGTAATAATTGAAATTCATGGCCTTGTGTCCTTCTCTGCTGAAAATATTATACATGCTCCATTCTTAGTTCTGTGGTTTTCATTGAACACAGTAGCACATTTGACTATGATGCTGTAGGTTCTGTTTAAGAAAAAATTTCTCACTTTCAATAATACAGTATAACAACTGTCTGGAAAGTGAAGGCTCATGGCTTTAGTCCCAGGCATTGCCCCAGAAGAAGACTGATCCACTCATCCTCATCAGTGAAATTGCACAGAGATGTCTACACTTTCAGCCAAATCTCAGGTTGCATCCATACAGTGGAAGCCTCTGGTTAATTGGGAAGAGGCAGAGGACAAATGCTTCTGTCCCTATTCAGGCTCTAAGGCGGTGGTCAGAAACAGCGAAACAAGGCATCTCTGAAGAGCTTAGGGAAGGTTTTGCGGTGGGATTGTTTAGAAACCAGTCTGCCCCTTCCACTCTCCTGAACATTCAGTTCCAGAAAAGATCAGAGAAGGTTTGGAAACACAAGGATCACAGACTGGGTCTTTCTGTGTCACAGGTTGTAAGGGATTTCCGCACTGCAACGCGTTCCAAACGGAATGCGTGCAGGCGAGCAGCTTAAGACACTTCCGGGCGCTTTCACCTTTCACACACAGACGCGACGGAACGCATTCCGGCGCGCCTGTGTGCGAAAGGTGAAAGCGCCGGGAGCTGTCTTGGCCGGCAAAGGCCGGCCAGGGGCGGGGATTCGGCCGCAGAGCTGCCCGCCCATTGGGTGAGAGCACCCAAGGGGCGGGCAGCGCTGTCAAGCCACCCGCCCCGTGCTTCGTGCCAGCTCTACGGGCTGGCACGAAGATGCCCGGGCACCCGGGCACCCATCATGGGGCCCGGGGCAAGGCCCCTATGGGGCCGGACCCCTTTGAAGATCAGAGCCCCTGGCTCTGATCTCCAAGGGCTCGCCCCGCGCCCCCATCGCGGCCATCTACGGGCTGCAGGCGCCTGGATCTAGGCGCCTGCAGCCCGCAGATGAGTCCCACCCCCCCCAGTCCCCAAAACCCCCACCCCCAACCACCCTCCGGCGATGCGCTCCGGCCGCCCAAGGCGTTCCTCGCCCCCAGCGAGCCCAACATCGACCTCCTGCCACCCCAGAAAGGGGCGACAGGACGCCGATGCTGGTGGCTCCTTCCCGGGTCCGGCAGCGCCATTGGGGCTGCCGGACCCGGGAAGGAGCCACGTCCCGGCGGCCGTCGGAGGCGACAGACGGGACGCACCGAATCGGGGTTCCCCTGTGCCATCTGCCAGGGTCACTGACCCTGGCAGACGGGAAAGGGGAACCCCAATTCGGTGGGTCCCGTCTACCGGCTTCGCCGCGCCGGCGCAATCGCCGGCCCGGCAAGTCGGCCCCTGGGGGCGTGCCGACGGCTGTTAGGGAGAGAAGCGTGCGAACGCTTCTCTCCCGGAACGCGCCGGGGCGGCTCGTCCGCGTTCGAACGGATGCAGAGCACTTTAAAGTGCTCTGCATCCGGAACGCGTGGAGGACAGCTCCGGACACGAGGCGGCGCAAGCCCCGCTCGGGCAATGCGTATGCCTCGTCCGAAGCTGTCCTCCACGCGTTCCGGAAAGGCCAATGCGAAAAGGCCTGTAGTCTTGACACGTGTCTATATGGGGAAATTATCTTGGCCCAGGAACCAGTCCAAGAAAAAGGATCATTAGTGCCAGAGGTTTGAAAAATAATAAATTGGCAATGTTCTCCATAAAACAGATAGCAAGACAAGATTCCAACTGCACCAGGGGTTGGAGGTGCTGTAGGCCAGTTGCCTATTTTAATTATTATTTTAAAATAATTTTTATTATTTTATAATACACCTATAGAGCTTCTATTTTCAAGAATGGAATCTTTTATACATTTACATTATATCATGCAGTTGTTAACTGTGCAGTGTGGGTGGTTAGTACAGCTGTAGTACTAAAGATGTGGAACAGGGCTTCGGCATCTGCATTGTATCACTCTTTAGCACACATTTGCCATTATAAAGCCTACTCAGTGCAGATATTCCCGGCCTGTGATTTATTTGGATCTAGCTAATATGGGGTGTTTTTCCACTGTCACTAGAAGTAATGGGTACTTAATGGCAATCCCCGCTTCTCGGGCCATGGGGGGGCTTCACCCTACCCACCCCCTACCCACCCTAGGTCATGCGCACATGTTCTCCTCCTTACCTGCAGGCAGCCAGGTCAATTCTGGCTGCCGGGGCCCAGCGTGCTTTGCACGTGCACGCAGCACTCCTCCCCATTGGCCAGCCACGTGCTTGGCTTCAGCAGGCCCTCTGCTTCCATGAGATGGGTGCTTGGAAGGGTCAGTGCAGCTACAGTCATGTTGCCCAGTTGCTATGGCAATGGCTGGTGTGCATGGCCATTTGCCCAATGAAGCAATTGCTGCTAGTCCAGCAGCTTTCACACTTCCTCAGCACTTAGTGAAGTGCTGGGTAACTGGGATGGGGTGGACATTCCAAAATGCAAATGCCTGTTCCATCTGTGATCTTTCTAGGGAGGAGCTAAAAAGGCCCCGTATCTAATCCTTAGAGCAGTTCAGGATGGCCACTGTCACCACCTCTGAAAACATATAGGGATGGTGCCTGAAAGACATCTTTGAAGAGGTTATATTACAATCTGGGTGCCATTATAGATATAATTCAGTAAGAAAGGCAGTTTTCCCTGGGCCAGCACCCCTCAAATATTACTTTCTCCAAACCCCATGGAGAGTCCTAAGGAGTGGCCTAGAACATACCCAGATGCAGTGAGAGATATAGGAGCTTCAAGGAAGTTCAGTGCTTGGTAATTGTGGTAGCAACAAAAACCTGGGTGTTCTGTGTGCTCCATGGTGAAAACTAACAACGATGTATAGCACTAAAAATAAAATACTGTATGTGCTCATGCCACACAATGTGAAAATTGGTAGGAAAAAGGTTAAACTCTGTAAAATGATGTCCCCGAGGAAGGCGCTATAGGTGTCAAATGTTGATAAAGCAGAAAAGACCAAGGGGTGTGTAGGGTTGCTACTTGTGTTGGAAGGAAGCACCCAGCAGGACACATCTTGTGTAGTTACAAACAATTATCAGTTTGTATATCCTATCACCAATATTATCTATGGAAATACAACACAAAAAGTCTCAGCTAGCTCCCACTGTCTGCTCAAACTTTGTAGGGTCCATGCATGGGAATTCAATCCCAGTTCTTGGTCTTATTAGGCTACCTTACACTTAAACTGAACAACTTTTCATATCAGCAACCTTCCCTGGACTTTTTTAATCCTTAGACTATAAATATTTTTCAAACCAAGCGGAAAGAAAGTGTTATATTGCACATTTTATAGAAACAAACTAAAGGCAGACAGAATTCATTTCACCGTTGCTTTTTTTTTTTTGTCATATTCCTTCTTAAGGATTTTTTAAAAACGGTATGTTGTACATCCCTATTGATGACATAATTTTATAATAATTTGCTGCAGGATCTTTATCATCATCACCTTAGATATCTTACTTCTTACTCTGCTTGGTTTTTTTCTCTTTTCTTTTCCCAGTTACCTGCTTTGCAATTCACAAAATACATTTTGAATATGTTTGGCTTTGCTTTAAAATACTTTGAAAGTGTTTACATAGGGGAAATTAATTTGTTTCTGGGTGCCACGAAAATGATGCTGTCTTTTATGTAGTATATGTTAATGTTCCATCATGTTCTGGAGAGGCAACAAGTTCAAAGGAAAATGGAACATAAAGCAGGACTGCAGAAAACAGTTGAAAGGATTTTCTTTAAACACAAAACTTTTCAAGATCATCTACATTAGCTGCTGAAGAATGTTTTGGCTGGAACTAAAAAGGAATCTTCCCCCATTGCTTGAGTGAAATACCAGATTTGCAAGACATTGTGTGCTTTATCAAACCTAAGCTATCACTTTGTAAAGAAATATGAGGCCAAAATGCATTTTAATTGATCTTGACATTTTAGAATTTATGCTTGCTAATGTAAAATGAATATGATTCCTCCTGATGTTTCTTCCTTTCTCTCTCTCTCTTTTTGCCCTGAGTTTTATAAGCCATATCTGCCCAAAACATTCTTTCAAAGATAAATTGCTCAGGTTTAGAGGGAGGTTTCAGAAGATTTCTCACCTCCTTATTCACTGGAGAACAGACTGATGATCAGGGTAAAGTGTAAAGTATACATATCCCCAAATATGATCCTGGGGTAAAAGCCTCCCCCCCTCCCCCGCCACCCCTGCCCCTGCTGGCATGATTCCACATAGCTCCTTTTAAATAACTTTAATAATTTTTAATAAATGCATTCACGAAACCCACATTTATAGGGCAATCCTATAAGGTCTAAAAGAAACGTAAGAGGTCGCTCCCAGCACTATTTTACAGCAATCTGGCCATAAAGTACGCAGGGATATTCACTGTCCTGACGAAAGCTCCAGGGATCATAAGGAGCCCCTGTTTGGCTGGCTGTGGACACACCCAAGGTTTAATGCAGTCTTCAGACCATTTTCAGTGCGAAAGAGTACCCCAGCATAGTGGCAGTCTTCTTTCTCCATTATCTATCCCAGAGTAGGAACGTGCACAAATGTTCTAAACATTCAAAATTCAATAGAATTCGATCGAATGTGGACATTCGAATTCAAATAAAATGTCTGCACATTCAAATTTAAAGGTTTGAATGCATTTTGAATGTTCCAAACATTTGTTCGAATGATTCATGACATTCAAATGTACAGACACGTATGTATTCCATATGTATCTGTATGAATCTCATACGTATCTGTATGCATTTGCGCTGATAGTATGGGACGAAAACGGGATGCATACGGGATAAAACGGGATCCATACAAAATGCGTATAGATACATATAACACATACAAATGTAGACATTCGTATCTTCAGATTCGAATCTAACATTTGAACGAATAGATTTGAATGCATTTGATTCGAATTGGATTTTGTTGCATTCGGATTCTAAACATTAGAATCAAATTGAATGTTTGGATATTCAATTCAATTTGAATATGAATGCAAAAAATATAAAATAAATAAAATGGTCCACATCCCTAACCCAGAGGGGAATTTCCTGGGTCATTTAACAGTGAATGAAAACAGATGGTCACTTTATTTATGTATTCTCTCACTCTAAAAGTGGACTGAAGCTGGATTAAACTTTAAGTGTTACCACAGCCACTCTCTGTTAGCCTTGGTATTTATTTTATACATATACCTTGGTTGAGTTCAGCTGCAACTGAAATATTTCAAGGTCTGTCTACATGGTGCTGCTGTGCCACCATAAAGGTGAGTCCACGGGTGTTTTTCCACCGTGCTCCTTTAATCCGGATCTAAGAAGATCTGGATCTAGGGAATGGGTACTTCCCTTTATCCAGATCTAGTAGATCCGGATTAAGGGAAGTACCCAATGTGTTTCCATGGGTGGTCTAGCACCCAATAGCAATGGTCCAGTAGACTACTGAGTGCTAACCTATCCAGGGAGGCTAGCAATGGGTGCTAGCCTCCCTGCTGTGGAAACACTGGAGCACCCATTTGGAGATCCGGATCTACCCATGAGGGGTCTGCCTGTCACCCCAGGTGTTTGGGGGAACAGGGAGTGCAATCTCCGAAGTGGCTCCGAAGTCATTTTGAAGTCACTTCGAAGTCATTTCAAAGTCTGTGCAAAATAGTTCTGGAGCGTCTTTGAAGTCTGTGCTGATCTTCGGAGTAAACTTCGAAGTGACTTCGAAGATCAGCACAGACTTCAAAGACACTCCGGAACTATTTTGCACAGACTTCAAAGTGACTTCAAAGTGACTTCAAAATGACTTCAAAACTTAGGTTTTGGGCCTCCCCTCAAGGGTGCCCCTCCCCCTAGCCTCCTCTAGACCCCATTGCCAAACTAACATGGAAACAGGCTCCCTTTAATCCAGATTTTCTGGCTGAAGACCTCATTGTAGGGTCTACCAAAAATCTGGATTAAAGGCTGAGATGTACCTATATGATCCGGATTTCCCCAGTGGCGGTGGAAACAAATGTGTCCCAAATGGGTGCCGTGGTGGAAATGGGGTCATCCGGCTCACACCCAAATGGGTCCTTAATGGGTGCAAAAATGGGTACTTTCTGGAAGTGGAAAAACACCCCACATGTTCCTGGATCCTCATGGTAAAGTGACTGCATTAGAAGAGCACAGGGTCTACACTACCCTGCACTCTTTTGTTGCACATCCTGTCATAAGCACTACTAAAATAGTTGTAAAGGTAGAGCAAGAGTAACTGCTATGATACCTTTTCTGCTGCTGCCAATGTGAGGATTTACCCTTGCGTGCTGTTTTGGGACCAGATAACAGAGTAGGGATGTGCACAGATATTTGAAAATTTGAATATTTGATTCAAATCCATCGAATGTTGACATTGGAACTCAAACTGGATTTCCAAAAATCCGAATTTACACATTTGGACAAATTTCAGAGTTTTGAAAATCTGATATGGATTTTCAAATAATTCGAATGAACAGATTCGTAACTACTGTATACAAATATGTGTGAAAATTATATGTATTTGCACATATAATGCAGGATGAAAACAGGATGCATATGGAACAAATACATTGTTGCACAAATTTGTATATTGCATATGAATCTTACCAACATTTGTATATCCAGATATGAAGCAGATTTTTTGAAAGTACAGATCCAGATAATGCGGATCGGAACTGGATATTTGAAAATTCAGATTTTTGAAATTCGAATTGAATCGAATTTCCGGTGTTTCTGAAAACTAACCCAGCCCTATACATCACAGCCTTGGAACAAAAGTTCCCCAGTTGTGATGTCTGCATACCTGCACACCAAGCAATACGGACTACATGATTCAAAGATTTTGTATGTTGTATTAAAACAATTGCGTTATTTTTGCATTGATACCTAATAAGTTGTATCCCCTGAAACTTTTGTTGGTATTGAATTGATTGTGTTTTGTTTGTGGAGTTATAGACTCTTTGTTATGTTTATATAGGCAGGAGCATCAGCATGTCTGTAAAGAGCTCACCACCACTGTGAGAACAGCATACTGCTATAATGGCTCAGATGGTCCCTGTTGCACCGGAAAAGATGAAGATGGTTGCTGATGGATGTGTCAGGTAAGGAACTGGTTGGGATTGGGGAGTGCTGGGTTGTTTGTGGTGCATGATTTCATGCACCACTGCTAGTTTATAATTAGTTAACATCTGGGCAGACAGGGCATTTGAAGGCTGTAAATGCCTCCTGCAAATGCAGAAGCACCTGCCCAGATGATGGACTGCCATGAAGATGATGTGTTTTTAGCAGCTCCTTGATTCAGATTAATAAGTAAGTGCAGAAAGCACTTCAGTGCTAATCTATCCAAAAAGCAAATTTTAAAATACTTATGTTTTGTCGCAGTGAAAATTAAAATGGTTAGTTATGACTGCAAATCCTTACAGTGTCCCTGAGGTCACAATACTTATGTGAAGTTTAAGTGAAATTTGAAGAGCTGCCACAATGGACAGATACCCAATAAAAAAAGGAAGGCAGAAGAAAAGCACAAGTAATCTAATAGTATGGTTAACAGCTAAAAATTACAGGCCAAACTCAGTGATATCAGTTATGTTCACAAAGCTAACTGAGACAAATTAATTTATGTACTGTATATTTCGGTGTATAAGATGACTGGGCGCATAAGACGACCCCCAACTTTTCCAGTTAAAACATAGAATTTGGGATATACTAACTCGCCGTATAAGAAGACGACACCCAGCATATAAGACAACCCCCAACATTTGAGAACATTTTCCTGGGTTAAAAAGTAGTCTTATATGCCAGAATATACAGTAACTATTTACTTCCATCCCAAGATGGGATCTGTTAACACACTGGCAAATATCAGAATTGGCACCACCAAAGAGAAATAAATTTGACATAGTCAGTCTTATGAAGAAAGGGCTAAAGTGAAAAATATCCCAGATTTCCCCCTTGAACTTGTACTAGGAAAATCCTAAAATACCAGTACAGGCATTGAAAGCAGGAAGAGCTGCTTGGGCTCACCTGTCCCTCTTCTGTGCCTCTTCACTCTTTCTGCTCACTCTGTTCTGTGACCCTGAAACCTGGCTTCTATCTGCAGATCTCTGACCCAGTAGTCAAGGCAGGGTGAGCTCTGAGATGGAGCATCTACACATGAAGAAGCCATTTTCTAACTAGAAACAGCTCCTTCCATGCAGGAGCATACTCCACAATGACCATGTGTGCACCGGAGCCAGTAAAGCAAGTGATGCGCCATGCAGATGTGGTGGCACGCGGTTGCCACGCAAGCACACTGATGCTAGCATGCAAGCTTGTTGCGGCCAGCCACAAAGAAGTAGGCTTGCAGTAAGTTGTGGACAGATGAGGGGAGGATTTGAATGCACTAAGCATCTGCAAGTGTACATGCATAGTGCATTCTGGGCCATTTGTCCCAAAGTTTCTCACGGTTGGGAAGCCAAGTGCATAAAGGCCCTCTCTTCCTTGTTGTCTTGAGCACAGGTTAAAGACTGGTTCTCCAGGGACTATGTTAGCAAAATCAAACAATGTCAGGTTTCACAAAACAGCGATTGCTTGCTTCCATCTAAGGCTCCTTGCATTATTGTTCCTGTTCCAAATATCTGGATGCTAGCCAAGCACAGGGTAGGAGTGGGGAGCAAAGGAAGTGAGAGGATGCTTGGCTAACATCCAGGTATTTGGAACAAGAACAATAATGCAAGGAGATGGCAGACACAGGTAGAAACCCAGGATCTTGTTTGAAGGCATCCCGCCCCCCCGTCTCTCATGCACCATATGGTTGTCCCAGGCAGTCATGTCTGTGGTCGTCTCAGGTGCCATTGTGCTTGTGTGGCACCTCAGATGTCCCTGGAGCACTGGAAGAGGTGCAGATGCTCACTGCTGAATGCCTCTGGTAAGTCTCTGGGTAAGGTCAGTAAAGGTGTTGAGCACGATTTCATGCTCCACACCTAGTGAATAACTAGGGAATCTCTGGGCAGGCAGGGAGCGCTTGGAGGCTGTGTCAGCCTCCTCTGAGTGCAGATGGCCTTTCCCAGAAGTCCCCTGATCATGCACTACCAACCAAAGTGCAAAAAGGCCCCTGGACCCAGTATGACAATATGAAGCTCTCCTTATTTATTTATTTATTCACCATGCATCTGGTAATAATAAAAATAACTTTGTTTCCTCTATTGCAAAGAACTTTCTCCCCTCTGTCCTGCACTTTTCTTTCTTTTTGTTAACTGCACCTGCTGCACTTGTATGTGTGGTAAAAACAACTGGGAAGTGAGATGTGAGCTCTGTGCCTTTTTTGTTCTGTTCCTGTAGTTTTGTCTGGTTCAAGATGCAGTGCACTGTCAGTGAATGGTTGCTGGATAAAGCATCCCCACTTGGCACAGGCCTATCTGTAAGAGATTTTTCTCAAATGCAAAGTATATTTCATACAAATCTGCGGAAGATCAGCTTAGATAGCCGACAGAACATGTGCTTGTAGTTGAGGTTCTGGCAGCAAATGCTATGTGCAACTGATGGTCAAGATGTTGTGGTTCAGAGTTGGAAATCAAATAATTCCTCAGAGGAAGGATTCTATAGCACTGGACAGCTCATCCAGTAATAAAATAAATAAGCAATAAAAATCCACTTCCTGTTTTGAGAGTTTGCATTTCATACTGGCAAAATTCACCTACTAAATTCAATTTCATGCTTCCATAAATAAACCTGGCACCTTCTAAAATACATTTCCATCTGTTTTACAACTAGGAGCATTTTATTTAATACACCCCTGAGAGTCACACCAATAGGAAGGCAGGGTGGAATGGCCCTTCTTTGTGAAGAAGCAACCTTTTTACTTGGAAGGGACACTGAAAAATAATCCAAAAAATTCCCAAAATTATCTCATGATACGAAGTTTCTCACAAGTGTTTTCTATCACATCTCCATAGTAGGTAAATACTGGCTTTCTGAACGCTAGGAATTAGATTGTCCCCAGAGTCAGCTTTCCAGAGGTTGAACACAAGCTGAACCAACTAAGCTCGTAACCATACATACGCACAAAAAAAAGTAACTGAGAAGTGGCCTGAGGAGGTCCGTTTGGCAGCTCCCTTTGGAGGTGCATTTTCTGGCCTTTAATGTAGTTTAGAGGTGGGAAGAGAACACATTGGTCCTTTCTGCACTTGTCCTTATTCTGGACTATATATCAGGATAGCAGTCTGCTGGCCACAAGCTAATGCAGGCTTCACTTGGGGCCTTCCATAGCCTGCACTAGGATGCAGGTAGCAAGTCCCTGTTCTGAGATATATTCCAGAATAAGGCCAAGCGCAGAAAGGCCCTTTCTCCTGTGAGCCACTTTTGAGATGCCTTAAAAAAAAAAAAACTTAACTGCTTGTACATGAGACTTAACACAAAATAGAGTGGGATATAGTGTGCATGGAATACACTGACATCTGTTAATCTTCAGTTTTTGTTTCAAATACCCATGATTTCTTCAGGCAACACAAAGAACAGTATTATATTAAGTAAGGGATACGGCATCTTATCTTTCAAGCCTTCTGCAACTGCCTTCTAGATGTTTCTGGACTTCCAAACCACATTATCTCCAGAGCCACATTAGTTCAGAGATGGTGGGACCTACAAGCCAGAACTTATGAAAGGCACCCAATTGAGTAACCCTGCTGTAGGTGTCTGGAAGAATTTCTGAGCAAGAGGCATATAGCAAGAACGGATAGATTTTGTGCACCAAATAGCTTAAGATGAGTACTGACTCAAGTTCTCATTTTAAGAAGCCAAAATATTTGCCTCACAACAGAATAAAATCAGTTGTAAAGTCTAAAACTAGAACAGTTACATATAGGGCCAATTCACAGGGAACAGATAAAAGGAAATCTTGGGTAAAGAGTTATAAAGGGAATAGGAAGCGCAGAGGAAAAATTAGGTAACTGAATCACAAGGTATGAATGAACAAATCAGAGACTTTTCCGCACTGCAACGCGTTCCAAACGGAACGCGTTCAGGCGGAAAGCTTAAGACAGCTCCCAGCGCTTTCAGCGTTCACACACAGACGCGCCGGAACGCGTACCGGCGCGTCTGTGTGCGAAAGGTGAAAGCGCCGGGAGCTGTCTTGGCCGGCAAAGGCCGGCCAGGGGCGTGGAGACAGCCGCGGAGGCAGATCGGCAATCAGCTGATTGTCAAACAGCTGATTGCCAAACCTGCGCCGGCGTCGGAGGCAAGCCCGCAGCTGTTAGGGAGGGAGAAGCAGGCGCGAATGCTTCTCCTCCCGAACGCCTGCGGGCGGCTCGTCCGCGTTCGAATGCATGTAGAGCACTTTAAAGTGCTTTACATTTCGAACGCGCCGAAGACAGCTCCGGACACGTCGGAGCGCAAGCCCCGCTCGGGCAATGCGTATGCCGTGTCCGCAGCTGTCTCCCACGCGTACCGTTCAGCCCCGTGCGAAAACGTCTCAGATATTGGAGTTCACAGATTTCTGAAAACATGTTTCCACTGAGCATGCCCAAGGTCTGAAAGCAAGAGATATCAGGGATGGTCTTTTGATTGCCACCATGAATCCAGTGGTGAAGTCAAATATTCATATAGGAACTTTTATTCTTGTTTTGGTCTCATGGAGCAAATTTGAACATTTATCTTGTCATCATTTAAATCCTATAATCAGAATGTCAGTTATGCCAGACTTTGGGCCAGAAGATTCTGTCAAAGTGCATGTAAGGGTCACAGGCGCTTACTTTTGTAGACTTTCAACACATAATTTAACACAAATATGATATAGTCCTATATTTTCAATAAGTGCAAATCAAAATAATCCTTAAAAGCTTTTCCACGGAAGGACCTAGATGCATTTAATGAGCGTCTAGGGTGGCTGATCTCTATGGGTGTTTCTGCACTGGCCGCAGAAACCGGTTTAACGATCCATTTAGAACACATTTTAAACCCTTGGGTACTTACTGTCTGCACTGCAGACCTCTTTAGGGACCCTTCCAGGTGGCCGCTTCTGCATTTTGGCATGTGAGATCCGTCTCTAAATTGGGTCTCACCACCAAAAACCGTTTCTAAATGAAGACCTAAAAAATTAGGTCTTCAATCTGTCCCTTCACCTGGATCTGTGTGGAAGCAGGATGCTTCTGCAATGGCCAGGCAAAGGGACAGATGTCCCGGTGGCCACCACATTGAGGAGGGCAGAAGCAGGCTGGTTTGCCTCCTTCCACCCTCCCCCATGTTGGTGGCACAGGAATCCGGCGGACTTTTCGGATCCATCTTCCCTGTTGGATCTTTCAATGCATCTTTCGGATCTGTCTTTCCCGTGTGCGTGTGGACATGCGGGGCCTCTGAGAATCCGTCCCTATTTGGGAAGAATCCTCGGGAGGATGGTTCACCAAAAAATGGATCTTCTTAGATCCATTTTTTGGCTGCAAATGAGGAAAAACCCAAATAAGCCTTCATTGGGACCATTGCCTTCGATCTCTCTGAGTCTGAACCAGTCTTGGCTAGTCCTATCATGTTCACCTCAGCTCTTCTGAACATAATTCTTTGAATTTTGAACTTCAGATGGACCTCTGTTCACACCCAGAGACCCTTCAAGTGCCGTGCTTATAACTTAATATACTTTTCCTTTAATGTTTCTTCTGGCTCATGTTTGGGGATATGTCCTTTCTTCTTTGACAACCATTCCCATAACTTTCTCCCTCTTAGTTCCCATAGCAAAGTTTCTGCTATTTTGCAAATGCTGAATTAGTTTCCTCCTACTCTATTATTCATAATCAAATCCCCATCTTCACTTCCGATATCCTTGATCTATCAATCACCCACTTCCTTTTATTTCTCCAGCTGTTTTAACAATGCCACCTATAATGTTTCTTAATGCTGCTCACTCTCGATATTCCTTTCCCGATCCAGGTAAGCAATCTTATGTTTTCTATTTATCTCAAGCTGGACTGTTATTTAACTTGTCACAGAAACAAGAGTCAGACTTTCGTCTGCAAACAGTGCTTGTCTTGACCTGATCTCAGCCGATGTTTCTCAATTACAGACTTTGTAACAATTACTGGGGCAGTATCTGATGTTATGATTGACACAACATAGAGCTTTTTAAATTGAAAGGAGCTGTATAAATAAATGTACCCTTTTCACATCCACCTCTGTACTACAAATCATATCTTATTGTTTGATTGTTGTGCAAAATTTACTGCCACATGGGTTTTCTCACTTTCACTATTCCAAAAATGGCAATTTAGTCTGACTTTTCATGCAGATTTTAAACAGCACAGGATAAAGCAAAAGCCTTGCAAAACAGTTCTTTCCATGCATAATGTCAGAGTGTGCATTACAGTTTTGATGTTATAGCATGTAATTTTTAAGAATATACATTAAAGGGTATTTACTATTGCCTAGCCCTGTGAATAGCAAAAAGTTTCATTTGTGGAAGTGAAGGGGTAAATCAGCCATGAGCCTCATGGAATACCCTCTTCATCTTTTTAACACACTATTATGACTTGCTAGTGTCAGTAACTATGACACTTCCTTAAGGTATTTCTCATATTTGAAAGCTTTAAAAATAGTTGCCTTGAAAGAGACGTTTCATTTGGAAGGGAAAATGACAGCTAAAGGTTTTTTTTCCTTTTCCCCTTTGTTTTAAAGCGAGGGGTAGTTCTAAACAGAGTTTGCTTAATCAACTTGATTGCTTCTGGAGCCAGAAAAGTTTCTTCTCCCTCTACCCACCCCCAATGTATAATAAATTTACTTAGGATGCATCCCCATGGAATTTAAAGTCCGATGAAAATCTTCTTTTGCCTCGGAGCACCCCCAAGCACGGCTTTTATCCGGGCTTCCAGCTCAGCTAATTAGGAAAATGCGCTGCAAAAAAAACAGCCCTTTAAAGAAGACTACAAGCGCACTTTCCTGGAAGACGCAGGTATTCAGAGCAACATTTTGCATGGAGACCCTCCGTGGCAAAAGGGGCAAAAGGGGCGGGGCTTCTCTCCGAGGCAGCAAGCTCTCTCTCTCTCTCTCTTTTTTTTTTTGGCCTCTCATCCACAGCCAGCATTCACGATATGAAAACAGTAGGCAGGCATTCCAATCATAAAGAGAAAGATACATTGTAATGAATTGCTTCCCCTGAAAGTGAAAGTGTATGAGCTGGCTGCAGCCCGCTGCCTTCGCAAGCAGGGGAGACAAAGAGAGAACTTGTAAATTTTTCTTTTGGACATGTGAATTAGCGCACAATTGCTGGATGGGGGGAGGCGTTTCAGTAGCTGGAGATCTTGTAAATAGCGCTGGCTGCAGCCCCTCTGCCTTCAGAAGCAGGGGAGAGGAAGAGAGAACTTGTAAATTTTTCTTTTGGACTTCTGAATGTGTGCACGATCGCACAAGCACCCAATGAACAGCGAGGGGCGGGGAGAAAAAGATGTGGGTAAGCAAAAGACACTTCCTTGGGGATGGTCAGTGCATTTTAAATGCGCGTTTTGCTGAGCCCCATGGGGACACTTAATTCCGAATTGAACGCGCTTTTCTTAAATCCACTTCAGTAGAGAGGCAATAGAGAGGCAAATAAGTACCATGGGAACGCACCCCTAGTTATGTTGCTTGGGACTCAAAAACAAGAGAAAAAAGAAAGGTCCACAGGTGACTGAGACTGTTAAATGAGGGCAGGAGAGAAAGAACAAGGGAAAAATCAGCTGCTTGAAGATTTGCTTAGGAACAGAGCAGGCACTGGACTATGATTAACAATCCTTATCAAAAGCACCACTTACAAAGGCTATGTTCCCACTTGACTATTTTTTTCGGATTGTGGATTCTGGCTGTTCCCATTTGCTTGATGATAACATGGGCTCAATTTGAATTATGCAGTTCCCATTCAAACCGCCCGGATCCCCAGCAAAGAGAAACAGGATCTTTTCATCTCTGCCTTTTGTCTAAACCCTGTAAGCCTACCCTGTTCAGAATCAGCTGAGTGAAAGAACAGACAGGGCGATCACTCTCCCTTTCAAATTGGATGCTCCCTCAATTCACTATGTTACTGAGAAGATAGCAGCTTTGGGCAGAATCAGCTGAGTGAAAGAACAGGCAGGGCAAAGCCATCTCTTCCTTTCAAATCAGCGAGGGGTGGAAGGAAAACGGAGGACCGTGGTTCCTGCACAGGTTCAAAGAGGGAAGAGGAGATTCCCTTCCTTCTTCTTTGCTTTGAATGAGCTGCTCAGGATGGAGTGGGGCTAAAAAAGATATCCTCTGCTGATTGGTGTTATTATGTAATGTATCACTAATAATTACAGTGACACTCACAGAAAGGGGAAATCTATGTTCAAAGATTCAACACTTTAAAAAAAAATCTCTGGGACTCTAGCATTGCAGGAATGGGAAGAACAGGGGCAGACATTCCCAGATGTGAAATTCCACCCATCTAATGCTGTGCCAACAGCAGTGGCAGGGATTGTCCAGAAGAATATGGGGGGGGGGAACAGCCCGAAAGGCAGATCTCCTCCCCAAATAGTCTGGTAGCATTCTCATTGGGAAAAAGAAAGTGGGCCAGCTGCCAAAATGGGACTGAGAATAGTTTTTCTGGGGAGTTTTTTTTGTGTGGATTTTAGCAATATTGTCCTCATAAAGTCTGGAAATAAAAAGAAAACGGACTGGATTCGCATTTAATCTTGTATGCATTGGCAAATGAGATGTTTGCATTAGAAGATAGCCCCCATTATTCCTTGGATCCTAAGATGGAAGGGACCAAGGTCCCTCCATTTCCCCATGTGTTTCAAGTGCTGTGACTTGAAAACAATTGCAAACTTTAGAATGCCTATTAGAACCCTTTTCAGAATAAGGCCCTCAAATATACTGGGCATGGCTCAGGCATCTAACGTTTTATGGTACTCCCATTCAGATATGAGCCTCTCACAGAGCTTGATCCTGTTATCTGAGGCTTCCTACCAAGGGGGGGGGGGGAGACCAAGGAAGGAGTTGTTGCGGTTTAGTGCCCGCATTAAATGTATTAAATGACGTCTCCTTTCCCCCAGATACTTCTTAGTGAGTCAGTTTGGTCTAGTGGTTATGGAGCTGGACTCTTATCTGGGACTACTGGGTTTGATTCCACCCTCCCCCATGAAGCCAGCTGGGTGACCTTAGGCTAGTCACAGCTCTCTTCTGAGCTCTCACAGCCCCACCTACCTCACAGGGTGTTCTGTTGTGGGAAGAAGAACAGAAGCTTTGTGAGCTGCTTTGAGTCCCCTTAAATGGGTGAGAAAAGCGGGGTAGAAAAGCCAAGTCTTCTTCTTCTTCTTCTAGTCAAATTGTTATGCCTTTTTGGGCTTAAAATAATGGTTTTATGTTCTAGTGTGATATTAACTGGTTAATACGGATGAGATATCCTTGTTTTATTGTTATGGTTGTTTTCACTCTCTCAAACGCAGTTGTATTCTTGATATTATGGGCATAGTTGGTTGTTTGCAGCTTTAATCACTGAAGATTTTTTTCTTAATAGCTACTTGTCTGCAGAGTTCCTGGTCGGCAGGGAGTGAAGAAGAAGAAGAAGAAGAAGAAGAAGAAGAAGAAGAAGAAGAAGAAGAAGAAGAAGAAGAAGAAGAAGAAGAAGAAGAAGAGTTGGCTTTTCTACCCCACTTTTTTCACCCATGTAAGGGCACTCAAAGTGGTTGACAAAGCTTCTAGTTCTTCTCCCCACAACAGACAACCCTGTGAGGTAGGTTGGTCTGTGGGAACTCAGAAAGAGAGCTGTGACTGGCCCAAGGTCACCCAGCTGACTTCACGTGGGAGGACTGAATCAAATCCAATATTCCCAGAAGTCTGATGCTGACCTGGCAACAGCCTGATTTCATAGAGCACAATCTAGGAACCTTAGATGGAAAAGACACACAATTAGATCTTCAGCTTTGAAGTCACAGGTGTGCTAGTTGCTCATCTCCAGGCTACTTGGTTCCCAGCCTTAATATCAAGGACATTGTCATGCCTCCAGAGCATCATGGTGCTCTTGAGACATATATTTAGTTAAAGATATTATAGGCTTTTCTATGTATTAGTTCAAGAGGGGAAATAAAGATCTATAGCTTTAAGAAAGAAAAGGATTGTGGGAAATTCTAGGGTCTTATATTGCCTCTCCAGCTAGTTTCAGTTTTGTGTGTAGTGAGTTTGCAGCCAAGTCAGATCTGGAGAGAGTATTTTCCTTTGACAAAGATAAAGTCCACAGAAGAAGAAAGATAAAACCCACAAAGAAGAGAGAGCAAGGTATTTAACAAAGACTATTGAGAGAGAAGATATTATTTTCATGTTATTTGTGTTTGTAACCAGTAAAGCCTTTAAAAATCTAAGAAGTTTGTGGACAAGTCTTTTGTTCAGGCTGTGTTCCTAGAGCCAGAGGTTTCACTACATGCAAAGTTCATAGCATTGCTCGGGGGACAAAACAGACATACTGTGATGAGTTACAATCTCTGCTGCTGTCATGAACTGATTTTATGCCCTGACTTCATGCTACCTCTCTCTACTTTTAGAATACGCTTTCTTTTTCTCTTTTTCTTCATAGTCTGGCTGATTTGCTTGAACTCTTGGACTTACTCCCTTCTGCTCTATCTCAATTGAACCTCTGTTCTTTCATAAACCCTGCCTGAGCTGTTTCAGAGCTGTCCTGGGCCCTTTCTGCACTTGGCCTTTATCTGGAATATAGCTCAGGATAGGGGTTTGCTGTCTGGATGCTAATACAGATTATGGCAGGTCTCACCTGGGACTTGCCATAGTCTGCACTAGCATGTGGACAGCTGACCCCTGTTCCAAGATATATTCCAGAATACGTTCAACTGCAAAAAGGCCCCAGATCTTCCATAGCTGACTAGGAGGAACTAGTATGTTCCTGGTTGGCAGAATTCATATCCACTTTGAGTTGCAAAGCTGTGAGGAGGTAGGGTGGCATGGCTACAGCTGTGCAATTGTGTGCTGCATTACAATCACCATGGCAATGGCTGGGAACATGATGGAAGCTGTGGCTATTGCTGGGGCAATTTGGATGGACCATCTACACTGTGAGCGCTGGTGGTCCAGTTGGTGACTGTACCAGTGGTTGTGGTGTGAATGTGGCCAACAGCCTGAACTTATACCAACCATGCAGTTAAGTGAAAACAGGAGGCATTTCCGCACTGAATCGCGTTCGAAACCGAACGCGTTCAGGCGGAAAGCTTAAGCCAGCTTCGGGCGCTTTCCCCGTTCACACACAGACGCTCCGGAACGCGTTCCGGAGCGTCTGGGTGCGAATGGTCAAAGCGCCCGAAGCTGGCTTAGCCGGCAAACGCCGGCCAGGGGCGCGCCGGCGGCCGCGGAGGCAGATCGACAATCAGCTGTTTGAAAAACAGCTGATTGTCAAAGCCGCGCGGCGTCGGAGGCGAGCCGGCAGGCGATCGGGAGAAAGAAGCGGCGCGAACGCTTCTTCTCCCGAACGCCTGCGGACGGCTCGTCCGCGTTGGAACGCGTGTAGAGCACTTCGAAGTGCTCTACATTTCGAACGCGGAAAAGCCAGCTGCGGACACGTCGGGACGCAAGGCGCGCGCGGCCAATGCGGATGACGTGTCCGCAGCTGGCTTTTTCGCGTTCTGTTTTCGCCCGTGCGAAAACGTCTAGGGTCTTGATTTCCTTTAGCCTTAGTTCTTGCCTCTACCCTTGTTTCCAGTTTGCTGCGACCTTCACAGTTTCCTACTTCTCAGTCTGCCCATTGTCCCTGGTCTCTGAATACTGGTCATGACCTTCCTGTTTCTAAGCTCCCAATATGTCACCTGTGTCCTTACCCTGTACCTGTCAACTGTACCTGACAAATAGCCATGCGATTATTCTATCTGTAATTCTTTAATAGCATAATAAAAATCAGACCTTATAATCACTTTCCCAAAGTCAAAGAAGTGAGAGATTTCAGGGCCTCAACATAAACACTCCAGCAGATCTTGCTTTCTCAGAATCTCAGGTGACCTCTAATTAGGGCAACTACATAAACAGTAGGGATTCCCGTACTTTTAATAGCTGTATAGCAGAGGGTTGACAGATGCAGTTTGCAACATATGCAAGACCAGCTGGATTCCTCTCTTCTACACAACTGGAAATGCTCTAGTAAATGGGATTCCAGAAGATAACTCTAATCCCAATATAATAGTACTGGCTTAGCACAGGAAAAGCAAGTCAGGGCTGTTCCAACATGTAGACGGTGGTTTTGTTTTTTAAAATGTCCTTCTCATACAGGCTGTCCTTGTTCAGTCATTCCGTTGTGTCTGACTCTTCATGACCTGATGAACCATAGCAGGTCAGGTCCTTCTGTCCTCCATTGCCTCCTGAAGTCTTCCCAAGCTCATTTTGTTATTTCCTTTTGTTCATCTCATGCAGGAACACTTTGATATTGCTATGGTGGTGAATACCTGTACCTTAGGGCTGGTATATTCTGCAGCGTTGCACTCCAATACACACGTGCAAACAAAGCAAGACAATAGTGTGACTTCCAACAGAGCCCAGGCAACCAAAGTGAAAGACATCTATCTCACAGAAGTTTAAATTGAAAGAATTTGGGCAGCCGGACTATAGATCTAAGTTATATTAGTGATCCTGCACAGTTCTGTAAACTTGTAAACCCAAGGGCAAGAAATGTCCCATCAATCTCACCATGCAAATGCCCACATCCAGCTTCTACAGATGTGAGACCTATGCAATAAATGTGACTTGGAAGAACTAACATACTCTCATTCTGGAAAAAAAAAATACTCTGCTGAAAACACAGAATTTATGATAAGTATCGCACATTGGACATGAGACCTTATTTTAGCATGATTTTCCCACAGCAGAAATTGATTTATTGTGCACTAAAACTTGTATGTAGCTAGGCATTAAGGCTGTATTCGGACATAACAAAAGGGGTGCATCAGAGAGACAGTGTGTAGCGCTCATATTCTCAAGCCTCCTCTTATCCAACAGCCTTCATTTCAAATGGTTAATCCAGCTTCAGTCCACTTTCAGAGTGAGATAATGCATCAGAAAAGTCAGAAGATGTTTGCCATTATCTAACCAAGAAAATCCATATTTGGGATAGATAATGTGGAAAGAAAATGAGACTGGCCACTCTACTGATATGTTCTCATGCTCTGAGGTGGACTGAAGCTGGATTAAAACTTAGCAAAAGTGGGGACGCCCAGACCATTCCAGAACTTCTCTCTTCTAGAAAAGGCAAAAAGGCTCATAGTATCCTATTGCACTATCAGGGGAAGATGCTGAGCTGAGTATGAAGGAAGAAGTTTAACTCAGTTTTGTGTAGGTGAATTGGCTTGTTCAAGTTTCTTGAGGGAAAAAAGGAATTGGAAGGAAAATGTTGTTTTGGTGGTGTAAATCAATACCTCCAAAGATGACATTGCTATTATCATGGGGTGTGCACCCTACCCACTTTCTTAATGAAAAATCAGCGATACGAAAGGACAAGACCTCCACTTTATTTTCATAGCAAGGAAAGGAAACTAAGCAAGGAAATGTATTAATGTTTTCTTTATTAACTTAAAAATGTATTAAATGTTAAGTTTCAGGAAACACTTTTTAATCAAAATATTCTGAGAGACATCTATTAGAAAGAAACCCAGGACCAATATGAAATTGTTTGCAGCAGCAAATGGGGAAAGAGCTTAGTTTGGAAAGTTGAGGCTTTTTCACATGGAGGGTTTTCAAACGCATAGAGAGCATGTTGGGATGCAGCATTCGTTCTTGTGGGGCAGCCGGATCTGTCCCAATGCATTCTCCACGCGTCCGAGTTTCAGAGCACTAAAAATGCTCTGAAACCGTCTCCACACGTTGGGTGCATTCTGAGCTGTCTCAGAGAGAAAGCATTTGCATGCTGTCTCTCTGTGACAGCTCGGCCGCTCCCCTGGGTTGCTCCCATTGGCTCCTATGGAGCCAGTGTGGGCAGCCTAGGTGCCTTCTTTCCCTGGGTTCCTGTTTGCTCCCGAAGCCGAGATCAGGATCCAGGGGCGGGCAGGAACCCCAGCCAACAGCCCCCACCCCACCCCTAGGTTGTGCATGCGCGTGAATGGGGCTTACCTTCTCCTGCTGGCCTGATTCTGGGTCGAATAGGCTGGGATGTTCTGAGCATGCTCGAGGGCTGGCCCCTCATTGGCCAGGCACCCACCTGGCTTCAACTGGCCATCTGAGCATGTGCGGGTGCCCAGCTTTAGCACTTTTTAGGGATTCGCTTACCTTTCTTGGTGGAGCAGCAATTGGAGCTCTGTCCAACATGCATGTGTGGAGCCTGAAACAGCTGCCCATGCATGCAGGGAGTTGGTCATGTGCACATCTGGGAATTCAGTGGTAGCCGAATTGCCCAGATTGAACATCACCAGAACACGCAAAGCCAGTGCTGAGGCCAGTGCTGTCTAGATAGGAAGCATTATCGTTTTCTGTCGCTTTATCAGGCTGCTGTCTGGAGGCAGCCACAGTTTCACAGTAGTGGCTGGCTACGCATAAGTTTTAACATGGATTGAATCAGTTTCCACTGTAGGAAAATCACATTAGTGTGGAAAACCTCATGTCAAGTGTGGGCATTTTCTAAAGAATCTGCTTTCCATGCAAGGTGCCTTTTTTCACAGGGAAAGCACACCTGTCATCTCCACTCACTTCAGTTTTTGTTTTTGTGTGTGTGACCACAAGGCAGATTTGTAGAGGATGATGTAGGCATTCCAGGACAGGGAGAGAAGGCATTTCCTCTTTTTTCTCCAGTCACGTGCAGCACTGTGAGATTCTAGTCGTTATCTTTTTTTGGGTGGGCAAAGAATGCCAGCTGCTACTGTGAATCACCACAAAGGGATTCTTTTAAATGAATGAATGAATGAATGAATGAATGAATGAATGAATAATGGACAAGATATCTTCTGGGACAGCCATGGCAACTCACCGTCCAGCTGGGGCAGTACCATAAGGTTGTCTAGGTTTTTAGGCATGACGAAACTGTAGGAAAACTGGGAGGTGCATTATGCATTCATGTAAATGGTGCCCCCTAGGCCTTAGTGGCTCATGGTGGGCTTCAGCAAAAGCATTGGAGAAGGGATGTCTCTGATCTTCTAGGTGTGTGTCTCTGACCTGCAGCTGATCAAAGCATGATTCAAGGAAATCAAGTCTTCCAAAGGAAGCCTCTTCCCTCTTCCCTTCCATCCTTGTGCTTTTGATCTGCTGTTGTCCTTTTGTGCTGCATTTTTCCAGTTATGGCTGTTTGTATCTTAAAGGAGAAGATTGCAATTTACAAATGTTTATATTCTCATCAACTGTTGCATTAGAGGCTGTGGTCTTATGCCCAGGGCATTGCTGACTGCAGTGCAATTAGTGCTTTTATTAAACTAAACACTCGGGCTGAAACACTACAGGTCAAACTGCAAGGAAAACAGAAGAACCTCCCACCCTCCTGAGTTATGCAGACATTATTCCACCAGATGTCAGCAAAGGATTCCGTAAATATCCATTTCCATTTATTTCCAGTGTATCTACATGCAAAAACTGATTGACAAACGTATTGGGAAACAGGATGACTAGAGATGACCCCAGAGGCAAACCATAAAATTATTTGAATGACGTGCGATGGCGGTGTGTGTAATTATTTTTTTCCTTCTGAAGCTATTTATTTTATCTTCATATTTGGTTGTAATTTTTCATTATCTGCCTTAAAAGTGTTGTTTGATGGTTTAGAATAAGCAACAGTTTTGATGGTTTTTAAGGACGTAAGAACATAAGAGGAGCACTGCTGGATCAGGCCACAGTCCATCTAGTACAACATTCTGGTCCACCAATTGCTTCCTAGTATTCTCAAGCAGAATTTGTCTAACACTTCCTTAAAGCTATTCAGTTTTGAATGAACACAGGTCTTCATTAACTATGGCTATCTCTGGACAGCGAGAGGCAGCATGGGATATAAAAAGGATCCTGTGTTAGCCTGTTGTGACCTGTCAGATATGAGCAACAAACCTCAGCAAACATTTGCTTCATGTCTGGCAAGGTACATATGAAGTTGCCTTATTGGAGATTTCCTGGAGCCAGCGAAGTACTTGCCTCCTTTCTTTTGTTGTTTCCTTGCAAACTTGCTGGTTTCTGGAAGTTCCCAGTGAGGCAACTTGATATGTGCCTCATCAAAAGTGAAGATAAGTGGGGTCATCATGAGTGCCTGCCATTGCTGCTGGGTTTCCCATGATTGCCTTGCAATATGTTTTCTGCATTCTGTGAACAGCTTTGCATTTGGGAGGCCATAGAAAATGCAATGCAATCCTTCCCCAATGCAATGCAATCCCATGATGAACATGAAATATAAATAAAAGCTTCACTGCAACAGACAACTAAGGCTGTGATCACACCCGTAGTTCAAGACGCTTCCGGCCGTCTTCTCGCCATCTTGCTCAGATTTTTTTTTTAATGGGATCACCTTGGGGCCAGGCTGTTCTTCCTCAAGCCAGCTTCTCCAGAGTCCACTTTTAAGAGGACCCAAGCCATCTTGGGGAGCCAACCCATTTTCACTTTCCCTGTGTGAGCATGGAACCAGGCTAGAGGCGGCTGAACCACCTGGAAGGAGAAGATCCAGCCTTTCCTCCTGCCCAATGCCTGGCAGTGAGCAGCACACATGCAATTCCCTGTCCTTGCATCCTTTCCACTTCTGCCACCATTCCTAGGATGGCCCCCTCTCCCTTCCTGCCCCCCCTCCCGCCCATTCCCCTTTGTTCTGATCACAAGCTAGTGGATTTTCTCCATCATTTAAAAAAAATAGAATTCTATTTTGTGCTAGACTGATAGGCCGCATCCCCATTACAAGCTTATTTCTCTTTCCCTAAACCGAAATAATAGAACCGGATGCAAACGCGAATTTGCCTGTTCCCATTACTTTTAACTTAATGGCGTTGCATCCGGATTCTGAGGATCGTACGTGGCATACATGACTCAAGGGGGGACTCAAGTGGCTACTTTTAAAAAGCCGCTTTTCGGGGCTGCCCTGCCCTCTTCCTCCTGGCATGGACGCGCCACCCATAAAGGACTCCTTCACGGAGCCTAACTGGGTGGCTGGGTGGCTGTCGCTTCCATGGATGGAGGAAAAATGGCAGTGGGCAGCCAGCCAGCGATTCTTTCCCCTCCTCTCCCCATTGCTCAGGGCACACAGCAGCAGTGGCAACTAAAGCCCCTTTGCTTTAAACATTCACACAGAACCTTCCTTCCTTTCCCTTTCTAAAGGTCAGAACTTTTAGAATTGTGCAAAATTGCAACATTTTTAATCAGTTGTGAAGTGGTTCCATCGCTACAGTGTAGCACTGCTGTTAAGGGTGGATTTTTACACTGAAATCAATGTCTTTGGAGGCAAGCTATTGGGAGAGGGAAACCCTGAACACAGATTCTCATCCCTTAACACAGTACTGTCCACACAGTAAAAAATGAAACACATATCAAGCATACGATCCGGAGTGAGACCTGTTGAAATCAGGATTGAGATTCACCACGCTTTGGGGTGGTTTAACACGGGGAAAGCGTGTTAAGCCAAACTGCCGTGCGGACTCCAAAGATTGAAAACATTTTGAATCCGAGATAAGGTTGCCATGAAGACACGGCCATAATGTGTTTTTGCAAACAACAGAGAGGGATTTAAAAATTAAATGGACAGAAAAGCACTGCTGGGGGGGGGAGAGGGACAGCATGGAGCAAGAGTAGAAATGATACAGTTCTAAGGACACTGTAGCTTCTGTTTTCCTTCAGCAATGTGCAAGGGAAACAAGGTTTCACTGTGGTGAAAGGGACTGAGATGGGAAAGTTCTTCAGCAGCTTTAGGAAAAAGGGCAGATTATAGGTTCTCCTTTTTCTACTGGAGTGGCTGCAGAGGTGGAGGTGCGTGCTGGCATTGATATGCCTCAGCAGCTTCTGTTTTGGGGGGCACAATCCCTTCACCCCAACAGTACCCTGAGTTTGCCCACAACTCCAAAAACACCCCATTACCACTATTGATTGGCAGGACTTTATGCTATCGGAATGCAGGTGGCTTTGATATAGTGGGATCAGGGGTGGGGCCATGTAAAAGAGACACAGGGAGATAATGTAAAAGGTGTGAACATAGCAGCATGAACTGAGGATGATCTGAGAACTGATTATCGAGGACTGGGTGTGGACAGGATTAGGATTGGTTCACTTTCTTAAAGGATGACCTAGATCATCCAGGTGTGATCACAGCCTAAGAACCTCGTACGTCTGGGCACAATTTAGTTCTAGGCTTGCAAACACGATGCAGTTAGAATCAATGGATTTTTCCTATTGGCATTCAGAGGAGTATCATTATATCTATAACTGTTAATGGGAAAGATTGAAAGGTGTTGCATAAATTTTGACTCTATTTCTAATCTGCTATCTATTTTTGCTTTCTTTCTTATGGTATGTTGGAAAATCTTCAACAAACTTTATTTAAAAAACAGTTTGCCTTAAAATGGTATCTCCTTGTATTCTAAAAGAATCACGTTGACATTGTTGAAATTCAGAAAATGAAAAAAATCAAAGCAAAATCGGTTGATCTTATAAATGTCACACTGAAGGCTCAATGCCGATGTGAATACGTAAACCGTCTATATTTGCCCTTTAATAGAACAAAAGGGATGCCTCAGGGGTGCCTTAGGGAGACAGGGTGTGGCCCTCATGTCCCAAACCTTCTCTTAATTCACCTTTTCTAGCATAGAAGGTTCAGGAGTGGTGGGAGGGACAGACTGGTGTGTGAACAATCTTGCTTCAAAGCCTTTTCTAAGCCATCTCAGAGGTGGGTTTTTTTTGGTGTGACTGGTTACAGCCCTAGTAACACTTCTATGGAGTTAGATTATTGGTTCGTGTAAGTTAGTGGTGTGTACAGTAAAAATACTGGATGAATAGGAAACATCGGTGAAAGTGGACAGGAATCTTTCCTGGTTCTCCTACCTGGAGCATCTAGGGGCTGAATCTCATGCTACTTGTATTTTACAAAAGAATTCATCTGCCATCTGTGGGCCACTAAACAAATGTAAACTGTTATCATTTTTTCTTCTATGAGCAATGTCTAAACACAGTGCCAACAACAAGAATTGGCCAAAGTCCTTATAAGGCAAGGCTCTAACCTTTTTGACTTTGCTGAGACCGGACCAAATATAGCTTGTCTTCTGCACTGGAATATGAAACACAGATGGCTCCTCAGTTCGCTTGGTTTAAGTAAAAAGATAACAAATTCAAGTACTGCTGTGTGTATGCATTTACTCTGGATGGCAGTGTAGCATTTAATACAGTTCATGGGACAATGTTTTCTAATCTGGGAGCAGAAATATGCTGTATGAGGACACCCACAAGGCAAATACATACCAATTTGATGGTTTTTCAGTTGTACTGCAACTTAGGTTGCATCCTCACAGTGGAGGACTGTAGCCATTGCTCGGTCAGAGCACTTGCTCCAGCTCTAGAGGCAGAATTGTGGTGCCTTTGTGCCATGTGCCTCATCTCCTTGTGAAGAGCATGGAGCAGTTAGGTCACTCATTTGGCTGCCCATCCATCTTCATGGCAGGGGTCAGAGGACAGCAAATGCCTTCAGAGTCCTTCTTCCCACTGTCTAGGGAAGATGCCACCAAGAGCACGTGCCAGCCCACAGAGGTACCCTGGATGTCCGGAGACACTGCTGACGTGAAGATACTGTAACCTTTGCTGGTCTCTCTCTTCTCTCCCATGCATGTGAATGTAGCTCTAATAAAATTTGTTTGGCTAAGATAATCAAATAATTGGACGATTGACTTAATTTGTTGTTACTGAGGTTGACTGACCGAAGTTATAGAGAAGCACTATTAAGTTAAATACTAGAAATGATTATTAGTAAGCCAGGATGTTCAGGACACAGTTAATGAGATGACTGAGAAATTTCTGCAGTACGAATCCCAATAGGGAGTGGAAATATTTTTCCTGTTCTGCAGAAGATGAAACCAGAGGAGCAACAGAAAGATGTGAACTCTGTTCTTGGGGCATTTTCCTTCTGGAAACATTAGGCTCAAGTTATACATTTGTAAGTAAATACCAAATGTATAAGAACATCTCACACTTTCAGTGTTCTACCTGAAGCTTCACCCTATCCCAGTGCTGATGGTAAGAAAACAGCAGTCATGGAGAATGTTTATTCTTGGCTGCATGAGAATGAGAATGTATTCACCTACAGTAGAAACGGGTTTTTCCTCCGTGATTGCAACTGCACCTTCCGTCATAGTATTTGAAATCCTATAATAGCATGTACAGCCTGTATAGCTTCAAGAAAGGATTAGATGAATTCATGGAGGACTAGTATATCAATGGCTACTAGAATGGAGGCCTAGGTACTGCTTCCAGGTTGGAGAGCTTATCAAGATGCCCCTAAAAGTCCTTTGCAGGGAACTGAGAACAGGTGACAACTTAGAAGCAATTGGTGGGCCACTGTGTGAGACAAAATGCTGGACCAGATGCGCTGTGGCCTGATCTAGCAGGGCTCCTCTTATGTTCTTATGCCCTAATTATTTGAGGGCTGTCATGTTTACGTATTTGTTTTATATATCATTCCTACTGGTTCACCATCCTAAAATATAAAGCTTTGCTGTAAGGCTCACACTGTGAGTCTCCATATTTTCATGTGACTTCTCCATGCAATGGGAAAGGGCATGATTGAGCATACAAACCCATTAAAGTGGGCCAGGGTTTGTAAGGTTTGACACCTCGCAGAGGCCTATTTGCACTTGGTCGTATTACGGAATATATCTCAGGATAGGCCTCATCTGGCAGGCCTCACCTGGGGCCTGCTGTAGCCTGCACTAGCATGTGGACAGCAGGCCCCTATGTCAGGATATATTCCGGAATAGAGCCAAGTGCGAACAGGCTGGTCTGACCCTCTCTAATGTGTTTGTTAGGACTCCAATTAATGCTATTAAGAACTTGGTAAGGTCTTCTAAAAGACTGGTTATCAAAAGCCAACTGTGACACACACGGTACTTTTATGCCTACCAAGATGTTCAAATAAAAGGTAAAGGGACACATTATTGCTTCATTATTTCATCTTTGATGCATCTGAAGCTCAGAATTGTTTGCAACGAATATCGTGAACTGATACAGTTTTAAGATTCTGTATAACGTATTATGGAGTGATGGAGAGCTGTTTACAGTCTCATCAGATTCCCAAGTTAAAATATTTTTCATAAATCAAGAGTGCAGGATAAAATATATTGCATGCCAGATACAAAATACACTTCAGATGTCATACTTTTGTCAGAAGGACGATGGATATTTCAGATGACTATGGCAATACAATGAATCGCTGTGGAGTGGAAGACATGGTGGTAGAAGAATTGGACAAATCTGAGGAGAAAAGATGGATCAGTGATTTATTATTTGTACATTTTCACTGTGCAAATGACAATTTGTTTGTCTCTTAGCTGAAGTCTTTTACTTATGCAGTAGTGACGGAGCAGAGAATCTTTAACTTTGATAAACTAAGCATTCCAAACCGTTGTCTTGGCTCCCTAATGAAGTTCACTTAAGCAATGCATAGTGGTTTTTGCTGTACTTGGAACATGAAAAATGTGTGCTGCTGGCTTGGATTGTTTGGAAGTTTCTTAGAACAACCCAGAGGCTATTGGGAATTAAGGATTAAGGGTTTTTTTTTTTTGTCATTCTACTGAGTGTTTATTGCTCACTTGGAAAGGTAATTTAGCCATAAAAGTTCAAATGCAATGATTACTAAACAGTGGGACACAAAACTTTTAAAAACAATTTCCACAATTCACTCTACCTGGTTGATTATCTCAAGAGTTTGTCCATTCAATACTGAATGCTAGACAAGAAGAAACTTTGATCTGAGACGTTTTCGCATGGGGCTGAACGGTGCGCGTGGGAGACAGCTGCGGACACGGCATCCGCATTGCCCGAGCGGGGCTTGCGCTCCGACGTGTCCGCAGCTGTCTTTCTCGCGTTCGAAATGTAGAGCACTTTAAAGTGCTCTACATGCATTCGAACGCGGACGAGCCGCCCGCAGGCGTTCGGGAGGAGAAGCATTCGCGCCTGCTTCTGTCTCCCGAACAGCTGCGGGCTCGCCTCCGACGCCGGCGCGGCTTCGACAATCAGCTGTTTGACAATCAGCTGATTGCCGATCTGCCTCCGCGGCTGTCTCCGCGCCCCTGGCCGGCCTTTGCCGGCTAAGACAGCTCCCGGCGCTTTGAGCCTTCGCACACAGACGCGCCGGAACGCGTTTACACGCGTTCTGGCGCGTCTGTGTGTGAAAGGTGAAAGCGACGGGAGCTGTCTTAATCTTCCCGAAAACGTCTCTGATTTGACAAGGCATTCTATCTTACTGTTAGATACATCTTTTTAAAATTACTATACTGGTGCCTCCATGGGAGTTATTATCCAAAATATCAGATGTTCCTCAGATTAGTAGAGGTTCAGACGGCATGTGATATCATGAACCTAAGTAAATATCTACAGGAAATAACTCTACATAGGAAACTTTTAAGAGTTGCCTTATGGACAACATAAACATATGCATATTTATTCAAAAGATCTACTGTATTTTATCAAGCTTATTTCCAAATAAGGAAACATATGAATTTCTAACTTTGGAAGCTGATCACAGGGTACTTTTGAAAATATTCTTTACAAAAAAGATTAGGCCTGAACCTATACCAATTCGCCCCTTTTCACTGCAATTTGCTTCCCATGAACTTGAAGCGTAGTCTGGTTTGGAGATAAATGTGGGAAGGAAGAAGTTACAAATTCAGCAAATCCAAACTGGAACTATCCCACAAACCACTGTGATGTGTTTTTTATTAGAGTGTATCTATATCACAGCAGGTTGCTTCAGCATGAGAAAATACTTCCTTTAATGTCAAAGCATATGGTTTGATATATGTGGAATTTTACTTTGAATTCCTATACATGGAATTGCAGATGGATCATTGCATTACCGAACTTATTGTTCCAGACTAATAAGGTCTTTTTAGAATTATTTTTTTTAAAGGCATATAGGCATTCATCACTTCTTGAGCTCACAGATTGTATGTACTCCTTTTGGCAGCTGTCTGTTTGCCAAAACCATGGACATCTTTTATCCCTACCATGAGATAGGACATGAGGTTGGAGATGGAGATAAAAAGAGCAGAAAGAGGCCATTTACTTCAGTTAGGCTGTGTTCCCATGCAATAATAAGTCTGCTGAAAATCTTCTTTTGCCACGGAGTGGTCCCATGCATGGCTTTAATCTGGGTTTCCAGCACCACTAATGGGGAAAACCTGCTTTAAAAAAATACCTGTTTAAAGCAGTACTTTCTGGAAGACGTGGGTTTTCAGCGCAACATTTTCCATGGGATCGCTCCGTGGCAAAAGGGGTGGGGATTCTCTCCCAGGTGGGAATTGCCGGCCGGAGAGATCATCTCTCTTTCTCTGTCTCTCTTTTGCCTGTCATCCAGCCAGCGATCTATGCAAACAGCGATCTAGGCAGGCATTTTCTCTTTCCAATCCCAAAGAGAAACAGCAAAGATACATTGTGATGAATTGCTTCCACGAAAGTGAAAGTGTAAAAGAGCTGGCTGGGTGGAGATCTTGTAAAGAGTGCCAGCTGCAGTCTTCGCAAGCAGGGGAGACGAACAGAGAAGATTTAAATTTTTCTTTTGGTCTTTTTGAAGGAAAGGATTGCAGGATCGCTGGCTGGGGGGGAGGCGTTTCGGCAGCTGGAAATTCCTTCCGCCTGATCACCCAATGAAACAGCGAGGGGCGGGGAGAAAAAGATGCGGGTAAACAAAACACACTTCCTTGGGGACGGTCCATTCATTTTAAATGCGTGTTTTGCTTACCCCCTTGGGAATGCTTAAATCCGGATTGAACCCGCTTTTCTTTAATCCACTTCAGTGGAGGGTCAATAGAGATACAAATTAGTACCATGGGAATGCACCCATAGATCTGGCATTGGAGATGAGAACATGGGCTATATCTCCATTCAGAGCTGTAGATGCTTCTCTTTCCAGGCCCCCTATGTCTTCATTTCTCCTCCCGCCAGAATATTTTGAAGGTAGGGGGAAGGAGTTAACAAAAATGAAGTTGGAAGCCCTGTCTGCACTGGGATTTATTCTGGATTATATCCTGAATAGGCGCCTGCTTTCCACATTCCAGTGCAGACTATGGCAGGCCCTAGGTGGGGCCTGCTCTAATCTGCACAACCATGCAGATGGCAGGCAGGGCACCTTTCCAGAATAAATCCGAGTGCAGAAAGGACCACTACCTTGTGCCCTGATCCTTTCAGTCGCATTGCAGTGTTCCATTGATATGGTGCAAGGTGACTGAAGGGGCTGCTGAACCACAGATAGAGATGGTGCACAGGAACCACTGATCACCAACATGCCCTGGCCAGTGGCGGTAAAAATTACCAGCCACATGGTTACACACCATGTTCCCGCAGACACCGTCCCCTGGCAAGTGGAGCTGTACCCATTGTTTGTTATCTGTTTGCAAATCTGGACTGGGAGAATAGTGCTGGTGCTGTCCCTGGATCTTAGAGCTGATGTCCAGAGACCCCATAGCCGGTGTGTTGTCTGGGTACCCCTTTCCTGTTCAGAGCTAATGGGATCAGGCACTGCTTCCCAGAACTGATGGGGCAGCAAGATTTAGGGTTTGGGAGGGCTGATGGAGAGGAGTGCACCGTGGGGTGACCAAATACTGGTAAAATAGCCTTGGTAGCCATTCAAGAAGAAGAGGAAAAAGAGTAGGAGTTGTTTTTATACCCTACTTTTCTCACCCTTAAGGGAACCCAAAGTGGCTGACATACCTTCTGTTCTTCTCCCCATAATAGACATCCTGGGGGCATCCCCATGCAACTCTTTTAGCCTGGTTTGGACTATTTTTAAACATAACAAATAGGACTTTTAAATCCTGCCGGCAATAAAGGCAGTAAAACTATCACTGAAAAGGCAGGGTTTTTAAAAAATCTAACTGCAAATACTTTCTTTTTCACACCTCTCCCTTTTGAGATTACTGGCAAACGTACGCTCAAGCAGATCAGTGAAAGACCGAGACAGTGTGATAAAACGTATCATGTCAAAGCATTTCAAGTACTTAAAAGCATTGCAGAGCTTCTCAAATGTATGCTTTCTGATAGCAATGCAAAAAAGATGCAAATGTTTCCAGTGAAACTGTTTTAAAACACAAGCAGCTCTCCCCCCTTTTGCCTTTTCGAATGAGGCTCTGGCAAGGGAGGAGGGGAGCTTTGCATCTGTAAAAAAAACCCACCCACACTTGGCTGCCATTAGCCAGAAGGCTAGACCTCTGCCCCAAATAGCCCAGTATTGTCCCCATGTGGGGGAAAATAAGTGGTCTCAGCTCCAAAAAGCGGACTCAGCCCTGTTTTCATCAAGACTTTTTTTTCTTCAGATTCAGGCAGGATAGTCCTCATAAAATCCGGGAATAAGAAATTGCATGGGGATACCTGGATGCCAAGTTTGGATAGATTACTAAGTCATGGGAGCTGTCCTTCTTGAATTCAAATTAAATTCAGATTAAAGTGCCCATGGGGATGCACCCCCTGTGAGGTAGGTGGGACTGTGAGAGCTCAGAAGGAAAGTTGAGACTAGCCCAAGGTCACCCAGCTGGCTTCATGTAAAAGTGTGAAATCGAACCGGGAGACTAACAGATAAAGAGTCTCAATATTGGAGAAACAGCCATGTTAGTCTAATTCAAAAAGTCCAGCAAGGTAGTAGGTAGCACTTGGAGACTTCAGATGCATCTGAAGAAGTAGACGTGTCTACGAAAGCTCATGCCACTAACCCTTCTCCTGTTAGTCTCCAAGTGCGACTAACTACCTTGCTAGATAGTCTGACAATCTCACCAGAATGTAACCTCCTCACCAGAGGAGCTATGTGTTGGGGCTGAGGTTGCATCTAGTCTGGTCACCTTTCACAGTAGCCGGCCAGCCACATAAGGAATCCCATGAGCACAGTAACTTGTCCACAGTCTTCCAGCAGCTGGCCTTTAGAGGCCTGTTGCCTCCCATACACTGCTGTCAGGGTTAGGAGGCGCCAACAACCCTGTCTTCTTCCATGGCTTTGTCCAAGACACCTGAGCTGCACACACGACACCTCGTGGTTGTCAAATGGATAGTGGAAGGATTTACTCACAAATGCACATTACAGCTAAATGTATTCAGATTTCACTATCTCACTATTTCAGATGTCATTATCTCACTATTTCCCAGAGACTGAGGGTTCATACTTTCATGCTAGTGTAGCTCCATGACATAAATGCACATGGAAGAACATGCAAGCCTTCTACTATATCTTACGGCAACTGGTGTGTGAATAATTTAAAAGGATTGGATTCATTAAGATTTCCACTTCAGGATGACAGCAGAAAGTTGCTGAATGCCAAGGCTGTTGGAATCGTGACATCAGATAAGCTTACGCATGCCTTTTAAATTATGATCAATGGTGATGGTTTGCATCTGTGAAATGGTCACTGTATATCAAACACCACACGAAAAGCTTTCATCCTTGAAGACAGTTTGCACGTTCACCTGCGAATCATCTAGTGAAAGAATCATTCAACAAGAAGACATTTGTATTTATTGTTGCAAAAACTGCAATAGTGGGATTTTGAGAGGGTATTTGTATTCTGAACAAGGACTGTGCAAGCGTGCATGAGATGGTGAGGACATTCTGGTGGTCACTTTCCATGACTGTTTGTGGAGGCTGAAGGCAAGTTCACTCAGTCTTCCAGTAGAAACTGTGAACAGTTTCACAGTGACTTTAGGTGCCAATACTGGGCTTTAAGAAACACAGTTGTAGGATCCCGCACTCAAAAGACAAAACAACCCCCCTACAGAACTTTCCAGTGTAGCAATTAATTAGAACTGGAAAACAGAGGATAATGCAGATTATAGCCACTTTCTCAACAGCTGTAATTTTACATTAGCTGTTATCTTGAAACAGAGAAATTGTTTCGTGCGTGCTAGGAAATGGTTGAGGCCAGCTTTCATGAAAATCTGCATAGATCCAGTCCTTCGATACGTTGAGAATTTTTTTCTCTGTATAGATGTGTATATTGTAGAGGGATTGCATCTATACCCACATCTGTATATGTGATGATGTACACATGGGTGTTTATGGTGTCATGCCAGTGCACTGAAGATACAGTGCACTGTACCTGCAAGGACTGCCCTTGCCCAGCTGCCATAACTTCTATAACTACTACTATTTTGACCTGTGCATCCCTTAAGACCTGAAGGGAGGCCCTCCTGGTTGTACCACCACCATCAGTAGTAAAAGTGGTAGGCACCCAGGAGAGGGCCTTCACTGTTATGGCTCCTAGGATAAGGAATAGTCTCCCCCTTGGGGTGCGTCAGGCATCTTCACTGTACATGTTTAGGAAGGCAGTGAAGATGCATCTCTTTGCCCTGAAGGCACTTTCTCTTCCCACTTTCAGATATAGGGTGGGATAAAAATGCAAATAACAAACAAGTGATTATCAGATGACTGTCACGGCAGAGCAGTGCAAAGAGGTTTGACAGTTCTTGTTACCAGTCTTTCCGTGGCTCTGCTGCCATCAGACTGCCACTACTCAAGCAGACTCACCTCGTCTGCTGCTGGCAGCTGCTTAAAGTCTTAGAAGACAGGAAATGGCCTTGACCATCAGCATTGCAGCTGGAGAATGGAAGTTCCCCAACTGTAATGTTAGTGGTAAGCATGAGATCAGCACAATGCCATCAGAGACTTAAAGCACTGCATCCTCCCCCGATTCCTGCCAGGTCTCTGCAACTGCAGACTCTTGCTGGATATTGGGCACTTCCTAACCAGAGAGTGCACTGGGTGCCTGGATGGCCACCACTATATTGCTGCCAGCATATATATTTTAAAATATAACACATAACAATGTGCCTGAGCACATAACAATGCTTCTACCTATCTAATCTTCTATCATCTGTCTGTCTGTCATTATCATCTATCTATCTGTCCGTCCGTCCGTCATCTATCTATCCGTCCATCTATCTATCTATCTATCTATCTATCTATCTATCTATCTATCTATCTATCTATCTATCTATCTATCTATCTATCTATCTATCTATCTATCTATCATCTATCATCTATCATCTATCTATCTATCTATCTATCTAGAACCTCTGAGAAAGTTTCATTTGCTGTTGAAGAGAAGATGGTTTGACTTTCATATTTCCCTTCATCCAATCCCAAGGAAATACAATACTTTCTTGTATAAATGATTTTTTTTTGGTACCTGAAATGGGTTAGAGCACATGCAAGTAAATCAAGCATGAAGCAGATAGCAAAATATAGTTCTGTAACACTGAACACATCTGTTAGGTGTTCGTAAGCCAGCACAGACTGCTATAGTGTTGCATCACCCCAGGAAATATTATATCAAAAAGCTGGCTCTGATGTTGCAGGTTGAGAAGAGATTCCAATATCTCTTCCAGATGTGCAAAGTTTCAGTTCTGCAAACTTGATTGTTTCTCTGTTCCCGTAAGGCAACCCCTTACACCAGAGGAAGGCTTTTAGATGGAGGATCCATTGATTCATTCTGTTACTTCTGTACCACTTGGGAAATCCATGTTTCATTGTAGCCTGGAGCGGTATAAAATATATAGGCCTATAAGTTCTGTGCAAAGGCTTCAGAGAGCAATGAATGTACCTTACTGCAGGGGTGTGTCTGGAGCTTCTGTATTCCAATGGATGCAACTGGCAAAACACCTTTTCCAGTTAAAATACAGAGTTTGGGATATACTCGCTGTATAAGAAGACAATACCCGGCGTATAAGACGACCCCCGACTATTGAGAAGATTTTCCTGGGTTAAAAAGTCTTATATGCCAGAATATACTGTACATCCTCCTAAATTAGAAATAGGAAAAGCATTTTTCTCCCCAACCCCTAATGATGTCCTGCAGGATTTAATGGAGATCATTAACAAGTGTCAGCTTTTGTTTTGTCTTTGCATCTCCCTGCAATGCAAATTTTTGTTTCCTTTCTATTTGATAGTATTCTGTGAATTTGTTTTTGTTATATCAGAGTTGATAGAAGAGATGGAAGGATCCAGATTCCAGCTGGGAAAGAAATGAAAAAATCAGATGTAAATCTAATTCAGGATACAGGAGCTGGAATAAAGTTGGACTGATTTCCCCCTCCCCAGAAAACAAAACTGCACAAAAATATCCCCAAACACTTTGCTAAATAAGCAAGTCCCTATGGACAGTTTGGAAGCCAGGCCTGCTATTAGTAACACACTGCCAATTTGATATCCCTCCCATTCACTTTGTTCTTCACTTTCTGCTTTTGCTCACACCACAATGGATGGCAGCAGTCTGAGGTCCAAACTCTGCTTCAATCATGGATGGAACTTAATTGGGCTTGAAAACTAGATCATGTCCAGGCACAGCAGGAAAACAATTGCCCGAACCAACTTTTCCCTTTATGACTATTCATTCCTATCCTTAACCCCACTTTCTACACACATCTCTCTGTGGTCTGAACCAGTGAGTCTGGACCAGCCAAGCCTGGTGATTTGGATCATAGGGTGTTTTTCCACTGTCACTAGAAGTACCCATTAAGTACCTATTAATGGGTACATTAATTCCATTAAGTACCCATTAATAGGTACATTAATTCCATTAAGTACCCATTGTTATGTGCTCAGTTACAGGAAAATGGAGTCTTGTTTTATTTTTGTCAAGTACAGCAATTATCTATAGGTGCTGGTCTCATATCTGTAATAATGGACTGAAAGATACTTGCAACCTACAGTGTCACAGTTTAAAGTGCTTGCTGTCTTGTAGTTTTAGCCATTCTGATATAGCTGAGGTGTAGGGCTGGATCCTTCCTACTAAAATCTGAACAACAAACTGTTTCTTATAATAGTCAGCTCATAGACATCAGATGCTTAAAAGCAGCCATCTAAATAGGCTCTGAAATGAAAACTATGGATTGTTTCTTAGGGCACTAAAAACAATCCTATAAAAATATCTGGATACTGTTTGCTTTCTCAGCTAACATCTGCAGATATTAATGACATTTCCCAGTAGAAAACTCTATGCGTTCAAATGTCACTTTATTTTTATTACTTTGGCCTTCTGTTTGTATTTTAATTCTCCTTTTCCCGCATAGTAAAATGAAAGTTCACAGAGCAGGGCAAAGAGGCAAAAACAATGCCCTCAGGGTTGATTATGCATTCCTTATGAATAATGTTTGTAGCTTATGCCCACATCTCTGTTACATAGCTGGAGATGCCCTTCCCATGCCCCTGGGGCAAATTGTATTCATTACTTCCCATAGCGAAGAGTGCAAGAAAGGTGCCCCATAGTCATAAGAATATAAGAGGTCATAAAAGGAGCCCATCTAGTCCAGCATCCTGTCTCACACAGTGGCCCACCAATTGTTTCTAGGCATCTCAAGCGGAAGACAAAGCCAAAACCCTCACCTGCTCTTGAATTCCTGCAAATGGCCTTTGAAGGCATCCTACCCTGACCTCTTCAGTTTATTTCACTGCATTTTGTGAGCAGTGAAATGATTGAAGAGGTTATGCTCGGCTACACACACAGAGAAGCTACCAATTTTGGTCCCCATGAACAAGCACTACCACTCATCCATGTGTGCCCCTAGTTGGTAGATGAAGAAACACCTGCTGGTTTGTTACGTACGGATGCATATGGACACATACGAATATTGTCAACATTCATATCGTCAAATATGAATCAAATATTCAGTCAAATAGAAAAGTTTTTGAATTGGTTCGAAGTTTAATACAATTATTTTTTCTCTACTTGTATGTGTATGGAATTATAGTATTAAACTTCGAACCAATTCAAAAACTTTTGTATCTATTTGCATGAATATTTGATTCATATTTGATGATATGAATGCTGACAACATTCATATGTGTCCGTATGCATCCATATGCATCCTGTTTTTATCCCGTATGCATCCCGTATATATCTGTACAAGTGCGTAGGAATACGAATATGATTTGTATGAATAATTCAAAACATTTGAATTCATTTGAATATTTATAAATGAATGTATAGACATGCTATTTGAATTCGAATGTCTGAATTCAATCAAATTTGATCAAATTTCAAATATCTCAAATATTTTTTCCACATCCCTAGATCCAACTGATCTCTTGTTAGGCGGATTGTAAAAGACTGGTCAGCTGAAGCCTCTGTTCCTTTGAGAGTACAGAAATTGCTAACTAACAGGGTATTAGACTGGACTGTTTACTTCTATAAAGGATCCATCAGAGATTTTACCACATTCACTTCTTTGGTTGTGCTTCCCTTAAGTATTCCTTATTTATATGTCTCTAGAAGGAAGACTCTGGAGACTGATAATGGTTCCTAGTACAGTTATCCCTCCCGTAACATGGGCAAGATTTGCGCCATAGTACTTCTCGTCACCTCTACCGCAGTTGAAGCCTCCCCCTTCTCATGGCAGTGCAGATGTCAAAGTTGGGTACCTTTTTGTTCCATGGCTTTGATGGTTTTATCTGGGTCTCTTTCGGAAGTCACAGGAAGCTTCAGAAGTCAGCCATGTTCTGTGCCTTCTGAAACAGGACTGTGCTCTCTGGATCCCTGGAAACACTTCCAGATAGATCAGCCTCACCCAGAGGCTCAGTTTTGCATATGTGGATCCTGCCATGGTTTTGCTTTGCTGTGATTAGTTAAACATGACATGCCTCATACATGGAATAGTTTAATTTGCTCTGTTTTGCACGCAGAAGAAATCGGTGGCAAACAGAGAAGGTGGTGAGGTGACTCCTGCTGCGATCTCTTCTACTATCATAGGTTTGCAAAACACACCAATTTGTAGGAATTAACTTCAAACGAAGAATGTACCTTCTTTAGATTTCTAGGAAGCTGCAAATGCTGTGATACTAGATCCTAGAATGGACAGAAGCCCAGGATGAGAACAGCTTTTTCTGGCTTTAAAACCAGAGACGTTTTCGCACGGGGCTGAACGGAACGCGAAAAAGACAGCTGCGGACACGTCATCCGCATTACCCGAGCGCGGCTTGCGCTCCGACGTGTCCGCAGCTGTCTTTTCCGCGTTCGAAAGGAGAAGCGTTCGCGCCTGCTTCTGTCTCCCGAACAGCTGCGGCCGCCTCCAACGCCGGCAAGGCTTCGACAATCAGCTGTTTGACAATCAGCTGATTGTCGATCTGCCTCCGCGGCTGTCTCCGCGCCCCTGGCCGGCATTTGCCGGCTAAGACAGCTCCCGGCGCTTTGAGCATTCGCACACAGACGCTCCGGAACGCGTTTACACGTGTTCTGGCGCGTCTGTGTGTGAACGGGGAAAGCGCCCGGAGCTGTCTTAAGCTTTCCGCCTGAACGCGTTCCGTTTGGAACGCGTTGCAGTGCGGAAATGCCTCAGGTTTATCCATGTATGTTGCCCAAAAGGCACATATCCACATACCTAGCTCAGCTGTACTCTTTTCATGCGAATACTGCCCTTCTAACCCAATGAGCGTCAGCTGTCCATTTTACAAAAAATAACCTCCTTTGGCTACTGAAGTTGTTTGCCATTTCTGAAAATTCTCATGCCATCAGCTAGAAAATGATGAGATTTGGCATAATCATACAATCTGATACATGCAGCTGTATAACAAAGTGGCTAAGAAATGGGCTTATATGTAAAAATATCCCTGGTTCAAAGGGCACTTCTGCTGTTAATTTATTGAGTGCTTTATGGAAGTTATTATTTTAGCTTCAGCACCTCATCTGCAATATAACACATAAGACTGATGCAATTTTAGGGCCATTTACAGATTAGCTTACAAGGTTGTTGCAAGATCCCGTGATATGGACTGAAGGCACATGAATCTCCTCTCTTGCCAAAATTCTCAGTTTGATCAGGGCCTGAGAAGTATGCGAGTTCCCAGATAGAAAATAAATGAGGTAAGAAAAGAATTCAAATGATTTTTTTTTTAAAAAAATTAAACTACATAATGCACATGTGGAGTGCTTTGAACACTTATTGCATATTATTGTTAAATCTCATTATTACATACATACCACTGCTTAGGGCTTGGAGGAACACTAATACAAAATAAAAATGTCTGCAAAGACATGCTTGGAATCATCACTGATCATATTTAGTCATCCTAACTTTGCAATCTCATGCCCTTTCTGCAGTTACATCAGTTAATCGATGTTGCGGTATGCACAAATGCAATTTTTGGATTCAATTCAATTTGAATCGAATATTAGGATATTTGAATCTGAACAAATAGAGAAAAAAACAAATGTATTCAAATTTGAATCTGATTTGAATATTTATTTATTATTTATTTATTTACATTTCTATCCTGCCCCATACCTGAAGGTCTCTGGGCAGTAACAGCAGATTAACCAGCAGATTAAAAACAAGATAAACATTAAAACAAGATATAGATTAAAAACAGAATACAGATTAAAAACACTTTAAAAATTCAGCAGGTTTAAGAGAGTACACTCCATATTACGTTTGTAGTGGCTAACTGGGGAGGGGGGGGGGAGAATATAATCACCTCAGCCAAAGGCCAGGGCAAAGAGGTGTGTCTTTACCGCCCTCCTAAATATATGTAAGGAAGGGGCATGATGCACCTCGATGGGGAGACTATTCCACAATCTGGGGGCTATCACTGAAAAGGCCCTCTCCCGGGTGCCCACCAACCTCACTACTGAAGGTGGTGGGACAACCAGGAGGGCCTCACTACTTGATCTTAAGGCACGGGCAGGTCGGTATGGGAGAAGATACGTATGTCAACAAAATTGATATGCATCCGTACGCATCTGCGCGCATTCATAAGCATCCCGTTGTTATCTTGTATGCATCCCATTTTTGTCCTCTATGTCTCCATACAAAGGCATGCAGATACGTATTTAATGTATACATATCCGTACACATACAAATGTCCAAATAATTTGTATGAATGATTCAAAAGATTTAAAATTCCTTCAAATATTAAAAAATGTATGTAAAGACATTCAATTCAAATTTGAATGTCTGAATTCGAAAGAATTCAATTGAATTTTGTACGTTTCAAATATTCTTGCACATCCATAATCGATATTAGCTTGATCCGTGTTAGCTAGATCTGCATTGGGTAGATTTGGATTAACCACAGGCAGAGGTGTCTGCATTGAGAGGGCTTTAGAACAGCAAATGTGTGCTAAAGAGTGCTAGCATGGATATATACCACATTTATTTGATCTGGAACTACTCTCCTCCCATGCAGATGATGTCTTAGCAGCTCCTTGATCCACATTACTGTGCAGATGCACTGTTCTTGGCAGTTCCTTGATGCGGGTTAACAAGTAAGTGCAGAAAGGGCCTCAAACACATTTTTGCATTTCCAAATAAGTTTATTTGAGGTATTTGTGTGCTAAATGATGAAGCGCTTTTACCTAATCAATATATTTTACGAAGATAACTGCAGGGAACAAATTGATGCTTCCCTGGTATAGATAAACCACACTCAGCATAAGTTGCTTTCTAAAAGCATTTGCTAGTGATGGTTTTCCACCTAAGGGATGCTGGTCCCTGCGTGGCTTCCCCTAACTCAACTTGCACAGAGTAGTAGTTGCTGGCAGTGAAACTGCTGTGTTAATTGAGGGTTGACTGTACTGGCTGAAAATGCGTTGTTAAAGGTGCTCTTTTCACTTTCCATTCTATGCCTGCATTGTTAAGGTCACTAGGAAATGTCCTCATTCTGCAGATCATGGTGGTATCCAGGCAGTGTACCCAGGGGAAGGGAGGGTCACAGGGCCTGAAGAAAGAAAAGTGGGTAAACAGTCCACACATCCCAAGTGAAGAGGCAGCCCCAAAGAATGACTTCCAAAATGAATGTGTTCTTATTCTTTCCTTCTTCATTTTTCCTGAATACCAGAACTTTGCCTGGGCATTAAAGCACTTTCCCAATTGCCATTTTGGCCACAGACCAGAAGAAGGAAGGGACAAGAATGCATTCATTGTGGACCATTCTCTCCCACCATGCTGCTTGGTTTCAAGTTTGGCTATGGGTTGTTCTGTGAACTATGGCTTCCTAGTTTGCCCTGTCTTGTTGTACTTCTTATGATACTGTCCCACCTCGTGACAACCTGTTCTTCTGGTGAAACCTATACTAGTGCTGTAGAATCTGCATTCTACTCAGCTGTCATCTAATCTACATGCCCACTCTTTCAAAGTCTCCGTTAAGTCTTACTCTTGAGAAAACGCAATCTGGTTGTGCCCCAGTCTGCTTCCTGGCTCCTGGCTCCAGCTCCAAGTCTTGCTTCCAGCCTTCCTTTTCAGCACTAGCCCTGTCTCTAGTTTTGCTCCTGCCTTGCTTCTGGCTTCCAACTTTGTCCCTACTTACCTTTTGCCTTCTGTCTTGTCTCTAGTCCTCTTTCCAAGTCTTTTTCTCTACCTTGCTCCAGACAAAGTATTCAGTCTTGTGTCCTGTGAGAGCCATCTATGTCCTGGTTGTGACAGCAGACAGTAGGACCTTTGATAGGAAGAAGTCCTCAGTGTTGTCTGCAGCCTTGTCACTGGTACTCATGGTGTATCCATCCATGCTCCAAGCACCTTCTAATCATCAGCCTCCAGTCCTACTTTCTGCCTGCTTCCAACCCCAAGCTATTCTCCACCCTCTTCTGTCATATCTTAGTTCTCGGCTATTCATCCTGACCCCCCTGTTTTTCAGAATGCCTCCAATAGCCTGAAGAATGTGCAGGCCCTGTGCTGATGTTCCTCACCTTTTGAATAACCTCCCCACAAGTCCTTAGATTAGAAGTTCTGGTTCAAGTTTGAAAGGGTCTAAAGACCTTTCTTTTTAATAACCCTGAATGAATTTAAATTGACTTATTTTAGTGGATGATATTTATTTGTGATGGATGAAATGACACTTTGGCAATTTATTGCTTTTATTTTACTAGATGGGTTTTAATACTGCTCTGATTATTATTAGATTGTTTTATTGCTAAGATATTATTATTTCTGTAATTTTTAATCTGTACCGTCCCTTGGTGGAAGGGTCATTAAAAATAAATGCTATCATCACATTTTTGTTGTGACCTCTTGTGTTTGAGGAAACAATAATGTGGAAACATCACCCCAGTAAAGAGCTTGAATGGCATAGAAAAACCATTTACACCTGTCCCTCCCCTGAACTTCATAGAACTGCACTTTGGTTTTTCTGTGCTCTTTTCAATATTTATATGGTACAATGATCAGTGTGGTCATGTTAGGTTTATACAGAAGTCTGTGAAAACCCTATAAGTGGGCACTACAAAATGCAAATTTCCTGCATCACATGGACAAACCCCTCCTAAAGGTTTAATTCTTACCATTATTATCCAGGCATTGCATCACACACTAAGCACTCATCAGCTGATGGCAACACTAATGTCAGAAATTGCTTATTCCCACCCAAAAAAGGAAGCCCATTTAAAAACAGAAGTTCGCTTTCCAGCCAAAGCAACAAACCCACTAAAGGGTTTTTTAAAACTCACACATATTGATAAACTTGCTCCATTTCAAATCAGGCCATTAATTTTGCAAGCAGTGAATCTGGCTGTGAACATTGGTGTTATGTATGTTCGTACGTATGTATGTGTGTGTGCATGTGTGTATGTATGTATGTATGAAAGAGAGAGAGAAAGAAAGAGAGAAGGAATGGTTTATTAGCATAAGTATGTGGGCACCATATAAATAGAGTGGTTGTATTTTTAAATTAAATAATAAATTAATCATTTTTATCAGCTCCAGACTGCAAGGAACAGTTGCTCTCTAATGGTTAAATGCCCTTTAGATTTCAAGGGCTTTGATTTATTGGAAGAAACCTGCTGGGCAGAACATACTGTGGAACTGATTAATGTCAGTTTCTGTCATCAGTTTCCACTTAGATTCTTGGCCGGCTCTGATATCTCCTCCCTTAAGGATCCAGAAGAATTCAAGGCCTGATCCAAGAGGTTTGTTGGCATGGAGTTTGCAGAATGTAGTGCTTGCAAAATCAAGAAGATGAATGGAAGTGGAATTTTTATGTTCTCTACTGGACTTGTTTATTTAACTCATTTCTCTAGAGAAAGCAGTCCAATACCAGGACCACACCAGCAAGGGAAACAAATCAATAGCATGTTCACTGAGTTTGTTACAGATGTCTTGCATTTCCTTTCCTGCTTTTATAGGCTCCCTCGTAGGTTGTCAAAATGGAAAATGTCTACAGCAAGAATGCACAGCTACCATTGCTGTCTAGATTTACATTCATCACCGGACTTGTACGTTTCCTTTTACAAATCAGTTGATTGTATGTGCTGATAAGAATAATAGACATCCGTTGCTTAAACTGGGTTAGTCAAACAAGGAAAGGGGGATTCTTTATTTGAAGTGTGGAATTTCATTGGTATTCACATGTAATTTAGAAAGGTTGCATTGAGATGTAGTAGCAAATATACTGTGTGTCCATAGATAAATGCATTTCTGATACTTGCTGCAATCTTTATCACTTTAGGAAAATGAATTCTTCTGAAATTTGTCAGGGTAGTAGAACCTAGGTGGAAATCCAAGTTCTAGCTGGCTGTCAGTGAAATATTATTAACATTATTGTACTGAACAAGTAATTCTGATGTAAAACAGAACACGTGGAAGTATATCAACAGTTTGATCTACTGGCATCAGTCTGTGCAAACTCATTAAATAGAAAAGTGTGTCATGACTGGAAAGGTCTGCAAAATTCTGTGCAAAGAGTCATAGATAATACAAACCATTTAAAGATTATAAGCAAGTAACTGCCTAGTGGTAGATTTAAAGGTTGTGTGTACAAAGGCAACCTGAATTCCTAGGCACAAACAAATGCTCCTGGTTCTCTGATGAAGAGATTCTCTTAGAGTATGAGCCCAAAGGTTGAAAAAGCTTGTAATCAATGGTATAGACAATGCTAAGCCAAATGGATCAAAGTATAATGCAGGTTCCTATGACACTGCTTTGCTTTTTCTTGCTGCCACAGTATCACAATTCTAATCCTGAGAGATTTTATAAACAATGCAAAACATGATCAAACATCAGAAGAAGTACTCATGAAAATACAGGTTAGTTTTAATTTACTACACAACCATAATGATTAAAAAACAATTAATCCAACTAATAAAATCTCCATCCCTCCACCCCTCCAAAATACAGAACACATGTCAGGGTATTAAAAATTAAACCCCTGGGTGAAAAAGTTTATATTGACCAGATATACCCTTTGACAAGGTATAAGATTGTGAAGGTCTTGTGAAAAAGCAATACCTTAATGCCACACTGAAAGAACATAAGAGAAAGCAAAAGAGATGCATCATTTTGGAGCTGTTTCATAAAAGGCTGTGCTTTATGTAGCAACTATTGGATGGGTGGTACTTAGGTTTAGAAGCAGAACATCTTTGCAGTAAACTGAAAATGTGCCAGGAAAATATCTCATACATCTACAGCCCTCACCCAAGTATTCAAATGCATTCTCAGGCTGTAGTCAGACATAAATCAGACATGGCCAAAAAGCATCTCTTTGGTGGCTTCAAGAAGGCTCTGAGGTGGGATTGTCCATACACTAGTCTGCCCCTCCCCACTCCCCTAAACATTCTGTGCTAGAAAAGGAGGATTAGAGAAGGGTTGGGAACATGACGGTCACGCATACTCTCTCTGAGGCACCAATGAGGTGCCCCTTTTGATATGCCTGAACACAGCCTCAGTTCAGTGACATATTTCAGTAAGGCCAAATGCACAAGAACTCAGAAGTGACACAAAACAGGATGATTGTGCAAAAGTTGCTATACTGGACCAGCAAATGTACCAAGAACCTCCCTTCCACGTGCCCTACTCAGAGTCCGACTTTGGTTCTTTTTGCCCTTGGCTTAAAGGGACGGCCTCGGGATGTTCCAGTGTGGAGTATCCGCACCATGCAGAGCTACTTCCATTCCAGAAGCAGCTCTGCATGTGCTCGACTGTCCCTTGGCCGGATAATGGTGGATCACAAAAATGTTCTCCAAAGCTATGCTACCCGCTTCTGGGATGTGGCTAGTATGCCCCTGCACACACCCTTTGCACCTCTTCCAGGCAAAGGGTGCATGGGGTTGAGTGGTGCAGCCACAGTAATGCAATATACCATCTGCGTGCCAAGGTAACAGTTGCTGCACATGGCCATTGCCACAGCAAGGTGATCACCACTAATACAGTAGGAATTACACTTACCTGGCACTTGAGCCGCATCCCCATTATAAGCTTAATCCAGTTTCCCTAAACCGAAATAATAGAACCGGATGCAAACGCGAATTTGCCTGTTCCCATTACTGTCAGCTTAATCGCATTGGATCCGGATTCTGAGGATCGTAGGTGGCATAAATGACTCATGGGGGACTCAAGTGGCTACTTTTTTAAAGCCGCTTTTCGGGGCTGCCCTGCCCTCTTCCTCCTGGTATGAATGCACCACCCATAACAGACCCCTTCACAGAGCCTGGCTGGGTGGCTGCCGCTTGCCTGGATGGAGGAAAAATGGCAGCGGGCAGCCAGCGATTCTTCCCATTGCCCAGGGCACACAGCAGCAGCAGCAACTCAAGCCCCCTTGCTTTAAACATTCACACATCTCCCAGAATCTGCCCCTGCTTTTCTTTCCCCTTTAAAGGTCAGAACTCCAAAGAGCTAGAATTGTGCAAAATTGCAACATTATTATCAGGTGCGAAGTGTTATCGGATTGCTACAGTGTAGTGGCTGCTGTGAAGGTTGGATTTTTACACTGACATCACTGTCTTTGGAAGCAAGCTATTGGGAGAGGGAAACCCTAAACATGGATTCTCATCCCTTAACACGGAATGGTTCCCACAGTAAAAAATGTAAAACGTTTCAAGCGCATGAACCGGAGTGAGACCTGTTGAAATGAGGATTAACATTTACAATGCTTTGGGGCGATTTAACACGCGTAAAGTGTGTTAAACGAAACTGACGTGGGGTCTGCGAGGATTGAAAACGGTTTGAAACCGCTATAAGCTTGTAATGGGGATGCATTCTTGGTGAAGTGCCAGTTAAGTTCGGAATTATCAGGCATTGCAAAGTCTGGACGCCTAACTTACCCCAGCTTTTCAACTGTTTCTGTGCACAACAAAGGTGAGAAAAGGCCCTTAGACTGCATCAGCATGCAAAAAGGGAGCCTCTAGTGTACTTGCTGGTCCAGTAAGTCCATTCTTTCTTTCCCCAACACAAGTCTGGAATAAAAGGGAATTTTTACTGCAGAAAGTTTGCCCCTGGCTGAAAATAGAGCCCCCTTTTAAAAACAAATGTTATAAGTAAGGGGATGGAAGAATAGTTAGAAATGAACACATAAATAGGAAATACTTTGGAAAGGACATGTTTCAATGGGAAAAAGTTTACCCCCATTTTAAGAATCACCGCTGACCTAGAGCTGATAACTGAATCGACTTCCAAATCAAGTTTTAAGTTGGCAGAATTGAGATGAAGCTGGGTACATTTTCTGGGATATTAATACAGTTCCTCAATTAAGTTTTAATACTACTTTTATGTATGTAGCTGAAGTGAACCATGAAGGGATCAAGATCAAAATGTAGATGCTATGTTATTGGAAGGGAATTAAAATCATTTTACTAGCTGATGCAAAGGCATTAATGTTTAAGAAGAGTCCCCAAATCATTATTAAAACCTCCCCATAATCAACAAAAATAATTATAATGTACTTATGCACTCTAAGCTTATAACAGGAATAGTTGTCTTGGCGCAGAACATATCTCGGGGATTAAAGGGCAGCTGGACTTAATGGCTGACGGTTGCTGTGTAGAGTGCAGATTTCACCCATTCATAGGAGCCATTAATCCCCAGGAAATATCATGCGCCTCAGTCATTACTGGTGAAATATCTCTCTGTTTCTCACTTGTGCCACAGTCTTAATGTTAGCAGGATACAGAAGTTCCTGTAGGTTTAAAAGAAGCAGAAAGCAACCGGAGAATACAATCTGCACAACCTTACTTTTTTCTTTTTTACTATAACTTTTCTCTAATAGTGCTGTTATTTAGCCTGATGCTTTATTTATGCTCTTACATTGTAGTAATGAGCACTTCCCTATTAGAAATGGTTCATTCCATATATTAATGCTACAGCCAGTAGGGGACAGGCAGGCTCTCCAAACCAGGGTTGGGGTGGGGGTGGCAGATATTCCTGGCACCCTGTCAGGGTACAAGCCAATATGGCTGTGCCCAGATTTGTTTATATTGCACAGCAGAATGCACAGTCCTGATGAAGGCATCACACACGATGACTGATGGATCGTTGTGGCATCACATTATCTGATCAGGAATGCGCACTTACATTAATGCTGATTAAATGACACTTAGGGCGAATCCCCACAGCAAGCTTATTTTGCTTTCCCTAAACCAAAATAATAGAACCGGATGAAAACGCAAATTTGCCTGTTCCCATTACTTTTAACTTAATCGCGTTCGATCCGGATTCTGAGGATCGTACGTGGCGTATGTGACTCAAGGGGGGACCCAGGTGGCTACTTTTAAAAAGCCGCTTTTCGGGGCTGCCCTGCCCTCTTCCTCCTGGCATGGACACGCCACCCATAAGGGACCCCTTCACCGAGCCTAACTGGGTGGCTGGGTGGCTGCCGCTTCCATGGATGGAGGAAAAATGGCAGCGGGCAGCCAGCCAGCGATTCTTTCCCCTCCTCTCCCCATTGCTCAGGGCACACAGCAGCAGTGGCAACTCAAGCCCCTTTGCTTTAAACATTCACATTCAGCTGCTTTCATCCCTTTCCCTTTCTAAAGTCAGAACTCCAAAGAGCTAGAATTGTGCAAAATTGCAACATTGTTATTCCAACCATCAAGGTGTGAAGTGGTTCCATCACTACAGTGAAGCGATCGCTGCTAAGTGGATTTTTACACTGAAATCAGTGTCTTTGGAAGCAAGCTATTGGGAAAGGGAAACCCTAAACATGGATTCTCATCCCTTAAAACGGTACTGTCCACACAGTAAAAAATGTAGAATGTTTCAAGCGCACGATCCAGAGTGAGACCTGTTGAAATCAGGATTGAGATTCATCACACTTTGGTGTGGTTTAACACGGGGAAAGGGTGTTAAGCCAAACTGCCGTGCGGACTCCGAGGACTGAAAATGTTTTGAATCTGAGATAAGGCTGCCATGAAAACACGGCCTTACTGTGCAGTATAAGCAAAATCCGAGGCTTCCCTCCAGTCCAGGTAGAACAGCAGGAAAAGAACAATGAGAGCAGGAGGGCAGCTCAAATGTGATTGGCTGCCTCAACCCGCGTGACGGTATGCACTGGCTCAGCTCTCGCAGCTTCCAATGAGGAAGCTGCAGAGCTGTTTTTTGAGTCGGGACGGCCAGTCATTACTGCACTGTAGGTATGCTGTGCTTTTACCTTTAACTGCAGAATTATTCCACTACTCAGGAGGCAGCCCTTATCTTGCTGAAAGAAGCTTTGGCACAATGTGAGACTTACAAGTCCCTAGTACAATGTGCTTCAACATCACGTTGGCTCAGAGAGGTAGGGACTCACTGCAATTTGAAAAGGACAAAGGGAACATGGAATGGAGAGTGAGCTTTTGGATGTGTGACCCAACACTGTTTCCATCCTGACCACAGAGATTTTCTTGTGCTGCTATAGGGAAATGTCTAGCTTATTTAAAAAGAATCAACATTTCTCTGTAGAGTCTGGAGGCACTCAGAGATTCAAATAAAGCTTATTTAAAAGTTAGTGTGGGTAGTGGATGTTTTCCCACTTATTTTTCCTGATCCAGCTGGGTCGGCCCAGGGCTGCAGTGGTTCCAGCAGCTAGATTGCCTTGGAACAACTGCATTTGGGCAATTGTTCTGGGGCAGCTGCCATTATGGCTCCAAAGACCATGTGATATTCAGAACCAGCCTCCCTTGAACTAAAGTTCCTAGTGTTAGAGCCCCCAGGGATCCATTTCAGTAGTAAACTTTTGTGTGCTGCTGAAATGGGTCCCAGTGCTAAGCTGGTTCATGGAGGCATGAGCTCTTCCACACATCTTCCAGGCAGATTCACTCATGAACAGGATAGTGGTAGACCATTTAAAAAAAGGATTGCCACTGTCTTGGTCTAGGTGGCCATATTGGACTGCCTAGACTGGGCTATGTTCCATCCAGTGCAGATGGAGAATGCTAACAAGAGAAGTACAGAAGAGAGAGGCTCAGAAATGGATCACACAGGATGGAAGCATGGAAAAGCCTGATATTTCCACTTTGTAGAGCCTAAGAATGAAATATTCATTCAGATGCTCCTTACAAGACAAGCAGTCAGTAAAGGCAGGTAATTGCTCAAAAGGAAGGTCCACTGTATATGGAAAAAACATGAAAGAATGCAGATAAGCAAAGGAAACATCACAGAATTGCAACAGATTTTCCCCCATACAACTTTCTCCATTCCTTCCTGTAAGCAGAATTATCATCATCAAAAAAGAAAACAATTCTTTTCAGTTACTCATTCTTGATATAATTCTGGTAGTATAAGAAAATCACTCTCCTTCTGTTCTCCACTAGTTCAGTTCCATCAATTACCCTAAAATATTCACTCAAAGACAGATTCAGAAATTGTGTAGGATGAAAGACCTCTTTAAAAAAAGCACATTAAGGCACTTTAGGGCAGGTAACTCTTATTGGTTTGCTTTTCAATTATTTTATCATTTTCTGGCTAATTATAATGTTCAAAAGTGGGTTACAAGGAAGCTGAGTGTGATGGAGCAGTTACTAGAGAAGCATAAGAATAAAAATAAAGGTATGATTTCTTATATATGTGTGTGATATACATGCTGGTCAAAACTTTGGTGCTGGAGCAACATAGAATGCTGCTGAGATTTGGGCTTAGAGATGACACTTTCAGATGAGGACTAAAGATCAATTTGCTTTTTTTTAATTAGAGATTTTTAGAATTACATTGAGATTATGTTTAAAACATAGAAAGACCAAAAATTAAAAAGAAAAGATAGAAAAGAGGAAGCAAGCAAGCAAGCGAGGAAGTGAGGAAGGAAGCAAGGAGATGTCTGATCATCCCTTTGGCAATTATAAATACTGTATATCCATTCTCATCTTTCTCTCTAGATGTTGCAATTATTTCACTTCTTAGACTGTTCTTTGTCCTAGATCAGTGATGGTGAACCTTTTGAGTTCGGTGTGTCAAAATTCTCAAGAAAACCTAGCTTAACTCTGGTGCTGTGTCACATCTAGAAATATCCATAATTTTGTGATATTTGTAGCTCTAGTAAAAAGTTACATTTTTGATACATGTATTTTGTTAAAAGCAAAAACATATAATTCTTTACATTAGTGACTTTTGTTGCTGAATTTCGTTTGCTAAATCTTCAATTGAAAGTTGAATTTTGTACACTTCAAGAACAAGCAAGCACTACACGCCCAGGTGCCAGGGTGACCATGTGTGTCACCCAAAAGGGCTTGGCGTGTCAACTGTGACACGTGTGTCATAAGATGGCCATCACTGTCCTAGATATTGATATCAGTTTGTCAGAAACACCATCTGCAATGGCATTTACACAGTTTTATGAGATGCTTTGCCATAAGTGCCAGATGAATTAGCAATCAACGGTCACATTGACCTGGGCCCTACCTGCAGACAGTTCAAAAGACCATCCTAAAAGTAACACTTAGGCCGCATCCTCACGGCATGCGTTATTTCAGTTTAAAGAATTCGAAATAAAAGAAACGGAACAAAGTTGTCCACACGACTTGCAAGTTGATCCGGTTCCGAGAGCATTCTGACTGCAGCCTTAACGCGGAATCAATCCTAGGAGTCCAGACAGCAGCCCTGTCCTCCCGCCATTGCCCACCCCCTCTCTTGTGATTGGTGTTCCGTCCCAGGATCCCACCCTCCCTTCCCTTTGCGTCATCCATGCTCCACCGGGGATCCCCTGCCCGCTTTGCCCCGCTCTGCTGCTGGCTGCTCTTCCCTCGGTGCGAGGCTAGAAGAGGAGGAGAGCCGAGAGAGACGGGTGGCAGTGGGTGTGTTAGGCGGTCCCCACATGGCAGAGGGGAAAATTAGTCCCTAAAGAGAGAGAGGGGAGGGGGAGAGGGCAGCTGGGGATGGGGTGGGGGACTGACTGACTGGCTGCTTGGGGGGGAGCTGGAAGGAAAAAGAGAAGGGGGGAAGAACGGGGGGCATGAGGAAGATGAGGATGGGGGGAGAGGGGGCAGCAGCAGCTGGGTGGGGGTGGGGAGGGGAAGGGAAGGGAGGTGTTGCTAAGGCACCAAGGAAAAGAGTCTTGGGGGGGACTAGCAAAGGGGGTGGTGTCGTCCTTGCACAGACGGGATTTTAAAATGAGAGAAGCCCCCCTTTCCCAAAAAGAGAGAGGGAGGGAGGAAGGAAGGAGGGGTATCTGAGAAGCCCCCCTTTCCCAGTACAAACACACACAGGCAGGCTTTCATGAGAAAATCAGACACAATAGGTGTGATCAGGGCCCAGGAGGCAGTGCTAGGTACGGCCCTCTTGACATAAGAAGACAGCTGATGAAGCAAAAAGATGTACAATGATTAGTTGCAATAAATTTTTATTTTTGCAAGTTATTTTTAAAAGTGCACAATACCTAACTTTTACACATAAAATGAACAATCATTTTCAGAAAAGTACTGTATTTTCTGGCGTATAAGTACTGTATTTTCTGGCGTTTAACCCAGGAAAATCTCAAACGCCGGGGTTTGTCTTATATGCTTGGGGTTGTCTTCTTATATGGCGAGTACATCCTAAACTCTATATTTTAACTGGAAAGTTGGGGGTCGTCTTATACGCCCATTCGTCTTATACGCCGGAAAATACGGTATATAAAATAGACAATAGGAAGTATTTAAACCATGAATTGTAAATATATGTATTTCAATCATGTCTTGAACACATTAATTATACTTTCCCACATTTTACATAAAGCACGCAACAAGGTTTTACCAGAGTTCTTGTGAAAATTCTGTAAAACTATTTACTCTACAAGCTTTAGGGATTTTCTTGCCCATTTAAAAGGATCTGTGGAATAGTAAGAACTACAACATCCAGGATTGTGAACTTTTATTCTTTTGCATGGATCCCTCTTCTATTACATTAATTGCTTTGTCAACTCCATTGTCCATTGCAAAAACACAAATTGCAGTTCAAAATGTGCATGGTCCATTAGAAGTGCCTAGATAGATAACTGTCTGAACTAGAACAGTTATAAAAGCTGTTGTAAAGCAGTGTCCATGACAGGCCTGTGGTTTGCCTGAAATCTGCTGGATTTTCTTAAATCCAATACCTCCCCCCATATTTTACAGGACAAATACCTCTGACATAAAACAGAACTATTTAGACTTTGCCAATAGATCAACCAACTGCCATCTAGCTGCATGAACAAGAGGTGACTTTAATTCATTATTTTCAAACATCCCTTATATATTAGTTTAGGTTAGACATAATTCTCTCTCTCTCTGCCTCTTTCTCCTTAATTTAAATGGAAATCTGCTGTCTAAACATATTCCCACACTTCTTCCCAAATGCCACGTGTACCATATTTCTTTCGTGGCCTGTGATTTTAAGCCTCACCAAGGAGAAAAAAATAAAATAAAAGAAGAAAAGCTTTAGAATTTTCCCAGAATGTTTAGAATAGCAGCATTCTTGGCTTTGGCTGGATCCAAAGGCCATGGTAAGTTATATGCTCTTGTGATTGCACAAATCTTCAGTACAGTATTATCTAGGAAACATCAACACATTCTCATCAAATTGCCGGACTCTTGCCAGGTCATAGGGACAGGTCATAGAGTTGGAAGGGACCTCTAGGGCCATGAAGCCCAACCCTCTGCTCAATGCAGGATTATCTCAACCATCCCAGACAGAGGTAAGTCCAGCCTCTGCTTGAAGACCTCCACAAGACCTCCTCCCACCCATTTTTTGGGTGTCTGACAGGGATGGAAGCAGCAAAGCAAGTTTACTGCTTCCATCCCCACAGTAGGAGAGTGGCATTCCCCACCTTGAGGACTTGTGAAGCAAAAAGATGATGCTGGATAACCAGCATTTTTTTCTGTGTGTTTACCTGTATTTCCTGCACTACTACTGCCAGCAATACAGCTTCCTGTCTGCCCAAAGGGAAGCAGCTGTGCCAGAAATTTGAAGCTTCCAGCCCCACAATTTGAAGGACTGGAAGGAGCTTCACATTCAAGGTGGAACAAGGGGCACACCTAGAGGCACCCTTTTCTCCACCTCCTGAAGACAATTTTAATAGCAGAAATGTGCTGAGCTAGTCACATTGAGCTGAGGGATTTGGAACGGGAGTAGGACGGGAAGCCTAAGACAGCTCACGACGCTTTGAGCATTCACACAGAGGGGCGCAGGGATGCGTGTAAACGCATTCCGGAGCGCCCGTGTGCGAATGCTCAAAGCGTCGTGAGCTGTCTTAGCCGGCAAATGACGGCAAGGGGCGGGGAGACAGCTGAGGAGGCTCCTGCAGCCGGCGCTGGCTGAAAACAGCTGATTGTCAAAGCTGCGCCGGTGGGGGAGGCAAGCCCGCGGCTGTTAGGGAGAGAGAAGCATGCGCGAACGCTTCTCCTCCCGAACGCCTGCGGGCAGTTCGTGCGCGCCCGAACGCAAGGAGAGCAGTTTAAAGTGCTCTACATTTGGAACGCGCGGAAGACAGCTCTGGACGTGCCAGGACGCAAACTCGGCCGCAGCAAAGCGAATGCTGCGCCCAAAGCTGTTTCCCGCGCGTTCCAAACCCCCGTGTGTGAAAACGTCTCAGGTTTGGCAGAAAAAGGCCTGGCTCATTTTCAGGCCAAGACAAGCTAAAAGGATAAAGCTTCAGTTTGTATGAGAGCTAAACCTGCTATGCTTTGATAAGCTAACTTGACTGAAGTTTAGAGGAACAGCTAGCCAACCACTGATCCCTACACAGCTCCAGGTATCCAATTCCACCCTCCAAGTGAAGCAATAGCAAGCAATCTTTCTAAAAAATAGTACCATTCTACCACATTAGAAGCAAGGCTTGGGGCATACAAGGAAGGACTGCTGTCCTATTTGCATTTACCTTAATTCTGGATCAGATTACTCTGTAGTTCTCTCCAGGACCTTATTTGTCTGCAGCAGACAGAGCATGATCCAGAAGGTGTGCCCTTCTGTGTCCTGGTTTATCAGGGGACTCATTTCCATGGTGCAACAAAACATGCCACTGAAATGGATCCCACGGGGGATCTGAGGCCAGGAACTTTGTTTCATTCCTAGTCCTTGGAACTTGTGCAGTCTGGATACAATGTTTATGCAAGCTTGGGGTGGAACACACCCAAGTCTTGCTGAGATCCAGACCACAGGGCATTGTTTGATCCAGCCCTTCTGATCACCATTATGACAGGTAGGGCAGAAAGGCCCTGTGTCAATGCACATGTGCCAGCTAGGGCTGTAGTTGGCTAGCAACCAAGAAAAGTTGAGCTAAGTTTGGAACCATAGGCAGAGCTTCTGTCCACCAAAAGAGCTGGATGGACAAAGTCTGTCAGCTGTGGCTCAACTCCCTTGGTGGTAGCCAGCCCCAGCCCCTAGTCTCAGTTCTCATATCCTAGCTCCATCTTCCAGCACATACCCTGAGACTCTTGGAATTAATGTCGGAGTGCATGTGCCTATGTATGAGGAAGCTGCACAGTTCTAAAAAGACAAAAAAAGCACATGAAGTAATAATATTGGCAAGCATTCCTCCTTTCCTATACCCTTTCCTATGGCATGTGTCCGCAGTAAGAGCTGTGACATGTTATTTATTTATTTAATTTAAATTAATTAAATTAATTTTATTTAATTTACATTTTTATCCTGCCCTATAACCAAAGGTCTCCAGGTGGGTAACAACACCAAAGAACATTAAAACAATAAGAGTACGTATAAAAACAATAGCACCTGCAAGTCAGAAGGGAAAGTGTATCCCCATGTAACCAAAGGCCAGGGCAAAGAGGTGGGTCTTCACTGCCTTCCTAAATGCGTACAATGAAGGGGATAGATGCACCTCAAGGAGAAGACTGTTCCATAGCCTAGGGGCCACCACTGAGAAGGCCCTCTCCCAGGTGCCCACCTGGGCGTTACATTACCAACATAAGATAAAATCCTTTAGCAGGTTGACTGTGTTGCGTTTACATTTTTGTAACAAAGACTTTTTAAAGAAGATGTTAAGTCACTGATTTTTTCCCCAGTGAGACTTGCCAGCACAAAAGTCTGTGCTTTGGGAGTTTTGGATTCTAGCATTACAGAGCATTGAGGGAGTGCAAAACAGAGGATACTAGGAATCCTGTGGTCCCCCAAAGTCCATTGCAATAATGAATGATTAACCATATAAATAATTATCAATTTCACATGTCTTTCCTCTGGTCCAAAATTGCACATATTGTAAAGCCTTGATTTTCAGATGCACCAGCTTGGAATGACAAGCTCTCTCATTAAAATTGGGAAAGGCCAATTTTAAAGGGATTACGCCCCTCAAAAATAGTAATCTGTAGTTTACAACAGCAGTATTGTTTTTTAAACCTTGTAGATGGAACAGCTGCTTCATAAACTTATTAATTTCCTGGAGAGAAAACCGAGCGCTTAACAATCTGAAATAAGACAAGATGTAGTTAACTCAGTCAGGTATGTCCATATTTTGTATCTAAATGAGGCTGGCAGCACCAATTTCTTTTAAGTGATTGTCTGGGTCGCCCAGCCCTTTGGAATCATATGAAGCTGTATTAAGCTGTTATATGTTTTATGGTCACATCACACAGGTTCACAGCAGGTCAAAGCTCATAACAGTTAATTTGAAAGAGTTGATTTTTCCATTGCAAGTTCCTGTCAAGGAGGCTAGTAAACATGAGAGTAGTTACCGAAGCAGAGTTCTTTGATATAACTGGGGCCACATTCTGCGTCTGTTCAGATTATCTGCTGCAGGGCTTCAGTGAACCCAAAACCTTCCATGTGTTGTTGGAGTCCAAGTCCTATCTGCATCGTCAATGATAATGAGGACTATAGCCTCAGGACATAGCTGAAGGGTCTTAGAGTAGATTTGATACAATAGATCCCACTGGACTGGAGTTCCAGTTCTTCACAACCAGAAACATTCCTCCTGGGCCGTATATTAGAGTGCTTCCCAGTACAGTTAAAAGGTGAGCAGGAAGTGGAGAAATGGGACCCTAGTCATAATGATAGTGGCATGGGTGGCATCTATACTAGCATTTGAACTGGACTATGGAAGGAGAAAATATGTTGGAAGGACTCAGTACAGTGCCCATTCTATGAGGTCCAGGCCAACTCTCAGAAAGAAGGCAGAATTGGAGTGATCTTGGAGGCGTGAAGAGTCCCCTATAATATTGACTTGAAGTAGAGTTGACACTATAAACACTGCTTTATAGTATTAAGATGTTGGGGTGCGGGGGACTTACATAAAGTTATTCTACCAGCTTTAGTATTGTATGGTGCATCTCAGATTTTATTTTCACGGTCCTAGAAAATGCAGAGTCATTATATTTTTTATGTTGAGATCTGACTGCAGCCAAAATGGCATTTATTCCACCATGTTTGGCTATTCCAGAATAGAGCAAGGATATTCCAGAATATCCATGATTTATTCCGAAATATCCAAATATAGCAGAATAAGTAACCAATGTCTGGATGCAGCCTCAGTTTCTGGTCTGAAAAGTTGCCCCAAGTCCCCTGGGTAATAAGCACTGAATTTTGAAAGCATCTCATATATTTTTATTCTAGCTTTCAGAGCCTCAAGAGATCCCTTCAGTGTTAATTTTGCTTTCCTGTTTGTCAAAAAAAAAAAAAAAAATCACCTGAAACCCTCCAGGTTGTTACTGAGGTCTTGTCAGATGTGTCTCAAATCTTCCTTTTTATTTTATTTTGAATAATCATCTATTCTAATTCTCTGCCTCATTCCTGTTTTTAAGCAGACTGGAAACAGGTTGCAAACTGGACTTTCTTTGCAAGTGATTATGGATCTCGTGCCCCACAAAAATTCAGTATGGAAAGTTGTATCTGAGATTTTAGGGTGTCAAGAGATGCAGAATCACTTCCAGAATAATTTCCAGTTTTTGTCCAAAATTGCCAAAACATCTTTGAGTTTTATATCCTCCAGGATCAGGGGTTGGGAGTATCACAAATATTCCTGTTTGCTTTGATTTTAGAGGACTAAAATATCAAGAATAGCTTACAGGTAGATTTTAATTTGCAGTATCTCTATTTCAGTCTATAAAATCTATCAAAATCCTCTGTGTAATTCCTGAGGACAGGCATCAGGGTGTTCCCAAATATGACTCGTTCATTACTTTTTATTCTAGATTTTAGGGTAGAAGGAGATTCATTTCACTTCTATTTTCACACCCTGTTTTAAACAGGCCTGAAAACCTGCTATTCATAACCTCTGGAATCAGGTGTTGGGGGTACTTCTGAATGCCCCTCATTCTGCCCATGAGAGGCGGAATCACTTATTCAGATTTTACTCTGAATTTCTCTTTATCCAGTTTGTCTAAAATCTCACCCCAAGCTTCCACAGTTTTTACCTGAGTTCACATGTTGCATCTATTTCCAGAGTGTTAGGGGTCAGCTATCAGGAACATTTACTGGACATACAGTGGTACCTCGACATACGAGTGCCCCAACTTACGAATTTTTCGAGATACGAGCCGCAGAGTAAGGGATATTTTGCTTTGACTTAAGAGCAAAATTTGAGATACGAGAAGGCAGCGGTGCGAGGCGAGGGAAGGCTAAGGCGGGGCGACAGCTGTGACGTGCCGAGAGAAAAAGAAGGCGGCGGCACGAGGCGAGGCCGCTTTCAGGGACAGAAATTTGGGTGTGGAGCTGGAAGGTGAGGTGGTTTTTTGGGACCCGGAACGGATTAATGGAATTCCATTAATTAATTGCTTTGAGATACGAGTGATTTGACATACAAGCAAGGTTACAGAACGAATTAAACTCGTATCTCAAGGTACCACTGTATCAGAAATATTCCTCTCACCTCCCCCGGGTTTTAGAGTTCCAGGAGATCCAGAATAATTTCCAGCTGAACTATTAAAAGTGCTTCACTTAATAAACCAGCAAATTTGGAAAACTCAACAGTGGCCACAGGATTGGAAAAGATCAGTTTATGTTCCAAACTCAAAGAAGATCAATGCCAAAGAGTGTTTAAACTGTTGAACAAATGTGCTCATCTAACATGCTGGGACAGTAATGCTTAAGATCCTACAAGGCTTCAGCAATAAATAAACAGAGGACTAGAAGTTTTTGAAGAGGCAGAAGAACTAGAGATCAAAATTCCCAGCATTCACTGGATTATGGAGAAAGCAAAACATAAAATGATTAGATAATTAATAAATAGACATATTATAAAATCATAGTCATTTAATTGTAAAAATAAATATAAGGAATAATATATTTACCTTCACTGAAGGTAAAACAAATATGTATATTATATGATTTGGGGTAAAAGTCAATATTATAGTATGATCAATGAAATATATTATCAGTATAACTGAGCATACATTAATAAGTTATAGAAGGGATAATGGAGTTATGATATGAAATTCATGAATATATAAATAGAGTTGGAGAAGGATTAGTCAGATGAAATTGGAGAAAAGGGAATTAAATATGCTGGATGAAACAATGTTAACAAGTATGCAATTATATGCTAGAAATTAATTTAGGGCAAAGGATATCCAGAGCATGAAGCATTTGATACATCATTTAAAGGAAGAGAAGAATATCACAAGAATTAATAGGCTAACTGATGAAGAGGGAGAGACTGCAACTAAAGATAATGAAATAAGAGAGGCTATTGCTATATTTTAAGAAATGTTGTATGAAGGGAAAAGAATACAAGATGGAAAGATAAATATAGATATTATACTAGGAGAGGATCAAAGGAAAACTCAGAATGATTCAATATGGGAATAGGAAATTGAAGTAACTAATGAATTGAAGGGAGGTAAATCCCCTGCCTCTAATAGATTTCCAGCATATATTATAAAACATTTAAGAAAGAATTAACCTTCCAGATGAATAAAGTATGTAAAGAAGTTTGGGGACAACAGGATATTCCAAATTCTTCGAATGAAGCAGAAATTACCACTATATTAAAACTTAACAGAAATGGAGAAATTCTGGGATCATATAAACCTATAATCCCAAGGAAACCAGATTATAAAATATTTGCCAAGGGTAGATCCACTCCTCCCAATATTAGTTATGGAGGATCAATATGGTTCTGTTAAAGGAACATATACTGTAGTCTTTCTAAGAAATATAATGAATATTTTACACCATGTGAAAAATAATTTAAAAAGAAATTTGGCTTGTTGAAGTTAGATGTTTATAAGGTATTTGACTCAATTTGAGCTATTTGTATAAGATATGTGAAGAATTTGGCTTAGGAAAGAAATTCTGTAAGGCAATTAAAAATTCTATGAAGATGATGAGGAAAGGATAAAGGTAAATGTGGGGATGTCAAGTAAAAATCAGATTTCTAATAGAACTAAACAAGGGTGCCAACTGTCCCCCTTATTATTTGTATTGGCTAAACAGTCCAGCTTTGGTATCCATGAGGGAAATCTTCCAGGTATACTGCGATTACCAAAAAACTGCATATTTCAAACACAGGGAAATGCACTCCATTTCCCATCATTTCTGTGAAATCTTGTGAGATTTCACTGGAGTCATGGGAAGTCTCACTTAATATCCCATGACTACGAATGTTAACGTATGAATATCATAACATTCTATTCATGTCTGAATGTCTGAATTTGGATGAATTTGTATGGGCAAAATTTGGAAAGGCGGTATACAAATAAAAATGGAAATAGAAAAATGGAATAACAAATGTTAAGAATATTTGTGCACATCCCTAATGCTGATCATTCCTTAATTATGATGCCTGACTCAAACAATACAACATATCAAATACATTACATTACTGTATGCCTGTACTACAACAAAAGGTAGAGATAAACATAAAGCCATTACATTTGATCATGAAACACTGTCAGCTGTGTTTACATAAAAATGGCGCCCATGAAGCTGCCTGCTTTGTGACCCTTAATTCTGCAGAACAATGTGCTGAATGAGCTATAATGAAAAATTAAAGGTGTGGCAAGTCTTGGCAAGACATACTGGTACACAAATCAATGGTGAATAAAATACCTTTAAAAAACAAGCCAATTAATGTAATAAGTGAAATTCAAATGTATAAAGGAACAGCAAAATACATGGATTGGTCAATGGTTCTCAGAAGGGGCTCTATGATTTGCTCTTCTCTGGTGAAACGTATGTGGCTATAGCACCAGTGGGATGGCAGCACGGCTAGAGAGTGCAGCCTCTATATGTCCCATGACCAGTAAAGCACAGTCATTGAGGATTTGACCTTTGACTTTCACCATCCTAAAAGTGCTGACGGATGGCAAGGTAAGTTCATTACCAGGACACACTGTGGTGTAAAGGTGGCAGGATGATATATTCAACACAAAAACAATTATTTTACTTTTCTACTAAACACAGCATAATTTAGCCCAGATTCTTGGCCCAAGATGGTCATTGGTATCTCAAGATGAAGTGGTCTTGTTTGTGCAGAGGAAAAGCAATGGAAGGAAATCAATTTTTACTGCATCTATCTTGAGACAAGAGATTCATAAAAACGAGCATCAAACCCAGTCCCTCTGTTTCCAATTTCTCTTTTCAAAACTCCAAAGCTCACAGATTTTATAACACCATAAACATGTTATAACACCACACCCAACACTCTCATTGCAGAAGGTCTGGGGTTAGTGGGACACTTCTAAAATGAGAATGGAATTTCTCATACCCACGGTAGAGAAACACCCCGCCTAATCATACTTGTCAGTCGCATGCAGACAACGCATTTGGATGCACTTGGATGCAAAGATATGAAATGTGTCAGCCTGTGGGCCAAGGGGGAGGAAGAAAATGAAGGGATGTTCAACTCTGTAGAACAATTATAGCCTGAGATTTACCAAGGGAAGAGAGGGAGCGTGCAAAATGGAAGCGTGGTATTGTTTGTGAGACGTTACTGCATTGCTAACTACAAATCTCCAAGGCCTGCTGCTGATGTTTACTTCCCACTGAAGGAAACAGCTGCTGCACGTTCCTGTGCACAGTGGAAAGAACTCCTGCTATTGCCTTTGGAATAAGAGCTGGAGATCAAAAGGCCTACAGTATATGTGCCATTCTGAGCAACCTACTGAGAGGTATCTTTTTGCAGATTAAAATAGGGCTGCTAATGAGTTGTGTCAATGATAAAACGACATTGAACAGCAGCTTGTCCAAACTTGTTTTTATACACAAGTTGGTGCTCCTGTAAACCCACCCAGTTCTTGGCAGCAGCAGCAGCCTTTCTTGTGTTCAGAAAAACTAAACAGAGGAGAGTGATTGTGATGGATTCATTCTTTAGCCCAAGTCAGACTTCCAGAGAACTGACCCAAGATTTTATAATTTGGAAGAAATTAGGAAAGGCTTGGCTGCTCGTTAATGGGCTGCATAGATATAGGCTTTTTAAAGGAAATCAAGACAAATATATCTATATGAGCAACTACGATACATATTTCATTGTCAGCTGTATATGTGTGAGTGAGCATATGTGTGAGAAAGAAATATGTAGGAACAAATCAGAAAGGGCCAGGACATCAGGCAAAACTTCTCAGTATTAGTGGTGCACACAAATGCAAATGTTGACATTCAATTTGTAACAAATTGAATATTTGAAAATCCGAATTCGTACAAATAAAGAGAAACAAATGTCTGGACATTTGAACCGATACTAGTACATTTGTAGCTATTCTTACAAATATTCGATACGTATCCAATGATATGAATCTCGTAGGTATCTGTATGGGTCTATACACATCCTGTATGCATCTCATTTTCATACCGTACATATCCATACAGATGCGTATGGATATGCACAATATATCGTAAAAATAATTCAAAATATTTGTATTCGTATGAATACTAAAGTATGAATGCCTGGGGGTTCGATTCGTATACACATATCTGAATTTGCCCGAATTCATACAAATCACAAATATTTTGAATATTTGTGCACATCCCTACCCAGTATTTTTTTTCCTTTGAGTTTTCTATGCTGGCTAAGAACCACTTTTCCGGGGCTTTAAACCTGGTATGGGGGAAAAAAATGTTTGTCACCTTTGCAGTTCATACGAATTGTGAATGTTCAAGTCATTGCATTCAAATTGAATATTGGCTATATTTGAAGAACATCTGTGCTTCCAGACGCCATTAAAGCTCTGAATTCCCTGCATAGCTGCTTCCTCTTGTCCTGACAGGACAAGAGAAAGCTACACAGGGAGGGTGGAGCCTCTGCGGAATTGCATTATGCTGTATCCTCCCTCCAGGCAAGGGAGAGTGCAAAGCAAAAAGTTGCTAATTAAACAGCAGCTTCTTACATGACACTTTTACTGCTACTGCTGCGGCATCACTGCCGCTGCCGCTGCTAATCAATCATCACTTGACCAGTCACATGACTGGCAGCACCACAGTGGCTGCAAAGCTTTCCCAGTTGTCTGGAGGCACCCTGACCTCTGTATACAAAGCAAAAGCTTTGGTGCCTTTGTCTGAAGCTTCGTTCCATTCAAAGCAGATGCCCAGTCACGTCCAGAGCAGATTTGGATCAGATTCAGTCGACTTTGGATTGGAGGCAGCAGGGCTTTGAAGAGAATTCAAAGTGAATTTTGAAGCCTACCGTATTTGAAGTGGCTCCATTTGCACGAATGCAAATTTCCGCCCCATTTGCTTTGATCAGAAGTGAACAGGGGGGAAAAATCATGTGCACCCCTACTGTAAACTTTCTTCAGTTCATCTTCAGGCCTGACTGCTCAAAGCTTTTCATTTCTATCTATTTTATTTGTGGACTTTCCCCCCTCCATTTGAACTATCTTGGAATTGGGGGTGTATGTCTGGCCTTGGGAAATCAAAGGGGAAACATGGCAAATGTTGTTCCATGGAGAGACCGGTTGGGAAAGGCTTCATAGAATAATTTTTTAAAAAAGTATGATTCCTATACAACATTTGGTGACAATATTCTACAGAACCAGGTGTTGTGTTTGGGAACTTGGGCTGGTGGCTAACAGCATGGTAGACTACCAAACTGCAACTATGGCTTTCCCATCTGAGAAATTCCAGAAATACTTTGCCAAGTCTGACTCACACACACAGATCTCAGTGTTGTATCAGCTGGCCAGAAGGATAAAGTGCTATGTAAACAGAACTGAGAAGAATTCTGAAGAATTGAAATGGTGCTTCTAAGGACTTAACTGTGCTAGGCCATGGACACAGGAGAATTGCAAGATGAAAGCTGTCACTCTGGGTATTTGGCATCCTTATGGAGTACCCAGATGGCCAGTGAATCAGAAGACAAAGCTGCATCTGTAGTGAAGAGGACTTCTAATTGTTCTACCCAAGTTCAAATCCAGCTACTATACCATTATTTGCCCATTGGAAACACTGGTGGCCACCTAAAGCTCAGAGATATAAGGTGCACTGCCCCCACCCAACAGTCTATTGGAGGAATTCAGTGGTATCCAATATGCTGTGGGAAAGAAGAATAGTTCCAAGAATGGAGTGCCACTGCTTAAAACCAATGGGGCTTTCAGGCCCTTAAATCTGGATTAGTGGTAGACCACTTTAAAGAGGTCTTCAGTTCAGTTTTGCATCATAAAGACTGGATTCCAGAGTGCCCTTCCACGTGCATGCTGGCCCAATGAGTCTAGCAACTGGCGCTGGCTCTGCCTCCCCAACTACATAGCAGCTAAGGAGGCGGCTATGTAGCAGCTATGTAGGCAACTATGCAGCTGTGTCTCTCTATCATGCCTGCTATGAAAGGGAAGTGCCCCCTGACTGACCTCTGCACGGGCCAATCATGCCATGGCTTGGGCAGCACTTCCTGCATGGACCCATTCGGGCCCTTGGGATGTGGTCTATGATGTCTGCATGGTATCCCCATTTAGTGCCCATTGCCATTGGGTGCTAAACGCTTTGTGCAGACATATGAAGTCTTTGCTAAGATGTGGAATTACTTGAACCAGATTCTCTGAGGACCAGATCCCAAAGATCTGGATCTCCTTAATCAGGATTAAATATGGTAGATGTGGAAACGGCCTGAGAGGCCACCTGTCAAGGCATTGATAAGAGTTTGATAACAGCCTGGTGACCTGGTTTCCATATTTGCAAGCTGAAGGAGCATGGGTGTAGAGGATGGATGAAACACCTGCAGAGAATTCAACTAGAAACACTCTTTAGGTGGCTGCTGACCAGAAGTAATCCAGAGAGTGGTGGCTATGACTGAGCATTGAAAGGGGTTTTATTTATTTATATTATTTATATTTATATTTATATCCCGCCCCATACCTGAGGGTTTCTGGGCGGCTTACAACATTTAAGAACAAGCACATTAAAATTGTACCACCCTATAATAAAACCAACGTAAGGTTTAAAATCCAACATGATGATAAGAATAAGAATAAAAACAATATAAAAACAGTTTAACAGTGGTCTTTGGAAGGAGGGAGGAATAAAGAGCATTAGCCAAAGGCCTGAGTGAAGAGGTGCGTCTTTACCGCCTTCCTGAATGTAAACAGAGAAGGGGCCTGACGCACCTCCAAGGGGAGACCATTCCACAACCTGAGACGTTTTCGCACGGGGGAAAATGGAACGCGAAAAAGCCAGCTGTGGACACGTCATCCGCATTGGCCGCGCGCGCCTTGCGTCCCGACGTGTCCGCAGCTGGCTTTTTCACGTTCGAAATGTAGAGCACTTTGAAGTGCTCTACACGCGTTCCAACGCGGACGAGCCGCCCGCAGGCGTTCGGGAGAAGAAGCGTTCGCGCCGCTTCTGTCTCCCGATCGCCTGCCGGCTCGCCTCCGACGCCGCGCGGCTTTGACAATCAGCTGTTTTTCAAACAGCTGATTGTCGATCTGCCTCCGCGGCCGCCGGCGCGCCCCTGGCCGGCGTTTGCCGGCTAAGCCAGCTTCGGGCGCTTTGACCATTCGCACCCAGACGCTCCGGAACGCGTTTACACGCGTTCCGGAGCGTCTGTGTGTGAACGGGGAAAGCGCCCGAAGCTGGCTTAAGCTTTCCGCCTGAACGCGTTCGGTTTCGAACGCGATTCAGTGCGGAAATGCCTCTGGGGGCCACCACTGAGAAGGCCCTCTCCTGGGTGCCCACCCGCCTAACCGCTGAAGGCGGTGGGATAACCAGGAGGGCCTCTCCTGCAGATCTTAAGGCACGGGCAGGTCGATATGGGAGAAGGCGCTCCTTTATATATCTGGGGCCCAAGTCATTTAGGGCCTTATAAGTCAGAGTTAGCACCTTGAATTGGGCTCGGTAGTAAATTGGCAGCCAGTGCAGTTCTTTTAGAACCGGCCTGATATGCGTCCGGTTAGCTGTTCCGGTCAGCACTTGGGCGGCTGCCTTTTGCACTAACTGCAACTTCTGAACCGTCTTCAAGGGAAGCCCCATGTAGAGTGCGTTACAATTGTCCAACCTGGAGGTTACCAGAGCGTGGATAACTGTGGCCAGGTCACCTCTGTCCAAAAAAGGTTTAAGTTGACGCACCAACCATAGTTGGGAGTAGGCACTCCTGGCCACGGCCTCCACCTGAGCTTCAAGTGTTAGCGCAGAGTCCAGGAGTACCCCCAAATTTCGCACCTGTCCCTTCCCGGATATTGTAACCCCATCAAGGACAGGGTATCTCCCAACTACTTGGAACCGAGAGCCTGTAACACACAGCACCTCTGTCTTGTCTGGATTCAGTTTCAATTTATTGGCCCTCATCCAGCCCATTGCCGCCTCCAGGCACCTGTCAAGCACTTCTACCACCTCTCCTGATTCAGATGGCACAGAGAGATAGAGCTGGGTATCATCTGCATATTGATGACACCTCACTCCAAAACTCCTGATGATCTCTTCCAGCGGCTTCATGTAGATATTAAATAACATGGGAGATAAGATTGACCCCTGGGGAACCCCACAAGTGAGTTCCCAGGGTGTCGACTCAGTCTCTCCCATCACTACTATCTGGGATTGGCTATGGAGATAGGAGCGGAACCAATGCCAAGCACTGCCTCCAACTCCTAAACTCCATAGCCTCTCCAGGAGGATACCGTGGTCAATGGTATCAAAAGCCGCTGAGAGGTCCAGAAGAACCAGCAGGGTAGCATTCCCTCTGTCTTTCTCCCGGAGGAGATCATCAACCAAGGCGACCAAGGTGGTTTCCGTGCCATGACCGGGCCTGAAGCCAGATTGAAATGGGTCTAGATAATCAGCTTCCTCCAAGCATGCCTGCAGCTGAACAGCAACAACCCTCTCTAGAACCTTGCCTAGAAAAGGTATGTTGGCCACCAGGCAATAGTTGTTTAAATCTTCTGGATCCAGGGAGGCCTTCTTCAGGAGGGGGCGCACCACAGCTTGTTTAAGGGCCAATGGAACCACCCCCTCCCTCCCGGTCATACCTTGCTGGCTAGCTTTAATCAGCCAGGAAGGGCAGGGATCCAGAGAGCATGTCGTCGGCCGCACCCCTGCAAGCAGCTTGTCCACGTCCTCAGGCCGCAACAATTGAAACTGATCCAAAATAATTGGACCAGACAGTGCTCCGGATGCCTCCCCTGGACTAAGTCCAACTGTGACATCTAATCCCCTACGGATCTGAGCAACTTTGTCCTCAAAGTGCTTTGCAAAACTGTCACAGCAGATATTAGAGGCTCACATTTCATTGAGCCAGGTTTTATAAGGCCATTTACTACTCTAAAGAGCTCTGCTGGACGGCTACTCGAGGACGCGATGGCGGTGGAGAAAAAACTACTTTTCGCCGCCGTCACTGCCACGTGGTAGGCACGATAGTGTGCTCTAACTCGTGTTTGGTCAGATTCACAGCCAGATTTATGCCACCTGTGCTCTAGCCATCGACCTTCCTGTTTCATGGCCCGGAGCTCCATGGAGTACCAAGGAGCTTTCTGGGCTCTACAAGCAGGCCGAGGGCACTTGGGAGCGATCGTGTCGATAGCCCTGTTCATTTCTCGATTCCAGAGAGAGGTCAGAGCTTTGACAAGAGCACCAGACATGCCAACTGGAAAATCCCCCAGGGCGTTCAGGAATCATTGAGATTCCATAAGTCTCCGGGGGTGGACCATCTCAATAAGTCCTCTGTCCCCACAGAGGGGGATTGCCGTTGTGAGTCCAAACCTCACCAGCGAGTGATCCGTCCATGACAACGGATTGACACTCAGCCCTCCTATCAACGGATAATCATCAATTCGCGCTGAGGCAAAATCCAAGTCAAGGGTGTGGCCTGCTGTATGAGTTGGACCAGATACCAACTGAGACAGCCCCATGGTTGTCATGGAGGCCATAAAGAACTGAGCTGGTCCACTGAGTGTGGCCCCAGCGTGGACGCTGAAGTCCCCCAACACCACTGTTGTGGGGACTTCCAACACCACCTCCGAGACCACCTCAGCCAGCTCAGATAGGGAGGATGCTGGGCAGTGGGGTGAGCGGTACACCAGCAGCATCCCTATTCTGTCTCTCTGGCCCAACAGCAAAAACAGGCCCTCAACCCCGTTAACAGCGTGAATTGGTCACCTGGTGAGGGAGATGGAAGTCCGATGGACCACAGCGACACCCCCTCCCCTCCCTCCTACTCTAGAACAGTGTTGCACTGAGTAACCTGGAGGACAAAGCTAGGTGAGGCCAGGCCCGCCCAGTTCATCCATCCAGGTCTCAGTTATGCATGCCAGGTCGGCCCTTTCCTCAAGAATTAAATCATGGATAATTGATGTTTTATTCCGGACCGACCTGGCATTTAAAAGCAACACCGCTAGAGTAGTGGGTTTTTGGTTGGCAGGTCCCCCCAGATTCTGTTGGCTGGAAGGCGGAACAGAAGGGGTGATAGCTTCAAGGTACCCCTTCTCCTTTTCTGTCTCTTCCATCTTCCAGCGCCGTATCTCCCCCTGCCCGCCAGAACAGGAATGGTGGTCTCCAGTTCGCCCCCTCTTACTTGGCCCTGGCACATAGTCCCTCCCACCTACAAAGACAACCACCCACAACAAACACACCCACTAGCCCAAAAGCTAATATAAAACCACACCCTCACACACACACACACACACATACACACACAGATAGACACACACACACACCAAAAAGTTAAAACAGTATTAAACAATGAGGGAAGAGTTCTGACAAAAATGGTGTTGAACATCCCTGGGTTGTGAGTATAAGTTATCTTGAGAATAACATTCAGACATAGTAAGGGGGAAAAACAGGCACCTATCACCTTGGCACATTCCACCATGAACAGTGGTCATGGCACTTTCCAAAACAGTGCAACCACTCACATCTATGACTCTAACAAGGCAAACCATCATAATTGTGATGGAAGACCATCATGATCATGGATCCTAACCCCAACAAGCAAAACTGACAACTTCCCTGCATTCCAGTCTCAAGAATGAGTGCCACTATCCAGAGGTGGCCATCAGCCTCAGCGACATGCCTTACAATTCAGGCATGACATACATGCTCCAGCATAGGCACCCTTGAGTCCCCCATCTGCTGGATCACCAGCAGTTCCAGTGTCCCCTGGACCACTGGTAGACCTTTACACAGGGTCTACTGGTATCCTTGGGTAGACTCAGTGCAACATGGATGAAGTAGGCTAGCAGGAGGCATGGTCTATCAATCCGCAGAAGAGAGTGGGCTGCACCTCATGCTGGATTGGTATACTAGCCAGTGCAGGGAGGCCCCCTGACCCACATCTCCTCAACATGATGCAATGTGATATTAGCAATGTTGCTGATGGGTGGGGGTAGCTACAAATTGATCTCAATACCTGAGAGCTCTGCCCTTGTGCCTTAATCCTGTGTCAACTGGTGTCAGTGGAAGCAGTGTACAGCATATGAGATGAGTTGTTGCCATTATCTAGAGATGGCATGCCACACCTTTGAAGTGTGGTCTGATCATAGGAACCTCCACGCCTTGAAAATTCTCCCTCTCCATTATTGACCTTGGGGACATTTCTTCATTTGCTTTGACCTTATAATGAAAATCCAAGCTTTTAGACATTGAGCCTGTTTATATTTACATGATTGCTAAGTGTGTAGGATGCTTTGGCACAGATTGTGTGCACTTCACTGAGCCATTTCACTACCAGAAACAGAGACGTTTTCGCATTACTCCCGTTCCATTTGGAACGGGAGTAGGACGGGAAGCTTAAGACAGCTCCCGGCGCTTTCCCCTTTCACACACAGACGCGCCAGAACGCGTGTAAACGCGTTCCGGAGCGTCTGTGTGCGAATGCTCAAAGCGCCGGGAGCTGTCTTAGCCGGCAAAGGCCGGCCAGGGGCGCGGAGACAGCCGCGGAGGCAGATCGACAATCAGCTGATTGTCAAACAGCTGATTGTCAAAGCCGCGCCGGCGTCGGAGGCGGCCGCAGCTGTTCGGGAGACAGAAGCAGGCGCGAATGCTTCTCCTCCCGAACGCCTGCGGGCGGCTCGTCCGCGTTCGAACGCATGTAGAGCACTTTAAAGTGCTCTACATTTCGAACGCGAGAAAGACAGCTGCGGACACGTCGGAGCGCAAGCCGCGCTCGGGCAATGTGGATGCCGTGTCCGCAGCTGTCTCCCACGCGTCCCGTTCAGCCCCGTGCGAAAACGTCTCAGCTCTCTGCGTGCCAGAGCATTCCCTGCACTATATAGTCATGGAGCAGTTAAAATTACTACACGCGTATACTAGCGGCAGGGCTAGTTAAGCCCTATGTGCTCCTTCTGCACCTCTTTCTGGTGGAAGAGATGTGGGTGGAGCTCATAATCAGTGGCAGAGGTGGGACTGAGCACCGAGTCACCAGGTTGCCTTGTCAACAGCACTGCGTAGACATCCTGGCGCTGTTGCCAGGTCACCATAAAAGCTACCATTTACACTTAGTAAATTCCTGGCTAAGATTTGGATGCAGATACCTAAAGCATTGTAGCATTTCACTGCCTAGAGAGGGAAGCAAAGTGCAAACAACCCTTGGGTTCACACCAACTTGGAATTCAGTGTTCCAGCTACAGAAGCAACTGATATTCCAACAGTTTTTAAATGGTCATTTTGGCTTCCAAAGAACACTTTTAGAAATTAAAAAGAACTGTTGTTTGGCTTCCGTAAAGACACTGAACAATATGTTTCTTTCTGAAGGGCTGCTGCTTCATTTCTGGGTTAGCTATGACACATTATTTCTTTGGACTTTATCATGATTAAAAGTGGCCCATTTCATTCCTTGTATATGGATTCCTCACCCCTGCAGTTGGCTGAACTTTTCCTTGAACATGTTTTTAAGCTCCATGGTATAACCAAATGGATTATTTCTGGCAGGCATTTGAAAAGACCACTAAATTCTGGAATGCATTTGCATAATTGTTGGACTGATTGGCCCTTCCTCTGCCTTCCACCCCAAGGCAGATAGAGTTATGGACACTTTGGAACAGTACCTTTGCTATTTTGCTAACTTTCAACCTATTGCTAAATTTGTATATCATAGCTGAGTACACACTTCCACTATTTTCTCTCCATTTGTGGCACTGGTCTCACTGCTGCCATTACCCATGGAGCAGCAGGTGCTTATCTACTATTTTGTGGCAAGAGCTCGGACAAACCATAGAAGTTAAGGACTAGTACAAATTAGAGATGTGCACAAATATTTGTAGGCATTTAAAATCTGATCAAATGTGCCAAATTTTGACACTTGAACTTGAATAGAATGTCCCAAAATTCAAATGTAAACACTCAAATTGAATTTCAAATTTTGGATCTATTCATTCGAATTATCCAGACATTTGTATGTGTACAGGTTCGTACATGATGTGCACTTGAAGATCCGCATCTTTCCATATGCATTTGTGTGGATCCATATAGGACAAAAATGGGTTGCATACGGGATAATTACGGGATGCATACGGAAGTGTATGGATGTGGGGAAGATATGTACCTGTGCATACGAATGTTGTTGACATTTGTATGTGCAGATTCGAATCAAAAATTCAAATGAATAGATTCAAATTTGGTAAATAAAAATCAAATCTTGTTAAATTTGAATTTAAAAGATTCAAATCAAATCGGATTTTTTATTACTGGGCTCTGGCTTTTAAAATTGACTCAGCAGCCGCATTCCTGAGCTGACAATCCACCCCCCTCTGCAACACGCACACACACACGCACCCACCCACACCTCAACAGGAACAAAATATGAACTTCACTTTACTGTTACAACTTGGTTAACTTAACAGTCTCAGAACTTTGAGCATTTCAGTCAACAGAACTATTCAAGATCCCACCCTATCTTTCTTCATAGGCAAACTTTGGACCCGTTCCTTATCCTATTCCCTCCCCAGTGAGACGTAAGATCAAGAACAGTTATGCTCTAACGGCATGAGCTTTATAAAGGGGCCATTCCACTGTCAATGTTCACTGATTGGCTGGCCCCTGGGCCAGCTAACCCCTCCTTTCTGCTTGTCTCTACCACTGACCTAATACAACATAAACTCCTTAACTCTACCTACCTTTCCCTTGGGTCATGACAGAGGGCATGTCTCCATGCCAAAAATACTCCAAAGTTAAGCTTGCTTTGCCTCAGAGCATCCCCATGCACAGCTTTACTCCGGGCTACATCAGGCACAAAGGAGGAAAATCCGTGGCAGATCCCCCCCCCCTTTCAAACAGTACTACATCCGACTTAGGGGGCAACCGCAGATTATCCTGGAAGCATGGGGACGCTGTCCTGCTAAAATGGTGAGAAGAGCCGTGAAAGCAGCTGCTTTTAATCATTTTAGCGAAGCTCTGTACGTGCGCACAACAGCCCCTGTCCCTTCCTGACAGCTGCTGTCAGGAAGGGAGTGAAGATTACGGAGGGGGGGGGACAGAAGAGGAAACCCAGGAAGAAATCGAGAGAAAGGAAGGAAGATGAAGAGACAGGCACACACAGGAGTGAAGCTTACTGGGGGGGGTGGGGGGGGAGAAACAGAAGAGGAAACCCAGGAGGAAATTGAAAGGAAGGGAAGGAATCTCTCTCCCCCTCCTAATAACACAGCCTCCGCTGGTTTCCTTGTGCACTAAATACATGAATGCAGGGAACTGGATCTGACAGCTGAAGGGAGCCTGTCATCACTCCAGCGGGCGGGGGGGGGGGGAGGGGGGGAGAAAAAGATGCAGGGTCACAAAAAGCAGCTTCCATGGAGACAGGAAACTACGATTTTAATCCGCGTTGCCCCAAACCACTTGGGGACTCTTTATTGTGAGTTACAACATGGATTTTTATCAACCACATCACTAGTGAAGCAACCGGCTCCCATGGGGGTGCATCCAAAATGTCAAAAACAATTCATGCACATCCCCAGTACAAATCCCAGGCAGACAAAAGTCATTCTGGTACCTGACATGACCAAAGGTAATCATATATATATATGAAAGGTCCAACATACTTATTATCCTGTTTGTGGAGGGACAAAGTGATTTAAGATGTTGATTAGCAATATATATCTTAAATCACTTTGTCCGTCCACGAACAGGATAATAAGTATGTTGGACCTTTCAGGGTTCTTAAATAAATCATCCCTGTCACATGTAAGCTTCATCCATCTTGTGTTTCATAAGAATCTATTGTTTAATTGAAGGCCTCTTTCCAAAATACTGAGAAGGACAACTGTCACCATCATCATTCATGATTTAGAGCATTGTCTTCTTCAAATCTCTCAGAGTCTGGGCTCTTGCATTCAGTGGGGCAAAAATCATTAGTTTATAGGTCAGTTCTTAAGATGTTTCTGATAATCACTTAGTGAAGGACTTTCATGCCTATTACCCCGATAAGCCTGCTTCAGAGTCCTAAGTTGTGTACGAGCAGTAAAAGGTGTTTAGTTCTAATCAAACCAAACCCTTAGCAGCTTGATTCAAATCTGAACATTTTCAAACAGGTTCGATTGAACATTTTAACCAAAAGAATATAAACAATCACCATATTTTTCTTTAAGAAAGGCTTTTTAAAGAGGAAAAATAACATCAAACACATACTACTTTGATTCTAACTGAGGCGGTCAACTGGTTCTACTGGAATCACCTGATTTGGTTCAATTAGAACTGACCACTTCAAACCTGGGCTCAAGTTCAAACTGGTTGAGCACCCCTCGTTTGAATCAAACCAGTTCATGGTTGAACCGGTCCAGCACAACTCAGTTCCTCTCATTCTCCATACCCTGAGACAATGCAGCAATGCTGGTCAACAGTTTTAGGGCAGGCAGATGCTTCCAAAGGACATGTGAAACTGAAAAATGGGAGTGGAAGCTTTGCCTGGGGAGAACAAGGGGAAGCAGTCCTAACAGAATGTCAGCCAGAGGCATTTCCGCACTGAATCGCGTTCGAAACCGAACGCGTTCAGGCGGAAAGCTTAAGCCAGCTTCGGGCGCTTTCCCCGTTCACACACAGACGCTCCGGAACGCGTGTAAACGCGTTCCGGAGCGTCTGGGTGCGAATGGTTAAAGCGCCCGAAGCTGGCTTAGCCGGCAAACGCCGGCCAGGGGCGCGCCGGCGGCCGCGGAGGCAGATCGACAATCAGCTGTTTGAAAAACAGCTGATTGTCAAAGCCGCGCGGCGTCGGAGGCGAGCCGGCAGGCGATCGGGAGACAGAAGCGGCGCGAACGCTTCTTCTCCCGAACGCCTGCGGACGGCTCGTCCGCGTTGGAACGCGTGTAGAGCACTTCGAAGTGCTCTACATTTCGAACGCGAAAGAGGCAGCTGCGGACACGTCGGGACGCAAGGCGCGCGCGGCCAATGCGGATGACGTGTCCGCAGCTGCCTTTTTCGCGTTCCGTTTTCGCCCGTGCGAAAACGTCTCAGGTTGGGAGTTAGTGTAGTACAGTGTAAAATAGTGTAATTACTGTATCCTGTAAACTAGTAGTGGCAACTGACTGGTTTTTGCCAAGTGAAATTTTTGGGATATATACATTTAATTATTAGAGCCCATGAGGCATTGACTTGCATGTTACAGTCATGCCACTATACCTCTGTTAACTCAAACTGGCTGACCATAGTTAATAAGAAAACCTGTACTTCATGTGGGGAGTTAAAAAGATAGCAACTTCCTGGGTAGAAGAGTCCTGTCTCAAGTCTTTGAGGTGTCAGATATACTCAATATTTTGACTATAGTGAGTGTTGCTGGTAATAAATCACTGCTGTTGGGGGGAAGGGACTTGGGGCTTATTGGAATACATCTACCTTCCCTTGTGATGCGGTACTTAGAACACGTGGCTTCTACTCCCAAACCAATGTAATCCTTCACTTGTCAGCACTGAGCTAAGGGTTGGGTCTGGTCTTTTTCACTTTACAAACTTCCATCTGTCAAGGGATGCTTAATTTGCAGCTTATTCTCACATTTACCCCAAGGCTGTCTAAATTTAAGAGCTGCCAGTTTTTGAGCATGTTTAGCTGAAAGAAAGAAAGAAAGAAAGAAAGAAAGAAAGAAAGAAAGAAAGAAAGAAAGAAAGAAAGAAAGAAAGAAAGAAAGTTGTCACATTCTCTATTTTGTCAGAAGAAAGGGTTAAGAAGAACTCTGATTTATTTATTTATTTTAAATGTGATCTTTCAGATGTGACTAATTGAAGCTCTTGATTTTTAAAAAACTGGAAGAAAGAGAGACTGAACTACCTTGCTGTGATAACTGATATAAGGTATGCCTTTCTGAGCTGTAATTGCTAAGTGTGTGATGCTGTTTGCAGCACCTGTTCAATACGTGGATCAAGTCACAGCCTATCTAGTCCAGCATCCTGTCTCACACAGTGACCCACTAGGCATTCACAAGCAGAGGGAGTTTAGAGGCATCCTGCAAAGAGCTCTTAGAGGCATCCCATCTGTCTCTCCAACCTGGAAGAAATGCCTAGGCATCAGTTTTAGTAATCACTGATACACCTGCCCTCCGTGAATTTATCTAATTCCTTCTTAAACCTATCCAGGCTGGTTGCTGTCACCACCTCTTCAGTCTAAACTTGACAGGAACTCTTTAGGAAAACAGTTGGTTGGGGAAAGCTGACTTAGCTGAACTCTAATTTCAAGCAAAGTGCTCATGGATACATTGGCCAGAAAATGTAAACAGATTTATATTAAAATGTCTGTGTATCAAGACGCAGATGTAATACTCCTTAATCTCTGTCACTATATTTTAAAAAAATAGTTCTATATCACGTCTTCAAAATAAAATCTTAAGACAGTTTTTCTTAAATTTAAATTTTTTAGCATTTTTGTGACCCTTCTAACATCGTTGGGTCAGCTTAAAGATTATGTTACAGCCAACCCTGTTTAGGTGGTAACCCTACATTTGGATAGGAGGTATCCATCACTATTAAAATCTTGGGGTGGTCAAGAAGCAAACATTCATTTATTCACACTGGGAATGACTGGATGAACAAATTTGTTTTTGTACAGGCACCAACAGTATTCCTGGAATACCAATCTGCCAGAAATGTCACTGGGTGACCTCTGGTCAACTCCTTGCCCAAAGGGCCACAGTTCTTTTGTGAAAACAAGATGAGGACAAGGGAAGAATCATAAATTATTGGAATATAAGAGGTATGTAAGATATAGGATGTTCATTGAGCATACATCTAATTTGGAATATGCTGGACAAATGTAGATACAATTAGGTACTGATAATGGTAAGATGTAGGCTTTCACTTTGAGCCAGTTTGGTCTAGTGGTTAAGGAGCCAGATTCTTATCCAGGAATACTGGGTTCGATTCCGCACTCCTCCACAAAGCCAGCTGGGTGACCTTGGGCTAGTCACAGCTCTCTTCTGAGCTCTCACAGCCCCACCTACCTCACAAGGTGTCTGGTGTGGGGAGACGAATAGAAAGCTTTGTCAGCTGCTTTGAGTCCCCTTAAATTGGTGAGGAAAGTGGGGTAGAAAAGCCGACTCTTCTTTTTTCATGGCTGATTACAATCTCATTTGTTGAAGTTTTGAGGTTGTTATGCCATGTTCCATAGTTCTTCTGTGAGCCTGAGTGTTCAGATATAGCTACAATATCCATCTTCAGAGGATCTGACTTCTGAAAGAGTCAAAGACAACTGATGTTCTCCTAGATCTTGTTACCACAAGCAACACACATCTATAAGAAGACTAACAAGATTTAGGAGACCATCCGTTGCCTTTGACTCTTCCAAAAGTCAGATTCTCTGAAGAAGACAGATATCATAGCTATATCCACTCAGGTTAACAGAAGAACTATGGAACATGGCATAACAAACCAAAACTGCAGCTGTTGAGATAGGTACTGATAACATTGTGCAACACTTATTCTAACTTATAATGCTGTTCAGGGGGTAATTTGAAACAGAATATTTATGCCAAATAAAAGCAGGGGCTACAAAATATTTAGAATATGCTTCTAGCTCAGAATTCACAGGCTCACAAGGATTTGGCTGCTGCAGATCTCCCTGCTGAATCAAATTTATGACTTCTGCAACTGCATCAAAAGAAATACTTCCAGATTAGGAGGGGGATCGACGAGAATGATTCATTGCATTTAAACCTCCTCCTTCCCCCTCTCCCCCCTCCCACATTGTGTCTTAAGAGATCTTGGTCTAATTTATACCAAAACAATGGAAGGAAAAGGGGTTTTAAATCCTCCTTTTCTGGCATCCCTTCTTCTGTCGTGAGTTTGGTTTCAGCTTCCATTATATATCTTGCCCTTTAGAAGATCTCTGAGGCTGGGGCTGCAGCTTAATTCATTTAGGCTTGGGCTTCTCTTTGTGATAAGATCAATGATTACATAAAATGGGTCTGTGTTTATTAATACCTTATCATCCTCATTAGCAACATCTTAGCTTATGCCGCAAATTAAGGTTCAAAGCACGCCATTGCCCCAGTAATCTTTGCAGCAGCTCTCTATGGCATGCCAGTATTCCCATGTTGCCAATAAAAGGATCAGCATGCTGCTGAAATACTACTGCATATTTATTTTCCTACTGGAAGCTTGCTAACTTACGGTAGATTTGAAGCACTTTTTTGGATAGAGACGACCTGGCCACAGTTACCCATGCTCTGGTAACCTCTAGACTGGACTATTGTAATGCGCTCTACATGGGGCTGCCCTTGAAGACGGTCCAGAAGTTGCAGTTAGTGCAAAATGCAGCAGCCAGAGTGCTGATTGGTACAGCTAACCGGATACACATTACACCAGTTTTAAAAGAATTGCACTGGCTGCCAATTCACTACTGGGCCCAATTCAAGGTGTTAACTCTGACTTATAAGGCCCTAAATGACTTGGGCCCCAAATATCTAAAGGAACGCCTTCTCCCATACCAACCTGCCCATACCTTAAGATCCAACAATGAGGCACTCCTGGTTGTCCTGCCACCTTCAGTAGTGAGGTTAGTGGGCACCTGGGAGAGAGCTTTTTCAGGGGTGTCTCTGAGATTGTGGAATGGCCACCCCCTCGAGATGTGCCATGCCCCCTTCTTTTATTTAGGAGGGCCGTAAAGACACACATGTTTGCCTCGGCCTTTGCCTGAGGTTTTATTCTCCCTCCCCAGTTACACTGACATCACTATTAATGCACTAAGGAGTGCACGGTTTTAAATTTGTTGAATTTTAAAGGTGCTTTTAAATGTGCATCTTGTTTTAATCTGTATTTCATTTTAATTTGTATCTGTTTTAATTTGTATCCTGTTTTAATCTGTTGTTACCTGCCCAGAGACCTTCGGGTATGGGGCAGGATAGACAGACAGACAGACAGACAGACAGATAGATAGATAGATAGATAGATAGATAGATAGATAGATAGATAGATAGATCCAGGCACGGCCATTGTTTTAGTCATGCTTTTTAATCTGTTTCTATCATGATTTCATTGTGACCCACCCTGACATCCTTCAGGTATAGGCCAGGATAGAAATATAAACAAATGAATGAATGAATTAAATAAGTGAAGAGATTCCCAACACAGTGGTAAACAGCTGCTCATAGGGATGTGCACAAATATTAGAAACATTCAAAATTCGATTGAATTCAGACATTCAAATTTTAATCAGTGCCTCTAAATTTGAATTTTAACATTCAAATGAATTTTCAAATTTTTCAAATCATTTGGACATTTGTATGTGTACGGATATGTACGCATTACATACGTATCTACGCATCTTATTTGTATCCGTATGCATTTGCACCGATATGTAGGGAACAAAAACGGAATGCATACAGAATAAAAACGAGATGCATATAATGCGTACGGACACATTTCGATTGTTGTTGACATTCATATCCTCAAATAGGAATTGAAAATTCATACTAATAGATTCAAATGTATTCAGTTTGAATTGAATGTGAATACATTTGAATTTTAAACATTCGAATCAATTCAAATCTTCGGATATTTGATACAAATCAAATCGAGTCCTGAAAACTGCATTTGTGCACGTCACTAGCCGCTCATACTCTGGGGGAATTCACATTTAACTCCTTAGTGAAGTGGTAGTCAGCTCTGAGATGAGACATACACACGTCACAGAGCTGTTTCTGCTCAAGGAATGGCTGTGTGCATCCCTGAGGGTCCCGGAGCTGACCGTACGCATTACAAGCATAGAGCACTAAAACATGCCCCATATTTGCATTAGCACAGGGCTAGTTAAGCCCTGATAAGCACCTTCTGCACTTCTTCCGGGTGGAAAAGGTGCAGGAGGAGCAGGTGGCATGCTGCACAAGGACACTGATGCAAGCACATTGTGGCTGGTACCGGTGAGGAGGATGGCTGCCCAGATGGCAGTCACCTGCATTTAAGGTAGGTTTCAGATGGTTGGGGAGGAGGGTTGGAATGCACTAATCATCTTCACTTGCAGATGCTCAGTGCATTCCAGACCATTTCAACCAAAGCTTCACACAGCCAGGAAGCCATGTGGGAAAAGGTCTTCTGTTCCTCCCAAAACTTCTCAGAACAGCAGCAGTGTAATCCGAGCTGTTCTTCTGGCCATTCTAATAATGTTACTTTTGGGAAAGGGCATGACAGTCCAACATGGTGGTTTTAGATGTTTTGCTTTTTCCTCGGTCCATATCAAATGGGTAAAAAGCAAAGAAACTCCACTGCTCCCGTTGCTCTAGTCTGCTTGTCACACTGCTAATGCCAAGATGTTCTGAAATATATTTAAAGATGGACTTAAGAGATGCACAATGGATCTAATAAATAATACAGATTTTTTTTAAAAATGCATTTACCGCTAATTCAGAACATATTTTAATATAACGCATATTTTGGTGTGTTTTTTCCAAGGGGTGATTTATGCATGTGATTTTAGAAAATGATTAAGTTATCACATAAATCAAGGGCAGCATGTAACAATATAAAAGTAATAATGGCCATGGTTCCTTTAAGCTTTGTCTAATGGTAACCACACACTTTCCATGGAATTGTTATGGGCTGATTACTCTGAATGGATATACTTGCATATCTGGGATGGGAAATATTTCTTGACAAAATAATTACTCAGTAATGCTCTTGAGAATGATTCTCTAGAATATTTGTATTTCTGGACTTGGCTGGGGGTCATCTCTTGTTTCGAAAAATCATGCTACTTACTTCTGTGTGGAATCCAAAGCTCTTCAAACTGTATTGTTCTCCAAGGCTGTGTTCCAAGTGGTTTTCTTTTGGTATTATCCAACTCAGAAAATCCACCTTTGGGTTAGATAATGTGGAAAGAAAATGACTGGTCACTTTGATGTTGTGTCATTCCATTTTGAAAGAGGACTGAAGCTGGATTAACATTTAGGTGTGAACGCAGCCCAATATTTCTAACTCCAACAGTGACGTTCAATACCCATAATAGGAACAAGGAAAAAATAACAACTCTGATACATATCAAATTTGCGTCCGTATATTCAACCCAATTGTGCTAATTCCTAAAGAATGGAAGGATGACTAAAGACCAAGGCTACCTCCCTTCAGACAAATTTTTATCTTCAAACTTAAGTTTGATTGGAACCCCCCTCAGGGAGCAGACCAATTACACATTCCAACAGAGGACAAAAGGTTTCACTGGAAATATGAACATCATTATGTGTGAAAAGTTAATGTGCCCCAGAAAGGTCCTCAGTGGTCAGCAAACTACTACATTAACTCAGCTGTATAGTCTATATAAAAAAGGGCAGCTGGCGATTTCATTTCCATTTCAGTTGTTGCTGGGTACTGCTATCAAGTCCTGCAGTTTTCTTGGCAGAGATAACAAAAGTCGTTTACCATTGCCTACTTCTGGGAAGAGGCTGGGAATTGATCTGGCAACCCTCTGCTTTCCAGGCAGCTTTTTGCTCTGAGCTACAGCCATTCCCTTTCCATTCCAGTAGTCGTGTGTAAAACCCTGGACAATCTTGCGTATTTCCAGTCATTTATTTCCCCAGTATTACTCATCTAAGAGCTCTGAATCTGATCTCTTGCTCTGATCGTTCGCAAGTTCCTATAAACACCCAAAAGACGTTTATAAACCACCCTACACAGCAGCAACTATTATTTTAAATGTCAAGAAAAATATCTTACACTTCTGCTGTTTGCTCCTCCCCCAGCTTGCCATAGATGGTGACAAGACCCAGCTGAGTAGGAAAAGACAAACATAAAGGCTTTGCCAAGAATGTACTAATGTCTCCACATAAAGCATCTTTTAATCACAAATTGGCTCTGCAGCAAATGAAGGAGCATCCTGCCCCCACCAGCACCAAATTCTTTTGCTTAAATTTCCCAACGGATTTGTTCTGAGAGGATCGTTTACTCTTCTACATTTTAGATCACAAGTGAAAAAATATGTAAAACCAGCCCATTTTAATTGTACACGCTGTAAGTGGATACTCCTACACTGAAATATTTTTTAAAAAATTTAAACCCCCTTTTACCCCCTAAAAAGCTCTCTCTTACTTGAATTTCTTTCTAGAGTGGTAAACAAAACCTCCCTCCATTGATACTCCCTTTCCATTTGGCAAGGGCCGATCACTCTGTGTTTCTCATAAGTATCCGTGCCAGTTGGATCTCCTTTCATTATTTCCTTCCTTTGGGGCTAGAATCATCAGTCACAATGCCAACTGCTCTTCTTCCTTCTAAATCCACCTTCTCATCATACAGATGGACTTCCTCTAATGGATTCCATAGCGTTCAGAAAGCTTCTGCTCACTTTAAAAAGGAAGAAGAGAAGAGTTGACTTTTCTACCCCGCTTTTCTCACCCATTCGAGGGGACTCAAAGCGGCGGACAAAGCTTCTCTTCTTCTCCCCACAACAGAACACCCTGTGAGGTAGGTGGGGCTGTGAGATCTCAGAAGAGAGCTGTGACTAGTCCAAGGTCACCCAGCTGGCTTTGTGGAGGAGTGCAGCATCAAACCCGGTGACTACAAGATATGAGTCTGGCAAGAGACCAAACTGGAAGGAAAATGGTCTGAAGGTGTCCTACCAGGACCTCAAATGCCAAGAAAGCCAGGTCAGAGCACAGATAGACATTTTCTTGGGAACTACCTTTGTGCAGCTTTGGCATGCATGATGGGAAAAAGATAGGATCTGTATTGAAGGTAATCAACTGTCAGTGTGCATGACTTTGAGCATATGGGCTCTTTTTTTTCAGTCTTTCAGAACAGAATGACTGAACATACTGAGGTTGGAACATCTGTCCCTGTGCTCTGGGCCTTTCCGCATTTTGTCCGTCCATGATTTGAACCAGTGGGGCCAAGACAGTGGGACCCATTGGCCAGATCAGAGCATGGCATGTTGTGGAACAACACTGTCTACTCAATAATGCTGGTCCATGCCAGCCTCTGCACTGCCCCTGAAGCTCACACAAGCTTCCAGGCTGGCCTCCAAGGGCTCAGAGAGCTCCTCATCTTGACGTCCGCAAGGAAACCATTTTGAAGGTATTCTTTAGTGCACCGTCAAAACAGGTGCCCTAGTAGCTTTGAAAATAGAGGCATGACTTCTGTACGCCTCCGGTTTATTTCTGCTTTTTGTGATTTTCTTTTCTAAACCACATTGACTCTTCTGGATCCATGGTGTATAAGTCTAACAAATAAACAAACAAACTGATCATTCACTATGTCGAGCGGGATAAATTTTCATGCAAGTTTGCACAGAATTGCAACCTTACAGGCTCTCCTCTGCCATTAGTTCCATTTATTCTGATCTCTGGCACTGCTTACCTTTAGCTACCTTGACTTCTGGCCCATTTGCCATTAAGTGGTTTTAGTGGCAACAGCTAAAAACAAGACAGAAACAAAGAAATTAAGCAGATTCACTGTTGGGAGGAAAGGGCTGAAATTTCTCTGACCACCCCAGCACTCTGGCATGGCTGCAAATCACCCTCTTTTGCAAATCACAAGGCATATAGATTTGTGCATCCTACATATATGTATATGTATAAAAATCACTGATTGGTTTTTTTGATGTGACTACATAGTGCTGAAAGAGCAAGAAATAATAAAATGTGAAAGTAATGTTCCTTAGTGCAACACTTAACACAACATTTCCAGAGGTAGGATCAGTAACAATACCTTTCTAACCCTAAGTAAAATAGATATCAATTCTTTCCCTTGGCAAAAAATAAAAAGGTGTGTGTGTGTGTGTGTGTGTGTGTGTGTGTGTGTGTGTGTGTGTGTGTGTGTGTGTGTGTGTGTGTGTGTGTGTGTGTGTGTGTGTGTGTGTGTGAAACCTTCCTCTGCCTTCAGTGCTGGATACTTTCTCTCCTGACTTCTTCACTTCCATGTTAGAGATTTCTAGGATAAATTGGTAGCTCCAGAGAATGGAAGAAGCCCTTTCTGCCAGTTCACAGTTGCCAAAGGAGATTCAAAAAAGGGGATCCTATTCTGCGCAGCTTTAGAGCAACATGGGAAGAACATTCTTAAATTATTTATAGTAACAAGGGATTGCATGGCCCTCTAATGACAACATGAGTGGTTTTGGGGAGTACGGAGGCATGAGGTTGCGAGAATGGTGTGTATGGACATCCCGAGTGGTTTTAAATGTAGGTTTTAGCTGACAATGTCATTACACGGCTAAGCTAATTCCAAGATACTTGACCGCAAACAACAACAATAATACAAAAAGTTACAAAATTTATGAGTCGATTGTCAAATAAAGTACCAGTCCAATAAAGTGGACAATAACATACATTTGGGTGAAACCCCATTTCAATTTAAAAATGGGGAGGGGGGGGGAAAATGAAAGTTGTGTCAAGATGAAAAAGGGAAACATCGAGGCCTGAAGTTTGGGAAATGATTAATTTGATGTCAAAGAATCAATTCACATTGTTATGCACACAGCAAAAAAAGTTCAACAACCAGGGTTCAAAAACATCTTGGTGCCCCGTTCTCATGTATTTTGAATCTGGTGCCCTCTTTAAGATGTCCTAATAATGGCCACAGTAGCCGAATACCCCAAAACGGATTGTAGAATTAATCTAGAGAGTTAGCCTTCCTCTTGGTGAACCATTTTTATAACTTACTTATCAGACAAGGACTAGAACAACACGTTTTTCATTATTTACTTAAAGTTTTTCACATTACTGTAAATCCCAGGATGCAGGATAGACATGCATATCCATGTCAAAAATTTCTAGTAACACAAAGAATTTTGAATTCTCTATCCCTCAGAGAAGCATAGAATTAACCGCAACATCTTGGAATCCCTGAACAGCTTCAAACCCTATTAGGCAGATACAGAATCAGTAGCATAGCATGTGAAAGAACCAGTGTGTCTGTCCTGAGAGGAGCAACAACAAATCTACTTGGTTTATCCAGGCATGTATCTTTAGAATCCTCAAAGTCACAAAGGAACATGATTGCCAGAAAGTCCTTCATTTTTTATTTCCCTAAAGAGACCAATCTTGGATGAGTAAAATTTTCCATGAAAACAGATCCCAAACCTTAGCTAATGATTAAAATCAGATCTTTGAGAAAAAAAGTGTGCCAAAACATCAGCATTCAGTGGCTAGAATGCAATTACAGCTTAACATTTTTGAATGCAAGCTTAAGGACAAATTGGAGGCTTGCACATGTATAGTTCCTTCCAATGGCAGGTCATGGGGCAGGGTAAATAGTGGTGCCATTACCCATGGTCCTCTGGGTATATGTCCAAAGGTTTTGAATGCCTAGTGGTCCCAAGCTACTGATTCTAAACAAACCTTTGGCAATCACCCCTTAGAAACAAAAAATGAAACCAATTTCTGTTTGGATTCTCATATTATTATTATTATTATTATTATTATTATTATTATTATTATTATTATTATTATTATTATTATTATTATTATTATTATTATTATTATTATTATTATTATTATTATTAGCAAGAGAGAATCAGCAGAGAAGATGAAACCTACAGAGCAGAAACAAGACTAGTGAGTAATCAAGGGTGCATTTCCACTGGCCATGTGGTCCGGCCTGAATTCGGCTCGCTGACCCCGCGTCCCGACACTTTGGACAGGATTCCTCGGTTCTGCAGACTAAATGTACAAAAATCTGGGGAATCCCTGTTCAGATTTTAACAGGACCTACTGTGGAATCCTGTTAAAATCTGAATACTTATTAATGGGAACACTGCCATGCCGATCTCCTCCATCGCCACCCGCTATTTACCTGTTCTGTGGTTGCCCCCCATTATTTGCCTACCCCACCCCACCTGTTTCACCATCTGTCACCTTCTCCTGCTGTTTCCCCCCCCCCCCCACACACCCCGTTCCTCCATCTTTCCTCAGCTCTCAGTGTTTGCCTTCCCCCCTGCCCCTTTCCTCAGTCTCTTGGAGAACAGTGGGGAAGGCAAGCAGCGCTATGACAACAAAAGATGGAGGAACGGGGCGAGGGGGGGGGACGACAGTGCCCCAGTGCAGCTAGAACAGCTGCAGGGACCCCTCGGCGCTGGTAAAAAAATCTGGGTTAAAACCCGGACTTTTTTTGACCAGTCAAAATGTAGCCCAAGACAAATGAGAAGTGTAGCAGGTTAGGTAAAGGATGGAAGATAAAGGAGGGTGGCAGGAGTGGACAAGCAAGCAAGCAAAGGAGACAGCTGGGGGGATAGCAAGTACCCTCCACCAGCCTGAATCCAATCCCCGTTTCTTTAGCATGTGGGTTTTAATTCAGAGTTGGCTAATGTGCATCCAATTTGTGTTCAGTGAGATTCATTTTCCTAGGGGTTTGCGTCAAGTTGCAACCATCAAGACTGCCTCATTTGTCATTAGCACTGCTTATCCTGACCTCTGGCACTATTTCCTTAGGCCGACCATTCTCTGCATCACCAATCTAATGGGTGCCAGCTACCACTGGTCCTAAAGTACCACCTTAGTCCCCTTCCCAGTCTTCCACCATGGAAGCGAGGAAGCTAAATGGAGGTCAGACATGAAAGCAAAGTGCTAGGCAGTGAGACGGATGTTGCTTTCCTGGCTCGGACACTGAATGTACAGATGTACAGATGGCTTTTCTTTCATTATTTTAATTTATTTTAAATTGATTCAATTAAAGCCAGTCAGACAGTGGGGTGCTTACAGTGGAGAAGATGTTCTATGGGATAATGGGCTTGCAGTAAAATAAAAAATATTAAATAAAAATAAAAAAGAGATAATGGGCTTGCATTAAGAAAAGGCATTTGTCACCGCTGAGTGCTAATAATCAGTGAAAGAATTTACGGAGACCTGAATGGACACAGCCTATTTCCCAATATGTGTTAATGCATAAAAGATCTATTTTTAGGAAGGCCATGATGAAACTTCATGTTTAATTTACATTATTATTTAATTTCATCATTAAAATTGTCCCATGAATTTACATTAAAAGCAATAATATAACTTCAGTACCAGGTGGCTTCTTCTGATGATTTGTGCATCTGAAAATTAAAGAAAAATAAAACCTGCATACTCTCCTTGAAATGTTCGTGACTGCCAAAAATTGGTCTCAGTGATAATCTGGCAATTATTTGCAAAAGTTATCACTAGTAATTTAAGAATAGCACTTGACACACAAAATATAAAAAGGAACCCCAGGCAAATCATGAATCATGTACCTCTATAAATATCAAAATTTATTACTAAGCATTTACATTGTCTTGTAAATGTAGCAGAGATGGCCCAAACTGGTTCACTTCAAACACAGCTTGTATTGAGCAGTGTTGTTCAAAGCGCTTGTTATTGAACTGCTACCCCAATGTTCAAATGAAAGTGTTACATACAAAGTGAACGTGTGGTGAACACACATTGATTAGTTACTGTGTTGCCTTTTGCCACTCACTGAGGCCCTGGATTTAAGTCTGAGAAACATCTCCTTTTCTCCAAACAGAAAGGGATATTTTCAGATTTCCAAGATGAATTTCCTGGGGAAGAAAAACAGACACCCTTTGCATTGCAGACAGCTAAATCAGTCTGACCATGTGATCATGTGACCATGTGGAAGATCACTTTGAAGCTGTTTTCTCTTGGAGTGAGATCTGCTCCAACACCAGCTCCACACCTGAGGCCTCTCTACGCTTAGCCTTATTCTGGAATATATCCCAGAATAGGGACCTGCTATCTCATGCTAGTGCAGACTATGGAAGCCTCCAAGTGAGGCTTAATCTAGTATGCATTAGTTTGTGGCCAGCAGACTGCTATTCAGAGATATATTCCAGAATAAAGCCAACTGGAGAAAGGGCTCTGAATCTGTGCAGACATGGCATTCCACAGGAGACATGGACCAGTCTGTAATGGACTAGTTTGGAATGCAGAGGAACATCCCACTGGTGTTTCCACCCTTGACCAGCAGCCCCATATATTGGGCTAGGACTTTAGGATCATAAATGTTCATGGTTCAACAACAGAGTCTGCACAAACACACAGGCTGCATTCCAATTCACTGCGAACCTGGAGCTAACCTGTATTACTCTGATCCGGAAATGATCCGGGCCGCCGCTTGGCCTCCTTCACTTGGCTTTAATCTGAGTCAGCTGGAAAAACCCCTGTTGAAACAGGGGTTTTCTTTCTCCAGATTTTCCCTGGAAAATTAGGGGAAAGAAAACTGGCATGGGAACAGGGGGCTAAAATCCAGAGTGGATTTGGAGTACTGGGTGATTTAATGGGAACTTCTAATCCCGAATCCAAATCCACACTGGATTTTTAGCCCCTATGGGGATGTGCCCCCAGAATCAGTCTATTAAACACTGTTTACCTCTGATGTCAGTGACTCTGGGCACCTAACTTTAAGAAGGTTTCAGATAAATTGGGACAAGTTCAATGACATCAGTGGAAATGATCAGTGGATTGGAAGCAAAGTCCTGCCAGGAGAGCTTGAGAGAACCAAGATATCTTTTTCTGTAAGAAGAAAAGCTTGAAGGGCGGGCATAGGAGAACAGTCTTCAAATATCTGAAGGGAGGTCATACAGAAGGGATCATTACTAGTGCTAAAATATACCAGATTACAGGAAATTCAATAATGGATTTATATGAAGCAGAATCCAATTGTGGATCAGCAAAAAAGTCCTTACAGTAGAAGCAATTCAGCAATTGCTTCCAAAGTGGATATGGTACATTACAGAACTTTCCTGGAGGTGGGGAGGCTGGATTCAATGGCCTGTATAACCCCTTCCAACTCTGATTTTATGTATTATTTTTTGAAAACCAAAGTGGGATTTTTGTTTTTTGCTTTAACTGCCCACGACTGCACAACAGGCTTGGCTCATCTAACAAGGAATTTTGTTGAAAGGCTTTAAGTCTTGCATTTGGATGTGACTCTGCGGCTCTGGAAAACATTACATGTTGTGCTTCCATCAGTTCTAGCCTTTCCCCAAAGGATCTCACACATTTCACATAACCAGGTTCCCAAGTTTTGCTCTGTTCTTCACACCACACCCACAGGCACGAATACGTGAGCTGTTCTGCATTGTGTTAAGAAGCCCAGACATTTCCACCATGTAACTCCATTTTTACAGTATTGTTTTATGACAGTAAAATTCCATCCTGCTTTCTGTTTTATTGGCATCCAAGAACCAAGAGATTGTGAATCAAATCTATGCGTCGAAGTACTACAGAGGATGACTGTCCTTGCAGCTTACAAGCTACTGTATGTCAGGATCAGGGATGACATGCTATGCCATTTTTGTGACAGATACTGCTAGATGTACTAGAAACATCTTTAAAAGCAGAATCAAACTGATGGAATCTGATCTATGATAGAGCGAGTCAGTGGCCCACATAAATCTATCCTCTGCACTTGCTGGTGGACCTGACCATGCTCTACAACTTGCCTTTTTTTTTTTAACCACACCTGGTACTGGTCTGATCTACTGGAAAACCTATTTTCAAGGTCTATTGGCGTACCAGGGACAGGTATACTGGAACACAGAGGTGTGTGGATGGCAAACCACCAAAATGGGTCCCCTGGGATCTCTGAAGACCAGGTACCTTCATTTCTGGCCTTTGTAAGCATTCAAAAGCTGGTATAGAAATGTGGGCCGGTGCAGAACAGGCTGTCTCAATGCAGATGGCCTTGTTCCACTCCAGGAGCAATCCAGCCTGCTCTGGTCCAGAATAGCTGTTTACTGCTTGTATTCAATACATACCAGTATGTATTGTCATACTTAATGTACCCAAAGGTGGAAATGTGTGACCTTCCAAATTTTGTTGGAATAAACCCCTGTGGGCCTGGGCTAGAATATCCAATGGTCAGTTATACTCGTAGCTGGAATCAGAGTCACCTGAAAGACCATGGGCTTTCAGGTTCTGGTTTACTCTGACTTTATAATTCAAACGAGAGTCAGTATAGAGTAGTACTTAAAGAAATAGCCTAAGGTCATATCTCCACTTACTCAGTGAGGTAAAGCATCTTCTCCCATTACCTTGTGGTAATTGCAGTGCCCCATTAAAACTGCCCCATCACCATCCAAGGATTTTGTGAGGGTTTAATTTCACTGCCCTCAATGTGGGTGCCTCTGACCAACATTCTGAAGAACACCCCCTTACCCAGGAGTGAGGATGCGGTGTCCTGCCAGGTGACCGCCTCTATGTGCACCAGGGCACAGTCACCTCAATTTTCAAATGGAATTCGGCCTAAGATCTGGAAGCTCAGAGTCTAAATTGTCACTTGCCCATCAAAGCTTACTGAGTAACGTTGGGCCACCCATTTTCTCTCAGCACAGCATAGCTCACGGGGTTTTTGAGAGGATAAAAGGGGGCGAAGAGTTTTGTTTACTGTCAATGTTTAGCTACATGGGTGCTCTGCAGAGCTGAAAATAACAGTTTAATTACAGGTAATCTTATTTGGGCATGAACTGAACTGGGCTGAAGTTGCTAAATGTGCTCTAACATGCTCATGCTAACCAGCTGATCTGTGCGTTCTGACCCTCAGATTTCATTCACTGCTTAGCACAGAATGCATGGCATGCCCTTGGCTTTAAAAAAAATTACACATCCTACTGAAGACACATGCATTCAGCTCCATGAAAAGATAACAACCAAACCTAGAATCATACATTCATCAGACTTGATCTCATTTCTAAAATTTCAACAGGACAAAGTATAAAGGCTTGTACGGACATGACTGCCCTTTACAAATACAGTTATAGCATCTTATGTGCTGTGCTTCTCTTAAAATAGACGTACGTTCTTTAAAAAATTTGAGGAGGGGATTTGGGGAAACCGCCACTCTCCACCCCACCCCCAGCTATGGGCCTATATAGAACAACGGAAGGAAGAGACAAAACACAGTCAGCGTATGAGTTTATTCTTCTGTTTCCCCAGAAGGAGTGAGGCGGTCAAATTTCCTGCCAGAAAAATTAAAGTGATGGAGAATAGGGATGCGCATTAATATCTGTAACATTCATTATTTGTATGAATATGTCCGAATTCAGACATTCATACATGAATCAAATGTGACGACCACCAACTATCTGGCAACTATCTGCAGACCTGACAGAAACTCACGAGAGGTGTGCTGTCTCCCAGGGGCCCGGATCAAAGATGTAACTGATAGCATATCGAGGCTATTCAGACCTACAGACTACTACCCATTATTACTCATACATGTGGGCACAAATGATACGGCAAAAAAGCACTTTGAAAACATCTACAGAGACTTTGAAGACCTTGGCAGAAAAGTAAAGGAACTGGGAGCACAAGTAGTCTTTTCATCTATCCTTCCGGTGGATGGTCACGATAAAAGTAGAAGGGATAGGATTCTTGAGGTGAACAAGTGGCTACGTCGGTGGTGCCGGCAGCAAGGATTTGGATTTCTGAACCATGGAGAAAACTACCTATATGACGGACTCCTTGCAAGAGATGGGTTGCACCTTACAGGGACAGGAAAGAATGTATTCGGGAAGCGCCTTGCTTCGGTTATTAGGAGAGCTTTAAACTAAAACAAAAGGGGAAGGGTAACAAAAAGTCAAGCAAAAATACTCAGTCAATCAAACCAGGCGATATTCTTACTCCCAGAAATAGTACCAATGAACAAACGCATAAATTTTGTAAGGAAAACAGAGGAGGCAAGCTCGCAATAGATAGCAATTACAAACTAAAATGCCTCTACACCAATGCCCAAAGCATGAGAAATAAAAAAGGGGAGCTGGAGATCCTGACCCAGGTAGATAAATATGATGTCATAGGTATTACGGAAACCTGGTGGGATAACACACATGAATGGAACACAAACATTGAAGGCTACAACTTGTTTCTGCGAAACAGACTTAACAAAAGAGGAGGGGGTGTTGCGCTGTATGTTAAAAAAGAAATTGTCTCCTCAGAGGTTCAAGTTTCAGAGAGTGGAAGCTCAGTAGAATCGGTATGGGTAAGAATTCAAGGAGAGAGCAACAGAAAGGATACCATTGTAGGAGTCTATTACAGGCCCCCTGGACAAACAGAAGATATGGATGACCTCTTCCTAGACCAGATGGCTAAACTTTCACGAAAGCATGACATAGTGATTATGGGAGACTTTAACTACCCAGACATTTGTTGGGAATCTCGCTCAGGAAAAAGTCACAAGTCTAATAAGTTCTTATCCTCTCTCGCTGACAATTTCATGTACCAAAAGGTGGTGGAGGAAACAAGAGGATTGGCTATCCTTGATCTAATTCTTACCAACAGAGAGGAAATGGTGGAGGATATCAGAGTTTCTGGGGCATTAGGAGGCAGCGATCATGTTATCCTTGAATTCTGGATAATAAGGGAAGGAAAGCATGAGAGGACTCAGACTTCAAAGTTGGACTTCAGAAGGGCGGATTTTGATGGACTCCGGAGGAGGTTAGGAGGGATCAAATGGTTAAATGTACTAAAGGATAGAAATGTCCAAGAAGGATGGGATATTTTGAGAAATGCAATATTAGAAGCGCAATCATTAACAATTCCTCAAAGAAGGAAGAATGGAAAACATCTAAAGAGACCAGGGTGGATAAACCTAGAACTTAAAAACTTGATAAAAAAGAAAAAAGAAATGTTTAAGAAATGGAAGGAGGGATACATATCTAAGGAGGAATATAATGAAATCAGTACAATCTGCAGGGCAAGTATCAGAAAAGCTAAAGCTAAAAATGAACTGAGGCTTGCAAGAGAGACTAAAAACAATAAAAAAGGGTTTTGGGGATATGTCAACAGCAAAAGAAAAGTCAAAGAGGTTTTGGGAAGTCTGCAGGGAGAGAATGGAGAAGTGATCGAAAGTGATCTTGAGAAGGCAGAGATTCTGAACTCCTATTTTGCATCTGTTTTTTCCAAGAGGGATAATGTACATGCAACAGTCCTTCACTGTACTGATGAAGGACTAGGAGAATCAAGACACAAAATCAACACTGAGAGAGTAAGGGAACGCTTAGCTAACTTAAACGAATTTAAGTCCCCGGGTCCAGATGGATTACATCCTAGTGTACTGAAGGAATTAGCAGAGGTAATTGCTGAACCACTTGCTGTAATCTTTGAGAAGTCATGGAGAACAGGAGAAGTCCCAGATGATTGGAGAAGGGCAACCGTTGTTCCTATCTTCAAAAAAGGGAAGAAGGTAGACCCAGGGAACTACAGGCCTGTTAGCCTGACTTCAATACCAGGAAAGATTCTCAAACAAATTATTAAACAACACATATGTCAGCATTTGGATAGGAATTCAATAATTAACAGTAGTCAACATGGGTTTGTATCAAACAAGTCGTGTCAGACCAACTTGATTTCATTTTATGACAAAATCACTGAATGGGTTGATCAAGGAAATGCAGTAGACATAGTATTTCTTGATTTCAGCAAAGCATTTGACAAAGTATCTCATGCGATCCTCATTGAAAAATTGATCAAATATGGGTTTGACAAGGCAACTATAAGGTGGGTTCAAAACTGGCTTAGTAATCATACTCAAAGAGTGGCTTTAAATGGCTGCACATCCAAATGGAAGGAAGTGTCAAGTGGAGTACCACAAGGTTCTGTCCTGGGCCCAGTTATGTTTAATGTTTTTATAAACGATCTGGACGAGGGAGTTGAAGGGAAACTGATCAAATTTGCTGATGACACAAAGCTAGGGGGGATTGCAAACACCAGAGAAGAGAGAGAGAGGATTCAAAAAGATTTAGAGAAACTCGAACAATGGGCTGCAACTAATAAAATGGTATTTAACAAAGAAAAATGCAAGGTTCTGCACCTGGGCAAGAAAAATGAAAAAAGCACATATACAATGGGAGGAATTCGGCTGAGCAGCAGCACATGTGAAAAAGACTTGGGTCTCCTGGTAGATCATCAACTGAACATGAGTCAACAGTGCGAGGCAGCTGCAAAAAAAGCAAACGCAATCCTGGGGTGTATTAGGAGAAGCATAGAGTCCAGATCACGTGAAGTTATTATCCCCCTCTACTCTACCTTGGTCAGACCTCATCTGGAGTACTGTGTCCAGTTCTGGTCACCCCAGTTTAAAAAAGACACTGACAAGCTGGAGCAGGTTCAAAGGAGAGCTACCAAGATGGTGAAAGGTCTGCAAACCATGTCCTATGAGGAACGGCTTAAGGAACTAGGAATGTTTAGTCTAACAAAAAGAAGACTGAGAGGAGACATGATAGCTGTCTACAAATACCTCAAGGGTTGTCACAAGGCAGAGGGATCAGCCCTGTTCTCACTCTCTCAAGGAAGGACTAGAAACAATGGGGTGAAACTGCAGGGGAAAAGATTTAGTTTAGATGTTAGGAAAAAATTTCTAACAGTAAGAGTGATCAACCAGTGGAACAGGCTGCCACGGGAGGTGGTTGGTTCCCCTTCGATGGAGGTCTTCAAGCAGAGACTGGACAGCCATCTGTCTGAGATGGTTTAGGAGATCCTGCCTTGAGCAGGGGGTTGGACTCGATGACCCAGGAGGTCCCCTCCAACTCTACCATTCTATGATTCTATGATTCTATGATTAATATTCATACAAATATGAATGTTTCAGACATTTGTACAAATAGTTCAGACATTTATTAAACTGGGGGAAAGCGGCTGTGCCACATATCGGCAACGGATCCAAATTGCATTCAACATAGATCAAGAGTGGACTAAAAGTGGATTCAGGCTGGATTTGAAGCTTTCAGAGCATGGATTTGTGACATGATACGTGTCGAATATGTATTAGTTCGTATCGGATACGTATTCATTCGTATCCGATAGGTATTGGATATTTGTACAAATGTATATGGAATATATTCATATCAAATAGAATCCTACCACATTTGAAGGGGATTTATTTGAACGAATATACATTTTCTGGCATTCAGTTTGTTATGAACTGAATGTCAAAAAAACCATTTGTGCACGTCCCTAATAGAGAATGCTGTCTACCATCATAGTTCTATGATAAGAAACATCATGATAAGAATGGAGTGGGACAAGATTTTCCTACTTCCCTTCGGGTAATGGTGGTCCTTAAGAAATCCTTAGGTGCACACAGATCTGGAGCTCAAAAACTGAAAAATATCCCCCTACACTGCCACTAGAGTTATCTCTGAAGCAACTGTTTAATTACAGGAATCCTTGTAGATGATAGCTAGATGTTGGTCGGTAGGGGGAGCTTACTGACAAGGGATTCGTCCATATGCTTTTGCCAAATCCAGGTGACTCTATAGCAAGTTAAGTAACTGGCTGCTTTAAATCCACTTTGGTCTTTCCCTTCCTTTGATCACAAGGCAGACACAAGGCCAATATCATGTAGCCAGGCTGATCCAGATATGTGACAACATTCACTGAAACGACTGAGGACAGTGATTTTTGTCTTTCAGTGTATCCAGATGTCATTTATTTATTCCATTATATTTGGATATTTCAGAATAAAACATGGGTATTCCAGAATATCCATGCTTTATTCTGAAATATCCAAATATAATGGAATAAATAAATGACATCTGGATGTAGCCATGATCCCCATTGAATCTATCCTGCTGCACCTCATCAAAAAAACTACTAAAATGTGCAAAAAAAAATCCCTTATGTCAAAGTGAACCCTAAATATGATTTCTAAATTCTAAATTCTCCCACATTTAGCATTCACATGTGGTTAAAAAAAAGATATAAAAAACACTCCATCCATCCATCCATCCATCCATCCATCCATCCATCCATCCATCCATCCATCCATCCATCCATCCATCCATCCATCCATCCATTATTTGCATTTTTATCCCACCCCATACCTGAAGGTCTCTGGGCAGGTAACAACAGATTAACAACAGAATATACATTAAAAACACTTTAAATATTCAAGAAATCTAAAACAATACACTCCGTATTTAAAATGATAGAGAAGGTACTATATGATCGTCATGTCCCTATCCCCTCTCTGGTACCCCTTTTCCAATCAAGAATGTTCATGAGATGGGGAGGGACAGGCAGACTGGTGTGTGAATAATATCACCAGTGAAACCATTACAAAGCCATCTTAGAGGTCCTTTTTTTCACTGCATGTAAACACAAGTTTCCAGGTTAGGCGGTGACCATTATTAGAGGATTTGGTGTCTTAAAAAAAAAAAAGGAAATCAGTTGAATGGTGTAGTTTTTCTGAATCCAGAGGCCTGTTCGCACTTAGGCTACTAGTGAATAATTAGTGCAGCTCTCGTGAAGAGCATATGCATGATTTTGCACCCCACACCTTTACCTACCTTTACTTCAGGCTGACCTGCAGCACCCAGCAGCATGACCACTCACATGTCTTTCAGCTCGCTGCATGTGGTGTGAGGGGAGCATGTCGCCTGCGCAGGTGTGGCCATGTTGCCAGCACTGATCAGTTGCTGGTGCGTTGCTCTGGTGCAGCTACAATCAGGCAGATCCCCGTGGCCTGGCACCACAGCGGCAGGCTGGCCGGGGACCGATCCACACAACATTGGGGCATGTTGCCCCAACATGTTGCCAGGATTGATCCCACCCCTCTGCATTGGCCTGCTGGTGTGTCACGGAATGTGCGACACTGCTGGTGGCAGCCTATTGAGGCAGCGAGGAGGTGAGACTTCCCACATTTGAGACGGCAGTGCAGGTTGGTCAACAGAGGACCATTCAAATTTCTGGTCGGCAAGGGATAGTTTGGGAAAGTGTTCCTTCCAGTAAATGCGAGTGGTTCTCCTGTACCTTTAGTGTACCGCCCTCAGTCATTTGACTGATAGTCATCTGGAACTCTGCAATTACTTTGATGAATACATTTCTACAGCATTGCTTTCATAAAGAAGCATCATGAAAGCTTGCAATACTTGTAGCCACGCAGCATCTTCAATAGAACTGCCTGTATTCTCACAAGCTCCCTCACTTTGTTCCCAGGCAATTGCCATTCTTGTGAGTACAGCATGCAAAAAGAAGAGTTGTGTGTCTGTTGAAAAGGAGGTGCAGCCTAAGAAATGTTTTATTTAGTCCCCATTTATTTCAGTGGTTTCTGTGAAAGAGCCGCTTCAGTCTTCTTGTTTTCATTCAAGCAAAGTTCAAAGGCTTTCTAATAGATGAAGGAAACCTAACCTAGTGGCTTCGTATAAGCTCTTTTCACATTGCAAAATGCTATCTAAATCTCCCTGGAGCTGCACTTGTCTGATGAAGTTTTCATGTTTGGTTTGTGGGGTCAGCTGAAGTGCTCTTGACATTACTGGACAAATTACTATTAACATTCTTTCCATAGCCTTGAGAACTGATTGCTTTAATTGGTACCATATACTTTTTAAAAATAAATGGCAATGTGTGTTAAGTACACATCCAGCCTGAGAAAAACATATTTAGGAAAGTATTTTAAAAACTGGTATTTCACATGTTCCTATTAGTATCAGTAAGTATTCAGAAGATAATAACCTGTTCACTATTCGAGTTTGAATGACTGTAATTACTGTAACTTGTAAAGAATTTTTTTTAAAAAATAATGTGTTCGTTGCCTTTTCCTCCTTTTAAAAATTTTGTCTCTTGGATTGGAAACTTGAAATATGTTGTGCCCCTTCTCTGGTGCACCACCAAGCTTTGCATGAAGTTATGATGGCTCCATTTTAGAGAAAGTTTTGAGAAAGTAGTCCTGGGAGACATCTGTTCCTTCTCATGATGCTCATGTTGAAGTGTCCCACCAGGTTCTGTCTTGTCCATAATGCTGTTTAACATCTGTATGAAAATGCTGGCAACAAGGGGTGTGCATCCATACAATTTTTTAATTCAATTAGTTAAGAATCGAATACTGAAAAGTCCAAATGTATCTGAATAACGAAAAAATGAATGTCCAGACATTCTGTTCGTATCTATATGGGTACATACGCATCTTGTACATACCCATATGCATCCTGGCGTGTTTTTCCACTGTCAAAAAGCACCCATTTTTGCGCCCATTAAGGACCCATTTGGGTGTGAGCCAGATGATCCCATTTCCACCACGGCACCCATTTGGGACCTGATTGTTTCAACTGCCATTGGGGAAATCCGGATCAAATGGGTACTTTCTGGCCTTTAATCTGGATTTTCTGTAGACCCCATTAATGGGGTCTACAATGGGGTCTTCAGGCAGAAAATCCAGGAGCCTGTTTCCACGCTTGTGTGGCAATGGGATCTAGAGGAGCCTGTTTCCACGCTTGTGTGGCAATGAGGTCTAGAGAAGGCTAGGGGGAGGGGGCACCCATGGGGGGGAGCCCCAAAACCTAAGCTTCGAAGTCACTTTGAAGTCATTTTGAAGTCACTCCGAAGTCTGTGCAAAATAGCTCCGGAGCGTCTTTGAGGTCTGTGCTGATCTTCAGAGTGAACTTCAAAGTGACTCCGAAGTGACTCCAAAGTCACTTTGAAGTCACTTCGAAGTTCACTCCGAAGATCAGCACAGACTTCAGTGGAGATGTTTTGCACAGACTTCGAAGTAACTTCGAAATGACTTCGAAGCCACTTCGGAGATTGCACCCCCTGTCCCCCCAAACACCTGGGGTGACAAGCAGACCCCTCATGGGTAGATCCGGATTTCCAAATGGGTGCTCCGGTATTTCCATGGCAGGGAGGCTAGCACCTATTGTTATTGGGTGCTTGACCACCCATGGAAACACATTGGGTACTAGATCCGGATTAAGGAATGTACCCATTCCTTAGATCCGGATCTTCTTAGATCCGGATTAAAGGAGCGCGGTGGAAAAACACCCCTGTATGCATTAATATGCTTCTGTATGCATCCGTACACATCCTGTATGCATCCTGTTTTCATCCCATACTGGTGCGTACGAGATGCATATGGGTACGTATGAGAAGCATATGTGCCTGTACAGATATGAATGTCTGAATTATTTGTACGAATAACTTGAGATATTTGTATTTGTTCAAATTTAGAAATCCGAATATCTGGACATTCGATCAGTATACTAATACCCAAATTCATCTGAATTCATATGAATAATGAATATTTCATATATTCATGCACATCCCTGCTGGGAACAGTTATCCATACTTCTCATTACGTTTGAACCGGAAGAGACAGTTGAATTCCTGGATCAATGCTTGCCATTGGTTTGGGAGCAGATGAAAGCCAAAAGCCTGAAGTGAAGCTAGAATATGGAAACTTTCTGGAAACTTTAGAATCCAGAAACTGGCATCAGCCCTGATGCTGGATGGGAGGACAACACATTTATTGTCCAGGGTACAGGATGTGATACTTCTGAATAGTTGTGGCTGGTGGCACCTAAGGTCTTGGTGAATCGGAACAAAAAGGAGCATCTTTAGCACCAGCTGGCTTGCCAGACCTGCCCATTTCTGAAAAGGGGTAAACTGAGGTCAGGCGGGTTGATTATTAGAATGTGGTCTATGTGGGGTTGCCCCTGAAATTGCTACAGAAAATGTTGAAGCCATTATAATATGTGGGCTTAGAGAAGCATTTCATCTCTTCTGTAACCACTGTTCTCCATTGTGGTTGGGTGGGTGAATGCAGGTGGAAAGTCTTCCGCTCACTGAGAAACAGATCAGAGAAAACAGATCAGAGAAAAAAAACGCAGGCTGGAGAGACAGGTATGATGCCACTCAAGGCCACTTGTGGGGAATCATGAGCAGGTGAAGGATTTGGTTCTAACTTCCACTTGGGATGCCCAGAAGCAACTGGTGGGCCACTGGATTAGATGGGCTGGATTAGATGGGCTGTTGCCTGATCCAGCAGGGCTCCTCTTACTCTGAACACTGCTGATGGCAGGGCATGGCATAAATTCAAACAAACAACAAACAAGCAAATAATATGTGTAACAGCTTTATGATGAAAGCAGTAAAAAACAAAACAAAGGGTGTTTTCCAGTTACTTAATGGGTACTTCTAGTGACAGTGAAAAAACACCCATAGATTAGCCACCCACAACCCTGCTCATATACTGGAATGTTTGAGACAATCTTTACTGGAGCATTTTAGCCAATGCTGAATGGTAACCTTTGAGATGAGCATCTCAGCCATATCGACATCAAGGAGTGTGTGTATATATGCTCACAACACTTGTGTGTGCCCAACACACATATATGTACATACACCTTCAGAGCAGTTTCATAAAATAAGAATCCAACCGCTTTTCATGTTTAATGAGCCAGTTTGGTCTAGTGGTTAGGGAGCCAAACTCTTATCTGGGAATACCAGGTTTGATTCCACCCTCCCACAAGAAGCCACCTGGGTGACCTTGGGCTAGTCACAGCTCTCTTCTGAGCTCTCACAGCCCCACCTACCTCACAGGGTGTTATTTTGTGGGGAGAAGAACAGAAAGCCTTGTGAGCCACTTTGAGTCCCCTTAAATGGGTGAGAAAAGCAGGGTAGAAAAGCCAACTCTTCTTCTTCTTCATTTAATTTTTTTTAGGCTGCCTTCTGGAGGAAGTGGAACTTAACATGATTAAACTGTTGGGGGTTTAAATTCAGTCAATTTATGTTCATTATAAACAATCCTAAATTCCTGAGCTAGTAGAGTATGACCAACATATGTCACACAGTACAGTAAGGCTGATGTAGCCTTTAACATTTTAACAGTCCATCAGACATTAATGTGACTTAAACATCAAAAACAGGTTCATTTTGCCATTAATATCCTGAAACAAGAACATCTAATATACACATCCTGAGATTTAATCTGTAAACATAACCAAAAATGTCTGGGGTGGAGGGGGCTTTGTTTATATTTCAGTAGTGCTACTTCCATGGAGCAGGACTAGGCTATCTTTAGCGTTAACTTAAAAGGCTCTCTTTGTGATAGGGTACTGATGTCACCTCTTATAGAAGTCTTCTGCTGTCATCCCAGGCCCTTTGAGGAGGCACTATGGTTATAGCTAATGATAAATCTCATAAAGGGGGAAATGTAATCTGACCAAAAACACACAGAGCGTGTGTATGGGCACCCCAACCATTTTCCAGTCTGTTAACTGGATATGAAGCAAAATGAAATTTAAGTTACACAGTCATTTTTTTAAAGAATAATAATAAAAAACACTCCCAGTTTCATCAGTAGTTAGAAAAAAGAACAAAAGGAGAAAGCATTGCAAGACGTAAAGCGAAAAAGAGTGAATATTCTTTTAAGTCTTTCTCTTTTCCAAAGCACAAAGGGCAATCCTGCACTGACTGGTATACTGAACTGTCAAGTGTACTAAAGACCTCCTTTCTGGGCTATATGACATCAGTGCACATAAGGGAGGTTCCCGGTATGCTTTCTGGTCCACTATATTGTTACCAGATCAACTTTGGATGTGCAGATATCATAAGAAATGTTACAAAACCGGAACTTGAAATATACCAGGTTTTGACATATGAATTTGGCTTTACAATTGTCATAATTAAAAGCTAAAGGCAGACCATGAAACGTGGAAAGGCCTTAAAATAGCCATATTGGGAGAAAGACAAGCCTGGAGTTAAAAAAAAGGACATAGTTTTCTCAAGTCACAAGCTGGCTGTTTGCAAAAGATAAAAGTCTGTATGCAAGAAACACAGCCTGAGATTTAATCTTGATTGAGTCAAGACAGAGTCCTAGCACCTAAAAAGTCTTTGTTTTCTCTTTTTGGGGTAACAGATTTTTAAATAATGAAGGAGAAATAAAACCATGGAATCTGGGACAGAGATTGGTTTGTCTAATTTTAATGAAATAATAAAGAATAAAATGGAATGGATTTTTGGAAGAGATCTGGGTAAAATAAGTATACCAGAATTTGGAATTACTATCTAAATTGCAAATGGCCCATTTCACCAGTATTAGGATGCAGGATGTTGGAGGTGACTCACTGTTTACACCTTTGTTTACACCCTAACAGAATTGGGTAAAAGGTCGCTGATATCTACACACATTGAGTGGGTCCAGCTGAAGGGATTAAGTGAGTCAGTAGAGGTGCTAAAATGTTAATTTAAGGTAAACTTTTGCAAATCAAACAGGGATACAATAGTTTACTCGCCATTCACACCTTTTGTCTGAGGGTATCAAGGAGAGGTCAGGAGATGCACTGACTGGAAATGTTGAGAAGACAGGAGTCACATACACATTTTTATTCATTAACAAGGGAAGAACATCAGCAGTTTTTTTGGTTTCAATTTTTGCTATAAAAATGGCAGAGAAGAGATGGTTTGAAAGGTTTTTCTCTTTCTGGTCATCAGAGGAGGGAGGTCTTCTTCTGGCCATCATGGGAGGCTAAAGAGACCTGGAGAAATTTTTCTCCCCCCCCCCCCCTTTTTCTTCTTTCTGCTACAGAGTTTTGCTGCAAGAACTGCAGTTTAAAACTTTTGCATTCTGGATTTGGCTGGTTTGGTAAAGGCAATTATAAAGATTATTTTTAATGTAGTTCTTTTGGATTTTTGTCCATTTTGGGGATCAGTCTGACTGAGACTGAAGGGATTCCCAATTTTTAAGTCATTTTCGGGTTCCTGAAAGAGGTGCAGTTTGCTGTGGTCATGCATCTCTGTAACTTCAAACTTCTGCACATGGAGAAGACATCATTGGTGAGAACAGAAGATTGGTTTCCTCCAGTTACTTTCCCCTGTTTTTCTTTAGAACTTTTGAGTTAAGGGATCTTTCTAGTGTTAGGAGTTTTCCATTCCCTTTTTGGCTGTCGTTTGCAATTGATTTTTTTTTCTCCTAATGAAGAATTTTATTCTTATTTCTTAAGCGTCTTACTCACGCAAAGCAATTTGTTTTGGGGTTTTTGGAAAGCTTTTGCTGCATAACTATAAATTGTTTTACTAAAAGAGGGATAAATTCAGTTAAGAGCATAAAGATTTCTTAGTGGGAAATGTCAATTTCTTTAGTCAGTTCTGCAGTTGTTACATGCTTATTTCTGTTCTAGAAACACTTCTGATATGGCTTTATATTTCATTTCAACTTTTCTGTATTCCTAATAAATTCTTTGTTCTGGTTTAACAAGAAACACTGGTTTCTGAGTCTAAAATGGGTTTTGTCTCTGTTTACTGGTTATTCCTCGTTATTAAAACCTGTGAAAGATCTTGCTACTGATTCCCCTGGGAAGTTTAAATTTGGTGTTCTTTGGGCTTCAAAAATAATCCAAATTATCCAAATTTTACTCCCTCCACAGTTGCTTCCAGTTTATTACTGGAGCAGAACTGGTAACAAGAATTTTTGGTGGAGCAACGTGGGCAACTTATGGGCGAGGATTATCCATAAAACAGAGCTTTTTGTGCTTTTAAATTTGATCTTTTTGGTGAACTGACAAGTTATAAAGCAAAATGACAGAGAATTTGTTTGTTAAGAAGGATAAATTGACCCGATGGCTTTGCAAACAAGGAGAATGTGTCTGGGAAAGAAAATGTTTTCGGGGAATGCATTCAGAAATTAAGAAAAATTTGGCTTTGGGGTTTGAAAAATATACACAGGAGAATAAATTTAAGCTTTTTAAACAATCAAAATCTTCTGTGGCAATTTGGGGATTCTGGTATGCCATTGATGATCTGGTGCACGATTTGGAACAGTTAAAACAAGAGAAGGATGACATGGAAAGTGATTTAAAATTGCAGTTGAAAATTTCCTCTCAGGATTGGGCTGATCAGGTAGAGAAACTTAGGCAGGAGAAGCAGGATTTGAACCGGCAGCTTGAAGCTTTAAAAGCAAGTGCTGCTGAGTTAAAGGCTGAAGCTGAGGCCTTCAAAAAAAGTGCTATTTGTGAGAAAAATCAGTTGGTGGAAGAATTTGAGACTTTTAAGAAAAATGCTGTTTTTGAAAAAGATCAGTTGTTGCAGGAGCTGGAACTGTGTAAACAAAATTTTGGTTCTGAAAAAGCTAGTTTGATCCAGGAATTGCAGATTGTTAAGAGAAATTGTATGAAGGAGATTGAGAGGTCTCATGCTTTGCAAGAAACTCGTGCAGAATTGTGGCAGTGTCAGGATGGAAAAAAGGTTTTGGAGAAGCAGCTAGATGAGTCCCTTGCAACTTTGAAATTGCTCAAGGATCAGGCTGGGTTTGATAGTTTTGGGAAAATGCAGGAAGCTGCAGCTTCTCAATCTGAGCCCATTGCCTTTGTTAACAAGGGGAGAACGCAGATAGCTTCCTCTGGTATTCAGGGTAATATGGCTCCAGTTGAAATCCAAGGGATAAACAGTGTGGATGATTTTGGAAACATTGCTCAGGAGAGGGTGCAAAAGGAACCAATTGAGACTGTTCAAGTGGCTCCTCAAGCAGCCCCCAGGAGGTTTCAATCTGCAAATGGAAGGCAGCAGCAGAGTTTTGGACAGGGAAGGCAAATTCCACGGTCCCAATTTCAGCAGCCAGCCTTGCAGTTGCAGAGACGGGAACGGAGTTTGAGGAATCAGATTTGGAATGCTTTGAAACAGGCTGGGTTTAATATGAAGGATTTTCATAAGAAACCTGATAATGTTTTGTTTGAGGCTTGGATGAATTGGATACAGGGAACGGGAGCTGCTTGTGCTCAGTCCTTAGTTCCAGTTGCAAATGGAGCAACTGTGCAAAGTCAATGACGGTGCCCTGCTCAGCATTGGTGTGATGGGACAAATGTTCCATTGCAAACTTTGGTTTCTGTGAATCAGGATCTGTCTTGTTGGGGGGGAGCTGAGCCAGGGATTGTCCCGAATGGGAATCCACATGGGAATAAAAAAGTATGTCCTCCTAGTGAGATTGAATGTGCAAAAGAGAGACAAAAAGTGTTGAAAGTGTTGGAAGTTGTGTGTGGTAGTCAAAGTACTTTCAAAGTTAATGGTTGTCCTGTTGCTTCCGTTGGGAAACAGAATCAGATTGTTGAAGACGAAAAAGGAAAGTGTAGTGTGGATTTGCAAAAGGAATTTTTGCCAGTTGAAGCAGGAGTGGCTTTAGCAATTGGTAAGGGTTCTCATACCTTTGTGGGGTTTGAAAATTCACTCAGTCCTATTGAGGATTTTGTGGGTGAACTAGTTAGTGTTGAGCTGAAAGAACCTCTTTTTGGTGAAAAAGAGGAACCTCAGAACACTAATTCAAAGCCTACAAAAGAGTTTGAAAATGCATTGCATGATGAAAGTAGTGGTAGTAATGAGCAGGGGTTAGATCAGGCTCAAGACAGCATAATGGAATCAGTGGATTCAGAAATGCTTTCTTGCTGGGCTTGCAAACCAATGCTTCAGTCTCTGTGTATGGATTCTGTTTTTGATAGTCAGGATCAGGATGTGGCCTTTGATGAAAGGCAACAAGCAAAGATGGCTTTGCTTCAGTGTGGTTCTGTAAGAGAAATTGTGCCTTTAAGTGTGAGAGATGCGTGTGTTCAGTTTATTTCTCAAGTTACAGGAGTTGGCAATGGTGATTGCCATTTAAGTTCTGAAATTGCATTGGAACTTTCAGTGGTCTTGGTTCGAATGTGTGCCTACCTGGTAGGGTTGGTTTACCAACTGACTCTGAGTGTTGGTCAAAGGCTTGATGATGATTGTAAGTCTGGAAAGGAAGAAAAGGTCTTAGAGAAAGACAAGGTGGACTTGTGTGCTCAGAAAAATAGTGAAAATGTAGATCTGATGCTTGGAAATCAGGTTGCTTTGGAATGCAAAGATGTTGTTCTAAGATGTGAAACCAATAAATCTTCTGGGTTTATGAGGAAGCATAAGAGAAAGAAGAGTAAGGATGGATCCAAGACTGCAATCTGTAATCAAAGAGCTCTAGATGAGTCTTTGAAAAGGAATTATTTTGCACAGGGAAAGGATCTCTCCCTCATGCCGGCAAAGCAATTTCCAAAAGAAAAACCTCCACCCCAACTGCCTCCATGAATAATAATTTTTGTTCCTCAATTGGGAAAAGGAATTTCCATTTTCTTCAATTGGATGGAATCTGAAATGGCTTTAAGAAATTCTGGCAGGGAATAGGATTAAGGACTTCTGCCATTTGCTTTATGATGTAATTCAGTTCATTTTTCAACTTTTCCTCTTTTCCTTCCTTTTTTCGTTTCTGGAGATCTTTCTTTTAATTTTTGGAAATCTTTATTTTTATAGGGGTTTCATAGGTAATAGATGGGGTTCTGTAAGACTAAGGGAGGTTTTATGAGTCAGGAATAGAATTGCACTCTGTGTATGCTCAGGAGCTACAGCTCTGAGTCAGTAAATGCAAAGGTTCTCTCTTTACCTATTGCGAAATTTTCCTTGCTTGAGGCAAGAAAGGCTTGGGTTTTGAGCTTTTGCTAGCACAGGGATTAGCATAGTATAGGAAGTTTTTTTTCCAAAGACTCTGAAATCTTATGCCTCTATGGGTTTAATTTTAATCTTTTTATGCAGCAAAAGTCAATTTTGATTTTTAAGTTTTTGTCATGGTTTTTTTGGGTAAAGTTTTATAGTTTTCTTTTCTTTTTGCCCTTATAAAGCCAGAGATGTTTTTTGTACAGAGGAGGATGATTTTTCCGCTCTTCCTTCCTTTTGTTTGGAAATTATTTCTCTTTTTCATTTTTTTTTTGGAAAGAGAAGGAATCTCTTTACTTGATACATTTTTAGGATAGGAGTTTAGGTCCCTCTTACTTGCACGCATCCATAATTGTTGGAGGAAGTATCCAGAAAAGCTCAAGTGTTCCAGCTTGTTCCAGTGTTCCAGTATCCGGAGTTGGGAAAGTGTTCCAGTGTTCCAGATTTTCCAGAGAAAGAAGTCCAGATGAGAAGACATGAACTATTGGAGTTCATCTCTCTGTGAAGGCGTTGCAGTCTTATGGAGCTCTGAGGCCAAGAACCAAGGATTCTCCCTCTCTCTTTCAAGGACATGTGTTTGAAAGGCTTTGAGAAATGTGAACAATTTTCTTCAAAGTTTATGGAAAGGACAATGGATTTCTGTGTGTCTGAAGCCAGTACTTCACAAGAGGGACATGTTTACAAGTTCCAGGCCTTGCATGAACTAATAAACTGGGTTTATTTATTCTAGAAGCAAGGAACTGTATCTCTCTACATTTCGTTTCCAGAGGAAGACATCCTGAAGCTGTTGAAGACTGAAGACAATTCATCTTTATGTCCATTTATATTAATGGTTCTGATATTGTAATCCTGACTATTTGTATTCTTATGTTGGTTTATGGTGATTTCTATTGGAGGAGTCACTAACATGTACACTTTTGAGGGGTATACTTATGATACATATTTTGAGTCATTATGATTTCTATTGAAGGGATCATGGTAATTTGAAATGCTTACATTCTTGGGATTTGCTCATGGTTTTAAATGGTTTTAAGCATGACACAGTATATCCACAAATATGTCTTAATCATGATTTTCTTTCTATCTTTACTTTTCTCTCCTATAGGATAAATGTAGAGGATGGGTGAGTGTAGTATTGTGGAAATTTTCATTTTCGGGGTTCAGTTTAAGCTATAACATAATATAGTGTAATAAATAGTGGACTTCATGTTTATCTTTCCTAAGGATAAGTGATGGTTCATATGAAATCCGGCATTGAGGTACTGGTGAAATAAAAAGGAAATGGTTCAAATTTTTGAACATGGTTTAGAATATAATTGGAGGAATTTTCTTTTTCAAGATCCATCACCATGTGATGATTTTTTTGTATTTAAATATCACACTTGGTCATAATCATTTTGGATTTGCCAACTAGTGATATCAGCAAAAGAATGGCATACTTTCTCTGGTCCAGGTATTCTATGAAAAATATATTTTATACTTTCTAAAGACTTTTATGAGTTTTTATGGTTTCCAAATTGTTGGTAACAATGTCAGAAACCAGAGGAGGGAAATATGTTACCAGATCAACTTTGGATGTGCAGATATCATAAGAAATGTTACAAAACCGGAACTTGAAATATACCAGGTTTTGACATATGAATTTGGCTTTACAATTGTCATAATTAAAAGCTAAAGGCAGACCATGAAACGTGGAAAGGCCTTAAAATAGCCATATTGGGAGAAAGACAAGCCTGGAGTTAAAAAAAAGGACATAGTTTTCTCAAGTCACAAGCTGGCTGTTTGCAAAAGATAAAAGTCTGTATGCAAGAAACACAGCCTGAGATTTAATCTTGATTGAGTCAAGACAGAGTCCTAGCACCTAAAAAGTCTTTGTTTTCTCTTTTTGGGGTAACAGATTTTTAAATAATGAAGGAGAAATAAAACCATGGAATCTGGGACAGAGATTGGTTTGTCTAATTTTAATGAAATAATAAAGAATAAAATGGAATGGATTTTTGGAAGAGATCTGGGTAAAATAAGTATACCAGAATTTGGAATTACTATCTAAATTGCAAATGGCCCATTTCACCAGTATTAGGATGCAGGATGTTGGAGGTGACTCACTGTTTACACCTTTGTTTACACCCTAACAGAATTGGGTAAAAGGTCGCTGATATCTACACACATTGAGTGGGTCCAGCTGAAGGGATTAAGTGAGTCAGTAGAGGTGCTAAAATGTTAATTTAAGGTAAACTTTTGCAAATCAAACAGGGATACAATAGTTTACTCGCCATTCACACCTTTTGTCTGAGGGTATCAAGGAGAGGTCAGGAGATGCACTGACTGGAAATGTTGAGAAGACAGGAGTCACATACACATTTTTATTCATTAACAAGGGAAGAACATCAGCAGTTTTTTTGGTTTCAATTTTTGCTATAAAAATGGCAGAGAAGAGATGGTTTGAAAGGTTTTTCTCTTTCTGGTCATCAGAGGAGGGAGGTCTTCTTCTGGCCATCATGGGAGGCTAAAGAGACCTGGAGAAATTTTTCTCCCCCCCCCCCCCTTTTTCTTCTTTCTGCTACAGAGTTTTGCTGCAAGAACTGCAGTTTAAAACTTTTGCATTCTGGATTTGGCTGGTTTGGTAAAGGCAATTATAAAGATTATTTTTAATGTAGTTCTTTTGGATTTTTGTCCATTTTGGGGATCAGTCTGACTGAGACTGAAGGGATTCCCAATTTTTAAGTCATTTTTGGGTTCCTGAAAGAGGTGCAGTTTGCTGTGGTCATGCATCTCTGTAACTTCAAACTTCTGCACATGGAGAAGACATCATTGGTGAGAACAGAAGATTGGTTTCCTCCAGTTACTTTCCCCTGTTTTTCTTTAGAACTTTTGAGTTAAGGGATCTTTCTAGTGTTAGGAGTTTTCCATTCCCTTTTTGGCTGTCGTTTGCAATTGGTTTTTTTTTCTCCTAATGAAGAATTTTATTCTTATTTCTTAAGCGTCTTACTCACGCAAAGCAATTTGTTTTGGGGTTTTTGGAAAGCTTTTGCTGCATAACTATAAATTAATTGTTTTACTAAAAGAGGGATAAATTCAGTTAAGAGCATAAAGATTTCTTAGTGGGAAATGTCAATTTCTTTAGTCAGTTCTGCAGTTGTTGCATGCTTATTTCTGTTCTAGAAACGCTTCTGATATGGCTTTATATTTCATTTCAACTTTTCTGTATTCCTAATAAATTCTTTGTTCTGGTTTAACAAGAAACACTGGTTTCTGAGTCTAAAATGGGTTTTGTCTCTGTTTACTGGTTATTCCTCGTTATTAAAACCTGTGAAAGATCTTGCTACTGATTCCCCTGGGAAGTTTAAATTTGGTGTTCTTTGGGCTTCAAAAATAATCCAAATTATCCAAATTTTACTCCCTCCACAGTTGCTTCCAGTTTATTACTGGAGCAGAACTGGTAACAATATGTGCAAGTGCAAAATTGCCCTGAGGGCTTCATCTCACATGAAGCATCAAGTACACAACCAGGTATTCTTAAAAATGAACAGTGAAAACCAGGATAATGATAGATCACATCCAGATGGGTGAAAATAGCACTGATGTCTCCTGGCTATGTTCAGATTGCCACATGAATCCTTGGCAATCTGTATAGCTCCATGATATTCAGGTGAAAACCCACAATAGTCTATTCTGAGAAAATCCAACTCTGAACATGGATTTTCCAACTATACTCTAGCTTCCTGGGAGCTACTACCATGCCTGAATGGTGGTGGCGATTGAGCACTTTTGGGTATTTCATGCCTTCAAAATATCCAGATGTGTGTGTCACTATATCGTGTAGGGGCAACATCAGCCCACACTATTTAGGTAACAAGTGATTATTCCAGAGGGGCTTTACTTTGGAATATTGCTTGATAGTTTGGTTTTTGGGTGATGTTGAAGGCTGCCACAGAAATAATATCTGCATGGTGTAGTAAGCAGATCACACATCCTGCACGCATTGGGCCTGTCAAGAGATAGAGGAGAAAATGTGTAGATGTGAATTAGGGAAAACAAAATCCACACAGGAAGTACAGTAGATAGTCTAGTTAACTTAGTATCTAGTATCTAGTCAGGAGACTCTTTCAAGGTGAGGTGTGCAAACATCACCAGTTCTTCTAGACAGATGACAGCATCACAGCTATTGCAACAGCTCGCGTAAGACAGAGGCAAATGACTCAAGATCAGGAGTTTGGGTGTCATTTGAGTCATTGTGACCTTGCTAGTAAAACTATATAAGTAGGTGTGTAGCCAATGTATTGTTTACAATCCGACGGAGCGCTGGAGAGAGCGGGGGAGACTTTGTATATATTGATGGAAGCAATAAATCCTTTTCGGTGACTGGCTGTGCTGGCGTGGATTCTTTCTAAACTACGGCAGAGGTGTGATGGTGCTGAAGAGGACAGCTCCCGAAGCCAGGACGAAGGGGGAGCAGTGGGCCAAAGAAAGCAAGCAGAGAGAGAGAAGCAACACAGAGTTGCTGATTTATTTACTGACAAGGGTTATGGGCCCAGAGCGTTAACCCTGCGTGTGCTGGATAGTTCAACTGACTGTGAGTGCCGAAAGGCTAAGTGAGAAGAGAATCGGACGGCTGTCTGATTATCTAGTGTTGTGTGTCTGTTTTTTGTCACGTTTGACAGAAGAAGGAGAGAGGAAACTGCACTGCCTGAGAGATGGAAGCTGCACGTTTTCCAAAACTGGATGAGACGAACTTTTCTGCTTGGGCTGTTTACGCGGAAGCGTTGCTCACGAGGGAAAGACTCTGGGATGTTGTTGACGCAGGCCTGGCAGCCGGTACGGTCGGAGAGGATCAGAGGGCAAGGGCAACCATTTTGCTCACGATCACGCCGCCGCAAATCAACCACATCCGTGGAAAGGTAACTTCGAAGGAAGTCTGGGATACGCTGAGAGAGATCCACCAATCTCAAACAGCACTGTCAAGAATGATTTGGTGTAGGAGGCTGTATGCTTGCAAGATGCAGAAGGCGCAAGCTCCTGAGAAGCACCTGGAAATCATGGCAGACTTGTTCCAGCAAGTTGCAACCAGAGGGATCGAAATCAGTCCAACGCAGAGAGCATTTATCCTATTAGGAAGTTTGACTGATGAGTTTGAAAATGTCCTGTGGAGTCTGCAGTGTGTTGACCAGAGGCAGCTAACTCCAGAGATGGTGGCATCACGAGTCTTGGAGGAATGCCAGCGTAGGGACTACGAGGCGAAACTCCAGAGACAGGAAAAAGGAGTGATTCAAACCCACTCAATCGAGACTTTCAATGATGTTGAGCCTGAAAAAGCATTTATGTCCGGAGGGAGAAAATGCTTCCACTGTGGTGGAAAGGATCATTTCATTAAGGACTGTAAAAGGTTGGCTGAGGAAAGAGCCAGGAAACAATCCAGGTTTGCTGCAAGCAAGAAAGAGGTTGTGAAAGCCATGAAAAGCTGTGAGTCTGTAGCCTGTGTGGCTGCAAGCCCTAGCTGGGTGTTGGACTCGGGGGCAAGTTCTCACATGGTCAATTGTGAAAAGCTCTTGAAAAATAAAATGCCTTCGAACGTACATTCAGTCGTGTTGGCGAATGGCGAATCGAAACAGGTATGGGCAGAAGGGACGGTAAAAATGCCATATTTTGAAAAGGATTTTTCAAATGTATTGTGTGTTCCTGAATTGCAAGACTGTTTAATCAGTGTTTCTGAATTAACAAACAGTAATTATACTTTGTGTTTCAAGGGGAATGATTGTACTATTAGCATAAATGATGAGATTTGTGCTAGGGCAGTCAAGCGAAACAAAGTGTATGTGATGACTGGCAGGGCAGAATGCGCGTTAGCTGTTAATGTGCCTAGGCACTTGAACTGCGCCCATTATTGCCAAGAAGCCAGAGGGCATGTGGACTTCACAAGTGTGGAAAAACTAGGGGAAGTGTGTCCAAAATTTCAGATGGAAATTTGTTCAAGTGATTGGGATGGTTCAGTTTGTAGCAAGGTGAAGCCTGACGCTCTTCCTGTAGCCAAAGTTAACGAATGCACGACAGAAAGATTGTTTCGGACTGTGCAGGCAAATTTGGCTGACCCTGTAACCAAGCCTGTGGGCAGAAATCAGTACTTCATGGGCATTGAAGATTGTCCTACACAGCATTCGTATGTGATCCCTATGACAGGGAAAAGTGAAGTAGCTGAACACTTTAGAGACTGGGTAAACATGGGTGAAAAGCATGAAGGAGTCTTAAAGCAAATGTGGGGGGAGGCAATTTTGACTGTTGATCATGTTGCTAACCATGCTTGGAATTCTTTTGTAAAGGAAATGCTTTATCATATGCTGTATGGTAGACCATCAAACCTTGAATGTATAAGAGATTGTTGGCAATATGCAAATGTACATGATGTATATGTACCTGCAAATTTCTGGAAAAGGTTAATGTTTGTGGAGTATTCTGGAAACAGCTATAGATTTTGTTCAAGTAATGGAGAAATCTTACTGTCCAGGAGTGCCAACTTTGAGAGATATCCCAGCTGGGAAAGGCTCCATGTTAGCAAGGAGGTTTTTCTCAAGCTAGGGCAGAGTGCCACAGATAGTGGAAATGGAGGGGCACTAAAGCAAGAAGGTTCTACAGATAGTGAGACTAACACTTCTGCAAATGAACAAACACAAACACAGCCTAGGTCAGATAGTGGGAATGGCAAAGGAAGGATACAGGTAATCCTACCAAGGAGAGCTCAGAGAGTTAGAGAGCCCCCAGATTGGTTTGTGGGACAAACTGCAAACACTTGCATAGTGATAGCAGGAGACAAGTGGGTATTCAAGAGGCAGGAAATGCCAGATGAAACCCAGAAACACAGAGATGGAGACAGCAGAGAGGGGAATGATCCTGAGATGCCTGGAGAGGACCAAGGAGGGAGAGTTGGTAATCCAGAGCAGTGGACAAGAACTGGAATACTGTGTGGCATAGGTTGAAAGAGATAAAGTGTAGATAGCTTAAAGATAACACATCTAAACATTTTGGAGGGGATTGTCAAGAGATAGAGGAGAAAATGTGTAGATGTGAATTAGGGAAAACAAAATCCACACAGGAAGTACAGTAGATAGTCTAGTTAACTTAGTATCTAGTATCTAGTCAGGAGACTCTTTCAAGGTGAGGTGTGCAAACATCACCAGTTCTTCTAGACAGATGACAGCATCACAGCTATTGCAACAGCTCGCGTAAGACAGAGGCAAATGACTCAAGATCAGGAGTTTGGGTGTCATTTGAGTCATTGTGACCTTGCTAGTAAAACTATATAAGTAGGTGTGTAGCCAATGTATTGTTTACAATCCGACGGAGCGCTGGAGAGAGCGGGGGAGACTTTGTATATATTGATGGAAGCAATAAATCCTTTTCGGTGACTGGCTGTGCTGGCGTGGATTCTTTCTAAACTACGGCAGAGGTGTGATGGTGCTGAAGAGGACAGCTCCCGAAGCCAGGACGAAGGGGGAGCAGTGGGCCAAAGAAAGCAAGCAGAGAGAGAGAAGCAACACAGAGTTGCTGATTTATTTACTGACAGGGCCAGCATACTGCCTTAGAGGGGTTGGAAGTGTGCTTAGAGTTGCTTTGTGAGCACAAAACTGAAACAATGATTTACAATTGAATTACACACATGGTATTGCACACCTATTAAATTAACCAATTTAGTACATCCAATTAGACCAGACTGGGAATGAATGAAAGATACAGGAACTTAGCTTCATATGTGGTGGGAATGCTGTGTAATAAATAATTTTTGGATGAAAGTGATTAATGAAATAGGTCTTATATTAAATACCTCCATAATGAGGTCACCTGGCATATGTCATTAAAAATTAGTCAACTAAGTGTATCCAAATCTAAGAAGAAACTATTAGATACTATGTTATTAGTTGCTAAACAAAATATATCAGCAAAAAGAAAGGATTCTGTATCAACAATTGAAGATTGGTTTACCCATATATGGAATACAGCAACACTAGATTGTATTGAATACCAATTAAGAAAAATGAAAGGACTTAATGATGTACCATCTTTTTACACAACATGGAACAATTTCATAAATTATATCCCTAGAAACAGAAATATAACCATTCCAAGTTACAATCCCCTAAAATATTGGTTAGGAATGAACATCACAAGTCAATCCACTGTTTCCTTAGCACACTGTTTCTTAGTTAGTTGTTATTGTATTATTATAGTTATTTCTGCAATTTGTTATATTTATCATGTTAGTTGTAAATGTTAGAAATATGCCCAGGAGAATATTAAGGTGTGGACCTTAATTGGTTAAAGGTCCCTTAGCATCAGTGACCTGTATTTTTCAGCCAACAAAAATAGGGCATTATCATGCGTTGCCCCTACCTTGTGCAACACTGTTTGCAAGTACTTCAGCAATCCAAGAACGGTCTAGTTTTCAGAGAGCTTGTAAGGCAGAGTTGTTCTGCCAGGCTTTTGGCTAGATTCTGGGCTAGCCTCAGGCTGGCCTTGCTCTTCCTGTTGTCTTTAGTAATACTGTCCCTGCGGACTTGAATCTGTTTACGTTAGAACTGTACTGCTATTTTATGTTTGTTGTGTGGAAGTCTGTTCTCTGCCATGGGGGAGGGGGGAATAGCTGGGGTTTATGACTGTTTAAATTGTTCAAATATTCTTTTGATTCTGATTTTATATAATTCATGTTGTATGTTGTATTCCATCATCCTGTATTTTATGTTTTTTGTATCCATTTTTTATTTATTTTCATTAACACATTTCAATACGTAATTATATTCCATTACAATACTTTAAAAATTTTCTGTGACTTCCTCCGTTCTTCAGACTCTTCTTCTTCTTATAGCCTTTTTAAACTTTGCTCCCTTCATATACTTGTTATTCTTTCTCTTAAAGGTCGAAGCCTTCCATCGTAATGCCCAGTCCCTGAAGAAATTCAATAAAAGGTCCCCAATCCTCTTTGTTTCGTCTTTTGATAAGTTCGTCAATTTATCCATTTCTGCCATCTCCATCAGTTTAATTATCCATTCCTCCTCTGTAGGCAACTCTTCTCGTTTCCATTTCTGTGCATATAATAATCTGGCAGCTGTTACCATATACAATATCAAGGTCTTTACCTCATTTAAACCTTCATCAACAATGCCCAACAAAAATAATTCTGGTTTAAACTCAAAGATAGTATTCAAAATTTGCCTCATCCAGCGCCCTATCCAGCAAAAAGCAAACAAAACAAAACAAAAAACCCAAAAGCAAAAGCAAATAAAAGCTGGATGAGACTGTATTTTATGTTTTGTATTGTGAGCCGCCCAGAGCCCACTTGTGGGCTGGGCGGGGTATAAATCAAAGAGTAAAGTAAAGTAAATATTAGTTGAAAACGTTATAAATATTTAAAAAATATTTACAATAAAAAAGGAAAAATATTCTAACAAAAAAAATTACATTAACTTCTGTTGAGGGGGTATTTTTCCACCCTAGTGTTTCTCTATCCCTAAGACCAAATCATTAATTCTTAATAGCTACCAATATCATTAATTTTATAAGGAACTTTCTGAACTAAATGTACATGTCTAAATTAACAGGACTGTAGAAGAACAATGGGTTTTCTAGGCAGTCTACAGTGGAAAAATATCTCCCAAAGACACTTGAAGTGTACCTCTTAAAACAGTACATCAGATACGGATACCATTGATGACCAGCAGGTGACTCAAACAAGCAATGCCTTTGATCAAATACTGCAAAAATTGTGGAGGTGCTCACATGGATATTTAATGTGAAAGTACATGTTTGTTGTTTATGCAAAATACCACTGAAGGGATGAGATGATCAAGGCAGTTTATACTGATTACATCAAGTGTGAATGAGCCCCATAAAACCTGTGGCTTTTGTGCTGTGGGCTATAGCCATAGCATGCACACACCCACAAAAAGACTCTTCTGTATTTTCATAGGCGCCTCCATGAAAGAGCTGTGAAACCACAGATCATATCACGCCAGAAGCAATTGCTTTCAGATAAATATTAATCAGGTGTGGATTTTTTTTTGCTGGTAGCAGCAAGATTAGACATTGATAAATCCTAGAAAACATACAGTAACCTATCTTTATAATTATGTTATGACAGCGTTTGGTGTCTAGCAACTATGGAAAAACTGCAAGCAAACCATAACAACTCTTTACAGTACAAGATAAAGTTCTTAGGAGTATTTTTTTTCTCCCACATAACATGCTTAGCCAAGGACAAAACTAATGTTAGTGGAATGTTATAGAGCATTAAGGGAAGCAGAAGTAACAGAACATATTTGCAAATTTGTTTTTGTTGTTGTATTCTCTATATGTGGATAAATGTTTCATTGATTTTCATTATTGCTGTAAAACAAAAAACTGATGCACATAGCTGATCAAATAAATAATATGAACACTGCAATAATAATAATAATAATAATAATAATAATAATAATAATAATAATAATAATAATAATAATAATAATAATAATAATAATAATAATAATAATAAAATGAAATCAATATATATATGAATGGGGGAGGATTGATTTCATATTATTATTATTGTTATGAATGCACACTTTAACAAATCTCCACTGCTCTACAGGTGGCAATTATGTGGAATCTTCCATGAAAATTAGATTCATAAAGATCTAAGTCCCAGATCCATGTTTTTGCATCCCAGGAGAGCCCATATAACTACTCTTCATATGTACTCAGAATGTATTGACTGTTGTATTTTGCATGGTTTTTGTTTATTGCAATTATTCTTAATATAAAATTTTAAAAAACTATTTTAAAAAGTAATTAGTTTTATATTACATTCTCTGTTATATAAAAATGTGTGTATGTGTATATATATGGATCTGGGACTTAGATCTTTATGAATCTAATTTTCATGGAAGATTCCACATAATTGCCACCTGTAGAGCAGCGGAGATTGGTTAAAGTGTGCATTCATTTGACCATTAATAAATAATGATATAAATCACAGAAAGAGATGCCAACCCACGCTGCAAATATTATTATTCCACAAAGCAATTTGAAACTGAGCCTTCCAAAAATGCTTTCACCACAAATACAGAAGTGAAAGCCTTGCATTCAAGAAGTAGTTTCTAGTAAAACAAAACCAAAAAGCCCAGGGATCGCAACTGGAAATGCATCCTATGACTGATGGCATTCAGGTATGGTCACTTTCCAATCAGTGTCATTCATTTCTATGCATGATTTTAATTGGCTACCAGGATGCAGCACTTATATACTTGGTAGGTAGACTACCATCAACATCTTGGAACTCGGTCCTTCCTTCCTTCCTTCCTTCCTTCCTTCCTTCCTTCCTTCCTTCCTTCCTTCCTTCCTTCCTTCCTTCCTTCCTTCCTTCCTTCCTTCCTTCCTTTTACCCAAAGGTCCCAGGGAGGGTAACATCAATAAAAAAAGATAAAAACCATAAAACAGCATAAAACATTAATTGAAATATTGCCCAACCTCCCTTCGTCCCTGGTAGAAAAGGACCCTCTCATGTCTCACACAACCCCTCACACATCTGAAAAAGGCAGGACTTTGTTATCTTAACACTTGAGCAGATCCCTATGGGATAAGGTGCTCCTTCAGAAAATCAGTGCCCTAGCCATTTAGGACTTTCTATGTTAATATCAACACCTTGAATTGGGCTCTATAGTGAATAGATAGCCAGTGCAGATCTTTCAGCACCAGTGTGATGTGCATATGACCAGAAACACTCACTACCTCCAGCTTCCAAAATGTCATGATACAGAGCACATTACAATAGTCTAATCTGGAGGTCATCAAAGCCAGGTTGGACCTATCTATTGGCTTCCAATGACGGCAATGAGTTGTGAAGCACCCCCAGATCACAGTGCCATTCTCTCTGGGGCAAAACAACTCCATTCATAATCAGATGTCCTTAACTTCATGGACTCGGGAACCTATGACACAAGAGCTGTGTCCCCATTCACTATATAGTCTGAATGGAATCCAAATTTGGTAAGGAGCGTCCCCATGCAAAGCCCCCTAACTGGACTATATGCGGATCAAATCACCCAAATCTGTGCTAAATTTAGTTCTCTAGAAAATTGTTCTCGGCACAGTTTGGGAGCCGAGTCCGCAGCATTTTGGAGGCGAATCAATGCATGGGGATGCTTCTGGGCTATTTGGGGAGGAGATTGATTAGCGGGCAGGGTTTCACGTCCTGTGCTCACCATTCCTGTCCTGTGCATTGGGGATCACAATTGTTTGGGCATTTCTGGCAATAAATGGTGACTGAATAGAAACAAGTCTCTTTCTGCCACCAGTATTCCACCCCCCTTCCGTGATTGCCAAGCGAGACAAATGTGCAAGACAAAAAGCAGCTTCTGAAACGTGCATACAATAACAGAGCACCCCAGTTTTATAGTGAAAGATGCAATCGCCATCCCACGAGTCTCTTTCCATGACTATTATTCCACCCCCCTTCCCTGATTGCCAAGGCAGGCATGATAATTTAATTTAAATTGTGCATGAGTGCTAAACTGACATACCGGGTGGAGTGGAGGTGCGCACCTCCAGTAAACTGCCACCAAACCCTGTAACTGCTTTGCAGAACAATCTGGCTTTTTCTTTCTTTCTTTCTTTTTTTTGACTATTATATTTTTATTGCATTTTAGCCCTATGTGCCATGAATGGGGGGAGTGACATTGGGTGGCATTTCCTTGTCATCGCTGCAGTGGGCAGCACCTCCACTAAACTTCCACCAAACCCCATAATGGGTTTGCAAAGTGATCCAGCCTTTTCATATGATTTTTATTATCATTGCCTTTCAGCCCTATGTACCACAATCGGGGAAGGAGGTATTGGGTGGCATTTCCCTGCCATCACTACAGTAGGCGGCACAGGTGTTGGTGATGTCAACCCGGCTTCCTATCAGGAGAGAGGGGCGGAGAGAAAAAGATGCTGTTTTGCTGTGCAGGGGTTTAGTGCGGTTTGCATGGGGACACCCGTATTCAAATTGAGCCTGCGTTATCAGCAGACTCATGGGGACAGCTCAATTCCAACTTGAGCCCACATCTAAACTAAAAATAGTCCAGTCTGTACTAAACGGAGTGCCTGGGGACACGGTCATAGTCCCTCTATCTTGTTTAGGTTCAATTTCAATTTATTGGTCCATATCTAGCTCATTACTGCTTCCTTGTGGTGATCAGGCACCAAAGTGCCTCCTCTGACACAGAAGAAATGGAAGGATAGACTTGGGTGTCATCAACATACTGATGGCAATTTTGGTCATCACTCCAAAATGACTGATGACCTACCCCAGCAGTTTCATGTAGATTTTGATTAGACAGAACTGACCCCTGAGAGTCCCCCATTGCTACTTTCGGAGCCTGACTTGGATATTGGAAGGGAACCACTATAGAACAATGCCTCCAAGTCCCAATCCCCAAAGTTGCTCCAGCTGGATATCATGGTTGATGCTATTGAAAGCTGCTGAGAGGTCAAGGGGAACCAAAAGGGTCTCATGACCCCAGTCTCTCTCCCACTAAAGGTCAGGGCAACCAAGGCAGTCTTAGTGTTAGACCTCCTCATAGGGACCCTCTTTTAACTTTGCTGCATGCTGATTAATTTTGTTTTATTTTTTTTAGTAGGTGATATAGGATTCCTCACTATTCCTATGACATAAATGACCAAGAATATTGTACAGTCAAAATTCTGTGGGGGTGGAGAAGATAGTCAGACACACAAACAAAGATTCTGAAGAATATACTGAAAAGAAATAAGCAGAATAGCTGAGAAGTGACAAATTTCCTTGCAAATATATGAGAAACCTGATGCTATAAAATAGGGATGAGGGGGGAAAAACCCACTCAACATAACCTTGTCATGATATCTTCACAGTTCTGTTTAACTGTTCTCAGGTCACAAACTAATTTGCCAGAAAGAGGTTAACCGCAGTGCATGGAGACATCATTTCAGAGACAAGTTTTTCAGGCTCACAAATCCACACTCCGAGCTGTGTCAGATCTAAGCCTCTCAACTCAGTATTATTCTTAAAAGCCCTTGTGGTTTAAATAAATTGGTGATTCCATCTAATGTCTTGGGATGTTTGGACTTTCGGATTCAGCATTGTCAAATTCTCAGCTTGGTGCCAAGAACACAGGTTAAATAAAGGTCAGAACTGATATATAAGCTCAGTAGGCTGCCTTTAGATTAGCATCTCTCAGAAAATCTATAATGGCTGGGCTGCTACCAACACATTTTGGCAACTGATCAGGCAGTGCACCCACATATGCCGGGACATAAGCACACTCCTGCACATTTATTCAGAAGGGAAATGTGATTAAGAAGATTCTTTTTACTCCCCCCATTCTTAGCAGTTTTTGCAAGTGTCACACTTCTCCAGTAAGGTTGCTGAGCTAGAATGAAAACAAAACATTATTTGTTCACTCATTCAAACAAGTTCCCCAGGGCCACATCAGGTCACACCAGAAAAGTGCCAGGAGTGACTACACATCACTGTGCCCCAAGAGTGTGATGACCACATGTCAGTGCACCCATACAGGTTCCAACCTGCTCCTTAGTGAGGAACCGGGACTGACCTACCTTCACTCCTGCTGTTTGGTGCCATACATGAAGCTCTGAAGACAGCTGACTTCTGGCACTATTTCCTGTGCTTTATATAATGGTTCTGGTTGGAAACTTTGATGCCAGGGGACTTTTGTTCTCTGACTTGTGTAAACTTCACAGGCCAGGATACATGTGGTGGGCAAACAGGCCTTCTCCCTGCTGAATCAAATCCTTACTCCACACTGAGCCAGTAGACTGGACCAGCATGGCCCATAGAATTTGTCATCTGCATGACAGACCCATGTACTAGGAGATCATACCCCTTCCACAGCAGACCAGTAAATCCACACAGGTTGAGCTCATGGAACGTATCTTGCTCCAAGTCCACAAGCATTCTACTATAGTATACCAGACTACAGTCTGCTGGTGGATGATTTGTGGCCATGGGCCACAATATCAAACCTCATTCCATTTTGGTTGGGTTCCTAGAAGTGCTCCCAGAAGTACAGTGTTTCTGAGGGTCCAGTCTAAAAAAGGCCCAACTGGCAACTTTGAAGGCCAAGAACTTTCATTCCTAGCCTCCACAGCTGAGCCAGGATGGGCTGCATGCAAAGATGGCTTAAACTGGGCTATTGGTAATCCAGCCCTTCATGGTCTAGGTGACTTAGTGCAGGCCAGTGCAGCAGGGGATAACCCACACAGTGTAAAAACAGCCAGGAACCTCAGACCAGGAGTGGACCGCTTCCACTCAGGCATGGGATTTGCCTTAGGTTGCAATCTTGTATCTGTTCGCCTGGGAGTAGGCCAAGTGAATTCAATAAGGCTCATTGCTAAGGATAAATGCAAATGATTCCATTGGAAGTATATATTCTAATGTCTAGGCGAAATGCTGATGGATCCAATCAAAGGCGGAAACAGTCCAACAACGTGTTTCCTATAGCAGCCGATGAGAACCCCTTGTGCAACCCATGAACGTCATTCTGTCTTATTCTTCCAACACTGGAATTTTCAAGGCACTTCATAAAGATACGATCTCAATATAAAATGCAACTGACTCCTAAAAATTTACAAACCTTATATAACAAGGCACCATAAAAAACATTATAAAAAAATCAGGCGAGAGAAAATGTTTCAGTCACAGCGGCAGTGGGAATTGTCTGTCTTCGAGAAAATAAGCCGTGGTGGTTGCTATCCACTGGGGCTTCTGATGGGCCAGAGGGGGTCAGCTAAAAAGGAAGGGATAGCAAGCATCAGAAAAGGTAGAGCTTGTGGTTAACGAGACACTATAAAGATGCCATTTTGCAGAAAGCCACATGAAAGCTGATTCCACCAAACGTAGGAGATTAGACACACAGTAGCCAACCCTGAGCTGAAACACATGTGAAGAAGGAACAACTAAAGCTCCAAGCTTACTGAGTGAGCTGCCACCTTTGTCCTTATGGACATGATGCTTTTGGGGTGGGAAGGGGAATTAAAGAAGAAAGGAGCAGAAGTTTTTCTTTAGGAGAGTATTCTAGGAAGATGTCACAACTAAGATAATTAAATTGTGCTTTTGGAAAGTAACTGGCAAGAGTACAGGATGGCAGAGTTTGATACTTAGAGCAGCCCAAATGGTGTAGAACTGAGGCTGCAACCAGATTTCAGTTACTTATTCCAGAATATCAAAATATAGCAGAATAACTAACCGATGTCTGAATGCAGGCTATGTATCACACTTTGCCATGGTCACACCTTCACTTTAAACCTTCTTCAGTTGATCTTCAGGTCTGACTGCTCACATCTTTTCATTTCTATCCATTTCATTTGTAGGCTTTTCACCCCAAAAAGTTCAAAATGGAGGGTGGAAACTCCACAAATAAAACAGATAAAAATGGAAAGGTGTAAGCGTTGCAATCAAAACGTGGGTTGAAGGAAATTTAAAGGCGTGAACATGACCTTTTACTTTAATAATGTTAATTTTAACAGTTCTACAAGCAAAGTTTTTGTCTTTGCTGTGTAACCATATATACATGGCTCTGGAATTACCCCCAGACACCTGAAAGCCTGATTTGATAATTCTGAGGGTGGATGTCAGTTCCTAAATACATCCTTTTCTTCCTTGTGCAGCTTTAGGGCTGAATATAGCCAACTTCTGGGGCTATTTCTGGGTCCAGCCCAAAAGTGTTCCACAGGGTTTGTTCACTGGACCTCTTGCTTCAGGGGCAGCTTGCATGTCCTTTGTATGAGTTGCCTCATCAGCCTGCTATGAAGTCATGGGTGCCTTAGAAATGCCAATTGCTTACTTTTAAAATGCAAAGGGCAGTTTAAGGAAGGATGTGGACCAGTAATTTTCTTTCCATATTTATCCCAAAGGTTAATTTTCTTATTTTATTTAACCCTGAAAGAAAACAGCTTGTTCCTTTGCTGAAAGTAGACTCACTCTGAAAGTAGGCTGAAGCTGGCTTAAACCTTAAGTGTATATAAAATTATGCATGGTATAGAAAAGGTGGATAGAGAAAATTTCTTTTCTCTATCACACAACACTAGAACCAGGGAGCACTCTATGAAGCTGATGGGTAGGAGAATCAGGTCTGACAGGGGGAAGTATTTCTTCACCCAGAGGGTCATCAGCTTATGGAATGTGCTGCCAGAAGAGGTGATGGCAGCTACCAGTCTAGATGGCTTTAGGGTAGGGTTAGACAAATTTATGGATGACAGATGTATCAATGGCTACTAGAACGAATGCCTGGGTGCATCTTTCAGGCTAAGGGGGTGGGGAAGGAACTGGGGCGCTTCTAAGGCCATCTGCTGGGACCTGAGAGCAGGAGAAGGTTTGTCCTTGTCTCTGCTTGAGATGCCCGTGAGCATTTGGTGGGCCACTGTGTGCGACAGGATGCTGGACTAGATGGGCTGTGGCCTGATCCAGCAGGGCTTCTCTTATGTTCTTTTGTGACCAAGACCTTGGAAGCTCTGTTTGACATGGAATGGCACAGCCTCTCCATGCTAGAAGGTGTTCTAGGAAACAAGCCTGAGGCCCCTTCTGCACTGGGCAGTAGACTGAATAATGTTCTAGCGTAGGCCTCTGCCGTTCACACACTAGTGCAGACCAGCAAATCTCTCCCCCTTAGAATATTTTATCCACACCAGACAACATGATGGACCAGAACAGGCTGCCATTTTGGCACCCTATCCCAGTCTACTGATATACCTGAAAGAAGTGGTCCACACTTGGACCATGGTTAGTATAATGGACTACAAAAAGCATGTGGAAAGCATGCCTCTATGGGCTAATATACCATGATGGAGCCCTTTTCGGAGCTGCACAAGGAAGCAAGCATGCTACTGAGAACAACGTGGCTGGGAACTTTGAAAGCCAGGATTTTTTGTTCCCAGCCTTTCAAGGACTGGGCTTGATCTTCAGAACTGAGGCCATATGGGGGTGGGATGAGCTATCAAAACGTGGACAGCTCATGGAGTGGACTACCACTAGTTCAGTGAAGCATGTTCCGGATTCAGGGGGCTGCACTAATGTCAGCAGAAAGGGCACACAAAGTGTGGAAATGGCCTAAATAGCCATTCCCCCATCTTCTGCCCAACAAGAGGCTAAATCCTGTACCATCTTCTTACTGAGAACTTCACAGTGGAGATTGCCTTCCCTTTACATCTTTCTGAGGCAGCGTCTGTGTGGGAAGAGAGAAGAGCAGTACAAGCATAGCACTTTTCTTTTCTCCCTACAAAGCGGCAGGCACTCCTCTTAAAGAGGGCAGCATGCTCTCTGCATGATGACTGATTCCCCCCCCACCACCACCCTGTCAAAATTGTAGGGAGGGAATCCCTAATTGTGATATTGATGGGTAGAAAGGAGCTTCCTCCAGTTTGGTCTAGTAGTTAGGGAGCCAGACTCTTATCTGGGAATACCGGGTTCGATACCACCCTCCCCCTGCTGGGTGACCTTGGGCTAGTCATAGCTCTCTTCTGAGCTCTCACAATCCCACCTACCTCACAGGGTGTTCTGTTGTGGGGAGAAGAATAGAAAAGCTTTGTCAGCCGCTTTGAGTCCCATTAAATGGGTGAGAAAAGCAGGGTAGAAAAGCCAAGTCTTTCTTCTTCTTCTTCTTCTTCTTCTTCTTCTTCTTCTTCTTCTTCTTCTTCTTCTTCTTCTTCTTCCATCTCCTCCTCCTCCTCCTACCTCTCACATTGGGATCAGCTGTGATTTTGACATGGGAGGGAAGAAATTGCCTTTCCCTCCCTTCCCAGAATCAAGTTGTTTGACTGAAGTGATCAGTCTTTCTGAACAGCTCCTTTCCCTAAATTTAGGACTGGCATTTATTTTGGCTGCCGAATGTGGCAGCGAGGACCTGCCCTGCCCTGATGTGTGTGTGTGGGAGGGGGAAGGTCACAGCTCTTACCTTTGTAGTTCTAGGGTGACACTAGAGCCAGTCTGCAGGCTGAATGTTGCCAGTGCGGATCCAAAATCCGTGTACCTGAATGGTAGCTGGGACTCCAGCCATTGGGTCAACATCAGGTGGCACACACCAGTTTAATACAGACTCCATCCGAAATGGACACTGATAATTATTTTTCTCATTCTTGGGTAAGCTACCTCTTTTGACGTTAGGGGCAGGAACCGACCAGTCCTGGACCAGGGATGAGTGGCCACCCTGCCCCTGGGTGACTAAGGTCATCCCAAATTTGTCATGTAGATGCAGATTCTGATTATGTTTCCAACAGTTCCTCCACATGCCCATGTCAAGAGAGAGGGAGCCAACTCAAAAAAGAATTCCGGTGTTTGTGATACACATCTGCTCTCTATTTTATCAGCAACCTCCAGACAAATCCAAGGAAAGGTGGTGTGTGTGGGGGGGAGCATCTTATGAAAGCAAATATTTTCATCCTTGTGTTGTGCCCAAAAGAGGCACATCATATATTGCCTGGGTTCTGTTAAGCCTACTGCCCTTAAAAGTCAAGAAACTGATATAAGCCTTCACGGTTGTGAAACTGAACTCAACTTCCCTCACAGGTTCTGTAGGTCCATCGGGGCTACGGTAGACAATTTGTTTTTACGTGAATCTGACGCGAACTCAGCAAGGCAACGTCAATTGCAAATTCATCCTCTGGGAATGGCACAGCTTACAGGATTGCTACTTTCTTTGTGGCATTGCTCATGGAGGAGGTAGAACAGGAATATTGAGATCATTACTTCCAGATGCAAAGGTTGGAGAGGGAAAAAAAATTGGCAGAGGAAAGTAGACAAACTGGTGGTAAAGGACTATGACATATTGAAGCAATCTATGAGGAAGATGCAACATTAGCCAAAGCTGTCAGATGCATACTTATGTACTGTTCTCTTAAAAGGTATTGCTTGTCTTCTCTAAACCTCCTAGCCAAATGTTGAAAAGGCTACAAGAATGGCTGCTCATTTTGCTTATGTTGCTAGAGATGCCATTCTGGGCACATTTACTAAGGACCAAATCACTCTCTCTCCATAGGACTTCTGAGTGCATAGATCATACAGGAGACTACAGTATCCATGTATATACTGTATATATAACAAATCAGGCTTACTAGGCTACTTTGGGCTGGCTATTCAATAGGCTGAAGACTTTTCTGAACTGGCCCTTATTCTGGATTGTATTCTGGAATAGGTGCTGCCATCCACATGCGAGTGCAGACTACAGCAGATCCCACCCAAGACCTGCCATAATTTGCACTATCATGTGGATGGCCAGTCCCTGTTCTGGGATATAATTCAAAATAAGGCACAGTGCAGAAAGGGCCATAATTTATTTTCTCCTCTTCCTCCAGGAACTCAAGTTGATACAAGTATGGTTTTAAGGGAATATAAGCTATGACCAAGCCCAGATGTGTCTCATCTTCTGAGAACCCTCTGATTCCAGCCATTCCTTTGATGTCTCTGTGGCCTGCATTTTAATCTGCTGGGGATTAGAATGTAGAGAGAAAGAAAGCAAAAGGAAAGCTTCTAACTGGATCTCAAACTATTGGTGGCCCCAGTCTAGTGGCCACTCCAGTGTGTGTAGCCAGCAGTTTTAAAATTATTCCCAGGGTTAGTTTCCTCATGGAATATATAAGGGACAATACTTCATATAAAAAAGAATGGTTCCATAACTTACTTACTTACTTACTTACTTACTTACTTACTTACTTACTTACTTACTTACGTACGTACGTACGTACGTACGTACGTACGTACTTACGTACTTACGTACTTACGTACTTACGTACTTACGTACTTACGTACTTCCTTCCTGATTATGACTTGTTCTGGACTTGGTGGAGCATGGTTTTCTATTCTGGTTATAGTAGCTGACTTCTAACATCATGCTGGAAAGCAAAGAAATAAGTGATGGAAGAAAAGTGTAGCATATAAGTCCATCTGACTATTAAAGCAAGATTACATGACTGAACAAAATCTGCATTTTCTCATAGCCTTAAATACAGAATAAGAAAAATAACAGGCATAAACGAATTAAGTTCAACTAAGTGCTGTGTAGTTTTCAAGCTAGACAAAGAATAGTTGATCTAGCGGTGGAAAAAAATCCAGTAGTTCTATCCTTTGGCTGTGGTCAAATGCAGACTTCATAGCTGCAATAGCATGCCGGTCTTTTCCTGTTTTGCCTAACCCCCATTTTATTTCACATCTGCTCTGAGAAGAAGATCTGGAGAACTGAGAAGGTTGCTAACTATTTGTGGCATTTGATTGACCATAATAAAGACCTTTATCAAATTACCAGTAGATACTGGTATTTGCAGAGCTGACTTTCCATGCATTTCTTACAGCAGTGATGACCAACCTATGACACGTGTGTCACAGGTGATACGCCAAGCCCTTTTGGGTGACACACCTGGTCACCCTGGCACCTGAGCGTGTAGTGCTTGCTTGTTCTTGAAGTGTACAAAATACCAACTTTCAATTGAAGATTTAGCAAACAAAATTCAGCAACAAAAGTCACTAATGTAAAGAATTGTTTTTGCTTTTAATAAAATACACACATCAAAAATATAATTTTTTTACTAGAGCTACAAATATCACAAAATTATGGATATTTCTAGATGTGACACAGCACCCGAGTTAAGCTAGGTTTTCTTGCGAATTTTGACACACCGAGCTCAAAAGGTTCGCCATCACTGTCTTACAGGCAACATTTGTAGTCTTTTCCACAAGAGGGCACCTAAAGCACACAGAAATTAATCACTTCCACCTGTGTATGTGTATACAATATACAATGTACATATGTATATATTTTCCAGATGGTTGTTTGCAGTGGAAAATGCTTAAGGCTCTCTAGATTTCAGTACCATTATGAAGTATGTAGCATCAAAACTACCATTATGTTAGCTAAGTTTTTTTTAAAAAGGAAAAGGAAAAAAAGATTCCAACACCTGACAATATGGAGTTAAATCAAAGACTGAAGCCTTAAAAAGTTCTTGTTCTATTATAGATTTGTTGTGCTTGTTTATCAGAGTTCCAAACTGCATTAGCTAAGGACCTGTTCACACTTACCTCACTGGAATGTTATAATGATACCATTCCAGTGAGGTAAAGTTCAAGCGTGGAGGGAACTACCTGAATCAGATGACCAACACTTGAAAGTGTGGATGGCCAGGCCTAGGAAGACCAGATTGCTATGGCAACAGCTGCAACAACATCTGGTATGCACCAGGATGTTGCCTTGGTGCTTGAGACGTAGCATACAACTGTGTAGATACAGCTGCACTACTGTGCACAGCGTGAACACCCCCAAAAGGGTGCAAATGCTGCTGACTGAGAGCTCATTAGCTGCTCCCTGGTCAAACTGTGGACAACATTTTAGTCTTCCACAGCTAGTAAAGGCAACCTGAGTGAGCTCTGGAACGGCCTCCCCAGAAGTGGTTGGGACTGTGCCTCAAGGTACATGCAAACAGGTCCTAATTCACTTCGGATACAGAATTAAAACTAATCTAACAAATCACAATTCTCATTGACATTCTCATTTCTACATCATTAAGGCAGCCATTTTGTACGTCTAGGGCTGTGACCACACCATGCTGAACTAAGTCATCCTATTAAGAAACTGAACTGAAGTCGTCCTAATCCTGTTCAGTCTCCGAAAATCAGTCCGCAGATTGTCCTCGGTTCAGAGGAATCGGGGGGCAGGATAGAACAGGGGACCATGCTAGGAATGGTGACAAGCAAAGTGCAAAGTGCTTGGCAAGCAAAGTAGAAACTACCCCATGATCACAGCTTTCTGCCAAGCCTCCCCTCCCTCACAAATATGAACCTCCTGGTAGTTCAGCAGAAGTGGAAAGGGATGCAAGGAAGGGTGATCTCATGTGTGACACCCACAGCCAAGCATTGGGCAGGAAGGAAGTCTGGATCCACCCCTCCCAAGGTGGTTCAGCCCCTGGTTCCATGCTCACACAGGGCAAGTGAAAATGGACTGGTTCTCCAAGATGGCTTGAGTCCTCTGTAAAAGAGGACTCTGGAGAAGCTGACTTGAGGAGGGACAGCCCACCCTCAAGGTGATCCTGGGGGGGGGGGAATTTGAGCAATGTGACGAGAAGACAACCTCCCCATTGGCCAGCCACATGCGCCTGCACAGAAGGCCCTGGCAGCCAGAATTGGCCTGGCTGTCTGCAGGTAAGGAGGGGAACATGCACACACGACCCGGGGTGGGTAGGGGGTGTAGGGTCAAGACCCCCTGGCCCTAGGAGCCACGATTCCAGCTTCTGGGGTGAGGGGGAGTCCAGAGAACAGAGGCCCCTGGTTCTCCGTGCCTGGCTCCAGAGGAGCCAATCAGGGAAGCCAGAAGGAGGGCCCATTTAGTTCCCCCATCCTTGTGTGGAAGCATCCTCCGTGGATGCGGATTTACTGCACAAGGACGGTTGAAGACCTGATTAAGACTACTTTCTTTCAGGTCTTATGGGAAACCAGTTTTAGTGCCTTGTAGCACACATTAGAGACACATCTCGCACAAGCCAGTGTGGAAGCAGGCTCCACAAAGTGTATCTAATGTGTGCTGCAATGTGTGCTGCAAGTGTTTAACGTCTGTCTTTAATGGGTCCTTAATCCATTTTAAGTACCAATGTGGAAGCACCCTTGGACTCTTATCTGGTACCCTCCTGGTTCAATTCCACACTCCTCCATGAAGCCAGCCGGGTGAGCTTGGGCTAATCACAGTTCTGTTTCTGAGCTCCCACAGCCTCACCTACCTCACAGCGTGTCAGTTGTGAGAAGAAGAACAGAAGGTTTCTGAGTCCTCTTAATTGTGAGGAAAGCAGAGTATAAAAACCAGCTCTTCTTCTTCTTCTTTGCAGAGTGAGGAAAAGTATTTTCCAAATATAGCAGATTTGCTCCTGCTGCCACCATGAAGAAGGACAGCAGTGGTAGGATTGGCCTACATTCCACACTGGAGTCTGGCATGTCACCAGTCACTTAAAATGGCTGACTTCAGGGACCAGTTCTGTAGCCTAGCAAAATGTCCCAACATAGAACCTTAGATGCTGGGGAACTTTCCTTCCCTGGTCTTGAAATTAGTGTGCACCAGGGCATGCTGCCTGCACAGATGGCCACCCATCACTCTTCTGGGTCAGAAAAAGCCCTCCAGCCAGTGCATCATGTAGCAAACAAACTCTTAAATACATTGGCCCTGATAAAATGCATGCCTTCCTTAGACTATGCCAGTATGTGGAAGGGAGGCTCCTAGTAGACTTGCTGGTCTGGTACATCAGCCAATGCAGAATCACCCATAGGACTACACATGGGACTCATAAGCAGTCTGCATTTTAAAGCACCTTGGCCTGATTTGCCCTTTTGGGACCAAAGCTCTAACTGAAAAACAGTTATTTTTTGGCTTTTTCACTTCCTTGAATTTTGCAAGGCAGCAGAACTTTAAAAATAACAGCATATTAAGTTAAAATGCGTAGAAAATCCAGTGTTTAGAATAAAATACTGATAAAAAGAGTGCCTTTTCATGCCGATTAAAACATGCTGAGTGAGACAGAAACAGTGCACGGTGAATTTGTAAATGCGTGCATATAAAAATGAACACAGACCAGAAACTGACTATTCCGTCCATTCTTAAATGCTAATGCTAATATTGGCAATTCTTGGCTTTTCTTAACTGCCTTTGTATCTAAAAGGTTGGCTGCACTATATATAATCCTTTCCTAGCTTTTACTCCACTTAGAGCTTTGTCCATTGTCAGTGTAGGGCAGGTATTGATTAGGGATGTGCATGAATATTTGTAACATTCAATGAATTCATATCAATTCAAACATTTGTATGCAAATTGAATGTTACGACATTTGTACATTGACATTCGTATTCGTACAAATGTTTTGGGACATTCTTATTAATGCTTCAGAACTTTCATGAAACGGGGAGATGGGAAAGCAGCTGTGCCAGTCACATCTGCAAATGATCCACAGTGCATTCAACATGGTTTGACAGCGGATTCAAAGTGGATTCAGGGTGGATTTGACACTTTCAGAGGAGATATGTTATGGGATACAAATCAGATAAATATCAGATTTGTATTCATTTGTGTCGGATATTTGTACGAATTCGCATGAATAGAATCCTACCACATTTGAAGGGGATCTATCTGAACAAATACGAATTTCCTTACATTCGATTTTATATGAATCGAATGAAAAAACCACCATTTCTGCACATCCCTAGAATTGATGCTCTTTGGTAATGTCTTCCTTGGGCTCCTTTGAACTCATGATCTTGGTATATCACCTAATGATAAAAAATATCTTGCAAGTATTAAAGAGAATCTTCTTGCCCTGAAGGAAGAACAGTATATCAGCCTCGCCCCCTGATTCATTGCACATCTATACTGGCAAGTTGGAACTAGGCTGCAAAGATTTCATCCCATTCCAATCCTCAACAGGTAAGCAGAACCATCAGTGGTAATCCAATAAAAAAAGTATACGTGTTTAACCCTGGCTGTGGAACAGACTTCTAGGGTGTTAAGAACACAAGGTACATCAAGTGCCTCCATCAAAAAAATCCACACAGAGATGTGGAAGCTAAACCAGGACAATTTAACTAACTAGGTTAATATGGCTAAATGTGGAGCAAGTGGGGAAAGCCCTCTATAGTTTCTTTGTTGTTGGGCACAATCAAGTCACTAACACTAACAGTAACCGTAAGACTAACCCTAGCTCTAAAACTAACCCTACAACTAACCCTAATGCTGAAATTAACGCTAAAAGTAACCCTAACCCTAAAAGTAACCCTAAAGCTAACCCTAACCTTTGACCCGGCCCCTTGACCCTGACCCTGACCCTGACCCTGACCCCGACCCTGACCCTAAAAGAGCTCAACTCCAAAACCCTGAAACACTAACTCTAACCCTAACATTAACCGTAACCCATACACTAACCGGAATGCTCACTGTAAAACAAAGCCCGAGCCTAACCCTAACTGTAGCCCTAAAATCCTAAATCTTTAAAACCCTCACCCTAATGCTCACCCTCTCTAACCCTAAGACTAACCCCAAAGCTAACCTTAAAAGCCTAAAGCCCTTAAGGGCTGAAAAGCTCAGGGGGCAAAAGGTCAAAAGGCAGGAGCCAGAAGATCAAATGCCAAAAGGTCAAGGGTCAAAAGGTCAAGGGCCAAAGACCAAAAGGTCAAGAGTCAAAAGGCCAAAAGGTCAAGGGTCAAAAGGTAAAAATGTCAAGGGTCAAAAGGTCAGGGGCCAAGGGTCAAAAGCTCAAAAGTCAAGTTGAAAAGGTCAAAAGGTCAGGGGTCAAATGGTCAAGGGTCAAAGGTCAAAAGGTTAAGGGTCAAAAGATCAAGGTGAAAAGTCAAGAGGTCTAGGTCAAAAGGTCAAGGGTAAAGGGTCAAAGGTAAAGGGTCAAAGCCAAAAGGTCAAGGGTCAAAAGGTCAAGGGAAAAGGTCAAAGGTAAAAAGGTCAGGGCCAGGGGTCAAAAGGCCAAGGGACAAAGGTCAAAGCCCAAATGTCAAAAGGTCAAAGGTCAGGGCCAGGCATCAAAAGGTCAAAAGATCAATGGTCAAAGGTCAAGGTAAAAAAAATCAAGGGTCAAGGGTCAAAAGGTCAGGTTTAGGGGATCAAAAGTTCAAAAGATCAGGGACAAAACATCAAAGGGCAGGAGCCGAAAAGTCACGGAAAAGGCCAGGGTAAAGGGTGAAAATGTCAAGGGTCAACAGGTCAGGGGCCGGGGTCAAAAGGTTAGGGGCCAAAGGTAAAAATGTCAAAATTAGGGTAAGGATTAGGGTTAGTGTTAGGGTTAGTTTCAGGCTTAGGGTTAGTTTTAGGTTTAATTTTAGGGTTGGGGTTAGCATTAGGTTTAGTTTTACGGCTACGGTGAGGGGTAGGGATAGGGGTAGTTTTAGTGTTATGGTTAGGGTTAGGGTTACGGACCCTTGACCCCATTGACCCTGACCCTGACCTTCTGACCCTTACTGCTAGACCCCTTGGCCTTGACCCCTTGACCCTCCCCGTGACCCATTGACCCTGCCCCTGCCCCTAAAAGAGCTCAACTCCAAAACCCCGAAACACTAACACTAACTCTAACCCTAACTATAACCGTAACCCACACACTAACCGTAATGTGAACTGCCTAAAACCCTAAATCTCTAAAACCCTCACCCTTAAGCTCCCCCTATCTATCCCTAAGGCTAACCCACACAGAGATGTGGAAGCTGAACCAGGACAATTTAAGCCCCCTGTTAACTAACTAGGTTAATATGGTTAAATGTAGAGCAAGTGGGGAAAGCCCTCTATAACCCTAGCTCTAAAACTAACCCTAAAACTAACCCTAACCCTAAAAGTAACCTTAACCCTAAAAGTAACCCTAAAGCTAACCCTAACCCTAAAACTAACCCTAACTCTTGACCCTGGCCCCTGGCCCCTTGACCCTGACCCTGACCCTAAAAGAGCTTAACTCCAAAACCCGAAACACTAACACTAACTCTAACCCTAACATTAACTGTAACCCATACACTAACCGGAATGCTCACTGTAAAACGAAGCCCGAGCCTAACCCTAACTATAACCCTAAACCCCTAAATCTTTAAAACCCTCACCCTAACGTTCACCCTCTCTAACCCTAAGACTAACCCCAAAGCTAACCTTAAAAGCCTAAAGCCCTTACTCAAGGGCTGAAAAGCTCAGGGGGCAAAAGGTGAAAAGGCAGGAGCCAGACCCCTTGGCCTTGACCTTTTGACCCTCCCCGTGACCCTTCCCCTGACCCTAAAAGAGCTCAACTCCCAAACCCTGAAACACTAATACTAACTCTAACCCTAACATTAACCGTAACCCACACACTAACAGTAATGTGAACTGCCTAAAACCCTAAATCTCTAAAACCCTCACCCTAACGCTCCCCCTATCTAACCCTAAGGCTAACCCACACAGAGATGTGGAAGCTAAACCAGGACAATTTAAGCCCCCTGTTAACTAAATAGGTTAATATGGCTAAATGTAGAGCAAGTGGGGAAAGCCCTCTATAGTTGAAAGGTCAGGGGCCTAGGGGTAAAAAGGTTAGGGGCCAAAGGAAAAATGTCAAGATTAGGGAAAGGGTTAAGGTTAGGGTTAGGGTTAGTTTCAGGCTTAGGGTTAGTTTTATGTTTAGTTTTATGGTTGGGATTAACGTTTGGTTCAGTTTTACGGCTACGGTTATGGGTAGGGATAGGGGTAGTTTTAGTGTTATGGTTATGGTTATGGTTAGGGACCCTTGACCCCTTTGACCCTGACCCTGACCTTCTAACCCTAATCGCTAGACTCCTTGGCTTTGACCCCTTGACCCTCCCCGTGACCCCTTGACCCTGCCCCTGCCCCTAAAAGAGCTCAACTCCAAAACCCCGAAACACTAACACTAACTCTAACCCTAACTATAACCGTAACCCACACACTAACCGTAATGTGAACTGCCTAAAACCCTAAATCTCTAAAACCCTCACCCTTAAGCTCCCCCTATCTAACCCTAAGGCTAACCCACACAGAGATGTGGAAGCTAAACCAGGACAATTTAAGCCCTCTGTTAACTAAATAGGTTAATATGGCTAAATGTAGAGCAAGTGGGGAAAGCCCTCTATAGTTTCTTTGTTGTTGGGCACAATCAAGTCACTAACACTAACAGTAACCGTAAGACTAACCCTAGCTCTAAAACTAACCCTACAACTCACCCTAATCCTGAAATTAACCCTAAAACTAACCCTAACCCTAAAAGTAACCCTAAAGGTAACCCTATCCCTAAAACTAACCCTAACTCTTGACCCTGGCCCCTTGACCCTGACCCTGACCCTGACCCTGACCCCGACCCTAAAAGAGCTCAACTCCAAAACCCGAAACACTAACACTAACTCTAACCCTAACATTAACCTTAACCCATACACTAACCGGAATGCTCACTGTAAAACAAAGCCCGAGCCTAACCCTAACTGTAACCCTAAAACCCTAAATCTTTAAAACCCTCACCCTAACGCTCACCCTCTCTAACCCTAAGACTAACCCCAAAGCTAACCTTAAAAGCCTAAAGCCCTTACTCAAGGGCTGAAAAGCTCAGGGGGCAAAAGGTGAAAAGGCAGGAGCCAGAAGATCAAATGCCAAAAGGTCAAGGGTCAAAAGGTCAAGGGCCAAAGGGTCAAGAATCAAAAGGTCAAAAGATCAGGGGTCAAACGGTCAGGGGCAAGGGTTAAAAGGTCAAGTTAAGAAGGTCAAAAGGTCAGGGGTCAAAAGGTCAGGGGCCAGGGGGTCAAAAGATCAAAAGGTCAAGGGCCAAAGGTCAAAAGGGCAAACGTCAAGGTCGAATGTCAGGACCAGGGGTCAAAAGGTCAAGGTCAAGGTCAAAAGGTCAAGATCAAAGGTCAAAAGGTCAAGGGTCAAGGGTCAAAAGGTCAGGGGGCAGGGGTCAAAAGATCAAAAGGTCAAGGGCCAAAGGTCAAAAGATCAAAAGGTCAAGGGCCAAAGGTCAAAAGGGCAAACGTCAAGGTCAAATGTCAGGACCAGGAGTCAAAAGGTCAAGGTCAAGGTCAAAAGGTCAAGATCAAAGGTCAAAAGGTCAAGGTCAAAAGGTCAGGTTTAGGGGGGGTCAAAAGTTCAAAAGATCAGGGACAAAAGGTCAAAAGGCAGGAGCCGAACAGTCACGGAAAAGTCCAGGGTCCAGGGTCAAAAGGTCAAGGGTCAAAAGGTCAGGGGCCAGGGGTCAAAATGTTAGGGGCCAAAGGTAAAAATGTCAAAATTAGGGTAAGGGTTAGGGTTAGGGTTAGTTTCAGGCTTAGGATTAGTTTTAGGTTTAGCTTTAGGGTTGGGGTTAACGTTAGGTTCAGTTCTACGGCTACGGTTAGGGATAGGGATAGGGTGAGTTTTAGTGTTATGCTTAGGGTTAGGGTTAGTAACCCTTGACCCCTTTGACCCTGGCCCTGACCTTCTGACCCTAACCCCTAGGAACAAACGTCAAAGGGCAGGATCCGAAAAGTCAGGAAAAGGCCAGGGTCAAGGGTCAAAAGGTCAAATGCCAAAAGGCCAAGCGTCAAAAGGTCAAGGGTCAAAAGGTCAGGGACAAAGGGTCAAGAGCTCAAGTTCAAAAGGTCAGGGGTCAAAAGGTCAGGGCCAGGGGTCAAAAGATCAGAGGTCAAGGGTCAAAATGTCAAGGGTCAAGAGGTCAGTGTTAGGGGGTCAAAAGTTCAAAAGATCAGGGAAAAAAGGTCAAATGGCAGGAGCTGAAAAGTCATGAAAAAGGCCAGGGTAAAGGGTGAAAATGTCAAGGGTCAAAAGGTCAGGGGGCAGGGGTGAAAAGCTCAGGGGGCAAAAGGTTAAAAGTTCAAGAGTTCAAGAGTCAAAAGGGTAAAGGTTCAAGGGTCAAAAGGTGAAAGGTCAAGGGTCAAACTGTCAGGGGAAAAAGGTGAAAAGGCAGGAGCTGAAAAGTCAGGAGAAAAGACCAGGGTCAAGGGTGAAAAGGTCAAGACTGAAAAGGTCAGGGGCCAGGGGTCAAAACTCAAGGGTCAAGGGCCAAGGGTAAAAAGGTCAAGGGTTGAAAGTTCAAGGGGTCAAAAGCTCAGGGGGCAGGGGTCAAAAGGTCAAAAGGTCAGGGGTCAAAAGGTCAAAATTAGGGTAAGGGTTAGGGTGAGTTTTAGGGTTAGTTTCAGGCTTAGGGGTAGTTTTAGGTTTAGTTTTATGGTTTGGGTTAGCCTTCATTTTAGTTTTATGGTTATGGTTAGGTCTAGGGTCAAAAGGCCAAGAGTGAAACGGTCAAAAGGTCAAGGGGCAAGGGGAAGTGGTAAAGGTCAAAAGGGAGAATTTGATCAGTTGTCGGTTTCTTGAGTTGACTCATTTAGCCTCAAAACCAAATAAAACTTGAGGCTGTTCAGTGGAGTCATTGTTTAATTTCCCTGCAGAACTCAAACATGCTTTTGGTTAGTTTGCCCTTCTTTGGCTGATTCATAATGGCAAATCACACCAAGACTGTGCAATCCTAACGGATTTTTATTCATAAATAATTTCCATTTTGCTCACTGGAACTAATTTACTGATTTAAAGGCTATTTCCAACCATTAGGTAAACTGCATGGTCCTCACAGTATTGTGTAGGAATTGCCTTCATAGCCTTTAGATTGTAACACCAGTTGCAGCACGCTGAAACTGCATTGCATTGCTATAGCGGGGAAATCAAGCAGTGACACCTGGTTTTCCATAATAGCTTTAGTTACCTTTATATCTAGGACTTTCTGGAGGTCAGTAAGCACATAAAAAAATTCAAAAAGAAGGAGATGGGTGCTTGTCTGGATCATATGCTTCTTTCTAGATCAGAAGTTGAGTGCAGAAAGGACCATAGCTTCTAACCATTACATTCACTACTGAGCCCAATTCAAGGTGTTAACTTTGACTTATAAGGCCTTAAATTACTTGAGCCCCAAATATCTAAAGGAATGCCTTCTTCCATGTCAACTTGCCCATGCCCTAAGATCTGGAGGGAAGGCTGTCTGGATTGTACCCCACTCACAGCAGCAAAAGGGCACCTGGAATAGGGCCTTTTCAGTGGTGGTTCCCAAACTGTGGAATAGTCTCCCTCCTGAGGTATTGTTAGTTACCCAGAGATACTTGGTGTCACGTTCCCCAGCGTTCCAGTAAGTGCCTGCCCTCTCAAGGAGTAGCTTGGCCCTGTTAGGATGCTGAGTTCGTGCAACGGCCAAGTGAATACTACAGTGTGGACACAAAACACTGGTAGCAAGCGTTTCAACAGTAAACTAAAACAAGTTTATTATTATACACAAGCAATAGTAGAAGGAAAATAAGGTTCAGGTATTTGTTGGTTTAACTCAGTAAGTCTCTTAAGGTTAGGAGCTACCCCTTTCCCTAAAGGAAAATAGATCCTTTTTAAAAGACAAACCTCTCCACGTTCCTCCCGCCTCTGACTTGCTCTGCCACAGCTCAAGCCAAGCCAGAGTACCAGAACGTGGCTCTAGATGATCACAAGGCACGGCCCGTCCTTGCTTGACCGATCATCCAGTCTGGTCAGTTGCTAGGGAAGTCTTCTTCCAAGATCTTCCAGCCAAAAGACCCCTGGTCATCTACTGGTCTGGCTCCTTCAGGATTCAGCTCTTCTTCTCCTTTCAGCTCTTGTCCCAGCATGAAGACATAGTCTGCTGTAATCTGTGTTTCTTTATACCTTTTTCCCTGTGGCCCTGATTGGCTGTCACCTCCTAGGGAAAATTGCTGCAATAAAATGCTGCTGGAAACTCCTGATAGAGGTGCCTGTTCCACACACCTGATTGGTGGGAACTCCTCCTCTAGCCCCCTCCAGCACTCAGATCCCCAGACAGCTTTTCCCTCCAACTACCAGCTGTAGCCAATCATTGCAGCAGGGCCCGGGCAAGATTTCCCGCCCTTTTTGCAGCCCCAAAACCCAGGGTTTGCAACAAGCTGTTTGCACAAAGGCTGGCTATTGCAGCTTGCTAGAAGCCTGCAATGACAGAAAGCAAAGCAGTTTGCAGCCTGTACCCTGAAACCGTCACACTTGGGTATAGAGTCGGATAAAAATACAAATAAATTAATAAATAACAAAAAGAAAAAGCAGGATCAGTAAAATATGCAAGCAGGTATGACCTGGTATCACAGAGCTTTGAAAATGGCAGCACACTGGCCAAGTTGACAAGGACAGAGCAAAAGGGAGGACAGAGGAAAAAATGTGTAGTGAACAACATTGGACTTGATTATTCTGAGACTTTTAGGAATCAACATACAATCCCATGCTACTAGATGACGCGATTCTCCAGATTTCCCAGTAACATGCTAAGTTGGCAAGCTGTTTTTAGACCTTCTTGGGACTTTGGGCTTTTACTGATTGAGTGATGGTGTGCTTAGTTGCCAAACTTTTGAATAAGTTCTTAGGTTCAAATGACAGGAGTACTTCCATGGACTGATCAATGGTGTGCTTAGTGTTTTTGGACTTTTGGGCTACTTTCATTTGGAATGACAGCAGTATATGCAGGATTAGCTACTTAATCTGTCTTTGGACCACAAGATTTGAAACTCTTGAAATTTGCCCAGATCTTGGATTTCATGTCGACTTCAGTCCATTCAACCAATCAATGGCTGCAGTCATCTGGGGATCCATTCAATCAAATTGGATTTGATATGTTTCTATCACTAATTCTTGCCGCAACCATGACTTAAGACCCATTTACTGCATAAAGGTCTATAAAGCAACCCACAAATTTTGTGACTGTAAAAACTTTATGAAATATTTATTAGATGGTCTACATAATGCACAAGAACATTGTGAGAAATGGTTGTAGGGCAAAGCTCTGCTACAGGTATTTTCTACAAATATTGACAGGCACAAATAATACACAATTTTTTAAATTATATCTTAAACTATACAAATCCATTTTATAAGCTATATATGTGTGTTTTCAATGTTTTTTTAACACTAGCTTCTCATTTTATTGATTATTTTTCAGCTTTCATATGTTCCTTGAACACATGTTTATAATCAGTTAAAACTTGAGAGCAACTCCAAAAATCTCTATTATCTCTCAAATCAAGTTTACCCGGGGGTGGTGGTGGTGGTGAGGGTTCCAAGAGAATTTAGTCAGGATTAGAAAATGGAATTTGCTCAAGCTTCAGTACTTTTATCTGCCATCATTTTCTGAGCTTCCTCCAAAATCCTTACCCATTGTTCTTTTGTGTTTGGGTTGTTTAGAATGCAAAGATCGTGGGAGTGTGGTCAACTCCACAAGAGGAACAAACAAAATAAGGGGGAGGGGGCAGAAGGAAAGAAGAAGTCAACTTGATCCCAACTCACTGAAATTAATTGGAAGGGAAAAATTGTGGTGCAGAGACATGGATGGAGCAAATGTTCCCACAGAATATGAGGTGAAGGATGAATCCTCTTCCCTCCTTCGGAGTCTGTGTGACTGCAAGCTGCATTTGACAACCCTTAACAATACAAAAGAGTGGGATAAATGAGATCAACACAAGTTTTATTGGTGAACCCCCCCTCCCAATATATTCCTTTTACATACCTTTTAAGTATTTCAGTCAGGACTGCTCCAGAATCTTCTAGAACAGTTGTTCTCGCATGGATCAAAATTAGTTTTCTTTTTATTCTGCCTTTAAGTCTGTCAAGACATCCTGCACTGCCTTTCTAAAGGAAATACCTGACATGTAGCGATGGGCACCTGTGAGACGGCCATCTTTGTCATAGCCCCCAGGTTGTGGAATGGCCTCCCTTTTGAAGTGTGTCAGACATGATGCCTCTGTATTCAGGAGGTTGGCGAAGGTGTATCTTTTTCCCTAGGCCTTTGGGTACAGAGACACTTCTCCCTCTCTGCATACTATTCTGTCTTAATTTGTTTTTAAAAGTTGTAACACCCCCCATATCCACAGGTAGATGTAAAAAAAAAAATTAAGTCCCATCTAGAACATCAGAATATAAGGAATGCCCCACTGAACTGGATTTCTAGCCCATCTTGTTCAGCAGTCTGTTCTTGCAATGGCCAACAAAAAATCCCACCAGCATTTCTGAAGCACACAGCTTGCTCTACTTGCAGTCTCCCAGAAGCTGGCCTTCAGAGGCATTCCACATCCTACTGCCTTCAGGGCTAATAGCCCTGACTTCCATCAATTGGTCCAAACATTATTTGAAGCCATCCAGTCTGGTAGACAAGTTCAAATCCTCTGGGAGCAAATTATGCATTTTATATAAAAGTATTTCCATTGTCTGTCCTGATTTGTCCAGGATTTAGCTTCATTTGGTGACCACTAGTATCTGCCATTTTGATGCCCAGATCCCTTTGAAGCTCTTCGTAGTCCCTTTTTGTTTTTACTACTTTGAACAATTTGGTGTCATCAGTAAACTTGGCTATCCTGCTGGACACACCAGATCACTTATAAAAATGTTGAAAAGCATCAGTTCCAGGAACCCCACTTGTTATATCTATCCATTGTCAGATACACTCTTGTTTTCTATCCTTAGCTAGTGATTTATCCATAGTAGGACCTGTCGTCTTCCTGCACAAGTCAGAAGTCTTTGTTGAGGTAGTTTATCAAAAGCTTTTAAAGAAGGAACAACTAGGTAGATGGTGTCTATTGGATCACCTTTATTTTTGTTCACACCCTCCAAAGAATCTAGAAGAATAGGCCATGTCTGTATACAAATGTGGAGTGAGTCTGAGGGCAGGTGAAAATGCTTTATTCACCATGTTGAAGGGTGTCTCTGTAAGGCCATTTTGCAGTGTAGAGGTGCCCAGTGATGTAGCAATCAAGGTATTTCCACTGAGGGTAAGAAACCAAGGCCTTTCTGCAAAGGTGGTGTGCTCCTTGTTTCCTTTTGCTACCACAAATGGAAACATGGCAGCTGGACATGTGCCCACAGGTGTTTGGTTCAGTAAATGGAGACACGACCTTTATCTCCCTTGATTCCAAAGTTTTACTTTTTCAAAGGAGACCGCAACCTCGCCTAGGTCATCAACAACGTTTCCTGTTTAAAGCCAGAGATTAGCAGGATGCCCTGCTGGGATCCACCCAGACCACTGATGCGAACAATGGCATTGCCTGCTACTTGCAATGACTTGGCACTAGATGCTACTTGCCATTATATATGCATAAGTGACATGTTAAAGAATACTTGTCCCTCAAAAGTGAAATATTTTTCAGTCCCTAAAAAGTGAAATAGTCTAATAAACTATATTAGAGCAGGAATATTTAAATGGGAAGCAAAGGCGAGCACTAAGGAACAATGAAATATAATACCAAAATACATAGTGAATAACTCAGGCATCTAGGAATATGCACAAATAGGGTTTTTATTGTATTTGATTTGTATCAAATCAAATGTAAGAAAATTAATATTCATTCAAATTGATCCCTTTCAATTGTGGTCGGATTCTATTTGATATGAATGTATTCATACTAATTCATATGAATATCCGATATGAACTCATACGTATCCAATACATATCCATAAGTATCTGATACATATACACTCTGAAAGCATGAAATCCACCCTGAATCCACTTTCAATCTGCCCTCGAACCATGTCGAATTCACTCTGGATCCATTGCAGATGTGACTGGCGCAGCTGCTTTCCCAACTCCCCATTTCACAAATGTTGTGAAGCTTTGTACAAACGTTCTGAAACATTTGCATTCATACGAATGTTAATGTACAAGTGTCATAACTTCCCAATCATATATGAATGTCCAAATTCATCTGAATTTGTCTGAATAATGAACGTTACTAATATTCATACAGATCCCTACAAGCAACCTTCTAGGGGCTCCAAGCATCACTCTCTCTCTAACCTGTGGAAATGTTTAAAAATATGGCACATAGATTTCGTTGTTAGCGAAGTGTAAGCTGACACTCTCTAGTGCATCACCTACCCACGCACACACTTGCCATCTAGGCTTCCATAAAACTGATGAAGTATGACTGGCAGTGATTAACTCAGAAAGCAATCTTGGGGTCATGGTAGATAGCACAATGAAAACATGAACTTTGTGTGCAGCAGCTGTGAAAAAGGCAAATTCCATGCTAGGGGCAATTAGAGAAGGGACAGGAGATTAAATTGACAGTATTATGATGCCATTATATCACTCAGTGGTGCGACCATATTTAGACTACTGTGTTCTGATTTGGTTGCTCCATCTCAGGAAGAGAAATAGTGTGGAAAAGAAGTATTTGACATAAGCCAAGACTTAAAACTCTTCTCCATGAGAAAAGCCATTTGGATAAAGAAGGAAAAGAAAGAACAAATAATCAGGATTTGACAGACATTTGAAAAGTTCAGCATGGTATGAAGAAGTTTTTTTTAAGCCTCATACTCCTTATTTATTAGACCTTTGAGATACTTTACACTGATATTTCTTCTAAAGGAATCTTACAAAAATAATAAAACATTTTAAACCTAACATTTAGCAACAATTTAGCAGCCACCAAAGAACCACTTAACAGAACAAAATCGTCACTCGTGAGGGCACTTTCATCAGACTTAGAGCCCATTCCCATTACAAGCTTAAAACAGTTTGGAAACTAAGGCCAAAAGAGATTAGGGAAGTAGTCTGTTCCATACTTAGGTCGGCTCAATTGGTAGTAGTAAATGGATGGAAGGATGCAACTAAATGGGAAATACAGAAACTGTATGAATATATAATAGCCTCGATTGCAGTAGAGGTTTGAGAATGTCGGGAAAATTTTGAAAATGATTTAGCAAAAATAAGAAGGTGTAAAAATAAATGGAGGGAGGTTAAAAATTACCTGGAAGCGAGTGTCAGAAGTGAATTAGTAAAATTACAGCTAAGAATTGTATTCCAAATGTAACCCTTAGCTCATAAATGTTATTGAATATTTACTATTTAGGGGAGGGAGGGGGTGGGGAGGGGGGGGAAAAAAAAAAAGAGGGAAGAATGTATAAGTGCATAACTATGTAATTTTCTTTAAAATAAAAAAAAGAATAAAAAAAAAACAGTTTGGAAACAGTTTCAATCCTCACAGTCCCGTCAGGTTGGCCTAACACACTTTCCATGTGTTAAATCGCCCCAAAGTGTTGTAAATAAAACACTCGTTTCAACAGGTCTTGCTCCTGTTCTTGCATTTTAAGCGGTTTACATTTCTTACTGTGGGAACGGTACCATTTCAATGGGATGAGAATGTGTGTTTAGGGTTTCCCTCCCCCAATAGCACTCTAGGAACTCCCCGCCCTTGTCACATCAAAAATTTTGCGGCAGGAGGAACCCCAGTCAGAGAGAGGGGGTGGGCACCATGACTGGCAATGGGCAGGGAGAAAAAGATATGCTTTCCCAAATGAAGTTTTCAAGCGCTTTCAGAATCGAGATCGAACGCGATTAAAGTTGAAAGTAATTGGATCAGGCAAATTCGTGTTTGCATCCGGTTCTTTTATTTCGGTTTAGGAAAACCGTTTTAAGCTTGTAATGGGAACAGGGCCTTAATCTTTCTCAAATTAACCCAGCTTTTAGCTTCCACAAAATATTCATCAAATAAAAATAACTCACCTCTCTGAACTCCTAACTGCATCAGGAATGGTTTGTACACAGAGAAAAGGCTTCCAAGATTTAAACAAATGTTTACAAGAATCCCTGTTTGAAGGCTGTTGGATACTGCAAAAGTGAGGCTGTGGTCATAATCTAAACTATCTAGTATTTGGCTTATCCCAGCACTGAGACCATTTTGGTTACATTTTTAGAGTGTGAGCTTGCAAGACATCTATTGGAGACAGTAACTGAACTGTCATGGTGGGAAGGTTTCCCTTCCTCCCACCAATATGCAAGTCTGTATCTTCAAAAGCTGGGAGTGGAGATTAAAGGCGTACTACAGAGCACTTTTCCTCTGATGCCTTCTGCACCTATGGCTGTGGAGGGATGATTGTGGCTGCCTCCTTCTGGTTGTTGGATGGACATTGGCTAACAAAGGGAGGAACACAGGCAGAAATGTGGTGCAAGTGACACATGAATGCAATGAGGAGGAAATCAGGAAACTCAGTCCACGGCTAATTGCACAGTGCAATGCACAAAAATGAGAATTGTATTCTCTCCCCCACCCACCGTATTCTCCATCCCCCCACCACCTGAATAGCTCAGAAAGGTGCAGTTTTGCAGAATTGTGTAGCTTCCATGCCCCCCCCCCAAAAAAAGGCAGGTTGAGTTGCCTGGGGGAAGGTGAATACACAAAGCCCCACAGTCTGCTGAGAGGAATTGTATTCTCCACTTGTAGTCTGCATCGACTCCTGGAACTTGGGAAAGTGTCATTGCAATTTCCGTGAGTAATCTGAAAAAGAGGTAGGTTGGGACACCTGGGCCCTGGTGACACAAGTAGTTTAGGATGGTCCCTAGTCATCTTCAGGTCGTTTTACTCACATTACTTTAATTCGTTTTCCAAACCGACCTAGCCCTGTTAGATCATCTTAACTGTAGTCCTCATTTTTATAGGACTGAGTAGGACTCAGCCCATCCTGACATCTCAGGATGTCTTTGCTTCCTCAAATGTGAGTGGGGGGACAGGCTAAAGAAGGCTGGAGTGTGCTGTGGTGGGTGGGGTCCAGTCTTTCCTTCAGCCAGTCAGCACACATGGAGTTCGTAGGACAGCTCCCCTTCTCTCGTCAGTTTGTGTGTATGATTCCTCTATCTAGTGTGCTTATGCAAATTTATTATTATTAATTAATTAAAAATTAATCATATGGAGAAGAAAAGCACATAAAATTGGAAGGTGGCATGCAAGTGGGGGAGCAGGCTTAAAAAAAGAACAGCAAGCACATACCCTTGCCTCCCTTGAGTGACAGATCAGCATCCAATCAAAAAAGAGATAGATGTGACACAAGAAAAGGGGTGGAGAGCCAAGAGGAGGCTCCTGTCGATCTTGGAGAAAGGTATGACCGATGCAGCCCAAGGTGGGCATGGCCTTAGGACAACCTATGATCTAGGTGTGACCAGCACTGGTATGACCTCAGATCAAATTAATGAATAGGCTGTCCTGTCTTAGACTTGTATGACCAGAGCCCTGGGAAATCTGGGAGGGAGGTGAGTGCACAATACCCCACTGTGTGCTGAGGTCAATAAAAAAGTTGTGGAGTCACTGGCCGGAGCCCCTCCCCATTGCAAATGCAGAACTGCACACCGGCACAAAACTCACCTTTAAAAACTAAAAGAAAAGGCGATGCCACGGGGGCAAGGAGAAGATCCAGCATTGGAACTCCTCAGCTTAGGAGTAGCTGGTGATAGCTGGTGAGTGGGGAGGATGGCAAAAGAAGGAGGTGGTCTTACCCTTCCCTCAGAAGCCAAAGTTTGACCGATGGGAGTGCATCAAATCACAAATGAGATTTACTGAGGTAAATGCAGAAAGGGCCCCAGTTATTTCAGTTCAGGGAGTATGAAGTGAGGAAGTTCTCCCTGATCTAGCAGAGGGGCCAACGCAGTGAAGACACTCTCTAAGTTAATGAACATTTGATTTGGCTTTGCCTGTATTTATGATCTACACTGGGATCTGGAAAACCTGAGAAAGCAAACAAGTCCTTTCATTTTAAGCACATATCTTTTTAACACCTGCTTTGTCAAATCTAAGAGCTACAGGAAGGTCAGAAGATTATCTTGGTGATAGTTTGTGCATTTTTCCAAATTATTCTTCCCAACACTTCCACATGTAAAGATAATTGGAAGGTATTTTAGAGGACAAACTCACTTTAACTTGCCTCATGTTCTCGGGCCAGATTATTCTCCATAGGAAACACTTCTTTCATCTTTAAGCTCATGTTCATTACATCCTTGATTCCACTGCCGCTTAATATTAATGGTCTTCAGTGCATTCCTTATGTCAAAATTTTGGTCTACCAGTTTATCAATTTTGACAGTGATTAATATGACAAAAAATAAAATAAAATCTCCCTGCACTTTTCAGTGGTTTTTGGAATGGATTTTCCTGTCAGGCTTACCTTCCGTCTTTGACTGAAGCAGGAATTAGGCCCTGCAGCTGTTTGGCAGGTGATATTTTGATTTTATTTTTAAGTGATTTGTGCAGGTTGCTTAGATATCTAAACGTTGCTTACTCTTTTCCTCCATGTAACATATTTTAAAATTTCCTCTTTGAAAAGAATGAGAGATGGTGATATTAGTATTTTAATAAAATGAACCTTTAATGTATTATTTCTGTGCCTAATCAGTTATATATATTGCTTATGAATTCCTGTATACTTACTTATTATAAGGTGTTTCATTTGTGATCCAATTAGGATACAGCAGTTGTATTTCACTTAAGGGACTTATACTCTGAAATGAAATTGCTCACAGGATACTGTGCAATATAAGCAGAAGTAATTTTTGGTAATATATACACATGAATTCCCAAACTCTATAGGTGTTTAATGAGTAGTTATTTTAGTTTAAAGACAAAATCAACTTTGAGAGAAAAAGGTAATCTTAAGAGTGAACTAAGCTATCCCAGTCCTGAGAATTAGTATTTGGAAGGTAGCAGCGCATGCAGTGTGAATGGGCTGGCCAGATCATCATGGCATCTGAACTGGCATCTGTCGCGTGACTGGATGTTGCCATGGCAATCTGACAGCAGCCACACCCAGTTGTCATGTTACATGCAGAAAAGGGTGCTCTAGCTGCTTCTGGGCAGCCCACAGCTTGGTTGCTCTAAGGAGGGGTTATATAACTCCAGAATGGCTGCAGCAGTGGCAAAACGTGGGTGGGCTTTACCAGCAAGTGGATCGAATCATTCCAAAAGGTAAGTGCAAACAGGCTGTTACTCCCAAGTAAACTTGTTTAGTCCAAGTAACCTGCTCCTATTTTAAATCAAAACTTTTGGACAAGCCTTGGCATTGGGTTGCAGAAAAAGTCAGCCAAAATAATCAAGAGGCTGAAATACCTTCCTTACAAAACCAGGTTGCAATGTCTAGGCAGCATTTAAGAGGAGGAGGAGGAGGATAAGAAAGTGGCTTTTCTACTTTTCTCACACATTTCAGGGGACTCAAAGTGGCTGACAAAGCTTTCTGTTCTTCTGCCCACAACAGAACCACCTGTGAGGTAGGTGAGGCTCTTAGAGCTGTGACTAGCCCAAAGTCACCCAGCTGTCTTCATGGGGGAGGGCGGAATCAAACCCAGTATTCCCAGGTAAGAGTCCAGTTCCCTAACTAGACCAAACTGGCCTGATTGATGTATGTAAAATCATGAACATTGTGGAAAAGGTGGATAGAGGGCACTCTGTGAAACTGATGGACAGAAGAGTTGAGGCAGACAAGGGGAAGTATTTTTTTTCACCCAATTGGTCTTTGGTCTATGGAATTTACTACTAGATTTGATGGTGACAACAATCAATCTGAATGGCTTTAAGAAAGGATTAGATAAATTCATGGAGGACAGGTGTAGCGATGGCTACTAGAATGGATGTCTAGGTACTGTTTCAGGGTTGGAGAGACAGTCAGGATGCTCCTTAAGGACATTTGCAGAGAACTGAGAGCAAGTGAAGGTTTTGCCTCCGTATTCTGCTGGAGAATGCCCATAAGTAATTGGTGGGGCACTGTGGGAAGACAAGATATTGGACTAGATGGATTGTGGCCTGATCCAACAGGGTTCCTCTTATGTTCTTATTAATTTTATGCTTCTCAACCTGTTCCATAGACTGTGGCTATTGCAAACCTGCTCTTTCATTTTCTTCATCTGAAGTAAGATTAGTGCAAGAATTGGTTAGCACATGAGCAAGAATTGGACTGGTAAATTGAAGGGTCAAATTCAAATCTCACTGCTTCTGCAACTTACTAGATAACTCTTGAGCTTCTTAAAATAACACAGATATTGTTTTTTTTTTCATCTAAAATACGAGCGCTTCCAGGACCCTGATTAGCAGTGAATAAACTAGTTTCTATTCAAGTGGTGAACCAGTTGCATATGAACCTGTCAGGAAGGACATGTCTTTTTCAGTGTCCCAACACCTGGGCTTGAGGGGAATGCAGTCTCCTTATACAGCAGAGACCCTGTGTATGCAGTGTGCAGACGGGAGACTCCTAGTAAGTTTCCTGTTCCAGTGTGGAATCACTTACGTTGCCATACAACCCTCTGGGAAACTACTCGTTGGTAGCCCTTCTTTTGCCTGAGTTTGTCTAAACTTTTGCTGAAGCTGATTGCTAGCATCATATCTTTTCCCTAGAAAATCTCATAGCTTAACTATGTGTTCTGTGAAGAGACACTTCTTTTTGTCTGTTCAACTTTTTCTCAGATTAAACTTCACTTGATCACCTTAGTGGTTCGGAAGAAAGAAGAAAAATTATCTTTATCCATGCCATCAGTATCATTCACAGTTTTGTACAACTTTTCCAAACCCTTCCCACTCTCCTTTTTTCAGACCTAAAAAGTGCCGATTATTGAACAACTGCTTGGAAAGAATCTTCTGTAACTTTTCAGATATCCACCCCCTCTCTTTTTAACCTTTGCTAGTTCCACTACACCGTTTGTTGAATTGCCAACCAAAACTCTACCTACAATTCCCTTGCTTTGTAAAGGTGCAATAAGATACCGTTTCTTAAAACACAGTTTATTATCTTAGCATGTTATTGGCTTTTTAAAATAACATGTATATTGCATCAACACTTAAATTGAACAATTCCAGATTATATGCTGGAATAGAGACCTGCCATCTATATATTAGTGCAGATTACAGAGGCCCTGCCCAGATGACCTGCTGTAGTCTGCACTAGCATGCAGATGGCAGGTCTCTATTCTGGGATGCAATCTGGAATAAGGTGCAGGACGGAAAGGACCTATGACCCCCATACATTTTCTGGGCTTACTATAGTTGTAGCAAGCTGGGCATAAAGTTTGTTCCTACAGCCTTCTTGATTTGCTAGGTGCCAACTTTAGCCTATGCCACTGTCTGCTTCCACCTGCCATGTTGGTTGGAAACACTGATCCTGGCTACTAAAGATTCCAGCAGACCAGCTTCTATTCTGAGGTGGCCTTGAGCACTAGTCATGAGCTTATCATGCCCAGGAAACAAATAGGGAACCATGCACACCAACAGCTCCCCCTCCCCTCTTTCAGGCACCGTTATTGTTTGTCACATGTTTATATTTTGCTTTTATTGCTGTAACTCACCCTGAGATCTTTGGGTATGGGAGGTGGATAAAAATGCAAGCAAGCAAACAAATAAATAGTATGCTGGGGCCTGCACCTCTGGACGCCAAGTGTCTGGGAGCAGTGCTTCGGCATATCACAGTAGCAGTGCTACCTAAGTAGATAAGTGGCCACGTATGCTGAAGTGGGCAGGAGGTGGCATGAACCAGCAGGTGGGCACAGATCGAAAGGAGGAAAAAGAAGAAGAAAAGCTGGCTTTTCTACCCCGCTTTTCTCATCCATTCGAGGGGACTCCAAGTGGTGGACAAAGGTTTCTATTCTTCTCCCCACAACAGAACACCCTGTGAGGTAGATGGGGCTGTGAGAGCTCAGAAGAAAGCTGTGACTAGCCCAAGGTCATCCAGCTGGCTTTATGGAGGAGTGCGGAATCGAACCCGGTATTCCGAGATAAGAGTCCATCTCCCTAAACACTAGACCAAACTGGCATAACAGGAAGGCAGCAACAGGAAGGGAGAAGGGGGTGCTGAAGAACTGAATCCATTGAGGTTTGTGAACTGGCTGGAAAGATGATGAGGCTTGGCTCATCAATGCACACTGATCCTGGCAGATCTGGTCTGTGGACACCCTTACTTTATACTTGAACAGTATCCACTATTTTGATGCCCACCAGGAAGAAGTCGTTGACTGGATCATAAAATATTCATTTAGATATTATTTGTCAGATATTCTGGAAAATATATTGGGATAGGGATCTCTTGCCTGTGTGCTAATTTAGGATATGGTGGGCTTTGGCTGGGGCCTGTCAACAGTCTGCATTAACATGAGGACAATAGACTCCTATCCTGGGATATATTGAAGAAGAATAACGCCAAGTGCAGAAAGGTCCCATTTGTGAAAGGCTCCAGACTGGCCTTCCATCTTCTACCATAACTTACTTTCTGGCAAAAATTTCTTTGATCCCAGGAACTGGGTAATAACGTGTCAATGTGTTTACTGGTGGTGACTATCTTATGAGACAGAGAACATATTCTATACGAAAAAAATCTCCAGCACCAAATACCTGGGATCCATTGCTTTAAAATATTGCAGGTAGCAAGGGTTCAACAAAACTCTTGATGTGTTCAGAATTCATGGTCATCCAAAACCCTTCTGTTCATTTACATCAGCAGAGATGTAGTTAGAATGAAGGGCTGAATAAAAGTTTGGAACATTTTTAATGCTTTGCTTTCTTTTAGCCTCTTTAAAAACAAAGATAATGCTTGCAAAATAGCTCTTAACTTTGTAGATAGTAACGGGCCTGATAATGACAGACAAGCTTAGCACTTACTCCTTGTTCTCTTCTGATATGTTCCCTTTGGATTTTTGTATTGACTGTAATATCTGGACCCCTTCCAAGAGCTAAAAGAAAATGAGGTCTGCTAAGGTTAGCCAAGTGACGCTTTCCTTTTTTCCCCCAGTTTGGCTCATTAAGACCCATTATATAGCAATGCTTCTTATGTATTATTAATCAGAGTGTATTAATGTTGCTTTGCATAAAAACCAACTCCTTGGTGGCAAAAGGATTTATTTTGGAAATGCCAACAACCAAGGTATTGGGGGGTTGGGGAGGTTACTACTTTCTTAAACCCAAAGTCACGTGGCAACTGTGAAGGGGAAAGGTTATTGCCTTGTTGGTTTTCTTCCTTGAGATGGAAAACTGTGAAAGCAGAACTGATGTCGATATTAATTTTCTAGAGCCAGTTTTGCCATTAGGTAGAAACTCTCAGGCATCTAGTGGGATTTCCCACTTCTCTGGCAGGTCTTAGATACGATGTACCATGGTTTGGGAAAGTGGAGCACTATTGTTCTGTTTTACCTCAGACAGCCACATTCCTTGGGTTTGGTTATTGGTGAATTTCATGGCGACACTGTTTTGGTCCATAAATATGCCAGCAGTGAAGTCATGATAATTATTATTTCTCTAAAACTTTCATAGATTTCTAGTTTCCTGCAATGTGGCCGGTAGAATAATTTTGTGCAGTTATGAGGATTTTTCTTTTTTGAGCCCCAGATGATTTATATAGGCAGATGTGGAGGAGTTGCCTTTGGTAACCTCATCTGTAGACTAGCAGTTGCCAAGAACTTGTCTGCATGGCTGGATTAAAAGAAACAGTCCACACTCACACACACACAAAAACAACAACAACACCCTTCATTGTGTGGAGGATCAAAATGCAGTTTGTGGAGATCAAAGGAAAGCTTCCATTCAGAATTTGCCCTGTTGCCCTTTTGGTTCTAGTCCTCAGGGCATTGCTGAATAGTACTGATGTTCATTGACTTAGCTTCGTTTCCTTCTTGGAAGCTGACTGGCCACTCTCAGTGGCTCTCTGGTCAAACAGAATAGGTATCCTTGGGTGTTTTTCCACTGTAGCCCTTAGATCCGGATCTAAGAAGATCTGGATCTAAGGAATAGGTACATTCCTTAATCCGGATCTAGTAGATCTGGATTAAGGGAAGCACCCAATGTGGTTCCACGGGAGGTGTAGCACCCCTGCTGTGGAAACAGCTTTGCACCCATGTGGGGAATCCAGATAGACCCACAAGGGGTCGGTCCATTACCCCAGGTGTTTTGGGGGGCAGGGGGGGGGCAGTCTTCGAATTCACTTTGAAGTCACTTTGAAGTCACTTCGGAGTCACTTCGAAGTCTGTGCAAAATAGCTCCGGAGTGCCTTTGAAGTCTGTGCTGATCTTTGGAGTGAACTTCGAAATGACTTCGGAGTCACTTCGGAGTCACTTCGAAGTTCACTCCAAAGATCAGCACAGACTTCAGAGGCACTCTGGAGCTATTTTGCACAGACTTCGAAATGACTAGGTTTAGGGGGGGGGGCAATGGGTGCATCCCCTCCCCCTAGCCTCCTTTGGACCCCATTGCCTGTTTCCAGTGGAAACAGGCTCCCTTTAATCTGGATTTTCTGGCAGAAGACCCCATTGTAGAACCCATTAATGGGGTCTACAGAAAATCCTGATTAAATGCCAAAATGTACCCATTAGATCCAGATTTCCCCCACAGCAGTGGAAACAATTGGGTCCCAAATGGGTGCTGTGGTGGAAATGGGATGATCCGGCTCACACCCAAATGGGTCCTAAATGGGTGCAAAAATGGGTGCAAAAATGGGTACTTTTTGACAGTGGAAAAACACCCCTTGTACACACCAACACACACTGTGCTTCCATGATTATTTTCTTGAGAATTTTCTCCATAGCTTACAAAAAAGGACCCAAACCACAACTAATAAATGAGCAGCACCCACCATATCCCTAAGCTCTGCACTTGAGTCTGAGCTCACATTTGGCTAAAGTGTGTATAATCCATTATGTTCTGCTAGGTACATTTTCATGTCAGTTTGCATAGGTCTGCAGCTTCCATAGTGTCTGACCTTTCATTAGCTCTAGCTATTCTGACTCCTGGAATCCCTTTCTTTTAACTGCCTTGCCCCCCATCCCACTAGTGCCAGTGGGTACCAGCCACCGCTGACCAAAACTTTTGTAGACCATGGAAGAATGCAAATTATTGGCAATAATCTTCTGGATCTGTCATAGGTTCATCGGGGCAAATACTGTTAGCAAGTTGGTGGTAGTGGTGGGAAACCGCTGTACAACAAATAAAGATAAGATAGTAAATGGGATGACATGTAAGTTATTAAAAGGCATTTCCATCATAAGCATTCACTCACATCATACTCCAGATCTATCCTGGGGAATCCAAGATTCCTGGGGAATCTTTCAACAGGGTCAGATAAAGAGCTTTGAGGGTGACTTTACAGGACTGCGTGCAATGGGGACCGTGTGTGGCTACAAAATAGAGCCCCTTTCAGAAAGCAGACTTGCCTGCCATAGTGAAAGTGGTGGAAGAACTTGAGGAAGCCATCAGGAATGTGAGTATTGTAACTACTGCAAACATCTGGTTTTGAAGACCAGCTTGATAAAAGAAGGGTTTTTTTGGCATGAGGAATAGAAAAAGGGAGGGGTGTGAGTAGTTTTCTGTCAGCCAATCATTATACAAAGTCAAAGAGACAGATTTTGGAAGGGGGAGAACAGAGATCTGAATCAATACAAATAATTAGTTTCAGAAAACTAACAGGATAATTTGAGGGATTGATGAAACCATCTGAGAGTTGTGTGCCCAGTTGGGTTGAATCTATGAATAAGTTTGTTCCTGGGTACTCACCTTGCCATTGCTTTCCAATGTGTTTGTGAACGAAGTTTCTAGAGGTCTTTCAGAAATGGAATATGAGGAACAGACACCTTATCAGGACAACGTGTGGTTGGTCTCTAAGAGGTAGCTCTATTCACAGCTCCAAATCTCTTAACCTGGCGATGTTTGGAACGCAGCAAATTGTCCTTCTCTCAACAGTGCCAGACCGACAGTGGTATAATTTACATTCTCAAATGTAACTTGAAACGGTGTTAATTTAATGCAGGTGTAACTTACACCCATGCAGAGAATCCAAAAGAGAGAGAGCAGGGAGTAAAGTTAGATGGAGGGATGAAATTTGCTGTATTATCAACACCATCCATTTTCTGGCCCTGCTTATAAACCTCAGTGTTAGTTAATTTGCCTTTTTGATGTAAGCTAAGTAAAATCCCAAAGGGAATAATGAACGGGGAAGGAAAATGTATTTACTATGCCCACTTTTGGCTTGGTCAAGCTCTAAGGTCATTCGGAGGCTGCATCCAGATGTTGGGTACTTATTTCATTATACTGTATTTGGATATTCCAGAATACAGCATGGAAGGGGTCTTCTGGAATATCCATGATTTATTCCAGAATATCCAAATATAGTGGAATAAGTTAGCAGGCATCAAGGTGCAATTTTTGGCATTCGATTCGAATAGAATATTCAAATATCCAAATGTCTGGACAGTCAAACCCATACAAATACATTTGTATCTATTCGTTCAAATATTCAATATGTATCCAATGATACAAATCTTGTATGCATCTGTACGCATTCCATTTTTTCCCATATGCATCCCGTGTTCATCCTGTACATATCGTATGGATGCGTACGGATACACACAAGATGTGCACAGATACATATGTGATGCATACGTATCCGTACACATATGAATGTCTGAATTATTCGTACGAATAACTCAAAATATTCATATTTGTACAAATACTAAAAAAACTAATGTCTGGATGTTTGATTTGTATGAATTCATCTGAATTTGTAAAAATAACAAATAATACAAATATTTGTGCACACCCCTAGTAACTCTTGCTTGACTGTTCCACTATGCAGTTTTCTTGGCAGAGATACAGAGGTTATTTGCCATTGCCTACTTATGGGGAGACACTGAGACTGAACCAGCAACCCCCTGTTTTTCAGCAGTTTCCTCTACCACTGAGCTATAAATTACACAGTGTACAGTGCAGCCTTTTATACATCTGCTCAAAGCCCAGATGAACCTCATTCAGTTCAACAAGACTATATTCCCCCCCTTGGGAAGTGTGTACAAATCTCTCTTTAAAGGACCCTGTAATATTTGCATGCATTTCTCAGATCTTTTAATGGAATTTTGGTTAGAGATTGTGTTTTAAATAATGACCTTGTTTCTCCTTCTTATTGCTATTGGTATTTAGTAGGCAAACTATTTTCGAACTTCTTAGAAAATTATATGCCTTGTCAAACCCTATATGAACTTCATACCAACCTCTGCTCAGATTGATAGTTATGAAATTGAAAAGGTGCTTTCCATCTATTCCTTGTTCAAATAAAAGGAGTTTAAATAACGTGAAACATGTCAAAGTTATGTTATCAGTTGCGCCAACTTACATAGCAGGAAAAGTATTCTAAGCATTCCAAGGCTTTAACTGGAATGTTTTCATAACTGGACTTTTCTAATCGCCTTGGACTTTCAGGCAGATGTTTGTGACTTCAAATCAGTTTCTTTCAAAAAGAAATTCACTGGGCTTATTATAATATTTGCAATATGTCCCTTTTTGATCCCAATATTGTGACATAACTCAGACGTCTTCATTCTTTTGCATGCTGTTTCTCCAGCATCAATGACAGATGGTGTGTTTCTGACCTTGAATCAGGAGGTTGCATTTTGGCCTCACTCTGTGTAACACAGTGCTTGAAACCAGCATGGACGGACTGGCAGGTCGTGGATCAGGGAAATAAGATGGAGGAGGGATGGCTAGAGGGAAGCATAAGCGGTAGTCACAGAAGTAGCAGGACAGATGACAACCTTGAAAATAAAGTACTGAAAGGGGAGAGATAACATGGGAGACTGATCCCCTGCCATTATCCCTTGCTAGCTAGAAAGCACTGGTTAGGAATGCATGGTTCCAGGCATCTGGGCGCCACCTCTGTGTATGTATGGATACCTATTTTGGCACATGTGTTGGGCAGAGCAATCATGATGATGCCTATTTAGAAGGTAAGTAGGCAATCTAAAAAGCGCTATTTCTGGAAAATTGGGAACAGTGCTGGGTCTTCCAGATATTGTTTTAAGGGCATTTTCAGGGGGCAAAATGCCTCAGAAACATGAGGGAACTTCACCAGAGCAGCACCACAATGGCACTATATTCTCCTCATCTAGATGCAGCCAGAGCTACAGAAGCACCAGGGGAAAAGATAAGATGGTATCTTACCCATTTAAGGGGACTCAAAGTGGCTAACAAAGCTTTCTATTATTCTCCCCAGAACAGGCTCCCTGGCTGCATCTGCACGGCATGCCTTAATTCGGTTTAACGAAACCGAAATAATTGAACCGGAACAAAACTGTCTCCACAGCTTTCAACTTGATCCGTGTCCGCGGGATCCCAACGTCATCCCGCCGGCAATCTTATCTCGGATTCAATCCTCGGAGGCCCCACTGGCAAGTCCTCCCTGCCCATTGCCAGTCATGATGGTGCCCACCCCCTCTCTCTGACTGGTGTTCCCTCAGAGATCAGACCTCTCCCCCGGCTGCTGGGGATGGTTGAAAGGGGTGGGGAACGAGGTGAAAAATGAACAAGATTTATCGAAAGGGAAATTTAGCAAGAGATGTGGGGGCGGGATGTAGCAAAAGTGTGTGATTTTATAGCTGTCATGAAAGCCTGCCTGCTCCCACTCTCCCTTCCCTGTGCCTCTGGATGCCCCTTTCTCACCCCCGCTTCCTTCTCGCCAAGAGGCTGAGCTGGAGGGGACCGAGGGGCTTTTCGTTCACCTCACGCATTTCCCAGGGCACGCAGCAGCAGCAGCAACTCAAACAGCCACAGCCTCCAGGGCTTTCCTTTCTCTTTTTTACAAGTCAGCACTTTCAAAGAGCTAGAATTGCACAAAACTGCAACATTGTTATTAAGGTGTGAAGTGCCTATAGCACTACAGTGTAGCTTTAATGACTGGAGTTTTATAGTGGCTGTTTGAGGGTGGATTTTTTCAATGAAATCACTATCTTTGGAAGCAAACTATTGGGGGAGGGAAACCCTAAACATGACGTCCCCAGAATATGGACAGCCATTGGATACACTGCGATTGGGGGAGGGACACCCTGAACACGGAATCTCATCCCTTAACATGGTACTGTCCACAAAGTAAAAAATGAAACACGTAGCGACCGCACGATTCGGAGTGAGACCTGTTGAAATCAGGTTTGAGATTCAAAATGGTTTGGCGTGCTTTAACACAGAAAAATTGTGTTAAGCCGAACTGCCGTCTGGCCAAGGAGAACTCAAAATGTTTTGAATTCGAGATAAGGTTGCTGTGAAGACGGGGCCCCTGTGAGGTAGGTGGGGCTGTGAGAGCTCAGAAGAGAGCTGTGAGTAGCCCAAGGTCACCCAGTTGGCTTCATGGAGGAGTGAGGAACCAAATCCAGTATTCCCAGATGAGAGTCCAGCTCCCTAAGCACTAGACCAAACTAAAGTGTCCAAAGCCTGTCCGGACTAATGGCTGGCATTTGTCTGAAGCATGCAATTTGCTGATGGGCTATCGAACAAAGCTGGTTTTGAAATGAGGGCTGGTATCCAAGCACCATCTAACACATGTTCTGAAGCTGCAGTTTTGATTGTTACTGATAGGTCCATTTTAATTTTGTTCCATTTTGGTTTATGTGCCAAAAGCGTCTGCCGGTACTTCTAAAAGAGAAAGTTGTATGTGAATAATAGGAAGGGCCTGGCTTCCCATGCAATGAGTCTAGCCAGATGGTGAACTGCACTAATGGGTCATATTTGTAATAGTCCAGGCAGTGAATTAATAATTGTTAGCTTAGTCCAAAGAGAATACTATTGAATGTGTTTCCTTAAGGTATCTGGTCCCCATCATTTTAATTGCTTTGCACCAATGAGGTTGTTCACAACGTTTCAAGATGATCTCTCCAGGGTGTACATGTGTTAGAGAGTTAACATTGTGATATACAAGGACTAAGAAAACAGATTTTTTTAAAAAAACATGTAAAGTGTGAAGTTAATGTTCTCTTTAGAAAACAAAACACAGAATCAAAAGCATAAAGGTTGCTTTTCACTGGATTTAGCTGAGATGAACTCAAGGAGATTTGCAGTTTATTACAGAAACTATGTTTAGCAGATGATTGAGCATAGCAGCTTCTACACTTTTTCTTTGTCGGTAATGGGTGGGAATGAACGAAGAGTTTTAAATAGTCCAGCAGTGCTATTATTGTCAGTTTCTTGACTTCCGTCTGGCCACTTCTTGAAAGCAAGACATCACCATTTCCATCGCAAATCCTATAAGCTGTATCTATAAATGGGGTTGAAACCAGACTATATGTTTTGTTGTGGAAGAAGGAGAAGATTAAGGAGGCCTTAACACAATTGCCTCTTATCAGTGCAAGATACAGAACCCCACCCAAACTATATAAATTACAGGAGAGTGGGGAAGGAAAATAAGCAGTAAAGAAAACAGAATCCATGAAACTATGTAATAAGTTTGATTTAAAGGAAAGCTCTGCTTTAAATCAAAGGCACAATAAATTAGGGTTCCTTTACTCAAACCTAATTAGTTGAGGTTTCCTAAAAAGCCATCCTGCTATTTTGTAAAGAAAATCAACCCCCCCAACACCTCACCCCTCCCCCAAGGTTCATATTTACCTCTATAGAAGAGTTCTAAACAGAGAAGGCAGTCAATAATAGTGTCTTGGAAAAATCTAGAGCTGCATTCACACTCAGGTTTTTCCCCAGTACACTTTTGAAGTGAGAGAACAGGTCAGTAAAGTAACCAGGCATTTTTCTAACACATTATGGCTGCATCCCCAAAAGACTTATTTGCCTCTCTACTGTCACTCTACTGTCACTCTGTTGAAGTGGACTTTAAAAGAGCCATGCAAATCAGGAATGAGCGTCCACATGAGGCTCAGCAAAATTCGTGTTTTAACGCACCTTCCGTCCCCATGGGAACCGTGTTTTCTTTGCACGCATCTTTTACTCCACGCCCCTGCTCTTGTTGATAGGGTGCCAGCAGGAATGGGGAGGGACTGCGCTCGGTGCGGCCACAACCAGGAAGACAATCCCTGACAAGTCCAAAGGAAAAATAGCCATTAGTTCTCTGTTCGTCTCCCAGATCGCCCACCCTCCCGAAATGGCTTCTCATGCTGGCAAACATTCACTCTCACCAGTTTCCCCTGTTATTGCTGTCAAAATCCACCCTGTCCAGCGCACGATCACTCATTCACTCACCACTTTCCCTGTTATTGCTGTCAAAATCCACCCCTAGCAATAATCCACCCATTTCACACCTTACAGCGATTGCAACAATGTTGCAATTCTGCGTGATTCTGGCTCTTTAGTTCTGAGCTTTAGAAAGGGAAGCTGCTTGTGTTACTGCTGTGTGTGCAGGCAGCAGTCCCCGCCCCTTTTGCCACTGAGCATCCCCAAGGTAAATGCTGCAAGGAAAACTTGCAACTTCCAAAAAGAGCGCTGAAAGTCTTATTTAAAGGGCACTTTTTTTGTTGCGCATTTTTCTCGTTTTGTAGCTCTGGAAGTTCGTTAAAAACCCTGGCATGGGGACGCTCAGAGGCAAAAGAAGAGTTTTAGCAGACTTTAAATTGCTTGGGGACAGGGCCTATGTAACCCAAATGTGGATTTTCTGGGTTAGATAATGCCAAAAGTGAACAGTTTATCACTTTACTGATTTGTTCTCTCACTCTGAAAGTGGACTAAAACTGGATTAAACCTTAGGTGTGAATGCAGCCTGGGTGTAATAGAGGCAAAAGTGGAGTGTAGAGGCTCAAAATTCTGTATCTGAAGTCACACCTTTTATACTCTAAACTCTATTGTAAGAATACATGTTCTCACTGGTACTACATATAGTAAACCATTAAGTATCTGCTCCATTGACTCCAGAAGAACCCAATAAAAGGAATTCATTAAATCGATATATCCAGGTATGTTTATATTGGCATCAATCATGTGAACATTAATAACATAAATTCTTCCTGCCAAAATTTGATAAGCTTTTGTTCAAACGGTTGATTTTGGAGACATGGACTGGAGGTACCAGATCTTCAGGAGGGGAGGTAAAGGGTCAGCTCATGTGTTTCAGGTTTACTTTGTGTAGGGAATTAATTTTGCTCTGGGTCAAAGCCAATAGTTTTACAATGGCTCCTTATGCCTACCAGCTCCCACTGTTAAACAGTAGTTGTAAATTCTGGAGCATTTCTGTAACATTAATATTTATAGGCTAGCATCCCTAAAGGTGTTTTCACATGAACAAGAAAAAAAGAACAAAAAAACAAAACAAAAAACACCTGCTCTGAACTACCTTAGGGATTGGTCAGGACGTGGGATCTTTAACAGGCCAGCCTGCCCTTTCCCCTTCTTCTCATGAGCATTCTAGGCTAGAAAAGGTGAATTAGAGATGGGATGAAAATACAAGAGCCACACATCACCATCTCTTGTGGTTTTAAAACTATCATTTTCCTGGCGCTATATTTGGATTGCCAGACATATGTGGAGTGATCCCAATGTTATCCAGGGATAGTTCACACACACAAAAACCCTGCAATACAAGCCTGATAGAAAATCCAGCTCTGGTGCTGGATTGCTTGCCTTGTTTGTCATTTCCTTGTGGAATCACTACTCTTGCAAAAGTACCCGGATGTAGGAAGCGTGCGAAAAAACCAAAGGAAACAGACGGGTGCTTCCTACTAGCAATGCGCAAGAATATTCGAAACATTCAAAATTTGATTCAATTCATTCAAATTTGCACATTCAGTTTCAAATTGAATGTCTATACATTCGTTTTTTTAACAGTTGAATGAATTTGAATGTTTCAAAACATTCATATGAATTATTTGGACATTCGTATATGTATGGATATTTGTTTATTTATTTATTTATTTATTTATTTATTTATTTATTTATTTATTTATTTATTTATTTATTTATTTATTTATTTATTTATTTATTTACATTTCAATCCCGCCCCATACCCGAAGGTCTCTAGGCGGGTAACAACCTTAAAACAGATTAAGACAAAGTATACATTAAAAGACTTTTAAAAAGAATTCAACAAATATAAAACGATACACAGTATGTTTAAAATAATGGTGTCTGTACTGGGGGAAACATAAGGATATGAACACATTACATACGTATTTGTAGGTATCTTACTTGTACCTGTACGTATTTGTATGGATACGTCTGGGACAAAAACGGGATGCGTATGGATGAATATGGGTGCATACAGATATGCATGGACACATACTAATGTTGCCGACATTCACATCTTCATCAAACATTTGTATGAATAGATACAAATATATTCAAATCGGTTCTAATTTGAATACATTCATTTTTCCTCTATTTGTTCAAATTCAGACTTTTGAATATTCTATTCGAATAGAATCTAAAAATTTCATTCGTGCACAACCCTACTTCCTACATCTGAGTAGCTAGAACAGCAGTTCCACAAGGAAGTGACAGGGAGCTGGATAAGAGCCAAGGTTTGCTTGCTCAGGATTGTTTGCTGCTGTTTGGCAGCGACACCAAGAGGCAATGGCAGAAACAAAACAAGGTCCTTCAATTTCCTCTCCCCATCTGGAAGCACCCTGAGGTGCTTTTGAAACACTTTTTTCAGCCACATGTGAATGCAGCCTAAGCTGCCTTGGCCTGCTTTTTGAATGAAAGCATCTGTAACCTATGTTTTATGACTATAACACTAATATTTGACGTGCTCCATTACCAGCATTTTTTTTAAAGTTTTCAATCCAGCATTATTTTATATCTCATAGGTCCCATTCCCACTGGGGTTTTATTGAGTTTCGAAAACAATTTGAAAATTCTTTGGCCCCATTACAGATTGGCTTCCCACACTTTCCGAGGAATAAATTGCCCCCAAATACATTTTAAACCCCCTAAAAAAAAATAAAAAAAATCAGCTTTCACTCCCATTTTTGCTGCTAACATGATTTATCTTTTTTGCTTTGGGAACAGTACCACAGTATTGGGGGGAGTTCGTGTCTTTAGGGTTGCCCCCCCCCCCCCGATAGCCTTTTGTCCAATGTCTATCGCTGTTGTGGGTGCGTCATTAAATGGGTCAGGTTTCACTCTTGGTAGGGCAGCCCCTTGCCATCCCTCCCATGAAGCACAGAGAACTTGGATTACAAGAAGAAGAAGAAGAAGAAGAAGAAGAAGAAGAAGAAGAAGAAGAAGAAGAAGAAGAAGAAGAAGAAGCCAACCCACAACTGCCTGAGAACGACACACAGCCTTCAGAATGCAATTGAGAAAATACACAGCTTTCTCATGTCTGTGGGGAGCCGCTCTGCTTGCTTCCAAAAATAGCACCACATTATGCATGGCTGGTGGATGGTGGGCGAGAAGTGAGGAGGAGCTGGGAGAGTATGAGGGGAAAGATGGTTTGTCTGGCTCCTTTTTTACCTGTGTGAACCAACCTCCCACCCCCACCCCCCACACACTTGGGAACTAGCCTTTGCAAAGACATCCAGGATCCATTTAGATGTCAGAAGTGGATGGAGATGAGAGAAAAATCATCCCCTAAGCCTAGATATTGCCCATGTTTTGTGCCCAGTGTGTGTGTGGGCTTGTTACAGTTGATAAATTTCTCTCTTGCCTACCACCAGGCAGAAAGCACAGGCTCCATCTAGGCTTAGGGAGGTGATTTTGCGCAAAACTGGAGCATCGTGGATTCTATTGCTGTAGTCCTGGGGGATCGTTAGTCTGAAATTACACAGCTGCGCAAAAGAGGCTGGGTACGCAATCGAAGGACGGGGCTGGAATTCACCACCCTCAGCCATGTCATGATGTTAACTGTGGGACCAAACCCAATCAAAGAGAGGAGTGTGGACCCGGACTGGCCATGGGAACCTCTCTCTCTGATTGGGAATCCTGACTGGCAAAGGGCAGGGAGCAAAAGATGCTGATTCCCCAATGCATTTTATGTAGCATTTTCAGTGGGTATGCCAACATTCGGATTCTATAGTTTTTTATACGTTTTCAGTGGGATTGGGCAGAATGCGCATTCGCCTCGAATTTAGATTAATTTCCTTTTTTAAAAGTCAGGTGGGAATGCAGCCATATACTAGATATCCAAACAACTAAAAGCTGTTAGATCAAACCAAGGCTGCATATGAAGCCCATCCTTCCATTAACCCTGAGCTGTGACCTACTGGAATTCACTAGCCCCCCTGAATGCCTAACGTCAAGGAAAAAGAAGGACAGAATAAAACAGACAAGGACAGAAAAATACACAAAAGAACACTGAGCATGAAACCAATTTTGTTCTTATTTAGCAGCTTTTTTAAAAGCGAAATTGGCAGTGTTCAGGAGTTAAGTAGACCCACATATGAGCCCAGGACAGTAAACAGTTATTCTCCTCCCTCAGAAGTCAAATGACTGCTGCGCAAAAGAAAAACTAGGAGGACCAAAGATCGATAAACTAGAGGATAACAAGAAACAATGTTGTAACTCGTGGATATAAAGCAGAGCCCTCTGTTAAGCCCATGCACAAACACGCAGCCATGCCCCACTGCTGTTTTCAAACAAACAACACATTTTACATAAAGCAGCTTATTTGCTCACTCCTTCTGGGGACATGGTGGTGGGCTGTTTTGATTTGACGAAAGGTCCAAAATCATGATGGAAGTATTGTGTTTAAAGTTAATCGGCTTAATAAAAGCCAGGGCTCTGCTATTTTGGACTCGAAATGAGCCAGTGATGCAAAATGACAAGAAAATGCCTGTTTGCCTTTAAACACAAAGGATTCTCAGACGCATGGATGGCAGCAACACAAACAGGTTGCACAACCAAATTCTCTTTCATATTTTTATTCCAACTAACAAAGCACGGTTGGACAGCCTGAAGGGGTTGTGCCTAGAGAGGGCCTAGTACGAAGTGGCTGCATGTCAAAATGCACAAGGTGTGTGATAGCGATGCAAAAGTCTACCCTTCCCCAGAACCTGGAGATGGGATTCACCCTCAGAAGCACTCCTTTTGCAAGGTAGGAAAAGCCACTTTGCAAAAGACACTGTAGACCTAGTTGACTCCTGGTGACTTGCCTGCCCAAGCCCATGGTGTGATGTTCCAAACATGACCTACTTCTGGGCCTCTTTGAAAATTTTGGCAGGATCCACACAGCCAGCAGCCCCCAGGGAATGCCTCATTTTGTTGTGGACATATCTACTGAGACACAGTGACTCCTATGGAAATGCCCCACTTGTATGGATCTTGCCATAACCTGCTTCTTGTAAGCACATCCATCTGCAGCCCCCCAGTTATGACAGTAGGGAAGAAAAATGTAGGGTTCTTGCACTTACCCAACTGGTGGGAAGTTTTCAGGTATGCTGAAAAGGTTAGTTATTTCCAGCTGAGGCATTTCCGCACTGGATCGCGTTCCAGACGGAACGCGTTCAGGCGGAAAGCTTAAGCCAGCTTCGGGCGCTTTCCCCGTTCACACACAGACGCGCCAGAACGCGTGTAAACGCGTTCCGGAGCGTCTGGGTGCGAATGCTCAAAGCGCCCGAAGCTGCCTTAGCCGGCAAATGCCGGCAAGCGGCGCGCCGGCAGCCGCGGAGGCAGATCGACAATCAGCTGTTTGAGAAACAGCTGATTGTCAAAGCCGCGCGGTGTCGGAGGCGCGCCGGCAGCCGTTCGGGAGACAGAAGAAGCGCGAACGCTTCTTCTCCCGAACGGCTGCCGGCGGCTCGTCCGCGTTGGAACGCGTGTAGAGCACTTCGAAGTGCTCTACATTTTGAACGCGGAAAAGACAGCTGCGGACACGTCGGAACGCAAGCCGCGCGCGGCCAATGCGTATGACGTGTCCTCAGCTGTCTTTTCCGCGTTCCGTTCGGCCCCGTGCGAAAACGCCTCTGGATAAGGCATGATGCATTGCACCTGAACATGGTCAACGATTACTAGGAACGATAAAGCTGGAAATTAGACTGTTTGCCAGCCGTCCAAATCAGGGATGTGTAATGACACACTAATATCTTTGGTGCTTGTTTGACATGCTTATCACTACTCTTCTGGGTTGCCAAATATCTCCTCCCAGAAAACATCATGATAGAGAGAGAGGTAAGAGACAGTGATAAATGTAAGAACAGAGCTCCTGCAAGGCAATTCAGAATGCTGTCCTTTTTGAGATTTCCTTTTGCAACTTACGTTTTGTGCTTATGTTACTAAAGTGTCTATCATTCTGATTGATCTGTCACTTGGAACAGGAATATCTGTGCTCGGTTCCACACCTTCCTGTGACACACTTAGTTTTTATGTTTTAAGTTTACACATAAACCGTTTCAAGATCAGAAGCTATAGTGGTAGAGCGATTGCTTCAAATAAGAAAGCCCCAGGCTTGATTTCCAATAGCTCTCCAGAAAAAAGAGATTTGCAAGTCATATTTGCATTGTTGCAAAGGAGTAAAAAATGTGTTTTCTCTTTCCTAATAGAAATGGTTTGGTTGCTCGGATGATAAATGGATGGATGAATAAAATTACTTACGTAAATGATTTTGTGAAAAGAGCAAATAAGTCACTAGTGCCCAAATAAGTCACATGAGATCATAATAATATTCTTTCTCATTTCAGACATTTCTACATCTGTGTCAGGGAAAGGAAATCTACAGCCCCAATATATTGTTGAACACAAAATGCCAACCATGGTAGTACAATGAGAATTTTAGTACAAAATCGTTTAGAGAGCAATTTATTCTGCACCAGTGATTTATGCAATCTTTCATCATTGGTTGTAACTGGTGCCTAAATACCTAAACATGTTAATGCAAGGGTAGGAGGAATGGAAAGTTGCCTAGCAAGATGGCAGTTTCTTCCAAGTACTGATAGCAGCAATTCTTGCTAGAAAAACATAATAATAAATCATGGCCAATTCCTGATTGACTGCATGGGCATCTCCATAAGCACCTCCAGGCAGTTTTCTTGGCAGAGATAAAGAAGTGGTGTGTCCTTGCCTACTTCTGGGGAGAGGCTGGGGATCAAACCTGTGACATGACCCTCTGCTTTGCATACCATTAAGCTACAGCCACTCTCAAATTTAGTTAGAAATGCTAAATGACTTGGGCCACAAATATCTGAAGGAATGTTTACTCCCATATCAATCTGCCCGTGCCTTAAGATCTGGATGGGAGGCCCTCCTGGATGTCCCACCACCTTCAGCAGCAAAAGGGGTGGGCACCCAGGTGAAGGCCTTCTCATTGATGGCCCCTAGGGTATGGAATAGTCTCCACCTGGAAGTGTGCCTATCACCTCCATTGTATACGTTTAGGAAAGCAGTGAAGCCGCGTCTCTTTGCCCTGGCCTTCAGTTAAATGGGGATATATTTGTCTCTTCCCACTGGCAGATGCTGTTATTGTTTTAATGATGTTTAATGATGTTTGATTTTAGATGTTGTTACCCACCCAGAGACCTCAGAGTATAGGGCAGGATAAAAACGTAAATAAATAAATATGGGGCAAGAAAGAGTGTTATATAAATTCAGTATTATAACAACCTATTCTTTTTCTGATTTTTGACTCCCCCCCCTCCCCACATCTTCAAGTTTAGATTCTAGGGCCCTTTCTGCAGTAATGCCTTGATCTAGATCAGAGGGCCTCTGATCCAGATCCAGGGCCTCCACATCCACAAGTTAATCTGGATTGTGGAGGCCTGGCCTGTTAGTCTGAATCCATCTACACGGGAGGGCAGACCTAGATCTAGAGCAAGAGGCCCTTGATCTGGAATCTATATTAGGCCCATTTATGGGGTCTACAAACTGGTCCCAGAACCTTAATCTTGATCACAGAAGCATGCACATGGCACACCTTTATGATCTGGAAGCATACGAAGCGTTTTTCAGCGCAGAGTGCCATTGCCCTGGGAGAATTAATCTGGATTAGCGCTGTCCATGCAGTTGGCTCTCATAAGGCCCTCTCACCTGTGACCTGGATCAGTAGATCTGGTGAATCTGGATCTACCAATCCAGATCATCAGCACGCTCAGTGCAGAGAGGATCTATCTTTATTTCTATTTATACATCCATAACCTGAAAAATATTAAAGTGATTTTTCCCAATGAGAACGGAACCTTGTGTTTGCTTTTTATAGCTTGGTCAGACAGGGTTTCCCTCTTTTGTTTTTTAGGTGCTGCTTTAAGTACTTGGAATCTGTTCAGCATCACATTTGCTCTTAGATCTAAAGCCAGTGACAGCAGCAGACACGAAGGGTTCAGTAGTTGCAGGGAGAGAAGGCGGCATGAGGTTCCTCTTGCTACAGAAAACAACAGCTCTGTTCTCAAATATAATATGCTCCGGTCTAAATCTCTTGGAGAATTTTGCTAGGTGAAATGCTTATAAGACTAGCTGAAAGGGGGAAAGGAGTTTTCTAACAGGGAAAGAACAGGCTAAGATCATGATTTACATTTATTTGAAATATGCTCAGAATTTAATTTTTCCTCTCGTCTTCAACGTAAAGGAATCAAGGCAGTTCAGCTGGGAAATCAACTCATTTCCTGACGCCCTGGTACTAAGCCTGTTACGCAGAAGCAAGACCCATTATTTCAACACTTACTTCCTCAGAATATCCATGTGAACGGAAAACAACTTATAGAAACAAGCACTTCTGCATGATCAGAGTGTCATTCAAAAGCTGACGGGATACAGACAGGCATATTTTTTTTAAACAGTAGAGCACCTTTCTAGTACCAGCTCAAACCTGCCAGAAAACACTTCAGAAAAGCCTGTTTCATAGGGGTACGATTGGTATTATATATAAAGTACTTCTTCAGATTGAAACGGAACATGAACAGGTCAAAGAATGCATGGTCACAAGAGGAAGAAACTTTGGGTATAATATTCAGATGGAACAATGGGAGAAACCGTGGGCAAAAGATATGAAATTTACCAATTGTATGTTATTAAAAGAAAATATGTATAAGATGATGTACAGGTGGTATTTAACGCTGCATAAATTGGGGGAAATTTACCAGAATATGTTGGCTAAATGTTGGAAGTGTAAAAAAAAGAAGGAAACGTATTATCATATGCGGTGGACGTGTGCAAAAGCAAAAAATAAAGGATACAAATATATAATGTGATGAAACAAATTTTAAAAAGATATTTTATATTCAAGCCAGAATTGTTTTTGTAGGGAATTGTAGATAACACCTTGGATAATAGCCGGAAAATACTAAGAGATTGGAAAAGGAAGCAAAGAAAAAAGCGACATTAAGAAGAGAAGCCAGAAAAACAGGGGAAGTCATATAGACTGTTAAGGCAATGTAATACGTTATGGAAAAATGGAAGTGTCTATATATGTATACTTTTTTATGTTACGTTGCTTTTTAAAATAAAAATAATGCAAAAAAAGGAAAAACCTCTTTCATGCAAGCACGACCCTTTCCTGGGAGTTTTGTGATATAATGAAGTACTTGAATAAATATCCTGGCAAGCAGCCTGGCAGTTGGGGGCTACAATTCATTTAAAAAAAAATAACCATCAAGGCTGCATCTGATCCCCCAAAACTAGGCTGGGAGTTTCTTAGAGTCCCCCTCCCCCCCGCAACTCTTATGCCAGTTTGGGGGTCTCCAGCAAAACCTTGGCCTTGCTTGTTCCTTGTGACAAAATCTGTCAAACATTTGAACCGAACCTCCAATTATATTGAGATGTTCAAAGTTCAGATCAAACAAATTTGCTGCTTTTGTTTTGGTTTGATTTGAACCAAATCAGAAAAAGTGTCTGAGCACTTCTCTACTTCTCTTCTGCTATACAGGATTTAATTACATATAATGAAAGTCTCCCTGGATACACACGCTGTTAAGATTTGAGTCTCATTAGGTTATTAGAGATCCTTCCAAACCCAGAGTACTGGATTTGAGCAAAGGGAGCAAGGAAACCTCTCCTTTCCTTATTTTGATACAGTACAGTTCTTGTAGATCATATGTAGGGTAGGGAAGGGGGTGGGAACGTTGACCAACATGCAAGTCACGAGTTGAGAAAATTTGAAACTTTGTGTTTGAACTGAATATTGTCTATATTCAAAGATTAACCATTGCATGTGAAGCAAACGCTTTTGTGCCTTTGAAGTTTCGGAGCAGATTCAAAGGCGCCGCTGCTGGTGGTAGGGGCTCGAAGCCAATTTGAAGTGAATTTCAAAGCCTAGCAATTTCAAAATGGCTCCATTTGCACAATACATAGTTCTGTCCCATTTGCTCGATGTGGAGTAAATGGGGGGGAGGGGGGAATCACGTCCATCCCCAATCAAAGGCAACTGAATATAGGATGCTTTCAATGAGATCTTCTTTCTGATATAGCAATATGGCTAATCTTTGACAGACAAGGCTTGAACATCAGGAAGGATGTAACTGAGACAAAGAATTAGGCACACGAGAAGCATAAATATTGACTGTTCCTTCATGGCACTTGGAAGGACATGGGATTCATCATCTCTTCCCAACACCCCATATCTTCTGGACAGGAGGATGTTTGATGGGACTTCAGTGTCCCTCCAGGATGCAACATTCAGTGCTTAAAAGCAATTCTGAGGTCAGTTCTTGCTTTTGGGGAGAGGCTAGAAGTGCCATATTCACACGAGTGCTTCTTGTGCTTCAGATGGAGGGGGAGGAAGCACTTACAGGGTAGAGGCACAGTGTCCTGAGCAACACTACCTTGGTAAGGCCACTGAAGCCATTAGGGTGCCAAGACCAACTGAGACTACGAGGGCAGGCTGGTCTGGCAGTGTGGAGAAGCACTCATGTTTGTAATAGTGAGAGGTTGTGAGCACAGCAGTGGATGATCAGAAAGTAGAAACCATACAGCATCTAAACATGGTTAAAAAAATGCAAAAATAAAAAATGTAAAAATAAAGGGGTAATTTGGGAGTTAACAAGAAAAGTATGAAGAACTCACCATAATACTGATCGCAATGTAGTCTGCAAGATAGTTAGATGGGATGTGAGGACACTGCCGTACACAAGAATAAAGTAAAAGTAGAAACGGGAAAATGAGAGGCCTGGAAGGTAGTAAAAAGCCAGGAACACAACTACCATGCATTAATGTAAATGCAATGAACACTAAAGAACTCTGAAAGCATTCTGGAGGCCTTCATAAAATGTTTTATGGCAAGGTATGCCTCGTGGACCATACAAGTCAATTGTGGTATTCAAGATTGAAGCCAAGGAAGGGCATGAAAGGTTGGAATCTTAACATTTCTTCAAATGTAAGTGCTATTGAGATACCAGCACAATGGAACAGGATTTCAGTGAAGGTGCCCTGTAGGCAAAGCACTTAAAAACATCTTAACCCTTTAAGCTTTCCAGTCAACTCAAACCACCCTATAAAGGACAGCTCTTTTATTCTGGCACTTTCCCATCAAACATTTTAAGCATATTATGGATTTCAAACCCTCTAATCTGAAAAGGAAAACAGAAACCAGGGCAAGGAAGTATGTTATAAATTTTTATTTAGGTTACAGCTTTATTTATAAAGAACAAAACAAAGCCCATTTATGTGATTAAAGCTAAAACTAAATAAGGTGGCACTTAGCAACTCTGCACAGCAGAGAATCTAAGCAAATAATTTCAAAGGTGGCATTTAAAGATGATTTAAGACTGAAACGTTTGTCAGTGAGCGCATCCGTGCAGAAATATCTACATAAAATTTTAATCAGTGCTACTAAAACAAGCACATTAACATAAGATGACAGCTTATTCTGTGATTTAGGAAGACTTAAGACTAGATCCCCAAGGCAAGATAACCATCAAGTCAATTTGCACTTCCAGTCTAAAATAGACTTGATTTCTTTTTGTAACATGCTCAGATCAAGGCATTAACCTTCTAAGATTTTAAGAAGGTGAATTTGCCAAGAGACAGAATGCAAAGTTAGGCCACAATTCATAACCTAGTTACACCAACAAGTGGGAGTACAGCAATATCAGTGCATTACAAACGTCTGGTGCAAGGATGAAATTTTCAGCAAGAGGCATTAGTTATAAATGTTCAGCTCTGGTTCAGAATGGGATGTGGGAGGGAATTCCTGCTGTAAAGCATTTCTTCCACCCACCCCATGTATTTAAATCTCTTGTACCTATATTGTGGCATCTCTTCAACTGACTGTCTCCTGGTAAGTGTTAAGGGCTGGAAGAGATGGCTGCCTGATGTGGCATGAAGCTGTGTATTGGTTTGGGCAGAGAAAATGCACAATTCTTAATCAGCTAGTTTTGCTCAATCTTATCTCCTGCCCTCAATCTAGAATATCTCAACTCCGGCTTGCACGATTATGCAATTTTATAAATTGTGGTTTATGCACCATTATTCATGCATAAGTGAAATATTTGTGGATAAGTGCATTCTCATTTGATATCATATGTGATTCATATTGTTATCATTGTGACTCATTGCTATCATCATACCTAAGGACTTCACAGTTACATTTGTGTGGGTGAACTCTTTCTATCTGTGCAAATCTCCATCTGGCTTGCCTCCAGACATGCGGAAAAACCCACGATTGTCTTGGTACTATATACTGGGAATGCCAGACATCCCCCTGGTATTTCCAATACAGCCCAGGGTTAGTTGACTGATAACCTGTAATATCGCTTTTACAGGAAATCCAGAACTGATGTTGGGCTTCCTGTAATAACAATGCTCGCCTGGATGTTGGCACCTTTGTGATGGGTTGAACTGGGCTACCGGAATCCAGCCAAGTGCACAAAATAAGAACAAAAGGACATGGGAGGGCACTTGGACAGCTTCTTATAACCCAAACTGACCCCATCACAGAAACTGCCATCAGACATTGAGCTGGGATTGCTCCTTGAGTCCAGCGGGGATGAGAAATGGCAATTGCAGGATCTTTGTTAGGCCTCACATTGCCTCTGGACTTCTTACAGAAGTAGTAAATTCCATGGATATCAGTGAAAACCTACTTACGTAAGACTGTGTTAAAGACAGCTGCCTCAGTGACTTGTGAAAAAAACACAGTACAACTTTAGTATATGAACTTAATGATAAACAGAAAAGTTTTTGTTTGGAATTAGATGCTCCAAACAACGTGTTCTGTAAAGTGCTGCCTAGCTAAAGAAGTGTGCCTAATTTGTAAGTATAGTAAGAAAGGCTAGTGGGTTTCTTAGTGGGCCAAGCTGACACAACTGCTGGGCAAAATGAGGCAACTAACAACATATTTTCTATACCAAGACAAGTTGTATTAAAGATGAAACCCAGCACCCTGCTAAACACACTCAGATGTGGCTGAAACCCATCAAACTTTAAAATGTTTAACTATGTCCCATATTACTGCTGGATATACCTAGAAAATTAGCATACAGTGATGCTAACATTTTTTTCCCACCAAAGGAGTCACAAGAGTCTTCTCTCTTTCGTGAATGTCATATTCTTCTTAGAATACGTAAATAAACCTGCCATGTCATGTACCCCCAAAACAGCACCATGAATCACTAACTGAAATATGACTGAGCAATGAAACCCATTTAAGAAAGCAGACATTAGGAAAGTTGCCCTCAATCCTGCGATCTATAGAAGCATCCTTAAGATCTAATCCTTTACCTTATTTTTTTTAACAGTGAGAATATTTTTTAATGCATTGTTATGAATGCCAACCACACCCACAAAATAATTTGAGCCTCACTTGTCTTAGCAGGACAAGTTAAAAGATTCAAAGTTGGTCTCAAAAATACATCTATTTATAGAACTTTGAAATCGTGCTTCTCCTTGGTGTTCATTTTAGGAGCCCTACCATCACTTCACTGATATCCCAGAGTTTCCTTGCAACCAGATCATCCATAGCATTGGGCAAGAGCTGTTCCTCCTTACAGTCCCCAAAATATTTCCCTGAAATGCCCTCTACTTCAGGAGAGGAGGCCAGGTAGATTGAAGTCTGGGCTCCTTCCAATGGTGATTTGAAGAACGCCCAAGAGACAAAATTAAAGAGAGGCTTTGCTAGTAGAGGAATATGTATGTGTCTACCTAGATTTGTCCTGACAACACCTGGATGCAGAGCATTGACCGTGACCCCGGTGCCCTCTAAGCGCCGGGCTAACTCCCGAGTAAACAAAATGTTAGCCAGTTTGCTTCGACTATAGGCAAAGCTTTTGTTGTAATTTAGCTCACTGTTCAAGTCATCAAAATTGATCTCTCCGGATTTGTAAAGCTTGGAGGAAACAACTACAATTCTGCTAGGTGCAGAGTTTTTCAGAAGTCCAAGGAGAAGGTTTGTGAGCAAGAAGTGGCCTAAATGGTTGACACCAAACTGCATCTCAAAACCATCTTCTGTCTTCATATAGGGACACCGAAATATCCCTGCGTTGTTGATTAGGACATCCAGCCTGGGCTCCTCCTTTACAAAAGAAAAAAGTCAAACATATTAGTAGAATACTTTCCTTCTCCTCCCCACATTCAAACACTGCCACAGTTTAATATGTTACTGGTTTTAATGTGTTCATTTTGTATGTTGCAACCCATATAGGATATAGAGCGGGATAAAAATGCAAACAAACGAACAAATAAAAAACTCATTTTCCTAACCAAACAAGCAAAAAACTGACAAGACTGATATAATGGATCTAAGCCCTTTTTATCTGCTCCCCCCCCCATACCCATGGTAATGCCCCTGCTACTTAAAACATGTCCTGAGTAGCCACTGGAGGCCCTCTGTTTTATCACTAGTATCGAGAAAGCTGCCCTGACACAGGCATCTTACAGGCATCGAGAGGCAGAGCAGAATGTCTCCATCACTGAATGTACAGTGTCAACTGCTGTTCTGCATGTCCATTATGCACAATACTTTTGTAGTAAAACAAAGCTCTCCAACAATTCCTTGGAACAGGTTGCCAAAACACTACTTTTTAGATTGTAAGCCTGAGGGCAGGGACCTGTCTAAGATTTTTATAGTATTGTAACCCACCCTGAGATCTCTGGATACACAGCAGGATAGAAATACAAACAAACAAACACTTTCTACTCAGAGCAATGTGCATGCCTCCAGAAGCTGATTTTTCCCATTTTATGTTTGCTTTGAATCCACAAAGCCAGTTCTCCCAATGGAGACTGCGCGTTCCCCTATGGGACTCTCGCCTAAGCGGATCCAGGGATTCCGCAGCCTAAGGTCATGGTTCAGGCTGGAAATGGAAATAGCCAAATTGGACCCATTTTGCCCTCTAGTCTTTCCATCATATGCCCAATGCAAGCAGAGAGGTGAAAGTGGAAAGTGAAATAAAATATAGCTCTGGAAAATTAGCAGAGGTGAAGAGGCACCTATTTACCCTGGCCTTTAGCTGTGGAAACCGCTTCCCTCACCAGTTTAGGGTGCTGTTATTGTTTTCAGTAAGCTTGTGTTAAATTTTGTTTTTACTGTTGTAACTTGTCCTAAGACCTTCAAGCATAGGGTGAGATAAAAAGAGACAAATATTGTTTTATTATCCCCATACCCTTGCCCCAGCTCTACCCACTTCGGCAATTTCATTTCGTTCTTTGAACACTGCGTGTCCCCCACCTGTTGTTTTGCTTTCCTTCTCAGGTTTACGGACAGTGGCATTGTTTTGTATCTCACTTGCTCTGAATACGGTGCTGGCTTGTTCTATGTGCTCCCGCCCCCCCCCCCCAAATAAACCTTTGATTGAAAGCCAGCACCTGCAGACTTCCCTTAAGATGAACCTTTCCTTAGTTTTCACCTTAGTCTGTGATGCTGCCATAGTTTTAAAAATTAATTTACATCTGACTGCATTCCAGGGCTTCTGAACACATGTACCCTCTCTTAGGAATACCCATACCATCTCTTTTTTTTAAAGACTATCTAAAGAAGACAGGGGTTTTTAAGTGAAAGTTTTAGCGAAAACTAGGCATTTCATGTAAGTGCATTAATATGAACATGGAAGGTTATTTGAAGATATTTTGAATGCCAACAGTGCGTAGGCCAATTTTAGACACCAGCCCTTTTCCAGTCAAAATCAATGGTAATATTAGGAAACACACAGGATGAGCAAAGATCCCAAAGATGTGGGAAACCCTATTTCCTGTTGACACTTCTTTCTTTCTTTCTTTTTCTTTCTTTCTTTCTCCCTCTGAAATGAGGCCAAGGACCACATGAAATGTCCTAAGGCTGTAGCTTGTTTTGTATGGGAGCAAAACTAAAATCATTACTGAAGAAAGCTTCATTTTTAAAAAATCCTGGCTGTTCCTCCATAGCCTAGCCTATTTATTTAATCATATATTATTTATATACATCATCAACTTTATTGATTAGTGTTACTACTATATCAAAGCATAACAAGAATGACAGCTATCTGGTCTTCTTTAGCCTCATTCCTTTTATACAGATCCTAAATATTATTGACTGTTGCTTCATTTTGTTTGGACTTTCTGATGAAAATGGCAAGATGTCATCAATGCAATGTGGAGAGCACCCCAGTGCCCTGAACATCACTGGGCACAAACTGATCCCTCTGTACATCCATTCTGAGGCAAGAACACACAGATGTAGACACTCACATTTCTGAGAAAAAGGAGGAGCTGGCCCCTCCGCTCTCAGCTCTCACAAGAAAAATCAGCAATAAAAATGCACTGAAGAAAAATGTGTCATAGTTCTACATACAATAGTTGAATAATAAGCAGTAACGTGGGGTTACTGCTAATTATTCTGCTGCTAATATCAAAGTGACCTTGTAAGTTGAAGAAAGTTTGGAAATAGGGCTGCAATCTCATTCACCAAGATTTGTTATTTGCAAAAGTCACTCTTTCTGTAACTCTCAATTCCACAATACATTAATCTCACAGCACAAGCAACTGTATCTACATTATGTACATTTGGAGCACTGATCTGGAAATCTGCTTGAGTTGAACTAACTATAGCTCTGTTACTGGATGAGTGAGTGTATACGTAGTTTTCAGAAAGTGGCAAGGAAAAATTGAATTGTCTTGCAAGTGGAAGCTTGGAGAGAAAAAAACAAGAAAAAGTTTGGCGAGGGGACCCTTGTGTTTTTCAAATTTTGTGGCTTTTTATTTTTATTTTTGAGGGCTAGAGAAACAAGGAAAAAACTACTTTTTTTCCAGTATGCCCCCACAAAAAAATTAAAATCAAGAGCTCCTATCCTTTTTGTTTTAAACTCTGTTATGATCCTACAAGCTTTATGAGATAAGCCTCTGGAAAAGTTCAGTTATTCTTCTCTGAATGATGTTGCTAATTCCGGGCAGCAGCTTCATTCAGATATACAGTGGTACCTCGACATACAAGTGCCCTGACATACAAGTGTTTTGAGATACAAGCCGCCGAGCGAGTGATATTTTGCTTTGAGATGAGAGCAAGATTTGAGATACGAGTATGTACAGTACAGTACATAACAAAAACAACTGAGGTTGTGTTTTGGGAGCTGGAATGGATTAATGGGAAAATTTTTTTGAGATACGAGCGATTTGACATAAGAGCAAGGTTACGGAACGAATTAAACCCGTATGTCAAGGTACCACTGTACAAAACTGGATTACAGAATTTTCCTCTATAGTACAATGCAATGGTGGCTCGTGTCCACTTGGACTGGTGGGGTTCTGGGTAAGGCAACACCCACCGGAGTGGTGTCAGGTCAGAACAAGTAAAACTAAAGGCACGAGAAACCCTGCAAGGCTTCAATCCTGTGCCTCATGGGAAAATGGGCCTCACTTAGCATAATGCATTATGCACACACTAACCAACAGATATGAAGAATGGAAAACCGAGGGTTGAGATATTGGATACAGTTGAGTCTCTGTTCTCTTTGCCCTATGGGCCAGTTGAACCTGGTTAAATGAGAATCTCTTCTTAAGGGGGCCTAAGGAGTAACTGCCCCTTAACGTAAATCTTTTTGGCATCCAACTCAAAGGGGCAGCTCTTCTACTCTATCCACTATCACTTGGTCTTATATCACACTATCATGGTAAGGTCTAAAGACTGCACAACACACACTATTATTCTGAGTTATGAAATACATCCAGGTTATTTGCTACCATTTATACCTCACCTTATATTAAGGGTCTCAAGGTGGATTACAAGAAACAAACAGGTTATGACTAAGCTTAGTCATAAAACGTTTGCTTAGGGTTGCATTTCAGAGTCCACCCCTGTGGTCCTTACTCAGAAAAAAATATATAATGTTTCTTAATATAATACTGCAAAGTGAGAACAGCTTGATATTGTGCTCATTTGCAGAGAAAGCAAAACCCAGCAACAGATCTCTGGGGACTCAATCCAAGGACACAGGTGCTCCTGCAAATGTTCTTTGCAAAAGAGAAGACAAATAACTTTTACAGTTAGTATGGCATACAATCTGCAATAGTATCCCGGACACAAAAGGGATTTCAAGATTTCAAAAAATATTCTAAATACTTCATTCTGTTGCATGGTATACTTAAACTGGAAAGGCAGAATATGCACACACAACGCCCCTATTCTAAAGATGGGCAAACAATTTAAGCTTGAAACAAAATAGTCCCTTTTAACATTCCAGCTATTACCTTGGTTGTTGTTTTTAGGGGGAAGGAGATATTTAAGAATTTATTTAAAATTCCAATAGTCCAACTTGTTTAGGGGTTCAGAAGTAGGCTGTACCATACTACCCAACCTCTTCAGGGTGCCTAGGACTCCCACCACAGGAATGGGAACGCCGAACATTTTCCCCATGTCTCCTTGTAATGGAAACACCTGGAACAGTCAGAAATTTTTCAATGTCCTGTTTTGACCTCAGAACAAAAAAAAAAAAAACTGTTTTGTGCACACTTATACATGTTCTCTGCCTTCTAAGTGGTTGCCTCTAGGGAAAGGAATGACCTCCTCTCTTAGGAACATAAGACCTCAGTGTTCAACCTGCTTCATGACCTAGCTTAGACAAACATTTCCCCCTGTGCTTTTGATCATTAACACGATCCCTGCAAATGCCACTGCACTACACTCTGAGGCCTGATTTTCGTCATTTAAACTGAGCTCCATGTTACTTTAAAATTACATTTTAACAATTAAGGTTCTGGAAAATTGCATTTTATTTTAATCTGTTTTTTACTTGTCATCTGCCCTGGAACAAAATAAAATGTTATAAATGCAATAAATATTTAATAATTTATATCTTGCCCTTTATCCAAAGCCCTCAGGCAGATCACAACAATAAAAGATAAAATCTATAGAATATACCTCCCTCCTTGGCAGGACAATATTCAGAGAAAGCTAAACGCATTATTCTAACAAATTTTATTTAAAGAAAGCAAAAAAAAAAAAAATCGTCAGATACTGAATCCTATTATAGTAAACAGGTATGCATTTTTGGCGGAAGGAATGTCTCCTTCCCATGCAGACACTTAACGTTTTAGTTTGTTTTACCCGTTTTTATAGTGGTTTTATGGCATCCTACCCTGAGACCTTTGGGTATAGTACAGGGTAGAAAAACAAATACATAAATGGAAGGTGAACGTTATATGCAAATAACAGAAGCTAGGGAAATACTGGCTCAATGAAGACTGCCTCACAGCGAATGCTTACTAGGACTGCATTCACACCTAAGTTTTGATCCAGCTTTAGGGTGTGTATGAATGCAATTTTCAACATTTGATTAGTAACAAATCAAATATTTGAAAATCTGAATTCATATGAATAAGAAAAACAAATGTCTGGCCATTTGAACCGATACGAATACATTTGTATCTATTCATTTGAATATTCACTATGTATCCAATGATATGAATCTCGTACGCGTCTGTACACATCCTGTATGCATGCCGTACATATCTATACGGATCTGCATAAGATGCGTACGAATACATACGCAATGCGTATGAATAACCCAAATTATTTGTACAAATAACTCAAAATACTTCATACAAATACTAAAGTACAAATGCCTGGACATTCGATTCATATATGAATGTCCAAATTCGCCTGAATAATGAATATTTCATTATATCCCTATCCAGCCTCAGTCTTCTTTCAGAGTGAGTATACACAACAGCAGAGGGGCAAGCTGATTTCTTTCAGCATTATCTAACTCTGAAAATTCACCTCTGAGTGGGATAATGTAGACAGAAAATGACTGTTCAAGTTGCTGGTTTGTTTTTCTGCTGTGAAGGCAGATTGAAGCTGGATTAAAACTTGGCTGTGAATGCATCCTTTGAAAACAGATCAAATCCTCGGTGGGAAAAACAAAACGCAAGAGCGCTCACTCTCACAAACACCCATCCAGCCAGTTTGGTCTAGTGGTTAAGGAGCCACACTCTTTATCTGGGAATACCGGGTTCAATTCTGCCCTCCTCCATGAAGCCAACTGGGTGACCTTGGGCTAGTCACAGCTCTCTTTCTGAGCTCTCACAGCCCAGCTCCCTCACAGGGTGAGGAGAACAGAAGATTTGTCAGCCGCTTTGAGTTCCCTTAAATGGGTGAGAAAAGCCAACTCTTCTTCCCCCAGGAAGCCAGCTGGGTGACCTTGGGCTAGTCACAGCTCTCTTCTGAGCTCTCACAGCCCCAACTACCTCACAGGGTCTGTTGTGGGGAGAAGAACAGAAGGTTTGTCAGCCGCTTTGAGTCCCTTAAATGGGTGAAAAAAGCGGGGTAGAAAAGCCAACTCTTCTTCTTCCACCTGTTTTGCACAGGCTCTGTCCTTTGTTCTTATTAGGTTATTTAAATATCCCCGCTTAATTTCCTCAGAAGCTCCCCCTGCAAAAGCGGGCTAAGGAAAACAAACCCAAACCCGCCCGCCCACCCGCCGCGACAGGGTCGCCATTTGGCATCGCCTGGAACAGTAAGACGACGCCTGAAGTTAACCGCCTGATGCTGCACGACAAGTTAAACCCGCTAAATGTCATCCTTCTGCACAACTATTCGAGGGATTACGACACTAAATCAATCCGAAACCAGCCGCTAAGGCTTTTTTATTTCAGTCCATCGGACCGCCGTGTGAGGGAGTCCGCCCGCCCGCCCCGGTTTTCTCCCTCCCTCCCTCCCTCATTCCCGCGCCCGCCCGCGCCGCTTTTACCTGCAGCACCTGCTGGCAAAAATGGCGGACGGAGCGGAGCGAGGCCAGGTCGAGCTCGCGCACGAGCAGCTCCCCGCGGCACTCGCCCCCTCCCCTCGAGCACAGGCCCAGCTCGGCGCGGAGCTCGCGCGCGGCCTCCTCGGCGCGGCCGCGGTCCCTGCAGGCCATTATGACCCTCGCGCGTTGCCGTAGCAGCTCGGCCGCCGTGGCCCGGCCCAAGCCGCTGTTGGCGCCCGTGATGATCACCGTCTTGCCTTGCATCCGGCCGGCGGTGGTGGCCGCCATGCTCCGCGGAAGCTTGCCTGCCGCCGACCAGAAGCGCCTGGCGATGAGAAGCAGCCCGCCGCCCAGAGCTGCCGCCAGGAGCACTGCGGAGGCGGCCATAGCATGGCCCGCAGGGCGCGCCAGCCAGCCCGCCAAACTAGGGCATGGCTGGCAGGAAGCCAAGCGAGGGCGGAAGTGCGCCATCCGGAGTTCGGTCCAATGACTACACGCTGAGGGGCAGAGGCGGAAATGTGATAGGTTGAGAGATCAGGGGTAGGTTGGCCTTTGTCACTTGGCTTTGTGGGAGTTGTAGTCTGCAGGGGGAAAGAAAGCTGGAATGCGGAGAGCTCAGCTGGTCTACAGTGTTGTTTCAGGACCACCCAAGATGCCTTAAAATTCAATCCAGGCTCTCATTCTGTCAGGCGACAACGGAGTAAAGGCACAGAAGTAAAAACTGGAAAAGCTAGGCTGAAGATAGGGGGATGAGCAAATAGGTTGCGGTCACACTTAAGGTTTAATCCAGCTTCAGGGCATTTTTGGAGCGGGAGAATACATCAGCAGAGTGACAGGCTGCTTTCTTGCAGTGATAAATAACTCAGAAAATTCACCTCTGGGATAATGTGGAAAGAAAATGAATGGTCAGTTTGCTGATGCGTCCTCTTGCTGTGAAAGTGGACTGAAGATGGATTAAACCTTAGGCGTGACCACAGCCTTAGATCGTTCCTGTGAGCCAGTTTAGTCTAGCGGTTAGGGAGCTGGACTCTTACCTGGGAATACCTAGTATAGAGGTTTTTGTTGCTTAAACTAGTTATGAAAGACCTTCCTTGACACGGCTTTTTTTAAAAAAATATTGTTGCTGGGGAAGCAGCAGCACTGCAGTAAGGAAGGGCTAAAACATGGAGTAGAACCTTCCAAATGTCTTTCTCTGAAAGATTCTGGTTTAATGAGGTACCTATGCAAGAGCAATTTAATGTTAAACTGTCACACAAATTTATGTTTCAAAATGGATTTAGGATACCGCACTGATTTAATTATTTAAATCATTTCTGTACTTTCCTTGATACAAAAAAGTTGAAGCAGTTTACAATTTGTAAGCATGAGACAGTATTTTGTTAATGGATGTAGTAGTATGTGGTAGAAGTGGCAGCATCTGATTTCTTTTCCTTCCATACAATTATTAAAGGCACAGGAGCCCTTTTTTGTATGGCAGCTGTAAGTGGGAACCTTACATACAATGACTCGTTTCCTTGAAGCAAGGTATTTCTCATAATATGAAGGCTTTTGTCAAGCTAACATAGATAAGTTATTTTTAAAATCAAATTCAGTGATAATACACTGCACCTCAGTGCCACAGTCATAGTAAATAAAGATTGCTATACACATTTTAATCACACAAAACTTTTTTTTTACTGATCACATGCAATTATTCAAAGGTTAGACTCTTAAATAAATAAAAATAGGCAGTGTTTTCTAAATCTAGCTTTTATTAAAATAGACAAGTAATTTTTAAAGAGGGGCGGCATCCCTGTAAATCACTACTGTCATTTATTGGTTGGTTTCCATCACCTCTGCACAGCACATGTGATATAATACAAAAGTGAAAATCTAAGTATTTATTAAAAACTGGAGGGCAGCCCAGCATAACTTTGAATGCAACAATACCTACCTAACTTTAAACATACATTGAAAATCTATTGGGTCTGCTGCATTAAGCAAGTATTTTCCACATCCCAGTCAATGGAAACATTACTGATGAATGTATTCTATTGATCTGATCCTGTAGTTCTGCTGGGTTTACACAAGGATAATAGACTGTATCGAAATACTGGATACTAATGCATACAAAACCCCATACTGCTCCCATAACTCATGCACAATTTGTGCACTGTTCAGCATCCAACCCATCACAGTACAATGTATTGAGCTATTTCTACAGATCTGTAGAAGAGAGAGAACAATGCGACTATCTTCCAACATTAAAAAAGGCCATATTAAAAACTTTTACTAAAAACCCAGTTGTTTACGACAATTTACTTGAAATGTATTTCTCAACAATAGGCGTAATAAAAATACCTTCTCTAAAAATAAACTAAGAAACTGGAGATCACACAAACAAACCCTGATAAAAGTCCAAGTATGGGATTTCAGACTTAACAGAATATTCAAGCCTAAGAAAAAGGGATTACTTTTTGTCTTTCAGTTTGGATTTGTAGTACTTCTGCCCAATGCCATATGGCACATGTGCAGCAATTGTACCCAGCTGCTGTGCTCCCTCTATGTGAAACATCTGATCATCAAAGAAAATGTGAGGTCGGATTTTTGCCAAGACTGGTCCCTTGGGTGCCCCAGCAAGGAAGAGGGCTTCGTCAATCTGCACTCCCCAGCTGCGGAGAGTTTTCAGCACTCTCGCTCCAGAACTGGCAGCGCTTCTGGCCGTCACCAAATAAGTTCTGATCGGTGAGTCTAACCGCTCATTCTTTGCATAGAACTTCTTCTGGAGTCTTCCAAGGTCTTCCAGGAAGCCTTTCAAAGGGCCCTAAAGGCACAAAATATCAGAAACATATTCAGAATGTGGAGACTGGTGAATCAGGGTGGAATTCTTAAGGCTTTAAAAAACTTGAAGAGACAAGGACTAGTATACTAGTATTGAGAAGAAGAAGAGTTGGCTTTTCTATCCCGCTTTTCTCACCCATTTAAGGGGACTCAAAGTGGCTGGCAAAGCTTTTCTATTCCTCTCCCCACCACAGAACACCCTGTGAGGTAGGCGGGTTGTAAGAACTCAGAAGAAAGCTGTGACTAGTCCAAGGTCACCCAGCTGGCTTCATGGGGGGGGTGGAGGGTAGAATCGAACCAGGTATTCCCAGATAAGAGTCCAGCTCCCTAACCACTAGACCAAACTGGTTCACATAATTTGAAGAAAAGGGGGTCACCGTTCACTGATCTAACTTTGTACTGTCTTGAACCTACTGAAACAACTCTTCACATATTCCAGGCCTTGAAAGAGGGCATTTAAGAAGTGACCTTATTCAATTATACATTTGGTGTAGAAAAGATGAATAGAGAAAAAAAATTGTCCACTGCACACTGAAGAACCAAGGGGCACTCTATGGAGTGATGAGCAGGAGAGTTAGGACTGACAAGGGGAAGAGGGTCATTGGTCTATGGAAGAGGTGGTAACAGCAACCAGCCTGGACAGCTTTAAGAGAGGATAGATAAATTCACAGAGGACTGGTGTATAACTGGATACTAGAATGGATGTCTAGCTACTGCCTCCAGCTTGGAGAGAGAGGCAGGATGTGTCTAAAGGTCATTTCCAGGGAACAGAGAGCAGATGAAGGTTTGCCTTTGACCCTTTTCACACCGTTGCCTGGTGTGAAGGCTGGGTCACTCCTAGGATGCATCGGGTATCTGCATTTTGTGATGCCTGCTAGATCTGGAACTTATCCAGTGTTGGGTGTGATTGCTGTGGCAAGGTGATTCTGGTCATGTGCACGTGTGGTGCTATTGCCACGACATCCAGGTGACACGGCACACAAAGACAGCTGTGCCACCCTGCCCCATGCTCTGTTAGCTCGGAAGAGGTGCAAATGAGGTGCGCAGGATGTTTAGTAGCCAAGTGGCTAGTATAGCTGTAGTGCACCTTTTTGTGCACCTGGGGCATGCTCCACTTCTGGGATACAAGCAGCCCATGCAGTGTGTATGCAATACTGGGAGTGACCTCTGGCTATCCCATGGGAGCAGTATGGAAAGGCCCTTGTTCTTCTGCTTGATATTGCCCAGAGGCAATTGGTGGGTCACTGTGAGACAGGACACTGAACTAGACGGGCTGAGACCTGATCCAACAAGGCTCTCCTTACATTCTTATATATTCTTATATTCAAATAAAGATCTTCCACAACCATTTTTTGTGATAGCAGACCTTTATGTGTGGAGATAGTGCCATTTACTACTATTGGGAAGGAATGTAGAAAACAGGGAAGGAATGTAGAAAAAAGCTTGCATACACAAAAGGCTCATCTTATTTTAACTTTTTAACTTGTTCTGTTTCAGGAGTATGCCTTGAGTAAATGATATAAATCACTTGTAAGATGCATGACATACGTAAAGCAAAAGACTCCAGAATTTCAGCCATTTTTTAAAAAGAGGTAGAATAACAATTCACCACCATCCCCAGAATTAAACTGGGCAATTAGAAATTCTTGTAGGCCAGACATTTTGTCATCACCTTTGCACAGGTGGGAGTGCTGAGAATGCCTGTGTAAACACAGAGATAAACATACAGAGCTGCCTTCTCTGCTGAACCCAATAAAGGGCACAGCAGCTTAGTTTGAAAATATAACTTCCTCTGCTATATCCAGGTCATTTTTCTAAAAGAAAATGAGGTCCTTTGGTCCTTTAGATGATACTGGAATATAGCACTAAGCGTTCTTGATGATTTGACTTGTTGGCTGTGAAACACTAAAGACAAAATCCACCATCTGGCTACAAGATTCCTATTCTTGCTATACACAGCATGAGATAAGGAACAATATGTTTAAATTGGAAGACAGAGTTTTATTAAGCATTAGAAAACTTGCTACATATATATCTCCCTTGTGGGTTTGTTAGAGATAAAAATTTGGACATATATCTGCCAGTGTAGCCTCCTCGATCAGAAAAGGGCCCTTTCTGCATTTGTCCTTATTTTGGAATATATCCCAGAATAGGGACCTGCCATCTACATGATAGTGCAGATTATGCCAGGCCCCAGGTGAGCCTTACCATAGCCTGCATTAGCCTATGGGTATAAGACCACTACCCCAAGATATAATCCAGAATAAGGCCAAGTGCAGAAAGGGCCCAGGAAGCTGAAATTGTTTCAGGGGGCAGAAGTTTCTTCTGTTTAGATTCTTCTGCTGATGTCTGAAAACTTGCTTAAAACTTCTGCTAAGTGGTTAGCAAAAACCCCATCGCTATTGTGTGTCACAAAATTTGTCACGAAAACAGCAAGAAAAAGAAGAAGCAAATTTCAATCATCATACCTGTGCCAGTGGCTTATTCTCATTTATCTGCTCATGCTCAAAAAACCGATCCAGGCCATGTTCCTTCACAATGATTTCAGACTCATCAGAAAACAGAACAGCATCCCCATCAAAGGCCACACGTAGCTGCTTGTCATCGTAAGGAACATTTTTGTTCCCTGAAAACATTGTGGCAGCAGCAATTCCTGCAAAAACATTCAGAAAGAATTAGTCGTGCATCCTATAGAAGATGAAAGCCTTTGCTAGTCTTAATAACAATTTGTGAGCCAGTTTGGTCTAGTGGTTAGGGAGCCAGACTCTTCTCTGGGAATACCGGGTTTGATTCCACCCTCCCCCATGAAGCCAGCTGGGTGACCTTGGGCTAGTCACAGCTCTCCGCTGAGCTATCACAGCCCCACCTACCTCACAGGGTGTCTGCTGTGGGGAGAAGAATAGAAAGCTTTGTCAGCCGCTTTGAATCCCCTTAAATGGGTGAGAAAAGTGGGGTAGAAAAGCCAACTGTTCTTTTTAATAGCACAAAAAATGTTAATACTTTGATACCAATATGGAATAAAGTAGTTAAAGGATCAAATATTTCTTGATTAGGCCACTTACATCCTAGAACAAATGCCTCTGAACGTAAGTATTTTGAAAATACAATACATTGTTAGGAAAAAATTTCTAACAGTAAGAGTGATCAACCAGTGGAACAGGCTGCCACGGGAGGTGGTTGGTTCCCCTTCGATGGAGGTCTTCAAGCAGAGACTGGACGGCCATCTGTCTGAGATGGTTTAGGAGATCCTGCCTTGAGCAGGGGGTTGGACTCGATGACCCAGGAGGTCCCCTCCAACTCTACCATTCTATGATTCTATGATTCTATGATTGTGATTTAGGTTGTCTCTAGACAGCAGCTATTACAAGAAAGCACTTGCAGAATAACTGCTATTTGCCCAGACAGGTAGGCAACTGCACGTGGCAAACAAAAGGACCTACTTGGTCTGAACACTTGCTCCCATGGTGTCAGTGGCGTGACTGCCACCCTGCGTGCATGTGTGGGCATCATTTTGCACATGTGCAGTGACTGTTTCCAAAATGGCAGACAAACTAAATCCTTTTGCTTCTTAAAAAAAAAATCAGGTTGGGAGTTGATTATCCCAAAACAATGTTACTGCAGGATATTGCTCAAATCTCCTGGAGCTATGTTGGGGTTGCTATAGACCCGTGTGGCTATCCAAACATGGCCCAGGATAATTGTGGGTTATACACCTCATCTTGTGGCAGCCTTAATGAATATAGTATGACCTTTTTGAAATAAGAAAGTAAGGAAACCTGGTCTGCATGTACTTCAGTATTTATTAAAATTTGATCATTTTGTGGGTCATACTTTCCTTATGGTACTTTCTAATTTAACAGCTGTGTGCAACTGAAAACCTTGTATTTTCTTAAGCCCACAGAAGTTGAATCAATGAAAAATACCTTCTTGCAATTTTATTTCTCACGTTGTGAGACCAACAGGGTAGTTTTTTAAAGTTGGACTTGAAATACTATATATACTATGAAGCCACTGTGCTTTGCTTTTCCCAGGTCCTGGAATTCCACTATGGCTGGGTCTCCAAGAAAACTGTGTAAACTAACACTGCCTTAAACATCTTGAAAATATGCCTCAGGCCTCTGAACTGAAATTTGTTCTGGATTTCTGTCCTTTGAATGCTTATTTCATTTCTGGGTGCCATTCTCTTACTTAGTATAGGTCATGATTACAGGCTATTAACTAATCCTTACTGTATTTCCATTCCAAATTCCACAGTTAAAATGTATTAGGCAAATACAGGGTTTTTTCATCTCCCCACACTGTGTGTCTGAAGTGTTGTAAGTGAGTGTGCGTGCATGCGTGCATGGGAAACCACGGGTGGGAGTTGGTGAAAAATCTTGAGTGGGTCGTTCATTTCTGTTCCAGTCTCTACCTTTTGCTGATGAGGATGGATCAATCTGTAAGTGCCACTTTCTCTCTCGCACCTTACCATTCCTTCATCTTATAGCTCCCTATTCTGTTTGACCTTCACACATTCCTTAGAAAGGAATGACTTAGAAAGTTTATGACTTACATTTATCTTGTATCCACATTCTAGTACTCTAAGAAGAACAATCTCTAGCCCAGCTTACCAAAACATGCATCCAACAGCTTCTTTTCATGTGTCTGTCAGAGCCAAAAATTCATATCCAGGCACACAGAAACTTCAGATAAACAACTCTTAACATTACAGTGCACTGCACTGTTGGCGGAGAAAGCTGGAAGCAAGGGGCAGGTCTTGCAAGACTCCTTTCTAAGACAACAGTATTGGAGCGCGCCAGAAGTTCCGCTCACTGTTGATGGTCCCAGCAATTTGTCAGTCCAGTTCTATGGAAATCTGGATCGAACGGGTCCTTCAGGATCTATAATACGGATTTCCTGAAGACCCCTCTACAATGGGGTCTTCAGGCATCAAATCTGGATTATACGGTGTGCATTTCCACCATGATCAGGAATGGGGTCGGGGGGGGGGGCTGCACCCATGGGGGGTGTGCCCCGAAACTCAAAGCTCTGAAGCCTGTGCACAGTCTCCTAAGATGGCTTATGACAAAGTTCTAGAGATTGCACTCCCTTTCCCCAAAAAACCTGGGGTGATGGGTGGGACCCATGCGGGTTGATCCTGATTTGCCACATGGGTTCTCCGGCATTTCCACTGCAGGCAGGCTAGCACCCATTGCTATTGGGTGCTGCACCGCCTGTGGGGACGCATCGGGTACCTCCCTTAATCCGAATCTACTAGATGCAGATTAGTTGAAGGACCCATTCCCTAGATCTGGATCATCTTAGATCTGCATTAAGGGAGGTCAGTGGAAAACCCCCCTAAGAGCCAATAAAAGTTTTTTCTATGTCTTCTGCTTGAAGCCCAAAAGCAACAGGATGATGGATTAGATGGGCTGTGGGTTCCTCTTACATTCTTAAGGTTCTTAAGCATCTTTACTCCCACATATACAAAATGTCAAATCTATAGTTTAGTATTTAAAACTACTACATTTTAATGCCAATATTTCTAGTTCTTAACGTAATTAGTTTTTCCAGTGAAATTACAGAGGGCCTTCTTAGTAGTGGCGCCCAAGCTGTGGTATGGTCTCCTCCTGGAGGTGCGTCAGTCCCCTTCTCTGTTTATGTTCAGAAAGGCAGTGAAGACGTACCTCTTCGCTTAGGCCTTTGGTTAAATGCTCCCTCCGCTTCCCGCATTGCAGACTCTACTGTTTTTTAAACTGTTTTTGTATCATTTTTTTAAAAATTATTATTATTATGCTGGATTTTTAAACCTTGTACTGGTTTTAGCATTGTTTTATACAGTTTTGATATGTTTGTTTTAAAATGTTGTAAGCCGCCCAGAGACCCTTGGGTATGGGGTGGGATATAAATATAAATATATAAACAAACAAATAAATAAATAAAAACTACTTAAATGTAGGCCTGACTTAAATGTTTTGAGAGTTACACACCAAGGAATGTTAGGGAAAGCACTTACAAAGAGAGCCACAAAGCAGGGAACTTACTGGCTTTCTCCTTGTTTCTGCCATTATAAGTCCTATTGTGGGTGGCGCTTGCAGCATGTAATGGCACGCCTGCACACATCATCATGCATACATGATTGCATGAAGGAGCTCTCTGCACTTGCATAATTATGTCAGACACATGAACATTGACATCGGGTACACAACCCCTTTGGATTCATAGCCATAAATCATATACTGGTAAAACGCGGCCCAACATCCTGCAAGAAAGTCACAAAGGTATGCAGTACTATATCAGGCTTTTACTGAAATAATGGAAAAACTTGAATTCAAACCTTCTTCTATAGCTTCTTGAACCTTTTCAGAGTCGGCAGAAAGGTACAGATTGGTAAGGTAGGCTTTTAGGTAGCCGATAGGTGTCTTTCCTCCAGTCATACAGAACCGTTCAATTAGAAGACCTGGTATTGGACAAGAACAATTTTCATATCTAGGTAATACATAGATAAAATGAAGTGGACTCACAATATATTTGTGTGGCAGTTGTATCTTGAATCAAAATAAATGCAGAAATCAGTGGAATATTTTCAGTGTGGTATGCAGTTGTAGTGGCCTGCACAAGAGTACGCTGAGGCGAAGAGGATCGAAGCAGCACTGTTTTATAAAAATGGCGTCTCGTTGCAATAAAATTTCATGATTAAAGAATCTTTTCGTGTTCCTGTTAATCCTAGAATGATAGCTATGTTATGTTTGGCTTCTCTCCAAACTTTCAATACAGGAATATTGTGGTTGGCCAGCTTCATCTGGGATAGCAGATACCATTGGATGAAAACTGTCAAGTAGCAAATGTTAACCACTGGGCCCTTTACGCTGCATTTACTCCATTTCACCCAAGTCTTTTGGCCCCATCCAGACGACCATGGGGTTCCCTGGGTGGGAAACTTCACTCTCAAAGTGGCCCTGCAATCTTCCAGTTCTCTCTCTTTAATGCAGCCATCCACTGCATTTCTTCAATAGTCTGCTGGACTTCAAACTTCCCACAAGACTTTACACAAAGGCTCAGTAAAGAACATCTTTGAATACACGTTGGGCAGACATTGCTACATTGAGGTACAGTAGCAGGATAAGATTTAAGACCAGCAGTGTTTTAGCTGATTTTACAGTCATTAAAACACAATGACAAATTAAAAAAGAAATGGTTACACCCTCTAGTTCAAATCCCTGCTCTGCCATGAAAGCACATGATAGCGCCACTACCTGGTGAGTCTTTCAGGAAAGACAAAGGCTAAAGGAGTAAATCCTGGCAGAAAATCCAGAGCGGAGTCTCTAAGGCTGTGAAAAAAGTTGACCAACCTACACAAATCCCTAAAGCAAAAAAAACCAAAGTACAAACTCAAAACTGAACAGGAGCGGTTCTGCCAAAGAAATAAAAGTAACCCAATAGGGTACAAATAATAAATACAATGTCTACCCCAATCACCAATGGTAACAGTAACACAAAATTCAAAACTGTAAAGCAGAAAAGCAAATATAATGTCTGAAAGGGTAACAATACCCCACTAGTTAGTTTTATTTAAAAATATTAAAAATAATAATTTAATAATACTTCAATAAATGTAATGAAATATAAAATATAAGAGGCCATAAGTTGACCACCATAGGCTCATATTAAACAAGAAAATACATGCACCAATCCACCCCTCAGACTTACCGTAATGGTTAATGCTGTTGATAAGTCTCACTCCTACTTGGGCGTGGTTATTAGTCATCAGCACAATATCAAACAGCTCTTCATCATTGGGGTACAACTCCCGGAGTCGCGCATTAACTTGTTCCACTGCCTGTTGAGTATTAAACATAAGTGTGAATGAATACTTTCATTAGCTATTTTTCATCAAGCAAGTGATAAAAACATGAGTTCTGCCTAGAAGGAAGGCGCTTACCAATCCAACCTGTATAACGTGTTCTAGCCTTCTTCTAAGTCTTGACCATTAAGTGAGGCATCTTATCTCCTGCTACAAAATGAACAACCTCCAACTTTAGTTTTTAACAGCTTAGGAATGTGCAGTTCAAAGTCTTTTGATTTAGGTACCTATGATTAAAGATCATCTGCGTGCTTAAGTGTCTCACAGAGTGTATAAGCCCACTAAAGCCCTCTCAGTTTGGTATCTGGTGGTGGTGGTTGGAATCCATTCCAGAATATCCAGATACTAAGCAGTTTGCAAAAAAAGTATACTGTGTTTCAAAGAAATTAACAAAATTAAATCAGACTTTTGAAAGATTACATGCTGAACTATGACCCCGTAGTTCTCAAGCCCTGTCCAAATGGGGGAAATATAGTGCCATTTCAGCATGGTGGCAGCCCCACTGTAGCCCTGCCTTTCCCTGCTAAAAGCGCTAAAAGCTACTGCTGGAAAACCCAGTGCTGGTCATGAGTTGTCTAGCAATAGCAGGCTTTCTTATTTTGGAGATGGGGTTGCTATTGTCACTCCACCAGCCATGCATGCGTGGAGGTCGAAAGTGATGACCATGGATGCTTGGTGGTGGTAACAGATTTGGGGGTATTTGGCACAGGTCAAATACCCAGATGTGTGCATCACTAAAACATGTAAGACAGCACTGTGACCAACACTGTCTGACCCAGAAGTAATAATGGCAGGACAGCAATACTCCAGATTCTCATTTCCTATCTGGCTGTTGTCTGGACATGGTCTCAATTTAGATACCCAACAGGTGTACCAGATTCGATATCTAGGCATTTCCTTCAGGCTGGGATTTGAGAGCAGGTGAAGGTCTTCTAATTGTCTTCTGCTTGAGATGCCCAGAAGCAACTGGTGGGATACTGTGTAGGACATGATGCTACACTAGATAAACTGTGGCCTCATCCAGCAGGGCTACTCTAATTGTCTTTCAACCATGTTGACCCAGTTTTTGAGAACAGGACCATTGGAGGTTTAATTCACAAAGAAACAAAGCCACAAACTTTTCCAAACTTTGAACAGAATCAACTGTACGCTCAAAATGTTTCTCGTTTTCTGGGTTGGGAACACAGGAAGCTACAGAACGGCATCAAAAAAGGCATCATTTTCAACAGACAGAAATAATAACAGAACTAAGTGAAAGACAATAAAAATTTTGATAGGATCTCCAGATGTTGTCACTCACACAACTTGTCTCAGTATCATACAAATATTAGATGGGGATTCATGGGAGTGGACTGACATACCTGGAAGGTACCATGTCAGGGATACCTATCACAAGTTATAACAACCAGAGCTTACCTACAGCCTGTTTTATTTATCTGTTACGTATATATTGTTCTTCTGATGACTTGAGACTAAGGCAGCTTCCAGATTAGTGGATTACATCCACAGAAATTAAACAAAAAACCAAAACCACGCAGCTTACCTGCTGTGAGGCGATGACTCTCTGTCCCCACTCCCGACGGAAGTCCACAGCTTTTTCTTTGGAGCTGTGAGGCTTCCATGGCACATGGGAAGGGGCAGCCAATGAGAGCTGAGCTGTCCTGACTGGCGGGAACATTTGAATTTACCTTATACTGCGGCGCGAATGTTGCTCATTCTGCAGTAAGGTAAATTCGAAGCAGTAGGGGCCAATGCGCCACTGCTACACAGGATTGAGAATCAAATGTGAGGCCCGCGCCTCAGTTGCGCTTTCCAGTGCGCATCTTTGTTAAGTCTGGACACGTCCTTATTTATGGGGATCTCTCCCCAGTCTGCCTGAGACTGGAACAGGGCAAAATGACACTTACTTGTTAATCTGGATCTAGGAGCTGCTAAGAACACGTTGTCTGCACTGGACTAGTGTAAATCCAGATCAGTACTATGCTAAGGGTTCACTAATCTGGATTAGATAAAAGTACTCCACTTCCATGCTAGTACCGTCTGAATTGGATCAATGAAGCGACATCCGTACCTAGAACGGATCTAAGAATTTGGACATAGTGTTGAGTGACATGCGCAGTTACAATGCAACTGCAAAGATACCTTTCAAGCACTTGCACAGCAGCAGCTGAATTGAAGGCAATCTGGATGTAATGTACAATTGATTGGAATGTGGTCAATTGCATCGTATGGCGGTAGTTCACATTTGCTGATGCGGAACAGAGCTTAGGCATTCTCACTGCACTGGTCTTTAGCACACATTTGCCATTCTAAAGCCCAGTCAATACGTATGCCTCTGCCTGTGGTTGATCCGGATCTAGCTGATCCAGATTCACTAATACAGAGTAAGCCAGGTAAGTGCAGAAAGGCCCCTAGACAAGGAGAGATGTTAGTAAGCTTTTACACAAGGCGAACTGCCTCTGAACAGGAGTTTGAGAAAAGGGCCCAGAAAAGGAGCAAAGTTTTTAAAACCGCAGGAGAAGGAATTTCAAAAGTACAGAGTCTTCAGAAAATAATAATTAAAAAATAAAACATAAAAAGGCTTTGGTTCAAAGTCGCATGTTATGAAAATAGTATTAAGTTGCCTGCTGACAGCAAGGGGCAAGGCAGGATCTAAAACAAGATCCCCCAATAGCTTCATGTTGTCCCTTGTCAAATGCCAAGAGCGGCCTCAGCCTTACCTTGATGTCTGCCAGCCCGCGTGGTTATAACTTTGCGTTCAGCTATTTAGGAACCAGCCAAGTGCCTGCCCACTTTCCTCTGTTGTTTTCATGTACTTGGCTGATATCTGTGTAGCCCCAAGTGAAATAATAACTAAAGGGACCAGCAAACACTTAAGTAACCATCACTGTTATGGGAAACCAGCCACGGTTGGCAGCTTTCCTGTAACAGTAATATTATGGGTTATCACCTCCCTAATCTGGAACTGTATTAGAAATATGCCTGGCATTCCCAATCTCAGAAAAAGTGGGTTTTTGCCCACATCTGGAGGGACCTTTATATTAAAGCCTGCTGAAATCCAGGTGATTATAGGTGACTTAGGTTACAATTCGCGGTCCCGCCAACGCCGCTCTCCTTCGGTCAGACCCAGTGGAAGTCATGCAGGGACAGCGCAGTCGCTTCTGGTCATCCGCACAGGGCAATTGGAAGCTGCGCTCTCCCACTGAAGTGCTTCCTGTTGGTCAGACGTTGCCCGCAGTGGGGGCACAGCATGTCCCCCCCAAAAGGGAAGCAAAAAGATGCTGATTGATCAGTATTGTTTTTACTTCACTCCTTTTGATAGGATGCTGCGCCACTGTTGTGGGCAGAAGGAAGCTGCAGTGTTTCCAATCAAGTCTGGACGCAGTCTATATATCCATACTGTATTTTATATTCTTAAATCTTATGAATCTATGCATGGTTTTAAAGTCTAAAATGACTTGAGAAAAAATAATAATCCCGTGGGGTGTCTTCAGGGGCTCCATAAAGTACACTCTTGCTTTGAAAATTACACTAACTAAATAAAAAGTTAAACATGAAAAACTGAAATACAACATTTGAAAATAATTTTTAGGAAAGAATCCTTAGTTTCCCTCAGATTCTTCAAAGGGGTCCATGGAGGAGAAAAAGTTAAGCATCTCTGATTTAGAGAGAAGCAAAGCAAAGCAGTCCCCACCCCCAAAGCAGAAAACAGAGGGATTAGTGTTGAGGGTAGACACATTCATTCCATTTCCAGTTGAGACTTGCAGGCCTTGGGTATTGTTTGCAATATAATCAGAAGTGACAGCACTACAAAAGCTGCTCAGATAGGCCCAACGCTGCATCCAAACATCACTGCTTATATCCAGGCTTTGGATGCAGCCTGAATATCCTGAAAATTCCTCTCACTTTTATTCCTAAGGCTGTGGTCACACCTAAGATTTAATCCAGCTTCAGTCCACCTTCAGAGCCAGAGAACACATCAGCAAAGTGGCCAGCAACTTTCGTTGCACTTTATCTATCCCAATGGTGAATTTTCTGAGTTATTTAACACTGAAAGAAAACAGCTTGTCACTTTTCTGATGTATTTGCTCACTCTGAAAGTGGACTGAAGTTGGATTAAACCTTAACTGTCACCACAGCCTAACACACTGGCTCTACTCAGTTGCTTAAAAAAGAACAAGGAAAATCACCCGAGCAGGCTAGAAACCATGGCCCTTTCTGCACTTGGCCTTATCCTGGACTATATCTCGGGAGAGGGGTGTGTTGCATTTATGCTACTGCGGGCTCTGCTAGATCTCACCTGGGGCCTGCCATAGTCTGCACTAGCATGTGGACAGCGCATCCCTATTCCAAGATCTAGTCCAGAATAAGGCCAAGTGCAGAAAGGGCCCATGTCTCAAGCATATTCAGGGGACATTCCCATTTCCTCCATAAATGTAACTAATGGCTCTGTGATGCGTTGCTTACAGAGGAGGGAACACCCATCACAGGAACCCGGAAACCGTCTCTAGTACCCTGCCCTAATCCTGCCTTTGTGTGCACACGCATCTGACATCAGTCTTATGCAACGTGCGAGGAACGATTTCTCAGCTGCTTGCCTTGCGGGGAGAAGAAGCAAAGCGAGGCAGGGAGACTTAAATTTCTGTGCAAAGAAAAAAACCCAACAAAACACACACCCACACCCACACCCCATTCTGTGGAACTTCTTTCGGAAGGAAGGAAGGAAGTTAGTTCCTCCGTTCGTTTTACCTTCACAAAAGCAAAAGCCGGTCCGGGCTTGAGGGTGACATTTTCGTTGGCTTGTTGGTACTCCACGTACTTCTCCAAGCCTTGCTCTTCGTAGATCTTCCGCTCTTCCACCATGTCGAAAAGGGCCCGCGAGGACACGGCGATGGTGATGGCGTTTTGGGGCTTGGGCTGCGTGTGGAAGAGGAAAGGGCAGGCGGTGAGGAGGAGGAGGCAGGCGCATCAGGGTGGGACGGGGAGAGATCGCGCACCCCGGGTGAACGAAGGACGGAGGACGGCCAAGGCAAGGTCCCAGTGGTGGACCCGGGTGACACCCCCATCACCACCCCGGGGAAACGGCGAGGAAGAGGAGGCGCGCTTGGAAGAGGGGGAGACAGCCACGGGAGGCCAGTCGCCTGGAGAGATCCGCAGGGGCAGCGACCGGCTGCCACGCTGATACCCAAAGCCCACAGAGCCTGCTCGGGCTGCCGCTCCCTCTGGTTTACTCTCGAGTAACGGAGCCCGATGCCCTCCTCTGCGCTCCCCCTAAGGGAGCGCGCAAACTTCCCGTGCCTTGCGCGCGCCCGCCTCCTTCACACCCACACGCACACCCTCACCGGTCGGGGTCTCTTGGTGGACGTGAGGCTCTCGTAGGCGGCCTTCGCGGCTTCCCAGTCCTGCTCGGCTCCGGCCGCTTCCTCCTCGGAGAGCTCCATTTGGCTGCCCGCCAGGGGCTTGTCCAGCTCGGACTGCTGCTGCTGCTGCTGCTCTCGGTCTGGGCTGCTGGAGGAGCCGCTCATGGCGGTCGCGGCGGCCGGGCAAGGGTGCAGCAGCAGCAGCAGCAGCAGCAGCAGCTGGAGAGAAGGGCGCCCCGAGAGGAGGGGAAGCTCAGCGCCAGGCGTCCCGTTCCTGCCGCCGCCGCCCCGCCTGCTTCAGCCGGGGAGGGAAGTGACGGGCCTCGCGTGGCTGCTGCTGCTGCTGCCCCAGGCATCTTGGTGGTGGTGGTAGCGCTGGGGGACAGCGGCGCTGGCTCTGGCTGCTGCTTCCTCCTTCCTCCAGCTCTTTGCGCCGCACCCTTTGCCCTTGGGCAGACAGAGCTGAAAGGCGCCCTGCGCTGCGCTGCGCTGCCCTTTCCCCAGCCTGGGATCCTCTGAGCCCTTGCGCGTGCCAAAGAGACCCATGGCACGAAAGGGAGGCGCTCAGGGGCGCACCTCCGGATCGCGGCGGGGCCTGGGCACCCCGTGAAAGAAAGAAAGGGAAAGGCGTTGGGGTGTGGGGCATGGGGACGGAAAAAAACAACGTGCTATGGGGTTGGGATACTTGCTCCTATATAAGCCTCGCTTCCTAGGGGCAGGATAGGGCTGGGAGACTAATACCTTCTTTAAACTCAGAGCAGAGGAGACCGGAGAATGAGGTGGTGGTGGTAGTGATGGTGGTGGTGGTGGTGGTGGTGATGAAGGTTGTGGGGCCACCACCACACAAGGCTCTTCACTTTTCATGTTATTTGCGTTGTTGGCCTCTGACCTACAAACAACGTCGCCTGCGGTGTTATCTGGGGGTGTGTTGTGCGTGTCCTTGCTCAGCCTGGGTCCCATCTTGACGTTTGGGTCACGGGGGTGGGGGGTGGGGAGTGAAGCTTTACAGCTACTAGGTACACAGAGTTTTATGACATTGTGGCATCAGTGTTGTGTAATTCGCAGACCCAAAAGGAGCAAACTGAAGGCCGGTTCACTCGCCTTTCAGATGTGCAGGGTCCATAGCATTTCTCAAGTAAGCTGACTTTTTTCTCTTCAAATCCCTTATATCTGTTCTGCGTTCCTTATACTGGAGTACTAGGTGCATATTTTGTATATTTATTAAAAAAATTTAGATGCTTTTATTGTCTTTTAAATCGATACGATCATTGGGTGTTTTTCCACTTAGCACTCAAGGACCTACTCTAGTACTAGTGGAAAAAACACCCAGCACTAGAGTACCCATTAAGGGTCCTTAATGGGTCCTTAAGGGTACTCTACTGCTAAGTGGAAAAACACCCATTGTGATCTTGTTTTTGTGGTTCTTACAGTACCTTTCCCCCGTCTATTTTATGAAGGATGCTCAATAAATGTAAATGATAACCATAAAATTATCTTGCACAAGTTGTCACTGAAACAACTAGAAATATCTGAAGAAATGTCTACTCCCATATCGACTTGCCCGTGCCTTAAGATCTGGAGTGGAGGCCCTCCTGGTTGTCTACCACCCTCAGCTGCAAAGGAAGTGGTCACACAGGAGAGGGCCTTCTCGGTTATGGCCCCTAGGCCGTGGAGTCGTCTCCCTCTTGAGGTGCAGCTAGCGCCTTCACTGTACACATTTAGGAAGGCAGTGAAGACGCATCTCTTTGCCCTGGCCTTCAGTTAAATGGGGATACACGCCCCTTCCCACTTGTAGACACTGTTGTTTGAATATATACTGTTATTATTTTAATATGTTGATTTTAAATGTAAAGGGCAGGATAGAAATAAAAATAATAAATAAATAATAAATAGGACCAAGAGCAAAGACTGGGTAAAAATGCCCCAAGTTGAACTTAACTCCTGGGGGCTATATGGACATACAGTATAATTCCTTGTCAACAATATTTTCCCATTACCATCTATTGGGAAATACCCTATCACATTAAAATGGATTTATTTATTTTTATGAGCGCACATACTTCTATCCTGCCCTTTACCCATCGGTTTCAGGACAGGTCATAATAATGATCTAGAGACTTTGATCTTTCCATGTTGCAGGGCTGTCTATTTTGCCAGATGCTGAAGGACTACAACCTCCATGGTTGCAGCAGGATTTGCTGCCATTGATAATTGATGTGCCCAGAGTGGGTGGAGAGATCTGCCTCTCTTCAAATCAAGAAGAGGGGAATAGCTGCTTCGCGTGCATTAGGAATCAGAGCCAGCAAATACTGTGACTACTGAGTAGTTGCTCTGTCTATCTACCATGAAGGCTGTAGTCCTTCAATATTAAGCGAGTAATCCTATGTACTGGTAGTTTTAAACCTAAAAGCTAGGTGTGTGTTTTCTCGCACAGTTAGAAGTGTATATCATTATATTCAATGGCTGGTATTGTACCTTCTAACTTTCCCAGATTCAAAAGCTGTTTTTTTCCAGTCTGCAAATCTCTGCTTTCTTCCTGTCTGTTTTCTTCCTTTCCCTGTTCAGAGCTAGTAGACTGGAAAGATGGGGAGTTTAAGGATTTTAAAACTATATCCAGTACAGTATACATAATAAAATATCTGACTATTACATTATAAGTGTCATGGGCATTTAGATTACTGGATGCCCGAGTGCAAAAATAAGTTTTAATTGTTATTTTCATGTTTGAAGGATTTATGAGTTCCGGTGCTCACAGAGTTGAACTGGACCTAAAAATAGATTAATACTTTTGTGATATAATATACAGAATGTGAATTGTAGAACATCATTTAAAGTACAAGTTTATGGTAAACATGTACTAGGAAGCTGAATAGCTGAAGCCTGCTAACCCACGACCATTGTATAGAATTGCATGTCTCTACAATTCTAAGCATTAAATCATGCAAATGCTCATTTATAAAAGAAGGTTGCTGTTACAAATAGATTTGAAGCAAGAAATTCTTGTGAAAGTAGTAAATGTGTGATGAAACCATACATGAAGCCTGGTTTGCTGTTTGAAGTTGAGACCACATGAAATTTGATGTTGTAAAACATCTGACATAAAAATGGCTTGTGTCATGCTCCCATGTGAGGGAAGCATTTTTTGCATTACTTTCCTACTTAAATGGAGTGACCCTAAGTTATAGTTTCTTTGGACACACATGTACCAGCATTTTCAATTTTTCTGTTTGCTCCATCAAATTATTCACAAGATAGATATAAGAAAATAATCTGACATCTACAGGGTAATAAAATTTAGCATGTTTATTCCGCCTGTATTTAGAGACAAAAGTTTTTTTAAAGTATGCTGGGTTGGTGTTTATGTTCCAGTACACTAGCAACTTAATCCTGATGTTCAGTGAGTGAATGTTTTGGGGTAGTACTTATGCTCTGGATAAGATTTAGTTAAGGTGGGTTGCCTGTTCTTGGTGGCCTAGTCTTCTGACAGATCATAAGAGTCAGTTGGGGCGTTTCATTTATTTATTTATTATTTACATTTCTCTCCCACCCCATACCCGAAAGTCTCTGGGCGGGTAACAACAGATTGGCTGCTGGAGCCAAAGAAAGCTTTCTAACTAGGAAAACTCCCATTCTTTAAACCTTAGTTACCTGGCAGAGCCAGGGTTTGGATTACATCCATAATGTGTCTTGAACTAGCATTATGCAAAATTTGTTTACTGGAAAACTTTAAAAACAAACACCAGAGATTCTTTTGAATCAGACTCTATCCAGTTTCTTTACCCTTTGAATGGATGGTATTTACTTCTTTTAAATGTCCCAGAATTCCTCTTCCAAACCCAAAGAGCTATCAACAAAAGTGTTTCAATTGATGATACAGGACTCAGATGATTACAACCCTCTCCCCTGGTGTTTGTTTTTAAATCTTCCAGTAAATAAATTTTGCGTAATGCTATTTCAGGACACTTTATGGGTACAATCCAAACCTTGGCTGTGCCAGGTTAGCCAAGGCTTAAATAATGGAATTTCCCTAGTTAGGAAAACTTTCTTTGGCTCCAACAGCAAAACCAAAGGAACCTATGACCATATGTCCCACTCTACAAAAGTTCTGGACTGAAGTGAAGCAACACATCTGTGAAATAATCAACATGGATCCTTAAGAATTATGTTTACTCCAAATAGTTAGGAATGCCAACAAAAACATTAAATCAACACTGTTGGTAGAGTTCATGTCTTTAGCAACAAAAACAGCGATCACAAGGTTTTGGAAGGATAATGTGACCTTAACTATTCAGAACTGGTAAGAAAGTCTATAGAAATTTCTTCGAATGGATTTCTCTCATTTCAGGTAATACAGACAAAAGCAGAAATACCTAAAATCTCATCTTTGGAATGTTTAGTGACCTTTATTGACAAACTGTTTGACATCACAGTAATCCAAGACTGTGCCCCGACTGCTGATGCTGATGTTGGTTAGTCCTATGAAGACCCAAAACACCTTCTAGAATTAGCACCAAAAAAAGTCTCTTTCATGATAGGGGATTGGGATTTTAAAGAAGGAAATAAAAAAAATAACTAGACTAGAAGGCAAAGTTGGACTTGGAATACAGGAATCATTGAAAAAAGCCCTGATTCTGGGAAAGATTAAGGTAAAAGGAGGGTGAGATGGGTAGGAGGAGTCATGGGAACAACAAATATGAGTTTGGGCAAACCTTGAGAGACTGGAGGAATGGAGGGCCTGGTATGCAATGGTCTAGGAAGTAATGACGAGTCAGACATGACTAGGGCTGCGTTCACACCTAAGTTTTAATCTAGCTTCAGTTCACTTTCAGAGTGACAGAATGCATCAGTAAAGTGCCAAGCTGTTTTCTTTCAGCATTCTGTAACTCAAAAAATTCAATTTTGGGTTCAATAAAGTGGAAAGAAAATGGTTGATCATTTTTACTGATGTGTTCTCTGAAAAGTGGACTGAAACTAGATTAAAACTTAGGTGTGAACATAGCCTAAATGAGTGAACACATATTGTACTGCAAAGTGACTTCAGACCTCAAGGTATAAGGTCAGACTATAAATATTCAATTTTTAAAAGCAATAAAGTACCGTAATGTAAAATACATTCAAACAGCCAGATAGAAATATTGATAATACTGCCTGTTTGTGCTAAAAATTGTTATCTCTCTTTCCCAGCCATATCTATTCAGATAGCAAGCATGCTGCAATGCTGTTTTGACAGTTGTCAGATTTAAAAGGCAGCTTTCCCAAAGTTGCACTAGCCCTGTTCTTTCCACCTCTCATCTTGCCTTTTCTTTATTCTTCTGTCCTCCCACCTGAGTGACATGTACAAAGTAACAACGGCACTCATCCACTTGGCTGAGTGGGGGTCTTAGACTCCCCCTCAAAAACCCTGACCACCAAGAAGAGACTGCAGGGCTACTGATTCTGAGATCTGGCATTGGTTGACTCCCCCACCTGCTAAGATGGTTGCTGATATTTAGCAGAGGAAATTGGGGTTAGGATCTTTTCTCACCTGAACAATTCTGCAACAGAGCCTATCAGTTGCCCCTCCCTCTTTCAGCCCAGTGGGATGATTGGGGGTATTAGGCACCCACCTTATCGCTCCAGCTGCTCTCTGATCTAGAAGGGTAGTTTGGGTGCATAGCACTGTTGTGGTCTCTGCCCATTCCTGGTTCAGCTTTGGCTGCTCACCCCAGTCACTGGTAGCTGCCATATCTGAGTGGGATAGGTGTGGTTGTAGGAATGTGCACAAATATTCATATTGTTCATTATTTGTCTGAATTCATCCGATTCAAACTGAATGTTGGCACATTCGAAGGCTGACACTCAAATTAAAATTGAATGCTCTGGAACATGCGTATGAAGATTTGTTACATTTGTGAAACTGGGAGTTGGGAAAGCGGCTGCGCCAGTCGCATTGGCAATGGATCCAGAGTGGATTTGAAGTGGATTGAAAGTGGATTCAGGGCAGATTTGATGCGTTCTGAGCAGGTGCGTATGGGATACATATGTGATTCGTATCTAACATTCTTATCAAATTCAGATGGAACATTTGTATCAAATTGAATCCTACCACATTCGAAGGAGATCTATTCAAACAAATACAAATTTTCTTCCATGCGAAAAACCACAAAACATTCATTCACATCTCTATTGGTTGCCCACCCTTGTCACTTCAACGGCTGACAGCTCTCTTCCTCCATAGTTGCTGTAGCGCAGTGGTTCTCAACCTGGGGGTCGGGACCCCTTTGGGGGTCAAACTACCCTTTCAGAGGGGTCGCGACGAGTCTCCCACCACCCTTCCCTCCCACCTCCCAGCTGCTCCGCCCTCACAGTTGGGGAATTCCACAACATGAAGGAACTCCATTAAGGGGTCGCGGCATTAGGAAGGTTGAGAATCGCTGATCCAGCATTTATCAGATCAGGAGCGGGTATCTCACACTGATCCGTTAACCATGGTACAGTGATGGAGTGGGTGCCCCAAACCACTCATCCCAGATCTGACAGTGCCTTACACACTGCTTCCCTGGTAGATAAGGTGGATACGTTTTATCAGGATCCATAGCTTTTATTTCTTTTCTGTCCTGCAGTTCATTTTAAAAAGAAATAGGTAGTGGTATTTAGGCAGCATGAGAATAGTGGCATGTCATAAACTGCTGTTGTAAAGATCACTGTGGTGAATTGGGTCTTTCAGAGTTGGTTTGAACTTATAGCGGTTCAACTTTGTAAGTATGTTTGGATTGTTTCCCATTTATTTATTTTTAAAACGCTTAGTGTTTTAGGTAATTGTTTTCCAGACTTTGAACATCATAATATATTTTGGGTTTGGGGGGGATGTAAAAGTATTGAAGATGCATATATATTTTGTTCAGAAGAATATAGTAGAAATTCATTATGGATAGTACGAGGGCTATACTTGGGCTGTGTTGAAGACATAACTAAAGGGGTGCCTCAGAGGAGCCATAGAGAGATGGTGTGTGGCCCATGTGCTCCCAACCATTCTCTGATCCACCTTTTCTAGATTGGGGAGGGGTAAAATGGTGTGTGAACAATGCCACCTCTAAGTCTTCTCTAAGTCTCAGAGATGCATTTTTATTTATTTTTTGATCTGCCTGATCACATCCTTGGCACCATATCACACTTTCTTTATAGAGTGATCACTGAAAAAGACTGTTCACTAAAAATTGAAATGAATCTGGCCTTTTTGATAAATTTTCTAGTTTCCAACCATCCTTGAGAAATTCAGTGGGTTTTATGTTATATCTGCTGGAATGTGGAACTTTTAAGATACTTGTGCCTATAAGGTACATTGATTGTACCACCTCTCTTCTTAGACTTTTACCGTGTGTGTTTATGTTCTTTTTATCACATATATACATGCATTTATAATATATGATTTACACACACACACACATAAATTTTGTATAATTAAGACTTATGGGTTATATAGTTTTATTATATTCCCTGAGGAAATTCATTGTTTCTCTTAGGAGACCAAATATCTGGTGGGGGTGGGGGTTGTAACTGACATTTTCTGGCATTTCCCTAGGTGTTCAGGGTACCTACATCAATATTTGGACTGAATTTTGGTCTGGTGAATGAAGTTCTCAAATTTAAACATAACAGTTCAGTGTTTCAAGATGTCTGTCAAATGCCAATTTTTATTGTAAAGACCTTGCAACTATCAAATGTCATCTTGCCATGTAAGACTTGCAAGTTTTGGAATGCAGGTACGAGATAAGGTCACTTTTAATTGCTGTCTGTGCTAAATTTTAGCCTTAACAGTGAACCTTAAATGACTCAAATTTCCTAACCATTTTACAGGCAAATGCTTGGTGAATAGTGAGCCTGGCAAAAACAGCATGGTGTCTGTGAAACACTTCTGATTTACAAACATGTGCACATAGCCTGTCTCCTTGCACAGATCTTCGCTAGTGGTATGCAAAATGATTTACCATCAAAATATTTTGGCTTGAAATGGGTAGTTTGAATGTTTTAAGAGAGAAATGAAACAGCCCTTAAAATAAGGCTCACTTTTGAATTAAAAGCAAAACAATCTGTATCTTGACTAGGGATGTGCACGAATATTTGAAAATCAAAAAATCTGATTCAAATCTGTCAAATATTGACATTCGAATTCGAATTGGATTTCCAAAAGTCTGAATCTACACATTAGACCAAATTTTGGATTTGTGAAAATCCAATACAGATTTTTGAATAATTTGAATGAACAGATCCGCATTCAAATGCAAAAAATTCATTCATGCACACCCTTAATCTTGACTGCTGTTTGAAGGACTCCTCCTCCTTTTTCTAAGGTCAGGGTGGTGGGGATTGATTGGTTGTATGCTGATTTCATGTGTAGGTGATAGAATCAGATGATTTATTATTTCTTTGAAATCTTCCCTAATACACCTGTAATATTTCTATTGCAGTTTCGGGGAACAGTTTGATTTAAAAACAAGTAAAAACACCTGAGTACCAATTTTCGTATGGGTTGGACATTAAGTAGCCCTAGATAGCTTTAATATCTGTCCCACTTTAGTGTGTGGGAGAGGAAGAAGTGTTTTGAATTTCTCCACATTTTCCTGGGATTGGAATACTCAGAATGCTTTTTGCTTCATCAAAACAGCTGGTTTAGCCAGATTTCCAGTGAAACATTTCATCCTTTTGTCTTTCTTTCCAAGCAAAGGATGGCTCTAATTGTAGCCAGTGTGGTACTTCTCAAACGTTGGAGGGCAGAGAGGTCGGAGCGTTAGCAGCTTCTGACATCGGGCCTGTACATGAGGAAGGACTAGTGAGCAAAGCACGTGAGCCTCTCATCACGCTTGTCTATGGCTGCAGTGATGACATGAGCATCGCTTCAGTGGGATGCCATGGAATGTGAACTCCTTCATTTCCAATTTCGCTTCAATGCCATACCATGTGAATGTGTCTAAATGTGCTCTTGTCATACCGCAAAGGGGTGAGGAGGGGAGCTTGTTGCTGTTTTAATTTTGTTATTGTTCTATTTCCTTGAATAAATCCATCAGATCGCATCTCAGTGGTTTCAAGGTTTTACCAAATAAGATGAATTGCGGAGTCCAGCTTTTCAGTGATGCATAGATGTGACATCTGCTCTACAATATAAACACATGAAATTGTAAGAAAATGACCTCAGCCATTCAAAGATTAGAACCAAGTGGCTGTGATTATTTGTTCTAAGGATTAAAAGGATGAGAAAATCAAACCATTACTGGCCGAGGCTACAGCAATATCTACATTTTATTAAAGAGAGGGCAAGGAAGTTGTACTAATAAATAAGGATGTGCACAATTTCTTTTTTTGTTTGTTTGCTTCACATTGAAGTGAAGTGAATGTGAAGGAAAATCGCATTTGTGCAAATGAAGCTATTTTGAATGTGCTAGACTTTTAATTAACTTTGAATGTTCTTCGAATATTCATTGATTTCTGCTGCCACCAGTTGAACATTCTAAACCGTTTCAAATCTGCTCCGAATCTGCAAAGAATCCACTAATTCACATTTGCATCTGTAATGAAGCTTCTAACAAATGCAAAAAAGCTTTCCTTTTTTGGGGGAAAAAAAGCTTTTTGCATGTGAATATCTGCTTTTGGATATAGATATAGCCAATATTCTATTTGAATGTGGACGTTTAAAGCTTCACAGTTTGTACAAGTGGTAAAGGTGACAAACATTTTTCGCCCATCTCTGCTATTAAAACATGCACATGGTTCAGTTGTCTAGCCCTCTTTTCAGCCTACTACAAAAATGTGAATTTATCATAGTTCTAAATGCCCTTAATCCATGCTGAAAATCCTCCCTGATTTGTGAGATGTTAATATTTTGAGTGTCACATACTACTCAAAGATCACTTAATATAGATTAGTTGCTGCTTGTCACACAATTGAACAATTAGTTTTAAATAGCCATTCATTTTTCTCTCTCTCTGTGGGAGCGAACAGTTCTTTCCAATTTAATAGTTTGGCGGCCTTCCCTATCTTCCTATAAGTCACTGAAATTTATGTAGGTGCAGAGCTTTTAAAAATGTCTACAATACTTTGGTAAATCTTGTGAATGAAGGGAGGCCTCCCCCCCAATGTCCTTCAAAAACTGACCCACGGTTGAATGGAGGTCCAGGCAGTCAGATAGGCCTGGTGCTGTGGTGGCTGGCTGCCAGCCCTCCCTTCTGTCGTGCCACATTCTGTCTGCACTTTCTAGGAAAAGCTGACATTCTCTCTGCAGGGCATCACTTGGCACAGCTGGTGCCAACACACTCAAGTGCCTGGATTGATCTACCGTATTTGTGTCCAGAAATGGCAGTACACAGTTGGAAAATGATGTGCAACCCTGCCTCTCCATTTGATCAAGCTGACAGATTCCTAGAAGTCCACAATGTGAAATTGCTGATATTCTTGAAAAACGGCAGCATTTCACTTCATCATCTGGGTGTTGAGATCTCAAGGAAAGGATCTTGTAGTTCTTCCTCTCCCAGAGTGCAAGCATTAGGCAAGACCTTTTCTGTGTTGGCCCCAAGACTCTGGATTAGCCTCTCTGGAGGTTCGCCGCATGCCTACATTGTATGGTTTTGGCATCTTCCAAGTTTTATGATGTTTGTTTTCCTCTGGGTGCAGTCCTGCCAGGGAAGAGAGGATGGGAGGGTTGTATTTTACAGATGTTTTCATATTATTTTTATGTGTTATTATTGTTGTGACCTGGCCCGGGACCTTTTGGTGAAGGGTGAGAAATAAATTCTTAAATAAGTAAATGACTGGAAATGGAATGAGTTGCTTGGATGTTTCTCACCAACAAACAGGTGGGCTATATGTCTCCGCAGATTTGAGTGTTGTCTGTTCATCTTTTCTCATGACACATGGCGTCCTCTGAAGTGTGTTCCACTGTGGTTCTCCAGATGATCCTGAACTACAGCTCCCATCACTTTTGACAATTATAGTTCAAAAGGAATTTTATCGCAGGATCCTAACCCTATTGAATTCTAAGCACTTGACATGGCAATGAATAAGAAAGGAAAGGATGCTAGCACACTCTCCCCTGTGCTCTAATCCTCTTTGCCCTCTATGATTCAGAAGTTTCTGTAGGATTTAGTACAAGAAGTTTCTACGAAAAGAGTAGGTGTCGACTTCAACAGCTTTCCTTAGGTTGTGTTCAGACATAACAAAAGAGGTGCCTCAGAGGTGTGGTGCAGTGTGTGGCCCTTGTGTTCTCAAACCTTTTTCAGTTCACTTTTTCTACCACAGGATGTTCATGGTGTGTGAACAATCCTACCACCAAGACTTCTCAGAGATGCTTTTTTTTCTATGCCTGAATGCAGCCTAAGTCTGAAGTCAATAACACAACTCCTCCCCAAGCCTGGATTAATGCCTCTGGTTTGGCTTTTCTTCTCCCATACTATACTTCCAAAGAGAAGGCTTGTACACTGTTATTTATAGTGTAATGTGTACAATTTTGCGGAGTGGCATCTTGCTTCTGTATTAGTATCTCGGAGATCACCAGCAGCTTGGGATATATGGGGCTGTTTGGAAATTTGGTGGCATGCAGCAGGCACCATTCCCTCTGGCTACTTTGGTGCCCAACTAAGCCCTCAGGTGCTGTGTTTGGCCTTAACACCCGGCATAATTTTATACATTGATGTCTTCGCCACAAGTTCATTATGTCTACTGTTCCACAGCTTTTACAGCTCTCTGATATCTATGCAGCGTGTTAATGCATCTAATTTTATGCCCAGTAATTAGAAGTAAATACAGTTGAATTCCACAGAACCTAACAGCTGGAAACTCTTATCCTTGAACATGTTGTTATTAAAGGCATTTTAATAAGATTGCTTACAGAATTTTCCTCAGAATTTCTCCACCGGAACTTAGGAATTGCAAATCAGTATCCCCCTGAGAGGATTTTTTTTTTCTGCTCTCATTTTTTAATTTTTCTACTGCTTTTTAAACTTTTAATGTATTCTTAAAGTCCTTATAAGTAAAATAGAGGCTGTGTGTGTAAACACACACAAACATACTTATGGATGAATTGGATTTTTTTTTCAAATCCATATCAGGTTTTTTATATGTTAACTCATGATTCTATTTTTTCTCTGTTTCACATTAATCATGTATTTTAAAAATACGTTTAAATTTCCCTTCAGTGTCCTCTGGGGTAAGGTGGCTATAAGGGAGGATTCTAGAAGAAATAAATGTGTGACAATCAGATGACGAGCTGAAAACCATCGTCTTATAATTCTGTCAAAACCATGGACTTGTTCACATGTGCTGTTGAAAACTCTGCTTTGCCTAAGCTAATTTTTTGGTAAGTGGTTTTAAGTGGTTATCCTGAATAGTTTGTGAAAAAGTATTGCAAAACCTCTTAACTAAGAACAGGCCTTTGCTATGACTGTAATTCTGAACCGAATCCCAGTGGCGTAAACTCTGCAGAATGTGGTGAAAAACCTCTTCTCAATAGAGCATGCATATGGCTGCGGTGTAGGCCTGAATTGTGTTTTATTTAGTTTTTAATAATTTATTTCTTGGCTAGCACAAAAGATTATCAGAATTCTTGCAGGATACGGTCAGGCTTTGCCATTGGATCCTGATCTGTCAGTGTATCACATTTCCTCTGGCCTGATAGGAATGCTGGTCCCGTTTGCTGCTCCGTGATGTAAATCTTTCTGTAGCTCAGGGCTTTGTGGCAGCTGAAGTGAGAGGCAGCAGCATCAACGGTTTTAACAACTCAGTCCAGTTGGCCACCTAACTGATAAGCATGGGAAACATAAAGAGACGTGGAAGAGAAGATAATACCTATATATTCAGGAAACTGTCCAGCTACAGCCAAAGACAAAACTTTATCAGAAAAGAAAACCTCCTCTTCTCCTGAACGATTTGCCAATGTAAATCTCTTTGATGAAAATGAACCACAAATACTTTTCTTTCAATTTAGTCTTTGGCAACCTAGCGCTTTAAATATGTCAAAACCAACAGCTAAGCTCTTATAATACTCCAGGCACCTTTCTATGATTCTATGCGTTTCATATGGTCCATGTCAAACACGAGCCTACATAATATTCCCAGTCTGCAGGCGCTGTCATATTCATGTTTTAAGTCATCCAAATAGCTCTGAATTTTAACTTTTTAACCCTTCCTCCTTTTCTCCAGTTGCTCTCGCTTGTCCTCTGATAGGACATGTGGAATTTGCAAGCAAAATATCTTCTAAGAAACTATATTCCTATTTGCTTTGCCATTAATAATACTGCCCTGACTTCGATCCTATTACTTTATGCTATAGTGAATCAGACCACATGTAGATTTGCAAGAGATGTGGCTTGGTCTCACCTTCCAAGCCAAACATCCTATGACACGTGGTGGATGGCAAAGCAATGGCATAACTTTGGAGCAAACAGTGTGTTATTTCTTTTGGAGGAAGCACCCTACACTTGGGTTGTGGTCAGACCTTCACTTTAAACCTTCTTCAGTCCATCTTCAGGTCTGACTGCTCATATCTTCTCATCTCTGTACATTTTGCATGTGGACTTTCTATCCAGGTAAGTGAAAAGGAGGGGGGGGGGAACCGTGGCACATTGGGGGAGCGTCTAAGGCCATCTGCTGGGATTTGAGAGCAGGAGAAGGTTTGTCCTTGTCCCTGCTTGAGATGCCCATGAGCATTTGGTGGGCCACTGTGTGCGACAGGATGCTGGACTAGATGGGCTGTGGCCTGATCCAGCAGGGCTTCCCTTATGTTCTTAAAGCAGTAGGTTGGCAAGGCAGCAGTAGGACAAGAGGACAAAAGAAAGTGCTGTCAGGGATTGTTCCTACCTGGGTTTTATTGCGGTTTGAAAATAATTTGAATTTTCTTTGGCCCCATTACAGATTGGATTCCGGTGTTTTCTGAGGAGTAAATCTCTAAATACCGCAATTAAAAAACACTTGAAAAAACAACTCTTACTCCTGTTTTTGCTGCTAAAATGCTTTATCTTTTTTCTTTTGGGAACAGTATAGTCTTCTGCCCATTGTCTGTCACTGTTGTGGGTGCATCATGAAATGGGTGCGTATTCACCTGGTAGGACAGCCCCTTGCTATCCCTCCTTTGCAGAGAAGTTTAAAGCCTCCTCCTCCCCTCTTTCCCTTGGCAGGCCACTTCACGATGGATAAAAAGTTTCAGTTTCATCCACTTCACATTGGATAACAAGTTTCATTTCATGCCTATGCTCTCCCCTCACTTTCTCCTTTTTTGATTTTCTCCTCACTTGGGGAAAGACGGCTTGGCTGGCTCCTTCCTACATGAGCCAACCATGGTGGGTGGGCGGGAAGTGAGGAGAAAGGCACAAGGAAGGAGAAAGTGAGGGGAAAGCATGGGCGAGGGAGACTTAGGGAGGTGATTTTGCATAACACTGAAACATCGTGGAAGCGATCCCCGTGGTCGTGAGGAAATCGCTAGTCTGAAATTACACAGTTGCCCAAATGAGGCTAGGTATAGGATCAAAGGATGGAGCCACCCTAGGCCACATCATCGTGTTAGTGAACCCAATCAGGAGAGGGGGTGGGCACCCCAACTGGCAGAGAGGAAAAGATTTGCTTTCCTTGATGTGTTTTTGAAGTGTTTTCTGTGGGAATAGCATTGGAGTTGACTGAGATTTAAAATGAAAAAAAAAAAGGGAATGGCTGGAATGCATGTTTGCATCAGTTTTAGCTTTGTTTCGTTTTTTAAAAAACTTAAGCCTCGGAGTGCTATTTTGCACACTGTCTGAAAAGTGCCTCCGTTGATGTCTTCTACTCCTCTCTAGTAGAATGGTGGCCCAATAGGTGTGAATCATGCATTTCTCACACCTCTCAGGCTCTTCATGGCATCATAAGTGTGTTGTGTGGGTACTGCTGGAACCAGCAAGGAAAAGCATTATGTCAGATGATTTTCTTGTAACATGACAACTTCTTGACTTTTTTTTTTAAAAGGGGCCTAAGCTTATGAGGTTTATAGGCTAATCTTACTTGTGTTTAACTGAATTCAGCGAGATTCAACAAGAAGTATGGAACATACTTGGGAACTGACTTTGCTAAAAATCAGTGATACTTCTGACTAAACATGTGCTGTATATGATATGTGAATTGGAGGAAATTATGTTCTCTGGCTAAGGCTGTGGTTATACCTAAGGTGTAATCCAGCTTCAGTCCAGTTTCAGAATGATAAAACAGCAAAGCGACCAGTAATTTTCTTTCCAAATTATCTATCCCAAAGGTGAATTTTCTGAGTTATTTAACACTGAAAGAAAACAGCTTGTCCCTTTGCTGTTGTATTCTCTCTCTGAAAGTGGACTGAAATTGGGTTCCTGCAGCCCCTTCCATCCTTAGCAACCATGCTGGTCATCAGCTGTGCTCCACTACATCCTTGTGTGGTCTTGCCTGGCTGTAGTGTGGTTCTGATGGAAGTAGTGTGTGTGTGTGTGCATGTGTGTTTTGAAACATCTAACTTTTCCATGAGCACAATCACAAATCAGAATTATAATACAAAAGACAAAAATCCTAGCTTTCTGTCCATGTGCTTTTGACTTTGAACCAGCCCACTACTGGCTGTCTAGAAGAGAAGGCAGGAAAAAAGTTTTTCTTACTAGTTCTTGAACATAGTAGTACTTCTGAGCAACTACTGTTGCTGTTGAAAGAGTGCAAAAAAAAAATAATTGATAAAATAATTATATTTATTAAATTCTATTGAAATTTTATTTCACTATTTAAAACAGGATCAGCTGTATTATATGAATCTGATCCCCCTCCTGCCTTTGGGGTTCCAAAATTTACATGCTTTCTTGAATCTGTTTTCGTCATGTTGCGTTCTTGAACAGTGTCTGGAATAATATTAGAGAGCTTTACTTTCTAAAGAGCATTAGACTTTATTAGCTTTCAGTGTTATCAAATAAGGATACTGTAATTTTAGGAAATTATGAGTTAATTTCAAATTATCTTTTAAAAGGTAGATAATTAAGCAGTTATTTTTAAATGATTAGTCAGTGCATATACTCTAATGTGTCAAAGTGGAAAATAGCACATTTAATTAGCATCTCATGCCCAGGTTACTCAACAGTGAAAAAGTGGGCACGAAAGTATCTGCAGTTGATGTCATTGTTTTCATTTCCTTTTCCCTTCTTCGCCATCTTGAACAATTTCATGTTGGTTTATTTGTATTATCAAGATAGTGGTAGTGTCATTAAAGAGGACCTTAGAAATCAGTGTTTTCTGCTTGCATCATGCGCCTTCTCTACTGTTCTTTGATTAAACATTTCTTCATCTCTGGAAAGTCAGATTCTTACAATAATAAATCAGAGACACCTAGGGGCCATGCCAAGTTAAATATCTACAGTTTCTGGCAATTATGTAATTTCCAGATTTGTTACAATGGCTATTGCTGATAAGTCAATTGTCATAAAAAGAAATGTTCCAGACCATTCTTTATTAGTGTGTCCTTCACTGATGTATGTAAAACAATCTCTCTGTTCTCCTCTCCTTTTGGAGAAAAAAAAGAGAGCATAATTGCAGCTTTCGCGCTCTCTTGAGTGACTCTTCATCATAACAGTTTATATCTGGAAAATATCACCGAAAATGTGAAAAGGGGGTAAGTTTAAATGAAGAAATCAGGCCCCACTGTTATTAATAGAACAGTTCAAAAATATTTCCCATGATGTGTTTGTAATAGTTCTGTCTTGTAATAAAACTCAGCGGTGATATATTTCTCCCATTCTTGAGTTGATTTTGCATTAGGAGGCCAGACAAAAGCAATTTGTAATAAGGTCCCTGATCTAATGCCTGTGTGCAGGCTAAAGGGCTCAAAGGACTCCTTGCTCATTTAAAAGCTCTTTAAAATGATTAATGGCTAAATGCATTGCAAATTATCAAGTGCTTTATACACACAAAATGGGAAGTTTTTTTCCTCCAGAAGTTTTCAGCAAAATTTCATCTCCTAGTAACTGAATATGAAGTATTGTAATGTTTAGAGTAAGCAGCTACAAGATGGACAAAACCAAAATTAAGAGTTCAATTGAGAGTTTGAAATGAGTTCTTAATTTTTGTTTATCCTGCAAGTGCTTGCTCTGAGTGATACTTAACAGCCATTGACCACGAGCAGAAAAAAGATGCAATTCTTTAAAAGTGCATTCTCAAGATGCTTTACTCTCAGTGCTAAAAAGCTGGAGGACTTGGGATTAATTAAAATCTGGGTAATATGTTGGATCCAGACTTTGTACTTGTTTGAACATTTCCTATTGATTGCAAAGGCCTTTACTTAGCTGATTTTCTCTGGATTCAGCTCATTGTAATCTAAGCACAACTGATTTGTAAGGGAGCCAAACCACCGTGACTAACTCTGGTGTGTCCAGTCTGGTGTGTCCAGACTGGGGGATACTCCACATTCTGATGCACAGTCGGTGCGTGGCTGCCACACCTAACACCTGATACTTTGTAGCGGCAGTGCATTATGTTGCCACTACAATGCATTTAGCTGCTGTAGATTGATCAGCACTCGCTCTGTAGCATCAGTTAAATTCGAAGTTTCCTGCCGTCCTGATAGGACGGTGAGAAATAGCCAATAAGAGCTGAGCCTGCAGCTCAGCTCCCAACGGCTGCCCAATCACACGTGACGCATGCCTCACCACGTGTGCCATGAAAGTCTTGCAGCTGCTGAGGAGGAAGCTGCAGACCTCTGTTTCAAGTGGGGACAAGACGTTGTGACTTAGCAGCCAGGTAAACTGCAATTTTTCTATTAACTGCAGATTTTTATCAGCTAGTCTGGAAGGGACCTTATTCAAACCCTCTAATTTGGTGGGGGAAATGAAAGAATAAAATAGTTAGCTTTGAAGAGACAGGGAACCACAGGTTCCTGAGTTCCTAAAGGTGTTCTTTACAATACCTGGGAAATATCTGGCATAGAGGACCATCAAAACAGATATTCCTAAAGTGTTCCTTTCAGGAGTTCATGACACACCAGAAGCTGGAATCCAGAAAAACTATTGCCCATCCCAGATTCAGGGCTTTCAGATAATCTTTTCCCCATAGCTTCTTGCACCATTGAACCTTGCTACTGCATGGACTGTTGTCACTAGTGGCTTTAGACTAATATAGTTACATTTACCATAGACCAGTAAGGACAAGATTGCGAGAACAGTGAACGAGGTCATTGGTTGACCCTCCCCATGTGACGCATGCATCACCACACACCCCATGGAAGTCCCGCAGCTGCCAAAGAGGAAGCTGCAGACCTCTGTTGGGAGTGGGGACAAGGAGTTGTCGCATCGCCGTAGGTAAGCTGCATATTTTTTTATATCTGTGGATTTAATCCGCTAATCTGGAAGCTGCTTAACACTTATTTCCCACTCAAAACATCGTTCTTTAATCTACATTTTTCTCCACCAGGCACTTATAGAAGAAGCCTATTACTTAATTAGATATTTCCAAATATTCCACTTTTCTTTGATACTGATGGAAAGACAGGGTAAAACCTGATGTCAGTTATATCCATAGGCTGCAATGAAGCTCTGAAAAGGTTAACTTAATCTTCATCAATATGTGTGGATAGCTTTGTACTCCAGCCGCATAAAAGTGTCAATGTATTCTTTGCATGCAATTTGAAAAAGGCAATTATGTAGTACAATTTTACAATGGTAGAACTTTTCTTGGGGAAAAGTCAGCCCATGAATGTACATGGTTTGGTTGCAGGCATTAAAAACAAGTGGAGTACAAAATCACTGTTCACAAATTGCCCATTTTTCCCCCCTACTGCGGATGAGAATTGAAACAGATGGAGGTGAAGAGTAAACATAAGAGAATAAAGAGGTACATTTTGACTTGACAGTGAACTGATATGACATCTCTTGGGGGTGGTCTTGCACAAATCAGTTGCCATCGTGGGGAAGGACATCTTCTGTTTCACCACTAGACAAGCCTCCAAGAACAGTGGCATATGGAGAAAATTTATATCTATTGACCCTAGAGCATAGGTTGCCTGATACTGGTACTTGCTGAGATATTTTCATCCAGATCTGGACCTTGAATTGGGTCCAGGTTTGCGTCATATGCTGTTTGAGGACTGGCGTAATAAGAGACCTTCTGACTGTGTCAACCAAAACTTGTCAGCTATGTTTTGCACTAACTGAACCTTTTGTGTTATCATAAAGGACAGCACCATGTGTAGCACATTATAGTATTATGATTGGAGGCTTAATGGATGGAAATATACTGACATCAGTGCATCCCTATCAGGGGAGGAATACAAGAGACCTGAATGCAAAATTCAATAGGAGTTCAAATTCTGCTGAATTTTCTGAGATCTGAAAAGTCAAAATTTTGTTCATTTTTCAATGTCATACAGGTGGGGCCAATATTCTGGCAATGTTGGGAAAAGTAATTATGAGGAAAAAAGATAAATGAAGAGGACTTAGCAGATAATTTCCTTTTTTAATAGGCAGCTTTTTATTTCAATTTCAGCCCCAAGACGATACCAGCAAAAATATTTTCACACCCACTATTTTGCCATCTATCCAAGGTCTGATCCTTATCCCCCAACTAAAATATACATTTATATTTCAATACCAGCAATTTCAATTTCTTTTTGCAGAGTTAATGTGCTCAGAGAAAGAAAATAGGCTTTAACCATCTACCTGGTCAGAAACATAATGAGGGTCATAGTGTGGAATGGGCTAATTAATCATGCAGAAGACACAGTCAGCCTGTTAAATATCATTCTATTAAAAAGGACCTCTAAATGCTTTCCTATTCCTATTAATGTTATTTTCTCCTTTCCCCTATTCATTTGTACTACTTTTCCTGCATTCCTAGTGTTCTTTGATGGTGAACAAATCTCCATCACTTCCTAGAATAGTCCACATGTCACTCTGAACAAAACAGATTAAAATATATGTGTCTTCTGAAGCACTGATGTGATTTATTATCCTCCAGTCCTTTTTAGCCACAGGAGTATAAGAAAGGTACATTTTGTGAAACTGAAATGATCAAACAGTTATTCAGAGCTAATATTGTAACTACGTGTAAGAATCTTCTTTTTGCACTTTTTGCCATGTACTTGTTTCAGTATCATGTGGTGCTTTTTGGCATAGACCAGTGATTCCCAAATTTTGTCATATGTGTACCCCTTCTATAATTTTAGTAACGCTGAGTACCCCTCATAAAAAACATTAGGGATAAAAATTGTATTTTATAAAAATAATCAAAATCAGTGGAACTTACTAAAGCACGATAACAGGCACCCAGAACTAACTATTAAAGAAGTAAGTTGTCTCTGTAACGAAGTGCAGTATATTCACGCCATGTCACACCTCACAAGACCGTTAGATAACACTACAATTCTCCGGTGTTTAAACAGCTCCACGGCTCAACATCAACTGTTAATGTTCCTGCAGTTTAAAAATGGCCGAACCCGAGCTGCGCAAAGGATGCGCAGAAGTTCCCGCCATAATGAGTTGCAATACGATATACGATGTCCCTAGTTCCCGTGTAAAAAATACGCACCTACTTCTTTCCTTGTTCTGTGGGCGCCGCTAAGCACGGTGCAGTGGATATTCCCACGTGATCCCCACCAAACTCCGGTGCAACGTGTACCCCCACCAAACTCTTCCCGTACCCCTGGGGGTACGCGTACCACACTTTGGGAAACACTGGCATAGACAATGGAATGGACGGCTCCTTCCGTCTTACAGAAGGCATTGAGAGCCCATGGATGTCCTTTGCTGAAAAGGAGAATTGTGTATAATTGCAGAACGTGTCTTTTTATCCCATTGAAACTTTAACTCTCCGCAGCAACTTTTTTCTTAAAAGAGGGCTAGGGATTGGGAACATGCACACAAGGGAGGTGCATGGATTTTTGTGTGTGTTTGATTCATATTGAATCGAATGCAAGAAAATTTGTATTTATTCAAATAGATTCCGGGTGTTTTTCCACTGTCACTAGAAATACCCATTAATGGGTACTAGATGGCATTTTTGTACCCATTAATGGGTACTTAATGGGTACTTCTACTGACAGTGAAAAAACACTCTTCCTTTGAATGTGGTACAAATCGCCTATGAATCGCCTATGTAACTGCTGCATATACCCTGTGTATCAGCTCTGAATGCATCAACACCACCCTGAATCCACTTTGAATTCACCCTCAATCCACTTTGAATCCACTCTGGATCAATTACAGATGTTACTGCTGCTTTCCAACCTCCCCAGGAACAGGAATGTAACAAAGCTTTGCACACGTTGAATTTGAATGTCAATCTTTGAATGTCCCAATATTCTACTCAAATTCAAATGTCTGAATTTGAATGAATTTTGATGAATTTTGAATGTTATCAGTATCTGTGCACATCCCTAATGTAGGCCTCTGTGAACTTTGGTACTGGAGAAGGCTCCTCCAAAAAAGTTAATCAGTGGATTCTAGACCAAATAAAAGGTCAATATTCATTAGGAGTACAAATGTCAAGGCTTAAATTGCCATACTTTGAGCATATAATGAGAAGCCCTAACTCCTTGGAAAACATGGCGATGTCTGGGAAAAATAGAGGGGAGAAGAAGAGGATGACTAGCTAATAGGTGGAGAGACTAAATTACGACAGTGATGGAAACCTCCTGGGCAGACCTAATAAGGATCTTAGAAGACTAGTTAGTCTGGAGTAAGTCAGTCACTAAGAGCTGGCTATGATTAGATTTTAGCTAACTTAGTTTATCTCTTTTTATACTAATTTTATTGTAGACCTTTGGGTATAGTTAGCTTTAAGAATGGATGCCTAGGTGACTCAGTTTGGTCTAGCGGTTAGGGAGCCAGACTCTTATCTGGGAATACCAGGTTCGATTCTGCCCTCCACCACAAAGCCAGCTGGGTCGCCTTGGGCTAGTCACAGCTCTCTTCTGAGCTCTCACAGCCCCACCTACCTCACAGGGTGTTTTGTTGTGGGGAGAAGAATAGAAAGCTTTGTCAGCCGCTTTGAATCCCCTTAAATGGGTGAGAAAAGCGGGGTAGAAAAGCCAACTCTTCTTCTTCTTCTTCTTCTTCTTCTTCTTCTTCTTCTTCTTCTTGACTGAGGAGACAGGCAGGATACCTCTCAAGGCCATTTGCATGGATTTGTGATGAGGTGAAGGTTTTGCCACTGTCCTCTGCCCATAAGCAATTGGTGGGCCTCTATGTGAAATGGAATGCTGAACTAGATGAGTTGTGGCCCAGTCCAGCAGAGCTCCTTTTTTTTGTTCTTATTTTCTTATCAAGGGACTGTAGGGAGGAGCTATCAACCCCTTCCTTCCTTCCTTTTTCAGGCATGAATAGAAAGTAGAATCTGCACAGAGGGAAGAGAAGATTAAAGTTCCACAAGAACTATGCAATCACTTCCTATCTGACAGATGGGACTATTGATAGACTGCAGTAATAGTGCAGCACTACATTGAAACTCTGAAGTAAAAAGCTGCTGATCTGATTAATCAAGTGGGAGAGAGGACCCTACAGAACTTTCCCATCACTTCATATATAATATCATTAATAATATCTACTAGAGTAACAATAGGGCCCCTCCAGACAACATAGGGAAATTGCTGGGTCTTTAATAAATGCCAGCATTGCTTCACAGCAAAGAAGAAGACACCAAATGTCTATGAACAGGAACTCACTGTGTCAGCCCCCTTTTCTTGCTGTCATGTGTGCGGCAAGTTCCCAGAAGTTAAATCCAGAGTTATGTTGCTGGAGAATGCGCCTGGGGTCAAATTCTCCAAGAAGATGCCAACACTTTTAATATAATGCAAGAAATTCCGCACTGTATTAAAATTCCCCAACATGGTGTGGAATCTGTCTGCTGGGCCCATTGCACACCAATAAGATATCAACAGTGTCCAGAGGTACCTGTAGGGATATACTTAATGGGCTCATAAATGTTAAAAGGAATAAAAGTTGTATACTTTAGAGAAGCATGGATCAAAAAACAAATAGTGTGAAAAATGAATAAATTAGTATACTGTATCTCACCAATGATTCCAAAATAGAACTGCATATTGACATTACTGGTTTCCCAAGAATTACATAAATATTTTTGGGGAATTTCATTAATACAGTATATACAGTAGGACTTCTCCAAGTAGGTTCTGAGCAATAAGATGATACGTTCCCAAGATGTCTTATCTATCCCAAGATTATAGTGTGTTTACTGCATGCCTTTCCATGAAGGTACTTCTTTGGATCTTGACCTTGGCAGTTTCTGACTTTGACTTGGGTCCCTTCCACAGTTATTAGCCAATCCACAGCTTACCTGGCTGCGAAGTCAAGACGCGTTGTCTCTACTTGAAACGGAGGTTCACAGCTTCCTTCTTGGCAGCTGTGAGACTTCTGTGGTGCACGCGATGAGGCGCCTATCATGTGGGATCAGGCAGCCAATGAGAGCTGTGCTGCAGGCTCAGCTCTCATTGGCTGTTTCTTGCCATCCTCCTTTAAGAAAAAAGTTGCTGTTCTACATTTAATTAATGGCTTTGCTCTGCAAAGTTACCTGATACTGCGGAGCAAGTTTTGATAATTCCGCAGCAGGTAAATTCACAGTAGCAGCAGCCTTGCTTCATGACTGATTGCTGACCAACTCTGACCTCCTGCTAACTTTGACCATGGAACTCTTTTGACTATGCATTTAACTCTCAGGCCCCCAGGGTACTTTGACTTTTGTTGTTACTGGCTACTGTGGCTGACTGTGGCTGCTGCTACTCTTCTCTACGAGCGCGTGTGTTTGCTCTCCACACCTCATCGGTTGGAGACATGACAGTGAGAGGCAGGTTCAATTCCTTAAAAGACATGGAATTGGTGGTGAAGTTTGGTTCAGGGATGTCAGGACACCCACTTCATTCTCACATGTTTAGACCCCAGACACTTGAAGGGTTGCCACTACTCCTGCATCGGTCTAGAAGTTGACACAGAAAAATAAGAGATGGGAAATTATTTGATAGCAAGTATGATAGTGTCATGGAAGCAATGCACACGAGCTTGGACAGACTCTGGCAGACAGGAGAGGACAGGTTGGGCCTGGTGTGCTGTGGTCCTTGGGGTCACAAAGAATTAACAACTCACCATCAACAACAACATTGGGCTTGTCAGAGGTGGGATACTAAGTTAACCTTGCACACGATGAGATGACTGCTACACTTTAGAATTACACTATAAGCATTTTCTTAAGTATATTTTAATTCCATGTTTTGCAAACTAATAGTGCTCCCTTAACATTCTTATTTTGCTGCTGCTTTTTTTTCTTTTTAAATTACTCCCATTTGCCTTCACTGCTTATGGGGGTGTTCTAGGGAACTGAAAACTTTTATTAGAAGGCCCTTTTTTAAATTAAACAATACATTTATTAAAAAGATCAAAGTCACTTTAGCTTTAATATGAAGATTATACGTGTGCTATTAATTGTCTGACCAGCTGGAGAAAAGAAGTAGCCACATTCATAAATTGAAGCTATATTTTGTTACATATCATAAGGACACTATTCAATACCTTTCTGAAAAACTCTGGATTCCACAGGACTAGTGAGCTGTCCATGAGGAGTTGTTGAAACCGGTTCTACATTTAATTAATGGCTTTGCTCTGCAAAGATGCTCTGATTTGCTTGGGACAGAATTTAGCTCCAGAATCTAGCCATTAGTGATTTACAAACTATTTTATACTGGCTGGATATTAGCCTTAACAAAGTGTTCTGCCAACATCACCCAGGGCATATTGGAGACTGTGCAAATTGCCTGGAGAATGTACAAAATGTTGTCAAGATATGCATCTTCCCTAAGGCATCCTGGATTGGAAGCAATGAGTATTGCCCAGAGAATCTACAAAACCTCATCAGATATGCACCTTCCCCAAGGGCTCTTGGAGATGATTCACGCTGACCAAAAGAATGTACAAAATGCTGCTAAGATATGTAGATCCCCACGATGGGCCCATAAGACCGCATATATAGTGGACGCACAGTCCTTTCACGAACAGATTTTGTGCAACGTGTTCATAATGCAGAGCACAATAAATGTTCATGTGAGCCATTTGACTTCCATACGCCTCACATATAACGAAATACAAATACTCAATCATGATCAGTAGCATAATCATCTTTGTTTTGCTGGTGTCTAGCTTATGAAAAAGACTTGTCAAACAACCCATAATATAGAAAGCGATGTGCCAAAAATGTTTAGGATGAATTCCAATTCAATAAAAGATATTCCTCTACAACTATGTACATTTTGGGAACTCCTAAACCCTACAATTAGGGCATCCCAGGAGGAAACTCAACAGCTTCAGAGGTTGTGCTGTTTGAGATACGGTCTGAAAATATTTTCTCAGGAGTCTAATACATTTGGCAAATAATTTTTTGGTGGACAGAACTTAAACCACAAATCTGCTGATGGATTTATTAATGTTTAAAGATACCCCAAAAGAGACTATTGCATGAGGAATTTATTATTGGCAGTCTTATCTAAATCCTTTTGTTTTCATGAGTTGGATTCACACTGAAGAGCAGGAAAGAGGTTAATATGAACTGAAACCTGTGAACATTTTGTGAGAATAATATGTAAAGTATGCAGCAATAAAGATTTTCTGCAAACACTGACACTTTAGCTAGATTTCTAACCCAGTATAATACATATAATATTATCTTCTCTTTTTAGGACTTGTAATTAGGCAAGTACTGGATTGCCCTTTTAGCCTTAGAGGACCGTGAGTGCTATCCCAATGTTATTAGCTGCTATGACAGCTTCTTCCCTCTTTCACAGAAACTGTTGCATTGTAGAGATGTGCACAAATGTTTTTTTTAAAAAAACATTTTATCCAAATCGAATTGCACACCTGAAAATTCAATTCGATTCAAATCTTTTAAATTTGAATTTAACAAGATTCTATTCAAATTTAATTCGAATCTATTCGTTTGAATTTTTTATTTGAATCTGCACATACGAATGTTGACAATTTTCATATGTGCAGTATGTGTCTTCCCCACATCCATATGCATCCAAACACATCCGTACATGTCCGTATGCATCCCGTAGTTATCCCATAGGCAACCTGTTTTGTCCCATACAGATCTGTACAAATGTGTATGGATGTGGGAAAGATGCGGATCTTCAAGGATGCATTGTGTACGAACCCATAAATTTACAAATGGCTGGATAATTTGAACATACAGATCTGGAATTCAATTCTATTCGAGTTCAAATGTCAAAATTTGGCACATTCAATCGGATTTCAAATGCATGCAAATATCCTTGAATATCCCTACTGCATTGTTCCAACTGGTAAGCAGTAGCTATTCTGTTGGTGCACATTTTGTATAATCCTGGGCTTTGTGGGCTTACACACTTCTACAGTCTCTCCATGTCCTGTCACCCTGGCAGGTGCCTGAAAGTATGGCTCCTTGGAGAAGTTCAGGGGGTATCATGAGGCCTTTCAAACTCATGGAGAGCATGTTGGGATGCAGCATTAACTCTTGCGGGGTGGCCGGATCCATCCCAGGCCGCCCCAAGCATCCCAACATGCTCTCCACACATTCAGCACGTTCCGAGCTGTCTCAGAAAGTATTCACATGCTTTCTCTCTGTGACAGCTTGGCCCCTCCCCCGGGCTGCTCCCATTGGCTCCTATGGACCCAGTGTGGACAGCATGGGCGCCTTCTTTCCTTGGGTTCCTGCTTGCTCCCGAAGCCAAGATCAGGCTCCAGGGGTGGGCAGGAACCCCAGCCAACAGCCCCCAACTCACTCCAGGGTCGCGTGCATATGTGAACAGAACTTACCTTCTCCTCCTGGCCTGATTCTGCTAGAATAGGCCAGGACATTATGAGCATGCTTGAGGGGATGGCCCCTCATTGGCCAGGTACCTGCCTGGCCGGCCTCAACTGGCCATCTGAGCATGTGCAGGTGCCTGGCCAATGAGGGGCCACCCCTTCGAGCATGCTCAGAACACCCTGGCCTATTCTAGCAGAATCGGGCTGGGAGGAGAAGGTAAGTGCTGTTCACGCATGCGCATGACTCCGGGGTGGGTTGGAGGCTGTTGGCTGGGGTTCCTGCACGCCCCCAAAGCCTGATCTCAGCTTTGAGAGGGAAAGAAGGTGTCCAGGCTGCCCACACTGGCTGCAAGGCAGCCAATGGGGGGAGGCCGGGGGAGGGTCTTCCCCCCAAATGGGTTGAGAACAGTTTCCTGTTCACATGAGGGCAGGTAAGGAACGCTTTGAGAACAGTTCCCTTACCTGCCAGTGCAAACTGGAAACTGTTCTCAACCTATTTAGGGGGAAGCGTTCCGAGGTGTCTTCGCCTTCGTGTGAAAACACCTATGGTTGCTACCAAATGGTATCTCTGAATCAGTAGCAGTAGGGAAGGCCCTGTGGCTCTATCTCTGCATTAATCAAAGCCCTCCACCTTAACTGTTAGGAATTTGATTTGTAGTTCCTTATTTTTTATTTTGAAGTACTAATATGACTGATGTGAAATGTACTTGTCTTTAAGGATCTCCATCTCTTTTAAGGCCAGGTTTGAACCTGCATGTTTAGCAGGCATGAGCTAATGTGAATTGCAAAAGCAGCAGTAAGAAACAGAGAAAGACATTAATCTTTGATTTTAGTCTGATTCCTGGTAACTCCATAGGCCCATCCCTGCAGTTTTCTTAGTACTAATGTGGACGTGCCTTACCAGGTCTTTTTTCCAAGTTGTGTTTCCAGTTTGTAAGTTTTGAGCACTAGATATTTCCAGTTTGTGGTTAGAGTGTTAGATGCATATCTTGTAGTCAGGGGGTTTGATTCCACACTCCTCCATGAAGCCAGCTGGGTGACCTTGGGCTCTCTTTGGCTGTGGTCACACTTAAGGTTTAATCCAGCTTCAGTCCACTTTCAGAGTGAGAGAATATATCAGCAAAGTGACAAGCTGTTTTCTTTTGGTGTTAAATAACTTAGGGCTTGTCCCCATGCTCAATATACTCTGAAGCAAACCCGAGTTCGCCTCGGAGTGTCTCCATCCAAAGGCTCTAATCCAGGCCACATGAAAGACAAATCGCACAAATCTGGGGCAAAAAAACACACCTCACTTTCCAACTGTTCTCACTGTGAATTAGGAGGCAAGCACGTATTATCTTGGAAGCATGGGGATACTCCCGGGTTATTGGGGGGAGGAGAATGGCGATTGCCTCATTAGCAGGCGAGGTTTCACCTGTGCTCACTGTTTCTGCTGTGCTCACTGTGGTCGCAACTGCCTGGGGATTTCTTCGAAGAAATTATGATGAAAGAGAAGTGATGAGGGGGTCAAATTGCTCTCATTTGCCCTGCGAGTGTCTTTCCGGCTACAAGTGGCTTCCCTGCACCAGAAAAAGGATAAGAAGATGAAGCACAGAACTTGTTACGAGTGTGTGTGTGTGGGGATGCCCACTGTCATGTGGAGGTGCGCACCTCCGCTAAACTCTGCTTCAAGCAATGAGCCGCTTTTCCATCCTATTAGTTAGGGATATTTGGGGCTCTTCAGAAAAGCTTTTGTCTTACTCCTCAGAATGAACTAGATGGAACCTGTTGCTGCTTCTGGGGGAATTTGGTTATTACATAGTACCAATTCTGAGCCAACCTGATTTCCCCATCATTTTCCCAATGAACTAACACATACTTTGATTTATTTCTCCATGGCTTACAAGACAGGTGACCTTACCTAGGACCTTCCTAGGAAATGTTTAATATTGTCATTATCATGCTGATAATATGTTGCTGAATTGTACACAATTCTTAAGAAAACATTTTAAAAACAGCCACCTTCCCCTCTTTGGGGTCCCAGACTCTTCCTATATAGCACAGTGGGGGAGGCTAACTCTCCATCGCTCCCTATGGCTGCACTAAAACAATTTTGCTCCAAATTAGGTTTAACTCGAATTCACCGAGGGATGGTTTGGTTTCAGCTCCAAACCAAGCCACACAAATCTGAACCTGTTCACCCCTATTTTAGTACTTTGGAAATATAACAAAGCTCAAAGTTAAATGTATCCCAGGTAGAAACTTATCAGTATCACGTACAATTAATTAAAAATGGTGTCAGACAGTCTTCTTCTCTTGCTTCTGTTGATATAGCTTACAGGTGTTAACTTATGTGTCACAGTGTTGTGATATTGTCTTATACTTATCCCATATATCTCTCCATTTTGTGTGCCATATATTTCTCATATTTATCCTAGTTTTGTCTTTCTAGAATCTCAAGAAAACTTTACTGATCTTGGAAAGTTAGGGATGAGGAAGGGTGGGAAAATGTTATAGTTCTTCCATCTGGGAGAAGATTTGTTTGTTCTGTTGTTTTGTATGGTTGGCAAGACGGCTTCTGAACTATGACCTCAGCACTTTCTTCTCCCTACGGAGATGGATGTCTAGCTTCCTCAGTTGTGTGGTCTGGGGCATGTGGCCTCCCACACATGTCTAGAACCATAATATAAATTGTGTACTATCTGTGTACTTCAAATGAAGGCTACAGCACAACATAACCCTGGCAGTGCAATCCAAATACACATCAGTTCTATAACTTTTAAATAGTCTAGCAAATAAGGGGACCAGAGAAGCCCAGCAGTCTTCTTCTTGCCAGTGTTGTGTGAAAATAATAAATACACTTTTCTTAAAGCTTGGAAAAAGGCAGGACTTTTTTGCGCCAGATCTCGGTATTATCTCAGGCTAAGAAAGAGAGTGATAAATCTGTAAAGATCCTCATGAGAGAAACCACTTGATTGCATTCTGGCTTGCTCTTAAACAAAACACATAGGCCTGTTTTCATCAGGCAACAAGCCTATGGAAGTCTATAGATTTTAAATAACAACACCTCATTATATTTTAAAAGGATAGGATTCTAAGCCTGAGAAATGATTGCTAGAAATGTATGAAACAAAAACAAAAAAAAATCTCAATGGGATCAAAACATACATAGCAGTCCCTCGATATTCATGATGGTTGCATTCAGACTTTTCCTTGTAAATATCAGAACTCAGATACTGAAGTAACTAGAAACTGGGTGTTTCTGGAGTTGTGACCTTGTTCCGCCCCCCCAAAAAAAATCCATGGGAAAGTATGGCTTACTAGTGCTTACATACAGATAATAAAGTCAGAAAGACTTTTCTTATCATTTGTGACTTGTGAACAATGAGGGAACAGGGTGAAAAAGTGACTCACAAATGCCCAAAACTCAAGAGTTTGAGGAACTGCTGCAGTTCAAACTGTTTAGCAAAATATTACAGCACTTCAAAATAACACAAGCCAGTCCTCACTCACCGAAGTTGGGGAGACAGGCAGGATGCCTCTGAAGGCCATTTGCAGGGATCTGAGAGCAGGTGAAGGCTTTGCCTTCTGCTTGAGATGCTCAGAAGCAACTGGTGGGCAATTGTGTGAGACAGGATACTGGACTAGATGGGCTGTGGCACGATCCAGCCATCCAGTGGTTCTAGGTTTCCAGATGCTTCCATCAGCCCAGACCAGCACTGAAGGGTCCCAGCTTAGTGAAAGATAACCTACATAATTAAACCTGGGGCCTATTCAGACTAAGACCTCTGGTATGCAATCAGGACAGCTCTGGTACAAATACCTGAACCAGAGGTGTCCTATTTGCATACCAGAGGCCTAAGTGCAAATAGGCATCAGATGTCTGCAGTATACCATATTGCATACCAGGGGAAAGGCTCCCAAGCATCCAGGAAGAAGGTACTTAGTAGAGCTAGAAAACTGAACTTGTTGGAAGATAAAAGCAGAGAGATGCTAGGTCAGAAACATCTACAGAGATAAATGGTGCAGTCAGAATATTTGTGAAACAGCCATCTAGACATGTGCAACTCATAAAAATACTGCAGTTACCATTAAAGAGCAAACTCTTGCCAATCTTTGCAGTTTTGAAGATAACCACAGTTCTGGCCACACCACAGTGTGGGAACTGCTGACAAGCACCGACTTGGTTGTAAATGATGACCGTAGCTCTTGGCTAAGTTTCATCTGAAAGAAAAACAACAGAATTGGAGAACATTATCATTAGTATTCATAAAACAAATGATGTGATTGTAAAATAATAACATAATTGTATCATCACTAACTAATTACACACACAGAGAGAGAGAGAGAGAGAGAGAGAGGTTTTGCCTGTTATTGTTTACTCTGATACAAAGGCAGTGATTCTTGTATAGATTCCAAGACTTTGAAACATTATTTTGTTCCCACTATTTCAGTTGTTTGACATAGTGAGGTTGAGGGCAGGATGAAAGTGTAATAAATAAGCTAGTCCCTTTGAAAACTGCTTCCACACCAATAAGACAAGTGAAATATCACACTATAACTGTGAGCAGATACAACTGCAAACACTTTTCTGGACTGGTGGTGTAAAAGTTTCACTTCTTAAAATTGAGATGGAAATATGAAGGATATAGCCTACTGCTTTAAGTAGGGTAGAGATAGGAAGACTTAGGCCCTTTCTGCACTCAACTTTATTCTAGATTATATCTTGGAATAGGGACCTGTTATCTGCATGCTGGCGCACATGCCCTGCTGCAGTCTGCACTGGCATGTGGATGGATGTTCCCTATTCCAAGATAAAATAAAATGGAATAAGGCTCAGTGCAGAAAGGGCCTCAGGGTATCTGCAGATAGCAAGAGAAAATTGTGAGGTCTTGCTCAGATCCTAAAGTCGCCTCTTGTCACACCTGGCAAACAGCTGGAGGCAATTTGGGGTAAACACAGACTCTTGGTTTGCCTGTCATTTCTTCATGGAATTGCTACTCTTGCAAAAGTACCTGGATGTAAGAAATACCTGCTCACTTCCCTTTGGGATTTTGCACACTTTATTTCAAATATTTCAAATAGTTGTAATAATCTAAGATGTGTTTGATGTATGGAATTGTAATTATTTTTGTAATTTATTTATTTATATTTCTGTACTGCTTTCCATTAAAAATCTCAGAGGGCGTGTCCCCATGGGGCTGCCCTTACCCTAGGGTGGATTCAGGGCAGCCTTAATGTGAATCTTAATTCGCATTAAGGAGTCCCCATGGTAATGGAGGACGGGGCAGGTTCAAGCCAAACCTGCCTGTTCCCATGAAAACTGCAGCAAATCCCTGCATTGGGATGCCATGGTTTTCTCCGCCCCCCCCCCCCGGCCAGGATTTTAATTTTGCTCCCTTTCCCAGGCAAGCCGCTTGCTTGCCTCAAAAAGGGAGTAAAAGCAAGAGATTAAGGGGGCACAGAGGCTTGAGTTTTCTCTCTTTTCCAGGGACGTAGCCTTATTGCCCCCTTGGAAGAGAGAAATTTCAAGCCTCTACAACCCCGCGTTCCAAATGCTGACAGAAAAAGGTTTTTGGCTTTACTGCCAAATTAACTGGAGGGTGCCACAGCCAAAATGGCCATGCCCAGAGGAGGACCAGGCCCTGGATCAATTAAGGTAAGTAAAGTATTCAATTGGGCAGGGGGGGGGGAGGATGGCCAGAGTTGACTAGAACTCCAAGTGTGCATGCTAGTCAATGTTGGTTAATTGCGCTCCTTTCCCGTTCTAGCAGATGAGAGGGGAAGTGTGAAAATGCCCACAGACTAAGTACATCCACACTATTAAATGAAGTTATATGGGTAGTGACTGATCAGTTTATATGGGTATCCAATGGATCTCTGCACTGCTGATCTTACCTAAGGAAAATGTCTGCAGAAGAAACATTTAGCTCAGAAAACTTCTGCAATGCAGCAATCTTCTCTGTAATAGCGGAGCGCTCTCAGCTTAAAGTTATGGAGGCACCAAGACCTAAGCCAGAGGTGTCAAACTCAATTTTGCAGAGGGCCATATATTAAATTTAGAATGTGTAGGCAGGCCGGATTCAAATAAAAAAAATGTACTGAATTATTATAACATTTTATTTATTTATTTATATAGTATATAATATACGGTTGTTCTTCTCCTCACAACAGGCACCTTGTGAGGCAGGTGGGGCTGTGAAAGCTCAGAAAGAGAGCTGTGACTTGCCCAGGTCCCCCGGCTGGCTTCATGGAGGAAGAAGAAGAATTGGCTTTTCTACTCTGCTTTTCTCACCCATTTAAGGGGGCTCAAGGCTGCTGACAAAGCCTTCTATTCTTCTCCCCACAACAGAATGCTGGCAGCTAGAGCCCGTGGCGGGGGGGGGGGGAGGAAGCATGGCAGGAGGGGAGGTTTGGGGGCTCCCACCTAGCCACAGACACTGAAGAGATGCTGAAGAGAGGGCTCCGGGCCCCGCTGGGTCACCCGCCCGCCCACCTGCCGGCGGTCTCCTTCCTTCACCTGCTTTGAGCGAGGAACCGCTGGCAAAGGAAGAGAGACAACAGCGGCCGGCCAGGCGAGTGGGTGGATTTCCCACGCTTGTCACTGCCTTTGCAGACGCTGCTTCCACTCAGCACCGGCAGGAGCCGCTGTGAGGGAAGCGTGCGCGCGAGAGGATGGAATGGACAGGGGGAGGGGGCGGTGACAGGAATCTCTGTCTCCTCACATGCGGCTGCGTAAGGGACGGCGAGGCGAAACCATGCTGGGGGGAGGCTGGTGAGGCGGCAGCGGCGGCGGGGAGGGGAGGGGCGCGGGGGGGGCCTGCAGGAGACACACTGCGATCGCGGGCCGTATTGATACGGCCCGGGGGCCAGATGTGGCCCGCGGGCCGTATCTTTGACATGACTGACCTAAGCATTTACTCATTTTTAAAGTTTCTCATCACTGGGCTTCTCGGCTGTTTTTCCATATTGCTATTTTTCAACACCACTTTTGTTTATTTGCCTTGCTTTACCGATAATTTATCTTTTGCTGCATCACGTGTTGTCTTTACTCCCGATAAACAGCAGGTTGTAAATCTCTGAAATTAAATTGACATTGTTGGCTTCTAGACTAAAATTAAGTTTTGGTCAGACAGAAGGTGTTGCATTCAAGAATAACAGAAAATATTATTATTTAAAATTGTCACGTACCCTGCACTGTAGCTTGGTGGAAAAACCATGTAGCCTCTATGTGAATATACAATGTTACTTTTAGATATTAAGTACTGTATGCTGCCTGTTGTAAGCAATATTGAATGCTTTCGTTACTGCAAAACCAAAAACTTGTAAATCAAAAAAGGAAGTAGAGCAATGTTGCATGAAACCATTTCATCTAATGTTTCACCTCACTTTTAACTGCAGTAAGAAAAAGCAACAACTTTACAACACCACCTGCTGCTCTGCTGGTTTTGACCTGACCCTTTTCCACTTCTCTTGTTATTATAAACAGTGAGCCCTTTAAGTGAGAGCTGTTTAAAGGATAGGAGTCCCTAAGTGTTCTTTCCTGGATCCCAGATGCAGTGGGACACTGATAGGCTTTTTGATCTTTCTTTTATGAGCGTCTGATGAATTGCCTCTGGCACCTGGCAACTGAAATTTTACTATCTGGAAACGTCCCCTTATGTCAAACAACGTGGCAAATCTCAGAGTATAAGTTACAAACTCTGAACTTAAAAAAAAAGAAAGAAGAAACTAGTCCAAGGTACTTTCCAACCTTACGCAGGAGAGAGAAAAAAGAAAGAACAGCAGAATTATATATATTCAGCCGATGTAAATATGAATAGTTGTGTTTGTCAATCATAGCTTAGATATTCTCCCTTTCCACTAGTTGGTGTCAGTACATGCTGTTACACAAGAGATCACTGCAGATAATTATGGGTTATCGTCAAATATGCTGTGGATAAGTACCATTAAACTTATTTCTGTAGGGTGATTGAATTAGTCAACTGAATTGGTAATATTTTAATTTCAAAGATCTTGAATAAATGCTCCTTTTTAAGTTCCAAACAAAGACTGCTGTTTCTTATTTATCTATTTTTGTTTATAGTGTTCACTGAATGGTCAACAGATGTTCTGTACTGTATAACCCAATTTTAAGATTAAAATGAGTTAAAAATCCAAAATATTACTTTAAATCTGTAAATGTTTCTAACCTAGATGTTAACACACAAAAAAGAATAATAGCAAGGAACAACTTTTAAAAAAAGAAATAGACACAGCAGCATATAATATCATAGTATAATAATATTGTAGTATGGCTTCAGACTTAATACTATGTACCATTAATAGATTACAATAATTGTTTAACTCTCACCTGTGTGGTTGAACTGTAGATGTATTTTTGAATAAGATTTTTTAAAAATATGATTATGTGGTGAAATTTTAGGACTGTCCTCAGGGTAAGATTAAAGCAGATATCAGCTTACTGCCATATCTTATTGTGAGGCTTTTAAGTGAGATACAAATTCTACTTTCCACAAATTGCATGTTTTTTTTTTTTTTACCCATAGTGATGAGGTGAACAGAATGGTTTAGTGGCCAAGTTATTGGACTAAAGGGTGTTTTTCTACCACGCTCCTTTAATCCGGATCTAAGAAGGTCCAGATCTAAGGAATGGGTACGTTCCTTAATCTGGATCTAGTAGATCCGGATTAAGGGAAGTACCCAATGTGTTTCCATGGGTGGTCTAGCACCCAATAGCAATGGGTGCTAGCCTCCCTGCTGTGGAAACACTGGAGCACCCATTTAGAAATCTGTATCTACCCATGAGGGGTCTGCTTGTCACCCCAGGTGCAATCTCCGAAGTGGCTTTGAAGTCATTTCAAAGTCACTTCGAAGTCACTTCGAAGTCTGTGCAAAACAGCTCCATTGAAGTCTGTGCTGATCTTTGGAGTGAACTTCGAAGTGACTTCAAAGCAACTTCGAAGTTCACTCTGAAGATCAGCACAGACTTCAAATATTAATTGAAAATTCATACAAATAGATTTGAATGTATTCAATTCGATTTGAATGTGAATACATTCAAATTTTAAACATTTGAATCAATTTTAATCTTTGGATATTCTATTCGAATTAAACCGAATCCCGAAAATTGCATTCATGCACATCTCTGGCCTGCACTAATGCCACCCCCTTAACTAGGCAGAACAAGGAAGTCACCAGGAGCAGGGAAAGCCCTTGTCTCAATGCAGGACTGTACATAAACCACCTTGTTTTATTAAGCTAATGAAGATTTAGGCCTAGACCTGTGATCCTGATTCTTGTGCATCTTGTCCACTTAAGGCAACCAGCTAGAACTTGCCAGCATTCTCCTGTCAAACAAATGATTTATCCTTTAGTGATGAAAAAGGGAGTAGAGCTAGCTCAGCCTTGAAAGAGGTAATGGTGATGTAAGGCCACGAGCTCCCCAGACCTCCTCTTCTCAGAGTTAGGCCAAGCCCAGTAGGGCTCTGCCAGGCATAGGCAGCTCTATAAATATAAATTGGCATTGATTAATTGGCATCAGGCTGGACGTGAGGAGTTATGAGTATGTAATGTAATTCTAAGACAGGATTATGAGAAGATATAAAAGTATGAGAAATAAGAGTGATGCTTCCAGAAGAATTTGGGACAGGGCTTCCTGGAAATGCTAAATAAACAGACAAAGGATCCCGACATGGATCTGCACGTGGCAAGGCAGATCTGATTAATAGGGATGTGCAGGAATACTCAAAACATTTGTCATTCAATCAAATTCATTTGAATTTGAATTGAATGTCTACACATTCATTTTTTAACATTTGAATGAATTTGAATAGTTCAAATCATTTAAGAACTATTCAGAAATTCATACGTGTACAGATATATATACGTTACGTACGTATCTGTACTCAACTTATTCATATCCGTATGCATTTGTACAGATACATACGGGACGAAAACGGGATGCATATGGGATAAAAACAGGATGTGTACGAATGCATATGGATGAGTATGGACACATACAAATGTTGTCAACATTCGTATAATCAAATACGAATCAAATATTTGTACAAATAGATACAATTGTATTCAAATTGGTTTGAATTTGAATACATTATTTTTTCTCTTTTCATATAAATTTGAACATTTGAATATTCAATTCAAACTGAATGTCAAAAATTGCATTTGAGCACACCTCTAGTGATTAGTGCCTGCCAGCTGCATAATATGGTATCACATCACAGTATGGAACCATCACCTCCCAGACAGCTTTCCAGATCACCCAGGGATGCACCATTAGAATGTCAATACTGCAGTGCTTATCTCAAATGCCCCGTTTCGTGGCCATAGACCTGACTTGATCACATAGTGTGGCGGGTCAAGAGTTCAGTCTTTTGAGAACTTTTAGGGTCACCCTGGTCACATACACCCCCCCTCCTCGATTACCCCACTCAGACCCCTTCTCTGGGCTGAATTTGAGTTTCCCAGCAGACACGCAATTGGATCCCTCTTTACTCTCCTGGGCTGGATGACAGGAGGACTGTCCCTGCCCACCAGGATTAGCAGAACATAAAAATGACATCCAAAGGGCTAGCCAGTTATAGGCTCTTTCCCATCACCACCTTATCATCATCATAGCGCTGCATCTGTTGTTCAGGTGCAGATTCTTGGGAGGACAACTTCAGTGCTCCTCTTGCTGTCTCTTTTTAGTATTCTTTCTTTTTAAATGGGGCCTAAATAGTAGAAAATAGATAATACTTTCCGAAAGAGGGCTGTTGTCTGTACAGGATACCTGACCGCCCATAACTTGATCCAGCATGGTTGTTGCCAAATCTATTACTTGGCCCATTGATAGACAACACTTGCTTCAAAATCCAAAACTTTCACCTTCAATACAAACTAAAACACTTATTTATTTATGGTGCTGAACCAAAGTTGTGGTTGCAACAAAAAAGTGTCTAGCTTCCTGTCACTCATATGAATATAGTATGCAACTCTTAGATTGGTTTTAAGTTTCCTGTTAATTGAAGTCATTTGGCCTTCTTTTCTTCCAGAAGGTCATGTTCACCCTAACCAATAATCATGGGCGTTGCAGTACAATGAAAACAATTATGGGTCTTGTCAAGGATCTTTGCATGCCCTTTGTATGTGAAAATGTACGTTTTCCTTATCTGCCTCTGCCAACTTCCCCTTTCCATGTTTTTAACTTAATTGCATTGTCTTTGATATTTGATCTAGGTTTTTTTAAAACTAGGATTGTGAATCCCATTTGTCAATGTGCACTTCATAACTCTGCAGAAGTTCAAGAAAATGAGGAAAAATAGGCAAAAGGTGTCATTAAATATAAATATCAGATAAGACTACTTCAAAAATTATGAGCTTCAAAAAAGAATGCCAGTTTACCTTAAATATACGCATGTATAATTTAACTTGATCATACAGAATGTCCCATGTAAATCAGCTGAATAAAATTACTTGTAGAACCAAACAGAATGTATTTTTAAGATTTTTTCTTTTTATGGCTGTACAGAGACAGTTGAACAAAGACAGCACTGTACTTTTTTCAGGAAGCTATTTGGCAGTAATTTGGTTTAAATTACTTTGATTTTTGACATCCAAAGGCATTTCTTTTTCCTTTTGGGTCTGAGCTACAAATCTGTCAACTGAACCATGGCTCAAGCACTATGTCTTCTTAGCCCCAAGCAAAACCTAAGTGGATACCAAAACTGAAAACTGGAATGACATATATTGAGAAGTCTACTTGTGTTAAGAACGAATGACTGTTTTTTTTTTAAAGCTCAATATAAGAAGTATAGGAAATGTATTCTCTGAATATAATTATTTATATAATAAAATAAAAATTCAAATCCTGCTTACCACCAGAAGATCTAGCTTCTCTGCAGAAGTGGAAGACAGAAAAAAAAAGGTAAGTTAAGAAGTTCCTACCAGGGATGTGCATGAATATTTGAATGCGTTCAAGATTTTAATATCCTTAAATTTGAATTTAAAGATTTGGTTTGAATTCCAAATTTCAGATCTATTTGAATTATCCAGACATTTGTATGTGTGCAGGTTCATACACGGTGCATACTTGAAGATCTGCATCTTTTCCGCATCTGTACACATTTGTACAGATCCATACGGGATGAAAATTGATTGCATATGGGATTACAGCAGTGGTTCTCAACCTTCTTAATGCCGCGACCCCTTAATGGAGTTCCTCATGTTGTGGAGACCCCCAACCATGGGGGCGGTTCAGCTGGGAGGTGGGAGGAAAGGGCGGAGGGAGACTCATCGCGACCCCTCTGAAAGGGTAGTTCGACCCCCAAAGGGGTCCTGACCCCCAGGTTGAGAACCACTGGATTACAGGATGCATATGGACATGTATGGATGTGTACGGATGTGTATAATCCCAGGGAAGATGTGTACAGGCATCTACGAATGTTGTCAACATTCATAAGTACAAATTCAATTGAAAAATTCAAACAAACAAAATTGAATTTGCTTAATTTGAATTGAATTTGATTAAATTTGAATTTTAAACATTCAAATCAAATCAAATTTTCAGGTATTCTATTTGAATCAAATCAAATCCCAAAAATTGCATTTGTGCACACCCCTAGTTCCTACATTATCCACCAGTAGTTTTTCATCCCCTCAGCTGCTACCAGAAGATCCCGAAGGGGGTAGCTGCTAGATGCTAGTGTTCCCATTCTACTCTAATCCACATTAAATGTTGGAAAATGTGATTCCAAAGTGCCTTTAATCTTGGTTAGCAGTGAAGTGGTAGCACTAGTTATCAGATGTCATCGCTAAGGCTGCATCCAGATAAGGTAAAAAAAAAAAAACCTTCATAATAATTATGTAATTCTACCATGTTTACCAAATGTGATCATAGTGCTTCTGATACAGTCCTGAAATACAGACCCGATTTACCAGTTTATCCTTACTCCAGTAAAATTAATAATGGTAGTTCAATATCCTGTTATTCCACAATTCCAAATCTGTCTGAATTACTTTTTAAAAAATGATAAATCAAATCAACTTTATTTTTCCCAACATAATACAATACAAAACAACATTTTCAGAATGGGCTGATTTCAGTGGGGGAGGAGGGTGTGTGGGTTGGTGTAATATGTTAAAACAATCTGTCTGTATTACTATGCAAGAAATATAGTGAGAGTTTAGTGTGAACTATGACTACCGCTTTTAAGCTGCGTTTTTTGCTACATGTGAGCACAGCCCAGTTGAAGGCGCTGAAAGAAAAATCTCACCTTTTAGAGCAATTGTTGGAATAGAGGCAGGAGGTAAGAAGAACCTCTTCCTCCTCACCCTCTCTCTCTGGCCCCATCCCCAAGCACATTTGGTGCAGTTCTGAGTACCCAATTGGTGCTGTGCATCCCAATGGGCTTTGGATTCGGCATGCGAAAAGTGTACCAAATCCCCCCAAACAGTGCCAGAAGGGTGCCAAATTAGGTACCTGAAAAAAGAAGTCTCGGCGCTGTTTGGGGAGCCGGCATGCATTGCTCAGCGAGCTTGGACTGCACATGGGGATGCTTGTGGGCTAATGGGGAGGAGATTCGCGCTCACGTGTCTCCTTTTCGGCAGTCAAAACTCTCAGCTGTCAAGCGCCTACTGCCTCTAAATCGTTGCGGCTTTTGACATTAAATTTTTTAAAGTTCTTTCTAGTAATGAAGCTTTATTTGTGCTTCTTTTTGTGCCTCCCACCCCACCCCATCCCTGGCTATCCCTGCCACTAAGGGAGGGGGGGATGCAGCAGAGAGGTGAGCTGATGGGGAGCTGACAGCTGAGAGTTCTGATTGCTAACAGGAGGCAAGGACTTTGGCGCACCTCTGCTTGAACGGGAACAAGGGAGAATGCCGTAAACTGAAAATCACGCCTTAATATCGCCTTCTCCATTGTTCCCATTCGAGCAGAGGTGTGCCAAAGTCCATGCCTCCTGTTAGCAATCAGAACTCTCAGCTGTCAGCTCCCCATCAGCTCACCTCTCTGCTGCATCCCCCCATCCCTTAGCGGCAGGGATAGCCAGGGATGGGGTGGGAGGCACAAAAAGTACAAAAAAAGCTTAATTACTAGAAAGAACTTTTTTTTAAAAAAAATGTAATGCCGAAAGCCACAATGATTGAGTGGCAGTAGGCGCTTGACAGCTGAGAGTTGTGGCTTTTGATCCGGCTTCCAATGAGGGCAGAGAGGGTGGAGAGGAGATGGCGCTCCCCCCCCCCCGTGCCAGGACTTGGCATGCTTATCATGGGGACACCTGCATCCGTGCCGAACCCTGAACCTGGCCCTCGTTGATGGGAATGACAAGGGGATGCCTGAGATGCGTTCCCAGTCCTGCGCCTGGCCCATGCATGCCAAAACATTACCCAAACAGTGCCAGATGGCCAACATGGGGACCGGGCCTCTATGTCTCAAATGCAACATATTGAGATTTTTCAGAGAATACTGAACAACTGTTTTAAATAAAGTGGAAAATATGTATTCAGTGTTCTATCTTCTTGTTTCCTTTTGTGGTATTCAAGAATACTCCTATCTCAGTTCAGCTGCTAGATCAGATTGTTCATTATACAACAATAAAGATGTGCAAGATGATGAAGTACTTTCATTGTATGTGTACATTTCCCTAGGAACACTAGAGTATCAAGGATCAAGATATCAACCACCCCATCAAAGCCCTTTGAAGATCTTCCAGGGGTAGAAGGAGAAGAAGAGTTGGCTTTTCTACCCCACTTTTCTTACCCATTTCAGGGGACTCAAAGTGGCTAAAAACACTCTGTGGAATAGGTGGGGCTGTGAGAGCTCAGCCGGAAGTTGTGGCTAGCCCAAGGTCACCCAGCTGGCTTCATGGAGGGTGGATCAAACTCGGTATTCCCAGATAAGAGTCTAGTTCCCTAACCACTAGACCAAGCTGGGGAATCTTAGTCCCGGTCTTATTTAAACCACCAATAGCATAAAGTAATGCAAATTGAGGAAGAGCTTCTGTTTATATTTTGGTTAGTTATTTTGCCTGTTGACTCAAAATATCTGTCCAAACAAGAATTATTTGATTGCACAACACCACAGGGGTAAACAGACGTGAGCAGGCAGGGGTGAGAGTGTCAGTCCTCTGAGTGTACATATTAAGGATGTGCATGAATGCATTTTTGACTTTCAAATTGTAACGAATTGAATATTTGAAAAGCCGTATTTGTACAATACAGTAGATCACATTTGATAGATCACATATTCAATACACATTGGATATGAATTAATACATATCCGATGTGTGCCTGATACGAATGAACACATATCCAATACGTATCCGTAACATATCTGCACTCTGAAAATGTCAAATCCGACCTGAATCCACTTTTAATCCACTGTCAATCCATACTGAATGCAATCTAGATCCACTGCAGATTTGACTGGTGCTTCATTTTTCCACACATCAAACTTAACAAATGTCTGAACTATTCATAAGAATGTCCAGAAACATTTGCACTCATACAAATGTTAGCATACGAATATTGTAACATTTGATTTGTGTACGAATGTCCAAATTCGTACAAATACCAAATGTTACAAATATTCATGCACATCCCTAGTGCATATGTGTAGGGCCTATGTTATATATGTGTTCTATACGTGTGATGGAAGTAGAAGACTGTTCAGCAGGTATAGCCATCACTATTAGAGGGGCTATCATCCGTGGTCTTCTGCTTCAAACTACCCATAGTTCACTGCAAACTTGAAGGGCTCTTACTCCCTGTGCCCAGCTGTACTGCACATCTCATTCTCACCAGGTCTGGTGAGGGTAAAGGATGCTAGGAAACACTTTGAGGGCTGGAATTTACTTGGTACTTGGAGAGGTAGTGGTTTCTGAGTCTTGAAATAGCCAGGAAGTTATTTTATCTACTAGTCAGTTCATTCTGTGTTTTCTTCTGCAAACATGACACTTTCGCCTGTCTTACTGTAGTAGTGTTGGCATGGCAGGCAAGCTTTTTATGAAATAAAATATCCGGACAACAGTTTTTCCCGCTTTTTTACAGCATCCTCTGCATTCAGTGATGGCAGGTGTGAAAGACCTGAACATCCCCCCCCCTTTGATTTGAATTGAATCAAAGTGGGGGGGGGAGGAAGTGCCCTCCGCATTGGACCTTTAACACCCATTAAGCACACATTTTAAACACTTCAAAAAACTGTGTCTGCACTGCAGCACCCATTAGAGATACATCTGGGAATCCGCTTCTGCATAGACACCGGCGAGGTGTGTAACTAGTGGGTGCTAAGTGCTCCTTAAATTGGGGTGTTTTTCCACTGTCAAAAAGTTCCATTTTTGCACCCATTAAGGACCCATTTGGGTATGAGCCAGATGATCCCATTTCCACCACAGAACCCATTTGGGACCCGATTGTTTCCACTGCCGTGGGGGATATCCAAATCAAATGGGTACTTTCTGCACTTTAATCCAGATTTTCTGTAGACCCCATTAATGGGCTCTACAATGGGGTCTTCTGCTAGAAAATCCAGATTAAAGGGGGCCTGTTTCCACGGGAAACAGGCAATGGGGTCTAGAGGAGGCTAGGGGGAGGGGATGCACCAATGGGGAGGGAGCCCTGAAGTCCCAGCTTCGGAGTGATTTCGGAGTGATTTCGAAATCATTCCGAAGTGACTCCGAAGTCCCTCTGAAGAGATCAGCAGAGACTTCAAAGCTGCTCCAGAGTCCCTTCAGAGCACCTCCAAAGTCTGTGCGATTGGCAGAGACTTCGGAGTCTCGCCGTGGTCTCTCCAAAGAGATCAGCGCAGACTTCGGAGGCGCTCCGAAGGGACTCCGGAGCAGTTTTGAAGTCTCTGCCGATCTCTTCGGAGAGACTTCAGAGGGGAGTCCACGCGGTCTGCACTAATAGCGCATGGACCGCGTGACAGCTCCAGAGCCTCTCCGAAGTCCTTGGCAATCTCTTCGGAGGGACTTTGGAGTCATTTCAAAATGACTTCGAAATGACTCCGAAATGACTCCGAAGCTGGGACTTCGGAGATCGCCCGTCCCCCCGTCCCCAGAGACACCTGGGGTGATGGACTGACCCCTTGGGGGTTGATCTGGATTCCCCACATGGGTGCAAAGGTGTTTCCACGGCAGGTGTTTCCCGTGGAAACACATTGGGTGCTTCCCTTAATCCGGATCTACTAGATCCAGATTAAGAAATGTACCCATTCCTTAGATCCGGATCTTCTTAGATCCGGATCTAAGGGCTGTGGTGAAAAAACACCCCTGGTTTCCTGGAAGACTACATAGAGTGCAGTCTTAATGGGTGTTTTCGCAGTTATGGCCTCTGGACTGCACCCACCTCAAATCCGGATCTAAATCCCCCTTCTGTTGCATGTGTGGACGGAAGGGGTGGTAGTAGATCCGTATCTACTAGATACGGATCTACTTACCATGGATCTCCAAAATCCAGATCTAAATAGAGCTGGATTTTGGAGGTCAGTGCAGAAGCACGCCTAGACGCATCCCTAGTCCTCTTACCTTCTGGAAAGAGCCGCCATTGTAGCTCCATCAAGTGTGCAGGTATGAAAACTAAAACAGGGGTACTTGTATGCATGAAAGTGACAGCGAGCAGATTCAGCCACTCCAGATACTCCAAAATGTATGTAATTTTAAAACTCACAATGACAGCACTAGCCACGGCACTGGTTGGCTAGCAAGGGTTAATGGTGGGGGATCAATATCCCACATTATCCCTTTCTAGTAGGTTTTTGGACCACTGTCTGAAGGTGACTCTGATCTAGGAAAGTGTAAACAACTCAGGGTATGTCCCGACTGAGGAATACTGTGCATTCTGATGCGCAGTCCATGCATGGGTGTCACACCTGATGCCCAATACTTCATAGTGGCAGTGCGTTATGCCACCGCTACTGTGGATTTACCTGATGCAGAGCGATCAATACTTGCTCCACAGTATCGGGTAATTCTGGAGTTTCCGCCATCCTGTAGCTCAGCTCCTATTGGCTGCCCGATCCTCGCCATGGAAGTCTCGCCACTGCCGAGGAGAAAGCTGCGGACCTCCATTTTGAGTGGAAACAACACGTCGTGACTTTGCAGCCAGGTAAGCTGTGAAGTTACTAATGACTGGAGATTTTTATCTGCTTTTCTGGAAGAGGCCTAGGCGCTTCTAGCATAACTAATTCCATCATGACTGTTGTCTGGGACAGCTACCAGAATGATAGTCTGGGGCCAGGATCAAACTCTGTAGTCCATGCCTATGGCAAAGTATGGAAATTGCCAGAAATACTATGGAAACACAGAGGAGTGGAAACATAGGCACAAACTTTTGTATAAATTGCAGACGACTTCATGGGAACAGCCCCAAGCACGTACCCAAATTCTGCGTAAAGTTTGGTACTGTATGAATAAGCTCCTATGCTCACTATGCTGAAACTTACTATAAATAACAGTCAGGAGGAACATGGCAAGAGGAGAAGACGCCTTTGAGATTCTGGACCTCAGAACGAGGATCATATCACGACTCATTAGTGCCACCTTTTGAAACTCTGATTTGGCAGAACACAAGACAACCTTCTTTTCTTTCTGGTCTGGCATTCGTTCAGCACCAAGAGAGTCTCACCACACTGGCAGTTTAGTGAAGTGCTATGTGATTAAAAAATATTGCTGGTGGTTTTGACGTGCCATGCAAATTAAAGCTGTGGAAAAAAAAAAAAAAGGAAACAGAAGAGTCTTTCCCCCCGCTTCTCTTTTCTCCACTTCAAAGACAATTGCCAGGAACATTTTTCACATGCTGTTCTGCAGCCACAGACCAATCATGCAAGTCCAGTTTCAGAACTTGTACACACAGAGTGTGTTTGGGCATCGAGTGGAGGCAAAGTATTATCATTAATTTTCACCGCTCCCTCCTTTGGATTCTGCATTGGTGTGACGTATCTTGTAATCGTGATATGCGATAAAGTCCAGCCAAACATGCCTGGGCTCAAAGCGAGATGCTAGTGAAATTAAAGACATGGAAAATAAGTAAATACGTTTTAGTGTTATTATTTTTTAAAAAATAAAAACTAGTGAGTGATTAGATAATTCTTGCTTCCCAAAGTAGGAATTTAATATTCCGTTTGGCATGCTACCAAAATAAATATTTAGTTTATAAAAATGCATTATATTTATGTATATATAGGGCCCTCCTATCCAACTATGCCAGGCCCCAGAAGGCTAGTTGCTGAGCAAAACTTTAGGGCTGTGTCCAGACTCGTTAATAGTGCACAGCGGAATGCACAGTCGCTGGTGTGTGTGTGTGTGTGTTACATATGATGATTGATGGATTGGCGTGGTGACGCATTATCCCATAGCCACTGTGCATTTACGTTAATGTTGATTTAGCAGTACTTGCAGCGCAGTATTAAGAAACTTCAAATCTTCCCGCCAGTCTGGATGGAATGGCAAGAAGAGCCAATGAGAACAGGGAGGGCAGCTCAACTCTGATTGGCTGTCCCATCCCATGTGACCGCATGCGCCAGCTCAAGGTCTCACAGCTTCTGATGAGAAAGCTATGAAAGGCTGCTCTATTCGGGACACCCAGTTGCTGCTTCGCAGCAGGTAAGCTGTGATTTCCACCTTAACTGTGGATCTAGGGTGCTTCCGCACAGGGGCTAATTAATCCAGGTCTACTGCACCCGGATTTAGTAAAACCGGATCCCAGGGGAACCGGTTTCACCAAATCCGGATCCCTGGTAGATCCCCGTTGCCGGCGCGCCTGCGCAGAAAGCTTCCTGAGGGCAAGGGCTGCCAATAGCAGCCCCAGCCACTCAGGAGGAGTGCAGGACGCAGGCGTGCTGCATCCTGGGCGCCGACCCTCAGAATCGGGGCGACACTGACGAGGTAAGGAGGGGATTCGTCGTGCTCTCCCCAGGGTGGGCTAGGGCGGGCTTTAGGGAGGCTTGCCCTGGCTCCAGAAGCGGCGATTTGCCGCTTCTGGGGTGAGGCCAAGCCGCAGCAGCAAGGTCCCCCAGCTAGCCATGCTTGGCTCCAACGAACCAATCATGGTGAGCCGGGGGAGGGCCCTGGGTAGGCACACTTGCGCCGTGCGGACACATTCTAAGTGGATGCGTTTTCACGGTGCAAGACCACATAATATGTGGTGTGCCAAAAACACCCATTTAGCACACTTTAAGCACGGATAGGTGTGGACACACCTACCGGAAGTGTGCTACTTAGGCCCCGCAAATGCGGACGCACCGCTGAAAACCGCTTTCAAAGCGGTGTTGCTGTGCGGACACACCTCACCAGAAGTGTGCCACACAGCAATGCGTGTGCGGATTAGCCGCGGTGAAACTGTGCTAAATGGGTGTTAAAGGGTCTGTGCAGAAACACCCCTAGGGTTTTTTTCCACTAACACTAGAGTACACATTAAGGACACATTAAGGACCCTTAATGGGTCCTTTAGTGCTAAGTGGAAAAACACCCTAAATTCAGCTAGTCTGGAAGTGGCCTAGATCTCTGAGGACCAATCCCAGATAAGCAAAATGCCTGAAGGAGAGAAATCAGGAGGGGGAGTAAAAAGAAAAGAAAAAGCTTTATTTTGACAGTTGTCAATTGGAAATTGGCACTGAGACAAGATTGGGTTGAAAAAGCGTCTTATGAAGGGTCCTCAATGTATGAAAGAGAAGTGGATGAATGGCAAAAGCAATGGGGCAGGGAAATCCTATAAGGATATGCAAGAAACGAATCTTAAATGAAATGAATCTATGATTCATTTTTGGGAAAGAAGAATCTCATGCCATACCATATTAATCCTTTCTTTCTTTCTTTCTTTCTTTCTTTCTTTCTTTCTTTCTTTCTTTCTTTCTTTCTTTCTTTCTTTCTTTCTTTCTTTCTTTCTTTCTTTCTTTCTTTCTTTCTTTCTTTCAGCCAAGGAAAATGGGGAACCTCCCAGTGCTGGTACTTTATAAGCTGCTTGACCAATATGGGGATGTAAATTACCTTTGCACTTTGTAATAGAGTCAGCACCATGACAGGAACTCACACATCACTCAGTTTGCAAAGGGTAATAAGAAAGAGGGGATCGGCAAGGGCATGAGCTCACACCAGAGCTATGCACCATCAAGACAGAAGATTTATGACAAAAGTTGACTTATAATATTAAAGGGTATAAACAGCTTCGTACTGTTGTATGTTTCTTTACGTTTGCACTGATCCCGCAGTAAGTGAAGTTTGGGAAAGGTTGATTGAATGTGTAACTCTTTGCTTTCTTAGCAAGTGCCATAAAACCAAACTCATATTTATGTGGCGCAGGAACAGCTTTAGAGGTTAGGTTTAATATTGATGTGGGTGTATGAATGGAAGCTTGTCTCATATAGCAGCTGCTTAAAGGATTTATATCTAAGCACAGCACTGCAACAATTATTCAGGCCTATGAATAAAGATTATTTTAAAAACAAATACTTAAACTGCCACCCACCCACCCACCCACTCACTCTCTCCCACCTCCCTCTGCAAGTTAGATTTTTCCACATTCTAAGAATCTGATTTGTGGAGAAACTCCATCTGCTACAACTAAAAGGGGTTTTGTAGATTGCAGCCTCCCACGAGGGTTCCACCTTGTGGCAGAACCTACTCCATAAGGGAACGTTGCTTGTGGAGTGAGCTTCACTTGACGTTCCGTCGGCCCACTTCAGTAGAGACCTGCTGTTCACACACCTGCTACTGCTCCTGGCAGTGAGAGCATCAAATTGGGGGTCTTATGTTCTCTGGGGTCTGATGTTTCCACCCAAAGCTTTAGCACAGGAAATGGCCATGGAAGGCAGGCATTTTCCTGTGCTCCAAAATAATGAGCAGTGTCAGAAGTGAAGTCCAGGCAGCATGGGCAAAGAGAGCTAAAAGAAGTACTGTTAGAATTCTCCCCATTGCACAGCTGTTATAATAGTGCTCTAACACGCAATCATGGTGCAGGGAGTGCCCCAAGGGCACATGGCCTCCATGCCTATCATGGGCTCTCTTGTGGAACAACAGGAACACAAAAATGTGAATCACCTTTAAGGCTCCATGTGGATCTTGCCTCAGGGTTGAGTAAATATTTTGGGATGTAATAAAAACTGCACAGGAACAAACTTGCACATAAAAACCTGCATCACTGGCATGGCATGGTTTTGAAGCAAGGTGGGTGCTGGATGAATTAATAATTCATTAATAATTAATAAATTAATTCACTCCCATATGGCGACGATGACAATAATAACGATGATGAAAAACAGTATAGCACAGCCACCAGAACACTAGTTGGCTATGTTCACACCCAGGTTCTAATCCACTTTCAGTACACTTTCAGAGTCACAGAACACATCAGCAAAGTGACTAGTTATTTTCTTTTCACTTTATCTAAAGCAAAGGTGCATCCTCTGATTTAGATAATGCCATAAGAAAACAGCTTGTCACTTTGCTGATTTGTTCTGCCAGCCTGAAAGCAAACTGAAACTGGATCAAAACCTTAAGTATGAACACAGCTGTACTCAGGACATTTTTATTTTGCTGCACTAGCCGTATTTGCTATTCCTCCCTCCCTGCTCAAACTGGATTTTCTGAACTAGACGAGGCAACATGGAACTTTTTTGTTTCTCTGTTGTCCCTCTATTGTCCCTCTATTGCAGCAGACTTTAAAAATGCTGTTCAATTCCGAATTAAGCATCTGCATGAGGCTCAACAAAACATGCATTTAAAATGCACCTACCGTCCCCATGGAAGTGTGTTTTCTTTGCCCGCATCTTTTTCTCCCCACCCCCTCTCTGCTTGATAGGGTGCCAGCAGGAACGGGGAGGGACTGTGCTCTGCATGGCCACAACCAGGAAGACAACCCCCATCAAGTAAAAAAAAAAAAACAGCCATGGGTATTCACAAGTTCTCCGTCTGTCTCCACTGCCTGCAAAACCCACCAGAAACATTTATCACTTTGTGATCCAGAGCTTGCTTCCAAAGATAGTGATCTCACTCTAAAAATCCACCCTGTACAGCAGTGGTTTCACTGTAGTAATCCACCCACTTCACACCTGATAACAATGTTGCAATTCTGCACAATTCTGGCTCTTTAAAAGTTCTGACTTTTAGAAAGGGAAAGGAAGGAAGGTGCTGTATTTCTGAGAGATGTGTGAATGTTTAAGGCTGTGTGTGCAGGGGGCAGTGGCGGCAGAGCCAGGGTGCTTTTTTCAGAGATCTTGTAACATAATGAATGGCTTCCACAAGATCTCCATCTGCCTACTGTTTTCTTGCATTCAGTATAGATCTTGAATACTGGCTGTGGATGAAAGGCAAAAAGGAGAGAGAGATGATTTTATTTGAAGAGAAAATGAGGGAGAAGGCTGAAAAAAAGAGGAAAGATGGGACCGTGGCCGGCAATCCCCGCCTCCAAATACCTCTTTTGCCATGGAGGGTCTCCATGCACAATGTTGCTAGGAATACCCACGGCTTCCAAAAAGTGTGTTGGTAGTCTTGTTTAACGGGGGGTCTTTCTTCCGCGCGTTTTCCTCCTTTGTGGCGCTGGAAGCCCAGAGAAAAGCTCTGCATGCAGATGTTCCGTAGCAAAAGAAGCTTTTTAACTGGCTTTTTATTGCATGAAGACGGAGCTAGTGTGAACTTTCCACCCAGATTTATTTAACAACAGGCATTAACATGCTATAGTTTCCCCCCTGAAACTATTTTGATTTTACCTGTTTTTATTCTTTGTATAGATCTCTGAGATTATATTTTCATGGGAAGCAGTATATAAATAAATATTTTCAACAAATAAATAATAGTGAACTCCTTAACTCAAAACAAATTCTTGTTGCAAGTAAGATTATCTTCCTACTCCTTTCACATATCAGTCAAGAAGTATACATAGTTTCATCCCACAGATGTTTTGTTGTGTGAATCTGCTGGGAGAATTAGACAATATAGACTTTCCAGGTTCTTGAAGAGTGGGTCTTGTCCAGATTCCACGTCTTCCTGCCATGGGACTACACTGGTGGTTCTTGGATGCTGGCCAGAGTTTCACCCAAAATAATTGTGCTCTTTTACTGTTTAACACAAAAGAATAGAGGGAGAGTATGGAAAATATCAGCCTCTCTCTCTCTTTTTAATGTCAGACCAAAAAGGTTGGAGCAGATGTTTTTAAGTAAACATGGGCTCTTGCTATGCATTTTTGAGAAGTCAAGAGAAACTTTTTTTTTAATTCAGAAGCCAGAGTAGCCTGTAGATTTAAAGTCATTTTAAACACTGTACTTTCCCATAAAGCTATAAAGCACTGGCAAGAAAGCCCATCAGCCAATCACTGAAGAATGAACCTGAACATGTTATAACTCAAATTCCCAATAAAAACGTCAGACTGAAATCAGAAGTGGGTAGTTTTACAATCTTGAACAGAGTTTTTTTAAAAAAATAAAAATAAAAAATGCTTTCCTCTGGATAACTTAATATGATTATATATTTTTAAAATCTCAAGTGATACGGATCAACTCAACTATCATAAGTATGTCAGGCTGATTGTTATTACAATGGGGGAAATGGTGGGAGGGGGGTTGCATGTCTTTTCTCTGGCATTGCGATGCCCCAGCTGTCTTCAAAGGATAATATTAAAAGTGGTCAAAATGGGCTTCATTGTTTCCATGAAAAAGGTAGGCACTAAAATTAAAATAATTCTGAGAACCACCCTCCCTCTGTCTTCTAGATACAGGGCATTATTTACACTTTAATGTGTTATTTGAATACGGTAATATACATTCGAATATTGTTTTGGCATTTTTCAATGCAGTGGGATAATACATGCAGCTAAGCACCAATTTTAGAACAGCAAGTTTCAGTTATGATGTTCTATTTTGTTGGCTTTCATATTTTCCTACTTCCCACAAGGTACATTTTCTATTAAGAAACTTTTCGCTTCCACTTGTTTTGAAGGTGTTACCCCCTTAAAAGAATATGCTTTAGTCTTAACAGTATTTGCCACTGTAATATTTTCTATTTATTTATAAAATTTATATCCATGGCCTTTAAGCAAGGGAGGGAGGGAGGAAGGAAGGAAGGAAGGAAGGAAGGAAGGAAGGAAGGAAGGAAGGAAGGAAGGAAGGAAGGAAGGGAGAGGCTTACGAGTTATTTACAATAAAGCTTTTGAAAAATGGTATTTTAAAACAATCTATTAAATAAAACAGTAAATCCTCAGTTAAATAACATAACTTTACTGCAGAAGCCCTGCTGCAGAGGGGAACATCACTAGCTCCCATTCAGCCCAGTGTGAAAGGCTGCAAGTGCTTACAGGAATGTGTCAAAATTCAGCAGAGGCACATGACTCTAAAGTCCTTTATTCAACAGTCCCAGTTACCTTGAGAAGCTTTACATGATTCCTGCGTAGGGGTGTGCACGAATGCAATTTTTGGGATTGAGGCGATTTGAATATCCAAAAATTCAATTCTAATCTTTAAAGTTTGAATGTAAACAAATTTGATTCGAATTAAGCAGATTTGAATCTATTTGTTTGAATTTTTGATTTGAATTTGCACTTACGAATGTCGACACCATTCATATATGCCCATATGCATATTTCCCACATCTGTATGCATCCCATAGTTATTCTGTATGCAACCCGTTTTTGTCCCATATGGATCCATACAAATGCATACGGATGCGGGAAAGATGCCTATCTGCAAATGTCCGTATAATTCAAACAAATAGATGCAAAATTCATTTGAATTTTTAAATTCAAACTTATTGGCATTCGATTTGAATTCGAATGTCAAAATTTGGGCAAATTAGATTGAATTTCTAATACCTTTGGATATTTGTGCACATCCAAGAAGTGAGAGAATTAGCTCCTTTCCTCCAGCATGGTCTGATGCTATTTTAGCACCCTCTGTGGGTAGGGCTGGAGGGTGTGTTGCCATGCATTTTTGCTCCTGCCCCTGCCCTTTGTTTTATATTTTCACCTCAACTCATTTGTTGGTTGTAGGGTTTAAGGAGGGATTGCTTTTCTTAAGGAGAAGAAGAAGAGTTGGCTTTTCTACCCTGCTTTTCTCACCCATTTAAGGGGACTCAAAGAGGCTGACAAAGTTTTCTATTCTTCTCCCCACAACATATACTCCGTGAGGTAGGTGGGGCTGTGAGAGCTCAGAAGAGAGCTGTGACTCACCCAAGGTCACCCAGCTGCCTTCATGGGGGAGGGTGGAATTGAACCCGATATTTCCAGATAAGAGTTCAAGCTGAGAGTCTAAGACCCTGAAGAGTTTGAGAGTAGGGTACTTGCTAGATCACCTTCCTCTAAACAGACCAGTGAGAAATGTTGCAATCACTGAGTGATATTCTGCTGTGGATGCCATCAGTCACTGAATGTCATTTTGCCATGTCCTGCAATGGGGTCTTCTCTGTGGTGGCTCCCACACCCTGGAATGCTTTCCCTTCACATGTTCATGAGGCATCTCCTATTACATCTTTTAGGTGCCTGTTGAAAAATGACTCACCCAGGCATTCCTGGAATGAATGAATGGCAACCTCATGAACCCCATGCAGTTTTTAATAATGTTTATAGTCTGCTGTTTTAAACAGTTTTGAGCCTTGCTTTTAAATTTTACTAAAATCACTGCAAGATTTGATATGACAAATAGGTATAGCAAGGTTTTAAACAAACAAACAACAAACAGTTTTTATAGTCTTAGGTCTTCTGTAATATCTGCTTGTGTTTTGGATCTTCTGCTGACATTTTAAATTGACTTAACTAATCTGAGATGAATGTTGATTAGGATGAATTTCCCATTCAAGCATCACCAATGCTAGAAGACACAAAAATGCAGATTATCTTGTATAAAGTAGGGTATCCTCCTTCAATATTTGAAAACGTGTACTCTTTCAGATGGAAAAGTTAAGTGTGGTGCAAACCAATGCAAATTACCTTCCCGGAAGAGTTGCCCCCATAATCTGAAGCAAAACCAGCAGGATAAACTTGGAGATTTCTTTCTGCCTCCTGCCCCAGGAAAATGCATGAGAGAATCTGAAGAGAGCCAAATACGTTTAGGCAAGACTAGTAAAAGTTGTCAGCACAGCTCCTCAGATCCACGCATCTCATATTGTGCATACTTCTGATTAACTGTGGCAATGAAGAGGAAATGTCTGCTTGCCAGAAACCTGGGTTGAATTTCATTTGCTATCACCAATTTCCCACATGGGTTTTGAGCCAAGTTACTGAATCTTTCTTTGGTTCCTATCCAAAATCAGTAAAAGATAAGAGGGGAAGTGTTAGGCTTGGAAGAGAACTTGGATACCTTTTTGCCCACTCTGCTTTTTTTTTTTTTAAATGGGTTCCATTTTATTATTTTGTGCAAAACTTTAAACCAGAATCTGGCAGGATCGGGATGAGGGTTGCTGGCGATGTTCTAACAAGACCACTGCTGCTCAGCACACCAAGAAGAGTCGTCTGCTAAAATGAGAGTCATTTCCTGTGTTTGCTGAAGGAGGGCAAGGATAACCACAGCTGCAGAGTAGTAGCAGACGTGGAGCTAGCACAGCAGCCGAACGCTTAATCCCGTGGTCTCTCTTTACAGAGCTCTAATGGCGAGATGCCTGCTGCATGATCTGATGGGGTCTTTGTGCCCCTCTGGGGCGCTCACAGTGCCGTGGCCTGCATACTAGGGATGTGCACAAAAATTCATAGCATTCGCTATTTGTCCAAGTTTGTCCCATTTCAGACATTCGTGTGCAAATCAAATGTTATGACATTCTTATATTAACATTCACATTAATATGAATGCTTCAGACATTTGTACTCATGTTTTGGACACTCGTGCAAGTAGTTTAGATATTCGTTAAGCTGGGGAGGTGGGAGAGCGGCCGGGCCACACACCTGCAATGGATCCAGATTGCATTTGACAAGGGTCAAGAGCAGATTAAAAGTGGATTCAGGTCGGATTTGACACTTTCAGAGCACAGATTTGTTATGGGATACGTATCAGATACATATTCCTTCATATTGCATATGTATTCATTCGTATCAGATATGTATTCCTTTGTATCCGATTCGTATTGAATAGAATCCTACCTCATTTGAAGGGGATCTATTCAAACAAGTACAAATTTTCTAATATTTGATTTGTTGTGAATTGAATGTCAAAAAACCCATTTGTGCATATCCCTATTGCATCCACTAGGGATGTGCACTGATGTATTTTTGTCATTCTAATCCGAGTAGATTTGAATGTCAAAAAATTCAATTTGATTTGGATATTTAAGGTCCGAATGTCATAAAATCCTATTCGAATCCATAACATTCGAATGTATAGATTCGAATGTTAGATTCGTATTTAAAGATACGAATGTCAACAACATTCATATCTGTTATACGTATCTGTGTGCATTCCAAAAAAAATCCGTATGCATCCCGTATAATCCCGTATGCATCCCGTTTTAATCCCGCATTGTAAGCACAAGATATGTATAATTTTCACGCAGATTCGTATATGACATATACGAATCTGTACATTTGAATTATTTGAAAATCCATATTGGATTTTCAAAAATCCGCCTTTGAGGTAGAATGCGCAAATTCAGATGTTTGAAAATCCAATTTGAGTTCGAATGTCGACATTTGTCAGATTCAAATAGAATTTTTGGATTTTTGAATATTTGTGCGTACTCAAGACACATTCACAATACTATAGTGAAGTTGCGAGAACATTGCTATACAAGGTATATTTAAATCCTGTCAGGCATTACATGACTAACTTCTGGCAGGTCTCATGCCACCCTGAAAACACTGTGCACAGGGACATGGCAGTTGGAGGTAGATCCACTGTGACTCCACTTCCATGTCTTTGGGGGTTCCAGAATGAACAAATACCCTGAGAAGTGTACACATAATCCATATTTATGCTTTTCTTAACTGGCGGGCCAAGTGCGAACAGGTCCCTGGTCATGCCACAGAATGTTGAATAACAGACCATTTCAGCCCCTTCGTTTCTGGCAAAGAAACATGCATGTGGAGTTTCTTTTCATGATAAAGTTTGGCACTGAAATTTAGGCCTTGTCAGTTAAAGATGTTCACACCTTGGGTACTTTCCTAGGTGTGGAATTATCTGAACATGTTAACATGCTCTGGAAGAACAAGTTTAATCCTAATTTGCATGACTGGATAGTTGGTATGGTTCTCTCATGACATTTGAAGAAGAAAATGTGCTATTGTCAAACCTTCGTGAGTTATTAGGCCCTTAGGGAACCTGACCTTACAAAGATTTTGCTTGTGTGCTTTTAACCAATGCTGTTCACAAATATGTGGTCTACAGTTATAGTGTTCTTTTCGCACCTCTTCTGGGCAAATGGAGCCTGGTGTGGGGAGGCACAGCCACAGTCGTGTGCCAAGTCATCTGATCACTGTGCGAATGGTGCCACATATGTGCAGCAAGGAGTCTGCACTAGGGTTGTGCACAAATGCAATTTTCGGGATTCTATTTGAATTGAGCATCCAAAAATTCAACTCGATTTGTATCTTTAAAATTTGAGTTTACCCAAATTCTATTTGAATTAAGCAAATTTGAACCTATTCATCTGAATTTTTGGTTCGAATTTGCACTTACAAATGTCGACATTTGTATGTGCCCATACACATTATTACGCATCCCGTACACGTACATATACGCCTGTAAGCATCCTGTATTTATCCTGTGTGCAACCCATTTTCATCCCATATGGATCTGTGCAAATGCATGCGGATGCAGGAAAGATGCATGGGTCCAAGTATGCATCATGTATGAATCTGTACACATACAAATGTCCAAATAATTTTGGATGAATAGATTCAAAAATTCAAAATTTGTTCAAATGCTTAAATTCACATTTATGGACATTCGAGTTTGAATGTTGAAATTAGGATGGATTTGATTGAATTTTGAATGTCTTTGAGTATTTGTGCCCATCCCTAGCCTGTGCTTACCCAAATCAGACATTGTAGGGTCCGGATGCCTGATGCATCCCAGACATTCACCACCCTGCAGTCCTGAGTAAGGTGTGAAAAGGCCTTATGAGGGTTTATATTCCAAAGGAAGTGAAGTGAAGAAAGGCTATTTTTCTACTTGTTCGAGGCTGATACATCAATTTCAAGGGCCAGGTTGCTTTCCTACCACTTCAAAATTGATTTTTAGTTAATTTTATTTCATGCTGTGCTGCTAAGTTGTAATTCCGCATGGTTATGTGTGAAGAAACAGCAATCTGAGTACTAGTGCAGCGGATTCCTTTTTGCCACATTTGCATGGCTAAGACATACCTCTCAATTTGCTCAAGGTTCTGCTTTAGCATTTCCTCGGTTTTAGTGGGGAGGCCGATTTGTTCCCATAGTTTTAACAGTTAATCTAGCACAGCGGTACAAACTGTCATGTATTCCTCAAGCTTCTGGCTATCTGCAGCAACCTAAGAAATGAGGGAAGCCACAAGTTTGCTGGCTAGTTTGCCAAAAACCTGGGTTCAATTTCGTTCTTCACCAATAGACTTCCCACGTGGCTTTGGCCAAGTTATTTGGTCTTTCTCTGGCTCCCATCCCAAATCTGGAGAAGATAAGAGGAAGTGTTTTGCTGGGAAGAACTTTGGGACACCCCCTCCCCAATATCCTGTGAAGGCTAATTTAGTCAAAGTGCTTGGGAGGTATCCCAAACATGGTTGAGATAAACCATCTGGAGCACTTCTGATGTGACTGAGCAGAACAAAAGCAAACCATGAAGCCATAGGCAAATTCCTAAATCTGCGGAGAAGAAAATCTAAATAGCATTAGGAAATCTTGTCCTTTGCATGTCTGTGTTCTGCTTCATTCTGAAAAGGATGGCTATCTGGCAGTGAACTGATAGTTCTGAATTGTTTTCTTGGTTCATATGATTGCCTCTTTTCAAGCCATCATGCTGGGGAAAAAACAATTTTGCTGTTGCTGTCAAAAGTTATCAGAGCTCAAAGCTGCGCTACCAACAGATGTCAGGAACTAGCTTGCTCCAGTTGTCCTTTCCCAACCCGATTGCTTGGTTTATATATTTTTAACCACTTCTTTAACACAGCAGTACAAACAGCAGCCATGATGTTTTACTGCATCAGTTTCTTGTCTCATGCAGTAGGCCTAATAATACCATGCAAAGGAGTGGTGAAGATTGGTAGTATTTTTACAGAATATTGAAAGAAACTGAATACTTTGAAGTATCAGGTGCTAAATGCCCTGAGGAGTGTACATGTAATCCATATTTATGCTTTTCTTAACTGGACAAAAATTCCTTCCTTCCTTCCTTCCTTCCTTCCTTCCTTCCTTCCCTGTTTTTCAATTGTTCATAGCACTAAATAAAAAACAATAGAATACAACATGCTTTGTATGACAGTAAATTGTATGAGACCTGCCCACCCCATTTTTTAGATTTAAAATTCAACTTGTAAATTCCTATAATTAGGGAGGTTTTTTTTAAAAAAAGGAGAGGGGGGAGTGCATGTTCACAAAACACCAGATTGTTACATGAGGTTTTTAGATACAAAGTTCAAATAAGAGATTGATGTCTGCAGGATGCATAAGGAAAATTGAAGCTGGATATATTGCTTGCTGAGAACCTTTATATTTAAGCCAAAAATGCCTATGTGAAGTTGAGTTAGAAATATTTATTCTAGGCATCAGTCCAAGAATCATGAATACCCTGCTGCCAGAGTTACTTTGTGGACTGTAGTACTGTACATGTTTCCATGTACAGTGGATACAGTAATGCTTTCAAAAAGAGTTACCTCCTGTAAATGTTTACTTACAATGTTGAAACTTTATTTGTTCATAGAAAGATGAAGCAATTCCCTGCCCCGGCTCCCCCCGGCCAAACTGATAGAGATGTAAATTAACCAAAAGGGGTCTCTTTCAGTCCTCAGGCTGTTGTTATTTTTAAGGATTGGTTAAGCCAATCACACAAGGATACCATTATAGTGAGCAGAAGATGATGTTTTTATTAAGAATTGACGTCCATTGGGCTTATGAGAGCTATGAAGGTTTTGTAGATGTCCAAATTAGGGATTCAAGGAGGATCCACCCACCAATTCATCTTTATTCCTTAGCTCTCTCTCTCTAATCTAATCTAACAAAATTGAAGATAATAAAAAATACGAGACACAAGCATCACATATATGCCAAAATGCATAGATCTGCTTCCCAGCACACTTTTTAAAAAGCAAGAGTGGATGTGCTGGTTTAAATTGTCTTATTTTAAAAGTTACATTGTATTTGTATACTTTTGTACTGATGGAGAAGTCTGTAATGTGTTTTCACTGTGAATTATTTATCTGTGGTTATAGAAATTTAGTAAATAAATGAATACATTTTCACTTAGGGTCACATTTTAGTAACTGAAACTCTCTGAAGGTTTTATAACCCTAATAATTAATAAGATATCTTATAAGGAGAAAACTTCTATGACTATTAGAAACAATTATAAATTAGTTTATTCATCATATTAAGTATATACATTTCTACTCTATTAATATTGCAGAAGAAACTGCCTTTGGCTGTTTAAAACTTTTTTTGTTCTGAAATTTTTGGGTATAGGCTGGAGTAAAAATATAAATGAATACATACATACAAACGTTACAAATTCTGGTCCAGTTGAGAATTACACTAATAAGGGGTTTCCATATTTCTCAAAATAATATTTTTAGTGTTTGACCATTATGTGAAATAAATTCATTAATCAATAGTTCCTAAATGTAATTGTACCATTCACAGATTGAATTTTTGTATTTATCTTTCCATCCATAGGCACACTATTATTCTTTTTTGCAGCAATAAATAAATAATAAATTAGTTGTTTATTAGGATATGGAAAGGCAGGAAATAGAGTAACATTTTCCTGAAATATTCTTAGCATTTCTTCTTGTATTAATGATCAAAATCATACCGCATATATTCACATGACTGCCACATGCATTTATATGTTGTTGGACATTCATGGTATATTTTATAACATTCTAGAAAATGAATCTGGAATACAGTACTATCCATATATGATTTTTAAATAAAAGCTGTCTATTTTTAGGAGTTTACTTCTGAATGTGCTGTGATTGCATAATTCCAGATCATTGTTCATATGTGTATATTAAATCTTTGCCAGTTTCCTTTATTGTTTTTAATCCACCAATGCCTCTGTCTTTAATATATATTAGTATTTGAAATAGACATCTAGTTTGACCTTTAGAAAGATATTTAAGAATTTTAAATTTCACTTATTGTTAATTGAGCTTGTTTCTTAATGTTAAGTGCATATAAGTGCATTTTGCATATAATTTTATATCTTGTAGGTTCTACACATCTGGGCTAGAGATATAGTTATTTATTCTATTTTGTTCTTAATAAGAGGAACGTTCTTGTATCACTGATTAGGAAGCTTTCAAATAAATTTATCCACCTGATTTTTTAAAACTTATACCCCTTTGTTTTTCATTCCAAAAGAGACATTCACGCCACCTCAAAGTATAATTTTTTCTATCCTTTTCTCCCCCAAATCTGGCATATAAATGTTAATAATATTGCAGTCTTTGATCTCTGCCTAAGAAAGCACTGTACATCATTAAATCAAGCGAAACTACAGCTCTATGATTTGTTGTGGGCCCTCACTCCTGGAATCAATTATCTATATATTTTGGAGGAGCACAGAATTTACAGACTTTTCAAACAAGACTTGATGGTGAGTTGAAGGAAAACACAGATGTTTCAGAGTGATGCAGGCTCAAGAAAGAGATCAATGAAAGCTAAGAAGAGGAATTATGAAAGGAAATAATAATTCTAGATTGATGTGTCTTATTATGCAGAACATGACACTCATGGGGGAGATAATTCAATTATTTGCAGGGAGAAATGTGTGTCTTTTCATGGAGTGACTCTTGGTTGAGATATGCTTTTATCAATGCACTTTTCGGTAGAGGTGCATTGGGAGATAAGAAGCGTATAGAAGTTTTTAAATGAATTGTAGTTGGAACTTGGATGTCTTGCTCATGCTGTGGCTCCATTAAACTATAATCACAGCACTTTGAAATAACATTATAGGCCAAGGGAGATGAAATGGGATTCAATCTGTTCTCAGTGGGATGGCTCTTAAAGAAGTTTAAGTTAGTGTGATTCACAACTCACTACTGTTAATGAAGCAACTTTCACAAGCTGAGCCTGATGTACCCCCTATGACAACTGTTGGCCAGAAGTTGTGTGGGAGGATGAGAATTAAATAGATAGCAGTATATCAGGCAGGATTTAGGGGTGCCTTGGAGAGACAGGATGTGGCCTTCATGTTCCTAAGCCTTCTCTAACCCACCTTTTCTAGCATACAGTGTTCAGGACAGTGGGAGGGGCTGACTAGCATGTGAACAATCCCACCTCAAAGCAATTTTCTGAGGCACCTCAGAGGTGCTATTTTGGGCTGTGTCTGATCTCAGCCTTGGAATCAATGCCTGGTTCTGTTTGGTGAGGATCAGTGCCACTCATGTTGTGTTTCAACTGGTGCCCCCTGCTTCCTGCTTTCATCGTCTACTGCTCATTCTACCATCTGTCGTCGTCTCCTGCTGTTTCCCCTCCACCCTGTTCCTCCCTCCTTCATCATCTCCTGCTGTTTGCCTCCCCCCCCCACCCTGTTCCTCCATCTGTTGGAGAATGGTGGGGAAAGCAAATGGTAGGATGACGATAAAAGACAGAGGAATTGGGTGGAGGGGAGGCAAACGGTGGGAGAGACGATGACAGATGAAGGAACAGGGTGGGGAAGGCAAACAGCGGGTGGCAGTGGAGGAAATCGGCATGTCTGTCATCGTCTCCCTCCTGCCGTGGAAGGTGGCACCACCACCACTTTGCTGCTGCTCCAATACAGTCGGGATGGCTGCAAGGAGCCCTTGGTGCTAGTCATAAACATCCAGATTAAAACCCAAACTGTTTTGACCAGTTGGAACGAGGCCTTGGAGCTGAAGCAGCACTAGTCAATATCTGCACTTGACTTTTAAGAGGCTTCTAGATTCATTTTAGCAATTTCCTCCTCTCCCACCATCTTGCGTGCACCAGGCAGTGAACAACAAATAACAAGTTTTATATGGAATATTCACAAAATACCCTGGAGGGGACAGTTGCGTAATTTGGGGGTACTCCTGGACTCTGTGTTAACACTTGAAGCTCAGGTGGAGGCTGTGGCCAGGAGCACCTACTCCCATCTATGGCTGGTGCGCCAACTGAAGCCTTTTCTGGATCAAGACAACCTGGCCACAGTAATCCATGCTCTGGTAACCTCTAGATTGGAATATTGCAATTGCTTTGGCTGCCAATCCACTACCAGGCCCAATTCAAGGTGTTAACTCTGACTTATAAGGCCCTAAATGACTTGGGCCCCAAATATCTAAAGGAACACCTTCTCCCATATTGACTTGCCTGTACCTTAAGATCCAATGATGAGGCCTTCCTGGTTGTTCCACCGCTTTCAGTGGTGAGGCTGGTGGGCACCCGGGAGAGAGGCTTTTCGGTGGTGGCCCCCAGACTTTGGAACAGTCTCCTCCTCGAGGCATGCCATGCCCCTTCTTTGTTTTCATTTAGGAAGGCTGTAAAGACATACCTATTCACCTTGGACTTTGGCTGAAGTGATTCATTCTCCCCTCCAGCCACAGTTATAATTACTATTATGCACTATTGAGTGTGAGGCTTAAATTTGTTTAATTTTAAGGTGTTTTTAGTTGTGTATCTCTTTTTAATTTGTACCTCATTTTAATCTGAATCTTGATTTACTTTGCATCCTGTTTTTAATCTGTAGTTTAATTCATTGTTACCCGCCCAGAGATCTTCGGGTATGGGGCGGGATAGAAATGTAAATAAATAAAATAAATTACCATCAAAGTACATGTGTATTTTCCTTCACAGACTTGTGTTGCCTCGATGATAAACCATATTGAGTTTCAGACCCATATTGATAATCTATGTTTATAGAAGGAATCTTCCCAAAACCACCTTTAATCACAGATGATCTCTTCTTAAGAATGTGCCTCAATTTGTTGCAATCTATACAGTGAAAGGCTTTCATCATTGAAGCAGAAGTAGATGTTTTTCTTAAATTCCCTTGTTTTCTTCATAACCCAGTGAATACTGGTGGTTTGACCCTAGTTCCCCTGCCTCTTCAAAAACCAGCTTCCACTTCTGATAGTTTTCAGTTCACATATTGCTGAAGGACCTTGAACTTACATGTGATATGAGTGGATTTCTCTTCTTTAGGATTGGTATGTAAACTGACCTTGTCTAGTCCTGTTGCCACTGCTGAGTTTTCCAAATTTGCTATTTGAAGAAGTAATTTAATAACATCATCTTTCATCACCCCATCAGCCTGGTTGTTGTCTATGCTTCCTGAGGCTCATGTGACTTCACTCACTGTCTGGTCCTAGATCAGTGATTACACCATCAGGGTTATCAGTAATGTTAAGGTACAATATAATTCATTTGTGTATTCTTTCCACCACTTCCTTATCTCTTTTGTTTCTGTTAGGTCCCTATTATTTTTTGGCTATTATTATCATGCCTATTTCTTCATGAAACATTCCCTTGATATCTCCTGTTTTCTCGAAAAGATCTCTTGTTATCCCCATTCTATTTTCCTCTATTTCTTTGCATTCAGAGTTTAAGAGGACCTTCTTATCACTATTGGCTATTCTCTGGAAGTCTGCATTCAGTTAAGTATGCCTTTCTTTTTCTCCCTTGCCTTTTCTCCCAGTTGTTCAGGCTCTCTGTATACCAGATCTAATCCCATCACTGTAAGGGATATTATTTAGGTCATACCTTGTATGGTCTAGTGGTTTTCCCCACTTTCTTTAATTTAAGTCTGAATTTGTAATAAGACACTCATGATCTAAGCCACAGTCAGACTGAAACATCTACAGTAGGCCCCTTCAGCCTTGAAAGACAGTGTTTAAGAGGAGACCTGACTGAAGTATATAAAATCGTGAATGGTATAGAAAAGGTGAATCTTCTCTATCATACAACACTAGAATGAGGGGTCATTGTATGAAGCTGATAGGTGGGAGGGTAAGATCAGACAAAGAGAAGTACTTCTTCACCCGGAGGGCCACTGGTCTATGGAATTTGCTGCCAGAAGAGGTGGGATCAGTCACAAGCCTAGATGGCTTTAAGGAAGGGTTAGACAAATTCATGAATGACAGGCATATTAATGGCTACTAGAATAGATGCCTAGGTGCATCACCTAGGCTGGGGAGATGGACAGGATGTCTCTAAAGGTCATTTACTGGGATTCAAGAGCAGGTGGATGCTTTGCCCTTGTCTTCTGCTTGAGATGACTATAAGCAATTGGTGGGTCACTGTGTGGGACAGGATGCTGAACTAGATGGGCTTTGGCCCTATCCAGCAGGGATCCTCTTATGTTTAGTTTGAATTCAAACTGAACAAAGGGTGTTTAAATAAACCTATCAAACACACACTATTTGACTTTGAAGGTGCTTGAATTAAAATGAACACCATGCCTGTTTAAATAGAACATTTCAAATTGGAACCAGCCAAAGGGGGAAAAAAGTTTGTGCACATTTCTAATCTTAACATCTCATGTTTGACCACCTTCAGTTAATCATGGTCCATAGATCTTATATTTCAGGTTCTTTTAGAAAATGGTTCTTTACAGTATCAGACTTGCCTTTTACAACCAGACACATCCAAAGCCACATCTTTTTAACTTTGGTCCAGCCTCTTCTGTCTCTCTAGAGCAGGGGTCCTCAAACTTTTTAAACAGGGGGACAGTTCACTGTCCCTCAGACCATTGGAGGGCCAGAATATAGTTGGAGGTGGGTCAGGGGGTGGGGTCACTGGGGTCCAGGGGCAGGGCTGCTGAGTGATCCACAGTGAAAACACTACTTACAGGAGGATTCACAAAGTTCCTGCAAATGTGTCAGGACTTCTCAATTCGTCTGCAGCACATGAGATTTACAAGCAGTGGTACAGAAGAAATGAGAAGGTAACACTGACATCTAAGTTGCAAGTCTCATAAAAGTGTGTCAGGGTATGCACATGACTTGCCACCCATACAGAGAGATGAGGGGAATTAACTTCTTCAAAGAACCCCATAATCATGTGTAGTTTACCAAGTTCAATTTTAGAAGATGAGTCTGGAAAAAGATTTTTTTTTTTTTACATTTTGCAGTATGGAAATATTAGCACTTTTATTTGATGGGCATTAAAACACTTTTTTCACATTCCCATAACACCAGAGGAACAAAGATTTAACATTTTAATGTCAAGGCTAACTTTATAACTTTACTAATCCAACCTGACTGGATAATAATCAAACACAAAATCAAGGCAACTCCAGAATTATGCCTGCTACAAAAACAAACAAACAAACAAACAAAAACAATAATATGCATAAAAAGCCAATGTCCTGGTTTCGCACCTTTTAGGCACCATCTTGCACCACATAAACAGCTAACAGTAAGGTAACAAGACACAAATTATAATTCCATGTGCAGGCCATCTTCTGTGCCACCCGTTGCAGCAGCACCGCTATCATGAGAACATTAAGAGGAGCCAGCAATACTCAGCCAAAGCATAAGGAAACTTGATCTGATCTGCAGCCACAGACGCTTGGAAATAAGCTTGTCATCTTCCCATCCAAGAGCAAAAAGACCCTTTTCCTCCTGCTCTTTCAGGCAGCCCTTTCAGTTTCCTGTTCCCTGGCAGAAAAAGCCAAGCCAAAGAGCATCTGAGCATCCTTGGGCACTTTTGCTATTGACCTTCCCCCTCCTGGTCACCAGTGCCACCACAAAGATACAAATGAAGAAGAGAACCTGCAGTGCTAGATTCAGATAAACAACAAGGAACAAAAATAACAGAGACAGCTTATTATAAATACAGCAACGCCCCCCCCCCAACTGCCCAAAGTGACTTATAGGCCCCTGCCCCCCAAAGTCACACAAAACCAAAGCACAAGAATACATTCCTCATTCAGAACAGGAACAGCTTTTTTAAAACTTCTTTTCCACAAAAATGAAGCAAGAGAAACAACAATACAGTATTAGAACAAGAAATATTTAAAACTAAAATGAACCTCCCTTGAGTACCCCCTCCTCTCTCCTCTTTTACTCCCTCCAGAAGCACAGCCCTCAAACAAGTAATTATTTAACCCACAAAAATCGGGCAAATAAGCAGTATTGTTCACCAAATTAAAATATATAAGCAATTTACAATAGCAAATTCAAACAAGCAAGCAACTATTTGCAAGCCAGAAAGACAAAAAGCTTGAGCAATCGAAGAGTCAGAATGAAACAGTGAAAGCAAAAGGGCGACCCAGCAGCAACCCTCCTTTCATACAGCCCAGCCATCTCCCCTGAGCTACCACAGCCCCACCTGCCTCAGGGGGTGTCTCTTAAGGGGAGAAGAACAGAAGCATTGCCAGCTGCCTTGAGTCCCCCTAAATGGGTGAGAAAGGTGGGGGAGAAAAGCTGGTTCTTCTTCTTCCTGCTCCTCCAGGCACTTTGCAGAGGCACTTTGCAGACCCTCTGGGCACCCGAGGTTTCCCCTCATCTCGATGGGAGGGAGAGGCATTTCTCTATCACTGTCACCATGAGGGGGGAAAAAAGCCTCTGTGGGCTTGTTGGGGAGGCCAAGGGGGTGTCTGACACCCTTTCTAGAGGGGTTGGCTAGGGGGGAGTTTCCTGCATGGAAACTTACCTTTTGCCCTGGACCAGCAGCCAGCATTAATGGCTGGCGCCGTAGCTTGCCTGTTAAGTTTGGGGGAGGGAGCATTGGTTCAAAGGGGCCTGGAGGTCGCTGGGATTTGCGGTTTTGGAGGAGGATTATAGAGTCCCAGGGGGCTCCAAACGCTTTTCCTGCCGAGCTGAAGAAGGCGAGGTGAAGAGGGGGACGGAGAGGGCTTCCTCCATGGGTGGGAGAGGGAGAGGGCAGCGAGGGACTCCACGGGTCCGATAAATGTCTTTGGCGGGCCGCATGTGGCCCGCGGGCCGTAGTTTGAGGATCCCTGCTCTAGAGCTACTTGTAGTTTCCGTCCACTCTTCCCCAGTAATGTTTTGGACACCTTCTGACCTGAGGGCTCATCTTACAGCATCAAATCATTTTCTACCTACTGTTTTTCTATGGGGTTTTCTTCCAAGGCTACTGGAGTGGTTTTCCATTTCCTTCTTCGGTGGATCACTTTTGGTTTGAGCTCTCCACTATGACACGTCCATCTTGCACGCCCTTGCTTTGCGTAGCTCTCCACCATGACAAAGCAGTAGTCCATGAATAGACGTATGGAGTACCTACAGGCTGTAGATCCTATATGATCAAATGACTATCCAATCATGAATTCTGTCTGTCTCCATTTCCTGAAGAGACAAGAGCAGATTCTGTGAGTTGCAAATGAGAATTTACCAAATATAGCATCATTGTTTATTTTACCCTATGGTGGTATGAGGCATATAGACATTCTTTGAATGAGAGAATGCATGGGATTCAGTTGGCCTTAGCGTCTGTGTTTAATTGTGCCTTTAAATTCTGCTTTCACTTGCAGCAACATGTGAGTGGGTGGTGAGAAAGATGTTCAATACACATGGATACATGGTAGGAAAACTCATGTAGTGTGCATAGCAAAACACACACATGATACAACAGGTAGGTAGGTGGCGCACTTATGAGAGTCCAGCCTATGTTGATTTCTGGTGCAGTGTTGGGGGGAGAAGTCAGAGTGGGTGGGCTCAGAGCCTGCTCTAACCCTATTACAGAACTGGTAGCTCCACAAAGAGGAAGAGGACAAGGAAGAGGAAGAGGAAGGACTCAAAGTGGTTGACAAAACTTTCTGTTCTTCTCCCCACAACAGACATCCTGTGAAGTAGATAGAGCTGTGATTGCTTAGAAAGAGAGTTGTGACTCAGGGTCACCCAGCTGGAATCAAATCCAGTGACTACAAGATATGAGTCCAGCACTCTAACCACAAGACCAAGCTGGCTCTGGCTCTGTGATTTTTTTATTTAAAAAAATCAGACAGTAAAAACAAATTTGACCAGAATCAGATGGCACCTTGTGGAGAAACCCACATGAAAATCTTGTGGTGTCAAAAAGTGTCTTGAGTCCAACTTTTACCCAGATATTTTAGAGTCTTTTAAATCCTGTCCTTAAGATTATTCAAAAAGTCACCATGCAGGGGTTGGTGGAATGAATGGGGAACAGAAGAGCATGACAATCCATACATAGTCCAATATAGTTATGTAACGTCCGCCTCTCAGTCGGGTAGCGATTTTATATATATCTTGACTTGGGTATTTGGTAGTGTGGTAGCATGTATTTATATTCTAAAATAATGATTCAAAGACAGAACTTCCTTTACCAATGGGTCTCTTCCCTTTGCTTTTAAGTCTCGATATTAATGTAGCAAAACAGCTGGACTCACTGTCTGAGCTCCTCCCCCAACTCTGCCTAGCCAGCAGTGGGTTACAGTATCTGTTTAGAACTCCAGCCTAACTTGGCTCACTTTGAAAACAAAGTACTCAGTTGAAGCTTCTTTAAAATAACAAGAAAACAATTTTATTGTGTACAGCTTTCTTAATAATAAACAGGTAAGTTCACTATGTCAAACACAGGTCAATTCACCTGTCCCAGCTTTCTCACTCAGCCCAAGGACTCCAATCCTTTTCAGATTAATGCCAGCAGCATAAGTAACATATAACCATTTCAATTCTTTTACTTTCTAAACACCATATATTCACTAATGACTCAGGACTCTATTCCCCAGCTTCCCTCAGGACAGCTTAGAGCCCGTTTCCCTCCTGTTAACCACCCTCTCTGGTCAGTTCACCCCAGGCAGAGAATGCTAACAACTCCCTCAGGCTCCCTTAAATACTCGCCTAGCCAGTGAGCTGCAACCTGATTGGTTGATGCTCCTCCAGGATTCTATTCCACCCTCTCTCCTGGAGAGCTTGACTAGCCCCTCCCTTAAACTACTTACCATTACTAAAAACCACACTTTGGTGACACTTTTGAACGTCTGGACATACAGTGTTTGCCACACTTTGTATTTTAACCAAAATAACTTAATTTTGGGGTTGAGGGGTCCTGGCGGGCATCACAAGTTAATTGTTGAGATTCTTGCCTCATTTAAAGGAGAGTCTGGTAAAGGAGGCTGGACACAATTGAGATACAGTTATCTTATGTTTTTTCCCCTCAGGCAAGACCCCCAGTTTCTATTATTTCTTCCTTATTATCTGATTCAAGCAAGCAGTGAGAGGAAAATCTGAGTTTAGAGACACTGGGTCATGGACTGACCTAGGCCTTTACTATCTGCATGTTGGTGTACAATAACAAAGACTCCACCCTCATCATGCTTTGATTGCATAGAATGAAATGTGAGCCAGATTAGAGGGCTGAAAATTGTGCCTCATCTACATATAGCTGTAGACCTCAGACCATGGAGGCATGAGGATTGTAAGCCTCCCTGGTCTGGAATACTATACTATGGGGAACCCTTTCTGGAGGACTTCTGGAAGCACCGCTAGACATGGGGCTGCCCTAAAATTGGCCAGGCCTGAAATTCCAAAGTCCCATAAAGTGCATTTACACTAGAAAGTCCCTTAAATAGAATACATTTTCCAACACAGGACGAAAGAAGTTAGTTAAAGCTAGGGATGTGCACAAATGGTTTTTTTCTTTTGGCATTTTTGTAATGAATCAAATGTATGAATGTCCCTGTTACGAATATTTGTGCATATCCCTAGTCAAAGCAGAAGTCTCTCTTCTACCACAGAAGTTATCTGACCATCTTCCTGAATGAGGAATAGGACAGGTCTTTTCTGTCATGGCGTCTCATTAAGAAACGTTTCCTCCAAAAAAGTGCAAAGCTCTTCCTTTCAAGACAATCTGGAAGGAACAAAGCCTTTAATGGATGTGAGGACATGAATATGACTTGCTGCTATGTTCCTGGTACTATTATTTTGTTTTTAATAGTGTGGATATCTTGTGTTCTTGCTTTACTGCAGTTTTTATGCTTTATTTTAAGCCAGCCTGAGAGGCCCATGAAGCCAAGTGGCTGGGCATAAATAACAGAATGAATACAAAAAGAATAAAACATTAATTTATGACAACTATACTAAAGAGAGAGATTGTTATTTATGAAACAATGAACTATTGTGATGAGTTATTTATATCTAAGAAAGCTACACATGTATAAATTGTGTATGCAAAATATGCAAGAGATTGGACAGTTCTTGGCTTTTAGCCTGCAACCACTGGGACAGAGCAAGCAGCTATATTTTTAAGTGAAATTAAACAGATAAAACATGTTTGGTAACCATTGCATGCAAAATTATGATTATTGTTTAGAAGTTCATGCTCCTAGGAGCTTGAAGCCTCTGGCACGCTGTGGTAGTTTTTTATGAGTTTGAATCACACTAGTTTGCAGCATGTGCTAACATTAGCTTGAATGAGCCAGCCGCTTCCAGCAGAAGGGAGGAAGGAACCAAGTCCCTTCCTTCGTCGGCTCGCTTCTCCTGAGACCAAGGGCCTTTTTCCACAGGCCCTTAATCCAGAATAAGGCCCCATGCATGTTCTAGTCAAGATCAATTTGCATCTTAATGCAAATCTGTTAGCCCTTGTGTGGCGTGCCCTTCAGCCTCAAGTGGCCCTTTCTTTTCCCCGCTATACTGTACTGTGTTTTAAATTATTCTTTAAATAAATAATGGCTTCTCTTTTTACAAGCTGCGTTGGTTGGGCCAGTCTTCAGCCCTGCTAAAGAGCACACCACTTTCCCCTTGCCTCAGCAAGTAATCCCCCTAGTGGAGAAGCGAATGTATCAGCCTCCCACGGCTTGCTTTCTCCTACCGGCTTTCATTAGTTTTAAAGACACACAGTTCCCTTCTTTTGGAATCCCTGCAAAGTAATAAATAAATAGTGCTGCAGGCCCTTGGCTTTTAAAAATAACGTTCTTATTCTTTATTGGTTACAAGTGTGGAAGTAGTCAAGTTAGTAAAATAAATAAAATAAATATAATAGGCAGCATGTACTTTCAAGAGAATAAATAATGATCTCTCAGTAACACACACAGGTTCAGACAACCTACTCTCCCTAGGCTATCTATCTATATAAATATATGTAGGTCCCTCCCAGGCTCTTCTTACCTTCAGACCCTAAGGAACAATGTGGAACTATCTTGGCAATTTCTCCCCCAGGATGCAGAGCGCTTTGACCCAGACCTCCCACCCAGAAAATCTCAAGCATAGAACAATTTCCTCAGGTATCGATGCCTTTTATACTTCTGGCTGCCTGGCATGGTTTTGCCTAATTGGCTGCCCTGTGGGCAACTCTCCCCCCTTTGGTATGCAAATTAGAGAAGTCTAGCCCCCTCTGCTTACCTGTTCTTACTATGGTTCCACAGTAAAATCGTTAAATATAATAAATACCGTAAATACATTTGCAAACATGTTATAGTAAATACAATAAACAGACTCCAGGCATCACACCCTGCTCCGCTGATCTGCTCTGTCTCCTTTTGATAGAGCATGATCTTGATCAGGAAGGCCCTAATCAGGATTATGGATAGGCCTGTTTAATCAGGTCTACAAGCAGACCGATGGCCTGATCCAGAACACAGGAGGTGTGCAGAAGGAAAGCCTCCTGTGTTTGGGACTACTCGGGGACACATTTCAATAGCATGACATAGTGTGCTGTCAAAAATTTATCCCCCAGAGGCCAGGAGGCTAGGACCTTTTGTTTCTAGCTCTCAGAGGCATGGTAGGCCAGCTGTAACGCTCACACAAGCTTAGTGGTCACAGTATGGGCTAGTCTGGACCACTGACACTGTGCACACAGCACTGATCCTACCTGTGCCTTCCCAAGGTTGGAATCAGCAGGCCTAGCTGTTCCAGACCCACTCATTTTAAACACGGACAGGTAAGTGCAGGAACAGCCAATGTCGCACTGATAGTACTGCCTGCTTGTTATTTATTTGCTTGAGTGAAGAGGCAAAGAGACAGCTAGGTTGCCACCAGAGGGCACCTGAATAGATAACTGTTTAGCAATATTCTGGAATAAAGTAAGTAATTCTGGAATAATTGCTTGTTGCCCAGATGGCAGGGCAAAAGTGCGAGAAAAAGTGAACCAGTCGTTCCCATGATGCCACAATGTGTACATCCAGGTATTTCAATTCCTGGAAATGTGTGATTGCTGCCCCTTGCAAATATGTGGCGACCATTTTCAGCTGAGGCCATTTCTCCTGAACATGTGTGGTGGCCATTCCCAAGATGGTGGATCACACAAGCAGGTGTCCAGAGTGCTTTTGCTTTTTATGTACAACATGGGTTGGGAGTTGATTTTCCTACAATAAGGTTATTATGGGATATTAACCCACGAACCCAGGACTTTGTTAGGATTACCTGTCTGAATGCAGCCCTGGTCTAAACTTCAAATTCCATCAGCCCTTCCTGATGTGATCTACTTATGCTGTTAACTCTAGTACAATAGTTACTTTGTGCCTTTTTTTTTTTTAAAGACAAAAATAGTGTTAGACTGAATCATAAGGTAATGCTAAGTCACACGATGCAGCTCTGCTGAGTACAGTTGGACCTCCATATCCATGGGGGATACATTCCAGGTCCTACCACAGTTAAGAAAAAGAATGGATATTTCCATTGCAGGTAAATGAACTCAATTTCCCATAATTCCTGTGAAATCCTGTGAAACTTCACAGAAATGATGGGAAATTTTGCATTTTTTCCTATTTCCTGAGTGCCCCAGACCTCTGAGAAGCTCCAGGAAGGCCAAATGGCACTGTGTGTGTGTGTGTGTGTGCTACTTGTTGACAAGTGGCCTAAGTACAAATTGGCCTCACATTTCATTCAACATGTACAAATATAAATATATATATAAAGATATTCCATATAAGTACAGAACAAAAACAAAAGAAGGAGGTAGCTACAAGAGCTGTTAAACCTTCTATTATGCAGTCTGCTATACTGGGCCTGCAAACAGTTTCCATAAAAGAGGAAGAACAGCAGCAGCTCATAGTCCCAAAGTGTGGTGATTGCAGCTGTATCTGAAGTTCTGCCATGCGCTAACTCCTTTTGTCTCCCATGGGTGCTGCCAAAATGGGTCCTCCAGGCAGTCCAAGGCCAGGAACTTTTGTTCCTAGCTGACTGAGCTCATGCAGGGCAGCTCCAAAGTTCACACAAACTCCTTGGTGGCTGGGCTGAAACATGTCATCTCCATGTGCTGTTCCAGCCCAGAGCAATTCATCCCAGCCTTGGGACAAGTAGCTCTGTTCCTGCCCTACAATCTCAGACCACGGGAAGTAAGTGCAGAAAGGCCCTATATTTCCGTTTCTTGTGTTTGTGTCTAAAAAGATTAAATATTACAAATTATCCATTTTTCTACGTTGCTCAAAAAATTCTAGTTATGAAATAGTCATAAAAATCCATTTAAAAAAGGAAAAAGGAATTGCAGCAATTGTCTAGAATTCCATGCAGAGAGATGCCCTTTTTGCATTTAAACAAGGCAGAACGATCAAGGGTATGTTGGGTCTTACAGACACAGAAAGGGTGGGCATCTTTCTATTCATCTTGCATGCCCTCATCCCTTGAATCTCTGAGAGTGAAAGAATTCCAAGAAGGCCATGGTGCTTGTTGCTTTAAGTTGGCTTTGCTCTGTTTACTGCTTCTCTTGCTGCCATATTGTATTTATAAATGTGTACACAGATTAGATTCCAAGTGAGAGTGATGGGGAAAAGGCCTGAAATTATTTCAGGTGTTCCAGAAATGTTGTTGGGCCTGTGTATTTCTGATTTCAGAAGCCTGCTTGATCAAATTACATTTTTCTTTAGAAGTATTTGCCTATGTGTTCTCTATTATTATACATTCTATTGAACATGTTTCCTATGGACCGGTCCAGATAGGGGGAATATAGCATCATTACCACACCGCTATAGTCTGGTTCACTCATGTATCTGAGGAAATCCCTCCATAGCCCTGCTTCCCCCTCCCCCCCCAAAAAAGTGTTAGAAACTGTTGCTTGAAACCCTAGTGTTGATCTCAGGTTTTTCAGCAGTAGTCCTTCCTACTTATCTGATGGGGACACCATCATATCTCCATGCGTGGAGACTGAGGGTGTGTTCAGAGACTTACAGATACTGCACATTCTGATGAGCAGTTGGGGCATGGGCATCACACCTGATGGCCGATACTACTAGCAGTGTTGCATTATGCCACCGCTACTTCAAATTTACCTACTGTGGAACGATGAGCACTTGCTCCGCAGTATCAGGTAAATTCAGGGCGGGCAGGATGCTGAGAACAGCAAACAAGAGCCGAGCCTGCAGCTCAACTCCCATTGGCTGCCTCATCCCATGTGACACGCGTCTCACCCCACATCCAGGAGGCTGCTGGAGTCCGGATGGCATATTGTGGCTTCGGTAGCCTGTAAGATGCACTTTTTTCTCTAACAGCGGATTTGATTCTGCTAATCTGGGATACACTCTCAATCATACTTTTATGCATAAACAGAGATAGCAACATGCACTTCTGGGCATTCAGGGTGGCGAATACATGGTTGCACATGTCAGTAAAAAGCACAAAGACAGTCCTGGCCATGGCACCATCTAGCTAGGGAGTAGCAATTGCAAGGGGAGGATTTCCTGCATTATTGGATCTTAGCAGGATATCCGCCTGCCATCTGAAGGTGGCCTAAGTAATATCTGGCAAGTGTGTATACCTAATTCCCACAATGCTCTAACATTCAGCATCCCTCAAGAGCGCAGTCAGCATTAAACTAGTAAGAAAAGAAACCCAATGGTTCTCTTTCTGATCTGGCAATGTCACTGATGGCCCAACAAAAGTGTACTGTAGCAACACTTTGCTTTACATTTTGTTTCCATGTACATCCGAGATCCTCTTCCCTGAGCCAGCAACGTTCTCTTCAGCATTAGTGATTAAGTAATATTTTTGTTTTTATACTGAGTAGCTTGATTAAAGTTTTGTTTTCTCACAAAATATTTTTAAAAGGACTGATTTCAATTTTACCGTGCATTAAATCAAGTCAAGGACTCCTGCTTCCATAGTGGGACTCTAGTTTTTCAGTTCAACGTGTCCTTGACAAATAGCCCTCTCTTGTTACACAACATAAATGACATTTCATTATGGTTTTGATAACTTGCCACAATCTGTAGATTTGTGCTTGATACAAAAAGGCTGTCCCTTAGTGGCAAATCAGATGAAAGTAGGGGAAACTGAGTGTTGGTTTTCATGTGTGTGTGTGTATGTGTGTGTGTGTGTGCGCGCGCGCTGCATGCTCAAGTGTTTGGGTGATAGAAGAACCCTGACTGGTAGCAGTTCCCCATTTTCTTATGTACCAAGAAACACAGCTGGCTTTTGTGACGCTATGGGAATGTTGGCAGGATCTGTATGGCAGCAGATTCTGTCTCTTTTGGGTCAGACTGTCCACTCTGGCTCTCAAGGTCGGGAGGCTAGTGTTTGAATGCTGCCCTCCTTACACACCCGTGGTGGTGCCAGTGTCAAAGTCACAGAAAGTGGACATTGCTTGAATTTGTGAAAAGGGGGCTGCAATTTTGATGTGAAGGAAGTGCAAGAGGTAGATCTGCATGGCGCCTGTGGCAGAGGAAAGCAATGTTAGAGCATTTTCTCCCACTATATGGGGAAAGCACTTTGGACATCACTTTCCACCTCTTTATGGTGCACATGAACTCAAAGATTGTGCAGTCTCTCTGCTCCAGTTTAGCAGGGAGATTGATTTCAGTTGCACACAAAATTGCGCACCCAAAAAGAGTCCTCCTAAACCTTCAAGTCCAGGAATGTTAGTTCCTGGCCACCAAAAATCTCACAGCAGACTTCTAGGCTTGAGAGCTTTGAAGCAACATGGTGAGGTGGGGGGGGGGCAGTGCCATAGAGAGGGGTAGAGGGGACAGTAGCACAGGGTGGTGCAGGGCAGTGGCAGGGCACAGTGGTGGGGGATTGAGGGTGGCAGCGGGAATACCAGAGGGCTTGAGGTGCTGCATGGTGTGTCATGGAGTGATCTGGGGCTTGTCCCAGAACAGACCATCCAATTGTGGGACTGGTTCCTGTAGGGGCTGTTCCACCTAGATTGCTCCAACTACCACAAGGACAGAAATGGTCCAAATCTTTACTGAACAGGCATGGGATCTGTAGTCCTTCAGAAATGTTTGGACTCTAAGGTTATTTCTGCATGGGGCCTGGGCCAACAGAGGCCACTGCATCTGCATTGTGAATCAGTCCATTGGGAAGCTCTGCCAAGTGGCAAAAGCCATGTTTACTTGGATGCAACATTGGAGCAGGCCTTGACAAGAAAATGGTGCTGAAGCCAGTGGGAGACCACTTAAAAGTGACTGCCCAGGAATTCTTCAGTAGTAGACCAACCCAACTGCTCATATGCAAACAGTAGCAAGCAGCTGGGCCAGTCTACTGGGCATACATAGTTCAGTGTCATTTTTCCAGACTTCCAGAAATGGCCTTGAAAGTGGGTGCCTTCAGGGTGCCTAGCTAAAAACCCCTGCCAGAAAAATTTGGAGACTGGAAGGTCCCAACCTCCAAATCTGAGCCAGGCTGAGCCACTGCAATGAAGATTAACCTTGTTTCATGATGCTGACCACTGCTTTCAGTCTTGGTCCAGGGTGCTTGATCTAGACCATACCTGGTCCTATACAGCATGGGATATCACACTTGTTTGGGTCTTGCCTAACTCCAGTTTTAACATGGCTGTAAGGTTATTCTTACCATGTGGCTTTTCATCAGTTCAGAAGAGCAGCTTGCCAGGGCATTGAGGGAATGCTCTAGAAATGTTCAGTAGAAAGAAAACAGACTCACCACGGCCACCTGAGGTAGTAAATTAATCCCAGTTCTGCACCCACGAGAAATATGAAGAAGTTTTGAAGTACATTGAGAATGAAGGGAACAAATGCTTTTCACAGTGGAAAAGCAATCTTTTGAGAAACTGGAAAATAGGTTTCAGCACAACACTACTATTATTCCGTTTGTACGTTTTGGCACTTGGCGTTTTCACATTGAGGTTTGTGGGGTGAGGCTGCGATGCTGTGACTGCTGGACGTGAGCCGAAAATGCACAGGAACATTGTAGGCAGACTCCAAGCAATCCAGGCTGGTAATCAACTTTTAATTTGGAAATTTTGGGTGGCAGTCAGCCCTTCTCTATACTGTCAGTTTGCGTAAGTAATTAACATTGCTTTCTCAGCCTTCAGCATTCTTTGCATATATCAGTCATAAGAGACTCATGTTGGTTTTTAAGTTTGGCTGCACACATAAGAGATCAAAAAGAAAGTTCAAAGGCACATACTTTCTAGGAAAGGTTTCCAAGGGGAACTCCTTTTGGAAGATACAGATATGCCCGGGAGGGACCCCACAAGAGTGATATCTGACTGCAAAGGTCAATGCTGTTACTTTATTCAGAATTTCATTCAAATCCTTCCTTTTAACAATATTTCTACTTTCTCTGTCTGAGCACATCATTTGCTTTGACCATGAAAGCAATACTTTTGTTCTTAAAATATTTCTAGGCAGGTAGAATATTCCCCTTCACTCATACACCAACATGGGCTGTAGTGTTTCTTGCTATCAAAACACAACTAAAAAAACAACAAGCATTTTGATCCTTTTGGGCGAATCCCCACAGCAAGCTTATTTCGCTTTCCCTAAACCGAAATAATAGAACCGGATGCAAACGCGAATTTGCCTGTTCCCATTACTTTTAACTTAATTGCATTGGATCCGGATTCTGAGGATCATACGTGGTGTACATGACTCAAGGTGGGACTCAAGCGGCTACTTTTTAAAAGCCACTTTTCGGGGCTGCCCTGCCCTCTTCCTCCTGGCATGGATGCACCACCCATAAGGGACCCCTTCACAGAGCCTAACTGGGTGGCTGCCGCTTCCATGGATGGAAAAAAAATGGCAGCTGGCAGCCAGCCAGCGGTTCTTTCCCCTCCTCTCCCCATTGCTCAGGGCACACAGCAGCAGCAACTAAAGCCCCTTTGCTTTAAACATTCACATTCAGCTGCTTTCATCCCTTTCCCTTTCTAAAGTCAGAACTCCAAAGAGCTAGAATTGCGCAAAATTGCAACATTGTTATTCCAACCATTAAGGTGTGAAGTGGTTCCATCGCTACAGTGTAGCGATCCCTGTTAAGTGGATTTTTATACTGAAATCACTGTCTTTGGAAGCAAGCTATAGGGAGAGGGAAACCCTAAACATGGATTCTCATCTCTTAAAATGGTACTGTCCACACAGTAAAAAATGTAAAACGTTTCAAGCGCACGATCTGGAGTGAGACCTGTTGAAATCAGGATTGAGATTCACCACACTTTGGGGTGGTTTAACACGGGGAAAGCGTGTTAAGCCAAACTGCCTTGCAGACTCTGAGGATTGAAAACGTTTTGAATCCGAAATAAGGTTGCCGTGAAGACACGGCCTTTGAAACGTGACTGGTTGAAAGCAGAAAAATTCAGTCAAAGGGGTAGCTGTGCTGCCCTTAGTAGGCAGCGTGCCTGCTCAGAATGCCTCCTGAGGGCAAGGGCTGCCAGTAGAAGCCCCAGCCACCCAGGAGATGCGCAGGACGCAGGCGCGCTGCATCCTGGACGAAGACCCTCACAATGACGCGGACCCTGAACAGGTAAGGAGGGGATCGGCTGCGCTCCCAGCAGGGTGGGCTAGGGTGGGCTTTAGGGAAGCTCACCCTGGCTCCAGAAGCTGCGATCCGCTGCTTCTGGGGCCAGGGCGAGCCGCAGCGGTGACGTCCCCTGGCTCACCATGCTTGGCACCAGCGAGCCAATCATGGTGGGCCGGGGGTAGGCCCTTCACCCCGGATTGGAGCCGGGTGCCGTGCCTCCGCACAGCACCTGCCTCCAATCCGGATCGGCACCGCGTGTGCGGCAGCAGGGGGGATCAATAAATCCAGGTGCCGGAGATCCGTTTTTTGGGGGTTTTTTTTGCCCCTGTGCGGAAACAGCCTCAATCTAATGTATAGGCAATGTGTTATAGTTCTGGATGTGATTTAAATCAGTAAATCAATAAATTGCAGGATAAACGGTGTCTGGAAGTCACCACTGTCTTTTCTTAAAACAATTCAACTGACTACGGGATGGTTACCTCTAACAATAGTTGGGACAGCAACAATTAAAAGAACATGCCCTTTTAAATGAAGGGCTTGTCTCCATGGTGTGGTCTCATTGCTTCCCCTCTAGGCCTCTCCAGGCTTCAGGTCTACCCAAACAGAGGTTTGGCAGCTGTACTGCCAACACTGGGGTTGCCATTCTGAACTCTCCATGCCTGTACTTGGACAACCTCCTTCTCCTTCTTGCACAGATGTGGAAGGCTGGCCTGGAAATGCAGCCCATGTCATTGTGGCAAGGACTCAGCTCAGGGTAGTAGAAGCAGCTTCAGGGCTACTTTTTGATCAATGACCTGGAGGTCCCTCCACATGTGCCCTCGGCATGAGGTGCTGTGGAGATGGGCAGACTTCAATAGTCCTTCAAGTTATTTTGAACCTTGTATGGAGATACAGCCAAACTGATCACAAAGAGGAAATGAGTCATTTTCTTTTCACTTTCACCATGCAGTGTAACAGACACTGGTTCGGGCAGAATCAAGCTTGGATCTGTTTGCGATTGAACACTGTTACTTTTTGGGGCTTCCTTGTTTGGTTCATTTCTGATCTGGCCAAATCAGGACACTCCAGATGTTGCAAGCAAACCCCTACATTCAAGGATGGAACTGTCCTTGCATGCATGATCTGCTGTGCTCACTGGTCAGCAGGCATTATCAAAAACCATGAAAACTTTTCCACTGCAATAGTCTGGCACAATTCCAGACTATCTGAGTATGAAAAAGCACCGAATCTGATATGGGAAGGAATCTGGCTGGCAAGTTAAACAAACAAGCAAATTGTGTACTGCCATTGTCCTGATTTTAAATTATACATCTTGTTTTTAAAGCCAGCAGATATTCTCAAAACATTGGCTCAGATCATGGCCAGTGGGGGCTGTCTAGGTCTAGGAGTTTCTGGATGAAGATTGGGATGTCTGAGAATGAGTAATCCCATGACTGAAATATTGCCGTATGGGCTATGTTTATATGAAGTGCGATCACAAAGTCTCTGATCCAAAGTCTTTCTTAAATCAGGGGAATGCTTGCGATTCTCAGAAGAAGATGCTAGAAATATTTCTAGCAGCTCTTGCTCCCTGGGGAACTGTAATGGTGGTGGGATGGCAGAGAGAAGGGAAGGAAAAGCGCACAAATGTGAGGTAATAAAGATAATTTAGAAACAAAGAAATTCCGCAGATGAACAACTTCATATCTTTCGAGGGGCACATTAATTAGAGCGGAGGCTTGATAATGAATCAAGTGGGAAAACTCTGCTTGTCCAACAAAAATAAAACACACACAAAAATGTTCTGGATTATTTTGAAGCCAAAAAATGGAGTCAAATACCAATGTGATATCAGACTGAGGGAGATTAATTTGGGAGAAGTGTCTGCACTGAGTACTAATCATTTGAGAGTGAAAGATGGAAATTGTGCCAGGTGAAGCCTGTCAGTAATGAAGACAGTCTCTGATGGAAAAACTAGATTCTTCTGCTTGTAGTCACTCAAGGCGGCAAAGGGAATTAGGACATCCAGGCTGGTTTCCTGGAGCCTGTGAGACAATTCAAAGGAGTTCATTTTTGCTTCTGGTTTCATAGAATCATAGAATGGTAGAGTTGGAGGGGACCTCCTGGGTCATCGAGTCCAACCCCCTGCTCAAGGCAGGATCTCCTAAACCATCTCAGACAGATGGCTGTCCAGTCTCTGCTTGAAGACCTCCATCGAAGGGGAACCAACCACCTCCCGTGGCAGCCTGTTCGCCTCGAAAGAGTCCTGTTTCTATAGCTATATGTTGAGCCTACCTGATCCACCTAAAACAGTTTCTGAATTACGGAGCAACTACGGATGTGGAAGAATATTAGAAACTTTCAAAATCTGACTGGATTTGTTTGAATTTGGACATTCGAATTCGAATTGAATGTCTATACATTCATTTTTTAACATTCAAATGAATTTCGAATCTTTTGAATCGTTCGTACACATTATTCAGACATTTCATATGTGTACAGATACATATGTATTACATACGTATTCGTATGCATCTTATTCGTATCTGTATGCATTTGGATAGATACGTATGGGATGAAAACGGAATGTATATGGGATAAAAGTGGGATGCGTACGGATGCGTATGAACACATATGAATGTTGTTGACATTTGCATCTTCAAATATGAATTGCATATTCATATGAATAGACACGAATGTATTCCAATCAAATCGAGTGTGAATACATTCATATTTTAAACTTTCAAATTGATTTAAATTTTTGGATATTTGATTCTAATTGAATTGAATGACGAAAATTGCACTCTAGGAGGAACAATAATATGCATGGTATTTTTATGGCTGTCTCTAGAATATCTCAAATTTATATGCAAGATTTCATACAGTTCTTGGAACAACTCTGTAATGGATAGGAGAACAAAAATATGTATCCCTATCTTCATCTCCTGGTATCTGTAAGGGCGAGGTGGTCAATAATCATTGTACTTCCAAGCAGCTAATTTTATACTTCCTTGTTGCTTCTGACTTGTTATGTGAGGGTGCATCTAGGCAGGGCCTAAAATGTGGAATTATCTTAAGGTTGTATTGAGATTACTACTTGTATGCATTGCATTCCCAGCATAGCCCCAGGATATAACTGGGAAATCTTATAGTATCACTGCTCTGGGAAAAAGGATTTGCAACCCAGGTTTTCCTTTTTCCAGATGCCAAAAGCCTCTGTAATCACCTCCAGTTCTTGTAAATAGTCAATAAGGGGGCTCCAATCTTCCAGGAACTTATTTATTGTGTTATCCTTTAATAAATTTGTCAGTTTGTCCATTTCAGCCAGTTTAATTAACCAGTCTTCTTCTGTAGATACATCTTCTTCCTTCCATTTCTGTGCATATAGCAATCTGGCTGCAGTCACCATATATAAAATCAAAGTTTTTGTACTATTTAAACTAATATCTACTATTTCCAACAAAAATAATTTTGGTTTAAACATAATATTACTCTTCAAATTTTGTCTCATCAGGTTACCTATTACCACCCAGTATTTTCTTGCTTTTTCACGTGTCCACCACGTATGATAGAACATTCCCTCTACTTTTTTCCATTCCAGCACCTTGTAGACATATTTTGGTACATTTCCCCCAGCTTATGTGGTGTTAAATACCATCTATACGTCATCTTATATATATTTCCTTTCAATGACATACAATTTCAGATCCTTTACCCACAATTTCTCCCATTGGTCCATTTGGATATTATATCCAAAGTTCCTTGACCACGTAATCATACAGTCTTTAACCTGTTCATGTTGCATTTCAATTTGAAGTAAAACTTTATACATCAAACCAACCGTACCCCTTTCAGCCTTGCTCAGTTTTACCTCCCAATCTTGTTTCTCCCATTCAAAATGTATGTTCTCTTTATCTTTTCTAAAAATGTCTTCAAGTTGTATATATGTGAACCACTGTATATTTTTCCCTCTTGATTTAACTGTTCTCTTATTTTAATATTGAATTCTTTAACATCATCTTTTTTATATAACATATCATCATATTTCACCCATACTCTTCTTTCACCAAACTCTTTTAAAAGCCCTTCTTGTGGTGATACCCAAAGTGGCATTTTCCTATACAGCTTATTTTTATAATTCAACCAAGTTTTATATAAGGCATTTCTTATACAATGTTTCCTGAAGAGTACTTATATGGGCTTACCTCTCTGGACACTTGCTCCTAGGAGCCGCCATCTTGAAAATAGCCATCACACAGGTGCAGTCCCAAAAGCATACCTACAATGGGCTCTGTGCATCTGTGGGGGCTGGCGATTGTGCACTTCCAGCTGGTGTCACTTCTGAGACAAACACCTTATATTGTTGTTTGTCATGCAAGCAACACCAGCTCAAATATACTGTCCTCTTTTTTTATTGATAGATTCTTATGACTTTTTTCAGGTATCATGTAAAAACATGTTAATCTTCCAGGCATTTAATTCAGCTTAGCTGTATTTAGGACTGATGCGAGGTAGGTATTGCTTATTTTAATTACTTTAATCACATTTCCAAATTTGTATAGGATTTCATTAATGAAGCATATTTTAAAAAATTCTGTAAATGCTATGAGTGACTTGAATCAACTTAGGGTAGGATATAATTTAGTGTTATTGGCAAACTTTGTTATCTTACTACTTATCTCTACTTCTAGATCATTTATGAATAAATTTTAAAAACATAGATCCCAATACTGAACCTTGGGGGCTCTGTGTTTTGTTACCTGGGAATTGTCCATTTATTACTACCCTGCTTGCTATCCTTTAGCCAGTTACTAATCCATAACAGGAGCTGTCCACTTATTCTATGACAGATGAGTTTATTCAGGAGCCCTCAATGAGGGACTTTGTCAAAAGCCTTCTGAACATCCAGATAAACAATTCCAACTATATTATCCTTATCCATGCTTTCTTTCAGCAATGTTTATTCCTCTATGTGTGTACTAATTTTATCTTTAATGAATTTTATCTTTAATCTGGAACTGATGCTAAGTTGATTGTTCTGAAGATTGGTGTCACATCTGAAATCCTCTAGTATACTTGCACAAAGCCTGATCGTAGGGAAAGTTGATATGTTTTTGCTAGAAGGTCAGCAATTTGACATTGGAGTTCATTAAAAACTTCAGATTAATGTCATCTGTTTAGGGATGTAAACGAATATTCATAACATTTGTTATTTGTGCCAATTCATTCAAATTCAGATATTTGTACATGACTAGAATGTTAGGACATCCCTACCTTAACATTCACATGAATACAAATGTTCTGGACACTCATACAAATAGTTCAGACATTCGTTAAACTGGGGAGATGGGAAAGCAGCTGTACCAGTCACATCTGCAGTGGATCCAGATTGCATTTCACATGGATCAAGAGTGGATTAAAAGTAGATTCAGGTCAGATTTGATACTTTCAGAGTGGATGTGTTATGGGATACATATATTGGATACGTATTGGATACGTATACATTGGTGAGGACATGTATTTGTTCATTTGTATTGGATATGCATAGGATAGTCGTACAAATACATTTATATCAAATAGAATCCTACCACATTAGAAGGGGATCTATTCAAATGAATACAGATTTTGTAAGATTCGATTTGTTATGAATCAAGTGACCAAAACCCCATTTGTGCACATCCCTACATTTGTTTTAGATGATTTGTTTCCTCAGGTAATAAATTATACAAGTCAATTATCTGCTGTGGGAAGAAGTACCTTCTTCTAGTAAATTTCATGGAGCTGAAATTCTAGTATGGAAGAAAGGCAGAATTTATACTTAATCTACTTGGGTTAAGCTGGGGAACTTATCTATTAATGGGCCACAAGTTTGTCTACTGCACTCTTGCAATGTGGAGTTGAAAAAATCTTTGCATGAAGTTCAAGATTGCTGAGTAAGAGCCTGCCCAGGAATGGGTGAAAAATGTTTGTCACCTTCACAGTTTGTACGGATCGCAAAGGTTCGGTACTTCACGTTTGAATAGAACACTGGCTATATTAAAAGTGTGAAGCAAAAGCTTTTGAGCTTTTTAAGCAAAATGCTTTTGTGCCTTCAAAGCTTCAGAGTGGATTTGGAACAGATTTGGAGGCGCGACTGGTGGCAACAGGGATTCAAAGTGAATCTGAAACCTAGAACATTTGAATGTACTCTGTTATTCTGTTGTTACAAATCCCTAAATGGCTTTCAACAAGGAGAGGATTATAAAGAAAAGTCTCTGTAGACTCAGCAGATTATATCATATTTGCAGCTATCTTCTTAAAAGCTACAAATGTTCAAACACTGATCTTAAGGGTGGGGAAAATCAATTTATTTTCTACTGAGCCAACAATGTGAGAACATGTTATTCGGGGTTTGACTTCAGACATCTGACAGCTGTTGGTTGGCCAGAGTCTCTCTATAATCATCATTGGATGGTCAATGAGAAAGAGCTGGACTCAAGAAATGGAATGTGTTTGTTTTGGGGTTGTTCCTCCAATGTCTTCTTTTCCTTCACCACTGGTCCTCCCTACAGTGAGTATGAACATATCCGTTCTCCCTGCCAGATACATAACCGTAAATTATAACTTCCCAAAGCCAAGGTTGTCACTAATGAATATGGCAATGGTTTCTCCAAGGAATGCCCCTGATTAGCTGTTGATATATTTTTCTTTCCGATTCAAATCGCTAGATAGCTTTCCCTGTCTCTGTGCAGCAGATAATGGAGCCCTGAAGAAGATGAGGACACAATGCTACATTCTGAGCATTTCTCAAATACATGCAAGACATGCTGCCTTTAGAAAGAGATGAAATGCAACCCTCAGGCAGGATCTGTGCATGAGCCTACCACCCACTCAGCATTAAGGACAGCATTAAGTAAGGCTACTCTCAATATGGTCCTGGGCTATTTGCTGCAGTGTTTATAGAAAATAAAGCTCGGGATACCCTAACTTTGATCATGATGGGATATTGGGTGGCTGCCTCCCCCAGATTAGAGACGTGCACAAATATTCAAAACATTTGACGTTCAATCAAATTCATTCGAAATTTGATCAAATTAGTTCAAATTCAGACATTCAAATTCGAGTCAAATGTCTCTACATTTGAATTTAAACATTCGAACACATTTTGAATCTTTCTAATCATTCGTACGAATAATTTGGACATTCATATGTGGATGGATATGTACGCATTACATACGCACCTGTATGCATCTTATTCGTATCCTTATGCATTTGTAAGGATTCATGTAGGACGAAAATGAGACGCATATGGGATAAAAATGGGAGGCATACAAATGCGTACAGATGCATACGGACACATAAGAATGTTGTCAATATTTATATCTTCAAATATGAATTGAATATTCGTAAAAATAGACATGAATGTATTCAATTCAATTTGAATGTGAACACATTCGGATTTTAAACATTCAGATCAATTTGAACCTTCGGAAATTCGATTCTAATCGAATGCCAAAAGTTGCATTTTTGCACATCCCTACATATCGAATGGGAAATCGTGTGCAATTTGGACATGTGGGGAGAAGAGAGGCTGCCTTCCCCATCCCATGTCAAGATTGCACGTGACGTGGATGTAGGGGAAGGTAAACCCCTCCCCCACTCATCATGATGTTAACAGCAGAAGTGGGAGCAGCCCTCACTCCCTTGTCAGAACTGAAGTAGGAAATCCTCAGCTTCAATTACCATGCCAGGAGAGGTGATGAACACAGCAGCAGGGAGAAGAGTTCTCAGTGATTCTTCAACTCAGTGAGTTAGTTTGGCCTAGTGGTTAAAGAGCTGGTCTCTTATCTAGCTAAACTGGGTTTGATTTCACACTCCTACATGAAGCCAGCTGGGTGACCTTGGGGTAGTTATAGCTCTCTTCTGAGCTCTTGCAGGGTGTTCTATTGTAGGGAGAAGAATAGAAGGCTTTGTCAGTCACTTTGAGTTCCCTTAAATGGGTGAGAAAAGTGGGGTAGAAAAGCCAACTCCTCCTCCTTCTAATAGAGCTTATGGCAGTATAATGGGGGAAGAGACACACTCTTCCAGCACACTGAATGTACAACAATAGAGCAGTGTCATGTGGATGTTCATAGTACAGTGAAAACACTATAAAAGTGCTGTTTGGATTCTACCTTAGTTTTAGATCCATCTAAGAACAAAGTTAAGTCAAAGGCTGCATCCACACAGACCATTTTCTGGGCCAAGGGATGGGGAAAAGCAACCAGCCTTGCCCCCCTTGGCCCCTAAAGCCCCAAAGGCTGCCACTGGAGCAACCAAATGGTTAGCCAGAGTAAAGAAGGGGAGGTCAAAACTGCCAAATGAATAATAAATCATTCTTACAAAACATACTGATTTCGTTTCCAGGTAACTGGCTACAGGCACAAGGTGTACTCCACTTCTTGCAAGTCTCAATAGTGAGAAAAAAAATCACTGTGACTGTTAACACAAACTGAAGATTTGGTGAATAGAGTCATCACAATCACTAGAGGCCCAGTAAAGGAAATATGTGCATATGTGCAATTATATGAAGATAACTCCCTGAATGCACTCATTAGTAAATGGGTGGATGACCTACAGAAACCATTCTCAGACCAGCAGCGAATTCTTACAACAGCCCAAAAAACTAGCATGAGTTTAGCAATCTTAAATGAAATACAGCTTAAATTTCTCCACAGTTAGTATCGTACTCCTATCCAAATTACTTATCTATGAAAACATATTGAATCCATCAGCAGGCACTCTGAAACAAACAAAGGGAATTATCTTCATATGTGGTGGACCTGTCCAGTAATTCAACAGATCTACTCAAACATAACAAGAAATTGAGGCAATATTGCATACAATGAAATATTGGTTCCGGAACTCTGCCTCTTGAGGCATTCAAAGCAACTGTATTGTGCTATTATCTGCAACACAAATCATTGTTACTAAGTAGAATACTGAGAGCATCCATGCTCCAATTGTGGTATGCCTTATTACAGTCTACTGCTACAGCTAAATGCGTTTCTGCTCTAACACGTTGGTTCCCCAGACAATCTGATAAATTTACCTTTTATATCATGTGGGGCAAATTTCAGGTTTATGCTCCATCACATTCCGTTTTTATTGCTTCAGCATACCACCCTAGTTCCAACAGCTCCTCTACTACAGAGCAAGAAAAAAACCCCTAAGGGTGCCTGCAGACATAAATTTAAAAAAATCTAATCTTCACAGAGAGAATGGAACGTTCCCACATTCTCCCAATACTTTGAAGCATCAGCGGCTGGCTAGCTCCTCTGAGAGGTCTGCTGCTTCCTGAGAGAGGGCAAACTCACACAAGATCTCACTCAATCACCGAGAAAAATGCAGTAGGAAGGAAAACTCTGCAGCCGATGCTCATGTAAGTAGAGGTGCTTTTGTTTTTGTTTTTAACTTTGGAGCATCAGGCTTTACTTCACCTGGATGGTGGAGCATCATAAAACCTGTATAACAGGTTGACAGATGGTCAGCAGTCCCTGCAAAGTACTCCTCTTGCCTGGATTCAACCAAATTTGTTTGCCTACTAAGTAAGCCCACCCTTACCTATTTGTTTTGGTGTATTTTTCTTGTTAAAGTGTTGTTATGTTTTTGCACAACTTTGGTAGTTTCATGTTGTAAGAAAGTTGTAAATTTCAAATAAAAACAAAACAAAAACTGGTACCGAAGCCTGAGGAAAAAATCTAACTCTCTGAAAGGACATGGCAACAGTTGGGAATAGTCATTTCTTCTTTCTTTCTTTCTTTCTTTCTTTCTTTCTTTCTTTCTTTCTTTCTTTCTTTCTTTCTTTCTTTCTTTCTTTCTTCCTTTCTTCCTTCCTTCCTTCCTTCCTTCCTTCTTGCTTTTTCAGCACTACAGAATTTATGTTCCTCATCTTCCAAATCTATCAAAGAGCATAACTTCTTCAAAATTTTGCCTCTCATCCACACACTTTGGCACCACAGGTCCAGAATCTGTCGAAATGGCTCCTTTCCACCCATATAAGTGATTTAAAACTTTGATAAAATGGGATCTATAAGGATGCAGTTATGTGTGGGAGCAGCCATTAAAAATGATGTCCTCGCGGTAACAATGAACTGAACTTCACCTTGCCTGCCTGCTGAGCTGCAGTTCACAATAAATACATATGGATTTCACATAGATGGCTGTGAAACCTGGAAAACCCTTGTCACACCCACAGTTCCATGACTTTGTCCTTTGTAATGTTGCTGCAACAAACACATTTTCAGTAGGCAACTAAGGTGCCTCCAGACAACGGCAAAAACTTTTCAGCCACTGCAGACCTGGAAGTCACATAATTGGTCATATGACCATAATTCAGCAGTGGTGGCGCAGCAGTAGCAGGGAAAATGCACTGCTAAGAGCTGCTGCTTTATTAGCAGCTTTGAACGTCACACTTTTCCTTGTCTGGAGGGATGATACTGCAGAATTTCAATCATCCCACCTGGATGACAGACTGTGGCTCTGCAGGACTCCACCCTCCCCACGCAGATTTCCTTTGTCCTGTTGGGACAATGGGAAGTGGCTGCAAAGGAATCTGAAGCTCTAAGACAGCTTTAAGCTGTCTGGGACATATCCAAAATGGTTCCTGTTCAGGTACCCTTTGCATATATTTTGAAGTCAATAATTTTAGTGCTGGGTCTTCATTTATTGAGTTTTCTGTGGCTAAGACATTTGCTCAGACATATGCTTCAAACATACTGTATCTCCAAAGAGGAGGTTATAATAGGTTATTTTAAAAAAGGTACCACTACGCTCTCTGCCATAGCCCTTCCACAATAAGAGAGGTGAAGGTACTACCTAGTTCATTATCTTGCTTCTGACACTTGATTGCTTAAAAGCAGTCCGTATGGAGGGTGTGAGCCTGTGCCCTTTTTTGGATTAGGTATCAAGGAAATTATCTAGTGCAATGCAACACAAAAATCAATATTTTTAATATGGAATATAAATCTACGGTAGCAGAGTTTTGAGAAGTTTTTAGTTAAATTTTACCAACCTGTAGTTTTGGAATGCTTTTCTACTTCTGGAATAAGACTGACAGGCCATGTCATATGTGGATTTCTGCTTCTGTGCCAACTCGCTACATAGGATTCCTCAGCCCAAACCCTGACTTCTCCAGACAAAACCTGGAGATGCCCCAACTGTTCATGACCACAGGATGGAGGAAAGTCCCTTCCTTGCCCCACCACCTGGACCAATTCTCTAGAAAGACTGCTGGGATTCTAATTTTGTTCAGGCCTTCCTCGACAACTATTGTTCCTCCCATACAGCTTGCTATTGGCTCTGGCAGCTTCTTCTTGATGGACTCCCCCTCAGATAAGCTAGAGACAATGGAGTCCAAAATTGGGAAGGGGAAGGAGACACAAACAACCTAGTAGCTGGCTTTTTCAGGTCCTCCTTGACAGAGTACAAACTTGAACAACACAGTGTTCCTTCAAGAAGCCAGATTGTGATTAAATGCTATTCTGTTTATTGGCTAATGCTGGCAATGTTTTGGTGGATGTTTGAATAGTGTAAATGCAGTAACTGTCAGGAATATGAGCTGCAGTGCAATGAAAGCCACCTGCAGGGCTCATGATGGTCTGGAACCAGAGTACCGGAAAAAAAGGAGGTTCGATGCCAAGAAGGGGGGGGGGGGGAAGGAAAATATTTTGTGTATGTGTTATGCATATGGACCAAGCCACAAGACCTAGGAGGATGAAAAGCTGCTGCTAATTTTAGTGGGATAGTCTTTGACTAATGGGGCATGTCAGTTATGGGTTCTCTGGATATGTCCTAGTGCCTGCTTGGAACAAGATAGGATTTTTTTCTTCTTCTTCTTCCAGATGGACACGTTGCAAAACTCTGTCACGCCAGTCAACAGCTGCTCTGCCTTTCAGATGATATTGGAAGAACAATGAGGATAATAGATGTTGCCTTCTCAAGCTGCAAAGACAACCTTCTCAAAACCATCCTGCTGCCAGGGCTGACTTCACTGGCACCTTGGCAGGTCTGCAGAAGCTTGAAACTCCAGGTATTATGAACTTCAGCCAAAATTCCATTAGCTGACATCTCTCGCTACTTTTCAAGCAGCCCCCGGGGACACCTGGGGTGAGGGGATCTCTGGTGTCCTTATGTGAGCTGAGCCACTAATAACAACAATCAACATGTGCCTACAAGATGTCTTGGTCTGCACGGGGGTCATAAAACTCAAGGTGAATTGTGTTGCTTGCTTTGCTACCACTTTTTTCCTCTCCCCATGTCTCCAGCTCCACTCTCCTAAGTTGCAAACAGCAGGCTGCCAAAAGCCAGAATGCGTTTGCTGATTTCTTCAGAGCAGGGAGCGTAAGGCTGCTTTTTCTGTTCTTAATTTATGTCATGGAGCCTCAACAGCAATTTAATTTGAAGCTTTGGAACACAGTACCGCCAGCTACTGATGCCTGCTGACTGCTCCGAATGTGGGCTGGCGCAGGCCTGAGGTAAGAAGCTGCAATTCAAACAGCTTGAAAGAAGTGACTTGTCAGCTCTAAGACAGCCTGACTGTTTCCTTCCAACAGGTGATAGGAGAGCTGGCCCAGAAATGAGTGGAAGCGAACATGTGGACAGGACAGCAGAGGGGGAACCAGAGATGGCTGTTGAACCTGCTTTCTCTCATTACCATCACAAGTAATGGAAAGCACAAGAAGATATCAGACCAGCCACACTGACTATGAAAATGATCACCTGAAGCCTATCCAGATAAAGTTATTTGATCCCATTTCACATGCACACAAAAGGGGGGAGTCATGCTATTTTTAATGCTATTTCTTACTGTATCATTAATTGTGATAGTTGTTATCAGAGACTGTACAATAGCTCAATGGAACAGAATTCTAAGATATGCAATATTTTTGAAAAAAAGGGGAAATTGAAGGCATGGACATCATTTAGTAAAGGATTAAACCAGGAAAATACAGGAGTAGTGAGGCTAGATAATGGAAATAAGTGAGAGAAGTTAACCAAGAACAGGATGGCATACTTAGAAATGCATGCCCTACGTGTTGGTCTTAAACTCCCCTTTACTGTGAGCTTTCCTAATTAACAGTGCAATCTCAGATACCTTTGTTTAAAGTAAATCTCACAGAGTACTGAATTTTAATTTAAATACTGAATAGATTCAAGGGCCCTTTCTACACTGGGCCTCAACATTTGATCTGTTGTTTCCCCTAGAGTGGCACTTTATTCTTAGAAGACTTTCAGCTATGCTGCCGCTATAATTTATGCAATTTCCAAATCCAGAGGGAATTGGGAAAGGGGCAGGAGCAGAAGCACACAGTGCCCACTGGGTGTGATTAAACACACTTAAAAGGGTGCTCCCTGGGAGAACTGGAACTAGGGGTGCCAGGCAATTAACCGCTACATGCACCTGATCACATCCTTATACCTGGATATACTTGTCTTCAAGTGTTCATAAAACATTTGGGGCAACTCTCATTTTAGTTGAATTGGATAGGAAATTAAGGAGGCACCTGTAGCCAGTTTCACCAATTAGTTAATCAAGGCCACACAGAGCAGGACATACAACTGGCCAATCAGTGAAGAAGAAGAGTAGGAGGAGTTGGCTTTTCTACCTGCTTTTCTCACCCATTTAAGGGGACTCAAAGCAGCTGACAAAGCTTTCTATTCTTCTCCCCAAAACAGAACACCATGTGTGGTAGGTGGGACTGTGAGAGCTCAGAAGGGAGCTGTGACTAGCCCAAGGTCACCCAGCTGGCTTCATGGGGAGGGTGGAATCGAACCCAGTATTCCCAGATAAGAGTCCTACTCCCTAACCACTAGACCATACTGACTCACAATGAGTAGTACCCATCATCAAGGGAAGACATTGCCAGACTCAAAGATGAAGGAAGAGGGAGGGTTTTTGAGTGCTCCATGCTTAACTTGTTTGACACACTTCACGATTCTTGGTAAAGGGACAACCAAAAGAAAAAAAGCCCTGCATGATTGCACTCACTGATTTCAATGTTATGCTTACTCATTTGACCGGGGCAGGGGGCGGGGGGATCTTCTGCAAGACTACTTGTGGTGGAAAGAAGAATGAAATACATGGATAATGTCATGCAGTATATGGTTTGATAGGAACAAAGCTAAAGCCAAATAGACATGTGTAAAATACATGGATTGGGCTTAGTAATCATAAACAACATTGCAGTTTGATTTGAATTTTAAAGTGTTATTTCTTTTTTTCTTATTGTCTCTTGTTATTTACCTCCTTCTTCAGTCCGTAGATCATTTAGCTCACTAAGTAATTTGATAGTCTTCTCCCCTGCAAGGTAGCATTTTTTAAAAAAAACACATTAACAAGGTCTTCCTGGAAACAACACCCACCTCATTTTCAGGCTTTTTGCTCTGATGATTTTCTATATAATTATTACAAGCTGGTTCTGTTCAATTTTGCAGACCTTGGTGCGTCCAAAGGTCAAGTACCTAACTAATTTGATTGACAATTAACAGAAGGTGAAATAGGTACAAATATAACTTTCGAGACAACCTGACATTGAAGGGAGGGCACAGCAAAATCACTTTTTAAAGCTTCCACCAAGCAAGGATTTGTTCCTTTAAGCACCACAGCAGACCAACAGGAAATCAGCAAAATAGTTACAGATCCGATGAGGATGAAAATCTAGTTCCTTGATGGGGAAGTACCATTTTGAGGCCTTGGGTTGCCCTTCCATACACAGTTCAGCATTTGCTTCCACTTGCCTTCTTCCAAGCAGCGAGGTGAGTTAAAGCGATGGCGCTCTTCTACGTGAATAATGCTGGAGGTTTCCACTAAGTAGAACAGGTTTAACCGTGTGCAAATTCTGTGTATTTTTTACTTTCTTTTTCTTTCTGGTAGTGCTGTATATGTACACTATAGGGACGTGCAAGGATTTTCAGAATATTCTAAATTCAATTGAATTCATTTGAATTCAGACATTTGGATTTGAATCAAATTTCTATACATTCATTCTTTAACATTTGAATGAATTCAAATGTTTTGAATCATTTGTATGAATTAGACATTCATACGTGTATGGATTCTTACTATGCATTACATACATATCTGAACGCATCTTATTCGTATCTGTATGCATTTGTATGAATACAGTATGTATGGGGCAAAAACGGGATGCATATGGGATAAAAATGGGATGAGTACTGATGCATACTGACACATACTCATGTTGGCGACATTCGTATCATCAAATACGAATTGGATATTCATACAAATAGGTACAAATGTAGTCAAATCAGTTTGAATTTGAATACATTAGTTTTCTCTCTGTCCGTACGAACTCGGACATTTGAATATTCGATTTGAATCGAATATCAAAAATTGCATTTATGCACAGTTCTAGTACACTATGTTTAAAATAAATTAAATGTGAAGAAATTAAACTTTTTTTCCAGCCGTTTTGTATGTTTGCGTTTTGTTTCAGATGTTCTGCTGACCGGAAGGTCAAAGGTGGGTGTTTTTCCACTGTCATTAAAAGTATCCATTAAGTACCCATTAATGGGTACGAAATGACATTTTTGTACCCATTAATGGGTACTTAATGGGTACTTCTAGTGACAGTGGAAAAACACCCAGGTATGACCCATGAAATGGATAATGTTAAAATAGGAAAAGCACAAATCCTGATGGAAATCTTCTGCTGCTCTTTTGATAGGCCAAGAGATCGGGAGGAAGTGTGGAATTTGTACAGTAAAGCAAAAAGATTTTTGCAAGGGTTATGGCTGACATTAGAGTGCTGTTGGAGAAGGAAGAAAGAGCTGAAACCAGAAGAAAGGAGACTTAATAGAAAGCGGCACATTGGATCAGGAACTAAGAGACTGAATGCAAAGAGTGCAGGAAATGGCTTTATTGTTAAATCTTGACATGAACAGGGAAGCAGTAGAAACTATCTTGATGTATTTATAATTTGCATTTATTTTAATACCGTGCTATTTGTGATCGTTTTAAGGCTACCTTTCTTTGGAAAAACATAATTAAACAAATGCCTTAGATGGCTCATAAGGATAGTCCAGAACCTTACAGAAGTTAGTTTTGTTTGTTTTGAGTTTAACAGGAATAAGGTCCTGTTATTCATCTCACACTTAATTGCCTTATCACATTGTCTGCTACACAGATTTATTGGGCTGGTAAGTGAGTTACAGAGGTTAAAGGGCTGTTAAGTGGAGGTACCCAGGAAATAAAGGCATCTACTTGATGTCAACAGGAAAGGCACACGATGGGCCAAGTTAATGGATTTCTACACCTCTTCTTCTCACAGTCTATGGCAGTACAAGTAGTCTCTATCGAAAGGTTCCATGCATGTAAAGGTTGCAGTCCAATGCAGAGACCATCCTTGTATTTAATGTTTTTTTATTTCCCTGTGTAAGTGCAGCTTTTAATTTTTTTAAAAAAAATGCTTAATTTTTAAACATCTTAACATTTTTACAAGGAAGAAAACTCCATTGTAAGAGTAAAAGAAATATTAGCTGTCAATACTTTTTTGTGTGTGTGTAAAAGGGTTTTAAAAATTTAAAGAGGAAATATGCTACCATTCAAATCTGGCAAAAGTTCAAAATTGCATGGATTGCTCATCTTCTCTATGGATGGGAGAAGCACTGAGGTATTTTATCTTTGCTGTTATTGGGGCTGCCCCCAGAGCTGTGGAATAAATCCGCAGTTAAGGTAAAAGTGCAGCTTACCTGCTGCCCGGTGACAACTAGCCATCCTGACTCGAAAGGAAGCTCCAGAGCTTTCCATTGGAAGCTGTGAGAGCTGAGTTGGCATGCACAGCCATGCAGGTTGAGGCAGCCAATCACATTTGAGCTGGGTGGACTGGCGGGAAAATTTGAATTTTGTTTCTACTGTGCAGTGAATGTCCGTGGGCCAGCATTAAGGTAAGTTTGCAGTAGCAATCGGATAATGCAGCACCATGATGACGCATTAATTTTCATGTGTCATTGGTGTCCCAGTCGTGACTGTGCATTCCGCTGTGCATTAAAAACAAGTCTGGACACAGCCTGGGTGCCCTAGACAGTGAGATGACTTAATGACAGGAGCCTTCTCCAGGGCAATCCCAGGCTCTTACCTCATCTGCCAGGTGCTCATGAGATCGCTGCTCTTGCAAAATACCTGGATGCAAGCAAATGCCCTGCCACTTCTTCTGGTCATCCCTAAAATAGTCCTGAGAAAATCACAGGTTTATACCTGCATCTGGAAGCACCCATTGACATTTAAATATTTGCTGAGATTAGTTGTTGTTTATATCTTATTTTTCTGCCAATAAATGTCTAGAATGTAAACAAACAAGATCAAAATTGATATGCACAATAGTATATGAAAATGCAGATGATAAAAGACTTAGCAGCAGTCTACATGCTGAAAAACTGCCTGAATAAAAAAACTGTGTTCCATTAGGGACTGTTGCTTTGGGATGAACTTTGGTATCTATAAGGACACACTAAGGCAGGGTTGTTATTTTTGAGATAGATACAGAAATGGCTTGCCATTACCCTTTTCCAGGGAGCTGCCGAAGATGAATCTTTACCCTTTTCCAGGGAGCTGCTGAAGATGAATCTCGTAACTCTACCATTTAACTATGGCCCCTTCTTTTTGACTTCTATCAACCTACAGATTGGAATTCTTCTTTGGCTTTGGTCTGTGTTTCTAATGGAAGAAACTCTAGACTGAAAGTACAAGGAATTGGGGAGCTTTCTGTTAATGATGGTGAGGTAACCACTGCACCAAGTCTCTGGAAGTATTTAGAGGAGAGACTCTCAAAGAGTGGTCTGCCACACATTGAAGGATCAGAGCCCTTGTAGTAGGTACACCAGGAGCAACTTGGGTGAAAGAGGGATTCACAGCTATCATGTCACAAGCACGTGTGGAGGCAAATGTTTCTTTGCTGCTCATCTGTGAAGAGTTGCAAGGAAGTTGTATAAGGCTCTGTAGTGCCACACTTACAAAACCTCAGAGGAATGTGCCAAATAGTTGTCCTACACAGGTGCTGGCAAATTCCTTTTTCCTTCCTGAAGTCCTCTTGATACCTCCATCACAAGAGTTGTAGTCTGATACTAAGGGCAACACGCCTGCTCAGAACGCTCCTGAGGGCAAGGGCTGCCAGTAGCAGCCCCAGCCACCCAGGAGCCGCGCTGGACGCAGGCACGTTGCATCCTGGCCGAAGACCCTCAGAATGACGCCGACCCTCGAGAGGTAAGGAGGGGATTGGCTGCGCTCCCAGTGGGGTGGGCTAGGGTGGGCTTTAGGCAAGCTCGCCCAGAACGATCCGCCGCTTCTGGGGCCAGGGCGAGCCGATAGGTAGGAGCCCCCCCCCGCTCGCCATGATTGGCTCCCCGGAGCCAAGCATGGCGAGTGGGGGGTGGGTCGTCTTTTAGCACACTTGTGCCGTGCGGACGCATCCTAACTAGATGCGTTTTCATGGCGCAAAACCACTTGAAATGTGGTGTGCTAAAAACACACATTAAGCACGGGTAGGTGCGGACGCACCTCCTGGAAGTGTGCTTAATTGCCCCCGCTAATGCGGATGCGGCGGCACCAAACCGGTTTTGCCGCCGAAATCCGGATTAAAAAGGGGCGCGCAATGCGGACACACATGGCCGGAAGTGTGCTAAATAGGCACATAAATGCGGACGCGCGTTTCCTAATCCGTGCTTAATGGGTGTTAAAGGGCCTGTGCGGAAACACCCTTAATTCTTAATCCTTTCAAACATTTTGATCCACAGCACATGAAATGAAGTAGAATAGTAACAACATTGATCAATTTGTTCTAAATCAACTGAGATAATGTTTTTTTTTTAAAAAAAAATATTCCCCTCCAGTGTGCATTTGTATACACAGCTTTCCCCTTACTTCTCTGGACTGGATGAAAGGTAACAAACAAAACATTCACAGACTTTTCTATCAAAGCTGGTAGAATGAGAATAGGCGACCATATATCTTTCTGAAAAGAAGTATTTCTGTTTGACTCCTTCTTAAACTTGTTGAAGTGTTTTAAGTGCCAGAAGGCCCCCAAAACAGTGTTTGCTGAATGCCTAATATCCTAGATACACTTTTTGCGTGTGTGTGCATGTGTTTAAGATTATCAAAGCAAAACTGATAGTTACAGGACTTCATTGAATGGAGTGAGCTTTTGTTTGTGATTCCAAAATAAATTTTTCATAATGTAAGCTTTGTTTTTCCCAGTGGGCAGGTAGGAGGCGCCATCTGACAGCATGTGAAGTAAACAAGAGATTAGTGAGACAGAAAAAGAAAAGGTTTTCATCCTGGCCAATTCTTTCCTGCAGATTGCAATAACATTTTAATGGTGCTAAATTAGTGACTTAAATGTATGTTCAAGTTCCCTTTTAGTTTAAAGTCTAACAGATTCGGTCTTCAAATAGACTTAATACACTCTGTACATCAGTCTACTCCCAGAGCCTTTAGGAGAAGAAGTGGACATATAGAGTAATCTGGGATTTAACAAACATGCATTATGTGATTTCTGTGGAACAAGTAGAAAAACGAAGCCTCAAATGGTTGCTTGTATGGGGTGGCTGCTTTTATCTGTTCATTACTCTTGAACAGGGGCATAAATGCCAGTGAAGAAATCTGGCTTTTTGCTGTGGGTCTCTTTTGAAGTGTTTGGCTGGCTGCTGAGCTTGCTTTATTCTGTAATATCCAAACATAGCCAAATAAGCAAGCCATGTCTGAATGCAGCCATGGTTTTGGTCTCAGTGCACATGGTGTAAAGGGGTCCATCTTGCTTTTCATGCCAGGGCCGATCTCAACTTAGGTACATGACTGTTATTAGCAAGAAAGAGGACAACTGTTGTTAGAACATTGTTGTTCTCTCTTATTTTTAAAAATATATCTCCATTAGCTAATTTGTCATACAGTGAATTTAGCAATAAATATTTGTATTGCTCTACAAGTTAAGCAACAACATAAATTGTAAATAACTAAACATTCTAACTATTTAACTGTTCTCTCCTCCATTTGAATTTAGTTATAACTTGTACTTTAAAATAATGTTTTTAAATTCTGGAAACGCACTGTTAAATGGCATGGCTGCAGTCCTAGACATACTTACAAGGTATTAAGATCGCCTGAACATACCTGAATCTGCCTTTCAGAAGAGAAGGCTTTGATCTGTAGCCTTTCTACTCTTACCTTGTGCTGATCGGCATCAGCTCTTCCACATCAAGCATTCCATTCCAAAGTTGGGACAAAAGGCTCTGGACTGAAACAAGGTCACCTGCACTGAGATGGCTGCTCTAGCCAAGCCCCTGTGCTAGAGCCAGCCTGAGAAAACTCCAATGGCCAGGAATGAAGATTCTTGGCTTTGCAACCCCCAGGGAACCTGTTTTTACAGCATGCCAGTGGACCTGTTTAATTGCATCCACCAGTATGGTGAATGAGGATGCCATCTTTGAAGAAGAAGAGTTGGCTTTTCTACCTTGCTTTTATCACCCATTTAAGAGGACTCAAAGTGGCTGACAAAACTCTTGGTTCTTCTCCCCACAACAGAACACCCTGTGAGGTAGCTGGGGATGTGAGAGCTCAGAAGGAGAGCTGTGACTAGCCCAAGGTCACCCAGGTGGCTTCATGGAGGAGAGAGGAATCAAATCCAGTGTTCCCAGATAAGAGTCCAGCTCCCTAACCACTAGACCAAACTGGATCCACTGACCTTATAATCTGGATCATGCTCTGCCTGGTGCAAAAGGGCTCCTTGAAGAACAAAAAAACCCAGCTTCCCCTCCCCTCTTTCAGGCTTTGTAATTGTTTTTGCTCATTTTATATTTTGTTTTTATGGTTGCAAGACACCCTGAGACTTTGGAATACCTGCAGCCCCCTGCTATCTAGGCAGTTCCTTTACCACTAAGCCATCACCATGTCCCATTCTGCATTACTTTGCATGTAAAGCCTATAACCAAATATGAGGGCAGGTACATTTCTTTTAGATCTTCCTATGCTTCAGTAGTCACCACATGAAGGGAAGATGTTAATCAAAGCTTTATGGTTTACAGAGTTAATTTCAACTCTGTGGGCCTGGGAGATGTAAATGTGACTAGACACACAAATTGGTACTTGAGTAAAACGGCTCACTAAGGCTGTATATAGTTCCAATTCGGGTCGCATACAGACAGGGACTAAAACCCAGGATTGTCCTGGCACTATATTGGGATTGACAATTTCAAAATAGCTGTGGGCAGCAGGGGAGAAATCCTGGAATATTGCTATTGTTGGAAAAAGCCACAGCCAACCCTGGTTTTCCTGCATAGTGATAGTGCTTAGCTTGTCTAGCGCTTGCTCCTTGAGAGTATCCTAGTTGGAATTACCCACCACGCTATTATGGGAGAAGTGCCAGACAATACCTGGGCTTGCCCTGTGATTTCATCCTGCCACCTGGCAGGGACGGTGAGAGACAACTGTGGAATCACAGTCTGAAGATTGTGTTGGTGTCCTCTGTTGGTCACACTACAGTGGTCTGCAACTCCGCTGAATACTGCATTCAGAAATGACTTCATTTTATAGACACCTACTCTGGTATTTCACAATGTTGTCGTTTTTAGGGATGGGCAAAAAAAGGTTTGACTGACACGTTGCGATTTGTATGAATTGTGTTGGTTTGAAGCTTAGCATTCGATTGAATATTAACTGTATTCGAAGACTGCCCTTCGCGTGCGAACTGAAAGTTTTGTACCTTCGTTCAAAGCTTTGGAATGGATTCAAAATGGATTGAGAACAGATCTGGAGGTGCAAATAGTCGTGGCAGGAATTCAAAATGAATTTGAAGCCTCACATATTCAAAGTGGCTCCATTCCCTAGTGGTTTTCTGTATGTGAAATTTTGTGTTAACCTCTCATTCCTATACTTTTTAAAAGTCATGATGAAAGCAAAATATAGCCATCAAGGAAATTATGTTTTCTCTCTCTCCCTCCCCCCCAATCCCCAGTAACATCTGGATGTTTATCTGTACTGGATATAAGAGGAATTCTGCCTTAGACCTATAGCATTTAGCTTTTCACTTCCAGTGACTAAGAAATTCATCTAAAGGGGGAGCTCCAGGCTATTGTAATATCGTACTCCAATTTCTTTAATAATGTGATACTCAAACAAGGATGGAAACAGAATTGTCAGGGTGTTCTCTGTAGCAGTGATAACAAATTTCTCAAAAAGGAGTAATAGTGCAGTGAAGATACCAGAACTCCTTCCCTCCTTCAGAATGAGGGGCGAGGGAAACTCATTCTGCCTTTGCTTTTTCGGTCAGAGATTCTTCACAGAGAGCAATTCTGTAAGACCTCAACTTCAGGATTCACACTTCCATAGTTACTAATCACATTGGAAATGTTAAGATTGTTTTTGCGTGACTTATCCATAGTCCGGCAAACAGGATTACATACCTCATAGAATATCCCAAAGTAGATTTGTAACACCATGATAGCACTTATGAATGTGGAAGGAAATATTTGCTGTCTGCTTTCGATACTGTCAGTTTCTGTGCATAGTTTCAGCAACCTTCTCCATTATCATTTCTATGTGCTTTTTTCTACAACAGTAGCCGTAGAAATAAAAGGTTTGGTGGCAGATATCTGGTTTTGCATCTATTGAATCTTCTCCATTTTGTCATGGTTAATTTATGGTCAAAGGGGAAAAAATTGTTGAAAACATTGCTCACCCCACATTTCATTAACAGCTTAGAGATCTGGAGAACAAAAGTTAATTCTGAACTTAAGGGACTTGTACATTCCCCAAATCTTGAAATTCTCTCAGACACAGGGGTATTTCTCACAAGGGCTGAACGGGAATAATTTACAAGAGGTGACAGTTTCTCTTTCTTCCTCTGTGATTGATTTTATTTGATTAAGAATTTTTAAGCCCCATGTTTAATAGGAAAATATCAGTTTTTAAATATTAATGAAAATGTATCATTTAAAACTTCACACCAATTGTGGCAATGCTTTTGCAAATTTTGCAAAATAAAACATTCTATTAGTGAGGAATAATGGATGTTACTAACACTCAAGTTAATTTTTAGATAAATCTAAGGAGGAATGCTTGGTATTATCAGTCATGGTTATATGGGTTATTAAATCATGTGTAAACATGTTCTAATGAGGCCACAGGTACCTAGAATGTTTTATAACAACATGGCCTTAATTATTTTCCCATAGTAAAACTATAGTTATATTTATTATCTATTCCCCCATTTGTCATGCAACAAAATTACTAAAACTTATTGTACATAATTGCTTTTGGTTTGCATTTAGGAAAAACTCCTTTACCACTTTACTTTTCACACAAAATGGGAAAAAAATGTGATATGGATAAACCAGTAGATACACACTGAAAAAGCAGGTCAGAATTTAAGGCCACTGTTAATTTTTTTTTTATTATAAGTTCTTAAAATCCTTTTGAAAATGCTAAACTGAATCTCCTTATTAAACAACTGCAGCATAAAAACTGGTTTGATCTTCTGTATTCTGAGTCTGCAGAAAAGGATAGTTGACTTAAAAATCATGAAGAAATAATTCCACTCCAAAAAGTAAATATAAAATTAACAGCAAATGGATTAGGTTGTTGTCAAAGTAATATAAGAAAGTCAAAATAAGTTCCTATAAGCTTAACTCAGAAACCCTAAGAGAGATGAAACAAGAAAGTTATTGAGTTAAGTTAGAATCTTGAAACACATTTGTGTTTGTTACCTGCTCACTATGTTTGCATGTGTGTGTAGATGCTATTGGAAGGTATTCAGAGATGATTTCGAAATGTTTCAGATATAAAGGGTGGGAACCTTTTTGGTGTATGTAGCTAACAAAGAACTGAAACTTACTAAATTGAAACTAGGAAAAACTTACTAAATTGAGTAGGATTTAATTTCTACTAGCAGCACAAAAATCCACAAGCCTTTGTAATATAATTTTCACCAGATCTCAACAACATTGGAATGTCTAGAAACATCATTTTAAAAATATAACCAAGTGTTAAAAGTTATCTCATCTCTCTCTCTCTCTCTCCCATCTATATCATTATCATCATCCTGCTAATCTCTTAAAAAGGTGTTGGAGGAAGGAAATAAAACTGTAAAATGTGTAAAATGTTAAGCAATACCTGAAAAAAATAAGGCAAAATAAGTGTTAACTCTAAACCTTTCTTTTTTTTTAAGTCAAGGTAAACTGCTGTTTAACAGCTTCCCACTGTTATATAAACTTTTAAACAACCATGAAATGTAGGTCTCTGGACATCACTTAAAAGAACCACAAATAAATAAAAGGAACTCCAGTCCTGCAGTTCTGTTCTCTGATGTTCAACTAACATAGCTAAGACAGAAAGTGAATTCAAAACTCCTTTTGTTTATCTGCTGTCCTGGTCCTGTAAACATAAACAAACAAACAAACAAAAGACAGATCAGAAGTCTGAAGCAGAAGCACTTCCTTAAGGAACAAATGTGAAGAAAGACAGCCATGGAGTAGGCTTAATGTGTCTCCAGGGTCAACTTGCTTTTGTGTCTATAATGTCTTGGGACATTGATGCAACAAAGGGTTGACTGCTGAAATGAAGTGCACGGCAGCTAATGGTGCCTGGCCAGTAAAATCCCTGGGGGACTTGCATAAATCAGATGAAAATCAAGTTAGTCAACAACAGCTAGACTTCAATTAAGTGTATTCCACTTAAAACACAGAAGTCTAGCTAGAAGATGAGCATGTTTATGCAGAGAAAATTTTCCTGTATTAACTTCAAGGGAGTAGTTGAAATTGTTGAATAGGTGATAGGTACCTGACCAGAAGAGGACATCTGGACAGCTGTAAGATGCCTGGCCATTACATCTCTTTAAGTTTCTCCACAATTAAAAGAGAACGAGCCTTGTCCAGTTCTGCATCTGCACATAATTTCACAGAAGCACATTCTCTATATCTGTCTTGTATGGACGAACAACTTTAGTCAACTAATGCTGTTTTATCATCTTCTCTCACAGGTTCAGGAAAGAACCATTCATCCCTGAAGATCCTCCTTCAGGATTCTTCTCCTTTATCCATTTACAGTTTCTGTCCCAAGACGTCTTGTTTATTTTGAAGAAAAACAAACAAAATGTTAAGTTGTTTTGGGGAGGGTTGGAGTTTACCACTGCAGGCTTGCGTGAATTTTTGTTTAGGCTGCATATGCGCTTGCGGCAACAGATGCCCAGAACAAGCCCCAAGGATGTGGCATATGCATGGCTGAGGTGACCACAGGTGTACAGCACTCCACCCAGATTCCTTAGTGGAGTGCTGGCAAGCATCCTTCACAGCTGCCTTCCTGAAAAGGATAATAAAGCATTCAGAGGGTATCACTGCCCCAATGCACTGTTATGGCTCCATAGATGTGAATGCATAGGTGCTGCACCAAAAATGATCCACTTCTAGGGCCATTCCTGGCACAATGTGACACACTCTGTTTGGAGACCTCAGACTCTTTAAAGGTCTCCCGCTCCCAGGAGAGCAAGGGAGTGAGTCATGCGGTAGGTGAGCATGATGTGCCTTCACCTTAGGGCCAGAACAAGGAATTCTGCTTTGGAACTGTTGCTGCCATCATGATTTGGATGCAGCCTTACGCTAAGAATGGGAAACAAGAGAGACTTGCCCATTCCGACAGGTCAAATAATGAGTTTAGAGACCTGCTTCAGTATTCTTTGGTCAGCACAGATCTTCAAAGAGAGCGCATGATAAAAGTGACACACTATTTTATCTAACTCAGAGGTGGATTTTCGTTATTATTATTATTTAACCTCCTAAAGTGAATTAAATACCTTTTGGGAGGCTGGACCTTGGTAAGAAACAAAAGACAGAAAGCAAAGCAAAAATGCAAGAAGGAATGTCCAATCACATCATGCTGCTGGAGTGAGTGAGTGAATTGGTAGGACTGCTTGGAATGAGACGAGGTAGAACATATGTGTGTGTTGGAAAGAGATGGGAGGAACAAGAGCTTGAGACAGGTTAACAACTGTGAATGTGAACATTCCTTAAGTGGAACAAGCTGTTGGCTCACAGCACTTCAGTATTATTGTGTGTAGCTGGGCTCTCAGTCCAAACCATGTCCAAATCAAAAGAAGTGAGTTTCTCCACTTTACTTAACTGCTTATAGATAAAAGTTTGATTTTCGTTTCACCTGAGTGAAATCTGGTTTAAACAGAGGGTTGTGTGTCCTATCCCCAGCCCCTCTCGAAAAGTAGGCAATGGCAAACCACTTCTGTATTGCTGCAAAAAAAACCCTGGTCTTGCAGTCAACCAAGGTTGTGGTCAGAACATAATCTGATTGTTTTAGGGTGGACTAGGAACTTAGACTGTTCTTAGCTTGTCCACCCCTACCTTGTAGTGAGGATGAAGTGACATGACTTCAGGCATGGGACAGACTGTAATCAGCCAGCAATAAGTGGGTGAGGGGAGACTACACATCAACTCAGGTACCCCCCTGGCTTTGAGCCCTAGAGCCCATAGGCTGTCCTCCACATAGCATCCATGTGTAACAGGATGAAGTGAGATAAGGCAGGTCCATGGGCAGTGCAACCAGATCATGGCCAGCTCTGATTGCCTCCTCCAACTCTGGGTGCCAGAGTCCACTGGCTGCCCTGCCAGTCCTTGGCCGGGACTAATTCCTTACATATGAAACAGACTAAGGTCCTTTCCAGACTAGCGGATAAAAATCCGCAGTTAGTAGAAGAATCACAGCTTACCTGGCTGTGAAGTCACAACGGGTTGTCCCCATTTGAAACTGAGCTCCGCAGCTTCCTTCTCGGCAGTGGTGAGGTGCATGTCATGTGGGATCGGGCAGCCAATGGTAGTTGCAGGCTCAGCTCTCGTTTGCTATTCTTGGCATCCTGTCTGGCATGGCGGGAACATTTGAATTTACCTGAAACTGTGGAGCGAGTGTTGATCATTCCACAGTATTTATTTATTTATTTATTTACATTTCTATCTCGCCCCATACCCGAATGTGAATGGTAAATGTGAAGTAGCGGTGGCATAATGCGCTGCCAGTATGAAGTATTGGGCATTAGGTGTGGTGGAAGGATGCTTTGCAATCATTCCAAATAGTTTCATATGGCACCACAGACTCAGTGTCAAGGATTTTCCTATTTAAAACTATTTATTTCAAATCAGAGGGAGGCCACCAGCAGTGTCACCTATAGCCAGTGTATCTTCTTGAGCAACGGTGTTTTGTTCCCCACAGTTATCTTGACTGCATCAGTCAACAAATTTCCGATTTTGACAGTCTGGAGAAACAGTGGTAAGAATTTAATAGGAGCAGACACTTGCCACCCCCAAGTAGCTAAATAGCTTTAAAAATATTCCTTGTTTTAATATTTCTTCATTCCCTGGTTAATGATATGTTTAAATTGCTGTCTGTTTGAATACAGGAACTCCCTTGACAGCTTTTTGACAGTAGGGAGTTTTGTGAATGGAAAGCTTTAAACCAAATAACAGACCCAATATGTACTCTTATTTTAGCTGCCCCTACAATGATGCTGCCCTCTATAATCTTGTAAAATTGCAGAAATGTGGACTTTAAACAATACTCCCACACAGAGCACCCATACATGCTGGACCATTCCCTGGTTATCCAAGGCTTTGTGTTAATCTGGATCAGTGGGTCCAGAATAACTGTCGGCACTGGCCCATGCTTTCCTGTGGCTGCAAAGCTTATACAAGCTGTGCAGGTACCACAGGCACGAGTTCTGGAACATGGGGGTGTGCTGTCTGGAACAAGGCCCTTGATTCACTTGTAGTCCTGATTAAACATGTCTACAACAAATCTGAATTAAGGATCTCTTAATCCAGATCTTGCTCTATCTAGTTCCAATGGAGCCAGACCAGCAGTGGGGCATGGTCTCCTTGATCCACATTAACAAATGGATGGGAGACCCAAGATCTGGATTAGGGGGCTTCTTAATTTGGATAATCAGTGAGTGCCAAAAGGGTCAACTTCTGCATATTTCCAAAACACATTTACTTTTTGAAACACATTTACATCCTCTGACTAGTTCTCAGTTTTTTTTCTCACTCCACAGTCAATCTGGTTGACAGTTTCTCCCCCTCTACACCATTTTCCTCCTCATTTTTGGAACATGCTCCCTTGCTATCTAATGACCTTTTCACACACAGGGAGAGTTGGGGAATACTCCCACACAGAGCACTCATACATGCCGGACCGTTCCCTGGCTAGATAACTGTGGGGCTGTGGATGTGGCTAGCATAGTCCAGCATGCACCCTTCACACATCTTCTGGGCAAAAGGTGCGGGGGGTGGGGGTGGGGGTGGGGCAGCTGTGTTATTGGGCCACCAAAAGAAGTGATTTATACTTGCAATAATATACCAAAACCCCGAGAAGAAGTCTGGAGGCTTCTTACATCTCACCAGGGGTGTTTTTCCACTGACCTGCCTTAATCTGGATGTAAGCTGATCCGGATCTAAGGAATGGGTGCTTCCCTTAATCTGGATCTAATAGATCCGGATTAAGGAAAGTACCCAAAGCATTTCCATGGGTGGTCTAGCACCCAATAGTAATGGGTGCTAGCTTACTCGCAGTGGAAATGGCGGAGCACCCATGTGGTGAATCCGGATCTACCCACGTGGGGGCCGCCTGTCATCCCAGGTGTTTTGAGGGGGACAGGGGGTGCAATCTCTATAGATGCTCCAGAGATTCTTCGAAGATCCTCCAGAGTGGCTCCAGAGAATCTCTGCAGTGATCTGCTGCAAACTTTGAAGATTCTCCGGAGCCTTTGACAAAGGCCTTGCTCTTGCATGGGGTCTTCTTCAGAGCCTGTGCTAATCTTTGAAGGCAACTTTGAAGACTTCAGAGAATGTGCCCCCCCATGGGTGCCCCCACGAGCCTCCACTAGACCCCATTGCCCAATAGTGGTGGAAACAGGCTCTGTATAATCCAGATTTGATGGCTGAAGACCCCATTGTAGACCCCTTTAATGGGGTCTACACGAAATCTGGATTATAGGTCCTGAAGGACCCCATATGATCTGGATTTCCCTAGAACTGGTGGAAACAAATGTGGCTCTAATGGGGTCTGTAGTAGAAATGGGGTCTTCCTGCTCTGAGCTAAATAGGTCCTTAATGGGTACTTAATGGGTACTTAGTGCTAGTGGAAAAACACCCCAGACAGGAAAGGAAACTCATTACAGTTATGCACTATGAATGAAAGTGGAAAATCCCTTCAAAAATCATTTGAGATCAACAAATGTATTGTGTTCATTTTAATGTTTATGTTTATTTTCATTTTATTGTGATTTATTTTTGTCTTTATCTTTCTGTTTTCTCTGATTTATTTTATTGTACACAACCCTGAAACTATGGTAATAGGGTTATATAAAAATCCAACTAATAAATAAATAAGAATGTGTCTTCCATCCTGGTTTCTACCACAAAAATCATTCACTGGGCAATCAAAAACTCCAGTTGTTTATCCTTCCTATACGGGATTTGTTCCTGAAGGCCTGGTGGGGTGCCAGAGCCTTGTCCAAATTGATTTTGACTGAATAAACACTCGGCATGGTAATACTTAGATTAAGTTTTCTATTTTTTAATTTCCTCTCTTTACTCTTTTAATATCCCAACAGGCCAAACTAGTAAGGTCTTGCCGTTCTTGGTATTAGCACTTCAAACATTTGCAAAGTATATTAACCACACACCCTTCCCCCCCACTACTTGCCTATGGTTGGTCTTTCAAGGTGCACTGAACTTTCTCACTTCAGAACTCCCTTTGAACTATCTGACTGGCACTACAACCCATAAACCTCTCAGAATCAGTTCTTTTATTACTTTTGAACTGTGGACTGCACAATAGTTTAACGTAATCGCTTCTTGCGTCACATGATAAAATTGTCAATAGTAGGGATGTGCACAAATATTCGAAGACATTCAAAATTCAATCAAATTCATCCAAATGTCAACATTCAAGTCTGGATTAAATGTCCATTTGAGCGAATTTTGAATTTTGGATCTATTCGTTCGAATTATTAGGACATTCATATGTGTGCAGGTTTGTTCACAATGCATATTTGCACGTACATATCTTTCCCACATCTGTACGCATTTGTACAGATCCGTACAGAATGAAAACGGGTTGCATACAGGATAACTATGGGATGCTTACGGATGGGTACGGGATGCGTAACAATGCGTACAGGCACATGCAAATGTTGTCGACATTCATAAGTGCAAATTCTAATCAAAAATTTGAACAAATAGATTCAAATTTGCTTAATTCAAATCAAATTACAAATTTGGTTAAATTTGAATTTTAAAAATACAAATGGAATTGAATTTTCAGATAGTCGATTCAAACCAAATCCCGAAAATTGCATTCATGCACACCCCTAGTCAATAGTGAACATTATGGCTGCATCCCCATGCTGGCCATCTGGCACACTTTGGGCACTGTTTGGGCACGCAGGGGTCAGGCGCGGGACCAGGCACGCATTTCGGGCATTCCCATGACATTCCTAGGAATGCAGGACAGGCACAGTTTGGGAACAGATGGTGGCATCCCCATGCGAAGCATGCCAAACCCTGGTATAGGGGAGGCGCACCACCTCCTCCCCCCCCCTCTACTCATTGGAAGCCGGTTTGACATCAGCCGGATTCCCCCCCCCCCCCCGCTCCCTTAGCAGCACTGGCAGCCAGGACTGGGGTGGGAGGCACAGATACAAGTAAAAACAAAGCTCCATTCATAAAAATAACTTTAAAATTATTTTTAAAAGCCAAAACCCACAACGATGTTTAGCGGCAGTAGGCGCTTGAGCAGTTTTGCATACCTCTACTGCACCAGGGACCACGAGGAGTGCCCGTTAACTTTAAAATCAAGACTCTATGATTGCCTTGACAATTGGGGAAATGGGGGTTGCAAATGCAACAAAAATCAAGCCATTGTGCAGCCTGCCTTGGCATTCTGAAATGGGGTTGGAATTACTTCGCAGTGGCTGTGATCTGAGTGCAAAACTCCTCCCCATTAGCCTGCAAGCATCCCCATGTGCATTCCCGGCTCACTGAGGAATGTGTGCTGGCTCCCCAAACTGTGCTAAGACTTGTTTTAACAGCTATCAAATCTGGCATGCTTGTGGTACGGTTTGGGGGGATTTGGTACGTTTTTCGCATGCCAGTATCCAAAGCCCATGGGACGGACCATGCTGATCCCACGCTTGGGACTGTGCCAAAGCTGCATGGGGACACAGCCTATGCCACACATTCTCAATAGTGTGCCAAGTCTTGCCCTGTGCTTACTTCCCCACAAGATGCATGGCTGAGCACAAATAATAGAGACGAGCATTAATTCCACCCCCATTCATTTTGCATTAAAGCAAATGGAATGGAACTTCGCATTCATGCACCTGGAGCCACTTGAATTCTTGCCACCTCCAAATCCTTTTCATATCTGCTCTGAATCTTCTCCAATCTGCTTCAAATCTGCTTCAATCTACTTCTCATTTTCACAAATGTAACAATGCTTCAAATGAAGGTACAAAAAGTCAGTCTTCGAATATAGCCAATATTTTATTTGAATGCAGAGTTTCAAACCTTGGCAATTTGTAGAAACAGCAAAGATGATGAACGTTTTTTTGCCCATCCCTTCCAAATAACTTGTACAAGCTACACAATGCTGTTATACAATATAGTGATATTCAAGAAAAAAACACCCCAGTTTTGGAATAATTGCTGTTTGGCCAGATGGCTGGTCAGCCATGCAGGGCAAGTGAACCATGCTTTCATGGTCAATCTAACCCATTCCTTGGACAGACATTGCTTGCCTGGGGAATGGGGAGTGAACTTACATTTATTGAAACTGTCAATACAATTCTGGTCTGGGATGTACTTCTGGGAAGCCATATATACAATCTTTGCACAATCTTAAACAGCCACTGGTCTGCCTACTTGACAAACATTGCTGTCCTTGAACTAGCAAAGGTCATCAGTATCGAGTCCAGGGTGCTGAGGACACAGCTATGCTGGGCAGGGCAGGTCTCTAGGATGAAGGATCATTGCCTTCCTATGATGGTGCTTTACGGTGACTCATCTCTCGGTGCCTAAACAAAGGAGCCTCGGGGAGGAGATATAAGGATTCCCTGAAACAATCCTCAGCCTTGGCCATCTTAATCACAATCAGTGGTCCACTCTGGCCTCAGACCAAGAGGCATGGTTGCCTCCTTTGAGAGTGCTCATAGGACCAGTCTTGAGGAGAAAAGACAACGCAGGAAGAACCGTGCCCTTATAGTACCACCCATGAAGACCTTTCTCTGTACCTTCTGCAATCGGACTTGTCTATCCCACATTGACCTTTCTAGCCATCAGCGTGCATGCAGCAAGTATGGGTTGAACCCTTCCTAAATCTTCATTTCCAAAGCCAAGTCATGATGATGATGATGATGATGATGATATACGATTCCACTATGGACTGTGCATTTGTTTTTTAGTAATTTCTCAATTTACTTCTAAGTGTAAATGACATAGGGCTTTTCTGCCCTTGCTGGTGTTCCTTACCATCAAGTGCACTAAGGGCTTCTCTTCTGCAAGTTAGTGCAGAATAAGGGAGGCCCCACCCACTGCTAATATGCTCTGTCTGCACATGATATTGAGGTCTACCATTGTTCTAGTGGGCCCCAATTTGGAACACGGAGGAGTGCAGAAGGTGTACACCACTGTGTTGTGGTTACAAAGGGACCCATTTAGATGGCACACCTTATTGTGTCACTGAAATGGGTCCCTTGGGCCCTCCAAGGCCAGGAACTTTTATTCCTGGCTACTGGAGTTCCCAAAGGCTGACTTTGCATCTCCAGGCTGGGCTGTGACATGCCACCATTGTGTGGATAGCATTGTTCTGGCCTAGAGTGAATCTACCCCAGCCTTGGGATGGAGTGTTTTGTTCCAGACTCACTATCATGGGTCTGCACAAATAAGTGCAGGAAGGCCTAGAGATCATTAGAAATAGGCAAACTGTTGTATGTATGGATCTCCTTCATATAAGAGGAGAAAAATCTTTTTTAAAATTTCAACAGATTTGGAGTCCTAGGCTTTAAAAAATGGTGGAAGGGACATAAGCTTCCAACCCAGAATGAAGCCAAAATCAAGTATTCATAGGGTGTACTTAGTATCACAAAAGCCAAACAGAAATGTAGCCAGAAAAGAAAATGCAATAAGGACAAGACTGTATGAGCCAGAAGAAGAAAAAAAGTTACTTAATAGGATACTTACAGAAAGGCTGTGTTCTTCTACATAGTGGGGTTGCCTGTACATTGAGATTTCACAGACGCTTTTATACAAGACATAAAAGTGATTGATCTTTTAAAAGTTATTTACAAAATTTGAATGGTCTGCATTCAAAGTGTGATGTGACTAGATCTCTAAAATACCTCAGGTGTTATTGAAAAGCATAAAATAATATCTTTAAGAAGAGAATTATATAGTAGTGCCTCGTTGCCTATGCATCTTATTTGAATGTATAAAATCTGAAAAAAAAACCCAACTGTTTAAATGAAATGCTTCTCCTCTCGAGCCCTTATCTGACTTCCTATGGTTTATCTTCTGCAAATCAGCTTAGCGGTGTTAATTATGGGGTAAGTAAGCAGTTACTTCCTAGCACAAATCAGCGAAAGTCCAGGTTTACTACAGAGGTCCTAAAGATCATAGTTCTGTGTTTCTTCAGGGTTCAGTTTACCATCCTCAAAACAGTTAAAATCACAAGGAAGAGCAATTGGGGACTGATCAGTTACCCATGACCTGAAATTCCACAGCCTTCATTTATTAAAGTTGCAGGCTCAGACAGTCTTCAGATATAATAGAAGGGGTGCCTAGCGGTCTAGTGGTTAAGGAGCTGGACTCCCATCTGGGAATACCAGGTTCGATTCCACACTCCTCCACGAAGCCAGCTGGGTGACCTTGGGCTAGTCACAGCTCTCTTCTGAGCACTCACAGCCCCACCTACCTCACAGGGTGTTCTGCTGTGGGGAGAAGACTAGAAAGTTTTGTCAGCAGCTTTGAGTCCCCTTAAATGGGTGAGAAAAGCAGGGTAGAAAAAAGCCAACTCTTCTTCTTCAGAGACACCTCAGAGAGACAGTAGAGCATGATGCTCATGCTCCCAACCTTTACCTGTCCTGTTTTTTATGCTTTCACCAAACCTTCATGCCTCCTCCTCTTTTTTTTGGGGGGGGGGTCTGGAGAAAATGTATCTGTGTTAATGGTACTGCATATTGTACATATGCCAATTGCATTGTTGTTACATAATTATTCATGTTCAACTAAATTGTGTTAATTATGTTATGTTATGTGTAGAACAAGCTTTTAGGGTGATTTTTATATGAAAAATTAGTCTTTTTGCCTTACCCCTATGCCCTCCTTGGGGAGCACGATTGTCTCCTTAGTTTACAAATTAATGAAGAAGAAAAATTAGAGAGCCACAGGCCTAGCAGTAGTTATTATGCTACCTCAACAGAATTGGTTGCTTGTAGAAATAATAGTTACTTTTTAAGTGTTTATTGTTCTAAACTGATAAGAGTTCTTTAGTTCTGGATAGTATATAAAAATTATAATAATACTCAAGCTTGCAGTTTATAAAAGAGATTCTTGCTGTAGATCTAATTTTCAGACTTTGATTATGATCATTAAATTATTTAGCAAATTTTTACTTACTGTTGTTGCTGTTGTTGTTTACTTCTAGTTTTGAAATAATGTTTTGAGTACTGTGCATAAAATACCATTTTTGCCAGTTCTGGAAAAAAAAGGCACTCCTTTAATCATGTCTGATTGCACCCTTCTTCTATGTATTAGTGAGCATAGTCTGCTCACAGGAATACAGCATTTAGGGAGAAAGCTTACTATGGAAGCCATTTTGTCTCTGAAGACCAGCCTTGAGTCCTCCAGTCTTTTATAGAAGCCCAACACTTTGCCAAAGCAGTAACTACTCACATACTCTTCCAATTTGTCTGTTTTAATTGGCCAAAGAGATTAAATTTGTAATGACAGTTGCACATTAGGCCAAGCAAAGTGTCTTACCATTCACAACCCAAAGGTGAGCAATTGAATCACTTAAAAAAAAAACTCTGCACACTTGCCAAGCCTCACAAAATTCACTGATATCTTGATAAAACATCTGTGCAATATTTTGGCAATGATGTATTTAGTATCTTGTATTTAGTTCTCCTTTAATTATGCTCTGTTTTGGGTAAGTGGGTGATCATGTATAGTATAGTCTAGTTTGACTTCCCACAAAAACCATGTTAGGTTTGTCCTGACCTACACAGAAAATGGGAAACAAACTGACATAAACTTTGTGCATCTTGCTCTGTCTTTCTTGTTTCTGATAACAGCTGCCCAATCCACTTCTCATCCAGGAAAGTAGAGTGTCCATAAAAAACTCTCACCTGCACAGATAAGTGTTACAAAAAGCCTTTCATCATAACCTGATCAAATGTTGACACTTGCTTTTACCTGCAGCGCAGACAGAATGTGTGGACTGACGTACAAACAAAAGGTGAAGAAAACGGCTTAAGCCAGTGATTTTCAAACACTGTATAATAACGGAGCCTTTTTTTCACATTAATTTCCCATCAAGCAATTTGTGTGGCTGCTAGGGAACCTGCTTGTGTTGCATTCTGGGATATATTGTTGAAAACAAACCCACTTTTGAGGGGTAACAATGATCTTATAATACCACCTGTTACTCAAGAGAAACTAAATTGGCATTGCAGAATACAAATAACACTATAGTCAGCATGCATATTTTAATGAAGCTCTATTGGATTGTTTTTCCAAGTTTTCCTGGTTCATACTACTGCTAAGGAGTTCAGAGTGAGATGAGCCTGGCTTAGTGGATCTCTCTGTAAGATGCTAGCATGACTTTAGTCAAGTAAACTTCAGACAGCCCCCTGTTGCCTTAAAGGGAAGCAGAGGCCTTTTCGCACTAAGCCGGAACGGCTGTAGTGCACTTAGGCTAGGACACTCTGGGACGCTTTCCCTATTCACACAGAGGCAGGAAAGGAACACGTCTACACGCATTCCTACCTGCCTACATGCGAAAGGAGAAAGTGTCCCGGACTGTCCTAGCCTGAAGAGGCCAGCCCAGAGGCGGGATGCCCCTCCCAGGCCTGTCCACCATTGGGTGTTCAAAGACCCAGGGACGGGCAATCCTGGCAGGGCCCTTCTCCGGGTTTCTGCACATTGTAGGGGACTGGATTGGGTCCCCTACAGCTGGCAGGACCTGCCAGGACATGTGCAAATGCTTCCCTCCCTGGATGGCCAGGGATGGCTGGAACATGCTGGGCCGCGTGTAGAGCACAATTAAGTGCTCTACATGTGGAGTGCATGGAGGGTGCTCTGGGTTGGGCTAAGTTTGGAACCACCAGCCCAGAGGAGTGAATGCTCCATCCCAGCATGTCCTCCACGCATTCCAGAAGGCCTAATGCAAAAAGGCTTCTCTGTGTGCCCTATCAAATGGTGTGAGGTCTTTCTTTGCAGTCACTTGGTGGGTGAAGGAAGCTTGTCCCTGCTCCTTAGATCAGATAATATTTTACATCTGATCCTGTGATGATGGGGAAAATTCTCCTCCCCTGTACAATGATGCAACTATCTCCAAATGTCCTAGTGAGCTCTCCCAATGGCTTTGTATTGATATTAAAGAGCAAGGGAGATAAGATCTACCCCTGAGGAAACCCACAGGCTTCCTAGGATGTCAAGCAAGGATCTGTCATAGTCATTCTCTGGTACTAGCCTTGGAGATAGAAGGGAAACCATCACAACATGGAGCCCCAAACCCCAAAACTCTGTAGCCTCTGTGCTCCATCTCGCACCCCCACAATCAACCAGGTTAACTGGGGCAGTTTCATGACCAGGCCTAAAATCAAACTGCAACCTTCCTAATGCCTCATGTTGTGGAGACCCCCAACCAAAGGGACGGAGCAGCTGGGAGATGGGAGGGAAGGGCGGCGGGAGACTCATCGCGACCCCTCTGAAAGGGTAATTCGACCCCCAGGTTGAGAACCACTGGTCTAGATAATCCCTCCTTCTGAGCATACCTTCAGTTGAACAACCGCAACCCTCTCCAATACCTTGCAGTTTTAGTAGGTGTTACTTGTAAAGCAGCTACTTCTTCTACACAACTATTAAAGGTGTAGCACTCCTGCCCTCTTTTTCATTTGGTGACACCACTAAAAGCCCCAAATGAAAGACAACTTACAACAAGCAAACAAACATCCAACAAGATTAGGAACCTTTGTTCTTAGCCATTGTGAGCCTTGGAGGCCAGCCCTGGAGCTTGTGTGACCTTTGAGGCCGGTGTGGGGGCTGGCCTGGACCAGTGCTGACATGCAAACCGCACTGTCCCACACCATGCCTTGACATGATCCAACTCAGTTGGCTCAGCTGATCCAGGCCCATTGGTCCAGATCATGCCACAGGAAGTGCAGAAAGGCCCAACATTACAACAGCAACAAGAAAAAAGTAGGCCAGGAGTTTTTTGGATAAACACACAGTCCCCCTTTCTGCACAGTATGTGAATGTTCAACACAGCACATTCATATTTCAAGATCTATCCAAACAGAATCCCCGAGGAGTAGACTTAATCAAAATGAGATAAGGAAAGATTTTGATTTGTTTTTCAAAGTAAGATTTCTGGGAAAACCATCTATTCCATAAGAGGAGGTGGTTTGACAATGACCTCTGAGAAACTGCAGGGAATTCTCTTGCAAGGCTGATATTTGGCTCTTTCATACTCTTCCAGAAACATAAATTGGATCCAGTAATGCCCAGCTAAAATACTGCTGAAAGATCATTTTCAGTTGAAGTTTTCAGAATTGCAATGAAGCACATTACTAGATTTTGAAATGCGATGGAAATACGGTGCAAAACACATGATTGAATTTGAGGTAGTTTCCTCTTGTTGACTATAGAATTGTGGCAGAGTAGTCTATTTAAACCTCAACGAATAATCATTGTAAAAAGTATTAAAACATATGGCCTCTGGAGATGGCACCCTGCCTGCAATGAAGGCTGAAGGGAACGCAGTTGAAATAGCCAAACTAAGATGAGGTTTCTGAAAATCATTCCTGAGGTGTTTTAGGAGCTGCAACTTCATCTGCTGCTTCAGAAGGAATCTTAAGGACAAGGCTGTTGGATGAAGAGGCCTAAATGAAGGGCTGTGGTGTATATGCGTGTGCGTGTGTTTGTGTGTGTACTGCATGTATGTGTGAGTGTCTGCATTTGTAAGAATAAGAATAAACAATTACCAGATTAAATAAGCTGCCAAAAGGAAATGAGGTGTCACTTAGATATAAACCAAGGTTATACAGTGTAATAAAACAAAGGATCTCATTTTCTTTTGTAATTTATAAGCTAGAATAGCTACTGGTGTAAACTGGCATTGTTCCATTCATTCCAATAGTGTTTCATCTGTGTTGTGTTTATTAAAACAGAAATCAGCTTGGTATAGTCCAGAAGGTTTGTCTTCAAGTATGCCATCCATGTAAATACTAAAAACGCTTGAAAGCAAGTGGACAACATTGTTATACTGGAATATATGAAAATGATATTTCCTTTTACTTTGACCCAATAGAACTTAAAAAGGGGGTGGGGGTGGGGGAATTGTGGCAGTAAGACTTACTGGAAATTTCAGTGGCTTTGAGATCATCTCTGGAACTAGAAGAGCAAAGAAAAATTACACATAATTTTCTAGAAGTTCTGCACCACACACATCATGTCAGTTGACCAAGTAGCCCCTAATTACTCTCATTAAGTAGAGTCCATATGGCTCTGTGGTATATCCTGGAGGGCAACAAAACAGACGGATGTCCAAAGCTACAGGCCTGTGTTCAACTTCCTTCTTGTGGGCAAAGTGCTTGAGAGAGGGGTGTCTGATCAACCACATTATCTAGAACCAATTCAATCAAGCTTCAGGCTTGGCCGTCCTGACTGAAGAGAAGGAAAAGTGAGTGTGCTCTGCTAAATCTCTTAGATCTTCCTCTCTCTCTTTCTAATACCATTGTGAGCCAGTTTGCTCTTGTGGTTAGTTTGCCAGACTCATACCTTGTAGTGACCAGGTTTGATTCCGCACTCTTCCACAAAACCTGTTGGGTGATCTTGGACTAGTCACAGATCTCTTTCTGAGCTCTCACAGCCCCACCTACCTCACAGGATGTCTGTTGTGGGGAGAAGAACAGCAGATTTGTCAGCTGCTTTGAGTCCTCTTAAATTGGTGAGAAAAGCCAGGTATAAAATCAACTCCTTCTCCACTTCTTCTTCATTGACCTTGGTATCATCCTGGGGGTATTCCTGGTAGTGGTTCCACTGCTGTTAGGAGAGTTAATGCCAGAAGGTAATGCTGGGGGAACTCTCCTCAAACCCTTGGCAATTGTTCTCTACAGAGTTCCACAGAAATTTCTTCCCTTGTGATATTTAATAACTACAAGAAACTGTTGAGGAAGGTAATCTAGAGGGTTTGTCCACTAGCACTAAGTAGCCATTAAGTACCCATTAGGCTCAGAGCAGGAAGACCCCATTTTCACTGCAGACCCCATTAGAGCCACATTTGCTTCCACTAGTTCTAGGGAAATCCGGATTGAATGGGTCCTTCAGTACCTATAATCCAGATTTCTTGTAGACCCCATTAAAGGGGTCTACAATGGGGTCTTCATGCATCAAATCTGGATTATACAGAGTGCGTTTCCACCACAATCAGGCAATGGGGTCTGGGGGGGCACACCCAAAGGGGGTGTGCCCCAAAACCCAAAGCTCCAAAGCCTGTGCACAGTCTCTGAAGCCGGTTCAGAAGTTGCCCCCAAAGCTGGCTCCAAAGAACAGCACAGGCTCCAAAGAGGATCCCACATGAGAGCAATGCCAATCCTAAAGACCTCTGTCAAAGGCTCTGGAGAATCTTTGAAGTTTGCGGCAGATCACTCTGGAGAATCTCCAGAGCTTATAACAAAGCTCTGGAAAATCTTCAAAAAATCTCTGGAGCTTCTACAGAGAGATTGTACCACCTGCCCCCCCCCAAAACCCTGGGGTGATGGGCAGGCCCCATGTGGGTCAATCCGGATTCGCCAGTGGGTGCAATCTGGATTCGAAGCAGTGGGTGCTCCAGTGTTTCCACTGCGGGCAGGCTAGCACCCATTGCTACTGGGTGCTGCACCACCCGTGTGGATGCATCGGGTACCTCCCTTAATCTAGATCTACTACATCTGGATTAGTTGAAGGACCCATTCCTTAGATCCTGATCATCTTAGATCCAGATTAAGGGAGGTCAGTGGGAAAAACCCACTGGAGTCTTGTGGATTGTCATATGAGGACTGCATTCATCTGGCCTCAGCAACCAGCACAAACCCACTTAGAGGAGGTGGTTTAAACATAGGAATGTGCCAAACTCAGGGGTTCTTCATGTAAAACATGTTGACACCTATAGCTGAATGTCACAAGACAGCCTTCAGTCCATATATATTTTTTTAAATATAAGAAAGTATTAGATGGAATAATCGGATCTTCCAAATGCTGTTAGATATGGTGTTGAAAGCAAAGAACAATGGCTGCAGATGAGTGGTGGAACAATTGCCTGGAAAGTAAAGGGTCATAGGTTCAATCCTTGGCTTCTTCCCAGCAGAAGGTAACAGCTAACCACTTCTGTAACTTTGCCAAGAACATTTTCAGGAGCTGAGAGTGACTTGAGGGTCTTTTCACCCTTTCCTTTAATAACTGAGGCTGCACATTCTGGTGCGTTGGGGTAGAGAGAGTTTGGGGCTTCACTTGTTAAAAAACAAAACAAAAGTAACAATTTGCATCTGACCAGTATCTGAACTGTATATGGACTTCTAGAATATTCCTCTTTCCTAGATCTGGGGATTTCTGTATATGTTAAATGGAGCGAATCTCCTCCTAGTAAATATATAAGATGTTATTGATTCCTTGCATTTCATATTTTTTTCAAATAACACTTTATTTTCAATGTATTATTAATATATTGTTTTAAAATTATGTCTCTTATACTGTGTCCATTTTGGATAGGGTGGGAAATAAATGTCAAGGTGAAATACCTTCAGTAAAGGCCTAAAACATTGTACCCTCTCTCTCCCCCCCCCCAATAACTCTGCTGAATATCTGGCCCAGCAGTTGGGCCAGTGAGGCTACCCAGTTGGGCTATTCAGAGTGGCTAGCTTGCATTTATACCCCATCCAGGCCTACTTTTGCCTAGGGGTGCCATTAAGATCTGCTATAAGACTTGAACATAAGTGGTTTTGAGTTGTTGTGGGTGAGGGTGATGATGAAATGATGGGAAGAGTGTGTAAATGATTTCTCTTTTTTAGTTTGTGGTAAAATTTTAATAAATAAAATTATATTTTAAAAAAAGGAAATGTAAGGGCCACATTCTAGTTTTTGTGCCTCTGGTTTCAAAGCAGTACACCAAGCTTCCTCCTAAACAATGTTTTAATTTTAACACGGAAGAAGAATAACCTATCTGGGGCTGACTGCAAAATAAGATAAAATAATAATAAAAATGCACGTGGCTCACCTGTTTAACAATGTTTCTGCTTTCTGAGCTGGCATGTATAAGTACTACAGTGGTTGAATTCTTTGTGGGATTTTTCCTGTGTGATTACAACAGTTCTCTCCCTTTCTTTCTTTGAGACTGCATTGTGTGTGGCAGAAGTGATCACTGTAACTAGACACAAGTTTTTAAAGCGGCTTCTGCAGTGGTAAAATCAAACATACCCAAGTCATGAGGCAGGTTTTTCTGGAACAGCATGACAACCGACCTGTCTGGAAGCGTGATCCTTATGGAAGAAAACGGCCCACAGCACACATGCACAGCCAGATTTGAGGTGAAATACTCACTGCACATGTGTGGGTGCTGGTGCGTGCACTCTTCTGAGTATTTCATGCTATCGAAACACCCAAGACCAATTCGCACTTGGCCCCATAAGGAATGTGCACTAATGTTCTAAACATTTGAAATTCGATTGAATTTGATCGAATGTGGACATTCAAATTCGAATAGAATGTCTTCACATTCGAATTTAAACATTCAAACGAATTTTGAATGTTCCAAAACATTTGTTTGAATGATTCAAAACATCAGAATGTACAGATATGTATGTATTACATACGTATCTGTATGAACCTCATACGTAACTGTACCCATTTGCACTTATAATACAGGACGAATATGAGATGCATATGGGATAAAACAGGATGTGTACAAAATGCGTACAGATACATATAACAGTACCAAAAGGAAATGAGGTGTCACTTAGATATAAACCAAGGTTATACAGTGTAATAAAACAAAGGATCTCATTTTCTTTTGTAATTTATAAGCTAGAATAGCTACTGGTGTAAACTGGCATTGTTCCATTCATTCCAATAGTGTTTCATCTGTGTTGTGTTTATTAAAACAGAAATCAGCTTGGTATAGTCCAGAAGGTTTGTCTTCAAGTATGCCATCCATGTAAATACTAAAAACGCTTGAAAGCAAGTGGACAACATTGTTATACTGGAATATATGAAAATGATATTTCCTTTTACTTTGACCCAATAGAACTTAAAAAGGGGGTGGGGGTGGGGGAATTGTGGCAGTAAGACTTACTGGAAATTTCAGTGGCTTTGAGATCATCTCTGGAACTAGAAGAGCAAAGAAAAATTACACATAATTTTCTAGAAGTTCTGCACCACACACATCATGTCAGTTGACCAAGTAGCCCCTAATTACTCTCATTAAGTAGAGTCCATATGGCTCTGTGGTATATCCTGGAGGGCAACAAAACAGACGGATGTCCAAAGCTACAGGCCTGTGTTCAACTTCCTTCTTGTGGGCAAAGTGCTTGAGAGAGGGGTGTCTGATCAACCACATTATCTAGAACCAATTCAATCAAGCTTCAGGCTTGGCCGTCCTGACTGAAGAGAAGGAAAAGTGAGTGTGCTCTGCTAAATCTCTTAGATCTTCCTCTCTCTCTTTCTAATACCATTGTGAGCCAGTTTGCTCTTGTGGTTAGTTTGCCAGACTCATACCTTGTAGTGACCAGGTTTGATTCCGCACTCTTCCACAAAACCTGTTGGGTGATCTTGGACTAGTCACAGATCTCTTTCTGAGCTCTCACAGCCCCACCTACCTCACAGGATGTCTGTTGTGGGGAGAAGAACAGCAGATTTGTCAGCTGCTTTGAGTCCTCTTAAATTGGTGAGAAAAGCCAGGTATAAAATCAACTCCTTCTCCACTTCTTCTTCATTGACCTTGGTATCATCCTGGGGGTATTCCTGGTAGTGGTTCCACTGCTGTTAGGAGAGTTAATGCCAGAAGGTAATGCTGGGGGAACTCTCCTCAAACCCTTGGCAATTGTTCTCTACAGAGTTCCACAGAAATTTCTTCCCTTGTGATATTTAATAACTACAAGAAACTGTTGAGGAAGGTAATCTAGAGGGTTTTTCCACTAGCACTAAGTAGCCATTAAGTACCCATTAGGCTCAGAGCAGGAAGACCCCATTTTCACTGCAGACCCCATTAGAGCCACATTTGCTTCCACTAGTTCTAGGGAAATCCGGATTGAATGGGTCCTTCAGTACCTATAATCCAGATTTCTTGTAGACCCCATTAAAGGGGTCTACAATGGGGTCTTCATGCATCAAATCTGGATTATACAGAGTGCGTTTCCACCACAATCAGGCAATGGGGTCTGGGGGGGCACACCCAAAGGGGGTGTGCCCCAAAACCCAAAGCTCCAAAGCCTGTGCACAGTCTCTGAAGCCGGTTCAGAAGTTGCCCCCAAAGCTGGCTCCAAAGAACAGCACAGGCTCCAAAGAGGATCCCACATGAGAGCAATGCCAATCCTAAAGACCTCTGTCAAAGGCTCTGGAGAATCTTTGAAGTTTGCGGCAGATCACTCTGGAGAATCTCCAGAGCTTATAACAAAGCTCTGGAAAATCTTCAAAAAATCTCTGGAGCTTCTACAGAGAGATTGTACCACCTGCCCCCCCCCAAAACCCTGGGGTGATGGGCAGGCCCCATGTGGGTCAATCCGGATTCGCCAGTGGGTGCAATCTGGATTCGAAGCAGTGGGTGCTCCAGTGTTTCCACTGCGGGCAGGCTAGCACCCATTGCTACTGGGTGCTGCACCACCCGTGTGGATGCATCGGGTACCTCCCTTAATCTAGATCTACTACATCTGGATTAGTTGAAGGACCCATTCCTTAGATCCTGATCATCTTAGATCCAGATTAAGGGAGGTCAGTGGGAAAAACCCACTGGAGTCTTGTGGATTGTCATATGAGGACTGCATTCATCTGGCCTCAGCAACCAGCACAAACCCACTTAGAGGAGGTGGTTTAAACATAGGAATGTGCCAAACTCAGGGGTTCTTCATGTAAAACATGTTGACACCTATAGCTGAATGTCACAAGACAGCCTTCAGTCCATATATATTTTTTTAAATATAAGAAAGTATTAGATGGAATAATCGGATCTTCCAAATGCTGTTAGATATGGTGTTGAAAGCAAAGAACAATGGCTGCAGATGAGTGGTGGAACAATTGCCTGGAAAGTAAAGGGTCATAGGTTCAATCCTTGGCTTCTTCCCAGCAGAAGGTAACAGCTAACCACTTCTGTAACTTTGCCAAGAACATTTTCAGGAGCTGAGAGTGACTTGAGGGTCTTTTCACCCTTTCCTTTAATAACTGAGGCTGCACATTCTGGTGCGTTGGGGTAGAGAGAGTTTGGGGCTTCACTTGTTAAAAAACAAAACAAAAGTAACAATTTGCATCTGACCAGTATCTGAACTGTATATGGACTTCTAGAATATTCCTCTTTCCTAGATCTGGGGATTTCTGTATATGTTAAATGGAGCGAATCTCCTCCTAGTAAATATATAAGATGTTATTGATTCCTTGCATTTCATATTTTTTTCAAATAACACTTTATTTTCAATGTATTATTAATATATTGTTTTAAAATTATGTCTCTTATACTGTGTCCATTTTGGATAGGGTGGGAAATAAATGTCAAGGTGAAATACCTTCAGTAAAGGCCTAAAACATTGTACCCTCTCTCTCCCCCCCCCCCCAATAACTCTGCTGAATATCTGGCCCAGCAGTTGGGCCAGTGAGGCTACCCAGTTGGGCTATTCAGAGTGGCTAGCTTGCATTTATACCCCATCCAGGCCTACTTTTGCCTAGGGGTGCCATTAAGATCTGCTATAAGACTTGAACATAAGTGGTTTTGAGTTGTTGTGGGTGAGGGTGATGATGAAATGATGGGAAGAGTGTGTAAATGATTTCTCTTTTTTAGTTTGTGGTAAAATTTTAATAAATAAAATTATATTTTAAAAAAAGGAAATGTAAGGGCCACATTCTAGTTTTTGTGCCTCTGGTTTCAAAGCAGTACACCAAGCTTCCTCCTAAACAATGTTTTAATTTTAACACGGAAGAAGAATAACCTATCTGGGGCTGACTGCAAAATAAGATAAAATAATAATAAAAATGCACGTGGCTCACCTGTTTAACAATGTTTCTGCTTTCTGAGCTGGCATGTATAAGTACTACAGTGGTTGAATTCTTTGTGGGATTTTTCCTGTGTGATTACAACAGTTCTCTCCCTTTCTTTCTTTGAGACTGCATTGTGTGTGGCAGAAGTGATCACTGTAACTAGACACAAGTTTTTAAAGCGGCTTCTGCAGTGGTAAAATCAAACATACCCAAGTCATGAGGCAGGTTTTTCTGGAACAGCATGACAACCGACCTGTCTGGAAGCGTGATCCTTATGGAAGAAAACGGCCCACAGCACACATGCACAGCCAGATTTGAGGTGAAATACTCACTGCACATGTGTGGGTGCTGGTGCGTGCACTCTTCTGAGTATTTCATGCTATCGAAACACCCAAGACCAATTCGCACTTGGCCCCATAAGGAATGTGCACTAATGTTCTAAACATTTGAAATTCGATTGAATTTGATCGAATGTGGACATTCAAATTCGAATAGAATGTCTTCACATTCGAATTTAAACATTCAAACGAATTTTGAATGTTCCAAAACATTTGTTTGAATGATTCAAAACATCAGAATGTACAGATATGTATGTATTACATACGTATCTGTATGAACCTCATACGTAACTGTACCCATTTGCACTTATAATACAGGACGAATATGAGATGCATATGGGATAAAACAGGATGTGTACAAAATGCGTACAGATACATATAACAGTACGAATGTTGTTGACATTCGTATCTTCAGATTCGAATCTAACATTCGAACAAATAGTTTCAAATGTATTCGATTCGAATCAGATTTTGTTGCATTTGAATTCTAAACCTTCAAACTGAGTAGAATGTTTTGACATTCGATTCGACTCAAATTTGAATACAAAAATCCCATTCGTGCACCTCCCTAGGCTACATAGTTCACGATACGGTACTATGCATCTGGGCAGGTGCATCTGCACTTGCATGAGGCTTTTCCAACCCAGAAACGCCTCCTGCCTTATCAGATGTTACCCTATAGTCAACTAGCAGTGGTGCACTATGTACCAATGTAACCCAACCCAACCCTAACCTTTCCCATCCCATTCTTTACCTGTAGCATCCAGCGCTGCAAACATTTACACCATTTCTGGTGTGAGAGGTCATCTGAGGTGTCACATAAGCATACTGGCCCCTCAGATAACCCCAAACACAACTGTGTGTGCATGGAGTGTCATCATCTCTGTGGTGACAGCAATGGTGCACATGCAGTCATACCAGGTTCTGGATGCAAGACGGCAGTGGCCTGCTGGCAGCTGGACACGTGTCCAGACACAGGTAAGTCTCTGTGTGCATGGGATGTAGTGTAACATGTACTAGTGTTCCAAATTCTGTCACGCACTATTCCCGTCCAGTGGATGGGAAGCCAAGTGCAAAAGCAGCCCCAGATACATGCATCATACCAGTACAGCAGCAGATACTTGTTTTGCACTGTGGCCCAGCTATTTGGGCAACAAGTGATTATTCCAGAGGAGTTGGAGGTGGCCAAACTCTCCAAAGCATGTAAGATCTACCCCACTATCTCAACAGAACACTGGAAGCCATCTTTCCAAATTCTCCTGCCAAGCCCATTATCTTTTCCTTTGCTCAGCCCCAGGATAGCAAACCTCTTTGTGTCCTTGATTAAACTGTGTGCTCAGGTCCTGTTGGTAGGCTTCCTTGTGGCTAGTTGCCCAGTATGAGAACAGGAACCTGGACTAGATGGACTCTGGGCCCAATCCAGTAGGACATTTCTTATGCCCTTATGTTCCTATGTTCATTGCTGGAGCTTGAAACAAAAATTCCCATGTAGGCCCTCTGGTTAGTTTGACGGAGTCATAAAAAATTGCCGTATTTCTCTGATGAATGACTGTATTTGCATTGTTTTTTTTTTCCCTCCCATTTGTTGTAAACTGACTTTAGCAAAATTTTCTTTTGGAAAGGCGGTATATAAATAAAAATGGAATGAAATGGAATGACAAGTGTGAAATTGGTGCCTACCTCAAGGATCATGATCAGCTTCTGATTGGTTCCTGTCAGGTAACCCAGCAACCACTCTGTCTGCACAGAACTGCCAGCACTTCTCAACATGAAAATTGTACCAAGGGGGTGCCAATGGAAGAATGTTTTAAAACAGTCCTCTAAGGACCCCTACCCCGAGCAGTGAGCACAGCCCAGTGTCATTTCACAGAGATCTGGAAACAGAAACCCTGACCTGCAACTTTGGATGTTGTTAGACTTTAATTCCTGTACTCTATAGTAAGGAAGGGATGGGTCCACAGAGGAGTGGATGCCCCCTGGTGCATGATCCTGTCCACTGCTCCAATTTTGGCTTGGAGTGAGCAGTCTGTCCCAAGACTGGTCTCTGCACCACACACCATGATATTTGTGCATTCTCTGGGACAACACATTAAGCCATTGCTGAGAAACCTTCAGAGATGGAGAACCCACAGCCTCCGTAGATAGACTACTTTATTGTTTATTCATGGGGTAAGTTCTTGGCAGCACTGGTGACTGCACAGCGGTTTAAAAAAGGCCCTATGTGTGTCCCTGTAGGCTCTAACCATTCTTCTCTAAGTCAGCCCCACAGGAAAAGGCACCTGCACCCTTTGCTATATGCAGTTATTTTCAGAGAAAGTAGCTCCTGATTAGCTGAAAGCAAGTGAAGAGAGAACTGTGTTTTGCAGCCGGTTTAAGTCAAGCTGGGTGCTCTTTGCACAGAATGGGCCTTAGAACAGCAGAGCCAACACTTTGCTCAATGTCATCACCTCCCAGGTGTTGCTGGACTGCAGCTGTAATCAAATCCCCATCTAATGCTTTGGCTCAGTAAATAATATGGGTTTGCTTTCTACATTTCGACTTAATAAAATATCCATTTGGACTTTTTAAAAAAAGACAGAGGACAGAGAGATCAGGCAATATTCTGTTTGCCTAGAAGGGATTCCATGCTTAAGTGTTTTCAGCCTGATAAAGAGATTCTAGCCAAAGAAAGCTTATGCCACAATAATTGTTGGAACTTCTACAGGACTCTTTATGGTGCATTTAGTACCATTTATGATTTGAAACATGGAATGTGACAAAAGCAAAGGGTATCATGTTACAGCCTTTTCTAGTTCTTGATACCATTGCCAATGCAGATCTGAAAGAAAGCTACCTAATTCCCGGATAAATCACATCACTCCACATACTGTATTTTCACAGATGGCGCAATAACTACATTATAACCTATTTTTTGTCATTTACATCTAGGAGAAACTATCTCACTTAGTCATTAATTCCATATTATCTAAAATGGGATCAGTTTGAGACAGTCAGTGAGAGCTGAAAAATCAGAATATGTTTTCTACTATCAGTTGGCAGGTTGTTGTGTATCAATTTGAAACAGCTGGTCCAAGTGAGTTAAACTGACTTTAATATCCGGGATATATCACCAAGGGGATCACTTATTAAATAAGAGAAGTTATCTTAGATTTCAATTGTAAGTTATTATTTAAGATTGTTTTGTCTTGACAACAAATTGTAGCTTTTGACTTTTAGGTTTTTATCTTGCATTTAATATTGGAGCAGTTTATTAGAATCATAAATATTAAGATATAAGAGTTTTTTGTTTCAGAATTTCAACAGAGACTCACTGGAAACCAATATTTCCAGTTCCTGCCCTTGCTGCATCTTTTTGATGACAGTGAAAACATAATATACTTTCTTTTGTGTACAAGTTTCCATAGATTACTTTACCTAAATCTCTCTCTTCTTACTATATATATTTTTAAATAATGTTAGTGTAATTATTATGTATCATTTTCATACAGGAATATAAATTTCCTTTGTGTACATAGACACTCATCTCAAGACCATATTATGGTTTCTATCAAATTCTTATTTATGGCTTCAACAGTACTTTTGAATTAGCATTAATATGTCTAAGACTCAGCTTATTATTTTGGTTTATCCTCCAGTGTATATATACCATTGCCTTCTCCACTTAATGCATCACATTAAATAGGCTGTGAGTTGGAAAACCTCATAATTCAATGAACTAGGAAGTCTTTAGCAACCATTCTTAGGAGTTCTTGAATGAACAGACCTAATAAATACCAACCTTATGGGCTAGCAGACCCATGTGGCCTAGAATTAGATCCAACTACAAGGGGACATGAGTTTTAAAGGATATATTTTGTGTGCCCCCCCCCCCAAAGAATCACCTAAATATTTCTGTGAAGAAGTATGCACACCTTACTCTTTTGGAAGAGTTAAAAACCCATCCATCCAACAGGGAGCAGAGTTGTCTGTCATGAAGACGCGTCTTTGGAATAAAGAGCCTTCAGTGATTAGAGGGACCATGAAGGCTGATCCAACAGATGGTCAAGGATCCCATGAAGGTGGCACCATCTTGCCTCTCAGTGGATTCCCACTTATTTTCTGGAGGGCTAGAATGTGGCTAAAACTATGCTACGTAGCCAAGATTCCTCCTTTTGGTTGTTATCTGTCTGAACCAGCCAGAAGAAGAAATGAGGAGGTAAAGATGAGCCAAATATTGTTATTTCTGCTCTCATCTTTCACCCATCCTTTTCAGCCCTCAGAGGGCATTTCTGTTGCTGCATTGTAAGGGGACATAGAAGACCTTTTTATGTGATTTAGTAAAACAAGTTCTTACAGTGGTCCTCTTTCATGAGCAAGAACTTGCACAAGGTAATAAGTAAAAACATGGCCAAGAAATTGTCTACAGTTTGTTGCAATTCTGGGCATGTCTACTCAACCCATCTTTGGGCAAGTAAATATGTGATTGTAGACTCAGGAGCAGACTTTCAGATACCAAAAGGCCATGTCAAATTGATTCACAATGTAATGTAATCTCTATATATTGATACTGGTGATGCTGCTATTGCCAAACAAGACATAAAGGCAGGATCACTCCTGTTCACAGTGCTTCAAACCTCAATGTTTTGTGAGGCCTCTTATGTCCTCCATGGTAACTGCTGGCATCCAGTAGCCAGAGTGCCGTAAAGCCTTTTAAAAGTCTTCACGGTCTCCCCCTGGAGGCGCATCAGGCCTCTTCTCTGTTTGTATTTAGGAAGGTGGTGAAGGTGCACCTTTGGTTAAATGCTGCTTACATTTCCCACACTGCAAACACTACTGTTATGTTTTTGCATCACTTTTATCATGTTGGATTTTTAAATGTTGTACTTGTTATTATTGTTCTGATATAGTTTTGATATGTTCGATTTTAAAGGTTGTTAGCCGCCCGGAGACACTCGGGCACAGGGTGGGATATAAATATAAATAAATAAATAAAATTTCATGCTAAGGTACCTTGATGCTGAGATTTTCCGTCATTACCTGCAAGTAATCCCACCACCAAACTGTGATATCAGTCTTAGTACATGGTATAGACACAGCCAAAGTGAGTCCCATAAATTTAGGAATTGACTGTGTTTCATTTCATGCATTCTGTCTTATGGGTAGCTATACATGTGTACTCACACTCCATTTTGTACATTATTTCCAAACTTGAACAAAATAGATTCTCTAGTAGGGATGGGCAAGGACTTTTTTCCTGGTCCAATTCGATTTGAACCAAACACTCCTTTGCTCAGACTGAATTTTATTTTATTTTTTAAATTTGAACAAGCATGGTGTTTGGTTCCACCCAAGCACCTTTGATTATCCTGGAACTTGGATCAAACAGCATGTGCATGTGCAGTTTGAATTTGCACTCTGTTTTCAAACACCATGGTGCATGATTCAAACTCTAATCTTTTGAACATCTCCAATTTCATTCAAACTAGTTCCAACCCAAACTAGTTCAGCACACTTCTGTTCTCTAGATTTCATTTTCTACAAAGTTAAAAGAAGTTGCAAGAAAGTGTAAGTGGTAGGGACGTGCACGTTTCTTTTGCCTGTTCACATTGAAGCAAATGGGATGGAAAATCACATTTGTGCAAATTGAGCTACTCTGAATGTGCTAGAATTTGGATTCGCTTCAAATGTTCATTGATCTCTGCCACCATCAGTTGTGTCTCCGAATCCAATCCAAATCCACTCTGGAGGTGTCTGGGCAGCCACTTTAAATGTAATGGAGCTTCAAATGAAGTCACAAGAGCTTTTCCTATGCGTAATGGAGCTTCAAATGAAGTCACAAGAGCTTTTCAGTATTTGAAAACAGCTGATATTTGATTTGAATGTGAAGTTTCAAACATTAGCGACTGGACAAATTAACAAACTTAATAAATAACAGGGCAGTAGATAAGTACATAAAAGTCTGGAGACCCTTTAACAATTTTCTACAAGAAGCAGGAATAGCACCTGCTGGATTTGACTGGTGTTATATTCAAAAGGACAGCCGAAAGAAGAAAAACTACTGACGAGGAGTACTAAAGAGGTGATACTCAAGGAAGATTCAGAAGAAAGGAGGAGTTCCAGCTTGGGTGAAGTGAAAGCAGGAGCTTTTCTCAGAGCACACGGCGAGAGATAGAAACAGGAAGTTTTTCTCAGAGCACACGGCGTGAGATAGAAACAGGAAGTTTTTCTTAGAGCACACGGCGAGAGATAGAAACAGGAAGTTTTTCTCAGAGCACACGGCGTGAGATAGAAACAGGAAGTTTTTCTTAGAGCACACGGCGATAGATAGAAACAGGAAGTTTTTCTCAGAGCACACGGCGTGAGATAGAAACAGGAAGTTTTTCTTAGAGCACACGGCGATAGATAGAAACAGGAAGTTTTTCTCAGAGCACACGGCGTGAGATAGAAACAGGAAGTTTTTCTTAGAGCACACGGCGAGAGATAGAAACAGGAAGTTTTTCTTAGAGCACACGGCGTGAGGTAGAAGCTTTCTCAGACCAATCAGAGCAGCGGACCAATAGGAATTAGCCACACCCTCAGGGAGGAGGAGTTACTCTGCTCAGCAGGGCTTAAATAGAAACAAAACAAAACAAAACAAAAAAAACCAAACACACACACACACACACAAAGGTACAGTGGGATAAAAAAAAAAATCATTCATACCTTAGCACCACATCTTTAAAATCCTTACCCTAAAAGCAATATGGAAGGCGAGAACACCTGTATTGTCACGTGCAATGTATGCGGCATGTTTATGACCCTACCACAACAGATGCCACATTTTACCTGCCACAAATGCAAGCTTGTGGCTCTCCTGGAGGAAAGGGTTAAAAGTCTAGAAGAGAGAGTCAAGACACTGAAGCAGATTAGAGAAGAACAGAACTTCCTCGACAGCATGGAGGAAACACTTCAAAATGAAGGGATAGAAGAACATCGTTCTGTAGTTGCAGAAACTGAGTTATGGAAGCATGTGACCCAAAGGAGCAGGAAGAACAGGAGACATTCGGAACCCTTGCAATTAAACAACCAGTTCCAGATACTCAGTCAGGAGAACAACGCATCTGAAGAGTCGATGACAAGGTCCACAAATATTACTTCAATAGGCACTGAGAAATCTCTGGAATGGAGAGGAAGAAATGGTAATGCAAAGAAAAAGAGGAGAGTAGTGGTCATGGGAGATTCACTTTTAAGAGGAACAGAGGCAACTATCTGCAGACCTGACAGAAACTCACGAGAGGTGTGCTGTCTCCCAGGGGCCCGGATCAAAGATGTAACTGATAGCATATCGAGGCTATTCATACCTACAGACTACTACCCATTATTACTCATACATGTGGGCACAAATGATACGGCAAAAAAGCACTTTGAAAACATCTACAGAGACTTTGAAGACCTTGGCAGAAAAGTAAAGGAACTGGGAGCACAAGTAGTCTTTTCATCTATCCTTCTGGTGGATGGTCACGATAAAAGTAGAAGGGATAATAATAATAATAATAATAATATTTATTTATATACCGCCCTGTGGCGAACCAATCCGGGCGGTTGACAACAATAAATATAAAAACATCATATAAGAATAAAACATTATGGTCCCTCCCCCCCCTTAAAAAGTATTAAACAATATGACAAATTAAAATACAGTATCAAAAATATAAGACAAAATATAAAACATAATTAAATGGGCCAACAGCCCTAATATCCCTCCGGAGCTCCTCAACCAACATTTATTATGGGTCCACGAGGGGAATGAGGGGGTCAGGAAGCCCGAGCTGGGATGGTTTATCTAGGGAAAATTAATCTGGAAAGGCCTGCCGGAAGAGAGCCGTCTTGACAGCTTTTTTAAAGCTGTCAAGTGATGTCAACTGACGGATCTCATCCGGCAGGTCGTTCCAGAGTTTGGGGGCGACAGCAGAGAATGCCCTCTGGGAGGTCGCTGCAAGCCTGGATTTTACAGGCTGCAGTAAATTCCTCCCAGAGGAGCGGAGAGCGCGGGGAGGATTGTATGGGAGAAGGCGGTCCCTGAGATAGCTTGGACCCAAGCCATTTAGGGCTTTAAAGGTAATAACCAACACCTTGTACCGGGACCGGAAGCTAATAGGCAGCCAGTGTAAGGACCTAAGAACCGGAGTAATGTGGTCCCTCCTAGATGTACCAGAAACAAGCCTGGCTGCCATATTTTGTACCAGCTGAAGCTTCCGAACCAAGTACAGGGGTAGCCCCAGGTAGAGCGCATTACAGAAGTCCAGGCGTGAGGTTACCAGTGCGTGCACAACAGTTTCGAGGTCCTTTACTTCCAGGAAAGGGCGCAGTTGGCGTATCAGCCGAAGCTGATAGCAGGCGCTCCTGACCGTCGCATTTACCTGATTTATCATCAGGAGCGACGAGTCAAGGAGTACCCCCAGACTGCGAACACAGTCACTGGAGGAGAGCATGACCCCATCCAGGACTGGAAGTTGCAACCCAATTCTTGGTTTCGGGGCCGCTACTGTGAGCACCTCCGTCTTGTCTGGATAGGATAGGATTCTTGAGGTGAACAAGTGGCTACGTCGGTGGTGCCGGCAGCAAGGATTTGGATTTCTGAACCATGGAGAAAACTACCTATATGACGGACTCCTTGCAAGAGATGGGTTGCACCTTACAGGGACAGGAAAGAATGTATTCGGGAAGCGCCTTGCTTCGGTTATTAGGAGAGCTTTAAACTAAAACAAAAGGGGAAGGGTAACAAAAAGTCAAGCAAAAATACTCAGTCAATCAAACCAGGCGATATTCTTACTCCCAGAAATAGTACCAATGAACAAACGCATAAATTTTGTAAGGAAAACAGAGGAGGCAAGCTCGCAATAGATAGCAATTACAAACTAAAATGCCTCTACACCAATGCCCAAAGCATGAGAAATAAAAAAGGGGAGCTGGAGATCCTGACCCAGGTAGATAAATATGATGTCATAGGTATTACAGAAACCTGGTGGGATAACACACATGAATGGAACACAAACATCGAAGGCTACAACTTGTTTCTGCGAAACAGACTTAACAAAAGAGGAGGGGGTGTTGCGCTGTATGTTAAAAAAGAAATTGTCTCCTCAGAGGTTCAAGTTTCAGAGAGTGGAAGCTCAGTAGAATCGGTATGGGTAAGAATTCAAGGAGAGAGCAACAGAAAGGATACCATTGTAGGAGTCTATTACAGGCCCCCTGGACAAACAGAAGATATGGATGACCTCTTCCTAGACCAGATGGCTAAACTTTCACGAAAGCATGACATAGTGATTATGGGAGACTTTAACTACCCAGACATTTGTTGGGAATCTCGCTCAGGAAAAAGTCACAAGTCTAATAAGTTCTTATCCTCTCTCGCTGACAATTTCATGTACCAAAAGGTGGTGGAGGAAACAAGAGGATTGGCTATCCTTGATCTAATTCTTACCAACAGAGAGGAAATGGTGGAGGATATCAGAGTTTCTGGGGCATTAGGAGGCAGCGATCATGTTATCCTTGAATTCTGGATAATAAGGGAAGGAAAGCATGAGAGGACTCAGACTTCAAAGTTGGACTTCAGAAGGGCGGATTTTGATGGACTCCGGAGGAGGTTAGGAGGGATCAAATGGTTAAATGTACTAAAGGATAGAAATGTCCAAGAAGGATGGGATATTTTGAGAAATGCAATATTAGAAGCGCAATCATTAACAATTCCTCAAAGAAGGAAGAATGGAAAACATCTAAAGAGACCAGGGTGGATAAACCTAGAACTTAAAAACTTGATAAAAAAGAAAAAAGAAATGTTTAAGAAATGGAAGGAGGGATACATATCTAAGGAGGAATATAATGAAATCAGTACAATCTGCAGGGCAAGTATCAGAAAAGCTAAAGCTAAAAATGAACTGAGGCTTGCAAGAGAGACTAAAAACAATAAAAAAGGGTTTTGGGGATATGTCAACAGCAAAAGAAAAGTCAAAGAGGTTTTGGGAAGTCTGCAGGGAGAGAATGGAGAAGTGATCGAAAGTGATCTTGAGAAGGCAGAGATTCTGAACTCCTATTTTGCATCTGTTTTTTTCCAAGAGGGATAATGTACATGCAACAGTCCTTCAATGTACTGATGAAGGACTAGGAGAATCAAGACACAAAATCAACACTGAGAGAGTAAGGGAACGCTTAGCTAACTTAAACGAATTTAAGTCCCCGGGTCCAGATGGATTACATCCTAGGGTACTGAAGGAATTAGCAGAGGTAATTGCTGAACCACTTGCTGTAATCTTTGAGAAGTCATGGAGAACAGGAGAAGTCCCAGACGATTGGAGAAGGGCAAACGTTGTTCCTATCTTCAAAAAAGGGAAGAAGGTAGACCCAGGGAACTACAGGCCTGTTAGCCTGACTTCAATACCAGGAAAGATTCTCGAACAAATTATTAAACAACACATATGTCAGCATTTGGATAGGAATTCAATAATTAACAGTAGTCAACATGGGTTTGTATCAAACAAGTCGTGTCAGACTAACTTGATTTCATTTTATGACAAAATCACTGAATGGGTTGATCAAGGAAATGCAGTAGACATAGTATTTCTTGATTTCAGCAAAGCATTTGACAAAGTATCTCATGCGATCCTCATTGAAAAATTGATCAAATATGGGTTTGACAAGGCAACTATAAGGTGGGTTCAAAACTGGCTTAGTAATCGTACTCAAAGAGTGGCTTTAAATGGCTGCACATCCAAATGGAAGGAAGTGTCAAGTGGAGTACCACAAGGTTCTGTCCTGGGCCCAGTTATGTTTAATGTTTTTATAAACGATCTGGACGAGGGAGTTGAAGGGAAACTGATCAAATTTGCTGATGACACAAAGCTAGGGGGGATTGCAAACACCAGAGAAGAGAGAGAGAGGATTCAAAAAGATTTAGAGAAACTCGAACAATGGGCTGCAACTAATAAAATGGTATTTAACAAAGAAAAATGCAAGGTTCTGCACCTGGGCAAGAAAAATGAAAAAAGCACATATACAATGGGAGGAATTCGGCTGAGCAGCAGCACATGTGAAAAAGACTTGGGTGTCCTGGTAGATCATCAACTGAACATGAGTCAACAGTGCGAGGCAGCTGCAAAAAAGGCAAACGCAATCCTGGGGTGTATTAGGAGAAGCATAGAGTCCAGATCACGTGAAGTTATTATCCCCCTCTACTCTACCTTGGTCAGACCTCATCTGGAGTACTGTGTCCAGTTCTGGTCACCCCAGTTTAAAAAAGACACTGACAAGCTGGAGCAGGTTCAAAGGAGAGCTACCAAGATGGTGAACGGTCTGCAAACCATGTCCTATGCGGAACGGCTTAAGGAACTAGGAATGTTTAGTCTAACAAAAAGAAGACTGAGAGGAGACAGGATAGCTGTCTACAAATACCTCAAGGGTTGTCACAAGGCAGAGGGATCAGCCCTGTTCTCACTCTCTCAAGGAAGGACTAGAAACAATGGGGTGAAACTGCAGGGGAAAAGATTTAGTTTAGATGTTAGGAAAAAATTTCTAACAGTAAGAGTGATCAACCAGTGGAACAGGCTGCCACGGGAGGTGGTTGGTTCCCTTTCGATGGAGGTCTTCAAGCAGAGACTGGACAGCCATCTGTCTGAGATGGTTTAGGAGATCCTGCCTTGAGCAGGGGGTTGGACTCGATGACCCAGGAGGTCCCCTCCAACTCTACCATTCTATGATTCTATGATTCTATGATTTATAGTTAACACCTGAATAATGTAATATAAATGTATGTGAGATTACATATCAAGAGTTTGATTTTTTAAGGTTGAGTTATAAAATAATAAAAAATTAACTCCACAAATTGAGATGGTGATGAACATTTTTCACTCATCCCTAGTAAGGGGGAGACCTAGGTGGCACCCGCATATATAGCTAAAGACGCCCTTACTAACAAAGAAAGCACATGATTAGTTCCTGCAGGATGTGGCATTTGCTTTCAGCTTGGATGGGTTTTGGATCAGTTCATGGAAGTGAAGGCTATCAGTTAGTTCTGAGGGCAGAAGGAGGTATTATGTGCTCATGTCTTGCTGGTGGGCTTCTTTGTGCAGCAGGCTGGCCTCTGCAAAAACAGTCTGCTGGACTAGATGGGCCATGAATCCAATCCAATGGGGGCATTTCTTATGTTCTTACATGATATAGTACAAAGGCGGGAATCATTCTGCACAAACACCACACATTTTCTCAGTGTTCCTCTACAAACATAAGTGGGATCTTTCATCATGACCTGCTCTAGGGGAGTGGAAATGGCTCCAAAAGTCATCCATTTTGGGTCCTCCAATAATAATAATTAACAACAACAACAATAAATAATAATAATAATAATAATAATAATAATAATAATAATAATAATAATAATAATAATAATAATAATAATAATAATAATAATAATAATAATAATAATAATAATAATAATAATAATAAATAAAATAAAAATAAATAAATAAATAAATAAAATAAAAATAAAGAAAGAAGAAGAAAGCTCCTTTAAGAGAGCTCAAAGTGGCCGACAAGGATTCCCATTCTTCTTCCCACCACAGACATCCTTTGAGCTAGGTGGGGCTGACAGAGCTCTGGATGGTACCTTAGTCCAGGAGTCCTGAACGTTTTTTGCACAAGGGACCAGCTTCCTTTTCCATGGTGGGGCGGGGGCAGGAGGAGTGGCATGGCAAGGCAGCTTGTTGCGTTGGCGGCGCGGAGCGGCAAAAAAAACCCTACGGCCCGGACCGGTGGTTGGGGACCCTGCTTAGTCAGTGTGAGGGAAGGCTTGATCGGAAGCTTTGTGACTTACCCTATACCTAACCCTTTTGCAAAGTGTAAAACTTAAAAGATTGTGCCACTTATATACCAGAAAGATAAATGACTTTTTTTTAATTTAGTAAAAAATAAGAAAAGACAATTCATTTAACAACAGTAGTAAAGTAAAGAAGGGAGTCCTGGCTTACTTCATTTTCCTTTCATTATCAAGCTACAGATGATAAAGTTGCTACAGACATAAAGCAGAGGGGAAGAAAATAAGGTTTTCTCCCTCGGTCTGTTTGGAAGAGGGAGGAATGTACTGCAAATGCAAAATGCAGCACAATACAAAACAAAAGTTGCAAATTACTTTTTTAAAATGGTATGCATTTTTCAATTGTATAACAATATAGTCTGTGCATTGTCTTGCACAAACAGATATATACTGGTACTCAATAATAGTCATTTGCTTTGTTGCTCCTCTGTTCTATAATGAACTTCAAGTACTGCTTGGGGTCTGTTTTCAAAGCCATTTGGACTGTAGATCAACTATGTGCTCATACTTTGGTGTGCAGTTCATGCTATTTTGCCAAGATGAATTAAATAAATTTATTTTCCATACAGACATCTCCTACACATTCTTTTAAAACATATCTCTATCCACCTTCACTCCATATTACTCTGAGACCGCTGGACTTGCTTGTGTGTGTGTATGTCTTTTTAAACCAGGACATCCCTACCACTGGATTTCCGATTACCACATGTTGTAAATCGCACCTGCTGCAAATTCCATCATTCCTTTGACTGGTCTTTGAACTCATCTTAACTAATTCCTTCCACTAAGAAGTTTAGAGGAGGAAGCCTGGAAACTGCTTCTTTGATCTTAAATAGTATCACTGTTGATTTTCTTAAGGGTGAATTGACAAACAGCTTCAGACCAGTGTATATCTTTTAAAATATACTCTCAAAATATATCCAATAAACAACTTTTTAACCAGTGTCTGAATACTAAGAATTGCTTACACTTAAATTCGACAGTTCATTTGGAAAGGAAATGGAATTAGGTATGAAAATGACATGGATCGCATAGCGTAGTGACTGTGGAAAAACTGAATGACTATTTAAGCTGAAGCATATTTTTAGGGGTCTGTGATACTCAGATATCTGTCCATGTTAATTCATGTCTGGAAGGATTTTTATGTGATTATTCAAATGGATATGCACAAAGGCAGATGGGCATATTTTGCAGACTTACACATAATTCAAATGTATGCCTCTGGCATTTAGGTATGTGTATTAATATGTGTATATACCAAAACTTTCAAATGAGCAGTTAGAGGATTTGAATTCCTCCGTTACAGCACACACACACTGTAACGTCTGCCACCAGATGTAAAGGCTGCCACCAGTTGTAATGGCCGGTTTTTATAACGCTTCAGTTTAAGTTACTTTACTGTTTTGGGTAACGTGTATTTATATCCTAGAATAATGATTCAAAGTCAGAACTTCCCTTTACGGATGGGTCTCTTCCCTTTGCTCTTAAGTCTTGATATTAATGTACCAAAACAGCTAGACTCACTGTCTGAGCTCCTCCCCCAACTCTGCCTAACCAGCAGTGGGTTACAGTATCTGTTTGTTTAGAACTCCAGACTAACTTGGCTCACTTTGAAAACAGACTACTCAGTTGAAGCCTCTTTAAAATAACAAGAAAACAAGTTTATTGTGTACAGCTTAAGTTGTTCAGCAATATCTTCTTTGTATTACACTTTGTACTTCAGTTCATCAAACTGTATAGTTCCCTTGCTTTCCCCTCAAGCACAAGGACTCTCAAAGTTATTCAGATTAATGCCAGCAGCATACGTAACGAGTAACCATTTCAATTCTTTTACTTTCTAAACTCAGTATTTTCACTAATGACTCAGGACTCTATTCCCCAGCTTCCCTCAGGACAGCTTAGAGCCCGTTTCCACCTTCTCTGGTCAGTTAACCCCAGGCAGAGAACGCTAACAACTCCCTCAGGCTCCCTTAAATATGGGCCTGGCTGGCTAGCTGCACTCTGATTGGTTGATGTTCCTCCAGGATCCTATTCCACCCTCTCTCCTGGAGAGCTGGAATAGCCCCTCCCTTAAACTACTTACCGTTACTAAAAAAAACACACTTTGGTGACACTTTTAACAGTATGGACAACGCGTTCTCATAACACTTTGTATTTTTGCCAAAATAACTTAATTTTAGGGTGAGGGGACCTCGCAGGCACCACACACACATACACCCTAACAGAGAATATAGGTCTTTTCACACTACAGCTAAGACATATACAGTATATTCTGGCATATAAGACTACTTTTTAACCCAGGAAAATCTTCTCAAAAGTCTTGTGTCGTCTTATACTCTGCATGTCGTCTTCTTATACGGTGAGTGTATCCCAAACTCTATATTTTAACTGGAAAAGTTGGGGGTCATCTTATACGCCCAGTCGTCTTATACGCCAGAATATACGGGTATATATTATTCAGTTGATTGGTCCAGAATAATGTGGGTTCCCTCCTGGGAAAAATATTGCCAATCCCATACATATACCACTTAATGTCTTCAAACCCTATCTGAGGAAATGGCTCCATGTTATTAAGTAAGAACTTAATAGTCCAGCAGTAAGATACTTTGGTGGTTGTTCTAAGTAGAAAGGGATATTTTAGCAAATTTCTGAAATCCTTCCTATCATATTAATGTATTTATCATTAGTCTGTATTATACATCTACAACAATTAATGGGAAGGCCCTTTCTCACCAAGAAATGTGACAATCCAAAAAGGGAACTATGGGCCTCTTTTCTGCCTGTCAGAGAAGTTTAAGGGAGGTCCTACCATCCTGCTAGTATACTCTGTCTACACAAGGCAGAGAATAGTCCCGACTAGGAAACTGAAAATGTGATGCCCGCTAGGACCCCTCAACCCCAAAATTATTTTGGTTAAAATACAAAGTGTGGCGAACACTGTATGTCCAGACATTCAAAAGTGTCACCAAGGTGTGTTGTTTAGTAATGGTAAGTAGTTTAAGGGAGGGGCTAGACAAGCTCTCCAGGAGGGAAATAGAATCCTGGCAGAGTCTCCACCAATCAGAGTGAAGCTACCCAGCCAGGCTAGTATTTAAGGGAGCCTGAGGGAGTTGTTAGTGTTCTCTGCCTGGGGTTAACTGACCAGAGAGGGTGGTTAACAGGAGGGAAACGGGCTCTAAGCTGTCCTGAGGGAAGCTGGGGAATAGAGTCCTGAGTCATTAGTGAATATACGGTGTTTAGAAAGTAAAAGAATTGAAATGGTTATTTGTTACTGATGCTGCTGGCATTAATCTGAATAGGATTGGAGTCCTTGGGCTGAGTGAGGAAGCTGGGACAGTTCAGTCAGAAGGGTGAATGGACCTGTGATTGACATAGTGAACTTACCTGTTTATTAATAAGAAAGCTGTACACAATAAACTTGCTTTCTTGTTATTTTAAAGAAGCTTCAACTGAGTACTCTGTTTTCAAAGTGAGCCAAGTTAGGCCGGAGCGCTAAACAGATACTGTAACCCACTGCTAGCGAGGAGGCAGAGTGGGGGAAGGGCTGTCTGCTGCAGCATCAAGAAGGAGGCAACATTATTATCAAACCTAATAGCAGAGAAAGGGAAATGAAAGGCGTGTCTCTTGGAGGGGAATAACAGAATGTTAATCTAAAAAGTAAATACACGCTACCACACTCCTAAAGACATATAAAATCGCTACCCGACTGAGAGGCGGCCTTTATAGAAAATAAACCCAGAATGCCACTTAGATCTGTTTAAATAGGTCTACTAGTGTACTGGTTAATGGTAAACTGGGCCAAAGAGGTGTGGGGACAGTATGTCTCTATGGTCTGATGTAGTACCAAAATGGGTCCTCCTGGGCTTCAAAGGCCAGTAACTTTTGTTCCTGGTCTTTGGAGGTTTCAGAGGCCAGCTTTGAGGCTCATGTGAGCTTTATATATGGATGATGTTGTTCCGGTGCAGAGCAATCCATCCCAGCTTTGAATAGATTGCTTGAGCTGAACTGCAGTAATATGGATCAGCAGAGATAAGTGTGGAAAGGTACTAAAACTTCATTTGCACATAATAAAAAGTGGATTAAAAACAGCGTAAATGTGCCCACATGTGACAGCTGGTATCCCACATTAAATGTACTATGGATGTACATTTTCTGGCTTTTAATATGGATTTGAAATGAAATGGGAACACTATTGTGTGGCAGCTACTATCTTTTATTTACTTTTGAGCCATTTTTAAAAAACTTCATACATACGTAGCCTAAATCATGAACCCCACTAGTGCTGCCCTTGTATTTATCTATTTTCAGTACAGTGCCAGGGCTGTTAGATCTTACTGAAAAAATCTGGCAGCTAAACGTGCACTAGAGGTGGAGTGCTCAAATGTCATTACTCCTAGGAACTAGCACAGAATCGTGGGAGTTGAGGTTCAGAAGGGTCACATTAAGTATCCATGCATTAGATCATCTTCACTTGACACAAGGTAGGTAGTTTTAAAAGTTCTGTGTGAACACATGAGAAATGAATGTGGTACTTATTCAAGACTTAGTGAAGTTTCCAAAAAGTATATGTGTGCTTTGTTCTTAAACAGATATGACTCCCAATATTCTTCTTTAAATTCAGTTTTCTAGCTAGCCACCCTGGTATATGGCAGGTAATGGGCTTTTCAGAACTGTGTGCCAAACAAATTCCATGAGTAACACTAGACTATCCAGATGTTATTTCTCATAGAAGGTATGCATGGAATTGGTCTGGCATAGCATTTATTCTGAATGTTCATAACTAGCTTTTATACACCGGTTTTGTATGGACTTCTATCTCCATAATCTGCATGCTGAACATTTGCATAAAGAGGCCCTACACCACACAAGGTACCAGTGTGGCCTGATTAAAATAAAATAACAAAAGTACACACAAGTTCAGGTCTGTGGATATGAGATATCTGGGAAAACCTTAAGTATTCTGTTTGATAATTTGGAAAACAGTTTCCACACACATTTCTTTTCTTCTGTTCTTTGTGTTCTATGTTAGTCTTTCGAATGATTGGTTTGTTTTTTAAAGGAACATTAAAAAAATTATGCCTCTGGGGTAGTGATGTGCCCAAATGGGGTTTCTGGCATTCAATTTGTAACAAACTGTTAGAAAATTCGTATTCGTTTGAATAGATCCCCTTCTAATGTGGTAGGATTCTATTTGATACAAATGTATTAGTACGATACGAATGCATACGGATCCTGTATACAGATCCTATACAAACACGTTATTATTGGATACTTACCCTATACAAACGCATATGTATCGAAACGTATCTGATACATATCCCCAGTTGAATGAATCTATGAAATATTTGGATGAATGTTCTGAAACACTGACGAATGTGAATGTGCGAATATCATAACATTCAGTTTGTGTACAAATGTCCAAATTTGTCAGAATTCATCCAAATATCGAATGTTATGAATATCTGTGCACATTCCTACTCTGGGGCATCAGCACAGTAGAGTTACATTTCAGCTTTTTCAAGGAACTGAGCTAGAATTCCATTCATTGTGGATCAAATCCCTGTTCAGAATGGTGGAACATAACTCTTCAGTAGCTGAATTGTCTTTCTGTCAATATCTTGCCAGTCTGGGATTGTTTTTCAACCCACCCAATGATCAAAAGTCAAGGACAGTCTAAAAATTAAATTATAAATAATTATCCTAATAATGATGAACTTCAGCCCAAATGCAGTGGAAACACCTGTCTTTATTCACATGAAAGGAACATCCAGGGGTCTCTAAATATGTCTCTACAATCACTTTTAAAGTTTAGAACAGGCCCCAAGTTCAAACATGCATGATTTCAAGTCTTTTCTTTCCCCTCCTAGATTATGTGCAGTTACAGATTTGTGTTATTTAGAAAAGGCGCACTTTGGATTGCTAATCAAACTGGTTCTACCATAAGGGTATGCAACTAATAGGAATGGTTTTTCACAATATTGTTTATTTATTAAAACTCCCATTGCTTACAGAGCAATGGGCATTAGAAATTAGTAACATCTAGAGGACCAGCTCTAATGTAGCAGATATTGTGTTTATGTTCACATTGGCATAGTCTGATGGCAGGCACGTAGTAGGTGGTTTAAGATATAGTTTAGCATCATGGAATTGTTCCCAAAGCAGGCAGATTGAAGGGATGTTGTACATAATACACACAACGCAGTGCAAGCATTATGGTTCCATCTGCACTACATGGGGGTGAACACTCTGGACTTCCTATGATCCTCCTATGGATGCAGAAGTGCAGACTTGTCTTTCGTTTCCTATCCACTCATCCCATCATGGACGCAGAGTCCAGGACAGTGGAACCAGTAGTATTGTCTACATGCTGATGATCAATTGTGGCTGCCATTGGGGCAGTGAGAATCCTGCCTTCATTCTATTCTAAAGCTTGTTTTTCCACACCTGGGGGTAGAGTAGCAGAGGGAGAGGTGACCGAATACAAATCTGCTTTGGCATCTTTCTCTCTCTCCCTCTCTCCCATGTATGCAGCACATCATGAGGATATGGCCTATCTGCATTTATTGGATAGTCTGACTTAACACAAATGTTTCCTCATACCATGCAAAGCTTTCAGACTTTGGACTTGTATGCTGTTTGAACAAGAGTGGGCCTTTTTCTTTAAAAATAAAAAGCAACAAGCTTCATGCAGACTGAATAATTATTCAGACCAGAATGGCTAGAATTTTAAGTTGAAGGGGGGCAGAGAGAAAGAAAGAGAGGAAGGTGAAAATGAGGTCAAAATATAGGGATGGGTGACTTCTTGTGAGTTGTCTGTCACCTAACTGGAAAAAAAAATAAAAGAATTATTATACTCTGTGGAAATCAAAGCAAAATGATACATTCCTTCCTTCAGTATTGTTGTGTGGTAAAAAGGATGTTGTAGGGAGCTTGACAGAGAGCCAGAAATAAGTTTCTCTTACCCTGAGAGACAAGACAGATATATATGAGGAGGAGGTTCAGGAGCTTTGTAACTTTCTGAAATGGAGCCAAGTATTGTTGGAGGAAACCTGGGAAGGCCAGAGAAACTCCAGACATTTCACTGCTTTGCCTTCTTGTCAGATTCTGTGTGTTCATGGTCATGAGTTAAAATTTCAGAGCATAAAGGATACAGTTTGACAACGTTCCATGACTGACTCTGTGAAATGGCGGAAAAGGAGCAGCCTATACTTTACAGGCAAGAAGTAACAAGCTTTTTCTCAGTTTCATGATGGAGATGATGTTGTTGTTCGGTACCATTGAGACCAGGCCAACTCGTGGTGACTAATGCATGCCCCCATGCAATTCTTGAGGCAGATGCAGAAGCAGTTCATTGTTGTCTTCTTCTGATGAGATGCTGGCAATCAAAGTTGGAACCCTCTCCTTTCCAAATGGCGCTACTGAGCTAAATTCAGTCCCTCACAAGGGGTAGGAAATCCATTTTTAAAAATTTTTTTTACTCTTACCTGATAATTGAATGCACTCGGTAATTATAATGAAGGTCATCTTGACTTTCTGCTGGAAAATAATCATTGGAAAATTGCTGCAATATGAACACAGGAAAATTTGCAATCATGCACTGAATTATAATCAACTCAACCCAGTGTAAACGTTAATGGGAAAGAAAAGGTAGGAGCAGGCTTGTGAATGGGCTAATTGTAATGACAATAGTAATATAATGACTCATAAAAGTGAGCAACAGGGGGTGGGAGGAAAGGGGAAGTGGCAGAAGCCAACTGGCTTCACATAGTCACTTTAGACTTGGAAGTGTTGTGATTGTCACACACCAGGTCTCCATGGGTGTCTATTGCTCTTTATGAAGCTTTGATCCTCTTCTTGGAGCTTCTCTTCAGAACAAGAGCTCTAAAACAAGATCTCAAAGCAAACTTTTTCAGCCAACTTCAGTACATGTATTGGGGTCTTTTTCCACTGGCAGTCAATACCCATTTTAGCACCCATTAAGGACCCATTTGGCTGAGAGCTGGATGACCCCATTTCCACTACGGACCCCATTAGGGACACATCTGTTTCCACCACAGCTAAGGAAATCCAGATCATATAGGACCTATAATCCGGATTTCATGTAGAACCCATTAAAGGGGCCTACAATAGGGGCTTCAGCCACAAAATCTGGATTATAGAGAGCCTGTTTCCACTGCAATTGGGCAATGGGGTATAGAGGAGACTTGGGGGGGGCACCCATGGGGGGGTGCCCCAAAATCAAAACTCATTCTGAAGTCATTCTGAAGTCATTCTGAAGTTGCCTTTGGAGATTAGCAAAGACTCCAAAGTCACTCCAAAGTCCCCCTGAAGTCATTCCAGTCATTCTGAAGTTACCTTTGGAGATTAGCAAAGGCTCCGAAGGGATTTTTCTTCACAGCCTGTGCTAATCTCCAAGGGCAACTTTGGAATGACTTTGGAGGGACTTCGGAGCCTTTGCTAATCTCCAAAGGCAACTTTGAAGATTGCACCCCCTGTCCCCCAAAACACCTGGGGTGACAGGCAGACCCCTTGTGGGTAGATCTGGATTTGCAAATGGGTGCTCTGGTGTTTCCACAGCAGGCAGGCTAGCACCTATTGCTATTGGTTGCTAGACCACCCATGGAAACACATTGGGTACTTCCCTTAATCCATATCTACTAGATCCAGATTAAGGGAAGTACCCATTCCTTAGATCCAGATCTTTCTAGATCTGGATTAATGAAGCATGGTGGATAAACACCCTTAGATTATCTAACCAGGATAACTGCAGTAAGGCCAGTCTATCTTGGACCTATCACAGTTGAGATCATACCACCTTTGGTGTCATCACTGTTAAAGCAAGAGGGTGGTTAAACGTAAATAAACGTGGTCTCATTATTCCAGTTTGGATAAGTAATCTGATAGGTATGTGCATAAAGTATGGATTCCAGTAGAGATCTATAAAAATCTACAGTCGATACCATTGGCCATTCAGCCTTTAAACTTAGTGATTCTGTTTTAAACAAACAAACAAACAAATGAACCCATGGATATAATGGAATTCTGCTGCCTGATAGGAGGAGTTAAGAACCAGCAGGTCTGGTTCTTGTGATGCCACCAGCAAATAGAAGCTCAGAGAGATCTAACCAGCTTGATATAGGTAGTGCTAGAATTGTATAGCCTATGGATCAAAATTAAATTCCTGCTTGATTAAGTTATTATTACCTTGTCCTCCTATCCCAAGCACACCAAAGAAATAATAAAGGATTCTTAACAGCAACAGAACCCCACAACCATCCCTGAATTCCCCTCCCACAATGCCTGATCAGAGTGGGATACTCCAGGTCAGAACAGGCAACCCAGCTCATACTGGGATGGATTTGTTTTGGGCCAGGATGGGCTATCTGTAATGGCCTTTCCTGTCTCATCCCCAGCGATGAGTTCTGAAAGATGGTCCCAGCCTTTGAAGCTGTTGCAGAACCTCTGAAGGCCAAGAATGGAAAGCTCACAAGTGGGCCCTTTTGTTGGTATACCCACTTTCACCAGCATTTCCTGTGGCCACAATGGGTCCCCTGTAACAGAGGGCTGTTAGATCTCATTGTCTATTGCAGACAATGGGTGCTAGGAGAGGGCAGCACTTCTGCTATTCCAAACAAGGCCTCTGGATGCCTTCCTAGCACAGGCTAATGGTAAGAGTGTAAAGGGCCAAAACCACTATTTTTTTTTGGGGGGGGGGAGAGAGATCCTGAACTTTCCAAAGGATTTCATTTATTTTTGTTCTGCAAATATAAGGACAGCAGTTTTCCTAAAAGCATGCTTCCTCCATATTTACAGCCATCTGCCATTTCGTCTCTGAATTCCCTAATTTCACATGTTCATATTTACTGCTTTTATAGAATATTGGGTGTGTGTGTCATATCATACAGGAAGAACAGGTTGTCCCAAATACCTCTTCTCTCATTTCTTGGGGGTATTGACCCTTGTCACATCCTATTGTACTTTTCTCTGTAAAAAATGCCATCCTTCTTTGACCTTCCTGACCCCTGTGCTCTTGAGGCCATCCTGTTACAGGGCCATTCCAGTGTCCCTTTACATCTAATCTATAATCCTCCAGTCAGTTACTGAATCCATGTTGGCCAAGTTCTAAAGGCATTTGAATTAAGAAGGATATCAAGTGGGACCGATTAGAGAAATTGGTTAACTACCTCAGTGAAGGCAGCCTTAAAAAAATGACAGGATGAGTTAATTAGTGTCTTAGAAAAGCATGCGATTAGTGCTCAAAATAATAGCCCCAATTGACTTATTAAGGAGTATTGAGGCAAAATTTGGAAAGTTAAATATTTTTCCTCTCCCTCCAGTTTTAGCAATTGCTTTTGTAATGTATTTTCACGATCCCTCACCAAATATAATTTTGAATCCTAGAAACTTTTTTAAAAGCCTGATTTTTCACTTTTTAAATTTATTCTGCTTGTCTTGAGAGTGCTAGAAATGAGTCACAATATTCAGAAAAAGAGCTATAACCTGGAAATACCTGCATGCTTGGAAAGTTGTGAGATCAGTCATGAAGACTGATTTAATAACTGGAAAGACAAGTTAACCTGTGCAACACAAGACTTATTTTCTGTATGTTTCACATACAGAAAACAGTTTGTATGAAATTTTAAAGCAGACATAGAATTGATAAAGTGCTTGATAGCTTATGTAATGAGATGTCATATATATATAAAATCTACTAGAACTGCATGAGAAGGATCCTATGAGAAAATATGAGAATAGCTGGAAAACAAACCCACAAGATCAGAAAAACCTTTTTGTTGTTGTTCCTTCATTTTATTTATGATGAATTAATTTCTGGATTAATTATGATTAACTTCTGTATGTGATATTTGTAAGGGACAATCCTTTGTTTGTAGGTATTCTTCATTTGAATGGTTTCAGTCCGAGATAATTTAAGATGCAGAGGAGAAGCACAACAAAGTTGCCCATTTTGAGGCAGATGTCACCTGGTTATAGGCTTCCTCATAACGGTATGTGCAGAATTTGGTTTATGTTAGCAGAAAAATACATCAAAACAAAAACAATTTTTTCGCAAACAAACAAACATCAAAAACAATTTCCACTAGCAAAATGAACAATTAAACAAAACATTCACATTGGCCTGTGTTTCTGGTTATGAAAAGGGCTTTTTAAATGGAAAAAGTATAGTATTTTTCTTTGTGAAAAAGTGGGAAAATGAATACCAATTAAGGTTTGTTCAGTTAAAGGATTCAACACAGAAACAAACTTCAACAATGAAACAACTTTAATGACAAAACAAACATGTGAATTTTTTTGTGTACATATTCTGACTCACAACCACAGAATATTCATTGTATTTGTATTTTAATTGTAGTAGGTCATTTCTGTCTTTGGATCTTTGTTATTTATGTGCAAATCTAAGATAAATCTTTTTTGATCCGTCTGGTGAACAGAAGCTGTATTAGGGATGTGCACAAATATTCATAACATTAAAAACTCGTACGAATTTGGACATTTGAAGATTGACGTTTGGATTTGAATCAAACACTTTGGAACATTTGTATGAAGCTTCATTACATTCATGAACCTGGAGAGGTGGGAAAGCAGCTGCACCAGTGACATCTGCAATGGATCCCAGAGTGGATTCAAAGTGGATTCAGGGTGGATTTGTCACGTTCAAAGCAGATACATATGTGATTTGTAGGGGATTCGTATCCGATTTGTATAGAATGTTCTTATCAAATTCATATCAAAGATTCATATCGAATTTGAATCCTACCAGATTCAAAAGGGATCTATTCGAGCAAATACAAATTTTCTTCAATTTGATACAAATCACACACACACACCGAAAACTGTGCACATCACTAAGCTGTATGGCTTCGCTTAACACCTTACTCACTGAAGAATGTCATGCCAGTGAAGCATTGGCCTAGAATGTGTCTTTCTTCCGTGCTAATTTTTCCCATGATATGAATTTTTCATTATATGTACACATGTTAAATATGCAGGAACTTCTAACTGCATGAACTAGCACCTTCACTAAAAAAATGATGAATTGCAGATTCAGGTTTACTTCCTCAACAAGGTCTAGCCCCTGCTTAAAACTAGGAGGTATATAATTCATGCATATGGAATAATCTGCTGTTGTTTTCTCCACAGCTTAGACTGAGGGCCTTTCTGTACTGCTCTTGTTTTATATTATATCTTGAACTAGGGCAGTGGTAGGCAAACTGCAGCTCAGGAGCCACATGCGGCTCTTTGGCCCCAGTTGTAGCTACCTATATAGTTTAAGGGTGTTTCTGCACTGACTGCAGAAACCGGATTAACTGCCGCTAAGGTAAAATTAAAGACACTTACCTTAGACTGCTTCCGCATTGGACACCTGATTAGGGACTCTTTGTGGAAGCCATGTCCGCATTTCGGCACGCAAGACACATTTTTTAAACTGGCTTTGCTGCCGAAATCCAGATTAAATGTAAGACCTGAAAAGCAGGTCTTACATGTGTCACTTCCCCTGAATGTGTGTAGAAGCAGGGTCCTTCTGCACGCTAGTGACCAAACAAACAACTGGGTAATATGCCAAAAGGAAAAAAAATATTCACTCAAAGGGTTACAATAACCCCACTGATAATACAAATAATAAATAAACTGAATCGAATAATACAATATAGAGCACCAGAAGTAAAAAAAACTCACTGCAAGAAAAGCAATTGTGGAGTAAAAAATAAACCACAAGCCACAGCCAAAAGATATATATAAAATCTGAGCAATAAAAATAATGTAGATAAAAATAGGCCAAACGCGTTTCGACTTAGGAGTCTTCCTCAGTGGCCAATTTAAAATATATCTAAGAGTAGCTGTGTATGAGTGTCTCTCTCAAAAGCAATATCAGTAATGTGCTGGTGCTACCAGAGAGTCTCTTATATAGTCTAATTCCAGAAAGGGAAAGAATCCTGCAAAGACTCAAAGGGATGAATCAAGGTGTAAACCAGAAAGACATTAAATAAATCAGTTAACATTTTCATTCAAACCTCTAGGAGATTCGGAACTCAAACGATGGATCCATTTGAGTTCCAAAAGCTGTAATTGTTTAATGTTTTTAATGTAGGATAATCCATCAATGCAACAAAATTTAAAGGAATCAACAGGGTAGTTTCTGATTTTTAATACAGCTTCTATGTTCCACAATCCTGGATCTAATGCATCGGCTAGTCATGCCCACATATAAAAGTTTGCATGGACATTCAATAATATAAACGACATTTTTGCTGGCACACGTGAAAAATTTGTAACTTTCATACGTCCTGCCATCCACTGGGTTAATGAAGCGTTTCACATTATCACTATTCCTACATGTGGAACAATGCCCACATATGAAATCCAGATTAAATGTAAGACCTGAAAAGCAGGTCTTACATGTGTCACTTCCCCTGAATGTGTGTAGAAGCAGAGTCCTTCTGAACACTGTCAGGGGAAGAGCCGGATTCCCAGTGCCCGCCATTTTGGGAAGGGCAGAAGCAGGACTGCCTGCTTCCAAAGCCCTTCCCTTGTGTGCCGGTCGTCGCTGGAAACACATGGCGACTGGAAGCTTCATGCTCCACTCCCGTGGCTCCGGGGGGGGCGGGGCGGGCGGGGGGCATCACTAGCGCACGAGCTGGAGGACAGATTGGAATGGTTGCTGATGCATGCACACAGCACCCACTCCAATCTGTCTTCCCGAATCCATCCTCCCCACGTGTGTGCAGATGCGCAGATCCATCACAAATAGTGACGGGTCTTCGGGAGGATGGTTCGCCGAAAAGCAGATCTATTTAGACCCGCTTTCGGCAGCAAATGTGGAAACACCCTAAGTTTAAAAAATTTGGCTCTCAAAAGAAATTTCAATTGTTGTACTGTTGGTATTTGGCTCTCTTGACTAATGAGTTTGCTGACCGCTGAACTAGGGTGAAAACAATGGCAGACTAGGGTGTGCCACAGTCTGCGTGAGCATGCAGATAGCAGGTTCTTGTTCCAGGATACAATCTGGATTCAGGTCCAGTGCAGAAAGAACCTCAGGCTGCCTGAAGCTGGAAAACAGATATATTTTAACTTTAATTTGAAGATGAACATTGCTCCAGGACTGTCCTTTTAAAATTTATTTTTTCTCCCAGTTTTCGTTTTTCGTGTTGCTGAGGTGCTTGTTCTAGCTTTACCCATTTCCTCCCCTTTGTTGCAAATTCTTCTGCAGAAAGTAAAACTTTTGTGTATTTTGAAAAGTCAAAACATAGCTTTAAAATCTCTTATTCTCTGAGAGAAAGCATATTGCTTTTCTATTGAGTCATACTATGGGAATAGAACCCAGACTGCCCTATTAAGAATCCTCTGAGAACTCCGTAAGAACTTACATAGATTCTATAACAGAGAACCAAGCAATTCAGCTGTAGCTAATTTTCATTTGCTGTTTGTATATAAATGCTTTTAATACTTAAACTAAATTCAGTTCAATTAAGCTAATATTGTTTGACATAATATTCCTTGTTCCAAAATCAATATTCCTTCATTTGACAGCCTTTTTTCCCCCTTGAATCCAGGATGTTTATTATTCTTAAAGCTTACCTATAGACCTGTTTTTTGTCTTGGATGATGTAAAACAGTTCTTCCTTGCACGGCCTAAGCCAGAATATAATGGGGTTCACATTTCTCTGGTAAATATCTCTAATTGTAAGATCATGTCTCCATTATAATACTGATTTCCGATGTGCTTCCAATTTCTTCTTCCTCAAGACTGTATTCTCTCAAATCCGTAGAGTTGTCCTGTTACTTCAAGAAGGGATCTTTTTGAAAGATAAACTACTGTTTAACACTTTAAGGGCTTGCTTTCAAAGTAGCAAACTGAGCGTGTGGGGTGGGGTTGCAGGGGGGGGGGTGGGAGAAGTAAAAGAATGGCCCAGTTTCTGAAGAGGAAGCAAGGGGCCATGAATCCAAGGTCTACCCATATTAAGGCAAATGTTAGGCTTTGCAAGCATATGGTAGTTTATGTTCATGTTCTAGCTAACTCAGGGCCTAATCAATAGAGACAAACTCTAAATGCATGCAAGTTTTCCCTGAGCTGTGTTCAGCACTAGGGTGTCAGGTTGCACACTGTTTGCACCTTCTTTAGCAGCCCCGGGGAGACAGACAGGAGGCGAAAAGCAATTCTGTTGAGTTTCTGTTCCAATGGCCATGACAGCAGAAGCTTAGAAAACATGGAGCTGAGGGGAATAGTCCAGAAGCATCAATGGGAGATGCAGGCCCATTAAGAAAGCAGTAGCTGCAATGAGTGAATTGTGCAAAAGTTGGCATTTAAACAGTGTGTGTTTCCCCTAGCTGCAGTCATGTGCTCTGCAAGCATTGTAGCCAGGTGCCTCCCATGGTAAATTTGCCATGTAGACGGTCTCAGGTTTTGATGCTGTTGAGCTTCTATGTTTGAATGGATTATTCCTTTGTTTTTGCATTCTTGTACCTGAGTATGAGGAGGAGAAAAGCAAGTGACAAAGCTTTCTGTTGTTCTCCCCACAATAGACACCCTGTGAGGTATGTGGGGCTGTGAGAGCTCAGAAGAGAGCTGTGACTAGCCTAAGGTCACCCAGCTGGCTTCACAGAGGAGTGTGGACTCAAACTGGGAGACTAACAAATAAGAATCCAACCCTCTAACCAAAAGAACAAACCAGCTACTGAGGGGAAGCAAACCATGTTTGCTAATGCAGTTGGCCAGTCCCTACATATATAATGCCTGCGTCTTTACACAATACCTGATATATTTATCTAAACTAGGTGTAAATTGCACTAATATGCACTCTGTACATTCATATGAATCTGGGGGAAAAAAAAGACTCAGTAGTGGAACCAGATGTGATCTGAAAACATTTAAGACATTGTTTACCTGACTATGGCTGCATCTACATGTAGCCCCAAGATTGGGGAAACAGCTGTGGTAGGCAGCATGGGGGGAAATCGCCTATGTCAAATAGACAGTATTTCAGGGTGGACCTTCTCACACTCTAGAACATTTTTGTAGGTGGAACCCACCTGCAGAACTCAAATTTTCTGGGCAGGAATCCTGGCTAGGGACCAAAAATTGATCTGGAAGTCACGCTAAGTACATAAGAACATAAGAGGAGCCCTGCTGGATCAGGCCAAAGTCCATCTTGTCCAGCGTCTTGTCTCACTTAGTGGCCCACTAATTGATTCTGAGCATCTCAAGCAGAAGACAAAGGCAAAACCTTCAAACCTAGGGTTCTAGAGCTATCATTACTATCATGAACATAAAATACAACAAATCTTATTCAAATTTTATTGTTTTCTCAAAATATATTTTCTAGCTCTGAAGTCCAACATTCTCATGCCCTAATTCTGTATTTGCAATAGCTTTTGAACCATGGTCTCCCAGCACAAAGTGTAATAGCCCAACTGTATAGTGATGAAATCATGTATTACCACTAGCTACTCTCTATAAACCAATAAGAGTCTTAACTATTAAATCAACCTTAGCTGAGAATAGACATTTCTTATCACTGAGGATACCTGTTGGTCAAATTATACTACTGGGCCTTCTCTTTGGTAGTACCTATCCTCTGGAACAGCCTTCCCTCTCGATATTCATGGGGCAGTTACACTTCAGGCATTGACTAAGATCTTTCCATCCTTGATTTTAGTAGTGTTTTCATATAACTATGAAAACTATGGTGTTACAAAACATATAACTAATGTTTTGTAAATTGGAACAAGACTGTACTTTTAGTTAGAAATGGTATATGAATATCTTAAATAAGTAGTAAGGAAACTGCAGCGACTGCTCTAAGAAGACTTGATACAAAGTTTGTCTTGGAAGAGAGCAACCTATCTGTAACAGTCTTCGGCCCAGTCTTGAATCCAGAAGATATCTGAAAAACAGTCCAGCAGTTGAGGTACAGGTGGGTGCAGACACTTAGTACAGATACATGCCACTTCATAGACTACACTTAAATCCCACCCAGTGCCACCAACTCTCACATCCACCTGCTCAACAGAGATCTGCCAACATGGGCTGGGCTTCAAACAAAGTCCATAACCCAGAGTGCACCAGTACATAAACCTTTCAGTTTACCTTCTGCTATTAGTCACTATTGGTAAAATGGCTCTGAATTCAGAAAGTATTTTCTTCTATAATGCTAGGATTTAGTTCTTGGAAAACATTACTTGATGAGAATTTGCTTTATGAGTGCAACAGACTTCAATGTAAATTTTGGGGTTAGAGGAACCATGTCTGAGAGCTATATTGATTTCTGTTGTGCTTCTGATTGATCGGCCCTGTTCAAAACTACATTAACTTGAATGAGGAATGGCTTCCATTGCAATAGAGGAAAGGAGCCTACATTGAAAGGGCCTCTCAGAGACCATTTACTGTGGGGAGCAACACAGATGCCAGTCAAGATGCATTGGTACTTATCCACAGCTCATAACAATTTTTCACATACTGCAATGAAGAACATAGAGATGTCAGGCAAGCTGCCACTCTCCTACAGACTCAGGGAAGAATTTTCACAGATGGCAATACTGAACATTTCAGTCCTAGCATTTCCCACATCAAGGCACAGATCTTTCATGGATTGCATTCCCAGAACACTCTGATGCCATCTCTACATCACATACTCCATACTCAAACAGACTCAAAGGCCCAGAAAAGCAAACAGAAGAGCTCACAGCTCGCCAAAACTCGGTCAAAACTGACCAAAAGAACCCTCAGAAGTTGTTGTGGTTGCTGACATCATCACCATCATCAAAAATCAAGCTCTTTCTCATTGCACAAAGACGAATAAGAAAATGTCCGCTGGACCAAGCAGAAGTCCCAACATGCTTCAGGGTTCACCTCTACTTAATGTGAGGTATAGTCACAATTTTGTTAGAAATGTGAAATGAATCCACATTAAAGGAATTCACTTTATTGAAGGATCTCCTATATTTGCAGAACCTTTTGTCCTGTTATACCATTTCCATGGTATTTGAAATAGGTTGGTTCCTGTATCCGTCATGAACTTTGGGACTTACAAATATTAAGGTACTAGAAACAGTGAGTTTCCAGGGGCCCACAAGTGAGATTCAGAAAGTGCTGTTCATGGCACATTCCCTCTCATGCAAAAAGGCAGTACTGCAGTTGGAAATAGCAAGGCAAGACCTGTGAGTGATTAGGTGTGGTTACAAACAGTCCCTCACAAACATAAAAAAATTTGTACCTTCCCAACTTGCAAGTACAGGGCGAGTGGCATATATTGATCACTTTATATTTTATGATCAGAAGGGAAGGGCTGTTTTTAGGCATGGGGGCTACCATGCCTCTGACCTTTGTGTGTGTGTGGAGGCCCCAGAATAACCCATGTTAAGTTCACCTGGTCTTATTGAGGTCTGACATTGGGCAATAAATTAAAATAGGGTTTTCAGATGATGCTCTTAAAAGTAAATGGTTTTGTGAGTGCTCCTGTCTAACTTTCATCTATTTAGTTTAACTTACCTGTTCCATAATATTTGATGTGTTCATTTAATTCCTGTCACAGTTGCACATAAATCTTTGTTATTAAAGGAAACTTAACCCAACATAAGTTGCTTTCCTCCAAAATTAGTGTTGTATCCTGCATTGGGATATATTTACTTTAAGAGAATGTACCCTGAGTATGAGGAATATGTGTGTTTGGCACACCGGCCTTAGAGAACCTAATGGACGTTTATAAGAAGTTCCCTGAACAGGGTTTCATACTTGTTAAGGCGTTAGGCTTTGGGCCTCTAGGACTGTGTGTTCCCTTCCCTTTGTTCATTTCCCAGTTTAAACAAATGGCTGGTCAGGCTTTAAGCTCTTCTTCGCCTTTCCACTGTGGTGCTTATAAATCTTTTGGTTCTGTTGTGTCTGGCCCTTGTCCAGAAATAAACCTGCCGAATGAAAAGGCGATGTTGGAATAATTTATCAATGTTAACAGTGGGAATCGAGGGCTGAACAGTAGTTTTGTGCTATTCCTGAGCAAAAACCACTGTGAGCACTTACCTAATTGAAATAATATGGCACATGCTCCCATAATTGCTCTCCTTTGATAACTTTGCTTAGGTCATGTTTTCTCAGTTAATTGTAATAAAATGTATACATATATATGAGTAATAAGGACAAGGGGCTCGGGAAAATGGGAACAGGCCACAGTGTGTCTTGTTTTCAGACACAAATGTTTTCTTTAAATTAATTACAATAGAAATGACAGGACTTGGCATGCATTAGAAATGTAATCAACAGCTATGATTACTGGCTAGTATGTTCAGAATGGAAGAAGCATTAGTGAAACCTAAGCTTGGCTGTCTCTGTTGAGCTATAGGGGAAAGTCAGAGTGCTAGCCAATTCTTCCTTAGCAGCATGTATGAACCCCACAAGGTACTGAGAAAGTTCATATCCAGCAGCTCCTCTTTCAAATCTGCTATGAAGGTCTTAACTAGTAAGTAGAAGGTTCCTGTATCTCTGCACTGGGTCTTAATCTGCATTATATCCCAGTCCCTGGCAGACCCTGGGCAAGATCTGCACTAGGGGTGTGCACATATGCAATTTTCAGCATTTGATTCAAATTGAATATCCAAAAATTCAAATCAATTTGAATGTTTAAAATACGAATATATTCGCATTCAATTCAATTTGAATACAGTGGTACCTCGACATACAAGTGCCCTGACATACAAGTGTTTTGAGATACAAGCCGCCGAGCGAGTGATATTTTGCTTTGAGATGAGAGCAAGATTTGAGATACGAGTATGTAAATACAGTACAGTACATAACAAAAACAACTGAGGTGGTGTTTTGGGAGCTGGAATGGATTAATGGGGAAATTGCTTTGAGATACGAGCGATTTGACATAAGAGCAAGGTTACGGAACGAATGAAACTCGTATGTCAAGGTACCACTGTACATTCGTATCTATTCGTACGAATATTTGATTTGTATTTGATGATACGAATGTCAACAACATATGCATCCTTACCCGTTTTATCTCATATGCATCCCATTTTCGTCCCATACGTATCCGTACAAATGTGCACATATACAAATAAGAGGCGTGTGGATATGTATGTAATGTGTACGCATCCATACACATACGAATATCCGAATAATTCGTGCAAGTGATTTGAAAGTTTCAACATTCATTCAGATGTTTAAAAACGAATGTATAGACGTTTGATTCAAATTCACATATCTGAATTCGAACAAATTTGATTGAATTTTGAATGTTTCAAATATTCTTGCATGTCTCTAGTCTGCACCAGCATATGAATGGCAGACCCCTATTCCAATTTATAATCTGAAGTGAGGGCCAGTGCAGAAAGGGCCTGATTCTTTGAGCCTAGTGGATGACGAGTACAGACGCTAAGGGCTGTCATGTAAAAACATTGCTATAGGTACACAATATCTTTCATTTCCCTATAACAGTGATGGCCAACCTATGACACACATGTCACAGGTGACATGCCAAGCCCTTTTGGGTGACACACATGGTCACCTTGGCACCTGGGCGTGTAGTGCTTGCTTGTTCTTGAAGTGTATGAAATACCAACTTTCAATTGAAGATTTAGCAAACAAAATTCAGCAACAAAAGTCACTAATGTAAAGAATTATTTGTTTTTGCTTTTAATAAAATACATTTATCAAAAATATAACTTTTTTACTAGAGCTACAAATATCACAAAATTATGGATATTTCTAGATGTGACACAGCACCTGAGTTAAGCTAGGTTTTCTTGCGAATTTTGACACACCGAGCTCAAAAGGTTCGCCATCGCTGCCCCGTCATCATAGAATCATAGAATTGGAAGGGACCTCTAGGGTCATTGAGTCCACCCCCCTGCTCAATGCAGGATTTCCTAAATCATCCTAAACCAAAATATCACTTTCTCCAATAGCAGTTACTTCTTGGGTTAGAGTACAGCTTTATGGCATTGTACCAGCGACTTTCATGTGAAATGGAACATTTAGGCTAGAAATGGCAAGTCTGTCTGTACATATCTGCATTCCTTATGTCTGATCACAAGCTGTGTGTTTGCTTTAGGGATACGCATGCACTACCATTCAACTGTCTATTCCCCCCTTCCCCAGGGTGGTTGGTTTTGCTATAATTTTGTAAGCTGCATGATCTTTGCTGCTATTTCAAATCCTCACTTTTAATTATCAATTAACGGCCTCGGCTGTATAAAGGGATTTCAATATTTGTGTATTCTTTTATGCCAATAAAGGTTTTTGAATTGAATTGAATTGATTGAGTAAAAAAGATGCTTAAGTAAATAAAATGTGTATATAACTCTCTTTTTATTCAGTGGAACAAAAAGGTACGTGACAACATTCTATTGTTCCTCAGTTCAGATACATAATTATTGATTTTATCCATGGCATCTGGCAGAGTCATGATGTTCCAATGTGAATTTTAAAAAAAATCTCTACCAGTTGATACCATTTGAAAATAAAACAGTTCTCCACCATGGAAGCATTGACAACCCTTGGAATATCCTCATGATTTTCTCCTCCATAGAGGTGAGGACCAATTTAGGTGATCCAGCCTGGAGGCTAAGAGATTCAGAAGGATATGAGAAAATTTCACACTAATGTTGATGATCTCAAAGATCTTGCTAATTTCTGGGATAGGGAAATGGCTTTCAAGCACCACATTCCCACTGAAGGGCCAGTGAACTGCACAGTGCGCAATGGAGTTGAGGATGATCTTGCATTATGTAAGAAACCAATCAGATTGGATCCATTATTCATCTAGTTCAGCACTTTGTTCTCCCAGTGGCTAAACATCTATACAAGGAAACCAAACACAGATTGCTCTGCCCGGAGTCTCCTAGCAGCTGGCCTTCAGAAGCATACCAGCTTCTACTGACAATTTGGTTAATAGTAGTTTATAACCATGACTTCCATGAATTGGTCCAACCCCTTTTTTCAAACCATCCAAGCAGATAGCCAACACCACATTTCATGGTAGTGAATTCCCTCTTTTTAAACAAAGCAAGATTCTAGTAGGTTCAAACTACGTTGACATTTTCATATCACTGTTTACCACTACTTCAGGATCTCTATCCTGGATCAATCACAGTCAGTTCCAATCCCATTAATTTACTTGTTCACATTGAATAGCACCTACTATTTTAATGCCCAGGCCCCTGATGTGCAGACCCCTTTGAACCTCTTCACAGTCCCTTTTTGGTTGTATTTTTCTAAACAATTTTGTGTCACCACCAAATTTGGCTGTTCCACTGATCTCACCTGCCTCCAGATCATTTATAAATACTCAGGACAGAACCATGGGGAACCCCACATGGCAGTTTGGTCTTGTGGTTAGAGTACCAGATTTTTATCTGGTAGTGTCCCAGTTTGATTCCATACCCCTCCACAAAGCTAGCTGGGTGACCTCGGTCTAGTCACAGATCTCTTTCTGATCTCTCACAGCCCCACAGGGTGTTTGTTGTGGGGAAAAGAAAATTCTCCTCCTACTCCTCCTCTTTTTCTGTGACAAATGTCCATTTCTATTTTCTATTCCTTAGCCAGTTGCTTATACATAGTAAAACCAGTCAATTTATTTCTTGACTATTAATTTTATGAAGAAGCTTTCTGAAAATCTGAATAGATGATGTCTACTAGATTGCCCTTATTTACAACTTTGTTAGTAGGTGCACATTTATGGCTTGCTTAACTGCACTGAAAGCACAAATGAGATCTCTCTCCCCTTGTAGTTAGTAAGCCTATTCCTGTTTTTTCTTATAGAATCATATTACCTTACATATCAGTAGAGAAAATACATATTATCTTCCTGCAATCTGAGAGCCGTAAAAAGGATCCTTGCTAATTGTGCCAGACTTCTACCAGCAAATACAAATACTAGCAGATTTTCAAGTTTTGATAGCCAACATCTTATGCTCTATTACCTCAAATAAGGTTGGGGGAGGGAGAAATATATGAGATTCAAATAGCATTGAATCAAGGTTCCAAAAGCTGATGCTTTTCATTTGCAATGATACTAACCAGAACCTGGACTATTTTTGTACTTGGGGATAAACAGTGAATAAAACACTGAAGTTCCCTTTTGAAATTCTAGAGGAAAAAAGGGTCTCTTTATTTATATATTTATTTATTGATGTTTTTAAAAGTCTTTGTGCAGTGAATTATCTTCTCTATCTCGTCTCGCAAATGTGGCTGGGAATCTTTCAAACAGTCCTGACTCTGGAAAGTCAAGGAACAGAAAAAAGTAAGCTAATTAATTAAAATCTCCCTTTCCCTTTCCTTAGGTTTTTTCTTTTTTTTAAGGTTCTCTGGTGTCTGTTTAGTGAGTGAGACGTGTCCCAGCTGCTTTCCTAAAACTAACATTTCTGTCTTCTGTAAAGTTCCCTTCTCTTTTTAAGCCCTGTGCTTTCGTCTTTAAGGAAATCTATGCTGCCGTAAATTAACGCTGTTTGGAATGTTCTTCAAGTGAATAGTTTTGCCCCAAAGCTAAGACTTAGCTTTTCAATTTTTTTAAAAAAAATCACCGCCCTATTAACCTTTCCCTACTCCTGCCTGACCACATTGTTGTGGCTTTATTCTGGAATATATCCTGGAACAGGGGTGTGATGCTCGCTAGGGCCCCTCAACCCCAAAATTAACTTATTTTGGTTAAAATACAAAGTGTGGTGAGCACTGTATGTCCAGACGTTCAAAAGTGTCACCAAAGTGTGTGTTTTTAGTAATGGTAAGTAGTTTAAGGGAGGGGCTATTCCAGCTCTCCAGGAGAGAGGGTGCAATAGAATCCTGGAGGAGCATCAACCAATCAGGTTACAGCTGATTGAGGAGTTGTTAGTGTTCTCTGCCTGGGGTTAACTGACCAGAGGGGGTTAACTAGGAGGGAAATGGGCTCTAAGCTGTCCTGAGGGAAGCTGGGGAATAGAGTCCTGAGTCATTAGTGAATATACGGTGTTTAGAAAGTAAAAGAATTGAAATGGTTATTCGTTACTTATGCTGCTGGCATTATCTGGATAGGATTGGAGTCCTTGGGCTGAGTGAGGAAGTTGGGACAGTTCAGTCAGAAGGGTGAATGGACCTGTGATTGACATAGTGAACTTACCTGTTTATTATTAAGAAAGCTGTACACAATAAACTTGTTTTCTGGTTATTTTAAAGAAGCTTCAACTGAGTACTCTGTTTTCAAAGTGAGCCAAGTTAGCCGGAGTTCTAAACAGATACTGAAACCCACTGCTGGTTAGGCAGAGTTGGGGGAGGAGCTCAGACAGTGAGTCCAGCTGTTTTGCTACGTTAATATCAAGACTTAAGAGCAAAGGGAAGAGACCCATTGGAGAAGGGAAGTTCTGACTTTGAATCATTATTCTGGGTTATAAATACACGCTACCCAAAACAGTAAAGTAACTTAACCTGAAACGTTATAACAACCGGCCTTTACAAGGGGCCCCAAGTGAGGCCTACCAGAGTCTGCATTGGCATGTGCGCCATACACCCATCCTGCGATATACTCCAGAAAGGGGCCAAGTGGGAACAGGCTCGCTATCTTGGGATTTCTGACAGTATTACTACTTCTTCTGGGTATTCTGGGAAGTATTGACTGAGGAGCATCAGCTTGTTGATGTGCAGCTCCTCAGGAGCCATTTGATAGCAAAAACGCCTCACTCTCCATCCACCTGTGGTGGGAGGATTCACATTTGAAATGCATCAGCTTTCAATCTATGCAAAAAAGAACAATTAAAACTTTTTTTGGAAGCTCCTTTTTGAAAGAGTTGTAACAAATTCCACCCTGCGATGCATTTGAGTAGCAGAGAGATACACCACGCAAGAAAGCTGCAGACAAAGGTGACCGTTCACCCACCTTAAAAATACAGGGCAAACAATAGCCTAAATATTCATTTTTTAAAAAATGTGTCCCTTAGTCTTGAATAATTTAAGACTGGAGAAACACATAAGAAAAAATGTTCAAATAGTTTTTGCTTTTTTGTAAAACGTGTCTTTTTTCTGTCATTTCTTTAGACTAATCTGGAAAGGCCCATAACTGTACAACCAAGAACAATGGTTTCTTGCAGGTTTCCAAATTAGATTAGTATATCAGCATGACACTCTACAAATGGTTAGGGGAAAATAGGTTGTGTGGGGTAGTTAGCATTAACACCAATATGAAGGACGTACCGAAAAGAGTGAAACTTTATTGCTAAACATGATGTCAAACTTAGTTACTGTACATCACTTCCAGACATGAAAGGGGCACTGTCAGGTCAAATTAGGCTCCACATTTTCTCTTACTGGGAAAAAAAAATAGAGTCGCTTTTGCTTGTCTTGAGACCGAAATGGTTTCATGATGTTTATTAGCATCCCAATGGGATATGGTTTTTTTTAGGAAGTAAAATACTCCCCTGCTGTGTTTGGAACACAAGAACCATTGCCATAGCAGAAGATTGACTGTTGGCCTCCGAGAACTCATACAAATAATTCATTGGAAAAATAGATTTGAAGGTTTCAACAAATATAACCACACTTTGAAAACCTAAAAGGAACAGAGAAGAATGATGTTCCATTTTAACTCTGCTTCATATATTCATATGATTAGAAAATCTTTAAATGTGCAAGGCAGATATTCGCTGACTTATTAATTATAGAGAAAAAAAAAAGATTTGTGGAAAATCTTCCACATCAGTTTGCTCCTTCCCTCTGCTCTGCTTATTGAATACCAAAGCTGGGTCTCCATGGAGACTGGCTGCCCTGAAGGCCTGGGGCCTTTTCGCACATGCCGCCGAAAACGGATCTAACAGATCCGTTTTCTGGCGAAACGTTTTTAAAGGGGAAACTGTTCCAAACAGGAACGGTTTCTCATTGACCCCGCACGTATGCACATGCGCGGGGCAGCGGCGGCAGGGCTGGATTTGGAAACGGTTTGGGGTGTGTGCTGTGCGAGTGCACCAGCACCCATCCCAAACCGGCTCTGCCGGCGCCTGCCTACTTGTCAGAGAGGCAGAGCGCATGCTCTGCCACTCTGACAGGTGGGCGATCCGGCAGCCTGCGCCATGGGCTCCTTCAGGAGCTCCCATGGCGCGGCTGGCTGCTGCCCTCCCTGGCTTTGCCCTGTCAAGAAAAGCGGGCATGACCCCTTATCTTTGCCAGGGAAGCCAAAGTAGAACACCCCCCCTCCAAGGTTTCATGGCCCAGTCTTTCCCCTCGGAAGAGAAAGGGCCATGGCCCCTTCTCTTTCCAGGGGAAGCTGCAGCTGCCACCCCGCACCCCACCCATGGCCACTTTTGGGGTGCTTACCTGATCGCTGGTGGGGCGACTGTGAGAGCAGCATTGAGTCTAGGCGCGCCGCTGCCTACATTTCCCAGGAAGCCTTGTGAGGGTAGCTGGCCAATGCGCCTGCTCCAGTCCTGCGGCTCCAGGGGCAGCACGAGAGGCCGGATCCCCTTTGGAATGGGTACTGTGGCCTCCACACAGCACCCAGGGGATCTGGCTGGCCCCATCCGTCCTCCCCATGCGTGTGCCCAATGGGCCTGTACAGATTCATACTGAAAGCATATCTTGTAGGGTAAGGAATCCAAGGAATGTAGAAATAACAAACTTCCTACATCAGCCAAACCTTTAATGCTGCATCAGTTGAACATGTCACATGAACATGTCTTTTGAGAGATGTGAGTAACATTAACGATGCCCTTTCCACATTGGACTGTAGACTAGACCATGGTCTAGTCTAGGCCTTTGCTTTCTGCTCACAAGTGTAGGATAGCAGAGGTCCAGCCCCTCAAACACATTTTGTCTGCATTAGAGAGAAAAGTACAGAGTGGTCCATAGATGCTAAGTTGGAAGGCAGCACCTTCTTAAAGCTGTACCTTGATGGGTTTGGGTCTATTTAAAGTCTATAACTTTAGCTTTCACACACAAAGTTCTGCCAATAGCTTTCAGTCATCGCCTAAGCAGGTCCAAAGGGGATTGATTACAGAAGCCGGCTGTCACTTTTATTTACCCCATCCACTTCAACACCTTTTTATAGGCAGGTGAGGCTGTGGACGCTACTGAATGATGACGTGTATCTTTGCAACAGATTGCCTGAATACAGGTTCCATACTGGGAGCTTTTGTCGCAGTGTTTGCACTCCTCTTCTTGGTGCAAACCACCTTATTAGTTCTGGAGAGTGCAAATAAATTTCAACAATGAGGTCCAACAAACCCTCTTTCATGCCTCTTTAGACGACCTCTTTGGTCAAGAGCCCAGACTGCACTTTTCATCTAGGTTTACCAGCAGGCCTGTTAATAAATGACCTCGATCATAACTGCTAATAGTTTGTTTAGCTTACGCTGTTCCTGGCTGAGATGCTGCAACATGGAAGGGAAGCAGTGTTAACTGTTTCTGTTAAGTTCAACAGGGGTGATTTATAGAAAAGGTTTCATTCATTCGTGATGCAGGGTGAAGTACAGTACATTCATATTTTCCTTTCTAGCTGTACAATTTATTGTTCGGAGCATTTTCAGTTTTTTTTTCAATATAAGTATTTGATATTAGCTTTGTTTTGCTTTGAACAACGAGGAGTGTTTGTATATCAGACTGCCAATTCCCCAAACTGCTTGTAAGCCAGTTAATACAGATCATTCCAGGTTGGTGTTAATTTTGCAAGTTTTTACAAACCAAATATTGCACAGAAGGTTATATTTAATTGCTGAGAGAGGCTCAACGGACACAGTTAGGCTTGTACGCTGCCTGGTTGAGTCCACTTCTTTCCTCCCATCTGCAGATAATCTGCTACTGCCTGTATTAGCAGCTAAGAGCTAGATGCTGGAAGTAATGCAGTGAATACAACTGGGGTTGTCTGCTGCTTGCCTAAATCCACTTCTTGTCTTCTCTCCTTCCTTCTGCAGGTAACCTGCCTTGCCTGTATTAGCAACTCACAGGCTAAAATCTAAAGGCTGGGAGTGACTCAGTGGATATGGATACAACTGGGTTTGTCTGCTGCCTGCCCGAGTCCAATGAGAAGACCGAATTCATTGGAAAAAACCATGATGCTGGGAAAGATGAAGGGAAAAGGGTGGGTCCAAACTTCTTAATATTGTCCATTGGAATGCGCAGCTAAGATCGAGCTGTCACACACGACGGCTGATATGTCCTAGAGGTGTTGCATTATAGCAATGCTACTGTGAATTTACTTAGGGTGCTTTCGCACAGGCCCTTTAACACACATTAAGCATGGATTGGGAAACGCGTGTCCGCATTTATGTGCCTATTTAGCACACTTCCGGCCACGCGTGTCCGCATTTTGCATCCCTTACTAATGCGGATTTCGGTGGCAAAACCGGTTTGGTTTCGCCGCGTCCGCATTAGAGGGGCTAAAGTTGCACACTTCCAGTGGGTGCGTCCGCACCTAACCGGACTTAATGTGTGACTAAAGGGTGTTAGTTACACACCACATCTCAAGTGGTTTTGCCCAATGAAAACACATCCATTTAGGATGCGTCCACATGGCACAAGTGTAACTAATGAGGGTCCTCCCCCCGCCCGCCATGATTGGCTCACCCCAGAAGCGTCGGGGAGGGCCCTCCATCCCGGATTGGAGCCGGGTGCTGTGTGTCCGCACAGCACCCACCTCCAATCCGGATCTACGCCGCGTGTGCAGAGGCAGGGCCGCGGGGTAGATCCGGATTTCTTAGATCCAGATCTACCCCATTAAACTGGATCTATCAGTGATCCGGAGTTATTAAAACCGGTTCCCCCGGGATCCGGTTTTAATAAATCTGGGTGCCGGAGATCCGGTTTTATTAGCCCCTGTGCGGAAGCACCCTTTATGTTATCAGCATTCTGTGAGCAGTATAAGAAAATTTGAAGTTTCCTGCCTGTCTGGACAGGATGGTGAGAATTACCGTTGAGAACAGGGATGGCAGCTCAACTGTGATTTGCTGCCCCATGCCACATGTGCCCTGACTAACTTCTCGCAGTTTCCTTCACAGAAGCTATGGAGGCTGCTTCTAGTGAGGATGGCGGGATGTGGATTCACAGCAGGTAAGCTGCGAATTGTCCTCCAACTGTGGGTTTTATTCCACTAGTCTGGAGGGAGACACAGTTATGGAAGGAATGACCACGAGCTTCAGTAAACTTCAGCTGGCAGTAGTGAATAGATGAGCCTGAGTTTTGAAGAGCTGGACATGATTCAACAACTATAACAGCAATGTTTGGAGGTTGAAGAACTTGCCACCTTGTCGTGTTCTGTTCTTTCAACCCACTGTACTGCTTCTCCCCAGCTTACTAAACTCTCATTGTCCCATGAATTCTGCCAGCCCATGTAGCAACACATTTCTATTGGTGGAGAAAAGTCCCATGCTACATGCCTTAACGAAGTTCACACTTCCAGCCTTTTTGTTTGCTTGCTCTCCTGCTTGGATTTGGCAGAAGAGGCAGTGCACCTTGGTTTTGTGTTCCTTTCTCATAGTAAAATCTTCCTTACAGACACCTTTTGACTTATTATCTAACGTCCTAGGATGTAGTCTCTTAAGTGACTGTATATTTCCTTTCTTTTGTTGGATGTTGTTTTCTTATTTCATTGAAAGTATAATCAATCAATAAACTTGAGCCTTTTGCAATTGCTTTTGCAAGAACTTTCCTTTTGACTAATTCAACTAACTCTGTGTGTCTTATTTTTACTATTTGTAATAAAGATATTCCCTGTGTGCCTTTAAGATATTAATAAACTTTGCATTTAGATCAACTAAGTAGTTTTCCCTCTCTTGGGATCAGGTCCAATTCATTATCAGTCAAACTAAACCACAATTCTGCATGTGGGAATCCTGCTAAACATGTGTCTTTTGATCACTGCAACATTTTCTGTTCTTTTGTTGCTGGATTTGTTATTTTATTTTTTCAAAGTAAAGGAAGTGAAGAGAAGTTCTGCATTCTGCTGTGAAAAAAAAAGTGCATTTTTCAAGCACTGCCTTGCCAGCCAATAATCCTGTGTTTTCTTCAGAACTAATTAATTAATTGCATTTTTATCCTTCCCTGCACCTTAAAGTCTCAGGGCAGGTGACTAGATATGTGCACGGATGTTTTTTTGACATTCTATTTGAATTGAATTGAATACCCAAAAATGCAATTTGATTTGAATAAAATCTTTTAAATTCAAATTTAAGAGGATTCAATTCGTATTTACCAAATTCGAATCCATTTGTTCAAATTTTTTATTCGAATCTGCACATACGCATCTTCCCCACATCTGTATGCATCCATACACACCCGTACATGTCCGTATGCATCCCGTAGTTATCTCATATGCAACCCGTTTTCATCCTGTGAGGATCCATACAAATGTGTATTGATGGAGGAAAGATCCAGATCTTCAAGCACGCATTGTGTACGAACCCATACGCATACAAGTGTCAGAATAATTCAAACGAATAAATCCAAAATCCAAAATCCAATTCAAATGTTTATATTCGAATTTCAGGACATTCTATTCGAGTTTGAATGCCAAAATTTGGCACATTCAATCGGATTTCAAATGCCCACGAATATTTATGTACATCACTACAGCTGACAGTAATAGAAAAATGAAATATAAAATGAACAAATTCAAATAGTAAGATACTAAAATAATAACTGAATGTGGAGAGGGGAAGATGTTTTCTTATTTCAATCAAAGACCAGATTGGATTAGCATTGTCAGTGAATATGCCAATCAGGTCTGCAGCTCCACATGATCCAGATCATTGGCTCAGTTATTCCAGATCCATTGATCTGGATTAAAGAGAGGTGAGTTCAGAAAAGGACTTAGTTCAGGATATGAACTAGGTGAGTTAGATTTACAGGGAAACAAATTCATGATTGCTGTCATATTCAAATGGAAACATTCAGAAGGAAACAAAATTTCTTAAATATTACTTTTTGATGGATTTTGGTTTTCCATGAAACAGAGAACCATGTTTTCACTATTGGCAAGGAGCTGATATACAATCATATCAGAACTGAAGCTAGATTTCTCTTAAAGAAGGCAAATAACTGAGGGACTGACAGAACAATTTTATGTATAATTATCCAGAAATCACTCCAGCTACTTTTCAGTAGCATACTTGGAGTCACCCTCTCAAGTTTTGTATTTTACACTATACATTTCTAAATGAATTAAGAATGACTCACCACAAGCATGCAAGATGTGAAGCTTCTGATCCTCCAATCTGAAGGACTGGAAGGAACTTTGCATTTAAAGCAGAGGGAGGGACTTGTCTAGAGACACCTTTTGTTTTCACACCTGAGTAGAGATATGCAAAATTCAATTTGCATTAAAAAAAACTGATAGAACATATCCATGAATATTTGCATAGAAATGAACATGTGGTTCATAGAATCATAGAACCATATAGTTGGAAGGGGCCCCTAGGGTTATCAAGTCCAACCCCCTGCTCAATGCAGGATTTCCTAAACCATCTCAGACAGATGTAGGTCCAACCTCTGCTTGAAGACCTCCAGTGAAGGAGAGCTAACCTCCTAGCTTTGTTTTTCGTATATCCAAAAATTCAATTGAATCGAACCAGTCTTCGGACTGCAAACACAAACAATACAATTGAACATTCATGTTTCACTGTAGTTTTGCTAATGAAAAAGGCTTTCTTTCCGATGGAAAATAATGTATTTTTCTCTTTTGAAACAGTGAAAAATTGCATATGAACAACCTTTTTTTTATTAAACTGTTTGATGGCACAATGAACAAATGGCTGTTTGTTTTGATGGCAAAATGAACATGCAAATTCCGTCTGTGCCTGAATAACGTTAACCATACTAAGCGACAGTATTCAGGTGGTTATTTTTTCTGCTTTTACTTTTTTTATTCAGTGATTAAAACTTTGCAATGGTTTCACTCTGAGAAAAGAAACTTTAGACATGCATGACCCGTGGTGCACAGGCTATAAAATTAATTTAATGCTTTACTGTATTGAACATGGATCTCTTTTCCTTTATGGTTAAGTGCAAAGTGGAATGTTAAATTCTGAAGCGGCATCAGGCTGCTGCCAGAGTTACTTTTCCTAAGTCCTGGAATTTTCTTCCAGGGCATAATTTTCAATCTGAATTGCTGCCATTTTATGCAACTGCTGTTCTACCCACTACCCCCTGGAAAATTAGTGTCCATTTTAGTTCTATTAGTTGAGTCTTTTAAAAGAAGTGACCAAACTGTTATTTAAGCCTGGAACCAATTGCAGTGGAAACTAATTTTGAAAATCTCCCCCTTTCAGAGATGAATAATGGAATATAATGAGGCTTCCATTTCATACTGTAGAAAATGTTTTATAGCATCTGTCAGAAAAACTTATCTAACCAGGCACGAAATCCAATTTCCAGTATGATGATAATGGAAAGGATAATGATGTTGGATTTATCTGTACCAAAAGTTGCTCACCCCTGTTGCGCAGAATGCTGAACTGCTGATTTAGATGTACATCTTACTTCAAAAGGACAAAAAGTTTCAAGGACTTGGTGGGGAGACCTTTTGTTAATGCTGAAGTCACATTTTGTTCTGTACATCTAGCTCTCTTAAATGAACAGCAGAAATACTCATCTGATTTATATCTGATTTCCGGATGAAATTGAGCAGCTCTCCTTCTAAATGGCTTCCTTGATGTCAAACAAGTTTCCCTAAAAGTGAAGACAAAGCATGAAAGAACAGCATGAAACACAGAGCAGTTCCCTTTACAGGACAGCTGAGAACCCTTCAATAATTTTAGAAGTCTAAAGCTCTGTTAGCTTATTTAGTATAGACAGAAACAGTTGTGCCCCCACCTTTGGCTAAAGAAACAACTTCCCCACCCCAATTTCAAGCACTCTTACTGTTTTTAGCATGCTCATTTTACACCTTGTTTTTAATGATGTAGTTCTCTCCCCCCCCCCCCCCGCCCCGAGACCTTCAGGTAGAGGGCACGATAAAATTGGGAACAAATAGACAAATAAATAAGTGCAGGAGCAAGGAATAGACATAAGCACCAGCTGTGAGAGGGGATAGAAGTTTCAGCAAGAGATATAAAGAGTTGTGGTAAACAGCATGCATCTATAGAAGAAGTTTGGTCCTCATTTCCAGGTCTACCATCTGTTTCTAAACTTCTAGAACTCTGTCTGAATGCTAATATGATTCCACACAAAGTCAGGCTGCCTGTTAACATTATTCAAGGTTCAGATCTGTGCCTTTAAATAGATAGTGAGACCATGAAGAATGCATGATGTTTTCTATTGTCATTGATCAGAGTTGTGTCCTACACAGATCAGCTGGAATTTCCCTAACACTATTGGATCCAGCAGCACTATGTGGAAGAAACAGACCTTTTTAATACAAGATATTGTTTTGTACAAGAGCCCCCCTCCCCTCTCCTAACATGCTCTGTCTGCACAGGACAGACCAGGCAAGGGCACCCCAAATGGCATCTGTTCCAGTTTATTTCTACCAGTGCACTAGGGGTACTTTACCATCTGCACACCTCCATGGTCCAGTATATTATTTATTTATTTGTATTTTTATCCTGCCCTATACCCAAGGATCTCAGAGGCAGGTTACAGCATATAAAATGAACACATTAAAACCAATAACATATTAAACATATTAAAACCATGGCAGTGTCTGAATGTGGGGAGGAAAAGGCTGTTCCTTTACTTAGCCAAAGGCCAGGGTAAAGAGGTGCATCTTCATAGCTCGTCTAAACACATAGAGTGAAGGTACCTGATGCACATCAGGAGGGAAACTATTCCACAGTCTGGGAGCCTCCACTGAAAAGGCCCTGTCCCAGGTGCCCACTCTTTTTGGTGCTGCGAGTGGCATTACAACCAGGAGGGCCTTCCAAATCTCAGGTCGATATGGAAGAAGGCGTTCCTTTAGATATTTGGGGCCCAAGTCATCACAGGGATCCTTTTCAGTTCCACATGAGGTAGCACTTCTGAAATGCCTCTTCAGGACCTCTTGCCCTTTGGAGAATTGGAGAGTTCCCCTGGGTCAACATGGTGGCTCATGCAGGACAAGGTGTCCCAATGTGAATGGTCTTGTCTCACCAGCTGGAGTACTCTGATCTACTCACTGGCCAGGTGCATCCACATGCAAATACCACCATGGCACTCCTGGAGGTGCCTAAGCCCTCTCTGGAGCAATCTAGTGGCAGAAAACTAAAAAGCAGTCCACAGGCTGTCCACCACTTTCAGGTGTTGTGTGGTGAGGGGGAGGGGGCTGTGTGACTGGGGCTATGTGGGCATTTGCAGTATCCGGATTGCCAAGGCATTGCCTGATCTTGCACCAAGTGCTGGTTTGAATGTTGCCTTGACCATCTGGCTTGGCTGTTTGCACTATGAGTTCTTCAGTGCTTGTAATGCAAATGATCTCCACCGCACTTCAATAAGTAGGAAGATTTTTCATATGAGGAAGAATTTGGGCGTGACTTCAGGGTTTGGGGATTTTTCTTGTTAATTTTCCAGCATTAGCAAGCAGATGTGGTCAATATTTATTTTAGTTGTTAGTTTATTTATAACTAGGGATGTGCACAAGTATTTGAAACATTCGATATTTGGATGAATTCAGACAAATTCGAACATTCATATACAAATTGAATGCTATGACATTTGTACATTGACATTCGTATTCTTATGAATGTTTTGGAACATTTGTATGAGTGCTTCGGAGCATTCATGAACTTGGGGCGGTGGGAAAGTGGCTGTCAAATCTGTAACGGATCCAGAGTGCATTTGACGTGGATTGAGAGCAGATTCAAAGTGAATTCAGGGTGGATCTGATGCTTTCAGAGCAGATAAGTTGGGGGATACTCATTGGATACTTATAGGACATGTATGGGATATGTATGTATTCATATCAGATATTTGTACAAATAGATTTGTATCTAATAGAATCGTACCACATTCAAAGGGGATCTATTCGAACAAATAAACATTTTCTTACATTTGATTTGATATCAATTGAACGCAAAACAAAATAAAACAAAACCATTCATGCACAACCCTATTTATCACACATGTACCTTGCCCATCACCTGGGGATCTGAGGGTAGGCACCAAAGCACATGGTAAAATGTCTGGTGCTATGGAACACCATATTTCTTAAATGCAAATTTTTCAGATTTATACACAATGGATGTAAAACAGGATAAAAAAGGGGTGCAATTAAAAACCTGAAGTGCCTTGGAGAAAAAAGGGCTAGGGACACCCTAAAATGAACAATGAATAGATCTAGCATGGAAAACGGGAATGACTTTCCTAAAAGTTTTCCATAGCATTTAATAAGCTTGTATAGAGATGCTCCTGCATTTAGTCTGCCATTCACATGTGTACATACAAAGTACACTCCAACCTTTAATTTTTAGAGATTGCCACATAAAGTTTTTAAGTCCCAAACTGTGGGAAAACCTAGATTCTCACATCTCTCTGTGCACACGCAGACTATGGCACTCATTTCTGAAAAATGCATAATGATGGCAAATGTTTGGTATCGTGCTGCCAAGAATGTGCAAAGGTGAAATTAACCAGGTTCCAATCATGTATTTTGCCCTTTTACTCCCCTCTACAAATTAAGATATCTAGAGATTAGAAGATTTGCAGCCTTAGATCATACTGAAATCCCCTGAATCCTCACTGCCTGTTTGTAATATCTCAGTGTTTCTTTTTATGATTCCTGCACACAGGGTCTCAACTTCCAGAGAACAGCCATACACTTGATGTACTGGGTGGAGGTGAAGCAGAGCAGAGAATAGCTCCTTGAGATACGTTCTCATAAAGTTGAGATCTACTACTGTTTAGAGAGGAGTGGGTCAAAGTATTTGACCTGGCCATGACAGATTCTGTCTGAAGCATCTCAAGATCAGCAGACCTGCTGAAGCCAAAGAAAGCATTTAAATTAAGTATCTATGTATCTCCATGGAAAGTGAGAGGCAGAGCAGGCAGAAAAATTGCACAGAAAATCCACTCTTGCGTTTTTAATTATTTTGTGTGAGGGCCAAGATAGCTCTTTTCACTCATGCAGCTGAACGACGGGCCCTTTCTCCACTGGATCCAGATTAGCCCATATCACTGATCTGAGTCATGAGACATTATGGTCTGGTTCAACACCATCTGCAGTGATGGAGTGATATGGATTGCCCCCTGTGATTGGCTTTGAAGCGCATATGAGTTTCAAGGCCTCATCCCATGCCTCTGAGAACTAAGAACTAAAGTTCCTAGCTTCGGGGCCTGTTGGGGGTGTTTTTAGGTGGCACACTATAGTATGCCACTGAAAAGTACCCTCAGTAGTCCCAGGACATAGAGACATGCCTTCTGCACACCTCTTGTGTACTGGATCAGACCACGATAGTTCCGCTGGTGGACTCTATTAAACTGGTCCACCAGAGATCCAGATTAAGACCTCCCTGAATCCAGGGTCTTTTCTGCACTTTGCCTTATTCTGGAATATATCTTAGGATAGGAACCTGCCATCCATATGCTAGTGCAGGCTTTGGCAGGTCCCAGGTGAGGCCTTCAATGGTCTACATTAGCATGTGGACAACAGACCCCTATCCTGAGATATATTGCAGAATAAGGCCAAATGCAGAATGGGCCCAGATCTTGCTCTGTGTCATGTGGACAGAGCTGGACTAGCAAGGGGCTGGGCCTCCATGAACAATATGCAAATACAGAGACCCAGATACATACCAGCACAGACTTTTAATATGGATTAAGAGTCTGTGCAGAAAGGGCCAAGGGAAGAAAGATCAATAACTTTCCTGCTGAGGATGATGCAGGTGAAAGGATATTGCCAGTGATCCTATGAGGATGACATTTCTCAGAAGTTCTGATAGTAATTGAAAGAATTCCTGTGCCCTGTCACAGGTCAATTAGCTTTGGAAAGTTTAAGGGTGCTTCCGCACAGGGGCAAATAAAACCTGATCTCCGGCACCCGGATTTATTAAAACCGGCTCCCAGGGGAACCGGTTTTAATAGCTCCAGGTGTACGGTAGATCCAGTTTAATGGGGTAGATCCGCATCTAAGAGATGCGGATCTACCCCGCACCCGTGCCTCCGCACACGCAGCGCTGATCTGGATTGTAAGCGGGTGCTGTGCGGACATATGGCACCTGTCTCTGATCCGAGCCAGGGGACCTTGCCGCTGCGGCTCGCCCTCGCCCCAGAAGCGGCGGATCGCCGCTTCCGGAGCCAGGGCGAGCTTCCCAAAAGCCCGCCCTAGCCCACCCTGGGGGGAGCGCGGAGGTTCCCCTCCTTACCTCTTTGGCATCACCCCGAATCTGAAAGCACCTGCGCCCTGCGTGCCACCTGAGTGGCCGGGGCTGCGCCTGGCAGCCCCTGCCCTCAGGAGCCGTTCTGCACATGCGCGCTGCCCTGACTTGCATGCCGGCCAATCGGGCAGCACGCAGGACGCAGGCACACTGCATTCTGGGCACCTGCTTTCAGTTTTGGGCAGACGCCGAAGAAGTAAGGAGGGGATCCACTGCGCTCCCCCCCGGGTGGGCTAGGGTGGGCTTTAGGCAAGCTTGCCCTGGCTCCACCGCTTCTGGGGCGAGGGCGAGCCGAAAGGTAGGAGCCGCCGGGGGAGGGCCATGGGTTAGCACACTTGTGCTGTGCGGCCGCATCCAAAACGGATGCAGATTCACAGCGCAAAACCACTTGATATGTGGTGTGCTAAAAACACCCATTAAGCACGCATTAAGTCCGGATAAGTGCGGATGCACCCACCAGAAGTGTGCTTATTTGCCCCCGCTAATGCGGACGCTCCGGCAGCAAACCGGTTTTGCCGCCGAAATCCGCATTAAAAACGGGCTCGCTGTGCAGACACCCCTCGCCGGAAGTGTCCTAATTAGCTACCCTTGTGCGGAGGCGCACATTGGAATGTGTGCTTAATGGGTGTTAAAGGGCCTGTGCGGAAGCACCCTAAGATATTGGTTTCATTCTATATTTCCATGAGATCTTGATTAGAAGAGTTGGCTTTTCTACCCTGCTTTGCTTACCCATTTAACGGGACTCAAAGGCTGTGTCTTCACAGCAACCTTATCTCGGATTCAAAACATTTTCAGTCCTTGGAGTCACACGGCAGTTTGGCTTAACACGCTTTTCCCATGTTAAACCACCCCAAAGCGTGGTGAATCTCAATCCTGATTTCAACAGGTCTCACTCCGGATCGTGCGCTTGAAACATTTTACATTTTTTACTGTGTGGACAGTACCATTTTAAGAGATGAGAATCCATGTTTAGGGTTTCCCTCTCCCAATAGCTTGTTTCCAAAGACAGTGATTTCAGTGTAAAAATCCACTTAACAGGGATCGCTACACTGTAGCAACGGAACCACTTCACACCTTGATGGTTGGAATAACAATGTTGCAATTTTGCACAATTCTAGCTCTTTGGAGTTCTGACTTTAGAAAGGGAAAGGAAGGGATGAAAGCAGCTGAATGTGAATGTTTAAAGCAAAGGGGCTTTAGTTGCCGCTGCTGCTGTGTGCCCTGAGCAATGGGGAGAGGAGGGGAAAGAATCGCTGGCTGGCTGCCCGCTGCCATTTTTCCTCCATCCATGGAAGCGGCAGCCACCCAGCCATCCAGTTAGGCTCTGTGAAGGGGTCCCTTATGGGTGACGCGTCCATGCCAGGAGGAAGAGGGCAGGGCAACCCCGAAAAGCGGCTTTTAAAAAGTAGCCACTTGAGTCCCACCTTGAGTCACGTACGCCATGTACGATCCTCAGAATCCGGATCGAACGCGATTAAGTTAAAAGTAATGGGAACAGGCAAATTCGCATTTGCATCCGGTTCTATTATTTCGGTTTAGGGAAAGTGGAATAAGCTTGCTGTGGGGATTTGCTCAAAGTGGCTGACAAAGGTCAACAAGCTGGCTTCCTGGAGCAATGCGGAATCAAACCTGGTGACTGAGAGATGTGAGTCCAGCACCCTAGCCGAAGTGAGGTGCTCTTGTTTCTGTAGGTGTTATACAGAAATGTGAAGCCAAGCTACATTCCATCTCCAGGCTGCGTGAGGAAGACAGGATGACAGTGTGGCCTCTCTCCACCTGTCCTATAGCAGACCAGCAATACAGGAGTTCCTCCTCAACTGCAAGCCTTAATTGTCATCCAGGTAGCCATTCCATCACCAAGCTGAAGAACGGAGACAGGATAGCCTTGTAAACCTCTCCATAAAAAGTTGGACCATAAGGAAGACTAAGTGCTGCAGAACTGATGCTTCTGAATGGTGCTGCTGGAGAAAACCTCTGAGAATCCCTTGGATTGCAAGAAGATCAAATTGATCAATACTAAAGAAAATCAATCCTGATTGCTCATGAGAAGAATTAATACTGAAGCAGAAACTAAAATACTTTGGCCACAAAGGGCCTTTTCACACTAGGTGAAATGGTGAAGACGGGACATTCCCACACAGTGCATCCACAACACATGGAGCCACTTCTATACCAGAAGTGGCTCTGCACGTGCAAGAGTTTCCTCTGTATTTATAGGGGTGAAGAGGTACAAATGGAGAGTGTCACCAGGCAGCATAGGCAGGGTCGCACATCATGTTGCCTGGCCACCACAGCATTGGCACTGCACATGACTGTTGGAACTGTTCCCATGGTGCTGGATTCTCACTTAGCCAGTGCTTGGTGAAGCACTGACTAAGTTGGGAATAGATCAGGCATCAGGAAATGTGGGTGCCCAATCTATTCCACAAGTTAACTGGCCACTGAATAAATGTCTGAGTTGGTCCATAATAAGAAGGCTGGGAAAGATTGAAGGCAAAAGGAGAAGAAGCTGACAAAGGATGAGATGGATAGATGGTATAGTGGAGCGTACAAACATGAGCTTGGGAAATAGGCCTGCAGAACTATGGTCCTTAGGGTTATGAAGAGTCAGACACAATTAATCAATTAAAGAACAATAAAGCAGAAATGGTAAACCACATCTACATGGTTACCAAGAAAACTACAGAGCCAAGCATTGTTTTTCAGTATCTGGGCATCTTGAAGGATAGAACAGTGATTTATATGGCCATAAAAGGGAATGTTCTTGCAGGGACACCATTTGCCTTACCAGGTGGTTCTCACACTCCATGCCTCCACGTTTGATGTGGCCACTGCACACGTCGAATTGAAACAGCATGTGATGTGATTCAGACCTCCTTGTTCCAACTACTTCATTGCTCTTCAGCCTCCTTTCACATTGCCAGCCTCCACGTGGCCCACCGTCCTTTTTTATTCCCTCCCCTAGAGAGGTTCTGGCCTCTTCTTCAAAGAATGTTTTGGAGCAGAGGCTACTGGAAATGCTTTAAATCTGGATTCTTGCACTAAGCTGGTGATTGAATTTGATGGCCTAAAATACCCCTTCCAGCTCTGTGGTTCTGTGAGCACTGTGCAATTGACATTAGGAGATTTTCATCCATTGAGTTTCCCCTTGTCTACCTTTTCCTTTGTTCCCATCAGGATTTGTTGAGCATCTTCAAAAACATTTCTTTCATGTGTAAATGATGCAATTTTAGACATACAAGCTAAACAGGAAGAACAGGTAGATCTATAAACGGGTATTTAAATCAATTAGAAAATGATTCCCCGGACAGTCCAGATGATTTTTATGTACATAAGCTACCTGGTACAAATGTGGTTTCTACAAGAAACAGCAAAATTCCTTGCCAGTGCCATTAAAATTAGAAAACAATTTTTAAATGTTTAGTTGAAACAAACTTCTTGAAGGATGGGAAGTAAAACAGGGTTGGCATTTTGTTATTTTACCTGATTAAAAGAACAGGTATAAGAGAGAGGGGAATTTTTAATTGATAATTAGAAAAAAAACAATAAAAATGGGAACAATTTATTGATATCTTTTAAATTTTAGGTAAAAAGGTTGGCCTTGAAAGAAAATTTGTCTCATAACCAATTATAATATTTTTCATTCAGTAAATGCCGTAACTGTATGTTATTGTGTACATATATACTCTTTATAAGAAAGAAAAATCAGAAGGAATGTTAATATAGGAGAATTTATTATTGTTGTTTTGTTTAAATTATTTATTGTAATTGTTTTATTTAAATATTTGCAGTATTTATTACTGTTATTTTTAAAAATGTTTCCATGAAAATTATTGTGTATTTTAAAATTGTGTTTAAAAATTTGTCCCCTCAAAAGAAAAATAAACATTAAATCTTTTAAATGTATTGTTTTAACTGACATTGTAACTTTTGTTTCTGTAATATTGTAAATAATATTATGTTCTGGTCAAGAACTGAATAAATTTAATTGATTGAAAAATAAAACGCAATATGACACAAACATGTACTTCTGGCTAAGCATTAAAAACCAGTGCAAATGATACTGTGTGAAATATTCTTTCCCCTTTTGGAAATATTCTTTCCCCCCTTCAAGTTTCAAGTTGAAGGGCTTATCAAAAGATAAGAGAGTTTGCTACTATCCCACATTCTAAAAACATATCCAGATGTTTTCAAGATCCGTATGGTGGGAGAGGGGAATCCTGTTCAGTGTTAATGAAAGAAAAACATTCTACACTTCTATCATACTATTAGTTTAATAGACTCATCACCAAGATAGTTAGCATCTTTTTATGCTGGCATTTAGTCCACTGTTTAATTAAATTCCCAAGGTGAACCTTTGGAGGTACAGCTCGTTTGTAACTAGCAAAACTAAGTTCTCTCTTCCCCATTTCTCCTTTCCTTTCTCGTTAATGGCTAATGCTCTTATCAGCCGCTTCCAGCTGAGCGCAAATAATAGTGACAGCTTTAAAATAAGCCATCTTGCTCTTCCCACCTCTACAAATCTGTTTCATGTGTTTTATAAAAATGTCAAAGGAGGGAGGAAGAGGATGCTTCTCCATGTCTTCCCCCCCCCCCCCCGTACATCTTAATTACAAATGGAATCTTGCTGTTTTGTCTCCCACTCTTCTTAGCCGGACACAAAAAAAGAAGTTGACTTACTTGGCGGAGAAAAGCAAATTCTTAGTGCAGCTGATAAATAGAACTCTTTAACCTTTATTTTGAAAGCAAATTCACTGAGGAGCACATTCTTTGCTTTGGAGAACCTTCATGTCTCTTTGCAGGTGTGTGTCATCTTGTGAGAAAAAATAGGTAATAACTGCTGCATAAAAACAAACAAACAAACAAACAACATTCCTGTGAACTTCTTTCTTGGAAAGCCTTGTCCAGCATTAAGGTTTGACAAAAATGTCTTGCCTGCATTTTATGTTCCTGTAACTTACCTGCTTAGAAGACTTTGCATTTGCCATATGGTAACTTTGCAATAATAAAAGGCCTTGAGGAAAGATGAGGAGATGAGTGGGATGAGTTTTAGGAGTTCAGCCAAACACCTGGAGGTTTCCCCTTTCCTCCTTTGTTTTGTTACATGCCAACTTTTGTCCAGGGGTTGGAAGCAGGTGGTTCTTCTTTGGGGAAGTACAAAGCTGGAAACAAAAGGCATTGAGGAGAGTAAATAAAAAAAAGTCTCTTCCCATGATCCTTCATACTAAGACAGGGGGCAATCTTTGCATTCAGAGATTCTTCCACAAAGAAATGAACATTATCTATTCAGATGTAGAAAGGAACGTAAAATAAAAGGGAACATTGGGGTTTATCAGTGGGCCTCTCTGGATGGACCCTTAATCCATATAAAGGATCCCTGTAGTATACTTCTAAGGATCTGTGAGGCCATGTCCTCTGCTGGTCTACTCTTTCTGCATGACATAGAGCATGATCCAGATTAAGGATTAATTGGGTCTACCAGTGGATTTGTGGCCCTAATCTGGAACACGGGAGGCATACAAAAGGCATGCCTCCGCATTCTGGGACAACCATTGTGTGCCACTGAAAAGAACCCCTCAGAAACCCTGAGGTTAGGAACTCTCATTCATTCCTAGCCCCCAGAAGCGTGGAGGTGCAGCTTCAAAGTTTATGTGAGCCATGCTGTATCAGCAATCCATATCGGTACCATCAGTGCAGATGGTGTTGACCCAGACCTGCAATCTGGATTAATGGGCCAGGCTAATCTGGACCCACTAATTCAGATCTACTGCAGGTAAGTGCAGAAAGGGTCAGTGGGATCAAGGCAAAGTATGCCTTTTGTCTAAGGTCTTTTGTCTAAGGGATGTGTGTGAATATTCATAGGCACTTGAAATCCAATTGAATGTGCTGAATTTCAACATTCGAACTTGAATAGAATGTCCCAAAATTCAAATGAAAACATTCAAATCAAATTTTGAACTTTGGATCTATTCGTTTGAATTATCCAGACATTTGTATGTGTATGGGTTCGTACACGATGCATGCATCTTTCCTGCATCCGCACGCATTTGTACAGATCTGTATGGGATGAAAATGGGTTACACACAGAATAACTACGGGATGCATACAGATGTGTACGGATATGGGGAAGATGCGTAGGTGCACATACAAATGTTGTTGACATTCATATGTGCAGATTCAAATAAAAAAATTGAATGAATAGATTCAAATTTGGTAAATATGTATTGAATTTTGTTAAATTCTAATTTAAAAGATTCAATCACGTTGGATTTTTGGGTATTCGATTCAATTCTAATAGAATGTTAAAAAAAAATTTGTGCACATCCCTAATCTATAAGCAGGAAAATCTCCCTTTTTTTAGCATTTGCCAGCAAAGCAAAGACTAAATCACTCTTGACTTAGTACACGTTAAATATCAGGAACAGCTTACAGTTCAGGCCCAACAAGGTGACGGGGAAATGATATTTTGGGCCTATTTGGATTTTCCTTTTTTTCTAAATGTACTCTGGAATAGGGGCCTGCTGTCCACATGCTAGCACAGGCTGCAGCAACCCGCAAGTGAGGTCTGCCAGTCTGCAATAGCATATGGACAACACACTCTGATCCTGAGATCGATTTCAGAATGCTAACAGGCCCTAGGGCTGTGCACGAATGGTTCTTTCGCATTCCAATTCAAGTCGAATCAAATGTCAAAACATTCAGTTCAATTCAAATGTTTAAAATCCAAATGCAACAAAACCCGATTCGAATCTGTTACATTCGAACCTATTCGTTCGAATGTTGGATACCAGTTTGAAGATATGAATGTTGACAGCATTCGTATTTACAGATATGAATGTCAACAACATTCCTATGTGTTTAAAAGTATTTGTATGCATCCCATTTTCATTCCATATTATAAGCGCAAATGTGTACAGATATGTATATTCGTACAGATATGTATGTAATACATACATATCTGTACATTTGAATGATTCGAATGAATGTTTCAGAACATTTGAATGTCCATATTCTTACGATTCGAATTTGAATGTCCACATTTGAATGAATTCAATCAGATTTCGAATGTTTAGAATATTCATGCACATCCCTAACAGGCCCTCTTATAATGAGCCTCATTTTCATCAGGATGGATTGCATTTTGATTAAAATAGGCCAAAGTGGTCTTAAAGCCTACAACATTTAACTTGATTATTTTCTTTGTGCATTCCTGTTACAGATGCATGAGGCTCAATACATCTGTGGCAGCTTATAATGGACTAAAGTAAAGCTTCCAAATGGAAATCTACCTTGCCCCCATTGCCCCCCCAAAAGCAATCCATGACCTGCTGCAGCCACTACATACGTGTGTGTGTGTTTTACTGACAGAGACCAAGCAATAGTAACATTTCCTTAGGCCCTTTCCATACTACATGGGGTGTTCCAACCCAGATAGTACAAAGCAGTATTCATGGATGAGGGTTTGCTGTCTCCACACCTTTCATGGTCCAGAATAAAGACTACTCCACTTGCAGACCTCTTTAAAGAGCAGGACTGGGAAACAGTGTCATTCTATGGCCATGCCGTGGGGTGATTTTGCACTTCCCTTCCCACTGGGTGGGAAAGGAGAGCACTGAACCCATGTTGACTAGTGCCCACACTTGGAGTGCTAGTCAATGTCAGCTGTCTCCCTCCCCATGATTGATTACTTACCTTGATTCAATTGCAGTGCCGGTCCTCTTCAGGATGCTGCCATTTTGGCTGCGGAACCCTGCATGACTGCACATGCGTCAGCACCATTGCCATGACAACACTGACACTTTGCATAGTTGCTTTCAGTCAGGAGGGCAGCAGGGCTGCCAGCTTGCATGGCAGCCCTGTTGACCTCCTTGTCCAGCAGAGGTGCAAATGCTCCCCAGTTGGACATAACAGGTAAGTGATTGGGGAAGGTTGGGGAGGATGTAGAGCACAATTTCACGCTCCACAGGTAGCGCATGATTAGGAAACTTCTGGGAGGGCAGGGGGTGCTTGGAGCCTGTAGCAGCCTCCTCCAAGAGCAGATGCCCTTCCCCAGATGTTCCCTAATCATGCACTACCGACCCAAGTGCAAAGAGGCCTCTGGTCAGTCACTTTGTCTTGTGCAAATGAAGTGTGCTAAAGTGTGGAAGGGTGTGTCTTGGATCAGATCCAAGGGCCAGTATGGAGTTGGCCATAGAGTCATACAGAAAAAAAACCTTGAGAACTTGGTCTTGTGGGCTTGAGCTTTCAGTGGCTTGAATTTTAAAATTGGTTTGAAACTCTAGAAATATGAGGCAAACACCTTTTGTTTTCTTACCAGGTCATTTTCCTGGGGTCCAGATAAAATGAGCTTCAATGGCTCACAATGGCTTATCACACATGTGCCTAATCTTATCTGGATTTCACAAATGGTTCAGATGCTAGCTTGTGACTTTGATTACTGGGAAAGCAGCCCTAATCAGATTCCTTTCCATAAAATTGTGGTTGGTTCAGCTTCCTTGCTCTGACAGATCAAAGCACCTTCTTTGCCTCTATCTGCAGGGAAGCTCATTAGGAGGAGGTTGTCAGGGTTATAATCATGCAACAGTTTTACTTCTGGGTTAGAACACTACTCCTCCCTTATCAGTCTGTGAGGTCCAAAGTGAGAAGAACAAAGTAGGTACTGGTGACATGTGATTTGATTAAATGAGTGGACAATACTGTGTTTCCCCATATGCACTGTTCTTTTCTTAACTATAACTTTTGTGTGATCATGACTAGTTAGTATTTAAGGCAAGAAAGCCAATTAAATTAGAAGTGACTTGAAATTATGGAATGAGTTGGGATCATATGGTCCATCCCAGACACTGTTGCACTGCCGTGTCCATCACAAGTTGCAGTTCAGCAGCATGTTAAAAGCCACAGAATCCATGGTTCCTTGTCAGCATGAATTTCTCATGCACAGGAAGATAATTTCTAAAAATATCTAACATGTTGTGTAGATAATTATTTTCTATCATTAAATCAGGTGTTACCTTCTCTGCCCCTCTGAGTTTTCCAGTACAAAATAATCTTACAACTAGAAAGATTTAATTCATTAAACAATTAATTAATTAATTAAATGTTGGCTGAATTTTTTAAAAAAATATTATGGTTCAATGAGAGCTCAGAATTTAAAGTTTTAGAGGAAGAGGAGGAGGAGAGTTCAGTTCTCAGAGCCTGTTCTTTGTTACTTCAAATACGTTTTCAGTGTTTTTAGACTTTTTTTTTTGAACAATCATAAATTACAATTTTGTAAAGGGGCAAATTTGTTTGGGATATTTATCATTATCTGATGGCAGTCCCTCCCTCACTGTATATTTAGATGTTCTTGGATAAATGTGCAATTCCTAACTTGCTCACATTCTATGGGAACAGTAGTTTTCTTGCTTTATCTCTGCATCTCCGGTGTATCTCATTTCAAAGCCAAGTGACATAAAATTCAAGTATTGTCCAGATGCAAGCGAATTTGGCAGCTATCCCCAAAGAATCTGCAAGAGAAACAGCTGCCCAGTTGGGAAGGCATCATGATTCCTGGTTCATTACCAAACTGATTGTAAGTTATACATGTATATAAGTTATACGTGATTAATTTCCTCAAAGCACACAGTAGATTCATCTGCCATCTACCTTTTCTTTGTTATATAAGAACTCATTTCTGATCAGAATTTAAAGAGCTGTATGATTGTTAAAGTAGTTTTAGAGGTGATTTTAACCTGTAACCATTCATCCATATGGACAACTGCAGTAGCCATAAACTCTTCTAAGTATTTCTTTCTCAAGGTTTGCCTTTCCGATCTCTCTTACAAAAAATGTAGCAAGCACTCATTATCCATGACTGTGCACTCATTATTGGCAGTTGTGAATAACAAAGAGTTCCTTTTGTGTTATTTTAATCCATAACTATATTTGGACTTATTTCTCCCACAAGCCTAGTGCCAGGGTCAAGTTAGAAGCCTATTTGCCAACCCTCACTTTTTTTTGTCTAGGATGGTGAAGTCAACTCCAGTCTTCCATTTGGAGACTTTTTGTACCCTGTACACTACATAGAAATGTTCTGTAGTCAGGATGCTCACAAGGATGTTAGATAGTCACCGTTTCCAACAGGGGAAAAAAACACACCCAAGAAAAGGATAAAATAAAAATTCACAAGTTTATTATTTTTTTAAAAAAAAGATAAATTAAAAAATTAAAAATTGATGTAAAACGGAGTGAGCCTCCCTTTAGATTTGAAATAGAAAAGCTGTAAGAGGTAGAGTGTGATAGGCTTATCTATCCCTACTTACCTATTCATTCTCTAGATGAGAGTTATCACTCAGTGGTCTGTTCATTTACTGTATTTTCTGGCATATAAGACTACTTTTTAACCCAGGAAAATCATCTCAAAAGTTGGGGGTCGTCTTGTACACCGGGTGTCGTCTTCTTATACGTCGAGTATATCCCAAACTCTATATTTTAACAGGAAAGTTGGGGATCGTCTTATACGGCTAGTTGTCTTATACGCCGGAAAATACGGTAATTCCCACTGGAGCAGTGAGGAATGTCTTCTTACATCTTTCTCAGCAGTGACAGTTGTATTATTCTCTCTGATCCTTTTGGCATTTCCTCCTTTCACATATTCTGAGTAGATTAAAAAACAAACTTCTCTGTTACCTGGACTCCACTTAGGAGTAGGGGTGTACACAATTTTGGGGATGCGATTTGATTCAAATATTTGATTTGAATTTGCACTTACGAATGTCAACAACATTCATATGTGCCCGTAAGCATCATTATACATCCTGTAGTCCATTTGCATCCTGTAGTTATCCCGTATGGAAACCTGTTTTCATCCTGTACGGATCTGTACAAATGCGTATGGATGTGGGAAAGATGCGTATCTGCAAGTACACAGATACGTGAGAAGAACACGTACACATGTGAAGGTCCAGATAATTCGAATGAATAGATCTGAAATTTGAAATTCGTTTGAATCTTGAAATTTGAATTTATGGATATTTGATTCGAATGTCAAAATTTGGGGCAGATTCGATTGACTTTCAAATACTTTCAAATATTTGTGCACAGCCGAAGTTAAGAGTGGATGCAAGGCATTTGTGATTAATTTCTGTGCCTTTAGGCTCAACTGGTTGGTCTCTGCCGTAGGGATGTGTATGAATGGGTTTTTTGGCATGCGATTCATAATGAATCAAATCTTGGAAAATTCGTATTCGTTCGAATAGATCCCCTTTGAATATATTGGATTCTATTCAATACAGATGTATTCGTACAAATTTGTATGAATATCCAATACAAACACATACAGATCCTGGATATGGATCATATACAAATGCATACATATTGGATACATAACCTACACCAACTCATCCATACTGATACGTATCTGATATGTATCCCCAGTTTCACAAATGTACGAACTATTCACACACATGGTCCAAAACATTTGTATTTGTACGAATGTTAATGTACAAATGTTATAACATTTGATTCATGTACGAATGTCCAAATACATATGTATTCATACAAATAGCAAATGGTATGAGTATCTGTGCACACTCCTACTCTGCCTGGTTGTCAGAGTTTGGGAGGGACTCTTGGCTCCCACCTTTTTGGAGAAGGGACATGGGGCAATTTCACCCAGTCAAATGCAGAAATGGTCCCATATCTGCCTTCTTTTGTCCCACAGTCAGAAACTGTCGCTTGCTCCTACAGACTGGCTGCTCATGTTCTTATTTGTCAAGGTACATTAGACAGTTTGATTTTCTTGGGCAAATGTGGGCTTAATTGGCAAAAAGTGTTTTGAATATTATGGTCCCATGGTTTTAGAGTGGCACAAATAGATGCAGGAACTGTTAATATTCGGGCAAACTGCCTGTTTATCAGAGTGCGAATGGGGCTTTAGAAGGAGCAGGAGGAGAGTTGGCATTTCCAGCCCCACTTTTTCTCACCCTTAAGGGGACTCAGAGCATCTGACAAAGCTTTCTATTCTCCTCCCCACAACAGAATACCCTGGGGCTGTGAGAACTCAGCAGAGGGGGTCTGTGAGAACTCAGCAGAGAGATGTGACTAGCCCAAGGTCACCCAGCTGGCTTCATGGAGGAGTGTGGAATCAAACTTGCTGAGTATGAGATTTGAGCCCAGCACTCTAACCATAAGAGCAAACTGGCTCATCTGATTGTTTAGTTTATTTAGGTGGCATCCAAATTATGGCCTCCTGGTTGAGCAAGATGATTTTCTTTGGATTCCATTTGGAGTTTTTCGTTTGTCTGTGTCATCAGGCCCCTTCAGTCCAGTTTTCTCAAGCTCTTTATGCACTTATCTCAGTTAATCCGTATTAGCTAGATCTGTATCAGTAACAGGCAGAGAGATCTGCTATTGAGTGGGCTTTAGAAAAGCAAATGTGTGCCAAGAGTCTTGGCACGGATGTAGACCACATTTCTCTGATTTGCCACTAATCTGGATTAGTGAGTACTTAGCACAATTCTGATCAACATCTAGGCTATTTCTGCACTGGGCCTTATTCTGGATTATATCCTGGATTAGGCATCTACTATCTTCATCCTGGTGCAGACTGTTGCAGACCCTCCACAGGGCTTACTATAGTCTGTACTGTCATGTAAATAGCAGGTTGTTCTGGGATATAATCTGGACCAAGGTCCTGTGCAGAAAGAGTCCTACTCTATTCCTATGCAGATGATGTGTTCTTAGTAGCATCTAGGTTTGGGGTGTTTTTACACTTCCCTTCCTGTCTTCTGGATGGGAAAGGAGCGCGATGACCCAATTTTGACTAGTGCTCGCACTTGCAAGTGCTAGGTAATGCCTAAGCCCTGCATGATTGATTACTCACAAGAGACTGATCCCAGGGCCGGTCCACTTCTAGCCATTGCCATTTTGGCTGCAGTGCCCCCCATGACTGCATGTGCACCAGCGCCATCGCCATGATGACACTGAAGCTCTGAGCATTTGAAGTCACGTCTATGGTCATCCAAGGTGCCAGTATGCTTCCACGGCACCTCAGACAAGCCCGGGGCACTGGAAGAGGTGTGAATGGCCCCTGCCCGGACACTCCATGTAAGCTCTACACCTAACCAACAATTAGCAAACTTCTGGGAAGGCAGGGCACACTTGGAGGTTGTAGCAGCCTCCTCTAAGTGCAGACGCCTGCCCCAGAACTTCACTGATTATGCAGTACCTGCTGTAATGCAAAAAGGCCCCTGGATTGCCATGCAGACAATGTGTTCTTGGCAACTCCTTAATCCAAATTAACCAGTAAGTGCAGAAAGAGCCTCCGTACCCATCAGGTCCAGGGGACTGTGGAGAGATCTCACAAACTGGGCCTCTGACAGTGCATGACAATTCTTTCTATTATGTTTTTGAAAATGGTCTGTCTGCTTTCCCCCAACCCCATGCGATGTTTCCAGTCTGTAAACTTTACAGCCTTTTATCTACAAAAGACTGGCATAGTAAACCATTGCTATTTTGTCTATTCTTTGTGCATCTCTGATTTATAGTCGTACTTTGAAAGAGAATATTGGGCTGCATCCCTGGCAATAGGGTTTCACAGAGCAAAGCATTTTTGTTTCTCTGGTTCTTGAAACCTTTCAGCCAGCATCTGCTTTCCCTCACTATCACCTTCAGTTTTAGTCTGCTTCTCGCTGCTCATCTGCCATGGTCTGTGAGTCACATAAGCCCTGTGTGGTGTTTCAAGAAAGTGTGCTTTGACACATGGAAAACCCCTTTCCTTTGTGCACTTAGAAATGCAGCCAATCATGCACAGTCACTGAGGTGGGGAAGAGCAATTCCACGTTTCCCCGTGACATGGCTACCTTGGAAAGAATGCATGCATGATCGGAGTGGTGAGAATGGCTTGCTTCCCATGAATCCATACATATTTTTCGGTCAATGTTTAATTGTGATATAGATGAGAATGATTAGCAGCGGGAAGGCAGTTATGGCTCATTTTTGTAAATTAATATCGGTATATCAAGGTGAGTAAAGACGTTTTGGGGGTGAAAATGTATAAATTTATATGGAAAGCGTTCTTGGGGGAACGGAATTTAAATACTTAGAAATTTATTTATATAAGAATTTGTGAAGTTGAGATCACTTTATGGAAGCATCTGGTGCATTAGGCTTCAGTCCACAAAAGGCTCACGTCTCAACAAGCAGCAGTATAGGGAAGATGGAACAAAGAAACTGAATCCTGCAAGAATCAGGACAGACCAAAGGATATGTAGACCATTCCAAGCCCATGAATGTCAAGAGCAGTCACACACTGGGTGTAGGGACATTCCTGTTCCTGCTCAGCAATGTCGCATCTTCAAATGGCCATGTTCCAGGTAATTGCATCTGGAAGTTGGAGGCCTTTCCCACTCCAGGTGCAATTGGGTGAGGGAGTGGCACATATGCTACACGAAGGCAAGCAAGCCAGGTCAGGATGCAGCACTCAGCTGTGTCCCGTTCTCCCTGCTCCTGTGCCATTCCCAACAGCTTATGGATGGCTGTTAAGCTATCAACAGCAAGTAAGCCTCAGGAATGAGCAGGAGATCTCAGGGACTGCTCCAGGCCTGTCGTGGTGTGGACAATGCATTCCCATGATCCACCTGGAGCAGACCCTGGGTCAGATGTGAAAAGACCCTCAGTTAAACTTTGGAAGCTGCTACTATGAGATGTAGTATTGGTTAGCAGCCTGGATGGTTTAAAAAGGTTGGGCCAATTAGTGGAAGTGAGGACTACCAGGAGGCCTGATGGTAGTATGATTGCTTCTGGTAATAGGGGGGAGTATCCCTTCCTTTAGAGCATTTGGATGCATTCTGACCAGCTCTGAAGCTGGTGTACAGTTCAGAATTGGCATAGGGGCTGGTGCTGGTGCAGAACAGGTTGTCTCAATTCGGATGCCTTGTTCAGTGCCAGGAGCAATCCATCCCAGATGGGTTGCTTATTCTGCTATAGGGCAGCCCACCCTGTACTGGAATGGTGCAGGTAAGTGCAGAAACAACCCTGGAGATGCACAGGCAATGGATGTTTTCAAAATAGCAGTGCGATGGCTGGAAACTGTGTATTGCATTTCCACCCCTGGGACTTTTTATCATGAGTGGAATGGCAGGCAGTCCTTTGACCTCTGGGATCTCTGCCCAGTGAGCATGAGTTTGTCCCCTAAATATGTCAAAGTTAAATGCCACAAGAGTTTTTGTTGTTTTCTTTTAGAGGGGGGGGGGGGAAAAACCCAGTTTAAATCTTGAGTTGTGCCTCAAACAATACAGATGGTATGAATATTGTTTAGAAGCTGCTTTTCAACATCAGAAGTTGAACATATCCCATTAGAGATATCATGTAACTAAAAGGGAGAATTGAAAAAGTATGTCAAAAATCTGGCAACAAACCTCTATATACCATTGTTTTAATTGGAAAGGATATAGGGTTTCTTTTTTGTTGTTGTTCCAGACATGAACTTGTTTTAACTGGTTTTTTTAAAAAAAAAGACAAATAAATGACATTTCAGAAACACTTTGACACTGAAATGTCTGTATGACCTAGACTGCATCCATATCACTTGATTCTCTTGACTAGCAAAACAATTTTCCTGAGATGGAAATAAAGGACACCAGTCTGCAAGAGATAAATTGATACTATTGCCAGTCTAATTTTATGCAAAGGAAGTAAGTCATAGAAGACCTGATACAAAGCTTATGCAGTCAATGGAAAATGAAATCACTGGGAATGCTTTTCCCAGCCTTCAGTACAGCTTTAGGATTCAGAAACTGAAATACTTTTTTTTTTAGCCCGTGTGAAGTATCATCATAATTGAGATACATAAGGAGTCTGGATATAATGACCTCTGGATGCAAGAATTGTGATAATTTGGATTGAAGAACACCAGGAAGCAACTTGATACCTTTTCTTGGACTACGTTCTAATAGTGGGAGAGAGATTCCTACTGGCTTTGTGAAGAGCAGAAAGCATTCCTGTCCTGATATATAAAACACCCAGTAGCAATAAGCCAAGAATCTATATCTACAATTAGAGCATTTTTGGAGCCTAACAAAATGACTCCCACAGAGAGAGAGAGAGAGAGAGAGAAAATGATGTTGGGTAATCTTTGTTCCCCAGCCGCAAAGTTAGTATGGACCAGAGGCATTTTCGCACTGCACGCGTTCCATTTGGAACGCGTGTAGAGCGGGAAGCTTAAGACAGTTCCGGACGCTTTCACCATTCACACACAGGAGCACCGGAACGCGTGTAAACGTGTTCCGGCACGCCTGTATGCGCATGGTAAAAGCGTCCGGAACTGTCTTAGCCGGCAAAGGCCGGCCAGGGGCGGGGATCCGGCTGCCAACGCTGCCGCCCATTGGGTGAGAGCACCCAAGGGGCGGGCAGCGCTGTCAAGCCACTCGCCCCACTTCGTGCCAGCTCCACGGGGCCGGATCGGGCCCTGTGGAGCTGGCACGAAGATGCCCGGGCACCCGGGTGCCCATCGGAGGGCCCGGGGCAAGGTCCCTATGGGGCAGGACCCATTTGGAGATCAGAGCCCCTGGCTCCGATCTCCAAAGGCTTCGCCCCGACCCTGTTCCTGCCCATCTGCGGGGCGCGAGCGCCTGGATCTAGGCGCGGGCACCCCGCAGATCAGTCCCCCACCCCCCCAGTCCCCAAAGCCCCCACCCCCCCACTCCCCAAAGCCCGATCGGGCCCATCTTCGCTGTGTAGGCACTTACAGTGAGACGCCTACACCACGAAGATGATTCCTCCCCCAGGGCCCCGGGAGGACGTGCGCGCGCGCGACGGTGAACCTACCTCGTCACCGTCCGGCCTCCGAATGAGGGGAGCATGCCGGGAGCGCGCAGCACGTAGCCCACCTAGGCCCCCTATTGGACAAGCAGTTCACGGCCGCGATGGGGGTGGGGGACCCTTGGGGGACCGGAGCGATGCGCTCCGGTCGACCAAGGCATTCCTCGGCCCCAGCCAGCGCGACATCAGCCTCCTGCCACCCCGGAAAGGGGCTACAGGAAGCCGATGCTGGCGGCTCCCCGGCTCCGGCAGCCCCAATGGGGCTGCCGGAGCCGGGAAGGAGCCACGTCCCGGCGGCCTTCGGACATGACAGACAGGACCCACCGAATCGGGGTTCCCCTGTCCCATCTGCCAGGGTCACTGACCCTAGCAGATGGGAAAGGGGAACCCCAATTTGGTGGGTCCCGTCTACCGGCCTCGCCGCGCCGGCGCGATCACCGGCCGGCAGGTCTGGCCCTGGGGGCGTGCCGATGGCTGTCAGGGAGAGAAGCGTGCGCGAACGCTTCTCTCCCGGAACGCGCCGGGGCGCCTCGTCCGCGCCGGAACGGATGCAGAGCACTTTAAAGTGCTCTGCATCTGGAACGCGTGGAAGACAGCTCCGGACATGCCGGGACGGAAACCTGGCCGCAGCAATGCGTATGCTGTGTCCGAAGCTGTCTTCCACACGTTCCAAAAAGGCCTGTGCGAAAAGGCCTCAGGATGTATCGCCTGAGCAGTTGACTACCCACCTTGCTCCTAGGCCAGAGAAAGAGTTCTGGCCCAAGAATATTTCCATCCTTGTGTACAACACAGTGTGACCCTTGCTTATATTGTGCCAGCAGATCAGTAGGAATAGGGAGAAACATTATTGGGAGGGTTAGTTGCATAGTCCCTGTTTTCTGTGTGTTTTCCATTCTGCTTCTAATCCCATTTTGAGTGTTTTAAAATAGCACAGATGAAGTGCAAAATGAATTACAAAATAAGAACTGTGTCATGAATACTAGGTCAAGGGTAAAGCATATATGACATATATCAGGTAGCCTGTGGGTGAATGAATTACTGATTTTCCAAGTCTCACTGCCAACTATCTCTTCTGCCCTAACCATTGATCCAATAGCACAACACTTCTTCCATATGTAATCTACAGACGCAGTCTATAGAAATTCTATAAGGTATAGACCGACTGCTAGTGTGAACAAATAATGATTTATTTCTTAGCTATAATACCTAATATCATGCTATAATATTATGCTAAACTCCTTCATAAAGTATTTCAAAACAGGGAAACATTACAATGTTATTTGGAGTTGACATTAACAGACAACAAAATGTCACATTATTTCTCCAACTGCAAAAGGCAAACTGTCTAATGGGGGCATTTCCAGACACGTGGAAGGAGATGTTAAAAATCACTGTTCCTAAAAATGGCAGAACATCATCTGTTTATCCATATACTTTCTGTCTCGTCTCATTGAAGAAGGATCATAGCCTGCTGAGCAGCATCTTAATGGATAGAATTAGAAAGGTACCAAACTGGTTTGGGTTTGAACAAGTTCAAATTAAATAGGGGGTATCTGAAAGGTTTGTGTGGAACACCTTGCCTGTTCAGAAAAGAGTTTGAGCTAAACAAAGGGGTTTTCAAACAAATCTATCAAACACCCTGTTTGAAGGTGTCTGAATCTAACTGAGCACCATGTCTGCTCAAAAAAGAAATTTAAGATTTGAACCAAACAAGGGAATATTCAGTTTTAATTGAGCTAAACCTGGAAAAAAAAGTTTGTGCCCTTCTCTAGGTGGAGTCAGTAAGGTTATAAATTCCTTTATTTCCATAAATCAGTATGGATTCATTTGCAGAAGACAATAGAGACTTGCATATTCAAATGGAAGTTTGGCTATATTCAAAGATCGACATGTGACTGCGAAGCGAATGCTTTTGTGCATTCGTTCAAAGTTATATTTTTGAATTTGGGGAGACAGCAAAATTGCTGCACTGTCACATCTGCAGTGGATTCAGAGTTGATTCAGGGAGGATCCAGAGCAGATTTAAAGTGGTTTTTTAAATTAAAATACTCCACAAATTTCATTTCTCACCAGAGTTTTTGCAGGGTTTGTACAAGAACCAGAGACCTTCGGGTATGGGGCGGGATAGAAATGTAAACAAACAAACAAACAAACAAACAAACAAACAAATAAATAAATAACATCCATGATAGGCCAAGGCACATATATTAATCTATGGGGAGATTTTCAATCATTTTATGCTAGGTAGGGGCACCAGACAAGAGTGCCCTCTTTCTCCACTACTCTTTGCTACGTATTGCTTCCCCTTTCCAGGAAACTGGGGCATAACACACAATCAAAGAGTATAGAAAAGGAGCCACAAATATTTTGTGTAATTTGCATGCACTACACAGGTAATAAGTCAAATAGATTTAAATACTTAGACAATTATTGAGAGTAGCCTGTGCAGTAATAATGCAGAATATATTACGTTTGATTTTGAAAGAGAAGAGGAATGCATAATGGATATACTCATAAAGCACTGTGGGATACCGTATTTAAATATGTTCAGAATCTTCAGACTAATAATGTGATCAAAAAGACCATAGGTACTATCTCCCTTATATGAAATAATAGCTACTAACATCCATTTTGAGGAATGGAAGTGATATATATATTGAATTCAAGGCTGTCAACAAAGGGTCTTTTTGCACTTACCTCTTGGGCATGGCTGGGAATGCTCTGGCACTACACTAGCATGCGTAGCCAAGTGCAAACAGGCCCTGGGACTGACTCATCCACACTTCATGTGCTGGTGGTCAGTTTCGGGATTGTTTCAGCAATTGAAGTGTGGAGGCATCTTGGTTTGCCCCATCTTAAAGTCAGTGGGATAATATTGCCATAGCATCCCACTAAGTTAACAGGCCATTACTTTGATTATTGTTATGTTTGCGTATTATGAAAGCCAATAAAATATATTTGGGAAAGAAAAATTGAGTTTGGCAACATGTTGACAGTCTGGCATAAGTAGAAAAAAACACCTCATGAGTCATGACCAGTTCTTCTCCTTTATCCCCGCTGTGAGTAAGAGCTTCCCTCACATCCAAACAGCCTGCAAAAGGCAGGATATATTAGACTAAAAGGTTTTCATTTTTCAAATGGTACAATAAAGAATGTACGGCAGCTGGCAACATGTTTGAACCCCACAGGAAAGTCCTGGCTTACATAGCAGGCAGTTCTATGTGTCTTGTCGACAAAGGAAATAAGGCAGGAGCCATAAGACCCCTGATGCCTGATGCCCAGAGAGAGGATAATGGAACAATATAAGCACAGTGATGCAGAGATTGCCTCAGAATTCTACAAAACTTTAATCACGACATAGTATAATGTAGTGAAAAAACCCTGAAATCAGGACCTCACTTTTCTGTGTGATTTCCTGACTGATTTCCTGGGAATCATGGAAAATCCCATGAGATTTCTTAGGGTTTCAAATATCCACGGTTTCTTGTAGAGAACACTTCTAGGACACATACTTATCCCCCACAGATATGAGGGCACGCCTGTAATTATGGGATTTTGACTCTGTCTGGATGGATGCAGCTTAAAATGGACCCAGGTGTCTCCTACGGATATTCAGCCTTTACTGTTAAACTAGTTGCAGCACACAGGGAGTTTTCCGTAGTCCCCAGGCTGTGCTGAACTTGCCCCAAAGGATATTTTAATCCACTTTTGGGTACCAGTTAAAATGCATGATTTCATTCTTTGGGTTTTAAGATGCTCCTCTGCCACCTCATTGTGCTGCACTTGAGATTTGTTACTTCTTCTTTTTGTCTCTTTGTGAGGGTCCTAATTTGTTCAGGTAATTTCAGATTCAACCAGAAGAGCCTTCAGTTTCTTCTTGCTGTGTTTTTGACTGTGTTTTTAGTTATTGAAATTGATTTTTTTCTTTTACTTGCTATGTTTACTTGTTGTATTCTCATGGTATTTTCCCCGTTTGTTGTAATCCGCCTTGAGCAAATGTTTCTTTGGAAAGGCGGTATACAAATAAAAATGGAATGCAATGGAATGACCAAATGATGGGCAAAAGCTCAGATGTTCTGGCATCTAGTACGTGGATGCAATGCAAGAACAATGGTTCTTATTCTGGTTCTTCATAGTTTATGGCCAAAGGAAAACAAGAAGAGGGGGCAAGTTTAGAAATATTAGGCTACAGTAAATATAAACAAAAACACTCTCTTCACAGCAAACCTAATGACAGATACTCTACAAAACAAGCAGTATGGCAGAAACAGGGAAAGAGAGGTTAGGAGAAGTATAAAGGGAGGCATTTGGTATATCTTCAGGTCCCAGAATAAGAATGTAAGACGTGTCCCACTGAGTCTGACCCAGCTTCCAACATGGCCTAGAAAGGGTCATGGCTTGGGAGATGCATGGATATTCAAAATATTCATTATTCGTATGAATTCAGACATTTGTATACAAATCAAATGTCCGGACACTCAGATCTCTGAATTTGAACGAATACGAATATCTTGAGTTATTCATACAAATAATTTGGACATTTGTATCTATATGAGCACATACACATCTCATACATACCTATACACATCTCATACACATCCATATGCATCCATACAGGATGAAAATGGGATGGGTACAGGATGCATATGGATGTATATGGATGCTTATGAGATGCGTATGTACCAATACAGATACGAATATGAATGTATTCATGTTGAACCAAATGTCTGAACATTCATTTTTTCATCATTTGGATACATTCAAATTTTTGAATATTCAATTAGTTACAAATCAAATTCAAAAATTGCACTTGTGCACACCTCTAGCCGTGGCAGATCTGGACCAAGATAATTTTCTCATCCATGAATCTTGCAAACACCTTGGTCCTTTCTGCACTCATTTGTCATCTGGATTAAGGAGCCTTCTAATCCAGATCATAGACCTTCTGATCTACACATTAATGTGGATCGAGGAGGCCCTACCCCTGCTGGTCTGCTCTCCCTGCACGCTACAGGAATTCCTTAACCCAGATCTGTTGTAGACCTGATTAATCAGGTTCACACCTGGGCCAAAGACCTCATTCTGGATTATGGGAGGTGTGCAGATGGTATGCCTCCATGATCAAAAACTGCTAGGGGTCCCTTTCAGTGACACACCATAGCTCACCAGATAACATCCCCTCCCATGTCATTCCTAGCCTTTGGAGGTGTGTGTGGGTGGCTGGTCATGGAGCAGTATGAGTAGGATGGATGCAGAAAATCCCCTTGAATCCAAGAGAGAGAGAGAATATAGCCCATTTCTTGCTTGTAAGATTTACCTAGTTGACCTACATTGGCAAGAGTTATAACAGTTTGGTCTAGTGGGTAGGGAGCTGGACTCTTACCTGGGAATACTGGGTTTGATTCTGCCATCCCCCATGAAGCCTTCTCGGTGACCTTGGGCTAGTCACAGCTCTCTTCTGAGCTCTCACAGCCCCACCCACCTCACAGGGTGTTCTGTTGTGGGGAGAAGAATAGAAAGCTTTGAGTCCCCTTAAATGGGTGAGAAAAGCGGGATAGAAAAGCCAACTTTTCTCCTTCTCCTTCTCCTCCTCCTCCTCCAACTGAACACAATAAAAAAAAAACCATTTCTCTCCTTAATTCTTTCCTCAAAAGAGGAGAAGGATACAGCATTCTGTCCCTTTTCCGTCAGGCTAGAAAAGACCATTACTATGAGCACGCTTATGTGTACGCTTTCCCATGTGTGTATCACCTATTGTTAAAAATGCATGAAGAATTTCATGTCATGAGATAATCCAAAGTAATGTGTCCAAAACAATATTAGATTTATTCCATTTGCTCTAAGAAAGATATCAGTAGAATTCAGCCTATTTGGCAATTCTCTTTTCCTCAGAGTTCCGGGCAACATTTCAATCACCTGTTGCTATGATACTTTGAAAATATTGTCTGTTTTTAACTGTTCTATCTTTAATTGAATAAACTGTTACTTTGAAATATTGCTGCAGAGGTTAAAAAGTACTTGAAAGCTTGTATAACTTTTCGTCTCACTTGAGAACAGGTTGGTAGAACAGTATGAAATGTTTTAAGGTAAAATGCCACTTAATACGTTGTGGTTTGTGATTCTAGACCATTTTTAAAAAACAAAAGTTTTCAGGGGATTTCCCCCCCACCCCCGCAACTTGTGTTCTCTTCTTACCTGTGTTCTTCAATGCATTTCTGCTTTGTTCATTATCTGTACCCTGAATATCCTATAAGGAGCTCTACCCACTTTCCTCCAAAATCCTTCCTTTGTTAAAAAAGAAAATGGTGCCTGTTGTGCTTTAGAGTATGATGGGGGAAAGACACACCAATGGGAATCTTTAGGCTGTATTCAGACATAACAAAAGGGATACCTCCAAGACACCTCTGAGACACCTCTGAGAGATGGTGTATGGCCCTCATGTTCCCAAGATTTGTCTAATCCACCTTTTCTAGCACAGTATGTTCAGGAGAGGGGGAGGGACAGATTGGTGTGGGAACAATCCCACCTCAAAGCCTTTTCTGAGCCACCTCAGACATCCCCTTTTGTGCTGTGTCTGCTCACAGCCCTAGCTTTTTGCACAAAATGGGTGATGCTTGAGATTCCTTTAGCACTCTTGCCTTCATGGAGGGCTTCTGTGATAATGCCTTTTAATTATGGGGATGAAGGCTCACTTATAGAAGTTCTGGCTTTTGCAGGGATGGAATACAATCTAATATAAAAATAGAAGAACCAGATCTGGTGATTTATCCAGGGGTGCCCTTTGTAGCTGATAAGGCATAAGAAGAGATAGTAAAAGAAAATAGAATAGTAGAGCCAGTGTTAGGTTAGATGTTATAAAGCTCTATGCACACATCTGAAAATTGATCCCTGTGTGCCTATTGGAGTTTATACACACATTACCTGCATTTGAAGTGTGTACATTGTGACATTTTCTGCACTTACCTCGGTTTGATTCGGATCAGTGGATCTGGAATAATTGGACTCACTGATCTAGATTATGTGGAGGCATCAACTGGATCAGCATGCCACCCCTTCACAACTCTGAAGGCTATGAATGACAGTCCCTAGCCTCAGAGCTAGCACACCACTGAAAATCACCCTCTGGTAGTTCTAGATCACAGAGGCATGCTGTTTGAACACCGCATGTGATTCAGAATGGTCTGGATGTAGACCTGATTAGATGGGTCTACAACAGATCCAGATTAAGGGCCTCTTTAATCTGGATCTGGCACTATCTCATGCCAACAGAGCAGGCCAGCAGGAGCCATGGCCTCACTGATCCACATTAATATGGTGGATCTATGTGTCTTAGAAGTGTCCTCTACGGACCCCTAATCTGGATTAAGGGTCCATGTAGAATGGCCTTGTCTTCCTCCACTGCAACTGGAAGTCATATTTTTCTTGTTTCTTTTAGTGGGAAGGGGAGTCGATTGCACTCACAGTTCAATAACAGTTCACTACCGGTATGGTGGTGTTGGTGGTCCTGGGATGTGAAACCCATCTCCAAGATTCTCTCTAATCTTTTCTCCTTCTGAAATATATATTTATAGTGATATTAATATGACTCAACAGGTACAGAAAGTAGACTGAGGAGAGACAGTTCTGAAAGGAATGCTACACTAAATACTTATTTTTTCCAGCAGTTTTCTCCAGTGACTTATTATCCCCATGAATCACAGGCTCAGCTAATCTGGAACGGTAGCTCCTGGTCAGCCATTTAAGCCTGTTCCTCTGCATCGTGGCAGGATAGATTGCTTCTGATTACTAAATCATTCCTGTCCCTAAGCAGATGGGTGGCCTAGCCTTGAACGTCATGAGCAGTGGAAATTCTCAAGCTCTTTTGGCAACCTGCTCCTTAGCCTGGCTCTCTGTCTGTCGATCAATTCTTTTTATGTAATATTTAATCTATGTTTCCCCAGCTGCATGTCAGATCTATCAGTCTGTTCTCCCTTCCCTTAAGATTGCTCTAAGGGGAATAATTGGCCTTCATGTTTTGTGTGAAGCATCTTTTTACATAAGTTTAGTATCATTTATAAAATATCTCATTCTATTAATTATTTTCTAAAAATCTTTTCTGTAATTATTTTCCAAAAATTCTGTAATACACGCATTATGGAACAGTTGTCTCTTGTGTCCCTGACTTCCTCGATAAACTGAGAAGATATCATTTTAAAAACCATCCACCCACCTTAGTATAGAGATAGCTTATGTCCTTCCAGATGTTTTTGAACTACACTTGTTGCAATCCCTGTCTATGAATCATGTTGGCCAAGGATGATGGGAACTTTATTTCTGTGATATCCAGAAGGTCAGACATAAGTTAGAACTAGTTCCTTTGGTCTATTGCTGGCTTGTTGAATGAGAATCATGACAAGTTTGGGGGAAAGGGTTTGACTTCAGTTTACAGCATGGCTTTACACTTCTAGAAATGTGTGAGAAAACAGGGACATGCTAGTGAATTCTGTCTCTCCATCATCCAGATCTCTTGCCTCCCACATGCTGGGAGAACAAATATTTGCAACAGAGGATTTAGACTGGGAATTCATCATTTCATTGCAAAGATTTGATTGTGCACATGTGAAAAGTAGAGAAGGCAGCAGCATTGATAAGATGGAGAGAATCAGCTCATATCCCTGCAATCCATGGTCCTGTACACACTTGACCATATTTTGGAATATGGGCCTCTCCACACAGGCTCTAAAAACGGATTTAGAGCGTTCGGGGAGGGATTAAGACATGGATTCTGCAAAGGGAACGGAATTAGGGTCCCTTTGAGGACGCCACGTCCACATGACGGCATGCAAAACCGGTTTCTTAAGCTGGTTTTGCCACCGAAATCCTACCCAGATGTAAGACCTGAAAAATTAGGTCTTACATCTGGCTTTCCCCCGAAACCATTTCAGAAGTGAATGCTTCCGCAGCGGCAGAGATTGCTGGCACATGCCCAGCTGTCAAACAGGGAGAGCGCATATTCTCCGTCTTTGACAACTGGCCCTGCCAACCAGCCTTCACCATTGGCTCCTCCGGAGCTGCCATGGCGAAGCGAGCAGCTGGCTTCCCTGGGTTCCCCTTCACCCAAGAAGGCACAATGGTGCCTTCTCGAGTGAGAGGGAAGCTGCAGCCACCAGCCACCACCCCGCCAGGGGTTGCACACTCACGATCCGGTGCTTACCTGGTCACTGTGCAGCGGCTTCTGGCATGGGGAAGCCCGGCATCCACTGCGGATGCACATGAATGGGTCGTTTTGCATTTGATTCGTATTGAATTAATGGAAGAAAATCCATATTCATTCGAAGAGATCCCCTTTGGATGCAATAGGATTCTATTTGATAGGTATGTACAAATATCTGATACAAATGCATAAGTATCCGATACGTATCCCATAACATATCTGCTCTGAAAGTGTCAAATCCACCCTGAATCCACTTTGAATGTCCTCTCAATCCAAGTTGAACTCAGTCGAGATCCTTTGAAGATATGACTGGTGCAGCCACTTTCTCACCTCCCTGGTTTATTAATATTCTGAAGCATTTGTACAAATGTCTGAATTCGTCCAAATTCATATGAATATCGAATGTTACGAATATCCGTGCTCATCCCTACCCTTGTCCCTTTTGCCAGATTGCAGACAGCAACAGTGCCGAATCTAAAAATTATGATTTGTTTATTTATTTATTTGCATTTTTATCATGCCTTATACCTGAAGGTCTCAGGGCAGGTGACATTTTAAAGCTAAGTATATATATTAGAAGGATAATAGTAATAATATATATTAAAACAATAGTGGTGTCTGAAAAATGGGAAGAGAACATGTGTCCCTATTAACTAGAGGCTAGGGCAAAGAAGTGCGTCTTCACTGCCCTCCTAAACATATACATTGAAGGGGATGATGCACCTCAAGGAGGAGACTACTCCATAGCTGAGGGGCCATCACTGAGAAGGCCCTCTCCCAGGTGCCCACCCTTTTTGCTATAGATGGTAGTGGTACAACCATGGGGGCCTCCCCTCCGGAACGTAGGGCACTGGCTCATCAATTTGGAAGTAGGCAGTCCTTCAGATAATAAAACATGAAAGGCACTCGATCCAGTCTGTATGATATTTAATTAAAGCTTTAATTTAATTTTAGGTATAATGCTATTAATTGATATTCATTTCAATTTATTGTGTTACACAATTTTTTTCCTTTATGGTATTATATATTTAGGATGATTTTTGGGGTAGCCTTGCAATGAGAATTTAAATTAATGGGTTTTCCTTCCAAGCCCATTTTCAAGAACCAATTGCATATGGATAAGGGGAGTGATTGATTGATATATATATAAGGAAAACAAGGGAATTCCACTTTACTGTGTAAAAGCAAAAACTTATGATACAAGCTTAGATTAACTATATTTATGCAAGCTCAAAATTAAATTGTTAAATGCATCCATTAATTGTCATTGTGAAATCAGCAAATAGTGTAGCTCTCTGGATATTAGGGGAGCAAAGCTGATGTCTTTTGGATCATTGCCTGGCAGTAGTACCTGCATATTGGCAATGCATAGTGAGGAAGATGCAGAGTTTTAGCTCAGTTTGGATCTATATTTCTATAAGGCTCTGAAGCACCCCAGAGACAGTAGTTCTCATTCAGCTTCTGATATGTGAATGATCCCAGAACCACCTCTAAGATGTTTCTGAACTATCTTCAAGATGCTTTAAAAAAATCTGTATGATCACAGCCAAAGTTAATAGCCTGTGTTTTTTAAAAACTAATGGACACTTTAGTGCCACTTGCATTTCAATATAACCTTAAAGAGATGAATTATTTAGAACTGATCTTGATATCAATAGAATGTTCCGAAGCATTCGTATGAATGTCCAAATTTGCTTGACATTCAAAGACATTCTGTGAAAGATGTCTTATTGCACAGTATTATAATAATGTATTCAGCTATGAGATCACATAGACGAAAGTTGGGATTCAAAAGTCCTGGATTCAGAATTTGTTGGATATCCCTCTATTTTGTATGTAAAATTTCTCTACTTGAGTTGTTATGACTAGGGATGTGCATGGATATTCAAAAATTCAAAAATCCGATTAGAATCTGTCGAATATCAACATTCGGATTTGAATTGGATTTTCAAAAATCCAAATTTACACATTCGAATGGATTTTAGATTTTTGAAAATCCGATATGGATTTTTGAATAATTTGAATTAATCGATCTGCATATATTACATATGAATATAATGCATACCTGCGCTTATAAAGTGGGATGAAAATGGGATGTATACGGGATGAAACAGGATGCGTGCAAATTCAAAAAACAGATACGAATGTTGCCAACATTCCTATTTTTAAATTCAAATTGAATTTTTGAATGTACGGATTTGAATAACCTGGATTCAAATTAGATTTTCAAAAATCTGGATTTTTAACATTTGAATCAAATTTTTGAATATTCAATTTGACTCAAATTTGAATGCAAAAACACATTTGTGAACATCCCTAGTTATGACCTGTGCAACTGAAAAAAAAATAAAGCTATCCTATTTATGAAATGCACATAATTTGCCATTGTTATCTATCCGTTAAAACCATATTTGGGACTATTAGATTATGATGATGACAAAAACTAAAATACACTTATCACCAGTGTCAACAGGGAATTTCTGAGTTATTAAAGTATTTTATTCCTTCACATATGGCATGTATTTATTTTTGTGAAGTTTCTGTTGTCAGAATAGAGGGCAAGCAAAGAACTCTGGTCTAGAATCCTAGTTACATTAGTTAAATACAGTATTTACTTCTTATGTTTAGATATGAAATGTTTCAGCCCAAGAAAGAAAAGAAGGAAATGTTTACATAGAACTACGGAAGAAGAATGTTGGAATGGATTTGGCCTGATGTATTTTAAATTGGATCAGTATTGATTTAATAGAAGATGAATACGAAGTTCATAACAATGATCCCGGAAGTCTATAAAGCAATGTCTGCTGAGTTTTAGAAACAGTACATATAAAGAGCTGAACAAATTAACCTAAGGAGAGAGGGGACAAAGAGCAGAAAAGTCTTCAGGACTTCTGTACACTTCTATGGGGATAGAATTTTGAAGATTTCAGCAAAACATACTACTTTACTTTAATGGCGTTACTGAGATGGCATATAGAGCCAGGTGTGAGCTTTGATAGCAATAACCCTTCTTTATTACACGGTCCTTTGAGGGATTTTCATTTTTTTAAAAAGTGATCATCTTATCCTGCTGTTCCAATGAATTTAAAATGTATGCCTTTTAAAAATAAAACTCTTAAGCTTCTAATCGGGCTTGTTTTGTTTTTGATTGAATAAAGATGTACTGCTCCTTTTGTAGAAGTGATGTCAGCTAATTGGCTACACGTTGGTTACCCATGACGTACAGAAAATGTGATCCGCTTTTGTAAAACAGAATTTTTGAGAAAGTTTTGACTTGATTAAAGCAAACTCCTCAAGTGGTCTGCTAATAGCAGGGCTCTCTAGAAATGGAGAGATTCACAAATGCTGCATGATTATGTTTTTGTAGAAAGGGATAGGAAGGGGGGAGAGAGATTTTCGCTCCTTTTAGTTAACCACAGGAAACAAAATATTAATGGCTGGGGGTGTGTGTTTTGGGTGCCCCCCAAAAATCTGAACCACAATAAGATTCTTCTGCTTTCATGTGAAGACATACTTCAGTGTTTCATTTCCTTGAGCTCCATATATGAGGAACAAGCTAAACTCTTAAATCACCAGTTAGCGGTTTTGATCTAAATCTCATCATCTAATTATTTTTACAGCGCATTCTTACAGGGGGAGAAATGGTTCTGCCAAGAGATGTTTCACAATAATTAGAAGCCCCAGTGGATCTTTTAAGAATGTTTAAAGGGTTCCATATGCAGGCTGCTGACACAGAACTGTACCATATGCCACTCTTCATTGAAGCAATAAGTCTTGACAGCCCTTGTTGCCTTTCGTTAAAATGAATGGAATCAGTGCCAGCTACTTTTGCTTCTGAATCTCTGGCTATTATGGACTCAGAGGAATGGCAGAGTGGAAACATCAGCTTCAAAACAGGTAGGAAGTTCGACTGCTTGACGGTGCCCGCAAGGTAGTTCTGGATACATCATAATGGCAAAGTTCACCGGCTGTTACAAGGCCTGTAACAGCAAACAGCATGAATGGGATGCAAAAGATATTTTATTCAAGGCACAGAAAGTAGAGAAGTGGCAGCTCCAATGTCATCTTTGATTTTATTGGAGTATTGTAATCAGCATAAAGATAACTACTCCACTTTGCTGCTGCAGAGTGGTTTAACGTCAATGGAGCCAGGAAGATTATCGCCTGACTGCCCTTATCTCTTGACTCTTCTTACTCCCACATCATCCAGAAAGGTTGTCTTGGCAACACATGGCAATTTCTGCTTTGTACAGCTGCAGACACACCTTACATGGCTACTAGAATGGATGCCTAGGTCCCATCTCCAGACTGGAGAGACAGGCAGGATGCCTCTAAAGGCTACTTGCGGGGATTTGAGATCAGGGGAAGGTTTTGCCTTTGTCTTCTGCTTGAGGTGCTCAGAAGCAATTGGTGGGCCACTGTGCAAAATAGAATGCTGGACTAGATGGGATGTGGCCTGACTCAGCAGAGCTCTTCTTATGTTCTTATCTGCACCAAGAATGCTTGCTTGCTCAACTGCCATTTGGGAAGCCATTGCCCGGAGAACTCTGGGATGGTTGGAAGACATCTTAGATTGGGAGATGAAAGTAGGTTGGGGTTGGGATGCCGCCCCTACCGGACTAGAAATGGCAACCTGGCGACACATTAGTTAAAACAAGATATCAGCTTGAACAATTGACTGTGGGATGGTCTAGAGTGCAGACCTTTTCACTATTTCTGCACATCCCTCTGGCTAGGCATGCAAACATTTTCTGTTCCTTTTGCACCGATAACACATTCCTTTTCAGAAGGAGATAAATGCAGGTCTGAACCTAAACACATACTCTGACAAATGGAAGTATTGGTACAAGGGTGCTAAAGATTAGCCAAGAAGCTGCCAGTTCAAGGAGAAGATTCTGCTCAGACAAGTCTTCTTCATGATCATCTTCATAAAGCAGAAATCTTTTTTCTGCTCATCCACACACAGTTATTCACTCATTCCAATTAACTGAATCCATTGACCTTACTGATTGGGGCTATTCCTGGACAAGGGCTCCTATATGCGGGTTCTTTGGGGGATGTTTTTCTTCCTGTGCAGGGTGCATAGCTGCTAAATTGCATGCTGTTTATGGGGAGGGCAGATGAAGAAGAAAGTGTGTGTATGTGTTGTGTGCATGTGTTTTCAAATCTAGCCTATCACAGCTTTGCTATGCATCTATTGTCGATGTGGTTGTTGGCTACCAGTGAGCCATGGACAACTTCTGGTTGACTGCATGAGCACATCTGAAGGAATCTCTATGTCGTTTTCTTGACAATGGTATGGAAGGGGTTTACCATTTCCTCCAGAGGCTGGGGAGCAAACCAGTGACTCTGCTTTCCAGGCTGCTTGCATTACTGCTGAGCTGCTGCTTCTCCTTCTATGTGCTTTGCTAAGGCATAGAGGTTGCATGCTAAATTTCATCCATTTTCATTTCAGAGTTAATTATCTTATACGATATTAATAGAGTCATTTCCCTCAAAATGTTAATAGAAGTAAATACCTTACTTTGGCTTGAAGATACCTAGTGGTGGCATGGAATACTTGGAGCGGAAGTTCAAGTTTGGTACAATTTCTGTAAAATTTCAAAGTTTGGAATTATGTATTTAAAAACATTTGTGTACTGCTTTTCATTAAGGATATTCTGAAGGAGTTTCATCCATTTGCTAATATTAACACAATAAATGTGAAGGAATTCTTCATGAATCTGAAATATTGAGATCCAAATTTGGGAGTCAACCGACAAGGGGAGGATTGCTATGCTTGGAAGAGGGGAGAGAGATTGTCATGATTTCCAACAATCCAACCAGTGTCTGCCCTCCTTAGAGTAGCTCGGCACCAGTGGATTGATGGGAATGTGCAATGACTGAGTACTGCAGTTTGGATTCAATAAGTTGGTAGCGAGCACTTAAGAAACAAGCAATAAGGTAATAGAGAAAAGCATTATAAAGTTCAGGTATTGATTGTCGAAGTTCAAAAAGTCTCTTAATAACACAGGCTTCCTATAATACAGCTTTCTTTTCTCAAAGGAAAATAGTTGCCTTGAAATAGTTCAGACCTATCAGCCTTTCCCTTTGGCTAGCTTTGCCTGAGCTCAAGCCCCACCAAAGAATAACAGCTTTACCCTGGGTGATTACAAGACCCAGTCCTACCTTGCCTGGCTGTAAACCCAGCCCTGGTCAGTCTCTAGCAAATTTCCCTCAGAAAAAAATCTCCCCCCCCCCGATTAGTCTCCTTCAAATCTTGCTCAGCGAAAGACCCTTCTGATCAATTCCCCTCAGAGAAAAGACCCAGAGAGTTCTTGTTCCTTCTTTTTATATTAAACAGATCCAGGCACTCTGATTGGCTGTTGCTATTGGACACTGAAGGAAACCCCTCCTGCCTGTCAGTCAAGCCTCCTAGCTCCTGGGCAGGTTTTCCCTCCAATTTTGCCTGCAGCCAATCAATGCAAAAGGGTCTGGGCAATGTTTCCCACCCCTTTTGCTGTTTGCAGAAAAGTCCTGTTTAAGTATTTTGGAAACAGGCTTGCAAAGGAACAAAGAAATATTACTGCCCTCTTCAGCCTGCACCTTGAATCCATCATAGAGATGTCCTTTGTTTACCACTCAGTGGGTTGACACTGGCCCAAATGGGCCAGCACTGCATAGGACAGAGAAAAGTAGTCTCTATATCAGAGTACATAGAATGAGAACAAGCTCCCTGTGTTGATACTGCGACTGCCTTGTGGGATGGGAATGAGGCTTTTGTGTAGGTACTGCAGCTGAGCTGAGAGGCAAAAATGATGCACCACGCTCATATTGGTGCTGCCACAGAGTCTGCCCAGCTGGTGAGGATGGCTATTGGAGCAGGCCTATCAGAAGACTTGCCACACCTCTGCTGTCATGTTTGCAGTGCAAAGACTCCTACTAAATCTTCTCTGGGTCCCAGTGACATTTCTGGATGTTATGCACACAATATTATTGATAAGAACATGAGAAATGTCCCACTAGATTGGACCCATGGTCCATCTATTTCAACAGCCTATGAGGCTGTTTGGTCTTGGGGTTAGAGTGCCGGACCCCTATCTGGAGGTCTCCTGGTTCAAAACTACATTCCTCCACGAAGCCAGCTGGGTGACCTTGGGTTAGTCACAGCTTTCTTTCTGAGTTCCCACAGCCCTATCTACCTCACAGGATCTCTGTTGTGGGGAGAAGTTTTGTCAGCCACTTTGAATCCCCTTAAAAAGGCTGAGAAAAGCAGAGTATAAAAACCAACTCCTCCTTCTCCTTCAGAATGTCCAATCAGTTGCAAAAGCCTACAAGTATACCTTTTACCTTCCAGTTTTTGGCCTTGAGTTCTACCTTCGATTACCAGAGGAAATCACACTGCCATCAAGGTTAATAGCCATCGATAGCTCTAGCTACCATGAAACCTTTTCTGATGCCAACCAAGCTGATGTTCAACACTACATCTCATGGCAGCAAATTCCAAAGTTTAAGTATTCTGCACCTTGAGTTTTCCATTATTTAGCTTTGTTTGCCCCTATCTTGCTGTGATAATATTTGTGTACTTCAGCATGAGAACACTCTTGATAGGACCAGAAGTCTAAACATTTCTAGAATTCCATGGTTCATATTAAAATGAAAGTCATGCAACAGACCACAAGATTTTCAGAAAGAGTCTAATTACCACCTAATCAGGAGTAATTGCTACCAACTGGAAAACTGATCAAAAGGAATATGGCATTGCTTCGACATCAATATTGGGATATTTCTGCTTAACAAATACTTCCTTTAATGTGTAACAAAATTCTGTTTCATGGAAAAAGACTATTGTAAGCCTTTTGCTTGGTTAAAAGAGCTAATTAACTGTGGAGTAGTGCGTTAAAAGGTGCAAATATTGATCAAAATGACAAAGGTAGGTATTCTGTGGATGTATAGGTCTGGTTTACTGTACAGAAATGACTTTAAACAGGCTAAAAAGAAATAACATCTTTTGCTTGCTTTTTGATGAGACAATTTTCCAAGAGTTCACCAATGAAGTGGGATTGGTGGTTAGAAAGAAGCAGGAACAACAAGGCTATGAGTTTTCATGACGCTATTCTTATCTTTTTGAAGGAATATCTTTGGGTCTTTAGAAACTTAATGGTACTCCTTACAATTGCATATTGATATAGAATATGGGAGCTCTGCCCACCACCAGGACAATTCATCCACAGCACAATCCAGGTGGGGGGTGGACAGTAACTGATTCAAAACATGTCATAACACAAAACTGGAAAAGAATGTGTTAAAATGGCCTGAACAGCCTTGTATACCAGAGGCCAATTTGCACTTGGTCTCTTAGTACATGGTGGAATAGCTTCTGGTAAGGAGAAGCTGCACTTTCAGGAGCCGTTTTCAATCCAGAAATCTCTCCTGTGTTCCCAGAAGCTACCCCAGGGTCTACTAGTGGTGGTGTGCAAAATTATACACCACACGCATTCAAAGCTGACCTTTGCCAGCCAGGTGCGTGACCATCTGCACCTCTTCCTGGTGCTGGGGGTCAACTGACATTCTTCACAAGTGCACTGGCATGTCAGGTGATTCCAAATGCAACTGAGCATGTGGGGTGTGTCAGCATCATTCCAGTGAGGGTGACAGTGCACACACAGTCATGTTGGCTGGCTTGAAGAAGATGGCTGTACCCAGACATACAACCGGATGTACACATTAAGTAAACCACAATAAAAAACATGGATGGATTTTTTTTTGTAATTTATGAAGCTTGTCTTTGTTTTTGTTCTGTTCTGAACATTCCCTAGTCCTGAACCTCACCACAAGGTAAAGTGAAGATCATGCTCCAACAACTTTATTTTGGATGCCACAGTTGGGTAGTTTTCTGTGATTTCTTATTTACTTATTTACTGATCTATTTAAATATCAGAAGGTGGGATTTGTGGGATTTTCTGCCTCATGTTTAGGCCGGTGCTGGCATCTTGATGTTGAGGCTTTGCAAAACCCCAAATAGGGATATACTCAGATCAAAATTGCATCCTTGGTTTGCCAATTGATACTCATTTGTTTGTTTCAACAGCAAACTGGTTAATTGAAAAAACAGTTGTTCGTGTTCAATGCCAAAATATTTGAAAAAGAAATCCAATTTTTCTATTGAAAAAAGCTCTTTTCAAAAGACAACACAGTGAACCTGAACTGTCTGATGAAATTGTATGAGTTTTCAAGTAAGAGACTTGTTTGGTTCAAATGAATTCAAACAACTAAATGTTCAGTCCAATGCGAGCATTCACAAACACAAATTATTCAATTGAATGTTCAACTTTGTACAACCCTGATCCCAAATGACTGCTCTAACTGCATGATAGCTTTACTCGAGCAACGATCTGAATCTTAATCCACCACCAGGAAGGCCAGAGGTGTGGGACAAATTTGCCCAAATTCAGACATTTGAATCAAATGTTAGCACATTCAGAGACTGGCATTCAAATTTGAATCAGATGTTTTTATACATTCATAGGAAGCTTCGTTTGAAGTTTCGTATGGGATTTGTATGCATTCATATGGGATTTGTATGGGACTGAACATTCATCTCAAATATGAATTCTACCACATTCTAAGGGGATCTATTTGAACAAATATGAATTTTCTTGCATTTGATTCGAAACAAATGGAATACAAAAAAATAAAAAAAATAAAATTGTGCATATCCCTATATGGGACTGCTCTGCTTGCTGAGTGGCAAGACCCCCATGCTCACTTGGTAGTCCCATACAAAATAGAAGAATGAAAGCATTCAGTGTGGGATGTGGCCCATTATCATTGCCTGGAAACTGCAAAAATCACTGGAATCAACAAAGGAGCAAACCATTTACCAAACAGACAACAGTTGCTCTCTCTATTCAAGCCACAAGTTAAGCATGTGTGTGGAGGAGGTATTGCTTAATACAACAGAAAAACAAGAGTTATAGTCTGGGGACATCTTTCAAGGAGACTCTGTCAAGGAGAGTGAGAAGAAAACACAAGAGCAGATGTAGGTACTATGGAAGGAGGAGGGGGAGCACAAATGGGAAGGGGAAGGAGAGTTAGTTTTTATACCTTGCTGTTCTAAACCTTAAGGGGACTCAGAGTGGCTGACAAACCTGTTCTTCTCTGAATAAAATGTTAGGACAACTAAGTTCTGAATTGAAAATTGAAGACTTATAGACTGTGAAGTTTGTCTCCCACCTTAACTCTAAGGAATTCAAAAGGACAGACACTGTTCCCTTCCTCCTCAGTATAGGGTGGGCCAGGTTGAGAGCAGACTCTATGGGAGGAAGAAGGTCATCAGGGCCATTTGGTTCAGGCTTCACCCTGTGGAGTGGATCCTGTCATGCATTCTGTGATTATCACTATGATTTTTATATGCCAGGCTTTACTTGAAAATATTTTTATCGTCTTTCCCCAAAGAATGAGATGGCCTCACAATGTGAAATGAAATAGCTTAGGTCTCATCCGAGTTCTTGGAGGACCTGTCTGACGGGCAGAGCTGCCCAAAGATCAGGCAGTCAATTTACAAGGCCAAGTAGGGTTGCGAACTTTGGTTTTGTTCAAGGACTCACTTTCATGTGCTTCCGATACATAACCTCCCAAGTTATTGGCACCTTCTCCTGCCCTGGTGGCTTCTAGGCAAACACAAAGTATGTGAGTGCATTTTTATGATAGCAGCAACTGCACTGTATTTGCCCTGTTAACTCAATGTTGTTGGCTCCCATTCATCTTCTGTGGCGATTTCACACTTCACTATGACGACACTGATGCTCTGCGCACACGCAGTCACGTCTATGGTCTTCCAAGAGGCTAGCGTGCTTGTGTGGCACCTCAGATGACCCTGGAGCACCAGAAAAGGTGTGGATGCTTGCCACTGGATGCACCAGGTAAGGCTTTGGGTAAGGTCATACACAAATCAAATGTTACGACATTCGTACATTAATGTTCGTACGAATACGAATGTTTTGCACATTCGTATGAATTTGTACGAATACATTTGTATCATTAGAAGGGGATCTATTTGAATGAATATGAATTTTCTAACCCTCCATTCATTACAAATCAAATGTCAAAAAGACCATTTGTACACATCCCTAGCTACATCACATTTTAACCCCCATAGGCCATGCTCCTGCCCATGTTATACCTTCCTCAGATGCTCTGTCTGGATGAATTGTGATATTCCTCTTCCTGCTGATGAATATTAACAGGTGTAGAAACCTCTGCCTTGCATCTTACTGCAGAAAAGCAGTAGAATAACATTTGCTGCACCACACCATGGGCCCCAACCACTGTTGCCTCTGGCTCCATGCACAACCATCTTGAATGGTTGCCTAGAAGACGAGATGGCCATTGGATGGAAGAAGTTTCTTCTCCTTGCCTGATTTTAGATCTTCTATTGAGAAGAGTGCTTTCAGCTTGCTTCTTGAAGCCCTTGGCTTGCAATCAGCGCTCAACAAATACTACAGCTGGCAAGAACTTGAAACAATTCTTAAAAGGAGAATTGCCTGTCACAAGACAATTAAAATCGGTGCACCACAAAGAAATTAAGATTTTTTCCAGAGGCAACAATCATTGGCTCATTTCTTTCTTTATTTAGTTTGCAGTCAAATGAAACCACTGGGGTTTTTTTTCAGAGAGAAAAAGAAAAGAAGGCGCAAGAAATAACCCAAATTTTATTCCTTTTTCTGGCTTGAAGTTTTTACTTATGTCAGAGTCAACCCAAAGGGATGATACATTGCATTAAAAGCTATATATGTGGGAAATATTTTTCTCTCTCTAACAGGAGAGAAAGTATCCAGCATCCAAATCTATTTTATGAGCCTTGAATCTTAAATAGAAATGCTGAATGTGTCCAAACCAAGCTATTCATTTTCTATCAGTAAATTTGAGTAAATCATGGTATTTCAAATGTATCATTTTAATTATCCCCCTGGCAAAGGCAGAACATGGTAATGTGCAATACTCATAGCAGCACAACGAGACAGGAATTAAAACAGAGGGAGAGAATTTAAAGCACTCAAAGATAGCAAAGCTTTACTTATTTGCACAGTACAGCAACTTCCTAGGCCTTATTACTAAGTGTAGCAGAGATCTCAAATTAAACTAGTCATATTTCTAAATATTGCAGCAAAAACTTTTGTCAGAAAACTGTGTGTTTCTTCCTGTTGTCTCTTCCCAAAAAAAGCCACCTCTCATTCTTTCAGCCAATTTCATTGACATTGTAGGATTATGACATTGGACTCAAGACATTCAAGAATTATGGCTGAAAATAGTAAGTCAGAGTTTACATTTGTGATTTGAAAATGTGAAAGGCCTTGGAATTAAGTTTGCAGCCCTACACCTGGTTGTAAGCCACACTGAATCCCACAGAACTTACTTTTGACTCTCAGCTTCAATAGAGACTTATATCTAAAATGCAGATTTAGACATAACTTTCACCTGTCTTCTAATTTGCCACTAAGGGGGACTGGAGCTAAATAAATCTTCAACGAACATATGAACACCATTTGGGGGAGCTGATTATCTAGTTTCATTAAAAGTCAAGTGCACCATCTTCCTCCTATTTAACCCTTCTTTTCCATCAACTTCTTACACAAAGGGTGAGGCAACTGGGTCCAAACCTCCGTCTCATTCCTATTAAAGATGGCAAAGATTGTCCAGAACTCAAGAGAAGTCCCAACTTGCACCTCTGCAACATGGATGACAATTAAAAAAAAAAAAGGTTAGGAGCTCTCACTCACCTACTTTGTGTCTTAGGGTTTTTGCAAATGAGGTCCATCATCCACATTTTAATGTCTGCATTTCTTGCCAACCATGATGAAAATGGGAAATTCAAAAACAATTCCTATAGAAAATATGGAGTAGATGGGGAATAAAAAACATGGGCACAGAGAGGCATACTTTGTAGATTCTACTCAGCCCTCTGAAAATCAATGATCAGCAGAAGGTAGACTTACTTAATGGTGAGTAGGTGGATGAATTATTGTATGAAGTATGAAAGTGGAGAAGGAGCTGCTATTCATATATCCTTGCATGAGGAATTTGCTTCACATTCTGGTTTTCCATGGGAGGCAGGCAAATCTTCTCTAGGCCAAATGTGGAGGAGTGACTTTCTGGAAATGGGAAAAGCAAAATAGAACCCAGAGAGACCAAAATCTTCTAAAAAGGTTCCAAGTTTTTATATAGTAGGTTCTGAGTGTAAGGTTTAAGAAAATTGTGCAAAAATGCTCATACCTTCATGAGTTCAAAGAAGATACTGAATTTGGCCCTGTAGTAGCATGTAGACAATTCAAAAGTTTTCGAAAACAGACTCAATCCCAGTGTGGAAGGGTTAACTACGAGCTAAGTAGATACCAAGTTCAGGACGTAAAATTCTTTGTTAGTGAAAGCAAATAAATCAGTGAACATCAGAGAGTAATGAGAACCAGATTTCCCTTAGTTAATTTCTGGGATATGTCATGGCTTTGGCTAAAGTCTGGCATAACATATTCATGATGCACAAACTCTACCACCCATGATAGACTGTAGTTTACGAACAAAGCAAGCAATTATTCACAACTCTAAAAGAATGAGCCCATTTCTAATTTCAATTACATTATTCCAAATCTGGAAAATTTCAGCTAAAGTCATATTTAGACAACCTTCTACACGCACATGGTCTTATAATGACCATGGACACATTTGAAATACCATGGCCAGGATCCAGCTGCCCGTGCAGAAGTGGAAAACACTTCCACACACATTGTGTAGTCCATTTAAATAAAGGTGGAATATTGTGGTACCCCAAGGAGAACACATTAATTGTGGCATAAGGTTTCCTGGCCTACAAACCTGTGTTATCCTGACTTACACATAACCAGTTTGGCATCCACTAGGATGAACGTGGAGGCAATGAGTTGAGAGCAATCTAAGGTAGATAAGTAACATCCTACTGGTGTAATGCATGGAGATAGTTTTCACAAATATTTGATCATGTTTGATAACAGTGAATTAACTTTGCTCATTATATTATTAAAACTCTCTGTCATTTTCCACATTTTATTTCTCCCAACCAACCTAACAAACTGTGTATATGTGCATTTATAAAATGATAACAGTTCTTCTATTATCTTTTGTTGCAGATTTTGTTTCCTCCAGCAGATCTCCCTGGAACTTTACTATAGAGAACTCCAGACTTGGAGCTGAGCTTGATGGGAGAACACGTTGATATTTGTGAAATAATGCAAATTCTAAAAATGATTAAGAACTTGTCTGTAGTTCTTATGATTTTTGCTACTAGTGCTGAATATTTAATTTTCCCCTCCAGAAATACAATTTCATGTTGCAGTGATGTAGGCAAATACAGATATTGGAAACTCCAAAGGTGCGATTTACACTTGACTAAAAATCTTAATCTTCTGGTAACTTGAAAACACTTTCTTCATTCTGTTCTCCAGCCACTGAACCACTTCAAAACCAGCAAAATTCACTAGTAGAGTCCCTGCTTAAAGGTAATCTTTATAGATTTCCTCACCCTCTTTTTTTTCACTAGCAATAACTCTGGGATGCTGGAAACATGCTGTACTATTTAATATTAACCTTTATATTTAGCATATTCGTTAACTTAACACTGACATGTAAGGCAGATTTTTTAAAAAAAAAATACTAGGGTACTGTGTAGGATACTGTCATTAATAGGTAGATGTACAATATATGACACACTTTAGAAAAAACAGTATACCAAGAAGGAAGGAGGGAGGGAGGGAAGGAGGGAGGGAGGGAAGGAGGGAAACAGTATTTCCCCATCCTTGTTCTGACACTCTAACCAGAATACCAAAATTGGCTCTCAGGGCGTCATCAGACACAGGAAATGGTCCCATGGGATGGTGCAGAAGAGACTGTAAATCCATTCAGTAGCAATGGCAACAAAAATACAATAGCAATTGGGAGAAAGTGCTCTGTGAAGCTATTTCTCCCACACTGCTGCTGAAACAAGATACCAGCTCTCAAGACCATGCCATCCGTGTGGATGTCTGCACATTAAATGTGTTATGAGGAGTAGTATCTTGTGGATTCTGCGCCCTCACAGTGTGTTCAAAGCACCTTAATGGCATCATGTGGATCTAGCCTTTATTTTTCCTATATCTAATCAGCAAAGAAAATCGCAGTTTTCTTAGCAAGAGGCAACAAGGAAAGCTGTGTTTTTATGGTGGACTTTGATTCTGTCTCTCAAAGCTCATCTCTTACATCAGTCAACATATTATTCAAGCACATACACAGATAATTTATGTCTTTCACTTGCTTTCCTCACCCCTCCATCTTACACACAGAGATAGGCTGCGTCCAGACATGTTTATACTGTGCAGCGGAATGAGCAGTACCAATCGAGGCATCACGCATCATGATCAGTGGATCATTGTGGCGTCTCATTATCCAATTGTGACTGCGCACTTACCTTAATGCTGATTTAATGACACTTGCTGTGCTGTATAAATGAAATCCAAAGTTTCCCTCCAGTCCAGGCAGAACGGTGAGAAGGTCAAGATGAGAGCAGGAAGAGCAGGTTGACCTCCTACTTGTACCCCATTGCATTATCCCCTCAGCTGCCTCAACCCACTCGACGGCGCACACCTCCTTAACCCTTGCAGCTCCGTACTGGAAACTATGGAGTTGCCTTTCAAGTCAGGATGGCTGGTTGTCACTGTGCAGTAAGTATTCTGCACTTTAATGTTTAACTGTGGATTTATTCGGCAAGTCCAGAGGCAGCCATGAGCAAGTTCCATTTCAATCAGCACATCCGCTACTGAGTTTCTGCTCAGCTGGGCTATGATTGGCCACATCAAAAAAGGAAAAGACTTCTTCCTCTGGGCCAGCATTCATAGCACAACAACCTGAACTAAGAACATTTCTGCACTTAGCTCTGGTCAGGATTAAAAAGTGGACTACACGCCTCCCTTCTGGATATTAGTGAGGTACAAGGGAGGCACTGCTCCCCGTAATCCAGAACAGGTCGATGTTGTTCCAGATCACTGGTATACCGGGGGCAAATTTGAATTCCCCTCCCCACCCCTCCCACCCCCTTCATCCATACACCTATCTCTAGTGTGAGTGGACTCCAGGTGTTGCTATCCTCATGTCCCAATGCTGATGCCAGTGGGCATGCGCTGATGCCATCACCGGGACAACAGTGATGTGCCACACATGTGTGCTCACACACTAGGCCACATGAAATGCCAGTGTGATTGTGCAGTACATTAGCTGACCTGCTCAAGACCATAGAGGTGCAGATGGGCTCACCAGAGCAGGGAAAGGCTGGTAAGTGCAGGTGTTCCATCCCAGAGTGCGCTGCAAGGCTACAAGTGGGCCAAGTGTATAAAGGCCCCCATTCAAATACGTCCATCGGTGTATCAATGCTGGCAGTTAGGATCATGGATACATGGACTTCCTTGATCTGATCCAGCTAATTCAGAATACATGAGGTAATTACAGAAAGTCCTTAGATGAGGGAAATTGGAATACATGGATAAAATCTGCTTTGCAAAAAATGTGGAATGTATTAATAATATAATGGTAAGTGTACAGATAATAAGTTTTTAATGTGATCTTTACAGACCATAGCTGGCTTAAGTGTACAACAAATTATAGCCAAAAATCTAAAACCTAAATAATCTCATTTCAGCTGTTTAAGAGACACTTTTTATTTGAACAAAGATATGCTTACAATTCCGAGTAAGGCAAATGTAAGCACCATAAACACCCAAACAAACAGACTGAGTGCATTCAAATACATCTCTTATCTGACTAACTCACAACGAAAATTAACTATTTCTACGGTTCTGTGTTGTAGTTTGGTTCCCAAACCATGCCACGTACAGTGAAAATATTGGCCTTTCTGCACTTACCTTGTCAGATCTAGAACAGCTCATCAGGATCACACAATCCATCCCAAGGATGTGACAGATAGCCCTTACACTAGAACAATGCTGTCTGCACTGTGACAGCCATTCCAGAAACCCACTCTCTGCCCTGGCATTGAAACAGTGATTGCATTGCCACTGCAACAGTGCCAATGGACATGCATGGTGCCATTACCATGGCAATTGGGTGACAGGGTGTGCAGCTGTGCTTGTGCCATGCTGCCTCAGGCTCTGTCCCCCTGGAAAAGATGTGAGCATGCCAGCCTTTACTGGTGAAGCACTAGGAAAGTTGTGGAGCACAAAAGCACACTCCACATGTGTGGGAGTGTCCCACAGACATCCTGGCTGTGGGACACTCCAGCACATGTGGAGACACTACTAGGATAGAAGTGTCTCCGTGCTTTGTGTATGCTTCATCTGGCAGCATGCCAGGAGTATCCTTTTTTGTCAAGTGTGACAAGGTCCTTTGTTTTAAAGGACCATTGTCCTCTGGAGCAGGATGCTGAAAGAGTGATAATTCTCGCTTGGTTTTTCTAAAAGACAGTGGTAGCTTGCCTTTTATTTTAACTACAGGTGCAGCAGAGTACATTAATGCTAATCCTGCCTATTTTGGGCCCTGTTCCCATTACAAGCTTAAAACGGTTTTCCTAAACCGAAATAAAAGAACCGGATGCAAACATGAATTTGCCTGATCCCATTACTTTCAACTTTAATCGCGTATGATCCCGATTCTGAAAGCACTTGAAAACTTCATTCGGGAAAGCGTATCTTTTTCTCCCCGCCCATTGCCAGTCACGGTGCCCACCCCCTCTCTCTGACTGGGGTTCCTCCTGTCGCAAAATTTTTGACGTGACAAGGGCGGGGAGTTCCTAGAGTGCTATTGGGGGAGGGAAACCCTAAACACGCATTCTCGTCCCAGTAAAATGGTACCGTTCCCACAGTAAGAAATGTAAACTGTTTAAAATGCAAGAACAGGAGCGAGACCTGTTGAAATGAGTGTTTTATTTACAATGCTTTGGGGCGATTTAAAACGAGGAAAGCATGTTAAGCCAACCTGACGTGGGGACTGTGAGGATCTAAACCATTTCCAAACCGTTTTAAGTTTGTAATGGGAACAGGCTGTTGGTCTCCTGTGTAAGAATGAAACAGGAAGAGAGACAGGATGTGCAAACTGGTCATTAACAGTTTTGGGGATAAATTTTTAATGAACAGAGCAAGATGATCTGCTTTAGATTTGTTAATTATTTCAGTGTGTTGCAAAACAAATGCACTTGAAGTGCATTAAAATGGATTTTAATTTCATCCATCATTACAGTGGATTTCAATTTAAAGCACAAGGTGAGTGAAGGTCTATAGCTTACTTTTGATACATGACACAAGAACAACCCAGTGCACTAAAGCATGTAAAGCTACTTGCTCTTTTTCTTGAAGTTGAAAAAGAAGAAGAGTTGGCTTTTCTATCCTGCTTTTCTCACTCATTCAAGGGGACTCAAAGTGGCTGATAAACCTTCTGTTCTTCTTCCACAACAGACACCCTGTGAGGTGGGTGGGGATGTGAGAGCTCAGAAGAGAGCTGTGACTAGCCCAAGGTCACCCAGCTGGCTTCATGGGTGGGGGGAGGCTTACCTCGCTGTCCAAAGACAAATGGGAAAATGGCTCCTGGACCTAGGGCCCAAAGAAATTCCCATGGTACCTTGGGGCAGGCAGCTGTGGCACCAATCTGTTTGCAACAGCTCAACCATGAACAGAATGGCACATAAGAAGCAACTTGCAATTTCCCAACCACTCATAGCTGCAATTTTATATTATGCATGTAAGGAGGGATGAGTTTGATTGCAATTTTTGTAAATTATGTCTATCCTCACATTAGACTTATTAATGCCCCTTCTTTCTGAATGGCTTCCTGAAGACAAGCATTGCACGACATTTAAAAATGGGAAAGACCAGACATTTTATCAGATCAAAGCTATTCTGGTCTAGAACTGCCTACAACTGAGTAGCATTCAATTAAATGTTTAATTTTAGACATAGGAAGGGTGGAATGTTTTCTAATGCATTCCATAATGTTGTCTGAGTTTATTTAGTTACTTTGTTTGTTTGTTTTTCTATCTCATCCTATAGCCAAAAGTCTCAGGGTGGTCACAATAAATCAAAACACAACTGAAATGCACTAGCTAAAATGACAATAAAAGCCCTTTCCACATTGGCCCTTACTGGGGTTATATCCTGGATGAGTTTGCTGTAACCTGCACCAGTATGAAGATGGCAAGTACCTATTCCTATGGGTTTATTTTAAATATGTTTTGGTTAGGGATATGCATGAATGAAAAATCCACATTTGCTACAGTGAAATGCAGAATATGTGGTACCTGGTCCTTTGCTCATATGATGAACCTACTTTCCTGCCTGAAAAAAACTGAAATTATGGTCCCTCCAAATGTTTTGGTAAACCCATGTCAAATGAATGGGAGCTGGCTAGTTAGGTGGTACCACTCTTCTAGTTAGCTAATGTGAATGGAACAGGTAAATCACACCTTTCCTCAAACTTCACTTTCCAATGAAATGCATTCATTTAAAACAAGTTCTGTACTGCCATTCATCAAAGATCCAGGGATGGTGAACAACACAAAATGAAGCAGAACAAATCTCTAAGGAGCTACAAAATTAATGTAGTAATTTGTGACCTGTCATGTGTGATTTCATCAGGATCTGATCTGGCAAATCATTCCTGCAGTAGACCCTGAAATAGGGCCTTCTGAATGGTGGCCCCAGACTATGGAATACCCTCCCCACTGAGGTGTTCCAGTCATCTTCACTATTCATGTACAGGAGATTAGTGAAGATGCACTATTTATGTTAGCTTCTGGATAAGGAAACAGCTTCTCTCCCCTACGGTCAGTGATTGTTATTGTTTTTAGTTTGTTTATTTTACATTTTGTTTTTATTGTTGTAATCCACCAAGAGATAAGATCCTTCAGATATGGGGCAGGATAAAAATACAAATAAATGAATACATTTTGCAAACGTCTTGTTCTGGGGCCTCATCGATTTAGCTACTGAAGGTGGTGTACGCTGCAGATATTAAGGCCCAGGCAAAAGTCATTATGGGGGAAGGCATTCCTTTAAATATGGGGCCCAAGCCATTTCTTCTACTGAACTGCATTCATTTGCATTTTCATATTAACATTTAAAAGCTTAAAAGCCCTAAATAGCTTGGGTCTGGAACATCTGAAGGAATACCTTTTGTCACATAGACCTGCCCATGCCTTCTTTCAGTTCTGCTACTCTCAGAGGTGAAAGGGGTTCAGGCACATAACAGGGCCATTTCTGTGGTGCCCCCACTGGAATAGTCTCTAGCATCAAATTTATATAGTTTTTAGTGTCTTGTCAAAACATATCTCCTCACCCAAGCATGTCATGGCTAGGAATATTGTGCATTCCTGCCAGGATGGGTTTATAGGGATACGGACAAATATTCATAACATTCACTATTCATATAAATTTGAATTCAGATATTTGTACTCAAATTGAATGTTATGGCATTCGTTCATTAACATTCGTACAAATAGATCAGACATTCTCTAAACTGAGGATATATATCAGATACATATTGATATCTATGCATCCGTATAGGATACGTATCCAATACATACCTAATATGTATTGGTACAGGATACATATCCAATATGTATGTATTCATATAGGATACATATCCAGGATATGTAAGCATTCATATTGGATATTCATACAAATTTGTACTAATACATTCTTATTGAATAGAGTCCTACCACATTTGAAGGGGATCCATTAAAACGAATATGAATTTTCTAACATTCGATTTGTTATGAATAAAATGCCCAAAAAACCATTCGTGCACATTCCTATCGGTTTATTTTAAATATGTTTTAGTTAGGGATATGCCTGAATGAAATTTGCCACTAAAAATTTGCTTCTTTGTTGAATCATCTTGTTTAAGCATTTCGACTTTTGCATTCGCAGCTGAACATTTTCACCAGTTAAATAGTGTGAAAGTTTAAAAATTCAGTTAGATTTTTGAATACAAATTCATTAGTGCACACCCCCAGTTTCAGTGTTCCATGTTTTATTGTATTCTATGACCCACCCTGGGATATTGAGGTGAACAGCAGGCTACAAATGTAATCCTTTTTCAAGCTGTTTTACATCATTTTGGTATTTATCATAAATACCTCAAACAATGAGGGTTGCATCCAGACACCTTAATACTGTGCAGCGGGCTGCACAGTCATGGTAGGGGTGTCACACACCACGACTGAGAGATCGTAGTGGTGACGCAGGAAGGATAGCTGAAATACGATTGGCTGCCTCATCCCATGTGACAGCGCACCCCAACTCAACTTTCGCAGCTTCTGATGAGGAAGCTATGGAGGCTGCTTTTAGTCTGGATGGTGGGTTGTCGCTTGGTGGCAGAGAATCTGTGATATTTCCTATAACAGTGGATTTATTTTGCAAGTCTGGAACAGGCCTTGGTGTCGACAAGCATCTGGGCATCTCAGCAGTCACTCTAATTTCAGGTCATTTATGAGCAAAGCTCCCTGTCTGTCTGCATGTCAGCCTCTTCAATCAGATGAACCCCACTGCTGCATTCCTCTGTACTTTCCCTTGCCGTTCTTACCTTTGCTTCTCTGACGAGTTGTTCTGTAAACATACCGCAGGCTCACGTTTTATGGGACTGGTTAATGCTAAAGATTGTATAACCTGATCTCCAGAAACACAGCAAATTACAGGTTAAAAGCACACTGTGTGCTGCTACCAGTTACCACATCAGCAGCTCAGATATGCACTCATGATTTAAGTCTCAATGACCTGAGTTGTTACATTCGCCCCCCCCTTTGCCCCCGCCATTTGGTATGCCATAACTTTAAAAGCAATCAGGGTTTGTGCTGTCTCAAACTACAATGTGAGTATTATAGCGGTCTTGCTTTCAGAGCCATTAAGCCATCTCCAGCACTCTTTTGGACTACATTAAAATAATTCCCAGTAGACAATAAACCTAGACCCCTAGTCTGTGAATCAGGAGCACTAAACAGTTGACGGGGCCAGCTAACAATGGGCTTTGTGGGAAGCCTGACATTATACAGGGGCTCATCATCATAGTAAAGTAATTAACAGATACTTAAAGGAATGTACATTTAAGCTCAGAAAACCTGTTAAGGGACTTCCTAAGTGGGCTGCTACAGAAGGCTTCTTTTCTTTCCCCCCTTTCCACCTCTTCTTTTTTTTTATGACCAGGTAAAAAAGGAGTGCAGAGCACAAATCCAATCTAAAAGTAGCTCAGCAGTCATTAGGTTTGCTATCAGCACGAGGCACTCCCCTTCAGCCTTTTATAGCTGTTGAGAGTGACTCCTGATTGGAGATTTAAAGTAAATAAACAGTCTGTACTTCACTTCTGTGAAAGCCAGTGGGAGGAAGGGAAGGGGCAGCGATGTGCTGTATACAGAAAACGGCCTTCCAATCTTAACAGATCAAACGCAATGTCCGATAAAGGAATGCTGGGACCACTGGAGGAAAGAACACCATGCTCAAACAAGTCATAAGCTAGATGGCTGCCTATTAAAAACTATTAGCCAGTGTTCCATATAAAAATGAGTCGAGAGTCAAGAAGGAGAAGGCCAGGCTGGGGTAATCCAGATGTCTCTGGGACTGTCAAGTCACCAGAGGGACGAACTGTATTGAGAGCAACCTTCTAGTGGTCCTTGGGGCTCTTGGTGTCCACTACTAAAAGGGAACTGAGGAACTTTTTCTCAGCTACATAATGCTGCAAAAGTTGGATTTGCTTTTCAGCCTTGAGAAAATGGCTCTGATGTTAGGCAACAAGTCTTGAGGCGTCATGAGAGTTTTGGCTGGTTGGACATACTGCTGGTGAAGGCATATCGTGTGTGTTTGTGTTTAATTCTCTGGTGGCTGGATAACTTGGCTGCCTTGATCACTCACTGTGCATTTGACTGGCTAGGAGCAGAAATGTGTTGCTCCGCTTTGGACAGCAAAGTAACTTGAAAACTGCAGTGAAAGGGTTTCATCACAAAATGCTGCACAAGGACATAAAGTGTCAATAAGGATTATGGGTAGGGATGGGCACAAATATTCCTAACATTCATTATTCGTATGAATTCAGACATTTGTACACGAATTAAATGTTACGACATTCTTATGTTAACATACAAATAAAAATGTTTTGTAACATTCATACAAATAGTTCATACATTCGTTAAACTGGGGATACATATTGGATATACTGTATATCAATATGTATGCATTGGTATAGGATATGTATCCAATACGTATGCATTTCTATAGGATCCGTATGCAGGATACATATCCAGGATATTCGTATCGGATATTCATATAAATTCATATGAATACATTAGTATCAAATAGAATCCTACCACATTCGAAGGGGATCTATTCAAACAAATAGGAATTTTCTAACATTTGATTCATTATGAATCAAATGCCAAAAACCCATTTGTGCACATCTCTAATTATGGTAGTAGTAGTCCAAACAAGAAACATCATATAATTTTGACCATAACCTGCGAGCATGAAGAATTGGATAAGAATTTAAGCCCAACTATGCAACTAAATAGGAATCCTTGAGTCTTCTGCCTGAGTGTTGGCATCACCCTACAGGAGTTGCTTGTCCATTACCAGTATACTTTCAGTACCTGAATCTAATGTTTAGGGACTTCCATACTACAAAGAAGGAGAACAGCATCAGGCCTGCAGTCTGCATGGCAGCTCATGAGTCTCATGTACACTTGCACACAGTTCTTCTGCCTGTCATGAAGACATGCAGACTTTGAATAGCTATGAATTCCCTTATTTTCCACACCAAAGAATAGAATTACACCCCAAGTGATATCATTTGTGGATTTGGGCCAGGGGTGTTAACATTAGTGTGAATAATGTTTAAGGAATTCAAATTTATGCAGGGATCTAAGATTTTGGAGTCTACCTAAAAGGAGGCATAAAGGCAGTTGCATACCAGATGAGAAGATTTTGAGAGGACTTTATGATGATGAAAATGCCCAAATCACGTTCACTACGGTTTGTACAGGAACATGGCCAGAAAGAGGTACCATATGTGGTCATGTCTGAGTGAATTTTCTTACAAGAAATAACTATATCAAGAAAACATTACTGCTACAGGAAAATGCAATTACAGAAAGAACTAGAGAGAGACATTGGACAACATGTCCTTTATTGCAAATATCATGGTCTGAGGTACGGGTCAAAAAATTATCCAAGTTTAGGAACCCAAGGCTAAGGCAGATAAGAAGGTAGCAGGTGGTAATGGGCAAAATGTGATTATTTGTCCTTCATCCCAGCCTCAACATAATCTTTGCCTTGAAAGTATCTAAGACAATGTGCACTTCAACTTTCTCTGTTTGTGGCTTGGTGCTTTCTCTGTGAGATATTAATCAGATCCCAATTCTGTCCAGGACTAGATGACTCTCAGATCTGTTCCCAGCACCTTTTGTTCGCTATGCTCTTTCATTGCAGAATTTTTAACAAGTAAACTTTATAAGACCCTTGCTGTGTACAATTTGTTGCTCACTAAGCAGAGCACATTCTACCAGCCATGCTTTGTGATCCACCAGGTGTTTGACAGTGCCCTGAATTTGACTCCAAGCAGCCCATGAAACCAGATTAATAAAGCTCTGGAGGAATAATGAGCTGTACGTGGTTTTGTGGTCAACAATATTTGAAGATAATTCTCTCTCTTCTTCCAGTGCTTGTGCATTCAGGCACAAAGAGGGAAAATGCAAAGATTTTAGGTGTACAACTCTCTTCCTATGGGGGATTGTCTTTGAAAAGGAAGAACCTTCTTCTACTTTGTCCATAAACAGAAAGGATATTCCACTTTCATTCTTTGGGTTTTGAATGAGAATTACTACCCTTGGTCATTTTATCTCTAAAGATTTTATTGCAAACCACAAAAGAGAAAAGAAAAGCAACCAAACTTCTTCTCTTATGCCAAGTGGTTATATTATTCTAAGCTATGCTGTTTTAACAAACATAAAGACAAAAGATCTGTCACTGAAATAAGTTTCCACTTATTCAGGATCATCAGAGGAGAAAGAACATTTTCAAATGACACGGTTATCGCATTAGAGAGGAAAATGTTTTCAGGGTCAATAAGATATGCTAACTGATGGCTTTAGAAAAAGAGCAACTGTTCTCAACAAACACGACAGATGTCATTCTGTTGTTGTTTGGTTGTAGGCTTCACCCCCTATACACCTCTTAATTTTGACTGTCACAAACCAGACATACATAATTATATTATTTGTCTCATGCAAGTGAACAAGAATAAATTAAAAGTGGACATGTTGCAACAGGACTGTTGACATTATATACCAAGTCTGCTTATTGTCATAAGACACTCTTAACCTTTAAGCCAAAATCTTTCAAAACTATTAGTGTTAAATCTCACAGCTGTTGTCAAATTTCCCCAGTTCCCTGGTTTATGCATTGGACTTTATTTGAAAAGTTTGGTGTATTTGTATATATAACTTTCTGCAAACTGCCCTTTGAAAGCTTCAGGGATTTAACATGAAGGCTGAACCAGATCAAAGGAATCCAAAAGTTAACAAATTAAGAGAAAAATGTTCCAAAATGAATGTTTAACCCATTTAAATATTTAGTGGCATTTGCACTGGATAGTTCCTCTCTTCATACAGAAAATAAAATGTATAATTTAAATAAATGAGGCTAAGATAAAGTTAATTAAAATATTAGCTTAGTCGTGCATTTGCTGGACATCTTTTCTTTCAAGGAATTATTTGAGGTGCCATTTTTTGATGTCAAGAATATGACAAAGCAGACATTAAAGGCAGTTCTGATATATAGTTGCATGCACACTAGTTAGGAAATGCAATTACATTTAGCAATTGAAACACAGGCTGCACCTCTAATAGTTGGATGTGCCTCTTAAACAGTCACTGTTGCTACATCTCCATTTTTGGTGGCAGTTTGTGAGGCAGTTTGGTCTTGTGGTTAGAGTGCTGGACTCATATCTTGTAGTCACTGGCACTTCTCCATGATGCCAGCTATGTGACCTTGGGCTAGTCACAGCTTGCTTTCTGGACTCACACAGTCCTACCTACCCCCACAGGGTGTCTGTTGTGAGGAGAAGAATAGAAAGCTTTGTTCAGCTGCTTTGAGTCTCCATAAATGGGTGAGAAAAGCAAGGTCTAAAAGCCAACTTTTCTTCTTCTTCTTCTTCTTCTTCTTCTTCTTCTTGAGGGATTATACCATACCATTTTGGGGAGCAATTGCTGTCAGAAGTGCCATTCACACAAAACATTGATTTTACTCCCTGAACAGAGTCATCATGATGTACCGCTGAAGTCACATCACCATGTTCACAGACGGAGATGTAAGGACATCTTTTTCAGTAGCTGATCACAGCATCTTTCCCCCAACACCTGCAATGGAGCTATCTTGCCAGGTAAGTGAGTAGGGATGTGCCATACCAAACTGTTTTGGTTGGTTTGTGGTTCAAAGAAAACCAGTTAATTTGATATTGTTTGCATGAAACCAAACATTCAGTTGTCCAAAGATCCAATAATCCGATGAAACCAAACCATTCTTCCACTTGCAAACATGAACTATTCAATCAAACAGTTCACATTTGCTGTGTCTTTGCCATTGGAAAGGGATTCTTCAATGAGAAAAGCGCATTTCTTGTTTTCAGATCAGTTCAAAATTGAACGTGATCATTTGTTTGACTGAACTGTTCACTGCTGAATGGAACAAATGAGTGTTTGGTTTGATGGTGAACAGAACATGTGATTTTAGTTTGTGCTCTTCCCTATCGGTGAGTGAGCGTGTCCACCCTGCCCACCCACACTCACTTAACAGAGAGGAAGTAAGCTGCTAGTAAAGCAACATGGCTATCTCTTTAATCAACTGATGATCCAATCATAGAAGTATCTGAGTATCACAGTTTCAACCTTTCCTAGTTGCTCTTTACACAGCATTAACAATTTTGCAATGAGTGCTAAAAAAAAAATCCAAGGAAAAGCATTACTTGCTTTGGTGCTGTGAAAAATGTTGAGGTGACATCTGAGTTAATTTGGCTTAGATCAAATATTAAGTGTTGGTGGTAATGAAATCACACAGCTGCTTTCCAAGGAGTGGCACCATGAATCCTATTAGTCTAACTCATGTGCCTCTCTCTCCCTCTTTCTCCTCTCTCCTTCCCTCCTTCCCCAAAAAACAAAGCACAAAGGAAATGATAGGCCACTAGCACATACAGACAAATGTAATGGAAATCGGTGTGTGCAGGAAGTTTTGTAAAGCAAAGATCAAGATTGGTTCATCTTTCTTATTTTTTTTTTCCTTTAGGTTTATAAGTCTCTAGATCATCTCACAGTCACATTTCCAGGCTTTTCTCTATGAACAAGAGGTCATTTTGAGAAAGTGAAATCTGAGCTTGTTCTTCATATTATCACGAACCAGGCAGTCTATGGGATTTTTATATGGCCTCTGTGATAAGTGCATGCATGAGTAATTGTACAGTCATGTGACTTGGCATTATGAGATTCTCCCAGAGCCAATTGTAGGGACAAAACCAGAGGGAAAATACAGTCATGTCTGATCTATTCTGCATATATGCACAATATCTATATGTTGAAATCATACTGAAAGATATAGAACACCAGTTTTTATTGAATAATCCTTTTAATGTCAAAGAGTGTTTCTGCACTGGCCACAGAAACCCCATTAAGATCACATATAAGACACATTAAAGACACATACATGACTTACCTTCCACACTGGAGGCCGGATCCGGGACCCTTTGAGGCGGCTGCTTCCGCACACTGGTGCGTGAGACCCGTCTTTAATGGTGTCTCACTGCCAAAAGATCCAGCCTCCGGGAAGACCTGGAAAATTAGGTCTTCAATCCATCCCCTTGCCTTGATACATTTGAAAGCAGGACACTTCCGCACATGGAGAGGCGAGGGGATGGATGTGCCAGCGGCAGCCATCTTGGAAAGGGCAGAAGCAGGCCGGTCTGCCTCCGGAGCCCCTCTACCACGCGCTGCGCACGGGCGGAAATGCATGGTGACTGGCAGCTGAATGCTACAGTCCTGCGGCTCCAGGGACTGCATCGGCGGTGTGGGGGCCAGGCTGCCTTTCGGAAAGGATACTGCAGCCTCCACACAGCACCCAGACGATCCGGCCCTCATGATCTGTCCTTCGCGTGCATGTGCAGATGTGCGAGGCCTCGTCGGATCCGTCCCTATTTCAGACAGATCCTGCGGAGGACAGATCGCCAGGAAACAAATTTTCTTTAATCCGTTTCTTGGTGGCCAGTGCGGAAGCACCCGAAGACACATCATTGGTTGACAATTGTTAAGAAAATATTGATGACATACAAAGTCTTCAGACATTGGGGTGGGTGGGGTGGGGTGGGGGGCTTATTTTAAAAACAAAACTGGACTTTCCCTGTCGCTGTGCAAAAGAGGGCATCAGTCCTCCTTTAGCCTGTTCTGTCCCAGCATTGAATCAAGCATCTGGCAACTTCCTGCTGCAGCTTTTTAATGTTTTCACACACACAGCATCTCTTTGGATGCCCAATCTACTCCTGAGTCAGCACAGATTGTAATAGACACTGGCGCAGTGACAGCAACGTGCCACTTTAAATGCAGGAATCCCTGGACATTCTAAAATAATTCTAAGGGAAGTGATAGAAGACGCCCAGAGTTGCCAGCACTGCTGGAATATTGGAGTGATGCTGCTGCTCATAGCATGCCTGGTGGTAAATCCTGTAGATATACTTGGATAGGATCCAGACAGGTAATCAACCCTCCCTCCCTCTCCCACTCCCTTAAAAATACATATGTACTTTTTCACACAACATTATTCCAGAATCTTCCCATTTAGATAGGTACTAGACTCCAAAGCATTATTAATATTTCCACACTATTTGTGTATTCTTACTATTATTTTTGGACCTCCATAGACTTCTGTGTTCATTATTCCAAATCACAGAGTGACCAAAGCGACATAGGACTACCATATATTCCGGCATATAAGACGGCTGGGTGTTCTGTTGTAGGGAGAAGAATAGAAAGCTTTGTCAGCCATTTTGTCACCCATTTTGGGTGAGAAAAGCAGGTCAGAAAAGCCAATTCTTCTTCTTAAAAATTCTATACACTGTGCCTAGATTTTTCCATTTATATTTTCAGTGTTCCAGTAAAAAACAAAAAACACTATAATCTTTTTTCTCCCCCCCCCCCACACCTGAAAAGTTTTGCAACCTTCATAAACATTATGGGTTGATTTTTATCAGTCCAGTCTACCAGATGGATTAAGATCAATTTACTAATCTTTGTCGTCTTCTACTGATTTTTCATTTTTATGCCGCTCTTCTGTTATATGTAAAACAAAAAACAATGAAAATCCGTATAGATCTTCTTTCCAGGCATTCTTAATAATATAGTCTTACAATTTTACAAAGCAACCCCCCCCCCCCCCCGCCCAGACCAACTCAAATAAGGACCTTGGGAATGAAAGTGAAAAAAGTGTAGGCATGGAGACCTCTAGATGTTGATAGTGGAACCCTACAAAGTACAAGTGGTCATGTGGTGAAGTTGAAGGATGGGTGAGAATTAGGGATATGCACAAATGGTTTTTTGGCATTCGATTTGTATAGAATCGAATGTTAGAAAATTTGTATTCGTTTGAATAGATCCCCTGCGAATGTCGTAGGATTCTATTTGATAACGAAGGTATTTCTATGAATTTGTACGAATATCTGATACGAATGCATAGGGATCCTGGATATGGATCCTATATGAATGCATACATATTGGATAGGTACGTATCCTATACCAACGCATAAATACTGGATACGTATCCTATATGAATGCATACGTATCGATAAGTATATGATACATATCCCCAGTTTATTGAATGTCTGAACTATCTGTAAAAATGTACCAAAACATTCATATTTGTATGAATGTTAATGTATTAATGTTGTACAATTCGATTCATGTACAGATGTCCAAATTTGTCAGAATTCATACGGATAACAAATGTTATGAATATTCATGCACATCCCTAGTGAGAACTTCCAAACCACATTTTGATCTACTGTGAATCAAAATGAGATCAGACAGACTCGTGTAGATGCAGACAGGGCGAACAAGTCAACCTGAGGGCTGAAACTGCAACCTGAATTGCTGCCAGGTTCCTGGGACTGCAGATCGCTTCCAGTCCCAATTCTAGTTAGTCTCCCTCCTGAGGTGCATCAGACACCCTCATTCTATGTGCTTAGATGAGCAGTGAAGACTCACCTCTTTACCTTGGCCTTTGGCTAAGTAAAGGAACAGCCTTTTCCTTCCCACATTCAGGCACTACCATGGGTTTAATATGTTATTGGTTTTAATGTGTTCATTTTATATGCTGCAACCCGCCCTGAGACCCTTGGGCATGAATGAATAGTTCCTGCATATTCCGAACAGCTTAGAATTCACAGTTCTGTCCACAGTAGTGATGACTTCATTGTTATATGAGGCCTTGGCTTTGTGGTCGAGGGTTGGTCTCTTGCTAAGACAGGAGCTTTGTGGATGGTGTCCATGTTTGGCAGAGAAGCAGAAGGAAGGAGAACTTGTGAAAACTAAATGTTAGGGATGGATGACATTTCTGCGAAGAGTTAGTAGACTGACCAAGGTGATTACATTGAACACGTCTAAATTACAGAACTGTCCACATAGAACAAGGGCACCTGATATACCTCAGGCTATCCCATAGTCTGGAGGCTGTCGCTGAGAAATATCTTCCATGCATCTCCAACCTTCTTGACTATTTGGAAGATTTTAGGGCAGGTCTATATGGGAGGAGATGTACCTTTAGATATTTGGGACCCAAGACATTTAGTTAATGTTAATATCTTGAACTGGACTAGGTTATATCTAGAAGTTTTTATCCTGGCCAGACCGTATGATTAAGGGTGTGTCCAGACTTAGGAAAACTGTGCATCAGAATGTGCAGCTGAGGTGCAAGGGTCACACCTGATGCCTGATCCTGCATAGCGGTGGCGCATTATGCCACCACTACTTTGAATTTACCTACCGCAGAACAATCAACACTGGCTGCACGAGTTTCAGGTAAATCGGAATGTTCCTGCCAGTCTAGACAAGATGGCGAGAACAGCGAAGGAGAGCTGAGCTACAGGCTGCCCCCTCCCACGTGATACACACCTTACTGCGTCTACCACAGAAGTATCACAACTGCCGAGGATCCATGTTGTGGCTGTGCAGCAGGTAAGCTGCGTATTTTCTTAACAACAGCAGATTTTATTCCGCTAATTTGGAAGCTGCCTACACACACACACACACACACACACACACACACACACACACACACACACACCAGTCTTATCAACTGAATCCAAAAGGCAGAAAGAGCTCAACAGGCAAGTTTTTGAGCACTGATTTATTGATACAAAGCCCCTTTAAAAGATTCATTACAGTCATCCTTCAGTTTGGAGGAGTTTAAATTCCACAAGTCTCGTGTATCCATGAGTGAAGATCTGTGACCCTTTCTCATAAGTCATTGTTTGGAGGGGAAAAAGTGGCAAACCTGCATGTTTTTTTCGTTTGCTGCCACTGCACAACTCACTTATAAAACAAAACATTTTGAGGAGAGTTAAAATCAGCTGTTGCCATGAAATGTGTAAGTTTTGATATCCATGCTGTTTTCTGCAAAATTTTACACCTTTTGGAGACTTGCAATCTTTTTTTCACAAACAAGTGATGGATTGTTTCCAAACTAGCAAAATCACCATCTAATTCAACAGTGCAAGACAATGTTGAAAAACATTGCGAGTGGAAAGGAAGAGTTTGATTGTGGTGATAACAAAAGCACTTCACCTCCATTTGAGGTAATTCATTCCCCACAGCAAACACGCACAATAGGAACATTTATGAAAGGCAAAACCAAGGATGCCTAAAATGCAGATTTCATTAGGAGATAAGGGACCTTGTTTATCTAAGGAGAGAAACAGGAAGATATATTACAGAATACATATGGTTGTGATTTAATTTATGCTTTATCATTTTTCATTCTGACATTAAAGCTGCTATACTTGTGGGGGGAAAGCACTGTACATTGTACAATGTAATATAAAATGAGGGCTACTTCTTCTTGCCAGAGGAAACGTGATTCAGAAACAATTTGGGGGCAATTGTAAGGTGATATGGCACAGAAAACCAGAAGCTATTGTAACCTGAAAGATCATTTCTGGATAGTATAATACTTGCCACAAAAAGATTTGTGAAAGCAGGAAACAATACTTTCTAGGCCTTCAGAATAACAAATCTTGAAAGTCTGGGGGTGGGGAGATCCAATCATTCTTGAAAAGCAATGTGGCTTTCTCTTTACCTACTAGAACTGATTTGTATCTATTTAGCTAAAACCTGAAAGCATATGCAACATAAATAGATGGGAAAGGTAACAAAAGAAAAGAGTCCTTATTGCAGATAAAACTTTTGCTTAATAGTTGAATATGGGTGTGTATCAGAAGGAAAACTGATTCTTAGTATTACTACTCACTATTATGAGAATCAACATTTATTTGAAAATGAATAAATTATGATTTCTTGCAAGTTCTTTTTCAAAACAGCATTCTTTTCAGTTAAAAGTCAGAAATGTTTAATTTTTTAAATAATTAACAAAAAAAAAGCCAATATACTTATTTAAAACATTTATTACTATATTATGTTGCTGGGTACCACCAAGTTGTGGTTAACTCCTGGTTGACTGCATAGACACCTCGAAAGATACTTCTATGCAGTTTTCTTGGCAGAAATATAAAAGTGGTTTGCCATTAGGCGTATGCACGAATGCAGTTTTCAGCACTCAATTTGATCTGAGTTGAATATCCAAAAATTCAAATAAATTTGAATGTTTAAAATACAAATGTATTCACATTCAATTCAAATACATTCTAATCTATTTGTACAAATGTTCAGTTCGTATTTGCATGTATGCATCCGTACGTGTCCATACACATCCCATATGCATCCCGTTTTCATCCCGTACGTATCCATACAAATGCATACGGATACGAATAATGTACGTATCTGAATACATACAAATGTCTGAATAATTCGTACGAATGATTCAAAATATTCAAAATTCTTTTGAATGTTAAAAAACGAATGCATAGACATTCAATTCAAATTTGAATGTCCAAATTTGAACAAATTCATTCAAATTTTGAATGTTTTGAATGCTCTTGCACATCTCTGCCATTGTCTAATTCTGTGGACAGTCTGCTTTCTAGGCTGTTGGCTGTACCATTGAGCTACAAATACCAAATGCTGCTGAATTGGGGGGGGGATATGTATGCATGTAGCCATGTATGTATCTATATATGAATGTGTGTGTATGTATGCATACATGCATGCATGCATTGTACTTTTATTCTACCTGCTTTATAATGACTCGAGGTGGCCAGATTAATGCTGGGAGCTGAGCACCATGTCCATAAATCATGTTGCTTGGTTTTAGGTTATTGACTCCCTTTGGGTATTTAAACAAGCCTGCATCTCACTATTAGGCTCAAGGGATGGTTGTCCCAAAGAGGGTGGTTCTTCCTGAGATATCAGGTACCATCACTTTGGTATGTTTCAGACAGGGTGTTTTTCCACTGTCACTAGAAGTACCCATTAAGTACCCATTAATGGGTAGAAAAATGCCATTACGTACCCATTAATGGGTACTTAATGGGCACTTTTAGTGACAGTGGAAAACACCCACAGTTTTCCTGGTATTCAGTTCTTCTGATCTCCTGTGGTCCTGGATCTTTAAATTTTATGCTATCCGTCTAGTTGTTTTAACTGTATCCCTCCCTCCCCAGAAAACTGCTGAATGTATCTGCTCTAATTTTTATTTTGGTATTGTCTTTCTGGTGAAGGGTGCATGAATATTTGAAGAAATGAAATCACTAGAAGACAAAACTTTGCTGCTTAGTTCAAAAGGAATCAAGCGCACTTTGGTTCAGTCTGAATTCAAACTTCCCTTTTTAAATGGCGCAGTGTTCAGTTGAAATTCATCAAACTGTTTCAGCCAGTTAACCTCTATTTTTGGTACCAAAATAAAGGGGAAATACAGGGCAAAGCCCTTTAAAAAATGACTTCTTTTTCTAACTTGGATAGTTCAAACTCAAACCAGGGGCCAGTTTGCACTTGGCCTCTTAATGCATAAGTAGTGAATATTTGGGACGGTGTATTTGCAACTGCCGGAGGCACTTATAACCTGCAAGCCTCCCCTACCTCCCCAGATGTTCCCTAATTATGCACTAGCAGTGGAGCACAAAATCGTACTCCACACATGTCCAAGCATGATTGCAATTTTACCTATCATGTCCAGCTGGCGAGCATTCACACTTCTGCCAGCAGGGAAGGTCCTTTGAGCTGCTGTGCGAGCGTGCTGGCAGCTCCGATGACCCCCTGGCACAACTGCGACTGCGACTGCACAGAGCATCAGCACTGTCACAGTGACGGTCATGCACAGTGACGGTCATGCACAGTCATGGAGGGTGCCACACTCAAGATGGCGGCACCAGAACAGGACCAGCCCAGGAATTGATCGCATGAGTGATCGATCATGCAAGGGATAGGGTACCGTCGACTAGTGATTGCAAGTGCGAATGCTAGTCTATGTTAGGTGATTGCACACCTTTCCTGTCCAGGGGAAGCGAAATGCGAAAACACCCCTTTGACTGATTTATTTGGACACTCCTTGCTTTTGTTTGAATTTGAAGCTGCTCTCTCCAACTGGCAAGGGGATCAGTTTCAATTTGAATGGTCACATCTTACCCCTCACCCCCTAGGTTAGCACATTATGTATTAGAGCTGCACCTACATGCAAGCTGAGGAATTAAATGACAGTTAAGAGTCACTCCATTTTTTTTCTGTGCATAAAGTGTTTTGTGTACTCCAGGTACACCATATCCAGATCAGTCAGATGTTTTCTTGCTTCTGTTCCCAATGATCGCTCTGCAAGCAGTGAGTTGATTGGCTGTTCTAGGAGTCAGTCTCTAGGCAAAGTTTTTTGCTTAAGGTTTCAGTTCGTGCCTGCAAGACCTGTTTGAGTTGTTTTGGTTTTACAGCAATGAATTAACAAGAGGAAGTTAGGAAATGGCTTGTAATTTGCTGACTCCCTTCTTTCATACTGCAGCCACTTGATTGCTTGATTTCCTGAATCCAGGGCATGTTATTCTCTCTCCTCCCTCTGCTGTCCCTCTGTCTTTCTCTCATGTACATTTACAGACCCAGAGCATGAATGGACCTCTCTACCTTCAATAAAGATGGAGTATTAGGACAGGACAGCTGTGCAGGATTGATTCATTTTTGGCTGATGTGTACATGCATATGTACTCAGTGAGTAGATGAGAGGAAATTTAAGAAAATCAAAAGAAAAAGAAAAATGCATCTCAAATACTTTTGTGGGGATTTTATAAGCCATATTAGTATTCTTCATCACAAACTGATGATAAGTTCAAAGGGAATGGGAGAGTATTCTCGTATTTACTTGCATATAATAATAATAATAATAATAATAATAATAATAATAATAATAATAATAATAATAATAATAATAATAATAATAATAATAATAATAATAATAATAATAATAATAATAATAATAATAATAATAATAATAATAATAGGAAGTGCCTGACTAGTGATATAATATGAAATCCAGCATAGTGATCTCGTCTGCTGTGTGTAACTGCTGTTTTTACATAATGATAATAATAATAATAATAATAATAATAATAATAATAATAATAATAATAATAATAATAATAATAATAATAATAATAATAATATGCAAAGAAGCTGAGGAAACAATCGACCATGTACTCAGTTGCTGCAAAAAGATCACGCAGACAGATTATAAACAGTGCACAACACTATTGCCAAAATGATCCATTGGAATCTATTCCACAATTACCATCTGCCAGCAGCAAAGCTCTGGTGGGATCATAAACCCGAAAAAGTGGTTGAAAATGAACAGGACAAAATATTACGGGACTTCAGAATACAATCTAGTTTTGGAACACAACACCCCTGATATCACCATTGTTGAAAAGAAGAGGGTGTGGCTCGTTGATCTCGCTATACCAGGAGGTGGCAGGATTGATGTGAAACAAGCAAAGGAAATTATGAAACACAAGGACTTAAAGATCAAATTTCAAAGACTCTGGCACAAGGCAGCAGTGGCAGTCCCAGTGGTGGTGACTGGCACACTGGGTGCCATTCCAAATGTGTTATGAAGTATCAAAGCCGACATGTTTAGTGTTATTTTATTGTGTTTTTGTATAGTAGTAGCAGTAGCAGTAGCAGTAGCAGCAGCAGCAGCAGCAGCAGTAGTAGTAGTAGTAGTAGTAGTAGTAGTAATCAGATACGAAGACCTGAGAATTGAACTTCAGCGACTCTGGCGAAAACCAGTGAAAGTGGTCCCAGTCATCCTTGGCACACTGGGCACGGTGCCAAAAGATCTCAGCGGGCACCTAAAAACCATTGGCATTGACAAAATATCCATCTGCCAACTACAAAAAGCCACGTTACTGGGGTCTGCTCGCATAATTCACCGATACATCACACAGTCCTAGGTGCTTGGGAAGTGCCTGACTAGTGATATAATACGAAATCCAGCATAGTGATCTCATTTGCTGTGTGTAACTGTTGTTTTACATAATAATAATGATGATGATGATGATGATGATGATAATACTTTCAGGATTACAGAAAAAAATGCACATTTTTTGAAGTGTCAAAGGTCCTACATGATGATTCTTTGCAGATCTGTTACTGTTGTAATTTTATTAGTAGCTTTGTTCATAAAAGCAAAATGCCCACTAGCTTTTGGGTTGCCTTTCTCTAGTTTTACAAAAGACTCACAAAAAGCAGTATGGACCAGTCAAAAGGAAGGAAGGAAGGAAGGAAGGAAGGAAGGAAGAAAGGAAGGAAGGAAGGAAGGAAGGAAGGAAGGAAGGAAGGAAGGAAGGAAGGAAGGAAGGAAGGAAGGAAGGAAGGAAGATACCTGCCCCTCTCTCCCCTGGGAACACCCAGCTCCCACTTCATATAATCTGGAATGCTCTATACACCAAAGTAGCAATGCATTCTGAGTGCAAAGAGCACTCAGCTTGGAAAAAATCCATCTGCCGCAATTCTGGACTACTGGCGTTATTCTGTTGATTCTGCATGGATTGCCAATTTTTATTGTTTTCAGAGTAGTTCCGAGTTGGACTTAGTGCACTGTAACTGATGGGTGTAGTCACCCTAGGTCATGTTCTCTATGTTTTCCTATATCTTTTCTGTTCAGAGTAGACCAGAAGCATCTGGCTTTTAGTGAGACTGATAAGAAATGAATGCTTTAGTGTTCTGAATACATGGTGGCATCTTCCATTTTCTTCTAGTGGTTAGGGAGCTGGACTCTTATCTGGGAATACTGGGTTTGATTCCACCCCACCCCCCATGAAGCCAGTTGGGTGACCTTGGGCTAGTCACAGCTCTCTTCTGAGCTCTCACAGCTCCACCCACCTCACAGGGTGGTCTGTTGTGGAGAGAAGAACAGAAAGCTTTGTCAGCCGCTTTGAATCTCCTTAAATGGGTGAGAAAAGTGGGGTAGAAAAGCCAACTCTTCCTCATCTTCTTCTTTAGGATTTGTAAGATACAAAAGGCTGTGTTGTTACTTAGCAGGAAAGGATAATGATTTAACTGCCCCCCTGACTCACAATTTTCAAAGTATTGTGCAGCTTCACACACACACACACACCCTGACATTTTGCATGTAATCAATTATTGATATATTTGAGCTTGAAGGCCTGGGAAAGTCTCTTAATGGCACCAGCAGCAATACTAAGTATTGCTGAAAAATTGTGCAGAATGGTAGTTTTGTTAAAATGGCAGATAATCTCAGCCAGCCAAGAGCTCTTTGGCTGTCTTTATAGTTGGCCTTTCGGCTTAGAGGCTTTATTATATAAGCCTATGATAAGTCCTCCTTGGAAGATGTGATCCAGAAAAGCAGTAGATTTTCCATTCTTTAAAGTTTTAAGAATCTGATGTAGTGGTGATAAAAATGGACTGTACGCTTTGAAACATTTCTATTTAAAAATGTTGTGTTTGCTTCCCTTGCAGTGTAACTCTCTCATTCTGCCCTCCTCCCACCCTCCTTTGCCAGCCATCTTCCCCCCTTGAATACCAATAAACGTCTCAACAGATTTAAAGTCTGCCATTAAATATTTCCATGTTTCTAAGGATTTGATGGCATTAAGGTAATAGTATAATGGACTCTTAAGTAGTTCCATCAGTAAATAATCTACAATTAGGGAGTTTGCAGACTGATAGAAAATAAATAGATGATTTTTGTATAATTAAGCCACAATCAAATATCTTCCTATATACAAGTGATAAAGTGTTCCTTTGGATCCAGGCCATACATGGAGGCTTTTATTCCCTTCAAAGAACTAAATTTCCAGAGTGCCAAGTTTACAAGAGGGAAAAGAAACTCAGGGGAGGATGGATCCCCTACTTTGCTGTAATTATATGAGCCAAACAGATTTTTTTGTGGTGCATGTTGGGAATGCGGGCTGAATGAAACTACTCAGTTTTCATACTAGCCCGCTGCTTTATGAAACGAGTACATTTCAGTGTATTGTGAAACTTTGATTTTCAACTCCTGGGCCATGATCAGATGATTTTCTTATAGTAATAGGGATGCAGAGGCCTGGCCCAAGGAGTACATAGGCACATATTCATGTCAGTACATGTCCCATCACAGAGGTGTGGAAAGAACAGGGAGGCAAGAGTGCAGGATTCTGCCCTCTCAGAGTACCTGAGCAGTGCTCCCTTCCAGCTGTGTTGGATCAGGCACAGTAACTTAGCAGCCAGACAATATGGAGAGTTGGCGTATCAATGCCTACTAGAATGGATGCACTTGTACCACCTCTAGGTTGGAGAGGCAAGGAGGATGCCTATAAATGCCATTTGCAGGGAGTCAAGATTAGTTGAAGGTTTTGTCCTTGTCTTCTGCTTTAGAATATCCAGAAGTAGTTGATGGACCACTCTGCAAGACAGGATGCTGGAGTAGATGAGCAAGATTAATCAGAGTTCCTCTTATGTTTTTTGTTCAATGTGGTTATCTTCTTGGCATGAGGTATAGTCATGCCCATAGATCAAGTAGCACAGCAATACAATGGCACACCACCACAAGATCTGGAGGCGAACTGCAGCAGTGCATGTTGCAGGCCCCAGAAGGGCCTTTTTTGCTTTAGAAGGAAGATGCTGATCCACTCCAAAAACCATGTGCCCACAGCCTAAATATTAAACAGCAAAGGAAATAAAAGGCAAGCAAGCTGGATTCAGCCAAATTTTTAACATCAACTTCACAGATCATGTCTTTTTTACCTCAAGTCATGCCTAAATGGCAATGGTTCGTAGCAAATCAATATCACCGCCATAGTGAAATTCAAAGTTGTGCTCAATTAGCTAGTAAAGTATTTCAGCAGGAAGAAAAATTCCTGGTCCTCACATGTTCTGCTAACCTTTTCATCCTTGACTTTCCTGTCCACCTCTTGACTCTACTCTGGGGTCTAGTATCATTGCTCTTATCCTCTATCACTCACCTCTGATTCAGTTTGAATGAAGAGTTGAAGAAGAAGAGTTGGCTTTTCTACCCTGCTTTTCTCAACCATTTAAGGGGACTCAAAATGGCTGAGAAAGCTTCCTATTCTTCTCCCCACAACAGAACAGTTGGGGCTGTGAGAGCTGTGACTAGCCCAAGTTCACTCAGCTGGCTGCATGGGGGTGGGCGGAATCGAACCTGGTATTCCCAGATAAGAGTCCAGCTCCCTAGACCAAACTGGCTCACTTGATTGAGGTATGTTGGCTGATCGATTCTACAAACAGAATAAATAGCACATTACACTGCTAGTAGCACACGTTTAGGCTTGTCCACTTACTGGTGCATCCCAATCACGTTCACCTTAGGAACAGATAGGTGTTGTGCTGCAGCATAAGAATAACAACTCCTTCCTGTTAATTGGCTAGAAATAGATCTTAACCTTTTAATGTCTCTGGATTTATGGCATGGCCTATTTTCATTTTTGTTCAATTGTTTCTCTGCCTCATTGCATTCTGGATATTTCCTGAGTGTGCCTGAAAAGCCTTTTATACTTTCCTCTAATTGTGGCTAACAGCTTCTCAAGTACCCGCCCGAAAGCAGTGAAGGTAGCTTTCTTCATCTGTTTTCCCCATAAATAGTCAATATAAAGGAAGGTTAGGAAAAGAGAAAAACAGCTGTCAAAAACTATGGTTGCATTATGCAGTAGAGGAGCAGGGATTCTGTGTCTGAGTGCAATTTTCATGCAAGGGTTCTGAGGTTCAAGAAAACCAACAAACCCAAACACATGCATCTCATCAAATTTCACCAGACCATGTAAGCAAAATGGTAATACATGTCCTTAAGAAAATGCAGAAAAGGTGACCAAGAAGGAATTGGGGCCTTGCTTTAATCTGTTTTGTAGCATTTATTTAACTGTTTACCATGTTCAACCTTAACCTCTGCGGTCACCTGAAGTAGGCCCACAATTCAACTTGAGACTTAAGTCTTTCAATAGACTGCTTACATGAAGGCAAGAAGAAACCGATCAGGGCTTAAGCGTCCATGGTCCTCAAAGGATGCCACTGCCTCCATTAAAGGTATAAAATGAAATATCTATTGTTAAGGAGAGAGGGCAATAGAAGGATGGGGAAAGAGAAATAAAAATTATTTCAGCTTAAATATTATGTGAAAGCCAAAAGAATGTAATAGATTAGAAAGGGTCACTTTATGTTATTCTTCTGTTACCTAAGAAACTATCTTCAAAACAGAAGCACTCATAAATAGTCTGGAGAAGCATCAGACGCTTCTCGCTGCAGGATAATGTTGTGTGTATATGGCTTGGCAGGAGTTCATCTTGTAGAAGATAAACTAGCACAGAGAGCCAGGATTCTATTACTCTTGACCCTGCTTCCTTGGACGCACATTGCTTCCAGTTGCACTCCATCAAAGAAAAAGAAAGAAAGAGAGAGAGAGAGAGAGAGAGAACCGGTTCCATTCTTTAAGCCTTGTCCTCAACTAATCTCTGCAGGATATGCTTTGACACACAGGCCCAATACTGAGTTTGAGGAGGTACTTATATAATATTCTAAAAAAATAATAATAATTAAAGGGTGTACTGTAAGATATATATATATATTTTGAAACCCATCTTGAGATGCATAGGGCTAGTGGTATAAAATGTTTTAAATAATATTAAACAATCAGATTTTTAAAAGAAAAATTTCAGATGAATTTAGCCAGAATATACATGTAAGTGCATATGTATGTACACACATGCACACACACTTTTGTCTCTTCTGACCTTTTTTTGTCAAAGTGGGATAAAACAATATCCATGTATATAGTTGTAGTGGAATTGAATAGCACCTAGTGCTATCACTTTAAAATGGGTGGCTGCTTATAACTTTATTAAACCACCTGTATTCGGACATAACAAAAGAATGCCTCAGAGACACGTCAAAAAGAGTGTATGGCCCTTGTGTTTTTAACCCTTCTCTAATCCACCTTCTCTAATCTACACATTTGGTGTGTGAGCAAACCCACCTCAAGGCCTTCTCTGAAGCACCATGGGGGGGGGGTTGTTTCTATTTTTCTGTGTCTTATCACAGCCTTTATACAGGGTGTAACGTCTGCCACCAGATGTAAAGGCTGCCACCAGTTGTAATGACCGGTTTTTATAACGTTTCAGTGTAAGTTACTTTACTGTTTTGGGTAGCGTGTATTTATATCCTAAAATAATGATTCAAAGTCAGAACTTCCCTTTACCAATGGGTCTCTTCCCTTTGCTCTTAAGTCTTGATATTAACGTAGCAAAACAGCTGGACTCACTGTCTGAGCTCCTCCCCCAACTCTGCCTAACCAGCAGTGGGTTACAGTATCTGTTTAGAACTCCGGCTAACTTGGCTCACTTTGAAAACAGAGTACTCAGTTGAAGCTTCTTTAAAATAACCAGAAAACAAGTTTATTGTGTACAGCTTTCTTAATAATAAACAGGTAAGTTCACTATGTCAACCACAGGTCCATTCACCCTTCTGACTGAACTGTCCCAGCTTCCTCAATCAGCCCAAGGACTCCAATCCTTTTCAGATTAATGCCAGCAGCATACGTAACGAGTAACCATTTCAATTCTTTTACTTTCTAAACTCAGTATATTCACTAATGACTCAGGACTCTATTCTCCAGCTTCCCTCAGGACACCTTAGAGCCCGTTTCCCTCCTGTTAACCACCCTCTCTGGTCAGTTCACCCCAGGCAGAGAACGCTAACAACTCCCTCAGGCTCCCTTAAATACTAGCCTGGCTGGTGAGCTGCAACCTGAGTGGTTGATGTTCCTCCAGGATCCTATTCCACCCTCTCTCCTGGAGAGCTTGACTAGCCCCTCCCTTAAACTACTTACCATTTCTAGATAATCCACTTTGATGACACTTTTAACAGTATGGACAACGTGTTCTCATAACACTTTGTATTTTGCCAAAATAACTTAATTTTAGGGTGAGGGGTCCTCGCGGGCACCACACAGGGCTATTTCTGCCATTGGCTGATACAAACATAGGCTATATAAACTTCACATAGATAGTTTTCCTTTACATCCCTGGACATAATATGCAAATAATTAATACATCTTATTCCATGTTAGTAACATAACTTAAAGGTCTAAATGTGGGGGAGGGAAAATAAGGTAGCTGTTAGATATTTGGGGATAAAGGGTGTTTCCACACAAGCTGCGGAAACCAGTTTAACCCCCCCCCTTAAGTAAGATTTAAAACACCGACCTTAAACAATTTCCGTGTTGCAGACCTGATTGGAGACTCTTCACAGACACCGCTTCCGCATTTCGGCATGCAAGACCAGTTTTTATTACTGTTTTTGCTGCTGAAATCCGGATTAAATGTAAGACCTGAAAAATCAGGTCTTACATCCGTCTCTTCACCTGGATGTGTGCAGAAGCAGGATGCTTCCGCACATGGCTAGGCGAAGGGATGGATGTCCCTCCAGCCACCATGTTGGGAAGGGCGGAAGCAGGACTGCCTGCTTCCAAAGGCCCTCCCCTGGGCACTACCGGAAACACAATGTGACTGGGAGTTCACCGCTCCAGTCCCGCGGCTCCGGGGGCGGCATCGGCAGCTCGTGAGTTGGAGGACTTTGGGAATGGGTGCTGATGTGTCTGCATAGCACCACTCCATCCGTTCTCCAGAATCCGGCCTCCCCGTGCGTTTGCAGACGTGCGAGGGCCCTTTGGATCCTTCACTATTTGTGATGGAACCTCGGGAGGTTGGATCGCTGAAAAATGGATCTTTTTAGATCCATTTTTCGGCGGCCAGTGCAAAAGCACCCAAAAGTTTAACTGTGAAAACAGTTTTAAAGATCAGCTTAAGTCTGTGTATGTTGTTGTTGTTGTTGCTGTTGTTGTAAAATAACAGTTTTACAACAATAAAGGGAAGATTTTGAATAGTTAATTAGGGAACTGCTCAGTTATAAACCACAAATAGAGGTGATAAGCTTCTCTGTATTTTTTCTCTCTTAATTCATTTCCTAGGGCCAATTCACACTTTCGTCAACATTTAGGCAAGTGCATCTCCACTTGCAGGAAGCATTTACATGCTAGAAATGCCTCCTGCCTGCCAGAAGTTCCTTAATTTTCAATCTTCCTCAAAAGCTTGCCTGTTGCTTCAAGCCGGTGGCCATTCACACCTCTGCTGGTTTGGAAGAAGATCAGAAAGCTTTGCCAGCCACTTTGAGTCCCCTTAAATGGGTGAGAAAAGTGGGGTAGGAAAGCCAACTCTTCTCCTCCTCCTTCTCCTTCTCCTCCTTCTTCTTAGTAAGAAGAAGGAAGGTTCCTAGTAGGTTTGCTGGTCCAGTATACCAGCCTGTACAGAATCACCCAAACAGTTTTTAGATCTCTCTTGCAGAGTCAAGTATATGTGATTGTGATTTTGGAGGTCCCTAGAATCCTGCCAAGCAGCATTAATACATATTCACAAGCACAAAGACACCTGCCTGATCCTACAAGAAGGACAGAAATAGGCTTCAGTTGCACACTCAGACAAGATAGAGAGCTATGTATTTTTCATTATGGATGAATCTCCTTTTGTAACCACTGACAGAGGTGCCTGACTATTTTGCTTATTTATTAATTCATCATCCCACATAACTGGACTCCACTGAGCTACTTTTGCCAGACAGGAGGTAAAACAAGTCAGTGATATAGCACTGTCTTTTCAGTTTCACCCATGCCCTTTAGAAACGAAGAAAATATAGTTAGTATGAAAGAATCGGCAGGATGGGTATACATTTGGATAAACACCCTCTACATAATTGTGGAAACGTTTGGGAGACTAATGCATCATACCCGGATAAGGATCACTAGTATATTGCAGTTAAAAGCAACAAATATGTGTTGCAAAAGAGTTTACCCAAATGTTTAGTTTAGTTCAGAAACAGTCAATCCTAACACAGTAATTGTACTTTGTTAATAGTGGCTTTTTTTTTCTTTGCTTTTCAAATGACCCAAACTGAAATTGATATAAACAAACGCCTTCTGTGATGATTTTTCTCCATCTTGACTGTCTCTTTTTGGCCAGGAAAACAGTGAAACGTGGTATAGTTAATGGAAAGAAGCCATGGAAAGTTTTTAGAAGGAAGGATAGTTTTGTCACTGAAGCAAAGGATGCAGTTTTCAAAAGCCTGGATTCAACTTTCTGGCAAAAGAATCAGCTAACCCTGTGATTTAGGTTAATAGTTCTCATTTCCCCCTGAATCTCTCATTTCAGCATCTGTAACAGCAAAAAGTTACAACAGCCAGGAGAAATATTTACATCGATGTACGATTTGCTATGATCCCTGACATTCAGCTTCTACTATAAGCCTTAACTAATGCTTTGAAATTTCCTCATCTTGTTTGTAAACCTGAATTGTTTTTCCAGTATCCACAGGGAATTTCTGTAATACAAGCTGCATCAATACAACATAAAATAGGAGCTTCTAAAGCGTCTCTGGGTCCTTGCTAGTCAAACATGCCTGCTCTCGTTGGGCCTATAGGCTGCTTCTGAGGTGGAAAATCTACCCCTGGAGGTGACGTATATGGATTTTGCCCTCATTTGCCACCACTTCCACCATGCAAAGTCACAGCAGTGGCTGGAGTGACCTACCAGAGGAGATTTTTGCTCAGCATGATTTAGCACTGGCTCCCATAACGGGCATTTGTATGGCAGAGCATTATAAATTTAAGGATTGATCCTGTCAGGCAGGGACCAGAGGAAAGAGACAGCTATGATACTGCATTAACAGATGCAAAATGGAGTCTTCAGGTTAAAAGGAGGTAAACTGAGGCTTGAGAAAACAGATGGCCCCTTCATGGGCACCATTGTAACTGACTGAAACAATGCCTCTTTGTACCCATTTTGGGATGTGGAAGTGTCACCCGAAGCTGCAATCCTAAGTGCTTCTGTTGAGGACAGGAGGAAATAGCACCTGAAAGACGTGAAATAATTATAACTTTTAGAAGGAGGTTTGAGAGTGGATCTATCTATCTATCTATCTATCTATCTATCTATCTATCTATCTATCTATCTATCTATCTATCTATCTATCTATCTATCTATCTATCTATCTATCTGTCTGTCTGTCTGTCTGTCTGTCTGTCTGTCTGTCTGTCTGTCTGTCTGTCATTCATTCATTCATTCATTCATTCATTCATTCATTATTTGCATTTCTATCCCGCCCTATACCCGAAGGTCTCAGGGCAAGTAACAACATTTAAAATCAGACATATATTAAAACAACAGTTGTCTGTTGCCTGGTACCATCAAGTCATGGCCAACTTCTGCTGAGTGCATGGACACCTCTTTGGGCATCTCTATGCAGCTTTATTGGCAGTGATACAGAGAAAGTACTTTTACTTTTATATGGCATTTTAAAATAGTCATCATTGCTCTTGTTTGGAAGTGAAATAACATGTTCAACAAGGAAACAAACTCACGTTCTTAATGTTAAAATGGAAGATTATAAGCCTGTTTGATACAAGAAAGATATTGCAATTCATCACAAAGTTCTGAACATTCACAGAAAGCTGCTGATTCATTTCTAGTGTGATAGCAGGAAGAGATAAACTTACTTGGATCGAAAGCCACATTATAAAAGCACCTGCAGTCCTTGCTCCTAGGGGGAATTTTCCTTATCTAGGACACAAAACATTCCTTCAGTACTGTCCTTCAGCTAATCTGAGAAATGCACTTTAGGGAGAGTGAATTAATCATCTGGATGCTTAATGAAAGAGCTTAAATGCATCATTAAAAGTTGGCATCTTTTTGCGGTGAACTGCGTTCTGCCTAAGATGAATCCAGAAAGGGCCATCTTAGGGCCCTTTATTTTATTTTTCTTAAATGAAATTAAACAACAAAGCAACTAGGGATGTGCATGAATATTCAAAACATTTGAAATTCATTTGGATATTTGAATCGAATGTCTATGAATTCAAATTTAAACATTCAAGTGAATTTGAGATTTTCAAATCTATTAATTCGAATTATTTGTATGTGTACAGGTGCATACATGATGCGTACTTGCATATATGCATCTTTCCCGCACCGGAAGCACTTGTATGGATCTGTACGGGATGAATACAGGATGAATATGGGATGTGTACAGAGGCGTATGGGATGTGTAGTGATGTGTACGGATGTGGGAAGATGTGTTGTTGACATTCTTATGTGCAAATTCAAATTGAAAATTCAAACAAATAGATTCAAACCTATTTGAGTCTAATCAAATGTGAATACATTCAAATTTTAAAGATTCAAATCGATTCAGATTTTCGGGTATTTGGTTCAAATTGAATCCCAAAAATTGGTGCACACCTCTAATAGGAATAATTCAAGTAACATGTACCCTCAGCTGAAGCACAGCCACGAAACCCTCTGATGCAGTGCAGCTGATGGAATGAATGAAAAGCAAGGTAGCCGAGATTCCTTGGTCTAATCACCCCCATCTCCCTAGACAGCAAAATTCTCCAGACTGAAAAGAAACTTGGCCAGGATACAGTGACTGTTCCAGTGGTTTGAGCGTGACTATGAAGCATCAATTAACTTCAGGTTACTGTCTGATGGGGGATACCACTGTGGGCTACCAAATATAGAATAGCAAGTCTGGATGATGGTTGTTAGCATCAGTTTCTTGCATAGTACAGAGACAAGGAGACATAGGGTCTGAACGTGGACATGAAGTGTTTTGTGACTTATTTGCTAACTGCCCAGTCTTTTATTCTGTGAAATTACTTTCTCTCCTTCCCCCTCCCCCCAATGGATTTAATAGTGGGCTTAATCTTGGAGCAGTGATGGCAGGAAGGAGAATATAAAAGCTAAAGCAAGTCAGCTCATTCCGAACACTGCACAATGTGCTGTAAAATGTTGAAGTTGAAGTCCCTGTAGATGCCTTGGAGGCTACGAAGGAGAAGGAAGGGAGTTCCATGCCACATGGAAAGCTGTGGATGGATTCACATGAGTGTTACTCACAGCAAAGAACAATTCATCTGGAGTGACCCTCTAAATGAATTAATCTTTGAAGCATACCGAAATGTGTTTATGCTTGGGAACATTTCTGTTTTCCTACCTGGTTAGTGCCAGTTTGGCATTTGGCAGTAATTTTCATGGTTACAGTCAGAATAGTAATTATGTTGAGCTGGCAGCTGTGGGAGTTGATTTTGATTTACTGTCCTCTTCCTCCTCCCATACAGACTGTTTTAGGCTCTTCAGGAAACATGCATAACATAGCACACCAAGCCATATATTCCTCCATTAGTTCTTCAATGGAATAGATGACACCCTTTATAATATAGCTTAAGAGTGTACTATTATTAAATTTGATGGACTGCATTCATCATGCTGTCAAAAAGCAGCTGTGGGTTTGTTTCATGCCTTTATATCTAAGGGCTTTTCTGAACTTCCTGGCACTAAGGCCATCCCTTCTGCACGTTAGTGTGGATTAGATAGGTCTGGGCCCTGGCTAGTATCTTCTGTCTCCACCAGACAGAGCATAATACAGAACAGGAGGCTCTGATTGCCAGTAGACCTTGATACTGAGGTCTACCAACATACTAGCAGAGATGAATCTGGATCATAGAGATGTATGTAAGGTGGATCCAATTTGGCAGCATGCCTTGTTATGCCAGTAAAATGGGTCCCCCAGGGACTACTGTGTGTAACATTCAAATGAACCCACAGTTGGAGCTGCAGAGACCAGAGACCTATTCACACGAGGGCCTCTTGAATGCGTGTAGGACACCCTGGGATGAAGCATTCGCTCTGCTGGGCCGGTGGTTCTGTTCAGACCACCCTAATCTGTCCCTGGGCATCCTACACATGTTCTGGGTGTAGACCATGAAATAGTGCTCTACACCCATTCCCAGCTGTCCCGAGATGTCCCACAGCTGTTCAGGAGGGAGAACATTCGCACGCTGCTGCCATTGGGTCAGGTTCAACCCAGGAGCGGGCACGCCTGTCTCGTCCCTTCCTTAGGTTCTTGCATGCTCTAGAGCCCACAGGAACGCCCCTGGGCACCCACCCCCCAGGCCACGGCTAACCCGGGGATACGCGTGTGTGCACACCGCTTACCTCTTCAGTGCCAGGTTCAAACTGGTGTGGTTAGGCCAGCGGCATTGTGCTGCATGCACAACCAGCTCTGATTAGCCAGCTACCCATGCCTGCGCAGAATGGCCAGGATCTAACCGTGAAGAGACGAGAAGGCCTGCCCACCCCTGGGTCAAACTTGACCCAATGGCGGCAGACGTGGGAGGGGTGTCCCACCCCTGTGCCATCCTTTTTGGGCTAGGCCACGTGGGGGCGGATTCCACATTCACAACTAGGGAGGTAGGAATGCATCCCCACGCATTCCTTACCTACCTAGGTGTGAATGGGGAATGCATCCCCGCGTGGCCTAGCCTTCGTGCACTACAGCCATTTGTCTGTAGTGCGAAAAGACCTCTGCTCTGAAGCTGTTGTGAAGGCTAGACAGAGACAGCACTCACCATGCAGATGACATTGTTCTTGTCTAGGGCTGATCTATCCCAGCAATGGATGGATTGCATGGTCCAGGTTGCCTTTTCTAAACCTTTACAAGTCAATGCAGAAAGGCCCTAAGACAGTGCTGGACCAATTAGGGCTATTAGATACAAATACATACAGAGCAGAGAACAGCACTTTCATTCACTAAAGGTAAGCTTAGAGGAAGAAGTCTGACTGAGAAGACAAAACATTAATTTAGACCAGCAATCTTTTCTCACACCAGCTAGCTAAATGCCTGTAGGAAAGCGCATAAGCCAGATATGAAGAAGCAACCTTCTCTCCATTCAAATTCCTAGATGTAGTAATTTATCATCCCACCTAGTTGTATCTGCATGATTTTAATGACAAGTGTGTCAGGGTAATGTGTGGTCAAAACGTAATTCAGAATTTGGGGCTGTAACCAGAAAGTATAATCTCATTTGCCCCACATAATTTGGCGAGCGCACCAGCATTATGGCTGCATACCCCCTCTACAGATTTTTAAATACTTGCATGTTTGATGCAAACTATGTAGAGCCATTTAATTATTATTTTTTCTCCATTAAACCTATAACTTTTATTTAAAAAGAGGTTTTTAAAACCCGAAGCTTATGCAGAAACTCAGAAAATCCACATAACAAGCTATAAAATCAGAGCTCTTTCAAAAGCAAAAACTTGCTCGCTCTGTTTATATGGTACTTATCCACCAGCAATCCTCTTTTGCTCTTTTCATTCAGTAGAAACAAACAATTGCGCACGGAACTGTCACACTGGGCGAAAGGCAGCTGGTCTGTGTATTGTTCACCTCTTCCAGCCAAGCAACATGGCGCGTCACCTTCCACCTCCCTTTTAAGATTTTAAAGAAAGAGAAACTTGACTCTCTCCCCCGCCTCAAATTAATCATCTTTGTTTTCATTATGCATGTGTATACAGATATATATTTTGAGTAGCAAAATGACTACTGTACAGTAAATATTTTGATGCACAATTTGGTTGTTGGAAGTCTTACTAATGGAGCAATAGCAAGTTTTCTGGTGGAGAAGAAAAAGCTGTAAAGGCCCTGCACATGGAGAAATGTTTGCAGGCTGACTCACACATATGGAGGCGAATTGTACTTGTCTTCTGAAAGTATTCTTGTAAATCTTAAGAAACAAACAGAGCGACTCTCCCAGGACTGGTTTAGACATTCCAAAAGCCTCTCCCCATGATGTGTGCTGACTGTCCCTCAGGGTCCGTTTGCACGGAGAATGTGACGTTTGACCCCGACTGTCTGGGGACCAAGTCATGATTTTCCAGTGGCAATTTCTGCAACTGCAGTAAGATGTTTCTCAGCTGCCACACGTTGCTGCTGCTGCTGCTTATCATTACTGTTGTCATTTTAAAGTACGTCCTGGTTGTCTTCTTTATTATCGTTTAAATCAAGATAGCTTGCAATGCTTTCGAAGAAACAGGGCCTCTAAAACAAATAAGCTCCCACATCTCAGATTAATGTGGGTTTAAGAGATCAAAGTCACCTAAAAGGATAATCCGTGAGGAAGCCGAGCTTGCATCTTCTGTACAGTAAAAAGGAGGGCGTCAATAGATGGTAACCTCTGAATGCTGATGCCTTAATCCACTTTAAAGACCAGAAAATGTACTACTGACTACATGCTACTACTTCTAAGCTGCTTTTGAGCTGCTTAAAAAAAAAAAGAGAGAGAGAAGGCAATGCCAGTATTCCTCACTAGTGAACTTCACTGCCTAAGTGCAGTCACAAGAGAAACTTATTCCTTCCATAGTGGCTTGTCAATCAAGCTGTCAGTTACCACCAGTGAATGTAAAGTATCTTCAAAGTCTGGGATAAGCCCACCTCTGTAAAACTTGTATTTTTGATCAATAGACACAAACCTTTCAGGACTTTAGGTAATGATCCCACATAAAGCAAGAATCAATAAAAGTATGCAAGGATTCATATAGGATCTACTTACTACTGGTATGCTCCATCAGTGTAAGATGGAGTGTGATCCAGATCAAGGGACCCTTGATCTGGGCCCAATTCGGACTTGGGCTTGTAGTTCATGAATGGTGAACATCTGGGCAGGTGCATCTGCATCCGCTGGAGGCTCTTACAATCTACAAGCATCCCCTGCCTCCACAGATGACCAAATGTGACAGCAACATTACCTGTTGCATCCAGTGGTGACCATTTGCACCTCTGCTGGCTGGGGAGGACATCGGAGCTGCCGTGCAAACATGCTGGCAGCTCCAACGATCCCCTGATGTGACTGCAATTGCGCAGAACTTCAGTGTCATCATAGCAATGGCGCTGACACGTGTGCAGTCATCGTTGGCACCACACTCAAGATGGTGGTGCCCAGAAGAGGACTGGCCCAGGGATCAATCGCAGGTAAGTGATCGATCACATGGGTGGTAGCCTAACGTTGACTGGGAATCGCAAGTGCGAGCGCTAGTCAACATTAGTTAATCACACACCTTTCCTGTCCACAGGATGGAAAGGAAAGTGCAAAATCATCCCTGGATCACCAGTAGACCTGATTATCCAGAACATGGAGGTGTGCAGAAAGGTGCATGCCTCCACATTCTGCTTACAGGGGGATCTGTTTCAGTGATGCATCTTATGATACTGCTTAAATGGGTCCCCTATGAGCTTTGAACCTCACACAGGTTTTGGAGCTGGCACAGGGACTGACCTGCAACATGCTGTCACCATGCGGATGACATTATTCCAGATGAGAGCACTGTTGCACTACAAAATCATATCTTTTGCAGTACAAAATCATAACTAGGATTCACCCAGCTCATGTGGGAAATGCTAGTTGGCCATAGAAGTAGCTCATTAGCTTTGTCTCCAAAGCCCCTCTACACCACCACCACCCACACACACCTTGGCTGCTTTTGCCTATTGGAGGACATATGTAGTGCAATCAGATAATGATTGTTTCAGTCACCTCTTTAAGAAAAAGCTTCCCATTCATAAACATACACACAGACCTAACAATTTTTTTTTAAAAAAAGCCTACAGTACCTCATTTTCCCTCACTTCAGTGATCTTCACCTCCAAGTCTGGCTTTCATAGCACTGTTTGGTCTCTCATTAGCAGCATTTGTTCCCGTGCTGTGAATTACTGTATTTCCCCCCTCTCTGCTTAAATAGCTTTATACCCAATCCAACCAAAAGGTAGAGTTGCCCTGGGTATTATTAAACTCTGAATGGGGAAGAGGTGCCCATTGCCATGCTTCAAGGCAGGGTAAAGCAAATTTAGAAAGAAAATGTCTGCATTTAAAACCAAATATATTACAACAGATGAAATCATATATTAAAACAACAGTGTCTGGAAGTGGGAAGGGAGAATGTATCCTCATTTAACTGAAGGCCAGAATAAAGAGGTACGTCTTTACCACCCTCTTGATTGTATATAATGAGGGAGCCTGATGCACCTCAAGGGAAAAACTATTCCATAGCCTGGGAGCCATAACTGAGAAGGCCCTCTCCCGAGTGCCCACCTGTTTCACTGCTGACGCCAGTGGGACAACTAGGAGGGCCTCCCCCCCAGATCTTAAGACATGGGCAGGTCAATATGGGAGGAGGCGTTCCTTTAGTTATAACCCCAAATCACTGAAACTTCAGGAATATCAATATGTCCAGTTCGGAAGCATAGGAAATTGTGAACTGATTACACATGTTTTGGTGTAAATGAAAGTGACAAAAGGGAATAGTTTTGCAGGTGGTACTCTCTCCGTATCATTCCTGACTGGTTCTTTTCTGGTTTGTGTTTTGCTAGTGTCCTTGTCACTACTGGTAGCATGAGGCTGTACCTGAAGCCCACTCAGGTTGCACAGGTAGTCCAGTTCCTCCATACATGCTGTTGCAAGAAGGTTTGATGTGTCTACCAACACAGTCTCAAGAGCATGGAGTAGATTCCAGGACATGGGCTGTTATATGAAGAGAGCTGGGTAGGGCTGTAGAAGAACATCAATCCAGCATCAGGGCTGGTATTTGCTTCTTTGTGCAAGGAAGAACAAGAGGAACACTGCCAGAGCTCTTCAAAATTACCTCCAGAGGGCTACTGGTGTGCATGTTTTTGCCAAACTGTCAGAAACAGACTCCATGTGGGTGGCCTGAGGTACCAACCATTAGTGGGACCTGTGCTTATAGCCCAGCACTGTGGTAGCTCAATTGAACACCAGAATTGGAAGATCTACCATTGGTGCCCCATTCTCTTCACAGATATGAGCAGATTCACACTGAGGACATGTGACAGATGTGAAAGAGTCTGGAGAGTCTGGTGCATGTTATGTTGCCTGCAACATCATCCATCATGACCAATAAGGCACTGGATCAGTGATAATTTGGAAGCCATATACTTGGAGGGTCACACAACTCTCCATGTGATAGCCAGTGGTACCCTAACAGCTGTTAGGGACCAGGATGAAATCCCCAGAGCCTCTGTCAGATTTTATGTTGAAGGCTTTAATGCCGTTGACTGCCCTTCACATTCCCCAGATCGGAATCCAATTAAAAACCTCTGGGTCATTATGTATTGATGTATCTGACACCACCAAGTAAGTCCACAGACTGTCCAGGAGCTTACTGATTCAGGTCTGGGAGGAGATCCTCAGGACACCATCTACCATCTTCTCAGGAGCATGTCCAGATGTTGTTGGGAGTGCACACTACTGAGTCACATCATGATGAAATTAATGCAAATTAGATCAACCTGTATTTCAGTTTTTTATTTTTTTTTACTTTATCTGGATGATCAGTTGGTAGATGATGTTGGCTTCCATTGACTGTTGATATATCATTTTGTTTTCAATGAACTACACAATTTATATCCCTAAAGATGTTCAACTTGAATGTTTTGTTCTTTGAGACTTAAGTGTGAGACTTAAGTGTTCCCTTTTGTGTGTGTGTAGTGTACAAAGTGCTCTTCTTTCTCTAAAACTACCTAACTGGAACAAACATAAAGCTATAATAAACACCCAGAAGAGCTTTTTAAAGGAGATGAGTTATGCTTAATAAACAAACATGATCCAGTTTTGGATGGATTGGAGAGAGCTGCAGGAAGATATATCAGTGCAACTATTGAAATTAAAAATAATAATGATAATTTAGTAGAGCAAAAATGTGTGTTTCATGGCCAAAGCTACAACCTTCCTGAATAATTATGCATTGCTTAATCCATTTTAAATGCAATACATTTTTTTTAAAAAATAAATGCATACAATAAATAAAAACTCATTGCACACACACAAACATGTAATGGTGACCTAAAACCATGGGGAAAAAAGTTTATATGGAGGTAAAGCTCAAGTTCACATATTTTCCTGGTAATACCTGGAAAATGTCAGCAGCTCATTGCAGCTTATCTTTAAAGGCAAATTCATGCAAATAATAAAAAGCAAAAGTGAGATTAAGATGCAGTGATTTCTCCCTCAAGAAAACATTTAGGATTACAGGCCAGCATGGTGTTATCATCCATGAGAGTGGAAACAAAACACCGATATAAACACAGTATCCAAACCACAGAACATGACTTGTTTAAAAAATTAACGTCTGTGAAGTAAGGCAGGAAACGAGATTTATCCTTCTGGGAATTTTTGGCATGAATACACAACTAGGCATGCTCAGGACCTGTCATATCCTTCATCCTTCATGGTGCTCTGAAGTAAATCAAATTTTACTCAAGTTAAGGCTAGGGGAACACATTCACCATCTGAAACGTGTAGAAATCCTTCTGTTTGACATGGCATTAAACAGAAGAAGGGAAATTATACTGTGTTGCCTTAAGGGTTATTATTGCACATTTTGTGCCTGTGAAGGTTTGTTCCTCCCCATGAAACAAGCTAGAAGGAAGCCATAATAAAGATGACGAAGGAAGAAAAAAAGAAAACCCCAACATAAATGGTGTCATGTAGTGACTTAGTGCTAAACATGTCACTTGGAGCAAGGTGCAAAGCCTTTCAAGCACCTTTGCACAAGGTTGAAATGAGACAGGAGCTCTGTCATTTTTTCCCCCAGAATCATTATTCATTCATGACCTGCTTAGATGTTTGAAAACTAATGCTGAAAAACCTCCCTCATGGAAGCCTATCCCAGAATTTTACTCACATAAGGAACTGTGTGAATGAGCCTTTCTGGCAGCTTCTTGGATGAGCAACCAAAGTGCTCAGTATACACCAACAAGAAAATTTGAACACTAGACAGCGTTTGCACAAAAATGTGAAAAAAAATTGAGCACTGGATGCTATTTGCACAGGGATGTGGAAATGTGAATACTAGATGCTATTTGCTCAAAATGCAATCTGCCTGTGAAGAAATGTGAATGTCAGGCACCTCTTGCAAAACCTTTTTGTGTGTGGGGTGATACATAAAGTGTGGCTGGGGACCACACAGAAGTCTGTGCAAGCACACAAGAGGGTGAAGGAAACATGACTGTTGTCACTTTGCGTACATATTGTCCATGTGCTGCACTCAATAGTTGCACAAAGGGGAACAGACTATTGGTAATTCCTGGGGCCAATTCCCACTTTGGTCCATAGTTGGTAATTAGGCAACATCTGGGCATCTGCACTTGCAGGAGGTGTTTACAGTGTAGAAACGTCCCCTGCCTGCCCAGAAGTTGACAGCAGCTGATGTTGAGGAAACATCTGGTTCTGAGGCCAGGCAAGGTGGGGCTGAGTAGATGCTGGCTGACCATCTCTACCATCATCCGGTTTGTCATCAATGAAGAGAAGATTCAGAGTAAAGAGAACAGGAAAATTCCAGCAATAAGAAATGAGCAGAAGAATTGGAACTGAAGACCTCAAGTGCTTGTTTTTTACTGTTCCTTGTTCCCTCCCACAGTTTATTCCTTTTGTTTCTTGTCTCTTTAGATTGTAATCCTGAGGGCAGGGACCTGTCTAAGATTAATATAATATTGTAACCTGCCCTGAGACCTTCAGGTATAGGGCAGGATAGAAATACAAATAAATAAATAAATAAATAAATAAATAAATAAATAAATAAATAAATAAATAAATAAATAAATAAATAAATAAATAAATAAATAAATAAATAAATAAATAAATAAATAAATAAACTAGCTGTGGAGTACGAAATTGTGCTCCACAAGCTTACCAAGCTTTACCGAAAACTTACCTGAAGTGTCAAGCGGTGACCATTTGCACCTCTGCTAGTTAGGGAGGTCAATGGAGCTGCTGAGCAATTGCACTGACAGCTCTGCTGACCTCCTGATGTGACTGCAACTGTGCAAAGCATCAATGTCATCATAGTGATGGCGCTGACACACACGCAGTTACAGAGGAAGCCACATTCAAGATGGTGGTGGCCAGGGAAGGACTGGCCCCTGGACCAATCACAGGGGAGTGACCAATCACGTGGGGTATGGGCTGTTAGTGACTAGTGTGCTAGTCATCATTAGGTGATTGTGCTCTTTTCCCATCCAGCGGGCAGGAAGGAAGTGTGAAAACGCCCCAGGTGGCACCACTAGCATGCAGTTTGGTGCACCAGCCAGTGCAGAATTGCACTATAAAACCAGTATAGAAACCTAGAAGCTTAAATATAATATTTAAGGAGAAAAAGAAACATTGTCTGTTGGTTGCATAGTCTACTTTCTGTAATAACTAAAGTTCTGGCTCAAATCCTGGCCAAGATTTTAGAAAACAATTAGGTATTTTCAAGTAAGGAAGTAATTCCAAGTAATTGTAGTTCGTTCTTTTTTTACAGTAGCAGATTTGCCATTTTATTTATTATGACGTCTTCCAACTGTTTTTTACCATTTTAAAAATATTATTAGTGTTCTTAATTAGATTTACACACTTCCTTATAACCAAATGTCCTAAAGCAGTTAAGAAAAAATATAACATAATAAAATGAGGAAGAATAAAGCAACCCTAAGAGGACTCATTTAGAAATGTATCAACCAAGTGCCAAAAAACAGGCAATGTAGGGAAGATCCTCACGGATGACTATGGATTTTGGTACTTTTAGGGCTGGAGTGCTTGCTATGGGTTTGGAAGCAGAAAGCATGCTCTTTGCATGCCCCACCAAACATGCATGCTAACACCAAAGCTTTGCATGCTAACACCAAAGCTTCAGTGTTCCTGCTTGGGCCTATGGGGAACTTCTGGAAATGGCTCTGGAAGTTGCTAATTTTCTGCACCTTTGGAAAGAGGGATGTGCAGAGAAGTTTTCCAGGCTAGTCCATACGAGGTGGTGGAAACTGTTGTCAGAGTGTTTTTTCATGTTGTATATAAATGACTCCAGTTGCCCTTTCCACCCCTTTTTATGGTTAGATGATTTCTTGTGGGATGTTAGCCTAATGAGCCTGGGACCCTGAGATCTCTTTGGCCTCCTCCATGGCTTTAGAAATGTCTTGTACAGATCTGTCCAGAGGTGTGTGGTGGATTTCAGAGAGGGTGTTCCATAAGCAAAAAGCATAAACAACAGGGGATAATGTATTAACTTACATCAAAACCATCAGCTTATTACAGTAGTATCAGAAAGGGGCACCTTGCATCTTTATACGATCAGCAGATCTTACAACACTGGAAGCTGAATGTAGGGATGGATGAAAAATATTCATCAGCCTTCACAGTTCATACGAATTGCAAATATTTGAAATGTTGCATTCGAATCTAATATTGGCTGTATTCAAAGACTGACTTTTGCATGCAAAGTGAAAGTTTCGTGCCTTTGTTTAGAGGGAATTCAGAGTGGATTTGGAGGTGTGACTGTTGGTGGCAGGGATTCTAAGCAAATTCAAAGTGCATTAAAAGCCTAGCACATTCAAAATGGCTCCAGTCATACAGATACCAAGTTCTGTCCTATTCATTTTGATGTGAAGTGAACAGGAGAAAAAAATGTGCACATTGCAAGTTGAATGTAATGAACTGATAGAACCTCCCATGAGCCTCTAATAATTAATTACACGTAATTATCTTCACTGTTGACAGATGAAATACAAAAAGAGGTGCCAGGAGGGGGAAGGAAAATCAATATATATGTTATGTTTTTCTTTTTATGTGTGTCTATTTTATGTGGTGCTTTTGTTGTAAGTTCAATATATATTCTTTGTTGTATGTAATTGAAAATAAACAAAATAATTTTTTAAAAACATGGCCATTCTGCCAGCTGATTTCTTGAGGGAGGTGCTATTCTTGAGGGAGTATTGAAAGATCTGAATAAATGATTATTTCATGCAAATGCCATTGATTGGCTGGTTCTATCCACGTGGTATTTTGGTGGCTGAACTGACATAATGACGCTACAGGAACCCTGCTGTATATGGCCACAGCCCATCTGGTCCGGGATCTCACACAGTGGCCCACCAATTGCTTTTGGGCTTTTCAAGAAGACAAAAACAAAACCTGCACCTTCACCTGCTCTCAAGTCCCTGCAAATAGCCTTTAGAGGCATCCTGCCTGTTTCCCCAATATGGTCGTGGTACCTAGGCCATTAATACACTCAAGTGTCCTTCAAGAATTTGTCTAACTCTTTCTTAAAGCTATCCAAGCCAGTTGGACTGCATATTCATGGAGCACAGTAAGAACAATAGTGTACTGTGTATATTTTGAACTGAACTATGATGTATCCCCAAACAAGAATTGTCCCACAGCTGACTGGTTGATTGATTGATTTGCAGTAGCTTGACAGAGTCTAAATAAACCTATTCCCAAAAGATACTGTGATTTCAAATTGCATAAATAGCTTAAAATTAGATAAATCAAGGCCTGTCAGTAGCTATTAACCATAAGAGATAACGATCAGCCCCCTTGTAACTCTGGTCATATACTTTTCACTATAGTTCAGGGAGACAAAAAAATAAAATCGATGGGCTGCAAATGGAAAAAGCGACTCTGTAGCTTGATTCCAAAGAGCAGCTTTTTCTCAGTCTCTTGCTGATTTTTCATCCTTTGGTATTGGGAAACTTGCTGTCCTCCCAATGCTCTTGAGGATTTGCCACATTTTTCACTGATCTGGTACAGTGCTTTCCATAGTCCCCTTCAGGGCCTGTTTCCTCCAAATTTTGGAGCATATCAGAGAGGCTCAGTCCCCTGCAAAAATACTCTGATCTCAGTGGACTGAATGTATTCCAGAAGAGGCAGCCCAAAACAGCAACCTAGTCTGGAGCATGTATAGACTAGGGGTGTGCATGAATATTTGGAGGAATTCAAAATTTGATTGAATCTGCCCAAATTTAAACTTCAAAAATTGAATGTCCGTACATTTGAATTTAAAGATCTGACTGAATTTCGAATTCCAGATCTATTTGTTCAAATCACCCAGAAATTCACATGTGTACGGGTTCGTACACAATGCGTACTTGCAGATACGCATCTTTCCCACATCTGTACACATTTGAATGGATCCGTATGGGATGAAAACAGTTTGCAAATGAAACTATGGGATGCATATGGACCTGTTCAGATGTGTACGGACATGTATGGATGTGTACAGGATGCGTAACGAAGCATATGGGTACATATGAACGTTGTGGACATTCGTAAGTCAAATTCAAATTGAAAATTTGAATGAATGGTTTTGAATTTGCTTAATTCAAATAAAATTTGGTTAAATTTGAATTTTAAAGATTCGAATCGAATCGGAACCGGAGTAAAGCCTTCTCCGGGCTTCTCGACGGTGCGCGCGCGCAGGGCACCTACCTTCCTGAGCTTCCAATGAGCGTGGGATGGTGGGAGTACTCTCCACGTGCATGCGCTGCAGCTCCAAATTGGACAATAGGGCCCGGACACCGATCAGGTAGGACCTCTGCGCGCGCCCCTCGCAAACCATGAGCAAAGGGACGCCTTCTCCCTGACAGATCACAGGCTTGGAGGGGAGGGGGGCTCCGTCCCTCCTGCTCCAGGTCGGCACCATGGGTGCTGACCTGGAGCAGGGGGGGCGCAGCCCCCTCCCCTCCCAGCCCCCGATCTGGGCACAAGAAGGCGTCCCTTTGCTTCTGGTGGTGAAAGCGTTCCGAAGTTACTTAGGCCACCTGTACTACACCTGTTCCAAATGGGTGAAAAGGCCTCTGTATGCATCTGTACATGTCTGCATGCATCCCGTATTTATCCCAGTACGGATCTCTACAAATGCGCACGGATGCAGGAAAGTTGTGTATGTGCAAGTACGCATCATGTTCAAACTCATGTGTGTACAAATGTCCAAGTAATTTGAATAAGTAAATTCAAAACTTGATTAAATGTTTAAATTTGAATTTATGGACATTTGATTTGCATTCGAATGTCAAAATTCAGATGAATTCAATCAAATTTTAAAAGTCTTCAAATCTTCATGCACAGCCCTAATCCAGAATAAGGCCCAGTGCAGAAAGAGCCAGAGAGAGAGAGAGAGAGAGAGAGAAAGCAATGTCATAGACCGCTTTCATGCATATAAATGTGTGCTTGCAGGAAGCTGTCAATTAGAACAAAGATTCTGTCAAGACCATAGGCATTTCATTTGATGGAGTTAAATGTTTGATCTAAAAGAAAATGCCACCCTTTTCAATTTGAAAAAATAAAATAATAATCAGGGATGGCCAAGTAAATGTTAAAATAAGATGTCACCACTCTGCAATTCATATTCTCAAAACAACTTAAGTCCATTCTACTGGGGTTTCAAAAGCAGGTCTCTTTTAAAGGGGGTGGTAGAATGTAAACTTCACTGAAACCTATTAAATGTTCATAATCTAATAAAAAAAAAGAAGGAAGAAGTAATCTCTCCTGAACAGAACAGAGCCAACAAAATTGGGGGAAATATTTCTTCTTCGTTTTTTAGTAGCGATTATGATGAATAGGGATAGTAAAGTCCAGGTTCGCTGATGTCTTTTGTTTTGTAGAGGGGTAATTTGCAGTAACTTTAGATGCTCAAGAGGCAAACATATTTCCTTTCCATTTTTCTTCTCTGTGCGGGAGGAAAGGGGACATATGTATAACTAATGAGGCTACACTCAGAGGAATGTTTGATCTCCATTAGTTATTTAAAAAAAATAAGATGTGCCCTCCTTGATTGGGCCAATGGTGCATCTAGACAGTTGTCTATGCTTATAGAGCCCTTCCAGTGGTCATCTCTAGGAACCCCACAAATAAGACATAAATGTGTTGGCACTCTTGCCTTTCTAGCATCTGGTCTTCAGAGGTACACTGCTTCCAGTTTGGGAGGGATTGCATAGCCACAGTGACTAGGAACTACTGAAAGCTGTGTACTCATTTTTAACACATATTAAACATTGAAATTTCAAACTAAATCTTACCGTTGAACTTGGATAATTAATAATGTAAGATTGTGATAACTGTAACAGAAGAAAATTGTGCTTGAAGAAAAACAATTGGCTTTTATACTCTTCTCCCCTTTAAAAGGACTCAAAGCGGCGGATGAACCTTTTGTTCTTCTCTCCACACCAGAACACCCTGTGAGGTGGATGGGGCTGTGAGAGCTCAGAAAGAGAGCTGTGACTAGCCCAAGGTCACCCAGCTGGTTTCATGGAGGGGTGCAGAATCAAACCCAGAGATTACCAGATAAGAGTTCAACTCTCTAGCCACAAGACCAAACTAGACCAAGCTAACATCATAGCAAAATTAACTGAGGCTGTCTCCACATGTAACAAAAAAGCACCTTTGAAGCACATGCTGACATGTGGCCCTTATGTTCTTATCCGATCTCCAATCCATCTTTTATAGCCTAGAAGGGAAGGGGCAGACTGACCTATGAACAATGCCACCCTTTTTTTACTGTGTGTGAACTCAGTAACTCAGTTACTTTTTTTTTTTACTGTGTGTGAACTCAGGTACTTTCTGCACTAAGCCTTATTCCAGACTATATCCTGGAATAGGGACCCACCACTCACAAGCTAGTGCACACTGCAGCAGGCCCAGGGCAGAGTCTGTCATAAGAACATAAGAGGAGCCCTGCTGGATGAGGCCACAGCCCATCTAGTCCAGCATCCTGTTGCACACAGTGGCCCACCAGTTGCCCATGGGCATCTCAAGCAGAGACAAGGGCAAACCTTCTCCTGCTCTCAAACCTCAGCAAATGGCCTTAGAAGCATCCTGCTTTCCTCCCCTCCCAGCCTGAAAGATGTACTTAGGCATCCATTCTAGTAGCCATTGATACATCTGTCATCTATAAATTTGTCTAGCCCTTCGTTAAAGCCATCTAGGCTGGTAGCTGTAACCACTTCTGGCAGCAAACTCTATAGACTGATGATCCTCTTAGCTCCTTGTGAGCACGGATGAGTCAGCCTCATTAATATGCACTTCTCTCCATGCCTGAAGGTAACAGGATGAGTCAGCCTCATTAATATGCACCTCTTTCCATGCCTGAAGGTAACAGTCCACTTTGTTCTCCCTTTGTTCTCGGAGGTTTGTTTTCAAAGCCTTTGCTAATCTCCAAAGTTGCCTTCGGAGGGACTTCGGAGCCTTTGCTAATCTCTGAAGGCAACTTCAAAGTAACTTTGAAATGGCTTCAAAATGACTTTGAAGCCTAAGTTTTGGGGCTCCCTCCGTGGGTGCCCCCTCCCCCTAGCCTCCTCTAGACCCCATTGCCAAACTAACGTGGAAACAGGCTCCCTTTAATCTGGATTTTCTGGCTGAACACCCCATTAATGGGGTCTACAGAAAATCCAGATTAAAGGCTGAGATGTACCCATATAATCCGGATTTCCCCAGTGGCGGTGGAAACAAATGTGTCCCAAGTGGGTGCCGTGGTGGAAATGGGGTCATCCGGCTCACACCCAAATGGGTCCTTAATGGGTACAAAAATGGGTACTTTCTGCCAGTGGAAAAACACCCATAAAGTTAATCATACCTTGACTTTGAATGTTCCCATTTCCCATCACAAATACTAATAGGAAATCTAACTCTGGGATCATATAAAATACAAGCTATTGAATTTGTTTACTACCTTAAGAACTTTTCTCCAGTTTTTTGGGGGTAGGGGAAAGTTTTGCACATTCTGACTGGATATGCCAGTTTTTTTTTTTCTATAGCCTTTCTAGCAGCCATGGGATACTGTATGTTATTTAAGATTCATAGGCCAATTGACACTTGGCCTTGTGGTTTATAATTTGTCAACATCTGGGCAAATGCATCTGAACTTGCAGGAGGCACTTGCAGCCTAAAAGCACCCCCTGCCTTCCCAGATGTTGTCTAATCATAAGCTAGCGGTGGCGCACCACATGCAAACTAACGTTAACCAAATCCTAACCTTATGCGTCCAGTAGCGACCATCTGCACCCTTTCAGATGGCCCCTGATGCAACTGCACTTGTATAAAGCATCAGCATTATTATATAGTGGTGGTGCTGGCACTGGCACATCCACAGTTGTGCAGGATCCCGGATCCAAGATGGCAACACCATGCCGAGGGTCAGACATGTGACTGATCCCTGGTAACTGATCGATTGTGCATAAACTAGGCTGCCGTTGAGTAGCACTTGCAAGTGTGAGTGCTAGTCAATGTTTGTCTCCTCTGCACCTTTCCCATCTAACCGAGTGCAGAAACACCCCCTGGTGTAGAAGCAGGAGCATAATATTAGTAAATCAGCAATCACAATGGAATTATAATAGACATGGAAATAGCGAATACACAATTCAAAATCCATGACTACAATTATTGTTGTTGTTGTTGTTATTTTAAAACACATTCTCTAGTTCTAGGTACAGCAAGACCTTTACCTTTCTATAGCTATCGAAGATGTAGATGGGTGAGCATTCTGGGAGTTGCTCCAAGACAGAAGCAGCTCCATAGTGTGGAGATGCTCCGTGCCAGAATATCCTCGGCTGTCCCTGTGGGTCCTGTGCGAAAAGGCCCTGATCTTCAACCCCAATGAAGATACAGCCTTAGAGAAGAAAGCAGAGATCTGATAATCTAGCGATAGATGACATAAGGCAAGTGAAAAAACAGTCCAATGAAAGGTTGCAGTAAGAAAACAGTGCATTCATTGTTAGATGGGATTCTCTTCAGCATAGTAGTGAATGATTTAGTTTATTTTTGTGGGATGGTTCTGTTGTGCGATTTTGTATACAGCCAAGAAGAGTGACTAAAAAGCAAAGTGTTTGCAAATATGCTATGTGAGGGAGAGCTTGTGAAAAACTCCATTCTTAATTATGCAGCCCATAAAAAGACAGATAAATTTGAATAATTTTTTCAAAATGACAGCTGTTTTGCTAATGAATCAGTGAAATATTTTTCATTGAGTCAAACAATATTGTAGAAATTGTGGTATATGGAAAGGATATCCCTTGCTGTGCAGTGTAACATAATATGTGCTACAAAGAGCAGGAAACTTTAATGATATATGCAGTTTTGTTATTAAAAGTGAGTTATATATTTTGCTGTACAGTGGAAAATTGTGACCCAGTATAACATATCTTCACATTGTTTATAACTTGAGGAAAACCAACATTCAGGGTTCCCAGTTCACACAGTAGGAATTACATTTATGTTGGCCAAAAGTAATTTATATAACTGCAAGGAACAATAAAACATGAACTTTATAGTGTTTTTTTAATGTAAAAATAATATAGAGCTTGTAAAATTGAAGAGATTATTATTGTAAAAGAAAGGACAGTTACTTCAGTTTGAAGCTCCTTTTACAGGATTAAAAAAATGAGGAAAAATGTATATTTTTTATAAACTTTCACACCCCCTTCACTTCTTATGTTTTGCATCTGAAATTGGTAAACCCTGCTAGTAAACCTGAAACAGTCACTATATTAGTTTATTACTTCAATTCTACAAACCCTGAGCTGCTTCAGAGTGTTTAAACAACTAAGATTTCCTTCCTGAAGAATGTTTGAATCTCATAAAATACTTTTGTCTAAGGAATATGTAGACACCGGTAGCTTTTTTTCCATGATTATTAAGCTGACCTGGAGACATCTTCCTGCTGCTGCTTTTCCACTATATTTCACCTTCTCTAATTTTTATGAATTTGTTTATTTCATTAATCGGATACAAGGGGCCTTTCTGTACTTGGCCTTATTCTGGGATATATCCTGGAATTGGGGCTGTATACAAGTGCAGACTGCAACAGGCCTTATCATTTGTATTAGCAGGCAGACAACAAACAACCTGTCCTGAGATACATGCCAGATACGGCCAAGTGTGGAAAGGGCCAAGTTTTTGACCCAGAGGATATAACTGCAGTTATTTTGATTTTACAGTTAATATGTACTCGAAACATGTATTAATTATTACTCTGTTATTGCACTAGAACATACCCTGAAAACCACACGAGAACTGTACATTAACTTTAGATTTAAATGTTGTTACCTGCCCTGAGACTCTGGATATAGGGTGGGATAAAAATGTAAATAAATACATAAAATAATAATTTGCAGTCAATTTTTTTTCTAGGTAAGGGCTAAATAGGTGGAAGAGGGAATGATGCTGCCAGGGAAGAGGATCATGGATTTTTTTTTTTTTAATATTATAGTAGAATATAAAGGATCCTACTTCTCCCTAATCCTGAAGCCCTCAGAAGAGTCCTTACAGATGGGCAAAGCTAGGGACTCCCAAGACAGATCAAAAGGGAAGATTCTCCAGAAATTACCCCAAAGAGGCAAGATGCCCAAAATATGAAATTATTATTAGATACAGAAACACAACAATATAACACAACACTAAACATGTCGGCTTTGATATTTCATAACACATGGGGATCTTCCCAAGATACTAAGATGATGTTATGTACCGGCAGATAATGTAAGCAGAACCCAGCAGGGTGGCCTTTTGTAATTGACAGATGGTAACCTTGTCAATGTTAAGCTGATTTAAGTACCATCCATGGTCTTTTAGAATGACACCCAGTGTGCCGGTCACCACTGGGACCACCATTTGAACTTCAATCTTTAAGTCGTATTTCATAATTTTCTCTGATTGTTTCATGTCAATCCTTTTGTCTCTTGGTATAGTGACATCAATGATCCACACCCTCTTCTTTTCAACAGTGGTGATGTCAGGGGTGTTATGTTCCAAAACTTTATCAGTTTATATTCTGAAGTCCCATAATATTTTGGCCTGGTCATTTTCAACCACTTTTTCAGGTAGGTGATCCCACCAGTTCTGTGCTGCATGGTAATTGTAGCTTACCTTCCAAAGGATCATTCTGGCAATGGTGTTGGGTCACTATTTATAATTAGTCTGTGTGTTCTTTTTGCAGCAGCTGGTAAATGGTCAATTATTTCTCCAACTTCTTTGCATAATCAGCACTCGATGTCTACAGCTGATTTTTCTACTTTGACTTTTATCGCATTGGTCCCGATAGCCTGTTCTTGTGCGGCTAAAATCGAGCCTTCCGCTTCTTTCTTCAGCGTTCTGTTTGTAAGCCACAGCCAAATGGTTCCTTGGTCTACTTTCCCTTCGATTTTCTCCAAGAATTGTCCATGCAATACCTTATCATGCCAGTTGTCTGTTCTGGCTTGCACTACATTTCTCAGATATTCAATCTTGGACCTTGGTTTGAATAATAATAATAATAATTTCTGTTTTCGCTTTGTAAACTGCTATAGAATTCCAAAATGGGAAAAGCAGTATAAAATATTTTAAATTAGAAACAAAAATCAAAAGCGTTATAAAATCCATAAAGCACCTGAAGTCAGAAGGTATCAATGATGCATTCCCTTCTGCTTCTCTGCCCTATTCTTCCCCTATTCCAACCCCCCTTTCCACCATAGTTGTCCACTCAGATTGCCTCCCTCCTTTTTCTTTGGCCACATTGAAGCAAATGGGATGGAAATTTTCATTTGTGTGAATAGAACCACTTAGCTGGGTGACCTTGGGCTAGTCACAGTTCTCTTTCTGAGCTCTCACAGCCCCACCTACCTCACAAGGTGTTCTGTTGTTTGGAGAAGAACAGAAAAGCTTTGTCAGCCACTTTGAGTCCCCTTAAACGGGTGAGAAAAGCAGGGTAGAAAAGCCAACTCTTCTTCTTCTTCGAAAAGCTATTTGCAAGGAACTGAAAAGAAGTGAAAATTTTGTCTTTGTCCTCTGCTTGAGAAGGCACAGAAGCATTTCGTAGGCCACTGTGAGACAAGATGCTGGCCTAAATGAGCTCTTTTTGTGTCCTTATGTTCTTATGAACACAGCCTTAATTTTGGAAGGGTTAGGATAGAGAAAAAGAAGTACCTGTTCACAGGCCATAGTGAAAATATGGAATCTCAACTTTCCTACAATAAAATTTGGCATTGGCCAGCAGGTTGAATAGCATCAAGGCTGCGTTGGACAAATTCAAGGGAAATGGAGCTATCAATACCTACTTGGGATGCTACATAGAGGACTACCTCTGGCATAGAAAAAAGTTGCCCTTGCTGTGGCTGTGAGTAAGGGAAGTTACTATGTTCACGTCCTTCTTATGAACTTCCTTAGACCATTGATCAGCTATTGTGAAAATGGATTCCCAGATAAGACCATCAGTCATCACTGGTCTCATCCTGCAATGAACTTCTCCTGCTTTTATGTACTTACGTTCTTAGGCCACTGGGAAATTCTTTCATTGAGCAAATTATATATATAAAATAAGCCTTTTTACAGACATAAACTGTGATCTCTCCATGATCTTTAGCTTTGCCTGCCAGTGGATGGATGCTGATCTTGGATTCCCAAGAGGTGAATGCTTCTTAGAGGAATCCTGTGGCTCTGGCGACATCCATAGAAGGCTTGTTCTTTTATCTTAACTGCTTTTCTCTCTGCTGGACTTTTCTCTCTCCCTCTCTCTTCAACCAGTCAGGGTGTTATGGAAAGTACAGTAAACATGCAGGAATGCAAAGTTATGCTTTCCATATGAACTTAATAAAAACATTAAAATTTCTTATTGAAATCTTGCGATAGCCTTCAAATACTGTGTAGGTAGGGGTGGGGTGAGGCCGTATGGAGTGTAATACTTATTCAGGAGCATAATGATAAGGAAAGCCTCCATTGAAATTCTGCCTGCATTCATGCAGTGTGAATTTTGTGCATACACAGGTCTAGCAATTACACTTTCCTTTATCTATCTCTGTTAGCCCCATAAACACGTCTTAAATTATGCAGGAAATGCTCTGTCAAGCAATCAGGCTGCAATCCTACACATATTTCAGGCATCTGTGTAACATTATACACATGAGTTAATGTGAGTAAAGATTATGCGAAGGCACAGCCGCAGTGCAAAAGCTGGACAGAACACGGGGGGTGGGGGGGCGGGGAAGAGAGAGATTTTCCGCCATGCAATATTTGGAAGCCGACAAAAGTGTGGTTGTGTGGCTGTAGCATAACTGAAGTGAGCACTTCAGTTTCTTAGCATGGAAACTGAAGCAGGCTGACGATGTTTCTTTGGTGATACAAAGTTCTAAGGCTGGAGTCTGCAGAAGGAGCCCCAGAATGTTTGGGGTTCCATACAGGGGATGGAATCAGAGGCTGTATTCACACACAGTTGTTATTGTTGTTTTTAGAGAAGCTCAGATGCAGCCAGTTTGGTCTAGTGGTTAGGGAGCTGGACTCTTATTTGGGAATCACTGGGTTTGCTTCCACACTCCTCCATGAAGCCAGCTGGGTGACCTTGGGCTAGTCACAGCTCTCTTCTGAGCTCTCACAGCCCTACCTATCTCATAGTGTGTCTGTTGTGGGGAGAAGAATATAAGGCTTTGTCAGCCACTTTGGGTCCCCTTAAATGGGTGAGAAGAGCAGGGTAGAAAAGCCAACACTTCTTCCTCTTCCTCTTCTTCCTCTTCTGCCTTAATACACCTTGAAGGCCAGAAAATGCTCTTCCAAAATGTTAGCTCTTTCCTTTAATGTGGGCTAGAAGTGGGATGGGAACAGCAGAGTCTACAGCTATCATCCCTAAGTCATTTTTAAGCTGTTTTTTTTTAATGTTTGTAGATGCAACCAGAGATTCATTCTCCCAGATATGAGACAGGCATGAATCTTTGCACTATGATGGCCCACGCTGACCAGGCGTGATGAGAGCTGGGCCTTTTCCACACTTACCTGGCATAGACCATTCCAGTGGGACTGGGTCAGCTGGAGAGGTCCACCAGCTGGAGCAGTCCAACTGTCCTGGAACAAGGCCAATCCACCAGTTTCTGCAAACTTCAGAGCCAGGTCTTAGGGCTCCAATATCCAGAAATGAAAATTCCTGGCCCCAGAGTCCCCAGGGGACCCATTTAGGTGATGCACTTTGATGTGTCATCAAAACTGATCTACTGCTAAGGTGGAACATGGAAATTGTGCTGTGTTTGCACACCTCCATGATCTGACTTAGCAGCTGTTAGTCTCCTGGTAGATCTTATTTCAGATTAGGTGGCCATTTTTGGCTGCTTAGTCCAGACTGTGCTCCATCCAGTGTGGACAGTCCTAGGAGGTTGTATGGCCTCCTTTATACTGCAGAGCAGCAGAAGTAAGGCCTCTGTACTGCTTCATGGAACGGTACAATGAATAAATACAGAAAGGTACTTGAAATCCAGCATCTTAGAGCCTGCATCTGTTCTAAGCCTTTATGTTGCTGGAACTGTAGTCTTTGGTTACCATCCAGTATTAAGATGATACATCATCTAAGAGCTCTTACCATAAATGTGACACTTATTTGGGAAATCTGCAGTTAATTTAGCTGTTTCAGAAGATACTTGCAGTAGCTGACAAATGTCTATTCGTATGCATCTGGCTGTGTTTTATCTGGCAGAAGACTGATGGAATTCGTTCTCTGAACCTTGCCAGTATGTAGTCTGGATTGCTTGATGCAACTTGCAGAGCATGTCCACCTTGGATTTTAGAATGGACTGTAAAGACAAGAGTAGTTGCTGGAATGAGAAATCAGGGAATCTTTAACTATCTCTTGGAGAGATAATAAACCATCAATAATGTTAAATTGAAACTAATGTTTGCTACTAGATCTACAGCTCCAAATACATCAGGTGCATGTGGTTATTCTTCTGTCATGACTGATCACACCCTAGTGCAAGAAAACCAGATAGATCTTTATCAGAAACTCTTAGGCACAAAGATGTGCATATGTTTGGATGCAGCCATTTTCCTTGGACTTTCTGGCAACATGTTTTCAGTTTGTGCAACCCATGCAGGCTCCTGTAATACATTTGTTCCTTGGACATTGTTCCTAAGTCCATCTGGGGCTCAATTACTGAATTAAATTATTCAAAGGGGTCCTCCTGTCTGGTAGACCGAATACATGTTTAAAACGTGTATGCTTCTGAACATTCTTTACTGGAGACCATGGAGAAAAATTTCCCCATCCGAAAAGACAACATAGTTGGTTGATCAGTCTGTTCATGAGGCTGAGAGCAATTTCTCAACTATCTCATAAAAATGAAGTGATGACTGGTTTGACCAGTTCCCACATAGTTTTACAATCCATTGCGCACCTTTGTTCATGGAGGAAGGCAGGATGCATGGTTTTCACATATATACTTTTATATTTTTCGTCTTGCTCAAGTAGCCAAGTATCTGGTATAGATCAGAAGAACAATGTGATACAATGAATTCATGTGAAAAATATTTGCACATATTGAGAACATTTGGATGATTGGGTGCAGGAGAAGCAAGACCAGTTTGTAGAATTTTATTGCTCTAACTACTTCCTGTCCATCATTATAAGCAACAGATTCATCAGCTGTGTTAAACAGTGAACCAGCAGATCAGAAAATTCTAGCTTCCAAAGAGATAGCAAATATCTAAATCAATTAGTCATGTTTTTATGAAGCAATTACAAGGTAAAGGAATTTATGTGAAAATAAATGTGGTTAAAATGAGGGAACCATTAGACATTTACTAGAGTAGATGATAAGAGCTATTGCTCCATCCTGGATTAGTCCTTTGCTTATCTTTACTGCCATATTTTTGCAACATGTTCTAAGTAGTAGACTTGTCTCATAAATATTCTTTTCATTTTACGTTGTCACAGCACATTCCCTTACTGGTACATTACATTTTCCCCTGTTGGATATTCTTGGGCCCAGGTCAATGCACGTCTATGAAGCATTTGAGTGTTACCTCTGAGCTGGGATGTGCAAAACGAGATCTACGTTTTTAAAGTTCTTTGATCTTTCAGCAGACATTTCCAGATTTTAGCAGTTTGAGCTGCATTTTATATCTAGTACTATCCCCAGTTCAGTGGGACTTGGAGATAACAGTGATTCTTCTGCTGAAGCATGGAAGAAGTCTGCACTCAAAACCTTTGAGAATTCTACAGAATTTGCATTTTAAATTTTGGATCTATTATTTTGAATTATTTGACCATTTTCATGTGTATGGGTTCATACATGATGCATACTTGAAGATCTGCTTCTTTCCGCATCCGTACACATTTGTATGAATCTGTACGGGAAGAAAACGGATTGCATATGGGATAACTATGGGATGTATATGGACCCGGCGAAGATGCACATGGGCATCTACAAATGTTGTTGACATTCATAAGTGCAAATTCGAATGAAACATTCAAATGAATAGATTCAAATTTGCTTTACAGAATCGAATTTTTATTTGAATAGAATAGAATCCCCCAAAATTGCATTTGTGCACACCCCTATTCTGGTGAGTTGAGCAGTGTATAAAAAATATTTTAAACATTCAATTTCTTAATGTGGTTCAAATAGCTATTTCTTTCCATCCATGGACCTTATACAAAAAATAAAACACAGTACGTGTGTCCATTGATACTGTATGCAAATCTAGCAGGATGCTACAGGAAGGAGAGAACACAAAAGATCTATCAAGGAGAAACAAACCAAGGTCCTTCTAATATGAGAAAACTAAATAAAGTGCCCTGATGCCAAAAAAGGGGGAGGAAAAGATATACTCCCTTATATACAAATAATAGTAAATTTACTGGTAAAAATATAATATCTTAAAAAAGTTAATAACAGTTTACAAAAGACAAAAAGAATGGTGTATAGAAAAACAAATAATGGGGATCTAAAGCCAGACGCGTTTCGACAAGTGGTCTTCCTCAGTGGCTTTTAACGATCATAATATAAGATATTATATTTTTACCAGTAAATTTACTATTATTTGTATATAAGGGAGTATATCTTTTCCTCCCCCTTTTTTGGCATCAGGGCACTTTATTTAGTTTTCTCATATTAGAAGGACCTTGGTTTGTTTCTCCTTGATAGATCTTTTGTGTTCTCTCTGTTGGGTTGATCTATCTGATTTTGATTTTTTTGGGTTGCTACAGGAAGGAGTCTTCAGTTGATTTACAGAGCTTCTGCTGCCTGAACTGCACAATTATTACATAAGATCATAACAACTGGAAGGTGCCGCTGGTTGCCTAAGGCATGTAGCTTAAATCGCTCTTGAAGTTGTTCTTTCCACAGAGCAGGAAGAATGGCTCAAAGACCGTCCACTGCCTTAGGCAATCACCGCCAATGTGAAGATGCTGGTAGTGCAAGCAACTTGTCTGCCCCATACCCTGCACAGCCCTATTTTGTGATACTCAGAAAATGGATCAAAATACCTCTCAAGCCTTGTGCCCCCATCCGATAGCTGTTTCTTTTATTCTTTTATGTTTACATCTGTTGAATTTCACACTGCTATTTTAAGACAAATTTCTTTTTTCTTTATTTTTAAGTTTCACATCATTACAAGAATATTTTCCACATCTCATTATTAAACTACTTTAACAATTTTATACGTGACTTCCTCCGTTCTTCCGACTCCTCTTCTTCTAATCCAATTAATTCTATGCTCATCACGTACGCCTTATATTCTTTTCCATATATGTTAGCCGAAACATATTTTAAGACAAATTTCTAAATTATCAAGATTATTTTAAATTTTGATTTCTATTCTAGAGTATTTGCTGTCCTAAAATTTGTGTCATCTGCAAATTTGATGAGAATTCCACCCCTGTTGCACCACAAGCAACCCAATCCTCCCCAATCCTAACCATATCCTAACCTTAAGTGTCCAGCTGGTGAGCATCTGTCTGGGTGAGCTCATCTGAGCTTATGTCTGTGCAAGTGCACTGGCAGCTCACATGATCCCCTGGTGGGACTGTACTTGCACAAAAGTCAGCATTGCCGTAGCAACGGCACAGACTCATGCATAGTCCTGCAGGGCACCACATTCAGTATGGTGGCACCCTGCGGAGGATCAGTGGCACCATCAAATGCAGATAAGTGGGGGCTTGTGGGGGCTAGGCTGTCATTGACTAGCACTCACAAGTACATGGGCTAGTCAACGTTAGTCTCTAATGCACTTTTCCTATCCATGGGATAGGAATGGAAGGTGTCCCAGGTCTAGCAAAATCTTCCTGCCAGACCACAAGTGTTCCTTTGAACATATTCTCCTATGGTAAAATTAGGGGACTGCTATGGGGATAGTAAAAGCTAAAGCTTCTGCATGGAAGAGTAAATTTCTCGAAGAAAACTTCTAAAGGCCATTTGTTGGGATTCGGGAGCAGGTGAGGGTTTTGCCTTGTCTTCTGCTTAAGGTGCCCATAAGCAATTGGAAAGGGAATGGCTCCCTTGTGCCATCATTCTGACATAGATAGTATACTGGAGAAGCAGGTTTATGTGTGTCACTGTGTGGGACAAGATGTTGGACTAGATGGCCTGTGGCCTGATCCAGCAGAGCTCCTCTTACGTTCTTATGTTCTAAGAATGAAGTGATGATAGTCTTAGGTAGAAATATTCATTTTTCCAAGAATGAGGGGCAAGAGACATTCAGTGGCTTTACTCTGTACTGCTTTTCCAAGCAAGGATGTTTATAGCTATCTATCTGTTTCTGAGTGAATAGGCTGAGGAAATAGTCTTAATTCTTCTTTGCTTGGGAATAACGTCTGTTCTGTACTTCTGATCAGTCCAAGAGACAAAGCTGAATGCATCAGGCAAAGAGAAGCAGTGAACACAGACAGACTCTATTTAATGAGCTTCATAAAACCTTAACTACATAAACTAACATTCCTAGCTGTTGCTCAAGGTAGCTAACACATCACAATGATATGGTCATCAATATGTAGGTTGGGAATCTGTTGTACCAGCCCCAAAGTGTTTACATGAGCACGTTTCTGTGCAAAGTGATTATAGTGCCACACTAGTGGTACGGCAGGTAGCCAGCTAGAACAGTGGTGCAAATATCAGGATTTGCATAATTAAAGTATTTTCTTAAGTGCCTTTCATTTTCTTTTGGCAGGCAAAGGAGGTTCTACAACCGCTGTTCTTTATTTATCTTCCACATGAGCCCTTCCTTTATTAGCTTTTGACATGGTGGTGGTGGTAGTGGGGATGGCGATGGTGGGAGTCTCGTTCAGAAATGGCCAGCATGAGGTGTTCTCCTTTGAAACTTGATGTTTTGTTTTGAGTGCCTCAGCTGGATCTTTCTCAGCTTGCAAACATTACCTGCTGTCTCAAGACTCCAAGGGCAACAGTGACTTCAGGAAATCTACTCCTTCTGCAGAATGTCATGGACAAATTTACAATGTAAGAACCGCAGAGAATATGAATAATGTAAGATGAACGCACATACAGAAACGTGGAAATACACACATACACACACACAAGTCAGAACTCCCACATAATATAGTTAAGAACAGATTTCATTTTGGTTCTTAAGTCTTTTGGGAGGCCATTATTTGCACAGAGATAGAGGCACACACATGGACTTCGTAGGGCATGCAGATAAGTACATAATATTTATTTATTTAAAATGTTTATATTCTGCCCCATATCCTAAGATCTCTGGGTGGCTTACAATAAAAGACCCAAATACAACAAGACATTGAATACATACCCCATTAAAACAGTATTAAACAGCATAGTTAGTTAAAAGCTAAAGTAAAATGAAAATAGTGCTTGAGTGAATTAATGTCCAAAGGCTTTATTGAAGAGCACCTAAAAGTTGGAAGAGTTGGCACCAATCAGACCTCCAGGGGAAGGGCATTCTATAAGTGGGGTGCCACGGCTGAGAAGGCCCTCTCCCATGTCCTAGCACAGCAGGTTTCCTTAATTGGTGGGACATGGAGGAGCCCCCCTCCAGGAGATCTTAAACCATGGGTAGCTCTGTATGAGAGGAGGCGTTCCCTCAAGTACTGAGGTCCCAAGCCATTTAGGGCTTTGAAAGTCATGACCAGCACCTTGAATTCAGATCAGAAGCCCCTAGGCAGCTAAGATTACATTCACTGTTCAAGAGTTCAAGCTCATCCAGCATCATGTTATTCCTTGTTCAAAAGATGCGGCAAGATGGTGTCAGCAATTTTTTGTAGACTGAAACAGTGGAACTTGCAGGGTGGGATGAACTTCTCACTGGAAGCCTTCCTTTCATCCAGCTGATCAAAATACAGCAAAATATGGTATAAGAGGACCAGAGAGGAACTTTCAATCTGAGCTTAACCTCAGCTGCAGGACCTTTGCAGAAACGTTCTGTGAGCTGAAATACTCCATGCGTTACTACTTGGAAGAACGAGAATCAATATAAATTGTTTGGTTTTTCTAAATGCATGTGTGTGCACGCGTGCGCATGTACATGCACATGTGCACATGTAGGAATATATTTGTGTGAAGATGCAGATGCATGCATGCACACACACATACAGAGGAAATCTTGGCAAGGGACGGAACAAAAAGGAAGCACATTCATAAAGAAAATTTCTGTTAGGTTCTGTGCCATGCTGGAACTAATTGTCCACACCTTTGGTCCACAAAGTTAATAAAAATCTACCTAGTGAACACAAAATGAGCAAGGAAATGTAGTTCCCTTTGCTTAACTCCATACATCAAAGAAAGATATGAACTCAGATTTCTCAAGCAGCTGTGCCTATTCAAAGTTATTTTCAGTGAGAAGAAGAGTTTGGAAAGAGATCCCCCCCCTTCTTTATTTATATATTAAAGGAGGTCTCTGGCAGGATTTGCACAGGGAGTGGGCAGCACACTTTAAATGATCCAACTTATGTATGCAGTGATGTACTGTATGCAATGTAGTGTCGTGCTGTTGGCTTGCCACCGCCATCCTAACTGGTAGAGCAAAGTTGGGAATGCTCTGCTGGATTATAGGACACACATCTACATGATTTACCATGCTGATGGGGTCCAGGTTCGGCCTTGGAGGAGTAGAGCTGCGTGCGCAATGCGCACAGTCTCTACTCCACCACTTACAGCTACTGAGCCTTGCACAGGCTCAGTGGCTACGACTGGCATCCCTGCTGACGGGGGGGGGGGGGGGGCGGGGGGGGAGAAATCACAGTATCACCATTCCCCCCTGAGCCAGATGTGATGGGGAAACGGAGGTGGTGGCAAGCCCCCCTGCTCTGATGGCCCACCAAATCAGCTGTCATCAGGGGGCGGGGGTGCCATGGCGCCGTGGCTGCCATCACCACCTCCATCATGCCCCCTGTCCTGATGATGGCTGCTGACCATCAGGGGGAGGGGTGGATCATAGCTGCCTTCTCCCACTGTAGCCTCCTCCCTCCTCCCTCCCTAGAGGTAAAGCAGCCACCTTCTGGGGGGGTGTATCTGGCAGCGGTGGAGGCAGCAGAGGCAGCGACAATATGTGGCTACCATTGATGATGATGACGATGCTAGATCTCCTCCCCAGAGGCTGCTTTGCGTCTAGGGAGGAGGACACGGGAGGCAGAAGCTGCAGGGGGAGCAGGCAGCCGTGATCCACCTCACCCACCCTGATGGTTTACAGCTGTCATTGGAATGGAGTGTGGCTTCCTGCTCCCCCTGCTCCCCCTGCTCCCCCTGCAGCCTCTGCCTCCCACGTCCCCCTCCCCAGAGGCAAAGCAGCCTCCGGGCGTGGGGGGAGTCTGGCGGTGGCAGAGACAACAATGGCAGCCGCACATTGTCACTGCTTCCACTGCTTCAACCACTGGCAGATCCACCCCCCCCAGGGGGGCTGCTTTGCTTTTAGGGAGGAGGAGATGGGAGGCAGAGGTTGTGGGGGGAGAAGGCAGCCATGATCCACTCCTGCTGTCCAGATGGCCCACAGCCATCATCGGGACAGGGGGCATGGTGGAGGTGGCGACGGCAGCCACAGTGCCATGCCCCTCAATGACAGCTGATTTGGTGGGCCATCAGGGTGGTGGTGGGGCTTGCCACAGCCTCTGTATCCACTTCCCCCATAGCAACTGGCTCAGGGGAGATGGCGATGCAGATAACCATCTCCCTCCCTGCCTCCGCTGCTCCAGGAGACAGCGGAACGATCGTCACCTTGGGGTCATGGGGGAGGTGGCTGCACTGCCATCAGCATGAACCTGAGGGGTGGAGGCAGCAGCAACATGTCCTCCCGTGGCCTGATCACGGCCTCAGGAGGCATGGTGCATGTTCACACAGTTCCCTTCCCAGCACCTATTCCAATTGGGTGCTAGAGGGCCTGTGCAGACTCAGGGGGTTCTCCTGAAGATCCAGATCTTCAAGATCCGGTTGTCAGGGAAGACCCCATCTGAAAGATCCGGATCTTCAAGATCCAGATCTTTGAGTTCAGTGCGGAAACACCCTTTGAACAATCTTTTAGCTCATGCAAAAGCCGCCAAAAGACTGATTCACAGATGACAAACTGTGTTGTTAGGAGCACTGAACTGGGCATACTGGTTTATCAGGGGAAAGCCCTCCCATTTCCCAAGCTCAAAATACTTTTTGACTCAGGTTTTAATAGTGTAAAATGACTCGTAAAATCAGGAAGCAGACAGGGTGAAATACCCTGAAGAGAGCATTCACTGAAAATAAATCAGAAATTTACGGTATTTAAAAATACAGAGAAAAAGCTTTAAAACAGAGTAAAACACACAAAACGTCAGTTCTGACTGCTGAACCAGAACTGTCAAAAAGCACAGAACCAATGAATACGAAAAGCTGAAGTTCACTTACTGAAACTCACTGTGCATGCACTAGACTTTGAATGGGGAGTAGGGATCTGCATAAATATCCATAACGTTCAAAATTCGTACAAATTTGGCCAATTTGGACATTCAAATTTGAACCAAATGTTGGCACATTCGAAGACTGGCATTCAAATTCGAGCAGAATGTTTTGATACATTCGTATAAAGCTTTGTATGGGATCTGTATGGTATTCCTATGCTATTTGTATGCCATTCATATGCATTAGTATGGGATTCATATGGGATTCATATGGAATTGAACATTCATATTAGATACGAATCCTACCACGTTTGAAGGAGATCTATTGAATTGAATACAAAAAAAGAATTTGTACACAGCCCTAATGGGGAGCAGTGGCCACACATCTTTCTCTTCCCAGGGATGGAGTACTGACCACTCTTAAACAATGGTATTGTGAAAAAGAGTGGATTTTACCCATTTTTCACTCAGATGTTTCATTAAGGAGTTGGTCATCTTGTGCCTTTTTAAAATGACACAATTGTTATAATTATTTTTCCCCAGAAGATCAACACAAGCTTTGAATTTTGTCATTCCCAAAAAAGAAAAATACTAGACCACCAGCTTGTTTTAGGTATTGTTTATAAGGAACCCCCCAAAATATTAAATATCTAATTACTCCAAGCTTCAGTTAATTAACATCAATGCATTTCCTTTGCCTTGCTGCATGACTCTGCATGTCTTGAGAAAACTAAAAAAGGGACAGAAGGAAAGATTTTGGCCTCTTTGTGGTTTGAAATTCAGACTCTTTCTGCACTTACCTGGTTTAGATCTGGATCTCCTGATCTGGATCTAAACCAGGTAAGTGCAGAAAGAGACTGAATTTAACTGGACCGCTGATCCAGATCATGGGGAGGAGCAGGCTGGATCAGTGATGTCTGTGCTGACAGCTCTAATCCAGCCCAAGCCTCCCTGAGGCTGTCAGGCCGGGCCTCCTTGATCCACATTAACCTGCAGATGAGGAGGCCCACTTTAATCCATACATATACTCAGTATTCCTTAGCCTGATCTAAGTCCCTCCTCAGCCTTGCTCAGGTATTACTGATACACAGTCTCAAGGCTCCTCTGTTCCCTTTTCATTTTTATTTATTTATAACATTTGTATCCCATTCTTCACCTGGAGGTCTGAGGGTGGGTCACAACATGTGATAAAACAAATCCTAAAACATAATTAAAATACAATTTCCCTCCCTCCCCCAACCTTTAAAGAAGACTTGAACAGTCCAGATTGAATTGGGTCGGTTTTTAGATAACGGACTTCTTCGAATAGAAGATTCTTGGCGATTCGCACTTCACTTCCCGTCCCATGGATGGGAAAGGAGCTCAATCACCTCACCTTAACTAGCGCTCGCGCTTGCGAGTGCTAGTCACTTACAGACCACACCCTGCATGATTGGTCATTGAGCGGTAATCGATCCTGGGGCTGGGCCCCTTACAGGATGCTGCCATCTTGAGAGTGGTGTCCTCTAGGACTGCTCGTGTGTCAGCGCCGTCACCACAATGACGCTGACTCTCTATGCATTCACATTCACATCAGGAGGGCAGCAGTGTGCTTGCATGGCGGCTCTGCTGACCTCTTTGTCCAGCAGAAGAGTGAATGGTCACCGGCTGGATGCTTCAGGTAAGTAAGTGGGAAAGGTTGGTCAGGTTTGGAGCACAATTTCATGCTCCACACCTAGTGGATAATTAGGCAAACTTCTGGGAAGTTAGGGGGTGTTTGGAGGCTGTAACAGCCTCCTCTAGGTGCAGATGCTCTTCCCCAGATGTTGCTTAATTATTTACTACAGGCTGAAGTGTGAAAAGGATGGACCACCCTTCTGTCTGCTGTAAGATAGGAAGAGCTTCAACAGAGAAAGCTTGTATCTCACATTTTAACTGATGGTCAGCTTCGAATCCCATCATTCGCAGAGACCACTGCAAGTAGTAAGCAAGAGATAGACGGGCAGATGTGCTCTCAGACATGAAACTAAATCATACCCTAAAATTGTTCAGCAAGGTGCCCTGGGTTCTGTTCAAGCACTTTTTTTCCACAGCAATTCATCAGGCTCTGTTAGGGTCCAAAGACTTCAACATTAAGTATGCTTGCTTTGCAATTGTCAGTGAACCCATTCTTCCTCAATACATTTCTGAAAATTCAGGTGCAAACCTAAAAGTAATCTCCTTTGTTGCTGTTCAGAAAGAAGCAAGGCACTTTGTGTTTTGTCTGCTGAGCTCATGATCCATTTTTTAAGTCTATTCAGCTCTACTAAACTTTTATCCGATGAAGTCAGTGGCTCACAGTATGCATTAAACATGCAGCTCATCTTCAAAGCTGTGGTCATTTGGCATGTTAACCCGATCACTGCAGGACAGGCTGATTCCTACATCAAAGAAAGAATAATTTTAGAAGATCCCTCCACTCTCCCACATAAACAATAATTGCCTAAACATGCACTTTTACATTTAAAACAGAATGGGAAAAACAGTGTTCTGTGAAGGCTTATGTAACCTGCACCGTGCATCTGGCTTCTCATATTTTAAAGAGGATGCAGGCACATCCTGTTAACCGCATTGATAATTCATTTATGACTGCTTGCAGGCTAAGGGTCTGTCTAGATAACAGTTAGATGTGCTCTTGTGTGGATGCTTTAGTGCACAACTGGGACTGTGAGAAGGATGCTAAGAAAAGGCAACTATGCTCCCCAAGTCTCACAGCAGAAGACAGCTGTGTAGTCTGCTCAGTACACCCAGTCTGACAATAATCCATGTGCTAGATATTGGGCTGTCCTGTTAAGAAAGCAAAATGCTGAGAGCTCCACACTCAAATCAGTAAAAAGTAAAATTAAAAATTAAAATAATGGTTTGTGTTTTGGTGACTCCCAGGACAATGGCTATGCATTGCACAGAGTTTGAAGCAGACATCCCAATGTTCAGGCATCATACTGCAAAATAAAGCTCCTGCATTAGGTTCATGACCCTCGAGGACCTAGATTTACCTTTCAACAGTATTCTATAGATTTGTACTATGTGGGCTAGGCCACATAGGAGTGGATTACCCATTTGCACCTAGGCAGGTAAGGGACACGTCCCTTACCTGCCTAGGTGTGAATGGGGAATCCGTCCCCACGTGGCCTAGCCTTCCTGCATTACATCTGTTTGGCTGTAGTACAAAAGGACCTCCGCTCTCAAATCCCTGCAAATGGCATTTAGTGGCAATAGAACCAACTTTGAACCTTCTACACACTTTCCATTTCTTTCTATTTCATCTTGACCACTGTGTGAGACAGAATGCTCCACTAGATGGGCTGTGGCCTCATCCAGCAGGATTCCTTTTACGTTCTTATGTACACCTTCAAAGAGGTTGTTTCCCTGTCCCACCAGATTCTTTCTAGTTTTTTTTAAAAAATGTTTAATTAGATTACATACATACATACATACATACATACCCATATTTTCTGGCGTATAAGGTGGCTGGGTATATAAGACGACCCCCAATTTTTCTACATAAAATGGAGATTTTGCAAAACTGGGGTGCAGCCTAAACCGAGCCTCAGACTTGGGGAGAGATGGCAGCTTTACCTGCTAATCCCACAAATGTGCTTGTAGCTTTCCTTCTGGCCATGATGGGAGGGAAAAACTTTGCTCTGATAAAGATCTCTGGCTGCAATGCAGCTTTGGAGTCTGCCTGTCTAGCATGATTCATCTATGATCCTGTAGGGGAGGGGGCGTTCCACCGAGCGAAATATGAAGAATCCTGCCATCATTTTCTCTTCAAAAGCCTCTCTGCTTTCAATCCCTCCCCTACTGGATCATACACGAATCTCGCGCTAGAGGGGAAGACTCTTCTAAAGCAGAGAAGAGAAAATGATGGCAGGATTCTTCATATTTCGCTCCGTTTAGCAAGGTTTTTTCCTCGTGTCGGCGCGGTAAGGTAAGGCTGCTGTCTCTCCCCAAGTCCAAGGCTCGGTTTAGGCTCCACCCCAGTTTTGTGCTGGCAGCTGTGAGGGTATGACTGGTGTATAAGACGATCCCCAGCCTTTCAGAAGATTTTTTGGGGTTAAAAAGTCATCTTATATGCAGGAAAATATGGTACATACAATACATGCATACATACACATCCATTTGTATATTACATCTAAAACAGATCCATGCATATTGATCCTTAAGTATTCCATGATAGAAATCCGAAAAACGTGTGTTAACTGGAACACCAAAAATGGCTGACTTCCAGCCATATTTCTACTCTTCCAAGGAGTGGATCAGATAGAAATCAGCTGCTAAGGTGCCTTCCAACCTGAACCATGTATTCACACAAGGGGAGGGGAGTTCTTAGGCCTTTTCTAGTAAGGCTAGGACATGTGGGGACGGATTCCCCATTCACACCTAGGCAGGTAACGGTCATGTTCCCATGTGTCCCTTACCTGCCTAGGTGCAAATAGGGAATTTGTCCCCACGTGTCCTAGAGGGGGTGAGTTGCCCCTCCCAGGCCTTCTGCCATTGGGCTGTGTTGGCCCACTGGCTGGCAGGCTGGTCCCGGCCTGTCCTGGGCTCACCCCCCACTGAGGGCTTTGCACCTCCCCGCAAATGCGTACATTACTTACCTGGTTGCCACCGGAGACCAGACTGACAAGTCTGGGGCAGGGCTTGCTAGTTCAGTCTCCAGCGTTCTGCAGATATTTCTCACTCAGGTTGTTATGACTTTATACAGTGAGTCCAAATTAATTCCTTTAATTTGGCCCAGTAATGATTGGGATCTAGTGCAGTTCCTTTCATACTTAAGTGATATATCTCCAGCCTTAAAGTTTTTTTTTTCCTAAAGCTTTTGACTCACTGAAAGGTCGCAGGGCAAGATGTTAAAGTAAAATTAAATAGCAAAAGTAAAATTAAATGCAGTCATCATATAGTGTGATTTTGTGTAATGCAGTTTCATTTATACATGAGAGGTAAAATGTGACCTCCTTTCTTCTCACATGTGGGATAGATTTCTACCCAAGGCCAACTGGATAGCTGACTATTCTGTGGTCTGTAATGCTACATTATTGTAAATTTAGGCCATTGTTAGAAATTCCCCTGTGAGCAATCGCTGAACCCCCCCCCCCTCTCCAGCTTTTTAGAACATATAGTTTGGTCTCCAGGAGAAACAGAAAACTTATGGAGTAGAAATCAGCAGATGTTAATGTAACTTTTTAACAACACATAATTTTACGTTTAGAGCTTTTATTATTATTATTATTATTATTATTATTATTATTATTATTATTATTATTATTATTATTATTATTATTATTATTATTATTATTATTATTATTATTATTATTATTATGTAAAACAACAGTTACACACAGCAAACGAGATCACTATGATGGATTTCGTATTATATCACTAGTCGGGCACTTCCCAAGCACCTAGGACAGCATGATGTATCGGTGAATTATGCGAGCAGACCCCAGTAAAGTGGCTTTTTGTAGTTGGCAGATGGATATCTTGTCAATGCCAATGGTTTTCAGGTGCCCGCCGAGATCTTTTGGCACCGCGCCCAGTGCGCCGAGGATGACCACTGGTTTTCACCAGAGTCGCTGTAGTTCAGTTCTCAGATCTTCGTATCTGGTGAGTTTCTCCAACTGTTTCTAGTAACACTTCATGACTACACGATTCTCTGACCTTGAGAATTTCTGCCGCTTCCTTGTTTGTGGATTTTGTTCCTGTAGCCCATTTGTCGACGATTGCCCAGGTTCCTCAGCAACCGCAGCGGTCCTTTTTATCCTGGGCGACGACCGAGCCAGTATAGACTTTTTTGTTTGTGTCTCCATTGTGATAAATGGGTTGGGTACACTTTAATAATAATAATAATAATAATAATAATAATAATAATAATAATAATAATAATAATAATAATAATAATAATAATAATAATAATAATAATAATAATAATAAAAGTGCCCAACTAGTGATATACGAAATCCAGCATAGTGATCTCGTTTGCTGTGTGTAACTGCTGTTTTTACATAATACTACTACTACTACTACTACTGCTGCTGCTACTACTACTACTACTACTACTAATAATAATAATAATAATAAATAAATAAATAAATAAATGTCTCTTTGCAGGCTTAATTTTGCAGATCTGGATTCATCCAAAAATCAGGAACCTTGATTCATACTTGGGAAAGGTGCTTATTTCTTTTCAGATTTGGTGGCAATATAGGGCCTCCTGAAGCCTCCTGCAATCAAGATTTTTTTTGACAAAAACTTCTATATCCCCATTACTTCTGAGACATGAGGGTAATTTCCCTAAATCACCCAACATTAACTAATGCTTGCACTTGTGAGTACTAGGTAACTACAGCCCATGTCCTGCATGATTGGTCACTCATCTGTGACTGATCCTGGGACCTGTCCTCTTCAGGGAACTGCCATTTTGGTTGTGGTGCCCTCCGTGACTGCATTCATCAGCACCGTCACCATGATGATGCTGGCGCTCTGTGCACATGCAGTTACCATCACATCTATGGTTGTCCTAGGTGCTGGCACACTTGCACAGCACCTCATACAACCCCAGAGCACTGGAAGAGGTGCAGGTTCTCACCACTGGGTGCTACTGATAAGTCCCTGGGTAAGGTTAATGAAGGGGTGGAGCATGATTATTAACACCTAGTGAATAATTAGGGAACTTCTTGGAACTTGGCCCTGTGGAGTCAGGGTGAGCCCAGAGCCTACTCTGGCATGGCTACCCAACATTCTCCAAAGCACGTAGCTCAGTCCTACGGGACTGTGTGGAAGCTGCCTTGTAGATCAAAAGGAGATCTGGCAGTAGTGTAGCACTGGCCTTCGCCTACTACCCTCCCAAGCCTGCCACCTTTGGGTCGCTATTGACCCAGGGGTGGGTGGGCAAGCTGGTCCTGTCTCATCCCCAGGTTCCTGTGGGCTGTAGCTGACCCAATCAGGTCAGCTACAGCTAGCAAGAACCCGCCCCTCCCCGGGCACCCCCACTGTGAGTCACACACTTCTCCAGACACGCGTGCGCAAGCAACTTACCTCCTCACCACCACAGTTTGGACTGGCAAGCCCAGGGGTGGGGCTTCCTGGCCCGGTCAGCAGTGCTCTGTGTCTGTGTGGCCAGCGGAAGGCCAATCAGAGCCAGCTGCAGATGCAGAGCACTGCCAACTGAGCCACCAGTCTGGACTATGGCAGTGAGCAGGCAAGTTGCTTGCGCATGTATGTCCCCAGCCAGGCCCGTGGCCCTGGGTGCGGGTAGTCCCAGGGGGCATCCAAGGGGTGCAGTCACCTAGATCTAGGCAACTGCACCCTGTGGAGGTTAAAGATCCGCCCCGGTGTGCTGTCAGATGTGCCGCTCCGGATGGTAGATGGGACCCACTCTTAGCCTAGAGTAAACTTAGTGGTTTTTGCTTTATTTTTACCTTGGTTTGCTAGTTCCTACCATTGTACAATGTGACTAATGAAATAATACAAAGGGGCCGATTGTGGTAAATTCTTGGGGTATTCTAATGGATCTATATTTAGTTCCAAGGCCTAACTGAAATCAGCTTTTGTAATATCTAAAGGCTTAGCATTTATTGCATTAAATGCACAAGTGGCTAAAATTGCAAACAAACTCTGTGTATGAAACTACAAGTAACTACAATTTTGCTGCCAAATCCAGTGACCTTACACCAACCCACAACTTACACTATAAAATTTTTACGTGTACTTGTAAAATGCTGGAAAGGAACATGAAATCTGACTCTCAGTATAGAACAAAAGAAGTTCACGTGTGTGTGTGTGTACCAGTGGTTTTGATTACCTAATTTTATGTAACACTATATCAATTTATGATTCAATATCCATTCACAGAGTTGGCGCAGAACAACAAAAAGAGATTTAAATAATGTATCAATAAGAAATGGGGGAAATTGCAGCTTCAGGAACAATTATTTCTATTGGCATATATCTCTGAATTAAAATGTGTAGGGGCATTGTTTCCATGGATGATTTGTTTTTTAAAAAACAGATTGCGCCATCATTGAAGCAAGTTCAAAATTAAATAATCTCTGTGTTGCAGAGCACAGGACAGTTAAACTTGTGTTTAAGCCATCCTTAATGTGGATTTTAAGCCTTGATCACACATACCCCTGCTATTATATCCAAATTTAGATAGATAGAGAGACAGACAGACAGACAGAGACAGAGATATATTTGGTGTTATAAATGTGCTTTTTTCCCCAAGAAATAATAAGTTTATTCATCAGCTTCAAATACAGTACACATTATCGTCACATAGTATTATCATACCAATATAATATATCCTTAATATACTGTAATGTAGTATTTCTAATTTGGTGTTATCAGTGTAGTGAGATAAAAGGTTCATTCATTCATTCATTCATTCATTCATTCATTCATTCAGTTTATTTGTATACCGCCTTTCTAATAAATTACTCAAGGCGGTTTACAGCAACCATGAACAATACAGTGCAAAATAATACATCATACATTAAATAATCACAAAATTATATATAAACAAAATAATACATTATAAAATTACACAAAACATTGGGGGAGGAGACAAAGAGGCAGCAATGCCGGGACCTTTCCCCTCTCCAAGCTGAGTGCTGCTAGGGTTGTTAATGTGCTGACTCTTCAGCTCCTTCTTTGCCAGTTCTTCAACCACAGAACACCTGTGAACTTGCAGGTGAGGGAGCAGCAGACGCACGCCGACGCGGGCTGGCAGTTGTGTTCCTCCTGTTCTGCTCGGCTTTATACCTTGCGTGTTCTGAATGTCCTGAAGGTGGGCCTGAAGCCTAACGCATAAGTTATGTGACATTTTATTAAAGTGCACACAGCTAGGGATGTGCACAAATGTTTTAAGCATTCAAAATTCGACTGAATTCAACCAAATGTGGACATTCGAATTTGAATAAAATGTACACACCTTCGAATTTAAACGTTTGAAGCAATTTTGAATGTTCCGAAACATTCATTCAAATGATTCGAAACATTCAAATGTGCAGATACATATGTATTACATACATATCTGCACGAATCTCATACGTATCTGTATGCATTTGCGCTGATAGTATGGGATGAAAATGGGATGAAATGTGTACAGATATGTATAACACATACGAATGTTGTTGACATTCATATCTTCACTTTTGAATCTAACATTCGAATGAACAGATTCGAATGTATTCGATTTGAATCAGATTTTGTTGCACTTGGATTCTAAACATTCAAATTGAATTGAATGTCTGGATATTTGACTTGACTCAAATACGAATGCAAAAAATAAATAAATAAATAAATTGTGCACATCCCTACACACAGCTAGGCCATATTTGCACCAAGGGCTGTTATCCCAGGATAGGGTAGGATGCTGGTTGCTTCTGGCATGGAAAAATGCTCTCCACATTATGTCCCACACTGGCTCTTGCCCCATCACTGAAGCCCCTAGCAGCTGCAGAGCTGCCATACTGGGATGGGAGAGCTCCAAATCCTCAGAAGTCCAGGAACAAAGCTTCTGGGGTCCATTTCAGTGTCATCCCTGTTATACCACCAAAAAGGGCTTTCTCCGTGGTCTGGTTTGCTATCTTTAGCACTCCGTTTTGGGTACTCTAGCTCTGTCCTGTGAAGGAAGAGTGCGTGAAGTAACTAACCTTCAAAGCCCTTCATTCTTTGGCTCCCGCCTGCCTTTCCTCCCTAATTTCTATTCATACCCCCTCCCATGCACTATGATCCTCTCATTCCTGTCGTCTCTCTTTACCCCGGTCCCCGTTGCTTGGTCTCGTCTCCATTCTTTCTCTCTTATCACTTCTTATTTATGGAACCATCTTCCCATCCATCTTTGCTCCTTAATCTCCTTGCAAGCCTTTAAATCTCAACTAAAAACATTTTTATTCTCTATGGCCTTTGGCCCCAACGACTGAACTTCTTCACCTGGTTTATTCTAATGTGTTTATGATTATATTGTGTATTATTTCAATCTTACTGTTCTAGTAATTTTAACTTTTCTTTACGTTTCCTGTTACTGTACTGTTCTTCAATTTTGTAGTCTGTACAGTGCTATGTACATTTATAGCGCTCAAGAAATAAACAACAACAACAACATGTTGGAGCATAACACTCCTGATATTACAATTGTTGAGAAAGAGAAGGTGTGGATCATCGGCATTGCTATTCCAGGTGACAGCAGAATTGAGGAGAAACAGTTGGAGAAGCTCACCAGATATGAAGACCTGAGAATTGAACTTCAGCGACTCTGGCGAAAACCAGTGAAAGTGGTCCCAGTCATCCTCGGCACACTGGACGCGGTGCCAAAAGATCTCAGCGGGCACCTAAAAACCATTGGCATTGACAAAATATCCATCTGCCAACTACAAAAAGCCACGTTACTGGGGTCTGCTCGCATAATTCGCCGATACATCACGCAGTCCTAGGTGCTTGGGAAGTGCCCGACTAGTGATATAATACGAAATCCAGCATAGTGATCTCGTTTGCTACTGTTGTTTTACATCATCATCATCATCATCATCATCATCATCATAATCTGTACAATCAAGTGGAAGGGAGACCTCTAGACCCCTTCCCATCACAGGAAAAGGGTCTAGCTAGTTTCTGTCACATGCTGCTAATAATGATCAGCCAGGCAGAGACAGTGTGCTTTTCATTGAGATTACAACACTTGAGTAACTCAGTAGTAAGACTGAACAGCTCCTAACCATGGTACCAGAACTTCATGCATAGCTTGACATAGGAAATATAGAAGCAGCCAATCTAAGCAGAAACCACCCAATTGTATCCCATTTCAGATGATCTGGGGTAGCATCAAAGAGATAAAGTTATTGGTGTTAACAGGCTAGAGAACTATTTCATTCTGAGCATCATTTATTGTGAAGATGGAGATCATATTCCAACCAGTAGGTGCATGAAACAAATCCTGATGTTTGGCAGTGGGACATAATTTAGCATCTGTCCAATTAGTCAGGCTTAAGAGCTTTGTGAACAGAGCTGACCTTTTAAAAGCAGTGGGCTTTTTTTTTCCTGGCCACAATAGGTAAAGCATTAGCATGTGCTTGCACATGTGTGGCTTCACGTTGGCTTTATAATTAAGTCCATATTTCATCAGCAACAGAAATCAATGCTTTCAGTCTTGCCATAGAAGCAGTAGGTGGGCTTGGAGTTTACATTTTCCTCCCTTTATAGTGTGTTTATTAGCATCTGAAAAACCCCCACTTAGTACACATGAATAAAAGCATCACTAAGCAAAAGCTTAATGTGCAAAACAGTTTTAGTTTGCCATTGAACTTATGTATTTCTATTAAGCAACAATAGAGGGAATGTGATGAACTGAGAAACAGAGATCCTGTCCAAAAAAGGCCCTTGTGGGCCTGGATGGAGTCAGCTTCCCCAGAAACCAGCACAGCCTTTGGATCGGCCATCCTCACCCCCCTGAACATCCTGAAAGACAAATTTCCCACCAGCCTCTTTGGCCAAGGACAGGAAAACAACATAGAGGTTCGGCACTATACCATGTACAAAATTAAAAGAGGACTGAAACTGTAAAACTTCCCAGTTGGACGATACTTTCCTACTCTACTTCTCTTTGGAAGATGGCAATGGCAAACTTCTTAACTCTGTTGCTAGGAATGTGCATAAATGTGGGATTGTTGGTTTGTTTTTGTTTTTTGCATTCAATTCGGATCAAATATCTGAAGATTTGATTCGATAAGAATCTTTAGAATTCAAATCTAACAAAATCCGATTCGAATCAAATACATTCTAATCTTTTCGTTTGGATGTTAGGTTCAAATTTGAAGATACAATTATCAACAACATTCGTATTTGTCATATGCATCTGTACGGATTCGTACGCATCTTGTTTTTATCCCACATGCATACCGTTTGCGTCCTGTAGTATCTGCGCAACTGCATACAGATATGTATAAGATGAAAACAGATACATATGACACGTATGATGCATACGTATCTGATACATTCAAATGTTTCAGAACATTTGAACGAATGCGTCAAATGTTTCAGAAGATTTGAAATTTGTTTGAATGTTATGGATTCAAATGGATAGATGTTTGATTTGAGTTCAAATGTCCACATTCAATCAAATTTGACGAAACAAATACTGAAGGAACCAGTTTGGCTAGGGGTTAGAGTCCCAGACTCATATCCCATAGTAACCAGGTTTGATTCCTCACCCCTCCAAGAAGCCAGCTGGGTGACCTTGGGCTAGGCACAGCTCTCTTTCTGAGCTCTCACAGCCCCACCAACCTCACAAGGTGTCTGTTGTGGGGAGAAGAACAGAAGGTTTGTCAGCCACTTTGAGTCCCCTTAAGGGTGAGAAAAGCAGGGTATAAAAGGCAACTTTCCTCCTTCTCCTCTGTTGAAAATCTCCAATTGCAAGAAACTGCCAACAACACAACCCGGGTCTCCATATGTTCCTGTTTCCCTGTGATAAAGCAGCTATTTCTCTGATGTGGCATGAATGGAGGACCCAATAAATGTGTTCTTGGCATTTGCAGCTAATGGATTGGAATTTCAGGGCAGCAATGGAAAGGAGCTGCTATGTCAATGATAAGCATTTCACTCAGATTAAAGCAAAGTTGCATGGAACATAAATTGAGGTCTATAGTTGGAGCTTCCGTGATCCCCTTATCACCCTGTGAGTGTGATCTGCAGGCGAAAGCTAATATTTGAATAATCATGCATAAGGCTGCTGCTTTGTTAAAGTTGCAAGCAAAATCCTTCCTTTCATAATGAATCTGAATTATTTATTTATCTTAATTACGCCCTGCTCAAATCATGAAGTCTCTTCAGGTGACTTTCAAATTCATGTATAAACAATAAAATCTAATTTATATCTAAGGTTTCCACTTCAAGAAAGCAAATAAATAAATAAATAAATAAAAATCCATTAATGGCTGCTTCTTACTTCATCTGTCCTGGCCTTCAGAGCACTTGGATGTTCCCTGTGCCTTTTTCAGAAGCTTCAGAGCCAGCGTAGGGGCTGGCACATATTAGGTTATTCCAATGCAGACAACCTCATTCTTTGCCAGGTGCAATCCATCCCTGCTTGGGACAAATTGTTTATTCCAGTACAGAGTGGTCTAAGTCTTTAATTTTATATTACATGACAATTGCACCCTAGCATAAGCCCAGAGAGATACTGTAGATATAGGCCCCTTCCAGATAGCAGAATAAATTCACAGTTGTAGGAAAAATTTAAGCTTACCTGCTGCAAAGCCACGTCTTGCCATCCGGACTAGAGCAGCTTCCCATAGCTTCCTCCTCGGAAGCTGCGAGAGTTTGTGTTGGCACATGTGTCATGTGAAGCAGCCAATGGGAGCTGCCCTCCCTGTTCTCATTGGCTCTTCTCTCCATTCCATCCGGACTGGCAGGAAGATTCGAATTTTCTTAATACTGCGCAGGTAGTGCTATTAAAGCAATATTAAGTAAATTTGCAGTAGCGTTGGTATAATGTGTTGCCACTACGATCAAGTGATCATCGTGTGTAATGCCTCCAATGCTACTGTGAATTTCGCTGTGCAGAATTAACAAGTCTGGACGCACTCATAGATATAAAGATATAAAGATACTGATGTCAATTTCAATGTAGACGAAGAAGAAGAAGAGTTGGCTTTTCTACCCCACTTTTCTCACCCTTTTAAGGGGACTCAAAGTGGCTGACAAAGCTTTCTATTCTTCTCCCCACAACATATACTCTGTGAAGTAGGTGGGGCTGTGAGAACTCAGAAGAGAGCTGTGACTAGCCCAAGGTCACCCAACTGGCTTCATGGGGGAGTGCATAATCAAACCCGTTACTCCCAGATAAGAGTCCATCTCCTTAACCACTAGACCAAACTGGCTCACTGTTAGGATAGGAAGTTGCGTGTTACTACTTTGTTTCCTAATTAGTCATATTTAGAGTAAACCTATGGATTGGAGTAAATATTATATCCAATATTACATCCATTAAAGGTTTCTTAATTAAGCACTGCCCTGAAGTATGAAGGATGAAAGTCTAATAAGAGGCAATTTCCTCTCCACACCTTAATCAAGTGTTAATCTTGGTATGGAATTTCTGAAACTAGTTTATTCATCTTCCTACTCCATCTCCTTGCTTAGGCTATTGGTATGCCTCCAAAAATATTTGGTTTGAAGACCATTTTGTGATATTCTGCACCATGGAGTATCCCTGTCAAAGCTGCAAGATAAACCTTTTTTTTTTTGCTCCTAAGAAATCACATATTTAGCAAGCTCCATGGACAATTGACAACAGACCATTCTCATCAAGCTCTTCTCTTGGATACTGGTAATTTCCATGTCTTGTAGAAACAATGTTGTTTCTTTATTTGAAACATTTGTATATGACACTTCTTTACACATTCCAGAAAAGTTTATAATAAAAAAATAGTAAAATAAATATTGTAAAAATAGTGATTAGCAGTTAGTCAGTGAGAAATTCCACTGGGGATCACAAAATTCCTCAGGACACAAAGGCAGCTCTGAAAGCTCACCAGAATCATTTCCCAATGAATTCCATGTATGAGACAATTTGGCAAGCGACCTGCATCCTCAGCCAGAACTGTTTCCGGGCTGACATGCACAACCTGAGACACATAGAAAAGTACAGTTGTCCCATCTATAAGGTGCTTTAGGAATGTGCACATGGAAGACCTTCAGAAATTAAAATGACTATCAAGCTTGCAAAGGGCTAGTGAGCATTTCCAAGTGAGAGCATAATCTGAGTGTCCCACCAGGCCAAGTGTTGGACAGCAGCTGAAAGGGAGGGGGGACAGGGCAGTGCTCGCTCACCCATTACCCAGCATTCCTCTTCCCTCTGCCTCAGGAGCGCCACGGCGGCAGTGGTGTGCAGCAGCTCAAAAGGTTGGTGGCAGCCAAAATGGCAGGTGGGCAAGGCAGTGGTGGTGGGCGACAGCAAAGGCTGAAATAGCCGGCAGCCGGGCGGGCAGGCAAGCAGCTGGGTGAGCAAGCCAGAGGCGTCGGTGAAGCCCAAAAGGGAAGGCAGGTGGGCTGGCAGGTGAGGCGAAGCGGTGAAGGCCAAAAGGGATACTGATTGTACCGTTCCCAAAGTAAAAATAAAATGTGTCAAAAGGAAAACGAGAGTGAGAATCCTTTAAAGAGGTGTTTTTCTAAAATGCGTTTTGTTCCTGTTTACTCCCCTGAAAGTGCAGGGAGCCAATTTTCAATGCGAACAAACCATTTTCAAACCATTTTTGACTCTCAATAAAGTCCTAGTGGGAATGGGGCCTTGGAGATGAAAGAAGTGACTTTTCTGCACATGTCTGAGGAACTCTAGTTCCAGCAGATCTTGAGCAAGGTTTTCAAAGGCCCACATAGGCCACTGAAATTGGATTGGGTACCTCTGAATACTCAACCAGTTGGAATGCAAGAGGAACAGGGTGGTTGATCCACAGCTACAGCATGAAATTGAACATTTGCTTCCAGGCCATTGTGAGCGATAATTCATGGATATTATCATGCATACAGTTTATGATTATGAACATTCTGTTGGCATTTGGGTTGCCGTCATATTGGTCATGGGATGATGGGGTGTGGTTCGATTCAGCAGGGCTCTTCTTACGTTCCTATGGTGCTGGCTTAAAGTGGGGAAATCTTTGGCCTGATCCTGCAGAATTGTTCTTATGTTTGAAAGGAATGTTGCCAGCAACTCACAGTTGTTGCTGTGTGTGGCCCACTCTGATGTTTCCAAAGAAATCGTTGCAAGAAGCCAGCAGTCGTGGCTGGCTCTAAAGTTGATATCAAATGAGTATTCCAGGTTCCAGGCTTCAGGTTTATTTCTCAATAAACAAAAGCAAATGAAAATTGTTGGTTGACTGTGAATGTTTAGTGCATTTTCCTCAAATTTCAAAAATCAGTTCATAAAGATCATGGCCAACATCCTCCTATTATGTGTGGTTAGCTATCAATGAAATTTATTAGGAAATATAAAGGTGAATAAGTACAGCAGTGAAAAGACTCTGAAATATCAAATGGGACCTTTTCTTTTCCTTCTTTTTTTTCTTATAAAGCTGAATAAAATAAACAAAGGATGTAATGCCAGCAAATGGTTTTTCCCCTTCTTCTAAACAGTTCTTTCTAGTCTTTTTGTTGATTCCTGACTGAATTTTTGCAATATTGTTCAATAATTTTCTTCTATTGTCTCCCATACTATATTAGTGAGTGAGATCAACTGGAGCTTTAGAATGAGGCACCATTAATTAGAGGTACCATTTGGAAAAAAAAAGAAAAAAGGACAAGGTTTCTGTTCCTTTAATAGTTCAACAGAAGAGGGAATTTTACCAGGTGTTTTCTCTATTAAGAACTACACTTGCTGAACTTCCCTCTGCAGCTATTAAAGGAATAGGCCCCCACTCCTCTTTTTCATATGGTAAGTCTACATCAATATATTTACAACACTCGATATACTCCAAGATGTAACTAACACTACATCTACTGGTATTCAATTCCAACTATGCATTATGTAAAAAACAAATACAAAAACAAATAATCCTTTTCTGTGTTTCTGATTTATCAAAGGCTGCCCCCACTCTCTCTGCTCTTGTTTTAGGTTCCAGTGCAGTCCTTGAAGGCTATGCCCACCTTTTAAAGCCACTATGGAGCATTTCTTTTCTGTCCTTTGCAGTTGTCAGCAGGACTTATGTCAGCAGCAGAGCCAGTTGCGACAGTTTCTTAATGTGCCACTGAAACAGGTCTATTTGGACCTACTAGTGCATCAGTAGACATCAGTGATGAGGTCTGAGTAGACCACAATAGGGTTCCATTTTGGGCACTCTGTTCTATTTTATGCTCTATCCAGTGCAGATGGAGCATTCCAGAGGTGGATCATGCACTGTCCCACAAGAAAGAAAACAGGCTCCTTAGATCCCCTTCCTGGAGTGAACTAAGGCCCAGTGTGGAAAGGGCCCAGGATTTATTTCTACACAGCTATGGAGGATCAGGGTGCTCAGGAATATTCCTGAATACATAAGTACAACCAGGTCCTTGAATTGTATGCTCTGAGGAAACTTCTTTCATTGTCTTGAGTCTCAACTCAGCCAATTGGTTTGATTTTTTTAATTTTTTTTTATTAATTTCAATTTTAAAAATACACTCAACAACAATGGTACAAATATTTAGAAACTTCACACTTAACAAACACTTCCCTATACAAATTAAAACCATACATTCTACCATAACCTCAACAATTCCAAAATAACAAACTCATAACTTTTAAATTCTGGTTGTGTATATGTCATAATTTTTCTACTCAGCTATATATATCTATAAGATTACTGGTTGTTTGAGTTGATCAAATTCTCTATATAAGATTCAAGAGATTTTATCCAAATAATTTAGGAATTACTTTCTGATTTCAGATTGAAAAGAGGTGGCAGCTGTTGAAACAAGAAAAGTCAGCCCAGTTTATGGGCACCCCATATTTGTATAGCTTAACTCTACTCACCGAGGAGGAAAAGTAACCAAGAAGAGAAATATTATTGGTGAACCAGGGTTTGTTTGTTTTTTGCAACATTAGTATATTAAAATTCTGAATATACCTAGCGAAGTAAGCAACCAGATTTTTTTTTTAGCCCAGCTGGGTATACCCCAAGAAATAAATTTAAGAAGAGCGAAAGAACTACTAGAGTTTCTCTGAATGAGGTTCTACTGTGTTAAGATTTTAATGTGTAGCAGTATCGAAACATTCTTAATTAAATAAATTAAGAATTTTTTCACCTCCTCCCTATTTCTTTCTTATCCTGAAAATCTGTTGTTTGGCAGAATCTGTTGTTTGAACCTGTAACAATCTGATATTTGTGAACATACAACTTTGCAGTCTTTTCCAGTCATGCATGGTAAGGTAGGGAACGAAATTGTACCCTAAAAATATGTGAAACTCACAGTGTTTAAATCTGCAAATAACAAGGGACAACTGTATTTATTACAGTGATGCAGCCAGGGTAAACAGAAATCTTTAAATGATTTCTTGTTTCAGACTCCTGTGTTCTTTAATAAATGTAAAAATAAATTGACTTAAGGATATAGCCAAAGAAGGAGAGATTATTTAAAAGAAAAGAAGTTGTGGCTTTTTTCCACTAACTGTAATAAGTTGAAACACTGTTAGGATTATTGGCAGGAAGTATCATTTTCATGTGTTTCTAAACAATGCATTTTGCAAGCCTATTTTTAATAGGCAGCTGAGGAAAAACTGCCAGTCAAATAAATCTGGAAAAATCAGTTATCCTGAGTCACTCGGGCTTTATAGTACTTTGTGATAGGTTGAAGAATGTTTGGGGCAGTTATAACTTTTCTGCACCATATTAGGGTAATACAAAATATCAGTTGAAATCTGCAGTTGATTTTCTTCTCCTTCCTCCTCCTCCTCCTCTTCCTCCTCCCCCTCCCCCCTCAATGGCACAAGGGAGGGTTCTTCCACAAAGGTGTCCCCCCCCCCAGGCATGCATGAATGCCCAAAGGCACAGCCCTTCTCACATACGGTAACCTCTTTTATGGAATAAATAACTTTGGGAACAATGTGTGTGGTGAAAGAATGAAAAATGAATTTTGGAAGCTGCCTTATAATGCAGTTGATCCCTGACTCTCTTTCTGATGTAATGGGTTGCTTTGGAGCCGTTCTCAAACTGTGGCCCTCCAGATGATTCTGTAGGACTCCCAGTACTGTGTTCCCAGCATTCTCTGCCAGCTGCTTTAGAGCCTTCCTCAGCTGGATAAGTTTATATGATGCATGGAGTAAGCAGGGCCCAAAATGGCCCAAAGAGCCTGAACCCTTTAGAATTTTGAAGTTACAGCAATTCTAAAGTCACCAAGTAATAAACAAACAAACAGACTCAGAGTGTAGCATGCCCCCAAATATGCCTTCTCAGGCCACTACTGAGAAGAACTTTGGTTGCAGTAGGAGATATTTGAAGGTGTCTGTCTTGTTAGAGGAATTAGAGATTCCTATTTTATTATTTGTAATATTTTCTGCAGAAAAAGAGACGGGGGAAAACAAAGGAATTAACATTGATATGTCGCCTTACTTTTAGGACAGTCCAGAAATGGAGCAATTTTGTGTGTGCAAACAACTCAATATTCTTACCCTCTACAGATTCAATTCTCAATGTCAGAGTCAAGCCCTATTTATGCCACAGCTGTGACAAAGGCCCATGTCCCAGTGGCAAAAGGCTTGCTCCATTTGAAAAAGCCATCTATGTTCTAGCATTTCCAGATGGTCCCAACCTTTTCTCTCTGCAGCCGCACTTTTGGCTCTTGTGGGCAGCATTCCATCCATATAGTTTGATTCTGGCAATCAGAAAAGGCCAAGCCAGAGCCCCTGATGTCTGACTGAGGTTTTAAACCAATCCAGAGAAGATAACTCACTGACGGACATGGAATGTACCATTAGCAACTTGTATGGAGGCAGCCTATATAACGATTGCATGAATTCTATCTGACCCACACATTTCTATCATTTCATTTTGGTCGTATCTATCCTTTTTATCCGCTCTTATTCTCCCTGCTGTCACATTAAACAAAGCTGTTTTGGGTGTAAATTCCACATTTATATTTAAAATATTAATTTGATTCTGCATAGTCCTCCAAAATCTTTTAACACTATTGCATTCCCACCAAAGGTGGAGGTATGTTCCTATATGTCCACACCCATGCTGGCATTGTGGTGATATTCCAGGAATCATGTACGATAACTGCGCTTGTATTCTATACCATTTATAAAATGTCTTAAGTGCCATTTCCTGTACCCTATTATTTTTTATTTTACTAATTTTTAAAAATGTTTGCCCAACAATTTATCTTGTAATAATAATAATAATATCTAACTGCCATATTTGAAACATACTGTCCAATAGTTCATTCTAATAATCTGTTAGTGACCCCATTATTTTACTTCCTTTTCCTCTTGAGCCCTTCAGAAATTGAAAAGACTCTATATCACAGAGGGAAGTTGACCTTCGGTTCATGGGGAGAGCATCCTTGGGAAGCAAACACAGGAAAGAGTTCAGGAATCCACATTTCAGACTCCAGCTCCCTCCCTAACCTAGCTGGAGCTTCTCTCAGCAGTGGTGAGGTGAAAATTGCCACCATTATGTCAGCAATCACATCACCATGCCATCAGTGCCAACATGCTTGCGTGGTGCCATTGCCACAATGACGGCGTTGTGGTGCTCACCATGCCTTTGCAGCCCTGGCCCTGGCTCTACATCTGCACAGTCCAAGGGAGCTGTTGCATGCACAGAGCTGCATCTGGGGAAAATGCGGCTCCATGAAGTGCAGATGGTGCTTGTGGCACCTTCCCCAGAGTTCTTCTACATGCCAAATGCATAAAGGCTCACAGTCTCCTAAAGATTTGATGACACTTCACTCACACTGCTTCCGGGACCTGCCTGGGCACACACCTCTGCCTACCTTTAATCAATGATTGTGTATGAGGGTCGAAAGGACAAGTGGTTTGCATCCTTGCCAGCAGTTTTCCATAGTTCAACAACAGACATACATATATCTTTCCTCTGCATATTGTACTTTTGGTCTTATATTTTCTGATTAGCTGTTGCTAATTGTGACATCATGCCGATTTCATAGGAGACTTCACATCTTCTTTCCCTTTCCCATGTACCGCTGAAGTGGCTACTAATGAGGTTTTGGTTATTTATGGCTGCATACATGTGCAGTTTTTGAGGATGCAGAAAAGGTCTGCCTGAGGTCAGATTTCCCAGCTTAAAGCAACTGTAAAAAGAGGTAAATAAAATAAAGCTAGTGAAAGCAATACAAGCTGTAATGTTGTAAAGGATTGTGTGCAGGCTCCAGGATATTTTTATGGCTGGGATTAAATAACAAAGCCCTCCCGAAAATATTCTCAGCATTTTATCTAGAAGAAGTATTTATGGGGGAACAGGAGGAGAAAAGCTACTAGCAGGCTTCCAATAAAGGAAGTTCGCTCACTATAGCAAAGGCATTTTAGAGAGAAAATATCAACAGATTTACTTGGTTGTTAATAAATGGTAACATCTTGCTGTCAAAACATGTTATCATTGTAAGCACTGAAGGTATTTCATTCAGTCATACATTATGGTCTGTAGTCATTGTACTTGGTCCACACTTATAAGACTTAATTTCTGTTTTGAAACTATACTTTCTTTCTCCCCCCCCCCCCGAGTTTAGCGTCAAGGCCAGCTAAGCAATTACTGCCTTGTGGCTACTAATATTTATATCTCTGAATCTAGATACCTTTCGGAGCCAAAGCCCACACAGAATAATGGCAGATTTACATCTATGAAAAGGGTGAGGAATTCAAGCAGCAATAGATTGCTCTGAAAACCTTGCAGAAAGAATGGTGTGTTGTGTCATCATATTAAACTATGTCCAGGAAGTTCAGGAAGTTGTGGGCTTTTTCTGACTATAAATGATCCCAACTGGGATTCAAACTTCTGAGAATGTGAGAGCAACTGTTTCCACCGTTTATAAGAGAGGCAGAGAAGAAAAGATTGAGAGAACAGTTCTCGGGCTTCATGCTACACATTTGGCTTCTCCTTCTGAGAGCTTAATTTTCATCAGACTTAGCAGCTAACGAAGACAAGGTATCTCAGAAAAGGTTCTGACTTTTGAATAATCTTAAAAGTATGGGCTCTTGCTAAGGGTTAACATAGTGAGGTCCATACTAAGGGTTCATGCCTCAGTTGGTCCCACATGGAGAACAGAACTCCCTCTTCTTTATAATAGCAACTAGCTTATTCATGACCTTTTCTCCACTGAGACTATTCTGCAATATAACCTGCAATAGGGGCCTGCTGTCCACATGCTAGTGCAGACAATGGCACTCCTGACAATCTAAACACTGGACTCTTTGGAGGCAGCAGCAGAGGCTGGTAGACTGCTCCAGAATGGTCCGTGACAACTAGTCTGTACTACATGGGCCTGATTAGCAGAAAAGACATTTCACCCCTGGAGTTGCTGTCTCTCTAGACCAGCGGTTCTCAACCTTCCTAATGCTGTGACCATTTAATGCAGTTCCTCATGTTGTGGAGGCCCCCAACCACAGGGGCGGGACAGCTCAGGTGAGGATGGGGCGGGACTCATCACTACCCCTCTGAAAGGGTAGTTCAACCCCCAAAGGGGGCAGGACCCACAGGTTGAGAACTGGTGCTCTACTGTGGACTGTAGCAACAGATGACTAAAAGGGAATAATCTGCCTTCACAATCAATGTCTGGGGTTTACTAGTAGGTCACCTCTGAGGGCAGATTTTCTACCCTAGAGGCTATATTCAGGCCAGATGAAGGTCTGCACAGTACCATATAGAAAGCTTTATGCTTTGGGGACCATTTTAAGTTGTCCTTAACCAACCAGAGCAAGGATGAATTGGTGGTTGATGTACGTGAATTACCAGAATGTTCCACCTTCATGCAACTGAATTTATGAGCGTTTTGAACTTAAACATGTTTAGAGAGAAAATGTTTAAAATATTTTTATATGTATCCAAGTGGAAGTATTTGTGCAGACTCTCAAAAAGTACTAGTGTGTAAATGGGGCAAAACAGAGAGAAGACGTGCAAGAGAGGCATATACACCGAAATGAATTGATTCAATCCTCCCCAAGAATAATATTCTATGTTATAAGAATATTATTGATAATGATAGGATCAAAGCTTGAGTGGGAAGAAAATCTTTCTTACTTTTAAATAAATTTATATATGAAACCTTTCTCTATGGAAACTCTCAGGCTCACAGAGGATCTAAGCAAGAACACCAGCATCTTTAGTAAATACAGTTTGGGTGCTCCAAACAGCCAAAAGAGAAAAGTTTGCAATATGCAGCTCCCCTATTATTCTATGAAAGTTAAGTTTGGGAAAGGTGGATGTTGTTTGCGCTACAAGTGCCGGCTCCATCCGTAACTTATCTTCACTCCAGTCCAGTGCAGATGGTCTCTCTGGGACCATCCACATTGCCATAGCAACAGCTGGGCTGTTGCTATAATGACTGTGACACAGAGACAACTGTGCAGCCACCCCACCCCGATGCGGTATTTGCACAAGGAAGTTGTGTGAACTAGGGGTGTGCACAAATGCAATTTTTGGCATTCAATTCGATTTGTATCGAATATCTGAAAATTCAAATCGTTCGAATGTTTCAAATACAAATGTATTCACCTTCGATTTGATTTGAATACATTCGTATATATTTGTATGAATATTCAATTCGTATTTGAAGATACAAATGTCGACAACATTTGTATGTGTCTGCACACATCCTGTTTTTATCCCATATGCATCCCGTTTTCGTCCCGTACATATCCATACAAATGCGTTTGGATCCGAATAAGATGTGTACGGATATGTGTGTAATGTGTACATATCTGTACACGTACGATTGCCTGAAAAAAATCATTTGAATGTTAAAAAAGGAATGTATAGACATTCGATTCCAATTTGAATGTCAGAATTTGAATGAATTCGATCAAATTTTAAATGCTTTGAATATTCTTGCACATCCTTAGTGTGAACCCTGTATATGGGATTCTGCTGAGAGTGCCCTGTGCTCTCAGATGCTCTGTGGCAGAGGCAGTGCCACAGTATGTGGATGTAGTGTCCCAGAATGTGTGGGGTCATCCTGATCTTCCAAGTTCAAGAAGACCCTGAGAGTCTTCTGGCTTAATGGTGGCAAATAACTAAATAGAACAAACAAACTAACTAAATCTTTGCCTCTATAATGAAGCAGTCACAAGGTGCTAAGTGTAACCTTTGTTTAACAGCCCATCTACACCTAAGAGACGGAACCCGCCAGCAAAGTGACTAGACATTTTTGTTTCACATGATCTAACCCAAAGGCGTGTTTGCCTTGGTTACATCATGCCAAAAAAGTACAGGAACAGCTCTTTCATTTGCTGATGTGTTCTCTCACTTTGAAAATGAACTGAAGCTGAATTAACACCTTGGTGTAGATGAGCCCTGGTCAAAAGCAATTCTCTTACATCTTACGCAATGGTACGCATATTGCAACTTTTGTTTGCATTTGTTTCTTTTACAGCATTTCCTTTATAGATGTTTTTCTAGTCAGTTTTGATAGCAATGAGGAGAGGATGTGTGTTTCGCTTTATATTACGCAAGAAGCCAGCTTCTAGGTCATTAGTGATATCTATGCTGGAATTTGAAAAACTGCTGGTAAGTGAAGGTGGAGAAGAGCACATTCCTAGATACATCCGGTGCTTAAAGATACAATTTCAATGCCGTTTTGCAAGATGGGGAATCTTTGCCCATCACTATTTTAAATCATGTGAAATCCAAAGGATAATTATGCTCTAATATGCACATTAGTGTTGGTGGTGAAAATCAAATCAGCTTGCGTGGGAATTCAGAGTAACTGAATCCCTCAGATAACTCCACTGGTTAACGTGGATTGTGAATGTGATTAAGTTCTTGTCAGTGACGCTGTGGAAGGTAATCTGTATTCTACTTTCTCCATTTCTGAAAGTTCCTTTAACATGAGATTTGCTGTTCAGCAGCAGCATATGTGATCCTCCTTGGTCCATGTGACTTAAGGGATAGCTTGCTCTGGATAAGCAATTGTGTCAACAAGTCCTAAATGACCACAGTTGTGACATAAATCCTACGACTGTGAATTCTGCTAGATCAGATGTGGTTTGGTTTTCTGAGCATGTGCTTCATGGCGGCTCCCATTCTCCCCCAAGTAGATTTTGTTTCATTTCCACGGAGAGCAGAGGGAGTTATCACCTATGCTGGGCTAAAATAATAACTTTGGTTGACCTTGTCTCTCCTATTTAAAGTTTTAAGTGCTGCAGCTGCATACTTTCTGATCCATCAACCTCCAGGCTACACAGATTCGTTTTTCTTATATCCTGTCGTCATCACCAGAACTGCAGCCAGAAGTGTTCAGTTAGGAGAAGGGGGCCCATAAACAGGATTGGACCCCTTGGGTATTGGCAGAAATGACAAGAGTTATGCAGCCTATTTCATGTCAAAGAAAATAAAATGCGGCTTAGCGTGGGAAGGTGGGGGTGGAGGGTGGGGGTGGAGATAATAAACAGAACTGCCAATGGGCTCCCTATGCCTGGCTAATGGCCCAGCTATTCCTCAACCTTTTGCTCTTCAGAGGAGCTTACTCTTCTTCCTTCCTTCCTTCCTTCCTTCCTTCCTTCCTTCCTTCCTTCCTTCCTTCCTTCCTTCCTTATTGAATGAAAGATTTATAAAGTCTTCATTTTTATGTGAGATTTATATGCCACCCTATGCCTAGCCCCAGGGCAGTGAACAGAAATAGTAATAAAACCAAGAAACTAAAATATATAATCAAAAAACACATACAATTCATAATCCAAATTGTAGTAGCCTCACTCACTGTACCAAAAGGCAGTCTTTTAGCAAGTGTCAGAAGGTGGTCAATGTTAATGCCTGGCATAGCCTGATCGAGAGGCTATTCCATAGGAAACTAGTGACCTTCCATCTGCATTGTGGTGCAGATTATGGCAGGTTGGGGCCAACACTGATTAAGCCCAGCTCACCTATGCACACTTTGTCAAATGTTAGAACTGCGAAGAGAGTGGGCGGATGATCACACGAAATTAAAAAAAATAGGCAGATGTTCTGGGATAAATGAGGCACCATGGCGTGCATATAGATTATCCCAGAGCTTGCAAGGCTGTCCCAATTAGATAATTGCAAAAAGGCCCTAAAATCTATAGGAGAGACCTTAACCATAGTTATGCATCACTAGGGACCAGTGCTGTTTAGATAGGAAGCAGTAGGCTGTTTTAATTTGTAGCAAGAAAAAAAAAAGTGTCTTAGGCCATTTTTGTGCTGTCCCCAATTATGGAGAGGGATGCTCCAGTCCAGAGTAAGCAACTGGATGTGTTGCCACTTGACTGACGTAGGGCCATCTGCACTGTGATAGCCTATCCCAGCCCAGCCCTAGCCACCAGAGGCCTATTTGCACTTAGGGCTCTGGTGAGCAACTAGGATAGTTCTGGTAAACAGCATACACACTCTCATGATGCTGCTACAACGTAGAAGCATCCCTGCCCATACCACTAGGCCAGCTTGGTCGAGGGGTTAGGGAGCAGGACTCTTATTTGGGAATACTGGGATTGATTCTGCCTTCCCCCATGAAGCCATTTGGGTGACCTTGGGCTAGTCACAGCTCTCTTCTGAGCTCTGACAGCCCCACCTACCTCACAGGGTGTTCTGTTGTGGGGAGAAGAATAGAAAGCTTTGTCAGTCACTTTAAGTCCCCTTAAATCGGTCAGAAAAGCAGCATAGAAAAGCCAACTCTTCTTCTTCTTCTTCTTCTTCTTCTTCTTCTTCTTCTTCTTCTTAATTGTGGCTGAGGTGTGGAACATGAAATTGTGCTCCACACCTGTCCCAACCTATCCCCCACAAGGGCCCAGCGGTGTAACCATTCACTCTATTTCCTGCTTGCTGCACATGGTGGGGAACTTGGCCTCCATGCAGGTGCAGTGGCATTGCCGGTGATGATCGATCACATACAAAACATGCTGTGATTGATCACATACACCCATGCCCAGGAGTGGCGACCGATCATAGAATCGCAAGAAGGGTGTTTGATTACGGATTAGTCTGTGATTGAACACATCCTACTCGCAACGGCCTCTGAGCAGCCAATCGCGACTGCAAAGACATGGAACTTCCGGCTCCAGATGCATCAGTGTGGGCTGGTAAATGGGAGGACCATTCACACTTCTGGCTGGTAAGGGATGCTTTTGGTACACTTTCCTCTTGCCAAATGCGAATGCTTCTCCTGTCCCTGGACTGTACCGGGCTTAATGTGAATAGGCCCCCGTTCCGAAGGATGACCTTTCAAAGGCCAGGAATGAGAAATTCCTAGCCTTTGGAGTTTCTAGGCAGGCTCTTTTCATAGGCAAGCCCACTTCTATGAGCCCTTCCTGTTTTGACACAGAAATACCACCCCTCCATATACCAGAAGAGTGGGCCATGTGTTTCCTATAGATGTATAGTGTTCTGGTACAGTCTCTCTAGGCTGCCAGTAGACCTCATGAGTGAGCTTGTTACAGGAACTACTTTTGACATGGGTTTAGCATGTTCTCAGGTACACACAGTATTTTTAAGGACTACTGGCCTGGTTTAACCACAGATAGACTGGAACTGAATGTGATGGGTTGGGTAGAGTGGTGGTGGGTTGCTGGAGACACTTGACTGGTTTCAATACAAAATATGTTTATTAAAATTTGAAAAGGCAAGAAATAATAGTATTGCAAGACAAGTGGCAAGAATAAAAAGCACACAGCAGTAAAATACTTTCAGTGCCAGGCAAATAGCAATATGTAGCTAATAGAAGAGAAACACTTTCAACATTGGGTCAGTTAGTCAGTGGGAACATATAGCATCTGGCAAAATATTTTAAAATGTATCAGAAGGGGAGTGACTGTGATAGGGAAATGAAGTTGCACTTGTAGTCAAGATAGGGAGCTACCAGTTACTCTGGCCAAAAATAAAGCACAGACTCCCATGTTTTTTGAGCTTAAATACCAAGCAACAAAGTGCTTGATTAGAAGAACAAGAAAGGGTGAAGTCTGTCTCAGCAAGGCACACTGATTGGAAATTATCTTAGCCAATCAAAATATGGTTGCTAGGCAAAAGCAGGCGGAATACCATGGGAATACAAGGCTAAGTTCCAAATGCTTTTATATCTGAGAAGAAGTTTTGCTGTAGGGTGGAATGATGAACAACAATCTCATCAACTGCTGCTCCCCACACACTATCAATTGTGCTCCCAAAATGCACCGGGGCAACCACACCAAGCTGCACTCATTTGACTTCTCTTATTTAGGAAAGGGCCTCTTTTACTGAAATGTACTTTTAAAAGTGAAAGCGAAAGAGGAAGGGGGGATCTAGAAAAGAGGAGTAAAACTCAATGTGGATCAGAGGATGCAGAAGAAGGGAAGGGGGGGGAAGATTCCTTTCTTGAGGTCAAGGCTTGAAACCAAAATCTTAAGGGAAGAACTCTGGTCAACTTCTTGCCCCTTAGTACTGGCTAGGGATGTGCACAAATATTCAAAACATTCGAAATTCGATTGAATTTGATCAAATGTCTCTAAATTAGAATTTAACATTTGAATGAATTTTTGAATCTTGTGAGTCATTTGTACCAATTATTCAGACATTTGTATGTGTATGGATACGTATGCATTACATACGTATCCGGATGCATCTTATTTGTATCCGTTCACATTTGTACGGATACGTACAGGATGAAAATGAGATGCATACAGGATAAAACGTGATGTGTACAAATGCGTACAGACACATTTGAACGTTGTCGGCATTCATATCTTCAAATATGAATCAAAAATTCATACAAATAGATTCTAATGTATTTGATTCAAATTGAATGTGAATACATTCTAATTTTAAACATTCAAATCGATTCAAATTTTCAGATATTCAATTCAAATCGAATCCTGAAAATTGCATTCGTGCACATCCCTAGTACTGGGAAAGTGAGGTACAGTACATAGGCCTATTCACACTTAGGCTTCTGGTATTAGGACAGCTCTGGTACAGTGTAATCAAATGCCTGACCCAAGGTTAGTCCTTGCCTCGAGTGGCAGTGGTTTACAAGGAGATCACGCCACTTTGACCACTTCAAATCCAACAAGCTTATGGGAGGAGATAGCAGTTCTGATCCCAATGCAACTTTTGGGATTCAATTTGATTCAAGTCAATACTTGAAAAATCAATTTGATTCGAATGTTTAAAATTCAAATTTAACCAAATTTGATTTGAATTAAGCACATTTGAATCTATTCGTTCATATTTTTTATTTGAGTTTGCACTTACAAATGTTGGCAACATTAATAGATGCCCGCATCTTCCCCAGGTCCATACATGTCTGTATGCATTGGTACACGTCCATATGGATCCTGTAGTTATCCCCTTTGCAACCTGTTTTCATCCCATACAGATCCATACAAATGTGTACAGATGTGGGAAAGATGCAGATCTTCAACTATGCATTGTGTATGAACCCCTACATATATGGATGTCTGAGTAATTCAAATGAATAGTTTTGAATCAAATCTTTAAATTTGAATTTAAGGACATTTGATTCGAATTCAAATGTCAAAATTTGGTCCATTCAATCAAATTTTGAATGTATTCAAATATTCGTACATATCCCTAGTTCTCAGCCTCATCTCCAGAATTATTTCAGCAAAGTCATCAGCTTGCATCTCTCTCGAAGTTCCAAGCCAAAGGCAGAGCAACAAAAATCTTTTCTTTTTTTAAGGAAAATTTATTGTTGTTCAGCTCTTATTGTAAGGAGAATGTGGTGGACCCAGTGAAACCAGCAACAGATGTAGTAGACTCCATTGAGACCCAAAGCCCCTTAGTTCAGCTCTTGTGGCAACAGAGTGGACCCCAGGAAAGCCAAGGATATAGTGGACCCTGGAGTCAAACCATTGACTCTGAGTGGACAAGGGCATCTACCCTTATACCCAAATCCCTCTCCTGGGGCTAGGTAGGAAATGGGGATGGTGAAGTGGGAAATAAAAGGGGTAAACAAGGAAATTATATAAGATTCAGGCTTTCCAAATCATGTAAACAAACTGCATTAATCCAATCAATAGGGATGTGCAAGAATATTTGAAACATTCAAAATTCGATCAAATTGGTTCAAATTCTGACATTCAAATTTTATTCAAATGTCTAGGCATTCATTTTTTAACATTCAAATGAATTTGAATGTTTTGAATCATTTGTATGAATTATTCAGACATTCATATGTGTACGGATACATACGCATTCCATATATATCCATATACGCCTTATTCGTATCTGTATGCATTTGTACAGACATGTACGGGATGAAAATGGGATGCATACAGGATAAAAACGGGATGTGCATGGATGCGTAAGGGATCATACGAATGTTGTCAACATTCGTATCTTCAAATATGAATAAAAAATCTGTACGAATCCATACAAATGTATTTGAATTGGATTCAAATTTGAATAAATTCATTTTTTCTCTATTTTTTTGAATTCAAACATTTGAATATTTGATTCAAATCAAATCCGAAAATCGCATTTGTGCACACCCCTACCAATCAGTTAACTCAAGAAGCTATTTCAAGTTTTCTAAGCAAGAAGCATCCCTTAACTATGAAGTAATACACCCGCACACATGCACACAGATATATTCTCACGTTAGAATTCTAGCTTTAAAACTTTCAAAGAGAATTTTTCTTAATTACTTTTTGCGTCTGGAAAAACCATGAAGTGGTATCTCATAATATTTTTACTGGGTATGAGGAGCATAACAAGATTCATAACATAGGTTTAATCATGGTGGGTTCATTCCAGGAATCCAATATGGTTCTAATTAAAATTTGCTGCAGCTGAACCTTCATCAGGGACAAGCAAGGAAGCCTTTATGGTAAGTACAGTGAGTTGAAGGTGGGAGAAAGTTGCAGCCATCTCTGATATGTGCCTCCCAGTTCTTTCTTAGTGTGAACATCTGCCAGATAACTTTCCTTCTTTCTTTCTTAAATCCCTTACGGTATCTGTTTTCATTTTGTGTGAGGAGGAGAGAAATAAATACTGCCACTGCTGTTGACAACAGATTTCACCCACCCCCTTACTTCCCAAATGCAGTATTATCGATGATATAAGATATGTAACTATAAAGGGGTATGTGTGTCTGTATGTTATAGATCTGCAAGCAATAATGCTGCATTCACATGCAGTTAAAAAGGATGGGATGAGAACACAAAGGAAATGTGTGATTGATTCTTCGGCACTCTCTGCACTGGGCTTTATTCTGAATTATATTCTGAAATAGGAAACTGCAATCTACATGTACAGACTATGGTAGGCCTTACCTGGGACCTGCCATAATCTGCACCAGCATGCAGGTAGAATGTCACTAGTCCTATGTATAATATGGAATAAGGCCCAGTGCAGAAAGGACCTTAGACTATTTCCATCCATCCATCCATCCATCCATCCATCCATCCATCCATCCATCCATCCATCCATCCATCCATCCATCCTGTTAGGCATTGAAGCCAGTATAAGAAAATGTAAAGATGTGAACAGGAGGCAAAAGGGTTAAGGAACGTAACTATCTGTGAACAGGAGACAAAGTGTTCAAGGGCAGGTATGTGCTTGGATTACATAAGGATTGTGCAACACAGGATTGTGCAACACAAGCTTGTGCAACACACGGGAAGTGAGTCACCACCGCATGATAAAAAGGTATAAATTGCCCACACACTGCTGTGTGTGTGGATTGCTGGTCGTGAGTCTGGTTGAAGAGATGAACGAGCGTGTATATTTGTAAATGCAGCAAACTACAAGAATAAAACCTCTACAGTGCCTGACAAAAGTTCTGTTACTTATCCATGTTGTTGAAACCAAAGCCTATAACCTGACTTAAAATTCATCCATTGGTTTTAAAAATGACTCATATGAAAGCTGAAACCCTCCCAATTGAGGTTTTTAAAAAGAAAATAAATTTGCTTCACTGCTGAAATATTGATCATTTAATGAACACAGAAAGGTCAGATTTTGGCTAGACAAAAGTTTTGTCGCCCACAAAAAGTAATGTGAAAATCAAACAGATAATTCACTTCAAATACAAAGATATGTTTCATAACATTGGTGAATGAAGCTGTGGTGCTATTAGAGCCATATTTAATATTTTGTGTGACTTCCATGAGCCTGAAGGACTGCATCCATGCGTTTCGGCAATGATTCATACAATTTATTGATGAAGTCATCAGGAATAGTAAAGAATGCAGTTTTACATGCCTCCCAGAGTTCATCAAGATTCTTTGGTTTTGTGTTCCAAGCTTCCTCTTTCATCCTACCCCAAACATGCTCAATGATGTTCATATCTGGTGACTGGGCTGGCCGGTCCTGGAGCACCTTGATCTTCTTTGCCTTGAGAAACTTTGATGTAGAGATGGATGTATGAGATGGAGCTCCATCCTGCTGCAAAATTTGACCCCTTTTATGATTAGGAATGTAAGAGGTAGCTAATACGTCTTGATATTTTAGGCTATTGATATTGCCTTCCACCTTGCAAATGTTTCGCACACCCCTATACTGAATGTAACCCCAGACCATGATCTTTCCACCACCAAACTTAACTGTTTTCTGGGTATATCGTGGATCCATACGGGCTCCAGTAGGTCTCCTGCAGTATTTGCAGCAGCTGTGGTGTAATTCAACTGAAGATTCATCTGAGAAATCCACCTTCTGCCACTTTTCCAGCATCCATCCGTTTAGTAGGCTGTGGGCCTTGGCAAATACCACACGGTTTTTTAATTGCCTTTTGTTTAGTGCTGGCTTCTGGGCACTGATTCGACCATGGAGGCCATTTCGAGACAGAATCCTACAAACTGTTCTAGTTGACACAGGGACTTGAGGTGACCAGGCCTGTTGGAGCTCTGCTGCAGTGGAAGAAGGGCTGGCTTTTGATTTTCGAACCAACAAACGTTCCTCCTGAGCAGTCGTCTTGCGGGGTCTGCCAGACCTGGGCTTGTCAAAAACATCTCCAGTCTCTTCAAATCTTTTTTTAATTCTTTGTACTTGACGCTGAGACACATTAAAGGTGCCAGCCACCTCTGCAGAGGATCTGGTCTTCAGTCTCCTGATAATCAAGGCTTTGGTCGCAGGATGGATTTTTGGCATGTTGTCAGAGGTCAAGTTGCAGTTCAAGTGAAGGTCTGGAGTTCTTTTTATACACACCCACTAATTATCTGATCAATTAGTGAGCACAGGTGAGGCTGTAAACTAGGATTAGGTGCCTTATATGACAAGGTGACAAAACTTTTGTCTAGCCAAAATCTGACTTTTCTGTGTTCATTAAATGATCAATATTTCAGCAGTGAAGCAAATTTATTTTCTTTTTAAAAACCTCATTTGGGAGGGTTTCAGCTTTCATATGAGTCATTTCTAAAACCAATGGATGAATTTTAAGTCAGGTTATAGGCTTTGGTTTCAACAACATGGATAAGCGACAGAACTTTTGTCAGGCACTGTAAGGAGAGAGATTTCTGCTTCAGTCTGTTTCTTACGCAGCGGGCAGGAGGAATTTTCTGAAAAGCCGAACAGCTCCAAGGACGCCAGTAGGTTTCCGTGGCAACAGAGGATGCTTTGCCGGCCGCGTCTGCTTGATTTACACCAATATCCATCCATCCATCCATGGATGTAAAAGTGCAAAACAACACAGCTGAGTTACTGGATATGTTTAAAGCACATCCTATACCAGAGATCAATTGGCTGTGCTAGGGAATATATATATTCATAACATCATGGTGACTTCCTATCACTACATGAGCAGCCATATTTTTAACAGGAAAATGACCTACTGATTATAGGGCTTCATAGGCAGTGAAGTTGCTCTGGCTAATGAGAAGACAGATAGGCTACCTCCATATGGCCACCTGCCTTGGAGTGGGAGGCATGAGAACTTTTGTAGAGGTAGGGAAGGTTCTAGGCCAGTAGTGGCAAGCAGAATGTTGCTGTGATTGTTACTTCTATGCACAGTTGAAAATTTCAGCCAGACTCCTTTTGACAAAGTAGAATTGGCTTTAGATCCTGACCATTTTTGGCCTTCTGAGCTGATGCTCAGTTTTAGGTATTGAGAGATATTTCCCAATTTGATGTCAGTTTAAAGGAATATTCACAAGGTGTTCCCACTTTTAAATAGGCTCTTTAATAGTGCAGCTTTACAGTACAGGTCTGCCTTCCTGAACCTGGTTTCCTCCAGATCTTTTGAGCTGAACTCTACCAGGTCCAGACAAAATGTCAAATGGAATAATGAGAAATGTGGTCCACCAAACTGGGAGGTTTAAGAGCTAGCTATGAGTGTTCATGCTAGCCAGAACTGAGCTAGGATCAGGTTGGAGGAGGAGGTAGAGGAAAATTGGTTTTTATACCCAGTTTTTCTCACCATTTTAAGGGGACTCAAAGCAACTGACAAACTTGGGGCCTTTCTGCACTTAGGTCATAAGGCTGCCATGAACTAGGGCTGGTAAACTTCTGGTAAAGGTGGACCATTCGCAGTTGTCATGAGGAAAGCACTTGTCCCCAAAGCTTCCATTATCGGGCAGAAGTGCAACTGGGCCTCCTGTTCATCAGCCCGCACTGCTGCATCCAAAACCAGAAGTTCCACCTCGTTGCTGCTGCATTTGGCCATTCTGTGACATGCTTGGACACCATTGCAGAGGGACACGTTCAAGCAAAGGGATGTATTGTGGCCGATCACATCAGCACCCATGATTGAACATGCAGTGCCCACTACTCAGTTGCTAATCAAATGCCCCTCCCGTGACTCAATGACTGAATGCCACTCCTGGGGATCGGTGGTCCGGTCACATCAGAGGTCTGCAATCGATCACGGTGGCCAATGCCACCATGCCTGTGCGGCAGCAGCCGCCTCCCCCACCCACTGACTGCAGATGACTGGAAGAAGAATGAAAGGATGTGCCGGTTGATGCTTCAGGTAAGCTTCTGGTCAACCTTGGTAAATGTGAGCACAATTTAGTGCTCCATGCCTATTCAACAGTTAGTGAATTTTTTGGGAGGCAGGGCACACCTGGAATCTGTAACAGCCTATTCCATGTGCAGATGCTCTTTACCAAATGTTCACTAATTGTTGGCTACCGACCTAAGTGCGAATAGGCCCCTTCTGTTCTTCCCACCACAGACAGCCTGAGGTAGGTGAGGCTGTAAGAATCCAGAAAGAGAGGTGTGACTATCCCAAAGCCACCCAGCTGGTTTTGTGTAGGAGTGTGAAATCAAACCAGGAGACTACCAGATAAGAGTCAGACAATCTAACCACAAGGCTTTGCAGGCACCAGGAAGGATCTAAGGGACGCTACACCATCATACATTTGGGCATCATGTTAGCAGCCCATGGGGTGTAGTTCTGTGACTATGTAGTCATACACATTTCCTATATACTTCATGCTTGAGCAATTTCTGCTGTGTTTTCCTTGCTGTTTGGCACTTTCCCAACTTTGTGTCCTCAGTGTAAAGTTTTGTTGACCTGGTTCTTTTTATCAGCAGTGTGAGGATTCTTAGCATTTGAAGTGCTGAGCTATTACACAATAAGGATTTCTGAAAAGGAATGAGCATGGGAAGGAAGGAAGAAAGGAAGGAAGGAAGGAGGGAAGGAAGGAAGGAAGGAAGGAAGGAAGGAAGGAAGGAAGGAAGGAAGGAAGGAAGGAAGGAAGGAAAAGTTTTTCTAGGTTCTAAGTTTGTGGCTTCATGGTTCATTCAAATATCTACTGTCAGCAACTTTTACTAGTCTATATCATTTTTATAGATTGTGAATAGTAAATACCTAAAACATTGACCTCTCTTGGGCCTCTGTAAATCTGGCTTTCTACAAGCTAGCATAGTTACTCTGATTCCTCCCACTTACCCCCACTACAGCTGCCTTTCCCCATCATCATCGATTCACTCCCTTGTACTTTCATTTGTTCTCGCAACACAAACTTAAATTGGAGACCAGTAGTATGGAATATTGTCAAAATGTTCTGAACATCCAAATAAATTATGTCCATTTTTTAAAATCAGCTTTGTCTGCAACCTCCTGAAGCTTCTAGTTAGCCAAGACCTTCCCTTTCTAAATCATTCTCGTTATCTCTTGTTGGTTTAGCACCATGTATTTACTTGTATAAAATGTCCTTTCACTGAGGTTCATGCTGAATACCAAAGTGATGGAACCAGAGTTCCCTGAGAATGCCCTTTTCAACTCTGAGCATAACTGTACAGGATGACTCATGGTTTTGGGTTTTATATCTTAGTAGAACAGCACAATTTTTCCACAGATTCTCCAGCTGCCTTCATACACTCAAACCGTGATCTCTTTCAAAAGTTCTGCCTGAGGAAAGCACATTTTTTCCTCAGATGTAATTACTAATTTCAGATCTCTCCCTAAAGCAGAGAAATGGTCTCTTGTCAGATTCTAGCTAAAAGATTTTAAGGCAGTTCATTGTCAAGGCTATGTTTCTTCCTCATCTGTTTTTCACATCTGTGTTCTCTTCAGCAGTGCCTTGTACAGCTAAGAAGTACTTTTACAGGTAAATTGTTAACAGTTTATGATAATGCTCTCAAACATATTAAATTAGAGAAAAAAGGTGTATTCTTGACTTATATCCATAACAGAGCAAGAAGAAGAGTTGGTTTTTATAACTGGTTTTTTCCTTACCGTTTCAAGGGAACTCAAAGTGGCTGACAAAGGGCATTTTTCCACCACGCTCCTTTAATCCGGATCTAAGAAGATCCGGATCTAAGGAATGGGTACTTCCCTTAATCCAGATCTAGTAGATCTGGATTAAGGGAAGTATCTAATGTGTTTCCATGGGTGGTCTAGCACCCAATAGCAATGGGTGCTAGCCTGCCTGCTGTGGAAACACTGGAGCACCCAATTTTTTCCACGTTTGACCAGTTAATACATTTTAATAAGGCCCCCCTCCCAGAGCCAAGGTGGAAACTAAGGCAAAAGCATTATATCCCATCCTCCTTCAGCTTCTGTCAGTTAGGCAAGAGATCACTTTACCTAATACCATTTATTATTAGAGACCCTAGGAGTATCAAGGAGCTGTGGAAGGCAAGTACTATTGATTTAAGAATTTGGGGTTGGGTCGGAGATAATTCTGTTCACCAATCCCTTTTTTTCCTGTGTGAAAGTCTATATCTGGAAGTGAGATACAGCGGGTTGGGGAGGTACATGAAATAACTCTGCACTGATCTATCAACGTTATTCTTTGGGGAGATATGACTCAGAGATGCATATTTTGGAGACGCTCTTAGAAATATTATCCCTCAAGTGCTGCATGAAGCTTTACAGCCCTTCTTTCCTGCTATTTTTCTTCGTTGCCTTTTAGGACTGCATCCAAGCTATTTACATTGAAACATCTGATGGCATATGTCAATACAAAGGAGCCTGTTTCTAATTTGAATCTCCCCACACCAAAATGCAACTTTTTTTAAAAAAAAAGTCCATAAACAGGAGTGAACTAGTAGCAGTCTAAAGCTGTCATCATTGACAGTTATGATTTATCGTAATTCTCCCTAGCCATTTGGCTACAGTTTTAAGTAAACACTTTCAGTCTTCCTCATGTACTCTTTACTGCCACCTCCCACTAATAAGAGAAGTTGCCAAGAAAAGCAGCCAGACAGTTCATTTACCTCCCAAAACTTGCCTGAAAGTAGCTTGCCTAGTTTAGACAAGGGTCAAAACTACTACTGCACATTTTCAACAGATCGGACAACACTTCAAAAATGCATGCATGCATGTATAAGGAAGGAAGGAAGGAAGGAAGGAAGGAAGGAAGGAAGGAAGGAAGGAAGGAAGGAGGGAGGGAGGGACGGAGGGTCATTTGTTTTTAGGATTAGCAATTAACAGATGACTAGAAATGAAAGACATATGAAAACTCCCCCTCAAACTATCACCTTAGTTTTAAGCACCATTCTATGGCCATTTTACAATAAGAATTCATGTCATATTACTACCTCCCACCCTTGTCAATAAGAACTAGGAATGTGCATGCATTCTTTTGGCATTCAATTTGAAACAAATCAAATGTTTGAAAATCCATATTTATACAAATATATCATATTTGAATGTGGTAAAATTCTATTCAGTACGAATCTATTTGAACATATTCGTATGAACATTTGATACAAAGGAATACCTAACTATGTGAACAAATACGTATCCGATATGTGTCCCGATACATATTAGGGATGTGGATGGATATTTGAAAATTTGAAAATCCAATTTGAATTTGATGAATATCGACATTCAAATTTGAATTGGATTTTCAAAAATCCAAATTTCTGAATTTGAATGAATCTTGAATTTTTGGAAATTCAATATGGATTTTTGAATAATTCGTCTGAATAAATCCATTTATATCACATCCGAATATTGGGTCTATTTGCGCATATAACACAGGATGATGACGGGATGCAAACAGGATGTGCAAATTTGAAAATCAGATACGAATGTTGCCAACATTCATATCATTTGGTTTGAATCAAATTTTCAAAAATACGGATTCAGATAATCCGGATTTAAATTGAATTTTTGAAATTCAGATTTTTGAGTTTCAAATTGAATATTCAAATATTCAAATTGACTCAAATTTGAATGCAAAATATGCATTCATGCACATCCCTAGTACGTATCCATAACATATCTGCACTCTGAAAATGTCAAATCTGATCTGAATCCACTTTTAATTCTATTGATCCATGTTGAATGCAATCTGGATCCATCACAGATGTGACTGACACTCCCATCTTTCCACACCCCCAATCTATTGAATGTCTGAACTATTCATATGAATGTTTGGAACCATTTGTATTCATTTGAATGTTAGCATTCAAATATCTTAACAGTTGATTTGAGTCTGAATGTCTGAATTTGGCTGAATTCGATCGAATTTTGAATGTTGTATATATTTGTGCACATCCCTAAGCATATAGTAGTTCTTTACTTCATTATTACTTGCAGGATGTTGAATCTTTGATGATTGCATCCTGAGAGGAACTATTACCGTCAATGTAGACAAGAATTTCTGAAACCTAAGCAAATGGTTTCATTTTAGACCTGTTGTTAGAACATTCAAAGCAGTTTTATGTAGAAAAGGGTTTAAAGGCCTTTTTGCATCTGCCTGTCAGGGATGCTGTCACTTGCACCACAACACTCCATCTACACACCACAGTGTGAATGCCAGCCACTGTCTCAGAACTGGGATCTATTGGGCATCTGCACTTCACTTCACTATCTGGGATGGATTGGGCATCTGCACTTATCCAGCAATTCACTACGTGCCAGTTAAAGCCGCATCCCCATTACAAGCTTATTTCACTTTCCCTAAACCGAAATAATAGAACCGGATGCAAACACAAATTTGCCTGTTCCCATTACTTTTAACTTAATCGCGTTCAATCCGGATTCTGAGGATCGTAGGTGGCATACGTGACTCAAGGGAGGACTCAAGTGGCTACTTTTTAAAAGCCGCTTTTCGGGGCTGCCCTGCCCTCTTCCTCCTGGCATGGACACGCCACCCATAAGCGGCCCTTCACGGAGCCTAGCTGGGTGGCTGGGTGGCTGCTGCTTCCATGGATGGAGGAAAAATGGCACTGAGCATCCAGCCAGCGATTCTTTCCCCTCCTCTCCCCATTGCTCAGGGTACACAGCAGCGGCGGCAACTAAAGCCCCTTTGCTTTAAACGTTCACACAGAACCTCAGCTGCTTCCCTCCCTTCCTTTCCCTTTCTAAAGGTCAGAACTTTTAGAATTGCACAAAATTGCAACATTGTTAATCAGGTGTGAAGTGGTTCCATCGCTACAGTGTAGCGCTGCTGTTAAGGGTGGATTTTTACACTGAAATCAATGTCTTTGGAAGCAAGCTATTGGGAGAGGGAAACCCTAAACATGGATTCTCATCCCTTAAAACGGTAGGGTCTCCACAGGAAAAAATGTAACACGTATCAAGCTCAGGATCCGGAGTGAGACCTGTTGAAATGAGGATTAACATTTACAACGCTTTGGGGCGATTTAACACGCGGAAAGCCTGTTAAGCCAAACTGACGTGGGGTCTGCCAGGATTGAAAATGTTTTGAATTTGAAATAAGCTTGCTGTGGGGATTTGCCCTAAGTGTGATTGACACTGTACTCACGGTGAGCATCTCACTGTGGCAACAGCCACACATTCTGGCTGTTGCTGTGGCAACTGTGCGAAGTGGAATACCTGGGCTGAAGCCTGCCCAGCCAGTTGTCCAAGACAACTACAGCTAGCAATGCCTCCCTCAGCATTGCTGCAGAGTCATTCAACTTCCTTGTCACCATATTCAACAACTTGAGTGTCTTGAGAGCACTGGAGGCGCCAGTTCACTCTGCAGGGGAGGTGCTGCACTCCTCCACAGGTTGCCCTGTCATGAGGATGTAAAGGTTAAGGTCTTGCCAAAGCTAGGATCAGCAAGATGGTCAGCAGAGAGCCTATATCTGAACCTCAGTTAAAAAATTCCAAGGTTTTCCCCACAAGCAGGTGGACATTTCCCATGTTCCGCTTCATGGAGCCACAAACCACTGGTGCTTTATTGCACCTGCACTGGCAATCTCATTAATCTCTCTCTCTTTCCCCCACCAATGCACAGTGAGAGAAAGGAAAGAACCATGCTGCCTGCTGCCACTAATTCACTGGTACACAATGAAATGTGCAGTTGCAGAGGGGAGGCACAGCACCCCAGCTAAAGGTCTCCAGAGACCTTCGGGTATGGGGCGGGATAGAAATGTAAATAAATAAATAAATAAATAAATAAATAAATAAATAAATAAATAAATAAATAAATAAATAAATAAATAAATAAATAAATAAATAAATAAATATGGTGCGCGGTGATGTGCATAAATATTTGTAACATTCAAAATTCATTTGAATTTGAATGGAATGTTGGCACATTTGAAGATTGATATTTGAGTTCGAACTGAGTGCTTCAGAACATTCGTATGAAGCTTCGTTACATTTGTGAACCTGGGGAGGTGGGAAAGCAGCTGTGCCAGTCACATCTGCACTGGATCCAGTGGGATTTGAAGTGGATTGAGAGAGGATTAAAATTGGACTCAGGGAGGATTTGGCATGTTCAGTGAAGATATGTAGGGGGATGCTTATGGAATGTCTATGTGATTTGTATCAAATACTCAAATTTGTATTGAACGTTGGTATTGAATTTGAATACTACCACAGTTGAAGAGGATCTACTCTAGGGGTCCCCAACCACCAGTCTGTAGACCAGGACCGGGTCATTGTTTTTTTGTTTTTTTGTTTGTTTTTTTGCTGGTCTGTGCCGCCACCGCAGACCAGCACTAAACACTGACAGTGTGCTCTGCTCTGCAGTGGCTCAGAGCATACTATGTGGGGTGGATGCGGCATGCTGCCCTGCCCCATCATGCCCTGCATAATATTCTCTGCTGGGAGACATTATAATTGATAAGTATGCACTAAATTCCAACACCCTCCATAACCCTGCCCCCATATGACCAAAGCCCTGCCCCACCCCCACCCCACCAGGCCATGGAAAAATGATCTTGTTTGAAGCTGGTCCCTGGTGCACAAAAGGTTGGGGACCACTGATCTACTCAAATGAATATGAATTTTCTTACATTCTATTTGATACAAATCAATCCCCCCCCCAAAAAAATTAATGTACATCCCTAATGATGTGTGAGAATATCCTATATTAGGGGGCAACTCAGTGAAGCAGTTGAGAGAAGCTGACATTCTCTACCACAGGCAATAGCTGATCATTGTGGTGATCATCTTCAGCAATGGTCCACGAAAGGAGACCATTGGCAATTGCCCCTGCTGCTCTTTAAAGTCAAGCTGTGTTACATCTTACATCTGAGCCACAGGTTAGGACATTGACACACTAGTTTTCCCCTTGATCCTATGTACGTTCTACTCTAGAAAAGGTATATGGGAGATGGGATGAGAACATGAGGTCCACACTCTATTCTCTAGTCTGAGAGGCATTTCTGAGAACTCCCCACCCCCTGTGAGTGCAGCCTTAAAAGTCTGGTCTGGTGGACATATCCATGGCATAACTTCCAAACAATCATGCACAGGAACCCACTCACCCCCCATTCCTGTTTATTTTAAATTCCATTTTGATCTAATTTCACTCATCCCACATTTTCAGGGAACTCATACATGTAGAAATGGACATTTCACCTCTGCCTCCTCTCTGTAATTAATTACTCAGCAGTCTGTTGAAGGCGGTATCGGGAGACCCCACCACTTTTCAGCAGTTTGTGTTGTGCATAGGAACAACATTAATTTTCTCTGGGTAAAAAATGCTGTTATTTTAATCTCTCCCGGTGCAGTGCACCAAAATAGGCGGCCGGTGAAGGAGAGTGCTGAAATAAACAAATACGGAGCCATTTATAACCAAGAATGATGTCACTGAGCCAGTTTTCCCTGAAGGATTTTTAATGCCATGTGGGATGCAGACGGCCTCCTTCGGGCTTCTTCCTTCTCTGTTGATTCTAGTTCTGGCTCTGCTTATAGGACACATTTGGCAGCTGCTGTACACACATGTGAGCTCTGGAATGAAAATTTGGAGCAGTTGGAAAATAAGCTGGCACAAACTCTTGGCTAAGCCTTGTATACCTGTTTCTGGGCCAGCTAAAGAACAACCTGTGGGACTGTTTCCTAGCAAGGCTGCTGGTGGGCTACTTTGCTTTATTTTGTTTTAGCGGACCTATTATGTTATGAAAGAATTTGCCTTGCAGTAGTATATCAAAGAATGAGATCCTAGGGAACGCTAAAAAGGTTACACTCACTCCAGAAACATTCGCCTGCTTTACTATTGGTTAATTTATTTTTATGAAAACAGGGACTAATCCATACTGATTAGGGATGTACATGAATATTCGTAACACTCAAAATTCATATGAGTTCGTACGAATTCAGACATTTGAACTTGAATCGAATGTTGGCAGATTCAAAGTCTGACATTCAAACTTAAATTCAATGTTTTGAAGGATTCATATGAAGATTCGTATGGGATTCATGAACAGATTTGTATGGGGTTTGTATGCATATGAACATTCGTATTGAATTTGAATCCTACTACATTTGAAGGAGATCTGCTAGAATGAATACACATTTTCTTGCATTTGATTCAGCATTTGTGTACATCCCTAATGCTGAAACTAGGGCATCATGATTTCTAAATAATTGACGTGGCCCTATTATGATTGCTCAACTGTTAGTGAATTCCCCAGCCCTTTTTGCATTTCCCCTTATTCTAGAACTAATTCTGGAATAAGGACAGCAGTCCTCATACTAGTGAGGCTACGCTGTACCTCATCGTGCTTCGTCCATATTAGACAAAGTGTGGTCAAGGCTAAGGTGCCAAAAATTATATCCCAGTCTGGTATCATTGTATACCTCTTTAAAGACATCTGGTCCAGTACCATGGAAATGTATAGACAGGTCAGCAGTCTGGTATAAAATGGGCGAGCTATTTCAGGTGCAGCCAGAATTCTGGCAATCACAAACCTAGTCAGGTCAGAAACTCTGAAGGCCAGGAATTTCCATCCTAACCTTCTGAACCTTGTTGCTGAATAAGGCCCAGTGCAGAAAGAGCCTAAATACTATTATTTTAATGTTTAAGATGTTTTTAAAAGTATGTTGAATTTTTTTTAGTATATTAATGTATTTCATTGTTTTTAAATATATTGATTTGTAATTTGCTGCTTTAAAGTTTGTTACCCACCCTGAGATCTTCAGGTATAGGGTGGGATATAAACAAACCAACAAACAAATTGACTTTATGACATTTATGTCTTTAATTTCCATCATTTCCCCCTAGAAACAGTTAAATGTTAGTTAATTTGGATAAAACAATGTAAATAAACTTGAAATTGAGTGGGCTACATTCTAATGTTTCCTGTTATTTATATATTAATACGTAGAGTGGCTTAAAAACCATTTTGTCCTGCATTTCAGAACGTTCATCTTTCCTTCTTGTACTGGAAAGAATCCCCAATTCATAAAAAGCCCAGGACAAATGATTTTTTTTCTATACAGTCAAACATCCAACCTTTACCTTGTGATTATTTATGCAGGTATAGACAATGTGATGCCCTTCTGATGCCAATGGACTCCAATTTCCATAAGACCCTGGCACCCTGGCTAAATATCTGGGGGACAGGGCCCTTTCCAAAGTACATTACAGAAAATAATATATGCTAAAAGAGGTGATTCTAAAACTAACAAAATAAATGTGACATTGTGGCATGTTTATAATAAAGCTCTGTTACAATTTCTCCTTTTGCTTAAAGAACATTAATACAGAGATAAAGGCATTTATAGGGTGTTTTTCCACTGTCACTAGAAGTACCCATTAATGGGTACAAAAATGCCATTACGTACCCATTTATGGGTACTTAATGGGTACTTTTAATGACCGTGGGAAAACACCCATTGAGTACCTTTGTACTTTTAGTGCTTCCATCCAAAACCTTACATCCCACAGTAGGAATGTGCACAAATATTTCTAACATTCAAAATTTGCCCAAATTCACACATTTGAGCTTGCATTGAATGCTATGATATTCGTATGCTAACATTTGAATGAATACAAATGCTTCTGGACATTCGTACGCATAGTTTGGACATTTGTTAAGCTGGGGAAAGGTATCAGATACGTATCTATTCATATCAGATATGTGTCTAGTTGTATCAGATATGTATCTTTCATGTCAGATACATATCTATTTGTAACAGATACGTATCTGTTTGTATCAGATACATATGTTCGTATGGATATGTATGAATAGATTCGTATCGAAAAGAATTTTACCACATTCAAATGTGACCTATTAATACAAATATGGTTTTTCAAGCATTCAATTCATTTCAAATCAAATGCCAAAACAAACATTCATGCACATCCCACAGTGCTTCCGTTCATACTGGAAATGTTCTTCTCACTTCTGTAGCATATATAGTGTTTTCAAATGGACTTGTCCTTTTAGGATCTTTCCCCATATATTATTACCATAGTTGCTTGGATTGGGACCTTTGCATCATGTGTAGAACAGAGCATCTTCTTGATGCTCCCCTATGCAGGGAAAAGGTGAATTCACTTGTCATTGTTGTGTGACATTAATGAAGGGCAACTAATATTAAGGAACTCCAGAGATCCACCAGTGTACATGGATGGTTGAGGTTGCCTTTTTTCCACCACGAAACTGGGGCCCTGTCCAGATAGGAGGAATACAGCACTACTATGGTGGGGTTGCCACAAGCATCTGTGGCAACTCCATTGCAGCCCTGCTTCTCTCCACTAAAATGTGCAAAGAACTGTTGCTGGAAAGCTGAGTGTAATGCATGGGGGTAGGGCACACTTCTGGGTATTTGGCGCTAGCTGAATATGCATCACAAAAGTAGGCACAGAAAGCACAACGGGGAAGAATTACCCCACAGTATTACCTCTTTGTGGGATATCTGGTCACAGTCTGGAGGTAGCCCAAGTTCATCAGAGAGTAATGATGTGATTTTATGTACATCCTTAAGTGATAAGAGCATTTATATGTAGAGGCATTGACATACTGTACCCATTCAGCACTTAAACCCAGTTTCTTCTTCATTCATGCCTCCAATCAGGACAGGCTAACAAATGTATAACCTTCTATCTTCAAGGAGGTCAATGCTCATTTGTGTATGTACATAATTATGGCCTTTCACCTACAGTTACCACTACCTATTCTTACGTTATCTTCTTATTCTCTTGCAAAACACTAGAACCAGGGGACAATCTATAAAGCTGATGGGGAGGAGAGTCAGGACAGACAAGAGCAAGTATTTTTTCACCTAGAAGGTGCGGAATTTACTGCCAAAAATGGGTGTAACAGCAACCAGTCTGAATGGCTTATAAGAAAGGGTTAAATAAATTCATGGAGGACAGGGGGACTGATGGCTATTAGAACAGATGCTTAGATACTGCCTCCAAGTTTGGGAGACAGACAGGATGCCCCTCAAGTCCATTTGCAGGGCATTGACAGTGAATGAAGCTTTCACCTTTGTCTGCTGTCTGAAGCCCAAAAGCAATTGGAGGACCACTATGTGAAAAGGACACTAGACTAGATGGGCTGTGACCCAATCAAGCAGGGATCACCTTATGTGCTTATGCTCTTATTCTCTCTCTCACACACACTCCACACACATAGCATTTGCTTTCAGTTGCCTTGCCTTCTCTCCTACCATTCCTAAGGGACACCAGCCACTGATTACATGCATTGCGTCCTATCCACCGTGAAATAACTTCTGCTTTTCTAAATTGAACTGTTAGCTGAAAAGTTGCTAAAGAGAAAAAGAATGAATAATTTGTGGGAAAATTAATTTGCAGAGAACTTAAAAACATGGTTGGCCTAACAGTAAAGCAATACCTAACCTTGTGTGGTGGCCAAATAAACTTATGTAAGATATGATGCCACTTGCAATCTCCTGCCACATCCATTATCAAGCCCCCCCTCCTAAACAACATGGAAGTTTTCAGATCCAACGTGTCCCTAGAACAAAATGTGCAATCAAGGAAATAGATGGCAGGCATCCAGCTTCAAGACTGAGTGCATGCCACAGGCTATGCTCTGAAGAAACCCGCTGAAGTTTCACGCAAAGAAGAACCTCAGAGGAGCGTGCAGAACCTGTGGAACTCCAGAGTCAAGTCTGTATTTCTTGAATATAAGCAACATTCTTATTTATTCAACCACTTTCCCCACAGCATTCCTGATCACTTCATTTAGCAGCATATTTAATGACAGAATTTCAATGAGAGGCTAATTAATCCCAGAAGTGTTTCTTATAACTTCATAATAACAGTACTTTGTTTTCTTGAGTGGCTTGTGCTCAGGCAGCAGAAGACATCCTGGGGTCTTCTGCTGGAAGTCTTCAGCAGCAGTGTCCCTCTCATGGTGGTAAGTCAGGAGCCAGGTTAGCAGCCAGATGGATTTTGCTTCACACAAAAACAGAGGGTCTTTTTCTCTCCTCACTCTCTCTCTCTTCTCTCTCTTTCTTCACCCTGCCAATGGAACTTTAATGTTATAGCTATACTGCATGAGAAACCAGAATGGTGTATAGGGATTCTTTCAGCCTTCAGTCAATTAGGGCAGTTCTCTGTCCTATCATACTGCACAGAGTTGTCCAAACAAACATCTCTTGATGACTGAGAACAAGAGACTGGGTTGCCCTTCAATAGCCAGGCCTTGGACAACTAAATGAGTAACCACATAGGAGGACACAAGGCTACTCTCACGAAGGCCCCTAGTGAACAATTAGTGAACCTCTGTTACAGCCTCCAAGCGTGCCCACCCTCACCAGAAGTTCACTAATTGTTGATTAGCTGTGGAGCACAAAATTGTTCTTCACACGTTAACCAAAGTTTACCAGACATTTGCCTTAAGTATCTGGGCAGTGACCATCCGCTCTTCTTCCAGTGCTCCAGGGTTGTTTAAGGTGCCATGCAATTCAACAAAATCCAATTTGAATAGAATACATTTGAATCTATTCATTCGAATGTTAGATTTGATCTGGAGACACAAATGTTGACAACATTCATATTTGAAGATATGGATGTTGACAACATTCGTATGTGTCATATGTATCTGTACACACAAATGCGTACAGATACATATGAGATGCATACAGATACGTATGTGTACATACATATCTGTACATTCGTATCTATACATACATATCTGTACATTTGAATGTTTTGAATCATTCGAACAAATGTTTTGGGACATTTGAAATTTGTTCAAATGTTTAAATTCCAACGTGTAGACATTCTATTCCAGTTCGAATGTCCACATTCTATTGAATTTGATCGAATTTCGAATGTCTATGCACATCCCTGTCAGATTTATACCAGTACCTTTTTACAACAGTATGAACATGTTTTCTTCTATAATGTCACATTAGAATATGCTCTCTAAGCTAGGGAGGAGCCATGGTTGTTTCCTGATTCTTCTGCAACAGCTGAAGCTTGGGTTTTGTAAGAGAGTTATGAGTCAGTGGGGAAGTCAGATAACTTTCCCAAGTCTTTGTTTGTTTCCTTATTCAGAGGCTAGTGGGAAAGGGAAATGCTGAGCAGCAGCCTTGCAGGTCAGTTAACACAAAGATAATGTTCACCAGCAGCAGCTACCTATTCCAGATGGAAAAGAAAGGATTTGGCAGGTGGGAGTGAAGGCTGATATCTTCATACCTGGTTTGGTGGTTACTTAATGAAAATATTAAAGCTGTAATGTTTTACAGGGGACAGGGATTCTTTGTTGTTTGTTTGTTTGTCTTTTTGAAGAGAATAAAAATTTTACAGCACTTTTCTGTTTTCAGAAAAAACAGTCTCTTCATATTTCCCAGGCTCCAGAATTGTCCAGGATGTGACTTACCCAGTTATACCACATTTCACAGCATGAAGGCAGGAGCCCAGAAGATGTCAATGCTTCAATAAAAAGGGAGGGAGGGGTGAGAGTCTTGGGCTTTGCTGTTCCGGTTTTCAGCATGATTTATGACTTCTTATGATATAGCAAGCCCCTTTCAACATTAATACAATCTTAGAATGCCCATAAATCATACAACTCATCGTCAAATACAGAAACAGAAATATTCCATCACTGTTTTTTTCTTCTATTGTTTTCTCTTTAATTATCTTGTATTACTGCTCTAGTTTAAAAGTGTAGAGTCTTCATAATGCTGGTCAAATTCCAAATTAAAATTAAATCCAAACTCTCCAGTGACTAATTAAAAACATAATTAAATGCAGTGTTCATTTTCCTGCTCTTGCACCCTGTCCAAAACATATATTTAATAATGATCCACATGTAGGTAGGTAGGTAGGTAGGTAGGGATGGACAGACGGATGGATGGACGGACGGATGGACAGACAGACACAAATATACTTATTTGGAATTGGTCAATCCAATAGATTAGCTTTCCACCCAAGATGTTAATTATGGCAAGTGAAATAAAAATAAAAATGCCAATACGAAGCCAAATGACGTTGAGTCCTCTCATTCTTACCACATCTTGGTGAGTGGTGAAGACTAAAGTACCTGGGTCTCACCACATTTGGTGGCAAAACAGTGGGTTGCCAACACAACAAAGTAAGAGGAGAGTTGAGAAATAGCCTCCAACATTCACTGAAGGCACAAAAGAATCTAAAGGTAGCAAAATCAGGGCTTTTTTGGACTTAACACACAGGGATGCTCGGGGACATTCCAGGTTGCTCTGTCTTCAACCTGCTCCACAAGGTACCTGACTTTCCCCAATCACTTACCTGAAGCATCCAGCCAAGGAGCATTCACACCTCTGTTGGACAGGGAGGTCAACAGAGTACACTGGCAGCTCTGCTTGACCTCCTAACTTGACTGAGACTGTGCAGAGCATCAGCGTCATCATGATGATAGCACTCACACATCCAATTGCAGAGGGTGCCGCACTCAAGAGGACCAGACCAGCAAATGAATGGAGGTACGCATTCAATCGTGTGGGTGTATGTGTGGGAAGCCTAACATTGCCTCGCACTCCCAGGTGCAAAAGCTAGTCAACATTAGTTCATTGCACTCCTTTCCTGCCCAGTGGATGGGAAGGGATGTGCGAAATTGCCCACTGTCTGAGCATGGGTGCCAACATCCAGAGAAACATTATTGTTATGATGGCCTGCAGGGGGGTGACCCCCTTTCTGATATTTGTGCACCAGAAAAACAAAACCATGTGGAGCATGGGGCAGATAGGTCATTTGCGACACATCTGCACATGTTCATAGCAGCCAAGTGAGTGCTCTCAGAATTGTTCTTCCTTCCTGGTGGGAAGGAAGGATGCCTCCAAGTGCCCTTACCAGCCCTTGGAGGAGCACTGTGTCACACACACATGCAAACACAGCATACTCTTCACACAGAGAGGGAGGGAGGGACGGAGGGAGAAGGGTTGGCAGCTATTTGATATTATCCAAATGTGTTGGTTTTGTTAATCTGCTTGAGAGGCTTTCTATCTTACTAGCCCACACTAGAAATGTCACAGAAATTTGATTTTCAAACTGTAGATATTAAGTAGCTACCTAATAGGTTTCACCTTGGTAGACCACATACATATTCTCAGTAGGCTCCATGGTAAATAGAAGAAGGATTTCTGAAATCTGAGATGTTTTTAGTGTGCTTATGATTGCTCTGAACAGTGGAAAATCCAGGCAAACACTTTCCAGCAAACCGTTCCTAATGGACAAACCTGGATAAGTACTTAAGCGCTGGTTCAAAAATTACATCTGCACATTTGGTTGTAAAATATTTATGTTTTATTATTGGGGCATTCCCATTTTGCAATCTGTATCGCTCTGTACTGTTCATAGATGAAAGATTTAGTTCCACGGTAGTGCTTCTTTTGCAGTAACAGAACTTCATAAGGCTATAAAAGCAAATGTTGATAGCCTGGATCCAGAGCAAGTTAGGCTGCTATTCTAACCTCAGATCTACTTGGCTGAAGGAGATAAGGCTATTATAGACCTCATGCTGGAGATATATCATAGTCAGGAGTCAATAAATGTTAAATGTCCCATGGATCTAGCACTTATGGATCTGAAGCTACAAGCTGGATGAAGTTGGATGTGTGGAGCAGGCTTGGAGATATTCTCCATCCAGTCAGCTCATGGCTCTCTGGGGGTAGCACCAGCAAATTTTCATGTAGCAGATGAATATCTGACACAATTATTTAATGTGATTCTTTTTATGGCAGCTGCAACACTGACGCAAGGAAAGCTTGAACTCAATGGGCAATTTTCACATAGGAAGGGAAGTTGTGCTACCTAAGTTCCATGGTGGGCTCACTAAAATCAGTGGACTGTATGTTCGTTATGATAAGCATTTCAAATTGTATTGAAAGCTAATCAGGTCAAGTATTGGTCCGGTTTCACTCTAAGCACGCTTAACAGTCATGGAACTTGAAATGATCATTTAATCCAATTCTACACTTTACATCGGTACATAAACAAGGGGAAAATGATCAAATATTTTTACTAGGGATGTGCAGGAATATTCAAAACCCAATTCAAAAACCCAATTCAAATCCGATGAATGTTGACATTCAAATTCGAATTGGATTTCTTAACATTCAAATTTAGACATTCAAGCGGATTTTGGATGTTCCGAAACATTCGTTTGAATGATTTGAAATATTCAAATGTACAGATACGTACCTGTACGCATTTGTGCCCATAATATGGGATGAAAACAGGATTCATGTGGGATAAAAAAGGATGCATACGAAATGCATAAAGATACATATAACACATATGAATGGTGTCAACATTCACATCTTTAAATTTGAATCTAACATTCGAATGAACAGATTCAAATATTACAGATTCAAATAGGTTTTTTTAACATTCGGATTTTAAACATTCAAATCGAATAAAATGTTTTGACAATCGATTTGACTCCAATTCAAATGCAAATGCAAATGCAAAAAATCATTTGTGCACATCCCTAATTTTTACCACTGCATTTTGTTAGTCGATGTGAATCTCTACAATACTGCAATTTGGTACTCCTAGCAGATAGTATATTTTTAGGGTGCACATATACGCAACCACATGTGCACACACCGGATTTCTTCAGGGGAAGGCAGCAGCAGCACAGAGGCACATAACATACGAATACCCAGGCCTGATTCTCCTGGGGCCCAATGTGGAAGTAGACCTACTTAAATTGACACAGGAGTTTTGCAATTAAGCTATATCCAGAGGCCAATTCACACTTGGCCTCTTAGTTCGCAATAGGTTAACATCTGGCCAGGTGTATCTGCACTTGCAGGAGGCATTTACAGCCTACAAACACCCCCTGCCTGCCCAGATATTCACCTATTACAAACTAGCTATGGTGCACGAAATAGTGTACCACAAGCAAACTAACCCTAACTAATTGTAACCACAGCCTTACCTGTAGTGTCCACACAGTGACTATTTGTTCCATTTTTGGTGTGAGGGTCCACCTGAAGTACCACACAAACACACTGGCACCTCAAATGACTCCTGATGTGATTGTGTGTTTGCAGCGCATCCACATCACAATAGCAATGGCACCATGATCAAAATGGTGGCATGCTGTGAGTGATCGGATGTGCAACTGGATAGAGGTAAGCGTCTGGGCACATGAGGCTTAGGCTATTAGGCTACTGTGAACTAGCATCCCTTAGTGCAAATGCTAGTATGTGTTAATCTATTCTGCCCTCTTCCTGTCCAGTGGACAGGAAGACAAATGCATAAACACCCCAGATGTCACTTACTAATTCTGCTATATTTGGATACTCCTGAATAAGTTGGGCTATAATCAGACACAGCAAAAAAAAAAAAGTGACTCTGAGGCACCCCAGAAAAGGCTTCAAGGTAGGATTGTTTACACACAGGTCTGCCTCTCCACCTTCTCTTGAACATTCCATGGTAGAAAAGGTGGATTAGAGAAAGCTTGTTGGGAACATGGCCACACACTGTCTCTCTGAAGCGCCTCTGAGGTGCCCCTTTTGTTATGTCTGAATACAGACTCAGTGACACCTCCGACCTATTCACACTTAGGCCTCCAGTATGCAACTAGGACAGCTCTGGTACACATTTTCAGGAGGCCATTTCTGCCCAGAAGCAACCTGGCCTGTACCAGAGCTATCCTAATTGCTGTCCTAAGAATGCTTCCCTCACCGGCCAGTGCGAATGGTCATCCTGTCCCCTGCATGTACCAGCCTTAGAGCACTCCAGCCTTCTGGCTGTAGTGCAAAAAGGCCCCTGGATGCAGCCTTAGTTTAGTCCACCCTTTGCCTTCCGTAACTTGAGATACTGAGTGGGAGATTTCTTTCTATGTGTTTGAAAAGCATCACGTGTTTTAGAACCTTGGCTTCTACAGTGCTTCATATTCTTTGTGCTGAGACAGAGCTGTGCTCTTTGAAAGGGAAGAAAAATCTGCTCCACTTAAATTTAACAATAGTTGGATATTAGAACTTCTGACAACAGGAATTGGCTCACAAGATTTCCCCCAAAGAAAAGTGATTTAATCCTGTGGCACTGCTTGCCTATAGCTTGGTCAGTCCAGCTGCAGTGGGAAGCTACACAGGCGTCACCACAATTCATTTCATGCAGCATTACAAAGCAAAGTTGAATAAAAATCACTGTTTCAAACATCTGCATTTTTAGGGAGGTTGGACAAGGATCTGAGGTTTGGTAGCTTAGGCCTGGTTCCAATGAGAACTTTGTGTGACTGTGACCTGAACTAGAGAGAAAACAGAGCTGAGTGCCGGGCATACATCTGGGGTTGTCTTCTTTCAAGCTGTCTAAAGCTTTCTGGTTGTTCCTCGGGGATTTTCTTCTTCTTTTTCAATGGCAAAAATAGCAAGGGATAGCTGTTGCTTCTACAAATGCTAAACTTTTGAGTTATATGTGCATGTTTCCCAGGTTGTCTTATTAATGAATAGTAATTCATATATCACAATCAGCAGCAAACAGAAGGAAACTCAAAACCACATGAGGACATTAGGAGAATATTCCACATTGCAGCAATATAGGTGCGTTGGATTGTTGTTGCTGTTGTTCCTTAAACTAACTAGGACCCTTTCTGCACTGGTACTTATTTTAGGATTATATCACAGAATAAGGACCTGCCATCCACATGCAAGTGCAGATTGTGCCATGCCTCGTCTGGGACCTACTGTAGTTTGCACCAGCACGTGGACAAGAAAGTCCTAATTCTGGGATATATTCCAAAATAAGGACCAGTGTAGAAGGGGTCTAGCATGATTCTGTTCAAATGGTATTAGTGCCATGTTCACACTTATACCAGAACACATGTAGCAGAAGAAATGCTCCCATCAGATTTGTAATTACCTGATGGCATGAATGGTATAAATCAGTGGTTCTCAACCTTCCTAATGCCGTGACCCCTTAATGGAGTTCCTCATGTTGTGAAAACCCCCAACCATGGGGGCGGAGCAGCTGGGAGGTGGGAGGGAAGGGCGGCGGGAGACTTGTCGCGACCCCTCTGAAAGGGTAGTTCGACCCCCAAAGGGGTCCCGACCCCCAGGTTGAGAACCACTGGTATAAATAGTCAAATGGGAAATATGTGATAAAACAACATCAACCATTGAAGAAGGGAGAAGGAGAAGGGAGAAAAGGAGAAGAGGGGAGAAAGGAGTAGGAGAAGGAGTAGGGAGAAAACGAGAGGAGAAGAAGAAGAAGAAGAAGACTTGGCTTTTCTACCCTGTTTTTCTCACCCATTTAAGTGGACTTAAAGCAGCTGACAAAGATTTATATTCTTCTCCCCACAACAGACACCCTGTGAGGTAGGTAGGGCTGTGAGCGCTCAGAAGAGAGCTGTGACTAGCCCAAGGTCACCCAGCTGGCTTCATGGGAGAGGGCGGAATAGAACCCACTATTCCCAGGTAAGAGTCCAGCTCCCTAACCACTAGACCAAACTGGAGAAGGGAGAAAGGAGGAGGAGGATTATTCAGTTTCTCTCCCTCATTTTCCTCAGTGCTAGGACTGATCAAAACCTATTCCGAAAAATCTGAATGTCCTCAAGTAGAAGACTTTCCAGGCGGCCATGAATATGTAGGTGTGAAATCTGGCACCTCCCATGGTGTACGTTCACAGATATACATTTTTCTAAAGACTAGCAGCAATGAATGGGAGATGATGTCATTAATCAAGGCACTTTATTTCAGTAATTTGTTTTCCCAAGGAGGGACTCGTATTGTTTACTGACTGCTTGGCTGGCAGTAGTTAGGGAAGATAATGAGCAAGAAAGAAGTCAGGAGAAGTGTCATGTTATTTGTAATGTTAGGTTTCTATTCCAATGTGGTTAATCTGCTGAGAAATGTTAATGCATCAGCAGCTTTTTACGATGCAAAACGTGTTTCCCATATTATTAACAAAACTTGGAAAGGGGTTCTGTTTGCCTATAACTTGAAAACTATAAAAAACAAGGATTAGCTCAGTGGACAAAAAACAGCTTTGTGCAAGATTAAAGTTCTTGTTTACACATACAACACAAAAGGGGATGTGAACGCTGACGCCTGCTTCTGTATGTAGACAGCTTGAGAAAGAGAGTGGTACTCTTTCCGCACTTACCTTTAGTCAAGAACAAGGGCCCGCATAGTAGTATCTTTATTAACTTTGAATACAAAGAAAACAATAACACAAAATAAGTTTCACATGATACAATTCACATGCCAAATCCCCTCTCCATCCTCATCCCAGACAATTTCCATCCTAAAATCTTTGTTAGTAAAGCCTCTGTATTTGCTGAATCCCATATTTCAATATCTCTGGGACAAGGGTGCCTCCAGATTAGTGGAATAAACCCGCAGTTAAAGGTAAAAGTGCAGTATACTTACTATGCAGCAACAACCGGGCATCCCTACTGGAAAGGCAGCTCTGTAGCTTCACTGTTGGAGCTGTGAGAGCTGAGTCTATGCACGCTGTCATGTGGGTTGAGGCAGCCAATCAAATTTGAGCTGCCCTTCCTGCTCTTGCTGTTCTGCCTGGACTGAAGGGAAACTTCGGATTTTGTTTATACTGCACAGCAAGTGTCCTTTATCCAGCATTAAGGTAAGTCCACAGTCTCAAATGGATAATACAACACCACGACAATCCACCAATCACTGTGTGTGTCACCTCAATTGGGACTGCACATTCCTCTGCGCAGTATAAACATTTCTGGACACAGCCTGAGTGGCTTGCATTATCTGTCAGTTTCTTCTGTTATCTGCTACTCTCTGCTGGGAGGTTTCTCGCAAATATGTAAGACGTCTTTCCCTAAAAATATCAATTTTATATATCTCAATAATGTTGTCATACCATGTAAAGGCGGGGAAAAATCTCAAATCTCAAATACTTATTTCCCCACGTTTCTATTTCACTTTCCTGGTGGTCAGTGGGTCACCGCTATTTATCCCACCGCTGCCACCAAATGTAAAGGCCTCCACTCAGTCAGGTAGTGATTTGTATATATCCTGACTTGGTAGTGTAGTAGCGTGTATTTTAGTTTTTATATTAAGACTCTGTTGATTCCCTTCCAAGAGACACACCTTTCATTTCCCTTTCTCTGCTATTAAGTTTGATAATAATGTTGCCTCCCTCTTGGTGCTGCAGCAGACAGCCCTTCCCCCACTCTGCCTCCTCGCTAGCAGTGGGTTAAAGATACAATATCTGTTTAGAACTCCAGCCTAACTTGGCTCACTTTGAAAACAGAGTACTCAGTTGAAGCTTCTTTAAAATAACCAGAAAACAAGTTTATTGTTTACAATTCAAGTTTCTTCTTAAAGCTGCACTTTGTTACTTTAAATATCAAACAGTTAGGTCTTTAGCTTCCTCACTAAGCCTAAAGACTCCAATCCTTTTCAGATTAATGCCAACAGCATAAATAACTTATAATCATTTCAACTCTTTTACTTTCTAAACACTGTAATTCACTATTAACTCAGGACTCTATTCCCCACCTTCCCTCAGGACAGCTTAGAGCCCGTTTCTCCCCTAGTTAAACACCCTCCAGGTTTAATGACCAAAGGCAGAGAACCCAAATTGTTCCCTCAGGCTCCCTTAAATATGGGCCTGGCTGGCTAGCTTTGCCCTGATTGGCTGAGCTCCTCCGGGATTCTATTTCACCCCTCCTCCTGGAGAGCTCGACTAGCCCCTCCCTTAGGCTACTTACCCTTTCAAATAATACACTTTGGTGACACTTAACAGTGTAGACAACCCGTTCTCGCCACACTTTGTATTTAAACCAAAATAACTTAATTTTGGGGTTGAGGGGTCCTAGCGGTCATCACATACCATCTTCCAACAGTCCATTTAGTTTTATCTTTCCACATGGACACAATCACTCACATAAGTCAATTTATTAAATATCTATCTGGCAATAAATTCTCTAGCTCTTTATATATGTCAGATGCACAATCCTGGGTAAGCACCAATATTTATATGAAACATTTTATTTTCTTGCATTACAATCCTATTCTAAAATCTTATCACTTTGAGGCACAGTCACCACACGTGTATGTAATTGCCTCTGCTCCCACATAAATGTGTCTACTAGTGTACCAAAGGGCCTGATCCAGAACACTGGAGGCTTGCAAAAGGCATGCAGAAGCCCATGTTCAGGAATGCCAGGGGATGCATTTCAGTTGCAAGCCATCATATGGTGCTGAAATGCATCCTCCAGGAACTCTGAGCCTAGGAACCTTTGTTCCTACCCCTCAAAGGCACCCAAGCCCAGCCTCAAAGCCCATACATGCTTCAAGGCTCGCTGTGGAATGGAGTAGTCAGAAGCACCAGCACCATTGTGCAGATGCTGCTGATCTAGCCCACACCTTTCCAGGGCTGGAATCAATGGGCATGGCTGTTCCAGAACCAATGATTCTGATCATGGGGCTTTCTGTTCAGAAAGGGCCTAAGGCTGTATTCACACACAGCAAAAGAAAAAAAGAAAAAAAAAGCATAAGTACATAAAAGGAGCCCTCTTGGATCCAACCACAGCCCATCTAGTCCAGCATCCTGTCCTACATAGTGGCCCACCAATTGCTCCTGGGCATCTCAAGCAGAAAACAAGGGCAAAACCTTTACTCTTTCTCATATCCCAGCAAATGGCCTTTAGAGGCATCCTGCTCTTCTCTTCAGTCTGGAGGATGTACCTAGACATACTTTCTAGTAGCCGTTGATCCACCTGTCATAAATGAATCTGTCTAACCCTTCTTTAAAGCCATCTAGGCTAGTTGCTGTTACCACCTCTTTTGTCAGCAAATTCCATAGACCGATGACTCTGGGTGAAAAATACTTCCCCTTGTCTGATCTGACTCTCCTACCCATCAGTTTCATAGAGTGCTCCCTGGTTCTAGTTTTGTGCGATAGAGAAAATAAGTTCTCTGTAGCATCTTTTCTTTGCCATGCATGACTTTATGCACTTCAATCAGGTCCCCTCTTAAACACCGTCTTTCAAGGTTGAAGAGGCCTAGACATTACAGTCTGATTTTGTAAGGGAGGTGTTCCAGCCCCTTAATCACACCTATATGAGACAGGATGTCCTATTCATAAATTGAACTGAGGTTGTACCAGTTCTGTTCACACCTAGATCATTATAGGTCATCCTCAAGCTGTCCTCGCTTTGGGCTTTCTCTGTGATCGACCTGAGCCTCCTCCTTAAAACTCTTGGCTCTCCATGCCTTTTCCTGTGTCAAATCTATCTCCTTTCTTATTGGATGCAGTTGTGTCACTCAAGGGAGGTGAGGGTGTGTTTGCAGTTCTTTTTAAAGCCTGTTTCCCCCTCCATGCCCCCCCTCTTTTTATGTGCTTTTCTTCTTTGTGCGATTAATTTTAAATAATAATAATAAATTTGCAGAAAAACACTAACTAAAGGAATCATACACATAAACTGCGAGGGGGAAGTGCCTCACAAACTCCGTGTGTGCTGCCCTCCCCTAGACATTGGCCAAAAGGAAAGACTGGACTCCACCCACCACAGCATGGTTCAGCCTCCTTTAGCCCATCCGCCCGCTCACATTGAGGAAGAGAAGATGGCCTGGGATGCCAGGACCAATTGAGTCCTCTGGAAAAGAGGACTCTGGTTGAAATGATCTGACAGGGATAAGTCAGCTTGGAAAATGAATTTAATAAAAATAATGTGAGTAACATGACCAGAAGATGACCTGAAGTCATCATAAACTAAAGGTGTGACCAGGGCCTATGATATGAATGAAAGAGACCTAGAAATGGACAGTTTTTCAGTCCACCAGTAAGTGTGGAAGGGCCCTTAGGGTGCATTCCCACACACACTTGGTCCAGTACTGAAACCGGGCTCAGCATGGGGTGTCCCCGTGCATTTTTGATTTGGTCCGGTTTCCACAGACCAAATCCCCACAAACCATGCCAGACCAGGACCAAATTTGGTACCTCCCAAAAAAAGTCTGAGCACGGTTTGGGGTCCCAGCATGCATTGGTTAGCAAGCTGAGACTGTGCATGGGGATGGTACTGGGGTATGTGGGGAGGTGATTGGCACTCATGTCATTTGGAGGTGGGGTGTGATTGCCGTTCCTGCCCTGTGCATTGGAGATCCCAGCCGCTGACAATTTTTGGGAGTGCAAAAATCCTGATCGCCAAAACAAGCAGGATAATGGTTTGATTTTTCTACATTTTCTAAGGAAAATATTCCACCCCCATTTCCTGATGGCAAAGGCAGGCAGGATAATGGCTTGATTTTTGTTCCAATTCCAAAATTTTTCAACCCCCGTTTCCTGATCAAGGTGATCATGATAAAGGCTTGATTTTCTCCCTTTTAAATGTGGCAGGCATTCTTGCGGTTCCCAGTGGAGTGGAGGTGTACAAAACTGCTCAAGCGGCTGTCACTAAACCTCATCGTGGCTTTCGGTTTTTTAAAATTATTTATGAATTTATTATTATTATTATTAAGCTTTATTTTAATTTCCCCCCCCCCCCCGCCTCCCAGCCTGGTCCTGGCGTTCTGTGCCACTAAGGGAGGGGGGATGAGGCATTTGCAGCTGATGGGACAGGGATGGGCTGACGTCAATCTGGCTTCCAATGAGGAGAGAGGAGGCAGAGAGGAGGAGGCGCTGCTCCCCCATGCCAGGGTTTGGCGTGGTTTGCATGGGGACGGCTGCATCTGCGCCCTACCCGCACCCAGCCCATGTCACTGGGAGTGGCATGAGGATGGGCTGGGACTGATCTCAGTGGGAGTGTCCATGGGGATGCAGCTTTAGATTACTAATATATGAAACATGTTACAGGAAGATAACCCACTAATTATCATGTCAATGATGCTGGGAAAGAGTGAGCAAGTCTGCCATTGTCAGAGAACAGTACCTCTGGAGTAAACTCTCAATTAGTGAAATCTTCTGAGATTTTCCTTGAAGTGTAGTTACGTTTTAACAAGAATGCAAAAGCAAAAGGAAACCTGGTATTATAGAAAACTGTTATACGGTGCATGAGATGGATGTGCTGAGTTAAAGTAAAGAAAGCATCACCAGCTTGAGCAAAATGTCCAGTTAAATTTTTCTAGGAAACGATGATCTGGCAAAAAGCTTTTATAGTGAGCACAAATAGCAAGGACAGTGTCAAACTATTTTTAACACTAGCACACTATTCCTATGAGGATAATAATGTGCAGCAAAATGTGAATGTATCAGTAACTCTGGAACTGTATAAATAAATGTGTTTCCCATAATAGCAGTGGACTCAGGATTTTCCTAAATTAGGATTTGCTTCAGAATCATGCTTAACATTAGGAAAGGAATGTAGTTGAACCATTTACTAGTGGACCTCTGGGTAGACGCCAGTTAAAGGCCCCTGCATTGTAAATGTTGCTCTTACTTTTAAGTTATTCTGGAATAACTTTTAAGTTATTCTGGATGTCTAAGGGGCATAGATCACTCCTTTAAAGATAAAAACATGTCAGAAAGGAAGGTGGACTTCCCTGTCAGGATTTGTAGCAGTTTCTCATTGCTCAGCATCTGCTTTAGGTGTTGAAGAGGGCACCTGATTGAAGTATAAAAAGTTATGCATGGCATAGAAAAAGTGGACAAAGAAAAACAATTATCTATCACGCAACACTAGAACTGGGGGGGGGGGGGTCTATGAAGCTGATGGACATGAGAGTCAGATCAGACAAGGGAAAGTATTTCTTCACCCAGAGGGTCATCAGTCTATGGAATTTGCTGCCAGAAGAAGTGGTAACAGCAACCAGCCTAGATGGCTTTAAGAAACTCCATGGATGGCAGGTGTATCAATGGCTACTTGAATGGATGCCTAGGTACATCTTCCAGGCTGGGGTGCAGGCAGGATACCTTGAAGGCCATTTGGTGGGATTCAAGAGCAGATGTAGGTTTTGCTCTTTTCTTCTGCTTGAGATGCCCCTAAGTAATTGGTGGGCCACTGTGTGGAACAGAATGCTGGACTAGGGATGTGTACAAACATGTTCTAAATTTGTTCTAAATTTGATAGAATGTGTGTTGTACATATCTGGCTTACATGCCCTAAAACGGCTAGGGAGGAAGATCTGCAGCAGCAAGGGGTGCTGCTCTTACACTGGATGTTGCGATAGAAACACCAGGCTGCTCTACCAGCAAGAACCCTGGTAAGCCAGTAATGGTGGACCTGATAGTATGAAAAACAGGGAGGAGCCAGAGTAAAGATGGAAAGAGAGCCCTCCAGTTTATTCTCACAGGGCTTTTTATACAGCAATTCCAAGGGGTGTGGGGGAAATGACATCAAAGCAACATCAGGGGAGGTGATTGGAGGAAAAGCTGTCTTCTGGGTCAGAGGTCCTTCTGATGTCACATCCTGTGGCCAGAGGTGGGGAAAATCCTCAAACAGGAAAAGAGTTGTCCCTTTAAAGCGATGTGCTTTGCAGACACCATAATGCCCAAAGTTCTCTGCATGAAGTGGAAAGAATTCAGCTCCCTGGTGGTGCTGAGTGTTTACTACAAGCTTATGGGACAGAAAAATAGCTGCTCCTTTTACTCTGAGGCTTGAGAAATGGAAGGCTGAAGAAAAGCAAGCCTGGGGAAAAGTTGTGCAGCTTTTGTGCTTACTACAAATGTGGACATTCAAATTTAATCATTCAAACAAATTTTGAATGTTCCAAATCATCTGTTGGAATGATCTGAAACATTCAAATGTACAGATACGTGTGCATTACATATGTATCTGTATGAATCTCATATGTATCTGTACACATTTGTGCTGATAGTACAGAATGAAAACAGGATGCATACGGGATAAAATGGGATGCATATGAAATGCATACAGATACGTACAACACATACAAATGTTGTTGACATTCGTATCTTCAAATACAAATGTTGTCTACATTCATATCTTCAGAATCGAGTCTAACTTTTGAATGATAGATTTGAATGTATTCAATTCAATTTGGATTTTGTTGCATTTGGATTCCAAACATTTGAATCAAATAAAATGTTTGTATATTCAATTCAAATGCAAACAAAAAAACCCACAAAAACCATTAGTGCACATCCTTATGCTGGACTAGATGGGCTATGGACTGATCCAGCACGGTTCTTCTTATGTTCTTAAATGGAGCAGCTGCTAACCCTGTGGCCTTTTCTACACCTACTTGTGTTAGATCTGGACCAGTGGATCTGGATTAACCAGCACTGGCAGTGTTCATCCAACCCACCTCTCCCTGTGACCGTGAAACTTGCATGAGATTCAAGTTACTCCTCTGCACGTCTAAGCCTTGGAGCCTAGGGGATGGTAGTTTTTGGCAGCACACTGTGGCAGCACTGAAAGCCATTGGGTTAAGGATTAATGCAAAAAAGAACCACTCAAAGGCATCTTAGAAGAGTAGCATGTCACCCTCATGTTCTTATTCCATCTCATATCCACCTTTTCTAGCCTAGAATGTTCATGAGAAGCAGGGAGGGTAGATTGCAAATCTCTAAGTTGTCTCGGAACCACCTCAGAGCTGTGTTTTTTTTCTTTTTCCTTTTTTACTTCGTGTGAATGCATGAAGCCCTTCAAAGAGAAGTCTGTGCTCCCTCTGTGCTGCTTTCATTTGGGGTCGGGGTGAGGAGTGCTGCATAGAAGGAAACTATACTGTCTGCTTTTAGGGTGTACCAGAAAATGAAGGATATTTGAAGATCAGTAATCTAAAAGTGAATCCTTCAGGTAAGGAAGTACAAATTTTATTGCATTCATTTTGTGCCATGCTGGAATAAATCCTTGAATGAAGGCCTGCTGTCTGCACACATGCGAACTAACTCATGCATCTAATCATACTTATTTCCTTATTAGATGAAGAATGGGCTGGGCTAAGCTGTCCGAAATGTAGACTATGTTATTGAGATCTACAAATGGACCAGGACCAGTATACCAGACCATAGGGGCATGCTGAGAGCAGGTTCCCATGGTCTGATATCCCAAAGTGACCCATTTTGGCAGAGATTTAGGAGGTACAGCCAGAAAAGGGCCCAGCCCCAAAACCACCAGTCTGGAAACCTTGGAGGTGAAGAACAGAAGTCCCCCACTGCCTTGCTGCTCCCTCTGAGGGCTCTTTGGAGGAAGCAGCTGGACTTAGAGTAGTGATGTGCATAGATATTCAGAACATTCTAAATTCAATCAATTCTAATTTGAATGTCTCTAAATTCGAATTTAACATTCAAACGCATTTTCACATCTTTCAAATCTTTTGTACAATCTATTTGGACATTTGTTTCCGGGGTGCTTCTAAGGCCATCTGCTGGGACTCGAGAGCAGGAGAAGGTTTGTCCTTGTCTCTGCTTGAGATGCCCATGGGCAATTGGTGGGCCACTGTGTGCGACAGGATGCTGGACTAGATGGGCTGTGGCCTGATCCAGCAAGGCTTCTCTCTTATGTACGTGTACGGATATGTATGCATTACATATGTATCAGTACGCATCTTATTTGTATCCGTACGCATTTGTACAGATACATATGGGATAAAAAACTGAATGTATATGGGATAAAAACGTGATGTGTACAGATGCATACTCATTAACATGGACACATTCGAATGTTGTTAACATTCGTATCTTCAAATAAGAATAAAAAATTCATATGAATAGATCCGAATATATTCTATTTGAATTGAATGTGAATATATTCGAATTTTAAACATTCAAATTGATTCGAATCTTCAGATCGAATCCCGAAAATTGCATTCGTTCTCATCCGTAACTTGGAGTGGAACAGGCTGCCCAAAATGCAGATGCCCCTGTTCTACTCCAGCAGCAGCCTATCCCAGCATGGTGTGGGATGCTTGTTCTGAGATAGTGTGTCCTAGGATGGGGGAGTGTAGAAATTGCCCTAGAATCACAGGGCTACTGTTCAAACCTAGACCGAGTGCTCGTTTTACATGACTATTTCAGAAGTCAAAAAACTGCATAACCTTCAGGCTACTCAAGAGGAATGATGTGGGTGGTCAAAGGTACATTTTTGCTTGTGCAACCTTAGGACTGTTTGTGAGAGAGTTATGCACTATCAGAGTGTGGGGTACTGAAGAGGAATGCAAGCAGATCCTAATCTTTTTCTGGGCTTCCAGAGAGATTTGTAAAGAGGAATATTTACAGTCATTTTTTATAGGCTTTGAAACATCCCAGCAAAGACGGAAAGCAATAAAAACTTCACCAGCCATTTCCTGATAACTTACCGGAGCAGGCATAGACCCTCATTAATGGATATCTCCAGAGATGCCATATCCCCACTGCTGTTAATGTGTGCCAGGGAACACAAGGCAATGTGGCAGGCATGGGAGAGGAATGGGTGAGGGGTGGGGGGGACAGGGTCAGGAACTAAAAACATAGAAATGTTGAAAATGTTTGTTTTTAAAATAAAATAAAAAATTGTTGTGATGTGTCATCAAATTAGGCCTTTGTTTCATTTCCGATGTGTTCTTTCCCCCATAATACATACGGTTGAATAACATCTCATCTTTTTCTCTGCTTCCCAAGATGTTTTTTTTTCCAAATGTCTTAACATTTGATAAACTGTCCCTGCTCTGCCCCCAATTTCTGTCCCACCACTGAAGATAAAAGCTAGAACATTTGGTTACTTATAAAATTTTAAAGTGGATAGAGAAACAGTATTTGTCTGCCCTTGATTCAGATCTCCTAATAAATGTAGAAAAGCATTTTGTCTTAGGAAAGAAATTGGCAGATTGGCTAGGAAGCCCAGGAACATGAACACGAGTGAACAGAAGGACAGTGTCCTTGGAGCAGTGGGGCGGGAAATGTGAGGAGCAAGGGGACTCAAAGCGGCTGACAAAGCTTTCTATGCTTCTCCCCACAACAGAACACCCTGTGGGGTAGGTGGGGCTGTGAGAGCTCAGAAGAGAGCTGTGACTTGCCCAAGGTCACCCTGCTGGCTTCATCGAGGAGGGTGGAATCAAATCCAGTATTCCCAGATAAGAGTCCGGCTCCTTAACCACTAGACCAAACTGGCTCAAGATCACAGATCCGGATTCCACCGCTAAAACCTCCCATGACATCTTGCTCCTTGGCTTCAAGAAAGCCTGGAGTGGGCAGACCATTGAGTGGTCAGCCCCCAGCTCCCTCTGTGCCACCAGACACATTTATGGCCTAGAATACTTTTTTTCAGGCGCCAGAAGCATTCTTCACTGTGTGTGCATATGGCTTGCATGTATGTGCATGCAGAAACAGCCAAATGATTTTTCTCTGAACTGAAGCCAAGAAAGTAAGTCCTTGTCACCGTCTTTTTACACTATGGATTGCTATGAAGAAGAAGAAGAAGAAGAAGAAGAAGAAGAAGAAGAAGAAGAAGAAGAAGAAGAAGAAGAAGAAGAAGAAGAAGAAGAAGAAGGCTGCTAGTGGTAACAAAGATATCAGGAGTTTTGTGACATGTGTTAATCCATCAGTCGCAACAGGATCACAGTCAATTGACCTTTAGGGGGTTCAAAATTTTTCTTTCTACCTCACAACATGAACAGCCCATAAATCTTTCAAAACAGGACAAATCCTCAAGTCAAAGAACAATAGACTATGTGCTATAATATGAACACGGTGGACATAGGTCCCCCCCTCCTTTTGTCTCCAAAATATAAGGTAGCTATTTAAATATCTTGTTTTGTGCTGCTGAAAATTCTGCAGGCATTTCTGAGCCAACATCTACTCTCTTGGAATGCTGCATGTGCTCCTACGAAACCTGGTTCAAAGGGACATTTGAAAATATAATTGTAAGGGGAAAGGGGATTTAAAAAAAAGAACTCCATCAGATTTGTGTGCTGAATCTGATTTTACACCAAGGAGAGTATCCATTTCACAAGCTGGGCTATTTTTGTTGAAGGCAAAAAGCATCCTAAATTAAAGGGAGAGTTGAAACCCTTGAACACAATATCCCTGACATGTGGGAATCTTTGAAAATCAAACCATGACTGCATATTGGAAAAACTGCTAAATGATGCAGACTTTCAAGGGGCAATTTTTTCCCCTTCTTCTCCTGCCCCAGATGCAGGGTTTTTTTCCTCAGTATTCATATCCAGATGTTTACAGCCTAGATGAAATATTAGTCATGCAACCCTTGTGGATTTCTTTCTTTCTTTCTTTCTTTTTCTTTCTTTCATGTTTACACAAATTTGGATGGATCAGGTTTGGAGAACCTGCTTCTCTCCAGATGTCATGACACCCCAGCCCCAACTCACCATAGTCAATAGTAAGGGATGATGGAAATTCTAATCTACAAAGTTGAGTCTTGATCATCTTTACCAGTAATTTTATGTACAATAGGTTGCACATGTCAACACCACTAATTCCTTAAAATCAGAGGGCTTTTTCTTGCTTGGGCATTGCAAAGTATTTCATCATTGCAGGAAAACAAAACTATTAACATTTATTGGAAAAGCAAGGAAATTATATACTGGGGTATGAACAAATGGAAATCTTATGCTACAGAGTCTGTTGGGCCTTTCTGTGCTGCCCCATTATGATCCAAACCAGTGGGTCTGGAGCATTGAAGCCCACTGGTTCAGACCACAGTGGAATGTGGGCTGGAACTGCACCATCTGCATGCAACAGGTTCAGAACAACTCCTGCACCGGTCCCAAGGCTTGGCCCTGGATTCTGAAGGCTCCAAAGGCCAGGAAATGATCCTAGCCGTGGAACCTCTGAGGAAGCCATTTTGGCAGTGTGTTTTGGTGCAGTACTGAAATGGATTCCCAGAGACCACTAGTATGCTGCTAGATCTCAGAATTCTTTGAGGTCAGTATTGTGGTCTACTAGTAATCCAGAACAAGGGCCTCTTGGCCTGTATTATTCTCCATCCTGTGTAGATGAAGTATATCTGTGGTTGGCAGGGTCTCCCATATTCCACACTAATGTGTGAAAGGAAGGCCCTTAGTTCACTTAGTGCAGGAAGGTCTGGTGTTCCAAAGCAGGAGTCCTTAAAATGGGGCCCTTCCGATGTCTTGGACTGCATAGCCTCAGACAGAAGAGTGCTCAATTCCTAAACCCCCCATGGTTCCTGGTTTTCATTGGTTAATGAGAGGTTAAAATCTTTATATGTTAATTCTGCTTTTCTTTATCTATTTATTCAATTCTGCAAGCTAATTAGAATGTTTTTTTTAATAAAAAGATAAAATGAAATCACTAACACCACACCACCTGACAAAGGTTAATATTTATTGTTTGTGTAGGATTCGTACAGCAGCAGATCCCTATGATGTGGAGACAAACACAGGGTGTGGGTCCAGTTAGAAGCCTCGCTTTGATCCTACAAACCCTATTTTGGCCTTGTTTCAATCAAAATGTGGTTCAATAGGTTAAAAGATCCTTTCTGCACTGGACCTTATTCTGGATTATATCCCAGAATAGGGGCCTGCCATCTGCAAGCTCCTGCATGCACCTGCAAGCCTACGCTGTACTAGCATGCAGAAGGCAGGCCCCTATTCTGAGATCTAATCTGGAATAAGGCCTAGTGCAGACCTGAGGCCTTTTCACACTACTACCCGGCACTAAGGCTGGAACACACATGGACGGAAAGACCATTCGCTTTGGTCAGTAAGGGATGCATTCCACGCCCTGGATGGAATTAGGCGGGATGGAGCGGGATGGTTCTGGACAGAACTGCCCATCTTGCAGAGTGAGTGCTATGTCCCAGGGCTTGCCTAATTCCATCCAGTGGCCCTAGTGCGAATAGGCCTCTGCACTTTCACCATATCGTGCTTCTGGAAGCCTTTGGGAAGCTCCCATGGGATTTAAACTACTATGTCTGGAATATTAGTGTACCTTTTCCTACAAAAAGCTCTGAATTATTCCATTTACGTAAAGGGGGGGGGGCTTAAAACTTTCTGCATTTGTATAAAATCTGTGGACTTCCATGTATATTTGACAGGTGCCGTCATGTGCTGGAATATGACTTCGTATTTGGCTAAAAGAAGCTGCAGATGCCCTTGTCTAACCACAAGAATTGCTCACATTGGAATTGAGTAATGTTACATTGTATTCTGCTGGGACCATTTGTTCCAGAAGAAAAGAAGCAATAATATCTCCCTATTTCCTGCTTTTCATTAACATCATCAGCAGAAGAATTACTGGCCTTGGCTCGTAATAATCTTTACAAGGCCAGCTATAAAATCTGGAGATGTGGAGGGAGCCACCAGTTACAGTCCGGCTTTTCTCAAAGAATATCTGCTGTACTTAGCCATCCTAACACAGGCTGCGCATGAGAGAAAACAACACTATAAAGCCCTCTTTCCTTGCTGCAGGTTGAGTCTTGCCCTGCTGCTGTCTCTATGGTGACCTACAGTGGCCTTGCCTTGAGGCTGGGAGTGGGGAAAAGAAAGCAGTATAGACAGATCCAATATAACTATAATTATCTTGCTCTTCTCTACATACTGAAGCATTGTGGATACAGAGATGAACTCTGGCTGATCTCCCTTTGGATAAATACTTTTTTTAGACTGTAAGGACTTTAGGTGATGAGCCTGTACTTTATTTGCTCAAAGAATACCAAATTACTTCAGCTATCTCTCTTAGGAGGTCCATGGATCATTGCAGAGCCAGATTTGAATTAAGAAGAGCTAAGGTAGATAGGAGCCTTAAATTTTAAATCAGGGCTCTGATTCCCTGAATTTTAGCCTCATTCATGATCACTGCCTAAATATAGAAGGTAAAAGGACCATCACTTAAGTAAAGAGGCTGCTACCTATAGAGCAGATGTTTTATCAGCAGAACAACTAAAGTCCATTCCTTGTCATCTCCACCTTAAAATGACATCAGGCATGAGGGCTGGAGAAGATCTTTGCCTCTAAGATCAGACAGACACTTCTACAGCCAATGCAGAAACTGGACCAGAGGACAAGAAAACCATGGGTGTTTTTCCACTAGCACTAAGTACCCATTAAGGGCCCATTTGGCTCAGAGCAGGAAGACCCCATTTCCACTACTGACCCCATTAGAGCCACATTTGTTTCCACCAGTTCTAGGGAAATCCAGATCATATGGGTCCTTCAGGACCTATAATCTAGATTTCCTGTAGACCTCATTAAAGTGGTCTACATTGGGGTCTTCGGCCATCAAATGGGGTCTAGGGGAGGCTCAAGGGGGGCACCCATGCAGGGCACATTCTCCAAAGTTCCTCCGAAGCCGGTTCCAAAATCCCTCTAGAGTTACCATTGAAGATTAGCACAGGATCTGAAAAGGACCCCATGTGAGAGCAATGCCTTTATCAAAGGCTCTGGAGAATCTTGGAAGTATCTCCAGAGCATCTACGGTGATTGCACCCCCATCCCCCAAAATACCTGGGGTGACAGGTGGCCCCATGTGGGTAGATCTGGATTTGCCACATGGATGCTCTGGCATTTCCACTGCGAGAAAGCTAGCACCCATTGCTATTGGGTGCTAGACCACCCGTGGAAATGCATTGGGTACTTTCCTTAATCTGGATCTACTAGATCTGGATTAAGGGAAGTACCCGTTCCTTAGATCCAGATCATCTTAGATCCGGATTAAGGGTGGTCAGTGGAAAAACACCCCATTACTACAGTGCCTGCACCTATCCAGATGTTAGTCCATCCTTTGTCAATCTAAGCTAGCAGAGGCATCAGACAGGAGAACATCTGACAAACACTCAAGGTGAATTTGAAGCCTAGCACATTCAAAGTGTCTCTATTCACACAAATGCAAATTTCCATCCCATTCACTTTGATGCAAAGGGAATGGGATGTGTGTGAAAAGAATTGTTCACATCCCTAGCACCACCGTGTAGACAATGCTGTTCCAGGCCACTGTGTGCCATGATCTTGACCAGGTTGCCTGACTGTTCAGACCCACTGATCCAGATTGTGGCCTTTGAGTGAAGAAAGCCCCAAAGGTACCTTCTTAAGAGTGGAAGCCTTTAGATTCTAAATTAACTAATGGTAGAGCATTTCAAGTCTTGCCAAGCTATGACTTTACCAGTATTGCTGACCTACAGCCCAATAATTAGAGCACCTTGCAAATGGATGAGTCATTTTTTCCCACTGCCTTTGCATTGAAGTGAAAGGCTGTGCTATTTGCATGAATGCAAATAGAGTCTTCTATTAATGTGTGAGACTTTGAATTTAATTTGAACCTTCACTGAAGGTTCAAGCAGAGGAAGGAGACAAGGCCCAGTGAAGTGGCTGGCTGGAGGCAGTTGGCCACTTTCCCTGGCAGTGCTGCCCAGGATCACAGCTGCTGTCAGCTGCATCTCCAAAACCACTATGGATTGGAGAAGGCTGGCTGGCTGCTTTCCCCAGTGCCAGAACAACCCGGGATCATGGTAGCTGCAAAGTCTTGCATATGAAAGTAGGCTTGTTTGCCTCTGAAGGCAAAGGCATGGACCTTCTTAATTCATACAAATAATTGACACATCCCTAGTCATTGGTGCTTTTCTTAATGCAATGAATGGTGATTTCATGTGCTGTAGTGCTGCTTCTCTCTCTCTCACACACACACACGAACATACCAGAGATATTGGTAAACAGTTGGATTCATGATGGATGTATCATGAGGTGTCCTGAAGGATCAGACCTATGGCCCATCTAGTCTAACAGCCTCTTCTCACAATGGCCAACCAGTAGGGATGTGCACAAATATTCATAACATTTGAAATTTGGCCAAATTCAGCCAAACTCAGACATTCAAATTTGAATCAAATGTTGGCAGATTTGAAGATTGAATCAAATATTTTGATACATTCGTATGAAGCTTTGTATGGGATTCATATGCTATTTGTATGCACTTCTATGGTATCTGTATGCTATTCATATGCATTTGTATATAGGATCCATATGCTATTTGTATGCATTAGTATGGGACTGAACATTCATATTAAATACATTCAAAAGGGATCTGTTCTAAAGAATATTAATTTTCTTGCATTCGATTCAGTACAAATCAAATAATAAATAAAATTGTGCATACAACCAGCTATATAAGGAAACCTACCAACATGATATGAGCACACAGCCCCAAGCAGCTTGCCATGAGAGGCATAATGCCTATATCCCCAGAAGCATTTGTAAAGATCTGTACAGGATGAAAATGGGATCCATATGGGATAAATATGGGATGTGTACGGATGTATACAGGATGTGTACAGGATGCGTAACAATGCGTAAGGGCACGTACGAATGTTGTTGGCATTTGTAAATGCAAAATTGAATAGAAAATGTGAATGAACAGATTTGAATTTGCTTAATTCAAATTGAATATGGGTAAGTTTAAATTTCAAAGATTCAAATCGAATCAAATTTTTGGATATTCGATTTGAATCGAATCCCAAAAATTGCATTCGTACACATCGCTATTAAGGATACTTTCTGCAATAAAGTATCTTTATCCTTTTCTGTACTTGAAAAGATAAAGAGTATCTGTCTTGCTGATGACACAGTGCAGATCAGTTCATAAATTCATGAAGTTCCAGGTTAGAGAAGACCTTGTTCCTGACACTTTGGAAGAACAGGCCCAGTGAGACTAATGGCCAAAGACTTGCCTCAGTGTAGAGAAGTGGCTCTCAGCCTGTGGGTTATGACCCCTTTGGGGGTCGATCAACTCTTTCTCAAGGGTTGTTAAATGAAGTAGCAACAAAAATAATTTTATGGTCCGGGGTTAAGGTTAGGGTTAGGGTTAGGTTGGGGGTCACCACAACATGAGGAACTATATGAAAGGGTCACAGCATTAGGAAGGTTGAGAACCACTGGTGTAGAGCTTCCAGGGTCCATGTGTTATAAATGTTAGACTTGAACACCTGCCCATTCTCTCATGTGAATGCAAAAAATATTTTCTGCCCATACTTTACCATTTCTGTGAGGTAACCTCAATCAACGTTTATTTTAGGCCATTGTCTGGAAGAATTATTTCAAATTTAACATGGGACTTGAAGTGATTTTTGTAAAAATCCAGAATTGAAATAGCTTATTGAAATAGCTACAGAGGTTTTTAGATTACACCTGGTTCTAGGGATGTGCCCAAATATTCATAACTTTAAAAATTCATACAAATTTGGCTGACTTTGGACATTCAAATTCAAATAGAATGTTCTGATACATTTGTATGAAACTTAGTATGGGATTTGTACACTATTCGTATGCATTCATATGGGATTCATATGGGATTTGCAGGGGATTGAACATTCATATCAAATACGAATCCTACCACATTCAAAGGGGATCTATTTGAACGGATACAAATTTTCTTGCATTTGATTTGATATAAATCAAATACAAAAAACCCCAAAACATTTGTGCACATCCTCACCTGGTTCTCCATTCTAGGGAGGACACTATCCTTTCTAATATTTTGCTTAAATGGCTTTCTTCTGATCTGGGGGCATTGCATCTGTTCTGCTGCCAGCAATGTCCCTATACACATTGTTCTGAACCATAATTTGACTTGTTATACCAGGTTTCCTAGCAGACACAGTGAGGTTTTGGGAAATGTCAGTCTTTGGGAGGTATCTTTTGCTGGAGGCCACTGAGTCTGAGCATATACTCGCATTGTTCTATGTGAAAAAGTTACACAACGCTGGGCTACAGTAACATTTTTTGGAAGCAGTATAGAGAGCTATTGTGTGAGAACAGATGTTATTGTATAGCATATTTTCGATTTGCAGAAAAAGCTTTGAATGAAGAGCATTGCATTAACATGTCTGCAGGACCAGGCTGCAAACTCCTCAATTGCTTTTTAATGAGAAAGGATATTGAATTTCCAACACGGGCTGCTCTGATCAAGCCGCCAAATGCTCAAATCTAAACAGCGCCATTACAGAGTGAGATATAACTTTCTGCTTCACATTTCTCAAAACCAGCTAACGATAACATAAAAATAGTTCTCATTTATTTGGCTGACTGAGGCTCAGGAATGGGGCACAGTTGCCTTCAGGATAAGTGGAGAATAACACTTCCAGGACAGAGGGACCTTGTCATCAAGTAATGTGGTAGGTATTTTGACAGCAGAATCAGGAAGATATTTGAAGACACCACTAGTAAATTCTTAAAACAATAAACAGAGGAAGGTCTTTGTGGGTGTTTTTTTTTTCACACTGCACAAGTATTGGGTTCTAACACTTACTTGAATGAACAAGTCTGATAATGTGCAACAAGGAAAATAGAATTTCAACTAGACTTAGTTCCAAATCAAAGATGTGTTTGGAGGGGGAAGGGCGTGCTGTAACATCAAACCATATGCCACTTAAAATTTGGATAGCTTAAGGAAAGGCATATGTGCACAACTATGGGTGTTTTGCATCTGATTGGTATCTAATTGAATGCAAGAATTCAAATAGATCCCCTTCAAATATGGTAGGATTCAAATTTGATATGAATGTTTGATACGAGTTGTATATGAGTTGCACACGAGTTGCATACGAATTCCCTATGAATCCATAAAAATCCCCTATGTAATCAGTATGTATCCCCTATGTATCTGCTCTAAAAGTGTCAAACTTGCCCTGAATCCACTTCGAATCCACTCTGGATCCATTGCAGATATGACTGGCACAGCCACTTTCCCACCTTCCCTGGTTCACAAACGTAACAAAGCTTCATACAAATGCTCCAAAGCATTCAATTCAAATTTGAATGTCAATCTTCTAATGTCCCAACATTTGATTCGATGTCCGACTTTGGATGAATTTTGAATGTTACAAATATTCATGCACATCCCTAATGAAAAGCCCTGTTAAAGATTCAGTTGCATTCACATCTAGGGGTCTGTTCACACTTATTACACAGAGAAGCTCCTGGTCACTCTGGACGTACACCACACCACCACCTCTGTCCTGGTGTGTCCAGGAGCTTCCCTGATCCTCTGAAGCTGTAGAGCAGTTTTTACTGTTGCACAGCTTCACAGGAGCTTCTAAGGAGCTCCTGTTGAACTCTCAGATGCATTATTTGCACCTTCTTCTGGTGTGAATGTTGCATGTGGGTGAAATGGGGCAGGGTGGCTGCAGCTGTGCATACGAATGCCATGTCACGATTGCAATGTCAATGGCCATGTTCATACTAGGAGTTGCAGAAGCCATTGCCAGGCTCAAAGCAAATCTTGACCAGGGGAAATAGAATGATGAAGTCTCACTGGCTGTAAGAATCATAGCTGGAAATCTTAGCTTCTATCTTGATGGTTGAGGGGAGGGCTGCATTAGCCTATCAAGATCACAGCTGTGATTTCAATGGGTGGGACAGCCCTCCTCTCATGAGGATTATAGTTGAGGAGTCCCAGCTGTGAACTTGTTGATGGGAGAGGGATTCATGAAACCTCATGGGGCATTTCCTGTATTCCAAGATGGCCACAATGGTGTGATGGTGGTATGAAGAGCTCTTCTTCCTGCCCTATATGTACTTATGATAGCATGGGGAAGATGAGTGCATGTGGGCACTGCACAGTTCTGCACAATGAATGTGCCAGGAGGGACAGAGCTGTGCAGATCTTGCCCAAGTGATGATTTGAGCCCTTGTCTCACTGGTCTTAGCTTGATGCTGTAATCATTACTGTACATTGTACCAGTTGTCAGGGCTACAGGTTTTAAACCAAAAGAAGTAAAAGAATTTTAAGCCCATGGTTGCATCCACATGGGTAAATATGTGTATTCCGTGAGCACTTCCGGGGCTTAGTAGGCAAATGTGCCCACCTGTCACTGGATATAGTCTCACCCTTGAGGTACATCAAGCACGTTCACTGTACATGTTTGGGAATGCAGTGAAAATACAGCTCTTTGCTCTGGCCTTTGCTTAAATGGGTATATGTGTTCTCTCCCCATGTTTCAGACACTGCTATTGTTTTAATATATAGTTATTTTATATGGTTTTAAATGTTGTTACCCATGCTGAGAACTTTGGGTATAGGGCAGGACAGACAGACAGACAGACAGACAGACAGACAGACAGACAGACAGACAGACAGATAGATAGATAGATAGATAGATAGATAGATAGATAGATAGATAGATAGATAGATAGATAGATAGATAGATAGATAGATAACAAATACTCCATGGACGGATGCAGTGAAATTTGCCTCTTCTGCCTTGGAAAGTGATAGCAAACTGATAAGGTGAATTGTTGGAGATTAAGACAGTTTAAGTGTTTGACCAAAAATGGCCAACTTCCTGAACATTTCCTGTCTGATGACAGACCAGCAAAGACAGAAAATATACTGTTATGCAAGCTTTGTTATACAACTGTGGGGATTTCAGACTGTCAGTCTGAAGCCTTCCATTCCTCAGACTGTTTTTTCTGCAACCATCTGGACAGCACCCACTAGTTATTGGGCTTAAAATGGCTTCACTCATGTTAAGTTGTGCAGTCTGTGTACAATTTTAAAATACTCACCAAAGACTCCAGCCCTGGCTCTGAAGCTAACCCAGCCTTAAAGAGCCAACAGCCAGGAGTGGGTCAGGCTGAGCCATCCCACATAAAGAAAAACACAAAAACTGCCTAAGATAATGGTAGCAATCAGCCTTTGGAAACTACAGTATGCAGCAACACGAACCCTCATCAGTACAGGTGAGCAAAATTTGTGGTTGTATTTTTTTTCTTCACAGTTTTTAAAATAAGATTGGATAGTACAATTTTAAGAGAACCCCTTCCACCCAGGAAATCGGGACCAATGTTGACTGTAGGGATTAAAAACAATGGGGACAGAAAACAACTCCATTATCTACAAATTGCATATTTTATTTTTACTTATACTGATGCAGATTAAATCTGCCATATTCACCTTGACACAGATATCTGCTTGTTATATGTATATTTATTTATTTATTTATTTATATACCACGTCTCAAGTAAAAAAATCCCTATCTTAAAGTAGTTTAGTAGATTAAAAACAATGGTAAAAATTGCATTCACAGGGAAAACATAATTGAAAACACATTAAAAACACATATCAGCTCAATCCCAAAAGATTATTTACTTGTTTGTTTGTTTGCCCTGCCCTATACCCAAAGATCTCAGGGCGGGTTACAACATATAATATGAACACATTAAAACCAATAACTTATCAAACACATTAAAACCATGGCAGTGTCTGAATGTTGGGTTGAACCTGAACGGTCCAACATGGCAATAGCCAGTTATGACTGTGGGATTTGTGATGTTTATGTGGAAAATTGTCTAATAATTGCAGCTTTTTCAGATCCACCCCATTTAAATAGTTGACTCAGCTTAGTGAGATGGGTGCACATTGTATATAATGGTCATACTCCATTTAATTTTTTTTAAAAAGGGAATGAAATGTGTGCCTGCTGTGTGAATAACCACAATGCAGTATTACTTACTATATACTTCCTCTGGTTAATAGTGGGAGGGAAAAGAGACTGCTGTTCTCAATTACTAAACGAAATCTGGCCATAGCTGATAAATGCTGTGTTGCATTAAGACCTTGCTGACCAGACTAGTCATCGGAGTTAAGCCAAATCCTCCAGGTTCTACAATGCAGGGGTTGTCAAATGTCCCAGTTTTCAGTTCCACCCTACAAAGATTGCTATCTAGGAACAAACTTCCTCTAAGGTAAACCTTAGCCAAAACAGACAATAGCAAGATTGTCCCAGGTTGCTGAAGACACTAATCCTGAAATATTGTCAAAGTGAATCAGCTATTCTTCAGATTGTTCCTGACACAATTAGACATTGTTAAAAACGTTGGCTTGAGGCATATTGGGTAAGGTGTGTGTGTGTGTGTGTGTGTGTGTGTGTGGTCCATATGTCAAACTGTGATATGATTTTGCACCTGATGATAGCAGGGGGAGGCCTGGATGGGTGAATGAAGGTATAATTCGCCACTGTGATCTAAGTCACTAGAAATTTTCCTAATGAAGGGATGGTTTCATGAATGGAAATGGAGGGACAGGCCTGACATTCAAGTGTTGTAGCTTATACAAATGAATCAGCATCATAGGGTTCAGAGCTATACATCATGTATATAAAAAGGAAAGGAGCTGTCAGAGGGAAATGACTGCTTTGGCCAGCACTGCAGCTGGCAATGCAGCTGTGACATTGCAGAAACTCACTTTTATCTTCAGTCTTCTTACTGAGAGGGAACAATTAAATAAAACAGAACCATATGCTGTTAGGGATGGGAAGCGTTTCTTTGAAAATACTACTTTTTCCCAGTGTATGTCTCTATATGTGGTACTTCTAAGAATTTTAAAGACTAAAAATATATAACGAGATATAAGATACCAGCAGTACAAAGTACATAAAGCAGAACCGGCTTTGCAGGGTTTATACACCAACATAAGCTGAAATTGAACTTTGCCTCCTGTCAATGGGAGGCAAAGCGCTAGAATGCTCTAGCCATCCGCACTTGGAAATAGCAAGCCCAATGAAAGGAATTATGTGAAACAGATGAGGGGTCCATGGATGCTAAGGACCAACATCCACACTTACTAACCACCTTTTCACACTTCACCTTCCCTGGGAAAATGTCCTAGGGGAGCAAAGTTCTAGGGATTGGTCATCCACACTTTGAGACACTGAAACTATTCAACATTAGCTGGCACTTAACTAGACACCAGCTAAATGTGAATCACCTCCATTTAAGGAGGCAGCCACATTGCTGTAGCAATGGCGCTAGCACACATATGCAATGCCGTTGCCACACTGGCCAGGCAAAGCATGCTTGTGCCACCAGTCACACCAGTCTCTTCCATCCAGAAGAGGAGAGTTCGCTTTTATACCCCACTTTTCTCCTCCATTTAAGAGAACTCAAAGCAACTGACAGGTCTTCTGTTCTTCTCCCCACAACAGACACCCTGTAAGGTAGATGGGGGTGTGAGAGCTCAGAAAGAGAGCTGTGACTATCCCAAGGTCACCCAGCTGGCTTCATGGAGGAGTGCATAAGCAAACCCAGCGACTGCAAGATATGAGTCCAAAACTCTAAGACCAAACTGGCTCCGGACGGTCCAGACGGAGTTCAGCTCCACTGCTGTTATAGTTGTAGAGCAGTTCAAACTGGATTCCTGGATTCATGCCAGGGGAACTCCAGCATGCATGGAGACACTTCTGGTATGGAAGCAGCTCCGTGTAGTGAGAGTGCTTCATCAGGGAGGACACACAGAGTTCTCCAACAAGGTAAATGCAAATTTGCTATAAGAAACTACTAGCTACCCAACATTTAAATATAATTAAAAGGAAACCGCTATCACAACCAGAGATTGAAGGGTTACATGTCTAAACAGCTCAGCTCAAAACTTGATTGTAAACAACACCAGAGCACCAGCTAGTAATAAACAAAGGCATAAAATGTCCCCATTTTGTTCTGCATAGGCCTGAATTCCTTCAACCAGATTATCACACAGAGCGGATACGAGTACAGGTTTAAAGGTAAAGTCACCATCAGCAGAGTGCACGAATGTATTTTTTGCATTCAAATTTGAGTCTAATCAAATATCTGAAAGTTCCATTCGATTTGAATGTTAAAAATCCGAATGTCCTAAAATCCGATTAAAATCCTCATTATTCAAATCCGTACATTTAAATGTTAGATTTGGATTTAAAGACACGAATGTCAACATTTGTATTGGTTATACAAATCTGTTTGCATTCCATATGCATCTGAGAATACTGGGTTTGATTTTGCACTCCTCCACCAAGCCAGCTAGGTGACCTTGAGCTAGTCACAGCTCTTTTTCTGAACTCTCACAGCCTCATCTACCTCACAGAGTGTTCTGTTGTGGGGAGAAGAACAGAAAAGCTTTGTCAGCCACTTTTAGTCCCCATAAATGGGTGTAAAAGCAGGGCAGAAAAGCCAACTCTTCTTCAGTCAATCCAAATTTGAAAGGGAGTACATTATATCACTTTTACAGAATTTCTAATAAGGCTTAATTAAAAAAACCCTCAGCCACATATGTCCCTGAGTTGTTGGAGAGCTAAACATTTATTTATTTTCCTAACAAAATTAATGAAGTTTTTTTTGTATAACTTAAAAATCCTTCTTCATCCCTTGATGGTAAGATAGATTTTGAAATCCCACCTTCAAACAACAAGAAGATCAAGATCCAAGCCATTAAGACATATGTTAAGATACTCGGCTGGCATAATAAACCATTCAGAAGAAGAGACAGAAGCTGCTGTTGTTAAGACCCAGAAAACTACTCACAATGCACAGAGGATTCCCCAAGTCAAACATCAGATGTTCATAACCTAAAAGAGGTAGAGTTAGGATTAATAAGTGTCAAGACAGCTGTCCTAAATGAAGCGAGAAACATCCATGACCAAAACATCAGTGAAATGGTGCCACAAACAAAAAACAAAAAACCATTCCTGGCATCCAAAGCTGCTGTGTGGGCCCCTTTTTGCCAGGTGCCCAGAATTAGTCTGTTTTTGGGGCCATTTCCAGAAGCCCAGCAAAATGCTGACCCCTAATATAACAAACTCAGGAGATTAAGTACTGAAACATAAGCATAGGCCTGTTCACACTTGGCCATATTTTGGAATATATCTCAGGACAAGGGTCTGTTGTCTGCATGCTAATACAGACTCTGGCAGGCCTCACCACATTAGCATGTGGACTGTAGGCCCCCTATTCTGGAATATATTCCAGAATAAAGCCAAGTGTGAACAGGTCTCATATTTAGAATCATGATATTAGATGGAACATGCATACATATTACATTTACCAACATGCAACAACAACAACAAAAATCACAGAATTTCCTCAAAGGCTCATGGTTTGCCTTGTTGCACAAATGAACTGGTACTGCTGAATGCTGAATATTCATTCACAGATCCAGATGTATTGAATGCCTGATTTTATTGCCACATTTTTACTTGCTGGAGCCCCATACGAGAGTGTGACTTGGACCAAGAATAGGCCTGTTGGCAGAATGTTCTGTTCACATGACATGCCTCAGAAAGTAATTCATCTGAAAGAAATGTCAAGGGTGCTCGTTATTTCTGTCACAACTCTCTTGCCACAGCTTCGCTTATTTCAGAGAAAATGGGGAGCTACCTGGAACACGCGCTTCTGTTTGCCAATATAAAGGTTCAAGGGCAGAGTTGTAGATTTTGTGAGATCAAATGGATTGGGAAGCACCACCACCAGCTTTTTGTTCTTGTCAGCTTATGACTTGACATGGCCCTTTCCCATGTGCTTCCTATTATTTAAGGGAAAGCTGGATCCATTTACTTCAATAAGGAAGATAAACATGGATAAATGTAACAATAACAATGTTAGTGACTTCTTCTGAAAATTCAGGCTTCTGGGATGAACAAAAGAAAAATTCTTCCCCCCCCCCACCCCACAAGTAGGCTCTTAAAACAAGTGCAACTGAAGGCCAAGCCACTTCCTTTCTCGTGTACAGTGCATTTCAGTGGAGCTGCTTGTTTGCTTTAAGATGGGGGTTGGAGAGATTCTGATGAGGGAACCGAAGCACATGGGCAAGAAGACTGTGTCTTATTCTCTCCCCTTCCATTTTTTTCCTCAAAAGAAAAGGGAAGATGTCCTCCAGTTGATATTTGCTCCTGATTCCGTTGCCAGAAAAAGTCTGGTTGATACAACAGGGTATACTGACAGGAAAATTGCAGCTAGGGAGGGGGACAGATGTTGGATGGGTTAATGACATCAGGAAGGAACCAGATTCAGTTTCTTCCTTGGACACAGCAATATAATCAGAATTCCTACAATGGTTCCTTGGGTAGACTACAGCCCTTTCTGCATGGACTTTTATTACGTATTAAGAGTCCAGGCTAGTATACATCTGCTAATATCTGCATGTTAATATGGATCATGGATGTCCCTCCTCCTTGCTGGTCCAGCTCTGTCTGCACAAGACAGAGAGAGATCAGGATTAAGGTGTAGGTGATCTGAATCAGCACCAGTGTAGATGGTCCTGACCCAGACCACACCATCATGTAATCCAGACCAGAGGTCTTTTTGCACTACAGCCTCTAGTCAATAATTAGTGCATGTGGAGTAGGCTGTTACAACCTACAAGCTTGCCCACCCTCCCCAGAAGTGCACTAATCGTTGCTTAGGTGTGGAGCACAAAACTTAACCAATGTTACCTAATTACCTGAAGAAGAGTTGGCTTTTCCACCCCACTTTTCTCACCCATTTAAGGGGACTCAAAGCGGCTGAAAAAGTTTTCTATTCTTCTCCCCACAACAGACACAGGTGGGGCTGTGAAAGCTCAGAAGAGAGCTGTGACTAGCCCAAGGTCACCCAGCTGGCTTCATGGGGGAGGACGGAATCGAACCCAGTATTCCCAGATAAAGAGTCCAGCTCCCTAACCACTAGACAAAACTGGCTCAAACTGGGTTAGGGTTAGGGTTAGGGTTAGGGTTAGGGATAGGGATAGGGATAGGGATAGGGATAGGGATAGGGATAGGGTTAGGGTTAGGGTTAGGGTTAGGGTTGGGATAGGGTTAGGGTTGGTTAGGGTTAGGGTTAGGGTTAAGATTTCATGTAGGGTTAGGGTTGGGGTCAGGATTAGGGTTAGGATTGCATGTAATGTTTGGTTTAGGATAGGGTTTGGTTAGGGTTAGGGTTAGGGTTAGGAAAAATGTTAGGGTTAGGATTAGTGTTGGGTTAGGGTTGGTTAGGGTTAGGGTTGGGATTGCACTTAGGGTTAGGGTATGGTTAGGGTTAGCGTTAAGGTTAGGGTTATCGTTATCGTTAAGGTTAGGGTTATCGTTAAGGTTAGGGTTAGGGTATGGTTAGGGTTAGGGTTAGGGTTAGGGTTGGGGTCAGGATTAGGGTTAGGATTGCATGTAATGTTTGGTTTAGGATAGGGTTTGGTTAGGGTTAGGGTTAGGAAAAATGTTAGGGTTAGGATTAGTGTTGGGTTAGGGTTAGGGTTGGTTAGGGTTAGGGTTGGGATTGCACTTAGGGTTAGGGTATGGTTAGGGTTAGCGTTAATGTTAGGGTTATCGTTATCGTTAAGGTTAGGGTTATCGTTAAGGTTAGGGTTAGGGTATGGTTAGGGTTAGGGTTAGGGTTAGAGTTAGGGTTAAGGTTAGGGTTAGGGTTAGGGTGGGTTAGGGTTAGGGTTAGGGTTAGGGTTAGGGTATGCTTAGGGTTAGGGTTAGCGTTAAGGTTAGGGTTAGGGTTAGGGTTAGGGTTAAGGTTAGGGTTAGGGTTAAGGTTAGGGTTAGAGTTGGTTAGGGTTAGGGTTAGGATTGCACTTAGGGTTAGGCTATGGTTAGGGTTAGGGTTAGGGTTAGGGTTAGGGTTAGGGTTAGAGTTAGAGTTAGGGTTAAGGTTAGGTTTAGATTTAGGTTTAGGTTTAGGTTTAGGGTTGGTTAGGGTTAGGGTTAGGATTGCACTTAGGGTTAGGGTTAGGGTTAGGGTATCGTTAGCGTTAGGGTTAGCATTAGGGTTAGGGTTAGGGTTAGGATAAGTGTTAGGGTTAGGGATAAGGTTGGGGATAGGGATAGGGTTAGGGTTAGGGTTAGGATTAGCGTTAGTGTTGGCGTTAGGGTTAGGGTTAGGATTCGGGTTAACGTTAGGATAATTGTTAGGGTTCGATTAGTGTTGTGTTAGGGTTAGGGATAGGGACTTGGTTCAGTTCGTTGTTTTTACTAAGCTTTTCTAGTAAAGAGAGAAGTGAAATAGATTACCACAATGTCAACAGAAACAACGACTAATACCAGAATGTAAAACAATTCAGAGGTGAGATATGCAAATAAAATGAAGACAGCAGCAGTTAAGCCATCAAGATAACAATGCTGACAGTTCCAGCAATTGATAAGCATAAAATCATAAACCAGAAGATTGTGAAACAGAAGCCAACTAAAATAAAAAAATGTCTTTTTCAAAGATAGAAAGAGAAGAAACACAAGCAGTTTCTGTGGAGAGACGGGCTGGATCAACACAAAGTAAAAAAAGTGGCTCAGAAGCAGTTTAGAGGTGGACACAAACTAAGTTTTCTAGCCTTTTATATGGATTAGAAGTGAAATGGGAACAATAATGACTGCCTGATATCACCTCTAAGCTGCTTTTGAATTGTGTGTGGATGCAGCTAAGGGATTTACACTCATGAGGTTATCACTAGGGATGCACAAGAATATTCAAAAATTTGAAATTCAATCAAATTCATTCAAATTCGAATTGAATGTCTATACATTTGTTTTTTAACATTCGAACAAATTTGAATGTTTTGAATCATTCGTACTAATTATTCAGACATTCGTATGTGTACAGATACGTACATATTACATACGTATCCATACGCATCTTATTCGTATCCGTACGCATTGTGTATCTAAATGTATTCTGATATGTATAACACATACAAATGTTGTTGACATTCGTATCTTCAATTATGAATGTTGTTGACATTTGTATCTTCAGATTCGAATCTAACATTCAAACAAATAGATTTGAATGTCTTCAATTCGAATCGGATTTTGTTGCCTTTGGATTCTAAGCATTCAAATTGAATAAATGTTGCCTATGCTTCCCCCATTGTAAACACTGCTGGTTTTAAACTGTTTTTGTATTTTTTTAATGCTGGATTTTAAAACTTTGTACTGGTTTTAGGATTGCTATAGTTTTTGATATGTTTGTTTTTAAATGTTGTGAGCCGCCGAGAGACCCTTGGGTGTGGGGCGGGATATAAATAAATAAATAAATTTGAATTTGAATACAACCCCCCCCCCAAATTTGTGTACATCCCTAGTACAGAGCCACAAATTTATGAAGTGTTCCATATTTTTAAAAGAACTTGTAGTTAATATCTCTGATATGTTTATCAATCTGTCTAGAAGCCCAGCAAAAAGATTTAGGAGAGGGGAGATAAGATTTTGTGTTGGATGAACATCAAAATGGCACAACCGTATCAGTATTTTAGCACTGAACGTTCATGGAAAAGTGTCCCATGGAAGTTACGTTCAGGAGCAGTGGCTGGTGTCTGCACAGTGAGCGCCATCCCAGCCCAAACTTCACCCAAACTTACCTGCACACCTTGTGCCTCCCCCCATAGAACTTGCATAGGAAGTGAAATGATTTTCTAATGATGTTTTTATATTCCTGTGATGAATTTAGCTGTTTTCACTCTTCATGTTTTACAGACACTATTACAGATGTATCAGTGGTTACTAGAATGGATGCCTAAGTACATATTTCAGGCTGCGGGGAGAAGGTTTGCCCTTGTCTCTGCTTGAGATGCCCATGGGCAATTGGTGGGCCACTGTGTGAGACAGGATGCTGGACTAGATGGGCTGTGGCCTGATCCAGCAGGGCTCCTCTTATGTTCTTCTGTACAGTTTTAATCTATACTGTTGTTGTTTTAATAGAAGAATTGTGTGATTTTAAATGCTGTTACCTGCCCTAATTAATTAATTCAGTATATGATCATAGCTGTAAGATTGTTATGTGTGCAGAGATGGGATAGTTCAGTATTGCCCACCATGGAAAAGTGGGTAGTGAAACTGATAGACTTGTCAGAAATGGACAAATTGACATTTTTTTTATTAGAGGAAGAACACTAGCATCATTTCTTAAAAATTGGAAACCCCGTATTAACTTTTCGAATAAGAAAAAAATGATAGTATTGGGATTTGATTTTAGAAAGTATGATTTGATGAAAGAAGTAAAATAATTATAACATTTAGGGAGGAGTATGAGAGTGGATCATAATCCGGGTGCTTGAAAGTCATATTTCTCTTTTCTTTAATTCTTAGTTTCTTTAAATTTTAAATGTAAGCTGCAATATCTTTCAAAAAATCTCTGTTTCAGAAGCAAAACAACCCCTCTTTCTCACTGCCAGTTATTTTCCCATCTTGGATGGCAGCAGCTGAGAGAATCTGGATGTGTGGACATTTTAATTTGCACTTGGTCAGCAGCGTGCGCTTTTTGTCATGGGTGTAACAAGCATTCTTTCTTTCTTCTTACTGTTCCCATGTCACTCTCCAGCAACTAGCCAACAAAAACACCTCTTTTAAAAAGGCAAACTATACTATTGCTGTCTCCTTGGCTACTCTTACCATTTTATTTCAGTTGATAAATTTGCGCTTAGCGCTTCAGTTGTTCAGCATGGCTTACTAATTCGGCAATATTTATTTTGGCAAAGAACGCCAAGGGCAGCTCCTTTAAATGTCCTGTTGCGTTCTTTGGTGTGTATGTGGAAGGGAGAGCATTTTTTTTCAGCCTCCCTTCCCCTTCATAATAAGATCTAGAATATGAAATAGCTATAGTGTCATGGCCAAGACTGAGCTTCCTGTTTATGAGTCACCATAAATAGGAAAGGTGTTACATGACATTTCTCAGCTGAGGGATTCAGCACAACTCTGTGTCAGAAGCGTAGCCCCTCTGCATATTCCCTCCAACCAGGGTGGTCTTGGGCTGACTTACTGACCTTGCACAATGAAGCGTGGGATTGCTTGAAAGGAACAGTAGTTTGAAGGAAACACTAGGCTACTTTAACAGCCCCTCCTGATGGAAGCATCTTTGCAGCATTGCTAGGTATAATTTATCATTTATCCTGGTGTTCAAAGAAAACTTAATTCACATGGATATAAAACATACTTATTTCGACCCACTTTTCCTCCTATTTCTCCACTGTAGGACTATGACTACAGTCAGTCTCCTCGGAGACTGTATTAATCCAGGTCCTAGATGACATTCAAATGTAGAAAATCTTGGGGAATTTATTATGTTATGGGTAATAACAGGAACACTGGGTCTCTATTATTGTGATGATTGGAAAAGAAAGTGTAAAGGAAGGACAAATTACAATAATAGTTCTCAAGTGTGCACAGCGACTTCAGTGAAAAAATGGAATGGCTTCTAAGGGAAGCAATTTCGGGAAAGGATCAAATGGTAATTGATTCTTTCTGTTTGATGTGGGTTGCACCATCACCCTCCGCTCCACCTTGGCCAGTCCACTGAGTGGTGGGCAAACACTATTAGCTTGACTGCAGATTCCAGATTCCAGAATGCTTCTGTGAGTAAAATCCTAATCAGAACCATCATGGGTGACAAACAATATGGCCAGACATGGCCCATTTTGGGAGCTCCATGCAGAAATTTCATGTTGAATTCTCACTTGTATCAAGTGGTGGGGAGGCAACTTCTCCAAGAACCCAAAGGGTATTTTAAAGGGGTTTATAGATAGGTCATTCCAGTTAAGGTTTGAGGTGGCTCGGGGCTTCATAGGGGACACGTTATTTACTTGTCTTCCCCCCTGGTGGTGCAGGAGGGTGATCAAGTGACTGAGTTGGAGTATGCTGCATCTAGTGAAGGATAAGGGAGGACTCACTCACTCTTAATACACTCCACCTCCACAGGACGGAGGTAGACCAGGCTACAGCACCAAAATGTCATCGTTGTCCAGTTCACCAGTAGGCTTCAATTTTAAAGTTTATTGGCAAGCTAGCCAGTGACATACTGAATCACACCTGTGTGCAGACAGCAGGCCTAGTCTCCCAAGGGGAATATCAGAAGAACCTTTGACACAAACTAGGGTTGTACTAAGCTGGGTTTTAGATAAACTGGTTCAGTGTGAGCATCCTTCAGTCATAAGACCTGCTATTGAACGGACCTGCTGCTTAAATTTGGAGGTTTCGTCTAAAAATGAGCCAAGCCTTGGAAGAGTTGCAACAAACTGACCAAATTGCTCATGATTTTCCTTTTCTCCTCATACCCACTACCTACCTATTTGTGTCCATGATGCAGTGGCCCCATGGTTTCTGGAAACACCGCTATACTTGCTGCCAAGTACTGCATGCTTGCCCGGACCTTCCAGAACTGAAGGACTGTAACCTTTGCAGCAGGCCAAGCATGTGGCTTTACTGCAAGCTCAAAATACTTAGTGGAATGCCACTATCTGCACTAGCATGCAGATGGCAGATCCCTATTCTAGAATATAATCTAGAATCAGGCCCAGTGCAGAAAAGGCCTATGCGGCAGGTAATGCTGAAAGTTAAACTTTAAACTTCTTATTTTATTGTCCATTACTAACTGGTTGTTTAAACAATATTTAAGTGGATTTTTTTTTAGGACTGGAGTGTTTAAAAACCTCTGCTGAGATAATATTCACTAGCATCTAAATGACCCAGTGCATATACATTAAATCCAGTGTAATATTAAGTTCTTTGAAAACAAAGTATGACATTTCATGAAAGGAAGTATACACTTCCCTTGACATCTGCAAGGGTTCAGGTTCCACAAAATGTTGCAAGTATGGAAACTTGTGAACACAAAAGGACCCAGAGGTGGTCATTTTTTTAATCCCCCCCATAGCCCCCCGCAAAAAATTCCTGAAGAATAATCATTTTCTGATCCAATCTTATAAATACAGAGTTTTCACCATTTTTTCTTCTATCACAAAGCTCCTTAATTATTAAGGTGCATGTATGAAACATTCTCTGAAATGGAAGAAGATGCAGGAGCTCTTCTAATGCCAAGCTTTATGTCAGCATCTGAGCCAAACAGGGCTGTATGCCGTCTCCAGATGGACCTCAAAAGTTGCTCCCTTTCTTTCAAGACTGAATGAAAGCTCTCAGCATAAACATAGCCCAGCCAAATGGCTTGCCTTGCCAACATTTGCTTCCATCAAGACATAACAGCTCAGGCGCCTGTCAGTTCGAAACAGGTACACAATTTGATTTCTATGTACTTGTTTCCCAAAATTCTTGGTTCACATTCAAAGCTTTGGCATATGATTTCAGACTCTTGAGTTCCAGATTACCCATTTGAAGAGTGGGGGCTACAGGTTGTCAACTTCGCTGCTAAGGAATTTACCTCCAATACTATTTTGGGTAGGAAAAAAAAAGTCATGTAGAGACCCAGCAAAACAATAAGCCATCATTTATAATGTAAAAAAGTATTTTCCCTGGATTTCCTCCATCTGGTTTTGTGCTAGCAACTAGGGATATGCACAAATATTTGAGATATTCGTCATTCGATCGAATTCGGACATTTGAACTTGAATCAAATATCCAGACATTATTTTTTTCTTTATCTGTACAAATTCGGATATTCAAATATTCTATTCAAATCAAATCGAATTTGAAAGTTACATTCTTGCACATCCCTACTAGCAACTTCTTCTCCACTTGCTTCAACCATTTTCCACTGACCTATCCCTACTTTTCCCTCTGCATTTCTAGGATTTCTCTTTTCTTCCGAGGCACCATACATACAGCTTCTTTTCAGAGACATCTGGGCAACTGCAAAGCCCAGTGGACAATTGTGTCCTCTGTTATTTAGAGCCTGGGTCTTCCCACCCCCCTCACCTACCTTCAATCTGTTTCAGTTACTCTGAGGTCACTTTTGGGGGGCAGAGGTGACTGCTGCCTACCATGTAAATGTGTACAGAGGGCAGGAATCAGTTTGAAGGCTACAAAATGCCCTCAAGTGCTATCAGGGACTGGAAATGTGGCATTCACACTTGCAGTTTCACAATCACATCCAGAATATTTCCAACTTTGTTCTCAGTGATAAGATTGGGGACAAACTTCCATCTATGTCATCAGAACAAAAGAAAGGCAATGCCCACCTTTGATTCTGACAGTTTTGTAGAACACAGAGAAGAGCTCCACAGATAAGTTTGCGTAGATGGTGGTGGCAGGGCTGCCTCTATCATGGGGACAGAGGACCTACTGAGATGGTCCGCCCCCGGAGACTTATGGAATCTCAACAATTTAAGATCTGGAGGGGAGGCCCTTCTAGTGATCCCTCCACCTTCAGTAGCTAGGCGAGTGGGCACCCAGGAGAGGGCCTTCTCAGTAGTGGCCCCCAGGCTGTGGAATGGTCTCCCCCTCAGGGTGTGTCAGGCCCCTTCTTTGTTCCTATTTAGGAAGGCAGTGAAAACGTTCCTCTTCACGCAGGCCTTTGGTTAAATGCTCCCCACACTTCCCCCATTGAAATTCATTGCTGTTTTTAATTCTTGTATTTTTAAAGCTGCATTTTTAAACTTGTTTTGATATAGTTTTTGTATGTCTGTTTTAAATGCTGTGAGCTGCCCAGAGACCCTTGGGTATGGGGCGGCGTATAAATGTAAATATAAATAAATAAAATGGGAGAGTTGGGTGAGCAGCTCTAAGACTTTGTATGTAGTGTTTTAACACTTCAACTGTGCAGACAAAGTCTTAGAGCTGCTCACCAGCTTGGCGGGGGAGGATCACAGATTCTCACATACTGAACCCACCAGGAGAGGACAGTGACTAGCGACAGCAGATGAGAGGCTCAGGTCACATGATGACCTACGGGAGAGGTCGTCATGGCAACCCACTGAGGTAGATAATAGCCATGTGACAATTCACAGTTTGTGTGATTCTGCACTGGCCAGTATACCAGGTCAGTGCACTAGGAACCTAAGGAAAACTTCAGACTGGTCCTTCCTTAGACTGCACCAGTGGGAGACTTCTAGTATGCTTGCTGATCCAACCTACCAGCCAGTGCAGAACCATATTTTGTGTTGGATGGAGGTGAATGTTGCTTTGTCCTGCTATTTCTTAAGTTTACATTCCTTGTATGGCATCTTTTCCTCCAGATAGCAAAATCAGCAGGCATCTTTCTTCTATTTTCTATTTTATCCTTGCAACAGTCCTGTGAGTTAGGTTCAGCTGAGAGTTAGTGACTTGTCCAAAGTGAGCTTTGGTGGATGTGCAGGGATAGCATCTCAAGGACTGATACGTTAGATTCCAAGGATTGCTATGTTGGATCCTGAGGATTTCTGTGTTGGATCTCAGGGATTCCTATGTTAGATCCCAAGGATTGCTATGTTGGATTACAAGGACTGTTATGTTGGATCCCAAGGGTCCCTATATTGGATCTTGAGGGTTCCTATGGTGGAGCCTGAGGTTTCCTATGTTGAATCCTGAGGATTCTTGTGTTGAATCCTGAGGATTCCCATGTTGGATCCAGATGATTGGGACTCAGATCTGTTTCCTCCAAGAAGCTCAACATGATACACAGAATTATCTACAATTTCTTATTTTATCCTAATGGCAACCCTCTGAGGTAGATAATAGCCATGTGACAAGGTGTGAAGAAGAAGAGGAAGAGGAAGAGGAAGAAGAAGAAGAAGAAGAAGAAGAAGAAGAAGAAGAAGAAGAAGAAGAAGAAGAAGAGTTGGCTTTTCTACCCCGCTTTTCTCACCCATTTATGGGGACTCAAAGCTTTCTATTCTTCTCCCCACAACAGACACCCTGTGAAGTAGGTGGGGCTGTGAGAGCTCAGAAGAGAGCTGTGACTAGCCCAAGGTCACCCAGCTGGATTCATGGGGGAGGGCAGAATCGAACCTGGTATTCCCAGGTAAGAGTCCGGCTCCCAAACCACTAGACCAAACTGGCTCACTGTGTGTGTATGAACTAAGCCACAGGATCACAAAGGCCATTCATTTTACTGTAATTTTTGTTGGAATCTTTGCAAACTTCCCTTCCATTATAGTGGAGTATGCAAAACATATAATGAGAAACTGATAAATATGTGAAGCAGGGGTGACCACAAGTTCTGTGTTTTTGATTGTACCAAAAGTCTGTGTACACTTTAAAAACAAGTTTGTATGCCTGCAGCCTTCATATTCTTGCTTTTTTGGAAGCAGCCTTGTATTATGGTGAACATCTTACATCTTGTGCCTTTTGGCGTTCTGACATATAACATAAAGTCCCAGCATGCTGAATTCATATGGACCATTAAAAGGCACACTGTTCTGTCTTTTGTTTGTATTCTTCCTTTTATTATCATTCTCTTTGCTAAGGTCAGCCATGCTGGTCTCGCAGAGACCATTAGGGTGCTTTTGCTTATTTAATTCACTAACTGCTGAAGTACACGCTGCTTTTAGTGGCGCTCATACAAGCCCAAGCAACGGAAGGTTCAGTTTCATCTACTAGAATTCCAGCGACACAAATATTTCAGCAGTGAATCAATACTGGGAAAAGTACGGCTGGTAAGGTAGGGAGTGTTTATAGAAGATGTTTCATCACTGCTAGTAAAACATGTCTTATTGTTAGTTCAGGAGGTGCTGGTATGCAGCTCTTTGAAGGAGGCCTTTGACAGGCCAGCAACTTAAAGCCTACTGGTAGATGTATTTGAAAAAAAAATACAGGAGGTTAGACTGATGTTCCTTTTCAAAAGAGCCATGGGGCAGCATCTTGGTTGTCTTACAGATTCTTCCCACCCCTCTGTCAAGAGCGGAAAAGGATTGTTTCTAAATTGTGTCATTCCATTGAATCTCACTTATAAACTGTTAAGCTCCGTGGGGTATTGTTTAATTCAGTGATGGACTTCAGTTTTTTTCTATTACTGTTGTTGTTGCTGTTGTAAAGAATATGGATAATATGCAGTCCATTTCTACGCTTGTTCACTCAGAAGTAAGATCCATCAATGTGCATTAATTATATTGGGATGCCAGTTATGGAAATACCACTAATGTGCACTGTAGCTGAACCTGAACCTGTGTAGTCTGAAGACCATAGGTGTGGTAAGAAAAGGCTTCTTTAATGCAAAGCCCATTGAAACTCTTTCAGTTCCATCCTCTGTAGCCAGTGGAAATGAAAGTAGCACCTTTCACATCCACAAGAGTGCCCAGACTATCCTCCAGCTGACCCAAGAGCTGGATGTGAACTCATCTGAGTGTATCCCTGAGCATCTTCAACACCTGAGGACAGTTTGTGACAGCTAGGTCACCTTCATTCCCATGTGAAAGCACCAAGAGAGGTGACCTGCTCAGTAACAGTTTCCACATGGGAAATAAATTCTCTGTGTGACTTCTGGCCATATTTCTGAAGTTGCTGTGAGGGGAGTTCTTTCAGAGAAACATTTCTTCAAGGAGAGGTAGCCATGGCAAGGCCAATTTTAGGTACCTATCTGCCTCTGTACCAGTTCTCAAAGCAATCATATTTGGTTTGGCATTCAGTACATGTGCATTTAACTGAAAAAGATCCTTAAGCTGTGGTGTTGAGCTGAGAATGGATTCTCTGCTAATCCTAGTGACTAGGCCTTTTCACCTTGCCTAACATATCTATTAGTATCCAGCTAAATATAGTCCAGATGCATAATTCTAATCATATTTATATGCAGTAATTCCATGCTCATAGTCTGGAATCACACTGGAGTTAAGGGAACTGAGTGTTTAGATTAATGGGTTCAATAGACCAGAGAAATCTTAGATTCAGGTTCCTGTTCTGTGCCTGGAAAACCCTGAGCAAACTGACCTCGCTTGGTTCTGAGTACAAAATGCAATAATGATCTAGTGTGTACTGTAGTTGGGGAGCAGTAGATTTTGGTGGTGGTATTGGTGTGGCTTTCTATCTTTCTCATCCATTCCACCTTGGCAAAGCTGTGTTAAAGGGCAGAAGTAAGTATGAAAAAAGGAAGAAAAGAAAGAAGTGGGCACTGATTCCTTCTTTGAGGTTTATAAAAGTAGTTAAGAAGTGAATGTAAATAATAAAACTATTTTTGATCAGTAACACACCTAAAGGTATGGATAAATAGAAGCCCTCAAAACTCACTTGTGATTAGGGATGTGCATGACATTCTTTATTCGTAAAAATTCAGATAAATTCAGACATTCGCACACGAATTGAATGTTATGATATTTGTACACTAAGGGCCCATCCCCAAGCAATAAAAAAGTCTGTTAAAAAGCTTCTTTTGCCTCTGAGCACCCCCATGCCTGGCTTTTCTCTGAGCTTCCAGCAGCACAAAAGGAGAAAAATCTGCGGGAAAAAGACTGCCCTTTAAAGAAGATTACCAGAGCACTTTTTGGAAGCCACGGGTTTTCCTGGCAGCATTTACCATGGGGATGCTCTGTGGCAAAAGGGGAGGGGATTGCCGCCTGCACACACAGCCATAAAACGTTCACACATCTCCCAGAACTGCAGCAGCTTCCCTTCCTTTCCCTTTCTAAAGGTCAGAACTTTCAAAGAGCCAGAATTGCAGAGAATAGCAGCATTGTTATAAGGTGTGAAGTGGGTGGATTGCTACAGTCACTGATGCTGTATGGGGTGAATTTTGACAGTGATCAGAGGGAAAGTGTTGAAGAGAATGAGTGCACGATTGCGTGGTTGATGGCTGCAGCCGCTACCTTTGCCAGCACAGGAAGCCATTTCAGCAGCTGGAGATCTTGTAAATAGCGTAATGAATTGCTTCCGCCCAGTAGCCTTTGCAGGCGGGGAGACAGATGGAGAACTTGTGAATACGGATGGCTATTTTTCCTTTGGACTTGTCGGGGGTTGTCTCACTGCTTGTGGCCACGCAGATCGCAGTCCCTCCCCATTCCTGCCGGCACCCTATCAGCAAGAGAGGGGGCGGGGAGAAAAAGATGCAGGCAAAGAAAACATACTTCCGTGGGGACGGTAGGTGCGTTTTAAACACACGTTTTGCTGAGCCTCATGTGGACGCTTATTGTGGAATTGAATGGCACTTTTAAAGTCCATTGGAATAGAGAGATAGTAGAGGGAAACTAGAGAGGCAAATAAGTTGTTTGGTGATGCAGCCTAAGATTTGTACGAATGCGAATGTTTCCGGGCATTCGTACAAATAGTTTGGGCATTCGTTGGCTTGGGGGAAAATGGAGCACCAGTCACACCCACAATGGATCCAGATTGCATTTGACATGGATCGGCAGTGGATTAAAAGTGGATTCAACTTGGATTTGACATTTTCAGAACACAGGTATGTTACAGATATGTATCGGATACATATCCATTCGTATCCGATACATATAGAATATTCATACAAATACGTACAAATAGATTTGTACGGAATAGAATTTTACCACATTCAGACGTGATCTATTTGTACAAATACGGAATTTCAAACATTCGATTCATTATGAATCAAATGTCAAAAATGGATTCATGCACCTCCCTGCTTGTGATTAAGCTACAGCAATATTGCTGGCAGATGGACCAAAAGAAGAGTCTACTTTTAGAAGAAGAGGGGGAAGAAAACAAGAAGGTTTTTCTGCCGAGAAATGCATACAAAAAGAAATTTAAAAAACACACCAAACTACTCAGTAAAACATACACAAAGAGGGAAAGGAACAAAAGGACACTTGAGTTCTTGATGTTTTAACATTCTGTGGTAGCACGTGTGATGTTGCAGACTTTGAGCGCATGGGAAGATTACAGCTGTATAAGCGGAGTAACATCCAGGCTTGTCCGAGATTCACGAGCCGCCAGGCAAAGCCCACCTAGTCTGCCCAGCACCATGGATCATCTTTGAGTTTGCTAAAGATAACAAGCCCCATACATAGGAAAGTCCTGCACTGCTGATCAAATCCTCGTCTTGAAAGAAACAGCAAGCAACTGTTTGGAGAAGCTGCTTTAGATTGAAAATGCCATTCCTTTCTAGAGAGTAAAGGTTGTTATCGCATTTCTCCATTGTGTTTTACAATAACAGGAGGACCGTCTTCTTTGGTCTGACCCCGCATTCCAGCCTCAGTGGCTCTTTGCCAGTGCCCACTGAGACGACATGAGAAGCAGAGGAACAGTTTAGAAATACAGCTGGTTAGGAAAGTCATAGGAACAGCAGACCAAATGATAACAGGAACAATTACAAAGCTTAATTCCATATTCTCATGCCTTTGCCCGCTGTGATGGCTTTCTAGCAATCTTCTTGCTAAGCCATTTCCTGCTTGGAGACTGGATTGTTCTTAATTAAAAAAAACCTAGAAGTGAATACTGCTGTGTCTTCAAAGTAAGTCAAGACAGCCTAAGGATGCATTTACACACAGTAAAAAAAGCTATTCAAAAGCAGCTTAGAGGTGGCGGTGTCCACATGCCTGTGACTTTAATCCACAATGAAGGCTAGAAAATGCACTTCAAAGTGGAATAGAGCCAGGAAAGAAACACTAGCAATCATATGTTACCACCGCTAAGCTGCTTTTGAGAGGCTTTTAAGAAAATGTTCTAAGTCTCTGAATTTTAGAGAGGCTGAATGCATCCCATAAATGTAGGACATGTTCCTGCAAAGCTCTTACATTGACATAGAAAGTACATGTGCTCCAGCTGGAAGAGAACAAGCTGCATCCACTATGAATTGGTAGACTAGCCCAGCAGCCCTAGTGAAATTCTGGGAGGCCATATCTCCTGTGGAATGCTGCATCTATACAGGAGTGGTTTACAACATGAAAATGACACTGTAGCCCAATCTAACAGAACGTGGGATGAAAGCAGACTCTGAAGCATTCCACTGTGATGTCTTGGACCACCTGTGATAGACTGGACCACCAAGAAGATGATCTGGTGTACCAAATGTAAGGAACCTGGCACAATTTTGCCAGGCCCCCAGATGTGATCCTGGAAGCGGATAACTTCTGGGCACCAAGCTAAACCCAGATTATATTCCAACAAGACATGTCATCTGCATGCTATTGCAGACTACAGCAGTAGTCTACATCAGCATGCAGGTGACATGCAGGAGAAGGCCAACCAATGGCTTTTGGTGCATGTCACCAGTTTGCGCAATTTGAGTCAAGACTGCCAAAGCACAGCATGGAAAAATGTGTGTCATGCAAGAAAAGCCCACTAAACCAGCATGGGATGTTCCCTGTGGTACATAAACTGGTTCTAACTTGCATGGGATGCCAATGTATGTGACTTTAAACCAGGGCTCCCAGGTGTAAAAGATCTGCATTACCTCCTGAGTTACCAGTGCAATCCTAGAAAATTAAATTTTGCTTGAAGAGCACCATTTATTCTCATTTGTATTACTGTTATTTGTGTAATTCATTTCCTTATATGAACCACCTCAAAATGCACTACAGAGCTAATACAGTTCAAGTCTGAATTGCCATATTAATATGAAGAATTTAGATACAGACCAGTTTAGTGATACTACTAATACATTATTGCACAATCCTGTCTCCAAATGACAGGACATGATCATAAAAACGGATAAAAAGAACCCAATCCAGGAAATATAAAACATTGATATTAAAATGCCTTGGATGAAAGAAAAGCTCTAACTTGGTACTAAATTCCAGAGTGTTCCTATAGCAACCCCCCCCCCAAAAAAATGCCAATACTTGTGTCCCATGTCATATAAAGTATTGAGGAAGCTTGTCTCTTGTATTGCATATCTTTGACTTTGGACAGTAGACACCTCCAGAGAAGGGTCTTTCCCCACATCATTGGGATTTCATAGTGTCCACATCCAATGTTGTGGATCCCTGCTGAAATTGGGAAGAAGAGCTGGCTTTTCTACCCCACTTTTCTCACCCATTTAAGGGGACATGGGTTTTTTTATCTCCATTTCTAGCTCTTCTCCACTTGAGAAGATTCCACATGTGCTCAAAGGCCCACCAGTGTTGGGGATTAGGGATGTTCACGAATGAGTTTTTTTGCATTTGATTCGTATAGAATGAAATGTAAGAAAATTCATATTTGTTCAAATAGATCCCCTTAAAATGTGGTAGGATTCTATTTGATATGAATGAATTCATATGGATTCATACAAATATGGGATACAAATGCATTCATATCCGATACATACCCAATATGTATCTCGTAACATTTGTGCTCTGAAAGCGTCAAATCTGCCCTGAGTCCACTTTGAATCTGCTCTCGAACCATGTCAAATTCACTCTGGATCCATTGCAGATGTGACTGACACAGCTGCTTTATCATCTCCCCATTTCACGAATCTTCTGAAACTTGGAACTAATGTTCTGAAACATTCATATTCATACTACTATCAAGGTATGAATGTCGTAACATTTGATTCATATACAAATGTCTGAATTCATACTAACAACAAATGTTATGAATATTCATGCATTGGATAAGAAGGAAGAGAAAGGAGAATTGTTGCCTCATAGCTATCTGAAGGGTCTGATAAGCCAGTGTTTCCCAAAGTGTGGTACGCGTACCCCCAGGGGTATGGGAAGAGTTTGGTGGGGGTACGTGTTGCACCGGAGTTTGGTGGGGATCACGTGGGAATATCCACTGCACTGTGCTTAGCTGCGCCCACAGAACAAGGAAAGAAAAAGGCGCGTATCGCAGTTTTTACACAGGAACTGGGGCCATCGTACATCGTATCGCAACTCATTATGGCGGGAACTTCTGCGCATCCTTCGCGCAGCTCGGGTACGGCCATTTTTAAACTGTGGGAACATTAACAGTTGACATTGAGCCGCAGAGCTGTTTAAACACCAGAGAATTGCAGTGTTATCTAATGGTCTTGTGAGGCATGACACGGTATGAATATACTGCACTTCGTTACAGAGACAACTTACTTCTTTAATAGTTAGTTCCCGGCGCCTGTTATTGTGCTTTAGTAAGTTCCACTGATTTTGATTATTTTTATAAAATACAATTTTTATCCCTAATGTTTTTTATGAGGGGTACTCAGTGTCACGAAAATTATAGAAGGGGTACACATATGTCAAAAGTTTGGGAAACACTGTGTGATAAGCGATTAAGTGAAGGACTGAAGTGAACCACTGATGTCAGCAGCTTTCAGATACCCTGAATCAAGGGAAATCTCTGTCTGATCAAGAAGTACCAAATACTGTAATTCTGAGCCACAAAGACTGTTTAAAATCTGAACAGAACTCTGTTCCAAATCAAAGTTATTTTCTCACATTAACTTCAAATCCAAAACTGATATCATTCTAAGCTAAAGCAATTTCAATACACGACAAACTTTTTCATTCATTACAATGTGTGAGTGATTCACACTTCAGCCTTTTGCTATATATCATATCATCTAAAAACAGAAAAAGGAAAAGGAAAAAAAACCAAAAAAGAACTTGTGCATTTCCTAGGGGAGATGGATTAATTGCCTTTTCAGACTAGACAACATATGGCAAAAAGCAAAAGTGTGACTCATGCACTTATCTGCTCGCCTTGCATGTTTTATTAAAATTTCTTATTGCTTCTTGATTATTTTGAAATTTCAGATTAGTAATCTCTGTTTTCAGCAGTAAATTTCTGTATGAAATGTTTGAAATGTGCTCTGATTTAGAATCTGGAATGAGACGTAATGGAGGATTAAGACAATTCCTATCTCCTAAAGAGAGTTATGTCTCCCTTTTGGGCCAGCAATAATGGTGAGCATCAGAGCTGGATTAGACAGTATGTGGACTATGGTTTAGAGTAGGGCCCAAGATACAAGGGGATAATTAATGTCTTTTAATGAGTTTCCCAAGGAATATCTTAACTTTTACAAACTGGAGAAAACTGTCTCCCAGGTTGTTGATCCTTTCCCTCCTCCTCCTCCATTATACTTTCACCCTTTTCTAGAGGATTCCTGAGCAGTGTACAAGTTTTGGGGGTGGGGGTTCTTTTACTGCTTGAGAGGTAAATGGAATACTGTGCAGGACAGGATACTAGGCTAAATGGGGGCATGGCCTGGTCCAGCAAGGCTTTCCTTATGCTGATATGACAGAGGTTATACAGTCTATCCTGGCTCACCGAGGATTCAGCTCCACCCAGCTTCAACTGGGGCCATACTGGGAGGGAACTTCTGACTAAGTACACTTACATGAGACTACAAACTGCTCTTTTCATTGACTGGCATTTATTGTTGTTCTGAATGTCTGTAGTTAAGTGATATCTCTGCTATCCTCTAAATATACTAGGGAAGAATAGAATTTTACCACATTCATATGCGATCTATTCATACAAATACAGATTTTTGAACATTCAATTCATTTCAAATCGAATGCCAAAAAACAACATTTATGGCACATCCCTAAAATATACCAGTTGAGCCTAAGTGAATCTATTTAGATATACCTTTTACTAAGTTGAAGAAAATATTTGAATTCTGGATGATTTTCTTTATGATCAAAAAATACCTTCAAGATTTCTATTCATTTACAACAATTTTGAAGTTATTATTCTTACAAGCATGAATGGTTTACAAATCCAACAGTACTCTCATCAAATCTAAATGGCACTCTTGATGTGGATCTAAGAAAGAAAGAAAGAAAGAAAGAAAGAAAGAAAGAAAGAAAGAAAGAAAGAAACCTTCCCTCCTAAGTAATAACATATTGCAGTCAAGTTTTGTTTTTCCTTTTCCTTCCATCTGTTCAAATGGAAACATGTGGTATTAGAATTCTAATACCATGCCCTTGGTACAGAGATACCTTGGAGACCTCTCTTGGAAAACTTCATAGTTAGTGAACAATTTGTGGGTAGTTAATTCATTCCCTGGCTGAGGATTCCAATCCCTCGAGTTAAACGTGCTATCCTGATGGTAATGATGAATTAAATGAACCAACATGTGATCACATTTACATAATACGTTTTTCATTTTCACAGCACATATATGATCTTCTGGCAGAAAGTAATTCATTTGATTTATATTCTTCCTGTTCCATTCCTCATTGACTTAGTGCAGAGGAATCAGATGCCCCAAGGCCATTTCAGTGATGGTGAGAGCTCGGAAAAAAGAAAGCCTTTTAAACTACAGCTCCCGTGATTCTTAAACACAGTGGCTGGTTAAAAGTTTCTGAACTCCGTCAGACATCTTATTTTCTCTTCAGAGATAGCTGAATATCAGGCTATACTTGGTACCAAATATGATTTCTTGGTTCATTAGGGGGCAAAATGATCAGAACGTATAATTCTTATTTGTTGTCTATTCCATAGTCATCTTCAAAGTCCTAAATGGTAGGTGCTAAACCACAGGGACCACATGTCACAGGAGTATGTGCTTGCTTCTGGAGGTGAGTGCTTCAGTGGAAGACCACTGGTGTCCTATGTCTCCTAGGTGAGCCAGTTTGGTCTAGTGCAGAGGTGTCAAACTCAATTTTGCAGAGGGCCGGATTAAAAAAAAAAGTACTGTCAGGGCCAGGAGGCGTGACCGGGGGCGTGACCGGGGGCGTGGCTAGGGCACAGAGGATGGGCTGGGGCATGGCTGGGGCATGGCTAGGGCACAGAGGAGGGGCTGGCTGTCCATGGCGGCGCCCGCGCACTCGGGCAGTGGAGGGTCCCGCTGCACGCTCGCTCGCCTCGCCTCACCTTCGTGCCCAAGGAGGACAGCGGCGGCGGCGGGTGGCGGCGGGTGGCAGCGGCGGGCCATATTCATACAGCCCGCGGGCCGCATCCGGCCCGCGGGCCGTATCTTTGACATCCCTGGTCTAGTGGTTAGGGAGCTGGGCTCTTATCTGGGAATATCGGGTTCGATTCCACCCTCCCCCACGAAGCCAGCTGGGTGATCTTGGGCTAGTCACAGCTCTCTTCTGAGCACTCACAGGCCCACCCACTTCACAAGGTGTTCTGTTGTGGGGAGAAGAATAGAAAAGCTTTGTTAGCCGCTTTGAGTCCCCTTAAATGGGTGTGAAAAGGGGGGTAGAAAAGCCAACTCCTCTTCTAGAAATGAGTCAGTGCTGGGTTTTCCACCAATAGTTTTGTGGGCCGACGAAGTGGGGCTAAGATCAGGTTGCCACAGATTTGTGTGGCAACTCCACCACAAAAGTACCATAAGGGCAATATATTCTCCCCATCTAGATTGGGCCTAAGTTGCTTTTGAGCTGCTCTTTTGGTTCTCTTTGGTTACAACTTTAACTAGAATAGGAATTTTGTTTCTTAATACCACCTATATCCTTTTGTTCTGCCTTTCTCTGTTTATGGACAAACAATTTTACACAAAAACATAGACATTTGGTACAAAGAAATCTCAGGACTAGGTTCAGCTAGAGAAGGCAGGCCTAACAGTAAGCTTTCACAGAGACAGCATTAAAGGGAAAGTGTTACTTCGGCAAGCCCTTTGCTTACAGTGGAAAAAAAAGAAGAAAGAAAAACAAGGACAAGTCTTAACCACTCTGTGCTTTTCAGGTGAGAGCAAATTGCAGGAAATACTATGATTGAAGGCTTCCTTGATGGTTCCCAAGGGCGGTGAGGTCTTAGGCTGATCTTTGAAGTCTGTCCTTGGTAGTGTATTGAGTGCAACAGCCTCTGTGGCTGTGTTTACACATAGTGGGAAAAAAAGGCACCTCTGAGGAGGTTTAGAGACATCTCAGAAATAATTGACAGATGGGGTCACTCCCACACCAGTCCTCCCTCCCCTGTGAACATTCTAAGGGCCTGGCTACACATAAAGTATAATGCGCACCAGAACTGTTTTCACAGCAAAGTGATCACACATAAGTTTGTGAATTCACAGCTGATGCGCAGTAGTTGCTAGTTAATATGCAGTATTTGCCGAGTGCTTTGTTTTCAGTTGGAATGAACATTATAGGTTCTGAAGCAGATTTGCTTCGCTGCTGTGGCCATCTTTCATCAAGGGTATGGTGAGTGGCCGTGGCCTGTCAATCATTCAGGATCAGGTGCCATCTCCTGTTTAGCTTTTCTTTCTCCATCTAAATATGCGCTTAAGCACTCAAGGGGATATAGTGCTTTTATGCCTAAGTGCATATCTTTTGTGCTTAAAGTATTTTGTGTATTTCTGTATATCACATATGTGTTTAGGCACATAAACCTTTCTTAAAAAACAAAAAAAGCTGAGAAAAGAATGCCTGATTGTGTGGACCACTTGCATATTTCAGGAAAGCAGATGAAACTTACTTCCAGCATGTTCAGCATGAATTTTCCTCTTGTGTGACTGTGCTAGTGCTACTTTCTATGGTTGATTAAAAATTGTTCTTTAGCCCTTTCTGCCCTGGGACCTCTTCCGGATTATATTGTGGAATAAGGTCTCTGCTATACACATGCTAGTGCAGACTATGGTGGCCCTGGGTGAGGCCTGTCATAGCCTTGCACCCAGCATTTCTAGGATCTAAGTTGGAAAAGATGCATTAGAGTGAGATGTGAACATAAGGGCAGAACACTATAACCTCTTAGGTGCCTGCCTGCCTGCCTGCCTGCCTGCCTGCCTTCCTTGTCCTTTGCTACATATCATAGCTTGTGTTTATCACTTTTTAAACAGGACTGTTGTCATGGTTAGCCATAGGCTGAAATAGGTCTGTTAACTGGAGCTGTTGGCTTCTTCTTTTCTAACGTTATGTATAAAACCCATTTGCAGACCTATGATTTAAAATCTCTTCTGCAATTTCTTTGATTCTTGTAGGGACTTTGGATTTCCACTGCTTTCTGATTCAAAATATGTGTTGCTAGTACAGGCTTGGCATGAATGAGAGTTCAGTAAATTTTTTTACCCTTACATTCTCTGGCAAGCTCTACCCAAAATCCCTGTGGAACGCTGTATTGTAAAAAGAGCATAATAGACGTTGAAACTATTTTTACAGCTATCATTCTAACATCCGCTATTTTTCTATGCTGCTAGAACTCCATAACATTTTCAGACTAGCAAGCGGAGCAAAAATAAAAACATGATATGCAAATGTTCCTGAATTTCAGAACTGAGGGGAGAGTTCCGAACACATTCATATTGTTTTATACACACACACACACACACACACACACGCATACACAACTTATGAACATAAGTGAAAACAGGCCAAATAATTATTTCATGAATTTAGTTCTTGGGGCTAGGAACAATTCTTGAAAATACTTACAATATCAAAACTTTCTGAAAAATTTAAACAGAAAAAGTGCTTACAATATATATTTCCTCTGTCTCTCTTTAACACATGGTTTGCATATATAAATGTGTGTGTGTGTGCGCGCGCACTCTTCGGACTGTCATGAGAACAATCATACATAAATAATAGTTGAAAAAGTCATGACTTTTGGAAAATAAAATGGCTCTTTGCAAATTCCACTTACATTGTTTTGTTATGAGGTCGTCATCTACTGGGAGTGGTAGTAGCTCAGTTGTAGAGCAAACTGCCTGGAAAGCAGAGGGATGCTGGTTCGATGCCCAGCCTCTCCCAAGAAATAGGTAACATCAAACTATTTTTGTGTCTCTGACAAGAAAACTGCATAGAGGTACCTGTGCTGTCAACCAGGAATTGGCCATAATTCAGTGGTAGTCAATAACAACAATACCTTATTAACAGCATTGGGGCAGGGATATGCATAATCTGTATTTATTAGAGATGTACATGAATTCCCCCTCCCCCCAATTCACATTTCATCCAAGCAAATGGGATGGAACTTCACATTTGGGTGAATGGAGCCACTTCAAATGTGCTAGGCTTCAACTGCACTTCAGATCTCTGCCACCACCAAACACGCCTCCAAATCCACTCTGAATCTGCTCCAGATCTGCTCTGAATCCACTCTGAAGCTTCAAACAAAGGCACAAGAGCTTTTGCTTCACATGCAAAGGCCACACATAGTCAATATTCAGTATGAATGCAAAGTTTTGGACCATCACAATTTGTGTGAATTGTGAAGGTGATGATTTTTTTTTTTTTTGCCCATCCCTAGTATTTATCAGTTCAGTTCAAAAACTGGTTCCCACTTGAACTTAACCTGAACAGAACTGACCCTAGTTCAAGACATAGGCCAAATCAAATTTCGACAAACCAGTTTCATCATTTGATAATCACTAGAAGGATTTCTCTCTGTCTCTCTCTCACACACACATATACATACACGTTCTTCACATTGGAACAAGTCAGGCAAAAAAGTATAGCTTTATTGGGTAAGATGGCACACAAATTTCTTATGTTTGAACTAATTCAGACGTTAATCAGTTGAGACATGAGGCCAGTTCGCACTTGGCCTCTTAGTTTGCAATTAGTTAACACGTGGCCAGGTGCACCTACACTTGCAGGAGGTGTTGACAGACTACAATGCCCCCTGCCTGCTCAGCTGTTAACTAATTGCAAACTAGCTGTGGTGCATGAAATTGTGCACCATGAACAAACTAACCTTAACTAATCTCAACCCAAAACTTACCTTTTCTGTGCATGGGGTCATCTGCGCAAGTGCGCTGGCACCTCAGATGACCCCTGATACCACTGTGCATGTGCAGAGTGTTATCACCATAGTGATGATGATGGTGCACGCACAATCACACAGGGTGCCGCAATCAAAATGGCGGTGCCCTGTGGAGGATTGGATGTGTGGCCGGACAAAGGTAGGTGTTGTGGGTAGGCTATTGCATACTAGCATTCACTAGTGCAAATGCTAGTACACGTTAGTTTGTTCTGCACCTTTCCCATCCAATGGATGGCAAGGCAAGTGCAGAAATGCCCATGAGCTGAACCTGAGCTGGTTTGATTAAACCCAATCAAACAAGCTAAACTGAAGACTGTTGATTATCAACTCAAAGTAACCAAAATATTCTTTTCTGAACCATCTTCCTGATGCCTTTGTTCTTTCTTTAAACTTAAGCTTTAAACACTTACTAAAATCATATGGATTTCCCTTCTTGTCTGCCAACTGTATAGAAATGCGTTGTTACATATATAGAAAGGGTTATTTGATCAAACTATATGGGGATTTTAAACAATCTAGCAAGGGACACAGTGCCTGGGGACCATGCTAACTGCATCCAAAGACTGCAGCATTCCACTTGTAGGACCACTCTGTCTGTATGGCCGTGTCTTCACGGCAACCTTTTCTCGGATTCAAAATGTTTTGAATTCTCGGAGTCCAGACGGCAGTTTGGCTTAACATGATTTCCCCGTGTTAAACCACCCCAAAGCGTGATGAATCTCAATCCTGATTTCAACAGGTCTCACTCCGGTTCGTGCGCTTGAAACATTTTACATTTTTTACTGTGGGAACCCTTCTGTGTTAAGGGATGAGAGTTTCCCTCCCCCAATAGCTTGCTTCCAAAGCAAGCTGTAAAAGCAGCAGCAGCCCGAATAGCAATCCAGGCAATCCACTCTAGCAAACAAGCAATTCACACCTGATAACCATCTTGCTATTGAAAGTGCTGACCTTCTAAAAAGGGGAAAGAAAAGCAACTGCCGTTTGGAGAGATGTATGAATGTTTAGCTGTGACGAATTCACGGGCTTGACTTGCCGCCGCCGCTGCACGCCCTGAGCAATCGGGAGAGGAGGGAAAAGAATCGCTTCCTGCCTGGTGCCGTTCTTCCTCCATCCAGGCAAGGCAGCCACCCAGCTAGGCTCCATGAAGGGGTCTGTTATGGGTGGTACGTTCACGCCAGGAGGAAGAGGACAGGGCAGCCCTGAAAAGCAGCTTTTAAAAGGTAGCCACTGGAGTCCCCCCTTGAGTCACGTACGTCCTCAGAATCCGGATTGAACACAATTAAGCTGAAAGTAATGGGAACAGGCAAATTCGTGTTTGCATCCGGTTCTGTTATCTCGGTTTAGGGAAAGCGAAATAAGGTTGCCGTGAAGACACGGCCTATGATGGTGGCCACAGTAATAATGGCACCAGGAAGCATGCTAACAGGAGACCATTTTAAAGCAGTCTCTTGTGCATTCCCACAATGAACCAGGCCAGTTCTCACCAGGTGGATGGTTGTGCCAGACCAGGCAGTGTTCAGAATTTGGCAACATTTCACTGGGCCCCCAGAAATGGCTCTTTTTGGCATGTCACAGTAATCCCCCTGACCTGTATCTTATGATGACTTGGAGTTTGGCCTTCTTGGTGGTGGCCTCTTCCCTTTGGAATGGCCTCCCCTTAGTATTTGTATTGCTCTTGTTTTTATTTTGTGAAAGTATTACTCTTGTTCTTAATATCTCCAGTAAAGGACTTTTAGAATTTTTTCGATTGAAAAGTGTTATATAAATGTGTTCAATAAATAATAAGTAAACTTCAGAGACCAGTAAACTTTGACATGTGCCACTGTTCACTGTTCTGGGATTACTCTGGGTCAAGTGAACTGGTGAAGAAAAACACATTGCATGCCAAGGTGCATGGAGTGGAAGCAGCCACAGTGAACCAACTGGTGTGTGACAGTAGATTTAAGGCACTGAAAACTGCCTAGAGGTGCACACTCAGGTTTTCAAATAGTAGATGTGAGCATCTACTGAGAAGTACACAGATAGGAAAGCCTTATCTTGAACTAAGTAACTACCTATTGAAGGGAAGAGAGAAGAAACAAAGAGGTTGAAAATAATGTATTATTCCTGAGGGCTATTCATTTCACAATCAATGGCAAGAAAAACACAGAAAAAACCATTGAAATTACTCCTGGTGACCATATTCCGTAACAAATCCGCTTTGAAATGGTCAAATCTGACCTGAATCCACTTTTAATATGTTCTCAATACATGTAGAACGCACTCTAGATTCATTGCAGACATGTGGCACAGCTGCTTTCCAATCTCCTCAGTTTAAAGAATGACCAAAGTACCCGGAAACATTCGTATTCGTATGAATGTCTATGTACGAATAGTGTAACATTTGATTCATGTACGAATGTCCAAATTCATACAAATTTGTATGAATAACTACTGTTATGAATACTTATGCACCTCCCCTAATCAAAACCGATAAAAGCCTATTCCTATGTAACTTCTGTATAGGTTGAATGTTACAAGGAGCTACTTTGGGTGTGGTAGAGCAAACTGGCTAGAGGGCAATATTGCTAGCGTGGGGAAAACAGCAACTCCCAACCTAGGTTTTCCAAATAAAGTGAAAAGACTTACCTGGTAGTCTTCCATTTTGGTAATAACCACTATGCATGTGTGAGACCAAACCAGATTTAAAATGGCAGCTGTACATGCACACAAGATGGCAGTTGTACACTTCCGGGTATTTAATTCCCAAATATATGTGTCATGACATCACAGGACCAAGAGTTCAGACCAGGTAAGTCCTTCCACTTGCCCCTTGCGGCTGTCCAGCTGTCTGGTCAACTAGCAATTATACTTGAAGTTCTTTCTTCTGGAATATCGCTAAATAGCAGGATATTTAAGTACCATCTGAGAGTGTCCTTGGTCTATAACAGCCTGTGTAAACTACTCTGCATGTTCATGTCTTTGGGTCTCTCAAACGTTGCTTAACTCAAAGTTTCTAAAACAATGGGTCTTCTTGAAGGAATTGCACATGGTCCAGTTTAACACATGGAGACCACATGGGACAAAGCATCCATCCACACACAAAGACTTTGCTGCTCTCAGTGTTGTGCCAAGCTAATCACATACACTTGCTCCCATGTGCTGAGCCAGTCTGAAAACCACATTTAGGGTAGTTTATTGTGATGGGCCAAAAGCCATATTTACAATGGGGTTTTGGATCTTGTGAATGTTTTGTTTCCTCATGAGCTAAGATGGACTCCAAATCAAAGTATAGTATGCAAGCTGTTTTCCGCAGCCACAACATGCTGAGCTCATTGAACAAAACCAGTAAGGCAAGCTAAAAAGTGCAAGGGAGCAACATATGCACCAGGTCTAACTCAGCCTAACAAAATTCTTTTTCTTGCTTCTTCCATTCATTTACATCAACTCAAAAGAACACATTTTTATGTGAGCAGTAATACAGATCTGGAGGAATTCTAGAGATTTAGGTGCACAGGACTGGTAACTATCAAACACATGTTGAAGCTCCTTTTTTGAGTTCCACACACAGCACCTTTTACGGCAACAGTCATTTCCTCTCATTTATGCCATTTTGTAATTCCAAATGTAATTGCATTTGTGGTACAGCCATGTTTCCTGGATATTAACACTTGGGTAAGGTATTTCAGGAATGTCACAACTAAGGATATAAAGACAAGGGGTGTTTTCCCACTGAGCTCCTTTGATCCAGATCTAAGGAGATATGGATCTAAGGAATGGGTACTTCCCTTAATCCGGATCTAGTAGATAGGGATTAAGGGAAGCACCCAATGTGTTTCCATGGGTGGTCTAGCACCCAATAGCAATGGGTGCTAGCTTGCCTGCTGTGGAAACGCTGGAGCACCCATTTGCAAATTCAGATCTACCCACAAGGGGTCTGCCTGTCACCCCAAGTGTTTTGAGGGACAGGGGGTGCAATCTCCAAAGTTGCCTTCAGAGATTAGCAAAGGCTCCGGAGTCCCTCTGAAGTTGCCTTCGGAGATTAGCAAAGGCTCCACAGAAACACCCCTTGCGAGAGCAATGCAGCTGTCAAAGGCTCCGGAGGATCTTCAAAGTTAGCAGCAGATCGCTCTCAGCCAAATGCGTCCTTAATGGGTGTTTCAGTGAGTACTTAGTTCTAGTGGGAAAATACCCAATAACTGAAATTTCCTCTTACAATTGTATCAGTAGATACACATAGCCTTTCCTAAACTAGAAGACAGAGCCCACTAAAAAGCCACTTGCCTTACTAATGAGATGTGTTGATGATGTTGACTTTTAGGAAAAGAAAGAACCGGGATATTCAGGCCTTCATCTCAACTAAATTGTTCAGGAGCCATCTTCTGCAAATTACTGGAATGGCTTCAGAAACTGTGATCTGCCGATCTGAGCTGCATTTAAGAGCCAGGTACTGCTCAAGAATCATTCCTTCCAAGAAGCCCCGACTAACTTGATTAGGACAAAATCATTCATATTATGTAATATGGATGTGATCATTTCAAAGCAGGAGAAAATATTTCCGTATTGACACATCTCAGCCACAATAATTAGGTTGCCATCCAGTTTGAATTTTCTGAGGATGGTAAACAGGGATCCATAGTCTCAATTGTTCTTAAAGGTGGTATGTTCCTCGAGTGAAATTCTTTGCCAAATATTGCATTAATTCAAGTCTGTAAAAATCCTGGACTTCATAACAAGCATGTCATAAGCTTTCGGCAAGAACAATAGAACAATAAAATTGTGTAGTTTGGGCAAAAATAACTTTAGCAAGAGTTGTGTGTAATAATGAACCCACACTTTTAAACATGCTTTTATAAGTAATAGGCCAAGAGCAAAACAAATATACATCTGCATTTACTATGCTGATTTAGGGTACGTGAAAGTCATGGATGGGGTGAAAAGTAGTTTGATTTACACATGTGTTTGAGAAACTCAAGCCCGCTCTGTGTCAAGTATCTCTTTGATCTTTTAAAAAAAAGCAAATGGGTTGACATAACTAGTATCATCATCACAAGTAGTACGGACCTGCATTTTTCAGGGGAAAACTTGAAATTGAATGATAAGAGAGAAAAATGACTTTCAACCCAAGCAACATATTTCCCAATAACTCTCCCATGTGTATCTATCTATTTCCAATTCTTCACCAGCACCATAGTGAATTCTGTGTTTTGCTGACCGCATGCTGCATGCTAACCCCTTCCACCCAGGAAAGGTGCAGATGGAGCATACAGGGTTGTCACAGCCCTGTGGCTAGTATAGCTGGAGATCAGTTAAAATTGCTCTCTAGCATACCTCTTCTGGTATAGAATTCACTCCGGATAGTGTGTACGCTCCATCTGGAAGCACAGTGAGAGTTTCCCAACATAGGAAGTGCGAATTTGCCCTGTGAGATGGAAGCAGAGACCTGAGAGATCATTAACACCTTCACAGGAGGTTCTGCTGCAGACAATGTGCTGCAGACACTGACTACAGCGGGGCTTTCTCTGTGCCCTCTGAACCTGTTTCCCCTCTGCTATTTGTGGGCACCTACATTTTTACTTTCCGCCTTTAGCAGAACACCTACCTTCCCCCCCCCCCCGCCCCCAGTCCTTTCCAGAGTGAATAATTTTGTCTTCCCTTGCCTTGGTATTTTTTAAATATATCTCATTGGTGATTTTAGCTATTTTTATGCTTAATGTTTTGCAAACTGTTTTGAGATTATATTTTTAATGAGAAACAGTAAATAAAATATTTTGTATTTCTGTAATCCAGTCTAGAGACTGGCTAGCAAAAAAAAAAAAAAGCATATAAACTGCAGATTATGTCTCCACTCAAATCACTTAGAAGTAGTGACTTTTGCCCATCTCCAGAGCACTCTCTGCCTTTGAAAGAGACTTGAGGGTGCATGGAGGCACTTCAATATCCTCCCCACCCACGGGACAAAATATTTAGCGTGTAAGAAGCAGTTCTGCAGCCATGTTCCACATTCTGAGCCAGGCCGATGTGTTTGTGGGGCCACCTTGAGAACCAAGGCAATGGCAGAGCTGTCAAAAACTCCTTGCTGAAGCTGATTCCATAAATATGTGAACAACAACAACAAAAGAGTGTTCATTTCACCCTCAAAGTAAAAACCCATTTATTTGTTTTGTGGTCAAAAAATATAATAAAAAACCGGGGGTTTTATTTCCATGCCTTGTTGCACAGAAAGATACCATTTTCCCATTGCAAAAGCCCTTTTTATGGGCAAAAATGCAGCAAAATGGGAGGCTCCTTCAATTCAATACGAGTTTTTGGGGGAAAAAAACACATTTTCATTTCAATGCAAATATTTGCAAACACAAAATGTGGATCAAATTGTGCACATCTCTATAGCTGAGGCTATTGTGTGTGCAGTGGAGATATAGTAGCCTATATAAGTGCTTAATTTCCCCTGAAACAAAGGGGCTCAAATTTGGGTGGAATCACGCTTTTTTTTTTTTAATATCAGCTCCATTACTGGGTTGTCTTAAGTAAAGGCATCAGTACAGTAAGAGGAATGGCCTTCCTGTTTTAGTGAATCTTAGAAGCACTTTTAGAGAAATAATGCAAACCATAGGAAGGAAGATTTACAGCCATCATTTGCAAATACTACTGATGTAACATATCTGACCAAAGCGCAAGTGAAATAACTGTGTAAAAACTCACAACTTTATTCAGGCCATTAATGCATCAACTTAACTCAGTAAATTTGTCCGTATTCAGTGGCTCAGGATCTCAGCATTCTTTTCATCTTGCATGACTGATCTGGATTTGCCCCACTAAGAGGGTGTATTCTTTGGCATCTCCTTAATACTGCATGGTGACATAGTCCTTGCAGTCTTCAGGTTCCCTCCCCACCATAAAAGGGAAGCAGATTCCAAAGGATGCCTAAACTAAATGTATGAAGACTCCAGACATGAAGCAGACATACATCAGGTGCTGCAGGATGCCTGCTTTGTGTCAGCTTTCTACCTACTGCTGCCTTTCAAACAGGCAGCGAGACAATCCTTCATTTTACCTGTTTGGACGTTGACCAGGCCTGTTTTCAGCAGACATAAAACAGAGAAGGAGTACAGGTGTTCTCCAGGAACGTTTGGACCAGAGAAAGTTGGAAATATTCTCATTATTTGACAAGCAGAGCACAACCAATCAACTGAATCCACTCCCTATATTTTCTATCAGGTGCCTGCTACTTTGACATTTATGCAATGGGTTAAAAAGGATGAGCTTCTGGCCATGTTCCTTTGCAGAAGAAATAGAATTAACTCTTGTCTTGCGGAGAAGATAGTTAAAGAAAATATATAACTTTTCCTGGATAGGTTCCTGTTAAATGGCAGGCTAATATTCCTTAAGACAAGAATTTTGAAGGCTAAAGGAGAAGGGGACAGCAGAGGATGAGAGGGATGGATAGTGTCATGGAAGCAATGGACATTAGCTTGAGCAAACCCCAGGTCTTTCTGCACATCATCTACCCTGCAATCTGGATCCACCTTGTGCAGGCAAGAAGCAGACCCTCCTTAATCCACATTAGCATGCAGCTCAGAAGGATGCCCATGAGGCTCAATTTGGACCTAAAGTGATTGCAGAAAGGGCATAAGATAGGAAGTGGTGGGTGTAGGGTTGTGCATAAATGTTACTTTTGTGTTTGGTTCTAATTTAATCGAATGTGAGGAAATTTGCATTCATTCAAATAGGTTGCCTTTGAATGTGGTAGGATTTGAATTTGATGTAAACGTTCTTTGAATGCTATTTGAATCTGATCTGAATCCCTGCTGCCAGTTGTGCCTACAAATCTCTTAAGAATCTCCAAGAAATCCCTTACTAAATCAAATCTACTCTGAATCTGCTTTGAATCTGCTCTGGAGATGCTGCAGATGTGACTGGGCAGCTGATTTCCTGCGCCCTCAGGTGCACGAATGTAACAGTGATTCATATGAATGTATAGAACCATTCAATGCCCATTCGAACGTCAGTCTTCAAAGGTAGCAACATTCATTTTGAAGTCGAATCTCTGAATTTTAATGAATTCATACAAATTTCAAATGTGATGAATATTTGGGAACATCCCTAGGTGGCTGCACAGCAAAACAGCTTGGGGGGATGAAAAACATAGTTTCATTCTTTTGGAATAGCTGGCACATAATGCCTCATAAAGATTTCATAAGAAGAGTTATCTGCAAAAGAGGTCGTCTGCTTTGGCTGATTTTCAATGCAAGGCACAGGTACATCTTTTAGGCCACACTGATGATGAACAAAGAATATAAGAGGTAAAGAATGGCCACAGGACTTAACACCAGACATGTGTACTTACCTTCACCAAATGTTGGAGCTGAGAAGCAGAGGGGGGAGGAAGAGTTAGATTTTATACCCCACTTTTCTCACCCATTTAGGGGATTCAAAGTGGCTGACAGAGCTTTCTATCCTTCTCCCCATCACAGACACCCTGTGAGGTAAGTGGGGCTGTGAGAGCTCAGAAAGGGAGCTGTGACTAGCCCAAGGTCACACAGCTGGCTTTGTGGAGGAGTGTGGAATCAAACCCTGTGACTAAAAGATATGAGCTTGGCACTCTAACCACAAGACAAAACTGACTCTGTCCAGCCCTTTTGCACCACTTCAGAGTGCTGGAGGGACAAGTGACATACCACAGAGGCCTGCTGATGCGGTATGCCATGTGATAGCCTTGGTGATGGTGCCACACAAGCACGCTGATGCTGGTTCACAAGCACATTGCAACCAACACCAGGGACGATGATGGCTACCTGGATGTCACCCATCTGTACTGAAAACAAAGTGCAAAATAATGCTATCATCTGACATCCAGCATCCAAAGAACAGCTATGAAAGACAAAAAACCAAAACAGAAGAGAAAATACTGAATGGTGTATTCCAAATAAAGCATTTCCACAGACAAATTTTCTTAGTTTAGCCCAACATTTGGGGAATCCCCTCTATTATGCTCTACATGGGTTCTGTAGCTATGCACATGAAATCTCTTTTGTAACGCAGAATAAGAACCATATGCCAAAATCCATAAACATGCATGATTGCAAAATGAGAGAGCAACACTTAATGGAAGAAACTTTCAGATCCATGAACAACAATTAATGATAGCAAAAATGAATAGGAACCATTTAACAAATGGTAAACAAACTGCAATGGAAAGAAACTGTAACAAATGACAACTCAGCCTAAATATGCGCTTTTCCTAGTGAAAGGTGTTTTTTCTGTTAAGGGGAAAATTGTAATTTTAAGATGTTTCCTGTGGTACTGGTCCTCTGAAGTGAGCTTTAACAAACAGCAATAGATAAGTTCTGGTATCATCAGACCTACTAGGAAACACATATGGGTCCATGCTTCAGATATCATGAACTAATTGTCCAATAAATGCATGTGGAGACAACAGGATTATGTATTACAAGTAAAGGCCAACACATGGCATATATCAGCTTAGGAATGTACTGTCTACATTAGCTAAGAATGTAGTAAATGCAGGCCATATCCCAAACTTGCCATAATAAGCCAATTCAGAGGAAAGGATTAGGACAGAAAATCTGACTACTAGATGAATTCCTGGAAATGAATCTCACATGAAAATTATTTAACTAATGACATAAACAATATTTTCTTCCATTTAAAGATATAACTAATGTTTTCCTTCATTTAAAGATATATATGATGTTTCTTCTGCTGCTGTTAAGGATTTGGGCAACTCCACCTTGAACTACTGGTAGTAGTGAGATGTGGCTTACCAGACTTCAGGTGCTCAGACTAGCAGAGGGCCTGATCCCTGTGGTATAGCCTATACATGTCTGACTAGACTTCTGACTAGGCCATGACATGGCATCAAAATGACTCCAGAGGTAAACTTTTCAAAATTAATCCAGGAGTAGACTATTGTGGATATACCAGACCACAAAAGGTGTGCAGATAACACTCTGTGTGGTTCAGTACATTGGGTCCAGCCCCTTTTTCAGTGGTGCAGAAGAAAACAGTATTGGAAGAATGCTGTTTGTGGGAATGCCAACAAAAATGTCCTGACCAAGAACCTTGAAGACCAGGATGGTTCAAATTGTCCAGAAAGCAGAGACTCCTTGTGATAGCATGTCTACCTTAAGCCAAGGTGCCCCTGCCTTAGTGTGGGATGGTTTAAGCCATTGAAAAAGTAGCCTAAAGATGCTGCACAATAATAATAATAATAAAGGAAGCTCAAAAGGTGAAATGCCTGAAGGTGCAGCATTTACATGCTAGTCTTCCCATCTCACATTGAATACATAATCCAAAGTAATTTTCTGGACTTTGATGAGGATTAGAGATGGAATGGCAATTCTAGCATCCACATATTATCTCCTCTAAGTCACTTTTGAGACATTTTTTTTAGCTGTGTTTGGCTGCAGCCTAAGTCTCTTTCTGCATTTGGCAGATGCTTTGCACTGGAGGAACAGCGATTTCTACACACACACCCAGAAACACACTCTCAGTATTTTAATTAAATGCATTTCTTTGAATTTTATGTTCATTAAATCTTATTGTTTATTGCATAGCTCATAGTGCATTTACACTTTACTTCCTTGAGCATTATTTTGGCTTGGGAAGGTGGTATATGAACAAATTAAATTAAACTGATGAATGAACGAACAAATGAATGAAATGTCATGACAGTTTCACTCTAAACCCCCTGGAAGTAAATGCACACTACATAAAACTAGAAAACAGACAGAAAAATAATTGGGTAAGATTTTACTTTCTCTGTATCATAGCGACTGTGCTTTCCTAGGATCTATGCTAAATTTAACTGGGTTAAAATGGCTGTGTGTATCTTTTCTGAAGCAGAGTTCATCCATCAGGAAAGAGATTGGATTAAGTTTTTACAGAATGCATTATAAATATTTTCATTAGAACAGCTTGAATATTTGACGTAGACGAAAATTAAGGACATATTTAGGCATGTATTCTTCCTTAACCTTTTTACAGATCAGATACTTCATGCTGTTTACCGACCTTAATCGAATTAGCAAGTATGTGTAAAGTGGAAGGGAAAGATGGCTGGACCGTTTATGACACAATGATCAACAACGTGATTGGTGCATTTCAAGGGCCAATTCACCGGCACCCACATTCCATGAAGTACAAAGAGCATGAACACAAGAGACATTCATTTACTGAAGGGATTAAATGCAAACAGTTTCATGAGACCACTTAGATGAAATGCCTAAGAGGGGGGAACCAGAGGTTGTTTTTTTAAAACAACAACATTATACTGGTTTAAAATTTAGTGATATCTGGGGAGTTTTTGCTCTTCCCTTCCTGTCCCATGGACAGGAAAAGTGTGCAATCAGCTAACCTTGACGAGCGCTCTCCTGTCTACGATTGCTGGGCTGTTCCTCTTTTGGGGGCCGCCATCTTGAGTTCGGTGCCCTCTGTGATAGCGTGTGCATCAGCGCCATCGCTATGATGACACTGGCACTCTGCAGAATTGCAGTCATGTCAGGGGGTCATCGGAGCTGCCAGCGCACTTGTCCAGCAGCTCCAATGACCTCTGAATCCAGCAAAAGTGCAGATGGTCACTGGCTGGACGCTTCAAGTAAGGTTCTGGTAAAGGTTAGTATGTTTGTGGAGCATGGTTTCATGCTCCACAGCTAGCATGCAACTAGTCAACCTCTGGGCAGGCAGGGGATGTTTCTAGTCTGTAAATGCCTCCTGACAGGGCAGATGCGCCTGCCCAGAGGTTGTCTAATTGCATACTATGGGCTGCAGTGCCAAATTCAGCCCTGGTGTCTGCCAATACTGATGGGCTGGAAAGCAAGGTGCCTAAAAAGAAATGATACGGGGGTGGGGGGGGGTGAGCAGCATTTTCAGGATACTTTATTTCTTCATTTATTTGTATTTTTAAATCACCCTACACCCAAAGGTCTTAGGCTGGGTTACAACCATTAAAGAACATGAAATAAACACACCAAAACCAATAACAGTGCCTGAAAGAGATGTGGGGAAGCTGTTTCCTCAGCTAAAAGCAGAAGAGATATTCTGAAGGCTGCAATTCTGTTCAAATCATAACCCACAAGCATCAAGTGGGTTATGAAATATGCAGGAAGATGGAAGAAGGTGCAGGGTGTGGGACACCATGTGGAGCACTGTCCACTGTGCCCTTAAGGACCACTGGCACCTGTTCAAATGGCTGAACACATACCCTGTCCCCAGAACTGGATTGGTACAAGGTTACTGTATTTCCACTACGAGAACCCAGGTGCCTGGCGTGCTTAAATTTGCCCTCCTTTTTCCTGTATTTCTGCAAGATTGGCATGGTACCTTTACAGTGGTCTAGCCAAGCCTCAAGGGGCACTGGGCCTACTCAACCCTGTTCTCAGATCATTTTTATTTACTTTTTGATTCTACAATATATTAAAACTTCAGGGTTCATCATCACCCCTTTTTCCCAATTAACATATAAATGTCCATTCTTTGCAACTGGTGACTTCCTCCGTTTTTTCAGGATCTTTGTAAGAAATGCTCTGTATAGGATTTGGCAAAAGTACAAAAGTAACTTGTATAGAAAAATACTCAACCCTGTTCTCTATTGGTACAGTTGGTGTGCTAGAAGAGTGTGGGACCACACAGACCCATTAGCAACCAGCCACCATCCTGCCTTAAGTACCCTTTATGACTCTTGGAGGAAAACATTTAGGAGAACAATTATTCTGAGTCATCCATTCACCCTGCTGCCACCACACTACTGATGTTCATATGGCTCTTCCTGGCTGGGCTATCCGAAGGAGGAGGAGGAGTTGGCTTTTCTACCCGACTTTTCTCATAAATTTAAGGGGACTCAAAGCGGCTAACAAAGCTTTCTATTCTTCTCCCCACAACAGAACACCCTGTGAGGTAGGTGGGCTGTGAGAGCTCAGAAAGAGAGCTGTGACTAGCCCAAGGTCACCCAGCTGGCTTCATGGGGGAGGGTGGAATCAAATCCAATATTCCCAGATAAGAGTCCAGCTCCCAAACAATAGACCAAAAATAATGTGAGTAACATGACCTGAAGATGATCTGAGGTCATCCTAAACTACTAGTGTGACAAGGGCCAGGGTGTCTCTTGTGGGGAAAAGAACAGAAGGTTTGTCAGCTGCTTTTGAGTCCCCTTAAATGGGTGAGAAAAATTTCTTCTTCTTCTTCTTCTTCTTCCTGTTCAGGGTCTTATTCAGGCTCACAGTGGTGCCTGCATGCAAAAAAGGCCCCCATGTTCTGGGATATAATCCAGTGCAGAAAGGGCCTTAATGCACAAGGAGATGAACATTAATAATGCTGGTAGCATTCTTTTTGATGCCATGAGACTCTTGTCAGAAACTATTGTATTAAAATAAATAAATGCATGATTATGAAAATAAATCTAAAACAAAAATAAAGCCAATCCAAGCTGAGCCTGCAATCTTTTTTCAGATAGATCAGGGTAAAATCTGTTTTAATATTTTCATTGTTCAAAAACTTCTCCCAATCTGTTTCTTTTCTTCTTCTTTTCCTGTCATGCATATGCACACAACCACATCTACAAAGCAGAGAGAGTGAGAGCTACTAGTGCTCCCACCACCACAGGAAGAATGTCACTTTCCTCTACGTGTGCATTAAACTAACTAGACCAGAAAATTACTGTTTTAATTATGGTTCTCTTGAGGAGAATTTAGTACTTGCCATATAAAGCAGCAGGATCCATCTCTTCCAGCCAAGAGAAGCTGTTGTGATTCCACAACGTGCTTCATGGCTGCCTCTTTTCTTGTTTACAAAGCTAAAGTATTTTATCTCACTTCTCAGTCTCCCAAGGTGACTCACAAAATGTCAAAGTAAAGCCCTCAGAATTGCAGCATATAAGATCTGACACAAAAGAAAAGAGATGGAGGAGGGCCAAAAAAGCGAGCTCAAGCATCATGTTTTTCTTGTCAATTGTAATCACCAGAAAAGGCAGAAATTACAAGAAGAGGAACGGGTAGCTAGGGCTGAAATCTGACGGTAGGTTGTGTTGCCTGCTTCTACTTCTTAGGCATCTTTCTCCACATATGAACCTCAAATACAGAAGATGAAGCATGAGAACCTATCATAAGACAGCGACTGATGGAGAACCAATCAAGTACTTTGATCTAGTCATGTTGCATCGTTGGTAGTCATTTAGACAGAAACTGCATAGAGATATTCCCTGCAGCACTTTATACTGAAGCTTAACCTTTTCTTCCAAAATAAAATCCACTGTAATGATGGTTCACTGTCACTTTGGGAGAGAACGCACCTAAAAGACATAACACGTCTCTAGTGCCTTTGTCCTTCCAATGCACATAAAAGAGATTGCAAACATCTGAAGGAACATCTACTCCCCTATCAACTATCTACTCCCGGAAGAGGGCCTTCTCAGTGATGGCCCCTTGGCTGTGGAATAGTTTCTCCCTGGAGACGTGTCTATCACCTTCATTGCACACATTTAGGAAGGCAGTGGTGACACACCTCTTTGCCCTGGCTTCTGGTTAAATTGGGATATACTTTTCTCTTCCCTCTGACATATGCTGTTATTGTTTTAATGATGTTTGATTTTAAATGTTGTTACCCGCCTGGAGACCTCTGGGTATAGGGCAGGATAAAAATGTAAATGAATAAATAAATAAGTCAAACCTGGAACCTATTGCTCGGCCCCTCACTACTCCCCCATTCTAAACTCATCCCCAGAACTGCTGAATAATTGGTCCGCATACCCTGTCAAAAGAACCCCATAACATTCATAACATTCAAAATGTGTATGCATTTGTGCAAATTCAGCCATTCAAATTTGAATCGAATGCTTGCACATTTGAAGACTGACATTCAAATCTGAATCAAACGTTTTGATACATTTGTATGAAGCTTGGTACAGGATTCGTACGCCATTTGTATGGAATTTGTATGCGACTGAACATTCGTACTCAATATGAATCCTACCACATTCGAATGGGATCCATTCAAATGAATATGAATTTTGCAAACATCCCTGCCCCGAATTCTTTCCCCGCAAAAATCAATAAAATCAGATGCATAGTTCCCTAAAAAGTTATCAGCTCTGCACAGGAAAGCAAAATGTATTGCCACGTGCTAGGCACTGGAAGCATTCCAACACAAAACTTAAAGGGAAGAAAAAATGGTGGACCCCAGAATGATGCATCTCTGCACATGACTGGTTGACATGATGTGGGGAAAAACTAGGAAATGTCTTCTCACCCTTCCATGGAACACCCATGCAAGCCTCCCGGAATTCAAATTTATAGTCACAGCTTGAAAATGAAGTGGATGAAGATAAGAGAGGAGCTTTCAGTGCAGAAAACAACAACACTCTATGGGTGTTTTTCCACTTTCACTAGAAGTACCCATTAAGTACCCATTAATGGGTACAAAAGTGCCATTTTGTACCCATTAATGGGTACTTAATGGGTCCTTTTAGTGACAGTGGAAAATACCCTATGATAGGGATGTGCAAGAATACTCAAAATATATATTATTCAATTGAATTCAGCCGAAGAATGGTAGAAGAATGGTAGGAAATGGTGTCAGAGTTCTTTCCTCCACTCTGCCCTTATAGCCCTTTAATGAGTGATTGTGGCAGGATGCTGCTTGGATGAGTGCAGGCCTGTGTAATTGTTGCATTCAGCCAGCACACACACTGCACCACGAAGTAGCAGGGACATGCAATCCCTTCACCTCCTGTGTGCTGTCATGGTGCCATAAATGTACTGTGCGAACATCACCTCTATCTTGCCTCTGCAACTGAATTCCTGGTAAATGCACAGATGTGTACATATGTACTTCAGCAAGTATTTGAATGTTTATGCTTTGCATAGAAAAGGATATGACACTTGAGGAAATCTGTTACTATGCATATCTGAATTTGCATGGAACTGAAAAAATAAAATTCAGTGATGGAACCAGAATGGGAACGTTAAAAATTTATGAGTAGAACAGTCTAAACAGATTTGTTTTATTTTATTTTTGCTAGTTTAGGACTGAAATTTTTCTCAAGCAGAGCCAAACACAATCTTACACTAGCAAATAAAAGGACACTCAAAAAGTGCTTATATATGAGTTACATCTGTGCTTGTTTTATAAACCAAACACAAAGGGTGGAATAAGGTGGGTTTTTTAATTGCTCCTTTTAGAAAATGTGCTAATTCTGCAGCTATCTGTGAAAACAGGCATTCAAACAGTTAAAAAAATAACTCTGCATCCTATTCCATACATTGTTCTTCCTTTGCCTCAAAGTCTGGCTGCACCTTCTTAAGCACAAGTGCTCTCTACAAGGGATGGGTACAAAAATGTTCAAAACTTTGCACTTGAATTGGCTATATTCAGAGAATGACCTTTTCATGGGAAGCAAAAGCTTTCATGCCTTCCTTCAAAGCTTTGTTACATTCAGAGCAGCTGCTCAGTCACCTCTAGAGCAGATTTGGTTCAGATTCAGAACAGATTCAATCAGATTTGATCACATTCGGATTGGATTGAATTTGGATCAGAGTCAGAGGAGTGACTGGTAGCGACAGGGATTTGAAGCAAATTCTGATGCCTAGCACATTTGAAGTGGCTCCATCTGCAGAAATGCAAATTGTCATACCATTCTCTTTGATGCAAAGCAAACAGGGAAAGAATTGCACACACCCTTACTTGCCAATGATTGACTAGTCATGTACCTGGCTTTCCTGGGCCCTGATTGGTTGCTCACTGACAACATTTGTTCCCATGCTACAAATGGTTAGATTTTCTTCCTCGATGTCCCCTCCCAATGCAACTGAAAGAGTCATACCTGGTATTATTATCTTCCAAATTAGGAAGACTCACAGCCCCAGGCTTCAGGACATGGTAAGGTGCATGCAGGAGTAAAATGTATGGTGTCTCTGACTCCATTTCTCCCATTAACTAAATGTACTAAATGTACTATTTTCAAATCCTGATATGGACAGATCCCTGCAACTCCCATCAAAACTGAGCTGGCATCAAATATTTCTTCCTGCATCTCTACCAGCAAATGTGAATCCACCTCACAAAACAAATCAGCTTATAAGGAGAGTGTCAAACAAAGTTGTTGGCTGCCGCAGAGAATGAAATGCATAGTTTCCTAGGTATTTACTGCTTGAGGCTCCCCTCTAGAAATCAAGGAGAGGGAAGAGAGTTGGCTTTTCTACCCTACTTTTCTCACCCTTTTAAGGGGACTCAGAGTGACTGACAAAGCTTTCTGTTCTTTCCCCCCGTGTGGTAGGTGGGGCTGTGAGAGTTCAGAGGAGAGCTGTGACTAGCCCAAGGTCACCCAGCTGGCTCCATGGAGGAGTATGGAATCAAACCTGGTGACTCCCAGACAAGAAATTGACACTCTAACCACAAGACAAACTGGCTCACAGCTGTAAATACACTTCTTTGTAGTAAGAAGAAAGCTAAAGTTGATATCTGTTACGTTATACAAGTCATAAAAAAATCCTACCTGCCAAAAGGATTCAGGTAGAAGTAAGATACTGGAAAGGGATGTTGGTGGAGAGGACTTCTGAACAATTCATCTGAGAACTTTGCATTTGCCTCTTGCTACTAATTTAGCTAAAAAAGACGCCTCCGTGAGCTTCCCTTTGGCAGAAACTGCTACCTTCAGCCCATGCGGGTTTTGATTCAAGTCTCAATTGCAATAATGTAGAAGGAGCATACAGAGTATATTTAACCTTCAGATGAGGGAGGAAGGCACTAATTGGGTTTGTCTGTTCTCATGTCTGGCCACCAGCTGACAATCCAACAGCTGACCCCTCTGATCCAATCACAGCGGCAAAGAGAAAGCCCTGGGTTGAGGTCACTTTTGGGTGGGCAAAGGTTTGGGCTGGTTCCTATTTAGACTGAACTGTTTCTCCCATCTCTAGTTACTCCATGTCATTACAACCTACTCAAATAACATAACATGCCACATGCCGAGAACATAAAATGCACCGAGGAGTATAAGGTACAAAAATATCCAATATGTTTGCAACATGTAGGGGAAAGGAAACGGAAACATGAAAGAGCTTGAACCAAGTTTAGGGGGATTTGAATGCTCTGAAGCCAAATTGCATAGCTGGCTCTAGGTTTCCCACCTCTTATCTATTTCAAAGAATGGGACTCCTTATTATTTATTTATTTATTTACATTTCTATCCTGCCCCATACCCGAAGGTCTCTGGGCGGGTAACAATTGGTTAAAATAGATTAAAACAAGATACAAATTAAGAACAGATACAGATCAAAATGAAATACAAATAAAACAAGATGCACACCTAAAAACACCTTAAAATTCAACAAATTTAAAGCCGTGCACTCTGTAGTGCATTAAAATTATGTCATTATAACTGGGGAGGGAGAATAAATCCTTAACCAAAGGCCGAGGCAAACAGGTATGTCTTTACGGCCCTCCTAAATAAATACAAGGAGGGGGCATGGCGCACCTCGAGGGGGAGGCCATTCCATAATCTCGGGGTCACCGCTGAAAAAGCTCTCTCCCGGGTGCCCACCAACCTCACTACTGAAATACAAATACAAATAATAATAACCAGGAGGGCCTCATTGTTGGATCTTAAGGCACGGGCAGGTTGGTATGGGAGAAGACGTTCCTTTAGTACTAGTAGGTAGCACTAATAAATAGGAAACTATCTCTGGAAACAAGGAGTGACTGCCCACCACTGCCTTGCCTGATCCCATTTATTAAATGCAGTTTCTGAATCCTTTCCAGTTGACTGATAGGCAGGATGGCTAGAGGGTTCTTGCGCCTTTAATTCCCAAGAAGAAGCTTCCTGTAGGGTAGGCTTCATCTGCTGAAATTACCTCTCCATGCAGCTTTTAAAGGTTAGAAATCTCATCCTTCCTTCCACCTGGCACCTTTGATAGACTTCCTGGGCTACAAGGAAATATTTCACAAACCCTTCCCCTTTTATAATAGATGTATGGAGACTGAAGACCAATCTTAAGGTATGACCTGGGGCCAATTCACACTTCATCCCTTAGCTGATAATTAGGCAACATCTGGGCAAGTGCATCTGCACTTGCAGGAGGTATTTACAACATAGAAATGTCCCCTGCCTGCCCAGGAGTTGCCTAATTATCAGCTAGGTGTAGAGCATGAAATCGTGCCCCATAAGCTTAGCAACCCTTACCCCAACTTACCTGATTGCATCCAGCCAGTGACCCATCCATACCTCTGCTGGATGGGGAGGTCAACAGATGAGCTGCATAAGCAAGCTGATAGCTCTGCTGACCTCCTAATGTGACTGCTCAGAGCATCATAGCACTGACACAAGCGCAGTTGTGGAGGGCACCACACACAAAATAGTGGTGCCCTGAAAAACACCAGCCAGTGATCGAACAGAAGGTAAGTGTTCAATTGTGTGTGGGTGTGTAGGCTGACATTTACTAGTGTTTGCAAGTGTGAATGCTAGTAAATGTTAGTTGATTGCACTCCTTTCTCATCCAGTGGAGGAGAAGGGACGTGTGAAAACGCCCCTGATGGTCCCAAGAAATAACTTCTTTCTCTGAACGCTTAGGTTTTATTCTAAATAATGCTGCATCATTGAGACAAATACAGTCATATCAACTAGAATAGATGCCTAGGTGCTACTTCCCAGTTGGAGAGCCAGACCAGGGTGCCTTTAAAGGCCTTTTACAGGCAGTCAAGAGCAGGTGAAGGTATCACCTTCATCCTCTCCTTGAGAACACCTGAAGCAAATGATGTGAGAGACAGAATGCTGGGGTGGGGCCAGATCCAGAAGGGCTTCTCTCATGTTCTTATGCTAAAATGAGAGGCAACAGAAAAGACCTACAGCTTGATAGTCTGTGGGACATATACACAGTGTTTGCACACTTTTAGAGCTGCACAGGTGTATGTCTTGAGGATTAAAAGTCAAAAGTACTCGGCATATGGTAGAATGGAATAATCTTATTATCCCTTCTATCATATGATGTGGGAAGGCAACAGAGGTCACTGGTCTGAATTCTGAGCGCATAAACTTGCAGGATTATCATCTGGCAAACATTAGAACTTCCCTACTTCTAACTGTAATTTTATATATCTGTTTTACAGAATCACTTGTGCAGTGATTATAAATTATGGTGTTTCAAAGAGGCCTGGTGAAGATATTCACCTTTTAGAGGAGCAGATTTTTATGAGCGTGAGAGAAAACAGGTTTTATGGCCTGAATTATTTTACTTCCCCCCCCCCCTCTGGTAACAGACGCACTTCTGCTCAGAGCTAAACAACTGCACGTAACATATACACATACAGAGTTTTTAAAAGCAGTCCAACAGCCCGAAATTAGTTTCAGGGTGCTTTTAGTTGACAAGAAGTACAAAGAATGATCTACTGCAAAACTGAACTTCCACTTCAGTATTTGACAGAAAACTTTATAAACACAATTTGTTTGCTTAGATCAATGCAAATTTCTTTTTTTTCCCCTTGTAACACATTGGAGAGGAAAAGATGAAGGCTGGTATGAGGAAAATTTAAAAAAATGACTACATGTTTGACAACTTCTTGCTGGCCAGCAATGCCAAGTCTTTGGGGCATGTAAATATGGTTGATTAGCCACTTGCAAGGACAGTCATTACAGTATCAGGGTCTTTCCACACTTGGCTCTGAAATGTGGGTCCCAGTGTGCTGGGCTGTCCCTGACTTCAGAGGCTATGGAACAGTAAAATCTGCTCCTCACCTTCGCTAGGACTGCCTACTAGTGAAGGGATGACAGAACCCTAAGTGCCCTTGTGCCACTCCTCTCCAGGTACTGTTCAAAGCTTTCCCAGAAGGGAAAAGTGCAAATGGAGCCATGCCTGGCAGCAAGGAATTGCTCTACATCTACACACATGGGGATTACATTGCATTGTTTGCAATGCATTGTTTGCATTCAAATTTGAGTTGATTTGAATATTCAAATATTCAATTCAATTCGGATTTTAAAAATCTGGATTTTCAAAACTCCAGTTCGAACCCAGATTATCTGAAACCATGCATTCAAACATCTGATTCAAATCTGAAAATACGAATGTCGGCAACATTCGTGTCTGATTTTTGAATCTGTGCACATCCCGTTTTCATCTCGTTTTTGTCCTATATGCATCCCGTTTCCATCCTGCATTATAAGCGCAAATACATACGATATTCGTTTGAATATTCAAATTCGAATTTTTGAAAATCTGATTCAAATTTGAATGTTGATATTCGACGGATCTGAATCAGATTTTTGAATTTTTGAATATCCGTGCACATTCCTAGCGTGTGGAGCTGCATCCGGAGAAGCAGGAGCTCTGCCTGCACATTGTGGATGTCCCATGGAGGAGTTCCCCCAGGGTTCTCCTACAAGGTGAGCACAGAAAGGCTCCTAGTTTAATCCAACATGTGGCCTTCATATTACTTCCATGCAAATGCTGCACAGGGGCAGGTCAGTATGGCTGCGGCTAAACTGTGCGATCCCAGACTGTATGTCCTGGTTGCAGTAGCCATTTCTGTGGTGAGGTGAATGTTCCCACATGAGACTGTTTGCACTTCACCCAGACCCAGCACAAATGTGAGGGGGTTTTGGATTCGAATTTGAGTCAAATCAAATGTCAAAACATTCTATTCAATTCAAATATTTAAAATCCGAATGCAACAAAACCCGATTCGAATCTGTTACATTCAAATCTATTTGTTTGAATGTTGGATACAAATTTAAAGATACGAATGTTGACAACATTTTGTATGCATCCCATTTTCATTCTGTATTATAAGTGCAAATGTGTACAGATAGATATAATATTTGTACAGATACATGTGTAATACATACGTATCTGTACATTTGAATGATTCAGATCATTTGAACAGATGTTTCGGAACACTCAAAATCCACTCAAAAATGGGATCCATGGCACAACTGATGTATTGGGTCATGGCAAAAGGGGTGCCTTTGAGGTGCCTCAGAGATCAACATATGGCCCCCGTGCTCCCAAGTTTTATCTAATCCATCTTTTCTAGCACTGAATGTTAAGGGGAGGAGGGAGGGGCAAACCGGTGTGAGAACAATCCCACCTTTAAACTTTCTTTAAGCCACCTTGGAGGTGTTGATTTTTTCTGTGTCTGATCACAGCCTGAGGCAATATCCACATATCAGAGGGAGGAGGCCTTACAAGTGTAGTCCTCCCTCTTATCTTGGGCATTCGGAACAGTTCTAAGTTTGTATTATTCCTGATGTGGCAGCAGGCTGATCACATGTTGCCCACTGCCCCTACTGTCAAGATCACCGTTGGGGATTCCCTAGCAGTAATCTTGACAGTGGGAGGGAAATTCAACCATCAACATCACCGCTGGTGAATCTCTGGTAACATTCTTGCTGGGATGCAGTAGCCCCCTAACCCTCAGCAATGATCTTGATGGGCAGGGGGAGCCTTCTTCTCTTGCCATCCAAGTCACTGCCAGTCTTGATGGTAGGGACTCCTTAAACTTGATGACTGATGAAGTGGCCACTGAGGAGACTGGTAAGTTTCCTTGGGTGGCGGGGCAGCAGTGGGGTGGCAGAAGTGCCAGCTAAAGAGCTCTGCCATCCAAGTGTTGTGCAGGTGCTTATGCCAGCATGACTGCAGAAGAAAGCAGCATCCATGTAGTCATTGCAGTCTTACTGCACATTGAGGTGATTTTTTTAGATCCATCATAGTAAAACAGACATCCATTAGTGTTGCTGCTTCTCTCCCCAGAAATAATGCATGTTCTGTTGATCCTTGATTGGTTTTCCAGTTCAAGATATTAGATTTAATTTAAATTCTAAATAACTTTGGACCCAAATAGATGAAAAGCCTCCTTTCTTCCTTTATGCCAACCTAATCCTTAAGATCATCAGACGAGGTCTAACGGCTTAGGCAGGAGATGTTTCCTCTGTGATGGTACCAGTCTCTCTCTACTAATATCCAGATGTCTCTTATATTAAACACCTACTGGATCATGTTCCAAACAGATCAGCATTATGCTTAGATACTTTCCTGCTGCTGAGTTTTGATTGACTTTACCTTTTAATATGCTTAAAGGAACAGCTAACAATACAAAGCATACAGAAACACTCATGTATGCTTATAGTTGTCATTGACTACTTACACACTGACATGTGGAGACTGGGGAGGAAATCAATGTAAATAATTATACCAAACCAGGGGGGTGCCAAAATTATTGCACTTACTGGAGGACTGAACACGAGTAAAAATCTACTTAAGATCAAGGAGGGGGTAAGGAGGAGGAGGAGGAGTTGGCTTTTCTACCCTGCTTTTCTCACCCATTTAAGGGGACCCAAAGTGGCTGCCAAAGCTTTTCTTCTCCCCACAACAGAACACCCTGTGAGGTAGGTGGGGCAGTGAGAGCTCAGAAGAGAGCTGTGACTAGCTCAAGGTCACCCAGTTGGTTTCATGGGGGAGGGCGGAATTGAACCCGGTATTTCAAGATAAGAGCCCTTCCTCCTTAACCGCTAGACCAAACCAGCTCACAAGAAGGAGGAGGAGGATGTGAAAGTTCCAGAAGAAAAGGCTGAGATCCTTGCAGATGGACCATGATGATGACTGGAGATTTTGTATGTGAGCATGTTTCTCTCCTCTGCCCTCCAAAATCTTAACTATTATAAAACATTTATGTTAGGAAGTTCCTTCAGGGCAGATCTGAAGGAGTCTCTTATTCTGAATGAATCTGCCCACACAGGTTGAGCCAGGTGGAAGACGTTGGCCACACAATATTACGCCATCATTTGTATCAGGAGACATTTGCAACTTTTATCACCCCTATCTTGTCCTGAATTATAGTAATAGGAGAAGGCTATTGTCAATAATATTTATTGCAAGACAATCAGAATACTTGGACTGTGGCGAAGTTCTGCCAGACGGCAGTCACATTAAGAACAAGAGCAACTGTGCCTGGTGGCCAGGATTGCAGAAAAACAAAAAACATTGTATTTTAAATGTTACTTTTATACTATTTTAAATTTCTTCATCAGACTATTTTAAATTTCACTATTTTAACACTCATATTGCCAAACCTTTTAAAAGATATTTTGATGTATTTTTATTTTCCGAGTTTGGTCTGTGACCATAAATAAAATCTATTTATTCATTCGTTAGGAAGCCCATAATGGACAAGGACTACACCTTCACTTTAAACCTTCTTCAGTCCATGCTCAGGTCTGACTGCTCACACCTTTTCATTTGTATTCAATTTACTTGTGGCCTTTTTATTCAGGAAAGTCCAAATGGAGGATAGAAGGTCCACAAATAAAACAGACAGAAATAAAAAGGTGTGAGGAGTCAGATGGACTGTATATTATTTAATTTTATTATTTTTCCCCATTGTCATACTATACAAAAGGCTTCAATTTGGGGTGTTTAACCAATATGCAACTTTAAATGTTAACTCTGTAAAGATTATTGTAGAAATGTCTGTAGGACTAATCAAATTAATCACGCTTGTAGACTTTGAAGAGACTGCAGCACAATGATGCAGAAATAAAGCCCAAGGAGAGAAAACACACACATACATACACACATACACAAACACACATAGTGTCTATCATAGTGAAATCTTCATGTGCCTTCACCACAAAGGCCTTCAAATATTTGCACCTACAAATACTCAAAGATATGCATGACTTTTTGTACTTTGATTCCAAGGGATATATGATCACTCTTCTCGAATGTTACCCTGGAAACCGATTTGTCTTTTGGCAGGCTTTGCACACTTCGACAGGAAACTGAATTTAAATCCTTACGCATAACATCTTGGTTGTGCCTACCCTTTTTTTGTTTGTACTTTTTTAATAATATCCGTGCCCTCACACTTGGCTCTGCTAAAATCCTCATTATTAAGTTCATAGAAGTAACCCTCTAGAGTTGCATGTAAGGTTATCCATTACCTAAACGAGAAACTCGCCAACTTCGGGAGCCCTGTTCACTGAGTTAAACACTGTGTTTACCTAAAGATTTTCACGCAATGGGCTCATAATGATCCTGTAATTTCCCTCTCCTGTGTAGTTTTATAGAACTAGTCTTTGTCACTCCTGATTTCCCCAGGACACAACAGGCGGGTTAGTCAATGTGGATAAAGCAACAGAAGAAAATAGTCAAAAACAGTCTAATGTGTTTAACTGGAATTATGATTCCTCCTAAATAAAAAAAGAATTGGAGGGACAGAGTGAAGGCAATAATGAAATGAGAATGATTCGTGTAGAAATAATGTATTACAATGAGCAGCAGGAAATACTGAAATACCACATAGCTTCCATCAGATATGGATCTGTTTCAGATAATGATCCAAAAGAACCATTTTGCACACGATTTATATGGGTATTATGAGCCAAAGCCACGGAATAAAAGTTCATCAGATCTGAATTTTTCTCCTGGCCCCATCAAGGGATGCACAGCCCTGGAAGTGGGGTGTTTTCTGTGCTTCCCATAATACTTCCTTTTTTCAAGTATTTTTAGCATGACTGTTTTACCCATAAACTGCTCCAACCATCTTCCTATAATAGTCAAGTTGCAAAATGAAGCAGGTAAATGGCTCTTGCCATTGATGCCTCTTTCCATTCCAAGAGTGAAGGGGGGGGGTGTGAACACATTTACAGTACATTTTCCTGCTCCCACAAAACGCCACTTCTGAATGTGCTTGTTGCCCCGTGGGTTAGGCTTTCAGGTCTGATGGATACAGTAACATTTTGTCCCTGAGTCCTTTGGGCTCTTTGCAACCTTTTTTGGGGGTGGGTGGGAGTGGATGCATCTGAGATTTGGCTGTAGGAAAAACAGGCAATGTTGTCAGAGTGCACTAAAATAAAATAATTCTATTAATAAAAGTGAATTCAGTTTGGTTTCAGAAGGAAATCACACCGGAACAGGTATAAAGGTAATTTGCTTTAATTCAGGATGGAGGAGCTATAAAAAGCTACAATTAAAATAATCTGATTTCTTCAGTTTAGAAAACCAAAGAGTCAGAGGCAACTTGATGACAGTCTGAAATCTTTCACCTGGCAAAGAATCCTGTAAATATCTGCTCCCTCTAGGAACTTTGCAAAGGGAAGAATAAAGTTACTATATGGAATCCATCTGATGGTTTCTATGGCTATTTTTGGCATTGGCGCTGAATAGCCCATTAGGAGTCCTTTAGGAACCTGATTGCTACCCAATCAGTACCAATCAGGAAGGCCCTGTCCCCACTGAAGACCCCTTTAGGACCCCATCTAGAAGGCCCTGACCCCACAAGGGCTGGAAAATGCAGATTTAAAGGGTCCTTTGGGGCCTTAAATCCGGATTTCGTGTGGACCCCTTTAAAGGTGTCTGTTTTGTCCCCTGAGCAATGCTATGGACTTTGCATGTAGTAAGGCCTCGGGCTCTAGGGAACACAGCCTGAACAAAAGACTTGTCCACAAACTTCTTAGATTTTCAAAAGCTTTACTGGTTACAAACACAAATAACATGAAACTGAGCTCTTCTCTCTCAATAGACTTTCTTAAATACCTTGCTCTCTCTTCTTTGTGGGTTTTATCTTTCTTCTTCTGTGGACTTTATCTTTCTCAAAGGAAAATTCTCCAGACCCGATTTGGCTGAACTAGCTGGAGAGGCAGTATAAGACCCTAGAATTTCCCACAATCCTTTTCTCTCTAATTCCCCTCTTGAACTAATCCATAGAAAAGCTTATAATATCTTTAACTAAATATATGTCTCAAGAGCATCAAAGATGCTCTGGAGGCATGACAGTGTCCATAATCTGTTCTTCAGCCATGAGGACCAAATTAGTGGACATGCATCTGTACTACTTACAGGGCCATGGGGGTCCAGGGGTGGGCCTAGCAGGAGTGAAGCTGTGCATGCAGGTGGCTCCAGCTTTGCCCAACCGCTCTCAACTATGGAGGCTTGTACAGACATCATAGCTGTCTATGAAACTGGGAACAGGCTGCATAGCTGCAATGCAGCAGTCTACGTAGCCGACCCTGCCCAGGAGGGAGTCCTCTCGCAGATCTGTGGCTGCATTGGGGGGCAGAGTATGGCTACCTACTTTGTCTGGCAGGCACGATCGTCACCACATCAATGCTCCTGCAGCCTCATCAAGGGAGGCAGTGGCAGCAGTGGCAACAGTGGCAGCCACATTACAGCCATGTTTGCCATCTCCACCAAGCCTCTGATAAGGCTGCTTCAGCAGTGGGGCATCAGTGGTGGGAGGCAGAGGCAGCGGGAGCATTGATGAGGCGACAAATCATGCCCACCAGCCAAAGCGAGCAGGAGTGATCCACTGCCTCCCAATGCAGCTGCAGAACAGCAGGTCTCCCTCCTGGGGCCTGATTGGGGCCTCAGGAGACATCCTGCAGTGTCTGCACTGTGCCCTGCTTATCACCCATTGCAATCGGGTGCTAGTGGGTCTGTGTGGACACATGGGGTTCTCGCAGAGATCCAGATCATTCAGGACGGGATCTTCTGAGGTCCGTGCAAAAATGGGAATTCCATTAAGTATTGCATAATTTATAAAGGAGCAATAGGTATGCGCAGGAAGAGTGTGCGGTTGTGTCTCTGTTAGCTCAGTTCAGTGGTGAACTGGCCTTTACAAAACCACAAAATTTATCTGAGATAAAGATGAAACTAAAATTGGGCACCATGTTTGAAAATTGCTGACCAAAAACATGCTGGTTCAGAAGCTGACCCTCAATTGCTATTAGCAAGAATTGCTTGCTGACACTTGGGTGCCATCACACAGGGATTGTTAAAGGCGACCATTTGTAAAGGATGACCCAATCGGTGGATGCAGAAAAAATAATCCTGTCCTTGTGTCACTCAGTTTAAAAAATAACTAAATGCCTCCTACCTCACTTCTCTTCCTTTTTTCTTTCCTTTCCATGCTCACTTCTCATTGGCCACCACCAGCCCAGAATTCCATGGCTCTGACTGGTTGGCCATCACACTAGCAACCATTTTCAGGCTATAGGTTAGGATCCTCAGTCTCTGATGCAAGCTGTGAGTCATCCCAAGAGTGCCAACTTTGTGTCTGGGAAAGGGGCATACAAGCACAGCCTTCAGGATATGGTAAAGTTTTTTTTTTTTAAAATATTTTCTGTCTCTTGAACCTCAGATTCACTCTGAGGCTGGCTTTTTTAAATGTTGTTCAGGAAGCTGTAGGAACATCTTGATTCTATGTGTCTTAGTCTCATCAAACTCAGCAGATCTGTGTACTGGTTGTTTCAGCATGGAGCTGAGCCCCCCCCCCCCCCCCAATACCCCTAGCAGACAAGACCAGTAATTTCCCCTTTTTCACATAAATGTTAACAAAAATAAATAAGAAACTGACCTGGACTCCATATGGCAAAGCTATATTTATATGGATGATGTTTTCAACACAGATGTACTTCTGCGCCGAGTAACAAGAATGCCAAAGGGACAAGATAATGAATAAGGCTTACCAACAAACTTACATATGGGAATGGGAAGAGCAGGTTTATGTATGGTTCAGATTTATTAATGCTATTCTCTCATTTCTTTCAAGCTATCATCTTAACTGCTTGCTAGGCTTGGGTTTCAATTTTTGTATCCAAGAAAGAAATTGGATTAAGCCTTATATGAATCACAGTTATAAAGGTCCATTTGGGCCATAAAGGTCCAAATCAAAGTGCCTCCAACAGATGGTTGCCCAGTCTCTGTTTGAAAACATACAATGAAGAGATACTACCAGTTTGGTCTTATGCTTAGAGTGCAGGATTCTTATCTGATAATCACCTGGTTTGATTCCACATGCCTGCACAAAGCCAGCTGGGTGACTTCTTTCTGAGATGTCACAGCCCTACCCACCTCACAGGGTGTTTTGTTGTCCGGAGAAGAATAGGTTTGTCAGCAGCTGAGTCCCCTTAAGGGTGAGAAAAAGAAGCCAGTTTGATCTAGTAGGAGACGGACTCTTATCTGAGAATACTGGGTTTGATTCCGCCCTCCTCCACGAAGCTAGCTGGGTGACATTGGGCTAGTCACAGCTCTCCTCTGAGCTCTCGCAGCCACACCTATCCCACAGGGTGTCTGGTGTGATGAGAAGAACAGAAAGGTTTGTCAGCTGCTTTGAGTATGCTTAAATGAGTAAGAAAAGTGGAGTAGAAAAGCTAATTCTCCTCCTCCTCCTCTTGACAAAAATGTGCATATGACTTTGGCACTACAGATCCCATAATCCTTAGCTACAATAGCTAAGGAACATTAGATTTAGGCCCATTCTATATTGGACAGTAGACTGGACCATGGACTTCTGCATGCTGGCAAGACCCACCATACGGAATCATGCTTGCTTCACATTGGACAAAGTGGAGAACCTTTTCTGCAGTAACCCAGAAAGTAGGATTGTGCATGAATGCATTTTTTTGCATTTGAATTAGAGTCAATTCAAGTACTCAATTCAATTCAAAAATCAAAATCCAGATCTTTGAAAATCCAGTTTGAATCCGTATTATCTGAATCCTTACATTCAAAAATTCAATTCAAACTTGAAAATACAAATGTCAACAACATTCGTATCTGATTTTTGAATTTGTGTGCATCCCATTTCCATCCCTCATTCTAAGTGTAAATAAACACGATATTCAGATGTGATATACATGGTTCTATGCAGTTGAATTATTCGAAAATCCGTATCAGATTTTCTAACATCTGAAATTCGTTCAAATGTTTAAATTCGGATTTTTGAAAATCCTATTTGAATTCGAATGTCGATATTTGATGGATTCGAAACAGATTTTTGAATTTTCAAATATCCGTGCACATCCCTACCAGAAAGTGACAAAGGAAGAGAGTCTGGATCCAAAACAGTCAGGTCAAAACTGCAAGCCTTAGCACTGCCTCTTAGGCCCTGTCCCCAAAAGACTTATTAGCCCCTCTCGGCTTCCTCTGCCGTCACTCTGTTATAGCTGACTTTAAAAGTCCCCTCCACTTCCGGAATAAGCGTCCCCATGGTAGCCGCGATCTAAACGGACTTTCGGTCCCCATGGTAGCCGTCTTCTCTTTCCGGGCATCTTTTTCCCCCACCTCCTCTCTTGTTAAAAGGAAAAATAGCCAGATCTCCGTCTCCTGAAATGGCTTCCCGCCCCTAGCAAAGGCAGATGATCGCTCATTCATTCACTTTCAGCACTTACTTTCACTCAGTTCTCTGTTAGAAAAGGCTTTCTGCCCCGGCAAAGTCAGCGGCTGCAGGCATTGGCAGCGCAATCCTTCGCTCATTCTCTTTTAAGGCTTTCACAGATCACTTGATAACAATGTTGCAATTCTGAGCAATTCTGGCTCTTTTTACAAAGGAAAGGAAGCGAACCTGCTGCATTTCTCAGATGTGTGAATGCTTTTTGGCTGTGTGTGCAGGCAAGCAATCCCCGCCCCTTTTGCCACGGAGCGTCCTCAAGGCAGATATAGCGAGCAAAACCCGCGAATCGCCGAAAGAGCGCTGGAACTCTTCTTTAAAGTGCACGTATTTTGTCGCGGGTGTCTCACTTTCCTAAGCTCCCTAAGTGCCTTGTAAAGCTTGGAATGGGGCCGCTCAGAGGCAAAAGAAGAGTTCCAGCAGACTTTCAATTGCATGGGGATAGGGCCTTAGTGCTCTCTGGAGGCAGTAGCTGAGGTTGAAGCAGAAGAGGCTGTCCTAATGCAGACAGCCCTGTTCTGTCCTAGTGGCAACCTGTTCCAGTTTGGTATGGGTTGTGTATTCTGGGATTGAGTGACCCACCATGTTCAGAAACTTCAGTACAGAAACAGCCTTAAGCATCTTCAGGCATCCATGAAAATCATATTCAGGACTAGATTTTTCCAACCTGAACCTCCAAATTACCTCAGGCAAGGAATAGGGTACACTAAGGGAAAGAGGAATTTTTCCTCCTGTCATGGCACTCTGTCCCCTTGATCTGATTCACAGTTGGATGTAGCCTCTGCAAGTTGAATCAGAATGTCTGCCTACGACTGTGGTGCAGACAACTGTTAAAAACTGGCTATCCTATGCTGGTGCCGGTATCCTCCAAGATGCTCCAAGTGGCACCAGTCTTGGTGGTGCAAAATATCTTGAGACAGGAGACACCTTACTATCCAAGAAAAGGAACATTTCTAAAATCAGAATGCAAAATGAAAATTAATGAAGCCGTTCCAAGGACGGTGAGTACGAAACAGGAACAGGAGAAGGGCAGAAGGAGTCAGTTAATAAAGGAAGGCTCCGACAGAATGCATGCACAATGTATTTGATGGGCATCCTAATTAGGCATGACTTGAAACCTTAGAAACATGCCAGTCCGTTAGTCCATTTAGCCTGTTATTGTCTACACTGTGTAGACTCCTCTCAAGGGTAGGATGTAGAAATGCTCCTACACACATTTGGTACTCCAGGCCCTGCAGACTGTCACATGAGTCACCCAGTGGTAAGTCAACATAAAGTTCACCTGGGACATTCAGCTTCCCTCATAAGTGAATGTGTCAAGAAAAGACAAAGTGATTCCAAGACCTAATTTTCATGTTATGGCAGAAACAGTGCCAGATCTCTGGGCACAGTTCTTTGGGGCAGGGGGAGTAGTCCTACGTCATCCTTGAGGGGTTTGGGTTTTTTTTACCAGTGTGAGTGCCAATGTTCCCCTTACCATAACAGGGCCTCAGGTGTGTCTGAGTCTCCGTTGTACACACAACACTCAGCCTTTCACCCTGAGATGGGAGGTATTGTGGATGGTGCCTCAGGCTTTTGGCAAAAATGGTCTTTCCCATCACATGATGTGCCCCTAACACTTAACTATCATCCATTCACATTACAATGAAACACTTCTAATAACCCAATAATTTTCAAGAGAAAACTAAGACAAATTTATAGGTGACAGATGTATCAACGGCTACGTCTAAGTATGTCTTTCAGGCTGGGGGGACAAGCAGGATGCTTCTGAGGCCATTTGCTGGGATTCAAGAGCAGGAGAAGGTTTGCTCTTGTCTCTGCTGGAGATGCCCATGGACAATTGGTGGGCCACTGTGTGTGACAGGATGCTGGACTGGATGGGCTGTGGCTTGATCCAGCAGGGCTCCTCTTATGTTCTGAGCACATAACTTAAATCTCTCCTGCCAAAACTGATAGGACTTCAAGGTGCTTGGCTGGATCATGCCCAGAGTCATTTACCTCTAGCCTTCAATGCTATTGAAAGCTGGCATACATTTTCTCCTCTCTTCATGTGGGTGGGCTGTATGATTTCATCTAAGCTTCACCAAGCTAGGCCCCTCATCTGCCGGTATCTGCAACATGTGCATTATAATGATTTATAATCCCTGCCTCCTTGGGGATGGGTGCATTACACTGGGTACTAGAAGGGGGGCATTGCGCAGGTGGAAAACTTGTTTAAACAAATCTGAGCTGAATGTGAAATATAATGGAGGTCAGCGTCTTAACCCAGAGTGTTCAAAAGCACTCCCCAGAGCACAACGCATGAATAGTAAAAAAAATGACATATAGGGAATAGGAATATATAAAATGTTGTTAGAGAATATTCAGGGGGATACGAAACAGGGGACAGAAATCCTCTCCCATCCAATGGTAAAAGAAAAAGAAAGTGTTGTCTTAATACTATGGTGGGAGGGGGAGAAACCCCTATTTGTTTTACATTCTCTCCAAAGGACATTTTGTCTTCCTTTAAAATTCAATAAAGCCAACCTGGTGAAAGGCAAATATCTGTGTTTAATTAAATAATATACGCACCGACCATTAGAATGATATTAATGTTTTCATGTACTCAGATGGCTTTCCCAAAGCAATTCAGAGATCATGTTTAATTATGAGAAGAAAAAGAAGTGGGGGGGGGGGGAGACTAGATGCTCTGAACGTCTCGTGGCTCTGAAATGGGCTGGCACCACCTTCAAAACAAGTGTTTTGTGTGAAATTTCTGGCTCTTGCCGTATAGAAGTCAGGCCAGAAAAATCACTTTGTGAAGTTATGACTCCAGCTCTGGATGGAGATTGTAAGCATAAAAGTAAAAAAACATTTATTCTAAACATTTCAGGGCCTCAGAGGAATCCAGTTCCTATTTGCTTTGAAAAGTAAAGAAAGTTTGGGTTTTCCTCAATATATTTTTAGTCGCATTGTACCCAGGAATTAAATATTTAAATATTTATAGAAACCATTTTGAATCAAGACCACTGGTTCATACGGCCTCATATTGTTTACATTAACTGCTAGAGACTCTTACACTTTCTGGAGATATCAAAAATCAGACATGAAATGTTTTGCATGTAGAGTAGATCTGTCATTGAATTAGTGACTTTTCATTGTCACAAAGAGGAAGGAGGAAGGGAATGAACCTTTCTAAAGTACCTGTATTTTCTGGTGTATAAGATGGCTGGGTGTATAAGATGACCCCCAACTTTCCAGGTAAAATATAGGGTTTGGGATATACTCGCCATATACGAAGACGACGCCCGACTTTTGAGAAGATTTACCTGGGTTAAAAAGTAGTCTTATATGCCAGAAAATACAGTAACTTGTGAATATCAGTGCTGAATAGGGATGTGCGCTAATGTTTTTTTGACATTTTATTCTAATCGAATCAAATGCCCGAAATTCAAATTTAACAAGATTTGATTCATATTTATCAAATTCAAATCTATTCATTCAAGTTTTTGATTTGAATCTGCACATATGAATGTTGACAGCATTCATAGGTACACGTACATACTCATCCGAACTCATCCGTACATGTCTGTATGCATCCAGTAGTTATTCCGTATGCAACCCGTTTTTGTCCTGTATGGATCCATACAAATGTGTACAGATGCCGGAAAGATGTGGATCTTCAAGTACGCATCGTGTACAAACCTGCGCACATACAAATGTCTGGATAATTCAAATGAATAGATCCAAAATTTGAAATTCGATTCCAGTGTTTATTTTCAAATTTTGGGACATTTTTATTCAAGTTAGAATGTTGACATTTGGCACATTTGATCTGATTTTGAATGCCTACGAATATTCATGCACATCCCTAGCGGTGAATCACTTTTTGATCTTCCACATTTTTTCCATATTCCTGTCCCACCTTGCTAACCCAACACCACTGTCAGTATATCCAGATATACTAGTATATCTGAAATAAAATCAGATCTGTGCACAGCTCATAGCATAATCAGGCTTAATTAAGTCAAAAAGTAAAAAAATACACATTGCATCCTTCATAATGGGCACATCTGTCTGTCTGTCTGTCTATCGTCCGTCCGTCCGTCCGTCTATCTATCTGTCTATCATCTGCCTGCCTGCCCGCCCGCCCGTCCGTCCGTCCATCCATCCATCCATCGCAACCCAGCCCAAAGGTATCAGAGCAATTTATAATGATAAAAGCAGATCAAAAAAGAGCCACAAACAACGTGAGAAAAAGGTAATTAAAGATACAGCTATAGTATCACAGGATTGTTGTAAGCATAGGATTGCCATACCAACCCAGGTCAAGATTCCTTTAATAGTTATGGAGAAGTGGGTAAACTGGGAAAGGACACACTGTCTTGATCTCTTGGGCAGAAAGGTTTGCCCTCAACCCACAAACCAAACTTATCTCCCAGATGATCGCTCTGGTGGAGCCAGTTGTAGTCTGCACCAGCATGCAGATGGCAGGCCCCTATTCTGGGATATAATCCAGAATAAGGCCCAGTGAATAAGGCTCCTAGACTGTTCCAGCTTCCACAGTTATGCTTCCAGGTGGCTTTTAACCTGCTCATAGCAGGAAAAGACGGGGGAGAGTTTGGAACACTTCAGGAACACTGCAGCAAATCACACATGCTTGTTCATGTCTAACAGGTAAATGTGAAAAGGGCCTCAGTTCCTCATGTTCCACAGTGTACGACTAATTAATTGAGCAGGCGCAGTTTTCCTGAGCCTGAAATTCCCTATCCAAAGGCTTGTGAGCTGGGGATTCCTCAGCATATTAGATCCATTTCTATATCGACACATGCAAGCTTAAACACATTGCTACAAGTTCATTTGCATCCAGGTTTTCCCTCCCTCTTTTCTTACAGCAATATGAATTTTGACAAAGGCTCTGCTAACTTTCATAGCTCAGCCACAAACCTGGCTGCCAACTATTTTGGCTTATGAAACCAACAGTGAAACATAAATCTTTAAACAATTGCTGAAGTGTTGGGGCTACTTTGACCCTGCATCAGTTAAACTAATTCCTTGTTAGAAGACATATCACCAGCTGTAGCTGCTGCTACTAAGCATTTATTGGAGCTAGCGCGTTGTTTCTATAAGCGGCCTTGTAAAGGGTGTGTGGCATCTTTGTTTCCTGAAGCATCTTCTCAGGTTGCTCTGTTGCCCCCTGAGAAGCTTCTTTTGTTTGGTGTTGGATTATTACCAAAGCCTCAGAAAGTCCATCTCAAAAGGGAGGAAGGGTTCCAGGACCACTGCAGAGGCAGGAGTTGGAGTGGTGGTGCCTCTTAGCTTCAAAAACCTTACAGCTGCAAAACATTTCTAAAAATATATCCTTATGCATTTATTTACTGAATTTCTAGAGTTCGCAATAAGAAAAACCTCTACAGAAAAGTCACATGAATAAAAAACAAGTTCTGCATTTGCAAGATTTTTCATCTCCCCAGTCACTTACCTCCCTGACGGGAATTGGCCCTAAAAGTTGGCCTTTTGGGTCCAATGTTGAACTGGACTAGTAAAAAATCACCAATGGTAATTCTCCTTTGCCATTACTACTCTACATGGCAGAGGAGTAGGTCATGGATAGGGTGATCCATCCCTTGGTCTAGTGGTTAGGGAGATGGACTCCTATCTGGAAATACCGGGTTTGATTCTGCCCTCCCCCACAAAGAGAGCTGGGTGACCTTGGGCTAGTCACAGCTTTCTTCTGAGCTCTCACAGCCCCACCGACCTCACAGGGTGTTCTGTTGTTGGGAGAAGAATAGAAAAGCTTTGTCAGCCGCTTTGAGTACCCTTAAAGGGTAAAAAGCCAACTCTTCTTCTTTGAGTCATCCATTGTGTCCTGCTCTGACAATGAATTTAGTGTGTCAGGGTGGCCAGTAAGTTCAATGAAATCCTGCTAGTCCCCTGAAGCACTTGAGGAACATCACTTTTCAATCATGTGGATGCAGGAATTAAACTTCAGTAATTATCAAAGTTTGATTATCAGAAGCAATTTGTTAGAGGCCTTTTCATATGTGTATCCTATTTGGCATGTGCTTGGATTAATAAATTTGACTAGTAATAAACTTGGGCTGCATCCCCATTACAAGCTTCATACGGTTTAAATCCTCGCAGACCCCACGTCAGTTTGGCTTAACACGCTTTCCGCATGTTAAATCACCCGAAAGCGTTGTAAATGTTAACCCTCATTTCAACAGGTCTCACTCCGATTCGTACGCTTGATACGTGTTACATTTTTTTACTGTGGGGACCATACCGTTTTAAGGGATGAGAATCCATGTTTAGGGTTTCCCTCCCCCAAGAGCTTGCTTCTAAAGATATTTATTTCAGTGTAAAAATCCACCCCTTACAGCAGCCGATACACTGTAGCAATCCAACCACTTCACACCTGATAACAATGGGTATTACAGGAAAGGTCCTCTTGCATTCTGCTTGGTGTAAGACGTGCCTGAATATTTCATGAAAACCAGTACTGATTTTTATAGAAATAATTGAATATGGAAGTTTTGAGAAACAAAGTTGTCATAGCCATTTCTTGAGTACTTGTTCCAGATATTAAGAGGGGCTCTGTCACCCTTTCCTCTGAATCTCCTCATTACTGAAGAATTGCTGATGAATACTGCAAATATCCTTTACTTGAAGAATTTGTATCCCAATAGTGACTAAAGAAGAGCTGCAAGACAACTCCCTTATTCCTCCTTCTACCTTTCCTTTGATTATCCATTCAGGGCTAGTATATTACATACTCATTGTCTTACCATTAATAAAAGGCTGGGCCTCCATCGTACAGCCAACTCACTTTAAGTGAGGCCAGTTTCCAGTGGAGATCAGGGGTCTTTTCATACTTTGGCCCATAGTTAATACTTAGGCAATATCTGAGGAAGAGCATCTGCACCTAGAGAAGGCTGTTACAGCCTCCAAGCGCTCCCTGCTCTCCCAGAAGTTGCCTAATTATCAACTAGTGTGGAGCACAAAATCGTGCTCCACAGTCTTACCAACCTTCTCCAATTACTTACATGAAGCATCCCGTCAGTGACTATTCGCTCTTCTGCTGGACGAGGGGGTCAACAGAACTGCCATGCAAGCAAGCTGGCAATTCTGCTGCCCTCCTGACATGATTGCGACCATGACTGTGCAGTACATCAGCATCACGATGGTGATGGCGCTGATGCACTCACAGTCGCGGAGGGCACCACACTTAAAATGGTGGCGCCCTGAAGAACATTGGCCCCACGATCAAATGGAGGTAAGTATTCCATCACGAGGAGAAAAGCTTAACATTGACAAGTGCTCCCAAGTTTGAGTGTTAGTCAATATTAGTTCATCACACTCCTTTCCCGTCCAACGGACAGGAAGGGAAGTGTGAAATCACCCCAGCTGTCCCGAGAACTTCATTTAGGTGACTTTATTGTGCAATGGAGCTGCAGCCAATGTTTATTAACATCCTCTTGTCTCCAGTGTGTTCTTTACCTGATCAAATCTCCATCCCATCCCATTCAATCCCACTCTAACTTGGACACTTTCACCATTCAAACTGTGTTTTGGCCTCTAAATGTTCAGAGAGGGATAGAGAGTTGAAGTGTGTGTGTGTGTGTGTGTGTGTGTGTGTGATTTTAAATACGTTATATCTGGTGAATGTAGAAATCTTGCACTGTCACTGAGACACTGAGAAATGAGGCTACTGAGTAACATGGCTATCTTGAAAAGGGGTAAAGAAGGGGCAACTTGTGCCAAAATGCTGTAGAGATTGCAAAATGTAATTTGCATTCAAAAATTCAATCAAACACTTCATGTTCACAAGTAATCACATCAAAATAAACATGCAGTTGCTTGGATATCTACAAGTTTGATCAAACTGAGCTGGGGCAGTGATCCTGAAAAGGAAGGAGAGCTGGATTTCTACCCCACTTTTCTCACCCATTTAAGGGGCTTCAATGTGGCTGACAAACCTTCTGTTCTTCTCCCCACAACAGAACACCCTATGAGGTAGGTGGGGCTGAGAGAGCTCAGAAGAAAGCTGTGGTTAGCCCAAGGTCACCCAGCTGGCTTAATGGAGGAGGGTGGAATCAAACCTGGTATTCCCAGATAAGAGTCCAGTTCCTTAACCACTGGACCAAACTGGAAGGGTGAGAGGGACTTTTCTGACTTTTGCAAGAAAAGGGAAATTTACCTTCATTTTTACATTGGTAGACTATCTGAATACTTTGGCAGGATCAAAATTTTGATCTAGCAAGATTTTCAAATCTCTGTTCATAGGATTCCAATCTCTGGTAAGCTTTGCATAGCACCTTTTGGGCATTGGGAATGCACCATGATCATGTAGGGTTTGCATACGCCTGTACACTCATGGCACAGTGGTGGTCTGGAACAATGTGGGGTCCACAAGACCTTGGATTACTACATAAGACATCCACCCTTATTAGAGCAGGCATAAGCACTGTAACAGCACTTACACAGTTCTGCTGCCAGTGTCACATCACTCCTTGGCAGAATTTTCTTTAATCTGCATTTGTCACTCCAGGTGAGAAAGCCCTGTTTCCAATTCAGAGCCACTGAAACATCACAGCCAGGAGATGAAAGTTCCCCAGCCGCAGTGTTTATGCAACCAGGGGAAGTGGTAGTCATGCAGACAGCAACCCTATTTCTCATTCGAGTCCTGCCAGCAGCCTTCAGTTAGATCCTGCCTCAGTTTTCCTGCCATTTGCTCTCAGTTGAAACCTTCTGGGTGTCTGTGTGAATATGGAGTGCGTTAAGCTATTTACAGCCTGAGGATCTGGGTGAATGGAATTACTTCATAACTAAGAAATGACTCTGGGATCTGAGTTTTCCTATTTAGGTCCCAAATCATTGTTTTAATTCTGGACACATGAAAGCACTGGCATGGAGTCGCTAGCAAGCATTGTTTGACATCTGTCATCCTCATTTAATAATTATAAATTTTGTTATTTCAATTTCTTTTTTATTACTACAAGCTTCAGTTGGTGATATTTATGCCCTCTGGTGGCAATTTAAATTAAAAAAAACAAGTATTGCTGAAAGAATCTAGACACAGAAAATAGGTCAGAAGTCTTTATCTTCCCTGCTTTGGTCACATAATTCAAGCCTTTTGTGTTGCACAATCCAGCCTATCCACAGAACGTCTTTCCCTGATGCAGTGAGGATTGCTAGTTGGGTTTGAAAAAGCTGTGATTCAGTCTCGGCTGGATTCTACAATAGCAAACAGAATTAAAAGAGTAAATTAAACTTAAATAAAGTGCAATGAACGACAAAATCCCGTGACCACTTATGAGGTGCTAGATTGAAACCAAATTTGGTTGGGAAAAACATGTGCACCGCGTTCTCCTCCAAGTCAAGGCCATTATTGGTGAGACTGTGGGCCTTGCTATACTGGAAACTTACCTTCTGCTTTAAAATAGAATCTACTGCAAGGATGGATCAAATTAACCTGGGATGGTGGTGGTGGTGGTGGACCCAGTTAAAGACCCTTCCCCAAAACTGTGAATGATTGGTTTGTGCATCCTGTTTAACTTCTTGTTTTCCTCCTGAAGAGAAGCTTGTCGAAAGAGGAGGGGCAGAAGGATTAACAATTTTGGACCCTTCTGTCGCTCCCAAAAGTCAGGCTGCTGCTGCTGCTTGCTGCTGTTTTAAAAACAAAGGCAGGGTTGGTGTTCTTGTGCTTTTCTGCCCTGATGGGTTTTTTTTTTTAAGGCAGGCTGCTGTTGTTTGTTGGTCTTAAAAACAAAGGCAGGATTAGCATTCTTGTACTCTTTGGCAAAGAAGAAGAAGGAGGAGAAGAAGAAGAGTTGGCTTTTCTACCCAACTTTTCCCACCCATTTAAGGGGTTTCAAAGCAGCTGACAAACCTTCTATTCTTCTCCTCACCACACAACACCCTGTGAGGTAGGTGGGGCCGTGAGCTCAGAAGAGAGCTGTGACTAGCCCAAGGTAACCCAGCTGGCTTCATGTAGGAGGGCAGAATCAAACACGGTGTTCCCAGATAAGAGTCCGGCTCCTCAACCACGAGACCAAACTGGCTCAGTTAAAGTAAGAAGAAGGTTTGGAGGAGTTGGGGACAACAATTAAGTCTCTCCATACTCTCCCCCTTGCCAGCTGCTTGCTTGCTCCTCAGTCTTGCCTTTTTTTAATCTTTTAACACCTCCATTTTTCTTTTTTTCCCAATGAGGAGTTCAGGCAAGTTTGAAGGTTTTTCCTGTCGTTCCTGCCATTGTTCTAGTTTGAGATGTGTGTTCCCCATCCTCAAGGGGAGATTTCAATGTGTCCTGGGGTGTTGCCTTGGCTGCCTCCAGACTAGCAGTATAAATGCAAAGTTTAATCAAAAGTAGCAGTAAACTCACTGTGCAGGCAAGACTGGTTGTCCAGACTGGAAGTCAGCTCTGTAGTTTCCTCTATTGGAGCTACGAGAGTTGAGGTGGTATGCTCTACCACGTGGGTTGAGGCAGCCAATCAAATTCTGAGCTGTCTTTCCTGGTTAGGCAGCGCCTCGTCTCCTTTTCTCACGGTCCTGCCCGCATTGATTTGAAACTTTGAATCATGTGCATACTGCGCAAAAGAATTGTTCATCGTATAATGTGGTGCAATGATGATAAATTGATCATCATGTGTGATGGCTCGATTGGGACTGCACATTCAATGCACAGTTTTAAACATGTCTGGGGGCAGCCCTTGAAGATCAGCAGCACTGCTGTGCCAGCTTTGGGCAGTGTAAGTGCTGGATGATTGATGTGTAGCCCCCCAGAAATTCCTTGTGGGGATGTGCACAATTTCCCCCCCCCCAATTCGTATCAAATTGAATGCAAGAAAATTTGTATAGATCCTCTTCAAATGTGGTAGGATTCATATTCAATATGACTGTTCAGACAAATCCCATACAAATCCCGTACAAAGCTTCATATGATGTTTCTTATGAATGTATCAAAACATTTTATTTGAATTCAAATGTTAATCTTCAAATATGCCAACACTTGATTCAAATTCGAATGTCTGAATTTGGCCAAATTTGGCTGAATTTTGAATGTTACGAATATTCATTCACATCCCTAATTCCTTGTCACCTTCTTTTCTTGCCCAAACAAGCCCGTACAAATTCACAGTTGCAGACACAAAACAAAAATGGAATGGAGTAAGATAAGGGATGAATTTTGGGGGCTCTTAAAAGCACTCTGCAAAACAACCAAAACGTTCATTATTCACAGGGCCTTATTCTGGATTATATTTTGAATAGAAGCCTGTGAGTGCAGACTATGGAATGCCTCACCTAGGGCTGTCCACATCTGCACCAGAATGCAAGATTAGCAGATCCTTGTTCTGGAATAGAATCTGGAATTAGGCCCAGTGCTGGAAGGGCCAAAGTTGTACACACTGCGCTGTGTGTACATCCTTGCCCTCTGTGCAAAGGTGCAGTAGCTCCTAGAGTTCCTGCAGGCTCATTTTACCAAGGTAAAGAACTGTGTCACCACATGAGGCAATGACTTCTGTGTCACTCCGCATGACTTTAAGTACCTTTGATTTCCCTACAAGGCACTCATGTTTCCTCAAGTCTCTTCAGTGGGAGGAGCTTTGGGGACTGGTCATTTTGAAGGCCCATCAAATGTATTTTGGCTGCATAATCGAGATTAAGCACTAGGCTTCTAATTGGAACCTTCCCCCTCCACTAGCATACCATAGACCTGATCCAAAGATCACTCTTGGTTTTATTTCTACAAGCTATTATTATTCTTATCTCACTGTCCTCGTTTATAATATTTATGCTCTTCCACTATCAACATTAGCAACTGGAAAGAATTTTGTCAACAAAGGGAAAGGTGTATGCAATAAGTGCTGCTAAGAACGATCCCTGTAATGGAAGCTCTTTAAAAGAGATCAGCAAAAGCTGTTTCCCACCTTTGCATTGCTCTGTGGCGCATAAAGTGACATACAAGCCAGTCCCCATCTTCAATGCACCTTCTGAATATTTTTTTTCAGGAGGTGGGGAGAGATCCATGAGAAATCATCTGTCATTCAGCACCAACAATCTCATACAGAAATAAGACCTTTCTACACTGGGCCTTATTCTGTATTATTTTCTGGAACAGGGGCCTGCTGTTTGCAAGTTACAATGTTCTAAGTTCAGGTCCATGGACACATCATAATTCCTGTGAAAGATTGTTTTAAAGGGCCTTTGGACCAGGATCTGCCTTCCTGAACTCTTTAAAGCACTGTAGAGACTGGAGACATGATAATAGAAGGGGGAGCAGCAAGGTCACAATTTAGAAGTTAAATTGTGGACAGTGCAACTGTTTCCTTGACCACTGAGGTGAACAGAATTTACTCCAAAATGGTGAAATAACTCGATACAGATTGGTCTACAGACTTATTATACACTACTTCAGTTGACTCTTGGAGCAAATAATAAAATAATAAAATAAAATGAGTTGATAAATAATCCTTAATATAGCGAATCCTTATTCTCCCCCCCATCCCCTCCCCTCCACCACTTAAAATACACACATGTATTTAAATTTTTCATCTGTGGTGTTCAGCTTAATAGAATATGACAGTTTCCTCAGGCAGAGAATCAAGGATATCTTTCTGGGCGCATCATCCACATTGTCTTCAGGGTAGTTATATAAACACTCTTCTCCATTGTTTTTGGCTGTTCCTGCTGTTCCACACTGAATTCATAAAATGAAAATCGCTGATGGACTAGCAATCTAGACAAACAAAAGAAAGATTATAATAACTATTTACTTTCTTGTCCTTCAGAGGGAAATCACACCACACAATGGACACTGATTGAGACCCATATATAATCATTCTTCATACCAGGGGCGTTTTCACACTTTCCTTCCTGTCCGCTGAACGGGAAAGGAGCGCGATTAACCAATGTTGCCTAGTGCTCGCACTTGGAGCGCTAGTCAACTTTGGCCTTTCCCTCCCCCTGGGATTGGATACTCACCTTATTCTATCTAGGGCCTGGTCCTCAGCTGGGCGCTACCATTTTGGCTGCGGCACCCTCCGCAACTGTGCGTGCGTCAGCACCATCGCCTTGACAGTGCTGATGCTCTGAGCATGCACAGTCGCATCTGTGGTTGTCCAAGGTGCCAGCACACTTGTGTGGCACCTTGGACAACCCCGGAGCACTGGCAAGAGTGAACGGTTGTGCCACTGGATAGTTCTGGTAAGTCCCTGGTTAACCTAGGTTAAGGTGTGGAGCACGATTTCCTGCTCCACACCTAATAAACAGTTAGTGAACTTCTGGGGAGAGAGGGCACACTTGGAGGCTGTAACAGCCTACTCCACATGTCTATGTTCTTCCCCAGGAGTTCACTAATTATACACAAGGCCGTAGTGCGAATAGGCCTCTGGATACGAAGGTGCATGTACAATTATCTCTTGAATTTGAACACCTTATAGCAGTAATGTGATTTAATCCTACACAGAGGTTCTTCTGAGCAGCCAACAACCCTGTGCATCAGGACCATCAGGCAGTGGGAAGAAAGGTCAGGCAGTGAAACAACGCATGGTGCAGGGTGATAAAAGGCAAAGCTCCCTTACCTTTCTATGCTCAGAAGAAGAAGCAGAGCCAAACTAAGTAACACACCAGAGAAAGTACTGGTTTGGGGCTCAAGCATTCTCAGAGACTTTCTTCACTTACCATTAACTAAAGTGATATAGTAAGGAGCCCAAGCACTTCACTTCCACATCTTGGTAAAGTCCAAGGAAAGCCCTACCTTCTGCTAGCATGGTCTGACTACACTGAATGGAATGCATAGTGAACTTGGCAGCCCCAAATGGCCATCTAGTCCAGGATACTGGGAGACTTAAAAAAAAAAAAACTACTGCAGACTAGAATTGCTAAAATGGACCTTGGAGGTATATGGATGTGACATGGCTCCATAGTCCAGTTTTGCAGCAGGATTCTGTTTTGGCAGTATGCATTGTTGCACCACTGAAATGGGCTCCCTGGAAGAATCTAAGGCCATGAACTTTGGAGATCACACACAAGTTGTCCAAATGCAGATAGTCTTGGTCTGGAACAGTTGGATTACTCTGGCTGATCTGGTCCCACTGAAGTGATTTAATAAAAGTTAGTGCAGAAACAGCCTTAAACTGTCAGCCATGCTGTCCCCCATTGACCCCACTGCCTTTCTAAATCAGTGCTCCTAATACCACCTCCCCTTAACCTCTTTGCTTAAGCACCTGAAGGACCAGAGCCAAGACTGTTCTGAGGGAACCCTGGAAGCAGTTACTGAATGCAAATGGAAGCACCTGCCACAAGTGCATTTGTGGAAACAAGGCATACCTTGCACTAATTGTGCGGCCTCATTTCCAGGTGCAATCACCAATGGAGGTTTCACCAGACCAGGTGTAGTAGCACCAAAGGCTGAACCAAAACAAGGCAGCTTGGGACAGCTGCAGGCCTCTTCAAACAGGTCTACAGCAAATTTGGGATAGGGATCTCTTGGGAAAGATCTGCACCAGGATGACACTTGGCCCATGTGGACAAAGTATACTAGGGAGCTGCTTTGTCCCGACTACTGACCAAAGGCATAAATAGATAGCTATACATATAAATTAATACATAAATGAAATATTGGAACTCAAAGCATACCCTATTGGCCTCCATGTGTAGCTCTTGGGAATTTTGAAGTGGATTTGCTAACAGGGGGATATGATTTTTCCCCAAGGACCCATAGGACTCCTCTGATTCCTTTTAAATGGTTTTTGAAAGTCCTTCCTTCCTTCCTTCCTTCCTTCCAAACTGTGAGACAGTTTAGTCCAGTGGTTACGGAGCCAGACTCTTATCTGGGAATAACGGGTTTGATTCCGATCTCCTCCATGAAGCTAGCTGGGTGACCTTGGGCTAGTCACAGCCCTCTCCTAAGCTCTCACAGCCCCACCTACCCCTCAGGGTGTTCTGTTGTGGGGAGAAGAATAGAAAGCTTTGTCAGCCACTTTGAATCCCCTTGAATGGGTGAGAAAAGCAGGATAGAAAAACCAACTCTATTTCTTCCTTCTTTCCTTACCATTCTTTTATTTACTATTTGAATCAACTTTCTTTTACAGTATAAAACCACCTCACATTCCACAGTCCCCATAGTTTGGAAAATAGTTTTGTCCCCAGCTCTTTTACTTGCTGAAACCTTTTACTTCCATCACAGCCATGGGCACTGACTTCCAAGCAACAGAGTATTGCAGACAGGTTCATGAATTCATGTGTGTTTGAGACAGGGAACATTCATAGCCCTAAATGTAAATAAATGCAGGCACATCATAACTGTGATTATGATATGTATCACTGATGAGAATTTAACAGAAAAAGCTTTAGGGAGTTACTGCGGCTTGCTCATATTCTTCCCTTTCATTTGCCATCTTATTGCAAACATCTGCTTGGTTGTTGGGTTTTTATTATTGTTGTTATCTTTATGTTTTTAAAATTTCCAAGGGATGGATTTGGTTGGAAGAAGAATCCATCCTTTTTCATGTTATGTAACAAATATTTAATTGCGATCAAGCTTTTTGTTCTAAAAATTTTGCAGCTACTGTACTCATCATGAAACATTTTCTCTGTTTTCCAAGTTTTTTATTTTTTATTTTTAGAAATTGCAGCTATTGGGTAAGCACGAAATTGAAAAATTATACTCTTTCTGGAGTTTTGTATCTCTGTGTGTACTTTTTATTAGAACTTTGGATCTTCTCCAGTAATTTCTGCTGCTGGAATAACAAATGGACCTTACTGCAATTTGCTATTTGCTCACCTCTGTTCCTAGGTGTAATATTTCCCATTAATTCTGTGAAACATGTATCGTACCTAATGCACAAAAGCCAAATAACTGTAGAATCACTGACAGAAAGTTTCCTATAAAACTTTACAACTTGGACTTTTATTGTGAAATAAACCTTAGGGCTTGTGGGGAAGAGAAAATGATGTTTTATACTTACACAGACGACTGCAAAAATTATGCACCATCTCTTATTTACCGGTGAGTGTGTGTTAGTGAAATGCAAAAAGCATGTACTTTTACAGGCCGTCACATACTTTTTCCAGATGTGGCTTCATAATTCTCCGAAGACTATCATTGTTATCATAAGATTTATGCAGGATAATTTATTAATCACATTTTTCAACTTTAGAAAACTCTTTAGTAAGATGAAAGAAAACTTTAGAACAAGACATTTTTAATGAAATATAGGTGGAATGGTACTACAGAATTGCTTCTTTATTTGTTTCATATTATTCTAGTGGCTTAATCTGGTTTATTGCCTCCCAAATTCAGTGTTCACCTCATGCTAATGGCATATGTGGAAAATCTCAGAACATTTTAAAAATAACCGAAACAGTTTTTCTCTCTCACCTTTCTACCCTCACAAACTCTAATTAACTGAACTTTGCTACACAATTGTTATAGTTCATTTAGGGATATGTAAGCCACTTAATGTTAGTTTTATAAGATTTGAAGGAGACAAAGTTTATAAAAACTATGGTTCGCTGATTTAACACAGCTTCTTTAATGAAAGGTTATAAGTTGATCATGCGTGTATAAAATAACATTTTTTTATTAAAAAAAAAGGAAAGAATTCTGGCTGAAAAGACATATTGCCCAGTTAAGTATATATAGTTGAAGCATTTTAATAAATCTCAGCAGGGTGTTTAAAGTCATAGTTTTCCGCTGAATTCTGGAATACAAAGGAACCTATCGAAACCATAAGAAAGGAAAAGGAAAATCATTTTTCTTTAGCAAAATGGGCTTCTAATCCTTCCAAGGATTTTTACTAATTTATTCACCTACATGTTTTCTGTATAGCTGGAGACCCACTATTGTTCAATAGCAATGCTGGGGCTGTATTACTGGCAAATAATAGATCGGCTAAGAGACAGTCTAAATCCCATGCTCAGAACCCACCTCTCCCGTAACTACCTGTAGTAACATTTACACACCTTCACTTTAAACCTTTTTCAGTCCATCTTCAGATCTGACTGCTCAGACCTTTTCATTTCTACCCATTTTATTTGTGGATTTTCCGCTTTCCATTTGGACTTTCCTGAATGGAAAGTCCACAAATAAAACAGATAAAAATGAAAAGGTGTGAGCAGTTAGACCTCAAGAAGGACTGAAGAAGGTTTAAAGTGCAGTCCGATCATGGACTTAGACCCCCATGAACCTTATATAGCAGTAATGATAATGTTTTAAAGTTTGATAACAAAAATATAGGTGTTCATTTGAATACAAATATTGATTGCTACATAATAATCAGTGGTGGTATTTTATTCTCCCCCCCACCCCTGAGAATTTTAATGTGACAAAATATGTACTTACATTTCCAACTATTCTAAAAGTAGCAAAACTTTGAGGAATGTGACCTACAATAGGAATGATGTTGAAGGCAGTGAATGTCTGAATCAAAACAAATGGTCACAAATTGAGCTAAAACCAAACCAGACAAAAGACCATTATGCTGCTTTCACACCTGTTTTAATCCAGTTTCAGTTCATCTTCAAAGCTGAAGAAACAAAATAGACATCAATTTTCTTTCCACATTATCTAACCCAAAGGTGAATCTTCAGAAGGAGTTTCAGCATTGGCTGCGGAAACCGGATTAACCCCAGATTTAAGAGCCATAGAAGACTCCTTGGTACTTACCTTCTGCACTGGAGACCTCTTTCCGGGCCCTTCCTGGTGGGCACTTCCACATTTCGGCACGCAAGATCCATTTCTAAAACAGGTCCACCACTGAAAACCGGATTAAAATGAAGACCTAAAAAATTAGGTCTTCAATCGGTCCCTTTGCCTTGTCCCGTGTGGAAGCAGGATGCTTCTGCACATGGCCAGGTGAAGGGACGAATGTCCTGGTGGGCGCCATCTTGGGAGGGGCAGAAGCACGATGGCCTGCCTTGGAAGCCCCTCCCTTGTGCTCTGCCAGAAATATGTGGTGACTGGCAGCTGCCTGCTCTAGTCCCACAGCTCCGGGGGCGGCGTCAGCGGCGCAGGAATTCAGCAGACTTTTCGAATGGGTGCTGTGGCTTCCGCACATCACCCAGACCATCCGTCTTGCTGGATCCGGCCTCCCCGCACATGTGCAGACACGTGAGGGCCCTTTGTATCCATCCCTATTTGGGATGGATCCTCAGGAGGTTGGATCGCTGAGAAACCTTTCTCGGTGGCAAATGCAGAAACACCCTGAGTTTAGAAAATGCTGAAAAAAATCAGCCTGCTTCTTTGCTGATGCATTTTCTCACTCTGATAGTAGACTTGAAGCCAAATTAAACTTAGGTGTGAATGCAGCCATTAGTTACCTTGTCTGCAGAAACTCTATGTAATATATCGTAAGCTTTTGGTAGGCTGATTAACGATAAAGAAGGCAGTGTTCACCCAACGGTTTGCCGTGAGCAACCGTCACACACTTCCTCAATTATCATGTTGGTTTTATTAAACCAGATACTGTATTTAAAACTGCATTTATTTCCCTCATTCCTTACTTCATTCTCGTTACCATTTGAATAATTATTGGTTGGCTGTCAGCAAATCCCACTCCCTTTTCGAATGAGGTATTTTTGTTTCTCTCTCTTTCTTTCTGTTTTTTTTTTTTTAGGAATCAGTTATTAAAAGTAGCCCCTTGTTTTAGCAGGACCCTTCCTGCATGGGCCCCTGACTAGGATTAAGGGCCCACATACAAAGGTTGTAGCCTGCATGGATCTGAATGTTAAGGTGAATCTATGCAGCCTGCCTCCTGCTGAAACACACTCTTTTACTTGGATCACAATCCTGATCAGGGAGGCCCTGCTCAGGACCACCAATGGTCACAACCGTGACTACCAGGTGACCCAGCATTCCTGGTCCTAAACAAGGAGGGGTGCTGTGCAGAGGCAAGTCTCCATGCTGAGGATTATGGGGGAGTAATTTCAGTAGTGTACTTAAGCATGTCCCAGAATGCTAAGCCCAGAGGCTCCCAAGGCTAGGAATTCATGTTCCTGGCATTCACAGAGGCCTCTGTGTTTGGCTTCAAAGTATGCACATGCTTCAAGGCTGTGGTGATGTGACATGGGCTGATCTGGACCAGCCCCACTGATGGAGATGGTGCTGATCCTGACCACAGCTTCTCTCAGTGGGTGGCTATCCTGGATTCACTGATTCTGAACAAGGGAATATAAGTCAGAAAAGGCCCAAGTTTGTATTTATAAATGAAACACCTGTTTTATTATAGGCATGTTCCTGATTTTTTTTCTTCTGCTCTTTCACTACTTCCTCTATGGCAGGCAATTCGACTCTCAGAAAGAAGTGCCCAACATTGGCATAGACTATCCCCACTGCTCTCAATACTGTAAAGATGCCCTTGGAATTTTTATCATGCCCTACTACTCTCTGGTTTGTGTTGCAGTTCCAGGTAAATGAAATACAAATCTGAAATTTACCCATTTAAAGGTCTGGCTATATGACTGCTTCCAAACCTCAGTTTGACAGTAGTCTCACTTGTGCAGGAGAATACATTTACCACCCCATGAGGAGGAGGAGAAGGAGAGTTGGCTTCTATACCCTGCTTTTCTCACTCATTTAAGGGACTCAAAGTGGCTGACAAAACATTTCTGTTCTTCTCTCTACAACAGACACCCTGTGAGGTAGGTGGGACTGTGAGAGCTCAGAAGAGAGCTGTGACTAGCCCAAGTCATCCAGCTGGCTTCGTGGAGGAGTGTGGAAACTGGCTCCCTAACCACTAGACCAAACTAGGAAAGGAAAGTTCCTAGCCTTGGGGCCCCCAGAGAACCCATTTCAGCACCATGCTATGGTGTGCTACCAAAATATTTAGTAGTCCCTAAAATAGTATTCCCTGATAAGAGTCCATCTCCCCAACCACAACATGGTGTGCTACCAAAATATTTAGTCGTTCCTGTGATCCCAACTGGCCTGGTAGTCCTCAGTGTCTAAGACTAAACGTAATCCAGATCATGGAGCTCCCATCTGGATTAAACTCCATTCTGTATGGATGGTAATCACAAAAGGAAGAGGTATGAAAAAGAAAGTAATTCCCTTCACGTTTTAAGTCCCTTCCCTTCACAGTTGCTTCTTTTATTGCAGGCAGGGTTTGTAGAAGGGGGGGGATTTAAAAGCCCTGTTTGTACATTGTCTCAGAGATGTCTGTGAGTGCACTTTTTGCCAGTAATCTCAAAAGGGAGAGATGAGAGTTATGAAAAAGAGAGCATTTGTGGCTAGAATTTATTTTTAAAACTTCCATTTTTTTCTGCTTTTATTGCAGGCAGGGTTTGCATACGGCGGAGGATTTAAAAGCCCTGTTTTTTTTACATTTAAAAATAGTCCCAAAACCAGGACTAAAAAATCTGCATGGGGATAGCTATATTCAGATTAATTTATAAAAACTCAATCCGGATTGAAAAACAGTTCCCCAAAATAGTCCAAAGAGTACTAAATCCGGACTAAAATTCCTGTACGGGGACACACCCTTAGTGCACTTGCTGGTACAGAACACTTGCAAGTGTAGAAAGGCCCATAGTTCCTTATAACTAGCTAAAACAAAACACACAGCCCTAATTTTAACCATTTTAGTTGTTCTCCAAAGGATATGAAGGCTGAGGGAGGCACTGAATTTTCCAACAGAACAGATATACTTGGCCCGTTAATTCTAAAAATTAACAATACTGTGAACTTTTTATAGTGCCATTCCAGTCTTATGAGATATATAAAAATTTGGCATTTAAATAAGCATTTCCATCTCCTCAGCTTAACGTGTAAAATATGACTCGATTACTTATTAGGCAAGCTATTCACAGGGAAAGAAAATTTAAACAAATATATTGCTATAGCCTGCTTTAAAATTATTTTGGAGCCTTCCCATATCCAAGATAACAATTCACATTTTTTGTTAAGAATAAAATTCTTGGAACAGTCTTGTTGGAAAATGATCAAGTGAAGATACATCTGGCCCTAAATCTGAAACGTGTAAGGAAAGGATACCTGACAGTCCATGAACAGAAAAACTTAACAATGTACTGGTTTTTAAAAAATAAAAATTAAAAAAGATCACTGCGGTACATCTGCAAACTCCGTGAAATGTAATTCCAGCTGGCTTTTACTAGAGGACAATTTCCTTGGACTGCCCTTTCTTTAAAAAGGGGTTATCAGTAACACAGAAGAGAGCATGAATCTTAATATTCATCATGGAGACAATATTTTTTCTGCAGTAGCCAAGAATTACGCTCACATTTTTGACCTTTTCTCAATGGGGGAAAAAACCATCATCCTGATTCCTAATGGTTGACTTTATATTAAGAGTAGGAGTAGGTTCTCAAGAAACAGAACTATATAAAAAATGTCTTGGCTATTGTTTGTTTGTTTGTTTGTTTCTTCCTCATTTCCAGCATCATCATTTTCCATTCGCTGGTGCATCATTGCTCTAGGTGCCTCTAGGCCAGCGGTTCTCAACCTTCCTAATGCCGCAACCCCTTAATGGAGTTCCTCATGTTGTGGAGACCCCCAACCACGGGGGCGGAGCAGCTGGGAGGTGGGAGGGAAGGGCGGCGGGAGACTCATTGTGACCGCTCTGAAAGGGTAATTCGACCCCCAAAGGGGTCCCGACCCCCAGGTTGAGAACCACTGCTCTAGACACTCCAAAATGGAGACAAGGAGGACATTTTTTTTCCTGATCACCTGTCTCATCTGAGCCATCTCTATCCAGAAGTGAATATGCAGCATCATCAGACTCAGTAACTCAGGATGATTGTTATCTGAGGATACACAAAAGCAATCACTAGAAGCACATGAAGGCAGTATAAGGGTATAGCCAGTTTGGTGTTGTGGTTGGGGAGATGGACTCTTATCTGGGAATACCAGGTTTGATTCCACATTTCTCCATGAAACCTGCTGGGTGACCTTGGGCTAGCCACAGCTTTCTTTCCATGCAAGCTCACTGGCACCTCAGACAACCAAAGACGAGACTGCACATGCACAGAATGACAGCGTCATCAAGGCGATGGCACTGATGCACACACAGCCACAGAGGATGCCACAGCCAGAATGGTGGTGCCCAGCAGAGGACAGGGCCCAGAATTGAATAAGGTAAGTAACTGATCCTGGGGCCGAAAAGTTGACTAGCGCTCCAAGTGTGAGTGCTAGTCAACATTGGTTAATTGCACTCCTTTCCTATCCAGGGGACAGGAAAGGAAGTATGAAAATGCCCCAAGAGCTGTTTCGACCCTTGGGAACATGCTAGATCCTAGATGGCTGCAGTGATGTGTATAGAAGGATACACCTGAGGTAGTCTAGAAGACAACCCTAAGACATATTTACATCTTGGCTGCAGGATTACCAATACGTGCCAGGAAAGGGGGAGGGGAGGAATCACCAACTCATAGGCTGCATCCACATGACAAGAACAGGTCATGTGGAGGATGCAGCTGGTTTGGGTCATGTCCACACAGCCTGTGCCCCTTTCTGCACTGGGTCCTGCCATAGTCTGCACTAAGACGTAGATAGCAGGTCCCTGTCCTGGGATGTAATCCAGAATAAGGGCCAGTGTTGAAAGGGCCTATGACTAGGGTTATTTATTTTTTTCTTCCTGAGATGTATCAGTCATGATAAAGCCAAAATGCATAAATGCCTTGGGATTGTCTGCAGGACCCCCCCCCCAGCCTTTCATCTCCAAGTGGAATTACTCTATACGTATCAGGTCTTCCTCAGCTGTACCCTTCTACACAGCGTGTGCTAGTTTCATGGGCCTTTCAAATGAAAACATTCCATGGTTCACAGAAAATTTATGATTAAAAGATGTTCTAAAGATGAGAAACCTCCTGCCATTAGAAATCAAGGGGAACACATGTACAAATCTATTGCAGGACTGTATAGGCTGTGTGAGCCTTCCAGGAATAGTAAAAAGAAAACGGACAAGTAATATTTTTGTTAAAATTACATAAAGATGGCTAATTTTTATTTTAGATTACATGCAATAAAATTGTAAGCACTAGGAGTGGTATGATGTCATTTCTATTGATGTGTCAGCTTCAAGAAATGAGACCATGTAACACTTGAAGTATTAGATCTCTTTTGTTGTTTGCCTAGAACAGTGTAATATAGAGAATGGGGTGCATTTCATATGAGTAAAAAGTGAGTATTTTGTCGCACATGGTTCATATATGATGTGTGGAGGGAAGATCTACCACATAGACTTTCAGCTGATCCTTACCACTGTATGATGACACTTGCAAACACACATCTGACACATTGGTGCCCTAAGTGGTCTTTAAAAATATCCAAGCTTTATATCTAGGATGTATCATGAAAAGAAATATTTGAGGAAGGGGAATGGAAACTTTTTGATGCCTACAAAGTCCAGGCCTGTCTCTTCCTTTCACTTTGAACCTTCAACAAAGGTTTGAAGGGAAAGAAGTCACCCACACATTTGCAGTGCTCTATTGAATGAATGTGACGTACTAGAAGTGTGCACAAATGCAATCTGTAACAAATCAAATATTTGATTTGAGTGTCTGCTGGTAGCAGGGAGGGTTAGCATTACATAGAAGAGACGTGCCTCCCCTATAAATAGATATAGGCTGTGTCTCCACTTATCTGGGATAATAGCTTAAAACAGCACATTTGCCACCACATGTCTACCTGCAGTGACTACCAGGAGCATGTGGTCACCACACTACCCTATTTGCTGGCATAATTGCAAATTGTGATCCACCCTGGGACTTCCTGGTGAAGGATGGGATATAAATTTGGAGAAGGAAGGAAGGAAATATCTGAGGCACCTTTTTTGCAAGACATGATTTTTCACCCTCAGTACAAGTGCCCCAGACTGCTGCTTCAAATGATACCTCTGGGCTGCAAAATGTGTCCATATTGAAGCCAACTTCTATGATAAGTGAAAACCAGTCCTTAAGCAGGGTAAATAAGATGTAAGTTCCATCCAGGCATAAGTTACTTATTCACTACATTTGGACATTCTGGAATAAAGTATTGAACATTCCAGAATATCTGTAAACCATGTTACTCTACAAAGTTGCAACATACAAAAGTGTAAGAGTTTTCCTTGCTTTGTGCCTAAAGAACTGTTTTTTTTCTTTGCTTTTTCTTCAATGAGTCTTCAGGATTTGGATGAAAGGAGACATTTGCTGAACTTTCACCAAAAATGTAGACTGCTTTTTGAAAAACAAACAAACAAGCAAACAATTGGGTCTTCAAGTTGCTGCTGATTCCCTTGCCATTGGACCTGACTTCCAAGTTTTACACAACTGGTCACGACAGCTTATTTTACTAAACACCTTGCTATTTGTGTCTTCTCATCTCTGTATGTTCCAGTTTCGTTTGTGGTTAGAGTGTCAGTCTTATCTGGTAATCTTACAGTTTGATTTTGCACTCCTCCACAAAGCCACCTGGACGACCTTGGGCTAGTCACAGCTCTCTTTCTGAGCTCTCACAGCCCCACCTGTGTCCCCAGGGTGTCTGTTCTGGGGGGAAGAAGATTCGTCAACTGCTTTAATTTCCCTTAAAGGCTGAGAAAAATGGGGTATAAGTGCAAATCTTCCTCTCCTCCTTCTATTCCTTTGGAATATATGCTTTTTCATGTCTATTTGGTGTGAGGTTCCTTTGGACTGATCAGTGAAGTACTCAGGGGAAGGCCTTGACCCAAATTGTTTTTTCAAAAAGTAACGGTATCAGTTTTTGGCTGAGTATTGTGTTTTACTGCTCTGTTGGCTCCCCAAAAAGTAAAGTCATTGCTGTAGATAAAGTGTGTCTCTAGTGCATATTTACGCTTACCACTTGTTGCCATCTGTTGCTGGCTCATTTTCTTTTCTCATGGAAGTGAAAACATAATGTCCTGGATAAAAGATCCCAGTAAAACAGTGTAGACATTTTTAGTAGTTGAGCTGTACTCATAAACCCCTGAATTGTTTGTTCACATTGGACTTGGTGCACTTTTATAGACAAGATGAGCACAAATGCTGATCTTTTTTTAAAAAAAGCATTTATGTGTAGACTCAGAAAAAGAATGGATACTCATTCCAAGGGAGAGAGAGGGAAGAAAAGACAAAATCTCTCCTTATTCACATTTAGCCAGGAGGGGTGGAATGTCATGAATGGATTTGCCTGCTGAGATGGTATTAGATTGCTGTTTTGAGGTTGTTTTCTAATGCTAACTGTGGCTAGAAATGTAGCTGTACCGTTTTTGTAAAGGAGGAAGGGACTGAAAACCCTACTGTGCATTTGTTTGCTTTAGTTTCCTTTCCTTTTGATATTTCTTTGACTATTAAAAAATAAAGAGGGCTGTTGACTAAGAGAAGAGATGTGTTCAAACCTGTAATCTCATAGATTTCAGGAAGACATCAAAGTAGAAACTGGTGGGATCTGATTACATTTCATCACAGAGAGCAAATTTATGCCTCTAAGACATAACCTTTAGTTGCATTTCTGTGCTTCTAACTGATAACTGGAAGAGTCGGCTGTGTTATGTGCAAGAGGGTGTCTACTTATTTCTGTATCAGTCTCCATGATGCTAGAACATATGCAGACTGAATTTGAATTTACAGAATAGGATTTCATTTTCTACGTTCCGCCTTGAAATCTCTTATTTATTTATATTTACATTTATATGCCACCCCATACCTGAGGGTCTCTGGGCGGCTCACAACATTTAAAAACAGACATTTACATTTAAAAACAGGTTACGAGAAAGTCTAGCTCAAACAATTGAAAGGGAAAGGTTCAAGATATAGAAAGGAAGTCCAAAATATTTTGCATGAATAGATTTTTGCTTGTGCCACATTAGATCCCAGCCTAAGTGCTAGGGTCTGCACTTTCCCAGCTGAGCAGGAGAAGCACTTTCTCCATATTGCCATCCTGTTGTTGCAGCTGCCGCTGCCGCCACTACCACTGCACAGAGCTGTCTAAAAGCGCTTCCAGTGGTTCAAAAAGCACAGCCATGTTCTGAAAGGCACAGTAAGGATGCTTCCACACATGCCCTTAAACACCCATTAAGCACACATGTGGGAAACCGCATCCGCACAGCGGCACCCATTAAGTACAGAATGGGTAGACCGTGTCCGCACAGCGGCACCCAGGTTAGAGACAGATACGGGCGTCTGCATCCGCACCTATCTGTCTCTAATGTGTGCTTAACAGGTGCTTTAAAAACACCACATATAATGTACCCTTAAAGGGTGTTTCACTGTGAAAACGCATCCGTTTAGGATGCATCCGCACAGTGAAACTGTGCCTACCTGGGGCCCTCCCCCGGCCTGCCATGATTGGCTCCTTGGAACCAAGCATGGCGAGCTGGGGGACTCTGCTGCCGCAGCTCGCCCTCACCCCAGAAGTGGCAGATCGCCGCTTCTGGAGCCAGGGGAAGCTTTTCCAAACCCCTCCCTAGCCCCTCCAGGGGAGAGGCCGAGCAATCTCCTCTTTACATCTTTGGCTTTGCCCCAATTCTGCCCGGGGAATCCCAGGAGGCTGTGCGCCTGCATGCTGCATGCCTCCTGACTGGTCAGGGCTGCAGGATCCAAATGCAGGGTCTGTATCCAGGATATGTATGTATTCGTATCAGATATTCTTATCAAAATCGAGTCCTGCCACATTTGAAGGGGATCTATTCGAACAAATACTAATTTTCTAACATTCAATTTGTTATGAATCAAATGCCAAAAAAAAATCTGTGCACATGCCTAACAGGAGCAGCTACCATGAAGATTTGTTGCAGATTTAATGTTTTGTTTAAAAGCGAAACAAAACTACAATTCCTAAGATAGAATGCAAGAATATACTAAATCTGGCTTGTGTGATCTGTTATACTATTCATCTGCAGGGGCTTTTCCTGGCTGAATGTGTCTCAAAATTGTAAAATTTTATTACATAATCATATTTTCAAAATGCATGCAATTTCACTTGGCTGGGGTACAAAGCTAATCCACCTAGGATGATGAGGGATTAACAAACAATCCAGGACAGAGAAATGGAAATGTGCTTGCTCTCAATGCCACCCAAATCTGTTGCTGGAGATACTCTTTCATTTAAGAAAAATGGAAACCTATGTGGGTCTAGTCAGGATCATCTCTCTCCTCCCTCCTAGTGCTGCAATTGTCGGCAGGAGGCTATTCATTCTTAGGAACCAGAATTAGGGTGCCTCTCAGCCTGCCTCTTGCTCCGCCTTAAATGTGAAGCTCCTTTTGGTCCTCTGTACTGGAGGACCGAAAGCTTTGAATTTCCGGTGAGGTGACTTCCCGCCAGCCAGAGGGGAAGCTGCGTTGCCAGTAGTTGGAATGGAGGAAAGGCAGTTAAGCACACAGTAAAAATAATGCTGGTTATCAAGTATCTTTTTACTTTACGGGGTCAGGGGTTATGGGATGCCGCACTCCTACTGCAAACTTGCTTTGCTGCTTCCATCCCAGTCTGCAGACACCTTTAGTCTTATCTTCCACCAAACCCGCTCTGAAGATACAGTTGGCAAAGAATAGAAGCCTTGCATGTATCAGATGCAGTTTTCTTCTTCCCCCTCAAATTATAATTCTTATCTGAACAAAAATTGTTCCATTTCATTTACTGGAATTATTACAGGTTTTACAATGCCTCTGTGCCTGTCCCGAAGGAATAAAAAGTCTGCCAAGACTCTCCTTTTGCCTCTGAGCGTCCCCAAGCCAGAGTTTTTAATGAGGTTCCAGCGCTACAAAACATGGAAATCGCGCGACAAAATACATGCACTTTAAACAACTCTTCCAGCGCTCTTTCTGTAAGTCACGGGTTTTCCTCGCTACATTTACCTTGAGGACGCTTCGTGGCAAAAGGGGCGGGGATTGCCGCCTGCACACACAGCAGAAACACAAAAGCAGCTTCACTTTCTAAAGCTCAGAACTAAAGAGCCAGAATCACGCAGAATTGCAACATTGTTGCAATCGCTGTGAGGTGTGAAATGGGTGGATTATTGCTAGGGGTGGATTTTAAAGCGATAACAGGGAAAGTGGTGAATGAATGAGCGATCGTGCTCTGGGCAGGGTGGATTTTTGAAAGCAAAAACAGGGAAAGTGGTGAGAGTGAATGTTTTCCAGCACGAGAAGCCATTTCGGGGGGGGGGGCAGATCTGGGAGACAAACAGAGAGCCAATCGCTGTTTCTCCTTTGCACTTGTCAGGGATTGTCAGCGCTCGTGCGCTGGGCAGGGTGGATTTTTGAAAGCAAAAACAGGGAAAGTGGTGAGAGTGAATGTTTTCCAGCACGAGAAGCCATTTGGGGGGGGGGGAGATCTGGGAGACGAACAGAGAGCCAATCGCTGTTTCACCTTTGCACTTGTCAGGGATTGTCTTCCTAGTTGTGGCCACACCGAGCGCAGTCCCTCCCCATTCCCGCTGGCATCCTATGAACAAGAGCAGGGGCGGGGAGAAAATGATGCGCTCAAAGAAAACAGGGATCCTATGGGGACGGAAGGTGCGTTAAAAACACGCATTTTCCTGAGCCTCATGCGGACGCTTATTCCTGATTTGCATGGCACTTTTAAAGTCTACTTCAGTAGAGTGACAGTAGAGTGACAGTGGAGAAGTAAATAAGTCTTTTGGGGACGCAGCCTCTGTGTGGTTTACAAGTAATGATACCTGCTCATTGGGAATGTTGCCGTCTCCTTTTCAAAAGATGATCATTCATTTCCTTTTCTGGTCAAGCCATTAGGAAAACCAGATGGCAGATATTTATGAAAAGCACCCTTGTGGGGGCTTATTCACACTGGACATCGTCTATGCAGATATGCTAAGTGCTTGGGCCATCTGTATTTTTCAGCAGCAATTTGCTTGTGGGGCCATTTCCTGTGTCTGATGACCCCTTGCCATCAAGACTAAGTTGGGTTTGATCCCCAGCTTTGATCTTCATAGCGGTCGGATTGCCCCCAGCCAACAAGATCATAACTGGGGGAATCCCTGGCTGTGATCTTGATAGCCAGGGACAGCGTGCTTGCTTCGGCAGCACATAGGCTAAAATTGGACTGATACAGAGAAGATTAGCAAGGATGACATGCAAATTTCTGAAACATTCCATGTTTTTTAAAAATAAAATTCATAGGGACAATAGTGGTGGTATGCTTGGAGTGCAACTCAGAGGCATCTCAGAGAGACAGTGTGTGGCCTCATGTTCCCAACCCTTCTCTAATCCACCTTTTCTAACATGGAGTGCTCTGGAGAGAGGAAGGGGTGGACTGGTGTGTGAACGATCTCACCTCAAGGCCTTCTCTAAGCCACTTCAGAGTCATTTTTTGTTTTGTTTTGTTTTGCTTTGTCTGATCATAGCCACAGAAAACATGATCAGAAACATCTGGAAGTAGTTGTGCCTCATGCAGTTGGCTGTTACTGCTGATTCTATCTAGTTTTTATTTATTTAAGAGTTTATATCCCACCCTTCACCTATAGGTCCTGGGTGGGTCACAATAATAAAAAAGATAAAATATATAAATAAGTAAAACATATTTAAAGTATAACTCTATTTCTATTTGTATTTAAAAGTCTATTTATAACCCTGTTTCTATTTAAAAACCAGTCATCGTTCTGTGATCTTTTTAATAAAGTATGATAGGAATATACAAAACCAAGTGCAGATGGCATCAGTTTGAGAAGAACATAATTTGAAAACATCAATGTAAGATAAACATGAACTTGAAAATCAACTCGGTAACACAATTGTCCCAGATTAAGAAGGTTTGTGTAATGCATTTGCAAAGAAGAAGAAGAGTTGGCTTTTCTACCCCGCTTTTCTCACCCATTTAAGGGGACTCAAAGAGCTTGACAAAACTTTTCTATTCTTCTCCCCACAACAGACACCCTGTGAAGTAGGTGGGGCTGTGAGAGCTCAGAAGAGAGCTGTGGCTAGCCCAAGGTCACCCAGCTGCCTTCATGGGGGAGGGCAGAATCGAACCCAGTATTTCCAGATAAGAGTCCGGCTCCCTAACCGCTAGACCAAAGAAGCTTTGTCATTCCTTAATACAGAAAAGACTTACCTGTTGTGGGGCCCTAATATTTTAAATCGTTTTTGGTTATCTCTGAATCCTTTTGACCCCAGATTAGAAGAAACTCTGTAACCTTGTTCACTGTTGTTCTCAAGAATCTGTGTGTTTATCAAGGGCATTTTTAGCAGACGTCTAAACCTTTAGGGGCTGGTGATATGCACGGTATTAAGACTTCCACAAGGGTTACATTAGTTGCTCTTGGAACGGGATCAAAATGCTTGGCCAACACGCCATATAACCCTCCCAACTATTCACTCCCCTCCTTGATGGCAGTGCTATTATTGTATTTAGATTTGGATAAACTTTCCTCTGGAAGGTGATTGTTCACAGCAGTTAATTTTAAACTCACAGGTTTTGTGTGTGTGAACAGAGCTGTCATCGTGAATTCCAGGCTGCTCTCCAGCATGAATGCAGCTTTCCTCGGCATTTGCTTGGCGTTTGGGCAGCAGACATTCCTTCTGCTCTGCATTAATCCAATTACTAAACACCTGCAGACATGCAATAACAGTCTTGAAGCCAAGTCCCTTAGAAATGGTTTTACAGCCTCGGAGAGCATAAACTGCCATCCTGCTATCAGAAGTCATGTTATACACCTGCCAAGTCTGGTGCTTAAAGGTGGGGGCAGGAGCAACTCAACAATCCAGTTTCTAATCCATGGAAAGACAGGCCCTCCAACACCATTATGAGGAGGGGGGAGCATTTAAAAAGTTTCTTTTCCAGTTTTCTAAAGAAGACTTTCTTCTTAAATTTTACTACCACAGAGTCCATTAAACATTATGAACTTCTAAATGAATTTTATTAAAGGCCAATTTTAGATTTCAAATATTTATAAGAGAGCACGACAAAAAAGCAACATGTCAGAGCCCACTCAAAACTTGTTCCAAAAGATCCATTAAAATAGAAAGATGACTCACAGGCACACAGGCACACGCTCACACTTTACCATTCTGCTGCTTTTCTCAGGCTTTTTAATCTGATAACCACCAACATGCATTCCAAAGTGAAGTGGTGAACTATGAAATGATTGTTTTTCCTACCCTAATTTTGCATTTTCACTTCTTCCTCTTGTACATTTCTCTTGCTTAATAGAGTCTTAAACCTTGGGCTGAATCCTTAGTACTGCATATGGAATGGTTGCATGCACACCCAGGGCAAAAAGTGATTTGAAAATGACTTCAAGGTGATTCATAAGAATTTAGGAATATAAGATTAGCCCTACTGGATCAGGCCATAGTCCATCTAGTCCAGTGTACTGTCTCACACAGTGGCCCACCAGTTGCTTTCCGGTATTCTCAGGCAGAAGGCAAAGGCAAAACCTTCATCTACTCTTGACTTCCTGCTAAGTACTTAGGTGTCCATTCTAGTAGCCGCAATCTCATAGTCTTTTCTCTGGCCATAAATGTGCATTAGAGCTGGGATGATCACAGAGACTGCCGCTGGCCATGTTCACATGTAGCAAGAGAAGAATCTCAAAGTGCCATGTAAAGATAGTAGGATGTAGCCTTCACATTCTTATTACATCTCTAATCAACTTTCCTAGCCTAGAATATTCATGCCAGTGAGGGGGGCAAGCATACTGGCATAAGAATGAACCCTCTTCCAAACAGTTTCAAAGATACCTCAGAGGTGCTTTTCTTTTTACTGTGTATGAATGGAAGCTGTGTGCTCATAATTATGGAATCCTCTGTATTCTATCAGAAATCACTTCCGAGTACAAATTCTGCCTTTTCTTAGCCTGCATCCAGAAAGGGTCAAAACCCCCAAATTATTTTGTAAATTGTACCTGATTTGCCAGATATGATAATGATGTTCCTGATACAGTTCCAGAATATAGAAGTGATTTACTGGGTTTTCATTATTTCAGTAAAATTAACTATAGCAGTGCAATATCCAATTATTCCATAATTGCAACTACGTCTGGATTACAGTGAGAGTTCTGTGTGAACTCTCACTATCCAGAAATGCTTCACGTGATACTATTTGTCATCTGTATGGCATGAAGGGAAGGTTAGAGCATGGGGGGGGGGGGATCTCACATCTGTAATGTCACTTCCCTGATGTGGCAAATACTAAAACATGAAGTATCAATCTAATGTTTCCACAATGTGTCATAATTGTGAATGTGCCTTATACCAGTAAACAAGTGCAATAAGTAAGGGTGCCTCCAGACCTAAGTTAAAAATGTGAAGTTTGCCTTTACGAGGGATATGCACGAATATTCATAGGCATTCAAAATCCGATCGAATGTGCCAAAATTCTGACATTCAAACTTGAATTGAATGTCCCAAAATTTGAATATAAACATTCAAATCAAATTTAAAATTTCAGATCTATTCATTTGAATTATCCAGACATTCGTATGTGTATGGGTTCATACATGATGCGTACTTGAAGATCCGCATCTTTCCCGCATCTATACGCATTTGTACAGATCCGTATGGGATGAAAACGGGTAGCATATGGGATAACTACAGGATGTATACGGACATGTACAGATGTGGATGTGGGGAAGATGCGTACATGCACATGCAAATGTTGTCAACATTTGTATGTGCAGATTCGAATCAAAAATTCAAACTAATAGATTTGGAGTTGGTAAATTCGAATCAAATCTTGTTCAATTTGAATTTAAAAGATTCAAATCAAATCAGAATACATTCATATTGAATAGAATCCTACTACATTCAAAGGGGATCTATTCTAATGAATATGGAATTTTCTAACATTTGATTCATTATTCATTATGAATCAATTGTCAAAAAACCCCACTCATATACATCCCTAGTGGGAAACTCTGCAGTCATTTCCCTTCAGAGCATCAGGGCTTAGCTTGGCAGGGAAAATCAAGTCCCAGAATACTAATATGGGCTTGCCTATCTGCATGCTTAACTTCTGGCCGTCATGTTGGTGGAAATTGTTCCTGTGAATGTTTAGGGACCAGCAATCTTACACTTCCAAGGATTTCACAGCATCAAACCACCCTATATTAATAAATCCCATTACAGCTTGTTTCATCATGGGGCAATAGGAAGACAAATAAGCATGCATTAATTAATAAACCCCATTATACCTTGTTTCATCATGGAGCAATAGGAAGACGAAGGGTGTTTTTCCACTGTCACTAGAAGTACCCATTACAAAAATGCCATTACGTACCCATTAATTGGTACAGTGACAGTGGAAAAGCACCCAAACAATGCCAAACACAGAAGCTAAAAGAGAACCATTTTAATGCGACAAGAGAATGCAGGTGCATGGCAGGGAATGTAGCAGGCAGTTTCTACCACCTGAAACTATGAAATAAACATCCACGGCACACCCAGATCCAAAGGCATTATAAAACTTCTGTACAAAGAAGGCCCTAAAGTGTCATGTAAACAAGTAGCTAATCTTTCCTGCAGTTGTTTTCTCTCTACAAACCCATTTTATAAATCAACCAGGGCCCTTTCTGCACTTGGCCTTATTCCAGAATATATCTCAGGATAGGGTCTGTTGTCCACATGCTAATGCAGACTATGGCAGGTCTCCTCTGGAGTCTGTCATAGTCTGCACTAGCATATGGGTAGCAGACCGCTGTTCTGAGATATGTTCCAGAATAAAGCCAAGTGCAGAAAGACCCCTGGTCTGTAAGTGGTTTTTTGGGGGGGGGAGGGGATGATACTGTATTTATGAGAAAGTGAGTAAGAGTGTATGTGCATGCACACATGTGTGTCTGTGTGGGTGAGAGAGAACAGGGATAGAGAGGACATGAGAAGATGAGCCGGCTGAACACTGTATTTATGAAAGTACCTGCAGTATCTAGCCAGTCTCTTCAGTTCCTCGTTGTTCATATTATTTCAGAGGAATGTCACCCAAAATGTTCTCATATAGATCCGAGACATTACGTCTTTACATGTAACATTTCCTCAATAGCCAAGTCTAATATAGTCTGATCCAAAACTCCGTGGTTTCGGGTATGCTTGGATTTCCAGCATCGTGCAGCATTTCTGTTACTAGAGTCGCTTGATGTATCCATGGCAAACATCCCAACAAACGTTGCTACAGAGCTGAGCGCATGCCTCTCTTCAGCCAGACTCCCCTGTTACCAAGACCACAGGCTTGTTCTGATCCATTGTTCTGATGAGGTTTTCAGTGTTCTGGAACACGGTTTCATATAACTGCAGCTCTCAATCTTCTCATCATGTCTGATTACGCTTTTAAGGAAAATTTCAAGTGTTGATTCGAAGGCAACTATATGTCACACTATCCCTATATGTTATCGTTGCTGTTTTCCTTGGCAGCAGGCATGCTACAGTGATAAATATGTGTGCTGTTCAGGAAGACAAGTTGGACTTAACTAGGAGCCACCTGCAGTTTATAGCATCACAGTCACTGTCCAGGGCTGTGCAAAATGTCCTATGGGGTCTTTTGCACAGCTGTAGACAAGACAGCTATAGAACTTTAGCCAACAAGAGCATTCCAGGGGTCCAGACTGTGCTCCCACCCCTCCCAAACAACTTTATATTCCTCCATCCCATATGTAACCTTCAGCCCTTACCCGGAGCAGACAATCTGACAATAATAATAGTAGTCACCAAGAAAAGGTAACCTCTATCATACTAACCGTTTCTGAAAACTAAAATGCTTAGGATATGATTTGAATTAAAATCCACATTGTTTGACTTGTCTCTCTTGACAAAACGTCTTCACCTATACTCGCACACTTACAGAAACCTGCAATCAGACCATACCCATGAGCACTGACCTCCATTGAGGTCAATATGCTTTCAAATAGCCCTATTTTCTGGAGATTTCAATCTTGATTTTATTTATTTTCAGATATAAGTGTAGAATTACTTACTCCCCCCCTCTTTACTGTCCTTTCACAACATGCAGCCAGGATTGAGCGATTAAAAGGAATTGTTGCTCTTCTACTCTGGGTAAAGCAATTAGGCACAGATTATGTAATTTGTAGCCTTTTGTTTTCCTTTTCTGCACACTTATTTGCTGATTACTTCATGTCTGGAAGTAGCTACATCTGTGCACCACCCCTTCCTATTGTGCTAATCAATGTGAAACAGCCACCACCAGTACAATCCTAAACACATCTGCAATAAAATATTATTCCTAAGGAAGTGAGGTTATGATCAGAGATGAAAGCTTCATCTTCACTTTCCCATGGAGGCAACCACAAAAAGCATCTTCACTATTGTGTCTCCAAATATGGTGGCAACAGGCTCCTTGTGATGAGCATGTCATCCCATTTGCAGACATGATTGCTGTCCAAGGCACCTGTTCTGCATCTTGGATTGCCCCTTGAACTGATACCTCTCTCTGAAATGGAGATGTGGAGGCACCATTTTGAGTGGCAATCATGGTACCTCCCAGCTGCCTGCTGGGACACCAGCTTCTGCTACAAGCGGACACCTGGCCTTAGAAATTAATAATTTGTTGAAACCATTTTTATGAACTAGGGATGTGCACAAAGATTCATAATATTCCGTTATTCATACAAATTCGTATGAACTTGGACAATTCGGATATTCCTACACAAATCAAATGTTATGACATTCGTACATTAATGTTCACATGAATACTAATGTTTCAGAACAGTTGTACAGATTATTTGCACACTTGTTAAACTGAGGATATTTATCAGATATGTATCAATATGTATGTATTCGTACTGATCTACTCCAAAAAACATTTTTGTTTCACATAGGGTGTTTTTCCAGTGTCACTAAAAGTACCCATTAATACCCATTAATGGGTACGAAATGGGATTTTTGTACACATTAATGGGTACTTAATGGGTACTTCTAGGGTGTTTTTCCAGTGTCACTATAAGTACCCATTAAGTACCCATTAATGGGTACAAAAATGCCATTACGTACCCATTAATGGGTATTAATGGGTACTTATAGTGACACTGGAAAAACACCCATAGATTCCAAAAATATTGTGCAAAACAAAACAGCTGAATTAATAACTTCTCAAGAGTTTATATTGCTTATCACACAGCACTAGGGAGGTGCACGAATATTCATAACATTTATTATTAGTAAGAATTTGGTCGATTTTGTACATTTGTACACAACTTGAATGTTACATTTGCATATTAACATTAATATGAATATGAATGTTTCCAGACATTCGTACAAATAGTATAGAAATTCGTGAAACTGGGGAGGTGGGAGATCTTCTGCACCACACATCTGCAATGGATTCAGAGTGCATTAGACATGGATCAAGAGAGGATTAAAAGTGGATTCAGGTCAGATTTGACACTTTCAGGGTGGATATGTTATGGGATACATATCGGATATGTATTCATTCATAGCAGATATTCTTGCAAATACGTTTGTATCAAATAGAATCCTACCACATTCAAAGGGGATCTGTTTGAATGAATGAGTTTTCTAACATTCGATTCAGTATGAATTGAATGACCAAAAACATAATCGTGCACACCCCTACACAGTACGTATTAATTGGTCTATTATATGTTAATTGGCTTTCAAAAGGCTGAGATTCTTTTTAAACTCAGTATGTCTCCCTGCTTTACTGAGAACGCTTTTTCTGTTGGGGGGAGGCGAGAGTTAATTTATTTTTACCATTATTATTTTGCCTGTTGTCAATCACCTATTTCCCTAAGTCTATTTCTCACATTATCTTCATTAAAGGGATTGATCTACTTCCAATACTAATTATTATTTTGACGGTGGGACAAATTCTTCCAAACAAATGATAGTAGAAATCCTAGAGGTTCACCAATATCAGTTATAGCCACAGTTCTGATAACCACGTTGAATATACTAAGCAGAAGTTGGCCAAAAAATTCTTTGATTTCATACATAGGTTTCATTAGGATTTGAAATCTTCTGGGATTCAGCTTGGGTATCATTTTTCCATTGTGCTCCTATTTCAGTGGTTACAGAGAAGACACGGATATCTTCACTTTTCTTCATTACTGTTTTATACAGAAAGATAATTAATTAATAAAAATAATATACTGCATGTACTTCTAAGAACTGATTAATAATTTGGCTTTCTATTCCCCCATCAGGAAAATTCTGTGTGATGTGTACTTTTTAGCTTGTCTTTTCCTGAAGCACTCAAGATGCCATCGCCCTAAGAAGGACCAGTCCTGGGATTGATCACAGGTGAGTGACCAATCATGCAGGGCTTAGGCTGTAAGTGGCCAGTGCTCACAAGTGTGAGCACTAGTCAACGTTGGGTGATTGTGCTCCTTTCCCATTCAATGGAAGGGAAGGGAAGTGTAAAAACACCCCAGGTGAAGGTCTTCTGCTTGAGAAGTAGCTGCTAGGCCTCTGTGTGAGACAGTATGCTGGATGAGGTAAGCTGTGGCCTGATCTAGCAGGGCTCTTGTTATGTTCTTGTATTTTTATGTAATCCTCCAAATGGAAATATGAGTTACGATACAGCAAAAATTGATCTGTTAACAGGTGAGTGGTTTGAGATACAAGCTAGGCCTAGTTTGGTTTTCTGTGTATTCTTCAAAAGTAGACTTCTGAAACCTCTTCCTTTGCCTACTCAGTTTGGCCATTTTGCCCTCTCCACTAGGACAGGCTGTAACAGACTTCCTGTTTAAGCTGGAGGTGGTTCTGAAAGACAATATCCTCCTGGATTTAGGCCTGTTCACTAAGAATGTACAGGAATATTCAAAACATTCAAAATTTAATCAAAATAGTTCAAATTCAGACATCTGGATTCAAATTGAATGTCTATATGTTCATTTTTTAACATTCAAACAAATTTTGAATGTTTTGAATAATTCATACAAATTATTTGGACATCCATATGCGTACGGATGCATATGGACACACACAAATTAAATATTCATATGAATAGATACAAATCTATTTTAATTGAACCAAATTTGTATTTTAAACATTTGAAGTGATTTGAAATTTCAGATATTCAATTAGAATCGAATGCCAAAACTTGCATTTGTGCACACCTCTACTGTTCACACTCGGTTTTGTTCTAGAATCTTATTCTGGAATAGGAGCCTGATGTCCACTAAGTAATGCAGGTTACAGCACCCCATAAGTGAGGCCTGCCAGGGTCTGCATTAGCAGACCTATATATATATTTCAGAATATGTCCAAGTGCAAACAGGCCCCTTCTCTGACACTTGGCTCTCTTTCCTTGTCTCCTGGATCACCTCTGAGAACAACCTCCTAGGGCTTAGTCCTCACACAATCTCATGGGTTGCATCCATGGAGCACAGCTAAAAAGCCAACACATTAGAAAACATTTTAAAAAAAAATCCTAAAAATGTAAAGCCATATTTCTCTAAAAGACAGGCTATATGTACATTAACTATTTGCCTGTAACCTGTCCAACTGTAAATGATTTCTTATAATCCTATTTTCTATAACTGGTTATATATGCTATTTAACTAAATGTGTTATTGCTATTATAGCCACATCCTCATACATACAGAAACAATACTTGCAGAGAAACTATAAAATATATTTTACAAGCAATCTCCATATGATATACAGTGTAATCGGAAAAATATTCCATTTGCATGAGTAATAAAATGTATTATGGACTCACTGGGAATTTTTTCTTGAATAGAAGCTTTGGGCCTAGTCAACTGAAGTCAATGAGATTTGTGATTTCAGAAACCTCTGGCTTGTGCTGAGTCTTCTTATGGCAAAAAATAACGGCTCTCTCGCTCTCATGATGTACATGCGACTGAAGATGACAATGAATTATTTGCAATCCAACATGATCAAATCGCCAGAAGGTCAGCCTGATAATCAGAAAAATGGTAGTGGCATTTTATCCAAACTATCCCCCCCTCCAAAGAACTCAATATACTAACCCCTCCTTATCTGTGCCTTAATTGATTTCTGAGACCAAACCTTGTAGCATAAATCTGGACAATGGATAGAGCTGTTTAATTAAATTAAGTGAATAATCAATGTAATATTTACCAGATCTTCAGCCTGGATCGTTCCCAGGCAGGAAAACCAGGCCAAAGAGCAATCCAATGGGAGACCATTTAAAAATGTTCAGCTGAATGTTCCCAGACTGTGGGCCACTTCAGTTGTCTGCCACGCAGAGGGCTTGGATGGCCCAGGAGGCATGGAGCCCAGCATCATTGCATTGGGCTCTGAAAACAGGCCTGGAAATGGGCCACTTGCAGCATGCTGCCCAAATCCCCCTGGATTGCAGCTTCAGAAGCCAGGAAGGGACTGCAGCAGAGTGATTGGTCTCTCAACATGGGCAACATTTCACTGCATATTGTTTTTGCCAGGATTGAGCAATCAGTTGAAGACCAGCTTCCCCATCACGCATGAAGGCATGCAGTGCAAAAGGTGCCTAAAAGCTATGCCTGTTGAAGGTTTGAAGAACACAAGCATTATTATCCCAAGTTATCAGTTCACTGAAAAGCATTCCACTCCGTCAACAAAAGGCCTTGCTACACAGAAAATGCTACATTCAGAATCAGTGAGTTTGGAAGAGCCACTGATTCAGAATTCAGGAAAGCATGGGTGGAACTGGCCCATGCTGTGGCTTTGAAGTTTACACAAGCCTCATGACCACACTCTACACTTTTGAGTGCTAGGAACAAAAGGTTTCCAGCCTTGGAGCCTCTGGGGGATGCAATGACACTGAAATGCATCCAAATCCCCAAATATGGGAGGTAGGCTTTCTACATATCTCCCATGTTCTGGACCAGGGCCACTGGTCCTCCTGATAGACCTAATTAAACAGATCAACCAGTAATACTGGGCAAAGTATTCCTGACATGCCATTTAGATTGCTTGATTAGTCCTGGCAATCTGGATTGGGTCAACAAGGTCTTGCTGACCAGCCTGGCTGATGAGATCTGAGCTACCAACCAGGTAACTCTCACCAATGCCAAGAGAAGATACACATTAATAGTTTATAGGCCGGAAAAGCTGCTGTTTAGAAACTGGTATAGGAAGTTGTGTTCCTCTAAAGCCCAACTCCTGAGAGACTGTGAGCTAGGCAAGCCATTATATTCATGCCAACCATGGGAATCCAAAGGCAATCCCAGTTGACCTCACAAGGGCTACTGAGCCAAACAGAACCCTCTGGTTTGATCTAGCAAGGTGAACAGTCTCATAGGCCTTTGTCTCATTTACTGATGTACAAAAAGAAATCGGACATTTTGGGTCTCGCCTTTTCATTCACTTTTCTGGTTCATTTCCTCAGTTTTCTACATTTTTTGTTAGGCCCTAATAATAGTTAATACTTTGTATCATGCCAGTTATTTTGCTGCCATATAAATTCTCAGGATCAGCAAAGTGGAAGAAGAAAATGTTTTCTACAAAACATTTTAATTATTTAAATCAATGTTATTACCTCCTTCAAAGCAGATTTAAAATCCCATTTGTCTTTGTCAGCTTGTGAGCACTGCCCAAAACTTGCTTACACAAACAGAGAGGGTTCTGGTTCTGGTTTTCAACTTATCCACTAAATACCTCAGTCATCTTTAAACTATGCCCATCTGGGAATGCTTGAAAATTGCCATTTAAAGAGTCTTGGCTATAGCCATTCTGTTGCCTTTTTTTTTTTTAAGAGGCTGAAACCATGATCACATTGCCTTAGTAATGCTGCAGGGATACACTCTGGTGAGATGTAGTTCACACAGTCACGTTCATGTGACATTAATGCTTTGATGCAGCGATGTGGAGAGGTATGGGAGGAGAGATTGTAGAATCTCAAGGCAAATTTGCACTTGCCGTGCTAGGGAACTCTAAGTAAGTAAGCAAGTAAGCAAGCAAGCAAGTAAGCAGTATGTATGTATGTATGTGTGTGTGCTTGCGTGCGTGCGTGTATGTATGTATGTATTTCCTGCCCTTCACCAAATGGTCCCAGGGTGGGTTACAATAAGAATAAAACATATCAAATATTAAGACACATTTTTACCAGGCACCGAAAACTATACACCATAGGTGCCTGGTGAACCTCAAGAGGGAAGCTGTAACCTCTTGTTTAGGGGTGACCACAGAAAAGGCCCTCTTGCATGTCCCTATGCCTCGTACCTCTGCAAGAGAAGGAGCTACAAGAAGACACTTTCCTTGAGATCTCAGGGCACAGGCAGGTCTATATGGAAGAAGGTGCTCCTTCTGATACCCAGATGGATGGTACGTGGAGCTGCTTCTATACCAGAAGTGACCCCACATTTGTCAGAGTTCCCCCAGTGATAGTGCAGTTTTAGCTTCTCTGCCACTATCCCAGTGGTAGGGCTGGGATGACTGTATATGTTCCACCTGCACCTCTTCTAGGTAGAAGGGGTTTGCATGGAATGTGTGACTGGTGGTGCAGGTCACCCAGTCGCCATGGCAATTAACTGCCAGCAAAGTTTCAAATGGTTTGGGCATCCTGAAGTGCAAATGCCCAAGCCATTCTAGAACAGGTTGGCTTTTCAAGTACAGACAATTCGAGTGAGATGCTACTAATGGTAATTATCATAATAATAATTGATCATTTGTTATTCGTTAAAGGTGCCCTCCAATCTGTTGCCAGAGATCCACCAAACCATGCCTTTGTATTTTTTTAAAATAGCACTAAAGTCCTGATATCTGAATGAGAATGTCCAATAGAATTTAAAGAATCTTCTCCCAATGCATCTGTCCCCTCAAATCCCTATTGCTCTAAGGTATGTGAGAAGATATCCAAATCTCTTCTACTGTCACGTTTTATGCATTAAGACATTAAAACCAAACACATACTGGCATAGATTTACAGCAAGACATCAGGAAACAGGTGAGCGACCAAACAAGTTGTCGTTCGGAGGCTCCATTATACAGCTGCAGAGCATAAACTCTCATTAGGTTCAGCGGGAGTGATATTTAGCGGCCTACAGGATGGACGAAGCTAAATATGGACCTCCAGATCTCCAAAACAGGAAGTACAGGAACGCTCAACTTCACAGAGAAGTGAGTGATGAAGTGAAAGAGGATTATATGGTAATAACAGTGAAGGCTTTAAAAAAAAAAAGTCAGTTTCTAAGTTCATGGCTGGGAACAAGGTCATTCCATACAAGTCAGGCAACTCAAAATGAGCATTCAAAAGACCATGCTATATCAAACCTTTTTTTCACATAATTTCCATCGCCCCCTGCTCCATTAATAAAGATTGGTATGTGCACTTCAAATCCAGCAGGAAAACAACTGCAGAAACACAACCGCAGGAGTCATTCCATTATGGCACACACATAATGACATCGTAAAGCTCAATAGGGAAAACACATTTTTAGACATAAGTTCACATGTTTAGATCTATCACAGAAAGCCAGGGATACATGATGTAAAAAGTCAGGAAAAGGAGAGCACATAGTTTTTACTAACATTTGTAATAATAATAATAAAAAAAGATCTGATCCTTGGATGTTAGATTATTTAGTGTGATTTAATAAGCGTTTAAGTACTATAATAGTGTGGAAATTGGGAAGGGGGAAAAATAACATTTTGGCCAGAAACATACAGGTTCAAATTTCTTGCCAATGTCAAGGATCACTGATTTGTTCTTAATACTTACATTTCATTATCCAGATAATGAAAACCAAAATGACTGTGCAGGTGTTACACAATATGCTGGTGATGAAATGTGCATCATTCTGGTCCCACTCAAAGTGTTTCTGAAAAAAAAAACTATTGTGCAATAAAAATTCTTAAAATGTTAGTTACAATACAGCAGTAGTCATTTCATGGATGTCATTATCAATGCTGATAGGTTTGACTGTACAGAGACTCTCTCTATGATCCCCACCAGACTAGTGGAATAAAATCTGCAGTTGTAGGCAAATTTGCAGCTTACCTGCTGCAAAGTGACAACCTGCCATCCTCACTAAAGCAGCTTCCTCATAGTGAGCCAGTTTGGTCTGTGAGCCAGTTTGATCTAGTGGTTAGGGAGTCGGACTCTTATCTGGGAACACCAATTCCGTCCTCCCCCATGAAGCCAGCTGGTGACCTTGGGCTACTCACAGCTGTCTTCTGAGCTCTCACAGTCCCACCTACCTCACAGGATGTTCTGTTGTGGGGAGAAGACCAGAAGCTTTGTCGCCGCTTTGAGTCCCCTTAAATGGGTGAGAAAAGCCAACTCTTCTTCTTCTTCCTCATTGGAACATGTGAGAGTTTGAGCTGGTGCACACGCATCACATGGGATGAGGCAACCAATCAGAGTTGAGCTGCCCTCCATGTTCTCATTAGCTGTTCTCACTATCCTGTCCAGACTGGTGGGAACATTCAAATTTTCTTAATGCTCTGCAGGGAATGCTCTTATATCAGTATTAAGTAAATTCAGAGTAGTGTCGCTATAATGTGATGCCACTATGAAGTATCAGCCATCGTGTGTGATGGCTTGATCTTGCCTGTGCATCCTATATGTCTACTTCTCCCTTATTTAAGTTATATCCAACAAGATACTGTGGCCAGGAGAAGATACGTGATCTTACAGCAGAAGCTTTAAAATACATTAGTACTTGGCCACCTACCAGTCCCATCATTAATAACAACTGGCCATGCAAACTGGAGTGGATGAAAGTTAAAGGACAAAAATGGAATCATTACAAGGCTCCTTGGTAGAAACACTGAACATGTTGTTTGTATATGTTTATTCATCTCTTACTTTTCACAAATCAGATATGAACACTTTTAAACGAGGGAGTGAAATCAAAAGGGATCAGATGTGTATTTCTTGGCAACTTGGTTTTGATACAGTTTTCCTAGCTTGACATACAGATCATAGTTTAAATGCCAGGTACAAGGGTTGGAGCCACAGAATCCCCCTTCACCTCACTTCAAATCAGTCCCTTCCTTTCTTCTGAACCAGTGTAGCTTATATTGCATCCAAAATTAAGGATACAGGTTCAAGGTCAGTTTGCTGAGCAGAATGAAACTCCATGCAAGATATCATTTACCATGGTAAATGTCAGAAGCTGACATTACACCACAATCCCCATTTTAGATACAGCTGGGAGCTGCAGCTTAGAGTAACAAAACTCAGCACATTGAGGAACGGACAGGACATATAGGTTATGGAGCCAGAGATGCGATATATCAGTTTTAAAATGTATATTCCCTCAAACAGTTTGCTATTTAGATGCTATTCTTCACTTACCCATTTCATCCTTAAAATCAGCCTGTGATGTGAGGAAAAGCTTTATCGCTCAGTAAAGATTTCAACTTTGAACTTCTAGACTTGGTTGTAACTTAGATATATGGGCTGCATCCAGACCTGTGGAAGAAATCCAGTTTTAAAGCTAAAAGCACAACTTATCTGCTGCACAGCAACGACTCGCCATCCCAGCTAAAAAGCAGCTCCATAGCTGCATCCTTGGAAGCTGTAAGAGCTGAGTCAGCACACAGTTATGTGAGATGAGGCAGCCAATCAGAACAGACCTGCCCATATTTCTAAGTTACAACCAAGTCTAGAAGTTCAAGGCTGAAATCTGCCCAGACTGGTGAGAAGATTTGGATTTTCTTAATACTGCGCAGTGCGTGTGCTTAATCCAGGACTAAGGTAAATGTGCAGTAGCAATGGGATAATGTGTCATAACGACGATCCATTGATCGTCATGTGTGATGCCCCAATCGGAACTGCACATTCTGCTGCACAGTATTAACATGTCTGGATTCAACCATGATGTTCACTCACTCAGTCATGTCCACTTCTTGTGACCCCATGGACCATAGCATGGCAGGCCCTTCTGTCCTCTACTGCCACCTGAAGTTTGCCCAAGCTCATGTTCATTGCTCCCATGACACCATCTATCCATTTCATTCTCTGCCATCCCCTTCTCCTTTTGCCTTCAATCCTTCCAGTGTTGGGGTCTTTTCCAATGAGTCCAGTCTTCTTATGTGATCAAAGTATTTTAGCTTCAGCTTCAGTATTTGTCCTTCCAGTGAACAGTCAGGGTTGATTTCCTCTAGGATTGACTAATTTGATCTTCTTGTAGACAAAGGGAGTTTCAAAAGTCTTATTCAGCACAACAATTAAAAATTGTTAGTTTGAGGGCATTTAACTTTCCTTGTGGTCCAGCTTTCACAGCCATACATTTCTACTAGGAAAACCGTAGCTTTGACTATATGGGCCTTTGTTAGCAAAGTGATGCTGCTTTTAGAATGCTGTAGGGATGGGCAAAGTTTGGTTTGTGTTCATGAATGCTCACATCGAACCAAGTATATGATGGTTTGGATGGAAATTTAATCCAACCAAACCAGTCTCCTGCTCATGAACATGAGCAATTCACTTTGAAAAGGTTTTTTAAATGGAAAAATGTATTTTTGTTTTCGTTTGGTTTTGAACAAGTTTTGAATTGGATGCGAAAAATTGTTCAATTAAATGGTTTGAAACAACCCAAACATGCAATTTTCCTTCATACATATCACTAATATGTTTTCCAGGTTTGCCATACCCAAGGAGCATGCATCTCTTAATTTCGTGGCTGCAGTCACTGTCTGCAGTGATTTTTGAGCCCCAGAAAATAAAATCAGACACCGCTTCCATTTCTTCCCCCTCTGTCTGCCAGGAAATGATGGATCAGATGCCACAATCTTAGTTTTTTAAATGTTAAGCATCAAACTAGTTTTGCGCTGTCCTCTTTCAAGAGGGTCCTTGTTCCTTTTCCACTTTCTGACATCAGAGTGTTATCATCTGTGAGGTTGTTGATATTTCTCCGGGTAATCTTAATTCCAATTTTTTACTCATCCAGCCTGGCTTCTGCATGATGTACTCTGCATATAAATTGCAATTAGGTTGAAAATACACAGCCTTGTCACATTCCTTTCTGAATCTTGAACCGATCAGTTCTTATACATCCCATCCTGTCTGTTGCTTCTTGATGCGTGTACAGGTTCCTCAGGAGGAAGATAAGGTGGGCTGCATCCAGACACATTTTACACTGTGCATAGAATGCGCAGTCCCGATCATCCCATCACACAGGATGATCGATCTTTAGTAGTCACATCACATTATGCACCCAGTAATGCACATTTACCTTACTTTAGGATGAAGAACTCCCACTGTGCAAATATATAGATAAGTTGAAGTATCAAGCCAATAAAGGCAGGGCGACCAGAAACATCAGTGAGATGCTGGCTAATCAGGAAGTGTAGGTCAAAACTTGATTGGCTGCCTCAACTCACGTGATTGCGTGCACTGCCCACACTCTCGCTGCTGCAATAGAGGAAACTACAGAGCTGACATTTAGTCTGGGTGACCGATTTCCCCTGTGCTTTTTAACTGCGGATTTAGCTAGATATCAAACATTCCTTTGAGATCTCCAATTTCCCTGAAGATCTCTTGTCCCGACTGTGCATAATTCTTCAAGCACTCTGTCTATGAAATCTAATCCCTGCTCCCTCCTAGCATGCTCCTTCCATACAAAACAGAACATAGATCAAGTTAGGATGCACAAAATGATACCTTAAACCAACTGACCAGTAGTACTATGGCCCAATTTACCAACAGACAAGATCTACTGGTGTTCTAGGAGTAGTAAACCAGAACATAGAGGCATGCAAATGGCATGCCTCCAAGGCCCAGTTTCCCAGGAGGGCCCTTTTCATGGAGGCTGGCACATGATAGACTGTTCCAATGTGAAGAGCCTTGTCCTGTTCCAGAAGCTGCTCATCCCAGCAGACCTGTCCTTTCCCAGAAGAAAGCCACCAGTGCAAATACAGACAGTGATGGTGGTGGGGGAATAGTTGACCTCAGTAGGATGAGGAAGAGGAGAAGAAGAGAAGAAGTGGGTATCCCTTCTTGTCTCTCTTCTTGAACTTAGCAAAAACTTTGAAATGAAAGTAGTACATAGCAGTGCTATTATTATTAAAACATTCATTTTGCTAGCAGTCTAACCTAAACATCTGTATTTAGAATGTGATTGCTTAACCAGACATTCCCCCTCATACATTTCTGTGTTTCGTTCTTTCGTGTGGGTAACATATGCAATTTGCCCTTGCTCCATTATGTCCAGGTCTCCAGACAAATAACATTTTCAATCTGGAGCTTGTTTTTAGCCAAAAAAACTGGAGCGGTTGGCCAGCATTGTGAAAACAGGGTACTGTAGCCAGTCTGCCAGGTGAATATCCAGAGTTGTCCCAGCTCTGTTAAGAACAGGTCCAATCTAAATGGTTCACACAACTATGGCTGCATTTCTGTACTTGCATCAACAATTACATCAGAAAGAATGTGTTTACCTTGGTCCTTTGCCACCGAAACAGCGCCCAACATGATGCTGAACATATGTCTGCCAATGCTGTTCGTAGGGACAAACACTGTTACAGATGGCTTTCAACACTTTTTACTTTTTAATAACTAGACGGTGAAATATTGGCCTTGTGAGTTGTGCTCAGGAATGGAACACTCACGGAACTGTTTTTGTTGATTGTTCCTTCGATTATCTCTCAGGGCAAGCTAAGGTGAAAGTAGCCCCATGATAATGGAACTTTAGTGTTTAGATTTGTGTATACTAAGGATATCTTCATTTCCAGTGACTTTACTAGATTAAATAGTTTCATGTTCAGGTAGTAATCATATTACAGTATTTGACAGTGAAGTCAAAGAAATTATTATAGAATTGTGTCAAAATTCCCTAGGACTGAGATGAGAAAGCAGTTCTCAGATTTCTTCTGTCAAGGGAACACCACACTCGAGGGGAGTTTGAACCAACCTGTGATTTTACGGAAAGTGCAGTGTACAAATTAACATATACACATATACATTTCATTATATGTATGCATAACCATCTGAAACAGGTACGCGTGGTTTTGTTTAACTATTCAGTGAACCTTTTGGAAGAATAAATCCAGACGGTCAAATGGAGGGAGAAAACATTAAGCTGAGCCAGGTTTGCAATATCAATTCACTCTAAAACATTTCTCACAATTGCCAAGGAAATTAAACCATAACATTGTTCTGCTCCCTTTGCCTAAGGAGATGATTCAAGAATCAGTATTTTTTGAAGAACAACAGCGGGTACGTCCAGACGGGATGAAAATAGCATCATTGTCTCACTTATCATAGGCAATTCCATCATCTTCCTCTTTTTTCATCCAGAAAAAGCACTAAAAACTATTGCTGGAAAATCCAGAACTGGTTAAAGTGTTTTCCTGCAGTAGCATTTTTAATTCCTCAGACTGCACATGACTCATAATGTGGAAGGACAACTCTGGGGTCAGCGCTGTCAGGACAGAAGAAGAAGAAGAAGAAGAAGACGACTTGGGTTTTCTAACCTACTTTTCTCACCCATTTAAGGGGACTCAAAGTGGCTGACAAAACTTTCTGTTCTTCTCCCCACAACAGAACACCTTGTGAAGTAGGTGGGGCTGTGAGAGCTCAGAAGATATCTGTGACTAGCCCAAGGTCACCCAGCTGGCTTCATGTATGAGTGTGGAATCAAACCCGGTATTCCCAGATAAGAGTCTGGCTCCCTAACCATTAGACCAAACTGGCTCACATTATTGCTTTCTACAATTCCCCCTCCTCCCCATTCGCTTCACGTCAAAGCTAATGGGATGGAAATTGAAGCTACTTCAAATGGGCTAGGATTCAAATTTGCTTCAAAGTTTCTTTGAATCTCTGTCATCATCACTGTGTCTCTGAATCCGATGTAGATTTTCACACAAAAGCTTTCACTTCATGCATGAAGGTCAGTCTTCGGATATAGCCAATATTCAATTTGAATGCAAAGTTTTGAACATTTGCAATTTGCACAAATTGCAAAGGTGATGAATATTTTTCCCTCACCCATATGGACTTTCTTGAATGGAAAGGCCACAAATAAAAGAAATAGAGATGAAAATGCATAAACAGTAAGATGTGAAGATGGACTGAAGAACGTCTAAAGTGAAGGTGTGACCGTGGCCTGAGTGTGTTAAGCGGTAGACCTTAGGAGTAGATCAAATGAACAGCTCCTGCTGCAGGTACAATGCCCAGGCTATAAATTGGTTCCATACAGGTAATGTACTGGTAATAGCTGCTTAAAAACAAATACTAGGGTCCAGGTTGGTTTTCTTGTGTAAAAGACAGCTAGCATGTTTGGTATGGTATTTTAGTAGAGGCTTTGTTCTGTTAGAATCCTAACTTGGAGTTCATTTATGCACAACAAGAAAAGTGTTCAAGTACTGGATTTTGCACATGATCACCACAAAAATGTCCTTCAATCTCCCAGTTTAATTGCTTCATGTTGAAGAACTGGGGCTCTAAATATTGTGTTTAGATGGTGTACACTAAAACTAAGCTGTCTTAAAAGTGAAGATGAGGTCCAGCATGAGACCGAAATCCATTCTCTAACCATTTCTTTCAGTAGCTGGGCTTGCCTGCCTTCCTTTTGGGACATGCTGTTTGCAAGGTGAGGCATTGGGGGTCATCTTCTCCACCTTTCTCAGCAGCATGGGGGAGGTTTGCTGAGGGCGACTGGGCAGGAATAAAAATATCAACCAGAGTCAACAGGATTGGTCTCATGGCTGCAGACAGTAAGTAGACCCTTTGGTCCGCACAGTTAGCATTATCAGTAAATGTAACTATTTCGCTGCATGATCCCAACACTAGATCAATTGTGACTCATTACATTACCGAGGCAGCAGGGGCACTGGCTGAAGTAGCGGTAATGGCAGCCTGGTGGTACACAGTAGCAGACTGATAATGCCAGTATACTATGGGTTGCCTGAAGATTCATAGACACCTGCATTTCCATTTTGTGAACTTTTAAGATAAAAAAGAGGCTCTGGAGCAGCAGAGTGGAGGAAAGCTGGCCTTCAGAAACATACCATCTCCTGTTATCATCTATGGCTATTATCTCTGATGGTGGTATGAGCTGTTAGGAAGCTGCAAACCAGTTGCTGATGCCCTTGGGCTCCCTTGCGTGGATTATTGGCCACTGAGAGAGCAGACTGATAAGCCATGGGTCTAATCTAGTAGGGTACTACTTGCGCTCTTATTGAAGTTCTTAGGATCACTGTTGTGGGTAGGGAACTAAGAGAAATCAATGGACTCCAGCCCGCCACATCAAGAAAATCCAGAGAGAAGACAGGAAAGTGTAAATTAAGGTGCTTCTGTCTTGCATCTGGGACTGTAGAAAATGTTGAGTTGATACAATCAAGACCTTTTCTCCAGCATCTGAATCTACCCTTACTTTGACCTGGTCTGATCTTTTGTTTTATATTTCAGACTATTTAGCCAAGAGAGGTTTGTTTATAAACTCTTATTTATTGTTGGCCTGCCACTATGTTTCTTTGTTCAGTCTGTCTGTTACCAAGTTTGCCAAACTGTTTATTTATTGGATTTAGTCTGCTATTTTCAGCCACTTTTGCAAGCAAACTTTGGCCAAAGGACTCTTAAGTGCTAGGACTTCTGGAGGCAAAGGCTGTTTCTGAACAGTGTGGATATCCTGTACTATGCTGGTCTGTTCTGGGCAACCCAAACTATGAAGTGCCATGCTGCAATTTGAACAGTCTAAGTGTGCTCCACTTTGTGTATGGTCCATCTTGGCTCACCTTTGAAGTCAAAGTTGCTAGTTGGGGTTTTTTTCAGATAGGTGCCTAGCAGCAGCACATTTAATAGCATTGTCTGTGGTATATTGGTCCACATGTTGTCCACACACAGGTCGTGGATCGGTACAGCATCTAGACCACTGCATCGACTGCTTATAAGCTTATAAGGCTTTAAACAAGCTACAGCACCCTTTTTTGTAACTTCAGCTCTCCCAAATGCCATCCTGTGCTGACTAACCACACTGTGCTACAGATGGGGCAGCCTAGCCAGTGCAGACATGGGGCTGTTCCACACTAGGCGAAAAGGGGAACCCCTTTATGGGGCATGCACATTGCATGGAAGAAGAAGAAAAAACATCTGCCGGTACTGTGTTTGGGCTGTGCTGGGCGTGGCTGCTTCCCCTTCACCAAGATAATAAGGGCAGAACTCTTGCTGGAGAAGGAGGAAGAAGGAGAAAAGACATCTGCCGGTACTGGGTTTGGGCTGGGCTGGGCATGGCTGCCACACCTCCCCTTTCACCAAGACATAAGAACGAATGTCAAAGGGAGCAGGAGGTTTTACCTGAGACGCTAGCTGCACTTGCCCCACTCCCTCCCTCAGCCAGACTGGCTGATGCGGCAAAAAGGTTTCAGAAGGACCACTGCTGGCAAGATGATATCATGTTGTGCTGCACCTCCTCCGGGGAGATAAAAAGAGGGAAGAGACACTCCCAACTTGGCCTTCCATCTGCCCTGTGCTCTCTTCTATGAAGAAAAATGGACACTTAGTCCACCTTTCCATCTCAACTGGGCCATGCCTTCCTCTTGGGAGCTGGAGAGGGGAGGGGGGACATTGTTTATGATATGTTTTGGATTTCTTATTTACTGAGATTGTTTTTTTACTTGATTTGATTTGTTGTATTCTTTGATGCGATGATTATTTATTGAGATTGATTTTGTTTACTTGTATTGATTTGTTGTATTCCTTGCATTTTTTTTTTCTGTTTGTTGTAAACCGCCTTGAGCAAAATTTTGTTTTTTGGAAAGGTGGTATACAAATAAAAATGGAATGGAATGGAGACACTTCTATCCTAGAAGTGACTCCACATGTGTTGAGGTGTCCCCTGGCCTGGATAGCTCCACAACTATACCAGGAACTGGCTGGTAAAGTCCAGCATGGTCTATTTGCACATCTTCTAGCTGAATGGAGTGTGATGCAGATGCCGTAGACACAGTTCTGCACCATACCATCTGGTCACAGTGGCAATGGCACCACGTATGCACGTGGCACATTGCTATGGTGCCATGATCATCTCTAGAATAGAAGCAACCACACTTAGCTGGTGCTTGAAGAAGTGCCAGCTAAGTTTGGAATGTTTCAGATATCACAAAGTGTGGACATGGCCTAAGTGTACACATAACAAGTCAAGAGAAAGGAGGACCCACGCTCATCATAAAAAATAGTAGTTTCATTTTAGCCCTTGAGACTGTAGGAGTTGTTTCACAAAGAATAAAGGCATTCTGTTCACTTTGCCAGTTTAAGGGTATAACAGTAGCTGTGTCACACACCTCCAACGGCAGCACAAAAAGACTGGAGTGTTGCCATCAGTCTTATTATGTGCCTAATTATTGTAAAGGCAGGCAAGGGATTTAATCTCCCTGAGATTTTTCGATAAGAGTGGGGATTTCCACTCTAGGTTTTCATTTCACCTAAACGTACAGGCATGACTGAGCTCGTTAAAAAAAAAAAAAATCTCCATGCATACTTCCTATTCAGGAAATGGGAATTTCCCTTTACTTGCTGCCGGAAAAATATGTGTTTTATAGCAGAACTATCAGTATTGGAGTTGCTAAGATTGGGGAAGGATGAAATATTAACAGTTTCAAATGGAATGCCAGAGAACAATAGCTGTGGCAGACTGGAAATATGGACAACTAAACACATGTAAATCTTCAGCTGAAGACTACTACAAATTTGTTATTCATATGAATTTGGATATTTGTACTTGAATGGAAGGTTACGACATCCGTACATTAACATTCATACAATTACAAATGTTTCTGATCATTTGTAAAAATAATTCGTACAGTTAATAAACTGGGGATACGCATTGGATATGTATCCAATATGTATGCATTTGTATAGGATCTGTATGCAAGATCCTTATCCAGGATCCGTATGCATTTGTATTAGATATCCATATGAATTTGTATGAATACATTCATATCCAATAGAATCCTACCACATTTGATGGGGATCTATTCAAACAAATACAAATTTCATTATAAATTGAATGCCAAAAAAACAATTCATGCACGTCCCTACTAGGTACTGTAAATTTTTGCATATTCTGTATGTATTATTCTGTTTTCGGAACTGTTTGGCACATTCAGGGCAAAAATGTAGGCAAAAATATAGGCATTCAACCTTGTCTTTGACTACTTAATAAGAATCAGTACAGGGTTTCCAAAGATAAAGTTCATCCCTGCTTTTTAAAATATCCCTTTCATCATTGCTGTCATTCTCTGCGTCATCTTGGGCAGCAGTCCAAACCTAGATTTGGATTGAAAAGGATACTGAAGATAGAATTATCTCATCAAATGGAGAACATGCATACCTTCAGGATCTTCCTAATATAGTTTTTCTTCTGTTGAACCTGTCTGATCAATTACTTATTGCAATCTACCTTGCCACTATCGTGAGCTTCATATTCTTCCTCACCCACCTTTATGGGAGAGAGATTTTACGTGGCTGTCCCTCAAATAAAAACACACAATGCAATACTGGTTGGAATTTATGGAGGGTTGGAAACATAAGCAAATGCCAAACTGGAAATGACTTCTGAACTTTGAATCCTAACTTGCCAGCAAACATTTTGTGAAGAAATCTTGTAGAAAATCAGCCTTGGTCCCTCACTTGAATGAGGGTTGTTCTTGAGTAAGGGTGTGCACAAATGCATTTTTTGGCATTCAATTCAATTTGAATCGAATATCTGAAAATTCAGTTTGATTTGAATCTTTAAAATTTGAATTTACCCAAATTCGATTCAAATTAAGCACATTTGAATCTATTTGTTTGAATTTTTGTCCTGTACAGATCTGTACAGATGCATACAGATGCGGGAAAGATGCATACATGCAAGTACGGATTGTGTACGTGCCCATACATATATGAATGTGCAAATAATTCAAACAAATAGATTCAAAAAATCAATATTTGTTGGAATATTTAAATTCAAATTTATAGAAATTTGATTCGAATTCAAATGTCCAAATTTGAATGAATTTTATCAGATTTTGAATGTTTCAAATATTTGTGCACATCCCTATTCTTGAGTAATGCAAGGAATGAGAGTTGTTCCTAAATAATGCAATGGAACAGTGTGAAAAAGTGTCTCTACGGCCCCGTCTTTTGCTTCTGAGTGTCTGCATGCAGAGCTTTACTCCAGGCTTCCAGAGCCACAAAGGAGGAAAATCCACGGCAGAAAAACACCCCTTTAAACAAGACTACCTTCATACTTTGGGGAAGCCATGGGTTTTCCTGGGAGCATGGAGACGTTTTCTCCACATCTTCTCCCATATTCCACTGAACTTTTAGGCATTTATGATCTCTGCAGAAGAATTGGCTGTCAGAATCAGCTGCATTCAGCTCTTTCAGCCCGCAAGCAGAGCTCCGAACTGTGACATTGTTTCACTTCGGAGGGGGAGAGAGATTTTGTGCTTGCTAACAGGGAAAGGTGATACTAATTATCATTATTATTATTACCACGGAGATTGTTAACTAAGTTTCACTTCGCAGGTCTGGTTTTGCGCTAATCAGGGGCCATTACGTGAATGCAGGCAGCTGAATTTGACAGCTGAAGGGAGCCTGCTTTCAGTTTTGCTTGTAACTATGTTGCAAGCATTAGTTATGGAGAGAGTGAGATGCTTTCAGTAACTGCTTTTAACTCTTGGCAGCGAAGTAAAGGAAAGATTTTGTGTTCTGGAGGTTCAATTGAGGTTTTTGCCTTTCATCTCTGCAGCGGGCGGGGGGTGGGGTGGGGAGAAAAAGATGCGGGCTCACAAAAAGCGGTTTGCATGGAGACAGGAAAGTACGTTTTAAATCCACGTTGCCCCAAACCACATGGGGATGCTTGATTTCAAATTACAACCTGCATTGAAGCAAAAAGAGACCATGGAGACGCGCCCTAAGATGACTTAGAGATGGTCTGTAGATGAGATCATTCACAGGACATACTGTCCTTCCCTCTTCTTATAAACATGTTGAGGAGATGCCCATACAGTGCTGCTATAATCAAATTCTTCTAGTGGAAAGAAAACTTTATTTTATCGGTATACAACAACACAGCTGTTGTTCTATGCATCTTTTGGCTGCTCAGTTTTCCCAATAGTTTGCGGATTGAGTTTACCAAGGAAGAATATATTCCCAGGAGGTGAAATGGTAATTTCCAGAATTGTACAGTAAACTGAACACCTCAGTTGGAAAGAATATAGTCAGCTCCCCCCCCCTTCATAATTTAAAAAATATGCTGAATAAATAGGCTTTTGGTACCCTGCACTATTGGCAAATCTTCACAGGTTATGAAATGAGTCATTCTCGTGAGTAGATCTACTACCAGTAGAATGGCAAATGTCCCATTTGAACAAGGCAAAAGCGTTTCTGAGATATAGTCTTCCGTAGGTTAACAGGAACTTGGACGAGCTGAAGAACCCTCCAGGCTTGTTGGTTTCACTTAGAGCTTGCCATATGCTGTATAAGAATAAGTATACTGTTTCACATCATGCCTAAATTGTGGCCACCAAAAGTCTCTGAGGAGGTTTGCCTCACGGGTTGTGTATGTAACCCATGGTGCTGGAATGAGTGTGCAGATATAGGGGACATTCATGAATACACTCAAGAACATTGATGTGTTAACTGTGTGTTTGTAACACATTAACAACAACAAAAAAAAAATACAGTGAATACTTGTTTATTCTGTTGCATGGAAGATATGTAAAGTAGATGTTAAAACCAGAGGAAAAATAAGACCAGAGAAGATGTCACTAGAGATATTTTAGGTTGTTATACCTCAGTGCAGTGTCTAAATTCCTCCAAGAAGTGGTACTAAATGGTGATTGCCAACTTCATAGCCAATGTTCCATCTTCAATTGCCAGGAATGGTGTGCACAAGGGAATAACATCAAGGGATATTCACAAGCCTAAAAAAGAGGGCTCGACAAACCGGCTTGTGGGGGAGTGCTGAAAGCAAGCTTGGGCTTCGCTTTGTCAGCTAGCAGTGACTTTGCAGCCTTTTGTATGTTGGGCCAGTGTTTCTCACCACTACCATTCATCTCACTCACTCTGTACCTAGGTGCCGGGCCATGCTGCTGCCATCCCCCTTCAGGCTGCACCACCTTTTGACCATGCTAATTTGCCAGCCAACACCACTTCCCCATTGTTCTAACATGATGCTGACTGTGTGCTTCCCTTCTCATGATGGAGGCAACAGACAATGGTTTTTGCATGCACTGCATTGCTGCTGCTTCCTGGAAGGCCTCAAATGCAATTGGTCATTCGGCACATTTGAACAGGAAGTGGTCTGCTGTAACAGGAAGTGGTCTGTTGTAGCTTGTTCTCTCAGAAAAGAAGCATCAGAAGAGGTGCTTCCATACAATGTTTGAATCAGCAGCTGTGTTGGCCAGCATGTAGCCATAGGCTGAAGTAGGTAGAGAGCAGTGTGGAGCAACTGAGCAGGTAACAACATATAGTAGCCAAACAGGGAACGGAAGAACTTTGGCAAGCCAGGATGGACCAGCCTCCCCAGTTCATGCACATCCCTAATAGGCACAATTTTTTTCCCTCTGTTCACTTTGCATCAAAGCAAATGGGACGGAAATCCACCTTAATCCCACTTCAAATGTGCTAGGCTTCAAACTCACTTTGAATATTCACTGATCCCTGCCACCACTAGCCTTGCCTCAGAATATGCTCTGAAGGCAACTTTGCCTAGTGGTGCTGCTGACTGAACACAACTGGTGACTATAATGAAGCTTTCAAAGAAGGCACAGAAGCTTTCACTTCTCATGCGAAGGTCAGTTTTCAAATATAGCCAGTATTCAACTTGAATGCAAGGTTTTGAATTCCCTAGGTGACGAGCATTTTTTGCCCATCCCTACGGCCTTCCATGATGACAAGGGGAAGGCAAGGAGATGGTGAAGAGCAGGTGAATGTGATGGGGATGAAAACTAGAAATCACCTTTTTTGTTTGTTCTGCCCCTACCAAGACTTAACAGGACAGGAAATAATTCCATATAATGTACATTCTGTAAACAGACGATATCTGATGTTACTTGTTCCACTATATCTGGGTATTGTGAAATAAAGCATGGATAATCTGGATGTCTGGATGCAGTCTAAGGGTGTTTTTCCACTGGCAGAAAGTATCCATTTTTGTACCCATTAAGGACCCATTTAGGTGTGAGCCGGATGACCCCATTTCCACCACGGCACCCATTTGGGACCCGATTGTTTCCACTGCCAGTCGGGAAATCTGGATCAAATGGGTACTTTTCTGCCTTTAATCCAGATTTTCTGTAGACCCCATTAATGGGGTCTACAATGGGGTCTTCAGCCAGAAAATCCAGATTCAAGAGAGCCTGTTTCCATGCTTGTGTGGCAATGCGGTCTAGAGGAGGGGGAGGGGGCACCCATGGGGGGGGGAGCCCGAAAACCTAAGCTTCAAAGTCATTTCAAAGTCACTTCGAAGTCTGTGCAAAATAGCTCTGGATTGTCTTTGAAGTCTGTGCTGATCTTCAGAGTTAACTTCTAAGTGACTCCGAAGTGACTTCGAAGTTCACTCTGAAGATCAGCACAGACTTCAAAGGAGCTATTTTGCACAGACTTTGAAGTGACTTCGAAATGACTTCAAAGTGACTTCGAAGCCACTTCAGAGATTGCACTCCCTGTTCCCCCAAACACCTGAGGTGGCAGGCAGACCCCTCATGGGTAGATCCTGGTTTCCAAATGGGTGCTCCGGTGTTTCCATGGCAGGGAGGATAGCACCCATTGCTATTGGGTGCTAGACCACCCATGGAAACACACTGGGTACTAGATCCGGATTAAGGATTAAGGATTAAGGAATGTACCCATTCCTTAGATCCGGATCTTCTTAGATCCGGATTAAAGGAGCGCAGTAGAAAAACACCCCAACTCTCATCCAGTTAAGGCAAAAGTTGTTCATGGGATGCAGCTTTTGTGTTGCTAATCCCTTCAGAAGCAAATAAAGTCTTTTTTCCCCAATCAGTTTTGACGTCTGACTTTCAGTTAATTACAGTACGATCAACCTTTCAGTGCTTTCTCCTACAGTTGTGGTCATTTAAATTAACAACCAGCTAATGACCCTTAAGGGAGGTCACAGACCACCGATTATAAAGGGTAAACAAACATTTGTGTGGGAATAGTAAGCACTGAGCATGTCAAGGAATTAAGAAAAACAAATAAGAATATTAAACCGTCTTAGCCATGCAGAGGTCGAAGGTCCTTAACAATAACAAATACAAAATCCAACTAATGTTCCCCCAATGGCCTTTTGCAGACCTTAAGTCAGCACTAGCAAAAACATGTAAGCAAGAGAAAAGTTCTTCCCATTGTTTCAGAGCCCACCAGTCCATGCTGGCAAACTGTTCCTATTCAATAGCTCAAAATGAGCTATTGGCCCCTTCCAGATTAGCAAATTAAATCCACAGTTATATTTAAAAAATTGCAGCTTAGTTGCTGTGAAGCGGGGATCCCTTGTCCAGACTACAACAAGACCCCTGTAGCTTCTGAGGAGGAAGCTGTGGGAATTTGCATTGGTGCACATGTCACGTGAGATGAGGCAGCCAATCAGTTGAGCTGCCATCCCTGTTCTCACCAGCAGTTCTCGGGGTTCTGGCTGGACTCGTGGGAAGCTTTGAATTTGCCTTATGCTTTGGAGTGAGTGTTCTCTAACCAGCATTAAGGTAAATTCGCAGTAGCGGGAGGATACTGCATTGCCACTACAATCTGATGATTGTTGTGTGTGACATGCCCACAGAGACTACGTGTTCCCATGTGCAGTACTTACAAGTCTGGCTGCAGCCATTGATGAAGATGATGATGATGATGATGATGACTGCTTGCAATCTTGGACAATTTCCAGAAAACAGAATTTGGGAACTGGTAAAATTTATTCACAATCTGTTTGTTTAGGTGTTTTCTAAGTGCACAAAACATTTAGCTAGCTGCTATATCTTGCGCAAGCTGTGCAGAATAATCTATTGTATAGATAGATCAATATAAGAATGATTCTTGCATAAATCTTCTCCGTAGCTCCATGATGAAAGTTGAAATTTGATTCAGAAACTTCCAAATCTCTAGGTACACCCCTTAAAAAAAGGCATTCATACTAGAAAGTCTAGAACACCGGTTCTCAACCTTCCTAATGCCACGACCCCTTAATGGAGTTCCTCATGTTGTGGAGACCCCCAACCATGGGGGCAGAGCAGCTGGAAGGTGGGAGGGTAGGCTGGTGGGAGACTCGTCATGACCCCTCTGAAACGGTAGTTCGACTCCCAAAGGGGTCCCAACTCCCAGGTTGAGAACCACTGGTCTAGAAATTAGTCATGAAGTTAGGTCATTTTCCCAGCGCGTTGATGTGTTGTCTTGTTTGTTAGAAGAATGTGCATGAATATTCATACCATTCAAAATTTGGCCAAATTTGGCCAAATTCGGACATTCGAATTCGAATCAAATGTTGGCACATTCGAAGATTGACATTTAAATTTGAATTGAATGTTTTGGTGCATATGTATGAAGCTGTATATGGGATTTGTATATGGAATCCGTATGCTATTTGTATGCATGTGTATATAGGATCCGTATGCTATTCATATGCATTCATATGGGATTCATATGGAATTGAACATTTGTATCGAATATGAATCCTCCTATGTTTGAAGGGGATTTATTTGAACAAATATGAATTTTCTTGCATTCAATTCAATACAAATCAAATGTAACAAATATATTTGTGCACATCCCTAGCGGAATGCTGGAAATGTCTTTGTGTATAACCTTGAGCTCCTGAAATTATCTGGCTGCATCTCAGAGAGAGGAGGAAGAAAGAGAGGGCCTTTCTGCTTGTAAATCAGGACCAGTGGGACCAGAATAGACAGGCCCACTGATCCTGACCATGGAAACACGAAGGCAGGATCAGTGCCTTGGGGGGGCATGATTTTCAGCAGCCTGCTATGGCTTTCTGTGCACCTCCCATGGTCTGGGTCAGGGTTACTGGTCCACTAGTAGACCCAATTAAATGGGTCTACCAGTGATCCAGATTAAAGGCATCCGTGTTCCAGATCATGTTCTATATAATACAGACAGAGCAGGCCAGCAAAGGGCATGGCCTCATAGAATCTGGATAAATGTGCAGATCTAATAGGCCTAGATTTGTACTACATGGACCCATGATCCGCATTATGAGTCCCTATAGAAAACACCTCAGAGAGAGGAAAAGAGAGGAAGAAAAATGTGTCCTGTTTCATAGACACTTCCGAAATGCCACCTTCACAATTTCTTCTCTACCTGAAATATTTCCGTTCCATTCTCTAATTGTAAGATTGCCTTTGCAACCCTATGAAGAAGTGATGCCCAAGGCATTCATTTGACCTTAAGATCTAACAATAAATATCAGAAATATTTGTGTCGTGATGCTTAATTTCATGCATTTTCCAAATTTCAAAGGTTAATGTGACCATTTACTGGAAAATATTTATTAATTACAGAAAGGCACCTTGATTAGCCATTAGATTTACCAATAAATCTCAGTTTACCACTGCCATATGAAAGTATTAAATTTCTGGCATTTATTGCACTATACTGTTACTGTAAACTTGAACTAAATAACTAAAAAGATTCCTTCCAACTCTGTGATACTATGTAAAATGTGGAGAAGGAGAAGACTGCTAAAACAGCTATTGCAGTCCATTAAGTATCCCCCTTGTTAAAGGAAATATGCTGCTGCAAAGATTAAGGAGCCGGAGGCAGTTTGGAAAGGAGAAAGAGATGCTCTGGCCCAAACAAAAATATGGATGGTTAAAAGGTCACCGTAGTGGCATTGAGTGAGGGCAGCTGGTTTATCATGGGAGGAGATGAACCCCTGCTGCACACAAAGTGCTCTGTTTGGGCACAGAGGCAACTGTATTGAATGGACTTTAGAACAGCAAATGTGTACTAAAGAGTGGTAGTTTGTTTGTTTGTTTGTTTGTTTGTTTACATTTCTATCCCGCCCATACCCAAAGGTCTCTGGGCGGGTAACAATAGATTAAAATAGATTAAAACAAGATACAAATTAAGAACAGATACAGATTAAAATGAAATACAGATAAAACAACACGCACATTTAAAAACACCTTAAAAATTCAAAAAATTTAAAACCGTGCACTCCGAGGTGCATTAATAATGATGTCATTGTAACTGGAGAGGGAGAATAAATCCTTAGCCAAAGGCCGAGGCAAACAGGTATGTCTTTACGGCCCTCCTAAATAAATACAAGGAGGGGGCATGGCGCACCTCGAGGGGGAGGCCATTCCACAATCTCGGGGCCACCGCTGAAAAAGCTCTCTCCCAGGTGCCCACCAACCTCACTACTGAAGGTGGTGGGACAACCAGGAGGGCCTCATTGTTGGATCTTAAGGCACGGGCAGGTGGCAATGGGAGAAGGCGTATAGTATAAGATGTACACCACATTTATCTGGACTTCCACCAATCCAGAATAGGGATGTGCAAGAATTTTTTTTGATATTCTATTCAAGTCGAATAGAATACTCGAAAATTTGATTTGATTTGAATTTTTAAAATTTAATTTTAACAAGATTCAATTCTAATTAAGCAAATTCAAATCTATTTGTTTGAATTTTTGATTTGAATTTGGATTCACGAGTGTCGACAACATTCGTAGATGCCCGTACACATCTTCCCGACATCAGTACACATCTGTACGCATCCCTATACATCCATATGCATCCTGCAGTTATCCCGTATGCAACCCGTTTTCATCCCGTACAGATCCATACAAATGTGGGAAAGGTGCGGACCTTCAAATACACATCGTGTGCAAGCCCCTACACATAGGAATGTCCAGATAATTTGAACAAATAGATTCAAAATTCAAAATTCTATCTGAATGTTTACATTTGAATTTTGGGGCATTCCATTCAGATTTGAATGTCAAAATTTGGCACATTCCATCAAATTTTGAATGCCTACTAATATTCATGTACATCCCTAATCCAGATTAGCAAACCCTTAGCACAGTTCTGATCTACTCTACTCCTGTACAGACAATGTGTGGAGGAAATGCAATACAATGTTCACATTTGGAATGAACTCAAACCTCTTCTTTTAATAATTTTTATTATGCATAAAGCACCTTGTTGCACAGAGATTATTCTAAAAACACCAGTTGATACTTTTAATACTCTGATTGCTTGGTGTTGATGACTTCTAATGGTACAGATACATAGTCATCTTAATTTCCCTTCTGGAAGGAAGCAAAATTGCTTCTTAACATGCCCATCATGATAATTGCTCCTCTAGGCTGTAACACTTCCTTTGAATAGATTTGTGGTCATTCTCCCCACTTTTCTCTTGTCGTTTGCAAAATCATTCCTATGCAAATGTTTTTGTTTTCCCCAGTGCATGGCTACTCTTCCTCTAGTTCTCCTTCCCTGTGCAAATACATCCTTATATTTCCTATACTTTCCTCCTCCCCTAGAATGCTCAAATCCTGCCCCTAAAGATTCTCAGTATGGACACAGCAAAGAAAACAAAAACACAAGAAGACAAGTGTTTCCTAGTGAATGCTGAAAGAACAGCTTTGCAGATCTAGCAGACTGAAAGGACATCAGAGATGGAATCTCACATTTTGGTATAATTTTCCTGGAATGGAAACAAAATTGTTGTTGATCATCCATTCAGTCATACAAATCTTTGTGATCTCATAGACCCCAGCAATGTGAAGTGTGGTATATTGTGGAATCAGCAAAGAAACCTCTGCATTCATGTAGATTAAATAGTGACATTGGTGTCTGCTGTTACATATAAGTTCTTCCAAACGTATAACTGTATGCATTAATGTTTCTGATACTGGGTTATAAAAACTGAATTACTATGGCCTCCTAAGATTGGCTGCCCTTTACGTGGTTAACAGTTCGGAGAAGAATTAGCTGTACAAGTTGATCTGGGGGAAAATGAGAAATTACCCCACACCCACCTCTGTTGCCTCCTGAAGTCTTCCATGGCACTTTGCCCTCTTCTCATTTTGCCTTCAATCTTTCCCAGTACCAGGATCTTTCCCACTAAGTCCTGTCTTCTCATTATGTGGCCAAAGTATTTGAGCTTCAACTCAGTATTTGTCCTTCCAATGAATAGCCAGGACCCATTTGGGTGTGAGCCAGATGATCCCATTTCCACCATGGCACCCATTTGGGACCCGATTGTTTCCACTGCCGTGGGGGAAATCCAGATCAAATGGGTACTTTCTGCTCTTTAATCCGGATTTTCTGTAGACCCCATTAATGGGGTCTACAATGGGGTCTTCTGCCAGAAAATCCAGATTAAAAGGAGCCTGTTTTCACTGGAAACAGGCAATGGGGTCCAAAGGAGCCTGGGGGGTGGGAGTGGGATGCACCCATTGCCCCCCCCCAAACCTAGGCTCTGAAGTAACTTTGAAGTCACTTCGAAGTCATTTCAAAGTTCACTCCGAAGATCAGTGCAGACTTCAAAGGCACTCTGGAGCTGTTTTGCACAGACTTCAAAATGACTTTGAAATGACTTCGAAGAGAATTTGAAGTGGCTTCGAAGACTGCATCCCCCTGCCCCCCAAGACACCTGGAGTAATGGACTGAGCCCTTGGGGGTCGATCCGGATTCCCCACATGGGTGCAAAGGTGTTTCCACAGCAGGGGTGTTAGCACCCATTGCTAATGGGGGCTACCCCCCCCCCGTTACACATTCGGTGCTTCCCTTAATCCGGATCTACTAGAACCGGATTAAGGAATGTACCCATTCCTTAGATCCAGATCTTCTTAGATCCAGATCTAAGGCCTGCAGTGGAAAAACACCCTTAAAAAAAAACATTAATGCACATCCCTAATAACTATTTATTTAATATCTTCTAAGTGCACCACAGACGTGTTCCTCACTGCTCTAAGTCCTTGTGCTTTCGTCTCTGGCTTTCTTCACTTACTAACAGAAACAATGAAGGTTCATTCAAGATTAAGTGAGATACATTTCTCAGAAGAGAACTTTAAAAAACAGTTAGATAATTTCTCATTTTTCCCCAGATCAACTTGTACAGCTAATTCTTCTGCCAACTGTTAACCATGTAAAGGGCAGCCAATCTTAGGAGGCCATAGTAATTCAGTTTTTATAACCCAGTATCAGAAACGTTAATGCATACATTTATAAGTTTGGAAGAACTTATATGTAACAGCAGATACCAATGTTACTATTTAATCCACATGAATGCAGAGGTTTCTTTACTGATTCCACAATATACCCCACTTTACATTGCACATTTCACAACTTTGGGCTGGCTTGAAACTCAACCAAGTAATCAGAAAGAATATCGTAAATACCCATCATAAATGTGTCCTACTGTGCCTCAGAGCCAACAATACTTTTTCCTCCCACAATTACTCCAGGGAGACCTATTGCTTCTATCCACGCAAATTGACCAAAACAAAGTACATCTATTAAGTTATAAATCCTTACCACCACCCTTGCCGCTGCCACTACCCAAAAAAAGAGGTTAATATTCTAACGAAGCACACACAGTGCTAAGCATGTTACAGCAAAAAGCCTAGTTAGTACAGGCAAGGCCTGACATTAGCCATTATGAATGGACATGATTTATGTGCCTGTCAGCAAGAAATCAATCAAGTGAATGGAGAGCCAGCAGCAATGTCAACAACGGTAGCAAAAGGGGAAATATCATAACCAAGATGGGATGGGTCCTCTCAACCACCTGGGGAGAAGGCAAAGAGAATACGGAAGCAGTCAGATTCACGGTCCATGGCTGCCCAAAAAATAGGGACATGACATCTTACTGCTCCTATTGAGGCCGACTAATTATGCACATTGCTTTTTGATTACTGATAGTGGAATGATGGAGGAGGGAAAAGAGATGACAAGTAGAAATGTTTGGAAATGCCATTAGAGAAGAGCTCTGGATTTCCAGAAAGAGGGCAGTGAGATAGAAACATAACATCAAAGATTCTTGGGGAATTGGTCATGGAAGAAATATTTTACCAGATGAAGACATGTGCTTTGTGGTTTAGCACAGATGGCATATATATATATATAAAGACAAACACACACATACACACATGTATATATATTCAAAAAGGAAATGAAAACTTACAACTGGCAGAGAAAACAGAGGCAGAAAATAAAAAAAAAAACTCTTGGGGGAAAGACTTTTATAACCTGCCTTGCAGATCATTTGTTGGTCAGCCAGCTGCAAAGATTGTGTCTCTTTGATAAGTACATGACTTAAGATATAGAAATGTTATATCATAAGACAGGAAAACTAACAGTGCAATCTTATATCTACTGTGAAGTAAAGTCCATCATTTGGGAATTTTTTTAAAGGGCTCACATACAACAAGTACTATTTTGAGATTATATCATGACAGACAGAGAAGGTTTGTGGGTTTAAAAAAAAACAGTTTCTTTTACTTTAGCTACAGAACTAAAGCAACAGGGCATTATAAAGAAAAACCTGTCTTTGTGGTAATACCTTCACTTCCTATTCACACTTGGGCCTCTAGCATGGAATTAGGACAGCTCTGGGACAAGCCAGTTACACCCCAGAAGGGTCTAGTGCCACCCCTGGAATTGGGCTGCCAGCCGGTGGGCCGATAGCACCCAATGGCGGCAGCCTGGGGTGGACCATCTGGCTCCCATGGGATGGTGGTGGCTGGTGCACGGAGGGAACAGTGCGGCCATTTGCACCTTGGCTGTAGTGTGAAAAGGCCTGCTCTTCAGTTCATCTTCAGGTCTGACTGCTCGCACATTTTCATTTCCAACCATTTTATTTATGAACTTTTCACCTTCCATTTGGACTTTCCTGAATGGAATTCTGATATTTCATTGTCTTATATATGTGTAGCACACACACACACATATTGTAAATCTGGTATGACCCAAACTCATACCTATTCTTCTGGTAATCTGTTCCCATAAACAGAGATTCAGAGATTAAAAATAAACTTCTAATTCTGATGATGAGAAAAGTGACAGACAGTTTTATTGGACTAACTAGCAAGAGACTACTGAATTCTTTAGTAAATATTGTAGCCATATATGTATATATGCACATATTTGAGAGTAAGTGCCATAGAACAGAGCAGTGTTAATCCTAAACAAATATGCAGGTATTAGATGGCATGTTGCCTGCTAGGATGGTTGACTTCTATTTAAAGTAAGTCTCTTGTGTCTTCAATGGCTTCCTGAAATGCAAACACGCAATCACTATTAACTTCTGAACTAGGGCCCTAGAAAAGCAGTTAATAAACCGATGTGTGTTTGCAATTTAGGCCCTTTTTTGCATTGGCCATTGGACTGGCATATAGGGTGTGCTAGGCCTCTGCTTTCTGCACACAGATGTGGTCTTGCAGAGCCCCTGCCTCAGAATGCTCTGTCCACCCTGGATGGAGGTATGGAAGGGGATATGGTGCTGTATCACACTCCACCAATGAAGCTGTTAAAAGTAGTCCACCAGTCTACTGTCCATGAAGGGCATGGAGACCGTACACCCCATAAGTCAATATAGCAGGCCCAGGTCTTTTGGGGGCATGCAGAAGCAGCCTAGAAAAAAAAATGCTGCTCTTGGCTGTGTTATAGAAATGGTCCTGGCCAGGAACTTGAAAGCCCTGGACTTCATAGCTAGGATGAGTTGGACTGTCCACAACGCATACAGACGTTGTAGTGGGCTACTTGTGGTTCATGTTACATAGCCAGGGCCAACGTCTCATGAGATAGCCTAGAACATGCAGAAAGGAACCTAAACTTCTCTACTGAGTGATGTAATCTTTGGAAATGTATTAGGAGAGGGTGTAGAGATCCATAAGCCAAAGAGGACTTTTGCATAGCTAACGTAGAATGATGGACCATCACATTATGCCAAAACCTTTTAAAAATGAGATCCATTACACATCCTGTGCTCCATAGCTTCATGATAATATTTAAAGTAATGTTCAGTTTCCTGATACATGCATGGAAGTGCATGTTTGAGATACTCCAAAGATGTAACGATGGATTTATGGGTTCCTAAATCAGCTGGGGAACCAATGCATTATCATAACAGCATCCAAATCCATGCATGAAGCAAATAAAGAAAATACTGGAATGTGTAACCAGGACGTTTTAATAATAATGTAAAGGCCAATTTGCACATTTTGTAGGTAAGGCAATCAACTAACTGGCACCTTGTGATGGCTGAACCATTCCAAACATAGCCAGCACTTCTCCAGTCACTGGCTCAGTGTGATCACCTCTGTACTAAAAGTGATCTTATCACTACGGCAACAGCAACAAAAAGAATGCCTGGTGACCAGGCAATGCAGCACACAACCACACCTGCGCTGCCCCAGTTATAAATGCAGGGGACTCCCTGGCATGTGCAGAACTGCTTCTAAGATAAAAGTGGCCACACACAGTGTATATGCCCTGTGCTGGGGCTTACTGGGAGTTTCCCTTTTCACCTGGTGTGAAAAGACCCCAAGATCATCTCAGCAGGCAGAGCAGAGAAGAATCTGTCACACATCAAGTAAGCTCTACAAGCACTGGATAAAAAGACACCATAAATGATATATTTGTTTGTAATGGATAACACTACTGTGTGACTTGCTTGGCAGCCACACCTGCCCTTAGGCTGTCACCAGAGGCAGACAAAGACTCATAGTTAGACTCTCAGCACAACACAACGCATTGTTCAAGATTTCAGGTGATAAAACAATAGCAGCGGTTTCGTCTTCCAAGACCCAGTAAAGGTATCTGGGGATAAGTCTGTAAAACCAAAGGTTGCTATTAAAAAAAAAGTTTTCTCTCTGTCTCTCTCCAGGCAACATTAGCGCTTAAATACTAGAACTTCAGATCACTTCCCATTAGTTAGGCTTTTTATTATTATCATCTTATTTGGTTTAAAACCTATCTCACAGGTTTGCAGCAAGCGACAGTAAGTCCAACACACAGGCATACCATTATAAATCAAATTTGCAAAGTCAGTGCAATTAATTTAATAGACTTCTACTCTAATTGGGTTTGGAACAAGCAAGCTCACCTTCATTCTAGGAGGACATGGATATTCCGTATACTCTATGCCAACTGTTTGCCTGGTTTGTGGATTTGAGTTACCCAAACTACTGCATGGCAAAAAGCTGTCACAAGCTCTCCACTCACTCCTTGGCTCGGTGTGCCCCCAAACTGACCAAAGGCAGTCTGGCTTCTGTCAAACCCAGCAAGTTTGGATTCTGCCAAACCAAACAAGCGACTACAATTTTGTATGTATCTATTCAAAGAACTATCCCACTGAGTACAATAAAGGAAGTAAACCCCTCAGTTTCAGACATACCAGAAAAAGAAGAGCTGGCTTTTCTATCCCACTTTTCTCACCCATTTCAGGGGACTCAAAGCAGCTGACCAAGCTTTCTATTCTTCTCCCCACAAGAGAACTCTCTGTGAGGTAGGTGGGGCTGTGAGAGCTCAGAAGAGAGCTGTGAGTAGCCCAGGGTCACCTGATTGGCTTCATGGAGGAGTGCAGAATCAAACCCAGCATTCCCAGATAAGAGTCTGGCTCCCTAACCACTAGACCAACCTGGTTCACAAGAGGCTTTCATGGCATGCACCTAGCTTATGAGCTATATGTTGAAGACTTTCAGTTTAGCATTAGAAGAGACTTCTGGAAGCTTGCCACATGCCTGTTCCCATTCATTTTTAGTCATCCATTCATTTATGTATTTTTGCATCAACATGGCAAGCTTCTGGAAGTCACTTCCAATGCTATGTCAAACAATTCATCAGACAGCTGGCAAAGCAAAGCAAAAAAAAAATCAGGCCGCATCTCCTAGCACTACTTTTACTATGACTTACACAGTTGATCAGCTGCAACAGCCACATCATAGTGTTGGGACTGTCCAACTGTTCAATCATAATGCCAGCAAGGTGCTGGCATTTTTGAACAGTCTCAAAGGCCTCCAAGTACATTATTGTACGTAAGATTATGCATTAATTTGATGATAAAAACAAAAGTCTGGGAGCAGTAGTGCCTTGAAATTTAAGAGAATGAATTGGAATTTTAGAAATGCAAAGCTTGTGCTCTTCAAATGAAATGCCACCATGTTACCAACTCTTGCACTTCTAACTAGTGTTTTTCAGGTTTTAAAGACAAAATAACTATCCTCAGTGCAGATGGGGATATACAGTAGTGCGGTTATGGTACTGCTATGGTGGGGGTTGCCTCACAAATCATAGGCAACCCAATAACCCTGCTTCCCATCATCATAGCTCCAGACAATGTGCTGAAAACAGGCTTCCATGCCATATGCAGAAATGAAGACAAACTCTGATGCCTGGATGGCCAGAAGCGCACGTAATTTAAAACATGCAAAGACAATGCCAGCCACAGTGTTGGCTAACTAGCAAGGGATCATCCCAGAGGATCAATATCCCACATTATCCCTTCCTAGTGGATTATTCAGCTGTTGACTTGAGGCGTCCATAGTCTTACTATGGATCTGAATAACTGCAATGCTGGTGCTTTACTCCTGAAAACATTTCAGCAAATAAACTGGGAGTCTGGGGACAGAAATTGCCAGAAATCTCCCCCACAGTGAGTAAGGCTCATCAGTGATACGCGTAGATGCCCTAAAATAGCTAGCAACCCTGATCCCTCTCTACCACCATGCCTTTGAGTACCGTTCAAAGAAGTAATTATTACTAGGGTTGTGCACAAATGCAATTTTCAGCATTCGGTACAAATAGAATATCTGAAGATTCAAATAGATTCAAGTCAAGTCAAATGTTTAAAATTCAAATGTATTTACATTCTATTTGAATCAAATACATTTGTATCTATTTGTACAAATATTCAATTCATTTTTGAAGGTATGAATGTCGACAATATTTGTATGTCTGTATGCATCCGTACGTATCCCATTTTTATCCCATATGCATCCGATTTTCATTCTGTACGTATCCTCACAAATACGTACAGATATGAATAAGATGTGTACAGATTTGTATGTAATGTGTACATATCCGTACACATATGAATGCCCAAATAATTCATACGAATGATTCAAAAGATTCAAAATTTGTTTGAATGTTTAAATTTGAATGTATAGACATTCAATTCGAATTTAAATGTCCGAATACAACTGAATTTGATCAAATTATATATATATTTGTTTGTTTACATTTCTATCCTGCCCCATACCCAAAGGTCTCTGGGGCCCCATCCCCAAGCAATAAAAAGTCTGTTAAAAAGGTTCTTTTGCCTCTGAGCACCCCCATGCCTGGCTTTTCTCTGAGCTTCCAGCGGCACAAAAGGAGGAAAATGCACAATAAAAAGCCTGCCCTTTAAAGAAGACTACCAGAGCACTTTTTGGAAGCCGCGGGTATTCCGAGCAACATTGTGCATTGAGATACTCCGTGGCAAAAGGGGCGGGAATTGGCAGCCAAGATCTCTGAAAAAAGAACCCTGGCTCCACTTCTGCTGCCCGCCTGCACACAGTCTTAAACATTCACAGATCTCCCAGAACAGCAGCACCTTACCTTCCTTTCCCTTTCTAAAGGTCAGAACTTTTATAGAGCCAGAATTGCAGAGAATTGCAACATTGTTATCAGGTGTGAAGTGGGTGGATTGCTACAGTGTAATGGCCACTGTACAGGTTGGATTTTTACAGTGATTAAAATCACTATATTTGGAAGCAAGCTCTGGATCCCAAAGTGATAAATGGCACTGGTGGGTTTTGCAGGCAGGGGAGATGAACAGAGAACTTGTAAATATGGCTATTTTTCTTTTGGACATGTCGGGGGTTCTCTCCCCGCCACCCTATCAAGCAGAGAGGGGGCGGGGAGAAAAAGATGCGGGCAAACAAAACACGCTTCCTTGGGGACGGTAGGTGCATTTAAAATGCATGTTTTACCAAACCTCATGGGGACGCTTATTCCGGAATTGAATGGCACTTTTAAAGTCTGTTGGAACAGAGCAGTGATGGCCAACCTATGACATGCGTGTCATAGGTGACACGCCAAGCCCTTCTGGGTGACACACATGGTCACCCTGGCACCTGGACGTGTAGTGCTTGCTTGTTCCAAGTGTATGAAATACCAACTTTTAATTGAAGATTTAGCAACAAACATCACTAATGTAAAGAATTATTTGTTTTTGCTTTTAATAAAATACATATATCAAAAATATAACTTTTTTACTAGAGCTACAAATATCACAAAATTATGGATATTTCTAGATGCGACACAGCACCTGAGATAAGCTAGGTTTTCTTGTGAATTTTGACACACAGAGCTCAAAAGGTTCGCCATCACTGGAACAGAGGGACAGTAGAGGAAAACTAGAGAGGCAACCTTATACCGACCTGCCCTTAGACATGGGCAGGTTGGTATAGGAGAAGGCATTCCTTTAGAAATTTGGGGGCCAAGTCATTTAGAGCCTTATTAGTCAGAGTTAATACCTTGAATTGGGCTCGGTAGCAAATTGGCAGCCAATGCAATTCTTTTAAAACCAGTGTGATGTGCATCCGCCTAGCGGCTGCATTTTACACTAACTGCCACTTCCGGACCGTCTTCAAGGGCAGCCCCATGTAGAGTGCATTACAATAGTCCAATCTAGAGGTTACCAGAGCATGAATAACTGTGGCCAAGTCATCTCTATCCAGAAAAGGCTTCAGCTGATGCACCAGCCATAGTTGGGAGTAAAAACTCCTGGCCACAGCCTCCACCTGAGCTTCAAGCATTAGTGCAGAGTCCAGGAGTACCCCAAGATTATGCACCTGTCCCTTCCAGGGCATTGCAACCCCATCAAGGACAGAGTATCTTTTTTAATCTATCAAATATACGTGCACATCCCTAATCATTACTGGGTATGTGAACAAATCTAGCGACAGCTGCTTAATATTAAAATTGGAGGTGATGTTTTATTTCTGACCACAGCTTTCTTCATTAAGCCTTTGCTGTGTTTTCCACAGCACCCCTAGAAGATGGAGCCATGGGATGCTGGCGAAGTGTTCACAGTCTTGTAGGAACACGAGGAAGCTGTAGAAATACCAGTCAGTTCTGCATAGCTTAATTTCCCAAACGCTCATAATAAAACAGGTTTTATTGAACTAATCAGCATGAAATCCTTAGCTTTGTTTTTGCAATTGGTATTGTGTTGTGGAGCCAAACGCAGAGAACTTTGATACCAAATACCACGTATGTGTTAATTTTGGCAACTCCCAAAGATTTTACAGAGGCCTTGCAATGTGACGGTCACCTCCACCACCGGCTCATCAACCCTCTTCCCATCCTGCTCCCTCCTCCTGAGAAGCACTGATCCCTCTAAGCCATTCAAAAGCATTTCCTCTCCCCTTTCGTATTTTCCTCCCTGCATTTGTCAGGGAAAAAAAGAAAAAAATGGAACAAACCGTTTGTGATATATTAGCAACATGAAACCCAATCTCAACATGTGTGAAGAACCAGAAGTTTTTAAAGAAAACAGCTCCTAATTTGTGTTTTTCACTGCTGCTTCAGCAGGCCTATTAGATGTGATGGGAAATTCTAGAAAGCTGTCGCCAGCCGTTGTAACAGGAATAGCAAACAGAGCCCAAAACAAATAAACGGATGGACAAAGTGTGACCATCTTTGAGATATTTCTAGCCAACGGTCTCCTCTTCTTTGTCAGTGAGATGACTGCAATACTAGGTGAAGGCCTTGAAGGTTAATTAGTCCTGCTGTTAGTTAACAGCAGCAATTACTGGGGAGCAATTAATCAGGGAAAGTCTCCAAACACAAGGCAAAAAAATAAACAGGCAGAAACATTTTGATCCATTTTCTTTTAAGATAAGGACATGGACCAGGTGTTGTGCTGAGGTGGAGGCAATCTGTCTTGCTCCTGTTCTCTTTGGAAAATCAGCAACTCTTCTATCCGTCCATCTTCCCTTACATCAAGCCAAAAGGCATTCATCATATTCCAAAGCTGTGTCAGGATGATAACACCAATATTTCTGTGGAGAAAAGGTTTTCCTCTTTGTTACAGCAATTTGCAGCTAAAGAATCTAGGCTCATGTTTCTGCCGTCCTGACTGTCTTCTTTAAGACTTATCTTTTCAAGCAAGCCTATCCAGATTAATTCAAACTGCGGTTTATATTATTAGATTGGTACATTTTTCTATGTTTATATATTTTAAAATGTGACTGTAAACTTGCTGTTGTTCCCACTTTAAACCCTAGGGAGAAGTGGGCAATAAATAAATAAATAAATAAATAAATAAATAAATAAATAAATAAATAAATAAATAAATAAATAAATAAATAAATAAATAAATAACAATAATAAAAGCATCTGTGAAGCAGTTTAGAGAAATCTTGGAGGTGGGATTGTTCACATACCAGTCTGCCCCTCCCTGTCTCCTGAACACTGTATACTAGAAAAGGTGGATTAGAGAAGACTGGGAAGACAAGGGCTTCATAGGGTGCTTCTGCATTGGACCCTTAGCACCCATTAAGCACAAATTTTAAACACTTCTGAAATCCGCATCTGAAATTGGGAGGCACGCTTTGGCCAGGGCCGCGCACCTGCACAGAGAGCCTCCTGAAGCCAGGCACGGCCCTGGCCAATCGGGAGGCACGCCGGATGCAGGCGTGAAGTGAAGTGGGACCCCGCAGCCAGAATCAGCCTGGCTGTGGTAAAGTAAGGAGGGGATCCCTCGTGCTCTTCCCAGGGTGGGCTGGAGGGGAGGGGAAGCCCACCCTGGCTCCAGAAGCCACGATCCATGGCTTCTGGGGCAAGGACGAGCCCTGGAATAGAAGACCCCCAGCTTGCCATGCTTGGCTCCAGAGGAGCCAATCTTGGTGGGCCGGGGGAGGGCCTCCGGAGATCTGGATTGAGGTAGGTGCTGTACTTCCACACTGCTCCCACGTCAAATCCAGATCTAATTCCATTCCACCCTTGCGGGTACAGATGAAATTTGTGGTGGTAGATCCGGATCTACTTACCATGGCTTTCCAAAATCCAGATCTAAATAGATCCGGATTTCAGAAGTCAGTGTGGAAGCACCCATACTGTCTCTCTCAGGTGTCTCTGGTGCTCTTTTTATTATGTCTGAACACAGGTTAAGAGATTGGTCAGAGGACTGTGTCCAAATGCCTCCTGGATATATATATCTAGCATAATGTATAATTGTGAAGAATGTGTCTGTTGTGTTGTATATTAAAGGCTGAATCCCCAAAAGACTTATTTGCCTCTCTGAGTTCCCTCTGCTGTCACTCTAATCAAGTGGACTTTAAAAGTGCCATGCACTTCCGCAATAAGCGTCCACATGAGGCTCAGCAAAACACGTGTTTTTAACGCACCTTCTGTCCCCAAGGAAGCCTGTTTCCTTTCCCCGCATCTTTCCCCCCCGGGCCCTCTCTTGTTAAAAGGAAAAATAGCCAGATCTCCGTCCCCTGAAATGGCTTCCCGTCCCTGCAAAGGCAGATGATCGCTCACTCATTCACTTTCAGCACCTACTTTCACTCTGTTCTCTGTTAGAAAAGGCTTCCCGTCCCTGAAAAGTCAGCGGCTGCAGCCATCGGCAGCGCAATTCTTTGCTCATTCACTCTTTTAACACTTTCACAGATCACCTGATAACAATGTTGCAATTCTGAGCAATTCTGGCTCTTTTTACAAAGGAAAGGAAGGGAACCTGCTGCATTTCTGACATGTGCGAATGCTTTTTGGCTGTGTGTGCAAGCAGCAATCACCACCCCTTTTGCCACGGAGCATCCCCAAGGTAAATGTTACGAGGAAAACCCGTGACTTCCAAAGAGAGCGCTGAAAGTCTTCTTTAAAGGGCATGTATTTTGTCGCTGATTTTCCTCATTTTGTAACGCTGGAAGCTTGTTGAAAAGCCTGGCATGGGGGCGCTCAGAGGCAAAAGAAGATTTTTAGCAGACTTTAAATGGCATGGGGACAAGGCCAAAGTTAATAAAGATATGTGAAACACAACCTTGGACTGTTGTACTGCAAGCTGCAAATAATATGTCATTTGTCCCATAGTATATGTCCCATCCAAAGGGGAAGCACCCATCTTCCAGTGCATTAAACTAGGCCAGGAATGTTTTTGGGTTCACCTCGTGTAATGAGTAACACCATTTTGATACAAGGCAGCACAAAGGCTATTCTGTTCAATGCAGATAGGCTTAAATAGCTTTAACCTAGCGACCCCTTTTAAATAACACTACAGCAAATCATAATTAAGTAAATTCCACTTGAGAGTTTAGACTTGGCTCAGCTGCCAAAATATCTGAGGGTAAGGAGTGGGTAAAGCTTTAATTATAAAATGAACATTCTTTCCAAATATTGTTATGAATTTATCCTGAAGGTAAATGTATATATTTTAGAAAACCTCCTAAAATGAGATAGAGCTGCTGCAGGAAAATCATGAGGGAAGAAAACTGATCAAAAATAAACACAGAGAATCTAGCCACAGGAATGAAGAACAATGCTTTAAATTCATTGTATTTTTGGACTAGTTTTATGTAGCAAAATACATCCAGATATTTCCACGGACAATATGGCAACGTAAAGATTTTTATATGCATAAAGCAGCACGTCAAAACTGAAGGAGACTTTTCATTTCATTTACTCTGTTCAAGCAAAATGTTTCAGTAAATTGTGTGTCAGGAACCTCGAATCCTGACACAGGAAGAACTGAAAATCCTCTCAGAAAACAGTAATGATGAAAACAGATGAAGCCACCTACTTCTAGCAGAGAGAAAGGATCTACTCAGCACAGCTTAGCGCATAACTCACCAGAACCAACCACTGGCTGTTTAGGTCCCTGCAGAAGTTATTTGGTATAAACAGAAGCATTAAATGGCAATTTGAGTCTGTTTGCTTGTGCCAGTGCAATTATATCCATTTATCCAAATAGACAGAGCTGCCCAAGTTAAAATGTAATCTTAATTGTATTGGGAGGCCACCACCCAAATACATATACCATTGAACTGCAGATATTCCTTTTGCTCTTCAGACTCCACACCGAACATTCAGCCGTTAGTAAGCACTGCTGGTTGACTATCGATATGAAGATCAGGAGGTTGTCAATCTAAAGATTATTTACAAAAACAATCAGTGATTTGTGTGTAGCTTTAAGGGACATCTTAACAGCTGAGAAGAAAAAAAGCAAAGGGGCAGGAGGGAAAGTAGCAAAATGTGCTTGTAGATACATGAGGAATTTAAAAGCATTTTTGAGCAAGTGTGCCAAGAATTGTGGTAAAGCGGGTTTTAAACCTATCAGCTTTTTACTCACAGTCACAAGTTAGAAACATGCGACAGTTTTTTTTCTGAAGTATTTTTACTCAGTACACAAATATCAGATAATGATTAAGACATTTCTGAAAATAATGGTAACCCAAGATGATAAAAATTTAACTACAGGGAAGCAGCACAAATCCAACCGCTCCCTCCACCCCCAACCCCCAAGCCAGATATTCAACAGAAAGTTTTGTTTTATTGGCTTGATTTTTGAATCCAGATTTTCACATTATAATATTCATGTTCTTGATGGTTTCGTCCTTCTCCACTGCTCCTATTACATCTGGCAAGCCGGGCCTTAAGCAGGGAAAAAGGTATTAAGCCTGTGGCACATGCTGTTGCATTTGATACTGAAAAGGTATCCATAGGGCTTTTTATGCCACCCTGCCAAAATGGCATTTTCTCAGATTCCCAGGACAGACCAGGAGGGACTGCAAGTGACGGAAGTGTCCTCCAGTCACTTCAGTGCTGTCTTTTCATTCCAAAATTCTGAATCCCAGAAGGATATCAACCATCTGCGTAAGAAAGAACAAGCAGCAATCATTGTGAACATTTAGAGGGAGCAGTGTGAGTCCAGGGCATTGAGTCCTCCAGTTCTAGCAAAATGTTATGGCCCTGTAAGGCAGATCTTGTATTTTGGTGGTCCTGCTATGAACAAGGGGTTCAGCTCCCTTCTGAGCTCTCACAGCCCCAGCTACCTCACAGGGTGTCTGTTGTGGGGAGAAGAATAGAAAGCTTTGTCGGCTGCTTTGAGTCCCCTTAAATGGGTGAGAAAAGCAAGGTAGAAAGGCCAACTCTTCTTCTTTTTCATTGGACTGCCATAGTCTTTGCCAACATGGTGCCCTTTAGTTAGGTGTGTTGGTTGGTCTGAGTGAGGATTGAAGCCCTAAATCTCTTCTGGGTATTAAGTTGGCAAAGGCTAAACTGCAACTCTGTAACATTCAAGTTATCTGTAGACCAGTTCATTCTTATGAGGCTTAAGCCCATCTAGTTCAGCATCCTGTCTCACATAGTGGCCCACCAAATGCTTCTTGGCATCCTCAACCAGAAGACAAAAGCAAAACTTTCAGCTGTTATCAATTCCTTGAAAATGGCTTTTAGAGGCATCCTGCCTGTTTCTCCAACCTGGCACCTAAGAATCCACTCTAGTAGCCATGAATACACCTGTCCTCCATTGATTTGTCTAAGCCTTTCTTAAAGTTATCCAGTCTGGTTCCTGTCATCAAGTCTTCTGAGTGAGAAAAAAAATGCTTTCCCTGGACAATCTTAACTGTCCTGTCCATCGATTGCATTCACAACGCTCTTGATCCTAGTATTGTGCAATAGAGAAAAAGAAGGTTTTCTCTATTCTCCTTTTGCATACCATCAGTGAATTTATATGCTCCAGTCAGGTCCCCTCTTAAACATCTAAATGTGGCAGCCCCTTGATCAGTCTGGTTGCCATTTCTGCACTTTCAGAACAGCATTTCAGAGTTGTGGTGACCAGAGTTGTACACAATATCCCAAACGTTGCAGCATCACAAGTTTATAAAGATGCACAATGAGACTTCAGCTGCCTTCCTAATTGCTTCTCTCTGTGGAGGTGTCATCTGGGCAGGGTTCAAATCAGGAAAATACGCAGCAAATAGGTCTTCAGCTGCAGCCACACCAGCATAGCTTTGTCATCCTTTAGAGAAGGAAATAAAACACCATCTCTACTGTGATGACCGCTAGGACCCCTCAACCCCAAAATTAAGTTATTTTGTTTTAAAATGCAAAGTGTGGCGAACACGGTAAGTCTAGACGTTTAAAAGTGTCGCCAAATCGTTTTTTGTCAAGGGTAAGTAGCCTAAGGGAGGGGCTAGTTGAGCACTCCAAGGGGAGGGGTGAAATAGAATGCTGGAGGAGCTCAGCCAATCAGGGCGAAGCAAGCCAGCCAGGCCCATATAAAAGGGAGCCTGAGGGGATAATCTTGGTTCTCTGCCTTGGGTCGTTAATCTGGGAGGTTAACGAAGGGGAGAAACGGGCCTTTAGCTGTCCTGAGGGAAGCTGGGAATTGGGGTCCTGAGTTTGTTGTTACGTGTTTGATGTTGCTGGTGAAAATATAAGGGCAAGCAAACACATATTGTACTGGTTGAGAGTTTATTCAAGAAGTTTAAGAGTCTTTGAATTGAGTATGAAAGTTAGGGACTGAACTGTTTGTCAACAGAAGCTGAAAGTGTAACTTGAAGAAGAAGCTGTCTTGAGATTTAACTGTATTCAATAAACACATGTTCTTGTTGTTTCAAAGAAGCTTCGTGGAGTTCTCTGTTTATAAAGGGAGCCAAATAGGGCCAGGGTTCTAAACAGTAACTGTATCCAACCCACTGCTGGAGGTTGGCAGAGTGGGGGCAGGGTGCTGTCTGCTGCAGCATCAGAAAGGAGGCAACATTATTATCAAGCCAAAGAGTAGGGAAAAGGAAATGGAAGGTGCGCCTCTTGGAAGGGAATAACAGAGATTGATTTACAAGTAAACAAAACGCTACCACACTACCAAATAAAGATAAATATATATATATTGAAATAGATAAGGGCTGAGAGAGGCGGCCTTTACATTTTGGTGGCAAGCGCTGGGATGCGAGTAATCCAGTGTTTGGGCAGAAATTTCTGAAGTGAAAGTTGTTGAATTTTGACTTTTAAAGTCACTTAAAGTCAATATCCTGAGGTAAAACACCTAGGGTAAGGTAGGGATATTGACTTGAAAACAGCAGGTGGTCGTTGCGAGGTATATGACTGGGTAATTAGTAGCAACACCACTGGACATTGCTGGTAGAAGCCATACTTGATTATATTGTTAAAAAAGCAGCCACGATAGGTGTTTTGAGGTAACAGTTTAAAGGTATATGTAGAAACACCTAATCTAAGCTGTTAACTTGTGTACAACACAATACACAAAGGAAAAGGCGGATTTGTGAGGTAAACAAAGAGGGTAAAGTAGCAAATCTGCTGTAGAATTTAAAGTAAACAAGTGAATACATTAAAGGAACATGGAAACCAGGTCTAGAAGAGTGATATCTGCTCAGGAGCAGGCAGAAATATTGAGAATTAGGCTTGCCCATGAAAAAGAGATGAAAGAGATTGAACTAGCAATGAGAAAGATTGAAATTGAAGCTGAGTATGCAAGGCTTAAACATGAAGAACGAATGTCTCAGTTACAAAGGGAAATCGATCAAATCAGATCAGGTAACTCAGTTAAAGTTCCAACGGTCCCACAAAATAACCGTTACTCTGAGTTAGGACATGATAAGGCATTACTAAAGCGGAACAGTTGGAGAGCAGCACAAGATTCTAATTTGGTTACCATGGAAACACTCCCTGCCAGTAACCGCCTAACAGTCATGGGTGAGCAAGGAGGCAAAGAGCAGCTTGCTAGTGAGGAAAGCCAAAGCAGTACCTTTCGATTCCAGCCAAAGGAATCTAGTTACATTAAGTTCAGCAGTGAGGACAGGCCACTTGAAGTGTCCAAAGTTAAAAGAGATACCGGTAAAGTGACCCACGATGTAGGCAGCGATATTGAGGCTGAAGCCGTAGTTGTTCACAATGCAGTGCCAAAGGAAGTTGGAGGGAGTGCACAGGTGGGAACAAGAGATGAACAAAGCTGTATTAGTAATACAAGTAAACAGATTGATGCTAGGAATGGACAGATGTCCAGTATTAATGGTATTACAGAAGAACAAGTGAAAGTTAGTATTAAACCAAAGGAGTTGAAAGAACAGCAGGTAGCTTATGACTTGGAGCAATCCTGGGAACTTGGAGATGAAGTAGAATCCATATTCCAAGATAGTATTGAGAAAGATGTTACAACTGAGAAAAGACTTTTAACTCAAGGCACTGCTGTTTGCGAGGATAGCAGCACTGGACTATTGGGGGGAGCAGTAACCAGAGTTCTCCCAGTAGTTACAGACAAGATACAGAGTAATCCATTGTCTGGACATAAGCAAGTTGCCTTAATGTCTTCTAAGGAGCTTGAACTTTGTGACAAGGTTTTAAAATCAGAAGTGGTGCTCCCTGAAGGAGACCTTTGTAGTGACAGTAGTCCACCAGACTCTATTGATGAGGTCAGTGTAAAGGTTGGACAGAGCAACACTCAAGGTGCTGAAAAACAGTTGCCAACCAATGGGGAGAAAAGTGAAGCTGAAGATTCCAAGGAAAGTACAGTTATAGCAGTGGGAGAAGAAAAGATATTCCCAGAAAAAGTAAACAAAAGCCATGCTGATGCAGAAAGAAAAGTAGTGGAAATGCAAACTGATGGCAACAAGTATCCAGAGCTTTCAATAAGTCCATTAGCTACTGAAAACATAAGCAAGGAAGCTGAGACAGACTTCGAAAAGAGCATTGACCCGAACTCTTTGAAAGGTTTGGAACGTTCGGAAATAATCGAGACTGATTCGCGAGCAAAGGCTCCACAAACAACAGAAATAAGCATTGAAGTACTTGCCATTGAAAAGCAGACAGAACAAGCTAAGAAATTAGAGCTGGTTCTGGAACAGACAGAGGCCAAATATAGTGAAGACCAGCTAAAAGATAAAGGACTGAGCCATGAACTGAAGCTGACTGAGCTTGGCTGTGAGGATGCAGCAATGGCTAAACCTAATGAACTGTTTGCACGTCCAGAAAGAATCAAGAAGCATGGAGAGACCTTCAACCAAAGAAGCAATGAGCAGCTTATGCACAGAATACTACTTGTGAGAAAGAACCTTTGTGAGCTTGGAGCTGCAGGAAGGTGTGCCAAGCAAGGATCACCAGCAGATGACCAGAGTCAGCAAATGCGTGAGGAGTCAACCCACTTGGAGCCAGGGGTGATCCAGGACTGTCCAGAAGCAGCACCAGGCTGAACTGGTGACAAACATGCAGCAGGACTGACCAGCAGACTGATGACAGCAGAAAATGCTGAACAGTGACTTTTTGATTAACTGAGGGGGGCAAAGGGGGATTTAGTGGAGAAAATATATTAAAGTTTTTGCAGATGTTCAAAAATAAATAAATAAAAATAAATTTTTATTTATTTATTTTTCCCCCGCGATTATAGGGGTTGTGATGACCGCTAGGACCCCTCAACCCCAAAATTAAGTTATTTTGTTTTAAAATGCAAAGTGTGGCGAACACGGTAAGTCTAGACGTTTAAAAGTGTCGCCAAATCGTTTTTTGTCAAGGGTAAGTAGCCTAAGGGAGGGGCTAGTTGAGCACTCCAAGGGGAGGGGTGAAATAGAATGCTGGAGGAGCTCAGCCAATCAGGGCGAAGCAAGCCAGCCAGGCCCATATAAAAGGGAGCCTGAGGGGATAATCTTGGTTCTCTGCCTTGGGTCGTTAATCTGGGAGGTTAACGAAGGGGAGAAACGGGCCTTTAGCTGTCCTGAGGGAAGCTGGGAATTGGGGTCCTGAGTTTGTTGTTACGTGTTTGATGTTGCTGGTGAAAATATAAGGGCAAGCAAACACATATTGTACTGGTTGAGAGTTTATTCAAGAAGTTTAAGAGTCTTTGAATTGAGTATGAAAGTTAGGGACTGAACTGTTTGTCAACAGAAGCTGAAAGTGTAACTTGAAGAAGAAGCTGTCTTGAGATTTAACTGTATTCAATAAACACATGTTCTTGTTGTTTCAAAGAAGCTTCGTGGAGTTCTCTGTTTATAAAGGGAGCCAAATAGGGCCAGGGTTCTAAACAGTAACTGTATCCAACCCACTGCTGGAGGTTGGCAGAGTGGGGGCAGGGTGCTGTCTGCTGCAGCATCAGAAAGGAGGCAACATTATTATCAAGCCAAAGAGTAGGGAAAAGGAAATGGAAGGTGCGCCTCTTGGAAGGGAATAACAGAGATTGATTTACAAGTAAACAAAACGCTACCACACTACCAAATAAAGATAAATATATATATATTGAAATAGATAAGGGCTGAGAGAGGCGGCCTTTACATCTACTCGCTACTGTTTTCATCGACTGGGCGCTCTTCCCTTCAAGGAGGCCTTCACATCTCAGTGCTATGTGAAGAAAAGCAGCAGGACTATTCGCTCTGGAGAAAGTATTAGCAGGGCCCCCAGCTGGTGGCAGTGACAAGAATCTGGCAGTTTTCCACCGAACCTCAGAAAGGCAAGGGCCCACCCTGTAAAAGACAAAAACTTCCAGCTGCAATACAGCCCCTTTCAGGAAGGGAAAGACAGCTGCCTGTTTCTTAAGCACCAAGATGGATGTCATTTATTTATTTTTTTAGCTGTCAGCATTATTTTCAATCACAGATGGTTATTGGTAGAATACTAGAAGATTAAGAATTTTGTGCCCAAGTTTATATTTATTTGTTTTTACATATTGAGCTATCTGTTTCATAGTTTGCTGTTCAACAATTAGCACAAAAATAAGAAGTAGGGATGTGCACAAATTATCTGTGCATTCAGAATTCAGATATATTCATGGATGGATCAAACAGGGCTCCATTTGAAGGGCCCTATCCACAAATCAGATAATCTAGCATCCGTAGAAGCTTTGATCGAAGCTTCTAAGGATACTGGATGCTTCGAGGCATCCCTACCCTGGACACCCCCCTGGACACCCTCCCCCCAAACTTCACCCTGCAGCCTCCCTGCAGCCCCCTTACCTGCTCCACTGGTGATGTGGGCCTTTTCCAGGGCCCTCTGGAACCACAAAAGGGGTCTGAGGACTAAATACAGGCCTTCTTGTAAAACCGGAAGGCCTATGTTTAACCCTCGGAACCCTTTTGTGGGGGGTGTTCCCATGGTACTTATTTGCCTCTCTATTGCCCCTCTACTGAAGTGGATTTAAGAAAAGCGCTTTCAATTCAGAATTAAGTGTTCCCATGGGACTCAGCAAAACACGCATTTAAAATGCACGGACCGTCCGCAAGGCAGCGTGCTTTGTTTACCCGCATCTTTTTCTCCCCACCCCTCACTGTTTTATTGGGTGCTTGTGTGATCGTGCGCTCATTCACAAGTCCAAAATAAAAATTTACAAGTTCTCTGTTCATCTCCCCTGCTTGCGAAGGCAGCCGGGCTGCAGCCAGCGCTATTTACAAGATCTCCAGCTGCTGAAATGCCTCCCCCCATCCAGCAATCGTGCGATTGTGTGATCATTTACAAGTCCAAAAGAAAAATAATTTACAAGTTCTCTGTTCATTGGGTGCCTCCTCGTCAGGAAGGTCCTGGCGAGGAGGCACCACAAACCATGCAAAGTTGGCGCCCACGGTGCCAAGCACTGAAAGGCGATATTGCAAAATCAGAGGGGGGGGTTGCACAGAGGAAGCCCTTGCCCGTCCCCCTCCCACCTTCCCCAATCTCTCCCCCACTCTTAACCCCTTGAGCAAATCCATCCTTCAGGAGGCTCTGCTTTGACTGCCTGTAAAGTGCAGTTTGGGAAAGAGGCGATTGGGCTGGCTGTGGATGAGAGGCAAAAAAGAGAGAGAGAGAGAGATGATCTCTCCGGCTGGCAATTCCCACCTGGGAGAGAAGCCCCACCCCTTTTGCCACAGAGCGTCTCCACAGAAAATGCTGCGCTGAAAACCCGCATGTTCCCGGAAAGTACAGATGTAGTCTGCTTTAAACGGCTATTTTTTTAAAGGGCGTTTTCCCCATTAGCGGCACTGGAAGCCCGGATTAAAGCCGTGCATGGGGCCACTCCGAGGCAAAAGAAGATTTTCATCTGACTTTTTATTCCTTGGGAACGCACCCGTGGTTCCAGAGAGCCCTAGAAAAGGCCCGTGCCACCATTGGCGCGCACGTGCCAGCATCCCTGGGGCCCGCTTACCAGAAGGCCTGTATTTACCTCCTGGGAGCCTGCTCATGGTTCCAGAGGGTCCTGGAAGATGCGCGGGGCAACGGTGGCAGCAGTGGTGCCACAGAGAAGGCACTGCAGATGGCGATGGTGATGAGGTAAGGTAAGTGGAGAGAACGGGAAAAGGGATTCATTCCAGGCACAGATATTCTATAGAATATCTGTGTTCAGATTCAAATGTGACCATATCTTGGGCGGGGGGGGGGGGGGGGGGCTATTCTGCCGGAGCTGAATTTTTCCACATTGTAATCTACTTGAATAGAATGTGGAAAAATGGCTCCGTGCAGACCCTTAATAAGAAGTGCACATTTCTTATATAGAAAACATATGAATCCTTTAGTGCCCTTTGCTTGCTTGGTTGATTAGCAAATAAATTCAGATTTGCTTAATTTGAAATGAATTTGGTGAAATTTGAATTTTAATGTTTTGAATTAAATGAAATTTTTGGATATTTAATTTGAATTGAATCAAATCCCAAAAATTGCATTTGTGCACACCCCTGCTCCACACCTGCCCAATAGCAGAATCAAACAGTTTAAAACCAAGTATCGCCAAGAAGCTTGGATACTTCTCCCAATAGTTTTGCTCATCTCTATCTCAGCATAGGGTATGACATAGGTTGTGTCTGCTCTACGCAACATTTAAGATTCCTTTGCTGCATAGTGGAGACACAGCATTAAAGGACGTTTTAGTTCACTGCCAACCCACAGAAATTGAATGGATAAAAGCCACTTCTTTACACACAGAGACATCAGGGCTAGAGACCTGCAGATTTCTTTACATTCTGGCTATCCAATAACATCTGGATAGCCATTAGTTTCCCAGCTGTGGCAAAGACCTTCTTCATCTCCATATCTCCAACCCTTTGCTCCAATTCCTGTTAAGAAGGCACATGAGGCCATGTGCTTTGGAGGTTTCCCAAGGCATGTTGGAACAATGCTATTGCATGGCTAGAAGGTTAACAAAAAATCCCATATTACAAAACTTGAATAAAACACTAAATGGCAGAAGGGGCTCAGATCTCACAGCTGGATGGTTCATCAGAAAAGCACATGTTTGTTTCTCAGGATTCACCCAGCACAAACTATCTATAGTCGCTTATGAATTTGAACACACCATAAGACTGCAATGCATCTTTAATCCAAAATGGCCCCCGTGGCTTGTGCTTCAAAAAGTCCCATCAGCTTTTGTCTACAGGGACAACCCATTTCTTTAATAACAAACACATTTGTAGAAACATGAATATTTTGAACACATAATTTGCTAAGAGAAACAAGATGCTAAGTGCATTAAATAATTTGCCCTCCACAGGGAGGTCCTCAGGGCCTAATTGAGATTAGTGTTCACATTTCTCACACAGCACCAAAACATCCATCACCGTCACGACGCCACTGACTGAATCATCTGCCCCTTGCAATTGGGTCCTGGGAGCTGAACAGCACCCTTCTAACTCCTTCCTTGCAGACATACATTCTGCAAATCTTTTAAGCATAAAACCTGAAACAAAGAGAAACATACCTTAAAGATGTGTAGAAAGAACAGGGAGAAGAAGGCAGGGAGGTTTAACAAGTTTCCGAGCCAAACACATCTAACCACATGGTTTACATTAGAGCCTTGTGTATTAAGGCTTTTTTAGACCACCACAACATGCAGGTGGACGCGTGAGTCTGAGAGACCATTGAAGTCAGAATACTGAGCTTCAAACTTTCCCAGTATATCACAATTACAGAAACATCTGTGCTTAAATAACTTTGTGCGCTGATCTGCTGTGAAAATTTAGGGCTCAGCAGCACTCCACATTTCTAATTTCTTTGCTAGTCACAGGGTGGTCTTATAGAAAGCAACAGCGCCAGAGAAAGCAGCAGTACTAGCCATTTCATAGGCTTTGATTGTTCAAAATACCCGCACTACATTTTTAACTGAGACCTAACATTCAGAGTAGATCGTTGTTTAACCTGTCTGCAATATAGAAATGTTTACAGGCAAGGGGGAAAGAGTTGTGGTCTCTCCTTGTGCCTGAAACTCAAAATGCCATGGGCAGAAAGTCCAGATAGGGTAAATGGATGTGTGCAACCATGACAGAGAAAAACAAGAATTCTTGATTTTCTACCGGTACCATTTTATTTTCATAACATAGGACTCTGTCTTCATGCTACTTGTTTGTTTCTCTATTGTCCCTCTATTGTCCCTCTATTGCAGCAGACTTTAAAAATGCCGTTCAATTCCGAATTAAGTGTTTCCATGAGGCTCAGCAAAACGCGTGTTTAAAACGCACCTACCATCCCCACGGAAGCATGTTTTCTTTGCCCACATCTTTTTCACCCTGCCCCCTCTCTGGGTAATAGGGGAGGGACTGCGCTCTGTGCGGCCACAACCAGGAAGACAACCCCCAACAAGTCCAAAAGAAAAATAGCCATCATTCACAAGTTCTCCGTCCGTCTCCCCCACCTGCAAAGGTAGCCGGGCTGCAGCCAGCGCTCATGCGGAAGCAATTCATTACGCTGTTTACAAGATCTCCGCCTGCTGAAACGCTTCCCCAGCCAGCGATCGCGCTCATTCACTCTCAACACTTTCACTTGCGGGCAGAAGCAATTCATTACAATGTGTCTTATGTGATTGGAATGCCTGCCTACTGTTTTCATAGATCTTGAATGCTGGCTGTGGATAAGAGGCAAAAAAAAAAGAGAGAGAGAGAGGGAAGAGAGAGAGAGATGATCTCTCTGGCCAGCAATTCCCGCCCCAATGCCTCTTTGGCCACAGAGCATCTACATGCTCCATGTTGCTAGAAAAACCCACAACTACCAAAAAGGTCACTGTTAGACTTGTTTAAAGTGGGGTCTTTATTCCACGGGTTTTCCTCCTTTGTGGCGCTGGAAGCCCAGAGAAAAGCTCTGCATGCAGACGTTCCATAGCAAAAGAAGCTTTTTAACGGGCTTTTTATTGCATGAAGATGGGCCCATAGAGAGAAAACATAAACAAGCTATTTCAGAGGCAATTCACATTTGGTTGAAACTTGTCTTGAATTCAGAAAATGCCTATTTCAAAATAATACATGGCTATAAATATCAATCTGTGGTTGAATCTAGGGAAGTGTCTCCATGTATCTGCGTTGGAAAGAACACTTTCACCGTATTTGGTGGTGCAATGCACCAACCTGGCAATACGATGTCTGCCCATGGTATCTGCGGGCAAGGGTGCAAAACTTCATTCTTTGCCCAAGCCCCAGGTTCCCATGCAGGCCAATTGGAGACCAGGACCTTTTCTGCACTTACTTTAGTTAGATCCAGATCAGTGGATCCAGAACAACTGGACACGCTGATCCAGATGTTGTGGAAGAGTGGGCCAGTTCAGTGACACCTGCATTGATGGCACTGATCTGTCCCATGCCCCCCTGTGGCTGTGAAGCTCACTCAAGCTTTGCAGCTGCCCTTCCCCCCATGCCTCTGAAGGCTAGGAACATCTGCACACCTCCTGTGATCCAGAATAAGACCCTTGGTCTGGATGTAGACCCAATTAAACAGGTCTACTGCAGATCCAGATTAAGGGCCTCCTTAATCCAGATCAGTCTCTGTCTCATGGACTGTGGTCACACCTTCACTTTAAACCTTCTTCAATCCATCTTGTGATCACAATGCTCACACCTTTTCATTTCTGTTTTCTTTGTGGACTTACCATGATGGAGGGTGGGAAGTCCACAAACGAAATGGATTCAAATGAAAAGATGTGAGTATTGCAATCAAAAGATCTGGGTCTACTACCAGACCAAGGGTCTTATTCTGGATCACAGGAGGTGTGCAGATGTTCCTAGCCTTCAGGTGCATGGGGGCAGGGGGGAGAGAGAGAGGCAGCTCTTATTTCCACTGGATGCAAAGCTAAACATCCTTCTTTAAAATAGAAAGTTGCACTGAAGGTTGTCAGAGCAGTTATTGCTCCATAACCTCAACAGTCTGCAGGCTTATTTATGATACAGTAAAAACAGTGGTCCTTGGGAGTAACATTCCTTTCTAAGCAATTTCATTCATCTGACTACAAAGGAAATTATAGTACAGTCTACATAGTACAGTGCAGGAAGGGGGAAGAGGAAAGAATGAGGGGAAAAGAGAGAACCAGCTTAGTAGGATTTTAGGGAAGTCTTTATAGGCAGAGAGCTCCTAGGGCTCTCTTACATACCTGCACTCATGTATGCTGTTCCAAGCTCTACTGCATGCTGCTCAAAGCAAACATTGGATATGATGGACAAACACCGCAAGGCCAGATGTGTCCATTATAGCCAGCGTGTGATTCTAACCCCCTCTTCCCATCCCTCTCCCCCCCTTTCTGGGCTTTTGATCATGAGAAGTGTTGTCGCTTCTGGGACTAAAGTATCTCTGGCTGAGAAACAGCGGTAGGGTATGAGTACAAAAGAAGGAGACGCTGTGATATGGGGCTGGGCCAAAAGTTCATTGACAATAACCACAAGGCCACAGCCCGGACTTCATGGATGCTGAAGGCCTATTTCAGCATTACCACTGGCTGGAGTCCCCCTCCTCCTGCCCTGTTCTTGCTCTTGACAACAATTTTCATTTCCATTGCTTTGGAAGACTTTTATTGGATGGTTTTTCTCTCACGCACGTACATTGCCTCCTATATGAAATATGAGCAATAGCCTGCTGAAAGCCAGCTTTTATCTTTCTCAAAATAATAAATGGGGAGTATAGGAACAAGGGGCTGACATTAGCTTTGGACCCCATGACATGCTGCTGCTGCTGCTTGAGACTTCTTTCATTTAAATGTTCACAGACTCCTGGCCTCCTTAGGAAAACAACAAGTTCAACTTTAGCTTCCTTCTTCTTAATTGAAAATGGCTAACACGGTTCCAAAGCAGTCATACAGTCTTTTGAAAGGGCCTTGCTTATTCGCTATTCTTAAAAACAATGAAGTTTTCAGATTCACCCTAATAGGTTCTGTCCCTTTAAAACATTAGAATTCTAAGCCAAATTATATTTTTGCAAATAAAAATATACTGTGTCTGTGTAAATGGCCTGCTGTATTCACATTTCAAGGACCTTGTCCCTTCATATGACATCTATGGTTTTGCACACACTAGTACAGCGGGTCACGACCTGTGGGTCACAACCCCTTTGGGGGGGTCGATCTATTCTTTCACAGAGGTTGTTATGAAGTAGCAACAAAAATAATTTTATGGTTGGGGGTTAAGGTTAGGTTTAGGTTGGGGGTCACCACAACATGGGGAACTGTATTAAAGGGTCATGACATTAGGAAGGCTGAGAACCACTGCACTAGTGCATCAAAGTGTGCAAATGCTATGAACACTTTCTCTCAATAAGAGGGTAGCTTCCTGACAGATCTTCAAGGACCTGGCCACCTTTGTATCAGACAAGACCTCTTGAATAATTACTGTAGTTGACTCTCAGTGCCTTAATTCCCCCTAGATCTACAAACATTAATTTGTGAGTATCCCATAACGTACTCTGAAAAGTGTATTCCTGTAAATGTAGGAAATCCATGTATTCCTGTAAATTTAGGAACTACCCATTGGAGAATATTTTTGAAGCATGGGCGGAAGTAGACAGTAGGTGGACTTTTACTCATTTATACTGCATCCAGGTATTGTTTTCTTATTCCATTATGGCTGCCTCCAAACTTTGGTTACTTATTCTGCAATATTTGGATAGTATGGAATAAAGCATAGATATTTCAGAACATCCACGCTTTATTCCAGAATATCCAAACACAGTAGAATAAGTAACCAATGTCTGGAATCTGGATGCAGACTTACAATGTGTTTGAGATTTCACCTTTGCAATGCAAAGTCACAGCGGTTGTAAGGATTCCCTTCAACCTCTCAAAATTAAACCGAACCTTCTGAAAGTGAATGATGCAAATAACAGACTTTTAACTACCATGCAACATGAAGCAACTGGGATGATTTATCTGTCTACCAGGCTTTTGAGGGGACATTTCAGTGCTGCCATCTCAATGGATGAATTAGCATGAGAAACTGCTGCAGATTCCATTTTCCAGTAGACCCAACATATTACCAAAAGCCACGGGCTGGAAAAATTATAACCTACAAATGGAAAATTGAAAAATATTGAAATCTTACCAAGAAGCTGGAGACTAACATGTCTCTTGGAATGGCTCCTGTGCTGGCAGAAGTGACTGGGCAAAGGTCCCAGTAGCCTATTAATCTCCAGTCAAGAAGATCACACAGGAGGACCATTTATGCGTTGGGAAAATAAAACAGGTTTTATAAACTCAGTCTTGACTACTAATTGTGAAAGGAGTAGGCCACTGTAGAACTTTCTGTCCAATCTATTGACACAGGTCAGAAATTTGGGGAAGTAAGCAAATGGGCCTACTTTAGGCTATTCTAAGGAACATAGAGGTATCAGATTCTGGGTGCCTGAACCACAGAATTCATTTAATGCTTAGTGACGCCACACAATACTCCAGAGTTGGAATGAAATAAATGTCTATACAAGCTTTGGCACACTGCAGAGGCTCCTGATCTGATTTCATGAAAAGCAAGCAGCATTAAAAAAAAAATGACAGGGAAACATGCTTTCCCCAGATTTTTCTTTTCTTGTCTTGTTTCAACCTCTGCCATGTATTCACGTCCCTCAGATGCATGGCTCCTTAGTACGTGTGGCCGACACTGGATTTTACTTCTCCTCATTTTAGATAAGTGGCAGTTCATCCAAAGAAGAGATGCCCAACAGGCTTCCCATGTTAGATAAATTCCAAAATGCAATGTATCCAATTGTGAGAATGTGTTTATTTAATGTAATTTATTTTTATGTTCAACTAGAATGGAGTTCCAGGGTATTGTGTAGAAAAAATATGAACTTCAGTATACAGCCATGCCTTTGCATGCTTCTTCACTGGAATATGGGAATGGAATATCTTTTCAAGAATAAGCACCTGCCCCAGCTGTACCAGAATAAAAGGCAACTGGAAAGCTTCATGTTTTTCTATCATCACATAGTATCTAGCCCGTATGGAATTTTTGCTGTAGCTAGGCAAGGAGGACCACTTTCCTATACCAGCAGAAAAATGCTCAGACAGAGCCTATGGAAATAATCCAGATGTTTATGTGTCAGATAACACTTCACCTGTGGTAGACGAGATTTCAATATTTACAGAAGATTTCTGAATTCCACAAATGCAGATTAGACATGAACAATAAATGCCTCAGTTGCATCTAGCATGGAAAAATGGTTGTGAATTATGAATGTAGATTCCAGCAATATCAAGGGGATTATGGATTTCTCTTTACAGTGTAGCTGAAATCTATAATGGATTAAAGAATGGGAGTGACAAGGCACTAGCACATGATTTCCAGCGCGATGGGAAAACATTGCCAGACTGCAACTTTGAGACTGGGAAACTTTTGTTCCTTAGTTTGGAAGGTGCACAAGCACAGGACAGCCTGACTGACTGGTTGGAATGGACAGCAACTTCTGTACATACACCATAGCAGAGAACATTCCTGACACAGAATGAAAAGGAACATGACAAGTAGTGTTGAGCACGGTGGAATCCATTTTTATGATAGCTAGCCAGTTTGGTCTAGTGGTTAAGGAGCCGGACTCTTATCTGGGAATATCGGGTTTGATTATCTCCTCCTCCATGAAGTCAGCTGGGTGACCTTGGGCTAGTCACAGTTCTCTTCTGAGCTGTGCTCACAGCCCCACCCACCTCACAGGGTGTTCTATTGTGGGGAGAAGAACAAAAAGCTTTGTCAGCCGCTTTAAGTCTGCTTAAATGGGTGAGAAAAGCAGGCTAGAAAAGCCATCTCTTCTTCTTCTGGGCCCTGTCTTCATAGAACTTTATTGTCCCTCTATTGTCCCTCTATTTCAGCGGACTTTAAAAATGCCATTCAATTCCGGAATAAGTGTCCACATGAGGCTCAGCAAAACGCACCTACCATCCCCACGGAAGCGTGTTTTCCTTGCCCGCATCTTTTTCTCCCCGCCCTCTCTGGTTGATAGGGTGCTGGTGGGAACCTGGAGGAACTGTGCTGTGCACGGCCACAACCAGGAATACAACCCCCGACAAGTCCAAAAGAAAAATAGCCATGGGTATTCACAAGTTCTCTGACCTGCCTGAAAAAACAAACAGAAACATTTATCATTTGGGATCCAGAGCTTGCTTCGAAAGATAGTAAAAATCCACCCCGTACAGCAGCAGTTACACTGTAGCAATCCACCCACTTCACACCTGATTCTGGCTCTTTAAAAGTTCTGACCTTTAGAAAGGGAAAGGAAGGGAAGGTGCTGCAGTTCTGGGAGATGTGTGAATGTTTAAGGCTGTGTGTGCAGGCAGCAGTGGCGGCAGAGCCAGGGTGCTTTTTTCGGAGATCTTGTAACATAATGAATTGCTTCGACAAGATCTCCATCTGCCTACTGTTTTCTTGCATTCAGTATAGATCTTGAATACTGGCTGTAGATGAGAGGCAAAAAGGAGAGAGAGATGATTTTATTTGAAGAGAAAATGAGGGAGAAGGCTGAAAAAAAAGGGGGAAAGATGGGGGAAAGGTTATTTGAACTGTTTTGGCTGTTCACTTTACAATACAGCATTCAAGTCTTGTTAGTGTAATACACTAATTTATTTTCCTTGTAGGCTGCAATGGAAATTTACTATCTGTTAGTAGGTAGGTGGAGAAATGACACATCTGAACAAAACACAAATAGTCAGATTTCTTTTCAATATACGGTATTTCTGTATTTGTATGAATGTATACCCACAAGTGGGCACATAAGTTTAAATATATTGGATACATACAGTCCATATCCAAATGCACATCTGATCTGATCTGCTGATCTGCAGAAGAAACCAGGGAATTTAAACTGCTCAGAAGAGTGGCAGGTGTTCCTATAAAATGAATCTATAGGGCCAGCACTTGATATAAGAGACAAGAAATGTTCTTTTTGTTTTCCCTGTCGCTGCCATTGCTTCACTTCCAGATCCAGATAAGACCACATATTCAAGTTGGTCTATTCAAGCTACTTGCTTTGCCTAATTCTTCTCTATTTTAATTTTAGACATTGGTGTTCATCTGCCATCCAAAGCTGCACTTTGGGGTTTTTTCACTACTTCTGTACCACATAAAATGCTACAGCTGTTTCTTCTCAAAGGTTCTACGCAAAACCCACAGTTTTCAAGGGAGGTGAATTAAGACATCTTTAGCAGAAAATAGTTTTTTAAAAAATGCCTTCTGCATAAAAGGGTTTGAGCCAGCTTTCTAGATCATACACTTCCATGTAAAAGTAGACATTAGTTCCTAACTAGGGATGCGCACAAATATATTTTTGACTTTTGAATCTGAGTAATCCCATTCAATTTGGATATTTAAGATCCAAACGTCATAAAATCCGATTCAAATCCATAACACTCAAACCCATACATTCAAATGTTAGATTCACATTTAAAGATACTAATGTCGACAACATTCGTATCTGTTATATGTATCTGTATGCATTCCATAGAAATCCGTATTATCCCATATTATCCCGTATGCATCCTGTTTTAATCCTGTGTTTTAAACACAAGACATGTATAATTTTCGGGCAGATCTGTATGCGACAGATACAAATCCCCACATTCGAATTATCCAAAAATCTGTATTGGATTTTCAAAAATCCGTATTCGAGTTCAACTGTGCAAATTTGGATTTTTGAAAATCCAATTTGAATATCCATGCAAATCCCTATTCCTAACTTAACAACAGTTTGGAAGGGATACCATATGGATGGCTAGGACAATTCCTACACATTCACATGAGATGCAAATACTGGAGCAAAATCAAGCGTTCTGAAACATCAGCTTCTTTAGTTTGCGTTCAGTACCTGAGTAATGGATTCCTAGTCTCACTATTAGCTTTCCCTGATGTTCTTCTTCTCTTCCCTGCTGAAACATATCTGGCAGTAGCAGCAGTAATGAGAAGCATTCTTTGGCTCGCCTGAGCTGAGGAGACATTGAGGACAAGCAGAACTAGTGCCAGAGTGAACTCCTGTCCCTGCAAGATGCCTGCACAGTCTCTTTTATCTTCTAAGAGCTTCAAATCCAGCTGCTTCAAAGCATTCCTGCCATCTAGAAGGGACTGGATTGCTCATGGCCAGCAAAATATTTTTTAGAAAAAAAAAATGGAAGGAAAAAAATACAGAAATGGCAAAGGACAAATGTGCAGCTCCAGATATGAACATGCCAGATACAAGCCACACGAAGGGTCTTAAACATGAATGTCATGCAGGAACAGAATGGCTCCCTATATATAAGTATTTCTTGAACTCCCCTCCCACCCACCACCCACCTCCCATTGTTCCAGGCTAGGAAAAATGCTTGGATGGCTAGGAACCTGGATGAACACACAGTTCCACTCCCAATCAGTGTGTGCATCACCACATCTGTCCCATAAGTTCATACAAGGTTACTCTCAGGGAAACTACAAATGACAGTTTGGCTCTCTTTCCCCCACCTCACACATGTGGGTGCCCAGAGGTGGTGAGGCATTGATTTCCATCCTGATCCCCCCTTGGGTAATTTTTACAATGGACTAAAAATGGCTGTCTTCTGGGATCATTTCTAGTCCTTCACAAAAGCAGCCTGTGCAGAAATATCACAGCTGTAAGATGGCTTCCTTGTACTCCTTTTCACTGGTGACCTCACCCTCTTGCCTAGCAATTGTTTTCTTTCTTGTAAAACTTCCTTGAAAGGATTTCTGGCTGCAGAGGTTTGGAACAGAGAAAGGTAAGGAAGGGTAAATCCATCACCATAGAGAGGAAGAGATAAAAGATTACCCAAAGCTTCAGATGGCTTTGGACCAAAATGCAGTTTGGAAAGAACACAGGCAAAGCTTTCAGCAGCACTTTGCCTCTTCTGCAGCACCCCAACAGTTTTGGACCCGAGTCACTGCTAGATGAAAGAGAGATACTCACAGAATATGGCTGGTTCATGTCAAGTCACAGTAGAAAAACAGGAAGATCAAAAGACATTTTTTTAAAAAATCAAATATTACAGTTTAAAGATGGAGGGACTGATGGGTTGCTTCATGTTATCTGAATGTTACATGCCTTTCCAGAAAGGTAAAATAACAATATTGGTTAGATTTATTAACATGGAGGAATTTCACAGTTCCCTTTCTGTCAGCTGGATGGGGAAAGAATGAAATGAACAGAAGTATGCATGAATGCAATTTTCAGGATTTGATTCAAATACCCAAAATTTCAATTTGATTCAAATGTTTAAAATTTGAATTTAACCAAATTCAATTCAAATTAAGCAAATTTGACTCTATTTGTTTGAATTTTTCATTTGAACTTGCACTTATGAATGTTGACAACATTAGCAGATGCCCGTATGCATCTTCCCGGGGTCTGTATACATCCATACGCATCCGTACATGTCCGTATGCATTCTGTAGTTATCCCATATGCAACCCGTTTTCATCCTGTACGGATCCGTACAAATGTATACGGATGCAGGAGAGATGCAGATCTTCAAGTACGGATCTTCAAAGACGCATCATTTATGAGCCCATAGACATACGAATGCTTGAATAATTCAAATGAATAGATCTGAAATTCAAAATTTGAATCAAATCTTTAAATTCAAATTTGAGGACATTCAATTTGAATTTGAATGTCAAAATTCAGTTGATCTGATATAATTTTGAATGCATTTGAATATTCATGCACATCCCTAGTGATGAACCAACGTTGACTAGTGCTTGCACTTGGACCGATGGTCAATGTTACCTGTTCCCCTCCCCATGATCGAATATTTACCTTGATTCGATTGTGGGACCGGTCCTCTTCAGGGTGCCACCATTTTGGCTTCAGGGCCTTCCATGACTGCATGCATCAGCACCAGTGCCATCAGGCTGCCAGCATGTTTCAGCAGCAAATCCCATACAAAGCTTCATACAAATGTATCTAAACATTTGATTCAAATTCAAATGTTAATCAGCACAACCGGTGAATGATAGTCAGAAAACTGATATTAAAAAATGGCAATGTTAGACGTTTATGTCAAGACAAACATGGGAACAATTGAGACAACCCTTGAAAGGAATGGAAGAAATTGTCAAAAAATGGGGGGAAAGATTGGAAGGGTATTAGTAGGAGAATATACAAATTGATAACGGAAGACGGGAATAAAATAATAGATTCAATAACAGGCACATGGATATTGGATGTTAATGTAACAAAAGATGAGGTAAAGAAGAAAATAAGGGATTCAGCACAACTGAAACATTTGAGATTAAGGGAATTAATGATGAAATTAATAACAAAGTGGCATAAAACCTCAGCACAATCAGCCTATATGATTCCTAATTTTTCATCAAGATGCTGGAGAGGATGTGGAATAAAAGGAAGGACCTTTCATATGTGGTGGTCATGTCCAAAAATCTTACCCTTCTGGCATATGATATTTAAAGAAATAAAGAAAATAATGGGTATAGAGGTAAAAAAGTATCCAGAGATTGCATTATTAAAGCTGTATAAGCGCCAAAGCATACATGAAAGTAAGAGGATATACGTTACATCAATTGTTTCTGGCGGAATTATTAACCATAGCTGCATCTTGGAAAAAAATTGATAAGTGCACAATTGATAAATGGTATTATTATATATCTGAGCAGTTTAAATATGATATGATCAGGCAAAGAAGAATCAGGATTTTGGGAGGGAAGTTAAAACTTTAGTTGAAAATAGTTGGAAAGACTTATATAGCTATATCGCAAAACCGGAAGTAAATAACAACTTGAAGCAAATAATAAAAAGTTTCTTATAAGTCTGAGGTAAATGATATTTGATGTATACAGTGGATGTAAGGTTTTTTTGTTTTTGTTTTTTAGTAAGTATTGGTTGTTTGTATCTTGTTTTGTTTTGAATGTTTGTATTTGTATATGTATATTTGGTAATAAAAAACTAAAATAAATTCATACGTCAATCTTCAAATGTGCCAATATTCAATTCAAATTTGAATGTCCAAATTTGTATCAATTTGTACGAATTTTGAATGTTATGAATACTCATGCACATCTTTACTAACAACCCTTGGCCTCTAACAACCATTTGTTTGATGAACAGAAGATTCCTAGTAAGAAGGCTTGCAACAGAAGTTTGAAAGGGAGGGAAGGAAGGAAGGAAGGAAGGAAGGAAGGAAGGAAGGAAGGAAGGAAGGAAGAAAGAAACTCTTTTGTACTATGAAATGAGATTAATGGAGAGTATATTTAAAAAAAGAAAAGAAAAGAAAACCAAGCATTAAACATTTAAATCCTGGTTCCCTTCCCAACTCATTTAAAGTCAGCTCATTTTTTTATTTTTGTACACCCTCCAAAAGGGTGGGATGCAAAGATTAGTCTGGAGAGTGTAAGCTACATGTAAGCTCCACTCTGTATATTTTTAATATCATAAGGGAAATTAAGTTTGTGTCACTTGTGAATCCCAAGCCGCCTTTGTCAAAAAAAATATTTAAAAATAAGCCTATTAAAAGAGTATTTTTAATGCTTATCAGAGAGTTTTGGAAGCCAAATGCATAGTATTCTGTAAAATAAAGAAAAGTGCTGGTAGTCCTTTGATCTTTTCAATGTTTCCCCAGTTTGGTTGGGAGCCAGAGGTCAATTTATGCTGTCTTCCTACAGATTACCAGGGACAGGAAGAAATGAATGAGTCTGAAATTTTTACTCTTATGCACATTTCACTTACACCAGGTCTACATATCTGGCTCCGAATCCATCAGTAGTTTACAACTTGTGGCAATGTCTTCTGCTTAAAATATGATAAGCAACTGAGATCTTTATATTTTACATGGTAATAGTGATTCTTTGAGCAAGGCACTATGCAAAGGTTCAGGCTCTATTGGAGTTTAAAGGCCTGCAATGTCGAATATAGCTGCAATACATAGAATCAGACCTTCAGTTAGTTACTGAGACTGGATTTGGAGTGTTCTAGAAGATTCACCCAACAGCCCCTGTGGTATGCCTCGTTTGCATCACAAATTGGTCTCCAGGAGGCCCTGTGTCTCCTGTGGAATGCTGCATTCACATGGGATGAGGTGTTGAAGCAGCTTACAGTGCAAGGATAGTGCTGTTGTTGTGTAGTCCAAAGATAGAAAACTTGGCCCTGTCCACACTGTGTGCATTATCCTGTGCCATACTTGCCTGGTCTTGGGCCAGATTGAATATCTGTCCCAATCTGCAGGACAGCCAGTGGCCTGCCCCAAGAGACAATGTCAGCACTACTAGACTTTTTTTGTGCCTGGATCTGTTCCAAGCTTGGTAAATTTGGCCAACTTGGAAGAAATTCAACTGTAGTAAGTGGGGCTTAGCAGACATCAGACTGTTAAATCACAGACTTCATCCATACTGGTATAAAAATGTCCTCTGAGATTCCCAGCATGAAAATGGCACTAAGGAGGAATTCAATGGAAAACCCCTATAAGAGCATTTCCAGGATGTGGGCTGCTCCTGCCTTCTCCCGTGAAGAAAGGTGGAGTGGTCGAAACAACATATGGAGCCCATCACAATCTTGCTAGTCTCCAGAAATGGCCTTGGAAGTAAAGCATTTGTGGCATGAAGCAAGAATCTCTTCAGCCTCCAACTTCAGAGGTGGGATGGGGTCACAACAACCCAGTCGTCCCCTGGGATGTGCTGCCTTGCCCTGCTCCATTCTTGGCTCAGATTAAGCTGTTAAGGCCAAGATTGGCCACCATTTTACACACCAAGGTGTGTAGTGCAGAAACTTCTTGTATGTTAGACCTATTAGAACTATGAATCCAAGAACCTACTGTAATGACATTTAGCAATACTAGAGGAAATTTAACATAATTTTTACATTCCTTTTACAGTCATTTTACACACTTGTATTCTACATTGGTTTACTCTGGATTAGGGGTGTGCACAAATATTCATAACATTCAAAATTTGTACGAATTCATATGAATTCAGACATTCTAATTCAAATCGAAGGTTGACACATTCGAAGGTTGACATTCTAATTTGAATCAAACATTTTGACACATTCATATGAAACTTCGTATGGGCCTCATGTGGGATTTGTATGGGATCCATATGCCATTCGTATGCATTGTATGGGATTGAACATTCATATTTAATATGAATTGAATATAAAAAAAAATTCATGCATGTACTCTGGATGTTTTTTTCTAACAGTTTTCAGTTTCTGCAAAACAATTATTGGCGTGGTGCTTCATTGTGAAGAACGTCTCTCAAACTCAGATATTATTCCTACATACCATCTTTTTCTGCTTCTGCTCCCTTCAACGTAATAGCGTATCACAACCCAGTATATGAATGTGTATTTGTCACTGCATGCTTCAATATGTACACAGCTACTATGGTCAAATAAACTAGTATTAAGGACAATGTTGTTGTCGAACTATTTGATTCAGATTTTTGGAAAATGTCAAGCCATCTTTCAGAAAAATGAGAGAAAGGGGTTTGTACTAAATTTAAATATGCTCTAGTGTCTACCTGGGCACATTCATGATTTTTTTCTTAACAGCAATACAGAAGTGGTTTGCCTCATTCTAGAGGGAGGGACTTCTATGCTACCAAAAGTACACATAACAAGCGTTTTCCTTTGTCCTCCCCTCTCCGAGAAAATGGTTATTGTAGATTCAAATCAACAGCACAGGATGGTTCCTTACAAATTTCCAAGCTGTCATCTACACTTTAATTTAGTGAATTTCCAGTGAATGATTGGTTGTTCCATGCAGAATGATTTATATGGAAAAGGAAACATATTCATATTAAGCATATAATGAGGACCATGGAACATTGCTTTGCATTCACTAGCAGTCATGAGGGGTTTGGCAACTGTTTTTAAAATGAACTTAGAATTCATGTCTAAAACACATGTGATATAGCTGGCCAAGGACTTTAACCTACCGTTGATCGCTGGAATACTGAAGAATTATTTTTTAATTTTATTTTTAAGCCCTGTAATGGTTCATTTCTCAGCTGTCTGTAACATGTCAGAAAATTAGGTCACCTTGGGTATGTTTACAGAAATGGATTGCCTTTTTTAAAAAAAAGTAGGTTCCACGGAATATCAGTATAGCAGCAGTGATAATAAATTAATTAGTTAATTGTAGGAAAAACCGAATGCATGATGATTACTGCTAAAATATCTTAAATCAAAACATATTTTCATTTAATTTTTTTTTCTCCCCTGGTTTAACTGGTATAGGAAGTGTTTTGATGTACTTTCTCAAATCCTAAAAATTAGCAGTGTGTATGAATGTAATTTTTGAAATTTGATTCGATTTGTACAAATAGAGAAAAAATGAATGTATTCAAATTCGAATACATTCATATCCATTCATATGAATATTCAGTTTGTATTTGAAGATACGAATGTCAACAACATTGGTACACATCTGTATGCATCCATATGCATCCGTACACATCCCATTTATATCCCGTATGCATCTCGTTTTCGTCCTGTACATATCAGTACAAATGTGTAAGGGTATAAATAAGATGTATACACTGTACAGATATGTATGTAATGCATACGTATCCATACACATACAAACGTCTGAATAATTCATACAAATGATTTGAAAGATTTGAAATTCATTTGAACGTTAAAAAACAAATGTATAGACATTTGATCCAAATTCAAATGTCTGAATGTGAACAAATTCAATCACATTTTGAATGTTTCAAATATTCCTGCACATCTCTACCAAAAATGTCTTTTTAGGCCCCAGGGTAGGCAGGCAGACTGCACCCCCAAAATGATTCTGGGGAAAAGATGTCAGTGCCTGATAAAGTTGTGGAAAAGTCAGTGTTAAATAACTCAGAAAATTCACCTTTGGGATAGATAATGTGGAAAGAAAATTACTGGTCACTTTGCTTATGTATTCTCTCACTCTGAAGGTCGACTGAAGCTGGATTAAACCTTAGGTGAGACCACAGCATCTGTTCTCTAAAGGCATCAAATGTACATATGCCACGAATATTATACCATTTTCCTGCTGACCACTTCATTTTGTCCTTCCACCTGGCCACTATTACAAGTGATGCTGCCCACAAAAAGCATTTAATGGCATACTTAAGTTCTTCCAAGTATCTTTGCCCTTTACATATTTGCAGGAGACACGGTTCTGGGTAGCCCCATATGTCCACCTGCAGCATATTTCTCATTTGAACAGGAACACAATAGCAATGGTGTAAAACCTTTATATTCAGTTCCTTCAATTTATTGTATTTAATCTTATTCTCTTCCATGATCCTAACCTCCATCTCCCTCCTACAAACAAGAAAATCCATCCTTCCCAATTTCGGATGGGGCCAACACATTATCTCTGCCAGGTACTATTATTCTATAAAGTTTCCCCCTAATTCCTTACTCTCTAATCTCAGTCTTATAATCTCTTCAAAATTTGTCAATGGTCTCAGTATCACATCCTGCACATTTCCCCCCGGTAAATAGTCCCTGATTACCACAAATGCCATCCAATCCCCCTAGCCAACCATTCCCGGGATCGTTCTTTTGGAGGGCATCCATCATCAAATAAATCTTTAAAATACAATATACCTTGAGATTTAAGTTTAGACAGCACCTGACTAGTCAATATTTCCTGATCTTCATTCATCCACTCTAGTGAGATAAATCCCTACCATGTTCTCTTCCACACTTCCAGGGTGCACTTCAATAGACCATATACTGAGTTTAGCAGTTTTCTCCCTGCTGTCAAAAACACCATCAATGGTCCCTTCATTTTTTTCATTTCTTGTTCCATGTGTACCCATTTGTTCTGAGTATTATAATCTAACGGTTTTGCTCTTTGGAAGACTCCACCAATACAGCACAGGATTTTCCCAAATTTAGATCCCATAAAACAAAATTAGTCGAGTCTTGTGGCTTTATGATTGTCTCAATAACATGTAACAGGTAATTAACAATTGGATTTCATGATGATAATTGCTTGTATCTTGTACTGTATAATTTGTCTCTTGTAAAATAAGTTTACTACTACCATAATTATATACCTGCAAAATTATGTCCTGGTCAAAGGGTATATTTCTTTTAAAGTTGTGTTCATTTTGGTGCCCAGAAAAATAAAATGTTCCAGGAGGAGTCTGGTACTTCAGAGTGATTGGTCCTCTCTGTGTGGCAGCTCTCAAAATACAACACACTAAGGACACTCCAGAGCTATTTGATGGTGTTTTAGCTGCAGAGATAAAATTTTAACCTGCATCCTGTTTGCAAAATTCCATTTCCAAAACTGACTCCTGGAAAATAAACAGCCACTATAAAGATTTGCATTATACATGGTTGGTTCTGTATTTATGTATTTATAGTTCTTATTTATTCTACAGTGTATTTCTTGTCTATATTTTTATTATATTACTGATCTAATAATAAAGATTAACTCTGAATGCTTATAAATATTTCTTTAAAGTTCACTACCTTTCCCACACCTTTAAGCATTTAGGAAGATGCAATTGCATAACACAGTTTCCATTCAATTAACTGACATCCTTTTCCTAGGTCAAAGGTCAAAATGGCATATTATTGAAAATAGTACATGGCACAACAGAAGTGGGAGAAATGGCCACATGCCAATTTAAAAACAAACAGTATGCTAGCCAATCCATCTCAGGTTAGGATCAGAGGGAGGGGTTTGCTTGCAATTTGTTGTATGCAAAAAGACCCTACAAACTTCTGTGCTGCAATTCTGGTGCTTCTGACTGAGCCCCTATATTTTATTTTATTTTATTTATTTGAATGTTCATATCCTGCCTTTAACCCAAAGGTCTCAGGGTGAGTTACAACAATAAGAAGATAAAAACCATAAAACAGCATTAAAATAGAAGTCTCCCTCTCTGCTTCCCTGGAACAACAACTTTTTGGGGAAGCAAAGCAACAAAGATCTGGGTGAAGATATACATTTTTGCCAGGTGCTGAAAGACATACAAAGTTGGTTGCCTGGCCAGGTGTACTTCCAGAGGGAAGCTTACCTTCTTTCTTTCTTTCTTTTTGCTGCACTTTAAACTTTATTGACCATTTGTCAAATATACAATTAACACGCTTCATCAATCCAATTAACCTCTTTCTATACAATCTTATATCCTAAACCTTGCCCCACCCCCATTCTACTAAGTCGCCGATAAGTATTTCTGGAACTCCCCTAAACCCTTCTTCAGGTGTTGGGCGAAAATATCTTCCTGTACAGACAAGTGCTGAGGAACCCCCAAACAGTGAAGCCTCTGTTCTCTGAAAAAGTCAAATGTGTAAGAGTCAAGTATATTATTATACCACCATCATACAGTCCACTTGGTCTTGTCTTTCCATCCTGCCGCTATGACCATAGTGCAGTGATGGCTAACCTTTTGAGCTCGGTGTGTCACAATTCGCAAGAAAACCTAGCTTAACTCGGGTGCTGTGTCACATCTAGAAATATCCATAATTTTGTGATATTTGTAGCTCTAGTAAAAAAGTTAAATTTTTGATATATGTATTTTTTAAAAGCAAAAACAAATAATTCTTTACATTAGTGACTTTTGTTGCTGAATTTCGTTTGCTAAATCTTCCATTGAAAGTTGGTATTTCGCACACTTCAAGAACAAGCAAGCACTACACGCGCAGGTGCCAGGGTGACCAGGTGTGTCACCCAAAAGGGCTTGGCGTGTCACCTGTGACACGCGTGTCATAGGTTGGCCATCACCACCATAGTGGCTGCCCACAATAGTCGATTCACAACATATTTATGTTCTTCTACGTGTCGTTGTCTCCTATAAATCTGCAAGTGGCAAAATTCAGGATAGCCACAGGGAAGCTTTTCAAAAGCCTAGAGGCCACCACAGAGAAAGCCCTTAACTAAAACTCAAGAGTCTGCTGCATATGGTCCCACAGAAGGGCCCTAGAGTCTGGAGTTTCAAGCAGGACCTACATCATACATTTATGGCAGCACAAATTAGCCCACACGATCCCCCACTTGTAGGGCCACAACTCTGTGGAAGAGGAGCATAAACCACCTTCAGAGACGTTTTTCATGCAGATTGTGGAAAGGTACTCTGATAACATTTTCAGCAGTTCCTCACCACCATCACCACGCAGATGTATAGCAGTTGCTGTAACAACCTGTTTTCCTACTCTCTGCCTATGGCCATTCAGAAAAACAAACTGACCAACTTCTGAGGCTGGTTCCTGTGTTGTGCTTATGATCTGGTCACATATTTCAAGGCCAGAGAACTTTTTTATGGCTGGGGTATGTTGACATTTGAGTAAGCAGTCCAGTCCTAATAGCAGAGAAATCTACCATGGTGAAGATTTTGCCAAAGTAGGGATACCTAAACCATTAGACCAGACAAAAGGCTTTACTGGTTACAAACACAGATAACATGAAAATAATCTCTTCTCTCTCAATAGTCTCTGTTAAATTCCTTGCTCTCTCTTCTTTGTGGGTTTTATCTTTCTTCTTCTGTGGATTTTATCTTTCTTCTGTGGACTTTATCTTTGTCAAAGGAAAATACTCTCTTCAGGTCTGACTTGGCTGAGATCTTACTACACACACAACTGAAACCAACTGGAGAGGCAGTATAGGACCCTAGAATTTCCTACAGTCCTTTTCTCTCTTAAAGCTATAGATCTCTATTTCCCCTCTTGAACTAATACATAGAAAAGCTTATAATATCTTTAACTAAATATATGTCTCAAGAGCATCAAAGATCCTCTGGACTGGAGGCATGACACTGCCATTGAGTGACCAGTTGAGGCCATGGAAAGCCCAGCGGCCAATGCCAGCGTTGAAAGCAATGAAGAATGAAGTTAGGAAAATGAAGTAAACTTATTCCTTTAACTGTTTGTTAGTGTGTGTGTGTGTGTGTGTGTGTGTGTGTGTGTGTGTGTGTGTGTAACCATAGAAGGGACACCTCAGTAGCACTTCAGAGAGAGTAGTGTGTGCCCCTCATATTCTTATTCCAACTCTAATCCACCTTCTATAGTCTAGAACAGGGTTTCCCAAACTGTGGCTCTAGGAAATTTAACTGTATTCGAAATAACTTTTTTGATGTAATTATTTAATTAAGTAATAAAAAAATTGTATTAAAACTTTGTTATTTGAAAAGTCCTTTATTCATATTGGTAACGGTTAAATTTCCTAGAGGTGGGTCCCGAGTTAGTAAACTTATATTAGATGGGTCGTAGCCCAGACAACTTTGGGAACCACTGGTCTAGAATCTTTAGGAGAAGAGGAGGATGAGACTAACCTGTGAATGATGCCACTTGCAATCACCTCTAATCTCTCATTAAAACACCCTTAGAGGTCTAAAACAAACACCTTCAGCTTGGAGACACCTAGAAAAGCTACAGATCTGTGGACAATCCCTTCCGTTTCAGTGCAAATTCACTATATTAGAAGAGATTACTAAGCCCAGCATCAAGAGAGTGGAAACAGTTCAATTCTGAGTATGATTCCTAAAGAATGTGTACTTTGCAGAAGATTTTTGTTTTGTTTTGTCTTTTTGTTTGTTTTATCCTTTAGCCCTGAGTTAAATTATCCTAAAGTGAGGATATTTGCATGGAGCCACCAAATAGGCACCTGATGTTCACAGTGATGGGGGGACGGGGGAGTTCTCAATTAGATGTAGTTGTGAGTTCGTGACAGTCCACAGCTGGGATCTGCAGTTTTGCAGCCATAAAGTTCTTACTCATCGCAAGAATTTAGCAGATTATAATCCTGATGACATAAAGGTGTTCACCCTCCCTCTCACATTCAATTTGTTCAAAAGCCCCAGTTAAATTCTACAGTCAGTGTAAGCCATGCATTAAAATAATGTGAGCGGGGGGGGGGGGGGGGGTTGGGTTTAAAAAATCTTCCCCAATGATTGGGCCCTTGTTCTTTTGCTTTCCTTTTTTATATTGCTGAGATTAAGTGAATGAGTTTGTTTTAGAGCATTTTCCTATTAACTAAAGTCTCCCTAAGGCTAACTGGTATTTACATTCAATCCTATCAGTAGCAGTTAACAATACTGTGTCTAATATGCCATCCGCTGTAGAAAGGAAGCTGCTAGGGAAATCAGGCACATGCTCCTTGCAGATGTTTGACCTGAGGCTGTTCAATCTACCTACAGTTAATTCACTGGAGACCTTCAGACACAGGTTCAGCCCCACATAATTGAGCTATCTAAGCGCCTGCAGTTAAGTACCCCACTCAAGGTAGCTTGTTCTTTAAAGGTGGTGAGTTATTTTTTTGTATAGCAATCGGCAAATTACACATCTGAAAATCATCAGTGAACTGAAGGCATCTGCTTTAGGTATCCAGATTGGGCTGAAAAGGCTACAGACCTGCTAAAAGTAGCATTTGGTTGGATATATAGGGGGCCCCTATAGGCATGCTGCACTCTACCTAATACCTGAGCCAACCATTCTCCAAACAAACCTGGCAGGATCAGTGCTTCAGTCGATATAGCTCTACTGTTTCCGCCGGCTAATAATTACTAGTCTTGGTGCTACTCAAATAAATATTGAAAGACCCTTTCTGAACAGGACTTTATTCCAAAATATATCCCAGAATATGGGCCTTCTGTCTGCATGCTAACCTTCTATTCCTGGATATATTCTGGAATAAGGCCCAGAGCAGAAAGTGCCATAGATATTTACATTTGCCTCAGAAGTGCTTTTTAAAATTTGTCTGATCACAGCCTTGACCACCTCCACATAACCACATAACCTTGCAGAGTATTGGCACTCTGGGGCAGCTGGGACACGTGCAGTGAATGTGATGTGAGAATCCTTTCAAAAAGTTCTCACATGGGACGCTCTGATTATATACTAGTGGCCTGAGAAGCACTCTTCCCAGGGGTGACTGTTTTCCTATAGGTTTAGCGGACCTTCCTCCTCCCCAATAGTTTAGCAGAAAGTTTGCAATAACTTCACTTATTAAGCTGCCTCATACTTTATCTAGCTATTGTACTTGAAATAATATTGCTTTTTCTCTCTTCTGTCTCTAACTGCAAAATACACTGGAGTCAATCATTCTCACTTGTGTTCAAACATCCATGGACTAAAAATAGGGAACGTTCCCACCTACCCCTTAGAAAGCTGCCTCGCTCGTTCTGTTCAAATAAACGATCCTGTGAGACATAATTGAATACCCCAGTCCTTCCCTACATTCCCTCCCTGCAGTATTTCAAAACTGTGTTATTAATCCACAGAGGGGAGTAAACAGTTGGATGCCAACATTTCCCAAATGCTGGAGAAAAGCTGCATGCTTCCTGCCACAGATGTCGTCTGCGCTAAAGCAGAGGCAGAGTTATGCCTTCGCCTGGCCCTCTGCCTGCGTGAGTGAAAAGTTCAGCAGCAAAAGGACACAACCTGAATCATCCTTTCAGCGCTATCTGGCCCGAGCCCTATGCAGTCAGTGTAGATGAAGGACTCAGAAGGACAAGAGGGCTAAAGGCTCTCTAAGCCCAACCCCGAATTCTCAAACCACCAAGACCTTCTTCCCTTCTAAGCCCCGGCAACAAATAAAGAACAACAGACTGGAATTTCGGCAAGACGGGAAACAGAACTGGGCCCGTTTGTCTGCTGAGACCACTCTGGCACGCCTCTTGTCTAGGGCTGTGTTTTAAAAATAAAACTGCAAGGCTTACCAATCCAAGGTGCCCAAAACATGTAAAAAACAAAAAACGCTATAAACTTACTTAAAGCTTCTTCAATTTTTTTTAAAGCACTCACCATTGAGGTAAAGGTCATCCATGTTGAGTGTGTTTGCCAAGTAATGGTCCAAAGATCTAAAAACTCCTCCACACTGGCTATGGTTGTTCCTCATATAGGACAATTTTGCACAGCATGGGTTTGTGTCTTTGGGGCAGTATGATGTGACTCCCTTTGTTCCATGCAATCCCAGAAATTTGCAGTGATGTGGGGGCCTATTCGCACTTGGCTTTATTCTGGAATATATCCTGGAATAGGGGCCCGCTGCCCACATGCTAGTGTAGGCTACAGCAGGCCCTAAGGGAGGTCTGCCAGAGTCTGCAGGAGCACCCAGAGCACAGGTCCCTATGCTGAGATATATCCTAGAATACAGCCAAGTGTGAATAGGCCTGTGATTTGATCTCCACAGCACCACTGGATTCTGCTAATAGACCCAGGCTGTGATCAGAACAGCAAAAGAAAGCACTGCTGAGGCACTCTGAGGGAGGTTAGGATGCACCAAGAAGCCAGTTTCTTATTCTATTATATTTGATATTCCGGAATAAAGCATGGATATTCCAGAACAACCATGCTTTATTCTGGAATAAAGAAGGATATCCATGCTTTATTCCAGAATATCCACGCTAATACAAATATAGTGGAATAAGTAACTGACGTCTGGATGCAACCTTAGAGAAGATTTTGAGGTGGGATTGTTCACACACCAGCCTGTCCTTCTGCCTCTCCTAAATATCCAGGAATGTGGGGCTTGCAAGGTGAGCAGCTGCCCAGCTCCATGGTCTTGCACTTCTTCTAGCCCTGCCTCCACGGGATCCACGAAACTTCAGCACAGGAACATTGAGGGCATGGTGAAGAGTAAGCCCAGGAAAGTTCCCCATCTCCATGGCAGCATAGATAGATTTTTTTTTCCTGTTCCACCCCAGCATCCTAGCTTACCTAGAACAGGAAGCCTCACCCCTGTCTCTGCTTAAGAGTTGGGCTGCTCCACGTATTACTGTCATTAGCGTGTGGCTGTTTTAGTGAGCCCAATAACCATGCTTTGGAATTTGTGGAAAACCCTTGTTCTTCATCTCCCCCCAAAAAAAAAACATAAAGAAAAGAAAAACAAGGTGAAAGAAATCCCTCCTAAGTCACATGGCTCTAAACTGCAGAACAAAAAAGTGGATTATGCCTTTGAAAGAAGGGAGAAGGCTGGAGTGGAGAGAGGAGACAGATCTTTGAAAGTGATGAGCCCAGTCTGAATGTGATTACACACATGCACACACATACACTTTCTTCTTCTTACAAACAGCACTTAAGAAGGAACTGAAACAATGCCAGACCAAAAAATTAAAGTCAAAGAAGTGTTGCTATTTAAATGTCTGGGAGTGAAGCAGAACAATACGGTATGTGTACAGATAATGGCTGGAGTCTGAAGTTAGAAAAATTGAAACTGGATGTGGGACAAAAGCTGTCTGGACAGCAAGAATAAGTCACCGTTGGAGCAACCCACCAAAGGAAATAGTAAATTCATCATTGCTCATAATCTTGAAACTTAGACTGCATTGCTTTCTGAATGATGTACTCTACTTTAGGCACAAGTTGTTGGACGCAGCTGCATTCACTTGCTTCTCAGAAACACAGATAATTTCTTCCAGGGAAAGACTCCTTGGAGAAAATTCCACCACCTGTTTTGAAAAAGAAGGTCAGGCTAGATGCCTTTGGTGTTCTAAGAGGAAGCAAGGAACTGTAGATGTAAACCAGCTCGCATCCAATATGATTTTATCCTATTTCCACTAGTAGATCGGCACTTAAGACACTGTTTGTAGGTAGGTGCAGAGCATGAGGAGAGATGGGGTGGTTCTGCACTGCGTGGTTAAACTGGTTTAATCACCCAGTTTAAGACCCATTTAAAACACTTACCTTATTCCTTTCCACATTGCAGACTGGATCCAGGACCTTTCAGGCAGCCGCTTCCACATTTTGGCACACAAGATCCGTTTCTAAAACGGGTCTCACCACTGAAAACCGGATTAAATTGAAGACCTCAAAAATGAGGTCTTCAATCCATCCCTTCGCTTGGATCCATGTCCACACATGGCCAGGCGAAGGGATGGATGTCCTGGCAGCCACCATCTTGGGGAGGGTAGAAGCAGGACAGTTTCCTCCTTCCACCCTCCCCCACACACCATTCACCACCGGAAACATGCAGTGACTGGCAGCTGCATGCTGCAGTCCCACGACTCTGGGGGCAGTGTCCACGGCGTGGGAGGCCGGATGCCCTTTTGAATGGGTGCTGCAGCTTCCACGCAGCACCCAGGCAATCCAGCCGCCCGATCTGGTGTCCCCATTCATGTGCGGATGCATGAGGGCCCTTTGGATCCGTCTGAAATAGAGACGGATCCTTGGGAGGCCAGATCCCCGGGAAACGGATTTTGTTAAATCCGTTTTCCGGTGGCAAATGTGGAAACCCCCATGGATTCATACTAGACTAAGCTCCTCTTCAAGCACCTGCAAGCTTTCGCTCCTGTTCTTAGCCCTCATTTCAATAAGGAAGGAGCCTGAGCAACTTCGTCCAGACTGAAGATACAGTACAGTGAGGACATGCAACACCTACAAAGAGCTGGTTCAGTGACTTAGCAGTCAACAGTATTAATGATCCAAGTAGTGCCTGTTTCACATCTTACATGTGCCGCAAAATAATCTTGGTGGCTTCAGGCAAGCAATTTGTCAAGTTCAACTTTAACAACCTGAATGTGAATAAAATGATGCTTTATCTTGACAAGTTAGTAGTAAGTGGCATTCCTGTCTAAATGTGTGGCAGTAAATCTGCTAGGAGGGAGTGGCTGTAGCTCAGTGATAGAGCAAACTGCCTGAAAAAGAAGAGGGTCATTAGCTAGATCCCCAGTCTCCCCCCAGAACAAGGCAATGGCAAACCACTTCTGAACAGAGGTACTCATTGAGATGCCCATACACTCAGCTAGGAGTCAGTCATGACTTGGTGGTACCCAAGAACAAAACCTATCAGATGAAGGCTGCGTCTGAGGACCATATCCATAAAGCAGAGATGCTCTAGGATCCACCAGGTACTGGAGGCCCCTGTTTCTTCTATGGCCTAGAATGTGGATTGTCATCTTTAGCTAGTATCCTTCCAGCTTTAGTACTTCCTGGAACTGCTTTTGCAGGCAGTCCAGAAACTTGCTAGTACATGAAGTGATAGCAGTGATGGTATTCATTCAGTTCCAATCTGATGAACATATTAGACAACTGCTTTCTTGCTGTCATTCCGCAAAACCATTTCGCAGCTTTGAGCACCAAAAGGAAAAGAAATGTCCCTTCCACTATGCATTTACCTTTGCCTGACAGAGACTCATTATCAGTTGCCCCCTTAAAAAGAAATTAAAAAAACAAAACACCATGCTAGTGAGGGCATTTTTAGAAGTTGGTTAGGTTCTCCTTCTTTGCAAAGCTTTCTCTGAACATCCACAAGTGTATGGATTCAGGAATATTTGCGGCTTAAACAAAATAATGGGATTTGCCATTCAGTCAGGTCCACAGCCTGAGGCCACAACACAAGATATTATGCAAGAATGTACTACTAGGGATATGCACAAATATTCATAGGCATGCGAAATTTGATTGAATGTGCCAAATTTCAACAATCGAACTCAAATAAAATGTCCCAAAATTTGAATGTAATCATTCAAATCAAATTTTGAACTTCGGATCTATGCATTCAAATTATCCAGACATTTGTATGTGTACAGGTTCATACACGATGTGTCCTTGAAGATCTGCATCTTTCCCGCATCTGTATGCATTTGTATGGATACATACAGGATGAAAACAGGTTGCATAGGAGATAACTATGGGATGCATACGGGTACAGATGTGTACGGATACGTAGAAGATGTGTACGTGTGCATACCAATGTTGTCAACATTCGTATGTGCAGATTTAAATAAAAAATTTGAACGAATAAATTCAAATTTTGTAAATTCGAATCGAATCTTGTTAAAAGATTCGAATCAAATTGGATTTTTGGGTATCCGATTCAACTTGAATAGAATGTCAAAAAAACATTTGTGCGCATCTTTATGTGCTACAAGAGCATTAGGGCAGCTTCTTCAGGTCAAATGGAATGTAAGTCACATTGGTAGATTAAATTGGCTCAAATCCCAATGGGTTTAACTGCTTTAGGATTTTAGCCAACAGGCAGAAGAAACCCTGTCCTACAAAATGTCAAAGATGTGAAGCTCTGAATTTAGTGCTGTACCTTTTTATGTTACCTCTTCATAAAGGAACTAAAATCAGGGCAGATAAAAGTTTTAAACCATACTAATCTATGTCCAAGTGGAGGAGAGCTCCAACTCCAACCCCACTTGGAGACATTTTTCATTTGAAAGGAAGGGAAAAGCTATCTTTGTTTTAGCAGCGAGCCAAATCCACAAGTGAATGCAGCAAACATTTGCCTGAAGCCAGCCAGCTAACTGCAGCACCAAACCTCCTGCAAAAACTATTGAGTTCAATTAGGTTCCTCTAGGGATGAATACGACTCGTGGAGCTCGATCCATTTATAACCACAGTACATTTAGTTAAGACAGAAAGGCATACTGTGCTTCAAGTCTGAGTGGAATTCCACATTTACAAAGATCTCCTAATGCTAACACAGGTTAAAAGCCAATATCGTACAATCTTCCCTTTCAGATCATGCTATGGTCAATAACATCCTGCAATCACACAGACATGCATAACATACAACCACCACCACCATTACCATCACTCCAGATTTCTGTGGATGTGTCACACTGAAAGTGGAGTGTATCTGTGTGATCGAATGAAGATGGTGCATTATATATCTTACTATTGCTTATGATTTTATAAGTTGTAAGGACATGATCCATCCGGGTACACAGGAAGGAGTCATTATAAATGAGGGTCAATGAAACCACGGCCCTGAAGTAGCTTTGGGCATCATGATCAAAGATCAGGGGCAATGGGAGTTGCAATTCAAACTCCTGGTGGGTCACAGGTTCTTTCCTGTGGTACAGAACATCTTAGAACCCCTTCCCCACCCTCTTTACCATCCACTCTCAGAATAACCGGAAGGCTCCGCTAGTTTCTAGAAGCCTATCTCAAGCCATGGAGAACTGCTATCAAGCAAAGCAGACAATACTGGCAGGGCATTGTTTGTTTTCCTAAAACTTTAGCACTTTAGTTCCCAGAATGCTAGACAACTTACTGTGGACTAATGATGACTTAAAGGAGTTTAGAACTGCACCCACAAGATCTGCATGAACTTACAGGCACCTGAAGGCAAGACATTCAAGCACACTCACTTCTCAGCTGTCCCAGGCTCCAACTAAAGTGATCTACTGGTAAGCCATATTCAACCACTCTGCCCCTTAGATACATAGAGAATGAAGAAGATAACACACTGGGTGAAGATCCTGGCTGAAATCACATGGGCCGCATGCCCAAGCAAGCCGTTTGGCATCAACTGGGTGCCAATTGGGCTCACATGGGAGCGGGTACATGCCATTCCCAGTAACGTGGGCTGGGTGCAGATTCAGCCATCCACATGCAAACCATGCCAAACCCCGGGAGAGGCTTGGTTTTACTCCCATTCTCAGGCAAGCCGCTTGCCTGGGAAAGGGAGCAAACACAAGCCTCTGCTCTGTCAGCCACGATCGTGAACTCCCTGTTCACAATCCCGGCTGACAAGGCAGAGGATTGCTTTTGCTTCTTTTTCCAGGCAAGCCGCTTGCCTGCCTGGAAATGGGAGCAAAACCAAGTCCAGGGCTGTCCCCATGCTCAGGCTCAGCTCGGACCAAATCGTCCAAACCATTTGCAGACTTTTTTTTTCCTGGTACCAAATCTGGTATGGGTTTGGTCCTGGTTTGGGTGATATGGTCCAATAAATTCGGGCCAAATAAGAAATGCATGGGGACAGGCCCTCCCAAACCCAATTTCAGATTGGGACCAAAGGTGCATGGGGACACACCCATGGAGGATCAAAAATGACCAACTTCTGGTGCCATTTCTGGTTTTCTGAGTCTGGATAGGACCCTCACAGCTGCAAGCAGAGATCCACTCCCAGGAGCCATAGTTTGCCAGCCACTTCAGTTATTCCCACTGTGTCTTCCACATTCCTGCCCTGGATTCCTCCCTATTCTGGCTGCAAGTGGATACAGCCCATAGCATGTAATACCATTGTGTTCTGTTGCATTAAAATAGGCAAAGATGTCTATTTCATTTCTGCCTGCTCTAACTAGATCTTAAAGGAGTTTTTTCTAGCCCTGCCCAGATAGATTATTGCCAGGGACTGGAATTATTTCCTGTGAAATTTATACTCTGCTCCAGAACTATGAGGTAGACAACCTATAGCCAACCAGGTGCTCCTGGACTCTAGCCTCCATTCCACAATGACTGGTCATGCCAGCTGGGCTTAATGGGGCTTGGAATTCAACTTCTGAAAGGCAAGATAGCTCCAGCCTAAATCCTGCTTTACGTTCAGAAACTGACCGAATATGGACAACCCACAAGAAAACCAGGAATGACATTAAAATGAACCTTTCTTTTCCATTTTGTTTTGTTTTGTTTTGTTTTCACAGCAACTGATCCAGCGCTTTCACAAAATATTTACACTTCATATACCCTTGATTAATCTTTAATTCTGATGTCAATTTTCTTTCTTTCCTTTTTTGTTGTAGCACATTAAAACACATGCATAGAAAGACTGTTGGCAGCACTAAGTGTTCAGACAACTCTGCAAACTATAGATTTCCATGTGTTGCTTCAGAGTTGATTCTAATCTTCCCCTCGCTCCCTTGCACCCTCCCTCCCTCCACCCATCCCATCACCATTAGCTTTGTCCTCCTGTTCCCTGGATGACAGTGTTTCAGAGGATCCATAAATATTTTTTTTTAAATCTTGCTTTGCCTTAAATTCCCCCTGCAGAATTCAAGAAATCATAATCAGGACCGATAAGCAACATTCATGGAGATGTTACAAATGACCAATCATCTCCTTGGACACAAATCAGAAAACTCTCTTTTATTTATTGCTCAGATAATAAGCATGACAACGTCTCAGAAGATAACTTGTCTTCCTGCCTAGCCCCATCAAGTGAAATCTACAAAAGAGACATTCCTGCTCATATATTTCCTAGCTGGAACCACTAACACTACTTAGTAGCCACAGTAACAATGATACTAGAAGTAGTAGTTACAAACACAGATAGGTGTCAACACTTTGGAAATCTGCAGATCTTTCTTCCATTTATAGAACTTCTTGCAGTTTTTGTAAGAAGATGCTGTACCCCATCCCAAACGTTTGGCATGCTTCCTTGAAAAGAAACATCTTTTTGCTCTTCTGTTATTAGATGATACTTAATCACTGGCAGGATCACTTTGCAGGTTTACTTCCATGCCCTGTTGCCGTTTTATCATTCATAGTTTCTGTAGCTATTTCAGGTTGTAGTTATAACCATCTTGATGAAAACTCTTTCAGACTGGAGAGGGAGAGAAAGAGATTAATTGTCTGCGGCCAATGACTAACAGATTCAGGTGTTGCAGTACCCCAGTAGCAGTACAGCATAGATGAATAGCTGAGTTCCTGAATACACACATCAACTCTTTGGATTGTGCAAACAAAAAACAAAGAAAAAGTGGATATTTCCAGGTAATAGATTTCTCAAATGTCAGGATGACTCAAGGGAGTGAAGTTCTCTCACATGTACATGCTGGAGGCAATACCAGTTGCTTGAAAATTACTCCAAGCAACCCAGAGATAACTGATGGGCAGCACTCCACCATACACCCATAACACACGTATACACACTTTCTTTCTTTTCCCCTACATTGTAATCAATGGAAAGCTAGTCTGCACAACTCCTACTCTGTTTTCAGTGCAGCTGATTCTGTGACATTATAGTGTTCTACTTGCCATTTGCTCCACATGGAATTATTGCTAAGGTCTCCTCCTTTGAGTTACCCTATTTTCTTCCTCACTACTATGAATGGGTTTTTTTTTTTGCATTTGATTTGTATCAAAACAAATGTAAGAAAACTCATATTTTTTTTCAAATAGATCCCCTTTGAATGGTATAGGATTCTATTCAATATGAATGAATTCATACAAATTTGTACGAATATCTGATATGAACGCATACATATCTCATATGTATCCATGCATATGTGATATGTATTGGATACATATCCCGTAGCATATCCGCTCTGAAAGCGTCAAATCTGCCCTGAATCCACTTTGAATCTGCTTTCAATCCATGTCGAATGCACTCTGGATCTGTTGCACGTGTGACTAGCACAGCCGCTTTCCCACCTCCCCATTTCATGAATGTTCTGAAGCATTTGTATGAATGTTCCAAAACATTCATACGAATACGAATACGAATGTCAATGTATGAATGTCATAACATTCTACTCATATGAATATGAAATGTAACAAATATCTGTGCACATCCCTACTGTGTAGGCCACAAAACATTTACTTTTCTCTGCTTTTATGTAAACCTCTTTGAGATTTTATCTGTGAAGTGATGCGGAAATATTACGCATTCTGTATCTGTGGTGATCAAAGGAGGTTAACCTCCACCATCCTCAGATGCTGCTCTTACCCACTGCACAGGGTGTGGAACAGGCTACCTCCCCGATCCCAAGCACAAGATGGTGTACCATCAGATGCTTGTGTTTTCCCATCCCTTACTGGAGTGACCCTGGCTGCTGGAAACAAGACAACCTACCCACCACAGTGCCTCTGTGATGACCCAGAGAATACCCAGGGGCACCTCATCCCATGGCCTACTGAACAGATCAAACAATGCCATCCTCACTAAGGCCAGCAGATGCCTGCCTGGACTAGCAAGGATAGGTCTAGTCTGGAATGTTCCAGAAACTACTGCCTCCTGTCCAATACTCAAATGAAGTGAAACTAACAAACTTTATTTAAAAAGGAGGAAATCCAGAATGGATACAAAGCATTGTGGTTAGTCTTCAGAGTGCTAGATTAAGCCTTCATTTGCATAGCTAAAAAAAAAAGGCATAAGAAATATGAGAACCACATGCTGCAATACCAGTTAGGCTTATGGCCCTCTCAAAGGGTGGAAAGTGTCCATGGAAATTGACTGTTTGCAGTCTGGGGGGAAAAGTGACTCCTCTTTTGCTCCTGCTGTGGCTTTCTGAAGGAGCGGCAGCGGCAGGAACTTACCTGTCCCGTTTTCCAAGAGGCCATATTATGGTTCACCTCCTCGGCCATTTCCTATGAACCTTTTAATGGAGACAGGTAGAAGCAGTGAGCTCAGGGAACCTTTGTTTCCCAACTTCAGAGTCTGCAAAGCCCAGGAGGGGCAAGATATGTGGACAGGCATACCTTGGAGGTACACACCCCTGCCTGATTTTATTGCTCTGGTGAACTAGGTAGGGACTTCTTTTCATGTTGGTCTGGCTTGCTCCTTGTGAATGAATGATGATGGTTGTGCTTAAAATGTTTATGGAGGGGGATTAGCAAACTGGCCGTAAACCATCCCTAAGCTGACCTAGGCTGTGGTTACATTTAAGGTTTAATTCAGCTTCAGACTGCTTCAGTCCACTTTCAGAGTGAGAGGATACATCAGCAAAGGGGTGAGCTGTTTCATTCCAGTGTTAAATAACTCAGAAAATTTACCTTTGGAACAGATAACATAGATAGTTAGTTACTAGTCACTTTGCTGATGTGGGGGCAATTCGCACTTCAGCTTGTAGTTGATAATTGGGCAACATCTGGGCAAGTGCATAGGAGTGCTCTCTGCCTACCCAGAAGTTGCCTAATTATCAATTAGCTGTGACCCTTACCCCAATTTACCTGCAAGTGTCCAGACAGTGACTATCTGGACAGGGAGGTCAACATAGTTGCCGTGCAAGCACACTGATAGCCTTGCTGGCCTCCACGACTACACAAAGTGTCAGCATCGTCATGGCGACCATGCCAATGCACATACAGTCAGAGAGGGCACCACATACAAGATGGTTGTGCCCTGAAGAGGACCAGCCTCTGGATCAATGATGGGTCATGTGCTGTTAGTGACTAGTGCTCCCAAGTGTGAGAGCTAGTCAACGTTAGGTGATTATGCTAAATGCCTGTGTTCAGTGTCAAATAACTCAGATAGTTCACCTTTGGGATAGATAATGTGTAAAGATAATTACTGGTCACTTTGCTGATGTGTTCTCTTGCTCTGGAGGCAGACTGAAGTTGGATTAGGTGTGACTACAGCCTAAGTTGCTGTGGGGGAGAAGAAGAGAGAATTATAAATAACACCTGCAAGTCTGCACCCACTTTCCTTGGATTAAGTGCAATTGAACTCAAGGAAGTCTAGTTCTAAGAGGAATCATATTGAGTTTACCTCAAGACTGTGGTTTGTGCGTCTGAACCTTTCTGAGAGTAAGTTCTGAGTCACCACACTTCTGAGCAATCACCACAGGACTGTTCCAAATTGCATCATATCTGGAACGGGTCAGAGAGCAACCCTGAGACAAGAACTGTGGTAGTTTGGGTTGAAGAATGGCAGAGTGGTCAAGGTGTGTGTGCGTGTGCGTGTGCGTGTGCATGTGTGTGTGCGTGCGTGCGTGCGTGCGTGCGCGTGCAAATGAGGCTAAAAAAGCTTTGGAATTCCCTCCCCATAGATGCCAGGTTGGCCCCATCTCTGCCTGCCTTCTGTAGGCAGGTAAAGACATTTTTATTTTGGAAGGCCTTTTTAAACGAAAAGTCCATTTTTAGCTGCTTTCTGTTTCTATTTTTATATTCATTGTTTTTAATATTTTTTAAGTTGACAGTGTTTTGTACTTGTGTATATGTATGGATAGTTTTTAAACTTTGTATACTATTGTATTGCTGGCTAGCTCTGTACACCACCTTGAGTCCCTTTTTGGGGAGAAAGAGAGAAAGAGAGAAAGAAAGAAAGAAAGAGACAGACAGACAGACAGACAGACAGACAGACAGACAGACAGACAGACAGACAGACAGACAGACAGACAGACAGACAGACAGACAGACAGATAGATAGATAGATAGATGATAAAGACAGAAAGAAAGACATTTAATTAAGGAATGGTCTCTAAGTCAATGGATGATTACTCAAAATTAAATCTCACTTAAGATGACAACCCTGAACACAATATCTTCCCAATCCACAGTACAGCAAGGAATTTAACAATGCCTTCCTCCATGTGCCCCCTTGGAAGACAGCTTTATACTGAGATCTGTGGATGCATCCTTGCAAAGTTAAAAAAAAAGGAGGGTCAAAAGCAACTTAGAGGTGGTAGCATCTACATGCTGGTGCCCTAGCCTGAAAATACTTTTCTCTTTAACGTGGAATAGAATGGTGGAGTTGGTCCTCAGGTTTAAGAGACAGGCAGGATTTTCCACTTACAAGGAACTGAGAGCAGGTGAAGGTTTTGCCTTTGGGTGGTTTTCCACTGTCACTAAAAGTACCCATTAAGTACCCATTAATGGGTACAAAAATGCCATTTAATACCCATTTATGGGTACTTAATGGGCATTTTTAGTGACAGTGGAAAAACACACTTTGTCTTCTGCTTGAGAAGCCCAGAAGCAATAGGTGGGCCACTGCGTGAAACATGATGCTGGAGCAGATGGGCTGTGGCCTGGTCCAGCACGGCTCCTCTTATGTTCTTAATGCAGCTGCTCCCACATATGTGGCTTCCACCTGGCCACGTTTCCACAATGTTACTATAGCCATCAGTATGGAATCTAACAGCAAAATATTCAATTAGGAGCATCCATCTGGTGGTCTAGTTTTCAACTAGAGCCTGTCAGAGAAAAAGACCTTTCAGTGTATAATTTCTTTCTTAGGGAGGCATTCCACGCACCCACTTTGTCTTGTTAAGCATTAAGTAGAAATCTTCCTGCTTACCTTTTGCAAATGATGTTTTTATTATTGACTCTGGTTTGTTATTTTTAAATACGTGTATGTTGCTAGTTAATAAACATTTAATATGCTTGTAAATACCATGAGAACACTGCTAGAAGTAGTATGTAGATTTAAAAATAAAACCTAAGCACCTGGTTCTTTTCCCTACCAGCAAGAGCCTCCCTTCTTGTGGTTTGAAAAGACCCACTGAGGCTGCATTCCTATACAAGTTTGAATTGAATCCATTTTTGGGATCGGGAGATCCCATTTATTTTTTGTATTCCTGGACTTTGAGGACTATCCTGCAAAAATCTGCAGAAAAAAAGGCCTCACAAAAACTGTTCTCGGTCCCTTTTTGGAGCTCAGCCTGCATTATTTTTTCACCTTTAGTAATGCCACTGGACTATTTGGGGTGGAGATCTATCCTTCTGACACCTGCCTGCCAAATGTGGGTAGGATTTCACAGCTGCCAAGGTCTCCCCCCTCCCCTTGCCATGCCCACTCTCAGCACTCTACAATTAGGAAAGTTATGGCCACAGGAAAACTGTATTCCAGAATAGGGATTTACTGTCCACATTCTGGTTCAAGTTATGGGAGGGCCAACCTGGGGTCTGTTGTAGTCTGCACTGGATGGGATAACAATGGAATTATGTTATGCTAATGGAGAAGGGAAATCCATAGACCCAGCAGTTCATGAAAAGGAAGCTAGTCACCCACCTTTTACACTATTACACTTGTGTGGGCCACTCCATAGTTTCTCCCCTCCTCTCCCCTTTTCAGAAATCACGTGCTTCCCCAGATTCAAGATCCCAGAAATCAGATCGTATGGACCCCAAACTCACACCCCAGTGGATCTGAGGGGATGAAGAGCCTGGTCAGTCTATAATAAACCATCGACAACAAAATATGCAGACTGTGTGATAGTTGTCGTTGTACTAAATATACTTTTCAAACTTAAGGCTATTAACTGATTCCGTTCCCAGAAAACAATTTCTTATAACAGCAGCCTAAGGTCACAGCAGAAAGCAAAGGCATTGTTAAGACACGTTTAACAAGGACTGTGAAAAGGTTACCAACAACATTTGCCTGTAAATATACCAATTTATTTTAATACTTAAAAAACACACACGCGCGCGCACACAAATAAATCCAGTGATAAATGTTTGTTATCAAGAATCAGCATAAAGTGCCAAATAGCAATTGTTTTAACCAAAAACATATTGGAATGTCTTTTTCTTCTTCTCCTTTTAATATACTGGTTAGGGGTGACGGGAAGGGAATTCTGCATAAAATTCTCAGGTTGAGATGGGTCAATCCACACAATTCCATTCACTCGTTAGACATATGCTAAAAGTACCACAAAGGACACAATGGCCAGCTGGGTTTATTGTTATCATACTTTCCTCCTTCTTTCCCCTTTTGGATGCTTTAAAACAAAAAGGACAGGAAAACCCACAAAGAACAGGCTGCCTCCCAAAGCACTAGATCCTAAACAACCTAGATCCCCAGCCAGGATGTTTGTCAGTGAATGATGCTGGAAGACCCTCTACGTCAAGAGTTAGATGTTAAAATCTGTCAAAGGCAGAACAGTCCTCCTTTGCCACTTCGGAAGCTTTCTTTCCATCTCAGCATTGCCTTAAAAATGAAGCCAGTTTCTATTAGGATGGTCTAGATCTTCCTTCTTCTTCTTCTTCTTCTTCTTCTTTAGAAGTCTTATGAAGTCTAAGCGTTCAAAGCAATCACACCAAGCACACAACAAAGATAAACAAAACGAGAAAAGTAAAACTTCAGGAAGCTGTTTTTGTTGGTGGAGGTGGTGTTATTTTGCATCTTTACAATGAGGATTCCTCTCCAATCCTTGAGCACCACCTTTTGACGTAAAGTTTAGCAAAGTCATGCAAGATTTACACTCTGTTCTGTACAACTCAGAAGGACCTGGGTTTTGGAAAGGCTGGCTGCATTTGTGTGCAGTGAAGTCTGTGTTCTTTTTTCTTAACAACAACAACAAAAACCCTTAAATTAACAGCATTCAGTGCTCAGTATTGTCTCTGTCAAGAACTGGGTCTCTAAGTCAGCAGGGGAAATGAAGTTCATGGGGGCTAAAAGCTTTAGCACTTCATTTTGGAAGGTTTAAGTTCTTTCACTTGTGTGTGCAGGGTCTTGTGAACGGCTAGAGTCCTGGATTGGCAAAATCCCTTTCCACATTCTTGACACTTAAAGGGCTTCTCTTTAGAGTGGATATATCTGAGGAGAGAAAATAAGAGTTTTTAAGAAAAACACCAGAAGTACACATTCAGTTAGCCTCAAAAAGTATCCCTGCCTCATCATGTTGGAGCCTAAAAAACTGAAGGGGGTGGGAGAATCATTTCTAAAGATCAGTAGTGGTACACTGAAGAAGAATATGCTTGCTGTGGACTGAAACTGCATTCACACCTAAGTTTTAATCCAACTTCAGTCCACTTTCAGAGTGAGAGAATACATCAACGAAGTGACAAGCTGTTTTCTTTCAGTCTTAGCTCAGAAAGTTCACCTTTGGGATAGATAATGTGGAAAGAAAATTACTGGTCAATTTGCTAATATGTCCTCTCACTCTGAAGGTGGACTGAAGCTGGTTTAAGCCTTAGGTGTGACCACTGCCTAAGTTCGATAATGCCAAATTAAAGCTTAGGTATGAATGTCCTGGCATAGATATAGAGCTCCAGCATATACAAGTTGCATCCTTCACATCAATGCCAACTTGTTATATATATGCAAAAGGAATTATCTTTGGAATATAGGTGCAATCATTCCCATGTGATCCCGAGACTGAACTGATTGCATTCAATCTTAAGCACAGTTGAAAACATTTTAAGTCCTAATATAAGTTCAACAGTTTGAGGATAGAAATCTTACATTTAAATTATTATGCACTATATGAAGTATTCTCCTGCTCCAGATGCTCTAAAATGCTGATTTCTCATTGATCTTTAATCCTACACTCATATCTTTCTGTGACAGCTTCAAGGATGCCACAGTGAACAAAACTTACAAAAATCAGCTTATCACCGTAAATGATTTAGACTTTGGGTAATGGGGAAGCAGGATTGTTAAAGACCATCTGGGAATATCGGGTTTGATTTTGCCCTCCCTCATGAAGCCAGCTGGGTGACCTTGGGCTAGTCACAGCTCTCTTCTGAGCTCTCACAGCCCCACCCACCTCACAGGGTGTTCTGTTATGGGGAGAAGAATAGAAAGCTTTGTCAGCCTCTTTGAGTCCCCTTAAATGGGTGAGAAAAGCGGGGCAGAAAAACCAACTCTTCTTCCTCTAAATGGCATTTGCTATTTTCAGAATATTTTCTTACAAGCTAGCTCTGCTCAGTTTTCCAGACCTGGGTGCATCCCAAGGTCAAGCACCTAATGAGCTTGAAAGTTAACTATTAAAATTAACAAAGGGTGAATGTATGGCTCTAGGGTACAGTACTACTACAGTACAACAATAAAGGACAATTTTTAAAAAAATGTAATGCAGATCTATCCCAAGGCTAATTTTCGCTTGAGACCCAGCAAATTTTCTATTTTGAAAATAAATAAATAAATGTCATAAGGGCTTAACTGGAGTCAGTCCCTACTACAGACAGTGGAGCTTCTCTCAAGTGAATGTAAGTCGAATTAAACATACATGGAGAAAAACTTCATTCTAGCTTGTGGCTCTTGGGTTCAAATTTCATGTTTTCATTCTTTTAACTAGCATCAGAGGAACTGTGGAAGCTGTGGCGGTTTCTCTCTTCATGTAAAACCTCACTCCACATTTACTAGCGCAGTGTTGCTGAGGAAATGGGGTTCCACTTTCCTTGCCCAGTTAAATCATTCTGCCCCACAAGTGCTAGTGGTGGCCCCACAGGAGAAAACACACGAGGTAAAATGCACAGGGCCCTAAAATGGTGAAGTTACTGACTCACTTGACTAAATGTATTGTCGAAACATCTGTGGCAGGGAAGTATACAGGTTAAATAACTAATCTTCAGTCTTATCAGATCAATTATGGGATTGTTGTTACTTTTGAAGCTCCCGTTGAATCTCACAGGATTTTCACGCTTAGGGAAACTGCTAGTAATAAAGAAAGAAGTGGTAGCAGTTGATGGGGAAAGTTAAACAATGAAACAGAAATGAGTGGATGGCATCCTTTATTTGTGTCATAGGACTTCTGGTGTTATTTTTCACACCCATACCTCAAAGAGTTCAAGTCAATGAATCTTAATTGTGCCCCTTTCCTTTTTCTCCTCACAGCAATCCAGAGAGGTGGACCAGGTTGAGATGCCCTGGCCAAAAGTGAGTTTTCACAGTTCACTGGGGATTTGAACTCAGGTTCCCAAGCTTTAACCACTACATTACACTGGTGCACTTAGGATTCAAAGTAAACCTGCCATGACTTCTTCCAAAGAGCTGTGAAGTATACAAATCCGTTGGGTTTTGATTAAGGCTTCCTACTTTGATCCTGCTCACCAATGTTTTCTAGGGGCCTTTTTCCACTAGGGCTTAGAACCCTTCTAAGAACCACTTAAGAACCCAATTAGTACCTGATTGATACCAGTCAGGAAGACCCTGTCCCCACCTGGACAGCTTTGAAGGCCCCATCTGCAAGGCCCTGTCCTGGATTTAATGGGTCCTTTAGGCCCTTAAGTCTGGATTCATGTGGACCTGATTAAAGGTGTCCACAATGGGGTCTTCAGGCATGTTCAAGATCCAGATCTCTAGGAGGGTCCCATCTCAAAGATCTGGATCTTGAAGATCCAGATCTTTGACTGTGCGTGGGAAAAGGGGGCTAGACTTAAAGCAGTTTGAGGATCTTTCTGCACCAGCTTTTAGATCCAGATCCAAGATCCTCTGACCTGGATCAAGGAGACCCCATCCCCTGTAAGGCCATTTCAATCTGCAAAAGATGGAGCCAGATCAAGATCAAGATCAGTTGTAGACCTGATATATACTGGATGACCAAGGGCTGTATTCTGGATCACACAGGTATGCAGATGGAATGCCACCATGATCTGGAAATACCTGGCGCTGCCAAAACTTACCCCTGCACACAGATACACCAAGGCTAGGACGTTTCACTCTTGCTCTTGGGGGTTGGGGAAGGTGGCTGCAAAGCTTGCATAAGCTTTGCAACCTCAGGGAGGCATGAACCAGATTACCACCATCAGGGCAAACGCTGTTCTGGCCCTCACTTCACCACGATGCAGATCAGTAGACCATAGATAATATTTGTGTCCACACATGCATTTGTTAAAACTTATTTTTACTCATCCAAACCATACTCCCACCACTTTTGCCTTATACACCAGTCTGAACCACAGTGGTCTGAAATGATTTTTTGTGTACGACAACTTTTATTCTGTAGGTAGGAGTGCGGGAGGAGTAGATGGGAAATGTCCCATACTGTATAAAGGGGTAGGGGTTTGCATGAGTACAATTTTCAGGATTCAGTTAGATCTGAATCAACTTTCCGAAGATTTGAATTGATTCAAGTGTTTAAAATTCAAACGTATTCACATTCGATTCAAACTGAATTCATTCAAATCTACTTGTATGACTATTGGATTATTATTTGAAGGTACAAATGTTGACAACATTCAAATGTGTCCATATGCATCCGTACAGATCCATACGCACCCTGTTTTTATCCCGTATGCATCCTGCTTTCGTCCCGTATGTACGTGTACGGATACGAATAAGATGCGTATGGATATGTATCTAATGCACACATATCTGTACACATACAAATGTCTGAATAATTCGTACAAATAATTCAAAAATTCATTTGAATGTTAAATTCAAATGTAGAGGCATTTGATTCAAATTCAAACGTTCAAATTCAATTGAATTTCAAATATTCGTGCATGTCCCTATAAAGGAGACTTGTGTACTTTCTCCTACTGAAAAGCCCACAGAAAAGGCAGGTCTGCACTTCACAGCCTAGAACGGTATAATAATACCATGCTGGGTTGGTAAAGAGCCAATGCAGCAACAACCATTAGCACCGTGAGTACTGCAAAAGCTCCACACTGGGCCAGCAATATTCAAAGTTCAAGTGGTCAGGCCATCCTGGAGCCTTTCTGCACTTAGCTAATCAGGCTGGCATGAACTAAGCCTGGTAAACATCTGGTAAAGGTGGACCATTCACATTTGTCATGAGGAAAGCTTCTCCGAAGTATCCATTATTGGCCAGAAGTGCAAATGGTCTTTCCATGTACCAGTCCATGCTGCTACCTCCGAAGCCAGAAGTTCGACCCACTTCTGTGATTGGCTGCTGTTGCAGAGGAGCTTATTCAAGCAGGGGCGTATTGAGGCCAATCAGATCAAGACCTGTGATCGAACACCCCTCTCACGACTCTGTGACTGGACGCCACTCCTGGAGATTGGTGGTCCGGTCACAGCAGAGGTAAGCAATCGATCACAGCCACCACTGCCACCACACCTGCATGGACGCTGCCTCCCCTGCCCACCAACCACAGGGAACTGGAAGAAGAGTGAATGGCCACACCTCTAGACGCTTCAGGTAAGCTTTAGTTAATGCTGGTAAAGGTGTGGAGCACAATTTTTCATGCTTCACACCTAATCAACAATTAGTGAACTTCTGGGAAGGCAGAATACGCTTGGAGGCTGTAACAACCCACTCCACATGCAGATACTTTTTACCAGACCTTCACAAACTGTTGACTACCAGCCTAAGTGTGAATAGCCCTCCGGATCTATAGGTCCCCTGACAAATTTTCATCTCAGGCCTTTTAAAATGTTGTCTCAGCAGTGCACCCCTTTGATTACATATCTTCCTGTTCTGTCCCCCCAGCAACCCTGCTCCCACGCAAATCTACAGAACACTGCCTTAGTAATCCAGGCCTGAATCTAGCTTTGACTGCATCTACACACAGTCAAAAGAGGTGGCTCAAATGTGGCTTAGAGGTAGCAACATTCGCCCATACATTAGGGTTCCCCATCCCATCTCTAATTCAGGTTTCTGGCGTTTAAAACAGATTAAAAGTGGGTGTGGATGCAACCTGTCTTCTAAGCCTTCAGAACTCAGATCTTTCAGTGGAAATACCCATAGTTTAGTTCTATATTAAGTGGCAATGCAACTCTGGAAATAAAAACAATTCCAGATATGAAACAGAGACTTGTATGTTAAACAGACAAAAGCCGCAGTTCATGATGCAATTGCACCAGCAAATCTATGCAAAATCTATGCAAAATTCTCTCTCTTTCTCTACCTTTCCCCCATGAATCTGCCTCTGCCTGGAACTGAGGCTATATCCTTGTAAATAATTTATATGATACTTTCTTCCAGGTTTCAAGTTTTGCCTAGAAAAGCCTTAGAATGCAATAAATGGGGGGGGGGTGCCACTTACAAGTAGGGCTGTGAACATAAAAACTCTTTTTTTTCCCAATACAGTCTGTGCATTTGAGACAAAGAAAACATTACAATATGAATACATGTTCTTCTGACACCAACAGAGCATAAATCCCAGCCTTCATCTACCCTTATTTATCTATTTACTTGTCTATTTATATCTATGTACCTATTTATTTAAATTTTTATCCCACCCTATATCCAAGGGTCTTTACTATAATGGTCAATGGTCAAGAAGATAGAAAATTGGAACAGTTGAAGAGTTCCCCTGGTAGCTCCCATGCCACAGTATTTGGCAGGCGCTGCCAAGTCAGATCCCAAGTGTTTGAGGTGAGGGACAGCAGAATGTGCTAATGGCTGCCTGCATTACCACAAACCCTTTTTGGCTTCCCTTCAGATCAGATCCCTGGTTCAAAGTTGCAGGATGAGGAAAAATTCATTGGGCACCTAGAAAGAGCCCCTCTCAGTGAACTACTTGCAGAGCCAATCAAAATGGTACCAGGTGGAATATTCCAGTTGCCACCACCTGTTTGCAGCGGCAGCAGCTGGTGTGAGACCCAGACTGGGGATGCATGGGTCACCACTTTACAGTGGCCTCCTATGGTTGTGCTCCCCAGCTCAGTTTCTGCTCCATGGAACACTCTAGGCAAGACATCTTCTAGCGAGCAGACTAGTGTGTCAAGCCAGTGCTCCCCAGCCCCAACTGATTGTGTGGAATCTGTCATAGGTTCCCTGTTCCTGCACTAAAAGGATCTCAAGTAGCCTGGGAAAGCAAGGAATCAATCTCAACGCAAGTACAAAAGGCATTTATGGGGAGGGAGAACGACTGCTTGATTTTGCAGGGAACACCTCCCTGCTATCCACTTCTATATGTTTACATGATGTAAGCAACCAACTGGTTCAAGAGGTTAGCTAGTTAAGAACATAAGAGGAGCCCTGCTGGATTGGCCATAGCCCATCTAATCCAGCACCCTGTCTCACACAGTTGCCCACCACTGTTGCATATGGTCATCTCAAGCAGAAGATGAGGACAAAACCTTCACCTGGTTTCAAATACCTGCAAGTGACCGTGAGGGGCATCCTGCCTGGCTCTTCAATCTGGAGGAACACCTAGGCATCCATTCTAGTAGCCACTGATACACCTGTCATCCATAAATTTGCCTAGATTTTTCTTAAAGCGATCCAGGCTGGTTGTTGTCACCACCCCTTCTGGCAGCAAAATCCACAGACTGATGACTCTCTGGGTAAAAGCAACAGCAACAACCAGTGAGTTCCCAGCTCACTAGTCTGATAATAGTGCTGCTTCTCCCCATCCCCAAGGCCTCATTGATTTTGACAGGGGCAGCAATATGTTAAAATGAAATGAAATAAAACAGATGTAGAGCTCTGTTCCTCCTCAATTAATATGTACACCACCCCTCCACCGTTATCAGATTGATAACTTAATAAGCACAGAGTAATTCAGTATTGCCCGTCCTTAGCTGACTGACATGTCATCTTGTATACACATGATGTTACTGCCATAATGCAGGAATAGGCAAACTTTGGAGGATTCACAAACCTCTTGCTGTTTACACCCTTTTTCTTGCTGCTCTCAAACTACTGGTGGAGACAGCCTAGACTGCAAAGATTGTTCTGAACCTAAAACCTGCGATGAACTGTCTTGTAACAAGTTCCTAAAGGACTGTGACACAAAAGAGGCCCTTTTCTGTGGTGGCAGATTCTGGAATAGCCTCCCTCTGGAGATCTGCCAGGTGCCCACACTGTATGTGTTTTCAGCACTTGGTTAAAATGTACCCGTGCACCCAGGCCTTTGGTGTTTACTTCCCTCTGGGTGTAGCCCTGCTGCGGAAGATTATATTTTAAAGGTATGTGAATAATATTCGTATGTGTTATTAGTACTGTTATAACAACTTTCTGGGACCTCTTGGCAAAGGGCGGGATATAAATGCTTTAATAAATAAAACAAACAACAGTGGGGAATTAATGATAAACATAGTCTTCAGTCTAACAGAAGAAAAGGAGGAGGAGGAGGAGAGTTGGCTTTTCTACCCTGCTTTTCTCACCCATTTAAGGGGACCCAAAGTGGTTGACAAAGCTTTCTGTTCTTCTCCCCACACCAGACATCCTGTGAGGTAGATGGGGCTGTGGGAGCTCCACTTCATGGAGGAGTGCAGAATCAAACCCGGTGATTTCCGAATATGAGTCTGGCTCCTTAACCACTAGACCAAACTGGTCCTAGGACCTCTCAGACTTTTCATCATGACTCTGGAAACTCTACCACAATCTACAATATTCAGCCATTTTCTTTTCTGGCATGAAAAGCCACAAACAACAGCCTGGCATGTTTACCAAAATTAAACCAACTGAACTTAGCAACGAAATCTCTTTTCATATCTTTTCATCACTCTCTCTATCCTGACAGCAGCCATCTTTCTACACTTGGGATGTGGTACATAAAGTGAAATGTTTTTCAGTGTGGAGAACATGAGAAAGAAAGAATTGAGGAACTGATGCTCGTTTGCAAAAAGGACAAAGTCGTCAAGAAAAAAAAACTGGCCTTCAGGCTCATTTGTTTTGAACATTGGTGAGATAACAGAATCAGAAAGTAAGGATTTTCACAAAGATCATTTGAGTTGGTGGTGACAGTAACCAGCCTAGACAGCTTTAAGAAAGGGTTAAACAAATCATAGAGGACAGGTGTATTAGTGGATACTAGAATAAATGCCTAGATACTTACTGCCTCCAGGCCAGAGAGACACACAGGATGCCTCTAAAGGCTATTTGCAAGGAGTTGTTTTCTACTTGAGATGCCCAGAAGCAATTCCTATATGAAACAGGATGCTGGACTAGATGGTCTGTGGCCTGATCCATCCAGGCTCCTCTTAGGTTCATAATTAGCTAACCCCTAGAACCTGTCTGCTGCTTTCAACTATTTTTACCCTGAATTAAGAATAATATGTAAATTTAAGTCAACCGTTAATCAACCCAAAGGAGTGCTTATGAAATGGCACTATAGCATTTATCTGTGATAATAATGAACTTGAATGCAATTGGTTTTTTAATCAGCTGTGATTCCATTCCAGAAGTTCATTAAGGATTTTGGCATACCTGTGATCCCTCAAGTGATCTTGCCGTCTGAAGGCCTTGTGGCAAATATCACACGTGTATGGCCTTTCATCTGTGTGGGTTCTTTCATGAATCAAAAGGTTGTAAGACTTGGTGAAGTGTCTCCCACAAAATTTGCACACAAATTCCTTCTTAGTTTTGGAAGGTAACCTCCCACGGGTAGGTTTCTTCTCAGATGCAAGTTTGGTGACCTCAAGCAGTGAGCCCAGACCTGAGGGGGAGCCTTGGCCATCGATCTGTCCCAGTTTCGAATGGTCCTCTTGGGTTGCCGCCACAGCGAGATTTGCAAAATCAAATCTGGGCTTAGCTTTCAGCGGTATGTTTGTAGCTTCATGTTTGGGATGGATGACGTGAGGGAACAAAGGGAAAGCAGGCAACTGAAATCTGGCGTCGACCAGGCTGGTTACCCCAGGCACTTTGGAGAAGGAAGAACGGGGTAAATGCATGGCTGGATAGCCCAGTGTCCATTGGTGAAGATGAACCGCGTGGAGCGCACTGAAGCCATAGAGATTGGGCAGGTGTTCTGAAGGAACTGCAGGAAGACCATTGAAGGCTTGCAGGAAGGAATAGTTGGTGAGTTGCAGGGAGGGGTGAATGGGCACTGGAGCAGGCAAAGTCTTACTACCCATGGCAACAGAGGATCCTGGAAGAGAAGGCAAGTGCTGGAAGGAAAAGAAAAAGAGAGAAAAACAATAGGGAAATGTATTTGATTAATAGGTTAAGTCAATCAGCCAGGAGATAAGAGATGGATCAGATCAAGACATTGTACATTTGAACTGCATCCAGATGTTGCTTACTTATTCCACTATATTTGGATATTCCAAAATAAAGCATGTCTATCAGGGGTGTGCACAAATGCAATTTTCAAACTTGATTTGAGTTGAATAGAATATTTGAATATCCAAATTTGTACAAATAAAGAAAAAATGAATGTCAGGACACTTGAACCAATACAAATCCATTCGTATCTATTTGGATGAATATTCAATATGTATTTGATGATACAAATCTTGCACACATCTGTATGTTTTCATCCCGTATGTATCCATAAGGATATGTACAGATACAAATAAGATGTGTACGGATACGTATGCGATGCATATGTATCTAAACACATATGAATGTCCGAATTATTCATAGGAATAGTTTGAATTTGATTGAATTTGATCAAGTTTGTCCAAATTAGATCAAATAACAAATATCTTGAATTTTCGTGCACATCCCTAAAGGCTACTCCAGAATGTGGTTCGTACCTCTAAATAAGAGAATGCAAAGACTAAGTATTTAAGGATAACTCTGAATAGTACAAAGATGCTGTAGGTGATCTAGGATGCTGCTTAGGGCCTGGCAAGTCTAAAGGCACAACAAGCGAGTATTTAAAGTTTTAATGTTCTACTTTATTAAAAGTTTAGTATTAGAAAACTTCTTCCGTGAAGATTCTCCAGAAGCCTCCCATCTGAGGTCTGCCCTTAAAACACCCCTCTTCACCCAGGCTTTTGAGGTTTAGCTTCTTCTGGGTGCTGTCCTGATAGGGAGGACAGATATTTGGGTGGGTGGGAGGGTGAGAAGGAGGGTGGATGAGTTATATTTTAAATATGTTTTGATGTTTCATGTGTATTTTATTTTTCACTATTGTGACCTGCTCTGAGACTGTTCAGTAAAGTTCCTGATCTTAGCTGAGAGTGTTTACCCATAAGATTATGGTGTTGTAGACAAGTCAAACAACTGCTCTTTCCATACTGCTAATAGGAACATGTTTCCTTACCCAACCAGAGCACCTAGGAGTTGACTTTATTTGTCAAGATCACCATTGGCTGGTAACTCTTGGAGTGACTTGCAACAGGTCGGTAAAGTTTTCCTAAGACTGCATTCACATGTAGCAAAAAAGAAAGCAGCTCAAAAGCACCTCAAAGACATTGGCGAGTGGCTTCCATGTTCTCATCCCATCTCTGATCCTCCTTTTTCAGCCTAGAATGCTCTTGTGAGAGGATGGGGCATATATGCACATGTGGGATCCCACATATGAACCACCCTCTAGGCCACCTCACAGGTGCTCCTTTTGTTTTGTTTTCTTAACTGTTATGTGACTTCACCCTTAGTTTCTTGTCCTAATCAGTGAACAAGACCAACAAGAAGATTGACTCAGACCCCATACAGATGGGGAGAACATAGCACCATTATGGCATTGCTATGGTGGGGTTCTTGCACATATCTGAGTGAACCTCACCATAAACCCTGCTTGTCCTTCCTCCCCTGAAACGCCATGCTAAAATCTATTGTTGGAAAACCCAGCACTAGTCATGGGTTTTCCCAACAATAGCGTGTTTGTTTACCTTCTGGACAGAGTTGCTGTGATTGCTTCATAAATAAATAAATAAATAAATGTGTGGAGGCTGAAACAGATATTCATGTGTGCATGGAGGTAACAGCAAGCACATCTGGACATTCTGGATGCCCAGATGTGTGCATAACTTAAAATGTGTGAAGACATCTCTGTGACAGGTGCTGTCTAGCTAGGAAGGGATAATGGAGGAGATGAAAAAATTAGGGATGTGCACAAATATTTGTCACATTCAAAATCTATATGAACTCATACGGATTTGTAGAAATGTGTACATCTGCATTAGAACAGTGATGGCAAACCTTTTGAGCTTGGTGTGTCAAAATTTGCAAGAAAACCTAGCTTAACTCGGGTGCTGTGTCGCATCTAGAAATATCCATAATTTTGTGATATTTGTAGCTCTAGTAAAAAAGTTATATTTTTGATATGTGTATTTTATTAAAAGCAAAAACAATTATTTACATTAGTGACTTTTGTTGCTGAATGTTGTTTGCTAAATCTTCAATTGAAAGTTGGTATTTCATACACTTCAAGAACAAGCAAGCACTACACGCCCAGGTGCCAGGGTGACCATGTGTGTCACCCAAAAGGGCTTGGCGTGTCACCTGTGACATGCGTGTCATCGGTTGACCATCACTGCATTAGAATTAAATATTGGCTCTGTCTGAAAATGGACATTCGAATGCAAAGCAAATGCTTTTGTGCATTAATCCAATGCTTTGTTAGGTTCACAAAGGTGGGAGGTTGCAAAGCGACTGCTCAGTCACATCTGCAGCAGATTCAAAACAGATTTGAATCGTTCAGAGGGGATTCAGAGGCACAACGGGCATCACGGATTCAAAGCGGATTCGAATAGCCTTTGCAGTGGATTCAGATCCTACCATATTCGAAGTGGTTTTATTCGCATGCATGCCGATTTCCTTCACTTTCACTTTGACATGACGTTAACATGGAAAGAAATGTGTGCATCCCTCATCCAGGTCCTGTATTAATTTATCCTTGCTAGTGAGTTATTCAACCGCTGTCTGGAGGCAGCCTCAGAATGAGAAGGACGGGAAAGGCTATATTTCCCTGGTGAGCCAAAGGGTGGTGGTAAATTGTTGTTGCTGGGTACCATCAAGCTGTGTGCAGCTCTTGTGACTCCATGGATATAGAAAGGTTTTCCGGGGCAAAGACCCAGAAGTAGCTCCCTGATAGGCTTTCCTTGGGAGATGCCAGGCATCCGGCCCCACAGTTCTCTGCTTTTCAGGCATGTGGTCTACGGCCACTCCCAAGAGAGAAGTAGAAAGGACTATGTATTTGCACTCACTGCAACTTCATTTCTGCTCCTAAAAAAGGATGGCCTTGACCTGAGCATGTGTTCAAAGGCACCTCAGTCTGAAAGTATCTCAGCCGCTTTTCCTTGGGAAAAGTTCAATTTTTGGATCACAAACCCCATCAGGACTCACCACCAGAGAGACCTCATGGGAAGAAAACTGTAACCAAAAAAAGGTAGGAGGTGGTTAGGGAGGCAGACTCTTATCTGGGAATACCGGGTTTGATTCCACACTTCTCCACGAAGCCAACTGGGTGACCTTGGGCTAGTCACAGCTCTCTTCTGAGCTCTCACAGCCCCACCCACCTCACAGGGTGTTCTGCTGTGGGAAGAAGAAAGGAAAGTTTTGTCAGCCGCTTTGAGTCCCCTGAAATGGGTGAGAAAAGCAGGGTAGGGAAGCCAGCTCTTCTTCTCCCCAGGCTTTGGTCACACCTAAGGTTTAATCCAGCTTCAGTCCACCATCAGAGTGAGAGAACACACCAGCAAAGTGACCAGTAATTTTATTTTCCACATTATCTGTCCCAAAGGTGACTTTTCTGAGTTATCTGCTGGTGTGTTCTCTGAAAGTGGACTGAAGTTGGATGAAACCTGAAGGGCACAATTTCGCATGTTAACTTGGGATGCACACAGAAGGGATCCCTGAGATCCGCTCAGTCTCGACCCGGCCCCCTGCTCGACTTTAGCCTTACCTAACACGCCAGCTCTTTCTCCCGATTCTCAGCCTCCCTGGGAAAAGCTACCCGGAGCATCAGTCTTGAGCCTGAAGTCGCTGCGTGTTTGGTGGGAGCCGCAAGATTTCCCAGGCGGGGACGGGAGCTGGGAAACCTCACCTGGGCTTGCTTTAAGCCTGCCTAGAAGCTGCTCGCCGGCCCCTTCGCCTAGCCTCGCCTCGCCTCTCCCCGCCGGCCAGCCCTACCGCCCTCTCGACGGGAGCTCCAACTTTGACCTCCAATTTGCTCTGGAAAGCACAGAACAAGGATTTAGCCTCACCGACTTCAAAGCCCTGCATGCGCCTAGCAGCTCCCCCGCCACCACGACCACCACCCCCTTTCCACTCTCGTCTTGCCTATTTCGGCTTCTGGTGGCCTGAATTCCCTCCATAGCCCAACAGATCAACGCAACGAGGTTGCCTTTCCCCACAACGTTGCTGCTGCTGCTGCTGCTGCTGCCTGCAGGAGCCCCGGGCGCCCGTTGAGAGCGTGGATGGAGCAGTGGCGCCGCCAAGCTGCGCGTCCGCGCCGTCCAACAAGGCGCGCTCTCGCTCCCTGGCGCGCGCGCCTGCTGGTCCCAAAAGCGGGCTTGCGGGGCTGGGGTGGGGGGACAGAGAGAGATTGCAGGAGAAAAGCGTCCGGGGGTCGGGAAGGAGGAATGTTGTTGCCGCAATAAACAGAGAGATGTCGACGTACGCTTCATTCATAGCCCCGTCTAAGCCATCGTTGATATGTTGGGCCCTTTCTGCACTGGGCCTTATTCTGGTTTATATCTCAGGCTAAGGGACCTACCACCTTCAGGCTGGTTCAGAGTACAGAAGACCTGGCCCGGGGCTTGCCATAGCATGCACTAAGATGTGGATAGCAGGTCCCTATCCTGAGATATATATATATATATGGAATAAAGACCCAGTGCAGAAAGGACCTTGGATTCTTTTTGTAACCCGCCCTGGGACCATTTCGTGAAGGGCGGGATAGAAATGTATTAAAGAAAATAAATAAATAAATGGATGTTTTTCCAACGTCACTAGAAGCACCCATTAAGTACCCATTAATGGGTGGGAAAACACCCAATAAGCCACAGCTGCTAGGGATGTAAAAGCGTGTGGGGGGGGAGAGAGTGAGAGAGAGAAAGCTCCCGTCTCTTCGTTGACTTCGACGCCAAACGTAAGAACGAAGGCGGCGTCGAGACGAGGAAGGACGCGTCTGGGCTTGAACCAACGGTTTTCAAGCGGCGACACTTCAGCAGACAAGGGAAAATGAGGGAGGGAGGGAGGTTGCAGCGCGGGAAAGGAGGGGGGTCCCGTAGTAAGAGATCTCCGAGGGGATCTAGCGGCTACCCACAGGATTTAATAAGTGAATGATTGATTATTAAATAAGTGATCTAATAAGTTTAATAATTATTGAAATCCCGGGAGGGATAGTCGCTGTTCCTAACAGCTGGGGGAGAGGGAAAGGGGGGGGGGTGAAGGAGCCTCCTCTGGACCGTCACAAGGCGCCACCGGTGCTATTCGCAGCTGTGAGAAAATGCTCCGAAAGGGGAGAAACGAAACACCCCCGAAACCGGTCAGAACAGCCCTGGTTTCGCATCGGAACGTCCCACCGGTGCTAGAGAAGCCACAGTTCAATGCCTAGGCAAATAGGAGGCGACGACTTCTCTGCATCTATTCCCCAATTAGAAATGTCTAAACCTTGGGGGGCCACGATCCGGCAAAAATTAAGGCCCTGTTAAGATGCATGCATGGGTAGAGGGGGAAGGCGGGTGGTGGTTGTGGTTGTGCGGTCTGTCCTTTCTGTGCTGCAGAAAATAAAATAGACCCAAGAGCATAAGATGCCTCTCCATTTGTGACCCAATCCCATAATGGGGTCTAAGTTGGGTCCTTCTTCACTCTTCTAAATTGCAAGGATTGATTCTTAAATTGGTCCCTCTTGAGCCTAGATAAAGGCCAGGACAGCCAAACACCTTCAGGATCTGGTTGCCCTAAAGACCAGGAGAATCATCTGTGCCTTTACATAGAAATCAAGTCTTATTGTGGAGACACGTGTTCTCGTGTTCTGATGTCGGTGGAGGCATGTGAACTGAGTGGGCTTTAGGACAGCAAGTGTGTGCTAAAGAGTGCTAGCATGGATGTGGACCACATTTATAACTGGTCTGCCATTAATCGGGATTAGTGAGAGATCCGGATCTTCTCCCCTCCCATGGATACAATGTGTTCTTAGCAGCGCCTTGATCTGGATTAACAAGTGCGTGCAGAAAGAGCCACAGCCTCGATCTGGCTGCAGCCTTTGACACGCCTGATTCATCTCGAAATAAAAATTGGCATTCGGTCTGATCCTAAACAGAGGATCGCTGCTCCTTCAGCTATCTGATTTTAGTGGCGTTGTGGGGCTTTGTGTTTTCGCCGCTGCCGCTAACTTGTTTCTAAGGTCCGTCTTAAAAGGGTGGCGAGGACGGCAAGAAGATCGTTTGCGAGCCGCTACGCAGGTCGAAATCCGTTCAGGGAAAATAGCGCGAGCGGCTCCCGTGTGGAGCCGGGAAAGCCAACGGAATCATTGCGGCCTCAGGCCAGAGGACGAGGGGGAAACAGCTTAAAAGAAGGCGATGCGCGGTCCTGCTCTCCCCAAATCCACCTTTCCACACCCCGTTCAAGGAAAGAAAGAAAGAAAGAAAGAAAGAAAGAAAGAAAGAAAGAAAGAAAGAAAGAAAGAAAGAAAGAAAGAAAGAAAGAAAGAAAGAAAGAAAGAAACGCGTCGAAGCCTCGAGGGATTCCACCGCACTGACCCGGAATAAACGAGCGTGACAGCTTGCCAGGGTTCGCCTTTTCCAATCGGGTGAGTTTGGTTTTGGGGTCGCTTAAAACGCACCTACGTCCACACGGCGCTGCGACCGCGGCCGCTGAAAGGCGCCTGCCTTTCCCTCCCCCCCCCACTTAACCGCTTAAGGGTCCGTGGGCTCAGCGGGAAGTGGGTTGGGGGGGGCACGATCCACGTCTTTCGCTCTGGTTTGATGCGCCTCTGACCTTCTCCACACCGCGTCCACCGACTATTTTTTAACGGGGAGAAAAGCCTCGTAGGCTCACGCCGGCGTGTTTGAAAAGCGACGTAAGGCGTGACCCGGTGGTGGTGGTCGTGGTGGTGAGATCGTCCCCCTCTCTTCACGCGTGGGGCGCATGAGATCCCCGAACAGAGCCGGAGGGCCAAAGAAACGGGAGCACAGACCTCCCTTAGCCCCGCATGGCCCGTCGGAGATCGTTTCAAAGCGGTGGGGTCGGAGACGTCGAAATATCGACTTGACTCTTGGCAAAAGCCTCGCGCGGGCAGACCTCAGAAGTATTTACATTCCGCTGCGCAGTGGGAGGACGCGGTTGAACGTTCCGGGCACGCGTGGAACGCCAGAACCTCCGCGCCCTGGAGGAAAGAGCCGTGTAAACATAGCTACGTCGGCTCAGAGGTGACTCACACCGGCTCCGGAGTCCTTTACCCCCCAGAACGGGAGGTACACAAGGCAGCCCCTCACCTAAAAGGAAGCGGCGCTGAATCCACGAGTGTTTTTCTACTTAGCACTAAAGGACCCATGAAGGAACCTAGCACTAGAGTACCCTATTTAAGGACCCATTAAGGACCCTTAATAGGTCCTTAATGGGTCCTTAATGGGTACTCCAGTGCTACGTGGAAAAAACACCCCACGCGGATCTGGCTTCCCGAGTGGGTGCCTCGCCTTGGCAATGGGCCTGTGAGCTCACCTCCACTTGGGAGCGGTTTCACTCCCCAGCTGTCAACGAGCTTCAGGCGTGGCCTTCCGTTTTCCACGGGGGGGAGCGGCGGGGAATGGGATCGTTTAAAACCCCAAAACAGCCCTTCACCCGATTAGGGCGCGGGTCGTTCTCGACATCACTCCGGCGTTGCCGGTACGTGGACTGTGTGCGCCCCGTCGCACAAAAGGAGCCGAGCAGTTGTATTCCGGCTTAAGCGCTCGTGGAGCCCCCGAAAGAGACGGGCGGGAGGGGGCACCGAATGGCCTCCATTGCACGAAGGAGAATTTAGTTCGCTCCAAGCACGATTAGCTTTGAACCAGAAAATCGGGGGCTGCGGAGGTGGGCAGGACGCGAGAGAGGACGGGATCTATGGCCTCGCTCCAAACCTGAAACTTAAACCTTTCTCTCTCTCTCTCTAGCTGTGTTCACACCTAAGTTTTAATCCACTTTCAGTCCGCTTTCAAAGTGAGAGAACGCATCAGCCAAGCATCAAGCTGTATATACTTCAGTAGTATCTCACTCGGAAAACTCACCTTTAGGTTAGATAAAGTGGAAAGAAAAGGGATAGTCGTTTTGCTGATGTGTTCTCCGACTCTGAAACTGGATTGAAACGTAGGTGTGGACGCAACACACACACACACACACGTCTCTCTCTCTCTCTGTCAACAACGGAGAAGAGACCAGGAACCAGCAGCGACTAGAACCCATCCAGGGTCTGCAGGCAAAGATTCCCTGCCGGTCTACACAGCCTCTTCCTTCCCTCCCAGTCCGCCACCTCGGGGCTCAGCTCCCCACCCCCACCCCCGCCCGCCGAGCCGAGCCGAGCCGAGCCGAGCCTCTTGTTTCTTTTCTTTCCATGTCACCTCCAACTTTACACTCTGTTTCACATCAGCAGGACTCCCAGCCCACCCCAGCCGCCTTTTTTAAGTGAGCAGAGCCTGGAAGCTCTCAGCCACACCAAACTCCCTCAACTATTATTATTATTAATAATAATAATAATTAGCATTAATAAAAAGTCATAAGCATCTACAAGACTAGGTGATGATATAAATAATCATCATCTGGGGCAAATCTCCAGTCGTTACATCTGGTGGATTCTGCAGCCAACCCATAATTACAGAAACAATCATTTTTATGGTGTTCTATTTTAATAAGTTGAAGCGCTTTTTGGGGCGGGGGGGGGGCTACCAAAACAGACAGCCAGGGAGGAAGGCCGAACTAGGATGGATAGATTTGGGGGGGTGGGGGTGGGGGTGGATCTAAGCCCATGATAGGGAAGCCAGGGATTTCCCTACCCTGCTAGTCTTCCTGAACTTTTCCTCGCAGGAAGAATCGTGGCGCTTGCTTTCCTAGTAAAGGCACAGGGGAGTCCATTTCACTAACAGATCGAGCTTGACGCCCACCTGATTTTACTCCCAAGGGCTTTCGTGCCTTTCCGCATCTAACACGGTTAAGAGAGGAGTGTGATAGGTTTCAACTCTCCATGCATCTTTAAGGGTGAGCTTTTGGGATTTCCCTGGCCTGGATACCTAAACCACCAGCAGCCTTGCTTTTCAGGATTGCAGTCTTGGATGCCTTGGCAAGCCAGCCTTCAGGATCGCCAGTGTGGGCAGATCTAGAACTGATTTATTTATTTGCCTCTCTTTCCCATCCGATCCCAGAGGTTTCGGGAAGAGTTACCATAAAACCAAGGCACAAGGCACTGTCGGAAGCAAGGATGCCACTGGGCCCTAGGCGAGCCACAGGTTGCAGCTTCCATTAGTTTCACATGAGCTGACGAAAGCAATGCATCTTTCTTGCCATGCCATTGAAGAGAGTGTGACACGCCACACCATCTGCACAGTCTGAGGACCGTGGGGAGCAGCCCTTTCTGAGTCATCCTACACCCCCATCTCCAGATTAAGCTGGTCACACACCCACGCTGACATCAATGGCTATTGATTTTCTTGGAATCTTTTGCAAATGATCAGACATCCCCATGCTGGTGCAAATGACAATAGGCTGTGGTCTGGACCAACATGCGGATAGCAGGACACTGTTCTGGAATATAATCTGGAAGAAGGCTCAGTGCAGAAAAGGCCTTAGATTTTGCGCTCCAATTGTATTAAATCAGCCTCTTCAGGGACAGATTTGTTGACGTATGTACTCGTATTCTGTCCATTTCTTAAAATTTTAGGCAGCTACTTATTTAATATCAATCCTGTCCTGTACAAATGGTTTGGGGAGGGGAGGACCCACCTATAAAAGCCAATTCATCAAAAGCATAGTTTTAAAAAGAAATAAGAAATGGAAGTATTCACAGCTAAAAAATTAAAAACCTACAGTGCAAGGAAAGGTGAGAATTCCTTTATAGCAAAGAGATGGAGAGATAAAGGATAAAGAGATACCTCTTTATAAAAGGCAAATAGTAATGAGGCATGGCAGAAGTCTGAAATGAGATCATGGTCCATTTGGGGGTCCCAAAAAGGCCAGCTCATAACCTATTGTGAATTGAGAATATGGGTCCCAAACAGTTATTTACAGATCTCCAAGGGCGCAGGTTTCCAGTTCCTAGGATCTATGGGTGTTTTCCCAGGAGCAAACCAGAGTTCAGCAAATTCTGTTCCCACAGAAATGTATACAGAAATGCAGATGAATCCTGAGGCCTTCGCTTTCTCCCCACAACCCAGTGACCTGTGCTAGTCAGCAATGTTCCTTGAAAGGAAGTGTTTTTTGAGATGAATGGAATTTTATTTCCCAGTAGGTATATTTAATACCAGAATGAAAAACCAAAGTAATTGGATTCAAATTCTTACAAGCCGTGGTCCACGTACGCTCATCTCATAAATCCGGATTAGGGCAATACCTTTCTGTCCAAAATTGGATACAAGATCTTGATCTCCCCAGAGACCGAAATCAGAACAGATGGTTAAAAACACTGCAAATCGTAATGGAGGCAAGGGGAACAGGCATGTTTGGAGAACTGATAATCAAATGTTTATGCCCACATCTGAGAATTTACTATGTATACCACTGTTAGGCTCCCTGAAATCAGTATGCTTTGATTCTACATAGCTTCCCCCAGGATACAGAAAACCAAATCAAGCACCCGGGTAAGTCTGGATAAAAGACTTGTGCTGATATATAAGTGAAATTCCCTGAATCCTATACAGATTTGCTTAAAGCCTAACCTGCTCCTTTTTCACGTGTAATTCACATCAAGAAGTCCATTTCACATGAAGCCCAGACCACTGCCCACTTATGAGCGCCCTGACCAACAGCTTCTTCTGCCACATCTGTGCAGTAAACATCTGGAGAAGAAGAAGGAGTTGGCTTTTCTACCCCGCTTTTATTCTCACCAATTTAAGGGTACTCAAAGCGACTGACAAAGCTTTTCTATTCTCCCCACAACATGGCACCCTGTGAGGTGGGTGGGGCTGTGAGAGCTCAGAAGGGAGCTGTGACTAACCCAAGGTCACCCAGCTGGCTTCATGAGGGAGAGCAGAATAGAACCCAGTATTCCCGGATAAGAGTCCGGCTCCCTATCCACTAGACCAAACTGGCTTCCCCCTCCCCTAGTCTTCCGACACTGCTTTCCCTCTGGGTCAAAATCCACAATCCCCCAAAAGACACAAATGTTCTTGGTATAACTTACTAACATGGGCAAGGAGGCCTACTTTGCAGGTTTTATTTTTCAGACAGTGAATTGGTAGAACAGGGGGAAAATACACACACAAAAAAAACACCATTCAACGTTCCTTTTGATTTTTAAATCAGTTTTGGAATTGTGTAAGATGCCCAAAGAAATCTGGTTTCTGCGGTTGCATCCAGACCTCATTTACCTATTCTGCTATATTTGGATATTCTGGAATAAAAGAAGAATATTCTGGAATATCCATGCTTTATTCCAGAATATCCAAACATAGCAGAATAAGTAAGCAATGTCTGGATGCAGTTATATAAATCTAGTAAAGAAAAACACAATGCCTTGTAGGGTGAATTTTCTCCTAATGTTCTAATCAAAAGAAACAGAGGCACAGAAATGCCAGTGAATTTACTTGAGTAGGTTTTTTTTACTCTTTATATATATATATTAGTTGGCTAAAACAACATGGAAAAACAATGCACTGTTTTGGGATTCAGGGTTATTCTGCAGTGAGTGAGACACCATGCCTTGGAACTCTAGACCTCATTCTTGCAGCCTTAAAGGGGAACATAACAATCTTCTTCAGCACCCCTGAATTAGTGTATCAGGTGACCTCCTCTGCTGATTCTTTCAGTTTTGCCTAGCTCCTCTTTGGCTTACAGGTGATCCCACAAATCTCCCACCCTTTGATTGGAATCTTTTGTCCTGGGTCACATCTGGTGGTGACTTCTAGTTAGAGAAAACACCCCAAAGGTTGGGAGTCAACAGTGTCTAGGAAAGGCAGCAAAACAAAGCAACGCAACATCATAAGAATTATAAAAGTACGTCATCCAGAGGAAATCAAACAGAGTTTGATTCCTCAGCAGGCCATAGGTAGAATGAGGCCGGAGATGTAACTTAAAATTTTATACCTGTGTCTCTTTGATCTGGCAATAAGTCCAGACCAGATCCAAGATTATTGAGGAAATAGCAAAAATGGCTTCCTCCCTCCCCCTTTCAGTATTAATCTGACACTTTAATTTGGTGGCTCAGCCGAAAGTTTGATGCACTTATCAGTCCCACCTTTTTACCAGCCAGGTCTGCTTTTGTTGTGGTCATTCCAGATAACTGAAAATAATCTGCCTGTTGATTTATCAAATATTTTGGTTTCACATCATCATACTCATCATCTCCCCAGATCGTTGCCTGAAAGGTGAAGTTGCCAATGAATCACATTTATTTCTGGTGGCTACATGGGCAAATCCTTGAAATTTCCTCGGCAACAATACAGAAATAGTTTATTATTCTCTTTGTGTGTGTGTGCACACCCGTGCGTTCCAATCTAACATGTAGCATCTGTCATTCCAGGCTGATGGCCATCAAAGTATCAAGCAGGCCAGACTGTCTAGCTTCAGAGTTGCCCTGCTGTGAAAAGGGCATCATATTTGGGGGAGAAGAGTCAATTCTGTCTAACTTAGTAACCAGGGAAACTTCCTACATCCTCAGCTGAATGCAAGCTGACCCACCTCCTAAGCATGCAAAAGCCCTGTTGCTGGTCTAAGGCATCCATCATCCCCTATGGGAAATTCACAGTCTAAGTTATATCACAACCTCCAAGATGAAGGGTCATAAAATATTCTCATAGATACGTTCACCCTTTGCTTTGGCTGGAAAGGAACCCTGTAATGGTGGGACTGACCAGGAGAGGAGAGCCTTAGGTCTTTTGCCCAAAGTTCCAGATTTTTTGTATTTTATTTTCTCAACCCTAAAACTCTTCTCTATACAGAGCATTTGCCCACTGTTGGGAAGCTGTTGTGCTCTGAGGCTAAGAGAGCTAGCTAGAAGCCCATAACTTGTGGCCTGAATGAGTGTACCTGAGTAAACCCAGAAATCTGACTTGCGTAAATCTGCATTAGCATTGGGCCACGGGAGCTGAACTTTATGTTTTGCAAGTTAAGGGATTCTGAGGGCCGTGAAGTATCCCAGTATTTTTTTTTTAACTGGAATACAGAAATTGGCAAAGGCAAACACTCATGCTTGCTTGAGAACTGCACCACCAGCTGGACTGAAGATTTTGCTTCAGGAGTGCAAAGAAGAAGAGTTGGCTTTTCTACCCCGCTTTTCTCACCCATTTAGAGGACTCAAAGTGGCTGACAAAGCTTTCTATTCTCCCCACAACACCTGTGTGGTAGGTGGGGCTGTAAGAGCTCCGAAGAGAACTGTGACTAGCCCAAGGTCACCCAGGTGGCTTCACGGAGGAGTGTGGAATCAAACCTGGTATTCTCAGAGAAGAGTCCAGCTCCCTAACCACTAGACTAAACTGACCAAAGAGTTCAGGTAGCAGGATGTTCCACTGACCACATCAGTGAAAGGGCCTTCAAAGCTCATTGGTTCGTGTATCTGGAGAAGGAGACTGGGGGTGTTTTCCCCCTGTCACTAAAAGTACCCATTAATGGGTACGAAATGGCATTTTTGTACCCACTAATGGGTACTTAATGGGTACTTCTAGTGACAGTGGAAAAACACCCTAGGACTGAAGCGGACTGGCTTACAGCCAATCATTGAAGGCTTTAGTTGGGGCACCACAAATCTGCGTCATCTCAGTCACCAAATAAGGACAAGATTAAATATGAAAATTGTAGCCACCACCTGGAAGGCCATGGATCAGCAGCAGCAAAGGGATCTCTTCCTGTTGGCCTAACCTTCACTTGCCATTCTTGTGCTTAGTGCTGCAGGGAAATTCTCCTTAATTTTATGGTCATCTTGTGGTTTGGGTTTCTTTCCTTGTGCTCCCTCCCTCCCTCTCTCTTTCACCCTTTCACTCTGAACTATCCGCACACACACACATACACGCTTATATGTAGGTGGGGCATTTGTAAATGAAATACAGTTGACTCACTGGTAAATAAGCAGCGCGGCTCCCCATGCTTCTAATGAATTCCATCTGTGGGAAAGGTGTCGTAAATTAGCTGGCTGGCTTTGTAGATGATCGTGCAAGTGACCACATTCAAGCCACGCCCGCGTCTTTAGGGCAAAGGAAGCGCGCGCGTCCTGGATGGACTTGCAAACGAATAGATAGGAACAAATGCGTCGCTGGCTTCGCCGCTGCTGAGGCCATTTATTATGTTTATCTGTCACATCCCGAAGAGACTTTCCTAGAGCATAGAGAGCACGAGCAAAGGAAGAGCGCACGCCTCCAACCCTAAACCTGCCCGGCACCTGTAGGTCCCTGGGCTTCACCCTTGTTACGCAAAACGGCTTGTAAGGCTGCCGATCCGTTTCGTTAACAAACCAGAGGCCTTTTTGCACGAAGGGGTTTGCAACGCGTCTGCATTTGCTCTTGTGGGGCAGCCGGATCCGTTCCCAGGCCGCCCCCAAGTGTCCCGACGCTTCGTAGACGCGTTCCAAATGTGGAGCAGGAAAATGTGCTCGAGGCTCTGGTTCGGAGGTAGATTTTTTACGAAGCACCTTGACTATTTAAGGCGTGACTTTGCTACTCCACGCCGTTTGCCTGCCACGAAAGACCACCTAGACGTGGGAGGGAAAGCCCACGAATCCGAAAGGGATCGTTCGCCACGACCGAGCGCGAAGGAACACGGCGCAGAGGCGGCCATTCCCTGGACGATCTTGCTCGGTTCTAGCATCGTTGGGTCTTGCTCTAGCATCGCTACGGAGCGGAGCCCGGGACGAAGCCAACGGTTCTCCCCCCCTTGCGGCGGGCAGCTCCGAAGGAAGCCGAACGCGGCCTCTACCTGCGATGGGGAAACCAAACAGGAAAGGGAACTGGCGTGGCTGACGGCTCTGTTGGCCCCGGGCGTGGAGCGATCCGCTTTCTGGAAGGGCGACAGCGGGATCTCCTCTCGCGCAGTTCTGTACGGCTCTAATTGAGCGTGAACGAGTTAATTGCGCCTCTTAATGAGGCCTGGAAGGGCTCCAGCAGCCTCGCCTTTTGGCCTTGGATCGCTGCGCCCAAAGGCTTCGCCAAAAAACAAGAAGGGGGGGGGGGAAAGGAGAGAAAATCACGGCTTATCGCGCAATCGGTGCTGACAAGCGTCGCAGTTGTTTCCACACACGAGACATCCATCTTTTGCTTCCCCTCCCACTTTTCCCGTCCTCCCCAGAATCTTATAGATGGCCAAATTCGAAGAGCGAGCTGTTAGCCTTCGAAAGAGCTCCTGGGGTCTCTGCCACGGAGATGAGCGCCTCCAAACAGACCCGATCCTTTGGATTCACACGTGCGCGCGCGCGCGCTAGTGCTCGGGAGAAATAATGATCCTGAATCTAGCCTGGCGCGGTGCTAAAAAAAACAAAAAAGGAAAAAGGAATCCTTGCGAAAATAGGGCTTTCATTGGGTTTTGGAACATTCCCAGACGCAATAAAACCTGCTGGTTTCAAATTAAAGCGAACTGAGGGGGCCTGGGACCAGGTTTGCGTGAAAATCAAATTAGAAAGCGGGGGGGGGGGTGTCAGAGCAGATCGTGGAAACACCCCTGCAGGCAGGAAGGAGATCATAAAGGTCACAGACTCCAGGCTTTGGGTTTTGTTTCGGGAGATCTTTTGGAGACCACTTGATTTCGAGGAGCAGTTCCTGGGGAAGAGATGGGATTTCCTCACCTGATCCCAAAAAGCGGCTTTCACTTTCTTTTCTTGGCCCAGCAATTTACCTGCTTGTACGAATAGCTAGCGATGTAAACGAAACAAGGAGGAAAGACGTGCGTAATGCCTGCCCGTCCGCCCGCCGGCCTTTTAAAAAATGTTTACTCTATAAAGTGAGGAGAAATAGCAAACCTCAACAACGGAAACGATTTTCGTCGGAGGCATTTCACGGCAACCCTTGAGAGTAAAGAGACATCAGGGATCGCTGCCCTGCCGCCTTTGCAACACCCCAAAAATAGATTCCACCGTGAGTCCCCCAATAAACAGGGCAGCGCTGCAGAAATCCGATACGGGCGGTCCAGGGGAAGGAGTCCACGACCCAGAAGCTGCTGCCTTAAACATCTGGACTTCGGAATAAACATTGCTAAGATCTATCGGTATCCTTCCGGGGGGGGGCGGCTCCCGCCTATGGACAGTTATATTAGTCGGAAACCAACCGGGAAGCGTGCAACTGCTGCCCTCAAACCACCGATTATTACGCGCCCCCGAATCTGCGACTCCAAAGCGCAACAGGACTTGGAGCCTGAACTTTGCCGCTTTTATGCAGAAGGAAGTTCCACAGACTAGTAAAATTTACTCCGGAATCAGTGTGCGCAAGGGTGCATTGTGCATTTTTTACCATCAATTGAGCTGTCCTCCGTAGGCCACAGAGCCCGCGAGAAGGCAGAACCCGCTTTCCGCTTTGGAGAAAAGCGAAACAACAACGGATGTAATTCGAAAGGACACCGAGCAGAAAAGCAGAACAGCGGGGCGGCAGGACCCCCGCAGGCTTTCGAAGCTTGCTTAAGGAAGCGGAGATGTTGACTCTCCCCTTTCTCCATCCCAAGTAACTTACATTGTAATTTCGAACAGTGTTGCCAGCGAACTGGCTAAAAGGGTTTCAGAAACGGATTCAAGCGCCAAGTAAATGGGTGCTTGGAAGGGGGGGTGCTGGGCGCCGACTGGGAAAGATTTCCACAAAAATCAGCCCTGTTTTCCTACGCCAGGAAGAACCTGCTCCTCTTTGAATAAACAGGCGAGTAGTAAAACTGTAAAACTTAAGAAATCAAGCCATTAATTCGAAGTACTGAGATGTCTTCAACTCACTTCGGTTCTCCAGGTACTTCGGATTAACTTAATTGTTCTGGACTTCGACTATTACCAAGGAAAGTCAGACAGAAGCTCTTAGGTCTGGAGAATTCAGCTGGATATTTTTATTTTCACCCATTCGTTGTGGGCACTACGGAGATCAAACCTGGACCTCTCACTTATTTACAATGCTCTGCCGTGGATTAAACGCGTCTAAGGGAGGCGAGTAGTTTTTGATTAAGTTAGGCCTAGAACTATTCCAAACGGAAGGAGGTTGAAGAATCAGGGCAAACTAAGAAAGAACCTGCACAGGCTTCAGGTCCACCAGTGTTCAACCTCTGATCTGGGGTGGATCAGTATATCACCCAGTTAATAGGCCGCAGGGGCTATTGACTATTTCACCGCTTCACCCGTCACCCCGCACTCCATCTTTCTACCCCATTAAAGCAGCTGTTTGGCACGGCGATTCCCGCCCCGCAGGGAACACACTCAGCAAATACAAAGTACCTCGAATCAAGGCCATCTCAGGGAGATGTCCTTCCAGGTCAAGATCTCACTACTGGACAGCTTTCCCTTGGCAGTACACGACCGCGTCACCCCAAGACATGGGTTCTAGGCCAGGCAGAGGCCCGAGAGGCCTTCAATCTGAGAAAATTCAGTTTCAACGAATTGGCGAGCGGAAGCAGAAAACAGGAGGGGAGAGGCGTAGAGCCGGCATTCTCTAAAGCTCTCCGGTTCTTAGACCCGGGTTTGAAAACACGGGTCTACATGCACACGTCCCAATCCCAGTTTGCTTCGGGTAGTCTAGACTCTCTAACGCCAGGCGTTTTTAAAGATGGGCAGAGGTGAGGATGCAAACATCCACACACACACACAGCAGCGCGACAGAGTAGCTACGACCCACATTCGGCCCCGCACAGGAGGCAGTCGGCCGCAGCCTTACACGAGGCTTCAAACTGCAACCCAGACCGACGCTTCCTAGGACGACACAACCGCCCCTTCTTCCTTCCTCCTCGGCTGCCTGGTAAACCCTGCAGGCCTTCCCCGAGGGAGGCTTCCGCGCTGCTCTCCTTACCAAATCTCCCTAATCACTAGACCAAGTGGATCTTGTTTTTAATAAGTTTTTTAAATATGTTATTGGATCCGTTGTCACCCGCCCAGAGACCTTTGGGTATGGGGCGGGATAGAAATGGAAATAAATAAATATAGGGTGTGCCTGGGAGTCAGTGGTGGGTGGGAATGTAGGTGGATCGAAGGGTCTTTAGGGGGGAAAAGAAGAGTTGGCTTTTCTACCCCGCTTTTCTCACCCATTTAAGGGGACTCATCGCGGCTGACAAACCTTCTGTTCTCCCCACAACAGAACACCCTGTGAGGCAGGTGGGGCTGTGAGAGCTCAGAAGAGAGCTGTGACTAGCCCACCGTCACCCAGCTGGCTTTCATGGGGGGATGGCGGAATCGAAGCCGGTATTCCCAGATAAGAGTCCAGCTCACTTGGAAGTCCCCCCCTATGGAAGCGGGGGAGGCCCCGAGGACAGGAGCAAGCCTCGAGCACGGCTCGTCCCGGCGCTCCTCGGCCCCCAGCCCGGAAATCCGCCGGCAGCTGGCTCTGCCTCTTCGGCCGCGTTCGGGGATCCAGGCGGCGGCGGCAGCAGCAGCTCACTCGCCCCGCTCAGCCTCCTCTCCTCTCCGCACCGGCCTGGCCCTGCAAGGCAGCAGGCGCTCCGCACCGCGTACGGGGGTGGGACCTGCCTTGCTGCCCCGCTCCCCGAGCGCCGACTTTGCCATGGGGCTGCCGAGCCCCGAAGGAACCAAGGCAGCCGGAGGGAAGCGCACGGGAAGGGCAGAAGGACTAGGAGCGCCGGCTAAGTTGGCCGCAGCCCGGAGCATGCCTTGCAGGACCGGGGGCGGGTGGGGGAGAAAGAGGGGAAGAGGGACAGAAGGCAGCCGGCGGGGCTCCTACGGGTCGGTGCCCGCATCCCGGGCGCCGGAGAGGAGAGGGAGCCCTGCAGGCGAGCGGGAACCCCTTTCCCCGGAGGGGATGCATCTGTGTGCGCCTCGAGGGGGAGAGGTGGCTCAAGGCTCACCCCGTGGGGTAAAGTTGATTCATTGGGGGGGGGGGGAGAGAAGGGATCTAGAGACAGACACGGGCATATTTACCTGATCCGGATTCCCGCTCTCCCTCCGGCAGACGGTCCCAAGCAGATCCTCCTTGGGCCAGACGGCGATGCCTGGAGAAGTCGGGCAGGCGTGGAGCTGCCCTCTCCGCCTTGGCCCTGGCCTCGCCAGCTGGCCAGGAGCAGATCCCGGAGTGGGTGAGTGGCTGGGGGGGGGGGAGAGGAGGAAGAGGAAGAGGGGGCGAGCGAGCGAGGGGGCGCCAGGTGTGGCAGAGATGGAGGGAAAGCGCCTTATCCCCCCTTCCCCTTTGCCTTCCCAGCCGCAGGAGGAGGCTCGACAGCAGGAGCGCCCTGGAGAAGGCGAGCGCCGACTGAGCGGATCCCTTCCCTCGGCCGCCTCCTTATTTCAACCCCCTGGCTGCCCCCCCCTTCCTGCCGTCCCCACTCCCGGGCATGCGCACTGGGACAGAGAGAGAGAAAGAAAAAAAAGTTTCGAACTGGGAAGATCTAACTTTGGCCGCTGAGCTCCTGGTGACGGAGCGAGCAACCGGCCCGCCTTCGCTCCAGTGGCACCTTTTCCTCTCCCCCCCACTACCGCACCTCCGCGAGGGCTCTAGGGAGCAAAGGTTTGGCAGGGAGTCAATTGCTCTCCTACTCCCCCCACCACTACCGCGTCCCGCGCTCTTCTCTCTAGCGGATCGCATCTCCAAGCTCCAGAGCAGGCGGCGAGGCTCCTGCCGCTTTGCGCGTCTCCAGCGACTTTGTTTTTTAAGTGGATCGCTCTTCTAAGTGAATCCTTGTCCCTTTCCTAGAGAAGCCGGAGGACCCCGTTCCCCGAACAGCAGCCGCTTTCTCCCGCTCCCCCGGCCTCAGGGAACTTGAGTTTCACCCGACGGCTTTGGAGCGCTCTGGATGCGCGTCCGTGACTTAGGATTCCTGTAAAATCATCTTGTAAAGGAAACTTCTTGGGGGGGGGGTCCTGTTAAACTTAATAGCGGACCCACGAGTTCCCAAAGTGGACTCTGCCTGTCCCTTCTCCGCGTCGATCCTGCTGCAGCGATCATTTTCCTTCTCCCTTCCGCCCGATCTCCTCCTGCTTTCGTCCTCATACCCAGACTTGACCCACAGCGTCCGATATTCCTCTTCGGCTCTGGGCGGACTTCAGAAGTTCCTCCTCGCCGTCCGAATCGGACCTGCCAAGCCCGATCCGAGCGCCAGAGATATCTGTGGGTCATGGCAGCGATTCCTAAAGGTTTGGGGCTGTGTATTCCCGGCTTCAGATCGGGTAACCCAGAAGGAAGCCCCTTTGCCCATGGTGTGTCTGCGTGTGGAAGCTAGTGATATATCCCTTCTCTTCCCACACCCCTTTGTCCGCTTCCCTGTTCAGCTACCCCGCAGCAGCGAGCGAACCCAGCGCTCCCTGGACTTCACGCAGCAGACTCGCCTTGGTAAACTTGGCCGCCTCTCCTCCAGCCCGAGCAGGTTCACCTTCTGCTTATCGCGCCCTTGTCCCCGTTTCCCAACCCATAGGAGCTGCTGCAGATGCAAGGACCCGGGGAAGTCCGAAGGCAACGAAAGGGATCGAAGACGGCGGAAACGCTCGGTTCCGGACCGTACGGAACCAGTGGGAGGCTGCTTGGGCAGAACAAGGGTTAATCCAACCAGTAAAACACACACACACAAATCGGATTTGTGACCGCACCAAAACACCCACCGAATCCAAATTCTCTGCCTTCGAAAATCCCCGGGGAAGCCCGAGGACTAGTAAGGGGACAGGATCACTGGGATACTCAGGATCGCTCGAACACACGTGTCTCCGGCAAAGTCAGGGCACACACTTTTCCTCTTATTCCCAACACTCTACCCAAAAGAACCTTAAACGCATCTGCGTTGGCTTTCTTTAGAAAAAAAAAACACAAAAAATACATCATTCTCCGAAGCTTGGGTCACGATCCAGCCACGAATCTTTAAAAGATCCGTTACCGAATCGTGTCTCGCCTTAGGGTTTTAAGCACACGTCCGCACGTAGTTAGAAATCTCGCCCGAACGCAGGTGTTGGTGCCACCTTCAGTGCAAGGTATAGCGCTTAAAAATGCATTCGGATGGGAAACACGATGCAACGAAGCTGCCGCTTTTGCCGGACTAGTTGGGAACGAAGAGAACTCGCGGGCTTCGGTTCCCCACGCCTCCTCCCCTCTTTCCTTTTGTTCTCCTTCCAGAAACCCTTAGATAAATGCAAATACCGGTTTCATTCGAGCCGAAGACGAATGTATAGGAGAACCAAATTGGCAAGGCAGCAACACCTGGATTAGAAGACGCGGGGGGGGGGGGCGTTTGGCTTTTTTGGGGCGCACCGCTGTCACCAGCTTAAAGCAACTGGGGGTCGCTAAAATGCGGACTGAAATCCTCATCGGCCACCTGCCTCCAAACGGAAGGGCTGGGTCTCCGGAGTCACTTCGAATTCACGGACATTCGTCCAGCCGAAGCGGGCTCCCAAAGGGCACGGAATCTTTGCAAGGCAATGCCAAAAGAAAGGAGTTAAAGGGGTGATAATATACAGGATAAGCTAAATGGGGGGAGGCACCATATCAACTGTGAGAGTCTTACTCTCGAGTAAACCTGCCAGCTGTCCCGCCGCGTTGAGAGCTGGAAGTTTCCTTCTATTTGGGGAAGGGGAGTCAATCCCCCTGCCCAGCGATAATCCGTCCCTCCAAAGGTTCGTTCGGCTGCTTTTCCCCCCTTCTTCTTTTGGTAGCAAAGCGTGTGTAGACAGCACATAAAGGTCTTTCGGAGCCTGGAGTAAGCTGCTAGGGGAGTTTTGGGCGACTCTGCCTCGGGGACAGAGTCTCTGGGCAAAGCAGCGCCTTTCGGGTGGGTGGACCCTCCCGTGAAAAGTCCGCGCGCGTTCTGCGCAGAAAGAGGGGTATCCTTTCAACTGAAGAAAACGCGGTCAGGTTTCAGCTAATTAAGACATTGGGATTATTTTTGAAAGAATGTCCTTTCCCCATAACAAGGATCACTAAGCGTTGAAAAACGATTTGGGTTTAAAGACCCCCTGAAAGAGGGAAAGAAGGAAAATCAGTGGAACGAGTGAGTTAATTCCACTGGTAGCTTTTGATGGAAATTCAGAGAGCGACCTCCTATTATTATTATTATTATTATTATTATTATTATTATTATTATTATTATTATTATTATTATTATTATTATTATTATTATTATTATTATTATTATTATTATTATTATTAGGAACCATTGAAGAAAATTCTGCATTGGCTTGGTGGGATAAACACAGGCAACCCTGTGATAAGGAAGGGTTTAAGTCCAGCTTAAGTTGAGCTTGATGGTGTGGGAGCAGTTTAGATAGTCCAGCAGACTTGGGAGGGAGCAGAGGTCTGCTTGTAGGTCGCACCCTCTCTGCCCAGCTCTGGACGCCGGGGACTGAGGACCCTAACTCTGTGAAAGACTCCTGAACCAGGTTATTTCGAAAAAGCGGAGATGCAGTCCAAGCCAAGCGCCACCTGTGTTTTTCCTTGGCGCGGGAATAAAAACGAAACACTTAGCAATTTCAGGCTGAGCTCCCCTCCCCTTCGTATTATGATTTTTAATAGACGTAGTAGGCTGTTGGAAACTCAGTAGGATTTATTCTAAAAGTTGCTTATGATAAAGATGTGAAATTCCTTCCCTCTGAAAGTGCAATGATTCCAAAGGAAGGCGTTTTAAAACCGGAGTAGAGAGGGAGAGGGGCGCGAGGAAAAGAAATATATATAATGTTCTGCAGTTTTCCTGCCTTGAGAGTCACCTTTTGCTCCCCCCCCCCGGCTAGAAATAGACAGTTTTTAGCTCATTCTACGATGCGCTTCCTGCCAAATCTACGCAGCCCACAGTCACCCACAGTAGTTCCCTGGGAGTTAAACCAAGGAGAGAAAACGGAGGCTTTAGTCTGAATTTGTAGCAAGCAAATGAACGCCTGGGTGCAGGATTAGCGTACGGGTTCCTTCTGTGGAACCCTGGAGAACGCAGAACGTGCCGTCAGAAGCCGATTCGGTCTAATGGTTAATGAGCCGGACTCCTATCCGGGAATACCGGGTTCGATTCCGCCCTCCTCCATGAAGCCAACTGGGTGACCTTGGACGAGTCACAGCTCTCTTCTGAACTCTCGCAGTCCCACCTACCTCACAGGGTGTTCTGTTGCGGGGAGAAGAACAGAAGCTTTGTCAGCCGCTTTGAGTGCCCTTAAATGGGTGAGAAAAGCGGGGTAGAAAAGCCAACTCTTCTTCTTCCCTTGCGAGAGGGGGTTTGCTTGTGTTTGATGCGCCAAAGGCAGGGGCTACCTATTAGCCAGTGTGCTGCTTTGACTGTCCAAAGTCGTGATCGTACGGCTTGCAGAACTACTTACTCTTCCCCCACCCCACCCCTAGAGTGGTGGCGATCCAAATTAAGTGGCTCACACCTTGCCCTACTGACATCGGTGCGAGGACAAATCCTCGAGCTGGGGACATTGAAGTCAGTCTCGTGCGACCGGCTCGGTATCAGTGGGACAAGAAATGCTCTGAGCTCCGAAGACTTTGCACGAGCTCAGCCTCCGATTATAACAAAAAAGTGAGACGATTCGGAAGTCGACTCCACATCCTAGGTTCCGAACCCTTTTCAGAACTGAGACTTGAATGCCGGCGAGCCGAAGGCAGCCGAAGGAAAAGGAGCGACTTTCTTCCGGTTAAGTGGCTAGTCCGTAAGGACCCTGTTTCAAGTTTTCGACCGGACACATTGAGCGTTAATTAGAAGAACTTTAGAAATCAGCCGACGTTGGTGTACCGTGGTGACCAGGCGTCCTGGCTGGGCTTCCCGCAGGGGCCCATGAGGTTCTACCCTTCTCCACTTAGGGGCAGGAAGATGGGTCCGGACCCTCAGAGAAGGGGGGCATCGCATGTGACCTCTAGCCCTGCAACTGGTCAGCCCAGGGAACCCGCATTCCAGACCCCTCCTGTCGGAAGGCGACTTTTCTGTGCGTGCGAGTATTTTTAACGAGGTTATTTGCAGCGTGATGAAAGCCTGTTTCCTGCCCTTCTCCCTGCTTAATTTAGAGCTAGCTCTCCGCTGCTCATCCTGGATGTGAAGTACGTTCCCTTGGGCGTTGATGGAACACCATAGATTCAGGTTCAAACATGCCCCCCCCCCAAAAAAAATACTGGAGGGACGTCCTCCCTCCCAGAACTCAGTGGAACTAACTTTTGAGTAAGGGTGTGGAGGACAGGACTGCTAAATCAATCGTTGGCAGTTGAAATCAATCAATCAATCCAATCAATAAACGTATCAATCCAATCAATATCAATCAAGGTAGTATCCGAGTATCATCTTAATTTCCTGAAGCAGAAAACATGCAGCTAATTGTGATTTTTGTCTTTCTTAAGCACCCCTACTGTCCCACTTATAGAAGACTGGTTCTAAGGACAGGCCCAAAATCTCCCATTTGTCCAGGTTGGCCAAACTATGGTCCTCTACACATGTTGCTGAACAGCCCCCTCCAGTCAAGTGAATGCAGTTCAGCCACAGCAGCGGAGCCATAGATTGGCCAGTCTTGCATGCCAACCAGCTCTTGAAGGTGTGCTGCACTGTAGTTATGGTCACTGAATTCCGGGTGGTTGCTGAGGACTCTAGAAAGGGCAGCATTTCCACAGACCAGAGGGAACCGCCTAGGATTCTTTCTGCTCCATGAGGCAAAGAGTTTGAGCTTCTTCAGTTGCTGTGATGAAGCCATTAATTAAAATGCAGTGTGATGGGTGCATGCAGAAATGTCTACAGGTGCTTCTGTGGGCATGATGGCCTAGGATGCAATGGCCCAGGACTCTGTCCTGAAGAAACCACCAATCTGGATGACTTTCTTAGACTCTGATGTTAATCGTAGCAAGTGCTGAGAAGGTGAGTGCACAGGAGAATGGATGTTCTTTGAGAACAAATTTTCCTCCTATGTGATTCAATGTCGATGCTCGCTGTCTTCTAAGACATATCTTCTGGAATGCACGAAAAGACGTGGCTGAAGATGACAGATGTTCAAAGCATCTGGTGGGAACCATAATTAAGAAGGCTGAAGCAGAGTATCAGATACAAAACCTTTGCTCCAAATAGTTGCAAGCAAGAAATATTTACTTGGTTCCTTCCTAATGACTCCTTTTGTCTTTAGAAAACCATGGGGGGACCTTTAGCCCTCTACATAAACGTCAAGTTCTGTTCCTTCTACTGCTGACTTGTAGGCTTGTTGGCTAGGACAGATGGGAACTGTTTCTGGAGTGCCACATAGTTTTCAAGACCATGGTAGTAATTAGCTGCTGCCTTTAGAAGATCTCCCCCCCCCATCCATTTGACTCTTCCTGAAGAATCAGCAAAAGAGGGGATATGGTTCCTCATCGGCACTGAAGGGAGCCATTGGAAGTCACACCTGCCCTCAGAGGTGGTGTCTGAACATCTTGTGCATGGTGCCTGCGCATCATCAGCAAACATGTCAAACTGTGAAAAAGACAACAGCAGAAAAGGTTCATCTCTGGGTCCTAGTTTCACTTTACAAAGTCCCTGTGTGTCCTCAGCTTACTGAAACAGGCTTGTTGCAATCTTTGTAAATTGTTTTCTCTCCTTGCTTGTTCTCCATAGGTTCCCACCAAATGTTACCTCGTTGGCTGGCAACTACTCCAGCATCATCTCCACTGTTCTGCAATTGGTGATGGTGGCACCCAGAGGTAGGAAAGGCATCATTTGCTTCTCTTTTCCAAGGGCTGACTGGTTTATTCTTGAACCCTCCTGACAAAGTAAAACATATCTGCTCCCTTTCAGCTCTTTCCCTCCCCTTTGAGCTTTCTGAAGTGTCTTTGGAGAGAGAGGGACAGTCAATTTATTATATCAACAGAATCCAAGAGACATGTTGTAGGGTTAGAGAAGTAGAGCACAATTCCAGACCCAACCCCAAAGAGCTAGTCTTTTTGTTTCTCTCTTTTTTTCACTATTGGTTTTTGTTTTCGGTTTTTTTTAGAAAAAGGTGATGTAAACTGGCTTGACTTTTTAATATATAAGATATGAAAGGGAGCATAAAGGTTTTTCTATTAATAAAGACAGTACTTCTAGCTCTGGATCAAAATAAACCCAATAGCCAAATTGTTTTATACCCTGGGACCTGTTTGCACTTGACCATATTCTGGAATGTGTCTCAGGACAGGAGTTTGCTGTCTGCATGCTAATATGGACTCCGGCAGGTCTCACTTGGGGCCTGCTGTAGCCTGCACTGGCATGTGGACAGCAGGGCCCTATTCCAGGATATAACTCAGAATGAAGCCAAGTGTGAACAGGTGCCAGGTAACAGGCTTTTGTGCCTAGGTTTTAGTTCACCTTCAACTCACTTTCAGAATGACAGAGTACATGAGAACAGTGGCAAACTATTTTCTTCCTGCATTCTCTAACCCAAAGGTGGACTTTCCAGTTTAGATAATGCAAAACTCCTTGAATTTTGGCTGGTGGGTTCCTTTCATCTTGAAGGTGGACCAAGTGTGGATTAAAACAGGTGTAGTTCTTTCCCTTTGCAACAAACAGAATTTGCAGGATGTGGTGATGATGGGAGAATCTATGTCACAACTGGTCTCACAGTTCAACCCTTTTACATGCTCATTTACAAAGGAATATAAGTTGATGACAGTGGCTTTAAGCATACGTGTCTGTGTCCATGTTTTCAAGCTCTAAGGAAGGGATGATCTTCAACTCCCACTGGCTCCAGCCTGCCTGGCCAATTCTAGTTGCAATCCAAACATCTGGAAAACAAGAATATCTCTATGCTATCTGCAAGGCAAACACCAGGGAGCGTCCACTGTGCCTGCAAGTATTAATAAAGCGCCTCAAAAATGCCTTAGAGTGGCACCTGACAAGTATTGTCTCTATCTCACCTTTAATCCACACTGAAGGCTGAAACATGTGCTTTCTGATCTTTAATGTGGATTAAAGGTGGGTTGGGAACACTTGTGTGTGGCAGCTGCAACCCCCAAACTTCCTTTGAACTGTTGTTAAAAAAAATTAAGCCTTTGTGTGAATGCAGCCTTTGAGAACCTAGTATTTTCAAACTCTTTAGGTACACATTTATGCAACAAATCCAAACCTTATGAGTCCTCTGACATTATATGACACTATAACAAAAAACACAAAGGTCTGTAGATTGGCACATTGGTAGGTTAAGTGTTACAAGGTAGAAGTTAGTATCAAATGCAATAATTGCAATAACAGATAGAAGGTGTATATAATTGGTGCAACAAAGTGAAAGAAACAATGAAATGCTCCCACACGCACTGTTTTCTTGTTTTGTCAATATATAATGATTTACTGAAAATATGTACATATATATATATTATACCTACAAACTAATAGGGGGTAACTTTATGTAATTTTTATTCATTCATTCTTTTGCTATTGATTTATAATAGAAGCAAATAATGGCAAGAATTTAAAAATAAAGAAATAAAAGAATCATGCTTAGGATTAAGCTAAAACAGGAATGGGTCTGGTTGAAGATGAACTGTCCAGCAACCGCTTAGACCATATTCGCACCTAAGTTTTAATCCAGCTTCAGTCCACTTTCAGAATGGGAGAACACATCAGCAAAGTGGCATGCTGTTTTCTCTTGGCATTATCTGACTCAGAAAATCCACCTTCAGGTTAGATAAAGTGGGCAGAAAATAACTAGTCAGTTTGCCGATGTGTTCTCTCAGTCTGAAAGTGGACTGAAAATGGATTAAAACTTAGGTGTGAACACAGCCTTAGACATTGTCCTGAGAGAACATAAAGGCGAGACCGCTGTACAAAGGTGTCCATAGAGTTCAGCTTCCATAACACTAAACCACTTAGCATGAGGAGCATTTTTTGCTCAAAGTCTGGGGTATCACTTAAGTGGAAGCCAATCCTTGTGGGATGCTTGCATCTGGAAGCAGCTGTGCCAAACATTTCTGCATCCACAACAACCTGAAAACAGTAGGTGAAGATACCTCAGTTTTAGTAACAACACAGAACTGGTTTTCAGTAATCCAGGTAATATCCCATCCCTGTGTTTGCTTTGCTTCCAAAATGCCTCAGTGGTGTAGTCCTCCTTGCAGTTGTCGTTAAACCCAGAATTTATTTGAGGAAATACTATTCAGCTATTAGGTTATTTCCAAGTTTGAATTGAGTGTCTTAGTACTCTTTCCTTCCTAAAAAGAAAGAGAAACCATATCTTTTTATGTTTCAAGTGTACACGAAAGGAGGTTAGTACAACACTTTTGCAAAACAGGGTTCTTGTTGTTTTACAGACCTCAGCTTAAGATACGAAAAAGAGGAGACACCAAAGAGTATAATTAATAACAGACAAAAAGTTACCAGGCTGAATAGAACATAGAGCAATCCACCCCCACCTCTTCAGTCCCAGATTAGTTGAAATCCATAAACATTACTTCCAATAGTTTTTTCAAAGCTCGGCTGCTTTGCTAAAAACAAAACATAACCCAACCCCATAACCTTCAAGCAACTCATCCATAATGTGAACTGGATACCTCAGAGTATATGAGATCAAAATGCCCAAGTTATTGGACTGCTGTGCGAAAGCACAAATATGCATGAGCTCTTTTATAAGGGGCTGCAGCTGTTTTGCCTGCAGATTTGGGGATCTTTTCTTCAGCCCCTTTTAGTGCGTCCTGTACAGCAGTCAAATAATCTGGCGATTTAGATGTCCCTGTGTGGTCATTTATATGATGGATTATAATGACTCATTGGTTCCTTTGGAGCCATTACAGCTGATCAGGTCAAATGCTAGCTTGTCAAAATGTCTCCAAGCACAGGGGCCACAATCCAATCCACACTTAACACATTTTTAGTGCCCCTTGAGTGTGTTGCATGCATGGTTTGGTGGCAGGATTTGAAATGGGCATACCCGTGCATTCCTGTATATTTAAATGCAGATGTCAACTCCATTGGCCTCACTTTTATTTACTCTCAGGTAAGCAAGATAAGTTTGTGGTTTCAATAAAATAAAACAAACCCACATGGTGCTGACACAGAGGAAGGGAGACCTGGATATCTGCAGGTAGCAGCATCTATAAGATATCTTTACCCAAACAGATGGATGAGTACCCATTTGGTCAAATGCAGGAGTACAGGGCTTCAGCATCCCTGTGGGCCAATGGGCCAGAAGGCTCGCTCTGAATCTAGAGGTGGAAGGCATGTTAGCAGTGTGCCCCCACCTCATGCCTTTGCAAACTTTGGTGCCCTAAGGGACATTCAAGAAACGGCTCTTGAAGTTGGCCACTCTCCACCCAGCCAATAAAGGGAGGCAGGTGCTGGGTGCCGAAAAAAAGTCATGCATGCCACCAGTGCCCATTGAGATAAGAAAACTGTCTCAAAATTGCCCTTAGAGAAGGTAGCATCAGAACTCTAAGCCACCTTCTCTAACCTAGAATGATCATGTGAGGTGGGAAGGACAGACTGGCCTATGGATATCCCAGCTCAGAAACAAGACTAGGCCACTTGCAACGATCTGTGAAGCCAGTCTCTACTAAGGCTGCCCTTCTGTTCAGATCTTCAAACTAATATGAAGATTGACCTTACTTAACCTCATGGTTTAGGCATATCTGACTTGAATTTAAGCTTCTGGGTGTTGTGTCCTGACCTGGCTCACCCCACCTTTGCGCAGTCGATGCACTATTAAGGGTGGGCAGGGCCTATGAGATTCAGATACAAGGCCTAGAATGTGGCCAATTGTACACCTGTCACAGTTGGGCAAAAATGGGATGTTCCTGCACCCATCGTGCATTGGACATTGACTGGCCTAGAGGGGTCTTTGAAGAACATCCCATTCAGCTAAGGGCTGATTCAGCCACAGTTCCTATTTAGTTTTCACCTGTACTGATCCTGGTACCATTTCCTTTGAGCTGCGTTGCCCTCAGCCTCATCCCATCCAGTGCCCTCAGTGTTTAGTTTTTGAGCTGAAAAACAAGCAAAGTAACCTTAAGAGTTCAGTTACCAGGCATTTACAATGGGGCCTATGTTTTGTGGAAGCCTCTCCGTAGTCATCTTCATTCAGCCACTTTCCTGACGCGAAGCTGGATTAAAATCTATGTGTAGATGGGCTGTTAGACTGAACACCCTTCTCCAATCTGCCAAAGACACTTTCCTCCAGATTTCCATAGCATAGTGTTATATATGTGGTTGTGAGGGAAATGGGTGGGGGCAGAACTGTTTTTGGTAACGTGTCTATCTGGAAGTTTTAGCTGTAGCAAGAACATGATGAACTCTTTGTGGATAAAACTGGGCCACTCTGAGTGGGTCATTATCTTTATCAGTGTTCCAATCTTTGCACTTAAGACAACAAGGAGGCATCACGTAAGGCCTTCACTTCTCAAAATCAGCCCCAATGTTCTTCCATGGTATTTAAGACCAGACAGAGATAAAGCACTTAAGCACGCTCGGCAACAGAGCAGAATCGGGTATTGTCTCCATTAGTGAAAACCTCAGGAGTTTTGATCTCTGAGAGCCATCCAGGATTCTTCTTTGGTGCTGCTTCAGGACCTCTTACAAGATCACTCTGCTCGAATGACAACTTCCAAAATGACCATAGGAAAGAATCATATATGTATATTCTCTTCTTAGTCCGTGGAAATTAGGCATATAAAGACTGCTGGAAAATGAGACACAATAAATCAGGGAGTTGTGAGTCCCTCTGTGTGCATTTTTTTCTGTTACAAAGTACAATGTAGATTATTTTGTTTGTTGCAATCCATGACCACGAAGTTTAGAGATTCTTGTCTTCTTACTTTATTTTGCAGACTATATCCCTTCCTTTAAGGAGAAAAGACTCCTAAAGCAACAAGCCCCTCTCTTCTGTTAACTCCAGTGTTTCTGAAGATGAGATGATTTTTTTTTCAAAAGGTATTTTCTTGAGAAATGTTCCATCCTTCCTACAAAGAAAAACTACTTGCAGAATTTTTTTTTCCCCAAAGCACACACCTACATTAATTCGTTCAAGATAGCCATTCTCCTCCCCTAGAATGTTGATTGGTCTGAAACAGAATGATTGCAAGATCGTTCTCTCAGCATGAAGGCACATTGACTGCTTGTGCAGCTATGTAGGTGGAAAAGTAGAGTAATTAATTGTTTAATGCCTCTGCTAACCCTAGATATGGTAGAATGCAGATGCTAATGTTCTCATCTCACCTTTAATCCATTAATGTGAATTAAGGAACTAGCACGTGGACGCTATCAGCTCTAAACTTTTTTGAAATTACTTTTTAAAAAAATCTGTGTACAGATTCAGCCTGTGTGACCAGCAGTTCAGAAACTGATGGATAACTTCTTCTCTCATTGTTTATTGAGGAACAACAAACAAAATGATTATTTGCAATTAAATGCACCTGTCAAAATCATGCACAGAAAATACCTGGCAGAAGTTTTTACACATTATATTATTGGCAAGTTATCTATTGGATATTGGGAGGAAAATTGCCTTTTTACTGAAACAATAAAGGGCTTATATATGTCAGTTGAACAGTGGTGAGTGGCGTCAATACCTGGAAATACCTGGAATGGCCATGCTCAGTCTTGTTGGGTTTCTTTGAAATCTGCTGCACATGGAATAGATTTCCTAGTTCTGACCTGGAACAAAGCAAGTAGAAAGGCACTTGCTTTGCATGGGAGAACTCTTGCAAATCAATCCCAATCTTGAAGATGGGAACTAGGTGATGGGAGGGGTAAAATGGCTAGTTCCATCTTCTTAGCTCTTGTGAACTTCCAGGTACAGTCTCACTCTTTCTCTTCTCTTTTTCCTGGAACAGAACTGTCACAAATAATGAGGGTAAACTGTATATATAACACGGTCAGATCTCTGGCTCGTAATGCTGAACTGAGATTGTTGGAAAAAAGAAGAATAGCTGTCATTACTTTATTTGGCATTCATTCTCTTGAAAACCAGAAATGAGGCTGTTAACTCATTTCAGTTTATAGGCAAGAAACTATTGGGGAATGCCTGAATTTTTTCAACATCACAGCCAGGACAATTCTTGCTGATTTTGCTGCTGAGTGGAATATTGGGGAGTATCTAAGAATCAGCAATTGGTTTCTTGGACTGTTGCTGCTGCTCAGACAACCCCACCACACATATATCAGGATCATATATTGTTCTCAGGGATCACACCATAGCCAGAAGAAGAAGAAGAGTTGGCTTTTCTACCCCACTTTTCTCACCCATTTAAGGGGACTCAAAGCAGCTGACAAAACGTTCTATTCTTTCCCCCACAACAGACACCCTGTGAGGTAGGTGGGGCTGTGAGAGCTCAGAGCAGTGCTGTGACTAGCTCAAGGTCACCCAGCTGGCTTCCTGGAGGAGGGCGGAATCAAATCTGGTATTCCCAGATAAGAGTCCAGCTCCTCAACTGCTAGACCAAATAGGTCCACCTTAGTCTTAACATTCTTAAGTGGCATAGACACAGAACATTCTGGGAATGTCTTCTCAAAGCTGTTCCGCAGGTCCCACAGATGGGTCCCACCATCTTTCACATTGGTAGTTTGGTGCCGAATCCAGTTGTGAAATATGGGGATTTGTAAGAGCTGCTATGGTCCAGAACTACTGAAGGTAACCTTTCTTTGAACAAACAGGGTGGAAAGTTATAGAATATTATTTTGTATGTCGGTATAGTCCTATCTGAGAGTTGTCATAAAAGTTGGGAATCCATTATGCCGAAGAAACAGGTTGCCTACAAATACTTGCAGACTCATCTATATACCAATCATCCCAAGCAACGCATTAGTTAATATTGTACACAAATCATTGCAATAATGAAAAAGGCAAAACAAAGGGTGTTTTTCCACTGTCACTAAACGTACCCATTAAGCAACCATTAATGAGTACAAAAATGCAATTTTGTACCCATTAATGGGTACTTAATGGGTACTTTTAGTGACAGTGGAAAAACACCCAAAACCAGCTTTGCCCAGTCCTATGGAAGACTTTATTTGGAGGGATAAAGTTTACACAATTTGGAATCAAAAGGGAATTTTGTAAACTCATAGGGTCGTGTAAACATCCAATGCTGTTTGGGGAAATAAGTGCTTTGTATTTTATGAAATTATGAAATCAAACAGTTAGGGCAATCTTCTACACCCCTTGAAGATGCAATGGAGGTGTGAAGGTAAACCTTTTCCCATCACCGATGTGATCACATGTTCGGTCAGGTTTACATTAGGATTTATGCCAGATGTGCTTCAACCCCTTCTGCTTCATTTCATGCAGCTTGCCTTATAACTCTGCAGGATCATTGAGAGCACTAGGGAGCAATTGTGTCAAAAGCTCTACTCACTAGGGATGTGCATGAATATTTGCACTATTCAAAATTCATATGAATTTGTAGGAATTTCAATATTGATGGGTGAATACCTTTTGCCTGAAGAGGGAACGGATCCGACCTTCGTTAAAACTTCTATGACGCTTCAGCGAAGGCTGGATTCATTTGACTTATGAACTTGCCTGCAACTGTTGGAATTTCTATGAATTTCAAATAGTGCAAATATTCATGTGCAGCCCTAGTGGTTACATCTAACTTATCTTGTATATGTAGTGTCTCCTTCTTTCTCTTGTTGGTGAGCGTGTATACCTGAGTTCAATCACAAACCAATATTGGAGAGGGGAGGAGTGACCATTTGTCTTTATCAGCCTGTTTTAGATTAGTGGTAAATCACACGTGTAGGTCTTCAACTCATTGTGCCGTAGGGTCCTTGTGTGAATTGTTTCAATGTTTCAGTCATTTGCATACACTTTGTAAAATCTCTCCCCCGGAACCATTCCCTACTCCCTCCAAAAAAATGGTAAAGGAGTGAAAACATAACAAATAAATGAGTAACTATAATAACAAAAGGCAGACCTATCAACACATATTAGATCAGTCCAAAGGGCATTCATTTCAAAGATGTCCAAGCCAGGTTTCTAATATAATGGGCTAGCCTATGGAGCTCTACAGCAGGCCTGAATAAAAAATGGTGGCTGCTATGCACCCATATGAAGGATGTCATTCATGGAAGTTTAGTAATCAAAACTGAAGCATTTACACCACATAAGCTAGGGGAAATGTACCAAAATATGTCAACGAGGTGTTGGAAATGTAAAAAAGTTGAGGGCACATTTTACCATATATGGTGGACATGTGAGAAAGCAAGAAAGTACTGGATCACAATAGATCATTGGATGAGATAAATTTTGAACAGTAATTTCGAGTTTAAACCAGAAATGTTTTTGTTGGGAATTACTGATGAAGGCCTAAATGATGTAAAGACTTTGATACTATATATGGTGACAGCTGCCAGATTGTTATATGCACAGAAATGGAACCAAGAAGAGTTACCTACAAAGGAGGAATGGATAATCAAATTGATGGAGATGGCAAAAATGGACAAATTGACAAATTTACTAAAAGATAAAACAGTGAACAAGTTTATGGAAGATTGGGGCCCTTTTATAGAATTTCTTCAGGAACTGGGCATTTTGACGGAAGGTTTCGGCCCTTAAAAGAAAGAGTAAAAGGCATATGAAGGGAGCAAAGTGCAAAAAGACTACAAGAAGAAGAGTCCGAAGAATGGAGGAAGTCACACGGAAAATCTTAAACATTGTAATGGAATTTATCATAGTTATGTATTGAAATGTGTTATAAATGCTTAGTGAAAATAAATAAAAAAATTGATACAAAACAACAACCACCCTGAAGCATTTAGTTTTATATTTTCTTAGGCTGCTTCTAAGCAGCTTCGAAGTGGTAGCATCTTCACGCCAGTGTCTTAATCCATATTAAAGTTCAGAAATTACACAGCCAAAATGCATTATCTGGCCTTTAATGTGGATTGCAAGTGAGACAGGAAGACTTGTATCTGCATGCTACCAGCAATAAGGGGGTTTTGAGCAGTTTTTTTTTAAATGTAATATGCAACTAAATCTTTAGTTGATACTACTGCTTTTGACCTCAACCCCATATCCCCCCTATGAGCATTTATTCTTCTTCGCATAAAAATCAGGAACCAAGGACTCGTTCAAATACATGCCACGTTGCCTTTGATGTTCAGATCCACAATGTGAGCTGCATCAGGTCAAACTGTGAACCTGGATTAAGGCCGTCAGTGCTCTGTCTTTGAGGCCTCCCTGGTGCTATTCAGAGCTGTTTGGCAGGAAGAAATCTGACAAATATAACATCTCGGATCGCTTTAGAATTGTGATGGAAGAGACAGCATTTATCAAACAGATTTTAAAGGCGTTGGAGCCTTTCATTTCAGCTGAAGCATTAACAGCTGCTGTGTGGTTCTACAGTTCTCTGATCTGCTTTTTTAAAAACACTTTCTTTGGGAAAATAGCTGCTGGATCATAATTTCCCTATACAAACACCAGTCAGTGATTATTTAGCGCTGTCTTTATCCCACAGCTTAAGTAAGTAATACTTTATTGATTAGTCAGCTAGTCATATCAACATGAAAACAAAGCGTGCCCAATAATATGCAATAAATAGAATAAAGATACTAGTTGAATATATAAACGATAAGAAAAATGATTAAAAGCAGTGTTCAAAGTACTTTTTTCTGGAAGTCTGAGCTGGCATCAGGAAGCCTAAAGCTTTAACTGTATAATAGTTCTTTGAGAGTAAGTCCCCTCTTGGATCGTGTTGTTCAACAAGTTTCTTGGCTGTTGTGATGACAAAGCTAAGCTCTTCAGCAGCCTTTTGGTCTTTTTGTTATCAGCCTTAGTGAATATGGCCAGCAGTGAAAGGAGGTGGGAACTGTGTTCCACTGGGCTTGATTTCTACTGGCAATGACATTGGTGGACTCCAGCAGCTGGACTCCAAAGGCAATTGCAGGCTTCCCATTTCCCGAGTACAATTAGAGGAAAACCAAGTTTAGGGACTCAATAAGCAAAACATTCACAAGGGAAGGATGGGTTTAGGGGCAGTGGTGACAAGTTTAAATGGTGTTTCTGTATATTTCACCTACATATCATGAATGGCAATAGAATAAGACAATTCATCCTTCTTGTACTCCTTGGTATACCATACCAAGGACTGGCTTGGATTGGGCCAGGGACCTGCCACCCGCACGCTAGTGCACACTCTTTAGTGTGTCCTGTCAGCTCTGTTCTAGGCCATACCAAAATAGTGCCCTATCCCATTCCATTGATATGCCTTCTAGAAGAGACCCACAATTGGATCTTTCTTGGCATACTGGACAACAGAGAGTATGCAGGGAGTATACCCTTGTAGCCTGGGATGCTTTTTGGCAGTACGCCAAGCAATGATGTCACACCAAAAGGGCCATCCTGGAAACAGCAGAGGCTGGGAATGAAGCTCCCAGCCTTCAAGGCCTCAGTGCTGCCTGCTGGGGCTGAAGCGGGACAGGTCATCAGAGTGCAGACACTGCTCCAGCAGCAATTCATACCAGTTTGGGATGGATTGTTTGTTTCATAGCAGAGTGAGACACCCTATCAAAGCACAAAGGAGGGAAGTGTGAAAAGGGCCAGTGGCAGGTGACAGAATTCCTTTCCTATTATTTATGTTAAGGTGGGATTAGGTTTTGAGTGATGGATGATTTGTGAATGAGACTCAAACCCAGCCATTATCTCAGTTGCGGAAGTGTTTCCCCTCTTTGAACCTTCTGACTTTTACACTCTGATCCTAAACATCATTCTAGGTGGCCTGTAAAGTAGCAGTAAAATGAGTCACACACTCATTCGCTCACACACTCATATATACACATGGGCAGGACATGTGAATGCTATTTCCTTTTTCAAAATAACTCTGGAAAAGTCAGTCAGGAAAAGAATATGAGACTGCTCGGATCATTTCATAGAGATGACCTCCCAAATGAAATGGTCGGACCAACCCAAGCCGGAGCCGAGGGGGCTTTGATACATTTAAGCCCCTGGATTGTGGCTACTGTGTGGAGGAAAGTTCAGGCTGTGATCAGACATAACAAAAAGGGCACCTCAGAGAGACCCTGTGTGGCCCCCGTGTTCTCAAGTCTTCTCTAATCCATCTTTTCTAGCACAATGTTTATGAGAGAGGTGAGGGGCAGCCTGGTGTGTAAACAATCCCACCTCCAAAACTTCCGTAAGCTGCTTCAGAGGCACCTCAGAAATGCTCTCTCTTTTTTTGCTGTCTTTGATCACATCCTTGGTTTACTTCAACTAGATGTACTTCCAGACTGGATGACATTCATATGCCTTTTTGTTTCTTTCTTTGTTTATTATGGATATACCCCACCCACTCCATGTATCTTGATCTTGACCATGACGGCTAAGCTGAAGCAGTAGGTAAGTTAGGTAGGTATTGCATGACAAGTTAGCTGAGGATGCAAGCCTGCAAGGGGGTGGAGCTTACAGGCCCTAAGAAAAGAGGGGGGTGAGCAAGTCCTAGCTGCTTGATCAATGAGAGACTGACAACAGTGGGGGAGAAGGCAGAAGAGGGGGCAGAAGGGACAGTTTTGTTCATTATCTTATCAACAAAAGGGGGCTGAATGGATAATGGATGGGTCCCTAGACAAGCCCTTAAAGAGTGAAATAAGGGTGGGATCCTGAAAGAAAACAGAGATACTGAATGAAGGGTTTTATCCTTGAAGAGGAAAGTCATAAGTTGAAACTTGTTACCTGTTTTAAAGTGTGTCAATAAAAGCAATTCTTAAGTTCAAGTTGAACGCGTGCCTCAGACTGTGGTTGCCTTGGTAACGGGACTGGATATAAAGTATCTGAGTTCCACAGGGATGGAGTGTAGTCTATGTTAAAAGCTCAAGACAGAAAATAAGCCTTCTTATTTTGTTAGCTAGAAGGTTGACAATAAATAAATAAAACCCATAGAAGCTAATGAGTCTGGAGAGGAGAGGGTCATAGCCTCAGGAAAGAAGAGGCGTGGCATTGACACTTTCAAAATAAGCAATCATACAGATATGGCTCATAATTTTAATCTATAACCATATCTGGTTACACAAGAAACCATTCTCTTTTTAGTTGAGGTCTGGCATTTCAAAACAACTTCTGGTGAGTACACGGTTCCCGTGTCCTCCATTTTTTAATTCTTCTCTTCTCAGATGCAAGTAGTGAAATGTAAGTCAGTGTTTTAACTCTTGGACTGGACTCCCAGTCCATCAACGGGTGTCACGCCCAGCATAGATGCAGAGACTATTGAGGCTTCTCTTCCAGGTCAAGAACTCAGACCGATACATGTCAAACATGCTTCCATTATTGGATCTGCTTGCTAAAGTCACCTTAAATTTCCTGTTTTCAGTCAATTCTAAAGATAGATTTTTTTTGAAGTTATAAAAATAAATACATGTTGACACAGTCAGAGATAATGATGTAAAGACTTCAGCTGAAATTCACAAAAGCAGAGGAAGCCGTCTCTTAATATAGCTGCTTACGTTTTAAGTGGTACACAGAAAGGTCACCCACGGAAGAGATTACGTCTATCTACCATCTACTAACCTCAAGTGAGGAACTTAGATTGTGGTCACACCTAAGGTTTAATCCAGATTCAGTCCACCTTCAGGGTGAGAGAACACATCAGCAAAGCGACCACTAATTGTCGTTTCACATTATCTATCCCAAAGGTGAATTTTCTGAGTTATTTAAGACTGAAAGAAAACAGCTTGTCACTTATGGACTGCATTCACACCTATGTTTTAATCCAGCTTCGGTCCACTTTCAGAGCGAAATAACACATCAGCACAGCGACAAGCTGATTTCTTTCAGCATTTCCTAACTCAGAAAAATCTACCTTTGGATTAGATAATGTAGAAAGAAAACAACTGTTCACTTTGCTGATGTGTTCTCTCACTCTGAAAGTGGACTGAAGTTGAATTAAAACGTAAGTGGGAACGCAACCATGTATTCTCTCACTCTGGAAGCTGGATTAAACCTTAAATGTGACCACAGCCTTAGAGAACTTAGTAGAGAATTTCATCTTCAGGCAAAAATTACTAACTGTTGCAATTTAGGGTTAGACAGCTGACAGTCATGTTTTCATGAAGGAAGGTGCTATGAAAAGAACAATCTTGAAGATCACACGCCATCTGGTGGTTACATAGTAAACTTTACCATTATTTTATAGATCGATTTGATTTCATTGATTTTAAAAGTGTGCAGTTCAGTGTGTCTCTGTGTGGGCATGATGGAAGTCTAGTCTTTCTGCATCTTTCTGCTGTCTTTGGTAGAATTGTTTTTCAGCACAAAAGAGAAACCCTTCAAGATTCTGAGCAAAAGTATATCCAACATATTTTTCGAGTGTAGTGAATAGAGCACTGGATTAAAACATAGGCCACCTCCATACAGCAACTGGATAAGTCCCCACAAAGCGATAATGTGGGATATTGCTTCCCCACTAATATCACTTCTTAGCTAGGCATTGGCAGCCATGGTGCTGCCTTTGCACATGTTAGTGATGTGCATATCCAGGTATTCAGCCAGCACCAAATACCCAGATGTGAGTGTTGCTACAACCGTGCGAGCAAGGACATAGGTTTTAGAGTCCATGAATGAATGGAGGATAGAGTGATCATGGTGACTCTATCCCCAAGGTAGGAAAAAGTGCTATTGCTGGAAAACCTGCAACCAGTGTTGTTGTTGTTGTTGTTTTTGCGGGGGGGAGGGGAATGCAACTATGGCGACATTATCCCAGATATCTGTGGCAACCCCACCAAAGTGGTGCTGTGATGGTGCTATATTCTCTCTCTCTGGATGTGCCCCAAGTTATCAAATACTTTCTTGGTGACTGAAGCTTACTAGGTGTTTTAAAGTCAACCATTGTTAGTAAAACGAACAATATAAATGCACAAGAGAGGGATGGTGGTTCAGTGGTTAAACAACTTGATGAAAAGCAAAGGATCACAGGTTCAATACTGAGCGTCTCTCCATAAGATAACAGCAAAAACAATTCTGGATCTACCAAGAAAACTGCAGGCGCCAAAGCTGACTTGACAGCATCAAGCAGCAACAACAAATATATGATAAGCACATTAGATCTAGGAGTGCAATTTGCAGTCAAGATTTATTTGTCTTTGGCCCTTTCTGATCTGAACTACTGGATCTACTTCCAGGTTTTAGAGACAGGCAGGATGCCTGTAAAGGCCATTTGTAGGGCTCTGAGAGCAGGTACAACTTTTGCCTTTTCCTTCTGCCTGTGATGTCCAGAAGCAACTGGTGGATCACTCAGTGAGATGGGATGCTGGAATAGATAGGCCATGGCCTGATCCAGCAGGGCTCCTCTTATGTTCTTAATATGGCAATTTATTTTCACTGCGGACAGACCTAATGTGATCTTACTCTGGACCTCATGACTGAAAGGGAACATTTCTAGCTCCAACAGCACTTGCTTAATCTACTGTACATTACTTGGACAATCTGGAGTAAAGCACAACCAGGCACATTTTATTCTGGATTATTCATGCTTCATTATGGTTCACCCAAATAATGTGGATTAAGTAAGTCCTATATGGTTGAAATATATGACTTGTTAGGGCCCCCTTCTGATGATGGCTGATGCCTATTGTCACCAAAGGGGCAAACCGCAACAATGCTGAAAGAAAGATGTAAGGTGTCATTTGCTCCAATGTGTGATCAGACCTGCCATCAAGGATGCAGAAATTGTGAGTGTGGGAACTCATCTGCTTTCCAGAGTGTGACCTCTGGAGTGTTGTTCATGGAGGTGTGTGTGCATCAACCATGTTGGGTGAAACCTTTCTACAGTATGTGGTTCGCTCCAGCTTAACTTTGGTCTGGCCCAAGGTTCTTAGGAACATTTTAAAACATGACAACATAGTTTGAATCCTGTGGTTGATTTTGAACAGTTAGTGCCTACAGCCAGCCATGGTTTAAGTAAAACAGTGACTGCCAGTAAGGGTGGACCAAGGGTCCACTGAAAGCCTCCCTTAATTTCCCAGAGTCATATGTTCATCCACAGTCAGTCTAAGGCCCTGTCCCCATGCAATTGAAAATCTGCTGGAACTCTTCTTTTGCCTCTGAGCGGCCCCATTCCAGGCTTTACAAGGCGCTTAGGGAGCTTAGGAAAGTGAGACACCCGCGATAAAATATGTGCACTTTAAAGAAGAGTTCCAGCGCTCTTTCGGTGATTCGTGGGATTTGCTCGCTATATCTGCCTTGAGGACGCTCCGTGGCAAAAGGGGCGGGGATTGCTTGCCTGCACACACAGCCAAAAAGCATTCACACATCTGAGAAATGCAGCAGGTTCGCTTCCTTTCCTTTGTAAAAAGAGCCAGAATTGCTCAGAATTGCAACATTGTTATCAAGTGATCTGTGAAAGCCTTAAAAGAGAATGAGTGAAGGATCGTGCTGCCGATGCCTGCAGCCGCTGACTTTGCCGGGGCAGAAAGCCTTTTCTAACAGAGAACTGAGTGAAAGTAAGTGCTGAAAGTGAATGAATGAGCGATCATCTGCCTTTGCTAGGGGCAAGAAGCTGTTTCAGGAGACGGAGATCTGGCTATTTTTCCTTTTAACAAGAGAGGGGGTGGGGGAGGGGGAAAGATGCCCGGAAAGAGAAGACGGCTACCATGGGGATGGAAAGTCCGTTTAGATTGTGGCTACCATGGGGACGCTTATTCCGGAAGTGGAGGGGACTTTTAAAGTCAGCTATAACAGAGTGACGGCAGAGGAAGCCGAGAGGGGCTAATAAGTCTTTTGGGGACAGGGCCAAAATGCAGATGAGGGGGATTAATAGGCGACTCCACACAGTGTGCTGTACCCTAGGGGTGTGCATGAATGCAAATTTTGGCATTTGATTTGATTTGATTTGAATATCCAAAGATTCAAATTGGTTCAAATGTGTACAATTCTGGTCACCACACCTCAAAAAGGATATTGTGGAACTAGAGAAGGTGCACAGAAGGGCAACCAGAATGATTAAGGGTCTGGAACACCTCCCTTATGAAACCAGGCTGAAACGTCTAGGCCTCTTCAGTCTGGAGAGACAGTGTTTAAAAGGGGACCTGATTGAAGTATATAAAATTATGCATGGTATAGAAAAGGTGGATAGAGAACATTTCTTTTCTCTATCGCACAACACTAGAACCAGGGGGCACTCTATGAAGCTGATGGGTAGGAGAATAAGGTCTCACAGGGGGAAGTATTTCTTCACCCAGAGGGTCATTGGCTTATGGAATGTGCTGCCGGAAGAGGTGGTGACAGCTACCAGTCTAGATAGCTTTAAGGTAGGGTTAGACAAATTTATGGATGACAGATGTATCAATGGCTACTAAAATGAATGCCTGGGTGCATCTTTCAGGCTAAGGGGGTGGGGAAGGAACTGGGGCGCTTCTAAGGCCATCTGCTGGGACTCAAGAGCAGGAGAAGGTTTGTCCTTGTCTCTGCTTGAGATGCCCATGAGCATTTGGTGGGCCACTGTGTGCGACAGGATGCTGGACTAGATGGGCTGTTGCCTGATCCAGCAAGGCTTCTCTTATGTTCTTATGTTTAAAATTCGAATATATTCACATTTGGTTCAATTCAAATACATTAGAATCTATTTGTACAAATTTTCAATTCATATCTGAAGGTACAAATGCCGAACAACACTCATATGTGTCTGTATGGCTCCATATGCACCCCATTTTTATCCCATATGTATCCTGTTTTCATACCATACGTATCTGTAGAAATGTGTATGGATATGAAAAAGATGAATACGGATACATACAAGAATGCCCGAATAATTCGTATGAATGATTCAAAAGATTAAAAATTCATTCAAATGTTTAAATTCGAATGTATAGACATTTGATTTGAATTCAAATGTCCAAATGCGATAGAATTTGATCAAATTTTGAATTTCAAATATTCATGCATGTCCCTACTGGGCCCCTCTTGCCAAAGTGCTTCAGATGTCACAACTGCATGCAGCTAGAAAATATAACACTAAGGTACGTTGGTCCGTCACAATTATGTGCAAAAGTCATAAAGAATATGATCAAAACAAAGCATAGAACGTATGACAAAGTGAACAGGATTTAAACATGCGGCGTTTTAGAATCTAAAAACTATGAGAAAGCCTTTAAAAAAATCTAGCATTTCTGAGGCAAGAGCCACACAGGGATTGATCTGGTAGTGCAGAAACCTCTCTTCTGTGCACCCTTGTTGCACCACTACAGTGCTCCCAGGGTGCTGTGTCCTGGGAGCAGCTACTTCATAATAATTAGAGCAATATATAAGTAGAGCACTATATAGGTGGAACAATGGGAAGAGCTTTCACAACACTTCTTCCCCTTACCTTCCAGAGTTATTGGTTCTTTCTGCATGATATAGGTAATTCTGAACAATGCTGGGCCAAAATATATGACTTGGCCTATACACCGTCCCTCTCCAAGGGCCCTGGGCATGTTGGCTGGGCACATGGAAGTGAGACTCCTGGTGACATTACTGAGTGCCACAGAAATGGTACCAGGTACACGCCACTCACACGTGTGTCACCTGTACATGGATGGCTGGTTTGATATAATAGCTTGTAATGTTGTGTGGCCTTCTTACAAGCTAAAGATTGAAGAAAACATCCCTTCGTTTCCCCCATATTCCCTCCACAGGCTCCCACTGTCATCCATGTATCCCTCAGCTCCTCCAAACTATGATAGGCTTCTTATTGAAAAATGTCGGATCCTGGCATCATAGAGGCCATCTCCTTACCAGCATCTCCCAGGGGTAGAAACATCAGTCAAGAAAGGGATGTGCCTCTGCAACAAAACATATACTATGCATGCAAAAGATCCCAACTCCAATCCCTCGCAACTTCTCATACAGCTGCTTGATGAATCTCTCCCCCCTCATCAATGTGGACAATGCTGAGTTAAATGAATCAATGGCCCGAAGTAGGCTTATTCTGTACTGGGCCTTATTCTGCATAATATCTCAGAATAAGGTCCTGCCATCTTCATGCTGGCGCAGATTAGAGCAGACCCCAAGATATAATCTGGAATAAAGCCCAGTGAAGAAAGGGCTACGAAATAAGGATGTTTCCTATCTTCTAACAGTTCCTGACGATTAGACCAGCAATCTGTCTAACAAATGAATAGTTGGCTGTTAATAGCTCTCAGGCTGTTGCTTACTGACTCTTGAATTATTGCCTCTGCCAAAGGCCGTAGCAGAAAACATTAACATGCTTATTAATAGAACTGTAGGCTACATCAATAATTGTCAAAATGTCTGTGAATCACCCTTGCCTAATGAGGCCATGCTATGTGGCTTGGAGTAATTCCATGGGGCTAAATTATTTGGCCAAACATATCCAGGGACAACAATACGCCCGTGAGGCAAAGGAAAGGCTGCATGAAAAAATGTTGGTCAACTTCCTGAATATCATCTGTTTTCAGGAGATACCTATTAAATCAAGAACTTGAAATATTAGCAAATATGAACATACAGCAGTACATTTTCTTAAAAAAATAAATAAATTGGTAGGCTGGAAAGGAAGCTATGATACATACCATGTTGAAAACTGGACTTGGCTGAAGACAGTTCATCTTTAGCCTGACACACATGATAAATATGTTTCTGGACAGAAAAGACTAAAATGTCACTGAAGATTTTCTTAAGGTGAGTCATTATCCTCAGGCAAATGTTTCTTCAGAGATCTGTTTTTGTGCATTGTAGTTCAGAAATATGGGTTGAAGCTTATTTCAGAAGTAGGCCCTGTTTCCTCTATTTCTGTGGCTTGTGAACACACTTGCATGTACACTGATATACTGAAAATCTCTCTCACTACACATATACACACCTAAAAGCCTCAACGAAGCAGAATATTATCATGCTAGTCAAGTACTTGCTATGTATGGAAAATTGCAGGAAGAGAGAGAACAATGGAAGCCAAGTCAACCACTGAAAGAAGAAGAAGAGTTGGCTTTTCTACCCCGCTTTTCTCACCCATTTAAGGGAACTCAAAGCGCCTGACAAAGCTTTCTGTTCTTCTCCCCACAACAGTCAGCCTGTGAGGTAGGTACCAGTGGTGTGGTATAGCAAACTTGGTGGGAGCTGAGAGAAACCTGAAACTGCCTTAGGCCGCGTGGTGACCTAATGCAGCAGTGACTGCCTCAACCCCTCTTGGCTCCACAGAAGGCTGGGAGTGACAGCCCGGAGGAGGGAAAGCTAAGTGCTCACGTGGGAGGGAGATGGCTAGTTCAAATGCATTGTGAAGCAACATTTTGCACGTCACTAGAAATCACTGTGGACGTTTCATTTGACGGCTCCTCTACCTCCCCTTTAATGAGGCTGAAAGCTGCAGCACCACGTATTCCAACCCTACCAAAAGTGTCTGTGTGTGTGGAAACCTGCTCGAGCTGCGTATGTGAGGATGTTAAGAAGTGGTGTGAGGTGAAACTCCAAGGACGTCTGCCCGTTTCAGAATCAAAAGCTACCTCTCTCCTCCGCGTATTTTGAGACTCTGGCTGAGGGTTCATTGTGGTCAGAAATGCAGCCACGAGCCGCGTGTGGAAGAGCATCCAATTTTGTTACCGAGCCAGGAACAGCAGGGGCCCACATAGTCTCGTGTCTCTGGCATTCATTTAGTCATGCAGGTAAACAGGCAAAGGGCTGAATTAAATTCAGCTCAGGGAACACAATCCTTAGAACAGCACCGTACCGCTCCTGAAACAATGCAATCATCAGCAAGCTTGCCAGCATATGCAGTTCTATTTATTTAAGCAATTTTAGGACTGATGAAGCATTCCCAAATAACTTGTCACTGCACATCACAGAGGAGGCCCACTTAGTGGTAGGCAAGCCCAGCTGCTTCTAGTTCTGAATTTCTCCCTGCCTCATGACTCCAATTCGCTCTTGCCTTGTTTTGCCAGCCCCTGACTGTCCCATGTTTTCCTTGGAAAAGCAATCAATCAGAGGAACCTACGCAAGAAGTGATCGTGCTGATCCCTGTTCCACTTCACTCTGGTTGAAACCAAGACTGAAACCACAAGAATCTCTAGGCCACTGCTCTGGACAGGTCACATTTCCATCTGGGATCCCACAACATCTTCCAGCACTTTTCTAATGTCTGTGCTGGACAGGAGAATGACAGCTTTAACCTCAAAGCAACTCACACCTGTGTCTTGCTGGGAAGGCCAAGATCCAGATATTTTCACCATGGCTTCATTCTGCACATTTTCCCTTACTTGCTTCCAAGGCTTTAAATGCCAGTGATTTGAAAATGTTTAGTTATTGCTTCAAATGCCTTATCTCTTTTATTCTCCTTTTCCGCCAGTTGGGTTCTTCTCCTCACCATTCCAGTTAGTTTCCCCACTTTCAATCATATGGATATTTTCTTTATCTGGCCTCCTCAATCTCTACAGTTTGGTCTTGTGGTTAGAGAGTTTCAGGTTCTTATCTGGTAGTCTTCCCATTCGATTCCAAACTCCTCCATGAAGCCAGCTGGGTGACCTTGGGCTAGTCACAGTGCTCTTTCTGAGTTCTCACAGACTTACGTACTTCTATTGTGGGGAGAAGAACACAAGATTTGTCAGCCACGTTGAGTCCCCGTAAGGGTGATTAAAAACAAACTACTACTCGTTCACAGGAATCTCACACAACAGTTTTCCCCAATCAAACTGAGGATTGGGACTGTGCACCTATGATAGACCCCCTTTTGATTTCCTGAACAGGGTCCCAGATTGCACTTTCAGGGCTCAATAAACAAACAAACAAACAAACAAACAATCAAACAAAGACAGACAGACAGACAGACAGACAGACAGACAGACAGACAGACAGACAGACAGACAGACAGATAGATAGATAGATAGATAGATAGATAGATAGATAGATAGATAGATAGACGAGGCTACAGTCATAATTTTTTTTGGGGGGATGTCACACATACAGTGCACTGAGCCTGTTGAGGCCATCACCAGTCAAAATGCTTTCGCTTTTCCTTAGCATCTCCTAACAGAGAAACCGGCCGTGAACTTTCAGACTGTCTCTCCTTGAATTTCAAGGCTCCAAAGACACAGAACCCGAAATTCACACGGAGGACTGTGAGTTGGTCCAAAGCAAACAAATGAAGCAAAGAAATCCATCATAGAAAGGGGGGGGGGGTTGGTTTTATTTCTTTAAAATAAATGTTTGTTTGCCTTTCATATTCACTGGTAAGAGTGTAATTGCTGGCCTCTTAACATAGTTTCCTCATGAAGAAGGGTAAAATAAAACAGTATGGCTTTTATTCTTACCAATCTGTCATGGCTAATGTTCCTCTGGGATAGCTAATGTGGTTCCCTGTAGGTGTTGTTGGTCTGTCAGGCTGCTTCTGGACCACAGGCATCAATGAGCAATCTCTGGAGGCCAGTGGGTCAGATTGTTTGATCTGGGCCAAGACTGGAGTGGAAGCTGGTGGTGCCCACCAGAACCAGTTACCTCACCATATCATATCCCAGCCAGGCCAAGAGGACAGGAACAAAGTTGCTGGTCAAGGCCAGGTTCCCAGTGGGCATTTCAATTCAGGTTTAAAGCAGTTTTTTTTTTAAATCACCAGCAAGGCCTGGATTTTGGTGTTCCTACTCTTAGCTTGTAATGTGGATTTGCAGGGGAGGAATTCCCTTCCCTCTTTCTTCCGTCATAACGTGACATCATCTGGGCAGTCAATTAAAACCCCACTCTCTCTATAAGCCTGTCCCTGATTCAGTGGAATCCTTCGGTAGCCCAATGTAGCACAGCTTCCCATGTTAAAGATCACTCTCCCTGGTGTTTTGTGCTAGATCTGTTGATCAAAGCTGTGTGAAATGGCAGGGGGGAGGGAAGGAAGGACAGAGGGAAACAGGGAGTCTTTCACACAAGGAGCCAACAATTGCACTGGATTGGAACGACAGAGCAGGGTGAAATGGCGGGGATGCAATGCAGACAAAAAGTGTGAATGGAAGGAGGGAGGGACACAAGAGCCAACTTTTACAACCGCAGGGCGGAAGCTACCAATTTGTTATACTGAACTCTTCCTGCATTGTTACAGCTGTCCCCTACATTTCATTAGCATGTAGTGACAGCCAGCCGGGGAAGACAGGAGGCTAGGGCACAGGAAATCATGGCTTCTCATTGGGTTAGGGAAAATCGAAGAGAATGCCACTACAGCATGGTTCCCTCCCCCCCAAACCCGCTTGCGTTCCCATTGCTAAATAGTGAGGATTATTTGGGTACCTTTAATCCTCAGGAACTAAGGATTCTTTTGAACCCTTGAGAATGGTGAGCTTTCAAAATGATTTCAAAGCTCTTTAGATCTTGAATGGGAATGCAGCCTGAGGGTATTTTTGCTAAGTGTGAAGAAACAAACAATTTCTGGGGCTGCTTCTGGGAACTTGGTAATATGGCTCTGGATTTTGTGTGCCCATCTGCAGGCTGGGAATTCTTTCAACCCTTTAAAAACCCATACACTTACAAGAGAGCAGGGAGAAGAATTTTACCAAGGATGGACAACAGGCTCTTACTTTAACCCAATAAACACTTGCAGAATTAGTGCATGTAGCAAATCCTGCAATATAACAGCACCCCATTACCTATACTTAATGGTCTTGATAATCTATATTGAGTTGGGGAACCTGTAGTCCTTCACATATTACTGCAACTTTTATCAGCCCAGGCAGCACAGTGAAGGTTTAAAGACAAATTTCAAATTTTGGATCTGTTTGTCTAGATTATCTGGGCATTTGCATGTGTATGGGTTCGTACACGATGCGTACTTGCAGGTATACATCTTTCCTGAATCCGTACGCATTGTACAGATCTGTATGGGATAAAAATGGGTTGCATACTGGATAACTATGGGATGCATACCGATGTGTATGGATGCATATGGATGCTTACAGGAGGCGTAAAAATGTGCACGGGCACATACGAATGTTGTCGACATTTGTAAGTGCAAATTCAAATAGAAAATTCAAACAAATAGATTCAAATTTGCTCAATTCGAATTAAATTTGCTTAAATTTGAATTTTAAAGATTCTAATTGAATTTAATTTTCGGGTATTCAATCTGAATTGAATCGAATCCTGAAAATTGCATTCATGCACACCCCTAGTGGTGGGGAAGGTCTTCCCATCTGATCCACACAATCCATTGCTGCTTAGATTACCACCAGAGAAGCAGGCTCAGGAGTCCTTATTCCATAACCATGTGTTTCATATCTTGATTTCTGCCTGGTTCCCAACAGCAGGTACAATTTCACAGGTACCCAGTTTGAACTTGCCTAGAAGCGGTAGAGATGTTTACAGGTGCACAGAGGCAAACGAGACAGCTTTATTCAGTTCACTCTGTCAGTAGGACTTAAATAAATTTTATGAGTCACACAATTCTCTTGCCTTTCATCAGTTACTAGTAAATATTCCAGCAACATTTATTAATGACTAATCATGGAGGAAGTTTTTCTCTTGGCAGGAATGGATACAATCATTAATTTAGGGAGAGAGTAGGTAACCTCAGGCAACTTCCTTTAAGATAACTCAGTCTGAGGACAACTTGGTTGGGTTGCTTTTCCTCATCACATTGTTCAGAACAGAGAAATTCACCACAGCAGGGTGAAATTAATCCTTTTGTCACTGTGAACTCCATTGTAGGTGAAGAAGAAGTCCGGGCTCTTGCACAGAAGATAGGATCTCAGCAGAGGCATCTCATAGTGCAGACAACACTTGATGAAAATTTCTCTTTGCCAGACATATGGAAAGAAAATGCCTACAGGTAGGCAGCATTGCAAATGGACCACCAACCCAGCCCAATGCCATTCTTAGACCATGGCCACACCTTTAAACCTTCTTCAGTCCATCTTCAGGTCTGACCACTTACACCTTTTCATTTCTGTCTTTTATTTGGGGAGGGTGGAAGGTCTGTAGCACCTTCCAAGTGCACAAACAACAGAATGACGTCATGTGTGCATGCAGTCAGTTCCCCTAAAATGCTATGGATCCAATGTCAGAGATGCCTCCCCAGATGCCCAGTAAGCCAAAACAATCCTGGAGGACCTTTGTGCATGAAGTGGGCTGCCCCGAGGAGCAATGCCAGGAGTCCGTTAAGATCTGGCCTTCCCCTTGCCTTTTCTAGGCAACCTAGGGAACTGTTAAAGGTCCAGGAGTCCAACCCCCATATCATATCGGGAGGGCTCAACCCCTGCTTGCTGCATGAGTGTTGATAGCCAAAACCCCATAACTGTAGAGGTAGATGAAAAAGTAGGTCCTGAGCTCTGTCCTTGCATGATTTCTTCAGAAGTTGTAATGGTGGATGGAGCAAGTTATGACTGGTGGGATGGAGGATAGCTTAAAGGTAGTGATATCAGAAGTGAGACCAGGTAGAGATATTGACCTTATGGGACCGTTGCCCCTTTTGGACATCTTTCCACCTTCAATGAGCTTGAAGTTGCAGATTAGTTAGCTTGTTTGCTATGAAGAGGCCATTTTGCATGATACTCCATCATTTTGCTGCTTAACTAGTCTCATTTTCTTCATGCGCTTCATTTTAGAAACAGAGTGCAGACACATTATATTTTATCTATCCTGTGTCCATTGTGTTATTCATTGTGATGCATCCTTTAACTTTTCTTGTCTAGACTCCAATCTTAACTCTGTTTTCATGGGAATAAGCACTTTTCAGCACAATGGGACTTCCTTCTGAGCAAACCCGATTAGGGTTACACTGTTAATACATTAACATCCAAGGCTAAATCTACTATATCCGGCAAAATCAAAATATCTTCCTGCTCAGTCTTGGATGACCCCTCTGCTTAATGACAGATACCACTGTGACTGCTACTCAGAGCACGTGGACCCACCACTCTCTGGTTACATCCATCACTTGTCTGGAAAGAGGAAAGAAATCAGTAGCTTGGATTCAGTGACCTATTATGTACAAGCATTTTCATTCCATTCCATTCCATTTCTCTCTGTATTTATAATCCATGCGTCACCCTAGAACCTGAAGTTTTGTTTCAAGCTCTAGCCTACCATGATATTGGCATCTATAGCATTTATTTTATCTTTTATTTATTTATAGCATTTCTATTTATTCCAAAGAGCTCAAGACAGGGCACACCATTCCCCTTTCTTCCATTTTACCCCCACAACAACTCTGTGGTGAGATGGGTTGAGACCCTGTGGGTGGCCACAGGTGAGCTTTTATGGTAGACTGGGGGTTCAAAACCAGATACTTCTATATTCTAGCCTGGTGCTTTAGCCACTACACTACATTGACATGCATATTAACCATACAGTTTGTTTTAAGTTATAACTTGCTTAAGGGCAGAAACAAGTACAGGTTATGCTCTCTTTATGTACTGTTTTCTAGCAGAGTCTGTATATTGAAGAATTCACAGAATGGGCTGCTTCCCTACAGAGTACAGGGGGAAGGCACCATTATCTGATCATTTGGTTCTAGTGGTTAAGGAGTCTTATCTGGGAATAACAGGTTTGATTCCACTCCTTCATGAAGCCAGCTGGGTGACCTTGACTAGTCACGGCTCTCTTCTGAGCTCTCACAGCCCCACCTACCTCACAGGGTGCTCTCTTGAGGGGAGAAGAATAGAAAGCTTTGTCAGCTGCTTTGAGTCCCCTTAAATGGATGAGAAAAGCAGGATAGAAAAGCCAACTCTTCTTCCTACCATTCCATTAAGGAAAAAAGAATAGAAATATGCTCATCAGAAAGAATGCACCCATGATTCACATCAAAGTGTGGGAGATGAGAAACTAAGAAAGTCTTGGGCACTACCATCCATTAGTATTTGACTTTGCATCTCTTATTTATTTACTGTACTGAATCTGGATGCTAAAATGGAACCAGAAAGCCATGGTGAGAAATCCTGGATCATCCCAGAATGCCAGGATACATGCAGAACATGGGGTGTCAGGCATGTGCTTGGCTCCTCTGGCATTGCATTGGTACCAGTTTCTAGAAGCTTGTCATGGGAAGCCCTTTTCTTTGCCCCCCCCCTTGCATAGCAAGCTCTGACGCAATGCCTGAGGAACTTGCTCCCCCCCCCCCCCCCACACACACCAGCAGATACCAGGGTGACCGATAACGTGCTGGGAAGTAAAGATATTGCAGGATTTCCCAAACTATCTTTAATCCAGATTAAGAGGACAATATACTGACAGAGCCCCAACATGATGTTGCACTGATATGGTGCTCTAAGGCTGCATCCAGATGTCAGTTACTTATTCTGCTACATATTTCCATTCCAGAATAAGGCATGGATATTCCATAAAACCTATGCTTTATTCTGGAATACCCAAATATAGTAGATTAGGTAACCAACAACTGGATTCAGCTTTACTATGATGTCAGCAAGGTGACAGTATATTCAGCATTTCTGAAACCAGGAGTAAATAATTTTGGTTGGTGGAAATGAGCCATATAGACATGTCTTACCATCTTATCAAACACTTCTAGGCAGTGTTAAGACTTCACTGCACCTAGTGTAAGCCACACTGTAACTTGAAACTGTTTGCTAATAGTTTCTGGGAAAGGCTTTCTCTGTAGTTGACATCTCCTGAACTCTGACTGACCCTGTTGCATATAAGAGGATGTGCAACACTGCTTGAAATGCTGTTTGAAACACCCAGTCTACACAGTGGGTGTTTCAAACAGCCTTTACCAGACCCTTTCTGCCCTTGGCCTTATTCTGGATTATATTTCAGAATAGGCACCTAATATCTACATGCTACTGCAGACTATGGAAGGCCCCAGGTAAGACCTGCCATAGTCTGCATTAGCTTGTGGTCAGCAGACTGCTATCCTAAGGTATATTCCAAAATAAGGCCAAGGGCAGAAATGGCCCAGGTTCCTAGGTGGAGCATTGGGCGCTTACCTGCTATTACCTATCATTCTGGAGCCTGTGGGGAAGGTACCTAGAGGTGACAGGTACATCACAATTTGCAACTATATCAACAAACAGCAGCATGCCTACTGCCACTTTGCCTTTCCCTGTGGGCTCCAGAAAAGTCCTAGTTCATGGGCAGGTAAGCGCCCATCTCCAGGAACCTGAAAAATGTGGGCGAGGCTGGTTCTAAGTGTGGGGTCTCTAGAAATGCTGAGGGGGTGGGTTTTTCACCATCAAACATGATTCTTTCTTTCTTTCGCTAGAGATTCCACCTTGTAGTTAGAATTTTGACCGGGTGATTTTCATTGCTTTCATTATTTTTACTTGCAAACTTGAGTTCCAGAAGGCAGCAAAGAAGGATTTAGCTTTTTAAATTGAAAAAAACAAGGTGATATAGAGCCTGTTGTGATGCCAAAACAGCACCCCTGTAATAGAGTACGATGTGTGAACTATATTTGTCAGTTGAATGAAGCAGAAACAGCACGCAAACGCCAGTAATAATTTGTGTGCCCCTTCATCAAAGCACCCAGGAGGGCCCCAGATTGTGGCATTTTGAGAATAAATGAGGGACTGATGTGTGTGTGATGTTGATCTCAAATAGTAAGCTTTCATTTGGGGTGCAAACTGTAGGTAGCCCCATAATCTATTCTGACATCAGAGAACTCCTCTGTATTACTCCTACCTCATTTAAGGGACACATTTTACGTAATTTTGCTTTATTCCGTTTTTTCTTTTTTAAAAAAATCTGTGGATTTTAATTTCCCCTTCCCCTACTTTTGATCCCTGTTTTTAGTTTTTAGTTATTTGGCTGTACCTATTGTGAACATTTACCTGGCAAATAATGATGTCTAGGAGAAGACAAACTACTTCTGCACATGGGTTGCTGATAGGGATATGCATGAATGCAATTTTGAACATTCAATTCAAATTGAATATTCAAATGTCTGAATTCGTATGAATAGGGAAAAAGCGAATGTATTAAAATTAAAATACATTTTTATTTGTTCGTACAAACATTTGATACATATTTGATGATACGAATGTTGACAACATTCATATGTGTCCATATGCATCCCGTTTATATCCCGTATGTATCCCATTTTCATCCTGTACGTATCCATACTGTATGTATGTAATGTGTACGTATCCGTACACATATGACTGTCCAAATTATTCATATGAATTATTCAAAATATTAGTACTCATTCAAATATAAAAAAACGAATTCCTGTACATTCGATTCAAATTCAGATGTTTGAATTTGGCCAGCTTTGATCAAATAAAGAATATTTTGAATATTTTTGCACATCCATAGTTGCAGCACTGGGCTAACCATTAAAATCCGTCCTGGCAGCTTTGCTTGTGGGTTCCATGAATAAACATCTGTAGCAATGGCTACTAAATACAGGGGAACATGACTGAGATTAGGGGAATTTTCTGGAGTAGGAAGCTACGGCCTAGCAATTCCACGAAACGGTTAAAGCAGGACAAAGTGCCATGAGACAAAAATTGGAGAAAATGTACCATAATCCCAGCTTGATGCAATTACTCTGACATGAATTTAAAATAAAATTAAAGTTAACAGTTTAAACTGATGTTTGAGGGTTTTAAAAAGATTTAGTTTCCCTTGGAACCTCTGTGTTATTTGAGCCAGTATAATCTCCATGCGTGCCGCTTATAACTCCTCTTCCCGAGTGCCGTAAGCACTAGATTACACCCGCTGGTTAAGTTACAAACAGCTAAAAATCATAAAATTATTAAACCTAGATTAAAGTGTTCAGAGAATACAGTGTTATTTTAGTCCCCTGCCATATCCTACATTCACTATAAAATGGCTCTGTTGGCATTCAGAGAAAATGTCATAAAGCAAGTATGTAAGGAGGTGTTTTTGGTTTGCTTCAGGGCAACGTGAGCCAAGTTAACATGGCAACCAAAATGTGTAACAGAAACACTTAAAATGTTTCTTTTTTTTTCTTTTTCTTTTTTTACATAAACTGGAAGCCTTGTCAGTCCATGAGCGCATGTTGGCTTCTGGGCAGAAAGTATATGTGCGTAGTACTCTGCTACTTCATACGATATCAGATGTATAAAATATTAACTATCTGGAGTGGGAAATAACATAATTTCAAGGCAAGGTTCTAAGAGTCTTACTTATGCTGCTACACTGCTCTGCTGGTGTCTCCCATATTTCTTTTATGTCTCTACCTTTCCATCCTGAGGTTTCAAGGCAGGTTACAGCAATTAAAATACATGAAAATAAAGACAATATTGAGATAATTTAAAATTGCAGCAATAAATCGCAGCTATGCAAGTTGTATACAGTATTGATTTTACTAGTGTCTTCGATTTAATTACTGACACCAAAAGGGGGGGCATTGTGGCCCTCTGAGCATGCCTGAACTACATCTGCTTTCATTCTCCACCATCGACTAGACTCGGAATAGTAGTTCAGGAACATCTGGGAGGCACAATGGAGCACCCCCGGACTACGGTTATTTAGGTCTTTTTTCCTCCTCAATCAGTTGTTTGTTTCTCACCTCACATACATACATTCTTAGGTCCAGTAGTGGCCAGTGGTGGTAGAGCAGGGAGAAGCCCTAAATGACCAGTGCATGCTCGTGGACAAATTTTGTTTGAACATCAGGTCACACTAACAAGGTTCTCTTTGATCTCACCTACCGTGGGATTGCTGCTGGCTTGCACTGGTTAGGTCCATTGTTTGGGACCTTGGTCCTGAGTGTGCTGATATAATCTTCAATGGAAGTTGCTGATAAATACTACCTGCTAAACTAGTGGCATGCATCTGAGGCATATACGTAACCAATTGTAAAGGTTTAAGCTGATAACATTTGGACCGAGGTAGAGTACATACTGGAATGAAGACACTAAAAATAATATCAGGACCACTTGTGAAATATTCTTGTCCTTGCTTATCTTATTCATTTTATTGGGAGCCACCTTAGAAGAGCCTCTCAAATTTATTTACAACCTTGTTAATCATACAATGTAAAGAAAACATTTTCCTTCCTTCCTTCCTTCCTTCCTTCCTTCCTTCCTTCCTTCCTTCCTTCCTTCCTTCCTTCCTTCCTTCCTTCCTTCCTTCCTTCCTTCCTTCCTTCCTTCCTTCCTTCCTTCCTTCCTTCCTTCCTTCCTTCCTTCCTTCCTTCCTTCCTTCCTTCCTTCCTTCCTTCCTTCCTTCCTTCCTTCCTTCCTTCCTTCCTTCCTTCCTTCCTTCCTTCCTTCCTTCCTTCCTTCCTTCCTTCCTTCCTTCCTTCCTTCCTTCCTTCCTTCCTTCCTTCCTTCCTTGGGTGAAATTTCAGGGCTTTAGTTAGTCCCTGTTGCATAGCATTATACCTCTGCTGCTTTGTGTATGGTTGCATGGTGGGGAAGGGGAACAGAAAAATCTGCAAGGGAATAATTTTGGCTGTGGTTCCACCATAGCAGTCAAAGACATGTGTGAGGATGCATCTCTGTGTGTGGAGAGCAACATTGACCTCTGTGTATATCCTTTGAGACACTATGGCACATAATGACAGGCCACAGTAAGGTAATAGGCCAGGGTGCAAGAGAGTCACTTGAGACTCATGCACTAACCCTTGGGCATCTTGATCAGACCCAGGGACACAAAGCTTACTTCTAAAACTCCAGTGGGGGTACAGTGGAGACTGGCTGCCCTGGGGACTAGAAAGGCATTTTCATTGCATAATAGAGACCCAGTCAATGGGTGTTTTTCCACTGTCACTAGAAGTACCCATTAAGTACCCATTAATGGGTACAAAAATGCCATTTTGTACCCATTAATGGGTACTTTTAGTGACAGTGGAAAAACACCCATTGTCACATGATTCAAATATATAACATGGGGAATTATGAGGATTTAGGAATCTGCAAGAATATTTGAAATATTCGTTGTTCAATCAAATTTGGCTGAATTTGAACATTCAAATTTGAATACAATGTCCAGACATTCATTTTTTAATATTCAAATGAATACAAATATTTTGAATCATTCATATGAATAATTTGGACATTCGTATGTGTACGGATACATACATATTACATACATATCCATACACATCTTATTCGTATCTGTACACATCTGTACGGATACATATGGGATGAAAATGGGATGCGTACAGATGGTTATGGATACATACAAATATTGTTGACATTCATATCATCAAATACATACTTAATACTTATACGAATAGGTATGAATGTATTTGAACCGCTTCATTTTTTTCTCTATTCGTACAAATGTGGACATTCGAATATTTGATTCAAATCAAATCAAATGTCAAAAATTACATTCGTGCGCACCCCTATGAGGATTTCTTAATTTCAGTACGCTATTATTTCTCAATGGACTACTGGGTCACATGATGCATGTGTCTGCATAAAGTGTCTCTGGTTCCATTAGAAGAGAGCACTGAACTGTAGTAGTGTTAAGCATCAAACAAGTTATAATAGCAAGGAAGAATTACTTATGATCAAAACAGAGTGCCATGTGAAGAGTGAAATGCCCTGTTTCACATTAGTAGCTCTCCTATGCTCTCAGAGGCATCCCTTTGAAGAAGTGAAGAGGCACTCACCAGAGGCACAGGGCAACACAACCAAAGTGAAGCCAACAAACCAATGGGAAGCAGTTCTGGGAGATGTTGGCGCACCCCACCCATCGGACACTGTGGCAAACAGCAGCCCACAACATTCAAACTGCCCCAAAGGAAGGGGGGATTGTGAGAATTCCCCCCCTGCAAGTTTGGATTTCTACAAGAAAAAGGAAATCAATGGGAGTGCAGGTAAGTGTCAGGTATGTGAGGGAAAGTCCCCCCTGAGCTCTGTTTCCCAGCTGGCCTTACCTCCAGAAGAGGCAGGGCTGCCTAGATACTGGAATAGATGCCTCCAGGTGGGAGAGATGGAGAGCTTGCCTCTAAAGTCCATTTACAGGAAAATGAGAACAGGTGACGGTTTTGACTTTGTCTTCTGCTTGAGAATATCCAGGGGTGTTTTTCCACTGTCACTAGAAGTACCCATTAAGTACCCATTAATGGGTACAAAAATGCCATTACGTACCCATTAATGGGTACTTAATAGGTACTTCTAGTGGCAGTGGAAAAGCACCCCAGAAGTGATTCGTAGATCACCGTGTGAGACAGAAGGTTTGACTAGATGGACTGAGGCCTGATCCAGAAGGGCTCCTCTTATGTCCTTATGTTTACATATCCCAAGAGGTGTTGGTGTTCCTTCGCCAGGTTTGAACAGAGCACTGTGTGAACCGCTATTGGATATAGTGCATCACTGTAACAATGGGCGATTTCACACTTCCCTTCCCACTGGACAGGAGAGGAGTGTAATCACCCAATGTTCATTAGTGCTCACACTTACGAGCGCTAGGTAACTACAGCCCATGACCTGTGACCAATCCCAGGGCAGGTCCTCTTCAGGGCAGCACCATCTCAAGTGTGGTGCACTCCATGACGGCGCACGTGTCAGCACCATTGCCATGACGATGCTGATGCACTGCACAATTGCAGTCACATCAGGAGTGCAGCAGACCTGCCAGCATGCTTGCGTATCAGCTCTGTTGACCTCCTTATCCAGCTGAAGAGTGAATGATCAGGTAAGTTGGGGTAAGGGTTGGGAAAGTTATGGAGCACGATTTCATGCTCCACACCTAGTGCATGATTAGGGAACTTCTGGGAAGGCAAGGGGCGCCTGGTGGCTGTAACAGCCTCCTCAAAGTGTGGATGCTGCAGTGCAAATAGACTCAATTATACTTCTTGCCTTGCTGTTTATAGCGTGGATATTCACTACTGCTTCTTATTCAGGCTTTGCATACTATACAGAAAACCTAATCAGATTTGTTAAAAAATTCAAGGCGCAAAAAATGGCATTTTCTTGTTCTGTAAAGTAATGCTCTTACTTAAGTTCAGCTTTGAGAAAGTGAGAATAATGTGTCATATGTTAGTTACAGTTTCCCAGGGCTGGTTCTCAATTTCTTATTATTATAATTATCATTTATTCTCTTCCAATATTGGTACGATGTGGCATTATTTTTCTTTTTTTTTTCATTTCACATTTTACAACCATATTGCGTATGTTCTTCATTAACATTCCAGAGCTGCCCAATAAAAACAGTTGGATTCAAGCCCATTTGTAAAATAATAATAATAATAATAATAAATTGGTTTACCTCTTTTTTGAGGGAGAGATTTCTAATTATAGTTTGCCTTTCATAAATAGTTCAGCTGCAGCTGGAGAAAGTGCTAAGTGCTGTTTTTCTGATCCTTTCCTCCTTAATAAGAAACTATAAGGCTGCCTCTGACGTACTTCAGCTGCTCAAATCCCTCCGAAATCCAATATATTTTTCTAATTTCCCTTACTTTGTTCCAAAGGTCTTAGAGGTTCACTGTTCACTTTACAAGAGGAAACATCTCTTGTATTTCTTGATCCTGTTGGCAAATTTTCATAATCTTCTTGACTTGATCACCTGTTCCAGCAATGAATGTCTTCAAACATACTGGACTATCACCAGGAGAGTTGTCATTTACAAAGGATACAGTGAATGGGACAGTGGCAAGAAGAACAAATGGGCTTTGGAGGCAGGGTCCCCCCCCCACACACACACACAAACATCAATGCAGTGTTGCACACACATTCATTTCATTTCATGCTTGGAAGAAGTTGCTTACGTGGATCCATTTCAGCTAGGCTTCAGACGTGGGCCTTTCTGTACTTCTATCTGCATGTGAGTGTAGACTGTGGAAGGCCCCAGGTGAGGTCTGCTGTAGTCTGCATTGGCTTGCAGCCAGCAGACTTCTATCCTGAGATATACTGTATCCCAGAATAAGGGCCTTTCTGCACAGGCTCTAAAAAAGAATTTAGAGCCTGTTCGGGGAGGGATTAAGACATGGCTTCTGCAAAGGGAATGGAATTAGGGTCCCTTTGAGGATGCCACGTCCACACGCCGGTGCACAAAACCGGTTTCTTAAACTGGTTTTGCCACTGAAATCCTACGCAGATATAAGACCTGAAAAATTAGGTCTTACATCTAACTTTTCCCCTGAAAACATTTCAGAAGGAAACGCTTCCGCAACGGCAGGGGAAAGAGCCAGATTGCCGGCACATGCCCAGCTGTTAAAGAGGGAGAGCGCATGCTCTCCCTCTTTGACAGCTGGCCCTGCCCAGTGGCATCCGCCATTGGCTCCTTTGGAGCTGGCATGGCGAGGCCGGCAGTCGGCTTCCCCGGGTTCCCCTTCGCCCGAGAAGGCGAGTGAGAGGGAAGCCACAGCTGCCACCCCCACCCCCACCCCGCCAGGGGTTGTGTGCTCGTGATCCAGTCCTTACCTGGTTGCTGCGCGGCGGCTTCTGGCAGCAGGAGGACCGGTGTCCACTGTGCATGTGTGTGCCGTGGCTGCCATTGGCCAGCCACCCTCATGAGGGTGGCTGGCCCTAGCAGGATGGGTAGTGGGGGCTGCAGCTTCCCTCTTGTTCTAGAAGGTGCCATTGTGCCTTCCCGGGCGAAGGGGAACCTGGGGAAGCCAGCTGCCAGCCTCGCCATGCCAGCTCCAAAGGAGCCAATGGTGGACGCTGGTGGCAGGGCCAGCTGTCAAACAGGGAGAGCATGTGTTCTCCCTCTTTGACAGCTGGGCAGGGCCTCCGGAGGCCAGATTGGGATGAGTGCTGCTGCGTCCACACCAGCACCCTCTCCAATCTGGCCCTGCCGCTGCCACTGCCGCCCCGTGCGTGTGCGGGTGCGTGGGGCCTCCAAGAATCTGCCCCTGTTTGGGGCAGATTCTTTTTAAAAATGTTTCACCAGACTCTCAAAACTCTGAAGGCCAGGACCTTTTGTCCTTGGCCTTTGGAGGTTCCTGCACTTGCTCCAAAAGTGGCAGTGCCTATCCCTCCATTTTCACTGCACCAGTCAATCATTGGTCCTTGCCTTAACATTTGCCACCTTCCCATAGTGCTAACTGAAGCAAACAGATAGCTTTTCATTTCTATAGAGTTTCACCGATCCTTTACCTCATTTAGTTATATCTGACTTTCAGAAACACAGTTTAACATTGGTCACCAAGGATGCTTCTGCATTGGCCGCTGAAAAATGGATCTAAGAAGATCTGTTTTTTGGCGATCTGACCTCCTGAGGATCCATCACAAATAGTGATGGATCCAAAGGGTCCTCACGCGTCCGCACAGATGCAGGGAGGACAGATTCCGGAGGACGGATGGAGTGGGTGCTGTGCGGACACATCAGTGATGACGCCTCTGGAGCCACAGGACTGGAGTATGCAGCACGCGGGGAAAGGGCTTTGGAAGCAGGCAGTCCTGCTTCCACCCTTCCCAACATGGCGGGCGGAGAGAATCCGTCCCTTCGCCTGGCCATGTGCAGAAGCATGAATCCGGATTTCGGTGGCAAAACCAGTTTTAAAAACCGGTCTTGCATGCCAAAATGCAGAAGTGGCCTCCACAAAGGTTCATAGAAGAGGACTCCAATGCAGAAGCTGCTTAAGGTAAGTGTTTTAAATCCTACTTAAGGGGAGGTTAAAATGGTTTCCGCAGCTGGTGCGGAAACACCCCAAGCTACTCTTCTTTGCTTTATTTCCACATGGCATATCTATGGCCCTCTGTTCTCTGCTTTTATTCCAGATTTTCCTCTTTCCCTTCTAATATAGATGCACCAAGCTGTAACCCATCCTAAGAACAGGATTGGATAAAAATACAAACAAGCAAACAGAACAGAACCAATGATCAATATTATGAAATGTGATCGAGTCACCAACTATATGCAAATCCAACTAGATATATTCTTTTTAAAAAACTTTAAAAAGTGTGAATTCAAACAGTATCTACATCTGCCCTATTTTTACCTCAAGTCTGTATTTCATCCTTTTTCATTTCTTTCCCACTACTCAGTTTACTGTCATCCATTGCTAATAGAGTGTTGCTTCCCATCTGCTCTGCTCCTAGAAGTACAAACACTACACCTTTGAGATACCACCTAAACAGTTACTTTGAAATTTTACTCCAAACTTTTCCTTTTTAAAACTATTCAAATAAAATCCTGATAGTATTGTGTTATTTTATTATTTCTTTCATCTTTTTTGAACCCAGGTATCTTTTTTTCCTGACCCATTTCCTTTTCTTGATCTTTCTCCCCTCCCAGACCAGGAGCCTTTTTGCACAGGGGTTTTTCGAACGCATGGAGGGCACGTCGGAACGCAGCATTCGCTCTTGCGGGCGGCGGGATCCATTCCAGGCCGCCCGCAAGCGTCCCGACGTGCCCTCCATGCGTTCGAGTTTCAGAGCACTAAAAAGTGCTCTGAAACCGTCTCTGCGCGTTCCGACCCGTCCCAGAGAGAAAGCGTTTGCACGCTCTCTCCCTGTGACAACTCGGCCCCTCCCCCGGGCTGCTCCCATTGGCTCCTATGGAGCCAGTGTGGGCAGCCGGCTGCCTTCTGTCCCTGGGTTCCTGCTCACTCCCGAACCCCAGATCGGGCTCCAGGGGTGGGCAGGAACGCCAGCCAAAAGCCCCCTACCCATCCAAAGGGTCTTACCTTTTCCTGCAGGCTCCATTCTGTGTAGGAAGGCCGGGCCGTTCTGAGCACACTCGAGGGGGCAGCCCCTCATTGGCTGGGCACCCGCACATGCTCAGATGGGCAATAGACATGCGGGTGCCCAGCCAATGAGGGGCCGCCCCCTCGAGCGTGCTCAGAACGGCCCGGCCTTTCCACACAGAATGGAGCCTGCAGGAAAAGGTAAGACCCTTTGGATGGGTAGGGGGCTTTTGGCTGGCGTTCCTGCCCACCCCTGGAGCCCGATCTGGGGTTCGGGAGTGAGCAGGAACCCAGGGACAGAAGGCAGCCGGCTGCCCACCCTCGCTCCATAGGAGCCAATGGGAGCAGCCCGGGGGAGGGTCTTCCCCCCGAACGGGTTGAGAACACTTTCCCGTCTGCACTGGCAGGTGAGGGAACTGCTCTCAAAGGGGAAAGTGAGCAGGTGAGGGAACTGCTCTCAAACGGGAAAGTGTTCTCAACCCGTTCGGGGGGAAGCGTTCCGAGGCGTCTTCGCCTTAGTGCGAAAACGCCTCAGTTCATGTGTATTTCAGTAACGATTGGTTGGCAATCTGCATATCCCACCTACCCATGTGTCACTCTAATAATACCAACCTCACTTTCTCAAATGTGTGTTTTCTGCTGTCCCTACTAACTCTCTGCCAAAACCAGGTATTCAGCCCGTCCCTTGATTTATTGTTTTTTGTTTCAAAACAAAACAAAAATTCAGATGAATTTGAAACCAGGTACTCATGCTAGTTACAATATGTGTTTCCAATGGCTTCTCCCTCTTCTCTCTCATTCTAACAACAAGACAGGTAATCCTTCTCTCAGAAAGTGGCACCTGTCTGGCACACATTGTTCCTATTGCTCTCAGTGTCAAGAAGGTGCCCTTGGAAATCTTTGTCCCATCCTACAGGGTGGCAGCTTTCTTAGTTCTCTGGACAGAACTAGGGCACAACAGGGATTCCTTATCCTGCCCTGAGGAGAGCCAGCGAGTGAGTGCACCCTCCTTTAATCCATGTCATCTGGAAAACTCCTGTTTAAACAGGGGTTTTCTTGCTCTGGATTTCCCCCAGAAAATCTGAGGAAAGAAAACTAAAATGGGATCAGGGCTGGAAAGCCTGGAATGGATTCGGATTTCTGGGGGATTTAATGGGAACCCCCAGTGCCGAATCTGAATCCACTCTGACTTTTAGCCCCTATGGGGACGCGGCTTAGCTCTTGTGGGAGCAGAGCTTATTTATAGAGCCAGGTATTTCCGCAGTGGTAAAGGTTGAAAAGCAGCTTAACAAAATTCATATGAAATTTTAGCAACCCATGCCAGATATATGACATCTTTAACATGTTCCAGTTGCATGAAATACTAATTAAAGGCATTCGCTGTTAACAGATAGAAATAGATCCTACTTTATTTGCTATAGGTGTGGGTTGTATAACAATGATGCATGTCAGCCCAGAGAGATTCTATAATGGCATTTTTATTATTCTGTAACTTCTTCAAACCACCATGTGTTCCACATTAAAAATTAACCGAGGTGCTTATCAAAGAAGTGACGTTCTCTTCTCTTTTGTAGCTCCTCTGCTGAGAGCAGCAAAGTGCTTTCAAGTACCTCTGTGTGGCTTACGTCACATTTCATTCAGGCAATGAAGTCATTAAATGTACACTTGAGCTTGTGCCATGCTCTCCCCATTCTCCTCCCCTCACTGGTGCCAAACAGCAGCAACATTTTCATCTGTCCCCCAAATATGCCCTGCCCTGCCTGGAGAGCCTGATCATCCAAAGCAAATAGCTGTCAGCTGTTGAAGGAGTCCTATCTGCAAGCCTCCAGCTTTCAGTCTGCCTTCCCTCAGATTAAAACATCTTGGCAAAACAGGAAATAAAACATGAAGTGTATGCCTTTTGCAAAGCATGTCATCTAGATTGGAGCCTGATCACTGGATATAGAAGTAATTCTCTGGCACATGAATAAAACACACAGCTTAATTCAATTACCCAGACACCACTTTCCAACTAGTGAGCATAATGTTTGAAGCAGGTGTCCTCTTTGACTGAGAATACAAATGTGCATCAGTGTTTATTGGCTAGCAAATCAGTCAGACCGACATCTCTTGCTGTTCCTCTTACTCCTCCTCCTCCTTAAAAAAATATTTCAATGCTGCTTCTTTCAGCTCTTTTTATGGTTCTGGTGGCAAATCTGAGATCCCTTGGCTTTCTGTACATTTAACTGCTACACGACAGACAAAAATTCCAAAAATAATATAGTGAAGCAAGAGTGTTAGGCTTTTCATTTCAATGATTTGTCATTGTTGTTAGCAATGTGGGTAGCTAGCCAATCAGAGCTCGCAGGGCACGCAGGTGCACAATGCCGCTTGCTGGACTTGCCACTTTGAAACCTGGTGGCAATGAGGTAAGTGCCTCGTGCATGCGCATGTTCCTGCATAGGCCCGTGCCCAGGGGTGGGGTGGGGGTTCCTGAGGGCTGTAGGGGACCCAATCCGGTCCCCTAGAACCTGCAGAAACCAGTGAAGAAATGCAACAGATCTGCCCGCCCCTGGTTTGAATTCAACCCAATGGGGGCAGGCCTGGGGGGGGGTGTCTCACTCCCGTGCCAGCCTTTTCAGGCCAGGACACAAGGGGACGGGTTCCCTTTTTGCACATAGGCAGGCAGGAATGTGTTCCCATGCATTCCTTACCTGCCTAGCTGTGAATGGGGAATCCATCCCCACATGTCCTAGACTTACTGCACTACAGCTGTTCGGCTGTAGTGCGAAAAGGCCTCTGGTTTGGCCAACCATGGCTGGGCCGTTCGCACTTCAAGGATTTGTGTTGTGGTTGTGGAGTATACCAGTACTTACAAATACCGTTCGAGAGAGCAAAGCGTGAACAGGCCCAGAGTCTTAACAGGGACTAAATACCAGTCCTTCCAGGATGTGAGAGGAATACAGTTCTGTGTACTGGAACATGCCAACAATTGCTCATTTCCTGTCCAATCCAGGCAACATCATATTTTGTACATTCCAATCAGGATTCACATTATTTAAGCTGTTTATGGCTTTTGTAGTTCATTCATGTGTCAAAGACTAGAAAATAAAAGTTGTGTGAAGATTTTCTTTTTAATGGTTTGTCTTTTCCTTTTTTAATGGTGTCATGAATCTATCAGTATTTGCTGCTTATTAGCCATTCTAGGTTAAAAGTTCAAGAGCCACCTGTGAAGAGAGTATCCTTTTCAGGATAGATTGGGCACTGGAGGAAAGGTGTGTTGAAGCTGATGTTTGTGGTACAGCTAAAAATAAAGGGAACCATTCGCTGTGACACACTTGTTTCCAAGTGCACCTCAGTTGCCAATTGGCAGCCAGGTGGCGTTTAGCCATGCGGAGGTGAAGGGTCATTGGACAACTGTATAGGATTTGGCTTTTCCTTTGGTTACTGTAGAGTTTATTTCTAGACAAGGTAACTGAAATTGAAAGGACTTCACCTATCAGAGGTTTTATTTCCTCTGAGAGTGCAGTGTTGGGACTAATAATAATAATCATAGATAAAAATTGTTACTTGCTATTCAGAAAGGAAAAGCCAAAGGTAACCTGCCTTAATTTATCACTTCCCTCAATTCACATTCAATAATGTTGGACTCTGATCTTCGTTCATAAATATCAGACTGCTGATGAAAGTGCTTTGTGTTTGTCAAATGAAAACATGTTGACGATTGCAAAGCAAGCCACCAACTTGAAGGCAAAGGTTTTTACCTTGCTTTGGAGCTGAAATGCAGGCTGCACACCATGTACTAATGCATACTTCTGCAAAAGTTACATCTATGTGTTGTTTTATCACCACAAAATGATCAAAAAGTCTGTATGTGAGTGATAATGATGTTCAGTCATTTTAAGGATCATTTATGGCTTACCTAACCTGTCTTCTCTCCAGAGGCCTAAGGCAGTGCATGCTGTTCCTGTTTCTATTTTTCCTCACACGAACCTTGTGAAGTAAGTCTTGCTGAGAAGCAGTGGTAATATTTGCAAAGACACAGTGTTGGTAAGCCTCATAGGGGCCTGTCCTGGGCAACCACACAGACCTGCCACTTACCACCCCGTAAGTTACTATGACCACCTCACAAGTGGCCCTTATCATAATCCCATGCAAAGAACTTTTGTAGCTTATCACAGTGATTGGGGCTGCATCCCCAAAAGACTTATTTGCTTCTCTAGTCTCCCTCTACTGTCACTCTATTCAAGTGGACTTTAAAAGTGCCCTACACTTCTGGAATAAGCATCCGCATGAGGCTCAGCAAAATGCGCGTTTAAGATGCACCTTCCATCCCCACAGAAGCATGTTTTCTTTCCCCGCATCTTTTTTCTCCCCACCCCCTCTCTTGTTCAAAGGGAAAATAGCCATCGGTTCTCTCTTCGTCTCCCAGATCTCCGTCCCCTGAAATGGCTTCCCGTGCCGGCTACAGCCATCAGCCGGGCGATCGTTTGCTCATTCACTCTTAGCACTTTCACAGATCACTGTCTAAATCCACCCGGTAGAGCAGTGGTGACTAGCAATATACCAACTTCAAGCCTGATAACAATGTTGCAATTCTCCGCAATTCTGGCTCTTTGAAAGTTCTGTGCTTTAGAAAGGCAATGGAAGGGAAGCTGAAGCATTCCTGGGAGATGTGTGAATGCTTTATGGCTGTGTGTGCAGGCAGAAATCCCCGCCCCTTTTGCCACGTAGCGTCCCCAAGGTAAATGCTGCGAGGAAAATCCACGACTTCCAAAAACAGCAGTGAAACTCTTTAAAGGGCACGTATTTTGTTGTGGGTTTTCCTGCTTTTGTAGCGCTGAAAGCTCATTCAAAACCCTGGCATGGGGGTGCTCAGAGGCAAAAGAAGATTTTTATCACACTTTAAATTGCTTGGGGACACACCCTGGGTCACTTCTCCCTGTGAGGATGCATGGAGGAAGAGAAAACAAATTACTGGGCTGATTTTTGCAAGGGCTTCTTCTCTGGAGTATCAAAATGGCTGACTTCTGGAGCCACTTTTTGTTGTTTCAAGAAGTGGAAGAAGATGGGTTCTCTCCCAGCAACATTCCACTAAAGTACGGGAGTCATTTACCTGCCATGGTCCCCAGCACAGGGCTGATTTCAAACCTCTCAACCCCATTCCCATAGTTTCTTTCAAAGACTATGTGGATGCAGGAGTGACAGTGATTGGCCTAACATCATGAATCTGTGGGCTGCATCTGCAGACATTTACAAAAGCGGCTTGAAAGTGGCTTATAGGTGGTAACAGGTGGACATTGGCATTCCTGTCCCATCTCTAATCTATATTAAAGGCCACATAAAGTATTCCAGAAGTGTATTTTTCTGGCCTTCTTTGTGGGTTAAGGCAGCAGCACACGGATGCTACAACTTCTACGTTTTTAAATTATTATTATTGTGTACAGGTGTAGCTCTAGATTTTAGCCTGATACTTTAGCCTCTATCTTGTACTAGTTTTCAAAAATATTGTGATTACAATTCACAAATATTGTGAAACATTTATTCTTATTCAGTTCACATCATATCATAAGTGAGTTATTTTATTTTATATTTTACCATTGTATTTTTAAATGTTGTTTTAATTATCTTTTGTTAAACCACCCTAACACCGCAGTAGGGTGCTATATAAATTACATATAGCTACTTAAATAATAATGTGGAAAACATCCTTCATAGATTCTAATCACAATAAAATATAACAAGGAACAATTTCTGATATTTTTTCTTTTGTAAAAAAGACTGTAAGTGTACTAATTTACTCACCGCCTTAATGCCTTAAATTGCTTCTTCTGATTTTTTTGTGGAAGCCTCAGCCCTAAAGCGTATTGATCACCCTTCGACCTGGAGATTTGTTGGTCATTTTATAAAGTCAAAGAGTCATACACTGATTAGGTAATAAAAACGATATGAATAGTGAAACCTATGTCCTTTTGGCTTATCCTTTTGGTTAAGGACCCGGAGTCTTATCTGAGAATACCGGGTTTGATTCTGCACTCCTCCATGATGCCAGATGGATGATCTTGGGCTAGTCACAGTTCTCTTCTGAGCTCTCACAAGCCCCACTTACCTCACAGGGTATCTGGTGTGGGGAGAAGAACAGAAAGCTTTGTCACCTGCTTTGAGTCACCTTAAATGGGTGAGAAAAGTGGGGTAGAAAAGCCAGCTCTTCTTTTAAAAAAATCATTGCTGACATTTCTTTGCTTATTTTTTTAGTAATTCAAATAATGCTTTTTTTCTTACATTTTCAACATTAATATAATTTAATAACCACACCCCCACAATAATGCAGTTTTTGTGTCAATATGTCAAAAATCAGAGTCTTCTAATACGTTGGAAGAGGAACATGAGGCTTCCTATAAAACAGCGGCTCTCAACCTTCCTACTGCCGCGACCCCTTAATGGAGTTCCTCATGTTGTGGAGACCCCAACCATGAGGGCGAAGCAGCTGGGAAGTGGGAGGGAAGGGCAGTGGGAGACTCATCGCGACCCCTCTGAAAGGGTAATTCGACCCCCAAAGGGGTCCCGACCCCCAGGTTGAGAACCACTGCTATAAAATATCTGGCTCTCTATGGAGAACCCACAGGATCATCAGTCCTGCTGGGAAGGGTGCCATGGTATTAGTATTCACCCTAAAGTGGGTAGTGTGCTGTCTACACACATATCACCAACCTTGGCCCTGGAAAGATTGCACCCAGGGAACTTTTGTTTTCTGGCTTCAGTGTTTCAGGCACAGGCTGCCTTCTGCTAACACAGGAACAGGGATGGGCAAAAATGTTTGTCACCATTGCAATCTGTACAAATTGTGGAGCTTTGAACGTTCACATTTTGTGTGTTTGTCTGAAGCTCCCTTACATCTGTGTTGGTGAATTCATGGATTCTTAGTTGATTTAGAGTGTATTCAGAGTTGCAGCTGGTGGTGGCAGGGATCGATGAACATTCAAAGCAAATTTGGAACCTAGCAGATGAATGCAAATTTCTGTCACATTTGCTTTGATGAGAAATGAATTGCGTGGGGGGGGGGGAGAGATTGTGCACATCCCTATACAGGTGATGGCCCCAAGTCAAGCTTCGTTCAGACATAACTGACTTATTCTGCATTATTTAGCTAATCCAGCATAAGGCATGCATAATCCAGAATAAAACATGTCTGGAAGTGCTTCATTCTGGAGTATCCAAATAATGCAGGATAAGTAAATGATGTTTGGATGAAGCTTCAGTCATTTTCTATGTATGTGAAAACTGGTCTGCTCTGGTCTGTTCGACCAGAGACAGCACAGCAGCTTAGGGATAGGCTTTGCAACAGCAGAGCAGAACAGTGGCATAGAGCACTGCCAAAGTGCTTTCTTCCTTCTAGGATTGTGCATGAATGCAATTTTCAAATTTGATGCATAACAAATTGAATATTCAAAAATCTGAATGTATCCGAATAACGAAAAAACAAATGTCCAGGCATTCGATTCGATATGAATACATTTGTATGTATTCGTATGAATAATTTGGGCGTTCGTACCTGCACAGGTACATACGCATCTCATACATACCCATACACAACCACACGCATCCCATATGCATCCCATTTTAATGCCAGGTACGTATGAGATGCTTATGTACCCATACAGGTATGAACGTCCAAATTATTCATACAAATAACTCAAGATATTCATATGTGTTCAAATTCAGAAATCTGTCTGGATATCCAGTTCGTATACGAATGTCTAAACTCATCCAGAATTGTCCGACTAACAAATATTTTGAATATTCATGCACCTCCCTACTTCCTTCATACCATATGGATCCTATGTCCCTCCAGTACACCTAGGGTACAAAGCACAAAAAAGGTGCCGTACAGATTCCTCCTCTGTGTTCCTCTAATAGCCATAAGTCAATCCTGTATTTTGTAAGAAGTTTTCTGACCTGTTGAAGCAAACTAGCTTTATTTTTTTTGTTAAGTATAGCATTCTGATCCCTGACACACTATTCAGTAGTTCTTTGAGTCCCAGGTTTCATTATTCCTGTTTCATATGCCCCAGCATGCAATGTTTCAGGGTTACTTACACCTAAGAACAATAGTGGAGACAGACTTTTATATTGCACTTCATCCTCCACTCATCTCTTGTGCTTGACTGCCATGTTTGGTGGGGGGAGGAGTGAACATCACCAGAAGAAGAACCATCTGCCCTGGGTCATTTTATCAGCTTAGGGAAGGTCTGAACTTGAGCTTTCATATCTTGGGAACACTCGCCCTGACAAAAGCTCATAATCCATGGGCCATGCCCACACTTATTATAAACCAATGTAGCAACCGCCCTTGTTTACATGAGCTCAGAATTTGACTCCTTTCAGATTTGCTGCTTTACGCTCTTCCCGGTGTTGCTCTAAGGGTCCTTTGACCCTTTCCCTTGATTTCCTTTCCTCCAAAGCACAGTAGAAGAATAGGTAAATTACACCTCAGCTGGCCTGGCAACACAAATAGCCCAAGGGCTTCTAATATTCTGCTCTTGCTTAGCAGGCCCCTTCCGCAAGCCTCTGGGGTTGCTCTGACAATGATCCCAATATATTTTGTTTCAAATGAAAATAAACTTTATTGCAACTTTTTGAAGCTGCAGGACCCAGGAGTCTATATTAGAGAAGCCTAGTGGGCAGCTGTGTAATCATTAGGAATACTACCGGGACCAGGCCCAAGGATCAGCTTGGAAGGCTCCTCAGGCCAGCTGGGAGTATAATTTACTATGCCACCATCACAAGACTAACAAGTTAGCATAAGGAAAAAAGAATGTCAAGGGGAGTGATGGTAAAACTAAACCGGCCAAAGCTGTACCAGAAACTGCTTATGACTGAAGCCCTCTTAATTAAAACTTCTGTTATCAAGAGTTACAGCAGTATGGAGGACCCAGCTCACTCATTTTCTTAAAAAACCACTTGAAGAAACGACGTGTAGGCAGTAAGGAGGGGAGGGATCTTCTGCGTAAATCAGAGTTTCTCAGACAGATGGAGTCAGTCATATCGGTATTTTTGGGGACAATCTAATGGCTCAGGGATAAATCTCACCAACCCTTTTCTTCCTGTTTTGTGCTTCTGAAATTTCAGATGTTTATGATGCAGGCATGCATGACAGGGAGGAGGAGGAGGAGCTGGTTTTTATACTCCACTTTTCTCACCTTTTAAGGGGAGTCAAAGCAGCTGATAAACCCTCTGTTCTTCTCCTCACAACAGGCACCCAGTGAGGTAGGTGGGACTGGGAGAGCTCAGAAAGAGAGCTGTGACTAACCCAAGGTCACCTAGTTGGCTTCATGAAGGGAGCAGAACCAAACCTGGTATTCCCAGATAAGAGTCCAGTTCTCTAACCACTAGCCAAACTGGCTCACGTGAGAAAAGCAGTTCCTTTGTGCTTCAGAAGCCACATCTCCACTTACACACTGAGGTGCCTGGCAAAGTGCCTTGGATAGTCTGGAATAAAGCATGGACACTCAGGAATGCTCATGCTTTATTCCAGAATATCCAAATGTAGTGGAATAAGTAAGCGATGTCTGGATGCAGCCTCTATCTGCAGCAAGAAGAGGGACCTTGTGCCAATCGCAGCAGCCCATTTTCGGGAGTGAATGACAGTCGAAGTACCATTTACTGAACACCAGATGTGATTTTGTATCCTAAATGGAAGTGCTTCCCTCCACCACTAAAAAAGACACCTCCAGCCGTAGGGATGTGCACGAATGTTTTTTTTATTATTTCTTGCTCAATTCAAATTGAATTGAATGCAATGAAATTTATTCATTCGAATGGCGCCCCTTCAAATGCTGTATGATTAGAATTTGATATGAATGTTCTTTGAAGGCTGTTCAAATCCGATTCAAATCCCTTCTGCCAGACATGCCTATGGATCCCCTACAGACCCACTCTGAATGCATCAAATCCACTTTGAATCTGCTCTGGATTCACTACGGATGTGACTGGGCATCCTCTTTCCCACCTCCCCATGTTCACAAATATAATACACTTTTCTCTTCCCACTTGCAGACGCTATTGTTTTAATACATACTGTTATTGTTTTAATAATGTTTGATTTTAAATGTTGCTACTCATCCAAAGACCCCCAGGTCTAGGGTGGGATAAAAACGTAAATAAATAAATAAATAATGAAGCTTTGAACAAATGTATAGAACCATTTGCTTCACGTTCAAATGTCAATCTTAACCTGTAGCCAACATTCGATTCAAATTTAAATGTACGAATTTGAACAAATTTGATTGAATTTTGAATGTGGTGAATATTTGTGCACTTCTCCATGCTCAAATAGAGACATAGGAGTGTCTTTTTCGGTGGCAGATTGTAGCACCTCCTCCATGCACCTGTTTTGAACCACCTCACCAGGCAATACCCTTTTTAAAAAACAACTGTTTATTGATTTTCCTCAACAATACAAAGGTGATATAAAATTACAACATATTAAGCAATAACCAGATATATAACAGATACTGTATATAACCAGATATACATAAACAACAACAACTAACTTTCAATAATACAATAACAGAACCACAGGCGGTCTAACGAACTTATTTCATTCTCCACTTAACCTCTTAAAAGCACGCTAAAGCTCTAAACCTGGAATAAGATGGGGTTGGTTTAAAGGAACAGTCTGTTTGTGATAGAATAATCAAAGGTGATTTTTCCCCCCCCCACAAATTCTGCTTGACATTCCATAGCTTGTTGCTTAAATTGTTGTGCTGTTATTAGTTCATTTATTATTAAGCTCCATGTTTGAGTAAGCCATTGACTTCTACTGAGGTTTAATGGGCTTTTCCAGTGTTGTGGAATTTCACCTTTGGCCGCAGTTATGAGAGATATAACTAATTCACTATGCTTATCTTGTAGGGCATGATTTAAAATAAAACAGAAAAAACATTTCCAGAGTTAGGGTAAACTTTTGTGAAGTGATAGTACAAATGGTTTTATTAATCGTTTCCCAAAACTTTTTAAAAGGAGGGCAAAGTGACCATAGATGCAGGTAAGATCCTTTCGCGCAGCATCAGGGCAGCTATGAGGAAATTATAGTGTGTTCCATGCACGTCATTTTGAAAGTCCAACACAATAACTGTCCTGCTTTTAAAGAAAATCCTTTGAAAATATGGTCATGTTGGATAAAAGGAAAAATAATTGGACTGTCTTGTAGTGCTAGCAACAGATAGGTTCTTAAAGGGTGGTATGAATACAAAAATGTGCAGTCTAGAGTGAAAGGCCTCTCAGGGAGAAATGCAGCCATTTCCCCCCTAGTAGGATGCCATTAGCTCAATACAGCCCATCCATTTTAATTGTTGGAAATAATTGTCAGTAATTATTTGAGGGTTCTATATAAAGATAGAACAAATCAGTATCAAGAACAATCGAATATAGTAGACTTTTGTTGCCTGGTATGATCAACCAGATTAGACTGCCAAAGAAATATGGAAACCAGTGGCGGCTGGTGGGCTTCAGGGCTGGGTGTTCACAGCCCTAAGTCCCAGGGGGGCGCGGCCTAAGAGGTCAGCAGGCGTGGCCTAAGAGGTCAGCGGGCGTGGCCTAAGAGGTCGGCAGGCGTGGCCTAAGAGGTCGGCAGGCGTGGCCTAAGAGGTCGGCAGGCGTGGCCTAAGAGGTCGGTGGGCGTGGCCTAAGAGGTCGGCAGGCGTGGCCTAAGAGGTCGGCGGGCGTGGCCACGGGTCTAACTGTCTCAAGTGGAAGTAGGCACTTTTGGGCACTGCCTTCATCTGAGCTTCAAGCATTAACTAAGGGTGTTTTTGCACTTAGCACTAGAGTACCCTTTAAGGACCCATGAAGAACCCATAAGGACCCATTAAGGACCCTTTAAGGACCCATTAAGCACCCATTAAGCACCCATTAAGTTCTATGTGCAAAAACACCCTAAGAGTCCAAGAGTATCCCCACGGCATTACAACCCCATTGAGGACAATCATGCTAATTAATAACTTAAGGAAAGGAAATAAGAGATCCTTGCTTGCCTACTTGTGAAAGGACTGTTTATACCAGTTTTTGAGAGCTCATATAAATCTATCTGATACTGCAAATGTGGTGGTACGGAAAAAACAGCGCTGCCTCCAAAACAGTTTCTGTGAATGTTGCATGTCCCCATACAACACCAGACTAGGACTTTAATATGCTGAAGGAGAAGAAGGAGAAGAAGAGTTGGCTTTTCTACATTTATTACTATGATGGCTAGGACCTGCCTAGATCAGTAGTTAAAATTGCCATCAGGCAACACTTAGCCAAAGCAGAAGAAAACTTAAAACCTGGGCTGGGTTGACTGCAACCACAGATGCTTAAAAATAAGCTATTAGGCTGTGTTCACACCTGAGTTTTAATCCAATTTGAGACCACTTTCCAAGTGAGAGAACATATCAGCAAAGTGAATAATCATTTTCTGTCCTCTTTAATCTAAAGATGGCTTTTCCAAGTCAGATAATGCAAAAAGAAAACAGCTTGAGATTTTGCTGATGTATTATCTCACTCTGAAAATGCACTGAAGCTGCATTAAAACTTAAGTGTGAATCCAGATTCATATCAGCAACAACAAAAAATAACGTCTAGAAAGAGCTTCTTAAATATACATCAGTGCGCCCCAACTGCCCAGACCTCTTCCAGATTACAAAAGCAATCACACAAAACCACAGTAATACATTCCTCATTCAAATCGCTTCTTTACAAACTTCAACTCAACAAAAATGAAGCAAGAGAAAAAATATAGCATAAAAATATAGGACAAGAACAAGAATGTAAGACTAAAGTGAAGCACAACACCCCTTAGCTACCCCTTCTTTTACCCCCCTCCACAAGCACACCCCTCAAACACGTAATTTTTTAACACATTAAAATCAAGCAAATAAGCAGGTAAATTGAAATATAAGCAATTAATTATTACAACAAATTCAAACACACAAGCAAGCAAGCAACTATTTTCAAGCTAGAAAGAGAGAGATATTGAGAATGAGATGAAGAAGAGAAGGACGGAACTTCTCTTAGCAAAGCTTCTCCCCAGCCATAAGCCAGCCAGGAAGAACAGAACACTTGTCAGCTGCTTTGAGTCCCCTAAAAAGGGGCAAGAGAAGCAGAGTAGAAAAGCCAACTCTTCTTTCTTCTCCTGGGCATTCTGAGGTGGAGGAAAAAACAGAATGCTTGTCAGCTGTCAAAGACCATTTTGCTGGCTTTTTACCCTTTAATAGTATATGTTAAATGCATTCTACTGTTAAAAAGTGAACACATATTGACAGATTTGAAACTGCTGTTTAGGTAAGAACTTTTAATCTTACAGTAGTAGTAGCAGGTTCAAATGGGGGCAGGCAGGAGCTCCCAGAATCAGCACTGGATTAAAAAATGCAAACATCTATAGGCAGCAGTCAAACAACAGGACAGTTGATCTTAGGGGACAATGAGGACAAACAAGATTTTTTGTTTGGACTTGAATGTGGACTTGGATCATCTTTCTTTTCAATCTCTTTGGCTTCAATCTGTTCATAAGGATCTTTTTCCTCTCCAGCCCTCAAATTTAGGCTTCTCAGGTGAGGGTAAGACTACCACCCTCTGTCCCCACCCCATCCATCCATCCATCCATCCATCCATCCATCCATCCATCCATCCATCCATCCCCCTTCTCCTCCTAGTAGAAAAGCCAACTGGGGGGGGGGGCATGGGCTAGTCATAGCTCTCCCTTCACAGCCCCACTTACCCTGCTATTCTCACCCATTTAAGGGGAGCTTTCATCCTGTGAGGTTAGTGGGGCTGTGAAAGCTCTGGAGAGAGCTAGGAAGGAAGGAAAGAAAGAGGGAAGGAGGGAGGGAGATAAAAGAGAGGGAAGGGGGAAGGAGGGAAGGAAGGAAGGAGGGAAAAACAGAAAGGGAAGGAGGGAAAGAGGGGAAGGAGGGGAGGGGAGGGGAGGGAGGGGAGGGAAGAAGGGAAAGAGAGAAGGAAGGAAGGGAAGGAGAGAAAGGGAGAATGGGGCCTCGCTTGCAGCATTAAGGTGGAGCCAACCCTGCCGGCTCAACCTTAATGTCACAAGCGAGGCCCCAGGAAAGAGGGAAGGAAAGAAAGTGGGCTTTCCAGCCGGGCCGGCAGGGAACAGTTGCCTCCGTCGGCGCGCGGGCCTGTAGGCAGCCTCGCCGAAGCTGTGTCCAGGCCCGAGCGGCGGCGGCGGCGGCAGAGGCGGCGGCAGCAACTCTTCCCTGCCGGCCCGGCTGGAACAGTTGCCTCCGCCGCCGCCTCTCGGGCCTGGGCACAGCTTCGGCGAGGCTGCCTACAGGCCCGAGCGGCGGCGGCGGCGGCAACTCTTCCCTGCCGGCCCGGCTGGAACAGTTGCCTCCGCCGGCGTGCGGGCCTGTAGGCAGCCTCGCCGAAGCTGTGCCCAGGCCCGAGAGGCGGCGGCGGCGGCGGCGGCGGCGGCAACTCTTCCCTGCCGGCCCGGCTGGAACAGTTGCCGCCTCCGTCGGCGCGCGGGCCTGTAGGCAGCCTCGCCGAAGCTGTGCCCAGGCCCGAGCGGCGGCGGCGGCGGCAGAGGCGGCGGCAGCAACTCTTCCCTGCCGGCCCGGCTGGAACAGTTGCCTCCGCCGCCGCCTCTCGGGCCTGGGCACAGCTTCGGCGAGGCTGCCTACAGGCCCGAGCGGCGGCGGCGGCGGCGGCGGCGGCGGCGGCAACTCTTCCCTGCCGGCCCGGCTGGAACAGTTGCCTCCGCCGCCGCCTCTCGGGCCTGGGCACAGCTTCGGCGAGGCTGCCTACAGGCCCGAGCGGCGGCGGCGGCGGCGGCGGCAACTCTTCCCTGCCGGCCCGGCTGGAACAGTTGCCGCCGCCGCTGCCTCTCGGGCCTGGGCACAGCTTCGGCGAGGCTGCCTACAGGCCCGAGCGGCGGCGGCGGCGGCAGAGGCGGCGGCGGCAACTCTTCCCTGCCGGCCCGGCTGGAACAGTTGCCTCCGCTGGCGCGCGGGCCTGTAGGCAGCCTCGCCGAAGCTGTGCCCAGGCCCGAGCGGCGGCGGCGGCGGTGGCGGCGGCAGCAACTGTTCCCTGCCGGCCCGGCTGGCTAGTCAGACCAACTAGCCAGCCGGGCCGGCAGGGAACAGTTGCTGCCAGGAACAGCGACGGTTGGGCAAGGCAGGGAACAATGAGTTCCCCCCAGTGTCTTTCCCACCGCCCCAGAGGGCACACGCTGCGGCTGGGTGGGAGGAGGAAAGAAATAGCCAGGGCCCGGGAAGATGATGATGAATATAAGAGGGAGCCCCGTCCTTACCTTCTTTCCCTCCAAAACCAAAAGCGAAAATGGCGCCGTAGTTGGAAGGAGGCGCGAAAATGGCGCAGTAGTTGGAAGGAGGGGAGGGAGGGAGGGAGGGGGCGTGTCTGTTTACATTTCAGACCTCCTTATTGGCTTGGTGCGGCGCACCCAAATAGGCTGTAAATCTCCCGCTTCTTCCATTGAAGAATCGGGATATTTTTTAGGATTTTTCCTATTGGCCAGAAAAATTGTCTTTCTGGCTATCTTTTCTTAAACAAAATATGACTGCCCCCTAGCGTTGGGTGAGCGGCGCACACCGCGCACACATGGGCCAGCCTCCTCTGATGGAAACACCTTTTTATTTCTGAATATTGATTATAGTAAAGCCAAAGGTAAACACGATACATTCATTTTATCTAGAGGATAAAGATGCTTCATAATAGTCAAGGAACATGCCAGAGACAGTGAGAGGGAAGCCAACAGGGAAACAAAGCTTAGTGTTTAAGGAATAAGGAGATAGAATCTGGATGAGGCCCTTGAAGATTTACCAGATGACTCATGCACATTAAGGCAGGATCCATCACAATGTGGTATCCTGAGCCAGCCTTGGCTGGACTTGAATCAGATCCAGCCAGCTGCCTCAAAATCAGAAGGGCAGCTGGTGGCCCACTCAAAAGGCTGTGCACAAAGTCCAGACCAGACCAGCTTAGCCCAGCCACTTATATATTTATTTTATTTATTATTTACATTTCTATCCCGCCCCCATACCCAAAGGTCTCTGGGCAGGTAACAACAGTTAAAACAACAAATTAAAAACAGAATATTCATTAAAAGCACTTGAAAAAATCAAATCCAAAACAATACACAGCAAGTTGCTAGACTCCAAAGCTATATGTCAAGATCAGGGGTGTGCACAAATGCAATTTTTGAGATTCTATTTAAATCAAATACCTCAAAATTTTATTTAATTTGAATCTTGAAAATTCAAATTTAACCAAATTCAAATTAAGCAAATTCAAATCTATTCGTTCAAATTTTTTATCCAAATTTGCACTTACAAATGTCAACATTTGTATATGCCTGTATGTATCGTTATGCATCCTGTACGCATCCATATGTATCTGTACACATCTGTATGCAACTATAGTTATCCCATATGCAACCCGTTTTTATCTGTACGGATCTGTAGAAATGCGTATGGATATGGGAAAGATCGTATCTGCAAGTACACATCATGTACAAAACCTGTACTCATGCAAATAAATCCGAAATTTGAAATTTGTTCAAATCTTTAAATTTGAATTTATGGACATCCAATTAAAATTTGAATGTCAAAATTTGAGCAGGTTTCATCGAATTTCGAATACCTTTGAATATTTGTGCACACCCCTAGTCAAGATCACTTCTTTGGCTTCATTCCATTGACTTAGGCAGCTTTATAAAAGCATGATAAAAGACCACAAAGAGTACAGTTCAAGCAAGTGTATATATTCCTTTCTTGCCTAATTCACATACTCCAGATTGTGACCACACTACTATAATCACAAGTTCTCATTATTATCAACCAGCAGTTCCTAGCAAAGTGGTAGCAGCACTCACAGAAATCAACCACAACACAGGAGAAAGGCAGCATCTGCAATGAAGGCTAGGGGATAAAGCTAGGTTTAATAAAGTGACAAAGACGGCAGCACAGTGTACATGCTCACAGTGTTAACAGGTTTGCCAGACCAGACTGTTTTAGCTGGGCACCCAGAAGTGGTGCACTTATATGGCTGCTTCTGAGAGCCTGATGAAATGGCTGTGATCTCCTCATGCCCAATATATCAGATCAGCCACTCACAGTCATCAGCACTGGTCCACAACTACAGTGTCCTTCAGAGACCACTTTCAAATGATGTTCTCTTGGAGTGGGCTATGGAACCATTTTCATAGCAGTAGGCCAGTCCACAAGGCTGGTGCAGTTTTCTTTTGCAGCTGTTGGTATAGGGCCACACCCCAATGCAAATGCAATTTTAGCCCCTTTTCTCATGGGTCCCCAGACCTCCAGAGCTTTTGGAGACCTCCCCACTCAGCTCCAAAGGTGGTGTAAGGCTTCAGAGCAGGCATGGAGATTGGAACAGAGTCCTTTTGTTGATAAAACAGAATGATTTTTGTAGAAGAGACCAGAATTTATAACTTTGGCAAAGGGAGCACAGGTTTATAAATGACCAATAACACCTTTAAGGGCACAAACCTATGAGGTGAAATTTGAAACAGTTTGGCGAGGTCTGAGCAACTGCAGAGAGCATATAATGTTGAACACTTTGTGAAAGAGAGTGAAAGATGGAAGAAAAATGGAGCAATAACATAACAGTATCATGAGGTGAACAGGGTATAGCCCTATGAATTTTGTTGAGCTACAATTCAGTGCCAGACAGTTTTGCCTGTGAGTGGTAAGCTCTATGGTACAGCACCATCCAGAGAGCCAGTTTGGTTACTCCTGAAATATCCTAAAATAATGTATGGGTGTTGGCTGGAACTATGAAGAACAGCACTCAATGCCTATTGGTGCTACCCCCCTTTCTTTAACTTTGACCGTATCTAGACCACCAGGTGGTTTTTGCATAATTATTGTGGAATTGTCATTAAATTGCCAGACATGTTTACCCATCTCACACAATTGTTACAAAATTTCAAAGCAATATAACACACTAAAGCTATTGTGGGAAAAAATAACTATTGTATCAAAAGATCCCAGCCATCTCCAGCCATCAGTTGTTTATTCCACAGTTTGTTGATTACTGGTATAAAGCACTTCTGGAACAATCACTCATTCATTGCCTATATATTAGATTGATACTCCAGCTTTAAAAAATTCCAGAGTAGTGGAGTGATGTTACAGGTGTGAAATTTTCTTTCCATGTAAGTGAGCCAGTTTGGTCTAGTGGTTAGGGAGTAGGAGTCTTATCTGGGAATACCGGGTTTGATTATACACTCCTCCATGAAGCCAGCTGGGTGACACTGGGCTAGTAACAACTCTCTTCTGAGCTCTCACAGTCCCACCAACTTCACAGAGTGTTCTGTTGTGGGAAGAAGAACAGAAAGCTTTGTCAGCCTCTTTGAGTCTCCTTGAATGGGTGAGAAAAGTGGGGTAGAAAAGCCAACTCTTCTTCTTCTTTTCTTCTTCTTTTCTTCTTCTTTTCTTCTTCCTCTTCTCCTTCTCCTTCTCCTCCTCCTCCTCCTCCTTCTGATAGTATCACATGAAGTATTTCTGGGTAGTGACAGTTCAGTAGTCCAGACAGAGCTGCAATTAGAGAATAACAAGATATTGCGCTATGATAATTCATTTTACCAGAATAACGGTAACCCATTAAATCACATCTATATCCCAGTATCATATCAGGAGCACCGTGATCATGTCTGGCCCAACAGGTACAATTAAGGAATTTATTTTTGTTTACCTTGTCTGGATGCAGCCCCCATTATTCCAATACCATTCTCCAGTCTGGATTACTTTGTGAGAACTTTCAAGAACATGAGTGAGAATTCAACGTGAGCTTTGAAGTTACAGATGTCCATTGTTTGGTATTTGTTATTGGTTTTCTGTACTGCCAATATGATATTGGGTGGACCAAAGGGACGGAAGATGCTTGATGCAATAGCATAATTGCCATCCTTTTGCTCTTGCATGTGGACAATATAGAATGATTACAAAAGTGAGTAATTACAAAATAACTGAGTATAGCAAAAATAATTGTGTGCTGTCTTGAGGCAACCTCTGTTATACAGTTGCTGCTTTTTCCTTGCTCAGCAGTAATCCACCCTGAGCTGTAAGCTATTAGACTTCTTCTATAAGATCAATACACAAAATGCACTTTAAATGCCTTTATAGCCTCTCATAGGGACATATTTTTGTCCGGTCAATAAATTCCCCTCTTGCAGAAGCTATTTTGTTTGGTTAGTTTTAATTATGAGTAGTTTGGAGTTCCATTTTATTGCCATCTGCCTTGCATCAGTCTCCTGTTGGGAATGACAGCTACCAACACTAATTCAATTACATGCTATACCACCGGTTCAGCTGAAACACGCCTATCAGCTGAAATGTTTGTTTGTTTGCTTAGTTTCAGATATGGAAGGTGGGATTATGTGCCCAAACTGTGATTATTTTCCCCATATAATAAAAAGAATTCTCAGTAGGTATGTTTACATTGTAAAGAAAGTTTAAAATTAACACCTTAGAGAGACCACCTCTGAACCCAGGACCAATGTTGCAATAAAGGGCCAAGAGGGGGGAAAAGCTGAAGGTTAATCCAAACACCAAACCAAATAAAGAAGAATTACAACTGCTTAATAGACTGTTTTCTTGTTTAAACATCTGGACAGATGTGGGAGGCAAACTTCATATTTTCCTCATTCCTAGTGTCTAATTTCACTTGCACCTGTACAGTTTAAGGCCTTTGTAGACATCTTATAAAAGGGCTTTAAACTCAGATGTTTTAGTGTCTTGATGCTAGTATAAAAACTTGATGATTAGCCTGTAGTTGGGATTGATAACTTTTTGGGGGGCCAATTCACTCTTTCCCAGCCTTCCAGCATTGTATTTTAGGAATGTTGTTGGGCACCACAGAGTTGGTCTAGTGGTTAAGGAGCCAGATTCTTATCTGGGAATACCGGGTTTGATTCTGCCCTCCTACATGAAGCCAGCTGGGTGACCTTGAGCTGGTCACAGCTCTCTTCTAAGCTCTCACACTCCCACCCATCTCACAGAGTGTTCTGTTGTGAGAAGAATAGAAAGCTTTGTTAGCCGCTTTGAGTCACCTTAAACAGGTGAGAAAAGTGGGGCAGAAAAGCCAACTCCTTCTCCTTCTTCTCCTTGGTTGACTCCATGGGTACCCCTATGTAGTTTGTCCACTTTTGAGGAGATGCTGGGAATTGAACTGGCAACCCTCTGCTCTCCAGACAGTTTGCCTACTACTAAACCACAGCCACTCCCCTATTAGGAATAAATATGCCACAAAGGGTGGTTGTTGACCCCATAGCCCACACAAACATTGAACATGTGCATACATACCTATACATTTGGTTCAGATAAAAGGATGAGCGTTCCTTCATTACTGAATATTGGATCAGATATTGGAAGGTCTCAGCAAGGTTTTGCAGCAAGTTTGGTGTTTGTGAATCATTTCAAGATTACTTTTTAATGGGAAGCAGTAAAGGAGAAATCACAGCTCATTCCAATATTATGCCAACTTTTATTTTTTACTACCATTGCCATATGCTTCTCAGTCTTGAAGATCAGAAAACAACTGCTTAGAGAGAACTAGAAGGCAAAACGGCAGGTACAGTTCAATGTGAACAAGGGTATCATGATGTACACTGGACCCAAAAATCCTAACTACACATAAACACTAATGGGATTGGAGTTGACCCTGAGCTTTCTGCACCCTTACCAGTAAGCCAGGGTCCTCCCTTCCACACACAGTTTAAGGAAGGCTAGTATGCATCTTTTGCATTGGATAGAGCACAGTCTGGTATACCAGTAGACTTGTTTAAAAAGATCTATTGGTGTACTAGCACCTGGTAAACCAAACCATAGGATGGTATGGAAGGGTTCCATGGTTCAGTTTCCCAGAGGAATCTATTTCAGGGCCCCCCTAAAGGTACAATGTTGAAATGAATTCCCCAGACTCCAAGGCCAGGAACTTTCATTCCTATCTGTTGGGGCTCGCAGAGGTCAGCTCTGAAGTTCTGACAAGCTCTGGGTCCAGTGTAGGGGTTGTCCTTATCCAAATCAGTTTTGCAACCACATCTGGAACAATGTGTGCAGTTTCGGTAACTATGACAAAAAAGGTTGTAGCAGGGGTGAAGAAGGATATTCAGAAGAGGGTAACTAAAATGATCAAGGTATTAGAGGCGTTTCCATATAAAAAAATATTGCAGTGCTTGGGCCCTTAAGTCCATAAAGGTGTTGAGTGAGAGGAAACATGATAGAGATGTATAAAATATACGAATGATGTGGATCCAATGGATAGAGAGAAGAGTTTTCCTAATCCAGCATAGCTAAAGTTTGGATAATTTAGGACAAACAAAAGAACCCACACACATACAATGAATAGAAAATTTGCCACCATGAGATGTGGGTGTTGGCTATCAGTGTGAAGGGTTTCAAAAAAGGGGTTGGACTTAGGGATGTTCATGAATAATCCTAACATTCATTATTCATACAAATTCATATGAATTCAGACATTCGTACAAATATGAATGTTTCAGAATATTCGTATGGAGCTTTGGAACATCTGTTGAAATGGGGAAGTGGGAAAGAGGCTGTTTGCCAGATATGAACTAAATGCAAACAAACAAACAAAAAACCATTCATGCACATTCCTAGTTGGACTAATTCATGGAAGCAGTAGGAGGTGGCATGCCTTCAAAGGCAGCTGTTGGGAGACTGCAGGTAGAATGAGTTATGTGATCATGGCTACCTCCAGACAGCACACTTTAAATTTGCAGCTTAAGAATAGTCCAATGTATCCTTAGTGCAAAGGGAGAATAATTGATCGCCCTCACAGACAATCAAAGCCACAGTTTCCTCATTGGAGGAATGGGATTTCAGGCACTGTGTGCTCTCCCTCCCATTATGTGGAGGTTCATAGAGCCAATCAAGTTTCAAGCTGCACTTCCAGGTTTAGCGAGTTCCTGTTCGTGCTTCCGCCTGCATTTGCAGAATACTTGTCTCCAAGGCAATACTGCACAGTGAAAGTTCATTCTCCCGCATTAAGGAAAATGCACAGAAAGCTCTGTGCATTAAGAAAGCTCTGGAGTGACGATGAAAAATCATGAGTACTGTCTGACAGCATAACTGGGACTGTGGATGCAATTTGCAGTTTAAGACGTGTCTGGATGCAGCCCATGGGCTTATGAGCACTTGGCCATACTTTGGAATATATCTCAGGATAGGCATTTGTTGTCCACACGTTGATGGAGAGTCTGGCAGGGCTCACCTGGGGCCTGTCGTAAGCTGCACTAGCATATGGACAGCAGATCCTTATTCTGGGATATATTCCAGAGTAAAGCCAAGTGCGAATAGGCCCGAGGTCTCACTGGTGAGCTTCTGTGTGCAACTGGCTGGCCAGTAGAAGAACAAATTGCTGGACTACGTGTACCATGACTCTGATCCAGTAGGGCACATCTTACATTACTATGGGAGCTGTAATGTGAGAGTGCAAATAGCCTTATGCTACTGTTTCTATGGTATGGATGTTTCTATGGGAGTCTGCAGGAAGGCCTCTGGAAGCTTTACTATAGCAGAAGGAAGGAATTACCCAGCCGTCTTTTCTCACAGGTGCTACTAATTTGCCCCTTGTGAACAGCGAGTGGATTCCCTTGAGCAAATCCAAGTACAGAATCCCCCACCCCAAATCTCCTCCTCTGCTCGACCTCCTTGAAACTGCAAGCTTCCTTTCCCACCCCTGCAATTTTGTTTTCATGAATTAATCATCTTTCATGTTGCCTCTTCATGCTGAAGATCCTTTCTTTGCCAGCTGCCAGAGAACATGCTCACCTCTCCTGCTATTTGACCACTTCCCCCCCCCCCCACTGGCTTTTAATTCATCAGAACCCCCATGGTATGCCAGAACCCACATTTCTGTGGTGATTGTGCTTCCTTTCATATAATAGAATGAATTTTCCCAAACTATGAATTATGTCCTAAGTTTCAGGCCCAAATAAAGGCAAAATCCCACAGTGAGGCACACGGGAAAAACGGCCAAGTTTTATCTGGTTTCATGTCAAAATCATGTGAAAATGTGGCACATAAATCTGCCAGGTTTTACACAATGCTGGGCCCTGGTTCTCTCAGAAAGGAGGAGTTTCTAATGAACCTTTAGATAAACCTGATCTTTAGTTTGTCAGGCAAAGAGACAAACAGGTCTTTTTTTAAAATGCAGGCCTCACTGTTCTATTCACTCCTCTTTACTATAGCTGTTAACTGTCCTATGCTCTGTGACATTTCTAAATTTCTGTTTCTTTTTACTTGTTGGCTAAACTATGGGCAACCCCTTCAGGCTTTATTCTGCAGTGCCAAAATCTGCTGGAATCAGTTCATCTAATAACTCTAAATCTTGCTAAAACCAGTCTTCTTACATTTTCATTTTCTCACTGTTTTTCTCTTTTTGCATAGAAAGAAAGAAAGAAAGAAAGAAAGAAAGAAAGAAAGAAAGACACTGCCGAATCAGAAGTTCTAGGAACATATCCTAACAACGATTCACAGAAAAATGCTTCTTCTGAGCTGTTTAGATTGAATGCTCTCATGGGCATCTTTTATTTGCCTGAAAAACACTCAGCACACCAGTCTAGTCATACGTTAGTAGCCTTGGGTTGCATCAATCCATCATCTCAATTGTAAACTCCTGGAGGCAGGGGACTCTTTGGTATTAAGCAGGTGTTAGAAGATCCATGTGCAGTCCATACCCAGTAATCTGCCCCAATGGCTAGGCCGTATGTGTTTGGATAGGTAAGAGAATTTTTATCTTCTGACTCTCAATGACTATATGAACATACCCATTCTTCTTGGCAACAGCATGGAAGTGGTTTGCTATTGACTTCTTCTTGGAGGTACAAGGGAATATTGAGACCTTATGCTTGCAAAGCAGGTGATTTACCACTGTACTACCAACATGCCTGTTTCCTAAGTGATGCAGTAAACCTTCTAGCCAACTTCTTCTGTTTTGTTGATCAGCTGGTTAGGCATTCATTTGAAACAGAAGAAGTAGGGAGTAAACCTGCAGTTATTTACTCCATAGTACTTAGGCTCTAGTTCTACCCAGATTATCCAGAAAGCAAGACTGTAGCTCTGGTTCACCCTGGGAGAGGAAAAAGCAGCCACCAGAAGTGAATGTGTTTCCTTGCAGTAAACCAGGAGAGGTGTGCAGAGGACTGGTAATCTACTCGCTTCAGAGAATAGGGACGTGCATGAATTTTTTAAAAAAGAATCAATTCATATTGAATTGAATGCAAGAAAATTTGTATTCATTCAAATAAGTCCATTCAAATGTGGTAGGATTCAAATTCAATATGAACATTAGATACAAATCCTATACAAATCTGTAAAAAAGCTTCATAAGAATTTATCAAAGCATTCAATTCTAGGGATGTGCATGAATGTGGGGGTTTTTTGTATTCAATTTGTATTGAATCAAATGCAAAAAACCCCCTCCTATTCATTTGAATAGATCCCCTTCGAATGTGATAAGATTTAAATCTGATACGAATGTTCATTCCCATACATATCCCATATGAATCCCATGCATGCCCCATACAAAGCTTCATACGAACGTATCTAAACATTTGATTTGAATTCAAATGTCCAAATTCGGCCAAATTTGTGCGAATTTTGAATGTTATGAATATTCATACATGTCCCTATAATTCAAATTTGAATGCCAATCTTTGAACATTCCAACATTTGATTTGAATCTGAATGTCTGAATTCATATGAATTTTGAATGCTATGAATATTCGTGCATGTGCCTAGCAGAGAAAGATACTTCCTTGAATGCGCTCTACCTTTATGGCCTAAGTTTGTTGGAGGACATGATAGTTCTGCTGAACTCTATTCAGGGAGCCTAAACCCCATCCTGCTGCTGCTGGCAGATCTCCCTGCAAAGATGTGTTTGCTCTAATGAGCCCTTCTGCTATTATATGCAAACAATATAGTTTCTATTGAAACTCTCCCTTTATATTCAGAATAAGTCAAAGAACACTCTCAGACCAACACCAGTTGTTATCCGACCAGACATAAGGCCACTCAAGGAGCGCCTTTTAACTCCAAACCAAACATTTCACAGTACCAATCTTAAACATATTAGAGATGTGCACAATTTTTTTTGTCATTCTATTTGAATTGAATTGAATTGAATACCCAAAAATCCAATTCGATTCGAATCTTTTAAATTTGAATTTAACAAGATTCAAATTGAATTCACCAAATTTGAATCTATTCGTTTGAATTTTTGATTTGAATCTGCACATACAAATGTCGACAAATTTGTATGCGCAAGTACACATCTTCCCCACATCTGTATGCATCCCATAGTTATCTCGCATGCAACCCATTTGCATTCCATTCAGATCCATACAAATGTGTATGTACAAACCCGTACACATATACAAATGTCCAGATAATTCAAACGAATAGATCCAAAATGTGAAATTCAATTCAAATGTTTACATTTGAATTTTGGGACATTTGATTCGAGTTTAAATGTAAAAATTTGGCATATTCTATCAGATTTTGAATGCCTACGAATATTCATGCACATCCCTAAAACATTACTTTTTTTAATATGTAATTTTTTATTAATTTTTCATAAACACATAATACAAAAATAACAGTAAAAGTACAAAAAAAAAGTTATTGTACAAACATCCGTACATCCCTCTACCAGTTGAAAATCTCATATTCTTCTGCCTTAGTTGGACCAAAGAAATAGTCTTGTTATTTCCTCTCTCATGAATTCTGGTGCTCGGGGTCTCATTGAATAATGCAATGGGTGTTATTCCACTGTCACTAGAAGTACCCATCAAGTACCCATTAATGGGTACATAATGGCACTTTTGTACCCATTAATGCGTACTTAATGGGTAGTTCTAGTGACAGCCGAAAAACACCCAATAAGTCTTTACAATTGTCCTCCACCCTGGATTGCAGTTTCAAACTTTGACTTTTAAATCTTATCTCCCATATTTTTTGAAATCTATATTGTCCCATTAAATATTTATACCATTTATCTAATGGCCATTTTGCACCATCTTTCCATCCCAATGCAATTGTAGATTGTGCAGCATATATCATTTGGTTGACTTAAACCACATTACTAACTTGCCCAAATTCTGTGGAGTCGTGTTCAGTGAGGGCTGTGCACAGACCCATTAAAACATGTCTCTCACCTTTACTCTTCACACAGTTGCTCATGTGTAAGGTATTCCTTCCAGTTGTCTGCTTACCCTGGATGTGGACTTTGCCCAGTTGGGGCTCTGCAACAGGAAGCCTTCTGTTCTGTTTGAGATGAAGGTAGAGCTGTACTGCTCATAGTACTTAACCAGCAGTGGTTGCAGCTGTGATCCAACACCTGGAACAGAAATGGGGGATCTTCTGGCCCTAATCTGATACCAGAGCCAAGAAACAAAATTAGCTCAGCTGGTACCGCTCATGAATAGGGATGTGCACAAATATTTGTATCATTCATTATTCATATGAATTGAGATGAATTGGGACATTCGTACACAAATTCATACAAATATGAATTTCCAGACATTTGTATGAATAGTTGGACATTCGTGAAACTAAGGAGGTGGGAACGCAGCTGTGCCAGTCACATCTGCAATGGATCTAGAGAGCATTTGATATGGATTGAGAGCATATTAAAAGTGGATTCAGGTTGGATTTGACACTTTCAGAAAGGATTTGTTACAGGATATGTATTGGATACGTATGTCGGATACCCATCAGATACATATTCATTTGTATCCGATACATATTCATTTGTATCAGATATTCATACAAATTCATATGAATACATGTGTATCAAATAGAATTTTGCCACTTTAGAAAGGGTCTGTTTGTATGAAGGCACATTTAAAAACACATTTGTGCACATTCTACTCATGAATTAGTTCCACCTGTACCCCTCTTACGTGTATGTGTCAAGTATAAACATCAGACAACGGGGTAGAAGGACAGTTCCTATCACATGAAATCTTCCAGACAGATTAACCTTATTTTGTAGCATACGATCTCATAAGATTCTTGTAAAATGTTGTTTTCCTGGAGGGAGCCTTCTATAGTAGAATTCAGCAGGCCTTCTACCTGCAGTAGCCAAATAGCAATGTAATTTCCTTCTGCAAAAGGCCCCATATGACTTGTTCCACTCAGGCTGTTAGAAATGCTAGTTTCCTATGTGCATAGTTTTTGTCTTACAGGAGTTTCATATATCCTATCCTCTATCTGTGTTCCAAGTATAGCCCATCCCAAGTGATTCTTCTGGCTGTTTGACCAGCATTTTCCTCATTGAGCCACACTCAAAAACTGTAAACTGTAGATTAACACAAATCTTATATGTCTATGCTATGAAGTAATCAAAATGACAAGAGCAACCAACGTTGCTTCCATCTCAGTAACTAATTCAATGCCATATTTCTTACAGTGATTATTTAAGTGCTCAGGTGTGTTTTTCCAGCATATCAAGCCCTCTGAAACAGGAGTAACCAAACAGTGGAAGCTGTTCACAACAGCACTGGTTTCCTATATGTCCTACCAAAGCTGTTTGCTGCTCCAGGAGCATACAAGCCTGGGAATTTCCCAGAGGGGTTCCTATTTGCTTTACAGTCCTAATCCAAGCCTGAACTAGTTGTGTTAGTCCAAGACTGGAAGAAGTGGTAGGATTCACAGCCAACAGCCTGGCTGTGAATGAATGCTGACTCTGGGCAGCACACACTGTCCTCTGATGGAGAGGCCATGCCTATCTGGGGGCTCATGCAGTAAAGAGAAGGGAATCTTGAAAGAGATTGGTGGCATGTCAGGTTTCCATCTTCAGCAAAGTACCTGCATAGGAAAGCTTGAGATCCTCCTGGTTAGCTATGACCAAAACCATGGACATTGGAAGAGCTGGAGATCAGCAAGAGGATGAGTTGGAGTGTAGAGATACAACTTAGCCTCAGATATACTCCCCAGAGTAAGGACAATCAAGTTTTTTTGCTAAGACTATTATTACTCTGGAGCTGACTCCATGGCTTCATCGATACCACTTGCAGTAGGGTGGAGAAGGACCTGAACTGGTATATAGATGACTGAATCTTGGACATATGACCAAATAGGTGACGTCTAATATTGCTACAGATGTTTCTACCTAGTATACTCCAAAGCTGTTACTCAAAGATAACTCTGCCATTATCCAACTACATAAGGAGCAGCATCAGGCTTCCTATCTGCCTTTTCTGAGCCTGCCAGCTATTGGGAAGACAGAGCTGTATGAACTCTGTCATGCAACACTCAGGGGTGGAAGAAGGTGTGATATTGCACCAACAATCAAAAGGTAAGGCCCTTTGTGCACTGTGCAATAGACTGGACCATGTTTTTGCTATCCATAGACCAGGAAAGGCCCCTGGCCCCTTAGAATGCTGCTTCTTCATCAGACAAAGCAAGAAACTGGAACATAGTGCCAAAACGGTGCTGTACCCCAGGCCAATGATTAAAATAGTCCATAACCCAGACTACCATGTGTATCCTGGACTATAAAGGGCATGGAAATGGTATGCCTCCTCATCTAGGATTGGAGGCCCAGCCTCTTTTTTGTGGTGCACCAGTAAGTGTCTCTGGAAATGGGGGTGCCTCCAAGATGGCCCATGCTGGAAATTATGAAGGCCAGAAACTTTCATTTCATTCTTGGCCTTTGAAACAGAACCCAGTCTTCAAAACTGGCAGCCAGACCTGGTCAGAAACAGGCTGTCCAGAATGCAGACAACCTTATCTCACCAAGAGGGGACAGGCTGCCTATCCCAAACCAGAACATCCTGCCCTGATCAGGATTAAACTAGACCAGTAAGGAAATAGCCTAGGTCTCTCTACATGTGCTCTTAGTATGGTACAGAAAATGGCCTAGGGGTCGCCTCTCCAAACAGTTGTGCTGGATAAAGAAGGATATGCTATTTTCATACAGGGTGTTTCATAAATCAGGTTATGGCCTGATCCAAAGTACTTCCAGCATACAGTGCCTGACAAAAGTTCTGTCGCTTATCCATGTTGTTGAAACCAAAGCCTATTACCTGACTTAAAATTCATCCATTGGTTTTAAAAATGACTCATATGAAAGCTGAAACCCTCCCAAATGAGGTTTTTAAAAAGAAAATAAATTTGCTTCACTGCTGAAATATTGATCATTTAGTGAACACAGAAAGGTCAGATTTTGGCGAGACAAAAGTTTTGTCGCCCACAAAAAGTAAGGTGAAAATCAAACAGATAATTCACTTCAAATACAAAGATATGTTTCATAACATTGGTGAATGAAGTTGCGGTGCTCTTAGAGCCATATTTAATATTTTGTGTGACTTCCATGAGCCTGAAGGACTGCATCCATGCATTTCGGCAATGATTCATACAATTTATTGATGAAGTCATCAGGAATAGTAAAGAATGCAGTTTTACATGCCTCCCAGAGTTCATCAAGATTCTTTGGTTTTGTGTTCCAAGCTTCCTCTTTCATCTTACCCCAAACATGCTCAATGATGTTCATATCTGGTGACTGGGCTGGCCAGTCCTGGAGCACCTTGATCTTCTTTGCCTTGAGAAACTTTGATGTAGAGATGGATGTATGAGATGGAGCGCCATCCTGCTGCAAAATTTGACTCCTTTTATGATTGGGAATGTAAGAGGTAGCTAATACATCTTGATATTTTAGGCTATTGATACTGCCTTCCACCTTGCAAATGTTTCGCACACCCCTATACTGAATGTAACCCCAGACCATGATCTTTCCACCACCAAACTTAACTGTTTTCTGGGTATATCTTGGATCCATACGGGCTCCAGTAGGTCTCCTGCAGTATTTGCGGCAGCTGTGGTGTAATTCAACTGAAGATTCATCTGAGAAATCCACCTTCTGCCACTTTTCCAGCATCCATCCGTTTAGTAGGCTGTGGGCCTTGGCAAATACCACACGTTTTTTTAATTGCCTTTTGTTTAGTGCTGGGTTCTGGGCACTGATTCGACCATAGAGGCCATTTCGAGACAGAATCCTACAAACTGTTCTAGTTGACACAGGGACTTGAGGTGACCAGGCCTGTTGGAGCTCTGCTGCAGTGGAAGAAGGGCTGGCTTTTGATTTTCGAACCAACAAACGTTCCTCCTGAGCAGTCGTCTTGCGGGGTCTGCCAGACCTGGGCTTGTCAAAAACATCTCCAGTCTCTTCAAATCTTTTTGTAATTCTTTGTACTTGACGCTGAGACACATTAAAGGTGCCAGCCACCTCTGCAGAGGATCTGGTCTTCAGTCTCCTGATAATCAAGGCTTTGGTCGCAGGGTGGATTTTTGGCATGTTGTCAGAGGTCAAGTTGCAGTTCAAGTGAAGGTCTGGGGTGCTGGAGTTCTTTTTATACACACCCACTAATTATATGATCAATTAGTGAGCACAGGTGAGGCTGTAAACTAGGATTAGGTGCATTATATGACAAGGCGACAAAACTTTTGTCTAGCCAAAATCTGACCTTTCTGTGTTCATTAAATGATCAATATTTCAGCAGTGAAGCAAATTTATTTTCTTTTTAAAAACCTCATTTGGGAGGGTTTCAGCTTTCATATGAGTCATTTCTAAAATCAATGGATGAATTTTAAGTCAGGTTATAGGCTTTGGTTTCAACAACATGGATAAGTGACAGAACTTTTGTCAGGCACTGTATTAGGGGGTGTTATACTAGACCATAAAGCATGCTTCTGTAGTGCAGAGACCCATTTTGGTGTCACAACAAAGGTACTCTACAGAAATGAATCCCCCGGGAGTTTTGATTGGCCAGGAATGTTTGTTCTTGATCTTAGGAGCATTTCGAGGCCCTTCGTGTTGGCTTGGAAGCTTGTCTGAGCTTTGGAGCTGGCATGGGGGCCAGTGAGGAACAGGCCATCCCATTGTCGACAACCTTGTTCTGTGCCTGGAACAATCTATACCAGCTGGGGGTGGATTGTATATCCTGGAAGGGGGCAGCTCAGGTATCTATCTGTGGAAATAGGGTGAGTATCAGCTGCCAGGCAAGTCAGCCTCTGTGTGGAAACCATCACACTTTTTTCCTCAGGAAGCCTAGATATCTTCAGCTGGCTGTCTCATTACTTCTATTCTGTTCCCAAACCCTCAAGCAGCAAGGAGACTTCTCTACGCAGCAAGAGAATCCGGCAGAGATCCGCATGGAGGAAGACAGCTTGACAGGTCCTAATGATGCCAAATCAGGATAAGAGATCGAGTCATTTTACCTCTCGACATTTCTTATATAAGTTTAGCTACTCACACTCAGAAAGGCTGGAGACTCTTAGAAAGTTCCACTTGATGACGGATTATTTAAACTATGCTGTGAAACGCTTCAGCCTTAAAATGTTTTATGCCCTAAAGGATATCATGAAGAATGGCTGCATTCCACAGAAACTACACTGTTTGGAATGCTTTCCTCAGCTCAGTTTGCAGACACCAATGATAAATTGAATGTGTTGTACTCTTTCTGTGTGCATGCACGTGCATATAGTGTTGTGTGTGTGCGTGTGTGTGTGTGTGCAGGTGTTTTTGTTTGGTTTCTTTTGTACCAAAGATGGGGGGGGGGGGAGAGAAAAGGTTTTGCTTATTTTCCACTAGGAACATGAAGATTGATTCCTTCCATATTATTGCCTCTAGGAAACAGAGAAGAAGTTTAAAAAAAAACAAAACACCATCACCCTGGATGCCAGAAGACTCTCAAGTGTTTTGCATTAGCTGTATTCAAATATAGCACTAAAATACATTTTAGCAATATAAGTTAGTGCCAGCCACTGTCCTTTGCTGCTGCTGTCAATGGGTAGGACAGGACAGAGATGCAAAGTGGAAGACACAGGAAGACAGGGGGGACAGAAAGCCCCTTTTAAAGAGAAACTTAGCTCCACCTTGGGGGTTGAAAATTCCCAATGTGTTATGAAGTCATTACTCTGTTCTGAAGTCTTGGGCTGTGGTCACACCTTGCTGAAAAAGTCCATCTTTTTAAGAAACGGGACTTAAAATGTGCTAACTCTGACCACACTAAATTCCTGAGTTTGGGTCGCTATGCTCACCCCTTTCAGTTCCCATCCTAACACTTCTTTAGGGCCCCATCCCCAAGCAATAAAAAGTCTGTTAAAAAGGTTATTTGGCCTCTGAGTACCCCCCTGCCTGGCTTTTCTCTGAGCTTCCAGTGGCACAAAAGGAGGAAAATGCACAATAAAAAGACTGCCCTTTAAAGAAGACTACGAGAGCACTTTTTGGAAGCTGCGGGTATTCCGAGCATCATTGTGCATGGAGACACTCTGTGGCAAAAGGGGCAGGGATTGGCAGCCAAGATCTCCGAAAAAAGCACCCTGGCTCCTCTTCTGCTGCCCGCCTGCACACACAGCCTTAAACATTCACACATCTCCCAGAACAGCAGCACCTTCCCTTCCTTTCCCTTTCTAAAGGTCAGAACTTTTAAAGAGCCAGAATTGCAGAGAATTTCAACATTGTTATCTGGTGTGAAGTGGGTAGATTGCTACAGTGTAACGGTTGCTGTAAAGAATGGATTTTTACAGTGATTAAAATCACTATCTTTGGAAGCAAGCTCTGGATCCCAAAGTGTTAAATGGCTCTGGTGGGTTTTGCAGGCAGGGGAGACAAACAGAGAACTTGTAAATATGGCTATTTTTCTTTTGGACTTGTTGGGGGTTGTCTCCCCACCACCCTATCAAGCAGAGAGGGGGCAGGGAGAAAAAGATGTGAGCAAACAAAACACGCTTCCTTGGGGATGGTAGGTGCATTTAAAATGCATGTTTTACCAAACCTCATGGGGACGCTTATTCCGGAATTGAATGGCACTTTTAAAGTCCGCTGGAATAGAGGGACAGTAGAGGAAAATAGAGAGGAAAATAAGTTGCTTGGGGATGCAGCCTAGGAGGGGTTTTTTTAGAACTCCACCACTCTCCACTATCACGACCCCCCCTGTATCTGACAGGATAAAAGTTATGTGACTCAACAACATTGAATTGCACACTGTGTGAAAGGGAAGACACTTTAGTTCAGCCCCCTTTAGTTATTTTCCCTGATCACACACCCCCAAAATGAAAACAGATTAACACTCTATGGCTGTGTCTTCACGGCAACCTTATCTAGGATTCAAAATGTTTTCAATCCTCAGAGTCCGCATGGCAGGTTGGCTTAACAGGCTTTTCCTGTGTTAAACCACCCCAAAGCATGGTGAATCTCAATCCTGATTTCAACAGGTCTCACTCTGGATCGTGCGCTTGAAACGTTTTACATTTTTTACTGTGTGGACAGTACCATTTTAAGGGATGAGAATCCATGTTTAGGGTTTCCCTCTCCCAATAGCTTGCCTCCAAATACAGTGATTTCAGTGTTAAAAATCCACCCTTAACAGCAGCGCTACACTGTAGCAATGGAACCACTTCAACCTGATAACAATGTTGCAATTTTGCGCAATTCCAAAAGTTCTGACTTTAGAAAGGGAAAGGAAGGGAGGAAAGCAGCTGAATGTGAATGTTTAAAGTAAAGGGGCTTTAGTTGCCGCTGCTGCTGTGTGCCCTGAGCAATGGGGAGAGGAGGGGAAAGAATCGCTGGCTGGCTGCCCGCTGCCATTTTTCCTCCATCCATGGAAGCGGCAGCCACCCAGCCACCCAGTTAGGCTCGGTGAAGGGGTCCCTTATGGGTGGCGCGTCCATGCCAGGACGAAGAGGGCAGGGCAGCCCCGAAACTGGCTTTTAAAAAGTAGCCACTTGAGTCCCACCTTGAGTCACATACGCCACGTACGATCCTCAGAATCCAGATCCAACGCGATTAAGTTAAAAGTAATGGGAACAGGCAAATTCGCGTTTGCATCCAGTTCTATTATTTCAGTTTAGGGAAAGTGAAATAAGCTTGCTGTGGGGATTCACCCTATAATGGCTTCAGACCTGTAAAAACCAGTAGGATTGAAGGCAGGAAAGTGCACAAACAAAATGGACTGGACTAAAAAGGTCTGAGTGGTGGGTCTGAAGATGAACTGAAGAGGGATTGAAGTGAAGATGTGACCACTGTCTTGGATGTGGCAGGATGACACAGAGGACTCAGGTTCTCCTTTACTCTCTGGATGAGAGGACATGGTGTGTTTGGGCAGTGGGGACAGGAACAGCACATTATTAACCACTGACCTTCTGTCCACTGAGAAGCTGTTACAATCTGGAACCTGACCGCCTTTGCAAATTTTCACGGATGCAAGTTTTGACATTCGATTCATAATGAATCAAATATTCAAAAATCCAAATTCATATGAATAAAGAAAACTGAATGTCAGAACATTCAAACTGATATGAATACATTTGCATCTATTTGTTTGAATGTTTGATAGATATCCAATGATACAAATCTCGTACGCATCCCATATGCATTCCGTTTGCATCCCATACATATCTGTACAGATGTGTATGGATACATACATGATGCGTGTGTATCCATACACATACGGATGTCTGAATTATTCATATGAATAACTCAAAATATTTGTCTTTGTACGAATACTAAAGTACAATTGTCTAGACATGCAATTTGTATATGAATGTCCAAATTCATCCAAATTTGAACGAATAGTGAATATTTCAAATAGTTGTGCACATTCCTAGTATTATGTGCTCCCTCACTTCTCTTATGATAGAGCTATAAAGGAACCAAAAACCCCTGCTTCCATCTTTATTTAACTACAATTTTATGTAAACCTCTTGTGATCAAGAAACTATTTTAATAAAGTAATAAAGATAGGACATGGAAGAGTAATTTACTGTCTGCATTTAGAAGGAAACTGACCTAATTTGTGGCCAGACCACAAAGTTTTGGGTTCAAGAAGTAGGGAGATATCCTATGTAAGCATGTCCGGAAATATTAGTATTCGTACAAATGTCAATGTATGGATATCGTAATATTTGATTTGTGTACGAATGTCTGAAATGAATTTGTATGAATAATGAATGTTACAAATATTCATGCACATCCCTGTCCTGGAGAATTATCCTTAGAAAAAGGTAGGTAATTCACCATCATAGGTACAGAGCAAGACTTAAACCACTGCTATAAATATTGAAATGAATGGTTCCCATTTATGCACGTGTTGGAGAAAATACAGTAATAATCCTTTGAGGCAACTAGTGAGAAGAAATCCTTCTCTTATAAATTTATTCCTTCCTTTGAATGTTTACTCCTGATTAGAATATTCATACCTGATTTCCATAAGAAGGATTGGGATGGGGAGGAGAAGGAAGTTGCCCTGGCTGTGAAATTTGGCTTTCTAGGGAATACAGAGAATAATTTTTTATCCAGAGGAAACTCCAGAGGAAACTCAAGATGAGAACAATTCGCTTACTAACCTTCATAAGTACCCTCATATATTAGCAACTATTATTAGACCAAAATGTGATTGGAATAGTTAACCCATTAAATGAGTTCAATTCACATTTCTTTGCTTGAAATTGCATCAAGTATATTTGGTTCAACATTAGGTCACTTATGGCTCCCCTTTGGCCAGAAATTCCAGATGTCATAATGATCTGAAATGTAATTTTAGAACGATCACAGCAAAATATAACCAATTGGAGATCGTGAGTACTATACTATACAAATCCTTGGACCTTAGCCAAGCCAACAAAATGTGGGACTGTGCAGGTTATATTGACATTCCTTGTTTCATCTGGAATCTCCAGGCTGATGGGTTGGTGGTCACAAAAATAATCATAAATAACATAGTCCAACACAGCATGAGTAGCCAAGGAATGACGTTAAAATGTTAATCTTTCTCTCCCCCTCCTTGCTTTCTTCAAGGTCAGCATCATTTACATGCCAAATGCCATAAAAAGGATATACTACTGAAAACCAGAACAGCTAGAAGGTGATCACCAGAGATTTGTTCTCTGGCAATCAAGTTTTAGTAAACTCTGTTGAAAATGTTAATAAGCAACAGCTGAGAAAAACCCAGGCTGGAGACTTCTTAAAACATAATTTTAGGTGGATTTCTAACAAGTGATTTCTGAAGTCTGGTGACCTGCCCTGCTTATTCATTTCATAAAGTGCTCCTTTGGAACTAAGACCAAACACGGACTACATATTTGGTCTGTATTCCTTGGGTTGTTGAGAATGCAAAGTGGAATCACATCTTTTACTCAATGCTCGCCAAAAGCACAGATAGAGCTTTTTGCGCATAGAAAAAAAGAGCATAAAAGGCCAAGTTAACTCCCTTCTCCCTATCAACTTTCCATGGATAGCAAAGGTACTGATGATATTACCAGTTAATTTCTGAACTTTCTTTGAAGTACATAACTACATTGTCCCAGGTGGCCTAACCTTGACATCCCTCCGTGTCTGCTTCCATATATGAGATTCTCCAGCCATCAATATTTCTGTAATGAAATCTGCTTTAGAGTAGAATAGAACAGATTTGCATGGCCTTTGAGGAAGTGATGTTCTGTGCTTTGGAATTCACTGTCACATCAGGCCTCAAATAAAACATGTCTCTTCACGCCTGTAAGAAAGTAAAGTAAAACATTTTACTTAAACACATTCAAAGGACAATCAGAAAACATCCAACACTCCACACATGTTGGGGTTGACTCCTGATAGGTTCCTGAGCGCAAACAATTGTGGACAGTAACTTCTCCCAGCACCACTGTAAATTTTGTGTGATTGTTCGGCAAACAGTTTTTAGAAAGAGAATCTGATCTACACGGACCTTGATTTTAGCCAGCAAAGGAAACTTCCTAAATTTCCATTAAAGTATTACATAGCCAGGCCTTTAACAGGCACTGAATGATTTTAGTACTTTTTGATATTTGGTCATATTTATTGTTTTCCTTTATGTTCTATTCTCTATCTCTCTGTTTTTTTTGTTTGTTTTTTAATGGCCTCTAGAGTCATTTGGCAAACTGAAGGTGAAATTGCATAATGATTACTTTAGGGTACTTCAGTTTGGTCTACTGGTTAGGGAGACAGACTCTTATCTGGGAATACTGGGTTTGATTCCGCACTCCTACATGAAGCCAGCTGGGTGACCTTGGGCCAGTCACAGCTCTCTTCACTGGGTGTTCTGTTGTGGGGAGAAGAATAGAAAATATTTTTTTTCAGCCACTTTGAGTCCCCTTAAATGGATGAAAAAAGTGAGGTAGAAAAGCCAACTCTTCTTCTTCTCCTTCTCCTTCTCCTTCTCCTTCTCCTTCTCCTTCTCCTTCTCCTTCTCCTTCTCCTTCTTCTTCAATATGTGGAAAGTACAAAGACCGAAAGTATAGAAAGCCAACACTAAATTATTTATTTATTATTTATGTATGTATATATTTCTATCCCACCCTATATCCGAAGGTCTCAGGGCGGGTAACAACATTTAGAAATCAAATATATTAAAACAGTAAAAGCATATACTAAAACAACAGTGTCTGCAAATGGAAGAGTGTGTCCCCATTTAATTAAAGGCCAGAGCAAAGAGGTGTGTCTTCACCACCTTCCTGAACATATACAGTGAGGGCGCCTGACTATTCCATACCCTGGGCACCATCACTGAGATCCTGTTTCACTGCTGAGGGTGGTGGGTCAACCAGGAGGGCCTCCCCTCCAGATCTTAAGGCACGGGCAGGTTGATATGGGAGGAGGTGTTCCTTTAAATATGGCTTTAATGAACGCATAAGGACTGATCTGAATGGTATTCCCACCAAAGAATCATTAATATAGATTTCAATTATTGCTCCAGAGACCCACACAATAAGTATAACAGAAATTAAGATAACTGTAAAAGATAAATAAATTAGGGGTCATAAACTAGTATATCTCATCTCAGTAATCAAAACCTTCAAAAGCAAAAAACAAATAGGCAGAAACAGACGAAAGCAGCCAAGTTCACCAAAGCCCTGAGTACAGGGATGGGTCAGCTTTTGCCACATCCCATGGAGGGAAGTCTGCAAATGGAGTTCCTACTCCTAGAAGGAAGTTTTTATATTATTCTGAAACTATCTTAAAAGGACCTGGATTTGAAAGAAAGAACATAAGCAGTAGTCACAAGCCATAATAAATGATGCATAGGTGAAATTCTTTCATTTATACCTTCACCCCTTTAAGATCCAGATGGCGTGGTTTCATCTTTCTTCACACATTTGATCCAGGCCACTGGAGTCACTGGGAATGAAGGCTTCCTGTCCACAAATCACTCGTCTCTCTCGTTGGAGGAAGTGATTCTTGTCTCACTGCACATTCATGTAACTTAGCAAAACTGCATCAGTTAAGTACAACGTTGGAGCCCTTATGGGCAAGAATGCTCTGATGACTGCAGCATAAGCTGTGGTGTCAAGTGTGGTTTGCCGCTAAATGATTTCTCAACAGAAAGATTGTATTACATTACATTTTAATGGGGTTTTCGGAATATATCCCACTTAATATGGCATTGTATGATGCAGGCATCAAGGGGAAGGCATTTTTCAAAGGAGGACAGTGGTCACCACTAGGGATGTGCACAAACATTGGGGGGCATCTGATTCATTTCGAATTGAATGTTCAAAAATCCATATTTGTATGAATAGAATGCATTTGAATGTGTTAAAATTCTATTCGATACGAATCTATTTGTATGTATACACATGAATATTCGATATGTATCTGCTACAAACAGATACGTATCTACTACAAATGAATACGTATCTACATATGAACAGATACATATCTGATATGTTCCCTCACATTAGTGAATGTCCAAACTATTTTCATGTTAGCATACAAATATAACATTCGAGTTCAAAGGTCCAAATCCATTCGTTAAGCTGGGGAAATGTATCAGATACGTATCTAAGAACATAAGAGAAGCCTTGCTGGATCAGGCCACAGCCCATCTAGTCCAGCATCCTGTCGCACACAGTGGCTCACCAAATGCTCATGGGCATCTCAAGCAGAGACAAGAGACGTTTTCGCACGGGGCTGAACGGAACGCGAAAAAGACAGCTGCGGACACGTCATCCGCATTGCCCGAGCGCGGCTTGCGCTCCGACGTGTCCGCAGCTGTCTTTTCCGCGTTCGAAATGTAGAGCACTTTAAAGTGCTCTACATGCGTTCCAACGCGGACGAGCCGCCCGCAGGCGTTCGGGAGGAGAAGCGTTCGCGCCTGCTTCTGTCTCCCGAACAGCTGCGGGCTCGCCTCCGACGCCGGTGCGGCTTCGACAATCAGCTGTTTGACAATCAGCTGATTGTCGATCTGCCTCCGCGGCTGTCTCCGCGCCCCTGGCCGGCATTTGCCGGCTAAGACAGCTCCCGGCGCTTTGAGCATTCGCACACAGACGCTCCGGAACGCGTTTACACGCGTTCTGGCGCGTCTGTGTGTGAACGGGGAAAGCGCCCGGAGCTGTCTTAAGCTTTCCGCCTGAACGCGTTCCGTTTGGAACGCGTTGCAGTGCGGAAATGCCTAAGAACAAACCTATTCCTGCTCTAGAATCCCAGCAAATGGCCCCAGAAGCACCCCAGTCCCCCCCAACCCAGCCTGAAAGATGCACCTAGTCATTCATTCTAGTAGCCATTGATACATCTGTCATCCATAGATTTGTCTAACCCTTTCTTAAAGCCATCTAGGCTGGTAGCTGTCACCACCTCTTCTGGCAGCATATTCCATAAACCGATGACCTTCTGGGTGAAGAAGTACTTCCCTTTGTCGGATCTCACTCTCCTACCCATCAGCTTCATAGAGTATCTGTTCATATGCAGATACGTATACAGTATCTTCATAGAAGATACGTATCTGTTTGTAGCAGATACATATTGAATGTTCATATGAATACATACAAATAGATTCATATGAAATAGAATTTTAACATATTTGAATGTGTTCTATTCATACGAATACGGATTTTTGAACATTCAATTTGTTTCAAATTGAATGCCAAAAAAACCACTCGTGTATATGCCTAGCACTAAATAAATGAACACCTTAGATTTTGTTGTACTTTTTAAAAATTAGAAGAGTTAGTTTTAATTCATCCACTCTTACTTTGTTTTCTAGTGCTTTGTTTAAGAACATGGACCGGTGATGGTGTTCTTTCCCTCTCCAGTCCCCTCCTTGGATTTGAAATATTCCACACCAAGCCTCAGCTAAAATGAGTTTTCACAGCTGGATTATAAACCAAATCAATGGAAATGTTGACACAGCATTAGGTATATCAGTCAAACAGGTGTCCCTTTAACTGCCCTCATAAAAGAAACACCTCTTGACAGAACTCCAGCAGCTTTGAAGGACTGTGCTAGAAGGAGGAAGCAGGCTGAAGCACTTCATTAGAATGCTGTCAGGATCCAGTCTGGCTGACGTTGTTCCATTTCCTGTCACTTAATAGCTAGATCAAAAGGTTCGGTGGGAATTCTATGCAAATTGCTCTTCAATTTAATGATTAAAAAAATTACTCAGATGAAATATATTATCACTGAAGCTGTGATACAACAAGCGGACAGACTTCAGATATATAAAAAAGGAATGTTGTTGGAAAATACCCTGAAACCCACCCTACCATGAAGATGTCCTCTCCTGCTTTGCTTTCTTAAGCTGCAGCCACACCTATTTTTTAAAAAGCAGCTCAAAAGTGACTTGCATCCAAGCCACACCAATTTTTAAAAAGTAGCCTAGAAGACGCTTGCATCGAAACCAGATGGTAAGTCTCAGATTCAGGAAATGTGGGATCCCTGATCTAGATGGGATTGCACTCCATCAGGAAGAACAAGGAGTGTTCCTAAATTTGTCTCTTCCATTGAAGGCCCAAGTGATTACTTTATCTGATGTACCAACTACCTACTTCCCCCACCTAGATAAGGATTGTCTGACAATTGTCTATGGATTCTAACCTCATGTTTAGAGACCCATGCTGTCTTAGTGTGAACGTTTCATCCCATTCACTGTTCTTTCTATGTATATTGCTTTGTGACACACAGGTGAGTGCAACATTTGCATGTTAACTTCATATGCCTTGATAAGGGTGGACAAACATTGTAGCAAATTTCATATACACCATAGAAAAACTCTAGAGTGGCTTGATAAACTAAGAATACAGGGTGATTCTGCACTAGCCGGTATACTGGATCAGCAAACATATTAGGAGATTCCTTTCTACATGCTGGTGACCTTAACTGATGCCTCCCTCAGACTGTCCCAGTGTTCAGAAGGGAGGCTGTTAGTTCGCTTGCTGGTCCAGTATACCAGCCAGGGCAGAATCACCCCAGAGTCTATTGTCCAATCCCCAACCTGAAGTTCCTTCTTGGAGCAAACATAGGGATTTCTGAGCAAGACCTGGCAACTTGCAACCAAATGAAGTTTTAAGAGACATAAAACATACCCTCTTTTTCCACGCACAGTCAAAGGTTCTGATCTTCAAGATCCAGATCTTTGAGATGGGTCCTCCTGGAGATCTGGATCTTGAAGATGCCTGAAGACCCCACTGTGAACACCATTAATCAGGTCCACACAAAATCCAGATTTAAGGGCCTGCATGACCCATTAAATCCAGATTTCCCCTGCCCTCATGGGACAGGACCTTGCAGATGGGGCCTTCAATGGGGTCAAGATGGGGACAGGACCTTTCTGATTGGTACCAGTCAGGTTCCTATCGGGTTTCTAATGGGGTCTTAGAAACCCAAGGGTTCTAAGCCCTAGTGGAAAAAGGCCATTACAGATTCTCATTTCTAAGTAGGAAGAGTCTCAGATTTAAAGGCTGGATAAATTTACAGTTGCTTTTGTTCATTTCTATCCACTGTGCTACTAGGTCTCTCCCACCCCCAGCTCCCCCAGGATTTCAACAGATTGGCACCTATCTGTATCCAGGTTATTTTCCCCAAGAAAGATCCCCCACACATTCCAGAAAAGATGTTGGCATCCTTTCATAGCTAAAAATATTATTTATATTATTTTGCTGAAAATATAAATATATTAATCACCACTTGACATTCACATTTGTTATTGTCTTGACATCACAAAACCCAAAGGGAAACCAGTTATATTTCCCTTGTAGTATTGCCAAGCATTGATCTGTCTTTGATTTTCCGGCTGCATTCAGTGTGTTCAAATATTTAAGCCTCCTAGGGGTAGGATAGATAGCAGAATGTATATCACCTGTTCTAATGATTTGGCAGTGCAGAAGCCAAAAGGAGAGAAAACGCCTCCCCCTAAGTCTGCAGTAAAGGTTAACTTGACATCTACAATAATGGGAATTATTTTTTAACATGCCATTTGACATACAGCCACGTAATCACATGTATGCTGAAATCCTAAAAGACAGAATGTGTATGAAATCAGTAATAAGTATGAATCTGCCTGATTTGGGAGTATTAAAAAAATAAGAAGCTTAACCTTTTTTTGCAGTGTACACATTGCATCACTACTTCTGCATATCTCACCATGTACGGTTTTTCATCTACTTTTGAAAAATGTGTATACTTATTCTAAAGGCATCAGTAGTGTTATGACAGCATTTCTTAACCAGATGTTGGTTGTGTCTCACATGCTTTGGGCTACAACTCTCATCAACACTGGATTTATTTCGACTGATTTTATATCCCCACACACCCAGTCCTTGCATGAAAAAGAATAAAACTTTTAGGTGAAAATTATGTGTTCCATTCCTAGAGGGTCTTTCTTTTTCTGCTTTTTTAGAGAGAGAGAAAAGAGAGAGAGGGAGAGAGAGGGAGAGATTGTCTGTGTGATTTTGCATGCATAATAGAAACTGGTAAATTCAACTATCCATGGAGTGTGGAAGACACACTAGTGAAGCAGCAAATCAGAAAAGAAAAAACAGAATGGGATGGTTGAAATCAGCAGGGCAGAGATAAAAAGCCAGGATCTTCTGAAACTCTCTTTGAAGTTTCTTGGCAGAGGGCAAATAAAAATTAAACAAAACTTCACATTTATACTTTTTTTTCTACTTTAACATTTTCCTTTCAGCAAAAATATTGAAATAATAATAATAGGATAGATTTATGCCAGCTGAAATGGTTAAGTTAACAACTTTTGTTCATCACAAGTTTCTCAGATTACCAAGCTAAAGTTCACTTTCCCCCTGATTTTTAATAACCCGTCTTCATATATGTGCATACAGATTTACCTAACAGGCAGATTTTTCCCAATAGTTTTTCCTCAAAAATGCAATTTCCAAATTAATTAGTTTTATTGAACGTCTTTTTTTTTTCTAAATTGTGTGTTTCTTTGTGAATATTCCTATAGAAACACATTGGAAAATTCAGACCAATGTGAATTTCTGTTGATATTTTCATTCTGGCATGTATATTGGTGAGCCAGTTTGGTCTAGTGGTTAAGGAACTGGACTCTTATCTAGGAATACCAGGTTTGATTCCACCCTCACCCATGAAGCCAGCTGGGTGACCTTGAGCTAGTCACAGCTCTCTTCTGAGTTTTCAGAGTCCCACCTACCTCACAGGGTGTTTGTTGTGGGGAGAAGAGCAAAAAGCTTTGTCAGCCACTTTGAGTCCCCTTAAATGGAGGAGAAAAGCAGGGTAGAAAAGCCAACTCTTCTTCTTCTTCTTCTTAAGAAGTTAGAATTTTGTAACTTTGCTTTGAGAAGCAAATTAAATGCATGCCCCCACCACTTCTATGTGTTTCCTTTTTGTACTTAATTACATCAGGTTTATCTTGGACTATTCCAAGGCCAGTACTGTTGATGTTGTGATCATGATATGGAGACAGGAATCCAACCCTGGATTCCCTTATCTCATGTGGAAGGTTAACCTGGGGCCCAGTGGATGATCTGAACTATGGACGCCTCCAGATGATGGTGAGATATCACTCTAGGAAGTAGGGATGTGCATGAATTGGTTTTTGGGCATTCAATTCATAACAAATCAAATGTTAGAAAATCTGTATTTGTTCGAATAGATCCCCTTCGAATGTGGTAGGATTCTATTTGATATGAATGTATTCATATGAATTCATATGAATATCTGATACAAATGCATATGTATTGGATACATATCCTATACCATCGCATACATATCGGATACGTGTCCTATACGAACAAATACATATCGATACGTATCCGAAACATATCCCCAGTTTAATGAATGTCTGAACTATTTGCACAAAATGTTCTGAAACAAAAATAAAAAAAAGAAAATGTTCTGAAACATTAGGATTTGTACAAACGTTAATGTATGAATGTGATAACATTTGATTCATGCATGAATATCCAAATTTGCATGAATTCATATGAATAACAAATGTTACAAATATTCGCACACATCCCTACTAGGAAGGCTTTGTACATTTTTAATCACGCACACATCTAGACCCCCAAGCTTCCAGAATGCCCAGTAGTACTTGCTGTCACTTTTGTGCATGCATAGGAGCCAGTTTCAGGCCTCACTCATGTGTGCTGGATGAAACAATCATGGTGGCTCCATACATAAGGTAAGCAGGCAGCCTGAACAGTGCTATGTTTGGAAGCCCTGTGACCAGTGATGCATAGAGGTGTGCACAAATGCAATTTCTGACATTTGATTCATAACAAATTGAATATTCAAAAGTCTGAATTCTTATGAATAAAGAAAGTGAATGTCTTGACATTCGAACCAATACAAATACATCTGTATCTATTCATATGAATATCCGCTATGTATCCATTGGTACGAAACTTGTACACATCTGTACGCATCCGTATGCATGTGTACACATGCCATTTTCATCTTGTATGTATCCCGTTTTCATCCCGTAGTTATCTGTACGGATGCGTACAGATATGCACAAGATGCGTACGGATACGTACACATACAAATGTCCAAATTATTCACACAAATAACTCAAAATATTCGGATTCATACAGATTCTAAAATATGAATGTCTGGACATTCGACTTGTATGAATTTATGAATTTGTATGAATTCAGATACATAACAAATAATTCAAATAGTTGTGCACATCCCTAGTTATGTGTTTTCCAGCAATAGTCCTTCATGCTTTTTAGGGCAGAAATAGTTGGGTTGCCTACAATGCAGGAGGCAACTGTACCACAGCAGGACTGTAATGGTCCTATATCCCTCCACATCTGGAGCCTGCAGGCAGATGGAAGGTGAGGCTTCTTTCCGGGAGGTGGAAATGCTAGCCATACCGACACAGAGGAATATTGCTGTTTGCTGGCTTTGTCACAAAATAAACAGCTTTGCATGCAGTCAACTGGCACACAAGTCTTTATTTTTCCCAGTCTTTATTTTCATTCTTTCTCACCCACAGCTTGTCAGATTCTACTTAACAGCTTTCCTTGTCATCTGCAAGTCAGGCGAATAGAACGAACATACCTGTTCTATTCTGCCACCCTAAATGTCACCCCAAATATGTGCCCAACCTAAATAATGGAGGCTGGCTTATATGGAGTGAGATCATTTGTTTGCATCAGCGATGGCTAGCAAAAGCTGTCCAAAACACCAATCAAGGGTCTGCATCAGCTCTGCACAGAGAACCCAGTCACTAAATCTAAGAACTTTGGCTTGTGAGTTCTGCTCGGACTCTACAGTAGGGATCTGCATGAGTATTTGATGAAGTCAGAAGTGCGAATAAGTACAAATTCCAGCATTTGCAGATGAACTGAATTGGGCCCACCTTCGCAGGCCCTATTTGTCCATGAATCGGATATTCAGGTATCCATCAAAGCTTCAGTCAAAGCTTCAGTGGATATCGGATCCCCCCAGGGCCCGCCACCCCCCGTGAGCCCCATCACCCCACTTACCTGCCACTGCCACACCTTCCTCCTAGACCTTCAAGCACTGAAAGTGCTTTTCCAGCCTCTGGAAGGCCTATTTTGGCCTCTGGAGAGCACCAAAATTGGCCCAGGGATACTACCAAGGCTTCCCACCCACCTCCCATACACCCCCTTACCTTTTAGCGGGGCTCAGTGGTGTCTCTGGGCCTATTTCTGGGTTCTCTGGAGGCTGAAATAGGCTTTTGTGAGACTAGAAAAGCACTGTGTGAGCAGACCCAGAAATGCCTTAGAAGAAAGCTCAGAGGGAAGACAGGTAAGGGGGGGGGCGGGAGGAGAGGAGGAAGCTTGCATTTGTTTCTTGCACAAAATTTGAATATTTGTTCACAAAATACAACCACCACCGATTGATGATGGTGGGATTCGTCCGAAGCCAAATTTCCCCACTTTCGATTCACATCAAATCAAATGTGAAAAACAGCTTCGTGCAAACTCCTACTCTACATCCATTTCTGCTCTGGCCTAATCTAAACTGCACCAAAGCAAGTTGCCTGGGTCTCAGTTAGGCAACCCATCCCAAGGTAGACAGGGTTGCCACTGAGCTGCAAACAGAGCTATCTGCATCTTGGACTGACCAACCTGGCCCTGCTTTGAAGACCAGGAAGGAAAGTTCTTGACCTCTGAAGTTTTTGGAAGTGCCATTTTGGCCATACACCTGAAGGCAGCACATCTCCAGCATTGCTTCCAAACAGCATCTGCATGTATTCAATGGCCTGGTATACTTGCAGTAGTTGACTTAAGGACTACTTTCAATGGCTCTGTTGGTGAAACTGGATACAACACCATTTTGGTGACATATTGACTTTCATGGATAGGCCATCCTAATGGAGGGTAGGGCCTCTGTTGGTCTGTAGTAGCATGTGGACAGCAGAAACCTGGAGTGCTCTGTGTACTACTCTGGTGTAGAAATGTGCATGAACATTCAAAGACATTCAAAATTCGATCCAATTATCTGAATTTTGACATTCGATTCTAATGTCCCTAAATTCAAATTTAAACATTCAAACGAATTTTGAATTTTTGAATCTATTTGTTTGAATCATTCAGACATTCATATGTGTACGGGTTCATACATGATGCGTACTTGCACGTATGCGTCTTTCCTGCATCCACACGCATTTGTACAGATCCATATGGGACGGAAACAGGTTGCATACAGGATAAATATGGGATGCATATGGATGTGTACGGATGCATACGGGATGCGTAACAATGCGTACGGTCACATATGAATGTTGTCGACATTTGTAAGTGCAAATTCAAACCAAAAATTCAAAGGGATAGATTCACATTTGCTTAATTTGAATCAAATTTGGGTAAATTCAAATTTTAGAGATTTGAATCGAATCCCAAAAATTGCATTTATGCACACCCCTGCTCTGCTGCCCCATGCAGAACTGGTGGATTCTGTATTCTCAGCTTGCCATGATGGCTGTATACTTTTCAGTTTCAGATCTTGAGCATCTTGTTTTGTGAAATGGCATCTGTTTTCCAAGCCCCATACATGCTAGTGCAACGAACCTTAAGGTCTGGGATGGTAAACCTTCTCAAATTAAAAGTGTTTTTACTGGCTTGCCTGTGGAACAGGCTGTTAATCATCCAATAACCCAAAGGATTTGGGCAGTGGCAGGGAGCAGCCTATCATTAATGAGAAGAATAATTACTCTAAGCCTGCTACTCCCTCCCTCCCCCCTCGCTAGCCTATCAGCGGCATTAATCAACGCTCATTCATTTTGAGACAGAAGATCTGCAAGCTATTTGCTAACACTCTGCACTCCTGCTACTACAACAGGCAGCTGCATTTGCAGTCTGCATGTCGCTGGGGGTTTTGAAGTTAACCCACCCACACCACTCCGGGGGGAATGATCCAGGACAAGCTGCAGGTGCTATGATATTTTCATTTAATATTCCTTCTTGCAATTCAGCACATTCAGTAATCCACGTGGTAAACTATGTCTTACATTTCTCCCAGTGGATTGAGACCAGATGCCAAAAGAAAGATGGCCACTGCAGATAGCGCTTCTTCTCTGCTCTGGAGCTTGGGGCCTGCAAATGAATAACAAATCTGGTTTTCTCAGAGTAAAAATATGTGGACCTTTAAAAAAAAATAACGACATTTTATTGACATCAAGCAACGATAAATATTTCCAGAAATTGCAAGTTCTGTATATTATGAACTGCTTTCTTTTCGGGGGGGGGGGAAGGAGTTGGGCATCCTTGGGGATATCCAGCGAAAATGCACAATTGTGCCAAGAAATTAGGATGACAATTTTGCTTAACTGCGAGGTCACAAAAGCACATCATAGCAGCTAGGCTTTAGCAAGACTTTGGCTTCTATGTGCTAATAGCCTGACGTACTTGGAAATGTTGGCTATGAGTATCTGAAAGCTGACTATACAGAGCTGGCTGTATAAAGCCTGAGGGTGGGGGTCAAGCAAGTATGCTTCAAATGGTGAGGGGCCAGCTTGGAACAGGTCCATGGAGCGGACTTGGTGAGACACCAGTTCAGTTCTCCCACTGTGAAATCTTCCATGATGAGGAGAAGGAACATTGCCCCATGCACTGTGTACCCAAGTTCTGACCGTCTGGCCTTTTCCAATGTTGAGCAGGGAGGACCAGAAGAAAAGAAGAAGAGCTGACTTTTCTACCCCACTTTTCTCACCCATTTAAGGGTGAGAAAATGAGGCTGATAAAGCTTTCTGTTCTTTTCCCCTTCAGTTATAACTAACTAACTAACTAACTAACTAACTAACTAACTAACTAAATAAATAAATAAATAAATAAATAAATAAATAAATAAATAGGCTGGCTGGCTGGCTGGCTGGCTGGCTGGCTGGCTGGATGGATAGATAGATAGATAGATAGATAGATAGATAGATAGATAGATAGATAGATAGATAGATAGATAGATAGATAGATATAGATAGATATAGATAGATAGATAGACAGACAGACAGACAGACAGACAGACAGACAGACAGACAGACAGACAGACAGACAGAACACCCTGTGAAGTAGGTGGGGCTGTGAGACCTTATAAGGAGAGCTATGACTAGCCCAAGGTTGGCCAGCTGCCTTTGTGGAGGAGGCAGAATCAAACCTGGTATTCTCAGATAAGAGTCTGGCTCCTTAGCCACTAAACCAAAGTGGCTCAAAAGAGCGCTTTTTCCTTCATTCATTTGAGCACAGTTAGATGTCTGCATGAAACTGTAGCCTTTTTGAAGATCCTTTCAGCACTAAGCCTTATTCTGGAATATGTCCCAGAACAGGTGCCTGCTGTTCACATGCTAGTGCAGGCTGTGGTAGGCCCTAGCATAGGCTGCAGTAGCATGTGGATGGCAGGCCTCTATATTGCGTTATATTCCGGAATAAGGCCCAGTACTAAAAGGGCCTGTAACAAGCTCATCTCTCATGCGGACCCAGGTGAACACCACTCATTCTACACAGGGAAAATAGAAAAGGATGTGTTTCTGAAGTCTCCTATGTACTAGTATTTCCTCATTGGGTATTATGTTTCTTTTTAGAAGTAATTTTAGTTGCTACCCCATCTTTATTTCTTTAATCTTTCTTCTCAGTATTTACACTGCAGTTATTTCCTTTTATGTTTGCATTCAAACAGATTTTAAAAGTGTCGGGTTATTAACTTTTGTGATTGCCTGTCTTAAACCTGTTGAGGAAAGGCCAGGAAAAGATTTTAAAGCAGCAGCCAAGCACCTTCCACTGAGGGCTGATCTCTGTGTTGCTACCTTTTGTGTCAGCAAAAGGCATATATAGGGTGAATGCTGTCAATGAAGCAACAAAAGTAAGAGATTAAGGCCGCATCCCCATTACAAGCTTATTTCGCTTTCCCTAAACCGAAATAATAGAACTGGATGCAAACACAAATTTGCCTGTTCCCATTACTTTTAACTTAATCACGTTTGATCTGGATTCTGAGGATCATACATGGCGTACGTGACTCAAGGGGAGACTCAAGTGGCTACTTTTTAAAAGCTGCTTTTTGGGGTTGCCCTGCCCTCTTCCTCCTGGCATGGACACACCACCCATAAGGGACCCCTTCACGGAGCCTAGCTGGGTGGCTGCCGCTTCCATGGATGGAGGAAAAATGGCAGCGGTCAGCCAGTGATTCTTTCCCCTCCTCTCCCCATTGCTCAGGGCACACAGCAGCAGCGGCAGCTAAAGCCCCTTTGCTTTAAACATTCACACAGAACCTCAGCTGCTTTCCTCCCTCTCTTTCCCTTTCTAAAGGTCAGAACTTTTAGAATTGTGCAAAATTGCAACATTGTTATCAGGTGTGAAGTGGTTCAATCGCTACAGTGTAGCAGCTGCTGTTAAGGGTGGATTTTTACACTGAAAACACTGTCTTTGGAAGCAAGCTATTGGGGGAGGGAAACCCTAAACATGGATTCTCATCCCTTAAAATGGTAGGGTTCCCACAGTAAAAAATGTAACACGTATCAAGCTCAGGATCCGGAGTGAGACCTGTTGAAATGAGGGTTAACATTTACAACACTTTGGGGTGATTTAACAGGCGGAAAGCGTGTTAAGCCAAACTGCCGTGGGGTCTGCGAGGATTGAAACTGTACTGAATTTGATATAAGCTTGCAATGGGGATGCGGCCTAATTGAAATAAACTCAGGTACTGAGAAGAAGGGAAGGAAGTCAGAATTTGTGAGCATCAACTGTTAAATTTCTCAAGGGGAAAACTATTCCTGGAACATCTGACAGAGTTGACTTTGCATTAAGTCAGTGTGGCCTATTACTTCCCCAGCATTTCTCATTTCTGACTTGTAGTGAGCTGTGTAAAAGTATGGCTTGTATACGGACTGTGTCATGAGGCCATCTAAGGTCTAATTTTATTGATATTTTTAAAAACTTTTTGAGATGCTTTTGTGAGGGATCCAGACTCAACTAACATGTGTAGAAGAAGTTTTAGATGAGGTGTGGGTTATCTAGTTCACTCAAGCCAAATCATACATACTGTGTGGATACCACACATCTATAAGTTTAAGGGTGCATCCAAACTTCTTGATGCTGTGCACTGGAATGCACAACCAAGGTTGCGCCATCACACATGGCGGCTGACACTCTGTAGTGACGCTACTGCGAATTTACGTAATGCTGGTTAGAGAACACTCACCCTGCAGCATCAAGTTAAATTTGAAGCTTCCTGCCAGTCCGGACATGGCAGTGAGAATAGGAACAGCAGCTCAACTGCAATTGGCTGCCTTGTCCCATGTGATGTGCACACCAATCTCAGCTCCCTCAGCTCCCTCCTTGGAAGCCCTGGGGGATGCTGGAGGTAAGCTGAGAATATTTTAATAATGGTGGATTTAATCTGTTAATCTGGAAGGAGCCTGAGACACTAAGTTCTCTTGCTTTCTCTCTCTGACACCACACACATGCACTTCACCTTGAAAATTGTGAAACAAAAGGTAGTTGCCCTAATTTGCAGTCTATTAAGAATGACCTTGCTCCAATCAGGCCAAAAAAGAAGAAGAAGAAGAGGAAGAGGAGGAGGAGGAAGAGGAAGAAGAAGAAAAGTTGTCTTTTCTACCCTGCTTTTCTTACCCATTTAAGGGGATTCAAAGCAGTTGACAAAGCTTTCTATTCTTCTCCCCACAACAGAACACCTTGTGAGGTAGGTGGGGCTGTGAGAGCTCAGAAGAGAGCTGTGACTAGCCCAAAGTCACCAGATGAGAGGCTGGCTCCCTAACCACTAGATCAACAGGCTGTGTCTCCATTACACAGCAAAGACATGATAAGTGAAGCCAGTTTCTATTACTGCCAATGGATACTTGCTGCCCTGAGGGCCTGATCAACATGCAATAGAGACTCATCCTAATGCTAGAGGAATTCAACACACTATGAGAGGGTATTCCAGCCCTACTCCCATTCCCCCAAAGGTGGAACAGATGATGCAAGCAGCTACTACAAGAAAGGAAGGAGAGCAGAAGACAAACGAATCCTTCTACTCATTCAGCTTCTATCCCTATTTTGGCCATTGCCATTAGCTTTGTAAGAGACTCCTGTTCCAAATGTGCCCTTTCTCCAAATTCTTACAACAAACTTCCCAGCACAGGCAGTAGATCAGGACCACCCAGAGCATTAAAAGCAGGGCAAGTGAACACTTGAAAACCTCCAGCCAGAATCAAAATGTGATCCTTATAAGTGGAGATGTAGCCTGAATCAACTTCAAATTAGTGGTACCTGAGAACAACATGTTTGCTTTGGCCACACCCACATACAACACAATGGTCCCATTGTGGACGACAGATGTATTATGGATGACAGAGGTATCAATGGCTACTAGAACGAATGCCTAGATGCATCTTTCAGGCTGGGGGGAGGTAGGAACTGGGATGCTTCTAAGGCCATCTACTGGGACTCGAGAGCAGGAGAAGGTTTGTCCTTGTCTCTGCTTGAGATGCCCATGAGCATTTGGTGGGCCACTGTGTGCGATAGGATGCTGGACTAGACGGGCTCTGGCCTGATCCAGCAGGGCCTCTCTTATGTTCTTATGATTGCTAGCAAAGAATAAATGTGTTCCCCAGGCCAAAATGTGGGTAGCCACTTCTGCTAGATAAGTGATGAAGTCTCTCCCATCCAGGTATCTGAATTTCTCTAGGCATTAATTTTCCAGAATGCTGTGCATAATCTCCAACTTTTTTCTCACTAGAGTTTGAATGCCAGATAATAATCCAGTTGACTAATTCTTCTATAACTATCACAAGGCTTCCTGGTCAATTCTCTCTCTCTCCACAACCACTGTTCACCCCAATATTAATGGCACAGTAAGTGGTAGTAGTAAAGGCCAATTAGAAGTGATACTCCTGTAGTAGCTGGCTGATCTCTAGACACATTCTGTGCCACTTGTTGTCTCTCTCATACTATATTATCAAGACCAAATTCAGGTCACTTAGGCCATGTCTTCACGGCAACCTTATTTCGCTTTCCCTAAACCAAGATAACAGAACTGGATGCAAACGCGAATTTGCCTGTTCCCATTACTATCAGCTTAATCGCGTTCAATCCGGATTCTGAGGACGTACATGACACAAGGGGGGACTCCGGTGGCTACCTTTTAAAAGCTGCTTTTCGGGGCTGCCCTGTCCTGTTCCTCCTGGCGTGAACGTACCACCCATAACAGACCCCTTCACGGAGCCTAGCTGGGTGGCTGCCTTGCCTGGATGGAGGAAAAACGGCACCAGGCAGGCAGCGATTCTTTCCCCTCCTCTCCAGATTGCTCAGGGCATGCAGCAGCAGCAGCAAGTCAAGCCCCTGAATTCGTCACAGCTAAACATTCATACATCTCTCCAAACGGCAGTTGCTTTTCTTTTCCCTTTTTAGAAGGTCAGCACTTTCAATAGCAAGATGGTTATCAGGTGTGAATTGCTTGTTTGCTACAGTGGATTGCTTGGATTGCTATTCGGGCTGCTGCTGCTTTTACAGCTTGCTTTGGAAGCAAGCTATTGGGGGAGGGAAACTCTCATCCCTTAACACGGAAGGGTTCCCACAGTAAAAAATGTAAAACGTTTCAAGCGCATGAACCGGAGTGAGACCTGTTGAAATGACGATTAACATTTACAACGCTTTGGGGCGATTTAACACGCGGAAATCGTGTTAAGCCAAACTGCCGTCTGGACTCCGAGGATTCAAAACATTTTGAATCTGAGATAAGGTTGCCGTGGAGACACGGCCTTAGAGCACTGGGCCTGGGGAGTTGAAGTTGTGCTATAAACCATCTGCTCAAATACCTATTCCACAGCTGGAACAACTAGTATAAAACAGTTCATCATCACTTTTAGTACCAGCAATATTGTTTTGCATAGCTGGTGTTGTGTTAATATTCTCCTGTCCCGTGGGGAAAGTTACAACTCTGCTGCTCATTCAACAATGTGAGTGAATGTGATGCAATCCATTAATTTATTGTCACTCATGATTGGGATAGTTGCCACACCAACTCCAATCATGCACTGAGGCCCTACAAATGTCATGAGAAGTACAAATGAAGTGGAAGTGTGAAGGTGTTTCCTTATTGCAGACGGTGTTTGGCCTCATTTTCACCCTGTGTATTCTAGTTTATTTTTCTGCTCATGTTGCATTTCACTTCCACACATCCCCTCCCATTACTGCACTCAGCTAACTTCCTAACTTCTACAACTAAGGATGTAGAACAGCCTCTTAGGATGTCATGCCAATCTTCTAAACTCAAGCTTTTCCCTCTCAAAAAACTTCTGAAAACACACCTGTTCCATCAATAGCTCCAACCACAACAACTACATAAGACCATGTGCTTACTGTAATGTATCAATTGTCATCACTGGACTGTAAACTCTCCGGGGCATGGATTATATGTTTAAGGTATTTGCTGTCTTCTGTTATATGCCGTATTGTAAATCTCACATTGTCTAGCAAGTGGCACAAAATACATCACTTTGATATCTGAATCCTTTACATCAGTGTGCAAATCTGACAAGCAGTCTAAACACAGCCTTGAGCTCTTCTGTGACCTGCTCTCTGTGCCTTTGTTCTTCTCAGTGTTACCGGTGTAAAGCCAAAAAGTAAATAGGCCCATCTGATTCTAGGCCAAATGAAGCTGTTGGATGCACACACAGACATGTGAAGTCCAGATCATGCTCCACTTTGATAACCTGATTGCTGCTGTGAAACAACATATATTGTATCCTGTTCTGACGCTGCTTACTTATTTCTGACACACTGTTGTGAAGTACAGACTTGAAACAACTTTTTTTGGGGGGGTGTAATTTGGGGAAGTATCTCAATGTCCTCTGAACTGAGACAAGGCAACATCCATGCTGGTGCCAAATGTGCCCCTTTGGATGACCAGGGAATGAAAAGAGCTAACACTTTCATTGCTTCCTGTCCTCCTGAAGCCCCCTGATCACTGAATGAAGCCCCCTCTCCTTGGTCCTTTTTAAAGCTATTCTCAGGGCACTTTGTCAAGAGAAAACATCTCCTTTCCTCCAGGTAGATGTATAGAAAAGAGAGAAGACTCCGTGGCTGAAAATCATTCTTAGAACTGGCATTTGGAGGGCTGAAAAGTTTTTGTCCATGCAGACAAAGGTAGAGATGTGCACAAATATGCATACTATTCCAACTGACAAGCTGAATTTGGCCGAATTTGGACATTTGGATTCAAGGCTGACATTCGGATTAAAATCGAATGATTCAGAACATCTGTACAAAGCTTTGTTACATTTGTGAACCTGGGAGGTGGGAAAGCAGCTGTACCCATTGCATTTGCAATGAAGTCAGAGTGGATTTGAAGTGGATTGAGAGCGGATCCAAAGTGGATTCAGGGTGGATTTGATCCGTACAGATCCGTAGAGAAAGGAGTGGATCCAAAGTGGATTTGATCCGTACAGATCCCTGGAGAAAGGAGAAAGGTCCCAATGAAGGATGCCACCAAAAGAAAGCACAGTGGAGTCATATTATTCAGCCATTTCCTGCTGAATACAGCAGTAGGGCAGAAGTGGAAGCCATGTGACTCACCTGGATGATGGCACGATTTGATAATTCCCAGCCCATTTGCTCAATAGTCAGCAATGGCATTATTTGCAGCTCACAACATCTGGAGAGCACCAGGTTGGGAAAGGCCAACTCACAGCACAGACACAATACTAACACAGAGCAAATTGCATGGGATTATGGGATCAATTATTCCTGGCCAGATGTGTTTACAGTTTCTGTCACAATGGGTGGCAGAGTAACTGCTTATACGTAAGCAAATGTGAAGAGGCCTTCAGTGTAGAGCTACCAGGAGTCCACTGACTCATTTAAAATATGTTTATCTTATCAAGCAGGCATTAAAATATACATCAAACAGATAGGTCTCCTTGTTTCCTTGGTGGTCCAGTCTCAGGCAGTTTTTGTAATATATGGCAAAAAAAAAATCAAATGGGTGTTGAATAAAAACTGGGGGGGGGATCCCCCCACCTAAGGATGAAGACAGACATAATACAAAGCAAATATACCACCATATGCTCACCATGCTTCCAGTCCATCTGCAAAATCAGTCCAGGCTTGCAAAATTGCCCCTCAGTCTTGACCCTCCTCACTCACCCACCTACCTGCTCTGTTCCAGAAGGCAAAATCTGCCTGGAAATGAGAACTTGAGATGGAAGGAGATTTTGCACTTATTCAAAACTGGTCCCTTGGCTAAGAGGCACTTTATGACCTTCCCTCAGCTGGTGAAGGTAGCAGCAGTGGAAGTAGAATCCTAAAATGCTGGGGATGTAAGGCAGCTTCCTCACAATTCATAGGTCCATGCCATGGAGGTCAGGGACTTTTAATTTCCTGGCTCTGAGGGTAGGGCAGAAGAGATAGCTATCATGCAGATGGCTGCTGGTTTCCCTCCTGCTCTTCTTACTCCATTCCTGGCTTGCCTGACCAGAGGCTTAATCATATTTTGGCCTGTAGTTTCTAATTAGTCAACATCTAGACAGGTGCATCTGCTCTTACGGGAGGCACTTACAGCCTACAAGCACCCACTGGCTCCCCAGATGTTGATTAATTGTAAAGTAGCTGTGGTCCATGGCATAGTGCACCACAAGCTACCTAAACTTTATCCCAAAGGAGACTACCTGGAAGCATCCAGTTGGTGAGCATCTGCACTTCTTCTGGCTGGGGAGGTCATCTGAGCCTATGCGCAAGCACGCTGGCAGCTCACATGACCCCCTGATGTGACTGCACTTGCGCAAAGCATCAGCGTTACTGTAGCAATGGCAATGGCACTCAGTTTGCTGCGCTCATGATGGCAGCACCCAGGAGTGGATGGGCTCTGCAATCAATCTCAGGTAAGTGATTGATCACGTAGGGGCTAGACTGTTGTCCACAAGTCCGAGCGCTAGTCAACATTAGTCTCTCACACACCTCTCCCACCCACAGGATGGAAAGGGAAGTGTAAAATTGCCCCAAGAGTAGGTCCCATTGTGCCTGCTACACACCACAGTGCAGTGGGAAGCTCCCTAAGAGGATATGATTGTGTGAACCATTGACTGGTAAGCTTGTCCTATCAAATGGCCATGCAGCAGATGTATCCATATTTTGCCGCAGTAACCATCAGGGACACCTTAATATTAGAGCAATGAAAACAACTCTAATAGGACAGATGGCCATGTCAACACGAGGGATGGTATTTGACCATCATTTCACCCTTCTGCCAAGTAAAAACTCTCAGACCTTATGCACAGGACTACCTTTTGTCTCTGTCTGCCATGCCTGGCCAGGGAACACATTTTCTCTAAGGAGGTTCCACCTTCAGAAGCTTTCCACCCTGTGATGAGGCACGAGACAAAGAACCTTCTCACACTTAACTTCCCTGCGACAGTGTCCCAAGGAAGTTAAGATCAGGGACAAAGGATGCCTCACTTCATCATACCCTGCAGTAGGGTAAGTGCTAATGCCATTTTCTGGCCACAGCAATGACCATGCTACAGTGCTGGCTGTTGCTACCGTGATCAGGTAATGCAGCGTGCAACTGCATACTCGGATCACCTCCAGAACAGAAGTGGTTCTGCAGATGCAGCCACCCCCACTGTATCCACACACAACATTTGCACTGGAAGACGGTCTGAATGCTGCACCTGTTAGCTCCCTAGGAGCTCCTTATAAGCTCTTGGTGAAGCTTTGGGGCAATGAAACTACTCCACAGCTTCAGAAGATTAGGAATGCTCTGGGATGCTCCCAGATGGAGGCAGCACCACCGTGTGCAGATGGAACGGATCCAGAGTGTCCCAGGCTGGGCGTCAGAGTTAAGTGCAAATAGGCCCTACATCTGTACTGCAGCAAATGTTGCAAAATATCCTTGCAAGAAAGAAACGAGTATCAGTAGACAAGGGGGTCTATGTTGCATCTGATGAAGTAGGCTTAGTTTACAAAAGCTTGTCCTACCAGCCTCTTTCCCTTTTTTAGTTCCTAAGGTGCTACTAGACATCTTTGCTTACTGATCCAGACTAACATGGTTACGTCTTTGAATTATAGTATCAGTAGAATTAGGGCTCTAACCTCTTCCCTCTTTGCTGCTTCCAAAACTCATTCTCTCACCTATTCTTCCCTCATCAAAATCCATGTTTGTGAAAGTGGTGAAGCCTGGGACCCCAGGAAACGATTCTGTTTAGAAACAGAAGACGCCCAGCAGAAAGTTCACAAATTGAATGTGATACTTGAAACAAGTATCACATACAATGTAGATGAGGTGCAAGGAAATGTAATTTTGTGGAATTTAATAAAGGACATGAAATTAAACTGACATGTTTAAAAACCTGTCTGGAGGGGGGCATAATTCCCGAGGATTAGAAAGTGGCAAATACAACTCCATTAGTTTTAAAAGGGTCAAGAGATTAAAGACCAGGAAACGAGAGATCAGTGCATTTCACATCTGTTGGAGGGAAAGGTTTGGAAACTTTTAACGCATATGAAGGCAAGGGCACCTGGAAAAGCATTTTGGTTAAGTGTAAGCAGCACAGAATCAAGCAGGTTATGTTTAAAAAACTATAAATGTTTGACCTGTTGCAGTTCCTTGAAGACTTCTAAATCATCGCCCTAGCTAGGTGGTGGGGGGAAGAATCCATTGAAAAAAGAATGGATACCTTCTTCTCCTTCTGCTGCCCAGTATTTTCACTTAGATTCTGCCTAAAATTATTCACATTCAAAATGAAATCCAGAATAAAGAATGGATATTGTTGAATAACCATGCTTTATCCCACAATTTCCAAATATAGCGCAATAAGTGAGTGATGCCTGGATGCAGCCACAATTGTACCTCCTTTTATGAGTCATTGGCCGCATTCCCATTATAAGCTTATTTTAGTTTCAAAACATTTTAAATCCTCGCAGTTCCCACGTCAGTTTGGCTTAACACACTTTCCGCGTGTTAAATCGCCCCAAAGCGTTGTAAATGTTAACACTCATTTCAACAGGTCTCACTCCGATTCGTGCGCTTGTTACGCGTTACATTTTTTACTGTGGGGATCGTACCAATTTAAGGGATGAGAATCCATGTTTAGGGTTTCCCTCCCCGAATAGCTTGGTTCCAAAAATAGTGATTTCAGTGTAAAAATCCATTCTTTACAGCAGCCGCTACACTGTAGCAATTCATGCACTTCACACCTGATAACAATGTTGCAATTTTACAAAAGTTCTGACCTTTAAAAAAAGGAAAGGAAAGCAGCTGCAGGTTCTGTTTTTAAGGTGGTGACTGTGGAGTGAGCAGGCGAAGGGGGCTTGAGTTGCTGCTGCTGCTGTGTGCCCTGGGCAATAGGGAGAGGAGGGGAAAGAATCACTGGCTGCTCGCTGCCATTTTTCCTCCATCCAGGCAAGCGGCAGCCACCCAGCCACCCAGCTAGGCTCCCTGAAGGGGTCCCTTATGGGTGGCAGGGGGAAGGGGGTAGGGCAGCCCCAAAAAGCGGCTTTTAGAAAGTAGCCACTTGAGTCCCCCCTTGAGTCACGTACGCCACATACAATCCTCAGAATCCAGATCGAGCACGATTAAGTTAAAAGTAATGGGATCAGGCAAATTCGCGTTTGCATCCGGTTCTATTATTTTGGTTTAGCAAAACTGAATTACGCTTATAATGGGAATGCGGCTTTAGTACACTGCACACCTTCAGGATGTCTCCTCACTACTACTACTACTACCACTACTACTAATACTGCTACTACTGCTACTACCACTACTACTACCACTACTACCAACACCACTACTACTACCAGTAGTATTGCTACTACTACTACTGCTGCTGCTGCTACTACTGCTACTACTATCTCTACTACTACTGCTACTACCACTACTACTACCACTACTACCAACACCACTACTACTACCAGTAGTATTGCTACTACTACTACTGCTGCTGCTGCTACTACTGCTACTACTATCTCTACTACTGCTGCTACTACCACTACTACTACTACCACTCCTACCGCTCCTACTGCTACTACCACTACTACTGCTACTACCACTACTACTACCACTACTACTGCTACTACTACTGCTATCACTACTACTACCACTACTACTGCTACTACTACCACTACCATTACTACTACTACTACCACCACCACTACTACTGCTACTACTACTGCTACTGCTACTACCCCTACTACTACTGCTACTACTACTACTATTACCACTACTACTGCTACTACCACTACTACTGCTACTGCTACTACTAGCACTACTACTGCTACTACTACTAGTACTACTGCTACTACCACTACTACCACTACCACCACCACTACTACTGCTACTACTACCACTACCATTACTACTACTACTACTACTACCACCACTACTACTGCTACTACTACTACCACTACTATTACTACTACTACTACCGCTACTACCACTACTGCTATTACCACTACTACTACCACTGCTACTACCACTACTACTGCTACTACTCCCACTACTACTACTGCTACTACCACCACTACTACTACCACCACTACTACTGCTACTACTGCTACTACCACTACTACCACTACTACTACTACCACTACTACCGCTACTACTGCTACTACTGCTACTACTACATTTTCTTAAATCCTGCTCCATCATTCAAAGTACTTAAGGATCGTAAAATATAAACACAAAAGGTAAAGCTTAATATATATGATAAAAATAGAAACATACACTAAAAAATCATAGGACCTTTTCACACTTACCTTGCGAATGGTGCAGCAGGAAACCTCACCCTCTTCAGGACCCTTTCTTCCACAAGCAAGAGCAGAAGAAAAAGAGCCTTCCCACTTCCTGGGCTGTGCCATCCACATTGGGATGGAACGTGTTCCAGTCTAGATGGGCAAAATATCTGCCTAGACTAAGGCACTGGTAGACCTATTTTTTCTCCAGGTATATCAGCATTCCAGGGGCTTCTGGATCAGGACAATACAGGAAGGTTCTGGCCTAACAGGGAGATGCATTTGAGCAGTGCACCAAATTGCACCACCAAAATTCATGTCCAGGGGCATCTGAGTTTAGGAATGTCAGTGCCCAGCACTCGAAGAACCTGGAACTGGATCAGGAAATTGTGCAATTTCTGCAGCCAGCATGGGGTGCTTTACTGGCACAGGCTTCCAAATGTGGAAGGCTTAACCTGGTCCTTTGGAGATGTTTCTGCTGCTAGAATGGCTCGAAGCTGGTCCAGTCCTGCTGGACCGCCCCAGTAAGGTGTGTAAATAGCCATTAAAACAGAACTGAAACCTAATTTCCTTGGGATTTCTTTAGGGCCTAGGAGCCATTTTAACTCTTGTCTTCGAATACTGAGGGAGGACTTTTTGACACTGGAGAGAAGAACAAGCACTGCAAGAATTTTGTGCAGTTTAGTGAGTTGGATTGCTTCTGATTTGTGGTTCAAAAGCAGGAGACATTCTCCCTCCAGTGTCCTGATGTGTGGCATTGCATATCTATAGGAGATCCTGCTGGGTGGCTGAGGATTGCTACCAGCCAAATCCATGCCAGTTTTGATTTGCAGCACTAAGATCCTGCTTAAAATGCCTGTGGTACATTGCAAATCAAATCCATGCTGGCTCAGAGCTTAAAAGGTGTGGAACGTAATGGTTTCATGGAGGTCCTGCCAGCAACAACTCTGTAGTAGAAGGTTATAGAAGGGAAATCTGTAGTGGTGTTCTTTGTATGGTGGAATTAAACATGGCTGAATTTGCACTTAGGCCTCTGGTATGCAATTACGACAGATCTGGTACAGCTCTGATACCAGAGCTGTCCTAATTGCATATCAGAGGCCTAAGTGTGAATTCAGCCCATAATTCTTGAGCGAATTAACTTCATGGTGGATTACTGATGTGATGAAAGGGCAAGGCAGCCCAGAAGGTATCAAGTCACAAACAACTCACTCACCAAGACTATTACACCAGTTGCGGTTCACTTTCTATTATTCTCTGGGTGCATAGCATGACCTGTGGATCAGGACAATATGAGAAGAAGCTTCTATTGCACCTTGAAGTTTTCACTGATGTGCAGGACCAGAGGCCTTTTCACATGAGGGGTTTTTGAACATGTGGAGAACATGTGGGGATGCAGCATTCACTTCGCCAGGCCATCTGGGCAGGCACAGGTGGCTGACCAATGAGGGGCCACCCCACGATCATGGACACAGCACGCCAGGCCTCCTGCAGGCAGAATTGACCTGGCAGCCTGCAGGTAAGGCCTCAAATACATATGCACGACCTGGGGTGGTTTGGGACTGTTAGGTGTGGGTCCCCCTGGCACTAGGAGCTGCAATCTCGGCTCCTGGAGACAGCAGGAGCCGAGGGAAAGGGGGGCCCTGGGCTGGTCACCACTGGCTCCAGAGGAGCCAATCAGAAATCCTGGGGGAGGATCTTTGGCCCAAACGGGCTGAGAACAGTTCCCCGTCCGCACATAGGCAGGTAAAAGATGCATTTGGAACATGTCTTTTACCTGCCAGTGCAGATGGGGAACTGTTCTCAATGCGTTCGGGCCGAAGCGTTCCGAGGCGTCTTCACTGTAATGTGAAAACGCCTCAGGATAGTATAGCTGTCCCTCATTATGTTCTGTCCATTGATGTTCACAGAATTGAGTATTTGGAATTCAGAACATTACATGGATTTGAGTAGCAATGTAAGTTTTCATTTATCCCTGAAAGAACTTCATGTTTTAGTTCTAGCTTTCTGTTTATTTCCTCTGACCCTCTGAACCACCCATGAGCCTTTTTAAGAACTAATTTTATTACCCTTGAGAACACAAGAACACCAGATAATGTATGCTATCACTCTAGCACAGGGAGAGAGGGTTAGAGGTGGGGATACAGGAACACATTTGAAGTAGGGATGTTCACAAATATTTATTACATGCAAAATTTGTACGAATTCATTAAAATCTGGACATTCGAATTCAAATTGAATGTTGGTACATTCAAAGTTTGACATTTGAATGCAAATCAAATGTTTCTATACATTCGTACAAAGCTTCATTACATTCATGGACCTGGGGAGGTGAGAAATCAGCTGCCCAGTCACATCTGCAAATTATCCAGAGCAGATTCAAAGTAGATTCAGAGCAAATTCAAAGTGGATTCGGAGCAGATTTGTAGGGGATTCATAGGCATGACCAGCAGCAGACATTCAAATCAGATTTGAATAGCATTTGAAGAACATCTGTATAGAATTCAAATCCTACCACATTCAAAGGGGCTCTATTCAAACAAATGCAAATTTCCTTACATTCAATTTGATTTGAATCAAACACACACAAAATACATAGATATCCCTGTTGAATGTGGTATATTAATTATACATATATATATAAAAACACAACAAAGGAAGGAATAAATGAAATAATGGCTCAGTTTTATGAGAAGCTATATGAAAACGAGACAAAGCTGGAAATAAGCATGGATAAAATGAATAAGAAGAAGTGGAAACAAAGGAAAACCATCAAAAAAACTGAAGAATGGATAGAAAGATCAACAACAGAAAATATTATAGAAGTAATAAAGAAACCAAAACCAAACAAATCTAATGTCACTAACCTTATTTTCTTTAGCAGTTGACTCTTTAGCAAATGTTAGACAGAAGAAGAAAAAGAAAAATATATAATAGATAGAAGGACTTGAATGTTATTATCGCCACACAGAATCCAAGTACAACAATTAGAGAGGTAAAAAGTATATTGGACAAATTTTGTCAAATTTCAGGGTTAAAAGTAAATTTGAAAAAAAAATCAGAAATTTTAGAATATAACATTCCTGGTAAGGTACAAAAGGAAATAGAAAGAAAGGTAGACAGGAAAGCAACTATAAAAATTATTTGGGAGTAAATATTTAAAAACAATTAAAAGTTTTACGAAGAAAATTATGGAAACAGGTAGCAAAAGATTAGGCAGATTATAAAGGAACTGAAGTGGGGGGAAAGAATGTGTAAACTGACTAAAAGAATATTGAAAGCAGTGACAATCTCTAGGTTTTTATTTTTATTTCAAGTATTAAAAAAAGTAAAGAGAAACTAAAAAGATGGGATGGGAAGTCAGTGAAATGTTTATTTGGAAATAAAAGTAAAAAATAATTTAAAAATTTCTTGATAGCTAAAAAGGAATGGGGATGAGGAAAACCTGGGTTAGAAATATGCTACAAAACGTTTCAGACTGCAAAATTAAAAGAGTTGTCAATTATGCAAAATAAAAAATGGATAAGATGGAGTTGTGATGGAAGGTAGAACTGAGGAGGAAGGAGGAGAAAAATGAATAGAAGAATAAATAATATTTGGATGAAAAATATTTTAGGTATGTGGAAGGAGTGGTAAAAGAGATAACTATAAACAATAACAGCAATCACAGTGATAGAACATTATTAAACATTAATGTATGGGAAATATTTTTAAAAGTTAAAAGAAATGGTATTGGAAGAAGGGCAGATCTATTATGATACAGTAAAACAGAAAAATGGAAAGAAATTAACATGTTAAATAAAAGGAAATTACGGTATGTTGAAATTTGCAAATGGTATCATTCAAATAAACTTACATGTAAGGGAATTTCAACATGTTGGCATGGTTGTGACAAAAAGGGGGTTATAGTCATTTGCAGTGGAAATGTTCAAGATTTCTGGCAAGTAAAGGAGGAAATAGGGTATTTGGAATAAAAAACAAATGTTTACTTCAGAAATTATTACTGGAGGCAAAAAAAAAAACCTAGAGTTTCTGGACAATGAGAGATGCACTTGGAAAAATGTTTATATTTGTTAGACCAGGGATACAATAATAAGGAAAGAGAACAGAGTGAAGAAGGAAATAGGGCAAATATGGAGAAGATGGGCAAAATATAGTTCAGAGATTAAGGAGGGGGAGAGGATAAGAAATGTCCCAAAATAAATTAAAGAAGTTATTGGGGAAATAAAGACATTATTGGGGGCATATAATATAACGGAATACAGTGTAATCTGTACTTATGTTTGTCTTCTAGTTAAAAGTAAATAAAAAACAATTACTTAAAAAGAGAGATAGAAACTTTGCTGGATCATTTGTTCAGAATCCCATCTTGCACAGTAGCCCACAATTTGCTTCTGAGCACCCTCTATAGCAGAATACTAATAAACTTTTACCTACTCTCAACCCCCTGCAAACAGCCTTTAGAGGCAATAGGCCTCAACCTGGAAGTGGTACTTAAGTATCCATTTAGTAGACATTGATACACCTGTCCTCCATAAATTTTGGCTGAATCTGAACTTAGGCCTCTGGTATGCAATTAGGACAGCTCTGGTACATCTGTATCAGAGCTGTCCTAAGTGAGAATAGGCCCTTGGTCTAATCCACTCTTAGAGCAATTCAGCATTAATACTGTGGCTGTCATCACCTCCTTTGACTGACCCACTGAGTGAAAAATACTTGATCCATCTTTGTCCATCCTAACAATTGTCCAGTCACTTTTATAGCGTAATCTCTGGTTCTAGTATTGTGTGATAAAGAAAATAATTTTTCTCTGTCCACCTATACACACAGAGTGTAATTTTATAAATGTCAATTATGTTTCCAGTTAAACATTGTACCAGATCATAAGCATTACTTAGGATCAGATCCAGGATCCCTTTTTCCTTGGTTGGGCCCAAAGCCATTGTGGTGACCTGCCTGCCCTTTTCCTCCTCGTCCTCCTCAGAGCAAGGCAGGCTGAAAACAAGCAAGCAAGCACCCAGACCTCCACCAGTTCTTTGAGGCTTTTTACTATTAGGCCTCCCCTCTGGCCTCTATGGGTGCTTTTCCACTTAGCACTAGAGTACCCTTCAAGAACCCATTAAGCACCCTTAATGGGTTTTTAATGGGTCTTTAATGGGTACTCTAATGCTAGGGTTTTTTTCCACTAGCACTAGAATACCCATTAGTGCTAAGTGGAAAAACACCCTATCTCTATCTGCTCTACAGCTATGTGATCCCCAAAGCAGCAGACAGACTCCTTAAGACTCTGCCCTCCAGCATCTTTTCCCACTCAGGCTCTTGGTGGGCCTCCTTCCTCTCTCTCTACCAAGAGGAGAGACATGCACACAAACGAACGATCCAGCTGCTTCTCTCTCTCTCTTTCCCTCTCCTTTTCGAGGCTGCTGCAGCTGCTGCTTTTATAGTCCTGATTTTAGCCGCTTCTGATTGGCTGGATTGCTCGACTGATGCAGCTCCTCCAGTGGCCATGCCTCTCCTGCCACTCACAGTGCTGCCGAAAAGCCCATGAAGGCTTTCCATGCTCTCTCTCCACGAAACCAGCTGGGTGACCATAGGCTAGTCACAGCTCTCTTCTGAGCTCTCATAGCCCCACCTACCTCATAGGGTGTTCTGTTGTGGGGAGGAGAATAGAAAGCTTTGTCAGCCGCTTTCAGTCCCCTTAAATGGGTGAGAAAAGCGGGTAGAAAAGCCCACTTTCCTCCCTCCCTTCCTTCCTCCCTCCCTCCCTCCTTCCTTCCTTCCTTCCTTTAAACCTTGTTTTAAACACTCCTTCCCTCCCTCCCTCCCTCCCTCCTTCCTTCCTTCCTTCCTTCCTTTAAACCTTGTTTTAAACACTCCTTCCCTTCCTTCCTTCCTTCCTTCCTTCCCTCCTTCCCTCCTTCCTTCCTTCCCTCCTTTAAACCTCTTGTTTTAAACACTCCTTCCTTCCCTCCCTCCTTCCTTCCGTCCTGTCCAAATTCAAATGAATTTGATCGAATTTTGAACATTTTGAATATTCCTGCACATCCCTAATAAGCATACTATAAAATAAAAATCTTTTAATGATATTTTATACCACCAGTTCCACTTAAGATGCCATAAACAGGACTGATCTATCAGCCAATAACAGCACCACACAGAACTCTGCTTCTCAGTATTAGCAGGTATGGATTCAATGAAGTCCATGTGTTTAAGCTAAAGGTGAATCACTACACTGGATAACTCTCCAGATCATTTTGCACTAAGGGCCATAGGCAGTTTTCATACTGTGCTCTTTCACATGTGATGCAAACGTTAGTTGATCTCCAGGACCAGTAATGGATGACACCAAGAGCCAGAAACTGCCTGGTTCGTCACAGTCTCATTTTGGTCTAACCCCAAGGTTAGGGGTGTAGGTTCTCTGGCCTCTGAAGTTGGAGGCCAGGGGGGATTTCTGTGGTGCACTGAAAACAACCCATTTTGTGGGCTGTTTCTAGGGGCCTTTCTGCAATGGGCCTTTGGGTTATATTCTGAATAGTGGCTTGCCATCTGCATGCTAGTGTAGACTAGTGGGTAGTCTCCATCAGCAAGAGGATGGCAGCCCCTTATTCTGAGATATAATCTGGAACAAGGCCCAGTGTAGAAAAGTCCTTTTTTCCCAAAAGTGCCACTAGAGCCAATCCAGCCAACCACAGGGAATGCTCAGAGCACCATTTCAAAGCACTCTCCTTCCTGGCACCATTTTTGCACCAAGGCATGGGCCAGCCACTGCCATTGTATGCCTGGTGTGTTCCTCCTGGGGGCCCACTCCGGCAAGCAGATGTCACAGTCCCCAGGGAAAGTGTGGAACCTGCTATGGTTTCTAGAACCAATTATAGCAGTAAAGAAATTAGAAACAAACCCTCTCAGTTTGGGTGGGGGTTCATGCTGAAGTCTTATTTCTCAATAATTCAAGTAGCAACTACAAGAAGGGGAAAGGAGCAGAAGTTTGGCCACTGGACTACTATTGTTTCCTAAAAGCATTCTAGATTAATAATAACAGCAAAAAAGCATATTTATACTAATCCACACGCTCAACATCCAAAAATAATAGGATAATACTATATCAGGGCACCATTAAAACAGCTATGAATCTGAGGGAACTGGGCAGTGAAGAGATGGATAACAGCGTTAGATCCCACTCATTTTTCCAAGGCTGGGTTATTCTAAAATGTGTAGTTCAGACTTTCAGAGCCATATGAGTGCACAACCCAAACAAATGTTTACTATAAAGAAGTTCCACAGATAAATAACATCCAGACATTAAATAGGTCAGAACCACCACCATCTTTGTCAAATTTAAGAAGAAATTTAAGAAATTGAGAAATGTAATTTGGTCTTTGTTTAACTTCCGTATTTCACTGGTCAAGTTATGTTTTGGTGGCTTAAAAGAAAACAAAAACCTTTGATGGCATGAAACTCAAAGTTGCCAGACTGGAATTCGGGAAACTCGTTGGCATTCTTGGAAGCTGGAAATCATTAGGTGTCTGAACTGTCTTTACTTTTTTCTTTTCCTGAGACAGTATATTTTCCCTGCCATTTCCATATGATTATAGGAAACCCCAAACCTACTCGCAAAGACTGTTTGCAAGGAATGCCATATACGATTGAATAGCCTACGGCAATTTTTTTTTTTAAAGGGGGGTCGGATGGAATTCTTTTTAACATTCAAAATGAACTGACAACTTCATGGGGAAGGAATGTTTTTCTTGTATTCAAGTATTATTCAAATTAGATTTCTACATATGGGGGCAAACAGTAAAAGTGAAAGGAGAAGGTGAAGATCTCTAGTTCGTGATGGGTTGCCATTCAAAGGCTGACTCCCAGGCCCTGGAATATGAGGGCCTACTATTAATCTGTCCTTGTGTAGCTCTCTTCACCAAAACAGCCACAAATCTTCGCTAAGCAAGTGAAGCTAGGAGACACCACCTTCAATATGGAGAGCGTGATTCATTCTGTCTGACAATTCTGTAAGTCCTGGCAGTAAATTTTATACAGTTTTCATTTGATCCTCTACTTGTCCAATAATAAATCCATGCCCATTCACACACTTAAAAACTGAGGATTATTTACTTCCTTCCAGATTGAGAGACATAAAATTCCACATCTATTACATATTTACCACAGATGTTCTTCAGGAAGAAAAAAAAAGGACAAAACCAGGTGCTAAACATATTTTTATTTCAATGAGTAATTTTGAAATTATTGCAATCAATGAACTAACAATAATGGTGGCCAATGATTAAGCTGAGTTATTATTACCTATTACATTTAATCATTGACAGCACGTCAATTTGACCTAATTAGAGAAATCATCCTTAAGTAACACAGAGCAGATGGCAGACATTCACTCACTCATTCATTCATTCATTCCCCCCCCACACTGCTACATGGTCACAGATAAAGGTGGGGCAAGACAAGGGTGGAACTGTGGCCAATCAAACTATAATGCAAATTATAACTTAAAGCTGTTTGGGTACTTGTTGAAGAACTCTATTGTTTTCAAAGGCGAGAAACAAAGGCAAAGCAAGAAACTCCTACTTCCTTTCAGCAGAATATCTTCAGAAGGATAAATCAAATAAACACTACATTAAGGATTAAAACTGGGCTTAACTGGCAGTAAAAGATCGACCGCCCAATGTGACCAGTTATTTTACACAAACCGTCTCATACAAAGGCATATTTGATTATAATGATGGTGTAAAAGTAGTTATACTTCTTTCAAAAAAACTAGTTTGATGAAGAAGCAAGTATCCATTTTTTTAATTTTTTTCATTTCCAGGATTTTCTTTCTGAAGTTCTCATGAATAGCAATGCCACTAAGCTACAATTCCCTACTTTCACTGAGTACAACAACATAAACTGCTTAAACTCATTTAACCAAGGCTGCTTTCAGACAGAAGTTAAAAAGGTCACTTCTAAGGATATACATGAAAAAAAATTGTATACTCAATACACTGTTGAAGTGAAAAATCCATAAATTTGTTTCATTGCTGAATCGTTTAATTGAAAAACTGTTTTTTCACATTCATTTTCATACTTTTTCACAAAGGAAAATACAATTCCCCCCCCCACTGAAAAAGCCTTTTACACATCCAAAAAACAATGAAAAATGAATGTTTGACTGAATTGTCCATTTTCACAAATAGGGACACTAGTCCATTTCAAAGTTTTGGATATGCAAAAAAACTGAATTTTTGTTTTGAGGTGAACACCTGCAAATGTGAAATATTCAATCAAATCTGTGAAGGTGAATCACATTTTGCACATTGCTAGCCACCTGTGCAGGAGGACCTCCTGGACTCCAAGGCTGAATTCCCCCTTAGGCCTCTGGTATGCAATTAGGACAGCTGGCCAAAGTGTGAATTCAGCCCAAGACTTTGAAGCTGCTGAACAAAAGGTCTTTCTGCACAGTATGGACACATATGAAAGGCCATCCACATTGTGGGTAACCAATACTGCCCCAAATTTTGAGACAAGAGGCCTATTCATACTATGGCCCTGGAATGCAATAAAGCAAGCCCTGGGACAGAGCATTTGCTCTCCTGGGTGGGCGCTTCTGTCTGGAACCATACCAGTCCGTACCAGGGCAGCCTAATTGCATTCTGGGTGCAGAACACAAAATTGTTACCGGCCGTCCTATAGCTGTCCAGTAAGGAGAGCATTTGCACTCTCCCTGCTGGACAGCTTTGGGCCCCACCCTGCCTCGTGGCCATTGGGCCCTTTCGGACCCTCTGGCCAACAGCCCCTTTCAGAGGAGGTGTGAGATCAGGACGGCCCGACTTTGGGTCCCACAAGCTGTAGCCAATCCAGCTACAGCAGGCAGGGACTCCCTCGGCACCCCCTCACCCAGGGCTGTGCACCTCCCCCCATACCTGCATGCCCCTCTTACCTTGTTGGGTCTTGGGTCTGATGTCCTCCTCGCATGGCCTGGTAGAGCAATCTGCCACTCTGTGCACAGGTATGCGCTCCCACAGATCGCGCCCACCTTGATCTGATGCTCATCATGTCAGGTAAGCATGCGTACAGAACAACAGATCGCTCTGCCAGGCTGCATGAACATCGGATCCCAGGCCCAATAAGGTAAGAGATTGCACGTGTTTCGGGGGTGGTAGGGCACACCCCTGGGTGTGAGTGGCACCTAGGGGTTCACTGTCGGCTGCTGTAGTCTGATTGGGATTGCAGCAGTCAGGGGGACACCCAAAGACAGCCTCAGTTTGGTCTTGTTCCACCCTTTCGAGGCTGGAGTGAGACTGGGCTGGTGGTGTCTTCGGCCTCCATGGAGCACGGCCACCCCATGGAGGCCCCCTGGGCACCACCACCCCACACACACAGTGGCCTGTATACTCACCAGGCCCACGTATGATCACTTAACTTTTTGGACCATCTGGTTTGATGTGGCCAAGGTGATGTGCCACTCCATGCGCAGGTTTGTGTGAAGGTAGACCAACCCCATGCCATCAGAGTGGGGTTGGCCTACTGTCACGTATGCCTGCCTGCAGAACGCGACAGACTGAACTAGCAAGCCCTGCCCCCAGGCTTTACAGTCCAGTCTCTGGCAGTGATCAGGTAAGTCATGTGACTGCACCCCGTGGAAGCCAAACACTGGCCGGCCCCCAGCTGCCTGCCACTGGGTCGATCTCACATCTGCCAGCCCATTGGGTAGGATCTTCGGCCTCCACGGGGGCTCAGTCGCCTAGACACCCCCCCCCCAGGTGCACTTACCTCATTGCCGCTGGGTTCAAAGTGGTGGGAAAGGCCAATGGTGTTGTGCATCTGTGCACGCCACCAGCTCTGATGCACAATGCCGCCAGCCAGGCCTGCTACTTCTCACCTGGCGGTGATGAGATAAGTTGTGTGCATGCGCACCCCCAGGTAAGTCCCAGCCCGGGGTGGGGGGTGCTTGGGGTAGGTCACCTAGAGCCCACAGGGACCCGGGGAAGAAACGGGTCTGGCCTGCCTGCCCTGGGTCAAATTCAACCCAATGGTGGCAGGCCTGGGAGGAGCGTCCTGCCCCCGCACTGGTCTTTTCTGGCTAGGCCACACAGGGACGGATTCCCATTTTGCACCTAGGCAGGAATCACACATAGATCCATCACATCAGGAACATACAGCTGTTTGGACACCCCACTCCTGCGTAGTGATGTTTTTTGTGTGTGTGTTTTCATTTTGCATCAATGCAATTGCAAAGGAAATTCACATTTATGCAAATAGAGCCATTTCAAATGTAGTAGGATTCAAAACCGCCGTGAATGCTCTTTGAATGCTATTCAAATCTGCTTTGAATCCCTGATGCCAGTTGCTCCTCCGAATCCCTCCGAATCTGTTCTGAATCAGCTTTATCTGCTTTGAATTTGCTCTGAATCAACTTTGAATCCTCTCTAAATGTGCTGTAGATGTTACTGGGCAGCCTCTTTCCCACCACCCCACCTTCGCAAAATAACAAAGTTTTGAATGAATACACAAAAGCATTTGCTTCACAATCCAATGTCCATCTTCAAATATAGCCAATATTTAATTTGAATGTGGATGTTTGTATTTGTACAAATTCATACAAATTGCAAACCTGATGAATATTTTGATACTCCTGGTCATCAGGGACTGTCCTAGGGTGCCCATCTGAATGCAGCCATAGTATGTTAAATCTACCAAAAGCAATCCTCTTAATTCCTAAAATAGTCTCCAACCATGTATTTTTTAAGAGTGAAATTCTTAAAGGTGATATGCAGAATGGGCTTTCGTATGACTAATTTCCCCACAGTCTGAATATATATATTGCCAGGCTGTTTTTCAGCTTCTATTTGCCTTCTCTTGCTGTTCTGTGTAAATTACCATTTCCCATGTATTCCCTCAACTCTCTTATATTGGTAGCTATTTTTACAAAGTCTTCCATTACTCTTAATCATTTGAACTGCCTCCCCTTACTGTTTCCCTATTAAAACAAAGATTTAAAATGAGCCATCAAAGAAAGAAAGAGAAAGAAAGAAAGAAAGAAAGAAAGAAAGAAAGAAAGAAAGAAAGAAAGAAAGAATCCACAGTGGCAGGCCCTTAAAATGCCTGTCTTTTAAAAGGATTTGAGATGTAAGTCCCACATTGAATCAGAATCTATAATGCAAGCTAACAACAACAACTATAATAAAACAACTATTTCAAAGACTCTGGCACAAGCCTGCAATTGTGGTTCCAGTAGTGACTGGCACATTGGGTGCCATTCCAAAAGACCTTGGGTGGCACTTAAAACAGCTTAACATTGACAAGGTTACCGTCTGTCATTTACAGAAGGCCACCCTACTGGGTTCTGCTCACATTATCCACCAGACAGTACGTATCATCTTAGGATTTTAGGAAGATCCTGGTGCATTATTAAATATCAAAGCTGACATGTTTAGTGTTGTGTTGTATTGTTATGTCTCTGTATAATAATAACAATAAACTGTTTCAATGACTGTAGAGTTATGGTTGCTGATTTTTAAGTTGAGGCTGAGTCTGTTCTTAAAATTCTTTCAAATAATCACTCAATTCTACATCTAAACTCTAAGCTGCTCTCACTTCAGTTTCAAAACCATTCTAAATTTTCTTTAGCTGCTTTGTTTTAGGTTGGGAAAACTACACAGGAAAATACATTTATTATCCTAAAACATCTTCTTTCAATTTCATTGATTATGCTGGACTTCAGCTACCATCACCCCTAGCACACATGGACAATTTGAGTCAATTGCCATGTTGTGCCAGCAGCCAGGAACTGGGAAGAATAGGATCAGGGCCAACTAATGGGCCTGATCAGCAGCTGGATAACTCCTGGTGTGGTGGTTGCCCACCCTTTTCTAGGCACGGCAGAGCAAGCGGACATGGCTCTGTGATTGCAGCTTTGCAGTTGTTCACAGATGCTGGATCATCATGAGAATATCCAGCCTATCACCAGATGTTGCTTTGGAAGTTGCCTTGACAATCTGGGCAGCCCTGGGCTGGCCATTTGCACTACAAGCATTGATGGCCAGGTACAAGGCTAGTTTAGCACTTGTAGTATGAATGGCAGCCACCATACAGAATCCTTACTAGCTTGGTATGGTATTCTTAGAAATGGAGATGAGGCGGCAGCTTTTCAGAACCACTAAGGTATTCCATTCTTGTAAACAGAGATGTCTTAGTTAAATTTAGCTATCTTAGGGCCATTTCACACTTAATTTCAGAGCAACAATCTCACCACAACAACTGCCATGTACTCATACACTGTGACTGGAAACATAACATCTGCTCCTGGTAAAACCATGGACAAGTTTTTATTTGTCCACCGCTATAGAAGATCGGGGCAGTTGAAGGAAGCTCCTAGATGCCCCTAGACACATTGCATGGATGGGTTTCTCCTGAAGTGTCCAGAACCACTACTGAACTGTAAGGTGAACAGGCCCACTTTCCCCACAATACAACAGTGGAACTTTGAAGCCGGGTTGGGCAAGCCGTGGCCCTTAAAATGCTGTTGAATTCTCTTTCCATGAATCATAGCCAATTTTGTCAACATCAAAGGATGGAGGAAGTTGTAGTTCCGCAACATCTGGAGGGCTGGAATTTGGCCACCCCTGCTTCAGAGGAGGCAATGAGGATTGAGGCCACAACCTAGAATGAAATTATATGCCTTTTAAGTTCAGCAAGAGCAAAGGAGTGTTTTTCATTTGGGGGGGGGGGAGAAAGAATGTCATGGTGTTGTCCAAGGGAAATCTTTGAAATAAATGCCATCCTCCTGGTAAAATTAATATAACTGACTAAGCAGTACAGGCTGGTACACAAGAGTCATCCCAAAACCACCTGTGGTGTCTAGAAAATAGACTTTTTGGTCACCTACGCAGTCTGGAAGGTTTCTGGAAGGCAACTGTCTAATGTGGTCAGGAAGTAGATTTCTCTTTGAACTACTGAAATTGGTTGCTGATTTCAATGGAAGGAGGGTGTTTCGTTGTTGTTATTTTTTGGAACTCCACAGCACCTCCTCACTTACGAATCATTATGTAACCATAGCATCATTTAGTACATGGTCCATTTCATTTACTTTCCTGTAAATTTTTCCCCTTGTTCAACAAGCATTTGAATTATATCTGCCGCGTGGGTGGACTTGTGATTTTTTTCCAAACCTCTTTGTAAGCCTCTATTTACATGTTCTTTTCATGCTGTTCTAAAGATAGAGAGGACATCATCTGGCCCAGTTTAAGTTCTTCTGAGACCCGTTTCATTCAGCTGGAGAGTTAAGTGTGCATTTAAACATCTCCCATGTGTATCTGTGAGATTTCAAAATAAGTGTTCATCAGGAGTTCCCACTGAATTTACCAATACGCACAGACGGCTTCTGAAAGCTGCCATTCAAGTGTGGTTTTGGAGTGCATTTCAGCCGCAGGATCCAAGGGAAAAGTATGACTGTTGTAAATAAAAATGAGATAATGGACTGGAACTGGAACAAGATACACCAGTTGAATGTAGTCGCCTTTAAAATCAATGAACTGAATTTCAAATGGAGATTGCTGTTATTTTTCACATCGTTTTCAGTAGTACAGAACAATCCCTGGAGTAGATTCTACTGAACTTGGGCTTTATCCTGATAGATCCTAAAAGGGACAACTTTGAGGCCTAACCACATGCCACCTTGGAGTCCCAAGGGAATCTCACTGTAACTGAATACTTTCTGCAGCAGCCCCCAAAACCACCAAGAATCTCTGCCAGGGATCAGAAGTACTGGCAAAAGTCTGCTGTATTTTCAGTTCCCAGCAGTGTTTCTGGGTTCATTTTTGTCCAACCAATTGCCTCCTGCTCACCGCATGCATTTACACAGCCAGGAGTCAACTCTCACAATGAGGGTGGCCTCAAAGTACTTAAAAGGGACACTTGTTGTAGGGTGCCCTTTTGACCGTTTCAAGAGCCTTGGAAAATATTCTAAGGCCCTGTCCCCAAGCAATTTAAAGTCTGCTAAAAATCCTCTTTTGCCTATGAGTGCCCCCATGCCAGGGTTTTTTATGAGCTCCCAGCGCTACAAACAAGGAAAACCTGCAACAAAAAAAGTGCCCTTTAAATAAGACTTTCAGCACTCTTTTTGGAAGTTGCAGATTTTCCTTGCAACATTTACCTTGGGGACGCTCCGTGGCAAAAGGGGCGGGGATTGCTGCCTACACACACAGCAATAACACAAGCAGCTTCCCTTTCTAAAGCTCAGAACTAAAGAGCCAGAATCGTGCAGAATTGCAACATTGTTGCAATCGCTATCAGGTGTGAAGAGGGTGGATTATTGCTACTGTATGGGGTGGATTTTGACAGCAATAACAGGGGTAAGTGGTGAGAGTGAATGAGCGATCGTGCGCTGTACAGGTAAAACGTCTTGCAGCCATTGTCACACAGCTTCTGCAGCAAGAGCCTGAGGACGGGGAGGAGAGAGGGAGAGAGAGGGGTGGGTGGAAGATCTGGGAGATGAACAGAGAACTGATGGCTATTTTTCTTTGGACTTGTCGGAGGTTTCTTCCTGGTTGTGGCCGCGCCGAGCGCAGTCCCTCCCCATTCCCACTGACACTCTATCAGCAAGAGCAGGGGCGGGGAAAAAAAGATGTGCAGAAAGAAAACACAGCTCCCATGGGGACGGAAGGTGCATTAATAATGTGCATTTTGCTGAGCCTTATGCGGTCACTTATTCCTGATTTGCATGGCACTTTTAAAGTCCGCTTGAATACAGTGACAGTAGAGGGACAGTAGAGAAGCAAATAAGTCTTTTGGGGACACAGACTAAGCCTAAGAAAAGCTTTATGAACCTATTGATGATGATGATGATGACATCAATTACCAGGAATAGTAGGTTATATATACACATCACTGGAGTGGTTAAGAATGAACCTATAAGCAAAGAAGCCAGGAGGAATTCAATAATGAGAAAGAAAAATGCTGCTTTCAGTACATACCTAGTGGAAGAGATGATGATTTCTGGGTAGTTTCACACAGAGCCATTGTCTTGATACTCTTATATTTCAAAACGGCTTCCCTAAGACCAAGTGCTCTCCACTGGCTTATGAATATTACAGTTTCTACTATCAAATTTATGTCCATTGATTTTTTTTTTCCAGTAGGGAAATTTCAAATGATGAGTGCAAATGAGCAGGTGAGTAGCCCACTTATATCTGGTTGATATTTTTAGATCCTGTGATGGTTCTGTCAGAGAAAATTTAGGGGAGGCACAGGACTGGCATATTGATTCACTGACAGATCAGAGGTGATTTTGTCCTCTAGATTGTGCCCTGCACTATCCGTCACTAGCCAGAGACTGATCCCTGGGCTGGTCCTCTTCTGGGCATCACCATGTTGGCTGCAGTGCCCTCCGTGACTGTGCTTGCATCAGCACCATGATGGTGCTGAGGCTCTAGACACACGTAGTCATGTCAATGGTCATCTGAGGTCCTAACATGCTTGCGCAGCACCTCCAACAACCCTGGACTACCAGAAGAGGTGCAAATGGCTGCTGCCCAGACACTTCAGGTAACCTTAGGGTCAAGGCTGGTTAAGGTGTAGAGCACAATTTTGTGCTTCACGCCTAATCAACAATTAGTGAACTTCTGGGAAGGCAGGGCATGCTTGGAGGCTGTAACAACCTCCTCCAAGTGCGGATGCTATGTGGACTAAGTGTGACGCTATGAACCAAGCCCTTAAAGCCAACATGGAACCTTCAAAGACCAGAAATGAAAGTTCCCACCCTTTGCATTTGGTGGGAGAGTTCACTTCAGTGCCATGCCAACTTCCAGCACTACTTCTGGTGGCACTTCCTGGAGTGTCATAGAAATGAATCCCCCATGAACCTCCTAGTATGCAGTCTACTTGTGGAGCAAGATAGGGTGCCATTTGAGGTATGTGTTATCCCACTCTATGGCTCCGTCCAGCTAGTTGGAACATTCTGCGGGAGGAGCTGTTCTGTCTCAAAATTGCATGTGGGCAGCAGTTTCCTTAGGCCTTTTCCGAGCTTGGCCCTATTCTGGAATATATCTTCGGATATAGTGGTCTGCTGGCTGCAAGCTAATGCAGACTACGGCAGGCCCCACCAGGGGCCTTCCATATTCTGCACTAGCATGCAAAAAGTAGGATATATTCCAGAATAAGGTCAAGTGTGAAACTCCTTCCTAGAATAGACTAAGGCCCAGGGCAGAAAGGGCCTGTTTTCATCTCCTTTCCTGGACTGTGTTACCATATTGCTAAAGCGAAGCAGTGGGAGATTTGTCACTGTTTGCAGCAGGCTGTAAATTGTCTCACATGCCCTGTAAATCTGTTCAGTTTGCCATTGAACTTGTGTAAAAAAAAAAAAAAATTGCAGCCTTAAGAAGCCATTTTACATGTGAAAGCCAGGTAAACTAATCTGACTCATTTGTGGCTAAAATGTATACAGGATCAATTGGTATAACATTTAAAGCCTAAAATTCTGCCCCTGAATCTGGAGATTTAGGTTAGTGTGATGGAGAGACATCATTTCGTTCACCCACTTTGTTCCTTTCTGCCAAAACATTGTGGTTTGATGCCTGGCTGGTGGTATTAATTCTGATTCAAGTTTCCATTTTCCGTTGCGCCAGGTGATTAATTTATTTTGCCAGTATCGGCCTTCAAAGGACTTTGCAGTTGGAGGGAAGGCACAGAAAAATCTTGCTTACAGCCTGCCTGCCATATGTTGGCAAAAGTGATGTTCCTCTGGTGGGAAGAGCATTATTTGGTAGCTTCTCCAGTTTAAACAGAAGTTTCCTCCAGGGAGTGTTTGGTGATTAAAGTGAATAAAAACAACATCTGTGGCAATCATTGCCGAAAGTTACAGCCAGTTAACTTTTACAATCCCAACCCAATGACCACTAAAGTCAGTTGAAAAATGCACCTCACTACTGAGTCTAGTAAGCTCTGGCTCAGGTCCCATTGTATGTGGGCTAAATACACTGGACGTATTCCTGGTAACGGTTACATCTCTTCATGCCACAGAAGGGCAGAGCCAAAGAGCTCCCAAAGAAAGGGAATGATGAGACATAGGAATGTGCATGAAAGGGTTTTTTTTTTAATGTGAATCATATAAAATCAAATGCAAGAAAATTTGTATTCAATCAAATAGATCCCCTTCAAATGTGGTAGGATTTTTATTCAATATGAACAATTTCATACGAATCCCATACCATTTCATACGAATCCCATACCAGTCCCATACAAATGCATACAAATAGCATACAAATCCCATACGAAACGTCATATGAATGCATCAAAACATTCAATTTGAATTCAAATTTATTTATTTATTTAATTTATATTTATATCCCACCCCATACCCAAGGGTCTCTGGGCATCTCACAACATTTCAAACACACACATATCAAGATTATAAAACAATGCTAAAACCAATACAAAATTTTAAAAAACAGCATAATAATAATATTGGGAAAAAAAAGAGAGAGAAAGAGAGATACAAGAACACTTTAAAAAACAGTAGAGTGTGCAATGGGGGGAAGCGGAAGGGGAATTTAGCCAAAGGCCTGGGTCAAGAGGTATGTCTTCACCACCTTCCTGAACATAGACAGAGAAGGGGCCTGACGTACCTCCAAGAGGAAACTATTCCACAATCTGGGGGCCACTACCGAGAAGACCCTCTCCCGGGTGCCCACCCGACTAGCTGCTGAAGGTGGGGGGATAACCAGAAGGGCCTCCCCTCCAGATCTTAGAACACGGGCAGGTTGATATGGGAGAAGGCGCTCCTTTAGATATCTGGGGCCCAAGTCATTCAGGGCCTTATAAGTCAGAGTTAGCACCTTGAAATGGGCTCGGTAGTGAATTGGCAGCCAGTGCAGTTCTTTTAGAACTGGTGTGATATGTGTCTGGCTAGGTGTTCCTGTCAGCACTCTGGTGGCTGCATTTTGCACCAGCTGCAACTTCCGAACCATCTTGAAGGGCAGCCCCATGTAGAGTGCATTACAATAGTCCAACTTGGAGGTTACCAGAGCATGGATAACTGTGGCCAGGTCATCTCTGTCCAAAAAAGGTTTCAGTTGACCTACGAGCCGTAGTTGGGAGTAGGTACTCCCGGCCACTGCCTCCACCTGAGCTTCAAGTGTTAGCGCAGAGTCTAGGAGTACCCCCAAATTTCGATCTTCACATGTGCCAACCTATGATTCAAATTCGAATGTCTCAGTTGGGCCAAATTCATATGGATTTTGAACATTACAAATATTCATGAACATCCCTAATGAGACATGAATAGAGATGTGTACAAATATTCGTACAATTTGTTATTCATACGAATGTGCACAAATTCGGACATTTGTAAACAAATCAAATGTCCAGACATTTGTGCATTAACATTCATATGAATACGAATGTTCGGGACATTCGAATGAATAGTTTGGACATTTGTTTAATAGTATGGAAAAGCACGTATCCTGTACATATCTGTATGTATCCATATGGATAAGTACAGGATGAATACAGGATACGAAGCAAATGCTGAAAATAGCATTCATGCCCATCCCTTGACATGAATGATATGGGATTGATATGGGGGGAAAGTGGCTGTAGGAGATGGTCTGAAAGCCCAAAAGGCTATCACATTGCTAAAGTTTAGTCAGTGCCTTCTGGGAAACACATATGTGTCCCCTTGAATTCTACAGCATGCAGGGTCAACCCTTATGAAATAGATGAGAGAGAGAGTGGTAGGACCCAGGTCGGACCTGCCTTAGTGTGTACCAACATGACTTATTCCAGGACATAAGGCCCAGGGCAGAAAGGACATTAGTTTGAAGCCCATGAGTCCATGAGTGTTTTTCCACTGTCACTAGAAGTACCCATTAAATACCCATTAATGGGTACAAAAATGCGTTAACGGGTACTAAATTGGTATTTTTAGTGACAGTGGAAAAACACCCCATGTGGCACTGGCAAACCATCCTGTGATCTAACACATTTTGGCTCAGTGCCATGGGGACTCTGAAGTCCATGAACTGGCTTCCAGTCAGTGGAGAAGCTTCCTTCTGCATTTTAATCAGAGGATAGTTCCCTGACAATCCTTAGTTAAAGCAAGGATCTAGCTCTTATAATTTAGGCCACATGGCTATCTTCATGGCTACCTTTATTCAGCTTAAATCAATGAGGCTGATTCCCCCCTCCCCCGGCCGCCTTTCATGTGATCCTCAGGGAGCATCTATATTGCAAGATGGGATATTTTGGGCTGCTCTTGAGTTCTGTGCATTCATATGATGAAGATCAAGAAGAAGAAGAAGAGTTGGCTTTTCTGCCCTGCTTTTCTCACCCATTTAAGGGGACTCAAAGAGTCTGAGAAAGCTTTCTATTCTTCTTCCCCCAACAGAACACCCTGTTAGGTAGGTGGGGCTGTGGGAACTCAGAAGAGAGCTGTGACTAGCCCAAGGTCACCCAGCTGGCTTCGTGGGGGAATGCAGAGTCAAACCTGGTATTCCCAGATAAGAATCCGGTTCCATAACCACTAGACCAAAGGGCCTTTTTGAATCTTTACTAGGCAATAAGGCCCACTAACGTCTAGGATGCATTTGGTTGTCTGCACTTTGCATCCAAGCCTTACCCGGCACTTCCCCAAGTGCCAGTTAAGTGTAATCACCGTGATCATCTCACTGCAGCAACAAGCATGTGTGGCACTGTTGCTGAGGCAACTGGGTGATGTGGCCTGCAAATGCAGCTGTGCCCCCCTTGTCCCACATTTCATTCACCAGGAAGAGGTGAATGGATCAGGTTGGGCTGTGCTAGCTCCAAGGCTAGTATAGCTGTGAAGCAAGATTTAGTGCACCACAGCTATCCACCTGGGAGATACTCTGGCATGCGCAGAGACACTTCTGGGATAGAAGCATCTCCAGTTTGTACCACTGAATCAAGTGAGAAAATGTAGCAAGAAGAAGCCCAAATGCCCCTAACGTATCATAAGAAATGCTTCTTTTCAATTCAGCTTTAGGGACTTGGAAGCCACTTGTGGAAAAGGCAGTCTGGTTTACTGTAAATTCCAAAAAAGCTCAATGAGCCTTTTCTGCAGCCAGGGAAGAAACAATGGATGTACCTTTGGGGCAGCAGCAACATTCACTGCTTCTTCCTTCTCATAAGCCATCCACTGAGAGCTTTCCCTCAGATTCATCTTAAGGTAGTGTAACAAAGAATGTCTACTGTTCCCATTCCAAAATCTCTCTTTTTTTCTGAAGCGAAAGGAAAGACCTTGCTCTGAGGGATGAAATTAAATAGCGAAATTTCCAATTTCTTTATCCATGTCCTCTTTCCCATCTCTCCCAACTTACTGCCCATCTCATCCAAGAGATTGATTGATTGATTGATTGATTGATTGATTGATTGATTGATTGATTGATTGATTGATTGATTGAGTGAGTGAGTGAGTGAGTGAGTGAGTGAGTGAGTGAGTGAGTGAGTGAGTGATAATGATCGATTTCTATCCTGCCCTATACTTGAAGGTCTCTTATGTTCTTATGTTCTAGGAATACTATTTAGTCCCCCCCCCCAGTTGTTGTCAGTTTTTCATCATTCTTTTCCCACTCATCTGGATGCTTTCCATTAAGCGTGACTAAAGAGCTTAAGGAGTTGTTCCCTGGTTGGCCTGATGAATTCTGTATAATCTCCCAGTTTTCACAACTTAGAACAGAAGCTACTTTCCTTTTATAATGTCTATTTAAATAAGCACAACCGGGAGAGGCGCCCAGCAACTCACTGGTGCAAAGAAGCAGAGAGCAAGACGTGGACTGGGCAAGCATTCTCCTGGAGGCAGCTTCTGTGGATCAGAAGAAGCAGGAAGGTCACCTGGACCCCCATCCCTAAAGCCCCTGCATGTTCAGACCGAGCACAAAGAAACCGAAAGCCTGTGGAAGGATCTGGGCGTCGGTGAGTGTGTCCGTGCTTGCTGTTCCATTTTCAGAGATTGAAAATGCTGATAGGTTCCTCCTGAAGGAACAGAATGTTTTCACACCTGTGCCAACTTAGTACCAGTCCAAGATGTTTCATAATTGTGCTTATTTATGGAATCAGAAACAGGTGCCAAGTCAGGTGGGAAAATAAGAAAAAGGATGGCTGAGGTCATAGTGAGCACTACCAGAGAAGGAGAGTAAAAAAAGATGCTCTTGTCAAATTTCGTGCTAAGAGGAGTTAGGCGGAAATTATAAAGAGAGATTAGAGACTGCAGGCAGTAATGAGAGTCAGCGCAGGGAGAGAGCTTCAGTTTTTCCCTTCAAAAAGCCAGGGGTAAAGGAAACAAACTATACACCAGAAAAACACAGACTGCACAGCCCTTGCTTTCTCAAAGTGGTTCAAGAAATAAATGAAGAAATATAGCTCACTTTCACCTCCCCAAACATGGATGAGAGCCACAGGAATTAAGGCAAAAGCAAACACCCACCTGGACGTCAGTAAAATGAGGGGAGCTCTGTCTCCCAGATCTGCATGCATATTCAGTGAAACTTTGTTTAAAGGTAGACAAAAGGAACTACTGAGTCACACAGATGTCTTAGAACTAGAATTGCCATTTAACAAGCGGCAATAAAGTTATGCAGCGGGGAGGAGGAAAAAAATAAGCTCCAGGCCATGCAAATGGCAAGTGAATTCCAGCCTGGCCATTTAGAAGTGACTAATAGAGATGTCCTTCCACAGTGGCCATTTATTTCAACATGGTTTCCCCAAGGTTTGCACTTTGCAGTGTCACCAGTTTATATTTTTCAGTACCTTCCATAAATCTAGTTCCCTTCTGAGGCAGTCTGCTAAAGTCAAGCACTATCTATCAGCAATCTCTTCCCCAAATCATTTTTCACTGTACAACTTTTTATTGCTTGGGGATTTGGGTTTTGAAATGACAGTGACGAGCTGAGACAACAGACGATAATTTTCTGCTGAGTGTTCCTTAGCAAACTCCAATACAAAGCTCGATGCCCATATGTTAATGTAGTCACTGCAAGTATTTTGAATAAAGCTGGAATTTGCATTATGTGCCCTTTTACACATACATAAGCTCACTAAATCTGACATACACCTTCAGTGACTTAAATGGTGGAATGTCCCCAAAGCATAACCAATAATTTGGTGACAGCATCTTTATGAAAGAATTATAGAGCCTTTTCACACTTTGTTGACAGGGGAATTCCCGGTATGCCCCAGCATGGGGCTACAGACATGGGGCTACAGACAGCACGGAGCCATTTCTATCCCAGAAGTAGCTCTACACAAGCCAGGGTTTCCCCCACATGTACATGTATAGCTTTAGAGCACATAAACATACTCTTCAGCTATACTAGCCACTGGCTAGTATAGCTGAGCACAACTCCATTCACACACCCTTCCAGTGTCTGGGGAAGTGTTCGGTAAGTTCCAGATGCAACATGCATTGCATCCCAGAAGTTGCCCATCTAAGTAAGGTTCAAAAAGGCTCTTAATGAGAAGAAAGGGAATGGAACCAGGGAATAGAGGAATAAATAGAGAGCATTTCTACATTTACCTTGCCTGTTCTGAACCAGCCTGTCTGGGCCAGTGAGGTCTACTGGTTCATCCCATGGCAAGGCATGGTTTGGAACAGCACCATCTTCACAGCAGGACTGGTCCAGACCAACCCCAGCACCAGCTCCAAAGCTTGAATAAGCTTCAGGGATGACCTTAGAGCCCCCAGAGAACCCATTCTGGTGACAGACTTTGGTACATCACCAAAATGGGTCCCCTGGTAGTATAGAAAACAGAGATGTGCCTTCTGCATGCCCTCATGTTCTGGATGGGCCAAGCTGAATTTGTAACACCAGTACTCTCCAATGTCAAAGACTACCAGTGATCCAGATGGGGAGGCCCTGATTAGGTTTAGGCTCTGTCCAGCGTGGATGGAGCATACCAGCCGTGGGTAGGTCTTCTCTATTCCATAGTAATGTGTGGAAGCGTGGCTCTTAGTGCTTTTATGGCAAGGAACAATAGCAAATCCTGAAAGCTCTATATGAATGAATGAATGAATTTTATTTATGGTCACAGACCAAAATCAAGAAAGACCTATAGCTATTTCTTTACAAAATGTATGGGATGGGAAGAAACCTCTCTAATTAGACCTTGTACATACTAGTCATGTTATGGCAAAAAAAAAAAAAAAAAGGAAAAAGAAAACCACCATGTCACCACCATTGCAACAGAATTTGTTTTCCTTTTTCAGGAAGCTGCATCTAGCTATGCATTATAAGTAAATCAACAGTTGACATTGGGGAGTGATCTGTTTTATGGCTCCATCTTGGCTTTTCAAAAATGAAATAGTCTAGATGTCCTCCTCACATAATTATTACTAACTTTTGGTATTTTGTTGAGACTATGTGCTTTTAGGCTTATATTGCTGTCAGTCTATGATGAAGGATAGTGCTTTTCACCTTACAATTAAAAGTAATCAGAACTGTTATGGATGGAACCAATTCTGAAAACAGAAATAAGCTTTTTTTTATTTTAGGGATAGCTCATTTAATGGTTAGTCAGCTTTAAAATAAACATTGCAGACGTTAAACTTGAACCAACGCTGAACTTTCTGTGAATTACTGGAACTCTGGAACTTCCCATTCCACTATATACACAAGTGGAAGAAGATCCTCAGGTAACTGTTACTGACACAGCTACAAGAAAACATGTAGATGGTTTAAAGTCAAGCACAGAATCCACTTGAGCTTCACCACAGAAATAAAACTGCTTTATGCAGCAATAATGTCAGATTCGAGTATGTCTGATAAGTCACAGGACATATTGCTGCATATGTAGACAAAAATAGAAGAGTTTGAGAAGAAGGAAAAAATGAAAGCAGAACCAGTTTTCTACAGAGTTGGCATCTGATAATGGTGGATAGGATGGAAAAGAAGGTCATATGGGCTTTTCACACTTACCAGAGTCTAGTTTTTTTTTTCACAGCCCTCTCTTTTGCAAGTTCTCTCTGGGCTGCTCCATTTCCATTGGGATGGAACAGGTCCTGAGGCATTTTCGCACTTTGCTTCCCATCTGCGGGATGGGAAAAGTGCTTCCTCACTGATGTGCACTAGCATTTGTACTTGCAAGCACTAGTGCATGTAACCAACACCCAACATGACCTCAGGCCTATCTGGGTCTGGGCGCATGTCTAGATGCCACCGTCTTCTGTGTGGAGCCTGATGTGATTGTGCAGCACCTCACATGACCCTGGTACCAGCAGAGGTGTGAATGGTCACTCCTCTGGGAAGAACAGGTAAGGGTTAAGACACATGTCATGAACAATTTTGTGCCCCATCACTAGTAGTTGCTGGGATAGCTTCTGGGATGGCAGAAGATGTTTCTGACGTGGAAATGCCTCCTGCAAGTGCAGACAGTGCTTCCCAGAAGCTACCGCATCATATACTAGCAGGCCAAGGGTGAATTGGCCTCTAGTCTAGATGACTGTGTTTTTTACAAGTCTACTGGCATTCCAGGGACAGCTAGAGCAACCAAGTGCATGCTTCCCTGTTCCAATCTAAAAAGGGGACACAATTCAGCATCAGTCCTTTAGGGGGAACTGAAGCTAGGAACATCAGTCCCTAGCACTCAGAGAACCTAGAAGTAATTCTGGAGATTGAGCTCTTCTGTATCTCCTGGTCCGCTTTAGTTCTGGAATACTGATAGACCATGATAATGAGGTCTACTAGCATATTAGGGCCATAGGGAACCCATTTCAGCAGTGTGTCTTTTGGGGCCACTGAAATGGATCCTCTGAGTGATCTGAGGCCAGGATCTTTTCTTTTTTGCAGACAGCCCCAACTCTGCAGGTCACATGAGCTTCGGGGCTTGCATGGGGCTCTTCTAGAGCAGACTGCAACTTGTCCTTGCCTGTGCAGAAATGCCCTTAAGTTATGCCACAGTTGTCAATTAGGATATCCATCTTTGGCATGGGCAACATCATCACTTGCTTGAATAACAGTTACTATACTTAAATGGAATGGCCCCACAACAGTAAAGCAGCAGCAGCACAGGGTGTCCTGAGTGCCATCACACTCACAATCTCTGAGGAGGTGGATGGGCAGGCAGTTAATGTAGCCACATTAGCATAATGGTGGCTATCTTTATGGGTGGTTGATATGCCGTGCAACTTGTAACCTGTCCTTATCTGCTCCCTGAGGCACGTGCCCCATCTTGCTTTAGTATGGGGTTGGCCATGTGACAAGCTAGATGACATCATGAGGAAGAGGCAGCTTAGCTTGAAAGCGAGTGGCAATAACAAAGCACACACCACAGAATTATCCAGAGAAATCATTCATAGTGCATGGAAAACCTGGTCCTCATCAGGTGGTAACCACAACAAGATTGCTGGATCCAATATATTTATGTCTCTTTCTATAAGAAGAAACACTAACTCACCTCACAGGGGCTTGTTTACATGTTTTACTCAAAGTGACCTTACACGGGAATGTGCACATTTTATATGTGGGCTCAAACTATTCAAGAAAAAGAAAAAGGAGCAAAACCCATGACATGCAACCATGTTTGCTTAACATTCCTTACCAAATGCATGTTGTGTGGACAAAGACTATGTTTTACAAGCTTTCACACTGCATTCTGAAAGAACTGTTTTCTTTATAATCTACAGGTCTTTACATAGGCTGTAGGCCAGATTAAGCAATGTGGTGCAAAGCCCAGGCAGAGGGACCTTGTTCACAAAGGCACACTTATTTTATGGCTATCTGTAAATGCTAAGCTGACTTTTACAGACAGCGCATAATGTAATGGGCATCTGCTGCAGCTGTACAATATCTTTACCATAGCATGGAGGGGGAAATCCACTTGTCAAGGGACAACTGGATCCAGGCAAGACTTGAGGGAAAGTGAAGAGTGCTGCTGGGCCCTTTTCATTCGTTCCTCTAAGGTGTAGCAAGAAGCCAGACTTTGGTGGGGAGCTTTGGGAAGCTTCTCCAGCGTTGTCTGGAGTTTCCAGTGGGAATTTAGCACTTCTACACTTATTTTTGCCTGCTGCCTGTTTTACTTCTCCCTTGTGTATCAGATATAGGGGGAAACCTGGCTAGGGTATGGTGATGCAGGAAAATGCAAGAGCAAGATCAAAGGACATGTCTAACCTTCCAAGCAAACGAGGCTTAGTTGTATTACTACCGTAGTTACATTGAGCTCCTTCAAGGAAAGGTAGGCTTTAAAGGAAAAGAAATCAATTGCTCTCATTTCAGCAGAGGTCTGCCAACTACTTTTTGAAATTAATGGGAAGGATGAGGTTATCATTAGAAGCGTCCATTGGTCCCTCTCAACCACATTTTGATCTGTGGTGGAAGGGGTTCAACAACAGTGCTGTTGGTTCTCCTTCTCTGTCTCTTTTCACCCATGTTTCCCTGGAGTCTAAAGGGCATATGAAGTCTAATCAAGTACATGAAACTTCATGCTATAAACATTTATCACCCAGTGCTGTGACAGAGATATCTTACTGACAAAGACAGTTTTCCCACAGTGCAATGGCACATGTGACCCCTCACAATCCAGGACCCACCAACCAGAGGGGTGGCCAACAGGGTGGCATTGCAGCAGCCCAGCCTAACCCAACTTTGGAGGCCAAGAACATGATGGTTGCTGAACAAGACTTTTTATTGAGGTATGCAGAAGCAACACACTATCTGGAAGCATGGTGAAATGGTGCTGAGCTTTGGAATGCTTTGGAATGGGCTGAGGCATCATTTTGTCACCCCAACCTCCTTTAATACCACATTCCATCAGGAGGTGGCATTCTACTGAGAGGCATAACCTTCTGGTAGTTTGAGCATTCCCAGGGGTGGGGGGGGCTAACCTGGGCCAGCAGCCCAGTGCAGATCCTACCATAGGGCCCATCACCACTCTCCAGGTCTAGTCACATGTGCCTCTAGTCACATGCAGATCTCTTCTTTTGGAGGCAAACAGCTCCTGGAAGATGAAATCTTTCACATGCTGTTTGCTTTTTGTTTGCCCAATCCACATGCAGAGACACAGCTGGTTGGACAGACTTTGGCTATGATCAAACATGGCGCAAATAAAGCACCTCAGAGGAAGCTTTGAGGTGAGATTGTTCACACACCAGTCTACCCCTCACCCTCCCCTAAACATTCTTGGCTAGAAATGGTAGATTCAAGGAGGCTTGTGAACACAAGGGCCACACACTGCCATGCTGAGGTGCCCCTTTTGTTATGTCTGAACACAGCCTTTGTTTAGATCTCTCACCATGTCAGGAAGAAGAAGAAGAAGAAGAAGAAGAAGAAGAAGAAGAAGAAGAAGAAGAAGAAGAAGAAGAAGAAGAAGAAGAAGAAGAAGAAGAAGAAGAAGAGAGTTGGCTTTTCTACCCCACTTTTCTCACCCATTTAACAGGACTCAAAGTGGTGGACAAACCTTCTATACTTCTCCCTACAACAGAACACCCTGTGAGGTAGGCGGGACTGTGAGAGCTCAGAAGAGAGGTGTGACTTGCCCAAGGTCACCCAGCTTGCTTCATGGAGGAGTGCAGATTCAAACACGGTATTCCCAGTGGCTCCCTAACCACTGGTCTAAACTGGCTGTTAGAAGATCTGGAGTAGTGGTGCTGTAGTGTTCACTACAGTGCAACCTGAGCTAGATAGGCCAATTGTGAGCCAGAGCTGTATGGAAATGCCTGCTGTGAAACAACAGAATTGCCAATCTGCTGGGTAAATGGTTTTAAACCCAAATGCATCATTGTGTTAGAAGTCGCTAGGAAATGCTGCATGATTCTTCCTGCCCCTTTAAGAGTTAACCACATATACACAGGAGTTCTGCTAAATGTCACAGTAGTTAGTATTTTCTAATCCTGATCCCTAACCTACTGTAGCTGCCGTAAAATATATAGTAATAATTTCCTGAGTCAGGGTAATGTATAAGGAATGTCAAGCCAGACTCTGGGAATATTTGCCTTAACTTTGTTTTATTAAAGTGAAACTTTTATTAAGGCATGTGGTGAACTGAGCAATCCGCATGATTCATGCCGTTATAAACCCATTGCTACGCTCACCATAAATCAATGAGCCATTGTCCTTCATTTATTCCCTCAAAGATGTATAAACTTGGGGGTGGGGGTAATTCAAACTGGAAATTATTTTGACCATGCAAGAGAATTAACATCCTATGGCACGGAGGTTACTCAAGCCCTATTTGGAAAGGCTTTGTCCCCCTGCCCTACATCTCTGGCAAGCCTCTAGGCATGCAGCTCAATGCACAAAAGCTCCTTCGCCATGGACCTTTGTGTTGAATAACAGGGAAATCTGGCAGGACCATGGGATAACAATAGTGCAGGCAGTGCAGTTCTGCATCCTGTTTCCAACAAGCTCCAAATAGGAAGATGCCGCATAGGGCTTTTGTGAAACTAGGGCGGAGAAGAAATGTTGGTCGATTTCTCTTATGATCACACAGGAAACATGCTCCGTGCTTACATTTCCATTTTTATTTATATACCGCCTTTCCAAAAATAAATTTCTGCCCAAGGCGGTTTACAACAAATGGAAAAAAGAAAGATACAATGCGAATACTATCAAAGAAATATGGCAAATAAATACAGTCAGTCAAATAAATACATAAGTCAAAAATACATTGCATGTTATAACAAATAATACATTATATAATAATAACAACAATTAAAAAAACCCAAAAAAAACTTATAAAATGAGCAAGACAGCCGGCCACTAAGCCCCCCTCCACTTATCCATGGTGATGTTAGGGCTGGGTACTGCTGAGTTCCTGTAGCCCTCACAGCAGGTGAAATGATTGAACGCTGAGTCTCCCTCCTCTCATCCATGGTCAAGATAGTCTAATGGGAGTAGGCCACTGTAGCCCGAGGGCAAGAGTGGCAGGGCCAACACATAGCAGTTCTTTACCTCCTGGCCGATTCCTAGGACGAAAGGCACTGGGGAACTAGTATACAGCAAGAAGCATTCTATTCAGCAGCACTTTTGGCCCTTGGAATCGCATCTCATTCTACAGACTTTAGGGATGTACACAAGATGTCAGATTCCGTCTTTCTGCCATTGCAGCAGAAGGTACCATTATCTTGTTCTATCAAGGTTACATTTCTGACATTGGTAGAAATGAGAGCTGTTTGTCCCATTCTACGGCCAAAGGAGAGGTAGGTTAGGAGTTACCAGATCAGTGAGAACTAAGCACCAAGGAGCTAGAATAATTTCTTCCCCTTGGTTTCCTTTCTGTTACTGCCAAAGAGAGAAAAATGGGGAGGGAGGGAAGACAGTCTTCACTGTATCTCTGTAGGCATGGGCTCAACAGGATATTAGATGTGGCAAATAAATTGCTCTTCATCCCTTTCCTGTTGGGATTACACACTTAATAGAACAGCACTTACAACTTACCTGGTATGCCATCTCCTTGGGATCCTTAAGGGATATAGAGAACATGGCCAATATCTGGAGCCATTTCCTGAACATCCCTTAATAGCCCCAGCTGGAAACTTCAAAGCTGAGACACTTCATTCTCAGCTTCAGTTTTTATGGGGATTATTGAGTATGTGACAAGCATGCATCTTGCCACCAGGTGTCCTAATGTGCCATCCTGCAGATCCTGGCACTGATAAGATGTAGTATGCCTAAGCCAGGGATAGAACATATGTGGCTACATTCCACGAGACCAAGCCAGTATGGTGAACAGCAGTGAAGGTGAATGTTGTATAATGAGAATATCCAGAAGGTCATCTATTACGCAGAAGCTGAGAGATTCCAATTCCTTCACACACAAGTCACTTGTACCAGCGCTTGTACTTCAAAACACCATTTCATATTCAATGTCACAGTAGCGTTCAGATAGGGAAGAACTTTCAAGAAGCTTTCAAGAAGAGGCATCCTTAATTCTGTCTTAGGGTAATGAAATTATGCCCAGGCAGATATTTCTAATATATGCACATTTGCTAGATCTAAATCAGCAGTTCTCAACCTTCCTAGTGCCGCGACCCCTTAATGGAGTTCCTCATGTTGTGGGGACCCCCAACCATGGGGGTGGAGCAGCTGGGAGGTGGGAGGGAAGGGCAGCGGGAGGCTTGTTGCGACCCCTCTGAAAGAGTAATTCGACCTCCAAAGGGGTCCCGACCCCCAGGTTGAGAACCACTGATCTAAATGAACAGAGGCCAATTTGCACTACGGCCCAGAGTATGCAATTAGGCAACATCTGGGCAGGTGCATCTGCACTTGAAGGAGGCATTTACAGACTACAAATACCCCCTGCCTGTCCAGAGGTTGCCTAATTGCATACTAGCCATGGTGCACCTGATTCAGGGTGCCGGGTACTAGATGGCAGTGCCCTGCAGAGGGATCAGAGGTGTGGCCGGATAAGGTAAATGATTGATCAAGTGTGAGCGCTAATCAACATTAGTCTATAACTTACCTTTCACGTCCACGGGATGGGAAAGCAAGTGCAAAATTGCAGGTAATTAAAGAGAGGCATTTCCAAACCATTTTAATCATAGCAGTTCATCAATCTGTTGCCAAAATAACCTACTGGCCATCTACATGCGCTGGTTGCCACTAAGAATGTGCGAGAATATTCAAAACATTTGAAATTTGATCAAATTAATTCGAATTTGGACATTCAAATTTGAATCGAATGTCTATACATTCATTTTTTAACATTTGAACGAATTCAAATGTTTAGAATCATTCATATGAATTATTCGGACATTTCTATGTGTACGGATACATGTGCATTACGTATGTATCTGTACGGATCTTATTTGTAACCGTACGCATTTGTACAGATATGTACGGGATGAAAACGGGATGCATACGGAATAAAAACAGGATGCATACAGATGTGTACAGACACATATAAATGTTGTTGACATTTGTATCTTCAAATACAAATAGAGTGTTTGTACGAATAGATATGAATGTATTCAAATTGGTTTGAATTTGAATACATTTGTTTTTTCTCCATTCATATGAATTTGAACATTCAAATATTTGATTTGAATAAAATTGCATCCAAAAATTGCATTTGTGCTCACCCTTAGTTGCCACTGTTACTAGGGCCAGCACATGTCCAGCAGAGTGCCAGCATCCATAAAGCACTATTGGCACATGGTGAAACCTGGAAATTCAGTTTCCACATTATGCACAGCAAGGCCTGAACACAGCGGCAAAGCTCACAACATTCCTGTACATGGAATAGGATGCCAATAGTGATGCCATGACCCTGCTGTTGTAAATGGCCCATGTAGATGTGGCTGCTGAAATTTATACAGAGCACAGGAACAAGCAGAAGGGCTACTGTCTCTTTTACAAATGTAGCGATTGGTCATTGTAATTTTCTTTCTTTTTTTTAAATTATTTTTATAAGGACTTTAGAACTACAACAACCTCAAAAATCACTTTTAAACAATCAGATTTGTGTATAACATCCAGTAAATCAGAACACAAGAATTTTATAAACACTTGGAAAAATCCTCATCATTCTTGGAATGCTCAAAAACAGATACTTATCTCTGACATTGTGATTTTCTGTTAAGATCTGTCTTCCTGAAAATGGTTGCTTTCAGCAACAGCGATCATAATTGCAGGTGGGTCTGTCTTTCCACAAAAGGAAGGATGATCTAGTTTGAGGAACTAGAGGCAATCTTAACTATGGGGCATGCTTAACTATGGTCCTCCAGAATTGATGTGCTATTTGCAGTATGGCTTAGAATTCTTCAACATCTGTTCGTACAAGTAATCTCCCAATGGGAAGATAACTTGGAAAGAGAAGAAACAGGTCTCCATCTTCTGTTCTAATTATTCATATCCAGCCATCCTAAGTGGCCATGCTTGGTGGCGCATGTTTTCTTCATGTACAATTTTCCACACTTGTAATCTTTTTTTCCCTCCATTGAATGGGTCAACAGGGAACTTTGTACAGCATGTGAGTGACCTTGTGTATCTTTCAGCAAGCTGAAAATCCAAATACCAAATCCAGCAGCTGGAGTCTCCATGTGGGCTTGTGACTGTTGTTGAGAAACACTAAGTCTATAAATCAGTAAGAAGATTACTTTCAACACAATACTGTACACAGAGATTTGTGTCTGTACTTACTAGGATTTGAGCAATATCTTTCATTTATTATATATATTGCAATTTTTATATTGGCCTTTACTTAAGTTCCAGGTTGGGCTACAAGACAAATAAAATGGAGTTCAGTTAAAAAGCAACATTTAAGAGTAGAAAAACTATTACAACAACAACAAAAATCAATCATAATCACCAAATGCCTGGGTGAATAAGTGGTTTTCAACAAGTGCCAGAAAATACTTAATGATTGTGCCTGGCATATAAAGTGTTAAAGAAGGCTATAGTGTGGAGGCCACCACAGGAAAGGCCCTCTTTCTAGTTACTGCCACATGAATATCATCTAGGGATGGGATTACTAGAAAGGCCTTATCCATCACCAGATATCTTAGATGATGGGCAGGACTATATGGACAGAGGCACTCTTTCAGGTGTTTAGGTTCGAAGCAATTTAGGGCATTAAATGTAAAAGTCAACACTATGAACTGGGCTTGGGTGTGAAACATTTTTAAGGATTGTAATGCTATGTGTCTGGGCTGAGATATCTATCAGCAATCTAGTTACCAAATTTTGCACCAATTCCAGTTCTGAACAGTCCTCAAGGGGAGCCCCATATACAGTGTATTACAGTAGTCCAGCCTGGAGGTTACAATAGCATGGATCACTGTGGCCAGGTGGTCCCTGTCCAGGAAAGGCTTAAAAGGCATAATTAACTTTAAACATACACTTGCCTGCCATCTGAGCTTTCAAGAGACAAATGTGAATCCATAGGAAAACATAGGCCCATTCTGCACTGGGCCTCGCTCTAGATTATACCATGGAATAGGAACCTGCTATCTGCATGCTGGTTCAGAGTGCAACAGGCAGTGTGCCTAGGGCATACTGTAGTGTACTAACATGTGGATGGCGCATCCACATTCCAGGATCTAATACAAAATCAGACCCAGTGCAGAAAGGGCCCTAGATGCCTTACCTGTTTTGTTTTTCAGCTGACTTAGGGGGCTGTATATTGAAATCAGGCCAACTTGAACACTGTGGTTATTTCTATAAAACTGTCATTTTCCTGTGTCCCTAAACAATGCTTTGTAGAAGGAATAAATGATTTCTCACTAAAAACTATTTATTTTATTTATTTATTTTATTTATTTGTATTTCTATCCCGCCCTATACCCGAGGGTCTCAGGGCGGGTTACAATATTATATTAATCTTAGACAGGTCCCTGCACTCAGGCTTACAATCTAAAGAGACAAGAAACAAAAGGAAAATGGTGTGGGAGGGTACCGGGAACAGCCAAAAGCAAGCACTCAGGTCTTCAATTGCAATTCTTCTCTTTGTTTCTTATTGTTTCTTATTGCAACAGTTTATATTGCAGTGGCATATCCTTGCAGAAAAATAGCAATTTCGAGAGCCGTTTACTCAGAGCCAAACCATAGGAATGTGAAATTTCTAATTTCATCATGGTGTTACTTGATTGCAAGCATTAGTGCAGCTTAACATTATCCATTATCCAAACTTAATATTATCCCTCGTTTAATATGCTGATAAGGGAGAAAGTAAGCATGCCCGAGTCTCCAGAAACAGAAGGGCCGAAGAAATAGGAAACCTGGGGAGATGACTGGTTACTAAAAGTAGTTAGACATCTTAGCTTCTTAAATGAAGTGATCTGGATTACTGAGCTATTACAAAAATGCAAAGTTTCAGTTAAATGCCGAGAGAGTAAATCTGTGGCAATAGGTTAGATTTTGCTTTATATATATATATACACACACACAAAGCTCACAAAGTCTTTTAATGCTAACACAGTTTTAATCATATCCGTACTGTAGCCACCATCTACGGTCGGAATAACTGAACTCAAGGGGCATCTTCTGCCAAGCCCCACCTCCCAAGGTGATGAAGGAATGTATAATTTAGCCATTTATAAGTTTTATTATGATACTAAATCATCAAAAGACATCTGTGTAACATTTTCATCAGCCCAGGGAAAGTGAGCCAACAACAGCATTTGTCCATGGGAACCAAGCTAAATATTTAAAGGTGAACAGAAAAACTTAAATGAACATTGAGTTAACCTCCAAAATATGCAGAGAATGGGTACATGTTAACCTGAGATGTGGGAGCCAATTTGTCACAGATCTACCTTGTACTTCATATGCTGCTGTAGAAATGTATACATGCCTACTAGTTCCCATCCAGTATTATTTCCTTTCAAGTGAACATGCCAGAGACTTCAGGAGCAGCTATGACCTCTGGTGGTGCAGATCGCAAGACAGTCGAAAGGAAATGGTAGTAGAGGACAGAATAGATAAAAGCTCTTTCTGCACAGGCCCTTATTCTGGATTATTTCCTAGAACAGGGGCCTGCCATCAGCATACTGCTGCAGATGGGAGTGCACCCTACCAAATTCTGCACCCGCATGAGGCTGGGAGACTCCTATTACAGGATATAATCTGGAATAAGGGCTAATTGTAAATAAGTAAGACCAATTGTAAGTAAGACCCTGGAAGGATGTAATTATATTGAAACCTGTTTGAAAATTGACACCACCACCCTTTGACATAGTAGTTTATGTCCATATTTACCAGCCCTGAAATGAAACATGTACACAAAAGAGCAGAGACCCTGAGCGAATGAATATGAAGGGGATCATCCTCATTGCCATTATAGGATATAGAGTCTCAAAGAAGTCAAAAACAACACAATACTTAAGAAGTTTCATTATTTTTATTATTAAGGAAATAGGAAGGGGCATATTGCAAAGGCCCCGACTGTGGTGCCATTCAGACTGACATTTCTGGTGATTTTCAGGTTGTCTGCAGGGCTGGGCAGACAAATCTGCCGTCATTCATTGTTTAAGTCCCTGCAAGGTCCATTCACTTCCTCTATCACTTTAGCAATACTAGCCCTCCTTCTTTTCCCAGATTTGATTTTCGACCTCATTCTGCAGAGGCATAATATCTGCAATTAATTTGTATGAAATAAGGCTACGTTTCGGCTGGTCAAAAAAAAAATCTGGGTTTTAACCAAGATTTTTATGACCAGCGCTAAGGGCTCCCTGCAGCCATCCCAGCTGCATTGGGGCACCATTCCTCCCCCGCCCCGTTCCTTCACCTTTCATTGTCATCACGCTGCTTGCCTTCCCCACTGTTCTCCAACAGGCGGAGGAAAGGGGTGGGGGGCAACACCAGGATATGACAAAAGATGGAGAAATGGGGTGGGGGGAGACGGCGGGAGAAGAATAAAGATGGAGGAACAGGGTGCAGGGGAGATGGTGTGAGATGAAGAAAGGCAGAAACAGGGTGAGGGGGAAGGGAGAGGAGATGACAAAAAACAGAGAAATGGGCTGCAGGGCAGAAGGGGCAGGAGAAGAAGAAAGATGGAGAAACGGGGCAGGGGAAATGGCAGGAGAAGAAAGACAGAGGATCAGGGTGTGGGGAGATGGCAGGAGATGAAGACAGACAGGAACAGGGTGCGGGGGAAGGGGCAGAAGATGACAAAAGATGGAGAAACAGGGTGCAAGGGGGAAGTGGCAGGAGGAGAAGAAAGATGGAGGAACAGGGCATGGGGGAGACAGCAGGAGATGAAGAAAGATGGAGGGACAGGGTGAGGGGAAGGGGTGGGAGTCTGACAGACATGGAATGGGTGGGGTGGAGTGGGGTGGGGTGGAGTAGGCAAACGGTGGAGGAGGATGACACACTGGGGCGGGTGGCAGTAAATTGTGGGTGGCGGTGTTCTCATTACATAAATATTTGGATTTTAACAGGATTCTGCAGTGAGTCCTGTTAAAATCCAAATGGGGATTCCCCAGATTTTCAGACATTAAGTCGGTAGAAACAGGGGATTCCATCCAAAGTGTCAGGACAGTGGGCCCTCAAGCTGTATTCAGGCCAGTGGAATACTGGCCAGTGGAAACGCAGCCTAAAACATCCCTTTTAATGAGTTTCCTTTTTTATGACTTTTATTCTTTTGCTGTGCTTTCCCCAACTATTTGAGTCGGGCTAACCTTGGGCTCATTCCTGTGCATGGCTTTCTGTATGCAAGTGGAAGGCCTCTACAGGAACTGGCTGAGGCACAGACACACAGACACATCCACATAAGGAGAGAGAGAAAGAGAGAGGACAATGCTCTGACAAAGTTTTCTTTTTTGAATGGAACCACATCAATGCAGATTGGCAGGTTAATTTTAAATCTGTCGAGCATCAGAAAGTAATTTTTCTACCATATAATAGCAAGGACTAACGCTGGAGGAGCTGTGGAACCAATCAGCAACTGGGTATAATTATCGTAAAGACCGGAGTGGAAGTGCAGAGGTCTTTGCTGTACTGTCTAATACTGGCATGGGATTATGTTGGCATGTCTATCCCACTCAGATACATCCTTCTACGCTTATGAGAAGACAGTATATGCAGCCAGTGCAGGTTTCTCTTTCAGTCCTCTCATCATGTGATGCAAGAAGCACAGTGTGTCATGGCAAAAGCAAAAATGTTCAGCAATCACATACTCTCTCCTGTGCTATTTCCTTTCTGTTATGCAAACAGTAAGTGGTGATCATGGCTGGTTTGTCCATGAAAGCCATTTGGTACTATCCAAAAAATAAAAAAAATAAAACCAAACAATTTGAGCTTAGCCCATTTCACGAGATAATAAGGCCATGGTCACACTTTCACTTTAAACCTTCTTCGGTCAGTCTATCTTCAAGTCCTAGTGTTCACACATTTTCATTGCTACCCATTTTATTTGTGGACTTTCCAGTCAGGAAAGTCCAAATAAAATTAATAGAAATGAAAAGGTGTGAGCAGCTAGGCCTGAAGATGGACTGAAGAAGGTTCATAGTAAAGGTGTGACCATGGCCTAGGAGTTAAATCTTACTGGGATCTTCATATTGCACTGGATGAAAGACAGTTCTGAAGCCCAAGGTAGGACTGAAACAGAGATATGATGAACTAGTTCAGGTTTGAACTGGTTCAGATGGAACAAGGGTGTTAAAAAACCATACACCCTGCTTGTTTGAAAACAAAGGGCCTTTCCGCACTAGGCCTTATTCTGGAATATATCCTGGAATAGGACCTTGCTGACTGACTGCTAGTGTAGACTATGGCACGCTCCAGGCAAGACCTACCATACCTTGCATTAGCAAGCAGACGACAGACCCCTATCCTGAAATATATTCCAGAATAAGGCCGAGTGCGGAAAGGGCCATTGTTCAAATTCTAATCAAGTTTTATTTCTACTGCATGGAAAATACATACTCTATTTTCTGGCTTATAAGACTACTTTTTAACCCAGGAAAATCTCCTCAAAAGCCGGGTGTCATCTTCTTATACGGCAAGTATATCACAAACTCTATATTTTAACTGGAAAAGTTGGGGTTGTCTTATACGCCCAGTCATCTTATGCACCGGAGGTAGGTAAATAAAAAAAATTACAATTACAAGAAAAGTTCGAAGACTGTTTATATGAACTAGGCTCAACCAATTACTTCATATTTTAAAAATAACAGAATCAGTTCTTACTAAACAAACCTAGCAAATACTCTGCATTCAACTGTGGTTCAAAGGTGTTCCAGTTGAACTAAACCCATTTGAGTTTGAAGGGAAAAAATTATTTGAGCTGACCATAAAAACCTTTGTGCGCATCTCTAGATTGAAGCCTTCCAAGAAGCCCTCCATAAGGTGTTATTGTGAACATCTGAGAAGCAGCTTCATATTATGGGAATGCTGATTGCGTCTTTTGCCCAAACCCAGATCTTGGCCTTGCACGGCAAGTAGATTGATCTGAAAGCGGCCTTTAATGACAGTTAAAATGTGACTTTTCAGGCTGTTTCTCCAGCTGAACATATTTGTGCTGAAAATCTGAGGATAGCTAAAGTTGAACTTACACAGTTAAGTATGTGATTTGCTGCTTTGAATGACCCAGATTTATGATGTTTTTGTGTTGATGGTGCTTCTCTTTTACTTTTAAGTAATTTCTGCCCTTTTCATACCAAATTCTGCAAAATGTCTACTTCGCTAGGTGAATTGTTAATGGTGGGTTCGACTGTGGCTTCAGCGTTAACATCACTGTCTGGAACCAGGAAGTGTGCACATGCACTGTGCGTTCCCTCCTACAAGCAGACTGGCATGCCATCCTCTGTCTTGAGGCAGCAATCGGCTGAACTGACTACCTGTTGCCTTCCAGAGTAGAATGGGGACACATAGACCAGATCTAAGTGGTGGTGGGCAGTGAAGGCCAACCACCCAGCAATAGGCCTCACTAAATCCACAGTATAGCATCTCTGTCTGGCTGATGTGCACCATAGAACAGCATGTGAACCCACAGTATTTATTTATTTTATTTTATTTATCATTTACATTTCTATCCCGCCCCATACCCAAAGGTTTCTGGGTGGGTAACAACCGTTAGAACAATAGATTAAAAACAGAATATACATTAAAAGCACTTTAAAAACTGAAAAAACAACAACCATCAAATCTAAAACAATACACAGCATGTTTAAAATGATGGTATCTGTGCTGGGATGGGAAGTATAATCATCTCAGCCAAAGACCAGGGTAAAGAGGTGTGTCTTCTCTGCCTTCCTAAATAATTGTAAGGAAGGGGCATGACACACCTCAAGGGGAGACTATTCTGTCATCTGGGGGCTGAAAAGGCTCTCTCCTGGGTGCCTGCCAACCTCACTACTGAAGGTGGTGGGACGACCAGGAGGGCCTCACCGCTTGATCTTAAGGCAAAAGCAGGTCGGTATGGGAGAAGGCGTTCCTTTAGATCTTTGGTAGAGCATCCCTGCTTGGCTGTTGCTCAGGCTATAGCAACAGACTTCTGGGTACTCTTAGGTGGGTACTGTTAGGTGAAGAGGCACTTGGTGAGGTCTATGGAGCTTCCTAACAAGCACCTACTAGCTCTGAAATCACAGCAATGGGTGAACAGCCAGCTTCCCCAGGTCATCTTACTGTGATTCCTTTCGATATTCCAGCATGAAAGACATGAAAACGTAGCCACCAGGGGAAGATGAGGATCATGTAAGGTATACCTAAATGTCTCAAAAGCTCTGGAGAACTTCTCTACAAATTATTTAATATTAGTCTAATATTATGTGCAGGAGTCTTGCACATCTTAGCCTCTTCCATTAACCCGTGGGTTCCTTTCTTCATCACTTTGAACTTCATCAGTTTTGTCCAACATTAAATAAACTGAGATTTCTCAAATGAGACGTCACAATAGAATCCTGTTAGGGAGCTGTGTTTTCTTCCAGCCTCAATATTTGGGAAATTTCCCCCTTTTATCTTCTCATATATTACATAAAAAGCATGTGGAATCTCAGGAGCCTATTCTAACTAAGGATCCATTTGAATCTGATAGTTGATGTAAACTACTGTGTACATCATCTGTTATCATTGAGTTTGTTATCCAGGGCAAGGGAATAACGACACCAGGGGCCAATTTGCACTTGATCTCATAGTACTCAATTAGTACTATTAGTACTATCTGGGCAGGTGCATCTGCACTTGCAGGAGGCATTTAAAGACTACAAGTGCCCCTGGCCTGCCCAGAGGTGCACCACAAGCCTAATATGACTGGGAACTTACCTGGAAGTGTCCAGCAGTGAGCATTTGCACTGTTTCAGGCCAAGGGGAGTATCAGAGCTGCCACGCAAGCCCACTGGCAGCTCCGATGATCCCCTGACATGACTGCACTTGTGCAGAGCTTCAGCATTCCCATAGCGACAGCACTGATGCATGCGCAGCCGTGTGGACACCGGCACCAAGATGGCAGTGCCCTGTGGAGGATCAGATATGTGTGTGGGCTCGACTATCATGCCCTAGCACTAGTCAACATTGGTCTGTCATGCCTCTTTCCCGTCCAACGGATGGTAAAGCAAGTGCAGAAATGCCCCAGGTGTAATTCTTCGGTTCCTTAGGCAAGGCTGAAGAGGAAATTGTAGCGGTATTACTTGTATAACACACTGTCTCCTGAAATCTCATACATAGACCTAGAGATCCTGTCCATTTCCCCCAGTATGGCAACCCTGTGAAGAGATGGTGCTGTAGTATAGTGATAGCTGTAAGGATAATGATTAATCTCTGAAACTTATGTTCCCTTTGACTACTTACATGCCACACCTAGCTGACATTTTCTTTCTTACTTGAAACTGGGAGTCTTTCATTCAGTCATCATGCATTTGTTTATTGTGTGAAATTTTCATCCTCCACCTTTCACTGGCAATTACAACAGCTTGTTCTGAAAACTAGTTTAATCTCTTTTTCATAAAGTTTGGAATATTTTTCTTTCCTTCAGCTTTCATGATGCTTTTTATGTCTTTCCATAGCTCCTCAGGTTCCCTTTAAATAAGCATATTCAATCTATTTGTTATATTGATCTTGCATTCTAAGTGTATGTTATCCAGATCCTATTTTGTCATCATGTCTACTCTGTTTAATTTTATAAGTTTAATATTTTTTTGACACCAGTAATTCATGGTCTGTCACATTTTCTGCACCTGGAAGCCAATTTACAGATTCAATCAGACTGATTGAATTGCACTTCACCATCTTCTGTTTCCCATTACGAAACATTTGATTCTGATGCTTTGAATCCAGTGGTATTCATCTGCAGAATTTGTGTTTATTTTGTCTGAATTGGAAGTTAGCAATAAAAGTTCTTGTTGCCAAACTCAATTAATCTATCTCCCACACTATTGCATATACCCAATCCAAAAACTTCTGGTAATTCCAGATTTTACCATATATTCAACTTTTGCATACTAATTACCAGTTTGGAATGGTACAACAACTTGGCTTAATATTGCATCTAGTACTTCTTTAAAGGTACAGTAGAATTCCTCAATGTTTTTCTCAAATGAATGTGTAATAGGTGTCTAATGTGCAAAAATTATATGTTTTCATATGATCCACTAATTCACATAAATATGATCAGATCATATTTTCGCTCCATGTGTAAAGCCAGCCTTACTGAACTGCATGACCTTGTATTTAGCACATACTCTACCAATACCAGAAAGCTCAAGAAGGAGTGACATGAGACACACACCAGGCTCATTCAGTTTGATTTACCAAAGTATTCCTTTGCAGTCCTTTTGCAATCTCTGAAACAAGTTGTGTTCATACCTGTGGAATGATTATGATTATCACTTCTAAAGCTCCCCCCACTCTGAACAGTTCATCAATGGGTTTTGTGAAAGCCATCACAAAAGTAGGAGGAGGGGAACTTAAAAATGCCAGTTTTCAGTAACATTTGCAGGAGCAAAGGAAATTTACAGCAGCTGGAATGATTCAAGGGTCTGGTAAATGTGCATTGTTTATGCCACAGAACAGAGCCTCTGGCCATGAAGGAATACATTCACTGGCACAGTCATGAGTGCTGACTTGGCAACTGAACAATTGCCAAGTATTGTCCCCTAACACTTCAAGTAGGCATAGGCTTTGCCAACCTAGTTAAAATTCTGCAGCTTTTGGCTTAAGTCTCTTTCGGAAGCAATTGATGATGTGTGCCTACTGCTCTGGGCTGCTACTTAACCAATGTTTGACTATAAAACTTAAGAATCATGAATTGAAAGAGGAGGATGAAAAAGAAAATCACTTGGAGAAATGTTTAGGAAAGACAAAACACACACATAGCATTAGAACCCAAAAATGGAATCAACTCAATGCTATGAAGATTGGATTCTCCTGGATACAACTTCTTACAGTTCATGCCTGAGGATATCCTAAAAAATTATAGGTTGGTCTTCAAAAGGTAACAACTGCAGATCAGATTAAATATTTAAACAAAATGCTTTTGGCTTCACTCTAAGATTTCTGAAGTTGTAAAACCACATTCTTATTTCTTTGCAGGATCTAGATTAAATAGTGGATGACCAGTCTAGAAATTTCATCTGGTTATTAAGGGCCCTATGTAAGAATGAGGGAAGCTGTGCTGTAACCACCTGGTTTGTTGAGTCCATTCAGTTAATATTTGATGCCAGCTTTCCAGGAAGTCCTCAAGGAATCCAGAAACTGGACCTGGTACCTCTTACAAAGTGTATGGTTTTTCTATTTTTCTTCTGCAGGCCAAAACGAAACAGTTTCCAGTCTATTCTATGAGTGCTGCCAATTCAACTGGAAAATGGAATTGTACTTCTTCAAAGACTGTCTCATCAACAAACAAGGACACCTGGTTGCACACTAGAGCTCTAAATAATGAGCTCAAAAATGCAAAAATCATCGTTACTGAGCTGTCAGCCTCTACTTCGATTATCTGTTCTTACTTGATTTTTAAGAATTCAATAATGCATATTTTTACAAACTGTAAATATAATAGTCAAGGGTTCAGATACATGCGTGCTTCCAGTCAGCATATGATTAGGCAAGAGATGGGGCATTTAAACGATCACACATCCCAGACGCAATCACTTCCCACCCCAGCAGGCATTCAGGGTTACTCAAGCCCAGGGCTAAGCAAATGACTTTGAACTTTTCTAGAGATCTGAGTCAGGGTGGGGAGGCGACATCTGATGGTTTCCCATGGTATGGAGCCCTCTTGCCGCTGTACCAGCTGGCAGAAACATTCAGGTTTTTATTCATTGATAAAGTTTCTGGAAACCACATTCCACAAAGAATGGTTGGAAGAGCTGGATATACTTAGAAGATCAGAACAGACATGATAGCCATCTTCAAATATCTGAAGTAGTTTCATATGTAATTCTGTCTTAAGTTAACTGGGGCTTAGAGGTGCTGTTCTACAATGTTTTTCTTCCTATCTCAGTGATGGCCAACCTATAACATGTGTGTCAAGCCCTTTTGGGTGACACACATGGTCAACCTGGCACCTGGGCATGTAGTCCTTGCTTGTTTTTGAAGTGTATGAAATACCAACTTTCAAATGAAGATTTAGCAAACGAAATTCAGCAACAAAAGTCACTAATGTAAAGAATTATTTGTTTTTGCTTTTAATAAAATACATATATCAAAGATATAACTTTTTATTAGAGCTACAAATATCACAAAATTAGGGATATTTCTAGATGTGACACAGCACCCGAGTTAAGCTAGGTTTTCTTGTGAATTTTGACACACCAAGCCCAAAAAGTTTGCCATCACTGTCCTATCTCCAAGGTATGGTGCAAAAAGTAGTAGTAGAACACTTTAGTTTGGCCCATTAGCAGCTCTTCAGAGATCAGTTCTGTCCTTATACTGTTTAACATCTACATATAGCTACTGAGATAAATCCTCAGGAGATTTGGAGTGGAGTTCCATCAGTGTTCTGATGGCTCCCAGTTCTATTTCTCCATTCCATCTGAGTCATGGGAAGCATGTGAGGTGAAACTTAATCCAGCTGATGGAAGTATTCTATGCATTGGATCTTGAGTCCAGCAAATTAGATGGCACCCAATTCTCAATAGGGTTGATCTTGCTTGATGTTCAGGTGCCAGCAGTGGCCAGGAGTGCTTACCTCCATCTCTGACTGGTTCACAAGCTTTGACCTTCCTGTACTGGGACAACTTGGCCACAGTGATGCATGCTCTGGTAACTACCAAACTAGAGTACTGTAATGTACATGAGGTTACCCTTGAACAGTCCAGAAGCTGGAACTAATGTAGAATACATCAGCATGACTGCTGATGAGAGTTTCTGGCCAAATGCTGGTTTTGAAGGAACTGTAATTTGCTACTGAGCCAAATTCAAGCTGTTTAAATCTGCATCTAAAGTCCCCAAAGTCTTGGATCCTGAATATCTGAAGAAGCCCCATCTCCCATATAGACTTGTTCATTCTCCATGATCACAACATGAGGGCCTTCTTGTAATTTCATTACTCTCAGAGAAGTGAGGGATTGTGATTTAAGGGAATCATGATTGCAAATATTGGAAGGATTGACCTCCAGAAGACAGAAAACACAGTACTTATTACAGAGCAGACCTACATGAGTGAATTTTTAGAAAAATATACTAAGCTAGATATCAAATAATATATTGTAACAGTAAAACTCTGGCTGCATCCAGATAGGCTGAATAAAGCACCATTACAACATGGCTTTGGTGGGGTCACCTCGTGTATCATAGGAAACCCCATCATAGCCCCACTTTTTCACCCCTAAAAAGTGCTTTTAATTGTTACTGGAAAACCTGGTGCTGTTGTAGGTTTTCTAGCTGTAGCACTTTTTAGAGGGCCATATAACCTTTCTTGATGGAGCAGTGATTGCAGCTCTGTCCAGCGCACATACATGGAGGCTGAAACAGGACCAGGAATTTGATGGTGGCCAGTTTGCCCAGATTGTGGGACACCAAATTGTGCAAAGACAGGGGTATGGCCAGCACCATCTAGATAGGAAGCAAAAATAGCAGAGGAGCAATACCCTGCTATTATTCCTTCCTCCCTTTGTATCTAGCTGCCATCTGAAAGCAGCCCCCATGAGCTAGGTTAGGCAAGTAAAGCACAGGTGTTACACTTCATAGGAGTTGTTCATCAGTACCTGGAAGGCTATAATTTAGCTACTCTGAATCACACTAAAATCAGGGATCGTGGTAAATACAACAATCCAGCTGCTTTACCTTATGGCCTGATCAATTTTTGTTGCATGATGAGGGATTTGTTTTCTACACACTTCATCATGTGCTGAAAACTGAACCTGGCCCTGGGACAAGATGACGATCGGATGAGAAGATCCATATGGCCTGCTTTTAATGTGCTTTGTTATTCACACTTATCTTGGGCCAAGTTTGGAGCTATGTAAATCAGCTTCTAAGTAATGTGAAGTGAGACAAAGAGATGCCCAGAATGTATGTCCTCCTTGGTAAGCCCTTCTGGGATAGAGGTATGAAGATTAGCCCAATTGTCAAGTTGCTCTGGCTTACTGCAAAGCAGCTATTGCTATAACTATAGTCTATATTACTTAAACGTTTCTTATAGTTACATTTGGAAGCAGCTTATCCAGAGCTTTGGTGATTATCATGTAATCATTCCCTGCTTTTTCTCCTAGATGTCTATTTCCTCTTCAACAATCTTTTGTGCCTTAGGTAATAAGAAATGGAGAGGATATTCCGCTCCTTTGCAGGATGAGTTCCTGGGGTTCTAAGCAGGGGATGCGCTTAAGAGAAAATGTCTTGTATTTCTGGATTCCTGAAACATGAGTCTAATTGAGCACTGGAAGAGATCCATTAAAATTGTCTGTAAAAATAATTTTCTCCTGAATGATTATCCATATAGTATCATTGCTTATACAGTTGTAAAAAACATTTAGCACTTTATAATCCAATCTTTGCTGCTATACGGGCCTGGGAACACACTCTACTTACAGAATTTTGAAATGCCTAGAAGGGTAACAACTTTTACAAAGTGTTCCTTGTGGAAATGTCTTGGAAACCTTCCAAGATGGCATTCCAGATGTTATTGTTTTAACAGTCACAACGAGACACGGCAATGTATTTCCAGATTGTAGATAGTCACTATGTTGATTTTGATATGGAGGTAGACCTTTCACCTTAAAATGAGAACAAGACCAATGGCCTATTCCATGACCTTGCTTGAAACATAGTCTAGAACAGTGATTCTCAAATTGTGGTCCTCCAGCTCTTCCTGAATGTGAGCACAGAATGCTGAAAGTGGAATGCTGGGAGTTGTTATTCAGGAACATTTGTACAATCACAGTTTGAAAACCACTGGTTCAGAACATGAAGCAGAGTGGCTATAGATCCTCATATGATAGTTATATGGGTATATTTGGGAATGGAGTTAAAGTCATGAAGGGTCAGCAATAGTGCAGATGTATTTTCACGTTGAATGAGTCTGCTGACACTGAAAAAAGGTTATAGCTATGGCTTACATTGAAACGTATCAGGCTCACACTATTATATTGAGAAGTGGCATTGTTATGTGAGTTGTTCTATATACCTTATGATCAGTGTACTATATACTAGGGATGTACACAAATATCATAATATTAATTACTAACATAACGAATTCGGACATTCATACATGAATCAAAAGTTATGGCATTTGTATATGAATATGAATGTTTCAGATATTTGTACACATAGTTCAGACATTCATACAAATAGTTCAGACATTTGTTAAACTGGAGAGATGGAAAAGCAGCTGTGCCAGTCACATCTGCAAGAGTCAAAGTACATTCAACATAAATCAAGAGTGGATTAAAAGTGGATTCAGGTCAGATTTGATGCTTTCAGAGAGAATATGTTACAGGATACATATTGGATATGTATCGGGTACATATTAGATATGTATCAGATACATAAGCGTTCGTGTCAGATACTTATTGGATACGTATTTGTTCATATCAGGTATTTGTACAAATTTGTACGAATATATTTGTATCAAAATCCTACCACATTCAAAGGGGATCTATTTGAATGAATACATATTTTCTAACATTCAGTTTGCTATGTATTGAATGCAAAAAAAAAAAAAAAACATTTGTGCATATCCCTACTGTATACTGTTTTCCAATGCATGTTCGATGTTTTTTTCATAGCAAATTTGGTGTTGCTGTTTTTTCATTTATGATTATTATATTTTTTTGTTCTATTGTGTACCACTCTGGTATACAAATACCAATGCATGGTGTCCCTGGGCATACAATATTTTAATTTGGACTGCACTTTAAAATAATTTCAAAAATATATCTTCACATTTCAAATGAAGAGTATCTGTAAAAAAAACTTTGCCTCTCATGTGCACACATCTGCACGCATCCAGGGGTGAATTCCCATTACAAGCTTAAAACAGTTTCGAAACTGTTTCAGTCCTCGCAGTCCCCACGTCAGGTTGGCTTAACACGCTTTCCGCATGTTAAATCGCCCCAAAGTGTTGTAAATGTTAACACTCATTTCAACAGGTCTCGCTCCGGTTCGTGCATTTGAAACGTTTTACATTTCTTACTGTGGGAACGGTACCGTTTTAGTGGGATGAGAATGCATGTTTAGGGTTTCCCTCCCCCAATAGCTTGCTTCCAAAGATAGTGATTTCACTGTAAAAATCCACACCTTACAGCAGCCGCTACACTGTAGCTACAAATGGAATGATAATGAAGTGAGCCAGCAGACACCTGGGGCCTTTCTGCACTTCCCTTCCCATCCAGTGGTCAGGAACGGAGCACGATTAACCAACATTGACTAGCACTCGCACTTGGAGAACTAATCAACTTTGCCCATTCCCTCCCCCCCGGGATTGGATACTCACCTTAGGCCTATTCGCACTTGGCCTTTTTTTGGAGTATATCTCAGGATAGAGTTCTGTGGTCCACATGCTAATGCAGACTCTGGCAGACCTCACTTTGGGCCTACTGAAGCCTGCACTAGCATACGGACAGCAAGTCCCTATTCCAGGATATATTCCAGAATAAAGCCAAGTGCGAATAGGCCCCTGATTTGATCTATGGCCCGGTCCTCCTCTGGGTGATGCCATTTTGGCTGCAGAATCCTCTGTGACTGTGCATGCATATGCGCCATTACCTTGATGACACGGACACTCTGCGCACACACAGTCATGTCTATGGTCATCTGAGATACCAGCATGCTTGCGCAGCACCTCAAACGACCCCAGAGCAGCGGAAGAACAGTGAATGTCCTGCCCCAGATGCTTGAGGTAAGTCTCTGGTTGACACTGGTTAACGTCTGGAGCATAATTTAGTGCTCCACACCTAATCAACAATTAGTGCACTTCTGGTGAGGGTGGCTACACTTGGAGGCTGTAACAGCCTACTCTGTGTGCATATGCTCTTCACCAGAGGCTCACTAATCACACACTAGAGGCTGTAGTTCAAGTAGGCCTCTAGTAAAAACTACTCTCAGAAAACCCAGCATCATCCAGATTTCTTGAAATAGTGATAATGCAGGACATCACTTCACTGTCCTAAAAACGCTGCAATTATGCTTGGCATTCCTAAAATCGCCCCCAGATTACTGTGAGTTTTAGCCTGTGTCTGGAGAGACCTTATTGAAATATTACCAAAGTACTCAAACAGAGGCCCCAAGCCATACTATTGCCTTCTCCTAGAAATGACCATGAAGGAGTGGACTAACAAAGCGTGGCTAATGTGGGGTCCTCTAGGTGTTGCTGGATTATAACTCCCACCACTCTTTGCCACTCACCATGCCAGCTAGAGCTGATGGGAGTTCCAGTTCAGCCCCATCTAGAGGACATTACCTTTGCCTGCATGATTCCAAAACACAGCGGATGACTCCCATGACCATGGTGTTGTTGCAAAGTTGAACACTGCAGGAAAGCTGGCTTTAAAGCTTTTTTATTGGCAAAATTTCTGTCAATCTAACCTGATGACAAATCTAGTACAAAGGTAAAGAGAATAAATGTAAAGAAAGGCCAATTCCCACTCACGTTGGCCAGGTTTACCGTAGCTGTTAGAACTTCACGGGGTCACAGGAGAGGGAGAATTTTAAAAGGGCACTCGTATTGAATTTGGCCATCCTAACGTTTTTCCTTTTCGTTTTTATTCTCCCCCTCTTCGCAGTGCCAAATGCCATAAAGCTCTGTGTCAGTGATTTGAAATTATTGTACGAGCTGCATATCGGGTACACTATTGTTAATGAAATGCGCGCAAGATGATAAACAACTTCCTTTTCCTGCTGAAGCCCAGCTGCAACCAGGCCCTAGATCCTTCATGCTGTAAATCAAACCTTTGCACTCCAGGAGGATTCAATCAGCTGCAGGTGTGGGCCCGCCAAAGCCCGCCTGGGATTAGGTAGCAGCATTTGATATGAGATCCCAAACAGCACCAGCAATCTACACGCCACATGCGGCCAGTCTTTGGAGAAAGCAAAGGGAAAACACTGATGAAATGTGGCACAGGACCATGGAATGCAATTTCAAACTTCCACATCTGCAGGAAAGAGAGAAAAGAAAGCTCCTAATTTTACAGAGATGATGTCACGGGGAACACATGACAGAGAAAGTGATGGGCTAGAAGTCATAATTTTAACTACTTAGGATGCTGCTTCTTAACACAAATGATGCCGGAAACACTATACTGGCTTAAATGTGGCACATTTAGGAATATATTCTGTAGCCTTTGGCACTGTGTGTTCACTACATGTTCCAGCTTTTATGTTCAGCACTCCAACAATCAAGAGATACTCTTGTATCCTTCCCTGTGCATCTCTAAACAAGAAAGACAGAGCAATTGGAAGTTATCAATCTGACTCCTTAGTTTAATAAAGATATTCACAAAATCAAGCCTTCATTTTCGTGTTTGTCCACCACAGTTGTAGGAATGAAGAAGCACTTTAAACAGGCGTGTTGTGTTGTTGCTATAAAGATAAAATACAGGCAAAAATAATAGAGTCGTTCCTTTTTGAGAGAATCTGTTCCCCATTAGGTTATCTTGATAGCTGAAGTTAAGCATTACTTTTGACCATATATGATTTAGCTATTATGTCATTAATTCATGTACAATTCATGTACAATCCATCTGAATAATGATTGTGGTTTTCTGCTTTACAAATTCACCTACTCCACCAGAAACCAAGAGAGTCAAATTCCACAGAGCATCTGGTTTCCATTTTATGTAATTGCTATTTTCAGGAGTTATAATCATGTGTTATTTTAAGGACCACGGTGTCAATCACTCCACTAATGGGGAAAATTCAATGCCTAAATAATACCTAAGAGAACAAGAAACTGACTTAAACAGGTGCATTTAGACACTTCGTTTTAAGTGTAATGCTAGTCTACCAATTTAAATAAATCATTTTAAGAGGAACCTATATTCTTTCCATACCACTTTAAAAATAAGTTTAATAAAAAGGATACTGAATTATGGTGCTGGTCCTGTACTGTAGACCCGAGAAGACTGAAATGGAGCCTTGCAGAACAAATAAGACTTCAGGAATCATCTAGCCAATTTTTCATGACATGAATGGAATCATAAAAGTGCCAAGCAGAATGTAGTGAATTCCAGTGTGACATTTCAAGTGTGAAAGACCATCCACAGTGCTGTAGCTACTGAAGCAAAGGAAGACACTCCAGTCTTGTCAAAATTCACTGAGAAATTACTTTAGCAGACATGTTCTTACTTGGGACCCAAACAGCTCAAAAAGGACTCACGGAAAGGGCCCAAGGGCAACTGTGGCTTCTTTTCGCCGGGTCCATTGGACCTGCAGTCAGCTCCAGAGGACAGCAAGCATTTTCAGGAACAGCTCATTCCAAGTGTTCTTCCCACTCACTGTCTCCTATCACAGCCATGTGGAGGAACAGGTGCGGTAGGAGTGGCCACACCCAACCTTCCCCAGCCCTTTTAAGCACCATGCAGAAAATGGCCAACTTCCGGGGGGATTTCTTGTACATTGTTAAATTAATCCAGGAAGAAATTTCAAAGGTAGGGAACTTTAATTCGCTGGCTTTAAGATTTATGAGGCCAGGAGGTAAGGTAAATGAGCTCTAGCCAGCCACGATTAGAAGCTCATTTGGATGAGGTCACAAACAAAGGTTCACACTTAACAGACTGGCACTTTCTAAATAGACAACCAAGGTAGATTTGGGGCCATTCACATCCTGTGTGCCATAAGAAGAGTTGGCTTTTCTACCCCACTTTTCTCATCCATTTAAGGGGACTCAAAGAGGCTGACAAAGCTTTCTGTTCTTCTCCCCACAACAGAACTCCCTGTGAGGTGGGTGGGGCAATAAGTGCTCAGAAGAGAGCTATGACTAGCCCCAGGTCACCCAGTTGGCTTTGTGGAGGAATGCAGAATCAAACCCAGTATTCCCAGAAAAGAGTCCAGCTTCCTAACCACTAAACCAAACTGGCTCACTTCTGTTCTGTTCCAGCAGAGCAACAGTGTGAATGTCCCACCTGGATCACCATGGCAAAGTGTGAATCAGCATCCAGAGCAGGATCAGGCTTAGTAGGAGGAGGCAGGCACAGTAAACAACTGCACAGCCACATTCACTGCAGCCATGGTTCCTTATTTCACAGCAACTGAAAGAGTGAGAAGACACCATCCCTAGACTGTTCCTCAGACCACTGGGATGTCTGTGCACGATTGTCAAGTTATAGGAATGGTTCAGGAAGGGCTGTGACAACTTCTGGACAGCTGCAGCAGCACCTGGATGCAAACATTGCATTCCAATGGCTGGCATGGAACGCTCCGTAAAGTAAGTGCAAAAAGGCCCCCAGTTTCTATAGTTATGAAGCAACTTGTTTTCAGGGGAGAAAATTAACTAGTCAAAAGAAAGCACAACAAGTGGCATGTAGTCAAACAAAAGCAGGATACAAAGGAGCAGGTGTGTGAAGCATTGTGACATATAGATGGCACAAATCAAATTCAGAAAAGCCAACTTCTTCAGAGCAGCCGTTAGTTATGCCACTGTCGTGCCTTGTGCCATCCTCCTCCTCTGATGACAAAGGAGGGTTGCCAGGTGCCCAGCAAGATGAGCCCAGATGTCTGGACATTCAGAGTGACGGATCCCTTGCAGAGGGGCCAGATGTGCAGGTGCAGCCAAGAGAAACAGATCAGGACAGCCCAGATGCTGAGCCCAGGGCGCACCCTTTCCCCAGCCTTCTTAGACAACAGAAAGAACAGCTGCGTTGGCCTCAGTGTCTGCAGCGCACACACCCGGGCCAAAAGGGGTATGGGGCTTCTTTAGCTATTTAAGCCTGTTCTTTGACTTTGCTTACTCTTGAACCCCAAAGGACTTGGTAGCTTGCTGTGTGCTGAGACTAACCCTGAGCATGAGCGCATGTGTTTGTATCATAGACTTGGCTGGCTTGGGACACGACAGAAACAGACAGATGATGTCACTTCCCGTGTGGCTTTCAGACCAATCAGAGGTTGAAATGAGATCACAGTAAGTGACTATTCATTCATTGACAGTGACAAGGAGAGAGGGGGTGTAGGTGGCAATACATGGTTCTCTAACCAGGAGTTGTCCAAGAGAAGCCTTAATAGCTAAAAGAAGACTGCACCTAAATATGATTAAAGGCGAGTGGATAATTAATTTGGCAAAGAAGAAAACTTCTTGCAGAAACATATCTCTTCAGGGAAAAGACTAATTTCAAAAGAAGTGATTTGCATTTGAGGTTAGTACAAAAGGAAACAGTTAGGGGGAAAGGGGGAGGGAGAAAAAAAAGCATTGTGAGTCAAGAGATCAGGGCTGTCTCCTTTCTATTTGAAATACAAGATCAAAATCAGAATATTGTGATTCATATAGAGCATAAACATAAATCCATCTGCATCACACTAAATTACGATATATTTGAACCTGATGGCCCCCCAACAAAACATTCCAGCGTAACAGAAACATTATGTCAAAAATGAGACATAACATTTTAAAAGAGGGAGTGGGAAGAAAAACTGCAAAATTATAAATGGTATGTAAGCTAACTATTGACTTTGACACAAAGTGCACAGTTGCATGTGCAAAAAGATCATCACAAGAGATGACAGAAGGAAGTTTTGTATCATCTGATATCAAGGCATCTCCATGCAGACAACTATGCACTCTCCCGTACAATAGTGCTTGCTTTACCATTAGGCAACAAACATGCAGGTGAGTGAATCAAGAAGGGCAGTCACTGAAAAGGCTTGTTCTCTTACTGAGGGTGAATTCCCATTACAAGCTTAAACAGTTTCAAAACGGTTTCGATCCTCGCAGTCCCCACGTCAGGTTGGCTTAACACTCATTTCAACAGGTCCCGCTCTGGTTCGTGCATTTGAAATGTTTTACATTTCTTACTGTGGGAACCCTACCATTTTAGTAGGATGAGAATGCATGTTTAGGGTTTCCCTTCACCAATAGCTTGCTTCCAAAGATAGTGATTTTACTGTAAAAATCCACCCCTTACAGCAGCCACTACACTGTAGCAATCTACCCACTTCATACCTGATAACAATGTTGCAATTTTGTGCAATTCTGAAAGTTCTGACCTTTAGAAAGGGAAAAGAAAGAAAAGCAGCTGCAGGTTCAGGGAGATGTGTGAATGTTTTTAAGGCTGTGGCGGTGAGCGGGTGAAGGGGGCTTGAGTTGCCACTGCTGCTGTGTGCCCTGGGCAATAAGGAGAGGAGGGGAAAGAATTGCTGGCTGCCCAGTGCCATTTTTCCTCCATCTAGGCAAGTGGCAGCTACCCAGCCACCCAGCTAGGCTCCGTGAAGGGGTCCCTTATGGGTGGCGTGTTCATGCCAGGAGGAAGAGGGCAGGGAAGCCCCAAAAAGCAGCTTTTAGAAAGTAGCCACTTGAGTCCCCCCTTGAGTCACGTATGCCACATACTATCTTCATAATCCGGATCAAATGCGATTAATTTGAAAGTAATGGGATCAGGCAAATTTGTGTTTGCATCCGGTTCTATTAGGTTCTATCCCTAAACCGAAATAATAGAACCGGATGCAAACGCGAATTTGCCTGTTCCCATTACTTTTAACTTAATCGTCTTCGATCCGATGGAGGAAAAATGGTAGCGGGCAGCCAGCGATTCTCCCCATTGCCCAGGGCACACAGCAGCACCAGCAGCAGCAACTCAAGCCCCCTTGCTTTAAACATTCACACAGAACCTCAGCTGCTTTCCTCCCTCCCTTTCTCTTTCTAGAGGTCAGAACTTTTAGAATTGCACAAAACTGCAACATTGTTATCAGGTGTGACATGGTTTGATCGCTACAGTGTAGCGACTGCAGTGAAGGTTGGATTTTTACACTGACATCACTGTCTTTGGAAGCAAGCTATTGGGGGAGGGAAACCCTAAACATGGATTCTTATCCCTTAACACAGAAGAGTCCCCACAGTAAAAAATGTAAAACATTTCAAGCGTACGAACCAGAGTGAGACCTGTTGAAATGAGGGTTAACATTTACAGTGTTTTGGAGCAATTTAACACACGGAAAGCCTGTTAAGCCAAACTGACATGGGGTCTGCGAGTATTGACACTGTATTGAATTTGATATAAGCTTGCAATGGGGATGCAGCCTAGGAGACATAAACAAGTGCGACCCAGCTCATCTGTGGCATGCGTGCCTTTTATACCTTTCTTGTGTCCATTGTGTTACAAATGCAGTTTTGCTCCAGTTTTTCTTATCACACCGGTTCCTCTTTTTGCATATTTTGCAAGCCTACAGGACACTTAAAAAAAAAAGGCAATATAAAATGGTGTGCTGTATTTATGGTGGCAACTGGCCCTAAGACTTTCATAGGAGGAGAACAGGCGACAGTCAGTGTTTCTCAGGTTCAGATGGAATCCATACAAAGTTCATAAAGGTATTAGAGGTGAGACTGTTGACTTCTTAACCATCTCCCACATAAAAAGCAATTTGTTGTAGTGCTTCTGTCTGTAGCTAACCGCTGAAAGTGTCTATCTTTAAAAAAGAGCTTAAGGGTAGAACTTGACAGTTTAACAACTGCTCTGGGAAGCAGTATAAGGCTATTAGCAAAGATAAAATTACCAAACATTTATAAGCACATGTCCCGTTCAAGGAGCTCCAGCATAGCTTTTGCAAAGGGAAATCCTGATCAACTAAATTTCTCTTTCTGCCTCTCCCTGTAGCAAGTTAGTAAACACCTGGATAGGGATGAGGCAGTGAACTTCACCTGCCTGGCCTTTCAGAAATGTTTTTCATAAAGTTGTTCATCAAACACTGCTAAGTAAATTTTTCTGTCACCAACAAAAGGGCAGGTCCTCTTATGGGTAGGCAAATGATTAAAGAACACTAAACAGAGGATACAAATAAATAGGAGCTGGCATGCCTTACAAACCTAGCTGCTGGGGAAAATCTGAGCATGAAAGGTTGTTGCACCGTTGTTCTGTTTCAGACATTCATATGAATAGTTCAGAAATTTGTACAAATAGTTCAGACATTCGTTAAACTAGGGAGGGGGAAAGCGGCTGCGCCAGTCAGATTTGCAACAGATCCAAAGTGCATTTGACATGGATCAGGAGTGGATTAAAAGTAGATTCAGGTCAGATTTGACATTTTCATAGAGGATATGTTCTGGTCTATGTATTGGATATGTATCAGGTACATATTGGATCCGTATGCGTTCGTGTTGGATACATATCGGATACATATCGGATATGTATTCATTTGTATTGGATATTTGTACAAATTCATACAAATACATTCGTATCCAATAGGATCCTACCACATTCGAAGGGGATCTATTTGAACAAATACGAATTTTCTAACATTGAGTTCAAAAAAACCATTTGTTCACATCCCTACTGTATACTGTTTTCCAATGCATGTTTGATATTTTTGCATAGTGAATTGGGTGTTGTTGTCTTTTCATTTATGATTATTATGTTTTTTGTTCTGCTCATGGTCTTCTAAATGCAACTAACTGGTCATTGTGGCAACATTCACGCGATCTTCTTGTACTTGTACCAGATATATGTCCAGAATGGGAGGAGTTTTGCATACCAGTGAGCCAGTTTGGTCTTGTGGTTAGAGTGCAGGACTCATATCTCGTAGTCACAGGGTTTTATTCCACAATCCTCCAGGAAGTTAGCTGGGTGACCTTGGGCTAGTCACAGATCTCTTCTGTCAGCCACTTTGAGTCTGCTTAAATGGGTGAGAAAAGTGGGATAGAAAAACCAATTATTATTATTATTATTATTATCATCATCATCATCATCATCATCATCAATAATAATAATAATAAATAATTAGGAACTGGATCTATACTGGTAAGCAATTATTTATTATTAGGATTAGGGCCCATAATGTCAAGCATAATGAGAAAATATTTTAGGAAAAGTAAGACTGAAGACCACAAGGAATAAAATTTCCTTATGATGCTGACAGAACAACCCCTTGAAAGAAGCTGTGAGGGCTGCCTGGGATAGGCTACTTAAAACAAGATGAAACAAATCACTTAGGAACGAATACTCTGCAGGAAATAATCCTAGATGAGCAGGGAATTGACATAAAGACCTTTTAGCTGTTTTCCATATAGGCTTTCTATGAGGCTATAGTATCAAAAAAAAACCCCTAATATACCGACTCAGTGTAGAAATTAGCTAGCTTAAGAGGATTTGGAAAGTAAACATGTGGATCGCTGCTGGAAATATTCATGTTTTCCTCTCATAGCGCGCCAATGTAAATATTATTTCATATGTTATCAAGTCATTCTAAAGTGAAAAAGAACTTGGTTTTAAAATAGCTATGATCAAAATCTTAGTCCTCTAAATAATTTGTTCCAAAGCTTAACATTAGCCCTAGGATGTAGATGACTATAAATGTTATTTCTTTTGATAAAGAAGCTTTGACAATAGTTGTTTAGTACAGAGAAGGGGAATGTATGCTTCAGGTGTTTCTGGACTACAGCTCCCATCATTCCTGACCACTGTCCATGCTGGCTGAAGGGTGATGGGAGGTGGAAATCCAGTAACATCTGTGGAGGCAATGATGATTTCCCAACTATACTCTTTTAAGCTCAGATAAAAAGCAGGTTATCCTTATTTTGAGAGACATATTACAAAAAGAGAAAGACAGTAGGAAGAGGCTTTGTTTATCTTTTTCCTTTCCTTTCCTTTCCTTTCCTTTCCTTGCCTTGCCTTGCCTTGCCTTGCCTTTACAGAGGAAGCAAGGGCAGGAATTTGTAATAGTTTTCAATAATGTTAGCAAATTAAAAATCAGTTTTCACATGTTAACAGTTAACAATGTTAGAACTGCAGGTGCTTGACTAAGTCATAAGGAAATAGCTAAATATTTGGAAGATTTGCTCTACACCGTAATGGCTCCATAGGGGTTCTCAAAAGGTATGGGCGCTGCACATTCACACATCTATTGATGATGTATCTTTCCATAAGTCCTGTCACTTTCCAGGCACACCACCATGCTACTGCTTCTGCATCCATATTTGCACTACTCCCTTTGGATTGAATAGCACGTTTTGTCATACACACAAAATGGCTGACTATGACTTTCGGGTCATTTTCTGTATTTCCCAAAACAATCCTGACAAGAAATATCAAAGCTGGAGAATAACAGCTCCCCAACTTTTGACATTTCCATGGCCTGGAATGTGCTGTGTCCATTCCTGCTCTAAAGTCTGGGCTACTTGTTTGGAAGATTTCCAGCCCAGAAGAGGCAGAAAAGGCTGTCATGTGGCTCCTCTCACCATGATTAAAATAAGCAGTCAGGCTCTACTGACAAATAAAAGGCCACCAATTCCATCAAGACTTATAATCAGCTTCTACAGTCCTTGCAATTCCCACATGGCATGGGCTATCCCATAACATGGTAGACTGAGTTGCTTATAGCCCATAATTTCGAAGTTGTCAACTGAGGTTGTTTTGGCTGGATGCTCAGAAGCTACACTTTGCTTTCATTGCTTCCCAGTGCCCTGCTGAAATGCCACTAGGCTTGATATATCTGACCACAGTAGTGCAGTGTCTACGTACTGTCTGTGGACCACTATACCGAACCAGTTTGATTGTTGACTCCATCAAAAATGTTTACAGATGGAGTGTTTTTTTGGCACCATATCCAGTGCTATAGTTCTGTCCTGTGAAGATGGAGCATACTAGCAGAGAACAGGACCCCTACTAGGCAGCTTCACTGTGCAGATGGAGAGGACTAGAGCACCCTGTGGGCCAGCCCACCAGCCATGTGCAGAAAGGGCCCTTGTTTCATGGATTCAAATGGACCGATGAAAATTTTGAACTCGTAGAGTTTTCCAAGGGGTGTACTTTCTTTTTAAAGAAGAACATAAGTAAAGGAGAGGTGAGACAAGGAACTCTTAACTAGAATGGAAAGAAACTATAAGGCTGAGGGTAACCCCTTAACATGTGCACACAAAACCCATTTGTATGGGAGAAACACTGTGTAGTGTATGTAGTGGACTAGAGAAGGGTTGATAGACTGAGGCTAAGGCTGCGTCCATATGCAAGAAAACAGTTCATAGTGAGAGCCCCTGGATCTGGCTACTACATGTGACTAGAGATGTGCATGAATGTATTTTTGACATTTTATTCGATTCGAATAGAATTGAAAACCTGAAAATCTGATTCAATTCAAATCTTTTTAAATTCAAATTTAACAAGATTTCATTTGAATTTATCAAATTTGAATCTATTCGTTCAAATTTTTTTATTCAGATCTGCACATACGAATGTCAACAATGTTCATATCTGCGCATACACATCTTCCCACATCCGTATGCATCCATACACATCCGTATGCAACCAGTTTTCATCCCGTATGGATCCATATAAATGCATATGGATATGGAAAAGATACGGATCTTCAAGTACGCATCATGTACGAACCCACACACAATTTGAATTTTTACATTCCAATTTCAGGACATTTGATTTGAGTTCATACTTAAAAATGTGGCACATTTGATCAGATTTTGAATGCCTAGGAATATTCATGCACATCCCTACATGTGACCATCCACATCAGTTCTGCAACAAGTTTCCAAAGAGTGAAATCTGCCTTAGAGGTGACTTTCTGGTAAAGCCAAGCCAAGGATCACTAGGTTGTTGTCTTCCTGTTGCACTCTAGAAAGGAAGCAATAACAAGGCCAACTTGCCTGCAAAGATTTCCACATCAAGCTATTTAGTGGCAGGCAGAAAATTAACACTTTCTTGGACCATTTCCAGTCTAGTGCTAAACTCCATGGGGTGAAATCAGAGGATCTCTGTAAAGAAGGGATTTTTCTCGGCCACCAAGACGCGGCCTGAATCTTGACCAAAAAAAAATGACAATGGCAAATCTGGCTGTTTTGTTCAGGGTGGCAACTGAGATTGGGAAGGAGGGTTCTTCTTCATTCCATACTATTGCTAGAGACCCAGTATGTCTGTATGGGGAAAAGTGCCTATACCTATCTTGGGATGGTAGACCAATGCATTTTTCTGTCTGTCTATCTATTTATAGCATTTACTGTGTAGTCTGTTAGTCCATTTCTGGACAGGGACAGCAATTGGCTTCAACAATGGCGCCATCTGGTTTGCAGTACTCAGTAAGCTTGAGGACCACCAAGCTTCCTTGTAGGTGTCATTCACACAGAGCAGGAGAAAGAAAGCTAAGAGTATTCATCATTCTCAGACACTCACAACACTGCCAGATAGATACTGTACACAGCAAGCTCACGAGTTCTACCTGTGCTGTGCTCCACCTTGGCATGCAGCAAATGGCCTCCTTCAGGGCTGTTTCTAGTAGGGATGTGTGCATGATATTTTTTCGTATTTGATTCACAGTGAAGCAAATGCAAGCAAACTTTGCATTAGTATAACTAGAGCTGCTTTGAATGTGGTGAGATTCGAATCCGATGTGAATATTCTTGGAATGCTATTTGAATTCAATGGGAGTCCCTGTCACCAGTCACGCCTCCAAATCTGGCTTGAATCCTCTCTGAACATTTCAAATCCTCTCTGAATCCACTTTGGATCTGCTCTGAATCTGTTTTAAATCAGAGGCCAATTCACATTTAGGCCTCTAATCAGGAATTAGTATAGCTCTGGTGAAGAGCATATGCATGTCCACTAGGCTGCTGCAGCCTAGAAACATGCCTGCCCTCACTAGAGGTGCACTAATTGTTGATTAGGTGTGGAGCACTAAATGTGCTCAACACCGTTACCAACGTCAACTAGAAGCTTACCTGAAGCATCTGGCAATGCAGCCATTTGTTCTTCTTCTGGTTGCCTGTGTGTGGTAGGCGGGGGAGGCAGCTTCTGGGCATGCACAATGGCAGTGGCAGCCGTAATCAATCCCCCGATCAATCCCATGACAAAGAGAGGTGTTTCATTGGCAACGGAGCAGTGGGCACTGTGTGTTCAGTCATGGGCACTGACATGATCGGGCACTACACGTCCCTGTGCTCGAACACTCAGCCAGCTACAGCAACAAGGAGGCGAGACTTCTGGCTTCAGAGGCAGTGATGCGGGCTGGTAAATGGGAGAACCATTTGCACTTCTGGCTGGTAAGGGACGCTTTGGTAAGCTTTCCTTCAGGCATTACGAATGGTCCTCCTGTACCTGAAGATAATCAACCCTAGTTCATGGCAGCCTAATTAGGTAAGTGCAGAAAGGCCTCCACTGTGAACCTGCTGCAGATGTGACTGGGCAGCCATTTTGCTGCCTCCCCATGTTGGCAAATATAATGAAGCTTTGAACAAATTCACAAAAGCATTTACTTTGCATTCAAATGACAATCTTCAAATGTAGCCAACATTCAATTTGAATGCAAATGTATGAATTAATGCAAATTTGTACAAATTCCAAATGTGATGAATATTCATGCCCATCCCTAGTTTCTGGTGCAATGAAATGGACACCCATGTTTCTCTTTGAGACTGAGAAACTTCTATGCCCCAATTTTGAAGGCAAAACAATGCACAATGCCTGACTCAGTAATGTGGGTGGGTGGGGGGGAAGGAGCAGAAAAGAAATGTAGCATTGTATGTTTTTGTTTTTATTTTGAAATTGTGTTATACTTTTTCAGCAGAATAAGAGTAAACCATCAGTTTCACAGTTTAATTTTGTATCTGTACTGCAGGATGTTTTCTTCAATGGATATCATGTAACAAGGAAGGAAATATAAGCCTAGCCCTGAAGCTGGGCACCGACCCTTTCCACATGGGTAAGAATACTGGTCCAAAGACCATGCCAGGCCTTGACCTGCTGCATGCTGGTGTGAAACAACAGAGGGTTCAACCCCAGTAGAGCACTTTTCTGCATCAGACTAGGCCACAAAACAGGACACTGGTGCCATATCCCACTTCACTGGTGGACTTCTTAAAAGTAGTTCACCAGCAGACTACTGGTGGCATACTGGTACCTGAAGGGTTTGCCAGTTCTGAATAGGGATCCCCCAGATTTTGGGACCTTTAGTCTGCAGAAATAGGGAATCCCTTTAAAAGTGTCAGGATGCTGGGGACTCAAGCTAAATTCAGGCCGAAGTAAACGGCCAGTAGGAACACAGCCATAGTGATGGAAGCAGAGAGCCAAAATATTGGGACAAGAGTTTTCAGGCTTACAAGAAATGAGGAATGCCAAAAAAATGAGTAACAAGATTCAAGTGCCATTTGGCATTACAGAAGGATAAACCAGGGGGAGAGGGGGCATCAGTAAGCTAGACCCATTGACTGGCTTTCATTTAAGGGCCACCTGTTTAGCAGGTCAAGGGAACAAGCCTCTAAGGCAGGGGTTCTCAACCTGGGGGTCGGGACCCCTTTGGGGGTCGAATTACCCTTTCAGAGAGGTCGCGACGAGCCTCCTGCTGCCCTTCCCTCCCACTTCCCAGCTCCTCCGCTCCCGTGGTTGGGGGTCCCCACAACATGAGGAACTCCATTAAGGGGTCGCGGCATTAGGAAGGTTGAAAACTGCTGCTCTAAGGAGCTGTTGAACATACTGAGTTTTGCACTTCTTTTCCCCTTGGTAGAAGTTTGTCCTTCACATGCTTTAATATATGCACCTGCATAATTCAAATCCATGCAGAAGTGACATTATTCATGCCAAAGAAAGGTTGATAGAGAGGGAGAAGGAGGGAAGGAAAAAGAAAGAGAAGCTGTAAGTAATTAAAAATAATAGAATTTTACATGGCAAGCTATAGAACAATATACGTTGTTGAACTTGAACAGTTGGAAAGTTGGAAACTGTATTTGCAGGCCAGTTCCTTTGTTCTTTAATAATATTTGAAGCTTACATAGGGTCATTTAAAAAACACACACCAAAAAAGGTTTCTTTTACAGTTGCAAATAGTCTCATTTCAATAGCCACATTCTCCTGCCTCACAAAACAATCTCAAATGCCTGCAGGAAAAATCTAAAGTGATGTATGCATTTAGACTATGCCAGCTGGATGAACATGGCAATTTCTGATGCAGGATGTCTGAACATTCAGATAACAGTGAAAATATGCTGCTGAAGTTTGGTACAAATGTGGCATTCATATGGACTTGTACTCATCCACTTCTTGCATGGCAGAGCAGTAGTAGTAGAAGAAGCAGAGTTGGCTTTTCTATCCCGCTTTTTTCACCCATTTAAGGGGACTCAAAGCAGCTGACAAAGCTTTTTATTCTTCTCCCCACAACAGAACACCCTATGAGGTAGGTGAGGCTATGAGAGCTCAGAAGAGAGCTGTGACTAGCCCAAGGTCACCCTGCTGGCTTCATGGGGGAGGGTGGAATCGAACCCGGTATTTCCAGATAAGAGTCCAGTTCCCTAACCACTAGACCAAACTAGTGAGCTGCCTTGGAAGAGAAGTTTAAGAGGCTCTTATATAAACAAAAAAAACTTGCTTGGCTACCTAAACATGATGAAATAGTTGTTCATTTGATGCTGGCTTGTCATTTTATAGCAAATTTCCCATGAAGTTTATTAATCCTCTGCTGGCAAAGAATCCTGGCAGATATGATGTTTTTTTCTTATTTAATGTGAACAAGAAAACTACCCTTAAGGAAGCTAAGTATTTACCTCAAACCAGGAAGTACAAGGAGATCAGCTGTTTCTGATTTTAATGAAACTGAATATGTGATTTGTGACTGCCAATTTGCAATGGGATGAGTAAGAATTAAACTTGCTGGCCTTGAACTGAAATAAAGTAGGACACCTAGGTAGCATGTCAGGAAAAATTACACTAGTCCTCCAAGAAGGTTATATGAGCTTCGTCTTGGTCTCAACCATTTCTTGATTGTCATTTATAATTTAGAGAGATTTCCTTATATGAGGTTTAGCAGTTAGCCATCTCAACCACCCACCCAAACATACAGGTCTAGACTGCATTTCACAGCCAAGATACCTTTGATGGGCACCTAAGTTGGCCAGTCTCCATTCCCACCACCAAAGTACCTGGGGTGAATCAGCAGCACCCTAGGAACACATCAGAGGTTCCTAAAGTTCAATGTTCAAGGAACAGCAACCAAACACTGAGCCCCACGGCATGGTGAAATAGCTGTGGCCTAGTGGTGATGTAGCTGGGAGGCCCTTAGCCAACTCCTGTGTGGACTGTGACAAAGTCATTTTTGTGGCGGTGCCTGCCCCAGGTGTCTTCTGCTGCATAAACATGGCCACAGACCTATTATTAACTGATTTTGCAGGTACAGCCCTTTGGTGTGTGGTAATTGTTTGTGGGAGCCCTTAGCAAAGTGCCTTCTAATACATGCTCATTTGCAGGTCCACTGGATTACAGAAAATGGGCATTTTATTTTCCTTGGTGCCTTTGACCTAGCATCTCTTTGGATAACTATAAGCTTCAGAACCCTCCGGTTTGAAAATACTAGTTACTTACAGGATGCATAATGCTGCCATTACAAGCATCAGAAGATATGAAAGATATTGGCCACAATTTTCAAGCAACAGAAAGGATTCAATGGGCCTTTTTCCACTAGGGCTTAGAACCCTTCCAAGACCCCATTAAGAACCCAATTAGTACCTGATTGGTACCAATCAGGAAGGCCCTCTCCCCACCTGGACCCCATTGAAGGCCCCATCTGCAAGGCCCTGATCCCACGAGGGCAAGGGAAATCTGGATTTGATGGGTCCTTCAGGCCCTTAAATCTGGATTTGATATGGACCTGATTAAAGGTATCCACAATGGGTTCTTCAGGCATCTTCAAGATCCAGTTCTCCAGGAGGACCCCATCTCAAAGATCTGGATCTTGACGATCCGGACCTTTGACTGTGTGTGGAAAAAGGGGGCATGACCATTTCTGCAAGAGCCCTCATTGCACGTTAAGGGTCTGTATAGTACACATCTAGGCCTCCAGACCCTGCCTCCCGCTGTTTTGGCTTCATCTAAAGCAGATGGAACCCGATCCAGATTGGGAGACCTTTAATCTGGATCAACGGTAGACCTGTTGGGCCTTTCTGCACTTACCTGCTCTTAGTCAAGATCAGTGAGATTGGAATAGCCAGGCCCACAGATCCTGATTGTGGAAAGGCAGAAGTTCCTATATGCTATGGTGTTCCTAGTGCACAACAGTAGTGTGTCATGGAAATGTGCCCTCCAATAGCCCTGAACATGCACAACCCTACAATGCAGTGCTGAAATGCACTCCCCAGTGATCCCACAGCTAGAAATCTTGTGAACTTTGAGGCAATGGCCTGGGCTGATCTGGATCATTTCTGTCAGATGCTGATCCTGTCTACCCTTCCCATGATCAGGATCACTGGAATTGCTGTTCCAGACCTAATGATCTCAACTATGGGCAGGTAAGTTCATAAAGGGTCCATGCCTGAATGAATGAATACATTTGCCTGCTCCTTCTTCCTTCACTCTTTTTCATTCTTCAGTACTGACCCAAAGAGGCGGACGTTCAATGTGCAGCTGTAGGATTGCATTCCAGTTTTACAGACTCTGCAAACATCTGGAAAATGTCCCTCTAGTACCATCTAAAATTCCAGAAACCAACATTAAAAATAACCCCACTGTTTTATTTTAATATAGTCACTTGACAATGACTCACTGTTAGAGGATTACAGATAGGGACTTCCATTTCTTGACAAGTAAGTGCTATGTGTCTTCTATCAGAAAACAAGTCAGATCATGTCAGACCTGAACATATTGCAAAAATGTTCAGCAGTAACCATATTATATCCTCTGCTTTGTACGGTCATCAAAAAGTCATTCCATTTCCAGGTCCTGATTCGCTGGTATCATCACATGACATCATCCACATGACACCAGACTGCCAGACCATACTTATCTTCATTTATTGTTGATTTCCCCATAGAGGAGGAAGAGGGAGAGATGATTAATTTTTTTCTTTATTGTTGTTAACAAACTTTATCACCTCAATCTGGACATCCCCTTAAACTGATAAATGGGCCAAGCCTTGCCACCCCTTTGGGATATTTTCTCTTCTATGTCTATTGTTCTGTGTGCCAAAAATGCTCTAATACTCTATTTAAAAATTTCATTTAGCCTCACTTTCCTATGTTTTATTTATCATCTTTGCATATATGGTTAATGATAATATCATTACATACAAGATCCCTTCCTTCCTTCTTTCCTTCCTTCCTTCCTTCCTTCCTTCCTTCTACCCTCCATATCCTTCTCCATACCTAAAGGTTTCAGTAAAATCACCATAACAAAGTAGTAGGGGCATACACGAAATTTTTTTGTATTTGATTAGTATCAGATTGAATTCAAGAAAATTTGTATTTGTTTAAATAGGGTAGATCCCCTTCAAATGTGGCAGGATTTGTATTCAATACGAATGCTCAGTCCCATACAAATACCATATGAATGCACACAAATAGCATACAAATCTGATATGGAGCCTCATACAAATGTATCAAAATATTTGATTCAAATTTGAATGTCAATCTTTGAATGTGCCAACATCCAATTTGAATTTGAATGTTCGAATTCAGCTGAATTTGTATGAATTTAGAATGTTATGAATCCCTACAGAACAGAGGATCTAAAACACCAAATATTAGACATCAGGTTGCTGTTAGCTTGTTTTCCAGCTTGATGGCACCTCTCATGAATTAACTTAATGACTCCATGGGCACAGCCATGCAGTTTTCTTTTCAAAAGTACAAAAGGGGCTGTTGGGGGGGATGATGAGGAGGGTTGAATGGCTCTATTTATTTATTTATTATTTACATTTATATCCCGCCCCATACCCGAAGGTCTCTATACCACTGAGCTACAGGTACTGCCAAAAAAACAGAGTTGCATTGCAACAGGGCACCAGAAAACACTCTTGAAGAATGACTGCTCTGTCAACAAAAGACTCTCAACCTTACAAGACGTTCTTAACAAAAATTAAATAGGGAGACAATAGGAACATTGTTTTATCCAAACACGCATTGATAAACACAGATTGGCCTTTGTAAATCCAGGAAGGTTAGTAGATGTAACACAAATGCAAGGCTCCCAACTCTTTTTCTCCTTGTAATATTTTAGATTGCTCATTTTGATCAAGATCTAATTGGCAAAGCCCTTTCCTTAATCATAGCTACAAAGGAAACCATCCCTGTGGTATAAATACCTTAGGAAAGATGCTCCCTTTGCCACCAAGGGGAGTTTTTCCCCACTTTACATGTCCAGTTATAATATGTGTGATTTCACTGGATTACAACTGAAGCAGGAAGAGTTAAAATCAGTTTCTCTCATACTGCAGTCCCAGTGGAAATAACCATCCTGCACCTGTATTAAAGAACAACAAACACCAGAAACAGAGATACATGCGAGCCACAGATTTTACGTAATACACAGTCTTCTTGTGAGAGTTCCAGCAATCAACAAATATAAAGTGGAAACTGGCCAGTGTTTTCTGTCTGCTATGATGGTACTAAAGCATAAATCATATAGGCATTTTGTATTCCATCCACTGTAATAGTACTAAAGTATATATTCATTCTATAAACGTATTTGGTAATTCATTTGTTTGGAAATTGAGCATAAGAGCTACAAATGCTTGCCAAGATCTAGAGATTCCTTGTTTTAATCTTTTATTTCAGACGTCCTTCAGATTCCATGGTTTTGTTAACTATGAGATTCAGGTACGTCTATCCCTAGGCTCACCAGTGCCTCCCTGTGTTGGCAAAATGTGAATTATCACCATTATGGCTGCGAGCGCAGAACCATGGAAACAGCACCAAGGCACCTGTGTGGCTCTGTTGCTGCTGTGATGGGACCACACAGCAATAACCGTGCTTGTGCTACCCCTTCCCAAGCTCTGGTCCTTTCTGCACTTGGCCTTACTCCAGAATATATCTCGGGACACCAGTCTAGCTGGCCACAAGCTAATGCAGACCATGGCAGGACTTGCTTGGGGCCTTCTGTAGTTTGCACTCGCATGCAGATAGCTGGTCCCTATTTTGGGATATATTCCAGAATAAGGCCAAGTGCAGAAAGCCCCTCTGTTTGAACCTCTTCCAGCAGGGCAAAGTATGAGTGGAGCTACATCTGGCAGCAGAGCATAGATGTAGAGCAGTCAGAACTATTCTACATCTACATGCACCAGGGCAACTCCTGCACACATGGAGCTGTATCTGATTAAGATGTGGCTCCATGCCATGTGGATGGTCCATGCAGGACTTCCCCTGACATGCAAGTGTAGAAAGGCTAAAAGCTTCTTAAGCACTTTTCCTGTTTTTCTAAGTTGACACTACGAAGCTTGAAATGCCCTGAAGATTCTATGCTGTAGAAATCCCACAGAAAACTTCATTCAACTCTGAGGCACAATTTGTTTCTGAATGAGTTAAAGTCCAGATTGCCAGTTAGTAATCTATTGTTTTCCCTACTCCTCTCTATGTGAAAACAGAAATATCGTACATAAAAAGCCTATGGGGAGAAACGTGTTTTTTTCCCAGCAGTGACCAGATGGCACACAGATTTTTGTGCATCATTTGTAAATTATTTCAAAGTATATTCGTCTATTCCAAGGAGATTGCTGGAATCTACATCTGCATTTTAATGTAATTGTTTCCATGTCACATGAACGAGGCATGGGAGAATTGTGAAGAAATGATGAGCACCTATAATATTGCAGGATCACAGCTGCAAGAACTGAAGGGCAGTCTTGCCTACTAATCCTGCTCCCAACCACTGGTTTTTAAATATTTTGTCATAACAATTGACGTTATCATTTAAGTTCACCATCAACTACAAATGGTAGATTGTCACTCTATAGTATGGTAGGGGGGGCACTCTATGAAGCTGATGGGTAGGAGAGTCAGATCAGACAAGGGGAAGTATTTCTTTACCCAGAGGGTCACCAGTTTATGGAATTTGCTGCTGGAAGAGGGGGTAACAGCTACCAGAGTAGGTGGCTTTAAGGTAGGGTTAGACAAATTTATGGATGACAGATGTATCAGTGGCTACTAGAATGAATGCCTAGGAACATCTTTCAGACTTGGGGGGAACCAGGATGCTTCTAAGGCCATTCGCGAGGATTTGAGAGCTGGAAAAGGTTAGTCCTAGTCTATGCTTGAGATCCCCATGAGCATTTGGTGGGCCACTGTGTGTAACAGGGTGCTGGACTAGATGAGCTGTGGCTTGATCCAGCAGGGCTTCTCTTATGTTCTTATGATGCATGGAGAGTATAAAATTTTACAAGAAACAAGATGGGTTGGTTGTTCCATATCCCACTTCATGGCTGTCTACATTCTGCACAGCCCATCCTGTCCCATCCCACCCCCAATTCTGAAAGCTGGGGACCAGATTTGAATGGGCCAGATCTGCTATAGAGTCCACAAAGAGCATGTGGTCCAGTATACTGATAGCAGTCCACTCATGGACTAGTTTTAACGGGTCTACAGACAGAGTGGGATATGGCACCATTTTGACCCCATATGCCAGTTTACAGCCTAGTCCAATGAGAAGAGACTGTACTTGGGGGCAGGACCTCTGAAGTCCATGCTGGCATATGGACTGCAGAGGCGTAGACCTCTCTACTCCACAGGCTAATATGCTTGCAAGTGTGGAAAGGGCCATTGTTTTTGAAGCCAACAACAAAGTATGGGCATTTCCCAAACAGAAGATGATTATAATAAAGACAGTGCTGCCCACTATAATTGGGAGAGTTGCGTGACAGCTGTTGTGGTTTCTGCAACCCAACATCTGCTACCCCACTCTGCCTATTATGAGCTCTGAACTTATCATAGCCTGCATGGTTAACCCCATTAAATGCTGAAGTTTTTATACTACCACTTAATCCATCATTCCAGAATGAGTTGCGCTTTATGGTTCCTTTCTAAATCTTTCTGAGAACACCAGAATCCTACTGAATTTTAGCAGAAGTTATTTATCATCATCATCATCATCAATCATTATTATCATCAACATCAACATCATCATCATTAGAGCCTCTATAGGCATCACTATTGAGAGAGTTCCATTCACTTCATAATCAGTGAATCCCATCTGTAAATTAATTGCTTCATCCAATCTGAAATGCCACTTTGCATGTCATTTTAGGGCAAATCATTTGCAACACAATGACATAGGAAAAGTCCATATTTTAAAAATATATGTCTTAGGATATCAACATTATTTTTATATGTCTAACCTTAACTTTTTCCAGATCCAGACAGCAATTTTATGTCTTGAATGAAATTTCATTACCTTATTTTCAGGAGAAAAATGCACAACTGAAACAAGGAATATAAGCCTGGCCAATATAGCACCTAAGAAAAATCAAAAACATAATGGTTCACAAGAGCTGTAGCTTAGTGGTAGAGCAGACTGCCTGGAAAGCATGTGGTAACTGAGTACACCCCCAGCCTCTCCCCAGAAATAGGCAATGGTAAACCACTTCCATATCACTTCCAAGAAAGCTGCCTAGAGGAGTTGGCCATAACTCAATGGCACTCAACAACAACTACTTACCTAATTATACAGATGGGAGAAAATGTAACCTACATCTACAAGTAGGCAGGATGCAGCCTAGTAATGGATTTACATGTGTGAAGTGTGTGTAAGATTGCCGCTGCACAAACACCAAAACCTTATAGATGTGGAACAAAAGCTTGGGGGTGGATTGCTTTTTCACCAGACAGGAATATGGCCCTGGAGTCATATTAGAGTCATTTTTTCTCTAATGAGATAAGAGCTGCCACATAAACTGAGCCAGTGTAAGGCATTTCCTGTCCTCTATCATCCCTCTTCATGTTGGGGACAGAAATAGCTTCAAGATGGCCAGCCACCCTAAGAGTCAGACAAGTCACCCTGCAGGTAAGCAGTTTCCTATGGCACTTGCACATAATCACACTACCCCTGGGTCATCAAGATATGTGGACATCCCACTCTTGAGCCAACCAGGAGATACTTTATGGTACCCATGTAGCTGGTGCCTTGGATGACATGTTTGGGAGTATCCTGTCTAGAGTGGGCAGCACTGTGGAAACACATGCGCATGTGTGTGGCAGTAGCAGCAACAAAACAAAGTCAGATCCAAAAGCCAGTCAAGGAAGTCAGTTTACCAGGAGAAGAGATCAGGTTGCAAGTGCCAGTCAGTCCAAAGATCATCAACCAAAAAGGAGTCATGAGTGGGGGTTTGCTGCATAGTTCCCTCTTTGGAGGTGTCTCTCATGAAGTTGTGGAGATCAACTCAGCTGTGCCTTTTCCTGATGGAGCTAACACATCCCTCGTCTACTGTCTTCCAGGTCTGTTTGTTCTGGAGCAGGCCCAATGTTGGCCTCACATGTGCTGGATAGTGCAGACCCCAACTGGGGGTCCTGCGCTGCTTCCACAGGTGGGGGTTTGACATCTGATGCTGCATCTGTCTGAATTCCTCATCCAAGGACTAAGGGCACTGGACACAACAGGCAGGTGTCTTAATCAAAATGAAATTTGTCAATTCCCATTTAGTATGAAGCATCTCTATGCTTGAATAGCTAGGAATTCAAATTCCAAATCCATGTGGATGTAGCCATATCCTTATTTGGTTAGCCAGATGCTTGTTCTTCTTTTCTTTTCTTTTTTTCACTATTTTTTTAAATAGCCTTGTTCTTCCTCAAGTCAGATTTGTACAGAAGGCTCAGTAAACACTGTATATTGCCTGGTATCAGTGAAATCTACCACCAAGAGAAAATGCTAAGAGATCTGTTGGAGGGGTGCGTGGGTCCTTAACTAGAGCTGGGGAATTTTTGTTTCCCAGGTTCAATAATGTTTCCTGAGACTTTTTTTTTTTAAGTACAGGAAATAGCAGTGGAGTTTTATCATTTTCTGTGGTTTTGAAAATCAGGGTTGTATCCACACACTTTGACAGAAGCAGGGTGGAAGATTGGGAGAAAGTACTGTCCAGGGTGCTTTCTCCCACTCTGCCTTTGAAATGCTACTGAGAGTGCTTATGTTGTAATGTTAGCTTAATGGGCATAGTCCCATGGGGCTATTGTGACACAGTGCAAATCTTGCTTAAATTACTTGCTGGGTTTAGATCCAGTAAAGTGCAACATATCCCTCTGTAGGGGTTTGTGGTTACAACTTCAAGGATGTGTTCTCATGCTATATTTTCACCTCCCCCATGCAATTTATGTCACTGCGAGCACCTCTTTATATACTATTTTATACAGCCAACCATCTGCTTCTTTAAGTTAATCCATTTAACATAAAAGTGTGGATATGTGTTTAGTAGACCGGGTGACAAATAGTTTGAAATGCACTGGGAGCAAAATGTACAAAGCAGACATAAATTCATTGTGCCAATACTCAAGGGAGGGGGATTGGCTTCTGTTGGATCTTTGCTTGCCAGGTTAGAGTCTCTACTATTTGAGAGAATTGTGGAATTTGCTGCCAGAGGAGATGGTGACAACAAGCAGCCTGGATAGTTTTATGAAAGGGTTAGGCAAATTCATGGAGGATAGGTGTATTAATGGCTACTAGAATGGATGCCTACACCCAGGTTGGAGAATCAGGGCCATTTGCAAGGATTGAAGAGCAGGTAAAGGCTTTCCCTTTGTTTTCTGTTTGAGATGCCCAGAAGCAATTGGTGGGCCACTGTGTGGTATAGGATTCTAGACTAGATGGGCTGTGGCCTGATCCTGCAGGGCTCTTTTTATGTTCATACCTTTACATACAGTATCGTGTCACATTGAAGCCTAGCTTGTATAGAGGGATGAAAATTGTACCATCTGGCATTAGAAACAGCCCCCACAGTCTGTTTTTAAAGTCATATAGTGATCAGACTTGTTGAATACACCCATCATTTCCCTTTCATTCAAAACTAGGTCTACAAGCTCAAGACATAAATAGTCAAACTTTTTATGTGTTCCAACAATGAATTTATGCCTGGAGTTATTGGAAGTGACACATTCCACTTTTCAGCAGGAATTTTACCTCTAAATAAGGAAATAATTTATAATGGTTGGAGTAAAGTGGCCCAACCATGTTTCAAACAAATAGGTAGCCCAATAGTTTATTTCTTTGTAATGTTAGCATGAGCCATCTATGTGCACAGCACATAGCAAACCCTGTTAATTTTAGCTGATTTACAGAAGTGATGCCATGATTTAAGGCTGACCCGATCATTTACATTTCTTTGAGCTTTTGTTTTCCCCAGAAGGATTTGAAATTAACATAACAGCTGAAAGCAGAGTTCACAAAAGTCCTCTGTTTCACAATTGCTTGGCATCAGATTTGAGTCAGGAGAACCCCTACCGGATTCCTGCCCTTTTTGTTTGTTTGTTTGACTCACAGCAAATTTAACCCGACCTTTATTAGAAATGTGACATCACTGGAAATGGGAAGCTTAAATGTAAAAGTCCAATAAAATGGAGCTTAAATCTTTAAGATCTGCATGGTCAAATCCATGATGCTTTGTTTGTTTGTTTGTTTGTTTGTTGTAAGAGTAGTTTGCTGTTGTTTTCCTCCAAGGGTGTCTCTCAATCATGTACTCTCTAGGCAAAAACCCTGCTTTAATTACAAACCCTTTTCTGTAAAATTGCCACAGGACAGTCTAAATGCTGAGCCCAAAGGGTTGCATGCACCATTTGCAATTTCTTCTCCCTGAGTGTCAGGTGATATTTCACCATCAAATTATTATCTTTCTTTACTATTGAACTCTTATGCCAGAGACAAGAAAGACGTTTCAGACTACAACCTCTAGGCCGCTTCAGCCTGGAAAGACGGCATTAAAGAGGGGACCTGATTGAAGTATATAAAATCATGCACTGTATAGAAAAGGTGGATGGAGAAAATTTCTTTTCTCTATCAGACAACAGTCAAACCATGGGGCATTCTATGAAGCTGATGGGTAAGAGAGTCAGATCAGATAAGGGGAAGTATATCTTCACCCAGCGGGTCATCCGTCTATGCAATTTTCTGCTAGAAGAGGTGGTAACAGCTACCAGCCAAGATGGCATTAAGGAAGGGTTGGACAAATTTGTGGATGACAGATGTATCAATGGCTACTAGAGATGATGCCTGAATACATCTTTCAGGCTGGGGGGACAGGCAGGATGCTTCTAAGCCAATTGCTGGGATTTGAGACCAGGAGAAGATTTGCCGTCTGCTTGAGATGCCCTTGGGCTATTGGTGGGCCACCTTGTGCAACAGGATGCTGGACTTGATGGGCTATGGCCTGATCCAGATGGGCTGTGGCCTGATCCAGAACGTAAGAACTTTATGTTCTTATAAAGTTGTGGTCCTCCACATATTTTGATACTCTGTCTTTTGTCATTCCTGATGATTGCCCATGTTGGCTGCTACTGACAGAACCCAAAAACACGAGTCTATAGCTTACTCAGCATGACTATATGGGGTGAAAATGTTCATGCACGTATATTCTTGTTCTCTCTGTCTTTCTCTTACACAAACACATGCACACACACACACACCACATATGCATACAATGCATTTGTCTATTGTATCCTAACATATTAAGGTTTACATAGGCCATGTTTTCTTTTTATGCTGCAACAGATGCCTAGGGTAGGCACCTCTGCCACTGTAGATTTGCCACAGCCAAGCTGGGGACTGGCTAAAGTGCCTCCTCAGATCTGACTTAATTGGGGTAGCCATCTTAGAAGGTGCCTCTCACGTTCCTGTGCATGGCCTCCATGAGAAGATTCAGTATCCCCTTGAGCTAGTGTCGTTCCAATGTGTCATGAAGACTTTTTTGCATGAGAAGTATGGGCTTTCTTCCCACACTTGTGTTTTAGGCCAATTCCACAGTGCCCTTATTCTGGAACAAAAGGGGCAGCAGTCTGCAAATTTGTGTGAACTGAGCCAAGCCTGCCCTGTCAAGCTTCATACACTTTGAATGAAACATGGACCATTTCTGCACTTGGCCTTATTCTGGAATATATCTTGGGATAACAGTCTGCTGGCTGCAAGCTAATGTAGACCATGGCAGGCCTTACCTAGGGCCTTCCATAGTTTGCACTAGCCTGCAGATAGCAGCTCCCTATTCTGGGATATATTCCAGAATAAGGCCAAGTGCAGAAGGCCAATGGACTATACTATGGTGCCAAAAATCATGCCACAGTTGAGTATAGTTGTGAATTTCAGTACTGAGGCCTACTACTGGACCAGGGGTACTATACCAGACCACAGAGGCATATGAATGTCATGCTCCTATGGCCCAGTATACTATGAGGGTCCCTTTTCAGCAATACAATATTTAAACTTTTCTGTACATGCTTTGCTTATTTATTGTCATCTTTCTTTTCTTCATATGTTCTTGTTTATGTGTTGGTCTTTTAAATTGTTAAGATACTCACATTTTTTAACAAAACAGAACAAAAGGAAGAAGAGAGATATTTCATGCAATGCGTAATTGCATATATGCTAATTTAGAAATAAAATCTACTGTTTAAATATTAATACAGTCAAGTCTGTTGCCCAGATGCTATCTATGGATGAGCAATTTAAAACAACTGCACTATACCATATAAGATAGTCCCCTGTAATCTATTGATAGGACTTGGATCAGAAGCACAGGGAATGTTTTTGGACAAGCCTTCAAGACAAAGAACTGTCCATAAATTAGGATGGTGTCCACAGTATACTTACATCCTCTTGTTTCTTGGCCATAAGAAATGTTTAAAAGGAGCTAATGTAAGCAAAAACCTACAATATTTACTGCTACTGAAATGCATGGATTGGTCAAGACACCCTGCTCCTATACATTTTCCACAGGAGACACACAGATTCCCAACAGCAAAATGAAAACTCCTGATGAAATCCCCATTCATTTCAGATGCTGGGTTTATTTATACAGAACTGTATTAAAGCTTTTAAATCCACTACTGTATATGGGAAGGGCACATATACATTTGTTGGAGTCCCTGGGACTAAAGTTTCAGATGGGTAATATATATACTGCAGTTTCAGGTCTTTCAGTTCCTACAGTCACAGGGCCATTAGCAATAGGAATAAACCTTTCCATGGACAATTGAATGTCTCTGATTTGCTTGAGAAATAAAGAGAGCAGCTGATACAGAAGCTTAACCCTGGTATTCAAGGTTACATTGGATTTGATGTACTGTTGCTATGTCTTTACACACACAACACTACATCATTGTGAACCACAATATGGGTTGAAGAAACACTGAAGAGGCACCATCTTTTGACTATTGTGTCCACACACACACTGAAGGCTGTCTTCTGGGCACCTCGGTATGTATATTGTTGATTTAGATTTAGAATTATCTAATATTTAGTGATATTTTATACTTTTTTATATATTGTTCAATATTCTTAAATTTTTAAAAAAGAAGAAAAAAGTATAATCTTATGTACATTACCTGTATGAACCGAATCCATTTTAAAACTTATATTTTAGTGTAAGATGCATTTAGAAAATCATACATTGCAAGAGGAATATTCAGTCCTCAGAATCTTCCCTGGAAAGATGTAATAACAAATCATTTCTTTATATTATGCCAGGAAAACTACATGCACTCACCAGGAATTGTCTGTGACACAATTATGCCAGATTGCAACAACAACACAATACTGAGGTAAAAGACTCAGGTCCTTTCTGCATTGGGCCTTGTTCCTGATTATATCCAGGACTGGGGACCTGCCACCTACATGCTATGTTCACCAGCATGCAGGTGGCAGGTCTTTATTCAGGGACATAACATAGAATTAGTGCTACTAGTGTAATAGGGTGGACTTATAAACCAATTACAGAAAATTGATATAGCCAAGGACGAGATTAAATCAACCTTCTGTGAAATTGCTTCCATCAAAAACAACGCAACGAAAAAACTGACGCCAACAAAGCTCCAAAGTAGTGGCAGCTGTCATTCCATTCACACATACCTAGGAAAAAAAAAGACATCCATTGAAAATAGTCCAGCTTACCTCAGAGCAAACATCTGCATTATTGTCCTTACAGTTTCCTAGAAACTATGCAACCTATTACAGCCAAACAGCAGCAGCAGCAACCAAACAACCAACCACAGCTGTGTACGGGAATGTTGTAAAGTATACTGAATACATTTAAGGTAAATGAAAGGTGCCCTTGATAGAAATCATATGTCAAAGCTGCAAAAATGGCATAGTGTTTTTTCCCATGGTTTGCTCTAATATAAAGCACACTTTGCTTCGTTCTGCAGCAAAGTGGAATTCCCCCTTCTATTGCCAAAATAAAAGCCCTTGTCTTTCGTTCATTAGGACTGCAGTCTTCAGTGCATCCACACTGGTCAGAAAGCACACCTGGTGTGGGCCCAAAGGGTATGACATCTGCACACTGGCAGTGCCCTTGGGTGCTCCATGTGCCTCCAAGGGCTGGCAAGGAAGAACAATTCATGAGGGCTAGCATCAAAGAAGAAGAAGAAGAAGAAGAGTTGGCTTTTTTACCCCGCTTTTCTCACTCATTTCAGGGGACTCAAAGTGGCTGACAAAGCTTTTCTATGCTTCTCCGCACAACAGACACCCAGTGAGGTAGTTGGGGCTGTGAGAGCTCAGAAGAGAGCTGCGACTAGCCCAAGGCCACCCAGATGGCTTCGTGGGGGAGGGCGGAATTGAACCCAGTATTCCCAGATAAGAGTTGCTGCAGAACAGGGTGTTCTGTTGTGGGAAGAATAATAGAAAGCTTTGTCAGCTGCTTTGAGTCCCCTTTGTCAGCTGCTTTGAGTCAGCTGCTGGTCTTCTCTTGGGATCTCCCAGATTGTGATGAGAATTCAAGGTTATTGTGATGGGGCAAGACTTGGACCATGGGAGACAAACAGGAAAGGTTGCTTGAGCTTATACACTAAGTAGGACTGTCTTTGCACTCCTTGTTTGTTTTTTAAGAAATTCTTTTTTTTTTAATGCTCAGACACAGATACATTTATTAGAATGCACAGCGGACTGTTGAACATTTATTCCACCCCCTAATTTCATATTAAAATAGGCATTACATTCTTTAGTTACTGGACATTTTATTTTTAAAAAAATAAATAAAAATTAACATAACAATATATATAATACAAGTTACAATGTAATCAAAATCAAAATTAACCCCCCATCCCAAGTGCATATAAATCTTTCCAACATCTTTCATAAGGATTCTTTATAACTTCTCCCATGCACTTCAACCTCTTTTGTCTAAGAACATCAAATTTAAACTGGTCATTTATGTAATAATACCACTTTTCCAATTTACATTTATTCGCCTCTTTCCATGAGGCGGTAATGGTAGACAAAGCTGCTTCCACTAACTGTTCCAACATATTTTTTTTATTTGTATTGACATTTTTCCCTCTATCTATCTGCATTAACACCAGTTCGAGGAAAGGCCTTACATCTATTCCCATAATTTCTTTGATCTCCTTAAGATTTTGATTCCAAAAAGGTTTAATTCTAGGGCACAGCCACAACGTGTGATAATACATCCCTTTCATTCCACATCCTCTCCAGCAATGAGAAGTAACATTTGGAACCGTATGGGCTATTTGTGCAGGGGGTTTACATCATTTCGTCATTAATTTCAGCAGTAACTCCCTTATTCTCAAATGTTTTATTTTCATAATTTCTCCCAATCTCTTCTCAGTGTCCATTCTACTTACATTGACATCAAGCTGCCAATATCCTGTCAAAGATTCTGTAATAGATCTAGCACTCCTTGTGACCTTTTATCAAATAAAATTTGCTACCATGGTTGAGCTGACTCTCCCTAGGTCTATTGAATGAAGCCTGAGGAAGAGGTCATGAAAACTTACCCCTACTTTCATGCAGTGATTTCTTCTGAAAATGAATGTTGGGGAAATTCATATAAGATTAAAAAGTATGACACCTACTATCCTGCTTTTGTCCCAAAAGTGGTATACAAATTTACCATAATCAATTATAATAAGAAGGAATAGTGTACAAAGATTAAACAAACCATTAGAATAAGCAAATAACGATACAATACCCAAAATTCGAGACAATGTTAAATGCCTATATAATGACCCATTCTAAAACTCAAAGCATATCAGGCACTCTAAAACTAAGACATATTATAAGACTGGGACTTATCAAGACAGATACACAACAACTTAAACAATTAGACAACCAGCTGATTTCTTGGCATCCAGCTGTGGAGATGACACCTATACCCCCAAAATACTGTGTAACAAATGTAGTTACTAAGCAACTCAGCTGTAAACCAAGCTGTCATGAACTCCTTATGTTGCCTCAGGCTAACCACTGTTTTTAACACATTCTCTTGCCCAAAACTGGAAATTTTCTGTAACCAACTTTCCTCAAAAGGTTGTTCTAAATATTGCTATATTTAGAATGTTCTATTCCCATTTTTCTTTTTTACAATTAAAAACAATGCATCTTTTTAAAACCCTCTGAAATTCAAATAAGCAGATACATAATCTCTTTGGAGAGCACATAAGGCCTTTTCGAACTTTAGCGATCTGTGAACCATGCCACGTTGGCCCAATATCAAACTTACGCTAGGTGAGTTTTCAGCATGAAGAATAATTGTGGAGTGAATTATATCTGTGATTTCCAACTCTGGAGAAATAATATGGAGGCGCTTTCGCCACCCCCATTCAATAATGCACCCCAAAGTAAGCTTATGCCCCATCTAAAAGGGGTCACTGTTAGCAGATATTTATTTGCATGACACCCCAGATTTCTAGGTCACATGTTGCCCTCAGAGGCCCACTTCATGGAGTCTGCGTGCATGCACACATTCACTCACTTTGAGGGCAGATTTTGCCCATGTTCAACCCTGCTATCACTACATAGAAAGACAGAGATAATGGAAGCAAATTACTGGGGGTTCTTTCCACCTGCCACATTTTAATACTGGACTGAGAATGCCTGACTTCCAAGGCCATTTTCAGCCAGCAATAAATCATACTTGGTGGAAATTGTGAAGCTACTGAGTGTTCAACTTTTTTGAGTATGGGAGAGTAAATGGCATGTCTCCCACTTCTGGGTTTGGACCATGGTCTCTCCTCAGTTGGCACCTTTGGTTGATGCTGCCTACATGCCATGAAAAAGAGTTATCTATTAATTCCAAGCTGTGTTAAATCCATTAAATTAGGATTTCAGTTTAAACCCATCTTCACAAATTTTATGTATGGAGTGCCACAAAAATTCTGTCCTGGCTGGAACTGCTACATATTTCTTAATGACTCACCCTTGCCTTCTGTGCAAGATGCCCAAAAGTAATTGATGGGTCACTGTGTGAGACAGGATGTTGGATGAGAAGGGCTGTGGGCCGATCCAGCAATAAGGTGGATGGAATTCTCAGTAAGTCTGCAGATTACACAAAATTAGGAGAAAAGACCAACAACTCAGAATTCAAGATTACATTATGAAGTCAGAGGAGGCTTAAAACAACAGAATGAAATTCAGCAGAGGCACATTTGAAGTGCTGCACTTAGAACAAAAGCACACGTGCTATATAAAAAGGAGAGAAATAGCTCATCTACAGTTTATGAATTTTAATTAATTTAATATTAATTGATTTGTTTTCTTCATTACACTAAAAACAATAACAGTGCCTGAGCTGGGCTTAACTCCTTTAAGTATGGTCACCTAACTCTTCCAAGGACATTCCAATAGTCCCTTTGATCCTATTGATACCCATTTAGCTGCTGTTCTTCTTCATGTAGGATCTGCATAGCCTTTCTGAATCATTTCCAGGGCCATTTCTAGAGCCTGGCAAAGGGTACAGTTTTGACGTTGGGAATAGGGATGTGCACTAAAATTTGCTACATTCAAAATTTGTACAAATTTGTTAAAATTGAGTCATTTGAATCTGAATCAAATGTTGGTACATCCAAACATTGATATCTGAATGCAAATCAAATGCTTCCATACATTTGTACGAATTACATCTGTGAACCAAGGGAGGTGGGAAAGCCCAGTCACGTCTGCAGTGGATCCAGAGTGGATTCAGAGCAGATTTGACACGTTCAGGGTGGATTCATAGGGGATTTGTAGGTATGACTGCAGCAGGGATCCAAGGGTGTTTTTCCACCATGCTCCTTTAATCCGGATCTAGTAGATCCAGATTAAGGGAAGTACCCAATGTGTTTCCATGGGTGGTCTAGCACCCAATAGCAATGGGTGCTAGCCTCCCTGCCATAGAAACACCAGAGCACCCATTTGGAAATCCGGATCTACCCATGAGGGGTCTGCTTGTCACCCCAGGTGTTTGGGGGGACAGGGGGTGCAATCTCCGAAGTGGCTTCAAAGTCATTTCGAAGTCATTTCGAAGTCTATGCAAAACAGCTCCACTGAAGTCTGTGCTGATCTTCAGAGTGAACTTCGAAGTGACTTCGGAGTGAACTTCGAAGTGACTTCAGAGTGAACTTCGAAGTGACTTCGGAGTCACTTCAAAGTTCACTCTGAAGATCAGCATAGACTTCAATGGAGCTGTTTTCCACAGACTTTGAAGTGACTTCGAAATGACTTCGAAGCTTAGGTTTTAGGGCTCCCCCCCATGGGTGCCCCCTCCCCCTAGCCTCCTCTAGACTCCATTGCCACACAAGCATGGAAACAGGCTCCCTTTAATCTGGATTTTCTGGCTGAAGACCCCATTGTAGACCCCCACTAATGGGGTCTACAGAAAATCCAGGTTAAAGGCCAGAAAGTACGCATTTGATCCAGATTTCCCCAGTGGCTATCGAAACAATCGGGTCCCAAATGGGTGCCGTGGTGGAAATGGGATCATCTGGCTCACACCCAAATGGGTCCTTAATGGGTGCAAAAATGGGTACTTTCTGACAGTGGAAAAACACCCCAAATCAGATTCAAACAGCACTTGAAGAACATTTAAAACAATAAGGATTTCTGATTTTTCCAAACTTTGATCTTTGTCCAACTCCAAGTTTGGCAATGCTTTCCTGACAACCAGTGGTCACCACTGATTGGACACTCATCTGCTCAGTTTTCCATAGCCCTGATTGGTCGCTCACTGGCAGCGTTTGTTCCCCGTGCTGTGGTTGGCTACATTTCCCTAACCCTAACCCTAACTCTAACCCAACTGAAAGAAAGAGTCCATTTTGGTGTTATTAAACTGAATACAAGGAAAGGACACCCATTCCCAGGTTTCAGGATGGCATAAGACAATGTTAGGGGTTTTATATCTGTTCTTACAGTCTCAAATTCACCCAGAAAGTGCCTCATTATGCATGACTGGTTGCACCCTTATATCCATGAAATCAAGACAAGTTTTTTTTTTCAATTTCTATCCTAAAGGAAACATTTAAAGGTGAAGAGCATGTGTCAGAAAGGAAGAAAGAAGAAAGCAAGGAAACTGAAGCAAAAAATGAATGGAATAACAACATTTTCTGGCAAAAGTAGTCTTGTTTTATGTTTATTTAAGTTATATGTGGACCTAAACCTTTGTAATCAAGGGAATTCATGCCCAATATACTGTATATGTGTTCAGATTTGCAATCTTATATCCACCGAGTTGAGAGTCATTTCCAGAAGCTGGATTTACTTCTCAGCCATCCTGTCCAGGATTCCATGTTCACTTCTCAGCTTCTCCGGATGCTGTTCTCTAGCCTCAAGCACATTAAATTGTCCCACTTCTGCAGCAGCAAACTGGTGTGTTCTTCCTGCTACTACTTTCAGCTCCTCTCTGATACTGCCTAAATATAAACCTGCAAAATCAATTTGAAGCATTATCCATGGCTGGACTGGAGCAGGGGAACGGTGAATGAATATTTGTACCCCAAACAGTGATAGGCTCTAGTATTTCTCCTCCTGCTCTCTGCAAAGGGACCATTTGTGCATAGTCTACAAGAAATATGCCATAGATGCCACTGGGCTCAGGAGATGGAAGATCACTAAAAGTTCTGATGATAGGAAAGGATGCCCCATCAATCTGCAGCAATGATCTTGTGTATTGGTCCCCTGATAGGTGTATATGGGTTTCAGGAAGTGTAACATCCTCTTAAGGGTTATAAAGCTCCAAATCCCTTGAGCTGCTTTTGTATAATAAATCTGAGATCCTTGTGGAAGCATCTTCTGTTATGGAAGGGGGTTGGAATGGATTTTGAGTGGCTGCCAGCAAGAGGCTCAAAGATTCTTGTGGCTTAATGACTTGCAAATCAAAAGCATGAAAACTAAGTGCACCTTTTGAACCATTTCCCCATTCAACCCCGACAATCCACATAATTTTCTCCTGTACCGGTTCTGTTATTTTTGGTACTACAATATCAGACTTCAGGATCATTTCTTTTCTTTCTATGTGGGTGGGGGGAGGGCAGTAGGGAAGCTGCCCAATGATCTCAAAGCATATGTTTTTAATTTTAATAAGATTATGGATGCCGTAGGAATAAAAATGGAAATCACTACTGCCAAGATATGAAAGAAAGTTTTCATAGTAAAATAATTTAAACTCTAACATTTGGACCCAATAAGACTAACCAAACGTTTATTCCATGTTTTTGGAAAGCATGCATTTTCTGCACACTAAGTGGTACCCATAAAAAATAATGATTCTCAGTTCATTTCTATAAATTATATTGCTTTATAGTTTTCCGGAATACAGTTGTGTATCAAATTCTACAGCAAACACCTGGGTGTAAAGTGTAATAAACTCATTGATTTTCCTGAGAAAAGTCAGTTTATTTATTTATTTTATTTTATTTTCCCCAGCAGGAGGAGGAAAATAATGGACATTTAAAGCAGCTGTATCCCTTAAAAACCATAAATAAATAAGTGGAATCCTCAAAGAATTAGTCTCCTGATAATCTGATCTGAAGCTCTTAATGATATACATTGGAATTTACAGAAACATGGACTGAAATATAGAAACTTCTCCCAAAATATGAATGTGGGCTTAATAGGCAGCTCAATGGTGAATGAATGATTATTCCTCATGACCGCCCTAATCAGCTTCATTTATTCATTTTTTTCCTCCGTTCAGTTAATACATCCTTCAACAAAAGTCAAGAATCAGAAATTTCTTCTTCTTGGTTTAATCAGAAATGAGTAAGCAAATTCTTCTTCTTGGAGCCTTTTTGCACTTGGGGTGGTAGGGCATGATTAGGGAACTCCTGGGAAGGCAGGGCTCGCTTGGAGGCTGTAGCAGATGGCCCCTCCAAGTGGAGATGCCCTTCCCCAGAAGTTCCCTAATTATGCACTACCTGTGGAGCATGAAATCGTGCTCCACATCCTCCCCAACCTTCCTCAGTCACATACCTGTTGTGTCCAGCCTGGGAGCATTTGCACCTCCGCTGGCAGCCCTGCTACCCTCCTGATGTGACTGCAACTGTGCAGCGCATCAGTGTCATCATGGTGACGGCGCCGATGCACACACAGTCATGCAGGGCACCACAGCCAAAATGGTGGGACCCTGAAGAGGACCAGCCCCGAATCAAATCAAGGTAAGTGTTCAGTTGAGGGTGGGAGGGAACAGCTAACGCTGACTGGCATTCCAAGTGCAAGTGCTCGTCAATGTTGGTTTGTCACGCTCTTTTCCCGTTGAATTCACATTAGCTGTGCACATGATATTTATTTATTTATTTATTTATTTATTTATTTGTTTGTTTGTTTGTTTGTTTGTTTGTTTGTTTGTTTGTTTGTTCAATTTCTATGCCGCTCCTCTCCGAAGACTCGGAGCGGCTTACAACAAGTCAAAATATCTATATCACTGATCTGAACATGGGCCTTTCAGTCTTGCCCTTTGTGTTACAATACCTCAAATCAGTTTTTTTAAAAAAATTAATTGTACATTCATTCTCCTTCAGCCCTTTTAACTAAGGCAACTTGTTCCTGAGACATCAGGTTGGATGTGGGTGTGTATATCACAGAAGTGGCTTTATTAGATCACCAGCTGTCGCCATATAGCACTGAGCAAAAATATCTTTTGTTACAGCTATACAGAATCATTTTCATCTGAACATAGTCTAGGAGAGAAGATGGAAAACTGAACAAAACAAGCAAATTTTCTTCCACAGCGTACTCCCTGCTCAAATCATGTGCATCTGCATTCACCCTTAGAATTAAAACAAGCAAATCCATATCATAGCAGCAAAACATTTCAGGGCTAAACATCTATGTTGGAGTAGAGCCAATGAAATAATATAGATCCTGCACACAATTATCCCCCCTTTTTTGTGTTTGTGTGTGTCTGTGTGTATATGAACAGTTTGAGTAATTACCTTAAAATTCCTGGGAAAACATGATTTAGAGAGAGCCAAGGAAATATTAGTTGTAGATTTTTTCAATAAAAATTAATAATATTGCACCTTGTGAATCTTGGATGATGTATTACTGAGAGGCCAAGTTTTGTTGTTGTTTAAACATGCTCTTAGCACCTTGGTTCTTGGGGGGGGACGACAAAAATATGTCTTGTAAACATTTCAGATACAAACTATAAGATGATTATTGTCCTAAAATTCTGTTTACCGTATATTCTGGCGTATAAGACGCCTGGGCATATAAGACGACCCTCAACTTTTCCAGTTAAAATATAGAGTTTGGGATATACTCGCCGTATAAGGAGATGACACCCAGCTTATAAGACGACCCCCGACTTCTGAGAAGATTTTCCTGGGTTAAAAAGTAGTCTTATACAACATAAAATACAGTATATAACAGATCAGTAAGGAGCTTTTGCTAGCTAGGCATCATGGCATGCAAGAGCATTTCTCTCCTCCTTTACCTACAATACAATATACTTGCCTGACTTATATGGAGCCACAACAGAGGAGATTTCATGCCTGAGACACTCCAAGTACAAGTACTGTTGCTGATGTGAATTAACATCCATATGAATTCTGGTTTAGATCCTGGGCACTTGTACATTTATGACCAAGGGCTGAAACAGGAGCCTACATCCTCCATCAGTGCTGTATGTCCTTTGCACTTTTTAGAGGTAAATTCCTTCCCTTGCCTGGAGAGTCTTGCTCTAGAAAACCATGTCTGCTCTGTCTGTTTTTTCTATTCCTGTGTTCCTGCTAAATTAGTGTTGTTATTGTTGTTTACAAGTATTATATGAAAATAGCTACAGTACTGGAGAGGCACAAAGTATATTCAGTCAATCAGTCAGTCGGTCATACAAGTATTTATATCTTCTCCTTCCTATGAGGGTCCAAGTGCAGATTACAATGATAAAAATAGAAAATTCCTATAAGTTGCACCTTCTTACTACAGGATTTTCATTAGGATTTTCCTCACCTTGTTTGACAAGAAGGCAACCTGACTTTCATGAATTAAAAAAAAACACCTCTTAAATGTTCTCTTGGGCTCAGAACAACCTCCACATTGACTATGGCTCTATGCTTCCAACCTGGAAATAGCAGATATTTACACTTCAGTTTCTATTGTCATTCTCCAAGGTGCTCCCACTGTTGGCTCCAAATGCCCAGTGCATTGTGGGTGCAGCTCACTCCAGAACAACACCAGGTGGGGAGCTTGATTGATTGATTGATTGATTGATTGATTGATTGATTGATTGATTGATTGATTGATTGATTGATTGATTGATTGATTGATTGTGAGTGAGTGAGTGAGTGAGTGAGTGAGTGAGTGAGTGAGTGAGTGAGTGAGTGAGTGATATCCCGCCCTTCACCAAAAGACCTCAGAGTGGGTCACAATAAGAAATAATAAAATATTAAAACTTATTTTAAGATGTAACCCTCCTACCCACCCACCACCCACCCACCCTAACAGGACAGCACTCTGAGGAAGCTATTAAACATCAAAAGCCTGATATGTTTTAACCAAGCACTGAAAACCATACAATGTAGGTGTCCAGTGAACTTCAAGACGGAAGCTGTGCATGGTCTGGGGGCCACCACAGAAAAGGTCCTCTTGCATGTCCCTATATCTTGCACCTCTGAAAGAGAAGGAACTACAAAAAGGCCCTCTCCTTGAGATCTCAGTATACAAACAGGTCTATAAGGGAAAAGACATTCCTTCAGATAACCAGGCCCCAAGCCATTTAGGGCTTTATAATTTAGTGTCAGCACCTAGAATTTGGCTCTGTAAAAAATAGGCAACCAGTGTGATGTGCATCCAGTCAGAGACTCCCATCAGTAGTCATGCTTGTTCCAGCTTCTGGGCCATTTTCAAATATTTCTTTTCCCCATCGCTTTCCCTTCAAATTAAAGAACTGCTGTAATATTGCAAAAACCTCCAGGAGGATGCATAATGATGAAACTGACTCTTCTAGCAGCATGCCCAGCTGCTGCCTATTTGCAACATTATTAGTTCACAAGAATACAAATGAAATAGGGGATTTCATCCAAAAATCACAAATCATTTCACTCCATTTCTTCAATGTAACCTCACACACACACACACACACACACACACACACACACACACATGTTCTTTGCATTCAGTCTTTCAATAAAGTTATTTAAAAAGTACAAGTTATCAAGGCAAAATCTCCACATGCGTACAGTGAGGGTGGGCTCATCACTTGCATGCTAACAGTGGTGTGATTATGTTGTATGTAGGGATGGGCACAAATATTCGTAATATTCATTATTCGTATGAATATGTCCAAATTCAGACATTCCGATACAAATAGAATGTTGTGACTTTCATACAAATACGAATGTTTCAGACATTCGTACAAATAGTTCAGACATTTGTTAAACTGAGGAGGTGGAAAAGTGGCTGAGGCAGCCACATCTGTGACGGATCCAGATTGCATTCGACATGGATCGAGAGCAGATTAAAACTGAATTCAGGTTGGATTAGACGCTTTCAGAGCATGTATGTTACGAGATACGTATCAGATATGTATTTGTTCGTATTGGATACATATGTGTTCATATTGGATATGCATTAGATATTCATACAAATTTGTATAAATACATTAGCATCAAATAGAATCCTACCACGTTGGAAGGGGATCTATTTGAACAAATATGGATTTTCTAACAATCGATCCATCTTGCCTGAGAGGAATGGAGAAGAGGCGGCAGGCTGGGCTCTGCCATCTTGCTCCCAGCAGGGCCTCTCCCTCCTCCAACTGCCATCACAAGGCTAGCAACCATCTTGCCTGAGAGGAGTGGAGAAGAGGCAGCAGGCTGGGCTGCTCTGCCATCTTACTCCCAGCAGTGCCCCTCCCTCCTCCAAATGCTCCCATCACTAGAAGACGGAGAGACTATGGCAGCGAATCTACCAGTTGAAAAATGTCTGGCCCTGAGGCTGAGCAGGGTAGGGCTGAGTAGATGCCGGCTGACCATCTCTACCATCATCCGGTTTGTCATCAATGAAGAGAAAATTCAAAGTAAAGAGAATAGGAAAATTCCAGCAATAAGAAACGGACAGAAGAATTGGAACTGAAGACCTCAAGTGCTTGCTTTTTGCTGTTCCCTGTTCCACGCCATTTTCCTTTTGTTTCTTGTCTCTTTAGATTGTAAGCCTGAGGGCAGGGACCTGTCTAAGATTAATATAATATTATACAGCACTGAGTACATGTACAGCGCTTTAGAAATAAACTATTATTATTATTATTAATAAAAAATATAATTATAATTATAATTATTAATAATAATAATAAAACCATTACAATTGTTGAGAAAGAGAAGGTGTGGATCATCGACGTTGCTATACCAGGTGACAGCAGAATTGAGGAAAAACAGTTGGAAAAGCTCACCAGATACGAAGACCTGAGAATTGAACTTCAGCGACTCTGGCGAAAACCAGTGAAAGTGGTCCCAGTCATCCTCGGCACACTAGGCGCAGTGCCAAAAGATCTCAGCGGGCACCTAAAAACCACTGGCATTGACAAAATATCCATCTGCCAGCTACAAAAAGCCACTTTACTGGGGTCTGCTCGCATAATTCGCCGATACATCACGCAGTCCTAGGTGCTTGGGAAGTGCCCGACTAGTGATATAATACGAAATCCAGCATAGTTACCTCGTTTGCTGTGTGTAACTGCTGCTTTTACATAATAATAATAATAATAATAATAATAATAATAATAATAATAATAATAATAATAATAATAATAATAATAATAATAATAATAATAATAATAATAATAATAATAATAATAATAATAATAATAATAATAATAAAATGTCAAAAAACCCATTTGTGCACATCCCTAGTTGCATGTTGTCTGCAAGCACATAGGTCACCGTACGGGAACCGTATCCTTGTTTGCCCATGCTCAAGGTGGCAGTGCTGCCCTCCTGCTGCTCATTCTGGGAACTTCTGCCATGCATTATAACCATCCACATCCTCATGGATAGTGTATATCATACGTTGTCCTCTACAGGTGAGCCTTGGGAGCAAACCCAAGTAGGAGCACAGTCAAGATTAAGGTTTGCTGAAATAACTTCTACATTTTCTGTCCTGGGCTGATGTTGTTGTAGTTGAAGAACAGCATTCCTTAGAAGAGCAGCAGATATGCTGGAAGAGCACCAAAGGTGCATTCTGTGGTTCAAAGCAGCAGCAAAGCTGGAGCATAAATGCTCAGGGGAATCCATAGAGCCGCTTATTCTTTCTTTCTATTTTTTAAAGCTAGTAATCCCAGGCTTTGTTGGAGTTACCAGCAGTTGGTCATTGTTGGTTGAAAACTAAAAATGTATACTTTTACATTCTTCACACTAGCGGAGGCTGCCAGCTGGCTGGACGGCTCTGCGTTGCAACCAAGGGGGCTCGCAGGATCTCAACATCTGCAAAATTACACTTTGATTTCTGGCACTGACGGGCCTCGGGAGATGAAAACTGAAGGAATCAACAGCCAGAACTCACATTTTGACATGTTAAGCAAGAGACTGCTCCTCAGTGTGTTTGCCATTTGGAGGAGAAGAGTAAGCAATATACTTGAAGAGGGGTGAGGGAAATCGAGTAGCCGGCAGACATCAATGATACAGTATTTCTGCTACCAGGGAGAGTGGCTATTGGAACTGGTGCAAAGGAACAAATTATGAGAGGGACGGGAATGGAAGGGAATTGGCAAGCTCCAACCCCTAATGCTTATTTTTCAGTTCCACCGTGTTCATTATGTTCATTGCAGAAGTTTAAAAACTGTAATTACTTAATGTTTGGGCTGATGGGGAAAGAAAGAAAAATACGGTGAATCCTGAGCTAGGGAAACCTGCTATTTCCCCCCACCACCACCCTCTTGGAGTTTTTACTCCAGCAACCTGGGATCCTTTTAAAAGTTTTGATAGCTGTGTAAACAAACTAGCTAAAATCATCTCAATCCACATTAAAATAGACAAGTATATGCAGAATTGAAAAACAGTAAAAGGGAGGCAGGTAATTTTTTCATGTAGCTCATTATTTGTCAAACCCTGAAAAAAAAAGAAAAAGAAAAAAGGAGGATTATGTATTTTTTGGGGGGGAAACCTTGTTTTTTGTTGCCCCCCCTTGTGTTAGATTCAGCAAAGAATTGCTTTGCCAGACAATTTGCTACTTAAAAAAGGTCTTTACAATAATGTTAGGATGCTTCTATAGCTAAGCATCATTTCCTACCTGTTGCAAAGCAAACTCAGGTGTGCTAAGGGTCACTTAGTATTGAACATGCAAATGTATGCCTTATATTTCCACTACAAGTGTTGAGAAATATACCTTTAGAAAGGAATATTGCTCCAGTACAAAGCTGTTACCTCTCCTTCACTGTGAAGTGATCAAATCTATAGCAATAATTATTGTTCCTTGTTTTACAAAGTTTGGATCTTTCTACACTTAGCCTGCATGATCGCTCATTGCAAGCCTGGACTCCAGGAAGGTAGGTCCCCTGCGCGTGCGCAGGGTCCCCAATGGCCAGGGTGGGGGTGGGGGGCAATCAGGTGGGGGGGCCTCCCCCTCCCTTTCCCTCTCCCCCTCCCCCCCCATCCCGGCATCAGAAGCTTTTATTCCTGGTTCCAACGTGGAACCAGGAGTAAAAGTTTTCCTTCTCCCTGCCAGATCGCAGGCTTGGAGGGGGGCACCCCCCTGCTCCAGGGGGGCACCCCTGGGCCTCTCAGGAGCAGGTGGGAGCCCCACGCCAGTCCCCCCCGGCGATCTGGCCGGGTAAGACTTTACCTGAAGTGCTTTCACGTGAACTGCTTGTCCAATTGGGAGCCGAGGCGCGCCCATGTGGGCGCGTTCTCGACATCCCCAGCTCATTCCGAGCCTGGACATCGACAATGTAAGATGGATATGGCTGGGCTAGGGGGGTGGGGGGTGAACAGGGGTGGGGGTGGGGGGATTCCTTGGCCGATCAGACCCACAGGGTCCGGTCTACCAGAGGTCCCACAGACCTTGCCCCATGGAGCCCAGCAAGGTAGGTCATTAGCGTGACCTTGGTCAGCTGTTCGGCCGATTTTCGGCCAATGCTGGGGGGGCGTGCCCGCGGCTGTCAGGGAGGGAAGCATGTGCGAATGCTTCCCTTCCTGGAATGGCCAGGGACGCTTTGTACGTGCGGGAATGGCTGCACAGCGCTCTGCATCTGGAACGCGCGGAAGACAGCCCGAACGGGCTGGGATGCAAACCCAGCCGCGGCAATGCGAATGCCGCGTTCCGGGCTGTCTTCCATGCGTTCCAAAACCGCGTGTGCGAAAAGGCCCCAGCACTATCTGCACTGTGACAGCTGTTACACATCAGCCCCCATACCAGTCCCAAAGCTCACACAAGCTTTGGAGCCAATCTTCAATGGCTACAATGGCTCTGATGGCTAGGGATGAAAGTTTCTAGCTTCAGAGCCCCTGGAGGGCTCATTTTTATGGTGCACTTTGGTGTGCCACTGAAATGGATTCCCCAGTAGTCTGGAAAATGCAGACATGTGCCTTCTACAGGCCTCCGTGAACTGGATATACCCACACTAGTACACTGGTAGTCCTCAATGTCAAGAACTACCAGTGATTCAGATTAGAAACATCCTGTTCTGGATTATTCTATGTCTGGTGCAGACATACTACTGGGACACATGGTATGTCTAATAGTCCATACCAGCATGTAGACAAAAGAGACCCTGAAGTTACCTACTTTATTCCAGAGCAGTAGAAAGTGTAGAAAGGCTCCTACTAGTTTCGGTCCCCACAGCACTCTTCTGATAGAAGATGGTTCATGACCAAATGGCACACTTTTCCCAGACAGGTGTACAGTATCATACTGTCATGTACTCCTGCAATGCTCTGTTTCTCCTGTGTCAGTTTGGGTATCCTTGGGAAACACTTTGCCAATACAATGTAGAACAATCAGACATATCTGTGGTTATAAAGTATTGCACACAGCCACAAAATGCTGTGGGGCATCCTCTGATGTCAAGCAGCAACAGGTCAGTGTCACGGGCCATAGAAGGAGCCTGTCACTATAGCAGCATGTCACTACCACTCCCTTGACATCTGATCATGGTCTTAAAGTAAGGCAACAGTGGTTAGTCATGTGAGGCAGCTTAAGAGTGTCATCGCATCCAGCACAAGCATGTTCTCTATAGAAAACTACATTGTTATTGTTTTAGCTATGTTTGATTTTAAATGTTGTTACCCGCCCTGAGACCCTTGGGTATAAGGCGGGATTGAAATATAAATAAATAAATAAATAATAAACAGCAAGTATTTTAAAAATTGGCTAGGTCAGTGGTCGGCAAACTCATTAGTCAAAAGAGCCAAATATCAACAGTACAATGATTGAAATTTCTTTTGAGAGCCAGTTTTTTAAAACTTAACCTATATAGGTAGGTACATTGTTATTAACTTAATTAGGGCAATCCTAACCTGGAAGAGCCACACTCAAGGGGCCAAAGAGCCGCATGTGGCTCCTGAGCTGTGGTTTGACTACTCCTGGGCTAGGTATCCATCTTTCTTATTTGACACCATTTTATAAGCACTGGAGGTTGTGTGATGATTACTAGCTCCATTGAAGATGTCAGTGATCTTTCATTGGGCTGCCGTCTAGAAGTGTTCCAATGCCAAGGGATTTCAAATGATGCAGACTGAGGGAGAGATATACAGCCAACAGCTTTAACAGATTTTTGATGGACTGAGGTGTCAGAGATGAAGGAGCCTGAAGTACTGGGTAAGGGACAAGAGTTTTCGAAGGAAGCAAACCCTGCACAGTCTTTGCGGCTGGGGTGTATCATTCTGACAGGCAGGTGTGTGAGGAACACCTTATGAAGCATTGTTTATAACTTCTCACTTACTGAATGAGGTCACATTCCTTACAATATCTCATATTTGTATGTTAATTATTTTCCTTGGAACCACTGTATCTAGGGCCTCATTCAGATAGGGCATAAAACCTGCATTATCCCAGAGCTATTCTGGAATTGCCATATATGTTCATGACAATGCCATTATAGATCCAGGATATGAGGGAGATATCCCACAATGGTGTTACTGTGGGAAAATCAACTCCCAAATCAGATTTTATGTAAAAAGTGAAAGGTTACCCAGGGGTGTCCAATATGCAGCCTGCAGGCCACATGTGGTCCCAGGATGGTTCCAACACAAAATTGTAAATTTACTTAAACATTATAAAATTATGCACAGACCTTTTTGTTTTGCTCATCAGTTTTTGTTAGTGTTTCTGTATTTAATGTATGGCCCCAAGACAACTCTTCTTCTTCCAGTGTGGCACAGAGATGCCAAAAGTTTGGACACCCCTGGACCTTCTTATCTTGGACACGTTTTTGCCCAATCCACCTTCATGGAATGCCCCCCATGTGCACACAGTGCCAAAACCTGGCAGATAATGGCAGCTGAATGTGTGTGATCCTGCTCTTTCACGTCATCAGGATATCTGGATCACATGAAAGCACCAGTCAAAATGAAAGTGCCCATCCTAGCCCTACGATGTTGTCCTGCCATCTGACAGGGATTGTGAGAGGAAATTATGTGATCCAAACAAGAGCCTGCATTTCCCTCTCACCATCTGGAGGCAGCCTAAAACATTCCAGTTGTTGAAACACACTGAGGAAATCTTTAGGTTATCTTCAGTATGTATCTATTTTAATGCTTGTGATGGTTGTAACAGAAAGTACTAAATTTAGGCTGTATTTAAACATTGCCAGAAGTTATCCCTGGAGCGGCCAAGAGTCGCTCCTCGTTTCCCTCCTCACTTAAATCTCCAGGCACCATTCTGAGGCATCTAACAGGATCCTGTGAAGGGGGTGAAGTATTTTAGCACTCTTTGGGCATTCTGTCAAGTTAAGCTGTTTGGTCGATCACTGAGAATTGACTGGGATGCACTCCAACCACATGGCATGGCCAGTGTCAAAAATGGCCATAAGATAGCCATAAATCAGAGCCATTGGTCATCTCAAGACTGGCCCATGCAGCACTCATTTGAATAGCTTCCCAGGAACCCTGAGGCACTTCTGGGTCAGCTCAGAAACCAAGCAGGTAGAACCAAGTCCACAAACTTGGCATAATCCTGTGTAGCAGAGATAACCAATACACAGATTGTAACAAATGAACTCAACTTGGTTATTTAAAATTTACTGAATTGTGTTCATGACTCTCACCTGTGCTACCATTATAATTCAGGAAAATCAGTGAAGGATTTAGTGATGGCAATGAAATTTTCTACATAACCTGATCCCAAGGGTATCGCTTTGGGGCTAAATTTGAGCTCTATATAAAAGTCAACAGATGGTCACAGCCAGGACTTGGTCTGTCAGCACACAACAAGCTGGTTGTTATTCCCCAACCATTTGCTCTGTGTTTCTACCTAACCTACAAGCAGTTATGAAACCAGCTAATGCCTCCCCGCCCCCCATGCCAATCCTAGTAGTTTATTGATTTTATATTAAGGGTTCTTCCGCACAGGCCCTTTAACACCCATTAAGCACACATTCCAATGTGCGCCTCCGCACACGGGTCGCTAATTAGGACACTTCTGGTGCAGGGTGTCCGCACAGCAAGCCTGTTTTTAATGCGGATTTTGGCGGCAAAACCGGTTTGCTGCCGGAGCGTCCACATTAGCGGGCCAAAAAAGCATACTTCCGGTGGGTGCGTCTGCACCTATCCGGACTTAATGTGTGCTTAATGGGTGTTTCTAGCACACCACATTTCAAGTGGTTTTGCGCTGTGAATCCACATCCATTTCAGATGTGGCCGCAAGTGTGCTAACCCATGGCCCTCCCCCAGCTCACCATGATTGGCTCCCCAGAGCCAATTATGGCGAGCCGGGGGGGCTCCTACCTTTCGCTCGCCCTCATTTACTCTTAACACTTTCACAGATCACCCACTTCACACCTGATAACAACGTTGCAATTCTGAGCAATTCTGGCTCTTTGAAAATTCTGACCTTTACAAAGGAAAGGAAGGGAAGCTGCAGCATTTCTGGGAGATGTGTGCTTTATGGCTGTGTGTGCAGGCAGCAATCCCCACCCCTTTTGCCACGAAGTGTCCCCAAGGTAAAAGTTGCGAGGAAAACCCAGAACTTCCAGAAAGAGCACTGAAACTCTTCTTTAAAGGACACTTTTTTGTCACGGGTTTTCCTGCTGTTGTAGCTGTGGAAGCTCATTAAAAACCCTGGCATGGGGGCGCTCAGAGGCAAAAGAAGATTTTTACCAAACTTTAAATTGCTTGGGGACAGGGCCTTAAAGGGTCTTTTTGTGCTTAACTTTAATATCCCATTGGAGTTAAGTTCAGAGAAGACATCCAGTGTTTTGCACCATGAACATTAGCAGTGTCTGCAACTTACCTATGGGCCACTGCAGTGCAGATAGTCCATCCCAGACAGTCCTCATTGCCATCACAATGGCCGCAGTAATTTCCATCACATTATTATTAATGTATTATTATGGAGATTGCAATGTGACGTGCATTTGTGTAGTGGCAGCCACACTGCCCCCATGCAGCATTTCCACCAGGAAATGATGTGAACGCTGCATCCAGGAGCCTACCAGGAGCATATATAAGAACATAAAAAGAGCCCTGCTGGATCAGGCAGCCCATTAGTCCGGAATCTTGTCCCACACAGTGGCCTGCCAATTGCTTATGGGCATCTTGTGCAGAAGACAAGGGCAAAACCTTCACATGCTTTTGAATCCCAGCAAATGGTCCTAAGGGGCCATTTTCTCACATCTTCTGGGCCACTCTGGGACAGAGGCAGCATCACACCAAGAGTATAGATCATCCCAGAGGGTGCAAGGCCGTCCTGATCCTGTAAGTGCAAAAGAGCTTTAAGATCACATTTGCTCACCAGGAGAGCAAATCAATGGGTCTGCAAAATCTTCATCTTGAATGAAGAAGAGGCATGAATCTACACAGGTGCATGTATGCCCATGCAACAGACAGACAGACAGACACACCACAGGCACACACAAGGTATTCCTGGCATCTGTTATGAACAAATATACATCTGTGCTGAAGTCACAAGGCTTTTGCCAACTGTTCCCTCCAATTCATTCCTTCCTAAAAGAATCATAACGTTTCCCCAGCAGTTTAAAATTTATTTGGCTTCTTTACAGGAAACCAGGAATTTCTGTTTCGCAGCTGAGGCAAAGGCCAATGATGTTCATATTATTAATTTATTTTTAGACACAAAGATAACCAAAAAATAAAGAGAGGGCCCTTGAGAAGTAATAAATTAAATTATGGATTTCTGGTCAACTGAAACAAAAATTTGGCTGCAATTCCATGCCTACTGGTATTTACCTATGCCAGTGGTAAAAGCTCCTGAATGCATGGGAATGTGTGTTCCATTTAGGGTCTTTCTGTACTGCCCCTTAGATCAAGAAGGGGCTTATGGGCCTCCAGCGTGTTAGTGTAGAATACAGTCCCCACTATCCACAGAGAGCTTCAGGGCTCAAGGAGACAGTGGGCCTTTTTGTACTTCACCTTCTCTGGGAAAATGTCCCAGGGAAATGAAGTTTTGGAATGGTTTGGGTATCTGCACTTTGGGATGCCCAGATCATTTGAAACCTAGCCAGCGCTTAACTAGGTGCCCCTATTAAGACAGTGATCATGGTGCCACAGCAATGGTGTCAACGCACATGTGCAGCACTGCTGCAGCAGCAACGGAGCAATTCAACGGAGCAATTGCAACCTGCCTTCCTGTTCCTCAGCTTCCACTAGCCAAGAGAAGCACACAGACAAGTGACTTTGGATTTCTGCCTTTCAACCTGTTCCACCTTACAGGGCTGTTGTGAGGGGGGACGGGGAAATCTGTGGTGTCATTAAAAATGCTACCTCTTGTTTGGGTTTAACTTCAAGTTTGTCTCTCTGTACTTCACAACTAGTGCCTCCAATTTTTTATCGTGTTGTTCTCAAGGAGTTCCATACTGTGCTGCCTCCACTGGGGCCATAGAGTAGGGGTTCAATTATGTTTTGCGCTAGAGCACCAGATCAGGACTTTGCCAGCAGGGGGTGAGGGAAAGGGGCCGAATGAAGAGGCTAGAAGGGAGATCGTGCAGGATTTTGGACAACCCGACAACTTTCACAGCACTCACTGATATCTCGTAATATCAGACATCATTCTCTTGATACATCTCACCCCTGCCAAGATACATGTATCTCTTGTCCTGGAGGAAGAGAAGGGATGAGAGAAGGGAAGGAGGGAGGGAAGGGAGGCTGGAGTGGACAATTGTGCTGGAGAAAGTAGGCAGGCTTTTGATCTCTTGTTACAATCTGCAGCTTCTCTCTTCGCCTCTCTCCTCCCTTTATGGCAGCCATAGGCGGAGACCCAGGCACAGAAAATCACACCCCAAAAGCATGGTTCCACCCCGAAAACCTGCTTGCGTTTCCATTGCCAAATAGTGAGGATTATTTCAAGATCCAGCAGTGAGACCTCTTTCAATCCGAATAGGAATTCTCCACATTTTGGGACCTTTAGTCTGGGATGGTTAGAGCTCAAGCCATATTCAAAAAGGAGTAAATCCTGTGTCAGAATTCACTCTAAGAGTCACTTTTGATGCAGAACAAATATAGTTGGACCTCCATGTCTGCTGTTGTGGTAACTGCAGTTTCACTTTTCAGCGGTGACCAAACCAGGCTTCCCCATTTCCCATACCAGTACTGTTAGGCCTACCTGAGGCTTCCCAGAGGCCTGGGACAGTGAGGAAATCACAAAAAAATCACATGAGATTTCCTATTATTCCCTTGAAATGTCATGGGATTTCATAAGAATTATGGGAAATTGATTGCATTTTCCCTGTGTTTTTCCGTAACTGCAGTAAGACATGGAACATATCCCCATGGATTTGGAGGTCCAGCTGTACACTACCATATCATCAACAATGACTTGTAGTTTCTCTTTGTGGACTTTTTTCTGAGAAAAAAATCCAGAGTTGAGGATATTCCAAAAGGTTCACTAGTAAAAGTCCAGCACCTAAATAATGCATTTGTGTTGTTTATTGGCTACTTTCCTCATCTAGTTTCAATTGCCAATAACCAGGCCGCACATCTACTGAAGCACCCGGCTTCTTACATTCTCTATTGTTAGCAGCCTGCAGTGTTCTAAACAAATATGTAACTGTTCTGAATTCACCCTGTCTGTGGTCTATGCTTCAACACTTTTTCAGTTTTCCCCTCAAGAGCCATAGGAACTTTCCTTGATGAATATATAACTGGTTTTGTATCAAGTTTCAGCTGAATTTGGCAGTATCCTAGTGCACATCCTAAGCTAGTAAATATATCCACAAAATATTCCTTCACTTTTTCCTTTGTCAGTTCATTATAATCAGGATTCACAAGTGTTAAAATCTTCTTCAAATGTAATTCTGCAATGCATTATATCCTAGAACTGCTTTTGCACGTATTTGCATTACATAAAACTCCAAGTCGTACTATACATATAAAAGTGCCCTTTGTATTCTGTTAGGACTTGTGTGTAAGTTGTCTCTAAAGAGGTAACTAGACACAAGGGATACCTTGCATCAAATTACATTCAGCTTCACACAAAAATCTGAGATATTGTGTCAAATGTTTAGTACAGTATTCCCCTACCATTTCACTTTTTCTTCAGAGTGCTTCTCCCAGCATTCAACTCACAATTATTCTCTCCATTAAAAAAAAAAAAGGTTTGCCAATATTTGGGGGAAGAACTTGCATGTTTGTGAAAATGATTAGAAGGTATCATCTTTTTTCTTCTTGTTGTTGTACAGCAGCAATTGATAACAGTGAGGGATTCCAGCCATAACCTTAAATTGCACTTCTGCTTTATAAAAATATTTGCCAATGCTCAGTTGCACTCCTGTGCATTATTATCAGTTTGGGAAAATACTAGTTGGAATGTATGTTTTTTGCACAGGAGAACTGAAAAAGTGGAAAAGAGGCCAGGAACGATAGGAATGTATTTATTTGGAAAGGGGGGGGAGGTTTGTAGAAGAATAAATAATTTTGCACACAAGAGAACAGAAAAGGGGAGTGACCTTAGAGTGGCTAACAGGAAGTTAAAATATGTACCGTATATACTTGAACAAAAGATCTTCATCAAATGAATGAGTTTTCACAAGAGTGGATAATAGGAAAAGAGGTAGATGGATGTAGATCAAGTCACAGGAAGTTAAGAAAGCACATACTGGGGAAGGAGTGTAGTTTTCTTTTATATTTAGAAAATTTTGAAATGTTCATATGACTAGTCAATCTTTCTTACTTTATATTTAGAAAACTATATTTTAGCAGTTTGTTGAAGAACAGGCTTGATGCATACAATTTCTTGTTTTGTTTCAACATAACTTTACTTAACTATAGTTGTGAGTCTTATAACTTTTATACATTAGGGATGTGCACAAATATTCATAACATTCAAAATTTGGCCGAATTCAGTCGAATTTAGACATTTGAACTCAAATCAAATGTTACAATATTCGTATGCTAACATTCAAATAAATACAAATGTTTCTTGACATTTATACAAATAATTCAGACGTTCGTTAAGCTGGGGAAACGTATCGTATGCAGATACATATCTATTTGTATCAGATACATATCTGTTTGTAGCAGAAATGTATCAAATGTTCATAGGGATATATACAAATAGATTCGTATTGAATAGAATTTTAACACACTTCAATGCGATCTATTCGTACAAATATGGATTTTTTTTTTAGGTCTTCTTTTTAATCCATTTTTCAGCCACGAGACCTGTTTTAGAAACAGATCTCACACACAGACGCTTGGAAAGGTCACTAAAAAGGTCTCCAGTGCGGAAGGTAAGTACACAAGGGTCTTAAATGGGGGGTTAAAATGGTTTCTGCAGCCACTTCAGAAACACTCTTAATTTCATTAGTTCCCTCCACTGGGCGCAATTTTCTCCAGAAGTACTTGCTTTCTGCCAGAAGCCATCTTTTCCTCTGTTTTCTGATCACTACAGCTCATCTATACACGTTTATCTTCTCTGATTATGATATTCTGCTCTGAAAATGAGACAGCCAACGCTTAAAAACAGCAAACCTTTTATTAACACACAGCCCCAGTACAGTAAATTCTTTTCATTCTTTGTTCCAGTCCCTTACTGCCCCTCTGGTTGCTCCAGATCACAGAACTCCTGCCAGTTCTACACAGTGCATCCTCTTATAATGTGAAGTCCCAAAATGTAGATTCACTGTACTGTGATTTAGAAATTGCAGCAATAGATCTTTTAATGTATTTGCACGATTCACTAAAGCATCGGCCAGAGGTGAAGTCTGCAGCATGCAAGGACCTTCTTCCTGGTGGCAGTGGAAGAGGTGCTTGGTATAGCTTTGAACAAAAATAGCTTCTGAATGTACATTTTTGGGTTTTTTAAAATCATTTTGACTGAAATTCTGATGAATTTAGTTAGGAGTTTGAGTGAGAGTTGAGTGATATCTAGTGTTTTTGTGCGCTTTTGACTATGGAATGAGTAGTGATGCTTGGTCACTGAGAGACTGAATTCCTGAGTGAAGGCAAAGTGCTTTTTGGTGTGTTTCACAGAATATTTTGGGCATGGATGTATGAGTGTACTAGTGGTGTGCCTTTTTCTTCATATCTGTTTTGCTGCATGCCAAACATCTGTGTGCACTTCCTGTAGGACCAGAGGCCAATTCACACTACAGCCACTAGACAATAATTAGTGCACCTCTGGGGAAGAGCATAGGCACATCAACTAGGCTGCTACAGCCTACAAACATGCCCTCCCTTGCCAGAAGTGCACTAATCACTGATTAGGTGTGGAGCACAAAATCATGTCCTACACATTAACCAATGTTAGCTAACCACTTACCTCACGCATCCAGTGCTCCGGGGTCATTTGAGGTCCTGCACAAGTGCGATGGAACCTCGGACAACCGTATACGTGAATGCACACGCACAGAGTGTCAGCTTCATCAAGGCAGGGAGGCCACTACATTGCTGCTGAATGTGTTGTGTAAATCCTATAATCAGGAGCAAACAGAGAGAGCAGTCAGCGGAAGCCAACCAATCTCCACCAATAGACAGAGACTGATCACACAGAGTGATCATCTTGGCAATGGTCCGGATGATGAGATGCCTATCTGAGCATTCTTTCCACATGCCTAAAGATGGACAAAATATCTAAAAAATGCCCTGCCCTCTCCTTTCCCAGCAGAAGTGGTGTTCTCAATGTTCTTTTAGTTGTTCTTACCTAGTGTCTTCGTCCGCGCTGGTCACACCTCGGTCCTCATGATACCTGGACCTGTTCTCTGTGGGGGCTCAAAAACACCTGGTATCATTGGTGCTCAGGCAACAAGGGCCAATGCACCAATAATATAATACAAAGTCCAACACTCTGACCACAAGACCAAACTGAGAGTGACTGAAACTGACAACTGAGCATGGTCTTAGCTTTTTTCCATAAAGAGAAGTTGCTTGCTTAACTGAAATGTACTAAAACAGAGTAATTAAGCCATTATCAAGCTTCACAGATAGAGATGATATCACTGAGGTATCAGGTGTGTGGCAGACTTTATTTGTTCGTTGGTTTATTTGAATTTTTATACCGTCCCATACCCAAAGGGTGGGTTACAACAGAAAACCAACTGACATATTCAATAAATTTTTTTAAAAAAGAAGAGGGACCAGTTTGTTCTCTGTGTAAATCAATGCTACTGCATATGGATATATTCCTCCTACATTGTAAGCAAACAAAAATATTAAATATAATTATGCTTTTCTTTCATTTCATGACACCTTAAATCAATAGCATGATGCTGCAGGAGCGTCTTGCATAGTGCTCAAACAAATCCTATTATCTGAATGCCTATTCCCCCCCCCCAAACACACACACACACACAAATTTAACATTTGGAGAAAAGGTTGGCTAAATTACATGATTATGATTGTGTTCCACCCCTCTTTCGGCAGGAAGGTCTTTTGCTTTAGGCTTCAGCTACAGAGCTCAGCTTATCTCCCCCACACACCACTTGTGTGACTGTGATAAGGCACAGGTCATCATGAGGCCAGGGCTGGCAGATGAGTGACTCCCCACACATAGTTGTTATATATATGGGACTCTTAAAACCGGCCGTGTGCACTAAGTGGCCGTCTGTTTTCACTTCTGTGTAATTTAAGGTGAATCAAAAGGAACCAGCTTGAAGCTGTAAATATTTCACCTTAGAGTCCTGACTGAGGACTTCCAGAGTTTGTAGGTTTCAAGGAGTGGGGCCAAACTGCAAGCAAGTGATACAGCAAGACATAAAGCTGTCATGCCTGTGATGTTAAAGCCTTTGTGTCATTTATCCAGTAAAGTTTCCCTGTTAATATTTTAGCCGAAACCAGAACTGACTTTTTAACACCAAAATAATACAGCAAAGGTTGCTGGCCCCCTCTTGACTCGGGACTCCCCTTTACACAGAGTCTCAGATAACACAGAATCCAACGCAAGAACAGGGTGAAGGCATGCTCTAAGGTGAATTTTAACTGGAAATCACACAAACTGCTGAGTCTACTTTAGAAGGGAAGTAAAGCAGTAGGAAGGCAAATACATATCAGGTTAAGTGAGAGCCTTGAGAACATTATGTAATCACATAGTCTCCAGTTATGGCACATTTGAAGGAGGAAGTAATTTAGCAGTAGTGACTCATTTTAAAGTAAAGCACTGCGTAAATACAGCAGCAAACCACTGCAAGAGCAACTTACTGTATGCAGCACAAGAGGCCTATTCTCACTTGGGCCTCTGGATGGAAATAGGACAACCCTGGGACACAGCATTCACTCTGTGGGCCAGGTGGTTCTGTCCGGAACCGTCCCAGGGCTGCCCTACTTCTGTCCAGGGTGTGGAGCAGGAAATCATGCTCCACACCTGGCCCAAGCTGTTCCCAGCCATCCCAGAGCTGTGCGGCAGGAAGAACATTTGCACTTTCCCTCCCAGACACCTCTGGAGCCCCGCCCCAGGTTACTACCATTGGCCCGCCATTGGCCCGCCAGCTGGCAGCCCATTTTGGAGGTGGGGCAAGACCAGGCCAGGGTTTCCCAGTATGTTAATGCTGTGTTTGGGACTGCATTAGGAGTGCCATAGGTCCTCCTAGGACAGCTAACAACATATGCTCAGAGACACTCCCAGATGGAAGCAGTTCTGCAGTGTACCTATGGTCCATGCTAGGATGTCCCTAGCCATCCCCATCTTCCAAGTGTGAAGAGGCCCATTGTAACAAGTTAAGAAACAGTGTAGCTACAAGCCATATCACCACTTCCACTTCACTACATACCACGAAGTATTGATGTGCACAAATATTGTGAATATTTGTGCACATCAATACCTCGTGGTATATAGTGAAGTGGAAGTGGTGATATGGCTTGTAGCTTCACTATTCGTATGAATTCATACATTCATACACGAATCAAATGTTACGACATTCATACATTAACATTTGTAAGAATACGAATGTGTCAGAACATTCATACGAATAGTTCAAACATTCATTAAACTGAGGATACGTATCAGATACCTATCAATATGTATGCATTCGTATAGGATACAGATCAGATACATATCTGATATGTATGGATTGGCATAGGGTACATATCCATGATATTTATCCAGGATACCTATCGACTTTATGTATCCAGGATGCATATCCGATACGTATGCATTCTTATTGGATATTTGTATGTATTCGTACAAATACATTTGTATCAAATAGAATCCTACCACATTCAAAGGGGATCTATTCAAACAAATACAATTTTCTAACATTCAATTTGCTATGAATTGAATGCCAAAAAAAAAACACCCACTGGTGCACATTCCTACCACAAGAAAAGATAACAGTAAACTACTTTACAGATATTACTCATACATACCAAATTCTGAAATATTTGAAAACTGCTATACAAATTTTCAACTATTGTTATCTGTATTGCAATAGGAGTGTCAAAATATTAGAACAATTACCATTAAAATATAACAAAAGCCATCTCTCTTTTGTTTCACAGATTTCAGCAAGGGAAGTTTTTTAATGGTGTAGGTCAACTGACATTTGAGCATAAATTTCCAGGAGGTGGTGGCATGTCCTTTCTTAGAGATCCTGGAACAGAGGCTGGATGGATTTACTGAGGAAGTTGCAGACTCTTTCAATTATCTAATTCCACGTGTGTGTTCTTTACAAATTATTTAGATTAATGCTTAAGACACCACTAAGGCTCTTTCTGAATTCAAATCTCCATGCTCCAAACCAGTCTGGATCAGCCAGGCCCACTGCTTCAGACCAGAGAAAGGCATGGTCTGGAACAGCCCCATCTACCTGACAGTGCTGATCCAGTTCAGTCTCCACACCAACCCCAAAGGTGGCATGAGTTCAGGCCCAGGCTCTGAAGACCAAGAACGTGAGCTTTATTCAGACAGCACTCACATGATGAGTGTTATTTTGATAATATGGAATAAAACATGAATAATCCAGAACAAAATGTGCCTGCATGTGGTTTATTCCAGATTATCCAAATAAAGTGGATTAAGCGCTGTCTGGATGAAGTTTAAAGATTCCAGCCTAAAGATGTTCACAAATATTATTTTACATTCAAATTCACATCAAATAAAATATCCAAACATTCAATTCTATTCAAATGTTTAGAATCCAAATGCAACAAAATCTGATTCAAATGCATTCAAATCTATTCGTTTGAATGTTAGATTCAAATCTGAAGATACAAATGGTGACAACATTCGTATATGTTATACATATCTGTACACATTTTGTACGCATCCCATTTTTGTCCCATGCTATCAGTGGAAATGCGTACAGATATGCATGAGATTCGTACAGATTCGTATGTAATACATACGTACCTGTACATTCGATTGTCTCAAATCATTCGAGCAAATATTTCAGAACATTCAAAGTTCGTTCAGATGTTTACATTTGAATGTGAAGAAATTCTATTCAAATTTGAATGTCCACATTCGATTGAATTCAGTCAAATTTTGAATGTTGGGAACATTCGTGCACATCCCTATTCTAGCCTCAGATCCACCACAGGACTCATTTCAGCAGGGTGCTTTGATCCAAAGTCAAAATAAGTCCCCTGGTAGTCCTGAACACAGAAGGCATGCCTTCTTTATGCCTCCGTATACCGGATCAGTGCCCACTGGTCCACCAGTAGATATTGATATGGAGGCCTACTGGTGATCAGGAATCAAGGATTCCCTGATCAGGAATATGCTCTGTTTGGCCAGGATGGAACATAGTAGTGGGGAGCAGGGCCTCGCACACCTGCACTATGTGGGCGCCTAATCAGGATTACAGATAAGTGCAGACCTTTATAAATTTTATAAATTGCAAGGGAAGGAAAATAGCTATGTTCCAAAGAGCCCATTTGATTCCTAGGTCTGTGATGCCTCTCAGTGCTACTGGTCATGCAGTATGAAAGGCAACCTATTCATCGAGATGAGAATAAAATCAGAGACACCGTGGCTAGCAAGAAAGCAGAACTAGAAACGTAAAGCTGCACAGCTGTTCAGCAGCAAATCAATACACCATTCGTATTTGTACAAATACAGTATATGCAACTCTCCCAACACAAACGCTATTGAGAAAGAAAGAGCCACAAAGTTTGTTGTTCTTCATTAAAAGATTGGTGTGTTAAGTCTTTGGCTTTGGTGTAAACAGAGCCCTTTAACTCCACTCCAGTACTCCAGGAAAGACAAGGCAGTGTGTCACTGAGACGGCCTAAAGAAAAACAGTTTCAGTACAAGTCTATTTTATCTGATTATTTGGTTAAAGGATTAGAAACTGAACCGTTTACTTTTCCAGAGTTTCAGAAACGTCGCAGCTGCAAGGCAAGAAAGCTTCCTCACAATGCCCTTCAGACGACCTCAGCACTGACCTCCAAAGACCACCCTTATTAAAGGCAAGAGGTAATTCAGCCTACTTTCTCACTTTGTATGGGCCTCCCCTAAGATAAAGCTATTGACATTTTATGAGGGGATCGCATGTCGGGGAAGCACAGATTAGTGGCCTCCCCATATATTTCGACACAAAAATAGAAAGCCTGGATTTCATCCTGTGCCACCCAAGACCTTTGTTCTACACAGTTTAATCAAGAAGAAGTGCAACATCTCACCTTCACTTTCGCCCTTCCATCATATTCATCAAAACTGGAAGAAGACAATCCAAGACTAGAGTAAAAACCTTGGCACCTCACATTTCACACTCCTATCATGTTTATCCATCGAGATCATATGGTGTGCTTCTCACTACCTGATTGCATCTGAGATGGTCAGCTATAATCTCTGTCCTCAAGTGAAGGAAGTACATCATCATCAACAATAATAGGAAAGAAGTAGACATACATTTTGCAGATGTTGATACTGGAACATGCAAAAATATTATAATTTTCATATATTACATCTCAGTATAGAAGGAAAGCCCCTCACCAGGGGCCTTTCTGCATTTAGCCCCAAAATCTGTGTGCAATATGCTCCCAGATGGAGCATCTGCACTCGAAGGGGCCATTTCCAGCTCTGAGCACGATTTTGTGTTCCACATGCAGAGACAGCCTTTGTTATCTCTGGTAAAGCCCATTTGCACCTCTGTGGTGCTGGGTGCTGGGTGGGTCATCTAAGACGTCACACAAGTGTGCTGGCACCTCAGATGACCCCAAACCTGAGTGCATGTGTGCGGTGCATCACCATTGTCCTGGTGATGGCACTTGTGCACACACAGTCACATAAACCTCCAGGCCAAAGATGGTGGCACCCAGGCACCGATCTGCACCTCTGGAAGGTCTGCAGATGTGTGAGGGGAGGGATGGCATGCAGTAGCATTCCTGTCCCTTGGATGGTACAGGAAGTGCAGGAAGGCCCCTGGATACCTGTGCCCCTGATCAGCCCTAAAGAGCTCAGTGTTGATGAGTAGTTTCAAAAGTAACATCTTCACCTATGGTGGAGGGTGCCCCCAGGAACCAGAAGAACACACCATCATGAAGGGAGCTGGAGGGCCTACAAATGCTCTCTGCAGCATCCTTACTCAACTTAGGGGGAAATAGCTCTGTGGGCATTCACTGACCTCAATTGTTCTAAGCTGTGGGGACAAGTGTGACCTATGTTCCTGTTTTGCACAGGTACTGTACCTGCAAAGGCCCACTTCTGGGACCTTTGCTAGCACACAGAAGGCCCTTCAGTTTCAGAGTGGCCCTTTCAGTTTCAGTTCCAGGGTGGGTCATCAAAAAAATAAGAATATATAAAAATATTCTCAAAACATTCTTAAAATATAATCCTCCCTGCCTTCCTCATAACCTTCCCCAGCAGGGCTACACCCAGAGAGAGCTATACATCAAAATCCTGGCTGAACAGGTATGTTTTAAACAGGCACAGAAAACCATACAGAGTAGGCATTTGGCAAACCTCCAGAGGAAGGTTATTCCAGAAGCTGGTGGCCACCACAGAAAAGGCCTCTTGTGTGTCCCTACCCCTTGCACCTCTGAGAAAGAAGGAACTACAAGGAAGTTCTCTAATGAGGCATGAGGAGCAAGGTGAAAGAGCACCTAGGCAAGCCCTATGTTGCTGAGGTAGAAGAAGAGCTGGCTTTTATATCCCATTTTTCTGATCTTTAAGAGGACTCAAAATGGCTGATGAAACTTCTGTTCTTCTCCACACTGCAGACATCCTGTGAGGTAGGTGGGGCTGTGAGAGCTCAGAAAGAGAACCATGACTAGTTCAAAACCAAACTGGTACAGATGCAGCCTTGTTCTTCCACTTCTCGGGCAACTTTAAACTGTATTATCTGTAAATGAAAGCTGAGAACCACATTACCATAATCTGCTTTCACAATTGAGAGGATATACATATGGACAAAAATGAAATTTCCATTGCTTTGGGATAATGTGACTACCTAAAGAAAGGTCTCCGTGTATGGGTGTGTAATGCCAGTTGCACTCCAGAACTAAAAAAAAAAATCCCTTCAGATTTACTGTAAGCTCCTGCTCTCTTTGGAAAATCTTTTAAAGGAGCTGACTAATTTTTAAGATCTTAAAAAGCCCTACCGAGTTACTTTAAACAGCAATGAAAGGCTGATGCAAGCTGTTAAATTTTATGTTGTGTGTAATGTTGTAATTGATGTCAAGCCTTTTGCGTATTCTTAACACTGACATTGGGCAGCTTCTAAAATTCAAGGAAGCTAGGTTAGGCCACAACCGTGTGAACTGGGAGGCCGTTTTTAACGCCTCCTTTTCTGTTGTTGTTGTTGTTTTTACCGAGATATGAAGTGAAAACACAGGAGGCGTCAGATCATGCCAAATATAGCCCATTTCCTTCCCATCCGTTTATTTTCGTGGCTTAGGTATTTTGCTTCACACCACTTCTCCTGTAAATGCATATAAAACTTTATTACCCTTGTAAAAGGCATGCTGTGTGAATTCTGATGCTCCTGTGTGTGTTGGGAGAACGTAATTGTTCCCTTTGCACAAAACCACACTCACCTACGCCTTAAGAGAAAGCCACATGTTAGAATGTATAGTAACTGGCCGGGCCAGAATAGAACGTATTAACCAGACCTCCCAGTTCCTTTGACTGGTTGATCAACTGATTGATAGAGCACCATCTATATATACCATTTCAAGAGTAAAAACATGAAATCACATATAGAATACTGCAAAGGCATGTGTGCAGTCCCTGTTCAAGCAATTTTAAAGGAAAGATGTTTGTGCTGATTTTTCTGGGTATTTGATGTGCCGTGGTTCTCCCATATTGAGTTTCCTTCCTATTACATCTGCAGTTACATCAGAAAGAACAACCCTAAGACTTGGCTGACTTACTGAGGAGCAAGTACAAAAAAGGCCTTTGTTGAGGCCAATATGCATAAGTAGGCATACAGTAGGAAGGCTTTAATGAGGAACATGACGTTTTTAAAGTATAGCACAGAAGTAGGGAAGAAACCATATTTTGCCTGATCAAAACACCTGGAGTCCAGATTCTTACCCCAATAAATTCCTGTTTGTTTGTTTCTTACAGATCCTCACTCCAACTACCCAATTTATCTGTTCTATATCCCTTTTTCCTTAAATACCCTTTATTTGAATTCATAATTAAAGTTCACAGAGCCCTGGCCCTTATAATCATGATACAAGTAATGGGGTCATTTTCATGTTTTTGCATATAATATGTAAGTAGGCCATTTTATGTACTCTTTTGTGTATCCTCTTAAAGTCTCAGCCCCTGTTTGTTCTTAACGTAATGGAATGATCATTACACTGCATTTAAGCTCAGGGCTGTGTTTTCGCCACAAGTGCTGAGGTATCCTCCAGTTGCACCCCAGTACTTGTGGTATGGAAGGTTCATCCCAGACCATCCAAATCACCATCTGCAACAACTTCTACCACGTGTCTGGCCAGTGCCATGACAATCGCAATGCAGTGTGTATTTGTGCAGCCACAAATGCTTGGAGGGGTTTTTTTGGGGGGGGGTGATTTTCTGTGGAACAGCACTGAAAAAACAGCTCCCCTGTGATTCCAGATCACAGAACTGCATACCTCCTGTGATCCAGAACAAAAGCCTCAGTACTTTTGTGGACCCTACTGAACAGGCCCACAAGAGATCCAGATTAAGGGACTCTTAATCCAGATCTAGTTTCATCTTGTGTAGACGGAACTGGATTAATGGCACGGGGGAGGGCCCTTGATTCACATCAGCATGCAGATAGGAGGTCTGTGATCCAGATAAAGAGGCTCCCTAATCCAGATCTACAATGACTGCAGAAAGGACTTTAGTCCATAGCTTTAAACTAGCCTTCTTCACCTAGCGCAATTTGGTTGTGTTTTACAATAATTTGAGAATGTAGCTCAAACATCTACTGAGCACAATGTTGGGGAAAGCAAGGTAGATGCACAAGGAGAACTCTTCCACAAAAATTCTGTCCAGCAAATTCCCCAGGATCTTTGGGAGATCCAGAAACAGTTAAAGGAGCTTCAAAGCAATGTCCTTTTCACATATACTTCCATGGAACTCTATGCCACAGAAATTAAGTTCAGGATTGGTAGCCATTGTTTGCATTATGAGGGCCAGACTGTCTCAAACTTAACCCTGACTTACCTGGGTCCTATCGAAGTGCAGACAATTCCATTCAAGAATGTCCATATTGCCATAGCAACAACCACATGCTCCAAGGCCATTGCTATGGCAATCAGCAATGTGAGGCTGCACAGCTACAGGTGTGCTGCACTGCCTCAGGTAGCGTTCACATATGGATGTATTGTGAATGCTGCCTCTCTGGGAGTTTACCAAGTAGTGTTTTAAATGATCCCAGTAAAACTATCAACAATCAGAGAGGCTCTAGGATAGAGGGGGAGGAAGTATGCTCCTTCTCAAAGCATGCTGGACTATCCCAAACATCTAAGCGTGAGGAGGCCCTAGATTTGTCAGTAGATGCATATACTTGAGTTTTCTATGAGCTGCTTGCTCATTGAGGCAGCTTCCAGATTAGCGGATTAAATCTGCAGAAATTTAAAAATGCACAGTTTACCTGCTGCTACGTGATGACTCCTTGTCCCACTACTAACAGAGGTCTGCAGCTTCCTCTTCGGCAGTGGCAAGACTTCCATGGAGCATGCAGTGAGGCTCGTGTCACATGGGAAGGGGCAGCCATTGAGAGCTGAGCTGTCTGGACTGGCAGGAACATGCGAATTTACCTTATACTGCCGCGTGAGTGTTCATTCAGGAGTAAGGTAAATTCAAAGTAGCAGCGGCATAATGTGTCGCCACTATGCAGGATCAGGTGTCAGGTGTGACGCCTGCACCTCAGCTACTCATTCTGATGTGCAGCTTTCTTAAGCCTGGACACACACTGAGCCTTGCACAAATTTTATTATTTATGTGTGGTTTTATTACTGTGGCACTACGAAAAAGTATGACTGGAATGAACTTTGCCTTGTGCATGTCTTCCTCATACAAATTAGCAATTCTAAACATTTACAGAATTATTAGCAACATCACTGCAGTGAGGATATTATAACTGTTTATGTAAATGTTTCCAAGGCCTTCCTGGGTTAGTGAGTATATAAAAAACACTTTCCTGTGCATGTTTATTTGGAAGCAAGAACTGTGGAATAAAGCCTAATGCTCAGACAAGTATATGAACATAGAATGAGACTATAGGTGAGGCCAGGAAACTTTCATCGCTTTCAGGCAAGAACATTATAGGCTTTGATAGGTCTGAGATTTGTTCTAATTGAAAGTTGTGGGGGGGGAAGGCTGGTAACTCCAGTCCTTTTACAGTGTTTTGGATGGTCGTTTTGCTTATGTTATGCACTTGCTTAAAACTACATTTTGCTGAGAATCAAAATGAAATGTAGTGCAAAATGAGATTATTGCATTGGACTTCCTATGAATTAACTAGTGTCCAAACAGATATTTATTTCTCTTTTTGTTTTATAACCTTTTCAGTGAAAAAAAATTGTATTTCTTGTTTTCAAACCTGCTCAAAACTAAATGAATATTCAATTAACTGGTTCACCACTGAAACAAACCAACAGGTGTTCGGTTCAATGGCAAACTGAACACATCATTTTAATTTGTATAAATCTCTGGTAAAGAGGTATGTCTTTATCAGATGCCTAGATGTATACAGTTAAGGAGCCTGATATACCTCAGAAAAGGCTATTAGGAGTGTGCACAAATATTTGTAGGCATTTGAAATTTGATTGAATGTGCTCAATTTCAACATTTGAACTCGAATAGAATGTCCCAAAATTCAGATTGGATTTTGAATTTCAGATCTATTTGTTTGAATTATTAGACATTTGCATGTGTACGGGTTCATAAACAATACGTACTTGAAGATCTCCATCTTTCTCGCATCTGTATGCATTTGGACAGGTCCATATGGGGCAGAAACTGGCTGCATACGGGATAACTACGGGATGCATACAGATGTGTATGGATGTGTACAGATGTTGGGAAGATGTGTACGGGCACATAAGAATGTTGTCGACATTAGTATGTGCAGATTCAAATCAACGAATCGAACGAATAGATTCAAATTTGGCAAAAAATGAATTTAATTTTGTTAAATTCAAATTTAACAGATTCAAATCAAATCAAATTTTCAGGTATTTGATTTGATTCGAATAGAATGTCAAAGAAACATTCATGCACATTCCTAGTGCACAAACGCATTTTTGACATTCAGTTCAATTTGACATTAAACATATCAAATGTTTGAAATGTCTTTGTACGAATAAATCACAGTTAAATGTGGTAAAATTCTATTCGATACTAATCTATTCATATGTATTCGTACATATCCAATTCATATCCTATACGAATGAATATATATCTGATATGAAAAAATATGTATCAGATACATATCCATAATATATCCAAGCTCTGAAAATGTTAAATCCTACCTGAATCCACCTTTAATCCACTGTTGATCCATGTTGAATGGAATCTGGATCCAATGTGGATGTGAATCACAGTCCGTTTTTCCATACCCCCAATCTAATAAATGTCCAAACTATTCATGTGAATGTCCAGAAACATTAGTATTCATACAAGTGTAAGCATATGAATATCGTAATATTCAATTCATATACAAATGTCTGAATTGATACAAATTCATATGAATAACAAATGTTATGAATATTTTGCACATCCCTGAAGTTCTCATTGCCTCCACCCCTTTGACTTCTGAGGCTGGTGAGCCAGTTTGGTCTAGTGGTTAGGGAGCCGGACTCTAATCTGGGAATACAGGATTTGATTCCGCCCTCCCCCATGAAGCCAGCTGGGTGACAGTGGGCTAGTCACAGCTCTCTTCTGAGCTCTCACAGCCCCACGTACCTCACAGGGTGTCTGCTGTGGGAAGAATAGAAAGCTTTGTCAGTCCTCTTAAATGGGTGAGAAAAGCGGGGTAGAAAAGCCAACTCTTTCTCTTCTTCTTCATGGCCAAAAGGGAATCTCTCAAAGGGTAGGCCATTGTGGGAAGCCCACATACAAAGTACAGTACATTATTTATTATTATTTATCTCATTTTATCCCAACCCTACACCTGTAAAAGACACCTAAAGACATTTACAAATGCTCAGTAACAATATGAAAGAAATCCTTGTCCTCAGGCTTAGAATGTGGTGGATCACCAAAAAAGAGGCTGCATATTTATCTAAACTTTTCACAAGAGCCTCTATAGGCACAAGGCATGGTTTTGGACATTATTTTTGTAATTGTAATTGAACTACGAGCTATGTGCCCAAAGTAGGGAAGATTGCTGTCCAACTGCTACTGCCAATAAGCAGTCTCAAAATGCTACCCATTTTTCTAACGTTCGCCTTGAACTCCATTTCACTAGATGTGCATTCAAATCCTGGATGCATTCAAAAGCAGAACTTTATGGAGTCAGCCCATCGGGCAGCAGAGCATCATCTGTAAAATGAGATGCGTGGTTGCAGCAGCAGAACCCAGACTTCCAGGAAAGCCTTGCAAGGAAGGTGGCTGTTAACAAAAAATGAATGGGATGGGGTACCCCAAGGAAAGCGGATGGCTTTTATTTTTTAGTACCTAAACTATCCCCTTGTTTCACTTTAGTTTTCCTTGTGAATTCTTTCAGTGTAAACAAACTGTGTGTCCTTTAGCTGTAGGCTTCAAAAGAGCCACAATTACAATTTTATTGCTCAGTGTTACAAGATGATGGTATCTCAAGAGAAGGTGACAGTAAGTTAACAGATAGGTCCCCTAGGGCTGCTGGCCCAGACCTACAGACTCCCTTCTCAAAACAGAAAAGCAGGCACAATTAGCATCTTTCAAAATGATAAATATCTTTGCTTCAGTTACGCAGTCTAATGCAATGGGATGGAATTGCTTCGCATCCCCGCTTTGGTGCAAACTAGGTCGTAGATTGGGATTTGTCAGGTAAGAGCTGCCAACTGCTTTAGATGGCATTACTCACAATGGAATGCAATACTGAGAAGCAAAAGGATTCCAGAACAAACCTATTGTGAAATAAAGGAGTCTTGAAATTGAAATTCAAGAGATTTTTGGATCCATTTATTATTTTTCTTTCAGTAATGCCTGTTGTTGTGAGCCAGATCCCAGAATGCCCTGCCTATACAATTTGTTAGGAAGGTACACGAGTTCTGAAAACATTTATAACTGGAATGCTGCAATGATATTGATTGGTATGAAATGTTGTTCGGTCAGGGTGAGAAATGTAATATATTTAAGCAGAGTACTTTAGTATAGCAAATGTTGTGCTAACATGGATGGAGACCACAATTATCAGGTCTACCAGTAATCCTGATTCTGATCTGTATCTATTTCTATGCCCTTTCAGACAATCAGCGAATCCCCACAGCAAGCTTATTTCGCTTTCCCTAAACCGAAATAATAGAACCAGATGCAAATGTGAATTTGCCTGTTCCCATTACTTTTAACTAAATCGCGTTCGATCCGGATTCTGAGGATCGTACGTGGCATACGTGACTCAAGGGGGGACTCAAGTGGCTACTTTTTAAAAGCTGCTTTTCGGGGCTGCCCTGCCCTCTTCCTCCTGGCATGGACGCGCCACCTATAAGGGACCCCTTCACAGAGCCTGGCTGGGTGGCTGCCGCTTCCATGGATGGAGGAAAAATGGCAGCGGGCAGCCAGCCAGTGATTCTTTCCCCTCCTCTCCCCATTGCTCAGGGCACACAGCAGCAGTGGCAACTAAAGCCCCTTTGCTTTAAAAATTCACATTCAGCTGCTTTCATCCCTTTCCCTTTCTAAAGTCAGAACTCCAAAGAGCTAGAATTGTGCAAAATTGCAACATTGTTATTCCAACCATCAAGGTGTGAAGTGGTTCGATCGCTACAGTGTAGCGATCGCTGTGAAGTGGATTTTTACACTGAAAACACTGTCTTTGGAAGCAAGCTATTGGGAGAGGGAAACCCTAAACACGGATTCTCATCTCTTAAAATGGTACTGTCCACACAGTAAAAAATGTAAAACATTTCAAGCGCACGATCTGGAGTGAGACCTGTTTAAATCAGGATTGAGATTCACCACACTTTGGGGTGGTTTAACACGGGAAAAGCGTGTTAAGCCAAACTGCCTTGTGGACTCCAAGGACTGAAAACATTTTGAATCCGAAATAAGGTTGCCGTGAAGACACGGCCAATGTGTTCTTAGCAGCTCCTTGATCTAGATTAACAAATAAGTGCAGAAAGGACCTGTGAACAGGGGAAAAAATGTCTCATTAGAGTGATTACACATACGTGGTCAAAATGACATTTTGTGTTTGTTTATTTATTTACTTGAGGCATGCATATGTGTATGTAAGTTAAATATGTTACTGTCTAATAAATATTTGAATTTTTTTTTAAAAAAAATTACCAGTGACACTTTCCAAAGATCATGAAAAAGTCTGGTCAGACTGAGCATGACAGCACAATGCAGAGATTTTAAACCTCACATCTACTGAGAAGACATTAACTGAATATTTCCCACCACCACCACTACTACTACAAACATCATTTAAGACAAGCCTTAAAATTTGCACTTTCTGGGTAAGTATATTGAGGACAAAAAAGAGAAGAGATGCATCACCAAAAAGAGAAAAAGAGAACAGAGATTTGAATAAGAATAGTATATGTTCATTTGCTCGTATAGGGGAAATTTTGGAATTATTTCTAAAATTTAAATAGAAATACACTGGATGTAACCTGTGTGCTTGACTAGTGTGCTGCCCAAAGACCAACTGCACATGTCTTCTGCATGATTTCTTTTCTAAGAGTGTATTAATATTGAAGTATTAATATTAATATTGAAGTGGGTATTGAGTCTTTTTCTGCCGTTGGCCTTAAACTAAAACATGTTCTGGCCTGAGGCATAGCTGTTCACACACCAGTGCAGACCAGCAGAGGCCTCATCTTCTGCATGTTCTGTCCACATAGGATGAAGCTAGTGATTGAGAGAGGGTGCTAAAATCCGTCTCAGTTGAAGTCGTCTCTTCAAAGAGGCCCGAAACTCGACCAATGGCAGTATCTTGGACCACAAAGTGTATACAGAAGGTAGACCTTGTGGTTTGGAATACAGTGAGGAGCACATTTCAACTCTGCACAAGCAAGTACGGCCAGGATTGATGCCAAATTCAGTGCATGCCAAAAAGGGCTCAGCCACAAATTTGAAAGGCCTTAAATTCTTCTCAAAGGCCGGGCCTTTGAAGACTTGGGTCATCCTTCAAAGCTGGCAGCTGGAGCTGGGTTAGCATGGGTTGTCTGAAATGCAGACATCCCTATCCTGTTCCACAGCAAACCCACCGTAGGGCAGGACTGGTTGCCTCTTTCTAGGCCAGGATGCTCAGATGATGACAAGGCACTTGCTTTCTAAGTAGGTCTTCATGCCATCACCTTCAGGTAGGTCCCTGTTCCAGGATATAATCTGAAATATGGTCCAGTGCATTGCAAAAGGACCCTTGTGCTATGCCCTGTACCCCAGGAATTAAAATTAATATGTCACTTTTGAAAACAACTGGATTGAATCCTACAAACAGTAACCTAGGAAGATGGCTATGGTTGAAGTTTGCCTTCTGAAATAATAGCTTTCTCTCAGGGTGTGTATTGTTTTCTTTTGTTTATAAATGGTGTGAAGAACAAGCAACTGAGTGGAGATAAGTCATTCTTCCAAATACTGTTGATCAGCACTGTGAACAAACAAATTTGTGTGTTTATTTCACCCTCAAAGTGGACACATGTTTGTTCATTGCGCCATCAAACCATTTAATTTTTTTTTAAAAGGTTATTCACATTCGATTTTACACTGGCTCGAAAATACCTTATTACCGTTGGCAGGAAAAGCCAATGGGAATGTCACATAAGCAGATATTGTAACATTATTGAGGCAGCACTTATAGATTAAGACATTAAAATATTCAGTATTTGAAGATAGCATGTTGTTGTATACTGCTAAGGTAAAAGGGGGCAGGCTAGATTAAATAGCTCTGCATGATTTCTTTTCTAAGAGTGTATTAATATTGAAGTGGACACTGAGTCCTTTTCTGCAGTTGGCCTTAAACTGAAACATGTCCTGGCCTGAGGCACTGCTGTTCACACACTAGTGCAGACCAGCAGAGGCCTCACTCCATAGACAAACCAATCTATGGCTGTTTCAGCACTTGCTTGCGCTGGACTGTTCCAGATGCAACTGCTCTGACTAAATGGTTTGTTCCAGGATAGGCTTGGTGCTGCCCAGCACTAGGGATATGCACAAATATTCAAAACATTTGTACAGGATGAAAACGGGATGCATACGGGAAAATACGAGATTAATACAGGATGCATACGGATGCATACAGGCACATTAGAATGTTGTTGACATTCATATGTGCAAATGCGGATTAAAAATTTGCATGAATAGATTCAAACGTATTCAAATTGAATGTAAATACATTTGAATTTAAAATATTCAAATCGATTTGAATTCCAAAAAAAAAAATGCATTCATGCACAGCCCTACCCAACGCCACTCTAATGGTTAGGAACAGAAGTGTCTGGTGATGGGGCTCTAGGGGGACCAGTTCAGCAATGCAATCTGGTCCACCATTGAAATGGTGTTAAACTGACCCACTGAAGCATATGCCCTTCTGCATCCCTCCCTGGACCTGTCCAGTTTTAATACATACTCTTGTTGTTTTAATAATGTTTGATTTTAGATGTTGTTACCTGCCCAGAGACCTTCAGTTATAGGGCAGGGCAGGGCAGGCGGGCGGGCGGGCAGGCAGGCAGGCAGGCAAGCATGAACATTCTTGACTAGAAAATGTGGACAAAGGTGCCACAGGCTACAGTCTCCAACACACTCCTGAGGCACTTTTCTGTGATGCAGATGGAGATGGCCTTTTGTTTCCTCAAACACACAGTAAAGCAAGGTGTGGATAGTAGGTTTGACTGAACAGCAGCAAAGAGACCTGGGATAGCTAGGTGCTTCACCTAGCAAGCTCAGGCTGGTCATAGTACCTGTGGTACTCAGCTAGTAGAAATCATGTGGGAAGCTTCCCTGCTCACTTGACCATGTGGAAATCACCATTACTTCCTTGCCTTCTTCGACATGATGGAGGCAACATCAGCCTCTATGCACATACACAGCTGCCCCTTGAGTCACCGTGACTGTTCTGATGGACTGTGTCAGAGTATGAGGTAAAAACTGAGAGAAGCTCTTCATGCATTGACCTTAAGATACATTTATCAAGTCCTCAAGGTGTTAGCAACTTTCCCAAAATGTTTCTGTAGAGGTAACAGGAGAGACTGGCCATCTTGAGGGCCTGGAAGAGGAACCTTTGTCATATAATGGAGATGCAGCCTAACGTTAGGTCCTCTGCAGTATCAGACATTGCTTGAAGTCAGAAATCAGTGTCTCAGTTCTTCAAGGCTGCCTCCAGACTTATGATATACTTCACCGTCCCTTCAAAACCACTTCCCATTGGTCAGACCCAACAACCGGAAGCCAGGCAGGAAGAGCGCAGTTGCTTCCAGTGCACCTGACAGGGCAATTGGAAGCTGTGCTGTCTCACCAAAGTGGCTTCCCGTCAGTCAGACGGCACACACCATTCCCCACAGCGGGGGTGCAGCATGTCCATAAGAGGCAAAGTAAAAAGATGCTGATTGATTTTTTACTTCACAACCTTCAGTCGGATGCTGCACCACTGCTGTGGGTAGAAGCTGCAATGTGCTGCTTTGAGGTAAGTCTGGACGCAGCCCAAATCATAGTTCAGATAATTTGAAAGAAATCCTGTGCCCATAGGCCACCCTAATCTGTTTTACTTTGTTTATATGGCTTATTCAATAAGATTTTGTTTCAGCACCCCATAGTTTCCTGTCATGGTTTAAACACTCCATAGTTTCCTGTCACATCTCCCCTGGCAAGTCATAGTTTGACTGAACCATTCAAATCACGATTATGAATGACATTTGAGAGCTGGGTTACCGTCCTGCCTCAGGCATCTTGTCATATTCTCCTCTGTGCACGCACATAGGGGTGAGCACAAGACCATGCCGGGAGAAAAGGAGGGGGGGAAACATTGGCAAAAGTTTCCTCCAGCTGCTCAGCCTATTTGCACACACCCCTCCCCATGTCAATCTCATGTGAGAGGATCTGTTATGGTGTTTTGTACTGTGCTAGCAGGAAGTCTAGCAGGAGTAATGGGATTCCATTTGGCCAAGAAACCAGACAAACATCAGGCAGGCTGGCAGCTGGTGCCCAATTTATTTTTTAGAAATAATAAAAAGAAAAAAGAAACAGAGAATGAGAGACAGAGCAGACCACCCTTTTCAGAAATTGGCTGAGTGGTAACTCTGATTCTCCTTGATTATACCTCTCTGCCTTTATTTAGTAACGGAGAACCCTGTTCAGTAAACCTATGTACTGCACTGAAGAGATTTCAAAATGTCTTCTCCGGAGAACTTAAGTAAAAATCTGACCAAATACTCTCATTTAAATAGAGGAAAGGGACTGAAATTACATTTGAGAATAATTGACTTAAATCAGCATTATAGCTATTTATAAAATAGGATGGAACAATAGGAAACCTCACAGTGATCCCAGCATCTCTGATACAGATAGTGTGCTTGGCCCAAACAAGGATCCTTCTGTTGTTGTGGAAAACATAGCAACTTTTTTTAAAAAAATACATCCTTTAAATGATAATGGATTTTGGTACCCATCTACCTCACCAGATACACCAATTCCCAGAGATCAACAAGACCCAAAGAGGTCTTCAAGGAGCTCTTCATGCAAAATGTAACCTCTCTCTCCCTCTCTGTGTGTGAGAAAAATGGAGAGAAAATTGTTTTTGCTTTCTGTTTTGAATATAAAACATTGCAACAAAATGCACAGACACATTACCACAGAGCCCAACACTAGCTGGTGGGAGAAGCATGCCATAGTTCAAATTGTGTGACTTTCTGTAATTAATAGTGATGTTTTGTATTGTATGTGTGTTCTTCAGCAACACTAAAGTTCAGATTGGTCATTTTGATCGGGCAGCCAAATTCGTATTTGCCAACTGGTTATGGGTATACAAATAAAGGCACCAAGTCAAAAGTACTCTAGTGCTTTATTCATGCTTTTTATTATGCTTTTAATGTGATGTGCCGTAAGACCTTCAGGTACAGGACAGGATAGAAATATAATAAATAAATATATATGTACATAATAGAATTAGGGAAGTTCACATGGAACCAAACACGCAGTTGTTTGGATATCCAGAAATTCAATCCAACTGGACCACTCTCTGCTCATGAACACAAACCATTCAATCAAACAATTTTGATTGAAGGGTGTTTTCAATGAGAAAAAAAATGTAATTATTATTTTCAAACAAATTTGAAAATGAATCCAAACAATCATTTGTTCAATTAACCAGTTTTCCATTGCACCAAACAAATAGGTGTGGGGTTTGATGATGAACTGAGCACACAGTTTTCATTCATGCACATTCCTATTGAAGACAGCATAAGAAGGGGATCAGTCCACATCCTAGTCAGAGACTACTAAGAGCAGTTCTTGGAGGGTTTTTCATAAAAAGAAGAAGAAAAGGAAGGACAGACGGTGTTTGGAATTGACAATTCAGTTGCGTTAGATTTACACAGACAACCTGGAAGGTAACTTCAAAAGGGCAACTTCAAAAGTGTCTAGTTACACATGGAAGATACATTTTCATATACATTAGATGCTATGGTTGAGGGCATTTGATTAACACTAGGTGAAGATAACAATAGGTGAATATGTACCATAAGTCTCATGTGTTTGCATTAGAAAGTACAAATTAGTTGCTACTTTGATGATTCAATAAAATGGTACTAAGTATTGGGCAGGGGATGGGGGGATACCTTCTATTGTAGGGATGTGCACAAATATTTGTAACGTTCAAAATTCGGCTGAATTCAGCCAAATTCGGACATGCAGATTTGAATCGAATGTTACAATATTCATATGCTAACATTCGAATGAATGCGAATGTTTCCGAACATTCGTATGAATAGTATGGACATTCATTAAACTGGGGAAACATATCAGATACGTATCTATTCATATCAGATATGTATCTGTTCGTATCAGATACGTATCTAAATAGATACCTATCTGTTTGTATCAGATATGTATTTGTATCAAATACATATTCATTCATATCAGATACATATCGGATACATTTTCATTCGCATCAGATACATATAGAATGTTCATACGAATACATACAAATGGATTCATATCAAATAGAATTTTACCACATTCAAATGTGATCTATTCATACGAATATGGATTTTTGAACATTCAATTCCTTTCGAATCAAATGCCAAAAAGACATTCATGCACATCCCTATTCTATTGCAGGAAGACTTGAGGAATCTTGTCAATTTCCTTTGTCTTTTTAAAGAACAAGTCTAAAGCACTCCAACAATATCAAAAGGCATTATACACACCTTACCTTTACAGCTTGTTTTCGGATACACATATTTCCATTCATTCCTTGGTTCGTCCAAAGAACACATTTTAAGTATTATTGCCCACATAGTGACTTCAGCTCCAGAGGAGGCAACAGGCCACCCACTACTATTGCTGTCAGTGGTGGTGCCCAAAAGGGAGTTTCTGGGAAGAAGGAGGAGGGAATGGTAATGGAGGCCCAGTCATCCTGAAGCTGCCGTAGCATGTTTGCCACTTAGGTTTGGTGGGATTTACATCCACAGCATAAAGGGAGCTCAGAAGCAGCTTAGAATCAAATACAAAAAAAACTCAAAACCATGCACATCCCTAGAAGAGACAGTATATTCCCACTTGGTAAAGAGATGCATCTTCACCACCTTCCTAAACATATGCAGTGAAGGAGCCTGATGCACCTCAAGGGGGAGACTATTCCATAAGCTAGGGGCCATCACTGAGGAGGCCCTCTCCCCGATGCCCACCCGTTTTACTACTGAGGGTGGTGAGACAACCAGGAGGGCCACTACTCCAGATCTTAAGACACAGGCAGGTCGATATGCAAGAAGGTGTTTCTTTAGATATTTGGGGCCCAAGTCATTTAGACTTTATAAGTCAAACTTAACACCTTGAATTGGGCTTGGTAGAGAATCAGCAGCCAATGCAACTTTTTTAAAACCAGCATGATGTGTGTCTGGTCAGCTGTCCTGGTCAGTGGTCTAGTAGCTGCATTCTGCACCAGCTGCAGCTTCTGAACCATCTTCAAGGGCAGACCCATATAGAACACATTACAGTAGTCCAATCTGGAGGTTACTGGAGCATGGATAACTGTGGCTAAGTCATAAAATCATACTATATAAATCATACTATAAGAGAAATAAACTTATGGACCTTTCTGCAATAGGACCTATTCCAGGGGAAATTTCACACTTCCCATTTCATGGATGTGAAAGTAGTGCAAGAGACTAACATAGACTTGTACTCACACTTGTGAGCATTAGTTAACAACAGTGCAACCTCCACGTGACTGATCACTTACCTGTGTTGGATTGCCAGGCTGATCCTCCGCAGGGCACTGCCATCTTGAGGTGGGGATCAGTGCCATCTCTATGGCAATGCTGACACTTTGCACAGTCCTGTCAGGGAGTTATGTGAGCTGCCAGCAAGCTTGTTGCCACTCAGATGACCTCCTCAGCTGGCCAGAGTGCAGATGGCCACCGGCTGCACGCATAAGTTCCCGGTCACGATTGGGGAGGGGTGGGTTGCTTGTGGGGCACAATGTCATGCACCACAGCTAGTTTACAATTAGGCAATATCTGAGCAAGCAGGAGGCACTTGTAGGCTGTAAGTGCCTCCTGTAAGTGTAGATGCAACTGCCCAGATGTTACCTAATTGCAAACTATGAGCTGGAACGTGAATTGGCACCAGATTAGGTCCTGGAGACCAGCCATCAACATGCTGGTGCAGACTGCAGCAGGATACCTGCATGTGGATAGCGGGTCCCTGTACCAGAATAGGTCCAGTCTATGCCATGGATCAGGGCATAAGTTTTGCATAATTGTTATGCACAAATATTTCATAGCAGAACAAAACTTGAAAAAGAATTTACCCTTTGGAGGGAGCTCCTCAAATATTTCACAGACAAGAAGAAATCTCAGATGTGCAATGTTATTCTATTCTACAATTGCAAAAGAACAAGGGCATATACAGAAATGTTTGCTGAAAAGAGTTCAGCAGGGCTTGGGAAGCTGAGAAATGTCCTTGAAATGCATGTATGCACAAGACAGAGACAGGGTGAAGGCTGGGTGCATCGGCAAAGCTGTTTTCTTAACCTCTGTAACTCAAGACTTAGCTACGCTTGCCTCCACCCTCACCCGTCTAACTTCTCTCCGTGTGCTGCACAACGTCAGCCAAAACATCGAACAGCCTGAGTTAAAGCAGCTCTTTGTGGAAAGAGCAAATGGGTGGGGCAAAAAAAAAATCTGGCTTCCAAGTTGTATTTTTGTGGCATTCCAACAAAGCCAGTGACAACTGTTAATGTGCGGCCAAAGAGTGTAATCTGAACCATTACTTATCAATTAAAATCTAAACCCCCTGGTATTAGATACTTCAGAAGTTGTTACTGTTGGACACTGTTAACTAGCTGCTCAGTGGCATTTGTGAGACACATTGACGGCTCACGTCTGGAGAGTGACCCATAACAATGCATGTTATCATGCTATTTGGTATCAAGGAGCTGTCTAAACAAAAGAGAACATGCAACATCATTATAAGGGGAGCGCTCGCCTCTTGGGGCACAATCCTGCTCTACTAAAGGTCAGTGGGAGTTCTGCCATTATGTTTAATAGAAGGCACACCACACCCTCACTGTTCCTCTTTTCCAGGCCACAGTGACAGAACAGAGGCATGGAAGGGACCTACTCATGTTTTATGAACCTGAGCTCTAATGAACCTGCACAGTGTATTTATGGCACCTTGAATGTGCAACAAGGACACAATGCCTGTGCAACACTGTTCTCTTGTTATGCACACAATGTGGAAGAATGCAGGTGTTTGGAACTGCTAATTTAGTTCATGATGGCATTTTGTGGGGTTAGGGTACTTTAGCAGCAGAGCCGTTTGAAGAGCTCTTAGCATTCTTGCTCATGGTGGCATTCCTGCTGCTACTTGAGGGGACATCCTGGTCCACTCAGCAGAATTCTAGCCTTCAAGCCTCACTGTCAATTGAGATCTCATTGAGATCTGACTGTCGATTGTCACCAACCATGGCTGCCAGATAAAAGAGAGCACCTGTAGCACCATGTGATAGGCTTCAACTGAGTCATTTGGGAGGAGTGCTTGAACCACCTTATCTTGATAGGTTTTTTTAAAAAAATAACTTTATGGTGGAGGGTATTATTCTGCAAATAATAATTCCAACAAGGGGAAGTATTTCTTCCCCCTGAGGGTCATCGGCTTATGGAATGTGCTGCCGGTAGAGGTGGTGACAGCTACCAGTTTATTATTATTTATTATTTATTATTTATTTATTTGTTTACATTTCTATCCCGCCCCATACCCTAAGGTCTCTGGGCGGGTAACAGCCAATTAATCACAAGATACACATTAAAAATGAAAAGTTTAGATCGCTTCAAGGTAGGGTTAGAAAAATGTATGGATGACAGATGTATCAATGGCTCCTAGAATGAATGCCTAGGTAAATCTTTCAGGTTTGGGGGGGGAGTGGGGTGCTTCTAAGGCCATTTGCTGGGATTTGACAGCAGGCAAAGGTTCGTCTTGTGTCTGCAGGCTCAGCTCACAAAGCAATGCGTGCCAAGCCACCAAACCGCAACAAGAACAGTTTTTTCCAGGACCAGATCTGGTCTTGGTTTGGTCTTGGTTTGGGGGATTTGGTCCACAGAAATCGGACCAAATCTAAAATACATGGGGACATCCCTTCCCGAATCAAATTTCAATTTGGACCAAAATGTGCATGGGGATGCACCCTGTGGTTTTGTGTTTTTTTTAAACCTTGTCTGGATGCAACCTTTTTTTTTATCTTATTGGTTTATGTCTGCCATTTACAACCAGTTTGCACACTTCCTGGCCTCTGTAAAGCCCTTTCCGAGTTGTGAATCTTTTACTTCAGCCACACCTCCTTCCTCCCCCCTCCCAATCTTCTTGGCCTTCTCAGTTGTTATTTTTTAGCCTACCTCCCCTTTCTGTTTACTTTGAACCTGCCTCCACCTCCTCTATGTTCTCTCCATGTCAGTTTTTCACCTGTATCTCTTTTCTAAGGTTTTGTTTTGTTTGTTTTAGCACTCCACAGGCTTTCCAGCAGAATCACTTTTTGAATTTTTTTGCAAGGGGAATGCAGAAGTACAGATCCAATGGCAAACATAACTGAAAAGGTAGGGATGGCTGAATTTTATACACATTTCTGTTACCTAAAAATAAAATAAAATAAAACAAAACCACTCAGTAATGCTGTTGATCAGTTACCAAAGCAATTGGAAGGGACGAGTAATTTATAACACTTGGGATCCTGGATCCCGCACACACCTACACACATGGACAGAGAAGCAAAATTAATGGTGTATTAAATATTTACTTAGAAATAGTACCACTGTCACTTAGCTCCTCATTTTCACAGCATGTTTTAAAGTTCTCCCATAGATAAATGGCTGCTGGAAAAAATCCCATGGCAAAGAATCAATCTTCAATCTAAAGGTTTTTTTGGGTTGGCTGCTCTGATAGGAGCAGCAGTGAGGAAAATATTCCGTTTCACATTTTCGCCTTAGGAACAATGAAGCAAAAACAATATCTAGTCAGTCAGCAGCCCTGGTTTTGCCTTCTGAACAGTATGCAGTGAGAAAGTGTGAAGGGACTGTGAAATGGATTTCAATAAGAGTTGAAATATGATATCAAAACTCTTGCTTTTGGTGTATTGTATATGGAACAGACTCTCCAATCAGCCTCTGGAAAAGAATACAAATATGTGCAAAACCAATTAATGCAAATACATAATGAACTTTTCATTCCTGTGTTGCTCCTGCTGCTGCTACTGTTGCAAAAAAATAAAAAATAAAAAAAATCACAATTTCCTCCTAGAACATATTGATACAAAAATTGCATCCGAGTTGCAGTTAGGAAGGGACAAACAGGATGCTTCTTTGTGTCATCTGCAAATTTGATCAGCATCCCTTCGACTCCCTCATCCAGATCATTTATAAAAATGTTGAATAGCACTGGACCCAGAACAGACCCCTGTGGCACACCACTCGAAACATTCCTCCAATTGGATGTGAAGCCATTTATTGCCACTCTTTGAGTGTGATCACTCAGACAGTTACAAATCCACCTAACAGTTGTCCTGCCCATCCCATATTTGATCAATTTTTCAGTAAGTATTGTATGAGACACTTTGTGAAGTGCTTTGTTGAAGATACGCTATGTCTACTGCATTTCCCTGATCAACCCATCCAGTGATTTTGTCATAAAAGGATTTTAGATAAGTCTGGCACGACCTGTTTGTTACAACTTAGTGTTGGTTCTGGTTAATTATTGAACTCTCATCTAGCACATGAGCTTGCACACATGTTGTTTAATAATTTGTTCGAGGATCTTTCCTGGTATTGAGGTCAGGCTCACGAGCCTGTAGTTGCCTGGGTCAACTTTCTTCCCTTTGTGATCTAAGAAGGTGGGAGTTTTTTTTAAAAAAAACACAACCATATATCAATACAAACGAAGTCTACCATTAGTATGTTAATGGTGGAAGCATTGTGACTAAAAGTATTAAGGCTAAATTAAGCTAGCACATTACCAATATTTTGTGAGTGAATTAAGAAGGGTTATATAAGGCAACTGTGCAGTGTGCTATTACTGCTTACTTAGTTGTTTATCACCTTTTTTTAAAATCCAAGGCAATGTACAGAAAACTAAGGGTGTTTCCACACTGGCCGCAGAAACCACATTAAGAACACATAAGACATATACAAGACTTACTTTCCACACTGGAGTAAGGGACTCTTCTAGGCAGCCACTTCTGCACAGCGGTGCATGAGATCCAGCCTTAATGGGGTCTCGCTGCCAAAAAAAACCATCCTCCAGGAAGACCTGGAAAATTAGGTCTTCAATCCATCCCCTTGCCTCAATCTGTTTGGAAGCAGGACGCTTCCACACACAGAGCGGTGAGGGGATGGATGTGCCAGCATCTGCCATCCTGGGAGGGGTGGAAGCAGGCCGGTCTGCCTCTGGAGCCCCTCCCCCACATGCCACACCCCAGCGGAAATGCACAGTGACTGGCAGCTGAATGCTCCAGTCCATGGCTCTGGGGGTGGTGTTGGTGGCGCAGGAGGCTGGCTGCCTTGAGGAATGGGTGCTACAGCCTCTACACAGCACCCAGAAGATCTGGCCCTCAGGATCCGTCCTCCCCGCACATGTGTGGATGCACGAGGCCTCTTCGGATCTGTCCTATTTTGGATGGATCCTCCAGAGGACAGATCGCCGGGAAATCTGTTTCTCAGCAGCCCGTGCAGAAACACCCTAAGGCAAACTTTAAAAGTAGCATCAAACATAAACCTTCCTCATGTAAAGAACAATGGTGTTTTGAGATTATCTAGTTTGTTTATCACCAGTAAGTTTTTCCTAACAGCTTTTTGGTTTGCCAAGCTGTAGTAGCATCCTTCTGCCTTTATTTCATATCTATGCAATTCTGCAAATAGTCTGGATGATGATAAGACTACCATCTTTTCATAAATGCTACTGCCTTACACTCTACAATTACATGCAGCTGAATACTAAGGTAATCTATAAGATGAAACTCTTCAAACTATCAATGGCCATAGATGCACGCTGGGTTGACACTTTCATTGAACTGTCTACAATGTTCCATGATCCCTTTCCTGATCTGTCACAACCAACTCTAATCCCACTGGTATACATGAGGATTTTTAGCTCCAAGATAACGTCATTGTAAACTTGTCCACATTAAATGGCATCTGCCATTCTGATACCTATTTCTAAATAACTTTAGGGTGCATTCACAACTAGGTTTTAATCCAGCTCCAGTCCACTTTTGGAGTGAGAGAACACATCAGCAAAGTCAACAGTCTTTTTCTTTCCACATTATCTAACCCAAAGGTAGATTTTCTGGGTTAGATAATGCTGAAAGAAATCAGCTTGTTACTTTGCTAATGTGTTCTCTCATGCTGGTGAAACTGATGCAAATTCGCAGTTCACAGTCGACAATTAGGCAACACCTGGGAAGGTCCATCTGCACTTCCAGGAGGCATCTACATACTAGAAATGCTCCCTGCCTGCCCAGAAGTTGCCTAATTGCAGACTAGGTGTCAAGCACAAAATTGTGTTCCACAACCTTACCAACCCTTACACCAACATACCTGAGAGTGTCCAGCCATCAACCATTCACACCTCTGCTGTACTGGGAAGTCATTGGAGCTGCCATGCAAGCACACTGGCAGCTCTGCTGGTCTCCTGACACAACTGTGACTGTGCAGAGCATGATCATCATCATAGGGACAGCGCTGATGCAGGTGCCGTCGCAAAGGGTGCCACACTCAAGATGGTGGGACCGTGAAGAGGACTGGCTGGTGATCGAACAGAGGTAAGTGTTAGATCACGGGGGTGGTAGCTAATGTTGACCAGCGATTGCAAGTGTGAATGCTAGTCAAAGTTCATTGATTGTACTCCTTTCCTGTCCATGGGATGGGAATGGAAGTGTGAAAACACATCTGGATTAAAACTTAAAAGTGTGAATGATGCCTTAGAGTTCTTTACCAACCCCTTCCCCCCTTTATGATTACTATCATTATTAATTTCCTGAAATGGCCTTAGTTATGTGCTGCCTGGTATTGCTTTTGAACAACTCTTTTCTTCTCAGATCCTCATGCAGTCCATGCAAGGCTCCAAACCAAAGCTAACTGTGGGTATGGAGGAACAGAAGAAGCACATTGACGATGTACATGATGAAATACATTAAAGTATTTGCCCTAAAGACCTAGACACTTAACTTTAAGGTAATATTTCCAATATGGATTGCTGTTGGCTATTTTCGTCAAAACAATGGCAATCCTCCAGTGACCATTTCTTTCAAATTTGGGTTGTAGAAAAGCAAAATCTTTCTTGCAACTTTCCAACTGTCTTTGTGTCAGCTGAAAAGATAACATGGCCTGTATAATAAATGTAATAGAAAGTGTAAGGACAATTACATGAGAGATGCATACATTAAATGAAGAATGTCCCAAGGGCTTTTTATAAGAAACAGAAGATATTTCTCTTTTTTATAACTGTCAATCACAGCATGTCTGACTGCCCATCAGTCTGTCTCATACTTGACCTGAGAACAGGTTATATCGCAATACAAAGCCGGAAATTGCTCTTTAATCACTCTAGAATCTCTCCTGATTTTGAAGATTAAATCAATAGCAGGCTATCCCAGTCTCCCCCTTTGGCTTCCTCTCTTTTGGACAACTGATGATAGTATTTGAGAATAATTATCTGTGTCGGACTCCATGATTAGACAGCTTGGCCTGATTTCATGTATTACAAATTCGGTGCTGCATAACACTGCTTTCAGATAAGATGTCCAAAAAGATCTTGCACATAAATGATCTACATAGGAAAATTCCTAGATAACATGGTTTAACATGTCTTCCTTGAACTAGGTGCTATTCCGCCATCTTAGAAAACTGTGATATATTCATGCTGTAAACAAGGGATTTTGCTGTTTTAGGGCTACACCCAAGCCCAGGAAAGAGCTCTGAGGTTGTCCATGGCACTGTGCACAATGAGAACTGTCTGGGACACTGCCCTTGCAGGCTGTCGTGGAGGAAAAGATGGAAACATAAATCCAATAACCAATGTAAGTACTTGGTTTCAAAAAGCCCAAAGAATCCTTATTCAAAGGCAAAGAAGCAGGTCCCAAGAATGAGAGCCATAAGACAAACAAACGAAACTGGAAGCAAGGGAAGTTGTCTGATTTCACATATTTTTCTAGAAAATAGTACTGTTAACTGATTTGACTTTCCAAATATGCTTGTTCCTGAGTATGTCATTTGTGCCAGCTTTTTCTCCCATATTTATGGATATTTTTGAGAACAACAAACATGACTTTTCACATCTCCCCCATTCCAATGCCCTCGGAGGGACAGGTATGTAATTTGGGGGCACCCCTGGACTCCGTGCTGATGCTTGAAGCTCAGGTGGATGCCATGGCCAGGAGTGCCTACTTCTGACTACGGCTGGTGAGCCAACTGAAGCCATTTTTGGACAGAGACAACTTGGCCACAGTTATCCATGCTCTGGTAACTTCTACATTGGACTATTGCAATGTGCTCTACCTGGGGCTGCCCTTGAACACGGTTTTGAAGTTGCAACTAGTGCAAAATGCAGCGGCTACAGTGCTGACCAGAACAGCTAGCCAGATGTGCATCATGCCGGTTTTAAAAGGGTTGCATTAGCTGCCAATTCACTACCGAGCCCAATTCAAGGTGTTAACTTACAAGGCCCTAAATGACTTGGGCCCAAATATCTAAAGGAACACTTTCTCCCATATCGACCTACCCATGCCTTAAGATCTGGTGGGGAGGCCCTCCTGGCTGTCCCAGCACCCTCAGTAGTGAAACAGGTGGGCACCTGGGAGAGGGCTTTTTCAGTAATGCCCCCCAGGCTACGGAATAGTCTCCCCCTTGAGGTGTGTTAGGCTCCTTCTCTGTATATGTTTAGGAAGGCAGTAAAGAAGCACCTCTTTGTCCTGCCCTTCTGCTAAATATGGCTACACTTTCCCCCCACTTTTAGGTAGTTCTGTTTTTTAATATATATTTGTTTTGTTTTAACATGTTGGCTTTTAAATGTGGTATATATTACTGTAGATATTGTTTTGTTTAATGCACTGAATTTTGTTACCCACCCTGAGACATACAGGTATAGGGTGGGATAGAAATATAAATATAAAATAAATAAAATAACGTACCCAAAGGCAGATTAATCACTTTGGTTAAATTTTAAAAATTCAAACCAATGGATCCAAACAATATGATGTACGGTATCAATATAGCGGTGGGTTGAGGGAAATATGCTAGAGATATACATGCCTATAACTTTAAAGTCACTAAGGGACAGCAGAGAATTCAGGCTATGAAAAGAGGAGAATAGTCCTAAAGGGAAAAATGCAAAATTTACTGATCCTTCTGGAATGATTCCCATCTATTTGATATAGTTTTAAGGCAATTATAGGTTATTTAACAGAGGGTGAATCCCCACAACAAGCTTATTTCGCTTTCCCTAAACTGAAATAATAGAACTGGATGCAAACCTGAATTTGCCTGTTCCCATTACTTTTAACTTAATCACGTTGGATCCGGATTCTGAGGATCATATGTGGGGTATGTGACTCAAGGTGGGACTCAAGTGGCTACTTTTTAAAAGCTGCTTTTCGGGGCTGCCCTGCCCTCTTCCTCCTGGCATGGACGCGCCACCCATAAGGGACCCCTTCACCGAGCCTAACTGGGTGGCTGGGTGGCTGCCACTTCCATGGATGGAGGAAAAATGGCAGTGGGCAGCCAGCCAGTGATTCTTTCCCCTCCTCTCCCCATTACTCAGGGCACACAGCAGCAGTGGCAACTAAAGCCCCTTTGCTTTAAACATTCACATTCAGCTGCTTTCCTCCCTTCCTTTCCCTTTCTAAAGTCAGATCTTTTAGAATTGTGCAAAATTGCAACATTGTTATTCTAACCATCAAGGTGTGAAGTGGTTCCATCGCTACAGTGTAGCGATCGCTGTCAAGTGGATTTTTACACTGAAATCACTGTCTTTGGAAGCAAGCTATTGGGAGAAGGAAACCCTAAACATGGATTCTCATCCCTTAAAATGGTACTGTCCACACAGTAAAAATTGTAAAACATTTCAAGCGCACAATCTGGAGTGAGACCTGTTGAAACCACACTTTGGGGTGGTTTAACATGGAGAAAGTGTGTTATGCCAAACTGCCGTGCGGACTCTGAGGATTGAAAACGTTTTGAATCTGAGATAAGGTTGCCGTGAAGACATGGCCAGAGATGTTATAATGCTGTTCATATACAATTTTACTATATATATTTTTTAAAAAAAATTGCATCTGTTTTTACAAATCCAAATGCCAAAGCAACAGCATAGCTGTTAGCTGATAGCTAGACTGCAAACCACACCTATCCCTGAACAGGCATCACAAGGGTCTCATATATGAGACTTGGGTTTCTTGCGCCAGACAAATAATAGATTGCTGATGCTGGGATTCTATGGAAAGGGAGTGGGTGGAACAAAGGCTGGGTGACTAATACAGTGTATTGAAGTTCAGCTTTCAAGGAGGAGACTTGGGGAGTCAAGAGGTTAAACATCTTTGTGCTTTCAGCTGGCTGTGAAGGGGACTGACCTTGCCTAAGGGTCTGCAAGGACTAACATGAGAGAGATGTTGCTTTCAGCCTTAAGATATAATAATGCAGCATGGACTCAGCATGCAATATTCTAGGTCTTACGTGATGAATAGGGATGTGCACAGATGGGTTTCTGGCATTCAGTTCATAAAGAACTCGAAAATTAGTATTTGTTCGAATAGATCCCCATTGAATGTGGTAGGATTCTATTCAATACAAGTATATCCATATGAATTTGTATGAATATCCAATCTGAATGAATACGTATCTGATATGACAGAATATCTGATACGACAGAATACATATCCAATATGTATCCACCATGAATGCATACGTTTTGGATGCATATCTGATACGTATCCTGTAACATTATGAATTCCTGAACTACTCGTACGAATGATCTGAAACATTGGTATTCATACGAATCTTAATGTAAGATTGTTGTAACATTTAATTTGTGTAGGAATGTCCAAATTCGTATGGATTTGTATGAATAATGAATGTTACAAATATTCGTTCACATCCCTAGTGATGAATATTGGCATGTGATGAACCCTGAAAATAGTGCATCAGCCAACTTACAAGCAAGACACACACCTAGGAGAAGCAATCTACCTGTTGACCATGATTTCATCATAGCAAATAATTCTGCGGTGAAAGATCCCCAAGCAAAACTCACTCGAGACAATGCTCACTCAGACTTCAAAACCCGTGAGAAGAGAAGAAAACAGGAAGACACATGTAAAAATATTTAGGCCCCGGAATGAATATTTGAAAATATTGGTAGAACTCTACTACATATGGGCAACTTTTCCAGGGAATGTGTATATATGGCTTTATATGTTAAGACTGTGAGTAGGGTTATAAATTGCCATTTCCACTTAAAATTTCAGGACCTGCTAAAGCATCTTCTACCGCCACATCTCCATTTGTAGTGGCAGTAAGTGCCTTGTGGTGATTGTGCTGCTCCGTCATTACCAGATGCAATCAGCAATTGATGCACCATTTTTGGAGGACATGATTTCCTGCCCTCAACAGAGGAGCTTCTGACTGCTACTGAAAATGGCATCTCTGTGCTTGAAAATGGCCATGAGAAGGTGTCATTTTCAGCAGCAATCTCTGAGCACCCAGGGAGAAGCCATCTCCAGTTGGAAGTGGAGACACAGCTTTGTTCAGTTTGATTCTTTTCTGTGTTTTGAATCTATTTGATGCTATTTGTATAGAGCAATACAATAACCATGTTTTGACTTGTTTGGGAGCTTGTTTTCTGCCTTCTGTGTTTAACCATTTGTGTCCACTCATGGCAGTGTCTGCAGTGGCAATGTATCAGTTCATTACAAGACTTTTCCAAGGTGGTACTGAAATGCCACTGGAGGCATTCACAAGCAGAACCTGCCTTTCTTGTTCACTGGGATGATCATGGCTGTCACCAAGGGGACTTGAAAATTCCTGGCAGCCTTTCTGTTACTGCACTCTTTCTAGTGCAATGGAGCTTCACTCACGGACGAGTCATGGTCATGGCTCACAGTGATCCCACAATACTGCCACTTTTATAGTTAGTGTACTGGGCCTGGTTACATCTAGGGCTCTTTCTCCCCTGGGATTTAATTCGGATTATATCCCAGACAGGGCCTAACATAATCTACAACAGCATGCAGATAGCAGTTTCCCATTCCAGGATATAATCCAGAATACGTCCCAGGGTAGAAAGGTCCTAAATTTTAATTTACCTTTGACAGAAGAAAATAGATGTCTGCATCTTCCTTTTGCATTATTTAACTTAGTGGTGAATTTTCTGGATTAGGCAATGCGGAAAGAAAACAGTTTGTCACTTTGCTGATATTCTCTTCACTCTGGAGTTTGGATAATGGTGGAATAAAGCATCCATTTAGTTGGTCCTAGCCTTAGTCTGCATTCATTCATTCATTTATCCCACTTTATGCCTGAAGGTCTCAGGGTGAGTTACAACAGATGAAAATGAGTCCATTAAAAACAACAGCAATGGGGTCAGATCCTCAGCACTTTTACCAGTGTTCTAAATGTGCACAGTGGAGCTAACTGGCACACCTGAGGGGGAAACTATTCCATAAGTCTGGGGGCTACCACCAAGAAGAGCTTATCCTGAGTGCCCATCCCTTTAGCTACTAAAGGTGGTGGTACAACCCGGAGGACCTCATGTACAGACACAGGCAAGTTGATATGGGAGAATGTGTTCCTTTAGACCAGCAGTTCTCAACCTTCCTAACGCCGTGACCCCTTAATGGAGTTCCTCATGTTGTGGGGACCCCCAACCACAGGGGCGGAGCAGCTGGGAGGTGGGAGGGAAGGGCGGCAGGAGGCTCGTCACAACCCCTCTGAAAGGGTAGTTCGACCCCCAAAGGGGTCCCGACCCCCAGGTTGAGAACCACTGCTTTAGACATTTGGAAACCAAGCCATTTAGGGCCTTGTAAGTTAATGTCAATGGCTTGAACTGGGTTCAGTATTTAATTGGCAGCCACTGAGGCTCTTTTAAAACTGGCATGATGTGTATCTGGTCTGGCTAGCAGTGCCAATTACCAGAATTTCTACTGCATTCTGTACTATCTGTCACTTCCAAACTATCTTGAAGGGCAGCACATTATGATAGTCTAATCTGGAAGATACCAGAGAATGGATGACTGTGGCCAGAATGCCTCTATCCAAAAACAGTCATAACTGGTGAACCCAAAGGTAATACAGCCCTATCCAGAACAGGGTACCTCCCTGCAGGACCTCCATCTTATCTGGATTCAGCTTCAATTTATTTCCCCTTTCACTGCCTCCAGGCATCTGTTAGGGTAGGTAGCTTTTGAAGGGTTTGTGTGTACCTGTTGCCAAGGAGACAGAACTCTATTAGAACATGTACATGGATATAGTTTGAGATTCATCTTTTCTTACAACACAAGTCTCATCGAAGCACACTAGAATTTCTTTTAACAACTATCCAAAAACTGAATAATCAGACAGACATTCCATGGAAATCAACTTCTGAGGCCTAGGAAAATCCCTGAAAAAGAATTCCATTTGAAGGATTCGTCTCTGCTTCCACAGCATTAGCCAACATGCATTGCATAAAATTCTTAAATGAGGTGGAAACCAATGGAAGCTCTTCCAATTTCAAACAAGTATTCCTTTCCCAGTTCTAAAAAAAGGGGGGGGATCATGGTTAAAGGGAAGAGATTCTGGAATTTCTTGTTGTTTTGAAAGAATTCTGCCAGAAACTTTGGGCCTTTCTGCACTTACCTCAGATAATCCGTATTAGCTAGATTAGCACACGCGCCTCCAGAAGGCCTTACTTGAGCCTTGGAGGAGACTATGAATAGTGGCAGAAGCTCACCTCCATCCTCTCGTACCTCCCAGCCATGCCCCCTTATGCCCAGAGTGGGTGCAGCCTCTGCTGCCATCTGTGCAGGATTACACCTCTGAGGGGTGTGTGATGGTGGCTGCAGAAGTGGCAAGTGAGTGGGGGGCAAGACGGGAAGGGAAGGTTCCCTTTCTGCATGAACATTCATCAGACGTTTGCGTGCAAAGTCAAAGCTGCCCACATTTGCAGGGGTGATTCAAACAAAACTGAATATTCCCTTATTCAGTTTGCATCAAATTGGATGGGGGAAATTGGCTTTGTGAACATCCCTAAACAGAAACGTAGGGGCTGCGTCCCCATGCAAGCAGTTTGGCATGGAATGGGCACACATGGGACCAGGAGCGGGTCCAAGACCGATCCTTGCCCATCCCATGCCATTCCCGGTGCCCCAGGCTGGGTGCAGGCTGGGTGTGGATGCAGCAGTCCCCATGCAAACCACACCAAACCCTGGCATGGGGGAGCAATGCCACCTCCTCTCTGCCCCTTCTCTCCTCATTGGAATCCGGATTCACATCAGCCCACCCCTGTGCCACCAGCTACAAATGCTGCTACAAATGGGCTGGGAGGCACGGATTATTAATAAATTAATAAACTTTTAAATAATTTTTAAAAACCCAAAGTCGCTATGAGGTTTAGCGGCACTTGGGCAGTTGAACAGTTTTGCGCACCTCCGCTCCACTGGGAACCACAAGAACACCCGGCAATTTTAAAAGGGAGAAATGGGGGTGGAATATTTGGTGAAAGGAACAAAAATCAGGATTTTTTTACTCCCCAAAAATGTCAGTGGCTGCGATCTCCAATGCACAGGGCAGGTACAGCAAGCACACTCCAACTCCCAATGATGCAAGCACCAATCTCCTCCCAAAATAGCCTGGGATTGTCCCCATGTGCAGTCTCAGCTGGCTAAGCAATGTGTGCCAGGACCCCAAACCAGGCCCTGACTTGTTTTTTTAGGTACCAGATTTGTTCCTGGTCTGGCAAGGTTTGGGGCAATTTGGGCCGCGGAAACTGGACCAAATAAAAAATGCATTGGGACACCCCTTGCCAAGCCGGTTTTGATACCGGACCCAAGGTGCATAGGGACATGCCCAGGGTCTGTCCAGACTTACAGATACTGCACATTCCAATGATCAGTCGAGGTGTGGGCATCACACCTGACACCTGACACTTCAAATTTAAGGACTGCAGAACAATGAGCACTCGCTCTGCAGTATCAGGTAAATTCGAATGTTCCTGCCAGTCCAGACAGGATGGTGAGAACAGCAAATAAGAGCTGAGCCTGCAGCTCAGCTCCCGTTGGCTGCCCCATCCAACGTGACGCGTGCCTCACCACATGTGCAGCAGCAAAGATGCGGGGAGGCTGCTAAAGTCCATACAGTGATTCATGGATTTGCAGCAGGTAAGCTGTGCTTTTTTGTCTAACAGTGGATTTCATTCCACTATTCTGGATACTACCTTAGACAGGAAAGAAAATGTTTTATTGTCAGCAGGCATGTCATTAAGTCTTCTCACTAACAAAAAGATTTCAATCAAATAATCTGTCTGGATTCAAAATTTGGGACTCATATGACAATGGGACTCTGTATTCAGACATACCAAAAGGGGCACCTCAGAGGGATAGTGTGCGCCATCCTTGCGTTTCCAACCCTTCTCTAATCCACCTTTTCTAACAAGGAATGTTCGTGCGAGAATGGTGGGGTGACTGGTGTATGAACCATCCCACTTGAAGCTTTCTCTGAGCCACCTCAGAGAGGGATTCTTTTGCTGTGTCTGATCACAGTCTTAACTTTAGAGACTAACAGGATTATGTGGTTAATTGAATTTTACAAATAAAAGTGTTCTGAACCTAATATGATTGGTTTTTAGGATGATTTTTAACTCTACGCAGTTTTTAGATTAATATTTTCCTTCAAAACCCAACAAATTCCTGAATTTTAATAACTGTCACCTAAAAGCACTGAGGTAGCTGCTCTTTAGTTCTAATTTCTAAGTCCAGCGTTGTCTCTCAGCCCATTTATTTTAATTAGGCTAATTAAAGGAAAAAGGGATCCCGGCACAAAACCTCATCCTTCTGAAGGAAAGTCTGTCTCTTCACAAGATCTGTTAGGAGGGAAAAACTGGAGAGGAGGGAGAGCAGGGCCCTTTCTGCACTTGGCCTTATTCTGGACTATATCTTGGGATAGGGCTCTGTTGTCCACATGTAAATGGAGGCTATGGTAGGCGTCACGTGGTGACAGTCATGATCTACGTGATCGTGCAAACAGCAGAGGCCTTATGTAATGCACTTCAGCTAAGACACTTTGGGGTGGTTTCCCCGTTCACACGTAGGCAGGCAAGAATGTGTTTACACGCATTCCTGCCTGCGTATGTGCGAACTGGTAAACTGTCCCAAAGTCTCCTAGCTGGGAAAGGCCAGACAGGGGTGGGGATGCCCCTTCCAGGACTGCCCACCATTGGGTGGAAGCACCCAGGGGTGGGGCAGCCTGTCAGGCAGCTTGCCCCGGTTCCTGCCAGTTGTACAGGAGACGGGCTGGGATGGCTCCGCCGCGCCGGGAGTGCATATGCTGCATCTCCGTGTGTTCTCTGTGCGTTCAAAATGGCCTCGTGCAAAAAGGCCTCAGGACCCAATTCTGGGATACAATCCAGAATAAAGCTAAGTGCAGAAAGGCCTCAGGTTTCTCCCTTCATTCTCTGCTCCAGGGCAAAACAAAATGCAGCAGCAGCACATGGTATGGAGGAAAAAGAGAGGGGGTATCTTTCAGTCCATGTTCTCCTGACAGATGAGCATTAATGCAAACAAAAGGCTGCCCCCAGCCTGATTTCTTTCCAACAATGCACAAAGGCGATGAAATTGTGATTTTCAGCAAAGTAAATCTTCCTGATGCAGCAAACAGAAACTCTTTCGAAGCGCACAGGCTGCAGATATGGATTTCAGCAGCAAAAGTGATACTCAGCCCACTCAAAGACCTGAGGAACTGTGGCAGTTTTTATAATTCTTCAGTGCCAACAAGAACAAGAAGGAAGGGATTGGGGTAGGAGGGGAGGAGCCAAGGAGGGGCCAAGTCCCAGAAGTGGGGATACAAGAAAACAATGGATGTCACATAGCCTGAGTTATGCCAGGTCAAAAGGTAACTAATTAACATCACAAACAATGGATCATATAGCTTGCAAACATTCCAGACAGCCCTTATTCAATACTATTGCAAAGTTAAAGTCAATGTTAGAGTCAATATTAGTGATTTCCTGAGGGCAGCTCTAGTGCCAAGTTGCTACTTCGGCTCTCTTCTGTTAAACAAAATAAGTTTTAACCAAGCTGTATCAAGATGCTTTTTGGAACTAGCAACAAGCTGGTTACTGGTGTTTAAATTTCTTGATTGGATTACATGGCTTCTTGCAGAACCCCGCAGTTTGCACCATTAACAAATCAAGAATATTTACACTGTAACAGGACTTGCGTTTTTCAGTTATTGAAGCTTCTCCTTTGTTATGGTAGCAGAGAGAAAAGCCAGAAATGGGGGGGGGGGAGAGAAAGAGAGAGAGAGAAGTGCAGCCCAGCTGATAACTTTTAAAAGCTTTTTCCTGTGCATAGCTTTCTATTAGCCTTCATTCCCTAGTTCCAAGCTTTCCCTAAATGGCCGTATTATGTGCTTCCGTATGCTTCCATTTTCCATACGGCATTCTACAGCATAATAACTTTACAGACCAATGTCAATTAATTAATTAAAAATAAGCTGATTTATAACATTGGCATATGGCTGCATAGAGCCCCCACTCCCTAGGAGTATGTCTAGGTGGTGCCTCAAGTCAAATTTATTTCGTAATTCAATTTTGTGCTTTAATTTCAGTGTGATAAAGGTACAACACAGGCACAGAGTATTTTATGCAAAACGTATTTGTACATATGCAGATGAAAATAAATATTTAACATAGATAATATGTGCATGGGCTTTATCACATAAATGTTTAATGTAGATAATATCATCAGTCAAAGGGTCAGAGGGTCATCAGTCTATGGATTTTGCTGCCAGAAGAGGTGGTAACAGCTACCAGCCTAGATGGCTTTAAGGAAGGGTTGGGCAAATTTATGGATGACAGATGTATCAATGGCTACTAGAGTGGATGCCTGAGTACATCCTCCATGCTGGGGGGACAGGCAGGATGTTTCTAAGGCCATTTGTTTTGGGAGCAGAAGATCTGCCCTTTCCTCTGCTTGAGATGCCCATGGGCAATTGATGGGCCACTGTGCGCAACAGGATACTGGACTGGATGGGCTATGGACTGATCCAGCAGGGCTCCTCTTACGTTCTTATGTGCAATTTTAAATGTAAAGTTTTGAAAAGGCAACATAATGAATCTCAAGAAAATAGAAAAAAGACATAACGAGGCTATGTCATCAGTCCTAAAAAGCTGTAAAAGTAACACAAACTGCTACAATCCTTTACCCGCTATTAGGGTTCCCTCTGGCAAAGGACACAGTGTTTTTATGATCCTAATGAAGATATAAATGTGTCCACACTACATAATTTATTTGTATTGGGCTTTATCCCACTAATGTCAATCAAGGCCTGTGAAAAACTCCATGTTCATGGTGCCAGAGCATGTATCCCTTGTGACAACTACTGCTGGCATGAAGATGTTCCCATGAAGCTGGGTTGATTCAATGGGTAATCCCAAAACAAATGCATATTTTTTTTAAAAAAACCTGACTTCACAGGGGGTAAATAATGTTTCACTTGGATCATAATTTGGGCTTGAAAAGTTAAAAAGGAAAACAGAGAGGTGAGCCAGAGAATTACACATTGCACTCTTTATCAGAGTAGATAAAACAAATAAAGATACTGAACAAGCAATAATATAACTAACTGAGAATCTAGAGGGAAATTTTTACTGGCAGCCAGTATGTCTTTATTAGGAAGAAACCATCTTAGGCTCACCATTGGGGTGTTACTTCTTCCCTAAGAATCCTTGAGAAAAGGATTCTTGTAAAGGATTGCTGGCACAGGATATGCATGCAACTACTTGGAAAATGGACATAAAAATAGTATGTGAAGGATGGGGAATCTATGGCCATCCAAGTGTTGCTTGACTCCTTGGGAAGTATTTGTTTTTCTGAAGTGGTGGACAATTCCCAGTTGGACAATTTAGCATTAAGCAGATGGGCACAACTATGGCCCTTTCCATCCTTGCATGCAGTGTTCTAGGGCAGAGCAAGCAACCCCTCCAAGAATAAGCAACTCATCCTAAGCTGGCTGCCATTCTGCTTCAGTCCCCACCACTTGCCTCCGGAAAGCTGGTTTGGTCTAGTGGTTAGGGAGCCGGACTCTTATCTTGGAAAACCGGGTTCAATTTTGCCCTCCCCCATGAAGCCAGCTGAGCTCTCCTGAGCTCTCACAGCCCCACCTACCTCACAGGGTGTTCTGTTGTGGGGAGAAGAATAGAAAGCTTAGTCAGCCACTTCCAGTCCCCTTAAATGGGTGATAAAAGTGGTGTAGAAAAGCCAAGTCTCCTCCTCCTCCTCCTCCTCCTCCTCGTGGTAGTGGCAAGGATTTGAAGGCTGGGAATGAAGGGCAATTTCATGGCAGAAACATTTCTAGCAGAACTTCCTGGAACACGACTGAAAAGGGTCCACCAATGCATGCCACAGGAATACTGCCTGTGGAGCTGTTTGAGAACTACAGCTATAGTGGATTAGGGTTCCATTTTCAGCATGCTACCCCAGTCCATGTGGACGAAGCATGAGAGGCATGGGGCTTGGTCTGCACTAGCATGCAGACTGCTGCCCTTTATTCCAGAATCTGTTCCAAAATAAGGGACAGTGTGGAAAGAGCCCAAGAAACTCAAATTCCAGTTAGTGGAATTCAAATTTAGTTTCAGCAGTAAGATATATGGAATCCGTACCGTTATGCTTTATTATTTATTGAGAAAAACATTGAGATAGGAAAGGCCTAGTCCTAAGAGTAATAGAGTATTTTCATGTCTTCCCAGAGAGGGAGAACTGTGTCAGGAAGTTACATGGAAAGTAGAGTCTTTGGCTACAAAGTCACAGAGTAGAAAGACAACAGAAAGGCAACCTGGCATTGGCGGACTTTTGCAGGAATTCGTGGGACAGATTTGCTTATGGGGGCATCTGGTCAGATCCATAATACTACACTCAGAATTTCCAGAAGCTTGCTGTGTGTCTGTCTTTCTTTATATATTTTTTTTCTTTTGTGTGCTTGGTGCACTCCCAAAAGTTCCCAGCAAAATTAAATCACACGAATCTCACCAGATGTACCAGTAAACTATTCCAGGAAAATCAGGGACACTGCTGGTTTTCTCAGAATAGCAATGCAACACATTTTCTGAGTGTTGAGACTGACACAGCAGTGGGAAGACCATGTGAATGCCTGGCAGTCCCAATACAGTTACTGGTAGGGGTTTTCAACTGTCTCCATCTGTGGAAATAGCCTAGGTAGCTGTCTCCACTCTCTCATGCTCCAAATGGAATAGTTTTTTTTTCTTTGTAGTAGCCAAAGGCCTGTTTGCACTTAATCTGGAATATATCTCAAGATAGGGGTCTATTGTCTGCCTGCTGATGCAGACTCAAGCAGGCCTCACCTGGGGCCTGCTGTAGCCTGCACTAGCATGTGGACAGGAGGCCCCTATTCCAGGAGATGTTCCAGAATAAAGCCAAGTGTGAACAGACCCTTGCTTCTGTGGAAGACTCTCCCAGGGGAGTTGAGCCACATGTCCTATTTTGATTCTTTCAAGTATCTCTTCTCTCAGACATTCAACAATTAGGTCACTAAAATTTAGACTCTAAACCTATTTTTAATTTTAATGGCTTATTTCTCTCTTTTTACATAGTTCTACTTTCCTGGTTGTAGTGTTTTTAATTGCCCTATTTTTATTTTCAATTATACTGGGTATTTTTTCTTCTTTTATTGTCTTTGCAGTACCCTGCCCTGAAACTACAGTGAAGAGTGGTACAGGATTTTCTTTGTGCAAAGGACTAGGCCACTAAACCAAATTGTGTTCCCAGCTGTTACCCCGTGAACACTTCTTGCATGGCCAGTGGACCTACCACTGATCCAGAACAACTGTGAACAGCAGGGCATGAATGAACAAATAAACAAAATAGGAAAAGGAAAGAAATGATAGACTACTCAAACAACTGAGATTTACGTAAGAAGAGGACAGTTAAATTCTCAATACTGTTCCCTGAAAGGCCTTCAGAATGTCCATCCTTAGAAGCGCTCAAGAGAGAATGGGCCACTGTTTGGGTGTACAAGATATCTGTCCTTGGAATGGGCAGTTGAACTAGATTCTCTACTAGTATGTTTCAGCTTCCAAGAACACAAGGTCATTCCACTTTGGAAGGTTTCCAAGTAAAGCTGTTTTGTTTTTATCGGCAGGGAGAGGAGACTAAACCAAAACCACACAAAACTCGAGTCAGCGGGAAAACACACAAAAAAGTGGTGTGAGGCTCTACAAACCTGATTGATTGCCAGTTGGCCTACAGAAACAATTTAAGCCCAAGAGAACAATAATTTAGAAAAAGTATACAACATATATTTACCCTCTCCTGATATACAGAAATAATATGAGACCGCCCAAAAGGCAGACAGTCAACATTAATCAAAGGCAGGGCTTCCTTTCCACCAAGAAATCGGCCCCTACATTATGAGATACTAAAGCTAGGAGCAGTTTTATAAGCAAGTGTAAGAAACTGGTTTATGATGGCCAACTCTGTATGAGTTTATAAGGTACAAGGGCCTTTGCTATTATAACATTCTATATTTAGGGTGTGATCATACACTGTTAAAGAGACACTTTTTAGGTTACTTTCATTCTTAAGTGGGCAGACATCAATAATTAGGATACGATTTCTTGGGTCCAAACATTGTAGTGGCTTTGGTTAGCGTTTTAGTTGGCAAACTTCAGAAGCTTGTTTGTCAGGGAGTGGGGGTGGAAGAAGCTAACCAAAGCCACTACAGAGAAGCTCTTCTCTGCTAAACTGCCTCTAACTTCAGAAGCTGCTTGCCGGCAATCGGGGAGTGGGGGTGGAACAAGGGTTGCAGGAAGAGGCTCATGGGACAGCAAGGGCCAAATAACCTCACTCATCGCTGCATCTTACTGGGGTGATCAGTTCTTTTACGTTTGCCTGGTGATCAGATCGCAGAGAGAAGAGGCTCGTTTTGTTTGATCACTGTTTAATGCCCAGCAGTTGCGATCAGGGAAGGGGCGTTGGCTGGGATTTCCCTGCCCTCACTCCTATCAGGAGAGGGGGGGGTGGAGAGAAAAAGATGCTGTTTCCCCATGCAGGGGTTTAGCATGGTTTACTTGTGGAGAGGGCATAATCAAATTGAGCCCGCACTTTTGGCAACTGCATAGGGACAGGTCAATTCGAATTCGGCTGTGTATTTGGACTGATCCGAATCCAATCCAAACTAAATGGAGTGCATGGGGACACAGACTAAGAGTCTTTCTCCACTTGGGCTTTATTCCACTTGGAGCATGACACAGTCTGTGCACTAGAACGTGGGTGCCAGGTCCCTATTCCAAGATATAATCCAGAAGAAGGCCCAGTGGAGAAAGGGCCTAAGTGGGATTAATGGTGCACAATTATTAGTGGATGAAAACTGGAGGCCTCATAAAACTCAAGGAATGTGGTTGCTTTGTCACCAATGGTGACCCACACATATCTAAGGTGCAGAGGTCCTCTTCCACCACTACTTGATCCTTCTTTAACCCCGGACAATGCTTCTGTTTCTCTCACCTTGTCCCATTTTATTCTCCTTGAGAAAGGTTAGGTTTGGTTAGGTTGAGAGAGAATAAACAGAACAAAATGGAAGCTGAAATGGAACTTCTGAATCCCAGCCTGGTTCTCTACTATCATCACAGAGCAAACTAAACAAGGGAACTGAGGAAAATTAATGAAAGACCATGATTGCCATTGGGCTTTGCGGTCATCTCTTCACCGTCTATAACTTTTTAACAGGTCCACTAAGATATCCACCCAGAGAGTTCCTCTTAGGGCAGGGACCCTGAAAGTGCAAATTTAGAATTTATCACTGTTAGTCATCACCATTGTTATGACATATTTTGAGGGTTCTCTCATCAGGGAGAGTTGCAGAAACAAAGCAAAGAGGAGAAAACACAGAAGGTTAGGGATGTAACAAGACCTATGGAATTATGTCATCACTCCTTCTGCCAAAGCCCATCTCGCTACAAACATCAGAACCACTGGAAAGTCGAGGAGATGGCAGCCAACACAACAGCAGCAGATGTGACCTAGCCGTGAAAACTAGGCAGTAGTAGAGATGGCCCCCCCGAGAGTAAACCCAGGCAGCAGCCTTGCTGAAACAAAAGCCTCAAAACCTCCAAGGACAGCAATTATTTATAAAGTAGATTACTATGTGCCCTTAAGCTGATCTACAGTTTTATAGTATATTTACTTTGTCAGCCTCTTCCCCCTTTGGGAGGAACACTGTGGTGTTAGCATGTTCCAGTTTCTGATACGTATCTCCATTCCAGAGTGCATGCCCTCACTCCAGCTGTCCATCTAGTCAAGAGATGTTCCTTCAGGATCCCATGCGCTGCCCTTTCAATGGACTCCTCAGCTAACTCCTCTCTAGCAGTCCCCTAAATTTCAAAAAGGTACTGCTTGCATTGCAGCAAGTCCTTCCCCAAAATGTGGACAGAAATGAAGACGAAGAGAATTAGTGGCACTACATATGGCAGCAATAAAATTGCAATAAGTCACTTTTTGGTTCTATTTAGGGTCGACTGACGACTACACAGGCACATTTTAGGAAGTTCTCTTTACTAAAATGTTGAAGTGGTTTGCCATTACATTACTTTTGTGGAGATGCTGATGATTTGAGTCTGAAACATTCTGGTTTCCCAGACAGATTGTTCAGCCACAATGATTCCTTAGGTGGCGAATTGAACAGGGTTAATATATACACCTAGTACTGAAACATACCATCTGCAGGGAGAGAATGTCTAGGTGACATATAGGGTAGGTTTGTTTTTTGTTAAGGCTGCCCAACATAGGAAATTATTCATTAAGTTGAATGGGGTGTTTTGAAAGGGTGATGGGAACAAATAATGATGTCATTTTTATTTTATTCTTGCTTTTATCCTTGTATGTTTTATATGGTTTTATCTTTTGTAAACTTGACAGGGTCAGATGACTAATCAATAAAGTTCACTCATGACTTGATACTGAAGCAGAAGCTTAACTAATAAGAAGACAGGATTCACTAGAAAAGAGCCTGATGCTGAGAAAAGCTGAAGGCAAAATGAGGAGAAGAAGAAGAGTTGGCTTTTCTACCCCACTTTTCTCATCCATTTAAGGGGACTCAAAGCACCTGACAAAGCTCTCTATTCTTCTCCCTGCAAAGGTAGGTGGGAATGTGAGAGCTCAGAAAAGAGCTGTGACTAGTCCAGGGTCATCCAGCTGGCTTTGTGGAGGAGGGTAGAATCAAACCTAGTATTCCCATCTCCCTAACACCTAGTTCAAATATGAACTTGGGCAAACAGTGGAGGACAGAGGGGTCTGGCATGCTGTGATCCATCGGGTTATGAAGAGTCAGACATGACTCAATATATCCAGAAGTTGATGAAGTGGCAGAAAGTGTTGGCTCTTTGCAGTTGTGTGTGAGTTTATGGGGTTCCTCCTCTCCTCTTCTGTACAAAGAATGAGCAGACTATCCCATAAGAACATAAGAACATAAGAGAAGCCCTGCTGGATCAGGCCACAGCCCATCTAGTCCAGCATCCCATCGCACACAGTGGCCCACCAAATGCTCATGGGCATCTCAAGCAGAGACAAGGATGAACCTTTGCCTGCTTTTGAATCCCAGCAAATGGCCTTAGAGGCATCCTGCTCCCGCCCCCCAGCCTAGGCATTCATTCTAGTAGCCATTGATACATCTGTCATCCATAAATTTGTCTAACCCCACCTCTTCCGGCAGCACATTCCATAAGCCGATGACCCTCTGGGTGAAGAAATACTTCCCTTTGTCCCAGTTCCTTGGCCTTTAAAAATATCAGAAAGTTGATCAATGATGGATTTGCATATGCATTCTCTTACTTTGCCGGCCATTGTCATCGTCCACACCCACACCCGCAAATATTGTTATACTTTCATGCCGTTTTCTTGGCAATGATGCAGACAAGGTTTGCCTTTATCTTCTTCCAGAGAAATAATGGGAATCAAAACTGTGACCTCTAGCTTTGCAGGCAGTTGCTCCACCACTGAGATGCAGCTGCTGCATGTGTGTGCATATATTCTTCAGAAATACATCAATGACCCAGCATGAAATTTTGCTAGATGTATTGATACAGAGATCACTTACCTTCTCAGTCACAGTAATGACATACTCATTCTCATTTCCCAGTTTTTTTCTAAAAAGCCTTCATTGAGTAGAGCAAGTCAAACCAGAAACCACTAGAGGATTCATTTCCCTTCTCTTAGCTATTTCCTCGCTTAGAAATTTCTGTCCACCTGCATCCATATCATTCTTACCAAGGCTATGTTCACATGCAAAAACAAAAAAGCAATTCAGAAGCACCTCAGAGAGGGTGGTCTGTGGCCCGCGTGTGCTCATCCACTTCGGGTGCGCCTCCACGGGAGCCAACTGTTTCGCTATTGATGCGATTAAAAAAAATCCAAGTTGTAACTCGCAATAAAGCGTCCCCATGTGGTTTGGGGCAACAAGGATTAAAATCGCACTTTCCTGTCCCCATGGAAACCGTTTTTTGTAAGCCCGCATCTCCCCCCCCCCCCCGGCCTGCTGGAGCAATGTTCAGCTGTCAGATTCAGCTGCCAGAATTCATGTAAAGAATGGCAAAAGCAAACGAGCAATCTCCTCTTTCTTTCACAGCGTGTGTCTGTCTCTTTCCCTCCCTTGTTTCTCTACCCCCATAAACTTCACTCGTGTCTGTCTCTTTCCCTCCTTCTCTCCCTTCTGTTTCTCCTCCCTGTAAACTTCACTTGTGTCTGTCTCTTTCCTTCCTTCCCTCCCTTGTTTCTCTCACCCCATAAACTTCACTTGTGTCTGTCTCTTTCCTTCCTTCCCTCCCTTGTTTCTCCCACCCCATAAACTTCACTTGTGTCTGTCTTTTTCCTTCCTTCCCTCCCTTGTTTCTCCCACCCCATAAACTTCACTCATTTTCTCCATGCAGTTTTCTCCCCCCCCCCAACCCATGCCTGAGCCTGCAATCACTCAGGCAAGGGCTTCCTTTAGCCCAAACAAATGCCTGACAAGTCAGCTAAAATCATTAAAAGTGGCTGCTTTCACTCTTCTCACCATTCTAGTGGGTCTCTCTCTCTCTCTCTCTCTCCCTCCCTCCCTCCTAATAATGCAGCCCCCGATGATCACGGCTCTGCTTGGGCGCTGAATCAGCTCTCCTTACGTGAACGGAGGAAGCTGAATCTGACAGCTACAGGGCTGCAAGGAGTGAATTGCTTTTCTTTCTGCTTGTAAGTGTTTCCATGCTCCAAGGAAAATCCGTGGTTTCCCCTAACGTCGTATGTAGTCTTGTTTAAACAGGGGGATTTCTGCCACGGATTTTCCTCCTTTACACCTGATGTAGCCTGGAGTAAAGTGTGTAGACACACCCTTACTGAAACCTATGGTCTATTCACACTTACCTGTGGAGCACACTCTGGAATGCTTTGGAATGCTCCACCCACACTTAACACCACCTCCAGCATCTCAGAGCGTCCGGGTGTAACACTAAGGGCCCATCCTCATGCTAAAAATAATCCAAAAGAATTCCGTGTCTGCCTTGGGAGCATCCACATACAAAGCCCTAATACGTTTTAGAAACGGATCTTGCTCGCTGAAATGTGGAAGCAGCCGCCGCGAAGGGTCCCTGAAGAGGTCTGCAGTGCGGAATCACCCAAGGTAAGTGTTTTAAATCTGTCCTAGGGGTGTGGTTAATCCTGTTTCTGCACCCAGTGCAGAAACACCCAAAGGGTAAGGCCAATGCAGGGAGGAAATGTCTATCAATACAGACTCAAAAGAGGGCACCTTATTAACCATGTCTGATCACATTCTTAGTCATAATTCTTTTCATTTCATTTCTACAGCTGCTGTTTTTATTTTGAACTCTTAATAGTTAACTGTAGTGGCTTTAAGTCATTTTCACTGAGGCTGGCTGAAGAGACCAGTTTTTATACCCCCAGAATGAATGCTGTTGGAAGTTCATTGTACTATTCACCTGGTCTGTAATCTCTGTTAGAAACCATTTCCAGGAGGAAGCTGTATTTTTACTATTAAACACAGTAATAAAAAAGTCATAAGTCACAGTTTTGGGATTTTTAAAAAAGATTTCTTTCTTTCACACAGCATCCCTAAGCTGAAGCTTTTTTGCTTTTGGCTTCAAGTATTCACTGTCTTATCTCTTATGATCCTGGCACAAAACAGAATCTAGTGGGATTTCAGAACTGGAACTAACAGTGTTTTCCTAACAACGCTGTTAAGGAGGAGGGAGGAGCTAAAATAAAGTTATAGTCTTGTCTTCCTAAGCAAGGGGGCTCTGAAAACAATAATATGTGTAATTTCCCCCACCCGATCATCAACTAGAGGTTCCCATATTGAAAGTCATATGCCAAATCATTACTTACTGTATCATTTCAGTAGAAGCCTCCACCCACAATCCAGTTTTCTACACATACTAAAGTTTCATATTTAATAATGTGTAGTCAGCCAGCATTATTTATAGGAACTTACACTGATTGCAGCTGTTATGTGAAATGTGGAAACAAAATATTTTATTAACGTAAGAAAAGTAACATCCAGAATCTCTTTGGGATATTCAACCATTGTATAAATGGCACAAGTTCCAGTTGGTCTAAAAATGTGTTGCAACTAGCAAATAAAGCTCTCTTTATTGGAGATGTTGCGTTACAGCCTTTAGAGGGACAGACCAGAAAATATGGAAAGCACAGCAGAGTGATGGGATTATGCGAGCAAAGCCTTACTAAAAGAGCCTTCTTCCAAACCCACCTCTTTCAGATGTGTGAGAGGTGGTGACATGAGAGGACCTTTTCTATGGTGGGCTTCAGACACAGCCTCCCCCCGGAGGTACATTGGGAGCCAACATTGAATATTTTTCAGCCCTTGGTTAAAACATACCTACCTCTTCATCCAGCTTGGTCTAGTGGTTAGGGAGCTGGACTTTTATCTGGGAATACCAGGTTTGATTCTGCACTCTCCCATGAAGCCAGCTGGGTGACCTTGGGCGAGTCACAGCTCTCTTCTGAGCTCTCACAGCCCCACCGACCTCACAGGGGCCCCGTCCGCTTGCAACTTTGGTAGAGTTCCGAGCACCCAATTGGCACTGTGCGTCCCCATAGGCTTTGGATTTGGCATGTGAAAAGCTCACCAAACAGTGCCAACTGAGTGCCAAATTTGATAACCTGAAAAAAGAAGTTTCGGCACTGTTTGGGGAGCTGGCACACATTGCTCAGCGAGCCGGGACCGCACATGGGGATGCTTGTGGGGTAATGGGGAGGAGATTCGCGCTCACATGTGGTCTCTTCGGCCCTCGTTGATGGGAATGACATGGGGACGCCTAAGATGCAAAAAATAACGGGGAACGCCGTGAACTTAAAATCAAGCCTGCCTTATATCACCTAGCAGATCGGGGGTGCAAAAGAAGTAAAAAGCACACCCCAACCCTGGTTTTCCGTGCCGAGAGGTGGGCTGAGGAGAGAGGGGGCAGAGAGGGGGTGGAGCTGCTCCCCCGTGCCGGGGCTTGGCGCGGCATGCTTGGGGATGCCTCCATCTATGCCAAGCCCCAAACCTGGTGCAGGTGTCCCATGGGGATGCCCAAAATGTGTGCCTGGCCCCATGCCTGGCCCCTGCATGCCAATACAGCACCCAAAGGGTGCCAACTGGCCTCCATAGGGATGCAGCCAGGGTGTCTGTTGTGGGAACTTTAATCCTTCTTCAGTCCATCTTCAGGAACTATCACTCACACCTTTTAGTCCAATTTGTATTTTCCTGAATCCTGGTTTTTACAGGTCTCGGGCCATTATAGAGTGTTAATCCATTTTCATTTTTTGGTGTGATCAGGGAAGAGGACTAAAGTGACTGAATCATACTATAGTGGGTGGATACTGTGTGAATTTGCCTTCCCTTTCACCCAATGTGTGATTACGTGCTGCTGAGTCCCAGAACTTTTATCCTATCAGAGGGCAGGGGGTGTTGGGATGGTGGAATGGGGTGGAGGTCTAAAAATGTCTCATAAAAGACTCTCAGGATGGGGAAATTCTGAGCATAGCGGACTATTTCAGCAAGGTGTGGCCATGGCCTAAGAAATGATCTTGCCAGGGAGGGAGGGTTATATTTTAATGTATATTTTTTACTGTGTTGTGGTTTTTCTTTTTTATTGTTGTGACCAGCCCTGGAACCCTTTGGGTAAAAGGTAAGCTATAAATACTCAAATAAATATATAAAATAAATAAAAGGAACAGTATGAGCTAGTTCTTCAAAAGAGATTTCCAATAGGAACTATCTTCAAAACAGCAGTGGCTACTGGTCCACACACAGCAGCAGTTTTGCATCATTTTGTGGAACAAAGAGGTTCACTTGGAGGTACCACTGAACTTTCTGGACAGCCCCTTTCAGTTCATGCCACGTTGATATATGGAAGCTCATATTGTTCTGTCTGCCCCCCCCCCCATTCCCGGGGAAAATAACCACATATGAAATGAACAATGTATCTGCATTCTGGCATTCAAATAAACTTATTAACAAACCCTACTGTGTAAATTAAAGTTTGTTTGCTTGTTTGCATGGTATTGATCCCCACCATTATGATTCCTGAAGCAAATAAAAGAATGAGAAAGCAAAAGGAGGAGGAGGAGGAGATACATTTTGACTTACCTAGCATGTTTCCCTCCTGCACATATAACCCCAGTTTTCCTCATGCACATATAACCCCTAACTTATCAGTGAAGAAAACAGATCACTTTCTTTTTAATGAATTAAATTGGGATTCTCAGAAGCAGCTTTTATACAATATCCAGTCATAATTTGGGATAGAGTGGTGTGCTCTTGATTATTTATCTGTTTGCCTTCAAATTTCCTAGGAACTGGTTGTGAATTTGAATAACTATTTCAGCTGCACCAGTGGCTTCTGCAGTTCCACAGTTAATTATGGAACTTGAGCACAAGTCAAGCAGGGTAAAATAAAGTGTTGAAGGATTATACAACAGTAGGGATTTAGTCTGATCCCATAACTGCTCATTTGCAGACCTTTTCACACGAGTCTGAAGAAGTTTAGTTGCCCTCCCTGAAGAAAATGTACTTTATTGTCAAGAAAAAGGATCAAGAAGCAAAGTATTAATGCTTCAACTTGCATTACAAAATGTACATTTGGTGGTGGGAAAGAAGGTTGCACATGTAGGTTTTAAGTAAGTTTTAGAGAGAAGAAGTAGAAAGTTTTTTATATTAGAATGGTGGTTATTGTTGGTTCTGATTGTAGAAATGTTGTGGGTCATTTTAGCCCCATTCTCAAATTTCATTCCTCAACCCTCCTCCCCCCACCCAAATCCAGTTGCCAGAAGAACAGATTTATTCTGGCAGAAAATGTATATAAACCCAAACTTGCTTTATGTAAGTGTTCTACAATCGGATTTGGTGCATTTTCTGCCTTCATGGGACAAAAAGGCATTTCACTTATTAAGCTGAAATATAACATTGCAGACTTTACTTTTCCATAGCTTGTAAGCCTATGAAATGCCTATGAAATATGGGTATGTGGATGTTTCGGTACATAATTTTTGCTGCCCCTACTAGAGTCATTGACTGCAACTGCATACTCCATTAGTTAAGTCATAGACAACTACAAGAGGGCATATTAAATAAAAGCTTGGAAGAGAGCAATTTCAAAATCTGGCTCCCTTTGGATTTCTTTTTGACATGAGATGACACACAAATCAAAACACTTTACAGACTTACATCTTAAAACTTGTACTTTTTGACATTCAGGTCAATCACTATGATGATTCTTCATTACACACACACACACAAGCACAACTTGTGAAGGCCACGTCAATCTTTTGGAGGTTCAATTTTCCCCCCTTAAAGCCTTATGTAAAACCTTCCTCTAATGTGAAAAATTAAATGAAACAAAGTATACTGTATTTGAAAATAGTTCTGTGACCTGTCTTTTAACCTAGTATTTTTGGGGAAGTACACCTACAGATGACTTCGCATCGAGTAGAAGACCATGAACTGGGAGAAGAGAATAATGATTAACCCTTTCTGTCTCAGACATTTCTACCTCCAAATCTATCTCTTATCCAATCCAGTCACTTCTGTCTATGAGAGACAAAACTTGTGTTCTTCTACAGAAACATCATCATCATCATTATTGACATATAGCATTATTGACACAGCAAACAAGATATTTATGCTGGTTTTGGTAATCGTTATCACTAGTCAGGCCCTTCCCAAGCACCTAGGACAGAGTGATGTATCAGCGAATGATACGAGCAGATCCCAGCAAAGTGGCTTTCTGTAGCTGGCAGATGGGTTTTTTATTGATGCCAGTGCTTTTCAAGTACCCACTAAGATCTTTCAGCACTGCCCCCAGTGTATTTCGAGAAGCACTGGGACCACCTTTGCTAGTTTATGCCAGAGTTACTGCTGTTCTATTTTCAGGCCTTCATATCTGGTAAGTTTTTTCTGTTTTTCATCAATTCTGCTGTTGTCTGAATTTTATTGTTGTTGTTGTTGAGAACCACTGTCCATCCGTCTTTGGCCCTTACTCATAGACAGCCTTATCTGTATTCCTGCTTGAGCCTGCTTTCCCATGGAAAGCTTCCTAAGATCCATTATCAACTTCCTAGTATACCCAAGGTGACCTTGTCAGGGGGAAGGAGAATCGGTCGGAATCTGCTGTGCCTTGCTCAATGAAAAAGCCTGATACAACTTTGTCTTCTGCTGTCAGCCAAATAAATGGAAGAACCTGCTTCTGCAGCAGTCCTGTTGTGTTATATTTTATCTAGTGTTGGGTCTGGGTCAGGTGAGGCTGAAATGGTCGTTAAAACTGAGATTTTGATGAGATGGCCTCAGTGCAGAAACAGGGATATACAGTTATGAGTGTATATGTCTATTGTTTGCACTCTCATCACATTTCTTCAACCACTTTAACAACATTACTTCAACTGCTGTGCCATACATCCATATGATGCCCTTTTTTTGGTGCAGCTGCTAAGTAGCTGGGCTGAAATGACACAGTTGTGTAGCCATACAAAGCATGACATAAGTTAGGGACTAAGAATGGAATCCTACCACTGCGCACTCTCCAATGGGAAAGAGATTTCCCCATAGTTCTTTGTTCTCTGGAATTGTTCTCCTAGACTAGTTGTCTCTTCATCTTCAGACACAACTGGGCAATGAGATAGGAGAATATATTAATTTTTCAGCCTTGATTATGCTTAAACAAAAGAATCGCATTTCCCAGTTAAATAAGTTTCTCATTCTGCAGTCCCACACACTGTTTGCTTTTAAACGTCCCTCACTCATTGCTTGATAGATGGGTGAGGCATACTAGTCTACCAAAAAGATCTGTTCTCATCACATATGTTATGGACCTAAGTATCAGATGTTAATGAGAAATCTGTTGCTGCCAGCTAAAATTGTCCTAATTCAGGACTAGGAACAAGTGTTGAATTCTTTTTTTAATATATGACTCTTTTTTGTTAGCATTGACTCTGAATTATGATAAATACACTCCCTTTTTCTAAGTGTAGTGAAGCTTAAAATGCCAAACGTCTCCTCTGATGTTTGAAATCTCTAGTGCTCTAGAAAACATAGAATTCAAATTACAAAATGGAATATTTTGTGCTTCCTATTTTATTATCATGATATCTCTGGGAATTACAGAATGTTCATATCAGAAAATTTAATCTCCTATCTTTATATAGATACATTTTCATTGCATTATTATGCACTTTGTAGATTGATTTATGTGAGCAATTTCTGGAGAAGGTGCTGTAAATGATTTCTTGTATCAAAAATAGTGGAGAGTTTTGAAGCATCAAAACTGAGACATTATGCCATTACCATTTGTAAACTCCATTGTCCACATGCAGCATAAGTCAGGACCCGAGGCCTTTGCACACTTAGGCCTCTGATATGCAATCAGGACAGCTCTGGTAAAGACCATACAGATGCTCATTAGGCTGCTACAGCCTAGAAGCGTGCCCACCCTCACCAGAGCTGTCCTGATTGCTTATCTTGCTCCACACCTATCCCAACCTATCCCCCAGACTTACCTGAAGGGTCCAACGGCGAGAGCATTTGTTCTTCTTCTGGGGCTGCTGTGGGAATCTCTCCTCCTGGTTGGTGCAATTGGCTGCCACCACTGGCATCAAGTGTTCTGTGATACGCTGGTTGCTGGCAGGCGCCTGATGGGGGAGGAGATCAATCTGACTGGGCGGCATGCCTCCCCACCCCTGGATCACCTCCCCCATGCCACCCCCTCACTGCAGCATCATCCAGGGGGGTGCCTGTATGCCCCCTGCCTCCCTCCCTCCTCCCCTCTCTGTGATCGTTGGCCATTTCCTCCCCCTTCTCGGCAATATCACAGGGCATTTTCTCCTCCCTCTCAGTGATATTGCAGGGTTTTACCTGCCCCCTCACAGCAATATCGCAGGATTTTTCATTCCCCATCTAGGGAATTGTGGGAAAAGCTACAATCCCTGAGAGGTGGGAGGAAAAGCCTGTGATACTGCCGAGAGGATGAAGGAAACAGCCCTTGATCATGGAGATGGGGGAGGAATGATGGCAGAGGGGAATCCAGATACCCCCTTGGGTGATGCCACAGTGAGAGGGCAGCATGGGGGAGGTGATCCAGGGGTGGGGAGGCATGACACCTGGTCAGGTCGATCTCCCCACCCTCCTCCCCATCGGCCGCCTCCCAGCAGCCAGAGTGTCACGGAAAGGCGGCAGCCAGCGGGCGGGACTCAGCTGTGCTGCAGGCCAGTACGCTCCTGGTATGAGAAGACCGTTAGCATTTCTGGCCAGTGAGGAGCATCCTCACCTGATCCTTTGCCAAGACCCAAGAAGAAGAGTTGGCTTCTCTACCCCACTTTTCTCACACATTTAAGGGGACTCAAAGCGGCTGAGAAAGCTTTCTATTCTTCTCTGCACAACAGAACACCCTGTGGCTGCGTCTTCACGGCATGCCTTAATTCGGTTTAACGAAACCGAAATAATTGACACGGAACGAAACTGTCTACACGGCTTGCAACTTGATCCGGTTGCGTGGCATCCCGATTGCAGCCTTAACTGGGAATCAATCCTGGGAGTCCCCACAACAGCCCTGTCCTACCGCCCATTGCCAGTCATGGTTCCCACCCCCTCTCTATGATTGGTGTTCCCTCCCAGGATCCCACCCTCCCTTCCCTATGCGTCATCCATCCCTCTTTTGCCTCTGTTCTGATCAGCTGTCTTTGGGACGCGCTGCCTTCTTGCCGGAGAGGGCGGATTTGGCACTGCTGCCACCTTTGCCACCCGCCGCGCCGCCGCCACCACCTTCGCGCATACCTCTGATGTCACAAGACTGCCTGAGACGGGTGGCATTCTCTGATCTTCAAAAGGCAGCCTCCCTCATACAAGAGCCAAAGAGAAGGGGAGAGCTGGGAACCCAGGAAGAGGCTGATGAGCTCACAACTACCTCAGCTCTCATAATAGAGGCTTTTTAGAAGCAATAAAAATAAAAATAAAAAGTTGGCGCTGTTTGCGAGTCGATTTATTCCACACGGGCAACAAGCGATCTGCTGAGGTTGCTCCGCTCCCCAACACGATGCGGAGGAGAGGAGACGGAAGGGAAGGGGCTGCGCTGCCCTCCCACTGGCTCCGTTTCCCGCAAGGTTTAAGCTCGAAGGCCCATTCAGGCTCCCCCCGCCAGCCCCGCGCCGCCTGCTCCTCTGCGATGCTCAATCCACGGGAGACGCGCGAGGCGCAATCGGCATTCTGGACGCGCAGCTGCCATTGCTGCGGACGTGCGAGGTTCCGCGCCAAGGCCGACGTGTCCCTGGTCGAAGGCGCTTCCACCACGATCGGGTCACACCCCGATCCAGGTGATCCCCTTCACCGTCGTTGCGGACGTCTTCGCCATGATCTGGAGTAAACAAGTCTGAACTCGGGCTGGAGGGGAGTGAGGGGCTTTTTCATTGCTCAGAGCACACAGCAGCAGCAGCAGCAAGTAAAGCCCCATGTTTAAATACAGAATCTCAGCTGCTTCGCCTCCTTTCACTTTCAAAGGTCTGAACTTCTGAAATTGCGCAAATTTGCAACATTGTTAATTGGGAGTGAAGGGGCTTTCTTGCTACACTGTAGCGCTCCTCTGTGAAGGCTGCTCCAAGAAGTTCAGGCTTACAAGAGAAAGGAGAGGAAGCATTAATGTTTAAAGGAATGGGGCTTTACTTGCTGCTGCTGCTGCTGCTGCTGCTGCTGCTGCTGCTGCTGTTTTGCTTCAGATCAGGCAGATCAGGCAGGGAAACACACACACACCCAATGACGTGCCCAGCATACGGACAGCCATTGGATACAGTGCGATTGGGGGAGGGACACCCTGAACACGGAAGGAATCTCATCCCTTAACACGGTACTGTCCATACAGTTAAAAAGGAAACATGTATCGACGCACGATTCGGAGTGAAACCTGTTGCAATCAGGATTTATTTCAAAACATTTTAACGTGGTTTAACACGGAAATAGCGTGTTAAGCCGAACTGCCGTCTGAACTGGGAGAACTCAAAACGTTTTGAATTCGAGATAACGATGCCGTGTGGATGCAGCCTGTGAGGTACGTGGGGCTGAGAGCTCAGAAAAGAACTGGGACTGGCCAAAGGTCACAAAGCTGGCTTCATGGAGGAGTGCAGAATCAAACCCAGTATTCCTATGTAAGAGTCTAGCTCCCTAACCACTAGCCAAATTGGTTCAGGTCAATCCTAGCTAGGCCTCTGAAAACTATAAACAGGAAACTCTACAGAAAGATTATTGTTTCATGAGCTGTGGTCACACTTAACGTTTAATCTAGCTTCAGACCACTTTCAGAAAGAGAATACATAGCAAAGTGGCAAGCTGTTTTCTTTCAGTGTTAACTTGGAAAATTCATCTTTGGGATAGATAATTTGGAAAGAAAATTTCTGGTCACTTTGCTCTGAAAGTGGATTGAAACTGGATTCAACCTTAGGTGTGACCACAGTCTTAGTGAGCATCCACAAAATGTAGTTGCATTGATGGCACCAGTTCAGTCCCTCAAAGGCCATGTCCCCATGCAAGCTGTTTGTTCCTGATTGGGCACACATGGGACCAGGAGTGGGTCCGAGAGCAGATCTTGCCCATTCCCATGCCATTCTCAGCAGCACAGCCTGGGGTATGGGTTAGGTGTGGATGGAGATGTCCCCATACAAACTGTGTGAAACCCCGGCACGGGGGACCAGCACCACCTCCTCTCCACCACTTCTCTCCTCATTGGAACCCATATGGATGACAGCCTACCCCTGTAGCACCAGCTGCAAATGTCCCTGTGCTGCCAGCTGCAAATGCCACATCCCCCCCCCCCCCGGCCCTTAGATGCACAGAAAGCCAGGACTGGGCTGAGAGGCACAGAATTTTTTTAAAAAAATTAAGTTTAAATACATTTTAAAATAATTTTAAAAAACCCAAAGCCACCATGAGGTTTGGCAGCAGCTGAGTGGTTGAGTAGTTTTGTGCACCTCCGCTCCACCAAGAACCATGAGAACACCCAGCAATTTTAAAAGGGACAAAATCAAGTCCTTGTCATGATCGCCTTGGCGATCACAAAACGGGGTGGATTTTTTTCTGTGGAAAAGGGACAAAAATTAATCCATTATCCTGCCTGCCTTGGCAATCAGGATTTTTTCACTTGCAAAAAATCTCAGTGCTTGTGATCTCCAATGAATAGGGCAGGAACGGCAAGTACACTCCACCTCCCAATGACATGAGTGCCAATCTCCTCCCCAGATAGCCCAGGACCATCCCCATGCGCGGTCTTGGCTCGCTGGGCAATGTGTGCCAGGACCCCAAAACCATGGCAAGACTTGTTTTTTCAGGTACCAAATTTGGTCCTGGTCTGACATGGTTTGGGGAGATTTGGTCTGCTTTCTGGGGACCAAATCTAAAATGCATGGGGATGCCCCTTGCCGAGACAACATTTTGTACTGGACCAAATGTGCATGGGGACATGCCCAAAGACAGTACTGAACATCCTGATGAAACTCAGTTCAGTCATATCTCACTTGGGCCTCTGGTATGCAAATAAGACAGCTTTGGCCCCTGGTCTCCTTGTCCTATCTAGAACAAATGGAGGCGGGCATTTCTGGCAGATGATGAAAATCATTATGAGGTTCTAGAATCATCTGTCAGTGTGTCCATGGGGACAAAATTGGCACAGGGCTGTGGCACAGGCCAGGACTGGTCCTGTTATGTGATCCAGTGTTCTAGTTGTTTTGTAAGAAAGGCTCATAGACCTGTCAAGCTTTGACTGGAACCCAAATAAAAGGTTGGGAGGCTAATAAACTCATTTCAGAGAGAATGCCAATTTTATGATCCCCACAAATTCTTGTCAGAATTAAATTAAAATCTGGAAAACGTATCCTCACCCATCTGCCCTCAATCCCAGTTCTTGACCCCATCTTCTTTAAATCACACTTAATGAGTAGGACAATGATGGCAACCATTTCCCATCTATAATAAAAGAAAGGGACAAGAGGAAAAGAACTGCCCCTCCTTCTTTCTTTCCTTTCTGGCATGCTACTTGCATGTAGGAGAAGAAGCAAAATAATTTATTCAGAGTTCATCCCACAGATTGATGTTCTGTCCATAAATTAGGGCATTCTGCACCAACAGGATATCTGATACTGTGTGTGAAAGAATGGAAGCGAACAGTGTTCCAAATAGCTGTTGGAGGGGGGAGGGAGTAAAGTTTGATACAAGAGTCAGCTGAGGGAGCAGAAATGTCTGGCCATGGTGTGTGTGTGTGTGTGTGAGAGAGAGAGAGAGCAGCCAGGGAATGTTTGGTACCCACATGACTCTTGCAATGGGCACTGGCCCATAATTGTTCCCTGTAGGAATGCTGTTTTCCCAGGAACATATTGTGCAATTACTAGGAAAGACTATTAATAGGGAGTGGCTTTGAGCCAGTTTGGTCTTTTGGTTAGAGTGCTGGACTCATATCTTGTAGTCACCAGGTTTGATTCCACACTCCTCCACGAAGCCAGCTGGGTGACCTTGGACTAGTCACAGCTCTCTTCTAAGCTCCTATCTCATAGAGTGTCTGTTGTGGGAAGAACAGAAGGCTTTGTCAGCCACTTTGGGTGAATTCCCATTTAAGGAATAAAACGCAATATACAAAGCAGTTTATAGCACAATTTACATCGCTATGGAAAGCACATTAAAATGAAGCAAAGGGGCATCTGGCTAGCGGATTCAACCCCGATTTTGTGTGCCCACACTTAAAACGCTTCCAAAAATGGATTGAGGAAAGTGATTCCTTCCCCTCCTCATTCTTGTCCCAGCCCTCTCTCCCCATTGCCCAGGGCACATGGTGGCAGTGGCAACTCAAGCCCCGTTTGCCCACTCCACCTCCACACCCACCATCCCCAGCAGGGGTTCCCCCCGAAAAAAGCACCCTGGCTGGCTGCCTTGCTCTGCTGCCATGATGCATTTCATGATGTATTCGCCCAAATACTCCTCTAGCATTCCCACAGCAATAAGGAAGAAGCGGTTTAAAAGCTGAAACCAGAAAAAAACACCTGAAAAACCAGGTGTTTATTCTGTTTTTAAGCCAAATAATCCTCAAAATATGCCTGAAACTGATTGGGAATGGGGCCAAAGAGGATCCAAACTGTTTTGATTGGGGGGTGGGGACACCGAGGAGCCAAACCATTTTGAAACAGATTTATTCCTTGAATGGGAATTCACCTTTTGAGTCCCTTTAAATGGGTGAGAAAAGTGGAGAATAAAAGCCAACTCTTCTTCTTCTCCTGTAGCTCAGTGATAATGCAAGCAGTCTGGAAAGCTGAGGGTTGCTGCTTTGATGACCAGTCTTTCCATGGGAAACCACTTCTATTTCACTGCCAAGAAAATTGCATAGAAATGCTATGAGGTGTCCATGCAGTTAATCAGGAATCACTTTGATTTGGTGGTACCCAATAACAAAAAGCTACTGCTTTCCTCTTCCCTCGTGTTCAAGCACCCCTTCTTCTTCAACTGACACCCTCCCAGTCAAACATGGAAACACTCGACTCCCTAATGGCTACTCAGAATAGAGTTTCAAGTAGATTTGCTGATCCCTAGAGGTTAATTCTTCCATTCAAAAATGTTTTATGTACATAATATACTTTCTTGTTCTTATGGTAACTTTCCCTCCACTGTGGAATATGTATTACATGCTTGGTTGAGTTTCCCTCCAAACTTTGCTCCATGTCTTGTGTCCAAAATCTTACCTCACATGTCATACAATCCTTCGCTTGACTTGAGCGAAAACTTCACTGAGGCATGAGTGTGATTTTTACAAACCTACATCTGCGGACAGGTTCTGACCACAGGGGAGGAGAACTCCTCAGGAGGTGCCATGCTATTTAGACGGAGCACTGTGCAGGATGAATATAAAATCTGGGAGTCTCTTTATAAGAAAACAGTGAAAGGCAGTGGATGGAAGATCAGAAGAAGAATAGTCTGACGGGAGCTGTGTGAGAAATCTCAGTCAGCTGAGGAAGAACACTAAAACTGTTTGCTGCATGAAAGCTGCTTCCTTACTGGAAAACATCACTGAAGAGGTCTGTGGAAGAGATGAGGCTGTGTCCTCATGTGGCTAGAGGTCATGTGATGCCAAGCAGAGTCAGTGCCACTTCCATCCAATCAAAGCAAGAGCTGATGTACTACAAAAACGCTACCAGGGCATCCTGGTATGCATTCACTCCACTCCGCTCCACCCTTGGATGCTAAAAAGAAAGGCTGGGGATAGAGCAAGGGTGGAAGCCAAGCTGTCCACGGTAGGGATGAGTATGAATGAAAATCACATGTTCAGTTTGCCATTGAACCAGACATTTGTTTCTTCAGTGTGACAGTGAACTGGTTAATCGAACAAACAACCGTTTGCATTCATTTTTGTACTTGTTCAAAAACAAAAAATTGCTCCCCCCCCCCGTTAAAACCCCCCTCTTTTTTAAATGGCAAAAACCCAACAAGCACTAACTGGTGGGTCAATTTGCTCATGTTTGTGAACAACAGATTGATTCAGTTCAATCAAATTTTCATATATCTGAAGAACCACATGTTTGGTTCAATGCAAATATTTTAAACGTGAGCTATTTGATCAAATTTTCAGATATGAACAAAATCTTGCACATCCTTAGCCCACAGTGGAAATCATTATCTGTGCACAAGAAGCACTGAAGACAATTCCATAAGCAGAGACAGGATGAGAAAATGAGTTCACATGGACCCATATGGTCTATTGGGAGGTCTACATGATCAATTGAAAGTTCTCAGAAGCACTGTGAAGTCACGACAGTCTTAGGATGGATGGTTAAATACTGTTTTAATGGAGGAAAGTAGAGGAACATAAGCCTTTACTCTCATATATTGGAGGTGGTATCTGCTAGGGAGAATGAAGCAAGCTGCCTCATAAGCTACATCTACTGAACAAAAGTGGTGTACAGTTTTTATTTCCTATGCATTTTGACAACTTGTACAATTGATTTTATTTGAAATGTGTGCATTTTTTAATTTTTTATGTAACTTCATGTATACAAGCCTTATAATTCCTTATCAACTAGATATGCATACAGACAGACAGAGATGGAGATGCAGATACTGTAGATGAGTATAGTGTGTACACGCAGATGTATAGATTCTAATATTATGCATTGCCATTGGCTCCTGTAGAGGAAAGTAAAAAGCAACTAAACAAGGCTGTGGTCACACCTAAGGTTTAATCCACTTTCAGAGCAAGAGAACACATCAGCAAAGTGACCAGTAACTTTATTTTCACATTATCTATTCCACTATCAGTTGTCACTTTGTTTATGTATTCTCTCACTCTGAAAGTAGAAAAAGCACAGCCCAAGTGCAGCAGAATTTAATAAAGGGCTTTCCCCACTTATACAAAATGTTTTCCAAGTAAACTCTGGGACACCCCAGATTTAGTGCTGCTATCAGGAGTACATTCCCAACACAACAGGAATATGAGTGTGAAGGAGAGTCAGGGTGGCACTAAATGTTTAAGGGTATGATCAGACAGAGCTTTTTTTTATCATTCCTTTAAGAAAAAAATGTCCCTTTCACAATCACACAGACAGTTAAAGGAATAACCCTATTTCAGTGTTCTTCACCTCCAAGTCTGGCAAAATGTTCCCCGACAATGAGTGTTTGCCACTGATTGGATACTCATTTGTCTGGCTTTCTGTGACCCTGATTAGTAATTCACCAGCATTTGTTTCCATGCTGTGATCAGCTACATTTCTGTCCTCCATGCTTATGTAGCTTCCCAATCAATCCGATTAAAATGAACTGTTGCCCTCAGTGTTTTAAATCCCGAATGAGGAAGAGCTGCCCATTCCTACACTTTGGGATAGGGAAAGGCAAATTCAGCGGGGGGGGGGGGGGATATCTGCCCTTAGAGCTTTAAATTCACTCAGAGGGTGGCCCTTTAGGCATGTCTGATCACACCCTAACACTACATCACTATTGTCCACAGTGGAGGACAGGATGAAGGACAAACGACATAAAAGGAAAAGTCAATGGCCTCCATTTGATGCAAACTCTCATGTAAATGAACCCACTGAACTGGTGAATTATGCACTGTTTATGAACTGAAGACAGAGAACAGTCTGAAGTTCTAAACCACTGTGGGAGAGTGATCCATTTTGCCCTTAGGGCCTAGCTGTCACTGGACTATGAATACCAACCGTAGATTGTGTTTCTGCAGTAGAATGCCGATATAATCGACAATGATCTTTTTTTTCATTAACGCTCATTCCACAAATGGGAAGTTTTGAATGCTGTGCTGAATGTGTCGTTCTTGATAACCACACCACTAAATATCTAGATAAAATTATTATTTTTTAATGAAGAGTAAATTTATGCAAGCAATACAAAGCATGCACACATAGAAACCCTTCACATATTCAGAATCAACAGTCACAGCAAAAATTACATCTTGAAGATGTACAATTTTCAAGAGCCTTGGAGACTTTGGAGAAATAATCACGCACCCAGCCCATTCCCATCGTGCTCATTTTTAAAGAAAAATCCATGAGAACCATCTGCTTGGAATGTTTTGGTTTGTAGCCTGATTAAATCTTGGACAAGACAACGTAAAAAAAAAAAATTACAAAATCCAGCAAATTACCAGTCATACTAATACTTGTTGATTTCTAATTTATCACCACCCTAAGGAAGAGAACATTCTCTAATGCTCTTGCTTCCCAGCCTGAGAAAAGTGGCCAGAGGTGAAGTAATAGGAAACAGAATTAGGATTTGTGAACCTTTGCCCTCTATTTGTGTACACACGTTGTTAATATTAATGATGAATAATAGCGTAATATCAGACATTCCACATTTCTTCACTTTTTCCATTTACATCTTTGCATAAGGGGATGACAGTAGGGACACTGAAACACGACGCAAACAACAACAAAAAGTTGTTCGGAAGCTCTTAGAAGTGGTAGCTGTGATGCGTTAAGAGTTCCCATTAAAGGCCAGAAATGCACTTCCAAAGTTCATTCAATGTGGATTGGAGATGGGATGGGAATATTAGGTGCCACATGATTGTACCTCTAGGCTACTTTTGAGCTATTTGGGGGTGTATGTGTGTGAATGTAACAAACACACTAAAGTAAAAAATATTGAGGCCTTGTACTCTCCATGAAACTGGGAACCTTAAAGTTACACATGAACCAAACAGACAGCGGTTTCATGTATTCAGGTTCCCAGTTGTTAAACTGTTGTTGCTTTTCCTTTTATGATATTTAGGCTTTTTCATCCAGGCCCCTCCCTGCTCTGCACATTTCCTTTCCTGCTCCAAGAGGGAAGACCTGCATGATGGCCATGAACAGTGGGCCATCCCAGACCTGGTATTTAAGATCCACAGCTGCCCTTTTAAAAAGATCCAGACCTGGGAAATGAAAGAAAGATTAACCAGATGTGAGAATTTCCTCCAGTTTGGGGTTGCCGAATTATGTTCCTTCCTATCCCTCTCTCCAATTCATCCAAAGAAGAGACTGAGGCAATGAAGATGTGCACATTAATTGCATGAACTGAGGCCCTGGAAGAAAGGGGGAGGAGTTGGCTTTTATACCCCAATTTTCTCATCCTTTAAGGGAGCTCAAAGTGACTGACAAACCTTCTGTTCTTGTCCTCATAACAGATGCTCTGGCCCTGTCTGCACTGGACCATATTCTGGATTATATCTCAAAGCAGGGACTTGCAATCCACGTGCCAGTGTAGACTGCAGCAAACCTTGTTTGTGGGGCTATGGGAGCTCAAAAAAAAGAGCTGTTAACTAGCCCAAGGTCACCCAGTTGGTGTTTGGAATTGAATAGGGAGACTTTCAGGTAGGAGTCCAACACTCTTAACAGCAAGACCAAACTGGTAGGGGTACCTACTTTGAGACGGGGAAAGTATGTAAAAGAAAGGCAATCCAGAGTAATTGTTGTTTCTTCTTTTGTGGCTCCAAATGCTTGAAGAGCAGCAGTGACCTGAAGTGAAATAAAATCAATCTTTATTGATTAGTCATTTGACCATATCAAATTTACAGGAAAAAAAACCCATAAAATCATATATAGTATGGAAAGATAAAATCAGAGATCAAAATAAAAATAACATTTATTTATTTATTATTTTTATTGTTTATACCCCATCCCATATCCGAAGATCTCTGAGTAGCTTACAATAAAAGATATACAAACAAGACATTAAATACATAACCCATTAAAACAGTATTACACAGCATAGTTAGTTAAAAGCTAAAGTAGAACTAAAATAGCGCTTGAGTGAATTAATGTCCAAAAGTCTTCAATAAAGAGCCAGGTCTTTACTTGACACCTAAAAGTTAGAAGAATTGGCACTAATCAGGCCTCCAAGGGAAGGGCATTCCATAATTGGGGGGCCACGGCTGAAAAGGCTCTCCCCATGTCCTAACACAGCAGATTTCTCTAACTGGTGGGACATGGAAGAGCCCCCCTCCAGTAGATCTTAAACCATGGGTAGATCAGTACAAGAGGACGTGTTCCTTCCTTCAAGTATTGCGTTCCCAAGGCCTTTAAAGGTCATTACCAACACCTTGAATTCAGATTGGAAGCATATTGGGCAGCCAGTGCAGCTCTTTCAAAACAGGTGTTATGTGTTGCCTGTAAGCTGTACCAGTCAGTAGTTGGGCTGCCACATTTTGAACTAACTACGGCTTCTGAGTCTTCTTCAAGGGCAGTCCCATACAGAATGCATTGCAGTAGTCTAATCAGGAGGTTACCAGTGCATGGACTACTGTGGCTAGGTTATCCCCATCCAATAAATGTCATAGCTGGTACACCAGACTTAGCTGGCACTAAGCACTCCATCATAGATATTTGTCCCCATCCCTGTCACAAGACACCACATTCAATTCAATGAACAACTTCCTAAGTCAGGCAGCTTTAACCAAAAGAAAAAAGAAAAAGAAAAAAGCTACCCTACATTTTACCTGGGCCTTTTCTGCATTCCAGTGGGTCACATTTTGTAAAAGAGGGCCCAAACAAGTTATTCTAATTGAAGACAGACTACCTGACAGACACATAAGGTACAGAAAAAAATCTTCAACCATCACTTGAAATACATTTTACTTCAAGTCAAATGGGCACCTCTACTTGCACGATGGCTGATCTTTCTGCAGCTGACTTGCCACTACTGATGTTAAGTACACACCACACTGGGTTATTTTAAGTGGTGCTTTACGTCACCATTCATGACTCTGGCATAATCATCAGTGTACCTCCTTTGGGTCCAGGTCCAGCAAATCCTTGGAAAGTATCATCTTTGCAGGGTTGTACCTTTGGCAGTGTGGGGCTGGCAGCTAAGACCTCTAAGAGGAAAACATATACGCACATTGCAAGGTCTGAGAAAAACTTGGAGTGGTTAAATGACTTGGCCACCCACACTTGCATTTTATAATCTCTTGTAGCAACCATGTAAAGCAAACAAACAAACAAGACCCCTTAGTCAAACATAAAAAACATGGCTGCATACTATGGGTTCCTCTTTTTCCAGTATCACTGGAGCTGGACAATCAGTCTCTAGCTACTGTTTCGAAAGAAGAAAGGGGATAGCTAGCTGCCCAAATTCTCCCTTAACCAAAATTGATCCTTTTTTGTGTGTGTCTACATTCTCTCAAAAGGCCATCAGCAAGGACAAAAGCGGCATTTACAGTGCCAAGAAAGGTAAACAGAAATAGTAATGTGTTCAGAATGATGAGGCAGATTGACTTTGGCAAGTGAGGTTTGGCAGCCTGGTTCTGATTTTCAAACAAGGGATTACAGCCAAAACCAAGGCATTGCCACAGTAAATTAACCATATTCCAGCAGTTACGTGGCTCATTTCTTTTCACTTCTACTTTCATTTTACATTAGCGACATTTGGCACTTCTGATTTAAAAGCGAGTGTTTCTGTTTCTGATGCAACACCAGGACAGGCTTTATTATTACATTATTATCGACGTGAAACAACAGTAACACACAGCAAACACGGTATTATGCTGGTTTTGGTCATTGTTATCACTAGTTGGGCCCTTCCCAAGCACCTAGGACTGAGTGATGTATCGGTGAATGATACGAGGAGAACCCAACAAAGTGGCTTTCTGTAGTTGGCAGATGGATATTTTGTTGATGCAAATGCTTTTCAAGTGCCCACTAAGATCTTTTGGCACTGCTCCCAGTGTGCCAAGAACCACTGGCCAGACATTCTGCTAGGAGGTGTCAGTGGGGGCGATCCTCATTCCTTGATTACTAGGAATGTGCGTGGATATTCAAAACATTTGAAAATTTGATTAAATTCTATTAAATTTGGACATTTGAATCCAAATCGAATGTCTATACCTCTGTACCTGTGCAGTGGATGAAGCGGCTCCATCCAAGAAGTACGTAAAAAGCACTATTGCTTGAAAACCTGCAACCAGCACTCTCATTGGCTGGGCACCCGCACATGCTCAGATGGGCAATAGAAGCCAGGCAGGTGCCCAGCCAATGAGGGGCCACCCCCTCGAGCGTGCTCAGAACGGCTCGGCCTTTCTACACAGAATGGAGCCTGCAGGAAAAGGTAAGACCCTTGGGATGGGTTGGGGGCTTTTGGCTGGGGTTCCTGCCCACCCCCGGAGCCCGATCTGGGGTTTGGGAGTGAGCAGGAACCCAGGGACAGAAGGCAGTCGGCTGCCCACACTGGCTCCATAGGAGCCAATGGGAGCAGCCAGGAGGAGGGTCTTCCCCCCGAACGGGTTAAGAACACTTTCCTGTTCACACTGGCAGGTAAGGGAACTGCTCTCAAAGCGTTCCTTACCTGCCCTTGTGTGAACGGGAAAGTGTTCTCAACCCGTTCGGGGGGAAGCGTTCCGAGGCGTCTTCGCCTTAGTGCAAAAACGCCTCAGGTTTTAAGTGCTCTACACCTGGAACACATGTGAGACATGCTGGGGCGGTTCCAAATGGAACTGCCAGCCCAGAGGAGTGAATACTCCATCCCAGCTTGTCCTCCACAAGTTCCAAAAGGCCTAATGCAAAAAGGCCTCTAATTCTTTTATGAAGGTTGAAAAATTGCATTTAGCTCTTTAAAGGCTTACTTTAAGGATAAGCATTCACTGAAAGTGTTCTTAAGGAAATGTTTATAAAGGTATAATTACTGATCTCACAAAATAAATTTTCCAGACCATAGAAAGAACTTATATTTAGACTATTAATTTGCTTCTTTAAATTCACATTGATTTTTTTTCTATTTTAAAATAGAGTTTATTATTCCTACAAAAATATAGCTTCATCCATAGCAAGAGCTATTGGAGCCTGTTAATTCTTTCAGATCCTTATATTTTATAGTTAGGGCAGCAAATGGACTAGTAGGGCTTTATTTTAATTGTATATTACTGCCCAAATTCCTCTGCTGATTTATATTGCCTTAGAACCCATCCAGTGTTATCATTGCTATTGGTTTCTTGATCAATGGCCTTTAATAACTGGGCTTGAAACTCTCATAAAAAGCCATACATTTTAAAGAAAAAAAGAATAGCCAGGTTTGTTTTTGAGCAAACCTGGGCCCTTTCTGCACTGGGCCTTATTTTGGATTAGATCCTGGAATAGGGACATGCCATCTGCATGCCAGTTCAGACTACGGTAGGTCCCACGTGAGACCTGCCATTGTCTGCACTTTCATGTGGATGGCAGATCCCTATTCCAAGATATAATCTGGAATAAGGCTCAGTGCAGAAAGGTCTCTTGTTTAAGCATATTGCGTGGGGCAGGGATTTGTAATTACCGCTGTAAATTCAGCATAGAATGGGACATTCTAATTTCAATGGTTTTGGCATGCTAATGAAGGGGCAAGTGGAACTGGGTTAAAGTACTGCAGCATCCCTTCATGGAATTTTTATAGCAAGGAAGCAAAGGCCGTGCCCCCACACGATGGGTGTTTTTCCACTGTCAAAAGGTACCCATTTTTCCACCCATTTAGGACGCATTTGGGTGTGAGCCGGATGAAGCCATTTCTACCACGGCACCCATTTGGGACCCGATTGTTTCCACTGCCGTGGGGGAAATCCAGATCTAATGGGTACATTTTGGCCTTTAATCCAGATTTTCTATAGAGTGCAAAAATTAAAACTAAAACTAAAAAAGCAGTTCAGAAGCAATTTAGAAGCACATGAATATTCATACGATTCAAAATTTGTTCAAATTCAGCCAAATTTGGACATTCAAACTCGAATTGAATATTGGCACATTCGAAGGCTGACATTTGAATTCAAATAAAACATTTCAATACATTCCCAACTCACCCCCCAAAGCTAAATACTGTTGCTGGAAAACCCAGTGCTGGTTGCAAGTTTTCAAGCAATAGTGCTTTTTACCTACTTCCTGGATGGAGCCGCTCCATCCACTGCACAGGTACAGAGGTTAAACGGTCATCCATGCATTTGTAGAGATGCTGACAGCACTTCCAGGCATTTAGGATGACCGAATACATGGATGCACATCTCAATACAATGCACAAGGACAGCACTGGCTGTGGAGGAGGCAGTAATCAATAGGGGTGTGCACAAATGCAATTTTCGGAATTCGACTAGATTCAAATCAAATATCTAAAGATTTGAATTGATCTGAATGTTTAAAATTTGAATGTGTTCACATTTGATTTGATTCGAATACATTCAAATTTATTCGCATGAATTTTCAATTGTCGACATTTGAAAGTGTTCATACGCATCCGTAGGTATTTGCACGCATCCCGTTTTTGTCCCATATGTATCTGTACAAATGCATACGGATACGTATACATACAAATGTACAAATAATTTGTATGAATGATCTGAAAGGTTCAAAAATTCACCCGAATGTTAAACTCAAATGTATAGACATTCGATTCGGTTTCAAATGTCCAAATTTAATAGAATTTAATCAAATTTTCAAATGTTTTGAATATCCATGCACATTCCTAGTAATCAAGGAATGAGGATCGCCCCCACTGACACCTCCTAGCAGAATATCTGGCCACTGTCCCGTGGTGCCTTGATTTTAGTGACCCACACTTTTGGTTAGCTGGTAATCAAAAGCAGCTTTGGTAGGCTGAAAGACAAACTTCTAAACAAATCCTCATCTCTCCCTATCACTTGGATAGTCCTGATCCACGGTCTGCCTTAAACACAAGCACTCTGACAGCTGCCACCATTAACCCTGTGTTACTCCCCCATTTCTCCTTTGCTCCTGTCTACATGTTCTCCTGACTTGACCTTTTCAGTTTTCTGACAGAATTTTACACAACTCAGGGAAACAAGCAAAAAAAGGGGGGAAAGTTCCTGAGCTAATTCTTTAAAAGCCGCAATAGCACTGTATGGGTTTAAGACATAAACGACTTTGCTTAAATCATCGTCAGATAATCAAAATGCCCCAGAGAATTCTATTTTAACCAGGTCCTTTCAGACAGATGGAAGATTCCTTTCTTACTACTCCAAAGCTCAAGGCTGACAGAACTCCTTCAGGGAACAATATTATTCATTTCCAATGCCATACCAGACACAGGTCAATAGTTGCGCTTAAAAATAAAATAAAAAATCTGGTTGCCTTGTCTGGGCTTCTTTATTTTAATCTTGAGGCAGGGAGTATACCTCATTTCTGACACACAGTACTGCAAATGAGAAAAACTGCATATTGTTTTCAGAGATGAACATTTGACCTCATTTACTGTTGTCCAGTCTTCCCTTAACAGAAATATGTGTGTTATTCGCTCTCTGCCATTCCCTCCCCTCCCTCAGAGCTCTTAACCACACATTAAAGAACAAAACGGGTAACCTTTCCTGGTGCAGCTACTTACCTCTAAACCACAATAATTAATCCCAAGTGGGTAACAAATACTATGCAATTTATTCTTGTTTGGCTGTAGCTTGAAGGGACCTGGGTTCTGAATTAGCAAATGCTTTGGGTTCAATCTGGAAAGCATATGTTTCCTTTCCATCATTCAATCCATCAAAATGCCAACCGACTCTCCCCTCTCCCTTCGACAACGAAAAGGTCTGGGAATGGCACATTTTGATATTACTCATTAACATTAATGTCCTGTTATAAAGATATGTTTTATTTGCAGGTAACCAACAGGCTCACGGGCATCTGGGAGCACTTTGAATGATTGCCAAAAGTAGGGGGGGTAGGAGGGGAGAGAAAAAGAAACGTGGGTCAGCTAATGATCAACATCCCCTTTTAATCAGCTGGAGCTGTTATAATGTGCCAGTCCTCTAGGGGAACAAGGACCTTTCACCTCACCAGAGACTGCAGAAGCATTAAGCCTATCCTTTTGCCTTGCAGGAAGAAAACAATAGTGAATGTGGCATGCCCGTGGGCGTGAAATGATGCACAGCAAGAAGGAACTGAATCCAGTGGATTTAGGGATACAATAAGTCAACTGCAAGGCTGGATTTTGCAACACTCATCCCTGAGAGCATTATTTGGGTTTCTTTCTAGGGTCCCATACCCAGAGAGTTGGGAAGCAGCTCGCTGAAGGGGTGATCTGTGCTGCATTTCCTGGCCCACACAGGTGCTTCTTCCTTATGGCTAGAGACAGAGCGGTGAGAAAGCACCTCACAGATCTGGGTTACAGAGGGCTTATGTTCCCATTGGGCCAAAATGCCCAACTTCCTGGGTCATTTCCTGCCTGACATAAAGTCTTCCATTCCACCCCCAACCCCAAAAACTTACAACTGTGGCACTTTGATTCCATAGAAGGGATTAGAAAAAGTAGAGCAGATGTTCAAGTGAACGCCAGGCACTATCATCCCAAATAGGATAGTTATTACGGATTGAAACTTTTAGAACTTTTGTGAACTTGAACTCTCCAGATGCTGATGGAGCAACATTTGATATGGCTGTCTGATAATTAAGGATCAAGTTTTGTTTTACTTTCAGTTCCAATTCAAGCAACTATCATTAGCTGCCCACCCTTTGGAAAATTTAGTTAAGCCAAAATGATAGGCAAATTAATAGGAATGGATAGGTAACGTAAACATACTATGCCAGCATTTCAACAGTTACAATAGCCCCCTTTGGAGTACAATTCAGCATACCAGTACTAAGCTATAAAGCTTTTATCTGTCTAGCTTTTACGTCTGCTTGTATTGTGAATTCCTTGCAATTTAGCATCAAGGTGGCGTCTATGGGTGTTTTTCCACTGTCACTAGAAGTACCCATTAAGTACCCATTAATGGGTACAAAAATGCCATTACGTACCCATTAATGGGTACTTAAGGGGTACTTTTAGTGAAAGTGGAAAACACCCTATAATAGCCACAGTTAACAGTCCAGAATTTCCTGTGATTCCCATAGTTGGGCCTCAGAGGAGTGTGTGATGGTGGCAGAGGCTGTGGAGGCCACAGCTGCATTTAGGGGTAAGGGGGCACGGTGGAGGGGATAGGAGGCTGGGGAAGCAGATCAAGCCTTCTTTGAGTGTAGGCTCTTTCCAGTTCACCCACAAATGTTGACGCTTATACAAATCCGTACACATTTCAAATAGCATGAATATTTGTGCACATCCCCATGTTTGTGATAAATTTGCTGCCGACAAAGAAAAAGTAGCAGTGGTTAACAATTTTGTTTTGTTTCTCAAGAATTGCTGTTTCCAACAATTTTGTTACCTTGGACTTCAGATTTGACAAGGACTTTGTAACAGGATCAAAGGAGGAGTTATGGATATGAAGATTGTTTACAAAGACTATCAGGAACTGCAGGAAAAACCAACTGATTTATCAGGGACAAAATAAAACCTGACTTCTCCTTTGAGGTGATGATATGGAAGCAGAAGCTCACGTACTTTAGACACATGATGGAAGCAGAGGAAGGACCAGAAAAAATATTACACTTGGCAAGATTAAGCGAAACAGAAGTTGAAGACAACAAGCATGAAAGATCAACAGAACAAAAGAGATTGCTGGAATGTCTGTGGGTGTGCTATAAGATCTTACTAAACAGAGGCCAAAATAGTGTACAAATATATTTTCAAAGGTACAGTACTAATACGGTTGCACCTTGCATAACTCATGGACTGTTTTTTCACTTACCTCTGTTAATCTGGATTTAGAAGATCTGGATCTTTGAAATCCAGTCCTCACTGAATCTGGTACTTGAAGATTCAGATCTTGGTGAGGACCCCGATGGCAACGGGTGCTAAACAGGGCCACTGCGTGGCCTCTGTAGCATCCATCCCAAGGCTCTGTTTGGCCCAAAGCAGAATGGCTGCCCGTGGACTTCCGTTGACAGAGACACCACTTCATAGCTGCCTACGCAGCAACTATGAGCCTAGCACAAATTGCATAGCTAATTTGCATAGTTCATCTAAAGGAGCGCCCTCAACCTGCCCATGCCTTAAGATCAAGTGGTGAAGTCCTCCTGGTCATCCCACCACCCTCATTAGTGAGACTGGTGGGCACCCGAGTAAGGGCCTTTTCAGCGATAGCTCCCAAATTATGGAATAGCCTCCCCCTCGAGGTGTGTCATGCACCTTCCTTACAGATATTTAGGAAGGCGGTAAAGTCCAACCTCTTTACCCTGGCCTTTGGATGAGGTGAGATGATTATATTCTCTCCCTTCCCTAGTCACAGGCACAATAAACACAATATGGAGTGTACTGTTCTAAATTTGCTGAACTTTTAAGTGTTTTTAATCTACATTTAATGACTATATTGTTTTTAATCTACTTTTTGTTTTTAATGTGTATCTTGTGATTAATTTGCTGTTACCTGCCCAGAGACCTTAGGGTATGGGGTGGGATAGAAATGTAAACAAACAAACAATAAATAAATAAATAAATAGTCTATGAAGCCCACCCCTGGACCCTAACAGCCTGGTCACCGTGTTGTTGGGTAACAACATTTAAAATCAATTAGATATTAAAATAATATCAGTATATATTGAAACAGTAACAGTGTCTGAAAAGTGGGAAGAGAAAAAAATATTCCCATTTTAAATTATCAGTAGAACTCTTTAAACATGTTCAAGAAAACTACTGGAGGACCCATTTCAGCAGTACACCAAAGTGCCACTGAAATGGATCCCTCGATGGCTCCAAGGCTAGAAACTTTCATTCCTAGCTCTCAAAACTCTTAGAGGCCAGCCCTGATGCTCATGTGAGCTTTGGGGATGGGCCAGGAGTTGATCTGTACTAGTGCCATCATGCAGGCGACACTGTTCCAGACCATGCCTTTCTGTCGTCTGAGCCAGGGAGCCTAACTGGCCCATACCCACTGATTTTGGATTACACAAGGCTTTCAATGTAGAAAGGCTCCAAGTTAACAGTAATATATCAAACCAACATGACTTCTATAAGGAAAAATCATTCCTACTAAAGCTTACAGATTTTTTTGAGTGTGTTAACAAGCCTGTACATAAGACTGATCTAGTAGACACAGTACATTTTGATTTTCAAAATATTCTGAATTTTTCATTTTTACTGGTGCTAGAAATGAGTTAACTAGGTTTGCTGATGACAACAGATTGCTCATAGTGATTTTAAAAGGGGGTTGGACTATGAAGCAGTTCAAAGGGATCTCTCCACACATTGAGGATATCAAAACGGCCAATGCTGTTTAGTCTGGAAAAGTGTAAAGTGATGATGTACATTGGAACTAAAAGTGCTAATTTATCTACTTACCCTGGTCCTTGACTGTGGAAGCATTATTCCCTCCCCACTTTCAGGCATTGTTATTGTTTTTAGTGTGTCCATTTTATATTTTGTCTTTATTGCTGTAACCTGCCCTGAGGCCTTGCGGGAAAGGGTGTGATAAAAAAGTGAACAAACAAACACTCACATATACTAATGGGATTAACGCTGACTGTGACTAATCAAGAAATAATCAATGAAATTCAGTGAAAGGGTTAACTTGGTGTGAATCTGCTATAAAAAGGGCCAATAAAATAGTAGGGGTAATAAAAAAAGGCATTGAAAAGAGAGATGTTAATATTATGATGCCCTTATACAAATGGGTGGTGAGATTGCACTCTTGGGAATATTGTGTACAGTTTGTGTGCATCTCAGAAGGATATAGCAGAGCTGGAAAAGGTTCAGAGGAGGAGATCAGTGAGATTGGATATGATAGTGGTTTATAAAATTATGCATGGTGTGGACAAAGTGGATAAATAGAATTTTTGCTCCTTTTCCAAAATACTAGAACCACAGTAGTCACCCAATGAAGTTATATCATTGAATGGACTACAATGGATAGAAGGATTCACTCACTCACTCACTCACTCACTCACTCACTCACTCACTCACTCACTCACTCACTCACTCACTCCGTCCCTTCCTTCCTTCCTTCCTTATGTACTTACTGGCTACCAACTTAGATTTTGTAGATTTTTTTTAAAAAAAAATGTTATCATACAATACATAGATCTTGTATGGTTACAACCCATTTGAGATACAATTTTTATGTAGATTTTCTTCCTCCCTCTCCCCCACCAAGATGCCATTCTTATATCCTTCCATGTTGGAGACTGATTTTACAGCTTCTTGTACCACTTTTCTCCTCAAGGTGATTATTGCAGAAATTGTAGTCAGGCATCCCATATACTTCAAATACCTTTCCCTCAGGAAATCAATTAGCATTTGTTCTGCTATATGGTGCACCATTCTTTTAATTTTCTTTCCATAGGAGTTTTCCAGTTTTTTACAATAACTGCCTTTGCAGCCATTTGTAGTTGATGAACTATATTGTTTGTATCTGTTGATCAAATTTGTACAGTAAAAGGTTTTTTTGTCCATTTTTTGTATCTTGTATTTTATTTATTTATTTTCCACTCTTCCCAATATTTTTATACTCTCCTACAATCTCACCATAAATGCATATAGGTCCCTATATACTGTTACAGTTATCCAAAATTTCTGAAGTAAATTTTGGTATCATATGTGTCATATCTATACCATTTGTTAATAAATTTTATTTTGAGTTCTTTCAATCTATTATGTTGTTTTTCAGATCCAATCAATAGATTTCTCCAAATCTTGGTGTTCCACATCCATATCCTGACTTGACAGAATGTTTAAGAAAGTGAATCACATTCTTAAATTTCTACCTTAAAGTTGCCCATTTTTTGTTTAGAATTTGAGAGTGAAATACATCCCCCTTTTTCCATGCATAGTCAAAGATCCAGATATTTGAGATGGATCTTCCAGGAGATAAAGATCTTGAAGATGCCAGAAGACCCCATTGTGGACACCTTTAATCAGGTCCTCATGAAATCCAGGTTTAAGGGCCTGAAAGACCCATTAAATCCAGATTTCCCCTGCCCTTGTGGGGACAGGGCCTTGCAAATGGGGCCTTCAATAGTACCAATCGGTTACCAATTGGGCTCCTAATGGGGTCTTGGAAGGCTTCTAAGTCCTAGTGGGAAAAGGCCCTATATTTCCCATGTAACATACAGGACAAACTCAGCCATCTGACTGCAAACCCATTATCAAACATGATCTGAATAATGCTAAATAAATGAAATAAATGATTCATACTTTGATTTAAGTGGAAATTAAGCTGCCCAGATTTGGAGACAGTTGAAAAAAGTTCTACTACATAGTAAAAAAATTATTTAAGAATTGAAACTAGCCATCAAAATCTTATTGCTGCTAACATTAGGAAACTGAGGACCAATACTTGAAATGGAATCTCTCTCTCAAGAAACAACAATAGTAGCTGAAGGTACATCTGGTACAGGTTGCTCAGCTACAGTCCTCCAGATGTTCCTGAAGTACAATTTCAATAATTCTGTACCAGCCCCAACAAAACTGGCTGTGTTGGCACAGAGCTGTAGTTCTGGAACATCTGGAGATGGAATGTTGGGAGTTGGTCAGAAACATCTGGAAGGCTACAGTTGAGCATCCCAATCTAGAAGAAAAACATGGTTGAGAAAAAGTCTGAGGACTGAACTATCAAAAAACTGAAAACCTGTCCATGGATGGTATTTTAAACCTGAAAATAGCCTTTAAATTAATACCACCACTGCCCAACAGCTTCAGGCTACAGCTACAATTTACAGCTTATAAGCTTTAAGCAGCAGTGCCTAACCTGCGTGCAATTTTACCATCAAGTTTATTTTGTATAACCCACATGTTTACTCTATGTAACCCCAAAAGTGGCTCGGTCTTTTCACTTAGCAGTGTAACTGTTCAATAAGAACGATCCAGTACAATAATAATAATGAAAAGCACCATTTGATTTGAAGCCTGTAATGGTCTCTTTTTAAATATTAATATTAGAAGATGCCAGTCACACCTAAGCAAGTCCACAAATGGTTCAAAAGAGAACTGAATTCATTGCTTTCCATTCTCTTTTTGCCCAAAGAAATATCTTTTTGTGAAGCATGAACAAAGCATGAATTAATAAAGCCTATAAAATGAAATCTGTAGGTCATTCATTCAAAGCACAGAGCAGCTCTCTTGCAAACTTCTAAAAGATTCTGGGACTTTGTGATTACAAAATATTATGAATATCTGTACACCAGAATATATAATATTTTGAACGCTTAGAATTCACATTAACTTTTAATAATGTAGTTCACAACACTCTTAACTCCACAAGCTTGATCCACTTCCAAAGTAAATATTTAGTAATCCTTTCTGTCCCCTTCCAAGGTTGTAGTCACACCTTCCCTTCAACCCTTCTTCAGTCTATCTTTGGACTGTTTTGTTTGTGGACTCTCCTCCCTTCAATTGTACTTTCCTGAGTCCTGAATTTTTACAGGTCTAAAGCTGTTATAGAGTGTTAATCCCTTTTCATTTTTTAGTTGTGATCAGGGCAGAGGACTAAAGGAGCCGAACTGCACTATAGTGGGTGTATACTAGAGATTTGCATTAATATTGGCAACATTAGTTATTCGTACAAATTCATACAGATTCGTACATTTGTACACAAATTGAATGTTATGATATTCATACATTAACATTTGTACGGATACAAATTTGTACGAATAGTTCAGACATTCATAATGTTACATATCCGATACATATGCGTTCATGTCGAATACATATTGGATATGTATTTGGTCATATCGAATACATATTTGGTCGTATCGGATATCTACTCATTTGTATAGGACACGTATCAGATACGTATTCATTCATATCAGATTTGAAAGGGATCTATTTAAACAAATACAAATTTTCTAACATTCAGCTTGTTACAAACAAAATGCCAAAGAACCCATTTGTGCACAGCCCTAGCGGATACTGCATGAATCAAACTTCCCTTTCACCCAATATATGATTACATGCTGTTGAGCAACAGAACCTTTATCCTATCAGAGTGCAGGAAGTATTGTGGTGGTGGGGAGGGACAGAGATCTAAAAAAAGGTCTTGTGAAGGAGTCTCAGGACGGAAACAGAAAGGTGTGAACATATCAACCCAAACTGAGGACGAACTGAGGAAGGATTATCAGGTATTGCTAGCCGGACGCACATCACACCGGTTTTAAAAGGGCTGCATTGGCTGCCAATTTACTACCGAGCCCAATTCAAGGTACTGACTTTGACTTATAAGGCCCTAAATGACTTGGGCCCCAAATATCTAAATGAACACCTTCTCCCATACCAACCTGCCTGTGCCTTAAGATATAGCGGTGAGGCCCTCCTGGTCATCCCACCACCTTCAGTAGTGAGACTGGTAGGCACCCGAGAGAGAGCCTTTTCGGTGATGGCCCCTAACCTATGGAATAGTCTCCCCCTAGAAGTGCATCATGCCCCTTCCTTGCATATATTTAGAAAGGCAGTGAAAACACACCTCTTTTCTCTGGCTTTTGGCTGAAATGATTATATCTTCCCTCCCAGCACAGATACCATAATTTTAAACACACTGTGTATTGTTTTAGATTTATTGAATTTTTAAAGGGTTTTTAACATATATTCTTGTTCTTAATCTGTTGTTACCCACCCAGAGACCTTCAGGTATAGGGCAGGATAGAAATGTAAATAATAAATATATAAAATAAATATATTGTGTGTGATTGGAGATGGTGCATTTGAGTCCAATTTCTTAAGAAGATGGACAATTTCAGCAAGGTGTGACTACACCTCAAGTTAGGGAATTTATATTGCAAAAATCATCTATATTTTTATTTTATTTGAATTTATAAAGAAAAGCAGACCCACAAAATGAAATTGATAGGTCTCCCTTGAACATCCTGAACAGCTCTCTGGCAGAATTAGGGAGGATCCTTATGGCCAATGTGGAATGTACCAAAAAGGCTCTAGGAGCAATGACAAAATGTTACCATGCCCATCTGGTCCACATTCTGCTCCCTGGGGCCAGAATACGCCTTGGAGGTGCTCTATATGCAGAGCAGGAAAAACTCTAAACAAAATCTGGTGCAGGTGAGATTTGCTCCTGCTGCTACTATGCAGAAGGAAAGTGAACTGCTATACCGACCTACCTTTCATTCTGAAGTATGGAGGCATTTAGCAAGCCTTCAAAAAATATCTAACTTCTATCTTCGCTTCCTCAAAGTGGGAGCAGGAGGACAGGCTAAAGGAGGCTGAACTGTGCTGTGGTGGGTCGGGTCTATTTTTTCTTTGGTCAATCTCCATGTGCGGAGTTCTTGAGGCACCTCCCCCTTTCTCCTCAGTTTATATGTATGACTCCTCTATCTAGTGCTTTTACTCAAATTTATTATGATAATTATTTTAAAAACTAATTGCACGAAGAAGAAAAAACACATTTCTCCTCAGTTTATATTGTATGACTCCTCTATCTAGTGTTTTTACTCAAATTTATTATTATAATTATTTTAAAAATTAATTGCACAAAGAAGAAAAAACATTAAAAAGGAAGGAGGTGTGTGGAGGCGGGAGAGTAGGCTTAAGAAAGAACAGCAAACACACACCCTCGCCTCCCTTGAGTGACAGAACGGCATCCAATCAGAAAGGAGATAGATTTGATGCAGGGAAAGGGGGTGGAGAGTTAAGAGGAGGTTCAGGTTGTTCTTGGAGAAAGGTGTGACCAATGCGGCCCAAGGACAGGACATCCTGAGGGTGACCTGTAATGATCTAAATGTGACTAGCACTTCTATGACCTCAGATCGAATGAATGAAAAGCCCATCCTGTCTTAGACTTGTGTGACCAGGGCCTTATCCACTTTTGCAAGCTTCCAGAAGTTTCAGAAAATTAACTGTCATGCTCTGACAATTCAGTGAGTTTTACACTAAAAAGGAAGGAGGGGAAGAATGCCATGTATCCTTTACTGACTACATTTTTTAACACTGGTAACGATATAATGGCAACATGGTTTACATTTGCTTTTTCTGAGGAGTTAGAGCTGTGTTAGACAGACCTAACGCCAAACCAGTAGGAAGCCGCTTTGCAATGGCATAATTGCTGCCTCCTTCCATGGAGATTAAGCCCATTACTTCAAACCCGCAACAAGCACAGTCAATTATTTGTTCCCCCCTTTTCTGCCTTAACATCCCTTTAAATATCTGAACACCACGCACATTCCCAGTAGTGGTAGCTGAGCGTATTAGTTCCCATTTATACAGCACAGAACCAAATCTATGCCTCATGTAAGTGCCAGCTATTTGTTTTGCTGTAAATGGCCATTTAATGAAGAAATATGGTGTTTCACATTCAGCTAACTATAAACAGCAGTCTGCTGGTAACTTAAAACTTTCAAAGGACGAAAATGGGAAAGGAAAAAAAGGTCTTTAGAAAGTATTTCCTGTGTACCTTCAAGAGCCTTATCGGAGCTGCATCTTTCACTGGTATTTACTTTTTGTCTTCTTTAAGAACACTTCTGGTACTGACAAAGTCATCAATAAGGGCGCACATGAAAGGGTGAATGAAAAATAAGCTGTCTAAAGAGCACTACCCGGCAGGAAACTTATTAGCATTTATTGCATGGTTTCAGGTTTCAAGTGGGCTACTTTGAAAGAAAGGGATTTATCTGAGTGGCGTGGGGAGTAGGGCTCAGTCATCTCTTGAAGCATAGCCTGAAAATGGTCTAGCTGGGAATCCTCCAAGTAGCTTGGAAGGCAAGAAAAGCTGCAACACTACACTGCTGATTTTTAAGAGATTCGCTGACACTCCAAAAGCCTTTTCCCGAAAACATGTATGCAGAAGTGGACACGAAGGAGCTAGTGTCATTCCCCCAGAGACGCATGCCTGGTTTTAGTACAGTTCTTGCCTGAAGCGCATCTGACACCCTGTTTCTTTCAGGCGCACAGAATGCCTAACTCTTGAACAAAGGGGAGGGGTAGGACACAGCTTTCCACAACCTGTTGGACACATCTGGAAGAGTTCTGAATTGCGTTAGTGGCCAAGTCACAAACCTCACTCCCACATCAATAGAATCTGATTGCTACTGATGTGAAGTTGAGGGGGAAACACTCGGAAGCCCTCCCGCCCCTTCCCCCCTTGCCATACCAGAAGGCGGGCTGTAGGCATATGCCTGACTGCAAGCATGTGCAGCCCATAAGCAAGGCACATAATTCACCAAGGCTACACTGAAAGGGTTTTAGCTCAAATCAACAGCAGCAGAGGCATTGCCCAAACTGTACGCATGCAGTACTCCAGAATATTTGCTACAACAAAGGGGAAAGGGCTGCCTTTGGCCACGTGGTGTTCTCAATGGACGTGCAGGACTTGTTTTCCACATTAGAGATTATGGTTGAAGGGATCTATATTAAGAACAGAAGGGCAGGAACAATGTGTGACTATACAAACGTATGCACAGGGAGCGGGAGACGCTGTTCCGGGAGGTGTCCAAGCTCTTGGCTTTGCCTGCACATTGAAAGTTCTTGCTACAATGCAAGTGATAGAAATGCATCAAAGAAAGGTCACTGGTAGGGAGGAGGGGGGTTTATTTCCAAAGCCACTGGGACGCTTCCTGTCAGTTTGCCTAATTAAGTATTACAGTATTTAAGTTGCAAAATTGAAGATTATTTTTACAGGTGCCATTTTAAGTAGAATATGAAATTCCTTGACATTACATCAGCCAAACCCGCAAAGCCCAGCTGCATTCAGCCCTGCACATGCGATGCACATGGCTGAAATTTTGTACTATGACATCATGGGCTACAAAAGCACACATAATATAAATAGACGATGCAAGAGTTGAGAAGGAGCTACAGAACTGGCTTCTCCTTAAAGCAGTCCACGAGAGATGGAACAGGAACATGGAAATGTAAACTCCTTAATAAGTTCAGATGCTGAATCCAAAGAAAGGTCATCCAGAAAGGCAGGTGAGGGTCAAATGAACAGTACGACATTGCCCTCCAGTGGGCAAAGATTGTCTGAATAATTCACTATCAAAGAAAAATCACCGGGAAGCTAAACTACTTTGACAGCTGCTGATAGGGAGAGATGAATGGTTCACTCCAGAAAACCACTAATCAATGGAGACATCAGATCCATTAAGGAGCAATTCCTTATTAAATTAATCGGCAACATTTCATTGGTGACCAGTGTAAATTAGAAAGCAGCAGTGTTTAACATTGTTTTGAAGCAATGTGCCATGCTCTTGCGCAGTTACGCTGTGGTTTTAAGCAGATAGCAGCCCTAGAAAGCAAACATTTAATTATTCCAAGACAATCATTTAATTATTCCAAAATAATCATTAAAACAATAATAATGATGATAATGATAATACTTATGGGTTGTTTTCATGTTTTTGGCACAAATTCCTTCGTTTTTGCCATTTAAAAGAAGTACATCCAAAATCTAGCTTCTGCAAGAACAGGAAATGTCAAGGACATGCAAGTCCAAACTGTCTGGAATTATTACATTTCAAAACCATCCATGCACTCTTAGAAGAACATAACTCTGCAATGACAGTGTTTGAGCAGAACAAGCTACAGTTAGCTGTCCTCAGTTTTGCTGTTCCAGAGTCAGATCTGATATGATTAATCTACTGAAATAATCAGATACATATAGGACTAATCAGATATTCTGCCATCAGATATTCTGCCATTATGGCTGCATAATGTTTCCAGTTCAGAGCCTGCTGCAGCCTTCTCTGCTTCCCAAATGCCTTGAAAGGTATTGATCTCTTTTGATAGCCTTTCCTTGCGTTAATAAGAAGCCAGGGAGTTGCTCATCATGTCCCTAACAAGGTTCCTAGCAAATGGCCTATTTTTAACTTTATATCATCTACCTACCTACCTACCTACCTATCATGGTTTAAAAAGGATGGTTAGTTTGTTTGTTTGTTTGTTTGTTTGTTTATTTCCCTCCCCATACCTGAGGGTCTCACTCTCAGGTACTAGTTGGCACCTTAATTGTAGTTCAGCACAAGTTGATGAAAGATAGAATTCCCTAATGGATATTTTTTCAAATCAGCAAAGCTGTGGAGCATTGGGAAAAATATATTTTATAGAAAGACAAACACATAACACTCTAAGCCAGTGGTTTTCAACCTTTCGAATGCTGTGACCCCTTAATGCAGTTCCTCATGTTGTGGAGACCCCCAATCACGGGGGCAGGGCAGCTGGGAAGGGGGAGGTAGGGGCACTGGAAGACTCATTGTTACCCCATTGAAAGGGTAGTTCAACCCCCAAAGGGGTCGCAACCCTCAGGTTGAGAACCGCTGCTCCAAGCCACCTTTTAACCATGGGGTTGTACAAATAAAGGAAAAAAGCTGTCTGTGTTTGTTTCTTTCGGGTTTCTCATTTCTAGGCACCTCGTTTGCTTCATTTATGCATCCAGACACTGGAATGCAGGATCAACAACAGAGTTTCAAGCTAATGCAGGCAGGTCATGCTAATACTGCCTCAGCCTCCTCAGCTCTCACAGCTCCAATGCGGAAGCTACACAGCTGCTTTTCCAGTCAGGAAGCCCAGTCATCCCTGCGCAGTAAGTACACTGCACTTTTACATTTAACAGCAGATGTATTCCGCTGGTCTGGAGGCAACCACAGTGGTGTATATTTCGTAAGAATATAAGAGAAGCCCTACTGGATCAGGCCACAGCCCATCTAGTCCAGCATCCCGTCACACACAGTGGCCCACCAAATGCTCATGGGCATCTCAAGCAGAGACAAGGATGAACCTTTGCCTGCTCTCAAATCCCAGCAAATGGCCTTAGAAGCACCCCACTTCCCCCCCCCGCCAGCCTGAAAGATGCATCTAGGCATTCGTTCTAGTAGCCATTGATACATCTGTTGTCCATAATACATCTGTCATCCACAATGGGACCACTGTGTTATATGTGGGCGTGGCCAAAGCAAACATGTTGTTCTCAGGTACCACTAATTTGAAGTTGATTCAAATATTTTGAATAAATAAATAAATAAATATTTCACAACCAGAAAAATTTGCAGCTTTAAGCAGTTGCAGGGGTGAAGTCCCAGAATCCTTTGCCATGCTTTTGATATCCAGATTCACAAGAGCATGTTCATTCTAAGTAACATTTCAGGCTGCTTATACATTTTTAGTTCAGTTTATGCTGGTATCAGAACATATTGAAAATCTGCTGTTTAAAATATATTTTATTCTGGATATTTTTTTAAAACAACCCCCCCACCCCACCTTACAAATCAGTAAAATCAAAGCATTAACAATTTTTTTAAAAAATGCTGGGGATGTGACCCCATCGTGGCCCAAAACCAAAGCAAATGTTTGCAGGAACTCCTGAGAAATGAAAGTGCTGAGTTCACAACATTCTAATTATAACATTTGATTTTTCAAAGGTTCATAAAGGGGTAGAACTTGTGGAAGTGAAAACACACAAGAGCTTTGCCTTAGGAAGGCTGACTGAGAAAGGAATGTCAAATGCCCCAAGGAATATGGGCTAGAATTCTACAATGTAAAAGAAATCTACTGGGGGGGGGGGGGAGAGAGGGAGAATTGGGAGCTACTTAAAAGCCAGATGAATCTATAACTGAAATTCATTCTGGCTAGATAGAAAATAAAGTCTGGAGTGATTGAAAAAATACCCGTATATTCCGGCATATAAGACGACTGGGCGTATAAGATGACCCCCAACTCTTCCAGTTAAAATATAGAGTTTGGGTTATACTCGCCGTATAAGAAGACCACATTCAGCGTATAAGACGACCCCCAACTTTTGAGAAGATTTTCCTGGGTTAAAACGTAATCTTATAAGCCAGAATATACTGTACCTAAAATAACTCGTACATACTGTATGTAGTGAAGGAGAGCGTTTAAAATAAAACTTGGACTGGAAATTGCATTTTTTAAAATGGGCACCAGCAAATGAAATCTGAACAATTGGAGAGGCAGCAAAATGAAATGGAAGTCATACTGCGAAAGGTATGCCAGGTGACTGTGTGAAATGAAGACAGAAGCACAAAGAACAAACAAGTTTCTAAAAAAAAAAAAGTCTCATGGGATGATAGTGATTTCACAGGCATTGCTGAAGATATTTTGGTCACATTCTACATAAAAGGAATCACCAGGTTGTGCCTCTAGCAAATGATTGTTTTCTGAAGCTAATGTAATAGTAGGAACTGCAAAACATCACAACAGTGCTGGGAAATTGCAGGGGACAAACTAACACCTTTGCACTCTTGGGATCGTCTATACAACCTCATACTCACCCAGCTGGCATAAGCACCTAAGGGAGACAGTAGTAAGTGCTGAATCTCTGTTTGCTCCTGTTCTTTCATTGCTCTATATGTGGACTTAAATGATACTCCTTTTTCAGGCTACGTCACATGGCCTTTCCCTTAAGAAAGGAAAAGGCCCACTGTGGAGCCCAAGCTTGATTAATGCACCTGTTGTAGCTTTAATTGCATATGTGTAAATATTATATAACGTGTTGAGGGTAAATGGCACTGACCAGGAGGGTTGGTAAACAGAGAAGGAGGGGCTAAGCCCAGCTCAATTAGCATATTGAAGAAAGGGGGGGCAGCCAGAGAGAAACAGCCAATCAGCAGGGATGGAACCCTGGCAGAGACTATAAAAAGGGCCTTCCTGTCACAGCCGTTGTTCTGTGACTGGGGCGAGGCTTAGGTAGAAGTTAGACCAGTGATGGTGAACCTTTTGAGCTCGGTGTGTCAGAATTCGCAAGAAAACCTAGCTTATCTGGGGCGCTGTGTCACATCTAGAAATATCCATAATTTTGTGATATTTATAGCTCTAGTAAAAAAGTTACATTTTTGATATATGTATTTTATTAAAAGCAAAAACAATTCTTTACATTGGTGACTTTTGTTGCTGAATTTCGTTTGCTAAATCTTCAATTGAAAGTTGGTATTTCATACACTTCAAGAACATGCAAGCACTACACGCCCAGGTGCCAGGGTGACCATGTGTGTCACCCAAAAGGGCTTGGCGTGTCACCTGTGACACGCGTGTCATAGGTTGGCCATCACCGAGTTAGACAGTATAGATCCAGGTCCTGAGGAGAATCTAGAAGGGATTAGTCAGGGTCCTGAGTTAAGAAAATAAGTTAAGGTGAACTCCTTGTGTTGACGTTGAACTAACATAAGAGTTGTAAACAAATAAAGTTACATTCGTTTCAAAGACACTCTGCTTGAGGCCTGATACTGGCTCAGTCGCTCAAGGGGGGAAGTGCTGCCATAGTAACGTAATGGCAATAGTGTAACAAGAGTTGGAAACCGGGTGCTGAAGTAGTAAAAAAGGCTCAGAGGCCTACTTAAAAAGAGAACTTGAAGTCTGTGGCTATTGTGGCCGAACTGGAGAGAGTTGAATGCCCGGCTGGGGCCTTGCAACTAGTGGCTGCCGGCCACGGGCATCACACCCACTTCCAGTCCATTTTCTATGAGAGTGTCCAGACTCATTAATAGTGCGCAGCAGAATGCACAGTAACTGTGGGGACGTCACACACAACAATGAATGGATCATCATAGTGACGCATTATACCATAGCTACTGCACATAAGATTCAGTGCAGAAAGGGCCTTAATTACAGATTCAACATCATAAACAACACCTGAATAAATGAATAATTTGACACTCTTAGGGTGTGTAGGGAAACTGCGTATCAGAATGTGCAGCTAGTTCGAATTTATGCTGCCGCTAGTTCGAATTTACCTACTGTGGAACAATCAACACTCGCTCCACAGTTTCAGGTCAATTTAAATGTTCCTGCCAGTCTGGATAGGATGGTGAGAACAGCGAATGAGAGCTTAGCCTGCAGCTCAGCTCCTATTGGCTGCCTCTTCCCATGTGATGCACACCTCACCACACCACACGCGCCATGGAAGTATCGCAGCTCCCAGGGGAGGAAGCTACAGGGGCTGCAGAAGTCTGGACGCTGGACCGCTGCTTCACAGTAAGTAAGCTGTGAATTTTTATATAACTGCAGATTTAATCTGCTAATCTGGAAGCTGCCTTACATAAAGCATCTGGTTTAAAAGACAATCAGCAAAACTATGATCTCAAGTTTAACAATACGCCTCCACAAATTTTGTTGGAGGCCCAAAGGTACTAAGAGTTCAAAATTTGTCACAAACAACTGAGATATTTGGATGTGATTATCCTGAAGGATTGGATTAAATTGGTCATCACGGAGTTTAATCAAGAGTTTTAAAAATGGGAAAATAAGAATTTAACAGTTATGACTAGATTGCGGATCCATTTTCAAATGCTTCCAATTTCTCCCCTTCAAAACAAACTGCTAAAGAAAACAGAAAACAGATTAAATACAATTATTTAGAAAAGAAAAAAAGGCACACATGTGCAAGACCATTAGGCAAAGATTTTCTAAATGTGAAGGATAAGGCACTTCAAATATATATATATAATTATTATGCTGCTTTTCTAATAAAGCATGGAACTGGACTGAGCTTAGAGAAGCTGATCACATGGGCCAAGACAGAATTAGCTGAGACTCCTATTTATGTCCAAATTAACAAGAAAAATACCATCCCTTAACCAAAGGCCTACCTGTGCTGACCTGCAATGCCTAACAGAATCCCTTAGAATCCTTTTTAGGGCTGCATCTGGCTGACAGTTAATCCAGATCAGAGAAGTCTTGGGTACCACTGGTATGCTCTATCTCCACAGAATAGAGCACAATCCAGATCGTGTGTGTGATCTCGGTCACTAGTAGACTTCCATAATAGGGTCTACCAATTCTGGTGACACACCTTATCACACCACCAAAATAGGTCCTCCAAATGCTCCAAGCCATAGGCCCCGTCCGATGCAACTTTGGCATGGTTCCGAACATGAGATCGGTGCAGTCCGTCCCCATGGGTTTTGGATTTGGTCCATGAAAAGCATACGAAACGCCCCAGACTTTGCCAAAAGTGTGCCAAATTTGGTACCTGTTTAAACAAGTCTCGGCATGGTTTGGGGGACCGGCACACATTGCTCAGTGAGCCGGGAACGCACATGGGGACGCTCACGGGCTAACGGGAGGAGATTTTCACTCATGTCATTGGGAGGTGAGGTGTGCTTGCTGTCAGCCCTGTCCATTGAAGATCACAGCCCCTGACTTTTTAAATGCCGATGGCAAAGGCAGGCTGGAAAACGGCTTGGTTTTTTAATTTTCTGCCATTTCCATGGAGATAATTTCAACCCCGTTTCAAGAATGCCAAGGCTACAGGCATGACACACACCCCTTGCCTTATCTCCCGATTTGCAAGGCACTGGTGGGTAAGGAAGGGCTTGATATAGCTGAGTGCACTCAGCTGAGCAAGACCTGTCAAGCAAGCTGTCAGATCGGGAGATAAGGCAGATCGGGTCCATACGGGCTGCAGCCAATCCGATCAGGTCGTCTAAAGCCTGTGGGACCCCAGGACACGCCTGGATCAGGATGTCTATCAGTGGGCCAACACAGCCCAATGGCAGCAGGCCTGGGTGGAGCAACTTGCCCCCATGTCAGCCTTTTCGGGATGGAATATGCACGGACAGATTCCCCATTTGCAGGTAAGGGTCATGTGGGAATGTGTCACTTACCCACCTAGGTGTGAATGGGGAATCCATTCCCACGTGTCCCAGCCTTAGATCTCCTCTAAACATTAGCACTGTAAAGTAACTGAGAAGAAACTTACCTAGACATGTGTTGTGTGCTTACATACATCTGGGAATTTTGCATGAAGTTAACAAAAAAAGAAAATGTACTGTAGCTCAGAATATTGTGTTGATTCCTGATTTCTGTCTTCTCTGTGTTTTCAAGAGTGAAAATACTCAATCTCAGCCAAATTATTATAACTTTTTTGGTTACTCATGGCATATGATTACACAAAATTGTAAATTCATAACACCACTAATATATAAAAACTGGCATTCTTGATTATGGAATTACATACTGTATGTATCATTTAATATTAAGAAATATTAATAGTTCCTCTAAAAAGTTCTTCCTTGGCATATATATAGTTTCTTCCAAAGAGAAAATGATCACATATGTGCAAAATATCTGGTTCTGTTTTACCTCATAGTCAGAAACATACAGATTCAAAATCGGATGCATTGCCATCACTGACCTCAAGCAATTTTCTGAAGGAAGCCCTTAGTCTCTTCTAGGGATGTGAAAGAATATTCAAATGATTCAAAATTAGTTTGAATTCTTTTTTTTATTTTTTATTTATTTTTTTTATTATTTTTTTTCTTTTTCTTTTTTTTTTTTTAACGGGTTTGGAGCAAGCTTTATTGAAATAGACTTAAAGGCTTCTTCATGCTGCCAGGCGGAACTTCATCTTCTCTCTAAGCCTGCAAAGCTGCTCGGAGGTCACTAGTCTGGACGGGACGAAGAGCCACACCAGCCCATGGAAGCCAACGTTAGCTGGCCAGCGATGCTCCTTCATTTTTTGCCCTTGTAGTCCTCCAAGTGCACCAGGATCCAGGCAGGCGGCACCACCAGGGTCACAAAGAAAGCCATCATGGCGATCGCCGATTCCATTGGCCCTATGGGGTCCAGGGGAGGTTTGGAGTAAACGCTTCTCGCGGGCGGGGCCCGCAGGCTGGTCGACAACCGGAGCCCCCTCCGCAGCAGCTGCAAGGACATGGTGTAGGTGAACTCCGCCGCCTTCTCGGTCTCCTTCAGCCCCTGCCTGCCTGCCTGCCCCTCAGACCGCCGGCGGAAACCAAAATTAGTTTGAATTCATTCGAATTCACACATTCAAATTTGCATTGAATGTCTATACGTTCATTTTTTAACATTCAAATAAATTCCGAATCTTTCAAATCATTTGTATGAATGATTCAGACATTTGTATATTTACAGATATGTACGCATTACATGCGTATCCATACACACCGTATTCATATCCGTATGCATTTGTGCAGATATGTACAGGATGGACGTTAAAAACAGGATAAAAACAGGATGTGTATGGATGCATACAGAAATTTATGGACACAGACGAATGTTGTCGACATTTGTATCTTGAAATACAAATCAAACATTTTTATGAATAGATACAAATGCATTTGAATTGAATCGAATGAGAATACATTTTTAAAAAACATTTGAATCAATTTGAATCTTCTGATATTCAATTCAAATTGAATCAAATTGAAAATTGCGTCAGTGGACACCCCAATCTCTGCTTCAGAGATTGACAGACATTCTTCTGCTCCTTTCTGACTTGGTTCTAGTTTACATAAAATTGTCTTTACAACAGGATTGGTGAACTACATGGTTTGTTCAGATACCTGTGTCCGGTCTTGATTAAATGAGTGTATTTGAGCCACTGGAGACAAAAACTGTGATCATACCTATTTGTCGTCATGCTTACATACACAGATCTTAGGAAAAGATGTTGACACCAAAAAACATTAATAACCCAAATCTGTCACATCTAGAGAAAGGATCCCAAGCATTCTCCAACACTTTCCTGCAAGAGTATGTTCCTTTAAAAAAAAAAGTGAAGATAACTTGCAACAACCTACATTATCAAACTCTGAGTCTATTGTCCTGGTATTTTACAAAAACATTCACTGCTGGAAATCCTGGAACTACAGTTGTTAAAAAGGCTCTAAAAGTGTTTAAAGGAGCTGCACACACACAAAAATGGCTTTCAGAAAGATTGTTTAAAACAGTCATTAATCAGAGATATGGCAAACTCCCATTTTCTTCCCCGCTCCCCCAGCAATGGAATATCACTTAACAAACCAGCAATTAGCAGATTAACAGTTCTGTTGGTTTTGAACCCTTTCCCACTCTATGACCTAAGAAAATGCCAATACACTTTTTAAAAACATTCCACTGCTCAAGAATGAGGATTGTGGACATTCGCAGCAAAATCCATCTCTGTTGGAAGTCACAATGAATTTAGCTGCACAGAACTGAAACATATTTGATATTCCATCCCTATTGATTTGGAAGAAAAGCTCTGCCAAGGGTTCTCTATTGAGGAAGGCAGAGTATAAGAAGGCATGAAGCTGGAAAAGTTCCAGACTTTAAGCATAGTGTATGCTGCTTAAGCAACTTAAGCTGTTATCTGGATATGGAGAAAGGAAATACAGGGCCAGACGTTGGGGTCAGACAAAATAAACTGTTTAACACAAGAGTAAAACCAATGGAATGTACAGGTGCCATTGTCTTTGCAGTTCCAAAACACTTCAAGACTTAGATATTTTTATTCCTTTAATTTTTTTTATTTTGTCTTTTTTATTGCACTGAACTAGCACTGAAAGGAAGACGGGAGGCACGATCAACCAAAATAATAATAAAAAAGTTGGGCAACACAACTGGTAAAGGTCAAATGCAATATACTGGTCACTTGTCTTTTTCAATCATAATCAGTCTATCAGCAGCGATTCTTCTCAATCCAAATTCTTACCGCCATTGAAAGGACAGTATATGAGTACTGTAATCATAATGAAAAAAGCTGCATGTCTATTGTCTTAATCCTTTCCAATGTAAATGGAAATTGTCCGTAAAATTGTTTTCTTATTTTATCCAAAAAGCTGACTTGATGGTCTAGGCATCATGTCTGAGTATTTTTTTATAGCTGTAATGTAACCTCCCTACAACCAAGATTTCTAGAATGTAAACCCTGCAAAGCATTACATTAGTAAAGTTTTTAAAAAAGAAGTTCCACTTCTAAAAGTAATGTCTTGTTTTTTTAAGGTTCACATTTTAATCCAAATTTGTTGCCTTACAATCCTGAATATAAATTAACTGGTCACAGCCAGTACAAAAAGAAAAGAAATATCCCTTTAAGTTGATGAGTTTGCTTTGGCTATGAGAAATACAGCCAGGGGAAAAAAGAAAAGAAAACAAAGCCTTAAGGGAAATTAACTTCACATCTCCATCTCAGTAATTTTCAGGTGAGAATGTCTGTACAACCAAAGTCTACTTTGTTTGGAGCAAAGGAAGATGCTGCGAAATGGAAGGCATGAGATTATTCTTCTGATCGTGCATTAGATCGATGCTATTTATTACTAAAAATTTTGCATAAACATCGATCTAAGGAACATGATTTTCAGATACAAGCCCATCTAGTCTGACATCCTGTCTCGCACAGTGCCCCACCGATTGTTTCTGAACATCTCAAGCTAAAGGCAAAGGCAAAAACTTCACCTGCTCTCCCATCCCTGAAAATGGCCTTAAAGAACTTAAAAGAAGCCTTGTTGGGTCAAGCCTTTGCCCATCTAGTCCAGCATCACACACAGTGGCCCATCAATTGCTTCTGGGCATCTCAAGCAGAGGACAAAAGCAAACCATGTGGATGCTGTAAACTTCCTGAAAATGGGGAAGGTCCACTGACTCAGGCTATGTCTCCATGACAGAAAAGTGCTATACAGGAAGGGTCTGAGGAATGTGGAGGCAGCGCGTGACCACATACTTTGTGCCAGCAACTTGCCACCCTTCAGAAGCAGCTTTTTTGTGGAGCAGGAAGACTCACTTGAAGGGTGCTAGCTACCCTCAAATGCTTTATGCAAAAGGACTGTGGTAGCAGGAGCAACTTACTTGTTTTGTATTCCTACTAGAGATGTCCATGATTTTTTCTGACATTCTAGTCAAATCGAATCAAATACCCAAAAATCCAATTCAATTTGAATCTTTTAAATTCAAATTTAACAAGATTCGATTTGTATTTACCAAATTACAATCTATTTGTTCGAATTTTTTATTCAAATCTGCACATACGAATGTCGACAACATTCATATGTGCCCGTATGCATCGTTACCCATCCCATATACATCTGTATGCATCCCGCAGTTATCCCATATGCTACCCATTTTCGTCCCGTACGCATCCGTATAAATGCATACAGATACAGGAAAGATGCAGATCTTTAAGTACTCATGGTGTACGAACACATACACTTAGGAATGTCCATAAAATTCGAATGAATATATCCGAAGTTTGAAATTCGATTCAACTGTTTACATTCAAATTTTGAGATGTTCTATTCAAGTTCGAATGTCAAAATTTGGTACATTCGATCAGATCTCAAAATGCCTATGAATATTCATGCACATCCCTAATTCCTACCAGCTGCATTAAGAGACACATAGAAAATATATGATTTCTGAGTCATTTCCTGCACATCTCTTAATGGGAAAAGTGAAAACTTTGAACCTGGAGAAATTTCATTCCCTGACTTTGAAGTTTGCAGGGTTGGGTAATGGGCCCTGCAGATCTTGCAGAAGCAGGCTCAGGGATACCATATAAGATTTAATGTTCAATTTCCTAGTATTTCCATGATGGAGATCGGAAAAGCCAGTGTTTGAGATCTAAGTAATAATACAGATCAGTTTAATCAGTACTCTATTATGCACTATTGAGTGTAAGGCTTAAATTTGTTGAATTTTTAAGATGTTTTTACTTGTGTATCTTGTTTTAATTTGTACTTCATTTTAATCTGAATCTTGTTTTACTATGTATCCTGTTTTCAATCTGTTGTTTAATTCATTTTTACCCGCCCAGAGACATTCGGATATGGGGTGGGATAGAAATGTAAATAAATAAATAAATAAATAAGCCAATAATCTAAGAACAGTCCACCAGCTGCCCTCAGCCCCCAGTCTAGGCAAGAAATTCACACAGACACAGTTCTGCCATAAAGTAGGTTCTTCTGTTCATTGAGATAATATCAGAAGACAGGGAATGGGGGCAAATCAAGAGTATTTCAAGCAGATATATTCTTATCAGATTCCCACAGGCTTGGCACCCAAAGTCAAGGTCACCGTGGTGTGAGAGCAAAGGCAGTTAGGGTGATCTCCATGGAAAAACAGGATCTAGCAGGAGTACCTGGTTTCGGTGAGGGCTGAAGGTGATGTCAAAGGAGCTACCTCCCAGCAAAACTGTTCAAGATCACTGGTTTCAGATATGGAACAAAATTACAAAATCTGCAAGGTCTCTTTCAACTTATGTATTCTATGATTCTATGGTTATCCACAGACCGATTTTACCAAATCTCACATAGGAGGTAGATATTTAATTCTGCAAGGGAAGAATAAAGTTGGACATTGAAGTTTAGCCATGCCTACCCTGATGATTCTCTAACATCTTTCCATATTATTGTTTAACACAAAGATACAATGCCCAAAATTGGGGGCCACGTTTAGGAAGATCTAATTCACAAAGCAATATCATGTTTCCATGAGCATTAGAACATAAGAGGAGCCTTATTGGATCAGGCCAAAACCCATCTAGTTCAGCATCCTGTTTCATGCAGTAATTTCACTTCAGCATCTCAAGCAGAAGACAAAGGTGAAACGTTCACCTGCTCTTGAATTCCTCTAAATGACCTTCGGGGCATCTCAATCATTCTCTCTCGCACATTCGTACAAATGTGTATGAATTTGACAATTGTCAGGCAAATTGAAAGGGCCCCCCAATTACAGTCCTCCCTTTGCCCACAAATTGAGCATATCCAGACTTCATCAGAGCTTTGCAGAAGCTTTGACAAAGGCCAGTTCTGCCCACCCCAGCCTCCTGGCCCTCTGGCTGTGACCCTCACCTGAACACCCAGCCATGGCCATAGATTCTGCAGTCTCCAACCCCATTGTACCCTCCTCCAAGGCCCAACTAGGAGATATCCCATGATTCCTAGACAGGGGAGCTGTGTATGCGCCTCTGGAAGGCCTAGTTAGGCCTCGGAGGAGGGCACGATCTGCAGTGAAGGCAGCAGCAGCAGTTGAGTGAGAGAACAAGGAAGGGAGAGGTGGGATGTTCCCTTCATGCACAAACATTTGACGGGGTCTTCACATAAATCCATATATTCCCCCCTTTGATTCGTATCAAAGAGGGGAAATTTGCTTTGTGCACATCCCTAACACCAACTTTACAATCAATTGCCTTTACAAAGGTCCTAGTATTGCTTGATGAGCTCCTTTCCTTTCAGGCAAAATAGTTGTTTCTTATCAGTTTATTACAAATTTTATATATCGTCTATTACCAAGATCTCAGGGTAGTGAACAAATAATCATGAATATTTAAGTAGAACATAAAAAACAAAACAAAATAAAATAACCAAGTACGGGGCTGCAGGAGAAGAAAACCATAAAGCTCTAAAGGCCTGATTTGGAATACATTCTTTAAGGTGGCTCCAAAAAGCAAGCAACATCGAGATGCTGGGAAATATGCAATGAACTTATTTAACTCTAATAAGTCTCAACTGCAGCCACCTGTATTCAAGCAACTGAACCACACAAAACACTCCAAAAAGCCATAAAACGTGTGTGTGGGAAGCCATTGAATGTGAAACAGGCCGCTGTTCATATGATAATTATTAGTCCCATTGCACTAAGGCCAAGACAATCTATAACATGGTTGCATTTAAAAGGAAGAAGGCTTGAGGCATTTCCGCACTGCATCGCGTTCGAAACGGAACGCGTTCAGGCGGAAAGCTTAAGACAGCTCCGGGCGCTTTCCCCTTTCACACAAAGACGCGCCAGAACGCGTGTAAACGCGTTCCGGAGCGTCTGTGTGCGAAAGGGGAAAGCGCCGGGAGCTGTCTTAGCCGGCAAACGCCGGCAAGGGGCGCAGAGACAGCCGCGGAGGCAGATCGACAATCAGCTGTTTGACAAACAGCTGATTGTCAAAGCCGCGCGGCGTCGGAGGCGAGCCCGCAGCTGTTCGGGAGACAGAAGCAGGCGCGAACGCTTCTCCTCCCGAACGACTGCGGGCGGCTCGTCCGCGTTGGAACGCATGTAGAGCACTTTAAAGTGCTCTACATTTCGAACGCGGAAAAGACAGCTGCGGACACGTCGGAACGCAAGCCGCGCGCGGGCAATGCGGATGACGTGTCCGCAGCTGTCTTTTCCGCGTTCCGTTCAGCCCCGTGCGAAAACGTCTCTGATATATATTTTTGTAAGGTAAATTATCTTGATCTAGAGCGCTGCAACTTTAACTGATTACCAATTGGGAAGGAGTTGAAAGTAAAACATAGGAGTTCAAGGTGGAGGTGAAATACTCCTTCTGGATATTTCCATTTGTCAAAGGAAATGTCGACCAACAAAACTGAAACCCTGGAAACTGATTAGTATCTGTTTTACTAATTTGTGTTTCAACCATGTGCTCAATTTGTTATTCGTCACTTTAAAAAATAATTTTCTAAAATACCCTCGGACATCTTTTGCTAAAACTGATCTCCAAATATATGTATGTCCATGATATAAACTGTACTTGACAGAGTGATAAGGTGATCATACAGATTTATACGTTATTCACAGTCCACACCTGAAGTTTCATGTCGAGATGCTTTCTATTGTTAGCTTTCAGTTTGTAGGCCAGCTGGGAAAAGGGCGCAAGGAAGAAGAAAAAAAACAGTTTCATCTTACAGAAACAATTTTATTTGAAAAGGCTGGACATACAGTTTTAAATACGCACTTCTTGTGTATCCATTTAGCATTTCTGATGCAAACCTTGTTCTTTCCCAATAATTGGCAAATAAAACAGTTTAGCAAAAAAACTGTTTCAAGTTGCAAGAACTACCCTTACAGTGCCGTCCTGTGAGATGAGTCTCATTCTGCAACAGCCAATAGATGAGAGGGTTTTTGGAAGGCAGATCAAGGGGGCACTTCAAAGTTGTGTTTTTTGATTGTCCAAACTAAGGATGGACACAAATATTAATTAACATGCAAAATTTGGCCAAATTCAGCTGAATTCAGACATTATAAGATTGACATTCAAACTGAAATAAAATGTCTTGATACATTCCTATGAAGCTTCATATGGGATTTGTATGCTTTCATATATAGGATCCCTATGCTATTCCAGTGTTTCCCAAACTTTTGACATATGTGTACCCCTTTCTATAATTTTCGTAACGCTGAGTACCCCTCATAAAAAACATTTGGGATAAAAATTTTATTTATAAAAATAATCAAAATCAGTGGAACTTATTAAAGCACGATAACAGGTGCCCGGAACTAACTATGAAAGAAGTTGTCTCTGTAACGAAGTGCAGTATATTCACGCCGTGTCACGCCTCACAAGACCGTTAGATAACACTGCAATTCTCCGGTGTTTAAACAGCTCTGCAGCTCAACATCAACTGTTAATGTTCCCGGAGTTTAAAAATGGCTGAACCAGAGCTGTGCGAAGGATGCGCAGAAGTTCCCGCCATAATGGGTTGCGATACGATGTACGATGGCCCCAGTTCCCATGTAAAAACTGCAATATGTGCCTATTTCTTTCCTTGTTCTATGGGTGCAGCTAAGCACGGTGCAGTGGATATTCCCTCATGATCCCCACCAAACTCCGGTGCAACATGTACCCCCACCAAACTCTTCCCGTACCCCTGGGGGTATACATACCACACCTTGGGAAACACTGTGCTATTCGTATGGGATTGAACATTTGTATTGAATACGAATCCTACCACATTCAAAGGGGATCTATTCAAGTGAATGCAAATTTTCTTGCATTTGATTTGATATGAATCAAATACCAAAAAAAAAAAAAAAAAACATTTGTGCACATCCTTAGTCCAAACAGGTCTCAGGATAAAGTCGACTGGCAGAATGTGAGGTTTTCAATCATACTGCTTCCCTGTTTCCCTGGCCCCAATCCATGGGCCATTGTATTTATTTATCAGATTGTTTAACTTTCATGAAGGCAGGAGACAATACTGGCTTCACCCAGTTCCTCCTTCCTAAGAGACAGAAACATTACAATTTTTACATATCAAAACTTCCTATAAATGTCTATTATCTCTGTTTGGATGACTGGCTACTTTTTTGGCATTCAGTGAAGTACCTAATGAAAACTCAAGAACTCATTCTAAAAAATATGATTCCCCAGTTTTGGAACAGGCTCCCTCCAGAGGTTTTCCAGGTGCCTACATTATATGGTTTCAGGTATCTGGTAGAAGCACACCTTTACCTAGACCTTTGATGTTTAGCTTCTTTTGAGTGTATTCTGCCAGGGAGGGAAATAGTGTTACATTTTAAATACATTTTAGGTATATGCCAAATATTTTATCTTTTTATTGTTGTGACCTGCCTTGCAACTTTCAGGAGAAGGGCAGGATATAAATTCTGAAATAAATACATATACAAAACCTATCAATTTGTAGAACTCTTTATCCCTACCCAGCTGGAACACAGTTAAGGTTGTCTACCTGCCAGTTTGTTACTGGCATGCCATTCTGGGCAGCTAGGCTTTTCAAACTGTGAGTATTTTGATCAAGCTACCATCAGGATCTTTGGATTAAGGTCCGGGGGCCTTTTGCACTTTGGCCCGTATTTGATAATTAGGCAACATCTAGGCAAGAGCATCTGCACTTCGAGGAGACTGTTGCAGCTCCCAAGTGACCCCTGCCTTCCCAGAAGTTGCCTAATTATTAACTAGCTGTGGAGCAGGAAATCATGCTCCACAAGCTACCTAACCTTCCCCAGTCACCAATCACATCCAGTTGTCAAGCATTTGCGCGTCTGTCTTGACAGGGAGGTCAATAAGGCTGCCACACAAATGCGCCGGCAGCTCTACTGACCTCCTGACATGGCTGTGACTTTGCAGAGCATCAGTGCTGCCATGGCAACAGTGCTGTCGCCTGCGCAGTCACCGAGGGTGCCTCACCCAGGATGGTGGCCCCCTGAAGAGGACCAGGCAGCAATCAGATGGCAAGTGTTTGATCACGTGGGGTATGCTAACACTGATTAGTGCTCCCAAGTGCAGGCACTAGTCAACAAGAGTTGATTGCATTCCTTTCCCATCTAGTGGATGGGAAGGGAAGTGCAAAATCATCTCACGTTCACTTCATCCATCAAGATCAAGAGCCTGTGAGCTCTGTTGGTTACTTTCTCCTCTTTTGCTAGCATGATTGTTTTCTCTGGCTTGTGTCCACAAAGGGAAAATATAACAAAGAATGAAATCAAGGATGAATAATAGCTATGAGAAGATTTAATGACAAACACATTAGCATTTTCCTTCCCCCCCCCTCTGATTTTACTCCTTTCATGTCTCCACTATGCTGGAAGACAAAACTGAGTTCATATAGCCAAAACCAATGATATGTAAGTAAAACTCACACAGTTTCCCAAAAGGTATGCCTATTCAGAACTTAGTGGCTTTTCCATGTGTAAATCTCTAAAGGAAATTTAACTCTGAAACAATTGACTTTTATCAATAATATTTATTTGCCTTAGCAAATGTCCTAGTAAAACTGCCGCAAAATTTCCCAGAAAATATTACATGCAATGTACATTGTTTTCTTTCTTGTTTTGATCAGGAAAGCAGCACAGAATGTTACGAAGGGTGTATCAACCATTCCTTCAGAGCTAGGACTCTAATCAGAGTTGGAGCCCTTACACTTCCTTTTATTCTTTAATTTTGAAAAACAAAAACATAGCACCAATCACTAAGGCATCACACCTTCATTTTAAACCTTCTTCAGTCCATCTTCAGGCCCAACTGTTAACAGCCTCCTTTTGGATTTATGGAAAGTCCACAGGTAAAACGGATAGAAATCAAAAAGTGTGAGGAGTCAGCATTGAAGATTGACTGAAGAAGGTTTCAAGTGCAGGTGTGACCACATCCTAAGTCTTTCAAGTTGCATCCTTAGTCTTCTGACTGAGTCATTTTACATGTTTGATAATGAACCATGTAATCTTGTGAACAGCTGGGGAGAGAGCAGGATGTGAAGACACTAAGGTCCTTTCCGCACTTGGCCTTATTCTGGAATATATCTCAGGATCAGGGTCTCTTAGCTGCATGTTATTGCAGACTACAGCAGGTCCTAGTGAGACTTGCCATAGCCTGTATTAGCATGTGGACAAGAGACCCCTATCCTGAGATATATCCCAGAATAAGGCCAAGTGCGGAAGCAGCCCAACAGAGCATCAGCTAAATCCTACAAGATATCACAATCAGATATCTCTCTGTGTGTACTGGAGAAGCAATATAGTCTCGCCCAAGCTGGGACAGATTAAAATGAGTTTTCAATCAACTTCTAATTCCTGGGAGTATTGGACTGAGGTTGGGGTGACAAGTGTTAAGCAATTTCCTCTCAGATTAATTATTCCATGATTTCCTATTTGTATTCTTCCACATTCCAGTGACACACGCACACCCACCTACTCCTTCTGACATGACACTGTATTTGTGTATCTTAGAAAGGGCTAAGTGGTTGAAATGGTTTGCTGCAATTGCAGATTAATCTTGAGCCCTTTGTTTTTTGGGGTGCAATTTTTCTCATGCCGAAATGATACTGAAAAGATATTACATTGTTTCAGCGCCAGCAGATTATAACATAAACCATTTCTACATACCATGTCTGGTAACACTTTAATATAATAGCCCAGTTAATTAATGATTAACTACAGAGAATGTTCTTATACAAGCAGATATGACAGTCCCATTAATGCCAAGTGAGTTCATCATGATTAGTGCTATTACAATAAACACTCAAAAAAAGGCTACCTGAGATCAAATAAACTCAAGGCTCCATAATTATACACCCTCCCCTGAAAGAAATCTGATTTTGTTTTGGAAGTACAAGTAGAATTTAAACTGATAGCATTTGGAAAGCAAGCCTTGGGCTGGCCAATGATACACCAAGCAACCAGGACAGGAGCAGCTGCTTTTTGGGGACAAAATGAGCAGGATCCCACCCCATTTAGTAGCTCAGAGCACGAGCCCAGTCTCTTTTTCTTCTTTACATATGTTTCAGTTCAGAGGTGTGTGTATAATTCATGATGTTCAAAAAAGTCACCTTTCATGGGGGCTTGCACAGTCTTAACATGTCCCACCTACTGATTGCTCTCCTTCATGTGAATCCAGGTACCACTTCCTTTTATCTCCCTTTAATATGGATTAAGGCTGGGAGGGGATATTAGCATGTGGCAGTCCCACCTTTAAGATGATTTGGATATATATATATAAGTCCCACCTTAAGATGATTTGGATATATGTATATATATAAGAATAAATTGTGAGCATGAAGCCCAAACAGCACATGAGATGTTTTATCAACCATTTAGCAAGCACATGTCTTTGTGGAAAGAGGAATTGGAAAGGAGACTTAAGGTATAACTATGGAAGTATTTGAAGAAATGAGGGGGGCTGTACCTATGCAAAGTCTATGATTTAGGTAGACTGTTCCATTTCCCAACACACAAGTAGAGTTCTAGGCTGTGGCAGACCTCTTATGGTCCCATGAATTGTGCCATAAGGAGACAGTCTCCACACAACACTGCTCTTCCATAGCAGATTGTGGATTGGATGAGTGCTGAATACACACAGACCCACACTCATCTGGCTCCTGTACCACTATAAGCACTGTTTAGAGGGCTTGGAAGGCAGGGATGCAGAAAGAGGTTTGATAGCTCTTCCTATCACTCACTAGCAGTAGGCCTGACACACCACTGAAGCATGAGGAGACCTCGGCCGTGTCTTCACAGTAACCTTATCTCGGATTCAAAACGTTCTCAATCCTCGGAGTCCGCACGGCAGTTTGGCTTAACACACTTTCTCGGTGTTAAACCATCCCAAAGCATGGTGAATCTCAATCCTGATTTCAACAGGTCTCACTCCGGATCGTGTGCTTGAAACGTTTTACATTTTTTACTGTGGGGACCCTACTGTGTTAAGGGATGAGAATCCATTTAGGGTTTCCCTCCCCCAATAGCTTGCTTCCAAAGATAGTGATTTCATTGAAAAAATCCACCCTCAAAACAGCCACTATAAAAATCCAGTCCTTAAAGCTACACTGTAGCGATCTAGCCTCTTCACACCTTAATAATAATGTTGCAGTTTTGCGCAATTCTAGCCCTTTGAAAGTTCTGACCTTTAAAAAAGGGAAAGGAAAGCCTTGGAGGTTCTGTTTTAAAGGCTGTGCCTGTGAAGGGGGCTTGAGTTGCTGCTGCTGCTGCTGCTGCTGCTGTGTGCCCTGGGAAATGGGGAGAGGAGGGCAAAGAATCGCTGGCTGCCGGTGCCTGTTTTTCATTCATCCAGGCAAGCAGCAGCCACCCACCCAGCCACCCAGCCACCCAGCTAGGCTCCGTGAAGGGGTCTGTTATGGGTGGCACGTCCATGCCAGGAGGAAGAGGGCAGGGCAGCCCTGCAAAGCGGCTTTTAAAAAGTAGCCACTTGAGTCCCCCCTTGAGTCACGTACGCCACATACGATCCTCAGAATCCGGATTGAACACAATTAAGTTAAAAGTAATGGGAACAGGCAAATTTGCGTTTGCATCCCGTACTATTATTTCGGTTTAGGGAAAGCGAAATAAGCTTGCTGTGGGGATTCCCCCCTCCTGTCTCCTGGGTTGCCTGTCCAAGTCTTAGTGCCCATCAGCCCATCACTGGAATAGCACTGCCCAGGCATTTTCAGCTATGCAGCATAATTTGTGGTCATAAACATGGGCGGCCGCTCCATTTCAGTTTGGTGTAGGTCATCCCACTAGTGGTTCAAGCCAGGAAAGTGAGGTGAAGCTCTATCAAAATGCTTGAAGAGTGTTTTTCCACAGTCTTCTTCTGCCAGCTTTTTTGCCTCTCCCTAATGGAGTGTGGACAGCAGACATCCACCAGTGTTTGACTGCAGTGTTGCAGAAGCAGATGTGTGCCAGATTTTCCATCCCTTCTGAACACAGCCCTCATCCATGCCTGTTACCACTCAGACTGGGGCCTTTAAACCTCACTGAACTTAATTCAAAATAAACAGTGCAGAGTAAACATATGCAGGGGGATAAATCAGTATATCAGATGTTTTATGTTGAGAGTGTTATTCTTACATATTTCAAGAAATTTTGCCTTTCTGGGTTTTTTCCCCCCTATGCTAAGAACAGGTATCCCCAAACAGTGTCTGGTAGCATCTAAACCAGACGCTAAAAGGGGCAGCTATCTTGCAACATCAAAATACTGTAGTGATGTGGGCAGAATGGGACAACCTACCTTTTGGCAGTTCTGAAGCAGCCCCCCAAGGCAGTTGGAACCAAACTACGGACAGAACTCTGGCCAGGGACAGGAAGTGTGGCTGGACCTTCAGCAAGATGCAACAAATCTGGCCAGAACTCCAGCTATTGAGTTGACCTTGGTGACCCACAGCGACCTGATGTGGATTCTGCTGGAAAGGGGTGTTTTAGGTTCTTCCTGCTCTCAAGAAAAGCTGCTGTCCCTTTCAGCCTGTAAAAGACGGCAACTCCTGGAGTGGAGATGCACAGCCACCCTTCCCCCTTCCCAGCAAATACCATAATGCGGACTTATCCTCAATCTCCCTTATTTATTAACAGCACAGTACTGGTTCAGGTTGTAGGAACCAGGGAGAAGTCATCAAAATGACAACAATCAATAAAATCCTAAGTCCCAAAATGACTATGTCCAGGATAGTATCTGGAAACTGACTACCTTCTTTAGAACTATGCCAGTTACATTTTAGAGACATAGGGCACGGATGGCCTGCATTTTTGCCACACAAACAGGAAATACCTAGATGACAGCAAGCTTCTATCCCCCTCTGCTTAATGTATTTTTTCAAACCATCCCTGTTAATATTTGTGAGAGAAAACTGTTGGGAAGAACCATTTGGCTGTAGCGGATGAGTTTTCTTCCCCCCCCCCTTTAAAATGGATTGCATGCAATACCTACCCTCTGACTCACTATTACTTTAATGAGATGTTGCTTTCAGCCTTGTAAACAGCTGACACTTTATTGTGGCTCTGCTCAGACAGAACAACAACAAAAAGCACCTCTAAGGTGGCTCTGTGATATCTTTGAGGTGGGACTGTTCACACACAAGTCTGACCTTTCCCTGTCTCCTGAACATTATGTGCTAGAAAAGGTGGGTTAGAGAAACACCACGGAACACCAGGGCTACACATTGTCTTTCTGAGGCATCTTTGAGGTACTTCTTTTGTTAGATATGAATACAGTCTCAAACTGAGCCATCGGTCTATTTGCTAACCTCCATCACTTTTGCTAAGTTCCTTCTCAAATCTGTCACTGTTCTTTAAAAAAAACAACTCCATGAAAATTTAAGGTTCATGTGCCTATTTTAGAATGTACAAAATGTTCTCCCAAATGTGGATCTTCTTTCACATCACACATTACTAGCTATTTTTCTTTTATAAAGCTAAAATACTAACAACACAAATTGTTCCTAAGTGCGTTATGATGTGCTTTTGTATCTCAAAATTCAGAAATGTCTAAAATCTGTCCCATAACTAACATTCTGATCTCTACATCAGTTCAAGAGATGGGAATCAATTCAGAAATGGTACAAGCTGTTTTGTTCAAGCATTCTTTGCTCCAGTAACTCTGAATACTCAGCAGATGAAACCAAGGAGTGTATCTACAAGGAAGGAACCAAGGAAGCATCTCAAAATAACCAACTCAAAAGCTGCTTGATTTTTGTTATACCTACAAGCTTGATATAAAAACAAGCAGTGGAAAGGAAGGGGAGAGAAATGGGAAACTGATGGGATCCCTATTCCCTTTTGGTCTGTCACTTGGAATGAGAACCAGCAGAATGAAGTTCTAGAGAAAACGGACAGTTGTCAACATTTGTCTCTCTCTTCTACAAGACAGCTAAGGGGTAAAATCCTGACCAGCAGTAGCTTTTTGAGAAGGAGAAAATCAGCTCCTAGCACGTACTGTTCTGAAGGTGTCTCCAATCATTCTTTCAGCTGCAAATCAACAAAATGTGCCTGCTGGACAAGCCATGTAGAAGCTGGGCAAAAAGCTAGTTATCTCCCATGTGTAGATTTATCCTAACTGGCCCTCTGCAAACCAGTTCATGAACAGTTCCGAGAACCTGTGCAGAATAGCATTTTCAAGGCCCATGCACAAACTGTGTGAATCTCTCCTTCAAATTGTAAACCAGAGGACAGGGACTTGTCTAAGATTATATACTGTAAGCTACTCTGATATTTTTCTGACTTAAGGGCAGCACATAAACAAAGAGAATATATATTGCAAATTTAGTAATATGGATTCTTATGTACCATTAGTGCAATCTAGCCTCAGGCCTGAAAATATGACCACAAAATCACACAAGCTGCACAAAGTTAATGCAAATTACATATAGCTGGAATCAACTGTCCCCTGTAGCCCTCTGAATGGGTAAAAGCATGGTCAAAGAAAGGGGACAGGAATCTCCACATGCTGGTTGGAATAGAGGAAGTACTGGCCCTTTCTAGAATATTTCATCCACACTGGATAAAGTGAGAGAGTGTGATAGGTGCCAGAATGGTGCCATATCCCACGCTACAGGTAGGTACCACCTCCAGGTTAGAGAAGTAGGCAGGATGCTTCTAAAGGCTACTTGCAGGGAGTCAAGAGCAGGTGAAGGTTTTGCCTTTATCTTTCATTAGAGATGCCCATAAGCAAAGGGTGGGCCACTGTGAGGGCCACTGTGTGGAACAGGATGCCGGACTAGATAGGCTGTAGCCTAATCCAGCACCTGTTATGTTATTTCCAATGAGATCTAATGGCATACTGGTGGGGGATCATTTTTGGCTGGGCTGGAAGAAGTGCTGCCAGATGTGGTACATTGCCAAAAATGATTCTCTCAGAAAGTTTGCAGGCAGGGAATGAAATGTTTTCTGCCTTTGGAAGCTGTATGTCAGCTCTCAGCTGGGACCAGCTTTCAAATTCAGTGGCCAGGGCTAGGATGTCATGAGCTGTCTATCCTATCATGACCCAATAACGACAACCCAGCATGCAACAGGTTATGCATCCCAGGCCAGGGAGTCCAACCCCAGCCTGGGATATGGTGGAAGAGGGCAGAAGTGGACTTAGTCCCATCTGTCAAGATGTACTCTGGAAGTTAGTCTGACAGCTTCTATTCATTTAGTAACACCAGGATTTTCTAGAGCATCAGCAGTACAGACTACCTGTTATAAAGCCTATTCGCATGTTTCACTCCCTTGAGAAACCATTCCAGGGAAGTTAAGATGGGAGATGGATCTGGCACTTTGGGGTCCATTCCAAGCTTACAGCAAGTGGCAAGTTTAAGTGTGAATTCTCTTTCCATCAGAGGCACTTGTGCCACTATTGCAACAACACTGATGGGCATGCATGGCAATGTTGCAATGGCAATTTGGCAATACGGTGCACAAGTACATTTGCACCATTCCACAAACCCCAGACTCTGTCTGCCCAGAAGAGGTGTGAACAGAGCCATGCAGGACTTTACAAGTCCATGGCTACTATAGCTGTAGAGCGTTTTTTAAAATTGTATTTTTATTGATTCTTATTTTACAAAACATCATTTCTTACAAAATAAAACACAGAACACCAATCTTATATTTTCTCTCTCCCACAAGTGAAATTCAACTAATTCAACCCAGACTCATAAGAAAATTTCTTAATATCATCTATCAATTTGTTATTTCTGTCTTGTCTTGTGGTATCTAAGTATAACCTTTCCCAAGCAATCTCAGCAGAAATTTTTACATTCACACCCACATATTTCAATCTCTTTTGTCTATATACGTCAAACCTAAACTGATCAACAATATAATAGTACCACGTTTCTAATTTACATTTATCTGCTGATTTCCATGATACAGCTATGGTTGCTAATGCCACCCTAAGCAGCTGACTCGACATGTATCTTTTACTTTCTTGTATATTTTGTTCTCTATGTGTAGAACATGTTTTTGTGCTCTACAGCTATATGTCTGGAAGACACTTCAGCACATGCTTCTAGCACAGAAGCAGCTCTGCACACTGTGCATGCTCTATATGGGAGCATACTCAGAGTGTCCCACTGGGCCAAGTGCAAAAAGGCCCATATTTATAGACCATTTTTCATAAGCAGAAGCAATAAAGAATCTTACAACAGAATTAAAAATATTATTCAGTACTAATACTTTGAACTACTTTCTTTTTCACTATTTAACTTTGAACTGCTCCGACAGCAGATGATAAACCTTGCTATCAATGTATTCGAAGCACTCCTACGTAGTGTATTAGTAAAAGAGTAAATAAGAGTAAATCAGACCTTAGATTTAATTGGTATTTATTTGCTCATTTATATTTGTATCCTTCTGTCTACTCAAAAGTCCCAGGATAAGTTGCAACAAAAAAATCATGTTGTTTTTTTTAATCTAAAAACAGTAACGATTTTGGTATGGAAGTGAAAAAGGCACAAGTTGGGCTAGAGCAGTGGTAGGCAAACCACGGCTCGAAAGCCACATGTGGCTCTTTGGCCCCTTGAGTGTGGCTCTTCCAGCTTAGAAATACCGTAATTAAGTAAATAACAGTGTAGCTACTTACTTGAAGACTAACCGGAGAAGGGTTGGTGGCATGAGCTTTCGTAGACACATCTGCTTCTTCAGATGCTAGGGGGGGCCATTCGGGCCCGCTAGCATCTGAAGAAGTAGACATTTCTACGAAAGCTCATGCCACCAACCCTTCTCCTGTTAGTCTCCAAGTGCTACTAACTACCTTGCTGGACAGCTCAAAGATGTACATCTGAAGATGTCTACTTCTTCAGATGTACCAACCTATATAGTTCAAGATTTAAAAATTTGACTCTCGAAAGAAATTTCAGTCATTGTACTGTTGATATTTGGCTCTGTTGACTCATGAGTTTGCCGACCACTGGGCTAGAGTGTGCGGTCCAGTCCCAAAGGCAGGAGGCCCGCCATCTGCATGGCTGGCATCTCCCGCCCTGGGAGACCTTGAGGCTGAGGACTGAAGTTTCCACCAGCAGAATCATTTCCAGTCTGACTTTTACGTGTTCCACGTGGACAATTGGGCAAATACCTTCAGGTGGTGGCAATGGAGGTCCTTGAGGATAGAAGAGGACTTCCAAGGCCACTTGTGGCCCCACTGAGGCCCAACAGTCATGATAATGTGTGGTCACCATGCCCCCTGTACTCTCCCCAAGTCTCCTTTTCAGCTGGTGTAGATGCAGCCTACATCTTGCTCAAATGAAGACTTACCTATCTGAATTAGAAGGACTTTATGCCCACAGGAGCACTTTTCATCATCAGGCATGTCACAGCTTACTTACCTTCCTGCACTGGGACTTATTCTGGGTGGGGCTTCCTGCAATCTGCACTGTAATGCAGACAGCAAGCCCTTGTTCCAGAATATATCCCAGAATAAGGGCCTAGTCACTTGGGCACTGCCCGGTTGTGTTCAACACCTGACTGACTACACCTCTGTACAGTTTTCCTGACAGAGGGATTTGCCATTGCCTACTTCTGGGTAGAGGCTGGGGATTGAACTGGCAACCCTCTAGGGATGTGCACGAATGTTCTAAACATTCGAAATTCAATTGAATTTGATCGAATGTGGACATTCGACTTTGAATGGAAAGTCTACACATTTGAATTTAAACATTTGAACAAATTTCAAACGTTCCAAAACATTCATTTGAATGATTTGAAACATTCGAATGTACAGATACGTATGCCTTATCTCATACATATCTGTACGCATTGGCGCTGATAGTACAGGAAGAAAACGGGATGCATACGGGATAAAACGGGATGCGTACAAAATGTGTAAAGATAGATATAACACATACGAATGTTGTCGACATTCGTATCTTCAGATTTGAATCTAATGCTCAAACAAATAGATTCGAATGCATTTGATTCGAAATGGATTTTGTTGCATTTGGATTCTAAACATTCAAATCGAATTGAATGTTTTGATACCTGATTTGATTCGAATTCAGATGCAAAAGAAACATTTGTGCACATTCCTACAACCCTCTCCTTTCCAGGCATTTTGCTCTACCACTGAGCTACAGCAATCCCTTGTCACTCTGGGGGCCTATTAATGTATTAGAATGATGTGCTTATAAAAGACTTGTCAGGCCTATTACGATGAACTCTCAGAGACCAGCATTGCCTATATCCAATGTTAATGTGTGTCATCCTTTTCTCCTAGAGCCTTCCACAACACCACACCACTATTTAACCCTTAGTACGAACTAACAAGGACTCACTACCAATACATTTTAGATGAAATCTTCTTCTCAGTTTATACCCTTGAAGTACGCACAAAACAATCTTCAAAGTGTCAACCCACTTTTTGTTTTCCTGGCCCCCTTATACCTTTTTTATTAGGTATATTTTTAGTGCAAATACTACCTCCACACACCCCTAATTTTCCAACTTATCTCAGCCAGTTTATAAAACCAGATCCAAGAGAAAATGGCCTGAAGTTCAACTGGAGTGAGTTTTTAAATAAAAAGATTGCGGAAAGCAGGAATTAATTCTGACACATCCTATCAGCAATTTGTGTCATCATTTGTCTCTCGTTCCCTGGACAATAGAAATCAACAAAAGATAATCACTTTTGAAATTACAAAATTTCAACTGGAAAGAATTTTCTTTGCTCCCCAAGCTTTTATTATTATTATTTTTTAAAGCATCGCAACATCTTTAATCTTTTCACTCGTCTGCATAGTATGCAATACAGATGGGGCAGAAAAGGAAATACTTGGACACTTTCCATTTCTGATTCAAGAAATGAGAAACAAAAGAAAATTGAAAGCAAACCAACCAAACATGCAAGAGTCAAATGAAAAGGAACATTTTTATTACATGGCAGCTGATGTGTGCATTTGGCATTATTTGTGCAATGCTAAAGAGCACAACAGGCCAGAACCTGTTAAGCATTATCCATAGATCTGAGAGAGGAAAGGGCCCAAACTGAACAAAAAGGCTACAAGACACAATCAGTTAAAGCTTTTATACTACACAGAAACTGATCTTATCCTTGCCATAGGTCTATCGTACAGATGTGCCAAATGGGTTTTGGTTAGTTCATGGTTCACAATGGTTGGTTCACGAATGTTCACACTGAACTGAACATTCATTTGTTTGACTATCCAAAAATTCAACTGAACCAAACCTGGGTCCTTTCTGCACTGGACCTTATTCCAGATTACATCCCAGAAGAGGGACCTACCATCCACCCATCGGTGCAGACTGCAGCAGGCCCTGAGCAGATCCTACTAAAGTCTATATTAGCATGCAAACAGCAGGTCCCAATCCCAGGATGTGATCCAAAATAAGGTCTAGTGTGGGAAGGATCCAGTTCTCCACTTGCAAACACAAATTATTTGAACAGTTCATGTTTGCCATGTTTTTGTCCTTGAAAAGGGCTTTTTTCTGTGGAAAAAAAATGTATTTCTTGTTTTAGAATTGGTGCAAACTCCAACACAAACAACCATTTATTTGATCAACCAGTTTGCCATCAAATCAAACAAACAGGTGTTTGGTTTAATGGTAAAGTAAATGTGTGATTTTAGATTGTGCACATTTCTAGTCTATAGCCAAAAATCATTTCTGATTGATTTCAAATCAGTCTGGACTTTTACCTTTTTCACCAATGTAGTTTGCAGCAAGATACATACGTCTTTTCCATTTCATACATCTTTCAGCATTGCTTTGTGATTTTTTTTCCCCCTGCTGTAGATGAAGCTACATATTCTTTCAGCCAAAATATGGTATCTTGTGATCTAGGAACAGCCCACAACTCTGAGAAAGTCTAGCCTTGTCAGAAAAAAACCCCTCATATTCTACTATTGGCATCTTCAATTTAAAAAGATCTCAGCTAGCAGAGTTTGTAAAGACACTGTTTCAGGGGATCAGGAAAAATACATCTGATCGCTCCCGCCCACTTCCCCAACACCCCCTTACCTGTGGAGGTGCTCTGGTGGTGGCCTGGCCCCTGGGCGGTGGTGGCAAGGTGATATAAGTGTGAAGGGGGCGGGGGGCAGGGGGCGGGGGCAGAGACAGGGACAAGAATTGTTCTGTGCACAGATATTCATAGAATATTTGTGCACAGATATGAATACCCCCACATCTATGGGGGCAGGGTATCCAGCCGGAGCCAAATATTTCCACGTTCTATTCACCTCAAACAGAATGTGGAAATTGGCTCTGTGCACACCCCTAGGAAGAACAGAGGTTCAACCTAGCTTTGAAGCCTTTAAAGTGTTCCCAGCTGTAGGAGTGGGCATACAGGCTGCATGGCTATATTGGAAGATCGTGGCCTTCTGTGAAGCACAGTGGTGTGCAAAACCTTCCCTATCAGTTCACACACAAATCCAACGCAGTCCCCAGAAACTGTATGGATGCTGCTAAGGATTCCTGTGTCTTTTCTTCAGCCATTTCTCCACTTACTGTGGTTAATCTGCATTTAGAAGATCCAGATCTTTGGAAATGGGTCCTCGATGAATCTGGGTTTTGAAGATCCAGAACTTGGCAAGGACTCCATGTGTCTGCACTGGCCATCCAGCACTCAATGGCAATGGACACTAGCCAGGATCGCAGTGCAAATGCATTTGGTCTGAAGCAGAAGGGCTGCCGGCAGCACAGCATGATTGGACAGTGCAGACGTCACTCAAGGCTCACTTCCATTGACAGTGGGTGTGGCAGAGAGGCATGGCTTCGTAGCTGCCTATACAGCAACTACGAAGCCTGGCACAAATTCCGTAGCCTGCTTCATCACAACTATGCAGGACATGCAGGGCTCCATAGCTGTGAGTGGCAGGGTTGCTGAGCCCTCCCCTGGACCCCATTGCTCCTGTTGCAGTACAAACGCGTGTCCTCTGATCCGGTCTTCACGGCTGAAGACCAGATTGAAGACACCATTAAAGGGGTCTGCCGTAAATCCAGACTGAAGTGCCCAACGATCCTATTAAATCTGGATTTAGCTTCTGCGAGTGTGAACAGATGAGGTCCTAAAGGGGTCTTGTGTGCAAACAGGGCATTACAGATCAGTACCAATCAGGTACCGATAGGGTGTCTAATGGGTTCTAAATGGGGTCTTTAGGCCTTTCCTCACGTGCCGCTGGAAAACGGATCTCAAAGTCAGGATACAGGACTAGCAACAATCAGTTCTAGAAGCAGCAGACCATGCTGTGTCCCCTAGATTTTCTGAACTCTCATTCCCTTCAGCCAAAGCCAGCAGAACCAATGGTTAGGGATTATAGGAAGTTTAGGCTGCATCCGGGCATCACTTACTTATTCTACTATATTTGGATATTCCAAAATATAGCAGAATTAGCAAGTGATGTCTGGATGCAGCCCAAGTAACTTAAGAACATACAGAGAGCACCTTGCCATGAAAGAGGGTAACACCTCCATCCTAGCTGTAATTTTTAAACAAATTCACAGAAATAGGTCTAGCTACAGCTCTTGTTATTACAAGTCACGAATGAACTTCTCCTCCCAAAAGAGAGCTTTCTTCTCAATTCAAGTTATCAGGGACAACAAATTGAAGAACACCATTGCTTTCATGCTCTGCTTGTAAGCTTTTAGAGGTTCTTGGCTGGCCATAGCTGGAAACAGAATTCTGGACTGGATGGACCCTGATCTGATCCAACAAGGCAAACGTTATGTGCTTATGATGACTTTTAAACCAATTGGAATGACATAGGATAAATTTAGTTTCTGAATATTTGGAATTGGCAAACCTGAAGTGTCAGGAATTCCATGTCTTAGCTGTGTAATTGACAATCTGATACAGTTTCAGCAATTATCCAATATAAATACTTTAAAAACTCCGAGCCCTATATCTTGTTTACTGGAACAAAAGCAGCTGAAAAAGCATTCTCCTGCATTTTTTCCCATTAGAACAGGACTTAAATTGCAATTGCAATGGTTGGGAATAAACTCTGCAAAATCTCAAAGGCACAGATTTACTAACTATTGCCATCTTCCCTGTTTAAAAAAGCTTAAGGAGCTGGAGAAATTTACTATAGTTTAGGAGAGAAGGGAACAAACACTAAAAGAAAGGGTGGTGGAGATTTACAAAAACTAAAAACAATGTCAAGAGTGTGAACTGAAATAAGTTCTTCCAAAGCACTCTAAAGAAAAATGGATCACAGGAAAGTCCTTAAGAAAAAGGCTAGGAGTTGGGGTGATATCTAACTTACTGTATTTTCTGGCGTATAAGACTACTTTTTAACCCAGGAAAATCTTCTCAAAAGTCGGGGGTCATCTTATACACCAGGTGTTGTCTTCTTATACGGCGAGTGTATCCCAAACTCTATATTTTAACAGGAAAGTTGGGGGTCGTCTTATAGAGCCAGTCGTCTTATACGCCAGAAAATATGGTATTCATTTTGTGTTCCCACAAGGATCTGTGTTGGCTGAAGTTTGAGAATTGTTGGATTCTGTTTTGCACGGATTTCTGTTTGCAAAATCTACCACACCATTTTTGAATGGATATTGATAGGTTTAAATTTGTCTACCATCTTACAGTCAGAAGTTGACAAGAAGAAATATATAATAAAACAACTTAAATGTGCAAATTGCAGGCTTATATAGGAAAAATAAATAGGTATGTTCAGATGTATGCATTTCAGTTGAGCGCGAATTAGCAGGAATAGAAATGGTGTTTGTGTGTATTGAACAAAATGGAAGTCTGACCTCAGAGAAATATAAGAAAGAAATAATTATTTTAAACACTTGTTCTTCTATAAGAAACCATTATTAATTGGGTTAATTTTAGATTTAATCAGCTGTCACATATTCAAAGAAATTCAGGGACTCTTAAAAGACACCATGAAATCAAGTACATTCATGACATTCCCAGAACAAAAACCTGAGAGACACTTCCAGGCCCCTTTGTATCTGCAAGCTTGATAGTTCAAGAATTCTGGTAGTAAGGAAGCTTTTGAAAATAAATGCCTGGGCCTCAGAAGACATCTACAGATGGTAGTTAGCTGGCTTCTGGTCAGTTCATCTAAATGAATACGAAGAAGACAGTACAACAAAAGAACCTAACATTTAATCAAATTTAGCAGTTGATCAATGCAAAAGTTTTCTTCTTCGTTCAGCTTAACAAAACTGGGTTTTCATAGATACAATAAGTTACTGAACCTGGAACTATTGTTAGAACTTTCCAAAGGCCAACCATGCAGTCAAAATATTAAGTACTGTTTCCAATATATTTCTGTCTACATGAGGAACTAGCCCTGGAGTGATCCTACTGTGCACCCAGTTCCAAGTTTAAAGGAAACCACTTCTATTCTGGTGAGGAAGCCAAATTCAACATTACCCCAATATTACAGCCTCTACAGGACTAGAAACAGATTCTAATCTAAATGCATTCCTAGTGAAACTGGATTGTCAGAATCAGGAAATATCTTGAACCAGTGCCTGGATGCAGTAATGGGTTAGATGAGGGCCAATAAACTGAGGTTGGAGAAGGAGTAAGTAGGAGGCTCCAAAGTTCATTAATTAAAAAAATATTGCCTATATAGAGTTGTACCTCTCTCAGAAAGAACAGATACATATTTTGGGATGACTTCTAGATTTAACATTGTTATTGGAAGCCCAAGTGTCCTCTGTGGATAGAGCTGTTATCCACTTCCACTAATGCACTACCAATGGGTGGTTCTGCACCGGCTGGTATACCAGACCAACAAGCACACCAGGAACCCCCCTTCTCCACGCTGGTGTGTGAATGGGAGGCTCCTAGTATGCATGCTAAGCCAGTATACTGGCCAGTGCAGAAATGCCCTGCATCCCTATCTAGACAGAAATAGGCTGGGCACTGTTCTCCTTGCACTTGTATCTTCATGACTGAGTGGCTTTACATAGGATTACCCTTGTACCTGGTTCAGAAGCCACAGTTGTTGGACCTGATGACCCTAGAGGTCCCTTCCAACTCTATGGTTCTAATTTGATGGTCAGTCTGCTAAGTGGAGTGTCAGCTCACGTAGACATTATTGTTATTAAGCAACTGCACTGGGTGCTTGTTGGCTACCAGGCCAAATTCAAGGTTCTATGCTTGTTTTATGTTTTAGAAAAATATAAATTGTTTATCCTTGCATTTATATGTTACAAATTGCTTCAGGAGTTTTAAAATAAGAAGTTATATAAGCAGATTCTAATAAATAATGTGTTTATATAATAATATATAATAAATAATATAAATAATCAAGATGGTTACAAGTCAGATACAGTTATGTATCTTCTACATGGACAATGTTTTCTGCTTCTGGAGGTCACAGCTTCTTCACATAAATAGTCTGCAAATATCCACCATTTTGCAAATTGGCCAAACTTCTTTTCAGCAACTTAAACACACAAGCTTTACTTATTTCACCCGTGTTCTCTTGTAGAAAAGCAGGCCCAAGAGGGAGTGATGAGAAATGCTTTCACTACCAAAGTTGATTATCTCAGCGGATAGTACTGCCAAAATGTCATCATTAGTAGAAGAAAAACTTGCCACTTATAGGCTCCTACATAGATTCCAGAAGTAGCTACGCTCCCAAGATTATTAATATTGTTACCAGGCTTTATGATGTTCTCAACAGCAGGGGGTTCTGTGAACATATTTTTGGCAAACTCATTGGTCCTGGAAAGACTCAAAAGTATTCAAAGACATTATCAACCATTTTATCCCCCAAAGCCAGTGTAGATCCAGTGAAGTTCCCAGATCCCGAGCTTTCTCTGAGGGGCTGTTCCCATTACAAGCTTAAAATGGTTTCAAAACCGTTTCGATCCTCGCAGTACTCACATCAGGTTGGCTTAACATGCTATCCACATGTTAAATCACCCAAAAGCGTTGTAAATGTAAACAGTAATTTCAACAGGTCTCGCTCCAGTTCGTGCACTTGCAACATTTTACATTTCTTACTGTGGGAACGGTACCATTTTAGTGGGATGAGAATGCATGTTTAGGGTTTCCCTCCCCCAATAGCTTGCTTCCAAAGATAGTGATTTCACTGTAAAAATCCACCCCGTACAGCAGCTGTGACTGTAGCAATCCACCCACTTCACACCTGATAACAATGTTGCAATTCTGCACAATTCTGGCTCTTTAAAAGTTCTGACCTTTAGAAAGGGAAAAGGAAGGAAAGCAGCTGCAGGTTTTGGGAGATGTGTGAATGTTTAAGGCTGTGTGTGCAGGCGGCAGCAGCAGCAGAGCGAGCCAGCCAGCCAGCCAAGGTGCTTTTTTCAGAGGGAACCCCTGCTGGGGATGGTGGCTGTGGAGGTGAGCGGGTGAAGGGGGCTTGAGTTGCCACTGCTGCTGTGTGCCCTAGGCAATGGGGAGAGGAGGGGAAAGAATCACTGGCTGCCCAGTGCCGTTTTTATCCATCCATGCAAGAAGCAGCCAGCCAGCCACCCAGCTAGGCTCCATGAAGGGGTCAGTTATGGGTGGCGCATTCACGCCAGGAGGAAGAGGGCAGGGCAGCCCCGAAAAGCTGCTTTTAGAAAGTAGCCACTTGAGTCCCCCCTCGAGTCACGTACGCCACGTACAATCCTCAGAATCCGGATCAAACGTGATTAAGTTGAAAGTAATGGAATCAGGCAAATTCGTGTTAGCATCCGGTTCTATTATTTCGGTTTAGGAAAACCATTTTGAGCTTGTAACGGGAACGCGGCCTTAGTATTATCAGACCTGTCCATTTGTTTTGTGGGAAACCAATGGAACAGAATGCTACTCTCTGGAGGTCAAATCTCCCGTTATGCTTTGAGAAAAGAATCTTAATATCCTTATGCATTTAAACTAGTTTCTTCCTTCTTCCATGTTAACCCACTACGGCTATCTACATACCTACTTTTTCTCAGGGTGAGCAAGACATCTGAGAGATGACTAAGGCAGCAGTTACACCTTTACTTTAATCCTTCTTCAGCCCAAATTCCAGCCTATTTGGTTACATCTTTAAATGCCAAGCTGTTTTTTTTTCTTTTCTTTTTCTGGATTTTCCTCCCTCTATTAAGAGTTTTCCTTCATTCGGTCCAACACAGAATTGAAGTTTTAATCCCCTTCCAGGAGTCCACCGTTCCGACTCTCAGGCTGCACAGAAAACTATACCTATGCATGCCTCTGCTCTGAGTCTTGCCCCTCCCCTCCCCTTGCCATGACAGTCCCTCCTCTGCCCTGTCCCTCCCCCCATCCCCCTTCTTGCCTTGATTTCCTTTCCCTGTTGCCACTGCCATCACAATGATCCCCCTAACCCTGCTCAATCTCCCTCTCCTTCCCTCTTGCCCTGACTTTCTCTCCCCACCCCATCACCACTACCCTCCACCCCGATCTCCCTCGTCCTGCCTCCCATGACCTCGCCCTCCCTTTACCCTCCCAGAATGCCTGCCCATTGAGCACAGCATCCCCCCACCCACTCACAGCTGAGAATTACCAACTACAGCAGCAGGAAAGTGTAAACAAGCCATTCCAGCCCAAAAATGGCTTCGATACAGCTGACTTCCTGATGAGGATTAAAATGGCAAGGTGTAGCCGCAACCTAAGTCTGAATAAATTTTTGTTCTGATAAACAGCATCCATATTCAGACAGAATTAGCAGTCAATAGGAAATGTCCATTAAATGATTTTGATGCTATTCAAAAGTGTAAATACATTCTTGCATCCAGCAATTTTATGGGTACCTCCAGATGGAAAGAGGAAATTGTGGGATCTTCTTTATGTGTGATATGTATGACAGGCCCAATATATTCCCAGGAGAATCATGTTTTTGATCCATGTCTGAAGGCACTTCATGTGTAGACATATGCCACAGGAATAAGATGCTGAGGGCCAACATGCCACATGCCACACTTCCTTATGCATTTCAAGAAGAAAAAGTTGGATTTTTCTCATCTTTAAAGGGACACAAATCAGCTGACACAATTTCTGTTCTTCTCTCCACAAGAGATACCATGTCCAAGGTCACCCAGCTGGCTGCATATAAGAGTGTGGAATCAAACCGGGAGACTACCGATTAAGAGTCCAGTACTCTAACCACAAAGCCAAACTGGCTCATGAGCTGCAGAATGAAAGTTTCCCAGCTTCAAAGATGCAGCATGGGGGTGATTCGTTGTTCTGCAGATGACTCTGCATATCAGTAATTTTTTGTAAGATGGAAAATCCATCTGGCTGGATCACAGCCCCAGTAAGTCAACTTCAATACCACTGGTTTAATAGCCAGTACTGGTGAGAACATCTGAGGGTGAACAGCACTCTCAGAGTGCTCTCTCTCACTCTCACTCTTGCTGTCCCCTCTCCCCCCCCCCCCCCGGGAAGGGCACTGCAGAGAACACTTGCTGCTCCTTCAGTGCCCTTGGCTGAGTACTGATGTGCAGATACCATGGGTGTTTTCGCACTTCCCTTCCCATCTTCTGGACGGGAAAGGAGTGCAATTAACCAACATTGACTAGTGCTCACCCTTGGAGGGCTAGTCAACTTTAGCCACCGCCCCCCACGATCAAACACTTACCTGATTCGATTGCAGGGCCAGTCGTCTTCCAGGCACCGCCATTTTGGCTGCGGTGCCCTCCATGAATGCATGTGGATTAGCACCATCGTCATGATGATGTTGACACTCTGCGCACGCACGGTCATATCTATGGTCGTCCGAGGTGCCAGCATGCTTTTGTGGCACCTCAGACAACCCCGGAGCACCAGAAGAGGTGTGGGTGGCCGCACTGCTGCAGACTCCAGGTAAGCTTTTAGTCAATGTAGGTTAAGGTGTGGAGAACGATTTCATGCTCCACACCCAATCAAAAACTAGTGAACTTCTGGGAAGGCAGGGCATGCTTAGAGGCTGTAGCAGCCTCCTCGACGTACAGATGCTCCTCACCAGAAATTCACTTATCATGCACTACCAGCTGCAGTGCAAAGAGGCCCCATGTCACTCAGGCTTCCATCAAGCATGTTCCATCACTCACGTGGATGCCGCTAAAGTCCATATACTCATGCTGCATCCAGACATCCGTTACTTATTCCATTCTATCTGGATATTCTGGAATAAAACAGGAGTATCCAAATATAACAGAATAAGTAAGTAACGTCTGGATGCAGCTTCAATGTGTGCATGACAGCAACCTCCCAACAGCCACACATATATTAATTATATTTTCCTCTATAAAAAGAGTATAATTAAAAGCAGCATTAAAAGACAACCAAGGCAGGTAAAATAACCACACAAATAACATAAGGCCAATTATTCACATGTATATCACGTGTTTCTGGTTTTTTAGGCAAGCTATATGAACAGGAATCTACAGAAATGGAAGAGGGTCTGTTGAATTGGGTGTACGAACTTTCATTCATCCATCCATTCATTCATTGTCCTTTCACTGATTTTTCTTTGACAAAGTATTGCGCACACACTTCATCACTCCTAGCCTATATCCACTGATGTCAGGGGGGATTAAGGAAATGATCAGCCCATGAAAATATTAAGTTCCACTCATTTCCATGTGCCTTTTTAAAAAGTTACGATTAAGTCTGGATCTAATCCTCTCACTGGAGACAAAAGAAATACCGCTGTGGGGCTTGTACAGATGTGTGTACCAAACAAGACGATTTGGTTTCATAATATAGCTGGATGCTGTTTTAGTGTTTTATTGTTGCTTTTATTATTTATTTATATTTCATTAGTGTCTGATCCTATTTTATTGCTTGTGTTTATTATGTTCATTGATCATAAACCAGTTTGGGAGTGGGTTTTGACTGAAGAGCAGTAAAGATGCCTTTCAAATGAACAATAAACAAAATATTTAACATAAAGCTGATTTGTTTCTTACAAGGGGGCAAAGTAATAGCTTTCTAATTCAACGGCATTCCAGTCTGATACTCCACTTCTGATGAGGAATAAACTCTTCCCATTTGTGGATTTTCTGTGTGTGATTTCCCTTTTTTTAATGAATGCCAAAGCAGGAAGGAGTGGAGGCACAATGATGAGATAGTCATGGGTGAATGTTTAAAAGAAGAAGAGGCAGCATTATAGCCCAGTTTATCCTGACAGCAAAAATGGTCTGCTGTACCCCATCTTTCCTCCTTCAGGATGAACATAATGATAAACAGTTTTGTTTCTATTTTCTAAATCAAAGTCTGTATCTAAAAGGTAATAATATAGTTTGACTGCAGAGCTTGCAGGATTTGGATTGCGCAAAAGATAACTAGGTTTATCATAATCATAAGTTCTCTTTGTTAATATGGATTTACAATGGCTTGAAGAATTAATCCTTTCTAAATTGGATAAGGCCATTTTGAAATCTGTTTCTAGTAAAAAATTAATGTGTCTCGTTGCATGAAAAGACCTTTTAACAAAAAGGAATCATGGAAACAAAACTCATTGCAATGCATTGTTGGCTGACCTTTACAAACGTCTTCTATTCTTTGCCCCAAAAGGCATTATATGCATGTAATTTCCAATATGGGAACAATTTGAGTTGTAATTAGGCAAATCTCAGATGGTTCCGCCACTGATTTGTTCATTCTTTCAATATTATTCTATGGGACACACCAAAAACATTAGGTTGGGTTCAAGAAAGGGACAATTAGGAGGACTTTAATCTTCTTACAAGGGGTATGTAAACACATCATCACTTCATAATGGTGTTCATCCACTTGTCATACTTGGCATATGAATCATATTTCTGCCCTGGTGTTAATATCAACAGAACCACCTTGTCCACAGACCAATAGCATGGCATTCTGCACATAACAATACTTTCAGCCTTACCAGTTCAGTGATGGGGGTCCATTCAGTCCACCATTTTTCAGTCCAGCATTTTTCAAAGCTCAGGAACAACCTATAGAGGTCTCAAAACCATAGAGAGATGCTTAAAATCATAGTCCAGGTCTTCTTTCATTTCCCTTAGTATTGTCTGCTTGGCAAAACCACACAGACATGGATTTCAACAAGTTCGCCTCCCATATACAGTGAGCCAGTTTGGTTTAGTGGTTAGGGAGCCAGGCTCTTATCTGGGAATGCCGGATTCAATTCTGCCCTCCCCCACGAAGCCAGCTGGGTGACCTTGGGCTAGTCACAGCTCTCCTCTGAGCTCTCACAGCCCCACCTACCTCACAGGGTGTCTGTTGTGGGGAGAAGAATAGAAAAGTTTGTCAGCCACTTTGAGTCCCCTTAAATGGGTGAGAAAAGCAGGGTAGAAAAGCCAACTCTTCTTCTACTCTTCTTCTACTGAGGCGGCACCTTTTCGTGGTATGCCATTGCATTAAGCATTCCACAGGAAAGCACCACACTGAGTCCCTGAGGTGAAGAACTTTTGTTCCTAGTCCTCAGAGATTTGAGGGTGCAGCCACAAAGTTTGCACAAGCTTCAAGACCACATTGTGAGCTTATCTGGATCAGTGCCATTAGTACAGATGGGACCAATCCCGTGGTCAGGATTGTGGGCCTGGATATTCTGAACCCACTGATCCAACTAATAGCAGCTAAATCCCAAAAGGGCCTTTGTTTTGTCCCCAGAGCAATGCTATGGACTTTGCGTGTAGAAAGGCCTCGGGCTCTAGGGAACACAACCTGAACAAAAGACTTGTCCACAAACTTCTTAAGATTTTTAAAGGCTTTACTGGTTACAAACACAAATAACATGAAACTGATCTCTTCTCTCTCAATAGTCTTTCTTAAATACCTTGCTCTCTCTTCTCTGATGGTTAGCCTTCTCTTTTAGACTGTTCTCTGTATCTTCTGTGAATTTTATCTCTCTTCTGTGGACTTTATCTTTGTCAAAGGAAAATACTCTCTCCAGGTCCAATTTGGCTGCAAACTCACTACACACAAAACTGAAACTAGCTGGAGAGGCAATATAAGACCCTAGAATTTCCCACAATCCTTTTCTTTCTTAAGGCTATAGATCTCTATTTCCCCTTCTAAACTAATACATAGAAAAGCCTATTATATCTTTAACTAAATATATGTCTCAAGAGCATCAAAGATGCTCTGGAGGCATGACAGCCTTGATTTATTTGTTGCTTAAATTGATGTTTCAGGTTTGAATGATATGCAGTCTTCATAGTTTTGCCAGTTGTTTAAAGAAAATGAAAAAGACATGAAACCTGGGCTATTGCAGTTTTAGCTAAGGTTGAGAGAGCTGTATGGAAATTTGTCAGTTTGAGGGGGGGGTCGTTGTTAAGATGATAAAGATTTTGATTTCCCTATTCTTACATTTTTTTAATACCTTGTAAATAGCCTTGAACATAAGAGGAGCCCTGCTGGATCAGGCCACAGCCCATCTAGTTCAGCATCCTGTCTCACACAGTAGCCCATGAATTGATTATTGGGCAAACCTTCTCCTGCTCCTGAACCCCAGCAAATGGCCTTACAAGCATCCTGATTGTCCTCCCAGCCTGAAAGACATACTTAGGCATCCATTCTAGTAGCCATTGATATATATGTCATCCATAAATTTGCCTAACCCTTTCTTAAAGTCAACTAAGCTGTTACTGTTACCATACCTTCTGGCAGCAAATTCCAGAGACCAACAGCCCTCTGGGTGAAGAAATATTTCTTCTTGTTTGATCTGACTCTCCTACCCATCAGCTTCATAGAGTGCCCCCTGGTTCTAGTGCTGTGTAACAGAGAAAAGAAATTTTCTCTATACACCTTTTCTATATTGTGCATGATTTTATATACTTCAGTCAGGTCCCCTCTTAAACACCATCTTTCCAGATTGAAGAAGCCTAGATGTTGCAGTCTGATTTCGTAAGAGTTGTATTCCAGCCCCTTAATCATTCTAGTTTCCCTTTTCTGCACCTTTTCCAGTTCCACAATATCCTTTTTGCAGTGTGGTGACTAGGGGTGTGTATGAATATTCGAAAGTATTCGAAATTCAATCAAATTCATCCAAATTTCAACATTCAAATTCAAATTGGATGTCCATATATTTGAATTTAAAAATTCAAATGAATTTCAAATTTTGGATCTATTTGTTCAAATTGTCCGGACATTTGCATGTGTGTGGGATCGTGCACGATGCGTACTGGCACATATGCATCTTTCCCACATCCGTACATATTTGTACAGATCCGTACAGGATGAAAACAGGTTGCATGCTGGATAACTACGGATGCATACAGATGTGTACGGATGCGTATAGATGCATACGGGATGTGTAACAAGGCAAAATGACACTTGCTGACTTGTTTTCTAGTCCCTTTCTAATTATTCCGAATATTGAATTAGCTTTTTTTGCCACTGCTGCACACTAGGCTGACTCTTTTGTTGAGCTGTCCACCAGAACATAGGGATGTGCATGAATTATTCGTGCTATTCAGAATTCGGACAAATGTGTCTCAATTCTGACATTCATGGACGGATCAAATAGGTAGAGCCAGATCTGTCCATGAATCGGATAATCCAGTATCCATAGAAGCTTCGGTAGAAGCTTCTAAGGATACTGGACTCCCTGGAGCCTCCCTTCCGGGGTCTCCTCCCCCGGGGCCTCCCCTGGGGCCCCTTGCCTGCTTCAGTGGAGCCCCAAGCCTCTTCCCAGGCCCTCTACTGTAGAACTCCAAACAGGCTTTCCAGAACCTAAATACAGGTATTCCAGTTAAACCGGGATACCTGTGTTTAGGTTCTTGGAATCTATTTGGGGTTCCGTAGGTCCCAGAAACAGGCCCAGGCCACCACCTGAGTGCTCCCACCCACCTCCCCAGCATCCACTTACTGGGAGCTATCCGGTGTCATGCCAAGCCTGTTTCCAGGCCTTCCAGAATGCCACACAGGCTTTCCAGAAACTGGAGAATGCCTGTTTTTGCATTTCAGAAGGCCTGGACACAGGCCCAACATGACACCGGACCGCTCCCGGTAAGTGGGTGCTGGGGAGGTGGGCGGGACCACTCAGGTGGCAGCCTGGGCCTGTTTCCAGGCCCTACGGAACCCCAAACAGATTTCAGTCTTGGGTTAGACCTGTCCACACAATGGAAGTTTGCAAGGGGAGGGGTGGATAGCTATCTTCTGGAAATGGTTCTGCAGATTCCTGCATTAAGAAGGGGGTTATGCTAGATGATCTCGCTGATTACCATCAAGTCATTTGTTCAATCATCCTATTATTTACGATTTTGTCCCTGTTGGCTGGGGCTGGCGGAAGTTGGTATCCAACACCTGAAGGTCTAGAGGTTACTTACCACTCATCTAAGACCTATTTAATGTAGAAATATTGTTTGTGTAACACACATAGTTTATATGAAAATGAGAGCTACATATCAAAGGCGATCTATTTCATAAAGAAAGAATATCAGTCCTCTAACAGGTGGCTTAAAGAAACAAACCTCTTTTTCTACAAGCAGATTCTTTCACAAAAGCATGAACTCAGCCTTTTTTCTTTCTTTAAAAAAAAATCACTCGCTTTTGCAGCTGCGTTATTCTCACTGGCATGAATGAGATGCTCAGATCCTGCAACTTGAGCCAGCATGTAATGGTGAGAATATAAAAATAAGAGAACAGAGTTCCCCTCCCAACCATCAATAAAACTGGTCTGCATTAGGTTGATTCTTGGGTCCCCGTATTTATTTTTCTCTATTTTCACTACTGAATGTTAATGCGGACTGACTGTCATGTACAATTAATCTCTACAGATGTCTGACTGTGCCTTATGTTCTTGGGTAAAAAATATCTGGGCAAAGAGAAAAGGCTCACCAGAACAGATGACCAGACCCTGAACTATACTTGTGGCTTTGCACATTCCCTCTTTCACGCGGCTGTGTGCATTCCCTCCCCATTTCTAAACCACATGCTGAGTAAAAATGAAAGAGGAAAAGACAAGATGATTGGCAAGAAGACAGCAAAAAGCAACTGCCCTCTGCTGGAAGATCTGCCACCCATATTGAATGCTAATGGGTATAATCTATAGCCTAAAGAATTGCACTTCAGTGTAGGAATAGCAATGTAAGATGGCCATGGACCTGTGCACATTTCTGGGACCTAGCTACATGAGAAAAACCATATGAAGACCCTTTGGCAAACTGAACTTGGCATTCCTGACTACGCTTTGATTCTTGAACTTTGGATCTTGACCTGGCTGCTGCTACCACTGCCCAGTGAGCATTTGCGTGTGTGTGCTCGTAGAATGCCACCTGCTTGGGATACGACTCAAGGGTGCCATGTATGGGATACATATCAGGAGTTTTTAAAAGTCAGTGAATCAGTGAGGCTTGAGGGTGTGGCTTCCATCAATGAGGCTTAGCGTGGGACTTTCATCAATTAAGCTGGAGATGGGGCTTCCATCAGTGAAGACGGGGGGGCAAGGGTTTTGTCAGTGAAGCTTATGGTGGTGCTTCCATCAGTGAAGATTGGAGAAGCATCCATCAATAAAGTTTGGGGGAGAGGCTTCTGCCAGTCAACTTTTAGTATGTTTTAATATCAAATGTATAATTCAAAGTATTTTTATCCTCATTTTCAATGTTTATTTTTATAGATAGGTGTTTTTTTTACTGAAAGTGCTGTAGAAATGTTTTAAATAAATAAATAAAAACTTGGAGTAAAATTTGGACTTGTCCAATTCTTGACTTTGTTATAAAGGATACATTTCAGTCATTCTGGCCCCTTTACACACACAAAAGAAAACATTCTGCAAATCTTAGAATTTTGATAGAAAAAAATAATCTCAGAACTATACAAGTACCTAATGAATTCATAGAATAAAAATTTATTCTCTGTAATAAAAATTGTTATATAGATTCTGCCAATCACCATTGTAAAGATTTGTATGATGAATATATTATTACAAAACTAAAAATTAACCAGAATATTAGGAGAACAGGTTGTCCTCAGTGCTGTTCTCATATTGTGTCTTTGAGGTTCTTGTGAGGAAAACAAAGTGATGTTTACCTTTCATAATGCAGAACCCTCTATGCTAGACATTGCTGCATAGGTAATTGTCAACTATTGCAAATTGGTAATTTGGGGGAAGAGCCATCAGGCTGCTTTTCTTAAACATGGTTGGCATAATGTTGTGCAATGGCATTACAAAAAGGGAAACCACATTTTATAGCAGTGTGTCATTTCCTGCATGCCCAAGTAGCCACAGTCACTCCATCTGGAGCAAAAATAGGTCAATAAATTGTAAAAAAAAAAAAAAAAGCAGACTGTAATAATTAATAATTATTATAGGTTAATGTAGATTGAGATAGATGTATAGTTAGGAATTGAAAATGAGATATGTATATAGGTAGAGATGATGATGATGATGAAGAAGTCCAGAGAGGGCTACCAAAATGGCTAGTGGTCTGGAAACCATGCCCTACGATAAAAGGTTGAAGGATCTACAGAAGGGAAGACTGAGAGGAGATATGATCACGGTCTTCAAGTGTCTGAAGATCTGTCACAGCACAGAGGGATTTTGTCCCTATTCTCACTTGCACATGATCGGAGGACTAGAAACAATGGGATGAAACTTACAGATTAGATGTTAGGAAAAACTTCCTGACAGTGAGGGTGATCAGTCAATGGAATAGGTTGTCATGGGAGGTTTTGTGCTCTCCTTCACTGGAGGTCCTCAAGCAGAGGCTGGGCCTACATCTGTTTGGGATGGTTTAGGAAATACTGCATTGAGCAGGGGGTTGGACTCAGTGGCCCTAGTGGTCCCTTCCAACTCTACGATTTGATGATTCAATGATGATTTTGGTTAGTGCAGATCAAGATTAGGAATTCAAAATAAGATGGGTATGTAAGTACAGAATTGTATTATGCTATATTGTATTGTACTTTATCAAAAGTTATAAGCATAAAAATATATCAATGAAGTAGAAAATAAATAAAAAATAGGATGTGGAAGAAGGACACTTTCAACCCAATCCTTTTGCCTCCATTTTTCTGCTTTTTTCTTCTCCCTGGATAGCTTTGTGGGCAAGTTGCTCCTTCCCTTTGGTCTCAGGCTGGTCTTACCATGCATCAGATGGATAGAGAGAAGGATGAGAAACCACTTGCAAAACAGGGACTCTGAGGTAGTCTTTACATGTGTTAAAAACAAAGGCCATGTCAAGAAATGCCATGTCAGGAAAATAAAGAAATCAAAAGATAATGTGGTAAATCCTGCAATGTCTTTAATTTTCTGTCATGTTGCCAGAAGATAGGGCAGCTTAGAAAAGATGGCAATGACCTCCTGCAGATTCAATCTAGCACTGCATTGAAGGAGTACCTGGCAATCTAGAGGCCCACACTGCAGGATCCTTTAAAGAACTGGCATTTCCTCGTGCTGTATGGAGATTGCCTCCTACTGCCTTCCAAAGAGCCTTCAAAGGAGCCATTTTCTCTTCACTCTTGAACATTTGAGGGAGCTAGGACATCTATTCACATACATAGATGGTGCGTGTATCAGAGGAGAAAATGAGCTCTGTGAAAACAGAAAGAATATATCTGAAATCAGTCTTGACATTTGGTGTTGAAATAAACTTGAGTGCCAGACTTCACCATGCATTAATAAACCTCCAACCTGTAGTACTTCTGGAAATTTTAGTTGGGCAATTAGAGCTGTCATACTCAATAGACTGTGGTGCACATGGAGGCAGCAAAGCATCAAAAGCCTACACAGTTACCTCCATAGGTTAAGTGAAGCTCCTAATGTCTGATACACTGCCCTTGCTGCTTAGCACTGATGGAAGCTGTAGTCCAATATGATACCTGTGTTAGCTGTCCATAAATTAAAGACTCCGTCCATAAGATAGATGCATCTGTGGAAACTTGAGCAAATATTAGTTTTCATTAAACAATGGTGGATCTGATTAACTATTTAAAGCGTTTTTTATTATTCCCTGCAGATGAAACACAGAAAGAGTCAATCCCAGGTCTCAGTTTCTGATGATCAAGCATCACTGTTTCATAAGTGTGCAAAACACTAAGAACTACTGTAGAAATATCAATACTAATTATAAGAGGAGAGAATTAGCAGTACCACATCCTGTATCAAAATAAGGATTTTCATTATATTTATTTGATGCCATATTCTTATAGCTGGGTGGGTGTCCACACACACCTTTTCCCAACCATCTGAGGGTAAGGGGAGACCAGCACAGCCTAAGTTTGTCCCTGTGTGTTTTTCTTCCAAGTGGTCAAATCTAAAATCTAACGTTATCGTTCTTTTCTCTTCTGTAGCATTTATGCAGCATGTGACTACATTTATCTTCTCCAGTAATTAGCATAAGACCAAAGGAAACCTAGATAAGAATTAATGTAACAACAAAGCCCCACCAGTGATTCTTTTCAATGAGCCGATTTTAGTACCAAACGTATCACTGATAACATGGCAAAAAATTAAACATAAAAACCTGTTAGAAGTATGTCAATAAGACCTGCTGCTTTTGAACTTTTGCCTTCTTAAAATAAAAAGCATAAAGAATAATAATTTGGAAAAAAAACAAAAGAATGGCCTCACTTAGAGAAAACCATTTGTTAGCCTTTAATCCACAGTGTATTAAAAGCAGAACACAGCAAATGCAGTGCTTGAGCCTAATTAAGAATGAACTTCCATTTTCCCCTTTGTTTCATTTTGTAGCTAGGATAGAATCAGCAAAGAAAAAGAAATATATTTTTCATTTCCAATGGAACTCCAGTGCCAGTCGATGAGAACTTAAACACAAACTTTTGTTACATGTTGCAGATAGATAAAATGTAATAAGAATCACTTTTAGATATAACCCATTTGTTCAACACTCACCTCATTAAAACGTTCCATCAGACACAACATTTGACAATTGCTAACATCTCAGAAGACAAGCTTTGTGTTACAGAAGAGCCCACAAGTTCCATTTGAAATGGGTCCCACATAAAAGAATTAGAATGGAGCAAGATGTGCTGCAGCAAATCAGCTAGATTATTAGGAGTCTGAGAAAGATATTTCAAACCTAGCAGGACGAAAGGTTGAGTTCATGTGAAAGAATGAAACTAAATAAAATAGAAAACATGTCTTAAATCAAGAGCCAGCCTTGTACAGAACATATATTGAATCAGGACTCAGCAGAAAGGTCATTTATAAAAGGGATCATATACTATTCCAGATATTTTAATGTTCAGACATCACTTCCCCCAAGGTGGTGTCCTCATTGACATGTTTCTGAAAATTAATAAGAAATCAATCTTTTTGGGGTCAATTAATTTATGTAGGAATTAATTTATGGATTTTTCCTGAAAGTATGGGTTTTGCATATTTTTTGCTGTATAAATGCACTGCCATAGTCAAAAATTCACATTGCCAAAGATCATGGCAATGGTATTTCCACCCAAGCCCACAGAGAACTAGAAATATGGCTACAACTCATTTTCAGTTCGCCATGGAAAGGGTATGGGCAGAAATCACACATACCATATTTTCTGGTGTATAAGGTGACTGGGCGTATAAGACGACCCCCAATTTTTCTACTTAAAATGGAGATTTTGCAAAACTGGGGTGCGCAGCCTTAAACCGAGCCTCGGACTTGGGGAGAGATGGCAGCCTTACCTGCTAATCCCAAGAATGTGGCTTGTAGCTTTTCTTCTGGCGCTGACGAGGGGAAAACCTTGCCCGATAAAGATCTGTGGCTGCAATGCAGCTTTGGAGTCTGCTGCACTAGCCGGATTTGTCTATGACCCTGTAGGGGAGGGGGTGTTCCACCGAGCGAAATATGAAGAATCCTGCCATCATTTTCTCTTCAAAACCCTCTCTGCTTTCAACCCCTCCCCTACTGGGTCATAGAGATGAATTGCGCTAGAGCGGCAGACTCTTCTAAAGCAAAGAATAGAAAATGAGGGCAGGATTCTTCATATTTCGCTTGTGGAACACCCGTTTAGCAACGTTTTTTCCTCGTGTCAGCACCAGAAGGAAAGCTACAAGCCACATTCTTGGGATTAGCAGGTAAGGCTGCTGTCTCTCCCCAAGTCCGAGGCTCGGTATAGGCTGCGCACCCCAGTTTTGTGCTGGCAGCTGCGGCCAGCAGGACCCCAGTGAGGGTATTTCCGGTATATAAGACGACCCCCAACTTTTCAGAAGATTTTTCAGGGTTAAAAAGTCATCTTATACGCCGGAAAATACGGTAATTAATCTCTCTCTTTCCCTTTTGTGCATCCACCAGGGGAAGGAACAATTCAACCCCTGCAAATACTCCCAAAGAAGTTTCCTATTTAGGATGCTACTAGACCATAAAGCAGAGGCTCAGGGGCTGATCACAGGGTGGTGAATTTGGACAGAGCCACCCTGGAACGTCTCCTGGGTTGCACCAAAAGTCAAAACTGATATATTACTGTGGCTTCGGGCCAAGGCTAGGCAGCAGAACAGCAGCTTGGTGGGCTTTTGGTGCCCAGTGATTGACAGGGGGGGCAGAGCACCAGCAAAAGCCCCGCCAGCCCACCAAAAATGGACCAATCAGAGCTGCCGGACTGCTGACTATAAAGGTGGGCAGACGACACAGCTCGCGGTCTCTCTCTCTCTCCCGTTTCTCATCAGGGTTTAGAGGGAGATCAGACAGCACTGCTCCAAGGCACTGCGTAGGCCTCTTCTCTTGGTGCCAGAGGGAAGAAGAGCCCACACAGGAGGGAAGGAACTGCTACAGACTCTGTGTGTGTTTAAACTGGAAGGGTGCTTCTGCACTGGCGCTTTAACACCCATTAAGCACACATCTGGAAAACCGCATCCGCACAGCAACACCCATTAAGAATACTTCGGGAAAACTGTTTTCGCACAGCAGCATCCATTAAGAACACTTTGGGAAAACCGCATCCGCACAGCAGCACCCATTAAGGACACTTCCGGAAAACCGCTTCTGCATTTATCTGTCTATAATGAGTACTTAATGGGGTTTCCGGGAAGACTACATTGAAGGTACAGTAGTCTTAATGGGTGTTTTTGCTCTAAATCTGCATTAACGGAGGATGCATCCAAACACGGACGGGAGAGAGAACACATGGAGGAGTACAGAATCAAACCCGGTAATCCCAGATAAGAGTCCCGCTGCTTAACCACTGGAGCAAACTAGCTAGAATGATTTCAGAATGTCTGTTCTCCCCGTTCTAAAAACACTGTCACTGTAAATGTGGGTGTTTATGTGTATTTATGTTTCTAATACACTGTGGACACCCTTTTATTCAGCAAATCAAGCGGCTGTTAGAAATGAAATAATGGCATGTTCCCGTTCTCCCTGACACATTCACATGGAATGATCCAGCTGGCTATTCACCCTGATTTTAAGACAATGCCTATTACACACTAAATTCACTCCAAGGTAAGCACTCCTGACCATCGCTAGAATGGTTGGCTACAAGCCATTACTTACATTCATCAGAGTGATGCTAATGCTCCCATGTGAGAGACTTGTGTTGCCCCAAAACATTAATCAGTGAAAAGACTGATCTTACAGCAACACCACTGAGACTGCAGTTCTCTGGATTTGATGGAAACAACTGCACCCAGGCCCTGGTCACACAGATCTAAGACAGGACAGCCTAATTATTAATTCGAGGTCGTACCAGTGCTGGTCACACATAGGCCGTCCTCAGGCTGTCCCTGCCTTGGGCTGCATTGCTCACGCCTTTCTGCCTCCTCTTGGCTCTCCACCCCTTTTGCTGAGACAAATCTATCTCCTTTCTTATTGGATGCCATTCTGTCACTCAAGGGAGGCAAGGGTGGGTGTTTGCAGTTCATTTTAAAGCCTGCTCCCCCACCTCCATGCCCCCCTTCATTTTTTATGTGCTCTTCTTCTCCGTGGGATTTGTTTTAAAAAAATTGTGGAAAAAGGCTAGATATAGGAATCATATACATAAACTGAGGAGAAAAGGAAAGGTACCTCACAAACTCCATGCATGCCGATTGACCAAAGGAAAAACTGGACCCCACCCACCACAGCACAGTTCAGCCTCCTTTAGCCTGTGCCCCCACTCACAGTTGAAGAAGTGAAGATATTCTGAGAAACCAGGGTGGGCTGAGTCCTCAGTCCTGTATAAATGAGAACTACAGTTAAGATGATCTAATGGGGGGTAGGCTGGCTTGGAAAAGGAATTAAAATAATGTGAATAACACAACTTGAAGATGACCCGAGGTCTTCCTAAACTACTTGTGTGACCAGGGCCCCAGACATCACTTATTTATCCCACTATATTCCAGAATATCCATACTTTATTCCAGAATATCCAAACATAGTGAAATATGTAAGCAATGTCTGGATGCAGTCAGAAGAGACAATGGTACTGCCTTGAAATAGATTAAAAACATGAATTTCCAATTAGTTTTTGTTTTATTTGTAACTAGGATAGAATCTGCCCTCTTGCCCCAATTTAGCACACAGAGGGAAGGAATCTCCTCTGAATTGGTTTGCACATGCTCTGCAGATGGGATTGTTCACACACCAGCGTGGCCCTCTACCCTCTCATAAAAATTCCAGGCTAGAAAAGGTGGATTAAAGATGGAATGAGAACCCAAGGCCCACATCTCTAAGGTGACTTTGAGTTTTGTTGCTGTTATTGTTTTGCTATGTGTGGAGGCAGCCTAAGTTTTATGTTGAATTGAATGACCACCACAGTTAGATTTGACTGAAAACACACACACTTTAAAAAGCAGCTTCAAAGAGTGACTGAAGGTGGCAACACAGAGTGTTCCCATCTCTTCTCTAATTCACATTAAAAGCTGGAGATGCTGTCACCTCTAAGCCACTTTTGAGCTCCTGCCCTTCCCCACCCCCTATGTGGGGAAGCAGCCACAGTGGTTATTAGAAGGTATATCACAGAGTAAATATTGGCATATGGATTCATTAAATAAAATGCACACATACAATTTAAAGATTATATTGTCCAGTGACCCTTCAAACTGTCATCAACCCTATTGAAGGTGGCCCAGTGTTTAAGGAAAATGGCCATATTCTGTCCAACCCTTGATGTTGCTGGCCAGAATACTGTTTTCTATTTTTATTGTATGCAATGACTCACCCTGAGACATTTGGGATACAAATGTAATAACCAGTCTGAATAGCTTTAAGGAAGGGTTAGATAAATTAATGGAGGATAGATGTATCAGTGGCTACTAGAATGGGTGCCTAGGTACTGCCACTCGTTTGGGGAGACAGGTGGGATGCCCCTCAAGGCCATTTGCAGGGAATTGAGAGCAGGTGAAAGTAGTGCCCTTGTCTTCTGCTTAAAGCTCAAAAGCAACTGGTGGGCTACTGTGTGAAACAGAATGCAGGACTAGATGGACAGTGGCCCAATCCAGCAAGGTTCCTTGTATGTTCTTATATGAACAAACAAACAAACAAACAAACAAACATTTGAAGCCAGGGAAATGTTGTTCCTTGGCTTTGAAGCTTGCAGTGGGAGGAGGTGCTAGCAGTATGAATGGTGTGCTTCCTGCACAGAGATGGGCACAAAATGTTCATCACTGTAGAGGAAAAAATGTTCTTGTGCACCGAAATGCGGACGTGGACTCTCAAATCTGGTCTACAGTGTGGATGCATCACAAGGTAAGTGTTTTAAATCTTACCTAAGGGGGGCGGGGTAATCCGGTTTCCGCAGTCAGTGCAGAAACACCCTGGCCACATCCCCATTATAAGCTTAATCCAGTTTCCCTAAACCGAAATAATAGAACTGGATGCAAACTTGAATTTGCCTGATCTCATTACTTTCAACTCAATCGCATTTGATCTGGATTCTGAGGATCGTACATGGCGTATGTGACTCAAGGGGGGACTCAAGTGGCTACTTTTTAAAAGCGGCTTTTCGGGGCTGCCCTGCCCTCTTCCTCCTGGTGTGAATGCGAGACCCATAAGGGACCCCTTCACGGAGCCTAGCTGGGTGGCTGGGTGGCTGCCACTTGCCTGGATGGAGGAAAAACGGCAGCGGGCAGCCAGCGATTCTTTCCCCTCCTCTCCCCATTGCCCAGGGCACACGCAGCAGTGGCAACTCAAGCCCCCTTGCTTTAAACATTCACACATCTCCCAGAACCTGCAACTGCTTTCCTTTCCCTTTCTAAAGGTCAAGAACTCCAAAGAGCTAGAATTGCGCAAAATTGCAACATTGTTATCAGGTGTGAAGTGCCTGGATTGCTACAGTGTAGCGGCTGCTGTGAAGGTTGGATTTTTACACTGACATCACTGTCTTTGGAAGCAAGCTAATGGGGGAGGGAAACCCTAAACACGGATTCTCATCCCTTAACACGGTAGGGTCCCCACAGTAAAAAATGTAAAACGTTTCAAGCGCATGAACCGGAGTGAGACCTGTTGAAATGAGGATTAACATTTACAACGCTTTGGGGCGATTTAACACACGTTAAGTGTGTTAAACCAAACTGACGTGGGGTCTGCGAGGATTGAAACCGTATCGAAACCGAATTAAGCTTGTAATGGGGATGCAGCCCCTGTGTCTCTGCACTGGAAACATACTACTCCCTGTCTTACAAGCCAAAGTATAACAAGCTGCAGCTACTGGAAATGACAAGAAAATTGTCTTCCTCCTCCAGTGACTTGATGGTATATGCAAAGCGTCAAGCAGAGTTCTGCCATTTACTTCCATTCAGACTACAGTTTCAAATACCTTGAGTGATCAGGGCCACTTTGTTTTTTTGAGTGGCTGACACTTCATAATGTTATCAAGTATTTTCTTATCCCAATATTCACTGTTCTGTTGCTAATTCTCCTGCTTGTGCTAATTTAAGTCAAACATTTCCCTTTGTTATTTTGGAGTCAGCTCTCCATAACTGTCAACAGAATGTTTATTTTGCATTATAACGTATAATGTTCTTAGACAGCAGCACTCATGACCCAATTGCCCTGCTAATCCTGATGCAAGTCATTCCAAGCCCTGTTTTAGCATAGCTGGAAACCATCAGTAGGTTGCTAAGAGCATCATGTGCAGGTTTGTCATTTGCTTGGTTTGACAATGAACTGGTTAAGCAAACAAATGGTTGATTTTCTTCAATGTAAAACGGGTTGAAAAACTAGAAATAACCTCTTTTTTCCCATGGAAAAGAAGTCCTTTTCGAGGGCAAAATCGCAGCAAATGTGAACTGTTTGAGTTCACAAGTGGGGAGCTGATTCTGTCTGATTAAATTTTTCAATATTCAAACAACAATTTTTGTGCGTTCGGACTAGCCAGATCAGTCCAGTCCATCTCTAATCTGTCATGATAAAGGAAATTCAAGGCTTAAAGTTCATAAACCCTGCCAGCTCTGGATTTTAAGAGTACCTCCAGACAGGGCCGGAATGTAGGAGTGTGGCATTCCCCACCCCTCACCTCGTGAAGTAGAAAGATGTTGGATAACCAGCATCTTTTCACTGCATGCCTACCTGTATTTACTGCGCCAGAAATTCAAAGCTTCCACTCCTCTTCTTTGGAGGACCAGAAGCAGTTCTGTCTTAAAATGTGAAGCTTCCGGTCCTCCAGTTTGGAGGACCGGAAGGAGCTTTCCATTTAAGGTGGGTGCGTGCGTCAGGAGGTTCATTGGAACTGACAGCGCACTTGCGCGGCAACTCCAATGACCTGCCCAGCCAGCAGAGGTACAAAGGCTCACCGGCTGGACGCTTCAGGTAAGTGTCTGGGGAGGATTCGCATGTCTGTGGAGAATGATTTTGTGCTCCATAGCTAGCATGCAATTAGTCAAGTTTGGTCTAGTGGCTACGGAGCTTGACTCTTATCATGGAATACCGAGTTTCATTCAGCCCTCCCCCATGAAGCCAGCCGGGTGACCTTGGGCTACTCACAACTTTCTGCTGAGCTCTCACAGCCCCGCCCACCTCACAGGGTGTCTGTTGTGGGCTGAAAAATAGAAAGCTGGTTAGCTGCTTTGAGTCCCCTTAAACGGGTGAGAAAAGTGGGGTAGAAAAGCCAACTCTTCTTCTTGATAAAGAGAGGCAGATAATTTGGTTTCCTTTTGTTTTAACAACAGATTCATATTTTATCCAAAGCCTAGGACTGTCACTCCTTTATTGAGTAGCATTTATTTATTTATTTATTTATTTATTTATTTATTTATTTATTTATTTATTTATTTATTTATTTATTGGCATTGTTATCGCACCCTATACCTGAAGGTCTCAGGATGGCATGCCATATTAAACACCAAGTGTAAAATGAACATACTAAAACAAGAACAGTGCCTGAAAGAGGGGAGGAACAGCTGTTTCCTTATTTAGCCAAAGGCCAGGGCAAAGAAGTGTGTCTTCTTCTGCTACCAACTAATTATCTATCCATGGAGAGACTTTGATGGAGGGAAGAAAAAGGACATCACTGCCCCACTGTTTACATGCATTTAATTTTCTAAGCATGACAGGGAGGCTTGCTCATTACACTTAAAAAACCCAGATCTCAGTCACCCCAGGTGGTAGAAGGCACTGCAAGGATGCAGGTTTCTGTGTTTTAGCTTGTGACAAAAAAGTGTGTGGATTTAAAATAGGGATATAAAAAGGCTACCACATGACTACATACAAAGTTCTGTCTCTTCACTTTTTCACCTTTGATTTTTCAGAGGTGTCCATTTTTAAACACATAAACTGTAGTCAAAAACAGATGTGAGAAATTGAGTTTACAATGAGACACATGCTGCATGCTGGAGAGCAAGTTGCTGGTCAATTTGTCCTTGGTGAAGCCTGATTAAAAGACCTCTGAAATATTTTCAGACTTAAATCACATCCAAACAAAATGAACTGTTGATGAACGCCTATTAAGCATCCCAAGATGCTCAGATACGACAATAATGGGGGCCATATAGAGATAAATAACTGCAGATACATGAGTCAAGTTCCCAGCTGGCCTGTGTGAAAATGAATGAAAACCATATGCAGTGACACTTGGAATAAAACACACGAGTTGAAAGGGAGCACTCTGAGATCTCACCTGATAAGTCAGGTTTGTTTTGCACTTGGCAGACAAGGAAAGAAGCTTATGTATGCTACTCATGCCGTCAAAAGAAAACAATACTCAAGATAACCAAACACTCTTAATCAAAACTGAATCCCATTTATCCTGGGTAATATGCAAAATCCCACATCCAAAGTAGGCCTACGACACACAAAATCCATAATATACTGTAATCTGTTAATTGATGCCATGGCCACTGAACTGATTCTGAAGTCATCTCAAAGTTTATCTTAGGGAGTCCAGTCCAGCCATTTGCAATGAGGTGACTGATTTCTGTTCATCCAAAATACCCCCCATCCTAGCTCATCCAAATATCCAAGAAACAACTCCTAGCAAAGAGATTGTGAAAATGGTGCTTGGTTCCTAAATTCTTTCCTTGGAAGTTCCTACTGAAATTCCAATGATCCATTTGCAGCTCATACACGACTTTCTCCTAGATAAATACTTCCTTCTAGTATTCAGTAATTTATTTATTTATTTAAAATATTTATATCCCACCCAATATCCTAAGATCTCCGGGCAGCTTACAGCAATAAAGCTTCCTTGGCTTTTGTGGACCCAGTTTGTGCTTGCAACATGGTATTATTTTGGCTATTTTGAAGCTATAGAAAAGGAATTGAAAAGCACTAATTTCAGCTTTCCATTTAGGAAAGTCCAAGTGGAGGGTGAAATCCACAAATAAAACAGACAGAAATGAAAAGGTGTTTCAGGTCTAGGATTGTCCATTTAAAACATAATCCAAATCAAGGGACAAAATTCCAAAAAAAGAGATGGAAATATGTTTTATTGTCTGAAACTCTTGAAGCACAGGGTGGCCTGGAAGCTGATTAAGTAGCAGAGCCTGCCATAGACATTAGAATGCAGACATTAAGGAAGCCTCTATGCTAGGGGTGTGCACAAATGCATTTTTCACATTTGATTCATACCCTGTTTTTCCACTGTCAAAAAGTACCCATTTTTGCACCCATTTAGGACCAATTTGGGTATGAGCCGGATGATCCCATTTCCACCACGGCTCCCATCTGGGACCTGATTGTTTCCATTGCCATGGGGGAAATCTGGATCTAATGGGTACATTTTGGCCTTTAATCCACATTTTCTGTAGACCCCATTTGTGGTCTTCTGCCACAAAATCCGGATTAAAGGGAGCCTGTTTCCAATGGGGTCCAAAGGAGGCTAAGGGGAGGGGATGCACCCATTGAGGCCCCCCTAAACGTAGGCTCCGAAGTCACTTCAAAGCCACTTTGAATTGACTTCGAAGTCATTTCAAAGTCATTTTAAAGTCTGTGCAAAATAGCTCCAGAGTGCCTTTGAAGTCTGTGCTGATATTCAGAGTGAACTCCGAAGTGACTCCGAAGTCATTTTGAAGTTCATTCCGAAGATCAGCACAGACTTCAAAGGCACTCTGGAGCTATTTTGCACAGACTTCAAGATGACTTCAAGGTCATTTCGAAGTGGCTTTGAAGACTGCGCCCCCCTGCCCCCCGAAACACCTGGGGTAATGGACCGACCCCTTGGGGGTTGATCCGGATTCCCCACATGGGTGCAAAGCTGTTTCTCCAGCAGGGGTGTTAGCATCCATTGCTAATGGGTGCTACACCTCCCGTGGAAACACATTGGGTGCTTCTCTTAATCCGAATCTACTAGATCCAAATTAAGGAATGTACCTATTCCTTAGATCCGGATCTTCTTAGGTCCAGATCTAAGCACTGCAGTGGAAAAACACCCCTAATGAATCGAATGTTTGAAAATCTGTATTCATACAAATAGATCACATTTGAATGTGGTAAAATTCTATTCCATAAGAATCTGTTCGTACAAATATTCAATATGTATTTAATACAAACAAATATGTATCTGATGTGAATGGATTTGCATCTGATACGAATGAGTACATATCCGTATGAATACATATCGGAATAAATATGTATCCAATACATAGCCGATAATGTCAAATCCTACCTAAATCCACTTTTAATCTGCTGTCAATCCATGTCAAATGCAATATGGATCCATTGTGGATGTGACTGGTGCTCTGTTTTTCTACACAATCTAAAAAGTGTCTGATCTATTCGTACAAATGTCCGGAAACATTCATATTCATACAAATTTAAGTATACGAATATCGTTAACTTTCGGTTCATATATGAATGTCTGACTTCATACGAAAAGCGAATGTTACAAATATGTGTGCACTTCCCTAATCTATGCTGAGGTATATCCCAAAACAAGGCCCAGTGCAGAAAGGGCCTTTTTCAAGTTTGAAGATGATGGGATCATAAGTTGCTGATTATTAGGGTTTACAGTAAAAGAGAGAGAAATGTGCTGATAAATAGCTGAAGCTTCTTTTAAAAAGGGAGTGAGGCCTGAAACAGTGAAGAATGCAAGATAGGTTAGATGCAGCACCAATTTATTTAGGAAATTACAACTTTGCTTGCCTCTTTTTCTCCACCTCACAGCCCCCAAAAGCACCTTAAACAGTGTGATTTCAAAGAGGAAAAGAACCGTAGCAACAGCAACAACAAATGTTAATGAGTTCCACGGTATGACAGAACTGTCTTCGCTGCCACCCATATGGCATCCCTAAGGATAGGATATTTTTCTGGGAAAGGAAGGTATTTTTAGAAACTTTAAATTTTCTGTCCATTTGTCTTCTTATACTGCTGGAACAAAAACATCTGAAGCACTACGGAACTTTAAAGGCAAACAAATTCACTTTTTCCCCCCAGGAATTTTTAGTTCAAATTCCAGCTCAAACTGTCCTAAAAAGTCTGCATGGATAAAAGAAAGAGGAGAAAGGAAAAGCTTCTGTCCATCTTATTTATTTTCTTGAGTAGCATCCATTCACCAGTGGAACAAGATGAAACCTGTCTAGTGAGTCACAAAAACAAAGGACCAGTCTGGACAAATCTCTGGAAAATGAACTGTTGGGAACAGTTTTGGAGGAGAATGGCTAAGATGAGTTAATCTTCTAGGCCTTTTCCATCCTTTGCTGCCCAAAATCCCAATCCCAGTGCTGCATTGAGCTGGCTCCCCAGTGGGTATATTTGCTTAAATCATAACTGGGTGGAATTCCACAAAAACTGAGTAAGTTCTTCCATCAATACCTCCAGCTTCTTGAGATCTCTAATCTCAGAAGCTCAAGGAGAAACATATAAGCATTTGCTTAATTCCTGTGCAGATCTCTGAAATGAGCCAGAGGCAGGGTCAAGCCATTCAGTCTAGATTTATCATTTATCAGAAATCCAAGGTATTTGGAACCAATTTGTTAATACGAAAGCCAGCAACAAAGCTTGATTATAAAATACAAGGATCAGGACCATTTCACATCCAAAATTTGCATTGCTATATTATTTCCTTGGGAAAATCCATTGGCTACTATGAATACTGAACAATTGAAGAAAAGAATCTGATGGTCCTGAGAAACTAATCAACTGCTTTACAGATAATGCTAACTGCCAAAAATGTGGGATTTGTGAAAAGGTTGAAAAAAAGAGAGAAGGAAATGTTATGTTACAGCACCATCTTTATAACACAGAGCAAAATGCCAATGTGTGAGAAAATATTTATTTATTTATTTATTATTTATTTATTATTTGCATTTATATCCCGCCCCATACCCGAAGGTCTCTGGGCGGGTTACAACTTTAAAACAACAAATTAAAACAGAATACACCTTAAAAGACGTTAAAAATTTCCATACATATAAAACAATATACAACATGTTTAAAATAATAATGTCTGTACTGAGGGAGGGAACATTAACAACTTAGCCAAAGGCCAGGGCAAAGAGGTGCGTCTTTACTGCCCTCCTAAATATATATAAGGAAGGGGCCTGACGCACCTCAAGGGGGAGGCTATTCCACAGTCTGGGGGCCATCACAGAAAAGGCTCTCTCCCGGGTGCCCACCAACCTCACTGTTGAAGGTGGTGGGACAACCAGGAGGGCCTCGCCACTTGATCTTAAGGCACGGGCAGGTCGATATGGGAGAAGGCGTTCCTTTAGATATTTGGGGCCCAAGTCATTTAAGGCCTTATAAGTCAAAGTCAAAACCTTGAATTGGGCTCGGTAGTGAATTGGCAGCCAGTGCAATTCTTTTAAGACCGGCGTGATGTGCATCCGGCTAGATGTTCCGGTCAGCACTCTCGCGGCTGCGTTTTGCACTAGCTGCAACTTCCGAACCGTCTTCAAGGGCAGCCCCATGTAGAGCGCATTACAGTAGTCCAATCTAGAGGTTACCAGAGCATGGATAACTGTGGCCAAGTCGTCTCTATCCAGGAGTGGCTTCAGTTGACGGACTAGCCGTAGTTGGGAGTAGGCACTCCTGGCCACGGCCTCCACCTGAGCTTCAAGTGTTAGCGCAGAGTCCAGGAGTACCCCCAAGTTACGCACCTGTCCCTTCCAGGGCATTGCAGCCCCATCAAGGACAGGGTATCTCCCAACTACCCGGACCCGAGACCCTGTGACACACAGCACCTCTGTCTTGTCTGGATTCAGTTTCAATTTATTCACCCTCATCCAGCCCATTACTGCCTCCAGACACCTGTCAAGCACTTCAACTGCCTCTCCTGATTCAGATGGTACAGAGAGATAGAGCTGGGTATCATCTGCATACTGATGACACCTCACTCCAAATCTCCGGATGACCTCTCCCAACGGCTTCATATAGATGTTAAATAGCATGGGAGATAAGATCGACCCCTGAGGAACCCCACAAGTGAGTTCCCAGGGTGTCGAAACAGTGTCTCCCACAGTCACTATCTGAGATCTATCCCGGAGATAGGAGCAGAACCAGTGCCACGCATTGCCTCTCACTCCTAAACTCCGTAGTCTCTCCAAAAGGATACCATGGTCAATGGTATCAAAAGCCGCTGAGAGGTCCAGGAGAACCAACAGGGTAGCGTTCCCCCTGTCTCTCTCCCGGATAAGGTCATCAACCAGGGCGACCAAGGCGGTTTCCGTGCCATAACCGGGCCTGAAGCCAGATTGAAATGGGTCTAGATAATCAGCTTCTTCCAAGCATGCTTGCAGTTGAACAGCGACAGCCCTCTCCAGAACCTTGCCTAAGAAAGGTATGTTAGCTACCGGGCGATAGTTGTTTAGATCTTCTGGATCCAGGGAGGCTCTCTTCAGGAGGGGGCGCACCACAGCCTGTTTCAGGGCCAGTGGAACCACCCCATCCCTCAGAGAGGCGTTCACTACCTCCTGGATCCACCCGGTCATACCTTGTCGGCTAGTCTTTATCAGCCATGAGGGGCAGGGATCTAGAGAGCACGTCGTCGGCCGTACCCCCGCAAGTAGCTTGTCCACGTCCTCAGGCTGCAACAATTGAAACTGATCCAACCAAACAGGACCAGACAGTTCTCTGGACGCCTCATCTGGACTCTGTCCAATTGTGACATCCAATCCCCTACGAATCTGGGCGACTTTGTCCTCGAAGTGCTTTGCAAATTTGTCACAGCAGATATTGCTTGGCCCTGGCTCATACTTCTTTGAGCTTGGTTTTATGAGGCCATTCACTACTCTGAAAAGCTCTGCTGGACGGCTACTCGAGGACGCAATGGTGGCGGAGAAAAAATTCTTTTTCGCCGCCGTCACCGCCACATGGTAGGCACAATAGTGTGCTCTAACCTGTGTTCGGTCAGATTCACAGCCGGATTTACGCCACCTGCGCTCTAGCCGTCGACCTTCCTGTTTCATAGCCCGCAGCTCCATGGAGTACCAAGGAGCTTTTCGGGCTCCACAAGCATGCCGAGGGCACTTGGGAGCGATCGTGTCAATAGCCCTGCTCATCTCCTGATTCCAGAGATAAGGAAGGTACCTCATTCCAAGTCAATTCATGGATGCATCTGATTTAGTATCTTACAGCAACCAAAAGGCTACTATTTGGACTGCAAAAACCAATGCTCATCAATCAGGGAACCATAGGAGAATATCAATTTACCTGTGTTTGTGTATCTGTAACCAAAATGGAAACTTTTGATACCATTGACCATGGTATCCTTCTGGATAGGCTATGGAATTTGGGAGTTGGAGGCAGCGTATTACACTAGTTCTGCTCCTATCTCCAAGAAGATCCCAGAAAGTGGTAATGGGAGATTCTTGCTAAACATCCTGGGAACTGACTTATGGGATTCCTCAGGGATTGATCTCATCTCTCATGCTCTTTCATGTTCATAAGAAGCTGCTGGGAGAGGTTGTCAATGTCTCAATGACACCCACCCCTATCTCTGTGCTATCTGAATCAGGAGAGGTGATTGAAATGCTTGAGGTGGTACATCAGGCACCTTCACTTTACTTGTTCAGGTATGTTCACCTTTATATTTGATTTTTAATGTTGTACCATGCCCTGAGCTCTTTGTGTATAGGGTAGGACAGTGATGGCTAACCTATGACACACGTGTCACAGGTGACACACCAAGCCCTTTTGGGTGACACACATGGTCACTCTGGCACCTGGGCGTGTAGTGCTTGCTTGTTCTTGAAGTGTACGAAGTACCAACTTTCAATTAAAGATTTAGCAAACGAAATTCAGCAACATAAGTCACTAATGTAAAGAATTATCTGTTTTTGCTTTTAATAAAATGCATATATCAAAAATATAACTTTTTACTAGAGCTAGAAATATCACAAAATTATGGATAATTCTACATGTGACACAGCCCCCAAGTTATGCTAGGTTTTCTTGCGAATTTTGACACACTGAGCTCAAAAGGTTCGCCATCACTGGGGTAGGATAAAAATGCAACAAACAAACATGCATACAAATAAAGTGCATCAGTGGTAAGCAGTTTAAGAAGAATGGCAATTTATGGAACATATAAACCTGTAGCCTAAGGGTGCCTCCAAACACGCCCCTGTCTCTGCCTTAAATGCAAAGCTCCTTCCAGTCCTCCAAACTGGAACACTGAAAGCATTGAAGGCAGAGCTGCCTCCCATCAGCCAGAAGCTGCATTGCCAACAGCAGGAGCACAGGAAAGGCAGGTAAGTGCACAGTAAAAAGATACTGGTTATCCAGCATCTTTTTACTTTGGGGTGAGGGGTTGCCACACTCCCAGTCTGGAGGCAACCTGGCTTTTTGGCTATATCCGTGCTTTATTCCATAATATCCAAATATAGTGGAATAAGTAAGCAACATGTGGATGCAGACTTCAAAGATCACCTTTCACCTAAGGCACAAATGACCTGTGTGATCTACTTTAAATATATATATATATATATATTATTTACTATACGTATATAAACAAATATTAAACAACCAAATACATAAAACAAAACACAAGCCATACAAATCATAGAGAACATACAAACCAAACAAAAGAAAAAACACCCTACATGGTCACCGGTGCCCTATTTAAACACACACACACACACACACACTTAAATTGGGGCCTTAAACACAATTGGTTAACCATCTGTTTAAAAATATCATTTCAGCCGAATCTAGGAAAGATCTCTTGTTCAGTTCTTCAATGCATGGGGTCCAAATCAGTCTAAACTTTGAATGTTATCAACTCCTTCCAATCTCAAATATTTCACTGAAAGATATTTATTCATCATGAGTTTCCACACTGCTCTATACCATTCTACTTTCGTCATATTCAAGGCATATTTCCAGTTACACGCTATACATTGTTGGGTTACCAACACTAAAAGATGTAATCATTTTTTACTTGTGTGATGTACTGAATACTTCAACAGCACATAGTCAGTGGTTCTCAACCTGTGGGTCATGCCCCCTTTGTGGGTCAAGCTACTATTTCACAGGGGTCATCTAAGACCATTGGAAAACACATAGGAACCAAGACACCGCTCCTCTATCTGTCTCCAGGTGGGTATGCCCACATGCAGATACGCCCACATACGAGTACCTGGCGTGATGACATCATCATGCCAGACCCATCACATACACCCCATACAAACACCGTAAAGAGCTGCTACTGTGTAGAAAGCAGCACTATTGGAGGTAAAGTGACACTTTTATATTCAGCTGTGGTTGATGTGAATACTAGGCTTTAATTATGTCCAATTTGTAACAATGAAAATACATCCTGCATATCAGATATTTACATTACGATTCATAACGGTAGCAAAATTACAGTTATGAAGTAGCAACAAAAGTCATTTTATGGTTGGGGGTTAGGATTAGGGTTAGGTTGGGGGTCACATGAGGAACTGTATTAAAGGGTCGCAGTATTAGGAAGGTTGAGAACCACTGACATAGGTAGACTAACACGCACGCATCAAGCTGTGATGTTCACAGTGCATCCTGGCAATATGGCTAGACGAGTTTTCTAAAGAATTATCAAGGGTATCATAATCCTCAATCTCATGCTTGATTTTTTTCATGGGCCCAAAATGGAACCGACCAAGGATTGAAATGGGACCAAGCGCATGACACATTAGGAAACGCCACACCGTTTCTCAGGCTGCAGAGCCAGCTCTCAGAACACTGCTGGCAGCTGCTATCTCTTACATCATTTGAAGTCAGACTGCAGCAGAAGATAGCGAGGTCTGCCAAATCAAGGAACATGGATTGCATGAGCTAATGTGCCCAGCATCCATTCCCTGGTCCCCACCCCAATTAATATCATGGAAGGTGTGATGCAAGGGCAGGTCCAAGTGACTGGTGGGCAAGAAGATGAAAGTCACAAGCGACATCTTGGATGCTTTCAGTGCCACTTGGATGCCGAGGAGTGACGGCATTTGCTCGGCATGTTTAGGCACCTGGCAGCTCCCCTTGAGCCAACCTAAATATTTCATCTAAAACTGAAATGAAATAGCAAACAGCCATCGTTCACAGAGATGTTAATTTTTGCCTGGGATTTCTTTGTGCAGACAATCTAAAAACAAGTGATTTTTAACATAGGTGCTTGCCGAGCACATTCCAGTTCCAGCAGATTCCAGGCGACTGCCGAGTTGAGTCTGGCGGAACTGTTGATGGAAACAATTTTCTGTATTAATTGGGGACAACGTACACATGTTTTCATTGGACGCCCCATGCCTGCTCCTCTTGGGGGCAACGGGTTGCTCTTCATCTGATGGAGCAGAGGCGAATGTGCTAAAAAGTCAAGCAGAACAGAACGCGAGGCTGTCCCTGACTTAAAAAAAATATACTCAAGCTCCAGCGCGCTTTGTATTTCCATCCCAAACCTACTTCAGGTTTTGCTATAAATTACAGGAATGAGAAATGCTGCCCAGTCCTTTTGTATGCCTCGCATGTTCTCCTGATCAAATGTCTGCTGGCCAATTCTCTCTGAACAATTATCTTGTAAGCTGGATTTGGCAACAGGCTTGGGTCATATTTCAGTGCCGAAGGAGCAGGGCTGAACAAAGCCCAATTACTCCAGCATTCGAGGATGGCATGTAAAGGCAGTATGACATAGCCGTAAAGTTCACCGGGTGGCCAGGCTTGGGGTCATGCACACTGACCTTTAGAAGTGCAAAGCTGTATAATACAACTCCACATCAAGAGTTTAGCAACGTGAGGAGGTATTGTATGACTGCAATGTGCCCAGACAGAGGAGACAGTTGCACAAGCCGTAGGCATCTCATCCAGTTTGTGCAATTAAGGAACAGATGGATGTGGTGCAAGTTTTGCATAATGTATAGCAATGAACCTGCACACTCAGCCCTGTCTACTGCATATGTTTCTTGTGAGAATAAAATAGAACTAGATCCTATTCTGCCTAAAGACCCTTGACAGGATTGTCTGATACATGAAGGTGCAATGGTTTCTATAAAGGCATAATTTTAGGATTAACCAAATACTCAAAGCCCATGGTGCCTTTTTCAAATAGCTATAAAGGTTCCAGAGCCAATCTACACACTGGCAGGAAGGCCTCATTTTAAAGGAATTTTATTTGATCGACATTAAACATTACTGTTTCATTTTAATGTGTTTTTCCTCTGACAATGAGAGATGTCAAAGGGCATGATGCCTCTGAAGGCCATTTGCACTGAAATGAGAGCAGGTGAAGATTTTGCCTTTGTCTTCTGCTTGAGATGCCCATAGGCAACTGGTGGGCCACTGAGTGGTACAGCATTCTGGACTAGATGGGCTGTGGCCTGATCCTCCAGGGCTCTTCCTATGTCCTTATGCTTGCCTCAAAGCAGTTTTAGTTTAAGTGACAACTTGCAAGAATGGAACCCTCAAGAAGCTCTAGGCTGCTTCTGCACTTGGCCTTATTCTGGGATATATCTCAGGATAGGGGTCTCTTGTCCACATGCTAATACAGGCTATGGCAAGTCTCATTAGGACCTGCTGTAGTCTGCAATAACATGCAGATAAGAGACCCTGATCCTGAGATATATTCCAGAATAAGGCCAAGTGCGGAAAGGGCCCTACTCTGGTTCATTTCAACATGGAAGTACAATTACATAATTTAAGGTCAAGGTAACCTAGGTTTTAAAAACACTTAGCAATAATTATCTATCTATCTTAGGGATGTGCACAAATATCCATAACATTCAAAATTCAGCCAAATTCAGACATTCAAACTCAAATCAAATGTTACAATATTCGTATGATAACATTCAAACAAATACGAATATTTCTGGACATTTGTATGAATACTTTGGACATTTGTTAAGCTGGGGAAACGTATCGGATATGTATTTATTCATATCAGATATGTATCCGTTTGTATCAGGTACATATGTTCATATCAGATACGCATCGGATAAGTATTCATTTGTATCAGAGATGTATCAAATGTTCATACGAATATGTACGAAGAGATTTGTATCAAATAGAATTTTATCACATTTGAATGTGATCTATTTATAGGAATACAGATATAATTAAAATATACAATGTTTAAGCTATTTCATCACTGCCAAATTAAAATATATGAACTTAAAACTCAGAATGAACTGAATATTTTTAGTTACTTCCCATTGAGGCTCAAGGAAGAAGTTTGCCCTGCATCTGGTAGAAGCTTGTTTTACAACACTGTGGAGATGTTACACTGATAGAGGCATTGATAAGGCAGGTGGAATAATCTGCAGGCCCCTTCCCTTCAACAGTAGTCAGTGTTTATGGGCGTAGCCAGAAGGTCCTCTGCCAGATCAAAGGAGGATTCTCTAGCACTCCCTGGACTTCAGAGGAAGCTCAGCGAGGCTGTCTAAACAGGAGGTATGCTTTGCTGGGGCTGCAGAGCTGCTGTCACGGTGCTGGACAGCTTTTAGAATGTTTCACAGTCCCTATGAAGCAAAGACCAATACTGCAGAGGGGCAAAAATCCCACTTACCTCAGCATTCGCTGTGGATTTTCCCTTCTTCTGGACCTTTGAAACAGCAGGCCTCTCAGAGTAGCAGCAGACATTTCAGAGAGGGAGGGCTAACCATGTAGTCAGAAAGAGCTCTGTGGCTGCTTTAGGGAAACTTTTCCCCTTCCCTGTGGACTTTTTTCCTTCCGAGAAAAAGTATGTTCACATTTTTCTTATTTTTGTCTAGACTCTTAGCGGACTGAGGGGTTTTTTATTGCACTCACTCACACTGGCCACTTCTGCCAACATGCCAGAGCAAATGGATGTTAGGGTTGAGCTGTGAGCAGCAGTCTGAAAGGACTTAGAAACTTTAGAAGCATGGCAGAATCAGAGGACAAGCCAGATTGTATTGGCAGGGCATGTTGGGGTGTGGGATAGGTGGAAACAAAGAACAAATATGAATATGGGAAACCCCTTATATATTACAAGGGTGCATCAGAATGCCTGGACGGAGTCAGTCCTGAATCTGAATACAGATCCAGCAGCTCCTAGACTGGTCTCTCCTCCTCTTTCTCCTCTAATTTGGTCTAGTGGATAGGGAGCCGGACTCTTATCTGGGAATACCCGGTTTGATGCTGCACTCTTCCATGAAGCCAGCTGGGTGACGTTGGGCTAGTCACAGCTCTCTTTCTGAGCTCTCATAGCCCCACCCACCTCACAGGATGCCTGTTGTGGGGAGAAGAATAGAAAGCTTTCTCAGCCACTTTGAGTCCCCTTAAATGGGTGAGAAAAGCAGTGTGGAAAAGCCAACTCTTCCTCCTCCTCCCCCTCTTCCTCCTCCTGGGTCATCTAACTGACCTGTGTGGTACATGGCCTTAATGGGGGTCATTTACTGGATGTAGATGTATCCATTGCCTCGATATCAAAATCACAGCTTTTAACTATGTACTTTGTTTTAATTTGTATCTTGTTTTTAATATGTTTTTAATCTGTATCTTGCTTTTTAATATGTTTTTAATATGTTGTTTGATCCATTGTCACCTGCCCAGAGACCTTTGGGTATGGGGCGGGTTAGAAATGGAAATAAATAAATAAATAAATAATACATCCACCTCCGTGACTTACAAAAGACATGCTTTAAACTGGAGATGAAAAAGTCTTTGTGTCAGGCCCAGGTATGCCTGACATGTCATAGAATGTGCATGCCATAATTACCCAAAAGCTGATTGGCTGGAATTTCCAAATAAGGACAGGTGGATCAGGCTGATTGGACAGAATTCCATAGTGGCATTTCACAGGCTGATTCACAGGGTGGAATTCTTGGGTAAGACAGGTGGCACAAGCAGACTGGGCATTGTAGGTATATAAACACTATCTGTATTTATAGGTACAGGTCAAGGGCACTGATGACAAAAAATAAAATATTACACTGAAATCACTTGTAGTAAAACTGAGGCTGAATTCAGGCTTTGCCTACTTATTCCTCTATATTTGGATACATCCAAATATAGGGGCGTACAGGTAAGCAATACCTGGATCCAGCCTGAATTCCTATTTGTTCTCAGTGATTTACAATGATTGAGTTGAACATCACACTGTAGATCTCCAGTTGCTGTTGCATTCTACCATGCAACTGGACAAAATAGCCAGGGGTGACTAGAGTTTCATTTAAGTAACTATTGGAGTCAAGCCATCAGCAAATGAGAAGGAATTGCCTGAAACAGATATCATCTGGGATGTCTCTCTGCCCCATTCTAGTAACATTTATTAACTTATATCCCTCTGAGGGTCCCTCAGTTTTTCACAAGATCCCCCCCACAATCTTCTTTCCATCTGGATGTCTGATGTACTCACAGATGATGTATTTATATCCCTTGATTTCTAACACGAGGCCCAACTTATTTCTAATAATGTTTGTTAACACAAACATCTATTGCCTTTTCTGCCCAGGAAATGTGCAAGAATCATCATTTGCACCACATTGAAGAGGTTTCAGTTTTCTTTCTGTCAGCAGCTTCATTTGATGGATACATGGGACACTGCGGGTGTGGCTGCTTTCCATTTTCTTAGAGTCTAAGGCTGTGTTCACACCTAAGTTTTAATCCAGCTTCAATTCACTTTCAGAGTAGGGGTGGGCACGAATACAATTTTTGGGATTCAATTCGATTCAAAAATTCGAATCAATTTGAATGTTTAAAATTCTAATGTATTCATATTCTATTTCATTCAAATACATTCAAATCTCTTCGTATGAATGTTCAATCCTTATTTGAAGATATGAATGTCAACACCATTCGTAGGTGTCCATACACATCCAAACGCATCCCATTTTTATCCTGTATGCATCCCGTTTTCAGCCCATACGTGTCCGTACAAATGCCTATGGATACGAATAAGATGCATACATATCTGTACACATACAAATGTCTGAATAATTCATAGAAATGATTCAAAACATTTGTATAGACATTCTATTCAAATTCGAAGGTCCAAATTCAAACAAGTCTGATCGACTTTCAAATGTTACGAATATTCATGCACATTCCTATTTCAGAGTGAAATAACAAATCAGCAAAATCCAAAAGTGGATTTTCTGAGGTAGATAATGCCAAAAACAAACAGCTTGTTGCTTTGCCAATGCATTATCTCACTCTGAAAGGGGAATTAACACTTAGGTGTGAGCGCAGCCTGGGTGGCACTTCCATATTACTGGGGAGGGCTGTAGTTAATTGTGCCAGATTGCCATAGGGGCCTCCAAAAAACATTTCTATCAAAAAATACCTCTATCATTTTTCCTATAAGACAGTTGTTTCATTTGTGTAGGGGTGCATCCAGACTCATTAATGGTGTGCAGTGGAATGCGCAGTTGCTGTGCGGGTATCACACATCACGATTGACGGATTGTAATGGCAATGCATTATGCCCTTGTAATTGCGAATTTACCTTAATGCTGGTAAGAGAACACTCACTCCAGAGCACAAGGCGAATTCAAAACTTCCTGTCAGTCCAGACGAAATGGCGAGAAAAGCTAACGAGAGCAGGAAGGGTATCCTGGATGGATGAGCATTTTGGTAAAGAATACTCTTTTGCCTTGGAGGAAAGATGGGGGGGGGGGCTAACCCTAACCCTAACCCTAACCCTAAGATGATCCAAATCTAAGAAATGGGTCCCTTGACTAATCCAGATTTAGAAGATCAGGATCTAAGGAAGTACCCAGTACATCTCCATGGACAGTGTAGCACCCAATAGCAATGGGTGCTAGGCAAGCTCGCAGTGGGAACGCAGGAGCACCCATGTGGAGCATACATCTGTACCCAAGTGGGAGATGTCCATCACACCAAGTTTTTGGGGGGCGATGCATGGGGGGGGGACTCTGGAGCCGCTTTGGAGATTCTTTAGAGATTGCAGCAAGCCGCTGCAGAGATCCTCTGGAGCCTGGCCAAAGCTCCGTAGAACAGCTCTGTAAACAAGGCCAAAGCTCCAAAGTTAAGCTATGGAGCAGTTACTAAGCGGTTTTGGAACCCAGCCCTTCAAAGCTTTGGGTTTCAGGGCACCCATCCCCTGACACAGTCCCCTGCCCAGAACCCACCCCTGGAGCCCAGTGACCCGACTGCTGTGTGAAAGTGCACCATGTAATCCAGATTTAATGCCTGAAGACCAGATTGTAGACCTCTTTAATGGACCCATTTAATCCAGATTTCCCTAGTAAAGGTGTGAACAGATCAGGTTCTAATGGGGTCTACAGTGGACATGGGGTCTTCCTGCTCTGAGCCTAATGGGTCCTTAATGGGTCTCTAATGGGTCCCTAATGGGTCCCTAATGGGTCCTTAGTGCTAGTGGACATAACCCCATGGATTAAGCAACCAGTTTTGGTCATTGACACAGAATGTGGAAGTGACTTGGACCTCACTACGTTTTTCATATTCCACAGTTAACCATAGGCCAATTTGCACTTGGCCTCTTACTGCACACCGGGGTAGCTTCTGGCAAAGAGCATCTGCACTTGCAGGAGGTGTTTTCAACCCAGAAATGCCTCTTGCCTTACCAGAAACTACCCCAGCATCTACTAGCAGTGGTGCATGAAATTGTGCACCACACGTGTCCTAAGCTTTACCTTTCCTGGCAAGATGAGCAGCCATTCACACCTCTACTGGGATCATGGTTGTCTGAGGTGCCGTGCAAGCACACTGGCACCCCAGATGACCCTAAAAACCACTGCACATGCATGAAGCACCACCATCACTGTGGTGATGGGGAAGGCACATTCACAGTCACTCCAGGCTCAACACGGAAGATGGTGGTAGGCAGACACACACCTGGACCCAGGTAAGTCTCTGGACATGTGGACCTTGGTTTGTCATGCACTACCATTCACAAGTGCAAACGCTAGTGGGGAATGAACTTTTCCCAGCAAGCGGATGGGAAGCTAAGTGCAGAAATATATCTCCACGTTGGAGATATATGGCCGGCACCTCCTGGAAGGAGAAGACACTTGAACTGGAAATAAAACCAGCATCTAGATCTTCAAGTGACTGCAGTCACCTTCAAGAAATTACAAGTTTCTGGTGAAGACTAGTGTCATGTGGTCAAAAAGCTCCATCTAGTGTTCATTAATGTATACTGACACCATACTATTTTTAATGAACAGAGGATTTATTAACCACGAAAATCCAATTTCTCGCTCCCTGAAAATTACACACTTGATCACTCACCACTGGCATTTTCACTTAAGATGGAAATGTATATTGGCTAGAGAGAACTGAAACTACAGCAATGATATAATTTGACACAGCTCTGAATGCTTCCCTTTATTATAATATCACAGGGCTGCCTTTTTTAGTTCAGGTCAAGAAAAAAAAAGTTATTTCAGGGTGCAGTCACCCTTCCAGGGTTTATATTTAGAACTCCATATTTAGAACATGAAGTGAGTGCCCTAAGATCTTCCAATCACACTCATCCCACTGAGCCAAACTCTATTTAAATTATTTTATTGTGACCTGTCCTAAGACAGGTGGGATGGATGGACAGACGGATGGACAGATGGATGGATGGATGCATTTCCCATTAGCTCCAGGTCAGCATCCCTTTGATTAGGATGATGCAAGTTTTGGTCCAAAACACACAAAAATCCATAGATTTCTATACTTTTCTTCCAGAGGATTTTTGTTTGTTTGTTTCACACTAGTATTGCCTCATGTTAGTAAGAATATTTCCTCCCAGATACAGGAGGACTGGAGAGGTATAATATTCCCTAGTGGCTTCTCCCATATAAAAAGAAATGCATCTGACATAGTAACTTAATAGGTCATTTGTCACATCTATACTGATTTAAAACAGCTACTTGAAACATTATCAATCTGCTCTGCTGTGTCTTACACATTTCTTCCCTTTAGATATGGGCTGCATCCAAATACGCAGCCAATGGGATGTTTATTGTAATGAAAGACACATAATCTGGCACAGAGATGAGAACCGGGGCAGTTAATGCTGTGCACATCATCACAGCTCCTGGTCGCTGCTAAAAGCAAAATCCCCTCTCACACCAGTTAGATTTTCCCTGGCATACAATCTAGAAGACTGCAGATGGCACAAGAAATGGAGCATTTTTTGGTTCTCCATAAATGCGATCTGGACAGAACTAAATTGCTCTGTCCCCCTCCATGTACCCATGTAGATGGGAACAATTCAGCTGTCCTGAGAGCAACTTCAAGAAGGACAATATGAAGTGCAACTGAATGACACTGTTGTGCTTTAATCTAAGCGAGGGTTCAAATCTCAGCCCAAACACTGATGAGGAGCAAGAAAATGTTCTCCAGAAAGATATCATTTGAGTACTCATCACATGAACATAAGAGGAGCCATGCTGGATCAGGCCACAGCCCATCGAGTCCAGCATCCTGTCACACACAGTGGCCCACCAATTGCCCATGGGCATCTCAAGCAGAGACAAGGGCAAACGTTCTCCTGCTCTTGAATCCCAGCAAATGGCCTTAGAAGCATCCTGCCTGTCCCCCCAGCCTGAAAGATGGACTTAGGCATCCATTCTAGCAGCCATTGATACATCTGTTATCCATAGGTTTACTTAACCCTTCCTTAAAACCATCTAGGCTGGTTGCTGTCACCACCTTTTCTGGTAACCCTCCTGCAAGATCACACAGGGAAACACAGCGCAAATCACAGGAAGCACATGGGGTTTAGCCCCACTTACGCTTATCTCCCAACAGCCACAATATAGTGCACTTCCAGAGGGAAACTGGTTGGGCAACAATAGACATTCTCCATCAAACTTGGCTTGTGTGGAATGGCCTTCCAAAGCTTGAAACATATTCAGGATCTCCTGCCCCAGCCACATCACATTTACCCAAATGGTAAATGCCAAGTTGGACAATTGCAGTAAATCTGGAACACATGGTGCACAGTGATTTATGTCTTTGGCATCCATTTCCCCCACATACCAAGATACAGGAGAGCTTTGAGAAGTTTTCCTTCCATTTTTTCCTCCATTTCATATCCTCCCGCTTGGTTCTCAGGCCAATCCAAGAGATAAATGTGAACTGTCCTACAGGGTTGGAACCTCCAATGACCATGAACAAGGGAAGGTAGACTCTGGGTCAAGAGTGATAACTGATTAGTCCTTTGTATGGTCAGGCTGCCCACACACATTAAGTACTAAATTACACTGAATAGTAATTGCACTAATCCATACCAAACACTGAGTTCTTCATTAGCTGCATTGCAAATCTATTCCCTTCCCAGTTCTTTGAACCAACAAAATGTCAGCGGATTGAAAGGGGTGGGGGAAGCCATGGAGGTTTATTTTTACAGGAATAATGTGATGACACATTTTTCGGCAACTTATAGCAAATTGTCAAGCAGAATTTGGACAAGCCAAATATTTTTGTCTAATTTTTGTAATAAAAATATGAAAGCAGCAAAATTCAAACAGGCTGGCTTTTGTTACACAGGAATTCCAAGAATAATAATGGCTTTTGTGAATTCACAACAACAAATGTGAGGGAGTGGGGAAAATGGCTTGCTGTTCTAACGAAGTTTATTGGTCCTAAATTCATCATGCAAACTGCATGAACCACCGTAGAGGGTTCAGCATCCTGTTGGTGCCACAAGACCCTGGATCTAACCCCCCCCCCAAAAAAAAGGTAGCTTATAATTTCTAGAATAGTGCTGTGTTTTTATCAGTTACTACTTGTTTATGATTTTCATTTACTTTATACAGCAGAACATTTATAAACCATTTAAACTTCACTTTTTGCACCTCTGGAGTGAGCCAATCAATTTGCCTTGGAACAAAAAACTGGGGAAAAAAAAGAAAATTTCTCATCTATTCATCTCTCATCTCAGATCCTAGGGTAACATGCAAACCAGACAGACAGCACAGACAGGAGTCATCTCAGCCGCTGGGATCACATGCAAACCAGACTAGTTTATTACATTTGTTTCTTCCCATTTTCTTATCACATTCTCCATTCTAAAATCCTCTGAGAACAATCTTCTTTATACGCCGCCTATGAGCAAGTGGGACTCACTGCTCCATGGTTAGGGCCTTCTCAGTCATGATCCTATTATATTTTCTAGCAATGCTAGATTTTCTGCTTTGATAAACCAGTAAATATCTTTCTCACATAAATATATATAATACATACAATTAGGGGTGTGCACGAACACAATTTTCGACACTTGAGTCAAACAGAATGTTCAAATGTCTGGATTCGTATGCGCAGAGAAATATACAAAATGTATTAAAATTCAAACAGATTTGAATACAGTCGCATCTATTCATATGAATATTTGATACGTATTTGATGATGCGAATGTCAACAACATTCATATGCATCTGTACGCATCTGTACACATCCTGTTTTTATCCCGTACGCATCCTGTTTTCATCCTGTATCTATCCATACAAATGCGTACGGATACGAATAAGATGCATACAGATCCGTATGTAATGCGTACGTATCCATACATATACAAATGTCTGAATTATTCGCAAGAATGATTTAAAATATTTGTATTAGTTCTAATATTAAAAAACAAATCTCTGGACATTCAATTCAAATTTGAATGTTCGAATTTGGCTGTATTCAGTCGAATAACAAATATTTTGAATATTCTTACAGATCCCTACATACAATACTAGCCAGTTTGGTCTAGTGGTTAGGGAGCTGGACTCTTATCTGGGAATACCATGAAGCCAGCTGGGTGACTTTGGGCTAGTCACAGCTCTCTTCTGAGCTCTCACAGCCCCACCTCCCTCACAGGGTATTCTGTTGTGAGGAGAACAGAAGGTTTGTCAGCCACTTTGAGTCCCCTTGAATGGGTGAGAAAAGCGGGGTAGAAAAGCCAACTTCTTCTTTCACTGCAACACAGGGATCATGTGTTTATGAAATAATTTTCATCTTGTTTTACTGATTATAAATACTGACCTAATATGGGAATAGGGTGACTATCAGTGCAAGACTAGATGTTATAAGTATATAAGAATAACTCTGATTTGGGAATGACTGACCCATCTAGATCAACAGCTTGTATTCTCATGGCCAACCCAGATGCTGTATAAGAAGCCTACATGAAGGATCCGGTCTATAGGGGATTATATGCAAGAAAGTATATACAGAATAGTAGGCTTGCCTATATGAATAGGGCAGAGTATTTCATCTTACAGGTGAATGTGGTGGAATTCCAGCTTTGTGGTTAGAATTCTGTTCCTAGAACTTGCCATATCGTTCACAACTTGGTCACTTCATGATAGGTTTTCTCTGAGCCAAATCTTCATGTGCACAAATATTTGAAGGTATTCAAAATTAGATAGAATCCATCCGAATTTCGACATTCAAATTCGAATCAAATGCCCATATAAATTCAAATTTAAAAATTAGAATGAATTTTGAATTTTGGATCTATTCATTTGAATTTTCCAGACATTTTCATGTATGATACGTACTTGCATATCTGCATCTTTCCCACATCCAAACGCATTTGGACAGAACCATATGGGACAAAAACAGGTTCCATACGGGCTAACTACGGGATCCATACGGACATGTACAGATGCATACAGATGCGTATGGGATATGTAACAATGCATACAGGCACATATAGATGTTGTCGACATTCATAAGTGCAAATTCAAATTGAAAATTCAAATGAATAGATTTGAATTTGCTTAATTCAAATCGAATTTGGTTAAATTTTTAAAGATTTGAATCAAACTGAATTTTCAGATATTGGATTCAAATTGAATCCCAAAAATTGCATTCGTGCTCACCCCTAGTTGCCACCAGCCTAGGCAGTATCCCCGATCCATCCATATCCACTTCAGTTATTTGTGGATATCAAAAGCAGTAGACCATGCAAAGGTGCCCCCTAAGCAGCTTTGCATGGTCACTGAGCTGCTACAATCTCACTGGACAGTATTCAGCAGCAGCCATAGAAGCTAAAAGAAGAAGCAACATGTGCAGAAGGCCGGCTTAAACTTTTTGCCAGAATCTTATCCGTGTCATCTTAAATTAGTTCAGTGGCCCTGCCTGAACTCTGAGAGGTCAAGAGCATTGACAAGTCCGTTTCCAATCAGCTCGTATCTGCTGTCAGATCTTGGTTATATGACCTTAGTCTGTTCCTCTGCAAAAACATTTTAGAGTTGATTAATGGGACTGATCTCAAGGCAAAAATAGTGGACGCCACAAGTACTAGTAATGCTGTAGTAAATCTAACCCTCAGTAATCCAATATCCTACAAGGCTGCATATGGAGCACTTGTTCTACAGAAACAAATATTTCATCCCAGATGTTGTTTATAGATGGGAGGTGGATTGAGCTATGAGTCGCAGAGATGCTTAAAACTGAAGGGAAACTCAAAATTCCCAATAACTCTAGGGTCTCCAGCAAAATTGGCTGCCAAAAGTCTGTCTTATCAATGTAAGAAAACGAAGGAAGCTTACTCCTACATGTCACTGTCTCTTACCAATCAAAAGCAGTTGTGCTCTGGATGGATTAAGGCAAAGCTGCACATAAAACCCCAGAGACGAGCTATCAAACAAACCTTTAGACAGGATGGAGACAGCTATGGCAGACCTGATACAAAAGGCAGATCCATGCAACACGTGTGTGCACGCAAAACAATTCATGCTACCTTCTCATGCCTTGACACAACAGTAGACAGTCACGATGTGGATTTTTCACCCGAGGGAGCAGGTGTACCCCGAAATGACCTCTCCTGCTAAAAAAAATGGTTTCCCATATTGCTCTAGTTAACATTCACTAATTTATTCTGGCTGCTGCTGGCACCACTGTTTCGTGCAACTTTCTGCTTAGGTTTGATCTATTCACCCACCTATCAGGCTGCTGATGGAGGGGCAAAGAGAAAAAAGAAGATGTAAATCTTTTATTTTCTCTTCCACAGTCAGTAGATCCTGTCTGTTTGGTCAGTCAGGAAACATGGGCTTCAGGAGCACACAGAACCTTTTTCCAAGGGGGAGGGTGAAACTGCAGGTAGAATGATTGAGAATAAGAACATAAGAAATACTTTACTTATTCTTTTATTTAAAATATTTATATACTTTTCCCCAATAAAATATCTTGAAGTAGCGTGCAAGGAATAAAAACAGCCAAAATCCTAACAGTTATATAAAAATACAGTTGAACCCCCATATCCACTGATGCACTAACCGCATTTTCAATTATTTGCAGTGACCAGACCAGTTTCCCCCTCCTCTCCTGCTGCGGCTTGGAGGGCCAGGGCAGTGAGAAATACTGTACAGTGTGAAATCACATGAGATCTCAGATGATTCCTGTGAAATCTCACAGGATTTCATAGGAAACATGGGCAATTGGGTGAGATTTCCCATGATTCCTGTTAATTCTTGTGGGATTTCTGAGGAATCATAGGAAATTGAGTGCAACTTCCCATTTCTTGAAATATCCATGCCAGAGGCACACTGCCTCCTACATATGCCTCCCTCAAATCACACAGCCATTAGAGACATGGGGGACCTTAAGGACCCTGTCTTCCATGAGTTTTTGTAAGCCTCTTCCAAAACCATGCATACCAATCCAAAACAAAAGGACTAGATGATGATCTACTTCTACTGAACAAATTGTAAATATAAAGCCTAATTCCTTGTGAATCTGAGGCTGCATTCCCACTGGGAAATTTAATCCAGATTTAAATCAGGGTTGTTGTTGTTTTAATCAGCAGTGAATTCTGATTTTTTGAGTTTCCATTGTTAACTTATAAAGCGGATTCACTCTCCATTTTTCAGTGCCTGGCAGGGGAGAAACTCCCTCACCTATCCCTTCCCTCAGCAGAAACCCCTCCCTATGCAGTCAGCAATTGGACACCATCATGCCCTGACTTCATTGGGGGTGGGAAACTCAACCCACTCCCCTCCCTGCTAACATCTACCTCCTTCTGATCTCCAAGCCTATTCCCCATTTGCTTCCTTAAGGCAGAACCCCCCATGATTTTAAAAATGGAATTAAAGGGAAAATGTGTGGAAGTGATCCCCTCTCTGTCTCTCTCTCACACTCACTCACACACACACAGTTATCTGAAGAGGAGGGATGGGAGAAGAGCTACCTCTTTCTCTTTAATCTGTGAGCTTCTGAAGAAGCTGGGCAGCAGCAATTTAAAGAGGAAGTAACAGTTTACAGAGCTGCTAGAGTGGATTCCCTCTCTCTAAAAATCAGACACTTTGTAAAATTGCAACCTTGATACATTTGATCTTTTGTTGCAACTTCTGTTCATTCTTCCCTTCCCTTCCCTCCTGCTTCAGCCAGCGGAGGATTCCTTTAGCCGATAATTACGCCTTGCCATTAGCTCAAAGAAACTGAGAAAACCCGTGTGTGTTTGCTACTGTTCCCAAAGCCAAAATAATAAAGTGTGTTAGCAGAAAAAAACGGGACTGAGAGCTGTTTTTTCTAGGGTTTTTTTAATGCAGTTTTGGGCAATTTACTCCTCAGAAAGTGTGGAAGGCCAATCTGTAATGGAGCCAAAAAAAATTTTTTTTTTTCAAAACGTTTTCAAAGCTCAATAAAACCCCAGGAGGAATGGGACCTGAGTAACTTTGGCCTGGAAGTGCTTTCCAGATTTCCTCACAGCAAATTTCTGAAGGTAACGTTGGCACATCCGAGATGACAATAAGCCAAGAACCAATCATCTTCTCCCCCCAACCCCACTTTCAGGCCCTGCTATTGTTGTCAATACATTGGTTTTATAGTTTTTTATTATTTTAACCTCCCTTAAGACCTTCGGGTATACTGCAGGATAAAAATGCAAATAAATAATATAAATAAATAAAATAATGTCCCCTTCAGTGAGATCCAGTTTACTGAACATAAAGTTGGGTGACAGCTATTTTTTCTACCTTTCCTTTGTCCCTTAATTTTGTTGAAAGCTAGAGAATGAGAATTTTGTTGAATTTAACTAGAGAATGAGTGTTAAATTCAAAGATTTCCAGCAAAACAAATTTTCCTTCCAATGGGGTATTTTAAACTCATTCTCTACCATTATTTTCTTTATATATATAAAATCTGAATATTACCATGGAATACAGGATAATGAGGGGGGAACTGTGAATTATTTTTGGAATTTTCTTACAGGAAACAGTTTAAAATATTTTAATTAATTAATTAATTAATTAATTGGAGTCTGATTGCAGTGTAGCTGGATACACATTTGGAAATACTTTCCATGCTTTATAACACCATAAATCTATAGAAGGTTTTGCTATTTCTGAATCAAGGAAGTTCCTCTAAGGATGTTTGGACTGACCTAATTCAATATATTAAAATCAACAAAAGGCAATTTACTTTTAATTCAATAAAATTTACTACTGGAAGAAAAATTAATCGGTGGAAATAGGTTTATTAAAAGAAAAAAAACTACTGTTTTCTCTTATACTTTAAAAATGGTATGTTTTTGTGCATTTGTTTGATAAATTTATTTAAGATTATTTACTTGTGTTTTCTCTGTTTCTTAATAATGGGAATAATAACCTGAAAAGAATTCTGCATAAAACTCACTTCTGTTACTTGATCCATAAGACGCACCCTTCAAAAGACAATTTAACATAATACGAAAAAGAAAGAAGGTGAGAAAAGACGAGAAACGGTTAAAAATGTTCCATTGAAATGTAAATAGTGTTAATTTGCAACCACAGCTACTATAGCAATGGTAACTACCAATAAAACTTTGAAAATAAAAATTAAAAAGATGGTTTAATAAGTGATTCTAAAGTATTTAAATTTGCCTGAAACGTACTGAAGAAGCATTAGTTCTTATATTAATTGGTCATTAGACTATATCAATAAAGGGGTTATTCTGTATCCCAAACAAGTGAAAATATAATTGCATTTTTGTATATGCAGTAGTTTAAATATGTAATCCAAATTATTATGCAATAATAATTTAACATTATAATAATAAACATTATAATATGTGCTTCAAATTTGCAATTTTTGGACACCCACACCCACCCAAAGAAATGTCCCTGCAGAAGAAAGCCAATAACGTAAGAAGATTAAATTCAAATACTTCCGGCAGAACTAGTCTCCCCTCCAGAGGGATATTCCCTTTTAAATTCATTCTCTTTCCACTATTTTCTTATTCAAAAAGATTCTGAATGAGGGGGGTGGGCTGTGAATGATTCTGGACTCCTCATATGAGGATTTTCAAGCTGGTATTAAAAACTAGTGAAACACAAAGTGATCCACCCATTATCTACAAACTGTGTGGGTTTTTCCAATCATACTGATGAGTTATGTTTTGTTTTTAATGCACTGGTATTCATAACAGTGATTATAAGCAACATCTGAAGAGCTGTAATAGAACTTGTGAAAAACCTTGACTATATATCACAAAAGACGACAAAAAAAAAGGAGATCAGAAAACACAAATATTTGACTGCAAGAAGGATACAGAAACTGCAGATGACGGAAGAAAGGATTTAGCAGGAAAAGAGATATGAGACAACAAAACACGAGAAGCAGCTGGCAGCAGGCACCATACCTAAAGTGCTCACCCCACTGCCTTGCACTCCACAAATCTACCATGGTACACAATGGCACCTGGCAATGTAGCAGATAAGAAGCTCCTCCAATGAGTGTGATTTCACACCTTTGGCCAGGCGTTGCAGTTCTCAGTGAGCATCTCATGTCACTGTAAGCAGAAATGTGATACCTGAACCACATCTGTGGGTACCCAAAGCAGGTAAATGGAGACATGGACAAAAGTAAAGGTGAGAACAATTTCTTTCCTTCCCCATAGCTGTAAGCAGCCTGGCAAGAGATACTGTTCTGCATGGCTGTATGGCATACCATAACAAGGAAAAATATTTCACCGCCCTAGACAATTAACCATGCTAGGAGGTGTTCATGAGAAACACACTCAGCCAACCTCTGGAAGCCAAAGGTTCCCAGTTCCTGTGTACATTTTTGCTTCCCTTTGCCATCTCTGACTAAACCTGCTTAACTGTTGCTTCAAAACTTGCAAAATGAGAGAGATCAAAGAATACAGGACAAGCGTGTGTTCTACTAGCAATGACAGTTTACCCTATGTTTATATCACATGACAAATCCCACTAAAGGGATGCAGAGCAAAAATAAAAATAAAAAAGCATCTCTGAGGTGCCTCTGAGGCTGCTTACAGAAGTCTTGGAGGTGGGATTGTTCACATACCAGTGCCCCTCACTCTCCTCTAAACATTCAGTGCTAGAAAAGGTGGATTAGAAAAGGTTTGGGAACACAAGGGCTACACACTGTCTCTCTGAGGTACCCCTTTCATTATGTCTAAACACAGCCCTAAACCAAAGGATGATTTTAACTAGTGGAAACACCCTGTGAAGCAAAAACTTATTTCACTCTTGCAGGGAATGGGCAGTTATCTTGCATGAACCTGGTTTGCCATTCACGTGGAAACAGCTAGGACAATTATGATAAAGAATTCAGTAAGCGTCCATTGTCCAGACACTCAGCCAGGCAGAGCTTTTCTCTTATCAGTCCCACAACTTCACTACCTGAGCCGAACCAGTTTCTTACATACATCACTATTCCCCTTTGGTGATATTTGTCAGCACATCTCCAAGCAGACAATGAAAGAAAAATGATGGGATTAGTTTGCTAAAACTGGCAACGTCACCCTCCACCTCCCGTTTACAGTCTCTCTTTTGGAAAGGAATTACAATGCCGTTTCCTATCATCCGTGCCATTTTGGAAACATTTTGAGAACTCCACAGCCCTTGTTGAAGATCAGTATACGAACACTATTCCATTGTTTGTACAGCTAAAATCTTTATCGTCTCCCTGAATTATATAAGTCTGGAGTCTACAAGCTCTGTCAGAAGGGTTACATATTCCATGCCAAATTGTAGAACAAAAGGAATTCAGCCAAGTATAGCAGTGCCTGAACTTTTCCAACACAGCCGAGCTCTCCAAACAATGAATTTAACTCACACTGAGTCACTTAACTGCCGTGTTGGACAAACCCATCACAAAAGCAGTATCCCTAGTTCTTTGTTGCTCAGTAGCATTCAGCACATGGCTATACTGCTGTCAGCACCAACAACCAATTTGTTCCTTTACATCAGAGACCCTCGTTTATCTCTGGCCTTTGCTCTGGGAGCTTCAGGTCTAAATAGGTACTGATATGTTTGTGTCTAAGGCTGAGCTCAGCAACAAAGCACCTAAGAAGCACTTCAGAGATGGTAGCATGTGGTCCTCATGTTCCTACCACATCTCTAATCTACTTTCTCTAGCTTGGACTGTCCCTGGAGGGTGAAGGGACAGAGTAGTGCATGAATTATTCCATATGCAAACCATTTCTGAGCCACATTAGAGGTGCCTTTTTCCCTTTTACTCTCCAATGTGGATACATGAAAGGGAAGAAGGTGATGCAGGATGCATCCCCCTGGGCACTTTAATCCGAATTCAGTTCTACTTCAGGCAGGATCATCCCCATGACTTCTGTAATTAATGTGAATAGAATCTGAACTGAGCACCCAGCATCCCCATGCAATTCCTTATTCCCAGATTTTATTCAGACTACGCTGCCTAAATCTGGAGGGAAAAAGTCCTGATGAAAACAGGACTGAGTCCCCTTTTTGGAGCTGAGTCTGTTTATGTTCCCCCATGTGGGGACAATACCGGGATATTTGGGGTGGAGGTCTAACCTTCTGGCCAATGGCAGCCAGCTGTGGGTGGATTTTTTTTTACAGATGCAAAGCTCCTACCCTCCCTTGCCATCACAATACTAGAGCTTCATACAAAAAAGGCAGAAAGGGTGGAGAGTGCTTACCTTTTAAAACATTTTTGCTGGAAACATTTTGCATCTTTTTTGAAAAGATACATGTGAGAAGCTTAGGAATGCTTTTAAATACTTTAAATACTTTGAAGTGCTTTGCAAGGATACATTTTATTATGCTGGGTTCGATCCTTTGCTGATCTGCTTGAGCACATATCTTCTGGTAAACTCAAAAGGGAGAGGTGTGAAACAGAAAGTAATTTTAAAACTTGCTTCAGGTTTGCTGCCTTTATTGCAGGCAAGGTTTGCACAGGGGAGGGGGATTTAAAAGTCCCATTTTTAATGTTTAAAAATAGTGCCAAAAAAAGCCCAAACAGTACTAAATCAGGACTAAAAAACCTACATGGGGATGCATCCTATATGGGGGGAAAATCATGCCCAGCACTAAAATAGCAAACTTCTAATTACACTGAAAACATAGAAAGTAACCAGTGGTAAGTCAAAGACTGAAAGCTGAGACTAGGCCCTTTCTGCACTTCCCAATAGTGCAGAATAAGAAAGTTTTTGTGAGCTACCATTCCTCATGCTGGTGCAGTTTCAAGGAGTCCCACACTTCTTAGTATGCTCTGTCCACACAGAACAGATTATAGACTGGGCTAAGGTGCACAAAATGGTATCCTGGTACAGTTTACTGGTAGATCTCAGTCCCTGCCTGCTGGGATAAAGAAAGATTCAATAATGTCTATGACTGCAACCACACAATGCTTCTTTTAGTGTATTACCTAGCGAAATTTAACATTTGTTTTTTGCTTTCTCTTAGAAAAAAAGTTGTACAAACCTGTGGTCTCCTTCGAAGTGAAGCATCCTACTAATTACCCTGAGGAGGCTTTGTCTTTCTAAACACAGGATTTAGGCCGCCTCACGCTTGGATAGCCGGCCAACATTTGGATTGTTCTCTTGATTACCTCCTGGCCCAAAAGAGATGGCAAGCCAGGAAGAAGTTTTAGAACTGCCCGTGAAGTGGCAGCTAGCTCCCTGTGAACATCTATGCTAGAAAAGCATAGATGTTCACAGCTTCTATAATGTAGATGTACATTTAGATGTAAATGTAGATGTAAATGTAGATGTACATAGATGTAAACACCTTCTAAAATAACCTGAGAAAACCTAAGGAATGGTGGGGCTTCCAGCTCCTCTAGATGCTGCCAGACTGAACTTCGTTGAAGCTCTAATGAATGGGTAGTGGATATTCTTAGGAAATATATAGACAGCTTAAAATTCCATCAGATATGGACCTTATTCCTGTTCAGAGCTAACCACCCTTTAAAGTATAGGTCAAGGCCCTCAAAATATCCAGAAATTCCTTTCCCCAAATTATTCTAACATCAATTCCTTCCTACAGAGGTCCCTACTCCTTGATGTTTGGGCAAGCTTCCCCAAAAGTTAAATAAGCCTGCATGAAAAACAGACCTTTCCATCTGCTCCATTTCTGATTCATGGAGATCTTAGGTAACGTCTCTTTTGTTACAATGGAGTGGCTGGTGCCTTAGTGACCCTAGAGACATTACATCGTCATAAAAATGGGAATTTATTTACAGATAAATCAAGAGACAGAATCTGAAACATACTGTGGGGGAAAGGGAAGGGGAGAGACAAAAAGGGGAACGCAATCAAGAAGAAGGCCAAAATGTTCATTAAAATAACTCTTCCAAAGCATAGCGAACATTGTTTTATTCTCACATTGGATCTGTCCCCAGCATTTGAGCTTCTTTCATGACTCATTTCCCTCAGATTGGCAAGTAACAGCTTCCTCTATGAACAACGAGCACACAAACATGGCTAAAAATGAGCAGATGTACTTTGAGTGACTGAATTGTGTTGGTTCCAAGGCCATGGGATGGGGTGAAGTTCCCCAAAGGCTACTGTTCATCAAAATGCTTGTGGCTGAGAAAACATTTTTAAAAGGGTGGGGGGAAATAAACCAGATGCAACTATATTGCTCAGTTCTGCACATACCAGCACAACATTCAGAAATAATTGCAGGAGAAACATCTGCTCAGAAAATTGTGTGCTAGACTTTTGTGGTTTGAGTGGGAAATGTACCTGAAAAGACTTTGAGACATCTTTCTCATAGCATTCCCTGGGAATATCTTTTGGGTTAAGCTAAAAGTTTTGACCTAGAGAAGTCTCACTTTGTTTAAATGGCTTTAGCTGTATCTCTGCTGGACAGGATAAAAAAGAAAAATCCAACCTTTTAAGCAAGCCACATTAAGAGATCAGAGCTGATCTGAAATGGCCAAAGTACGTTCTTGAAGAGGTTGCTGAAGTAGAACTTCCATCATTCCTTTGGCTAGATAGGTGGAAGCCATGGAAGTGTTCCGCAATATTTGGAAAGCCATAATTCAGCCAACCTTGATCTAGACAAAAACTGTTCAAGAAAGAAAAGGGAGGTGCCTAGTAACAGTTTGTAATCTCCAAACAATTTCAAATATTTATTCAACTTTCTGAACAAAGACAGACAAATCAAGAGGCCCCGAGATGAGGTTTCAACTTTGTTGGTTCTAAATTCATAAATGAGGTAAAATGGCTCTATCTTCAGACGTTTAAAGGAGTTATAAGAATAAACATTATGAATTATTCACTGGAACAGCTGGGTATGTGAGTCAACATGGCCTCATGGCATGATCCTTGGCATAATCAAGGGCTGCATTCACACCTAAATTTTAATCCAGCTTCAGACTACTTTCAGCAAAATGGCCAGTTATTTTCTTTCCATTTTATTTAACCTAAAGTTGGATTTTCTGATTTAAACAATGCCAAAAGCAAATAGCTTCTTATTTCACCAATGCATTAACTCACTCTGAAAGGGAAATGAAGCTGAGGTAAAACTTAAGTGTGTGAATGCAACCACGGTTGAAGAAGCAGCAGCAGAAGAAGAGGCTTTTCAACCACTCTTTTCTCTCTCATTTAGATTGACTCAAAGCAGCTGTCAAAAGTTTTCTATTCTCCCCACAACAGAAGACCCTGTGAGATTGCTGGGGCTGTGAGAGCTCAGAAGAGAACTGTTACTAGCCCAGGGTCACCCAGCTGGCTTCATGGAAGGTTGTGAAATTGGGATATGCATGAACATTCATAACATTAAAAAACTGACCAAATTCAGATGAATTTGGACATTCAAATTTGAATCAAATTTTACGATATTCATATGCTAACATTTGAACAAATATGGATGTTTCCAGACATTCGTACAAATAGTTTGGACATTCATTATGCTGAGGAAACATATCAGATATGTATCTGTTCATATCAGATACGTATTGAATTTTTGTATGAATAGATTCATATCGAATAGAATTTTACCACATTTAATCTATTTGTACAAATGTGGATTTTCAAACAATTAGTTTGTTTCGGATCAAATGCCAAAAAAAAAAAAAATCATGCACATCCCTAGTGTGAAACAAAACCCAGTATTCCCAGATAACGTCCAGCTCCTTAACCAGTAGACCAAACTGACTCACTATATCCCCCAACCCCCGGAATTGTTTTTCACAGTAAACCAGTAAAGTACAGATCAACTGAGCTCACAAAATTCCAGATGGCAGAGAAAAAGGAGTAAACCCCAAAATTGTCACCTTTTGAGGTTTTAACATGCGCAAGAACCCACCAGCAGGGTGGTAAGAGTCGCAGGCCGTAGTCCCATTACAAGCTTAATATGATTTCCCTAAACCGAAATAATAGAACTGGATGCAAATGCGAATTTGCCTGATCCCATTACTTTCAACTTAATCGCATTCAATCCAGATTCTGAGGATCGTAGGTGGCGTACATGACTCAAGGGGGAACTCAAGTGCCTACTTTCTAAAATCCGCTTTTTGGGGCTGCCCTGCCCTCTTCCTCCTGGCGTGAATGTGCCACCCATAATGGACCCCTTCACGAAGCCTAGCTGGGTGGCTGAAAAATGACACAGGGCAGCCAGCAATTCTTTCTCCTCCTCTCCCCATTGCCCAGGGCACACAGCAGCAGCGGCAACTCAAGCTCCCTTCGCCCTAAATATTCACACATCTCCCAGAACCTGCAGCTGCTTTCCTTTCTTTTCCCTTTCTAAAGGTCAGAAGTTTCAGAATTGAGCAAATTTGCAACATTGTTATCACATGTGAAGTAGGTAGATTGCTACAGTGTAGCGGCTGCTTTAAGGGGTGGATTTTCACAGTAAAATCACTATCTTTGGAAGCAAGCTATTGGGGGAGGGAAACCCTAAACATGCATTCTCATCCCATTAAACTGTACCGTTCCCACAGTAAGAAATGTAAAATGTTTCAAGCACGCAAACCGGAGTGAGACCTGTTGAAATGAGGGTTAACATTTACAACCCTTTGGGGCAATTTAACATGCGGAAAGCGTGTTAAGCCAACCTGACGTGGGGACTGCAAGGATCAAAACCATTTCAAAACCATTTTAAGCTTGTAATTGGAATTCACCCCGATGTAAAAAAAAAAAAAAAAACCCAACAACTAAGGTCTGCTACAATGAACAATAATAATTATTATTAAAAGTCACACACAAATCAGTTTTTGGCCACATCAAGTTAAGAGACTTAAATGCACATTTGGGCCTGATCGCTTAAAGAGAATTGGGGAGGAGTCATTTTTTATCTGTGTCCATGCCCTAAAATCATAGAATTACTTGTGGCACAGCAGTACCCACATAAAGGAAATCAAATACCCCACTATTTGCTAGTTACATCCTCTTTCTGAAAAGGCCTCTGGGGTGGACCAAACTTATCCGTTGTTCACCTGTTGGCTACAAAATGTCTAGGACAGAAAAGAGGGACAGATTCTGGACCAAATTAGTGCACTTTGTTTCTGCACATTGTTTTGAGGCCCTTTGTGCATCTAATGTAGAATTATTAAAAATTGCACGGACACTATTGATATGTTGGAGATGTCACTAAAAGTACCATCAAACCAACACCTAGTTGATTGCAAGGATCCTTCCACAGGCACCTCTATGCAGGGGAGAAGCTGGGGATCCAGCCAGCAAGCATCTGCTTTCCAGGCTGCTTGTATGACCATGGCAATATAGTCACCCCCATGCTGGGGAAACAGAAGTTAATAGATGGAAGGAATGCTCCCCTCTCCCAACATGAGAAGTTGTCCCGAACCAAATCAGACCATAGTAGTGTTGTGGGATGTCAGATAGAAAGCCTTGAACCTGGGATCTTTACTATGTACAAAAATATGTGCTTTGGCCCTTTGTCCACTGAGTAAGAAGAAAACACAAAACTAGCAAGTAGCTTAGGAGTGTAAACTATTGGCAAGCATTCTTTTGGCACCTGATGTTCCAAGATTCCACGCACTGGAAAGAAAAGGGGAAAATGATATGTTTTTATCTCATTCTGCTTATTATGCACCCTGCACAGACTTACTACTGTTGCACAGAAAATAACAGCAATGGTCTCAACCAAACATCTGCCTATCTCTCCAGCAATTCACAAGAAAGCCCACAAGAAGGCTATTCCTCCCCACACAAAAAACCCACAAAAAATAAGGGAAGGGAAGGATAAACACTGATGCTTATAAAGTCTAGTAGTAGTGGTATCCTAATGCACCTTCACATCAGCTGCATTTCCATGGATCTGAAAATGTATTACAGGAACAAGCTGATAGAGCTGCACCTGAAGAATCTTATGATGGGAAAAGTAAAAGCAAGGCAGTGAGACAAAAGAAAGGAGAAGGCAGACCTGTGTTGGGACTCCTTTCGGTTTCCCGCAAGAACATAACCGAGAACTGTAGAGCTGTTCTTGGCAGCATGTGAGTTGTTAGGATCTTATACCTCCAGAGGTTATTTTTAAAAGCCTCCATGGACTTTTCTTTATCCATGAGACAATTCCATCCCTGAACCACTTCCATCAGTGGATACTTGGCTGACCCACTTGCTTGATAGATGCAAACCTTTTCCAAACCTCAGGCCTTTGAAACTAGATATTGGCAATTCTGTTTGGAACAATGATTTCATCCAGATATGGAGAGAGCCAAAGAACACAAGCCTGTGCCCCTCTGGTGTTTATTTTTAAATAATTATTGTATGTTCTTTCTTTTTCTGGGGAATATAAAAATATCATGCAATGCGTGATTCAGTTCAAAAGGGCTGAAGAGTCTGAAACGGGGGAAACTTGGGGACAAATAGTGAACTATGTCTCAGGAATATGACAGTCTGATGGAAACTACAGGCCACCACTGTCTTTCAGCTCCACCCGCTTTAGCCAAGAACTAAGATGGTATCTTTGGAAACATATCATAGTCCACTGCACTGATCTGTTGCCTTTCCCCTCAGCTTTCCAAAGAGCCCAGAGCTACTCCAAAAGATGGAGTTCCTCATATTGTAGACTGTGTGCACATGCACTGTTCTGAGCTGGATGTTCCCTGAGGTGTGACTTTTTCTCTCTCCAAGTTTTGTTATTGTTCAGTCACACAGTTGTGTCTGACCCTCTGCAACTCCATGGACCAAAGCACTCAAGGCCCTTCTGTCCTTCACTGGCTCTCAAAGTTTGCCCAGACCCATATTCATCATTGCTTCAATGACAATATATAGTTATCTCATCCTCTGCCATCCCCTTTACTTTTGCTTTCAATCTTTCCCAGCATCAAGGTCTTTTCCAATGAGTCATTGAACTGTAGAGTTGGAAGAGACCTCTAGGGCCATCGAGTCCAACCCCCTGCTCAATGCAGGATTACCTAAACCATCCCAGACAGATGTAGGTCCAGCCTCCGCTTGAAGACCTCCAATAAAGGAGAACTCACTACCTCCCATGGCAACCTATTCCAATGACTAATCACCCTCACTGTCAGGAAGTTTTTTCTAATATCTAATCTATATTGACTCACTTGAAGTTTCATACTGTTATTTCTAGTCCTCCCATCCTCTGCAAGTGAGAATAGGGACAATCCCTCTTCACTGTGACAGCCCTTCAGATACCTGAAGACTGCTATCATGTCTCCTCTCAATCTTCTCTTCTGTAGGCTAAACATTCCTAGATCCTTCAACCTTTCCTCGGAGACGGTTTCCAAACCACTAACCATTTTGGTAGCCCTCCTCCTTTCGACTTGCTCTAGTTTTTCAATGTCATTTTTGAACTGGGGTGCCTGGCCTCAACTGGCCATCTGAGCAGGCGCAGGTGCCTGGCCAATGAGGGGCCGCCCCGTGAGCATGCTCAGAACGTCCTGGCCTATTCTAGCCAGAATTGGGCCGCCAGCAGAAGGTAAGCACCATTCACACACACGCGTGACCCCGGAATGGGGTGGGGGGTGCTGGGTGTGGGTCCTGCCACTTGCATCGGCTTGATCCTGGCCGATGCAGGTGGCAGGACCCCAAGGAAGGGGCCCAACTGGCGTCCCCACCTCTGGTTGCAAGGCAGACAATCAGGGGAGGCCGGGGGAGGGGCCCAGCTGTCAAGAGAGGGAGAATGTGCTGGGGACACGCCAAATGTGTGGGGTTTTGAATGCGTGAACACGTGGGGATGCTGCATTCACACGTCAGGGGTGGCTAGATCCATTCCAGACCGCCTCAAGTGTCCCCACACACTCTCCTCACATTCCCTTTTCAGAGCAGAAAAAACTGCTGAAGGACAGTTCATACCCATCTGTACATATCTGTATGGGATAAAGACAGGATGCACACGGGATAACTACGGGATGCGTACAGATTGTATGATGCGTACAGATGCATACGGGCACATACAAATGTTGTTGACACTCTTATTTGCAAATTCGAATTGAAAATTCACACTAATCGATTTGAATTGATTCAAATCAAACTGAATGTGAATACAATTCAAATTGTAAACATTCAAATCGATTCATATTTTTGGATATTTGATTCGAATTGAATCCTGAAAATTGCATTTGTGCACACACTTAGTATTAAGGACTGGTGCTAGAATTAGGTGGGCTGATGTTCAGTTTTGCAGATGAGCAATGCTTGGGGAGGAAGTATTCAAAACACCCAGGCATTTGTAGTTGAAAAGCAAAGAGCTGAACTACTGGCATAGCCCAATTTCACAACTGTTTCTTGTTTTAGGTTGCACCTACACGCATCATATATAAGCAGCTCGAAACAGCTTAATCATGATAGCACGAGGATGCTAATCTTTCCATCACACCTCTAATCCATAAAGAATACCTGTTCTAACATCCATTAGAAACTCCTACAATATCAAACATTCTAACTCTTACCAAGGCAGCGTTATCCTGTTGGAACAACTGCAAGGCGTCTAGCCTTGCTTTAACCAACAGCTTTTAAAAACATTTCCACCTGTCATGTATCATTCAGCTTCCCTTGGTTTTAGTGCATACCAAAGACTGCTAGTGAATCTGATATAAAATGGGGGTTTCGATTCTCAATACTTGAACAGTTCTTAACATAAGGAAATCCATATCTATTGGGCTAAATTTGTCCAGTTTGCCAATTAGGTCATCCCTTCCACAGCTAGAATAAGTAAGTGGGCTAGAGGGATTCTGTGAGGTCATTTAGATTACTTCCAAACTTATATGGATCGATTTCTCCATGGCATTCTAAGCTACATAGTTATAAAATGAGGTGTGAGTAGAGAGCTCAGTTGGCATTAAACTATAAAATTGGAAAACTATGAAATTCTCTGGTGCAGATCAAAACTATAGCTCTCACACCTCATGAACAGACGGTTTATATAAAAAGAGGAACAGAAGGTAGAATTCAATATATTTTACAGGATGCTGAAAAATTCTGGGCAGACCAGGGAACAGAAGAAAAATTGTAATCACTGCTATCTTTACTTGTGCTATTACATCACGAGCAGTTGAGTGTTTCGTTTTTCTTGTCCCTTTAAAAAAATTATAACTGCAGATGTAAATTGTCTAGGATAAAGACACATAAAATTTAGTATATGTTAGTGTTCTGAGGAGTTGGAGAAGCAGAGGAGCCATGGGAAATTAAGGACTTTTGATATATGCCCCTGTATCAGCAGCTATTTAACCGGGAAATGAAGGAGGGGACAGTCTTCAATTGTAAAAATCTCAGAAACCTTTCAAACAAACAATAAATAACAAAAGGAAATCCATCTTCCAGTAAGCAACAACCCAGACTCTGGGATCCCTCTGTCCTTGTCTTTTCTTAGAGCAGGAGAAGCTCTACAGAGGTCTCTGCAAATAGCCCTGACAGGGAGCTTTATACAGCCTTGTAAATAAATCAAGTAAGCTACCAGTGCCTGCAAAGAGCTTAGGTTCAACAGGCAAATTTCAACAAACGATACTCAAGCTGTCAATTACAATAAGGCTGTGGTCACACTTTGCTGACATTCTCTCACTCTGAAGGTGAACTGAAGCTGAATTAAACCTTAGATGTGACCACAGCCTTAGACACATTAAACAATTCAGTCCACTAGCACAGAGTTTCTCAACCTTCCTAATGCCGCGACCCCTTAATGCAGTTCCTCATGTTGTGGAAACCCCCAACCACAGGGGAGGGGCAGCTGGGAGGGGGGGAGGGAAGGAGGGGTGGCAGGAGACTTGTCGCAACCCCTCTGAAAGGGTAATTCAACCCCCAAAGGGGTCACAACCCACAGGTTGAGAACCACTGGACTAGCAACAGGACTATTGTTCCTGGTCTGTCATCAACACCAAACAGGACTTGGCATTTCCTTTTCTAAGCTGTGATCGGACCACAGTCCGCCCCTCTCCCTTCCCTGAGCATTCTGTGCACTGGAGAAGCCTTGGGAACATGACAGCCACATGCTATCTATCTGAGACACACATTCTCCTATGTCTGAACACAGCCTAAGTGTGTGCAGTTGTGCGTGTGACACGTGCCCGTGCGTGAGTGTGGGTGTACTGAGCAAAACCAACTGCTGCGTGTCTTGTTCTACTCATTCTCTTACTTCTTTTCATGGCGTATTTGTTAGAGATATCACACCTCAAGAAAATGAAGAAGAAGACCACTAATGTATCCATCAAGCCAGGTTGGTAATGAAGAAAATCTCCTAATATTCTGAACAACGGGGGGGGGGGGAGAGGGGGGAGCAAACCATGAACCCTGAATTAATCGTGGTAGCAGTATTTTACCTTCACTGTTGTTCATGGTCCACCACTGCTTCATACATCTCCATATTCTCAAGGCAGAATGAGCAACTCTTAGAAGAAGTTGTCATCTTCAGTTCACACAGCATATGGGGATGAGTTATAAGTAGCACTTCTTCCTGTCACTTCCACTCATCAGTGCCAGCTAAGCCAGAAAGCAGAAGATGAGAGCAAACAGCCCAGGGGATGAGTGTATCAATGCTTAAGAATGCTAAGGGGAGAACATACAAAATCATGTACCTTGATGAAGCATCACCAAATCTGAGGAGACGATGCCTGAGAAAGCCTATGGCTTCTGTGTAGGGATGTGCATGAATATTCATAACATCCATTATTTGTACAAATTATGTCCAAATTCAGACATTTGTACACAAATCAAATGTTACAACATTTGTACATTAACATTCATAGGAATATTAATGTTTTGGTCATCCGTACAAATATTTCAGACATCCATACGAACAGTTTGGACATTTGTTAAACAGGGGAAGTGGGAAAGTGGTTGCACCACACATCTGCAACAGATCCAGACTGCATCTGACATAGATCGAGAGGAGATTAAAAGTGGATTCAAGTCAAATCTGACACTTTCAGAGATTGGATTTGTTATGGAATATGTATCAGATACATATTCATTCGTATCAGATACATATTCATTCGTATCAGATATGTATCAGATATTTGAACAAATTTGTACGAATACATTCATATTGAATAGAATCCTATCACATTTGATGAGGATCTATTCGAACAAATACGGATTTTCCAACATTCGAGTTGTAAATCGAATGTCAAAAAAGCATTCATACACATGCTTACTTCTGTGTTTCTGATTGGAGTGCCAAGGTTTTTGAAAACTGGGCCTGGAGAGGAATTTCCTGTGGTTTTAGACATAGAAGCAGCAGGTGAGATAAGCCTCACCTGCTGCAGACGCCCTCCTCCACCATTTGCCCAGATTGCAGTATTGTGATGTTACTTTTTTTTTCCTAGCATGGTGGTGTTAAGGTTATGTTGTGTGTATCTGCATGCAACATTTACTAAGGTCCTTATTTCATCCTGGCTGGTGCCATGTGTTTCTGAACACTTGCATATGGAGAAAGAAACTATGGGGGTGGGAAAGGATTCTTGGATCCTGCCAAGAAGGCCTGTGCCTAATTTGTGGGCATATTACAATGGAAACAGACCATAAAATGTATTCAAATTTGTAGTGTGTGCTTAGGGTCAAACAGACAATTTAATTAAGACATAATCACAAGCAAAAAAAAAAAAAATCCACCGTACATACCCACAAATCTGCCAGGTAGACAAACAATGGCCCTGACTTTCATTAAGAAAAGAAACGGAACCAGAAAAATAAGTTCTCTAAACATTACTTAACTCTGTCAAGTGTGTCAGTGAGCTGCAGCTGATGACAGACCATCTGGCTAGAGATTCCCCAAAAGATGTTCCAATTTACATAATGGCTAATGGAATTAGATCTCTTGCCCCCATTCCAGCTGAGCCAATTTAGTGGGTACAAATGGAGTGTCAATGGGTGGGAGTTGGGTAAAAAAAAGTGTATTTTTGCTGAAATTTTGATCCGGCCCAAACCCAGTTTTAGATATTGTTTCCGACCCACCCACCCCTTTTCCAAAAGCTCATTAAATGATGACCCCATTTCTATTCTCTTTGCTCAGAAACCATGGCTGCTTCTTTTGATTTCTCCAAGGAAGAGTTACAAGAAAGGGCACCTTGCCAAAATGTTACTTCTAGTTGGCTCTGATCAAGTGATGCACTAATCTCTAAAAAGAGATGGAATTCATTTAAAAGGTATTCTTGGTTATTATAAAGAGGTGGGCCTGGTGACACAACTGCAGTTATCACTTGCTACATTCCAATCAACATGTCAACATCTGGCCGCATCTATCCAGAAGGATAGATCCCTGCCCCAAATAGTTTGGTAGTGTTCCCAAAGGCAAAAACAAAAAAAGTGGGCTGGGCTCCAAAAGAGGACTGAGAACAGTTTTTATGAGGACTTTTTTTCTGTGGGTTTTTGCAGGATAGTCCTCATAAAGTCTGGGAATAAAAAATTAAATGGGATCCAAATCAAATCAAATTTGGGATCGGAGCTCTTCAGATGGACTGTGTGTCCTCCTGGGTGGATGGACAATTTATAGCCATTTGGGGATGAATCGGGATTTTATTTATTTATTTATTTATTTATTTATTTATTTATTTATTTATTTATTTATTATTGCTACTATATATGTATGTTTGATAGACTTGTGTATTAAATGGGTGGTATAAGGAGACATTCACTGTCACTAGTTGCATTTTGGTTTTTCATATAGGATTTTGATTAGACTTTTACTGACCATCTATTCCATTAGCATTCATCATTGGCAGCCAGAAGTGAACAAACTCCACACGTATGGGGAAAGGGTTTAGGGGAAAGTCCAAGGTTTGTTCCTGTCAGAGCTCAGCAATACAAGGGTCACCCAGCTTGCTTCATGGCAGAGGGTGGAATCCAACCCAGTATTCCCAAATAAGAGTCCAGCTCTAGACCAAACTGGCTCACTGACCCTAATCGGGTCTTGCCGCCAAAGAATCCGTTCTTCATGAAGACCTCAAAAATTAGGTCTTCAATCCATCCCTTCGCCTTGATCCGGTTGGAAGCAGGACGCTTCCACGCATGGACAGCCAAAGGGACACCTCCTTTGCCCTTTCCTCTGAGCTGTGCGCCGCCAGAAACGCGCAGCGACTGGCAGCTGCATGTTCCAGTCCCACAGTTCAGGGGGCGGCGGCAGCAGCACGGGAGGCCAGATGCCCTTCGAATTGGTGCTGTGGCTTCCGCGCAGCACCCAGGTGGTCCGGCCACCCAATCCGGCCTCCCCATCCCTAATTGGGACGGATCCCTGGGAGGTAGGATCGGCGAGAAACGGCTCTTCTTTGAGCCGTTTCTTGGCAGCAAATGTGGAAGCACCCTAAGTTTTAAGCCAAAGCAAAGAAATGAGACCCTTCAAAGCCCCATGAAAACATTCACAAGAAATACCTGAGAGCCATGCCTCCTCAGACATGATATTCTGTTTATGAATTCTTAGGTCTCACCTAGGCCAAATCTCTATAGACCCCCCTCCCCCATTTAATCATTCATTTAACAAGAAACTTCACATTGCAAATATTACACAACAAAGAACAGAAATTATTTAACATTAAATCTTCAAAGCTGAACGTAAAAGTCTTAACATCACATGTGTGGTAGAGAGATTTAAAGAAATAAGTTTAAATTTAGCAATTAGTTATTGGCATTCAAATATCAAGCGTCAGTAATGGGATAAAAGAGTTTGGTATTATCGAAGCACTTGTAAAAGAAAGGTTCCCATATGGTGAAGTACTCCAACTCCAGTAGCTGGCCTTTCATTCTCTTATAAAAACAGGCAACATATTTGGATTTAGCTATTTGCAGTTTTGAATAGTAATTATCAACTGGTCTTTCCATTGCGCCATTTGGCTGTGGAAAGTAGCAATTCCAGTGGTATTGATCAGGCTCTACCTAGGACATTTTCTGGAAATATAGGGTGTTTTTCTACTGCAGCCCTTAGATCTGGATCTAAGAAGTTCCGGATCTAAGGAATGGGTATATTTCTTAATACTGATCTAGCAGATCCGGATTAAGGGAAGCACCCAATGTGTTTCCACAGGAGGTGTAGCACCCATTAGGAATGGGTGCTAACACCCCTGCTGTGGAAACAGCTTTGCACCCATCCAGGGAATCCGGATCGACCGACAAGGGGTCAGTCCATTACTCAGGTGTTTTGGGGGGCGGGGGGGGGGCAGTCTTTGAAGCAACTTCAAAGTGATTTCGAAGTGACTTTGGAGTCAGCTTCGAAGTGACTTCGAAGCTGACTTCGAAGTGACTTCGAAGCTGACTTCGAAGTGACTTCGAAGTGAATGTGAAGTCAACTTCAAAGCCAATGTTGGGGGGGGTCCCAAAGGTGCATCCCCTCCCCCTAGCCTCCTTTGGACCCCATTGCCTGTTTCCAGTGGAAACACGCTCCCTTTAATCCGGATTTTCTGGGAGAAGACCCCATTGTAGACCCCTTTAATGGGGTCTGCAGAAAATCCAGATTAAAGGCCAAAATGTACCCATTAGATCCGGATTTCCCCAATGGCAGTGGAAACAATCGGGTCCCAAATGGGTGCCGTAGTGGAAATGGGGTCATCCAGCTCACACCCAAATGGGTCCTAAATGGGTGCAAAAATGGGTACTTTTGACAGTGGAAAAACACCCATAAATAGCAGGCATAGTTTGGGAGTAAAAATATTATCTCTCTGTAGCTTGTCACACCCAGCCTGTGCTTGTCATGCAAGAGAAACAAAAGCTAAGAAGAAAAAGGGTCTATGTTAATTTGTCCGGCAGCATAGGGGAGGGGAGAGGTTCCCAAGCGCACTCCCTCTCAAGCACGCTCTCATTTTTGGAATCCAATGTCACTCTTTGGTCAAGTTCCCACTAGGCAATTTAATCTGGTTTTAAACCTTTTTTTTTTTTTTAATCGGCAGTGAGGTCTGGTTTTTTTGCATTCCCACTGTTACCTTATAATGCGGACTCAATCTCCAATTTTCAGTGCCCCGCAGGGGAGAAACCGTCTCCCCTCTCTCTTCCCCTCAACAGAACCCCTCCCCATGCAGTCAGCAACTGGACATCATCATACCCTGATTTCACTGGGGTGGGCAATTCAAACCCCACCCTCTATATAAACCTGCCCCCACATCAAATCATGGGTGTTTTTCCACTTAGCACTAAAGGGCCCATTAAGGGTCCTTAATGGGTACTCTAGTGGCAAGTGGGAAAACACCCCATGGTGTCCTTTAGCAGCAATTTGTGTTCACCACTTCTCCCCCCAAAGTAGCACAGCTTCTTTCTAATGTTAACAAGTCAGTAGAAGATTAAAGATCATTTCCCCTTCTTATAATGGTGTTTTGCACTAGATCAGTAGATCAGAGCAGTGCAAAATAGCAGGGAGTGAAGCAAAAGGGGTTGGTTGTAGAGATGATCAAGGGAGGGAGGGAGGGAAGGAAGGAGATGTCCTGCTATTCAGTTAGGGCTAATAGCAATTTCAATGGATCTTTTTTTTACTGGAGGAGGAGCAAAACCAGGCAAAAAGTGGTGGAAAATTGGCTTCAGCATTCTCTCTTCCCCCAGTCATTAAAGCTACTTGTTTGAAGAAAATGAAATAAGAAAGCATTCCTTCCAGGATGCTGACTTTAAAAAAAAAAAAAGGATATTTTTAAATGAATTATCTTGATTGATCTGTTTGTCAAGATAATTAGATAAATTATTCCTTCAATCTACTTTTACAAACTCATTCAAACAGGTACAGCAAATTATTCAAGCTAAGAAACTGAAGGACTCTGATGGAAATCAGTGAAATAAGTGCTCTGACGTCTCCCTCCAACATGCTGAATAACAGAACGAGTGAGGTTATGTTTCAGTTCCCTTTGCATTTACCTTTAAAGCCTCCCACTTCAGACCCTGTTTAAATATGAAGATAATGAAGAATTTCTAGATCGTAGGCTAAGTTCTTGACAAAGCTACTTGGATAAGGGAACAGACTTGTGAAAAGGCAAAAGTAAGGGGGTTATATTTAAATCACACTGTGGTGTCCGCAAGGCAGCTACAGCCTTGGAGTCAGGAGGCAGACTAAGCTTATTTTTAAAACACCCCTTTTTCGTGCCAAATTGGTGTCTGTTTAGGACCTGGCAGAATCCAGGAAGACCTAGGTGTGTGTGGCCACAACCCAGAAGGGGAGTCTACTGACTCTTCCCAGCCAATAGGAGCACACCGGCGGGGAAAAGCTCCTACAAAAACAAGCTCCTGAGGTAATTCTGGGAGATAGTGGTTAGAGCAGTGAGCGAGTAAGAGAGTTTGGGGAGCTACTGCTTACCATCCCCAGGCCCTTTTTAGTCAGTGAACTGAGAAAAGGACTGTTGGCAGCCTCTCAGGAGAGGGAGGGCTGGACACACAGAGAGAGTCAGGAGACTTGTATCCTGGCTGGGATATAAAGCATTAGGGCTACAGGCAAGTGTGTCTGTCAGCTCAGGGCTGAGAAAGCTGTCTGTTCTCTAGCCTAGGAGGAGCAGGCCTCAGGGCTGGGGGCTGGGACTGTCCGGAATGTTTAAAGTCAGGCAGGGTTGAAAGCCTGGGGACTTTTAGAAGTATTCATTAACACTGAAGTGGGAAATAAGTGCCTCTACAGCCAAGTTTGGTGGTAGAAGGAAAGTTTTTATATGTTACATTCAAGTTAACTGGACTGAAACTAATTTAAATCAACTTTAGTAATAATCCTTGTTCTGATGTGTTCTGATTACTCTTGTAGATAATAAAAATACTTGTTTGGTTCATTGTTAAAGCTGAGCAAGGTGATTTATCCGGATAGCAGTCCAGGTAAGGATTGGGTGAATTGGCTAAAGAGCCTTAGGGTGCTTCCACATTGGCTGCTGAAAAATGGATCTAAAAAGATCCGTTTTTCGGCGATCCGATCACCCGAGGATCCGTCACAAATAGTGACGGATCCGAAGGGCCCTCACACATCCGCACAAACAGGGAGACTGGATTCTGGAGAATGGATGGAGTGGGTGCTGTGCAGACGCATCAGCACCCATTCCAAAAATCATCCGGCTCACACAATGCCGACGCCGCCCCCAGAGCCACGGGACTGAAGTGGTGAGCTGCCAGGCACTGCATGTTTCCGGCGGTGCCTGGCGTGCAAGGGAGGGGCTTCAGAAGCAGGCAGTCCTGCTTCCACCCTTCCCAACATGGCAGCCGGAGGGATATCGGTCCCTTTCCCTGGCCATGTGTGGAAGCATCCTGTTTCTGCACACATCCAGGCAAAGAGACAGAAGTAAGACCTGATTTACATCACTTCGAAGGAGTCACTTCAAAGTTCACTCTGAAGATCATCACAGACTTCAAAGACACTCCGGAGCTATTTTGCACAGACTTCAAAATGACTTCGAAATGACTTTGAAGCTTAGATTTTGGGACTCCCCCCCATGGGTGCCCCCTCCCCCTAGCCTCCTCTAGACCCCATTGCCACACAAGCATGGAAACAGGCTCTCTTTAATCTGGAGTTTCTGGCTGAAGACCCCATTGTAGACCCCATTAATGGGGTCTACAGAAAATCCGGATTAAAGCCCAAAGAGTACCGATATGATCCAGATTTCCCGAGGCGCGGTGGAAACAAATGTGCCTCTAATGGGTAGCGTGATGAAAATGGGGTCATACGGCTCTCACCCAAATGGGTCCTTAATGGGTGCTAAAATGGGTACTAAGTGACTGTGGAAAAACACCCCAGGAGTGTGAGGGAAGTGACATCCTTCTTGACATCGACAGTTCCTGTGCCTCTTCATCCAGCCACTTTTTCAAATGTAGCATTCTCTCCTAATTACGCACCCTTCCTAAGCCAGGCCAAGGAAAGGGAGCATCAATCCTGTGGTCAATATGGCTTCTTCCATATCTATCTGCTCATACCTTAAGATCTGGAGGGGAGACCCTCCTGGTTGTCCTACCACCCTCAGTAGCAAAAGGGGTGGGCACCCAGGAGAGGGCCTTTTCGGTAATGGCTCCTAAGCTATGGAATAGTCTCCCCCTTGAGGTGTGTCAGGCACCTTCACTGGATACAATCAGGAAGGCATGGACACACCTTTTTGCCCTGGCCTTTGGTTAAATGGGAATATACTTTCTCTTCCCACCTTTCAGACACTGGGCTGATTTGGACTTCTGCCCATAGTTTACAATTAGTCAGCATCTGGGCTGGTGCATCTGCACTTACAGGAGGCGCTTACAGCCTACAAGCACCCCCTGCCTGCCCAAGTGTTTCCTAATTGTAAATTAGCTGTGGTGCATGACATCGTGCACCACAAGTTACCTAACCTTTACCCCACATGACCACGAATCTACCTGGAAGCGTCCAACCGCCAAGCATCTGCATGTCTTCCAGCTGGGGAAGTCATCAGAGCTGCCATGCAAGCACACTGTCAGTTCACATGACACACACACACACCCCGATGTGACTGCAACTGCACAGAGCGTTGGCGTCACTGTAGCGATGATGCTGGCACACACATAGTTGTGCAAGGTGCCACGCTCAAGAAGGCACCGCCCAGGAGTGGATCAGCCACACGATCAATCTCAGATAAGTGACTGATCACCTGGGAGGTAGGCTGTCATTGACTAGAGCTTGCAAGTGTGAGCTCTAGTCACATATACTGCCACTGTTTTAATATATGTTTGATTTTAAATGCTGTTACCTGCCTTGAGACCTTTGGGTATAGGACGAGACAGAAATACAAATAATAAAATACTGTAAATATTGTCACGATGCTCAGCAAAGGGAAAGGCTAGGATACAGTTTGCAGGCATCTGAATGGACTAAGCAGGCATCTAAAGTGACTAAAATAAATTCTGAAGAACATCCAGTGGTTTGTTCTTCTGCTGCTGCTATGCAATTTCACCCCTCTCAAGTAGTTACACTGGAAATAAAAGAAAAATGCTGCAGAACTTGCCCAACAAATAAGGAAAAAATCAAGAATAGAAAATCAAATCCTGAAAGCTCATTCAAGAATGTTTGCTTGCTCTAAATACTCCATCACAAAAAGGTGAACTTATTAAGGTCTTAAAAGCTGAAGTGGATAAGTGCTACCAAACATTATTCATGGTTTGATGGTCAATTAGGAAGAAAGCAATTTGGTGTGAGGGACAGAAATAGAGAACAAGGAGATAACATATTTTAATTGTGGGAATATTCACCTTTGTTCTGATGTTTTTTAATGCTGCTGTTTCCTGTAGATGCTGCTTCAGTACTATTTTGCCCGCATTTCTCCCTTCCCCAGCTTCCTGTAGCACTCATAAACAGGACCCAAGTCAGTTCAGAATCATAATGATGTCACAGTGCTACCTTGACAGATTTAGCAGCAGGCAGATGTCAATGGTAGGAAATAAATACAATTCTGAGAGAATGCAAAAGAGAATAATTTCAAAGCCTTTGCTGCTTGTCCCAGCCCATCACTAAAAATAGGGGCTGCTTGCCAGCATAATGCCTGAAAATGTTGCCCAGAAACAAGAAATATCTTCAGCACAGTCCCAGTAGCACATGTTAGAATGATGACAATCAACAAAAGATCAATGACCTTGTGTGTATTTTACAATTCTATAAAAAGGTGAGGACTGAGACCAAGCTGGATCTGAGAGTGAGAATTCCAAGACTGGATTTCTTGCAGAAAAATTAGGCCATCAAGAAGTTGGAGAATTCCCGCTGGGAGCACAGCCTCAGATGGCATGTGGGTTGGTATTTATGCTCATATATACGCATAGACTCCTGCATTTTTAACTTCAGTCGTTTCCTCTGAAGGACTGTTTGCACTAAGTCCTTCAGGTCACATCCCCATGCACTATAAAGTCCAAATCAAATCTGAATTTGGCAAGGAGTATCCCCATGCAAAGCCCCCTAACCAGGCTACAGGCAGACCAAATCGCCCAAATTTGTGTTAAATTTAGTCCTCTAGAAAACTGTTCTCGGCATGGTTTGGGAGCCAAGTCCACATCATTTTGGGAGCTGAGTCTGCGCATGGGGATGTTCCTTGGGCTATTTGGGGAGGGGATAGATTCTGGTGTCATTGGGAGGTGGGGTTTCACGTCCTGTGTTCACTGCTCCTGTCCTGTACATTGAGGATCGCAACTGCTGGCCATTTTAAAAAAAGTGATCAAACAGAAATGAGCCTCTTCTCTCCATGATCCGATCCCTGGGCAAACATAAAAGAACTGATCGCCCCAGTTTGACAGGTAAAGATGCAGTGATGTGGGGGGTCATCTGGCCCTTGTTGTCCCACGAGCCTCTTCCTGAAACCCTTATTCCACCCCAGCTCCCCGATCACCAGCAAGTGGCTTCAGTTAGCTTTTTAGCTGGCAAACTTCAAAAGCTGCCAGGGGAGCAGGGATGGAATAAGGGTTGTGCTCCACTGCCATAGTCTCACAGTGTCTGGGAGTTTCCTGCAACTGTCCCGATGGTGAGTGCCTGGTTGCAGGATTAGCACCCTCTTCTTAGTGTGAATGCTGCAAGTGGGAGGATCTTGCTGCAGCCATTGCTGTGGTGATCCAGCAATGTCAGGGATGACCATCCACACTTCAAGTACTGGTGGTCCAGTTGGGGAGTGCTTCAGCAATTGAAGTGCAGATGGCTCCCTCTGCACTGGATTTTAACCATTCCACTGAAGTAACTGCAAACAGGCCCTGAATAGGAAAGTCCAATTGAAAGGGGAGAACCAAAGAACAAAAACATACTGAGGATTAAGAATACAGCTAACAATTCAGATGAGATGTGACGGGCCATACTGATAGATGAAGGTAAGCTAGTCATGTCGAATTTTGGCACCCCAGTATTAACAAGAAAGAATAGAGAAGAAAGCAGAAATTCTATTGCTCTAAGATCTTTCTTGAATTACAATCAGATAAAATAATGGCGCAAAGAGCTCCGTTCAATGCATGTTTTCTAGGTGTAGCTATCTTATAATCAGCTATAAAACTTGTCCAATAATATAATCATCATATCACAGTCATGGAGGAAGTATGGGAAAGAAACAGAATAGCTTTGGCAAAAGGGATCTCTGGCAAACCATAAGGCTGTCTCAAGAAGATAGCCATCTTTTGGTCTGGACAGCTTATGATTTCCCTTTCTTAGTTGATCCCAGATCTTCTTACATTATGCCTGTAACTATGACAAGAGGTTTCAAGGCTTTGGAACTCATTCCAGGTCTCTCCACAGCTTGAACCACTGTTGTACCGAACTGACAGGCAAATTTCCTATCAGAACCTTGAACGCCGCTGGCCACCATAATTAATCCTCTTTGTGTTTCTTTGCATGGGCTTCTTCATGTCAAAGGCTAACAGTAATCAAGAGCACTAGCCCAAATGAGGTTTTGTCTCCACACTCAAGGGCATACCTACTTCAGTTCTCCTTTCAGAGGTTTCATTTTGTGATGGATGTGGTGATCCTGAAAGTTGAGCGCTTAGGAGAAAAAAAATACAGCTCAAATTCTCACGCTACTAGTAAGACTGAAAACATGACATCAACTTATTCCTGGCACTTTAAAATGTTAAGTGTACTTTACTTCCTTTGGACATGAGATGGCGGGGCAAGAAACAATAGGAAAAATACAGACTAGCTTTTACAACAGAAAAAAAATGAGTGGATTTTCCACCATGTCACAGTCCTTGACATTTGAACAGTGAACCAGTAGATCACCAGAAATGCACATTCTGGCATGGATACAGCTAGGGCAAGATGGGCCTCTGGCAAGAAAAACTAGATGGGTCATTTGCACCTTCCAATTTGAGGTACTTTCTGCACTCACCTGTCCTAAATCTGGATCAGAATAACCCTGGCAGCAAGACAGATTTAGTAAAGCAGATGAACACTAGTTTGATCCCCAGCCTCTTCCCAAAAGTAGACAACAGCAAAGCACTTCTGGAGTTGGCCACAACTCAGTGGTATACAGCCACAGCAACAAGTACTTCTGTGATCAAAGGCAAACTCTTGCAATTATCTTGTTTTAAAAAGTTTATAGGCACAAAACTGAGAAGAAGCTGAACTTGCTTCCATGAAAAGAATTAGAATGAATCATTTATATCTTATCAGCTTATTGCACTTCCAAGCAGCTTGTTAATTATTACTCTGACCGTTTTCTTTTTTAACCAAAACCTACTAGAGATGTGTACGAATGTTTTTTGACATTCTATTTGAATCAAATCAAATACCCAAAAATCCAATTCGATTTGAATCTTTTAAATTCGAATTTAACAAGATTCAATTCGAATTTACTAAATTCAAACCTATCCATTCAAATTTTTTATTCGAACCTGCACATGTGAATGTCGACAACATTCATGTGTGCCAGTACGCATCTTCCCCACATCCATACATATCTGCACACGTTCTTATGCGGATCTTCAAGTACGCATCATGTATGAACCTGTACACATACGAATATTCAGATAATTTGAATGAATAGATCCAAAATTCAAAATTCATTTTGAATGTTTACATTTGAATTTTGGGGCATTCAGTTTGAGTTCAAATGTTGAAATTTGGTACATTTGATCAGATTTTGAATGCCTATGAATATTCGTGCACACCCCTAAAAACTACCAAGATTATGCAAAATGCAACTTTACCCCCCAAATGAGTGTTAATCCCACATATGGCTTCTACTGAATATTCACTGTACCACCCTTTCAGTGCAACTCTGTTTCCTTGTGGGCGCATGAGAAAGTCGACACTATTGTTAGCCACCTCGAGCTGTTACAAAGTAGGTAGAATACAGGTACACAAATAAACAAATGATATACTGCACCAGGGACACAGTCCAGCATCTACCCAAACGGATGAGACATCTACACAAAAATCCTGTCCGTCTGGAAGTGACCTGTGTCAAAGCTCATCAGAAGTGTAACTGAAATCTGAGTCACCAGTTCCTCCCTGCAGTTGCTTAAAATAAAGCATTTTTGTCAGGTGACGAAACATGTGGAACGGCAGGAAAAAGGTGTGAGAGCAACTTTCCCCTAAAACATGCCTGGTTGTTTATTCTGAGGTTGGGTACTTTGAAATGGTTGGCTTCCTAGATTGTTCAGAATAATGACCACTTTCCCACCTTGGTGTTTTGTCTTCAGTGAAAATGAGCCAAGTAACTAAACCAGCTAAGCATGATAGGCATTATTAAGCATGAGCTTGGTGCTTCTTCTCTGCAGCATATTACCCTGTTTTGTTTGCCATGTGTCCAGGAGCACCAAATATTTTAGGGCAAAACACAAAAGGATTGAAATTGGGGTGATGCCACTGGTGAGTGTTTTAGATTTTTGTTTGCCTGTTTGTTTGCCTGTTTTGCTTTTGTTCAGTTTCAAAAAAACATATATAAAATGCACCTTCATATCGTCATCAACCAGCAGACTTTCTGCCCTCTCTACCTTTTCTGTCCCCCCACCTTAACTGGGGTGGGTGTGATGGAGTATTTCGGAGCAAGATAACATTATTGCATGGATCTGCACTAAGAAAGGTCACATTTCCATTTAGGCTAAGTTCCCACTCAGCAATTTAAGCTGGTTTTAAACTAGGATTTTTATTTAAAAAATCAGCAGTGAGGTCTGGTTTTTTGCTTTCCCACTGCTAGCTTATAATGCGGACTCACTATCCATTCTTTAATGTCCGGCAGGGAACTCCCTCCCTTCTCTCCTACACTCAGCAGAATCCTGTCCCCATGCAATCAGCGATTGGACACCATCATACCCTGACTTCCTTGGGGCAGGAAATTGAAACCCCACCCTCTATATAAACTAGCGATGTGCACAAACATTCAAAAATTCAAAAATCTGATTTGAATCCAATGAATATCAACATTCAAATTCGAAATGGACTTAATAACATTCAAATTTGGACATTCGAATGGATTTTGGATTTTCTGAAACATTCATTCAAATATTCGAATGTACAGATTCATATGTATCACATATATATCTGTGTGAATATTATGCATATTTGCACTTGTAATGCAGGATAAAACGGGATGCATACAGAATGTACACAGATGCACATAATGGATACAAATGTTGTCAATATTCATATCTTTAAATACAAATCGAACATCCGAACATAAAGATTCAAACGTTTTGGATTCAAATCGGATTTTCAGATATTCAGATTTTAAACATTCGAATCAAATTTTTGGATGTTTGATTTGATTCAGATTCGAATGTGAAAAAAAAATTTGTGCTCACCCCTAATATAAACCTTCCCCCACCCACAGGGCGGCTGGCTGGATCTATTTTCTTTAGCAGCTTCTTTGTGCTTTCTTTCTTAGGGACCCGCAAGAGTACACCCAGGCCTCTAATTTTTCACATCAGTTCTCCAGTTAAAGTTAGATGCCTTTTTAGAGAGGCCTGCAGAGTGGAAGTAGCCATGGTACAATAAGACAAAAATTGAGGCAATGCTTCTCATCCTCCCCTGGAATATCTGTGTCCAAATCTGTAATCCACAATATGGGCACACATTTTTTGTCTTTTGTTTTTTTAAAATTATTTTAACATACAAAAACATACTATACTGAAAACATGCAAACAAATAATTTAAAAAAACATGGGCACACCTAAAATACACGTCAGAAAAAACAATATGCTGAGAATGCTAAAAAAAAAAAGCATTCTGCAAAAATCATAACAAACTTGTCTTCTAGTGTGATTCCACTGGAGATGGGTATGATTTAAGGCACAGTAAAATTTGTTTGCAGCTGCCCTCTAGAATCGGCGAGAAACCTGTTCTAAGCTCCTCCATGGGAGGGGGCTGGTGTCCTTCCTTTCTCTTCTAGCTCTGCTTCAGTATCTCAAGCTATTTAGGAAAGAAGTCCGTCAATCTTTGAGCACTTTCCTCCGTTGTTCATTATCTTGTGTGCATCCTTTCATAGTTTCTAGAGCTCTGCATAAGCTCCATATTGCATTCTATTGGGACTAAGGGTGTGCAAGAATGCAATTTTCAACATTCGATTCATAATGAATCAAATATTCAAAAATTTCAATTTGTCCAAATAAGGAAAAATGAATGTCCGGACATTCGATTTGATACTAATAGATTTGTATGTATTCATTTGAATATTCAATATGTATCCAATGATACGCATCCCGTATGCATTCCATTTTCATCCCGTATGAATCACGTACCATATGGGTTCATGTGGGATGCGAACCTACCCGTACAGATACAAATTTCTGAATTATCTGTAAGAATATCTCGAAATGCTCATATTCATTCAAATTCAGAAATTTGAATGTCCAGACATTCAGTTCATATATGAATATCCAAATTCATCCAAATTCATGCAAATAACTAATATTTCAAATATCGGTTCACATTTCTAGTTGGGACCACTTTCAGATCCTTGGTGATCACCAAACAGTCAAGCAGAGGCTCCAGCTCTGGGTCAACTGTATGGAAAAGCACAGTTTACCACAACTCTACTCCTTCCTCAAAACTACTTTTATATTATTTTTTTAAACAAAAAGGGAAAGCTGGGACTAGCTCTCATTTCTCCCCCGTAATCTTTAAAATCATAATATTAAAATAACAGTGAGGACCAGGAGATGAAGGGAGCACTAGCTATACTTGTATCTCAGGCAAACAAATAATGTGGTTAAGATAACGTATTGTGATGTTAAAAGTAAAGATAATTTTCAAGGATGGCATGCAGTTTCATTCAGCTGTACGAATATCGTTCATAATGATCTGTGAAGAGTTTATAAGAATTAGACATTGAATTATTCCCATATAAGATGAGAGAAAGTTGATGAACTGAAGAAGAAGAAGAAGAAGAAGAAGAAGAAGAAGAAGAAGAAGAAGGAGTTGGGTTTTCTACCCCATTTTCTCACCCATTTAAGGGGACTGAAAGCAGATGACAAAGCTTTTCTACTCTTCTCCCCAGAACAGAACATCCTGTGATGTAGGTGGGGTTATGAGAGCTCAGAAGAGAGCTGTGACTAGCTCAAGGCCACCCAGCTGGCTTCATGGGGGAGAGTGTAATCGAACCCGGTATTCCCAGATAAGAGTCCAGCTCCCTAACCATTAGAGAGTGCGGATAAAATTTACTTTACTTTACTTTACTTTACTTTACTCTGAAATTTATACCCCGCCCACCCCACAAGTGGGCTCTGGGCGGCTTACAATATAAGCAATATAAATACCAAATAATACAATACAAAGCATAAATTGTACATCAAATACAAAACATCCATTCAGATTAGTCTTTAAAACCGTAATAACCCAAATCCCCCAACCCAAACCAATTCCCATCCACAGAGCAATATTATAAAAAAATATGACCGAGAAACAGAGATCTCATGGCCAGCCTAAGGCTGATCTTCTGCTAGCCAAAAACCTGGCGAAACAGCTCTGCCTTGCACGCCTTTCGAAACCTAGACAGTTCTTGGATGGCTCGGGTGCTCACAGATAAGGTGTTCCACCAGGTAGGGGCAACACACGAGAAGGCCCTGTTTCTAGTGGCTGACAGGCGTATCTCAGTGATTGTAGGAATCTGTAACTGACTTTGGTCTGCTGACGACCGCAATGTTCTCCTAGGTGTATAAAGGGCCAGACGGTCCCGCAGATATGAAGGCCCCAGCCCCCATAAGGCTTTAAATGTCACGACCAACACCTTAAACCGGATTCGGGACTCAATAGGCAGCCAATGTAATTCCCGTAAGACAGGCGTGATGTGGGCCCCACGAGGGGTGCCTGTTAATAAACGCGCTGCTGCATGTTGGACCAATTTCAACTTCCGGATCAGGCCCGAGGGAAGGCCGGCATAAAGGGAGTTACAATAATCTAGCCTAGGGATAACTGTCGCATGAATCACAGTGGCTAGATCAGCGTGGGAAAGGTAGGGGGCCAGCTGCCGGGCTTGCCTCAGATAGAAAAAGGCCATCTGGGCTGAGCGTACCACCTGGGTCTCCATAGAAAGATTAGAGTCCAGATGAACCCCTAGGCTCTTAACAGCAGGGAGTGTTGATAGGAGGCTTTCCTCAAAAAGAGGCAACTGTAAATTACTAGGTTCAGCTCCACGGCCCAGCCAAAGCACCTCTGTCTTTGATGGATTTAATTTCAACCTACTGCCTCTTAACCAGTTCGCAATGGCTTCTAGGCAGTGGGAGAGGGAGTCTGGGGCAGGGGCCGACCGACCCTCCATCAGTAAAAGAAGCTGCGTGTCATCAGCATACTGGTGGCAAACCAGACCATAATTCCGGATCAACTGAGCCAAGGGGCGCATGAAGATATTAAAGAGCATTGGGGAAAGTAGTGCACCCTGGGGAACTCCACATTGAAGGGGGGACCTCTGGGAGCTCTGATCCTCAAAAACTACTCGCTGCCCCCGGCCCTGGAGGAATGATGAAAACCAAGCAAGGGGTGTCCCCTGAATTCCAGCCTCTGTGAGGCGATGGACCAAGATGTCGTGATCTACAACATCGAAAGCAGCTGTTAAATCTAGCAATATCAGCAGCGCTGAGCCACCTCGGTCCATTTGCCTCCGGATATCATCCGTAAGAGCCAGAAGAACCGATTCAGTCCCATGACCCGGCCTAAACCCAGGTTGAAAAGGATCTAGGACCGCAGCTGCATCTAGAAATAGTTGTAATTGTTCCGCCACCACTTTCTCAATTATTTTGCCCAGGAATGGAAGGTTAGATACTGGGCGATAGTTGGACAGATCACCAGGATCCAGACCAGGTCTTTTTAGTAGGGGGCGGACTACAGCTTCCTTTAAAATATCTGGGAATACTCCTTGTTCCAAGGAGGAATTGATGATCTCGCGCAGGTGGCCACCCAATGTCTCACTACTGGCCTTAATCAGCCATGAAGGGCATGGGTCAAGTGGGCAGGTGGTAGATCTCACCTTTATAAGTGCCTTCTCTACTTCTGCCTGATCAAGTAGGTGGAAGCGGTCCCACACAGGACCTATCAGCGGTCTACGAGCCCCAAGCTCCGTTGCTGTATCGGCTGTAGGTGGAAGATCAAGGCGGAGCTTAGAGATTTTCTCCACGAAAAAAGTCGCAAAGGCCTCGCAGCCAATTCCTGACTTTGATGAGTTTTGATTACCCGGAAGGGTGGTTAATTGCCTAATTGTTTTAAATAACTGCGCCGGGCGTGACTTTGCGGAAGCGATCTCTGCAGAGAGATAATCTCTTTTTGCATTCTTAGTCGCCATCTCATAAGCTTTTTTTAGCCTACGATATGATATTCTTGATGTCATATCCTGATCTCGCCTCCAGATTCTCTCTAGGCGTCTCAAGCGCCGTTTAAAGGTTCGTAACTCCCTGGTAAACCAAGGAGAGAGCCTTTTGTGGGGCCTGAGGAGTCGTTTAGGGGCAATCTTATCAATGGCTGTAGAGAGTTTGGAATTCCAGCTCTCCACCAGCTCGTCAATAGAGCCATCAATAGGAACAGGATCCTGCAGGGCATTCTGAAAGTTAATCGGGTCCATGCAGCCCCGTGGACGGACCAATATTGGTCTAGAAGGTGACTTGGGGGGGGCAGCCAACTGAAAACGGGCTCTCAGAATAAGATGGTCAGACCATGGGACTGGTTCAAGATCGATTAAGGCCACATCAATGCCAGACCAGAAGACGAGATCTAAAGTATGGCCCGCAGAGTGTGTTGGACCGGTCCTAAGTAAAGAAAGGACTAATGCTGCCATTGTCGAAACCAACTCCGTAGCTCTAGAGGAGGCGGCATCGACCTGGATATTGAAGTCCCCCAGCACAATAAGGTTGGGAAACCTCAGTGCCCAGTCAGACACCAATTCCAGGAGCCGCGGAAGGCTGTCCGCCAGTGCATTTGGTTGCCGGTATACCAGCAGAACAGCCAATTGCTCCAAAGAACCTAGTACCAGGCCCACACATTCCATACCAGAAATCATTGGAACCGGTATAGTTCTAGGAGAGAGAGCTTCCCGAGCCAAGATTGCCACCCCACCCCCTCGGGCTCCATCTCTGGTCTTTTGGTGAACTGAAAAATCAGGAGGGGTCATTTGGGAGAGGGCTACAGTATCCCCTTCCTTAACCCAAGTTTCAGTCAGGCAGACTAAGTCTGCCCGACATTTACGAACCAAATCATGCAATATTGCAACCTTGTTGTTAATAGATCTAGCATTGCATAACAATAAGTCGGAAGGGGGATTGGGGATTCCGCTGCCGTTGTGCTGCTGTAAAATAAGGACAAATAAAGTTAAAACTAAATAATTTTTTACCAGAAATGAGCAACAGTGACTGCATTATCTGTGGCAATGAGCAGTTCCTCCATTGTACATGAGAAAGGACATTTTGGACAGGAATACAAATGTTGGGCTGTTTGTTCAGCAACATATTCACAAAAAAATTGAAGAGTCTTCTAAATAATTCCTGTTCTGAGTGATTTCACATATGTAATCGCTATGCAATAAAAAAGTGGAAACTTAGCACTTGTGCACATGGTTACTGGTTTAGATGTGAAAAATCTATCCCTCATACACACACTCATGCACACTGCTCCTCAGCTACAGTAAAAGCCATACCCACTAGTACATTTTCAGCTTGAAGTAAAAACCTCATACAAATCAGTGAGGCTATGTGTGTGTGAACCAAGGGCTGGCTAACTTCACAGACATACGTGAACTTCACAGACATACATTCTGCATCAAGGGTCCAGAAATGGCTTGTATTGTCTTCTGGGCAGCTGACCTGTGAAGCAAATCTGTGACTCTTTGCTTTCTAGGCAATTGATCTGCCATTTCAGTATAGCCACCTCTCTCCTCTTAAGCCCTGGTATTAAAACTCAAGTTATAAACATTACATTTTTGTCCTCAAAAATGTATAATTTACTTCATGATGTATAACTTTTAAAACAAGTCAGATCATCTGTCCCTATATATTATCCTAAGGAAAAGTTCCTAGTGCTAATGCTGCTTTAGCAGTCCTAATACAATCCTAACCTGAGCGAAGTTCAGGATATTTGAAACCAAGGCTTACTTACCATACCTCCAATTTTGAATGAAAAATATACCCAGGAGATCTGTTCCTTCAACAGTGGAGAAGAGAGACATCCAGTGGAGAGTTATCACAATGCATTTGGACTGAGAAAGTCATATTTGTTAGAAGTTGAGGCCACAAGTTTTTTTTTTCTCTTCAAATATTTATATTTATCAAAAGGAACAATCAGGTAGCATTACAATCAACATAATATATAACAATGTTGTCTAGCATTTATACACAGGCTGAGATGTATTGCTATCCCATCCTATTTATACTGAATAAGCTATAATTATTTTTACTTCCCAGAAAGTTGAAACCTAGTGAAGCCTAGAAAGTTTCTGTACTGGGTCTTATTCCAAATTATATCTCAGAATAGGAAGCTGCCATCAACGTCCCAGTGCAGACTATAGCAAGCCCTGCCTGGGGCCTGCCATAGTGTGTATTAGCCTGTGGCTGGCAAACTCTAGGCCAGAATATAATCCAGAATAAAGCCCAGTGCAGAAAGGGCCTATATATAATATTTGTCTATCAGTTCACTAATAAAGGCAATGCACTGCAGGCAGGTGAGTATTGGCCATCTAGGGATGGTAGATAGGTTAATAGTGGCATTCATCCGTCTGTAAAAGAAATCATTGAAATCTTACGACTCATTACAAAGCCTTGATAGGTTAAGCTTTTGTTGATTGCTAAGTCCCATATCCCATGTGATGAATGCCTCACCGCGAGCACCATGTAAGTGTTGCAGCTGCCAAAGAGGAAGCTGTGGGGAGGCTCCTGGAATCCGGACGGCGCATTGTGGTTTCGCAGCAGACAAGCTGTGCTTTTTCTCTAACAGCGGATTTTATTCCACTAATCTGGATACTGCCTAATTGTTTATTAGTTGTGAAGTAAGGCTGCATCCCCAAATGACTTATTTGCCTCTCTAGTTTCCCTTCACTGTCGCTCTATTCAAGCGGACTTTAAAAGTGCCGTGCAATTTCGGAATAAGTGTCCGCATGAGGCTCAGCAAAATGCACATTTAAAATGCACCTTCCGTCCCCACGGAAGCGTGCTTTGCTTGCCCGCATCTTTTTCTCCCCACCCCCTCTCTTGTTGATAGGGTGCCAGCAGGAACGGGGAGGGACTGCGCTCTGCGCGGCCACAACCAGGAAGAAACCCTCGACAAGTTCAAAGGAAAAATAACCATCGGTTCTCTGTCCGTCTCCCAGATCTCCACCCCCCGAAATGTCTTCCCATGCTGGCAAAGGCAGCGGCTGCAGCCATCAACCACACAATCATTCGCTTATTCACTCTCAACACTTTCCCTCTGATCACTGTCAAAATCCACCCTGTACAGCAGCCGTTACACTGTAGCAATCCACCCACTTCACACCTGATAACAATGTTGCAATTCTCCACAATTCTGGCTCTTTGAAAGTTCTGAGCTTTAGGAATGGAAAGGAAGGGAAGCTGCTGCACTTCTGGGAGATGTGTGAATGTTTTATGGCTGTGTGTGCAGGCAGCAATCCCTGCCCCTTTTGCCACAGAGCGTCCCCATGGTAAATGCTGCCAGGAAAACCTGTGACTTCCAAAAAGAGCGCTGGAACTCTTCTTTAAAGTGCACTTTTTTGTTGTGGATTTTCCTCCTTTTGTAGAGCTGGAAGCTCATTGAAAAGCTGGGCATGGGGGAGCTCAGAGGCAAAAGAAGATTTTTAGAGGGGTTTAAATTGCTTGGGGACAGAGCCTAAGTAAAGCTCTAGTGTTAATTGCAAGGTGATGGGAAGTATCTTGTTGATCCCCAGTTGTGCTTGTTGCCAAAATGCTTGTAGTTTGGGGAATTCTCACTAGACATGTAACTATGCTTGCATATCACAACAATCATTCCAGGACCTGAGCAATTTCTTCACAATCTCTTGTGCAATACCAGAGTTAAAATATTTTTAGTTGTAAATCTTTGGCTTATGCTGATCTCAAGTCCTCCCTTTTCCCCCTAAAATTCTGTTGGTTGATCTGTTATAAAACTCCCAGATTTGTTCATCAGTAGTGAGTAATTTTGAAATGTTATGAGCATGTCATACATTTATAGATACAAAATATGAGTGGATTCTTAATTTTTTTTCTATCCTTTTTACAGGGGCTGCAAAAAAAATGGATTAACACACTGGATGACTCATGTGTTTTACTTTCCATCCACCACCACCTTATGGTGGCATGAGAAGAAAGGAAGAGACTGTGAATCTTAAATGCTTCAAAGTATCCATTTCTTTAGTTTTGTAATTGTGTATTTTGGATATTCTTGGCACTTTCCCTCAAAAATCAAAATGGTTGAGTTTGCTCTCCTATTATTTTAATACCATTTCACTGTGGAAAAAAAAAGAGTTTGAAAAAATATAGAAATTTGGGAATTGTTATCATTTTGATCTTTGCAATTCTGGCTAAGATTGACAATTTTTTAGAATTTTCTCTTTTGTTCTTTTCCAAAATGGATCATAATTAAGATATAAAACTTTTTCCAGTTCATGGAGATATGTGACAAAATGTAAACATTAGCTTCTAATGGTGGAAACATTACACTACCGGTGTACAGTAGGTTGAAACTTCAATACCATGTGCAGCTTGTACAAAGTTTATGCCAAAAAACACAGGTCACAAAGAAGGCTAGTGTGGGTGAGCATTTCATGCCATACACTTTCTTACCTAGGTATAAAAGGAATATCACAGCAATCCTTTTCTCATCATGCAAAACAAAATATCACTGAAAATCAAATTCAGCTAAAATCAATCAAGAAATTGACCTTTGTGCTTTTAATTTTTCCCATATAACTGATGGGATGTTGGTGCCCATTGTGGCTCAAGGGTTAGACGGCAAGGAAGCTAAAAGGAAGTGGCAGCAGCAGTCTACCACACCTCAGAATGCATATTGTGGAACTGGAAATGGTGCGGAAAAGGGCAACTGGTATGGTATGATCAAGGGACTGAAACACCTTTCTTCCTTATGAAAACTGGCTGCAACTTCTGGGCCTGTTCTGTGGTGTTAGGTGACTGCCTGATTGAAGTATATAAGCTAAACAACACTAGAACCAGGGGACACTCTAGGAAGCTGATGGGCAGGAGAGTTAGGACCAATACGGGAAAGAAGTAGTGATAGCAACCAGCCTGAAGAAAATGTTAGACACATTCATAGAAGATACATAGATCAATGGCTACTAGAATGGACGCCTAGGTGCCATCTCTTGGATGGAGAGACAGGCAGGATGCCACTAAAGACCATTTGCAGAGATTCAAGAGCAGGTAAAGTGTTTTGCCTTTGTCCTGCTGGAGAAGCCCAGAAGCAATTAGTGGGCCAGTCTGTGAGACAGGATGCTAGACTAGAGGGGTTTTCCACCAGCACTAAGTACTCATTAAGTACCCATTAAGAACCCATTAGGCTCAGAGCAGGAAGACCCCGTTTCCACTGCAGACCCCATTAGAGCCACATTTGTTTCCACCTGTTCTAGGGACATCCAGATTAAATGGGTCCTTAAGGACCTATCATCCCGATTTCCTGTAGACCCCATCAAAGGGGTCTACAATGGTGTCTTCAAGCACCAAATCCAGATTATACAGGGCACGTTTCCACCACGATAAAGCAATTGGGTGTGGGGGGGGCATCCAGGGGGGGTTGTCCCAAACCCCGAAGCTCCAAAGCCCATGCATAATCTCTGAAGACAGCTCTGAAGGAAACTCTGGAGAATAGTAGAGGCTTCAAAGATTACCTGTCAGAGCAATGCCATCTCCACGGAGCTTTGTCCGTCCAGCTATTTGCTGTGATCTTCAAAGAAGCTCCGGAGCATCTACAGAGTTTGCACGCACGCACACGCACGCACACGCACACACACACCGTGGCACCTCTTATGAAGAGCTAACAGTAGGTAAGACATTGTAAAATTGCACTTCTTTGCAGACTCTCATGAAACTGACCCCACTGAACATAGCTCTGAACTGAATCCTGCATGGAGGAGAAAGGAAAAGTGGCTTCAGACTCTGGCCTACTGAGTAAAGTTGGGCACTACACACTTTGATCTTCCAGGTCAGACACCCTGTCTGTAGCAAAAGTCATCCCAGTGTTACAAGCTTCACCTGGAGAAATGGCCTCACATTTAAAGTTTTCTTTGGTCATCGAAAGGCAAATATTCAGTTATTTCTTATTACTTTTTTTGCATTTTCTCCAAGGAGATCGATGCAACATGCGTAGCTCTCTTTCTACCCACATTTCATCATGAGATGATTTAGGTTTTAGAAGGAATTATTTGCCCAAGATCATCCTTCAAGTGTTGCAGCTGAATGGAGATTTGAATTCTGATCTCCCAGATCTAATGCTTTAGCCATTGAATAGATGTTCTAATTCTGAGTAGATCCATCCAGAATTTTGCTGTAGGTCAGGCAGGCAGCTAATGGACGCAGCTATTTCACAAACCTTGATTTGATTTAAATGTAGGCTCTTTATTCCAGGATTTTAACCTGTCACCTAAGAGATTTGGACAACAATATTCACCAAACTCATAAAAGAGCTATAGAAGCCTGGTGCCTGAGCCAATGTGTGATTTCACAGCCATGTTTTTGCACAATACTTACTTTGTATTCACAAAACCTGCAAGACACAACTAGCAAAAGCTGCTTAGGAGATCTTACTCTTGGTGTTTAACCACAAGATTATTTCAGCTTGTTCAAATGACTGTAGGAAACATCTATACGGGACCATTACTCATCCAATGAATATTGTTTTTGTAATCCTGACGTTTTTATTTGTCACTTGTAGGCAATAAAATGCAAGTTCCTGCCAGTTATTTGACATTACACTGCCTTTGGACAATTGCCTTTCCCACATATTAATAGTAACTCATTATGGACACAGTGCTGGTATTTGGTTAGAACAGGCCAGCATGCTTTTTTAAAAAAAGAAAAATAACTATTTCATATTTTGAAAAACAGATGTTTTTGATTTTCATTTTAAAAAAACAACAAAGTTCTATTGTTCTGGGAGTTGATCAGAAACATGAAAGGTTCAAGAAAATAACACTAAAAGTGATGGGGGGCACTTTATAATTACACAGATTCATTTATTTGCTCGCTTTCTCTTCAAACACACGCCTATTAATAGCTCACTCAGCTTTAGGACAAAGGTCTTTGAGAAGCTCTCTGCAACGTGTTATCATTTGAAGTTATTTCTGCATGGTCAGAGAAAAAAATTAACATTGCACAGGGAAGATTCAGATAAAGGAAAAGCAAAAGGTAGCTTTTTAAATCCCTCTCCTAAATAGGTTTATGCAGAGGCAAATCTGTCTCCTTTGAAAGAGAGCTATGGAGGGTGTCAGCATGCCTGTGATATTTAGATGGGGACTTGCACATATGTAAACAGATTTGAGGTGTATTCAGAAACTCTTACTCTAAAGCAAGAGTGCAATCCTATGCACATTTAGCTGATGCACTGGAAACAGAGGGAAATAACTTCAGAACAACATCTACATTGTCCAGGTTAACCTTGCAGCCTGGCCTTATAGGAATCTTTAATCTCAACATGACCCATCATTTGAAGCAACTCTGATAATGCACCAGCATCAATGAGTAGCCGAAAGAGCACAAATGAATTCGTTCCTGGATAATTAGCTTTTGACCTAGATGACTTCACTGTTACTGTAAGAGAAGGATTGCAAGATTTTTGTTTTCCTTGTTGCTGTTCTTTTAACACGGGCTTCCTCTCACAGGTGAAAGTCTTTATGGCACAGAGGAGGAAAAAATGACAGACATTTTGGGTGTTTTTCCACTGTCACTAAAAGTACCCATTAAGTATCCATAAATGAGTACGAAATGGCATTTTTGTACCCATTAATGGGTACTTAATGGATACTTCTAGTGACAGTGGAAAAACACCCTTTATGTGCATCCTCCCTAGCAGGTCAGAGTGTCAAAAATCAAGAGATGGGTCTGCCTTACTAATAAATCTTGATTTGAAGTGCTTTTCTGACAAACAGATCTCACTGAATTCAGTTCGTCCCATTTACAACGGAGTTTGCTGAGGATTCACTCCAGCTCAGCACTATCCTTCTTGATTATCAAGAACAGTGGCTAGAACACCTGCTTTTAATTCAGTGAAAAGATAGGACAGCATGGCTCACATGCCTTTTTGGTTTTTTTATAAAGGGGACTCATGGCTCTTGCTGTTTCAACCTTCCTTTCCCATAGGTTATCTGCTGTTAAAGGAAAGTTATGTTGCAAAGAATAACTTCTGTTTGGAATATGGCCTCTAAACATATGAAGGTTGCAGAAATTTGGACCTGCAGGTATAGAAGTTGCATCCAAAGCTCCTTTATTTTATTCAGTTCTTGAACGGCATGCAACAGCATACGATTAATTTTCTCTTTCTCTTACTTGTAGGCTCCTTCTGGTAGTTCTTTTCTTCCAGTCTGATGTGGGGAGAACAGTAGAAGCTCAAGCTTCCCAAGGTTGGAGGAGGAATTATTTTCGTAACCCTTGGAAGAGGGAGAGAATATATCTTCTCTTGAGTGGTCTAATATTGTTCTGATTTCATACAATTCCTTTCCAGGCTTTATAGAAAGTAGCTGTTTCTCTAATATATTTTGGATGAAGCTGGATAAATCCTTCCTTGAGAACAAGTTCTACACGGTGGATATAATTGGTGAGTTATAATACAGGGAGAAAACGAATGGGCTTGGGCTCGCTGCCAGGTGCTTCATATCTTTGCTCCTAATTGAAGTGCTAATGAGGACTACGGTGAGACCACAGTAGTGTAATAAGATTGCATTTTGGTACATGAGTTATTATGAGGTTGAATGGAGTCGATAAGTTCATCTACCATCTGAATAATTTCTATAACTTCTTAAAGGGAATTGTAAATAAATGGGGGGAAGCTACAAAATATTGAACTTGGTGCAAGATCATACTGCTCTATTGCCCAAACTGGTTGACCAATTGTAAGTTTCCCTATGGAGAAAATATTGAAGCATAAGTGAGCCAGTTTGGTCTAGTGGTTAATACCGAGTTTGATTCCTCACTCTTCCACAAAGCCAGCTGGGTGACCTTGGGCTAGTTACAGCTCTCTTCTGAGCTCTCCGAACCCCACCTACCCCTCAAGATGTTATGTTGTGGGGAGAAGAACAAAAAGCTTTGTCAGCTGCTTTGAGTCCCCTTAAATGGGTGAGAAAAGTGGAGTAGAAAAGCCAACTCTTCTTCTTCTTCATATCAAATACCATAATGGCAATTATTAAATTTCTTTGTAAGGGGTGGGAGAGGGGTGGTGCAGGATGATAAATAAGGGAGGTAATATCACAAAATAGTGCATTATCTTGAACTCTATTTATTTATTTATTTATTTATTTATTTATTTATTTATTTATTTATTTATTTATTTATTTATTTATTTATTTATTTATTTATTTACATTTCTATCCCGCCCCATACCCGAAGGTCTCTGGGCAGGTAACAACATGTATACAAGACTGTTAGTATTTACATATTTATTGTTGAGTGTTCTCATCAACATTTTAAGAAAAGATGAGAAAGCTGAACTCATAAATCTCCTTTAAAAAGATAATTTTCACAATAGTTTGCTTAGAGACTATGCTAGCATAGCAATACAATTAGATGTATATGGTTATAATGGCATACTTAAAACATTGCATTAAGATTTTTTAAAAAAAATAATCCTGAGTTTGGGATGGGAAACAAGCTTTGAGCTACTATAGATACAGACCATAAAAATGCATTCATATCCAAGTTAGGGGATGTCGGAGCATTTGTTTAGACTGTCAGTATTTCTACTAAGTTGTTCTTGTGCTGCTGGGTTTCTAGATTCCTCTGGTGTTATAATCCCAATTACCAAAACTCTGGGAGCTCGCTGTGGTTATGTCTTGACAAGTGATGTATGGGGCAATACCATCTTCAGGGCTTCTTTCCTTGGTTGCCATGTTTTAAATGAGGTGAGACCAAATACCATTCTGATATTTACAGATCTGAACAGTAATGCTTTTTACTCCAAATAGGCTGAGTCCCCAAAAGACTTATTTGCCTCTCTAGTCTCCCTCTACTGTCACTGTATTCAAGTGGACTTTAAAAGTGCCCTGCACTTCCGGAATAAGCGTCCGCATGAGGCTCAGCAAAATGCGCGTTTAAAACACATCTTCTGTCCCCACAGAAGCATGTTTTCTTTCCCCGCATCTTTTTCTCCCTGCCCCCTCTCTTGTTCAAAGGAAAAATAGCCAGATCTCCATCCCCCGAAATGGCTTCCAGTGCCGGCAAAGCAGCACTTACTTTCACTCTGTTCTCTGTTCGGCTGCAGCCATCGGCCATGCAATCGTGTGCTCATTTACTCTTAACACTTTCACAGATCACCCACTTCACACCTGATAACAATGTTGCAATTCTGAGCAATTCTGGCTCTTTGAAAGGGAGGGAAGGGAGGGAAGCTGCAGCATTTCTGAGAGGTGTGTGAATGCTTTATGGCTGTGTGTGCAGGCAGCAATCCCCGCCCCTTTTGCCACGGAGTGTCCCCAAGGTAAATGTTGCAAGGAAAACCCACGACTTCCAGAAAAAGCACTAAAACTCTTCTTTAAAGTGCATGTATTTTGTCGCGGGTTTTCCTGCTTTTGTAGCGCTGGAAGCTCGTTAAAAACCCTGGCATGGGGGCGCTCAGAGGCAAAAGAAGAGTTTTAGCAGACTTTAAATTGCTTGGGGACAGAGCCATAGTTAACAGGCATGTTTCTGAAGACATTATAGAGAGTTTCAGAGAGCTCTGGATGGAGAATATGCTTATAAAACAGAGTACTGTTTAGGAAGGAGGGGGAAAACTTTGGATGCACCCAGACTTAAATAAAGAATGAGAACTTTTATCTGGAGTAAAGAAAGTTTGCAGGGTGAATGGATTGTCCCCATGATCTCCCAATGCTGCAAAGCAGCAGGCAGGGGTCTTCTGATCTGATGCTTCTCTAAGAGACCTGCTATTTCCTGGTGAGGAGATCTTACCCAAACATCCAGGAAGAGGGGAAAGCCACAACTGATTTTCAGGTAAGTTGGAGGTTTTGCTGCACAGCATTAGGCTTTTCTTTGTAGGGACTGTGAAGCATTCTAAAAAGCTGTCTGGCACCGTGATGGGTACTTCACAGCCTCTATGAAGTATGCCTTCTGTCTTGATGCAGACCAAGTAGCCAGATAAGTACTTGCAGCTACAACTAACAGCTTCTAGATCACATGCGTGAACAGTGGTCCACCAAGCATTCTACAGATACATTTAGCTCATTATTGTGAAAATGGGTATGATGAAATAAGAATAAATAATGGCTCTTCCTGTTTATCCTCCACACTGATAACTAAATCCTCTGGATGCTAACATAGCTGGGAAAACTTCATAAAAAAGATAACTAGGGCAGATAGACCTTAAGGCCACCTCTAGATGGTGGTCACATGAGCCTTTAGAAAGCAATACTGTGGGGTATTGTCCCATACCATTATTGCTTCCTAGTCACAGACAGCACGATTTGTGTGACACACACATCTGGGTATTTGGTTTGCCCCAAATACGTGGAAGTACACTTTGTCACCCCTACACATGCACGGCTGTTAGTTTCAGCCTCTACGCTTGCGTAGTGGATGGAGCAATGATGGTTGTTCTGTCCCCATAATAAATAAGCATGCTATTGCTGGAAAACCCACAAACAACAATAGGTTTTTTTGCACATTTTAAGGGGGAAATAGGGGCATTATGGTGGGCTTGCCACAGATATGTGTGGCAACCCCACCATACTAAAATCATAATGGCACTATGGCTGCCTCCATAGAATAAATCTGCAGTTAAAGGGAAAAGTGCTGCTTACCTGCTGTGCAGTGATGACCAGCCATCCCAATTAAAAAACAGCTTCATAGCTTCCCCCTTGGAAGCTGCAAGAGCTGAGTTGGCACACACGGTCATGTGGGATGAAGCATCCAATCAGAACTGAGCTGCCCTTCCTGCTCTTGTTCATCTCTTCTCGCCCTTCTGCCCAGACTGGTGGGAAAATTTGAATCTTCTTTATACTGCGCAGCAAGTGTTGATAAATCAGCATTAAGGTAAGTGTGCAGTAGCAATCGGATAATGCGCCACCACGACGATGCACTGATTGTTGTGTGTGACACCCTGATCGTGACTGCACATTCTGCTGCTCAGTATAAACAAGTCTGGAGACAGCCTATGTTCCTGTCTTAGCTTTTCAGGAAAGACATTTGTACAAGTTAGGAGGAGAGCCTGAAACAGCTCAATGAAGATTTAGCCTGCTTGGTGGCCTGAAATCCTTATCAAGGCAAAAAAAAAAAAAAAAGTGAAAATTGGGGTCCATAGAAGGGAATGGAATATCCTAAAAGATGGCTAATTGGAGATAGGAAGCATCTCCCAGCTGCTTCTTTCTGTTGTGAAACACTGTTAACCATCTAAGAGAAAACAGATAATAGAGGAAGGCCTAGGAAGCAGTACTAACATGATAATGAGAAGTTGCAGTTTTGGAAGTCTAATTCAAAGCACAATGCTAGTTTATTTATTTATTTTATTTATATTTACATTTATATGCCGCCCCATACCTGAGGGTCTCTGGGCGGCTCACAGCATTTAAAAAACAGACGTATAAAAACAATATCAAAACAAGTTTAAAAATGCAGTGTTAAAAGTACAAGAATTGTTAAAAACAGCAGTAATTTTAAGTGGGGGAAGTGTGAGGGACATTTAGCCAATGGCCTGTGTGAAGAGGAACGTTTTCACCGCCTTCCTGAATAAGAACAAAGAAGGGGCCTGACGCACCTCGAGGGGGAGACCGTTCCACAGCCTGGGGGCCACCACCGAGAAGGCCCTCTCCTGGGTACCCACCCGCCTAACTACACTTTCATTAAAATCCATTATTGTGGTGTAAAGGCAATATGAAAACTTCCATGAAAAGCTAATCTTTTTGAGTTTTTGTCATTGAAGCACTGCAATAAAATCGATCGGCAACATTTGGAGCAGCAGATGTGTGGCATGAGGAATGTTGCGTATTTTTTTCTGAATCCCCTCTTCTGCGAAAATGTAACAATCAGTTATTTCAGTAACTCAAGTTTTGTGACAAAAATATTTTTTATCACAATTATTGTTCCTTCCAAACTCCTTCTTCAAAATTCTACATGAACGCAGATGGATGAAAAGTTTTATCTTAACGTAAACATCAGAGTTTCATTATTCCAAGACCTGAGCGCAGCTAGAAATTACCAGCACTTCATGCTCTGCACTTACTCCCCATGGGCTCCAAGGGAAATTATATGTGAAGAGAATTACATGGAGGTAAGATGTTGTTTCTCAAAGGGATATCCATGTCCACACGGCCTGCTTCTAAATTCCTTCCTCTTCCCTCTCTTTTCCTGTGACAGACTTTTTGGTGGCACCAGAATAGCCACAGAATCTGAGGTAGGATGAGGTATGCTGTGTAGTGGAAAGTCAAGGGCCCATGTTCCATTGTTGGAAGCCATGACAGCTCTTGACTCATGCTGGTGGCATTCTGCTCAGTTCCTTGGGGAAGGGGAAAACAGCCCGAGGACTCAGCCAGTGAGGGAACAGAATTCCTGGGGAAGAGAGATAAAAGGATAGGGCTGGTGAAAGTTGAGGCTTTTTGAATCTGAACACAACTCAGGGGAACGTGTGGCATGGATTAAAAAGTCGGGTTCTGTTAGTCCAGCAGTTCTCAACCTGTGGATCGTGACCCCTTTGGGGGTCGAACTACCCTTTCAGAGGGGTCACGACGAGTCTCCCGCCACCCTCCCAGCTGCCCCGCTCCCATGGTTGGGGGTCTCCACAATATGAGGAACTGCATTAAGGGGTTGCGACATTAGGAAGATTGAGAACCACTGCGTTAGTCCTATAAGGAGAGATAGGCAGGGGCCCTGAGTATTGTTAAAGGGATTGGAAAGGAAAGTAGTGAAATCTATGTTCGTAGTGTAACTGAAACTTAGTTAAACAAAGTGCTGTAATCCAATAAAGAAACTTTACTGCTGAATCGAACAGCTCAGTGAAAGTCATTGGCTTCATCAGCCAGGGAAAAGTAAGGGCCATGCTAACTGTCATTTAAAAACAAAGTTGAAGCCAGGGAAGCTGCACCTGGCGGCATTGTGAAGGATTAGACAGGCTGATCAGTGAGAGGAGGAAAGGAGGACATTGTGGCTCGGCCCGATTTAGGGCATGAAAACCCCGATCTCAGGGCAGAGCCAGTACCTGGTGAGGAAGGCAAGCCTCGTGTGTCAGAAAGGGAGCTGTAGCCCCAGGTGGACATCACAGAGCCCTGCCAGTTTGGTCTTGTGGTTAGGGAGCCAGACTCTTATCTGGGAATACTGGGTTCAATTCCACACTCCCCCATGAAGCCAGCTGTGTGACCTTGGGCTAGTCACAGCTCTCTTCTGAGCTCTTGCAGCCCCACCTACCTCACAGCGTGTTCTGTTGTGGGGAGAAGAATCGAAGCTTTGTCAGCCACTTTGAGCCCCCTTAAATGGGTGAAGAAAGTGGGGTAGAAAAGCCAACTCTTCTCCTCCTCCTCTTCCTCCTCCAGCTCTTGACTCATGCTGGTGGCCATTCTTGCCAATGGGGACAGAGCAACCAAGAAAGAGTGTATGTTGAAGGTTACTGACTGTTTAGGCTGTGTTGGTCACCAGCAAGAATATATCAACCAACAAGCAGGTTGCAACTCATTCCTTTTCTGTTTTTGCAGTAGCTGATTTGCAGGTGTCACTGCTGCTTATGGGATGGTGGTGTGTGTTTATCAAAATATGGGGACTTCAAAAGAAAAAGTGAAGAAATACAGATTTTGCAATCTGCTGCCTTTATTTTTAATTTTAAAAAGAGCATTCCACACAAAAAAATCATTGTAAAAATCATTTTTAAGGTATCAGTGAAGAGTAACGTCCCTGTCATATCAGATGATGAGACTGCAGAATGGATGTCAGCACTGCCTGAGGTAGGAAGGGGATGTTTACTTTGCAAATAATTGTATACTGCTCTTCACAACAATAAATACTGCCAAATGGTATTTTGAAAACATAACATCTCTTTCAGCCTAACTAGCCAGGATCAAAACTGGTTTCCCTAGAGACGTTTGAAAACTTTGTAAAGTATTAAACATTTTGTTCAGTTTTTATATGTATAATATAACAAACTGTTTAGTTGAATCTATTGAGGGAAGTGTCAGGGTTTTTTTTTTTTAAATGAATATTTATTAGTTTCATTGAGTTGCCACAAAATAGGTAGAATAGAAGCAAAGTAACTAAATTAATGGATGCCTAGGTACTCTGAAGGTCATTTGGAGGGATTTGAGAGCAAGTGGAGGTTTTACCTTTGTCTTCTGCTTGAAAATGCTCACGAGCAATTGGGAGACTACTGTGTGAAACAGGATGCTGGATCAGATGGTCTGTGGCCTGATCCAGCTGGGCTCCACTTACGTTCTTATGTTCTTAACTTATTTAAAAGCTACTTACACCTAAAATGCTGATACAGTTGTCTAGCATATGAAAAGCATATTAGTCTCAAAAGTCAAAATGCAATGCTCTACTTCATCCACTACATAAAATCTTAACCAATAACCTTTCACTTTTTTTCCAAAAACCCTTAGGGCTGGCTGTGTTCAGATGGTTTGCATTCAGATGTGTTTAACGTGTGATGTGACCCACTTCAGTGTCTCTAAAAATCATCATTGCCTATTAATAAACTCCAAAATACACAGTGGTGTTAAACAATGTGGCGGAAAGTTATTCTGTGTGATGCATGCATAGTCTGACTTATCCATGCTTTATTCCAGAATATACAAATATAGTAGAATAATCTGTAAGCAATTTGTAGCAACCCAGGCTGTGTTCCCACTGGACTATTTTACCGTGGTTTTAAATCTGGATTAATTTAATCAGCATTTAATCTGTTTTTTTCATGTTCCCATTTATTGCTTTTTATGCGGATTTACAGGGGGAACCCCTCCCCCCTCTCTTTTGCATCATACCCTGACACATATAAGGGGTGTGAAATCACCCCTTATATATAGGGCCACCTTGACCTCTTTCTCTAGTCTAACCCATTACCATGATTACTACCAGATGGGTTTAGGACTAGGTAGGAGATTGTAGCTGGATTTTGACTTCTGTCCAACATGATGTTCAGGAAAACTTCATTGTTGCCTATGTTCTCTTCATGAAACTGAGAAATTATGGATGCTAAGCATTTGAAGGGTGGTGGAGTTTTCTATCGACCTCATGATATTTCCCAACCTTTTAGGCACAAAAGGTTGCATATCAGATGTGGCAATTGATATTCTATTCTCCTTCCGGGAGAAAGACAATCGTTGTGAGTGATGCCGACAAGCTGGGTTACAGTTTCAATAACACATTGGCAAGAGTATTCCTCCGCTCTCCTTACTACACAAATGAAACTGAGCAGTCAGTGGTAAGTTATTCCCATTATCATTGAACTAAGGAGCAACACATACCAGCTGGCTAGTAAAACTTTATCTTTTTCACAGGTCAGCGGGGTCACTATGAGCACCGTCAGCTCCACTTCCATGTATAAGCAAAGATGGATGCTTCTGTTAATTGACACAACCGTATCATGTCCAGTTGGTAAGTACTTTTTTGCTTGTGTTTCACCCCCAACTCCCCCAAAATGCACTTTGCATTTCTTGATTTTATTTTATTTTTGAAACAAAATACTGCAATAATGTGCATGCAACCAGACCAGTCACGTTTAGGGGTGTGCACAAATGCAATTTTTGACTTTTGATTCAAATTGAATATTTGAATGTCGGAATTCATACAGATAGAGAAAAAAACAGAGGTATTTAAAATGTGAACCGGTTTGAATACATTATTATCTATTCATATGAATATTCAATAAGAATTTGATGATACGAATGTTGACAACATTTGCATGTACCTGTACACATCCCGTTTTTATCCCATACACATCCTGTTTTCATTCTGTACATATCCATACAAATGCATACAGATATGAATAAGATTTGTACAGATACATATGTAATGCATACGTATCCATACGCATACGAATGTCCAAATGATTCAAACAAATGATTCAAAATATTTGTATTCATTCAAATATTTTTAAAAAAGAATGTTTGGATTTGGCAGAATTCGATAGAATAATGAATATTTTGAATAATCTTGCACATCCCTAGTCGTGTTGCTTTTGATTGTGTAATAAGTGATAAACCTCAACATGTGATCAGGCTAACTTGGGTGGAGATGGAATGTGGCAAAGCAATTTTTAAGAAAAGTTATTCGTTGACAAATCTGGAAAGGTGTTGCTTGATTTCTTTTTTCCTAGTAGCTAAATGAAACATACTGGTTCTGTAAATCAACAGGTGGCACTAGCTTCACAGATGAAACAATTATGTGGACTGTGCCAAATATTATTCCTACACTAGTCCTTCAAAAATCAACCTTCACATCACTTAATATATCAATGGGAGTTGATGGGCGAAGATTGATAAATCCAGAGGAACTCAACTATAGACTGGAACGTAATACTACACATATTGAAATAACAATCCCTATTGGAGCATTTGGAGGCAGATTTGAGGTAAATCAGTGCTTAAAGACAATTAAAATACAGAAATAGACAGATATCTGATTGAACCATTTGCAGACTTGATTGGTGAAGCAAACTTTTAAAACCAGCTGGTTCTACTTTCTTCAAAGCAAAACTCAACTGACCTTTCACATGCAGCTGAATTAAGGCAGCTGTATCTACAGTGTGCCAGGAGGCAAACCGTGCATACTTTGGGGAGGACAAATAAATGAAATTGCAGGATGCAGTGTGGCATATGGAACAGAGTTTCAAGAGGTTGCCTTGTCTTCAGAGTTCAGTTCCAGGTTTCCATTATGGCTTAAAATACAAACCTTTATTAGTTCTGATGATGTCTTTAAAGATTTCTTTTAACAGTAATCTGTGGACCAAGTAAAATCCATAAAACTGTGCAGAGATGTTCACGTTGACTACTTTTGTTACCTTCTCTCAAGATTTATTCAGTATTACTCAAGCTTTTCTTGGTGGTTGAATGATGTAATTGACTATTGGGCACATTAATTGATATTAATTGCCCAACTCCTCAGGGTTAATAAAACACCTTTTGTCTTCTAGAGCACTGTCTCTGATGGTGTCCATGGGGTGACCTACAGCATTGATTTATTACTGGAGCATGCCTGGACAGACAAAGATTGGCAGCTTACCAAGTATACTGTGATTAAGCCAATCACGACACCATTTATACCTCGAATACCAACAATATTTGACAGTAAGTCTGTGTGGCCAGTCTCGTAGAAAGAGATTGGATTGCTGCTGTGGTGAACCTGCAATCAGTGGCCTTTAATTAAAATAAATCTGGTCTGTTTAATGTATAAGTGTAGATATCGGGGTCCCTGGAAGGACATCCACCAGGAAATAGGAATCAACTGGGCAGAAAGGGAAACATGGCAGTCGAAGAGCCTATGTTCATTTTGACAATCCAAAAGAGAGGGGAAAGGATTGATCACATACCAGTCCACCCCTCCCCCCCCCCCGAGCATTCTGTGCTAGAAAGGGTGGATTACAGAAGAGTCCTGGACAGCAGGGCCACACACTGTTTTTCTGAGGTGCCTTTTGTTATGTCTGAAAACAGCCCCAGTCTTCACACCCACAGTTTTCTTCATAAGATTCATCAGAACACTTGGCTTGGACTATCTACCTTATGAAAATAATCCTAGATTATAATTGGTTCTATTTCTCAACAATCGTTGCCTGTAGGTAATCTTGTTTAATCCTGGGAGGTTGCTTCTAATAATATTTGCAAAGTTTCCAGACATGATTTGTTCCTTTATTTTCCCTGCATCATACTCCTTTGCTCAGTAGTATATTAATTAGCAAAGAACTCTCATACTCTCTTACCCTGGTCACTTATAGGGTGTGTTCCCATACAAGATTAAATGCAAATCCAGTCCGTTTTAGGGGTTGTCCGATCCCATTTAAATTTTTATTCCTGGAAGTTATGAGGACTATACAGTATTGCTAAAATCCACAGAGAAAAAGTCCTCAGAAAAACTGCTTTCAGTCCCGTATTGGTGGCTTGCCTGCTTTTTCCCCCCAATGGGAATGCTACCAGATTATTCAGGGAGGGGATCTGCCTTTTGGGCTGGCCCCCCATCCATATCCTTCTGGACAATGCCTGCTGCCACTGTTGGCATGGCATTGGATGAGTAGAATTTTACATCTGGGAAGGTCTGCCCCCTGTCCTTCTCATCCCTGCAATACTAGAGTCCCAGAGACAAAAAAAAAGTGTTGGTCCTTGGAACATAGATTTCCCCTTTCTGTGAATGCCTCTGTAATTACAAGAGATACATTACATTGTAACACAGTTGGCAGAGGAAATCTTTTTTTATCCCTGCTCTGTCCTGAGCAGCTAATTCAAAGCAAAGAAGGAAGGAAATCCCTTCTTCTCTCTTTGAACCTGTGCAGGAATCACAATCCTTCATTTTCCTCCCACCCCTTGCTGATTTAAAAGGGAGAGATGGTTTTGCCCTGTCAGTTCTTTCACTCAGCTGATTCCATGCAAAGCTGCTGCTTTCCCAGTAACATAGTGAATGGAGGGATTGTCCAATTTGAAAGGGAGAGTGATCACTTTGCCCTGTCTGTTCTTTCGCTCAGCTGATACTGAGCGGGGCAGGTTTACAGGGTTTCGACAAGGGACAGAGATGAAAAGATCCTGTTTCTCTGTGTTGGGGATTTGGGTGGTTTGAATGGGAACTGCAGTATTTGAATTGAGCCCGTTATTGCCAAGCAAATGGGAAGAGTCAGAATGCACACTCGGTTCTGAATCCGGATTAAAATAGTCAAATCTGGATTAAAACAGTCAAGTGGGGATGCATCCCAAGTCTTTATTTTTATTAGTCCTGGTCAAGATTGTCAATAGCTGATGCCCCCATGAAAACTGGTTTGTTTAGCTCTTTTTATTTCCTGTTTTAAACTGTGATTTCTTGTTATAGATATGATTCCCCCCCCCAATAATGTTACTAAATGGGGATTAACCCAACAGTGGGTAAAAAAATCTTCTTTAACCGAAAAACTTCCATATTTTGCCTATGATTGTCCTAACAGACACTGTTCCAGAAACGCGACTGTTTGATATAACCCTGGGAGTCTTCCTTCCTGATGTTACTTTGATAACACTTGCAATAGGAGGTGTGCCATTATCCCTCAAGGAAGCAGAACAACAGGGCTACAAGATCTATGAAACCCCCTTTCCTAATGGAACAAAAGGCTTTAGTTTGCTGGTACCTTTTGATGATCCAAATGTTCTAAAAGAGGTAAGGCAGCTGAAAATCTTGTCTTTGGAAGACAATGGGACAATCCTTTGGAAATAATCTAGTAAAGAAACTCTAGTTTAGGCCATAGCTCACTGGTAAAACAGGTGCTTGGAAAGCAGATAGTTACAGGATCCATCCCCAGGTATTCCCTAGAACAACACATGGCAAGCTCAGTAGACAAGGTACATCTTTGCTGAGGAAATACAAGTACCCAACTCACAGTTAAAGGATGGTTGAGGTTCTTGGATTTTCTCACTGATAGTCCCTGAACAGTGCTGAATTATAAGCACTGAATTTAGGATGCAGAATCTCTTAGTGGTCAAAACTGAAATTCAGCCAAAATCAGTATGGAAAAGTTATTTCCATCTATGAAGGGCATGATAAAGAAAGATCAACTAGAATTCTGATCAGTGGGATGTCCATGTGAGTTTGGGTTATACAGGGTCAAAAATGATACTGCCCAGAAAATCTTTTGATGAGGCTAATGATGACAAACTCTCTCTTCCTGACTTCCAATGTTTTATAAGTATGTAAACAGGAATGAAACTAAATATCATCTACATGTGGACTACACTATGAGTGTAGGTCCTCAGCAGAAGATCTACCACCATCCTGCAGACATAGAGTATATACTTGCAGACATTGGTAAGCTTCCTTTCAATATTTTTGTCTTAACTCATTGATAGCTTCATTGACTTAACTACTGCCATGACGTTTTCATCATCTAGTTGGTGGAAAACCTTCATATTATTTCCATGGCTGAGTGATCATTATCCTAGCGAAAACTCATAGATTGTTTTGTTTCAGTGAACTTTTCACAAACATTTACTATAATCCTAACTCTGATGATAGAAGAATCTCTTAATGATTTGCCTTATTTCATCAAAACTTAGCGCCCAAACTGATCAATAGTTAACACATCCCCACTATACATTATTAGATTGTTGAGAATATCTGAGGATATATAAGAATTTTTGGGGTGTGGGGAAATATTCTGATGCACTCCAAATGTGCTAACCCAATGTTGGTTTTCTAACACTCATAGGTCCCAACTATAGTGCCCAACAATGTATAGAGAGCAGGGATGTGCACAATATTTTTAGCATTCGATTTGAAATGAATTGAATGTTCAAAAATCCATATTTGTATGAATAGATCACATTTGAATGTGGAAAAATTCTATCCTATACGGATCTATTCGTACATATTTGTACGAACATTCGAAATGTATCTGATACGAACAGATACGTATCTAATACAAACAGATATCTGATATGAACAGATATGTATCTGATATGAATGGATACATATCTGATACATCTCACCGGCTTAACGAATGTCTGAAGTATTTGTACAAATGTCCGGAAACACTTGTATTCATTCAAATGTTAGCATACGAATATCGTAACATTCCATTTGAGTTTGAATGTCTGAATTTGGCTGAATTTTGAATGTTACGAATATTCGTGCACATCCCTAATGGGAAGACAAAGGTTCCAGACTACAAATGTAAAGGACCTCTATAGGGCCAACCTAGTGGGAAAATCTGGAATCTCCTTAGAGACTAGGGACTGAAAAAATACAAAAAGAGAAAGAAGAAAAATCTTATCTTTCCCTTCATAACTTTTTTATTCCACAGAAATACCAGAAAGTGTTGGCTACTGCGACAAAGAAAACATGTATTTGGTTGTGCCAATTACAACCTTCTATCAATATTGGACCCTCTATCTAGGCAATAAGCCTCTAAGCCAAGCTACTGCCCTAGCAAACGGCTGTCTTCTTACCACCAATTCTACTCATCTAGTACTGCAAGTTCCACTCTTTGCTGTTGGGATTATCTATGAGGTATGTGACTAATGCTAAGACTTCAGTGTTGGCAGGCCACATTTTTATTTTTCCCGCTGTCCTGACCTCACCATACGTCAGTAACAAGGCATTGGGGAGCCAGGTTTCAAATTTATTTATTTATTTATTTGTATTTCTATCCCACCCTATACTTAAAGGTCTCAAGGCGGGTAACAACATTTGAAATCAACATATTAAAACAATGACAGTTTATATTAAAACAACGGTGCCAGCAAGTGGGAAGGGAAAGTGTATCCTCATTTACTTGAAGGCCAGGGCAAAGAGGTGCATCTTCACTGCCTTCCTAAATGTGCACAGTGAAGGTGACAGACGCACCTCAAGGGGGAGACCATTCCACAGCCTAGGGGCCATCACTGAGAAGACCCTCTCCCGGGTGCCACCCCCTTTGATGCTGAGGGTGGTGGTACAACCAGGAGGCCTCCCCTCCAGATCTTAAGGCTGTGGAAGTGGAATGAATAAGAAAGGTAATGGTGGAGAAAAAAAGGCTGCTTAATCTACCACCGAGGTGCTAACTGTTGGATAAGTTTTAGGCACCTCCAATCCATTATTTGGTTTTTATTAAGCTGAACTTGAACTAAAGAGATTGATTGATAGATTCCCCCTTGTAAGCAGGGTACATAGACTGTGATCGCGCACAGTAAAATGCCTTTGAAACGTCTTGGAGGTAGTAGCATGTGGCACTAGTGGTCTCATCCCATCTCTAGGCCTCCTCTAATATGCTTTGAAAGTGCATTCTATGGCCTTTAATGTGCATTAGAGGTGGAATGAACACATTGGGCACACAGCCATGTGACAGTGCCACCTTTGAACCTTCTCTGAGCTGCTTTTCAGTTACCTTTTTTACTAAATGTGAACACACAGCTGTATTCACGTGTGACCTTACATCAATGCATCATCAGCCTGCAAAACTGTTCTCTGAAATATTGGGGTTTGGTTACATGTTTACATTGGAGGCAGCCATAAATCTTCAGTCTGTCACTCGCTGATGAGCCATAGGCCTGTTAGAGGCTCTAGACCAGTTTGTGAACAAGATAGGTATTATAATTAGATGGTGTAAACCAAAACTGTTGTTCAAGTAAAGAAATCTCACTTGTTGCCTTTTTGCAGCTGATGGTTTTAAACTGATTTTTAGTCAATTCAGTGGTGGGTCAGGTAAACATAGCATTTCATTTAAATTGTTAATGGGAAATCTAGTTATATTTCTCATGACTGATTTCTTAAGGAAGTATCATTTGATGGAATCCAAGCTCGATTTGATCTTACCCTGAAGAAAACCAGCACTCTTGAGACCTTAAATATCTTCTCAGTTAGGTGCAGGTTTCGCACCTCAGAATTTATAGGTGAGTTTCTTTCACACCCAGTTCAGTAAACCATCTATAATATGGTAGAAAAATCTTGCGATCTAATATATATATATTTTTTGTTTAAGTGTGCTACCCTAATGGAACAGTAACTGTGTCTGTTGTCATGAAGACTGTGCCCTTCATAGACATGGGGAAAACAAGGTTGAAGGACAGCCGGTGTAAACCTGTAGAATCTACTAAGGAACAAGCTTTTTTCCAATTTCATGTTTCTGCTTGTGGTACTTCATTACGGGTAAGTGACTGCATAAACGCCTGGTGTATGCAAAACATAATAAAACCTTTTTTAAAAATATTGAATTAGTCTTTGCTGAATACAGTACAAGTTTAGCAACATTTACCAAGTAGAGAAAAACCCATAACAACAAATGACAAATAACAGCAAACATCAAAATATATTAAACCTTTAAATATCTTCATTGACAGTTTGAAGGTGAACACCTTATTTATGAAAATGAAATATTCTTTGAAAAAGAAATTCTTCCTGCACTGGGACCACCAACGATAACAAGAGATCCAGAATACAGGTAAAATGGACTAGAATAGTGCTTTGAAATCACCTTTTAAAATTTTGTGCACAATCTTAAATGTACTCTTCTGTTGCAGAATAACCATCATGTGTTACTACCCGGTCAAGGAGACATTAATGCAAAGTGTTATGTTTTATGGCTCCTCCTATTCTGGAACACCTCCACCTTTTGGCTATGGCACACTGGTGACTAGGTCGAATATAGCAGGTAGATTAGCTTGTTGAACATAATAACCAGAGATTATGTAACTGTTTTCTTTTCCTAAGATAATTACTCTCCAACACTTTTTGTATAGGCCTTAGAAGTCTACGGCAAGTTCTGAATGTCATTGCAAAGGTGTTCAAAGGTAAAATTGTCTTTAAAGAGAAGGAGAACCTTGTTGAAATTGAATTAACCCATTAATACTTCAGAAATGAGTAATCTGTTCTTCCTTTGACTACTCTGAGCAGATAAATATTTCATGGATACCTATGTTCCACATTCAAGAACTGTGGCACAATCATGGGAACCTATATTTCTTGAAGTGGAACTAAAGGATGAAGTCCCTGATATGGAATTATTATTGGATAATTGCTGGATGACTATGTCTGAAGAATTCAGCAGCATTCCTCAGTGGAACTTCATTGAAGATGGGCAAGTAGCTTTGTATGACTTTTAATATGTATAATCACTTTGACCATTTCTGTAGACTAACGAGTTGGGAACCTCTTTTCACAAACAGATGTGTGAACGAAAGCAGTGCCTTGGTGAGCTTCTACCCAGTAACGATAAGTGAAAGAGTGAAGTATCCCAATCACTTCAAAAGAGTGAAAATACAAATGCTGACTCTTCCTCTGAAAGAGGTAATATCTGTGTAACTAATTGGGTGGAGCAAATACGCACAAAGCCATTAATTTCAGAAGTGCATCTTGCTATTTACATAAAACCCCAGAGCTGGTTATCCTAGATATAAAATATACTTAATAGGCATATGACCAGCAGTGAAACCTGGAACAGTTCATTCCAAAATTTCTAGGGTTGAAAAAATAATCCTTTGAAACAAGGGCTTGATCTGAGCTTGGAACAAAACACCCCACTTCAGGGTATTACATTCTGGTCACTTTTGGGTAGGGTTTCTTTTACTTCTGAGGAGGCCCAAGGAGTAACTGAAGGAAGAAGCATCAGTGCAGAATTTGCTATATCAGTAGTACCATCTGGAGATGAAAGGACAGAAAAGCTGCACTCTTCAACAATTATTGCCTGGCAAACTGAGGTGAATTATCCCAAAGGCCACCCAAATGAGCTGAGTGCAGAGGCCTACAGAGCTTTATTTATGGGTTAGAGTTAGGGTTAGCTTTACCAGCATTTTAAATCCCCTTATTGGGTAACTGTTACAATATTTTGTGGGCTGGGTGATTGGTAGTGGCCATTGTGCTCAACCACCCAACCCATTTTGGGGTCTCTGTAGTCCCTATAGGAACAGTTCATTTGTCATTTCCCATGTATGAGCACTCAGAGCATTCCAATCATTTCTTTTAACAGCTGGCTGCTCTTGAGGTTTATTATGATTTTGGAATAAATGCAAGAAGTCCCATGCACATCCAAAATACATAATTAAAAAAATGTATCACAAAAACATTGAGCACAGTGCCTAAAACAAGTTTTTAAAATTTAGATTCAAAAGACATTTTGCAACAGAATGAAACAGAATATGAAGATATAAACAATCTTCTGGCAAGATACCAGACAGGCTCTTAACTCTGCTGTTATGTCTTCCAACCTTAAATGTTTAAAGTGAAGTAAAATAGAAGTACAAATTCCACAAAACCTAGTCCAAGGGTACATTCAGACAGGGTTTCTTAAAGTTGTCCCTTTAAGAAAAAGCATTCCATCCGCAGATGCAAAATATCTTCCAAACCATTGTTTGACTGTATGGCTGAGATCCTAACTTAATTTGTCATACTGCAGTCTACATTTGCATCCTGGTCAGGCAAGACCTACCCTGACTATAAGGATGCTATCCAATGATTGGCCACTCGATGGGAAATCCCCATCTCTTTGCTTATGTAATTTCCTGCCCAACTCATCTTAAATAAAAGGAAGCACTTTCACAGCTATGAAATCCCAAATGTTGAAGTGGCGTCCTTCTGAAACTTCAAACCAAGATAAGGCGAATGCAGGAAAAATGTATCTGCCATTACCTCCAAAGAGGAGACAAAGACAGGCAGACATGCAAATAGTTCCCACTTTGATTCACTGAGTTTCCAGTTCTTGAGCAGGCTGTGTGACCTTCATAGTGGAGACAGAAATTCACAAATAACATAGAGTTCACAAACATCTACTATTACCAGATACAACACCAACCCATTGGGTAAAACCACAGCTGCTTCGGAACAGTTTATATGATACAATTAAGCCACTGAAGCTGATGTGAAAATCGCATAAAATACAAGGATTAATTCTGTTCTGTTTAAGGCTTCATATGACTTGAAAATTTTGTATGACCTTTTTTGATATCCTTAGCTGTCTTGGATTTCATTTGGGAAGAAAAGGCAGGATGTTAACAATAAATACAATGAGCAGGATCAGAGCAAATGATACACACATAAAGGACATAAAGAGCAACAATGCATTTACATTTCAAACCAAAGGGTTTTGATATGATATACAGTGGTACCTTGACATACGAGTTTAATTCGTTCCGTAACCTTGCTCTTATGTCAAATTGCTCGTATCTCAAAGCAATTTTCCCATTAATCCATTCCAGCTCCCAAAACACCACCTCAGTTGTTTTTGTTATGTACTGTACTGTACTGTATTTACATACTTGTATCTCAAATCTTGCTCTCATCTCAAAGCAAAATATCACTCGCTCGGCGGCTTGTATCTCAAAACACTTGTATGTCAGGGCACTTGTATGTCGAGGTACCACTGTACTAAAGTTTAAGACAGACTTTCCATCTTCCCATTCTAGGTATTCTTCCATTGCACAGTGACAGCAGGAATTTGCCATAGAGCACATGGTGATGGTCTTCTTTGTCAACGGTGTCTTCCCAAAGAGATACGTGGTGAGTATTCCACTGAACAAGGAAGCAATTTGTTTTACTGGGAATACTAGACTCAAATATTTTGAAATAACTTATTATTTCATAATTTTGGACTAATGATAGGGATCAGTTAGCTTTCTTTGAACTTTCTAGTAAGCACCCATCCATAGGACACTAAAGAAAATACGCCTTATGTTACTTATACTATAGGTCAGAATTTTGAAATCCATCCAACTTGGCACGGATATGTTGTTGCTGGGCCAGTTTCAATTATACATCCTGACCACATTCAGGAAATGGATGGACAAATCAGGTATGTTTTGAAGACCGAATAATGTATTTGTCTGTGTAAAGCAGACATCTCCTACTAAGCCAGGTGACTGCTCCATTGAGTATACTCCAATGATTGCAAGTGGCTCCATTTGTTTAGGTCTTTCCCAACTGTTCTTCAAGTGACCTGGGTCTTATATTTCACTCTGAGCTATGTGCCCAACTTATATCAAGATTTTAAGGAGGCATTGGGTATGCTACTGAAAATAGTATAATTGGATATTAAATCCAGATTAATCCATACTTCAGTAATGTGCGCTAGGCTCAGTTCATTACACACATTTTAGTTATGTGACTCTGTGCTATATGGGGGCATTTTTTTCTTTCTAATATCCCAAAGCATAAAAACCTTTATGCCCGACAGAATCTGGACAACTGCTAGGAAAGTTACCAGCCAGAGCAATGAATCAGTTCCATAAAGACACAAGGGGTGTGGCAGTACAAAAATGGAAGCCTAGAAAACCAGTGCTGCTTATGAAGATTTCTTTTCAATTTTATTTTTAGTATTTTACTGCCTAGTAAGTGTTGAGTCAAGCAACGGCAGCTGCATTTCCAAAGCAGTCTGGAACAAGTTAACATGATGGTTATAGGAACAACTTCTCCCAGAATGGCTTTTTTTCAGTGTTGGGATTGCCTGCTGCCTCTTTCACACAGAGTCACCAGGGGCATCTTACCTTCATAGCTGGCATACAGATGCATTTTCTTTTCAGTATCTGATTCTAGAAGCATTTATATTGTACAGATGTGGTTGTACCGAGAAATTTAACTGGCCCAGGAGCTGCTTACTTAATTTACATATATCCCATTTTGCTCTGAGATCCAAAGATCTTCCAAGTGGTTTCCACTTAACAGTGGTCCAAGTTACTGTTTAGCCACAGTCCCATTCTGTTTAAGTCAAGTGCTGGAATCATAAGCTACTGAATTCTAATGCCAAGAACAATTAAAGGTCCTTGGTTCCTATAGGTTGCTCTGAAGGTCATATCTAATGCTTCATTGAGTTTGAGAGTAGCAAATCTGTGTGGATATATGCGTTTACATTTAAGCATCCAACCTATGTAGGGAACAAACTGAATATTCTATTTTCCTTCCAGATACAGTCACACTGTATAATTCTGCATATAATGCCTGACCTTGGACTCCATGTGCTATGCAGAACTGCTTATAATAAACACATTAACTTTCTATGTCAAAACTTCATAAATAAAAAGCAGAACATGCAAACTATGAGCTAATTTTGAATACTGAATTTTATGATATTAAAACAAAAAACCTTGGATGGTGCAGAAATCCTACACTATTTGATTTTTTGGCTTAGATATGGCAAATTTAGAATGACCAAATGGTTTACAGGTTAAACACATCAAAACACACACCCTCCCAAATTAATCACAGTCATGCAATTAAACAATTCCAGGGACATGGGTAAAGAAATAGGTTAGATTTTTTTGCATGACATTAGCTTGACTCTCACCTGGGAGAGAGAACCACAGAGCAGAGCTCGCAACTGAAAAATCTCTATTCCTGGTCCTAAATCCTGGTATCTCATGCAGGTCAGCGATTTGAAGATTTAGACAATGAGCAAATCGTGAGAGAAAGAGGCTGAAATGTATCCAGATGTTGAACTTCTGAGTTTCAGAAATAGACTGGTAGCCAATATGGTGACTGAAGTGGTGATGGTGTCACCCTAACCTATGATTAGCTAATGAATGGGCCATGACATTTTGGATTAGCTGAAGTTTGAGTTGTCTTCAAGGATAACTCTAGGTGGAGTGTGTTAGCAGTAGATCAGACAACAAGAGTCACTGAGGTTATTGCCTACTTGCTAAGGGAAGGCTGGAGGTGTTACACCTACTGACCCACTTATTGTAGCTGTCAAATTAGTTATCACACAAAAAACAGCTAAACAAACAGGTCTGATACTAAAAAAATGAGACAGTGCCCTTTCTGACCTTATGCAGTTTTTGAGTGTGAAAAAACTGAGTTTTTGAGTGTAAATGAAAAAACAAAACTGACACTTAACCTGGAAACTGCTTCTTTAACTGATTTCTGAAGGTGACACAGGACTTCTTATATGGGTCAATAAACTATAGGTACAGCTTTTCTATTTAACACTAGCCTAATAAAAAGGATTTATCACTCGGTTCATATGAACGAACACTATGAATATATGACAGAACAAGCTAGTTAAGTCATGCTGATACTGGTACTTTGGTGTTAAGAACTGTGGTTAGTTGCAGTCTTTATGATATTACAGATTTTGTTCCTGTATTAATATTTAATAAAGTAAATTTTAAAAGTAGTGAGGAATCATAGAAAACCCTACCCACTTTCAGATTATGAACTTTATTATTAAAGAACAATTCCCCTTCTTAAGCAGATCTCAGGAGCTTTCTGTTAGCTAGCTAGACGTCTCAGAGTAATGCAGTCTTGGAAAGCCTGATTTGAGCTTGTTCTGAGCATCCAGACATTCCAGAGCTTTCTATGGCATCACTGGGACCAAGAGTAGAGACGTACAACTGAATGTCAGTAACATACAGATGATGGCTTGCTCTTCACTGTGATAGATGATCTCTCCTGGTGGCTTCATTTAGATGGTTAATACGTACAGAAGAAAAACAATCAGCCCTGGAGAACTCCACAAGGGAGCTCCAAGGATTTCCGTCATTCACCTCCCATATACTCTGATAGCAATCACTGGAAGGGAAGGGAAGGGAAGGGAAGGGAAGGGAAGGGAAGGGAAGGGAAGGGAAGGGAAGGGAAGGGAAGGGAAGGGAAGGGAAGGGAGGGGAAGGGAAGGGAAGGGAGGGGAAGGGAGGGGAAGGGAAGGGAAGGGAAGGGAAGGGAAGGGAAGGGAAGGGAAGGGAAGGGAAGGGAAGGGAAGGGAAGGGAAGGGAAGGGAAGGGAAGGGAACCACTGAAAAACAGTAGGTATGTGCCTGCATATTCATAACATTCATTATTTGTATGAATTCGGACAAATTCAGATATTCGTACACAAATAGAATATTGTGACATTCGTATATTAACATTTGTATGAATACAAACATTTCTGGACATTTGTACAAATAGTTCAAAAATCGTGAAACTGGTGAGGTGGGAAAGCGGCTGCGTTAAGTCACATCTGCAATGGATCCAGAGTGCATTCGACATGGATCGAGAGCAAATTAAAAGTGGATTCAGGTTGGATTTGACACTTTCAGAACAGATATGTTACGGGATATGTATTGAATAAGTATCAGATACGTATGCATTCATATTGGATATTCATATGAATTCGTACAAATAAATTTGTATCAAACAGAATTCCTACCACATACAATTTTTCTAACGTTTGATTCGTTATGAATCAAAAGCCCAAAAAACTATTTGCGAACATCCCTAGAGAACAGTGCACTCAGCCCCCGCAGCCAATCCAGAAGTGACCAGTGCTGCTCCTGAAATCTTCACTGCCAAGGGTCTAGGAAATCTGCTTCCTCTAGGGCCCTTTGGAGCTCTTGCCCAGGATCCTTCTCTAGTACCTTCTGTAAAAATGGAAGGTTGCAGAGAGGTTGAACATTTCCCAGAAAGTTTAGACCCAGGAAATGCCTTTTTAGGTGGGGATGCACCACTGGCTCCAGATTGTGTTGCCCAATGGCCATGGTAAGGAATGATGGGAGTTGTAGACTAGCAACATTGGAGGGCCATTTTTAGAATCACTCCTATAGTACCTAAGAGCCCTAGTCTATCACCCATGAGGTGGATTAGGTTAAAATGACCAAAACGTTTCATTTTTTGTATCCAAGGCACTTAATCATAGAAGTAAGATGACCTTATTTCCTATTTATTTCAGAATTTGAACCAGATAGTTTGGCAGATCTCCAGAGTTGGCTAGTAAAATGTTTGTAAAAATCTTTGTCCTTAGTGCTGCTTCTAATGGCAATGTAATTTTATTTCCTTATTCATCACCCTAGAATGAAGAGAGTAGTTGGCTGTCAAAAGGTGACCTAATTTATACCTCCTGCTAGGCCTGCATTTGGGCCAAACTACTTCAGAAAACATAACAAAGCCTTATGTAATGAAGCAGACAGTTATAGTAAAATCACTGAACAAAACTTTGCATTATGTGATATAATCATTTGAGTGGTATTAGAAGTGATATACCCATTTTAACAGGATGGGAACGGTTTGCTCATATGAGAAAGGCATTAACTCCATTGCCTGATCTTTCCAAGGATTTCCTAACCAGCTGAAGACCTGTAAATGCTTCAGTCTGAGATGGCTCTTGCCAAAGGGGAGTCTGCCAACCCTTCACATTAGCAGTTGTCCATCTATTAAATTTACTAATCCGGGCCCAGGACTGCCAAAATTACTTCATGCATTTGGTAATTTAATAGTCATTTAAGGCTGTGATCATTGTACTGACCTAACCATTATGCTGTAAACTATCTCCAGGCTTTTGTTTGACTTTTGAGGCTCACTGAGTGTATCAGTCACAGAAAGTTTCAAAAGTACTGCTGCTTTCCATTCATCTTCCAATTTCTCAATCTAAATTAGCTGCAGATACTATATGAAAGCACATAGAATCTGGCAATGTGGTTGAAAAGGACTACATAATCTAGAACAAAGCCCTGGTCTTAATCAAACTAAATTACTTAGACTTTCTTCCAAGTCAGAATTCTGTTCAAGCGGCCAGTACGTTTAACACTTCAGGATAGTTTTAATCAGATTAAAGTCCCCAAAGTGATTAGAGACAATGTTCTTTTGCCATTTCTTCTGGGCAATCCTGAGATCCAAAGCTAATATGATTGCATCATGCGTGAACTTCTTAACATTCCCTTCTCACTTTGGAACATTTAGGCTTGAATCAAACTGGGAAAAAATGATTTTTTAAATTTTCAGATAGGCAATGTTTCAGGGCAAAGATGGTGCCTTGGTTCAGAAAAAAAAAACTTCTTTTCCTAGGGTACATACTGTATAATACATTGGGATGGCTATGAATGTTGCCTTGGACATTTTAAAGAACTGGATACCAGGTTGGGAAGTCTGACTAGAAACTTTACTCAGACTTCCAAACCTTGTGTCTTTCGGCACTTGACCTGGTGATTCACACGGAAAATGCTCCCAGATGGAGCATCTGCACTTGAAGGAGTTTTTTTTAACTAGAAATGGCTCTTTACAAATGGTAGCATTCCTCACATAAACTATGAGTAGTACAGTTTAAGCCTGAACCACACCAACACCTATACTTAACAAGCAAGGCTATGGGCGCTCTCTTCACACGTCTTCCAGTTTGGAAGACATGCTGGAAGGTCAGGTGACATGCCGCACATGTGTGGTGAGGCATCATATCACACAGTTCCCCTGATAACGGTGACGGTGCACATGCACTAGTGCGGGCACCAGGACTGCAAGATGGCGACGCCCAGACAACATCCTCACCTCAGGTATATATTTGTGTGCACTAATCATCCACCAGTGGAGATGTTTAGTGCGCACATGGGCAAGTTTGCCCTATGCTTCCCAGGGACAGGAAGCAAAGTAGGAATTTCCCGCTGCTTTTAGAAGTGATTGCTCTGGTATTTTATAGGAAGCTTGGTTGCTTACTAAACAGATTTGCTACGTATTGTTTATATGTATTTATATTCCACCAATTTCTTAAAGACTCAAGGCGGCCAACAAATACAGCAACATGCACATTCATAGTAACAACAAAGACAGCAGATATTGCTATGGTGCTTTTCAGATGTAGGTGCAACATAAATATACATAGATAATATTGGTCGGTTATTGCTATGGTATTTTTATAGCAAACTAAGTGCTAATTAAACATCTATTTAACAACACACAGTGGCCTAACTCCAACACAGCAAAAACAGTACCTACACAATTAAGTATAGACAGATTGAAGGAAGTAGGTCTTAAGCTGCTTTTTAAACTGAAGCAGTGACAACATTTCTCATAAGTAGCAAGCATTTCCATTTAACAAGAGCTGCCACTGAGAAAGTTCTTCTGGCATGATTCTCTTATTTGTCTGTGTATCTGGGATCTGCAAGGGGTCAAGGTGAAAACTGAACAAACCCTATTTGATTATGCTAGGTGCTCCTGAAAATATAAAGGGACTAAGTCATGGAGAGCCTTAAACAATAATTTTACTGAATTAGGTAAAAGATGGAAAATTAATACAATGATTCTGATAATGGCACCCCATGATCACACTTTCAGATGCTGTATAGGACCAAAGCTGCTTCTGATTATTTAGAATGACAATCAATCAAAATAAATGTTACATTTAGAAAAGATTTTATTCTTTGTTAACTCTCTAGGATCATTGAATTAACAGTGATATTGTCTTCTCCTCACATCAGGCTTAGTGAGCTTTGTACATGATTTCAAAACAGCTTATTTTTTAAAAAAGTGTTTATTTAGTCCCTAGAAGTTGGTCAGGGAGGGCAGGAGAAATCAATATAAATGGGTAGTGTTTCAAATTTCACCAATGAACTACCAGTAATAAAAAAATGTTCCCTTTAGCAGGCAATCCAATCTCAAGGCAACAAAAATGTTTTATGTGTCAGACCTTCAATAGTTTCTTTTTAGCTTCTCTTCCTTATCAATCATTGTCTGCTTTAAACTCAGAGAAGCATCTTCAAATGTAGGGTTTAGCTCTAAGACCTTTTGGAAATCTTTCAAGGCTTCATCAAAGAATCCTGTATCAAAAAGGAAAAAGAGGGTTAATGCTTCAATTCTCTTCATTACTACCTGTTTCTATTCTATGTCAAACTCATTCCCAAGACCCACCAAAGGCTCCATACAAAGACTGAAGAGTGCTTGAAGGGTCTATAAAGATTATCGAAAAACTTGTCATTTTTAGGACTACTGGGGTGTTTTTCCACCATGCTCCTTTAATCTGGATCTAAGAACATCCGGATCTAGGGTATAGGTACCCAATGTGATTCCATGGGTGGTCTAGCACCCACTAGCAATGGGTGCTAGCCTCCCTGCCATGCAAACACCGGAGCACCCATTTGGAAATCCGGATCTACCCACGAGGGGTCTACCTGTCACCCCAGGTGTTTGGGGGGACAGGGGGTGCAATCTCCAAAGCGGCTCCGAAGTCACTTCGAAGTCATTTCGAAGTCACTTCGAAGTCTGTGCAAAATAGCTCTGGAGCATCTTTGAAGTCTGTGCCGATCTTCAGAGTAAACTTTGAAGTGACTTCAAAGTGACTTCAGAGTCACTTCGAAGTTCACTCCGAAGATCAGCACAGACTTCAAAGACGCTCCGGAACTATTTTGCACAGAATTTGAAGTGACTTTGAAATGACTTTGAAATAACTTCAAAGCTTAGGTTTTGGGGCTCCCCCCCCAGGGTGCCCCTCCCCCTAGCCTCCTCTAGACCCCATTGCCAAACTAACATGGAAACAGGCTCCCTTTAATCCGGATTTTCTGGCTGAAGACCCCATTGTAGACCCAATGGGGTCTACAGAAAATCCAGATTAAAGCCCAAAAAGTACCCATATGATCTGGATTTCCTGAGGTGTGGTGGAAACAAGAGTGTCCCTAATGGGTGCCGTGGTGGAAATGGAGTTATCCGGCTCTCACCCAAATGGGTCCTTAATGTGTGCTAAAATGGGTACTAAGTGACCGTGGAAAAACACCTCTGGTTTGATTTAACTGAGACCAGATTGGATCCAATCCAAAGGAGAGGAAATCACTTGGCTGATCCAAATACGAAGTTTCTTTATTGAAATTTAAAAAGGCACACAATATGTTTATTACTAGGCAAGTGGCAAAAATAAACTATTGAGCAGCAATAGAAAAGGAAATGATTATTCTAAAGAGCAAGCTGTGATAATGAAACATTTTCAATTACTCAATGGGCGGGGGGGGGGGAATAAAAACATAGTAGTGATGGATGAGAAGGTAAATTGGCATCAGGAGACATCACCTGACAGATGCTGAAGAAATACAACCTTCATGGCCAGCATGTGCAGGGCACCTCTCCAGGCTGAGCTGAGTACATGCACCCATCACTTCTGAGTGTTCCAAGAGAGGTGAATCATGTTTGATCTTACATGCCAGCATGAGTTCAAAGCTTAACTCACTGTTGACTCTACGTTCTCAGAGGCTGACTACATTGTAAATCCCCATCAAAACCTAGCAGTTTTGACATCCATCAAACGCCCATTCACAATGTGCTCTCCCTGGCACACGGAGTCAGTTGGGGCTGGTGGTGGTGTCCATATGCTGCCACTGACGTACATATCCGCTTCCAGTTACTGTTCAGGTGTCTGGAACAGCATTGTCAGGACAGCATGAGGCCTCTTTAAAGGGCACCAGCAATCATTTGACTACTGGTTCCAGTGGGGCAGTACATATTCCAGCACCTCTTGTGGGTGCTCTTGAGGTCAGGACCAAGGTTGCCTCTCAGGTACATAATTTTGTACATAACTGGAGGAAATCTGGTCTGCTCTTTTGCAGACACCTCACTCATGCGTATTTTTTATTCAGCCTCTTTCTAATCCTCACTGGTTGCCTGCGCCCATGCTTACTTGCTTTGGAGGATTTTGAAAGCAAGCCTGTCCATAGGCAGCCAGCAATGAAAACTCAGTTTGAAGGTGGAAGCAATTGAATCAAATGCAGGAGCAAAATGCAAACTGGATATAGGAGGCGTCAGTTTAAGAGTAGCTCTTGCTACCTCCAGAGAACACTGGCCAGGACACTGCCAGTTTGGTCTAGTCGTTAGGGGGTCGGACTCTGATTTGGGAATACCGAGTTTGATTCCGCCCTCCCCCACAAAGCCAGCTGGGTGACCTTGGGCAAGTCGCAGCTCTCTTCTGAGCTCTCACAGCTCCACCCACCTCACAGAGTGGTCTGTTGTGGGGAGAAGAACAGAAAGCCTTGTCAGCTGCTTTGAGTTCCCTTAAATGGGTGAGAAAAGCAGGGTAGAAAAGCCAACTCTTTTTCTTCTTCTCTCACACTTTGTAGATTCAGCCTCAGAGGCAAATGGTCAGGGGTGCCTATGATAAGAGCTTGTAAAAATCCTACCTGAGAAGGTGTTCCTTGAAAACCCTCCAAGAAGACTGTAGTCTTATCAACACTTGATTGCCAAAACTCTGAGCATCCCTAGCATATATATATTATGCAAGATTTTGGGAAACAGGATGGAGCCAATTTTGTTTACCTTACACTACCAGACAAGACTGATCAGAAGCAGCTTAAATACTGATACTATCTAAGGCCTACTGGTATTTAACCTGTGTTTTAGATCATAACAGTGAAAGGACTGATAAGAGCAACAGACTTTCGTAAAAGAAACTACCCCTACTTCCTGACAAGAAGTATTGCCATTCCATGTAAGTCAACAGAGAAGCTCCCAAGTCCTGATTATCACTATAAGGGAACTGACTCATACATGCCAAAAACATACCCAAGGACTCTGAATTCTAAGTGGTACATCACCAACGAAAGGAACCAAAAAATAAATTATAATTAAATGCCCAATAAATGTCCATACCTAGTCTATATAATATTAAACCTCTGTTATAATATGGAATTTCAAAATCAGGTTGAACTTTTATGGCTGCAGTATAATCATCCATTGCTTCATAGAATTCAACTCTCAAATATTTAATCTGTCCCCTGTTGTTGAGCGCTGTTGCAAGATCATGACAGGTATCGTTACTTGAGAAGAAAATAAGAGAAATTGGTTAAATATAGTACACATTATTTGCCTACTAGTACGGAATGCTACATAAAATTTACCAAGTTAATATATGTAGATATGTGTATGTTTTACTGCAAAAATTTGCTTATTAAACACATTGGAACTATATTGAAAAGTACAAAATGCCTGAAGGACTTATTACCTCCTGGTACAAAACAAGTTAGGTTGATCCTACTCATCTTTACTGAGAAATAGTTGCTTTTAATGGACTTATTTTCAAGTATCTGGGCACCAGATTGCAACTTGGAATGTGGAAAGCACATCAAATAAGACAACTATGATTATCTAAATCCCAGATTATGGCCTCCTCTTTCCTAGCACTAATTTGCGGGCTCTTTTGTCTAAATAGAACACCTCAGGAACAAATAACTTACAAGGGCCATAAAATATTTTATTTTCTTGGGCAGTCCAGGAGTAAACACAAAGGGAAGATATGGGGTGTTTTTCCACTGTCACTAGAAGTACCCATTAAGCACCCATTAATGGGTACAAAAATGCCATTTTATACCCATTAATGGATACTTAATGGGTACTTTTAGTGACAGTAGAAAAACATCCATGAAATCAAGATATATAGGATCTGTTTTAGGACTGCCTTATACAATCTAGGTCAGTGTTCTTTTATGTGTCATAGTCTTCTTTAAGATAAGAATTTCAAAAGGTATAGTTGTGCCATTCAGGTGACATCTACCTCTATGGCCCCTTTTACGCAGCCAGCAAATGCAGTAGAAGAAATAACTTTGATTCCCTATGGTTACTCTAATAAAGCTGGAACCCAAAGAGAGTTCTGAGGAGATAACATTTTTGCAGTTTGAAAGCTGTGCCCGAGAAAGAAGCTTTGAATTCAACTTGAAATTGCAACCAGAAAGTATATGAAACAATACTTAGTGTAATTAAATAACTGGTCAATGCTGCCAAGATTGTTGCATTTTTGGACCCACCCCTCCTACTTTGCTTTGTAATAGCTTGGTGCCATGATTATGTACATGTAGTTCTCTTGGCAGAGACACAGAACCAGTTTGTCATTGCCTATTTGTGGTGGTGGTGGGGGGGGAAGGATGGAGTTTGAATCAGAACCCCTGCTTTCAATACAGTTGCTGCAGATTTAGCCAAGAGAACATGCCCTTAGCTGTGGTCACACTGAAAGTTTAATCCAGCTTCTGTCCACTTTCAGAGGGAGATAATGCGTCAGCAAGGTGACCAGTTGTTTTCTTTCAGTGTTAAATAACTCAGAAAATTCACCTTTGAGACAGATAATGTGGAAAGAAAATGACTGGTCATTTTGCTGATGTGTTCCCTTGCTCTGAAGGTGGACTGAAGCTGGATTAAACCTTAGGTGTGACCTCTACCCAAACGTTCAGAGGTGTACACAGTGAGGAAAATGAACTGTATATATTGAAACAGGCAATTAGAGCAGCAGGGTTAGTTTTGGCAAAAGGATGGAAAGACAACAAGGTATGGAGCATTGAAAATTGGTGTGTGTGTCTGTGTTTGTGTAGCTTGAGTACAGGGGAGAGGAAGGTTTTAAAGCAGTGGTTCTCAACCTTCCTAAAGCCACAACCCTTTAATTCAGCTCCTCATGTTGTGGTGACCCCCAACCTAACCCTAACCCCCAACCATAAAATTATTTTCATTGCTACTTCATAACGACCCCCATGAAAGAGTAGATTGACCCCCAAAGGGGTCCCGACCCATAAGTTGAGAAGCACTGCTTTAACAGAAACAATTTGATCCATCGTTTGAAGTATAATGTTTGAAAATATTAACAATTCAGCTCCAATCTGTTCCATGGGAGAGGGTGGGTAGTTTTATTTACTATTTATTTATTTACATTTTTATCTCGCCCTGTACTCGAAGGTCTCCGGGCAGGTAACCACATCTAAAATGAAGCATCATTGAAACAATAACAATATGTATTGAAACAGTAGCATCCGCAAGTGGGAAGGGAAAGTGTATCCCCTTTTAACCAAAAGCCAAGGCAAAGAGATGCATCTTCACTGCCTTCCTAAACGTGTCCAGTGAAGGCGATAGGCACACCTCAAGGGGGAGACTATTCCATAGTCTGGGGGCCATCACTGAGAAGGCCCTATCCCGGGTGCCCACCTCTTTTGCTGCAGAGGCTGGCGGGACAACCAGGAGGGCCTCCCCTCCAGATCTTAAGGCACGGGCATTGTATCGTTTTGTGGATTATTACGATTGCACTAATTAAAAAACAAACAAACAAAAACACCAAAACCCTTAGGTGTGGCCGCAGCCCTCGTCTATTCCCCGCCTCGCCTCCCACCCCATTCTACTGACGGCAATCATCACCTGGCTGGAGCGGAGCATGCGCAGTGCTCGATATAGCGGCCGTAGAGCTCTTCCGCCTTAGCAAATTGGTGGTCCCTGAACTGCCTGTGTGCTGCCGATAGCAGGCCTGATGTCGTCTCGGGTGTCGGATCCTGCTCCATAGCCGGTTTCATTAGGAATAATAGGAAGCCCCGCCGGCCCAACAATCTAGCCCTGAAGTGCCCTCCTATGGCTGTAATTACGGTTTATACTTCCGTCCTTTTTTTTTTAATTCACCTGGGAAATTGTTCGCTTCCTAGAGTTAGGAAAATATAGACATATCGTACAACATAACGTTTCAGAGTCGGCTTCTAATCCTGATTTGAAGGTGAAGTCTTCTCCCAGGAAGCGAGCAGAGTCGTAACGTTACGTGCCGGCAGGGACAATTCCCGGAGGAACATTCATGCAGCTGAGTCCTAAAATTGGCCAGATGTTGCAGCTTCCATCGTTCTTTGCTGCCGGGCTAGCTGGGGCTGCTGGAGGTTGTAGTTCAAACACACCTGCCCTGGTGCTTCCCTCCAGGTGTGTTGGGCCGGTGCATGTACACACTACCTGCCCGTGTCTAGGATTTCATCATGGGTCTTTCTAGTGGGGTATATGGGTGTTTTTCCACTTAGCACTTTATGGGTCCTTAATGGGTATTCTAGTGCTAGGGTGTTTTTCCACTAGCACTAGAGTACCCATTAAGGACCCTTAATGGGTCCTTTAGTGCAGTGATGGCCAACCTATGACATGTGTGTCACAGGTGACACACCAAGCCCTCTTGGGTGACACACCTGGTCACCCTGGCACCTGGGCGTGTAGTGCTTGCTTGTTCTTGAAGTCTACGAAATACCAACTTTCAATTGAAGATTTAGCAAACGAAATTCAGCAACAAAAGTCACTAATGTAAAGAATTATTTGTTTTTGCTTTTAATAAAATACATATATCAAAAATATAACTTTTTCAGGTATGGGGCGGGATAGAAAAGTAAATAATAAATAAATAAATAAATTCTAGAGCTACAAATATCACACAATTATGGATAGTTCTAGATGCGACACAGCACCCGAGTTAAGCTAGACTTTCTTGTGAGTTTTGATACACCGAGCTCAAATGGTTTTCCATCACTGCTTTAGTGCTAATTGGAAAAAAACCCTGTCTGGCATCTAGCAGGAACCAGCCACAAATTAACCTTTATTTGCATCCCAAACCAACCTCTATTATTGTTCCTGACAAAATACTAAGTTCAACCTTGTTAGGAGACGGGGCTTTGGAGCCTGATCGTTTCAGCTTTATTTTGCAAAGCTTGTGCTGCGTTTTCAATGCTGCTGTAATGTAACATTTTGTGTAACTTATAAAGCAATTCATGCTTTCTCATTCCTTTGTTAGCCACCTTGAGTTTGGAAAGGTGGTATATCAATAAAGCGATCGATTGTATTATCCAAAAACCTGAAGTGACTATTTGAAATTCAGCTATGGAGCTAAATATGAATCAAGAGCGTACTAAGCTTTGGACTGCTTGACACAGCACTGTGGGAATATCCCGATAGGCAATCAGTAATATATTGGTTGCTGGATAGGAGTTCTCTCATAATTTTACAAGATTCTGTTAAGCTGAATCTGGTACCAGGAACAGTTGCTTGAAGGACACTGATGCCTGCCAAGAAACTGGCCTTATCTCTTTAGTTCACAGTGTTTGCCAGAAGAATCTAACATTTTATAATATCCCGTTGTTCTCTGCTAGCAACTAATTATGATACATAAGCATATGTGAATCTGTTTGGAATCTGTTTGCTTGTATTGATTTCACACAGAATCAGCTAATATTTTTGAATATAAGGCGTTTCCTCCAATAAACTTGTCATAATACCATTTATGATCACTATACCTCTTCACTCAGGCCTTTGACAGTTAGCTTCCCTATAATTCTGCTGGGGGATGGGAGGGACAGCTGATATATTTTAATTATGTTTAACAGTTATGATTTTTTTCTTTTTACTGTCATGACCTTTGGGTAAAGGGCAGGATAAAAATACTACAATAAAAATCTATAGGCAACTCAACACTGCAGGCATTTCTTCAAGAATTCAGGTTCCAAGTCATTTAGGGGTCTCTATGTTTGAGTAAATTTTAAAAAGATTTTTCTTCATCATCAACCATTGCACAGTCTTCCAACCTTTACATCTGACTGTACAGTAAACAGATACTCCAATTGACAATGCAGGTGTTTTTGTATTTTTAAAAAAGGATTTAAAGATTATGGTTGCACCCATTAGCAAAAAGTGCTATCTCTGAAATGCTTTGAAGGGTAGTCTTAGATAATTTATAGGCCAGTCTAGAAGCTATCAGGACTTTATCAAAGGCCTTCTGAAACTCCAAACAATGTGAATCTACCACTAGATACAGTGACAACACACACTTTATGAATTACAGCCAGAAAATTGATTGCAAAAAAGGAAATAAAGCATAATGCCCACATCTACTAGCGACGTGCAGGCTTCACTTTAATACCCCCATCTGGTACAGGAGGATTTGGCAGCTTGATAGACTGCACAAGGCCACGTGGCACAGCAACATTTACCATGGTACCCCCCTTTTTCCTACCAAATCCAGCATGTACCACCACCCTCAGTAGCAAAAGGCTCTTGCACCCTTCTCAGTGATGGCTCCCAGACTGTGGAATAGTCTCCCTCCTGAAGTGCCTCAGGCACCTTCACTCTATGTGTTCAGACAAGCTGTAAAGGTGCACCTCTTTACCCTAGCTTTTGGCTAAGTAAAGGAATAGCTTCTCCTCCCCACATCCAGGCACTTATGGAAGTTTAATATGTTATGGTTTTAATGTGTTCATTCTATATGTTGGTCTTGTGGTTAGCAAGACTCTTATCTGCTAGTCTCCCAATTTGATCCTGCACCCCTTCATGAAGCTACCTGGGTAACATTGGGCTTGTCACAGCGCTCTTTCAGAGCTCTCACCGCCCCACCTACCTCACAGGGTGTCTGTTGTGGCAAGAAGAATAGGAAGTTTGTCATTAAAGAGTGTGAAAAGCAGGGTATAAAAGCCAACTCTTCTTCTGATGTCAAAATGTGATTTTTGTTTCAGCAGTCCAAAATATGAGAGAACTGATTATAATTAGCACAGTAATTCCTGACAATTTTTTAAACAAGATTTATTAAACCATTTATAAACAAAGATGGAAATACATATAGATTAGAAGCATGCAACTGACATGTGACAAAAATGTAATTCCTGTATGCATTTTGCCTGCATTCACCGCATACCCTTCAAACTGTCTGAACTTCAGGCTTCCTGAACGTATTGTTTCAAGGCATTAGAGAACAAAAAGAGAAAGGAGAAAGTGCCAAGTAAATATATAATTGCATACCACATTTGAACTCTTTCCACTACAAAATAAGTGGAAAGAAAACAAGCAGTTACCTTGCTGTCTGATCAGATTGTCCTTCGAAACCCTCCTGTGTTACAGGTAAAACACTTGATCTTCTCAAAGCCTATGCCAAAAACTATCTTTATTCATCCAAATTAAACAAAATCACAAATACATACAAATGAAGTAACATACAGAGGTACTTGCAGAATTAAGCCTAAAAAGGCAATAATTTTTAAGAAGACTAAGATCAATGAAATTAAAGCTACCGAAGGGAAAGGAGGTGCAAACACTCCCATATGGATTTCATTTAGTAAAGTTTATATCAAACACCTTTCAACCATGGAGTGTCGCTCCTAAAGCCCTGAATATGCATTTAAGCAGTCTTGCAATATAAAAAAGTGAAGCTGGTATGGATGTTCAACCAGAATTTCTTTTGCTTCAGGCAGGTATGTAAGGAGGTGGGGGCTCCTTCTCTGGCATCTTAACTGCCATTTCATAGGTCGGCAGGACATACTGTTAAGAGAAATAAAAAAAGATGTTTAAAACAACAGTTTCTAAAAACTCAGTGCAAATATTACAACCTGGCTATTTTAAGAGTATTATAGAATAAGGTATAGTTTCTGTACTTGGGGTTTTGTTTGTTTTTGTTTGTTCGCCTTTTCTCTGTATTTAAAATGTGCGCACTGGCTTCTTTTAGTTGGGTACGACCTACGTCAGCAGGCCCTGGTCTAACCAGCATTGGGTTATCCAGGGACAGCCAAACTCAGATCAAAGCCTCCAAGTATTTCATGCCAGCAATAGATGCACCAAGTACGAAGCAGGGTCACCCATATGCATACGGACATTTGCCACTCCCGCAGCCCACAGGCAGCTTCCAGATTAGGGGATTAAATACACAGTAATATAAAAATACGCAGCTTACATGCTACGAAGCGACGACTCCTCGTACCCACTCCCAACAGATGTCCGCAGCTTCCTCCTCGGCTGCTGTGAGACTTCCGTGGTGTGCATCACTTGGGAAGGGTCAGCCAATGGGAGCTGAGCTGCAGGTTCAGCTCTCATTGGCTGTTTCTTGCTGTCCTATCAGGACAGCAGGAAATGTCGAATTTACTTCATACTGCAACACAAGTGTTAAGCATTCCGCAGTAGGTAAACTCACAGTAGCAGCAGCAGCATAATGCGCCCCCGCTATGCAGGATCAGGTGTCAGGGGTGACACCCGTGCCTCAGCTGTGCATTCCGACACGCAGCTTTCTTAAGCCTGGACACAGCCACACTCACTCACATATACAATTCATTCACACTGCCCTTTCACTAACAAAGCAATTTGCACTCTCATTCCAAAAGTACAGTTTGTTTTGTTTTATTTTCACGGAGGCAAAGGAAACCTGGTACCTCAGGGTTTTCATGGTTCTTTCTTGGAAGAGCAAGCAAGACTGTTGCTGTCTTATGCCCCATGCATCTAAAGGTTTCCCCATTGGTATTCACAACAATTTCATAGGCAAAGCAACAGAAAGACCCAAGAGAAGCAGCGCACCCCTGCCGCTCCTGCCGCTGCAGTGGCATATTATGCCAAAGAATTAGTGGGCAAGCAAGGGGAGATTCCAGCTGAAGCCTCCTTTCTTCCACACCTGTTTGCTGCATATATGTGGCCACCAGTGCACTGAATCATTCAAGCCCCTCAAGGCACACAGGAGCATGTCTCTGGAATGTCCCAATACAACACAGTATCGGATTGCTCTAAACCCACAGTATTCAAAAGGAGGGATGTGCACAAATGGGTTTTTTGGCATTCGTAATGAATCAAATGTTAGAAAATCTGTATTCATACAAATAGATCCCCTTCAAATGTAGGATTCTATTAGGTACAAACGTATCCGATACAAACAAATACGTATCTGATAAGTATCTGACACAAACGCATATGTATTCGATACATAGCCACTATGTAACCCATAACAAATCTTCTCTGAAAGCGTCAAATTTGACCTGAATCCACTTTTAATCCGCTCTTGATCCATGTCAAAACCAATCCGGATCCTTGGCTGATGTGACGAGCACAGCCATTTTCCCACCTCCCCAGTTTAACAAGTGTCTAAACCAGGGTTTCCCAAACTATGGGTCGGGACCCACCTCTAGGAAATTTAACCGTATTTGAAATAACGTTTTTGATGTAATTATTTAATTAAATAATAAAAAAATTGTATTAAAACTTTGTTATTTGAAAAGTCCTTTATTCATATTGGTAACAGTTAAATTTCCTAGAGGCGGGTCCCGAGTTGGTAAACTTATATTACATGGGTCGTAGCCCAGACAACTTTGGGAACCACTGGTCGAAACTATTCATACAAATGTCAATTAGTCCCATATCTCAGACTCAGTAAATTTAAACTTATTCAGGTCTTACCTGTGGAGGTGCTTCAAATGCAGGGTATACAGCTATCTCTGGCAAGTTCCTGTTGCAAATATATTTATAGCAGTTCCATACGCAGTTAATTAGATAGGCCTGAAAGGATAGAAGAAGGAATAGCTGAGTGTAATAAACAGCAGTGTAGTTTTATATATATAATCTACATCCACTTTAGGGAAACTAGAGTGCAAATGGATTCTACTTTTCTGATGCACCACTAAGTACAATGAGACGTAGGTGTAAAAATGATTAGGTTGCACTGTTATTCCAGCACAAAGAAATGCTTTGACCTTCTAAAGTACTAAAGGAAGCTACAGCACCAACACTTTAGATAGTTGCAAAATACGCTTCATGAGTGCTTCAGAGCTTATAACAATACCTTCTGTTTGCTGATACTGTCCTGCTATGCAGCTAAAGGATATACAAAAGATGAAAGAAAGTATACTTCAGAACTGTAAGGGAAGAAACTATTTAAATGTACAAAACGACTACAAGTGAAAGAGGCTTGCAATTTTGGGTGGATCAAACAGGGAAAGTTATGCCAAACAATGAGTTTGGAAATGTCTAAGAACAAAGAAATTACACAATTTAGACACTATATATAAGTTATTGTACTAGACGGAATGACAGGCAAGAGTTCTTAATTTCTTACCAAGGGTCATTTCTAAATTAAACCTTATTATGTCGTAAGACAAGGAAAGCCAGTAACAATAATTTAGTCTGTCCGAACTAACTGAATTGAAAATAAATTAAGAAAGTACTGAAAATAACAAATTAGCAGCCAGCATTTCTGGTGGATTAATTGTAAAGGCATCAACATAACATAAAAGCAAGAACATAAACTTGTAATAGAACTTCATTTGCAATATATATACCTTGAACTAGTTCCGTTCTCAACACTTTTCAAAAATCAGAACCAGAATTAAAACCATGTTGGACCAGAACCAAATATCCAACCAAATGAGCACAAAGGCGGTGGTCATTTTGTGTGTTTTGCTAACCATTATAAAAGACCATAGCTTGCTCTTCTAGTTTGCTCTGCTGCCAAAGACCCAGGCTACAGTGCAACATAGTGGGATTATATGGAGAGTATTTAAAGAAAATTCTAGCTGCATTGATACTTCAACTCAGGAATACTTAGCTTCTTTAACAGTATATATTTTATTCCTTAGTTAGGAATGTGAAAAGTTTGCATCTATTTCCAAAGCAGTGCCTCTCAATCAACAGCTTTTTAAATCAAGGGAAAATAAATTACACATAACTGAAGGAAACACACCTGTTAAATGGTACTAGATGTAAGTAGTACAGGACGAAGATTCTGAACCTACTTGGCAAACTGAACCATTTTGCACAGGGCCATCTAAACTATTTTGGACGTCAAATCAAGTCAGGATCAGTGACGACCACTTTCAGTGCCATCTAGCACTGGCAGATTGCTTCCTGCAATTCCTTGTCTTCACTTGATTGTGTTCACTTTCACTTAATTTCACCAGTAAGTTACCACACACTCCCCTATTCCCTTGTTGACACTATCCTGAGCAGATGTTGTGGGGGGGAAATGGGGGAAATAGCTTAATTGTAAAGCTATGGTTTTCCATTTTTTTCCGCACAGCAGCAGCCCATCTTTGCAGCAGCTTCTTAGCTTTTAAAACTTTCTAGCAGGGACGTGTTTTCCAATGGCATAATTGCCCCAGATGTGTAGCAGGCAAATTCACCACTGTCATCACCGGGACTAGCAGCAAATGGCCCAATAACGATCTCCTGAACATGAGATTTCCTGTTCCTATTGCCCTCTCAGCCTAGTAAACTTCTCCTTAAAACCATTCTCTAAAATTATCTCTTTTGTACTACGATGAATTGACAGCTATTCTTGACATCTACCAGCACAGTCAGTCAAAGGCTGCTCAAGACCATTATTTTTGGCCTCTACAAGCCGTGTCAAAAACCAAGCAGTGCTTCAGCCTAAACGCTGCAATCTCAGTAGCCCAAAATTTACCTTTAAAATGATGATCAAGGCAAAGAACACTAGAACAGTGAATAGGAGACAGCTTGAATCAAGAGCAAGGAGGTCATCTTTATACGGGAACTCTGGCTATTAAAGGAAAGGGAAGCAATGGTTAGGAAACTCTAATTTCATAATTTGAAAGTAGTTATTGGTAACTTCTGATCATACATATGACTACTTTTAATACTCTTATTACTACTTAATAAGAGTACTTAATACTCTTAATACTCTTATAACTACTTAGTTGTTAGCAGGCCTAGATAGAACAAGGCCAATTCCACAGAATAGTTGTCCTGTTCCATAATTTTTACAAGAACACTTTTACTTTGGAGACAGTAAAGGAGGCACATAACTCCTACGACATTTAATACAACACACACACCTCAGCTGCCTGATAAAGCCTCTTTTTTAGTGACCTTTGGTGGCGAGTGGGAAAGAAGAGGCCTTTGAGATAAACTCTGGAAGAAATCATTATAATCAATGGAATTATTGGTGACTGTGTTGATTAATGTTAATGGACTCAGATCCCCTAGCAAAATATATCAGCCAGATAAACTTGCTGAGAGATACTAGGGCCAAGGCTGTTATGATTCAGGAAACACAAAAAAAAGGGATGCCACAAATTTATGGAATCATAAAGGATGGCAGGCCAATTGGCGTATAAAAATAAAACATTTAAAAATTAGTTGCATTGTATTAAGCTACAGGTGCCCCCACCTCACCTGTCAGAGTGACGTATGGTTTGAGAATCTTTAGGGAAAGAAGAGGAGCAGTAAAAAGGGGCAGTTTAAAAACAATCAAGACTCCCATAGGAGATTCGCTCTGAAGGCTAGATGGGGGACTGGGAAAAAGGGAGACACAGGGAGGCAGGACAGGACAGCAGGTGACGTCACCCACCTGTGAGAGGCCTTTGGCATATAGCTCCCAAGGACGCCTTGTTCCACAATTTAAAAGTTAACACCCGGTATTTCAATGCAACCTACAATTCTGACGAGCAAGGAATGCCTCCTTCGAAATATTGGTATTGGGCTCCAAAGTCAGTGACCATCTAAGGACACCATGGGTGTTTTCCCACTGTCACTAGAACTACCCTTTAATGGGTACTTAATGGGTACTTCTAGTGACAGTGGAAAAACACCCAATATTTAATTCTAAAAAGAAGCTGTAGCAAAGCCATGAGTTTGCATTTTCTCACTCTGCCCTCCACCTCCCATTTTATCCTCTTACAAAAAAGTCAAGGAGTTCAGAAAATTTTTATTTCAGGCCTTCGTTAACTATGAACTGTAATTTTTGTTTAAAAAAAACAAACTTCTGGTTTATTCACATAAAGATAGGTTCCTAATTTATGGTTTGAAGTTAAATTTAAGTATATTTCATCTGCAAAAATCTAACACAAATAAAACCATGATTTATCTACATAAAGAGATCACAGCAAAGACAAAGAAGATCAGGTCTAAGGCTCATCATAGTTCATTCCTGCAATGTTCCATTACAGCTTGACATGAGACCTAACTACAACATGTTCTTTTCTCCTGATTTCTTCAAATAAAGGAAGCAGATCAAAAAAGACAAACTAAATTTGGAAACTTACAAGCTGATCCAGGTAGTCTTTTATTCTCGGTAAATACGTCAGAGAACTTACAGCCACTAGGCAACTGAGAACAAAGTCAAACAGCTGGAAACAGAAGAATGGTATCAGCCAACCCACTCGATGCTAAAAACAGAAAACAAATTATTTGTCAATCGAAAAATAAAGCAAGGAGTTTTACTGTAAAACAATTAATAAATTCAATAATACTTACAGCAATTGCTCCATATACCATCATAGCACTGATTGTGAACAGAAGGAGTGAGATGGCAAAAAGAACACAAGCATTTTCTAGTGAGGAAAGAAAATAACCAAGAATTATTATAACAATATTTATACCTTAAAGTGCTTTTTCAGCTTGGGCACCACACTGCCAAAAGAACATGGCAGGTTGGAACAGATTCACAAAGACCTGGCCTTTGGCTAAACAAGGAAATGGCCTTTCCTCCCCACATTCAAACACTGTTATGGTTTTAATATGTTCATTTTATATGTTTACTGGTTTTTAATGTTGCAACATTTGCAGATGAATCGAAAGGTGTATACATTCATAGGACCCATTTGCACACAAACAGAATGGATGCAGCTTTTGTCTAACCTTTGTAGAAGCTTTCATGAAGGCCCAGATCTGGCCACTGTCAGCCTCCCGCCCTCCGCTGCCATTTGCATGCTGTTCTGAGGCCATAGTAGGCATTCTGGAGATGTGCGCACACCTTCCCATCCAGGAATCACCACCACTTCACCATTTAGTATCCTTATTTGCAAGAATCCTAGTTTCTCCTGTTTTATTTTCTAGAAGCTAACTGGCAATTAGTGAGTTAGCATAACTGGAGGTAAATCTTTTTCATCCAACAAATGAAACGATCATTTGTAAAGCTTCATTTTGTATTTATCCAGGTTGACTTTGTTTCATTTTAAATTTTATTTGACAAAATCTGCAGCAAACAGAAGTGATCAGGAAGCGGGGAAATACTTTTGCATGGCACTAGTTAAAAAAATTTCAAGTGGATTAAAATCCTACACTTGGACCATAAGTTTCCATTTACTTGCACCCCAACCTTTATCTCATTTGCTTCACTGTTCAACAGCCACTGGGTCGGTAACTTAAATTAGCTTCCCATTCAATACTGCAACTAGTGTACCAACAGGTGCAAACTATCCAAGATAGAAAATTCCCCACAGAGGGATGAAGTTACTGGAAATCTAAATCTCAACAGAAGTGATCTGACTAGAACAGGAACAATGATGACATGTTCCCTTTTTTCAAATGACCAGGGGGCAGTGCAGAGAGAAGCCAGAAACACACACTAACTGAGTTACATCTTGGGATAGCCCCATGGTTGCCTTGACAGTCACAAAGACCTTAGCCATTCCAGACTTGGAACACACAGCATAGATGAAAGACACTCAGGATCCCTAGAGTTATTGGCCTAAGCGTAAGGGTATGTAGGGAAACTCTTGTGCAGTGGGGTGGACTACACATCAGCAGAATCCTTGTTCTGTCCCAGGTACCCAACACAAGTTACAAACACTCAGGTATTCAGGAGTCTCCAGGTGAGGCAACTGGAGGTTCCATAAACCACACCATCTCCCATACACACACACAACCTAGCCTTCATACTCAGATTTATGTTATACCCCTGGTGGGGAAAACTGGGAGAGATTTACCCCTACAGGCTCTCTCACCCAGGTCTCAGCAAACCAAGACAGCATATTCACCCACTATCATATAACAGAAGATGATCTATTCTGAACTGGCCTGGCATTAAACATCATTCCCTGTGGGCCAAAGGCCAAGCTGGTAAAGCAAGCAGGTACCTTTGCCAGGGAGGAATGACTAAAGAGGGAACAGAGAAAAGATGATGACATAGTAAAGAATTGCTCCACACCACACAAAACAGAACAGAAGCTAGGAGAGCTTTTTTGGATTGCAAAACCCAAGCTTCATATAATCTCTTTAACGAACTATAAGCACGTGTCCATTCTTTCCAGTCATTATTCTCTGGCTCAAGCAGAAAGCAGTTAATGGAAGCCAAAAGTTATAGCTTGGCTTCTTCTCAAAGGTAAACCTTCTGTAAGATGTCCCCATGAATTAAACGTAATCAAAAACCTATAAGTATGGCAACATATTTTCCAACAGTTGGACATTTGAACATGTACAGATTGTTGCTTTCTAAAGCATTTACCACTTACCAGCTACTCTCTCAGAGGGGTAATAGTTTCCAATGACCTCATACTGAATATCAACTGTTGGCACAGTATTAGGGTGAGTAACTTCAACTGTCAGCAAAATGCCCATCAGGAGATTCACCACCTGTAAGAAAAAAAAATACAATAAAGAAATATAGCACACTATTGTTACTATTAGCAATCCTTTCATTTGTTGATTTAGAACATTTCGAAATGGCAGGGAATTTGAAAAAAGTATATACCACACTGAGAGAAAAATTACAAGCAGCAGAAATCTCACGTAGTATCATAGAACCCTTGGCTGTTGCTCACAATTAGGGATCAGATCAAAATATAAACTACATACAGCTACCTCCACTGAGGACTGTGTGACTATTTATGCATAGCAAAATACTGCACCTCTTCACCCAGGACTTTGGCACTGAGTTGCCTTCTAATGGTGTCCTACTAGAGGAGGGAGGGCTGCATTTTACTTATGCTTTATATTCAAGTTTTTATTTTACTTAAACTGAATGTTGTAACTTGCTCTGAGCCCTTCAGGTGAGGTCTTCGGGAAACCTGCACTGAGATGATCAGGTCATAAACATTTAACATAAATATAAATAAATTCAAGTAGGTCTGGAATAACTTCCTATGCCTCCAGGCAGACTGAGTGCCAGAAACCCCAGAGAGCCTCCCCAGATGAAGCACTTTGGGGAGAGAGCACTTTAGACCCTTCCAGCTGCTTGAAACTCAAGTTCTTCACTTTACTGCATTTTCTCACTTTTCCAAAGAGATGGAGGGCAGTGTCCACATACCTTTGTCTCTCCTCTCTTTCCTACTCAAGTTAGCACCCAAAAAGCAAGTAAGGACAAGCAGAATTCTAACCTAGCTCCGTCTAACACCACCTTAAGCCTTGAACAGTAAATATACCATGTCTTAATATAGGGACAGAGATCTTTCCCCAGGGACTGCATTCCCTAAGGAGAATGGAACTGGAGACCTCAAGTGCTTGCTTTTTGCTGTCCCCTGTTCCCTCCCACACCATTTTCCTTTTGTTTCTTGTCTCTTTAGATTGTAAGCCTGAGGGCAGGGACCTGTCTAAGATTAATATAATATTGTAACCCGCCCTGAGACCTTCGGGTATGTATGTATGTATGTATGTATGTATGTATGTATGTATGTATGTATGTATGTATGTATGTATGTATGTATGTATGTATGTATGTATGTATGTATGTATGTATGTATGTATGTATGAATAAATAAATAAATAAATAAATAAATAAATAAATAAATAAATAAATAAATATTATCCTCCTGTCCGTTGACACCTTATTTATTTATCTTTTCCTTTCTTGCTACCTACATCGAATCTGACCAAGGAGTCTTCAGGGATGAGTACAGCCCTTCAGCCTCTCACTGAAATCATGGTTTGGTATCCTCCATGCGTGATCTCTCATATGTGGCCTCATTCTAACCACCGGCATGTGCCTGACTGCTATGACACATACGCCTTAAGAACTTCAGTTCACTTTGCTTGTTCAAACTGCAGTTCACTGGAAGACAGTGGGGCAAGTTTGGTTCAAAAGAACTGTTACTATTTTTATATTATATCCAACACAAGGGAAGCAAGAAAGAATATGTCACGGTCTTCTTACTCTATTAGTTCATCTGTCTTAGGTCAATCAGCGTTATTTACCCTTGCTTTGCTCTTGACATTTTTTCCATGAGGCTGTGCCAGGACTTGAGGTATCTAAAAGACTTATCAAGTTTTTTTAAGGAAAGAAATGTAAACAGAACAGAGCATAGCACTATGAATTCCAGAAAGCTATACTGTGAAAGGAAAACGAGGTACGACAGCCCAAAAAGTATGTCATCTTAAGACAGCAACAGATCTGCTACAAAGTTGAGATTATAAAAAAAATACACGACAGCACCCAATTTCTTATCAAAATAATCTTGCATTGAATTTAAATAGAATTTCTAGTTCCTGTCACATAAATGACAGACAATTTATTAAAACTTCCAATCACAGGAAAAAAAATAACTTGAGAGGTCTCTAAGGCAGCTTTGAGAAGTTTTCAAGGTGGGATTGCTCACACACATTTTCTACTAGAAAAGGTGGATTAGAGAAGGGCTGGGAACATGAGGGCCACACACTGTCTCTTTGAGACACCTGAGTTGCCCCTTTTATTATGTCTCAACACAGCCAACGTCTGAAGCAATATGTAACCATCTATCAGGCTCTGACTTCCCTCTTGTACTATCTCCACCCTACTTGTTTTTAAAGTCCAAGTCTTTTAGATTAAAGGATTGTCTTCTCACTCTGTGAGAGCCCCTATGCAAATGGGAGGTATCTAAAAATAAAGTAGAACAGCCAATTTGCAGAACCAGAGATAATTCTGCTCATTCTGGGGTTGGAGTAAGCCTGTTTCTTCATCCAGTCCTCCATGTCCCAAGCTCTAGCAATTTGACAGCTCAATGGCCTCATACTACAATGGAGGCAACACGTTATCGATAAATCTACCATATATTCCGCCATATAAGACAACTGGGCGTACAAAACGACCCTCAACTTTTCCAGTTAAAATACAGAGTCTGGGATATACTCGCCGTATAAGAAGATGACCCCCTGGCATATAAGATGACCCCTGACTTTTGAGATTTTCCTGGGTTAAAAAGTAGTCTTATACGCCAGAATATACTGTATTTTATTTTGCATTTCATACTATAATCTTAACATTTTCTTTTTATAATTTAGTTCCATGGCTAGACTGCAAAAGTTGTTTCCTTTTGGGGGGGGGGTGATTTAGAAAGGACAGGGTGATTTCATACTTCTCAAAAGTAATGACAACTTGATAACAGCCTAGCTCAGGGGTAGGCAAACCCCAGCTCGAGAGCCACATGCGGCTCTTTGGCCCCTTGATTGTGGCTCTCCCAGGTTAGGAGTACCCTAATTAAGTTAATAACAATATACCTACTTATACAGCATAAGTTTTAAAAATGTGGCTCTCAAAAGAAATATCAATCACTGAACTTTTTGTATTGGTTTTAGCATTGTTCTATACAGTTTTGATATGTGTATATTTTATATGTTGGTAGCCGCCCAGAGACCCTAGGGTATGGGGCGGGATATAAATATAAATAAATAAAATAAATAAACTGTTGATATTTGGCTCTTTTGACTAACGAGTTTGCTGAACACTGGCCTAGCTTAACATGGGCCCTTACTAGGGATGTGCACAAATGTTTTTTTTTTTTTTGACATTTGATTCATAACAAATCGAGTGTTAGAAAATTTGTATTTTTTCAAATAGATCCCCTTCAAATGTTCTATTTGTATTCTTTCGAATAGATCTCCTTTGGATTCTATTTGATATGAATATATTCGTACAAATCCATATGAATATCCGATACAAACAAATACATATCGGATACGTATCCAACACTAACACATACATATCTAATATGTATCCCGTAACATATCTGCACTGGAAGTGTCAAATTTGACCTGAATCCACTTTTACCCCACTCTCGATCCATGTCGAATGTAATCTGGATCCACTGCAGAAGTGACTGGCGCAGCGACTTTCCCACTTGAATAGAATGTTCAAACTATTCATACGATTCGTGTACAAATGTCAGAATTTGAATGAATTCTTACGAATAACGAATGTTACAAATACTCGTGCACATCTCTAGCCCTTACTAATCCCAGAGGTTTCTCTTTGTAGACAATCCAATTCACAACGGCATGTACCGCTTGGGTGTACTACTAACACCGACAACAAACTGTAAAAAGAAACAGAGTCCCCTTTAGGGCACATGACAGCTATATTCTTTTTCCAGTCATGCGAGAAGCCAAATCTTAATCTTCCCTACCATGTAACTTCTAGAGTCAAGAGCAATCTAAGTTTGGCTCAAGTGACTTTCTCAGCCTAAACCCAGTTAATGTAACAGCAAACTCTTTTTTGCTTTGCTAAAAGTAGAAAACCACAAACCACAGCCGGCAAGCTAGAAGAACTTTGTAGAGTTCAAAGAGTTACTGAGATTAGACAGACCTAGAGTGCTTTAGATAGGATGAAGGCTACGCAGTCCCCCTGAAGCCGCGCCCTGCCTGACACACAGGATTGTGTGATTGCCTACAGTAACAATACATTCTCTAAACTGAAAACATGATACGGCAGATTGTCCAACGAGATTAGAATACCAATACTCTAAACATTTTGCAGCCATGTTGCATAATTCTTACCCCACTTATGGAACAATATATCCTTTTGTGACAAAATATTTCTTGAACTTAACTTTTTATATAATCTTATAAAAACATTATTGCTGCTGACTTTAGTGCTAACTCAGTCCCCTCAGTTGCTGAGAGCGTTTCTTCCTTATAATCAGTAATACAACCGAGATGCATTTCTTTGAATTTTCACTAAAATCTACAATGACTGGTATAGAAACTTTAAAAAAAAAATCCAAATTTGCAAAGGCCTACCCTCAACTTTTTTCATTTTACTAAATACTTGAGCAGGCTAAATACATTATTCTGAGTATGGTCTACATAACATGGCTACACCCTATTAATGGTCTTCTGATCATAGATCAACAATGCATTGGCTGCCAATTCACTACCGGGCCCAATTCAAGGTATTAACTCTGACTTATAAGGCCCTAAAAGACTTGGGCCCCAAATATCTAAAGGAATACCTTTTCTCATACCAACCTGCCCATGCCCTAAGATCTGCAGGACAGGCCCTCCTGGTTGTCCCACCACCTTCAGTAGCGAGGCTGGTGGGCACCCGGGAGAGGGTCTTCTCGGTAATGGCCCCCAGACTGTGGAACAGTCTCCCCCTTGAGGTGTGTCAGGCTCCTTCTCTGTTCATGTTCAGGAAGAAGGTGAAGACGCACCTCTTTGCTCAGACTTTTGGATAAATGTCAACTATGTTTCCCCCACTGTAAACACCACTGTTTTGTTTTTTTTGTTTTTTTTTAATATGTTGGATTTTAGACATTGTGATGGTTTTTATTGTTCTATATTATACTGTTATTTGATATGGTGGATTTTAAAGTTGTTACCGGCCCAGAGACCTTCAGGTATAGGGCGGAATAGAAATATAATTAATTAATTAATTAATGTGGGATTTATGCATATAAAATTGATGGAATTGTGCATGCCAAACGGTTTTGAAGGCTAGCCTGGTATCAAAGTTATACCAACAGAAAATTCAATACTGAATGTGACAAAACAGCAGCAGGAAAGAAACCTGCTATCTGCCTGGCAGTGCAGAATATGGTAGGCTTCGCATGAAGGGTCCGCCGTAGTCTGCAAAAGCATGCAGATGGCAGGTCTCTATTCTGGAATATAATTCATAATAAGGGCCAGTGCAGAAAGGCCCATAGGAAAAAAAAAGCAGGCACATTTTGTCCTCACCTCTTTCTATAAGCTCAAATCAATAGAGAACAAATCATTTTTCTCTAGGTTTAGTTTTCTAGAAAACCTCAAAATGTCAAATTCACAAATATTAAGGAAGTATTCCCATAGGAAAATGGAAGGTACACTTCAGATCTCTACTGGGGAAAAGGTGCAACAAGGTCATAATGCCTCAGAAATCAATAGCCAATACTGCCCAATAGGTATGACTGGATTCCAAGTATCATGGACCCAAATGGGAAATCGTAAGTGAACAACATGCTAAAGTATCACAATGCTGGAATGCTAGATCTCAGTACCACAGAAAGTGCTACAGCTGAGTCAGCAGTTTCAATCTTTGTCTGAATAAAAAACCTGTTAGATAAGCAATCTCTGATGCTTATCCATGAATATGCGATTCAGACATTTCAGATACATAAAACCTGTAGATCTTAAAACTGTAAATAATGATGGATGATCGCAGCGTCAAGCTGCCCACAAAGCACATTTAGTAAAGTATCTGCAGTTTAATATTATGCAATATAAAAAGTATGATTGGCACAGTTTCTGAAATATGAGAACATCACTCCAAATATTAAATTGTATTTATAGTTTAATACTGCTGATATACACTAACAAGGTGAGTAGAATCCAAATGGAAACAACAGAGGAAAAAAGGAAACATGTTTTCAAAATACAGCCCATGATTTTATTCTCAAAAGTTGCAAAACAGGATTTAATTTGGCTTTACTTAATAGGTTTATAATAATCTCCAACAAAAGAACAAAACTGCCCAAAGAATATTACATAATCATTGTACTCCATGCAGCCAAGTGAATTTTTACTTCCTTTAGTCTAGCACAATTATTAAGAAAACAAGTAGCAAGTCCTATGCTAGAACGGAAGGAAACTAACATACTAAAAAGATTTTACAGAAAGCTGATTAACCAACCAGTCACATATCATTTAACAGCGCAAAGTATTTAACACATTCATGTTGTATAGTTGTAATTAAAAGCTTATGTTCTAAAAACTCACAATAAAGTCCAAACCAATGTGTAAATATAATTGTTGAAGAAAGAAAACTAATGTTGTTGCAGCTGTTGGTAAATATTTTTATATACTGCCGATTTCCAAAGGTGACAATAAAATCCAAGATTAAAATATACTAACTAAAATATACCAAACAAAAATTGTCTAGGTGGAACACACTGACAAAAAACTTTGTGGCTAAAGTCACTCTTAAGAAGTCCCTCATTCTCAGATTTCACACCCAAAAATAGCCTTCTGTTTTTTAATCTGTGCCACTCCTACAAAATTCAACCCATATGGTAAACCAGATTTTCTTAGCAATTAGACCATTTCAATTCCATTGTCCAGCTCCATTTTCAGAGTGTGAATGTGCCAGGGGACTATTGTCAGTGGTAATCGAAACCCTCTTGGGTCCCCACTTGCTGCTTTGCTTCATGTGTCACCTGCCTCATTTCTGTTGTTGTTAAACTCAAGATCTGTGCAAAGGTGCAGAGAGGATAACCACAACACTGCCAGTTGCTTCGTTTTGTTTGTTGTTAGTTAAACTCAAGATCTACACACACACAAACACACAACACGAGCAACCATCCAATCCAGGTCATGAATATGTGCTCAGACATGCAGAAGGAGAGGCGATTTAAAAGGAACAGGGGTTATTTTACTTCACAGGCAGTGTCTTTGGGAAAGGGGAGAAAATGAAGCTAAGATGGAGCAGCTGAGGCTGTTCATCCCCACAGGAGACATGCTCATGCAACATATTTGAGCTATGAACATGTGTGCAGTTGCTCAGACTGAGAAGGACCAAGCCCTTTTGGGTGACACACATGGTCACCCTGGCACCTGGGCGTGTAGTGCTTACTTGTTCTTGAAGTGTACGAAATACCAACTTTCAACTGAAGAAGAGGTACACCACTGCTCTTAGCTCCATGTAAAGCATCTTTGGAGGGTGGAGGGAAAAGTCTTCTCCACTGAGAAGCTAAAAACAGAGTGACAGAAGTGCATCCAATCACAGGGGGCAGAAAGAACAGGATAGGAGGGATAGAAAGGAAAAAGAAACCCATCACCGTACCGAAGTTGAGGAGACTGACAGGTGTGGACACAGAAATACGAACCTGGTGATAGCTATGTTTGATAGGTGTGATCAAGTCAATAGAAGACTGGGACTCCATTGAGGGGTAGTATAAACAGGTTCTATAATTAGTAGCATAAATTGGCATATTGTCTTTTGCAGCATGACTTCCACTTAAAAACTGCATAGTGGAAACATGCAGAAAATTACTATGAAGTTTAACAATACTCTTTATTCAAATGGAATTGTTTAGAGAAGAATGGGCCATCCCCTCTTAGTAAAACTCAACAGCAGCAAAAACCCTTTCTGCACTGGGCCATATTCAAGATTATAGCCTGGAATAGGACGCAGGCACCTGCAAGCTGGTGCAGTCTATGGCAGGTCCCACCCGGGGTCTGCCATAATTTAAATTAGCATGTGGATAGCAGGTGTCTATCCCAGAATATAATGTGGAATAAGGTACAGTGTGGACAGGCCCAAGACTCCTATGCCCTCTCCATGTATTGCCCATCCTAGGTCCACTGGGGCCCTAGGAGCAAAGCAGCTGTCACGGTCACCAAAATTAAGGCATAACAACTAAGAATGATGAAAATCCCAAGTAAGAAGTTAACCAGGACTGCCATTTCCTGATCTCCTCACAGCTTGGGGATGTTTAGGACTGTGTTCTTACTGTCCCCTTTTTAATGTTTAAATCTGTATTTTCACAGTAGTACCAATTATCCATCCTTGACTCGGGCTACAGTAAACAGAAAATATCAGTGACACCCTACATGATTTCCATTTAAAAGGATAAGAAGAAAAAGTTGCAAACATCCTCTTCACACCTAAAAGATTCCAATCCAGTCTACGATCCATGATTCGAAAGCATTGGGAGCTGTAATTCAGCCATAGCACACCAGCAAAAAATCACCCTCCACACCCCAAGGCTAGGATCTGTCACTCCTAGTCATTGAAGTGGGGAGGGGGGGGGCATTGCAAAACTTGTGTAAACTCTGTAGTCTTGGGAGACTTAACCCAGATTAGTGCTGCTGGTGCAGAAGGTGCTAATCTGGCCCTTACCTCCCAGTGATCCAGACCAAGTAGATCAGGTCAATCCTGATCCGGTTCTACTACACCTCATGCAGAGAAGGACTCAGAACCTCCTTGTATCTGATACCAATGTAGGATTTGCAAAGGATAACAGAATTAACAGAGAAATGGAGCCAGGTGCCATTTACATAGTGTTGAAACCATGATCCAGCCCAGTTAATGACTCACTCCTGATGCCTTCATACAAATATTTGGTAACGTCATTAACATAATGAGATCCTACATCACTTCACAGCATACCTACTAAGGAGCTGAGGAACAGACTACTAGCATAATTTCTTTAGACCATTCTTGCAGGCCAGTGAGGAATTCTGCAACTGTGTCCTACTCCCGGCTTATAAAGTCAGGCCAAAATCGCACCATGATGTATAGCTTCAAAAGTTGCCAAGAGACTCAACAGAAGTAACAGAATCATAACTTCCTGTTTCTTTCAAAATAAAAGCATCAGGGTATCCAAGGTTGATCCTGCCCCAGGAGTAGTCCTGTATTGGAACGGCTCAAGCTAAACTGTTCTCTTCAAAAGAACTGCACTACCCTCAGTCTCTCAAGCACCTATTCTGCACAGAGTTCACACAGTTGCACAATGGTCATTATATATCAGTGATGGCCAACCTATGACACGTGTGTCACAGGTGACACACCAAGCCCTTTTGGGTGACACACATGGTCACCCTGGCACCTGGGCGTGTAGTGCTTACTTGTTCTTGAAGTGTACGAAATACCAACTTTCAACTGAAGATTTAACAAACGACATTCGGCAACAAAAGTCACTAATGTAACGAATTGTTTTTGCTTTTAATAAAATACATATATCAAAAATATAACTTTTTTACTAGAGCTACAAATATCACAAAATTATGGATATTTCTAGATGTGACACAGTACCAGAGTGAAGCTAGGTTTTCTTGTGAATTTTGACACACCAAGCTCAAAAGGTTCACCATCACTGTTATATATCAACATGAATGGACACACAATAGCTTCTTTCACACCAACAATATATTCTGCATCATTCACATGATGTAGAACCGATTATATAACTTGCTGCAGAAAGATGCATGACACTAGTTTAAACAGCTTTAAAAACCAAATAGTTGAAACATCTGTCAATAGGACAAGAAGTTTCCAGTTTCTAAGACAGTGTACCTTTGAAAGACAATTTGTTTGGAGCAATCACAGTTTTAAGGTGGTCTTCGAGCAAGCACTGGCTGATCAATGTAGAAAACATTGGCTGGGCTGGGTAACACTGTAGTAGAATGTTTTTAAACTACCGTATTTTCCGGCGTATAAGACGACTGGGTGTATAAGACGACCCCCAACTTTCCATTTAAAATCTAGAGTTTGGGATATACTCACCATATAAGAAGATGACGCCTGGCGTATAAGACGACCCCTGACTTTTGAGAAGATTTTCCTGGGTTAAAAAGTAGTCTTATACGCCAGAAAATACAGTAATCATAATCATAATAAATATACTCTCCCCAATCTGTAAATACCAAGGTAGAGATCACTTCAGGATCAGAAGTATGTTAGTTGATCAATATGGGAAGTTAAGAGATGATGTCTCCAATTTTTCACAGTGCAATATGCAAGGGAAAGTTCAAATCATGAGAATATCATGAACTTAAATTTAAGTTTTCAATCAAGTCAAAATATTGACCAAAAAATGGTCAAACAAGAAGGGAGATCATGTAAGCACATACAAAAAGGAAGAATTGACGAACCCCTATTAGTCTTGATAAAATGAGTGCGTTCTCGAAAGGAAGGAAGGGCCCATCATATCAACTTGAAGGGCCATCAATAACTCAAATAAAGCTACAGAATTTGGGAAAGGCCTCCCTTTGACAACTACCATGACTTTTGGTCAGAGTGTTCTTATCTTTGGCTAAGAGGAATTATACTCCAAAGGAATACTTTTCTTTCTCTTCTTCCTTGTTTTGCAATACATGAGACAGGCCTTTTCAACAGATCTCAGTAGAGTAAACAAGGTTCTTTTTGATCTTTAAGAAAGTTCACATCTTTATATACTATTTTTAGGGACCTTGAAACTTGACTTAAGAAGCAATTTACAGACCACACAGCTCAAACAAGGCAGGTATAGAGTGGTGAGCATAGGTAATTTCTCACCAGCCTTAAGTGATAGCTCTCAAACAGTATATCTCAAACTTTATGTATATATGCATACTTATTTGCATACCACACTTCCCATAAAATGTTCATGGCAGTTTACAACTTAAGACTAAGAACAACCAAAAAGATTAAAGCCACAAAATACAAGGCACTATTAAAAATCCATAATAATGATAATATGAGGCTACAATTAAAAAAGCATTCAAGTTTCACAGGACCAGTTTCTGTTTGACTTTACAAAGGGCCTTTTTGCATCTCCCAGCTGGAGTGGTTCTATTCACTTGGGTAGGCACATGCACACTGCTTTGCTGTCACAGCCATCCTGAAGGGAGACAACCCCTTCCGGGAATGATCTGTGGACTGCTAAAAAGCAACTCACAAGCTGCCTAGAAGTAGCTGGATCACTCCTGAGGAAGTGGATTTGCATCATCTTCTGGGCTGAGTGGGCATGGCTTTGAGACAACTGGATTGCCACAGCAATGTCCAGTCGTTCATGGGATGTTGCTTGGGACGTTGTTCAGGTGCTTGTAGTGCGAACAGCTGCAGCTGTGCTAGATCCTTATGGTATAGCAAAATCATACCAGGTTGGAAAGTGCAAACAGGCCCCAAAAGTCTCCCTTAACATCCAAGTTTGAGTTTGGAGCAGGTGTTGTAAAGGAATTACTGACTTCAGACACTTTAGCCAGCAGCTTCCAAGGTCAAAGCAATATAGGCAAAGATGCAGGCTGACAGAAAAGAAGCACAGCGTAATGCCTAGCATAGTGACAGTCTCACCTGGCTCTAGCCACCCTTCATCATTTCTGCCATATCCTTGTACCACCTGCATTATTTACAACTTGGTGTTTAAATCAACTCATGCTTTCAACTTACACAGGACTTTTAACTTTGAAATAAATGTAACACCTAAACTCATCCCATCTACCATGGGTGGAGCAAGTACTAACCTTTGGGGAACTCTGCTCTAAAGCATCAAAAACACCCACAATGTTTACTGTTGTCCTCCATCAGTGTAACAATTAGAGGGGTGCATGACTTGGGAGTGCTCCTGGATTCATCGTTGTCATCTGGGTCCCATGTGGCAGCAACTGCCAGGACTGCCTACCATTATCTTCATTCAGTCTGCCAGTTGAAGCCTTACCTGGATTGGGATAACTTGGCCACAGTGACCCATGCTCTGGTCCAGATTAGACTACTGTAATGCACTCTACATGGGGCTACCCTTGAAAACAGTTCGGAAGTTGAAACTGGTGCAGAATGCAGCGGCTCGACTACTGACGGGAGTCTTTGGCCAGACTCATATCACGTCGGTCTTAAAGGATCTGCACTGCTTACCTATTCGCTACCAAACCCAATTCAAGGTGTTGATACTAACATTTAAAGCCCTAAATGGCTTGGGCCCTGGGGATCTGACGGGGCACCTTTCCCCATACAGACCTGCCCAGACAATGAGATCTCAAGGAGAGGAGCTTCTTGTAGTTTTTTCTCTCACAGAGGTAGAAGGCATAGGAACATACAAGAGGGCATTCTCTGTGGTAGCCCCTAGACTTCAAAACAGCCTCCCTCTTTAGGTTCGCCAGTTTTCGGTGCCTGGTGAAAATGTATCTTTTCCTCTTTATCTAAAGCAGGGGTAGGCAAACCACAGCTCAAGAGCCACATGTGGCTCTTTGGCCCCTTGAGTGTGGCTCTTCCAGCTTAGGAGTTCCCTAATTAAGTTAATAACAATGTACCTACCTATATAGTTTAAGTTTTTAAAAACTAGCTCTCAAAAGAAATTTCAATTGTTTTATTGTTGATATTTGGCTCTTTTGACTAATGAGTTTGCCAACTATGGATCTAAAGGAACGCCTTCTCCCATATCGATCTGTCCGTGCCTTAAGATCTGAAGGGGAGGCCCTTCTGGTTGTCCCACCACCTTCAGCAGCTAGGCGGGTGGGCACCCAGGAGAGGGTCTTCTCAGTAGTGGCCCCCAGGCTATGGAATGGTCTCCCCCTGGAGGTGTGTCAGGCCACTTCTCTGTTTGTGTTCAGGAAGGTGGAGAAGACACACCTCTTCACTCAGGCCTTTGGTTAATGCTGCTTACACTTCCCCCACTGCAAATGCTACTGTTTTAACCGGTTTTGTATCATTTTTATCATGTTGGTTTTTAAATGCTGTATTGGTTTTATTGTTTTGATATGTTCAATTTTAAAGGTTGTTAGCCGCCCAGAGACCCTTGGGTTCAGGGCAGTATATAAATATAAATAAACCAGGCTATTGCCATTTAAATAGCTTCCTCAGGGTGTTGTTCCGTGAGGGAAGGAGGGAGGGAGGGATGATATTTTTAATTATGTTTTATTATTTGGTATTCTTATTGTAACCAGTCCTGGGACCATCTGGTGAAGGGTGGGATAATGTAAATAAACAGAGCTAAACGTTTGCTTGTGCTGTGCCCTTGCAAACTGGGGCTCTCCTTAACACAGGTAAGGTTTACCGGCCCACCAGGTGAGAATACTCCCCCAGAGCAAACCCAGCAGCCGTTGGAAGCCCCTTCAACGACTGCAACACTGGCGAAGCTGCTCTTCAATGGTCGAATTAGGCACTGCGCATGCGCTCTCTCTCCCATCACGCACGTACCGCGTTAACTCATTTCCTCCACGCGCGCAACGAAAGCTACAGCGCAACGAGGCACACCGCACGCGCATGCGCGGCAGCGGGTACGCTGGCCACCCTTTTCCGAGACATGCGCAGTAGGGTCAGAAGAGGCGCCCTCCCCCTTAAATCCCCCCTTCTTTTAAAGCCCGCTTACCATATACCAGGTGCCCAGGATGATGGTCCCTGTGCGGACATGACAGCAGCCGCAGCAACGGGTACTGTAAAAGCGGTCTCTGCTCCTCTTGAACGTCATCGCCTCACGCGTAATGGCGACTTGGCGCCCGTTCCCTCGTCGTTCACTTCAAACGGAAGCTTGTCTGTCTCTCTCTCCGTCCCCGCCGGCTTTGCACTCTTTGACGGTCTGTACCACAGTGATAGCGCGAGAGGGGCGTGGCTCTCCTCGCTTGTCCCGTAAACGGCTCTATAAGCCAATCAGCAAACGGATTAGGAGAAGGCAAGAGGCTCCTGTCGTCACGGCTCTGGGCGGGATTAGGACCAAAGTGACAACAACCGTTGGCCAATCGCGAGGCGCTTTTGCGAGAAGGGGTTGCGGGTTCGTTCCAATAGTCGGAAAGACGGGCGGGTGACGTAAGCGCGAAGGGGCGTGCCCTCGTGGCGCAGACCGTTGCCGTCGTACTCGGTTCTCCCCTCACGACCGACATCGACACCCACTACTGTGACACGTCTTGCTCCGTCCGTGTGGACGGAGCAAGACGTGTCACAGTAGTGGGGGTAGTTAATCCCATCGCTTTCAGTGGGGGTTGAAGTCACGGAGACGGGTTGTTCTCCTCAGGTGATACAGTTTGGGCATGAGAAAGATACTCGCCCTACTGACACAAATGGGGAAAGTGAGGAAGAACTTCTTTTAAAAAAGAAAGTCCTTCCCTCTTCTTGGGATAGTTTAATGTTGCATGGTACTGAGTACTCCCTTTGCTTTTTTTTGCCTTTGTTTTTTTTTTGCGCCACGTATCCCAACGTTGCATCCAAAGACAGACAACTGTACATCTGTTACCTGGAGCAAAAGCACACAATCAGCATACACTCACACAGACCTGATGGTAGAAATATATTTATTAGTTGACAAATAAAGGACAAAAGGGGCTCAAACCACAAAGCTATTGCCATTTGCTGAAGAGTCTTAGCAACCCATTTGCCTTTTATCCTATTTTGCTTCTCATAGAGTAATGGAGACAACGCTCTGGAGATACATGAGATAACATTTCTCCTCCATCAACTTCATACATCATATATTAATTCTAATTTCCATTTCATACAACCAGAGTTTGGGTTTAAGCCTCTTGGCCCACGTTTATGCAGCCATCTTCTCAATTCATCTTCATGAACTTTTGACTCTCGTACGTTTTGTCTCTTGTGGTTTTTATAATTCCTTCCCTTTGTGGTAATTTATTTATATATTAAATTTATATCCTGTCTTTTTCCCAAACAGGGACTCAAGGTGGCATACAGCCTTGTCTTATTTGTGCATATGTCTGCTTAGCTGTGTGTTAATTGTAGTTAGGCACTTTTTTACAACCCCACACCCACCCTTTGGGATGGCCTGTTTATTTCTAAGTTACTTTTGAAGGCAGGCTTGGGGCAGATATGAAGTTTCTATGCAGCAAGCAAGTGACAGAAACAGATTGCAAGATTAGTTAACCTTTCACACACACCATTACACCCAGGGACCTATTGCAGCCTGGCTATGTCCCTGAAGAAAGGGTTGAGTGCTTATTGAGAAAAGATTAAAAATACTCACACTTGAAATATTAATAGTTCTCCATGTTCATCTGCAGAGTACACGTTCACGTCGGAAATGGTTGCACAATTCTGAGTGCCAGTTACTCCTTCTGCTGAACATGAGAGGAGTGTTCACTCACAACATAAAACCCTCTTTCCACATGAGCATGCAGAAGCCCGGAGCTTTGAAAGGAGACAAGGGACTTACTAATGTAAACAGTTGTTGTTTACCCTTTCCTGTCCTTACATTCTATCTTGTTCAGGGCAGAACCAGTTTTGGGGGGATTTTTTGCCCATTTTTAGTCAGCCATCCTAGTTTTCTAGTTCTGAGCAAAATTAAAGTTACTTGTGTGTATTTTTTGAAGCTATATCCTTCACTACATTTCTAATAACTTCATACAGTGTTAAGCATGCAAGCTAGTTATAGGGTTTCTAAATCTTCCTTACAGGCTTAATATGGCAGGGAAACAATAGGAGAAAAATGTGGAACCATAATAATCCCATAAATAAGACTTAGGAACATGTAGATAATTTCTCTGCAGCAAATTATTAGTCTCTGTTTTGTTTTGTTTTTTTAAACTAGAAAAAGCCAGATAGCTAGATAAGTGGACCTTTGTAGATTCATGTGTTTAAAAAGGGCATCTGTATATGGGAATCATCCTAAATGCAAACATCCAAGTACCTAATTTTTTTGAAATAATTTCAAACAAACAAAGGCTGTGGCACAAGAGAAGGATGAAAATCATAGCCCTAGCAAGGCTGGGGGGCTAGAAGTGGATGGAGGATGGCAGTACAGCAGTGGTGGTTCTGCCTTTCCCAAGGGCAAACCCAGACTGAGCCTGCAGAAAAAGATACATCTGTTCAGATCCATGGGCAATCCAAAGAAAAATATGAGCACAAAAAGCCCTTGGAGCGAATGTACCAGCCAAGAGTGAATGGGGAGGTTCTGGCTCCGTGAATGTGGGGATAAAGTCTCTTGAAACAGGAATGGCTCAGCCCCCTTCACCTCTTCCTTTTCTAAGACCAACCCCTACCCAGTAAGATGTGGTTTGCAATGCACATGTCATGTCCAATGAGGGCCACTGGAAAAAAATGTTTTTGGTGGGCCCCCAAACTACTTTGTTAGCTGTTCGCGTTATTCTGTCTAAAACCCAGGATGGCTATGAAGGAGAGTTGGCTTTTATATCCTGCTTTTCTCATACTTTTAAGGGGACTCCAAAGTGCCTGACAAACCTGTTCTCCCCACAACACAACACCCTGTGAGGTAGGTGGGGCTGTGAGAGCTCAGAAGAGAACCATGACTAGCCCAAGGTCACCCAGCTGACTTTGTGGAGGAGTGAGGAATCGCACTGGGAGGCCTCCAGATAAAGAGTCCAGCTTTCTAAGCACTGCTTCTTTTCTTATAATCCAACAAAGCTAAGCAATTTTGTGCTTAAAGGTAAATCACATCATGTTTGTTAGATTTATTCTCATGTGGGTGTGTGAAGGGTGATAACTGATAAAAAGATAAGATAAGGAAGATTCAGGATATGTGCTAAACAATCAATAGATGCTGCTGTTTTAGAAGCAATATGATACCTGAGCTAGTAACTGCATTGAGAGAATTAAGGTAGCTGAAATATTATGCCTAGAGTGTTGATATGCTGAAGTGTTGTTGTAAGGGCAGAGCTAATTTGTGCGATTGCCCCTCCTTCTTATAAAAGTTGGAGTTTCCTTTGTTCTAGAGAATCATCATTAGAGTCATCAGAGTTATGAGAAACATCAGAGACATCAGGGACAGGGATGGACAGGAAGAACTCATTCCCCTGTGCCCATTTGCATGCAAATAAAGACCCTCTTTCTGAATATTCCTTTGATTATTGATTCCTTGCGTGATAGCGTTAATATGCGTAAACTTGACTGTAACATTTGGCGACCGCGGATGGGACAAGGCAGGACCCATCAGAACGCAAATTAACGCAGCCAGGAAACGAAAAAGAGAACCCTGGCACCAAGGAACAACACAGCAGTATTCTGCAACCATTTCAGCTTCCTAACCTCAAAAGACTGACAGAGCGGAAGTGCACAGCCGTCCTGCCATCGTTTGTAACCTGAGAAGCAGTTTTGGGAAGAAAAGGAACAGAAAGACAGTCCAAGGAAAAGCCAGCCGCTGGTCGGTTTGAAGTGTGAAACCTGATGCAGATCTGCCTGAACCTGGAGACCTACAAGTCTGCCTGAAGCGTCTTGAATCTGTAAATCCCTTACGTCTATCCGGAAGACTTGGGATCAGCCTGAAAGTTCCGTCTGTTCCTGCTTCATGCAAGCCTCTGACCGGGCGAGTATGAGAGGGGCTTTTGGAATCCTGAGAGAGCTTGTCTCTCTATCCTAAGGGAGCTTGTCTCCCTATCCTGAGAAAGAGAAATCTTTCTAGCTTTGGGTGGAAACTGGGTTGTGGGTTTCTGGTCGATTTGTCTGGAATGCCTGGTGTGTGTGTGAAAGTGGTTGACCTCTGCAATTTCGTTTTCGCGACCGTTGGAACTTCCGGCACGAGCGATCAGAGGTGATGCAAATGGTGTTTAACCCCTTCATGTTACCCTCCCCACACAGACCCCTTACTGTGTGGCGCCCGAATTTCCGTATTTGTGTTTTGTCTCTCTCTGCTATCCTTTGTTAGAGATAGTAAGATGGGGGAGGGAGGATCGAAACTAGGAGAGCCTGGAGCTCAAAGTCCCAAGAAAACTCCCTTGGACCTCGCAGTAAAGCATTTTAAGCATTATTTCGACACTAAGACTTGTTCAATACCAGTCCTGAAAGAGAAATGTGAAAATTTTTGGGTTTTTCTTTGTCCTGAACATTTGTGGTGGCCCAAAGAAGGAACGCTGTTTCCTCCAGCCATCTCTAAACTCTGTAAATTCCTTAAAGCCAACCAAGACGGCCGCTGCCTTTCAGATGATTTGATTTATGCAGAAGGCTGGCTCAAACTGAGCAAAAACGTGCGCCACACAGTGAAATTTAAGCTATTGGAATGGGATACGAGACGAGCTATTAAACAAATGAGAAAGAAAAAGGCCTTTTGTAAATCTCCAGCTGAGAGAATGGCCATAAAACAATCAGCAGAAGAACAATCAGAAGAAGGCAACATGCTTTTTTCCATCTCTCCTGACCAGACAGACGAGCAGAGAGATAAGGGAGAAAGTTTCAAAGAGGCTGAGAAGCTTAAGATTCTGGAAGAGGTAAATCTTGAGGAAACGCCCACTTCCCCGTGCGTTTCATTCAGCGAAGACCTGCCAGAGGCAGAAAAAGTTGAAAAAGCCTTTGAATTGAGACCCAGGCTAGCTGAAGAGAAAGTTTTGGAAGGAGGTTGTAAAAAGCAATTCCAGCATCTCACTGCAGAAAGCAGATTACAGCCCAGCCCGCCCCCCTCCTTGAGCACAGACAGGGGGGAGAGAGGAAAAGCGGGGGAAGCAGAGAAACCAGCATTAGCAGCCGGAAGAACCACCGAGAGAAGCAGTCCAGCCCCCTACATTCCTGGAGATACAAGATCAGAAAACAAAGAGACAGTCAGCTTGGACAAGGGGGAGAAAAAAACAGAAGGGGGAAGACAAGAGCAGCAGGAAGAGCAAAGAGATAACGATGTAAACCAGGAACGGACAGCCCCCAAGGAAGACGGATCAGGTAACTGTGACGTAGGCCGAAGGCCAACCCCCATGAAGAACAGGCTACGCAGTTGTGAAGCGAGAAGCCAAGCCCCTTGCCCCCCTCCTAGAACTAAGAAACGAAAGGAAGCAGCTGCTGGACAGCAGCCAAGCAGAGACACTCCAGAAGAAGGGGGAGGAATAGGAATGGGCAGCTTTCTTTCTGACTCAAACACGAAGCCTAGCTCAGCTCAAGTGTTTCCTGTAAAAATCACAACTGAAATATCTCCAGGAGCCCCTGGCCAGCAGGCAGAAATCATGGATGTGAGGTCACATGTCCCTTTTAGTACTTCTGACCTGCTGAACTGGACAAAGTGTGCCACTCAGAACCTTACCTGGGCAGATATACAACAGCTTCAGGCTTATTTGCTAACTGAGGAGCAAAGACGTACAGTGCAGGAGAACCTAGAGGAAGCAGCTCGTGGTGCTGCTACAAGAAGCGGGGCCCAAGATCCTACAGGCCATTTGGCCCGGCTGGCTCCTACCACCAATCCCAACTGGAGCCTTAATAATGTGCAGAAAGTTTATGACATGACACAGGAATCAGGAGAAGCAGAAGCAGTGAAAGTGGGGAGACAAGACCCAACACCCCCTCCCAATACAGCCATTCCTCCAAAAGATCAAAAAGGGGGGCCAGAGCAAAGCTTTATCTCGAGTTTTGGCTCAGGGCCAAGAGTTCAGCCTGACCTAGAGAGTTCTGAAATCTTGCCAAAGCACGAGAGCAAGCAGCCAAGGCCGCAGTCTGAGGCCCACTTAGAGCAGAGGCAAACCAAGCAAGAGAAAAGCAGAGAGGCAGAGAGCTATACAACAGCCCTGCAAGGAAGTCAGGCTAAGAAAATCACGGAAGAAGAGAAGCCTTTTGCTGCAGAAACACAAGCACACACTCAGAGTGATTTCAGCCAGTTGAGCCTTGAGGCAAACAGAGACATAAATACGGCTGCTAAGAATGAAATCCTTTTTGTTCTGACAGAGGTCTATCAAAAGTTTCAAAACCCTGAGTTTCGAGAAACCTTATCTAGATTCTTGCCACTTAAGCAGAATAATGAAATCAAAGCTGAAAGCCCCATCTGTCCAGCCAACCATGATGAGAGACTGATTGATTGTCTAGCCAGTGAGTGCAGCCAACAGCCTCAGCTGACAGAGCTAACAACAGCCTTGCAAGGCAGGCTAAGCCACGTGAAGAAAGTTGCAGACCAGGAAAAGCTTTCTGCTATGAGCACAGAAGCCAAGGTTGAGTCCAGTGCAAAGACTCAAGCTGTTTTGAACTCTGAACTGATGAATGAAGACTGCCAAAGAGAAAGTCCAGGCTGTGAAAGTGCCCAGCCCACTCAGAATCTGAGCATTGAGAGCAATGTCCGAAATAGTCAAGCCCTGATCTGTCCCTCACAAAACCAGTCCCTGTCAGTGGAAGAAGGTCAAGAGACTCAGCCCTTGTTTCCCAGTTATGCCCAGACCAGCCCTCCACTCATTGTGGACAAAGAAAGGCCTAATTTGCCTTTGCAGTGGAGAAGCAAGTGCCATGCTAAAGCCAAACCAGAGAAGGAGACAGTCAGTTTGCCTACAGTTGTTCCTGCAGAGATGCAAGCACAAGGAGATGTCAGTCCAGTCCAGTCTAGAGGAAATCAGTCTGTACCAGTAAGCCACAGTTGCTATCAGCCGGAAGAGCAATCTGCACCAGAAAGCCATGATTGCTATCAGACAGAAGGCCTAACTACACCAGTAACCCCTCCACTGCGAGACAGGGAAGGCCAACAGGCTAACCTGACTCCAAAGCCCATTCTGGAAATTGAAGCAGGGGACAAAGAAATCAGAGACTTAGACCTAGTAGCCCAGAAGTCTGCTTTGACACGACCAATGCCCTTTATTGGGAGAGACTTGCTGTATGAGATGCAAGCCAGCCTAGTTCAGGCAGGGGTGAATCCTGTGAATCTGACAACTGAGCCAATTCAGGAATCCCAGAAATGCTGCAGCCCACAAATTCAGCCAATGCTAGCCAGTCTTCGCGTCTCACCAGCCATCAAGGAACCGGCAGACACAGCTGAATTTGTTTATATCCCTCCCAAAAATGGAGTTAGTTCTGTTTCATTGTCACTGCTGAGTATCTCACTGCCACAGTATGCCGCCACCCAAGTGCACTTGGACAGATCGCTGAATACAGGAGTAGCTGCCCCTGATTGGAACACACCTCTCTTAACTGATGAGGAACCTAGAATCCAGAATAAATGCCAGCCAGTGCAGAATCTGCAAGCCATCAGTGAGATCACAGCTGATATGACACCAGACAAGCCGTTCATTCTGGCAAGATGGCTCCTTCATGACCTGTTTGACGACAGTTGTGCATTGCAGACAAGCAAGCGGTTTTTGCCACAACCAGCAACTAAGCAATTTTGCATGTTCCTGGAAATGACTGACCATTGCAGAATTTGGATCTCGGATTTCGCTGCCCTAGCCAAATCCCTTAGTGGAAAACTGCAGGAGAGAGTTCGATTGACCTGGGAACCAGGAGGAGAAGCTTTGACATCACTGAGACCTTTCACCTGTCCAGCTGCAAAAAGAACAAGACCGCCTGGACAAGACCAAAAAAAGCAAAGCCTTCTAAATAGGAGCCCAAATTCCTGTTTAGTGAAGTATGAAACCCAGCTGTATTGTAGAGGATCGTATTATTTTGAACCAACTATCTTAATATCAGTCCTAGAAGAGACACTTCTTCGGAAGGATTGAAAGCAAAGAGCCTTGCCACTTGGAACATCAGCCAGAAGGCAAAGTTAATAGCACTTATGAACCTGTCCACAGTTATATGAAATGTGTGCAAAGCTAACCCTAGATAAGTGTAAAAATCTGTGCAAAATAGATTTAAGTATCAGTCTGTATCAATCAGTATGAGCAAAATGGCCAGCAGAGTATGCAAACGACCAGGAAGCAATCAAACAATGAAGATTTTAGGCCTGCATAGTTTTCCAAAACAAGCTGCTATATTCTAAGTTAGTCTCGAAGTTTTTTCTTGGCAAAGAACTTACTTGAGAGATAAGTCCTAATTTTGGCAAACATAGTATTTGCAACAGGATGTAGCTTATAAGAAGCAAGATGCTGCTCTGTATTCTGATAATAAATCATTTTTAATGATGTGCAACAAAGAAGCCCTATTACCTTTTCTAATTTTGAAACTTGTTATCTAGTTTTTGGCATAGAATAGCCCATCTGTGTTCTTTCCCCTCGGAGAACTCAAGGCCAAGAGGAGACGGTTGCCATAGCTCTGGAAGAAGGAAAAGTTTACCCCGCCTTTGCAAGAAGTTTCAAGGCACTACAAGTAATGTATTTTGCCCCCAGAGAAAGTTCTGAAAAAGACAGACTTTTGAAAAATGCATTTTGAGCAAGCTTTACATGGAAACAAGAGAAAGAAGTAAAAGGAAATTATTGTCCTGATTGGAAGAGAAACATTTGCCCAGCCACTATCAACTCCCTGACATTTGATCAGTCACCCCAGTATAGAATTCTTTTCAAATAGGGAAATAGAATAGAATAGGTGGGAGCTGTACCATTACTCTGTTATTTGTTATTCATTGTTTGTTGTTTTAAAAGTTTAAGAGACAATTCTCCTGAGTTTGTGGGCAAATGCCCAACACCAAGTCCACTGAGGCGTGCCAAGACATCAGAGGCAACCAAAAGGCGTTATAGCTTCTCTTGACCTGGAGAAAGAGAGAAGTTACCGCGAAGTTGAGGAAATCATCAGCCCCTTGCAGCCCATCCAGCAAGAACTTGTTATTGTTATTGTCTTGTTGTTTTTCGTTTTAATGTTTTTGCTTTTTCTTGGCATTGTTGTAGTAAGCAAGCTTATGTAACCTGTGTATTGAAACTGTATGAATGTACTGTGAATGTAACGTTAGTCTTTGGTAAAGTAATGTTTTGACCCTAAGCACCAAGCAAGGCATTTTCACTTAGAAGTACAAAAAGGGGGGACACTAACACACCTCCTTAACCAGAAACACTCAGATAAATCCATCCTTAGTAAAGACACCTGAAGAATGCCAGCAGAAGATGAAGCCATATTCCATTGTTAGCATCTATTCCAGCAAGAATTGTTAAGAATCTGATTGTCAGTAATAGTGAAACACAAAGCAACACCCACACATAGTGAATCAGCCTGAGTTGATATGCCACAGTCCATAGTAAATAGCCCCAGAACATTGAGATTTTAGTAGAATGTGAACACGTTTTCCTGCACAAAGCTTAATAAGCAAAAGTATCTTCTTAAACTGTGCTGCTTACACAATATTACACTAGTTAAATGTATCTGCTGTTTCTTTTGATTGCTTATGTACTGAAAGTTTGAAATTAGTTTGAAATTAATCATGTGATTTGCTTTTTGCTTAGTATCATTTTGTAGCATGCTGAAGTATGGTTTAGTAAGTGAAGGTAATTGAAAGTGATCAGATAGCTTATCAGATATTGGTATGGACAGAGAGAATCTTGCTAAAGCCTGGAGATGACATAGATAGCAATATTTTCAATATTGAAAGGGGGGAGTGTGAAGGGTGATAACTGATAAAAAGATAAGATAAGGAAGATTCAGGATATGTGCTAAACAATCAATAGATGCTGCTGTTTTAGAAGCAATATGATACCTGAGCTAGTAACTGCATTGAGAGAATTAAGGTAGCTGAAATATTATGCCTAGAGTGTTGATATGCTGAAGTGTTGTTGTAAGGGCAGAGCTAATTTGTGCGATTGCCCCTCCTTCTTATAAAAGTTGGAGTTTCCTTTGTTCTAGAGAATCATCATTAGAGTCATCAGAGTTATGAGAAACATCAGAGACATCAGGGACAGGGATGGACAGGAAGAACTCATTCCCCTGTGCCCATTTGCATGCAAATAAAGACCCTCTTTCTGAATATTCCTTTGATTATTGATTCCTTGCGTGATAGCGTTAATATGCGTAAACTTGACTGTAACAGGTGCATGTAAACTTATCTCAACTTACAGTTAGCAACGTTGCCCTCCTGTACCTTATGTACATTAGGACTCCCACGTTCCAATTTTCATTGTTTTCTAGGGGGAAAATAGTAATAAAACATGTTGTTATGGAAGAGACAGGACTTTTAAAGCAATCTTTATTACTGGGAATGTTTTTGTTATTATTGCTATACACAGAGGAACTTCTTATGTGACCAATGATTCTGTTCTGTCCCTACCCAATTACCAGAGGAGGAGAATGGAGTTTACTTTCCCCTACGGTGTCTGAGAAAAACTTGTGCTGCAGCAGGTGACAATTGTCCCGGAACGGTACAAAGTCAAGGAAGAACATTTTGTCTTCCCTCCCCCAGCAAGTGATCAAAGTCTCCTGAGAAGCTGCACTTCTTGCTTCTCAGGAAGAATATTTTGCCATATGCATTCCTTGCCTGGGTGCTGTGTCTTTAATAGGTATGGAAAAGAAGGCATTTTAACAGGGTGTTGCCTGCATTACAGTTCTGGCCTGCTCCAGATGCTGGCTGTATATCATGGTAGCAGGTGATATTCTGGAGAAAAGCTCCTCCAGAATAATAACTTGTTAAACAGACAGCGTGAGGTGGTAATATCTGTGTCTGACATAGTGACACACACATCTGGGTATTTGGATCGTACAAAATACCTGGAAGGATGCAACCACCACAACTGAGTATGCATGGCTGCTTTTTTCAGCCCCTGCACATGTGTGGTGGCCACAGCAAAGATGGTGGCTCTCTTCACAAGGGAGGTGTTTGTGAATTGTTTCCCCTTTCTTGATTTTTGGTTCTTTTTGTCAGCAAAAGCGGGGGGAGGAGGGATTTATTTATTTTTTTAAGGCAGTTAGGAATGTAAACAAAGTTTTGAGAGGATAGCCAAACAAAAGGGGGGTTTCAGTTTATTTTATACAAGTCTGTGGCTGCCTTATCCTCTTTTTCAAGTGTTCACTTGAGAGGATAAATACTATATATATTCTTAGCATGGCCGTTATAGCCAAGATCCATATCGCTCTGAGTCTAACTCTACAACAGCTTTATTAGGATTTCATTTGGTTGAAGATCAAAGTAGGAATTGTAAGTGATAGCATTCTGCTTTTTAACCTGACGGCTTTGTTTTATTATGTCCTTGCTTAGTGTTGTCTTGATTGAGGATTATTATAAAGCAAGGTATAATATAAACTGAGCATCAGTAGGTGGCAGTAATTTGCCAATTTTGACTGATGTCAAAATTTTTGATATGGTTGGATCTGGGCCCCATCCTAACAGGGGAAATACAGCACCATTATGGCTATGCTGGGTTGGGGTTGCCGCATGTATCTGTGGCAACCCCACCATAGCTCCACTATATCCCCCCCCTAAAAAAAGTGATAGCCTATTGCCAGAAAACCCAGCACTGATGGGCAATTTTCCAACAATAGCACGAGTACCTACCTTTCTGGAAGGAGCCATCATGTGCAAGGGCTGAAACAGATGGCTGTGCATGTGCAATAGTGATGATGCACACTTCTGGGTATTCTGTGCCAGCTGAATTCTCAGATGTGTGTGTCACTAAAATGTGCAGAGACAATGCTGGAGGGGAAATACTCTGGATTATCACTTTCTAGCAAGATATCTTGCTGACATCTGAAGGCAGCCCTAGTTAAGACTTGGTTGTACTGGCAGCCAGCATGAATAAGCACATGTGGATAGTGGAACATTTCCCTTGCCGAAAGCCAGGCCATATCCAGACGGGACCTAAAAACCAGGATTATCTAGAGGCTATGTTGCGATGGCCACACATATGCATGGCAATTCTAAGATAGACCAGGGATATTGGGGCATTATACTGCAATAACCCTGTTTTTTTCATGAAAAGTGAAAGGCTTTACCCGTCAGGTCACTTCTTTTGCACAATCTGCCATCTTAGAGTTCCCCCCCCCAAAGCACACACAGTGTCGAATCATGCAAAACACTATCATAGGAGCAGCACCAAGCAAGGTAAGTGCCCAATGTTGCCTTCCCTGCCATCTGGCAAAGACAAAGAGCGCGTCTTCACGGGATGCCTTATATCATTTCCCCGAAACCGAAATAATTGAACCGGGTCGAAACTGTCTCCACGGCTTTCAACTTGATCCGATTCATCCGCATCCCGAGGGCATCCGGATGGCACCCTGATCTCGGATTCAATCCTCGGAGTCCCGACAGCAATCCTGTCCTCCCTGCCCATTGCCAGTCATGGTGCCCACCCCCTCTCTCTGATTGCTGTTCCCTCCCAGGATCAGCCCCTCTCACTTAGTTCAAAGTAACAGAGATCAGACCTCTCCCCCCGGCTGATGGGGATGGTTGAAAGGGGCGGGGAAGGAGGTGAAAAATGAACCAGATGTATCAGAAAGGAAATTTAACAAGAGATGTGGGGGGGTAGCAAAAGTGTCTGATTTTATAGCTGTCATGAAAGCCTGCCTGCTCCCACCCTCATCCATGCCTTTTTTGCCTCTTTGTTCTGATCAGCTGTAGCGATCCTGCACTAAACTCTGTAAAATTCTGTCTGCTTCCTCCCGCCCTCATGGCTGTGCAGCTCTCCGCCTCCTTTCCTCTGCACCACCTGTCCCTCCCCCTTTTCTTCCAGCTTTGTGCTCTTCCCTCATCACCCCCATCTAAGAAGTCTGGATCCCCCTTTCCCACCCGTGCTTCCCTCATGCAGAGAGGCTGGGCTGGAGGGGACCAAGGGGCTTTTTAATTGCTCAGGGCACACAGCAGTAGCAGCAAGTAAAGCCCCATTCCTTTAAACATTAATACAGAATCTCAGCTGCTTCCCTTCCTTTTACTTTCTAAAGGTCTGAACTTCTGAAATTGCGCAAATTCACAACATTGTTAATCGGGAGTGAAGTTGTTCCCTTGCTACACTGTAGCGCTGCTGTGTGAAGGCTGGTCCAAGAAATTCAGGCTTGCAAGGCGGAAACTCGTGTGTGTGTGTGTGTGTGTGTGTGTGTGTGTGTGTAGGGGCAAGAAAGGTGCCCGATCCTTGGGTGCAGAGGCACCTGTTCTCTGGGTGCGGAGAGGCAAAAGGGGAGAAGAGGTTTCTATTTAATCAATTTATTCTCAAAGGGACCCTCAATCACCCCCTTTTTAAATTAAAATGGGACACTTTAAGGCATCTATCAGGGAGGAGGCTGCTCGGAAAGGGCCCTGCTGGGGAGAAGAAGAGGAGGAGGAGGAGGAGGAAAAAGCCGGGGCGCTGGAGGGTCATCATTTCCTTCATGCCTGGCTTAGCTCGTCCTGGTCTGGAAACCCTAAACACACCCACCAATGACGTGCCTAGAATACGGACAGCCATTGGATACAGTGCGATTGGGGGAGGGGCACCCTGAACACGGAATCTCATCCCTGAAAACGGTACTGTACACACAGTAAAAAATTAAACACTTTTCAAGTGCACAATCCGGAGTGAGACCTGTTGAAATCAGGATTGAGATTCAGAACGGTTTGGCGTGTTTTAACACGGAAAAAGCGTGTTAAGCCAAACTGCCGTCTGGACTCGGAGGACTCAAAATGTTTTGAATTCGAAATAACGTTGCCGTGAAGACATGGCCCACGAGATGCAATGGTGGGATCCAAACAAGATCTCACATTTCCCTCTCACTGTTTGGAAACAGCCCCAGGTCCTTTGAAGACCACACAAAACCAAGAAATCCTTCTTTGACCTAACTAAAGGAAGAAGCTTCTGGCTGCACACATCTGTGCTTGTTTGGGAGACCCCCAAGACATCTCTGGGTTTTAATCTGGAGCAGTGATGGCCAACCTATGAAATACCAAGCCCTTTTGGGTGACACACATGGTCACCCTGGCACCTGGGTGTGTAGTGCTTGCTCGTTCGTAAAGTGTACGAAATACCAAATTTCAATTGAAGATTTAGCAAACGAAATTCAGCAACAAAAGTCACTAATGTAAAGTATTATTCATTTTTACTTTTAATAAAATACATATATCAAAAATATAACTTTTTTACTAGAGCTACAAATATCACAAAATTATGGATATTTTTAGAAGTGACTCAGCACCAGAGTTAAGCTAGGTTTTCTTGCAAATTTTGACACACCAAGCTCAAAAGGTTAGCCATCACTGGTCTAGAGTTAAAGAGATGAGAAAATGAAGATCGAAGAAATTCCTTGATGGATTGGATTAATGGCCCATCTACTCCCACAACATGTCTTCAGAGTAGCAAATGGGAGCATGACACAAACATCCAATTATAATTTTTGTCCATGTAATCCCCATAAGTGGAATTAGATTTGAGAACTTCTCTCTCTTACTATTCTAGCACCATGCAAACTTAACCGGGGGGTGGCCTTAGCAATTGCCCAGGGAGTCAGCAGGAAGGGAGGAGCTATGGTGGGCCCACACTAGACGCCTCAACCTGGCTCCAAGTCATCAAGAGAAGGTTTCTGTGAAGGAACTCTAAGGGAACTCTCCTGGCAACAGCTCAGTTCCTATCCATGCCACTTTCTATGGCTCCAGAAACATGGTCAGAAGTAGACCATGGTCAAATGGGTGAGAATCAGGCCCACTAAGTCATGTTCTCAACCCCCCTGCTGTCAACACCCACAGGGCAGAGGCAACTTGTCCCTCCCAATATGCCCTGAAGCATTATGGGAACAGTGGATTAGGAGAGGGAAGCTGGATGGCCAGATAATATAAACATAAAGGATCATTGAGGGATATCTCACAAACCCATCTATCTAGGCAGGTGCTCTGACATGCCAGCCAATGAAACTCTGGAAGTAACAGTCTCAGAGCTCCTGTTTTTACTTGAGCACTGAACAGCTTAATCTTAAGGATCTGCCCAGCGTGTCTCCCCTGTCAATTCTCAATTCTGCACTTTGGGGGAAACCTACCATCAAGGCAGTTTTTGACATCTGCTTAAAAAAAAGTTATAAGGATGGGAAAAAACAGAGCAGCAGCACATCTTTGTTGCTTTATGTATACCAATTGATCCAAAGTGAAATAATTATTAGATGCTATCAGCCTCATTGCTTAATTACCTCTCTAATTTTCTTTTAATGTCATGTACAATTATGCTGTCTTTCAATAAGAATTTAAATGCCAATTATTTTTATCTTACTAAACCAGTTTCTCATGCAATCCTAATAAACGTGTGATCTGCACCCCTTATTCTTGGAATGATATCTAAGGATATAAAAATGCAGGTGTTGTTTCAAAAGAAAGTTTAGGTTATTCTGATGGAAAGGAAATATGTCCTGGTCTCTATCAGTAGGAATATATTTCTTTGGCTTAAAAAACTTGTTGGCAGAACTCTAAGGCCGCATCCCCATTGCAAGCTTATATCAAATTCAATACGGTTTCAATCCTTGCAGACCCCACGTCAGTTTGGCTTAACACGCTTTCCGCGTGTTAAATCGCCCCAAAGCGTTGTAAATGTTAATCCTCATTTCAACAGGTCTCACTCTGGTTCATGTGCTTGAAACGTTTTACATTTTTTACTGTGGGAACACTTCCTTGTTAAGGGATGAAAGTTTCCCTCCCCCAATAGCTTGCTTCCAAAGCAAGCTGTAAAATCCACCCCTCAAAGCAGCAGCCACTCCGCTACACTGTAGCAATCCACACCTGATAATGATCTTGCCATTTTGAAAGTTCTGACCTTTAAAAAAGGGAAAAGAAACAAAAGCAGCTCCTAGTTTGGGGAGACGTGTGAATGTTTGGCTGTGACGGTGACGGGCGAAGGGGGCTTGAGTTGCTGCTGCTGCTGCGTGCCCTGAGCAATGAGAGGAGGGGAAAGAATTTCTGGCTGTCCACTGCCGTTTTTCTTCCAGCCAGGCAAGCAGCAGCCACCCAGCCACCCAGCTAGGCTCCATGAAGGGGTCCCTTATGGGTGGCGCGTTCACGCCAGGAGGAAGAGGACAGGGCAGCCCCGAAAAGCAGTTTTTAAAAAGTAGCTACTGAACTCCCCCCTTGAGTCACGTACGTCCTCAGAATCCGGATTGAATGTGATTCTGGCTGAAAGTAATGGGATCAGGCAAATTCGCGTTTGTATCCGGTTCTGTTATTTCAGTTTAGGGAAACTGGATTAAGCTTCTAATGGGGATGCGGCCTAAGTTGTGTTTAAGAAGCAGCAGATTTCTTCATATTTGCATAGATCACTCTGGTCTGTCTCAAGTCAACTTTAGAGGGTCTTCCGGAAGCCAGACCAAACTCACCATTAGTAGGTAGAACTGAGGCACCAACATGCCTAAGGCATCTTTCCAACAGGGCTTCTTTTGGTCAGTTTTGCATATCTAATACATCTGTGCCCACTGAAGCCTCTTCTCCCACTGCATTTACACTTGTCATAGCAGAAAGCATTTTGCTGTGATTGCGTTATCCCATTACCATTCATGAGGGTTTGATTTCTGTACCCTCGACAGTGGTGCTTTGGCACTCTGATTTGAAGAAGGCCTCCTCATTTGAAAGTGAAGACAAAACGTCATGTTGAGCAGCAGTTGAAACATCTCCCCTGCTTTCCCCACAAGACACCAACTGCATTTTCAAATGGAAACGTAAGCCTATATATCATTAAACCCTTTCCTACCATGTCCAAAGACAAAAGGTGCATCCTCATGCAGCTTTTTTAGTCCTGATTTAGTCCTGCTTGGACTATTTTGGGGACTATTTTTAACCATAAAAATAGGACTTTTAAATCCCATGCCCTCCGTGCAAACCCTGCCTGCAATAAAGGCAGCAAGAACTCTCACTGAAGGCAGTTTTAAAACTACTTTCTATATATTTCACACCTCTCCCTTTTGAGATTACTGGCAAATATGTGCTCAAGCATATCAGCGAAGGATCAAACCCAGCATGATAAAATGTATCCTTGCAAAGAATTTCAAAGTATTTCAAGTATTTCAAAGCATTGCAAAGTTTCTCACCTGTATCTTTCCTGATAACAATACAAAAGGATACAAATCTTTCCAGTGAAAATGTTTTAAAAGGCAAGCAGCTCTCCCCACCTTTCTGCCTTGTAAAAAGCCACCCACAGCTGGCTGCCATTGGCCAGAAGACTAGACCCCCACCCCAGTAGCCTGGTACCATCCCCATGTGGGGGGAAATAAGCAGATTCAGCCCACAAAAGGGGACTCAGTGCTCATCCCAATGGCAAGGATATTGCGAAGCAAAAGTTAGTTTGCCTCGCAAGTGTCCCCATGCAAATCCCTAATTCAGGCTACAGGCTACATGAGGGACAAAATCCTCTAAATTGAAACAAACAAACAAAAACTTTTATAACTGTTCTCGCCCTGAATTATGGGGCAAGAGCAGGTTATAAAGGGAGCATGGGGACACTCCCAGCTTGCGATGGCAGTATTAGCAGGCGGGGCTTTGCTGTCCCCACCGCTAATGCTGCGATGACAACTGTCCCCCCTTACCTGGGCACTTAATCACCCAGGTAATGGCTTGATTTACCCCAATCATTCTTGCCTGACAGCTGTCCTGCGCACAAGCAGAGCTCTGCTAATGCTTAAAACAGACGTGGAAGCCGCAGGATGCCGTGGTTTTCTCCACCACCCTCCTTACCTGGGCAATTTACCCCAAAAAAAACCACCTGACAGCTGCCCTGCAGTAAGCTGGGCAGGCTGTCAAGGGCAGGGCAGAGCTCCGGTAAGATTATTAAAACAGACGCAAAAGCTGTGTTTGTTTTAATTATTTGCGGAGCTCTGCTTGTGCACATGACAGCTGCTCAGCTGTGCAGGGCAGCTGTCAGGTGAGATTGTTTGGGGTAAGTCAAGCCCTTACCTGGGTGATTAAGCATTAGATTCTCATTAAGGGTCTCCCGAATCTATTGTGGGGCATTGGCAGCCCCATGGGGAGCAGCCTCAGTCTTGGTTTTTTTTTCCTCTGGATTTAAGCGAGATAGTCCTAATAAAGTCTGGGAATAAGAAACTGCATGGGGACCCCTGGGTGCCTAATTTGGATTAATTACATAAGTCGTGGTGAAGGTCCTTCCCGAATTTGGACTCAATTTGGATTAAAATGGTCACGAGGGCACACACAAAGTGGTGTGTCTTTTCCTCTCCTTTATGTCATCACCACAAAGACTTCAGTGTTGTGTCCCACCCTGGGACCTTCAGGTGAAGAGTGGGATAGAACTCAAATAAATAAATGGATCTGTCCCTGGGTTCTCCCATTCCCTCCCCCCCCCATTTTCTTCCAGGCTCACATGCTTAGTGCCAAATTGTTATTCATTTCGATGTACTGAACTCATAAACGGGAAAAGCATCTGCTGCCTCTCATGGCACACTCTTTCTCCACTGGTTCTGCAGTTCTCCTAAAAAAACAAACTACCATTTACCATGTGGGTGTCATTCCTGAAATCACAATTTAACCCATCAGGAGAATGTGAGAATCCAAATCCAACCCTTTTACAGCAACAATTAAGCCAAATGCCGGAGGAAGAAAGAGCGGGCAACATTCTTGCATTTCTCACTTCTGTCTTGAACATACAGCCACATGAATGGTGACACATTTATTCAGTGTAAGAAGACTCTTTCCTTTCACTTCTCGAAAAGATGGGTTGGCACTCAAGGAGAAGAACAGGTGGCAGCACAATTTCCCAAGTCAGCAGATTGACCAGGGAAGAATAAGAAAGGAAGCAAAGAATATAGGTCAGTGGATCTTCATAATGCTCATAGGTGGTGGTGGTTTTCTGAAAACGAGGGCACGGTATACTTTTTTCGTAAATGCTGCTTTGGAATGCATTAAAGATTTCCAAGTCTCCCCCCCCCATCTTTTTGGCCCTTCACCTTCTTAATTCACATTTACTATTACTTCTTTTATCTTCTGCTCCTATGCTTCTAAAAGCACGTTTTAGTTAAGGAAAGCCTTCCTTAAGTGAAAAAAGAAGAGATTTTGGCTTGATGTCATCACCCCAATTCATGTCAACTTGACAAGAGTGTGGGAGTAGTAGTAATTGATATGATCCAACTGGGAAAAACACATGGAAGGAGTTTCTTGAATTGGAGGACTCTGAGCCATGGTACCAACTTAGGCTGCATCCAGGCACTGCTCACTTATTCTGATAAATTTGGTTATTCCAGAATAAGACACGGATACTTTGGAATCCATGTTTTATTTTTGCAATATCCAAATACAGCAAAATAAGTAAGAGGCATCTGGATACAGCCAAAGATGCAAAAGCATTCAAAACCTAGCCTTATCTTCCATTGGGATCCTGCCCACCCACACCCAAGAAAGTTCTGATTGGTCAAGAAAATCCCAATGCAGTGTGCCTTGCCAAGTGTCTCTTGTTCCATTTCCTTGTTTGCTTAATCAAATGCTCTGCTGCTTGGCTTTAAGCCTGAGAAGCAACAGAATCTGTGCTGAATCTTTGGCCAGAGTTAGAACTAACTCTCAGGGTGCTTCTGCATAGGGGCAAATAAAAAAGGATCTCCGGCACCCGGATTAATTAAAACCGGCTCCTGGGGGAACCGGTTTTAATAGCCCCGGGTGCATGGTAGATCTGGTTTTACGGGGTAGATCCACATCTAAGAGATGTGGATCTACCCCGCGCCCGTGCCTCCGCACATGCGGCGCTGATACGGATTGGAGGCGGGTGCTGTGCGGACACACGGCACCCATCTCCGATCCGGGACGGAGGACCCTCCCCCAGCTCGCCACAATTGGCTCGCCGGAGCCAAGCCTGGAGAGCCGGGGGACCTCGCCGCGGCGGCTCGCCCTTGCCCCAGAAGTGGTGGATCACCGATTCTGGAGCCAGGGCAAGCTTGCCTAAAGCCCGCCCTAGCCCACCCTTGCGGGAGTGCGGTGGTTCCCCTCCTTAACTGGTCGGCGTCACCCCGAAACTGAAAGCAGGCACACCTGCACCCTGCGTGCCCCCTGAGTGGCCAGGGCTGCGCATGGCAGCCCCTGCCCTCAGGAGCCGTACCGAGCGGGCGCGCTGCCCTAACCTGCGCACCGGCCAATCAGGCGGCGCGCAGGACACAGGTGCACTGCATCCTGGGTGCCTGCTTTCAGTTTCAGGGTGACGCCAACCAGGTAAGGAGGGGATCTGCCGCACTCCCCCAAGGGTGGGCTAGGGCGGGCTTTAGGCAAGCTCGCCCTGGCTCCAGAAGCGGCAATCCACCATTTCTGGGGCGAGGGTGAGCCAAAAGGTAGGAGCCCCCTGGCTCGCCAGGCTTGGCTCCGGGGAGCCAGTCGTGGCGAGCCGGGGGTGGGCTGTGTTTTAGCACACTTGCGCTGTGCAGCCGCATCCGAAACGGATGCGGATTCACAGCGCAAAACCACTAAATATGTGGTGTGCTAAAAACACCCATTAAGCACACATTAAGGATGGATAGGTGCGGACGCACCTACTGGAAGTGTGCTTAATTGCCCCTGCTAATGCGGATGCTCCGGCAGCAAACCAGTTTTGCCGCCGGAATCCGGATTAAAAATGGGCTTGCTGTGCGGACACCCCTCGCCGGAAGTGTCCTACATAGCGACCCGTGTGCGGAGGCGTACATTGGAATGGGTGTTAAAGGGTCTGTGCGGAAGCACCCTCAGTCTCCAGCTGACAAGAAAACCTTGTTTCTCTGCGATCCACACAGTTATTCTTTTTCTTCAATACACATTAAGTATTGTGTGCTTGTTACAAAGTGTCTCTCTCCTCGTAGTTATAACTTGAGTTGCCTTCTACCATTTGACTAATTCACCCCAAAGTGAAAGTGTTTTATTGTTGCCATTTCCTTATTATTATCATTGTTGCTTGTTTTAGAATGAAGTTATTTCTTGTGTGCCTTTTAAATCTCAATAAAGAAACTTTGAATTAAAGTCAGCCAAGTATGGGAATAAAGGCAACTCCCATAATAGACCCTACTTTTTACTTCCTTCCATTCGGAAAATTTTCCATTTATTACTGCAGTCTGTTTCCTATCCTTTAGCCAATTACCAATCCAGAACAGAAACTGCACTCTTATTCCAGGACTGATGAGTTTATTGAAGGCTAGGCAGCCTTTGACTATCAGTTCCTTTCAAAGCCTGACAAAAAGGTTGTGTGTCAAGCCAGATCTAATTTTTAACTTCCTCATCCAAACTGCAGCACTGGCAATTGGCATTCCAGAAGATGAAATCAGTGCTACGACTGTTTAAGAATACCAATACTTCACTTCCTGAAACCTCTGCTCCCCTTCTCCACTGATTGCTCAAAGGTGATCCTCTTCAGGGTGAAGCAAGCTTTGTATTTATTTTTCTTGTGGCAATGATAGTGCAGAATGGCCAGTCTGGGGTAGAACCTCCAGCTGTAAGCACAGCGTGCTGGTTTAGCGTAGAAGCTCCTGAGCTGAGAGAAACAAGTGGGCAATACTTCCAAAGGAGGCTTTATTGCTTAATTGTTGCAGCCTTACAAACAGGATACCTGATATATGATGAATAAATGCATGGATATAAGTAAATGTAAGGATTATAATTGTTAAGAGAATATATGCAAGTTCATATGAGAACAAATAGTTCAGAAATATGGATGAGTGTTGTATGAACGTGATTCAGAGAGTATGTGCATAAGGGACAGCTGCCTATCAGTTTGGTCTTGTGGTTATAGTGCCAGGCTCATATCTCATACTCAGCAAGTTTGATTCTGCACTCCTCCACAAAGCCAGGTGGGTGGCCTTGAGCTAGTCACAGCTCTCTGCTGAGCTCTCAATAGCCATCAACTACCTCACTGGGTGTTTGTTGTGAGGAGACGAACTGAAAGCTTTGTCAACGGCTTTGAGTCCTTTAAGGTTGAGAAAAGTGTGGTAGAAAAGCCAACTCTTCTTCTTCTTTTCTTCATTACATAGATTGTCAAATAGTTAAATGTTGTCTGCATCCATTCCCATAGCATTGAGAACAATTCAGAACAGGTACATTCGCAACACTTCTGGATGTTGTGAGGTGAGGGCTGCTGGTCCGTTCCTGCCTCTAGACAATCACTCAGTCAGGGATAATGATGTGCAGGATGTCTTACATCAGGACATCTCATCAGGAACAGAAGAGGATAGTGTGCCATTTGCACACAATTTCAGACTACTGGGCAGGAATGAGACTGTTCCAGGACTCCAAGCATTCCAAGCAGGTTAGTGTGAATTTGACCATATTTGCTGAAAGCAGTAAGGTTGCTTGAATTACAGTGCACTACTGACCAGTATATGCAAAAATGCAAAGGTGACTGAAAAGGAACATTGACCCACATCTTGCCTATTCAGAAGTCAGCTCCACTAAGATCAGTGATATTTGGTCCCAGGAGACTGAGGTTAAGGGAAAGAATACATAGGCCGCATCCCCATGCAAGCTGTTTGGTTCTGATTGGGCTCGTATTTGACTGGGTGTGGGACCGAGATGGAATGTTGCCCATCCCCATGCCATTCCTGGTAATGTGGGCTGGATACAGGCTGGATGCAGATACAGCTGTCCCCATACAAACCATGCCAAATGCCAGCACAGCAGAGCAACACCAACTCCTCTCTGCCCCCTCTCTGCTCATTGGAAGCCAGATTGACATTACCCCACCCCTGTGCCGCCCACTGCAAATGCTGCATTCTCCCCCCCCCCTTAGTGGCACAGAGAAGCCAGGACTGAATGGCAAAATAATTTAAAACCCCAGCTGTTTGAGCAAAGCCGCTACAAGGTTTGGCAGCAGTTGAGCAGTTTTGCGCACCTCCACTCCACCTGGGAACGGTGAGAAAATGCGGCAAGTGGGAAAGGGAGAGAAATCAAGCCATTATCCTGCCTGCCTTGGCAATTGGAGAAGGGGGTGTGGAATACTTGTATAAAAGAGTTTTGTGGGGCAGCGAAGACCATTTGACCCCTTCATCATTTCAGCTTTAACACCATTTACTCCAAAAAAATCTCAGCGGTTGTGATCTCCAATGCACAGGGCAGGAACAGTGAGCAAAGGACATGAAACCCTCCCTCCCAATGACGCAAGAGCCACTCTCCTCCCCAAATAGCCGGGATCGTCCCCATGCACAGGCTCGGCTTGCAAAGCAATGCACGCTGAGCCACCAAACCATGATGAGAACAGTTTTTCCCAGGACCAAATTTGAGCAATTTGGTCCGTGGAAACTGGAGCAAATCTAAAATGCATGGGGACACCCCTTCCCAAATCTGATTTCAATTTGGACCAAAATGTGCATGAGGAAGTGTCCATAGTATTTGACCACAATTTGCAGAGATTGGGGCCTTTTCTGCATTGGGCCTTATCCTGTATTAGATCCTAGAATAGGTACCTGCCATCCACATGCTAGTGCAGAATATGGAGGTTCTGCGTTGTGTCTATCATAGTTTGCACTAGTGTGGAAATGACAGGCCCCTATTCTGGATATAATTTGGAATAAGACCCAGTGCAGAAAGGGCCAAATTGGTCCTTTGGTGTTCTTAATGTGTTCTGGGCTGTGCTGAGTATTTCCAAAACTGTACATCCAGGTTGAAGGATATTTTTAGAGAAAGCTTATATGGTTCCTGGCCTACATGTAGGCTGGTACTTTGCTGGAGTTGAAGCATTTGGTGTTAATGTGTCATTCTCTTTGAAGGCAAAAATATTTGTCAATAAATTGGGGCTTTATTCCTTTCATGTTTTATGTATACTTTTAAGTGTGTGCCAAGCCTTCATTATATTCTTGCTTTATACAGAATAAATAGTCGGAATGGCTACCAACTGTGTTTGGGGAAATATCCATTAAAGGTTCCCTCACGTTAACAAATAAATTTTAAAAAACTCTCGCAAATCGCTTTCCTTCTTTCTTTTTTTACAGAAAAAAGAAAGAAGAAACGGCTTGAAGATTTTTATAGCTAGTTTATTTTAGACTTCTATTTACGTTATTGTATAGTATAGTCACCTCTTGCTTAATTCCAGATTCTGTTTCTGGAAACCACTGCATTATACAAGGCCATTTCTAAACGTTCCTGCCCACACTCAGAATGAGAGGGTCTGGAACTACCAGTCCTGCTGATCTTGACCATGGGAAGGTATGGGCAGGATCAGCACCATCTGCATCATGCCACAGGTCCAGACCAGGCCATACTACAGTCTCAAAGCTCATGTGAGATGTGTGGTCCAATAACCACACCTTGGTGGGACACATTTCTGGACCAGAAACTTACTACATAGACCCTTAATAGGGATAAAAGGCCTTTGCAGAAAAGGGGCCAAATCCCATTAAAGAAGCACTTGCTGGATACATTAACTACTGGTTTCGTGTTCACCAACAACCATTTGTAGGGCATGGTTTGGTATAGCACAGTTTCAACCTGTACAAGGGAAGCTGCATTTTCCCTACCATACAGACAGAAGAACGAAGAGGTATGACTACAGATTAAAAGTGCACTAGCAAGGAAATTTAATCAGGATTCTTCAAGTGACCACCCCCAGGGTAAGGAATGGTTTTCCTCTCTGAAGCATCAAGCAGTACCTTTGTATGATTTTCCAGACTCTAGAAAGGACATGGGGTGTTTTTCCACTGCAGCCCTTAGATCCAGATCTAAGAAGATCCAGATCTAAGGAATGGGTACATTTCTTAATTCGGATCTAGTAGATCCAGATTAAGGGAAGCACCCAATGTGTTTCCACGGGAGGTGTAGCACCCATTAGCAATGGGTGCTAACACCCCTGTTGTGGAAACAGCTTTGCACCCATGTGGGGAATCCGGATCGACCCCAAGGGGTCAGTCTATTACCCCAGGTGTTTCGGGGGGCAGGGGGGTGCAGTCTTCAAAGCCACTTCGAATTGACTTTGAAGTCATTTCGAAGTCATTTTGAAATCTGTGCAAAATAGCTCCAGAGTGAAGTCTGTGCTGATCTTCAGAGTGAACTTCAAAATGACTTCAGAGTCACTTCGGAGTCACTACAGAAAATCTGGATTAAAGGCCAAAATGTACCCATTAGATCCGGATTTCCCCCACGGCAGTGGAAACAATCGGGTCCCAAATGTGTGCCGTGGTGGAAATGGGATCATCCGGCTCACACCCAAATGGGTCCTAAATGGGTGCAAAAATGGGTGCTTTTTGACAGTGGAAAAACACCCAGAGTTGCTTCTGCCCTGCTCTTTGATCATGACTCTGTTCCTCTACCAGCCTATTATGCTGTGTGTGCCAATTTTGTATTGATTTTTAAAAATTGTTTTAAATAAATCCTTGTATGTTTTTAAGAAATCTTCAAAATATATGCTGTGGTAAGCTTTGAATGATTTCATCCTATATTAATTGTTACAGAACCTGTGACTACTCAGTGAAGAGCAGGTTATAAATTTAGCCGATCAATAAAATTATTCGTTGGAATATTGCAATCATTAATACCCAACCTTTTCCATGTCCTGCCTCAGAAGGTTTGATCACTTTCCCCCCACTACTGTGAATAAGAAAGGGGATTTTTCATTCCCTTCCTTTTCCTGATCTTGAAAGTGTTATGGAATTTCTGCCAATCACAAGCCCCACTGGTCAGCAACATACATGTTTTGGGGCTCTCTGGAGCATCAGGTAGTGTGCAAGTAGAACCCTAGAGTCACACATTTAATAAGGATTTTCCACCTACCTCTGACAGTTTGCTCCGTTTCTTTACTCCCATTTTATGCAACAACAACAAAAAATACGCCGCCTTACTGGAAGTGTTGTTGCATAATATTTGTTGCAAAATGCAAAACCTTTGGTCTCATTAGCAGAGTGATTAACGGGCAGTACGAAACTGTCAAGCAGAAAGAGCATTGCGCACATATAAGTAGTTAGTCATTATTACAGACAACTAGAAGCTCCACTGTTTATCGGGAAAAGATTGTTAGATGGTATTCTTGTGTATTTGTTTGTTTGTTTGTTTGTTTGCTTGCTTGCTTGCTTGCTTGCTTGCTTGCTTGCTTGCTTACTATGAATTTATTTCCCGCCCTTCAATACATGGTAGTAGTATTAGTAGGCAATGCGACAGAAGAGAGTGAAGCCAATCCATGCTGTGGAACAGCTATTTTCTGCGCGCACACACACGGACAAATCTGTGAGATTCAGGCTTTTTTTAGGCAGGGCAATCAGACATATATATATGTCTCCTCCTATGCACTAAATGCGCCCGTTCCTTTCCACATAAGTGCAGCCCCTAATTTATGTTTTCTACCAGTGTTCTAAGCCAATTACCTTCTGCTACTTCCATGCTCACATGACTCTGGGCTTTAAAAGCTGAGAATAATGACATACTCCAGAATATTTACATTGAATGTCTTCCTTATTCTTTTCAGAATGCAAGCAGAATTATTTCATGTACTTGAATATCTTGAACAGAGGAATAGCTGTAGCTCAGTGGTATGGCAATCTTCCTGGGAAGCAGAAGGTTGCCAGTTTGACCCCCAGCCTCTCCCTGGAAGTAGGCAATGGCAAACTACTTCTGTATCTCTGCAAAGAAAACATCAAGTTGTTCCTGCCCAGCATGCTAACCTTCCCCAGGCACTTACCTGAAGCGTCCAGCTCTGAGCATTCACACCTCTGCCAGCTTGGAAGGTCATCGGAGCTGCTGCACAAGTATTCTGGCAGCTCCAAGGATCCCCTGATGTGACTGCAAGAGGTCATCACACTCAAGATGGCGGCTCCCAGAAGATGATCGGCCCAGGGATTGATCACAGGTAAGTGATTGATCGTACAGGAGTAGGCTAAAGTTGACTAGTGATTGCAAGTGTGAGCACTAGTCAATGTTAGTTGATTGCACACCTTTCCCGTTCATGGGAAAGGAAGTACGAAAACGCCCCAGGAGTCAGCTATGACTTAGTGGTGCCCAACAACATCAGCAGATATATTAAACAGACTAGGAAACCTCAGGGAATGTCATGGGAACGTAACATGATTAGAGGGTATTGAGAAGGATGTATATAACAGTAAGATCATTTTCTGTTGACTTATTAGGTAATCTGGTCTGTCCTGTACTGGTGATTATGTCTGTTATCAGTCTACATGATTATGGTTCACAAGTGCTCAAAATGAATATAAAGATGGCCATGTTCATCTATATGGCTGCGTTCCCAAAGGCACAAAAATCCAGACTGGATTCGAACTCAGGAACCAGAGTCCCCATTAAATTGGACAGTAAGCCCCAATCCCATTCCACTTCCTTTTCCACAGATTTTCTGAGCACCAGCCTGCAGAAATCTGGAGGGGGGTGGGGACCCTGTTGGAACAAGACTTCTCCTGCTGTTTCAAATTAAAACCTTCCGAGAAGAAGCATTCACTCACGGGAAAGGTGGGGTTTTTTCCATTTTCAACTTTAAACCAAGCTGTCTTCGCAATCGACCTTCGGGGTGGTGGTGGTGGTGGTAATGGGGCAGAATAATGTTTGGTGTGAGACCATGTGTGCACAAGCAGATCAGCAGACCCGTAAACCTAACCCACTCCAGCTCCTGCCACTGTCTAGGCTGGGCCCGTTGCCACTGCATTCAGACAGCAGGATTGCCTCAGAAAGGAACTTGGAAGCGCCGCTCTGCTCCTGTTCCTGCCACTGCCCAGGCTGGGCTCATCGCTCATCGCTGTTCCCACAACCCGCACCTAACCCAGACCAGAATTTCGTTGTTCATAGACCAGAATAAACTGAAAACAGACGAAGTGGGAATGCGCCCTAAGATTTACTGATTGTCGAAGTTTTCCACCAACAGCAGCTAAGAATGAAATAAATAATTATAAGCTTCTGTGTGAAGAGAAATTGAAATGTGTGCTAGATGCATGAGCTAATATCTAAATTTGGGTACTGAACAATTTCTATTATGATGTATGTCTCCTTGGAGATCTGATACGGCAATATAGACTTTACCTTTGTAGTGGAGATTCCAGTATGCTCACCCTGCTGCATTTATAGAGGGAGGGAAAATGGGGAAAGTTTTACATATCTGCTAATTTTCAGTGCTCCTTTTTCATCTTACCTTGCTCTGTGAATTCACCTCTGGCATGAGCTCAACTATTGGGAACTGAGATTCTCTGAGTACATCGTTCGATGATCTTATTTTGTAGTTCCACAATTAGTAAAATTCATGTGGTAGTTTTTAAGCACCTTAGACAAAAATCTACAGCATTGAGAACACAAGGATATGTCTTGCTTCTTATCTGCTTATGGAAAAGATAAATGGCTTTGATTTAACAACTCTTAATTAAGGAAATTGTTATGATGTAGGCAATTATGTAGGCTCTATAAATCAACTGTGCCCTTTTGTGACATAGACATTAGTCTACAGCATGGCTTAAATTGTTCTTGGTATTAGTCACTGCAAGTAAGAGATTTGAAGTTGCATACCCAAAATACTCATTTGCATTCAATGTCCTTATCTTACCTCAGTAATAATAATAATTGAGATGTCAGCGTCTGTCTCTCACAACTGTCAGATCTTCAGACTTTCTATAGGGTTCAACTTCCTTCATTATTTTTCTTTTCTTTCTGTCTGCTATAGAAATATGCAATTTAAGTAATTAGGAATTGAGACCAAAGAATTCAAGGAAGGAACTTGGAATGAACTGTGATGCATGGCGGTATGGTTTTGTAATTGCAAACAAATAATTAACACTGTGCCTTTTTTCTTAATAAAAATATGATACACAAGTACCTTAAAAATGAGAGCAGATAGACAATGAAGGAAATATTTTTCACCCAGTGCTCTGTACAATCATGGATGGTCATATATGCCATAGTTCTTTTTTCAAAGCAAAGAAGGCCTGTAACATAGGTGCTGTTCTACACATCATCTGTTTAAGGTAGGACCTTCACAGGTTGGAACCTGCCAGATCTAATAACCCATCAGCTGTCTATTATGGCTCCTAAGATGTTCAGCTTCTTTGAATGTGTCTCCACTATGCGGCCAAGCACCTTACTGCACTTACCTTACATGCTCTGGATCAGCTGATCCGGATCACAGTCTGCTGTGCAATAGAGATTCATTGTAGAATTATGCTGCACATATTATTTCTAAATTGTAACTATGTGTATAAATGCTTCATTCAATCAGGCTGTCCAAGTAATCAGCTAGACTAATTATCCCAACATACAACCTTACCCAAAAAAGCCAGAAGTGTCTTATAGCCTGGCTGATTTTAGCAAAATCTGGCCGGCCTGCTTTCAATATAGATAAAGGGAAAGCAGTCTTTGAGAACCATCTCCTGGTTTCCCTTATTGCTAGCACTAAAGAAACTTGCAACTCCTACCTCCTACCTACCTACATTAAAATGTAAAAAACTCTTCCTCCTTCTTTAGCAGGACAGCACTCTGAGAAAGCTAACTGTCAAACGTTTAGGAGAAGAAGTTTGTTTTAACCATTTGGAAGATACTATATCTCCAGAGGGAGGTTGTTCCAAACTCTGGGGGCCACCACAGAAAGAGTCCTGTCTCTCGTCACCACCCCTCACACCTCTGAGAGTGGTAGAACAACATACACCACAAGGGTAGAGGTGCCAAGAATTGAGTTCCTAAAGTTCTGAATGAGAAGGAGGGAGACACCACACACTTTAGGTTCCAGATGTGGGTGCAAGTTATTATTTTTTTAAATTCTAATAAAACAAATTTATATGCATAATCAACAGTCAAACACTGTGGCTATTGAGAGCCAGGCATCCAATAAATATATCCAGTCATCAGCATTATCATCATTTCTTATTGCATATACAATATGTAAGCATAAATACAGATGATACACCACCTCCGCGCCCCCGGAAAAGAAAAAGAAATTGACCAAGCAAATTTTTAAAAAGACATTTCCATATAGAGTAACTTCAAACATTTCTGCTGTGTCTCAATACTGTCAAAGGCATGACCACATCTGGTTTAAAAGAAGGGGAGAAGTTTTGAAACTGCAGCACAGTAGAAACTACCTGAAATAATTTTTAGCCACCAAAATATCATCAAAATGTTGTGTCTACAGGGTGGGCTTAAGTCTTTAGTGGTGTTCCATGGGATCTGTCTGCCGTTGATAGTGCTGAAACAGTATCGGAAAGGAGTGGAAAATGGTACTCATAGTTCTAAGAAACCATTAGATCACCAACATACAACAGGAAAACAATTGTTTCAACTAAACCTAATGGGAGAAAGTGATATCTATTAACTGTCATTAATCGTATTCATTGTGATAATTTTATGGGGCTTTGTGTGTGACCTCTCACTAGAATCAAATAATTATTTTTGTTGTTCTCATGAGGATGCCAGTGGCAAAGTGGGAGATAAGTATAATAAATAGGTCTCTCACACAGTTCAGTGAACTCTGAGTATTATAAACCCATTTTTTCCTTGTTTCCTGCCAGTGAAGGAATATTTTCACTAGTATCACAACTATTAAGCTTCAGCTAGTAAAACTGTCACTACAGGAGTCTCAGATGTCACAGCAAAACTTCTGCCTTTTAAAAGAATGCAAGAGTTTTCCCACATTGGCCCGAAGGAGATTGCAACACTGGTGCAATTTGCACCTACAAGGGTTTGTGGAGACCCTTCAACTGATCATCCAGAAATTCACTGTAACACAAAAATAACAAAAGGAGGAAAGGTTTGCACTACCAATTTTTGCTTTGTTGTTTTGGTCTACCAGCAAATACCTGGATATTGATTGATGGTTTTCTCAGAACAAATCATGCCACAAAATGGCAGCAACGGTACCACACACATGTTTTTGAGAGAGTACAAAATTCCCCAGCCATTCAAGTTCAGAAATTCCCAGACGTTTATTTTGAAATTCATATTGCCAATTCTATATGCAGATATTAAATGATCTTGCCTTATATACGTCAGAAAGATTAGAGAGCAATATTACATAATGGAGGTGATAATGGAGGAGATATCACCTTGTTTAGTTTCCCCTGGCTAGTCAAAATTGTCCAAATCATTTATCCTGAATTTGGTGATTTTTTCTTTGTAGATATTTTGAATAAATCTTATAAATTTGTTCTCAAAATGCATTTCTTCCAATACTTTTAGTAAATAATTAAAAGATAAAGAATCAAAAGCTTTTGGGATATCCAGTGTTATACGTACCAGTGGAGTTTTTCATTTCTTAGCATTATAAATGGCATGGAGGAAGTTCTTGGCTGGATCTAACATATGTTTCCTCAGTATAAACCTGACCTGATCTGGATGGATGAACTGGTCACTAGACAAACTTAGTCTTTTGACTAGGATGCCTGTGAAGATCTTAAAATCCTGATTTATCAGGGCTATTGATCCATAAGCTGAGGGATGATTAAATGTTTTTAAATAAAATTTCCAGCAATCCATAAAAGTGTAATTTTCAAAGAAAGGGCCAGAGGAACTTTGACATTGTGTTGGGTCTGTCCACACTTCAAGGATACTGGAGCAATGCTGCCCCCAATATCACATTTGGTAAGTCACTTAACTGGTACCTAACTGAAGATTTTAATATGATTAGAAGGATCTTGCTGAATAGGACCAACTGCTCATCTTCTCTAGCAGTTTTGACTCAATGTCACTAAGGATGCCTCCAGATATGGGCTGAAACCTGTAGTTTTCCCAGGATTATACTGGAAACGTCTTACAGAATTATGGCATTTGTAATATAATCCTGGGATATCTAGGTGGTACCTTGTAATATCACTATTAGAGAAAATCAGGCAACCATGCTGGACTTCCCATAATAGTGATGCAGCTTATCAGTCTGCTGGCTCCATTCATTATCATCACTCTTGCAGCTAACTGGAAGCCAGGCAAGTGTGTGAAAAAAAACCAAACAAGTAAATGAAAGGAAGCAGGCAGGCATTTGGTTGGCTTCCAGGAAGCTGCAAAAGCTATGGCAACAAAAGAAGCTGGTGGACACAAATATCTAGATCTAGAACCATTTCAATGTGGCTTCAGGTCCTGTTATGGCACAGAAACTGCCTTGGTCACCCTGGTTGATTAGCTTCTCCAGGAAAGAGACAGGGGGAGTGCAAGCCTGTTGGTTCTCCTGGATCTCTCAGCAGCTTTAGATACCATTGACCATGATATCCTTCTGGAAAAGCTAAGGTGTCTGGGAGTTGGAGGCAACGTGTTGCACTGGTTCTGCTCCTATCTCCAAGGCCGACTCCAGACAGTGGTTATGGGAGATTCATGGTCGACTCTCTGGGATCTCACTTGTGAGGTTCCTCAGGGGTCACGCACTTTAACATCTATATGAAGCTGCTTGGGGAGGTCATCAGGAGATTTTGAGTGAGATGCCACCAATATGCAAATGACACCCAGCTTTATCTTTCTGTATCATCTGAATCAGGAGAGGTGGTTGAAGTACTTGACAGGTGCCTGGAGGCAATAATGGGCTGGAAGAGGGCAAATAAATCAAAACTGAATCCAGCCAAGACAGAGGTGCTGTGTGTCACTGGGTCTTGTGTCTGTGACGTTGGGAGGCATCTTGCCCTGGATGGGGTCATAATACCCTGGAAGGGACAGGTGCAAAATCTGGGGGTGCTCTTGAACTCTGCACTAATGCTTGAAGTTCAGGTGGAGGTCATGGCCAAGCTAAGGTCTCTTCTGGACAGAGATGACTTGAGCACAGTTAGCCATGCCCTGGTAACTTTCAGATTAGACCATTGTAATGTGCTGTACATGGGGTGTCCCTGAAGATGGCTCAGAAGTTGCAGCTGGTGCAGAATGCAGCTGCTAGACTGGAACAGCTGGCCAGACACATATCACACTGGTATTAAAAGAGCTGCCAATTCGCTTTTAACTTATAAGGCCCTAAATGACTTGGGCCCCAAATATCTAAAATAAAACCTTCTTCCATATTGACTTGCCTGTGCCCTAAGATCTGCAGGGGCGGCCCTCCTGGATAGGGCCTTTTCAGTGGTGGCTCCCAGATTGCGGAATAGTCTACCTCCCAGGCATCTGCACTTTATGCATTCAGGAGAACGGTGAAGATGCATGTCTTTGCCCTGGCCTTCGGTTAAACAAGGAAATGGCTCTCCCCACCCCCACCCTGACATTCAGGCATTGTTATGGTTTTAATGCTCATTTTATATATTTACTGGTTTTTCATGTTGTAACCCACTCTGAGACCTAAAAGCCCACAATTGCCTCCTGTGTCTGGTAGGGATGGCAAAAGACAATCACAGGATCCGATTGCCTCTTGCCATCTGGAGACACCCTAAGGAAATATATTCATTCATTTATTCATTTGCATTTTCTTCTTGCCCTTTTCACAAAGGCCTCAGGGTGGGCAACAACATTTAAAGCCAATTATATATATTAAAAGAATAACCGTTATGTATTAAAACAATAGCAGTGTCTGAAAAAAGTGGGAAGAGAACATATTCAAAATGTGGCCTCACCACAGATTGATTAAAGAGTCACAGTGACACTTGCTAACTTGTTTTCTATTCCCTTCCTAATTATCTCTAGCACTGAATTAGTTTTTTTGCCGCTGCTGCACACTAGTATATGGAATATGATACATATAGAAAGCTGAAGAGCAGAACATTGACACAATAGAATTAACCTGGCTCATGGTCCTCCAGCATCTAGCCTTAGAATCATGATATCTCAAACAGGGGTAGTAGCTGCACTTCCATTATGGCTCATATTTATCAGGGCAGTGAGATAATCTCTCAGCCCAAGGAGGGAATAAAAGATAAAAACAATAAGCTTTGTGGTTCTAACCTTGTTTGGGGCCTTAGTTTTGCAAATTCTCTAGGTCTCTTCATCCAGATTGGTGGTTTAAAGAATGAGGAGAGGAAAAAGGTCTGGTATTCAAACTATTTAGGTCACTCTGTAGTGAGAGATTTAAGACAGAAGGTGGATGATAACAAATATTAAAATGAAAACCCATGTTATGAAGCTGAAATATATTTGCAGGATCTTTCCTGGTGATTTGAAACAGGCACGAGGCCTGTTTTCAGTAAAACACGCTGCAAAATGTTTTTGCTTGATTTGTCTATCTTAAGAGCAAATTTGAATTATATACTTGTGTTGTGCCAAACTACTCATTCAGTTATTGCTCAAAAACATCATTTATTGTAAAGCTAGAATAGACCTTGCAGAGTCATTTCTTTTCAAATTTTCTAGCTCTACAGGAAAGCAGGAAAGTTATCTCAGTAGGATTAGCTCTTCAAAGACTCTTAAGCTTCACACCGTGGCAACTTTTTTCATATCAAGCTCACTTTTCCCTAGCACTTTCAGGCATTCTCCTCATAATTATATATATTTTCCTCTCAGTTTTTGGATTAACTAAGCTTTAATGAATTTTTCCTCAGTTACATGCACACTCTTTTCTTAAACTATTTATTTCCTAGTTGTTAGGGGTCAGTATTCACCTATTTCTTGAGAATGATTTTATATTAATTTTCTAACACAGTCTCATAATAGGATAAAAATCTATTCCATAACACAGAATGTTCTTTCTTTCTTTCTTTCTTTCTTTCTTTCCACTGTTTAAAGGAGCTTCAGCTGTCATTACACCTATCATCGAAAATATTTCTGAAAGCACCACATTTCCATGTTGGACCTTCTATACTTTCCCAAATTGGGCAAGAAGGCTGACCAAGTGCAGGCATGAAGACTTCAGAACAACAACCTTAGGGACAGCCGTGGAGCCATCAACCATCTTTCTGAGGCTGTTGGTCGTAGATTGATTCACGTAAAAAGTTGTAACTTACACTTCCCCTTTCTTTGTATATATCGGTAAAAGAAAAAGCGGGGGGGGGGGGGAGAAAGAAAATACCCACCAGAGGGCTCTCTTGCTACAAGTTCTTGTTTCAGCCTCAATAGTGGAAAATGGAGGAAACCTGAATTTATTGAGATTTTTCTTCTCCACACCCAAAGTTTGCAACATTTCTTTTTATTACTTTTCTATTAAATTCAATAGAAGTAACAATGGCTATTAAACAAAGCAAAAATAAAAGTTCATTTAAAAAACACTACAGCAAAAACATTAAAACTAAATATTCTTTTTTCCAAGAGTTTTTATAATTCAAATATCTGTCCCAAAGTAATCTATAGTTCTGAGAAATGTTTTCTTTTAAATGCTTCATATTGACATACAGTTATCCCCTCTGTTGAGGAATAGCCATGATCACTGGTACTTCCAATGGCTGGATTTGAATGGATGGTTTTGTACAGGATGATTTATCTTCCAAGTTCCATTTTACCTTCTCTTCATAAACAAAGGCACACAGATCAAAACCATGTTACATGAAGGATGACTGTATTTAATTTTTAAAAATAAAACAGGAGGAGGCATCTTGTTTTGTATGCTATGTTCTCCATGAACACTTCTTGACAAATTTGATTAAATCTAAGGTCAGCTCAAGGAGATCAATCAAGGTTCCCTGATGCTTCAAAATGGCTTCCCTGAGTCATCCATTATGGCAGAATCAACATTACTGTGAGGATGTAAGTTCAATGGAGTTTACCTACACGTAAAACAGGTCAAATATGCACTTGGAAATTGTTTCCACAGACAGTTCCCATCTGGTTCATATCAAGAATGGCTGGGACTATCTGCATGCTGAATGCTGGAAGAGGCCCCTTCCTGCCCAGCTACTCTAGCAGTGTGGATGGTACGCCTTTCTGGAGCTGTCCTGGTGGGACATCCCAATTTTGGACATCCCATCACTTCTCACCATGATTGAGTGAGGGGACATCACATCCAGTGCGCAAGGGCAGGGTGACCCATGAGGTGCCGACTTAAAGACCCCTCACCGTGTAACACTGGAAGTGGTGCAGACATGCCATGGGACAGCTTCTGGACAGCTTTGAAGCTGTCCACAGCAGGTAAGGCTGATGAACAGCTCTGGCCACCTCAGGAACAGTTGAGATGGTGCGTTCCTGTGATCTGCTTGGGACTATCCCCACTGAAAGTGTGGAAAGACCCACAATATCATGTTGCAACCTTAATATCATCCTATTTTAACACACACACACACACAAACCCATTTTCTGCTGCCAGAGAGCCTTTAACAAGTGATACAAATGTCTGGGGGGGGGGGGTAAAGCGAGGGAATCTGACGCTGAGCCAAACTGTTACACTTTACAAGGAAAGCAATGTGTCTCTCCTGCTTCTTTTTAGAGTTCCTTTCCTAAGTAGAAAAAGAGGAAAGAAACAAAAAGAAAACAAGGAAGACAATTTGGGGATTTAAAAGCAGTGTCAATGCAAGGCAAACTTGCCAGAGTATGTATTCCACCCGAGACTGTCTGGAGCCCTCTCTGCTTTAGGGGAATCCTGAAAAAACGGATTCTAAAGTCACAACGAAAGGGGAAGGCCTTGGACACATCTACTTTACTTGGAATGAAATCAAGCCCTGGGGTTCTCTTCCTTCCCCGCAGGTTTCTTTTCCCTGTCCGTTTATCAGCAGTTGCCTTTAATGTGTTTTAGTCAAGATGAGCTGAGCCTGGGGTGTGGCAGCATTTTCTTTTAATCCCCTGCCAGTCAGACTGAAGCAGGTTTTATCAGATGCACTTGAAATTTTATACACAACTGATATTTCATCTTCTTGCCAATGATCTTCAGCTTTTTTTTTTAACCTTTTCATCACTGTCTGGCAGGTGAAATGCAGTTCTAATATAACGAGGTCAGTTGTAAGGTCCTGGGAGTGTGACAGGTTGACCCAGGTATATCCTTGGCTACTAGAATGGATGCTAGGGACATGAATGGATGGGGCTTTTGACATGCAATTTGTAACAAATTAAATGTTAGAAAATCCGTATTCATTTGAATAAATCCCCTTCGAATGCGATGGGATTCTATTTATTACAAATTTGTATGGATTATATAATATGAATAAATGCATATCGATATGTATCTGACATGAATGCATACATATCCAATACATATCCGACATGAATGCATATGTATCCAATACGTATCCGATACAGATCCAGTGACAAATCCACTCTGAAAGCGTCAAATCTGACCTGAATCCACTTTTAATCCACTCTGATCCATCTCGAATCTACTCTTGATCCATTGCAGATGTGACTGGCGCAGCTGCTTTCCCACCTCCCCGTTGAATGAATGTCCAAACTATTCATATGAATGTCTGAAACGTTAGTATCCATATAAATGTTAATGTATGAATATTGTAACATTCAATTCATGTCTCAATGTCCAAATTCGTACGAATTCATACGAATAATGAATGTTACGAATATCTGTGCCCATCCCTAATGCTTAGGTGCTTCCTCCAAGGTGGAGAAACTCGCAGGATGCCTTTAAAAGCTTTTTGCAGGGGTTCAACAGCAGGTGAATGTTTTGTCTTTGTCTTCCGCCTGAGAATGCCCATGAGCATTTGGTGAGCCACCATGTGAGACAGGGTGCTGAACCAGATGGGCTGTGGCCTGATCCAGCAGCTCTTCTCTTATATTTCCTTATGTTTTTATGACCCCCAAGAGGACTGATTTCATATCCCTCCCTCCCTGCCTGCCTGCCTGATGCTTCCAGTTTCAATACTTTCCCATCATCAGTGGCTGCCTTGGTCAAATCAGTCCTTCAGCTCTGTCATCAAATCAGTTCTGATATTTTTGATCCATCTACCGTCGAGATTCCATTCATCATCTTTAGCCTTTAGATATCATAAAGGCAATGTAAAAATGGTGTGCTTTCAATTGGAAAAAAGGCTTTAAAAACATTTTTTTAATCTCTTATTAACTGTGTCTCTATGTTTTATACTGTGATGATTCACCAAGCAGTTTTAAAAGCTCCAATTCTTTTTCTTCTTTGATGAGACATCAACTTGGTTTGGATGTCGTGAGGGAGATGAGTAAGGCCAAGTCTTTCACGTCTGGATCAACTTTTTGAGGGGGCATGGAGGGACTTCAGTCCTCCTCCAAGTTGTGTTCTGAAAACTTCTCACACTCTGAACCAGGTCCTCTAAGTGCAGCCACAAAGATTTCAAAACATCAGCTTCAGTCACAGCAGAGGAGCTGTCAAATTCCTTTCTGTGGCTGCCTGAAGCCAGGAGAGACCTTTAAGGGAACAGTCTAGCACCGTGGCTTGTTCTTTGGAGACATAAGCAGAGTGTGCAAGGCAGCTCAAAACACCACTCAGGACAGGCAGGTGGGCAATTCCTTGTCCCTGAGGCAGTTTTGCACCAAAGAGCATTTTTGTACTTGGCCTCCCATCCACTCGATGGGAAAAAATGTGTGACCGACTAATGCGTACTAATGTTTGCATTTGGGAATGCTAGTACATGTTACACTAAGCCCCATACATCCAGAGATTTGCCTGTGTCTGAGTGCGTGTCTGATTGCCAGCAGTGTGCCACCATCTTGAGTTTGGAGCCCAGAGCTTGTGTGGGACCTCAGATGACCCCTCACACTGGAAATGGTGCAAACGGTGGTGGCGCTGGATGACACAGGTAAGCTTGGTGTAAAGGTTGGGTTGCATGTGGTGCATGATTTCATGCACCACTGCAAGTAGGCAATAGGGTAAAATGTGGTAAGGCAAGAGGTGTTTCTGGATTGTAAACACCTCCTACAAGTACCTTACTAGATATTACCCTACCAGGCCAGATTTGACGTTTTCAGAGTGGATATTTTACAGGATACGTATTGGATGTGTCTGCATTCGTACTGGATATTCGTATGAATACATTCATATCAGATAGAATCCTAACACATTTGAAGGGGATCTCTTTGAACAAATATTAATTTTCAGTACGAACCGAATGCAAAAATAACCATTCATGCACATCCCTAACTCACAGTCCTGACCACAGTACCAGATTAGACTTCCCCCCAAGACCTCTCCAGGATTTGGGCAGCCATGGAAAAGGGGTTGAAGGCTCCAACACTGTCCCCAGTTGCAATCTGCCAGGGCTCAGATGAATGTGTTTTGGGAATCGGCCTACAATAACACCAGAATACAATAACACCACCTGTCTTATCACACTTTGCTATTCAGCCATAACAATTGCTATTTCTGTGTGAGACAGTAAGTAAAGCCATGAGAAACTACTGTGTTTACTTGTAGCTACTGGATTGAACAAATATGGCCATAAACACCACCCTCCTTTTCCTATCTTGTCATGAATCTCACACGAGTATAACTGCTTCTATGCATCCATCTTACTATTGTGTGATATGTAGCAATAGAGAGTAGCAGTATGCAATATATTCAATAGTCTGTTAGCCCAAGTTATGCCAAGACTTATAATCATGCTGTTAAGTGATTCAGAAGCTGTTTGCTTCCTATATCTGCTTTTATATTAGTTAAGCTAAAAGAAGCTGTATCCTTATATTCACATTAGAATTAAGCTGTATACCTGTCTTTTATTTCTCATATGCGTGCAACCTGTACTTTTACTTTTATGTAGTACTTACTTGCACTCACTAAAAATAAAGTGCCTTCTGTTTGGAATACAATCACGGCTCTACAACCTCTGCTTGTGGTTCCAGTGTTCTACTCACGTTATGCTGTGCAACATCCCAAATGCAGCTCTGCTATCTTATCAATAAATCTCAACCCCCAAGGCTGCCATTCTGAAATGTCCATGCTTGTGCTTGGAGGCCATCTTCACTCTCTGTGCAAAGACAGAGAAGGCCTGCATGGAAACCTGGAAATGGCTTAGCTCAGTGCAGAAGAAGCAATTCTGGAGTTGCTGTCTAGGCGCTGATGTTTCTACAACTCAGAGGGAGACTGATTACTGTCTATTGGTGTTAATGTCAAGTTTCAGAGTGTAGCTTCTGTTTTTGCACTTCTTTATTCTAAAAGTACAAAACGATGATGGTCCCAATTTGCTTTAGTGTGGTAAAGCCTGAACAGAATGAGACAGAAAATATTTCAGCTCCATCTGCATATATCCAATGAGTAATTGTCACACAGTGCCTCTACAGAGCCAGGGTAGAATCTCAGAGGTCCTGGGTTTGAATGCCTACTCTGGCCTGAAAGCTAATTGGGTGACTTAGGGGCAGTGATAAAATCATAACCCAACATACCTCACAGCATTGTTTGTGGGAATAAAGAGGAAAAGAAATATGTGAGCTTTGTCCATAAGTTTCATAAATTTCGTTAAGTGAACAAATACATAATGCTACGCAGTTTGTTTGTAGAAAGCACCACCACTATGAGTTCTTAATTCACTCCTTAGGAGTCTATAAATGTCAGGATCATCTGCAGGCCTCTTCATGCAAAAGAGCTTGTTGCACAGAGAACTCTGAAGGAAGAATGCCAGAATAACAGTCATTCCCTGACATGCTAGTTTTCCATATTCGGGGATAATCTGACTTTGGATGGCAAAACTCCCAACCGTTCTATCACACAAACACACCTGTATTTTCAAGCAATACCAGGGAGTGACACCTTACACATTTTCTGTAGGCAAATATTTGTTCTGGCAGGGAGCCAGAAGCAGCAGCAGCAAATGTCTTTGATAAGAAATCTGAGAACACCCGCCACCGTTTGAGAATTGCCAATTTACAAGCTCCAAAATTAGAAATGAAAAGGAAAAAAAAATATTTTAATATTCAGAACATGAACTTTATCCTCAGACGTTTGCACTCCAGGATAAGCAGGTGTTTCTCTGTTGTGACACATCAACACACCTGAGTGCTGGAGGCAGTCAAATCCGTGGCCATTTTTCTCAGTATTAGCCAGAGATGTTCTGATTTCATCTGAGCACTGCGCAAACTCATTGCATGCTTTTGGCCTGAGCATTTGATGTTTATGCATTAAGTGTAAAATGCCTCTCTTTTTTCTGCATCTGTTAATATGCTAAGTACAGCTACAGTCTTAGTACTGGAAGATAAGTCTTTGACATACTTTAGTGCTTAAAACTGCCATCTCTATAGTTAAAGATCTGATAAATGCAGGAAAAATTGGAGCAGAGCAACTCATTAACAGCCTATGATTAGAATGTCAAAATTGTATTGTCATATAAATCACACCTTTATAATGTGCTTGTCTTCCCTTCTTTCCTCTTAGAAAAAAAACTACTAGAAAGAAATAATAGTTTAATGTTCAATTTTGAAACAAACATTAAGTCTTCTCTGAGTCATGAAGCTCACTGGTTGAGCTAGTCACTGCCTTTTATTTATTTGTTTGTATGCATATTTTGCATTTTTGTTTGTCTGTATTTTTATTCCACCTTATACCCAAAAGTTTCAGGGTGGGTGACAACATTAAAAACCAGTGAACATATAAAATGAACATTAAAACCATAACAATCCCGGTATGCCTGAATGTGGGAGGAAAGCCATATTCTTGTTTAGCCAAAGGCCAGGGTAAAAAGGTGCGTCTCCACTGCTCTCCTAAATGCACCTCACACACCTAGTTTACTTCATAGAGTAACAATTTCCAGTGCGAGGTGCACTGGCACATCAGATGACTCCAAATGCAACTGCGCATACATGGAGCATTATCATTGCCATAGTGATGGTGCATGTACAGTTGCACCAAGGTCTACAACCAAGATGGCAGCACCCTGCTGGCTATTGGATATGCATCTGGACACAGGTAAGTCTCCGAGAGTGTGGGGCTTAGTGTAACATATGCTGGCATCCGTAAGGGTGAATGCTAGTAGACCTTAGTCCGTCACACAGTTCTTCTCTCCAGTGGACAGGAAACCCAGGTTTAGCTGTGCAATCCTAAGAAGAAGAGTTGGCTTTTCTACTCTACTTTTCTCACACATTTAAGGGGACTCAAAATGGCTGACAAAGCTTTCTATTCTTCTCCCCACCACAGAACACCCTGTGAGGTAGGTTGGGCTGTGGGAGCTCAGAAGAGAGCTGTGACTAACCCAAGGTCACCCAGCTGGCTTTGTGAGGGAGTGCGGAATCAAACCTGGTATTCTCAGACAAGAATCCAGCTCCCTAACCACTAGACGAAACTGGCCCACAACCCTATTTGTGGACTTTCCACCCTCCATTTGGACTTCCTAAATGGAAAGTCCAGAAACGAAGACGTGCGAGTAATCACACCTGAAGATGGACTGAAGAAGGTTTAAAGTGAAAGTGTGTGACTATAGCCTTAGTGTTTGGTATGTAAACATAAGGAGTGCTCCACTGGGTCAGACCTGTGGCTTATCTAGTCCAGCAATCTTCTCTCACAGTGGCCAGCCAGCTGCACTCCTAGCCTACTAGCACAACATGAGCACACAGCATGCTTTTCCTGCAGTCTCCCAACAGCTGGCCTTTGAAAGCATATCATTCCTTACTGCCATCAGGATTAATAGCTATTGATAGCCCAGGCTTCCATGAGTATAAGAACATAAGAACACATGTACTTTGTGATGTGGCTGGTGACTGATTGAATTTCCACTTGTATGCACAGTTCACAGTCTAAGGCCCTGGTCACACCTATATGAGACAGGACATGCTATTAATAATTCCAGTTCTGTTCACACTATAGGTCATCCTCAAGCTGTCTTCATTTGGGGGTGCATCGCTCACACCTTTCTCTGTGATTGACCTGAGCCTCCTCCACGGAACACTTGGCTCTCCGCCCTTTTCGCTGCGTCAAATCTACTTTCTCATTGGATGCCGTTGTGTCACTCAAGGGAAATGAGGGTGTGTGTCTGTAGTTCTTTTTTAAGCCCGCTCCCCCACCTCCTCGTCCCCCCCCCTTCCTTTTTTATTTGCTTTTTTTTTCTCTCTGGGATTATTTTAAAAAATAATAGTAATAAATTTGTGGAAAATGCTAGATAGAGAAATCATACACATAAACTGAGGAGAGAAGGGGAGATGCCTCACGAACTCTGCACATGCCACCCTTCCCAAGACACTGGTCAAAAGGAAAGACTGGACCCCACCCATCACATGGTTCAGCCTTCTTTAGTCCATCCCCCCACTCATACTGAGGAAGCGAAGACAACCTGGAATGCCACGACAGGTTGAGTCCTCTGGAAAAGAGGGTTCTGTTTAAAACAGTCGAATGGGGGTCGGCCGGCTTGGAAAATGAAGTGAATAACAATAATGTGAGTAGCACAATCTGAAGGCGACCTGAAGTCATCTTAAACTAAAGGTGTGACCAGGGCCTAAATCAATGGAACTTTTTGTCATAGCTCCCCTTACTCTCAGTTTGACACTGATTTGATTCACGATATTTTTAAGTAATGGAAACCCAATGTAAATCACAGCATAACTATATTCCAGAATAAAACATTTTTATCACACCTCTTTGTTTCACCATCTTAAAGAAGTTTACAATAGGGTTTAAAGAAAGCTGAAATCAGCTGCAGATGGCAAAATATTATGTTAAAAACTAGTTAGGGGTCAGGAAACAGACATTCATTCATGTTCGGAACACCTGAGTGAACAAATAATGCCCATAAATAATTCCCAAAGGAACAATAGGAGCAGTCTGAGACTAGGTGGAATGGGGAAATGGGCATCATAAATAATGTCTATAGTGATATTGCTTACTGTATCTCCTCACTCTGATTGATAGGATGGATAAGCATCTCTCCACCCCACCCGACTAATGGTGTGGGTAAGCTGATTTTTTTTTACAAAAAATCCTTTAGGAGGAAGAAAAGCTTCAAAGGTCATCAGCACTGCAAAGAAGTATTGTGAGGTTCAGTTATGCCTGACAGTCACTGAGACAAGAGAGTTGAGGAACATGGCAGCCAAAAGGAAATAGGGACCAGGAACCTTAATAATCAATGCTAGGTGAAGCTCTGTAATGTGGAAATACTATGGAAACATGAACTGACCACACTCAACATGGTGCATTATGCAATTAGTCAACCATGAACTGGAAGTTTCAAAATATTCATTATTTGGATGAATTTAGACGAATTAGGACATTTGTGTATGAATCAAAAGTCCAGGCTTTCATTTTTTAGTATTCATATGTATATGAATATTTTGAGTTGTTCATACAAATAATTCAGACATTCATATGTGTACAGATACATATATATCACATTCATATTCGTACACATGTTGTGCATATCTGTGCGCATCCACATGGATACGTACAGGATGAAAACGGGATGCATACAGATGCATCCAAGGTTCATATCCTTGGATACGTATCAAATATTCAACCAAATAGATACAAATGTACTCGTATCAGTTTGAATGTTCCGATATTCATTTTTCTTTATTCATATGAATTTGGATATTTGAATATTCTATTCGAATCAAATTGAATGTCAAAAATTGCATTTGTGCACACCCCCACTGGAAGGCCATTGCCCTTATGGGCCAGTTTCTCATAAGGAGACTACTAAAAATGAGCAATATGCATGTCAGGGGAAGTTGTAAGACCAAGAACAGACCCAAAGTGACGTCAGCTATGTGTCCACATAGTGTTCAATAAGGGCTCGTCCCCATAGGCTCCAGTTACCTCAGTGCTGATTTGAGGCATTTTTAATCTGCATTGTACTTCGGATTAAGATGTCCCCATGTGGTGGAGGAGTGAATGTGAATACATTTGAATTTTAAACATTTGAATTGGTTCAAATCTTCTGATATTTGAATCGAATCCCGAAAATTCCATTTGTGTGCACCCCTAATGCCTGGTAGCCTGCCTGGTGTTCCGAAGCAATCCAATTTCTTGTGTCTGGATTTTCCACCAGAGGCGGGGGTACCTTGAGAACACTGTCTGCAGCCACCCCAGGGAGCACAGGAAAAGAACCCCCATGCAGCCCATCTTCACAACAATCCTGCCAGGGAAAGCAGCCTTCCCTAGACACGCCTGATTTCTTTTTTTAATTATTATTCCCTGTTTTAGCACATCAGCATTAAAAAGGAAAGAGGTGGAAAACCTGAGAGGCCATTGTAATTCTTAAGCAAGAAAGGAAAGAGTCAGAGGCAAAGAATGTTGATATTGACATTGTGAGCAACAGGGCTATCGATCCAACCAGAATGCAGGAGGCATGGTGATAGTGCTGAAGGTGCACAAGAGAAAGAGACCTATGTAGGAAACTGAGGACACAAAGAAATGGGTGTGAGCAAAGCATCTCAGAATGAAGGTGGACCGATGCAGGATTATCATGTTTTTTGTGTAAACCATGTTAGTGCATTTTCATTCTGCATTGCCAATAAGATGGACTAAAAGGTTAAGGTGTAACCACAGCTAGAGAGCCAACACTAAGGAAAATAATATTCACCAAAAAAGCCACAGTCCTTATGGGAAAACTGTGTTGCTTGTGTCAGCCTTATTCATTCTTTCATTCATTCATATCTGGCTTTGCCATCTCAGGGCGTCTTAGAGAAATCAGGTTAGGCAGGAGACACAAACGCACGATAAATTTATTTTTTATATGTTTAAAATTAATAAAATCAAAGACTAAAGATTATGGTTCCCGTATGGGAAAGGATATCTTGATAATGCAGCTGCTGGTGGTTGATTTTTTAAAAAAAAAATTAAAAGGAAACTGCTTCTGAAGCTGTATTGCGGTGATTCATGGCATTCATTTTCGTCACTCTGTAGATGCTGCTAAAACATCTGTTATCTGCTTCCAATGCATTTTACATTTTTCAGACACCTACACACAGTTTGGTGCCCTGAACCAGTTGCTAATTGTGGTTACCACAGCGTCGTAGCTGACTCCTGGTTGTCTGCATAGGCAACTCCATGGGTACCTCCATGCAGTTTTCTTGGCAGAGATGCACAAGTAGTTTGCCACTGCCTATTTCTAGGGATGTGCATGAATGAGGTTTTTTGGCACTCGATTTGTTGCTAATCGAATGTTAGAAAATTCATGTTCATTCAAATAGATCCCCTTCGAATGTGGTAGGATTCTATTTGATACAAATGCATTCATACGTATCTGATACATATCCCGCATGATATCCGCTTTGAAAGTGTCAAGTCTGACCTGAATCCACTTTTAATCTGCCCTCAATCCATGTCCTATGCACTCTAGGGGTGTTTTTCCACTGTCACTAGAAGTACCCATTAAGTACCCATTAATGGGTACTTAATGGGCACTTCTAGTGACAGTGGAAAAACACCCTAGATCCATTGCAGAATTGACTGGCTCAGCCATTTTCCCACATCCCATTTTCACGAATTTCCAAACTACTGTATATTCTGGCATAAAAGACTACTTTTTAACCCAGGAAAATCTTCTCAAAAGTCGGGGGTCGTCTTATACGCTGGGTGTCGTCTTCTTATACGGCGAGTATATCCCAAACTCTATATTTTAACTGGAAAGTTGGGTGTCGTCTTTTACGCCAGAATATACGGTATTTGTACAAATGCCTGGAATGTTAATATACAAATGTCATAACATTCAATTCATGTATGAATGTCTAGATTTGGATGAATTCGTGCAAATAATGAACGTTACGAATATTCATGCACACCCCTACCTACATCTGAGCTAAGGCACAGGATCGAAGCAACACCTCTCTGCTCTCCAAGTACTTGGCTGTACCACTGTACCGCTGCCTCTCCTCTCTATTGGTAGGGTTGACTGAAATGTCTTCTCATATTCGTTCTTTTTAGAGGCTAGCAACAATTGCAAAGCAGCTGCTTCATGTTTGTTCCTGTGTAGGTTGCATTTCCTTTTAATATTTCAGTCTGCCCCATATAATGAGGACCTGTCATTCATTGTCAAGACACGCACATGCAGGTTATTCTTAATGCAACATCATGCTGTCTGCAAGTTGTCAGCTGCCCCAGCTGTGAAGAACACCACTGGGTCTTCCTCGGCAATGATCTTGGAGAAGCCCTCCCACCACCTTTCAAGCCAAGCAACTTAAAGTCTGCTAAAAATCTTTTTTTGCTTCTGAGCACCCCCCATGCCAGGGTTTTTAACGAGCTTCCAGTGCTACAAAAGCAGGAAAACCCGTGACAAAATACATGCCCTTTAGAGTTTCATCGCTCTTTCTGGAAGTCGCGGGTTGTCCTCGCAGCATTTACCTTGCGGACGTTCCGTGGCAAAAGGGGCGGGGATTGCTGCCTGCACACACAGCCATAAAGCATTCACACATCTCCCAGAAATGCTGAAGCTTCCCTTCCTTTCCTTTGTAAAGGTCAGAACTTTCAAAGAGCCAGAATTGCTCAGAATTGCAACATTGTTATCAGGTGTGAAGTGGGTGATCTGTGAAAGTGTTAAGAGTAAATGAGTGCACGATCACGTGGCTGATGGCTGCAGCCAAGCCATTTCGAAAAGAGAACAGAGTGAAAGTAAGTGCTGAGAGTGAGATCTGGCTATTTTTCCTTTGAACAAGTGAGGGGGCGGGGAGAAAAAGATGCGGGGAAAGAAAACACGCTTCTGTGGGGATGGAAGGTGCGTTTTAAATGTGTGTTTTGCTGAGCCTCATGCGGACGCTTATTCTGGAAGTGCAGGGCACTTTGAAAGTCCGCTTGAGTAGAGTGACAATAGAGGGAGACTAGAGAGGCAAATAAGTCTTTTGGGGATTCAGCCAAGACTGCAGCTAGGGATCTTCATTCCAGCTTCAAGACTCCCGCTTCAATCTTCACAGACAGGCCCATTTCATCAAGTTGCTGCCACTAATTATCAGCCACATTGCTTTGGGATAAGTCTATAACTTTTTCAAAAATAGCTTTTGAAACATCCACGTTTGCCCATAGTTTAATTCTAACTCCTCCTCAAGAAGAAACTGATCAGCTTTTGGGGGGAGGGCAGGGGGAATTGGCTGAATTTTCCCAAACCGCCATCACTTTGGCTGCATCTCTACTTACCAAAATAGGACAGTCCTGTCACCCTGAAAAGGTTCCTCCTGCCACCCCATCTTCATTTTTGGCAGCGGTGTGTTCCTCCATACTGATGGTGCATGCCATTTTGCATCGTGATCACTTGCAGAGGTTCACCCAAAGCAGTTTGGTCTAGTGGTTAGGGAGCTCTTATCTGGGAATACCGGGTTTGATTCTGCCCTCCTCCATAAAAGCCAGCTGGGTGACGTTGGGCTAGTCACAGTTCTCTTCTGAGTTCTCACAGCCCCACCTACCTCACAGGGTGTTCTGTTGTGGGGAAAAGGATGGAAAGCATTGTCAGCTGCTTTGAGTTCCCTTAAATGGGTGAGAAAAGCAGGGTGGAAAAGCCAACTCTTCTTCTTCTCACCCAGCATAAAGGGCTACAGAAAATGGTGTCTCCTTGTTTTAAAATGGAGACAAGGGAGGCACTGCAGATTGGGGCACCTCCTCATCCACCTGCAACAGAACCACCTGTCAAGGGAGTGGAGACATGGTCCATATCTCCTCATCTTTGTGGAGGAACATAGAGAGGACAGGAGCACAAACTAAGAGCATAGAAAAAGGAACTGAGGAACAGAGCATGGACCAAATATGGAATTCTCTGAGCAAGTAGGAAGCAGACAAGTAATGTTGGTGAACCCAGTCAAAGATCACAGTCTTGAATTGCCTTCAAAGCTGTACGTGGAAACATTAAGGCCTTGAAAAAATTAACTTGGCCACATTCATACTTAAGAAAGATGAATACATCTTAAAATTGTCTGGGGAAAAAGTTCTGTAAAATCTCCTGTGATGTTTTTCCAACATTATCCCCTCCCTCCACCGCTGTCATGTTTGGTTTGATCAAGGCAGAGCGAAGCTCTCCTTCATACTCTGCTGTTCTTTGTTCAAAGAAACAAGAGGTCAACATGTTCTCCACCACTTCAGAAGTTTATTCATCTTGATAAGAGTGACTAAGGCTGTGGGCCCACTTAAGATTTAATCCAGCTTCAGTCCACCTTCAGCGTGAGAGAATACATCAGCAAAGTGGCAAGCTGTTTTCTTTCAGTGTTAAATAACTCAGAAAATTCACCTTTGAGATAGATAATGTGGAAAGAAAATTAATGGTCACTTTGTTAGCAGGTGTCCTAGACATGTGTTAGCTTGTCTGAACACTACTTGTGCCGGGGTCTTTTTGTTAAGGTTTTTTAAGAATGCCAGAGCAGCTTTGGTGCTGAAAGACACAAGGCAGCAGGGAGGGAGGCCTCAGAGTCAGTTTTCTTCAATAGGAAAATGGTTTTATTAATATTACAAAAGAAAAGACAAGTAAAATGGCATAGAAACAAAGGGAAGTACTGCACAGAGCACCACCAATCAAATCTCGCCAGTATACTCCACTGTTGACATTAAATGAATAGGCAGTTAGTTTTATTATATATTCAATGACATTCTTCTACAAAAGAGCCTCAAACCTCTCTCACGGCCCTTTCTTGCTGGGTGGTCACTGCACTACCATCTTTGTCTATTTCCTGGATGGGATCATGTCTGCTTGCCCTTCTCACAGACTCAATGTTCCTCTTTCTTGTTGGATAGCCTGTTATGCAAGGAGAATCTTCGCCATGTTATAAGATCTTGGCTTTGGGCAAATCCATACTTACCTGACAGGTAAACCTTGGGGAAACTCCAGCATGCACTTTGGAGAGCCATTACTATACCAGAAACAGCTCCGCGCATGCCGGAGTATCCTGCCGACAGGATACATTTTCATGCTCCACAGCCTACCTAGCTGCTGGCCAGGAAACTCCCAGATCATCCGTTTGCACCTCTTCTGGATAGAAGAGGTGAAACAGAGCATGTGACTGGGTGGTACAGGCACCGTTGTACTCCACATTGCCTGGTTGCAGAAGCGACAGCACCATGCAGGTGCCTTGGTGCTGGTTTTGCATTTAGCCAGCACTGGTTAACTTAAACCACCAGTTAAATTTTGATGGTTTGGGCATCTCAAAGTGTGGACACCCAAACTATACTAGAACTTCAACCTCCCTAGGATGTTTTCCCAGGGCAAGCAAAGTGCAAAAAGGCTCTTTGCTATGGTTTTCATTAAAGAGGCATAGGAAAGGGAAAGTGATTGAGTTGGGTAGTATCCGGATTAGCGGAATGAAATCCACTGTTAGAGAAAAAGGCACAGCTTACCTGCTGCGAAGCCATGATGCGCCATCTGGATTCAAGCGGCCTCCCCACAGCTTTCTCAGAGAAAGCTGTGATACTTCTGTGGTGAGCACGTTGAGGCATGCGCCACGTGGGATGAGGCAGCCAATGGAAGATGAGCTGCACACTCAGCTCTCATTCACTGTTCTCGCTGTCTGGACTGGTGGGAACATTCAAATTTACCTGAAACAGTGGAGCAGTAGGTAAATTTGAAGTAGCGGCGGCACAATGCACATCAAAATGTAAAGTATCTGTAAGTCTGCACACACCCATGCTTGCCTTAGATCTCTGGGTGTTTTTCCACTGTGCTCCTTTAATCCGGATCTAAGAAGATCTGGATCTAAGGAATGGGTACATTCCTTAATCCGGATCTAGTAGATCTGGATTGAGGGAAGTACCCAATGTGTTTCCATGGGTGGTCTAGCACCCAATAGCAATGGGTGCTAGCCTCCCTGCCGTGGAAACACCGGAACACCCATTTGAAAATCCGGATCTACCCATGAGGGGTCTGCTTGTCACCCCAGGTGTTTGGGGAGACACGGGGTACAGTCTCTGAAGTGGCTTTGAAGTCATTTCGAAGCCATTTTGAAGTCACTTTGAAGTCTGTGCAAAACAGCTCCATTGAAGTCTGTGCTGATCTTCGGACTGAACTTCGAAGTGACTTCGAAGTGACTTTGGAGTCACTTTGGAGTCACTTCGAAGTTCACTCTGGCCCTGTCCCCAAGCAATTTAAAGTCTGCTAAAACTCTTCTTTTGTCTCTGAGTGCCCCCATGCCAGGGTTTTTAACGAACTTCCACAGCTTATAAAACAAGGAAAACACGCAACAAAAAAAGTGCCCTTTAAATAAGATTTTCAGCGCTCTTTTTGGAAGTCACAGATTTTCCTCGCAACATTTACCTTGGGGATTCTCCATGGCAAAAGGGGCAGGGATTGCCACCTGCACACACAGCAGAAACACAACTAGCTTCCCTTTCTAAAGCTCAGAACTAAAGAGCCAGAATCACGCAGAATTGCAACATTGTTGCAATCGCTGTGAGGTGTGAAATGGGTGGATTATCACTAGGGGTGGATTTTGACAGCGATAACAGGGAAAGTGGTGAGTGAATGAGCGATCATGCGCTGGACAGGGTGGATTTTGACAGCGATAACAGGGGAAAGTGGTGAGAGTGAATGTTTGCCGGCACGAGAAGCCATTTTGGGGGGCGGAAGATCTGGGAGACGAACAGAGAACCAATGGCTATTTTTCCTTTGGACTTGTCAGGGATTGTCTTCCTGGTTGTGGCCGCACCGACCGCAGTCCCTCCCCATTCCCACTGGCACCCTATCAACAAGAGCAGGGGCGTGGAGAAAAAGATGTGCGCAAAGAAAACACGGCTCCCATGGGGATGGAAGGTGTGTTAAAAACACGCATTTTGCTGAGCCTCATGCGGACGCTTATTCCTGTTTTGCATGGCACTTTTAAATTCCACTTCAATAGAGTGACAGTAGAGGGACAGTAGAGAGGCAAATAAGTCTTTTGGGGATGCAGCCTCTGATGATCAACACAGACTTCAAAGACGCTCCGGAACTATTTTGCACAGACTTTGAAGTGACTTCGAAATGACTTTGAAATGCCTTTGAAGCTTAGGGTTTGGGGCTCCCCCCCCCATGAGTGCCCCCTCCCCCTAGCATCCTCTAGACCCCATTGCCACACAAGCGTGGAAACAGGCTCCCTTTAATCTGGATTTCTGCCTGAAAACCCCATTGCAGACCCCATTAAAATCCAGATTAAAGGCCAGAAAGTACCCATTTGATCCAGATTTCCCCAGCGGCAGTCGAAACAATCAGGTCCCAAATGGATGCCGCGGTGGAAATGGGATCATCCGGCTCACACCCAAATAGGTCCTTAATGGGTGCAAAAATGGGTACTTTCTGACAGTGGAAAAACACCCTCTGTCTTCTGTTACCATAATAAATCAAAAGAATATGTTTCAACCCTTGCTTCAACTGCCAAGGAGCAGTGCCATGCAGACAGAGTGTGCCCTTATGAAGCATTCAGCGCCGTAATGGCACCATGTGGATTCTGCCACAGAAGCCCTACCTGTGTGTCAATGCAGCCTGAGTTATCTGAGGCATCCTCAAATGCCCAAAGGGCTGAAATATGACGAATCAAGCAGTGATGGCAATAGCAATGATGCAGATTTCCTCTAGCTGAAAACGGCACTCCCTGTATTTCTGTGTTGTTGTTTTCCCCAATACTTTCAACACAGTCGTAAGGGGAGAACTGTTTCAGTAATGGGAAATTTGGAATAGACAGGCTTCTGCATAGAAGTGCTCCCCATCAGCTCAAATAGGGTCACTGATGTAGAATGCCTGTTTGCTCGCAGCGGTATATATTAAGCAGCACTCCGGCCTATAATTGCTTCCAAAAGCCCCTGGTGCCAGGAATTGCCATGGAAACAGGCTGTGCCAAGAACACAAAAGGAGCAGCTTACCTGTAATGGGCTGATCTGACTGACCTTACTCTGGACTGGTAGTATACTGGCAAATTTGAACCTTCTGCAAAGCAGGCATAAGAATTTTTAAAGTGACCAATTGTCCTCCTTTAGGGAGGACAGTCCTTCTTTTGCAAGTTCCGTCCTCCCTCAAAAAGTGTCCTCCTGCATGTCTTCCTTCTTGATAATGGAAGCAGCGGCGGCCGCTTTAAAGATCACCCTAAATCCACGAGGGGAGAAGAAAATCCCATTGATACTCTAGCTGCAGCACTTCCCATAAAATTCAATATCAAGGAAATTTCTTGTTCAGATATTTCCAATATATTGTTACAAGATGACACACTGACAAAAATATTCATTCAGTGGAAAAGAATTCATTTAGATAATATTGTCTAAATAAGATAAATTAGATATTATCTAAATAAGATAATATTATCTAATATTATCTAAATGAGTACTTTTTTACAATTATTATTAAAAATTAATAGGCATGTAAGCATAATTACAAAATAAAATATTACAAATGTTTTTATTATGCATTTATCATATTATAGGGTATTATTACGGCAATGAATAAAATGATTCTTTTATTTACTATATTTTCTTCAATTTATTTTTGTCCTCCTTTTCGTTGTACAAAAGTTGGTCACCTTAGAATTTTAAAACTGTGCTTCTAGCCAGTTTGGTCAAGTGGTTAGGGAGCCAGACTACCAGGTTCATTTCCTTCCTCCCCCATGAAGCCAGCTGGGTGACCTTGGGCTAGTCGCAGCTCTCTTCTGAGCTCTCACAGCCCCACCTACCTCACAGGGTATCTGTTGAGGGGAGAAGAATAGAAAAGCTTTGTCAGCCGCTTTGAGTTCTCTTAAATGGGTGAGAAAAGCCGGATAGAAATGTCAACTCTTCTTCTTCTTCTTCTTCTTCTTCTTCTTCTTCTTCTTCTTCTTCTTCTTCTTCTTTCCCTTTTGTCGGGTGGTGGCAGCTACTTGCCCAATCTGGATGAAGTTAAGAATGGTTGGCAAAGGTATTTTAACTCCTGCCAACACTGCCAGTTTCAGGACTGTGGTGTCTATAATGTCTGCTGGGTCAGAGGATAAGGAAGCTAAAAGGAAGTTGGCATTGGGGTCAAAATATGCAGCATTAATGGTAGGTGAGATGATGCAGGGCTACAATACCATGAAAACCCACATGAAAATTAGGCACACATTAGCAATACAGAATGCAGCCATAGTGGAAGAAGAAGCAGAGAATAAAGTGAAGTTCTTTGCTAGTATCTATGCAAAATATCTTTTCTTTGTGAAATCATACATAGTGAATGGCTACAATATTATAAAATGGTTAAGATCCATGAAACAACTGTGGCATAAATTGTGGCAGAAAGAATCATCCATTTCCTTCCTCCTCTCACTGATGATATTTACAAGTAATTTGACCAGCAAGGAATCTAACTTAGGGTGTTTCCACACTAGCTGAGGAAACCGTTTTAACACACACACACCCCTCCAAGCCAGATTAAGAACACTTACCTTAAGCGGCTTCCGCACTGGAGTCCTCTTCCGCGACCCTTTGTGGAGGCCGCTTCCGCATTTCGGCATGCAAGATCAGTTTTTTAAAACTGGGTTTGCTGCTGAAATCCGGATTAAATGTAAGACCTGAAAAATCAGGTCTTACATCCATCTCTTTTCCTGGATGTGCACAGAAGCAGGACCCTTCCACACATGGGCAGGCGAAGGGACGGATTCCCTCCACCCGCCATATTGGGAAGGGCAGAAGCAGGACTGCCTGCTTCCGAAGCCCTTCCCCCAGGCGCCGGGCACCGCTGGAAACGCGCAGTGACTGGCAGCTGCAGGCTCCAGTCCTGTGGCTCCGAGGGCCACGTCACCAGCATGTGAGCCAGAGGACTTTTGGAATGGGTGCTGATTCATCCGCACAGCACCCACTCCATCCATGCTCCGGAATCCGGCCTCCCCATGTGTTTGCGGATGCACGAGGGCCCTTCGAATCTGTCACTACTTGTGACAGATCAGGGGGAGGACGGATCGCCAAAAAACGGGTCTTTTTAGGTCCATTTTTTGGTGGCCAATGCGAAAGCACCCTTAATGTGGAAATGAATTAGAGAGTCTGTGCGCTTTCAAGCTTACAACAGCAGATGGCAGACTATGAAAACAAACAAAAGTATTTTAAGCAGAGGGAGGGAAGTCAATTTATTTGATCTATGATCAGAACAGACGAAACAATAAGTGAACTAAAAATATAGGATACAACTATAAACGTTATTTTTCTCTATAGCTGTAACCATAACTATAGGTATAAGGGCAGCAGATGAAAAATCAAGTTGCTCTTACAATAGAAAGAAGATACTCGTACTGGCGTGAAGGCTCTGGCTCTGCATGGTTTCTTCTCCACCACCATCCCAAGGTGAACATAACTGCCGTTGGAGGCACCCTTAGACTTCTTTATTCAGCCATCCACGTATCAAAACAACTCCCTGATTGAACCACTGCCCAAATTGTTCATGTCACAGCTTATGATGGGTTTGTGGCCACAGTAAATTTCACCTCTCCCTCTCTCTTTCATTCCCTCCATCCCTCCCCCTCTCCCCCCTCACACTCACATGTATATATGTATATAACTTGAAGTATAATCATGCAACAGTTCCAAAACAGAATCTACTATAGATTTGCTTAGGCAAATTTATGGAAATTCCCCTCCCCTGACCCCCTTAGATGAGGTCTCAGAATAAAAGAAATTGTTTCCTTATGTTCTTGCATGAAAGATCTGAAATAATAACATTCTGAGAGAGGGGGTTCTTGAGTAGTAGCAAAATCTGCTCCCTGTTTAATCATGGGAAGACTTAAATACATGGAATAATGTGTAGAATGAGAACTAAAAAACAGGAACTCTGCTTCCACAAGAGCAACCATGAGACTCAGGGTGCGTTCCCATGGTACTAATTTGTATCTCTATTGCCCCTCCACTGAAGTGGATTAAAGAAAAGCGGGTTCAATCCGGATTTAAGCGTTTCCAAGGGGGTAAGCAAAACACGCATTTAAAATGAACGGACCGTCCCCAAGGAAGCGTGTTTTGTTTACCCGCATCTTTTTCTCCCCGCCCCTCATTGGGTGATTAGGTGGAAGGAATTTCCAGCTGCCGAAACGCCTCCCCCCCCCCCAGCCAGCAATCCTGCGATCCTTTCCTTCAAAAAGACCAAAAGAAAAATTTAAAACTTCTCTGTTCGTCTCCCCTGCTTGCAAAGACTGCAGCCAGCACTCTTTACAAGATCTCCACCCAGCCAGCTCTTTTACACTTTCACTTTTGCGGAAGCAATTCATCACAATGTATCTTTGCTGTTTCTCTTTGGGATTGGAAAGAGAAACAGCAAAGAGAAAATGCCTGCCTAGATCGCTGTTTGCATAGATAGCTGGCTGGATGACAGGCAAAAGAGATAGAGAGAGAGAGATGATCTCTCCGGCTGGCAATTCCCACCTGGGAGAGAACCCCCACCCCTTTTGCCACGGAGCGATCCCATGGAAAATGTTGCGCTGAAAACCCACGTCTTCCAGAAAGTACTGCTTTAAACAGGTATTTTTTTAAAGCGGGTTTTCCCCATTAGCGGCGCTGGAAACCTGGATTAAAGCCGTGCATGGGACTGCTCCGTGGCAAAAGAAGATTTTCAGCAGACTTATTATTGCATGGGAACGCAGCCTCAGATTATTTTTTTCAACACATTTGTGGGTTTAATCTCTGCAACCTAAGACCAAGGGGTGGATTTGGATGAAATGGAGAACTAAAGACCTGGAGATAATTTAATGATGGTTACACAGACTTTGAGTTCTACTGGAAAGCAGGGTTCCCTCTTTTTTCATAAGCCACCATGATCCCACAACTAAGGCAGAATCCACATGGTAACTTCATGGTGCCATAAGTGCATCATAAGGGGTTCACATGGGTACTACACTCATTCCTCCACTATATTATTATGATGATGATCCCGCCTGTGCCCAAAGATCTCACCAGAGTCACTGCTACAGAGTTCTTTGTTCTGCTCTCTGCTTGTGGTGCTGGCCCTGCTACCAAGCTGTCAGAGCTTGAGGGGACCTACCAGTCTCCTCTGTGGTCATCTCAATCATAGGGCCATTTTTTGTTTCATGATGCACACATATCTATTGAGATTGAAGCTGGGGATTCCTTAGTGGTGTGATCTTGACAGGCTGGATATGGTTAGGTGGGTTGTTCTTGGCTGTTAAGACTGCTTCTGAGATTTCCTAGTTGCAATCTTAATAAACAAGGGGTGCTCTTCCTAGGCTGTGCTCACAGCTTCACTTTAAACCTTCTTCAGTCCATCTTCAGATTTGACAACTCACACCTTTTCATTTCTATTGATCTTATTTGTGGACTTTCCACTCTCTATTTGGACTTTCCTGAATGGATAGAAATGAAAAGGTGCAAGTCGTCAGGCCTGAAGATGGACTAAAGAAGGTTTAAAACGAAGGTGTGACCATGGCCTTAGTCATCAAGATCACCACTGAGGAATCTCTGCTGTTGGGACAGGAAGCAGCATGCAAACAGGGGTGTGCACGAATACAATTTTCAGGATTCAATTCAATTCAAATTGAATAACCTAGGGTGTGTTCCCAAGGAATAAAAAGTCCGATGAAAATCTTCTTTTGCCTCGGAGTGGCCCCATGCACGGCTTTAATCCGGCTTCCAGTGCCGCTAATGGGGAAAACGCGCTTTAAAAAAATAGCTGTTTAAAGCAGACTACATCCCTACTTTCCGGAAAGATGCAGGTTTTCAGCGCAGCATTTTCCGTGGAGACGCTCCATGGCAAAAGGGGCGGGGCTTCTCTCCCAGGCAGGAATTGCCGGCCAGAGAGATCATCTCTCTCTCTCTCTTTTTTGCCTCTCATCCACAGCCAGCCCAGTCGCCTCTTTCTCGAACTGCACTTTACAGGCAGTCAAAGCAGAGCCTCCTGAAGGATAGATTTGCTCGGGGGGTGAAGAGTGGGGGAGAGATTGGGGAAGGCGGGAGGGGAACGGGTGAGGGCTTCCTCTGTGCAACCCCCCCCTCCGATTTTGCAATATCGCCTTTCAGTGGTTGGCACCACAGGCGCCAACTTTGCATGGTTTGTGGTGCCTCCTTTGCCAGGACCTTCCTGGCGAGAAGGCACCCAATGAACAGAGAACTTGTAAATTATTTTTCTTTTGGACTTGTAAATGATCGCACAATCGCACGATTGCTGGATGGGGGGAGACATTTCAGCAGCTGGAGATCTTGTAAATAGCACTGGCTGCAGCCCGGCTGCCTTCGCAAGCAGGGGAGACGAACAGAGAACTTGTAAATTTTTCTTTTGGACTTGTGAATGAGCGCACAATCGCACAAGCACCCAATAAAACACCGAGGGGCGGGGAGAAAAAGATGCGGGTAAACAAAACACACTGCCTTGCGGACGGTCCGTGCATTTTAAACGCATGTTTTGCTGAGCCCCATGGGGACACTTAATTCGGAATTGAACGCGCTTTTCTTAAATCCACTTCAGTAGAGGGGCAATAGAGAGGCAAATAAGTACCATGGGAATGCACCCCTAAATTTGATTCTATTTGAATCTTAAAATTCAAATTTAACCAAATTTGATTCGAATTATGCAAACTCAAATCTATTTGTTTGAATTTTCGATTTGAATTAGCACTTACGAATGTCGACATTTGCATGTGCCCATATGCATCGTTACGCATCCTGTACGCATCCATACACATCCGTATGCATCCTGTAGTTATCCCACTTGCAACCCGTTTTCATCCCATATGGATCCATACAAACGTGTACAGATGTGGGAAAGATGCGTATGTGCAAGTATGCATTATGTACGACGCCGTACACATGCGAATGTCCAGATAATTCAAACAAGTAGATTCAAAATTTGAAATTCATTTGAATTTTTAAATTTGAATTTATGGACATTCTATTCAAATTCAAATGTCAAAATTCAGGCAATTCGATTGAATTTTGAATACCTTTGAATATTCATTCACACCCCTACAAACAACACATCACTTTATTAAACAGAGTGCTACAAGTTAATCACTATTCTTTTGTTTCTCCATCCATTTTTTATTTATTTTCATTAATACATTTCCATACATAATTATATACCATTGCAATAATTTTAGTGAATTTTCCATGTGACTTCCTCCGTTCTTCAGACTCTTCTTCTTCTAATCTTTTACATTCTGCTCCCTACATCTACTTGTTGCTTTTTCTCCTAGAGGTCAAAGCCTTCCATCGGAATACCCAATCTCCGAAGAAATTGTATAAAAAGTCCCCAGTCTTCTATAAACTTGTTCACTGTTTTATCTTTTAATAAGTTCGTTAATTTATCCATTTATTTATTCATGGCAGAAGTGAATCACTATTCTTAATGCACAAGGAAACACTACATCTGTAGTTTTCTGTTCCCTCCTAAATATGAACGTTTACAGTATTTATTTGGCCTTCATAAGAACATTGCCAAATGAAATCAATGAGCTTTCCAATCCAGCAATCTGTTCACACAGTTAGCAACCAGATAGCAAAAGCAGCTGACATGAGCAGGCATAGGCACATGATTTCGGCTGTGTTTGAAGTGCATAGAGTACTGGAAAATCTTCTTTGACCAGTGTGGCGTCATAGGCTTCAAATAAAGCTGACCAGTTCTTATACAGTGGGGTGAGGAACTTCAACTTGCACCAACTCTCAATGGTCACTCCTGTCAGGTGGACCTGAGATACTGTTGTGTTAGTACCCATTGCCTGTCTCTCTGCTTAGATAAACAAACTGTCAGATACAAGTGCAAAAACAGGAGTTGATTATTGTCTCTGTTGTTATGGGCATTGCTGATATCAGAAGTTAATATCGAAAGTCAGGCAAAGACTCATGGTACTAAAGTAGAGCCTGGAAACGTCAACGGAGGCTAGATTAACCATTGTTTAAGGGTAAATATGGAAGTAGGATGTTCGGTGAAATGTGAGCACAAATATGCAGATAAGAGCCATTAAACTAGGCAGTGCTGAAGGGCCCTGTGCCTTGAACATAGCAAGAGAGAAAACCCATGTTGAGAAGCAGTCTTTTATACTGGGTCAGGTTCAAATATTTATTCATCTATAAACAAATTTTCAGGTAATCAGTAATTTCCTGTCACTGCATCTGCTAACCAACAGCTTCCTTTTTGAGTGGCAACACTGTGGCACGATTTCCAAAGCACCCTAGTGGCACTGGAGATGTGCTGAAAGGGCCCAGGGTTAACACGGCTCCGTAACCATGTTCCATACCCCTATGGAACTTTCTCTCACTTTACCATTCAGCTGCCATGCTGCTGTGATGTGCAATCTTACCTGGGTTTCTTTCTTCCAGCCAAATAACATGACTCGATTTTTTTTTCAAACACAGAAAATAGCTGACGTCTGGGGGCCATTCATTGCATCTGAGGAAAAAATCCCTGTCGGAAACATCACAGACTGCAATGTTTGCACTGTCATCAAGAAATGATAAAGGGTATGCAGGCAGCACACTTTCCACTGTGCACCACATGAATAGCTCTTTTACTTGTAGGAATTAACTTCATGCAGATTTTGCTTGTGAATGAATACACACATTTATTTTACCTGACATTCCGGAAGAACTCCCATCCCAAGGAAGCTACTGAGTTTGCTTACTTCTTTACGTAGAACTTTGTTACCCTTCACATGATTCAGTCTATAAGCAGTTTGATTAGTGCTAAGAGAAACATATTGTTGATGGCATTTCATTCCTGCCTATATGTCCACACACTATGGTGCCCTCCTGTGATGAAAATTAACATTTGAATGGCCCTGGTCACACCTCTAGTTTATAACAACTTTAGGTCGTCTTTGGGTTGCATTACTCACATTATTTTTATTCTGTTCATGTTCCAAGCCGGCCTACCCCCGTTAGACTGTTTTAGTCTTCTTTTCCAGAGGACTCTGCCTGTCATGGCATCCCAGGCTGTCTTCACTTCTTCAGTGTGAGCGGGCTGATGGGCTAAAGGAGGCTGAACTGTGCTGTGGTGGGCGAGATCCAGTCTTTCCTATCATCCAATGTTTAGGCGGCACGCGCAAAGTTAGTGAGGCACCTCCCCTTCTCTCCTTTATGTGTATGATTCCTCTAACTAGTGTTTTCCCGTAAATTTATTATTTTTTTAAAAAAAATTAATCATACAGAGAAGAAAAGCACATAAAAAAGGAAGGGGGCATGGAGGTGGGAGAGCAGACTTTAAAAAGAACCGCAAACACACACCCTCGCCTCCCTTGAGTGACAGAACAGCATCCAATCAGAAAGGAGACAGATTTGGTGCAGGAAAGGGGGTGGAGAGCCAAGAGTTCTGTGGAGGAGGCTCAGGTTGATCTTTGAGGAAGGTGTGAGCAATGAGGCCCAAAGCAAGGAGATGGCCTTAGGACAACCTGTAACAATCTAGGTGTGAACAGAGCTGGTACAACCTCAGTTCAAATTATTAATAGGACGTCCTGTCTCATACAGGTATGACCAGGGCCAATGTGGTACTAGCACATTTTCCAGTAAGGCTGCTGTTTTTTCCATGAGAACTGTTCCTTCCTGCTCAAGACCTTTGGTTCTGTTTCATTTTGTGAAATAGTTTTTAAAGGATCTTCCTTTCATTCCATAGCAGTGATTCTATTGCCAGAGTCACTAACCCTTCAAAATCTTGCTAATACTTTAAAGCTTTTCTTGTTACTCCACTCCCCCAAAAAATGTTAAGTGAGCATCATAAAGATAATATGGATTAAAGGTTTCACAGCACTTCTCCAGCAATGAAGCATCGAGTATTGTAATTTCAGTGTAATCTTTCTCAATTTGAAATGATTTAAGTCCAAGGATGGAATGCAGCTTATTCTGAGCTACGGAAGAAAACCTCAAGGAAAAATAAATGAACTATGCTGTAACTGGTAATTTTAATCAATGTAATTAGTATTTATCATGTTTGTGATAGAATGGAGACAGCTTGCTCCAGTACTTGTCACTGGGAAATGTATCTATTAGAAATGTGTGAACTGGTTTGTTTTGTTTCCAGTTTACAACAAACAAGGGGCATTTGATGGTTGATTATCAAGCCAAACAGACCCAATTTCCACATAACATGTCCACATTCAAGCTGTTTTCAGTGAACTGTTTGTTGAGCTGTTCGCAAAACCCTTGCCTTTCAGAAAGGTGTATCGTTTATTCTCCTACACAGTTGTTTACCAGAGTCATCCATTTTTTGATGCATCGCCACCTATTGATTACTGTGGTTCCTTTTGCAACTGGGTGATTCAAGATTCAACAATTGTTTGTATAAAGGCTGTTGGCTGCCTAGGTTTGTTTGTGTTTTGGTGTCAGGGAAACTGGTATACCATTGGCTGCTTTGGGAACCAGGAGGGAAGGTGAAGCTCAAAAGAGAAAAGGAGAAAACTCTGCAGTAGAGAAATCCATCCATCTCACATATCCTGTGCAGGCCTGACTTCACTAACACAGTCAGTTATTTGTTTGTTTGTTTGTTTGTTCATTTATTTGTTCATTCATTCATTTATATCATACACTTCACGAAAAGGTTTCAGGGTGGGTCACGGTAATAAAAAGATAAAATATGCAAGTAATACATAAGAGATGAGATATCAAGGGAAATATCTATACATGTGACTCAGCTCTTGGGGTTGGGTGGTTGCAACATCTGTTGTATAACCCAAGTGAATTTGAAATCCTGTTTGAATCATCTCACCAAGCACACTGAAGAAGAAACAAGCACAGTATCCAAAGAAATATCTTTAGGCAAATTCTAAAAAGTAAGTCACAATAGTAGCTATAGAAATAGAAATAGCTGGTCCAATCTACCACCCTTTCATTGCAAATATAGGCATAGTTAAACTTTATTATAATCTATGACTAATAATCATTTTTAAAAAATCCAAATAAGCAATAAAACAATTGTCTTAGAGCTGAGAAACGTAAGAGTTTTTCCTAAGTAATTCATCTATAGATCACCTAGGAACAGCTTGAGTAGAGTTATAATGCTGGTCTGCACAGCTGATCTGACTGCCTACGGAGGTGCCCCCTACTCCATATGCATCCCTCCAATCCCTCCATACTTGGTGGAAGAGAATGCTTATCCCAGATAGGATAGTATCATTCTTTGATCAAGCTATGTGATAGATGGAGTCTCCTGAAAGAAGCCCCCAAGCAAACTTATCAGAATAATAAATACTGTTATTAGAAAAATCAGAATAACAAATACATACATACATACATACATACATACATACATACATACATACATACATACATACATACATACATACATACATACATACATACATACATACATACATACATACATACATACATACATACATACATACATACATACATACATACATACATACATACATACATACAAGCTACTATATTTATGGATCGTTATAGTCTTTCGCCTGAAATGGTGCCTGGTGTACATTATACACCCATGTTCCGGGGGCAGCAGCTCCACATCCCACCCTGGATCCTTTCATTTTAATTGCTTAAAGACGATAATGACCCATAAATATAGTGCCTTTTAATTTTTGCTGTGAATGGAATTAGCTTACGTGGGTCAGACTAACAAACTAAAGAGATGCATGCAGTTTTTCTTTTTCATGGGAGTACATTTAATGGCAAAGCAGTTGTGACCTCCACTTCCACCAGGAGAAAGTCCAAAGGTAAATCTCTTGGGTAGGCATTTCCCCCTCAAAGGATTCCCTCAAAACAAGAATACAAGGCACTTATAAGTTGTGTCTTCTACTGACTGTGCCTCTTCAGGCCTCCTTAGATCTTTCCATAAGCCCATCTGCTGGGCCTTTGGGCTTCTGGTTCACCTCCCTCTCCTTTTGACCTCTGAGACAGGTTGCTCTCAAGATCACCACATTTGGCTATGGAACACCATGTGAATAATTGCAGGAGCCAAAAGCTGAATATATGGTCAGCTGTGGGTGAATGTATTGTGGGTGACCACAATTCTGGCACTTGCAGTTCCCAGAAGCAATTCTGGTTGGCTTGTTGGACTGAAATGGTGTCTGGTGTACATTACACGGCCATGTTCCGGGGGTAGCAGCTCCATGTCCCACCCTGGATCCTGTATCTGCACGTCATTTGGGGACAGAGAACCAAAAGATTCAGAACAGATCGTTTATCCCATGTAAAGAGTGTCTCAGTAAATTTTAGTTACGTGCAAGTTTGCATTTCAAGATACATGCAACAAGTCTGAATCCAATTGTTTATCTTAGAGACCAAATCTTTCTGTTTAAATCACAGTGGAAATTCCTGTAGCTGGTTTCCAGTTAACACCTCTTCATTTCCTCCACCTTAATGCAAACTAAATTCAACAACCGTGTTTTGAAAAATCTTCTTGCTTAATTCCTGTAGTTTTGCAATTTTCTAATGCTCATTATGCTCCTTTACACTAGCCAGTCCTTTCTGAATCATAAACCTCACCTCTATTAAACTCTGTGTTTATTTGCACTGGAGCAATTACATGCTTTCTCTGATCATGGTCATAAGATGACACAGCCATCCAATTGTTAATTACATTTGCATCTCAAGGCATTATTCCTCTATCTAGTAAAAGCCCTGAATGCCTGATGTGGAAAAATGGCTCTGCAAGTGTAATAATGATATATTTATTTATGCCTGTGTCTCTTCCACCCCATCCCAGAGTCCCAGAATTACCTCATTCAGCTGATTGATGGCTTCTGCAACACTCACATACACCCTGTGTTATTCATTATATGATTTTATTTTCAAATGATGATTAAGGTGTTCTACTGTTTAGGAGCCACAAAAGAAATATATTATCTCAAGTGCTTGATGTATACTGTAACTATTGTGGGTATAAGTAAAATCTAAAAACATAAGAAACACCCAGCTGGATTTGCACTTATGGCAACCTAGTCTGGCAACTTGTTTCACACTGGCAATTACAAAAACAAGTTGCTGGACCAGCCTTATTTACTTACTTAGGGCCTTTCTGCATTTGCGAAACGTTTTTAAAAAGAACCTGCCCCAAACACGGGCAGATTCTTGGAGGCCCTGTGCATCCACACGCGTGTGGGGCGGCGGCAGGAGGGCCAGATTGGAGAGGGTGCTGGTGCAGACGCACCAGCACCCATCCCAAACTGGCCCTGCCAGCGCATGCCCAGCTGTCAAAGAGGCAGAGCGCATGCTCTACCTCATTGACAGCTGGGGCTGCCCACTGGCCTCCCCCATGGCAAGGCCAGCTGCCAGCTTCCCCAGGTTCCCCTTTGCGAGAGGGAAGCCACAGCCGCCACCCCCACCCCACCCAGGGTCATGCGCTCACGCTCGCCACCTTGCCTTGTCGCTGCCAGGCCGATTTTGGCAGCGACAGGGCCGGCGTCCATCGCACATGTGCGTGCCGTGGCCTCCATTTCCCAGTCCCCTTCATGAGGGTGGCTGGCCCCTTCCCATTGGTGAAGGGAAGGATTAGCAATAATAACAAGAAGAAGAAGAAGAGGAGGAGGAGGAGGAGGAGGAGGAGGAGGAGGAACACTTGAAACAAATCAATGTTGACAAAATCACCTTCGGTCAACTGCAAAAAGCGACACTGCTTGGATCTGCATGCATTATACACCAGTGCATCAAGACATCCTAAGTTCTTGGGAAGAACGAGGCACAATGAAGACCAAGTCCAACTAGTGACCTGGTGGTTGTGCTATGCTGTTGTTTTATGTGGTGGTGATGATGATGATAAATCATATGTGACCCAATCCAGCAGGAATCCTCTTATGTTTTGAAGACAGTGCAACTAGCTGTTGCTGTTCATTCACTTGAAAAATGGAACAGAAGATCACTTATCATTGATACCCTGTGTCCCTCCAGGTTTCACCCAGAGCAGTGCAATCTGAGATTGAATGTCTCAGGAAACAGCTGATTCTTCTAGTCATCCTGGCAATCCTTAAAGAACCTTCATAGCACAAAACATAATGACTACTCTCTTTTCCAGGGTTACTTCTCAGAGAGGCAGTAAATCTATATCTGGATCGTAACATTTCAGATTGCCTGTGGGAACCTGCATAAAACTCATCTTCCAATTCCTGCTTCCTTGCTTGGCTGAGAGATAATGAATGCACAAAGAGAGCAGTGGTAGCACCTCAGCAGCAGGGCTGATAACTTGCCTGATATAATGCCTGTAGACTGTGCAGTATAGAAAATTAGTTCATCCACCTGCTGCCCTTCAGACGCCTTGAACTCCTATTCTCATCAGACCTAGCCAACACAGCTGCATAGCTGTGCATTTCTATCTACCTAGCTATGTCAGCATCCACACATGTTAAAAAGGAGCCCAAGTGCCATTTAGGGGTGGTAGCATGCAGCAGCTAGTGTTCCCATTCCACTTCTAACCCACAATAAGTGCCAGAAAATCCACTGTGCATTTCCTGCCCTTTAATGTGGATTAGAAGTGCGAGGGAAATGCTGATTTGTGCAGCTACCACTTCGAAACGACACTCGAGGTTCTGTTTTATTGCATATGGATGCAGCTTTAAGTCTGGGTGCAGTGTCTGTTTTTGTATGTTCACATGCACAAGTATGCACACACCCCAGCCACCTACCTACCTAACCTACCTATCTACCTATCTACCTACCTTCCCTTCTCTTTCCCTTTTCATCTCTAAGAAGTGTTTAATTTAAATATACACTTTAATATAGATATTTAATTATTGCTTTTCAGAACTCTGAACAATCAAATCCAAATTCTACCAAAAAAAAACTGAAAACAAAACAACCAACCACATTCAAAACAACTGCCACACCATAACACATTTACAATTATATTATAATATAATATAATATAATATAATATAATATAATATAATATAATATAATATAATATAATATAATATAATATAATATAATATAATATAATATAATATAATATAATACAATACAATACAATATAATAATACAATACAATACAATACAATACAATACAATATAATATAATATAATATTAACAATGGATTTAGTGTCATTAGAAAGATTCATGAATATTCAGCATCAGCATCCTCTGATATTCTTTCCTTCTTTTCCTTTCCATGGAATTTTACCCTGCATCGTTCATTTCTCTTCATAGGAGATGGACAAATCCATCAAATTCCTGAGCAAATTTGCACCTGCACTTCCCTGGCCAAGTGTGATTGGCTGTTGCTGTGGCAACCCAACAACATGGTCTACAACTAAGCCTAAGTGCAAACAGGACCAGAGACATATTATTGTAGTGTCTTTCAGTTGTCAAAATATTTTGGACTCCTGTACACTAATGCCCCAAATTTCAGAGTTTAAGAAGTTTAAAATAAGCCATCTAGGGATATGAGGCATCATTACAAAAACCATAAAGAAATAAATATTGCACTGAAAATTCACTGACAAGTAAGCAAGCTTGTAAATGGAGTGCTGAATATTTGAGTTCAGTCATCGGTCTCACTACATTCAGGCAATTAAATCTAATTGCTCTTTGACTGCTGTAGAAATGTGATTTACCAGGGTAAGACAGGGATGACAAAGTTCTTTTTAAAACCATTTCTCATGTTTTAACTCACAAAATTTGAATATCAGCAAGACAGATATAATGGCAGGGTATAAATTCAAATGTGTACATTTGTTGCGCGGTACCTTTCAGAAATGCATTTGTAGAGATTGCTGTACTAATTATTTTTTTAAAATCAGACATGCTTGCATGAGCTTGTACTCAGTTCAATAAAACTAGATAAAAAGCAATTCATGCTAGTGGAAATCTGGTCTAAGTAGATTCCTAAAATCTGCTTAAAATTTAGCAAGCATCAGATTTCGAGGCCATCTCTAGCAATAGAAGTGTTACTTTTAGAAATGACATGACATTATTGGTCACTTTCATAAACCTCAACACAGTAGGACTGGACTTACTTCTGAATAAACACATATAGGATTGGGCTGTAGCACTCTCATAGCAAAGGGTACCTTTAGACTCTTAAAGAGATGGAACTACTCAGTGAATTAAATTATTTGGTGAGCAAGTTTGGTCGAGTGGTTAGGAAGCCAGACTCTTATCTGAGAATACCGGGTTTGATTTCACACTCCTACATGAAGCCAGCTGGGTGACCTTGGGCTAGTCGCAGCTCTCTTCTGAGCTCTCACAGCCCCACCCACCTCGCAGGGTGTTCTGTTGTGGGGAGAAGAACCAAGAGTTTTGTCGGCCACTTTGAGTCCCCTCAAATGGGTGAGAAAAGCAAGGTAGAAAAGCCAACTCTTCTTCTTCTTCTTCAAACTAGCTATACTTTATAGTGAGTTCTGCCTCTAAGGAGCTCTCTATGGTTCACATTTATTACCCACTATCTCATTTCTTCATCTATAAAAGGAGTGATGTAAAAAACAAAATTCATTCATCTCATGGAGACAGTAGAGATAGGAAGATTAGGTGATGACAGATGCCATATTTCCCATGTCATTTCTGTTGAGTTTTTTTTAACGTTTCCCATTGAAGTAGATGGCATAGATCCCAAAAAATTGTTGAAGGGAAACAAATTCAGGCCCTATAATTTATTTGTTAGGAACTATCCTGTGGCTAAATTTTCCAGTTGTGCAGAGGCTGAAATCCACCCTGCACACAAAATAACAGCCTGGAAAACCTGTTGAAACCAGCGAACACCTGTTGACATATTTTTCCCCAGTATCAACAACATCAAGAAAGAAAAGAAAATAACACTGAATCTAACCTGCCTTTTCAACAAAAGCCTTTTGTCTCCTTAAAATCTTAGTGCTACTGAATGCTTTAAGCCTGACAGACAGAAAGTACCTTATTCATACTAAAAACAATATAATCTGCTGGGTGATTAAGGGGTTTGCACAGATGTTTTGAATCAGAGATGGCCCAACAATTTGGTGAGGATGTTGTATTTAAACATTATTGGCATATAAATTAAAAGCCTATAAAAGTATTTGAAATAATAAAGAATGTAAAATGTGGATCATTTTCAATTTTTCATTTGCACTTAAAATCTGTACAGTGGAATATTTGCTGATTAGTTAAATTATTTATTGAAATCATAAAAAAAACCTTCAGAGTATCAGATATTGACTGCTATTACATACTTTTCATGGAAGACGTTACATGAATATCAATCAACCTAATGAAATACGAACGTTCTACAGGAGTCTAAAGATATAAAGTTATAAAGAAGTTCTAAAACTCTAAAGTTCTAAGGAAGTTCTAAAAAGTTCTAAAGAGGTTATAAGAGTCTAAAGAAGGTCTAAAAATCTCTGACGTTCTAAACAATTTCTGAACAAATTCCAAAGTATTTACAAAGTTCTAAAGAAGTTCTTAAGTTCAAAACAAGTTCTGTAGTTATACATTTCTAAAGAAGTTCTGGAAGTTCTAAAGTTCTCATATTCTTTTAAAGACTCTGTGGGTGTTTCCACACAGGCCCTTAAACCACATATAAAAACACATTAGACACACATACAGACAACATATAAACTTACCTTCCGCACTGGAGGCTGGATCCAGGTCCCTTTTCAGCAGAGCTTTCACACATTGGCAGGCAAGACCCGTTCTTAATCAGGTCTTGCCGCTGAAAGATCCGGCATCTGGGAAGACCTGAAAAATTAGGTCTTAATCCACCCCTTTGCCTCAATCTGATTGGGATTCCACACACGAAGAGGTGAAGGCCACATGTCCCAGCAGCCACCATCTTGGGGAGGGCGGAAGCAGGCTGGTTTGCATCCTTCTGCTCTCCCTGGCAAGCTGCGCACCGCCAGAAACACACAGTGACTGGCAGCTGCATGCTCCAGTCCCACGGCTCCAGGAGCGGCATTGGTGGCACAAGAATCTGGCTGCCTTTGGCCCTGGGTGCTGCGGCTTCCGTGCAGCACCCGGGCGATCTGGCCACCTGATCCGGCCTTGCTGTGGCCACCCCGCACATGTGCAGATGCATGGGGCCTCCAAGGATCTGTCCCTATTTTGGACAGATCCTTGGAAGAACGGATGGCTGAAAAACGGATCTTTTTAGATCTGTTTTTTGGTGGCAGGTGCCGAAGCACCCTGTATTTCTAATTTTCTAAGGTTCTAAAGAAGTTCTAAGGAAGTTCTAAAGAAGCACAGACATTTGATATTCATGGGCAAGCCACATCACCGGAATTGTTCCTGTCAAAGTAGGCAAAAAACAGATCATGCAGGGCCTGAGCACAACAACAGTGGGCAGCACAAAGGCTGCCTGTCCCAACCTACCTTTAGAACTCTTTAGCAGTTCCCCAGCCTCTGGGTTTGCAGGCCAGAAGGATTTCTACAATGTACTGTGAATGTACTGATAAGCAGCCCTGGAAATGGGCTGCTTCAGGAGCTTGTCATTGGAATCTGTGCACCCTGTGGGCTCCTCTAGCAGTGGTTCTAAACCTTCCTAATGCTGCGATCCTCATGTTGTGGTGACCCCCAACCTAACCCTAACCGTAACCCCCAACCATAAAATTATTTTTGTTGCTACTCCATAACAACCCCTGTGAAAGAGTAGATCGACCCCCAAAGGGGTCACGACCCACAGGTTGAGAACCACAGCTCTAGCAATTCCTGCCTGTGTTCCTGATGGGAGAACATGTGAGATGGTGAGCAGAGCCAACATTCTGCAATTGGCATCTATATTAATGACAAACATTGTGCTCCTATGAAGGGTACAGTTTAAGTGAAAAAAGCTTGGGAACCACTGATACAGAGTGCATACATACACAGACACTCATGGAGATCTTAACTATGTTGGTTCTGAACTCTTGACCCATATTGTGGAAGGGAGGAACTGTGTGACTTGCATGTCTTTCACATAAGATTTTGTGGAAGCTTCCATTTCAATCCTCCTTAACAACTTGGCAAAGAAAACCAATCCGTCATTCCCATAACCCCATGATTGCCAAAAGGTCTTCTTGGGGTTTTTTTTTTTAGAATTTTAACTCACATTTTTTTAATACAGATATTCCAGTCACTTCTTCATTCTAGTCGTATCCCTGCATTTCTATGATTCATTAAACCAGTGACCCAAATGAGTCATTTCAGTATTGGCAATGTAATAAAACTAACTTATGGGGATGTGTCACATTTGGGCAGGCACAGGAATTTGGAGAAGACTCTTCCTTCTGTGATGACAGTCAAGAGATTCTTACCATTTATTCCCAGATGTCATATCTTTGCTTTTCTCTGAGGAGGTTGGGCAACAGGGCTAGTTCTCCTGCACTCTGCCCATTTTATCCCCATGGGAGTCCTCTGAAGCTGAGCAAAGTCAATGGGCATAAACCCAGCAACCTTTCGCCTGAAGAGGAAGCAAATGGACCCAGATCTCTCCAATCCTCATCTGTCACTCAAACAACTTTGTCACATGCTCTCTGGTAACCTGCCAAGCTTTTCTGTGCACAAAAATGGATACTGAAAATTGCATCCAAAAAGTCTATTTTTAGCAGATGTTGCAAAAATGGGTCTACTATACAAAATTGTGTGCAAAAACGGATATTTGTGTAACCAATGCAGCAAGCTTTTTGTTGCTTTTTTTTCTTGAGGAAGGTAACGGTGATGTAGACTGATGTAAAAATGATACCAGACTTCAAATTTGTAATTTGAGACATGCGTGAGAAGCAAAAGGCAACATTCATCCATCTCTAGCTCAAGCCAACAGCATCATAAAAAGTAAAGCAAACTTCTGAGATTCAGAAATACTCTAGGCATTGTACTCACGTTATTTCTGCACAGTCAGAGAATATTACACAGGTTAAAGTGTGTATGTGTGTTCCTGTCAATCTAGATACTACTTCTCTGGTGACAAGGTACCAGTAAAGACTAGGTATGCTAATCTGTGGGAAAACTTGATATAGGTTGTTCCCAGACATTGTTGAGGGTGTTTTCACTTTCTCTCCTTTCATTCACAACTGGCACTGAGGTATGGGGCACAGTATTGCTCAAGGTTATCTTATCAGGCAAAATGTTAACATTCTAACCTTAGAGAACAACATATAGCATGAATGGTACTCAGGAAAAAAATGTGCTTTATTTTGTTCTCTTCTTTGTAATTACCACCACAGACTTTTGAGATTAAAGAATGTATCAAAACTGGAGAATTAAATTATTATACTTTTAATGAGTAGAAAGAATTTGATTGTGAGGGGCTGGAAAATGGGGTTTAAAGTCATGGCATATTCTACTGTGGGAGTTGATATCTATGAAGCATATAACATTTTTTAAAGGATGTATATATTAAAGAAGAAGAAGAAGGGTTGAAGAAGAAGAGTTGGCTTTTCTCACCCATTTAAGGGGACTCAAAGCTGCTGACAAAGCTTTTCTATTCTTCTCCCCACAACAGACACCCTGTGAGGTAGGTGGGGTTGTGAGAACTCAGAACAGAGCTGTGACTAGCCCAAGGTCACCCAGCTGGCTTCATGGAGGAGGGTGGAATCAAACCCAGTATTTCCAGATGAGAGTCCGGCTCCTTAACCACTAGACCAAACTGACTCACAGACCAAACTGGCTTTAGAGATAAGTGGGATATTTAATTTAGAAAAACAACATAAGAAGAGCCCTGCTGGATCAGACCATAACCCATTTAGTCCAGCATCCTGTCTCATACAGTGGACCACCAATTGCTTCGGGGCATCTCAAACAGAAGGCAAAGGCAAAACCTTCACCTGCAAATGGCCTTTTGAGGCATCCTGCCTGACTCTCCAAACCTGAGGAGGCAGAACCTGAGTACCCATTTTAGTAGCCAAGACTCACTGAGATGGCCAGCTCAATAACTGATGGACCTCTGATGCAGACTCTAAAATTAAGGATTCAAGACTGTGAAAATTAGATAGATGGTCAAAAAGGGGATTCCCTTTCTCTACATGATCTTGGCTGACGGCACATTTTCTTGCCTCTCAGTATTTGCCTGTGGGGGATATAACAGCAATAGCAATAACATTAACAATAAGCAACAGTAGCAGCAAAAATAAAAATAACAAAATAAAATGGAAAAGAAATTCACAGCTGTTCCACTGGTCATGATTTGAATGACGTTTTCTAGTGTGAACAAGATACTTTCTGCACTGAGCAGAGGCCAGGTCCCTATTCCGAGATATAATCCAGAGTAAGAAACAGTGAAGAAACAGACTTTTGAAACTTCCTCCCTCTTTTGTGGGGGCATCAGCTGTAACTCTTTTATTTCTCTCTTCCCTTTATTTTTTAAGCTCACTCTAGAGACTTTGCCATCATTAGCAGGGGCCATTTGATGCTGCTTACAGCTGACATTGGCTGCAACCTTGAAAAACTAGTTTTTCAGCACTCCAGTTTGGAAATTGGGGAGTGGGATCGTTAGACTAAAAGATATTTCAGTATTTTTCATATTGATTGCAGTGCTTTAAACATGTTTTAACCTTGTCCTTAAATGAGAGGGTTTGGCTGTGTAGTGCAAAACACATTTCTCAAGAGTTTCTTCGTCTCATTGAGATGTGTTATACGTCTGGGATTTGCTGATACATTTCTGTTTTGGTGTCTCCTTCTGCACAGAGATTCATCCAGGGACCACTGGAAGGGAAGAGAAGGGGCTTTTTTGCTGTGATGTCCCATTTGTGGAATCACCTCTTACTGGAAATAAGGCAACAGTATTGCTGATGTCAAAACCAGGCTGCAACGTCTAGGCTTCTGCAGTCTGGAGAGACGACATTTAAGAGGGGACCTGATTGGAGTATATAAAATTATGCACGGTATAGAAAAGGTGTATAGAGAACATTTCTTTTTTCTATCGTACAGCACTAGAACCAGGGGGCATTCTATGAAGCTGATGAGTAGAAGAGTTGGATCAGACAAGAGGAAGTGTCTCTTTACCTAGAGGGTCATTGGTTTATGGAATTTGCTGCCGGAAGAGGTGGTAACAGCTATCAGCCAAGACGGCTAGGGTTAGACAAATTTATGGACAACAGATGTATCAATGGCTACTAGAATGGATGCCTAAGGCTGCGTCCCCAAGCAATAAAAAGCCTGTTACAGAGCTTCTTTTGCCATGGAGCGTCTCCATGCACAGCTTTTCTCCAAGCTTCCAGCGGCACAAAAGGAGGAAAATGCGCGAGGAAAAAAAGTGTCCTTTAAACAAGACTACCAGCGCACTTTTTGGAAGCTGCGGGTATTCCTAGCAACATTGTGCATGGAGACGCTCCATGGCAAAAGGGGCGGGGATTGGTGGCCAAGATCTCCAGAAAAAGCACCCTGGCTCTGCTGCCTCTGCCGCCTGCACACACAGCCTTAAACATTCACACATCTCCCAGAACTGCAGCAGCTTTCCTTCCGTTTCCCTGTCTAAAGGTCAGAACTTTTAAAGAGCCAGAATTGCACAGAATTGCAACATTGTTATCAGGTGTGAAGTGGGTGGATTGCTACAGTGTAACCGCTGCTGTACAGGGTGGATTTTTACAGTGAAATCACTATCTTTGGAAGCGAGCTCTGGATCCCAAAGTGATAAATGTTTCTGATGGGTTTTGCAGGCAGGGGAGATGAACAGAGAACTTGTAAATATGGCTATTTTTCTTTTGGACTTGTCAGGGGTTGTCTCCCCAGCACCCTATCAAGCAGAGAGGGGGCGGGGAGAGAAAAGGTGTGAGCAAACAAAACACACTTCCTTGGGGACAGTAGGTGCGTTTAAAAATGCATGTTTTACCAAACCTCATGGGGACGCTTATTCCGGAATTGAACGCCACTTTTAAAGTTCGTTGGAATAGAGGGACAATAGAGAGGCAAATAAATTGCTTGGGGATGTGGCCTTAGTATATGTTTCAGGCTGGGGGCAGGGAAGCAGGATGCTTCTAAGGTCATTTGCTAGGATTTGAGAGCAGGAAAAGGTTTGTCCTTGTCTCTGCTTGAGATGCCCATGAGCATTTGGTAGGCCACTGTGTGTGACAGGATGCTGGACTAGATGGGCTGTGGCCTGATCCAGCAGGGCTCCTCTTACATTCTTATGTTCTTATGTCTCTCTGCCTCTCCTCCCACCCTGAGACTTAACATTTTATAAGTGTTGTTTATGGATGAGATTGCTGCTGTGCTGCATCCTAATGCATGAAGCATTTTGTTGTGAAGAAGGAAAATATTTTTGCAGCTTCCACCAGTCATATAGTGTCTGAAACCAAATTCTATAATCTTTCTGTGCTCATGTGTCATCAGCTCAGAAGGCATATAGCTCTGGGCCTATCTGTGCACTGGACAACCTCTTCTTATCTTTCCTGCCAGGAAGTCCTCTGGGGAGAGGAAGCAAACTGAATTGGCATAACTGAAACCTGGTGGACCAGCGAAAACCAATGGGATACAGTCATCCCAGGATACAAACTGTACAGGAAAGACAGGGAAGGGCGACATGGAGGTGGTGTAGCCTTGTATATTAAAGAAGAGATAGAATCTTATGAACTGGAATGTCCAAGTGAGTCTGGCTCTTCCACAGAAGCAGTGTGGATAAAAATACCAAGCCAAAAAGGAAGTCTAACAATAGGGACATGCTACCGTCCTCCCAACCATACGTCCGAAGGAGATGAACAATTGGAGAAGGAGGTAAAGGAGGTAGCCCATAAAGATAGGGTAGTTATAATGGGGGACTTCAATTATCCTCACATAGACTGGGTGAACTCCTGTTCAACTCAGGAAAGAGAGAGAAAATTCCTAGACCTGATAAATGACTGTTCCATGGAACAAATGGTCATGGAACCAACCAGGGGAAATGCAGTCCTGGACTTGATCCTAAGTAATGCTCAGGACCTGGTAAAGGACGTCACTGTAGCTGATCCAATTGGGAACAGTGACCACAATGCAATAACCTTCAACTTAAATACAGGGAGTAAGTTCTTAATAAAGTCTAACACAGAGACCTTAAACTTTCACAAGGGAAACTTCCCCAAAATGAGGAAATTAGTGAAAAGGAAATTGAAAGGGAAAGTCAAAAGAGTTAAATCACTTCAAAATGCATGGAGACTACTTAAAAACACAATAACGGAAGTGCAACTAGAATGCATTCCTAAAAGAAGAAAGGGGACTTCTAGGTCCAAGAAGAAACCAATGTGGCTCACAAATGCAGTAGATGAAGTCATTAAAAACAAGAAGAGTTCATTTAGGAAATGGAAGGCTTGTCCAAATGAGGAGAACAGGAGGGAACATAGACACTGGCAACACGAATGCAAGACGGCCATTAGGAAAGCTAAGAAAGATTTTGAGGAGCACATTGCTAAAAACATCAAAAGAAATAACAAGAACTTCTTTAAGTATATCAGAAGTAGGAATCCAACCAGGAGAGCAGTTGGACCACTAGATAGTAAAGGAGAGAAAAGGGTAATTAAAGAAGACACGGAGATTGCAGAGAGACTAAATGAATTTTTTGCTTCCGTATTCACGGAGGAAGACAGAAGACACATGCCAGTAGCTGAGCCTGTGTTTTCTGAAGAGTTAAACTGTACAGAAATAACCAAGGAAGAGGTCCTGGCATGTCTTAATAAACTAAATGTTAACAAGTCACCGGGACCAGATGGTATTCATCCAAGAGTCCTTAAGGAACTCAAATGCGAAATTGCCGACCTTCTAGCAAAAATATATAATCTTTCCCTAACATCAGGCTCTGTACCTGAGGACTGGAGGGTAGCAAATGTAACACCAATATTCAAAAAAGGATCCAGGGGTGATCCAGGCAACTACAGACCAGTTAGCTTAACGTCAGTTCCGTGTAAGGTGATGGAAACCATTATTAAAGACAAAATTAGTGTGCATATGGAGCAGCAGGCATTGCTGAACAAAAGCCAGCATGGCTTCTGCAAAGGTAAATCATGCCTCACAAATTTGTTGGAATTCTTTGAGAGTGTCAATAAACACGTGGATAAAGGTGAACCAGTAGACATTGTCTATCTGGACTTTCAGAAGGCTTTTGACAAAGTCCCACATCAAAGGCTACTGAGTAAACTCACCAGCCATGGAATAAAAGGACAGGTTCTGTCCTGGATTTGTGACTGGCTTAAGGGCAGAAAGCAGAGAGTAGTAGTAAACGGCAATTTCTCAGGGTGGAAAGAAGTAAAAAGTGGGGTCCCTCAAGGCTCAGTACTGGGACCAATGCTTTTTAATTTATTCATCAATGATCTAGAAAAAGGGGGTACATAGTAAAATAGCAAAGTTTGCTGATGATACTAAATTATTTAGGGTAGTAAAATCTGAAAGAGATTGCCAAGAGCTCCAGAGGGATCTCTTAGCATTGGGTGAGTGGGCAACCAAGTGGCAAATGTGCTTTAATCTTAACAAGTGTAAAGTAATGCACATTGGGGCCAAGAATCCAAATTACGTCTATAAACTGATGGGGTCTGAGCTTTCTGCAACACGCCAGGAAAGGGATCTCGGGGTTTTGGTGGACAGTTCAATGAAGGTGTCAACCCAGTGTGCGGCAGCAGCAAAAAAAGCAAATTCAATGCTGGGAATAATTAGGAAGGGAATAGAAAATAAGTCAGCAAGTGTCATTTTGCCCCTTTATAAATCTATAGTGAGGCCACATTTGGAATACTGTGTACAATTCTGGTCACCACACCTCAAAAAGGATATTGTGGAACTAGAGAAGGTGCAGAGAAGGGCAACCAGAATGATTAAGGGTCTGGAACACCTCCCTTACGAAACCAGGCTGCAACGTCTAGGCCTCTTCAGTCTGGAGAGACGGCGTTTGAGAGGGGACCTGATTGAAGTATATAAAATTATGCACGGCATAGAAAAGGTGGATAGAGAAAATTTCTTTTCTCTATCGCACAACACTAGAACCAGGGGGCACTCTATGAAGCTGATGGGTAGGAGCGTAAGGTCTGACAGGGGGAAGTATTTCTTCACACAGAGGGTCATCGGCCTATGGAATGTGCTGCCAGAAGAGGTGGTGACAGCTACCAGTCTCGATGGCTTTAAGGTAGGGTTAGACAAATTTATGGATGACAGATGTATCAATGGCTACTAGAACGAATGCCTAGGTGCATCTTTCAGGCTGAGGGGGGGGGGAGGAAATGGGGCGCTTCTAGGGCCATCTGCTGGGACTCGAGAGCAGGAGAAGGTTTGTCCTTGTCTCTGCTTGAGATGCCCATGAGCATTTGGTGGGCCACTGTGTGCGACAGGATGCTGGACTAGATGGGCTGTGGCCTGATCCAGCAAGGCTTCTCTTATGTTCTTATGTTCTTATGTAAGAGCTCCTGCATGCCTGATCCTGTCTCCAGAGACTACAATTCAGCAGGAAGGACTTGGGAATTCCCCATTCCACTGCCTTGTCCAGGGGCCTTTCTATACTGGGCCTTATTCCAGATTATATCCTGGGATAGGGACCTGCCGTCCACATGTTGGTGTAGATTACGTCCATTCAGATGTTCCTGCAGACTACAGCAGGAAGAAAGGTGTAAGCAGTACAGCCTGGACTGAGGTTCAACTGAGGCTGGATGATCAGGCTTAGGCGTAATCACTATTAGCACGTTCTCAGTTCACACTGGCAATAAAATGGACTAATTCAGCAAGGTGTAACCATGACCTAAGATACAAATGGGAGAAGTAAATGGTAGAAGACAGGAAAAAGACTTCTGAGATGGCTTCCTGATCAGACAAATAAGAACAGAAAATCCTGAGAAATCCTTGCCTTCCCCTCCATCAGGAAGCTCTCCCTAGGTAATTTGTGGTTCTTTTTTCTTCTCAGATGTTTGTCGGTGCCCAAGTCACACTCCTTTATCCTTCCTTAACACCCAATCTATATTGCCTTGTCCTACTTTGGCACCCAATTCCTACTTCCTTTCTCTTCCTTCACACCCGGCTCTTTCTCCCTTTTCCTTCCTTAGCACCCATTCTGTACTCCCCTTCCCTTCCCTTCCCATCCCATCCCATCCCATCCCATCCCATCCTTTCTTTTTTTTTTTTAATTTGTGATTATTTATGTATTTATTTGATACTATTCTGTATACATTCCAGCTGTGGAATGTAGCCCCATTATGTAACATTTCAGGAATGTGGGAGACCAACTCCCCAGAGAGTTAGTGGTGTCCCTTATTTAAAGGCATAAGAACATAAGAGGAGCCCTGCTGGATGAGACCACAGCCCATCTAGTCCAGCATCTTGTTGCACACAGTGGCCCTCCAGTTGCCCATGGGCATCTCAAGCAGAGCCAAGGGCAAACCTTCTGCTGCTCTCAAATCCCAGCAAATGGCTTTAGAAGCATCCTGCCTGCCCCTGTCGCCTGACATCTGTCATCCATAAATTTGTCCAACCCTTCCTTATTTAGGCTGATCTGACTCTCCTATCCATCAGCTTCATAGAGTGCCCCCTGGTTCTAGTGTTGTGTGATAGAGAAAAGAATTTTTCTCTATCCACCTTTTCTATACCATGCACGATTTTATTCATCAAAAAGAATAATCTGAATGAGCCACAAGAGAAGACAGGGTCCTTTTCTACATGCTTCTGATTGCCCCAGATCTCAATCCTTATGCATCATGTTTTCCCAGCACCTTCTCCTCTTTATCATTTATTATATTAATCTTCCACATGGGCAGTTTATCTGTGGACAAAGAAAGAAAGAAAGCCTTATGAGTAGCTAGGTAGCATTGCAGAGGATGACGTTTAATGACATGATCCAGCTAAGGGAGGGATCCAGCTAGGTGGGTGTGAATGAGCCTTGCCCTTCCCTTGTCTCCCCCACATGTTCACACCCCCACATTGTCCCTTGCTTAACAAGGATGGATGCAGGGAAATCACTTTTTCCTGTAGTCTAATGCATGTCATTATACTGGCTTGGTTTATTATGTCAGCTTGGATTAACTGGTATTTCTAAATACTCATGTAAATAATAAGCCAAAAAGCAGTGCTACAGTCTGCCTGTCCCTCTCCCCAATCAATGTGAATGATATTTCTCTGGATACATTTTTAATGTTTATTATTGCTAGCTCCCAAGCTATTTTTGAACTTCTATTGATAATTTATAATGAATAAATTATAATGTATAATGACAATACTTTTGTTATTGGGAGAATTAAGCCCCCAAACTTTCCTTAAGTTTGGTTCAAGCTAAAGGTGTGCACAATGGGTTTTCCAACTTTCGACTCATAATGAATGGAATGTTATAAAATTTGTATTCGAAAAGATCCTCTTTGAATGAAGTAGGATTCTGTTTGATATGAATGTATTCATATGAATTTGTATGAATATCCAATACGTATCGGATACAAACAAGTACGTATCCGATAACGATGAATAAGTATCCAGTATGAGCAAATACTTATCCAATACATATCCCTTAACAAATTCACGCTCTGAAAGCCTCAAATCCGACCTGGATCCACTTTTAATCTACTCTTGATCCATGTTGAATATAATCTGGATCCATTGCAAAGGTGTGGCTCAGCCGCTTCCCCGCCTCCCCAGTTTAACAAATTCTGAACTATTCATACGAATGTCCAGAATATTCATACAAATGTCTGAAGCATTCGTATTTGTTCGAATGTTAATGTGTGAATGTCGTAACCTTCTATTTGTGTACGAATGTCCAAATTTGGATGTATTTGCATGAATAAATAATGTTACAAATATTTGTGCACATTCCTAGCTTAAGCTACTCAGGGGGAAGGTATGGATTGAAAATCAAGATTCGAAAATATTACAGTAGTCTATTTTGGCTTCTCTCACCAAGTAGAAAGTTTGCATGAAGAGAAGAAAATCAGACAAAGAGTGGAATGTAGCCTCTTTCTTTTTTTGGGGGGGGGCAGAAACTGACACGAAATGATTTCTGATTCCTTGTGCAGACACAAGCTTCCTTTCTAATTCTTGGGTACACTGAATAGCGTAATTACACCCACAGATTTACCCTCCCTAAAATGTTTTACAGACAGGCTTGCTGATGCATGTCCTTCTCCTTTCAGAAACAAAGCAGATTATGTAAAGAATGATTTCCATCTGAATTACTCTGAACTTGTTGGTATAAAAATAAATTCAAGTTTGGACTCCATAAACAAAGGGTGGTATCCAGCTGGATCCATATACAAGCAGAACAAGGATTTGCTGGACCAGACTGGGGAAGGGGGCACAGGAGGCTCCAAGGCAAAGGAAAGCACAAGGACCCCTCTTTCCCCAAGGAGACATTTGCTCTACCAAAAGAGACTGGGTTGATATACGCTTACTGCCCTTCATTTCTGCAGCTTCACGGCCACTCCAAAGCATAGTTTTACAATTTGGGGAAGTGTCACCAGACTCTCCCCAGTGCAGCTTGCAAAGACTGCACAGATTGTGACTAGTATAAGGAGGATTTGGGGCACAGTTTGTTGCTTCCACCTTTGCAACACATGTCTTGAAGAAGAGTCAGAAGCTGCAGTTAGTTCAAAATGCAGCAGCCTGGCTACTGACTGGTACAACTTAGGAAGCTTCCAGATAAGCAGATTAAATCCACAGTTAAATAAAAATATGCAGCTTACCTGCTGCAAAGCAACACCTCCTCGTCTCCACTCCAAACGGAGATCCGCAGCTTCCTCCTCAGCAGCTGTGAGACTTCTGCGGCATGCACGGTGAGGCACGCATCACATGGGAAGGAGCAGCCAATGGGAGCTGAGCTGCAGGCTCAGCTCTCGTTCGCTATTCTAGCCATCCTGTCCAGACTGGTGGGAACATTTGAATGTACCTGAAACTGCAGAGCAAGTGTAGATCATTCCGCAGTAGGTAAATTTGAAATAGCAGCGGCATAATGCACCACTGCTACGCAGGATCAGGCATCAGGTGTGATGCCCATGCCTGCGCATTCCGATGTACAGTTTTCCTAAGTCTGGACATGCCCTTACAGGCAATACAGGCAACACATAACAGGCAACATACGCACTAGCTGCCCAATATGCTTCTGATCTGAATCCAAGGTGCTGGTATGACCTTTAAATCCCTGAATGTCTTGGGACATGCTTGAGGGAATGCCACGTCTCATACAGATCTACCTGTGGTTTAAGATCTACTGGATGGGGCTCCTCCGTGCCCCACCAGTTGAAGAAACCTGCTGTGTTAGGACATGGGAGAGGGCCTTCTCAGTCGTGGCACTCCACTTATGGAATACCCTTCCCTTGGAGGCCCAAGTAGCGCCAACTCCTCCAACTTTTAGGCACCAAGTAAAGACCTGGCTCTTTATTAAAGCCTTTGGACATTTATTCAATCAAGCACTATTTTAATTTTAATTTAGGTTTTAACTAACTATGTTGTATTACTGTTTTAACTGAGTATGTATTTAATGTCTTGTTTGTATATGGGTCTTTAATTGTAAGCCACCCAGAGATCTTCGGATATGGGTCGGGATATAAACATTTTGAATGAATAAATAAAATAAATATAATGTCCAAACGTGTCTCAAGATGGAGGCTAAAACCTGCAATTGTTTCCGCATTGGCTGTGGAAACCGGATTAAATCCAGGTTTAAGACCCATAGAAGACCTTTTATATATGGTGCACTGAAAAGGAATATAAATTAGTTGAAATGTTCTCTTTTCTGAAATTTTGGAACCACAGAATACTGATCCCTGAGCTTTGGTCTTATGAGAGAGTATTATTTATTACTGGAACTTATATTTTTCAGGCCTATGAAGTACATACTGCATGGTTTTCTTTGGCATCTTTTATACAATATATGTCTACTTTATATAGTTTCCCAGTCTAGATTGAACTTCCGCTTTACTCAGCAGGATAGCCATTTAAGTAACTAAACTGAAGACATCATTTTAAGAGCATAGAATTATTCCGAATTGTTTATCGTTACTGTCATAGGAAGCAGAATAGGGATGTGCACAAATATTCAAAAATTTGAAAATCCAATTCAAATTGGATGTAATAACATTCAAATCTAGACATTTAAACAGATTTCGGATTTTCTGAAACATTCGTTTGAATGATTCAAATGATTCAAATGTGTAGATACATATGTATTACGTACATATCTGTACAAAATTATACGTATCTTGCACAAAAAATACAGGATGAAAACAGGATGCTTACGGGATAATACGGAATGTATGCAGAATGTGCACAGATACATATAACAGATACAAATGTCAACATTTGTATCTTTAAATACGAATCTAACATTCAAACGTATGGATTTGAATGTTACGGATTCAAACAGTTTTAACAGCAAATACTAATAAACTATCGTATGGGAATTATAAGCAGGTTTGGAAGAAAATAAACCTACATTTAAAAATGTCTATACTATCAAGGATTAGAGTAGTAAAAATGTTTATTATTCCGAGCATCTTGTATTTATTCCAAATGCTACCTGATAAAGTAAGTATTAGGATACTGAAACAATGGGATAGTAAAATAATCCATTAGATATTTAATACAAAATGTCCAAGATTAAGGAAAATGGTATTATATATGGGAATCCAAGAAGGAGATTGGCCAGTTCCATCTCTGGAAACTATTATGTGGCTTTTCAAATTAAAAAGTTAATAGAATTAGAATTTAAAAGGAAGGAATAGAAAAATGCTCAGTCTAGAAAATAAAAGTATAATATGGAATAAAATGACAGTGAGACAATATAGAGAATTATATGGAACATTAAGATGGATAATAGAGGTATGGAGAAAATAGCATAAATTAGTACCACAGATATCAAAATGTACAACTATAGAATATATAAATAAAGATCAAGAGGTTTTAGGAGGAAGATTGATATTTCATTTAAAAAGGGGTTTGAATATATAAAGGACTTGTATGAGTAGAGGGGTTTGGGGGAACAATGGTTAAATTATTATTCACTTAGAAATTGGTATGTAAATAATAATATACAATTACCTTATCAATAGGCCATTGATTGAGCTTGAAGAAATAATGGATTAATTTCTGAAGGGGTCAAGGGGAATAGGAAGTAAAATAATGGGGTTACTAGCAAATTACAAGAATGAAATGCTGGACAGTATGTTTCAAACCTGGCAGTTAGATATTAATATTAAAAGAGAAATTGTTGGGCAATTTTTTTAAAAAAAATAGTAAAATAAAAAATGATAGAGTACAGGAAATGGCACTTGAGATATTTTATAAATGATATAGAACAGCTCAGTTATTGTTCATGATTCCTGGAGTGTCATCACAATGCTGGCACGGGTGTGGACATATAAGAATGAGCTAGCATTAAAAGATTTTGGAGGACTATTAAGAATCAAATTAGTATTATTTAAAATATAAATGTGGAATTAACACCCAAAACAGCTTTTTTTAATGTGACAACAGGGAGAATAAGAGAAGATAAAAAGTATATATTTGACCAAATGATATATGCCGCACAATCCACAAATGTATTAGGGTTGGAAGCATAGTACAAAATGGTCATTAGACAAATGGTATAAATATTTAACGGAACAATACAGATTTGAAAAAATAAGGGAAATAAGATTTAAAAGCCAGGGTTTGAAACCAAGTCCCAGGACAAAGGACAATTGTTGTATTACTCAACAAGACCCCAAGCACCAGAACTTTTGAGAAAATAAATAACAAGATTATTTCTCTGGTCCAACTTAAGTAGAAGAGAAGATCTAAGAGACTTTGTCAACTGAGTGCACTAAGGGTGGTGGGATGTAAGCATGTCCAGTTATTTTTGTATAATCACATTTTTATGTTTGATATTTTTGTTATTTTATATCAGTGTTTGCCAAACTTTTGACATATGTGTACCCCTTCTATAATTTTCGTAACGCTGAGTACCCCTCATAAAAAACACATGCTTTAATAAAAATCAAAATATATTTATTTTTTCTTTTTTTGGTACATACACAACAAAGTGCAGTATATTCACGCCGTGTCACGCCTCACAAGACCGTTAGATAACACTGCAATTCTCTGGCGTTTAAACAGCTCCGCGGCTCAACGTCAACTGTTAATGTTCCCGCAGTTTAAAAATGCTGCATGAAGGATGCGCAGAAGTTCCCACCATAATGAGTTGTGATACGATGTACGATGGCCCCAGTTCCCGTGTAAAAACTGTGATACGCTCCTTTTTCTTTCCTTGTTCTGTGGGCGCAGCTAAGCACGGTGCAGTGGATATTCCCACGTGATCCCCACCAAACTCCGGTGCAACGCGTACCCCCACCAAACTCTTCCCGCACCCCTGGGGGTACGCGTACCACACTTTGGGAAACACTGTTTTATATGATGAGTTTATGAGTTTAAAAATTAATTTAAAAATATTTTTTTAAAAAAGACATCATTATAAGGGCATAGAATTATTCCCAATCATCTATAATTACTGTCATGGAAAGCAGAAATCAGTCCCTACTAAAGTGGCACAATTTCTGGGAACGGGGCATGTGTCTTCTTATGGAAACATTTGGAATCAGCACTTGGTGTATCCATATTATTTAGAAAATAGATAGCCATTATGTAAGTACAGCTAGAGATACTTTAAAGTTGGCCTCTTGGTCTGGGTGATGGGTTATGTTTTAATTTTCTTTTTATGCAGCCAGAAAAGAGAAAAGAGGTCTTGTGTTTTCTGACCCTTCATTGCCAGCCTCATACAGTATTTCCTCCTATATTGGTAATATAATGAGCTAAATGCACTTGGTTAGCCGGGCAGAAAGTCTATATGAAACAAGCTGACGATACTGATTTTTCTGTCCAGGTCAGGACTCCCCGAGTACAGTGAGTAGATAGATGCTTCTTCCTCTACCAGTTTAGAACAGTTCCGCCTCATGAAAGTCATTATTTAATTGGTGCACACAGCTGTTGACAGCTCCTCCTCAGGGAAAGCCATTATGCAGCAGACATGATTCTTCCTGTTAATGGAGCAGCATCGCAGGGAAGGTGACGCACCTGAGCATCATAATAAGCTTACCTCAGTTTCAGTGTCATTAGGGAAGCAGAACCCACAACACCTCTTAAAATCTAAATGCCGTGAGTCAGGACTTTGAACCTGGGCATAAACTTAGTTTCTAAGGCTGATCGCTCTCGTTCCTTTCTTCCAGAACTGACAGTAGAAAGCAACTCTGGCAATATTCTTCACAATTGTTTTATGTAATCCTTTCTTAACATTGTGAGCATTCAGGATTAAAAGAAAACTAGGGCCTATCTGCACCTGGAGAACAGGGGGAGGCCAGGATGCCCCAAGGCATCCATTTGCATGGAGAAGCTTCCATCCCACAATCTTCTCTGAGCATCCTAGACCATCCCCTGCCTGGGACAGCTGTGGTGCATGAACCCCTTGCACTTTGGGGGCTGTTAACTTACCTACTTGTGTGAATGAGAAAGTAGAGGCTGGAGGACAGGGAACAGAAGTTTCACAATAAGAGGGAAATCACATAATTGCATGCAATGTGGAGTAAGTGACTCAAGACGTGGTTACATCTTTAATTCTTCTTCAGCCTGAATTCCAGCCTGTTTGGTTACAACTTTGAATAAATGCCAAGCTGGTTTTTTTTTTCCCTGGATTTTCCTCCCTCTATTTGGGTTTTCCTTCATTCAGGCCAAAACAGCATTGAGGTTTAAACCCCTTCCAGAAGGCCACCATTCTGGCTCCCCGCTGCCCAGAAAATTGCTCTGAGTCTTCACCCTCCCCCTTACCCTGACAGTCCTCCTCTGCATCCGATGCCCCCTCCCTCTTGCCATGATTTCCTTTGCCGTGATTTCCTTTGGCCTGTTGCCTAGCAGCAGCCCCCTTTCTTTGACAACAGCAGGAAGGTGTGACCAAGCCGAAAATGGCTTGGCTTTGGCTGCCTTCCTAAGACATATTAAAATACTAAGGTGTAACTGTGGCCTCAGTTGCAAACTCCACAAAACACATAATTTGTTGAGCTATTGCACAAGGTACACTCACAAAATAAGCATGATGATTTTCAGACTTCAGGTGCAGTTTGCTCAATGTTTGCACAAAGCATAGTGTGGACACATGACAAATATTACGGCTAGCTCTTCTGTACATACGTTTCTTGCCTGTTTGATTCCACAACCACCCCTTGATCTAGCTGGTGTGTTTTTTGTTTCTTGTACTGTCATTACCCAAACATTTGCGATGAGATCAAATAGGGATATGCACAAATATTTCTAACATTCATTATTCATACAAATTTGTACAAGTTTGCGCATTCGTATGCAAAGCAAATGTTATGACATTCATACATTGACATTCATACAAATACGAATGTTTCAGAACATTCATGAAAGGGGGAGAAAGTGGCTGCGCCAGTCACATCTGCAACAGATCCAGAGTGAATTTGACATGGTTTGAGAGCAGATTCAAAGTGGATTCAGGGCAGATTTGATTCTTTCAGAGCGGATATGTTATGGGATAGGTATTGGATAGGTATGCATTCGTATCTGATATTAGTACGAATTCATACAAGTACATTCATAGTGAATAGAATACTACCACATTCCAAGGGGTTCTATTCAAATGAATACAAATTGAATGCAGAAAAAAAACCCCATTTGTACACATCCCTTGATCAAAGTGATGCACTCCTGTCATAGCTAAACAGCTGGAATGGGTGGCAAACTTTATGGGATATAAGCTTTCATGGACCAGAGTAAAAATCCCATTCCGAAATAAAAAAAAGATAAAATTAAAGTCTTCTTTCAAAGTAAGTCCATATTTTTAGAACATAAAAGTAATCTGTGCTTCCGCTACCACTAATATTATCTTCCCTGCTTTGAACAAGCTACAATGTAGTGAAAGTTATGACTTTATAACTATCCAATTACAGCATGTCATTATTTTTAACAGCCTTCTCAAGCTTTCCATATAATTTTGATTATATATCCAATGCTCATAAACAGGACAATTTTTAAAAATTCTTAAACAGATTGGAGTGAAATTCTGATTTGTTTTTCCATTTTTTTCACCATGTGTACAAAACTTGCTCTTAATCTGTATCCATTTATTCATGTGCGTGTGAGGTGAAGGAAGGAAGGATTAAAGGGAGTGAGGAAAATAGGGACAAAATATCTGTGGTCTTCCTAGCCCTTGGTGAACCCAATATTGATTAACCATGAATTGCTGAAACCATGGCATAAGCACAGGGGAACCATTCACACACCTGCTGCTCCTCTGGACAAGACCTCCTCTGAGGTCTTCTTAGAGATCTTCTTGGGGGACTTCACCCCACTGCAGGTTCTCTTTCTCCTTCTTCTTGCCCCAAGGCAAGTCAACAAAGGAAAGAAACATAAATTGGAAGGACACAGCACAGCTCTCCTCACCCAGGGAGCTGAAGACAATGCCAGAGCACTCAAATGGTTTTCCTGAAACCTCCACCACAGATGTCATCCAAGATGCCTGCAGCAATGCTCACCCACACCCCAGTCAAGGGTTTATTTTATTGACTGCAATGCAGAGCACATCAATGCCAACTTCCCCTATATCGAGTCAGTTTCTGTACAAAAATGTGCATGCACATATACTGAAAAACAATCAAAAGTTAATAAAATTCACAAAAAGCAGTCAAAAACAGTCAAAACCTAAGAAAACAGCCAAATCAACTCACAAAACTCAAAAATACTCAAAGGCACACAGACCCAACCATAAGCATTCAAAATTCACTGAAAGATACAAATCCACATTCAAAACTCTAAGTACCTTTCTCACTGTACAAAGGTAAGAAGGTTGCTGTAGGGTTCCGCTCTGACCTTAGATGTCCAGTAGCATGCCCATAGTAAGTCAGGGAATCACTTAATGGCCCTGGTCACATTAGTAGTTTAGAGCGACCTGAGGTCATCTTCAGGTCGTGTTACTCACACTATTTTTATTTAATTCATTTTCTAAGCCAGCCTACCCCGTTAGTTTTCTATACCATGCAATCCCCAACATGTCCCCAGAATAAGGCAATGGTAAACCACTTCTGCCCTCTTGCCCAGAAAACTGCTCCAATACAACCATGCTGCCACCAGGAGCTGTGCTCACTTTAAGGACCTCTTCACCTTCAACTAAACTTCACGACCTGGAATGTTCTCCTGTGATAACATTCTAACCCTAAGCCATCTGCTCCTTCACAAATTAACGTGAGATTAATTCTTATATGAGAAGAAGAAAGACAAATGACAAGTGATTCCTCGCCCCCAGCAGATTCTCTTTGTATGAATCTCAACTGCCTTGATTGGAAATTAGAAATGTAAAATTAGAAATCAGCACAGAAATCTCTTTGGGGAAATTAATATTGGCCGCTGTGTACACTCGCCCACAAGTGGCGGTATGCTCAGTGACACTACTTTACAAAGCTGAAGACATAGCAAAAAATTCTCACCAAGATCCTTATCTTTTCAACCCAGTAATGTGCTTTTTGGTGAGGTGGCTAAGGCTGCATCTCAAAGAGGCCATTAGGAGAAGGCCTTCAAGAAAAAGTAACAAACATGCCGTTTTTCTTTCTACCTGCAACATCTATATATTACTGTAAGTGGAGTGATTTCCAGGTGTTTGGAGAAAGGCCAGGTGGAAGAGACATTTCAAAATTTCTTGCACAAGTTCCTCCTGCTTTTACTTGCCATTTTTAACCAAAACCAACAGACAAATCACTGGAAGGACGGTGGTATTAACAAGGCTGCATCTGCCCCCGTCCACCAGTTATACAGGGATGGGAAACCTTCATGGTCACTGGAATCAGGGGCATAGGGGGAAGCCCTTCCCCTGCAAGCAAAGTGTGGTGTGTATGTGAATGACTCATAGTATTTATTTGTTCATTTGTCTGTTTACATTTTTATTCCACCCTATACTCAGAGGTCTTCGGTTGGGTAACAACATCTAAAATCTATCATTAGGACAATAACAGCATCTGCCAGTGGGTGAGAGAAAAGTGTATCCCCATTTAGTCAGAGGCTAGGGCAAAGAGGTGCCTCTTCACTGCCTTCCTAAGCATGTACATTGAAGGTGATAGATGAACCCCAGGGGGGGAGATTGTTCCATAGCCTTGGGGTCATCATTGAGAAAGCCCTCTCCTGGGTGCCCACTCCTTCTGCTGCTGAGGGTGGTGGGACCACAGGGAGGGCTTCCACTTCAAATCTTAAGGCACAGGCAAGTTGATATGGAAGTAGGCATTCCTTCGGATTTTGGGGGTCCAAGTCATTCAGGGCCTTATAAGTTAGAGTTAACACCTTGAAGTGAGCTTGGTAGAGAATCGGTAGCCAATGCAACTCTTTTAAGACTGGTGTGATGTGCATCCAGCCAGCTGTCCTGGTCAGCAATCTAGCTGCTGCATTCTGCACTAGCTGCAGCTTCCAAACCATCTTCAAGGGCAGCCCCATGTAGAGCGCATTACAATAGTCTAGCCTGGAGGTTACCAGAGCATGAATAACTGAGACCAAGTGATCTCTGTCCAGAAAAGGCTTCAGAGTGGCTGAATGGCTCACCTGAAAATTGCTCACCATTTTAAGAGCTCATTTTGCAAATTTCAGAAAGCCTGCTTGAAATGAATCTTTTGAAGTCCCAGAGGCCGTTCCAGAGACAGACCAACAGCAGGTCATCTAAAGGGTTCCTATCATTTTAAGTATTTGTTCTACTATGTCTCTGACATTAGCATTTCAAATGCATTGTCTGCTGTCTTCTTCAGGAACCAGGGGCCTGTTCGCACTTGGCTTCATTCCAGAATATATCCTGGAATAGGGGCCTGCTGTCTACATCCTAGTGTAGGCTACAGCGGGCCCTAAGGGAGGTCTGCCAGAGTCTGCAATAGCACCCAGAGCACAGGTCCCTATGCTGAGATATATCCCAGAATAAGCCAAGTGCGAATAGGTCTCAGGTCTAAGAGATGTCCAAAAAGGAAGCTCCTGAGCCAATCTCAACCTGCAAATGCCACAAGCCAATCAGAGCCCTTGAAAACTGCTGTGATGGCAGGGAGTCAGTACGTCTGTTGCTATAGAGAGTAGCGGTGTGCATGCATATTCATAACATTTGAAATTCAGCCAAATTAGGCCAAATTAGGACTTCTGAATTCAAATCAAATGTTGGCACATTCAAATTCAAATTGAATGTTTTGATACATTCATATGAAGCTTTGTATGGGATTCGTATATGGGATCCATATGCTATTTGTAAGCATTCATATATAGGATCTATATGCTATTTGTATGCATTTGTATGGGATCCATATGCTATTTGTATATAGGATCCTCATGTTATTCATATGCATTCATAGGGGATTCATATGGGATTGAACATTCATATTGAATAGAAATCCACATTTGAAGGGGATCTATTCAAACAAATACTAATTTTCTTGCATTTGATTTGATAGGAATCGCATTTTTAAAAAAATGTGCACGTCCCTAATATAGGGATTGCTAGGCTTTGGGACGCAGAGTCATCCCCCCCCCCCATTTACAAATGGGGTGATTGGAAATATATGCCCCAGAATGCTCTGTGTGATCATACCATCAGAATGTATTCACACATAACTAAAAAAAAAAAAAAAGTAACTTAAAAGTGCATCTGCTGATGTGATCTCTCACAAGAAAGATGGAGGTCTATTAAAACTCAGGTGTGAACACAGCCTTAAGGTCTTTTTGCACCTTTATGAGGTGTAATAGCCAGTGAAGTTCTCAAATGGATCTGAAGTACACAACTTCCAAACTTAGCCAGCACTTCTCCAAGCACTGTGTGGGAACATACTCAGAGTGTCCCACAAAAAGGCCCTAAGAGACAGTAGATCAAGGCCCTCATGTAAAGGGTAGTTCGACCCCCAAAGGGGTCATGACCCACAGGTTGAGAACTGCTGCTGTAATTCATTCTTCATTGGGCTACCCTTTAAACCAGCCTAGAAGCTAGAACTACCCTAAAAAGCAATAGCTCGGCTGATGGGAGTTTCTGGTCAGCCACATGTCACACTGGTCCAGAAAGATCTGCATTGGCTACCTATTCACTCCCAATCTCAAATCAAGGTGTTGATGCCAACATATAAATCCCCAAATGGCTTGAGACCCAGTTATCTGAAAAGGTCCTTCTGCCATATAGACCTGCCCAAGCACTGATATCTCACAGAGGTGCGGGGGCCAGAGACACTCAAAAGGGCCTTTCCTGTGGTGGCCGCTAGACTTTGGAGCATTATCCCACCTGGTTAAAACATACCACTTTATGCAGGCCTTTGATGCTGAGTTTCCTCTGAGGTTCCCTCTAGACAGTGACTATCTTATTAGGAGGTGATAATATGGGATGTTGACTCCCTGTCATTATCACTTCCTAGTCAGGCTGCATTTCAACTGGCGTTTTAGTCCAGCCTGAATTTGGCTTGAGCCTCCAGCATCCCAACACTTTTGAAGGCATTCCCCGTTTCTGCAGACTAAATGTTTGAAAATCCAGGGAATCCGTATTTGGATTATAACAGGACTTGCTGCGGAATCCTGGAATAATCCAAATATTTATTAATGGGAATATCACCACACCGATCTCCTTTTCCACCACCAGCTGTTTGCCTTCCCCCGCCCCATTGCTCCATCTTTCGTCATCTCCTGCCGTTTGCCTTCTCCCCTGCCCCATTCCTCCATCTGTTAGAGAACAGTGGGGAAGGCAAACAGAGGTACGACGATGAAAGATGGAGGAACAGAGCGGGGGGGGGCAGGCAAACAGCGGGAGGGACAATGACAGACAGAGGAATGGGGTGAGGAAGGCAAGTGGTGGGTGGCAGTGGAGATCAGCGTGTCTGTCATCGTCTCCCTCCCACTGTGGGAAGAGACACCGCTGCCGTTTCCCTGCTGCCCCAATGCAGTGGGGATGGCTGCATGGAGCCCTTGGTGCTGTTAAAACCTGGACTTTTGTGACCAGTCAGAACGAGACCCTAGACAGCGCCATGCTATCTTTGTATGTTTCTGAAACATGAGCATCCAGGTATTTAGCCAGCATCTGGAAGTGTGCAACCCCACCACTGTGAATAAGTGGCTATCAGTTCTGACCTCCATGCATGCATGATGAATGAAACAATGGTCACCGCTCTGTCCTCAAGGTGTGTAAAAGATCTATTTCTGGAAAACCTGCAAACAACGGTTTTCCAGCAATTGTTTATAGCGCTTTTTGGAGAGTGATGGGAAGCAGGGCTATGCTGGGATTGCAACATATCTGTATGGTGACCCCATCATAGCAGTGCTGTAATGGCGATATGTTCCCTTTGTCAGGATGGGGCCTGACTGTTGCCCTACCAAGGAGGGAGGGAGGATACATTTTATATATTTTATGTTTTTATTCTTGTGACTCACACTGAGATCTTGGGGATGAACAGCAGAATATACATTTTTAAATAAATAAATAAAGTTTGTGAGTGACCTTGGACCAACCAGTCTCTGGGATTTCAGAATTGTTGTCTATGCTGTCTTCACTCCTAAGTTTTAATCCAGCTTCGGTCCACTTTCAGAGTGAGATAATGCACTGGCAAAGTGACAAGCCATTTGCTTTAGGCATTATCTAACTCAGCAAACCCTTTCCACTTTATCTTTGGGTTAGATAAAGTGGAAAATGTCTGGTCACTCTGCTGATCTGTAAGAAAGAGGAGCTGAGCTTGAAAAAATGACTGAATAAAAACATAACCAGTCGAGCTAAGCAAAGGCATTCATTAATGGTGATATACTGTGCAACACAATTTGAGGTTGTTTCAGAGAAAGCAACGAGGAGGTTAGGAGGTTCTCTGTAAGGTTTGACTGTTGCCCAAACATGTAAAAACATGACGTGTTCTAATTCCCTCTGGGCCTGAGGTTGATCTCACTGAGACATCTTCCTGATTGGGCTGGGGGTGGAGTAATCTTCGAGCAAAAATACAATGGAGTTAAATACCAAGTAGAATAAAACATGCACTGCTTTGAGGGAGAAGAAAAACAGAAAGACTTTATTCAAATAGAAAAACAGAGCAAAGTGGCTGTCAGCAGCAGAATGAAGCCAAAGGTTAGCTACAAAAGAAATACACAGCCCTTACACAATCCTGCACAGAACTCTGCCATAGCATTGTAAACTTAGGCTCCTTCCAAACACCAGTTGAAACTCAAGATTCTCCTGGGACTTTTTTGGGAATGCCATACATACCCACGAGCAACAGGGCACCTTTGCAGGATTTTGAATGTGTATGAGGGTGCAGTATTTGCACAACATTACCCCTTTATAGCACATTTGCTTAGCATAAAAACACATAGGCCATGTTCCCACTTGACTATTTCAGTCCTGGTTGGACTATTTTAATCCAGATACAGGGCCGAGTGCACATTCTGGGCTGTTCCATTTGCCTGATGATAAACCAGGCTGAACCCAAATATTGCCATTCCAACTCACTGACCAAATCCCCAACATGGAGAAACGGGACCATTTAATCTCCCCCCCCCCCCAGTGCAAACCCTGTAAGCCTGCCCTGGTCAATCAGCTGAGTGGAAGAACAGATGCACACAGGGCAATCACACTTTCCCTTTCACACCCTCCCTTTCAGATCGAACGTTCCCGGTAATGTTACCTCCATTCACGTTACTGGGAAGATAGCAAGTTTGCGCTCAAGCAGATGAGTAAAGGAGCAGACAGTGAAAAGCAATCAGAGGCTAAAGGACAGGTCACATGCCATCCTTGTCTTGCTACAAATTAATCTCTTGAGGCTGGTGACTTTAAAAGAATTTCCTTGCTACAACTGTATCTTTTGAGGCTGACTGGTGCTTTAAAAAAAATTCTTTCTCCTCTTGCGGTCATGTTCAGAGCAGACATGGCAAGGGGAGGGGGAGACCTTCACAGCTCTGAAATCCCACCCACATCTGGCAGGCATTGGTGAGAAGGATAGATCTTTGCCCTGAATAGTCCGGGAGCATTTCCATTTTTTTTGGGGGGGGGGGAGCCGACTTAGCTCCAAAAGGGGACTGAGAACGGTTCTTTTCAGGATTTTTTTTTCTACGGATTTTCACAGGATAGTCCTCATAAAATCCGGGAATAAAAAATTAAATGGGAACACTGGATACCAAATTTGGATTCGATTTAGATTTTAACGTGTATGGGAATGCACACGTGGTCTCTGTGTGGACGTTGCTCTCTTTCCCTTCCATGCTGCCACAAAAGCCCTTATTGCACTTCCAACCTCTCCAGTCTCCTCGCAGGAGACGGGCACGGTTGCAACAACCAGGGCTCAGTGCAGCAGACGTTGAGGATCTGAGGCCAGTTTTGGGGAAGCACACAGACAGCTCTGGAGACGACAGATTGGACACTCAACCCCAAGAGTGCCCCTCCCCTCTGCTCCTTCGGCAGCAGAAACAGGTGAGGTGCCAGTCGCAGGGCATTTTGCTAGAAACCCCTTTTCTCGCCCCTTCAAGGGGACTTAAAGCAGTTGACAAAGCTATATATTCTTCTTCCCTCAACAGACACCTTGTGAGGTAAGTGGGGCTGTGAGAGCTCAGAAGAGAGATGTGACTAGCCCAAGATCACCCAGCTGGCTTCGTGGAGGAGGGTGGAATCAAACCCAGTGTTCCCAGATAAGAGTCCGGTTCCTTAACCATTAGACCAAGTGAAAGTGTAACAAAATGACCCAGTAGATACCAGGTAAGCCCTTGATTACCTCCTGTATTGGGCAGGAGCAGGAAGGGGCAATTGAGGATTCGTCTTTAGGTCCCACAATTTCTTCTTATCTGGAAGCATCCTATGATCTTGCACAAAGGTCTGTCCATTCTTCGTGCATAGGACGTTACCAACACTAGAGGCATCATTATTATTGAGCAAGCCCAGAGAAGTAAATGGTGCCTCCTTGGAGCATTTGGCTAGCTTTTGGGTTGATGAGGGATCAATTTAATTTGGACTTTCAAACTTGAAAAATTAACATTTTCCTATTTAGCTTGACCTTCGACTAAGGAAGCAGCTTTCCCTCCCCACTTTAAGGCACTCTTATTGTTTTTAGTATGTTCATTTTGCACTTTGTTTTTATTGCTGTAATCTGCCTGGAGACCTTCGAGTATATGGAGAGATAAAAATGCAAATAAAATAAAATAATAGGTGTTCCTTGTCAATAGTTGAGTTGTAAGTGGTTAAATTTCGATTTAAAGACACTCATTGAGCGTCTTCATGGTTCACAGTTCATGCTGATCTGCAAAAGCTATAGAAAACCCTCAGCAGTGGGTCACAGTATAGTGGTCCCCATGAATTTTTATCTCCATGAACTGGGTGTTGATCATCAGGGCATCAATCTGAGAAGATCAAAGGGAAGCTTCCAATGACATCCTCGTGCCCCCCCCCCAATGCCCTTAAGTGTTGGGTGGGTGATTTACATCTACAGAAAACTTCAAAATGGGACAAATCTACCATAACGTTCTCTAGTATTAGACAACAAAGCCAAACAATCCCATTATATGTCCTTATAGTAAGGTAATAAAGTGTGAGAGCTAGGGTGTCAGGGTTTGGATTTTTTCTCTTCTGCCTTCCAAAATTATCATATAGGTTATCATTTATAAAAACCAAAAAGGAGGAGGAGGAGAATATTGATTCAGAATAGCATCCATGTGCACCCACTTACCTGGGAGGATAACTTATTGGGGGCCTTTTTTGACTAGGGCTTAGAACCCTTCTAAGACCCCATTAGAAACCCGATTAGTACCTGACTGGTACCAATCAGGAAGGCCCTGTCCTCACCTGGACCCCACTGAAGGTCCCATCTGCAAGCCCCTGTCCCCATGAGGGCAGGGGAAATCTGGATTTAATGGGTCCTTCAGGCCCTTAAATCTGGATTTCATGTGGGCCTGATTAAAGGTGTCCACAATGGGGGTCTTCAGGCATCTTCAAGATCTGGATCTCCAGGAGGACCCCATCTCAGAGATCCGGATCTTGAAGATCCGGATCTTTGACTGTGTGTGGAAAAAGGGGGTGATCTGCACAAGACTTACTTTTGAGTGTATATGCATAAAATGGTGCTGTTAGGTAGAAGATACCTTTGAGGCTCACCCTCCAGTAGGAAAGGAAAGTTCTCTTTGGTGTCAGCAACAGAGGATGGATTGGGGAGATTTGGGGGCAATGATGACGTGATTGTGAGGTCACTACATTTGTCATGACATTTGCAGCTCCCATGAACCCTACTGAATCCTAAATGGATCCAGATGGAGGAATGATGTGAGCATATTGCTCACTGGATGGTGTGGTTTGGGTCCTGCACCATTTCAGCCAACATTATGTAGATGTGCCCTAATGCTAAGATAGTAAGGAGCAAGGATAAGGCCTTATAATGGTGACTCCATTTATAGACTCCTCTCCCCAGGAGCCATTCGGCATCAGTACTGAAGCCATCTCCTCTACAGAGTTTATTTATTTATTTACATTTTTATCCTCCAGGAGGGTAACATCATTCAAAATCAAAGTATGTATTAAAACAATAGCATCTGCAAGTGAGAAGGGAAAAGTGTATCCCCATTTAACCAAAACAAGGGAAAAGAGTCTTCACTGCCTTCTGAAATGTGTACAATGAAGGTAATTGACGCACCTCAAAGGGAAGACTATTCCATAGCCTAGGGGCCATCATTGAAAACGCCCTCTCCTGGGTGCCCACTCCTTTTGCTGCTGATGTTGGTGGGACAACCAGGAGGGCCTCCCCTCCAGATCTTAAGGCTTGTATGTGTTATTTTTCTCTTTGAAGCTGATGGCTTCAGTGGCTTTACTATGCTCTGAAGCTTTACTATGCTCAGATGGCTTTACTATGCTCTGAAGCTTCTCGAGAAGTTGGATAATACTTTTAAATGGAGAGGAGGAGCTAGGAACTGGTAATGCTGAGTCACAGAGGGATGGGAGTGAGTTAGGGAGGCAGGGCCCACACAGAATACCTTTGCTTTTGAGAAGTATGAGCTGCCACCACTGATCTCAATATGTGAACTCAGTTTATTGATAACATCTGGCTCCACTTCCTGCCCCTCCTTGAGCCTACATCACATTGGAATGTCCCTTGCCTCAAAATGCACAGCCCAAAGGCATGTGTGCAGTCATTGAGCAGAAATAAATCCAAATGTCACCATAATTAGGGAAGTGTCTTCCTGCAGCTGAGTCACAGAACCTTTCGTCTTGTTCACAGTCACTTAGAACACTGAACTTCAAAAGGCGTCAAGGTGCATCATTCTTACCTATCCCTTTTGTTCCAAGCAGTGAAAGCAAAATCATGGGATGCCTCGGAAAGCATATTCTCTCCCTGCAGTTGGTCCATCTTATTCTGCTGCCTAAGGCATTTCAGAGTTTCATACGTATGTGTATAAATGCCACAGATGCACAATACATTAATACAAAAACACAGAGATTTGTAGCTACAGTAAATACCCCAGTAATAAATAAATACATCAAAGATCTGATCGCTTTGTTCCCCTTTTATAACTTAGCCTTTCAAGGTTCATGCCTGAGGTGACTCCCTTGCTCTGTATAATAAGAGTGGGAAAAGATCTGAATGATATGATTTACTCAACAGAGTGGATTTTAAAAAAAAAGAACATAGAAATCTTTTAAAACACAGTGAATAAAAAGTACAAATATTAAGATCCAAACAGTCAGAACCCAAGGAAATAGCTCCTAAAGTGCCCAAGAACTGTCCATTAAGTAGGTCTGTCTCTATAGAATCACTGAAAAGTTCCTGAGAACTGTGAGTTAGGGGGGTGCACAAAGCCAATTTCCCACATTCGATTTGGTAAGCATCAAATGTGGGAAAATTCAGCTTTGGTTAAATCCCACCCCCAAGAAAGGGGGGGGGCTTAATATTCATGCACAAATATTCATGCATGAAATAAAGCAAACCTACCCCTCCCCAACAAACCCAGCAGGGTTACCTTGGGCTAGTCACAGCTCTCTTCTGAGCTCTCACTGCCCCACCTACCTCACAGGGTGTCTGCTGTGGAGAGAAGAATAGAAAGTTTTGTCAGCTGCTTGGAGTCCCCTTAAATGGGTGAGAAAAGCGGGGTAGAAATGCCAATTCTTCTTCTAGTTCTCCCTTGCCACTGCCCGGTCCCGTCCCCCCCCCCCCCCCGGTCACCTGTGCCTTTGATTCAGTAATGTTTTTTCTCCCCATAATGTATTGGTGGACTGTACACATTCTTGGTTCAGAAATCCCTCATAGGAATACCTCCATTCATTCTTCCCCTCTCCCATTTTTTAGCATAGTAAGTTCTGGAATATTGAAAAGACTAATTCAGAAAGAAGACCTATCAGCATCATCAGTTGGTTTTCTGCCTAGGAGATTATGGCAAAACAAAAGTGGTCCCTCAGAGGTCCCTCAGAGAGAAAGTGTGTGATGGTCCTAATCCATCTTTTCTAGCACAGAATGTTTAACGGGGGTAGGAAAGACTAGTGTTTGAACAATCCCACCTTGAAGCCTTCTCAAAGCCAGCTTAGAGGTCTTTTTTTTCTGTATCTGATTACAGCCTCAATTATGTTCACATGTGGCTTGTCCTTGCAGCAAGCCCTGTATTCTTTGAGTTTGATCTGGGAGAGATTATGCAACTAAGCAAAACAAGGTACTTGCCTTTCCACAGCAATCTTACTGCCTCAGATAATGGCGTTTACTCCATGGTCGTCTTTGAATATTCATATTACTTAGTAAACATCATAACCGCATCTCTAGACCTACATAAGATTTGCATTGTTCCCCATCTTGACTCAGTGAATGCAACTATTTCAGAATGAGGTCTCCTCCTAAGGGAACATCAGTTTCCATGATGGCTAGAACCTTAAATTTTTGAACCACGCTTCTGTGTTCAGAATAATGTGGACATGTCAAATAAATTTCAGTGAGCCTTCAGCACTATTTGATAGGCTTTCATTGTCCTGGAAAAACAAAGAAACAGAAGATAGAAACTTTCAGTGAATCAGTTTTGGCAAATTAACATGACTATGTCCCCATCTACACATGAAGAGTATAACAATTTGGGGGAAGAATGATTTGTTTTAGCTACAATTTGGTAAAGAACTGTTTTGGTATGAACTTAGAAGGAATCAGTTGAAACTGATATTTCTTTTCCTTTCAATTTACCAGCGATCTATAGTTACAGTTATTGGAGTTTTATAGTAATGTCATCAAGGCTGTGTTCCTATACAAGTTTAAATCTAAATTGAATCCATTTTTGGAATTGGAAGATCCCATTAATCTTTTTTATTCCCAGACTTTATGAGGACTATCCTGCTAAAATCTGCAGGAAAAAAGTCCTCACAAAAACTGTTCTTGGTCCCTTTTTGGAGCCCAGCCCACTTTTTCTTTTTCTTTTTGCCTTTTGGAATGCTACCGGACTATTTGGGGCAGAGATCTATCATTCTGGCCAATGCCTGCCAGATGTGGGTGGGATTTCACAGCTGGGAAGGTCTCCCGCCTCCCCTTGCCAGGCCTGCTTTGAACACACTACAATTACAAGAGATACAATCACACAGGAGGGGAAAGGAAAACTTTTTAAAAACACCAGCCTCAGGAGATGCATTTGTCACAGGGAAAAACTAAGCCACAAATCTCCTTTTACAGAGTGGAGGCAAACTGAAAGGGAGAGTAATAGCCTCTCTCCCGCCCCCTCCATGCAAGCTGTCTTTATTAGCCTTTATTTTGTGCTGTCTGTTCTTTCGCTCATCTGCTTCAGTGCAAACTTGCAGCCTTCCCGGTAATGTGAATCAAAATAACATTACCAGGAACATCTGATTTAAAAGGGAGAGTGTGAAAGGGATGATGATTGCTTTGTGATTGCCCTCTGTTCTTTCGCTCAGCTGATTCTGCAGGGCAGGCTTAACAGGGGTTGGACAAGGAGCGGAGATTAAAAGTTCCTGTTTCTCCATGCTGGGGATTTGGGCAGTGAGCGGGAATGGCAGTATTCGGATTCAGCCCATGTTATCCTCAAGCAAATGAGAACACCCAGAATGCACACTAGGTCTTGAATCTGGACTTAAAAAGTCCAACTCGAATTTAAAAAGTCAAGTGGGAACGCAACCCAAGTGTACCAAAGAGTCAGAGTGAGTGGTTATTGGGGGGTTTTTCAAGTTAAGTCCTAAGCAGAAGTGCTACTAAAGACCTCAGCAGCTAAATCAAAATGCTCTCTGCTTTGATTTTTAACAAGGAAAAACATGCCATTGCTGAATGATTGCTTCGCTGCATCTCACTACATTTGTACCAATATCCTTGATAGCTCTGAGGGACATCTCTGCACAGTTTATGGTGGGAGGGGTGGAGAAGGGAGCTTGATGGGCCTATCATTTTCTGTGGCGGACAAGAGATTCAGGTGTGGCTTGGTAGATGCAAAGCAATCCCTTGTGAATTTGGTGGTGTAGTAGTACTTCATTTGGAGTGTTGTGAGAACAAACCAACTCAATGTGTGTGAAATACTTTCAGGGGTATTCCTTTCTAACATAAATTTCATATGGATTGAATTTTGGATTGGGATATAAGACCTGTGTGGAGCTTAGCCCTTACATATCTCCTCAGGGGGGCACACTTCACATTTAAGAATGAGAGATTTACTTAAACCCAAAGGAGACATCACAGCACTCCAAGCCCATGCATGCAAGGTTGGAACACTGAGGCTGCATCCCCATGCTGACCATCTGACACACTTTGGGTGCTGTTTGGGCACGCATGGGCCAGGCATGGGACTGGGAATGCATTTCAGGCATCCCCATGAGATTCCCGGCAACACAGGACATGTACAGTTTGGGCATGGATGCTGGCATCCCCATGAGAACCGTGCTGAACCCTGGTATGGCGGAGCAGCACCACCTCCTCTCCGCCCCCTCTCTTCTCATTGGCAGCCGGATTGTTGTCAGCCTACCCCTGTGCTGCATTCCCCCCTCCCTTAGCAGAGCCGACAGCCAGGACTGGGGTGGGAGGCATGGAAACAAGTTAAACTAAAGCTTCATTCATAAAAATAACTTTAAAAAAATTTAAACACCAAAAGCCGCTACGAGGTTTAGCAGCAGTAGGCGCTTGAGTGGTTGTGCGTACCTCCACTCCATTGGGAACTGCAAGAACGGCAGTAAACTGAAAATCAAGCCTTTATTTATGATCGCCTTGCAGATCGGGGAAATGGGGGTTGCAAATGGAACAGAAATCAAGCCATTATGTAGCCTGCCTTGGCATTTTTGAAACGGGGTTGGAATTACCTTCGTGGAAATGGCAGAAAACTTAAAAAGCAAGCTATTCTCCAGCCTGCCTTTGCAATCAGCATTTTAAAAAGTCAGCGGTCATGATCTTCAATGGACAGGGCAGGGACAGCAATCCCACATCCCAATGACGTGAGCTCAAATCTCCTCCCCGTTAGCCCGCTAGTGTCCCCATGTGTGTTCCTGGCTCGCTGAGCAATGCGTATCGGTCCCCAAAAATGTGCTGAGACTTGGTTTTTCAGGTATCAAATTTTGAACCCTTCTGGCATGGTTTGGAAGAGGTTGGCACACTTTTCGCGGACCAAATCCAAAACCCATGTGGACAGACAGCGCGGATCCTAAGCTCGGAACCATACCAAAGAGCCATGGGGGACAGGGCCTGACTACCCCCATTGGAGGGATGAATATTCAGAAGACCAGGCCCTGTAACTCTTCCCATGAAAGTCTTATGAATCTTGCTAATGGGTAATATTGAAGGTGGAGGTCTAAGTAGTTAAAATGAGCAGATGAAAAATCAAGGTAAACAAAGATAACCATTCTTCACTCTCCCCCTAATGCTGCCCCCAGTGCATCTTTGCATTCTTCTGCTTCCCCAAGATAAAAAGAAAGCTTTGCTAGAATCTCCAGCTACCAATTCAAGCTTGAAGTCTGTTTAATGGCAGGAGAAACTCTGAACTCCAAACCTTTAAAGAGTCTGAAGGACTCCCTAGACTTTTAACTTGAGCTGTTTCCCAGGAACCTCTGCATCAGAGAGCCCTTATTTTGGAAGGATTGTTTGATGTGAAAGAGGCTGCAAACGCTTAAGAGAAATGCCAATATAAACTCCTTAGCCAAAGGTAAAATTTAAAAGCAAGGGGGAGACACCATTCTGATGCCTTTCCCTCCATACAGATGTTAACAGTTAAGATTCCTGTAGGAATTGGGAACTGCAAACTTGACACATCAGAAAGTTTCCTGTGCCCTGAAGTCAAGCGGCTGCAAACCGTACTCGTGAGAGCTGGGAGCAGACTCTGCTAAGACATTTTTATTGCACTTGGACTGGTTTCAATCTCTGTTCTTTGATTAATTGCTATTTTAAAATATATATAAAGTTCAAAACGTTACCCAGGAAGCTGTGTGAGAGAGAATTCCAGTGGCACACTAATGGCTTTGCTTTTGAGGTAGCTCCTTAGTGTAATCTCCTTGAGAAACACTTCAGGTTGAATAACACTACAAAGGAAAAAGTGATCTTCGTCTCTCCCTATACTCACTCGCACCAACCGAAAAGGAAATGCAAAGTATTTATCCTTAGAGCAAAGTTTTGCAGCAGATTTTTCAATTGAGGCCCTTTCTGCTCTTACTTGCCTTAATTTCAGATCTGTGTGGGTCTGGAATAGCCCAGCCCACCCATCCAGACTGCAGGAAGGCATGGACTGGATTAGCACCATCTACTTCAAGGGCACTGAACTTGATCAACCTATGCTACAGTTGCAAAGTTCGTACAAGCTTCACGGACCCACATATGTGCCTGCAAAGGGCTTCCCATTGTAGTCCTGAACATCAGGGGCATGCCATCTTCAGACCACCAGTGTGCCAGATACGTGGCCTAAGTAACTTCGGGACGCTTTCAGCATTGACACACAGAAACGCAGGAACACATGTAAACGCGTTCCTGCATGCCTGTGTGCGAATGGCTAAAGCGTCCTGAAGTGACTTAGCCGGGAAAGGCAGGCCGGGGCGGGGATACGGCCCGCAAGGCTGCCTGCCATTGGGTGCGAGCACCCAAGTGGCGGGCAGTGCTGTCAGGCTGCTTGCCCTGCTTCGTGCCGGCTGTACGGGTCTCGATCGAGCCCTGTGCAGCTGGCACAAAGGTACCCGGGCACCCGTCACGGGGCCTGGGGCAAGCTCCCTATAGGGCAGGACCTGTTCACAGATTGGAGCGCTTGGCTCTGGTCTCCGAAGGCTTCCCATCCCGATCACACCCATCTGTGAGGTGTAGGTGCCTGGATCTAGGCACCTACACCACGCAGGTCACTCCCCACCCACCCACCCACCCACCAACCGCACCCCACCCACCCCCACCCACCACCCCCACTGCACCCCACCCCCACCCACCCACCTCACTCACTCACCCCCACCTCACCCACCCACCACCGCACCACCCCCACCACCCCGATCGCACCCATCTGTGGGGTGTAGGTGCCTGTATGTAGGCACCTACACTGCGCAGATGACCCACCCACCCTCAGGGCCCGGGGACGCAATGCGTGCACACGAAGCACCTACCTCTTCGGTGTCCGGGCTCGTAATGAGCCCAGGATGCTGGGAGCACGCGCCACGTGGCGCGCCATGGCCTCCTATTTGACAAGGAGATCCTGGTGGCTCCCTGACTCTGGCATCCACAATGGGGCTGCTGGGGCCGGGAAGGACCCACGTCCCCACATGCGAGACCATCAGCAACCTTGCCAGGCTGGCGATCGCGCAGGTGCACTGGCCCTGGTAGATGGCAGAGGGGACCCACCGAATCGTGGGTCCCCTCTCCCATCTACCAGCGTCAGTGACCCTGGTAGATGGGACAGGGGACCCACAAATTGGTGGGTCCCCTGTCCCATCTCCCGCCGTCGGCGGGCCTGTGCGATTGCCAGCCCAACAAGGTTGGTGATCAGCGCGGCCCCTGTCAGCTGTGGGGCCGATTTTTGGGCAATGCTGGCAGAGGGGGTGTGCCCACAGCTGTCAGGGAGGGAAGCGTGTGCGAATGCTTTCGTCCCCGAACAGCCAGCGATGCTTGGAACACGCGCGGACGCATGTAGAGCACTTTACAGTGCTCTACATCTGGAACGCGCAGAAGACAGCCCGGGATGTGCCAGGACGCAAACCCGGCCGCGGCAATGGGAATGCCGCGTTCCAGGCTGTCTTCCGCGCGTTCCAAAACCCTGTGTGCAAAAAGGCCTTAGGTCTGCACTTGTGGACTAGTAGTCCAGATTAAGGCCTTCCTTAATCTGGATCACACTTTGTCTGATGCAGAGCAAGAAGGCCATATTTAAGGGTCTGTGCAGAAAGACCCACAGCCACGTCCCCATGCAAGCCATTTGGCACTGTTTGGGCACTGATTTGGCTCGCATGGGCCAGATGCAGAACTGAGAATGCTCCCAGCCGTCCCCATGCCGTTCCCAGCAACGGAGGCTAGGTACGGGTTAGGCGTGGATGGAGGCGTCCCCATGCAAACACACCAAACCCTGGCATGGGGGAGTAGCACCACCTCATTTCTGCCCCCTCTCTCCTCACTGGAAGCCAGATTGACGTCAGCACACCCCTGTGCCACATCCCCCCTCCCTTAGTGGCACTGAAATCCAGGACTGGGCTGGGTGGCATGGAAAAAAAGTTAAAATAAAGCTTACTTCATAATAATAAATTTATAAATTATTTTAAAAGACCAAAAGCCGCTACGAAGTTTAGCGGGAGTTAGGCGCTTGAGCAGTTTTGCACGCCTCCACTCCACTGGGAACTGCAAGAATGCACGCCAAGTTTAAAAGCAAGAAAATCAAGGCTTTATTTCATGATCGCCTTGGCGATCGGCAAACGGGATTTGAAAATTTTGGGAATTGGAACAAAAATCAAGCCATTATCCTGCCTGCATTGGCAATCAAAAAATGGGGGTGGAAATATTTCCGTGGAAAATGCACAAAAATTAAGACAGTATCTTGCCTGCTCTGCCAATCGGGATTTTAAAATGTCAGCAGCTGTGATATCATTTGCACAAGGCGGGAATGGCAAGCACACCCCACCTCCTAATGACGTGAGTGCCAATCCCCTCCCCAGTTAGCCCATGATTGTCCCCATGTGGCAGATTGGCTCGCTAACCAATGCGTACCAGACCCCAAAACCATGCCGAGACTTGTATTTTCAGGTTTGGGGGGATTTGGTCCACTTTCTGCAGACCAAATCCAAAATACATGGGGACACATGGGGACACCCCTTGCCAATCCCGCTCTCTGAACCATACCAAACGTGCATGGGGACATGGCCAGAGTCTTGTTTCACTTTTGTCTCTTCCCTTGTTCCTGAATATCTGTGTGCATGTATATAATAAAACAGAACTTAGTGGAAAGTGCTTCTAATTTTTTCAAATGTTTTTCTGGGCCAGAAGGATGATGTGCTATCTGCACAGATAATAACTTAGAGTGAGATGCTTTCTACCCTTTAATGTGTCTCCTACTTCAAGCGACAGTTCTCTGGCAATAGCTCTGTGGTAGAACACCTGATTTGCATGCAGAAGGTCCCATGCTCAGTCCTTGGAATCTAGGTACCTTTGAATTGGGGTTGTTACCTGGTCACGACCTATGTAGATGAGATAGGACATCCTATTCATCATTTGAGCTGAGGTCGTACCAATTCTGTTCACACCTAGATCGTTATAGGTCATCCTCAGGCTGCATTGCTCACACCTTTCTCCATGATTGACCTGAGCCTCCTCCACAGAACTCTTAGATCTCCACCACTTTTGCTGTGTCAAATATATCTCCTTTCTTATTGGATGCCATTGTATCACTCAAGGGAGGTAAGGGTGTGTGTTTGAGGTTCTTTTTTAAGCCTGTTCTCCCACCTCCACACTCCCCTTGCCCACTACTTCATCAGGTGCCCACATTATCAGGCATAGATAATGTGAAGAAGAACCAAGCAAAACAGGGGGGAGACACTTCTTCAGAGTGCCCACCACAGCCTCTTCCCACAGAAGCCATGGAGATATTCATTGCTTCTATACCTTCTCTCCTCACAGCCTCACCAGAAGGAGGGAGCTACCTCCTCTGAAGCCTTGTGGAAAACAGGCAGCTGCTTTGCTACAAAAGAAAGAACGCCATGTTTGTCGAAAGAGAAGTATAAACATTACTGGATGTGTTGAAACAATGGAAAATATCTTAGATAGTCAGCAAACAAGATACCATTAGTGGATTATGTTCTTTTCTCTCAGTGATTTCAAACGGTAGTGCCATGTATACAAGCCTTTGTTTCCACACACCCTTCGGGATTATTTACACAGAGGTTTGACATTCACAGTGCAGTGAAGCAAAGCTTGAGGTTAGGACATGTTGGAAGGAAAAGTGACAGCTTTTCTGCAAATAAGGGAAAGAACGGCATCTGTCTTCTGCAGCAGGCAGGCAGCACTGAACTTCTGATGGGTGTGTGTCTCTTGTCTCTCTACTTCTTATATTTCACAATTGGCCAAACCAGATGCTTGGCTCACCAGCACAGTATGTCCAGTTTAGGCTAAAATTGTGCTTAAGTCACTCCTGCCTTTATTCTTTCACTTTCTTCCGTGGCTCATTGCTGTGTACTTTGCACTTTTGAGTTTTAAATCCACATTCATTCCAGAGATATTTCAAACTTGTAAAGTAACTCGTTACTACACTTGCATATAGCGGAGGCTAAGAGAGATTTGGATAAAATTGTAAATCTCCACCTAGCCTAAGTAACATTGCTCCATGTGACTTACACTGGTTTTAAGGGTGTTTCCACACTGGGTGCCGAAAAACAGATATAAAAAGATCTGTTTTTCAGCAATCCGTCCTCCCCCTGATCCATCACTATTTGTGATGGATTGGAGGGAACCCCACATGTTTGTACACACGCAAGGAGGACAGATTCCGGAGGACAGATTGGAGTGAGCGCTGTGTGACGTGTTCCAAAAATGTACAAGAGTACCCTATCATTCTGTTTTCCAAAACACTGAATTTTTCAGAAGACTCAAGTCTCATAAAGCAATCTTTTCAAAAACAATGCAGAATGGGAGGTTGGGGACACATTCCTCCCTAACGTTATTTATTTGCACAGTTTTCTTTGAAACAGTGCAATACAAACTATCCGTCACAACAAAGACGCCTGGGAGTCCCCTGAGAATTCTAGCTGGATGTGTGGCACATATAGGTTTCAAGTTTACTAAGCTTTATAATTCCATCAAAAGTGATAAAGAGAGGACAACCTACATATAGAGTTTGACTTTTTCCCATTAAGAAAAAACATTTACAGAGCTTTAACTACAAACTGTGTCAACAGCATATTTGGATGTGAAATGCACCGATGAGGGATGTGCATGGTTTTTGGTTCTTTTTGACATTCTATTCTGTTCTAATCAAATACTTGAAAATCCAATTCAATTCACATCTTTTAAATTTGAATTTAACAAGATGCGATTCATGTTTATCAAAGTCGAATCTATTCGTTTGAATTTTTGATTTGAATCTGCATATACGAATGTCAACAACATCTGTATGTGCACGTATGCATCTTCCCCACATCTGTACACATCCATATGCATCCATACATGTCCGAATGCATCTCATAGTTATCCCATATGTAAACAAATAGATCTGAAGTTCAAAATTCGATTTGAATGTTTACATTCAAATTTCAGGACATTCAGGTTCGAATGCTGAAATTCAGCACATTCGATCGGATCTCAAATGCCTACGAATATTCATGCACATCCATAGCACCAATTACCAGTTGGGAATAACTGAAGTATTCTGAATATTCAGAAGTACGCTTTGTAGAGTTCAAGGAAAACTGCCTATGGAATTTGAAGCACAGAGACTTATTAAGATTTCTGTTATTGCTGCCAGAATGTTAATTGCATCTAACTAGAAGAAGCAGAGATCTCTAAATATTCAGCGCTGGTACCAAAAAATATGGGATCTTGCTGTGAACAATAGCTCACCTACTAGCACAAGAAGATGCCAAGTTTCACCCCTACAGTTAGCTTCTATCATCTGTGGTTTCCACTTTTGCAACACTTCACTTATCCAAATTGCAGGATCAGTACTGCCCATCTCAAGAAATCTGAAGACTGTTATCTTAGGCCCCGGTCACACCTATATGAGACAGGACATCCTCTTCATAATTTGAACTGAAGTTGCGCCAGTTCTGTTTACCTGTAGATTATTATAGGTCGTCCTCAGGCCATCCTCGATCTGGGCTGCATCAGTCACACCTTTCTTTGCAATAGACCCGAGCCTCCTCCGCTGAACTCTTAGCTCTCCATCCCTTTTGCTGCATCAAATATATCTCTTTTCTTATTGGATCCCGTCGTGTCACTCAGGGGAAGCAAGGGTGTCCATTTGCAGTTCTTTTTAAAGCCTGCTCCCCCACCTCCACATACCCTTTCCTTTTTATGTGCTTTTCTTCTGCATGCAATTAATTTTATTATTTTTAACAACAACAACAACAACAACAACAACAACAACAACAACAACAACAACAACAACAACAATAATAATAATAATAATAATAATAATAATAATAATAATAATAATAATAATAATAATAATAATAATAATAATAATAATAATAATAATAATAATAATAATAATAATAATAATAAATTTGTGGGGAAATTCCAGATAAAGGAATCATACGCATAAACTGAGAAGAAGGGGAGGTTCCTGAAGAATTCCATGCCTGCTGCCCTCCCCAAGAGATTGGATGAAAGGAAAAACTGGACCCCACCCACCACAGCATGGGTCAGCCTGCTTTAGCCCACCCCCCTGCTCCCACTGAGGAAGAGAAGACAGCCTGGCATGCCAGAGCAGGCTGAGTCCTCCGGAAAGGAGGACTCCACTTAAAATGATCTAAAGGGGGTAGGCTGGCTTGGAGAACGAATTGAATAAAAATAATGTGAGTAACATGACCTGAAGTTGTCCTGAACTAAAGGTGTGACCAGGGCCTTTGATGAAACTGAATGGAGTCTCCGGAATTTAGAATGGGCTTAGTTAGAGGGAAAACATTTTGGGAGAGAGCATAGTGTTGTTCATTACAGTGATTATTTATGTTCTTTTATTGTTTGTGTATTAAATATGTTTTTTTTTTAATTTAAAAAAATGTCTTTTTCTCTTGACTATTGGGGATTACAATTTTGCCCATTATACAGAGGACAATTTTATGTTTTATGTCACAGTATAGAAAATGCAGCCTATTCCTTTTTGGCACAGCTAGTAGTATCATATACATTTGATCGAACCCATGTTTGTTTCTCACTCACATTACATTTCAAACATGTGCACATAAAATGTTTTATGTATGCACGTTAAAAACTGAGTGTGGGAAGTTACTGAGATTTAGTCTACTGCTAATCTTTATGACAACCATATCCTGTACCAGTGTAGCTCACCAAGTATGCACATGGGTTGCTTTAATCTTTTTCAGGGAAGTGGTAATTTAAGTCTTGGGGGGGATTTTTGGAGGAAGGGAAAGAGAACCACTGGAGTTTTGGAAGCAAAAATGGCAGCATTGCTGGGATTCTTTTGAACTTCCACTTATACGGAACACTTTATCGGAGATGGATTTCATAACACATTAGAAGATGGAAAGGAAATGTTTTTGCTTTGAGGACACTTTAAAAAAATATAATTTAAAAACGTATCTCCTTCCTCTCAGTCACTGAAGCGTGTAACATTCTTGTCTGAAACAGCTGGTGCTTTGCCACATCCCGAGTGAGCAAGAGCTAGCTAGTGAGTTCATGTTGTGGCTTGCAAGTGAATAAAGCTTCCCCAGATCCTTCTTACCCCAGCTTCTGAGTCATCCACAGACATTCACGGCTATTGATCAGCTCATAATACAGACCACACCACAGTTAGTCACATCGTTCCAGCTAATTCATTATCTTTGCAGAGGAGCAGAACATTTATCAATTTAGGTGGCACATTGTATTCTTTATAGCACACTGCATGCAGTAACCAGGAACAGATGAAGGGGTTTTTAAAAGGCGGGAGGAAGGGGTGGGGGGAGTCACAAATCCTTATGAAGTTTTCTGTACCTTTCAAATGACCCCAACTGCCTTTGGCAGCTGAGTTTCCACTAAGAAGCTTGAATTGGTGCCTGCAGACCCACACGGTCTTTGTTGGAGGTGAAATGATTTAGCAAATCTATCTTTCCATAACAGGATTAATCCTTTTTTCTTAAAAACTTAGGTCAGGTTCCCACTAGGCAATTTAATTCGGTTGTAAATCGGGTTTTTTTAAATCAGCAGCAAGGTCTGTTCTGCTTCATCGTTCAGTGCCCAGCAGGGGAAGAACTCCCTCCCCTCTCTCCTCCCCTCAGCAGAACTCCCTCCCCATGCAGTCAGCAACTGGACACCATCATACCCTCTATATAAACTGCTCCTAGAGATCATGGAGTCCTTTGGCAGCAGCTTTTGTTCTCCACTTGTCCCCATAGCACAGCTTCTTTCTCATGTTAACAAGGCAGTAGAAGATTAAAGATCACTTCTACTTCTTATATTGGTGATCAATAGATCACCAATCAGAGATCAATATATCAGAGCAGCACAAAATATCAGGAGTGAGGCAAAAGGGGTAGCAGGTAGGCTTTTACACAAGAGCCGGCAGCTCTGCGACAGCTGATCTCTTAGTAATATCAGACACTTCAATCCTCGATACATTGTTACATCTCACTCCTGATACATGTATCTCTTATTTGCTACTGCAGGGTCGCCATTCTTCTCTTCCTTCCCCCCACCTCCCTTTCAGGCAGGGTGATCTCCTTAGCATGTAACTGTGGACAGCCCGGGAAAAGGGGGCTAGGGCAGGGGAAATCACGGCTTCCCATTAGGTCAGGGGAAACTGAGAATACCCCTAAGGCATGATTCCCTCCCAAAAAAAACCCTGCTTGTGTTCCCATTGGCTAAATAAAGTGGAGGATTGCTAAATTCAGCAGGGAGGCTTCTTTTGATCTGAATATAGATAATTTAATTTAATTCTCAGAAACTGCAGATTCTTTTAAAACTTTGGGAATGGTCAGTGCTCAAAACAGTCCTAAAGCTCTTTAAATCTTGAATGGGAATGCACCCTTTGGGTTCGATAGTCATAGCTTTTTATGGTCATCCCTTTATCAAGAACCACTCCAAAAAGGTGTGACAAACAGCCAACTGAATGCCCCCAAACCTACTTCATTTGTCCATACTTTCCCTTCAATTTTGAGTCCAGCAATGCCTTCCCTGAGGCCAGATGCTACTCACTGATTGGCCAGCCATATGCTGGGCTTTCTGTGACCCTGACTGATTGCTCATCTATTTTCAGCCTGTGATGGCTACATGTGTGCCTCCATAGCTTCCCACCCAATCTAGCCAAAATAAGAATTCCCTCAGTGTTGTGATTCCCTGTATGAGGAAAGATTACCCTTTCCTAAATTTCAGGAAAGCGTAAGGCACATGCAGGGGTAAAATGCCAAACACAGCCAGACTTCAATTCAACCAGGGGGCATCCCTTTAAGGGTGCCTGATTACACCATTAGGGTACATTCATGCATAGTATGAATGGCTTAGGCTGCATCTGATCACATTAAAAACATCCATAAAGTTGCTCTGAAATGGAAGCTTGTAGCATCTAGTGTTTCCATCCCATCTCTAATCCACGTTAAAGATCATAAAAATGCAAATTTTGAGGTTTTAATGTGAATTAGACGTAGGAAAGGAATGTTAGCACATGCCTTTAAGCTACTTTTACTACTTACCTATCACTTTTATAGCTTACCCAATATCTTGACGTCCCATTCCCAGGGGCAGGCTACAAAAATTAAAATGCATATTTCTCACAGGACTAGAGGATTGAATTGCATGGGCCTTGGCACCATTGGGGTACAGGTGGGGGTTGGTGGCCTGTCTTCATGATACCGCATCTCATTGGAAATAAAACTTTGAGCTTGGCTCCACTTGAGCTGTCTGGGGAGAAACTGAAACCATATGATCCCTCAGTGTCTTTCCCATCACACCCAAAGTCATTGTCACATCTGTGTTGCAATAGCATCACTTGACTGTGTTATACACAATCAAAGCTTATTCTTCTTAACCCAAATAGAACAATAGTGGCTGTAACTTGAAGCAGGAAAGAATTTTTCTAATGGAGCCACATTTCTCTAACAATAGCACACTGAGTATGTAAAAACTCGTACAAAATCATGAAAGTGCACTATGAATCTTAAGATTTCTTGTGAGTGTGTGCGTTTGACTCTCACTTCTTTATTCTTGATCTCACAAAGAATTTTATGTCTTAACATCACGTGAAAGACAAAAGGTGTCCTTACAGTGGAACAGTCAACTTATGGAAGTTATAGTTTAAGACATAAGAACATAAGAGGAGCCCTGCTGGATCAGGCACAGTCCATCTAGTCCAATATCCTGTCTCACAAAATGGTCCACCAATTGCTTATGGGCATCTCAAGCAGAACACAAAGGCAAAACCATCACTCACTCTCAGTTCCCTGGCCTTGAGAAGCATCCTGCCTGTCTCTCCAACCCAGAGGAAGTACTAGGCATCCATTCTGGTAGCCACTGATACAGCTGTCCTCCATGAATTTATCTAATCTCTTCTCAAAGCTATTCAGACTGGTTGCTGTCACCTCCTCTTCTAATAGTAAATTCCATAGACTGATGACCCTTCCCTTTGTCTGATCTAACTCTTTGGCCCATCAGCTTCCCTGGTTCTAGTGTTTATGTATCTATCCGTGCATGATTTTATATATTTCAATCAGGTGACTTCTTAAACCCCACTGTTTGAGGCTGAAAAGACCTAGACATTGCAATCTGGTTTTGTAGGGAAGCCTCTTGATCATTTTGTTCATGAGTACATTATTTTGCTTGTTGTAATTGGTCAAGTCAATTTTGTACAACACCTTGGGTCCCTTTGGGACAAAGGCAGGACATAAAGAAAGTAACATAACACAAAACATAACCTTTCTGCACGTTTTCCATCATATGGTGACCAGCACTGTACACAGCATTCCAAGTCTGGCCTCACCATATATTTACAAAGAGGCAAAATGACACTTGCTGATTAGTTTTTTATTTGCTTCCTAATTACTCCTAGCATTGAATTTTTTTTCACTGCTGCTGCACACTGTTGCACTGGCCTTTCACAAAAAGCTCAGCTCCCATCAATTTATAGGTGTAATTAGGATTCTTTGTCCCAATGTGTATCACTTTTCACTTGCTAAGACTGAAGTGCATTTGCCACTTTGTTGCCCACTCACCCAATGCCAAGAGATCCCCTTGGAGCTCTTTATAATCCCTTTCAGTTTTACTACCTGAACTATTTAGGCCGCATTCCCATTACAAGCTTAAAACGGTTTTCCTAAACCGAAATAAAAGAACCGGATGCAAACACGAATTTGCCTGATCCCATTACTTTCAACTTTAATCGCGTTCGATCCCAATTCTGAAAGCGCTTGAAAACTTCATTTGGGAAAGCATATCTTTTTCTCCCCGCCCATTGCCAGTCATGGTGCCCTTCCCCTCTCTCTGACTGGGGCTCCTCCTGTCACAAAATTTTTGACATGACAAGGGCAGGGAGTTCCTAGAGTGCTATTGGGAGAGGGAAACCCTAAACATACATTTTCATCCCACTACAACGGTACCGTTCCCACAGTAAGAAATGTAAACCGTTTCAAATGCAAGAACAGGAGTGAGACCTGTTGAAATGAGTGTTTTATTTACAACGCTTTGGGGAGATTTAACATGCGGAAAGCGTGTTAAGCCAACCTGACATGGGGACTGTGAGGATCTAAACCATTTCCTAACTGTTTTAAGTTTGTAATGGGAACAGGCTGCTAGTGTCAATAGCAAACTTTTCTATTTCACTACTTACCCCTACTTCCAGATGATTTATGAATAAATAAAAAATCACGGGTCCCAATGCTGAACCTTGGGGGACCCACTTCTTACCTCTTTCCACTCTGAGAACTGGCCATTTAATACTACTGTGTTTCCTGTCCTTTATCCAGTTATGAATCCAGGACAGGGCCTGTCAGCTTATGCCATGAATAAGGAGTTTATTCAGGAGCCCTTGATGGAGGGACTTTGTCAAAAGCCTTCTGAACATCCAGACAGATGATATCAGCTGGTTCACCTTTATCCATGTGCTTATTAACACTCTTAAATAATTCTAACTAAGGATGTGCACAAATATTTGTAACATTCGAAATTAGTATGAATTCATATGAATTCAGACATTTGTATATGAATCGAATGTTATGACATTCATACATTGACATTCATATTCATGCAAACAGTTTGAAACATTCATGAACCAGGGAGGTGGGAAAGCGGCTGCGCCAGTTACATCTGCAACAGATCCAGTGTGAATTCAACATGGATTGAGAGAGGATTCAAAGTGGATTCAGTGTGGATTTGATGCTTTGCAGAAGCCATGTTGATTTTCTTTCAGCAATGCTTGCTCCTCTGTGTGTGTAGTAATTTTATCCTTAATGATAATTTCCATCAATTTACCTGGAACCGACATAAAGTTGACTGGCCTGTAATTTCCTGGATTACACGTTTTGAAGATTGGTTTTACATTTAGTACCCTCCAGTCTTCAGGCACAAAGTCTGACTTTCAGGAAGAGGCTGGACAACCACTTTTCAACCGTCTGGAACCTTGGAAGGGCTTAGACTATGTGATCTTTGTTGTTAATTTCAGTCTCATTGTTCCATAATTCTAGGATTCTAGGATTCTTCTGTTCCCTCCACTCACACTAACTCCTGCGATCCCAAAACCACTTGTGTTACTTTTCCTGCAATATTTCATGATTTCTTAAGGGTTTTTTTTAAATGCTAATTACTTAACAAGCTATGAATGGGATTTTAAGATGTAAACAAAATTTAAACAAACTAGTAAAGGAAATGACTGAAGCGGTGATTCAGTCATCTGCTGTCCCCCTCAGCTTATTTTTTTTCTTGTTCAAATTTAAGGATCACAATATTGACACGGCTGTGTTTATGGAAGCCTTTGTCTGACCTCTTGATAACTCATAGTCTGCAATGGATGGGTTTGTTATACCTTAGTCTAAGGCAACCACATCTGAGTCAAACAAGTAACTCACGATGTCTGAAACTTCATGTGCACATAACATAAGAAACTCTGGGAAAGCCATCTGTTCTATAAAAATATTACTTTTGAGAAGGCAGTGAAGGTTTATCTACAGTAAATCTACGTTTTAGTGTTCCACAACTATCTACTTAGGAGGCACTCTGGCAGGCAAAGAGGTGTTTCTGGGATAGATGTGTCTCCATGCAGTGTGTATGTTCCGTCTGGGAACATACTCTGATCCTCCCACCAGGCAAGTGCAAAAAGGCCTGTACAAGATAGGGAACTTTCATTCCTGGGACCTATTTGCACTGCAACCCATAGGACACATCCCTATTATAAGATTAATAGAACCAGATGCAAACGTGAATTCGCCTGTTCCCATTACTTTCAGCTTAATCGTGTTGGATCCAGATTCTGAGGATCGTAGGTGGTGTACATGACTCAAGGGGGGACTCAAGTGGCTACTTTTTAAAAGCCACTTTTCGGGGCTGCCCTGCCCTCTTTCTCCTGGTGTGAATGCACCACCCATAAGGGACCCCTTCAGGGAGCCTAGCTGGGTGGCTGGGTGGCTGCCGCTTGCCTGGATGGAGGAAAAATGGCAGCAGGCAGCCAGCAATTCTTTCCCCTCCTCTTCCCATTTCCCAGGGCACACAGCAGCAGCGGCAACTCAAGCCCCCTTCACAGCCACAGCCTTTAAAACAGAACCTCCAGCTGCTTCCCTTTCTTTTCCCTTTCTAAAGGTCAGAACTTTCAGAATTGCGCAAATTTGCAACATTGTTATAAGGTGTGGAGTAGGTAGATCGCTACAGTGTAGCTTTAAGGAGTGGGTTTTTATAGTGGCTGTTTTGAGGGGTGGATTTTTTCAGTGAAATCACTATCTTTGGAAGCAAGCTATTGGGGGAGGGAAACCCTAAACACGGATTCTCATCCCTTAACACCGCACAGTCCCCACAGTAAAAAATGTAAAACTTTTCAAGTGCACAAACCGGAGTGAGACCTGTTGAAATGAGGATTAACAGAAGTTCCCTAATCACCTTTACTAACCTTAACTAATTACTTACCTGGCGTGCACAGTGGCAAGCATCTGCACCTTTTCTGGTGCTCCAGGGTCATCTGAGGTGCTGTGCAAGTGTCCTGGCACCTCAGATGACCATAGACGCGACTACTGTGCATAAAGCGCCAACAGCATCATAGTGATGGCGCTGATGCACACACAGTTGCAGAGGATGACTGGTCACAGGTGAGTGACTGATTGCATGGTACTTAGGCTGTAAGTGATTAGCACTCACAAGTGTGAGCGTGAGTCAATGTTGGGTGATTGTGCTCCTTTCCCATCCAGCGGACGGGAAGGGAAGTGCAAAATTGTCCACAGTCTTTGTCAGTAATGAGGGCTGAGAGGTAGGATGGGTGAGAAGGCCACTCCTTCCTGCTCCTGGTCCAGAGCAAGCTCTCTGGCTCAGAAAAGCAGAAGCAGGCTCCCGTTGGAAGCTATTGTTCCTTCCTAATTAAGCGTATTTTGATCTGCCATGGCTGTGAGGGAGGGCAAGATAAGGCAAGAAATCAGAGCAAACCTTACCCACATTTGCTCTACCTTTTTGGATGCAGTCAGAAGGTGTGCTTTTTGGTCCAAGCAGATTCTCAGCAGGCCCACACACTAGCTGAAGCACCATTTGCACTGTAACAATTGTGGCTGATATTCCAGGCAAACTGAAAATCTTTGTTTTCCCAAAACACACAACAGCTGCCCCTTTTCAGGTACTGTGTTCATCTAGTACCAACATCACAGCCACACCTCTGAAAAGCTTGGATGGACAGACTCATGCTATTTTGTTATCAGTGATGCAGGAATAGTTGGCAGTTGCTTTCTGTGTCATTTTGCAGGATGACAGTCCCTGACAACATACTGACCTTGGGGAGAAAGAAGATGGAGGGGAGTAGGCAGAAGTGAGCAAACTACCTCTGCTTCCTTACAGCCAAAACAAGTATAGAATACATAGATAGGTAGAGATAGATGGGAATTTTCTTAATGGGGTATGCACTTATTTAAGAACACAAGAGGAGCTTTGCTGGATCGTGCCACAGCCCATCTAGTCCAGCATCCTGTTCCACACAGTGGTCCACCAGTTGCTCATGGGGATCTCATGCTGAAGACAAGGGCAAACCTTCACGTGAGGCCTTTCCACACTCTGGCCAGTAGGCTGCAGTGCTCTAAGCCTGGTACAGTCCAGGGACAGGAGGACCATTTGCATTTCTGACAGCCCAGAACTCCCTTAGGCACCCAGAAAAGTGAACAGTGCTCCTGGACCTGGAGCGTACCAGCCCAAGCCACCACCACGCCCCCTCCTCACCCCCCAGGCTGGCACAATTAGAACATGAGTGAGTAGGCCTCTGCTCTCACATCCCAGCAAATGGCCTTAGAGGCATCCTACCTGTCCCTTGGCCTGAAAGATGTACCTAGGCATCCATTTGAGTAGCCCCTAGTACATCTCTTAAAGCTGTCTAGGCTGGTTGCTGTTACCATCTCTTTCTGGCAGCAGATTCCATAGACTGATGACCCCTCCGGTGAAGAAATACTTCCACTGGTCTCATCTGATTCTCCTACCCATCAGCTTCATAGACTGCCCCCAGGTTCTAGTGATGTGTGACAAGAGAAAATATTTTTCTACCAGATGGGGCAGCCAGGCGATGCAACACACAATCACACCTGCACCACTGGCCATGTCCTTCCCCTGCACCATTTCCACGCAGAAGAGGTACAGATGCAGCGTGCAGGACTATATTAGCCCTGCCACTAGTATAGATGCGGAGCAGTTTTAAGCTAGAATGCATGCAGAGCTGTATCTCTAAAGAAATGGCTCCACAAGGTGCAGTTGCACCCTGTGGGAGTTCCCCCTGCCTTTAATAAGAAGGTAACCGCAAAAGAGTCCAGTGATTTGTTTTCCTTCTTTTGTTTGTTTGTAAAGCACCTTGAATTTTAAAATAAATAAGATAGGATAAAACAAACATTTCTGAACCTCAACATAAAGCTACTTACTTGCTGGCTTAAAAGGAGTCTCTTGGCAGACAATGCGTTGCTTTTAAATAAACCTACCCACCAACCTGTGTGTCTTCCATGTCACTTTAATAAACATTGACATTTGCTAGATACGGTGCATTGCATTTGTGTCATATTTTGCATGGAAGAAGATGAAACAGAAGAAGGAGGAACAATGTCTGTGTGTGCTCTTTGGTGTGCACAATAAACGTTCCTTCCTCCTGAGACACAATCTTGCATTTAGAAGAAGAGAATCTAATTTGTATTAGACGCCAGTCTTCTACCTCTTGAGTTCTGAGCCATGGAGGACTGAAAGAGTCATGTGGCTTTATTATTAAAACTTCCAGTAACAAAACCTGCAGCTACTGCTTGCTGCTGACCAAATGACAGCACTCATTAAAATGACAAGTTTAGTCAAAAGACTATAGACTGTCCTTTCAAAGAAAGAAAGAAAGAAAGAAAGAAAGAAAGAAAGAAAGAAAGAAAGAAAGAAAGAAAGAAAGAAAGAAAAGGCAACCATTTTCTCCCACTGATTATCCCAGTTGCCACTGTATTGAAGGAAACTGAGACAGTTATCCTATCATGATTTTTTAAAATCTACTTTAATTTTCACAATACATCCAAAGCTAGTTAACTCTGGGGAGGGGTTAGTGCATTATGGGGCAGAAGTGCCAGTGGTGTAAAGAAGCACTTGTCTAGTGAACAGACTGCCACTCACTAGCAGGTGAGTGCAAACAGGTCCTTTGATTGCATTCACAAAAAGAAAAAAGACCTCTCCTCTCAGGTGATGTAGACCTGGTTCACAGATATAATTTTTCGCACACCGATCTGCCCCCTGCCCTCTCTCATGAGGGTTAGAAAAGCTGGATTAGAAATGGGATAACCCAGATATCACAGGCTACCATCTATAGGGCACTTTTGAGCCAATCTTTGATACATGTGATCACGGCCTTTGTTAGGTAGTATCCAGATTAACAGAATAAAATCCGCTGTTAGAGATAAAAAGCGCAGCTTCCCTGCTGCGAATCCACGACACACTGTCCAGACTTTAGCAGCTCCTCGCAGCTTTCTCAGAGGAAGCTGCGATACTTCCATGGGGCATGTGGTGAGGTGCGCATCACATGGGATGGGGTAGCCAATGGGAGCTGAGCTGCAGGCTCAGCTCTCGTTCACTGTTTTCACCGTCCTGTCCAAACTGGCGGGAACATATGAATTTACTTGATACTGTAAATTCATCGTTCCACAGTAGGTAAACTTGAAGTAGTGGCAGCATAATGTGCCGCCGCTACACAGTATTGGGCGTCAGGTGTGATGCCCACACCCCAAATGAGCATCGGAATGCACAGTATCTATAAGTCTGGACACACTCTTAATCTGTGGTAACAGATTATGTTAAGTATTGCTGTTTTCTACAGTAGACAAAGATGCACCCACACATTTTAAGGTAAGGACACATTTAAATGTAAGGACACATTTTAAGAACGTCTCCTAACACTGATCTTCATCACACTGTTTCGGGAATGACATTCGTCTTCATCACCCTTACAGATTACTATCATCATGAGAAATTTAAGGTAAATACAACACATTTCTTCAGTTCCTGCTTAACCGTTCAATAACTTGATACCATCATCCACGGTATATCACGGGGCCTTTGCTGTGTGCAGGACGCATGGTGCTTGTAGTGGTTCTGTTTTGTCCAGCAAGGGAAAGCTGGCTTCAGGACCTTTTATGTTTAACTTGAAACAATCCAAACAGCACTGACAGCCACAAGATATAATATAATCCAGTTATAGTACTTCTGATATCTATTAAAAAAATCTCCTAATATCTATTTCAAAAAATCTTCTTTATATTGTTGGTGTAAAGCCATGTGTAAATTAAAGAACAAAAAGGAAAGAAGCGGAATAAAATATTCATCCTTAGGATTTCTTGATCTTCAAATAATAGGCAGTGTCATTGCAGATTTTTTAATGTCCATCTGGTTTAGGCTTACCATGTAAGAAATGTACTTAGGGTGTCAATCTCTCCACCACAGCAAGGAAGTCAACATGTCTGATCACTGTTTCCAGCTCTGAGGTTCTTGGAAGACAATTCAGCCCTGGGTTTCTCACGTACAACCACTGTTTGTCTCAGTGACCTGCTGACAAGAGGTGGCAGATTGAATAATGCATTTGCCCAGCAGCATAAACATTTTATGGCTGTCCATCAGCTGGCAATCAATCATCTGGCTGCTGCTTTTTATTGTTTTCCATGTCCTGTCCTGGAATGAGGTTATACCTAAGCAGGTTAAATGCCATCCAGGAGCCTATAGGCATCCTTGCTCAGCCACTAGGGACACTGATCATACAGCTTCTAGCTCTCCCTTTTCTTCTCTTTCTCTTTAGCCAAAAGAGAGGGTGGAAGGAAGTCAAGTCTTGAAATCATGGTGCAGTTTTTAAGAAATTGAAATAGTAAAAGCACAGAAATTGGTGAAATAATTCATTAAAAGTACAAAACGATTCCTCCTCCTCTTCTCCAGTTTGGTCTAGTCGTTAAGGAGCCAGACTCTTATCTGCGAATACCAGGTTTGATTTTGCCCTCCTCCATGAAGCCAGCTGGGTGGCCTTGGGCTAGTCACAGCTCTCTTCTGAGCTCTCATAGCCCCACCTGCCTCACAGAGTGTTCTGTTGTGGGGAGAAGAATGGAAAAGCTTTGTCAGCCACTTTTAGTCCTCTTAAATGGGTGAGAAAAGCAGGGTAGAAAAGCCAACTCTTCTTTTTTGAGCAGGGTGGGAGAAACCACCCTGCAAAGGAGGCACCTCCACGAGCAATCAGGCCAGAAAAGGGGACAGGTTAGCCACTGTGAGGCACCTCTTGCCACCAAAAATGGAGACAAGGCAGCAGTGGGCATCCTGGACAAGTTATTAGAGGTATGATCTAAGGGCCTTTCTGCACAGGCTCTAAAAACTGATTTAGAGCCTGTTCGGGGAGGGATTAAGATGTGGATTCCGCAAAGGGAAAGGAATTAGGCTCCCTTTGAGGACGCCACATCCGCACGTTGGTGCGCAAAACCAGTTTCTTAAACTGGTTTTGCCGCCAAAATCCTACCCAGATGTAGGACCTGAAAAATTAGGTCTTACATCTGGCTTTTCCCCTGAAACCGTTTTGGAAGGAAACGCTTCCGCAACAGCAGGGGAAAGAGACAGATTGCCAGCGCATGCCCAGCTGTCAAAGAGGGAGAGCACATGCTCTCCCTGTTTGACAGCTGGGCATGCCCACCAGTCTCCACCATTGGCTCCTTCGGAAGCCAGCATGGCACGGCTGGCAGCCGGGTTCCCCGGGTTCCCCTTTGCCCAAGAAGGCGCGATGGCACCCTCTAGAGCGAGAGGGAAGCCGCAACCGCCACCCCCCACCCTGCCTACGGGTGTGCGCTCGTGATCCAGTCCTTACCTGGTTGCTGCACAGTGGCTTCTGGCAGCAGGGGCTCAGCGTCCACTGCGCGTGTGTGCACCGTGGCCGCCATTGGCCAGCCGCCCTCGCTGGATTTTCCTTAATACTGATGTTTCAGATATTTGAACAACTAACTCGGGACTTGGAATATGCACGAATATTCGTAACACTCATTATTCGTCCAAATCCATCCAAATTCAGACATTAACATTCATACAAATAGTTCAGACATTAGTTAAACTGGGGAGGTGGGAAAGCAGGGCACCAGTCACATCTGCAATGGATCCAGATTGCATTCAACATGGATCGAGAGTGGATTAAAAGTGGATTCAGGTCAGCTTGGATGCTTTCAGAGTAGATATGTTAGGGGACATGTATCAGATCTGTATGCGCTTTTGTCGGATACATATCACATACGTATCCATTTACATCAGATACATATTCATTCGTATCGGATACATATCAGATATTCTTACAAATTCATATGAATACATTAGTATCAAATAGAATCCTACCACATTCAAAGGGGATCTATTCAAATGAATATGGGTTTTCTAACATTCAATTGGTTACAAATCAAATGTCAAAAAACACATTTGTGCACATCACTACTTGGGACTATACTGGGTTTGCCACCAATAAGTGTAGCATTTGCCGTATAGTTCCAGGAGAATTGTGGATTTTTACCTGTGTCTGGAGGAACTCAACAGCTAAGCACCTTCAGACAAAAAAAAATCAGGGAAAGGAGGAAGGAAAATAGCTATTCACAAAAACATTGTGTCTCTTGGCTAAGAGCCCTGAGGTGGTGTTATTAGAGAATGTACTGGGCATTTAAATGAAGACTTTGGGGTACTTTATAGGTTTAAAATTGCTCCTGAGCTTCTGGGAAGGACAAGACAAATTGTATGGCATTGCATTGTTTGTTTTCATAGTGCCTTTCTAATCAAATCTCCCAAAGTAGTTTGCAGCAAAACAGGGGAAGTGGAAAGACAACAGCGTCCAAAATAAGGCATCAGAATACAGAAATTCTTTGCTATCATGGTTTTTGTGCTGCCCAAGTGTTACTATAACAGATCTGCAATCCTCCTTCCAGCCCTGTAGTTTTTGTTGATGCTCAGTTTGGCTGAGCTGAAAGATCGGGTCCTTCTTCGGAGCCATCATATGTCATCTGTACCCCTTAAAACTCCTAATAAGGCTGTGGTCACACCTAAGGTTTAATCCAGCTTCAGTCCACTTTCACAACAGGAGAACACATCAGCAAGATCTTTCCACATAATCTATCCCAAAGGTGAAATTTTCTGAGTTATTCAACACTGAAAGAAAACGGTTTGTCACTTTGCTGATGTGTTCTCTTGCTCTGAAAGCGGACTGAAGTTGCATTAAACCTCAAGTGGACAATGATGAAAAAACAAAGGGAAAATTTTAAGGAGAAGAGAGAGGAGGCAAGACAGCTACCCCTGAAGCCCCAGTGCTAAAGAAAAAGCTCCAGAACTCCTGCCACTTGCTTTGTTCGGCTAAATAAAGAAAGGGCATTAGAAATGTGGGAGCAGATGTGACTCAGGAGGTGAGAGAAATCAAAATGGTCTCTCGCCATTTGCCAAGATACTTCTCCTGCCTCTCTTGTCAAAAGGCTCTGGACCTCCTCTCCAGTTGCTGCCCTCTTCTCTCTTTTTATCTTCACCTGTTTCGACGAGAGCTGTTTTTCGCTTCCAGGAATTTTTGCTACCGTATGATGGGTGCAGCAGCACTTCCTACTGCAAGGAAAAGTGCTCCACTCCCAGGCCCTGTCCCCAATACAAGCTTCAAACGGTTTTCCTAAACCGAAATAAAAGAACCGGATGCAAACACGAGTTTGCCTGATCCCATTACTTTCAACGTTAATCGCGTTCGATCTCAGTTCTGAGGTAACCCAAAGGCGCTTGAAAACTCAGGTAGAGTGCTACTGGGGGAGGGAAACCCTAAACACGCGTTCTCATCCCACTACAATGGTACCGTTCCCACAGTAAGAAATGTAAACCGTTTAAAATGCAAGAAAAGGAGCGAGACCTGTTGAAAGGAGCGTTTTATTTACAACGCTTTGGGGCAATTTCCAAACCGTTTTAAGTTTGTAATGGGAACAGGCTGCCAGAGGCCCTTTGGGATTATATGCGCCACTGCTGGGATTAGGCTGTGCCATGACAGCCCTGCTGCTGAAGGTGAGTCTAGGCACAGAAGAAAGGAAAAGAAGGAAGAGAAGAGGGGGGCCTTAGGAGAGGGTAGAATAGGAGGTTCAGAGGACTGTGGCAGAAGCAGCAGCAAAAATTCATCTCCTTTTCCCCCACCTATTTCTTCCCCCTCAAAAGCATCTGGTCCAGTAACCAGTATCAAATCTCATCCTCATATCCCCCCCCCTTTTCCCCTTCCAACAGGCAAGGAGTCTTGAGGGGATCAAGCAGTTGCAGAACATGAGTCAGAGGACCCACTAGATCCCAGATTCTCACTTGCATAGAAAAAGAGTGAGAGAGTGTGGCAGACATGCCGGCAACCAAAAACATTCAGAGGAGGAAAAAGTAACTCCTGATTTCATACTGAAGCCAATTGTTCAGCTTATAAAGTCTAGTTTATGTGCTGTTCTGTTGGAACTGAAGGACTCCCTGTGCTTCAATACAGAATACAAAGATAATCATCATATATAAACACTGGGCCTTTCCATACTTGGTGGTGCAAGAGCTCCTAATCTAGATCACCAGTGGGCCAGGATTATCACTTGGGTTTATTCTGGAATATATCCTGGAATAGGAGCCTGCTGTCCACATGCAAATACAGACTACAGAAAGCCCCAAGTGAGTTCTGCCAGAGTCTGCAATAGCATGCGGACAAGAGACCCCTATTCTGAGATCTATTCTAGAATACAGCCAAGTGCAAACATGCCCCAGGTCTACTGGTGTACTAGTGGGGATAAATCAGGATTGTGGAGGTGTGTGCAAGGCCCATGCCTCTGTGTTTTGTGTTATCAGGGGACCCATTTTGGCAAAGCACAAAGTTGCACTGAAATGGGTCCCCCAAGGAGTTCTGAGGCCAGAAGAGACCAACGCTGAATCTCATGTGAGCTTCAGGGCCAATTGTTATATAAACTAAAAAAATATAATGCAAGATATATGAAATCACACAATAACATTAGAATGAAGGATAGTCAACAAGGAGCACCAGTCTTCACCTTCTCTCAGCGAAAATGAAGTTTCTCTCTCTGACAGTCCAATAACATCTCCATCCCTAGATGACATTTCCTGTGTTATAAAACAGGAAATAATTCATAAGATGCCTTAAAATGTTTTAAATTGGGTAGCTTTTTATGATAGGAGTACACAGGAGATGTTCTTAGTTTTCATCCTTGCTCTCCTTTTGATCTATTTCTAGTGAATTTCTAATTGTCAGAATAAAATAGCCTTTCAGCTGCTCAGATGGTAGTGAAGTTTCAGCGGTGGAGATATGCCTTCTGCATTTAATTTACAGCTTTGACACTTCCCTCAGGAAACTTGTCTATACCCCAGTACAGCCCACTGTGAGGATATTTATTACCTTGTGTTTATGAGATATACATGGCACTTTCTCCACCTTGCTGTTCATTGCTTTCATCTCTTATACTTTGGACATCAAGAAAAACGACCGTGGTTTGGACCTATGTGGACTTAACAGAGGTCATGTTCTAGTGCTAAGCCATTAAATCCAAGAAAAGGTGACAGTTTGTAAAAATGGGCAGTTAGATCTATGACAGCAAAGATGCTTTTATTCACCATTATTATATACCATGAATTTCCATCCCAAGTATATTTCCTGGGGTCCAGTTCATGACTAGTATTCCTATTTTCTCTGTTCCTCTGATATTGTCCCAGGGAAGGGAAGATTTGGGATGGATTGGGTGTCCGCACTTCAGAACGCCTGATCCATCCCAAACTTACCTGCCACTTCACTGTGTGTTGGGTAAGTGCGGTTGCAAGCGGTGATCACCTTGCCGGAACAACAGCCATGCATGCCAGCTGTTGCCATGTCAATCAGGTGACAAAAGGCACAACCCCACACACCCGTTACCCAGAAGAGGTCCCAAGGGTGCAGGCAGGAGCATATTAGCTGCATCTTAGATGAGGCTAATATAGCTATGGAGCACCTTTTAGTGCTCCAGCACTATCTAGCTGGGTGACAGTCTGGCACACATGGATCTGCTTCTGGAATAGAAGTGGCTTCATGCAGTGCGTAGGTGTGTTCTCAGACCAGTGTTTTCACCAAAGTGTGGAAAAGCCCAGAGAGGTTTTTTTTTTCTCTTTCTTTTGCTAAGTATTGAATCGTGTACTTAAAATTGTCACCTGCTCTATTATTTAAAATATTTACATACCATTTCCCATTTTACAAAAAGACAGAGAGGCAAGCTTAAAACGTTTTTCCTAAACCGAAATAATAGAACCGGATGCTAACACGAATTTGCCTGATCCCATTACTTTCAACTTAATTGTGTTCAGTCCACGTGGCGTATGTGACTCAAGGGGGGACTCAAGTGGCTACTTTCTAAAAGCTGCTTTTCGGAGCTGCCCTGCCCTCTTCCTCCTGGCATGAACGTGCCACCCATAAGTGGCAACTCAAGCCCCCTTCGCCCGCTCTCTCCACAGCCACACATTCACACATTAAACATTTACACATCTCACCGAAACTTCAGCTGCTTGCCTCCTTTTTCCCTTTCTAAAGGTCAGAACTTTTAGAACTGTGCAGAATTGCAACATTGTTATCAGGTGTGAAGTGGGTGGATTGCTACAGTGTAACGGCTGCTTAGGGGATGGATTTTTACAGTGAAATCACTATCTTTGGAAGCAAGCTATTTGGGGAGGGAAACCCTAAACATGCATCCTCATCCCACTAAAACTGTACTGTTCCCACAGCAAGAAATGTAAAACATTTCAAGCGCACGAACTGGAGCGAGACCTGTTGAAATGAGTGTTAACATTTACAACGCTTTGGGGCGATTTAACACACGGAAAGCATGTTAATGCAACCTGACGTGGGGACTGCGAGGATCGAAACCGTTTCAAAACTGTTTTAAGCTTGTAATGGGAACTCCCCCAGAGAAAAGAAATATCAAAGGGATTTAAGATGTCCCTCCTCCATTCCTAGGAGCATATTAGGAGTGTGCACCAGAGGCTTTTTGTGTTCTGTGCCAACTGAGAGCAAACCCCAGCATGTCCTGAGATTTCTGCCAGAACAGGCAGTGATTAAACCACTGTCAAAAGGGAGGGAAGCTCTGGAAAAGTCCCAATGTCATTTGATGGAAGGGTTTCTTTTCTACTCAGCTAATCATTGAGAAGAAGGAGGGGTCAGTGGAGGAAGCCCTCCCCGATATGAAATAAAAACCTTCCATTTCATTTTAATTCCGTTTTTGGGCTACAGTCCTCCTGATCTTTGCTCCAAAAGAGAGTGCAAAACTTGGTCCTCCTGCCTCCTAGAAATGAAACTGATAATTTCCCAAAAGAGAAAAATGAGGCTCTTCCATACCTTTCCATGTAGCCCTTTTTCCCTTCTACGTAGCAACCAGTTTCACCATGCCTGCAGAAGTGAAAATGCCCAGTACACAGTTAATTATCAGGCAGAGGGGAGCAAAAGCACTGCAGAAGAGGAAGACATGACTCCCATTTAGCAAATACTCCTCCTGCTTTCACTGTCCCACAGTCAGTCACAGTCAAGGGTGTTGAAACCCCCAGAGATGTTGGCCTCCTTTCCTTGGAACCTGGAATTTATGGTTCCTCTAGACTTCATGAAAGCAGTGGTGTCCCTCTGCTGCCACTTCCTGTCTGACAGATGGGACAATTGGCAGCTGTTCAGGGATGCCGCTGCCACTTCCTGTTGGACAGACAGGAAGCTCAATTGGATTCTCTGAAAACACAACATCCTACACACCCCTGGGAGGATGTAGAATGCAGGAGGGGGTAGAATGCTGCACCTGTACTGCAGGTGATGGAAGCAGTGAAGTCCCTTTGTGGCCTTCATCCCTCTCTGGAGGCACCCTTAAACAGAAGGCCCATTCACACTTGGCCAGTCAAGACGGCCCGGCACCCTCTACAGCTCCAGATGAACCATTTGTATGGCCACTGCTGTGGTGATCCAGGTGGCCACGCTGGACGATCCACATTTGAAGTGCTGATGGTCCAGTTGGGGCATACACCAGTACTTCAAGAGTGGATGGCTCCCTTTGCTTCCCACATTTCAATAAGCAAAGTGAGAACAGGCCCTAAGTACCTGTACAATCATTACATTACATGTTAGGAGCCATGTTCATTTTACAGTTCACAGCACCAGGCTGAGTTGCAGGCACCAGCCTCCTTCCTTCTGTTTTCAATTATCTACTGAAGGTCTTTTCATCACAAACATCAAGCTTTTCATGATCAGCTGTCTTATAGCCAAAGCACATAAAACTATTTTAATAAAATCATGAGCTGAAAAAAGCCATGTAGATGACTGACTCTCTAACTCCATTGTTCCATGCACAAATCCAAATCAAGGCATCTTTAAGAAACAATTGTCTAGCTGGCTTCTGCTTGAGTGCAACCCCACTGTAGCAAACTAAGGGCTTGTTCACACTTTCTTCAGTGGAATAGTATAATAATACCATCCCACTGAGTTGAACATCAGGTACAGAGATAGCCATCCGTACTTCAAGAGCTGGTGCCCTCCCCAACCAGACTACCAGCACTTGAAATGGGTCGTAGTATAGTTTAGCATGCAGGATAGCAGTGGCAGTTTAGCCTGCCGATAGATCTCCCCTGGAGCATCTGCAACCACATTGGAAAAATAAGTGTGAACAGGTTCTAAGGCTGTTTTCCCATTGAAGAAAAAAATCATATCCAGTCAGTTCTGGGAATTGTTGATTTCCATTCAGATTTTTATTCCTGAACTTTACGAAGACTAAATCGCCAAAATCCACAGGAAGAAAAACCCTCATAAAAACATGTCTCGGTCCCTTTTTGCCGGCTAACCCACTTTTTTTTCCCTTTGGGAATAGTACAGGACTATTTTGGGAGGAGATCATGCCTTTCAGGCTGCCCCCCCCCCATATCCTTCTGGCCAATGCTTGCCGCCATTGTGGGGGCACCATTAAATGGGCGGGGTTTCACACTTGGGAAGGTCTGCTCCCTCACCTTGCCATCCCTGCCATGCTAGAGTTCCCTCTTCTTTTCTGTATGGAGATCAAAATAAGTGCTGGATCTTTGAACACAGATTTCCCCCTTTGTGAATGCCACTGTAATTATGAGAGATACATTACATTGTAACTGCAGGTAGAATGTGGCAATCGCAAAGAGAATCTTTTTTTAGCCCTGCTGGGCCCTGTGCTGCTCATTCAAAGCAAAGAAGGAAGAAGGAAGAATCCCCTCTTCTCTATTTGAACCTGTGCAGGAATCATGATCCTCCCTTCTCCCACCTCACTCACTCCTTTAGTGAATGGAGGAACATCTGATCTGAAAGACAGAGGGATCGGTTTGCCCTGGATGTCTGTTCTTTCACTCAGCTGATTCTGTACAAAGCTGCTGCCTTCCCGGTAACATTGTCTCCTTGGAAGAGCTGCCTTGCTGGCAGGACACATAAATGGCCTTTTCCATTTGCTCCCTTCCCCATAGCTATAGCTATTAATCAGGGGGAGACTTACACAGTTTGGATCCCCACCCCATAAAGTCAGGGTATGATGTGAAAGAGACGGGGGAGGGGTCATTCACACACACACACACACACACACAAACACACACACGGTAAATCTGCAGAAAAAGCTATAAATGGGAACAGGAAAAAACAGAGCTCAACGCTGATTAATCTGGATTTAAAACCAGGATTTTTTCTTGAATGGGGACGCAGCCTAAGGCAATTACCACAGGGTGTGCATTATCGCATACCGAAGATTGTAGGGGCATCTAGTTGCACACAGTCCAAAGGTGGTCTACATTACGGTGACCTAGCTCAGTCCAACTGGGAACAAAGCCCAATTGCCAGTGTTCATTTGCAGAAAAACATTGTTAATATCACGCCCGTTCAGATCTTTTTATTTGGAAAATTCCAACTGAGACATGATGGAAGCAGGGAGCTTTTATTACTGCACATTAGGTTTACTTATGAGTTTCTTTGCTGTAAATCCACATTGCCAAGACTTACTCCCGTTATCTGCAAATGTTGTTCTTTAACCTTTTAAAACCAACTCTTTCTCTCTCTTTTTAAATAGTAATTAACTGACCACCGAAGCAATGTAGGCAGCCTGAAGGATGCTATCTGTGATCTCACTGCATTACGCAATTGTTTTAACAATTCTTAAAGGCTGCAACTTTGAACAGAGCAAGCTCCAAGGAGCTTTAAGGCAATAAAAGAGTCACATGGAATTGTTTTATTTTAAGCAGGGCAGGGAGGGAGAAGTAGGGCAGATCTTTATTCTAAGGGTTTATGCACAATAAATCTGACTCAATTTCAGCCCTTCAGAACAAACCCAGAGTAACACCAAGGCATCATACTGTTTATATTTTACAAAAACAGGAGACACCGTCTCACTTTCTTGCTGTAAGGGCAATTATTATAAGAAACAACAGAATCTTGGTGTCTAATTAAAAGTTTGACCAGTCAAGGATCTCCCTTGTGAAATGCTGAAGAAATCTGTTTTGTACGCCCCTCACTTGCATTTGTCTTTTAAAGCCAATCACTAGAACAACATCCAAGACTTGCATATCCCACAACTAGGCATGCACACAGATATTCAATAGTGGCAATGTCCTAAGGTTAAAGGGTTTTGGGAAGCTGTTCAGGCAAAGATAAGTACCATTTGTTTCTCGAAATGTCCAACTATCGCCAGCTATAGTGTTTCTACTTTCCTTTAAAGAACAAGGGGTGCCAAATCATAATAGGGATTTGATTCGCTCGCTGATCACCACTGCAAAAGCGGAGATTGCTCTCCATTGGAAATCTGCAGATCAATTAAATATGGATAAATGGATCAGTTGTACATGGTCTTTATTGATTAATGAACTTATCACAGTGCAACAGTATAAGATGCAACTCCTGGAACAAGAAGCTCAATTTATCAAGAAATGGGCACCTTTTATCATTCAGGCACAAATCAATCCCAGACTTCGACCATCTTCGATTTTCTCAGTACCATTTTTGAAACAAAAAATACTGATGCTTTTCCCAGATTTTCCATTCTAGACTGTACTGGATAAATCTTGATTGAACTGTATGGACTATGCGATCCTCAGAAGTGTATATTCGGTTTATGTTATGGGTTTTTGATGTCTGTTGTTATATATTAATAAAAAAATAAAAAATAAAAAAGATATTCAAAACATTCGGAATTGGATCAAATTCGCTCAAATTTGAACATCCAAATTTGAACCGAATGTCTATAAATTCAAATTTAAGCATTTGAACAAATTTTGAATTTTTGAAACATTCGCACAAATTATTCAGGCGTTCGTATGCATACGGATACGTACACGGTGTGTACTTGCCCATTCACAACTTTCCCGCATCCTTACGCATTTGTACAGATCCATACGGGATGAAAACGAGATGCATATGGGATATGTACGGATGCGTATGGGATGCATACAGATGTGTATGGGCACATTCAAATGTGGTCAACATTCATCTGTGCAAATACAGATAAAAAATTCACATGAATAGATCTGGATGTATTCAAATCAAATCGAATGTCAATACATTCAAATTTTAAGCATTCGAATCAGTTCAAAGTTTTAGATATTTGATTTGAACAGAATCCTGAAAGTTGCATTTGTGCACAACTGTGTTTGTTCGATACCTGATGCAGCTTTTTTACCTTTGTTGTAGTATTTATTTAATCAAAGCAAAGGGCTGCGCAAAGGTTCATTGGCTCTCAAAAAGGCTTGGAAGTTAGCCTTTCCACACTTTTTCCATCCCAGAGCGACCTAGAGCAGCCCAGAGTGCGTGCGGCCATCCTGATCACCTGTAGCTATAGAGGGATGTGCACACAAAAAATATCCAATTTGTTCATTGTCAAAACATGAAATTGAAAATTTTCACATTTGCATTTGAATATTTTTGTCTACTTGTCCTGACTTTTTACCCATTAAAAAAGTCCTTTTCATCACCAAAAACACAGCAAAATATGAATATTTGATCAAAATGTTCATTTTCACAAGCAAGACCTTTCCTTCAATTGCATTTTTGGATGTTTGTAAAACTGGACCTTTGATTCGATGTGAATCAATCAAATTTGTGAATTTGAATGTCATTTCCCACACCCCTAATAACACCTACTCCGCAGCTTTACTAGCAGCATCTTGGTAAACTCCAGTTGCAGCATTCATACTACTTCAGACACTATTATTGTTGTTGTTTTGATATATTTATATTTGGTTTTAAGTGTTGTAACCTTTCCTGATTCCTTCAAGTATAGGTTATAGGGTGGGATAAAAATACAAATGATGGACGGACGGACGGACGGACGGACGGACGGACGGACGGACGGACGGACAGACAGACAGACAGACAGACAGACAGACAGACAGACAGACAGACAGATAGATAGATAGATAGATAGATAGATAGATAGATAGATAGACTTTCTAGTGCAAATGCTTCTGTGTGGGTATTGCAGTTGCAGTTATTTACAGCACATATGAATATATGTGATTTTACACTTCAGGGCATTTCAGCCTTCAAAATCCCCAAATGTATACGGTGCATCAATGGAAGAAGCATGCCATCCAGCCATCTGAGCAAAGAGCAATTATTCCAGATTATATTTGTTCCAAAATATTGCTTAATAGTGGGATTTTTAGCCACTGTATGGAGGTGCCCCTTGATTTGCACCCTGTCAGCAACTGAACTCTGACAGGATACACAGGAGGGCTACCTCCATACAGTGGCTAACAATCCCACTATTAAGCAATATTTTGTAGAAGTGTGTTATCTGTGGTGTTCTCTTGCTATATTTTTCAGTTGCTAAATTGCAATTTTTGCCCAATGTTTTTTATTTATAAGTTTGAGCTCTCACTGAGGCCTTTGGGAGCTGAAAGATGAGGTATGATTGTGTAATTAAAACAGATAGGATGACAAAATAGAAAAGTATCTATTAAGTATCCAGTGCCTACTAATACAAAGCTTCCATTGCATTTCGAGCAACCAGCAACTGTGAAATATCTGATTACAAACTCATAAACTATTTCACTGTATGCTAGGTAACTGCAAAGGAAATTTAGCAAAACAAAAAATCTTCCCTCTGTAATTATATCACACGGGTCTCTCCTTGCTTCCAGTCACCGTGGAAAACAAACTTGAAGTCCTCATGAGCAGTGAATCCTTCAGGCTTTTAGAGACTTATATTACATGTTGCAATCTTTCCTTTGGGCCCCCTTTTGAACTCTCTCAACATACTGATGGTGAGACTAGTCTGGTTAATCTTGTGTGCTTTCCATCTGAGACATTGTTTTTCCTTCCTGATTGCACAAATATCTCCTTATTCAGACATTTTGAGGTTTTCCCCATCTCTAAAAATTGCCACATCTCTTCCTTCTGGAATCTGTCCGTCACACAGATGGTGCAACATAGCTTAGATTCCTGACCAGCATCCACAATCATCTATATCCTACCACATTTGTGAAAAAGTATGCGGTCTTGAACAGGATCTCCACAGCATCTTCATGGTGCTTTGAACGCACAATGAGAGTGCAGCGTCCGCATGATACTAGCCCCTCACAGCACATTCAGTTTCCAGGGGAAATATGGAGCCTGCACAGATGCTGCACTCTTTCCCCACCAGGCCAGTATGAATGCTGTTATAACACTTTGTAGGCAAAGCTGTTTCAGAAGCTCACAGATCCTGGTGATCAAACATGGGAAATGGCCTGGGGGACTATTTTCTCATTTCAGAATTGCGCCCTCCGCCCGTTGCCACTCCTGCCATCAAGACAGAAGGAGCACAAATAGCACACATCTGCATGAAGAATAGCACTCCAAGTGTGACACAGTTCTTTAATGCAATGGGCAATGACATTTGTCACTGTAGTGAATCCTGTCCTTTGCACATTCTGTCATTGTGTGAACTAATTTAAGAGTTATTTAGATTGTTGGGTCTTTCCCATTAACCTATGCCCCTGCCAGATTTCTTAGGAAAATGATTAATTAAAATATAGAGGTGCGCAACCCACTGTTCCAGATAATTCGGAAGGACCATACATCCTCAAAGGGTGAACAAGCATTTAGGAATGTTAGCATGCCTTAAATGGGATTTGGGTAGCTGTAAAGCTTTCTTTAATTCACCCATCTTTTATTATACAGGTGCCAGGTCACCCAGGACTCCATGTCTGTGGATAAGATTTGCAGAGTATCATTTTTAATTTAGACTCCCAGGGTCAGTGTTGATAGGGTCCTTATATAGTCCAGAGGCTTTTTCGCACTGCAACGCGTTCCGTTTGGAACGCGTGCAGGCGGGAAGCTTAAGACAGTTCCGGGCGCTTTCACCATTCACACACAGGCACGCCAGAACGCGTTCCGGCGCGCCAGTGTGCGAATGGTAAAAGCACCAGGAACTGTCTTGGCCGGCAAAGGCCGGCCAGGGGCGGAGATTCGGCCGCAGCGCTGCCGCCCATTGGGTGAGAGCACCCAAGGGGCGGGCAGCGCTGTCAAGCAGCTGCTCCGCGCTTCATGCCAGGTCTATGGGGCCGGATCGGGCCCTGTGGAGCTGGCACGAATGTGCCCGGGCACCCGGGTGCCCATCGAAGGGCCCGGGGCAAGGTCCCTATGGGGCAGGATGCCTTTGGAGTTCGGAGCCCCTGGCTCCAAACTCCAAAGGCTTCGCCCCAACCCTGTTGCTGCCCATCTGCAGGGCGCGGTCGCCTGGATCTAGGCGCGGGCGCCCTGCAGATCAGTCCTCCCACCCCCACCCCCCGAATCCGCCACCCCCAACCACCGTCCACGCCGGATCGGGCCCATCTTCACTGTGTGGGTGCCTACATCGAGGCACCCACGCCACAAAGATGATTCCCCCCCTCCCCCAGGGCCCTGGGAGGACGTGCGCGCGATGGAGCACCTACCTCGTGGCCGTCCGCCGTCCGACTGAGGGGGGCATGCTGGGAGCGCGCAGGACGCAGCCCACCTAGGGGCTGCCGGACCCGGGAAGGAGCCACGTCCCGGCGGCCGTCGAAGATGACAGACGGGACCCACCAAATCGGGGTTCCCCTGTCCCATCTGCCAGGGTCAGTGACCCTGGCAGATGGGAAAGGGGAACCCCAATTCGGTGGGTCCCGTCTACCGGCATCGCCGCGCCGGCGCAATCGCCGGCCCGGCAAGTCGGGCCCTGGGGGCGTGCCGACGGCTGTCAGGGAGAGAAGCTTGCGTGAACGCTTCTCTCCCGGAATGCGCCGGGGTGGCTCGTCCGCGTCGGAACGGATGCAGAGCCTCATCCGGAGCTGTCTTCCACGCGTTCGGAAAAGGACTGTGCGAAAAGGCCTCTGATCTTCCATCAGTTTTGACAGGATCCACACAGTGGCTTAAAGCCAAAGGACCCCCATGCACCATGACAGTGCTAATGCTGAAGTCAGTTTCAAAGTGTACAACTGGACCTATTGCGAGAGACACAGGAAATTGACCTAGAAGTCAGCCATTTTCTGTGTCTTCAAAAACAGGCTGATCAAGATTACACCTTATCTTACAATTTACTCAGCCATGCTTTAGTTATCTCTCATGTTGATTATTGTAATCTTCTTCTGTCTGATCCCACTTCCTCTCACCTCAGTCCTTAACATCCATCCTCCACTCGGTCGCTAAAATTATCTTCATGGCCCTTCGGAAGGGATGTATTTGAATGAATACGAATTTTCTTGCATTCAATTTGATAGGAATCGAATTAAAAAAATCTGTGCACATCCTTAGTCTCTACTAACCTACTTGAGCATTGTGCTCAGTGAGCGCTCAACACTTGTTCAGCCTAGAATTTCATCCTCTCTATCTCGTTTGCTTCCCTTTTCACTAGCTGCTCCCTACCTTTGGAACCCTAGGCCTTTTTGCACGAAGCGGCTGCCCGGCCCTCGGCTCCCGCTGTCACCCACCTGGCCTCAACTGTCCATCTGTGCAGGCGCAGGTACCAGGCCAATGAGGGGCTGCCCCGCAAGGATGCGCAGAATGTCGCTGGCCTATTCCAGCCAGAATTGAGCTGGCAGCAGCAGGTAAGCACCAGTCACACGCATGTGCAACTCCGGGTTGGGTTAGGGGATGCTAGGTGGGGGTCCTGATCCTGGTCGATGCAGGTGGCAGGACCCCAGGGAAGGGACCCGACTGGCCTCCCCACCCCTGGCTGCAAGGCAGCCAATGGGGAGAGGCCAGGAGAGGGTCTTCGACCCAAACGCGTTGAGTACTGTTCCCTGTCCGCTCGTAGGCAGGTAAAGGATGCATTCGGAACATGTCCTTTACCTGCCAGTGCAGATGAGGAACTGTATTCAATGTGTTCAGGCCAAAGCATCCTCAGGCATCTTTGCCTTAGTGCGAAAATGCCTCCTTTCCCTCTTCATCTGCAGTCAGCCCCCATCCTTACTGTTCTTAAGTCCCAACTTGGAAAATTTCTTCTTTTTTTTTCAAGCTTTTGGTGTTTTATCTTAATTTTCATGCTTTTACGCTGTTAGACCTATTTTACTATTAAAGTAACTTTTTTTTTATCTTTTTAGCATATTGTAAGCCAGTGGCAGGCCGTTTACTACGTTGCTTGTTTTTATCCTAAACTGTAAAGCGCTGTGTATACTAATGGCACTATATAAATAAATGGTTCAATTCAATTCAATTTAGATTGTTGGCAAGGAAACACCATAATGTGGGGGAAAGTTCACCATTCACTTCCCTGGAACACTGGGCCCCAGGGAAGTTAAGATCGTGAATGCCAGCCCCATCTGAAACCTATCTGGGACTTATCCTGCAGCAGGGTAAGTACAAACATATGCTGCCATGCATGGCTGTGCAGTCACAGCCATACCACCCTCCCCTATGCAGCCTTCATACAGAAGTAGATATGATGGGTCTATCTGAGGCCGTACTGGGAGTGCCATATCAAAGATGAGGACCACAGCGCACACTCAGAGTCATTCCAAGATGGAGGTGGCTCCCTGATGTGGGGATGCTCTGCGATGAAGCATCTCCAGGCTGTCTCCATCATCAAAATATGAAAAGACCATAAGACCTGCAAAGTGATGACCGCAGAGTTCAGGAAATTGTAGTCAGAGTTATTTCCCCTGCTCTGTGGGAAAATCACTTCCCATAGTGCTTTCTACTCATCTATGGTAGGATGCCAGCCCAGAAGGTAAGAGTTCATGTAGAGCCCATGCCACCATTTTTGGGTCATTTATGTATTATACCCTGTCCTTCCTCAAATGGTCCCAGGATAGGTTACAATAAGAACAGAACATCACATATTAAAACATAATTTAAAATATAACCTTATCTCTCTCCCACTGCACCGTTCCTTCCCACTCACCCCCTTCCTAACAGAACAGGAAGATGTTTAAACAGCAAAAGCAGATCCAGCCTTTGAATCAGCCTAATTTTTACTTGTTATGAGAATTGTGTCTGCTCAGCAAGGGTGCTTCTGCACTTACGTCCGAAATCCAGATCTAATAGATTTAAGGTAGGTCTCTGTGCAGGCGCCAACAATGGCCAATCGGGACGCATGCTTTGGCCAGGGCCGCGCACCTGTGCAGAGAGCCTCTTGAAGCCAAGCACTTCCCTGGCCATTCAGGAGGCGCACAGGATGCAGGCGTGAAGGAAACTGGATCCTTGCAGCCAGAATCGGGCTGGCTGCATTAAGGTAAGGAGGGGTTCGTAGTCGGTCACCCCAGGGTGGGTTAAGGGGAGCTTAGGTGAAGCTCCCCCTGGCTCCAGAAGTGGCAATCCTGGGGTGAGGGCAAGCCCCAAAATAGGAGTCCCCCGGCTTGCCATGCTCAGCTCCAGAGGAGCCAATCATGGCGGGCTGGGGTAGGGCCAAGTTAGGGACCCTTTTTGCTGTGTGGACACATCTGAAACGGAAGTGTCATAACAGCGAAAACACCCATTAAGACCTGATGTGTCTTTAATGGGTGCCGCTGTGCGGACGCGGTTTTCCCAATGTGGTCTTAATGGGTGTTAAAGGGTCAATGTGGAAGCACCCCAAGAGTTCTCTGTCCCATCATAGTCTTCCAGAGTTATTTAAGAGAGCCCCCAAAGAAGTCACATGCTAGATACAACAATAAGTTGGTGACACTCATTCATTTCTAGTTCATTCAACTTTGTTTTTCCAGAGAGTATCCCTCAGTGCTTTTCTTTCTAAAAAAAAGATAGAATAGATAAAGCAGTTGATTATTGCACCAGTACATAAGTAAATTATTTAAAGTTGTTTCAATACATCAGGAAATTAATAGAAGTTTATATTGTATCCTATTATTATTAACTACCAAGCTATCATAGTTAGGGATGTGCAAGAATTTTCAAAATATTTGTTATTCAATTGAATTTGGCTAAATTCAGACATTCAAATTTGAATTGAATGTCCAGACATTCATTTTTTAATATTCAAACAAATGCTAATATTTTGAATCATTCATTCAAATAATGTGGACATTCGCATGTGTACGGATAACATACACATTACGTACGTATCCATGTGCATCTTATTCGTATCCCTATGTATCCGTACGGATAAGTATGGGGTGAAAACAGGATGTGTACAAGATAAAAATGTGATGCATACGGAAGCGTAAGGATACATAGTAATACTGTCGACATTGCATCATCAAATCTGTGACCAATATTCATACAAATAGATACGAATGTATTTGAATCGGTTCAAATTTTAATAATTTGTTTTTTCTCTATTCGTTCAAATTCGGACATTCAAACATTCAATTCATATTGAATTGAACGTCAAAAATTGAATTTGTGCACACCCCTAATCACAGTCCTTACATATCTGGACTACCTTCATTTCAGTTGTGTTTGCTACCCAAATCATTGCCTAGTATGAAGGGACTCCCTACCCAAATACTACTACGATATACTGCAATATTACTGTCAATAGAGTACTTAATAGCTTGAAGGATTTCTCTCTTGCTCCTACAAAAGTCTTCTGCAACTGACAGCTAAGTCATTTTCCACATTGGCTTAACTATTTGAACATGCCCCGTGGAGGCTTCCTTTGAAGTATGGAGTTACAATGGCATTAAATGCAGCTGGAAGGCTTTGGGTGGATGTTAGATCCAGAGATCGTATTACACCTCCTCTTAAATAGCTGCATCATTTCCAATTTGTTTCTGAGTTCATTTCAAAGAGCCCCATTTGACCTTTAGGATCTCGAAACCAGGATGACAGCTTTCCAGGTGTTGTTGGACATCAGGGATTATGGGAATTGTAGTCCAGAGGCATCTGGAAAAGCACAGGCATACTGTTGGTGATTTAGATCTATCGGCAAATTAGCTAAATTATCTTCGGGGAACTTTTCCAGAGGTGAGGAGATTCCGTAAGGACTCTCCTACTCCCTGTTTGATCAAGTAAGGAGAAATATGGCAAGATCCAAGGATGAGTAGGACAAGAATGGGAATGGAAGACAGGGGAGGGGGACTTACTAGGATTATAAGGGCCTCAAAGCCTCATTTGCTATCATGTTCCTCCCTTCAGAGCTGAGTCCTCCCTGTCGCTGCCAGTTTTCAGTTCTTTTTAGGGTGACATCCTGCCACAACCCCAAATATCCCTTTTAAAGAACATATTTTTAATCTATCTTATTAATAATACATAATAAAAATAACATGTTTTAATTCCAAATGAAGCAGAACAAAAGCCTTGCACTGTTTGGATGCTGGATCCCAACTTCACAGCAGGTAAACTGCAATTTTTTTTTAAAAAAAAAGACTGCTGATTTAATCTGCTAATCTGGAAGGGGCCCTTATGTTCCTATAATGTTCCTCAGTTTCAACAATAGGTGCTAGGTAATTTTTTCCATGGTGCAGGCAGTTCCCATGATTTTCATCATATAAATCCATATTTATAGGCTGGGGTGCTACGTAGCCTTCCTTTCACAGTTCCCAGCCACTTATTTTTGGCATTGTTATTTCTGCTATAACCTCATGAGGTGTTTACAAGTGTAAATCCTACTGCTACAGTTTTATGTCAATCATAAAGGCGTTCTTATTTTGTGCCAAGGCTCAGCTCCCGACTTTTCACTGTCATGCTTCAGACTTTAAGCCTATGAAGCAACAATAATAACATTAAAAAGACAAAGGCACCTCAGAGCATGCAAGGTAAACAATTTTACTTCCACAAAAGGCCTTGTAAGCAGTCTACAGCCTTAGCTAGAACTAAGGAAGAGTGTCCACATCAAAAGAACCTGCTGCTTGCCAGATCCAAGTTATGACATCTCTAACAGAAATATTTGAAACGCCCTTTAAAAGACAAAATGACCCATATTGGCCCCTTCAACATCTCTGCATATAAACCATGTATTGCTTACATGCAACTATTGATGGCATCCAAAGTAAATGAAATATGCCCAACTGCACTGCTTAACATATGTTCAGATAAAACTGAGGGCTATATGAACTATCAAATGGTTCTTTGTTATTTTAACAAGCACAATCTGGTGAAAAATGTGACTATATCTTTCATGTGAATGTGTTGAATACTGTGTGTGTTTGTTCCCTGGTCTAGTGGTTAGGGAACCAGACTCTTATCTGGGAATATCACGTTTGACTCCATATGCCTCCACAAAGCCGGCTGGTGATAGCTCTCTTCTGAGCTCTCACAGCCCACATACTTCACAAGGTCTCTGTTGTGGGGAGAAGAACAGGAAGCTTTGTCAGCCATTTTGAGTCCCCTTAAATGGGTGAGAAAAGCGTGGAATAAAGCCAACTCTTTTCTATTTTCTTCAATAAAATACTTTCAACAAGTGCAGACAGGGAGGAAGGAAGGAAGGAAGGAAGGAAGGAAGGAAGGAAGGAAGGAAGGAAGGCTGCCATATAAAAAATACTAAATATATTGTGATAGCATGGTATGAGTAGCAACTGGTACCTACATTCACACCCAGAAGTACTATGACCCCATTCTGACACAGGATTTGGGCAGGCTTGATGTCGGCTTGAGTTCTAACCATCCCGACAGTTTCCATGGGATCTTCTGTTTCTGTGGACTAAAGGTCCCAAAATGTGAAGAATCCCTAATCGGATTAAAAGACGTCTCACTGCTAGATCTAGAAATAATCCTCGTTATTTAGCAAAGGGAATGCAAGCAGGGGTTTGGGGGAGGGAACCAAGCTTTAGGGGCATTCTCCTCAATTTTCCCTGACCCAGTGAGAAGCCATGGTTTCCCTTGCCCTCATCCCCCAGTGCCCAGGCTGTGTGCCATTACATACCAAGAGGATTATGCTGGCTGAACGGGAGGTGGGGTGGAGGAGGTGGAGAATGATGAGCCTGCAGCAGAGATACATGTACCCAGAAGTGAGATGTAAAACAAGAGATACATGTATTGGGTGAAGTGGAAGTGTCTGATTTTACAGATCAGTGAGCGATAGTGAAAGCTGTTGGCTCCTGTGTAAACTCCTGCCTGATCTCTCCCTTCCAGCATCATCTCTTCAATCACCCCCTTTTGCCTCACCCCCTGCCATTTGATGCAATCCTAATCTGCCGCTCTCATGCAAAACAAAGGAAAGTGGTCTTCTACTGCCTTTTTAACATGAGAAGAGGCTGTGCTACAGTGAGGGGCAGTGTACAAAAGCTCCATGATCTCCAGAAGTAGGTTTATATAGGGGATGGGGTTTTAATTGCCGGCCCCGATGCAGTCAGGGTATGATGGTGTCCAATTGCTGACTGCATGGGGAGGAGATTCTGGTGGGAGGAGGAGGGCAGAGAAGGGTTTCTCCTCTGTGAGTCCACATTACAAGCTGATAGTGGGAAGACCAAAAAACAGACCTCAGTGCTGATTTTAAAAAACGGATTAAAACCCAGATTAAATTGCCCAGTGAGAACCTGGCCTATGTGTAGATTCATCAAGATTCTTTGAAGCCTAAAACAAATGACAAATCCCTATAGAGCATTTCTGAGTATATCTGGGTGTAACCTTGGGTGTCTGCTGCTACAGAAAGTAATCCATTTTAGAATTTCTTTTTAAAAGTTAATGTAAAGGGACCACCAAGGCAAGCTCAACTGCCAGCAACCACACAGAGAAATCAATGCAGTGATTGGCCACAGCCCTTTTCTAGAGTATTTTTAGACTTGACTTCCCTAATCTTGATCACATGCTGGACTCTGCTCAGTTTTTGAGATCAAGCAGGATTGAATAAGGGTATTTTAATTGCTGAGCTGCTACTTAAAACCTGGAAGTAAAACTTCATAGAATAACGTTTTTGATGGTCGCATTGTCCAGACCTCATGGCTATCAGAGGCCCTTTCTGCATTTACCTCAGTTAATCTGGATTGGCTAGGTCCGTATTAGATAGATCCAGATCAAACAGCTCCTTGATCTGGATTAACAAGTAAGTGCAGAAAAGGCTAGAAACTCCTTTCTTAATTACTTATGTAGCTTTATTTCTGTAAAGTGAACTCCCACGTTTACATCTATCACCTCATTACACTTCTCTATTTATGCTATTATCCTGAACTTGTGTCTTTATATTCCGCTGCACCTAACCCCCTGCTTCATCTGGAAGATTCTACACTCCAGGATACATCGCCCAGAGGTAGCTTAGTGGATGCCTTTGGTGTTTATTTTTCAAAACTTCAGATGATCCCGTAGAGACAAGTTTTTCCTCTCTTGGTGTTTAAAAATTATTATTCTTTCAAGCAATCAAAAGGCAGTCTATTTAAAACAAATAATTCAAGTGTCAGTTCTTTGTCCTGCCCCCAGTCCACAAGCTTTCCCAATTCTTCCCAGACAAGGCTTGTATTTTTGTTTTCCTCAAGAAATTATCTCCCTCAATCTATTCTGTCCAAGTGGAGGATGGAAAGTTCACAAATGAACCAGATGGGAAAGAAAAAGCACCAGCAACCAGATCTGGAATTAATCTGAAGAAGGTTTAAAGTGAAGGTGTGACCTTTGGATTTAGAGTGATTTTAAAACATACAAACATAGTGATTTTACTGTAAAAATTCACCCCTTAAAGCAGTCACTACACTGTAGCAATCTACCCACTTCACACCTGATAACAACGTTGCAATTCTCTGCAATTTTGAAAGTTCTGACCTTTAAAAAAGGGAAAGGAAAGCAGCTGCAGGTTCTGGGAGATGTGTGAATGTTTAAGGCGAAGGGGGCTTGAGTTGCCACTGCTGCTGTGTGCCCTGGGCAATGGGGAGAGGAGGGGAAAGAATCGCTGGCTGTCTGCTGCTGTTTTTCCTCCATCCAGGCAAGCGGCAGCCACCCAGCCACCCAGCTAGGCTCCGTGAAGGGGTCCCTTATGGGTGGCGCATTCACGCCAGGAGGAAGAGGGCAGAGCAGCTCCGAAAAGCGGCTTTTAAAAAGTAGCCACTTGAGTCCCCCCTTGAGTCACATACGCCACCTGCGATCCTCAGAATCCGGATCGAGTTGAAATGGGATCAGGCAAATTCGTGTTTGAATCCAGTTCTATTATTTCGGTTTAGGGAAACCGAATTAAGCTTATAATGAGAACTCCCCCATGGAAATTTTAGTGGTTAATAATCAATCTTTTTGTTTGTTTGTTTCTCTTGTTGCTAGGTACCACGAAGTCATGGCCGATGGACACCTCTGTGTAGTTGCCTCAAAAATAACTTCCATTATGAACATCAGCTACAGAAATAATTTTCTCAGAATTCCTTCTCCATACTCACCTGCATAAACCATGATGCATTTTCCTGAATATCTTTGGACTAGGGATGTGCACAAATATTTATAACATTCATTATCTGTATGAATACGGAAGAATTCGGATATTCATACACGAATCAAATGTTAGGACATCTGTAACATTCGTACAAATACAAATGTTTTGGACATTTGTATGAATAGTTCAGACGTTTGTTAAACCAGGGAGGTGGGAAAGTGGCTGCGCCACATACCTGTAATGGATCCTGATTACATTCAACATGGATTAAGAGGCAATTAAAAGTGGATTCAGGTCAGATTTGACACTTTCAGAGTGTGGATATGTTACAGGATATGTATCAGATACATATTCATTCATATCGGATACGTATTCATTTGTATAGGATATTCGTATGAATTCATAAGAATATATTGATATCGTTTATTCAAATGACTCTAAAATTTTATTCATTACTAATCAAATGTCACAAAAAATTATGCACATCCCTACTTTGGACTAAAAACAGGAAAAGAAAAGAAAAGAATTAGGGTTAATCCAGATCCATTGATTTGGATCAAATGAAGGGTAAGTGCAGAAAAGGCCATTGTGTAGACAATGTGTGCTAATTCTGGATGAATGTAAATCGATAAACTGTGAAATAAGTGATGCCTGAAGGTGACCGAAGTCAATATAAAAATCCAAAATGTTTTTCACAATCAAATTTAAAATCACATATAAAACCTATAGTCCTTGTAACTTGGTCCTCTCCATTCTTAATTTTCCAGACCAGATGTTGTTTCAAGTAGTTGTAACCAGCTTGTCTCTGCTCTTGCCAGACATGTTTCGACTATTATGTCTTCTGCAGTGGCTTGAGTATATTGTAGACAAAATTTCAAAATCTCATAATATATAAATATAATATATTACACATATAATCTACTATCCATAGCCAACTCACCAAAATCTCTTTGGTCCAGCATTTATGATCCAGGCAAGTTATTACATAATGTCTTCATAAGAGTGTATAAAAGCTAAGTCTGATGCAATGAATTATAAAAGGACTAGTAAATAGAGGGCACCTGTCCTGACCCACCCATACTGGCTGGCAGGTGGACAGAGAACATGCTATATAATTTAAAGAAATCCCAATAAATTCTGAAAGTAACTATGTGCCAAGGAATTATATATTAGGAAAATCCTAAAATACTGCTGACCAGTCCACTTGGACATTATGGCCCAGTGGGGTAATAGTTTTCAAAGTATGGATCCATAATAATTCCCTTCTTTGTAATTGTTTATGTATCCTTGAACTGGAGGTATCCACATGGTCAATACAACAGAACTTTAAATCTTGAACTGTATGTCTGAGGCTCTGAAAATGAACAATTATTATTTATTTATTTACATTGCTATCCTGCCCCACACCCAAAGGTCTCTGGGCAGGTAAAAACAGATTAACCAACAGATTAAAAACAAGATACAGATTAAAAACACTTTTTAAAGATTCAACAAATTTAAAACAGTACACTCCATATTGCTGTCTAAAGGAGGTGTCTCTCTGTTTCTACTGATAGTCAGTGATCCTTGTTCTAATGACCCTTGCTGTCATGCCTATGTAAAGCTTACTACAGGGACAGATTATTACATAAATAACTGCCTTAGTCGAGCAAGTAGTCAAATGTTTCAATTGGTATAAAGTTACTATCTGAATTTCTAAAGGTTTTTACTAGGGATTTGCAAAAATGTGTTTTGTTTTTGTATTCAGTTCATATCGAATCAAATGCAAGAAAATTCATATTTGTTTGAACAGATCCCCTTCAAATGTGGTTGGATCTGTATTCAATACAAATGTTCAATCCTATACAAATCCCATATGAATCCCATACAAATGCATATGAATAACATAGGAATCCCATAGGAATCCCATAGGAAGCTTCATAAGAATGTAACAAATTATCTGATTTGAATTTGAATGTCAATCTTCAAATATGCCAACATTCAATTCACATTCGAATGACCGAATTCAGTCGAATTTGTATGAAATTTGAAAGTTACGAATATTTGTGTATAACCCTAGTTTTTACTTTTAAAGAACTGGCACAGGCCTTGCATCTCGCACATGGGAAATGTCTTGTAGGAATACTCTTTGTTGTGGAACAAGGTTTGTCTGGAAATTTTGCCCTGACCAAACGGTCTTTTAAATCTGATCGAGTGTGGATATTCAAATTCAAATAGAATGTCTTCACATTCGAATTTAGGAATTCACACAAATTTCAAATGTTCCGAAATATTTGTTCAAATGATTAGAATGATTCAAATGTACAGATATGTATGTATGTAGGAATCTCATATGTATCTGTCCGCACTTGCGCTTATAATATGGGTTGAAAATGAGATACATATGGGATAAAATGGGATGTATATGAAATGCATACGGATACGTATAACACATAAAAATGTTGTCAACATTTATATCTCCAGATTAGATTAATGTAGAATCTAACATTTGAACGAATAGATGCGAATGTATTCGATTCTAATTTGATTTTGTTGCATTTGGATTTTGAACTCAAATTCAAATGGAAAAAAAAATATTTGTGCACATCCCTACTGTGAGATAGCTGGGGCTGTGAGAGCCCAATGCCACCTGGCCAGAATTTGATTGATTGATTGATTGATTATTGTCTTACTATCAAAGTATCAATGAAAACAAATTAGAAAATGAGAACAGATTAAAGTAACATTGAAACTACAGACATCACAGGAGGGGTTTTCAGCCACCTATATGACTCAGAGCTATTAATCCTTCACCATACTTGGTGTGGTCCAGCAACAGCACCTGCATGTGGCAAAACCATGGAGCTAGAAATCTGCAAGGTTTAGCTCATGTTCAAAAATTCAGTTGAATAGTTTGTGTTTGAAGCTGTTCACAAGAAACTGAACATGCAGTTGTTCAAATATTCAGAAATTCGGTCAAACCAAACCAGATGTGAATGATTTGATCATGAACATGTTTGCTGTGTTTTTGTCACTGAAAAGAATTTTTTTCAATGGAAAAAAAATCTGTATTTTTTGTTTTCAGACAAATTCAAAACTGAATGCAAACAACCACTTGTTCAATCACTGTCAAGCTGAAAAACCAAACACATGATTGTTGTTTGTGCCCATCTCTATCCTGAGCTAAACTTCCGAACCATTTCCCCCTCTTCTTGTATGAGTACCCTAAGTAGAGTGGATAAAGAGAGACCCCCAAATAAAGAGAATTCTCCATTCCATTCCCAATACACTTTTCCTCTGGTATCATGTTATTTTAGCCTAAGGTCAGGGACTCGTCTAGTAATATGTTTTATAAACCTCTCTGAGAGCTTTTTATGGAAAGGTCAGGCTAAAACCATCACTGATCAATCAATCAAACAATCAATCAGAATTTTAAGGGGTGAGGTAATGAGGCCATATGGAAATTAGAGTTTCCTATGGTTACTGTGGCCCAAAACATGTTTTGAACTCTTTCAGATTTTAAGGCCTAACTAAACTGCTTTCTGTGGAAAACACTATCTTTGTTGCTTTCTCAGAACAAATGCTTTGCAAATTACAATGTGGAGCTTAGAGATCAATAAACTCAAGGTCCTTTTATACCTTACCCACTGTCCAAAGTTTGATTCAATCAGTTCCAGAGTGCTCACTGTTTGCTAAAACAGCACTTCTGTTTTTTTATCCCCAGCAAAAGCTTCCCTATCATCCTGATTTTGCTAGACACCCTCTAACCCCAACACCATTTCTTGGTCCTTTAAAAATTACTGATTCTGATTCTGTGCTTGTGTTCATGCAAATAATGATGGAATTATTTGGACCAGAGTCCTGCCTTCCCAATAAATATAGCTCAAAGTGGGTAACAATATAACCACATAAAAATTTACAGCAATTAAAGAACAACCAGCTGAACTGATTGGAACAGACTCACGGGGCGGGTTTTGGCTAAAGGTCAAAAGTAAAATGTTTTTCACATCGTGCAACAAAGAACTCTACTTGTATTGAACTAACAGTATCAAGCTATTATTTGAAAATGATCAAACTCTCTACTTGGGCAGGATATTCCTTAATGGGAAGCAGGAAATTCCTGAGCATAATTACTCAGCCTGTTTGACTGAAGACACTGAAGCAGTCCATTGGGCATACCAAGAGATGATTAAGAGCAGACGTGGTCTAGAGAGATCAGTCACTGAAAAACAAACCTTTCTGTTTGCAGGGTCATTGGATTTCTCGGCATCCATCCACGTCTCTGTCTGCTTGAACTAGAACAGCCTTTTCTGTCACAACCGTGAGGCCATGAAGTCTTCAGATGTGTAATGTGCACGACCTACATCTCTCATGCTGCCAGGAAGCTCTTAATCACTGTCTGTTTTCTTCTAGTGCAGGCAAAATTAAGTAATACCATCCCATATCCCTTCTATTAGAAACTACCTTTAATGTCCACTATTGTAAACCCAGCTTAACTTCTGACCATCCATCCTGCAGTCTCTTCAAAACCTTTGAAATCACAAAGACTGAGGGTGCCTCCTGACATAAATAAAAAAGAATGTGAAGCTTAACTTTTATCTGAATTAAAGAAGGACTCAGGGGGCCTTTCCGCACTGGCTCTAAAAACAGATTTAGAGCCAGATTGGGGAAAGATTAAAACGCGCCTTCTGCATTCAGGACCCAATTAGGGTCCCTTTTTGGCGGCGCTTCCGCTTTTCGGCACACAAAACTGGTTTCTTAAACCGGTGCTGCAGAAATCCGGTCCTATTGTAAGACTTACAAAAATTAGGTCTTAATCCGGCCCTGCCCCTCAAACTGTTTTGGAAGCAGGATGCTTCCGCAGTGGCCAGGGAAGAGCTGGATTCCCAGCGAATGCCCAGCTGGCACATGGTCTCCCTCTCTGACAGCTCCACTTGGTCAAAAGCAAGCTACTCCCGCACCAAATTGCTTGCATAGGGACCAAATGACATTCATCCAAGAGTTCTTGAAGAACTCAAGTGTAAAATTGCTGAGCTTCTAGATAAAATATATAATCTTTTCCTAAGAACAGCCTCTGTGCCTGAAGACTGGAGGGTAGCAGATATAACACCAATATTTAAAAAAGGATTCAGGGGTAATCCAGGAAATTACAGACTAATCATCTTAACATGAGTTCCAAGAAAGGTGATAGAAACTATAATTAAGGATAAAATTATTGTGCACATAGAGGAGCAAGCATTGCTGAAGGAAAATCAACATGTCGTCTACAAAGATAAGCCATGCCTTACAAACTTGTTTGAATTATTTAAGCGTATTAATATACACATGAATATAGATGGTCCAGTTGACAATGTCTACCTTTTGACAAAGTCCCTCATCAAAGGCTCCTGAATAAACTCATCAGTCATGGAATAAGAGGACAACTGCTATCTGGATTGGTAGCTAATTAAAGGATGGGAACACAGAGTAGTAATAAATGGCCAATTCTCAGAGTGGAAAGGGGTGAGGAGTCCCACAAGATTCAGTATTGTGGCTGCACTTTTTAATTTATTCATAAATGATCTAGAAGTAGGGGTAAGTAGTGTGATAGCAAAGTTGGCAACACTAACTTGTTCAGGGTAATACAAACTAAAAGTAATTCTAAAGAGCTCCCAAGGGGTCTTCTGACGTTGCGTGAGTGGCAAATGGACTTCAATCTTAGCAACTTTAAAGTGATGCTCATTGGAGCAAAGAAACCCTATAAACTGATGGGAGCTGAGCTTTCTGCGACAAACCGGGAACCGGCTCTTGATGTTTTTGTGGAGAGCTCAATGAAGGTGTCAACCTACTGCACAGCAGCAGTAAAAAAGCAAATACAGTGGTAGGGGTGATTAGGAAGGAAATAGAAAACAAGTCAGCAAGTGTCGTTGCACCTCTTTATAAAGGTATTCTGAGTAGAGGTGTACACAAATGCAATTTGCATGTATACGTTCAAATAATTCAGACATTCATATCTCTACGGCTACATACACATCCGTATGCATCCCATTTTCATCCCGTTTTCATCCCGTTTTCATCCCATATGGATGCTTACGGATGTGTACGAGATGCTTACAGGTACGTACAAGATGCATATATACAGGTATAGATACAAATGTCCAAATTATTTGTACAAATAACTCAACATTCGTATTTGTTCAAATTTGGAAATCCAAATGTCCAGACATCTGATTCATATACAAATGCCCAAGTTTGTACGAATTCATACGAAAAACGAATATTTATGCACATCCCTAATTATGAGGCTGCATTTGGAATATTGTATACAATTCTAGTCAGATCTCAGACAGGATATTGCTTTTCTTCTCTGTGCAATTAATTTTAATAATAATAATAAACTTGTGGGAAAGCACTAGAAGAGAGAAGGGGAGGCACCTCACGAACTCCGTGCATGCTCATTGGCTGAAAGGAAAGACTGGACCCACCTACCACAGCATGGTTCAGCCTCCTTTAGCCCATCTCCCCACTCACAACTGAGAAAGCAAGGACAGCCTGGAAAGCCAGGTGTCCCGTAAAAATAAGACTCCAGTTAAAATGGTCTAACGGGAGTAGACCAGTTTGGAAAACAAATTAAATAAAAATAGTGTCAGTAACACGACCTGAAGACGACCTGAGATCATCCTAAACTACTAGTGTGACCAGGGCCCTGGAGTGCTTCCAGGTACAAAACTACACCAATTGAAACTGATCTCCCAAGTATCCCTAGCCTGTGTCCACCTCTAGCCAGTACCATGTGGATGCTGGAGCAGAGTACATAGCCCACAGGACCCAGGCCATTTCCAGGGGTGCCAACAAATTTTCCTCCAGTCTGAATTTTTGTATCAGAGGAGCTTTCCTCTCCTTGCTCCACAATTCTTTGCCCCCTCCCTAGCATTATCACCAAAGAACACTGCAGCATGCACCAAGGCATGTGGTATGGAAGCTACCTTATAGATTTCTATACCCCATCTCACTGCGACAGGTTTCTCCCTGGACCTGTTGGTAGTCTGGGATCTCCCAGCTCCAAAGAAGTGAAGGGAGCACACACAGTCCATCAAGGTAACTATTAATGTACAGGGACAACCAGTTCAGGCCCAGTTTATGAATGTTGCTCAGCTTCCTGGAGGAAAGTATCGAGTTTGATTCCTCTAGGGCTCTCTCCTCAGTCCTGTGTTGTTCACCATCTTCATAAATAACCCGGGAGATGGCGTTGAAGGGAGGTGTATTAAATTTGCAGACAACAAGAATCTAGGGATTGGCTAACCCCCTAACAGGTGAAAACAAGATTCAGAACAAGTTTAACAAGCTTTAAATCTGGGCCAAAGTCAACGGGATGGAATTCAATGGGAAAAAGCGACCGGTGAAAGCCACAGAAACCCAGATGTCTGCATGACCTTGTACCACAAGCAGGTGGCTTTCATGTTGTGGAACTAGTGCCTTCATGAAGTGTGGTGCTGGACTATGTTTTGATCATACAGAGCTTGGGGAAACAAAGACAAAGAGACAGGGGCTGCCTCCAGATAGTGGTCAAAAATGCCACTATTAAGTGAGACTCCAGAATAAACCTATTCCAAGTAATTGCTCATTTCCCAGATGGCTGGGCAACAGAAGGGGTCAAGTGCACAATCTGTCTGGACACCATGCTTCCACCATTGACACCCCACATAAAACCAGGTATTTTGAAGGTTGTAATATCCTGCAGTGCACAATCACCACACCCACACATGTGTAGCTGCCATTTTACATGGTAGCCATATTCAAGATGGCAGCTTCTAGCAGCAGCATCCAGACAGGTAAGTAAATTTTGCTATAGTGGGGGAAAGTGGGTGGGGAGTCCTCTTGCACACTTTAGTGATAGTGCAGGACATTGCACCAATAATTCAGGGTTAAGCTGGGATTGCCATGAATACATCTGGCAATACAGCCCCAATAAAGGTCTGGGATACTAGCAGGTTTTATACCCTCTCTGAAAGCAACCAGGGTCTGTAAGGGAAAAGAAAGCAGCAATTAATGGAGCAGGCAGGAAATCAGACAAGGACAGGACACTGAAAAGTTTGAACTAACTAGGGAAGTAGAAAGAAATAGGAAATCAATTACCTATGAATTCAATTGATGACAGCCAATAGCTGACAGCGTGCTCCCACATATGCATTCCTGGATTATTCTGGTCCAGAGAATGACCAAAATTCTGTCAGATGGATGGACGGACGGATGGACAGACGATGATAGATAGATAGATAGATAGATAGATAGATAGATAGATAGATAGATAGATAGATAGATAGATAGATAGATAGATAGATAGATAGATAGATAGATAGATAGATAGATAGATAGATAGATAGATAGATAGATAACAGATAAATTAACTAAAATAGTTAGCAGTGACTGCAAAGGTCCACATGATTCAGTGAACCACTAGCTGGATGTAAGCCAATAGTGTAGTATGGTGGCTTAAGAACCCAAGGCATATTAAGCTGCAGTAATAGACTGTTGGAAATGATTGCTATTACTTAATTGGCTTTGGCACTTGGATTGATGAGGCCAGTTCTAGACACTATATTTTAAACATGTCTTTGAGATGCTAAAGTACTTGGAAATGAAGGGTGCCAGGATGCTATGTGATTTGGGAATTCAAGTCCTGCAAGAAATAGTTATTGGAGCAGGGCATGCTAAGATGGCAGAAGAGAAGGCCAAGGAAACATTTGATGGCAGCTTATAATATCTAAAGGCCTTTCATATCCAAGGCTGGGTCAGATTTCCCTTCTGTTATCATGGATGGCAAAGTGAGGACCAGTCAAATGGAGTTAGAAGTTAAGAGGTGCAGGTGAAACATTAGAAGGAGAATCCTAATGGTGACAGTTGTCAAGCCGTGTGGAACCTTCTGCCTCAGACAGCAGAAGGTTACTCCACACTGGAGGCAACGTCATAAAGATAACTGAGCAGTTTCCTGCACTGAGCAAAGGTTTGACAAAGGGACATTGAGGTTTCCTTCCAACTTGTATATCCTACGATTTTATCATCTAAGACCATGTCTAGCCACATGTTCTTCCCTCCCCAACATCCCCCTCAGAATGATCTTTATGCAATTTTTATTGCAGCCATTTGGAACTTATACTATCATTTAGAAAGACAGAACCTTGCTTACTGCAATGAGTTGGAACAGATCACCTGCATTTCTGTATCCCATTTTCACCACTGAACATATATGCTTGGACAGCTACTTGTCTGGGAAAACCCAATGTCCATATGACATCAAACTTAACGAATCTCCTCCTTGCACCTATAAGATTCTTTTTTAAAAATGGGTTACCTAACTCAGTCTGACACAAATCACTGATCTCTGCTCTCATTTCTGACTGATGACTCCAAGAGATGTGGGTGTCCTAACCTCTAGGCAAACAAGGACTGGATTTAGCTTTAGTGGTCCATGGGCCATCCTGGGCTATAATATGTCCCTCCTTATTTGCCTTTTCACTAAAAAGTTCCTATTATTATAACCTTCTAACTCAGAAGCAATTTTATCCAGGCCTTTGCTCATTTTTCTGAAGTTTGTATTATTCTTTCTGTGATGCAGTAACCTGAACCCTCCACAACATAAGAGCTGTTGCAACACAAATTTATATGGTGGCATTATAATACCAGCAATTTTGCTTTCAGACTTTTTCATAGCCACTGTATATTGTACTGAGTGAAATTCCAGCTGGGCTATTTACTAGGACACCATGATTTTGTTTTTGGGGAGTTCTTACCAGCTCAAATTCCATCAGCGCACTGATGATAATTCTAAACTTATTTTGCTTCTGTGACCTCCACAGCTTTACCAGAAGTGAAAACCCCAATATACAGTATCCACACTACTTCCTTGTGCAAAGACGGGGGGGATGGGGGACGGTGTGGCAACAGTGCGGCTATGTAGTCACACACCGCATCACAACTCCCATAGCAATGGCCGGGATGCAGCAGAAGTTCTTGCAGCCATTGCTATGATGATGTGGACAGTCGAGGACAGATCATCTGCATTGCAACAGCTCCCAGGTAAGTTGGGGATAATGCTAGCACACGCAGTGCAAACATCAGCCACTGTCTCTGAACTTAACTGAAGTTAAGGGTGCATTTCCACCGGCCCTTTGGTCTGGCCTGAATCTGGCTTGAGGGTCCAAAGCGTCCTGACACTTTGAAGGGATTCCCCATTTCTGCAGACTATATGTCGAATAATCCCGGGAATCCCTGTTTGGATTTTAACAGGACTCACTGTAGATTCCTGTTAAAATTCAAATATTTATTAATGGGAATGCCGCTTGTGCCCATCTCCTCCAGCACCACCACCTGCCATTTACCTTCTCCCCACCCCTTTCCTCCATCTTTGCTCGTCTCCCCCAGTGCTTGCCTCCCCCCCATGCCCTTTTCCTCCATCTGTTGGAGAACAGAGGGGAAGGCAAGCGGCGGGATGATGACAAAAGACAGAGGAACAGGGCAGGGGGGAGGATGGCACTCCAATGCAGTCGGGACAGCTGCAGGGAGCCCTCGACACTGGTAAAAAAAAATCCGTGTTAAAACCTGCTTTTTTTTACCAGTTGAAACATAGCCTAAGTGAGAAAAAAAAACCCTATATATGTGATCTACTCAAGTTTGTTAATAGAGTAAATTACCTTCACACTCATTTTCACGGTCATCTCTATTCAAACAAGTTTTGCTGGTTTTTAATTTGAAGCACTGCAAAGTCACTTCCCTAACAGCAACAATGGCAGGGCAAAAGAAAGGAACCTGCGCATCAGAGAATGAAAGCCCTGTCACTTTCATCTCTCACAGTGGTGGAGCTTCGTTAGGTGAGCGGAGTCTTTTATCTGAGTCCAGTCCAAATATAATCGGTTTTCAAACTAAGGGTGCCTCCAGACATGCAACTTATCCTACGAATGCCACACTTATCCATGGCATTCCCAACATGATCCTGGGTTAGTTGTGTGAAAATCTGTAATATTGTTGTTACAGGAAATCCAGTCATGACACCAGATTTCTTGTAATATTGATTCCAGTCAGGGTCTATTACCTTGTCTGCCAGTTCTTTGCATTACTGTAGCTGCTCAAAAATACCCAAGTTAGCAAGTGCAAGAAAAGAAGAATGGGAATTCAGTGGATGCTTGCTAGCATCTGGGGCTACATTTCCACTCATCAAAAAGAATCCAGGTTTTAACCCAGATTTTTTTTACCAGGATCCAAGGGCACCCTGCAGCCATCTCAACTGCATTGGGGTACCATCTCCAGCCATTTTCCCCCTGCTCCATTCCTCTGTCCTTCGTTGTAATACCACTGCTTGCCTTTCCCGCTGTTCTCCAACAGATGGAGGAAAGGGGTGGGGAGGAAAGGCAAGCACCGGGGGAGACAAGGAAAGATGGAGGAACGGGGCAGGGAGAAGGTAAATGGTGGGTGTCAGTGGAGGAGATTTGCATGGGTGGCATTCCCATTAATAAATATTTGGATTTTAACAGGATTCCACAGTGAGTCTTGTTAAAATCTGAGCAGGGACTCCCCAGATTATCGGACATATAGTCCACAGAAATGGGGAATCCTGGTAAAGTATTGGGGCATTGGCCCCTTGAGCCAGATCCAGGCTAGACCAAAGGGCCAGTGGAAATGCACCCTGGGTATTTTTGAACAACCAAAATAATGTGAAGAGCCAGCAGAAGAGGTAAGAGCCTGGGACTGTCCTGTTATCTGGCAGTGACAGTGAGTTTTTATCCAACAGACCATATAGGAATTGTGATTTCAGGGATATAAGTACCACTGAGCAAATCCAGCTTTTGGCCAGGGGGTCTTGTAAGAGCATTTGTCTAACTACTAAGCTTGATGGGTTTTTATGATTTTTCAGTCTGCATAGTATGAGGAGCCCATCTTTCTTGCTTCCTTTTCCAGGGTCCCACCTCTCCCTAGATCTACCTCTAGTCCTTTTGTGATGCTGCAAAGAATCCTCTGTTTTAAAATCCTCAGCCACTATGTTGCACATGCAAATAGTTTGGAATTCTGAAGTACAGCAGTCCCTTAAATTTGTAAAGGTCCAAGTCACAGATACTGAAAATCGCAGCACTACAAGAGAGTTGCGGAAAAGATTGCTTTTAACTCCACACCCAAACACTACTGAGCCTGAAACATTTCTGTTTTGGTTATAGCAAACTCAAAAACATATACATTTGGGACCTTTTTTCCTAGCATGAAATGTAAAGGGGGCTCACAGATCCTCACTTACAAATACACGAAACTCACGGAATATGAAAGTACAAAAAGGGGTCTGCTATAGTACCTTCCACACAAAATAAACATATCCCCTAGCTTTCCTACAGACCTATTGTTTTGTCACTTACCCGTCTCCACAACTATCAATGAGAAAGAGTTCAGCCAGAGTAAGAATTAACAGGGTGTTGTGAATTCACTGTCATAAGTCTGTAGCCATCTGGAACTACTATGTATGGGCCCCAGCACTCTCAGCGCAAACACAGGACACCATTCCTGAACCTAACTGTTAAGTGCAAACAGTCCCTTAGTTTCAGTATTTACTGTAAAAGAGTTGAAGAGTAACATTGATGAAGACCAGAGTAAGCAACTGTGAGATTCCCACAGTATAAATTGCCTACAAAATTTGATAACTGAAGAAATAATGTGACTTGGGAAGCAACAATCCAAAACTAAGTAGCACACCCGGACCCTTTTTGTAATGTAAAAGCTGTAAATCTGGATTGGTAGATCTGGCTTCCCCAGATCTACCAATCGAAATCACAGAGAGGCAAGGGCCGTATGAACACTGTCTGCATAGATGGTGCTAATAAAGATCAACCTTCCTGCAGCTGTGAAGCTCAAATGGCAAGGCATGAGCTTTGCAGCTGCTTTCCACCCTCCAACATACTCCTACGAATGGCAGATCCTAGCCATGGGGCAAGGGGTGTGATTTTTAGCCATATGCTATTGTGCACTGTGCTGAAAATCACTTCCAGGAATTCCAGATCACAGAGACACACCTCTGTGATCCAGATTAAGGCCCCTGAGGCCAGATTGACTCCATGGACAAACCCATGCGGTTGTCTTAGCAACCATACTGCACCTGTTGTGGGCCTGTGCTTCCAGATGGTCTCCTATCCAAGGGTTAACCAAGCCCACCTTGGCTTAGCTTCTCAGCTACCAGCGAGTGTTACTGGCCTTGTGACAGAGTCCAGTACCCACTACAGCTAGTCAGCTGGTTCAAACCCACCCAAAGTCTGGTAGGCTGCTGTGGTGCCTGTGGTGTTTATTATTACAGTCACTTCAATACTTTTGGTCTCAGTCTGCCCTGTACAGAGGTCACATTGTGTTTTCTTTGCCAGAGACCCATTCAACTATAGATATACCCCTGGGTAGCCTAAACGCTGAGGCTGTGGCAGTTACCCCCCACAAAAGTCCCACTGAAATTAATAGGCTGTCAAAGTGAAATAAATTGGCTGTTAGTCAGCATCAATCATATTTCAAGGGACAGGGCATTCCATATTTGAGTTTCCACCATGGAATAAACACTCTCTCTGTAGGCTGCGTAAGACATTTTCCTGGAATGTGACGCTATCCAAACAGTTTCTGCTATGGCTTTCAATACATGCGCATAACGTGGGCTGAGAGGAGATGCTCACTCAGTTACAGGTCACTGTAGGATGAAATAAAAGGAAAAGAAATGCCAAGTTTCAATAAATTCGCCAGTTGAAATAGTAATATTCACAAAAGACTAAGGATGTGCAACAATATTCGAAACATTCAAAATTCGATCGAATTTGTTTGAATTCGGACATTCAAGTTCGAATCAGATGTCTATACATTCATTTTTTTAACATTCAAATGAATTTGAATGTCTCGAATCATTTGTCCAAATTATTTGGACATTCATATGTGTACGGATCCATACACATTACATAGTTATCCATCGCATCGTATTCGTATTTGTTCGCATTTGTATGCATATGTACAGAACAAAAACGGGATGCATACGGGATAAAAACAGGACGCATATGGATGCGTACAGATGCACACAGACACATCCAAATGTTGTCCACATTGGTATCATCAAATACCAATCAAATATTCGTACGAATAGATACGAATGTGTTTGAGTCGGTTTGAATTTGAATACATTTGTTTTTTCTCTATTCGTACGAATTTGGACATTCGAATATTCAATTTGAACTGAATTGAATGTCAAAAATTGCTTTTGTGAACACACCTACAAAAGACTATTGCTGTAATCACACACAGCAAAAAAACGGGGGGGGGGGGCTTTTTTGCGGCACTTCCGGGATGGGATTGTTCATACACCAGCCTGCCCCTCCCTGTTCTCCTGAACATTCTGTGCTAGAAAAGGTGGATTAGAGAAGGCTTGATGGGAACACAAAGGCCACACACTGTCTCTTTGAGGCGCTCCTTTTGTTATGTCTGAACACAGCCTTATGTTAGTTCCCTCTTCTTTGCTTTCCTCCCAAAAGGAAATATGATCTTACCACTGGAGATTAAGGGGGTGGGTGGGTGGGTGTGTAGGAAGGATAAAACAAAAATGCTAGAGTATACCATGTGCTAAGATCTAGAGGGATAAAGTTGCAGTAGCAAGCAATACAAAACAGTAAACTGGAATTCTGTTTCCTTTTGTGCTACTCTTCCTGTAGTTTTGGGTGTGGAACCAAGTTCAGTTTTTGCCCAGCACCTCACCTGCAGCCTGAAGGGGGGAGGGCCAGAGATTGCCATTTTCTAAGCCATACAAAGGAGTGTTGTGAGAATGAGCAGGGTAATAATTTAAAGGTGCTCTGATACTCCATCAGGAAAGACCTTACAAGGGATCTTAGTAAGATAAAGATCATAATAATATACATTATTTAAGACATACTTGTCCTTCCTTAGGCACTTTCACTGCAACTCACGAAGTTCTAACTTGTTCTGAACACTCCTTAATAACCCCATCATCTCTTCAAAGCCTAATCTCACACTGGTTAGAGAACATAATAACCTAGATAGGCACAGAACACTGTGAAAACCATATTTTGGGGGATTGTTTTTCAGCTGTCCATCAGCCGAGTGATGCCTTTTCGGCAGGTCTTCATTCAAGGTCATGGTTATTGTTGTTTATTCTTCCAGAAAGTGAGAAACAATCCTTTCCGCATGTTGGCTTTAGTTAGGGACCATATGTTTGTTACTGAAATCTAATCTGGTCTTTCCTGTTAATCTGGTTTAACCTTGGGAACCCATCAAAATAAGCCTTAAAAAGGAAGCTTTCCCACCCAGCGAGTTTGTTTTTCTCAAAACAGCTTCCTCATAGGCAAGGACTTTGTGCAATAGTACCCAGAACCATCCTTTTTCTGGCCCAAAGTTAGTAACAAAAACGTAAAAATAAAAAGTTGCATAATATTGACTAGAAAAACAGAATTCTTTGAGTTTGCCTTAAGGAGCTATTTGTTGTGATGGTAACACCTCAGGTGCCTTGTTACACCACCTTTAGTTCTTCTACCACTCTTTCCCCACTTCCTGTTTTGGGCACTAGTTGAATTATTGATGCCCCATGGCAGCCTCATAAGATGGCTGACACAAACGACCTGGTTCTTGATGTATACTACTGAAAATGGCAGTCTTGTTTCAAGGTCACCTTCCTGCGAAAGCAGAACATTATCACCAAAGTGTACAGGGGAGAACAAAAATTCAAGAAAACAGATGTATCACCTATAGAAGATCCCAGATAAAGGGTCCAGATCATTACAATGCAGCAGCACTTACTATATATGTTACAGTAAAAGAGAAAAGTGTTTTCAGAAGCTACTCTTAGTTTAGATGTGGATCAGCGGATGCAATACTCTTTGTCTGCACACTGGCGCAGACAAAGGGGCCCCACCCTGTCTGGTAAACTTTGTCTGCATGAGACAGAGCATATTCCGGATCAGGAACCCCAAAACGGAACATGACAACAAGGTCTACTGGTGTATTAGGGCTGTGGGGAACCAATCTAGTTTGTTTGTGCCTTGTTGTGCCACTAAAATGAATCCATGGGGACTCCAAGGCCAGGAACTTTCATTGCTGGACATCAGGACTGCCTCTGAAGCTCTTGAAGGTCCAGAACAGATTGGAACCCGCCCTATCTGATCCAGATCCACAGATCCAGACCTGCACAGGTAAGCGCAGAAAGAAGCTGAAATAGTTGTTCTGCTTCAAGGTTATTATTACAACATGAATATTGACGCCATCCTTATCTAGATTTGAGGAAAAGAAGCAAATACTCATTCTTAATACCATAAAATTAAAAATTAATAAAAACTGTGCAAGGGGTTAGCATACTAGAAAATGCATATAATTCTCTGCCCCTCAGTCACTTTTTACACCTTGCTTTTTCACTGAAGGGAAGGGCATGAGATTCCCATCTTCCCCATACCTTCTCCTTGTGAGTGAAAAACAGGTTTGTGAGGACAATTTTCTGCTGGAAAATAGCTGGAGGGGAAAGAGCTAAACAACTTTTGCCTGATCCTTCTTCTTCTCTTCATATCTGGCTTATTTTAATTGGAGGAGAGTGGATGTATAGTTGTAACCTGAGTAAAAATGTGAATGTTTACAGAACGCAATTTCAATGTAATACCTGCTGAACAGTTTCTAAAAATAAATGTTACTTTCTTGGTTTTGAATTAGCATTTATTTTCAGGAATCAGAACTGAGCACATTATAAAGCGTATAAAATACTCAAGGCTGTGATGAATCCATGCCTTATAAGCCCATTATATGATGATTGTACCACCAAGTGCAGTATTTAAATATTCAGGAAGACCACAAATGAAACCTTACAATATTTTTATACCACATTTAATTGCAGCACTTTTTTTTCCCAAAGGCTTTGCATCTGAAAGCAAATCAGCATGCCTGTATGATGCAGTATTTTTATTTTTATTTTCCTGGAGTCACCTTGTGCCTAAACATTGATCTCTTTCTCTCTCAGTCTCTCTCTCTTTTTTTACATTTGTTTGGACTTTCTGTTATTGTTTTTATATTTATTTAGTTATTTTATATGGCTGCTGTTTTTTTATTACACACTAAGGATATGCACTAGGGATTTGTGCCATTCGGAATTTGGACAAATGTACCATTCGGAATTCAGATTGAATAGGGCTCTGTTCATTGGGCCCTATCCGTCCATGAATCAAATAATCCAGTATCCATAGAAGCTTTGGCCACCTCCCTCCCTTGGCTACCCTCCCCCCAAAACTTCCCCCCAAGGCCCCCTTACCTGCTTTGGTGGCACCCCGGGCCTCTTCCAGGGCCCTCCGGAAACCCTGTTTGCAGTTCTGGAGGGCCCCGGAAGAGGCCCCGGATGCCACCAGAGCACTCCCACCTGCCTCCCCAGCACCCACTTACCTGCAGGGGTGCTCCAGTGACACCCCAGAGCTCTTCCAGGGCCCTCCAGAACGCTGGAAGAAGGGGCAGTGGGGGTTGCAGCAAGGTCAAGTAAGTGGGGGAGGGGTAGGAAGTGGGGGAGGGTTGTGAATGGGGGAGGGTTTATTCATTCTGTGCACAGATATTCAATAGAATATCCATGCACAGATACGAATACCCCCACATCTGTGGGGGGTGGTATTCGGCCGGAGCCTAATTTTTCCACATTCTATTCAGTTTGAATAGAATGTGGAAAATGGCTCTGTGTATATCCCTATTATACCCTGTCATGAGACTGTGGTATTCGACAATATAAAAATCCAAATAAATAAATAAATAAAGGCCAAACTCTCAAGTTATGCTCAGGCTGTATGGACAAATATGTACACACGTCTCTGTGATTATATAGAAGTGATTTACCACATATGCCTTCCCGGTCTAGCTTATATTCCCAGGTGCTTTCCCACGCAAGTACCAATAAAGTCCTGACACATCTTCCAAGAGCAGACAAGTTCAGAAGCAGCCTAAATTACGCCTGGTTCATTTTTGCCTGCCCAAGGGCCACATTCACCAGGAAAGTGAGTTTGCTCACCAATTTGAGGAAGGTGAGGACTATTAACTCCCTTCACCCACGCCAACTATATGTCTTTTTCTTTCTTTCTAATGCTGCTACCTAAGTCATTGAGATCTTGAAGAACGACATCAGGTCCTATAATATGGAATTAGCTATCTCTGTTCCAACAATTCAAATTATTTATAAAGAATCAGGAGACTCGCTAGGAAGCCCTTTTTCCCTCAGAAAACTTTGAGTCAAGGAAAGTTAATCCTTTTTCTCCCTTTCCTCTATTTTATAATTCAGGGAGGGTTAACCTCTCCAGTGCAACCTAATTTCACTTGATGTAATGAAATACAGAGGAGTGGAAGCTTGTAGGGTTCCCTTACCTGTGCTGCCTTTTGCTTCCGGTTCCACCTCTTGTCAACAGTGCTGAAATAAATCCCATCAGTTCGAACTGGCACAAGATACCACTGCTTTGAGCAATCTATATCTGGCAGAATTGTTGAGAGGTTAAAATAGAAAGGCAGATCATGAGTTCTGCCTTGAAGCCATTGGACAAGTATGTGACGGGCTACCATAATAGAACAAGCTACTTATGATGCAATCAGATAGGGCTTTTTTTAGTTGTCCTTTTAAGAAAAAATATCTCATCCCCGCACTCACAAAAGTGCCTTACAAATAGTTGTTCAACTATACAACTGAGAACGCACATTATTTTGACACACTGCGGTCCATATTTGCCTCCAAGTCAGGCAACACCCACCCTGACTATGGGTACTCACTACTGATTGGCCACTTGGCAGGAAACCTCCACCTTTTTGCTTATGTAGTTTCCTGCCTAACCCATCTTAAAGAAAGAGACACCTTCAGAGATATAAAATTCAGAATGTTGATGAGGCAACCTTTCTTCAAGATGGGATAAGGCAAATGCAGGGGAAAAACATCAGTCTGTGGTCACATATAAGGTTTAATTCAACTTCAGTCCACTTTCAGAGTGAGAGAATACATCAGCAAAATGACAAGCTGTTTTCTTTCAAATAGATCAGAAGATTCACCTTTCGGATAGATAATGTGGAAAGAAAATTACAGGTCAGTTTGCTGATGTGTTTTCTCTTTCTGATGATGAACTGAAGCTGGCTTAAACCTTAGGTGTGACCATAGTAAAGAGTAAAACCCACTGAATTCCATGATGATGACACTTGGATTGCTGCATACAAATGTGCAGTCCTGGATATTTAATTAGTAAAATACCAATTACATCTCCATTTTAAAGAATTACCCAGAGCAGTTTGCAGCATATATTTAAGAGTTAATCCTGGCCAGACAACTGCTGTATTATTAACGTAGGATTTCCATGCACTATACATTGGATGTTGTATTTGTCAGTCCCTGTCAGATAGGAGAAAAAGCTCATTAATGTCTGGCAGAATGCTGATTCATTCACCTACATTGCTCAAGATATTTTATGGCGACTGCCTAATTCTGTAGCCTTTTTTATGTCCATTAATTTATTTCCAACAGGTGTTTTCCTTCATAAACACAGAGTATCCAGGGGTGGAGATTTCTTGTTTGGTTGGTTTTAAAGGCAGATGACATTCTCTCCCCTCCTGTCCCTCAAAACAACATCAGCAATCATACATGCAAACAAATAATTCATCAGCCCTCCTAGAATCAGCCTGTTTATGCTGAATGAACTAAAACCATTTTGTTTGTTTGTGGCTAACATTGTGGACTGGTATAGCCTTTTTAATGCACCTCGCAGAAAAAATATAAAGATAGAATCATAGAATCATAGAATGGTAGAGTTGGAGGGGACCTCCTGGGTCATCGAGTCCAACCCCCTGCTCAAGGCAGGATCTCCTAAACCATCTCAGACAGATGGCCGTCCAGTCTCTGCTTGAAGATATAAAAATGTGCTGCAGAATCAGACCTGTGGCCCATTGAGCCTTCTTACAGTGGCAGCCAATTGCTTGCCAAAGCCCAGAAGAGGGGCATATGTGCAAATCTTGCCCTGAGACACACCACCTCCTATGCATGCCTCCCTGAAACTACATACCCAAGACCTACAGTCCATGAATGTGCTCAAACCTCTTCTGAAGCCCCTGAAGCTGACAGCCAAATTCACTTGAATGCCATAGATTACTGACACAGACTTGATCCCAGAAGAAATCAACCAGTTGAACGAACGTAAAGGTTTATTCAGATTTAAGTGATCAGTGTAGAACAACTTTATTTTGACAGGAATACAGTGGGTTACTAACCTGGTGCTTGTATACATTTATCTCCTCCCCGACTTGCAATAATATATTATTCCAGCCATGTGCCTTCAGCTCTTTCTCTCTCATTCAATTGCTTCACTTGTCAACAGATTTTCCCACTCTGTTTTCCCACTTAATATATTCAAATTAATTTACCTGTATTTCACCTGTAGCGTTCATGCCACACACACACGCTCAGGTCTGGGGCTTTAGAAATAGAAGAAATTCTTCTCATCCATTTTGTTCATCTTGTGAATAATTTCATACATCTCTATCATTTTCCCTCTCATTTTCCTCATTTCTAGATTAAAATCCCAGAATCGTTTCAACGTTCCTTGGAAAAGAGACCTTGTAAACCATTTACCACTATTAGTTGCCTCCTTTGAACTTTTCCCAGTTTAAATATATCCTTACTGAGATGTTTGGTGACCAAAACTACAGTATACACGGTTTTCCAGGTGAGATATAATATTGGCAATTTTCTTTTCAATATCATTTCTTATCCCAGTACCCTTAAGATTATATTAACTTTTTTTCTTACACCTGAGGCACATCTGGTAGATACGTCAAACAGACTTGTACGTTATTCACAGAATATGAACCTGCCAAAAAAGATTGGCTTTGTAAGGACCTATGCCAGAGAGGGGAAGGTGAGTGCTGAAGGAGATTACAGGTAGCATTCACCTGTCTGTCATTCTCTTCACTTGTCTCACTTCTTGTGAGCCAGTTTGGTCTAGTGGCTAGGGAGCTGGACTCTTATCTGGGAATACCAGGTTCGATTCCACCCTCCCCCATGAAGCCAGCTGGGTGACCTTGGGCTAGTCACAGCTCTCTTCTGAGCTCTCACAGCCCCACCTACCTCACAGGGTGTTCTGTTGTGGGGAGAAGAACAGAAGGTTTGTCAGCCGCTTTGAGTCCCCTTAAATGGGTGAGAAAAGTAGGGTAGAAAAGCCAACTCTTCTTCTTCTTCTTCCGCATCCAGTTTTGTGGGTGGGGCTTCAGGAGATTCTCAGTGGTGCCACTGGACAGCTCACATAGACCATGGCAATCCTAAGCCTCATCACAGCCACTAGCCCACACAGGCCATTGATTCTCAAGGCCGTCTTTTGCCCATAGCAGCCAAAGAACAAATAGCTGTCACTCGAGGGGTAGGATTATTTATTTATTTATTTATTTATTTATTTATTTATTTATTTATTTATTTATTTATTTATTTATTTATTTATTTATTTATTTATGAATGAATGAATGAATGAATGAATGAATGAATGAATGAATGAATGAATGAATGAATGAATAAGAGATGGCCCCCGGCATCTGATCATCCCACCAAAGCCCCCACCACAGCCATGTCCCACCTGAAGCATCTGTCATCAGGATGCCCTCCCACATCCTAGTGACAACTGCTTCAGGAAGGAAGTGATAACAGTGCGGGCTTGCTGCCGCCGCCTCTTCCCCCGTTGCAGCTGCCTCAGGGGTGGTGGCAGAGGAGGATGGGGAGACGTGATCCTGCTGCCCTCGTGACCCCGAGTGATGGCGGGAAGCAGGATTCCCACCCCCCTGCTTCACCCATCACCCTGAGTGACGGAGGAAGAGCCCAGAACAGGCTTCAAAGCTGCTCCATAAGCAGCTTCGAAGCCTGCCTGTCCGCCCTGCTCTTTTCCGGCTCCCATCAAAGGGTTCTTCCACATCCCCATGGTGCCCTCCTCTGGGCTCTTGGGGATACAAGGAGTCTTTCTGGACATCAAGGCCCGGCTCTTGGGGAAGACCCCATCTCAAAATTCTGGATCTTGAAGATCCAGATCTTTGACTTCATGTGGAGAAAGGGGGTATAGGCTGGCGACCACTTGTTCCTGCTCCCATTGGACTCACAGCCAGCCACAGGGTCAAGAAAACTGCCCTCGGGCGTATGTTTCAGGCAATCCCCAGCAAAGCAATCTGAGGGCGCTTCTTCCACCATCTGGAGCAAGTTAACCTTTGCCATTTACTTCCTGACACGATTAAGCACCAAAAAGAACATGGACAAATTCTGTGGCTAGCTTTGATCCTAGAAAGTCAGGAGGTACCAGCTGTGTACACATTGTGCCTCCCAGCCCAGTGGTGAGATTGCTGGGCCCAGGCACACAAACTTTGCCATTTGCTTTGCCTAAAGCAATTTTGCAAAATGCAGCAGTTTTCAGGAATCAAACCACCTAGGCTGACATTACTCTTCTTAGGCTGTGTTCACACCTAAGGCTTAATCCAACTTCAGTCCTTTTTCAGAGCGAGAGAATGTATCAGCAAAGTGACAAGCTGTTTTCTATCAGTGTTAAATAACTCAGAAAATTCACCTTCGTGATAGACAGCGTGGAAAGAAAATTACTGGTCACTTTGCTGATGTGTTTTCTTGCTCTGAAAGTACACTGAAGTTGGATTAAACCTTAGGTGTGACCACAGCCTGAGAAGCACAAAGGAAAAGGAGACATACATTTTAAGCAATATTTATTTTTGAGTTGCAGCTTGGAAAATATTGATCTTAAGCAACAGGCAAAATCATCCCTATCAAGAAAGGGGCGTACATGCATTTTCATGTAGCTTTTTTAAAGCCTGTAAGATCATCCCAACGAAGTTAAGAAACATTAAATTTTTCTTTGAAAAAGGATTTAAAGCAGGAAAACAGTAACCATTCATTTCAGCTTACTTATTGTAATTGCCCTTTGTTATCATTTGCCTTCAAGAATATGGTTTGGTGCAGTGGCATTGAGTTTAAGTTTCATCCAAAACTGTGACTTGCTTCATACAGGGCTATTATGAAGATAAGGATGAAGGGAACACTTCCATTAGCTGGAGCTTTTCAGAAGAAATGAATTTATGCACAGACTTCAACATGTAATTTAGCTACAGTGTTAAAGCACTCTGATATAAATGCAAGTGCAGACAACTGAGATTATGAATTATGCACTAGACACAGAAGAGCCAATATTTCTGTACTGCCTGTACAGTCCCTCAAATGAAATGACTGAAGTTTGGATCCATCATTAATCAGAATCTTATCCAGGGATTAAGGTATCAATGAATGAATGAATGAATGAACTTTATTCAATGAATGAACTTTATGGATTAGTCATTTGACTATATCATATCACCTTCCAAATATACAAAAGATAAAAAATCATGTAAAACATACAAGAATAAGACATACAAGGATAACATTTATATATATATATATTATTTGTCCCCATCACCCTTCCAATGCACCCCATTCAACTCCATGGGCGAATCCCCACGGCAAGCTTATTTCGGATTCAATACGGGTTCAATCCTCGCAGACCCCACGTCAGTTTGGCTTAACACGCTTTCCGCATGTTAAATCGCCCCAAAGCGTTGTAAATGTTAACCCTCATTTCAACAGGTATCACTCCGGATCGTGCGCTTGATACATGTTACATTTTTTACTGTGGGGACCCTACCATTTTAAGGGATGAGTATCCATGTTTAGGGTTTCCCTCTCCCAATAGCTTGCTTCCAAAGAGAGTGATTTCAGTGTAAAAATCCAACCTTCACAGCAGCTGCTACACTATAGCAATCTACACTTCGCACCTGATAACCTGATAGCTCTTTGGAGTTCTGACCTTTAAAGGGGAAAGGAAAGTAGGGGCAGGTTTAAAGCCCACTTGCTTGAGTTGCCGCTGCTGCTGTGTGCCCTGGGCAATGGGAAGAAGAGGGGAAAGAATTGCTGGCTGCCTGCTGCCGGCTTTCCTCCATCCAGGCAAGCAGCAGCCACCCAGCTAGGCTCCCTGAAGGGGTCCCTTATGGGTGGTGCATTCACACCAGGAGAAAGAGGGCAGGGCAGTCCCAAAAAGTGGCTTTTAAAAAGTAGCCACTTGAGTCCCCCCTTGAGTCACGTATGCCACATACGATCCTCAGAATCCGGATCGAACGCGATTAAATTAAAAGTAATGGGAACAGGCAAATTAGCGTTTGCATCCAGTTCTATTATTTCGGTTTAGGGAAACCGAATTAAGCTTATAATGGGGATGCGGCCCATGAATGACTTCCTAAGTCAGGCAGCCTTAACAAAAAACACTGCTACCCTGTGTGTCAGGTGGGCATCTTCTCCCTGCAGGAGGTATCAATGAGGGATATGCAAAAATTATTTAGGCATTTGGGATCTGGACGAATACATCCAAATTCCAAGATTCATGGACTGATCAAATAGGACTCTATCTGAAGGGCCCTATCCATCCACGAATCGGATAATCCAGTATCCATAGAAGCTTCAGTAGAAGCTTCTAGGGATACTGGATGCCCTGGAGCCTTCCCCCACCACCACCACAGCCTCCCCAGGACGCGCTTACCTTCCCCGGGACCCACTTACCTGCCCCGGTGGCGGTGTTAGCCTCTTCCAGGGCCTTCCAGAACTGCAAACAGGATTTCCGGGAGCTAAATCCAGGCCTTCCGGTAAAACCAGGTACAGGCCTGGGTGCAGATGCAATGTAATGCACTTGCCATCTCTACTGCTTTCTCACTAAATCAAGAGGCTGATCTATGAAAAAGTGTGAGCGTTGTTCTTTAAAGTTCATTATATTTGATCTTGACTCTGCATCGATTTCAGCTGGCCCAGAACAGGCGTAAGACAAGTCAAATTTTGTCAGGCAGATTTGTCATTTGCTTCAACAACTCCAAGGACATGGACTTTCATGGATGCTCATAACTAGGGGTGTGCACAAATGCAATTTTTGGCATTCAATTTGAGGGTGTGTTCCCATGGTACTAATTTGTATCTCTATTGCCCCTCCACTGAAGTGGATTAAAGAAAAGCGGGTTCAATCCGGATTTAAGCGTTCCCAAGGGGGTAAGCAAAACACGCATTTAAAATGAACGGACCGTCCCCAAGGCAGCGTGTTTTGTTTACCCGCATCTTTTTCTCCCCGCCCCTCGCTGTTTCATTGGGTGATCGGGAGGAAGGAATTTCCAGCTGCCGAAACGCCTCCCCCCCCAGCCAGCGATCCTGCAATCCTTTCCTTCAAAAAGACCAAAAGAAAAATTTAAAACTTCTCTGTTCGTCTCCCCTGCTTGCGAAGACTGCAGCCGGCACTCTTTACAAGATCTCCACCCAGCCAGCTCTTTTACACTTTCACTTTTGCGGAAGCAATTCATCACAATGTATCTTTGCTGTTTCTCTTTGGGATTGGAAAGAGAAACAGCAAAGAGAAAATGTCTGCCTAGATCGCTGTTTGCATAGATCGCTGGCTGGATGACAGGCAAAAGAGAGAGAGAGAGAGATGATCTCTCCGGCCGGCAATTCCCACCTGGGAGAGAATCCCCGCCCCTTTTGCCACGGAGCGATCCCATGGAAAATGTTGCGCTGAAAACCCACGTCTTCCAGAAAGTACTGCTTTAAACAGGTATTTTTTTAAAGCGGGTTTTCCCCATTAGCGGCGCTGGAAATCCGGATTAAAGCCGTGCATGGGACCGCTCCGTGGCAAAAGAAGATTTTCAGCAGACTTATTGTTGCATGGGAATGCAGCCTGAATCGAAGATCTGAAGATTTGAATCAATCTGAATGTTTAAAATACAAATGTATTCACATTTGATTCAATTCGAATACACTCGTATCTATTCGTATGAATATTCAATTTGTATTTGAAAATACAAGTGTTGACACATCCACACGCATCCTGTTTTTATCCTGTATGCATTCAGTTTTCATCCCGTAGGTATCATACAAATGCGCACAGATACGAATAAAATGTGTACGTATCCATACACATACGAATGTCTGAATAATTCATATGAATGATTCAAAAGATTCAAAATTCATTTGAATGTTAAAAAATGAATGTATAGACATTCAATTTGAATTTGAACATCCAAATTTGAACAAATTTGATCGAATTTCGAAGGTTTGGAATATTCTTGCATATCCCTACTCAACTTGCACAGAGCACCATTTTATAATTCAGCATAGACCGGCAAAGCGGAGTTGCATTCCCCGCCTGCAAAAGCCTGATTAGTCAAATGGGTGTGTGTTTAGGGCTGTTGCTATAGCACCTGTTGTTGAACTAATTACGTTACTGGAGCCAAGGTACATACAGGGAAAATGACTGTTTAATTCTCTGTGCCAGGACCACACAGTGCAAAGTCTGGGGCATTGCCCTCAAGTGAGCATATTTAAAAGCATCCTGCCAGGTTTTCATGGACCTAATTGCTAATCTGTATCAGAGGGCATCTGGGCTCCCACACAACTTCCTGTTTTTGCTTTGCTAAACTTGATAACCTTTGCAAACCCCCCAGGTGTGCCTATGCTATTGGTTAGGCAGGGAGATTTCAACATTAATTAGCAATGTCTGAAAAAAAGTGGAGCCTTTCTAAGAATAGAATAGACTTTCTGTTCAGGATGAGCTACATTTAAATCAGCCTGATACTGCTGGGAGTTACATCACAAAGCAACTGGAAGGTTCTTCTTGGTAAATGCAATTGATGGCCATTGCTCCCAGTTCCATATTGAAGTTGAGTATCTTCTCTCTTCCTACTATGAGGATGCAACCCTACATAGCTCCAATAAGGCATCTCTTTGCAGTAATCCGCCTTTTTCTTAAGGTGCTTTCAAAAAAACCTGTCCATGATTCAGCAGAAAGAACTGGCACAAATGACACCCAGTAATGAGTGTAGTTTGGTCTAGTGGTTAGGGAGCCAGATTCTTATCTGGGTTTGATTCTGCACTCCTCCATGAAGCCAGCTGGGTGACCTTGGGCTAGTCACAGCTCTCCTCCTAGGTTCTCACAGACGGCCTACCTCACAGGGTGACTGTTGTGGGGAAAAGAACAGAAGGTTTGTCAGCCGCTTTGAATCCCTTTAAATGGGTGAGAAAAATGGGGTAGAAAAGCCAAGCTGTTTCTTCTTCTTCTTCCTACCTGTTCATCACACCATTCAGAAACAACATTTGGTATTACACAGCACGGTGGGGGTATTTGGATCTGGGCACAGATATTCTATCAAATATCCGTGCCTGGAATGAATAAGCCCTCCACTCACCCCTCATTCCCCCCATTCCCCCCTCCCTCACTTACCTGAACACCTCACTGCCGCCTTCTCCGTGCCGCTACCACTGCCACCACCACCCAGAGGAGTGCAGTCCCCAGGTAAGTGGGCCCTGGGGACGCGGGCAGGCGTGCTCCGGTGGCAGCGTGGGCCTCACCATGAAAAGCTTTCCGAGAGCTAAATACAGGCCTTCCTTCTCAGACAAATAGCAAGGGGCCTCCATTCATAGGCCCTATTTGTTTGTGAATTGGATGGATCCAGCACTCATTGAAGCTTCAATTAAGGTTGGTCCCCCCCCCCCCGGCCTCCCATCCCCCCCTTACCTCTGGCCGCGCTGCCACCACCACTACCACACAATCGTCATAGGCTCATCCTCATCGTCATGATCCCCAAATCGAAGCTGTGTGTCGTGTCCTGGGGGCCCAGGGTGCGGAGGCAGGCGCACGCACGCCGCTCTGCCCTACGGGAATGGCTTACTCAGGGTCAATGTCCGGTCCAAGTTCGGGGGAGTACAGATTTCGGCAGGTCGATGAGGCGGTCCAGAGGTCGGGGAAGTCCGGTCGGTCCAGGGGAAAACACAGCTCAGGGAAACACGGCGGGGTTGCACGGCGTTGTCTGCAACAGAGTCTGGGCGCCGCCCGATTCCTTAAGAAGGGGAAGCTGTGTCACGCCCTCTCCTCTGCAGGTGTCTAAGCCTAGATGAGCGGCGCGTGACTTGCTTCTCCCGGCGCAACACCTGTGGGAGGGGGCGAGCCGCTCCCTCATCGCTCTCACCTGGGGAGGAGTTCACACGCTCCTCACGGGCAGGGTCCTTGGTGCTTGGGCCGGCATCGTCTGCCCCTGTCAATGTTGGGGGTGCAGGCGTGGGTGTGGGTATGCCTGCCTCCTCCTCCTCCTCCCCTTCCGAGGAGCTGGAGTCAGGAGACACGGCGGGGGGCATTACACCATGCCCCTCCCCAAGATGCCCCCCGTCCCCACCAGGGGGGGCGGGCTTGCAGGGATAGCAGCGGTGGAATTCGGCCACGAGAGCCGGGGCGTGGACGTCTGCCGCAGGCTCCCAGGACCGCTCCTCGGGCCCGTAACCGAGCCAGTCAATCAGGTACTCCAACTGGCCCCGGCGGACCCGGGAGTCAAGGACCTGGGCGACTTCAAACTCCTCCTGACCACCGACCAGCACCGGCGGGGGCGGGGGTGCCTGGGCATCTGGACGAGCATCGTTGGCCGGGATGAGGAGGGAACGATGGAACACCGGGTGGATCTTGAGGCCCGGCGGCAGGCGGAGACGGAAGGCCACGGGGTTCACCTGGGCCGTGATCGTGTATGGGCCGACAAAACGGGATGCCAGTTTCCGACACGCCTGGCTCCGTGGCAGGTGCCGGGATGAGAGCCACACACGGTCCCCCACTGCCAACGGAGGCCCTGGCACCCGCTTGGCATCCGCAGACCGCTTGTAGTCCTCCTTGGCCCGGTTCAGTTGCTCAGCCAGCAGGGCCTGGGCAGCGTGTAGTTCCTGGAGCCACTGGTCCGCTGCTGGCACCGTAGACTGTGGGGTCAGCGCCGGGAATGTCCGGGGGTGGAAGCCGTGGTTCGCCCAAAAGGGGGTCTGCTGAGTGGAGGTGTGGAGGGCATTGTTGTAGGCAAACTCCGCCAATGGCAGGAGTTCTGCCCAATTGTCTTGCTGAAAGTTCGTGTAGCACCGTAGGTACTGCTCCAGGGTGGCGTTGGTCCGTTCTGTCTGGCCGTCGGTCTGGGGGTGGTGCGCAGAGGACAAGTGCGGGTGGATGCGGAGCTGCTGTAGGAGGTGCTTCCAAAAGCGGGCGGTGAACTGGGCCCCTCGGTCAGAAATGAAGCCGTCGGGCAGCCCATGAAGACGGAATACGTGATGAAGGAACAGTTGGGCCGTGGTCTTGGCTGTGGGCAGTCCGGAGCATGGGACAAAGTGGGCCATCTTGGTAAACAGGTCTACGAATACTAGGATCGTTGAGTGTCCCTGGGAAGGTGGCAGGTCCGTGATAAAGTCGGCGGAGATGACCTTCCAGGGGCCAGAAGGAGTGGGCAGCGGATGGAGTAGGCCCGACGGTTTCCCAGGGGGGTCTTTTGCACGCCTGCAGGTGGGGCACGTGGTGACATACTGTTCTATATCCGCCCGTACCCGTGGCCACCAGAAGTCACGGAGCACCGCATGTAGGGTCTTGAAGAGGCCGAAATGGCCCGCCGTCGGGCTGTCATGGCACTGCTGGAGAACGGTGTTCCGACACTCCCCAGTGGGGACATACAGGCGGCCACGGTGGTGGAGCAGCCCATTCTGGACAGAGTACGGTGACGGTGGCCGGTCGTGGGCGTGCAAGGTTACCAGGGGATCCTGCTGCTGAGCGTTCTGGATCTGTGCGCGCAACGGCCCGGGTTCCGGTGCGGCGGCCCAGTGCTCGGGGCGCAGGATAGTACCGAGGGGTTCCCGCTCCGCGGAGGGGGTATACTCTGGCTTGCGGGATAAGGCGTCCGCCTGCCGGTTCTGGGACTGGGGAATATAGACGAGGCGGAAGTTGAAACGCGAGAAGAAGACCGACCAGCGCAGCTGCCGCTGGGTCAACCTTCGGGCCGTCTGGAGGTGTTCGAGGTTGCGGTGGTCAGTCTGTACTTCGATGGGGTGAGCGGCCCCCTCCAAGAGGTGTCGCCACGTCTCGAACGCTGCCTTGACGGCCAACAGCTCGCGCTCCCATATTGGATAGTTCTGCTCGGGTGGGGAGAGTTGGCGCGAATAGTACGCGCAGGGGTGGAGGTGGGTCCCAGTGGCATCTGGCTGCAGTAAGACAGCCCCGACGGCGACGTTGGAGGCATCAGCCTGTAGGGTGAACGGTTTGCTAGGGTCGGGGTACTTCAGGATAGGGCCAGAGGTGAACAGCTGCTTGAGGTGCTGAAACGCCCGTTGCGCCTCTGGAGTCCAGCGGAAGGGTGCTTTGCCCCGAAGCAGGTGGCTGATTGGGGCAGCTACCGTTGCAAAACTGGGGATGAACCGCCGGTAGAAGTTAGCGAACCCCAAGAATCGCTGCACATCCTTCCGGCTGGCTGGGGGGTGCCAGGAGGTCACGGCCTCTACTTTGGCCGGGTCCATGCGGATCCCCTGGGCCGACACCCGGTAGCCCAGGAATTCGACCTCATTGAGGTCGAAGGCGCATTTCTCCAACTTGGCGTAGAGGTGGTGTTCCCGTAGCCGTTGGAGCACCGCGCGGACATGAGAATCATGGGCCTGCTGGTTAGGTGAATAAATCAGGAAATCATCCAAAAAAATGATAACAAACTTGTCCAAATAGTCCCGAAAGACCTCATTTACAAAGCGCTGGAAAACCGCTGGGGCGTTAGCCAACCCAAAATTCATCACGAGCGTCTCATAAGCACCATACCTGGTTACAAAACTGGTCTTCCACTCATCCCCTGCTCGAACTCTGAGTAAATTGTACGCACCTCGAAGGTCGAGTTTCGTGAACACCCGTGCAGTGCGCAGGCGCTCCAGAAGCTCGGGAATGAGCGGTAGGGGGTACCGGTTTCGGATCGTGACCCGGTTCAGGGCCCGGTAGTCGGTACACAGCCGAAGCTCCCCATTCTTCTTGCGCACGAAGAAGACTGGCGCCCCTGCTGGGGACGTGGAAGGTCGAATAAACCCCCGCCGCAGGTTGGTCTCCAAGAACTCCCTGAGGGCAGCAAGTTCCGGTTCCGCAAGCGAGTACAGGCGCCCCGCCGGTATAGGGGCCCCGGGGACCAGGTCGATGGTGCAGTCATACTCACGGTGCGGGGGGAGGCGGTCAGCCTCCTTCTTGTCAAATACGTCCGCATAGTCCCGGTATTTGGCAGGCAGCACCGCTGCCGGTTCAGACAGTACCGACCCGGCTAGTCGGTCCGGCCAGCAGTGCTCCTGGCAGTATGCGGACGCGAACAGCACCTCATGCCGCCTCCACGAGATCCGCGGGTCATGCTGGGCCAACCATGGCATCCCCAAGACTACTGGGAAGTGAGGTACTGTGGCCAGGTAAAATTGCAGGGTCTCCGAGTGTCCCTGGATCTCCATGCACACTGGCCCTGTCTGCTGACGCACCGGGCCCGATCGGAGGAGGCGGCCATCAATGGTTTCCACAGTGCGGGGTGTGGGTAGGTCCAGAATGGGGACCTGGTGGCGTCTGGCGAATGCAAGGTCCATGAAATTGCTGGAGGCTCCGGAATCCACAAGAGCCCCTACGGGCACTGCCTGGCTAGGTCCCATCGAAAGAGTGGCAGCCACCAACAGGGCGCCCGGTCTGGGCTCGGGGTTGGGTTGCGGCTCCCCCTTGACCTGGAGCCCCTTCAGGCCAAGGGCCGGCCATTTCCCGCTGGCGGGGGGCCGCGCTGCTTTGCAGGACAAGCTCTGGCGAAATGCCCTGCGGCCCCACAGTACAGACACAGGCCTGCCTGTCGCCGCCGGTCCTTCTCTTGTGTTGACAGGCGTGGGCGCGCCCCACCAAGCTGCATCGGCTCCTCTGCGCCCTGCGGGTTCACAGGCGCAGGGGCAGTGGGAACCCACTCCAGGTTTGGCGGCCCAGCGGGTCTGGCGTCGACGTTCGGCGGGTGGCGCACTCGGCGGCGGGCTTCCAGGCGCCCGTCGATGCGGAGGCATATTTCAATCAGCCGCTCCAGGGAGGGGGGAGCATCATGCAGCGCAAGCTGATCCAAAACCTCTGCTGACAGTCCCTCCTTGTATTGGGACTGAAGCGCTGCGTCATTCCAGGCCAGATCGTGAGCAAGAAGGCGAAAGGAGGTCGTGTACTCACGTACACTGCCCCTCCCCTGGCGCAGAGCCCTGATCTCCCTGTTGGAAGTCTCAGCCTGAACAGGATCCCCCCAAGTCTGTTGCATTGCGTGCACAAACGCTGCTTGGTTTTGGAGGAGGGGGCTGTTTCCCAGGAGGAGGGGCGTCGCCCAGCGCGCAGCAGGCCCCGACAGCAAGCTGATGAGAAAAGCCACTTGCGTCTTCTCATCCGGGAAAGCCCCCGCACGGACTGTCATATAAAGCTGGGCTTGGGCTAAGAAAGCAGGAAGTTGCTTCGCGTCTCCTGCGAAGCGGTCGGGAAGGGGCAGCGGGCATTTCTCAGCTCTTGCGGGAGGAGCTGTTGGAGCAACTGGCACGGGAGCCTCTTCCCCCGGCAACGGGAGTCGCTTCTGCAGGTCAAGCACAGCGGCAGCCAGATGGCTCATCTGCTCCATCAGGAGTTTGACCTGGTCTGGTAAATCAGCCATTCTGCAGCGGCGACGTGCGTCTGCTTGGAGAGTGGTTGCAGACAAAATGTCGTGTCCTGGGGGCCCAGGGTGCGGAGGCAGGCGCACGCACGCCGCTCTGCCCTACGGGAATGGCTTACTCAGGGTCAATGTCCGGTCCAAGTTCGGGGGAGTACAGATTTCGGCAGGTCGATGAGGCGGTCCAGAGGTCGGGGAAGTCCGGTCGGTCCAGGGGAAAACACAGCTCAGGGAAACACGGCGGGGTTGCACGGCGTTGTCTGCAACAGAGTCTGGGCGCCGCCCGATTCCTTAAGAAGGGGAAGCTGTGTCACGCCCTCTCCTCTGCAGGTGTCTAAGCCTAGATGAGCGGCGCGTGACTTGCTTCTCCCGGCGCAACACCTGTGGGAGGGGGCGAGCCGCTCCCTCATCGCTCTCACCTGGGGAGGAGTTCACACGCTCCTCACGGGCAGGGTCCTTGGTGCTTGGGCCGGCATCGTCTGCCCCTGTCAATGTTGGGGGTGCAGGCGTGGGTGTGGGTATGCCTGCCTCCTCCTCCTCCTCCCCTTCCGAGGAGCTGGAGTCAGGAGACACGGCGGGGGGCATTACACTGTGCATGCATACTGGAAGGCCCGTTTCAGCTTCTGAGCAGGGCCAAAATGAGCCTGGAGTTGCCACCACACCACCACCACCCCATTCCACTCTGCCGCACTCCCTTACCTCTACAAATGCCACAGTTGCGTTGTCCACTGTAATCTCCATGCTGCTCAGAAACTGAAACAGACCTTCCAGATTTGCATGTGCAGATCCCCAGATGTTAGCATAGATACAAGTTGCCACATGGAATGTTCCAAGGATAGATCCAAGTTAAGTATATCATGGGTAAACATACACATAATTGTTTTGCATCCACATTGGAAAAGTTGCCACCACAACTTTGGGATATTTATTCATTGTCATCCCTGTTCCTTCTGAGTGTGTCAGACCTGCTGCAAGGAATTTATGGGAACATGTGCAGCATCTCAACTTCTCTCTGTATAAATTGCAAATAATAATCTTCCATTCATTCTCAAGGGAAATAGGGGATGATCTGAGGCAATCACATCCCACTGCTGCATCTTTTCCCTGAAGAAGCTACAACATAAAATGGGATGGAATCCCTGCTGACTTTTAATCAGAGAGAAAGAGGACTGAACCAACATATTGCCACCAGCCATTTGTGCAAATATCATGGCTGCCATATTCCACAATTCATCATGGGAGTCTGGGGAGTCAGTAGCCGCTGTAGGATTTCATCTGGAGAGGGGAAGGGGGGGAAATATCCATATCTAAAACAAAATGAAAGCAAGTCACAAATTGGATCATATCCAATTATTGTTCCATGAGTTAATTGTAGAATTGTATAAATATTTCCTAGCAAGGCACTGAATGCATTTACAGAGCTGTTTTCTGTTTGCAGTTTAAAGTTCTGCATGCTTGATAATGATTTCAGTTTGTTTTGATTTATTCTTATTTGATGTGTATCTGCAATATGTTAATAAAAACAGAATAAAAAGCAGTGCAGATCCCTTGTCTCTGTGTTCATTGCTGTATTATCTGATTTATTTGATATATGATTATCTAGACCCATTTCAATCTGCCTTCAGGCCCGGTCATGGCACGGAAACCACCTTGGTCACCCTGGTTGATGATCTCCTCCAAGAGAAAGATGGGGAACGCTACCCTGCTGGTTCTCCTCGACCTCTCAGCAGCTTTTGATACCATTGACCACGGTATCCTTCTGGAGAGGCTAAGGAGTTCAGGAGTTGGAGGCGGTGCTTGGCACTGGTTCCGCTCCTATCTCCAGAGCCAATCTCAGATAGTGGTGGTGGGAGAGACTGAGTCGAAACCCTGGGAACGCACTTGTGGGGTTCCCCAGGGGTCAATCTTATCTCCCATGTTATTTAACATCTACATGAAGCCACTGGGAGAGATCATAAGGAGATTTGGAGTCAGGTGTCATCAATATGCAGATGATACCCAGGTCTATCTCTCTGTGCCATCTGAATCAGGAGAGTTGGTTGAAGTGCTTGACAGGTGCTTGGAGATGGTAATGGGACTGATGAGGGCCAATAAATTGAAACTGAATCCAAACAAGACAGAGGTGCTGTGTGTTACAGGCTCTCGAGTCAAAGTAATTGGGAGATACCCTGTCCTTGATGGGGTTGCAATACCCAGGAAGGGACAGGTGTGAAATTTGGGGGTACTCCTGGACTCTGCGCTAACACTTGAAGCTCAGGTGGAGGCTGTAGCCAGGAGAGCCTACTCCCAACTACGGCTGGTGCGTCAACTGAAACCTTGGACAGAGATGACCTGGCCACAGTTATCCATGCTCTGATAACCTCCAGGTTGGACTACTGTAATGCTCTCTACATGAGACTTCCCTTGAAGACGGTTCAGAAGTTGCAGCTGGTGCAAAATGCAGCCGCTAGAGTGCTGACCGGAACAGCTAGCTGGACACATATCACACCGGTTCTAAAAGAACTGCACTGGCTGCCAATTCACTACCGAGCCCAATTCAAGGTGCTAACTCTGACTTATAAGGCCCTAAATGGCTTGGGCCCCAGATATCTAAAGGAGCGCCTTCTCCCATATCGACCTGCCCACGTCTTAAGATCCCAACGCCTTCAGCAGCTAGGTGGGTGGGCACCCGGGAGAGTGCCTTCTCGGAAGTGGCCCCCAGGCTGTGGAATGGTCTCCCCCTGGAGATGCGTCAGGCCCCTTCTCTGTTCATGTTCAGGAAGGCAGTGAAGACGTACCTCTTCACTCAGGCCTTTGGTTAACTCCTCCCTACACTTCCCCCACTGCAAACACTACTGTTTTTAATTGTTTTGTATCATTCTTTTTTTTAAATAACACACACACATACATACATACATACATACATACATACATACATACATACATACATACATACATACATACATACATACATACATACATACATACATACATACATACATACATACATACATACATACATTGCTACCTTGTCAAATGCAGGTCAGATGCAAATCAAGGGTGCAGTTTTTGCACATAAACAGGTGTTTCAGGAGGTGCAACTGGTTGTGCAAGATTGAGAAAAGCTGCACCCAGTCAACATCAAGGTTTTGCCCCACTTTTTTCAAATATAGGAGCCTTTGTCCTCCTTTGCCTCCGGTCAGCCTACTGATTCTTCAGTAAACACCAGTGAAATGCAAGTGGAATGAATAAACAGATATCCAGATTTGCTGTGAAAGTCAGAGCAGTGAACTCTTCCATTTCCAACTCTCCCTTTTTAGCTTAACTCAAAACTGTTATTTTGTGAATGTTGGGGTGGGGGGTGGGGAGACATTAATCAGGAAAAATGATTGGCAGAAATAATCTCCACTGAGCCAAGTGGTGTGAATTCATTCGTTCGTTCGTTCGTTCGTTCGTTCGTTCGTTCGTTCGTTCGTTCGTTCGTTCAAAAACATGCCATCCAAACTGATTTCTGAAGGGTTTTGCAGGCATGACTGTCTCCTCATACCAACCATATCAGGGTGCATGTTGTTAAGAAGCCCTTTATCATTTCTGGACTCTTTGGTGGTAAAAGAAATAGTGAACTGTGTTGGAAATACAGCATTTCATGTGTGTATGAGAGAGAGAGACAAGTCAGCCTAACCTGAGAAAAGGGATCACTGAGAGTCTTACTCCACCAACTCTGGGAAATCACACAAGTCTGATTTTTCAACAAACTGTAGGATGCCATAGGAACCAAAAACAGATTCAGATGCCTCAAATGGCCTTCTTATTTCTTGTTTGTTTGTTATTCTCAGCAGAGAAAGGGGGAGAAATCTGTTTTCATTCTTTCAGAGAAATGACACACACACACCCTAACTCCCTGACTTGTAATTTGTAGAGTCAGTCATCAATGCATATTTGAAAAAGCTTGGGATTTCCCAATTTTCCTTAGGTTTACGTTTGCGAGGTCATCCATAATCACATCCACATTGATTTTTGGTGGGAAAATATCAGTTCTCATTCTTTTTAAAAAATAATCCGCTGAAACTCCCCAAAGCATAACCCCATGGTGTCAGATGTCAAAGCATTTGGGAAGGCACCTGGGTTTTCCTTGTTTTGTAACCATATTCCAGAACCCAGGAAAATTTGAAATCTCAGATGCATCCTAATATAGCTTTACACCTGAACCTCTAAACTATAACTCTGAGGTTTTTCAGGCTATTTCTCCAAAAAACCGAATTTTCCCATCATAAATCACCATGAATGTGACTCTGAATGACTTGGTTATCTGAAATCCAGAAGAAGAAGAAAAGGAAAATCCAAATATATTCCAAAACACCTCAACAGTTGACTCTATTGATTTCAGTTCAGAGCATTTTGGGCAATTTCTCCAAAAGAGTGAAAACTGAATATTTTGCACTAAAAATTGATGCTGTCTGAAATCCAGTAAAAACCAGGAAATCCCCAACACCTCATGAAATACTTTGGTGTCTGACCTCCTTTCTACAAAAGAGCTTTGTGTCATTTCTCCAACTGACCGAAAAGTAAATATTTTCCACCAATGTTTTTCACCATTGCACAGGGGCTATGCTAATTTTATCTGCGTCGTTGTAATTTTAGTGAGCACACCAAAATTGATGTGGATGTGATTCTGGATCATCTGGCAGTTTTTTAATCCAGAAAAAAAAAAGTGAAATCTCAGTGACAGCCCAAAATGCCTCAGTGCCCAACCTTGTTATAAATTCCCCAGTTTAGTGTTCCCCTCACTCAGGATAGCAGCTCATTTGTGAATAGCATGCTGTCACTTTGAGCAATGGTGAGAACACTGATGGTCTTCATCCAGACTGCAGATTCCACCCTCATCTGGAACCTACCTGGGTTCCTGTAATGGAATTTATTGACTGCCCTTCTGCATAAATGGCCAAGTTAATTTATAACATTAATAACCATGCTATCAAATTCCACCATGTTATTGGTGAAGATGGACTTTCAGAGCATTCAGGGCCTTCCCTGGAGAGAAACAAATTGGTCACTAATAGGCAGAGAGCAATACGCTCTGTCAATTTTACCGCACATAATACTCCGGTCATCAAATTGCTCATGCTGCCTTTTGCTGCGTCTTTACTTTCATTTTGCCATTAACAACACGACAAATTTGAGTTTTATTTCAACCTTATTTGGGAATATGTGTTTTCTCTTTTCAGGCGAACTTCCCATAGCACAATTCTGTAACTTGATCAGAAGCCAAATAAATTGTCCTGACAAGTTGCCACTGCAACCTTTTAAAGCATGCTTTGGAAGCATTTTATTTCATTGGGGGGGGGGGATTAAGATCTCATTTTCAACTGCACTATAAATTTAACTGCCTGCCACCATTTTAATACACCAAAGGTTTATGACTGATAGTGTGATCATGTAATTATCTGGCAGAACCATTACGACTTCAGGAGGAAAAAGGGTTTCGGTTTTGTTTTTCATTTGTCATTTTTTAACAGAATACCCAGCCTTTCTACATTTTCCTTTTATGAGGGAACTGCATGATCCCATTATTAGGCTGTTGACTTCTTGACTTTTCCCCTTCTTCATTCCCTCCTTAAAGAAAAGCTGTTTTCACATGGGACTAAGCATGTCTTATACTCAGAAGGACAGACCAGAGGCCTATTCGCACTTAGGCCTCTGGTATGCAATTAGTTCAGGTCTGTCTGGTACCAGAGCTGTCCTAGGGGGCGTCCCCATGCCAAAATGTTTTGGTGCCAAGAGCTGTCTGCACGGGCTTTGAGTTTGGCTTGCGAAAAGCTACCCATACAGCACCAACAGGGGACCAAATCTGGCTCCCTCGAAAACAGGTCTCAGTACCGTTCTGCGCACCCGGCACGCTTACTTAGCAAGCTGGGAACGCACATGGGGACACTTGCGGGCTAACGGGGAGGAGGTTCACCCCCACATCATGTGCGCGCATTGGGTACCCCATGCAGATGCCCAAAAATGCATGCTCGGCCCCGCACCTGGCCCCTGCGCGCCAATACAGCACCCAAACTGTGCTAACTGGCCACCATGGGGACACACCCCTAATTGCATACCAGAGGCCTAAGTGTGAATAGGCCTCAGGCAACCCAGCCTCAATGTTGGAAGGCTGCCGCTGGCCCAGTTGAGGGCTGTTCACATTGCAAAAAAAAAAAACCCAGCCTTCAAAAAGGTGTAGGCCAGGGCTCTTTCAGCCCACTTCCAGCACTCCCTCCAGGAGCCTGTCTGAAAAGACACACCTATCTGCACAGTGTTTTTCAGTCTGTAGCAGTCTACTAGTGGACTACTCTTAAAAGGCATGCTGGGGGAGGGGAATACAGCACCATTTGGGCACTGTATCCCACTCCATAGCCTAGTCCAATGCAGACAGGCAGCTGCACTGTGGGACATGGCCTGAACTATCCCAGAAGCAAAAAACCAAACAGGGGTACTATATAAAAAATGTAAAATAAAATAATTACTAAAAGTGTAAGATAACCCCACTAATAGAAAAATATATAATTGTTAAAATACACAGCACCCAAAGGAAATAAAGACAGTCCTGGGTTCCATTTACATTTGGCTCTATCCTTCTCTGTCTGGTAGGGAAATAAAGGAATAACCACCCTTTTCTCCTTTCCCCTGTCCTCACTGCACACTGCTGTGCTCACAATATTCGAACATGGAAGTTAGATCTCCAAGAGAACATAAGTCCTGTTTGTTTGGATGAATGGCACACAAACTGCTCCTTTACCAGCCAAGCATGTGCTATGGAGAAGCCCGCAAGCAGGGCACACCCAGAGTGGCTCTTTCCATGCCTTCACTCAACAGCAACTGGTCTTAGGGGCATGCTGTGTACCCAGTACTTAAGAGTGAACAAACATGAGAGCCCAATAAAGTGGATTCAGAGATAACGTTGCTCATCTCAAGGTTCCTTCCGAAGTCCCTAGTGGCTAACTAATTTCAAGTGAAGCTACACTTGAAACACAACAGTAGCTCAAAGCTGCTGATCTCTTCGTCTTTCTCCCCATGTAGCTAAAGACAATGACTGGCTGCCATGGAAACCTAAATTATGATGCTTTTTCACCAGACTCTTAAGAGGCACTTCAGATAGCAAAAAAATAAATTGCTTGTTGACTCACATTGGATACATTCACTCCCGACCTAACATGGAGCGCGTCCGCATGCAAACCGGCTGGTGCGCGTTGGACACGTGCGATAAAAATCCGCGTTGTAACACGCAATAAAGCATCCCCATATGGTTTGGGCCAACACGGATTTTAATCGCACATGCCTGTCTCCATGCAGGGACGGATTTTAAAAAGAGCTGCGGAGCCGCAAAGGGTCTCGCATCTCTGTTGAAAATCCCTCCCTGCTCTTTGCAGCCCGTCCACCACCTGTCAGTTGCCCAGCTGTGTGCCCCAGTTGCCCAGCTGTCAGTGATATTTTGATATCACTGTCATGGATAATTAGAAGAAGCATAGAGTCCAGATCACGTGAAGTTATTATCCCCCTCTACTCTACCTTGGTCAGACCTCATCTGGAGTACTGTGTCCAGTTCTGGTCACCCCAGTTTAAAAAAGACGCTGACAAGCTGGAGCAGGTTCAAAGGAGAGCTACCAAGATGGTGAACGGTCTGCAAACCATGTCCTATGAGGAACGGCTTAAGGAACTAGGAATGTTTAGTCTAACAAAAAGAAGACTGATAGGAGACATGATAGCTGTCTACAAATACCTCAAGGGTTGTCACAAGGCAGAGGGATCAGCCCTGTTCTCACTCTCTCAAGGAAGGACTAGAAACAATGGGGTGAAACTGCAGGGGAAAAGATTTAGTTTAGATGTTAGGAAAAAATTTCTAACAGTAAGAGTGATCAACCAGTGGAACAGGCTGCCACGGGAGGTGGTTGGTTCCCCTTCGATGGAGGTCTTCAAGCAGAGACTGGACGGCCATCTGTCTGAGATGGTTTAGGAGATCCTGCCTTGAGCAGGGGGTTGGGCTCGATGACCCAGGAGGTCCCCTCCAACTCTACCATTCTATGATTCTATAATAACAGACAACAATATTTACCCACCAGAGAAGCTATGGATTCGCTCACCGTGCATAGCCTTGTTTCCCAATGGACTAGAGGAAGGTGGAAAGGCACATTCCACTGGTCAGGTTCAACCACACCGATGAATTAGGTGTCTCCCTAGGGCAGAATAATTCAAGAACCACTTGCTACACTAGAATTCAGGTGCAGGTGTAGCCTGTGATGCCGCTTCCGGCATAAATGTCTCCTAAACTGCTCTGCCACATCACAGGGAATTCCAAATAATTATCTGGCTGCATCCAGATCATTGTGGCAGAAAGTACTTCAAAGCAGAAGCATTTGCTCCCACCCCGAGACAGGGTGTGTAATGTCCTCATGCTGTATACCTTCCTCCCTCACTGTCTTTGAGGATGAGGACTTTCCAAGTGTCAAAGGCCCTCAGCTTCTAAGAGAGCATGCCCTCTTGTGCTGGAAATGTCCCCAGGAATCCAACACTTGTGCAGTGCAGGAAAAGTAAGGCTGTGTTCAGACATAACAAAAGGGGCACCTCAGGAACAGATTAGAGAGACGATGTTCCCAAGCCTTCTCTAATCCACCTTTTCTAGCACAGAATGTTCATGAAGTGGACAAGTGGTAGATGGTGTGGGAACAATCCCACTTCAAATTCTTTTCTAAGCCGCCTCAGATATGCTCTCTCTGTGTGTGTGTGTGTGTGTGTGTGTCTGAACACAGCCTAAATCAATCTCACAACCATGTGTCTACACAGGAACAATCAAAGCTCCTGAAGATAATGAGTGCCCTGACTGCAGGCCCTCCTTAGCCCTTGTCAAAGCACTTGTCAATTGCCCACAAGCATCTTGGGCTTGTGGCTGTCACATAAATGGGAGTACCCACTGCCAAATATGTGGATGGAGCCTTTCTTTGTGTAGGAAGCCAGCCATTCTCAATGTAATATGGAACATTTCTGGTTACGTCATTTGCGTAGAGACATGGATGATTCATGCTGGACAGCTGAAGATTCCATGCTTGGCCCATCACATCCAAATTATAATGTGGTTTTGTGAAATTCTACTAGAAAACACAAGTTGATGAAATATAACCTTGATCAATAAAATGGGGCTTGAGATGATAATTATCCAGTTTTTAACTATTATTTCCAAATAGAAATACCTTCAAATCTCTTAGCGAAAGAAGTTAAAATGACATGTGAACAAAACAACAACTGGATCGTGGTTTGGAAGTTTCTCTCTCCAGTTATATTTAGAGAAGCTTTCAGAATTAATTTTAAAATTACGAAGGTAAAATGCATCTAGTTTGAGTATAATCACTTATGAGTCATACTCCCCAAAGGAAAGTCACTCTCTTCCTCCACCCCTTACTGGATGTATAAATTGTATGATTTACATTCCCCATATCTCACTGATGTTGCTCCTTGGCTAGACAGAAATCTCCACTAAGTAATGTGTCTGAGGCCACTACAGACAGCGAGTATCACTCTTAGCACCACCATTGTTGAACCAGACTTATTTTAGACATCTTGTACATCTCTCTCTAGCTCTGTATTTCGGTGCAATGCTTCTCAAATATTATTGGATTCAGTCCCTTTATCTCCACCAAGAATGATCAGAACTTATTGAAGTCAACGATCAGCTTCTGGAGGTTACTGTCTTGTCACCCTGGCTGTACAAAATACAAAGCAAAGGCTATCTGGAGGAGTCTTCCATATTTTTTACTAACATTATATAAATCTGACTGCCAGGTGAAGACCTTTTCTTCTCCGAGGCATTTAAAAAAAACAGGCCTGGTTGTTTGTTTATTTTATATCTGTGTTAACATTAATTTTTTATCACTGTGCATTATTGGCTTTTAACTTGTGCATTTCTTATTTTTACCATACCAACTAGCTAAGCGCAAACTGGCCATTAGAGGACACATTAGTGTTTTCTTTCTGCATTATCTAACTCAGAAAATCCACCTTTGGGTTAGTTAATGTGGAAAGAAAGTGACTAGTCACTTTGACAATCTCTTCTCTCGCTCTGACGCTGCGGTCACACCTAAGGTTTGATCCAGCTTCAGTCCACCCTCAGAGCAAGAGAGCGCATCAACGATGTGACAAGTCATTTAAAGGTGAAAGAAAACAGCTTGTCACTTTGCTGCTTGTTGTAATGAATTGAGGCTCACACGCAGGATGGTTGCCAAGTGAAAGAGTCTCCTTTTTTACTGAAGATTTAGGGCCTTTTTATGCCCAGTTACAGAATACATTTCTCAATGTAAATTTCCCCCGGTGTGCCCATATTTGGCATCACCGGATAAGATGTTACCATCCTTGAATGCTGTACATTATTTATCATACACAGTGGATGTTTTACAAATGATAAGAGGTGTTATACAAATGATAAGAAGTGTTATGCCTTTTCTGAGACCTTGTTTCAGAGAGATATTAAGAAAGTTACAATGACCCAGGATATACCCTTTGTCCTAGTTGCTTCAGCTTAGCAACTGTTGCTTTAGCTGAGATGGACAAATTGCACCCCCACAGCTGCTATATTCTCTCACTCTGAAAGTGGACTGAAACTGGATTTAAACTTAGGGCCCTGGTCACACAAATCTAAGACAGGATGCCCTATTCATTAATTCAAACTGAGGTCATGACAGTGCTGATCACACGTAGATTGTTATAGGTCATCCTCAGGCCATCCTCATTTTGGGCCACATCACCCACACCTTTCTCTGAGATCAACCTGAGCCTCCTCCATGGAACTCTTGGCTCTCCACCGCTTTTCCTGTGTCAAATCTCCTTTCTTATTGAATGCTGCTCTGACACTCAAGGGAGGCGAGGGCATGTGTTTACAGTTCATTTTTAAGCTTAGGACATTTGAGAGCACTTCTGAACAGCATTGTTGGGAACCATCAAGTCACAATCACTTACTAATTGACTGCATGGACACTTCTATGCAGTTTTATTGGCAGAAATGCAGAAATGGTTTGCCATTGCCTACTTCTGGAGAAAAGCTGGAGACTGGATCGGCAAACCTCTGCTTTCCAAGTCAGTTTGCTTTAGCACTGAGCTACATGCACTCCAGAATTACAGATTAAAATTTCTGAATTACAGATAATTCTGTTATCTCTTTCTTCTGTATCAGAGCAACTCCAGACTTGGCTTTATTGAATAGCCAAAGTTCCTTATCTGCTTCCTAGAAATAATTATTAGTCCTCAGGCCTTTTATTCCAGAGTCTAGGATTGTTTTTACACTTCTGGAATCCTTTAGAACAATATATCTTAACAGAATTAAATGTAAGATTGTCTTCACTATAAACTGAAAGTTACGGATTGACCAAGCCTTTCTGTGTGTTTCTTGAGCTTTGGTTGGTTTGGAAACTTGAAAAAGCCAATCTGAGTTTGCATAGGTAGCCTGGCCAAATAGCACCTGGGGATTAGATTTTAGATAGTAGATAAGACGTGCAAAACAGTTTGGGTGAGGGTCAGAACATTTCTATACTCTATTTGGGAGTCACTGTTGTAATACCATAGCAGCTGATTCATAAGGACACTTTTACCAAATGGCCACAGGGTAGAATGAGGGAGGGAAGAAAAGGGACATCAGAACCCATAGAAACACTATTTCCAAGGTATTTTTAACAGCTATTAGAACCTCTACTGCAAAAACAATGATAACAGTACACCACAGCAACACGGAAAGAAGTGTTTTCATTAATCAGAGTGAAAAGATGTGTGTCAATTAGGCACCAAAATTCATGCCATTTGCATATCTGATACATTTGAGAGGAGAATGTATTCCATGCCATGGGACCCACCATTGGGGTGAGGGCAACTGGGTACAGACTTGTCATTGTTGGGTACCACCAAGTAGTGGCCAACTCCTGGTTGGCTGCATGGGCACCTCTGTGCAGTTTTCTTGGCAAGAGATACAGAAGTGGTTTGCCATTGCCTACTTCAGGGGAGAGGTTGGGGACTACTACTCAACCCACTACTCCCAAGGCAGTTTGCTCTACCACTGATCTACAGCCACTTCCACCACCACCATCAACCATTCTGTCAAAAAATCCTGAGACGTTTAGTTGGATGACATTTTACAATAAGTAGTAGATATGCTTACAATTTCTTTTAAATATATTTGAGGAGGGGGAGATTCAGGAAATGCACCTGTATTCTCTCTGCCCTATGATCATTGCTTTGTTTCTTACCACTCACTGGTGTGCAACTTATTCATGGTGTGTGTGTGTGTGTGTGTGTGTGTGTGTGTGTGTGTGTGTGTGTGTGTGTGTGTGTGTGTGAGTGAGTGAGTGAGTGAGTGAGTGAGTGAGTGAGTGAGTGAGTGAGTGAGTGAGTGAGTGAGTGAGTGAGTGAGTGAGTGAGTGAGTGAGAGAAGTGAGGGTTTCCTTCACTTTGGTTACCACAAAGGAATGCTATCCTCATATGATCCCCACCCAGACTTCCCTAAATCGTACAAACAGTTGTAAATACCATACTACTAAAGGAAACGTATTAGCAGAAAAACAGAAGCGCATATGTACAGCAGGCACAAGACATACCATCTCACGTGCTCTGGGGGAAATGGCTTAAAAATAGTTCATGCCTAATCCCACAAAAACCACATCAACTCTTGCCAGTATGGTTATTCATCCCAGACTGCCTTCTGTAGTTGGAAGCATCCTGCAAATCAGACCACAAGCTATTTGCTTCATAAATATTAAGGGGCTGAAAGCCAGTGGGAACCTGCTTCCCATTTGTGCAGATCTGTGTGTCGGTCTGTAACACCCTTCCTCCTCCATTGCTGATATATTTGACTTGAGAGTACAATTCTCCTTTGAAAATTTAAGGTGATTAAAAGCAAATTTCTTCATAACAATTAGAACCATCATAATTGGTTTGTTCACACAGAGTCAAAAAGGTGCATGTTCCTGGTCCAGAAAGTGACAAGCCACTCTGACAATCTCTTCCCTGGCTGAGAGGGGGTCTGAGAGGCTGAGAGGGGGTCTTGCTCCCCACATTTCCAACCGATGACTAGAATTCCACTCTCCCATTATCATCTTTCCAACCCTAGAAAATCTAGTTTGGGGTATATGTTGCTTCTGTGATGCGACTGCGGTGCCTTCGTTACTAGCTGACATGTCCCTGCAACTCCATGTAAGCTGTGGGGTTGTGTGGTTGGAAAGGGTTGTGTAGCACATAATGAGAGCAGTGCTATGCCTGCCTAAAACCACAGGCATTTGATGCTTGAACTTATCTTGCCAATAAAAACCGGATTTTGACAAAATGGTGGAAACTGCTCAGCAGCAACAAAGGGTTGTTCCATACAGGTAGTGGGAGATGCCCAATGGAGGCCCCAGGAGTGCCACATCAAAATGTCTGAGACCCCTGCAGGCACAGGATGTTCCTCCCAGGACACTGACTGGCTGACAAACTGTTAGGCTGGAAGAGCCCATATAAAGAAAATGTAGAGATGTGTGCAGAAAAGGTAACTAAGTGTCACAAGAATCACCAGACCATCACCAGACTGTTGAAGGCTGAATGAAGTAAGGATTACAACACAGGGATTGTGCAAGAATTGAGTAAGATTGTGTAACACTTGCAACACAGGCTGGTGTAATACAAAGGATGTGAGTCACCTTCTTGTGATAACGGAATTGTATAAAGGTGGTCACACACGGCTGTGTGTTGCTTAGTTGATTGTTCGAGACTGGAGAGGGAGAAAGATGTAACTGCTACGAATAAAAGCCTCTACGGAGAAAGATCGGTCTCTGTCTGTTTTCTTAAGCTGTGAGCAGAAGGAAGAACGGAGCTCCTGAAATGTTGGACAGCGACGAATAGCTGACAGCCAGCAAGCTAAGAGGGAGAGACTTGCTAGCTTTTACCGGGATGGCAGAAGTGTATTTTCCAGCACGGACGTGCAACTCTGCGATGAAGATTTATTACCAACGGGGGAACGTGGCACCCCATTACCCCCTGACACAAACACCCTCAGAGGCGGGCTTCCTGCAGCATGGGATGAAGATTTCACAGAGTGCCCACTGCTCTCACGCATTCGTGCAGCCACCATCTGGACACAAGGTGGTTGCACAAGTAGACTTATTTTGCCCGTGCTATGCAGGCATTGTGCTATTTTTGGCACAACAGGGAATCCCTCTCTACGAGGAATGTGCACAGATATTGGTAACATTTGTTATTCGTGCAAATTCATACGGATTCGGACATTCGTACACTAATCGAATGTTATGACATTTGTACATTAATTATGAATATGAATGGTTCAGAACATTCACACAAATAGTTCGGTCATTCGTAATGTTACACGATATGTATTCGATACATTTGCATTCGTGTTGGGTACATATTGGATACATATTCGGTGGCATCGGATATTTACTCGGTTGTATCAGATACGTATTTGTTCGTATCGAATACGTATCAGATTTGTATTCATTCATATCAGATATTTGTACGAATTCGTACAGATGCATCCATGGGTGATTTTACACTGTCACTAAGTACCCATTAAGGACCCATTTGGCTGAGAGCCGGATGATCCCATTTCCACCACAGACCCCATTAGGGATACATTTGTTTCCACCACAGCTAGGTAAATCCGGATCATTATGGGTCCTTTACGACCTATAATCCAGATTTCATGTAGACGCCATTAAAGGGGTCTACAATGGGGTCTTCAGCCTTAAAATCTGGATTGTAGGAAGCCTGTTTCCACTACAATCCAGCAATGGAGTCTAGAGGAGGCTCAGAGGGGGAGGCATGTTGGATCTTAATCTTGATAAGATAAGATCTGTTGATGCAGAGTGTTTACCTGATTGCTAAGTCTTCTGGGGCTCTCCGTAGCACCGGCAGAATTCCTTGGCTCAGCTCCCAGCTTTCCAGCATTCCAGCATTCATTAAGAATCACGGCAGTCCAAGAGTTATCTAACTCTACGTTTATTGCAAACAAGATTACACTGGCGTAAGCAAATTCAGGCATTAGCCTGGCGGATCTCCAGTCCATTTCATGTTTATCAGCTTACATACTTGGCAAGCAGCAAGCAACAAAACAGCAAGCGAGCGATAGATAGATCGGCATAGGCATAGACAAAAAACAGAAGCCTTTTACATACTAGCACCCGGACGTTGTATTATGACAACTTCCGAGGCTTTTGTGAGTTCTGTCCCCCCTCCCAAGTGGCCTACGTGATTGCAAACACTTCACGACCTTGCAGCATATCTTGTAGCCCGTTCCCAGGAGAGAGGCAGACACACTATCAGTTTGTTTTGAAAAAAAAAATCTTTCCGTACATCCGAGCTGTGTTTCCTTCACACTTTCTCACAGCTAACATGCCCCTCCAAAACACAGTTTGGATGTACGCAAATTGTTTACAATTTTGGTTCACGGTGTCATGCCTAACAGGCTTGCCAATTGCTCATGTTTACCTGTTGGCAGTGGTTTTGTGAGAATGTCAGCAATGTTGTCTTCAGACCCAATGTACTCCAGTCTTATGACTTTGTCTTGCACCATCTCACGTACATTTTGATATCTGACCCCTATGTACTTGGTTCGACACTTAAGGTTCTCAGCCTCAGCCATTGCTATGCAGGTCTGGGAATCTTCTCGAACTGTAATAGGCTGGTCCACTGCTTCTCCCAAATCAATGAGCAATTGCTTGATCCACTGAATCTCAGCCAAAAGTTCAGATAAAGCTGCAAACTCTGCTTCTGAACTGCTTAAAGCAACACAACTCTGCTTCCTGCTGTGCCAAATTATTGGACTTCCAGCAAATTTGATAAGCAAACCAGACACTGACTTTCGGTCATTCTCCTCAGATGCAAAAGAGCTATCAGCATAACAATCTAAACCTTGTTGATTGCCTTGGATCTCCAACTTTCTGTGTTGTGTACCCTTGAGATACCTTAACACATGTTTCATCCTGATCCAATCCTGAACAGTAGGCCCATTTGCCTTTCTGCTAAGCAAAGCTACTACAAAACTGATGTCGGGCCTAGTGTGCGAGCTTATGTACAATAAGCTTCCCAAAACACTTTGAAACAACTTTGGATTCTCAAACTGTTTCACTGAGTCTTCATTAGAAGTTCCAGTGAGCATTGGACTCTTCACTACCTTTGCGTTCTGCAAACCACACTTTTCAATCAGTTTCTCAATCTTTTTCTGCTGGCTCAACAGGCACTTGCCATCCTGAGTCCACTGTACCTCGATCCCAAGGTAAAACTTCAGATTTCCCAGGTCTTTGAGCTTGAACTTCTGAGACAACTCCTTCTGCACTAAAGCAATCTCCTTATCAGACTTAGCCACAACGCAGAGATCGTCAACGTAGATAGCAAGAATTATCTCATTCTTTGTGTATACGCAAGCATCAGCAATGCTGCGTTTGTACCCCAACTTGACCAATTCCTCGTGAATGCAAAGATTCCAGCAACGAGCACTCTGCTTCAAGCCATACAGTGCCCTCTTCAACTGAAAAACTTTCTGCTGCTTACACTGATCAAAACCTTCAGGTTGCTCCATGAACACTAGTTCATCAAGGGGAGCGTTCAGGTAGGCAGTCTCAAAATCAAAGTGTCTTACTGCAAACTGCTTTCTAGCTGCAAGAGCTAAAATCAGCCTCAGGCTTTCTGCCTTTGCAGTAGGTGCAAAGGTTTTGTCAAAACTCTCAAACCTCTGCTGTGAGTAACCTTTGGCAACCAATCTGGCCTTGTACTTCTGGGTTCCATCAGGCAACTCCTTGTGCTTGAAAACCCACTTACAGCCTATAACCTTCTGGTCCTCTGGCCTATCTACAACTTCAAACACCTGCTTGTCTACCAAAGACGAGTACTCTTGCTCCATGGCTTCAAACCACTTCTGCTGCTCTTCTTCAGGAAAAGAGAGTAGCTCTTGAAAGTTTTCTGGTTCAGCCACCACTGAAAAAGCTTTTGCACCTTGCACAACAAACCTATCTGGAGGTTTCCTGACTCTATGAGTCCGCCTAGGTATGATCACCTTAACTCTACCTTTCTCATCTTCTGAACTGTCTGAGGTCTGAGCCTCAGTGGCAGGGTGTGTCTGTGTTTGGTGTTGTGTAGAAGTACTGGGTTGAGGCCCTGCAGAAGCATCCTGCTTCATTACCCCTCCATTTCCAGCACTTGCAACACTTTGCCCCAGCTTGAGAAAAACCTCTTGGTTGGCATGAAGCCTGTCCCACCCAGAATGTTTCTCAAAGTTGGCACTTCTGGACAGCAACACTTCCCCATGGCCCAGGTAGAACTTGTAGCTGTTACCAGAATAACCCACAAACATCAGTCTCCTACATTTGGGATCACCTTTCTTCCTAAAGTTTGCTGGAACATACACATTAGCGTACTGCCCAAAAACTCTTAGGTATTTCAGATTTGGTGGTCTCCCAAACAGCATGTGGTATGGAGTGGTTTTTACAAAGGAATTCCAAGTGCGGTTAGCTATATGATTGGCAGTCAGTATAGCCTCCCCCCAGAGTTGTTCCGGAGCCTGTGAATCGAGAATTAGGCAGTCCTTTATCTGCTTTAGGACCCCAATTCTTCGCTCAGCGAGGCCATCCTCCTGTGGAACTGCTGGGTTTGTTGTTTCATGCTGAATCCCTTTTACCTTTAACCAGTTCTTTAGATCATTAGACAGAAACTCACCCCCTCTGTCTGTAACCAAGAACCCAACCTTGTACTCAAACTGTCTTTCAACCATGTTGACCCAGTTTTTGAGAAGTTGAGCAGCCTCACTCTTCTCTTTCATGAGCATTACATAAGAATACCTTGTGTGACGGTCCACAATTACCAAAAAATACTTGTTCCCACCAAAAGTTTTGCTCATAGGACCTGCCAAATCTGCATGGATTACTTCAAAAGGCCGTTGCGTGGTTCGTTTACTACGTTTCGCAACTGGAAAAGCTTTCAGCTTGGCCTGGCTGCACACTGTACAGGCTAAAAAAGAATCACATGCATGAATTTTGAGGTCAGGCCACACCTGTGTCAATTTTTGCAGATTTGTAAAACTAGTGTGACCCAAGACCCTATGGTAACAGCTACAAGTTCTACCTGGGCCATGGGGAAGTGTTGCTGTCCAGAAGTGCCAACTTTGAGAACAGCAACAAGGCACCCATGGGAGGTGGGGTGCCTCAATGTCAAAACTTTGGAGTCCCTCCGAAGGCAGCTCCAAAATCCCTCCGAAGTTGCCTTCAGAGATTAGCAAAGGCTCAGAAGTCCCTCTGAAGGCAACTTCAGAGATTAGCAAAGGCTCCATAGAGAAACCCCTTGCCTCCAGGCATGAAAAGAGGTGCATATTAATGAGGTTGACTCATCAGTGCTCGCAGGAGAGATGCAAGCAAGGAGCTAATTAATATGTACCTCTCTCCTAAGGGGTTTGTTTCCAAAGTTGCCTTCAGAGGGACTTTGGAGCCTTTGCTAATCTCCGAAGGCAACTTCAGAGATTGCACCCCCTGTCCCCCAAAACACCTGAGGTGACAGGCAGACCCCTTGTGGGCCAATCCAGATTTGTCACATGGGTGCTCTGGTGTTTCCACAGCAGGCAGGCTAGCACCCATTGCTATTGGGTGCTAGACCACCTGTGGAAACACATGGGGTACTTCCCTTAATCCGGATCTACTAGTACCCATTCCTTAGATCCGGATCTTCTTAGATCTGGATTAAAGGAGCGCAATGGAAAAACACCCCTTGTCAAATAGAATCCCACCACGTTCGAAGGAGATCTATTCGAACAAATATGAATATGAATTGAATGCCAGAAAAAACATTCGTGAACATCCCTACTCTGAGCTTGGAAGATGCCCAGTTTTGTAGAAAGAGGATGGTGAAACGCAACCCTCCTGGGGCAGGAACAACTAGTCCTTCTTATCATCTGGATCCTGTATGAATTTGGTGTGCATCACCAGCACCAGAAAGATGCCCTGCTCTTGTGATTTTCTTCACGCTGTAAAACTTCTTCTACTTCTATTGTTTCTAGACTTTAACTCTGTTCTATTTGCCTTGTGTACTACGCCCTGGGAACTAGGTGAAGAGCAGTTTTTTAAAAAAGCTATACATAAAAACAAATAAATGTGTGTGAGAGCTTACGCTGATGTTGCTGCTTCAGGTGAATTAAAAATATGGGTGAAATGCTTTTTAGGAACACCTCTTCTCCCGTTTAACATGTAACACAAGATCAGCCCATCTAATCCAGCCTAATATCCCTGTTGTGCCAAAAAATAGCACAATGCCCGCACAGCATGGGCAAAATAGGTCTCACACAATTGCTTCTGGTCATCTCAAGCAAAAGACAAAGTCAAGACCTTCATCTGCTCTCCACTCCCTGCAAATGGCCTTTTGGGGCATCCTGGCTGTCTCTCCAACGAGAGGCAGCACCTGGGTATTCATTCTAGCAGCCATTCTATTATTTATTTATTTTATTATTTACATTTCAATCCCACCCCATACCCGAAGGTCTCTGGGCGGGTAACAACAGATTAAGAACAAGAATATACATTAAAAACCCTTTAAAAATTCAATAAATCTAAAGCAATACACAATGTGTTTAAAATGATGGTATCTGTACTGGGAGGGGAGATATAATCATCTCGGCCAAAGGCCAAAGAGGTGTTTTCACTGCCTTCCTAAATATATGTAAGGAGGGGGCATGACGCACTTCGAGGGGAAGACTATTCCATAGTCTGGGGGCCATCACCAAAAAGGCTCTCTCCCGGGTGCCCACCAACCTCACTACTGAAGGTGGTGGGATGACCAGGAGGGCCTCACTGCTTGATTTTAAGGCATGGGCAGGTCGGTATGGAAGAATCCTTTAGATATTTGGGGCCCAAGTCATTTAGGGCCTTATAAGTCAAAGTCAGCACCTTGAATTGGGCTCAGTAATAAATTGGTATGAAGGAAGCATAGCATTAACTTCTGAGTACTCTGTTTTAAGCAGAATTCATAATATCTCTACTGTGAACTGTATTCTCTCTGATGGGCATGTTTAGGAGATCAGTGAAGAAAGAAACAATGTAAGTCAATAAAACACCCTGGGGGAAATATTTGCTGCTTTCATGCATGATAGCTAAGAAATGCAAAACTTTATGCTTGTCATGTGCTGTTCTCTTTCAGTGAACACCAACATGGCCTGAAGTGCTCTTCAACAGACACAGTGTGTGTGGATCTGATCTGGTAAGCTCAGACACTTGGACTGTGGTCACACCTAAGGTTTGATCCAACTTCAGTCCACTTTCAGAGCAAGAAAACACATCAGCAAAGTGACCAGTCATTTTATTTTCACATAATTTATTCCAAAGGTGAATTTTTGGAGTTATTTAAAATGGAAAGAAAACAGCTGGTCACTTTGCTGATGTATTCTCTCACTCTGAAAGTGAATTGAAGCTGGATTAGTGTGACCACCTTTTGATTCTGAAAAACTGAACTCTTGGTAAGAACCTCTCGGGCCTATGACTTCTGGGTAGGAGAGTCGGATCCGACAAGGAGAAGTATTTCTTCACTCAGAGGGTCATCGGTTTATGGAACTTGCTGCCGGACGAGGTGGTAACAGCTACCAGCCTAGATGGCTTTAAGGAAGGGTTAGACAAATGTATGGATGACAGATGTTTATCAACGGCTACTAGAATGAATGCCTAGGTACATCTTTCAGGCTGGTGGGGGTGGGAAGCAGGACACTTCTAAGGCCATTTGCTGGGATTCAAGAGCAGGAAAAGGTTTGTCCTTGGCTCTGCTTGAGATGCCGATGAGCACCTGGTGGGCCACTGTGTGCAACAGGACACTGGATTAGATGGGCTGTGGCCTGATCCAGCAGGGCTCCTCTTATATTCTTATGTTCTTATGTTGTGAGTCCTCAGCAGAGCCAACAGCATTTATAAATTGTCTCTTTTTATGAGATCATTCATCATGCTCAATCATCTCCTGCCACACTTGATATGTAATCCTTACTTAGTCAAGATTGTAGACGGAGAACTCCAGAAAGAGGGCGGTAAAAAACAACCAGACTCCACATCCTTTCCTTTCTGTGTGGCTTTTAAACAGGGTCTGTATTACTTTCTGCAGCACTGGGGGAGGAAAGGATAGCACAGTGATCATAGCTGATGTAGCAGATGATGTAGTTTATGCAGGTTTTAAGGAACATATACAGATTCATTTTTGTTTTATGCTCCTAAATCTACCTGGTGAAGGAACTGGATGTATCACTCATTTGCAAATCCAAAAACGAAAAAAGAAATCTTACTAATATGCATCCTGACAAATGAAACAAAGCCTTCTTTTCATGGAGGGATCTAGCTGAGGCATGCTACTACTTCCTTTTGAAAAGGGAATCAAAGAAAAAAATACCTAGCAGATTAAAGGCAAGTGCCTACCTGCTTATGAGAAACAGAGACTGATATTAATATGTAGTTTCAGGAAAGAAAAAATTGAAGAAGGTTCAGGATCACATACAGGAATCCCTTTCTCCAGGACTTCCATTCCATACAAATCTATTTATCTCCTCCGTTACTGCCGTACTACTCAGTTTTTACCGGCCGTGTACATTCCTGAAAAAGACCTCATTTGAGTCTTGGGTAATCTTATTCAAGTTGAAAAATTGTTTGTATCTCCTTTTGGCACAGATCTGGGAAAGGAAAAGGGTGTCACTAGGGCAGAATCCACATGGTACCGCTGCTGCATCATGGGAACCCCTGTCCCTACACCCCTTGAACATGACGCCATAAGCATCTCTAGTTATGCGTTAATGACAGAGCAAGAGCTTACGCTCTCAGGTACGGGTGTGCACACATGCATTTTTGACACTGATTCATAACAAATTTAATGTTTGAAAATCCATATTTGTTCAAATAGATCACATTTGAATGTGGTAAAATTCTATTCGATATGAATCTATTCATACGTATTCGTACAAATATTCTGTAGGTGCCAAGTACGAGTGAATATGTATCTGATAGGAATGAATGCGTTTCTGATACGTACAAATACGTATCTGTAACATATCTGTGCTCTGAGAACGTCAAATCTGACTTGAATCCACTTTGAATCCACTGTCGATCCATGTCACATGCAATCTGGATCCATTGTGGATGTGACTGGCGCTCTGTTTTTCTACATCCCTGATACAATGCATGTCTGAAATACTTGTACAAATGTCCATTCGTATTTGTACAAATGCTGAATATTGCAATCTTTGATTCGTGTATGAATGTCCGAATTCATACGAATAATAAATGTTATAAATAATAAATGTTATAATAAATGTTATAATAAATAATACTCTCAAGCACTTCTTCCCATTCTGCTGCCCCACCGCCACAAAGTACGACTTCCTTGTGTCCTTTCCATAGGGCTAAATTGCACACTTATTTTCACAGACAGAAGGAAATGGCCCTGGCCAGAAACACTGAGGCCAGAGATCAAATGCTCCATTTCCTCTGTCGAGAGTGGGGAGGGACCATGTGATCAGCCCACTTCCTGCTGAGAGATGAACCACTTACCTGTAAACATTCTGTTTTGTATTTTTAGAAGAAGAAGAGTTGGCTTTTCTACCCCGCTTTTCTCACCCATTTAAGGGGACTCAAAGCACCTGACAAAGCTTTTCTATTCTTCTCCCCACAATAGAACACCCTGTGAGGTAGGTGGGGCTGTGAGAGCTCAGAGGAGAGCTGTGACTAGCCCAAGGTCACCCAGCTGGCTTCATGGGGGAGGGCGGAATCGAACCAGGTATTCCCAGATAAGAGTCCAGCTCATTAACCATTAGACCAAACTGGCTCACAAGATGTTCTTAGGCAAGATGTTCTTTCAAAACCACCATGGTGTGAATCTTTGGCTCTGGTCACACTTTCACTTTAATCCAGGCTCCAGGCCATCTTCAGACCCCAATGCTCGCACGTTTTCAGTCCAATCCATTTTATTCATGGACTTTCTTCCCTTCAATTGTACTTTCCTGAGTTCTGATTTTTTTACAGGTGTCCTGCTGTTATATAGTGTTAAACTGTTTTCATTTGTTGGGTGTGACTGGGGCAAAGGACTAAAGGGGCTGAACTGTACTCTACTTTCCTCTCCACCCCTCCTGTCCTCCTTTCTCTGCCATCTGTGATTGGATGTCCTTCTGTCAGTCACTCTTTGGCTTCTCAGCGAAAGGAAAGGTCACCCTCTTCTGTCCCCACCCTCTTGCCCTGTTTCGCAGTCTGGGCAGCTGCACAAATACGCATAATCCACAGCATGTCTCCTGCAGGGCTGAACACTCTTGGCTGCCCAGCCCAACTTCATTTTCTCACACTTCATAAGCCAGGATATTTCTGCCTTTTACCATTGCCCATGCCCTCAGTATCTTGCCTGGAAATGCACGCTCCTGCATTTTTGAAGGTGCAGAATTGTGCATCTCCAGTGATCCCAGGTTTAACAAACTAATGAATGAACAAAGAAACAAACGAGGAAGGAAGGAAAGAAAGAAAGACATGGAAGGTGGGGTGGATGGCCCTGTCTCAACACTTTCTCTACCCATCCACAAAATTTTGCATGCCACCTCCAATAGTAACCAGTCACCTCCAACGTAGCCAGACTATGGAACTGGAACAATCTGAGAGCTGAGCTAATGGACTCCAGTGCTTGAAAGTCCACATCAGTAAAGCAAGGGGAAATTATAGTCAAGGGGAATTATAGTCAAGAAACGTTTGAGAGGGCTGTCAGATGTCCTGGCTTGCTTAGAAGAAAAATGAGATGAAAATGAAACAAGTGTCCTTTTCTTAGGACAGCTTCCCATGCATTTGTAACCTTAAACAAAAGAGCTATCCAGTCTTTCAGTCTTGTTCCTAAGAGCACCACTATATCACAAGTTCAGGTTTATTCATGGATTTTATGTGACAGAGAACCAGGTTCCTGTTGCTTAAAATAAAGCTTGCCATTTACTGCTAATCTTCAATTCATGCCCTGTGATAAATTCTAACCATCTGATGCTGTAAACCTTACCTTGTTGCTTTTGTAAATCTCCTTCAAGAAAAGCCTTTGCTAAGAAATCAGCAGATGCCATAAGCCCTTTCAAACTGATGTTACAGTTACATTCCCTGAAACTGTATTTGACCCTCTAATCCAGTGGTTCTCAACCTTCCTAATGCCGCGACCCCTTAATGGAGTTCCACATGTTGTGGAGACCCCCAACCACGGGGGTAGAGCAGCTGGGAAGTGGGGGAGAAGGGCAGTGGGAGACCTGTCGCGACTCCTCTGAAAGGGTAGTTCAACCCCCAAAGGGATCCCGACCCCCAGGTTGAGAACCACTGCTCTAATCTGAAGAAGAATCCAGGAAGATTTGTTCTCCGCCTAGCTAGACCACCACTAATGCCACGGAGAGCAGATTGAAGAAACACCACATCTGTAGTCCACTAGCAGTGTCATTTTGTTGATTGGTTGGTTTATCTTTATATTCCACCCAATCCCAGAAGATGTGTGCTGAGGATGGAGTTCCCAGAACATCAAGAATCCACTAAGGGGCACCTGGGTTTATAGGCAGCAAGTTATAGTCGCCTTTCCCTATGCTCTTTTGACGATATTCTATGACCTTCTAGCACAACGTTCAGCAGGCAGAACATTTTCCCTTCACAGATGAACCGACAGAACATAAGAATTGGGGGTACCATAATTTGGTGCAATGCGAAGGCATACCACAGAAGCCTCCATTTTGCTCAGCAGCACTGTCTGAGAAGCAAAATAACTGAGTGGGGTAGCATGTTCCAATCCACAGCACTTTCCTAGAAAAGGTGAGATAAAATTTGAACTTCTCATTCTTCAAGAAGAGGGGTGAAGCATGTGTGTGCAAGAGAGAGAGTTTTCAACTGTGCGTATGCCAATAAGCATAGAATCTCTAAGCATAAACAAACATATTGGCCATTACCCTGGCCCAAACTAAAATGAATCATTTTGAGGGTCATTTTTTTAGTAGATGGGACATTTTGTTCACCTTTTATAATTTCTCCAGGGGTGATTCAAACTCTTGGTGCTTATTATGAAATTAGACTAGCTTGCTCCCATAGAGCTATTTGCTAACACACAAATGGAAACCTGGATTTTATTCATTCGTTCATTGTATTTCTATCCCATCCTATATCTAAAGGTCTCCGGGTGGGTAACAACATTTAAAATCAAACATATCAAAACAATAACAGTATATATTAAAACAACTATGTCTGCAAATGAGAAGGAAAGGTGTATCCCCATTTAACCGAAGGCCAGGACAAAGAGGTGCATCTTCACTGCCTTCCTAAATGTGTACAGAAAAGGTGACAGACGCACCTCAAGGGGGAGACCACTCCACAGCCTAGGGGCCATTACTGAGAAGGCCCTCTCCCAGGTGCCCTCCCATTTTGCTGCTGAGGGCGGTGGGACAACCAGGAGGGCCTCCCCTCCAGATCTTAAGGCACAGGCAGGTCAATATAGGAGTAGACATTCTTTCAGATAGGAGCTCACATCTTACTTTACTATTGGCCATGGAGCAACAGTAATTTGGGCATTATATGTTCCTCATCTCCTGTCCTAAGGAAAATAGGCTGTTAGCCTAACTCTTTCAGTGATTCAAATCTTTTAAATTTGAATTTAACCAAATTCAATTCGAATTAAGCAAATTCAAATCTATTTGTTAGAATTTGTCATTCCAATTTGCACTTACAAATGTCAACAACATTCATAGATGCCTGTACACATCTTCCCTGGGTCTGTACACATCCATACACATCCGTATGCATCCTGTAGTTATCCCGTATGTAACCTGTTTTCATCCCATACGGATCCGTACAAATGCGTATGGATGCGGGAAAGATGCAGATCTTCAAGTACACATACGAATCTCCTAATAATTTGAACGAATAGATCCAAAATTCAAATCAAAACTTTAAATTCGAATTTAAGGCCATTCGATTCAAATTCAAATGTCAAAATTCAATCAATTCAATTGAATTTCAAATGCATTCGAATATCCGTGCATATCCCTACCTGCCATCCATTGCAAGTCAACGTGCAAGTTGTCCCTGGTCATAAAATCAGAATTTGCAGAATCAAACTTGAATCGGATGTGTAGATTCATATTTGTCATGTACGAATCTGCGAGAAAATTATACACATTTTGTGCTTAAAATATAGGATTAAAAAGGGATGCATACGAGATAATACAGGACGCATACGGACTTTTATGGAATGACTTTTATGGATACGTATAGGAAATACCAAGATTGTCGACATTCGTATCTTTAAATACGAATCTAACATTCGAACGTATGGATTCGAATCGGATTTTATGACAGTCGGATCTTAAATATCCAAATCGAATTGAATTTTTTGACATTCGAATCTACTCAGATTCGTACACATCTCTAAAGTAAATACATTTTAAAGACATAATAGAATATTATACTGTATGTCCCTGAAGGAGTTCTGGATGTCAAAATGCACAGAGCTACATTTTAGTGTCTTAAGACATTAAGACTCTCTAAACATAGCTCTTCAGGTGTGGGCAGGTACCTGATCTATGTTCATTTCCAGTAGCGGTGAGCCCCCAGATCTACTCCATCACAGGGAAAGCTTGTATTGAAGGAAACTCCCAAAGTAATCTCTTGTCTATGTAAGACCTGACAATCTGGTTTCTAGCATCCATTCCTCCCTCTTCACTTCCAGACTTGACTGAAGCATCTCCTTCCTTACCCTATTATTACCCCCAAGGCAAGGAAGAAGTACTTCTGTGACCTAAACCTTCTGCTGCCTAGAGATGAGGATGCAGCAACGGTGGTGGAAATAGCTGCCACCAGAGAAGTAGACAGTTGTCCCTGTCTGGCCTACCCCCACCCCACGCATCTCACAGCTGGGCTCTACCATTCTCCTCCTATGTTCTCCTTGGGTCTGGAATTGAACCAGGGGGCCCACCAGCAACCAACACAGCAAGAGTCAGAGTAGTATGGTAGGGGTTGGGCAGTCACCACTCCTGCAGCAGGGCTCAGATTAGGGTGGATGAGTTTAGAGTAGTCCCTACATAAAAATGGCACGAATCCATGTAAATCTTTGCCTCAGATACTTTCCCCCACGTAAGTGAGCTTTTGTGTAATGTGGGCCCTATGAGTTCAGTAGCTGACTCCATGACCACAAACGAGATGTATTTTGAAGACATCCCATGCAGATCAGTACCTGAAATTCATTTTTCTGCTTGTGATATTTCTGGAAGGGTGTGAAACCATTATTTCTCCATTGCAGTTGGTAGAGACAGATGAGATTCCTGATTTAGTGCTACTTTGGAGGTTGAGTCACATTAAAATATATGAGCTTTGAAATTCTGTTTTAAATTCAGGAGTTCTGTCTTTCACCCAGAGGCCAAGATACACTTTTCTTGAGCCATTAACCCACAATACACACCCACAGAGAGAAATCCAGTGGGAAGGGAAACATAAAATTCCCCACACTGATCCTTGTTGGTGCATAATAAAAGACAATTAATCCAAGAGCTCCGGTTTCCCCCTTTTAGACAGCTATTTAATGGATGTTTTCTGAATTTTTTATTTCTATTTTATTTTATTTTATTGGCATTAAGTCTTTAATGTGCTACACAATACTTTCCCTCCCTAAAATCTCTCACTTGTGCAGGTTCAAGGAACAGAGGAGGAGATAGGCAAGAAGGCCGCTAGAACCTGGCTTTTGAAAACACAGGTTTTTGAGCTGCAAAAGATTAAGACCGTTTTGCACCATTCGTGCTGAAGTGGCAGCTCTTGCCCGTCATGTCAGCTGCAGCCAGCTGTGAGTTTGTTAAAGACGTGCGAGTTTTATGACTTTCCAAAAAAAGTCACAACTTCATTTTAAGTGACAACCAGCCATGCAGTTTCATCAAACTCTGGTCATAACACCACACTGAGGAGCTGAGATAATTCAGGCTGGGAACAGATTTAGGGTTGATGAATACAACAGCAACTGTGTCATGGAAAAAAAAAGTTGCACAATTTTTGGAGAAAGACTAATCTAGAAAGCTGCTTCTCAAGGTAATGAGCTTCAGTATTATAGCTCATTTTCCCATCGACATGTTTTTACAGCTGTGGTTAACGTGTGACTAATGCTTACTGTGGAGTAACTGAATAGCCACTCCTTAAAGTGTGCAACTTTGTTAGTAGGTTGTAAGGAGGGGCTGAGAATAGGCAGAACTGGCAACTTCTGGAATAGTAAACTGGGTGCTTCTATTATCATTACTGCCATCTGTAGCTTCAGCCTTCTACAGTCTACATGGAAATAAATTATTACTACAGCGCCTTTGTGAAAAATGATAGAAATAGACCAAGTATACACCTGAGATTCATACAGGCAAATACCATAATAGCCGCCCTTTCTGCACTTGACCTTATTCTGGATTATATCTCAGAACCGGGACCCAACATCCACATGTTAGTGCAGACTGCAGCAAACGGTGGGCAGACCCTGCCATAGCCTGCACCAGCATGAGGGGCAAGTCCCCAGTCTGAGAGGCGAAGGCCAGAAAGGGCCATTGGTCATCCTTAGGCTGACATTCTGTCAAGAATCTAAAGAATGCAAGTCTTGAGGAAAATTCACACTTCCTGTCCAGTCTGGGAGACGGGAAGGTGAACTTGCTCATGCATGTACTAGGATTCACACTAACAAACGCTAGTACACGCCATCTCTCCTCCCACGTCTGCAGACTTACCTGAACTGCAGGTCCCGATGTTGGTGTTACTGCACATGTGCCATCACCTGAACAACAATGATGTGCCATGCATGCATGTGTGCTTGCATCCCAGATCACCTGCCGCACCTGCATGCTTGTGCTGTGCATCAGCTGACCCTCCAGCACCCAGAAGAGGTGTGAATACAGCATCCACAGACTTACCAACTTTGGCACTGGGGAAGGTAAGGAGCCAATTCTGAGTCGGAAACGGCTCCATGGACCAGATGCGGAAGGGCCCCAGATACTGTGAAGAAGGTAGCCCAGATCCAACAATTGTAACTAATAGTCTTCATGTAGTAAGTAAAAAGCAAGAACACATTCATAGCTGCATGACCTTGGCTGGTTGGGAGAGATCCACTTAAAGGTACTGAGAAAAACCACCCTAAAGTTCCTGTTTGAATACAATTCAGAAGAGGCACTATAGGAATTTTCATATATATATATATATGTGTGTGTGTGAGAGAGAGAGAGAGAGAGAGAGAGAGAGAGAGAGAGAGAGAAGATGTTAAATAAACACAAAAGTGTTGCTTTTTGTGGTGGATTTACTGAAGAAAAATCACCTAAAATGTAGAAAAAGGTATGTATTTGTGTGAATGTTAACTTAATTCCTAGTAGGCAGGAGTCTGGTTTGTACGGCTATGCTCCAGTCGTTAGAGCCATGAATAAAACAGGTTGTTTAAACACACATTTGCTTTAGATACAAGTGTAATCCTTTAATAAAACCACACTAGTTGGGATAACCCAAGCAGCAAAGGACACCCATTCAGAAGGTGTATCCAGAAATGCCTTTAAGCAGGTTACAACCTTCCTGTACGCCATACAAATGCATTTATGGACATGAACAATCTGTAGTACAGAATTAATTTGGAATCTTTGTACCCCAATGCTAGAGAAGATCTTGTGTAATATTAGAATAAATGCATCCTAAGTTCCTCTCCTAAGCCGGCTAAGGTTTGCATCACAACAAGCATTACAGTAAAGCTTTGCATATTACATGCTAACTTCACCATACAAATAAGCACAATTACCAGGAAGCCTGAATCCCATTCATAATGTTTACAGGAAAGCACACAACAATAAGCCCAGAGTTAAGAACTTAGTACTAAAGGCAAACAGCTCTGCCTGTATATCTCGAAGAGATAATTTGGAACTAAAATGAGGCAACTAGACATCCACTAAAGGAATGCAACTCAGCTCGTCTTGGTATAACAAAAAATTCCATTTACTATCAAGAAAGTGGATGCTAAATTACTGGTTAAGTTCTAAATTTTCCAACTAAGGAGGGCAGCTGTTTCTCTATAAAAATGCTTCAACAGTTTCATGAGACCCTTTCAAACCAATCAGGTTCTCGGCTAAGTCCCACAAAGAATGGAAGGTGTTTTCTGCTGCCGTCGCAGTGCTTAGAAACTTAGAACTATCATCATCATTGGCCTCATATAGTTCTGGCTATGTTACTTTACTTTGATTTTATTACACTGAGCTTTAAGCAATTGTTTTGCTCTCATTTTACATATACTTCCTATTCCCAAACCAAATGTCCTGACAAAAGCCAAGCTGCAAATGTAAGAGCAAGCCCTGAATAAAGCTCTCCCTTTTCCCAGGACTGGCTAGAATAGCCACTTAACCCTATTTCTAAATGGGATTTACAACTATGGCTTGGGTTATGGGGGATCTTTGTGTTCAGTTAAACCAGGCAGAAAGTACAGCAGCGTGTTGTGCTTGCAACGTAAGGCTGCAGTTCTGGTGTACTTCTTGGTCAGGAACACTGAAGGGGGAAAAGGCAACTCTGTAGGCAAAGTAAAGGAGAGCCAGGCTATGTGTATTTCAAGCCGATGAACTTAGGAATATGCACAATTGCCCTCTCCCCGTTTGCTTCGCATCAAAGGGAATGGGACAGAACTTCGCACTCATGAGAATGGATCCACTTTGAATGTGCTAGGCTTCAAATTCCTGCCACCAGCAGCCGTGCTTCCAAATCTGCTCCGAAGCTTCGAATGAAGGCACAAAAGCTTTTGGTTTGCATGTGAAGGTCGGTCTTCGAATATAACCAATATTTTGTTCGAACATGAAGTTTTGAACTGTTTAAGACGAGGAACATTTTCCACAGGCCAGTACTATAGCTCTGTACCTGCTGCTACAGATTCCTTCTGATCATGGTGCTTCAAGGCCTACAACACTTACAGGACCCAAAGTTTTCAAACTCTGGCAAACATTTATAGGTCCTTCAAAACCAATTGTGTAGACACTTAATTTCAAGTCTCCTGAAGGACAAGCAAAGCCTTCTAGTGAATAGCAATACACAGAATTTATTAATTAAATTACATTAAAAGGCAGAAGGAAACAAGTTTTCAGGTAAGGACAGAAGACAATTTATTCTGGCAGATCGCCTTTTTATTGCCTGCTATGATTGAGAAATACAAAAAAGATCTGACTGAACTGCTTGCATTTGGAAATCAACAGTGCACCGTTTAAAGTTACAGGATTCCAGTTTCTGCTTTAGCATTAAAAATTCACACCAAATTTATTGTTAAGTCTTGCCAAACAGAAGTGTTTTCTATACCCAAGGCCCATGACATAATCTTTTTGTACATAAAAAGGGCATACCAACACTTAAAACGTTGTAAAAAGGCAGTTACGGGCAGCTGCGTTGCCTGAAAACATTTCAGAAGCTAACAGCCAGATTTCACTGAAAAGAGTGTTTGCCCCATTAACTTGGATAAAGGGCTTTTTGGCTGTGAGGTGTACGGAAGGCACCAATTGCTTGGTTGGCAATTCATAATTATACAACACTTAATGACTTCTTACTGTACTATTTACACTGCCTATTGTCAAATTCAACTTTTTTTCCCGCACCTCGAAAGCTAACAAGTGTAAATGGTGAAGTAAAGAATCTAGAAGGCGGATGGATTCCCCCCCCCCCTAAAACCAAAGCCTTTACAAACACAAAACAAAACCCTCTGTGGAGCAGAGATATGTCACATCCATGCCATCCTGTACATTACAGAAATCATACATCTATAATTATTCTCTATACCAACTTTTTTCAAGGGACCCCCCCCTCCCCCAAAAAACACAGTATACAAAACACAAAATTAAATACTGCTTTGGAAGTGCTGACATTCACTGCTTTGGTCCCACCTAAGCACAATTCAACAAGACCCCTGCTTTAAATTTTGGAAATGCAAAGGAGGCGAAGGCATCCAATCCATTATTAACTCCCTCTTCTACACAAAGCAGCTTTTGAAGACATTTGATCTTCAAACTTTTTAATGCTCTAACACAAGTTGGACTGAGATAAAAGACAATTGCATACATAATAGATGCTAACGCCCCTAGGCTCTGCTTGCTGAATCTATACTCCCAGCATTCTTACGACCAATGCCAATCTCATATGAATCTAGTCCTTGGGATCTGGCAGCAACAAGAGCTCTCACTATCTTTAACATGCTCTGTCCTGTACGCTATGTGCCACACCCAGTCTCCTAGGCCATACATTAAGAGATTTAGAAATCCAGTGGAGAAGTACCCATGATCAGAAATACAATGCCGAAGAGGTAGGTAACAAAATGGTGCCCCGGGATTCCTATGTGGGCTTTATACATAGTGAACAACAGGAATAACACTACATGTAGTCATGAAGACCAGAAAAAAGTGGGAAAGTGGTCACATTTCAAATACCCCCCTTCCCCAGTGTCATATGTGTTGCTTCCGATCTTGAAGCGCAGTGTATAAAATTCCTCCCGTTAGAAGCCAGCCGGGATCATGGTTCACATGGGCAAAGAGCTAAAATTAAGAACTCCATTTTGCACAGATCTTTTAATTTTTTTCCAAGGACCTTTCTCATACCATTCTCACATTCAGCTGCAATATAATCACTTACCAGAATCAGCCAAAAGGGGGGGGGGGGGAACTGCTGAAAGCCACTTGGTTTGGGAGCAGGACAATGTTCTCTAAAGCACACATTTGTGCCTAGTAAATATTGGGGCAAAACGTCTTTAATGCACATATTACACCATACTAATTTCTTGGCGCATTCCTAAAACGTCAAGACTATATATAACCAGTTCCTTATCTTCCCCCAGGAGTCCTTAGACAATACAAAGGTCCCATTTGACAGGCAATCTTTGTGCAAGATAGCAGGTAAGGGTTTTATTAATCCAGACCGAACTTTCAAAAAAACAGAATCGTTCCCAATGGAAAGGAGGCAGAGTCTGAAACTCAGTCTTATGGCTTTATATTTTTCCCCCCTTTTAAAATGCAGCGAGAACTCAGGTTGTCCAGAGACAGAAGTGTCTTTTAAGTTCAATTTGCTCACGCATAGAATTCTTCTTGTTTATGTGGTTTTTGATAGCCTCCATTTGATTGTTTTGGTTCATCCAGGGAATAGCTTCCTTCATCTTTTTTCTTCATTCTATACAGCATGAACCCAACTAGGAATGCAGCAAAAAGCAGGCCTACTAATCCACCAGCAATGACTCCTGTAGAAAAAAATTAAGGGCTAAGTTAGCAGATTCAGGGATATTTGTTCGAGAGAAATCAGTACTTCTGAGCAGAGTTAGCAAAGGCTCCAAAAACATAATGTGAGCAGCACCACAGAGATGTGCATGAATACATTTGTAGGTTAGTCTGAAGGCACAGTAACATCAGGATCACAGCAACATGTTTTGTGACATCAGTGGCAGACCACACCACCCTGCCCCTTCCGGGTAGCAGAGGAAACAAGTGACAGAGAGAGGAGAGTTCTGCCACTATCACCTTCCCCACACTGTCATAGACAGGGGGTCAAGTTTGTGAGCAATTGAGCCCCACAATCCTTGTCCACCTGGGGGAGGTCTATATGCTTCAAACTAATGTATAAATACATTTGTGCACATGTCCACAGCAGGAACCTTCTGTCTAGAAGAAATGATCTGATCACTGTTTGATCCTAATTTCCTCCCCCCACACACAACACAATAACAAAAGGAAAATATTCTCAGCCTTGTAGATACACTTAAAATCCTGAATTTCATGCAAGATTTGTGGAAGACGAAGCAAAAAATAAAAGTACTGTTTTGCCCCACTTTGTTCCCAAATATTAGAGCCCAGAGAAGGAATGGCATCTCTTTCATTTAGGAGTGATCACCTCTAGAAAATTCACTATTGCGAAGGAATATTGACGATACAAACAGAATGCGAGGACCATGAACCAAGGTAAATGTGATATAAACAGAAAGAGCAAAACTAAAAGCTGCCATATCAGAGAACTTAAGTATAAGAACTAAAATAGATCACTTCACCTCAAGATTATCATCAGTATCTTCTACTGTGGATAGTATTTGCAATATTCTATAGAAATCCACAGCGGAAGTAAAATAAATATATTTAAAAAAATTAATGGACTAGACTTGGCTGATATAATAGTCAAAGTACTTTGGACAGAAGTCTGGAATAACTTCCAAGAGGTGGCAACAAGCAACATTCCAAAATGAAATAAAGATGGCAAAACAGCTTCTGCTGAGGCTTTGAAAAGAGAAGGAAAGCATAATTCAGTGGAGATAAGAAAAAGAGAGTTATGTTCCAAACAACAGGGACAAGGGACAAGGATATTTATCTAAATGAGCAATTCAAGTGAACTGAAAACAACAACAGAATTAGAAAGAGATGAAATGGGCACAGTAAAAGGCAAGGACAGAAGGGGCCTAAGAGAAACAGGAGATATTAAAAAGGGAAGGCCAAAGAACTCATATACAGAACTACTTAGCAGAGATTCTAACACCACTGACATACAGAATGGTATGTTCACTGACACAGGGCCAGACAACTTGGAGAATGCACATGAATGGGCCCTAGGAAGCAATGCTAATAACAAAACTGCAGGAGCTGATGGAATTTCAGCTAAATTGTTTAAAATCTTGCAGAAGAATACCATCAAAGGGTTATATGCAATATGCTAGTAAATCTGGAAAAATGCAATAGTGTCAATGGAGTGGGAAAAGTCAATCTCTATTCCAAGACCAAAGAAGGGCAGCATCAAGGATTTTCTAATTACTGAACAACTGCACATGCTATCAAGATAATGCAGAAAGTGTCTGCAAGTTAAATTGCAGCAACATATGGTCTGTGAACTGCTGAATTAACAAGCTGGGATTAGAAGACGCAGCCAACTACTGCTGGATAATAGAAAAAGGAAGGGAATTGGGGAAAAAGAACATGTCCCACTGCTTCAGTTATTATACTAAATCCTCTGCCTGTGTAGACCACAAGCTATGGTTAGCCTTCTACTGTATGTGCTGATTAAGAAGTAGCAGTAAGAACAGAATATGGAACAATTAAGTGGTTTTAGAGCAGGAATGAAATGCATCAAGGCCATATATGGTTATTTTATTTATTTATTCAAAGACATACGCAGTCAGAGCTATGGTCTTCCCAATTGTAACCTAGTTAGAACACTAGAATGGCTGATGTGCAGTGCAGGAAGAGACTGCCGTGAACTCCATGGACTGCAAAAAAGCCAAACCAGTCAGGACTCAGGAAATAAATCCCAGATTGCACACAATAAGAACAGGTATTGAAACTACAGCTAAATTACTGATTCTGACACTAACGCTAATTGAAGGGGAAAGGGGAAAAAACAAAATGGGTGGAAGACAGTGGGTAGGGCCTCGAGGAAGCTTGGAAGACTGACTGTTGACAGACAGAAAGACATGGTACGCTGGAGTCCACAAGGTCAAGAAGAATCAGATCCAACTGAATGACTAGCAACAACATAATCTTTTCTAAAGCTTGAGCAGAAGCTAAATGAATGAGCAAGCCATTCAGGACCAAAATATGGATAGCTACACTACTGGGCTGCCAAAGACTACATCTAATCAGCATTCCCAAGGAAGTGCTTTGTTGGCTACAAATAGATAAAGGAACCATACTGTACTTGATCCATCTCCACTAGTAGGATGATGACCACCGCATGTATGCAACCACTTCAGAAATGGAAATGGAGCTGTCTTTGAAACCTCTGCCTAGCTTCTATATAAGCTTTAATCCAAACAGTGATCTCAAAACACATGACTGTTTTTTTGTCATCCTCCATCTTATCTTACAAGTTGTCTGCATTTTGATAGGCACTATGACTGTAAACTTCATACACTTTCTTTTACAGCACAGTAGTTTATTCTGTGGAGAAAACCAGGGTGATAGTTTAGCAACGCCACACAAAATGAGGTTTAAACAAGCTATGCATACCCCCTAAAACTTCTTTTCTGTCCATTATTCCTTGGGAGGTGCCTGCTGATTTTGCATCCTTCGGTTCTTCACCCGTCACTGTATTACCAATGTCGGCTTCTATGACTGCATTTTCCTCGGGAAGATTGAATGTGAAGTCTTCCTACATGGATGAAAGATGACATAATTTATTCACCTCTTCCTCTCATTTCAGAACATGTATAAACATGCAGCTCTGATTCTGGAGAGATGGCAGTTCTACTTTCTTTCACAACTTTCATCATGCCATGTGCTGGAAGCCTCAAACCCTGCATTTAACCATTCTTAAGTCACAGCACAGGCAAACATAAAGCATAACTTCTTATGTTTTGGCAAGTTCAACAAACTTGAAATGGAGTGGCTAAAAGCACTGCTCACTTACCAGATTACCAGAGCCGTCTTCAACAGGAAAGGCCTCTTCTCCAGGCATGGACGACGTATCCTGATAGGCCGTAGAAGACACCACAGTGGGACTACTAGTAGCCGGGCTTCTTTCAGTTGTTGGAACAAAGTCAATGGCAGGTGGAGGTGCTTCTTCATCAATGGCAGATACATGATGAATACCATGGTGAGTATCATGATGAACCCCTGGCTCCACAGCTGTGACTGTAGTGGAAGCTTCTGCAGATGTGACTCTCACTGTGGAAGCATGATGCGTATGTTGGCTTCTCGTCGTTATGGCAGCAGCCCTGGTACTTGCTTGCTCAGTTAATGAGTCCATGCCAACTTCAGTGGCTACTCCTGGCTTGTCAGTTACTGGGTACAACTTTGGAAACACATGTGTGCTTGTTGGAGATGCAGGTACTTCTTTTGAGTCTTCAGGGGAGCTCTCCGTTCCCAGAGATTCAGAAGAATTCAATCCTAAATTACTACTCGTTATTGTCACATGCCATGAAGTAATGTCTGTTTCTTGCAGTGAGGCGTCCACAGCAATCACAGAAGGCTCAAGCGAAGAACCTAAATAACAATGATAAGTTTCAGCCAAGAGCAGAACTTTACTGATCTATCAGAAGAAGACCAAAAAAATAGTTTATAAACTTAAAGAGTCCAACTCTTCATCCCTATAGCGGGGATGTGCATGAATATTTGTAACATTCGTTATTCATATGAATTCATATAAATTTGGACATCTGTACGCGAATTGAATGTTACAACATTCGTACATTAACATTCGTATGAATAGTTTGTACATTTGTTAAACTGGGGATACGTATCGATACATGTGCATTGGTATGGGATACGTATCTGATATGTATGCATTTGCATAGGATCCATATCCAGGATCATATGCATTTGTATCGGATATTCGTACAAATTTGTACAAATACATTCATATCTAACAGAATCCTACTACATTCAAAAGGGGATCTACTCGAACGAATATGAATTTTCTAACATTTGATTTGTTACGAATCAAATGCCAAAAAAAAACCCCATTCACTCACATCCTTACTCTATTGCTCAGCTGCACCTGTTCTACAGTACACAGGATGAAAACTAAAAGAGAAATCTGACAAGAGTTATTACTTTAGTTTCTCCTCGTAGAGAAAGGATATTTACTTAGAACACCTTAGTTTAAGGCGTGTAGACATTAAAAAAATCCAACCAGTGGCAGTTTAAAGAGTCCTGAGTACAAATAAAGTTCATTTACTATCTTCCAACTTAACTTCCCTCCCGGGATTATTGTTGATAAATTATCTGAGGGATAGGATCATGTACCCTATTGTGACCTTCAAGGAAGAAAAGCAGTATCTCCATGTTATATATACATCATACAAGAAGCATTTCAGACAAGAAACAGGCAAACTATGGGCACTTTCGTACTTCCTGTCCCGTGGACAGGAAAGGTGCACGATGAACCAGCGTTGATTATCCCTTGCACTTGCGAGCACTAGTCAATGACAGCCCAGCCTGTGTATGATTGAGCATTTACCTGTGTTCAATCTCCAGGCTGCTCCTCCACAAGGCACCACCATTTGAGTGTGGCACCCTGCGCATGTTTCATTGCAACGCTATGGCGATGCTGACAGTCTGTGCAGTCTCAGTCACGTCAGGGGGCCATGTGAGCTGCCAGTACGCTTGCACAGCCGCTGCAATGACCTCCCCAGCCGGCGGAGGGGCAAATGGGGTCACCGGCTAGACATTGTCGGGTAAGTTCTGGTTGCGTGGGGTAAAGGTTGGTAAGCTTGTGGTACACAGTGTCATGCACTGCAACTAGTTCACGACATCCGGGAAGGCAGGGGGTGCTTTTAGGCTCTGCCTCCTGCAAGTCAAGGTGCACCTGCCCAGATGTTCACCTATCGTAAGCTATGGGCCAAAGTGCGAATCGGTCCTGTGACACCTATGTGCTGTTTTTTTTACATCACTAAGTAAACATAAAAGAAAATGTACCTGCTCCAGAACCAGAAAAGTTGTCATCATCACCAGATATGTCAAGGTCTTCAGGAGGGAGACTAGTGTCCGTGGACTGCTTTAGAATAGAAAGAAGAAATAAATATTAGGACATATTTGGCTTTCCGCATAAATTCCTAAATGCTAGCAAAATACCCACTGTTGTACTAGCCAGGTGACACATGGAGTTGAGTCTTTTAACATTGCTGAGGGAATTTGGCAAAACAATTGGGAGAAGATACATCTGTACTGTCCGTACAAAAAGATGAAAGGTAGGCTATGGGTGCATCAAGACATGGATAAAAATCTATAGTGTTCCCAGGACTATATTAGGACTGTCAGACGTTGTCATAGCAATCCCACTACAGTTCCAGATTAGTGAAGGAAAACCCTCTACAACGCTATTATGGGAAACAATGATACCAAGATTCCCATAACTGCAATTGCTTACCTCTGTCCAGCACAGTGGTTCTCAACCTTTCTAATGCCACGACCCATTAATACAGTTCCTCATGTTGTGGTGACCCCCAATCTAACCCTAACCCGAACCATAAAATTATTTTCATTGCTACTTCGTAATGACCCCTGTGAAAGAGTAGATTGACCCCCAAAGGGGTCACAACCCATAGGTTGAGAACCACTGGTCTAGCATTTCTTCAAGTGTTTGTTCATTTTGCAAAATATCTGTATGGAGGAAGCAGGCAAAAAAAAAAACCTCAAAATGAAGTGGACAGACACTTCCTACATTCAGGCATTTGGTTAGTGGAATGATCGCACAAAGAAATGTCAGACAGAGGTTAAGACCCCAGGATTGCCCTGGGACTTCCTCCTGCCCTTCCTCACAAGTGCCATGTTTTGTTTCGATGCAGGCAACTTCCAAATGCAGGCAGGAGGGAGTAAAAGAATCAAGACTATGAGAATAGTTCCACATTGAAGGTTACACAAAGAAGCTTGCTCTTTATACCCAGTGAAAAGTACAGCTTCAGAAATTAAAATTATACCTTGGATTTTCTTCAACACCCACCAAACCAGCCCCCTTCTGAACAGTGCGAGCAAAATTGACCCCCTCTGCTTTTGAAACTTGAGAGAAGTTTGATGGACAACACATAAGAAGTTAATTAGATCACTGCTGCATCATCCAATCATTTGGGGAGACACAGGGTGCACATTAATTTCATTCACAGGTACCATCTGCAACCATACTAAAGTTGGCTCTCCCTGCATGATGATCTCCACTAGAGAGCAAGAAAAAACATAGGAGAAAGCTTCTCCTACAGCCTTATCAATATTGTTTGGCCGTAATCTTTCTATTTTGGCTTTGCCAGCATTCTGCTTAAGCAGCCTTTCTAGTCTTGATGAGAAAAGGTGCAAGAATTAATGAGCCGCTAATGATTTAGTCACTAGCCATTACAGTGAAACTCAGAGTGGTGGTTTTGTTTTGTTTTTTCCCTCAAGAGACCTAATGGTCTCTCAGGGACAATGCGTAATGGCTGAGTGTGCATAGCAGATGGGAGAAAGGAGGCAGAAGCCACAGCTCTGTGTAGGTCTCTGTTGCCATCTCTTAAAGCTCTGTGAGAAGATGAAGAATCCCCAGAGAGATAGTCCACAGGTTAGGCTCCATGAAGGTAGGCTGGAGGCCAGCTCTGTATTAGGAAGAAGACCTCAAGGTGAGATGCGCTGCAACCTGTACTAACAGGGTGGTTGTGCAATCCCCCCAGAGCTATTTCCACCGGCATGCAGCTACCAGTCCTGACTGCCGCATCCCACGCACAATGCAGTCATTGTATGGCACAGGTCTAGTTACACTTGGGAAGCAACATGCTAATTCCCTTGTGCCGGGTAAAAGGCATGTTTTGTAAGTCACTGCTGGCTACTGAAAGTCAGCGGTTGGGGAAGCTACCAATTGGGCGGCTTCCCCTGCCCTAATTTTCATAAACGGAGCCATTTTTGGCAGTGGAACCACCATACTGTAGAAGTGAAGTCTGGATTGCCATTTTCACAGAACTGCTTTAGAGGATTACCTCTCCTTCCTAAAAGGGTTTCTAGGACCTACTGTGAGCAACCTATCAATGGCCACTAGAATGGATACTCCTTCCATGCTGGGGAGACAGGCAGGATGCCTCTAAAGGCCATCTGCAGAGATCTGAGAGCAGGTAAAGGCTTTTTGCTTTCATCGTCTGCTTGAGGTGAGCTAATGTGTGGGACAGGATGCTGGACCTGATGGGCTGTGGCCCAACCCAACAGAGTTCCTCTTATATGTTCTTATGTTATCCTCCCATCCATACAGACCTAGCTGGATTTGTATAGAATAAAACATGGCTTCTCAGATGTCCCAACACCACCAGACTACTTTCTTAGGTAATATTAATGGGGAACATATTTTGCAAAATTTGTGACAACAAAACAGCCTTTCAAATAAGGGTTAGTGATACTTATTGTGTTGAATACACAAACTATTTCACTGGATCAGAGAAAACTAGCTCTAGTGCCCTACTTAGATGACTACGGGTCTTTTTGCCCTAGCTCCAGTGGGACAACCAGAGGTTGCTCCACACAGAGGATATGCCCTGCACAGAGTCACTTCTATCCTAGAAGCAGCTCTGCAAGTGCTGGAACATGTCCCAGACACTAAAAAATGCTGCCAGACAGTATATGCTGGCACAGCTCTGGATGCCCCGTTACTATGGGAACAGCACAGCAAATGCCCAGCAATCCTGGCGACTGCACTTACCCAGCACTTGGGAACTGCTGGGTGAGTTCTAGATGCATCAGTGTTGCAAGGTGCAGACACCTGAAGTATCTCAGAGATTCACCAGCCTGTGCGCCAGGCAAAGGAATGAAAAGGCCCTAAGACGGTGATGGCCAACCTATGACACACGTGTCACAGGTGACACACCAAGCCCTTTTGGGTGACACACATGGTCACCCTGGCATCTGGAAGTGTAGTGCTTGCTTGTTCTTGAAGTGTATGAAATACTAACTTTCAATTGAAGATTTAGCAACAAAAGTCACTAAAGTAAAGAATTATTTGTTTTTGCTTTTAATAAAATACATGTATCAAAAATATAACTTTTTTACTAGAGCTACAAATATCACAAAATTATGGACATTTCTAGATGTGACACAGCACCCGAGTTAAGCTAGGTTTTCTTGCAAATTTTGACACACTGAGCTCAAAAGGTTCGCCATCACTGAAGACAACGTTCCAGGTGGATAGCTCATCTATGAGGTGGTCCATAGTACCAGTTCTAAGTAGCATGGCATTGGAGTCACCTATTTTAAAGGCTTCAGTCCTTTTTTTAACTTCTCCTAAGTAAGTCCAATTGTTACAAAAGAACTCACTCTTGTGTGCATTATTTTTCATTCTCTTTTGTAATCAAACTCTTTATTAGCTAAGCATTTTAAATTCTGTAGTACATATTGTTCTGGCTACATGAACCCTGCAATATGGATTCTATCCTGGATGCTTTTTTATCCATACCTTATCCCTATGCAGGTGTTTATTACAGGAAAAAACCTCAGTGCTGAGGATACAAAGCTACAGGGGAACCTTCAGGTAAAATATATCCTTTGTGTTCTTGTGACTTCTCCTGTTCTGTGAATTAACTTTTTTTTCAGCTTTTCTTGCCTTTATTTTGTTAATGCACAAAATCAATATCAATTTACACAACACTTACTACTAATAAAAACAATTAAACATGTATCAGACGGATCTGCAAAATCATTGTTAAGTTGCTTCACATTGCTGACATTGTTCACTCTAAGAATTGTGCTTATTATTTAATTAGTAAAGATACAATTGGTGCTGCTAGGGTATTACCATCCTTATCCGGCAATGGTCCTGACAGGTCTGCTTCCCACACACCAAACCTTTTTTGCATGTGTCTCATCAGACAGCGCATTGCCCTTGAGAATGAGACAGAAGGTAGATTTTTTCCATGCTGACTCAATGCTTGAAGGATCGTTATCTCTTAGGCACAGCAATGTAAGCCTAGGTGCTTTGTACCAGAATGCCTCTGGCAGACGGGATCTCACAAGCTATGGATTATGTTGTTCAGACAACACCCACTTCCCATGGTCAAGGCTTGGCTATGACCTATGTGAAATATTTATCCCGATACTTTTAACAGTTGCTGTTCAGACAGTTATCATGTTCAAGGACAGAAATCACAAGTTTTCCACTCTAAGCATGGGCTAGACCAGTGGTTCTCAACCTGGGGGTCGGGGTCCCTTTGGGGGTCGAACTACCCTTTCAGAGGGGTCATGACAAGTCTCCCGCCGCCCTTCCCTCCCACTTCCCAGCTGCTCTACCCCCGTGGCTGGGGATCTCCACAACATGAGGAACTCTATTAAGGGGTCGCGGCATTAGGAAGGTTGAGAACCGCTGGGCTAGACCCTAGGAGTACTGATCTAGCACCCACAAGTCACTTAGTCTAAATAGTAATCTATGGAAGCTTACTGAAGGACTTTAGACTGGGGGGGCATCGGTGGCCCCATGGATCCCACAAGGCTCTTCTTAAGATAAAACTGAGGAACGGAGAATAATGTGTGTCATTTTAACCTTTCTGGAAGAAGGCCAAGAAGAAAACAAAATAAATAAAACTGGAGCATTAGTTTAGTATTTCCACAATACTCGAAAACCACAATTAACTTTGCACAGTGATTCTGCATCGGTGTAATAAGGCACAGGGTGTCCCAACTTTTGTTCAGACAGCAGTTACGAGGCACCAACCAAGATTATGGGGAGATCTATAACCTTGGGGCACTCCCACATATACAGTGTATCCAAGTGCTATTAGTCTGCATTCAGACGTAACAAAAGGAGCACCTCAAAGGTGCTTCAGAGAGATCGTGTGTGGCCCTCGTACTCCCAAGCTTTCTCTAATCTACCTTTTCTACCAAAAACCATTCATAAGAGGAGGAGGGTCAGACTGGTGGAAGAACCATTCCACCTTCAATTGTTCTCTAAGCCACCTCAGAAGTGGCTCCCCAACCTCCTTCTCCACTGGATTACAGTCTTAGATGGCAAGATGAGCCAAAGTATGGTGGCCTGTCAACACCACTAATTCCAACAGCACACTAGGCCTTCCTAAATCGGGAGTACTCCACATTCAAGAAAAAGACTGGGCCGTTCCTAACTGCATTTGTACAGTTAACGTGATCGTTCTACAGCTTAACTGAAATCTCGGCAACCAAAATTGTGACTATTTACTTGCTTATGTTATCAAAAGCCCTTCCAGAAAGACAGCCATCTTCTTGAGAGTAGATGAATATATAGCATCTTCCCTTTTGGTCCTTCTTACAGGTGATAGGTTGGAACAGAAGAGAGCTCTATCTTCAAAATCAGAGTTAAAAAAGTGCTGCTTCCTTATGCTCATCTTGATCAAGGTGCTTAACCGACTGTACAAGGGTACATCCAGACATGTTAACACTGCACAGCGGAATGCTCATTCACAATTTGGGGTGTGTGTGTGTGTCATACAACATGACTGATGGATTGTAATGGTGATGCATTATCCCATCATTACTGTGTGCTTACCTTAATGCTAGTAAAAGAACACTCCCTGCACAGTATGATGAAAATTTGAATCTTCCCGCCAGTTCGGGCAGGGAGGTGAGGTGAGAAGAGACGAGAGCAGGAAGGGCAGCTCAAATCCCACTGGCTGCCTCATCCCGCGAGAGGGCATGCTCCGACTCAACTCTCGCAGCTTCTGATGAGGAAGCTATGGAGGCTGCCTTTAGTCAGGACAGCGGGTCGCAGCTTCACAGCAAGTAAGGTGTGGCTTTTCCTTTAAGTCACGGTTCTCAACCTTCCTAATGCTGCGACCCCTTAATGGAGTTCCTCATGCTGTGGAGACCCCCAACCACGGGGGTAGAGCAGCTGGGAAGTGGGAGGGAAGGGCGGCGGGAGACTTGTCGCAACCCCTCTGAATGGGTAGTTCAACCCCCAAAGGGGTCCTGATCCCCAGGTTGAGAACCACTGTTTTAGACAGTTGGGCTCGAGGCATTTGTGGTTTTATGTGTAAGAGAGAGCACTTTGAATCAGTAGCAAACAGGAAACCAGTGCACATCTTTAAAAGTGAGTGCAAAATAGGTCTAGCCAGGGACTCCTGACAGTAGTCAGGTTGTTTGCATTCTGCACTAGTTATAACTTCTGGACTGCCTTTAAGGGTAGCCCCATGTGGAGTGTATTACTGTAGTCTGGTCTGGAGGTTAATAGACTGAGATGCCTTTATCCAGGCAAGGTTGAAACTGGCCACAAAAGCCTTTGCTGAAAAATAATGTGTGTGGCCTTTTTTGTTGGGTTGTGTTCAACAGAGTTCTGGAAGCCTCCTGTAAGTAGTTTTTGTTCTGTATTTCCCAGACAGCAGAACTGATTCAGAAAGTGAAACTGAATATAGCAACTTATTCTAGTGCAGTGATGGCGAACCTTTTGAGCTCGGTGTGTCAAAATTTGCAAGAAAACCTAGCTTAACTCGGGCGCTGTGTCACATCTAGAAAGATCCATAATTCTGTGATATTTGTGGCTCTAGTAAAAAAGTTATATTTTTGATATATGTATTTTATTAAAAGCAAAAACAAATAATTCTTTACATTAGTGACTTTTGTTGCTAAATCTTCAATTGAAAGTTGGTATTTTGTACGCTTCAAGAACAAGCAAGCACTACACGCCCAGGTGCCAGGGTGACCATGTGTGTCACCCAAAAGGGCTTGGTGTGTCACCTGTGACACGCGTGTCATAGGTTGGCCATCATTGTTCTAGTGGAACATGTCGAAACTGGGAGTCACATGGCCGCAGCTGCAATAGCAATGCTGTATTGGGCCCCCTCCAGACTTGCAGAATAAATCTGCAGTTAAAGCAGTGGTTCTCAACCGCTGGTCTAAAAGAATGTCTCATTCCCTGCAAATCTGCCCCAGCTTTAAGATCACAGGCCATTCCTGTAGTTCCACCATCTTCAGAGGTTGAAGGTGCAGCAGCACATAAGAAAGACTTTTCTGTGGTGACCCCCAGGTTTTGGAAAAGCCTTCCAGAGCAGGTACTCTAGGCACCAATACAATATGGCTTACAGTGCTTGGTTAAAACACATCTTTTCACCCAGGCCCTTGCTGTCTAGCTAGCTCCTACTGTTGTCCTGCTAGAGTGGCAGAATTGTATTTTAATTATGTTTTATATTGTTTTGTTGTTTTAATTCATCACTTTATTAAGTATTGTCACCATCCCTGAGAACAGGATATATATGCTTTTAAGTGAAACATATAAACCTAAATCAATGTTAGCAAACAAGCATATCTGCCACTTTTATTCATTTATTGTCCTCGAACCTAGTAGAGAAGTACTGTTCTGTTCTTCTAAGCATGGAAGCCCATGCCACAGAAAGACTGACTTCAAAGAAAACAAGAACAATTTACGCAGAACAACAGAATGGCACAGTAACCTGTGGATGGAGGAGTAAATGGTTTTTAAATATTCTCTTCGTCAAAGAAGAATGAATTATTGTACCAAGAGCACTAGAACATAGATTGGGTAGGCTGGGATAAGGATTTTCTTATTTAGTATTTCAAAATGTTCTGCTTTCTTAAATTATTATTTTATTGTGAAGACAATTCCAGAGCAGTATTTCAGTCTACACAAGACTACAAGGCAATTCTGTACCACCTTATTCTGAGGCCAATTCAAACTTGGCTTCTTAGTCTGTAATAGATTAGCATCTGGGCAGGTGCATCTGCGCTTTCAGGAGGTGTTTACAACCTAGATGTTAATCGTGCACCACAAGCAACCCAACCCTCCCCAAACCCAACCAACTGCTTAGCTGTTGCAGCCATGGTATGACCATTCACATCATTTCCAGTGCAAGGGGTCACCTGAGATACCACGCAAGTGCACTGGTACCTCAGATGACCCCTGACATGAATGCGTGTGCACAGAGTGTCATCGTCACCATAACAACAGTGGAGTTGCACAGGGCACTGCAATCAAAATGGCGGTGCCCTGGTGGTGATCAGACGCACCAGACCAAGTTAAGTTTTCAGGTGCACGGGGAGTCAGGCTACCGTATACCAGTGTTTTCCAGTGCATATGCTAACGCATGTTAATTTCTTCTGCAGCTTTCCCATCCAACAGACAGGAAGGCAACCTGCAGAAACGCCCCTGCTTTGGGTATGGATGAGGCACCAGAGAGCTTCAGGCAGGTTAGGAGGAGGGCTGATTTAAAAGAAAAATCAGATGATCAAACAAGTAAGCAAAAGCAAAGTCATTATCTTTTATCGCTGGTCTTTTACAAACTTTCCCCATCCCTCAGTTTGTTCTACTTTCAGATACTTGCTGGTTCAGACCTGTAATTCTAGAAATGTTTAATTCTGCTACCTCCATCTTATGTCAAGGCCTAAACCAAAATGTTTACTCAAAGAACTGCATTACTAACCTCCAAGCAAAGAGAATACAAGCAGATAGCTGACAAAGCCAGAAAAGTAGTTTTTTCTCCACTGCCATTGCATCCTCAAGTAGCCGTCCAGCAGAGCTCTTTAGAGTAGTAAATGGCCTTATAAAACCTGGCTCGATGAAGCGTGAGCCTCAGACATCTAATATCTGCTGTGACAGTTTTGCAAGGCACTTTGAGGACAAAATTGCTCAGATTCGTAGGGGATTAGATGTCACAATTGGACTTAGTCCACAGGAGGCGTCCAGAGAACTGTCTGGTCCAATTATTTTGGATCAGTTTCAATTATTGCGGCCTGAGGATGTGGACAAGCTGCTTGCAGGGGTGCGGCCAACAACATGCTCCCTGGATCCCTGTCCTTCCTGGCTGATTAAAGCTAGCCGGCAAGGTATGACCGGGTGGCTCCAGGAAGTGGTAAATGCCTCTCTGAGGGAGGGGGTGGTTCCGTTGGCCCTTAAACAGGCTGTGGTGCACCCCCTCCTGAAGAGGGCCTCCCTGGATCCAGAAGACTTAAACAACTATCGCCCGGTGGCCAACATACCTTTTCTAGGCAAGGTTCTAGAGAGGGTTGTTGCTGTTCAGCTGCAGGCATGCTTGGAAGAAGCTGATTATCTAGACCCATTTCAATCTGGCTTCAGGCCCGGTCATGGCACGGAAACCACCTTGGTCGCCCTGGTTGATGATCTTCTCTGGGAGAAAGACTGGTTCTCCTGGACCTCTCAGCAGCTTTTGATACCATTGACCACGGTATCCTTCTGGAGAGGCTACGGAGTTTAGGAGCTGGAGCAGTGCCTGGCATTGGTTCCGCTCCTATCTCCAGAGCCGATCTCAGATAGTGGTGATGGGAGAGACAGAGTCGACACCCTGGGAACTTACTTGTGGGGTTCCCCAGGGGTCAATCTTATCTCCCATGTTATTTAATATCTACATGAAGCCGCTGGGAGAGATCATCAGGAGATTTGGAGTGAGTTGTCATCAATATGCAGATGATACCCAGCTCTATCTCTCTGTGCCATCTGAATCAGGAGAGGTGGTTGAAGTGCTTGACAGGTGCTTGGAGGCAGTAATGGGCTGGATGAGGGCCAATAAATTGAAACTGAATCCAGACAAGACAGAGGTGCTGTGTGTTACAGGCTCTCGGGTCCAAGTAGTTGGGAGATACCCTGTCCTTGACGGGGTTGCAATATCCGGGAAGGGACAGGTGCGAAATCTGGGGGTACTCCTGGACTCTGCGCTAACACTTGAAGCTCAGGTGGAGGCCGTGGCCAGGAGTGCCTACTCCCAACTACGGCTAGTGCGTCAACTGAAACCTTTTTTGGACAGAGATGACCTGGCCACAATTATCCACGCTCTGGTAACCTCCAGGTTGGACTATTGTAACGCGCTCTACATGGGGCTGCCCTTGAAGACGGTTCGGAAGTTGCAGCTGGTGCAAAATGCAGCCACCAGAGTGCTGACAGGAACATCTAGCCGGACACATATCACGCCGGTTCTAAAAGAACTGCACTGGCTGCCAATTCACTACCGAGCCCAATTCAAGTTGCTAACTTTGACTTATAAGACCCTAAATGACTTGGGCCCCAGATATCTAAAGGAGCGCCTTCTCCCGTATGGACCTGCCCGCGTTCTAAGATCTGGAGGGGAGGCCCTTCTGGTTATCCCCCCGCCTTCAGCAGCTAGGCGGGTGGGCACCGGGAGAGGGCCTTCTCAGTAGTGGCCCCTAGATTGTGGAATGGTCTCCCCTTGGAGGTACGTCAGGCCCCTTCTCTGTCTATATTCAGGAAGGCAGTGAAGACGTACCTCTTCACCCAGGCCTTTGGCTAAATGCCCCCTCCGCTTCCCCCCATTGCACACTCTACTGTTTTTAAACTGTTTTTTTCTCCCAATATTATTATTATGCTGGTTTTTTTAAAAAAAAGTTTTGCATTGTTTTTAGCATTGTTTTATACAGTCTTGATATGTGTGTATTTTAAATGTTGTAAGCCGCCCGGAGACCCTAGGGTATGGGGCGGGATATAAATATAAATAAATAAATAAATTAAAGAACCAGAAGACTAGGGCATGAGCACCTAGTATGTAATCTTAATAAAAGTGTTATAGAAACATTCCACATTCTCATTCTTTTCTGAAGCCACTTTTTTTTTACTGTCATGAAAAACAGTGCAGCATTTCTCCTAACAATTGTTTCTGGACATTCTCAAGCAAATGACCATGGCAAAACGTCACCTATCTCAGTTCCCTGCAAATGGCCTTTACAGGCATCATGCTTGTTTCTCCAACCTGAGGTATACCTAGGCATTTATTCTGTCCTCCATGAATCTGTCCAACTTTCTTTTTAAGCTAGCCAGCATGCCTATGGTCATCACCTCTTCGGGTAATAAATTTCACAGAGCAATGACCCTCTGGGTGAAGAAATACTACTTCTTGTCTGATCTGACTCTTCTGCCCATCAGCTTCATAGAGTGGTTCTAGTGTTGTGTGACAGAGAAAATAATTTTCCACCTTTTCTATACCATGTATGATATTGATTTTACTCTTGTATGGTTTTATCTTTGTACACTTGACACTTGATATGGTCAAGCGACTAATCAATAAAGTTTTTTCATTCATTCATACCATGTATGATACTTCAGTCAGGTCTCCTCTCAAATGCCATCTTTCAAGGCTGAAAAGGCCTAGACTTTGCTGTCCTGATTTCCAATGGGAGGTGTACGAGCCCCTTGATCATTCTGGCTGTCCTTTTCTACACTTTCTCCAGTCCCACAAATTCCTGCGGTTACTTGCAAAGAAGTGGTAAGTATTGGTACTATGACTATGGAGATTTAGAACAAAACTGACTGTGGACCGAGCAGTTCATTTCTCACAGGACATATCCCTTTGCTATCTCTTAATCCCTTCGCAGAGGGACATCAGCCTGCACATCGATTATCTACCCCCGCGTATCACGTTTCATCTTTGTCTGCTCTGCTGAACCATGAAGGCTATCCATGCACAGAGGTGCCAGCTGTTGACATGGAACAGTCCAGTGGGAGCTCTTCCCCATGACACAGACGCTGGCGCGCAAATGAAGGCCTTCCACTGTCGGCTTCCAAGCACAAACGTCAAGGACTATGGTTAAAGGGCACAAGGCATTTGCAAGGAACATGATACAATGCTGCACTCATGGCAGAAACATCTGACACACTGAACAGTGAGTCATCTGAACATGAGAGGACTAAACTGATTAGAGTCTCCTTGTTATTGGGGATAAAGTAGTTAATGACACCCTTTTTAATCACAGGACCTTAGTTTTGGAATTTCCTTCTCAAAAAGAAGGAGTTGGCTTTTATACCCTGCTTTTCTCAACCTTTTAGAAGGATTCAAAGTGGCTGACAACGCTTCCATTCTTCCCACAGAAGACACCCTGTGAGGTAGTTGGGGCTGTGAGAGCTGGGAAAGAGCTGTGATGAGCCCAAGGTCACCCAGCTGGCTTCATGGAGAAGTGACGAACCAATCCAGAAACCTCCAGCACTCTAACCACAAGACCAAACTGGGTAATGTGTTATCAGTCCTTTGACCTCATAGTAGCATGTATCGATTAATTTTTACACTGAACTCTTTTACCCAAGTTTTATTTCCTACACTTCATTGCTTATACTCACTTGTACAAAAAGCTGCCTCAGAGAGGCCTCCAGACAGTAAAATAAAAATGCAGAGCTTACCCTTACTTCGCAGTAAAGGTCTTCCGCAGGGAAAATGGAATGTCTCCATGTTCTTCCAATATTTCAAAGCAGCAGATGGAACTCTTCTGACACATGGTCAGCCCTTCCATCTCTGAGAGACCAGCCACTTCCCAGGTGAGGGTGAACTCTTGCAAGACCTCACCTAAACACCCAGTAATGTGCAGAGGGAAGGAAAACTCTGGAAATGATACTTATGTAAGTAGCATATTTTTTTTTAATTTTCAGGCTTTATTTACCTTGCAAGAACTGCAGAGCACTGTAAAACCTGTCTGGCACTTAGACAACTACTCTGCAGTCCCTGTGAAGCATTCCTCCTGCTTGGACGCAGCCCAAGGGCAAACTCTTGCAAGATCTTGCCCAAACAGACTTGAAAATGCAGAAGAAGGAATACTGTGCAGCAAAATAAGTATAGTGCTTTTTTTTCTTTAGCATATTGGGCTTTAATCCACAGGTACTACACAGCATCATAAAACCTGTCTGGGAGGTTGAAAGCTGATCTACAATACCTGCAGAGGTTTCATTCTGTCTGGATGAAACTATTCATTCTGTATAGTTTTCGCCGCCTGGTGAAAACATATCTTTTTACCCAGGCTTTTGCTTCTTAAACAGCTTCCTTCAGGGTGCTGTAGGGTGGGTGGGGATGCGAGGAAGGGGATTATATTTTTAATTATGTTTTACTATTCAGTGTGTTTTAATTTCATTGTAACCCACCCTGGGACCATTTGGTGAAGGACGGGCTATACAATTTCTAAATAAATAAATAAAACAGTTCTTTTAAAGCTTATATTCTCATCCACATTTCATTACTCTGAATGAGAATAAATGGATGTTTATTGAGGTGCAGCATATAAATTTCCAACTCAGTCACAAGTGACACAATGCAATTGTACCTGCACAGCTGGGCACATGCTTCCCCGGACCTCCTCCACCCAAAAGAGGTGCAGATGCAGCATGCAGGGCTGTCTTAGCTCTGCCAATAGGGTAGGGTGTGGAATAGTTTTCACTGTTCCACACTCATAATGCCAGGGGGAAGTCCAGCATGCACAGAACCATTTCTAGCAAAGAAACCGACCCACGCGGTGCAGATGCAGCATGTTCGGGGTCCTCCCACCTGTACTAATACCCTAATTGTGAAAGAGCCCACAACCAATGAATGAGTCGATTTTTTGGCACAATGGAAGCAAATTTGGCCTCTCCAACTGCTACTGCACTCCAACATGGAGCCACATCCAGCAGGGCCAGTGAACAGGAATTATGGGAGTTTGACTGTACCAATGCCTGGAAGGCAAGAGGCTGGAGAAGAGAAGAAGAGTTAGCTTTTCTACCCCACTTTTCTCACCCATTTTAAGGGGACTCAAAGTGGCTCACAAAGCTTTCTGTTCAGTCTGGTCTAGTGGTTAGGGAGCCGGACTCTTACCTGGGAATACCAGGTTCAATTCTGCCCTCCCCAATGAAGCTAGCTGGGTGGCCTTGGGCTAGTCACAGCTTTCTTCTGAGCTCTCACAGCCCCACCTACCTCACAGGGTGTCTGCTGTGGAGAGAATAGAAAGCTTTGTCAGCTACTTTGGGTCCCCTTAAATGGGTGAGAAAAGCCAACTCTTCCTCTTCTTCTCCCCAAAACAGAATACCTGTGAGGTAGGTGGAGCTGTGAGAGCTCAGAAGAGACCTGTGACTAACCCAAGGTCACCTAGCTGGCTCCACTGAGGGCGGTGGAATCAAATCCAGTATTCCCAGATAAGATTCCGGCTCCTTAACCACTAGACCAAACTGGCTCACTGGTGGGTCTCATCCTGATTGCTCTTCCAGTACACAAATACCACAGCAGCTAAACATCCAACCTGAATGACCAAAGGGGCCAAATATTCTTGACCCAAATGTCTACAGGGTCTGGATTTCAGTCCAACACAGACCCATGATGTGAATTATCCTTTTGGATGCATGCAAAGTTTGCACTTATTAACCCATCACCAACAAGTTTACTTTTTAACTTAGGCTGCATCCATATGTTGGTTACTTATTCTGCTATGTTTGGATATTCCAGAATAAGGCATGGATATTCCAAAGTATTCATGCTTTCTTCCAAAATAGTAGTATAAATGACTGATATCTCAATGCAGCTTTAGTGACTAAACATCCTTAGATGTATACTATAAACGTATAGCCCAACTCCATGAACACTGAATTAACTTTCTCTTAATTCCAACAGATTAAGGGGAAAAACCATGACTTTGCAGACTTTGTTTTTAGCAGAGAATAATAACGAGCCTATCAGGCAGCATGATTCTAAGAGCTGTGCGTCTGAACGAGATCAATTATGCCAGAAGTACTTTCAGACACTGTGGTTGCCCCTTTATCCGAACCCTATAGATCAGTGGTTCTCAACCTGGGGGTCGGGACCCCTTTGGGGGTCAAACTACCCTTTCAGAGGGCTCATGACGAGTCTCCCGCTGCCCTTCCCTCCTACCTCCCAGCTGCTCCGCCCCTGTGGTTGGGGGTCTCCACAACATGAGGAACTCCATTAAGGGGTCGCGGCATTAGGAAGGTTGAGAACCGCTGCTATAGATGGTTACACAGTAGTCAGCTTCAGGAAGCTAAGTGTGATTTGCTTCTATGGACATTCTTAATTGTCACATTCTAAATATATTACGAGCAAGAACCACTGACAATCCTGGAAGCCAATTCACTGCTACCTGTGAAAGATTATAGTTTTAGAGTCCAGGGCTGCCAATGAACTGCATGCTTTAATAAGACCGTACTAAGGGCAGAACCTGAAACAGACTCATCCTGCTGCAATGGTGCCGTGTTCCTAGTGCTTCATCACCCTTGTGCTCTACCTTGCCAAGGCTTATCTCTATATTTGACATGCAAACATAGTAGGTTTCTTTAAAAAAAGATTTCTGGCATCAGATTTGGTACTGATTCATTCCAAATCATTTCCAAGTGCAATAGCCAAGTGCTTGGGCAGCTTTCCGAGGCAGATTTGCTCTAACTGCACAGAACTGAAGGAGCAGGCCTTCCCGTGAAAATGTTGTATACAAAGATTTTGATGGGTAGCATTATCCAGCACTGAATTTTGGAGTCTTAAAAAGAGGCTTTTTTGAGGTTTACTATAAGAGATTCTTCCATTCAAGGACCAAGAAATCTATGGCTCTCCAGATTTATTACCCCTGACAAACCACCATGCTGAGTGAGAACAGTGGTAACTTTGGCCTTTTCTGCACTTACCTCACTTTGATCCAAATACCTACACCCATTGAACCAGATCTTGCCAAGGAATGGGCCAAATCAGTGTCATCTGCCCTGATGGTGCTGATCTAGCCTACACTTCACCAACCCCATCCACACCTCTCAAGATTAGGATTAGTTCTTAGCCTTGGAACCAGGGGGGTTGGGGAAGTCAGCAGTGCGATGTGGTGCACTGATGAAAAGCACACACACACCCCAGTAGTTCCTGATCACAGGGGCATGCCAGCTGTATGCCTCCCACAATCTGGGGGAAAGCCTTTAGTCCAGTTATAGACCTGTAAACGAGTTTACAGTAGATCCAGATTAAGGACATCTTCACCTGGATCTGGCGCAAATGGAGCCAGACTAACAGGGGGAGGCCTCCTTGATTTGCATTAACATGCAGATGAGAGATCCATGAACTCAATGAAGAGGATCCTTAATCTGGATCTAATGTGAGTGCATAAAGGCCCCTATAGCATCCTGCATCAGACAGGTCCAGGAGATCCACATTTCCAGTTTCAGAATGGACTTTTGAATGAAGGTGGAGCCATAGGTATATAAATACAGACAGCCACCATTATTAGCTTTATCCCCAGCTATAGGGCCTTTCTGCACTCACATTTTAAAACACACTTTGAACTGATCCAAAGCAGAGCCTCCTTACCACGGATTTTCAGAAAGCACATGAAGATCTACCTCATTTACCCTTGCATTTTCCAAATTGTGAACTAACTAAAGGTAACTTAAATTGCTTTGCGTTTTTAATAAATACATTTTAGCTACTGTATTAGAATTATTATTGTATTCTTATTTATCTGTCAGTCATCAAGTCAGGCACAGCTAAGCAAAACTTACTGTCAAAACCATGTTATGGGAGAAGTGAGTATATTCACATTTCAGAAATTAATTAAATTCCAAATGTAATTTTAGAAGAAGCAAGAATGCTCAAGGACCAATCAGGGTGCAGAGTGTACACAATTTTCTTTCGAATATGTCTCACTGACTTCAGGGAATCTCCTAAGCAGACACGTAGGGCACAGTGCTGCTAACCTGTGATTGTGGAGTTCAAGTGGAAATTCCTCACATTACAGCTGGCATGAGGGTGTGACCACAATCCAGCAGTAGATCAAACTGCCTAAAAAACAAACAATTCACATGTTTTTTCCATGGAACCTCTCCACAAGTAGTTAATAGGAAAATGCTTCCAAATCAGCCCAAAATACTGTCCGTGCATGTACGTGGGGTCTTGAAGCACATGGAGTAAAGACAATGCATACTGTAAAACTGTCATAAACAGGTTTCCCCATGGAGGAAGAACAGAGATTGCCCTCAGTTCTTCCCATAAGCAAAATGAGCTTATCTGTCTGGATGAGCTTATCTGTCCCCCAGGAGCCGCCATCTTGAAAATGGCCACACACATGTGAAAATGGCCACACACATGTGACTGCACATACACAGCGGCCAGTAAATTGTGCACTTCTGGGTATTTTGCACCATCAAAAAACCCAGAAGTACACACTGCACCCAGAGGTACCCACTGCATTCTGCTCTAAGCGAGATCTTGCGTTTTCCTTTCTCCGTCTGGAGGCAGTCCAAGTCTTTGAAGACATTATACACATAATGCCCTAAAAGGTGCTGCTGTATGTGAGAGGAAAGGAGGAATAGAAAAGGAAGCAATTTAAGAACTATAATCAGAAGGGAATCCCATATTCTCTGCAAAGACTGCAAAAGTGGCTATAGTGCATACACACACACATTTGCTCACAGTTAACGCCAGAAACGATGGGAGCTTGTTCAAGTACTGTTAAAAAGAAATCACACAGACTATCCCAAGTTAGAAAGTAACCATGTAAGAGATAATAAGGAAGTGGTTAGCAGAAGACTAACAAGGTCACAGAAACCTCTGCAACCACAAATCCAAGACACATATATTGCACAGATCATGTTAAGATTTTCTCATTTTGAATCCTTGAGAAAAATATTGTTCCATTCCATGCAACAAAACAAATACTATGAACAGCCTTCTTGTCAGCTTATCATCATATGTGCTGAAAGCCTCTATGCCATGTTTCCCAAAAAAGTTACTAGATGCGCACAGAATATGCTTAGCAGTCAAGCCTAAACAGGCCTTAGATTAGACAAAAAGTCATCTGCTAGCTGATGTTTAGATCATCCAATATCACCTTAGGGTTCATTTCATGCCAAACTAGATGAACTGAACAACTAACAATTTCAGCTGTGGGTGTTGTGTTGCTGGGAGCAAGAAGCCATGTCATAGCTACTGATTTAAATTTGCAGATTGCTTTCTTTTTCAGACAGATGTTCTATAAAGAAACAACATTTACGGACAAGTTTCCTGGGTTAGCTAGTATGATCCCACTCTGACTTTAACCTAACCTGACACCTTCCAGAGAAGGAAGGTAACTTTCTAGGCCTTTGCTGGTTAACATACCAATCTAGGTGAACCAATAATCTATGCTACATTAGCAGAATTACACAAAGTTTGGGCAACTCTGCACTGATCCTTTGTCAAGACTCTAACCACAGGTCTATACTGTATAATTAAAATGAAAATGAAATAATTCACATAACCAGCACTTTCAACCGCATTTGACAATAACTGCTCTCAATCAAGCAAACCATTACCAATATTCACTTTCTGTCTTTCAAGGGAATTTAACATTCCCCAGTGGTTAAGTAAACCCAAGGCTCAGAAACATCTAGCTTCCAAGATTTCCACCAAGGATCAGCTGAAGATTTGCGAACATCCTGAATCCTGTCCCACCCTAGAAACTATCTATTCCAGTGGTTCTCAACCTGGGGGTCGGGACCCCTTTGGGGGTCGAACTGCCCTTTCAGAGGGGTCGCGCAATGAGTCTCCCACCGCCCTTCCCTCCCACCTCCCAGGTGCTCTGCCCCCGTGGTTGGGGGTCTCCACAACATGTGGAACTCCATTAAGGGGTCGCAGCATTAGGAAGGTTGAGAACCACTGAACTTTTCAGAGTTAAAATGAAAATGTTCTCAAGAATCCTTCTGGGCTATTCCAGAGCAGCCCATTAGTTTCTGTGATGGAATAGGAACTGCTGCATTAGCAAAATTCAAGATCTGGGGAAAGCCAGTGACAAACCAATACTCAAAAGTGGCAGAAATGAGGCCTCCCACTAAATTTTGTGTTGTGTCAGTAATAATTTTTGCTGTAAAAAATAACATTTTCTCACACAAGGTAACAGCGCTCAGTTTTCAATGGTTTTCCAAGTCATTTGTCTCCATAGCCTTAAGCACAGGCTGTAAAGCAGCTCCTTAGGAAAAAGTTTACATGGTAGAACATGTCTTCCTCACTAAACTGATACATTTCTGCCACATTGTCATATAAATAATTGCAATTATCATGCCATTTTGTTGGCTGGACAATACTAAAGTCTACCTCAGACTCAGTGAACTCCCATTACCATCTGAAGGAGTTGAGTTATTCCGGGCAGGGCAGAAATTAAGATTGAAGGACTGAAGCCAGCCTGTCCAGCAGGCAAGCTAATGAAGGACTAGCAACTGGTGTTGCTAAGAAAAATATTTGGGAAATGAATGGTGATGGCAAATCCAGTTTTCCTCTAACAGCTCATTAACAGCTCCTGTTGAGTTCACCTGTCAACCTTTCCACAGGACCTTTGTACAGAATCAGGAGACACATATGACTTAATGGCAACAGTCATAAAACTAGATGAATACTTTCATCTGTTACGATGCTGCCACTGTCTGTAAGGAATTAATATTCTGGGTCTTTCCTTTTCCAATACAGGCTGTGAATTAGTTCTGCACTGCCATGTCGGCTGTCCTGTCACTGTGGTACAGAGTTACCAAACTTGTTTTATATACGTTCTGTCTCCAGTCACAAAAACAGTCCAACTGGCCTAAGTCCTGACGTTTACATTCTTAGAAGTGGTCCCATCTCCAAAAACACAGCAAGTGGGAGTTTGTGAGGGCCTTTTCCATAACGGCCCCCAAGTTTGGCAAGTCTGGGGGTTGACAAATGTAAGAACATAAGAAGCATCCCATCAGACTGGGCCTGTGGCCCATCCAGTCCAGCAGTCTGTTCACTCAGCAGCCAACCAGCGGCCCAAAGAAACCTGTCAGCAGGGCTGTGTCCAGACTTGCGTCAAAGGAGCATACCACACCAGCAGTGCAGCATCTGAGCAAAGGGTGTGAAGTAAAAAGATGCTGATCAATCAGCATCTTTTTTTCTTTGCTTCTTTGGGGACATGCTGCACCCTCACTGAGGGCAACGGTGTGTCCCATTTGACTGACAGGAAAGCACTTTGGTGGGACAGTGCAGCTTCCAATTGCCCTGTCAGGCATACCGGAAGCAACTGCGCTGTCCCTGCACAGCTTCCGATAGTCATCTCTGACTGACAAGCAGCGGCTTTGGCGGGACAGTGCAGTATCACCTAAGTCTGGACGCAGCCCAGGACATGAACTCACAGCTTGCCCTGGCCACAGTCTTCCAGCAACTGGTTTTCAGAGGTATCATTCCCACATATCTTTAGATGATTAGTGAAGACACCTTTATGCCCTGGCCTTCAGGTAAATGGATGATTGTTCTGCCCTCCCTCACATCATTTTGGAATAGCTGTTTGCTGTCTGTCATCTATACTGTTGGGCCCCGGTCACACTTTTAGTTTAAGATGATTTCAGGGTGTTCTCAATTTTAGCATTTTGCTACTTGCCATGTTGTCTGTATTCTTGAACCATCTAAAATAATCACTATATATATTCACTTATAATTAAATAAGACTGACTGTTGAATATTTGTGCTCCCACTATGAATTGTATTTCATATGTCTGGTTTAGTAGACACCTGGGCATGAAAGCTTATACCAGGTGCAAGTATGTGGTCTTTATTTTTCCTTTAACATTAAGCGAAGTTGTTCAGACACAGCTTCTCCTCCAGTGGGCAAGAAGTTAAACCAAAGGCCTCCAAAATAGCTCAGGGAGAAATAATTTAAATCTATGAGTGTTATTTTAAGAATACATGCATGTTTCTAACCACACAGATATAATCCAATGCCATATGTAAATACACTTTTATTCTCTAACAGCCTCCAACCTCAATTATGTCAAGAGCAAATGATTCCCTAAACAACTATTTTCTCAATTAAGTCAAGCAGGCCCAATCTCTTATCTAATTAACTGTTGACAAAGTCAGACTCCATCTGAAACCTTTGGGAAATAAAAAGATTTTAATATATTTAAAATACTACAGCATGAATTCTCCATTCACATCAGATCAGAACGAAAAGTAGGAGACCTGCTCAGTGAGAGCAATGCAGAGGCCTAAGTGTGCCATGTGCTCATTCATATTGAAGGACATTCATTTAAAAAGGGCATTATAGGGCAGGGACATCCTATGATAAAAGCTTTCCTGCAGGAAAATAAAACACTAGCTCAGCTGCTTATTGTTAACAACTTGTTGGGAAATTGCAAAAAAAAAAACCACCCTCTCTGCAAAAGGCAACATTAAGTAAAGCCTTCTATTCATTCTGTAGGTTAAGTTTTACATCATGCACTTTTGAGAGATGCATCGCGGCAGCAAATGCAACATGTTCAACATGTTCAACAAGTGCAAATCCAACCTCAATGCCAGAATGAAAAACCATAGACACTAAAAAGCCAATCCAAACCCATTACCTTTTTTTTTTAACACGAGTCCTGAGTCTGGACAAAATGCAATGAACAGGACAACTCTGCTGTTCAGCAAAGAGTTGGGGACCAGTGTACTGAGCAGAGGATCAAAATAGGATCTAGGGGTCCCCTGGGGATGAAGCAATATCTGCCTGTTTAAGCCCACTGGGTTCTCATTGCTTCTCAGCGTAACCTGCCTCAAAGACCTGTTGTGGGGCCAAACTGAGAAGAGCAAAAGGAGAAAAACACATTTTTATCCAGGTGAATTTAGAAATATTATGTCCTGCTAAGAACAATCTCAAGTCGCCAAACAAACTGAAAAGTAATACAATCATTGACTTTTTTATGCCAGCTTTTTACATTTTACTCAGCAACTGCCAGGACCATTAAATTCCTTTACAGTTCCAAGAAGATCACAACATTAACACAGTGGGTCTGAATCCTACTGGCATAATGGTTAAACACCCCCTCTCCAAGAATGCCCATGTACTCCAAGCCAGCCTTTCACAAAATAAATCTTCTCCTCATGCACCCAGGAATTTTCTTGTGGCCATAGCTGCACTCACCTGTAGAATTAAGAGAAATACAGCTATGGCAACCTGAGACTAATTAAATCTATATTCTGTTTTCTCTTCAGATCCTATAAATCTCACTAGTTAAATCTGGACTTAATAGAAGAACACTACAGGAAATCGATACTAGTCATTCAAGGTGTAAACCTATCAGTTTCTTGTAAAAACAACCCTGACTGGGATCACAGAATCTCAAGCAAGAGGGAGTCATTAAGCCTGCAGTCTAGGACAGCAATGGACCAACCACAGCATCTGAAATATATGTATTATGTTACAGAGGAGACAGGGTTAGATAAGCATGAATAAAACCACAATGGAGGCAGCTTTCAGTTTTCAACATCCAAATAATGATGCCCCTAGAAAGAAAACTCTTAGTAAAACCTTCCTTCGCTAAACTTCATCTTCTATGCTCCCAACCAGCTCTGGATACAGGAATGCCCGCATAAAAGAAAATTCAAGAACAGGTTTCCATGGTAGTTGATCGCATGTGAACCTGGCAAAAGGGCAGGTGAGCATATACACCTTGCAAACTGAGCCCTCTACAGCAGCAAAGGGACAGAGAATAAAGTTAATATTCACTTGTTTTAGTTGCTATCATTCTCCTCTCCTCCTCTCCCAGCTGGCTGTGAAGCCAGGAGGGGAGATGGCAATCTCACAATTCCTGAACTTCCACCACACCCTGGAAAACCTAAATGGGGCAGGGAAAAAGAAACCTTTTCCGCCTTATTCAGGCTTAGTGGGGTTCAGGGAAAGCCCCAGAATTGCAGGATTGCTGCAGGATGCACACTGATGTCATCACAGGGAACCTCCCGGCTGCCCAGCCAGCTGGGAGAAGAAGCAAGAAGGGAGACAACCAGATGGTACCTTTAACCTTCACTCTATTCACCTGCCTTTGTAGAACAATGGGCTTGTAAGTATAGACTCTTACCAACCCATCTTCCTTGGCAGGTTCATGTGCTACAAACTAGCCTATAAGCCTGCTCTTGCACAAGCCTTCTGGCATAAGAGAGCAGAAGCATAGACTCATGGCATTTACTTAGACAGCATTCAATCAGGTGAAAAAGGTCACTTGAAAAGAAGAATCAGTGGGACTTGAACAAAAACAAACATTTCAGTTTTATACACCCACGCTCTCCCGTAGAGTTTTGCAGGGACAAACTTTGATTCTGACACATTGAAAAGACAACCCATCAATGTGTCAGTTTACTTATCAACAATAATCAAGGAAGAACGAGCCAAAGGATTATCTCTCAGTGCAGGAAAGGCAGCAGATTTGTTGCTCAAACAAAGAGTCAGGAAAGCCTTGAAGGATTACGAAACATTCTGCAGCACACTCGAGACCTTTGGTCAGTTACCTAGATTTCCACTTGTACAGGCCGGAAGTCAACCACGAGGGCGTGACTCTTCCCATGAAAAGATCACACCATTCAAGCTATCAGGAAATCAGACACAGTTCTGCACTGTGCTTGGCAAAGTGGCTGCAACCTAACTAGCGCTGGAGTTGGAGCTGTGGAGTTGATTTATATGAAAGTCAAGTCTAGCTGCAAGCATGCTAGGTAATTATTCATCCTACATGTGGAAAGCAGACAGGGAGAGCTTTAGAAGATGAACTAGTTCCAGATGTGGTATCAGTACCATTTAACAGGTTAACCCTTGACATAGCCTAGATATTCTTCCCATGTTGAACATGTAAGGACTGTGATCCCAACATCCATGAGAGTGCAGCCCTGAAATGTGAAGGAGCACTTAAGTGCCACTTTTCCTAGGCTACTTGGTTTGAAGAAAAGGGTCTCTATCTTCATAAGAACAATAATTTAAATACCCGTGCCTGCTTTTGATGAGATACAGGTTAGATGGCAACACCATCAGCCCTAATTTGCCCAAAGAGGCTTAGGAACAGGGCAGATCACCCACACCAGATATCTACCCTGGCATGCCCCAGTTCCACAGGCACTGCAATAGCAATGTCTGCTGCCAGGATATGAACTGATGGGGCTGGTTGCTCCAGCGTTGTCAGTAAATTAGCTGCTGGTGGTGTCGCTCTGGCTCTGCTGGCAGCCCCAACGGGGGACTACCTCTAAACCCTGCTCAGCACAAAAGATTCCTCCTTAGGATTGTTTTTCGGGCTGAAAAATAAATGGAAGCACTAATTGCCTTTAAACCTGCTGTGGTATTTCATAACTAGATCAGACACAAGAGTGAAATTTCATACAGGTTTGCAAGCACAGCACCTTATAAGCACAGGAATCCATTAACACAGCTCACCTGGAAGGCATAAAGCCTGAAGCATAAAGAGAAGAAAAACTGGAATATATGGGTATGAATGGCTGTGATGATCTAAACACCACCTCTACACAGTTCTTACTATTTACTTTCACTCGGTAACACAAGAAAGAGAATCTTGCAAGCTAGACTGATTAGAAGGGTTTAGAGGTAGGACAGGCTATGGTGCTCCTGTAGTTCTAATACAAGAAATTCTGAACTGAAATTGTTTTGTCTGTCACATCAAAGTGGTGTTCCAGTTGGAGAGAGGCAATTATTTGTTCAGTGGTGACATCTGCTGGATGCACTAGTGCTCAGGCAAAAAAAGGTAGCAAGCACTCAACAGAATTTAAGTGTCATCTAACAAATTGCAGGCTGCTACCTCTTTGGAACACTGTAACTCCACTCATCCAAGTGAGCATTTCATATTACTTATAGCTAAAGCTTCTCAGATTGACTGAAGTTATAAAACTAGCTAGTACAAGGGAATCCAGGACTTACTGGATTCCACAATGCCAGACCCACACAAAGTATGGCATTCCACTTTTAAAGGATGCATTTCCAGGCATAAAGCATAAAACTATGGGTGTTTTTCCACTGTCACTAGAAGTACCCATTAAGTACCCATTAATGGGTACAAAAATGCCATTTCGTACCCACTAATGGGTACTTTTAGTGACAGTGGAAAAATACCCTATGAGTACCTACAAAGAGCCAACGCTCCCTTTCAGTTATCCTTTATAAAATCAAGTGAATTATGTTTAACTGAGGACACCAATAGGAGAGGGATTGTGAATTATTTTGTCTGCTTTCTAGATTAGGGTTGCATCCATCAAAGTAAAATAAAGAAGTGGCTAAAAAACAGCTCAGAAGTGGTAGCATCCACCTTCTTGTATCTCTAATGCATATTAAGGGCTAGAAAGTGCACTTCCAAAGTAGATTAGAGATGGGATACAAAGACTAGTGTATGCATGCTAACATCTCTAAGCCTCTTTAAAAAAAAATATGCATGGATATTAAAGTGCCATTTTAACAGCCAGTGTCTGAATAATTGGTTCAAACTTGTCATGGGGTGGAAGCAAGTTTCTTGCCAATGAAAACAAATGGGGTCCCTCTGAAGATTAGCACTTTGCCTTCAAGACTGGGTGCTGAAGTAGCTCTGATGTTTCAGGATTTAAAAGAGCCTTGCTATATGGCCGCTTCAAAGGGCCACAAACTTTCAACTCAGGCGTTTTATAAATTTGTGTATGGTACCACAGAAGCGTAATGAAAGGTTCTCTCGCTATCCTAACATTACAACCACGATATGACTGAAACCTTAATACACCTGGAACAAGGGGAAACAAAGTGCTGCATAACATTCTGTATCTCTGGAAGTTCAAAGCATCACCAATTGTGCAGGGGTCTTTGATCTGAGGAGCACAATCTTACAACAGACAGTTAACAAAGCAGGGATTGCTGGGGCTTCTCTTCCAGGTTTCCACAAGTGATATGAACTGTACCAAGTTACATTGCCCAACGAAGTCACCACTGGACAATGTGGTGCATATCACAAGACCTAGTTCCGCCCGCACAGCCTGTCTCCAGAAATCGGTGCTTCCCATTATGTGAAAAGTCAGTTCATGTGGGAAGGATTGGGTTGTATCATACCCTGCTCAGACACACACAGTACAGAAGGTTCCAACGCAGAAATTTTGCAATATATGGAACAGCGCAACGCTACCAGATTTCAGACCGTCACAACGGACAGCTAGCCAAGAACGTGCAAGGCTCGACGCTAGACACAAAGCATTTAGCAAAGGCAGACGTTGCGGGAAATTTGGGAGCAGACACATCAAGGGATAAGAAGTGTGGTAGAGTGCTCAGGGAAGGGCCGCAGCTCAAGCGGCAGTAGAGCAAAGCGGCTGGAAAGCGGAGGGTCGTCGGTTCGATCCCCGGGCAACGGCAAACCACTTACAGATCTCTACCAAGAAAGCTGCTTAAGGGTGTGTGCCCACGGCGGTGCCCAGGTCACCACTCCGTGGCACATAACGGCAACCGGTGCTCAAGAGAGCAAAACTGGATTCAATTTCACAACTAATCCTACACTTGAATACATGCAGGGCCAGCTACAGGGTGGATGAAGTAGAAAGGAAGAGCGCTGTGTATCCTGTCTCCAGCTCCTAGGAGCAAAGGTGGGATATAAAAATGGCACAGAAAGGAAGCCGTGCCAGCTCCAGGAACAGGCAGGCTCGAGTCAGAACCTGCCCTGTTCCAGAGCGAAAAGCCAACGAGGAGAAAGAGCAAATATCCGGTTGAAGAGGGAGGGAGGGAGGGAGAAGAGAGAAGCTTCCAGGCTGCCTGGGGATGGTGGTTGGTTGGTTTGGGGGGGGGGGAGGGAGAGAAATTCCAGTCAGGTTATAAGGCTCCATGGTCTGGTTTGAATTAAGCCTTCAGGGGCAGCCTCGGCCGGATTCCCCTCGCCAACACAATAGGCTATTATGGAGCCCCCTGAGCTGGCTTTCTGAAAGAAGTCGCTTCTCGTCTCTGAGCAACCTGTTGAAGGAAAGCGGGGAGAGGTCGGGGGGGGGGGGTGAGGTGGGGGGTGTGGAACAGCAGCAGCAAAGCGGGAATGTGGAGACGAAGGCGCTGGGGGGGGAGGGCTCCACGTGCCCTCTGCCCCAAGACACCAGCTGGAACCGCTTTACAACGCGGGGGGGGGGGGGAAGAAAAGAGAGAGAGAGGGAAGGGAGGGCGCAAATCCTTTCCAAGCCCGGTCCCGAAGCAATGAGGAGGCGCGCAAGGAGACGTGGCTCGCCAGAGCGCGCGCGGGACCCGCTGCATTGAACGCGGCCTCCCCGCCTCCTGCGAAGTTTCCGTCTCCCGGGGGATCCGAGCACGTGCAGAGGCCGCTCCTGTCCCAGCCACGACGGGAAAGCGCGCGCACCCACCCACCCACCGCGGGTGCTCCTGGCCTGCCGTGTGGCGGCGGCGGCGGCGGCTCCTACTCACCGCCAAGACCGCTTGGAAGCAGAAGACCAAAGCGCACAACCCCTTGGCTACGTTGGCCACTCTTGCCATGGCTGGCTTGCTCGCTCTCTTGCTTGCTTGCTCGGTAGCCCCAAAGCTCCCCCGCCTCACAACCAGGCTGCTACTGCTGCTGCTGCAAAGGACACCCGGGCGGAGCGGGACTCAACTGCCTCCAACATAAACTGAATGCAACTAGTTACCTTTAGCCGTGGTCGGTCCGCCCACTCCGCCGCGCCGCGCCGCCCCAGCCCGCCACGCCCCTTCTCCACTCCGGTCCTCCCCCCTTCAATCTCTCCCCCCACCCGCCGCCTGGCACTTCCTCCTCCGCCCACCAGGGATTCATCTTTTCCCTTGTCCATACCTCTCTCTCCCTCCCTCCCTCTCCCCTCCACCTTTCCTCAGGAGGTTACTCAGCCCCCTGGTTTCACACGGCAGCAGCCCCCCTCCCTGCGAGCCACCGGGGTCCCCGCTTGTTGCTCCCGCGCCTGGCCTCGTCTCCGCTCCCCCCCCCCGGGCTGCCCTGAGGACCGAACTGCCCGTGTGAACGCGCCACCTCGTTCCTATTCAGGGAGAAGTGTGGGGGAGGGCTTCAGAGGCAGGAGGAAGCGGCCGGGTCGCGCCCACCATTCGGGTCGACCCGGCGTTAGCTGCGCAGCAACAGGCTAAGAGCCCGGGCCGAGAAAGGTCCGCCCGCGAGTCCTGGAACAAAAGAACCAGCAGTATGGCGGGAGCGAGGGAGGGCTGAGCTCCAGCCTGGAATACCCGATTTGTGTCCGACTATTGCGAGCCCTTTGAATTCGGATCCCCCTTTGGTGCTTATGAGGACTCTGAAAGGAGTCCAGTTACAAGCATTGGTTATGGAGAGAGGGAGCTGCTTTCAGTTACAAGTTACACAGTTACAAGGATTGGTTGTGCTTTCAACTCTTGGCAACCAAAGGAAAGGGATGATCTGTGTTGTGTTGCGGAGGTTCAGTTGAGGGTTTTGCCTGTCATCGCTGCAGTGGGTGGGTGGGTGGGTGGGGAGAAAAAGAGGGGGGGTTCACAATAAGCAGCTTGCATGGGGACAGGAATGTACGTTTTAAATCCGCATTGCCCCAAACCACACTGGGACGCTTTATTTCAAATTACAACCCGCACTTTTAAAATCCGAGGCAAGAGCGAAGCAAAAAGAGACCATGGGGACGCGCCCCTAGGGGACAGGTATGGCGCGCAGCTTGCCACTTGTGAGCCAGTTTGGTCTAGTGGTTAGGGAGCCGGACTCTTATCTAGGAATACTGGGTTTGATTCTGTCCTCCCCCATGAAGCCAGCTGGGTGACCTTGGGCGAGTCACAGCTCTCTTCTGAGCTTTCACAGCCCCACCTACCTCACAGGGTGTTCTGTTGTGGGGAGAAGAATAGAAAAGCTTTGTCAGCCGCTTTTAGTCCCCTTAAATGGGTGAGAAAAGCGGGGTAGAAAAGCCAACTCTTATTATTATCCCGGGCCGCTCTTGGTCCAATCGAGCTTAGATTTTGAGTCCGTGATGTGTTGCTGTGATGGAGGTCTGAAAAGTCACTCCTCCTTCCGCCTTGCCCTCATCCCTGACTCCACTTTCTTTGATTCGGGTTTCTAATAGCACCGCTTCACAGAGTTCTGGATTGTTTGCACTTAGTATTTTCCATGACATGGAATACAGGCTCAGCCCTAGGTGGAAGCACAAAGGAGGCAGAAGAAACCTAGATTTTATTTACACAGTTACTGTTAAAGTTGAGTTTACTATGTTGCTGTTTTCTGCTGTGCCACCTTTAACAACGGCGAAGCAAATGGGGGAAGATTTGCCAGCTGGTTGAATAAGCTGTTAAAGGTACAAATCGAGAGGGTCCTGGGGCCTGAAGTAGGTTGAGAGGCAACAGGAAACCCTTTACACGGAACAATTAGGCTGATGGATGGAAAAGCCAAACTGCGGAGTATCAAAGCATAGAGTTCAGTGCACAAAAATCCAGCCATCGGTTCGCCTTCCTGTAAACAATGTGCTTAGAAAACCAGGAATCCCAACATGATTATTGCATTTTGATCAGAGAAGAAGAAGAGTTGGCTTTTCTAACTGGCTTTTCTCATCCGTTTAAGGGGACTCAAAGCGGCTGACAAACCTTCTGTTCTTCTCCCCACAACAGAACACCCTGTGAGGTAGGTGGGGCTGTGAGAGCTCAGAAGAGAGCTGTGAGTAGCCCAAGGTCACCCAGCTGGCTTCATGGGGAGTGTGGAATCAACCCTGGTATTCCCAGATAAGACTCTGGCTCCTTAACCACTAGACCAAACTGGCTAGACCAAACACTAGACCAACTAATAAAAATTGGAGGTCAAATGTTCTTGGTCAGCCTTCCAGAAAGGGCCCACCCAAAGCGCCTGTGGCAGTCCAGTTTTGTTGTTTCTGAGGGCTCCCAAGCTGGCCCATTCACTTGTCACTAGTATTACATGTCCCTGTTTGTACAATTATATTAGGCATTTACAAAACCCAGGCATGCTTAAGGGTTTCAAGTGACACTATAATTACTGTCAGGAGAAACAAACATAACAGCTTCGAGTTTTGACTAGGAGTGTGCATAAATGCAATTTTTGGGATTCAATTCAAATTGAATACTCAAAAATTTTATTTGATTTGAATATTTTAAAATTCAAATTTAACAAAATTTGATTTGAATTAGGCAAATTCGAATCTATTAGTTTGAATTTTTCATTCGCATTTGCACTTAAAAATGTTGACATCTGTATGCATCTTCCCCAGGTCTGTACACATCCGTATGCATCTGTACATGTCCGTATGTATCCCATAGTTATCCCATATGCAACCCGTTTTCATCCCATACAGATCCATACAAATGCAGACGGATGCAGGAAAGATGCAAATCTTCAAGTATGCATCATGTACAAATGTCCAAATAATCCAAACGAATAGATCCGAAATTTGAAATTCAAGTCAAAACTTTAAATTTGAATTTAAGGACTTTCGAATGCCGAAATTCAGTCAATTTGATCAAATTTCGAATGCATTTGAATATTTGTGCACATCGCTAGTTTTGACCACCGTAATTCTTCAAACTTCCCATATTGCTGCTAATTGGTTAGATTATATTTTTCTATGTTTTATGTTGGTCTACGGCTTCAAAGCGTTTTAAATGAGTAATATAGTCCCAAGGATTAGTAGTAGTACATGCATTTGGAAATGCAATCTTTTCCAATCCTTATTTAGATTAGGAATGGAGTCCTAAGGACCCCAGGTCCTGTGCATTGCAGCAAGAGTTAATCATGCACAGTATAGAAAAGGTGGACAGAGAAAATTTCTTTTGTCTTTCACACAATACTAGAACCAAGGGGCACTCTATGAAACTGATGGGTAGGAGAGTCAGATAAGACAAGGGGAAGCATTTCTTCACCCAGACGGTCATCGGTTTATGGAATTTGCTGCCGGAAGAGGTGATAACAGCAACCAGTCTAGATGGCTTTAAGGAAGGATTAGACATGTTTATGGATGACAGATGTATCAATGGCTACTAGAATGGATGCCTAAGTACATCTTTAAGGCTGGGAGGACAAACAGGATACTTCTAAGGTCATTTGCTGGAGGTTTGTCCTTGTCTCTGCTTGAGATGCCCATGGGCAACTGGTGGGCCACTGTGTGCAACAGAATGCTGGACTAGATGGGCTGTGGCCTGATCCAGCAGGGCTCCTCTTATGTTCTTATGTACCAGCATTTGAATTCCATCAGCAACAATTTTGGAAGGTAGTAACCATGGCAACAAGTAGGCAATCCACCTTATCCAAACCCCATGGAGTCCGTCAGAACTATAAAGTAGAAACGTGTCCTGGTTGGTGGTGTTCTTTTGGGCCTTTTCCCTGGCCTGAATGAAGTATGAGAAAGGAAATGATTGGAAATTCTTAAGTGCCAAGGCTATTAGCACCAACCTCATGGTTGTGCTCTATGGATAGCTAGAATTTCTTTACCGTATTTGTCACTGACATTTCTAGTATTTTCAGAGAGAGCTATGTACCATGGTTTCAATAGATCTTATAGTTAGGTGTGCTTGAGTAGGCTTGAAGCATTAGGTTGATAGTTTTCAAAGTTGCTTGAATTTCAAAGTCTATTTGAAAGTAAGTCAGTATTTTAAAAGTGTGGATAACAAGCCCAAAGGCATGCCTTATGAGATTTAAGACAAAATCAAAAAGGATTTTTTTCTTTGAACAGCAAATTCCATTTAAAACAGATCTGTTACACATGCTCAAACCCTGTAAATAGTTGCAGGTTTTAGGCAGTTATTACATTATAGTTTTTCTTTCTCTCTCTCTCTCTTTCTTTCTCTCTTTCTTTCTTTCAGACTTTAGCTGGCCTCCATCAGTGGAGATCACACCAACATATGACCTGTGCAGGTACAATTGCATTACTGCCAGGAGGGACAGAAAAGCCTTTTTGGCTTTTTGCCAAATCCATGGGAAGTTTAAAGAGTGATTAATTTGGTGCCATGCTGGCACAGACCATGCCAAACATGGTCTGTGCTGAGAAGTGTAGAAAGTGCCGGCCTTTTAAAGAAAGAGTAAAAACTTTAGAGGTGAAGGCCAGCAGAAGGTTGACATAACTTCAAGCCAGTATGACAGATGCCAATGTTATTTATGAATCTGGCCGATCCCAAATGTTTACCCAGTTGCTCAAAACCAAGGGAATGAAATTTGCTTAAAATATGTGTGGTTAAAATTCAAATTTGGGAGGCTGGCTTAATGCTGTGCTACAGATTTCATAGCGTCCTTTTTGAAGTAAATCGCACCAAACTCACTGTCTTTGGTCACTTGAGCAAATGATCAGATTGTTTGATACCCTTGATTATTTGGAGAAAAAAATTAACAGTGATGCCTCCCCCTGTATATGAAATCAGGGAAATCAAACTCTGGTTTCCACAGTTCTATTTACAGATCAGTGGTTAAATGTTATCCTCCACAAAAGATCCAAATCAGAGAGAGGAGAAATCACAATTTGTGCTTACTTTTTGTATCTGAAAACCAAATTGTAGACATGACAATTGACCTCTGAATAACTCCTGAACTTAGTTGACACTTCTCAATTGTATTGATTTTGAATGACATCAAATATGACACCTTTTAAATGGCCATATTGTGAAATGAGCTCCAATGCTGTCAAAACTGTTCAGGGATTTCTATTACTAGGGCTTGGAAATGATAGCTTATGGATGTGTTTATTGTGTATAAAATGCTAGCTTTAGGCTCCTCATTTTTTAATCTTACCCGAGGAAGAAAAAGGTCTGGCATTCCAACCAACATTATTTGAGTTGCTGTAGGGTTCATATAATCATAAACCGGGTTTGACGTTGCATTTACCTTAGTGGAATGGAACAATATAATCCCAGTGTGTCCACATCGAACATGGTTAGGTCCATTCACATTCTGAGTGCTGGAACACCTCTGTTCTTGTCATGCAGAGAAAGCAATGCAGATGGTCTATCCCCTGGCCTGTTAGTTGCAGTTGCCCTCCTGTTGGAAGTTCCACCCACCCCATCTGTGACTTGGTGATACACACGCCAGTCATATGCTGTGTCCAGTGTGCAAAGTCTGGATGTAGCTATTCAGCCTCCAAGGCAAATCCTTCCCCTGGACTCACAACACTGGAGGTGGTGCCGAAGAACTGCTCCTGGAGTGTTCCTGTTGCTACAGGAATGCTTGTGGACAGCTTTTAACCCATCCACAGCAGGACAGGAGTGGAATTTGAGCAATTCACTTGTTCATGAATACCAGGTGAGTGCGAAAAGGCCCCTGATTTGTAGTTGATGGAAAATACAGAAGACTTTAGATTTCTGTGGTTGCTCCATTCATAATATTTGATTATCGCCAATTCTTGCTACTCATGAGGAACGTCTTGCAAATCTCTGAGTCTTTTGCAGTAACTAAAAAGGTTTTAGGTGTTATTGTAGCTAATATCTGGATTTGTAAGGAGGCCTAGGAAAAGAACCTTTTTCAAATGCTAAGGGTTCACTACACGAATATCTATTCAGATAAATCAGTGAGAAGCCAATGCCTGGAGAAGTTTAAATTCTTTGGAGGAAAATGGTTTTTTTCATCTTTCCAGCAACGCCTTTCAGTCTAACACATATAACCACCAGGTAAAGTGATTCGGAAATATAAGGTGAAAAGAACAGCTAACATAAAATGGCAGTAGTGATTATTTCATCATTTCACATTTCACAGCAAGCAATTTTAAAAGAATGTATTAAATGAATTTTACGGAGTTGCTTTTATGGTACAGCTCTAGTCTTCTGATTAGACGGAATCATAGTGCTGGGGGAAAAAAAAAACATTTAAGCCTTCAGACTGAGTCCCCAACTTCACACAAGGATACAAGTCAAAATAGCCCCAAATTCCTCTTGAATAAACCAGTGACAGAGATATTTATATTATAGATCTCTTAGTTGAAATAACAATGCCGGAAAATCATGTAGGCGGCAGAATATCCCACTAACAAGGGATAATATGAGGTATCGTACCCCTGGCATTCTCCCTTGCTACTCAGAGAGAACCCTGGCCAGGGCTGCCTTTCCATGTTTTATTGACGCACACATCACTACCACCTGCATGTGCGGCTGTCTGTTTCTGCCTCCGCCCATGTGCAATGGGTGAAGCAATGATAGTGGCTCTTTCCAGAAGGTAGGTAAACATGGAAAATCCACTGTATTTAGATGGGGCCATAGCATGCTGCTGTTAGGAGTGAGAGTGGGAAACCATGAGTCTGGCTGGACTGATATGTGCATAAATACTAATGACTGCTGCTTATCAATGTGTAATGCAAACAAAAGTTGAAAACCTTAATACGTGCGCTTAGGACACAATCACTGCATGTGGGAAGGGATCAGCATATTAGATACAAAACTGCTTTAAGCATGGCTTATGCGTGCATGCTCCATCTCTCTCTTCGTGCCGGTATCTCTGTCCTGAACATGTTCCAAACAAGACTACGCATTATGAACCCTCATTTTTGTGTGTCCTCCACATATGCATGCGTAGTAGACATGTAAAAAGGGGGTATCTCAAGGACATGAGGTTCTAAGGGGTCCAAGCTAAGGAACATGGACAGTGATCATGTCGAACCAGAAATGTATGTTCCTGCCATTCAAAGCAAACTAGGGACTGTATCCTGCAGCTAAGGGGCAAAGGGCTGAACTAAAAGTGAGGTCAAGCATGCTGAAGAATTAGTGCATTCACTTAAGAGACACCCAAAAGGTGTCTCTGTGTTAGTGTGATATGAAAGATGCAAGTTCTGTTAAATTGAAACCTTTTCTTCTTGAGGTGACACAACCATCTGTAGACACTATAACTTGATTAACAAACAAAATGCCTAATACAATATAAGAGTACTCAGAACTCTGCTGGATCAGGCCGTAAACCATTTAGTCCATTATCCTGTCTCATCCAGTGGCCCATCAAGTGCTTCTGGGCAACTGAAGCAGAAGACAAAATCAAAACCTTCACCTGTTCTTGATTCCCTGCAAATGGCCTTTAGAGGCATCCTGCCCGTCTCTTCTACCTGGAGGTAGTACCATCCATTCTAATAGACATCGATGATACACCCATTCTCAATAATATTTTTTGACCCTTTCATAAGACTATCCAGGCTGGTTACTGTTATCATCTTTCCTGATAATAAATTCCATAGACCAGTGATGCACTGGATAGGAAAAATTCTTTTCCTTTTTGGTCCTAACTCTCTTGTCTATCAACTTTATAGAGCGCCCCCTAGTTCTAGTGTTGTGCAATAAAAAAATCTTATTTTTCTATCCATCTTTTCCACACCATGCATGATTTTATGCGCTTCAATCAGGTCACCTCTTAAATGCCACCCTTAAAGACTGAAGAAGTCATTATGGCACCATGAGCATCAAGGATTTGGATGTGTCCTTAAGTGTGTCATCCTCAGTGCCTGTCCCTCTGGATTTGCTTAATGCAAAGACCATCTTTGCAGAACAGTAAGGAGGAAATGTGTAAGATGTGTTATGCCAAAGGGACGTAGTTATAGTCAAATGGAACTCAGAGAGTGAAAGCAAGATAGGGCCCGTAAACAAAGCAATAGAGTCCAAAATAAGCACAAAGCCCACTAATACACACCAAATTCAGCAACCTCTTTTACTTTCTGTACTCGTGGCAAAAGCCAACCATATTCAGTGGCAGTTTAGCCCTCGAAGACAGAGCAGAATTCATTCCTTGCCTTGTAGTGTACAGTGGTACCTTGACATACGAGTTTAATTCGTTCCGTAACCTTGCTCTTATGTCAAATCGCTCGTATCTCAAAGCAATTTTCCCATTAATCCATTCCAGCTCCAGTTGTTTTTGTTATGTACTGTACTGTATTTACATACTCGTATCTCAAATCTTGCTCTCATCTCAAAGCAAAATATCACTCGCTCGGCGGCTTGTTTCTCAAAACACTTGTATGTCAGGGCACTTGTATGTCGAGGTACCACTGTATTGTAAATAGTCCTTTGAAAGAGTATCATTGTTTGTCTGAAACAGTTATGTAGTTTCTAATCTTAGGGTGCCTCCAGACTAGGAATGTGCACAAATATTCATGCTGTTTGTTATACAATCGAATTCGTATGAATAACATTTGTAGATGATTTGTTCACAAATCTGATTTATCTGGCATTCATCGAAGCTTCATTCAAAGCTTCGGCCATGGCCGGATTCCCTCATGCATCAGCTTCAGAACTGAATATCTTAGTGTGTGTTTGGTAGCCATGTAGTAGGCTCCAAATATTAGCCCTGTTATCCATCCTTGTTTGTTCATTTTTGCTCCTAGAGACTCACCCTGGTGCCACCCAGTGGCAGACTATTCTTCCTTCCTTTGTGGTGTGACATGCTTTAAAGTGGAAACATCTCCAGCTAGACTAATTGAAATCTGAAAGCCTAGAAAGCCATCTGCCAGTTCTGGGGATGCAGACACCTTGTCCCTCCACTTCAGCCTATTATAATAGAGTTCATATTGAGGGATGAGTTGCCCAATCTACCTGGCAGACGATTGAACATCTACTACACGTATCAGTGGGCATCCCTCAGCTTGCAAATTGGACCAAAAGACCAAAGTCCCTAACCTGACAATTATATTGCTGCTTTAGAAATTTATACATAATGTCTTAATTTTTATTTTTATGTGCATATAATTGTCACATCATTTTTTTAAATACTGTATTTTCCGGCGTATAAGACGACTTGGCGTATAAGACGACCCCCAACTTTCCAGTTAAAATATAGAGTTTGGGATATACTCACCGTATAAGAAGACGACGCCTGGCATATAAGACGACCCCTGACTTTTGAGAAGATTTTCCTGGGTTAAAAAGTAGTCTTATATGCCAGAAAATACAGTAATTGTCTTTTATGTTTGCGTTTTATACAAACTGACATTACCAACGAATCAATTACTGCAGCAAACATATCTACATGGTTTAGACCCTGAGTTTCTTTTGTTAGTAGTTCTGTTTCCATCTGAAGCTTTAGGACTTATAGCTTTAGGTACCAATATAGAGAACAGCCTGAAACCATCACAGTTGTAGCCCAGACATTTGGAGGCATCATGCTAGCTAGCCTTTGCATAAACTCAGCTAGCCTGACCCATGGCCAGATCACCATCGTATCCTATGTATAGAAATCACTTGTGCAGCTTCTGTTTCTTCATGCTTACCTGTACTAGCTATGTTGAGCTCCATGCTGCCAAATTTGCAGTTCCTTGTTGATTTGGAGCAGAACTTTGTTCATGCAACTGCAATCATACCATGACAGGATATAGGTACACCTATGTGCCTGTGACTCCATGTTCAAACACACAGAGTAAGAATTATGGGGTTCTCATATTTATTTGAAAAAAAGGTTAAAATTACACAAACTTCTAAAAATAAGCCCACAAATTTTAAGTTTCACACAGACCAGATCTGGAAACTAATCTAGGAGACCAGAAAATATAAGAACATTAGAGAAGCCCTGCTGGATCAGGTTTCGGCAGATTTAATCCAGCATCCTGTCTCCCACAGTGGTCCACCAATTGCTTCTGGGCATCTCAAGCAGAAAACAAAGGCAAAACCTTCACTTGCTCTCAGGTCCCTGCAAGTGGCCTTTAGGGCATCCTGGCTCTCTCTCCAAGCTGGAGGCAAGATCTAGATGGAGAAAGGTCTGGTTTCTTCTGATTCCTGAAACCCCTTAAAACCAACTATTTTTCAGATATCCAGATGTTCACATGCAAATAGAAATGTAGGAGAATCAGTTTGTCTTGAGTTGTTTAAAGTAAATGTTTCTTGGAATAATATTATAATCTGGAGCTCCAGGCACTGCCAGCAGATGGGGATGGGATGGGAGGCTTACCAGCAATTCCTTGATCACCTTTGAAATTACTTTGTTGATGTGTTACACATCAAAGCCTTATTTACTGCTATTTCCTGACTTCAGAGGCTACTGATGAATTCTGCTAAACTCACTCTCATTCTGTTGCTAGCCAGAGAGAAGATGCTACTGACCTGACGAGGCAGGTTGTGATGATGGGATAAAAATTGAATTCCTGCTTCATTTCAAGTGAACTTTTAGGAATCTATGCTGAATTCCTCATCCAGAACTTCTGTACTTTCACTTTTATATTCCATCCAGGCGCATAAAGTGCAAATAACAACTTTTTTTTTGCTGGTTTACACAGAATTTCAGTGTGCACTGTTGCAAAGTTTGTAAATGAAATGAACTTTATAGATTAGTCATTTGACCTTATCAAGTTTACAAAAGATAAAACTCTTACAAAGATAAAATTAAGAAACAAAATAAAAATAACATCATTATTTGTCCCCATCACCCTTACAGGACACCCCATTCAGCTAAATGAATGATTTCCTAAATCAGGCAGCCTTAGCAAAACACAAAGCTACCCTATACATCACCTGGACATTTTCTCCTTGCAGAAGGTGAGTCACCTTATGTTCTGCATTCCAGTGGGACACATTTTGTAAAAGGGGCCCCAAACAAGTTATTCTTATTGAAGCATACAAGGGACAGGTAAACAAGATATGAAAAACATCTTCAACCATTGCTGCACCACAAGCACACAGTCTTTCTTCTTAAGGTACCTGATGGTATCTCCCATACTTCACCATGGAGTCAACAGGTTCAAAACGTGCGTAAGTTTGTAGATCTCTAGGCCATTTAATTGTACTTCATGAATTCATCCTGAACCAGATAACAAACATCCACATGTGAAAAATCCATACATGTGGAACAGAAACTGATGGGGAAATGTGTGTTTTAAAAATGGAAACTTCTTAAAACTTCCCTTTCCTCAACAGCCTGGGATGGTGTTTCCATTTATAGCAGCGTCTTTAAAAAAAATCTCTGGGTAGGTAACTCTTTCAAATAGGTTATATACAGCAGTTATTTCTGCTCTTGGTTCTTTTGTGCCCCGAGCCTTCCTCTTTGCCTCAGGATATGTATCTATGCACTGACTGAGCAGGTGGAAGTTGGTAGCGCTGCCTGAGGCAGTGATGTATGAGAGCATCTTTTTAATCAGGGATGTGCATGAATTTTCTTTTTCCATATACTTTGCATCGAAAGGAATGGGCATGGTACTTTGCATTCGTGCGAATGGAGACCCGTCAAAAGTGGGAGGCTTCGAATTTGCCCAGAAGCTTTGACAAAGTTTTTTTCCAGAGGGAAGAGACAGGCAGAGCCCTTTCCCTAGGAACACTCTGGCTCCCTTTGAGGTCGGCTGCCTTTGAAGCACAGAGGCATAGCCCACTGGTTGCTTTCCCCCACTGCACTGCCAGCCGATCACCCCCAAAGCTGCTCTGGAGGCAACTGGACACTTTGCCCAGCAGCATCGCTGCCTGCTGCCTGCTGCTGCCAACAGGCTTACCTGTGAATATAACAAAGTAGGGATGTATACAAATATTTGTAACATTCAAATTAGGACATGCAAACTCAAATCAAATGTTACGATAGTCATATGCGAACATTCGAATGAATACGAATGTTTCTGGACGTTCGTACAAATCGTTTGGATATTCATTAAACTGGGGGAACGTATCAGATACGTATTTGTTCGTATCAGATACATATTTGTTCATATCAGATACTTATTTCTTTGTGCCAGATACGTATTGAATGTTCGTACAAATACCTACAAATAGATTCGTATCAAATAGAATTTTACCACATTCAAATGTGATCTATTCGTATGAATATGGATTTTCAAACATTCGATTCGTTCTGAATCGAATGCCAAAAAAACATTTGTGCACATCCCTATAACAAAGCTTTGCATGAAGCCTGAAACTTTCGCTTCGCATGCAATGGCTGGTCTTCAAAAGGAGCCTCCGTCGTTCCAAAGGCACAGTCAAACCTTTGCCATTCATTTTAATTGCAAAGGTGACGAAGCTTTTCAGCACGTCCATGTGTTGGCTTCCTTTTCGCACTATTCAAGGAGGCTTCCTGGACTTACCTGCATCCTATCTGGTTGGATGAAGTGGGAAAGGAATTGTGGATTATGTTCTCTTTGCCCTTGGTGATCATCTTGTACTTTTTTTAAAGATACATTTTTCCTTTTTTTAGAATATTACTTATGCTTTTACTTACTCCTAGCAGAAAAATAGCCAAGAAACCCCATTGCTTCTAAGCCAATGGTTCATTTCCTCTTTTGAATGGAAGATTGATGGAAAAGAGCAAAGGGACAGAGGCTGCCTATTGCCTGACATTCCAGAAGAGATTGAAGATTTTAAACCACACTAAACTGGAGATTGCAGGACTTGGGCAGAATGAGGGCATTCTCTAGGAGAGCTCTAAAGAGTTTGGGATAAACAATAAGCAATGGACCCATGTTTGAATCATATAAAAGCTCTTCTGAACTACATTATGGCCACAGATATACCTGAGCTTTAATCCACCTTCGGTCCATCTTCAGAGTGAGAGAACACAGCCACAAAGTGACTAACAATTTTCCTTCTCATGGGGGGTAAGAGAACTGCCTGATCATTTTTCTGAAATGTTTTCTCATTCTAAAGAGGAACTGCTGTGTGGGCGTCACACCTGACGCCTGATACTTCTGTGGCATGCACAGTGAGGCACGCATCACATACAATGGGGCTGCCAATGGGAGCTGAGCTGCAGCTCTTGTTGGCTGTTTCTCGCTGTCCTGTCAGGATGGTGTGAAACTTCAAATTTGCCTGAAACTGTGGAGTAAGTACTCATCATTCTGCAGTAAGTAAATTTGAAGTAGCGGCAGCAGTAAGTAGGAGGCAGCTGCAGGCTTCCGTTTTCAGTGGGGACGACGTGTCTTGACTTCGCAGCCAGGTAAACTGTGAGTTTTTATATAACCGCAGATTTTTATCCGCTAGTCTGGAAGGGACTTGAATGTGGATTAAAACAGGTGTAGCTGGGGCTAAAGGTCCAGTATCCCAGATGGAATATATTAATCTCTATGGGTCATCCTCCAAAATATACTAGTAAGAAGCAAGAATCATTTGCATGACACTTTTATGTTTATGGGATAAGGTACATTATGAAATGTAAGAAATATTATCATGAGTTGCAGGTACATGCGAACACATTACAGTGAAGGGAATGTAACCCCTTATTCTAACTCAGTAGTAGGGACATGAAGTCACATCTGTTCAAACACAAAAGGGAGAAGCCAAAGACTGTTAGCTGCTTTCCCTGGCTTTCATTGTCTTCACTTACACATCAGGATACCCATAGAGTGGGCAACTTGCTGTTTGTACCATCAGGACCATCACAGAGCAATTTGTGGGTGGACCCTAAATTGCCCAGTGAAACACATGTGATATTCTTGTGCACGTACAAATGCATCATGGGGCTTTTTGTGTATATGTGATGTTAGAACCTAAAAGGAACCCTGCTGTATCAGGCCACAGCTAATCTAAGTCCAGTGTCCTGTCTCAAACAGTAGCCCACCAATTGCTTATGGGGATCTCAAACAGAAGACAAAAGCAAAAACCTTTGCTCTTACATCCCTATGAATGGCCTTTAGAGGCATCCTGCCTGTCTCTCCAACCCAGAGGGGGTACCTAGGCATCTGTTTTAGTAGCTATTCATACACCTGACCTCTGTGAAAGGACCTGAGTTCATGCCATCCCTACTCAGTGGTACAGAACAACTCATTAAAGGACTCGTCAGGGTGAAGATTTGAGTAAACAAGTTTGCAGGAGTGCTCAAGTGAAAATAGTTTTCCTGCTACTCTTGATAGCCTTGGATACCAGTACCAAGGGAATAAGAATCCAAAGATAGTCTTCTGGCAAACCACAATAATGCAATTACCATGGTCAAAGGTCTTTCTTAGTTTATTTCCTCCTGACCCAATTCCTCCAGTGTGTTCACATGTTGGGAAAGCCTGCAGTGCCACCCCTGACTGTTCCAGAATTCCGGGCTTCCTTGAATTGTTTCTTGAATAAGTCTCATTCATCTCCCAAGATAACTCATGTCAAAGTCAGGACATATTTATTTACTGACTTTTGGGATGTCGTCTCCTTATGTACAGTACTCCTGTCAAGAACTTGGAGTCCAAGAGCTAGGTCCAAAATAGGCTGCCTGGCCCAAAGCTAATCCTGCTTGTTCTGTATAGAAGGGATCATTTGTTCCCTTTTTACCTACCTTAACATGATGAACAAATGATCCCTTCTATAAAGAACAGAACTCTATTCTGGAAGGCTCCTTAAGTGTTTGAAGGTCTTTGCAGACCAAGTTCACTTAAAGGAAAAGTGCCACCAGTTCCTTCCTGCTATATGATTCTTTCCGAGGGCAGAGAAGTTGTCTGATGGTACCGTAGTCTCCCTTTTGTCTAGACCTGCCTTCTTCCATGATGCTCCAGCGTTTCCTGCCTAACTGCTTCAACAGGAACAGACCTTGATTGTTGACACGGCTTCTCTTTCTCACCCTTCCCAACCATAAAAGAGGGAAAAGGTACTCAAACTGGAGATGTGCTCACTGGGATTGTGTCCTCGGATGCCCCAGATGTTGTCCCTGCTGCAGCACGTTTTGCCAGACTGGTGCCTGAAGAAGGAAAACAGGCTGCTCCAAAGGACTCAGCATCTCAGGCACACATTTCAGTTTTGACTTGGTTCTCAGGTCTTCATTCTTATTTGTATACCTTCTGACAGTACTGTATGTGCCTTAACAGAAAAAGCCAAGTACAGAAATGACAATACGAGGAACAATGACTAGGCAAGAACGGGGATGTGTATGAATTACCACCACCATCCAATTCACTTCGCATCCAAGTGAAGCGAATGGGATGGAACTTAGCACCCATGTGAACGGAGCCACTTCAAATGTGCTAGGCTTTGAATTCGCTTTGAGTCCCTGCAGTCACCAGTCATGCCTCCGAATCCACTCCAAAGCTTCAAAGGCACCAAAGCTTTTGCTTCACGCGTGAAGACAGCCAATATGTGATTTCAATGCAAAGGTTCAAATGGAATTGTGAAGGTGATGAACATTTATGTTTCACCCATCCCTACGCAAGAATCAGCACCTGGAATCTGTATTTACTGACGTCTGTAGAGTGATAGCTTTTTCTGGCTACACCAGAACTGCTAGAGCAGAAGAGGACACGCTGATGGTAGAATAGACTTCCTTTTATAAGCTGCACCCCATTTATTTTATTAAATGTTAATATATTTTAATCTTTATTGGCCAATAGTTTCGATGTGCCCTATCAATGCCCAGAGTAACTGCAGTCTTTGAGAAATTGCTTACTGATTGATCTGGTCATCGTTGGCTACTGTTCTGTTCTTTGTATTGGATCTATCCAGTTGAGATGGAGGGAGGGAGGGAGGGAGGGAGGGAAGGAGGGACATGTTGGTGGTAAAGCCCTAATTCAAAGCCCACCTGTTGAAAACTCCAACCAATTCCATCTGGGCTACGTAGGCAAAAGCAAGACTTTGAATTGTGCCTCTGCAGCTTTGCGCTTCCCATCCCTTCACCTTTGTCCACAAACTATGGCTTTGAAGAAGGCACACTGTACAGTACAAATCAGACATTAAAATGTGTACCTCTGCAATCAGACAGGAAATGTTTGGAACCTAAAAAATGTTTATGTAATTTCTAAAAAGGCGGGTTTAATTGTTCTTATATGGTACCCATATGTGTGCTTGTAAAGGGAAAAAATTGTGTGGTTCACTCTTTTTCATTTGCTTGTACAAGAAATAGAGAGTCTACAAAAGCTCACGCCATAATTTTTGTTAGTTTTTTAAAGTCCTGCTAGTGTGTTTTAAGAAAGGATGTTACCTCCCCTGGCCCATTAGGTGGAGGGCTGGTTATCAATACCGATAGTAAGATGGTTGCTCTTCATTGCCTCTGCTCTGTGTAATGTCCCCTGTTGCCAGAGGCAGCCTGATGGCAACAGGGAAAATGTACATATGCCACCTGCCACTAACTGATTCTAATGGAAAAAGAGAGACACATCAGCTTCTTCATGTATTCCTCTAGAAGAATGGTCTCTATGCCAGAAAAACAACCCTCCCAGAACTGATTGAAAAAATTAAGATCCACTTACTTTAGCGATTCAGTCTGTATTGGAAGGAAGAGATAGGCAAGTCAAAAATGCTGTTGCAAAGACAGCCAGAATAAGGGGTATGTTTTGGCAGTACATGAGAGGAACAGCGTAAGACACACCGCTGGCTGGGTTGCCAGTGAAGCTAGAGGAGAGTATCTTGCCCAACAGAACCTGCCCTGACCACTTTTGGACTAACAAGTGCAGTAAGAGAAATAAACATGCCCAAGAAAGCATATGCGCCTCTTTTTAAATCTGTATTTTTAAGCCATGTTCACGTGTGTACAGAATCCTGTGTGACAGTACTGCCTGATTTTTAACACACTTTAGTTTCCTGATGAAAAGGATTATAATCTTCTTGTAATTTTGGTAGCTTTAATTATAGTTAAAAAAAAATAAAAATAAGAAAAGGTATGTGCAGCTGCATATCCTAAGGCATAATTTTATTATACACATTTTAAAGGATCACTTTTATTGCACATATTTTGCTGTAATTATATTGTAACCACTATTTTGCTTGTGGTGATTTTCCCCTCCATGAGGGAAAAGCCAGCAAATATTGCACTCTCTCTCCCGTTCTCTCTCACACACACTACACAAACCAATGTCATGAAAACAAGGGACTATAACCATTTTGCTCTTGCCTTCTTTTTCTTCATAAGACTATTAGTAATACACAACAGGGAATCCTGCAGAGGCAAAAATGACATTCAGTGTGTTCACGCCTAAATTTTAATCCAGCATTGGTCCACTTTCAGAGAGAAAACATCAGCAAACTTTTCTTTCGGTGTTATTTAACTCAGAAAAATCATTTTTGGATTCGACAAAGAGGAAAGTGATCAATTGCTTTGCTGATAACTCAGAAAGTGACTTGAAACTAGATTAAAATCTAGGTGTCAACGCTGCCATTGAGGTAAAGTGACTTCCTGTAGAAAAAAGACATGAGAGTGTGAGCCAGGATGTTCCATTCTACTCTCACCTCAACTACAAAATAACTATGGGACAGGCTGGTTTTCTCTCTGCCTCTATAACCATCACAACCCCTTTAATTGCAGTGTGGGAATAATTAGCATCCTGCTTTACCCGGCTGCTGCAAGATTGGTGAATCCATAAGTGAAACGTTATGCAGCTGGAGGTATGGAATATACTGGTGTACCTTAAGTTTCATTATAGAAAAATGATCTCTAGTTCTCACAAAAGAAAAGTATGAAGCAATGCAATGAAGGCACCAGTTGCTCTCTGGGCAATGAGTCCATTCTCACTTTTAAGTGTTTCTCCCCAGCTGAATGAAGTCAGACTGAGTGTTACTAGAAAAACAGATCCACTAAATATACAAAGTCATACCTTGGGTGTTTTTCCACTAGCACTAAGTACCCATTAAGTACCCATTAGGGACCCATTAAGGACTCATTAGGCTCAGAGCAGGAAGACCCCATTTCCACTACAGACCCCATTAGAGCCACATTTGTTTCCACCTGGTTCTAGGGTCCTTCAGGACCTATAATCTGGATTTCCTGTAGACCCCATTAAAGGGGTCTACAATGGGGTCTTCAGAGATCAAATCCGGATTATACAGAGCCTGTTTTCACCACAATTGGGCAATGGGTTCTAGGCGGGGCTCGGGGGGATGTGTGCCCCAAAACCCAAAGCTTTGAAGCCTGTGCATAATCTCCGAAGCCAGCTCCGAAGAATAGCAAAGGCTCTGAAGAGGACCCCACGCAAGAGCAATGCCAATCCTATGAACCTTTGTCAAAGGCTCCAGAGAATCTTCAAAGTTTGCAACAGATCATTCTGGAGATTCTCCGGAGTCACTCCGGAGAATCTTAGAAGAATCTCTGGACCATATCCGGAGATTGCCCCCCCCCGCCCCCCAAAAAACCTGGGGTGACAGGCGGGCCCCATGTGGGTTGATCCGGACTAGAGACATGGGTGCTCTGGCATTTCCACTGAGAGCAAGCTAGTGCCCGTTGCTATTGGGAAATGCATTGGGTACTTCCCTTAATCCGGATTTACTAGATCTGGATTAGTTGAAGGACCCATTCCTTAGATCCAGATCATTTTAGATCCAGATTAAAGGAGATCAGTGGAAACCACCCCCTCCCCCATATAATACAATTTTTGTAGCCCGCTTTCCATTAGCATATTTAGAAATGTTTAACTTTGGTGTTTAAGGCAATGACCATTTTAAATAATGGGACATGATCTCTGAAGCATCCCTGACTTCCATAATACCGATACATCACGAAACTGGATCTTTTCTTTACAATGCCATTAACTTACTAGCAGTCTGGGCTGTTCTTCCACAGTGCCACTGATGAACACTGTTTGAATGGGAGTTGTCTCTGCAGAGCTATTGACCTGCATCTGATGATCAGGCCTCTATGGTTCCCCTCCTAGTTTTCTGTAGGTGGCAGTTTTGTACTACATAATGATTTGTGGGAAAACGTGGATGTTGTGCTGATTCACCTTTTGATGACTCAAGAGCCAGAAGACATGCACTGAAATGTGTCTGATCATGTCGGGTGACAAATAATGAAAGTTTTGTCATGAATGTTATATTGTCTTATTCCCCCCTTCCTGGTTTCTTCTATTTTTGCATATTGTCACGGTTCATTGTTTGAGATCTTCAACTAAAATTCAATATGAGACAAAAGACAACCTGAGTCAACACAAAATGCCGTTTTCAAATGATCATATGTTGAAATCTCTAAAATATGAACACACTTTGTCTTGCACAAAGTGTGCACCCTTGGATGTAAACTTTGCACCACAGGCAAGTAATAAAATGTTCAGTACACAGAACATTCAACAAATAAGCTTTAGTCATAGTTTTCATACTAGCATTCCCTGTTAAAATTTCTGCTGTCCCAGAAATACTGGTTTTTGCCTATCCCAGCAACACAAGGTCACATTTTTGATATTCAGCATCTTCCCAGCAGAAGATAATGGTAAACCACTTCTGTATCTGCTGACAAAATGGCATAAATGAGGTGATGTATTTGTGAGAAGTCAACACACTTGATACCAAACAACAAATATTACAAAGACTGTAAATCTTTTCAGGTTTGCAATGTAGGACCAGCTGTAATACCTAAAAATAAGCAATGTTTGTAATAGTGGCCTAATTTGTTCTTTATCTTGTCACAGTCCAGTATTAGTATCATAATCATGGATTTTATTTGTAGCCAATACTCTTATCCAAGATTTGCATTTCAAGAGTGAGCCAACAGGCCACTAAAAGACTTCCTCGGGTTTGCAGAGGGATTCTCCCCTAACCCATACACACGCTAACAAAGATTAGGCAATCTCTCTTTAAGACTGCAATAGTTTAGAACTACAGCATCTTTTTCTTTAAGGCAGTCATGCATCTCAGAATAAGCTATTCAGAAAAGTTTAGATCCTGAACATTACAAAAATCATACCAACATTCTTTCACTGCTGCTCAAGGCGGTGGTACTTAAACTACTACTTGGATAATAGGGCACTGGAGACTTACTGTCTTCCTACGAATTGTTTTATTTACAAATCCACCAGAAAATTATACACAAGTGATGAATATACTCAGCAGAAGGTAGCAAATTATAAGAAACCATGTGGCACACTCCACCCGTTAAGACCATAATTTCCACTGGCAGGACAGAAACTTCTTTTCTTTTCTGCCAGTTTAAACTCCCAACGCAGTACTTGCTATCTCTGTGCCACATCTCTCCAGCTTAATGGAATCACCTAACAGCTCCAGCAACTATTAGATTAAGCACATAATGCTATTAGAAAAAGCAGCATCTATTTTGTGAAATCACTACTAACTTTCTGGTGGGAAAAAAAGGGGTCATAGAACAAGGCATGTCTTCACAATGGAATTTTATAGAGATGCTGAAATGTTCCATGATTTTCACTGGAAACCATAACTGTCTCCACTGGAGGAGTCTTAGGAGCCTTTAAGAGCATTTTCACTTCCATGTATCACAGGACAAATGTTCGTTCAAAAACGTTTCAAAACAGGGATGCATTTTGCTTCTCCTTTCCCTCTCATGATCACTATATAAATTGTATCTGAACTTAGGTTGTCACAGAAACAAAGTTATTTTGAAAAATAACACAGCTCTAGGTTAAGCAGTTGACCAATCAGATTTTATTTCCTTTCTGTTTTAGTCAAAATAACTATCCAAAGAGAAAACAAAGTCAACCCAGAAGCTCATGAGAGCTGTATACTATCCTGGAATGGGAGGGGGCTGATAGATTTCCCCTCTCTGGGTTTCTTTACACAATTATCTCTCACCTATGCTGAGTTGCTAAGTAATAATATGTGGAATGTGCCCAATGGTCCTGCTAGATTAATACTGTTCACAATGACAGACAGCAGCACTACAACATTTCAGACAGGATTATTTTTAAGGCTAAACTTGAGACAACCTAGAACCTTTCCCATACAAACCCTGTCTACCACCAAGATACTTCTGTGGAGAAGGAACTCTTCAGAAAAGGAAAATACACTTCCCTCTTATTTGAGGAATAAAGCACTACATCAAGTCTTCTAAAAAAACCGAAGGGATTCCTTTCAAACGTGAACAGTGATCTATGAAATGGAATGGTTTTCCTGTTCTTTTCAGAACTGGTAATCAAAGGGACAAGGCAGCCTCGAATCTACTCAATGCAGAGAGATTAAAGAACTCAAGACGGGTGTGGCCCTGAAGGTGCAACCTATGACTCAACGTTACAGTCAAAGGATAGAAAGCCCTGCAGCAAAATGCAAGTCAAGATCTTGCCAGCATAGATGTACTCCAAGGAAGCGTGTAGGAGGCTTTCCATTACGCAGTGAGATGCAATTACAAAATCAGTATAGAAGCATATATCCTGAACGGAGGAGATTTGCTACCCTTTGCTGTTGCTGGGTACCATCAATTTGTGGCCAACTCATGCAGTTTCCTTGGCAGAGATACAGAAGTGGTTTGCCATTGCTTACTTTTGGGAGAAGGCTGGGGATCAAACTGGCACCCTCTGCTTTCCAGGCCGTTTGCTGAAAGGCGTGTAAAAGCATGCCATTGATAAACACAAACTTTAGTCTCAATTTAAAAACAAAAATTGTGAAGTCTTGGTCTAAAGAACTAATTCCAATTACAGGGGGGGGGGGGCTTTGTAGTAGTTGCTTGGTACATCAGGCCAAATAAGGGGGGTTGTTGTTGTTGTTAGTGTTGGTAACTCTATCTGAAGCACATTTCTGTAGGCAGAATGTTTAGCATGCAAAACATTTATCCAGTGTGACAAAGTGTACATGGCCTAATTAAAGATTTTGCACTCTGATTTCGAAGTCTGTAGTCAGGAAAAAAAATGCCCAGAAAAGAGTGTGGTAGTCCAACAACTGAGTACCATATGTTCCCCAGCTTTAATTAAAAAAGGTGGATTCAGATACCCAAAGGAAAAACATTTTCAGTGCTTTTTTATTTGTTCTGCAGTACACTCTGCACTTTTAGACAGCTGTGAGTGACCCACTAGAACATACTTGGAGGACCATTTGAAGGAGGACAAACTGACAAAAGGGTAATAGCAAAAATATGATTTATGCCAATAGAAGAAATATGATTTATGCAAACCATATTGTATTTGCTTTAGAAGCACAAAATTAGTCAAACTATTCTATTGCCAATTTCTGATAGGAAAAACCAGCAAAAAGAATGGTTACTAAGTCACTGGCACTAAAAAGCCACAAAGTTAAAATAATGTTGCCCCTCCAAGATGGTTTCACTAATCCTGATGCGTAAGATGCAACATAAGCTTAACTATATGCTGCAGAAGTAATTATCAGTTATGGGAAATCCGAAGTTAGAAGGTCTGGTAGGATTTTATAGAACATATTGGTTTGGAGAAAATATTTTATACAAGGGATATTGCATTGGAATCTATACCCTCTAAAAAGAAACTTCATTCATGATTGACATTATCAAGTGATTAAACCCACAAAGAAAGAAACTGAATGAACTGTAAGGAATATTAAACTTTTGGCAGGGAGCTAAGTAACAGCTGAAGGCAAAAATGTGTTGCAACACTTTCCGGTAGGAATGAAAACATAACATCAATCATCTTGGTATTTTCTTTACAGTATGTTACAACTGAGCATTATTCAATACTGGATAACTAAGAGCAGTCTAGCAGGAGAACAGACTTACTCAAACTAAGTAAAAATGTTCCATAACTAAATCCACAACAATGAAGAGATGGGGAACAACACCATATGTACTGGTCTTGTTTAAATCTAGAAAGCACAAAAAAAAACCCCACCCCACCTATTATTGTTTGAAAATTATTTTAGACAATAAATATTAGGGCACGCAGGATTTATCTACCTACAACTTAAGTTACGAACATATCTGTAAGGGAGAATTCTGATGGAAATCCTGGTATAGATCACAGGCTTCTGTTTCTACTAAAAAAAGTTTGAAATTTTAGAAAAGTTAAAACAGGAAAAGGAGAAAGCTACCATACGTATTCAAGCTGTGGCAGATGTATTCAAAACATTTTAAGTGTTGAACTATTCTGTTAACGTTCCATTTTTAAACATAACAGATGTTGACAGACGTAAACTCCTATATTAAACCATCTAAAAAAAAACAAACACCCTGGCATTGTATAAACAGCAGACATATTACTCTCCTATCTCCTGCCTAGGTCTCCTTACAAAAAGATTTAACAGGATCTCTGCTTTCCATACTTCTATGCTATGCAATGAGAATGAAGTGTTTACAAAAAACTGCCTTGAACCAAGTACCATACACTTTATCTTTCAGAAACTGAATATACAAAGCAAGCTTATTTCCAAAGTATTTTCATAGGCAAAGGATTAAAAAGGATTTTAATTATACACATATGGTCACAATTCTGCCTTAAAAAGGAAACTGGGAAATGTACATAAGGCCGCTTGGAAATGTACATCTTTTTCTTACTGTTACAGTGTCATGTTTAGAGAAAAATTGACAGTATCGTACATATATGTTTTAGGATGAGACAAGCTGTTCAAAAATACAGTACTCTTCTGTACAAAAACAAATCATGCCAAATCTACGATGGAAGAAGCACTGGCTTGCGTAGTCAGTATTTCAGTCCATTAAATTGCCTTTATTCTCATTAAACTGATTAGGTTCCCAAATGTCCATATTAACAGAATAGCTATGTTATAAACAAAAGAAGATCCTCATAATAGATAAAAGAAAGCTGGTTCATATTTCTTAAACCATATAAAGATAGAATTTTTAAAAAATCAGTCTTGATTTGCTGAAATAAATTTACATTATACAACACTATGTCAGGGCAAAATGGGGCAGGGATATGAATATACACTAAAATGCAAATTTTCTTCCCAAAAGGGGTAAAACAAATTACATTTACAGCATGAAGGTTTACAAATGTACATCTGTACAACCAAGGTAAGCATCACTACTCAATTAGCAAGGCTGTAAAACATTGAAAATGAGAAAATTGTTTACAAACGGTAAACTTACATCTATTAACTATACTTATACAATGCTTATATTTATAAGGAAGCAAAAAGCTATCTGAATATTTAATCATGCTTTAGATGTCATCAAATTTAAGTAGGCCCTTTCCTCCTTTGTTAACTGCCCACAGTTTGCACGCACTGTTAGAACACAAAGCATACACTCAACACTTTGAAATCTCGTCTTACAACTGTATATGCAAAGCAAAACACATGTTAATGCCAGCTGTCTGCCCATTTAATGCAGGTCCACTCTTTCCCAGATAGTACCTCTGTGATTTTATTCCCCTACCTTGAACATCAATTAAATATTTAAGTATATACAGAATTTTTGTACACTGCAAGAGAAAAGGGCACTATATATATATATATGCTTTTAAAAAACAACACAATTTCCAAAGTAAAAGGTAGAAACAATTCCTCAATGTTCACATTTAAATCACTCGTTATTGGTATTTTCAGTGCTCTGATTGCTTTTTTGGATTACAAATTGTGAACCATCAAAATACAGAACTTAACTTCCTGTAACATGTTAAATAATAATTATGCAACTTGTTTTATTTTAATTTGTTGTAAAAAAGATTCCACACAAAGGGGGGAAAATGAAAACTAATTTCTATATACAACTATATAAACATGGGCCATGGTGCTGAGCAGACCTACCAGATTGTAAGCCAGTATATTAAAAGAATACTGTACTTTTTCCCTTTAAAAACTATTTTATTCAGTGACTTTACAAGGTAAAAATTTACAAAATGTGAGAGCTATTCTTGATAGTTACATCATTTACAGGCATTCTGTGCTTTGTGAGCCGTGCAATCTGATAGGTCTCTGATAAGAAATGGCAATATGTTGCAATTTGTTCCCCAAAAATATACACACGAATAAAATTTTTACAAATGGATGCATTCAATAAATATTTTTTTTAAAACAAAATCCACATTTTGAGTTAAGTTGTATGTTTTGATAATTCACAATAAAATTCATCTTTTAGATTGTTTTACTTTATTGTCATTGTGTCCTTAAAGCATTCCGTTTGGTGGCCCACCAACCGGGCCTAGATCTGTACTGTTCTTCAGGTAATACTTTTCCAGCTTAGCAAGGATATGTTTGCCATATGTGTATTTACGCAGGGTTGTAATATGAGGCCGAATCTGCAACAAGAAATATTAAAATCAAAATAATTGCGTATTCAAAGTATCTTTGTTAGTTTACATTCAATATTTATCTCTGAATAATGTGAGAATCCTTAATGCCTGGACACAAACTATTTTCAAGGTTATGAAGGTTTAATTTGTGGTATTTATAACTTGCCTTTCCTCCAAAGGAGCACATACTATTCTTCAGGTAATACTTTTCCAGCTTAGGGTGTTTTTCCACTGTCACTAGAAGTACCCATTTACAAATGGATGCATTCAATAAATATTTTTTTAAAAACAAAATCCACATTTTGAGTTAAGTTGTATGTTTTGATAATTCACAATAAAATTCATCTTTTAGATTGTTTTACTTTATTGTCATTGTGTCCTTAAAGCATTCCGTTTGGTGGCCCACCAACTGGGCCTAGATCTGTACTGTTACACAAAAATGCCATTACGTACCCATTAATGCGTACTTAATGGGTACTTTTAGTGAAAGTGGAAAAACACCCTTAAAGCCCTAGCCCTTTTAGGGCAATTTTGTACTGGCCGGTATACCAGAACAGCATGCACGCTAGGAGCTTCCTTTCTCTGAGGGCTTAGGCTCATTACCCTGATGAGGGGCTCTATGCCTTTGCCAAGAGCTCCCCCACAATGGCTGCCAACAGACTGTGCAGCTGAAAATGCAGCTAACGAGACTGACTGGGGATTGGAAGAAACAAGGGGGGTTAATAGGTTTAACACCACCTAGTGGTTTGTTTAGCAAAGAGCAAAGGAGAGGCACAATATATTGGGAATTCACATAAGCAAGACAATGTTCCATTCTGCACATTGGACCTCCCTCAGACCTCATCAGTATGAAGAAAGAAGGCTCCTAGCCCGCTAAAGTGGCCAGTATGGAATTGCCCTCAAGGACATTATAAAGAACTTGCCCATTTGGATATCTGATTTAGGACGCAACAGATCCCCAGGTCTTGCATTGAGGCTCTTAGCCAAAAGGAGTTTTGTCCAGTGAGCATGGTAGGAAGCTGCTCACGCAGGGATGTGACACAGGTAGGAAGTTAGAGACTTCTTCAATCCAAATCTTTGTCATTTGAAATATTAAAAGAATGAGTCTGGGTTTTCAAAATAATAATTTCCCTTTCATAAGAGTCCTTTATGAGGTTGGTTAGGTTGTCTGGTTCAAGGCTACTGTCTCTGAAAAGGAGAATGATGCTCAGTATCAAAGAAGCCTCTGAACATGCTGAAAAAAACTCTCCATAACCATATACTGATTTGCAGGACAAAGCTGATTTTCTTGAGGAATGTTTGAATTTCTTTAAGTCAACAATTAAACCAGATTTGTCTAGCTCCAATGTTGTAGCCTACTATCTACAGAAACGTATAAAATGAAATTATTGTAAAGAGGGAGTTAGGGGGAAGAGTAGCTACCAGACACGAGAGCATGAAAAGTTAATAAAGAGGCAAATGGATATCAAGGAAATTTCCTAAAGGGAAGATTAGATCATATGCGGACACCCCTGCATTATACCTTGTGCATTATAATCTTCCTCTGAGCAGGTTCAGCCATGTCAATCATCTTCTGAACAACATAGTTTGCATACTGGTCCTTCATCATGGTGTATAAGGCACTGTGAGGACCATCATTCTGGCAACACACTTCATCAATAAGCAAAGCTCTTTCAGCCCGGGATGCATGTGTTACACATTTTTCTACCACATTACTGGGGGGAAAAAAGATTTGTGAATGCATATGTACTTGAACTGAAATACATGGGTGTCACTTAAGCTAAAAAACATCATTCAGTACTTTTATCAACCTAATCTCAATTCTTTTAATGTTACAATACAACCAAATTGTCACAAAATATAAAAACAAAAACTCACAACTCATCTCATCTCTCCCACATGCCAATGTTGTTCCAGGTTCTACAGAGGTTTTTTTTTCTGGTTTCAGAACAATGCCCTTTAAGTGGCCCAAGTCTTAAACTTTGCAATAATTTATGGTCATTGAGATAAACCAACTCTGAGTGATAATTTCTGCATGTAGCAGGGCAATTGGAGTCCCACAGAAGGCACGCCTGAAGGTTCTGTGTATAAATGCTGAGGACTCTTTGCAAGCTGAAACCTTCTTACTTAATGGAGTATCACGATGAAAGCCTGATGAATATCAAACTTATCATATAATGCTGTTTTGGTTAAAGTAGTTTTGCTCATACATAGTCACTAAAAATGCTAACTCCTTTGTAGCACTGTGAAACTGTGAGCCAAAATCTTAAAAGTTTTCTGTGGGATATCTCTGTGTAGCTTACTGGTGGGATATCCAGCGTGTCAGCTTGCCTGGTGGCTATGAAAAGCCAGCAACATCCAATTACCAAAACAACTTCCAGTTATCAAAACAATTTGTGTAAAATCATTGTTTCCTAACTCAGAAACACTTCATTACATGACAGATAACTGTAGTGTCAACTTAAATGTGAAGTAACTCTCATGAAACTATACATATACATACAACTCAGAAAGTTTAGGAAGCTTGGAAAAAATAGCATTTCATTGTCATTCATTAAATAATTTAATTAAGAATTTTATATTAATCATACCTCGCAAATTTATGCTGACTTAAAGTTAGAACTTTTCCTCTGATTTCAGAAACAATTTTACTCTTGTCTTCAGGACGACCGTGTTCCAGTACATGCTGGATAACGTAGTTTCCATACTGATCCTAAAAGCAACATACGAAAGTTGTCTTTCACATATTCATACTATTTAAACATTTTTTAAAAAAAATCTAAACAGAAGTGACTCATAGCATCAATTATAGGCAGAATGCCATGTTACTTGTAAACAGTCTTTCTAGAGTTCTAGTCAAGGCAAAATTCTTCATACAATAAAACCATTTTAAAAATCAGAAACACACCCACAAATAGTAATAATATTAACGTAGCACCATAACACAAAGCTTACAAAAAAGTACTGTATACAAAGAATTTAACTAAAAATAGAAATTATCACGTCCACTATGTATCAAGGCAAAACCTTGCAAATGAAAAGGCTGATAGGATCTCTCTTCAGAATGCACTTAATAATTCTCAATCCTTCTCGTTAGTGTTTGCTAACTAAAACACAATTTTGTAATGTACTTGGTAATTGCTAAAACTTTTCAAAGAATAACAACCTGTACGAGCTGTTCTGTATGTTGGTGCAGTTCTTCTAAAATAGGAAGTGTCTGTTCAGCAGTGCAGTGTTCCAGAATACGCTGAATTACTCTGCAGCCATAAGGATGAGTTGAAAGCACAAACACCTTAAAATTATAAAATTATCATTATTAACACATGCTTTGCTTTCTTATACCTGTTCTATTCCAGACAAAATTCCTTGATGCTACAAGTTTCCCAGCATGAAAAATTATTAGATTATAAGAAACCTGAATGTCTGCTTATTTAGTGATGGACCAAGTTACTTTTGCCATGTGTTTTCTGAATATGCTGCAAATCATCCAGTACAGGAACTTCTATACTTGTCTAATAAGAAACCAGATTGCCAAAATCAACCTTTCCTGAATAGTGACAACTTGGCTCCAGGGATCAATGTTCTGGAAACCTGCACGTTGGTTACTAATGCACTCTACATGGGGCTACACTTGAAGACTGTCCGGAAGCTGGAACGGATGCAGAATACAGCAGTTAGGCTCCTGACAGGAGTTCTGGCCAGATGCATGCCACACTGGTCATGAAATATCTGCATTGGCTATCTGTTTGCTACTGAGACTGATTCGAAGTGCTGGATCAGACTCAGGACTAGCAGTCTAGCATCTAGCAGTCTGTTCTTGAAGTGTCCAACCTGCTGCACAGGAAAGCTCACCAAGAGAAGGAGAGCACACCGCTTCCTCAGCTTGTACACCCTCAGCAACTGGCCTTTAGAACCCCCCCTCCCCAACTGACATTAGGACTAAAAGCCACTGATAACCTGGCTTCCATGAATTGGTCCAAGACTATAAGAATCTAAGAAAATAAGACTTGTTCTACCCTGTTGCATGATACAGTTGTTTAGAAACAGATACATATTTTTGACAATTCAGGTGCTATCCAAGTTTTTTGTGTGTCTCTTTGTAACTCATTACATGAGGGTGTTTCTACTATTACTTGTAAAGGAGTGCCTGGAACTGTTCGTATCACACTCAGTCATATTTTAGAATTTATCTTAGGATAGGACTCTGTCATCTGCATGCTAATGCAGAAGGCTCACCTGGTAGGCCTCACCTGGGGCCTGTGGTAGCCTGCACTAGCATGTCAACATCAGACCCCTATTCCAGATTATATTCCAGAATAAAGCCAAGTGCAAACAAGCCTTTAGTACCACTGAGCCAATGTAAAAACTAGCATCCATCTGCTTATCTTGGTAAAGATACAGAAGTGCCATTATTGTACATCATTCTGGGAAGATAATGGGGGTTGAAGCTGTGTCGCTGTGCTTTCTATACAGTGGAGTACCATTGAGCTATGCCCACTCCCTAGTGACAGTGGAATTGCTTGGAATGCAGTGGCCGAAATGCTGCAAGTGCAATCCTTAGCATCCTCCTGGAAAAATGAAAGGATAAACCTGCATCTGCTAAGAAAACTGAATGGATGTTCTCTGAATGCAGTCACCAGAGATTGGTTCCAACTCAATGACACCTAACAAAATTTCTTGCATGTAACATACCTGTTAACTGATCCTGCTTTAAAACTTTCTTTTAACTTATAAAACAATTTGGATGTTCAGAAAGCTGATTCGTTTGTTTATTTGGATTTTAATCCTGACCTATACCCAAAGGTCTCAGGGTAGGTTACAATATTAAAAGCCAAATATAAAATGAACATACTGTAACAGGGCCTGAAAGTGGGGAGGAAACAGCAATCATTGTAACTCTATTAATCCATAGAGGAATGTACAAAAAGTTACACTAGCAATGATCAAACTACGCACACAAAAATGAAAAGTGGCACTAAGAAAGACAGTATTTTGTATTTGTCCTGAATTGCAGTACATCAGGCTACTGAAGTAAAGCAGCATGCCTGCTGCCGCTGCCACCACCATTATTTATCCATTAATGATAGTATTGCCCTCTCAAAAAGTATTGAAGCAGAGTAAGGTCATGCTACATACAACAGGCTACTTTGAGATGGGGGAATAACAAATTAACACTACTTCTGAAGAACTTTTGTGTGATGATAAGTTACTTGAGATTAATGCAAAGATACTGAAAAAAGGAAAACAAACTTTCATATTTTTAAACTAATTTGACTGTTACTGTGTGCAGTTACCAAGTTCTTAATTAAATAAAATAATCACAGTTTGCATAAAGGCGAACTATGGAGTAGGATTCTTTAAAATCTATACTGTACAGGTCTGCACTTGTAACAGGATACTAACACCTGCTATCTGAACATTTACAATGTCAGAAAACAAAGAAAAGAAATGAAAGTTTAATTACCTGCCCCTTGAAAGCATCAATAATAAACTGGAGTGACTGTGGCTGGACACATTCAATACACTTTTGTACCACATGGTTTCCATTTTGATCCTTCACACATTTCAGGACATGGCCATCCAGTTCCTTCACCATTTCATTCTATAAAGAAATAATATAGTATTGATTAAGCTACACAGGGGCCTATTATGAGATTTTAGCAACACAACTATGTTTCAAACTTAAGCAGAATGGAAAACAATTAAACTTATATTTTTATAAATAATAAAAAAAATGTTCTAACTTACAATTACCTGCTGGTCAGGTGAGATAGATTCTAATGCTTTCTGAATGACACGGCATCCATACATTTGTAGAGCTAACGGGAGGACATGTCCACGAATGCGCGTTGCAAGCGCTAGCTTCTGATCAATACTTCCAAACTACAAGAAAAGTGAAGGCACCGTTAACATTATCATACTCTCCAGTATTTATTTTAAGTCATTTAAGAACTATGCAAAGGAGGTAGACGGATGGTGCTTTTCCTGTTCCTGCCTGTTGCATCAGGCCTTGAGTGGGGAGACCTTAATGGGATGGACTGCAGTGAGGAATTAAAAAGGAATGAATAGCAGGAAACTGAGCAGAATGGCAGAAAAAAATATCTTTTGCTCTTCTATTTTGTTGGTAGACCTATGGATTCCATCTTAGTATGGTTATACTACTTCCGGGTTTCTTTAGTGACATGTTTTGCCATTTACCAGCACTATTTTAGATAATCCCAGAAAAACAAACTACCCCAATGACAACTCTCTGGTACCAGACTAAAATGGGTCCAGATAATCAGTTTCCTACAAATGTGCCTACAGGTGAGTTACCAACACCATCTTCAGAACATGGGCCTAGAAGAGTATATTAGCAACCAGGTGATAGTTATTCAATACTGCTAGGTCTAGAGCAGTGATGGGGAACCTTTTGAGTTCGGTGTGTCAAAATTTGCAAGAAAACCTAGCTTAACTCGAGTGCTGTGTCACATCTAGAAATATCCATAATTTTGTGATATTTGTAGCTCTAGTAAAAAAGTTATATTTTGGTATATGTATTTTATTAAAAGCAAAAACAAATAATTCTTTACATTAGTGACTTTTGTTGCTAAATCTTCAATTGAAAGTTGGTATTTTGTACACTTCAAGAATAAGCAAGCACTACACACCCAGGTGCCAGGGTGACCATGTGTGTTACCCAAAAGGGCTTGGCGTGTCACCCGTGACACGCGTGTCATAGGTTGGCCATCACCGGTCTAGAGACAGCTTCTTAAAGAGAAGACTCACTAACACCTCTTTTAGAGTGACAGTCGATTCTCAAGAACCATTAAATTAAGCATCTCCAACTGCTTCTTACCAGCCAAAATGGACAAGGATCCAGAGGATGTGGTTAGCTGGACCCCACCAAGCAACTTGTCCACATCTTCAAAACTCAATAACTGATCCATAATAATAGGACAAAGTTCTCTGGACACCTCCATCAGGCTGCTCTTAACAGTGGTACCTATTTCCATGTAAAACTGAGCAATTTTATGCTGAAAGTGCCACACAAATCTGGCACAGCAGACCTCCAATGGAAAATGTCCTTTTTCTACCTGTTTATCTCACTAGGCAATTGCTTGAGTATTTAAGAGTGGCAGATAAATATTGCTTTTTTTCACCATTACTGCAAAATAGAAGGTCTGGCACTTTGCTCTAACTTGTGCACGAATGGACTTGTAACAGGACCAACGTCACTTGAGTTTTAGCCATTGGGTGTTTTACAGGATCCAAAGGAATGTCAAGGACACTTTGGAGTGACTATGTAATTTATAAGTCTGACAAAGAGCCCATGATATCAGTGCTCAGAACGAATCAGCTAGGCTAGGCAATGTCAAGTCTTCTAAATGGCTAGCACAAAGTGGATATTCCATTACGAGAAATATCTAGACTTCAATATGACTCCCTATCTAAGAAGAATTTTCACCTGTACCAGTTTTGAACAACTGGACTGCATGGCTAGAGTCTGAAGGTTTAAACACCTCCCATACAGGGATAAACCAGCATCTGTGGTGCTTCTGAAATCAAAGATATAGCCCACATTTTACTAACCTGTGAGAAAAAAAATATCTACCGCTACTTCTGGGAACCAGAAACTTCTGGCCCTGAAATACCAAACTACTTCTCCCGCAGGAATCCAACCCATACATAGCCAAACAGGTTGTGAGTTTTCTTTTGAAGTCTAGCCAATTAGGAAACTACACCATATACGGACAGGGGTGGAATGCTAGGGGATGAATGCTCAGAAACTGATTCTTGGGGTGTATATTGTTTAAACCAACTACAAACTTACTCAAATGACTTCTCACTTTTATTATAATTTTATTTTTAATTTATATGTATTATTACTATTTCTTCTGTGTGTTTGTATGTAATGATATGATCCCTGGACTAATAAATACATTTTTTCAATCTTAGTCTTAAGTAATTCTGTAATAAAGTGTCGTACATAAAAGATGCTAACCAATAACCTAGAGCAAATAAATAATTTAATTCACTTAATGTGATTACAGATCTCTGCAAATTATTCATGTACTGAAATAACTCCCTTGATAGGGAACGTAACAGAATTTAGGGTACAAATGGACTGCCTCAAAGGGCTTGCCTGACACCAGGAAAACTTCTGAACTTTGGAAGGCAGGCAGAGAGGAGGAGTATCATTGCAAGTTTTCAAAATTGCAAATGGGCCCCAAAACATTGACAGTCCCTACTGTAATTGGTATCTGGACAATTACTTTCATATAACATAAAATGGGCAGGGGGACTTGCTTTATAAATATTATGTTGTTTTTTTACAACATCTTAATTTCCTTTCAGAAACTACAGAAACTACTGGCATGAGTTATGATTTTAAAAGTTAAAAAATGGAAGAGTTAGTGGAAATAAATAGGATAGCCTGGAATGGAATGAGAGTTTAATGGGTATAGAAGCAAAGCGATTTTATACTTTATAAAACTGTTAATCCACCTGATTCAGTACTATCAGCCCTGATCAGCGGCAACACTTTTGAATTTCAGGAAGACTTATTCTAGTTAGAGATACCACAAATGAAACACTTATGAATACAAAACCTGTGCTCTAATCTTAAACTACAATTAAAGCAATGTGCCTCTCTTAAGGTATGTAGTTTAAGATTAGAGCACAGGTTTTGTATTCATAAATGTTTCATTTTAACCACTTTTTAATAAGCTTCATTTGATATACAGCCTGCTGGATGTTGGAAATTTTAATGTTTATCCCCCCCCAAAAAAAAAACTTAGAAAAAAAGCTAAATTAATACTTTCAAATGGTTGCCACCTGTACTTGCTTACCTCAAAAAACTTCTGTATTACATAGTTCCCAAATACATCTGTCATCAGCTGATATGCTGCTTGCAGAATCTCACTAAATACCATCTGGCGTTCAGCTGGAGTAGCTCTTTCTAGTTTCTGCTGTATGAACCTGCAAGAATAGCAACATATGTACTACTGTAACTAGGACCTCAAGTAATGTGATAGCACTGAAGATATGATAGCCAAGCAAGCCATTAAAAACCCTCAAAGCCCACAGAAGTGACTACTTAGCTAAAGAAACATTAGCTGAATAGTAATGAAGCTCATTTCTGGCAGCCCTGAAGTAGGGTACTTATATATTTCTTTTCCATTATTCACTGGCACGAAGTACAGTCGGACTCCTGTATGCACCAATCCAGTTACCGCTGTTTCAGTTTCCTGTGGTGACTGGATCAGCCCACCCCTACCCCCTGCAGGCACCATTAGGCCTAAGTTAAGGTCTCCTGAGGCCTGGACAGGCAGAAAATGGCCTGATATGGTGTTTGATTTCCCATAATGCCATTGAATTCCCATGGAATTTCACAGGAATTATGGGAAATGGAGTGCATTTCCCAGCGTTCACAATTACCAGCAGTTTACATTATCTGCAGTGGGGCCTGGAACGTATCCCCGTGGATACGGGTATACAAATGTAACTTGCCTGTAAACCACAGATTATAATTAAATTTCATCTTATACTGGTTCTCTTTACAAAATGAAGCACATAAAGCTGCCAGTCACTCATAACAACATGAGAATTAAGTGTTACATGGCTGGATCAAGAAAGACTATGTTGAAATTAAAATAACTACATTTTGGAAGACGTTCACTGAAGTCCGATCGAAGAGGACCTCAATTACTGTTAATATCCACTTAACTGCTCTATTACTTACAAACGCTTACCTAGAACCATGCTGATCTCGTGAAAACTCAACTATGTGTCCAACTAGGTCTCTCAGTTGAAGATTAGGGAAGCGGTTGTTTCTGAAATCTTCCAGCAATCTACTTCGTCCAGAGGGCATAATGTCTGATCTACTATAGCGAAGACGTGATGGAGGAAACAGCTGGCTGCTGGAGCTAAAAAGACTGGAGGTGCTTGCTGCACTGCGATATTTTGCTTCCGCTCCAGGTGCTGCAGAAATGTAGCGACCACTACCATTGGTCAGTCCCCCTAAAAAAAAGTAACTCTGTTAGTAAGAAGTTTAAACAATATGGTTATGTCAAAGCTTTGTACTAGAACTAAGGGAATGTAAATAATGAAAGTCTTTTCACACTTTCTATTAATTTCGAGGCAAATAGTTTCTTACAGGCAAGCAAAAGGGAGCAAAACTGAGATGATTCTAATGCAAAATATGAACCATGCAACCACCTTCTGGACATCAACGCCACTGACACCAAAGGAAACTTAACTGGGCAATCTAAATCTATTTTAGGCCAGCCACAAATAATACAAACTTTCAATATTCCCTTATAGTTCATCTACTGTACCAATCTTTTAGAATATAAAATGGTGACAAGCTTCATCCCTCCAATTATTTAGGATGCACCTCTTAAAATAGCTCTGTAGGTAAGCCTCTCAATTTATCATTCATTTACAAAAAAAGTCTCAGAAAAGGTATACAGATAAACCACTAAAAATGTGATTTATGACTTATTTAAACATATTGAAGCAAAGTCCTTTTTCAAACTCTCCTGAACAAGCATGAGATTTTAACCCCTTTCCATGTAGAAAAGCAGTAGAATATGCAAACATTTGTTTAAATCTCACAGTCATTAGCTAGACCTCAGCAGTTAATGTACGTACGTACGTACGTATGTATGTACCGTATTTTCCTGCATATAAGATGACTTTTTAACCCCAAAAAATCTTCTGAAAAGTTGGGGGTCATCTTATACACCAGTAATACCCTCACCCGGGTCCTGCTGGCCACAGCTGCCAGCACAAAACTGGGGTGCAGCCTAAACCGAGCCTTGGACTTGGGGAGAGACAGCAGCCTTACCTGCTAATCCCAATCATCTGGCTTGTAGCTTTCCTTCTGGCGCTGACACAAGGAAAAAACCTTGCTAAACGGAGGGAAATATGAAGAATCCTGCCCTCATTTTCTCTTCTCTGCTTTAGAAGAGTCTGCCCCTCTAGCACGAGATTCGTCTATGACCCAGTAGGGGAGGGGTTGAAAGCAGAGAGGCTTTTGAAGAGAAAATGATGGAACACCCCCTCCCCTACAGGATCATAGACGAATCGCGCTAGACAGGCAGATTCCAAAGCTGCATTGCAGCCACAGATCTTTATCAGAGCAAAGTTTTTCCCTCGCATCGTGGCCAGAAGGAAAGCTACAAGCACATTTGTGGGATTAGCAGGTAAGGCTGCCATCTCTCCCCAAGTCCGAGGCTCAGTTTAGGCTGCACCCCAGTTTTGCAAAATCTCCATTTTAAGTAGAAAAATTGGGGGTCGTCTTATACACCCAGTCGTGTTATACGCTGGAAAATACGGTATGTATGTATGTATGTATGTATGTAGGTAGGTAGGTAGGTAGGTAGGTAGGTAGGTAGGTAGGTAGGTAGGTGGGGTGTGAGAGAGAAATGAAATGAAAAAAGTTTTAATATTGGGGGGAGTACTTAAAAGCAGCTGCTTTTAAGTACTCCCCCCAATATTAAAACTTTTTTAATTAACCCTTAAAAAACTAGTTGAAAGACTTATCTAGTTTTTATTTCAAAGGTAGCCTTGGCCCAGACTTAGTTCCAGGTCTGAAAAACTAGTCATCCAGCCTATCTTTCTCCTCTTCTCCCTGAATCCTCCTCTTCTCCCTGAATCCTCACGGAACTCCAGTAGTTTCTTTGCAGAAATAACTTACTATTCTGCAAGAAAGCTGTAGTGGGAAGAAAGAATAACTGAAAAGCAGATGAAGAGAGCCTGCATGAGTAGTCCCTGGCTTTCAGAGCACTCTTGCAACCTGATTCCTCTGACCCATATAAAGAAACTTATTTGGGGCCACAGAAAGAGACATGAAAGATTGGGTACAAAAGCAGCTTTCACGTCAGTTATCCGTACCTGCAACCTAGTTGTGTTAAATCTACGACCACATAACAAGTTCATTTAATCAAATGGTCATAGCAACCCAGGAAAATTCCTCAAACTTAGCTATAAATTTGTGATGTTAGCTTAGGGGCAAGTGTATCAGCCTATTTTTTAAGAAGCAGAGATATGGGTTTCTTTGAGAAAACTGAGAACAATTTTAGGACATCAAAAGACAGCCAGCAAGATGGAACGCAATTCATACTGTACTTTTAAATGTAAATAGTGTTTATAACTAAAGTTAAGTTCAGCACTTCTGTTAAAGAAAGGAATGGGATAGAGAGAGCCCTAACAAAAATAGAAGGCACATAGAACTGACACAAGGGAAGGTCTTCAAATTTTAGTTAATTTAAATTTTAGGTGCAGCAGGTTTATTATTGGAGAGAATATCTCCACCCTCCGGTCCACATCTTTGGAACATTTAAGAACTTCAGCAGTGACATATTAACATTTCCTTTTGTGAGCACAGTACACTCCAACCTCTAGAACTACCTACTATCTTTAATCACTTTGACTAGATGCTACAACTGTGCCTATTTTCAGAAACACAGTGACAGATACAGGAAGTATAAGTGACAGTTTTAAAAAAAGGTAACATTAATTTTGCTTTTGGTCAAACATCTGTTATAGATAAATAGTCAAAACAGTGGAGTAGCTGTATGAGAGATTTGAAAGATTTCTTCTGCCCTTTACTGAGCATACAAGGGAATAAAAATGATCCATTCTGGTCAGAAATCACCCTGTCTGCAAAGAAGCTTCACTACAGAGAAAGTACAGGGAAAGGACTAAAAATTGAATTTTGGGAATGTACATTAGCTTCAAAGGAGTAACATAATGAAAAGCCAATAGGTGGCAGTAAATTCTACTTTTAACAGCCAAAAGTAATACAGTATACCATTTCCTGTATTCCACCCTACAAATTCTAAAGTCCGTATTATTAATCTGCACAAAAAATTATATCCCTTTATATCTTGCCTATTTTGTAGTGTAATTAGCGCACACAATCAAGGCAAAGGACAAATTAGAAATATCTTGCACACAATTTTTTTAAAAAGAATCCTGTTAAGCTAATTAATTGTAATATATTCCATTCATTTTTAATTTCTCAGGTAACCAGACTTGATAAATGCAAATGATGTAAGACCAGATATGCTTTTAGTATGGGGTCATTCAGAGTCTGAACGTGTTATCCTACTAAACTTATTTGGAAAATTGTCCCTGGAAACAATTTTTTCCCTTTTAATAACTGAAAGATATTTTAAATAAATACATATATTATTGCTTTCTCTTGATACCCTTTAAAGAAAATCTTGAAAATGAAAAATGAAAAAAAAAAATCCACTGAGAAGTTTATCACAACCTCTGTACCAAAATAAGAACAAGCAGTTATGCACACTGGGGACCTGAAGCCTATAAGGTAGAGATTTATTCCGATACGTTGTCAGAAGGCAGCAACAACAACAAAAAGGCACTGACATGTGTTTCAAGGCTGTGTGTCCCAAATTTACATAAAATCACACAGTATCTACATCTTGGCCTGCCACTGCATACTGCTAGAGAAAACACACACCAGATGTACAAGACAGCCCAGATATGCTTCCAGGTTTAGGGCTGTTCCCCAACACAAAACTAGGCTTCATATGATCATTCTGGCAGCATCCTGAAGATCTTGGAATGAAGTGCTTGATTTCCCCTTGGAACAATCTTGCAGCAAAACTTCTGAGTGTAAACAAACTCTAAGAGAATCTATGATTGTCACAGGGGTGTCAACATAAAGATGGAAACAAGGAAACAAGTGAGTGAGTGAGAAAAATACACTGGTCAGAAAGACTGATTTTTAAAAAAGGCAAAGAGAGAAACACAACACAGAAGACAAAATGAACTTATATTCTGAGACAATTACAGACTGCAAGTTCTCTCTAGGAAAAAAAGACCCAAATCCCTTTTTATCCCCTAAAATGGGAGGAGGCAGAGAGAGAGAGAGAGAGAGAGGATTCATCTGCTTTTGCCTACAGAGCTGTTAGATTTACTGCCCCAGTTCACACTGAATAGAAGCTAATTTTTAATAATGTATTTAATGTATCAAAATCTAGAAGTATAGATAGGATTAAGCATGCAGTATTATATTTGCATTTTTTTCAGGTCAATCCTGTACACTAGACTCTAAAGGTTAGCATGCATTTAATATTATGCCAGTCCTGATACCCGTTATCTCTAGCATCACTCCTTTTAGAGGACTTGTCTGGGAGGAAGGGGACATGTTTTAGTATTAAAAATACTGCACCTTCTCTGCCTATTTCTTTCTCCAGATTCTGATCTACAATTACTGAACAACAAATGATACAACAGAGCTATCCTACTTAGACATCTGTGCTCTAGTGGCTGCCAAACCAAAATATTATTTACTAAAAACACTGCAGGTCTAAATATATGTCTATGCCAATTTATGTCCAACCTTCTGGGAGCATGTGGAAGCTGTTTAACAAGACTAAAAGTCATACTTATTTAGTTGGCTGCAATTTTCTATCCTGCTCTATATCAGGTTGGTTTACAATAAAACCAATAGAAAAAGCGCAATTAACAATGAACTCACTAAAACAGCAACTAAATTATTTCTACAGAAAAGCCTTATGTTTAAATTTGCATAACTACAGTATTTATAAAGGAAGCTTGTATTTTACAGACCGAAAACGTATGCAGAATTATTCTTTAGAGATAATAATTAAGGAGAGCTAATGGCCGTAATTTATCTCCTTCCAAAAATCCAAAGTTCAAAACAGAATTTGCCCAACAGCATCTTTAAGAATAGACAAAAAGACTGTCACAAAGGTGATTAACACTCTTCTGTGTCAGTCATTGTCAGAACTTAAATGGCAGAAGATGGTATCAAAATCTGCATGGTGACAGGCTTCTAACTACTACTTCCCATTAGAGATGTGCACAAATATTTGAAGTATTCGTTATTCGTAGGAATTCATATGAATCTGGACATTCGTATACGAACTGAATGTCCAGACATTCATAGTTTAGTATTCGTACAAATGTGAATATTTCAAGTTATTCATATGAATAATTCAGACATTTGTATGCGTATGGATATGTATACATCCACACGGATAGGTACAGGATGAAAATGCAATGCGTACGGATGCATATGAGATTCATATCATTGGATATGTATTGAATATTTGAACAAATGAATACGAATGTATTCGTATCACTTTTAATGTTTAGACATTCATTTTTCTTTATTCGTACGAATTCGGCTTTTCAAATATTCAATTCATTAGAAATCTAATGTTGAAAATTACATTCATGCACACCTCTACTTCCCATATTCACACAGCCAAAACTATAAAACAAATGCATAAAACAGAAGTAACGGCATGTTTATGGTAATCAGGATAATGCATACAGACATAGGTATAAAGTATCCATAAAGTATCAAAATCAGCACTCTGGTATCCCAATTGATACAGAATGTTGACACATCAAGGCTGAAATTTTATTAAAAACTCCATCTCAGGAGACATAGTTAAGGTGCAGCATTTGGGGGACAAAATAGACAAATTTCAAAGTAGTGATAGTCTGAAGTTGCTAGTAGGCAGAGAAACAGGGCAGAAAGACAGGAAAAGAACTATCTGAGTAAATTGTTTCTGGTCAGTCTGTTTTTTATTATTTTCAAAGATGCAAGATTGTTTCCCACAGGTATTGGTAGAAAAATGAACTGAATCTAACACCTGGCAAAAGCAAAATGGAGGGAAAAATCAAAAGTAGCCCGATGAGAACTAAGTATGGACAAAGAACATGGAACCTCACTGAAGGAAGAGCAAGAATGGAATGAGTGTTTTGGAGCACAGTACTCCAAAAGAGCCCATTCTTTCAAAAGTATAGCCATGATCACATGGCTGCTGGAAAGCAGGAGTGTCCTGCTCTTGAAGCAATAGGCTAAAGAGGCCTGTTAAGGAGGCCTGGCATGGCTGCATCTGCAGAGTGTACTTCACACTGTCATTTTAAAACTAAACAAGTTGGTTTATGGTTGGAGCTGCAGCTTAGGATTCTGTTTGCAACAAATGGATTGCTGCGGAGGGTACAAGGAAGCAGCTCAAGGTATTCGTCTACAGACACTGCCTGTTTGGGGTCCGTTGGGGGGCTGCTGGAGGTGCTTTAATTAGTCTTTTAACTGCTTTTATGGCACTATCTGCAATTTTGAAGTTGTTTAGAACTTGTTTAAGATTGCCCTGGCCAGCTGTCCTCTGCACAGGAGACAAGGAAAGGAAAGGGGTCTGAGTGAGAGGCCCATGCTTCTCCAGTTGAGCCATCAAGCCTGAGTGAGAAGCAGTATTGTGTGAAGTATCTGTTGGTAGAAGGACTTGGAGCAAGTCCATTATTATGGACAGATCATTTTCTGGTGAAGTTTGGGCTTATGGTGTCTATACCTTGCTGCAGAAGCAATGGAGACATATCAATGCTTTGCCCTCAGAATCTTATGTGATCTGATGAATTTCTGATGACCCAGAGGGAATTTTCAGTTAATATGGATGCTGTTCTTGTTGAGGCTCTGCTCTCGTTTTTGAATCGTAAGCTGACATGATCACTCCCAAGTGCCTGCAGAGACCTTGCAGAGTTCACAAGGAACCTTGCATAATGGGGACGTGAATGTTATGGAGAGGGCCGACGACGTGTGGTATAAATCCCAATTTGATTCCAACCAAACACTGGTAAGACCACATTATTGTGCCTTCCACGTGGCAATGAGTGCCTGAGAGGAGTGGAGAAGAGGCAGCAGGCTGGGCTCTGCCATCTTGCTTCCAGCAGTGCCCCTCCCTCTTCCACCTGCCATCATCACAAGGCTGACAACCATCTTGCCTGAGAGGAGTGGAGAAGAGGCAGCAGGCTGGGCTCTGCCATTTTGCTCCCAGCAATGCCCCTCCCTCCTCCAACTACCATCACAAGGCTGTGAACTATCTTGCCTGAGAGGACTGGAGAAGAGGCAGCAGGCTGGGCTCTGCCATCTTGCTCCCAGCAGTGCCCCTCCCTCTTCCAAATGCTCCCATCACAAGATGGCAAAGAGACTACGGCAGCCGATCCAACAGTTGAGGAAACATCCTGAGGCCAAGCAAGGTGGGGCTGAGTACATGCTGGCTGACCATCTCTATCATCTTTTGGTTTGTCATCAATGAAGAGAAAATTCAAAGTAAAGGGAATAAGAAAATTCCAGCAATAGGAAATGAACTGAATAATTGGATCTGAAGACCTCAAGTGCTTGCTTTTTGCTGTTCCCTGTTCCCTCCCACACCATTTTCCTTTTGTTTCTTGTCTCTTTAGATTGTAAGCCTGAGGGCAGGGACCTGTCTAAGATTAATATAATATTGTAACCCGCCCTGAGACCTTTGGGTATAGGGCAGGATAGAAATACAAATAAATAACTAAATAAATAATAAAACTTATTAAAGGACTATTATTATGAAGCCATAAGGATATGTCCACGTCCCTTTTGGAAACTTGCTATGATAAATTTGTAAGCCACTTTCAGTACAAAAATTGCTCAGATTCGCATGGAATTGGACTCTACAGTAGGAAGTAGTCTGCTGGAGGTACCTAAAGCACTGTCTGCTGTTATGATATTGGATCAGTTTCAATTACCGCAGTTTGAGGAAGTGGGTAGCGTTCTTGCAGAGGTTTGACAAACTATCTGCTTCACTGATCTTTGTCCTTCCATAACTAATAAAAGCTACCTTAGAGGAATGGCTAAGTGGGTCCAGGGAGGAGAGATTCCAGCAGTGCTAAAGGAAGTTGTGGAAGTAGTTGGAGTGAGTGGTAGTAATGAACCACCAGTGTGCTTGGAGAAAATGAGATTATCTAAACTAATTCCAATCTGGTTTCAATCAGGTGGGGATCTGGCACACAGATTGCCTTATTCACCCAGGTGGTAATACTCCTTTCTTGTGAGAAGGCCAAACCTACTGGTTCTCTTCAATTTCTCAGCAGCTTTTGAAACCATTGTTAATGGTATTCTGCAAGTGTGGCTTTGGAAGCTGGGACTTGGAGGCACTTATTTTTTCAGTGTTTATTTCCTGTTTCTGAGATAAGCTCCAGAAAACAGGAATGGGACACTTGTGGGGTGCCTCAGAAGTAGGTTCTATACCCTATGCTCTTTAATATCTATATGAAACCCCTGAGTCATGGGAAGCAATTCAGGAAGGAGTAATGGGCTGGATGGAGGTAGCCATCATAGGGTCCAGAGTCCAGGAAGTTAAGGGGTATCCAATTCTGAATGGGTTGTTTTGGCCTGGAAAGAACAGGTGTGTGACTCACCACTGTCATTTGAGAGCACAGTAGCAACAGATAACTTGACCAGTATAATCTAGACTCTGATAACATCCATATTAAGACTACTGTGATGCACTATATGTGGGGCTACTCTTGAAGACTATCCAGAAGCCAGAACTAGTGCAGAACGCAGCTGCTCAACTGCTGATAAGAATTTCTGGCCAGACACACATTGTGACTTTTTTCCACCTATGTAAATGGAGGTTAAAAAATAATCACCACATGAAAAATTCAAAATTTAAGTGTGTAGCGCTTTAATGTTCTACATGTATCTTTCGTTACTTCCGTGATTATTTAGAAGAAAAACACCACTATGAAAAAATTCTTTAAAAACTAATATAGGCAGGATAAGTAAAAGGGTTATCCACACAGCCATTCTTAAAAAGCCAAGCATCTGAGAGGTGATTTTGCTTGTAACTGTGAAAACTAAGCAAAGACTGACTGAGGCAGGTACCTGCCAAAAGTGCTTCCACTTACTCCAGAAGGGAGACCAGTTTCTTGTTTAGTTTTGCAACAGCAACACCCTGGTCTACAATAAAATCCATCTGATAACACCTTTCTTACACTAGGCTTAGCAATATTTCTGGAGGTTTCTAAGGAAAACAGGATAACAGGATATATGTTCCAAGAATAGAGCAAACAGTAAAATATGTATTCTTTATGAGGCCCTCCAGAGATGGGATGGGATGTAAATCAAATAAATCAATAATAAAATATGCAGCACAAAACAAGTCAGACATTGCCTTTTCCTTAAAGTAGGAAATAGAAGGGAACCTGAAACTTAAATAGACACTACTCTGTGGTAAAAACCTCTCAAGTAAGATCTTTAGACAATACAAACAACCATAAAACATTTGAAGCCTCTTAAAAATCTAGTTCAACAACTAACGCTAAAAGTTTCATTTAAATTAAATGCATGAAAGCAGATTAAGCGCTATCTCTTCTTTTTTTGCAAACCAGGTTACATTAAAAAAGTAATAACAAAGGAGGAAAACAAAGCTAAAATGTAAATCTTCTACAACAGACTTAACATATTTTTCTTACTCAGTCACTAATAAGGACATTCTGCACATAACAGTTTATAGTATTATTTTACAGGAAGTGCACCAATGCCCTCAATTTAAACAGAGCCAGTAAATTCATGCATAAACACATCCTATTTAAAAGGTTTATGGGAAGTACCAAGAAATATTTATTTGGGTAGCAGGTGAAACAGTAAAGGATTTAAAGTAAGTTGTGATATTTGGTACCTAATTCTCAGGTCAGACTTACTAAATAGTGTACTTTAGAAGCATCAAGCATACAATCTTAAGCCACACACATCAGTCTTAAACAAGATGCTTCACAACATTTGCAACCCAGGATATATAATTAATTTCTGAATATACTTCCCTCTGTGGATGTTAACTGTAACAAGTAAACTAGTTCTTTAAAAAAATAAAATAAAATAAACCTAATGCCAGAATACATTCTTACAGACTTAATCTGCAACTGTAAAAAGTTTACCACTGATGTAGCAGGTGCCACAAAAATGCAGAAATCCCACTACTCCCCCCGCAGCTCTTATGTTAACGTGTGCCTAGTTTGAAAGAGAGTTTCTAAGGCACTTACAGCATGTTTACTAACCTGCTAATTCAGAATAATGGTTTCAGTCGTGCAAACTACGCTGGATCTTTTCTTTTTACCAAAGATGTCAGTCATGTATCACTATCACACACCAAACATTAGCCTCAAGCTCACTCCATATAAAGCAGACATTTGTTTAAGAAGGAAACAGAAAGCCCTTCCCTGTCAAACAACACCAACACCAACACCACAACAACGCAATCTGAATTTTTTCCAAATATGAGGCTTTCATTTTTTGTGTGACAATTTTGCAGGGTGGGTCAGAAAACAAAAAAGTGAAAAAAAAAACAAAAAACTTGTTGCTCCCATAGCCCATTGCTTTCAAGGACTGTATTATTTAAAGATTGACTGCACCCAGCCACATTGTTTCACTGAAGAGGCAAATTGACATCTTTAACCCAACATAAAATATTTATATACATACAGAAATACATATACACACATACATATACAAACAAAAAAGGGCTTTTTTTTTTACCTAAATGCAAACTGGATGAGGATCCATGTGATGAAAGTGATGGCGGTGGCGTAAGTGAATGTCCTGGAGTTTGGCTTGGCAGAGGCATGCCTATTGGGCTTGGAGAGGAGGAAAATCCCAGACTATTGTAAAATGGCTGCCCTATGGGTGCTAGGCTGCTACTAGATCTTTTGTACAAGTCAGAACTAGTAGATAGAGACTCTCTCCTTGTGGCACTACTACTTGCAGAACTGCCAACTGAAGAAGAAATAAAAAGACCCTATTACATACAGTGTCAACCAAAGAAAACCTAGCCCCAACCTACAGCTGGGCAATAACAGATGTGTTCACAATAATTATAACAATCAAATTAATTCTCAAGACAATTACTGCGATAACCACACATGATACAATATATCATAAAATGAGCACAAGCAACCCTCGAGTGAAGAACTTTTAATCATTCTCTAAGTCTTGACACAATCAAGACATTTTTGCCATCATTTGATCCACTAAAGTCAAGCTTTGGGACCAGCTTTCGGGTATGTTGGACTGCATTAAACTTGAACTAATGAAAAGCATCTTCAACTAAAGTAATTTCTGCAAATTATTCCCACTCCCGCTTATTTTTAAAAGATGATTTACTTATATTCCCTGTGGAAAGCCCCCTAAAAGGTCTACTAGATATCTCTCCTTTTCTGCACTTCTAGAAATTTTCACACTTATCACACTCTAAGCATTCTTCTTTGGGTTTGATTTTTAGTAAGTCCAATGGTATTGAAGGCACTGATCAAAAAAGGTGATCTTCACAAACAATTGGGAGAGAAAGATCAAACAATGAATTGGAATGTGCTCATACAAAACTGTATTTTCGGTTAATACAGGTTTAATGCCGTACTTGTATATTGTTCAGTACTGTATTACAAAAATTTTATACAAGTAGTTTCACAAATTTTAATCTCTAGTTCAAACATCTTTGAAACCTAGATGTATCTTAAGAATTATTACGCATCATTTTGCATTTCTGTTTCACTGAACGTACAGTAATTGGAAATGCAGGTTTACCTGTCTGTTAAACTTTACTTGCCACTTTGAATCAAAAACATGCAGTATATGTCTAAAACTCATTATCCGAAATCAGATAAATAAGCAGTTACAACTTTCAGTTCTGCTGAATTCAAGTAATGCAAAAAAATTGATTGGGAACACTGCTCCCCATAAGATTCAATATGTAAATATATGTTTGGCTATATGTTTGTTTTTAATAAGCCTGATTTTGGCAGAAAGTGGTAGATTTTCACAGCCAGAAAAATAAAGAGGCAATAGCATCCAAAAATATAATACAGAACCAAAAGTAACAACAAAAATAGTTATTGAGTGCCACAATTAAAAAAAAAAACTTTTAAAAAGATTATGTGGAACAGTGATGACTGGAAATTAACTTCAAACCCCAGCTGAACTTTCAAACTAACCAGATAGCCTTGAGTAAGTAATTTCTTCACCTTCTTCAGGTTGTTGGGAGGCTACAACACACATAGCCAACATGGTGTCTTCCAGATTATGGTGGACTGCAGCTCTCATTCCCATATTAGTTGGGATTAATGGGATTTTAGTCTACATAATCTAGTGGGAATTTCATTGAAAATGCCTAGGCTGAAACAAATACTAACTTTCTTGGATCATAGGAAACATATGTAAAATAAGCAATCTCCTGTTGTAATATTTCAATGAAGACCTACATTTTTTAAAAAAAAGAACCAGAAACTAATTTTAATTTAGGATACTAAATTTTACAAAGACAGTTAATAGTTAAGAAATCAACTGCCATAAATAACTCTTTTAAAATGCTATGCCATATTTTATTAAAAGCTTACTCAGGTACCCTAACAAATATTATATGGTCAATCAAGATTTGTAGGATTAAAATTTAAAATTGCATAGAATTACAGTGAAATTGTGCCCAAATAGTTCAGAACCATAGTAATATTTTTTAAATCTATACATACACATACCTGTATTATACTTAACTAGCAAAGGAAATATAAATCTTCATCAGCCTTCCATAAAAAGTGTGTTTCACGGACATAATTGTTTCAAACACAAAAAAGACAGGAGTACCTTTTCCATTTTTGTCTATAACAGCTTTCATTTGAAATATTTTAAGACATGGAAGAGAACTATACCTTTTACCTGTCTGATAATTCGAGATGAAACAACTAAAATAAGAATACGCTACAAAAGGAGGCAATGTTTATAAGATTCCTAATACTCCAAAAAATAATTAAAAATTGTTTCACATGGGACATTTTCCAAGATTAAGGTGTGCAAGCTCACTTCCGTTATTTTTTAATATGCACAGAATTGTGTGTGCTTCACATATGCTTTGCTCTATAAAATTTAAACAATTCATATGCACCTCATTGTATGTTAATATGTTCTTCCACAATAAATCCATATCCACAATATAAACAGTTTAAAGATTCTAGAAGGGGTATTTATTATTCATGTTACAACGCTGTAAGTCAAGCAAGATAGATAATTGCACAATGAAAATAAAGTAGTCAGTACTTTGGCACTCTTGAAGTAGCTGTTTAAAAAAGTAAAGCAAAACATATATAGTAAACTTTCTGAAAGACCAAAATTATGTTTCTAAACAGCAGCAGAAGAAAGCCCCCTTGCAATGAGTCCACAAAGTAATAAGGAATAGATTTTTTTTTCTTTTTCACTATAAACTATCCTTTGCAATAGGGGAAAAAACCAATAATCATCCAGTTGAGCAAAAAAGAATTATTTTCATCTCTAAAAGCAGTCAAATTTTAATTTTACTAGCAGTGACAAGAGGAAAGGCTTAATCCTACTTAAATTGACAGGATCTAAACCTGGACAATCCATTAAAAAGTGTTTTTGAAACTTGTCACTGTGACAAACTCTTTTTTTCTCTCATGTACAAGATTTATCAATTAAAACCACCTTCCTTTCAACTCCAGAATAATTCATTTCACATGTAAATAAGAGAAACAGACCCCCACTAAATCAAAATCACTTAAAGTAACTGATTTCCTGATTTTATTTTTATTTTTAACTTACCAGAGGAGCCAAATCCACCAAGGGCAGAGCCAATAGCAGCTCCTAAAGAGCTGCTGCTTCCAAACCCAAGAGATGTGTTTCCTGGCTGGCCAGGGCCATGAGAGAAGAGTGAACTGTTCTGGGAATTATTGGTCAGAGTACTGTTGCCATAAAATGTATTTGACTGTAGACTATTACTTTGCTGCTGTTGCTGCTGCTGCTGCTGAGGTTGGGCACCAAGGGGCCGAAAAAGGCCATTTGTGGCTCCTGTTAGATTGTTGGCTGTTCCCCCAGCAGAAGCTGCTGCGGCTGTAAGATAAAACACGTGTTTTCAAATATCATACATTTTCACTTCAGAAAAGCAGTTCTGCTTTTATTATTCTCTCCCATAAAGACACATTTTCTATTTGCAGAAGAAAAAAAAATAGAAAAATAATGTATATATGTATAAATTGGACAACAGACTGTGTGTATGTTTGTAGAAATGTTAGAAATGAAAGAGAATATATCCAGAATGAGAGGGAAGGGAACAAAAACTGTAATGAAAATGCAGGCACACAACAAACTGATACTAAAAAGAGAGGGGGGAAAAGCTGGCAAACAACAGGGAGCTGGTAAGATGAGGGGCAAGAGCAGGTGGCAGAATTAACTTAAAGGCTACATAACTCTACTACCTGAAAGGCCCAAAGAGCAACGTGGGGAGGAGTGCCGGCTGTCAACCTCCTGGAGGAGACGTACCTATCAGCAATTGCTTTCACCACCTGATAGGGTGCTCAAGTCTGGAGCTTTTCTAACTCCACAAGAGCCCAGGACACTAGAACAGCCCTGTTGTGGCATCTCAAACACAACCAACACTATGGCACTGCTTGCCTAGCAAGGGCAGCCTGTGTTATGTTCAAGTTGTGCATGCTACCCACCTGCACCCAGTGCAGGAAATCGGTCTAAACTCAGTACTCCTGCCAACAACCCTCAAGCCTCCTTCCCCTGCTGACAAACAGGCCAGCAGGCCAGGAGAGGATGGAGATGAGAAACAGTGCTGTTGCGATGAGGGCAGGCAGAGACCACGTGGAAGCAAAGGGTGCTGAAAGGCTTGGCACGGGTGCAGGGAGACATATGAAGGACAAAAGGCGTGAAGTGAATCAGCTGAACAGAAAGAAGAATGTTTAAAAGTTCTGTTTCACAATTTGGTTTAGCAACTAGTTACTGTTTAAAAAGAATTGGCTAGCAAATTATTTCCTAGTAAACAATTTTTTAGTAAACCTGCTAAATCTCTACAGTTCCCTTTAGAGGCAAAACTGCTCTGAAAATGGTCAAGGATCTACAAATTCACATCTTTCCCATTCTGAAGAGCAGGTCTATATCTTGAGCTAAAGTAGCGACCTCCACAATTCTTCACAAATAATAAGAAAAATGGAAGAGAAGCCACGCTGCTTCTGTAGAGGATTACCAAAAAGAAATAAGCAAAACTTTATTCCTCCTTAAATCCTGTAAGATACAGGAAGCATTGGCCTTATGTGATAGGTTTCCATATTCCCATTGCTTTTTTGCTTTAATTCCAGTAAATCTTGCTTGCAAACTGGTTGCCGTGGATTGCTGGTGCTCACACATGCAACAGCTGCCATTTCAGGTGCTGCAGCATATTCCAAGCCTTGGTGGCTGCCATAATCTGCTAGCAACACAGTTTGCAAGCACCTTCTGATCATCTGCAAAAAAACTTGCCAGCATCTCAGAAGCACACGTCTCTCATGTGCTCCTGTGAACTGGAAATATGGAGAACTGCCAGTCCTCCTCCATGCTCACTGCTGAGAAATGGATGTTTCAAAATATAACATTATTATATTCTGCTTTCATAATACAATGATGTCAGAACACAAAGAAGAGGGAAACTCCCAGTCTCTTCTAAGTGATTTTTTTTAATCTAAGCACAATCGAAATAGGCATTAATCCATTAAATATAAAAATGCCAAAACAAGAGTTTATTAAAGCCATTTCGTCTTGGTTGGTTTCGTGCATTCATCTACACTTATGTGTAAGATGTCAGATTAACCTCAAAACCTTTTAACCAAAAGAAAGAAAATGCTACTTACATTGTGTTCAAGCATTACTTTGTATAACTAATGATATTTCAACCACAGAATTTTTACATCTGTTGGGACAGTTCTACAAGGACTGTGGCTGCATCCTGACATCACTTACGTATTCTGCTATATGTGGACATACTAGAATAAAGCACGGATATTCCAGAATATTCTGTATTTTCTAGAATATCCAAATATAGAAAAATAAGTAACCGACATCTAGAAGTACCCGGTATATATATTAAATACAAGCAAACAAATGTTGTCAGAAGGCACACTTCATTCAACCAAAGAGTCACATCATGCAGTACAAGTTTGCAAATGGAGGGTCTTAACATGATATGTGGAGGATTTAGCAGATACTCAAAAGTGGCTCTGTAGGTACTATGCAAGTTTTAAGCTCTACTAAGAACTTTCAAGAACAAAATAAATACACAAAATGACCACCTTATCAATTCCTTGGCACACTGACAACAAGAATAAAAAATCCTTGGCAATATTTACATTAACAAAGAAAAAACTAGTTTTCATTGATGTGCTAGATCAGAAACATTAAAATAGTGGTTTTACCATGTTATTAAGGTAGCAGGGTAGCAATGCTCAGAAAATGGGAGGGGGATTCTGAGCATAAAATTACCTACCTCCAAATTAGGATTCTGCTGCTGTACACAGGATTTTCCAAGTCATACAACGAAGAAAAAGGAGCTTGACAAAGAGTACTCAGGAAAACCTCTATGCTATTTTACATTATTATATGACTAAAGGTATTGACCTCTTATGGATTCTCCCATTCTTTTTCAAAGGCCAGTGCCTTTTGTGCTCAACTTTTGAGAAGATGGCAAGAAATTTCAAAGAATTGTCACTTTTAGAATGTGTCTTTTTCATCAGATTGTGAAAGCACTGTGGAAGACCTCCTTACCTGCTTGTGCAGCTGCAGAACTGATGATAACAGGTGTTGAAGCCACCAATCTGACAGGTGCTCCAAGTCCAGTTCTGGCCCCAGGACCTACCACCAAGGCACCTGTCTGATCATAATAGGCAGTGGGGGCTAGCACTTGATAGCCTAATCAATATAAAACATACACTAGTAAACTTACATATTTGAGAATAAATATTTTACTCTGTCATCTCTAAATAATTTTTAATGACTCTGAGCCGACCAACAATTAATCATTTGTCTGGAAATGAAGGACAAGTTCCCTTTGTGCTTAAACTTTGGTACAGTGACAGGTTACCATAGCCAAGGAGAAGTTTATATTCTAACAAGTGGTTACACCTCCGTTTCCTTCTTCAATTGTTCATTTGTCTCAGTGTGCTCTGTCCTAATCTTCTGAGCTCGGAGATAGATATGTGACAGCTGTATTTGGCATTTTGAAATATTAAAAGATGGTACTGATGTCATGCATGCTAGTATGGTTTTTGAAGATCCTTCCTGAAAGTAATTAACTACTGAGGTGGTGATATTTTAGTATATGGACTCATAAAGATGAAGTTACATCCAGTGCATCCATCTTCATCTCCAGTCTTGATTTCAAGATAAAATTCTGGCATTATTTGATCATTTAAGTCGTTGAGATAAATAACTCCTTAAAAAAGCACATTTTCATGTGCCTTACTCTTAAATAGCTCTACTGTTTTCTGTTTAAAAAATTCTAGGATTACCAGAAAACAGATGCCTTATAACAAGAAGCTGAATAGAAGAAGAATTTTAAGCAGATGTTGCTTGCATTACAAAGAACACCTGCTTGAACTTTCTCTTCCATACTGCTTTTAAAGTTATACATCCTCTGCTCTTTTTTTATGTGGTAATCTTAGGAAACATTCACTAAGACTATACAAGTCACAAAAGCAAGTATTCTGCCATAATTTCAAATATAAAAACAAAATAGTTATAGAACAGAACTTTTAACATAAAGCCCACGCACAATTTGGACAGAAAGGCCTAGCACTTACCAATCATTGTGGACCAAAAGTTAACAGTTCAAGTAAAATGGCCTGGAAAATCCTGCTGTCAGTATAATAGCCATATATATATATTACGTTTGGTACAACATACAGAAGATAGCCAGGGGAAATTTGGGAAAGCTTTAATGCTATCTTCCTATGTTCCTTCCCATGATTGGAATCTGTGGATACTCAGAATCTGTTAAGATATGTATCCCAACTTATGCAATCAAGCATATCAAACACAGAGACAGAAATACTGTATATTGTGTGCATATTTGTAAGCACCCAATTCTGTACTATCAGAATTTAAAGAAACAATATAAATAGGGACATTAAAAGTTTCTGAAAAATCACAAGTTCATATTTACAAATAAATATAACAAAACTAAACTGGGCTGTTTTTGTTTTACTACCTGCACTACAACTTTCATATGCTAGCAAATGGTCAGGCTTTCATTGCACTCTGTTTTACTGCTCCTACATGAAGAATGCAGAATAAAGAATAAATGTCACATATAATATTATTTACAAATGAAGATGGGCATGTAAAGCAAACTAAGTACCAGACAAACAAGCAATTAACAATTACAACAACAACATCATCACCACTGTTGTTATTATTTCCAATCAGCCCAGAGACAGTGGTTGTAAAACTGATTAAAATATGACTTACTCAACAAGTTATTTTTAACATCAGAAGTGATTTTTGGAAATGGGTAAATCCCATGGTAACGAAATGATTTTTGAAGCTGTCTAAATCAATTTAAATGGCAAAACAAGATTTAAGTCAGAGCTTTGGCATATAAATAGCAAATCAATTTCTACTGCATATCGACTTCTACCCAAACCAAGTAATGGGCATTTGATGAACAGGACTTAGTCCTTTAAGTGAAAATCTGTTATCCAAGCTGCATGTGAACTAGATCCACAAAAGGACAGATAAAAATGGAAATGTTTAGAAGTGAAATTGAAATAGGCCTTCCAGATAGAATAGGTTTCTCCCTTTAAAATTAACACATTAACTAAAATGTGTATGAAATATAGCCATCCTTCACAAGCTATGGTTAATACATCTTTTGTTCACACATGGTCAGTAAAATGTGGTCTCACTCCCTCAGTATGATGCCCAAACTTTCCTTTGAGAAAATGACAGCCCAGAGTCCTATGCTGTCTTGGTTCCCAGCAGCTACTCAGTATGGCAACACATTCACTTGCATGGATAGTTAAGATGCTTTGCTATAATTAAATTGGCCTACCTTGGCAGTTATTAACCCCAAGATTCCCTACAACACTACTGGACTGATATGTATGGGCAGCCATACACTAGTACATTAATTTTCCCTGGCATTGCTGTTTCAGTGGGAGAAGGCCCAAGAGCACTTATCCACTGACGCACACAGTTACAGGTTTGGTAATCTGGCTGCTGTTGTTCCTCCATCCTCCTATTAAAGTATAATTGCCCCACTGACTGACATATTCTAAGTCCAAACCTCTTGCTCACTCACCCAACGATTTTCTACAGAAGGCACTTACTTTCACAAAATAGCTTTGCATCGGTATAGCAAAGATTCAGCAACCCCTCTAAAAATACTCCTTATTAGAGCCTTTTCCATCTCTACATCTGCAGTCATTAATTACTGTAACTTGCTCTGCATGTCAGGCATCACTGCTGCACTCCCTAAGTTGGGAAAAACTCTTGTAAGGACCATTATTATTATTATTATTATGGATGGTACATACAACTAAATCACTGCATTATTCAAGGAATCTTTTCAGTCTACAATAATAAGTTTGTTGCACTCTGTTTAAAGGTGTAACCATAGATGCCTTCCTTTTCTGTATAATCTGCATAGAATACAGTAACCTCCTGAATTAAATCTTAGTCTGCAGCAGGTCAACTATTGCAATATTGCAGGGGTCCTCAAACCTTTTAAACAGGGGGCCAGTTCACTGTCCCTCAGACCATTGGAGGGCCGGAATATAGTTTTAAAAAAACGTATGAACCAATTCCTATGCAGGACAGGCAGTGGTGGCAAAAACACCCAGCGGGCCGGATAAATGTCCTCGGCGGGCCGCATGTGGCCCGTGGGCCGTAGTTTGAGTACCCTTTCAATATTGTATGCCTCATGTAAAAAAAAAAAAATGAATCTAATTGCCCAAGTTCCAATATAAAGTTTATTACAGGTATAGTATAAGTTGTTCTGTCATAAAACCTGTATTTGCACTTTTGGTGCAATAACAGTTATCAGCCTGATAAAGTTTAAATGTAAGCAAAACAATTAAGATGCCCTGCATAGCCCAAAGAAGAGAAATAACTGAAGAAACTCTACTTTCTACCTCTGCGGCCATCAGAGAAAGAAAAAGGGGGAGCTGAGTGAAAAATGAATATGAAAATGTGTCACCTGTACTCCCTTCTCTGTTATCAAGGCTGAGTTCTCTATTCAAGCTGTCCTTGCAGCCAGTACGGGCAATACCTCACAGCACTGGTGATTATGTCGTTTTGCTATTCCTGGGTTCTGCCAAGTACAAGTAAGGTAGTTTAAGGCTTGGCTGAGCCCAGGGAATGCTAAGAATAGTGAGATCATTGATATCAGCAACAGTCCTATGCAGCTTCAGAATAAAACACCACCTAAGAGAAGGGTGCTTCCATTTCCGCTAGCGGCAAGTCACTCGAGTTGTTCAACACTTTGTCAAGCGAGCTGTATGCCTCAACAACTTTGCTAAGCAAGAGGGTGCTTTGGACAACTACTCAAATAGACTAGCAAGACCTTGACAGGTCAGCTGTAGCCTGGGCTGCAGACAAGCTGATTAAACAATTTGGAATAAGCATTGAGGATGGTTTGGTCAGCATCTGTAACCTAAGAGTGAAAGACAGCTATAGATGCCTCAGTGGAGGAATGGTTGGATCCAAGAGTTAGTAAAGTTGAGGCAGCTAGATTGGGCCAGATAGTGAAGGGAGAATTGCCTTCTACCAGTTTGCATATCATCTTCAGGACTAGGAATCTTCCCCAACAACAGCTCAGTCTAGAGTGCAGTTTAAGGAGAAATAAGGGAATGGGATCACACTATAGCAGAATGTTTTAGTCCTCTTGGCCTCAGCAAGTTGCCACTCAGACAGAACTGTCCCCAGTACACCTAAGCAGGTCATTCAGTTTCTACAAGGGAGGACATAGTGACAGCTAGATTTGGGACAACTCACCACCAAATATGGCAGGATTTGGAGGATGCTACCTGGCACCTTCCTCTATTCTCACCTCATTTGGGAGAATCTAAAACACCCCATAGACATTGCCCCCCCCCCACCTTATTCCCTATGACAAACTTCAAAGTTCAATTCAAACAAATTCTAATGATACCAAATTCAGTTTGAAGCAAGGCAGGCAAAACAGGTTTATGCACATCTCTTCTGTGTTCTCTGTGATAGTGTTTATCCTCTGGAATGCTCTCCTCTCTATACTCAGAAGGTACATATTCATATACTCTACTGAAGATTTATATTTTCATTTAAATGTTCTCTGCATGAATGGCTAGTTTGCTTCATTCTCTTCATTCAACTCCATTTTATTATTGTTTTGAGTATTATTTTCAGCCTTATGTTATAAACTACTTTTGAGATGTTTCATGGGAAGGAGCGTACATACATTTTAAACCAATAACGACTCACCTTGAAGCCGATGTTCTATTGTTGTAATTTTATTAGAAAATTTATGTTTTCATATTTGTGGCTTTTGCAGTCTGTATCTTATAATTTTGTCCTAAAGTCCCTACTGGAAAGGTAAACTGAAAGTTTAATTAAGTAAATTAGGTTGTTATAAATGAATTGTGCAAAAGATCGCTTGTTGTTTGGCATCACTGAGTTGGGACTGGCTCCTAGTGCGGTGATGGCGAACCTATGACATGCATGTCAGCACTGACACACGTAGTCATTTTTGATGACACGCGGCCACATACAGAAAGGTATGCCACCACCGCCTGCCTGTTGTCCTAAGCAGGGTCACTCTGAGTGTGGATAACGCCGCCGCCACCACTCATCCTCATTACTCACATTCGGAGTGACTCTGCTTAGGATGACAGGCAGGCTCCGCCTCTGCCTCTCAGCCAGCTGCTGCTGCTGAGCTGCTGCTGCTGCCCAGCCTGGGACGCTGGGAGTTGTAGTTTCCTTCTCCCTCGTCCTCATCCTCCTCCTCTGCCAAATGAGCCACTCATGGAGTGCGCTCCTGAACACGGAGCAGCAGCCTAATAAGCTCACCAGGTCCCCAGCAGGCTTGGGAGAAGAAGTTTTGCTAAGAGAAGTTCCATCTTCCCTTCATCGTCTAATTCTCAACCTCTCTTTCTATCTTGAAAATTGTTGCTTGCTTGCTTGCTTATGTGTTTGAATTTCTTGTAATAATTAATTGGTTATATTTCAGTTAACAATACCGCTTGATTTTGTGTGTTAAATAATTGTTTGAGGGGTTTGCTTGTGGAGGGGTGTAAAAGAGGGGGAAGGAAGAGGTCGTTAAGGGGGGTTTGTGCTTCACTTTAGCTTTACATTCTTGTTCTTGTCCTATATTTTACGCTATATTTTTTTGCTTGCTTCATTTTTGTTGAGCTGAAGTTTTTAAAGAAGCTGTTTGAATGAGGAATGTATTATTGTGTTTTCTGTGGTTGTTTCTGTAATCTGGAAGAAGTCTGGGCAGTTGTATATTTAAGAAGTTATTTTTGTTGTTGCTTATATGCATCTGGGGCTGCGTTCACACTTAAGTTTTAATCCAGCTTCAGTGCACTTTCAGAGTGAGATAATACATCAGCAAAGTCTCAAGCTGTTTTCTTTTTGCATTATCTAGCTTGGAAAAGCCATCTTTAGATTAGATAAAGAGGACAGAAAATGATTACTCACTTTGCTGATACATTCTCTCACTTGGAAAGTGGTTTCAAACTGGATGAAAACTCAGGTGTTAACACAGCCCAACAGCTTATTTTCAAACATCTGTGATTGCAGTCAACCCAACCCGGGCCTTAAGGTTTCTTCTGCTTTTGATGCCAACTTTAACTACCTATCTCTAAGGAGGTCCTAACCATCAGAGTGAGTATTGTGTGAGGAAGGATGGTGGACTAGATGGGCTATGGCCTGATCCAGCAGGGCTCCCCTTATGTTTTTATTGCTGTTTTGTGATTCTTTCACTAGCAATTTTTCTGCTGCAAATCCTATGGTGCTTAGATAAGCCAATATGTGAGTGTGGACATGCATGCAGAAAAACAGGTTTATGTTATTCCATGAGTTGAGTTCAGTTTCATGCATAAATTATTTTCTTTATCTGGTTCTTTATCTTTCTGCACCCTGGACTCCGCCCCAGTGACCTGTAGGGCCCCACCCCAGTGACCTCTGGCGCCAAATATCGCGAAATTATGGGGGTTTTTTTCTCGAAGTGACACACCACCCGAGTTATGATTGGTTTTTTGGCGAATTTTGACACACCAAGCTCAAAAGGTTGCCCATCACTGTCCTAGTGACACTTACGGATATGTTTGCAGTTTTCTTGTCAGAAACAAGTTGTTTCCCATTACCTTCTTCTCAACAAATTCTAGGGACTGAACTCATGATCCTTGATTTCCTTGATTGACTCTATATTAGTATATTACCACTCCCATTTCTCCAATACTTTGGCATTATGTATTATTATCATGAATTATTTTAAAGTCCCCATTCATCATGCTTCTCTTTACAATCACCAAGTTGCTTGGTTTTTCAGCCTTTATCCAAATGCACCTGGTGGGGAAGGGCATGCTCTGGAATAATTATTTTTTATTGTATATTGCAACAGAAAGGAAAGAAAAAAACATGGTTCTCCTTTATATAAAAAAACCCTATAATTCTTGAGTAAAATGACCAGATAATGAGACCAACAGAAATGATTTTTGAAAGTTTCTTTCATTTTTCTCTATCTACTGATTGTGCACTGTCACAGTGTACATGCTGCTTCCTTATACAAAGACTGTTGCACTGTGAAATATGTACCCTTCTGCCCAATAATAATTGGTCTGTAGTTTCCTATTTAAGATAATGGTGTTATATTTATGTGGCTATTTACAAATCCAAGTCAGAAATAAGTCTTAAATGACGCTAGCATCAACAGATTCCTAAACATGTTTATAAATCTTCACTTGAATATAAACAATTGAAGTTGAGAATGCCTAAACTCAAAGTATTTTATAATATTTTAAAGTCTCTTTAAATATGCAACTGACAACCACCTTTGTCCCTGCAGAGAGAAATCATTTCCCTCTTTCTTTATGATTACAAAATGCAAGCATTAAATAGCTGTAAATATGAAAACAATAGTTATCATCACCAAAGTCAACAGTTTCCATTCTAGAACAAGTCAAATTACCTATTTACCTATTTTATTAAAAAGCTGCTTAAATCAGCATCTTGTGAACATAAAGCAGCAACAAGAAGTATCTGCATATACACAGTACTTCTATTCACTATACTTTGCAGTTTATGTAAAAGCAGACAAAACCAAGCATAAAATCAGCATTACAAACCTTAAATGTCATGCAGTAAAAATATATGGCATATAAGTTTAATGTCTCCATTAGCCAAAGATAAACTCTTTGTAAATATATTTTAATACTGGCATTCAACATGCAACAATATAAAGAATATTGTTTAAAATCTGTTATACCACATTTTGAGCTTTACAGAATCAGGTTTGAGAAGACTGATGACAGAGCACTAAAGTTTTCCATTATACATAATCACAGATAGTGAATTTGGCACACTAACACAAACACAAAATATTACAATGACCAGGTCCAAGGAACATACAAAAAGCCAATCTGTAATTGTCTGATTTCTCTTTCTCTGTCACATCCACAGCCTTCCAACTGAATCTCAGACTCCATTTTGGGGGATTTCATAACTCTTAGAAGTAGGTTTTTGAAGAGTACAAGGGACTACAGCAAGGAAGAGGCAAAAGGGTGTCACTGTGCAATTGTAGTACTGTTCATGTACAGTATGTTATATTCCTTAAATTTCCGTACGCATAAGTATAGGATTAGAAATGGATAGCTGATTACACTTTCTTTAGGATATAAGAATTTGGAACTCGTACTCAAGGGATTGGAAGCAGGATACATCATCACACTCTTCTCCCTCTGTTTCCTACTCTTATTTTGCCAGCCATAAACATGGTTAGTGAAAGTCACATTTCATAGCTTCTACTCAAGTTAAAAAGAACACCATGGTTATGAAGAAAATTCCATCTAAATAATATCTCGTGAACACAGGATTTTAGGATATTGAGTTTGTTTTTAATTCCCTTAACTCATCAGTATATACCTGGCATGCCTGTGGCAAGACCCTGACCAAAAGCCAAAGCTGGATTTGCTGCCGCAGCTGCTGCAAGTGATTCTGCCTGCTGCCCTTGCTGACCCTGATTGGGAGTAAGAGGGCGCTGACTTCCTCCAGTACGAAGAACCTACAAAAGACCAATGGCGACACTAATTGCTCAAAATGTGAAGTATAAAATGGTAATATTATAAAAATGCTGGAACATCTTCTGTGCACTAATGTTTGTATTCTTAAAATGCATCAACAAGGAAAAGGTAGCAGGTGTAGGCTAATCTGATAGAAGTATCATCACAAAAGAGACACAAATTCAAAATGCTACATCATATGTAATTCGATACTGCTGAACAGCAGAGCAGAAGTAGTAATAATTCCAAGCCCAGAAATTTTAGTAGGTTAAGCATGTCAAGCATAATACCAGTTTTTCTACTGTTTCAGATTTTAAAACTTCTATTCTACAACATTTTAATTATAATTATGGATCAATGGGGGTTATGAAGTAGTGAAATATTTTTAATTTTAAACCAAATGGGATACACTACTTGTTAACTCTAAATCTTAACTAAGGAAGTATTGACTGACCAGGCACTCCCTTTCCCTTTGCTTCTTCCATTATACAATTTGTTCTTAAATCCTTAAATACGATTAACAGCCATATTCAGGCTGGGCTCATTTAAATGACTAAGTGCACTTTTATTTGTGTCTACTATGCTAAATGGACACAGACAAGTTAATTTGGTGCAAACCTCTCCCTCATATAACATCTATCTTCCTCTTTTCATAAAATGATGAAAGAAACCAGAAAGCTGCAAATTAATAATAGTTTTCTTTTATGCTTAAGTAAGTAATTACAATTAACAGCTAGCAATCAAGCCTTATTTGGAAGGAAATTTTAAACTGCAGTATAGAACACAGGACCTTCTTTCATGAACCTTAGCATTTTCCACTAACACTTTTCATTACAGGATAAATCCATAAAATAAAAGTTGGCCATATTATAGTAAGTCTCAAAATTTTAACTCAGATTGTGGATAACTAGATGGAAAAGTTAAAAATTAAATCCTGAACTCACCTGAGACTTTCTGCTCTACAGGATGGTGGCAAAGGTTCCTAATACTGGGAAGAGTCTTATAAATGGGGCTGAAAAAAAGTCCTACTGTATACAAACACTTAAGCCGTAAATCTCCCTACACAATGCTGTATAAAATTAAAATTAAATGGTTGCAGTAGGCAACTTCTCTCCAAATTAGTTAACTTAGAAAGGCACAAGAATGAAATGCTTCCCCTTCTCCCCACTAAGGGTAGTGGAGAAACTTCTATAAATGGAGAGAAAAAGTCACATATGACACTGTATTCTAAGTAATTACCCTCTTACCACCATAGGAGGACTAAGTTGTTTGACCTAAAATAAAATGGCAAGATATATTCCCTTCACCAATATTAACAAATTCTTCTGATAACGCATTTAGGAAGGAGACTGTCATAGTAGGAAACAGTGAGTTTCTACCAAAAAGCATCTCTATTAAAAGTTCTAGCATGGTCAGAAGACTTATAAATATGTACATACATTTTGAAACTGGGGTATGGGTATGTGTGTATCCTAATACAGCTTTCAAAGGAACATACCCTTAGTGGTCTCTATTTTACAAATCTGTATGTTATGAGGACAAATTTTAACTTCTTTTTTTTTAAAAAATACAATATTTAAAATAGTAAAACTGAGTAAGCCTATTTTCATTGATAAACAGCAGTATATGCGTATTTGAGGTAACTGTGATATTATACTATAACTGAAAATCTTGCAACTATGTAGTCTAAAAAGCCAATTCATTTACTGAATATTCAGATACATTTTAGAGATGGAATACCTTACAAATAAAGAAAATCACTTCTGATGGCAGCTTTTCTCCAAGATGAACTGAGATGGATTTGAGGTATAAAACTACCAATACTTTTTTTTTTTTTGGTGACCATCAAAGAACTCATTGAGGTTTGGTTTGATCTCTGCCTCTCTATGCTTGAAGACAGTGGGTTTCATATGCATAATGATGTCTGACTGAAAGTTTCCTCTGGGAGCAAATAACTGAGAAACCAATAAGGATGTACTGCTGCTTCTTGTAGCCTGGATGAAGAAATCTGTGACACTGACTGAATAATCATATGGCAAGTCCGATGGTATCTACACAAGTATGGTTTCTGCCTAACACAGGAGAAGATTAAAAGAAAGTTGTTCAGGAGATTTTATTCTCAACTAGGGACTAGTTGACTGGTTTCAGATATAGAAAGGTTTTATCACCCATTTATTATCTGGTATCAGTTTAAAACAAAACACAGGAGAATTCCAGCTTCCATTCTGATAGACAGCTGTTCTGGCAGACCAATTTCTGACAAATAACAAATGGCTTTAGAATTCAGCATAGGTTTGGAAAGCCTGCTGAATATTGCCAGAATTCCACCTGAGTAACCCTGGGAAGGTCTCCATGAAGAAAGTGCCACTGAAAAGCAACTCAGCTAGATGCCTGAAGTCAACCTGATGGAGCCTGAACAGCCTCATTACTTCACTGAAATTTTACAGAGACTTTACTGAATCTTCTCAAGGAGTGTTTTTCCACTGTCACTAGAAGTACCCATTAATGGGTACTAAATGGCATTTTGTACCCATTAATGGGTACTTAATGGGTACTCCTAGTGACAGTGGAAAAACACCCAAGGATTCCATCCTGAGGTCCACCTTTCTCCGTGTTTCTGTCATTGTCCTCTAGCTCTCAGGATTGTAGACAGCAGTGGCTTTGATGGAAATCAGACAGCTGTAAGATAAGTGCCTCAATTTCTCACTATCGGGTTTACTCAGATCTACTCAGACGTAGGAAGAAGACCTAGCTGCAAGCCATAGCCCTGGACAGGCTCAAGTACAATAAAGACCTAGCTGCAAGCCATACCCTTTGACAGGATAAAGTGCAAGCACAGAGTAGTCTTAGTCTTTTCTGGATTAGTGCTTCCATCCCCTAATCCAGATCTTCAATTTAAGTCTTTGATCAAACATACATTCCAGTTACTGCCTGTGGCAGATTGCTGGAAAATACTTGTCTAGCAATTGAATTGAATTTGATCTCCCAGGTCCCAGTCCAATATTCTAACCACTGCACTGAATTAGCTCTGACTAATGATCACTGTGTAATAGAAAGAAACAGCCATTCAGCCATGAAGGTTACTGGATGATTTTGAAACTCTCAGGTTAGCCTTCCTCACAAGGTTATAATAATAATAATAATAAAAACGTGCATGCTTTTTAAGGTCCTTGAAAGATGCTTGCAAATTCATTCAAACAGAACCTGAAGGGCACTGCTCAAGGAAGGGTAAGTAATATGGAACTTGTTTTCATTGAGGAAGAAAACCTTCTAAGGAGGAAGGGATAAGACCATTTCAAAGAAATCCCTTTCTTGCTTGATAGAAGATTCCCTTTTAATCTATTTCTAGTAGTAACACATTCATTGTCCAAATACTAACATTAGTCTGACTTGATGGCCATATTTCAGTTAGTATCTTACAGACCATATAGAGGTATGTCTTCTTGTGAATTAGTGGTCTTCACTCTTATTTCTAACCATAGGATGTATGTGGCTACATGGCAAGATTCAGGCCCTTTCGGCACAGGGCCTTGTTCTGGATCATATCCTGGAACAGGACCTGCCATCCGCATGCTAGTGCAGACTTCAACAGACCCTACCTGGGGCCTGCCATAGTCTGCACTAACATATGGACAGTAGGTCCCTGGTCTGAAATGTAATCCAGAATGTGGCACAGGGCAGAAAGAGTCTCAGTGACACATATATTCTTGGGTGTCTTAAACAATTATACCCATTGCTTTAACATTTTATAAATATAACAAATGCTGCTATTACATGAACAGAAGCAGTGGGGGAACAATTTAAGCCCAAAGGGATGTATAAAACCTCTGTATAAGATGGCTTGCTGTTGGGTATTAAAACTTAGCACTCATCACCAAAGTTCTGCTTCCTTTAGAACAGTGGTTCTCAACCTTCCTAATGCTGCGACCCCTTAATGCAGTTCCTTATGTTGTGGAGACCCCCAACCATGGGGGCAGGGCAGCTCGGATGAGGATGGGGTGGGAAGGCGGGAGACTCGTCAGGACCACTCTAAAAGCGTGGTTCAACCCCCAATGGGGTCAGGACCCACAGGCTGAAAACTGCTGCTTTAGGAGAAAAACTTAGTAGTATTCACCTCTAGGCAATCCCTGATTTCAACTAAAGCAGAATCATTAAGACAAGGAATGCCTCACAGAGCAGACTACAGGAAATGAAACATATGTGAGAAAGAAAGAAAACTTGGAGGCAACTATTTTTGTTTGAATGGCTTTGGTACTTAACTGAACTCACTGTGATTCTATTTTCCCTTTTCTGATATTGTTTCAACAATCTTACAAAATTAGAGTGCAATACTTCTCTCTTGGCATTTGTGAGGTCTCAATGCTCCTTTTTTTAAAAAAAATATTTTTCATGCTAGTTTCAGTTTGAGAATGTATAGTCCTTTCTGGACCTAGATACATTCCAAGCATAATGGGGAGCATATCTAGCAAGCTTAAGGAACTGGATCTTTGAACTGAAGCTTAGTTCTTGTGTTTTTAGCTACAGGGCTACACAGTTGTTTGAAGGGGATGGATACATAGTTAATTGTGATTTGTCAGCTCCCCCCCCCTTTTTTTTTTGTTACTGGAGGTGTTGCCTTCATTTTAACTATTTTGGCAGGAAGTTTCTGATTATCGCTTCTTCCTTAGTGTCTTTAGTCTGCCTTTTGGGCTTTGAGCCAGTGGTGGTCTTCTGTACGCTTCCTCCCTTCCCCATGTACTTTTGGTCTGGTCCAGTCCTGTTTGAAGAAGACAGGTTCTTCTATTTTAAGAAGCTGTTTGTGTGTTTTTAATGTTATCTATGCAGGTTGCCAACTTGCAGATGGTTGCTTTTGAAAAACAGTTTAGTTCTGAGGTGGTTGGTTTTCCTTTTCTTTCTTTCTTTTTTGAGAAGTGATGTTGTGTCTAGTTTTTCATATAAGGCAGGATACGAATGCCAATAAACCAACAAACAATGAACTAACTAACCAACTACTGTATATTCTGGCGCATAAGACTACTTTTTAACCTAGGAAAATCTTCTCAAAAGTCAGAGGTCGTCTTATACGCCAGGGGTCGTCGTCTTATATGGCGAGTATATCCCAAACTCTATATTTTAACTGGAAAGGTTGGGGGTCATCTTATACACCCAGTCGTCTTAATACACCAGAATATACAGTAACTTCTGGTAGAGCCTTGTATTTCAAGATTTACTTTTATTTTAAACCTTCCTATATTTTTTTACAAAAGATAGAATATATAGATGTGATATCTAGGAGTGTGCAAGTTTGAGGAAGTCTGATTTGATTTAATATTAAATGAGGTGAACCAAACTAATACTTGTCTGGCTAAAGAATTAATGAGTATGGTCTGGTGTGACCACCACCAGTAATGGGGGGCATCCCACCCTCCCTTTTCTATACTGGAACCACATAACTTGGCTAAGTCCAAGCCAGCTGCAAACTCCAAAGCCATTACATACAGCTTCATTGGGCTCCTCTGAACTCAACCACATGCACCAACTCTTTGATTTCATCCTGGGCTGGATTATAGTTGTTATATTGGAGTGCACTTCAAAGGAGCCTGATGAAGCTGCATGTGAGGGCAGGGGTAGCGGACCCAATGGATATCATGTTCAACTACAGATCAGATGACGTTGAATGTGGCAGTCCTAAGCATAAGCCTGTAGTTCTATCTCAGCCTGAGAGTATAGGTACAGATGAAACAAGAAGAGAGCCTTCCTTCACTTAAAAAAGTGGAGAATTTCTTAGGGTTAACATGTCATATTCCATTTTTTAAAGAACATGAAGAGGTTTTCCCTAAAGCTGGCTGGCCTCACACTAGGAAAGAATGCATTAAAAACTGTTAAGACGTATCTGAAAATAAATTGTGTTGAAGAAAGAAAAGGGTTGTGAACTAAACAGAAACTTCCATACAACAAAAGCTTTATATTATTATACCTGGCTTTTTTTTTCTGAATACACACAAATATAATACAAATTGTTTAAGTAGACGAATGTTTTAACTCTCCAGCTCCATCTTTCTAGTTTACCTGCTGCTGTCCTTGCTGAGCCTGTGATGCAGCTTGTTGGTTGGCTGTGTTGTTTGCTGCAGCTGCAGCCTGTTGCTGAAACAAATTTGCTGGATACACTCCCCAAGGAACTCCGTAGTACTGAGGCGGGACCACTGCTGGCCCTAATAAAGTTTGTAAAAGCTTCTGTAAATACTGCACCTTCATAAGCCTTTGAAGTTACACATCAAAATCTGTACAATCAAACTTGCCCTAACATCTCCTTCCTCGAAACTATGTATTTTGCTTCCTTTATCCTCAACAGTTTGTGAGAACAATTACCACATTTTAAGCAGAAGAATAAAAGAATAGATCAAGGTTTCACAGGAAAATAAGCAGCACATCAAGAGGCAACAGACATTAGGGATATGTATCAACTGTAAATGGTGGTTTAGTTCATAACAAACACAAATCACCAGGCAAGCCGACAGTTTGTCACTGAATTTAAGAGCGGTCAGGCTAGTTCGCAGATGCCCTTTTCCTGTCCCTGCACCATCCCCTGGATTGCACTCCTGCCCCCTAATTAGATCAAGCACTATCCTCCTCCTCCTCCTCCTCCTGTCATGTTCACAAGCTCCAGTCTACAGCCATTGGGCTCTCATCACTCCACTGTTACACATAGAGTTTTAGAAAGAACAAGGGTCTACATGCTGCCCAAGAGGTGAACGTGTATCCATCTATTTCCTGTAAGTCCTCAAACATAATAAACCCCGCTGAAGATCTTGCAGGAAGTAGATGCATTTGCCTCTAAACTAAAGGGTTTAGATCAGGAGGTTAATTACCTCAAGAAGATCCATTCTAGATGGATGAATATACTACGGTTGGGTTATATCCAAAGCACTTGCTGGCAGACAACCAGTAGGGGGCTCACTTTTGGGGGTATAAATACCCCTGATGACATCACTGAGCCCAGTCTTCCGGAGGGAGCGTGTTCTCTAATTCACAACCGCTGGTGCAGATATCTGGAAAATATAATAGGAATCCAATAGTGTAACTCCTTAAGGGTGGACACGTAGTATGCTTTCATCCGTCTAGAACGGATCTTCTCGAGGTAATCAACCTCCTGTTCTCAGACGGATTCAAGCATACTACGGCTGGGACGTACCAGAGCTCCCAACTGGGTGGGTACTGATAATGCTCTCCAGGTCCATATACAACAGTCAAATAAGTAAGCAAGATAAAGTCTTACCGTGGAAGACATGGCTTGCTGAAGAACTGCTCTACCAAATTGGGAATCACCAGCCCTGAATTCATCCAACCTGTAACGACGCACGATCCAAGAAGACAAAATTCTTGGAGAGGCTTTCATACCCAGGTAAGTAGGATGATAATAAACAAACAAGGCAGATGACTTTTTTAAAGACTTGGTTCTGTCTAAGTAAATATGAAATGCTCTCTTGACATCTAATAAATACATATTGTCAATCCCATCTGACAAAGCGGGTAAGTATATTTTCTGTGACCTATGAAACCTAGTGTCAACTTTGGGGCAAAATAACGGGTCTAATAGTAATGTAATCAAATTGTTGGTAAATTCGCATAAAGGTTGAATGGATAGTGCTACCATCTCTGAGACCCTTCTGGCTCGGGTCACTGCTACCAAGAATAAAACTTTGTAAGAAAGGAACTTTAAAGGTACTTCCGATAAAGGTTCAAAGGGATCAGCAACCAGGCTTTTAGCACTAAGTGCAAATTCCACATTGGAAAACAGTGAGCAATTGGAACTCCTTTTGCTTTAACACCTGCCAGAAATGATACAATAAACTCATGTTTGGCTAACAATGGAATGTCTTTAATTTTAATAAAAATAGATAAAGCAGTAATTTGTTTCCTTATTGTATTATATTTCAGTCCCTTTGCCACACCATCTTGCAAGAATAACAAAACATCAGCTAATGTAGAACTAGAGGGAGAAATACCCGTCTGCACAGCAAGCTGAAAAAACTTTCCACATATAATTGTAAATTCTCCACGTGGAATCCCTTTTGGAAGCCATCATGTGTCTACTACTGAATCATGTATGCCTGCTTCTTTGAGGTATCTCCGCTTAAGAGCCATGCTGTTAGAGCTAGCCACCCAAGGTTTGGATGTTGGATTCCCCCTTGAGACAACAAGTCTTTCCTGATCGGTAGTCTCAATGGATGAGAGATGGACATGGCCAGAAGCTGAGGGAACAATGGACAGCGAGGCCAATGTGGAGCTATCATAAGAACTAGCACCTTTTCCAGTTTTATTTCCCTCAAAGTCTTCCCTATTAGGGGAAATGGGGGAAAGGCATATAACAGGCCCTGAGGCCATGGGGTAGATAATGCATCCATTGCAATCACCTCCTGGCACTTGTACCTGGAGATGAATTGAGGAAGCTGAGCATTCTGGCTCAAAGCAAATAAGTCCACCTGTAAAGGACCAAATCTAATGTTTAGATCACTGAAAACTTTCTTGTGTAACATCCACTCAGGTTCCAGTATGGTGGTCCTACTTAAGGAATCTGCATCCTTATTAGATTCCCACTGATGTGGCCTGCTGTGATGGAAGCCAAATTCTATTCCGCCCAAGAGAAAATTTGTACCGTCAATTGCATTAATGATTGAGAGCGAGTACCACCTTGACGTGTAATGTGCACTTTAGCCGTCATATTATCAATCATTATTGTAACATGTTTCCCATATATGAAGGTGGCAAAAGACTAACACTAAGAATATGGCTTTCAATTCTAACCAATAGATATGGTGCTTTAGATCTTGAGTTCCCCCCTTTCCTTGGGCTCTGTGAGATAGGAAGGTGCCACCCCAACCATAAAGGCTAGCATCCGTATAAACTGTGGCTTCTATTGGTCTGACAATAGGCATCCCTTTACCAATGTACTCAGGATCCGCCCAAAGCACTACAGATTCATGCACCTTCGGAGATAGCCAAATGCAATAATCCTTGCGTTCTGCTATCTCCCTGGTATAGAGTCTAAGGAGCTGTTGTAGTGGGCGTGTATGGAACCTCACCCATGTGTGCAATTCAATTACTGAAACCATTTTACCCAGTAAAGAAGTCAATAATGACAATGGCGAAGAGTCCATGCTCAAAACTTTTTGAGCCAGCTGCAAAAGACTCATAATGTGTTCCTCCAATGGTATAATTCTGAATTGGATAGGATCTATGTAAGTGCCTAAATGAACTAATCGCTGGGAAAGAACTAACAAGCTCTTGTCAAAGTGTATGATAAAACCATGACCAGTCAGAAAATTTATGGTCTTACATGCTGCTGGAAGAGTTTCTTCGTGGGATACACCAGCAACCAACAGGTCATCTAGGTAAGGGTAAATTCTAATACCCCCCAACCTTAATTTCTCTGTGAGACACACTAAAACTTTTGAGAATACTCTAGGACTTTCGTTTAATCCGAAAGGAAGGAAAGCATACTGGAAGTGCTTGTCCCCAATCTGGAATCGCAAGTATTTCCTAGAGCAGCGGTTCTCAACCTTTGGGTCGCAACCCCGCATGGGGTCGATTAACAATTTTGCCGGGGTCACGGCATTTCCCTCTGGCCCCCCCCACATGCCCCCGCTGCTGTTGCCATCCCCCACGGACACTTGATGCCTTCCTCCCATACAGGCCGCGCTGCGCCCCCACCCCGATTACATGGCAAGAGAGGGCCAGCCGGAAGAGGACCCTGCACGAACGTGGACGAGGGACAAAGGGCAAGGGGAGATGAGGAGCGGGGACAAGAGCGGCCGGAAGAAAGCAGGAGCACTGTTCTGCTGCCGCTGCTGCTGCAGGGCAGACGGTTGTGGAGCTGGGAGGAGGCAGGGTGGGTGGGCGGCCAAGAGTGAGTGTGCGGCCACCGGCAGGCCCAGCCAGGGGTCAGAGTGACTGAGGCGAAGGAGCCCAAGCAGGGCCGGTGAGTAGCCCCTGAGGGGGCCGAGGAAGGGAAGCAGCCCCACTACACCCCTTAAACCCTTCCCCCCCTCCAAACCTCTGCCACCCCCCTAGTTCTCCTCCCCCACACTGGTGACCTCGCCCCTTCCCCCAAACACCAGGCCCTTGCCTTCTCCTCTGTGGCAGCGGCAGAGCCCGCTGCCTCTTTCCCCACCTCAGGGGCTCAGCTTGGGCACAGGGTCCCACTGCCTCCTCCCCCACCCAGCAGCCCTGCTGTCTTGCCCACCAGCCCACCAGCCCCCACCCCACCCTGGTTCCCTCGGAGGAGCCTTTCCGCTGGGACAGGCCGCAGCCCATCCTGTCCTGCACTCCGTTTCCCACAGCAACTCACAGCTGCTTCTGGGCCTCCCAAGCAGGAGACGAGGGTGAAGCCTCCACCTGCCCCCAGGTGCCCTGAGGGGCCTCCTGCACGTCCCTCCAACCTGGAGGCAGTGTCTGTGTGTCAACGCCCCTGCCTGCCATCCATTCACCCAGCCCTTCCTTAAAGTCCTCCTGGCTGGCTGATGCCACCACTTCCTCTGGCAGTAAATTTCACAGACTGGCGGCTTGCTGGGTGATAAAGCACTTCCCCTTGACTGACCCACCTCGCCTCCCCCAGAGACACTTTCCCATCTCCCTCCCCAGTGGCCGAATTCGGATGAATTTATTAATAATGAATGTTATGAGTGTTCATGCACATCCCTATCGCGTTGTTTTAGATTCCATATTGTGGCTGCGTGGTTGACCCAAGTTTTGATGTGAACTGCAGCTAATCCTATGATGGGCTATAGCAGCAGAAACCCACCATTGAGACTGTGGGCTTACAGAGGTAGGGGAATGGTACAGTTGAAATTTAGCTACATAACTCAGTCCACACTTGACTGTTTGTGATCAAGTTCACCAGATCTGGAGCAGCCAAGCCTACTCATTCCAACCACAGAAAGGCATGGGTGAGATCAGCACTGTCTACAGACGGCATTGTCCATTCTAGCCCATGCTGTTTCTCAAAGCCCACACAAACTTTGGGATGGGCCTTCAAGCCTTTGAAAGCTAGGAGCAAAAGTTCCTAGCCCCAGGGATTCCAGGGGATGCATTTTGGTTGTGTGCTTTGGCACATCCCTGAAAGCTACCCTGCAATAGTCCTGAACATGGAGTCATGTCTCCGCACTACATGCCTTCTTGTTTGGGATCAGGGCATGCTGGTCCAGTGGTAGTCACATTGACTGCAACCAGGTGTGATGGTTTTGGGGTCAGACTGCAGTGGGCAGTAATAGTTCTTTGCTCCCTTGCAAGACTTTTTGCAAAATGCATGGCTTTGTGCCTATACAAAGCCCTTGCAAACTGCATTTTGCAGGCTTGGGTTGCAAAGTGCAGAAAAGGCGGGAAACATTGCCCGGGCCCTGTTGTATTGATTGGCTCCTGGCAATTTGGAGGGGAAAGCTGCCCAGGGACCTGGGGACTGGATTGACAGCAGGAGGAGTAATGCTTTCACTGTGGATTCCTCAGCGGCCCCGCCCCCTGACTTGTGGCCCCGCCCAGCAGCTCCACCCCCATGGCTTGGGGTCCCTGCAGCATGGGGAGCTGCATTGCGAGGTCACGGCATTGGGAAGGTTGAGAACCACTGTCCTAGAGCGTTCATGTACAGGAATATGCAGAAAAGCGTGCATAAGGTCAATTGAAACCATATGCATGTGCTCTTCTAGTTGTAGTCTAATAGCTGATAAACCTTCCATTTTGTAATACTTAGTACGCATAAACTGATTTAAGTATTTCAAATCGAGTACCACCCAAACCGTGTTCACCCAATGGAACTTCTTCTATAGCACCCATGTCAATCAGCTCTGACACAGTAGCATAAAGGGCATCTCTTTTAGCTTTATTTTCAGGAACTGGGATCTTAACCAATCTTGGACATGGCACAAACTTAAACTCCAATCTGTAACCATACTTAACCACATTTTAAGACCCAACGATCAGAAACATCATTAAACCAAACATCAACAAACTGTTGTAAACAAGCCCCAGCCTTGGGAATTCCAGTACCAGAATGGATGTTATTAATTATTGGAGGCTCCAAAGGAGAATTGTCTCCCTCTGCCTCTTCCAAGGGGCTGTCTGTTAGCTGATGTTTCCTGCCCGCAGGAGCTGCGTCCTCCTGGAGGCTTGGAACGAATAGGCTGTTTCTTATTATAATTATATGAATAAGTACTGGAATAAGAACGTCTGTTACCTTTGTTCTTCCCACCAGAGGGGTCAGAGCTAGTGCTTGCAGATGTAGGCATTACCTTGTTTTTATTTTGTTCCACAAGAACATTCCAAAGATTTTCCTCCCCCAAAAGCAATTTGCCTCGAAAGGGGGCGCTAATGAGTTGAAGCCTGGAAGTGAAATCTACCTGCCAATTTTGTAGCCATACTGTTTGTCTCGTGGCCACTGCAGCCCCTAGGCTATGGCCTGCTAGCTAAAGGACATCTAAACTGGCATCCGCAGACAGGCAAATAGCTTTCTTGATATCCAGTAAATTCAGTTTAAGCGCTTGAGGTAGAGAAGGGTGGGCTAACAACTCTTCCACCCCTTTAAGAATCGCTCTAGCACTGTGGTTCTCAACCTGGGGGTCGGGACCCCTTTGGGGGTCGAAGTACCCTTTCAGAGGGGTCGCGACAAGCCTCCCGCAGCCCTTCCCTTCCACCTCCCAGCTGCTCTGCCCCTGTGGTTGGGGGTCTCCACAACATGAGGAACTCCATTAAGGGGTCACGGCATTAGGAAGGTTGAGAACCACTGCTCTAGCAACAAAGGAATTAGAGGCAGAGCATCTGGCACTCAGGGAGCCCGATTCAAAAAACTTACAGAGTAAACTTTCCAAATTTTTATCATTCAAATCTTTCAAAATATTCTCATTTTGGGCTGGGACCACCTGATTGGATACCAGTTGTACGATGGGGCTGTCCACATTAGGCACCGCCTATATGGATTCAGCGTGGTTCGAGGGCAAAAACAGCTTTTTAGGAGGCCCTGGTAATCTCTTAGAAGCTGCTGGTTCATTCCATTCACAAACCAAAATTTGCTGTAATAAACCAGGTATGGGAATGATCAACTCATGTTGAGGAGGAGGCATCAGTAAATCTTTCGCTTGTTCGACCTGCTCCTCGGTCACATTAGGACCTTTAGTTATTTTTAAGGAAGCAGTAACATACTGGACCACTGACCCCCTAAGGTCATATTGTAAGAGCCTGGGGGTAGTATGGGAAGAGGCATCATCCTGAGTATTGGTGTCCTCTTCTGCTCCAGAAGCCTGAAGCATGTCGAAATTTTTAGTGACAGAAGATTTGGATTTGTCAACATTTGGAGTAGTGACAGCAGATTTGTCAACACCAGAATTATTCACCTTATGTACAGAGTTAACATTCACAGAGGTAACATCAACAGAAATATTAACAGAACTATTTACAGGATTATAAACAACTTCCCCAGGGGGCTGTACACTATTAACATTGCACTGCAAGGCAGCAGTAGCATTAGGATCCTGTACCAGAGCAGAGCCATTATTAGGGTGTTGTGTAGAGAAATGAACACTAGGTGGTGATGTGGTCATATTCCCCTGTAAGTTTTTGGTGTTCCTGCGTTGATCCAGCAGGGCTTCAGAGGAAGAAAAAAGCCTGGCTGACTGCACAGTCACAGAGGAGGCAGCAGGTGGAGGATGGCTGTATGTGCTTCAGACTCCCGGGGGGGGGGTGCCTGCACAGGAGAGAGAGAGCACCTTCTGCGCACTTGGCCCACTTGCTCCATTTATGGTGGCTACTGTTGGAGAAGGAGAAGGAGGGAAGTTGATGATGGGGACCTCCTTATCCTTTTTTTCTTTGAACAGCCCTTTGCAATAGATCGGGCCAAACGGAGCAATAAAGTCATTCTCATCTTTGCCAAAATCAGAGGACAGGCCTCTGTGGCTTCTTTTTCTGCACTTGCGAGGACTTTTTCTTGCTAGCGGTATGGCTTAGAGCATTAGCCCTGTCATCATGCCCTTCTGCCTGCTGCTCACGCACGCTCCACGCCTCCATTCTAGGGGGTGGATTTTCTCTTGCCCTCCCGGTGAATTCCAGGGATCCCTCCGCCCCTGAAACTGAGCAAATGTGACTGTGTCCATTCCTCTCGATGGTAGGGACTCTTGCCAGGACGATTTCTGGTAAGAAATGGCGGGAACGAAGGATGGGAAGCTGAGTGGAACTTTCCTGCCCACTTCCCTGATCTTCTGAAGGGCGGGAGGATGGAACAGGGGCCCTATCCTTGGGTTTGGGTTCCTTTCCCTGATCCTTCCTGGGACTGGAGCCACTAGGGCTGCAAAATAAAGATAGAAAGGGCTCTTGTAACGGCAATTAGGAAAACACACACACCTTTTCCCTTTCCCGCTCTGATCCAACCACTGCCACAGCGCCGGCCGGATGCAGCCCTTACCTGTCAACACGATGATGAGAAAGGAGAGGAAAAAGAGGTGGACTCTTCCCTCACTAGTGGGGGGAGGCCACACGGCTATGAGGAGGTGAAGCCACCGAGGGAAACCAACAGAATTCGGATGAATCACTCCCTGACCTCCACAATGGATTTGTGAGGTCTGGCAGGCTCCTAAAGTTATTAGGGTTCGAGCCTTCATAACTGTGGGTTTCCTCTGTTTCAGAGGAGGGGTAAGACAATGAGACCAGCTCACCCCTCTCTGGCCTTAATTCCTCTTTGAAGTAACCTGAATAAGCAGATGACATTTTAAGTTGTTTTAGTCACAATAAAGATCTCCTGCCGGCACGCGATGTCTGCCGAAACTCAGGACCATAGGAAGACTGGGCTCAGTGATGTCATTACCCCAAAAAGTGAGCCCCCTACTGGTCTTCTGCCAGCAAGCACCTTGGATATAACCCAGCAGTAGTACGCTTTCATCAGTCTGAGAACACTGAAGATCTTGCAGGAAGTAAATTCATTTGCCTCTAAACTAAACTACGACACATTTTGTCTTAATTAACTAACTGGGTTAGGATATTTCCAACCATATATTGTTTTTTAAATTGTTTTAATTGTAAACTGTCTCTTTTATGTGCATTTATGTATTGCTTTTCAAGTCTTTGGACAGAAAATATATAAATGTTCCTGAATAAAAGTTGAATGGAAATGTTCCATTACCATTTTAAATTCCTTCTGAAGCTTGGAAGTTAAAATCAACACTTTTTGAACATTACTATCAAAGGCTTCTGTCCAAAAGATTTTTCAAGTTAGGAAATTGTGAGATAAAAAGTTGCCAAATCTAAATAATGGGATTTTCTTACCTGCTAATGTAGCTGCTGCAGCTAAGCCTGCTGCTGTGTATGGGTCAGCACCTGGTGGAGCAGCACTGATAATGTAGGGGTTTGGCACAAAAGCAGCTGGAGCCAAGCCTGCTGAAAATACACCTGTTACAGTAACAAAAAATTCAATTTCACACAAAAAAAGACACCACACTCAATTTTGCCAGTCAGAATGTAATCCCTTTCTGCAATCTGACATGAACTTCTAAAGATATAAATCAAGTAATAGTGCCATTAAAAATTTTTGCCCCCCTCCTGATTTCTTCTCTGTTTGCATATTTGTTATTCTTAATTGTTTCAGATCTGAGTTCTCGAAAGAGTAAATAATTATTTAAAATAATTTTAAATGGAGGCAGGAAACAAGGCGAGTCCTGGTAGGTTCACAATCACATTATGTAGCCCCATGCCCTCCAGGTTGGAAAAGATCAAGGGGACATTCACTTAGATTTCAATCTCTCCCTGTACTACATCTCTGGACATGTTACCCCAATTAAAAAACAATGTAAATCTAATTAAAAACAAGACTAAAACAGACTTAAAATAAAGAATTAAAGCAAATTTAAAATTAACATTGGAATGGTTGTAGCTCAGTGATAAAGCAAACTGCCTGTAAGGCAGAGGGTTGCTCATTAGATCCCCAATCTCTCTCCAGAAGTAGACAATGGCACACCAATCTGTATCACTGTAATAAAAAAATAAAAAAAAAACTGCATAGAAGTGCCCATGAAGATGGCCATACAGTGAATCAGAAGGTGTTCACGTGGTGGTACCCAACAACAACAAACAGATTAACAGTTCTGAGAAGGGAAGGATAAGCTGTTCAGCCAAAGGCTTGAGCAAAGTGTTGCATCTTCGCCAAATATCTAAAGTGTACAATGGAGATGCCTGATGCGCTGCAAGGAGAGACGGTGCCATAATCTGAGGGCTATCACTAAAAATGTCCTCTCACACGTCTCACCCCACCACTATCCACTACCTTTAACTTTTGATGGTGGTGGTCCTACCAAGTAAGTCTCAGCAGCAGATCTTTAGACCTGGGGAAATTTATATTGAGCAGGTGCTCCTTCACATAGCTCAGGCCCAGACCATCACCTCTGTCTCAGTTCCAAGTGTAGGCAGAGAATCCATTTCCCCCAAATTTCACAACTATCCATTCCAAAGCAGCAGAATCCCATCAAAAACAGGATGCCTCTTTACTTCAAAGACCTGAGAGGCTGGGATACACAGTACTCCCATTTTGGCTGGACTGAGCTTCAGTTTACTGGACCCCATTCAGTCAAATACTGCCTCCAAGCAACTTTTAAGCATCTTGACAACTTGTTCTGATTCAGATGGCACAAAGAGGAAGAGTCAAGTGTCCTGCATATTGATAGCACCTTACCCCATATCTCTTGGTGACCTCTCCAGGTGAGTTCATAGAAACATTAAAGAAGAGGGGAGATAAGAACAATTCCCAAGGAACACCATAATTTAGCTCCTAGAGAGCTGAATAAGAATCTCTCACAACTACTTTTTAGGATTAGCCTTGGAGATGGGATCAAAACAAAATTAACATGATGTCTCCAACTCCCAAGCTCCACAGCATTTCCAGAAGGATGCCGTGCTCAACAGTATCAATGGCTGCTAAAAGATCCAGGAGAACCTACATGGCAGCACATTTCCTGTCCTCTTCCTAGAGAAGATCATCAATCAGGGCACCAACGTGGTTTTAGAGCCTAACTAAACAATCAACTTTCTCTAAGCATGCATGCAGTTGACTGGCCATGGCCTACTCAAATACTTTTCCCCAAAAGGGTAGTTGGCTTCCAGATGTAATTCTTCTGAGCCCAGGGAAGACCTCTGAAAACAAGGGTGTATCACCACCTCTATAAGAGCCAGCAGGACCAACCCAACCCTTGACCCACACAGACACAGCCTGGTGACTAGCCTTTGCCAACCAGGAAAGCAAAGGGTCCAGTGGGCATTGGTCCAGTGAGCTAAACACATGTGAGCAGCTTGTTCACATCTTCAGGGTGCAACAACTGAAACTGATCCAAGGTGTGGCACCCGCCTTCTTAGCCGGGGCTGCCTCCTTATATTTTCTATTTTAAAATAAAGAAAAGCTTCTGGACTCTCTAGCCCTGTGCTTTGTCTCTCTAGGTCGGTAGTGTTACTATTGTTTCAATCCTGTGGCTTTCTAGCTTTCCCGCCAAAAGGCTTGCCACTTTCTCTTCTCTTACTCCCTAAAAAGGAGTGAAGTGGTTCCCTGCATCGCCAATCGTGGCGCCTTAAAGCTGCCGGCATTCCATTACCCGAGCATTTCCTTTGCTGCTGCTTTAAGTAAAGAATGTCTGACTCTGACCTCTTTAACAACAAGAAGAATATGTTTATTTGTTTACACTTCAGATTGAGATGAAAGGTAAGTTCAGAATAACAATTCACCAAGTCTTCAGTTTGTCCTGCCTAACCACTTCCTTTAAGAGATTCTCCCTGCCTATTAACCTAGCTTAGTAACCCCTGGATCTATGTTGGTAATTTTCCCTCAGGTTGCTATATGTCTTCACGTGAACCTCCCATCCCAAAGACCCAAGAACAGAACAACTTTTACTGTTGGCTTTCGCCTTTTATACCCCCTGGCATGGTGTGTGCCACTTCTGATTGGCTAGTACCTGTAGGGTGAATCTCTCCCCCCCTCCCAACTAGTGAGCTGGGTGAGCCCCGCCTCCTGTTTACCTGCCTCTGTCGCCAAAGCGCTTTAACCTTGGTTAACAGTGTGAATGATCAACAATTTAAAATTGCAACATTTTTAACATAACTTGCTTTTGTAATCTAGCAAAGAAATATGAGGCACCACACAAGGTAACAAGATAGTTCTCAGTCCATTTCATCTAGAATACTCTCAACTATGGTATGCATTCCACAGCAAACTCAAGCAACTTTGCCATCAAAGTGCCCTGCTAATCTGTCTCAGTAGATTTCAGATAGCAACAGCCCTTGCCTCCTTGGGCTTGATCTTAAGAGGCCATTTGGGAAAAGCTCTGCCAGACAGCTACTTGAGGACACAAAGTTGGAGGGGCAGAATCTTTTGTAAGGACTGTTTCAAATGGGTTGAAAGCATTTGAAATGGCAGTTTGCATACCACTAGTAACTTATAATCAGTATTTAACAAGGCAAAACGAACACTCTTCACAAATGAACATGATGAATTACATACTTCCTGTTCAGCTTTCTGCTCCATTTGTGATCAAAGCAACCTAAATTAAAATTAAATTTTAAATTTCATTAAACTGTACAAGTTACTTTCATAACATACAAACCAAATTTTGAAAAAGATTCTCACCAATATGTGGCTGCTGTGCTGCTGCCAATGCATACTGCTGCTGTTGGGCTGCTGTTAACTGCTGGACAGTGAGAGGATTACTCCTCTGAAATAGCTAGGAACAACAAATGTTATTTTAGAAAGACATTCACATTAGAATTTAACGAACTGTATATTCTTCCATTTACACTCAAAATCAAGTTCTCAATATTATACAGACAAAAATGTAGAGTTCGAATAAAGTAGATTATCCATGAGAAAGACACATGATAGGGGGGAAATTAAGCATAAAACAAATCTGAACCAAATGTTTTGATCAAACAGTTTCGTTCGCTTACTGCCCGTGATATGAAACCGGCCTGACCAAGTATTTATGACTTTAGGACATAGAGACTACACAAAAGAGAAAATGTTATGGAGATGTCATTTGCAGTGGTGGCCTTAGATTATGGAAATAATAGTTCTGTTCTGAACTACCCCTATAAAAAATACTGACCTGCTGCTGTGAATTGTAATCAAAGAGTCCCACAGTAGCTCCTGAAGAGTCCATTTGTACCTGATTTCCAGGATAATCAAACTGCAGGGAATCAAGACCCACTTGTTCCATAGCATCCAAATTCTGGGATTCGGAATTTGAAAATTCTTCTACCAGGGGCTTGTGGGCAGCAGGAAGGGAAGCCAATCCTTCAGCAGTGCTTGGGTTAGGCCCCAGGCGCTCAGTTACTTGAGTTGGGGAGGCTTGCCGGCTTCCAGGAGTACGACTGCTTGGAAAAAAAGAAGAGCAAATATCAGCTTTGACTTAATTAACAGAATTTCAGGAAATGTAACTAAACTTAGTTTCAACAGACTTGTAAAAAAAAAATCAAAACTGTTTTAAATATTCTTTAATACTATGAAAACCTCTGTTTCTGGCTAGAAATGAAACATCTGCATTCCTTTTGAAAATTAACTCAAGCAGTTCAGTGCAGAGACATCTTCATGGTCGTTAGGAACCAAAAATGTTACATGCCAAATTCAACGGAAAAGTATGGGGATGGGCAAAGAAGAAAAGCCCCCTGTGCTTCATTTTGCTCATGCTATTGAGGGCTGCATTTCACCCATAATAGGAAGGTCATGTCAAGAAATGACAATGTACTGCAACATTTTATTGAGGATTTCAATGATTCCAGGCTGTATCTAGAGTGAATGGCCAAATTATAACAGAACCACATGGCCAAACAGAAAAGCAATTTACTATTCAAAGCAAGAGGAGCAGATGGTACAGCATCTGCAACAAAAGATAATGGTAGCCTAGCCACTCTATCTGTTCCACTAGGATCTCATCAGTCTCCTTCAACCTGCCAGGGCCACAGTTGTCAGATAGAACACAACAACGCGGCCCTAGATCAGGTAAGCTGACCTTAACACTTAAGAACATAACAGAAGCCCTGCTGGATCAGGCCACAGCCTACCTAGTCCAGCGTCCCGTCGCACACAGTGGCCCACCAAATGCTCATGGGATCTTAAGCAGAGACAAGGACAAACCTTTCCCTGCTCTTGAATCCAGCAAATAGCCTTAGAAGCATCCTGCTACCCCCGCCAACCTGAAAGGTGCACCTAGGCATTCATTCTAGTAGCCACTGATACATCTGTCATCCATGAATTTGTCTAACCCTACCTTAAAGCCATCTAGGCTGGTAACTGTTACCACCTCTTTTGGCAGCAAATTCCATAAACAGATGACCCTCTGGGTGAAGAAATACTTCTCCTTGTCGGATCCAATTCTCCTGCCCATCAGCTTCATAGAGTGCCCCCTGGTTCTAGTCTTGTGTGATAGAGAAAAGAATTTTTTTCTATCCGCCTTTTCTATACTATGCATAGTTTTATATACTTCAATCAGGTCCCCTCTTAAACGCCATCTCTCCAGACTGAAGAGGCCTAGATGCTGCAACCTGGTTTCGTAAGGGAGGTGTTCCAGACCCTTAATCATTCTGGTTGCCCTTTTCTGCACCTTTTCCAGTTCCACAATATCCTTTTTGAGGTGTGGTGACTTCCTTCAGCTCTTCTACTCTTGGCTTCCCCTGCTGATCTTTTTGCAGCTAAGAAGGGGCAGGGCTGCATAAAGATAGGCAGAAGGGAAAAAAGAGTCTTTAAACACTTACTAGTGCAAAGAAAGGGCAGCGATCAAGGTACAAAGCCACCTAAGCTTTGCAGCCCATGATGGGCACAAAAAATGCTGAGATAAGTAAAGAGGGAGCTGGAACCTCTCAACAAAAGGGCCAGGGCCAGCTGGAGAGTAATTTGCGCTCAATGCTCTCCATCAACAGCCCAAGAGAAGAGAAGAATCAAGGCAAAGCAGTACAAAAGAAATTCACGGAAAGGAAAATCAGCTGAGCCAGAAGGGGACTTGGAAGCAAAAGGAATAGGTTTGTTTGTTTTTTAAAATTAGGCAGGAAAAAAGCGAGTAAAGGTAACAAGAAAGGGAGATCCAAAATGAGAGAAGTGACATGAAGAAAACAGGAAAAATTGAGTTGACTGGGAAAGAGCAAGAGAAAAGAACAACACAAAAAACAGAGAAGATAACTGAAAAGGTGGCTTCGCACACTTGGTAATTTATGCACAGATGCCCTTGTTGGCTAACATATGAGTGGGAGGAGTTACCCACTGTTTGTCTCTCGCCTTGTCTTTCTGAAAAGGGGGAAGACTTAGGAAGTTCTGAACTGCATCACTCCACATGATGAGGGTATCACAAAGCCCAGCATGGCCCCAGAGCTTCCCAGCTGAAGAAAAGTATGGGAGGGAAGCCAAGAGCAGGAGGCCTAAGGTAAGTGCTGAGCTTATGTCAACTTTACCTGGATGCAGGGATATGTTTGTTAGGCATATACCCATACTAAGCAAACCTAGTCACCATGTAGAGGGACACAGCTGACTTGAATACTTTTCAGATTCAAAAAGCAGTCGGCACACTCCTAGAACAACATGTGGCTCCTCCTCTCCTTGAAGTGTTTTTATTTAAAATGGGTTATTATATTTTGGAGTCTAATTCATTTCCTATTATTCTTGGATGGATATTTCATCATCAAGCACCTCTTACTGAGATCTATTTTATACTGATGCTAATGAATCCAGCAGTTTCTGTTATAAAAACAGATGGGAAAATCACCACAGAATAATTATTTTTCTTAATCCTACTCAAAGTAAAATATAACTGTACTTCACTGGCAATTTTCTTTATCCGATGTACACGTGCAAAAGCATCTTGGGTTACTGGGATACATTTGCTGATATACATAACATGATTTAACAGAAACAAGAACATAGAAGAGGAAAGCAAGACAGCAAGAGATTTTGCTACAAAAGGCGAACCTGATTTGAAGAGAATAAATAAGCAGGGCACTATGAAGGAGTAAACAAGCCAGACACAGAGCCACTAAGACTGATAATGGAGGGATCCAGGCATGAGGCCACATAAATGTATTCTTGAACAGAGGAAAACCAAAGGCGTGCTGAAAGACGCCTAATACAGTTGTCAAGGAAACCATTCCAAGATGGAGGTGATCAGAAAAATGTAGGCAAGTCTCACATGCAATATGAGTACTGATTTCTAAGCTTCTGAGATGGCTTGAAATTAAAAGATGTCTCACAGTCTGCACAAACAACACTTTAGAATAAAGATGAATTATTAGAATTCAAAATGAATTTCCCACAAAATACAGTGCACATTCAGAATTCAAGCATTAGACCAAGGAAGAAAGGTACGACTCCAAAAATGTAAAGCCTTACTTAAAATCTTTGCAATCAGCATCCATTCCATTTGGCAAGCCTCTGCCATTTATTTTAGCAACATCGTCATCATCCCCTTGTTTAAGATCTCTGTTTTTATCCTCCTCAAATTGAGAAGCTTTGCCTTTCTGGTCTCCTTTTTCAGGTCCATCTGTTTCAGCTTCTCTAGTTCCCTGATAAGGAGGAAAATATTTAATTCAGAATTTAACAAAACAGAAAATCAGCATCTAATTTTTATACTCTGTTATCATTGCTATTGAACCACCATAAAATGCTCTTGGCAAGTTTCCAGACAATACTGATGCTGTATGAAAGGTATGTGAGATTTTCTTGTGAACTCCAGTCTCTTTGAAAATCTGCAGTATACAAATTCAGTATATAAATCTATTAACTAAACAAATAAATAAATACTAATCTCCCATAAAACTTAAATCACTGGCTCAGATCCAGAGAACGTTTTCTGTAACTAGTAGGGTTATTTCTATCTGCAGAAGAGTTGGTAATGTGGCATAACCTCCCACTCACACAAAAAAAGAAAGAGCAAAGGGTTTTTTAAATCTCTTTCAACACTGCTGAAAAGTTTCTCAAATGCTTTGAAGCAGACTTTTCTTATTGTAAATCGCCTTTTGTAATCTACATACACAGTTCCCAGACAGATTCCACCAGACTACTGAGGGTTTGCCTCTGGTGCAGTAACTGCCACGACCGCCAGGTGGAGCCTGATAGAATTTAAGGGAGTTCCTCCCATCAGGCCTCCAGTTCATCCTCAGTCGCTGGACTGTCCACACGCCAGAGCCAAGATGTCTTCTCGTGAGGAGAGCTTGGATCAGGAGTCAATTCCTTCAGAACAAGGGGGTAGGACCCCTTCTTGCCCTGAAGTGACTGGGGGCTGAGGGGAGCAAGCCGGTATCCCCAAATGGGAGAATACGGCTTTGCTAGAGCTTAGAAGCCTTTTCATCTCCTCCTCTGTTTCTTCCTTCGAAGGTTTCCACTCCCCCTCGTCCCCGGAGTGTTGTTCTTCCCCCCGGACAAGGGTGCAACAGAAGGTGGCATTTCTTTGCAGGCAGGCACTAGGGCACGGGAGTCAGGTTAGCACCTTCCCCCCCTCCCATTCCCCCCCATCCACCCGGGGGGGGAGGTTTGAGTTGGCCCTTTGTAGAACCCCCCCCTCGCATCCCACTCGGCCCTCTACTGAGGGTGTGTGCCTACCGCCGCAGCCGTGGCAGGAAGCGCAAGGTTCAGCCTTCTTCCCCTTCTTTCTCTCTTCGTTTAGACGCCGAGTCTGGAGAACTCAGCGTGGGCGCCCCGCTGCACCATAAGGAATATCGGGCACGGGCCCGCGCTCCTTCCCCAAGGTCCGGAAGCCCCCTGAAGACGGGGAGCGAGGGACACGGCCACGCCCACGCCCTCGGAGCTCGGCCCATCCCGCCGCAGGTCACCCCCAAGCCCGGTCCCCCAAGGGCGGCATAATCACCACAGACTAAGGGCCGCGCAGTACCGGCAGGCCAGGCGCCCCTCCCCCTCGCACCAGCGCCTCTCGCCGCGGCGCGCTCAATACTCTAGCCGGGAGAGAGATGACGCAGCTCACTCGGGGCACGAGGAACGCTCTCGCGAACGGGACCGCGAGATCAGAGCGCGCTGGCGCCATGGCGCGGAACGCGCGGCGGCGGGCGTAAGACACCCACGCTCCCGCTCGCCACGCACAATGCCGCGCCCCCGATACAGAGAGGCAGCCCATCCCGCCAGATCCTACTATGGCCGGAGGGAGCGCCACCTCGAATACAGCCCCCCATGCAGGCATTCATATGGATTCCCCCCCCCCGCAGAGCCCCGCTCATACAGGGCCCGCGGGGAGAGGCGCACGGGAGCATACAGGCAATACAGGGAAGATTCCTACACCAGTGAAGAACCTCATCCATACTACAGTAGCAAGCGCCCTTTTCCCTCCTCGGAACCTGACTTGGAGGCTGAGCTTATACACCATATTGCATCCTCCATTGCCAAATATAAGAGATGCAAATGGAGGTACTCAGGCACTGAACAGGATTATAGCAGGCACCAAAGTACTACACTGCCACCTACTGGCGGTTCTGCAGAGGGCACCAGGGTTAATGTTTCTGCTAGGCAGAGCCCTTCAAGCCAATCACACTGGGCCACAGCTTTGGCTAACAGGTCTCTTGGTGAAGATACCCCTGCTCCACAACCAATTGAGCCGGTACAGCCTGACCCCGCCCCAATGGAACCAACTGTACCAATCCAGGTGCCGGATCCTAATCCTCACCAGCCCTCTGGGGATGAGGAAGACACCCATGCTGAGACTCTACCCCAGGCCTCTTCTCGTCTCTGCGCATATGAGCAAGTGGGCCCAGTGGTCCAATCTGTAGCCACCACCTTGAATATTAAGATGGGGCCGGATGTCACTGAGGACAAGCTTAAGCAGGCCAAAGAGTTGCTGATGGCCCCGCCGGCCGAACAGAAGATCTTGCCCATCCCCACGGCCTTTCAGGACCTGCGGATTTCACGTTGGACAGAACCACTGTCCAACAAGTGCCTCCCGGGGATGGCAAAGAAGCTATTCTTACCTGCCGACCACTCCTCTTCGTTATGGGCCCAGCCTACAGTGGATTTGGCCGTTCTACAATCTTCCTCCACACACCTGATTCCCAGGGATTCGGAGGCAGAGCTTAGAGACCAGGCTGACAAGCCCCTTGAAGGCCTACTTAAGAAAGGCTTTGAATGTGACTCGCTGTCCTCTCAGGCCGTGGCAACAGCTTCGCTGACCAATAGAGCAGCGGTCAAGTGGACTGACAAATTGGTCTCGCAGCCCATTCTACCCAAAGAATTTAAAGCCAAGCTGATTGAGATTAATAGAACCTTAGCCCTCTCTGCAGATGCAGCTATGGACGCCTTCCAGCTATTGGCTAGTTCTATGGTCACTACCGTGGGCTGTCGTCGGTGCCTTTGGCTGAAGGCCTGGCTTGTCGATTTTGGATCAAAACTCCAAATCATTGGAGCCCCATTTAAAAGGCGGAGTCTCTTTGGAGATGAAAATTTGAAAGACATTGTCGTGGAAAAGAACAAACGATTCTTCCCACAATGCCACGGCAACAACAGGCTCAACAGTCTAAGGGTAAGACACCCTTCAGGCATCCTTACTCTAGTTTCAATAAGAGGCAGCCCTTTCAATCTAGGCCCTCAGGCTCTCGCTACACCTGGGGGCGCCTGTCTAGCGCCAACAAGCAGCCGCTCGGGAGAGGCAGGGGCCGCTGGAACCCCCCCCCTCCACCTCTGCCAACCAGTAATGTCACCACAGCCGGCTGCAGTGCACAGGAACCTCACCTGTCTGGGTATCGGGTGCCTGATACGCAATTGCATGCTGTTTCTAATGTTTCTGTTAAAGTTGATGCAAATGTTAATATTCCCCCCACCGCGGTAGGAGGGCGCCTACAGTTTTTCAAAGAGGTCTGGCAGACAGACGTAGGTGACAAGTGGTCCTTGAAGGTGGTGAGCTCGGGATATAGGCTGGAGTTCCAGGAGCTCCCCAGGTACAGAGATGTCTCGGTGTCGCTCCCTAGGAACCCTCTGAGAAAGGCGGCATTTCTCACCTCTATAGAGGAATTATTAGCCATAAGGGCAATCAAACCGGTACCAGTGGCTGAAAGAGGTTCCGGGGTTTATTCTGTTATTTTCCTTGTAACCAAAAAAGGAGGGAAGTTTAGGGCGGTGTTGGATTTGAAGTACTTGAATAAATACATGCGTAAAATCTATTTTAAAATTGACTCTCTCAACACCATCCTAGCCCATCTGGAGGAAAACCTCTTTATGACCTCCCTGGACCTGACACATGCCTTTTTGCACATTCCTATTTTCCCTAGGGACAGGAGATATTTGCGTTTCCAAGTGGGTGACCGTCATTTCCAATATAGATCATTGCCTTTTGGGCTCAGCACCAGCCCGCGCATTTTCTCTAAAATTCTTCAAAATTTGGTTGAAATTCTGAGGATCAGAAATATTTCCATTTTTCCCTACCTTGATGATCTGTTATTGACAGCAAAATCCAGTCAGGAAGCCCACCGGGTCACCCAGGAGACCATTCATCTCCTCTCCTCGCATGGTTTTCTAGTGAATTATGAAAAAAGTTCCTTGGTTCCTAAACAGACCCTGGTTCACCTAAGCTCTCTTATTGACACTGTCCGCTTCACGACTGCACCGGCCCCAGAACGGGTCCAAGCTATTTCACCTCTAGCCTGCTTGGTACGCCGGCAGGACACTACCAGGCTCTCAGTTTTGGCTTCTCTCTTAGGGAAGTATATTTCCATTATAGACCTCCACTCATGGGCTAAGTTTCATTCCCGAGAGCTCCAGTGGGCCCTTAAAACCTTACCTTCCTTTAATAGCTAGGTGTCAGGAACTAAATATTTCCCTGTCTAAAAAGGTGCGGCTTTCTTTAGAATGGTGGTCTAACCCTTCTGTTATTTCAGAAGGGGTCCCTATCATCAGACCTCAACCGGTGGTGATATTTTCAGACGCCAGTTTGTCAGGGTGGGGTGCCACATGCGGCACCCACACGGCCCAGGGCCTTTGGACCTCCTTGGACAAGGAACAGCACGTAAATTGGCTGGAACTAAAGGGCATTTTCCTGGCCATGCAGACCTTCCTACCACACATCGCCCATAAGCATGTCCTCATACGGACTGATAACGTTACAGCTAAGTCGTACATCAATAGGCAAGGGGGTTCTAGGTCACCAGACCTCATGTCCCTGGCGAATCAGCTATTCAACTGGGCTCAATCTAACGTTTTGTCCTTATCAGCTATTTTCGTTAAGGGGGTGTTGAACCAGGAAGCGGATGCTCTGAGCAGACAGACCACCTCGCAGGCAGAGTGGAAACTCCATCCCAAGGTCTTTCGGATCCTGGTAAGACAGTGGGGAATGCCAGAAGTGGACCTATTTGCATCGGCCCACAACAAGCAGCTCAAGAGGTACATGTCACGCCATCAGGATCCGGAGGCTTTTGTGGTGGACGCCCTCTCTGCTCAGCGGCCACACAGACTGCTGTATGCTTTCCCTCTACTTCCACTCCTCCCCAGACTGGTAAGGCGGGTCAGAGTGTTGAGAGCACGGGTCATTCTGGTAGTCCCGTACTGGCCCCGGAGGGCATGGTTCACCACTCTCATGAACTTGGCGGTGGAGGGGCCCTTCCACCTGCCACTGAGGAGAGATCTGTTGACACAAGCCGGGTCAGCCCACCCCAACCCAGCATGGTTGGCCTTAGCGGCTTGGAAGCTAGACGGTGCTTCCTCAAAAACTCAGGCTTGAGGGAGGACATTGTTGAAACCATGCTGGCAGCACGCAGGAAGTCTATGTGGCGTATTTACAACACTTCATGGAGAGCCTTTTGCCGCTGGTCCTTTTCTAATAGAGTGGATGCATCAAATCCATCGGTGGAGGATGTCTTGGGGTTCTTGCAAGCCGGGGTACGCAAGGGGCTCAAGTATAATACCATTCGGAAGCAGGTTTTCGCGCTAGAGGCCATCACTAACGTGCAGGACACCCCGGCCCTGCCGTCACATAGACATATTAAGAGTTTCCTGAATGAGGTCAAGGTCAGTTGCCCTCCAGTCATTCACCGTTTTCCTACATGGGATTTTGATTTGGTGTTGGCAGTGATGACAGGGGTTCCGTTCGAACCAATCCGGGACATCTCTCTAAAATTACTTTCATATAAGGTTCTGTTCTTGGTGGCTATGACATCCGCTCGGAGGGTGTCGGATTTGGCCGCACTATCTGTTAATTTTCCACTGTGTGAGTTTTCTCCTGAGTCTGTGACCCTCAGGCTGGACCCCGCCTTCACGCCCAAAGTGGATTCTACCTTCCACCGTTCTCTGGACACTGTGTTGCCTTCTCTCTGTCCAAAACCTACCCACATCCTGGAACAGCAGTGGCACTGTATTGACGTGCGCAGAGCCCTTAAGGTATATATAGACAGGACTCAGAGTTTTCGCAAGACTTCCACTCTGTTTGTCTGTTTTCATCCCAAATATATGGGAAAGAAGGCTTCTCCCAGGGTATTGTCAGCCTGGATTCGCGCAGCGATCTCTATGGCGTATAAGATCAGGAATGTGCCGCCGCTGGACTGCATCCAAGCCCATTCTACATGTAGTGCCGCTACGTCTGCAGCCTTCTCCACGCACACCTCTATCCAGAAGATCTGCCAGGCAGCGGCATGGGCAACTCCATCCACCTTCACCAAACACTATAGGATGGATGTTTACAAGTCAGCAGATGCTGCTTTTGGACGCAGAGTGCTCCAGCATGTGGTGCCACATACGGTAAGAGTCAGTACGGTAAGAGCTACCCTGTCCTGGTATCAGTGGCTGGGGGACTTGGTCCTAGAGTAATCCCGCCCTTAGGGAAGCTTTGGTACATCCCTCAGTAGTCTGCTGGAATCCGTCTGGAAACAGAAAGTTGTTTTACTTACGTGATTCTTCCATTCCAGACGGATGACAGCAGACTTTCCCACCCTGTGTGATTACTAACATGCTGTGTTATCTCTTCAGATGAATCCGACTAATGTGGAATCTTCGCTCCTTTCGAATGAACTGGAGGCCTGATGGGAGGAACTCCCTTAAATTATATCAGGCTCCACCTGGCGGTCGTGGCAGTTACTGCACCAGAGGCAAACCCTCAGTAGTCTGCTGTCATCCGTCTGGAACGGAAGAATCACATAAGTAAAACAACTTTCCGACTTTGTATCTAGCATATCTTCAAGGATGAACCTAAAATATTTCCCAAAGGTGAAGCATAAGAAGTCCCTACCCAACTTAAGCTTTCTAAATTGTTTTTCTCTTAAATACATAAATCAAAAATACACTTCAAATACTCATCAATCAGAACATCTTGTTCTGATGGGCACAATGAAATATCATATGGAGCACTTTAGATAACTGCTTTTGTTATAATTTCAATCACACAGAGTCAGACAACTAAGGGAATCCAGATTTTTCAGTCCACCATGACTCTAAAATCCAGACTGAAGAATAAGGTTAAGATGGAGGCTAAGTATTCTAGATGACATAACAGAACTACTTACAAAAGCTCCTTTTCTAAATCTTGAGTCCAATTTATCTGCTGGAGAAGAACTTAACACATATTCTACCATGCTCACACCGAGGCCACCACTCTCTGAACGAGGAGATAAGACAGCATTCACTTCACTGTTTCCATGAAAAACATGCCCAGGCTTTCTCTGAACCATAATAGGCTGTGACATAGAGTGGTCTGTTAAAAAAATGCAAAAGATATTTTAAAAATTTAAGGTGCATCACAGTACAAAAATAATGTTTTTTGCTACCATTCTTACTGCTATGATGATTATGATGAATATAAAGGAGAGACACACTGACCCAAAAACAGTTTATACTTATAGTTCTGATCTTTGCATATAAACATTATACAGTAATTAACTTTTCCAAGATATCAATATAGCCAATAAATACAGAAGCAGGCTAGGATAAATAAAAACAAGAAATAAAAGGAAAAAGCAAAGAAAGCTAAAGGAATACAGGTCATGTTTTGCTCAGTGATATTCTCACAGAATTCTTGTAGAAAAGAATTCAATATATTCCAATACACTTGTCTCTATATGAACCACATCTAATTTTCATACAGAGATTTCAATTTGTATGCATCAAATTTTGCTCTTATTAATGAATTGCCCATCAACGATCTTTCTTGCTTTAGAAGTTTTATATCCATTAAAAATAACACTGATGTTGAAAACGATGACAACAGGTCCTAATTTATAATTCACAATTCCCCCCCCCATTTTCTGTTAATCCAAAAGATCTTCACAGCCATACATTCCCACCATACATGAGTGAAATTAACTTAATCTTCAGTGTATGCCCTCTGGTAATATATATTCAATGTATATAAAAGTGCACACAGATAAACATACACAAAGCTGAAGGGCAATATATCACATGCACATTACTTTGTTATAGTCTCCCTGGCACTTCTGGTTAAGAAAGTTATAGATTCTAGTTGATTAATACTAGCTGATGGGGTCACCTGCAGCTGAACTAATATCTGTACACAGCTGCACCATATTTTATATTTTCTGAAGTTGTTAATCCTTAAGTGATCATACATGGCTTTGTTGTATTGCCACATCAAAAAACTGTTTAATATAAATGATCACCACTGAAGTCTGTGACTTTTCTACGCTTTACCCAAAATTGGAGGTTGGAACAGACTTCTAGTGGTATTAGTCGAGGTCTGTTATTTCTGTAAAATACCATTCACTCAACTTTTGTGCCTCTTGTTCTTCTTGCCAATGAAATCTGAATGATCTGGAAAACAGTAACATTGTTACCAAAATACCTGGTTGCTAATCTCCCTTGTTTTGTGGTGCAAATTCATTAGCCAGTGATTATGAAAGAAAAATCTTGGTGAAGTATTCATGCTATTTCATCCCTGATAATTTTGCTCATCACTTACGAGGTGCTCCCCAGGCAGTCTCTCTCCATTCATCACCAAGGAATATGCCTTTTTGTCCATCCTTTGCTGGATCATCTGGTTCCCAAAATTTTTTGGCAGGTAGCAGCTATTTTAAAAAAACCACCAGAATTAATACTAGCTACTTCACATGTTGCTAGCAATCCAATGCTTTTTATAAACTTGCATAAAATACTTGATTACAAAGAAAAAATAGTTGAAGCTCTCAGTTTTAAGCCTTGTATTTTAACTAAACTTGCTGCATTACACATCAGCAGACCTGAAAAAAATGTTAGATATGTTCCACTAAGTTATGTAAGGTATATGTTGCAAAATCTGGCATTAAACCATAATTGTTATTTAGCATTCTTTTTCTAGTTTCCAAGCTACTAATGGTAAAATCTAGGAAAATACGTCAGGTACTTCAATACAATATAATATTCTGGCTTCAAGAAAAATATTAACTGAAACAGGGAATTATCTTTTATTGCTCTGCTTGTTATGCAATTAATTTTAAAAGTACTTAATACACCATAAGCTCACGGAAAACATGCCTACAGAAATTACCTTCTTCTCTTAAATGTGTTGACAGATTGGGTTCCAACAGAAATAATTGGATCTACACTACACATGCCTAAAATAGCATACTTGGCATCTGAAATTCAAAATATGCTATGTTAATGTTTAGGCAGAGTACACATGTTTCCTTCAGTGGTATAAAAAATAAATTCAGTGACCAGAAAAAAAAAGGAGGGAGGGAGGGGAAAGATTGTAACACCGTTTAGGTAGTCAGCAGTACGACATCCTCTAACCCAGCAGTTTTCAACCTTCCTAATGTCGCGACTCCTTAATGGAGTTCCTCATGTTGTGGAGACCCCCAATCACGGGAGCGGAGCAGCTGGGAGGTGGGAGGGAAGGGCGGCGGGAGATTCGGCGTGACCCCTCTGAAAGGGTAGTTTGACCCCCAAAGGGGTCCCGACCCCTAGGTTGAGAACCACTGCTCTAGACTAAAAAAAACTACTCCTCAACCGGCAATTAATGGATGTGCAAACTTTACCCTCTTTTAATAAGGCAATGGGAATTTTCACATACTGTAACATGAGATATGCATCCTTTCCTTTCCTGTCTTACACCTTCCAAAACTATGCAAGCCAAATGTTACTATACAATGTCATTAGTTTATGTAGTCTTTGAAATTAGCTTCATCCACAAGAGCGTCTTCTTGTGAAGGGAATGTCAAATCAGAAGCTGATATTTGATGGCAGAATTTACAACTGTCAGGTCATAAGACTTGATATACAATCTTCCCCAATGCATGGGGAAGCTTTGCTACCAAAAGAACAGTACAAGATTGCTGAAGCTTGCACAAATGTAGGTGACATTAAGTTTCCACCAACAAAAATTGGAAAATAGGCAGGTATTTTGTGCTATTCTCATCAATCATTTAATTCTGAAGGATGTGTTATGCAGCAAATGTACCATACAGTGCTATGATGCCACACACATACTATACCATGTCACAGTCAGAGACACAAATCACACAAAAATTCAACATATCAAATACCATTGTCATCAATGACAGGATACCATGGAGAGAAAAGCAATTATGCACAATTAACCTCAGGGGACTTATTATTCGCTGCAGGCAAGCAATTAACTAACCAGATCCATAGTTCTTACCTAATTTTGATTAAAGTTGACCAAAAAAACACCATGCAAACTACAAAAATTATATGCAGGATTTTATCAGAAGTGGATCCAATCAGCTCCTGCAGTGAAGCTTGGTGACAGTACAGAAGCAACAACAGAACTTTACTTCCTAGCAGTTACAAAGCCAATCTTTGTGAGAAGGGTACCCTGGCAATTCACCCACGCAAACTTTGTGAAGGAAAACATTTAATCTGACCCAAGTGAAAAGTATTACAGTATTAATTGAAGTATAAATTATTTAAGGTTGGAGACAATGCTTAGCCAAATAGTTACCGTAAATAAATAAAAAATTTAAAAAAATGATTGATTGTGCTACATTCGCTCAAACTGCACGACTTTGTAATATTTGATTACTTTAAAATACTGCTGTATCGTAATCTATAAAATGAGATATCTCAGTGACAAATCAATTTGACTGAGCTGCTGAGTGAGCAGTCTGACCCGATAACTCTTATGTATGGCATCATTTTGGATGGTATTTTCATTGAGGTCCTTAAATACAGAGTTCAAGTCAGAGTCTCAGTGTCATCACCTATGTTTTTGAGGGCATGATTTACAATATTTAGACGATTATAGAAATCTTGCCAGCAAATTAACCAGGCCTGGACCTTGTCCCTTGATGTAGACAGAGGAGTCCATTAACCAGCTGCGAAGACTGTTTCAGAAAGAACATCTTAATAGCAGGAAGAACTTAACAGCAGTAGGGAAACGTTACTTTCCTTTGGGTATAAAACACAGAGGAGGGCTAATTATCTGATGTTTTCTGAATTCTGTACCCTCAGGGTCTTGGGACTGTGATGGAGACTGACAAAAATAGGTTGTCAAGAGAAATGAAGGTTTCATTCTGTTCTGTCAGTTGAGTGCACAGCCAACTATGTAGAATGAAATGCTTCCTAACAAAACTATTTTAAGGAATTGTACGTGCACTGATTAAAAAGAAAGAGAGTGAGGAAGGCAAAAGACGGCTGAGCCCAAGTCTTCTAGGGTAGGGTGACTGCATTATCCACTTGCAACAAGACATAGATTTTAATATCATTAGGCTTTATAAAACACCTATCTAGATAATTTAAAGCAATATTTAGATTATTCACAATTACTTCTTATCTTTATCTAATAAGAATAAGCTGGCTCTGACGGCAGAAATCAAAGCAAATCTTAAGATTCATACACATGGGGTATCTACCGATCACATATATATTCATCTCCTGGTTTCCCTCACACTACATGGTGTTCTTTATTGTGAAGGCTTCAGGGTGCAGGCTGCAGAGGGCAGTAGCACTGTTTTGGCCCTTTGCAAAATGCATTGCTTTCTGCCTTTGCAAACCTGTACTGCAAACAGCAGGAAAGGTGGGAAACATTGCCCGAGCCCTTCTGCAATGACTGGCTGCTGACAAATTGGAGGGAAAACCTGCCCAGGGACCTGGAGGCTTGATGGACAGGTGGGAGGAGTTTCCCTCAGTTGCTAGGGGCAACAGCCAATTGGAGCACTAGAGACAGAAGGGTATAAGAAGCTGAGCTCTGAGCTGTCTTTGTCTTTTCTCTGGATGGGAATTGATTAGACTGGTCTGTTCTTTGGGGGGAAGTTGAAGGAGGCAACTCTGAATGGTTGTTCCTCCAAAGGAACTTGGCTAAGAGGCTGGGACCCACAGCCTAGCAAGGAAGGGCATAGCCTTGCTGAAACCAGGATTTAGTTGTTGTTCTTTAGCTGGGCTTGGGCAGATCTGGCTAAAGGGGGAGAAGCTATCTACTGTACAGCACAGTGGCAGTAGAGGGGCTTGGGTTTAAAGGAGCAAACTATTGACCTTTAAGTAGAAATTGCTGTTGTTATAAGAAGCTTGCTATACTAAAAGACTTTTGATCTTTATCCTGCAATATCTAAACTTCCTATTCTTCTCTTTTACTTTTCTAAGTGTTATTCTCAATAAACTTGCTTTTGGTTTACTGTTACAATGCTTGCTACCAGTTTATTGCTTTAGAACTGTAGTACTCACTCAGCCTAATGCACACTTCCAGCAACCTAACAGTGCCCAGCTACTTTTCGGAGGGCAGGCACTGAACGTGACATTCATTTAAAACATTTCTATAAATTTCTCCAGAACAAACTCTCAGAGCAATCAATACAATTTAAGAACAAAGGCTAAATAACAAAATATAACAAACATTATTAAAAACTGGTTGGGGAGGGTGTCAGGAAACATTTTTTCATGCCAGAAATGCTTGGAAGAGTACGTTTTCAACAGGCACCTTAAAGATATAATAGTAGGTGTTCCTTGAACATCTGAGGGGAGAACATTTTACAGTATAGGTGCAACTACAGATAAGGCTGTGTTGCAGGGCACCGCAAGATGATATTCAGTGATTATCTCCCCAGATGATCACAACAATCTGATTCGTCTATATTGAGGAGGGGAGTCTAACAAGTACACTCATTACAAGTTGTCTGTGGCCATTTATGGCATGTCTAAGACCTTGAATCTGTCTAGCAGCTAACTCAAAGTCAATGCAACAGTACAAGCCCACACAGCAGCATGGGTCTTAGTTTAAGTTACCCTTTCAAATACAAGGGTAGCCATACAGCATGTGACAGTAAACCAAACATGAAGTTAGCAGGGCATGGACCTCCTCCTATCCAACTGAAACTGGTAACAGGGATTTTTAACCGCAAGGATCACATAAACTTCTAGTGACAAGAGATGGTTCTGGAAGTACCCCTGAGCTACTTATAATTCATTTATTATTTGTATTTCTATCCCACCCTATACTCGAAGGTCTCAGGGAGGGTAATAACACTGAAAACCAGATATATTAAAACAGTAAGTGACTGTAAAATGGGAAGAGACAGTATATTCCTACTGAACCAAAGGCTAGGGCAACGAGGTGCATCTTTACCACCTTCCTAAACATATAGAGTAAAGGAACCTGATGCACCTCAAGGGGGAGACTATTCTATAGCCTAGGGGCCATCACTGAGAATGCCCTCTCCCAGGTAGCCATCCCTTTTACTACTGAGGGTGGTGGGACAACCAGGAGGGCCCTACCTCCAGATCTTAAGGTACAGGCAGGTCAATATGGAAGAAGTAATTCCTTCTGAAAGAATACAATTCTATCTATAACAGGCAAAATCCCCAGCTCCTAAACTCAGGGGTTCCTTACCTGCAAGATACCTATCTTGTATGAATTTAACCTGTTTCTTGGCCTCATCCAACCCATTACTGCATTCCATCACCAGGTTAGGACATTCACCAGCCTGTCTTGATTCAAATATTAAGAAGAAACAGAGCTGGGTGTCAACAGCACACTGAGGACAAAACTACTGATGACCATTTCCAGAGACTTCATCTAGATCTTAAACAGTGGTAGTGACAAAATAGCACTCTATTGCACACCCCACAGTCTAGCTGCCAGGGACACAGAGAAACAGTCACTCAGCACTGCTTTCTGAGATCACTCCCGCAGCGGATGAACCACTGCAATACAGTTCTACTCCAAGTAAAATCCAAGCAAATGCTGTAGTAAATGGTATCAAAAGTCACTGGAAAATCAAGCCGAATCAACAGAGTTTCCATTATGCAAGATTTCATTCATCAGGATGATTAAGGCTAATTCTGCCTCAAAGCAAGACCTGAACCCACACTAAACTGGGACAAAGTAACTGGCTACCACTGCTTACACCTTACTCAAAAAGGGACATTTGTAACTGGGTGGTAGTTAGAATATAGATATAGGAAATGCTTATTTAAGAAGATGTAGCAACACCTCTTTCAAAGCCAGTGCTATCACTCCATTTTTTTCTTGGGCTCATCCAGATCCCACCATGACTCACTCTAAGTCAAGACTGTGAAAGGACCAAGAGGACCTGTCGTAGGGTGGATAGCCAGAATATGATCCCATAAATCTGAATCCCTGGACACTGCACCAGGTACTGTTTCAGCAGCCTTACACATGTCAGCATAAAGATGAGCAATTTTATCCCCAAAATGCCTTGCAAATTTATTACTGCTTCAGATGTTTCCAGTGCTGGCTTTTATTTCAGGGGCAGATGATAACAGTCCCTTCACCACTCTCAAAAAGCTCTGCTAGATGGTTAGTTAATGACTTAAAGGCTTTTGCAACATAAGCCATTTTTGCAGCCTTCACTATCACCCATTAGGTATGATTATGGGTACTTGCATACGCTCAGTCATCTTGATAATGAGTAGCACACCTGGCCTATTTCACCCTACTCAAAGCTCCACAAAACCAGAGAAAACATTTGGAGAACTGTGATTTTCCTGCTTTAAGTTAGCACCCAGCTTTGCACTAATGAGATTTGATATAAAGTATTGTACCTCTGCACACAAAGCTAGCTTCTAAAGTTCCCTCTCCCAGCTTCAACCAATAAACTGTTCATTGTGGAACAGGAAGCCATCATTTACATGAACTATTAAGAGATGTCCAAGCAATATTTAGGGAAGGTTACACAATCCTGGACCATTTGTAAGGTTTCTCAAAAGTGCATCAACCTAATACACTGAATGAAAGCAAGGTGCTCTTAGAAACTTGTTTCTGGGCTCTGAAATTTCCAGGCAAAAAAGGAGAGGTAAGCAACCCCTTCCCTGCTATTGCCTATTTAGCAATTAAGCTGGTAATTGAGGAAGAGTACAGTTGTGGCTCATTTTTGTGATAAATTATTTGACCTGCTACTCTAGTGTATCCAGCGCTATTTTATTATACAGTGTTAAAAAGATATTTGTGATTTGTTGTACAATTTTGTCAGGAAACTTGGTTCCTACAAGCCACTCTGTAATACAAAAAACTATGTTATGGGAATAGCTGTCATTTTGTAAACCTGGGATTAGAGAAATCAATGGCTTATCCCAGGGGAAAGGAAGTTGGAGGCTGGATTTTTTATTATTATTATTATTATTATTATTATTATTATTATTATTATTATTATTATTATTATTATTATTATTATTATTATTATTATTATTATTATTATTATTATTATTATTATTATTATTATTATTATTATTATTATTATTATTATTATTGCTGGCAACAGGAAACAGTGCGCAGGATCAGTTCCTCCTACCAGTAGAGCCTTATAGCACCTCATTCGGAGTTGTTTTCCTTGATACTCATGCTTTGCCAGCCAAGTGTGCTGACCTGTGCCAAACTGAAGTTTAGTTTTACTGAACCACACAAAAAGAGCTGGGATAGTCAAGTATTCTATCTCACAACCCCAGAATCTATACAACAAGAGAGAGTGGTGGAGACTGAACAGATATTGTACCTGCTCCTATTAATACTCCATCTGTTTATTTTCTGCTTCCCAGGTACCAGGAAGGGGCAGAACATAACAGACAACAATGAAGTCCTTCAGTGTTGATTGTTTGATATGCTCAATGGATATACAATCAACCCAGCAATGTTCCCAGATTAAACTCGCTAGACTACAGAATGTGTTAATTGTATTTTGGCCATGTAAGACCAACCTTCCAACCCTAAATGATGCCTATTTTCATACACAAATCAGGACATCTCTTAGAATTCTTCTTCTTGTAGATGGGCATGAAGGGACAATATATGATTCTTCTATTTTAAAAGAACACACCACTATCTAGTAGAATTTAGACTTGCAGTGACTACTAGAGTGGGAACCAATATCTGTTTATCTGAATTACAATATTTTTTTAATATAGTTAGTTTACTCCTGGTGTTTGATAAGTCCGAATGATTTTCTGACTGCTCTGAGGAACAGTCTGTTTTGAAGATGTGGTTAGTTTAAAGGATGAGAAAATGGCATTTACATTTAGCTGTTTTTATTCTTTGTACATCACCTTCTTCTAGCAATCTTAATGCTTCAAAATTCAGAAATAAAATGAATTGTCCACTTTAATTTGAATCTGCCCCCAGAGTTCATTTTGAGACTAAGGGTGTTTTTCCACTGTCACTAGAAGTACCCATTAAGTACCCATTAATGGGTACAAAAATGTCATTACGTACCCAATAATGGGTACTTAATGGGTACTTTTAGTGACAGTGGAAAAACACCCTCATACAGCATAGCAGACTGTGTACAAAAAGATCTGGATAAGAGAGCATGTTCCTTTTGCTTTCCTGGACTTCTCACTGGCATACTACACCACTGACCATGATATCCTTTTGGAATCCTTGGGATAAATATGTGAAGAACCAACTATAGTTTCAGCTCATCTTTGAAGTTGGTTCCAGATGTTGGCACTGGAGAATTCAGTTCCATTGGCCACTGATATGTGATACACCAGAAGTCTGTCTTCTCTTCCATATTATTTAACAACTGTATGAAACTGATTGATGTTATAATCTTAGGATAATAAGTGTGCTTTTATCAATATGGTGCTCAATTCTACATTTTTCCACCTAATTTTGAAAAACTAAACAGGTCAGATTTGAATTAATAAACACTGGGAAACTCTAGTGTTAAAGGCTACACTAAGAAGCTTTGGGGGAAAAGGCTAGAAGAAGCATCTGGTCACTAAGAGTTCAGTTTGTCTGAAGGGCATCTTTCCTACACTTGCTTATCAATGGCAAGAAGTAATAACAGGCCAAAAAGAAATTCATATTGGTTTCTTGGCAGGAAGCATGCAAATCTAGAAATACACTTTCAATACAGGGGTCCCCAACCACCGGGCCACGGACCAGGACTGGGCCGTTAGGGGTTTTTCCTGGTCCGCCCCCATATGACCAAAGCCCCACCCCTGACCCACCCCACCCTGCCCTGCTGGTCCATGGAAAAATGGTCTTGCTTGAAGCCGGTCCCTGGTGCAAAACAGGTTGGGGGCCACTGGTCTAATACCTGGAGGTACTGTTTTAAGCTTACATTGTACTAGAATGCAAAGTAGCAGTTTTAGACACTCTTGATACTCATGTATCAATTTTACACACATATAGAGGAATTGGACCTGGCCACTGTAACACATACTTTGAATGGATTCAGATTGTAATGCTCTCTCTACATAGGACTAGTTTTCAAGAGTTTTTGAGAGCCTTATTTAGTACAGAATACAGCTATATCAAGATTGATGGGCACTTGTTTATTCTGGAATAGCTGCAGCATACATCACTGGTGAGTACTTAAGGCCTATGTATGAATAATCTAACTGAAAACTATAGTTTAAATTCAAGATATCTCAAGAAAATATATCCAGGGATCTTTCTGTGCCTCTTGTTTAGTACAGAAAGGGAGAAGGGGGAAGACACATGAGGCTGAATAACTTTTTTATTCCCACAGAGTTTTAATTTGTAAACAGATATTTTTTATGATTTCATTAACTGCTGACCCCATATCTCATGGTCTTTAATAATTTTATACTATAAAACAAATATGGAAGTGCTGTTTTACACATGGTTTAACAATTGTTTTTATTATTTTAAGATATACGGATTCAATTTTGCCAGCATAGTAGTAAGCAATTTTTTAAACTAATCAATTCATTAAATTTCAAGCACAGCTATTTACCTCTCCCATTCCCCGAGATTCTAGTGTAAGAGCTTGAAACTCATGATTCATTTCATCCACAGAACGAACCTAGAGAGGGAAATAAAAATTAGAATACAGAATAATATGAAATATACTTTCAATTCAAGTTACATTTTTAGTATTTACTCAAGTTTGACTATCTGAGTATGTCCTTGGGATGTGCACAACTAGAAAATCAAATCAGAAAATCCACCTTATGGTAGTATGCCCTACAATTCATGAAGCTACTCTAAATGAAAAGCTAGAACTGTCTTCAATATTTACGTATTAAAAATAGCAATTTTAAAAAATGGAAACCTCAAATCTATACCAAAATGCAATTAGAATGCAATACATTTGTATAAATACAAATTGCAGGAAAGCTTCCATACAAACTTCAGAGAAAGCTTAAAAGCTCAACGATGAAAGCTCAAAGCAGTCATACTACTCAACATAATATGATCTTTCAGTAGCGCATTTTCATTTTATAAAGCTGGTAAATTGCAATTTCTTCAGTACAACATGAAATAGTGGTATAAGGACTGTGGTTATACACATAAATGCTAGAAACATAAATCCCATCCCTAATTATTCCTCTGCCCTTCTCAACAAAAAAAATATGATCTCCCAATACAAATCAATATCTCTACTGAAAACTTGAAACTTCTTAGATTTCTACTACCTGAAGAGCAGAGTTCGCTATTGCTAGCTGCTTATCTTCATTCCCTTTATTAAAAGTCATACCTAGATGACATCCAACACTATTAGCAACATTCAAGCATTAATAACAAAAAAAAAGGAAAAACTTTGAACACAGTATTTTAATTTTACAACTGGAATTCTTTTAAAGAGGTGTCAAATTAAGAAAGCTGGGATTTGGCTTACATTGCCAGACTCATCCAGCCTGCACACTGGCATGGACGAGAGGGCATTGTATAATACTATACGATGTATTATTTGATGCTGTTTTTTTTTTGTACTATGTAAACTGCCTTGGTCAAGAGTTTCTTTGATCTAAGTTGTTGATTCTAAGTGTTGTTCTGCCCTGTGGTAGAAGGGTGTTATAAGCAAACATTATTATTACTATTTTCTAGATTAGTTTATGATATATATTTGTACATGATATATATTTAATTTTGTACATTGCTTATGATATATATTTTGATGTTTTAGTTATTGAAATTGTTTTTTTTTATTTCTTGCTGTATTTACTTGCTGTATTTCTTTGCTGTATTCGCATTGTATTTTTTTCTGTTTGTTGAAAACTGCCTTGGGCAAATTTTCTTCTGGAAAGGCGCTATATAAAAATGGAATGGAATCATACTTCACATCAGAGAATTGGTTTGGGGCACTTTACTGAGATAGATTATCCTAGAGGGTCATGCATGCCCTCACCTTCTGAAAGGCCCCAACTTGATCAATTTTGTTCAGGGCCTTCCCAAAAGACTGCTGAGAAACCCAAAAAGGCCACCTCACATAAAGGTATGATAATATTACCTTGTGCCCTCCAGCCCACACTCCTTCCATGCCACTAAGGGCCACTATAGCAGCTGTCTAAAACTGCTGCAGCTGTAAAAGGCTACATCAGTCATTTGCAAATGCTCTATGAGCAGTGGAATGAACTAAGCAAACAAACCTACAATTTAAAGCCAGTTTGGGTTCAGGACTGAACCTGGTCAATTAGGCTGGTTTTCTGTCATCTGGCTCAATGCAAACATGGTTGGGCACTTCTATATTTCTCCTATGTAACATTATAGTTTATTATTATTATAGTTTACTTCTATAGTGCTGCACATGTAACATAAAAAGCAAGAAAAAGGTCTGGTGAAAAATAAATGGGACTTAAATAGCACAATATTGCAAAAAAGTCGCACATACATAAGGAGACTAAAATAATGCCAGACAATGCTACAGGAAAGAGGTGAATTCTCTCACATCTTAGATCATATTTTACATCACACTGAAGTATTTCCAAGCTATCCAATCAGTTTCAAAAGCAAGTCACCAATTTGTAAATAAGAAAATCAAGTCTAACGCAAAATACCCACAATGTCATGTGTAAGGAAGTCTGAATTAGTGATTCCTAGTTCTTCTGAATGTAGTCCTGCCAGGGAGGGAGGGCGGATAGGTAGTTTATATATGTTATAAGTGTTTGTTTTATTATATGCTGTACCGTATTTTCAGGCGTATAAAACGACCCCTGACTTTCCAGTTAAAATATAGATTTGGCATATACTCGCCGTATAAGAAGACAACACTCGGTATATAAGATGACTTTTGAGAAGATCTTCCTGGGTTAAAAAGTAGTCTTGTACGCCAGAAAATACAGTAATCTATCCTGGGATCTTCAGATGAAGAGTGGATTACAAATGTTATAATTAGGCTTGTCCTGAACCATGGTTTGTAACAGATGAAGTGCTTAGAGAGGCCCAATACAATAAGCTGCCTCACCTGACAATCCCAGGCTCTCCACTACATCTGTACCTTCTAAGGAGGTGAACCCCATGTTTGAGAAACCAGACCACTACCCTATGGTGGGATATCATGGTAAAAGAACAATTTTCACATCATAAATCAGAAATTTTACCAACCTGTTGCTACTAACAAATGAACATACACAGTGGTGGAATTAAACTGAAAAAAAGAAACAAATGGTGTAGGACACTCTGATACAGATAACTTTATTTGGATTTTATAAATTTTTACAACACCCTCTATTGCAGTCTCAGAGTGGTGTAGAGAAACACAACCATATAAAACAAGAATAGATGATAGAATTAGAGATTTTTAAAACCACAAAAAGAAAAAGAAAAACATCTAGATACAGGGTGACCAGAAAACACCAAAATATTGGATCCTTAATTACTCTTCAAAGGCCTAGGAAAGAAGATATAATTTCACCTGGCATTTAAATAAATCAAGCATAGATTACACCTTTTCTGTACTCTTTATTTATGCTTAAGGCTTGTTTGTAGTTTGTTAAGAATGAAAACTTGCACCATTCAACAGCAATGCTAAACCTTGAAGGAGGAAAGTCAGCTTCTTCTGCCTCTCACTTTCTTATGGATTTAATTCTGTTATTACATTGTGTGGGAGACTGAGCATTGATTTGTCCTGTGCTGATATGCTGCAGAAGATCCAATAAATATTGCTCATGACTACAATGAAAGTTTCTGCTTTGAGGGCTTCATGTTGGTCATCATGGCTGACTGAATACCACTGCATCAGCCTCTCTACAAAAGTTTGTTAACTGAGAAAAGTAAACAAAAGAGACAGTGATGAATATGAAATGTGGAATGACGTGCTTTGAGAGATAAAAAGCCGAATGGTAAGTTGACTATCTACAGCACAAAATAAATCAGTGAGCACATGGTTCTCCAAAAAAATGGAGGCCTTGTATGGGTCAGAAATCATGTAGTTCATGGACAGCAAAGTTGTTCAGTTTTCCATTTCTTCTGTCAAACCACACATAGTACTGCCCTGATTTCTGTAGAAATTTACTCATTGGGTAGTTCACATAATCATACTTCTCAAGCTGGATTAGAATATACTCACTGGACTGATATATACTTACCCCACACATACTAGTAACAATAATCAGTATGATGGAAGGAGCAGGTGTGCAATTGGTCATCATAAAAAGACCCATTTTTTTCTGTATAACAATGACTTTACTAACATAAAATCCAATATATTTTGGTAGAGTAAAAATTGATATATTTGAAAGAAACAGGTGTTTAATTCCAATACAAAGGTAGTAGCAGAAAACATGAGATGTTGAAAAGTCCACCAACACAATGCCTGATTTGGTGTTTCTATATAGTTAATAACTGATCTGTGTGTCTAAACATTATAGCCGGTCAATATATAATCATAGTGGTCATGGGAACAAGAAATCCAGATGTGTTTCAACAGGTGAGGTCTTCTTCAGTGGCTTAAGTAAGGTGTTCCCAGCTTAGCTATGTTAACCACATTCACCAATTAGATCCTATATAGCTATATAAAATAATGAAAAATTAACAGTGAAAAACCACTGTTATTTACCAAAGAAATTTACCAAAGGAAAAAGTGAATGAGAAGGAATCACCAACATGTACTTTCATAGGTCAAACTGGCTTTGTGTCTAACAAATTTTAATAAAAACCAATAAATCCAATGATGGGGCAGATAGTATTGAGAGTCTATGGCACTTGGAGAGTTGGAAATGATAAATACGGCCCTAATGCTAACAAAAAGTAAAGGGCAAGATATAAATTCTTCAATATATAAAAATATTATCAGCCTTCGATACAAGCAACCCAGAAAGTGAGCTATTTGGAAAGCCTATACAGATCACAGGTTTACTACAGCTGTGCAATTTAAAAGCTTCTGGTAACCCTGAAAGATTCCTTGGAAAAGGATGAGGAGACTAAAATCAGAATTCCATCAATGCACCTGGTTTCTAAACTAGCTGTAAAGAATCACTTCCACTTTTGTGGAAAATGATCATCCTCCTTCAATCTCAAAATGCATCGACTCCCATGCTTCATTGTAACTAAAGGAGATCTGGTCAAAAGGTTACAAGTTGCATTAAAATCAGATTTTGTTAATTTCAGTTCCTGAGTACGACTAATATTCTCTGGATAGCAGCCTTAATCTTTGGAATGCCTTTTAAAATTATTTTGTTTATAACTAAGCAAAACATTTATACTACATAGGAACATAATCCAAATCTTCTAGCTATGGAATTCACATGCTTTCTTATACCAAGGATAAAAAGAGTAATTCTATAATTCAAGGTGTCAAATTGGATTTCACTGGAAACATGCAAGTACAAGGCTTCAGACCCAGTTATGGCACAGAAACTGCCTTGGTCACCCTGGCTGATGACCTCGTCCAGGAGAGAGACAGGGGGAATGCTACCTTGTTGGTTCTCCTGGATCTCTTTTGGAGAGACTATGGAGTTTAGGAGTGGGAGGCAATGCTTGGCACTGGTTTTGCTCCTATCTCCAGAGCAGACCCCAAATAGTGGCGGTGGGATACACTGATTCAATACCCTGGGAACTCACTTGTGGGGATCCTTGGGGGTCGATCTTATCTCCCATGCTATTTAACATTTATATGAAGAGGTCATCAGGAGATTTGGAGTGAGGTGTCATCAGTATGCAGATGATAGCTCTATCTCTCTGTACCATGTGAATCAGGAGAGGTGGTTGAAGTACTTGACAGGTGTCTGGAGGCAGTAATGGGCTGGATGAGGGCCAATAAATTGAAGCTGAATCCAGACAAGACAGAGGTGCTGTGTGTCACAGGGTCTCGGTTCCGTGTAGTTGGGAGATACCCTGTCTTTGATGGGGTTGCAATGCCCTGGAAGGGACAGGTGTGTAACTTGGGGGTACTCCTGGATTATGCATTAACACTTGAAGCTCAGATGGAGGCCATGGCCAGGAGCACCTACTCCCAACTACTGGTGGTGCGTCAACTGGAGCCCTTTGGGGATAGAAATGACTTGGCCACAGTCATCCATGCTCTGGTAACCTCTAGATTGGATTACTGTAATGCACTCTACATAAGGCTGCCCCTGAAGATGGTCCAGAAGTTTCAGCTAGTTCAAAATGCAGCAGCTAGAGTGCTGATCGGAATAGCTAGCTGGATGCACATCACACCAGTTTTAAAAGGGCTGCACTGGCTGTCAATTTACTACCGAGCCCAATTCACGGTGCTGACTCTGACTTATAAGGCCCTAAATGACTTGGGCCCCAAATATCTAAAGGAACACCTTCTCCCATACCGACCTGCCCGTGCCTTAAGATATAGCAGTGAGGCCCTCCTGATCATCCCACTACCTTCAGTAGTGAGGCTGGTGGGTACCCAGGAGAGAGTCTTTTCGGTGATGGCCCCCAGACTATGGGACAGTCTCCATCTTAAGGTGTGCGAATATTTTTAGGAAGGTGGTGAAAACGTACCTCTTTACGCTGGCCTTTGGCTGAGATTATTATACTTCTCCTCCCAGTACAGATACAATCATTTTAAACATGTTGTGTATTGTTTTAGATTTGTTGAATTTTTAAAGGGCTTTTAATGTATATTCTTGTTCTTAATCTGTTGTTACCCGCCCAGAGACCTTTGGGTATGGGGCGGGATAGAAATGTAAATAATAAATAAATAAATAAATAATAAAACAAGAGAATCACCTGCACTTGTGCCCCATGCCTTATACAAAAGAAGGCTTGAACCTAGCACATTTGAAGAAGACAAGATTCTCTGTATCCTTTTTGCAGAAAAAGAAGACAATGTATGAAAACCAACCTGCAACCCTAAAACATATTGATTTCTGATACACGTAAATTTTATTTCATACAAAAAATAAAATTGGGGAAGGGAGACCTACAAAATTATGCCTATTTATTTTTTTAAAAGAGAATTCATAAAGACTGTAATGCCAAATCTGGGTTTCATTATGAAGAAATAAACACTATTCTGAAACTCAGTTAAGTTGGTTTTTTAATAGTCACCAACCAAATAACAGCAAAAAAATAACAGTAATTAACTGGGTGGAGGGGAACCACCATAAAAAATATTTATCAGAAATCAGCTCCTATCTAATACTATATTCTGGCATATAAGACTACATTTTAAGTTGGGGGTCATCTTCTTATACAGCGAGTATATCCCAAACTCTGTATTTTAACTGGAAAAGTTGGGGGTTGTCGTATACGCCCAGTCGTCTTATACGCCGGAATATACGGGTACTTCAAGTAAAACAAGAAGCTAGAAAAATGTAATTCAGAATCTAGTTTCTCAATGCTTGTGTGCTTGAAGTGCTTGACAGGTGCTTGGAGGCGGTAATGGGCTGGATGAGGGCCAATAAATTGAAACTGAATCCAGGTAAGACAGAGGTGCTGTGTGTTACAGGCTCTCGGGTCCAAGTAGTTGGGAGATACCCTGTCCTTGACGGGGTTGCAATATCCGGGAAGGGACAGGTGCGAAATTTGGGGGTACTCCTGGACTCTGCGCTAACACTTGAAGCTCAGGTGGAGGCCGTGGCCAGGAGTGCCTACTCCCAACTACGGCTAGTGCGTCAACTGAAACCTTTTTTGGACAGAGATGACCTGGCCACAGTTATCCACGCTCTGGTAACCTCCAGGCTGAACTATTGTAACGCGCTCTACATGGGGCTGCCCTTGAAGACGGTTCGGAAGTTGCAGCTGGTGCAAAATGCAGCCGCTAGAATGCTGACAGGAACATCTAGCCGGACTCATATTACGCCGGTTCTAAAAGAACTGCACTGGCTGCCAATTCACTACCGAGCCCAATTCAAGGTGCTAACTTTAACTTATAAAGCCCTAAATGACTTGGGTCCCAGATATCTAAAGGAGCGCCTTCTCCCGTATCGACCTGCCCGTGTTTTAAGATCTGGAGGGGAGGCCCTTCTGGTGATCCCTCCGCCTTCTTTAGTTAGGCGGGTGGGTACCCGGGAGAGGGCCTTCTCGGTGGTGGCCCCCAGGCTGTGGAATGGTCTCCCCCTTGAGGTGCGTCAGGCCCCTTCTCTGTTCCTATTCAGGAAGGCGGTGAAAACGTTCCTATTCATGCAGGCCTTTGGTTAAATGTTCCCCACACTTCCCCTCACTGAAAACCGCTGATGTTTTTAACTGTTTTGTACTTTTAAAACTGTATTTTTAAATTTGTTTTATTTTTGATACTGTTTTTATACATCTGTTTTAAATGCTGTGAGCCGCCCAGAGACCCTCGGGTATGGGGCGGCATATAAATAAATAAATAAATAAATAAATAAATAAATAAATAAATAAATAAATAAATAAATAAATAAATAAATAAATAAATAAATAAATAAATAAATAAATAAATAAATAAATAAATAAATAAATAAATAAATAAATAAATAAATAAATAATGTATAGGATGACTATTCAGGTCACCCTTTCTAGATAGCTTACAAACCAATCCACAACCACACTCAGACCATTTTTCCTTCCACTTGTTTTGCATTCACTTGATTCTCTACTTTCTTAACATTTTGTGGAACACAAATATCACACACCCCAAAGGAATAGCAACATACACATTAAACAAACATGTACACCCAGGAAATGTGCTCAAAAATGCAAAAGAGTCATTCGTTCCACCTGTTAGCCAAACTAGAGCTAATCTATGGTGCTATAGTGTCACCATACGGAAAAGGCAGGATTCCCACACCTTAGGTGTAGAAGAGGGAATTTCAACAGGTGTCACTTGAGATACAAGCAAAACTCCTGAGACAGTCTGTTCTGCCTAACTTTTAAAGATGGAGAAATCTTTTGTCCATACGGCAATCCTAGAACAGTGTAACCCATAAACTATTTGCAGTAAAACCTATTTCCTAATAGAAGTGTTCCCGCTAATAGGTTTACAAAGTTATTGTTTTCACACCAAGCACACAACTCTCCTTGCATTCTTGATTTTTTGCTTATTTTCACTTCAAGCATTAAATTAACATTTTATGGCCATCACAGCATACTCATATTACTTTAGTCAGTTTAGCTAAATTTAGGGGTTCCCCCAACCATACCAACTTCAAGCATGCCTCTACTTGTTAGCTTTCATCACCCAAGTACAGTTTTAAGAGGTGAGACAAGCAACTAAGACAATAATTTTAAATACAATGACCAGCAATACTCTCTTACATGTCACTGTACTTCATTTTAAAAGAGATCTGCTAATGTCAGCTTTATCAAAATAACAAAACTCTTCAAATGTTCTAGAGCTTTCCTAAGCATAAACAACCATGATGCCTTCATCTTTAAATTATGTGACTAGATTTCAATCACAAATACTATGCTATGCAAGACAATTTGAAGGAATATCCTGAATAGCCATTTTGGAGCACCTTCATTAACTTCTATTCAGTTTGACCAACTACCTTCCACCATATTCCCTTGTATTATTTCTTTACTACAATAACACAACTGTAATAGAATTTTTAAAACTATTACCCTCCTGGGAAGCTATCTAGAGGAACCATAATGTTCATTCTGAAACTCCCTGACAGAAATTAAATGTTAGTAACCAAAGGGAAATGAAGTATACTGTATCAACCTGTGTAATTTGTCAGTTTAATACCTCGGAATCTTAGCATGCACGTTTACATTTCTAATTTCAGAATCAAACTCTATCTAAAGGCCAGAAACTCAAGAGCTTGTGTGCATAATCACAGCAAACGCTGAAAGCTATCAGGTATCCAGTAGGACTTCAATGTGGGATCTAAAAGTGATAAGTACGCAAACCTGTTTCAAGAGGCCCAGGAGGACTGCTGGGTGAAGCACCACACAATCCCAGGCTCCTGTCAGCACGAAGAGGCTATTAAAGAACAGGTGAGCACTGCAAAAACTGCAATGAAACTCATATTTTCTTAACACAGGTGATGTTATTTCTTCTGCTTTAGGCAGGGCAGTGTTGTGCTTGTGCAGATATCATGATGTGCAATCCAGGAATGCCAGATGCTTCACCCAGCAGTCCCTGTCCTCTTTATAGTCCTCCAAACAGGTTCAAATGCCTGTTTGTACAAGCCTACTGTGTAGAAGGCTACATAGTACCTTGTGACTGCCCTTGGACATTCAGGTGAAGGGCTGAATACAAATGAAATACAAAGAAAGGGTAGAGAAAGTTATTCAGCAGTTTACATGAATCTCTGGTGTATCTTGCTTGCTCAGCTTCAGCTAACCCATTGTTCAGGGGATTAGTTAGTGGATGAAGCTGTATTCTTCAGAGGGTGGTTAGTCAAAACCAGATTCTGTTTGAATAAGGCCAGCCAACTGCAAGCTCACCAGCACAGAATGCTAGCAGAAGCTGAAGATTTTGAAACAAGTGTTTTTTCCCCCTTGCACACATCAAATGAATTGCAAAGAAGGATATGATGCTGCCTATTAATGTAATTTTAAAATGCTAGGAGTCTCCAGATGAAGATGGTGCATAGGAAATTTGGTTTTAGGGTAAAGTAAAGATAGATATAGGTGGACAAAACTAAACCCCAACCATCTAATTAGAACGAGAGGGTTTGTTATTTCTGGTTACAAACTATACAGGAAAGAGATATAGCACCACTAGTGTGCAAAGCACTGACTTTTCCAAAGAATCAATCTGGGTACTTATAGCAGATCACAGCAAAGTCCACCAAGACTTAGCTCAATATTAGGAATATATTATCAGCCCCAAAACAAGTTGCTCAGGAAGACTGAGACAGAGAATAAAAATTAAAAGAAGTGTGCCAAAATTCTGTAGGAATGGGAGACTGCTGAGAAACCACCGCTAGTTGTCGAATTGATACAGGAAGAGTCAATCCTGAACTAATTTACTTAATTTATTTAAAACATTTATATAATGGTAGTTTACCAATTTAGATTTAAAATAATGAAAAAAGGTTAAATAAAACTAGGAAGTGAGTGAGGAGAAAAAAACATTTACACAAGAAATGCTTGGGTGAAGTCTTAGTCTTAAGTGGCTCAATGTAGGTAACTGAACTAAATGGGAACAGGGATCATAATTCATAATCAAGATCTAGCATTTGATTTCAAAATGGTAAATTTTCAAAACTGATTTAAGACTAATATGAAAGGAAACTGAGAGGGCAAACTCTATCCCAAAAGCTTGGCTGGTATGTTAACCCTCCTCAGTGAGGCTGAGTTGACTTTGTACCTGAGCCAGGAGAAACTGCAGGTGTTTTGTGTGCATACAATATGAATTATATAATCATGTAGCACAATGTAAGAATTTCTGAAAACTCCAAGGGGAAACCCATCAGCATCTATAAACTGCATATTTTTTTCACCAATTCTAATGGCAGTAAATCACAACTACCAGTCACTGTTAGGGCTGTGGATGAATGAAAAATTCACATTCAATTTGCAACTGAAATCAATGTCCGAAAACTTGTTTCTTCATCGAATCATTCATTTGACTGTTCAAGATGTTCATATTCATGGGCGACCATTTTTGTGGCTTTTATTCCCTTAGAAAAGCCTATTTTCACCAGTAAAACACTGCAAAAGAGCAAAGATTTTAATTTTTGCAAGCCTGGAGCATTGTTCAATTTGTTCAAAAGTTCAAACATTTGACTGTCCATGCTTTCAACTTCCATGCAAAAAATATGTGAATGTGAAAATTCAATCCAATTTTCAAATGCAAACTTGTTAATGCACATCTCTAATCACAGTGTAATCCAAAGATTTGAAGATGAAAAAAGGCAGAGAAGGCAAATATAATTAGCAAGCAGGGGCAACGGTACTTTAAAAAGTACAAGGGAACACAAATTCATCAGAAAGAAAAAACAATGAAGCACCGAGTGATGCAAAAATATCATCTTGGGAGCATATTGCCAAACTGTGAAGGCAGACGATAATTAAATACATTTGAAATAAGAAGCTGACTAGGGAGGCACTAATTCACTGAATGATGAGAGAGCCAAAGATGTGCTAGAAAGGAAAATCAAACTGTACAGAAGCTGAATAAATCTAATGAACTGTGGCAAATATTGATGGTGAAATAAATGGGAGGTTATACTTTTACAGGACGGCCAATTTAACATCTGTTTGTGAAAGCTAGTGGAAAACACTACTGCTAAAAATAGGTTTATGAAAAGGTGGCCAAAAATAAAAGCAACAAATACTGCTGGAGCCAAATATGAAGCTCCAGTAGGTCCTGACCTGTCAGGCAAAATTTGGGAGTCCTCTCAGGGCGCCCCCTAAGGGCACCCTAGTGGCTCTCTGCCACTGACAAACCAGAATATCACTGGATGAAGTTACAAATAGACTCCTTTGAGGGGGATGGGAATTCCCCCCCTTCCCAGTTCAGTGAGGGAGACCCCAAATATTGTCCAAAAAACCACCCACCTCTTTCTGATGCTATTAACACAAGGAGATCCCTCCCAACTATGTCCAGCCACCAGCAGCATCACCTCTGACAAAAAGCACAGCAGAAGCTTTTGAAATGTCATAGAAATCATATTGCTTAAATATATAAACAGCAACTAAATGAAAAGACAAAGAAATCAGAAGCAATGTGATTTGGTGATTCAGAACTCCCTGCTTTTTAAGTTGGACCTTCTATATATATGTGTCCTGTAATTTCTTCATCCATATTTGTTTTAAAACTGATTCAAGTCCTTCAAAGCACCTCCTTCTTGACATTATATTGTTCCAGTAACACACAAACCTGCCCAGGACCAGGTAAAGTGAGGTGGAAAGTTTCTTTCAGGCTACTAGATTTATGGGTCCTTTCCTGCCAGAGGATGAAGAAAATACTAAGAATGCTAATTTGTAAATTTAAAATACACATTAAGAAAACTGCATTATAAAAACATCATAAAAATATAAACAATTCAATAAAAACAAACATTCATTAAAAAGATGCTTGTTCCATTCTCAGCCAATGTTAAACAGATACTATTATTTTAAACATATTGTATACTGTTTTATATTTGTTGAACTTTTAATGTCTTTTAATGTATATTCTATTTTAATCTGTTGTAACCCGCCCAGAGACCTTCGGGTATGGGGTGGGATATAAATGTAAATAAATAAATAAATAAATAAATAAATTAAAAAAAAAATAACATGTTTTCAGAAAACCTGATTCAGGGAAAAGACTAGTTGCAGGCAACAGTACCATATAACTAGCAACATTTCACTTTATTCCAGCCTACATTGGTCTTACATTCAGTAAACTATCAAGAGTAGGGATGTGCATGGATTTTTTTTTCATGTTAGATTCATATCAAATTGAATGCAAGAAAATTCATATTCATTCTAACAGATCACCTTCGAACGCCGTAAGATTTGAATTCAATACAAATGTTCAGTATGGACCCAATTTGAATCCCTGCTTTGAATCTCCTACATCCACTTTGAAGGCAATCCGAAACCCCTTTGACTCCACTTTGGATGTGCTGAAGATGTGATTGGGCAGCCGCTTTCCCATCTCCCCAGGTTTACAAATCTAACAAAGCTTCATACCAATGTACACATCTGATTCATATTTGGATGTCAGTCTTCTAACATACTAATATTCAATTCAAATTTGAATGTCCAAATTTAGACAAACTCGTACGAATCAAGAGTGACAAAACAAACTGATTTTTGATGTAATTTGTGTTAATGATTTTTAAAATGTAGCTATTATTTAACCTTTTATCAATTTGGCATTTTTAACTGGCTAATTAGCAAACTCAAAATCCTGTATAAAAAACAATTTCTGGTAGGGATGTGCATGAATATTCGTAACATTCAAAATTCGGCCAAATTCAGCCAAATTTGGACATTCAAACTCGAATCGAATATTACAATATTCGTATGCTAACGTCTGAACTAATACAAATATTTCTGGACATTCATATGAAATGTTCAGACATTTGTTAAGCTGGGGAAATGTATCAGTTCATATCAGATATGTATCAAATGTTTGTACGAATACATACAAATAGATTCGCATCAAACAGAATTTTGCCACTTTCAAATGAGATCTATTCATACGAATACTGATTTTCGAACATTCGATTCATTTTGAATTTAATGCCAAAAAACCATTCACGTGCACCCCCAATTTACCTACTCAAGATTTACCTACTCAATTTAGAAGCATAATTTAAGCTAGGTTATTTCTAAGCAAGAGACTATAGGACTGTGGTTTATTATTAAGAAAAGGTGATAGTCTTTCACAACCATACACCAACAACAACAACAATGGGTGTTTTTCCACCGCAGCCCTTAGATCCAGATCTAAGAAGATCCGTATCTAAGGAATGGGTACATTTCGAAATCCAGATCTATAGATCCGGATTAAGGGAAGCATCCAATGTGTTTCCATGGGAGGTATAGCACCCATTAGCAATGGGTGCTAACCCCCTGCTGTGGAAACACCTTTGCAGCCACATGGGGAATCCGGATCGATCCCCAAGGGGTCGGTCCATCAGCCAAGGTGTCTCTGGGGACAGGGGGTTCGATCTCCGAAGTCCCAGCTTCGGAGTCATTTCGAACTCATTTTGAAATGACTCCGAAGTCTCTCCAAAGAGATCGGCAGAGACTTTGAAGCCGCTCCGGAGTCCCTTCAGAGCGCCTCTGAAGTCTACGCTGATCTCTTTGGAGAGACTGGTGGCAAAACTCCGAAGTTTCTGCCGATCGCTTCGGAGGGACTTCGGACTCTCGCCGCCAGTTTCTCCAAAGAGATCAGCACAGATTTTGGAGGTGCTCCAAAGGGAGTCCGGAGCGGCTTCGAAACCTCTGCTGATCTCTCCAGAGGGACTTCGAAGTCATTTCGGAATGATTTTGAAACCACTCTGAAATCACTCCGAAGTTGGGACTTCAGGGCTCCCCCCCCAATGGGTGCATCCCCTCCCCCTAGCCTCCTCTAGACCCCATTGCTTGTTTCCTGTGGAAACAGGTTCCCTTCAATCTGGATTTTCTGGCAGAAGACCCCATTGTAGACCCGATTAATGGGGTCTACAGAAAATCCAGATTAAAGGGCAGAAAGTACCCATTTGATCCGGATTTCCCCCATGGCAGTAGAAACAATCAGGTCCATGGTGCCATGGTGGAAATGGGATCATCCAGCTCACACCCAAATGGGTCCTTAATGGGTGCAAAAATTGGTACTTTTTGACAGTGGAGAAACACCCAATGTTCTATATGCATAGTCTAGAATTACTTCAAAAATAATAGATCAACACATGCAACCCTGACCCATATATAACTGAATTTCACACTTTATAAGGCATACTGGCATGTAAGAAGCACCTGTAATTTGGCAAGGAGTATTTAGACAAAAATAAATTTAAAAATAAGACATGGGGGTAATTTGGCAAAACATACAGTACTAAAAACTAAATGTCCTTGCACTCAATGATTCTTACTCATAAAAGGATGAGGTTAGAATGCAAAATTCATCATATTCAAAGCAGTTAGATTATCAACTACAGATTAACAACTATGTGCCCACACTAAAAAAAACCCTGATAATAAAAAGCTATAAACTGAGTAAACATCTGTTACAAATACTAAAAGTCCATGTTAAACACTTTAGGCAAGAGATGGAAAAATCACAAGTTTGCAACTGGAGAACGGAAAGACTTGTTCAATAGCAAGAACAAATAAGCAATCTTTTTCCCCATTAACACATAGAGAGGGTCAGTTTCACAGTGTACAGATAAGAACAGTCAAATTAAATTCTTTAACAACAAAATCAGACTGGGGACCATTAAATATTACGGTTTAAAGCTTGTTTTAACTGTGTACCACCTGTTCTGTCATTACACTGCTGGAAGGCATTCCCCAAGAAATGTCCTTTACAAGGAAACATAGCCTGCTAAAACCACATACTTCCTGAGACTATGAAGCAGTGGCCATAATCCTGTGCTATAACGCATCTTTGTCTTTTTTATGGCAGAGCATTTATAACTTTTTTTTTCTTGAAGAACCTCTCCACACTGGACCTTATTTCAGATGATAGGCCTTGCCACAGTCTACAGCAACATGAGGACAGCAAGCCCCTATTCCAGGATATAATCCAGAATGAGGCTCAGTGCAAAAGGGGCCTAAGATACTCCATTTTATCTTATCAACAGCATTTTCTTATGGAAAAGTTGAACACAAGATGTCAGTAAAATGAGAACAATGCAGTCGTTTTTATTTCATTTGGTTCAGAGTAACTGAAAATCTCCATGTACAGTACAAAGAATCTATAATTTAGTTTTCAGTTTTTACATAATACAACCAACTGAAAAACTGTGCCTATGATTTGCATATTTATTTCAAATTATGATGTCGGGTTTGTTTTATAAAGGATATTTTTTAAAAAATCTAAAATGGCTTAGTCTGAAAAGCAGTGGTTAGCTCAAAATCACCGCCTCTGCTTCTATGTTCAGCTTAGTTTTCAAAACTCAAGATTTCTATACTCTAACCCAGCAGCCTAAATTTGTTATTATTCCCCACAATTACGTCCACCACTACTATTACAAACAATAAAAAGGAAAAGGTTTATTGAAACAGTAAATGTTGTTTGTTTTCATCATACTATAACAAGCAGAATATAGTTACAGCACTATAGTTGTTTTTAGCACTGAATAGGATTATTCTGAAAGTAAGAAAAAGAAAGTAAACTTAGTATACTACTTGCTATTTTTATTTCCATTATTTTAAATTCTACTTCCATGTGCAAATTCTTCAGGGATTTAAGTCTATTACTTACTATTACTAGTAACTAAATGACAAACCATTTCCTTCACCTTTTTCTCATAGGACCAGTTTTTTATAAACCAGATATAATTTGTTAATTCCTTTTACATATCCTTTAGATGCAATTCTGGTTTATGGTTTAACTAATGCATTTTAAGCATGATTTGCTTTTTTAAAAAGTTTTATAGCTGATTTTGTGTTTCATTTGCAGTAAGTATAATTCTGAAGGCATTCTCAAACATCACCAAGCCAAATACACCAGATTGTTACACCTCTTTATAGCATTCTGTACAGAACTATGGATTTGTCTATCATTCAGTTTCACTGTTAGAATGAAAAACTGCAAAGGTCATACTGAACTTTATTTCTCTATCTTGGTTTGCCAGTTGTTCCCTCTAGTTCTGTATCATCTAAAACTCTAATAAAATTTTGTTGCTTGTTGCATTTAAGCGACTAATAAAAATTTAAGTGTTACTAAGCCACAGCAGAGGTGCTCAAAATCGTTTAGCATTATCAGCACTGCAAGCAACGTTTTCTAATCAGATCAGATTTACCCACTTTGCAAACCAAAATAGTATATGGCAACTCTGACAGATGTTTCACTGGCAGGTTTCATGCCATTCCCACAATCACCAATTTCTGAAATGTGGGGTGGGGTGAAAAGAGAAGGATACAAGAAGCATATTACTTGTTGAGTGGTTCATGGCATAAGCAATTCTAGTATCTTCTCCAATGTTATAAGTGAAACCGATCGTTCTAACCTCTTGGCTCTCTTCCACTAACTTTTGAAGATTAGCATATTTGCATATCCCTACTAGTACAATATCTCATGTGGCTTCCATCATTTTTAATGAATCAGTGGTTCCACTCTCCAAGTTTTTAGTACACCACAATTTGCTTATCTTTCTTAGAAAATGTGCATTAATTTATTGCTGCTAGGCATTTTCAAATGTGTTCCTTTTGAATTTCAAACTTCAATACTTACTCCTCAACATTTGCTATGAGGCAGTGCACCATTCTTTCTTTTGGTAAAAAAATTAAAACAAAACAGGAGCTAATCAGTTTCCCCTCTTTGTCACTCACTAGCATGTCACTAAAATGAGCAAGGGATTTATCCTTTGTTTCTTTCTCTGAATGTAATTCACACCCATGTTGTTCCCTTTAGCATTTTTTTGTCATTCTCAGATGATTTCTAGTTTCAGTTGTCTCAATATTGTCCTTATAGGTCGAGGACATATCTTCTCTAGTACCTTTTTACAACATTATGAGCTAGTGAAGATGACTGAAGAAACACTGCAATATCTAGACAGAATTGTTTTATTCCAATGCTGTAAATGACTGAGAATTTTTTATATTACAGTACCAGCTGGAAAACCTATTTAAAGTATCTGATGATATCTATATAAAGAAGGCTATTCCACCAAAGAAAGCATCAGGTACTTTGCAATTCCATCAGAAATCACCACCGCATTCAGTACACAGAATTCTACTTGCAACCAATTAAAACAAAAAGAAATAAGTGCTGTTGCCACATTCAGTGAATCCACATAGTCATATTATTATTATTAATAGCTTAATACTTATTATCTTTATTACTGAAAATGTACAGCACTAACATAAAAGTCAGTTATCTTCTAGACTGACACAGTATGAACTGTATTGTTAGTATCACATTTAGACTCTCAAAGCAGCTTTGGTAGAATGGCAAAATTAAACATCATTTTGTTTGATACTTTTTTGATCTGGGCCAACAGCCCCAGCCTTCTGTCTCTTACTGTAGCCTGATAGATGCTAAGCAAAACTCACATTCAACTCATAAAGGTGATAACTTCTTTTACTTAGAACCCAATTACCACACCTTGTTCTTTGTGACAGCACTAAGTTACAGCAGATATCAGAGTTCTTGCCAGCTTTTATGGTAGATGGTTTGGAACTTATTGTGCTACACCTCTGCTTCAGATGTGTACGTGAAACAGAACCCAGAGGTGCATTCCTCCTGATGACAACTCGTGAGAAAGGAAATGGTAAAGTTTACCATTCACAATTCTTTAAAGTGAACTAAATCAATACTAGAAATAAAGGTTGGATCAACTTCCAATACCAATTAGAAAGAATGTCTATCAATGTGCAATTTCACAAAATAACTTAGCATCTGACCTAAAAACTATAGTCAGAAGAAGTTACTTTTAACAAACCAGCTTCATGAATCACTAGTAAAATTGTTTCATTTAACTAACATTAACCTTGTTAAAGAGTGTAGCTCAGAGAACAGATGCATTGCATGCAGAAAGGCCCAAATACAATTCCTGATGGAAGATAATTCTATATCACAACAAAAAACACACACCCTGCAATGAATGTGTTCATCTAGCATCAGGAAGTGAGCCTAATTCACAGATGTATTTTATTTTCCTTCAACAGTAGCCACAGTCTAATAGTCTGGTCAAAATAGTGGAGAAGGACACCTCAGTCCATATAGCAATAAGGAGCTCAGTAAAGGTGCAGTTAAGTCACTCACACTAGCCAATGGATTAATGCACTGCATCTATGCTGGGCTGTTTGTCTATACAGCACACTAGTCTGCTGTAAGGTCGTGCCTCCTGGGAGAATGACGCATCTGCATGAGATTTGGCATTGGGATGGTCTATGATACAAAAACACCTCACAGCCTTTTTCAATAGCACTCTACAGTGGTAGACCAGACCAATAACGTATGCACAGATGGCAACAAGTTGCTGATCTGGGAGACACATCACTGACCTCCCAGAAAATGCACTGGAAGTGTGCTGCTTCAAGATGCCCAGCTAAAACAACCCCAACCAGCAACTTCAGACGCTAGGAACTTTTGTTCCCAGACTCCGAAACTGACCCAAGATGGACCATCCATAACGAAGACAGGTTGCCAGCTGCCCTCCCAATTTTGGGCCGGATCACTTGATCCAGCCCAGACTGGCACAAGTGTACGGAGCCTGCCATAAACTCAATTTTTTTGTTTTGTTCTTATCCCATAAAATTCCTGTTAGAGGCAGTAGTAGCAAAACAGTACAATGGAAGATACAGATGCTGAAACCATTCTGTTAAAAAGCTGGGAAATAACTCCTCTCTAGTGCTGATAAGTACTGTTTATTTATGTGAAATAATGCAAAGTAAGCCTGCATCTACTTCTAGTAATTATACACATAAATATCATGCAACATCAAAAATAATGTTTTTATTTGTAGGTGACCTATCCTTCATGAACGTATCTTGAAGGACATTACCTCTGAATGCAGGCAACAAACATTAAGAGCAGCAGGTTAAACATTGCTTTAAAATACTGCAATACTGACACTACAATGTATTGCCAGTCAACATTAAAAGGGATTTCCTTTATCAACCTGCCTCAGCAGTGAAAGGGTTAGGCACCTGGGAGAGGGTATTCTCAGTGATGGCCCCAAGGCTATGGAATAGTCTCCCCTTGAGGTGCATCTATCACCTTCACTGTACACATTTAGGAAGGCAGTGAATATGCACCTCTTTGCCCTAGCCTCTGGCTAAATGGGGATACACTTTTCTCTTCCCACTTGCAGATGTCATTGTTTTAATATATGCTGCTACTGTTTTAATAATGTTTGATTTTAATAATGTTTGATGTTGTTACCCATGTGGAGACCCCCGGGTATGGGGCAGAATAAAAATTTAAATAAATAAAATAAAATAAATACCACTGTAATTTTAACCAAGTGACAATAAATCTTTTTTAAAAAATACTTTTTCTTCTATCTTTTCAAAGCTGCAAGCATTTTCTTTAAAAGTGAGCATAACAATGTTATGTGGAAGCATAGAAAAGAACAGACAGAGTCATTTGATTATAGTATAGGTATATTGGACTAACATACTTATAAACCTACACAAATAAACCTACAGCTGTTGACTATATCCAAGTTAGTTGAATACCCCAATTATCTGAAATATATTCTTAAATCAAACAAATAGGTCTAAGAGAGCAGAATGATACCTGAAACATGGTTACAGTAATAAGGGCAGAACAGATAGCTACACAAAGCAGTCTCAGATCATACAAGGCTCAACCCCTTGCTTAAATAAGACGGACTGTGGGCTTCTAAGAGCCAACAGCTTTAATGTTCAGTCCACAGGACAAAACATATGTTGACACAATACCCACCCAGCAAAACACCCCAGATTCAACAGTGCTGCATTGGAATCCTGGGAGGCACAAAGCACAACATCAATGAGTCTCTTTCTACTAGAGATGAAAAACAATAATCTCACCAGTGGCTTACAAAGCAACACTACAACAAAACATGTAACTCGGTCCTAGCCATATAAACTATAGTCAAGAAACTGTAATTCAGAAAGTGGAGAGCAAAGTATTAGGTTTGACTACTCCAGATAGACTATATACAAAGCAAAGCTGGGGGAAGACATAAACCCTCATAACAGCTTGGCCCTAACCACATGTAAAAGCTACAGAACATTGTTAACCTACCTATTTAGAGTTTTTATGTTCAAACAATAACCTACAGTCATCTCTGCATCCAGGTTCTTCTCTTTTCCGACAAAATTGCAGCTGGTCAGGTAGATAAAACACACACCCTCCCAATCTAGTCTTGTGGGGGAGGGGGATTTCCACTAGCACTAAGTACCCATTAAGTACCCATTCGGCTCAGAGCAGGAGGACCCCGTTTCCACTGCAGACCCCATTTGTTTCCATCTATACTAGTGAAATCTGGATTAAATGGGTCTATCAGGAACTATAATCCAGATTTCCTGTAGATCTACAATCTAGTCTTTGGCCATGAAATCCGGATTATATGGTGCACATTTGCACTATGATCAGCCAATAGGGTCTAGGGGCACCCACGGAGGGGGGGGGGGACCCAAAGCTTCGGAGCTGGTGCCTTATCTCCGAAGACGGCTCCAAAGACAGCTCCAAAGAAAACTCCAGAGAATGGCACAGACTTCAGAATTCAGGCCATTTCTATGGAGTCTCGACGGAGCTTTGGCCAAGCTCCGGAGACTCTCCAGAGCGATTTGCCACAATCTTTGAAGATTCTCCAGAGTTTCCCCTCCCCGCGCATGTTGCCCCCCCCAAAAAAATCTTGGGGTGATGGACAGGCCCAACGTGGATAGAGTCGGAATTGCCACATGGGTGCTTTGACATTTCCACTGTGAGCATGCCTAGCACCCATTGCTATTGGGCGCTACACCACCCGTGGAGGCGCATCAGGCAGCTCCTTAGATCCGGATCTATTAAATCTGGATTAGTTGAAGGAACTATTTCTCAGATCCAGATCATCTTAGATCCAGATTAGGGGAGGTAAGTGGGGAAAAGCCCTATGTGGCTCTCAACTTCTATTACTTGCTTTCCAATCAAATGCAAGAATATGGAAAAAGTAGGAAGCTATAATAACATTGTTGAAATTGAACTTCTAGAGACCTATCCGGTTATCCAAAGAACCACATGCTTCAAACTCATTACAGGAACTAGTTGAGGCTGTTACCAATGTGGAATGCTTGGTCCTGAACTGCGCCCCCCCCCCCCTTCATTCTCGGCAAAAACTTTTTCTTCACTCAGCAGGTACTGATGGCTGGTACAAAGGAGGAAGTGTCCCCTCTGTGGACCATCTGTAAGAAACAACAGCCAGATTCTGTGTGCTATGGGTGATGTTAGCTCTTCGCTCATTGTTCAACTATAATGCAGAACAACTCAAAACCACATCTATATAGATACGGTGTATTTATTCCTTGTGCATTGGAACCCAATGAGTCAACCTTCTGTGACACAAATGGGATGAAACAGGAAGCTAGGCTCTCAGTATATTCCCAAACACATTTATGCACTGGTCTGCGGTAGACGTGCACAAGTCTCACTGTAAAACCACTTTTAACAGCCTCGCAACATAAACTAGGAGTCCACTGTTTGCACCTTCACCAGGCTTCTGGAAAAAGAGCACCTACCTTCAACTCCAGAGGCTATACAGGAGGGACAGAAAGCTGCAACTGAGTTGAAACTCCATTATTAGCATTTTACCAATCCCCATAGTCACTTTTAGCATCTTCAGGTGCACCAGTCACTATAGTGCTAAAAGGGATTCCAGCAGCCAGATTCACACAAATCTAGTTGTATCTGTACAATATACCTGAAGCAACAGCGCAAAATCCCATAATGTGGGTAATGGAACCACCACTATAAGGAATGCAGACACTGCTGTGATTCTTGCTCTAGAGTATTTTTTAAACTGAGTGTTCATCACCTCTCCTATTCTAGCCTGAATACATGATATAACATGGAATATACCAAAGCTTCCTGACACAACATAATTTGGATAAAGGGTAACATCAATAAAATAATTGTTGGTAAGCACTGGAACTCAGGGACTGTATAAAGATGCCCTTACAAAGGAGTAAGGAGAAAGACACTTGTATTTCACTTTATAAAATATGACTCCCAAGAGTCAGAATAACCTTCAGAAAGCATATGATGATGTAAGTGGAGAACAGCTGAAGAAATCTTCTGCAATTTCACACTATTCTCCAAGGTTTCCAATTCTGAGTATCTCTTCTTAAGGGTTTAGGACACTACAAAGTAATGTATGCAAAAGTCTCTTCTCCCAGGGGCCTGAACTACTTCTGATCTATACCAGATTTAACTCTAAGAATCTTTCAGAATCATGAAATCTCCTCAAGAGAACTCAAAAACTTGACCAGTATCATTATTTTTCATATTGTTTGATATATATGGCTTTATTTTAACATGTCTGTTTTTAAATGCAGTTACCCGCCCTGAGACCTTGGGGCTTAGGGTGGGACAGAAATGTAAATATTAATAATAATGTAATTTTTTTAAAAAACGTTAACATTCATATTTTACTTTCAGTTGTACTCATTTGATATTTTTAAAACTCAAATTTTCAGTATCTCTGAAAATGAGCTGTACAAGGATTTCAACTTAATATTTTACTATACCTCCAATAATCATACTAGTTCCTGTTTGTTGACTTCTTCTGCAACCTTTATTGCACTTTTTTCTGCTCCTCCCACAAATGCTACACTTTTCTTCCCTAGTCACTAAAGCAAACAGGCCTCACTAGCTGTTCTTAAACAGCGTAAAATAATTTACTTCGCTGTTACTTTCTAAATGCAGCATGTCCCAAATCCTGTGGGTACACCTCTTATCCAACAGTTCATCTGGATGTTTCTAGAAAACAAAGATTTCTAACAAAATCCCTGTCAATCTGCAAAGTATTTTCTTTCCAGCAAACATTATGTGTACACTACACAGTAAAACACACAGCCTTGAAACAAGCACCAACAACAGGAACTACAACACTAACGTTCACAATTCTATTTACTTTAACAGGTCTTTTAAGACCTACAGAAAGCAATTCTAAACCTTCCTTTTACATGCTTCTATGCCTCCATTTTGAGCATAACAAAAGAATGAAGCTGTTTTATCTCCACTGCTAGTCTCCTTTTCTGCCCCCTTTCTTAGGCCACTGATCCAAGAAACTACTGCCACACGTGCTGCAACCACCTAATCCAAATATTAATTTTTCTTCAAGAATTGCTTCCCAAAGTGGGGTACATATATCTTTGAGAGTAGGCAAAATATATCCCAGAAGTACAAAGATCTAGATAAAAGTGTTATAACGCCTAAAAAGGGTGCACTGCTAAGTCTAAAATCTTAAAAGAGAGTACATAAGTGTTGAAAGTTTAGAAGATGCTGCCCTAGACATCAAAACTGTTTTGAGCGCTGCTTCATTTTACTGCCAAACTATAAAACTCACCAAATTAGGTTAAATGTTGTAGGCCAGTTCCTGTTGGCAAGACGCCACCAAAACAAGAACACAAAGCAAAAGGTAACTGTTCCATCTGCCTACCATCTGTCTTCTTCACATTTCCAGCGCCTTCAATATTCTTAACTTTTGTGCTTTTAACTGACACCAAGTAGGCCTTCAAAACCCGCTTCAACCCTCCCTTGGTACAAACCCACACACAATTACACCCCTTTTCCATCAGGCACCCATAGCACACTGCAATGGGGCGGGGAGAAGAAAAAGAGAAGAACTTAACCCTTCCTTTTACCCCACCCCCCACCCCCAGCAGCCACCCTCGAAGCTGCCCGCCTCCTAACCTCTCCCGTCGCCACACTTTTTCCTCCTACAATACTGCCCCACCCACTTCCAAAATTAGCTCCTCAGAGAGCTTCCTTGATCTATCTATGCACTGGTCCCTTCAAACCTTCTGCGCTTCTCGCACGTTGGAGAAACGTCGATTACAGATGCGAAACAAAGTAGCAAATGCACAAGGATCTGTTCTGTCAAAAAAAAAAACGAAAATACACCAAAAAGGCCAGGGACAGCCTTTGTAAAGGAAGGAAGGAAGGAAAGGAAGAAAAGGAGGGAGGAGAGGAAGGGAGGGAGGGAAGGAGGGAAAGGAAGAAGGGGAGGAAGGGAGGAAGAAAGGGAGGAAAGGAAGGAGGGAGGAAGGGAGCGAAGGAAGGAAAGGAAGAAGGGGAGGAAAGGAAGGAAAGGAGGAAGAAAGGGAGGAAAGGAAGGAGGGAGGAAGGGAGCGAAGGAAGGAAAGGAAGAAGGGGAGGAAAGGAAGGAAGGAACCCACCCGTTTCAGTGCCCCCACAAGCACCATGTTGGATCTTTCTAACCACCACACCCACACCGACGGCCTCCTTTCTTCTCACCCCCCTCCAGTTCTCGTTCTTCTCCTCCTCCCCCCCTTTTATGTCCCCGACCGTCCGGCTGCTCCTTCGCCTCAAGCCGCCCGGGCCTGCCTAACAGGGCCTGCTTCGTTCGCTCCCCAACACAAAAGGAGGAGGGAGGGAAGGAGGGAGGGAGGGTGGCTGCACGGGGGGGGGAGGAGGAGGGACGTGCGCGCGGGCACCAACCAGGCCCCGAAGGATGACGGCGCGGTGGCGGTGGCGGCGTCGCCTCCGTCCCTCACACCCCTCCCTCCTCTCCTCTCCATTCCTCTCCTCTGGGGATGAAACAATAGAACGTGTGGGAGCGACCACGTAGGTGGGAGGGGGGTGAGGAGAAAGATCGTCTCGCTCGGTCTCCTCTCTCCCCCCCCCCCGCGCTCCGATTTATTGAACCCTCCCACGGTCGAATACTTACGGGCTAATCTGGCGGCGCTGCTCACTGTAACGGACGCCGGGGGGGGGGGCTTCCTTCTCCTGCTGGTGGAACACCCTTTCCTATAATTTATTCAACCGCCCCCTTCCCTTCCCGTCGCCGCCGCCGCCGCCTCCCCGTCCTCCTCCTCCTCCACCGCCGCCGCCGCCGTCCCTCCCCCTCCTCCACCGCCGCCGTGAGGAAGGCTCACAACAACATGGCGAGCGAGCGAGAGAAAGAGAGGGACGGGCATACACAGCAACAGCAGCAGCAGTGGAGCTGGCTGGCTGGCTGGCGGCGGCGGCGGCAACCCACAATCACGCATGCGCGCCGCGCCGCCGACCCGTCGGCGAACGTCGCCGGGAAAGGGGCAAGGCCGAAGGGGTTGACAGGGTAGAAGGAGGAGGGGAAGGGGGGGAAGGGCCGCGTGCGCGTCTCGCGCTCCCTCGAACGTGAGATGCGCGTAGCGCGCGTGCGTACTAACACAACGTGCGGTGGAATGGGGGGAGGAGAATGGTGTTCAGACAAAGCTGACACCTATTCAGCGGCAGCCACCAAAGGGGCTCCGGTTCTCAGGACTTAAGGGCTAGACTTCCGGTTCTCCGCTGCAGAATACTCGCCACTTTTCAATCTTATACAGAGGAACCGACGGTAGTCTTTTGTTACGTCTGGTGGATTAAAGGAAGAGTTCTGGCACCAACATAGATTGTGTGTGTGTGTGAATTTTGGATTACTGGAGGCAGCAATAGGAACAGGAAGAAACTACGTCTCACCAGGCATCCTTTTAGGGCTACCACTCAACAACATTTTCTCATTTTTATCTGAAGGTTTTTTTAAAAATAAATTTGGCAGTCTAAATCCTTTCATGTTTGCAAAAAGAAAACAGCTTGAAGCATTTTCTGAAAGTGCACAAGCAGCAGAGTAAAAACACTGAGGGGGAGTTCCTGCTTAACTATTTATTCATTTATTTATTTATATTTCTATCCCGCCCTATACCCGAAGGTCTCAGGGCAAGTAACAATATTATATTAATCTTAGACAGGTCCCTGCCCTTAGGCTTCCAATCTAAAGAGACAAGATACAAAAGGAAAATGGTGTGGGAGGGAACAGAGACACTCTGGCAGCAACAGTGTCCTTGCAATGGTAAAATACTTTTATTTTTCTCCTCCATTCCCCACAGGCAAGATGGCTCCTTCATGGCTTGTGTGGTGACAGTTTGCAGGGAGGGGCCAATGCTGGGAGCTTGATGGAAGGTGCTCACCCAGTTTTAACCTGGATTGGACTATTTTAATCCGGATTCAGAACTGAGTGTGCATTCTGACTGTTCCCATTTGCTTGACAATAACACAGCCTCAATTCGAATACCTCAGTTCCCATTCAAGCCATCCAAATCCCCAGCACAGGGTCTTTTCAGCCTGAGGGCAGAGACCTTTCTAAGATTAATATAATATTGTAACCCGCCCTGAGACCTTGGGTATAGGGCGGGATAGAAATACACATAAATAAATAATAAAACTCCACCCCTTGTCCTTTGATCCTCCCACTCCTTGCCCTAACAGGGACAGGACAGGCTTTGCCAAGATTCCTAAAGTGATATCCTGAGAAATGTAGAGTGGTTTCCCAACCCAAATTCAAAGAAAACAAATGTCAGGCCAGCAACTGATACAAAATAGTTTAAAAATGAGTCAAACCTGCCTCAGAGCTAGCTTTACATTAAGCTATATTTCTGCAACAAGGGAGGAGGCGGGGGTGTGTGTGAACTTCAGAAGAATTCCTCTCAGTGGAGGGGGGGAGTGGACCTGGGCAGGGTGAGAAAGGCTGAGGTTACCTGCCAGCAAGGTGTCCGAAAGGGCCTTGACAACATGGAAGGCAAAATCCTGCTACTTTCCGGTATCATAAACCTGGAGGGAAGGAGAAGGGAGGAAGGAGGGAAAGAAGGAAAAGTTCCTGCACAGACTCAAAGAGAGAAGAGGGGATTTTCTTCCTTCTCCTTTGCTTGGAATGAGCTGCTCAGGACCTAGCGGGGCTAAAAAAAAACTTTCCTAGGTGATTGTTAGCTGCTACAATGTAATGTATCACTCATAGTTACAGTGGCATTCTCAGTAAGGGAAAATCTGTGTTCAAAGATCAAAGTCTTTTTTCGATCTCTGGGACTCTAGCATTGCAGGGGTGGGAAGGACAGGGGAGCAGACCTTCCCATAAGTGAAATCCCACCCATCGATGGCAGACATTGGATCAGAAGGATGGGAGGGGGGAAGCAGGTTAGCCACCAAAATGGGACCGAGAAAAGTTTTTCCAGGGACCTTTTCTCTGCAGATTTTAGCAATATGGTCCTCGTAAAATTTAAATGGGATCAGACAACCCCAAAAATGGATGGATTCACATTTAATCTTGTATGGAAATGCCCCCTGAGTTGGCCAAAGCCCCCTGAACACAATCAGTCAATCAGTCAGTGATGGAGGGTTCTAATTTAAATAATTTAATATATTTTATCTTTTTGCTTTTGTTGCCCACTCTGGGACCTTTTGGTAAAGGATGGGATATCAGTTCTTAAATAAAAACAAATCGGTACATTTTTAGGCTAGCAAATATCAGCTTTTAACATGGTAAATGGGCTGGTGCTAGGGTCCTAGATCTAACATCCGCTGTGCTGCACAGTACCCTCTCTCTCCCATTCCAGGCTGGTTAGCCTACTTCCCACCAGTCATTCCAGTTTAGCAAGGCTGGCACAGGGCCAAGGAAAATGGAATCAGACCCAGACTTTCTCCAACTGGAACAGGTCTTTTGTGGCACACAAAGCCACCACCACCACAACAACAAAAAAATGGTTTCTCCACAGAGGTACTAGCAGGCTAAAGCAGTCATATCAACCCTCTTGGAAGAAAAGGAGGAGATTGGTAAAGATTTGCCATTAACTGCTTTTTAAATTGTTTTATGTGCTGCTGGTTTTCAGCCAACTGTAATTAACATTTTTAAATTGCTTTAAATCTCTATAGCTAACCATGATTGTTTGGAAGTCTGCAATACATATACGCTTTCCAGAGGAAGGTGAGGGAGGACATAAAAGGCAAAAGGAAAACTTTTTAAAAAGGAGGTTATACCTTCCACCATGTAGACCCACAGAACTCATTGCCTAAATTTAACTGCCTCATCTAGACAAGCAGGTATACAGGGGAGAGTCACATGGCCTGAAGAAGCAAAGGGAAGATGACCCACAACACACATCCTAAGGTGCGAGACAGGCATTGCCCAATAAATGGCTTCCAAAAAGAATGTGTTGTTCCTACCCTTGTCTCTTTTGAACATCTGCTTATCTGGGGTACAGTGCTGATGAAACGGGCCTGTTCTGGAAGAAAATGTGAAAGGGGCAGGAAAGCCTACAATATCACTATGGCCATCAGTATAATTCAAGAGGCAGGGAATAAGGTCTGGTCCAGTAAATACTTGGAGATCTGACAGGAGGCCATGAAGAAGTCCAGAGCACTCAGCTAATGTGGTAGAAAGCAACAGATTTGGTGCAATTGGCTTGTGTGACCTGCAACTGGAAGAGGTGACTGAGCCTCTGGATTTGAAGAAGTTTGGTAGAAATGTTGTGGGAATACTTGGAATAGTAGAAGAAGCAGCTAAAAATATGCACAAATGAAAAGTGTTTACTTTGCCATTGAACTGAACATCGGTTTGTTCAGTTTGCTGGCACCCTGTTTAATTGGCAGTTGTTCATATTTTAGCCATGTACTTCCCAGAATTCCCAACTTCATCACTGCTAAAATCACTACAGCCTAAAAGAAAACATTTTACCATCACCGAACCTATCTCATTTTCCTTATTTTATTTATTTATTTATTTATTTATTTATTTATTTATTTATTTATTTATTTATTTATTTATTTATGCAATACCAAGCATTGCCTCCAACTCCTAAACTCTGTAGTCTTTCCTAAAGGATACCATGGTCCATGGTATTAAAAGCCGCTGAGAGGTCCAGGAGAACCAACAGGGTTGCATTGCCCTTCTCTCTCCTGGAGGAGGTCATCAACCAGAGTGACCAAGGAGGTTTCCCTGCCGTAAATGGGCCTGAAGCCAGATTGAAATGGGTTCTTGCTGGTAGTTTCATCTGATTTCCTGTGGCTGAACTGAAGAAAGAATCCTCTGCCTTTCAGAGAAGACTGCCTTTTAATCTCTTTGCAGCTTGGAGATAAGACCAATAGGCCTTGTTTTTATTTTACTTTCTCCTTAATGTCAAAGTTTACCTTAAAGAGGAAGTCTTGCCCAGGCACTTATACACATACTAGCTAGGTTTCCTTATTTGTTTTTTGAAATGAAACCCTTCTGTTTGTTTGTTTTTCCTTTGCTCTTGTTCATGACTGGCAGATGCCATCTAAATCTTGACTGGTTGGTGCCACTGTTCCTGGGTTTTAAGCTTTTGCTGAGTTTAAATAAAACTTTTCCTTTTTTATCGAGGAAACTGTCTTTTTGAGAAGTATTTTTGTCTTGCTGCCTACATCTCTGTGCTAAAGAGTACTTGACAATTGATCCTTTTGGCCACTGGTTGGACAGGCTAATTTCCCCATGCATGTGTCTATACTACAACCTGTAACAGTGTTCAATTTTTGACTTGTTTGAAAAGAACAAAGTACATTTTTCCCATTGAAAAAGCCTATTTTGAGGGCAAGCCCATAGTAAAAATGAATTGTTTGATTGGATTGTTCACATTTGTGAGCAGGAGGAAAGTTCGATTCAATAGAATTTCCGGTAGCTGCTCCCTGCCATTGCCAGATCACTGAGGTATTGAATGGAATCACTATTTTGCTCCAGCATTGGCCTAGTATTAGCTTGAGTTCTGGGAAGTCAAGGAAACTTCCCTGAAACCTCAAGCCTCTTTACCTCTCATTTTTCTTCCTACTGAAGCCATACTGAGAAACCTCGATTCTCAGTAGACTCGGTGCTGCAGCTTTACAGCTTCCCTTTTAGCTGAAATCACTGGGAAGAGGGATGTCCGTTCTCTTCTGGATCCAAGCTCAATCTTGAACCTCCATGTCTCTGACTCTCTGCCACCTGGCAAGAGTCCCACCTGCCCATGTGCAGGCTTTTGTGGATTGAGTTCGGCTTGTGAACCTGAAAAAGCATGCACAGTACTATGAATGAATTCAAAGATTCACACCTGAGCGTTTCTTTTGTGTAAGCACTCTTTTTCTCTTCACAGCCTGGAAAAAACTTTAAAGAAGAAAAGCCTTTGGGGGTGAGACTTTCCTTCTGTTGCCCCACTTTTTATTGTTTGTTTACGTACAATAGTGCTTTGGGGAGAAAATTTGTAGGGCCAGCTGGGGTAGGGGGCTTCAACATTTGGGATCTGAAAGCTGAGATAGTGAACAAATGAGGAAGAGCCAGCTGTTGTTCAATTGGATGGAAGGCTCCATCTGGGCATGGAACCAGTTTAGAATCACCCATAGACATCTTCATTCAAACCTTGCACCATAGAGAAATATTGCAATAACTTAAAAGCTGTCTTGTTAGCAGCTTGCGGAGCATTTGCTACAACCCAGAACTTGTAAAGTGTACTCAGTCCTGTAGTGTCATTATCTCCTTCTGTTTTCCTATTACAGTTAGCTGCCTTGCTACATTTGATTAACAATTTAACAAGATCTTGCTATTTTAACTGTGGATCCACTCAGCTATGGTTGACTACATCAGCCCCTCTCCTCCGAATAATACTATTAGGCTTCCTGGAGGCCTGGGACAGTTTGAAATCTTGTAAAATCTCACATGATCCCTGGGAAATCATGCAGGATTTCCGAGTAATCCTGGGGAATATTGGGATTTCCCAGGGATCATGGGAAAAAACATGTGTGAGATTTCCCAGTGTTTCATATATCCATGGTTTCCTGTAACTGTGGTAGGAACAGGTAAGTATTGCCTGTGGGTATGGGAGCACACCTGTATTATTGTTGATCTCTACTGAAAGCCATTGCCTGCTGTTGGCTGTTACTGAGGCCTGAATATTTTGCTGTTTAAAGGCACCTTTTCTAATTTTGTTCTGATATAATAAAAATTGTTAAATTTGTATCATTTTTGCTTAGCACCCCTCATTTGGCCCAACTCCTTTTGCATCCACAGCAATCAATTCCATTCTGCCTAAAGTAACTTGTGAAACCAGCCTATTAGCTTTGGCTCCCTCAGGATTACTGGAATTTCCCCTGAAACCAGTTTATTCCTTTTATAGGCCCTTCAGAAAAGGTCTTGCCTGAACAACAGGCAACATCTAATTAAATATTTTATTTGCTTTAGTGGAAAATTATGTCTCAGTCTTTCACCAGATGTTATCACTAGTAATGATACTGAAATGGGCAGGAAGCTGACGTCAACTTTTGAGCTGTGAAAACCAAACTTGACAGGATATGTATGCATAAAATAGGACAGGCTCACAATTATGTACGGCTGAAATTAATGATTCAAGAATACACTTTTTCTGAACTGCTTAATCCTTCATGACACTTTTACACATCCCACCCAACTTTTCACAGACATCTTTGGAACAGTCTTCTCAAACCTGGTGACCTCCAGATTTTTTAAAATGTATCACTTGTTCATTCACTATTAAGATTAATAAGAATAATTCACATAGATGAAGCTGTTTCTTTTTATTATATAGATTTTTCATAAGAGCATGATACTGCTCTCTCACTGAACTATGGGCCATTCTCTGATCCAATGCTGTTACATAATTTTAGACATTTTAAAGTAAATGAAGGAAACAACATAAATGTATTAAATACATAATCCTTTCTGTATACTGGTGCTGAGATATTGCTTGGAAGCATTATCTGATTAGAGCCATTAATAAAGTTGACTGACTTCCAGGTTTGTGAAAAACCATCATGCAATTAACATGACCAGGAAATCCTCAGCTGGGAGTATTCCTTGTGGAAAAGAGCAGTTCTGATGATTTTGAAACACTTGGCATTTCAAGACACTTGAAAAAGCTTGCCCTGGGCCTTAAAGAATATTGCTGCTACCACATTGTCACCAATATCATATGGGGAGGTGATGTAAGAGAGATACCTATGCAGGTGCAGGAAATTCTTGGGGGGGGGAACTGATTCTCTTTAACAATTTCCAACCATTTCACTTGAGGTCAGGAATGGGCTTGAATAAAATCAATAAAGTCTGCTCTGATAGATAAGCTCCTGCAATATTGGGAGTGCCAATCTGAAAGGTGGAAAAAAATTGGCGAAGAAGAAGAAGAAGAGTTGGCTTTTCTACCCCACTTTTCTCATCCTTTAAGGGGACTCAAAGTGGCTGACAAAGCTTTCTATTCTCCTCACAACAGAACACCCTGTGAGGAAGGTGCAGCTGTGAGAACTCAGAAGAGAGCTGTGACTAGGCCAAGGTCATCCAGCTGGTTTCATGGGAGAAGGCGGAATCGAACCCAGTATTCTCAGATAAGAGTCCGACTCCCCAACCACTAGACCAGACTGGCTCACAAGAAGGAGGAGATCTGGGCTTGGTACCAGCCCACAGCAGTATGCCATCTGCATACTGGTACACCATAGTTCACCTGCGGGCTATTTCAAAAATATCCACTACTGGAGTGGGATTCTGTTCCATAGTTCCATTCTGTGTGGCTGAAGCATATTGGAAGGGGAGAATGACCTCTGTTAGGCCATTCCAATATGTGAATGGAGTGACATAGCATGACTTATGGATTTGTCCACTGTGGACCAGAGCAGTATAGCCTGTAGTTCACACAGTGGGCCTGTTTGCAGAGAGATCATACCCCCAATAGACAACCTGTTGACACAGGTCCAGGATATGGAGTATGATATTTGCCCCACTGCTAAAGTAGTAAACCAGACCACAAGCAGTTTGTAGATACTGAAAAAGCCCCAGCCTTGAACTTTCATAGCTGATAGGCCAGAATGAACCACACTTTATCTGTGTTAAAAGTCAAAATTCCTTGCTAGCGGTAATCTTCAAGCACCAGTCCATCCTTGTAGCAACCTTCAAACAGAGATCTTAATTTAGGAAGTGAAACAAGCCTATGGTAACCCAAAACAGTGTACCATTTGTGGTTCTGAAGTTGATCAGGAGGCTTAGAAGGTATTTGCTCTGCCAACTGAGAATAGATAGGTGGTATTTGATGCCTCTAATGACATGTCTACTTAGGCAAATTCTAAATTGATCCCATAGTCCATGCCCACTAACTTGCCCTCTTTCCCCCTTTGCCAGGAAGTGCAATCCTGTAACTAGGAAGCTAGTCATAGGCCAACCATCTGGCCAAGCCTCTAATCCTTAATAAGTAAATTCTGGTCTGCAGAATTCAAGATTGTTGGAAAAGAAAACAAATGAATGCTTGTTCCTACTCGCCAGGAGCCCCTTAAGGAAAGCCACCAAATGCAGGGACTTCCACTGGAGGAGAACTGTCAATGTTAGACATTTTGGTGGCTGTGACACTTGTGAGCTCTTGTGAGTTAGTACCAAGGAAAGCCTGGACTTGTGAGGTGAAGCACCTAGTACAGTAGTCTTGTGTCTCTTTATGGCCATTTGATAAGAATCAAAGAGCTATTTGCACAAGCCTAGGACAGTGTGGGCAAGGAAACTTGGAAGATAGAATAGAAAAATAGAAAATGGTTCATTCACACTGAAAGAAAACAGCTTGTCACTTGACCACAGCCAATATACTATCACACACACACAAGGTTGAATCTGGGTGGATGCCTGGAAACATAAATTGTAAACAAATATAAAAGATAATATAAAAGATGGTAGGAGGAGAACAGCATAAGGTAAAAGTGACTCTTTAACTCTACAATACAAAGATGCCTCAAAATACATGAAAAAAATGAGGAATCCTGTAGTAAAGATGTCTTACAGTTTACAGACCAGTAGATGGCAATAGGCAATTAGTTTGAAAGGAGTTAAATCATACAGTTGCCCAGAATGTAAGTTTTAGGTATTTTCAGAAATAGCTGATACTCAGGCTTCTTTCCCCCTAGCTGTTCCCCATTATTTTCCTTATTTCTTCTTTCAGTTCTTTTCCCACTGTATTGCTGCCAATGTAACATATTAGGAGATCCCATGCTTCTTCTGTCGATGGTCTAGTCTTTATTCCCATTCGTCTCAGTCTTATTTGTAACCATATCGGAATTTCTCCATCACATATTTCATCCAATTCTGTATAGTCCATTTTGTTCTGTCCTTCCATCCCAATGCTATATTGATACTGCTGCAAGTATTAACTGGTTCAACATGTATTATTGGTATTATGTATAAAGTCCTACTTCAGATTGAAATGGAACATGGGGTGTTTTTCCACTGTCACTAAAAGTACCCATTAAGTACCCATTAATGGGTACGTAATGGCATTTTTGTACCCATTAATGGGTACGTAATGGCATTTTTGTACCCATTAATGGGTACTTAATGGGTACTTCTAGTGACAGTGGAAAAACACCCCATGAACAGGTTAAAGAGTGTATGATTACATGGGTAAGAAAGTTTGGATATAATATTCAGATGGATCAATGGGAGAAATTGTGGACAAAGGATATGAAATTTACATCTTGTATGTTATTAAAAGAAAATATTTATAAGATGATGTATAGATGGTATTTAACACCTCATAAATTAGGGGAAATATACCAAAATATGTCGACTAAATGTTAGAAATGTAAAAAAGTGGAGGAAACTTTTTAATCATATGTGTGGGACTTGTGAAAAAGCAAAAAAAAATTGGGTACAAATATATAATCTGATGAGACAAATTTTAAAGAGACATTTTATATTCAAACTGGAATTGTTTCTGTTGGGAACTGTAGACAATACTTTGGATAATATAAATTCTTTGATTTTATATATGGTAACAGCAACTGTATGCACAAAAATGGAAGGAAGAAGAGATACCTTCAGGGCAAGAATGGCTAACTAAGTTGATGGACAAGGCTGAAAGGATAAATAAACAAATTTACTAAAAGACAGAACAACAGATAAGTTTATGAAAGACTGGAGCCCCTTTATTAACTATCTAGGAGAAGTAGAAGTAATGAGGGACGGTTTTGACTAAAAGGGGTCAGCTGAAAAGCAACAAAGGACACGAAAGAGAAGCAAAGGAATAAGCAAAATCAAGAAGAGAATCTGGAAAAACGCAGGAAGATATAGAGTATTAAAGCAATGTAATAATATGAGAAAAATGTAAGAAGTGTTTATGTTGCTTTTAAAAAAATAAATATATGTAAATATATAAAAAGATCTGCACTTCTACCATGTCCCGTGTGTATGCAATTTATAGTTGGGGGGAAAGGGAAGTTGGTCCCTGCTCTTGCATGTAAGAAAATTAATTCTAACATCCTTAGGTTGTAAACCCTATGAAAAAAACGGCACAGCCTTGTAGAACTGTCTTAGCAAAGGGAGAATTGTAAGAGATTCCAGATCCCTCCCTATGTAGAATGCAGTTCTTCTCTCGACTACTTGCCCAAATGCATGGAAGCAGCAAGCTAAAGCTAAAGCAGCAAGCAGAAGGCCGCTCGACTGATATTAAGGGTGTTTTTCCACTTAGCACTAGAGTACCCATTAAGGACCCTTAATGGGTACTCTAGTGCTAGTGGAAAAAACCCCGAGCACTTAAGGTCTTTAATGGGTCCTTAATGGGTACTCGAGCGCTAAGTGGAAAAACACCCCAAAGCTCATCAGCACAGGGGGGAGGGGAAGACACCCATCCTCTCCCCTACTAACCCAGCTTAGGGAGGTTATATTTTTTAGTACGCTTCAGTACAGTTGTTTTATCACGACACGTCGTGAACGCAAACACAACATTCCCCTGGCGGCCGAGCAAGCAGGAGCTCGTAGGGAGGGAGGCGAATTTGCTCGAGCGTCCTTTGGTCACCATGGAAACCTGAGAGGCAGCCGAGGAGCTGAAGAAAGAGGGTCCCCCCTCCTCGCTCTTATCACGGGGCATCGCTGCCACGCGAGGAAACACTCCAGGCCGGCAGTGGGACTGGATAAAGTTCTTCTTACAACTCTGTGCTGCTTGTCTCCGAGGTGAGTCTAACCCTGTTCTTCTCCCCACAACAGAATACCCTGTGAGGTACGTGGGGCTGTGAGAGCTCAGAAGAGAGCTGTGACTACCCCAAGGTCACCCAGCTGGCTGGGTGGGGGGTGGGGAGGGTGCAAAATCAAACCCGGTGCTCCCAGATAAGAGTCTGGCTCTTTAACCACTAGACCAAACTGGCTCAGTGGGATATATAGGTCCAGAGAGAATATGATTTGCATGTCTAGGATTTTAGTGACTTCCATAGCACTGGTTCTTGAAACTGGTTGTGCCCATGGGGCCCCAGCAACTTACGACTGCTCCAGCATTTTAAGCAAATGGAGGAAGACTGTTTACATTTCTAGCCCAAAGTAGGGAGGGAAGCATTATTCCTTTCCTAGCAAATGTGGGATTTCAACACACATCTTCATATAGGCAGGTACACACTTATTTTGAAAATTTACATACCATTTCCCATTCAACTGATTGACAGGACAGCCCTTAAGGAAGGGGCTGCAAGCATGTCAGAAATCCAAAGCATCTTCCCCTATTCACCTTCACCCGTGCACCTCTATGACTGTTAACTGGTCAATAATGCCAAAGTACGTTTCCCTTTCATTCTGGAGTTCCAAGGCAATGGGCACAGTTTCCAGGAATCTAACAATTTTTGGTTTAATTTAAATTTAATTCATGGAGAAGTGCGGAATCAAACCCAGTATTCCCAAGTAAGAGTCAGGCTCCCTAACCACTAGTCTGGCTCACCCTAATAACATAAGAGGAGCCCGGCTGGATCATTTATGTAGCACGAGTCCCATCTAGTCTGGCAACCTGTCTCACGCAATGGCCCACTAATTATTTATGGGCATCTCAAGTGAAGACAAAGGCCAAACTTTCACCTGCTCTCAGCCAATTCAGTCTAGTGGTTAAGGAGTCGGACTCTTATCTGGGAATACCAGGTTTGATTCCGCCCTCCCCCACGAAGCCAGCTAGGTGACCTTGGGCTAGTCACAGCTCTTTCTGAGCTCTCACAATCCCACCTACCTCACAGGGTGTTCTGTTGTGGGGAGAGGAATAGAAAGCTTTGTCAGCTGCTTTGAGTCTACTTAAATGGGTGAGAAAAGCAGGATTAAAAAGCCAACTCTTCTTTTTGAACTCCCTGAAAATGGCCTTTACAGGCATCCTGCCAGTCTCTCCAACCTGGAAGAAGTACCTAGGCATCTATTCTGTAAGCCATTGAGCTCCATTAGTTTATTTAATCCTTAGTTATCTAGGCTGGATGTTGTCACCACTCCTTCTGGTAGTCAATTCCATAGACTAGTGACCTTCTATGCTTTCACTGTCAGTCCTAACTCTCCTTACCCATCAGCTTCTTAGAGTGCTGCCTTTGGTATAATTTAAAAAATATTTTTTTTCTCTACCTACTTTTTCCACACTATGCATTTAGTCAAGTCACATTTTAAATACTGCCTTTCAAGACTGAGGAGTCCTAATGGTTGCAACTGGATTTCTTAAGGAAGGTGTTCCAGCCCCTTTGATCATTCTGGTTGTGCTTTCCTGCACCTTTTCCAGTTCCACAATAGCCTTTCTAATGTGTGGTGACCAGAATTATTCTTAAAACTCCAAATGTGGCCTGACCATAGAATTATAATGAGGCACAATGATGCTTGCTAATTTGTCTTCTATTCCCGGATAGACTTTGTGATTTTTGCTACTGCTGTGCACTGGGTCGACACCTTCACTGAGCTGTCCACCGGAACTATGCTGATTTCCTTTCAGCAATTCTTGCTCTTCTTCATGCACAGTAATTTTACCTTTAATAATATTTACCATCACTTTACTTGGCTGGCTGGTCTCTAATTTCCCAGATCATTCTTGGATCCTTGTTTGAAGATTGGTGTTACATTTGTTGTCATCCAGTCTTTCTCTTAGGGCGTGTTCCCATGGGGCTGCCCTTGCCCCGGGGTGGATTCGGGGCAGCCTTAATACGAATCTTAATTGGCATTACGGAGTCCCCATGGTAATGGAGGACAGGGCGGGTTCAAGCCAAACCCGCCCGTCCCCATAAAAACCGCGGCAAATCTCTGCATGGGATGCCACAGATTCTCTACCCCCACCCCCTGCCAGGGCCATGATTTGGCTCCCTTTCCCAGGCAAGCCGCTTGCTTGTCTCGAAAGGGGAGTAAAAGCAAGGGAGTAAGGGGGTGCAGAGGCTTAAGGTTTCTCTCTTTTCCAGGGAAGCAACCTTATTGCCCCCCTGAAAGAAAGAAATTTCAAGCCTCTACACCCCCTCGTTCCAAATGCTGACAGAAAAAGGCGAAGTTAATGAGTGGCTATAGCTCAATCGTAGAAAGTTACCTGGAAAGCAGAGGGCTGCTGGTTCAATCCCTAGCTTCTTCCTAGAAGTAGGCAATAGTAAACTATTTGTGTGGCTGCAGTCAGGCATCTCTTATTTGTTCTGATGTTTTGCGCTATTCTGGAATAAAGCTTAGGTATTTCAGAATGAAGCACTCCTAGACATACTTTATTCTGGAATATCCAAAAAGAGCAGACGAAAAGTAAGTGAAGTCTGTGCCAAGAAAACTACATGAAGGTGTCCATGAAGTTGATTAAGAGTTAGCTTCGACTCCGTGGACCCAGGAAACACAGATAGTATATCTAGCTGATTTGTATGGTCTGAGTCTTCTGTCTTGATAATTTTGTCCATGCATGACTTCTAGGCTTATTTTATTGTCCCTTGTGAGATTCTTTATCTTTTAAGTTAGTCTTGGACTGAGCAGTTTTTCACATAGTTTAAAATGGGACCCAAAGTTTCCTACCATAGCCTACACATAACATGTTCCTCTTCATCTGTTAATTTTGCTTAATTGAATATCAAGTTGTATGTATAAATTCTTTGTGTTTTTCACATATATAGGGAAAGAGTCAACCTTTTTGTTACCTGCTGATGAGCTTCTATACTAGAAAAGAGTTGGGGACATGTGGGCCACATACTATTATCTCTGAGGCACCCCTTTTGTTATGTCTGAACACAACTAGAGTCAGTGACAATTTCCAGTCAACAGCCTAAAGAGGGAGAACAACTTTCTTGCATTTGCAAGCACCCAATTTATAATTTTTCAACTTTGTGGATAGACTGTGATACATTTCAGTTTCCTATAGTTTATCTATATATGAAGAAAACATTTAAACTTTCATTCAGAATGGTCATGAGATTTTGATTTAAATATTCTTCACTGTAATTTTATTTTTCAAATATCCCCCTAGGACAAAGCTGAATGGATGAGTATGAAATAATGAAGATGATTGGGGAAGGATCCTTTGGTAAAGTATTTTTGGCCAAAGGAAAGGAAGATAATCAACTATGTGTTATAAAGGAGATTGATTTAACAAAGGTAAATAATATATTTTTAAAAAACAAATAATGTTTGCCTACATTTTAGAGTGTTGTTCCATGAAGCGGCTCATACTTAATGATATAATGAATTAAATATAACTTTAGATTGTTGGTATATCTGTGTGTGCACTCATTTATATACATTTACATCTATATATGTGGATGTTTGTGCATATGTTTACAATATATTGCTTAAATAGATTTTATACATTAGATTGCATCTCAGTTCTTTTTGCTTTTAAAATAAAACTAAAAGGTGGCACTTCTTTTATTAGGATCTCTTATGCAGATTTTGTACGTTTACGCAGAGGGCACGTTCCCATAGGGCGGTGATGGCCAACCTATGACACGTGTGTCACAGGTGACACACCAAGCCCTTTTGGGTGACACACATGGTCACCCTGGCACCTGGGTGTGTAGTGCTTGCTTGTTCTTGAAGTGTATGAAATACCAACTTTCAATTGAAGATTTAGCAACAAAAGTGGCTAATGTAAAAAATTATTTGTTTTTGCTTTTAATAAAATACATATATCAGAAATATAACTTTTTTACTAGAGCTACAAATATCACAAAGTTATGGATATTTCTAGATGTGACACAGCACTCGAGTTAAGCCAGGTTTTCTTGCGAATTTTGACACACCGAACTCAAAAGGTTCACCATCACTGCCATAGGGGCTAAAATCCAGAATGGATTTGGATTTGCCATCAAGGGTTTCCATTAAATCTCCCAGTAATCCGAAACCATTCCGGATTTGAGCCACCTGTTCCCATGAGAGTTCTTTTCCCCTGCATTTTCTGGGGGATTTTCAGGGATTTTCCGGCTGGCTCGCATTAAAGCCGAGGGAAGGAGGACAGCCAGTGGCGGGGACAAGCAAGGGAATGAGCGAGTGAGCGTTAAAGCCCTCTAAAAGGTAAAGGCTCTTGTGATTTTAAAGTATGTGCAGCTTCATAGCCCTGTGGAAAGGAGAAAGAAATACACCACCCTCAGTGTAAACATCACAAGGCCTAAACTCTTCTTCCCCCTCTCTCACGTCCTTCCTTAAGCAGAGCCAGCCAGGCAGGACCCTCCTTCTTCCCGCTCACCTCCCGTCCAGAGCCCGGCTTCTCTCATGCGCTGCCGCTGCACAGAGCTTGGTTAAAGTTGTGGCAGGCAGGCACCCAGTGATTGTCGTGAAGGCCAAGCTTATAACCGGGGATGTTCTTTTGCGATTGATGGCAGCACATCCAATAGCTGGGGCTGTAGAGTAAGGCCTGGCAATAGTGCTTGGGGTGCCACCGGCACAGAGAAAATATCCCCCTTGGTGAACTTCTTGCACTGCTTGAAGAAGCCCAAGCTTCCCTTCGGGTTAGGAGGAGGAGGAGGCTGGAAGTGGTGGCAGTGACGGCAGTTCCTATCAAAAAAACGCTGCACCATTCATAGGTGAGGTTTGGGAACAGCCCAAAGTGCGTTTGGTGCTGTTCATGGCCTCCAGCTAAACACGCAGCAGAACCTGGATTACTCCGGGCCAGACTAATCCGGATTCGCAGTGGGAACACGGGTAGGTGGGGATGCACCCAGAGTGAGAACCAGTGTTATATGACAAGAAATTTTATTTATGATTTGAGGCAGCTAGTTTTCTTACTCTTCTTACTTACTTTGGTTACTTTGTATGAAATTTAACATCTGGGCAAATATGTATATGATGAAGCAGTTCTTCAGATTTTGGATCCAAAGGCATCTAGGGCTTGGTCCATCAGTGATAACAGCTCAAATTAGAATCATATGTGAACTAATATCAATGCAGAATTTTAAAGATATATTGATTGTACAGTTCACATCACATTGAATAATGGCAAGAAAAACTCATTAGACATTATGACTCAGAATTCTGTACCAGATCTAGTGTCTAAATCATCAAGGGCAACGTCACTAGGAATGTGCTACAGTAGTGCCACCTAGAAATTACAAATAAAAAAATCAATGCCCAGGGATGGAATGAAAATTGGAGAAATAAAAGGCCCCGTCTCTCCACCATTTTAGACTGTTGACTGCCAGAGTATTGCCACAAATCAATAGTAGTAAAACAAACAAATCATTTAGATGAGGGTTTGTCTTCTGCATTAGAAAGAAACTGTCCCTGAGCTGAGGGATAAAGTGCCAAGTTTCTTGAGTTGTTCATTACAAGTGCAAATGACATGTTTATGTTAGCATATGAACCTAAGCTGATTGAAGTTATTTTGAGTGTTCAGAGGAGGAATCAGGCTGATGTGGAGAATCAACATTGGAATGTCTTTTCTCCACTAGATATAAAGGGAGTTTTAAAGATGGAGGATGCTGAACAGACCAATATAATCAAATCAACCAGATTGTAGCTTACCTGCTACACTATATATTTAGATAACACCAGTCTAAGAACTCCATATTGTTTGTATTTTAGTCCAAATGTTTGGAATCACAGTCACAGACTCAAGCATTTTACCAGAGAAAGGGACGTGAGCCAGTAAATGGTGGATATTCAAGTATTATGGGGTCTTGGAGACCCCTTAAGAAAGAAGAAGAGTTGGCTTTTCTCGCCCATTTAAGGGGTCTCAAAGCAGCTGACAAAGCTTTCTATTCTTCCCCCCACAATAGAACACCCTGTGAGGTAGCTGGGGCTGTGAGAGCTCAGAAGAGAGCTGTGACTAGCCCAAGGTCACCCAACTGGCTTTGTCGAGGAGTGTAGAATCAGAATCTGGCTCCTTAACCACTAGACCAGACTGGCTCAACAGAGCTTTCTGATTGCACCTTCCATTTCTATGACTGAGAAAATGGGCCGCATCCAGACAAGGTCAAAAACCCATAATTTTTTTTTATTTTTGCAATTGAACCTGATTTGCTGGATGCGATCACAGTGCTCCTGATACAGTCCCATAATATAGATCGGGTTTACTGAGTTATTGTTATTTCTATAAAATGAACTATCGTAGCTCAGTAGCACAATATCCTGTTATTCTGTGATTGCAGCTCTGTCTGGATTACTATGCGAGAAGTACAGGAAGGCTTGCGGTGTGAGCTGTCCCTACCTGGAAGTATTTCACGTGATACTATTGAGAGAGTTAGGCTACATGATAAGAAAATATTGCAGTCTTAATGTCTCTCTGCTGCTCCAGAAATGCTAAAACCCGAAGTATCAATCTAATGTATGATTATTCCAGATGTGTTTTATATTGGTAAATCTATAAGTTGTGGAATAAATAAATGTTGTCTAGAGGCAGCAAGTTATCTGAATCTGCAACTAGGGATGTGCACAAATATTAATAAAATTTGGAATTCATATAAATTCAGCCGAATTTGGACATTTGAATTTGAATGGAATGTTTTGATACATTCGTATGAAGCATCATTATGGATTTGTATGGAATTCATATGGACCATTTGTATCAAATTTGAATCCTGCTACGTTTGAAGGGATTTATTTGAATGAATACAAATTTTCTTGCATTTGATTCAATACGAATCTAATACAGTTTTTTTTTTGTCTACAACCATTTTGTCAAATATGATGGGCAAAGTTCATGAGAACCTATAAGCATCCTAATGCTCTTGGCAGCTTGTCAGTAGCCCTAGGTCACAATACTTGAAGCTCATTCAAGACTATGATCTTCAAGGTAGGGATCCAGGTCATACAGTGGTACCTCGACATACAAGTGCCCTGACATACAAGTGTTTTGAGATACAAGCCGCCGAGCAAGTGATATTTTGCTTTGAGATGAGAGCAAGATTTGAGATACGAGTATGTAAATACAGTACAGTACATAACAAAAACAACTGAGGTGGTGTTTTGGGAGCTGGAATGGATTAATGGGAAAATTGCTTTGAGATACGAGCGATTTGACATAAGAGCAAGGTTACGGAACGAATTAAACTCGTATGTCAAGGTACCACTGTATTTTAATCATGCTGCAGCTATCTTGAGAATCACCTTTTCCCTAACTTTCTTCTTCACCTAATTTAGATGCTAAAGCAAGAAAAAGAATCATCCCAAAAAGAAGTTACCCTTCTGGCCAGGATGAACCACCCTAACATAGTAGCCTTCTACACTTCCTTTCAAGGTCCCTGTTTTATGGCACTTACTTTGTTATTTTGTTTTAAAGATTCTCTGTGAGGGCAGGGCTAAAAAGGCAATATAACAGGTCTATAGTGAGTCAACCTATTCTTCAACAGGGATAATTTTTTTTTAATTTAGCATCTTTTATGCTGTACTCCTTGGATGTGCATGTGGGGAAAGGAAGGGAGCCAGTTTGAGGAGAAAGTGACTTAGGTATAAGCCAGCTATGCCCTGAGGCCTTAGCCGCCAGAGCACACAAACTCTCCCTTCCATTAGCCCTGCAGTGGCCAAATGCCCACTGCAAGTCAAAACAAAGCAATAGGGATACAGCAGAGTGGAAAACTCCGCTCTGAAGTAAGGGCGCCTTGTTCCCTGTCTCAGCATGTGAATAGGAGTTCCAGCCAGATTAGTGAAGCATGTAAATGTCCTCCTGAGAACTCTTCCCCAACTCTCTCAAAGGTGGTATTTTAATGGGAGGTGGTATATAAATATGATGAATAAATAAATTGCTTTCCTCCTCCTTCAGTCATCATCTGGAGGGTTGTGCTGGCAACTGCTATATATGCTACGTCTGCCATGTAGCAAAAGTGACTACCATAAATACTTTTTAGCAGTCCACAGCTGGGTACCTTCACGGGACCCTGCAGCAACTTCTGATGAATTGCTGTGGCTCCCTATGCAGATGTGCCTGACAGGTGAGCAGACCACAGCTTACTGCACAGTAAGTGCAAACAGGGCCTTAGTCTCTAAATATCCAGCACAGAAAAGTGAGGTTGAAAGAAGCACAGGCCAACTCAGGTTCCCATTTTCAAGTGGTAGTTTTAGAATTACCTGTTACAATGGAAATATGTCAGCGTAAGAACTAAAAAGTACCCCAGAATGATTAGTGTTCATGGAAGATCACCTGGTGGGGAGGAACAGATAGACAATTTGCAGATGTCTTGTCCTAACAGAGATAGTTAAACAATCTGACCATCACTGAATATGTGACTTTTGTTTCATCTAAGGGATGAAGATGTGCTATAACTGAGCATGCCATTCCACAACAGATTATATATATTCAGAGTATCATTATTACAGTATAATAATTAAATTTTAAATGACAGAGGAAGCAGAACGATACAAAACAATGTAACTGTTACTGGTTTGCCCTTGCATACTAGACATCACCTGCAATATTAGCAGTTCAAGACTACATTGATAAGTTGTTTATTCAATATATATTATTGTAGAGAAAAATAATCTATACATTATTATGGAATATTGTGATGGAGGTGACCTAATGAAGAGGATACTTGGGCAATGTGGAGTGCTGTTTGAAGAGGAGAAGGTAAGTTTCCAGTTGGAAGACTTTCTGCTTCATCTTTCATTCTTTTAATTATCATGGAAAAAGGCAACAAAGAGAGATGTTTGAAAGTTATTTTCTAATGGATTGTATGCATAGGTAACACAGGTTGATGTAGATGATATGTTGTATTACAAGCAAGAAAAAATCTTGCAAGTGTTTTAATTCACGTGTAAAATAAGCAGAATGCATAAGTTATGGACACAATCCAGATCTTATCTGGATTAAATTTGGATCATAACTGGATTATATCAAAATCATATCCAGACCATATCCTGAGGAACAGACACATTGGTAGACAGGAGATGTGAAAGGTAGAGTCGTAACTGTGAAGACACCTCTGAAGCACTTTGGGACGTTCTTCCCATATAAAACCCATCCTCTTCTACAGAGATATGCTATGGTGTATGCATGACATTTATAGAGGTAAGTGTGGAACAGCCATTAAGGATTAAGGAGCTCTGAGCACCCATTAGATCTGGATCGCCAACTCCGGTATGGATGACGTGGTCTTAATGGGGCCTTAATAATCCAGGCTTCTGTGTGGAAGGTGCATTCCATTTGCATTCCTTATGAGTTCGTACTGGGTGCTTAATCCAGTCTATATTATAAGTGCAAAAGCAGCCATAGGTATCCTTCTCATGATGGCAGAGGGCCTATGGACCAGTTCTGCACTGAGCTTGCTGAGAAGGCCTACAGAAAACATCCAGGAATAAGGAATTATTGCAATCAAATCTCAGCATCTTGGATTGATTTCTAATGCTAAAATAGGTTGATTTCTACATTGCTTCTGCACATTTCTGTTGATTGGGTGTACATATCTATTCAGGGGTGCTCAACCAGCTGCTCTTCAGATGTTCCTGAACTACAGCTCCCAACATTCTGTGACAGCCTCACTGGGATAGCATGGAATGCTGCGAGTTGCATTCTGGGAACATCTGGAGGGCCACAGGTTGAGTTTTTGAGTATAGCTGCAGCCAGACATCAGCTATTTATTCTGTTATATTCTGAAGAATATAATGGAGTAAGTAATCAATGTCTGGATGCAGCCTACATCTGCTGTGGATATATTTGGAAGGAAAAGTTTGCTTTAAATGTGTTTTTAAACCTGTTATCTTTTGCTTGTTTGTGGAACAAATACAGAATCATGTTTTCCCCAATGTATCTTTATTTATAGATCTTGGCTTGGTTTGTGCAAATCTCCTTAGGACTGAAGCACATTCATGACAGGAAGATTCTTCATAGGGATGTAAAGTCACAGGTAAATAGTTGAAGAGAGCTTTTATTCACTGTTGTGCCATAAAATATTTGATAATTTTTTTTTACCATTGTATACCACTTTTTTATTATTTTACAGAATATTTTTCTTAGTAGCAATGGAATGATAGCCAAGCTTGGAGACTTTGGGATTGCAAGAATACTGAGCAAGTAAACATTTTTAAAATATATATTCTCCAAATCTTTTAATATTGATTTATTTACCACCCTATACCTGATAGTCTTGAAGCAGATTAAAAACAAAATAAATTAAAATTGTAAAACCAAAAAGAACAGGACTAGAGTAACAGAAAGAAAACTAACAGCCAAAGGCCCAGGCAAAGAGGTGAATTTGTTCCAGATTTATATGCCATAGAGGATGTAGGAGGAGACCATTCCATAGCTTACGGACCATCGCAGAAAAGGCCCTCTCCCAGGTGTTCACCTCTTTTACTACTGAGGGTGGAGGGACAACCAGGAGGGCCTCCCCTCCTGTCAGTATAATCAACAGTGAGGAACAATGGCAGATATTTATTTATTTTGCATTTAATCCCACCCTATACCTGGAGGCCTCAGGGCAGGTAACAACATTTAAAATCAAACATATTAAAACAACAGTGTCCGCAAGCAGGAAGGGAAAATTTATCCCCATTTAACCGAAGGTCAGGGGAGACTATTCCATAGCCTAGGGGCCATCATTGAGAAGGCCCTCTCCTGGGTGCAGATTCAGATTAAAGAAGCTCTGTTTCACTTTCCATATAAATACCTCTTTGTGCTTCTTTTTTGGTGCTAGTATGTCAAATAGCATTATATTTTATTTTTACTAGAATGTCTGTTTTGGTTGGAATATAGCTTTTAGGGATATATGTTTTCTCCACTTTTGACTCTTTTCTGAAACTGGGGTGGATGGGTTTTGCTGTTAGTTTTCTTACACAATATTGACCTTTAAGTGGTCTGATGCATTTCAGAGTTCCTATACATACTCTTAGGGTATCTAGTTAAAATGGTGGAGTGAATCTGTGTTGGCAATCAGTTTTAGTATGCATAGTTACTGCCATTTCTCTTATTTGCAAGACAATTTTTATTTTTTATCCTTCTTTTAATTAGCACCATGGAGTTTGCTCATACTTGTGTAGGAACACCATATTACTTGTCACCTGAAATTTGTGAGAACAGACCCTACAACAATAAAACGTAAGTTTCAGAAGATTTATGACTGTTATATTTGGACAATGTAGCAAAGAACAACAGTGCTGTATACGAAACAGAGATTTTAAGTCTGCTGATTTAATGAGTTATGTATGAACCTTTCTGCCCCTACCTTTGTCCTGATCCATTGGACAGCATGTTCCCCTTGAAGGCCTCTTGCTTTGGTATGCTGGGACAGTCTGCTAGTCTGCTTATCTGTATTGGGCAGAATATAGACCAACTTAGGTGGCTCAAAGTGGCCGCATAGGCACTTTCAGCACTGGGCCGCAGGACAGGGATTTGCCATCCGCACGCTAGTGACACCAGCCATAGTATTATTTAATATTATTTATTTATTTTATTTATTTATATCCTGCCCTTCTCCCAAGATGGGACCCAGAGCAGCTCACGACACTAAAATTCCATTAAAAACAAAAACAAAAACCCATAATACAAACATCAAAATAAATTTAAAGATCTGTTAAAGTTATAATCAATATAAACATCAAAACAAGACAGCTAAAAAAAATCATTAGAATTAAATAAAAGTTAATTAAAAGCCTGCCTAAACAGCACTGTCTTAACCTGCTGACGAAAGGAGAGCAGCAAGGGGGCCGAGCGGAACACCAATGGAAGGGAGTTCCACAATTTGGGAGCAGCCACAGGGAAGGCTCTCTCCCAAGTTCACACCAACCGAACTTGAGAAGGTGTTGGGACTGATAGAAGCCCCTCCTCAGCCCACACTGGGTTATAGATGGAGATATGATCCTTCAAATAACCTGGGCCCAAGCCGTTAGTATGCACCAGCATGTGGATGGCATGTGTAGTAAATCCTGAGTTCTGTTTACTGCTACATAAATACAAACTGTGCCTATGCTATGAAAATGTTCATAGCTAAGTGGACTTAAGCATGAGACTATACCTAATCAATAATCACCATATAAGCAAATAAGCAGCAGGCCAGCAAGCAAGCAGCAAGCGTAGATATTAAACAGTCAAGAGACAGCATGTAGTGATCATATCATATGATGATTTATTGAGAGATTTCAAGCCTCTCTTATACATAATAATTTGCTGATTCTATGTGAACGCAAACATCCAAGCGGCCTTTCTCATACGCTTACATGTATCATTATTTTAGTTGCAAGCTAGGAAGGACAACAGAACAATAGGCCTCTGAATAAGGCTTTTGGCAAGAACTGTGAACAGAGATAAAACCAACTCTTGGTAGGCATAGATACTTTTTCAAGATCAGCTTGTTGCTAGCATCTAGCTGCAATTCAGCTTTTAAGCAAAATATGAGAGACCTTCTTTCCAGCAATTCAATAATCAATTGATTGCCTATAGGAATATCTCTATAGCATGTCCCTATTGTGGGATATAACCCAGAACAAGGGTCAGTGCAGAAAAGGCCCTATTTTTGAGGCCGGCACAAAAGCTCTTCCAGAATGTGGATGGCTTTCTTCCATGATGGGAGGACAAGATTAGGTGGTGGACTGTTCCAGCTGATCCAGTACTGCTGGAGTTGTCCACCTCAAGGTAAGTGCAGAAAAGTCTTTAGTGTATAACATTTTAGTCATATTTTAATCTTTCTTGTGGGAAATGCATAGTAGAGACATTTTGGCTGCATTCACACCTAAGTACGTTTTAATCTAGCTTCAGGTCACCTTCTGAATGAGAGAACATACCAGCAGAGTAGCAAGTCATTTCCCTCCCATATTATCTAACCCAAAGGTGGCTTTTTGAGATTGATAATACCAAAAGAAATCAGTTTGCTCCTGGATTCTCTCAATCTGGAAGTGGACTGAAGCTGGATTAAAATTTAAGTGTGAATGCAGCATTAAAGCTGTTTAGAGCCTATGTGCCTACAAAACTTTGTTATGTATGTTTTGAAAATAGGACAGAACAGATCCAGTTTTTAAAAAAGAGTTTCATGTGCACTAATATGTGCAGTGTCTTTTCAAGACAAGTGATGTGAGAATTTCTCCAAATTAGGCTATCAGATCGATAAAATATTATAAGCTGTTTGTGATGCCTATTTCTTGCTTTTTCTACTTCATTTCACTGTTAATTTGGATTGCTGTTTTATTTTACAGAGATATATGGTCTCTTGGCTGTGTGCTGTATGAGCTCTGTACTTTAAAGCATCCTGTAAGTACACCAGCAGATTTGCTTAACTTTACTAGGGACTCTTTCAATGAAGACTTTGGTGGCCTCTGAGGAAGTCGTTAAATGAACTAGAGATTTTGGTTTTTTGAGTAGACCTTCATAGATGTGAAATTTTGGTTGTTTTCCCACTGTCAACTAGAAGTACCCATTAAGTAGCCATTAATGGGTACAAAAATGCCATTAGTTTTAGTGTCAGTGGAAAAACACCCCTTTACTACATTTGTTCACAAAGCTGTGCTATTTAAAACAAACAGATTCCTTTCCATCTTCAGACTTACCTTTTTGTGAAATTACTATTCCACAATATTAAAGCCTTATGTGCACTGGCAGTTTCACTTGATCTGCTTTTTTTCTGATTATTAAAGTTTAGTAGAATCTTTTAAATTTATTTTTACACAGAGACCTTCGTGTATAAAGTGGGATAAAAATACAAATAAATACAATAAATAAATCATTTTTGTTTAAAACCTACAGCAATTTTCAGTTAACAACAATCTGAAGCACATTTAGTCACACTTGGTATTAACTACTGTTGCTTTCTTGCTGTTCTTTCAGCTTTAATGCTGGAGGGAATTATTCTTTTAGGATTTAGCAAAGTCATTTCACACAGCACTTCATAGTGCTTCATAGATACTGCATGTGTACAATTTGAAAAAAAGTTTCTCTTTTTCAAGCAGAGACCTAATGTGAAAGACAGTCTGATGTACCTGAAGCTAAGCAGATATTTCAGATGTGTTTCCACATCCAAAAGATCACTTTATTATTTTTAATGTAAAGCCTGAGATTCTCAAGTATTAACATTCATGCGAATACGAATGTTTCGGATATTTGTACGAATAGTTCTGACATTCGTTAAACTGGGGAGGTGGGAAAGTAGCTGCGCCAGTCACACCTGCAACAGATTTAGAGTGTATTCAACATGGAATGAGAGCATATTAAATGTGGATTCAGGTCAGATTTGTCACTTTTATTTATTTATTAATTTCCATTTCTATCCCGCCCCATACCTGAAGGTCTCTGGGCAGGTAACAACAGATCGAACAGCATTTAAAAAACATATTAAAAACAAGACACAGGTAAAAAACATATTAAAACCAGGTATTAAAAACAAGGCACAGATTAAACTAAGATACATAATTAAAAACTCGGATTTAAGCCCTACATCCAGCGGTCTGTTAATAAAACTGTGACCGAGCAAATTTAGAGCAAATTTGTTATAGGATATGTGTTGGATACGTATCAAGTATTCGTTCCTATCCAATAGATGTTCGTTGGTATCAATATGTATTCATTCGTATTGAATATTTTAACGAATATTATTTATTTGTTTGTATTTCTATCTTGCCCTATACCCAAAGGTCTCAGGGTGGGTTACAATATTATATTAATTTTAGACAGGTCCCTGCCCTCAGGCTTACAAACTAAAGAGACAAGATACAAAAGGAAAATGATGTGGGAAGGAACAGGGACAGTGTCCTTGCAATGGTAAAATACTTTTATTTTCTTTTTCTCCTCCACTGCCCACAGGCAAGATAGTTCCTTCATAGTCTGTGTGGTGACAGTTGGGAGGGAGGGGTCAATGCTGGGAGCTTGATGGAAGGTACTCACCCAGTTTTCTTCTCTCTTCCTCTCCCCACAGGCAAGATGGCTCCTTCATAGCCTGTGTGGTGACAGTTGGGAGGGAGGGGTCAATGAATACATACAAATGCATTTGTATCAAATAGAATTTTACCACATTTGAAAGTGTCTATTCGTACGAATCGGATATTTGAACATTCAATTCTTTACGAATCAAATGTCAAAAAATGTGTTGTACACATCCCTAGTAAATATGTATGTTACTTACCTTATTTATTTCTATTTCTATTAGTTCTATTTCAATTTCAATTTCCATCCTGCCCGTTCCATGAAGATCTCAGGGTGGGTCATGATAAAATCAGTATAAAGACAGACAGAATATCTTATGCATAATAGAATCCCTTGTAGAACATGGTTATGTATGAGAACCTTACTTTTACACAATTGTTAAAATGTGACTTTCATTCAGTGCAACCCCAGAAACATCGAATAATGTGATCTGGCTTCTGTTAGACCATGGGTGTTTTTCCACTGTCACTAAAAGTACCCACTAAGTACCCATTAATGTGTACATAATGGCATTTATGTACCCATTAACGGGTACTTAATGGATACTTCTAGTGACAGTGGAAAAACACCCTTGGTCCCTTTGGGTATTACCATAGATGGATTGATAGTCTTATCTTCCCAGGCCTCCATGGTTCCCTTAATCACCAGTTTTCCATAGGTAGCAATTACTTTTTTAAAACAGTTTTGCTTATGAGAACAAAACTCTAGTGTTATATAAATGGTAACTGTGTTTGAGATTAAGGAACCGAGGAATGTTACTTTGGACAAGGTGAGGCTGTTTTCTGACTAATTCTTCTTTTACTTGCTATTTCTTTTTGTTTGTTTTTTTAAATTTGCTGTTTATTAATTTTGACTTTTTAAATATCTTAGTTTGAAGGAAACAGTTTGCCCCAACTTGTACTGAAGATCCGCAGAGGCCATTTTACCCCAGTGTCTGTAAAGTATTCATATGAATTAAGAACTATAATATCCCAGTTGCTTAGAATATCTCCAAGAGATCGGCCTTCTATCAACTCCATTTTAAAAAAGCCTTTTTTGGAAAAGCAAATAAAGAAATATTTGCCTCCTGAGGTGAGTTGTTGCTTTGGCTGAGAAACGTATGAGAACTTAATACAACTGAAAAATAGAGCATACCTTCTTTTTCTCTGATCCCACATTCCTTTCCCACTTTTTCCTTTTTTTGAGGGAACAGAGTATCTTTGGTTTTGCCTGTTATATTCACAGTGAGAGCTATAGAGATTTTCACCAAGACTTGAAATTTCCTTGTGTAAATAGTTGGCTATAGCTTGCTTTTCCCAGGCAAATGCTTGTAGCTTGGTTTATTAGAATGGGTTTATACTGAGAAGAGAACACCTGAACTGATTCTCAGACAAAGATACAACATAGAAATAAGTAGCTTTTTGTGTTTGATTTTAGATAATGGAAGAAGAATTCAGCCATACAGTTATTCACAAAAAGCCATGGCCACCTTCACTACCTTCAGGCAAGCTATTATATCTTAAGGCATCTGTAAACTCAAGTGCAACACTGAAGCATGCATATATATGAATGCGTTTGAAGTGAGACTAATTTTGAGCTACTTTTGCTTGTTCCAGTAAAGATGCTATATGATATGTTTGTATTTAGTAACATCACAAAAATGAGAAGTCTATATTCCACCCAACCACCAACCACAACAGGGTTGAGAACCATGTCATGTTAGGAAAGCAAGGAGAAACTGCAAACTCTTGCAGCCTGCTGTTTTGGGGTATATTAAATATTTTATATGCTTAATAAGTCTGTGTCTCTGGACATGGGTTAAAACCCAAGATTCCCCCAGGACTATATTTGGATTGCCAGACACATCCATGGCAGACCCAGTATAGTTCTGGGTTAGTCAACTGAAAACTGATTGATTGATATTATGACAAAGCCAGAGTTTTCAATAATACCAGATTGCTCACCTGGCCTGCTGAAGCTTTACATCTCTGTTCCTGTTGCAAAATACATACATATGCAAAGTACAGGAAAAAACAAAGGGAAGTGAGTGAGCCCTTGCTAGCACCTAGATATTTTTACCAGGAACAGCAGTGCAGAGAGTTGGCAGGCAGAAGTAAGAGCCTGAAATTGTCTGTTGCTATCTGGCAACTGTAGTGTGAGGCAATGGCTGGTTCAAAGGACGATCCAGGAATTCCCCCATGCCTTGTGGAGGCAACCTAACTGATTGTAACTTACCCTGAGATGATAGGTTATAGGGCAGTGGTTCTGAAAGGTTGCTGTGAAGTAGCAGGAAAGTATAGGATTGTTCTATCAGCCTGTCATAATGATCAAAATGCTCATGAACTGTATTATGATACAAGCTCCTGAAGTTCAGAGAACAAAAATCCATGGTCATCACTCTCCAAAAATCAAGATGGAGATGCATCCAGAAAGACACGAACAGCAACATAAAAATGAATGGAAATCTCCTGTCAGGTGTCACAATCCCCTTAACCAGGTATTAAAACATTTCTTGAAATTTGGGTTTTTTTTTTAATATTTGGAGGAGGGCACAGTTACATCGTATCACAGCAATGAGTTGCTTTGTTCTATCAGGTAGGGACAAACTGAGGACGGGAGAGACAAGATCAGATAAGAGGTGCATTTTAGTTCCAAGCCTGGAATTATCTTTTTCAGTTACATTGGGTTGCTGCTACTTGAGGAAAAAGAAAAGAGAAACTCTAATTAGGAGATGCACTAAGTTCGACACGTTAAGTTAGTTCATAACAAAGAGCAGAGGTTTGAAGTTCCACTGTTCAGTCTTTGAGGGTTGAGTATGTGGTGGTCTTGGACCCTAATTAGAAAAACAACTGTAGATCTGTATATTAGTTCTGTATATTTACTGGTTTTTGATTGGTATTTTTCATGTGTTAAGGACAACTTTTCTTTTTCATTCTGACAACATTCTGCATCCCTTCACCTTTATAAGTACTTGATTCGAATTAAACTTAGCTGTGTTATTTCTGCACTGGGAAATGGCCTGTTTGCTCTTACCACCTTTTGAGCCTCAGTCCGCTTGCTGGTGAGGAGTATCTGCACCTGCCTGCCGCTGCAGCTCACCATGAGTGGCCACAACCTTTCCAAGCGCAGTCCAACTGCGGACTGCTGAAAAGCCTGTTTGCTCCTAGATGGCACCCTCTGTACCCTCTTCCGAGTACAGCACAGCAAGTGGACTTGGTAGCATGACTATGCAGCTTCCAGATTGCCATGGAAGTGTCTGAGTGTGTGCCAGACATTGCTTCGGATGTTGCTGTGGCAATCCAACCTGGCCTGGTCTAGTACGGTGCTTTCCCAGTGCTTGACATACTAATGGCTGCCACAGTGCTGGGTCTTTACCAGTCCTGTATGGTACTCTTATACCAAACTAGACTGATAGGTGTGAACAGGGCCCTAGTCAAGTTTATCAGTCTATAAAAATCTCCGTGTGGATGCAAATTACAGTATTTTTTTCCTCCTCCGGGCGAGTTCAAGAAGACACAAGTGCATATTGAAAATACTGTGGAGACCAAAGGCCTTTCTGCACTTTGCTTCCCATCTGTGGGATGGTAATAGTGCATCCCCACAGGTGTGCACTAGCATTCACACTTGCATGCCAAACCAACCCCCCCATGTGCCCAGAGACTTACTTCGGCCTGGGCATGTGTTTGGGCACCATCATCTTCTCCATGGAGCCTAGAGTGACTGCATGTGTGCCAGTGCTATCACCACAATGATGGTGACACACTGCACATGTGCTTTCACATTTCCGGTCATCTGAGGTGCCAGTGTGCTTTCGTGGCACTAGAAGAGATGCAAATGCTCTCTCTGGTGGCTGGGAAAGATAAGGAAATTGATCCTTGTGGTGTGTGATTTTGTGCACCACCATTAGTGGATGTTAGTGGAGCTTCTGGTATAGCAGGAAGCACTTCTGGTGTGGAAACGCCTGCTGCAAGTGCAGATGGTGCTTCCCAGAAGCTACCCCAGTATATATTAGCAGGTCAAGTGCGAATTGGCCTTAATTGATTAGAATCATACTTATTAGAATGTTTAACAGACTGCTGCATGTGCAGATCAAGAATCAGCTCTAGAAAAGTTATGAGGAAATAAATATCTGTTTTATTATTCTTTATTCAGTTTTTTTTTTTAAATACTACTGCTATGGCGTATGGTACTTTCTTATCTAGGCATTGCATAGTTTCAGCAGCAGGATAACACTGGCTGCCTATCTTTAATATCCCAAGTACTGTGTTTCCCAAAAAATAAGGCAGGATCTTATATTAATTTTTGCTCCTAAAGACATACTGGGGCTTATTTTCAGGGGGTGTTTATATAACACTTATATAGGGCTTATATTTTGAGCATCCTGAAAAATCATGCTAGGACTTATTTTCAGGATAGGTCTTACTTTCGGAGAAACAGGGTAGCAAGATAGATCATTCAAACACAGTGTTCTTCGTAAATTCTTTCTCTATATGATGTCTTTTCAGAATTGGGATGCGAAATATAAGAGGTGTGATAAACCAGAAGCTCCTAGAGTGTATGGGCACTATGGCCATTATTATATGAAACTGGAGAAACTACAGAAGAGATGCCTTTTGCAGGGTGACTGTCCTCATATCGCCCAAAGATTGGAAGAGTATTATAAGCAGAAAAGACAAGAGCCACCACCACCACCGCCACTTCATTGGTATCAATTTTTTCTCGAATATTTATTAATTTGACAGCACCTCTGTTTTATAACATATTAATTCTATGTTAAACCTTTAGCCCCCATTAAATCCCACACAGGTGCATTTAAACTGTTTTGTCTTAAGTTGTGTTCAGACATAACAAAAGGGATGTTCCAGAGGTGCCTCAGGAAGACAGCATGTGGCCTTCGTATTCCCAAACCTTCTTTGATCTTCTAGCCCAGAATGTTCAGGAGAGTGGCGGGGGGGGGGGGGAACGGTGTGTGAACAGTCCCACCTCCCAGCCTTCTCTAAAGCCCCTTAGAGGTGTCTCAGAGATGCTTTTTTTGCCACTGATGTGGCAAAATATTCTGATACAATTTTTTTGAGATACCGTATAGTTCTTATGTCAGCTACTGTTTACTATGGGAAGTGCAGTCAGATGGCAAATTAATCTATTCAACCTTCCATTTCTTTTCAGGCCAGCAGAGTATCTTCAAAGACGCTTCAATGCTCAACAGTACAAGTTAAAAGTAGAAAAGCAACTTGTAAGCAAAAGAAATAAAACTGAGCAAAAAATGGAACAAATAAAGCATTTTCAACTGAGTAGTTGGTTGCCGCACGGATCCTTATGTAACATTTTGTAAAATGTGCAAAACCGTTCTGTCTCTAATCATTTGCAGTTTGATTTTTCTGTTTAGGAGGATTTTTAAGAAAGGAGAAAACAACTTTTTGATGCTACTCCTGAGGTTTCCCCCCCTTACTTTGTCCATTAATAGGGGTTGCGGCCATCTTCTGCAGACAAACAGCATTGTCAGATACAGAATTCACAGATGAAGGAAATGCAGCCAAAACCTTATCAAAAAGTTTTCCCACAAAAACATTTAATGAAAGAACAGGTAAATGATAGTTATTACATTTTTCTATATGCTTCCTGAAGTATTCCAGTGTTGTACTTGACTAAGAGCCCGCTTGCACTTACCTGTGGGGCATACTCTAGAATGCTCCAGGACACTCCATCTTCACTTCTCGTCCAGGAGCAGCCCTAATCCTTCAAACCCGTGGGCAAGTTTTGTCTTCCCCACAGCTTCTTCAGCAGCTGCTGGGGAGCTCCCAGAAGCAGTGTTCGCTTTTCCATCTGGTGTAGTATGGCTGTGCAATGCATGCCACATCACAATCACCATGGCAGTGGCTTACCATGCACTAGAAGGACCATGGCCATTACTATAGCAATCCAGCCAGGCCAGGGTTGTCCATCTGCACTTCAGGCACTGGTGGTAGTTTCAAGATTGCCTCATAGAGTCACTTTGCACCTCAGCAGGGTGAAAGTGATGCTGTATTCTTGGTATACGGTTCAGTGTATTCTTTTGCATCTGCTTTCATTCAGGAATGGTCCCTATAGAAACCAGATCAATTCCATATAGGTACTGGCTTTTGAATAGGAACAAGGCTGCATCCAGACATCAGTTACTTATTCCTCTATATTTGGATATTCCAGAATAAAGCATGGATATTCCAAAATACCATGCTTTATTCTAGAATATTCAAATATAACAGAAGCAGTAACCTACATTTGGATGCAACCCAAGTGAGATATAAAACAACTTCACACAGCACAATACTGCAGCATGTATATATGTAAATTAAAGCAGATGATATTTTATAAACCAGATCATGGTCTGACACCAATAATTTTAATTAAAAAAAAACTTTACTGTTTCAAGCTTGTTAATAACTTAAAGTATTCTGGTGCATTTCCTAGATTTAATTCACCCCATCTCAAATATCTTGTAATTTTAATTTGGTTTGTGACCATAAGCGTTGAATAAAATAAAGTACTACCGTAATTGGGATATATGCATTCTGCAAAATACAACAATGCATAATCAACAAATTCTGTTGGAAGTTAGTGGTGAAATGCTTCAGATAGAGATTGCATCTCAGCATTTACTAGAAGTAGGATTCAGAGATGTTTGTAGTATTCCAAGGCTTCAACATTTATTCTTTTAATGTGTCACATTTCAATTTGGCAAATCCTAAAGGTGCTTATTTTGAGCTGGTTTCCAGAGAACCTTTTTAAAATGTATTTTGTTCTTAATTTTAATTTTGCCACTCAGGAAACAGAAGCTAAAATCCTCTTCAAGGTATAGTGCAGACAGTGTGTGTGTTGATGCATAGATAAATTGTATGCTATAATCCCATATAGCTGGAAACAAACCCCTTATGTCTTCTAAATATGCATGTTTAGGATCTTGCTTTTAATGTACCTATTGTCACTAAAGCAGGTATTTCTAAAAATATTTGTGCGTACATACTATTAAAAATCTAATTGTGTTCAACAGGAGTACCTGGAACAGCTGGAGAAAATTCGTGAACAGTACCACAGTGAAGTAAATGAAATCAGACTTAAAGCAGAAGCACTAGAGGTGAATTTCATTGTGCTGAGCACTTTGCCAAAAGATTGAAAATGTGGATATAAAATAATCTGGTTCTCAATATGTTGTGAGATGCTGAAAATAATGGCAAATCGCATAGGGGCTTAGAACTATTTAATTATTAGGATCCTAATAAGTTAAAAATATTTACATGTGTAAGATAATATCAAGGTGTACAAAATGATCCAGTTGGTACCTGGATAGTGCCTGAATGCAACAGACTTGAGAGCTAGAAAAAAGTGATGCAATAATAATTACGTTGACTTTTAAACATGATTTAGTTTTCTCTTCCATGTTTGTTTCATCTGTCTTTAATATTTTTGACATACCATTTACACATGTGCACAGAGTCGATAGCAAGGAGGCATAAAAAATAAAAACGTGGAAGTAGGAAAAATCTGAAGGCATACAACAGGACAGACCTTAATTACATGGAGGTTAAGCGAAAAGAGAGAAATTATAGAGTTGTTTTGTTATAGCATAAATTTTAACCAGTTCCTCTTTTGTTGAACAGTGATAGTTATATGTTGTACAGTGTAGTTACTGTATAGCTATATGGACAGACCAATCAAGCTAACGTAGATAATTTCCCTTGAATACACAAAAGCTGTATGAATTACCACCCAATCAGAACTGGATGTACCACAGTAGATTCTGTGTCTCTATTTCCTTCCAGTGTTCAGCTACCCATATTTACCAGCTGAGATCAGCTGATAAATGCTTAGGGAGAAGTAGATTTTTTATTCTACATTTTCATTTGGTCTTTGACAGTGTTTTGAACTTATATTTAAAATGTTATGCTGCATTTCATCCAGACATTCAAATGGTGCACAACATAAAATGCAAAACAATATTAAAAATAAAATTAAGATAATCCCAAAATAATTTGTAATATAAATCTGAAAACAAGATTTAAGATGTTTGATAAATGAACTATTTCATTTAAAACTCTGAATCCTGGAAGAAATGCAAATGAAAGAGGGGTGTAAATAATATATTTTCATTCTTCTATTGGACCTACCAAAATTTAAAATCCATTAAAGATGAATTAAATATGTCCTTCCTTAAAGGATAATAAAAACATTGAGAAGAGAACGTACCTTGTCAAGCACAGAAAGACTGAGGACCATACGGCACATAGTACTGCGATCCCCAAAGGAAAAGATGAACTAATACAGGTATCAACAACTGAAAAGATACATTATGATAACTGAAGTATCCATATTAATAAGGAAAGGTATATAACATTTAACTTTGTTATGTTAGAAAACAAAGGAATAGTCTTTTAATGCAGTTTGTAGATGTAGCCTTTCTCCTCCATTTCATTTACCCAATGTTTTAAAAATTTGTAAAGATATGATGCTTACTTGCTGTGCTGATAATTGTCTGTTGTGTTCTTGTTACACTCTTCACCAGCGACGAGTAGCAAATATTGGGCCTTTTCACACTTAAGTGCTTAGGATGATCTCATCTGCTCTGGGGTGCTTTAGTCACAGTCTGTGGTGCCCAGGGCATGTGCAGCTGTCCCTATCCTCTGTTATCTGTGGAGCAGCAAAAAAAACTGTCACACAGTTTTACGCTCTCAGTAAACTCCCAAATGTAGCATTCACACTATTTTCTTGTGCAAATGCTACATAGGGGTGTGGGGGGAGGGATGCAGCTGTGCAGTTGTGCTGTCATGATTGCCATAGCAATGGCCCAGTGTGACTGAAATGATCATGGCCATTGCTATAGTGATGTGGATGGTCCGCCCTGGACCATCCACACTTTGAAGGCTGGTAGGTAAGTTGGGAATGGTGCCAGCAGTCATGGTGCAAATTCCAGCCACAATCCCTGAATGTAACTGCAGTTAAGTGCGAAAAAGCCCATTTTGTTTGCTTTTCCTTTTACATAAGAAATGCACCTTCGATATTTTGAATACTGCTACCTTTAAAGTTTGACTACTTTAAAGTTTTTTTCTTTCCAGGATGTTGAAGAAAATATGGAACATATTGAGATGCAGAAATTGCAAGGGGAAAATCCCATGAAAATAAAACACAAAGCAAAGGTTAAAGATCTGTTTGTTTTTCCTTGCTTTTTCACGTTCACAACGTTTTTCCAATCTTGCTACATTTTTGCACTTTCTCAAAATAGGGATATGGTTTCATTTATGGCATGTTGCTTTAATGAGAGTAGGGCAGGACCAAATGGAGGCTGAAAGCTGTTATGGATTGTGCAGAACCGCGGAAGTTGTCCCAGCAATTCCCAGTAAGATGCCAGCAGGCAGTTTTGTAACAGAAAAAACTTTACTCTTTAGTGTTCAGCAGAGTAAAAAAGAATCAGCAATAGGAACATAGATTACTTACTTCAGTCCAAGCATAACAAGTAAAATAATATAGCCTTCCTTCAAGAGCATCCAGCATTAAGGCACCAGCATAACAGTATGGTGGAAAACTCTCCACAGTGGGAGACCTGACTGCATCCATTTACATGCAGTTGGGAGTGATCCACCCTTGCTGGCCTTAATTGCAAGCACTTCCATTGCTACTGTAATTTTCTACCAAACCCACTTGATCAGTCAAGGGTAGCAATCCTGTGCAAAACTTACAATCTGCAACACAAGCTTGCCCCGGTAACAGCAGTCTGGGACAAGAATCAGAGAAGTGAAATGAAACTTCAGCTTCCCAAACTGTTCACACTATCAGTACACCCCACCCAGAAGTCAACAGCATCAGTAGTCCCTACCCAAAGAATTCAAGTGAAAGCATAGGAACGCAGTTGGGTTCAGTAGGGTTGGAGGGAAGGTTGACACAACATATCTATCTATGTTTCTGGGAACAGAAGTCCTGAAGTTGTTTAATTTATGTTTTTCAGGGAGGTATAAAGTTTCTGATTGATCTAAAAAGTGGTGTTTCTGATGCACAGGAAGACAAAGAGGTATATGTTCAGACTGTTAATGGAAGCAAATGTCTCTGCTGGTGGGTATGGTGTTGGAATGCAGAAAAGTCAGGTCAGAAGGAGTGTTAGTTGTGTTGCAGTTATTACTTCTTCTGGTCTGCCTCCCAACCAGAAGAATTTGGAAAAGTTTCAACAACTAGTTCATGACTCTGATGCTGCTGCTTTTGAATACAAGGTCAGTCCAAAAAGAAACATCAGTCATCCATAACTCACTGACATATGGCATATGTCAGTGAATCCTGGAAGGATGAACTGATTGGCCATATCTCATCCAACTTTGCCTCTCAGGTTACCCGGTGCATCACTGCTCCAGACCAGTGGGGCAGGGAGATATGTCCACTATGGACCACAAGACTTTCCATCCTTCTTGCTAGGCACCCAGTTTACTCCATGGTTAAGTTTGAGGGGCTCTTTGTGATGATGAGTCAGAGAGACAGAACCAGATACCCCAGTGAGCCAGCTCAGCTCTTCATAGCTTCTCTGACAACCATGGGACTACCTGAATATGTCACTTGGCCAACAAATGCAGGAGTCATGCCCTTGACTTGGTCTTTGCACTGGAGAGAATTGGTGAAGAACCATGGATTTGCTCATAACATTTGGACTTACAATGGTAACATCCTTCCGTGGAGGAATTTCCAGTTTACATGGGTGGTGATCCTGCCGAGACTCTGATATCTTTGAGTAATGTCCATAGAGCAGCCAGGTATTCATTGGAACTAGGAGTGGTGAAGCTGAAGAGTCAATGGCTAGTCTGCATGCCTCAAGTGGCCATCTAACAATACAAGCAAGCAAATAAGGAAATAAATAAATAAATAAATGGTATCTTGTACATAAATACCAAAACTGTGAATATGGTTTCTCTACCCGCAAAAGCACATCTAGCCATTTCATAGAAGGAACAGATGTTTTTCCTTAGTTGGGATACATATATTAGCCCATCGATATGGAACATGTGAATCCATGTTGGCATTTATAGATGCCTAGATCCAAATAAGGCTGAGATCTAAAACTTTTATAAGGTAATTTTAAAATATTATCAAACTATAAGAGTTTCTATTCTCCATCGTTTAGTTGTGCATTGTATTTTTCTGAAGTCGAGGACAGACATCTGAAGGTGTGTCATTTTTCTGTCTTACTTTTACTTTGCTTATTTTACTTAAAAAAATATATCTGGGATTGGGAAGCCAAAGGTGAAACTGATATAAGCAAGTATTCAATTTGGATGGTTTTGTCTGATTGCAGCACCATAGTGATCTCAGTGAAACCTTAACTTTTGAAGAAGGAGAAAACCTTAGGAAGAAACTGTCAAATTCTGATGATGGTTACACAGATAAAGCCCTGGTAGAAATATGCTGTCAGGAAGCAGGTAGTTAAACTTGTGTGTGTGTCAGTCCTCTGATTATTTGTTGTGAACTTGTATGCCCAGCCTGTGACTCATGTAAACCTCTATGTATGAAAATAATTCTCATCACATTTTATTTTGGTTATTCATCTGTTATTCTTGCTTGCTGGCTGTTTTTTAAAGGTTTATCAAGCTGATGATAGTATGTAATCAATCTATAACAATATATGTTTATATAGAACTTGTAGCTCAAAATCTGTGCCAGAAGCTCAGTAACTGGACAGAGAAGGAAAGTTGAGCCAAAGGGCAGTAGAACTGTATCCGCTGAAAATGATCTCTTTTCATGTAGGTGCTGACAATCAATATGATGTTGTGACCAACAGGAAACACTGGGAAGCTTTAGCCCCACAGACTCTTCTGAATATTCTAGAAAATGCAGATGTTACTTCTGTGTGTTGTACCATGAATGAAGCAGGTGACCTTTCAAACAATATTTATTTATCTGGATATTTTTTCAAACTAATGTTATCACAATAATCCAATAAAACAAAAACTTTGTTCTTAGATAACTTAGTGCAACAGCCATTATTCGGTGGCAGTAGTTCCAAGGTTATTCAAATGTGGAAACACCTTGGACATCTTTGGTTTAGGAACATATAATTCTTGTAATTCAATATGATTTTAAGAATAGTTAAAAAGGGGGGGACCATAGTTCTGAAAAATCATTAAAAGTTTAAAAGTTTTGCATTTTGCTCTGCTGCAATGAAAACAAATTTGTTAATAGCAAAGTACCACACTTGAATTAGCTATCTTTTAATTGGGTTTTATGCTTTAACTTACTGTTTTGACCCTTGACAATAAGGTAATATCATATGCAATATATTACATAATAGTTTGAACCATAGTCTAAAACTTCATTAAATGTGGGAAAGACATCCATGCCAACCTGAATGTTTTAGTGTGTGGTGCCACCAATTTCAGGTCTTGAAAGGCAGCTGTCAGACCTATGGGAATTATAGGCCGTGGTCACACCTTCACTTTATAACTTGTTCAGTCCAATTTCAGGTCTGACTACTCATACTTTTTCATTTCTGTCTGAAAAGTCCAAATGGAAGGTGGAAAGTCCACAAATAAAATAAATGAAAGGGTGTGAGCAGACAGACTGGGGGGTGGGGTCTTCCACTAGCACTTAGTACCCATTAAATACCCATTAGGGACCCATTAAGGACCCATTAGGCTCAGAGCAGGAAGACCCCATATCCACTGCAGACCCCATTAGAGCCACATTTGTTTCCACCAGTTCTACAGAAATCCGGATTGAATGGGTTTTTTCAGGACCTATAATCTGGATTTCCTGTAGACCCCATTAAAGGAGTCTACAATGGAATCTTCAGACATCAAATTCGTATTATAAGGAGCGTGTTTCCACTGTGATCAGGCAATAGGGTCTAGGGGGGGCGCACCCATTAGGGGGGTGGCCCGAAACCCAAAGCTCTGAAGCCGGCTCCAAAGAATAGCACAGGTTCTGAAGAGGAACCCACGTGACAGCAATGCCAGTCCTACGGACCTTTGTCAAAGGCTCCGGAGAATCTTCGAAGTTTGCAAAAGATCGCTTCGGAGAATCCCCGGAGCTTATGACAAAGCTCCAGAGATTCTCCGGAGCCACCCCAGAGAAACTTCAAAGAATCTCCAGAGCGTCTATGGAGATTGCACCCCCTGTCCCCTAAAAAAACCTGGGGTGACAGGTGGGTCCCATGTGGGCCAATCTGGATACGCCACATGGGTGCTCTGGCGTTTCTGCTGCAGGCAGGCTAGCACCCATTACTATTGGGTACTGCACCGCTCATGGGGATGTGTCAGGTACCTCCCTTAATCTGGATCTACTAGTTGGATTAGTTGAAGGACCCATTCCTTAGATCCAGATCTTCTTAGATCCGGATTAAGGGAGGTCAGTGGAAAAAACCCCCAATGTATACCTTCATTTCTGAATATTTCAAGTCTAGAGAGTTTGCTTGGTCAATCTGTTGTCTTAAATAACCTAAAAAGTTTTACCTGCTGTTCTTCTGGCTATCTGTGTGAATTCTCTTGGAATGACAACCATCTCTATAGGCCTCTACAATTTATTTTCAAGTAGGTGGATTTTTTAGGTTAGATAATGCAGGAGGGAAACTACTAGCTTCTTTGCTGATGAGGTATCTTGTTCTGAAAGTGGATTGAAGGTGGATTAAAACTGTGGTCCATCTTAGTTCTTTATTTTGAATTTACTAGAGAAATGCTCTATCTTCCTGGCCTTGAGTGTCTGGTATCTGAAAGAAAGGCTGTTTTCTGAATAAAAAATGCCAGCAAATAAATATACGTTTTGCAACAGGAGAAATGATTACTGCAGGAACAATGAAATAAGAAGGCAAAAGACACATAGGCAAGAAAGCTCCCGATGTTTCAAAATGAAATGCAGTAGGAGTTTTGCAAAAGTATCTTGTTGGTGTACCTTGAGTTAATGTACCATTTTTTTCTCAGAGGCCCAAGTCTTCAAGATGCCTTCAGAATTCCTTGAAAACAGGAGGAAATGGAGCCAAGAATCACCCAGGACACTAATGAGCATGTTAGCAGAAGCAGAATGCTCCAGTGACACCATATGCCAACCTGAAGAGTTCAGTAAGGGCAATTTTCTATTATTTGCTACCTGTTACAGCCTTGCATGCTGCATCTGCCCCTTGAGTGGAAGAGGTACAGGGGAACCCACGACTGGCAGTCCAGGCGCAACTGTATATTGCATCACCTGGTTGCCCTGGCAGCAGTGCTGTGCAGGTGAGGCACCGTTGCTGCCCCCTCCCCAATTCACACTTAGCCGGTATTTAATACAATCCTGGCTAAATTTTGAATGTTTGGGGCATTCACAAGTGCAGACGCCTTAAGCATTCTACCACTTCGCCTCCTACAACAGAAAGTGAAGTGCAAATTTGCCCTTATTAAGGCAAACAGTAGTAGGCCGTGGGCGTTTTTCCACTGTCACTAGAAGTACCCATTAAGTACTCATTAAATGGGTACAAAAATGCCATTACGTACCCATTAATGGGTACTTAATGGGTACTTTTAGTGACAGTGGAAAAACACCCCATATTGACAAATTAAACATTAACAAATTATCAGTCCCTAATTAGGAGTTTTTAAAGAACTCAAGAGGAGACTGTGGACCTTCTATCAATATGCCAACAAACTTTAAAAAGGGCTATAGGTGTGATCTGGGAACTATAGGCCTGTCAGCCACACCTCAGTTCTGCAGTAGCTTGTGGAATGTTAAATATTTGCTGTCACAGGACTTGCTCAAGGACAGCCATCCCTGGTCTACAGTATATAGTATTTTTAAACATGTGCCGCTCCACACTACAAGTTCAGTGGTTTCTAATCTTGGACCACAACAGAGCCGCATAACTAACATTTTCCTTTTCAGGTGAGACAGCAACCCCACTGATGCCAATACATGGTGAAACTGAATCAAAACTAGATTCTGCTGCTCAAGAAGATGAAGGCAAACTTGATCCAAGAGATGGTGATGATAATGATCATGACGATGATGGTGATGACACGTAAGTCAGTGCAAATGAACAACCTTTAAGACTGCTTCTTTATCTTATACTATAATAGCTTAAAGAATGGTTGTGTATCAGAAATAAGTAATATTTGTGGCAAGTTCTTAACCTTAGAATGAGTAGTATCCATAAGCATACCAAAAGCACAATACGCTAATTCTGTATTATCTGCACTTTCAGTACCTGGATTTTCAATTATAAGGCCTATGTCTGTTATTGCCTCATTTTGATAACAGCTAAATTTTTCAGAAGATCTGCAATTTAGGGTAAGGGATTCTGCCTCCCCTATTTTACAGGTAACAGAGAACTAGTGATATGCACAGATGGAACATTTGTATTGAATTTGAATCCTACCACATTCAAAGGGATTTATTCAAACAAATATGAATTTTCTTGCATTTGATTCAAATTGAATACAAAAAAAAATTCGTGCACAACCCTATACAGAACTTATTGAAAATTTTGGTTTGGATAACAAAAAATGGAAGACATCTAATCCACCTTATATGAGCTTTACTCTTTAATTTGATGTTTACTCTTTAGTTTTATTTTAGATATAAAGTTGTCATTGTTATTTTGTTGCTTCCTTGTGGTACTGGGCATTCATAGGAATTTGGGGGTGAAGTTGGGATGACCTTGGAACAAATTGGAATTATTACCGTTTAAATTAATGGAATTGTTTATGGTATCTGGATTTTGTCTAAGGCTTGTTTTCAGGAACTAATTAGGGATGGATAAAGGGAGAGAATTGTATTACAATATGAACTGATACTCATCAATTTCATATATGCTGTGGCTTGCCAGGAGATCTCCAAGAAGACATATGCCTATGATTACAATCAATTTTTGGCTGGGATTGCTTAAACTAATGCTTCTCACTTATTTATATGTGTATATTATTCTATGCCTCACTGCAAGTAGACATTTCATAAACATTAAAAGACGTTAAAAGCAGAGTTTAAAAAATAAAAACACACCCACCCCATAAGTATTGTATCAGTCATTTTTCTATTATGCTAGTGTGTCAGTACCATTTGAGAAATTAAGGAAGCCAGAGATGCATTATGGCTTTTCATTCTTTAATTAACCCGTGTGGGCACCTGCTTATGGCAATAGCACTTTCCTTCCCAGTGATTATGCCAACACAGAAGGAAATTGGGTGGACGCCACCAGTCATTCTTCAGATTTTTAGAACCATTTCAAAAGGCCTTTTGGTCTGACAATTGAGTACTGCAATAAGTTGATTTTTTAAAAAAAATTCTATGATTGAAAATTCATTTTATCAAATTAACTACATAGGAATTTTGAAGAATCTGATGATGAATTGAGGAATGAGTTGGTAGAATCCCTGGAAAAAGTAGTGTCATCTATAGAAGACATTTCAAAGTCTCCGCCTGCATCAACAAATACAGAGGAACAGAAAATTGAAGATGAAACTGGTAGTAAATGTACAAAATTCTGTGCAAGCTGGGAAAACAACAATAATGAGATTGGAGACAAACAGGAAGGAGCAATCAGTTAGCCTGCTCTGTCATGTGAATCTCAAAGGCAGTTTATGACTGAGCTGCTGAAAACAAGCATCTGAAGAAACAGGTACTTTTTGTAGGATTATCAGTTGTTCTTAGGCATTTAATACATTTTGAATTCACAGTGAGGTGGAGGGTGGAGATCCAGCAATGGAACAGAAAGCTGCTCAGTTTAACAAACTTGATACTGATGTGGTTTGACCTTGATTGCTGATTAACTGCAGATTGTCTTCACATTAAAGCTGTCTCACATTGCTCTTCATTGACATATACTCTATACTTTTTGTTGTCTTTTTGTCCATTAATATGGGGTTGGGCTGACTATGATAGGATTACAGAGTGCAAAACTGCAGCAGTAGCAGTAGCAGCAGCAGTAGCAGTCAAGTCTGTACAGGAAAGGGACTTTATTCACTGTAGCTTTTTCATGTAATAAAATAATTTGATTCACTTCGTCTTTGAAAAAAATGAAATAATTTATTGTTTGTTTACATTTGAAATACATTCATTTAAATAACTGAAAATATTACAGATGTGTTAAAACTATGCAGATTAGAAGGATCAGTTGGATAGCTACCATAATGCTTTTTCTTGTTTGCCCAACCGCTGGAGGGCTTCATTCCATGGAAGGGTTAATCCCTTTGTGAAGTTTCAACAGCAAAAAAGCCTTAGTGGCTCCAGACAGACTAAAAGGTGGAGGTTGAAATTGAACATCAGTCCCCGCCAGAAAAAAATCTGAGAAAATGAGATAGACATACTGCATTGGCATATGAAGAAGAGCATCCTGATCCACTAGTACAAGGAAATCTCCCAAATTAGGCAGCTCAAATTGAAGAGTAGGATACCATCTGAACCTCAAGCACCTTACATATTGGTTGAAGTCCAGAATGGTCCTCCATGCCCCATATTTCTTCAATACAATGAAAAAGATGGAAGAAATTCCATCCTTTTTTTTTTTTGCATAGGATGGGTTCCACTGCCTGAATCTCAGAAGCTGTGAAAGCACCTGGTTAATTAAGGAAGATCTCTCTCCAGAAAATGGAGGGAGAAATTCTGATGGAGACAGTTTCAAATTCTATTATGAAATCCAAAGTAATTATACATAGTCCATTAACTCATGTTGCTGAAAACCTCCTCTGACAGGGATGTAGATTGGGATAAGTTAGGATTGGGACTTTAAAGGCTTGAAATATTATTGTCACTTGCCACATTTAGATTAGGGCCAGAATCTGCATCTTTCACATTCTGTACCTTAAAAGGACTAAAAAGGGGTGCGGAAACCTCATATTTGTTTAAAGGATTGCTTGGACTGTTTATCCTTGACCCCAGAGTACCTGGGCTTAGCCAAATTTTTAACCTTTTGCCTCCATCAAAATCCAAGCTAAGGTCTCATTGCTAAACAAGCTACCAGCCTTGAATGAGTTTTCAAGCAAATTAATTTTGGATACTAGATATGCATTCTAATATTTTAATCATACTACCTTCCTGATTGCAGCGATGATAATCCAAGCCTTTTCCAGTTCCAGGATTTTCAATTTCTGAAATGGAGGAGTCACTGAAGAATCTCCTTTGGTAAAAATACCTTGGCCTTAAGGGTCACAGGAATGTTTGGAAAGAAAGTCTGCCCTCAATGAATTATTGGGACCAGAAATCATGTTTTAGAAGGATAAAATGATATGTCAGTGAAGTCATTGATGCATCCGCAGACCTGTGGCTAGAAGGTCATCAGTTGATTGCTCAATGAACAGAATCACTGAACAGTAACAAACTCTCTTGCTTCTGGTAGGAATCTCTCAATCTTTAATAATGCCTGTGAGTTGTTTCAGAAAAGTAACTGAGTTAGACTTTGGCACTAATGGCCAAAAGTGTGCCATGGGCATTATGGCAGAGGAACTCAGGAGACAGACATGCTTTTTAGATAAGAGTAGCAAGGCTCCAGCAAGAGAGATTGAAAATCATCTGGACTGAATAAGCAGGAATCCTCTGCTTTAAGAAAATCATCAGCAATTAAGAACTGGACCACTCCCCCTTTCTTCTCCTCAAAGAGGGAAGAAATCATCTGCATCCCTATTCACTACCTCAGTTACTTGAAAAGAAATTTCTTGTAGTTCAACAAAATGCTCAAGAAAAGCTCTCTTGGCCAGCCCTAAGAACAAGAACAGGAAGAATCGTAATGGCTGTCCTGAGCATTTTATGAGCTAAACTAAACCTCAGTTTAGCTCTTCTGTTGGAGTCACATGTGGTGACTAATCAATGGAGTGGAAACTTTCAAAGGTGCACCCAATGAAAACTCAAGGCTTGCAATTCAAGACGGGATGTAAAGCACTCTATCTCCACCGTTGTTAGAGATTTTGCAAGATAAACTCTCAAGGCATTTCCTCAATCAAAAACCTTGTGTATTTCAGAAGATATTTTCCACAAATCTCCTGTAAGGTGGTCATTCAATTTAGTTGAGACTCCCTTCAATAATTAGCTCCAATCCTAAACAGTACAAACATGCCTTCCAATGTTGGAATTTAAGTTGTTCACTCCCCATAATTCCCAGTCAGTACAACCAATGGTTATAAATTATATCAGCAGCGATCACTTTCTTCTCAGTTTCTTATATTGATGATCTTGACATAGCCAGTAATATATTATTGTTCTGAACACTGTAAATATTTACAGAAACAGTGTGATATTAGACAGCAAGGATGGACCCAAATGTTTCCTCAAACTTTGTTTCCAACCAAAAGAGGAATAGAAGCTTAGCATCTCTCACAGATGCTAGTTTCTGTCTGTTTCTGGAACAAGGTCTGTCATTCTATTTGGTCACTTGAGCTTTGGTGATAATCATAATTAATCGGGAAGTTAAGGTCAATTGTAAGGGTAAGTTGAGATTTCATAATAGAAAGTTTAATATTTTGTACACTTGGTTAGCACAACTGCTAATTCATTAAGTGTACCATATATAATTTCATGTGAACTTATGTTCCACAAAGCATAATTTGAGAACTGAACAAAACAATCTAACACACTCTATTGTTTGACAAAAAAAGTAAATCCAAAAAAAATGCGAGTGCAATTCAAGTGCAATACAAAATATTTTATTTAAATAGTTGTTCCACTGAAAGTAGGAATGTTTCCTCAAATTTTTCATCAGCAAATCTCTTCACAGACCGACGAGCATTCTGTCTGATCTCTAGCTTTTTTTTAGAAGACAAAGAAAAGATATGAGCCATAGTATCTGCATATTCATCTTCATTTTCTGCTAAAAATCCAGTAATGTTCCCTTCGTAGGGCACGACAATGTCCAATTTAGGGCCTCCAGAATTGTGAGCAAGGACAATTGGGCCAGCTGCCATACATTCAACAATTCCTACAAAAGATACAAAACAACCATTAAATGCAGTTCCCTTTGACATCCCTTACTGAAAGCTTCAGATGTCCACAGCAACTTTAAAAGTGTTAAGGAGCAACACAGTGGCCTAGTTCAGGGTGATCTGACTGTACCGTGACTCCCATCAGCTCCATCCAGCATAGCCAATGGCAAGGAAGGGAAGAAGTTGTAAAAGGAACATCTGGAGACCTATAGCTGAACAACACTGGGCTAGATTCTATAATTCAGTAAACAGACTTCTATTCTTAGAAAGGGCACTCTTGCTTTATGTTAACAAAAGGCCACATTTAAGCCAACTGTGAAAGTTTATATTACAGTCAGACCTTTGTATCCACAAGGGATATGTTGTGGGTCCTGGGGTGGTTAGTGAAAAACTGTGGATAATTCAAATGCAGGCAAATGCATTCAATTTCCCATAATTCCTGTGAAATCTCAAGAGTTCCTGACTGTCCCAGGCCTTTGAGAAGCTTCAAGTAGGCCTAATGGTGCTGGTGAGGGGCGGGGCGGGGTGGGGTTGTTGATCCTGTCACTGCAGAAAACAAACCATGGATACCAGATTAGTGGATACAGAGTTCTGACTCTACAGTGTTTCCAATGCAGATCCCACAACTACTTGGTAGAAGCCTAGGATATCACAAATATACACAAGTAGGGACTGTAGTTCAACTTTTCTTAATAAGAAGAATGCAAACATAACTTATAGAGAGTCTAAACTAAATTATCAGTGTTCCCCAATCTTCTGCTGACCATGGTACTTTTTGAAGCAGAACACCGCATACGTTATATGCACCGAAAGAAGAAATGTCTAGATCAGTGTGTATGACCTCTGGAATGTTCAAAGTCAAAAGTGAGATAAAGGCCTCTAATCCCCTTTCATATTTGAACAAATGTGAGTTTGGATGCAAATATTGGTGTATCAACCACAACTGAATCTAATGCTATACTGCAGCTGCAGTCTTAAAATATATTAGCCACACCAATAAGATGATGGAAAATAGTAAAACTCAAGGAGTTTCTAATTTTTTTAATTTCCTCCTGTACACTACTTGCTCTCATAGCAACCTAAGAGTTTCAGAGATGTCGCTTATAATATAATTTATACTCCACCTTATACCACAGTCTCAGGATTGCTTTCAAAAGAAAAGAAGAAGAGTTGGCTTTTCTACCTACTTTTCTCACTCAGTTAAGCAGATTCAAAGTGGCTGACAAAGCTTTCTATTCTTCTCTCCACACCAGACACCCTGTGAGGCAGGTGGGGCTGAGAGACCTTGCAAGAGAGCTCCGACCAGCCCAAAGTCACCCAGCTGGCTTCATGGAGGAGGGTGGAATCAAACCCGGTATTCCCAGATAAGAGTCCAGCTCCTTAACCACTAGACCAAGCTGGCTCTGAAGATTAAAGTATACCTAAAATATCCCTAAATTTCAAGTTAAACGATGCAGTTTAACAAGAATGATGACACCAAATTTAATCCTAAGAATAAATACAACTGAGCGTAACAAACTAACACTCAGTAAACACGATTAGGCCTACACTGATTGTTCCAACAAACCAAGAAAAAATATGCTGTCAACTATTTGAGATATTTTGGATGAGTGTGACAGAAACGGAAGAAAACACCATAATTACAAACTCCATGATAACAAGTGTTTACTAATATTTCATTTAAATGATTCTGAATATCTAGAACTGATAGAAAAAAGAGGGAATCCGCAGAACTGTTCTCATTAATATACTGCTCAGGTACTATAGTTAAAGATATTTTTTAGGGTATGAGAAACTATGGGGCAAAGTCTGCTTTCTTGCCAACTCCAAAGCCTAAACTAAATACAGTAAAGCATAAACTTGTTTGATAGCTTCAAATCTCTGTATCAAATTAACTACCAGTAATCATCTCATCAGTGTGAAAATCTGTGAGAATCTCAGTACGTTTGATAAATCTGAGCACAGAATACACCCCTAACTTGTTGTACATTGACACTAGCAGCCAATCAATTCCACAAAATATACACTATTCCCACAAGAGTCTATGTAAGAGTGTATCGTCCTCTTCCTCCTCCACCCCACATTCAAGCACTGTGACGGTTTTAATATACGTTATGGTTCTAATTTGTTCATTTTATATGTTGTAACCTGCCCTGAGACCTTTGGGTATAGGGCAGGATAAAAATTGAAATAAATAATCAAACTACTTACCAATCCCAAAGTGTTCATTCCACATGGTATGAAGCCCTATGGTCGCATCTGCCAAGTGCTTCTTTAGCTCTTCAAATGGAATGTTAACTCTGAACTCCACTCTGTTTTCAACGCCCAATTCCTGACAGAGCTTTTTAAGTCCATTTACACGCTGTTCATCTTCTTGGTTGCGGCAGCCTCCAATCAGAATGAGTCTGGGGATTAATGGCTGCCCTGCAGTCTTTTCTAGCAACTTAGCAAAGGCTCTGATCTGTAAAGGGTGGTTTTTTTCTGGTCTGAACTGGCTTATAGAAACAATAGATTGCTTTTGAGTGTTCTCGTCCTCACATAAAGGGATATCTATGAAAGACCGAACATCACAAGGTGGATATACAATGCTGGTACGATCACTGCACCGCCAAAGGGAGAGAATGTGATTCAGAGTCCATGAAGAATTAACCATGACAATGTCTGAGCAGGAACCAACTAAGCCATATATAGAAGCAAATATGTAGTAATATATGACTTTCAATTTAGTTAAAAGGGGATTTTTTGAGATGATGGCTGCATTATTAAACTGAGCATTCTGATTCCTCACTACAGAAAGCATATCAGTGCTGATTGTGGGATAGTGCACATAGCAAGCTGTCTGACAGCCTCCTAAGTATTTAAAGAGAGGAAGTGTGAAGGCATAACCCATAGAGTCAATATAAACATCAGGAACGCACTTCAACAGAGCTTCCCATCCGAGGAACAAAGATCCTAAGCTCTGACCAAGCAGAGTGAAATGTGGATAAAGGGAAGCTTCCACAAGATAGCGTCTACTCAAAAATTCAAACTTTACACGTTGATTTAATCTGATGTTGAAACGTCGGTAAGCACCTTCAAGGATATTCTCTGCTGTAGTATCAGTATCACCAGTGTAGATGACATAATAAGCATCATTGTACCTGGAAAATGAAACTTATTCTTAAGGGCTCTTTTTTGTAAATAATAAATAATAATAATAATAATAATTCCCTTTTCAACTATTTTATTCCATTTTAACTTGTACCAATTGGAAAATGCTATGGCAGATGAACAAACAATTGCTGATACTTTCCACGAACATTCCACAGCAAAAGAATTAAGCAGCATGTTAGTGCAAAAAAAGAAGAGAAAGACAGTAATTCAGTCTACAATTATATTTTAAATATGAATTCAACAATATCAAAATCCCTGCAATTTGGGAATTTTCATTTAATAAAAGGAACAGTTTTAAGTTCTGTGCATTCCACCTAAGATCAAAAAGAGATCTTAGTTAAATAGTTAATCTCTCTCTGGTACTCTTTTTACTAATATCTGGAAAAGTTCCTCACGGAGTGACCAGTCTGCCACTGGAGGCTTCTGTCTGTTCAGTGTATCTGCCTACACGTACAACTTATTCTGGATATGAATAGTAGACAGAGAAAGCACATGTATTTGTACCTAATAAAATATCCTTTGCTCATTGATGCACACCTTTACAGTTACGTTATCTGATTCCACCAGCACATGTAAATCCTTGGTATTCAGAAAGACCAACAGTAACTCACTGCTTTTAACTCTCCAAAATTTACAGGGCATTTTCTTCTTCACAGTTCCAAAGTCCCTGAGCCATGTATCCCTTGTATATTTCTCCCATAGGATCTACTCCATGAATTCCTCTATCATTACTGACAAAAGGGAGATGAAAGAAAATATGGTCACTTCTGAAAACTGGTAGTTCTCCTGAAGTACAATGAACTTCTCATGGTAGAGAACAATCTCCTACTGCAGCTACAGGCACAGCTATTTTATTATCTTTTGTCTGGACTAATGTATCGCTGGAATATGTCTGCTGAACAACTACATTTCTTTGAGTCTGTAGGCATTTGCCTTAGCAGTACTGTCTGCATGTCAATATCTGAGCCAAAATGCATGTCTGGCATCTATTGTATATGCTTTAGACTTGGTTGACAGATGCATGCTTTCTAGACAAGAGCCTGCCATTAACTGTGAAACCTTGCAAATATTTCTCAGATGGCATCTAGATGTCTTATCAAAATATTTAGTGCTTTTCAGTTGATCAAACAAGTTAAAGGCATCTTGGGCAAGCACTTAAATATTTTCTGTCACCCTAACAGTCAGACTAGGAAGACCTCTTAAGGGTGTTTCCCAGTTTTTTAATCCTGCAGTACTAAGCCAGTTTATATTATAGAATATATGTAGATGTCACCATTAAAAGCTCTGAGAAAATGAGAAAGTAATACAACAAGCAAGCATCACTGAACAAAAATGAAATGTATATTCACCTTTTCTGGAGTGCTCTCAGGGCACACCACAGTACTCTTTCCCCACCTCCACCTGCATCACAATATGGATGGAAAAATGCAACAACAAATGGTCTTTTCCCATCTTGTTTTGGTGGAATTAATTTGTTTTTCCTTTGCTGAAGCCACAGTCGTAATCCATACAGGAGCACAAACAAACAGACACATAAAATCCCACTAAGTACCAAAGCAGGTATGGCCAGTGAATACAGTAATCTGAAAAAGGAGAATCAGAGTTACAGGAACAAATGAAAAAAAAACCTGTATAATAATAAACAATATTTAAAGTATTTTGCCTTCTTTGGGCACTATGCTGTTTTTAACTACCTTTAATTCTTGCTTTTATATACTGTCATTCTTGTAACTTGCTCTGAGACTTCTGAGTATAGGGAAACATATAAATGTAATAAATAAAGTGCTGATAAAATTCACAAACCTAAACTATACAACCATCTTACAGGGAACAGTGATGAGCTCTGACTAATCAATGTATTTCATTATATGTTTTCCCTTCTCTTTTCACATTAAATGACCAAACTGGTAGAAACTTATCCAAATGCCCACATGATATCCAGAAATGTTTCTCATACTGAACACTTGGCAAAAAGTCATTACCAAAGACAAAACAAAATAAAAATCAGGTTTCTGAGAAACCTGGAAGTTCAAGTTAATACAATATTACTTAAGATGAATGTGTTTGACTTACTACTCCTTGTTTTGGAAGTGCCCTTGATAGCTAAGCCTATTAGCCAGCTAGAATGTTTCATTACCACCAGTTCTTCAGTTCCCTAAAAAGTAAGGGCTCAGAAGCATCACAACCCATTCTGTAATGTAGTAGCAGAAATATCTTTGCTTTGGGGTGCTTCCAAATCTCAGTATTAAGGCAAAGACAGATCTATTATTAGTTTTATTGACAAGGACATGTCCCCGAAGATGCGTCCAGATATTCAGAAATCTTGCTGCTTCCAGTTATTTCCACTGTTCAGTGTGAAATCAGACATGAGCTCCTGTCAGTGTCTTGTGTGCCAGATTAAAATATAAGACGCTGACATTTCCAGACACCCAATGGGATTCTATAAGTAATTTCATGTTTGTGCTTCTTTTTTAAAACACACACGTCTGTTATAGAATACATCTGCAGAAAAGATCACAAGTCTTTGGTTAGATCTGAATAATAGAGGAGCAAGACTCTTAGTGAAACGGTCCCCACTGCTGGATAAACCTAAGAAAACCACTTGAGACCTAATCCTACATTTCCCTCTTCCTTCATAAACCACAGGTTGCAAACAATATTTTAACACCTATTACTTCAATAAGACCACTTCCATATTTCACACTATCATTGTATGTTTGTATTTTGTTGTTGTTGTAATTTTGATTTGTTCGTTCATATTTTTATAACTATGGCTGCGTTCACACCTAAAACTTAATCCAGCTTCAGTCCACTTTCAGAGTGAAAGAAGGCATCAGCAAACTGAGAAATCTCTTTTCCTTAGGTGTTTTCTAACTCAGAAGATCGACCTTTGGGATAGATAATGTGAAAAGAAAATGACTGGTCACTTTGTTGTTGTATTGTTCTATTCTGAAAGTGAACTGAAGTTGGATTAAATCTTAGGTGCAGACACAGCCTCTGTGTAAGGTCCACTTTAGCATTCAGCTCATTAAAGTCAGTTAATTCATGGAGAAGGATGTTTAACAGTCTTTAATTGCTGTCAGAACAACAAAAGTTGGGTGACAGCTTTCGCATCTACAGGATATAGTTAATATTTCTACACCCACCCTTTGGTGTTACATGTTTTTATACCCTCTTGGATCCACCCATGAGATATGATTAGCTCCTTGCTCATCCTTTGTGCTCACCCCAACAATCAGATCAGGTTTCATTGCAAACCCCCACCCGACCCACAGCAAGCATTCTACTGAAACTCTAGTGAGCCAGTTTGGCCTAGTGATTAAGGGGCCGGACTCTTATCTGGGAGTACCGGGTTTGATTCCACACTCCCCTATGAAGGCAGCTGGAGTGACCAAGGGCTAGTCACAACTCTATTCGGAGCTCTCACAGCCCCACCTACCTCACAGGGTGTTCTGTTGTGGGGAGAAGAATAGAAACTTTGTCAGCCGCTTTGAGTCCCCTTAAATGGGTGGGTGAGAAATGCGGGATAGAAACACCAACTCTTCTTCTTAAAAACGGTGCTTCATGTCTGCATCTGGCTCGAATGCTAACAACACAATTTCTAAAATAACTTGTTTCCACAAAGCTAAGCTAGTTTGCAACACACTACCACAGTGGTTCTCAACCTTCCTAATGCCGTGACCCTTTAATACAGTTCCTCATGTTGTGGTAACCCCCAACCTAACCCTAACCCCCAACCATAAAATTACTTTCATTGCTACTCCATAACAACCCCTGTGAAAGAGTAGATTGACCCCCAAGGCTGAAGCACCTCCCTTACAAAATCAGGCTGCAACGTCTAGGCCTCTAGAGAGACGGCATTTAAGAGGGCACCTGATTGAAGTATATAAAATTATGCACAGTATAGAAAAGGTGAATAGAGAACATTTCTTTTCTCTATCACACAGCACTAGAACCAGGGGGCATCTATGAAGATGGGTAGGAGAGCTGGATCCGACAAGGGGAAGTATTTCTTCACCCAGAGGCTCATCTCTTTATGGAATGTGCTGCCGGAAGAGGTGGTAACAGCTACCAGCCTAAATAGCTTGAAGGAAGGGTTGGACAAATTTATGGACGACAGATGTATCAATGGCTACTAGAATGAATGCCTAGGTGGATATTTCAGGCGGGGAGGGGGGAGGAAGCAGGGCGCTTCTAAGGCCATTTGCTGAGATTCGAGAGCAGACAAAGGTTCATCCTTGTCTCTGCTTGAGATGTCCATGAGCATTTGGTGGGACACCGTGTGCGACAGGATGCTGGACTAGATGGGCTATGGCCTGATCCAGCACGGCTTCTCTTATGTTCTTATGCTGCCATCAAAGTTCATCCTATTGAGGCTGAGCAAGCTTACAGAACCTAAAACGGCATTAGTTAGGTTAAGCTGCACAGGCTTTCATGTTTCTCCCTTGTCGAAGCATCCTATACAAGAGCAAAACAACAAAGGTTAACCTGACTCCTTCATATGTAACGGTTAAACGCTTGTTAGATTTATTTTGAAATAAAATTTTAAAAACAACAGAGGAACAGACAACCAAGAACTATTTTCTATTCTAGAGGTAAAGAAGAAGAGGCTGGGAGCTAAAAACAGGGAGCTGCTGTTCCCAATGCCTGTGCTGACCCACCTCCCTCCACCCACTCGTCTCGTGGGAAACAGTTACGAACGCGGGCAGGAGAAGCCGGCAGGGAACCAACGACGCGCACCTGAGTAGTGACTCAACCAGGAGAACCTCCATCTTCGATTAGCATTATGAATACTTTTCTACTGCCCCGGAAGTTATCTTTTGTCATCCGCTGCTGCTCCGGAAGTTATTTTCCGCGGCGTTCGATTGACCCCACTCTCAGTTCTCTACGGCGTCGGGTGAATCGGTTGCCATGCCACCAAAGTCAGAGCGCTTCTGTCCCAGCTTCTGTCTCTAAAGCGTTGTGCTCGGTGTGGGCGTTGACCCGCCCCCTCTTTTTTCTTTTATATTTGTAGCCTAACGGCAGGTTTCAAACTCTATCAGAAGTTCAACTTAACTCCATTTTTCCGTAACTCTATGGTACCTTGTTGCTAAGAGAACTGAAGGACGTGAGACTGTGGGACGCAACGTATCAGCCCCGAGCGACACGGATGACGGGAATTGGAGTCCAATAACGTCTCGTTCTAAGATGGCGGCTTCCGACGCAGGCAGAGCCAATTGCACGAGGCGCCGCTGTCCGCTGTCAGAGCACTCACTGAGCGCCTGCCTAAACGGCGGCCAATGAGTGGCCAGAAGAGGTAGTCGCGCGTGTAGCCAATCGGCGAGGGCAGCTAGAATGTGAACAGGGCCGTTGTGCTTCTCACGCGTTATCGTCACGCGAGTGATGATTAATATTCGGTGGAAAAGAAACGTCTATAACCTCTTTAGCGATACTGAATTTAAATTTCCCCCTTCTAAACTTTTAAAACAACCCTATTGGAAAAGAAGTCTGGGTTTACTCGGGTCATGTTCAGGAAATCTCACTTAAAATTGAACTATATAGTGTTAAAGCTGGGCTTCCTATGGAAAAGAATTAAGGTTGTTTTGTTTTTTTAAATCTAGGTTTAGAAATGTGATGCAGTCTATGATATACACTGATAGCACATGCAACAAACTACTGAATGTTCACGGATGTCCTTGCTTCTTTTACTACACTATCTATCTATCCATCTATCTATATCTAACTACCTACCTATCTATCTGTCCCATCCTGTACCCCGGGTTCTTGTGCGGGTAACAACATTCAAAATCAAACACCATCAAAACAATAACAGCATGCATTAACACAACAGCATCTGCAAGTGGAAAGGGGAAAAAAAGTATACCCATTTTATCAAAGGCCAGGCCAAAGAGGTGCATCATCACTGCCTTCCAAAATGTGTACAATGAAGGTGATTGACACACCTCAAGGGGGAGAGTATTCCATAGCTGAGGGGCCATCACTGAGAAAGCCCTCTCCTGCGTGCTCACACTTTTTTGTGATTTGTTCAATGGATTGTCAAAATATTTAATGTGTTCCTAATTAAATTAAAAGGGTCCTTGGTTCTAATTATTTATTGGAACTTTGAAATAAAAACAAAAATGCTGTTTGTGGTAAATAACTTTAGAGACTATTCAGTATATGTATTTTTGAAATGTTCTTGTGATGATACTTCACAAGTAGTCTGGGTAATAATCTAAGGTCCTTTCTGTACTAATGGCATGATCCAGCTTCAAGGCGTTTGCATCTGCATGTTAATCCAGGTCAAGGAGGCCCACCCCTACATGAGATGGAGGCAGATCTGAATCAACAGGACCTTGATTCAGGTCTGTTGAAGCCCTCATAATATACAATCCTAAGATCACAGTGGCGTACGCAGGGCACGCCTCTGTGATCAGGAGGTAGCTGTAATTCAGCAGTGCACCCCTACCCCCATACACCCCAAGGCTAGGATCTGAGACTCCTGGGAAGCTTAATCCAGATTAGCACCATCAGTGCAGATGGCACTGATCTGGCCCTTGCCTCCCTGTGATCCAGATCAGTAGATCTGGTAAGTCCAGATTTATTGATCTGAATCTACAGCACCTCAATGCAGAAAGGGCTGTAGATCCTAGGACAGAGTAAGCAATATGTCTTTTGATCTGCTTGTAGAAAAATACGGTCTGTTCTTATGAGATCAAAGTGGAGGATGTCACTTAAAGAGCATCGGAAGAATAATTTATTTATATACTACAGAAGTCAGCCCAAAAGGGCAGATGTGGCTAGCTTGCTCGGATTTTGGTCTTATGAAGAAAAAGGCAAGATATGACATAAAATAGCGTAAATATAAAATAAAAATGGAATGTTGACTAAAATTGTTGGGAGGGATTGAACTAATATGTAAGAATGTATGTTTACAAGAATTAATATCAGAGAAATAGCCATGTTAGCCTAATTCGAAAAGTTCAGCAAGGTAGTTAGTAGCACTTGGAGACAACTGGAGAAGGGTTAGGAGGAGATGCATCTGAAGAAGTAGACGTGTCTATGAAAGCTCATGCCACCAACCCTTCTCCTCTTAGTCTCCAAGTGCTACTAACTACCTTGCTGGACTTTACAAAAATTATTAGCTTTTGAGTAAGTGTTAGAATTTAAGGACAGAATTGTGTTAGAAATTGATCCATTTTGTTCCCTCTTTTCCCCTTGGACGTAGAACTTGGGCATTTTCTATTGCTTTCTTTATTTATATGGGCACTTGACTTTATAAATACGTAACAGGTTTGGCGAGTTCCTATTCCAAGGGGGTTATAATCAAAACAGACCAAAGTGAAACAACAAAAGAAAGGGGGAAGGGTGGGAAAGGAGATGAATATATTATTTCAAGTACATGTAGTTTGTAGTAATTTCCATAGTGTATTAGTTTTCGCCAAGGCTTTCTGGGAGACTAGGCAGTAGTTATATGACAGCATCATGGAAGGTATTTCTTAACACAAGAGACAACAAGGGAGGAAAGGGAATATTTTGAAAGTATTGTAGACCTTCAGATTATCTCCAGCCTATTGGGACTAATGCATTAAAACAATCTTTCAGGACTTGTGAAATAAAGAACTGATTGAAAGAAGAGATAAGGTTGAAGTGGATTTTATAGGTAAGGTAATTTCTTGCAGATTCTTTTTTTGGCTTTAAATACTGCATATTTGATGAATTTCAGTTTTCAAAATTTCCATGTCTGATTTATGCATTAGCTTAATTTGAAAATCATTTTTTTAAAATTAATGGTGATTGTGTGGTATAGAGTTACCTGCCTTTTTATTGGGTAGCTTTCATAATCCACTTCTAAAGTATTAAAATATTGCAAATAATGTTGAACTCAGATCAAGTTATATTGCATAAACTGGATCTTTATTTGCTATATTTTTATTCCACTTTAAAAAAAATACTATCAACTGGTCTACAAAGAAAGCTACATAAAAAAAGGCAAAATGAAGGGGCAGAGGAAAAAGTCATATCTTCAGATACAGAACAAAATGGTGTGGTAGAAGTGAGAATTTGTGTCCCATTTAGATCTTATTGATCTTTCCTTGGTGGTGATCTTTCCCATTAAGCAACAAGGAACACCTGTTGTTCTGAGATATGGGTTCCCAAGATGAGTGCAGCAGTGCCATACTTGACTATTTTTCATTCAACTGCCTGGGAGAAAGAAGCTAATGAGAATGTATGCCATCGTGGCATGCTGTCAAACATATCCTTGTTCTTTTTATTTCCTTGTAAAGAAATCAAAGTATTTTGTCTATGGGTAACAGTCGTGTTTGTTTGTCTTGCAATGTGCATTTAACCGTTCTTAATGTTTCTCCCCTTTGCTGGATATCTTGTTTCCATTAAGCCATGGTATCATCTAATCCTTCATAGACTCGAAAGCCTCTGCTGAAAGTCTGGGGAAGTTGTGTCTCACGGCTCTTAGCAGATGCAGATTCATGTTAACTTGGCTATTATTTTATTCCTGTCCTGATCTGAAACTAATGAAAAGTTCTGCTGAATGTGAAAGCTTGTTCATTGTTTTGTTAGACTTTGACTTAGGATCAATTCAGACCTTTCCTTATAAGCCAACTCAACTCTTAGAAGGATGGTAAAAGCAATTATTTTGGGAACTCAAGACATCTACTTGTCTTGAATTTCATTTACTAGCAGAACAGAGGATAATGTATCCTGTTCCACTAGAGGATGATACAGCAACTATCTTACTTGAAAACCCTTTATTATATTCATTTTAGTCTTACACTGTTGAGAGTAGAAAGCATGGCTACATGCCAATACAGCCTATGCTGTGATGGGATACCATAGTGGCTTCCGGACCACCAGACTGAAGTACTGGAAGCTGCAAAGGGATTCTCTTGTGGCTTATGGTCTGCCAGTATGGGGGATCGAAAGCGTTGGTGTTCCTTCACGTCATCTTCCCATCTGCCAGATGAGAAGCTCTGTCACCTACAATAACAGGATTTTTTTTATTTTGCTATTCTCCCTTTAGTTCCCTCCAAAATTAAGTACAGTTGGTCTTTTGTATCCACTGATCTGATAACCACGGTTTCACTTAACTTTGGCCAACTACACCAGCCTCAACCCACTGGTTCCTTTACGCCTCCTGGAGGCTTCCCAGAGGCATCAGATAGTCAGAAATAGTGCAAAATTGTGCACAATTTCCCATGATTCCTGGGAAATCTCACACAATTTTGTTGGAATCATGGGAAATCTCTTCACTGGCTTTGCTGGCTGGATTTTAGGAAAACCGAAGTTCAGTAGTATCTAAGCTCAGTGGTTCTCAACCTTCCTAATGCTGCGACCCTTTAATACAGTCCCTCATGTTGTGGTGACCCCCAACCTAACCCTAACCCCCAACCATAAAATTATTTTTGTTGCTGCTTCATAACAACCCCTGTCAAAGAGTAGATCGACCCCCAAAAGGGTCCCGACCCACAGGTTGAGAACCACTCTTTTAAAATGCTTGCAGTTTAATTTCGCAATGAAACAGCTTACCTGTTTGAAAACCAGGCAAGTGATAATCGATGGTGTTTTGTGCCTGTTGGTAGAGGGCCAGGCACCTCAAAGAAAGTGGGACCAGGGATGAGAAGAACTTAGGGTGGTAGTGCAAATGACAGATAAGGCACAGTGAAGGCTAAGGTCACAGTTCTCATCAAATGTGTACGATGAGTGAGCTCACTGAATTCAATAAATTACGCATACATTATCCAGCCGCACCATGAAATGGATACAGGAGACAGGAAAAGGAAATTCAGCCTCTGAATTGCTAGATATGATGGGACATTGACAACTTGCTCTTACAAACTGGCCAGTTAGCCAGGCAGTGACTTGGGAGGTAATCTTTTTGGAACATTATTATTTTTATTTTTGTCAAAAGGGAGAAATTCCCAGGAAGAGAAACTTTTTGGGTATATAGGTCTCCTAGCAACCTTTCCTTTCAAAAAAGATTGAAGGAAAAGAAAAAGCTCTTTAGAAGGTAACTGTCAAAACATAACAGCGTTTATGCTTGAGTAACTGTGGCAAAAGTATATTGCTTAGAGGCTAGGGATTGAAATGACAGCTGCCATAGCATAACAGTGTTTCATCGGCTGCTGCCTTTGTGTAATGCTAATGGATGACGTGAAATATCAGACTTCTGTATTCCTTTCTCAGTTTTGTTTTGAAAGAATACTGTCCTAGTGGTAACTTCTGAATCAGGGGCCCTGCCATTTATTTATTTGTTTTGTTGCAGCCTGAGACCTATATTTAAAAGGGTAATGGGGAGAGGAAACGGTTAAGAGCAAGGAAAGGGGTCATCGATGAAAGTTAGCCAGTGGGCTAATAATGTTTTAAAGTTTTTTAAATAAAAAAAGATCAGTGCGCATACTGTACTAGCTGATGGCTTCATTCAGTCTTTTGTTTTGTTACAATGCGGATTCTTAAATCTTCACACTTACCATTTTCATTTATTTCATTTATTTTGTACTACTTTCTACCGCCCCTTTTTGTTAACAAAATAATAAAAAGCCCTAAGCCAGCAGTTATCATCCTATGGGTCATGATTCCTTTGGGGGTCGAACTACCCTTTCAGAGGGGTTGTGATGAGTCTCCTACCTTCCCGCTCCATCCTCACCAGAGCTGCCCCACCCCCATGGTTGGAGGTCTCCACAACACGAGGAACTGTATTAAAGGGTCGCGGCATTAGGAAGGTTGAGAACCACTGGTCTAAGCTGTAGTGTACCACAGTGTAGCTGTGTCTCAGGCCCTTTCTGCACTGGGCCTTAAATATAATTCTGCCCTCCTCATGATGGTGGAGACTATGACATGTCCCATCCAGCTGAAGTCTGCACCAGTATGCAGATGATGTCCCTATTCCAACATAATCTAAGATTAATATAATATTGTAACCCGCCCTGAGACCTTTGGGTATAGGGCGGGATAGAAATACAAGCAAACAAACAAACAAACAAATAAATAAATAAATAAATAAAGGCCCAGTGCAGAAAGGGCCTCCGTGACCTAAAAGCAACTTAGTTTTACATCCTCCCCTCTTCTCCAAGTTGTACAGGAATGTATTTTTTCTAAAGGTCATAGAAGACTCATCCACATAGCAAAGCACTAAGCCAGTATCTACTGTTATGTACTAGTCAGCCCAAACTCTGGTCTGTGTTTTTACTTGTCTTGTGTTTTGGTTAACAGCATAACCAGTTAAAATCAAGACGGCATCTTCAGCTCTTTTAACAGATTTTAGTTTGTCTTGCACACTGATGGCCACATCCCCACGGGATCGTTATTGCGAATTCAAAATGTTTTGAGTTCTCCTCGGCCAGACGGCAGTTCGGCTTAACACGGTATTTCCGTGTTAAACGACGTTAAACCGTTAAATCGTGCGTCGATACTTGTTTCCTTTTTAACTGTGTGGACAGTACCGTGTTAAGGGAAGAGAATCCGTGTTCAGGGTGCCCCTCCTCCAATCGCAATCTACCCAATGGCTGTCCGTATTCTGCGGACGTCATTGGGGGTGGGGGTGCTTCCCTGCCTGATCTGAAGCAAAAACGTTTAGCCTGAACTTCTTGGAGCAGCCTTCACACAGCAGCGCTACAGCTCCGGAGTGCCACTGTGAAATGGAGGAGGGGAAAGTAGTATTTGGGGAAAAAAGCCTTTCTTTCATATGTCCCACAGGCAGGCTTGCATGACAGCTATAAAATCAGACACTTTTGCTACTCCCCCTCCCCCCCCACCCTCACACAGGAACTACAGTGTAGCAAGAAAGCCCCTTCACTCCCGATTAACAATGTTGCAAATTTGCACAGTTTCAGAAGTTCAGACCTTTGAAAGTGAAAGCAGGGGAAGCAGCTGAGATTCTGTATTTAAACATGGGGCTTTACATGCTGCTGCTGCTGTGTGCTCTGAGCAATGAAAAAGCCCCTCACTCCCCTCCAGCCCAGCCTCTCGGCACGAGGGAAGCACGGGTGGGAAAAGGGGGATCCGCAGACTTCTTCGATGGGGGTGATGAGGGAAGAGCACAAAGCTGGAAGAAAAGGGGGAGGGAAAGGTGGTGCAGAGGAAAGGAGGCGGGGAGCTGCACAGCCATGAGGGAGAGTGAGAGAATACATAGGCTGTGGTCACACCTAAGGTTTAATCCACTTTCAGTCCACTTTCAGAGTGAGAGAATACATGGGCTGTGGTCACACCTAAGGTTTAATCCACTTTCAGTCCACTTTCAGAGTGAGAGAATACATAGGCTGTGGTCACACCTAAGGTTTAATCCACTTTCAGTCCACTTTCAGAGTGAGAAAATATATCAGCAAAGTGGCAAGCTGTTTTCTTTTAGGGTAAAATTCACCTCTGGGAGAGATAATGTGGAAAGAAAATTACTGGTCACTTTGCTCATGTTTTCTCGCTCTGAGGGTGGACTAAAGAAACAGCTTTTTCCTCCCCACGTTCAGGCAAAGTTATGGCTTTAATATGTTTAATATGAACACATTAAAACCAATGTGTTGTGACCCGCACTGAGACCCTTGTGTATAGAGTGGGATAAAAATATGAATGAATGACACCCCACCACAGCCACCCTATGCCTCTTTAAGGTTTAAAGCCCCGGTCCTTTAAACACTAATACAGAATCTCAGCTGTATTACTTCCTTTCACTTTCTAAATGTCTGAAGTTTTGAAATTTTGGAAATTCTCAACATTGCTGGTTCCCTCGCTGCGCTGATGAGAATCCGTGTTCAGGGTGGGCGGGCGGGCGGGCTGGATGTGCAGCGCCGAGCGCTTCCCCTGCCGCTGCCACTGCGTTTGCGTCCCCGATCGGGCCTTCCCTCCCTCTCGCTCTGGCCCCTCCACGCTGCCCCCCTCCCCGAGCTCTCCAAAGGCGCACTCAGCTTCCCGTAGCGCGCCGCCATCGCCTCCTCCTCCTCCTTCGCTGCCGCCGCCGCGTCACCGCCGTTCATGCCAGCCACCGACTTGGGCTCCCCGCCCGCCCCGAACCCCAAGGCCAACTGGGCGAGCGGCCGCCGGGCCCCCTTCTTCTTTGGCTACAGCTCACAGCCGGGATCCCCTCGCCTCGCCTCGCCTCGCCTCGCCTCGCCTTCCCTCCCACCCCCCAAAATGTCAGATCTCCAAGCTCCCCCTTTCGCCCTCTTTCCTCCTCCTGCGCTTTCCCAAGGAGGACAGCCGGAAAAGTTATCTGGAAACTTTTTATTTGGGGGGGGGAGACTTTAGAAGGAAACCCCCCCGCCGCCGCTGATTCCTTTCGACCCGGATCAGCCTCTCTTGACGTCTGGAAGGTGGAAAGGAAAGGAGAAGGAGAAGGAGGGCAATCCCAAAACTTTTGCTCTACGTCATTCTGTTCCCTGCCCCTTTCAACCACCAATCAGAGAGTGGGGGTGGGCACCATCATGACTGGTAATGAGCAGGGAGGACTTGCCGTGGGGCCTCGGAGGGTTGAATCCGAGATAAGGATGCAGGCGGGATGCCGTTGGACCCGAATCGAGTGGAAAGCCGTGGAGACAGTTTTGTTCCGGGTCAATTATTTCGATATCGTTAAACCGAATTAAGACATGCCATGGGGATGCCCCCGATGTCTGTCAGTTGAACGTGGCACAGTTTTTCCCTACTGTACATACTAATGTTTTATACTGTTTTTATATATGGTTTTATTCTAAATATTCTTGTCTTTTAAATATGCTGTTACCCGCCCTGAGACCCTAGGGTATAGGGCGGGATATAAATGTAAAAAAAAAAAAAAAGATAACCTAAAAATAACAGCAAACCTTCTCTGCGGAAAGCAGGAAACGTCGATCTAGAGTGGATTTGAAGCTGAGACAAAAGTTGCTAGGACTTTTTAATTTCAGCTTGTAGATCTCTAGCAGAGGTTATTTGATAGAACTGAACTATCATAGCCTCTCTTAGCCCATTGAATCTATGGTTAGGCTTGCTCTCCAAGGCTGTGATCAGACACTGAAAAATCCACCTCTGAAGCAGCTCAGATAAGGCTTCCAAGTAGGATTGTTCACACGCCACTCTGCTCTTCCCCCATTCCTGAACATTCTGTGCTAGAAAAGGAGGATTAGAGAAGCCTTGGAACACGAGTGCCACACATTGTTTCTTTGAGGCATTTTTGACACGCCCCTTTTGCCATGTATGAGTACAGCCTCACATCAGCTGACTCTGGACATGTTAAACTAGAGGTTTTCAGGTTTTCTTTGGAATTTTGAATGCATGTCCTGCAAACCCTTACCTCTAGTTGCTTTTTTCCTCCAAGCCGTGACAAAGTAGATGAGAATCTTTACTGGCACCAGAGAATCTCTCTGAAGTACCATTGTGCCTTAAAGCAGCACATGGGTGATCCCTGTGCTAAACTATGGCTTAGTATTATGTTTGAACCAGACACAAGACAAATATATTTGAGGTAGTTTTGTGTTACTGAATTAAGTGCATTACTTGTAATATGAACTTTTCCCCAGTGTATCAGTATTCTTTTACCAAGTGCTTTTGATATACACTTGTATTACAGTTGCAGGACTGTCTTTTAGGATAATGACTTCTTTGTTTGAAATCAAGGTTTTTTATGTGATTTATAAGAAATAGCTTTTAAAACTTTATTTTAAATTGTTTGCCCCCCAGAATCACCTAAACCAGATCAGTTGTTAGTTTGCTGTACTTTCAGTCATTATTCTGTTTATTTCTTGAAGACTGGCAAAATGTTAATGGAGATAGAAATATTTCCCAAATATCAAGTGATCAGTGGTTATACACTGTTAATAAATACACGCTGTAATAATACATATGTGCTGCATTTCCACTTGTGTTAATAAGCAATTTCAAAACAATTAGAACTTTCTTTGTCCCCATTAACAATTCGGTTCCTGTGTTTTCTGAGGAGGAGTAAATAGCTAAAAACTGCAATAAAAAAACACGGGAAAATTCAGGTGTTTTTTCCCGTTTTTGCTTCTAAAACGCTTTTTCTTTATTCCTTTGGGAACGGTACAGCAGTATTGGGGCAGATGCGTCATGAAATGGATGGGGTTTCTCCCTGCAGGACAGCCCCTTGCCAGATTTAAAGTGCCAAATTTAAAGGCTTTTTTCCTCAGCAGAGCACTTCACGATGGTTTCATTTTCAGCCACTTCACACTGATAAGAAGTAACAATTCACCCACTCCACTTCACAGTGATAACAAAGTTTCATTTCTCACCCACGCTTCCCCCACTTTCTCCTTTTTCTGCTGGGCTTTTTCTGCAGGGGGAGGAGGAGAAAGAGGAAAAGAAAAGGCTTCCTCTGAACAAAGTACTTCTTCCTGCATGGGACTGGCTGTTTACACCCTCTGACTTTGGCAAAAAGAAGAGGCGGCATATGTGTTTCTTTTTAAAAAGAGCATCAGCTCAGTGATTCTATGCAGGTTTAGCTTGCAGAAGGTCCCTGGTTCAATTCTGGCAACTACTGGTTTTGTTTTGTTGTGCTTTAAGATAACAGTATCAGATGATAAGGATGATCTCACACAGTTGGAAACATTAAAGACTTACGATGGGTATGTGGTGCACCGCCCAGCCAACGCGGATCTCTTTCCCCTCTCTGGGTCTGGCAATTGTTTGAAATAAATCAAATGCCCATTATTAATCCTCAGCGCTGGTCAAGCCTTTCTCCGGCCCTGTGCCAAAGAGCACACCACTTCTCCTGCTTTCCATTTAAAGATTCAAGCGGAGAGTATCTCTAACGCCACACACGGCACCCTCTCTCTCTCTCTTTCTCTCTTTCTCAGTTCTTAAAGCTACAGGCTCCCTTTACCCTAGTGAACCTTAAAGCTTCATAATAAATACTTTAGGCAAATGTTCTTCTTGAAATTATGAAGAATAATCTTTATTTTCATAACAGTTGCTTTAGTTAAAATAAATAAATAAAACAAGGCCTGTAAGAACAATCAAGTTCAAATAAGTGAATATATTTCAGACAACACACAGTTTTATCAACCTAACCCCCTAGGCTGCCTAAGAATTTCTCCCCTGGCTCATTCTGTGAGAGTAATCTTTCCTCAGGTACAGAATGGTTTCACCCAGACCTCCCTCCTTGAGAAAACCGAAGCACAGAACAGCATTTCTTCTTTGGAAGTGCTTTTTATACCTCCCGCCTGGCACAAGCCAACGCCTGATTGGTTGTACCTGTGGGCATTTCTCCCCTGCCCTTAGTATGCTAATCAGGGAGTTCCAGCCCACTGCTTACCTGTTCCTAATACTTTCTATGTAAAAGCCCTACATCAATAAATACATTTCAGTACAACACAAATAATTTACAATAAATATGTTTAAAAATAGACGTGGGCATCACAGGGCCCAATGGGAAGGGAATAAATTACAAACAGAACTTTATGTGGAAACACTGGGAAGAAAATATATGACCTAAGACTGCAATCCAATACAGTCTTTCTTGGCAAGATATATTTGGACAACTATGCTAAAAATAGCAAACTTTGGTTGCCTTTTAATTTTAAATCTGCTCCACAAATAACAGAATAAAGCAGTGGGGTTTAGGCTTTTCATTGTTCAAGGCTTCCCGTGCCAGCAGCCCAACGTATGCGGCAGCAGAGGAGCGGGCCAGGTGAGTGGGCAGGCAGCGCTGTGTTGCTCTTTCTGCTGCTGCCGACTTTTGCTTTGTGGAGAAGCAAAAAAGCGGCAGCAGAGAGAATGCTGTCAGCCGGCCGCACACACTCTCAGTCACCGGCAGGGCATGGGGAGGGGGGGAGGTGCTTCTCCCAGCTGCTTCTGTAGTTTGCTGCTGCCACCGCCTTTTGCTTTGCAGAGATGCAGCAGGCAGCACTCTCTCACTCACCAGCTGGGTGGTATCCCTCCTTCCCATGCCTCGCCGGTAACTGATTGCACACACGTTGCTGGGCAAGTGGGCAGGCAGGACTCTCTCGCTCACTGCCCCCTTCTGGGGCTTCTTCCCCAGGTCTCAGCTGGTCTTTGGGGTCCTTGAGGGCACTCTGCTGGGGAATTCTGCGGTCCTCTGGGGTTTCCTGCCTCCCACAGCCTCAAGACTTCAAGGAGGCTCTGTGGATTTTCTTTCCCTTCCCTTCCCGTCCCTTTTCTCTCCTCTCCTTTCCTTTCCATTCTTCCTTCCCTTCCCATTCCCTTCCCGTCCTGTCCACCCTTCCCTTCCCTTCCCTTCCCTTCCCTTCCCTTCCCTTCCCTTCCCTTCCCTTCCCTTCCCTTCCCTTCCCTTCCCTTCCCTTCCCTTCCCTTCCCTTCCCTTCCCTTCCCTTCCCTTCCCTTCCCTTCCCTTCCCTTCCCTTCCCTTCCCTTCCCTTCCCTGGCTTTTCCTTTCCTGCTCTTTTTAAAATCCTCCCCAGTACAGGAGCAAAAATGGGAGGGGAGGGGAGAGGAGCGGGGAGCTGGGATTCCCCACCCTCTGTCACGTCATCACGGGATTCAATCAGGAAAGAGGGGTGGGCACCCTGGCTGGCAAAGAGGGGGGGGGAGAAAAGATTCACTTTCCCTGATGCGATTCTGAAGCGTTTTCTATGGGGACAACAGAATTGAGATTGACAGCGATTTAAAGCAATTTAAAACCACTGAGGGATCAGCCAGAATGTGCATTTGCATCAGGTTTTTCTTGTTTCGTTTTAAAAGCATTTTAACCAGCTCAGGTAGGAACACAGTCTAAGTGTTGCTTTAGATTTAATCAATTCAGAAAAAAAAGCAATTTAAGCTGGATGAAAATCGGCAAGAGAAGTGGTTGTTCAGCGCTGGAGAATCTAAGATATTTTAAATGTATTTAAGCTTCCAACTGAGTCCTGCAAGCATGGAAACGAATATTGGAAACTGGAATCCAACAACGTCTATTGGAGAAGAAAATGCTACAGTTTAGTTGATTGTGTGATCCATGAATGAGCCATGCGTAGGCAATTTCATGCATTAGACCTGTTAGTGAATTAATATATTAGATTAATTAGACAAAAGTACATTCATATGACCATCATGTGGTCTTTAATTCCTGGTTGCACAGTTGATGGCTCTAGCTTCTTTATGGTATGCATGTTACAAACGTTGGACAGCAGTCGGACTATGGAATGCTGAATGCCTTGCCTCCAAAATGTATAGAAATATGTTGAACAAAAGACGTTTTAGACCACTGACGTACACAGTAAGTCTGTATATTCATACCCTCATGTTAGTAAGGTTTCTTTTACAGTATAGTGAACTGCATTTTACACAGAGAAGTAAGTAAGCTGCGGTGTCAGAGAGATAAATAGACATTGTGATACATATTTGTCAGCCTCGTTTTTTCAGTTGGAGTAATTGCTAAGTATGAATGCATAAAACTGGGTTGCAAGTCCTTTTTTCAGTGCTAGGGTTACTGAAAAGGAGCAGTTTGACGATTTCAGCTATTGCGATTGTCCTTAACAAGGAAAGGTTGGTACTATGAATTTAAAGAAACTACTGTATGTTCCCTCAATAAGCTTAAGAGATGTACATAACATTAGCCGTGGTCTCACCCCTTAGATTTTAAGAGGATGGAGGCTGTCTTCACTCGTTGTAGATCAGATGCCAAAATGCTTTTCTGTTTTTTTCAAGGACCATCCTGACTGGAATGTAACTACCCTATAATTGGATAGTCTCAGCACTGAGTCTGTTTCAGTCAGAAGTAGGCAAAGGGCTGCAGTGGCATGGAGGGCAACAAGCAGGGTGACATGGGCTGATCACTGCTGGCCGCCCACAGAGCTGCTCAAGGCCCCTATGTCCTACCATGCTCTCTCTGCCACTGCCACACTAAGATGATCCCCTTGCCTGGTAAAAGATAAGCTTTAGCATGATGGCGAGCCACCTTCCTGCTGGCATCGTTGCCACCCACCATCCCACATCGCTGCTGTTCCCCTTGACCCTCCAAGCACCTCCACTGTACTATGCCACCAGACCACTCTACAACCCCTTGTCGTGTTGAGCTGCTCTACTGCCATGCGAAGCTTACCTTTTACCAGGTGAGGTGAAGGGGATCCATAAAGGTTTTGAGGAGGGTGGCAGTAGCAGTTGATAGGTGTGACTGGGCTGTGCCAGCCTAAAACCAGCTGAACTTCCCTGTCTGTCTCTGAGAAACATCATGGAACTGATTTGCTGTAAAGTCTTTTTTCCACACTTAGTAACTTTTGTACTTAACTGGCTGGATACTGAGCCGCAGAATCAGTATATGGCATGAGACAAAAGCATTCACATTCATATGTGTTTTTATGTAGGGATGCAAGGGCATATAATTTCCAAATTTGATAAAGGAACAAGAAGATGTAGAGCACCTGTTGCTGTAGTTATATTTATTATGGAATTTCTATGCCACCCTTCACTGGTGTCAGGGTGGTGTACAAAATATAATACTATAAGAATCAAAGCAATAAATTACTTAAACTATAAGAACTGAAACCAGAAAACAAAAAGACAATATTAAGATGGGGTGTTTTTCCACTGTCACTAAAAGTACCCATTAAGTACCCATTAATGGGTACGTAATGGCATTTTTGTACCCATTAATGGGTACTTAATGGGTACTTCTAGTGACAGTGGAAAAACACCCATAGTAGGAAGCCTAATTCGCATTTCACATTGTTTTGTGAGAGCTTTGCTAAGAAATAACTGGAATGATATTTCTTTTCTTTGTCATTTTTTCATTATTTACTCCCAAATCCATTTCTGGATAAACCTGAGATGTTTTTCTTAAATATTTGCATGAAAAATCTGGATTTATATGCTCTTCTGTGATGTTTCCTCCTACATATTGTGAATTCTTTTGAGGCTAGTTCTGCATCAGAATAGTTAAATTTCAATCTGCACATTAGCCCAAGGCAGGTAGATAAAGATAATTTTGTAGAATTAGTTAAGATCCCATTTCTCAAACATTCCTCTCAGGAATTCCTCATTTTAATATATGCTGATATCTGCCATTATTCCTTGCTGTTGGTCATACTGACTAGGGGTGTGCACGAATGCAATTTTCGGGATTCAATTCGATTTGAATCGAATATCCGAAAATTTAAATCATTTCAAATCTTTAAAATTCGAATGTATTCACATTTCATTTGAACTGAATACATTCATGCAAATTTTCAATTCAGATTTGCAAACCGAAATGTCAACAACATTCGTATGTGCCCATAAACATCCTATACACATGTGTCACATCCATACGCATCCCGTATTTATTCCGTGTGCACCCTGTTTTTGTCCCATCCGGATCTGTACAAATGCGTACGGATGCAGGAAAGATGCATACTGGCAAGTATGCGACGTATACTTACTCGTACACATACAAACATCCAAATAATTTGCATGAACGGATTTGAAAATTATGTTTCAATTTGAATTTATTGACATTCAGTTTGAATTCAAATGCGCTCATTCAAATGAATTTGACTGAATTTTGAATGTTTACAGTATTCGTGCACATCCCTAATACTGACCGGGCCCTATATGAGTCATGCATCAAGCAGGCCTTTTTTTCCAGTATGGTGTTCCAAAGCACTGGTTTTGCAAAGCAAAATATTACTTCATTAAAAATGAGGCATTTCATTTTATAAATCAATAATCGGGCCAAGTTAATGTGATTCTTGTTGATGAAAGCAGAAAGCGCAGCAACCTAGGGATTGCAACAGTTTGACTGACTGACTGCTCCTGGCCGGAGTGTCTCAAAGTGTGTTCCAACAAAGCATGTGAAGCTTGCATGACTCTCAATTAGTTCTTCAAATACATTCTAACATTTCAGGGACTCTTGGAGAAAGCTGTATATGTAAATACAAATATGATTAAACAGTGCATTAAGACAACAAACTGCTTATTGCTTTTATAGAGTTTCTGTGTTTGAGAATGCAAGGCTAACTGTTGTATGCTTTTTTCCAAACACATCATCAGTTCCACTGTGTCATTTCTGGACTGAGAAGCATTTTGTCAGATGCATTTTATCAGCTTGTGATTCTTTAGAACGATGGTGTGACAGCAAGATCTACTGAAAAGCCATCACAGGAGGAAGGTCAGCACCTTTCGGGAAAAGCCAAAATACCTGAGCTGAAATTTTGGTTTTCACTCAGAGCCAATCTTTTGCCTGCTTTCTGCTTTCAACAGGCATCACTTTAACTTGACTTGATGACTGATTTATAAAACAAAATGCCTTATTTTAAATGCCGTAGAATTTTGCGCTGCAAAACCAGTGCTTTGGAACAGCATACTGAAAAAATGCCCGCTTGGTGTATGACTCAGCTTGGTTGGTGTTTTCAGCAGAGGGAGCACACTTAGAAAAGAAACTTGTCATCTTTCTCAAGTGGTCTCCTAGAATGGGTACATATACCTAATTCTGTTCCTTTTGTGTGTCAGCTTAAGCAATCCTTCCCGCTCCTTTCCAGTATGTTCTTGACTTGGAAGTTTCAGGTTGCAGTTTTATTCTTAGGAGGCTTTAAATTATTTTCATTGTGAGACACTGAAATGTTGAGAAGTGGATAAGACCCTTGTTTGTTTATCCAGTTTCCAGCTAGTATGCATGAGCATCGTTTGTAATTGTATCTGGTGTGTAGTTTTTCCTGGTGTGTGGAAGATGGTAGGAGAAAACCTCTCTCTGATTTCCCACTATTAGATTCCCTGTTTCTCTTGTTGATGTAAGAACCAGGGATGAGTCCGACTAGAGCTCAGAACATAGACCAGGGAGAAATTGGCTTCAGGTGTATAAAGGTTGGTGGAAAAACTAAGGCCAGTTTCATCCCTCAACTAACGTATCTCCTCAGGCTAGTTGTGATAGGAATAAGAGTGTTTAGTGGACCTTATTGAAGCAGAAGTAATACCCAAAAATGTTTAAAACAGTGGTTCTCAACCTGGGCGTTGGGACCCCTTTGGGGGTCGAACTACCCTTTCAGAGGGGTCACGACAAGTCTCCCACCACCCTTCCCTCCCACCTCCTCTGCCCCCACGGTTGGGGGTCCCCACAACATGAGGAACTCCATTAAGGGGTCGGGGCATTAGGAAGGTTGAGAACCACTGGTTTAAAAAATAAAGAGCTATTGCTTATTGAAAGAGCTTAATGCTAGTTAACAGGGACTGAATACAGTTAACTGTCCAAGACCATGGTTGCACCTTCACTTTAAACCTCCTTCAGGCCCATCCTCATGTCTGTCTGCTCATACCTCTTCATTTCTGTATTATTTGTGGATTTCCCGTCCAAGAAAGTCCAAATGGAGGGTTGAAAGTCCATAAATAAAATGGATAGAAATGAAAAGGTGTGAACAGTCAGACCTGGAGATGGACTGAAGAAGGTTTAAAGTAAAGTTGTGACTATAGGCCAAGTAAGAGGAAGTACTGTATATTAGCTTGGCTTCATAACTGAACCATATTTTTCTGTCAAGCCTCTTTATTTCTAGTAACATTTTGCAACATTGCATCACAAAAATTTACAGAATAATGTAAGGGGGAGAAAAAAACATGTATTTATTTATTTATTTATTTATTGTACTTCTATCCTGCCCTGGGCAGGTAACAACATTTAAAATTAGACATAGGCTGCGTTCCCATGCAATATTAAGTCTGCTGAAAATCTTCTTTTGCCACGGAGCGGTCCCATGCACGGCTTTAATCCGGGTTACCAGCGCTGCTAATGGGGAAAACCCGCTTTAAAAAAATACCTGTTTAAAGGAGTACTTTCTGGAAGATGTGGGTTTTCAGCGCAACATTTTCCATGGGATCGCTCTGTGGCAAAAGGGGCGGGGATTCTCTTCCAGGTGGGAATTGCCAGCCGGAGAGATCATCTCTCTCTCTTTTGCCTGTCATCCAGCCAGCGATCTATGCAAACAGCGATCTAGGCAGGCATTTTCTCTTTGCTGTTTCTCTTTCCAATCCCAAAGAGAAACAGCAAAGATACATTGTGATGAATTGCTTCCGCGAAAGTGAAAGTGTAAAAGAGCTGGCTGGGTGGAGATCTTGTAAAGAGTGCGGGCTGCAGTCTTCGCAAGCAGGGGAGACGAACAGAGAAGTTTTAAATTTTTCTTTTGGTCTTTTTGAAGGAAAGGATTGCAGGATCGCTGGCTGGGGGGAGGCGTTTCGGCAGCTGGAAATTCCTTCCACCCGATCATCCAATGAAACAGCAAGGGGCGGGGAGAAAAAGATGCGGGTAAACAAAACACGCTTCCTTGGGGATGGTCCGTTCATTTTAAATGCGTGTTTTGCTTAACCCCTTGGGAACGCTTAAATCCGGATTGAACCCGCTTTTCTTTAATCCACTTCAGTGGAGGGGCAATAGAGATACAAATGAGTACCATGGGAACGCACCCATAAACTACAAAGATATATTATGAAGGGACCTGTCTAAGATTAATATAATATTGTAACCTGCCCTGAGACCTTTGAGTATAGGGCGGGATAGAAATACAAATAAATAAATAAATAATAAATTAGTAAAGATATTACCTGGCCATTTCCCACGCTTCCTTGGGCTAGATCTATGGATATCGCAAGGAGTATTGTGTGATAGCTATAGATCTCAGCTGCAAGTTATAGATTGTGAATAGGATGCGAATAAAGTATCATGTTTTCCTGGAGTACCCAATATTGTGCTTTTAGGACCAGGGAAAGTAGTTGTAGCAGAAATGTTACCTTGATGAAGATGTGTGGGCTAGGGATGGGCAAAAAATGTTCGAATTGCGAAGGTTCAAAACCTCACATTCAGATAGAATATTGGCTATATTTGACTTTCACATGTGAAGCGAAAGCTTCTGTTCGGGGCAGATTCAGAGGCGCAATTTGAATTCAAAGCAAATGTGAAGTCTTAGCACATTTGAAATGGCTCCATTCGCGTGAATGTAAACTTCTGCCCCATTTGCTTTTGATGCAAAGTGGATGGGAAAATAAAATTCATGCACATCCCTAGTGTGGGCCATGCGATGGAAACTGAATTGAAAATACTGTGCTATAACCTCCAGCTCCAGGCAAGAGAGGTTGGAGTAGTCATTTTGTCCTTATTGTATTTCCCCAGGCTGTAATACCTGTAATCTGATCAGGAGACCTGCTCATCTTCCAGGCATCCACAGCCCCTTTGCTCCATGTTGATGAGGAACCTCTTTGTGCCTATGGGCTCTTAAAGCTTATCTTGTGAGTCTATAGCTCAGTTCTAATGCACAATCAAGAATTAGGAATTGGGAGTGAATAGGAAAACAACAAAGCTGTAGATGTCACCACAACTTCTTAATATGATAAAAATCCTATGCCAGGTGGGGAATGTAAACAGAGTGGAGGTTTGCATAAGATAAATGGCAGATTAAGTATGTCTCCAGAGATCACCAGACACAGGAGGCAGTCACAGGTTTTTACTTCCATCTGGCTGCTCCTTTTGTGATTGTTCCTCTTGCAAGTACCCAGGAGTTAGCCAAGCACCCACCCACTTCTCTTTGTTTTTTCATGTGTTTTTCATGTGTTGGACCAGGTATTTGCAAGAGGAATGATCACAAAAGGAGCAGGCAGATGGAAGTAAGCAGTCACTGGCATCATTGCTGGAGTTACTGTAACAGCTGTATTACAGAACATCACCTCCATATTCCAGGACTATATCAGGGATGCCACAATTACACCTGAGGTCTTCTTGCACTATAGCCGGAAAGCTGTAGTTCACTAAGGCTGGTACACGTTGGGGACAGCTTGATCATTTGCACCTTGGCCGGTAAGGGACGCTTGTACCAGCCGCTGCCGCCCCCACGGTAGCTAGGCATCCTGCCCCTGAAACTGGGCTGCTAGCCAGCAAGCCAATATTGCCCAATGGTGGCAGCCTAGGGCGGGACTCCTGAGCTGTCGGGGAGCAATGCGAATGCTCTCCCTGCTGGACAGCCCTGGGACACCCGGGTTAATGTTGGGCTGTGTATGGAGCATTATTTTGTGCTTCACGCCCCGGCCGCAGTTAGCACAGCCCTGGGACAGGCCAGCATGCTTCTGGGCAGAAGTGGCCTTCCAGATTACGAATGGCCTGGCCTAGAGTTGTGCTGATTCTATGCCAGAGGCCTAAATGTGAATAGGCCTTTGATATCCCCAATATAATCCCAGGAGAACTGTAGGTTTTAACCAAATCTGGAGGCATGCATAATCAAATACTGTATAGGGATGAATCTGATTTTGGTTAGGATAGAAATGGACATTTCATTACTGCCCAGTGACTCTACTTTCTCCAGGCTTTATTGCTGCCTTTCCTCTGGAGTTCTCAAGGGAGAATCAAAACCAAAGCATGTCTCAAGCCTTTTCCGCATTATGAATTATGTTCCAGAAAACAGGGACCTGCTAGCCACATGCTAGTGCAAACCACTGCAGGCTGGGGGCAGAGCCTGTTCTAGTCTGCACCAGTATGTGGATGGCAAGCTCCTATTCCGAGATATAATCCAGAATAAGGCCCAGTGCAGAAAGGGCCTCACAGTTGTAAGTGAGGAGCCCAAGTGAAGCATATCTCAGTTCCTGGAGGTCTTCAGTACCTACAGAGTTCATATGGTCTCAAGTTTTTTGTTCTGAAGGAACCCTGGCATTTAATTATGGAAAACAGCATGAAAAGTGGAAGTGTTAATCCGTTTTGAAGTAGCAGCTAGAATGCAGTCAGGGGGTTAATATATTACCTTCAAAATAAATATTTACAATCTATTTTATGACACTAGTATCCTGTCCTTTACTCATCGTTGAACCTAAAGTTGCATTCGTGTAGTTCCATCTAATCTGGTTTGGGTAGGGATAAGCTTAATAGCTGTTCTCCAGTATCACGTAGCCTGTGATCTTTGCAGTCCTTGGATCCACCCCACATATTCTACTCCTCCAGTCCTGTTTGTTAAACGGCTGTGAATAGATTTCCACTGCTTTGAACAAATCTATTGAGGAAGGATGAAAGCTTGTCCAGCAGAGTTAATTATACACCAGGTTGCCTCATCCCGGCCAGGTTTGACAAGCTTCTGAAGGGTGGCCTTGAATGAGGACCCTAAAGAGCTGTGCGCAGAGATTCATAGTGCGGGATGCAGCTTTGCACGGAGAACAGGGTTAACAGTTTGTGGGAAATAGTTAAACCTATATGTAAACGTATGTCCGAGGACAACCCACAGCTGTAGGTTCCAAAAACGAGGCATGATTACGACTCTCTAGTCTTGCAGCATAGAACTACTAGTGGAAAGACATTGCCAGAGTTCATGTCACTTTTGTTCCTTTGGGCTTTCCAGTGAACTGTGTTAAAATTCTAATGGAGAACCAAAAAGAGAAGTCTTTGGGAGAGAGCCCATCCTCACTTGCAACCTTAAACCATAAAAATGTTATTCTGGTACGTTTTTGCAAACAGCTAAATTCTAAAAAGCTAGTTGCATTGGAAGCTGGGGAATACAACCAGGCAGGAGCACTTGTGAAGGCAAGCAGCATTTCTCAGGAGGAGGAAGAGGAGGAGGAGGAAGAAGAGATCCTGCCCGGAGTTCTGAATATCAGTGATTGCAAGGTCAGTTTTACGACGTGAAGGAATGTGAACTGATACAGTGATTTGCTGTGATTTGCTATACGTTGATTTGCTATGTGTGCCTTGGGGTGTTTTTCCACTGTCACTAGAAGTACCCATTAAGTACCCATTAATGGGTACAAAAATGCCATTACATACCCATTAATGGGTACTTAATGGGTACTTTTAGTGACAGTGGAAAAACACCCTTGGATTGTAAAACAAGTCAGATATAGTGGGACTGGGTTCAGAGAAGATCTGTGCTGGATTCTGTTTACAGAATAGCTGAATTACTTTAAAACTATATCAGCTTCATGAAAAAAGTATACACAAATAATATCCTTTGGGTCAGTAAAGCACTGTATTTATTCACGTGATTTCATAACCTGTGGAACCTTATGACTTTTCCATTTCTTGCTTACTTTGTTCCTCTGGAATATTTGTTTATCATATAAAATACTTCTGTAACGGTTTCTATTAAAATATAATCTCACAGCAGTTCATAAAACAGCAATAAAAACATAGAAACATTATTTTTTAAACTTAAGTTGCGGGGAGCACACTGGAAAAGCCTGGACAAAAAGATAGGTTTTGAGTAAGTGTCTGGAAGCCAGAAGTGTGGAGTATAAAATCGGGCCCACTTGGGGAGCCTTTCAGATTTGCAAATGGATGAATCCTGATAAACCTCCACTCCTGCAAGGGCCTAGAACAGCAGCTAAATCAACAGTGGTTTCAATAACCAGACTCTCCCGGAACTGGAAAGAACCTCAGTTTGCCCTTGTGAGGCCAAACTAGGAGTCAGACTAGGACAAAAAGGCACAAATCGCTCCTGTGGCTCACAGCGACTCATGAATGCTAAAATGGCAGCCTCTCTATGGCAAACAGTATTGACCACAGGCCTGTCTGTGACCACAGAAGATAAAAGGAGACTCTGTCATTGCAGCGGAGGCCCTGAAGGTAGCCATAGCTCAGGACAGGAAAGAAACAATTAGAGAAATATCCATGGAGCCAAAAACCATAGGGTGAGTAGTAAATGGTCTAACATTAAAAGTAAAAGAAATAACAACTGAGGCTTTTGCACTGTAATACAAAATTCAGAGTCGATTCAGTCAGATCCAGCAACTATAAAACAAGGTCATGGACCTGCAGAGCCTTTTATGTTGATACAATTTATACTTTTGCTGTGTGAAAGAGGAATCTGAACAAAATACAGTATATTCTGGTATATAAGACTACTTTTTAACCCAGGAAAATCTTCTCAAAAGTCGGGGGTATAAACACTGGGTGTCGTCTTCTTATACGGCGAGTATGTCCCAAACTCTATTATTTTAACTGGAAATGTTGGGGTCGTCTTATACGCCCAGGCGTCTCATACGCTGGAATATACAGTAACTTAATGCTATTTTAATTAATTGGTGGACGCAAGTGGCTCCTGAAATGAAGATATTCAAAGCTGATATCTCTAGGGCACACAGGGAACTTCACCTAACAGACAAGGGGTATCATGTGTTTTTAGAAATCCTGGGTGAAGGGGCAACTTTATGGAATGCTGCGGAAGAAAGTATCTCTGAGTATGGCAAGATAACCCATTCTTGCTTAATAAGACCTGGGGCTTTTCTCCACTTGGCCAATGTCAGGAGGGTCACCTAACATGTTGCACAAGCATGCTGGCACATCATGTGACATGGCATGCAAAAGTGCATGTGTGGCGCATCAGAGTTGCCATGATGATGGTACTGGCACTGGCATCAAGGCTCCAAGATGGCAGCACTGGGCACCATACATACCACGGGTAAGTGTCTGGACACGTGTGTGGGGGGGGAGAGAAGATTACGTGTACTAGCATTTGCCAGTGCAAATTCGAGTATACACGTGGGCAACTTTGCTTTTCCTGTCCCCCAGACAGGAAGGGAAGTGCAACATTGCCCCTGGTTCAAGAAACATTAAAAAAATGTCCCACAAGCTCTGCAATCTGCCAAAGTCACAGTCATGGTCACTCACAAAGTGAACCTGCCCATAGCTTTGAATAAGGATGAATAAGATAAACCAGTGAGTCCCTCTTTCCATTGACGCACCAAAGAAAGCGTTAGGCACATTTTTGTGCTGGCTGTGTTTCTTGCTCCTCAGCACTTTATTTCCTTCTCTTCTGTTGGCCACTGCTGCTGTCAGCTGCCTCTAAGAGTGCACGAAAATGCGCCTGCTGCTTTTCTTGGTGCACCAAAACGCACCCACTGCTTTCTTTGGAGGGCGGATGGAAGAGAGGCTAACATATGAGCTTTGTTGCAGTAGGTGATAGGGAAGGAAGAAATAAGCTGTGATTGAACAGGAAAGTATATAGTTACTAGCATCCTGTTCTTTACTGTGGATTTAACAAAGCAGTCCAGTGCATTCAAAGGCTGCATTCACACTTAAGTTTTAATCCAGCTTCAGTCCACTTTCAGAATGAGAGCGCAAATCAGAAAAGTGACAAGCTCATTTCTTTCTGCATTATCTAACTCAGAAAATCCATCTTTGAGTTAGATAATGAAGAAAGAGAATGACTGTTTACTTTGCTGATGCGTTCTTCCATTCTAAAGGTGGACTGAAGCTGGATTAAAACTTAGGTGTGAATACAGCCAATGACTACCGTCTAATCACATGCAGGTTGCAGTGTGTGTTGGGGGGAGGGAAACCATCATATTCCTCCAGTTCAGTAGATCTGTTATCCCTGCTCTTAATGTATTTTGCTTACAATCTTAACATTATTATGCAACTTTTCTGTGTTTCTATCAAGGTAAGACTAATATCCATTTTTTTAAAAAATTGCCTTTTTCTGGTTTTGCGTCATTCTTGCTTTGATTTTCTCTGTTCTTTTTAGACTATTTCTGGGAACACTTCTACCGAAGACCAAGGAACAATAATGAAGCACAAGCTTGCATTTGACAATGTTGGGTTTGAGAAGGACTCAGAATATTCTGCCCCGCTATATTCTCAAGTGAACACTGTCGTAATTAGTATTTCAGGCATGACTTGCCAATCCTGTGTACAGTCAATAGAGGGCAGAATTTCCAAGACAAAAGGAATTGTCAGTATTAAGGTTTCCCTTCAGCAAAATAATGCTGTGATCAGATACTTTGGATTGGAAATCAGCCCCATTCAGATCTGCCAAGAAATTGCGGATATGGGCTTTGATGCCCGTATTGCAGATGCCACCCAGTCTTCAGAGCAGTGGCAGGATGAGGCCCTGCTGAAGATGAAAATAGAGGGCATGAGTTGTCAGTCATGTGCCAGCACCATTGAAGAAAAGATTGGAAAACTCCATGGTGTGAAGAAAATCAAAGTGAACCTCAGCAACCAGGAAGCCTTCATTACTTATCATCCGTCTATAATTAAGCCTGAGGAAGTAAAGAGCAACATAGATGGCCTAGGATATGAAAGCACTATTAAGCATAAGCAAACGCCATTGACTCTTGGCTTGATTGATGCAGAGCGCTTGCAGCAGATAAGTGCAAGAATGTCTCATAGCCTAAATGGTGAAAGAGAGTTGGTGGAAAACTATACAGTGCTGGGGGTGGAAGGGATGCACTGCAGATCCTGTGTAAACATCATCGAAAGTTCAATCTCAGCTTTGCCTGGTGTGCAGTGTATTAAAGTGTCCTTGGAACACAAAAACGCTGTTGTGTGGTTTGACCAGAACCTGATCACTCCTCCTTTGCTGCAGCAAGCTATCCAAGCTCTTCCCCCTGGAAATTTTAAAGTATCCCTTCCGAGTGGAAGTGAGGGCTGTGATGGACTACTTACCTCAGTACAAGCACCTTCTCTGCCTAGCTTTTCCAGCACTTCTACCCAGGCGGACCTGCAAATCGAATCGAGCACCACTGTAATTAGAATTGATGGAATAACGTGCAATGCTTGTGTGAAGTCCATAGAAGACTCCATATCCCAAAGGAAGGGGGTGGCAAGTGTATCTGTGTCTTTAGCAGAAGGGACAGCAACCATACACTACAATTCAGGGACAACTAGCTCTGAAGAACTGAAAACTGCAATAGAAGACATGGGGTTTGATGCTTTTGTTCCAACAGGTAGGCATTTTTTCTATACTGAGTCTTGTAATTGGGCAAAATCTTACTAGTAAGCAGCTGGTCATCAATTTACCATGTAGTTCAAATGTATTTTAAAATAGTTTTTGGTTAGTGACATGGGCTGTGGTCACACTTTCACTTTAATCCTTCAGTTCGTCTTCAGGACCCACCACTCACACCTTTTTGGTCCTGTCCATTTTATTTGTGGACTTTCCTCCCTTCAATCGTACTTCCTTGCATACTAATTTTTACAGGTCTCAAGCCAATATGGAGTGTTAATCCAATTTCATTTTGAGGTCTCATCAGGGAAGAGGACTAAAGGGGACTAAATTATGCTATATAATAGTGTGGATAGTGCATGCCTTCCCTTTTGACCAGTGGGTGATGACATGCTGTTGAGTCACAGAACTTTTATCCTATCAGAATGCAGGGGGTAATTGTAATGGTGGAGATCTAAAAAAGGCTCCTAAAGGGGTCTCAGGACAGGAACTGAAAGGTGTGAGCATAGCAACCCCAACTGAGGACAAACTGTGGAAGGATTATCAAGCATTGGGTGTGACCGGAGTTAGTGCATTTGGGGTGTTTTTCCACTTAGCACTAGAGTACCCATTAAGGCTGTTTAATGGGTGTTTAATGGGTACTCTAGTGTTAGTGGAAAAACACCCTTCGAGTCCTGCTTCTTAATAAGATTGGCTATTTCAGCAAGGTCATAGTTTCTCAGGAACTCTGACTAGTCCTTGTTACTTCCTAGTGCCATGTTAATCGAGATGCAACATATACTGTAGAGCTCTGCTCAGGAATTGTGTTCTAAACATATCAATGAACTATGTTTTGTTATACCCCGGGAAATAGTTGCTAAGGTCTCAATTGCTGTGAGTCTCTTAAGGAAAGATTGTTCTGCCCTGAGACTTTGAACTATATTTGCTTTTGCAACTGCTGCTATAGGTGTCCATTAACCTGGAGCATATAAATACAACTATGTGATGATGAATGAAATTTCAGCTGGGGATTAATTTCCTAGGCAGGCCATTGGAGTACCGGAGGAAAAAAATAAAAATAATAAAAAATAAAAAGTGAGCATAATATTTGGCTACCAAGCTGGGGATAGTTCAAACGTTGAATGGAAACATATGTATTTTCAGAAGCAGCAAGACATTTATATATGGAATAAGAAGCTGTGTTCCAGTCCCTTGTTAGCTAGGACCTACATAATTCCTTGACTAAACCAAGCAGTTTCTGTAGCTCTGTTTGTAGAACAGAATGCTTGTAGAGGTTACAGACCTTCAGAGACCTGTGAGCACTTCTAGAATTTTATAGGTGTCCCATGGGCAGCGTCTTCTCAGGTTCCTTTTTCTTTCCAGTTGTGATGTTGCTGCATGACCTGGAAGTTTTGCAGGTCTCAGGAAAGCCTTGCAGGTACTCATCTAAAAGAAGTGAATGCATAATAGAACTGTGGTCACACCTAAGGTTTAATCTAGCTTCAGTCCACCTTCAGAGCAAAATCATCAGCAAAATGATTTTGTATCGCCAGTAATTTTCTTTCCATGATATTTATAACAAAGGTGAATTTTCTGAGTTATTTAACCCTGAAATAAAACAGCTTGTCACTTTACTGATGTGTTCTCTCACTCCAAAAGTGGACTGAAGCTGGATTAAGTCTTAAGTGTGATCACGGCCTAGGTCAGGGTTCACCAGTGGCCTACCAGCAAAATTTTGACTAGCATTTAAAAAGTAGTCCAGGGGAGGGGAAAGAGATAATTTCTATCAACCTTATCTGCCTAGGTTTCAGTGATAGATCAAATTTTGCATTAATAGATAAATTATTTTGGCCCTACGTGGGTCTTAAAATGGCCTGATGCTGTATTAAGAATCCCAACAATAAATTCTATGAGCCAGCTTATAACCAGTGATATCAGATTGGCTACAGAGGTGATGATTCTCTTGATTTAATTATTTTTTCCATAACTTTTAAGATAGTATTTTCTTGTGTTGTACTACTGATCATAATGCAGATTCTGGTGTTTTTGTTCAAGATACTGCTCTTGAGAGACCTGCTGCTGTTGAAAGTCTAACAGAAACCATTCTGGCCCCAACCTCTTTGAGAAGAGAAACGATTTCAGATTTGCCACGTGAAGATGCTGAGTCACAGAAAAGGAACTTGTTGAATCATAACATTCCAAAGCCGCCCAAAGTGGAAACAACAGAAAAGTGTTTTCTGCAGGTTACAGGCATGACATGTGCATCGTGTGTGTCAAACATTGAGAAGAACCTGCAGAAAGAGAATGGTAAAATAAGCAATGGTCCTACAAATTATTTAGGTTTCTTCTCATCATACTTTGAACCTTTGGTTGTTAGCTACTGCTAGTTACTCTGATTGCTTCCTGCTGCTTGGCAATAGGGAAAGCACCTTAGCAATACCAGTTGCCTTCAGCAGAGCCTCAAGTCAGTCTCATCAGGCCCCTGCCAGGTGGTCTCCAGCTCCTCATCTTTCAAATCTAAGAGATGTCTGACTGACAAGAAGGTAGGAGGAGCTTTAAATTAATGACCAGTGATTGCAGAAGGACTAGACGTGAAGCGCAGGGAGGAGGCCTCATTTTCATCTTTCCAAGCTGTGTTTCAATCCTGTGTGCAATAAAACATATCTAAAGGTATGATCATGCAGGACTGTTTTTGAATGCCTGTTTTCAAAGGATCACCCCATCTGTGGATGCAGGAAAAAAGTGTGTTACACAATTTTTTAGATGTTTATTTTTAAAACAATCTTTGCCTTCTACTCGTTGGCGGCTGCTAGCCTGGGATTCTGTGTCCCTCATTGGTTGGCTGGCTGTAGCGGTCATTTCCAGGCTGGGATTGGGTATGAGATCTTTTGTATCTTCCTGCCCAATCAGACTCAAACAGTGAGTTGCCCTGAGAAGAAGTTGTCCCTTGAGCCTCAAATTTGCCCCAGTATCTCCCCTTTTACCATGTCTGATCAACAGTTCTAGTGATGTTTTCTATTAGCACCTTGCTGTTTCTCTCCAGTCCCATAATGTCCAGTCACAGACCACCACTGGCTCATTTCTTATGTTTTAAAGATGAGCGTAAGGGAAGGAAAGCTACATCTTCCGTACCCTAAAATTACTGGAGACCTTACAGTGTTTGGGATCCTGAATATCTATGCAGGGGAACGCATAACGGCATCACTTGATTTTGGGATCTTGAATGTCTATGCAGGGGAACACGGGTGATGACATCGTTTGATTTAGCATCCTGCTGTCTGATAGAAAATCCAAGTTCTACTGAAGTAATTCTAGTCAGTATGTTCTGCATTGAGCAGTATTTAGTAGAGCATGGATATGACTGAGAGACTAAGTGCCCGTGTTAAAAATGGAATCAGCTCTCTTTGATTTGAAAAAAACATACATTGAAATTATGAATTCTAAAAAGCTAAACTAAAAAAGCTGTTCCTTAATTGTAAGGCTTAACTTGTGCAACAATTGTCGATGCAGTTGTATGTCTGATGCTGTTCTCTCATTGCAGGAATTGTTTCTGTGCTTGTTGCCTTAATGGCAGGGAAAGTTGAGGTGAAATATAAGCCTGGCAGAATTCAGCCTCTTGAAATAGTTCAGTTGATTGAGAACTTGGGTTTTGGGGCTTCAGTAATAGAAAACTATCTTGGTGGAGATGGTACCATAGATCTTAAGGTAAGAGTCACTACATAGACTGCGTACACTTGACAAACTCATTTTTGATCTATTTTCCCCCTTTTCTGTAGAAATATGAGTGTACTTTACAAAAACTGTTATTCAGATCTCTCAACTTCACAAAGGTCTGAACTGCTGCTTGGAATGCCACTAATGCAGCTTGGTTTGGTGTTAAATCTGAGTATTTCTACGAACTTTTGTTAAGGTCCAGCCCAGTTGCTGGATTCATGCTCAACAACTACACCAATAGACACACCAAGGTAGGAGTTGCAGTCCTGCTGTCTCCTGGTTGTTGTTGTTGTTGATAGGCTCAGACAGCAGGTGGGTGGCAGCTTCCCTCTCCTCTTCCATTTCAGTTCTTGAATGGACTAGAGAAGCTGCTTTCTGTGGGCAGGTTTTGCTGCGTTTCCACGAGGATGCATGGAAGACCTGCTCATGCTATAGCACCAACTAAAATGGTGTTTCCATTAAAAATGAACCTGTACAGACTTTTTGTCCATCCAGTCTAGAAACAGCCATCCTATTCATCCTGTGGTTGTAAACGCACACACCCTATCATGCCTTAGCCTTTCCTCCCTTCCCACATTACACCATGACAAGCTCAGTGAATGTGGAGTCATTGGACGATGACAAGGGATAATTGTGTAGTACCTACAGGCCCTTGTGAAGTTAGTTAAATCATGATGAAGTGGCAAAAGAGTCTAGTCAGAAATAAAGTGAGATGCTGTCAGTCAGAACAGATGGTGCTGGGTTAGAAGGTCCTTTCCCATATTAACCCTAACTGCAGTTCTGTTTAGATCCTAGGGATGACCTGTGCTTCATGTGTTCATAATATTGAATCCAAACTTACCAAAACACCTGGCATTCTTTATGCATCTGTAGTGCTAGCTACTTCCAAAGCTCATGTCCGTTTTGATCCTGAAGTTGTTGGCCCTAGGGACATTATAAATATTATTGAGGTAAGTTATTAAAAGGTACATTTTAAGAAAATTGAATCTGTTACAGCAGTACTGTACAACAGCGAGTTGTGCATTTTAAATACACTGTTGGTAATTTCAGCTGGAAAAAACTTTTGCCTGGGTCTGGTCTTTTTTATCAGGCTGATATTGGATGAATATAGCATTTTGGGAATTCATGAGTCAATATGATTTCTGAAGGGCAGTATGATAGATGAAAATGATCATTCCTGAAATTCCTGTAAATTTTACAAAAACATAACATCTTGTCTTGCAGAGGTTGTTGAGGTTTACTGTAATGGCTGCATACAAGAGAATTTTGCAGAGAATGTAAAGCGATTTGCAAAATGGTTCCCTAGTAGCATGCCTGCAGATTAAATTAATATAATATATTATTATGTCAGCTATTATTAAAATAGTCAAAGCAGTTGTCCCAATAGTGGAGGAAAATACTTTTGTTTTTAAAAGTAGACACTTTCTGTTATTCTTATTCACCAGAACAACAATTTTAAAGTTATAAAGCAAGAGCAGCCATATACAATATAATCAGCTATGTCTGTTATTGCTTTTCTTGTGTTTTGATGGCATTCTTTTCTCTTCTTTTTTTGTTAAGGGAATTGGTTTTCAAGCATCCCTAGCTAAAAGAGATCCAAAAGATCACAATTTAGATCACAAAGAAGAAATCCAACAGTAAGTGTAGCTGCCAATGAAAATGGTTAACATATGATGTGAGAATGCAGTAACATCTAATTTATATCACTGGGACCTTTTACATGAAATTTACTGAAAATCTTTTATTCTTATTTTGTTTGGGGTGGATGCCCAGAGCTACTTTTTTATGATTAGGAACAAACATGGGAACAAAGATGTTTTCTGAAAGTCACATGATAATTCAAGTACAAATATTTGCCAATTAAGTTGCAAGAAAAAGTTTATTTTGTAATCCTGTAGATTCCCTTCCTTTTTTAGGTGGAAGAAATCTTTCTTATGCAGTCTCGTATTTGGTATCCCAGTCTTGATATTAATGATTTACATGTTAATACCAGATGGTCAGCAACATGGATCAATGGCACTTGAGCAAAATTTAATTCCAGGATTATCTATTTTAAACCTCCTCTTCTTTGTCCTTTGCACTTTTGTTCAGGTACAAATCCATGATATTTTCTCTATTTTTAATCTTCCCTTATGTATTTGAGTATATTTACTAAAGCAGGGGTCCCCAACCACCGGTCCGTGGACCAGAGCTGGTCCGTAGGGGGCTTTTTGCTTGTCTGCGGCACTGCCACTACAAGCTGCCACGCCATGCCACACCCACGCCACGTCATGCCACGCCCCTGTCCCCCCCCCCCCCCATGGAAAAGGAAGTCGGTCCCTGGTGCAAAAAAGTTTGGGGACTCCTGTGCTAAAGGATAAAAGACTTCTCCAAACAAGAGAAGAACAGAGAGTTATAAACTCACATGTTGCAGGTTTTGGGTCGTTACGCCATGTTCCATAGTTCTTCTGTGAACTTGAACTTTCGGATTAAGCTACAATATCCATCTTCAGAGAAACTGATTTCTTGAGGTGACAAATGCAGCTGAGTTACAAAGTGTTTTCATTTTGCAGTTCCTTGGTGGATGGTACTTTTATGTTCAAGCCTACAAGTCTTTGAAGCACAAGATGGCCAATATGGACGTGCTCATTGTGCTGGCCACCTCTATAGCATACGTCTACTCATGTGCCATTTTGATGGTTGCTGTAGCTGAAAAGGCAGAGCAAAGCCCTATCACCTTTTTTGACACCCCTCCAATGCTCTTTGTGTTCATAGCTCTTGGGAGGTGGCTGGAACACATAGCAAAGGTAAAACATATTTTGAGATCAACTATAAAGGGAAACTTTAGCACTTCTAGTCTTACATCATAGCTAGAGGAAGGTAATGGTAAAAGGTCCTCTTCTAGCCTTTTCCTTGGAAAACTGACTAAACCTGGTTGAGCCTATGTTAATGATTAATTAGAAAATCTCTCAGATCTGAGGCCACTTGTGGGAATTGGTGTAAGACAGGCAGGAATCTGTTTGACACAGCTTGAAAAGGACCGTAGCCCTTTCTGCACTGGCCCTTATTCTACATTATATCTCAGAATTGAAGCCTGCTACCCACATACTGGTAGTACTCATTCTGTAACATTCTAAAATGAGACTTAACTGTATGCTGTGGTCACATCTCCACTTTAATCCTTCAGTCCATCTTTGGAACATCTGCTCACACCTTTTTTGTCCAATCCATTATATTTGTGGACTTTCCTTCCTTCAATTGTACTTTCTTGAGTCTTGATTTTTACAGGTCTCGAGATGTTAAAGAGTGTAATCCGTTTTCATTTTTTGGGGTATGATCAGGAAAGAGGACTAAAAGGGGTTGAAGACCATACTATAGTGGGTGGATACTGTATGAATTTGCCTTCCCTTTCACCCAGTGTGTGACTACACTTTCTTGAGTCAAGTCACGGAACTTTTATCCCACCAGAGTGCAAGGGATGTTGTGATGGTGGAGAGGAGTGGAGACCTAAAAAAGTCTTCTAAAAGAGTCTCAGAATGGGAACAGAAAGGTGTGAGCATAACGACCCAAACTGAAAATGATCTGAGGAAGGATTATCAGGTACTGTGTGTGGTTGGAGTTAGTGCATTTTGAGACCGGGTTCTTAGTAAGACAGTTTCAGCAAGCTGTGACCTTGACCGTAGATAATGAACAGTAGAGAATAAGTTTGATTGAATGCAAAATAATTTCAACAAGTTTAGCTGTCTCAGACCTGTATCTCTCCTTCGTAGAGCAAAACATCTGAGGCACTTGCCAAATTAATTTCTCTTCAAGCTACTGAAGCTGTTGTGGTGACACTTGGTCCAGACAACTGCATTGTCAGGTATATCTTGGGGCTAGTTTATTCTTTTATATTTGAAACTATGAGTAACAGTTCAAAAGTTTTGGAAGTTCAGGACAGAGGTTAATCAACTATGGTAGATGAGACAGGTTTGGGCAAAAAATACTGCATTTACTGTAATTTAAATGTGTGTTTCATCATTTTGCATTTTTACTGCTATGTCAGAAGAAATGATAAATGTCTGTTAAAAAATTTTCTCAAGTGGTGTTCTGGAGATTTAGCCTACTGTGTTCTTAAATTTGAGGGAGTAGAGGTCACATTCCATTATGAAACAAATTCAGTGAGTTTCTTAATCTTGCAGTTTTGCTTGCAGAAGTTGCTTTTCACTTGTATCAAAAAGACTGCAATGAGTGTGGGTGGCCTTGTCAGAGATAAGCTGAAGTTAAGCAAGAATCAGGATTTCTGGATGCTGCACAGGTATTGACTTACAGCATCCTTTCCAAAACTGATACTAGATTTCTTGGTCCAGGACACCATAATCTCTGCTTATTGATCAGTACGGCTGAGAATAATCAGTGTCAGAATTGAATAGTATGAAGAAGGCCAGGCTGGAGATGAGTTTGCAAAGACTGTTCATTCTTCCTCTCCTTCCCTTCCCCTTTTAGCCAGCGAAAGATTTCCTTAGCCTGTAATCTTGCCTTCTCATTGGCCCCTAAATCATGGTTCCCCCCCTAAAAAAAAACCCACTTGCATTCCCATTCCTAAATAACAAGGATTATCTCTAAATCCAGCCGCGAGATTTCTTTTTATTCAAATTCAGATTCAGTCATCAGAAACTGTGGATTCCTTTGATCTTTTGGGAACGGTCAGCTCTCAAAATGTTTGCAAAGCTCTTTAAAACTTGAATGGGAGTGCACCATTGAATTTAGTTAAAGCTGACAGAAATAAAAGGCTCCTATTAAAGTGGCCCATGAGCACTGCTTTCTTCCCATCTGGCCAGATGAAGGGGCTGCCCCTTGAAAGCAGCCTCTTTGCAGATGTGCTGCTAATGGAACCACTTCCCTTGGTAGCTAAGACCACTCTATGGCAGAGCTTTCCTGCCTACAGGTAGGTCATGAGATGCATCATCAGCAGTATGCCAGTTTGAGGGAGGGCAGTTTCCTGAAAGAGATACCCTTGAACTGGTTTATCCCATCTTAAAATAGCAGGGATATTTATCCTCCCATCTCCTTTGAGATAAGATATGATTGCCTGCTTTGTGTTGTTTGGATGCACTAGGTGAAAGGTGAGTGCAAAGCACTTGGATTTTGTTTTCCGGTTGAACATCTCATTGCTTTATTGGCTCTCTTTATTTTTCCATGTATGCTTTTGCATTGCTTTATGCTCGGGACATTTTTGATAGTACACGGGTTTTCTCCTCAGAGATACATTAATAAAAGAGCACTTTGACTTAACTGTGAGCAATCTCTTGCAGGGAAGAACAAGTGTCCGTCGAATTAGTTCAGCGAGGAGATATTGTGAAAGTAGTACCTGGTGGGAAATTTCCAGTGGATGGAAAAGTGATTGAAGGCAGTTCTATGGCAGATGAATCTCTAATCACAGGTAATTTTCATGCTCTTATTTAATTTAACATTACTGACTTCCCAAAGATAGACCTTTGCAAAGGCTTGAGGTTTGGTACTGCAAAGGTGGCAATATTTAATTAGGTGTTGTGTGTATTTATTATATTATTTATTACTTAATTGCATTTGCATGCCAGTCTTCACCCTGAGGTCCCAATGTGGTTTACATAACAAACTACAGATACTACACATAAAAATACAGTCAAGCCACTGCTATGAGCTGATGGAGGATTTTCCCAGCTTCTTCTTTTGCTTCTCAGGTCTTAGAGGTGACAGTTGAAAGAGGGGAGGACCACCGCTGTAAGTTGGTGGAGAACCTTCCCAGCTTCCACTTTCTCCTCCTGGCAGGCACTGGAGGTGACAGTTGAAAGAGGGAGAAGCCAGAACAACAGAAAAATATTTAAAAGACTGGAGACCCTACATCGAATTTTTACAAGAAGAAGGATTAACAGCAGCGGGTTTCGATTAACTCTTCTTCTTTTCAAGGAACGGCCGAATTGGACGACACTAGAACAACAGGATAAGATCCTGAAAAAACAGAGGAAGTCACCAGTTGCAAAGAACGGACATTTATATGTTAATTGGGAAAAAGGGGTGATGATGAACCCTGAAGTTTTAATATATTGTAGAATCAAAAAGTAAATAAAAATCATCTGGAAAAAAAAAAGAAAGAGGGAGAAGCCATTGCTGTTGGTTGTGGAAAATCTTCCCAGCTTCCTCTTCTGCACTCCTCTGAGGCAGGGTGGCTCTTTTGGTGACAGTTGGAGGCGGGAAGGGCCACTACTGTGTGCTGATGGGCTATCGTCACAGCTTGCTTTTTCTCCTCGGCTTCTGTAAGGCAAGGTGGCTCTTTTGGTGATGCTTGAGGGAGGGAGGAGCTACTGTTATTTGCTGGCGAAGGATTTCATGGCTTGCTCTTTCTCCAAGGCTCCTCTAAGGTCCTGATATTAGTCCATACTAAAAATGTTTTATGTTGCTTTTGGATAACAGTAGATTATAAGGCATTGGTCCCCAACCATTGGTCCACGGACCGGCGCCAGGCCATAGGGTTTTTTTGCCTGTCTGCAGCACTGTTGCAGACCAGCACTAAGCAAGCTGCCTCACCCCGCCCCTGCCCCTGCCCCGCCCCTGCCCCGCCATGGAAAAATGGTCTTGCTGGAAGCCGGTCCCTGGTGCAAAAAAGGTTGGGGACCCCCACTGTAAGGGATCTACAGATGCACTTCTTTTCATATCAGTCAGCATTTTCTGCAGTCAGCCCAAGAAGGATTACCAGAAGGCAGACAAGAGTGTTCCCACTCCCTTTTGTTGGTTTTTTTGTGCATTGGGACAACTTCTGGTAGCCTCGGTCTGGCAGATTGCAAAAGCTGCTGGTATCCATCACTGTTATGGAAAGCTCAGTGTCATTACTGGGTTACCTATTAATAGCATCTGCTTAAATGGGGACCATATCAGGAATGCCAGCTACCAAGAGGACCACAGATTTAATCCCACATCTGGTGGCAATCCAAGACACGTAGTATTAATATAATAAAATGCAATAACAAAGTAACTGCTACGGAAAACCATGTAGGATGACAGCACTGTCTGTCCTTCTCTTTGCAAAACAATTTTTTTCTACTTCCTGTATATGATCTGAATACTTGGTACAATAAATTCTCGTAAAAAGTTGTTTATAAGAATTCAGTTATTATTTAAGCTATGATAAACTCCAAAAGCAGTAATTTTACTGCACAGGCTTTTAAGACACTGAGGCTGGCCTAACAGCCCTAATGGACACCTCATCCAACACTGCAAAAAGTTCTACCAGGAAGCCACCCCACCCACAGAACACCACATCTGCATGGGACAAGGTATTGGAGCAGTCTACAGCACAGAATGGTGCCATAGCCCACTCCCTCAGAAACATTCCACTGTGGTAGACCGGACTAGCTGCTTGTCTATGGAAAGTGCTCTAGTCTACCCTATTCTGGTCTACCAGGCATGAGAAGCTATTGCCATTTTGCTGAGCTCCCAGAAGCAGAAGGGGGCTGCTGCTGGGTGCCTAGCTAAAAACAGTCCTAAATCAGAGGCTGGAACTTTCTTTCCCAGTCTCTGAAGTCAAGCCAGGATGGGCTGCTTGAAATACAGATAGCCCTTGGCATCAGCCACCCTGCCAGTCTTAGACCAGGACACTGGATCTAGCCTAAACTGGGCATGCTATGGCATGGAATAAAGTGTGCCATGCAGAAATGGCCTGTTATTCCACCGGGGCTGCAATCAGATGGAGGCAAACAGGGTGTTCATTGATTGCAGGTGACAAATCAACCGTATTTGCTGATTGGATGTTTAGTCCTAAGGAGAAATCCAGGTTTTAAAAACTGAAACGTAAATGCAGGCAGTTTCATGACAATTAAATTGTGAATCGTGCCCAAAAAATTGAATATAAAAGAGACACTGAAAATTGAATAACCTCACATCTGAATGCTGCCTTGGAAACCTTTTCCTGGATTATATTTTGATTTGCGTAGCTACTGAGAAAAGATAACAAGGTTGCTATGGGGAAACAAAATAGAATTTAGAATCTGTTAGGGTTTCTTTGTGTTCCTTTCATGTACAGCTTGATCTTAGCCCCCTTTCTCCTTTGATAATGTGGCTTTGATTTCACTCGAGACAAGGCTGTTCTGTGGTACGGATTTTATTTTATTGTGGGCCCCCAACAGTAGAGATGTGAATAGAAAGCTATGATTGAATTCACTTCTTTTTGTAGGAGAAGCCATGCCTGTTACTAAGAAACCTGGCAGCACAGTCATTGCAGGTTCACTTAATGCACATGGTTCTGTGCTTGTGAAAGCAACTCACGTTGGCTCTGATACCACCCTGGCCCAGATTGTGAAACTGGTTGAAGAAGCTCAGATGTCAAAGGTGAAACACATCAGTTTGTAGATTTTTAATACACTGGAAACTGTGTGCATCCTGCCTTTTGACAAGCCTGGGTAGTTTTAAGAAAGGATTAAATGAAATCATGGAAGTCAGGTGAATCAATGGCTACTAAAATGCATGCCTAGGTACAACCTTTAGGTTAGAGAGACAGGCAAGATGCTCTAAAGGCCATATGTAGGGATTTGAGAGCAGGTGAAGGGTTTGCCTTTAACTACTACTTGTGAATGCTCAGGGGCAATTGGTGGGCTACTGTGTGAGCTGGGAAACTGGACTGGATGGTCTTTGGCCCAACCCAACAGCATTCATCTTCTGTTCTTATGACATTGTCTGAAGCATTATTTTGTTTTAAAAAGTGTTTACATCAAAGGTAGAACCTGAAGCAGCACTCAAGGGGTTTGTTCCAGAATTTTCTGCAATACCATCATCTCAGGTCTTACTTAGAACCAAAGCCTGCTGTTCTCACTGAAGGACACCACTGAAGACACCACAGAGTGTCAAAAAATATTGACCTGTAACTTTGGTCATAGTGAAAGGCCTAACCCAACCAAAATAATGTCTCAGCATCTGAAGTCAGTGGAGTTCTCGAATCTTTGTAGCCAGTTAAAATAGACCACAACATCTTTTGTGAAAATGTGATCTGAAGCTGAGGTATTTTAATGGCGGCATGAAGGCTGGTAGAGGAAAACCAGTTGGTGCTGATTCTGAGCGATGGACACAGTAAAAAAAAAAAAAGACACATTTATACCCATCTAATCTAAATGCTTTGGCAGGCCCAGGAGACAGGAATCCCAGATTAAATTTGAAGGTTCAGTCAAGGTGGCATGGGTGAAGAATCTGGAAGACAATGCGGTCTTTTAGTTAAATAATAGCTTTTGAGATAATTAGTCCAAAGGTTTGTTGTTAGATTTTGGCTGGTATATGGGCCCCTGTAAGGCAGATGCATTTGTACATCATTTACTAGAACAGTTATTGTTTTCCTCCTGATTTTGCAGGCACCTATCCAACAGCTAGCTGACAGATTTAGTGGATATTTTGTCCCTTTCATAGTAATAATTTCTACCACAACCCTGGTGGTCTGGATTATAATTGGATTTCTACACTTCGATTTTGTGCTGAAAAACTTCCCTGTAAGTACTGTAATTATATCTCACCTGTGTTTTTTCTATCATGTCTCAATACAAACCCTTCTGAAGTGGCTTGGAGGTAACATCAAAATGCATTAATAAAACCACAGCAAATTACATAACAGTTTGGTGTTGGCACAAAACAGGAAGGTGATAGATATCCCTGTGTGAGAGAGGACAGACATGTTTTTGGCTTGCCCTTTTCTCTCTATACTATGGGCTGACTTCAGTTACAGCCTAGTTCAGGAAGCCTTAATCATTTACAAAAGGCTCATGTGGGTAACCTGCCCTTTAGCTGAGGATACAATTCCTCCCCCATTGTTCAGGCACTATTATTGTTCATAGTGTGTTCATTTTATATTTTGTTTTTATGATTGTGTTCCGCTGTGGGACGTTTGGGTACAGGGCGGGATAAACATGCAAATAAATAAATATTTTGTTTTTAATCTGACTAAATTTGCCTTGTGAGCAAGCATTTCTTGTTTCTCTCTTAGCATCACAGCACCCGCATCTCCAGAGCTGAAGTCATCCTACGATTTGCCTTTCAGACCTCCATCACAGTCTTATGCATTGCATGTCCATGTTCATTGGGTTTGGCTACCCCGACAGCTGTGATGGTGGGCACTGGAGTTGCTGCACAAAATGGCATCCTCATCAAAGGTGGGAAACCCCTGGAAATGGCACACAAGGTGAGTATCCTCACTGCTGACACATCCCTGTACTTAGCTGTTCGGCCATTGCAAATCTGAATCGAAATTCAAACAAATAGATTCGAATTTGCTTATTTCGAATCGAGTTTGGTTAAATTCAAATCTTAAAGATTCAAATCGAATCAAGTCCTAAAAATTGCATTCGTGGACACCCTACATTGAAGTTGTGTGGTGATGGCAAACTTGATGGTGACATGGGGCACTGTTGGGGTACGGGGGCCTTGCCTCCAAAGAGGCATAGCCAAGGGACACTCCAGCCAGCATGTACCCCCACCCCCAAAGCCATTCTTGAAGAAAAATGATAGGCTGTATTATGCTGTTTGACTTAAAGCTGCTTAAGGAAATATTGTTTCCCTTGAGGATTGCCAAGTAGGGGTGTGCATGAATGAATTTTTTGCATTCAAATTCAAGTTGATTTGAATATTCATATAGTTAGTTCAATTCAAATGTTAAAAATCCCGATTTTCAAAAATCCATTTCAAATCCAGATTATCCGGATCCGTACTTTCAAAAATCTGATTCAAACTCTAAAATACAAATGTCAGCAACATTCATATCTGATTTTTGAATTTGCTGCATCCTGTTTTCATCCCGTATGGATCCCTTTTTCGTCCCGCGTTATAAGCAGAAATAAACACAATAGTCGGATGTGATATATATAGATCTGTTCAGTCGAATTATTCAAAAATCCATATCGAATCCATCAAATATCAACATTCGAATCCGTATTGAATCTTCAAATATCCGAAATTTGATCGAGTGTGTTAATTCAGATTTTTGAAAATCCGATTCAAATTTGGATGTCAATTTTTGATGGATTCAAATCGGATTTTCTAATTTTCGAATATCCGTGCACATCCCTTTTGCCAAGGGCAAATGGAGTTACATTGTCCTTCTACTTGCAGGGATGGGAGAGAAAGGAAAAGGCAGATAAAGTATAACTTCCAGTCTATCTTCCCTTTTGTTTCTCTTCTCATCCCAATAGTGATGTTCCCAGCCTCCTGAGTACAGCACTCACAGCAATAGTATGGTTCTGAACCAGAATAGAGTAGTTGCTTCTTCTCATTCCCAAAATAAAATGGTCAAATGGGCTCTGAACAGGGCTGAGAACTCAATCCAAGTACGCTTGATCTCCGATTTCAGGAATTTGGTCCACCAGAGGTATGGGTACCAAATTTCTCATTGGTATGGCAGAAACTTCAGATGGTCTCTAAACTGATTATCGACCCTGCCAGAACATGGCCCAAGCACTACAGGAAGGAGTGCAGGCTTTAACTGAATGTACAGACAGCAAATCAAGTTGCTGTATTTTCTGGCGTATAAGACTACTTTTTAACCCAGGAAAATCTTCTCAAAAGTCAGGGGTCGTCTTATACGCCAGGTGTCATCTTCTTATACTGGAAAGTTGAGGGTTGTCTTATATGCCCAGTCGTCTTATACGCCGGAAAATACGGTAGTTAAGTTTCCTTTTCCATTGAAAAAAAACCCCTGCTTCATGCTGCTTTTCTCACTGCTACAATATATGTTCAGAATCTGCATAGCCTTGTGAATGATACTAGGAAAACTATGTCTCCATTCCTGATTTTGCTCATTTGCGCATATCTGTGAAAATTCTTTTTTTAAATTACTTTTTCTGCTGGAGACTGACACTCACCTATTGATTAATGCTGTAAAAGATGATTTACTAATGGCTGGCATGTGGCATCTGAAAATGCAGGAGCTAGAACAAGCCCTCATAGACCTTGTTTAAGGTCTTAACCCTTTGAAGAAAGGCAGCTTTCCCCATTTAAATTTTCCTTTTCCTTACATTTCAGGGAATAACCATACTTCAACTTTCTTTTGCCTTATTGTGCTTGTTATGAGTAACATATCTGGTTAGATATTGTTTCTTTTACAAAGTTTCTTCTCACATGGAAGTGCATTAAGACTTGTCTTGAGATTTTACCTTGCTCAAGGCACCTCTGTAGAATGAACACAATGCACAACAGCTGCTTTTCCAAAAAAGCTCATTTCCCATTTAAGGCTTTGCATTTTGTGAGGATGGCAGTGACCAGATATGAAAGAAAATCATACAAATACCCTATGCCCAGCATAGTGCAATATAGCCAGCTTGATTGGATATTAACCTAATGCAACTTAGAATCTGTGTGAACTACTACAAGGTTTTCAGAAATGCTGTGGGATTATGGCAACATAATGCTGTGAACTTCTCCGAATGTGAAAGGGCCCAAAAACTGAATTCCTGTGTAGTTACATATTTTCTAATACCCAGAAGTTAGGTTTTTGTGAGTCAGGGATTAGATAGCTTGTGCATCCCTCATCATTGTTGGATTCCAGCTTCCCAAGAGATCTAGGGTTTTTTTTCCACTGTCACTAAAAGTACCCATTAAGTACCCATTCATGGGTACGTAATGGCATTTTTGTACCCATTAATGGGTACTTAATGGGTACTTCTAGTGACAGTGGAGAAACACCCCTAGTTACCTTGACAAGTGGGGTCAGATATGGAGAAAAGAGAGTGGGAGTTATTCTATCCCTGCTTTTGGTGTTTCAGGTTGATCAAAGCCATAACCTACCAGCTATTCTGTTTGTTACAGATAAAGACTGTGATGTTTGATAAAACAGGGACCATCACTTATGGTGTTCCTCGAGTCATGAGAGTCCTGTTGCTGGGAGATATGGAAGCTAGAATGTCTCTGAAGAGGATGCTTGCTGTTATTGGTACTGCAGAAGGCAGCAGTGAGCACCCTTTAGGAATGGCTGTCACTAAATACTGCAAAGAGGTAGGTCTTCTTTTGGCTTCTTTACTTTCCTCCTCCTGTGGTTGAATGTAACTGGGCAACTTACTAGACATTTTTTATTTCCTTTTATAGGGGTGTGCCTATAAAGTCATGTCAAGTATATAGGCATGGTGATTATCCCTAGCATGAGCAGGAAAGCAAGAAAGTGTCCACATCTTTCCACCCACCTATAACTCTTTCAACAAAGAGTAGCTACAACCCTAAGTTTCAGGTCAAGGAGTCATTCTACTGCTGACACTTCAGCCCATTTAGGGCTCTCAGGGTCATTTGCATAGAATCAAGGGCAGATGAAGGCTTTGCCTTCATCTTCTGCTTGAGAATGCCCAGAAGAAGCTGGTGGGCCACTGTGCGAGACAGGATACTGGACTAGATGGGTTGTGGCCTGATCCAGCAGGGCTTCTCCTAGGTTTTTGAATTTGTCTGTATTGTTTTTACATAGCTCGTAGAACTATGATTTCTTAATTTGAAGAGTTAAGGGATTTAGTGGTATGGTGTGGGGGCATTTCAGGAATAGCGTGTGTAAAGGGATCATTTTGTGGTCCCTTTATAGTTACCTACTCATTTAGAGAATTTATATGCCACTCTATGACACCACTCTCCAGGGCCTTCCTGATTATTTACAGGTGGCCCCCTCTCTTGTAGTTTTCAAATCACAATTAAAAACATTAGTCAAGAGCTGGGTAAGTGCAGCTGTGGCTATTGCCTCACTGTGAAAACGGATATGTGTGGCACAGTTGATGTGGCGACTGGGTAACTGTTGGAACTACTGAAGGTAACAGCTTGCATGTGGCAAGTGCACAACAGATGTATCCTTGGAGTTCACATGCAAAAATAGAGTCTTGGTTGGATTCCAAAAGGAAGGTTTTATTGCTTTATGGTTACAGAGTATATGCTGAGTAAATGCATGGATACACTGAATAAATGCACGAGTAGATGAAAAGAATACAAGTAAACAACTTAACCACTAATATATGAATACTGTTACACTATATCATCATCTACATCATTTTCCTTAACAGGAACAGAAGAATCAGTTATACATATGGAATAACATGAGGTCATAGAGAAGCAGATGCTTCATGTGAGCACTTTAGACCTATCCTTAATGGGACAGTTCCTCTGTGTTACATGGAGTCCTGTTTCTCATAACACACTTCATTTCTCACAGGAACTTTACTTGTTTTGTCTACATTACTAGATTACAAGGCACCTGGTGTTTTGCAGCCCAAGTGGCCTTTCCAGCCTGGTCATGTAAGCTCTAACACTATTGCTAGTTTTCACTGGGAAAAACATCCTGACGGTAACATGGCATGCAACCATGGTTGTGCCACCTTGCCTCAGGCTCTGTTCACTAGGCCCTATGACTGAAGTTAGTCCAGTGATATCTGGGGAACCAAAACTTTCCTTGTTCCGCTTTACATAACATTTCACAATTTAAAGCTTGTAACAGGTTTTCCGCAGACTTTTTACAAATTTAGCTTGATTCTATAGGCTGTTCCAGAAATCCTGCAGATTTTATGTTGTTTTCAATGTGGAGAACTTCTAAGCGTTGTTTCCTACACTGATTTCTCAGGAACTTGGCACAGAAATCCTAGGGTACTGTAAAGACTTCCAGGCAGTTCCTGGTTGTGGAATAAGCTGCAGTGTCAGCAGTGTTGAGACCGTGCTGAGTGAGACAGAACAGCGTTCAAATAATTCAGATTTTCACCTCAGTGACTCTGGCAAAGGTGCTTCAGATGCAATCTCACAAACTCTGATGTCCAAAACAGAAGGTAGGAGTCTAACAATCAATGAATTTAGGAGTGCTTAGATAGGTGGTTTATAAAGGAATAAAAATACCGTAGATTATTAAATACTTTGTTTTATATTTTATGTCTAATTTATTTTCTGAACGATTTGATAGTTCTAACTCTCCTAGGCAACTGGCCTTTAACAAGGTTAAAATTGCAAACGATGAAAGGGTGTTCTGAGTACCAGCTACAAGGAAGTCTGCAGAAATCGACACTGGTCAGGAATCAGAATAACTGTAAGGCCGTGATCCCGCTTGATTTTTTAAAAGTGGAATTAACAAAAATGAGGCGATTGTGCACTCTGCCCATTCCCATTGTTTTTTCTTAATTCCGCTTTTAAGTTGAGCAGCTGAAAGGGAGGAAGCAGGCAGGCAGGGCTTTCTCGCTTGCTGCCCAGCATTCTTCCTCCCCATGCCCCGGGAATATTGCGGCAATGGCGGTGGTGGCCAAAAGGGCAAGCAGCCGGGCAGGTGAGCGAGGCAACAGCTGAGTGGGTGGGCAGGGGAGCGGGCAGGAGGGCAAGGAGGAGGAGGAGGCGCAGCCCAAAAGTGCAGCCAGATGGGTGGCGAGTAGCCTGGGTGGCAAGGAGGCCATGGCCAAAACGGCAACCAAATGGGTTAGCGGACAGAATACCATTCCCAAAAGGAAAATAAAGTGTTTTAACAACAAAAACAGAAGCAAGAGTTGTTTGATCAAGGCCGTGATCCTACTTGATTTTTTAAAAGCGAAATTAACAAAAAACGTGCTATCTCCCTGTTCCCGTTGTTTTTTTCTAAATTCCACTTTAAAATTCAGCAGCTGAAAGGGATGGAGGGCAGGCAGGGCTCGCTCACTCGCTTGCTGCCTGGCATTCCTCCTCCCCATGCTCTGGGAGTGCGGCAGTGACAGCCTAAAGGGCAAGCAGTCAGGCAGGTGAGCGAGGCAGCAGCAGCACAACGAGGTGAAGGCAGCAGCAGCAGCCGAGCGGGCGGGTGGGCAAGGAGAAGGAGGTGCAGCCCAAAATGGCAGCCAGGCAGGTGGGCAAGTCTCCCTGTGGGCGAGCAAGGCACTTGCGGCAGTACAGCAAGGTGGTGGCGGCCAAAAGGGCTGGCAGCTGAGCGAGCAGGATACTATTCCCAAAGGAAAAATAAAGTGTTTTAACAACAAAAACGGGAGCGAGAGTTGTTTAATCAAGTGTTTTTTAATTCCTTTTTTTTTATGATTTACTGCTCTGAAAGTGCAAGAAACCAATATCTAATGCGGACAAAGAATTTTCAAACCATTTTCAATGCACAATAAAACCCTAATGGGAACATGGCCTAATAGGAATAAATCTGTGGTTATGGATTTAACACCAGAATACCACAAACTTCTACCTCCCTGTGGCACACCTATTTGGAGAAGAGAAGATATGTGAGAAGAAGGGGCTGCAGGAAAGTGAATGATCACTGATTCTGCCTTTTAGAGTAGTGATGTGGAGCTCATGAATCTCTAGCTAATGACAGGTACTAAAATGTGGGATTATCTCAGGGCTCTGTTGAGACTGCCACCGTAGCTTCTTAGGGATGTAGGGAATTATCTCAAATGTATTTGATCTGTGAAAATCCTATGCCCTCTAAATCAATCTCCAAAATAAAATTAAGCATTACTACTACTACTACTACTACTACTACTACTACTACTACTACTACTACTACTACTACTACTTCTTAATGCTATTTGGGATGTTTCTGCATGCCACAGGAAAAGTGGTTTGAAGAACACTGAATACACATTTTTCTGCACATCTGATTCAGTATGTGGAATACTTTGTCAGTGTCCAACTTTTGCATCCATACAAGACAGTACTAATCTCTTGCTCTGGGACTGTAATGAACTCATTCCTTCATTAACACAGTACAAAAAATCATGGCAATAACTATTTCAATCTTTGTGTTCAATGAGATGTCATGACACTTAAATCTTCTCTAAGCCTTTCATTGCTGCTCTTTCCAGTGCCACCTTCAGAGCACTTCCTGAGCGCTAGAACCTTTACTATCAATCATGGTGCCCAGGAGAGAGAAGTCATCAGCTGTTTCCAGAGCTTCATCTTCTAGCTGGAAATTTGTGATTGGTCATGTTGACATGTTCTTTGGCCCTTTCTGCAGGATTTATTTTAGATTATATCCTAGGATAAGGACCAGCCACCTCCATGGTAGTGCAGACTACAGCAGGTCCTGCAAATGGATGACTGGTCCCTATCCTGGGATATAATCTATAAGACCCAGCACAGAAAGGGCCTTTGTTGTTTTAGGATTTAGTCTTAAACACATTTTCTCACTCTCTTTTCTGTTAGCCAAGTATTATAATCTGCATTTCTGAGGCTGCTAGTGTTTCTCCCACCTATCTTGAAGCCATGCTTATCTTCTTCCGGGCCAGCTTTTCACATTATATATTCTGCACACAAGTTAAACAGATATGTTGAATGTATATACCCTTAAATACACACTTTCAGAGTTTTGTATAGCTAAGTTGATTCTGTTACTACTAAACCAATGTGAATTTTCATCTTACTGGTTGCTATACAGACAGGGGAAATCTTGCCCTGGCATTTTGGAGTTGTTTCTAAATGTATACGTTTTCACATAACTGGATTTCTGTGTCTAGCAGGTGCAGCAGTCTCTCAGACTTACTCTGTACTGATTGGGAATCGGGAATGGATGAGACGCAATGGCTTACATATCTCCAGTGATGTCCACGATGCAATGACAGGCCATGAAATGAAAGGACACACAGCGATACTGGTGGCTATAGATGGTACTCAGTATGTTTTGACACTCTTGAAGAGCAACCTCTGCAACCAGCAGTCTGGTGTTGGTTTCTGTTGCATGTTGCATTGGGTGAGGGTGGAGCAGCTGAGTAATAAAGATCACCAAATCCTCCTCAACTGAAACAAAATAAACCTTGGGTGTTTTTCCACTAGCACTAAGTACCCATTGAAGCACCCATTAAGAATTCATTTGGCTGAGAGCCGGATGACCCCATTTCCACTACAGACCCCATTAGAGACACATCTGTTTCCACCACAGCTAAGGAAATCTGGATCATATGGGTCCTTCAGGATCTATAATCTGGATTTCCTGTAGACCCCATTAAAGGGGTCTACAATGGGGTCTTCAGGCATTAAATTCGGATTATAGGGAGCCTGTTTCCATGAAATTGGGCAATGGGGTCTAGAGGAGGCTCAGGGGGAGAGGCACCCATGAGAGGGGTGCCCCAAACTCAAGACTTCGAAGTCCCTCCAAAGCCGGCTCTGAAGTCCCTCCGGAGTTGCCTTTGGAGATTAGCGCAGGCGCCGAAGAAAAACCCCTTGCGAGAGAAATGCAGCTGTCAAAGGCTCCAGAGAACGATCTGCCACTAACTTCGAAGATCCTCCGGAGCCTTTGACAGCTGCATTGCTCTCACAAGGGGTTCTTCTTCAGAGCCTGCGCTAATCTCCGAAGGCAAATTCGGAAGGACTTCGGAGCCGGCTCTCGCAAGGGGTTCTCTTTGGAGCCTTTGCTAATCTCCGAAGGCAACTTCGGAGATTGCCCCCCCCCCTGTCCCCCAAAACACCTGGGGTGACAGGCAGACCCCCTCATGGCTTGATCCAGATTCGCAAATGGGTACTCTGGTGTCTCCACAGCAGACAGGCTAGCGCCCATTGCTATTGGGTGCTAGACCACCCATGGAAACACATTGTACTTCCCTTAATCCAGATCTACTCGATCCAGATTAAGGGAAGTACCCATTCCTTAGATCCGGGTCTTCTTAGATCTGGATTAAAGTTCAGTGGAAAAACACCCATAGGCTAGTTTGTCACTTGGGTCATGGTCACACTTTCACTTTACATCTCTTCAGTCCACCTTCAGGTGTGACTGCTCACACCAAATGGAGGGTGGAAAGTCCACAAACAAAAGGAATAGAAATGAAAAGGTGAGAGCAATCAGGGCTGAAGATGGACTGAAGAAGGTTTTAAGGTAAAGCTGTGACCATGATGTTGGTTTTTGCTTCTAGGGGAATAAAATATGTCTCTTCTGCAGGTGTCCTTTGTGGCATGATTGCAATAGCAGACACAGTCAAACCAGAGGCAGCGCTGGCAATGCACATACTACAGAATATGGGTGTTGATGTAGTGCTTATCACTGGGGACAACCGGAAGACAGCAAAAGCAATTGCAACACAGGTATGTTTCCAACCTAGTAGGGCTATGGGCAATAGAAAAGAAATGAAAAGATCAGCTTCTGGTTGATCTACTAAATGACGAAATTTCACATTGTGGGAGATGGAAAAGGAGCTGGATTAAAAACCGGATAGCAATGTATACTATTTTGTCCACTGAATGAATTGCTTTAATTAACTGTCAGCTCAGCTTGAATAAAGTCAGGAGAGTTTGCAGTGCACTGATTTATGAATGACAATATTTAAACTCTCCTTTTCAATAGAATATGGAGGGATTCTTATGCTTCATTTCCTCTTTCAGACCCCTTAATCTTTGTAATGCCAGGCAGCTGAGGTAAGCTCAAGGACTCCCGCTGATCTTTCTGACTAATTCAGATATATTAACTAGTGGATACATTGCATTCCATAACTAGAAATTGAGAATAGAGGCATAAACATGTGTCGTGTTCACATCTTAACTTTAAACTTTCTTCAGTCTGTCTTGAGATCTGACTGCTCACACCTTTTCATTTCTAATCTGTTTTATTTGTGAACTTTCCACCCTGCATTTGGACTTTCCTGAATGGAAAGTCTGGAAATAAAACAGAAGTGAAAAGGTGTGAACAGTCAGACCTGAAAATGGCCTGTAGAAGGTTTAAAATGAAGCTGTGACCATGGCCTTGATTAAATAAGCTTTTAGAAACAGGAGGTCTGTAGACCTCAAGCTGTTAAACACAAACTCCCATCAGCCTGAGCTGGTATAGCTCACATTCTGAGATGATGGGAACAGTAAATTGTTACTAATTGTCTGTTCTAACTGGCCCCCAATGCGGGATGTGGGAAGAGAAAGAGGCAGCAAAAATAAAGAATCTCTGTTGAACACATCAGAGCTAAGATATCCTGTAGTTGCCTGGCAGAGTGACTGAAGAAGACTGGGGTGAGGAGGATTGTTACTGGTCTTTTTTCTATTGGGAGGGGTCTCCCCCTTGGTTGCCTGGCAAGCTGACACACTTGGATATTTCACCAGTAAGCTACTGCCATCCACAGAGAACTTTCAATCCAACTGCTAGAGGTCACAGTTCCCTATTTCTTCTTTAGAAAGCAGGCAAGTATAGAGTTCTCTGTTGAGAGGACTAATTCCTGGTAGCGGAAGGAGATGTATCCACCCAATATAGAATCCAAATCTATATAGACGACTGCCAGCAGACCCTGAGGAACCTCTGTCAGGTTCTGAAACTGCTTCTAGGCTTTGGCAGCTGCCCCTGGATGTGCAAAGGGCCAAGTAGCCCTTCAGCAGCAGAGAAACAAGCCAGACCAGACACCTTGTGAAATGCTGCCTGCAATGGCCAACTTTATTGAATATTGTGAACCGCCCTGAGACCTTTGGGTGAAGAGCTAGATATAAATACTCAGAAATAAATAAACAAATTTTAAAAGCCAGTGAATTGCCTGCAGAGGCCTATTTTAAAACAATTGATTTGACCTTGTAGGGCTTGTCCCCATGAAGGTTTTTAAATACAAGTTCCATACTGTTTGGATTATTTTTGGGAACTATTTTTATTCTGAATTGAGTTCTTGTCAATTAATCAGTATATAGCTGTCCCCATGCAGTTTTTTTAGTCCTGGTTTTAAGACTAATTTTAAATGTAAAAAACAGGGCTTTTAACTCACCCACCCCGTGCAAAGCTTGCCTGCAATAAAAGAAGCAAAACAGCAGTTTTAAAAAGAAATTCTAGCCGCAAATACTTTCTTTTTCACACCTCTCCCTTTTGAGATTACCGACAATAGTATGCTCATGCAGATCTGCGAGGCATTGAACCCAGCACAGTAAAATTTGGGGGGCTATTTTTAAAGGTAAAAAACAGGACTTTTAAATCCAGCCCCCCCCCCCCGCAAACCCTGCCTGCAATAAAAGAAGCAAACATGAAGGGACTTTATTAATTACTTTCTTTTTCACACCTCTCCCTTTTGAGATTACCGGCAAATGTGCACAATAAAATGTATCATTTTAAAGTATTTCAAGTATGTAAAAGCTTCTTCCATGTATATTTTTTCAAAAGATACATATTTCCAGCGAAAATATTTGAAAAGCCCTTTTAAATAAAAGACAAATCAAAGCCCCTTCTCTCCCCTTTCTGCCTTTTTCCTACTGTACAGAGCTTTTGTGAGCATGCCGAGGGAGGAGGGGAGCTTTACATCTGTAAAAAGTCACCCACAGCTGGCTACCATTGGCCAGAAGGCTAGACCTCCACCCCAGATAGCCCAGTATCATCCCCATGTGGGGGAAAATAAGAGGACTCGCCTCCAAAAAGGGAATTCAGCCCTGTTTTCATCAGGACTTCTTTTTCTCCGGATTTAGGCAAGATAATCTTCATAAAATCCAGGAATAAGGAATTGCATGGGGACACTGAGTGCTGAATTTGGATTCTATTCCAATTAATTCCAGTAGACATGGGGATGCTCCTTCCCAAATTCAAATAGAATTCAGATTACTGCCCATGGGGACACATGTTGATAATCTTGATAAGATTGTAGCAGAGTGATTTACCTGTTTGCTATCTGTCTCCTGTGCTTCCGCTGCGCCGGCAGATTTCTTCGCTCTGCTATCAGCAACCGGCATTCCAGCACGCCAGGAATTCAGCTCATTAAAACACAGCAGTCCGAGTGTTATATCTAATGAGCTACGATTTATTGCAAGTAAGATTACAAAGGCTTATAGAAAGCAAGTACAGTCTCTAGCCTGGAGTATCAGCAATCCAATCCATGTTTAGCGCATGGCTATCTCGTCTCCCAGGCTCACATTCTTGGCAAGAGCATGGAGAGCATAAACTACACACTCTCAGAATACACACTCACATACTACAGCAGCAGCAGCATAACAAAGACTACAGAAGCCTTATACATACTAGCACCCGGACGTTGTTTGGTGACAACTTCCGGGGAATGTGTGAGCTCTGTCTCCCCCTCCCATTTGGCCTACGTGCCCGAAAACACTTCTCGACCTTGCAGCGTATCTGCTTCACGGTTCGTTCCCAGGAGAGACAGACACATTATCAATGTGTTTTGAAAATGTACATCCGAACGTGTTTTTTTCTTCACTCTTTCCCACAGCTAACACGCCCCTCCAAAAACACAGTTTGGATGTACGCAAATATTTACAATTTGGTTCACAGTGTCATACCTAACAGGCTTGCCAATTGCTCATGTTTACCCGCTGGCAGTGGTTTTGTGAGAATGTCAGCAATGTTGTCTTCAGACCCAATGTATTCTAGTCTTATGACTTTATTTTGCACCATCTCACGTACATTCTGATACCTGACCCCTATGTACTTGGTTCGACACTTGAGATTTTCAGACTCAGCCATTGCTATACAAGTCTGTGAATCTTCCCGAACTATAATGGGCTGTTCCACTGTCTCTCCCAGGTCACTGAGCAATTGCTTAATCCACTGAATCTCAGCCAAAAGTTCAGATAAAGCTGCAAACTCTGCTTCTGAACTACTTATCGCAACACAACTCTGTTTTCTGCTGTGCCAAATAATTGGACTTCCAGCAAATTTGATAAGCAACCCAGACACTGACTTTCGGTCATTCTCCTCAGATGCAAAAGAGCTATCAGCATAACAATCTAACCCTTGTTGATTGCCTTGGATCTCCAACTTTCTGTGTTGTGTACCTTTGAGATACCTTAACACATGTTTCATCCTGATCCAATCCTGAACAGTAGGTCCATTTGCCTTTCTGCTAAGCAAAGCCACCACAAAACTGATGTCTGGCCTAGTGTGCGAGCTTATATACAATAAGCTTCCCAGAACACTCTGAAACAACTTTGGATTCTCAAACTGTTTCACTGAGTCTTCATTAGAAGTTCCAGTGAGCATTGGACTCTTCACTACCTTTGCATTCTGCAAACCACACTTTTCAATCAGTTTCTCAATCTTTTTCTGCTGGCTCAACAGGCACTTGCCATCCTGAGTCCACTGTACCTCGATCCCAAGGTAATGCTTCAGATTTCCCAGGTCTTTGAGCTTGAAATTCTGAGACAATTCCTTCTGCACTACAGCAATCTCCTTATCAGACTTAGCAATCACACAGAGATCGTCAACATAGATAGCAAGAATAATTTCACCCTTAGTGTACACACAAGCATCAGCAATGCTGCGTTTGTACCCCAACTTGACCAATTCCTCGTGAATGCAAAGATTCCAGCAACGTGCACTCTGTTTCAAACCATACAGAGCTTTCTTCAGCTGAAAAACCTTCTGCTGCTTACACTGATCGAAACCTTCAGGCTGCTCCATGAACACTAGTTCATCAAGGGGAGCATTCAGGTAGGCAGTCTCAAAATCAAAGTGTCTTACTGCATACTGCTTTCTAGCTGCTAGAGCTAAGATCAGCCTCAGGCTTTCTGCCTTTGCAGTAGGTGCAAAGGTTTTGTCAAAACTCTCAAACCTCTGCTGTGAGTATCCTTTAGCAACCAATCTGGCCTTGTACTTCTGGGTTCCATCTGGCAACTCCTTGCACTTGAAAACCCACTTACAGCCTATAACCTTCTGGTTTTCCGGCCTATCCACCACTTCAAACACCTGCTTGTCTACCAAAGACGAGTACTCTTGCTCCATGGCTTCAAACCACTTCTGCTGCTCTTCTTCAGGAAAAGAGAGTAGCTCTTCAAAGTTTTCTGGTTCAGCCACCACTGAAAAAGCTTTTGCACTTTGCACAACAAACCTATCTGGAGGTTTCCTGACTCTCTGAGTCCGTCTAGGCATAATCACTTTGACTCTACTTTTCTCATCTTCTGAATCCGAGGTAGAGGTCTGTACCTCAGTGGATACCTTCTCAAACTTCTGCGTACTGATTGGTGAGTGTAACAATGAATGTGTTTGTGTAGAAGTACTGGGTTGAGGCCCTGCAGAAGCATCCTGCTTCATTACCCCTCCATTTCCAGCACCTGCAACACTTTGCCCCAGCTTGAGAAAAACCTCTTGGTTGGCATGAATCCTATCCCACCCAGAATGTTTCTCAAAGTTGGCACTTCTGGACAACAACACTTCCCCATGGCCCAAGTAGAACTTGTAGCTGTTGCCAGAATAACCCACAAACATCAGCCTCCTCCATTTGGGATCACCTTTCTTCCTAAAGTTTGCTGGAACATACACATTAGCGTACTGCCCAAAAACTCTTAGGTATTTCAGATTTGGTGGTCTCCCAAACAGCATGTGATATGGAGTGGTTTTTACAAAGGAATTCCAAGTGCGGTTAGCTATATGATTGGCAGTCAGTATAGCCTCCCCCCAGAGCTGTTCCGGAGCCTGTGAATCGAGAATTAGGCAGTCCTTTATCTGCTTTAGGACCCCAATTCTTCGCTCGGCCAGGCCATCCTCCTGTGGAACTGCTGGGTTGGTTGTTTCATGCTGAATCCCTTTTACCTTTAACCAGTTTTTCAGGTCATTAGACAGAAACTCACCCCCTCTGTCTGTAACCAAGAACCCAACCTTGTACTCAAACTGTCTTTCAACCATGTTGACCCAGTTTTTGAGAAGTTGAGCAGCCTCACTCTTCTCCTTCATGAGCATTACATATGAATACCTTGTGTGGCGGTCCACAATTAGCATGAAATACTGGTTCCCACCAAAAGTTTTGCCCATAGGACCTGCCAAATCTGCATGGATTACTTCAAAAGGCCGTTGCGTGGTTTGTTTACTACGTTTTGCAACTGGAAAAGCTCTCAGCTTTGCCTTGCTGCACACTGCACAGTCCAAAAAAGAATCACATGCAAGAATTTTAAGGTCTGGACACACCTGTGTCAGTTTTTGCAAATTTGTGAAGCTAGTGTGACCCAAGACCCTATGGTAGTAATGGGCACAATCTGAGTGTAAGGGCACATTGTTAATCTGTGAGCACTGTGCTTTCCCTGCTTTGTCAACCAAAAAATACATTTTGTCTTTCTTGACAGCTTTTGCACACACCTGGTCATTCAAGCTAATGTTACATTCATTCCCTGTGAAAACCAGAGTGTAACCACTAGATGTCAGTGCAGACACACTTATGAGGCAGTTTTGCAACCCAGGTACACACAAAATATTGGAAAATTCTTTCCCAAAACTTGAAACATAAGCTTTACCCATTTGTTTCACCACCCTTGCCCTGCCATCAGCCAAGGCAACGGAATGTATATCAGATTTTACCAACTCTTTTAGGAACTTCTCACTGTTAACCATATGAGTGGATGCACCTGAATCTAAAACCCAGGTATCTGCCTTACAGGCTACTTCCCGCACAACAGCCACCACACCTTTCTGGCCCCGGCCCGCAGCCCCTTTGCCCTGTGGTTTACCAGCTGTTGGCTGTTTACAGTCTATTTGTAAATGTCCCTTCTGGCCGCATGCCCAGCACCGTTTTTCCCTGGAAACGGCTGCTTTTTCTTGCTGAAGGCCTTTGAAGTCCTCAGACAGATTAGAAGAGTGCCTCTGCGCTGCATGCTGCCTCTGGAGCCCTGTTTCGTCCTTCCGACGCTGGCTCTCCTCCAAGACACGCGCAGCAACCAATTCTGGGGTAATCTGCGTTTCATCAAAACTTTGTAGACTCCACAGAATGTTTTCATACTCATCTGCCAGACTTCCGAGAAGGATGAAAGCTCGTTGTAAATTTGAGATTTCAACCCCGCGACCTTGGACTTGATTAAACAAATCAGTCATCCGCTCCAAGTGAGCTGCTGGATCTGTTCCCTTTTTCATTTTGCAGGAATACAGCCTACGGCACCAAATCATTTTAGACAAGGCAGTTTGCGACTGGTGCACTGCTCTAAGAGAGTCCCATGCATCTTTAGCTGTCAGCCTATTTTTCACGTGTGAAAGTTGCGAGGGAGAGATAGTCAGCAAGATTGTAGCTCTGGCTTTACGATCCTGCTCCGCCGTGGCTGGCGTGGCCCCATTTTGGACGACATCCCAGAGATTCTCTCTTATCAGGAGTGCTTCACAATAGCTTTGCCAGGAGGCATAGTTGGAATTATCCAATTTCGGAAACCTTGCTTGCTCCATCATTAAACAATTCACAGACAGGATCTTGGCAGTTTCCCAGCTTTTGCTGTCAACTATGATAAGACACAGACGTTCCGTCTTAAACAGTCCTACCAATTAGCCCAGACAGCCTCCTCAGCTTCAGGGTAAAAGCCTTTCTCCCAGTCTCAGCAAAAAAGGTTCCATCAGATAGCAATCAGATAAGAGCAGATAACGATCTGGGCCCATAACCATTGTTGATAATCTTGATAAGATTGTAGCAGAGTGATTTACCTGTTTGCTATCTGTCTCCTGTGCTTCCGCTGCGCCGGCAGATTTCTTCGCTCTGCTATCAGCAACCGGCATTCCAGCACGCCAGGAATTCAGCTCATTAAAACACAGCAGTCCGAGTGTTATATCTAATGAGCTACGATTTATTGCAAGTAAGATTACAAAGGCTTATAGAAAGCAAGTACAGTCTCTAGCCTGGAGTATCAGCAATCCAATCCATGTTTAGCGCATGGCTATCTCGTCTCCCAGGCTCACATTCTTGGCAAGAGCATGGAGAGCATAAACTACACACTCTCAGAATACACACTCACATACTACAGCAGCAGCAGCATAACAAAGACTACAGAAGCCTTATACATACTAGCACCCGGACGTTGTTTGGTGACAACTTCCGGGGAATGTGTGAGCTCTGTCTCCCCCTCCCATTTGGCCTACGTGCCCGAAAACACTTCTCGACCTTGCAGCGTATCTGCTTCACGGTTCGTTCCCAGGAGAGACAGACACATTATCAATGTGTTTTGAAAATGTACATCCGAACGTGTTTTTTTCTTCACTCTTTCCCACAGCTAACAACACACTCATAGTGACATTTCTTACAGCAATGCTTGAAGAATTGTATTTCTTTATTTCTCCTTTTTTTTGTTTTTTGCTCTTCCTTTACCACTCAGAGTTTTAAAGAAATTCATTTTTTCATATTTTGTAGAAGAAGAAACATACATTTAGCATTGTTGCTTTGTGTTTCTACATGCAGTGCAAGTTGTGATGGTGTCTTTAGCAGAACTTAAAAGATTCAGAACTCACTGCCAGACACTTTTTAGATTTGCTGAGGATTGCTGGATTATGATTAGAATGGAGAAATTGTTCTTCAATGGTAGCTGGTTATAGCTGCCCGGAACCTTCATGCAATTCCTTATTCCTGGACTTTATGAAGATTATCTTCCTTTTTCTTTTGCCAGAATACTGGGACTATGGTAAAAAGTGTGCAACAGCTTAGATCACTTCCAAAGCTGTTTGCTGCTGTTTATGAAAATGGTGTTTGGTGTTTAAAGCTTGGCTGGATGAGGTTCCTGTTTTCTCTATAGTTTTTCTACAATATCCTCCACAATTTAAATGTACTTACATATTGCTAATGTGTACCAACAAAGTATTTCTTTGGATCTAGGTTGGAATCAGAAAAGTCTTTGCTGAGGTTCTGCCCTCTCACAAAGTAGCCAAGGTTCAGGAGCTCCAGGTAGCTGGGGGAAAAGTCGCTATGGTTGGAGATGGAGTGAACGATTCGCCGGCTTTGGCAAGGGCTGATGTTGGCATCGCCATTGGGACGGGCACAGATGTTGCCATTGAAGCCGCAGATGTTGTTCTCATTCGCGTGAGCTTGTAATTTAAAAATATGGAAATTTCCCAGTCCTTTGTCTAAAGTTAGCAGGTGCGTCAAATCCTTCAGGTACAAAAAAAACCCCAACAACCCTTCTCTGCTTCTTTTTGGTACAGAATGATCTAATGGATGTGGTTGCAAGTATCCATTTATCCAAGAGGACAGTGAAAAGAATAAGGATTAACTTAATCCTGGCCTTAATATACAACCTCCTTGGCATACCCATAGCAGCAGGTAAGTGGTTCCCAAACATCTGAGCTGGTGGAGGAAAAGAGAAATGAAGCTTTCTTGGCACACAAACTCAGGAACATCATCACAGAATTTATTTATTATTTATTTATTTATATTTCTATCCCGCCCTATACCCGAAGGTCTCAGGGCAGGTTACAGTATCATATTAATCTTAGACAGGTCCTTGCCCTCAGGCTTACAATCTAAAGAGACTAGAAACAAAAGGAAAATGGTGTGGGAGGGAACAGGGAACAGCAAAAAGCAAGTGTTTGAGAATTGTGCAGCTTTCTGGTGGTAAATAATGTGAGAGCCCTACTGTTGTCATCTGAGGCCAGTTATCACTAGGAAGCCGATCTGGAGGGATGGGAGATGAATGGAAGTGAGGATGGTTAACACAGCTCCTTATTCTTTGTGTAATATTTCCTCAGGGAGAGGCAACCTTCTTAGTAAAAGATCTTTCCATTCAATCAGTTATCTCCGTCTGCCCAAACTGCTCATTAGTATTATCTGAGCCTTCTGGCATTCCGTGCTCTGAACTGTTGTCTTTGCAGCATGCCATTGGAAAACAGTGTATCCCAGTCAACCTCGTCTATTTCTTCTAACTTATTGGTTTTTCATGATAACTGCTCTGATCTTTGATTGTTTAAAATGTGGTTTATTGAATTACGTCTTATATGAACTTCGCTTTGTGCAGGTGGAGGAGAAGGGAAGTTCTCCTATGCTAGAAACTATGTTTCTTTTCATGCTGGAGCAGACTTGTTTTCTAAGCTTGGGCTGAACTTCTCTTTGACACATTGAAACCAGGTAGAGAGACTACGGATAGTTGGGTGCTTTTCTCATCATCTCTGGTATCTCTGTGGCAGCTAGATAAAAGTAAACTGCAGGTGAGGCTCCCCAAAATTAAGCAGGGAACTTGTCTGCGTGACCTCTATGCAGCAGTTGCAATTCCTGGTCCCTTCATGGGTGGAACCATGTCACACATGTGTGTGATGTCAACATGCAGTCGTGTTGAGGCTGACCATGCTTGTGTGCTGATGTTGCATGTGTGGTTTTGTGCAGAAAGGAATCAGAAGTGGTAAATCATGCAAGTGAATTCTTTGTTTAGTTTCCTCAGAACTCACCTGTGGTTTACCTACTTCTTGCTGTTGTTGACAGGCTGGACTTGCTGTTGGAAGACCCAACAGTTTGTAGCCTCTCAGCCCATTGTTTTCCAGTTTTTTGCAGAAATAATCATTTTAAAAGTTCTATATTTGTGTGTGGTTTGTCTTTTCAGGAGTATTTATGCCCATTGGCATTGTGCTGCAACCATGGATGGGATCAGCTGCTATGGCAGCATCTTCCGTGTCCGTATTGCTCTCTTCTCTTCAACTTAAATGGTATGCTTTGCCAATCAAATCATAATTTTGAAGCCACTAAGCCAGTGACGTTTTTACCCAACATCCCTCCAATGAAGGCATAGGCTTTTGTGCAGTTTTGTTAGAGATCAAGAGTAAGCCAGTGGTGATAGCCAGGGATGAAACACAGTTTCAGGGGGCAGTAGGCAGTAGGTGTTCTTTGGTATCTCCAAAATAAACCTACCAGGAGATGGCAGGGATAAATATGGATGGATGTGGCAATCAGAAGGATTCCTCCTGTAGAATAGGAAAGGAATTGCATTATATCTCTGTTCTGAGATGTAAGGCCATTCTGCACATATGTCTTATGGTCCAGGATTGTAGAGCAGGAACAGAACCATCCTTCCCAATGCTGAGTCAGAAAGGTCTGCATTGCAATAGCACCATCTGTTCCAACCCAGCCTGTGCACCAACCCTGAAGCTTGCAAGTTCTGACAACCAAGGAACAAAGGTTTTTGTGGAACTCATTTCAACAGTGCAATAAGGTGCACCACCAAAATGGATCTCCCTGTAAATTGGAACGTCTATGCCCAATATCAAGGTCTACCAATGATCCAGAACAAACCAAGGGCCTTTGTTCTGGATCACTATATTCCATCCTGTGTGAACCCAATGTACCAGGAGTTGGCAGGGCCTGCTGTATTCCGCACTAATGTGTGGAAGGGAAGCCTTTAATGCACTTGCTAATGTGGAACACCGACAAGTGCAGAAAGGCCCATAATGCACAGTGGCAATAAGAGTGGGCTTGGTCGTGGCAGTGGGTGGAGCACTAATTTGCTAAGCAGGATCAGGGCCTGGTTCTGCCCTTGCTGCTTCTAGAGCAGATGAGAGGCCTAGACAAGAAACCAGGTTGCTGTTGTTGTTTTAATTCACCTTTAGGATATATGTGGGAAGGCAATGAATAAATTTTAATAATAGTAAAAACTATAACAATAGACTGTATGTAGAAAGAATGGATCAGGGCTTTGGTTTTGTACAACAGCTGCTGTACACTCTTTTGGAGCATCTTTTAAATATTTGCCTTATTTTATTTTAAAATAAAAATAAAACAATGCTTTAATGGATTGCTCTGTTGTCAACCCTAGCTATTGGAGAATGTTATGGTTTGCACACTGAAGATGCCCTTTTTTAAAAAAGGCGAAACTCTGCTTAGCTTTCAATGACGCAACTCTTTGCAACGTGACCATCACTTCTCTGCTTAAGGGTGTGTTTTTCTTTTCTTTTTTGGTTAGGTATAAAAAACCAGACATGGAAAAATATGAAGCCCAAGCCCAAGGATGCATGAAGCCCCTGACTCCTTCCCAAGTCAGTGTCCACATTGGGATGGATGACAGGAGAAGAGGCCCATCTAAATCGAGAGGTTGGGATGACACCAGTCAAGTATCTCTTTGTCCCCTGACGTCAACCAGAGTGCCCACACACCTTGGGAATTCTCCGGGGAACGAAGCTGACAAGTGGTCTCTACTCACAAGCAATCAAGATGAAGACCACTACATTTAAAAACACCATGCCCAGGATCTGAACCAAAGTGTTCAGGGATGGAAGACCTTGACCATGCTGCACTTCTCCAGAGACTAATCTTGGGCTTCTTACCTTCTGCTTCTGGAGTATTGAGCACACTGTGTCGTACATGAGATTGGAGAAGATGGCTGTTGATCCAGGCTTGATGAATAATCTGCCTCATAATAGCATAATGACAAAGCATTATCAAACGTTGAAAGAATTTGAGGCTATTCCTTGATGTCATCTAGACATTTTACCTTCATATCAAATGCAGCATAAGATATTTGGGGGGAGGAGGGGGCAGGTAGGAGAAGGACTCATTTTTTTAATTGAGTGTAAATCAGAAAATGGAAGCAAATTTTGCCAATTGAAAAACCTGAGTTTCCTTTGAGGTTAGTGGGATGAAGTTTGTACACTTGACATAACTTGACTAAGATGTTTCAACACCAGTGATGGGGAATATTATTGGACCCCAATACCCCTCAGCCCAGGGCTTAATGCCATTGATCAGGGATGACAGAATATATAGTCTGCCTAGAAGGCCACGTGTATTAGGACAGAGCATATTAGTTCCTGAATGAAGATATTGTGAGTTTTGTTATAAAGAAGACAACATTAAATTAGTTTCAATATCTTCAACCTCGTATAACATTTTGTATTACACAAGGGCAAATTAAAATCAAATTTAAAGCCTTTGATCTATTTGCTTCATATCAGCTGACTTGCTGAAACAAATGAACTTTGTTGGTGAATAGGGTCCATATATATTTTTGCCTCCAAAGTATTCTTAGATGCGGAAGTAGACATAAATATGATAGTAGGTGGGAAATTGTGTTCCAGCTGGCATGATTGGAAGTACTGATGGGAATCTTCTGGGCACAGTGCCTGAAACTCTGGCAAGTTGGATGAAGGTACGAAGAGGAAGAAGAAGAAGAAGAAGAGTTGGCTTTTCTATCTCATTTTTCTCATCCATTTAAGGGGATTCAAAGTGGCTGACAAAGCTTTCTATTCTCCCCACAACAGAACACCCTGTGAGGTAGGTGGGGCTGTGAGAGCTCAGAAGAGGGCTGTGACAAGGCCAAGGTCACCCAGCTGGCTTCATGGGAGAGCGCAGAATCAAACCTGGTATTCCCAGATAAGAGTCCAGCGGCTCTCTAATCACTAGACCAAACTGGCTCAAACCACTAGACCAAACTGTGTCAAAGTCTGTGAATTCCACTTTTAGGTCTTGTGGTTAGAGTGTTGGACTCTGTTCTAGTCGTCACCCAGCTCAAGTCTGCACTCTGCCACGAAGCCAGCTGGGTGACCTCAGGCTAGTCACAGCTTTCTTTCTGAGCTCTCACAGCCCCATCTACCTTACAGGGTGTCTGTTGCAGGTTGAAGAACAGGCAGCTTTGAGTACCCTTAAAGCAGCAGTTCTCAACCTTCCTAGTGCTGTCAAGACCCCTTAATGGAGTTCCTCATGTTGTGGGGACCCCCAACCACGGGGGTGGAGCAGCTGGGAGGTGGGAGGGAAGGGCAGCAGGAGGCTTGTCGCGACCCCTCTGAAAGGGTAATTCAACCTCCAAAGGGGTCCCGACCCCCAGGTTGAGAACCACTGCCTTAAAGGGTAAGAAAAGTGGGGTATAAAAGTCAACTCCTTTTCTTCTCTTTGACATGCAGAGGGTCCCAATTTCTAATACGATTTACTTCTTTAAACAAGCGTGGGCTGTTTTAAGGTCTCTGCAGTGCAGCTGAGACTCTGAAAAACTGAATCATTAAGAGAAGACCTATTTGATAGAAAGTGCCTTGTTAAATACATGCTGTCATAGAGGTATAGCAGAACAGAGACAACTTAATTATAGTTATTATACCAAGATACCTTCTGTTACAGGTTGCCAGAAGCAGGCTACTACATCTCCCCCCCCCTTGCAGTTTGTACTCTAGTAAAGTTATGGGGGTGGAGAGAATTGGTTTATTGTTGTACATTATAATAACTAATAAAACCTGACAGTCTTTTTGGGGTATCAACTTCAAAACTCTCCTTAAATCTGAGCAGGAAACTGCCAAAAACATTTTGCCTTGAGCAGAGCTTCAGTACTAACTGCCAATTTTTCCCTGATCAATGCCACAATACAGACACGCTACACAAAAGTATTTACAAAATCAATGTATTTTCCTGAGCTATTCTGTCTTTTAGAACGTAGCACTTACAAACAAAACATAATGGGAAACACTGTTGAGATATGTGCAAAGGGTGGACCTGTAAAAAATGTGTTACACATTTGTACAGCCACCACAGAAAAGGTCCTGCTGCAGTTACATGAACTTCCTCCTTGCCTCAGATCTCCATTCTTCTCTGTAGGTAGCATGTGCTTTTTAAGAGTAAGGGTATGGGCCAAAATGTGTGAATCAGAGGTTGTAGCCTGATTCAGTTTTTAATGAGCCCACCTGGGCACTAAGGAAAGTGTTGACCGTCAAATTTAGACTCAGAAAGATTGGCTGGTTTGTGCCAAATCCTCGTACCCATGGCCTCCCTCCATTCTCCCTTCATGCCTGCACCTCACCTACCTGCTGCCCCAACTCAGGGGATGTTCTTATAAATGCCAGTTGGAGGGCTTTGCCTTCCCTTAGGCCTTCCAGGCTAGAGGACTATACGCAGATGTGCATGCCTCCACTTCCTGGAAGACCTTGAATGTTTGACACCTTCCAAGAAGCAGAAGTGTGCAAGGCCTGCTGGGAAAACCATAACCATCCTCTCTGGAAGACCTGATAGGCCCAAGTGACCTTTGGAAGAACCGTGACATCTGTGACAGTGTTCTAGCAGGTTCATGATGTGCAGGCACAAGGGTCTTTCTTCCTCTCTGGAAGACCTAGAAGGTGAAGATAAGGGGTCTGGTTGGTGTTTGGAGAGACTGAACAGAGGGTGGTGAGGGTAGGTGAGCATGGGAAGGTGGGGAAGAGGCCATGGCATAAGGGGAAAAGGGGAGGTTCGGGCTGAATGAATGATTTCCTTTGAACACCGCCATTCTGTTCATGGTCAGACTGAACCACAGAATTTAAAAGTGTGTCGATTCAGTGGCAAAGCATACAAACTTTGGGTGTTCGTAATAAACGTAGTTGGTGCAAACCAGACTTTGGTGTATCTCATAAGTGCTCCTGAGTTGGGGAGCGAAAGCTCTGTGAAAATATGAAGCAAAGTTTTTAAAAATGTGTTTGGAAGATTTTCAAAAAGCAAATTCTGAAGAATTTTACCAGAACGTCACATGGCTCAGCGCTGAGAACTGTAAAAGTGGTCTAACAGATTCTTCACGCAAAGACTGAAAGCATGAGAGAAAGTATATCTTAACTACCCAAAACATCTACCGCCATGGCCAAAAATAAAAAAATGTTGGTAAGAGGAAAGTAATGCAACCCCTGGCAGAGAGGGAGATGTGTGAATGTGTGCATTCAAATATAAATGCAAGTAGCATGCTAAAGGGTTTCAGGATTTTTAGGGAACTTTCAAAAGGAAGAAGTTGCAGATGTTCCTTTTGCCCTCTAGTGGTCCTGTGAACAACTGCAGCTACCCGACCTTGGAGTAAACGGAACGTGTGGGAGTGCTGAGAATAAAGCTTTCCTTGCAAGATCAGAAGTCTGAGCTGCCTCTTTTGATGCAGATATTCACGAGCAGCAAGGGGTCCACAAAGTAAGAGCATCCAGACTGAAGGAATGAGACGTTCATGTTGCTTTAGAGCCAAATATAAGCTTTGTCGTTCGGGACATCATTTACAACGTGTATTTTTGCTGAAAACACCATCAATAACAGTAACAACAACAACAACAACAGTGCGTTGGCTGCAATTTCTTCCAGACAGCATTTTCATACGTTAAGGTGAGTAAAAGATGGCAGGGGATTGTATTTGAATTAAACCAAAAATTGCTAGATTCCTGGAAACTGTGCCCATTGCCCTGGGACTGCAGAATGAAAGGGAAACGTACTTTGGCATTATTGACCAGTTAACAGTCTTAGAGGTGCACGGGTGAAGGGGAATAGGGGAAGATGCTTTGGATTTCTGACATGCTTGCAGCCCCTTCCTTAAGGGCTGTCCTGTCAATCAGTTGATGGGGAAATGGTATGTAAATTTTCAAAATAAGTGTGTACCTGCCTATATGAAGATGTGTGTTGAAATCCCACATTTGCTAGAAAAGGAATAATGCTGCCCTCCCTACTTTGGGCTAGAAAGGTAAACAGTCTTCCTCCATTTGCTTAAAATGCTGGAGCAGTCATAAGTTGCTGGGGCCCCATGGGCACAACCAGTTTCAAGAACCAGTGCTATGGAAGCCACTAAAATCCTAGGCGCCCAAAGCATATTCTCTCCGGACCTATATATCCCACTGAGCCAGTTTGGTCTAGTGCTGAGAATAGTCTCTTCTTAGAAGGCATCTTCTGTTTGAATGATGGTTCAAGTTATTTTTATTTATTTATTTATTTGTTTACATTTCTATCCCGCCCCATACCCTAAGGTCTCTGGGCGGGTAACAGCCAATTAATCACAAAATACACATTAAAAATGAAAAGTAAATTAAAAACAATATAGACATAAAATATAGATTAAAAACACTTAAAAGTTCAGTAAATTTAGAACAGTACATTCCCTATTGTTCCCATAAGTTCTCATCTTGTTTGTAGTGCCTGTGATTAGGGAAGGAAGAGAATATAATCATCTCGTTAAGCTTGGTATTAAAACAAAAAAGCCATAAGAAGGAAGAGCAGAAGAGACTCTGATGTTGCCCATCCACAGACTGGCTCACCATCTTTAATGCAAAGTGCTGACAAACCTTCTGTTCTCCTCCTCCCAACAAACACCCAGTGAGATAGGTGGGAGTGTGAGAGTTCAGCAGAGAGCTATGACTAGCCCAAGGTCACCCAGCTGGCTTTGTGGAGGAGTGTGAAATATGAGCCTGGCGCTCTAACCACAATACCATTTACTTTGAAAAGCTGACTTTCTCTACTCAGTTTTATCTTGACACAAGTCTCCTTGCACAGCAATACTGGCAGTGCTAGGACCATGAGGACAGGCAGCGTGGCACTTGGTAAGGCACGCTTGGCAATACCAGTTGGACTTCCCAAATGGTTCTTGGGCTTCTACTCAGAATAAGTGTTTAAGGAGCTTTGCACATCCCTGCAAGTATATTATTCAATGTATTCTTGACTCCCCATGTTCTCATTGTCGCTTTTCTTTTAAAATAAATATTTAACATGCTACAACTTAGAACTGAAGTCTTCATCTTACTTCTAAGTTCTCTTTGATTTTATGCTTTGCAGGGTGCTACTGAATAACTAATTTCCTCTGCCGTACGAAAGATACAGAACTGTCAAAAGCACAGTCTAGCAAATAATGGCCTTTTTAAAAATTACACAACAGGAAGAAGCTTCTGGTCATTTGGTTGATTAGTGTATCCATGAGTGAGTATTTCTGGTTAAAAATCAACTCACGGTTTCCTATTTTCCAAGGGCTACAGAAGGCTGAACTCAGCGATGGCTGCAGGTTTCGAAAAAGCATGTCACCGGTGCATTTCTAAAATCGCCAGCAATGGTAAGTTGCCTGAGAAGGTGCCAGTTTTGCACAATGGCTGTCGGCAAAGGTTTTGTGTAATTAGGGAAGATCCTCATCGTGGCTTGGCTATGCGACTGAAGATTACCAAGGGCTCGACCCACGCTTGCTGCATGTGCAGTGGTGGCTAAACAGACAAGTCCGGTTGCAGAACGTACAGAGAAAGGTCTCCTTGGGTGGTACTGTGATGGCACAGTTCTTCCCGCGTTGTCTTTTCTCCTCAAGACTGGTTCTGCGAGCGTTCTCAAAGGAGGCAGCAGCGTTATGGATGGCGCGCTCCATGCCTCTTGTTTTGAGGCCAGAGTGGACCATTGATTGTGATCAATATGGCCAAGGCTGAGGGATTGCTTCAGGGTGTCCTTGTATCTCCTCCTTGAGGCTCCTCTGTTTCAGCAGCCGGTGGTGAGTTCACCATAGAGCACCATTTTAGGAAGGCAATGATCCTTCATCCTAGACACATTCATGCCCAGCGCAGCTGTGTCCTCAGCCGCATGACCTCAATACTGGTGACCTCTGCTCGATCAAGGACAGCATTTGTCACATAGACCAGTGGATGTTTAGGATTGTGCAGAGGCAATGCTGATGGAAACGTTCAAGGAGTCGTAGATGGTGATGATAGATGGTCCACCATGATTCAGACCCATATAAGAGAGTTGACAGTACAATGGCTCTGTAGACGTTGATCTTTGTGCTTTTCTTCAAGTGTTTGTTTCTCCAGACACTTTTATGTATTAGGAAAGATACCGCACAGTTAAAGAAGATGTCAAAACTTTGGGAAATTTATCCAAACTTTTGTATAGTAACTTCAGCTCTGAATTCAGTTTGTCTCTTCACTAATATTGGACATGCCTGTGTGTCCATTCTTGGCAGTGTTCTGTCTCTGAAACTGCATTTTCTTTCTTTTTACAGCATGTTTTATTTTTGGTCTTCTTGCTTTCCTTGCACTGCCGTTATCTATGGCTTTTACAGGTAAGTTAGCTGTTTTAGTTTAGTGCCAAAATGAGTTTAGCATTGAAGTACAGCAGCTAATTCCTTATGTTATACGGTGAAATCTACCCATTCTGCATAAGTAGTTAAGGAAGAAAGCTGCGTCCTGAACTGCTGGATGGCTAAAGATTTACTACACACGGGTGCAGGATGTCAGATCAGCTTCCATGGGAAGGGTCCTTTCTCTCAGGCTGCAGTCATACCTAAGGTTTAATCCAGCTTCAGTCCACTTTGAGAGTGAGAGAACACATCAGCAAAGTGAGAAGCTGTTTGGCATTATCTAACTCAGAAAATTCACCTTTGGGAAAGATAATGTGGAAAGAGAAAATGTTTGGCACTTTGCTGAAGTGTTCTCTCGCTCTGAAAGTGGACTGAAGCTGGATTAAAATTTAGGCGTGAACACATTCTCAAAGGCCAAATGAAAAGCTTTTGCCAAGAATCTCAAGTTTTATGGGAGAGGGATACCTGAGAAGAAGGAGAGAAGGACCTTTAGCATCAACATCAGCCTTGTGCATTTCACCTGGAAATGATGTGGGAAGTGGGAAATTCCCCTGCCACTATCGTTTCCTAGCTAGCCTTGCTATGCGCACAACCAGGCATCTGGGTGTCTGGAATGCATGGATCGTGAGTGTTGCCACCACATATATGGTGGATGGAGCAACAATTGCCGTTGGGTCCTCCAGGTAAGAAAAATGCTGTTACCTATGACCAGCAATAGTTTCAGCATTAGGGTTTTTTTTGGGGAGGGGGAGCAGCAACCACACATTAGGAGTGCCATATTGGCTCTATATTTCCCCTATCTGGCCAGGGCCTCTGTTGACCAATTGAAGCTTCTGGACTGTCTGCAACATCATCTCAACATTTAATACATTGCAGGGACTTGGATAGGTGAAGCAGGACAGTGGTATCCCATATACAGGTGAGATTCTAAGTGGTACATTGCCCTTCACAGCTGCCTCCTATGCCATCACACTCCAGGTGAATTTTCTTCTGTAAATTTTAACTTTGCATCAACCTTCTGATCTCACTACAAATCAGACTGCTGTTAAAACCACATTAGCTACATACTGTAGATGTACTGGCAATTCAGCAGACTTTTCATAACCATTATGTCAGAATCACCGTTAAATCATGAAATCTATAATTTTGTCCCTATTTAACTAGGCAAGACACCTGAGACAATAGCCTTACTCAATACTTTTTGTGCTCCCCAGGTATGAAGTTTTTAGATGATTGTCCAGTTCAGCCCCTGATTCCCTTGTATCTGCTTGTGGGAGGCGTGGTCGGCAGTTTGAAGGTACAGTTGTTCACCTGACAATACTTTCCTTTGAAGAATTGTGCGATAAGCACTTTTGAAGTTAATTTCATATTTAGAACATAGGAAGGAATGGTTCTATTTGTAAGTTAATGTCAGGAAAATACAATGGGGCTGCATCCCCAAAAGACTTATTTGCCTCTCTAGTCTCCCTCTACTGTCACTCTGTTCAAACGGACTTTTAAAGTGGCCTGCACTTCCGGAATAAGCGTCCGCATGAGGCTAAGCAAAACCCGCATTTAAAACGCACCTTCCGTCCCCACGGAAGCATGTTTTCTTTCCCTGCATCTTTTTCTCCCCGCCCCCTCTCTTGTTCAAAGGAAAAATAGCCATCAGTTCTCTGTTCGTCTCCCAGATCTCCGTCCCCTGAAAAATGTTTTCCCGTGCCAGCTGCAGCTATCGGCTGGGTGATCATTTGCTCATTCACTCTTAGCACTTTCACAGAACACTGTCTAAATCAGCGGTTCTCAACCTTCCTAATGCCGTGACCCCTGAATGGATTTCCTCATGTTGTGGGGACCCCCAACCATGGGGGCAGAGCAGCTAGGAGGTGGGAGGGAAGGGTGGTGGGAGACTCGTCGTGACCCCTCTGAAAGGGTAGTTCGACCCCCAAAGGGGTCCCGACCCCCAGGTTGAGAACCACTGGTCTAAATCCACTGGTAGAGCAGCGGTGACTTTAAATACACCCACTTCACACCTGACAACAATGTTGCAATACATCCACTTCACACCTGATAACAGTGTTGCGATTCTCCTCAATTCTGGCTCTTTGAAAGTTCTGTGCTTTAGAGAGGGAAGGAAGGGAAACTGCAGCATTTCTGGGAGATGTGTGAATGCTTTATGGCTGTGTGTGCAGCAATCCCTGCCCCTTTTGCCACGGAGTGTCCCCAAGGTAAATGCTGCGAGGAAAACCCACAACTTCCAAAAAGAGCGATGAAACTCTTCTTTAAAGGGCAGGTATTTTCTCGTGGGTTTTCCTGCTTTTGTAGCACTGGAAGCTCATTCAAAACCTTGGCATGGGGGCGCTCAGAGGCAAAAGAAGATTTTTAGCACACTTTAAATTACTTGGGGATGCACCCTGGGTCTAATCACATTGGCCTCCATTGTTGTGCTCCGGAGCACCTCTTGGTGGCACCTAGACTAAGGTTTTATCAAAACAACAACAAGAAAATGGATTCAGTTTGCCCCTGAAATGGTGCTGAAAACTAGAGGTGCGCCAGTGTGCTGGGCATCATGCCCAGAATTAGTCAAGATGCCTCCCCAAACTGTGTTTTATCAACTTTTCAATAATAATATTCTGTCACAACAGCTGGATAATACCATTTAGTAGTTTGTGATGTTTGGAGGCACTGGAAAAATTAATAAATACCAAGGAAAAGTTTTCTTCTGCTAAACATTTATTTATTATTTACTTATTTAAAACAGTTTATATCACCATACAGCTTTAAGGTGGGTTATAATTAATAAAATGGGAATGGAATAAAAGCATAGCAAACACTACTAGGAGGTGCTTTGGCTTTGGCTGGTGGTTATTTTTAGTTGGGAAAGCCATGCTTGCTTTTACATTTCACTTCTTGCCTTTTGGAAGGGGCCCTTGGCATAACAGAAATGTGTTGCTGTTATCATAGAATCTTGACTTTTTTTTGTCCACACGCAGTGCAGCTACTAGTTAAGCCACATTCACATTCCACATCAAAGTGGTGAAACTGCCACTCATTATGAGCCAGTGGCATGCTTTCTTGTGCTCACACCATGTCTGGGCAAAAAGTTACCAAGATGCTGCGATATCAGAATCACAGCAGTGTAAGAAAGTATAGACCTTGAAGTTATAGCCGAGCTTCATGGCTTTTACTTTGCCATGTCAACTCAGGTGATGTTTAAATACTAGAATTGAAATAACTGAAGTGGTTATCACAATTATTCCTCCATGGCTCAGAGTCATTTATACGATATTTGAGGTGCTCATGAACTCTTAATGGCCCATGTTAGCTGGAGCTGGACATGGTCTGTGGTCACACTTTCACTTTAAACCTTCAGTCTATCTTCAGGTCTGACTGCTCACACCTTTTCATTTCTATCCACTCTGTGGACTTTCCACCCTACATTTGGACTTCCCTGAATGCAAAGTCCATAAATAAAATGGATAAAAATGAAAAGACCTGAGGATGGACGGAAGGAGGTTTAAAGTGAAGGTAGTGACCATGACCTAAAAGGTTCTCTGGGCTGGGCCCAGGAACCTTTGTCCTTTGCCCTAGGAATAGAAGAAGCTGCATTGGTAGGCTATTATTTATTTTGTAACATGGATTTTGTAGTATTAGACTGGATTTTGTTGTCTGTAATTTTAAATTGTATTTCTGTACCACCCTTTGGTGGAAACGGCAATATAAATAAATGTTTTGATGAGGAGGAGGATGAGGAGGATGTTCACCATTCTAACTTGCTGGCCCCAGCTCTACACAGTGAAAAATCCAGCTAAATTATGAACTACTTCTGAGTGGTAACATGCATGCATTCACAAGTATAGGAGGCACCTTTATTATACTTCGTTTTTCTATGGGCAAAATTAAAGGGGAACTGTACGTTTTTAGAGTGGATGAAGGAGCAAACGAAAAAGTGAGTAAACTACTTGAAATTGAACGAACCTGCAACTTTCCTTTATTTCTTTTTCATGCAACGGATAGGTGGGTCTCCTGCTCCTTGACTCCACCCGGATGAGGCAACTTCTTTCCAAATCGGTCGTGATTGACGACGACGACGATGACGAATATCCATGGCGGCAAAACGCTCACAAATATTACATCCACCTGACGCTCAGCCTTTTCCTCTTCCTTTGGTTCATACTGGGGAACTACTGGGTGTTTTCAGTTTATCTGCCTAATTTTATCCCACCTTTCCATCACCCACAGGATTACTGTGATAAAATCTTGTACATTTTTGCACTGGGTGTGCTAATCATGAGCCATATTGTGCTAATCTTATTGCTTTTTTGCAGCTGTTGCATATATTGCTGTTCCAGGCACCAGTATGCTGGGGAGGAGGATTAAAAAGCCACGGAAAGTGAACCAGAATGGAGATACAAAACAGAATGTGCCAAGGACAGTATCCCCTAATTATGTACAATCAGACACTTCCACCCGCTTACCCAACTAGAAAACTCTTTTGAGGGAGACCACGAGATCATGTGCTGCTTTTTCCGTGTGGAAATACTGTTCCAAGGAATGCATTTGTGAAGAGAATGGGGTGGAAGAGTCTTTTCTGCTCTGCATATATGGTATGGCATGCATCAGCATCCTGGCCCAAGCATCCAGGGTGAGACAACTGCACCACTAATCACGCATTTCTGTTTTATCAATTTCTACATTAGATGCGTTAAAAATGAAGGGTGAAGGTAAAAGACATTGTGACTTGAATTAATATTTGTACTTGGGGAGAGCAAACTGAGCCTTAGGGCCTGTTCACTCTTGGGCCTTTTTCTGGAGTGTATCTCAAGACAGAGGTCTGTGGTCCACAAGCTAAGGCAGGCTCTGGCAAGCCTAACTTGGGCTGTTTTTGCACTGGCCCCAAAAACCCCATTAGGACCCCATTTGGAAACCAATTGCTACCCATCAGGCATGCCCTGTCCCCTCACAAGACTCCTTTAGGACCCCATCAGGATGCTATCCTGATGGGGTCCCCATGAGTGCTGGGGAAATCCAGATTTAATGAGTCCTTCAGGCCCTTAAATCTGGATTTACTGCAGCCCCCTTTAATGGTGTTCAAAGTCTGGTCTTCAGCACTACTTACCAGGCCAATCGGGTCCAGGAGTGCGCACAGCGGGTGCCATTTGCAGTGGGGCAGCTCCGGCTCTGCCCTGCCACTCTGCACACTGTGAGTGACGGTGGTGCTGGCCAATTGTGCCACACAACCGGTGGCCCTTCCAGCTCCAGTGAAACGGAGCGTTGGAATGGGTGCTACAGCACCCATATGGTGCCCCGTTTAGCACCCATTGTAATCAGGTACTAGAGGGCCCATGCGGACGTATGGTGTCCTTGCCAAGATCCAGATCTTTGAGGGCTAGATTCAAGCGAGGATCCCATCTCCAAGATCTGGATCTTCTAAATCCGGATTTCCACAGCTAAGTGCAAAAACGGGGTTGAGGGAGCAGGTTCCTTTTCCGGAATATATTCCAGAATAAATCCAAGTGTGAACAGGCCCCTAATTTTTTGAAATATAGTGAAAGCTATGGCTGGCAAAAAAGCAGATTAAATACGGACTATTGTACGTAGTTTGTGTCCAATGACATTTTCAGTTCTTATTTTTTAATTTTGCCAGACTGATACTTTGTACCACCTAATGATCTATCATGAGGAGTGACTAAGTACTTTCTGTAAGCTCAGAAACCCCTGATGTCATCACGCTGTTTTCTCAAAACCACACAGCAACTTTCCAGACTATCCAAAGACGGCGCCAGTGCTGAGTTTCAATACTGAGATTTTTGGGGGTCCTGGGTCTCACTGCATTACGCTGAGCAGCTGAATGCTATAGAATGATTTTATTTATTGGTTGCTTTGCCTTCATGAATTATGCAAGATCATTAAGTTCTTGTTTATAAAGAAAAATACTTAGGAAATTATTTATGAATTCTCTCCCCCTCTTTCTCTCTCACATAATCACTTTACATCATTAGCCTGATCCAGAAGGGCATTTTCCTCAGCAGGCTTACAAACCATTAAACTATTTGCCTTCAGTTTTGTGAAATCGCATTCAATATTAATTCTGTTTCACAGGCAGCAAGTGAAAGACAATGACTTGTCTAGGAACAGCAAGAGACTCTGGGCCATATAATTGCAGACAGATGTGTCTGCTTCCTTGGAAGGGTGTGCGCTTTTAGCATTGTCTCTCCCAATGGAGGACAAACAGTACAGCTTAAAGTTGGCCTCTGGCCCCATCCTGCCTCTTGGACGTCCTGAAAGTAACTACGGTGGTTAGCATGGCGGGGGGGGGGGGGGCTGAAATCTTCCCACCCTTCTTTTTGCAACCCTCACAGAACTTTTATTGTATTCTCCATTTTAGTACTTTAGCATTTGCCTCGGGGCTTGCAATTTTAAACTTTTATTTTACAGATGCTAGAAAACTCAAATGCAGTGTAAGGCTTCCTCTGGATAGGGCAGGGAAATGCTGGCAATATTAAGGGGCTAGCATCACCCTGCAGATGAAGCTACCAGATTTGGAGTCACCTGAGTAGCACAGCCCATTTGGGGATGCAGGAACCCCCTGGAACAGCCCCTTTTGTCTTTCTCATGTCCAGGGCGAGTTCTCAGATGTCTGGTCTGATGCAGTGAAATGCAGCCTACACCAGGGCACCAGATCTCCCCGTAAGATGCCATCATCTTCAAAACAGTGTGGGAGTCATCAGTGATTTCTCTACCAGCCCCGTCAGGATGCTGGCACAATACCATTGCTTTTATTGCAACTGGTCATTCCCTAGGAAAGGAGCAGAAGGGACAGCGCTCTGTATCTTTCCATCTCCCCGATAACAGGGGCAAGAGAATCTCTGCTTGGTGGCTAAAAAAAAATCCAGTTTCAAAGTGCTTGAAAGAGGTTCCAGAAGCTGTAGTCTTACTGATCCTTCAGATGGGTTTAAAACTGGCTAATGTTTTGTGCAGATCGCCAGCTTCGCAGCTTGATCGCATCCATGCCATTTCTCACATCTAGAGCTCGGAGATTTGAACGCGGTATATCTAAACTGGGCCGGGTTGTGGCTCAGTTGTAATGCAAACAGCAAGGGAAGCGGAGGGTTGCTGGTTCGATACCCAGCCTCTCTCTGGATGTAGGCAATGACAAAACACTATCTCTATCTCTATCAAGAAAATTGCACGGCAATGACGGAATATGTGCACAAAGCCATTTTTGACATTCAGTTTGGTGTGGATCAAATGTGGAAAATTTTGGCTTTTGCTGCATCCCACCACCACGAATGTGAGGGGCTTCAGATTCGTACATGAAACAAATGCAACCTCCTTGCCCCTCCATTCCTCCCTTCCCACCCCATCCACTTACCTGTCCTCATCACCGATGGCGCTGCGTCTTCCTCTAAGGTACTTCCAGGTCTGTGTGTGTAGAACTGGAAGTGCCTTTTTAGTCTCCATAAGGCCTATTTTGGCTTCTGGAGAGTGCTGAAATAGGCCAGGGGATGCCAACGCCCCCCCCCCCCCAAAGGTAAAGGGGTGTGTGGGAGGTTGGCAGGAGGCCTCCAGCAGCATAAATGAGATGGGAATAGAACTCCAGCCACTTCATCAAGGACCTAAAATAAAACCAGTGTAGACTGAAGCAGAAAGAAGTCAACCTAATTCCCAACGGATTGTGGTTACAAGCTACAAGCAACCTCACTCCTCTAACTCAATTCTATGGCAGCATCTGTTTTCTTTACCCAAATCAAAGCATTAATGCCGTCTCTCCATCCTTAAGCCACTTTTCCAGGCATCTTATGAGCACATCCTGTGGGTCTCCATGTACAGCTCACGTGAAATTTCCTTAATCCTTCCAAAGTCCTTGCAGTATTTAAGCTCTCTGTCCCCTGATGCACAGCGTATCATCATGATGGGTATTTTGCTAAGCTTATTAAAAGCAGAGCATGTTAGCTATTAAAAAGTGCAAACTCCCTGCCCCACTTAGGGCAACTGAGAGGCTCTTATAAAAGAATCCAGGAATCCTTTGGGGCAGGGAAAAGAGACTGCATGTAGGAAGGACAACCGTCTAGCAGGGCAAATGTTCTTAATGCACTTAAGTATAATAACTGATGTAACTTTGTCTTTGTAGAGTTTATTTTGTTGATGGATGATGAGAATAAAATTTAGAAAGCGATTTTTTGGAACCTAATTATTTCTCAGCCTCAATAAGCTAAACTGTCCAAAGGATATGAAAGCCAAACCGTAAATGAATAACTTCCTAGTAGGAATACTGGAATGGATTTGACAACTTCTTGAATGCTTGATTTTCCTGTACATTTGCAAGAACAAACAACTGTGTTTGTGACCAAAGATATTCCTATAAAAGCAAAGGTGCTTACGAGGCTTTGAAACCATGTTCACATCTAAGTAGGAGGTATTTCCTTTAATAAATGGTGGTTTGCTATCATCTGTCGAGATAAAAGCCTAATTGCAAAAGCAGAGTTCAGAAGCTTACTCGTTCAGGCGGCCTTCCGAGTTCAGCAAAAGCAAAAATGTTGGAGTCCTATGCACACCAGTGACAGGCTATGGGGTCATTTCACACATTGAATTGTGTGGTTGTGTTCAGGATTCATTGCCTGTGTGGCATATGCCAGCATGGAGCCATTAGTGAGCAGGTGACCTAACATGGGTTTCTCCAAGCCTGTAACATCTACTCTTGGTGCTGCTAATTAGAGGTTGAAGGGACCTCCAGGGTTAAGTCCAACTCCTACACACTGCAGGATTCACTAAACATCCCAGACAGATGGCTGTACCGCCTCTGCTTGAAGACCTCTAGCAAAGCAGCTCACCAGCTCCTGTGGTAACCTATTGCATTGACTAATGGCACCCACAGCTTTTGAAAAGAAGAAGAAGAGCTGGCTTTTCTCACCCGCTTTTCTCACCCATTTAAGGGGACTCAAAGCGGCTGACAAAGCTTTCCCCACAACAGACACCCTGTGAGGCAGGTGGGCCTGTGAAAGTTCAGAAGAGAGCTGTGACTATCCCAAGGTCACCTAGCTGGCTTCATGTGGGAGGGCGGAATCAAACCTGGTATTCTGAAAAAAGAGTCCGGCTCCCTAACCACTAGACCAAACTGACACCCAGTGAGGTAGGTGGGGCTGTGAGAGCTCAGGAGAGAGCTGTGACTATCTCAAGGTCACCCAGCCGGCTTCATGGCTGAGGGCGGAATCGAACCCGGTATTCTGAGATAAGAGTCCGGCTCCCTAACCACTAGACCAAACTGGTTCATAGAGCTTTAAGGACTGCTGGAATTTGTTTCCCCTCCATCTTCCCCTCCATGGATGTCTAAAGGCACACCACCAGGCACCTTGTCCTGTCCAGGCAACTGGAACAGGTGGAGGAAAATTCACATCCATTCCTATCTCTGAGGTGCCCATCATGGCATAGCGTATGTGCCAAAGTGCAACAGGTCTTCAGCGCCAGGAAAAGGTATCTTTAACACTGTTGCCTCTGGTACAGCTGGGTGGCATCGTCACCTATTATTTCTGCCTGTTGCTCCTTCTGACTCTTTAAAAGTGTTGTTGAATGTTTCCAACTATCTCCAGCTATAGCATTCAGCTGGACAGGTAAACAGGGCTCTTGAAACTTTGGTGGCTGTGCAGCTAATATTTCTGAAGGCCGAGTGCATGTATTGCAAGCTATTCCCTGTCCAATACATTCAGTTAAACATGCTACAACTTGCTCTGCTCTCCTAGCTGGCAGTTAATTTTGCAGTGACTTGAAATCAGCTGCCACCGGTCACAACTAGCAACTGGTTTTTGGTAGGACACTCTGGTTAAACTCAGGGCAGCCTCTAAGTGCCTGACCTGAGCAACTGGTCTACTGGTCAGGAAGTCGGACTCTTATCTGGGAACACCGGGTTCGACTCTGCCCTCCCCCACGAAGCCAGCTGGGTGACCTTGGGCTAGTCACACCTCTCTTCTGAGCTCTCACAGCCCCACCTACCTCAAAGGGTGTTCTGTTGTGGGGAGAAGAATAGAAAAGCTTTGTCAGCCGCTTTGAGTCCCCTTAAACGGGTGAGAAAAGGACGGTAGAAAAGCCAACTCTTCTTCTTCCTCCAGGATGCCAGCTGGGTGACCTTGGGCTAGTCACAGCCCTCTTCTGAGCTCTCACAACCCCACCTACCTCACAGGGGGTTCTGTTGTGGGGAGAAGTCCTTTCCTCTCCCCACCCTGGTGGGGGTGGCAGAGCACGTGGCCGCCCCGTGGGTCGCACATCAGAGGTTAGCCCTGGACTCAGGATGTCTTTTGCCACCCACACAGAAGACACGCGTCAGCCAAGGGAACCGGAGATGAGTCTCAGGAGGGATCAGCGCTCTCCCTTCCCTGGAGACTTCATCTCGACAGCCTCACTCCACCCAGCAGGCTTGGAAGGGCAATGCGAAGTCCCCGCTGGAGAGGGCGGGAGGGAGCAGGGCTGCGATCTGCCTCTGATACGGGACACTAGGGGAGTGGCACCCACAGGGTGCCAAGGGTGCATCGCCCGCCTCCCGCTGCTATCCCGGCTGCACGGCAGGAAGAGGAGCGGCTGCAGGCGCCATCACTGCTCTTCGCCCGCCATGTCTTTGTACAGGAACTCGGTCTGGTTCCTGAAAGGGCTGCAGCAGTTCGGCAGGTAAGGAGCTTCCCAGGGGAGGCGGGCGGAAGATGCCCTTTTCCGACTACAGCTCCCATAATGCCTAGCCGCTGAACCGGACGAATAGCGGTGTCTTTTGCAAAAGCTCTCCCCCCCCCGCCCCAACCAAAGGATCTTTTGGAAAGTTTGATGTCTGCTTCAGTGGGAGGCGGATTTTTAAGTTTTTAGTGACCCCCCCCCCCAAAAAAGGAAATTTTTCCAAATGTGCTATTTTGAGAACGCAGGTCAGGATCTGGGCTGCAGAACCCAGCAGTCTCTTTGCATGCAAACCTTTTGTTTGTTGTTTGTTTGTTTGCAGCGAATCATTATGCAATCCAGCCCAGGGGGCCTGTAACTTTAATGGTTGGGCAATGGAGGAGATTTCAGCCAGGTCTTCCTATTGCACTCGGTTTCTTCTCCTGCCTGGCTGTGGAAGGTGCAGGAGTCCTCGTCTGCGTTCCACCTCTAGGTCTAAAAGTACACCACCCACTTGTAAATCTACTATAAAATGAATCCTGTGGTGTCTTTTTTTAGGCATGTCAAATAGTGACCAACTTTTGTGGTTATTAAAAGTGAGCCACCTTCTTCTTTGAAAAAAAAAAGTGAGCCAGTTTGGTCTAGTGCGGTGATGGCCAACCTATGACACGCGTGTCACAGGTGACACGCCAAGCCCTTTTGGGTGACACACATGGTCACCCTGGCACCTGGACGTGTAGTGCTTGCTTGTTCTTGAAGTGTATGAAATACCAACTTTCAATTGAAGATTTAGCAACAAATGTCATTAATGTAAAAAATTATTTGTTTTTTGGTTTTAATAAAATACATACATCAAAAATATAACTTTTTTACTAGAGCTACTAGAGCTACAAAATTATGGATATTTCTAGATGTGACACAGCACCCGAGTTAAGCTAGGTTTTCTTGCAAATTTTGACACACCGAGCTCAAAAGGTTCGCCATCACTGGTCTAGTGGTTAGGGAGCCAGACTCTTATCTGGGAATGCCGGGTTTGATAACGCCCTCCTCCATGAAGCCAGCTGGGTGACCTTGGGCTAGTCACAGCTCTCTTCTGAGCTCTCACAGCCCCACCTACCTCACAGGGTGTTCTATTGTGGGGAGAAGAATAGAAAAGCTTTGTTAGTCGCTTTGAGTCCCCTCAAATGGGTGTGAAAAGTGGGGTAGAAAAGCCAACTCTTCTTCTTCTTCTTCCTCCACATTGCAACCCTGCTCTTGTTTGGCTAGTAAGTGAGGAAAAGCTGTGATGGTCTTGCCTTCCCCTTCTGCTTGGAATGTCCAGAAGCAATTGATGGGCTGCTTTGTGAAACAGTATGCTGAATTAAATGGCTTGTGGCCTGATCCAGCAGCAGCAGAAGAGTTGGCTTTTCTACCCCTCTTTTCTCACCCATTTAAGGGGACACAAAATGGCCGATAAAGCTTTCTGTTCTCCCCACAGCAGAACACCCTGTGAGGTAGGTGCAGCTGTGAAAGCTCAGAAAAGAGCTGTGACTAGTCCAAGGCCACCCAGCTGCCTTCATGGAGGAGAGCGGAATCAAACCCATTATTCCCATATAAGAGTCTGGCTTCCTACCCACTAGACCAAACCGGCTCACTCTTACATTCTTATGTTCTGTCTGGCCATTTCCAAAGTTTGACAGTTGCTTTGTATATGTTGTACACCCTTTACCCTTCCATTTGGTGACAGATATTATGATGAGAAAAGTGAAAGTGGGTCCACTCGGAGAGGCTGCCTCCAGATTTCTCCACTTTATATTTAGTGATATTCTGGAGTACCCTAGTCCCAGAATCATCCCTTGTTGCTCAGATGGCCAGGCAACAGTGCAGGGGAAGTGGAGACATTTTTCAGCCTGGAGTGTTGCTCCTGTAATGGCATGATGTATACATCCAGGTATTTCATGATTGCCACAATGCGCACATGAGTGAGCGCCATTTTTGACTGGGTTTGCCTCTGCACGTGTGCGGTGTCCATTCCCAAGTTGGCAGATTGCGTGAGCAGCCGTCAGGCAAGGTAAGTCTCAACTCGGGAGTTGATTTTCCTGCAAAAATGCAATTGCAGGATATCACCATAATATCCCAAGGCTGTGTTGGGATTGCTACTGACATGTGTGCCAATCCCAACATAGTCCTGGGATCATCTCAAGTTCTACGCTCTTTCTGGAGGCAGGCAGCTTCCAAGGCAAAGGAAAGCCACCTATGGAATCCACTCAGCCAGCATAGCCAAGCTACAAGGGGCAGGAGGAGAGACCAGTCGCTTAGCATCATTCTGTGGAAAACCAATGGTTGAAGCTTTTAAAGCGCTGAACTCGGCAGACTGATCTAATCCCAGGAGAACCATGTGGATTATTCCCTGCTTCTGGAGGTAGCTAATGTTCTTTCAGAAATTGACTGCCTGGTGTTTTTTGTAGAAGCGGCTATGAGGCAGCTTGCAAACACTTTGTCCCAGAAGACCTGGAAGTAGATGTAACTGGAAGGTCTTTCCTGATCACCGGGGCAAACAGCGGAATCGGCAAAGCCACCGCAAAAGAAATAGCTAAGAGAGGTAAAGTAAAATATTCCTGCGTTTGTGTTTGCTGAGTTTCTTGTATAAGGACCAGTTGGTGCCATAATGGTAGTGGTGTCTTTTTCTTCCCCCTGATCATGTCTGGAAAGGCTTGCAGGAATTCATGGAGCTGGAGGCAAAATTTGGACAAAATATTTGGAGAGAGAGAAATAGGTTACAGCATTCTTCAGTTGCAGAGTAATTCTAGTTTCCCTTTCGAGTTCCAGATTTGCTGTCTTTCTAGCTTTATTGGTTGTGAACTAGACTTTAACATCTTTTTAGACCCCTTTGACATGGGTTTGTTTTCTCCTACCTCTCTCTCTCTGGGTGATATTTTGGCACTGGAGAAAGTGACCCTACGTTGATCTGGACCTCCGTGACTGGCTTATTCATGGTCCTATCTTTAGCTGAGATGTTGACCCCTGATGCTTTCAAACCCCTCTGTCTGTTTTCTCACAGCACATAGAGTTTTGGGTAATGAAATCTCAGCTAAGTGTTTATTTTATGTAAATCCACTGATTTCTTGCTGAATTTCTTCAGGGGGAGTCGTTCATTTAGTTTGCCGAAACAGAGACAGAGCTGAGGAAGCCAAAAAAGAAATAACAGCAGAAACTGGTAATCAGGTAATATTTAATCTTGATTGCATTTTATTTTTCAGTTTGCTGGGCAGATGATTATAGGGTTCTGTTGGTATTTTTGTTTCCAGCGGTTTCAGCTTTATCTGGCTTTGTTAGTTTTACTTATCTTTTTATTCCTACTGAGTTTCAGTGGTCAGTAATGATGCTCTAAAAATACGGGCTCTGTGCTATGAGTGTTTGAATACATTTTGGCTTCTGGCTGGAAAGAAAAAGCAAATTACTTTTAAAGTGTGGGGCCTGGAATACATCACAGAGGACACAATTTTACACAAATGCAAGAGGGTCACTTTTGTTTCTGTCTCCCCCCCACCCCCACCCTCTCACTCTCCTGATATTTATCCAAGTCAAGATGACTGATTAAAACTGAGATGCAAATACGTACTTCTACCAAGACATTGCTTGGGAGTGATCCAGTAGGCCTCTCTGGCAGGATCTGCATGAAAGTTAAGGTAGAAATACATAAACAGCCAAGTAAATAGTTAGCCTATATGTCTTGAGACTACAGCCCTCTCTGCACTGGGTCTTATTCCAGATTATAACCCACAAGAAGAAGAGTTGGCTTTTCTATCCTGCTTTTCTCACCCATTTAAGGGCACTCAAAGCGGCTGACAAACCTTCTGTTCTTCTCCCCAAAACAGAGACCCTGTGAGGTAGGTAGGGCTGTGAGAGCTCAGAAGAGAGCTGTGACTAGCCCAGGGTCACCCAGCTGGCTTCATGGGGGAGGGTGGAATTGAACCTGGTTTGGGAGAAGAATAGAAAGCTTTGTCAGCTGCTTTGAGTCCCCTTAAATGGGTGAGAAAAGCAGGGTAGAAAAGACAGATCTTCTTCTTCTTGGTTTAGTCTAGTGGTTAGAGTGCTGGACTCATACCTCACAGTCATGGGATTTGATTCTGCACTCCTCCATGAAGCCAGCTGGGTGACCTTGGGCTAGTCATAACTCTCTTCTGAGCTCTCACAGCCCCATCTACCTCAGGGTGTTCTGTTGTGGGGAGAAGAACAGAAGCTTTGGCAGCTGCTTTGAATCCCCTTTAATGAGTGAGAAAAGCAGGGCAGAAAAGCCAACTCCTCCTCCTCCTCCTAGTTTCAGTAAAGATCGCTCATTAGGCTCTCTGTGTAGATTTATTCCTAGTCTTACACTATTCACTGCAATTCACAGACTGTAAGCAACTTTGGAAAGTAAGCATGTGTGCGCATGCACGCACATGTGTGGACATTTGAAGGATACAGAGAAAGTAAGAGAGCCTATGTGTGGGTACGCACCTGAGAACAATACAGCAAAAAATAAGAAAAGAAAAAAAAAGATGGAATCGGCCATGTTAATATGGTTTCTTTGTATGTTTTTAATGTTTTCCTTTTTCTGTAGAATGTGTGGGTTCATCTTCTGGACATGTCTGACCCCAAAGGAATTTGGAAGTTTGCTGAGCAGTTCAAGAATGAACACAGATTAAATGTCTTGGTGAGTCGGAAGAACTGTTGTCCATCTTGAGTGATCAGGTGGACTGCCCAAGATATGGACAGATATTTATTTATTTATTTATTTCCATTTCTATCCCGCCTCATACCCGAAGGTCTCTAGGCGGGTAACAACAAATCAGACAACATATTTAAAAACATATTAAGAACAGAATACAGATTAAAACATATTAAAAACACAATTAAAAACACAATACAGATTAAAACAAGGTACTTGGTTAAAAATTCTGATATAAGCTGCTCGTTCCATAGTGTATTCATGAGAACTATAACTGGGGAGAGAATGTATCTCCTCAGCCAAAGGCCAAGGCAAAAAGGTATGTTTTTACAGCCTTCCTAAATGATAACAAGGAAGGGGCATGGCGCACCTCATTGGGGAGACCATTCCACAGTTTGGGGGCCACCACTGAAAATGCTCTCTCCGGGGTGCCCACCAACCTCACTACCGAAGGTGGTGGGACAACCAGGAGGGCCTCGTCTTCGGATCTCAAGGCACGGGCAGGTCGGTATGAGAGAAGGCGTTCCTTTAGATATTTGGGGCCCAAGTCATTTAGGGCCTTATAAGTCAAAGTTAATACCTTGAATTGGGCCCGGTAGCGAATTGGCAGCCAATGCAGTTCATTAAGAACCGTCGTGATATGTGTCCGGCTAGCTGTTCCAGTCAGCACTCTAGCTGCTGTGTTTTGCACTAGCTGCAACTTCCGGACCGTCTTCAAGGGCAGCCCCATGTAGAGTGCATTGCAATAGTCCAGTCTAGAGGTTACCAGAGCATGGATAACTGTGGCCAGGTCATCTCTATCCAGAAAAGGCTTAAGTTGGCGTACCAGCCGTAGATGAGAGTAGGCACTCCTGGCCACGGCCTCCACCTGAGCTTCAAGTGTCAGCGCAGAGTCCAGGAGTACCCCCAAATTACGCACCTGTCCCTTCCAGGGCATAACCACCCCATTGAGGACAGGGTATCTCCCAACTACCCGGACCCGAGACCCTGTGACACACAGCACCTCTGTCTTGTCTGGATTCAGCTTCAATTTATTGGCCCTCATCCAGCCCATTACTGCCTCCATACACCTGTCAAGCACTTCCACCGCCTCTCCTGATTCAGATGGTACAGAGAGATAGAGCTGGGTATCATCTGCATATTGATGACACCTCACTCCAAATCTCCTGATGACCTCTCCCAGCGGCTTCATGTAGATGTTAAAGAGCATGGGAGATAAGATCGACCCCTGAGGAACCCCACAAGTGAGTTCCCAGGGTGTCGAAACCGTATCTCCCACAGCCACTATCTGGGATCGGTTTTGGAGATAGGAGCGGAACCAATGCCAAGCACTGCCTCCAACTCCTAAACTCCGTAACCTTTCTAGAAGGATACCATGGTCAATGGTATCAAAAGCCGCTGAGAGGTCCAGGAGAACCAACAGGGTGGCATTCCCTTTGTCTCTCTCCCGGAGTAGGTCATCAACCAGGGCGACCAAGACGGTTTCTGTGCCACGACCGGGTCTGAAGCCAGATTGAAATGGCCAGCTGGAGGTAGCAAGGGCTTGCTTGAAAAGGAAGGAACTAGGCACTGGTTTTTTTTGTGAAGAGTTCTAAATATCTGTGATTGAGAGTCGACCACTTTCCTAAAGTAGGCTGCATCCAGACTTGTTAATCCTGTGCAGTGGAATCTGCAAAGTTTCCTACAATTGCGAAGTTTCCTACAACTGCTGGTCTGGTGGGGGCTGTAATATGAGGCTGTGATGGTGCAGTGTAGCTTTTAAAAAAGCTGTCAAGACGGTTCTCTTCCCGCAGGCCTTTCCAGATTAATTTTCTCCAGATCAACCATCCCGGCTCGGGCTCCCTGACCCCCTCATTCCCCTCGTGGCCCCATCATAAGTGTTGGTTGAGGAGCTCCGGAGGGACACTAGGGCTGTTAGCCCGTTTAATTATGTTTTATATTTTTGATACTGTATTTTAACTTGTCATATTGTTTAATACTTTTTAAGGGGGGGAGGGACCATAATGTTTTATTCTTATATGATGTTTTTTATATTTATTGTTGTTAACCGCCCGGATTGGTTCGCCACAGGGCGGTATACAAATAATAATTATTATTATTATTATTATTATTATTATTATTATTATTATTATTATTATTATTATTATTATTATTATAGTGAAGGACTCTGTATAAGGGAGCCCTTTAGTCCTGTAAGTGCCGTTCCGTTTGGTTAACAGCAAAGAGCATGTCAAGTTTACTCTCTTTATTATTGCTTCTAATGAATTTTTAGTTGTACATCCATTTGTATACATTCCCAAAATAAAAACAAAATGGATTGAAAACCTTTACCTTAGATGCAGTCTGCTTGCCTGGGAGAAAAGATGTCACAAGCTTATTCCCACGGTTTCACCTTTACCAGTTAATCTACAAACATTCTGTATTTCCAGACTGCTGCCTGGGAACATGCCAAACTTAAGTCCAAATAAATTTGCACTGCCCAAAAGTGTGTGTGTTTTCGGGGGAGTGGTACAGTAAGGACTTCCAGCAAAACTAACACACAGAGGTTTGGAAGAAAAAAGCACCAGCAACTTTTTAATGTCAGCAGTGTCTGGTTAAAACAGGCTCAAGGATCCCAATCGGTTCAGGGACATGTTAGCCAAACTAAGCCATTTTCTAAGCTAGAGGTTGGATTAAGGGCCCATCTAGTTAATGCAGATCTAGGAAGATGTGGTTTCTGCTAGTCTGCTCCATCTGGATGATGCCTTGTTTGGAACTACGGGGGGATGGATTTCAGCAGTATGGCAAGCATGAGTGCATCCTCCTGAGGCTCAAGAGGCTAGGAACCTTTGTTCTTAGCCTTCGGTGGTGTGGCAGTGCAGCTGTGGCATGATCTGGTTTGGGCTGAGCCCACTCATGCCTTCCTGTGTTTAGAATTAGTGGGATTGGCTGTTCCAGAGCTACTGATTCCAAATGCAGGGCTTTTTATGTAGAAAAGCCTTAGTTTGGACCCTGAGCTGGTTTGGATGATGACTAGTGCCACCTAGTGTTGGCATGAAATTCTTGCTGGAGCTTTTTTTTTCAAGGTCTTTGTGTTAGTTTCACTGGGCTTCTGTTGCTAAAGGATCCGAACTGATCCATGGGTTTGGAGAATGAGGAGAAACTCTCTATACACCACTACTGGGTGCCATACAAAAGATCCCCACCTACCTTGCTATTTATGTTAGCACTGAAACTATCATTCAGAGTTTGTTCTTAACTTCAACTACTTGGCTATGACCTCTGCATTCTGTCTTCTCCTTTGCAGGTCAACAATGCCGGCTGCATGATAAACAAAAGAGAAGTCACAGAAGATGGGCTTGAAAAGAACTTTGCTACAAACACTTTGGGTAAGGTACAGTTGTTTTCTTGGAGAAATCATAGAGGTGACAGGCTTTGCCATTATATCACTACCTATCAATGGCTACTAGAATGAATGCCTAGGTACATCTTTCAGGCTGGGGGGGGGGGAGCAGGATGCTTCTAAGGCCATTTCCTGGGATTCAAGAGCAGGAAAAGGTTTGTCCTTGTCTCTGCTTGAGATGTCCATGAGCTTTTGGTGGGCCACTGTGTGTGATGGAATGCTGGACTATATGGGCTGTGGCCTAATCCATCAGGGCTCCTCTTATGTTCTTATGTACCTAATCCACTTGGTTGACTTTTTTTAGTGGTGTTACTTTAGTTGGACATATCTGCAATCATTCTGATTCATTTTTTAGGCACATATATTTTAACAACAGCTCTACTGCCTGTCTTGGAAAAAGAAGATGATCCTAGAGTTGTAAGTGTTTGTATTCCTTAATTTGAGAGTGGCATGTATTACTCACTATCTCTTTTCTTGTCTTCCTGATCTCAGCACCTGAGAAAGCATCAAACCCATTGGGATGGATTGGTGTCCTCTTTGGGATGGTGGAAGGGCGAGGCCTGGGTTCCTTTTAGCTTAAGTTTGTGCTGGACTGTATTTGCCTAAAAAGCTTTGAGAAGGGTACAGTGATGCTCCTTCTAATGACAGCTGTTGTTACATGTTGAGGCAGAGTTGACATTTTGTCCCAAGGGCAATGCTAGGAAACTTTAGGTGTACGAAGGCCTTCTGTCCCTCGGAAACACAGCCAGAACAAAGGACTTGTCCACAAACTTCTAAGTTTTCAAAGGATTTACTTATTACAAACACAAATAAACATTGAACTCTTCAATATAATATCTCTGAAATACTTGCTTTGTCTTCTTTGTATGGATTGATTCCTGTTTCTTCTGTGGACTAAGGCTTATATTTGTCAACTACTCTCTCCAGGTGTGACTTGGCTGAAATCTTACTACACAACTAAGAAGAACTGACTAGAGTGGCAGTATATGACCCTAGAGTTTTCTCAGAGTTCTTTTCTTTCTTAAAGCTGTAGATCTCAATTTATCCTCCTGCACTAATACATAAAAAAGTCTGTTATAACCTTAACCAAATATATGTCTCAGAACATCAAAGATGCTCTGGAGACATGACAGTTGATGTTACCTCTCCTAGGTTGGGAATGCTCTCATCTCACCATCTTACACTGTAACTTTGCTGCCCTTCATTATTTTGATTGAAGCATTATTTCCCCACATCCTTGGTAGTTTGATTGAAATGCTTTGGTATTGGAAGCCAGTTTTTCAAAAGCTTCATGACATATAATTCCAAGAAGAGACTGAAAAGGTTTAAGAGAGTAACAGGTCTGTCTTGGTTGGCTTGACTATTTTTCCTCTTGAATTGTGCTGATCTTGCATGGGATTATGATTAGCAGAAAAAAATTAATGTGAAAATGGCTCTCAAAAGAGATTACAAATATTGTAGATGACTTTCAGTAGTCGCTTATTTCACTCTAGGTAACCTGCTGAACCTAGCTGTAATTGGGATTTTCCACTGAAGCAATGTAAAGGCAACTGAGTTCATGCATAATTGCAAATTTCAAAATACCTTTATGAGTTACAGTGGTACACTTTTTGGGTTTTTTAAGGATATATTTCATTTTAAAGGTCACTGTGTCCTCTGGAGGAATGTTGGTCCAGAAATTAAACATATCAGATTTGCAGTCAGAAAAGATGATTTTTGATGGGACGATGGTCTATGCACAAAATAAGGTAAGGGAACCAGAGTTCTTGAACAATGAGGCTTGATTATGACCTGGGGTGTGTCCAGGCATGTTAATACTGCACAGTGGAATGCACAGTCATAATGGGGGCATCACACATAATGATTGATGGATCATCATTGTGACGCATTATCCCATCACTACTGTGCATTACTACTTTTTAACCCAAGAAAATCTTCTCAAAAGTCGGGGGTCGTCTTATACGCCGGATGGCATCTTCTTATACGGCGAGTATATCCCAAACTCTATATTTTAACTGGAAAGTTGGGGGTTGTCTTATACGCCTAGTCGTCTTATACGCCGGAAAATACGGGTACCTTTAATTCTGGATTAAGGACACTTGTTGCTCAGTATTAAGAAAATTTGAATCTTCCTGCCAGTCAGGGCAGGACAGCAAGAAGAGACGAATGGGAACAGGAGGGCAGCTCAACTCTGATTGGCTGCCTTATCCCACGTGACTGTGTGTGCCGACTCAGCTCTTGCAGCTTCTGAGGAGGAAACTATGAAGCTGGGCTTTTAAGTGTTACCTGTGGATTTGTGGACACAGCCCTGGTGCCAGTGTTGGCCAAGTGCAGGCAGAAGTTCCTTCTTTGGGTTTCATTTTTTCACAGGCTCCTTTTTAAGCTCCCAGGGCACGGGCACTACTGCATTTGCTGGCAAAAATGAACTGCAAAGCCCACAGGGCACAGGGGAAAGGAACTTCCACATATGCTCGCTTTTATTGATGACTAGTGTGTTTTAACATCATCAGTGTTCTGCCCCCAGCAGAACATTTTTTGCTGACACCTAAGATGCTGAGGCTCAAGCGGATGAAATGGCCATGCTAAGCAGGCAGCGAAATACAGCATGCTTTTCAGTAACTGAATGGTGTTGTTGATCTTTTTCAGTTTGATGTGTTTTGTTGTATCCTAGAGACAGCAAGTTGTTTTGACAGAACAGTGGGCTAAAATGCACCCCAAGATCCACTTTTCTTCCATGCATCCAGGCTGGGCAGATACTCCAGGTATCTTTTTTAATAGTTGCATTCCACTTCTGGGCTCTGGGTATTAGCTCTGTAGCTTAGTTGTAGCTAGTTGGTGTTGAAGACATCTTTTGGACACTGCTTTTAAAAAGCCACCATTGCTCATCAGCTACAATAAACTTGTATAGCAGAATGACTGAGTGAGGTTGTGGCTTAATCACAGCAATCTTTAGTGGTAGAACGAAGTGTGCAACACATTCAAGCTCTTACCTTGAGGTACAGTGGTAGAAAAAAAAGAGCTGGCTTTTCTACCCTGCTTTTCTCACCCATTTAAGGGGACTCAAAGTGGCTGACAAAGCTTTTCTATTCTTCTTCCCACAACAGACACCCTGTGAGGTAGGTGGGGCTGTGAGAGCTCAGAAAGAGAGTTGTGACTAGTCCAATGATGGCCAACCTATGACACATATGTTACAGGTGACACGCCAAGCCCTTTTGGGTGACACACATGGTCACCCTGGCTGGCACCTGGGTGTGTAGTGCTTGCTTGTTATTGAAGTGTACGAAGTACTAACTTTCAATTGAATATTAGCAAACGAAATTCAGCAATAAAAGTCACTAATGTAAAGAATTATTTGTTTTTGCTTTTAATAAAATACATATATCAAAAATATAACTTTTACTAGAGCTACCAATATCACAAAATTATGGATATTTCTAGATGTGGCACAGCACCCGAGTTAAGCTAGGTTTTCTTGCGAATTTTGACACACCGAGCTCAAGAGGTTCGCCATCACTGGACTAGCCCAAGGTCACCCAGCAGACTTCATGGGACTCAAACCCCGTATTCCCAGATAGGAGTCCTGCTCCCTAACCACTAGACCAAACAGGCAGCAAATTGTGAAACCGTGGTAATAGCAGCTGAAAAGCACAATTGCTAGATGCATCTTGGGAAACGTTGTGTATTTATCAGAATTTTTCATCTTGTAGCCGTGAGGTCATCTATGCCAGATTTCTATGAGAAGATGAAGAACAGACTGCGGACAGAGGTCCAGGGGGCAGATACTGTGGTGTGGCTTGCAGTCTCCCCTGCAGCACGCAAGCATGGAAGTGGCCAGTTTTTCCAAGGCAAGGTGTTTTGGTTATTGGATCCTTGCATTCTAGAACGGGGGTCCCCAACCACCAATCCGCGGACCTGGACCGGGCCATTGGGGATTGTTTGCTAGTCCGCGGTGCTGCCGCAGACCAGCTCTAAACACTGACAGTGTGCTCTGTGCTGCAGTGGCACAGAGCACACTGTGTGGGGTGGATGCAGTCTACTGTCCCTAAATGTCACGGCTCCTGGCAGAGAACATTATCCAGGGCGTGATGGGGCAGGGAAGCGGCCTGGCCTCAGTAGACGCGGCTCCCTGAAGATAATATATGCACTATACTCCAACCCCACCCCCATATGACCAAAGACCACCCCCACCCCACCCTGCCCTGCCAGGCCATGGAAAAATGGTCTTGCTTGAAGCCAGTCCCTGGTGCAAAAAAGGTTGGGGACCACTGTTCCAGAGTACAGTATTCGATTACTGCAACAACTCTAATATCTACCCTAGCCTGAATGAGTGAAATAAAACCCATGTTGCTTTTTGTTTCCAGACAGGCAGCCAGTCCCGACCCACCTACCACTGGCACAGACAAAAGCATCACCTGGTGATGAGGAGAAGCTGATGCAGGCCCTTGAGGAGCTCTCTCAAAAATTTAAAGAGAGTTAATCGGTAGCTTCTACATTCTGTTAGAACTCTTAAGTATATGGAAGTAGGGATGGCTGAAAAATGTTCATCGCCTTCATAATTCATACAAACTGTGAAGGTTCAAAACTGATCTTCGCATGTGAAGAGAAAACTTTTATGACTTTGTTTGAGTCTTCGGAGAGGTTTTGGAAGTGTGGTTTGGTGGCGGCAGGGATCTGAAGCAAACTTGAAGCCCCCCAGCGCTTTCAAAGTGGTGTGGCTCCATTTGCACAAAAGCGAAGTTCCATCTTATTCCCTTCGGTGTGAAGTGAACAGGGGGGGAAAAATTGCACATCCCTGTACAAAAGTGATCTAACTGTTGTAATGTATAAAGAAAAAAAAAGGATATAGATCTTACAGGTTTGTTTTTCCTACAAGAGATGATACTTGTAGAGATGGAAGAGATGGTAACAGCTACCAGCCCAGGTGGCTTTAAAGTAGGGTTAGACAAATTTATGGACGACAGATGTATCAATGGCTACTAGAATGAATGCCTAGGTGCATCTTTCAGGCTGGCGGGGGGAGCAGGATGCTTCTAAGGCCATTTGCTGGGATTTGAGAGCAGGAAGGTTTGTCTTGTCTCTCCTTGAGATGCCCATGGGCATTTGGTGGGCCACTGTGTGTGACAGGATGCTGGACTAAATGGGCTGTGGCCTGATCCAGCAGGGCTTCGCTTATGTTCTTATGTAAGGCTCTAGAAAAAGACTTCTGGAAGAAGCAGAAGTGAAAATGTTAGGTGCTGATCACAACACTTCTAACAACGAAGAACTAAGTATCTGCAAAAACATCAATTGTGAGCAAAGAGGTTTTTATTACCATGGCTACCTGTTTGGGGTCTTTTTTTCCACTAGCATTCTGTTTATATAACATACATTCTTTAGTTTAAATGTGTGCCCTGTATTTTTTGAAGGATAGAGTGCCTAAATGAAAATTCCTTATTCTGTGCCTGATATTTTATTTTGGAAGTATTTTGCAGTTTCTTAGTTTAAATTTGGACAGCCCTTGATAATCAGCATAAAGCTGCTTCCAGAAGTGAGCCAGTTTGGTCTGTGGTTAGGGAGCCGGACTCTTATCTAGGAATTCCAGGTGTGATTCTGTCCTCCTCCATGAAGTCAGCTGGGTGACCTTGGGCTAGTCACAGCTCTCATCTGAGCTCTCACAGCCTTGCTGTTCTGTTGTGGGGAGAAGAATAGAAAGCTTTGTCAACCACTTTGAGTCCCCTTAAATGGGTGAGAAAAGGAGGGTAGAAAAGCCAACTCTTCTTCTTCCATTGGCTGTGACTGAAAACACCAGACACTGGCCATCCCTGTTCTACAACTAGAATTATTAGCTGCATGCCTTTGAATATCACTGCAGTAACAGTAGAAGCTATGAACCTTGCTGCACTTGCCCTTATTCTAGGATGTATACCAGATAGGTGCCTATGATCTGCATTAGTAGGCGGATGGCAGGCCCCAACTCCCAAGATATATCCCAGAAGAAGGTGGGAAAGGCCCAGCTTCCCCACACTTTCCATAAAGATCCCCCCAATCATTCAGTGGCTCAATCTGTGATGAAAGACATAGAGAGATCTAGATAAATTACTGCTATTATTGTGTGATAGGATGAGGCTAGCAAGAGTGTGCCCTTTAACATTTTGTACATTCATCTTGATCACAGTTACAGCTCTCCTAAAAGGTGTTTGATGATTATATTATTTTGTGCTGACTACCAGCACTAATTTAGTGCCAGGGAGACTTGCATTTTAAATGTTTTAATACTTTATATATTTTATCTTTTGATTATTGTGTCTCACCCTGGGATCTTTCCATGACGGGTGGCATATAAATTCTTGAATGAATGAATGAATGAATGAATGAATGAATGAATGAATGAATGAATGAATGAATGATAATGTAGTTAGCATTAACAAACCCAGATGCCTGGGTACAGCAGCTTCTTTTCCAATGCTGAGAAAGCGGCAACCATTTTCCACAGCAGAATTACACTGACATTGACCTTTAAATTAGTTGCATCACCCAGAATGTAGATCCCTGGGGAAAGGTTTCCAACTAGCCAATTGTGCAACTCCCAGCCCAGATGTTCTGAAAGAGCCAGTTTCCAATTCAGCATTTTTATTTTTCTGGAAGAAAAGAAAAGTTGCCTAATAAGGCAGCAAAATAAAACACAGAATCAGCCACGTTCATTTGCAAGCTCCATTAGCATTAAAAACAATTACAATTAATAGTTTTTTTAAAAAAAACCACACACACACACATCCTGCCAGAATTGATACAGGAACAAAACCGTTTGCCTCACACCGTCCCAACCGTGTTACCGACACCTTCCCCAAACTTTCAGGCATTGCTGGCCAAACAGAATTGAAGGATGTTCTTTGCGTTGATAATGATGCTATTTTGTCTGATTTTAGTTTGAACCAGTTTCTTGACTGACCGATCGTGATTCGGGGCTGCAAGCCAAGTTCAGCCAGTGCCAATCCGCATTCCTCCCTGCTTCATGACAAAAAGACTGAACTCTCCCAAAGCCTCCCTTCTCTTCCCATCCCACAATGCTGTCGGCCAGAATATGATCACAAAGGCAACCTTTAATGTTAGAGGGCTGAGGTTGCTCTCGTTTGCTGACTGCAATTCAAGTTCTCACTCAGCTATTTTCTACCAGACAATATAGAATGAGGGAACCTTTGTTTCCTTCTGCTCCCTGGGATCAGCCTAAGACCGTAGGAGGCAAAGAATTTCTCCACACCCAACAGCAGTTGACATGAAATACGCACACAGACTTTCCAGACTACTTCCAAATGACCGGATGGAGCCAGATGGTATATTGGTATGTTTTAAAAAAATATCTTCTGTATTTCAAGGACTAAGAAGTACGGCATTTGGTGCAAGTGTTCGTGCTGGGTCTAGACGATCGCCTGAAAAACCATCCCAAAATATTTGTCCATTCCCTCAATTATAACCCAGCTTGCTTTGTAACTTCTGCAGTTGATCAAGAGTCCCTTCTTCAGTAATGCCAGGTTACTTTGGGTTTCACCGATGCATCAGGAGACTACAGGTGTCATATCCCAAAGCTGTTAAAAGACAACCAAGGAATGCAGTGAGAAAAAAAAAATAACAGTTTACTAATGCTTGGGGAAACAGATCTGCTGTGCCTTAAAATTTGGAGGGGAGGCCCTCCTGATTGTACCATCACCCTCAGCAGTAAGAGGGGTCGGCACCACAGACAGGGCCTTTTCAGTGATGGCTCCCAGACTGTGGAATAGTCTCCCTCCTGAGGTGCATGAGGCACATTCACTCTATGTGTTTAGATGAGCTGTGAAGATGCACCTCTTTACCCTAGTCTTTGGCTAAGTAAAGGAACAGCCTTTTTCTCCCCACATTCTGGCACTGCCATGGTTTTAATATGCTTAATATGGTTTAAATATGTTCATTTTATATGTTGTAACCCACCCTGAAACCCTTGAGTATAGGGAAGGATAAAATGTAAATAAATGTGCCCATGGCTAGAGCTGTTGTAGGGCCTGCTGACCCCACAAACCTTTTCAGACGTATTAAGATGTATGGTAACTTCACACTGGTCCTGATAGAAGTGTCACCTTCACCTTCTACTCAAGCCTCTTCCAACCAGTAGAGCTACATTAGCGCTGCAGACCAAGACACAAGTCTGGTCCACAGCCCTAATGTAGGCCCAATAGTAACAGCCACACTGTACTCTTACCTTAATAATTTTGTCTGTCCCAGATGTCAACATCCAACCCCGAGTTGCATCAAAATGTACATGTACGATATTGTGTTTGCTGTCATGGAAGGTAGCTGTAGGAGCACGCCTGGAACCAGAACAAAAGGTTAGGCAAGTGGAAGCCTTACAACAGTTCTCATATCTATGTCGGTTTGATGGAACAATTTCAGTTACAACTTAAGACGAGATTTTATTTATTTATTCAGAAAGACTTGGGGAGGTTAACTAGAGTTGATGAGAACATTAAAAGAAGAAAAAACCCACAGATATAAATGGAAAACAACAATAATAGATAAAAGTAGGCCAGATGGAGGAGATGGGTCTAGGATGGACTTTCTTCATTATAAGAACTTCTAAAACTTAGGGGTCAGAAACACCTGAGGTTTAATCTACCTTTGATTGTCTCCGAGTGAAAGGACACATCACCAAAGTGACAGTCAGTTTTCCTTTCACATTATCTAATTCAGAAAAGCCACTTTGGGTTAAATAATGTGGAAGGAAAAAGGCCAGTCACTTTGCTGTTATATGTTCTCCAACACTCAAGGTGAACCAAAGATGGAATAAAGGGAGGCAGAAGAAGTAAGATAACAAAGGATAAGGGAAAGCTGTGAATATGGCTTGAGGCAGCTACTTACTCTTCATCCGTTATTGACTCATAACAACTGTCACAGACTCTTACTTCAAATTCAAATCCCATCAATGGTATGGAAGAACGCTTTGAACTACATTTGCCACACACTGCTTTCCCACACTTTCGGCAATGATGCTGAAATTCAAAATATAGGTGAGATGGAAGAGTTGAACATGCTCATCTGTTTCACTAGAGCATTCAGTTGTATCCCTCCCCATACCCCATGCCTGAAGGGAAAGGAACTTGCATCATATGATCTATGTTTATTAGGGAACTCACTCTAGGACCTCAGAACACAAAGCTGCATATCAATGTAAATAATTACATAAATAATGGTGAAAATATTACTGCCTATCTACATCAGTCCCTTTAACCTAGTCATGCTGATTAATTTCCATACATTCAACATAAAATTACGTATTAGAAATAATAACACGCAACAGTTAAAAATAAATGTTAAGGTATGTTGAAACTAAAAGTGAGTATTCTAGTCAGCACTCTAGCAGCTGCATTTTGCACTAGCTGCAACTTCCGAACCGCCTTCAAGGGCAGCCCCATGCAGAGTGCATTACAGTAGTCCAGTCTAGAAGTTACAGTAGTCCAGTCTAGAAGCATGGATAACTGTGGCCAAGTCGTCTCGGTATGAACCCTTAGGTTGGGGAGTAGACCAGAAATGGTGGCTGGGGATCATACGAGAGGGCAAACCTTACGCTGCATTCAGACACAGCAGAAAAAGTGGTTTAAAAGTGTTTTAGGCTGTGATCACATACAAAAAAGTGGTTTAGAGAAGGCTTTGAGGTGGGATTGTTCACATACCAGTCTGCCCCTCTCCCTCTCCTGAACATTCCATTCTAGAAAAATTGGATCAGAGAAAGCCTGGGGCCACACTCAGTTTCTCAGAGGGACCCCTTCTATTATACTGGAATACAGTCTTAGAGATGGCAGAGCTTTTGGAAGGACATTTTCTGGTCTTCAGTATGCATTAAAGGTGGAGTGGATACACTGACATGTGGCAGGTACCATCTCTGAGTCACCTTATCCCCCCCCCCCACTTCTAAATAGGTTTTGTAAACCTTTGAATTTCCCCACAATCCCATTAACCCTTGCTTTCGCTGTGACTGGTACCACTTTGGCTACATTCAGGCTGTATATACTGGATATATCAAAAGCCACAGCAGGCCTCACATACCTGTCTAAGGCCTATTTTCTTGCTATCCCACATTTGTTTGAAGTTCCAGAAGAATGGCTGGTCACACTTTTGACAAGAATCACTATCCAACCATTCGGGTGTCTAAATTTGAGAATAGGGAAAAAAAGTAAGCTGCTGGAAAGCTCCCTATATAAGGTACAACTTACAGGTGCCTAACGAAGACCTAACCTTTTACGAAGGCGTTCCCTGTGTGAAAGTTCTGTTTCCCCTTGGGCCCACTCAGTTTTTACCCTTGTTGTTAATATTTTGAGAGATTTTTTTCTTCTACAATGGAAAGCGGCATAAAAAGGTTTTAAATAAAAAAGAAACTGAATATGCTACTTAGAAGATGCAGTACTATGGATCTGCTAATGCTTCATTTAATCCTGGAACTGTTTGTGCTGTACGGGGAAATAAATTCAAATGTCTAACTAAAGTAAGTGCAGTAGTAATTTACACTTCAGTATGTACATGCCTGTTTTGCAAGCTTTATGCACAAAGCAGTACAGTCAGTTTACTCGTGAAAAGGGAACAATTGTAGTTAGTATTTTTAAAAATGTATTTATTTATTTTGAGAGGGTGCCTACTGCTTCAGATTGTATACTGCTGTTGTTGTTTTTACCTGTTGAAGTGTTCTCAGTAGACCCTGGTCCTCTTAGGAGGAAAACATGGTTTTTTTGAAAGTGCATATTAGCTGCAATAAGCTATGATCTCATTGTTGAAACTGAATAATGCAACTGAAGACTTCAGAGCTTGCAACTATCACACTTGGACCCTTCCTGCACTGGGTCTTATTCTAGATTATATCCTGGAATAGGGGCACACTGCCCACATGCTATTGCAGATTATGGCAGGCCCCAGGCAGGGCCTACCAGAGTTTGTATCAGCATGTGGACAAAAGTCTCCTATTGTGGGCTATAAGCTGGAATAAACCTCAGTGCAGAAAGGGCTTTACCTTGATCTTAAAAGTTTATGGAACACTTTGATCCATTTCTACACGATCAAGTCTTGATCACGTTTTCAGATACTGTTTTACTATCAGCATTTGTTATATTGCAGCAGTCTATCTTTCCAGATAAAGAGCAAATGCAAAAATTTGAAAATGTATATAAAGGACATTTTCTAAGGTAGTTGCCCTAGGTCACTGGTTATATAGTCTTCATTCAGTGGAAATTTAACCCTGGTGAGTAAATACTAACTAGAAACATTCTCTCTCTTATTTCAGATCACAGTAGCATGGAAAATAACTGAGCCAAATGCGTGCTGCACAATAGCATGGAGATCACTGAAGAAAAGGGCTTGCCAATTATAATCCTTTATGATAGACTGTTAATAGGCACAGGGTTTTACTTGTATCAATTCAGGCTTTCCTTAGACTTTTCTGTCATAGTACCCCCTGCCAGGCTAGAACCTAAAAATATTGCCATTGAACATTTTGGTTTATAAACACACTCTCATTCAAAAGAATGGATTTTTGAATTAAAAATGCTCATTTTCAAGAAAAATTCTACCTGCAGTAGCTTCTAGAGTACTTAGTAGTACTGTATGTGTACAGCCTCTGCATTTTAGGATTGTTGCTCGCAGTGACTGTGAATTCAGGCCTCTGCAAAGTGTAAAGTCATAAGAGAAACATTCCTCTCTTCTTCTAGAGGTCTCAGGCTCACCAGTGAAACTAAAGGTTCCTTCAGACAAGAGAGAAGTTGCAGCGGGACACTGCAGCTTCTGATTGCCTGAGGTATCCAATTAGCAGCTTTTTATTTTGGATTTTCCAAAGATATTCCTCGGATACTGGGGGCAATCACAGCTTTCTGTCTGTCCAACAGGAAGTGGCTGTAAATTCCCTTTGCAGCTTCCCATTGTTCCATCTGTCTCATAGGCTGTAGTTGCAGAGGGAATTCACAGATTTTTTTCATGTCTGGAGGCACTCTGACTGGCGGGAGATACTACTACTTCACTTATTTGAGCCAGTTTGGTCTAGTGGTTAGGGAGCCAAACTCTTATCTGGGAATGCCGGGTTTGATCCCACACTCCCCCACGAAACCAGCTGGGTGACATTGGGCTAGTCAGAGCTTTCTTCTGAGCTCTCACAGCCCCACCCACCCACCATCTGTTCTGTTGTGGAGGGGGGGGAGAATAGAAAGCTTTGAGTCCCCTTAAATGGGTGAGAAAAGTGGGGTAGAAAAGCCAACTTATTATTAATGTGTCAAATCCACTGTCATAGAAGGTGGCATGGCCACTTGCTTTGATTTCCTGAGTTGATGAATGCTGCTGTTGAAAACCTGTTGGGTATACCAAATTGGTGAAGGGTGAATGAGAAAAAATATTGAACTTCCATGTCCAAAAGGCACATGTCAGGGGTGGACAGTTGGACAAGATCATGGTGTTTTATGATGATGATGATGATGAATGCCCTCCTTGCTCATAGACTTCTTTTGAGCAATGAAACAATCCATGCTTTTAAGAGGGAATGCACAGCTAAATACCTACAGCAAATGAAATACAGATTGGGCATTTGGTTTTTTTTTTTAACTTTTATTTTTTGCAAAGCAAAAGCTAACTTTGATTACCACGGCCATCAGTTGCACAAGAATCATTGGTGGAAACGGATTAACCTAACTGAGAAATGCTGTACAAATCCAGTGCGTACTCAAATTATAAGAAAAAGATTTTGGAAGAAAAAAGAGTTTGTAAATATTTAATCTTAGAGAGTCAAAATGAAAGAAATTGCTATTTCCCTGACCAGATAAAGAAGAAGAACTGAGTATGCACCTCCTGCCTTTCCACGTCCATATTCCAGACCACAATCCCTCCGTCCGCTCCACAAGAGATGAGTTGCTGAGTGGGGTGAGAATAGGAAAGCGACTGAACTTTATCACTGCAGAATATGCACAAAAACATGTTAATTAATGGACTGCAATTTAAACATGCAACTTTTTCTCGTTTCTTCTCTACCCTAGAAGCAAACTCAGACGCAATCACATAAAGGAACAATGAGTTCAGCTGCACAGCTGTTATACACAGAGGTGTGCAGAAGGGCTATTCTCAGGTTCTGGAAAACGTTCCACAGGCTCTACTGGGGTTTACCCTACCCTGTATGGTTGGGCAAAGAGACCTTCCTGTGAGCTGACTGGATTTCAGATATCTAATATTCTGCAGTAAAGGATTGGGGTATTTGCTGCAAAGCACCCATTAAAAGCCCTAAACCGGAAGTTCTCAACCTTCCTAATGCCGCAGTCCCTTATTGCAGGTCCTCATGTGGTGGAGACTCCTAACCACGGGGGCAGGGCATCTGGGAGGGGGGAGGGAGGGGCAGTGGGAGACTCGTCGCGACCCTTCTGAAAGGGTAGTTCAACCCCCAAAGGGGTTGCGACCCACAGGCTGAGAAACGCTGCCCTAAACTCTAGTGCAGTGGTTCTCAACCTGGGGGTCGGGACCCCTTTGGGGGTCAGACTACCCTTTCAGAAGGGTCGCGACGAGTCTCCCACTGCCCTTCCCTCCTACCTCCCAGCTGCTCCACCCCGTGGTTGGGGGGTCTCCATAACATGAGGAACTCCATTAAGGGGTCTTGGCATTAGAAAGGTTGATAACCGCTGCTCTAGTGCACAAATATTCAAAATATTCATTATTTGTACAAATTCAGATGAATTTGGACATTTGTATACAAATCAAATGTCCATTCGTCCTTTAGTATTAATACAAATACAAATATTTTGAGTTATTCATACGAATAATTCGGACATTCATATGTGTATGGATATGTACACATCGAGTACCTATCCATAAGCATCTTGTGCATATCTGCGTGCATCCGTACAGATAAGTACGGAGTGAAAACAAGATGCATACAGGAAGCATACGGGACAAGTATGGGATGCATAGAGATTCGTATCATTGGATACATATCAAATATTCAGATGAACAGATACGAATGTATTCATATCGGTTTGAATATCCAGACATTCATATTTCCTTTTTCGTATGAGTTTGGATTTTTGAACATTCAATTTGTTACACAATGAATGTCAAAAATTGCATTTGTGCACACCCCTAGTGTCGTTACATTCTTGACTGTAAAAACCAATAACCATAGAGACCTGCATGTAATTATTTCTCTAGGACATTAGTTCCTCTCGTCAGGAAAGATATTCTGTGTTTGCATCTCATTGTTTGCACTTGCAACAGCAAGTATTGAAGTCCCACCTCTTCATCTAAGTTCTAGACCAGTATATGTTTCCTTACTGCATTTGTTACAGACTCCTGGGAAGACAGACGGCTGGGCTGACAGATGCCAACTGAGGTCATCCAATGAATGACTTGGCTGAACAGAACACAGATCTGATCAAGCCAATTTCTTACATTTACCCTCCTGTGAGCAACTCATTAACTAGAGATCATGCCGACCTAAGGGCTGGTTTCCAATTATTATTTTCTTTTCCTGCCAAGAACTGTTGTTAAATCAAAACAGAATAATACCTCTACTGAAATGAAACCAAGCATGGGCTGTGGGTGGGATATATCTGGAGGGAGCTAAAAAAGGAAGTGTTTGACTAGATATTGTACTTGTGTCCTTGCAGTTCAATGGCTGTTCCTTTTCTTCCTCCAATGTCCCACATAATAATTGAATGATCAGAACTGCCTGAAAACAAAACACGCTGCACAGGGTCCCAACAGAGAGCGGTGATTCCACCTGAAATATATGGGGCAGGGAAAAGAGAGGGGAAACAAAGAAATAGAGATGTAATTTTTCAAGCTATTGGCAGGAGAATTGGAATATGATGAAAACTAATCACTGAGGACTTCTGCCTGCTTTCTACTTAAACCTCTTTAAAAGGGTAGGAGTTGGCAAACAATAGAATCCTATATATATATTTCACTTAGCCCATGGAACCCACAGGGAATCCTTATATTTACCGGTTCAAGTCCTCTAGCAGAAAAGAGGCATGGCATGGCAGAACCCTTTAACAATCCTTTAAATACAATCCCAAAATACACAAATAAAAAACTTGTTGCATTCTTTCCTCCTCCTGCAGTGCTCTTCATATGGAGAACAATCTGCCACGGATTCTGGCCATAGAGAAGAATCTTAGAAAGTCAGATTTCACCAAGACATACCTGTGTGCCCCCTAAAAGTCGTGATCAGGCTGCTGTTTTCTTGCTCCAGTTTCAGAATTGTCACCTGACCAGAATGATCACCAATAAAAACATGCCTGGTCTCCATATCAAATCTGAACAGGAAAAGCTCAGGAATACTCTAACATTCCAGAATAGGTCCTCAGTTCTAGCATTTTTTCCAATTACTTTATTTGGAAATGAACAACTATTGTTATTCACAACTACTGGTAACAAGTGATGACAACTCAGGCTACAGGTACTAAGTACAGCACGGGGGGCGGGGGGGGGGGCTGCCATGGTCACAGGTCTCCCTGTTTGCACTATAACACACCTATGACATGTCAAAATGTCCCTACGCATGAGAATACTCTGAGCTGTTCACTTTTTTATATGGATGTGTATTCACTTTTATTTAGTTAGTTTGCTTGTACTCCAGTGATTTCATTAGAGCTCAAGGCAGCTAACAAGAACGCACATACACAAACAGATTAGCAAACCCAAAATGGCAGGTGGCAACACTAGAGTTAGGGTTAGGTCATGTGAAAGAATCTTGTTTTTCAAACAGTGACAATGACTTTATTACCTGTAATACAAGTCCCATTCTGAATTTCATTCTACCTTTCACTAGATTAGGGCCAGAATTGCGGCTGTGCCATGAACTTCTCATGGGGTGGGGAGGTGATCCTGCAGGTAGATGGGTGCTAGCTTTTGAAGGCTTTGAAGGTCATAACCAACATCTTGAACTGGATCCAGAAACAAACTAGAAGCTAGTGCAGCAATTTTAATCAAGACCCTACATGGTCATATTTATGACCATTACAAGAACAAGTACTACATTCTGGACCAGTTGTTGTTTCCAAATCATCTTCAAGGATAGCCCCATGTACAGTGCATTGCAATAATCCAGTCTAAAGATGATGAAAGCATGAGCTAATGTAATTAAGGACTGCTGGGCAAGAAGAGTTGCAACTGGCCCATGAACCAAAGCTGAGCCAAGGCTCCTCTAGCTGCAGCTTCCATCTACAATTTCAGCAAGAGCTGTGAGTCCAGCAGAATCCCTAGAGGCATACAATTAGACCAGGGTTTCCCAAACTGTGGGTCGGGACCCACCTCTAGGAAATTTAACCGTATTTGAAATAACTTTTTTGATGTAATTATTTAATTAAGTAATAAAAAAATTGTATTAAAACTTTGTTATTTTAAAAGTCCTTTATTCATATTGGTAACGGTTAAATTTCCTAGAGGTGGGTCCCGAGTTGGTAAACTTATATTAGATGGGTCATAGCCCAGACAACTTTGGGAACCACTGAATTAGACATTATCAGCATACCAGCGGTATCGTACCCCAAAGTTAGGGATGATGTCAATATCTCTAGAAAGCCCTACACAAAAAAAGTATTTCCCAAAAGGCATGAGGACATCTGAAACATGGCTGCTGAACATGAGTTCAGCAGATGCAATAGGAAAAGGGAAGCAAGCTTGCTTTGCTGCCCCAATGACCATGGAGTACTCCAAAACTTGGGTTAATATCCTTGCTCAGTTACCCTCAGTTCTAGTTTTTCCAGCCGAAATCTAGGTATTACTTGGTCCACTCCATCTCCTAGTCAGGCTTCCTGTTGGGATCCAGAAACCCTGAGTGGCCGCTTAGGGGTAAGTGTCCAAAGCCCCCCCCCCCCCATTACTCCACATGGTGAAGACTTCTGCCCTCACATTCAGTCCTTTATTTGATTTATTGTTTGCGTTTCATGAGAATTTAACTGCTTAACTTAAAAAAGAAAAGTTTGGAGGCCCCAACTAGAACTATACCTCTCACGCTCCATTTGCTGATGCAGAGGCACACCACTCTGTCCCCAAAGGGAACTTTCTTGGAAGATGCGTGGGTAGGATGTGGTGGCCATGAGAAGGCAACTATTAGACTAAGCAATTCACTTACTAGCAGCTCTTATCTTGTTACATCAGAGGCTCTTTAACAGGCAAGGAAGATTATCACTCAGACATGGAAATCTGCCATACAGACAGCCATGTAAGGTGAGCCAGAACTCTTCCTCAGCAAGAGCTTTTAAGCAGGGAAGTAGTGATGTTAGCCAGAGATCAAGAAAGTATTGGCAGATGGGAAGCATCAACTGTAGATATATAACTTCATCTCCCTTTATACTTGACTGCTCTGAGTTTTAGCATAAAAAATAAGAGTGTGTCCAGAAAATTAAAATTACAATAAGCAAATATAAACTCCATTTACTTTCTCTATCCCACAAATAAATGGAAAAAAAATTAAAGTACAGAAAAGCTGGTATCAGTTCTTTCAAATGCTTCTTTTTACAGGATATGTTCTCTACCTAGAAACCTAATTAACAAAAATTAATTGCCTGTACAGTTGACCCTTGAATTTATATATTAATTTAATACATTTCTACACCACTCCCTCATCTAAAAAACCCATTGAAATTTTTAAAATATAACATAAAAACAATTTTGGAATATAAGAGGAGTCCATCTAGTCCAGCATCCTGTCTCACACAGAGGCCCACCAATTCCTTCTGGGCACCTCAAGCAGAAGATGAAGTCAAAACCTTTCCCTGCTCTCCATGATACTGAGAATGGCCATTCTCCCCAACAAAGGCCTTGAAGGGCATCCTGTCTGTTTCTCCAACATGGAGGCAGTACCTAGGCATCCATTTTAGTAACCATTGATACTGCTGTCCTCCAAGAATTTACCTAGTTAGGACTGACTTTAAAAAGAATATTAAACAGTAAAAAAAGGAAATGCCATTTTTAACAGCATGTTTTTGCTTTTATGTGGCCAACCGAATCTGACTTTCCTTAGTTAATCCAATCCTAGAAGTATCACTGACATATATGTTGGTAAACTGGGCTTCCCCTCACCAATCTCACTGACTTACCAATAATCTGGTCGCCATTTTGAAGTTCACCAGCTCTATAGTGTCACTAGTGTCACTGATCTATACAGGGAGACTGGCCCACTTATGTTTCTCCCTACATGGCAATTACATAAGACACAGTTTGTGGGAACCAAACCACAGCATTATGCAAGGGATGATTGTATCTAAGCTTTTCCTCAGCAAATCTTGAATATTTTAAATTCCAGTGCATTAGGAGAGATGGTACTATAATATTTAACAGCCATTAATTCTTCTTCCGAGATCACCAAATGTTATTCATTAAGTGCTCATCTGAGTTTTGAAGTGTCAACTGTTAGAATGCGAAGGATTTTTGCCAATAGAAGGAAGGACGTAGCACCATTACTGGAAAGGATACTGGAGCCCACAGGCACCTGCAGTGATCCGGTAGCTTCCAAGCCGCTGCCCACTTTCTGAGCAATGCCACGTGAAGTACTTATCTTGACCTATACTCAAGATCCATTCCATCTCCAGCACAAACAGAACCATCATCACCCTGCTTTGGTGAGCTGGAAAAGATAAAACAAATTAATATCTTACGAACAAAATCCTTGTCTATCACTTCCCTCTCTCCCACACTATTTTTTAAGCCTTCTCAAGGAAATGTCTTATTATTCCTAAACTATTCTGTGCTATTTTCATGTATCCTTTATGAATCTTCATCCAGACAGTATTTACTTAATCCACATTATGTGGACATTCTGGAATAAAGCATGGATAAGCAGGAATAAAATGTATCCAGATTATCCAAATAATGCAGATTAAGTAAGTACTGTCTGGATGAAGCTTTAGTTATTTAAAAGGAGAAAAAATTCACAAGATCTTCTCTGCAAAACCGGCAAGAAGCAAAAGTTGACTAGATCAATGGACCCAGCCGGGGGCGGGGGGGGGGGGGGGAGAATCATCTGACCAGGATGTGTTGCAGCTCTAAAGACATTTGGGAAAGTACAACTCAAAATGAAACCAAAAATGCAACAAGGGGTGGGTGGGGTGGAGGGCACCTGACTTGTTTGCTCTTGGGCTCAGCAGCTTTAACTCAGCACCAAGCTGAAGAACCTGTAGGCCTCCAGATGATATCAGACTACCTCTGACCCCAGGAACAACAGCCCACCCCCATCAGTAATAGCAGGAGCTTCACTGATGTCGGTGTTTGACAGAGTGTTGCTCTGTCTTGAAGCATCATGCTCTTCAATGTCAAAGGTCTATCATCTTACCTAGTTTGGAGGTGCATATGCCACAAAGGACAGCAAACTGGAGGATGCCAGTAAGAATAACAGCAGCATGCACAAACCAGAGACCAGCTTAAGAATTCAGTTATGACAAAAACAAAAACACCCTAGAGACATCTCTGATTTCAGGGGGGGAAACTAGGGCAAAGGAAAGCTGCAAAAAAGCCACTTTTTAGTGTCACAATTGGGCTTGTTTCTCCCCATGGCTGCAATGGCAGCACTAACAAACAGAGGCACACATGAATGGAAAAGTCGTGTTTTTATTCCACCCTTCAAATATTCTTCAGCCGGTGCTTGTGAAAGTGTCGTCTGATTACCCCAGAGGTGCCTGGTGGAACTGTTTCCATTTGTGAGCCGCAAGCTTCCTCATTTGGCCTCAGAATCTCAAGTTCTGCGATCAATACGTCGTTTCATTTCATCGAAACCAAGGCTGTGATCAGACACAGCAAAAAAGGCGCCTCTGAGACATCTTTGCGGTGGGACGGTGGGACTCACCACCAGTCTTCCCCTCCCCACTTAACTTCCATGCACAGTGTCAGTTGGCTTTTGTACTGTGAATTCTTGACCTGTCCCAAACTCACCTGGCACTTATCCTGCAGCAGGGTAATGTGAACACTGCCGCTGGGCAGAGTCCTCGCCATAGCCACAGGCATGTGCCCCACCCCTCCCCACCCCCAAGCAGCCGTTGTACAGAAGGAGGTCCAAAGACTGAATCTGGGGCTGTATTAGGAGCACTGTAATAACTGCCCCACAACTACTGAACACTGGGTCAGCCACACACGCTGGGAGCTGCTTGGAGATAGAGGTGGCTCCATTGTGTGCTAATGGTCCATGCTAGAGCGTCTCCAGCCATTCCTGAGGGCCAAGTGGAAAAAGGCCCACTGTCTCCCAAGGTGCCTCTGGGATGCCCCTTTTTGTTATGTCTGAATACAGCCCGAGATCTAGACAAGAGCAAGCATACTGATAATTTTATGATTTGGTTAATACTCACTTATATCCTCAAAGTTCAAGCTTAGAAGACAATTGGGTTCCTTTTTCAAAAAGTGGGCCTTTTTCAACATATCTGAGCAGCCATACCATGCTCAGCATCTATGTTAATGCTTCCAATTTCCTTTCCTTCCTTCCTTTCTTTCTTTTTTTTTTTTGCAAAATATAGGTATCATACCAGAAAGTAGTCAGAGATCCAAGCAGACTTAAGAGCAGCTTTAAAATGGCTTCTAGATTTTAAGTCTCATGAGATTTTAAAAAAAAATCAGATCCAAACCAAAGGTTTTTTAGTTTTTGTTTTCAAAACTACAAATATCGATTGTATCTCTTACCCTGGTAAGTTTTAATTGGTGTCATCTTGTTGTAATCTTCTGACAAAATAAATTCCTGGAAAATAACAAAGTAGCCACTTTAGAATGTAATTATATATACACTATTTCTAAATATTAGGTTGCAAAAGGAATGTTTCTTGTTAAAATCCAAGAATTTATCACTTTACTGACTGCTCTTCTCTCATGCTTATAGCAGTACAAAAAGGAACTTTTGCTCATGAGGCCTAAGCAATATTAAGAGTTGAGAGTATCAAAGTGATATCTATTTCTAAGGAGTGTTCTACTCCAACTCTTTGAGATATATATGGAAAGGCTAGTGCGGCTTGGATATTTCTACTTTCCTCAACAATTTCCGGGGAGGGGGGGGGATGGCTGTCAAAGCTGGGAACCAAACTTCAAGTTTTCCCACTATTTCTGCCCATCATCCATATTTAAACATTTTCCCCCTCAGATGTCCATGTGGAAAATTCCTTATATCTAGTAATCAAATGCAACAGCTTACATGCTGATAAAGTCCAAGGTATTTGGTTCCAAAGGCACAATAAAAATAGCTGTGAAGATATGAATTCAGTGGATTGGTGAAAGATCCGTAATTGCAATGTTGGCTATTGAAGAGTCATTCTCATTCAAAATAAGCTAATGCAGGGATCCGAAAGTCTTTGGAGGGGAAAGGTAACCGAAGCCAGGGAAAAGTCCTTTGCACCATACAGCCAACACCACTTCCATCTACAACATCTCTGCGCATGTTATTTACAGTATATTAGGAAGCAAAGGGGGAATGTTGTAAAAATGTCCCTGGAGAGAACAGGAAGAAGAGATCATGCAAGAGTAGTGTAAGGAGACAGGAAGAGAAGTCGAGGTAAGATGGCAAGCAATGATAAATCAAGAGCCAAAACCTGGCTTTAGTGAGAGCTAATTTTACACTGCATGATAAAAAGGGCACAAACTATACATGAAGGTAGCACAGATTATCTAAGAAGCTGTTGATCAAAAGGAGCCAAAAATTGAGACTTTGACCCTATAAAGAGTTATTTTCCAAAATGCAAGGCAATACACTTTTATCCCTGTTGTAAACAAGCAAAGGTAAACAGTAGAGTCCAGGAATTGTTGCCAGAATCGAATAACATTCTGAAAAACCACACAATCTGACAACCAGACTGAACTCCAGGAATGTATAAAACAGCTCAACGCCCACTTTTGGATTCTGACAACTTAAAAACAACTTAAGAACCAACCAACCAACCAACCAACCAACCAGCCAGCCAGCCAGCCAGCCAGCCAGCCAGCCAGCCAGCCAGCCAGCCAGCCAGCCAGCCAGCCAGCCAGCCAGCCAACCAACCAACCAACCAACCAACCCCAATTCTAAATTAAAGCAACATGTATTGACATACTATGTCATTACTTAACAATAAGCTTTTAAAAAGGTTACATGTAGCAACTACTGGAACATTATCAGCAAACAAAACACAGATGTAACCCCTTTATTACATAACTATATTACTTCAACAGATCAATATTTAATTGACTTTCAATTAAATCTGTTTACTAATCTTTCTTTGCACAAAGCCACTTCCCTGCGCAGGCTGGGAAAAGGAAATGCTTTCTTACTTCTATTTCAGATCCCTTCACTACAATCCTAAGAGCCATATGTGGGTTTTTTAAAAAAATCTTACATGCTAACGTGACTGCCCTACAAAATGTCAATAGACATTAAAAACACAAGCCCAAAAAACACTGATTTTCTGATTCTGAGATGTTTTAGGATTAGAAAATGATAAAAGGTTTTATCCAGAAGTGGACTATTAAACAGATATGAGACAGTCTGCCCCAGATTAAAGTGAGGCTGTTAATTTGCTTGTTTTGGAGAAATCAGTACAAGCACCTTTTAAGCCTCAGTTAACAAAGATAGTAAAATCCATCCATCACAGATGTATGATAGATTTTTTTAAAATGAGGAAACAGAAGAGGACAGACAAGTTTTAGGCACAATCATTTCTTTTTGGATAAAAATAGGTTATTTGTTGGTACAGTTTCTAAACAATTTAAGTGAAAGTCACCACATGCTGAATTGCCTTTGAGAGTTAAAAAAAGGAGTCTAAGAGCACACATTTCCAAGTGGCTAGAATATAACATCATGAAATGAAAGAGCCTAATGGACATAAAGATCAGACTTAAGCAGAAATGCCAAAATAATTCATAAACTAAATTTAGCTTCTGTCTGCAATCAGTAAAGTGAATCAAATACTCAGACAGCGTTGTTTCTGGGAAGCAGCCCTGAACAGGACATTACTTCATGATGAGACTGCTCTTCTGAGTGAACTTTTCTTTCATTAATACTGCATTTAACCTAAATCTATGTCCTTTTCAGTTTACACTAATGACTCTGTGTGTGGCCTGCAGGGAGAAAACTCTTAACAGCTCCCCTTGTGTCACCAAGAGATGTACATAACTGCCAATTTCTCCTCCAACTAATCTTCTTTTTGAATACAGAATCTACTCTTTTAGAGACTGTATGCTAAAGAAAGAACGGAGAGCCTTTGTTGAATTCAGATGGACCTAGCTTTTCAACCTTGGCAGCTATGTTCTGGCTCCTATCATGGTAACCTGGATAATTGTGAGCAGGCCTTCTAGTTCTAGGGTCCTGCAACCCCAGAACTAGTAGTGCTTTTCCCACCCACCGTCCACACACACCCTTACATTTTGGGACAGGCTCTGGTCCATTCCTATTCCATTCAGTGCTATAAAAGGTGGATTACTGAAGTCTTGGGTTCACCAGGGCCACACACTCGCTTTCTGAGACGCCCCTTTCTTCTGTCTGAACATAGCCTTCGTTAATGGATCTCTCAGTCACAATTCTTCCCACCCCCTAGTTTTACACTGAAGTCAGTGGCTTGATATATGAAGATTCAACCTCCATGGTGTTTTTTTCTGGAACATAACTCCTGTGTAGAGCAAGGGACTACTGTAGCTGTCATTTGATTGTTTACGTTTGCTGTACTATTTTATTACTACATTACACTTTAACATTTCTTCTTCTTCTGCACATGTTTTCAAGGTAGTATTTAATCTTGTAGCGATATCAGAAAGCTTTTCCGAAAACCACTTATGTTGACTGTTTACCATGCCAACTACTATATCCATTAATTTTTTTTTTATCTGTTGAGGTTTACGTTTAATAAAGTCATGTTGACTGCTAACAATTCACTTCTTCTGAGTGCTTACAAAACAGCTCAAACAGAAGTCAAACTCTTGGAACCCTTTCTGCCTCTTTAATCCACCTTTCCAGCACAGAATGTTCAGGGTGTCTGATCACAGCCTTAGCTTGCATCCTTCTGAACTCTTATCAAAACCAATCAGTTTTGGTGTCTTTTTCTTCTTCCTTTTTTGTCACATCATTTAGACTATAAGGGTGCGTTCCCATGGTACTAATTTGTATCTCTATTGCCCCTCCACTGTAGTGGATTAAAGAAAAGCGGGTTCAATCCAGATTTAAGCGTTCCCAAGGGGGTAAGCAAAACACGCATTTAAAATGAACCGACTGTCCCCAAGGACGCATGTTTTGTTTACCCGCATCTTTTTCTCCCCGCCCCTCGCTGTTTCATTGGGTGATCGGGCGGAAGGAATTTCCAGCTGCCGAAACACCTCCCCACCAGCCAGAGATCCTGCAATCCTTTCCTTCAAAAAGACCAAAAGAAAAATTTAAAACTTCTTGCGAAGACTGCAGCCGGCACTCTTTACAAGATCTCCACCCAGCCAGCTCTTTTACACTTTCACTTTCGCGGAAGCAATTCATCACAATGTATCTGCTGTTTCTCTTTGGGATTGGAAAGAGAAACAGCAAAGAGAAAATGTCTGCCTAGATCGCTGTTTGCATAGATCGCTGGCTGGATGACAGGCAAAAGAGAGAGAGAGAGAGATGATCTCTCCGGCCGGCAATTCCCACCTGGGAGAGAATCCCCGCCCCTTTTGCCACAGAGCGATCCCATGGAAAATGTTGCGCTGAAAACCCACGTCTTCCAGAAAGTACTGCTTTAAACAGGTATTTTTTTAAAGCGGGTTTTCCCCATTAGCGGCGCTGGAAATCCGGATTTAAGCCGTGCATGGGACTGCTCCATGGCAAAAGAAGATTTTCAGCAGACTTATTATTGCATGGGAACGCAGCCTAAGTCTGAGTGTCTTGCTTTCAACTCTATGTAAAGCTTAGCAACTTAGCATTTTACTAATACTAAAACCTCACCCTTACCTTGAAAACAAAACATGGCAGTTTTAGTTAAATGTAAGGCCAGCAGCTAAGCTAAAAATCTATTTTCCTGTGCATCTCATTTGGTGTTATATTAGGTACCTTACAATGTTGGGCCTGTTTGGAATATTAGTTTTGTTATTTCCTCTCATCTTATGTATCTATAGAGTAGCAACAGGATTACGTATAGTTCAATTTGTTCTCCTGAATGGAAAATGCAAGGTATATGAGACATATAACCAATTTCCATGTATATAAGTGTTTAGAAGTACCCAAGTCAACAATCTTTTCTGTACTTACCTCTCTAAACCGGATCAGTGGATCCAGAATAACCAGACCCACTGATCCATACTGTGTGGAGGCTGGGCCAGATCAACATCGTCTGCACTGACAACACTGATCTGGCCTACACCTCCCTGTGGCTGTGAAGCTCATGAGAGCTTTTTGCAGCCACCACCCTGACCTAGCCTTGGGGCTTACGGGGATATTTTTCAGCAACGTGCTATCATGTGCCGCTTCTAAAGTTCCAGATTGTGGAGGTGTGTCATCCGCATGTCTTCCATGATCTGTAACAAGTCCCTTTGTCCTCTTGTGAACCCAATTAAATGGGTCTACAATAGATCTGGATTAGGGGCCTCCTAATCTGGATGTAGCTCCTTCTTGTGTAGACAGAGCAGCACTAATGGCTCCTTGATCCAAGTCATCAGATGGGAGGCCTATGATCTGGATTAAGAGGCTCCTTAATTTGGATCTAAATGAGCGCAGAAAGGGCCTGACTTTGTTTTACTAAGTACCTGGATGACAGTTTTAATCTGGCACGTTCCCTCATAATCCAGCTACAGAGGCCAGTATATTAAATCAAAATGGGGACCTTCCTTTAGTCATCATTAATGATTTCCCTAAGACCTCACTGATACAGCTTTAAACTGCACAAGCATTTCATGGTGTTTTGGCCTGTAAAGCTGATGAGCAAGTGATACTGAAATTAGCAGAACCTGCACCTCAGTAACGTCAGGGCAGGCATTATTCCTACTGCCTGGAATCTCAGAATTATTATGCTAAAACCCCACTGGCTGCTGCCACCAAATTTGCTGTGGTCTACAAGAATTAGTAAAACAAAGTACAATACTGTAGCTGAAACAAGGCCAATAGGTTTAGGTTTGCAGGCATGATTCTAACAAAAAACTGCAAGGGTACCTGGCATGCTAGCTTCCATCCTTTGCAATTCCCCTACAGGCTTTACCAGCTATCTTTAAGAGGTTTCTGAGCTGAACATGCGTATTATGTAAGCATTTGAATTCCCAGGAACATCATTAATCCCTGATCACATTGCCTTCGTTACATAAATTAATGAATCAGAAGTAACACTTGTTTCTGACCTGCCATGCTCTACAAGGCGGCTTTCAGTCCCAGTCACTGGTCATTCAACCTATTCCCAATTTTTTTTTAAAAAAAAAAACCTCAGGACACAAACTTGCACTAAAAAGTAAGGAGGAAGACCAAATTAGAACTAAAAACGTCTTAGATATATGTATGTACTTACAGAAACTGCACCATTGTCTAGGCCAACAGACAGCCTTCTTGTTTCTGGGTTAACACACATGCATGAACACGGAGCTGAAAATGGACACATTGATAACATTTAAATCATTTATCTACATCACTCCTAACACTCAAAGCATCATCCAGCCAGTTATGTCTTAGATCAGTGGTGGGGAGAGCTAGGGAGGGCAAAGAGAGCCACACAAGCTGCTCTTTGACCAAAATCCATGTTTTTCAATGAATCCACTGCTACGAATGCATTCTGCAGAATCTCCCACAATCAAGTCTTAGCACACATGCACAAAAGCTGATGATCTGGCTTTGGGGAACAGGAAACAAAACACAAGTGTGCCATGCCTGTGTCATCAGGCCCCAGGCACAGAGGTCCCTCCAGACTTGGGGAACAAATCTGCAATTAAAGGAAAACCACAGCTTACCTGCTGTGAAGCTATGGCCTGCAGTCCTGACTAAAAGCAGCCTCACCGGAAGCTGCGAAGCTGAGTCGGAGCGCACCGTCACGCAGGATGTGGCAGCCAATCGGATTTGAGCTGCCCTTCCTGCTCTCATTGTCTCCTCTTGCCGTCCTTCCCGGATTGGCAGGAAGATTCAAACTGTCGTCATACTGTTCAGTGAGTGTTCTCTTACCAGCATTAAGGTAAGTGCACAGTAGCAATGGGATAATGGGTCACCACTACAATTCATCGATCATGGTGATGCCTCCATCACGAGTGCAAATTCCGCTGCACAGTATTAACGTGTCTGGATGCACAGAGTTATGCTATACTGTTGTTATTATGTCTGTGTGTGATGCAGCTATGTAGGGACCAGCGTTTAGTTCTTAAAGTCCATAAGCAGAGCAGCATGCTCCTCACACAGGAAATACCTTCAAACCCAGGGAGTTTGCCCCCTCTCACTCTGTTTTGTGAAGCCTGGCTTTCATATAATTTATTTCTCACAATACTTGGACTGAAGCATGGCAATAAGAATTAGCTATGCAAGTGATTAGCTTCTAAGGATTAAGACCTTGCCTGCACTCAAGACATCAAGATGGCAGTTCTTCTGCTAAGAATTAATGCAGGATCACATCAATGTAATTATTCAAGAGAAAAAGAGTATTTTCTTAAAGGCAGTGGTCTGATAAAGAATCAATAGTTTATATTATATATGCAGCTATAGTCAATCAAGAGACAAATGCTCAGTTCAAGGCGTAAACTTTAACTTATAAGGCCCTAAATGACTTAGGCCCAAATATCTGAAGGGATGCCTATTTCCGTGCCTTAAGATCTGGAGCGGAGGCCCTCCTGGTTGTACCACCACCATCAGTAGTAAAAGGGGTGGGCACCTGGGAGAGGGCCTTCTCAGTGATGGTCCCTAGGATATGGAATAGTCACCTTCACTGTAGATGTTTAGGAAGGCAGTGAAGACACACCTCTTTGCCCTGGCCATTAGTTAAATAGGGATACACATTCTCTTAACATTTTCAGACGCTGCTATTGTTTAAATATATATCTGTTATTGCTTTAATATATATATTTGATTGTAGATGTTGCCACCTGTCCTGAGGCCTTTGGATATAGGGTGGGATAAAAATCAAATAATAAATAAACAATGGACACTCATTCCAGAGTCATCTTTTGATGCTAAATAATACCAGACTTGTGCCAGTGATGATCCTGGGAAACCTCCATTTTCATCATTACACCTGTCCGTCAGGTTGTCTTCTCTGCTGGCAGGTAAGGCCTCAGGACAGTATGATGAAGGGTGGGAATTTAAGGGAAACGAAAGGGATAAACCAACACTGGGAAGTCCAAACTGGTCCTTGACTCTACTGAGCGCTGCTAGATCATGGTTTCAAAGTTAATCATGTTATGTAACCTTAATGGCAACTTGCAGAATCAAATTGCTGGGGCAGGGAGGTGGGGCAAGAAAGTGAATGGGCATCAAACTATGGGGGATAGTTTGTGTGTGGCTGTGATTGGGAAGGACACCCTCATGTACCTGAACAGCAGCTAAATGAATGCTGTGCCCCTCTTGCTTGCTTAGAAGCACTAATCTTGTGTTCCACCCCAATTACAGAAACTGGTGGCATGGCACTGGTAGTCTTAACTTCACTGACTGCAGGAACCCTTTTATTCACCCCTGAAAGATGGATTTGGGGGGGGGGGAGACAATGGTAACAATGTCAAAATAATGTCTTCAAAGATCCAAATATATCTATCCAATATATCCAAAAATCTACCCGAGGTACATTTGCTACTTTTCTAAACCTACTCAGGATAGGAAAAACATTCCGCTATCTTTTGTGATTTAAATAACTTGCCCTTGCAGGATTTACTAATAAGTTACTTTGCAAGAAGGTCACAAAATATTGTGTTAGAAGCTTGATCTAGGAAGACAGTATCCTACCAGTAACTACCAGTCAGTTGTTCCTAAATGTCAATGTTGGGTAGCAGTTTATTTCCACAAGTAATTTTAAATTCCTGTGATACTAATTTATCATAGAATGGATTGTTTTTGCCTTAACAAGTCAGCCATGTTGAAAATTTCTCTAAAGTCATGGAACCACAGTTGCTTAAACCATTTTCTTAACACACAGATAACAAGCAACCGAGGGAGGGGAAAAAGGAAAAGGAAAAAGGAGGAAGCCACATTTGGTTTAATCCAGCTTCAGTCCAGTTTCAGAGTGAGAGAATTACAACAGCAAAGTGACAGGCTCCTTACTTTCAGTGTTAAATAACTCAGAAAATTCACCGTTGGGATAGAGAATGTGGAAATAAAATGACTAATCACTTTGCTGATGTGTTCTCTTGCTCTGATGGTGGACTGAACCTGGATTAAACCTTAGGTGTGACCACAGGCCAAGTCTTCTTTCTATTTTCTAGTGCTCATAAAAGGGCCTCCTATATATAAACAATTTATTTGTGAGGTTTGCTGGAATCTTTTTGCAAACATAAAGACAATTTTAGGAAGCTGAGAAATGATGTACAGACCAAACCCCAGAGTTGCCAATGAGGGAAGCTTTGGATTGTGGGGCTATCAGTCAAATGTGAAAGATTCACATTTGAATCTTCAGTCACACTGCAAGATGTCCTTCCTTGCCAACGGCAGGCACTTCTGAGAGCACCATCAACGCGAGAGAAGAATGTCAAAGAAGAGCTAAATGTGGGCCTGCGCTAATCCACAATCCATGGATTCCTAACTCCATTTGGACTAGAGCACATGGTACAGATTTCTGTCTCCCAAATACCAGGTGAAAGTAATCTGAATGTTTTCCTTCCTAGATAGCAATAACAGCACCAGCTCAAATAGGGTAATTCTGTTTTTGAAGTGCTGGGAGCAGAAGGAGGATTTTACATACGGTGTCACATTTACAGTGATGCTACTGCAAATTTACTTAATGCTAATGTAACAGCATTCCCTGCACAGTATTAAGAAAACTGGAATCTTCTTGCCAGTCTGGACAGGACAGCGAGAACAGCCAATGAGAGTTGGGAGGACAGCACAATTCCAACTGGCTGCCTCATCCCATGTGACGCGTGCACCAACACAAACTCTCGCAGCCTACACAACTATGGGGAGGCTGCTTTAGTGAGGATGGCGGGACGTCGCTTCGCAGCAGGTAAGCTGCAGACTTTCTGCAGAACTGTATATTTATTCTGCTAGTCTGAAGGGAACCAGAGCATCTGGTTTGCATGCAGAAGATTTCTGGTTCAAAACCCAGAAGAAGGCAATGGTCTACCATATAGTTGCCAAGGAAACTGCATAGTAATCTGGGCGGCTGCCAGAAGTGGAGCTTGACTCCAGGGAGTCATAATCCTTTTACTGAGCTTAAAGAATAACATGGCAATCCTAGAAAGTGAGGGGCATGCCCAGTTAACATTGAAAGAACTGCACTCCTACGCTTATGCCATTCGAATCAAGAAAAATTACTGTATGTGCAAAGTACAGTACGGAATTATGGAATACCATATCTGGAATCATACTTGCCACATCACAAACAAAGCTTCCTGAACTGCAACTAAGCATGGAGCAATGTGTAAAGACTGACCCCTTACACTGCCTAGCCTGAGCACAGAACTGGCCTCAGTGTCCAGAGAAGGGATGCTATTGAAGTGGGATACTGAACATTACTGCACATTGTGCCAACAAATTTCACAGCACAGGGCATACTGAGACTTAAAATCATCTTCAATAAAAAGAAATATAAGCATGAACTCCAATTAAAAACAACAACTACTAATACCCCCTTCCAAAAAAAAAAGGAATCCCAATCTATTTTCTTGGTTTACTTAATTTTACAGCATTTTAAAATATTTCTTTGAAAATGTGTCTTAAGGCAGCAGGTGTAATTTTTATAGCCCTTAAAAGTAAGAATTGTGAACATGAAAACAAAATAATCTATGTAGAATTCTAGTAAAGTGCCAATTATAATGTTAAGGAAATTCTTAATATGCTATTAACGTTCAGGCAGTTTCACAAAGTGTGTGTAAATTGGCATGTTATCCAGATCTTCTTGAATACCTAGGGTGAGCAGACTGCATATTTTTGAGACACCTATGTACACAGGATCTCAATTGGGGATGCAGGATAAAACTGTGTCATACAGTTTTGTTATTGTTTTAATATATATTGTTGTTGTTTTAATATATGTCTGATTTTAAATGTTGCTACCTACCCTGAGACCTTCAGGTATAGAGCAGAAAAGAAATATTAATAATAATAAATAAATAAAAGCCTTCTATCTGGCTTGCTTCTCTTCTTCAGTCACTAGCGTTACAGAAGATGGACCTGAGTATTGCAATCCCAACAGCTTCAACGCAAAAATGGCTGCTGAGAAACAAAACAGAAGGCCAATTATAGGAAATACTACAAGGTATAGCACTGAAAAACACTTACATGGCATTGCATGGTATATGCTAGGCCAATACTGACCACTATCCCTCTTCAACCACACACGAATAGTTCTGCAAAAGAAAGGGGGGGAAATTCTTAGCTTGTTAGTGACTTCAGTGACAGCATTATCACCACAACTATTACTATTATAGTATCTGCATATAGCCTTGTAGATGCTTATGCCTGCACCAAAGACAACACTTTCCTTTGCCACAGACACTCTATTTCAATTTGGAGGTACAATAAATATACATAACTGTGTCAATGGCCTTCTCTCACCATTAATATTTTGAGCGATTTTTAAAATCAGTACCATTTATTTTCTCGAAAACTTTAGTTACCTTAAAATTTATTGAGAACTCCAATTTATGGTTAGCTTACAGTTTAGTACTGAATCTCTTAAACCACATAAATATTGTGTGTGGAAGAGATTTGAGCCAAAAGTCGCCATTTTGCTCTTCTTAGAATTGCCTCCATCTGGCCATTAAACATTTATAACTTATATTTTTTTTGAAGACTAAAGCTCCATGGTTTGCTTCGCTTACTGAGAACCTCCAAATTCTTTGTTATTTTGCATAAGGTGATTGGAATGTATACCTGCAGACAAGGACTGTGTTATTCAAGCTTCATGCAAAACCACAGAATCCAATACATTAAAAGAGATGGTCGTAGCTGACAATCACACAAAAAGACCAATTTATGGCCAATACACTGCAATCCAAAGCTCTGTACTTAATGCTTACTTTATTTTTGACCTGAAGCATCAACAGATCAATAAATGCTGAAATTGCTATCACAAGGCTAAAATGGGTGTTCACAAAATCTAGCAGTGAACACAATATAAGTGTACTAAAGCTCATAGCGGTGAATATATAGGCTGTTTGATTCAGAATATGCCCAGTATGCTATAGGGGTGCTTCTATTAATTACAGGTCCTTTCTTCACTTTCCTTAGATCTGGATCAAGGAAACTCTTAATCTGGATCTTGAGCCTCCGTTTCCGCATGTTCAGGCAGATCACTAAGGCTCCACTCTTCGCTATTCTGGCTCTGTCTCTGCACTAGACAAATCCAGATCTGGATTAAGAGGCCCTTAATCTGGATCTCTGGTAGGCCTATTTAATTGGGTCTACCAGAGGGTTAAGGGCCTTATATTGGAACTTGGAAGGCATACAAACAGCACATCTCCATGTGCCAGGACTACTGGTGGTTGCTTTTCAGTGGCATCCCATAGCACACTGCCAAAAATAACCCCCCAACCCAACCCCCCCCCCAAAGAGTAAGAACTTTCATTCCTAGCCATTGGAGGCATGGGGGGGGACCATTGCCATAGTGTGGGGGAGCAGCTACGAGCTTTGCAGCTGCATGGAGACATAGGCTGGATCAGCCCACGCCTTTCCCAATTTGCTCTAGTGGTTAGGGAGCCAGACTCTGATCTGGGAATACTGCATTTGATTCTGCTTTCCTCCACAAAGCCAGCTGGGTGACCTTGGGCTAGCCATAGCTCTCTTCTGAGCTCTCACGGGGTGCTCTTGTAGGGAGAATACATAGCTCTGTTAGCCACTTTGAGTCCTCTTAAATGGGTGAAAAAAGTAGGATAGAAAAGCCAACTCTTCTTCTTCCCCTGATCTGGATCAGTGGGCCCACTGACCATAGACCCACTGATCAGGACCTATAACAGATTAGTGAAGAAAGGATCAGAGTTTTGCATAGCTGCACTAAGACCAAAGCTGTATCTTGTTCAGAGCGTCTTGCCTCTTTCTCCTCAAATGCATGCTAGGCTCAAAGAGAAAGTTTGTCAATGCTTGTCAAAAGTACAGCTCCATGACAACCCTAGAATAATTCACTGAGCTTTCCTGGCATAGCTGTGGTGAAGGGATGTACCTAAATGAGGCCAGAGAAGGACATCCAAAACTCCTGATTCATGCAAGCACTTTATTCACACACTTTGCTCTTTTTGCAGCAACAAATCGCATTAAATGCTTTCTTATGTGCCAAGTCTACTTAGTTCAGCTGGAATCCAACTATGCACAGTTCAACTGTTACTGCTTATGGTAAAAGTTACTGTTTTTCACAATAGGTATTACAAACAATGAAAAGCTGCGAAATACACTGCTTACTAGATGTCACGCTATTTAGGTAAAGATAAGGTAGTCCAAACTATAACTTGGAAAGTACAACTGTTAAAGGGTAGCCAATTCACTCCCTATCCTCTCCCCAGAAGCAGACAATGGCAAACCACTTCTATATCTCTGCCAACAAAACTGCCTAGCAGTGCCCATGGAGGTGCCCATGCAGTCAACAATTAAAGCTTCTCTAATTTGATATTTCACTTGCAGACCTATTCACAAGAACATGGATGAGCCAGTGCAAGAAATGGACAAACACGTGATCAGCACTACTTTCCAGTGCAGATCTTAAAAACCAGTGCCATTGTTAGTAATAACTTGTCTGTTCATACATCACTTTTGACCCCACATTAGTCCTTAGGCAATTCAGAATTGTGTCCTATGGGGGGAAAAAGGCAATGTAATTGAAATCCAGCTGACATAAAAATAAATCTCAGAAGGATGCTGCTATTCTTACACTGGCAGGGCTTGCAGATTTCATTTTTTAAGTCTAGACTATGTAGGAAGCTGCACGGGACTTTTTGCACTTACCAGACTATTATTATTATTATACTTTATTTGTATAGCACCGTACACGTACTCAGCGCTGTATGATAAAAACAATACACTATTAGGCTAGTAAAGTGGTAGTGTGGTGGCCATCTGCACTTCAAGTACTGGTAAAGCCTCATACTGGGCCAGCAGCACTTGAAGTGTGGATGGACAGGGCAGGGCAGATTGTCATGACAACATCCAAGGTAATGTCTGGCATGTCCCCATACACTGCCATGGTGATTTGGATGCTGCATGATAATCTGGGTGCTGCCACAATTGCTCACCTCACTGCACTCAGAAGAAGGTGTGGACACTGGTGTCCGGGAGGCAACTAGCCTCTCCCAGTTGATCTGTGGACTGCTTTTTTTGTGGTCCACAGCTAGACTGCTCTGGGATGAATGAGACAGGCAAAGAGCTGCTTTTTGGGACTCAGACAACTCCAAAATCTTCCGCTGTGCACACACAAATCCTGTATCTTGGGCCAATTCTAACAAGATTCTCACCTGCCTGTCTTTCCAACATGTAGGCAGTATGGTAGAATGACAGTATCACTCTAGTAGCCATTGATACACCTCTCTTCCTTGAATTAAGAGAAATCCGGAACGGAGCAGATCAAAGCCCATGAGCAGGCCAAAGCCCATCTAATCCCTCATGTAGCCTTCATACAACAATGCTACAACAAGGCAGGCCTAGGAGAAAAAGGTACTTTCTAGGAATCCTAGCTTGATTTGGAGCTACGCTGGCAGGAATCATCAGCTTCAATTAGGGATTTAGAGACCGTGTGAGATAACAGCCCTGCAACCTGCCGCTCTCTTAGATGATGTTAAACTTCCACTAACCCCAGCCAGCATGACCAATGACTAGTGATCATGAGGTCTCTTTAGTATTTGGATGACCTCAGGTTGGGAAGTTTGGAATGTCATAAAGCATCTTGAGTGAACTCAGACAGAATTTATGCAGATCACTTTCAGAGTGATGTATCTCAAAGGCCTGTTGTGAGGAAGAGGGGAAGGGAAAAAAACCATACATGCCACTTGGAGCACCTTGATATAAAAGTGTAGGGATGGGCAAGAAACGGTTCTAGACAAACAGGAGGATTAGTGTCAGCATCCTGTCTTCTAGTTCTGCTAGCAGGCCTTCTGGAATAGTGGGCTACAAGTCCTCCCAGAAGACTTAGCATGTGGATGGGTGAGCGTTCACTTTGGGCAACATCGCAAACTAACTGATTTCCAAAACTGTGTGGCCAGTGACAGCTGGAGCAATGCAAACCCGAAGGCAGCACAATAGCCCATGGATGTGATGGAGATATAGTGGTCCGTGACAGGAGCATGGAACAGGGGGGACAGAATGAGAGGAAAAGGGGGATGACAGGACACAATCCTAGAAGGCAGAAGGGGAAGAAGCCATAGTGTGATGTGGGAGAGGGAGTCACAGACCATTTGATGGTCATGCATCAGCACTATGGCCATTGCACTGCCATCTTTGTCTGTCTCCCAATCCCAGCCATTCTAACAGATTTGATGTTTCCGCTTGCTTGATGTTTCCCCAGATCAACCATCCCGGCTCGGGCTTCCTGACCCCCTCATTCCCCTCGTGGACCCATAATAAATGTTGGTTGAGGAGCTCCGGAGGGATATTAGGGCTGTTAGCCCATTTAATTATGTTTTATATTTTGTTTTATATTTTTGATACTGTATTTTAATTTGTCATATTGTTTAATACTTTTTAAGGGGGGGAGGGACCATAATGTTTTATTCTTATATGATGTTTTTATATTTATTGTTGTCAACCGCCCGGATTGGTTCACCACAGGGCGGTATACAAATAAATATTATTATTATTATTATTATTATTATTATTATTATTATTATTATTATTATTATTATTATTATTATTATTATTATTATTATTATAGATAAGAAGCCTGAGAAAGAGGCTAATGTACATCAGTTGTTATGAAGACCTTGAGCTGAGTTACGGGAGTTCAGGAACAGATTGGAGCTGGAATGTTTCATATACTAGCTGCTTGTTTGCAACACCTCATATCCAATTATTGTAATAAAGTGAAGAACATGCTGAAGCTATCTTCTGCCTTGTTTCTGACTCTGGGCCTACGGTGGAGAGCCTGAAAACAGACCAGAAGGTTTGTGGAACTTACCAGCTAGCTTTAGATTTGGCCATAATATGTTTCCCTGGTTTGTATATAAATAGGACCAAGAAATCCATTAGTGCAGTGAGAACTATATTCTCCACAAGGGAGCACATCTTATATACTGGGCAAGATTGACAAAGACACAGTAATCATGCTTTGGGGCCAACTAAAATCTTCTAGAAATCTGAATGTTTTCATTCTGAATGACTGCCCAAGGCACAAGAGAAAGAAAGCATCCACCAGAACTGGTATGTTGTTTCTGCTAGCATGAGCTATATGGATCTCTTAGTCGCGTGATCAGTCATCTGATGCCATTCTGCAAGAGACAGTCACTGCTATCTTTAAAAATTTCCTGAAGAAATATAGATAGCAAACACAGCTATGACTATAAACCAGAAAAAAATTACCAATTTAATCAAAATCAAAACCGGAATCCCTCAAGTAGATGTTCAATAAGGGTGTGTCCAAGGGCGTCACACCTGATGACCAACCCTGTGTAGCGGCGGCACATTATGCCGCCACTACTTCGAATTTGCCTTACTGCAGAACGATCAACACTCGCACCACAGTATAAGGTAAATTTGAATGTTCCCACCAGTCTGGACAGGACTGCGAGGACAGCAAAAGAGAGCTGAATCTGCGGCTCACGTCTCATTGGCTGCCCCTTCCCATGTGGTGCACACATCACCATGCATGCCACGGAAGTCTCGTGGCCACCGAAGAGGAAGCTGCGGACCTCCGTTGGGAGTGGAGAGGAGTTGTCACACTGAAGTAGGTAAGCTGCCTGACTAATTCAAAATAACATCTGTGTTGTCTGGAAATTCTAACTTTCTTCAGGTCCTCAGATGAGAACTCCAAGTCACTTTTGGATGTGCTATTCACTCATCAAAGAATCTGTACCAAGGAACCCTTTTTAATAACTTCCCAAAGCAGCCATTATATTTTTTAAGCCCTTATTGAAAACCACTTTGGCCACATCCCCATTAGAAGCTTAATCCAGTTTCTCTAAATCAAAATAACAGAACTGGATGCAAACGCAAATTTGCCTGATCCCATTACTTTCAGCCAGAATTGTGTTCAATCCGGATTCTGAGGACGTACGTGACTCAAGGGGGGACTCCAGTGGCTACTTTTAAAAAACGTCTTTTCGGGGCTGCCCTGTCCTCTTCCTCCTGGCATGAATGCGCCAGCCATAATAGACCCCTTCACGGAGCCTAGCTGGGTGGCTGGGTCGCTGCTGCTTGCCTGGATGGAGGAAAAAAGGCAGCAGCCAGCCAGCAATTCTTTCCCCTGGTCTCCTCATTGCTCAGGGCACGCAGCAGCAGCAGCAGCAGCAGCAGCAGCAAACATTCACATATCTCCCCAAACCGGCAGCTGCTTTCCTTTCTTTTGCCTTTTTTAAAGATCAGCACTTTCAATGGCAAGATCGTTATCAGGTGTGAAGTGGTTCGATCGCTACAGTGTAGCTTTAAGCGGTGGATTTTACAGCTTGCTTTGGAAGCAAGCTATTGGGGGAGGGAAACTCTCATCCCTTAACACGGAAAGGTTCCCACAGTAAAAAATGTAAAACATTTCAAGCGCACGTACCAGAGTGAGACCTGTTGAAATGAGGATTAATATTTACAACGCTTTGGGGCGATTTAACACGTGGAAAGCGTGTTAAGCCAAACTGACGTGGGGTCTGCCAGGATTGAAAACGTTTTGAATTCGAAATAAGCTTGCTGTGGGGATTCACCCTTTGTTTACCCAGCATTACCAGTGTGAAGGAATGTCTGCTGTGGATCCCCATTCAGTTTTTAATACAGGACTGTTTTTACATATTGTTGCCTTCATTTTGAATTTATTTGTAAACTGATCTGAAACATTTAACACAAAGTGGCACAGAAATGTTTTCAATCAATCAGTCAATCCATCGATATTAAATAGTTAGGCATACTTATTGATACCATTTTGATGACCGAAACACAAAAATAAATTCATGCAATAGTAATGCAGGATTTTCTACAAACACTGCAAACGTTCCCCCCCCCCCCCCCCCCGTGGATGCTAACAACAAAGTCTACAGGCCTGAACTGTTCCCAGGCTTTACACAACCGGTAAGAAAAACATTTATCAAACGGACTAATGATTTATTCAGAGACTAGGCTACTAGCAAACAGAAACCTGAAACAATACCACTAGGTATTCTTGAAAACTGAAAGTGTAGATTATTTTAACAGCTTGCAGAAAACCATAATATATCTTTCTGCTCCAGACAGAACCAGCTGTTCCAAAGTAAAATAAAAACTTGACTATGGCCCGGCATTTGTAAATACTGTAAAGCTTTAGCACTTACCATGGCCTGCTTGAGTAAATAAGCAATGAATGACTCCTGATATAAATAATCCTACCTGTCAGCTACTTATTAACTACAACTGTCCAAGTTTTTAATAATCCACAACATGCTACAGCATGGCCCAGGAAAACCCTTGCAGCATTGGACATGAAACTAAACCATGACCCAGGAAGTTCTTCACCATGTACTCCACTTGACTTATTATTTCAATATACTTTTATTATCACTACACATGTTCTTATCTGTCCCTTATAAACAGGTGGAGAGACTTTCACGGCATCTCTCCACTCTGGGGTAACAGAAAGGTCTTCCTCTGTGGTATACCTAGGTTGCCTCCAGATGGTGAAAGAAACGTGTGAGATCTTGCTTAGATACCACAATTGCCTCTTGCTGTCCCTGTCGGACAGCAGGGCAAAGTTGTGGGCCAAGTCCAGGCACATACCAGGCACAAGTCCCACAGTGGCCTCGTGGGTATTTCTGGATATTCCAATGGCATGAAATTCCTGGAACTGCACAAGTGCCAGTACAGTGGGCATTTCCAACAAGATGGATCCAGGCAAAGCAAGGCAAGAAATATCGCTGTTCTGAAATGGATTAGTTATGTCTGAACATAGGACTAGGGTTCTTGGCCCTGTCTGGATGCAGCCCCTACCCATGTAACTTCTAACTCCAAGATTCAGGAAAATCTTTTTTTCCTGTTTCAGTAAGCATTTTGTTTTCTGGTTGTTTTTCCCCAGCCATTCTGTTAGGTTGCCACTGAAGAGTTAGTAGCAAACACATTACCTCATTTGCCTCCTCATGCACAAATAAACCAAGTATTATATTGTTGCTACACAATTTCTCATTTGTCCTCCAGCATGTACTGTGCAGATCATCATACTCCCTGGGCCAAGACTATTCTCCGCAGTAAATGCTTACAGCATGTGTGTGGATGTTTCTTTCTAGACATCCCCCCCCCCCACGATTGTCCCTCCTATTTTTTAAGTTCAGGATGCCCAGGAAACATGCTATACTGGAACCAACTAGGCCCCTTAGCTTCTTGGGCTTGGATCTTTATTTCAGCCCTTTCAGGTCTGTGAAGGCAAAGGGTATATTTTGTATCAAATTCAAGAATGCTTCATTTTACTTGAAGCCATGGCCTCAAAAAACTTGCCAAGAAAATTATTTTAGAAATGAGGAAAAGTTAATTACATTTCATTACCCTCAGCATTGGCCAGTTAATAAAAGTTCCAAAATGATAGCATTTGAATCAATTCTAGAACAGAAGGCAATTTTAACATATTTTAACCAAGATCTAAATTGGCTAATTCTAAGGATGTAATTATCTGCTTGTTTAAACAGACATAAATTGAGTAGGGAATTAAAAATCCTTCTTTTTTATTTTTTGAGGGTGAGGACATGGAGAGTGTTCACATTTAGTTAAAAATGCATTTTCTGGGGTAAGAGATGACTGACAGGTAGATTTGAGTCCAGAAAAGGTGGATTAGAGATGAGTTGAGAACATGAAAGCCTCACACTACTGTCTTTGAAGCACTTTTGAGCCACTTTTTTGCTAGACACAAACACATCCTTTGTTACACTTTGTTATCTGTGCAAATGAAATATGAACAGAACATATCTAGCTTGTTCAAAGTCCTGAGTATATTACACAGTTAATTTTAAAAACTAAAGATGTACGTGAAGAAAATCACACATTCAGTTTGATATCAAACCAAATTTGTTTGGCTTGACGGTGAACTGTTTAATCGAACAAACAGTTGCTCACATTTGATTTCAAACCTCTCTGAAAAGAAAAATTAGAAAATTTTCCACTGAAAAGGTCCTTTTCAAGGTCAAAAACACAGCAAGCATTAAGTGCCCAATTCAGCCACTGATGTCTGTGAGCAGGGGACTGGTTCAATTTGACTGAATTTCTGGATATTTGAACATCCAAACAATTTGATTGAATTTTCAAACAAACTGAACTTTGCACTTATCTTTTAAAAACACAATTCAGAATGATAGTAAGAATTCTACTCTGGAAACAACAGCAATAAGATAATAATAATGAGTCATTAGGGCTGATTAACTGACCCACTCAGCAACACTTACTGATATGAATATAATTGCATCTAATTAGGTTAATACTTCATACTTGAAATCAGTTTTTAAGTCCATTACTATTTAATGTTGGTTTCAAGATTTGTATTACCTGGCGTTTTGGAGAACCTTGTGCCAGGGAAGCTTACACAGACATTTCCACTGATATTGGGTGTTTTTCCACTGTCACTAGAAGTACCCATTACGTACTCATTAATGGGTACTTAATGGGTACTTCTAGTGACAATGGAAAAACACCCATTGTAATGTACTGAAGTAGCAAATTATGTAACATAGCAGACAAAATATCTGTCTGCTGGCTATATTTGTGACCACTTTTCCAGACCTTGAGGAAAAAGTGTGCGTTCAGAGGAATATATTGTGGTGACCTGTTGCTAAAGGGTCAAGGCCCTCTTGAGGCCCGTCACACTTTATGGTCACTTGGTATGATTTACAGCCAATTGGTGCGAGACTGTGACAGTGCAGGGTGCCAGATGGCCATTTGATTCAATGCAGGAAGAAGAAAACGTGGTCAAAAGTGCTCAGAGGGCTTAGAATTCCAGTCCACCCCTCCTGCACCTCCCCACATCTCCGTGATGGGAGTGTGGCTGACAGGCACGCACACTCATATTACCCACAAGTCAGCAGTGCACACACCTGTCACTTTAATAAGGTCATCTGATGACTGTCCAGGTTTTCTGACACAGATTTTTTTTGTTAATCAGGAATTAGGGATGACTAAAGTATTTCATCCTTACCTCCTTAGGAAAGATAAGTATAAGTAAAGTAAGGCATTTTGACGCAGAAGACAGCAGCAGCATTTTTAAGATAAACATTATCTGATGCCTATTTATAATGCTGCACCCATGTAGAAGAATCAGGGCAGTTTTGATTCAAATCACTTCTCTGAATGACTTAAATTTGATGCACTAAACCGGTGAAGAAAACTCCAATAATCATTTTCACTGGAAAAGGAGGCTTATACTTGTCTAATAACCTTAATACAAATCAAATATGAGCAACTGTTTGTTCAATTAAACAGGTCACCATCAAGCCAAACAAACAGGTGTTCGTTTGATATCAAAATGAACATGATTTTCTTCATGTACATCTTTAGTTGTTAAAATTAACTGTGTAATATTAGAAGATAGGTAGACACTACGCACTAGAAAGCAAAAACCATGAATTAATTTCAGATTGATTAAAAAAAAGATTGATAATTTAGCCATTTTGATGACAAGGTACATATGTATTTATGATCCATCAATTAGTTGTAATTGTTCAATTATTGATAATGCTTTTGTCACATGTCAGAACTGCAACTAAATAGTGGTTCAGGTAAACTTTTATTATTATTACTTTGCATAGTTTTTATTTTAACCATAAAATTAGCAAAACAAGCCCATGAATTCCAGAGGTTCTCTCAAAAAAATGAAATTAACTAGGCAATTCCCACTAACTCATGATTTGTCTCCCTTCTACAGTGGAGAAGTCGTTTCCTCAGGACTGCAAGAATATTTTTTCCACCTCCTTCTTCAAAGCCACATCCAGACCCTTCCTCTACCCACACAGTTCTCTCTGTTCTCTGACCTTCTGGTTCTGGCCCTCAGAGAGGCACAAGGCAAAAGCTTCAGAGGAGGTCTCCATGTCCTTACTGTACTCTGCATATGCTCTCTCCCAATTCCACAAGCCACATTCTATCAGATTCACACCACATAGGCAGAAATCATAAATAGTATCTTTGAACTAGGCTCTGTTATAGAAGGTCTGTTAAGAAAACCTTCAATTAATTTAAATTTAAATTTTATACAGTCTTATTCACATAAAAGATACCAAATGTATTTCTATGTTATATCCTAAGGCTACGTTGGGACTGCCACAGATATGTGTGGGAATTTCAATATAGGGTGTTTTTCCACCGCGCTCCTTTAATCCAGATCTAAGAAGATCCAGATCTAAGGAATGGGTACTTCCCTTAATCTGGATCTAGTATTAGTATTAGTCCCTTCGGAGGGACTTCAGAGCCTTTGCTCCGAAGGCAACTTCAGAGGGATTTCTGAGCTGCCTTCGGAGGGACTCTGAAGTCTTGACTTTTGGGCACCCCCCCCCCATGGGCGCCTCCCCCCCCGGGCCTCCTCTAGACCCCATTGCTGGATTGTAGTGGAAACAGGCTCCCTACAATCTGGATTTTAAGGCTGAAGACCCCATTGTAGACCCAGGGGTCTACACGAAATCCAGATTATAGGTCCTGAAGGAGCTATAATCTGGTCCTGAAGGTCCTGGATTTACCTAGCTGTAGTGGAAACAAATGTGTTCCTAATGGGGTCTATGGTGGAAATGGGGTCATCCAGCTCTCAACCAAATGGGTTCTTAATGGGGGCTTTAATGGGTACTTAGTGACAATGGAAAAACACCCATAGTGTTGTTCACTTGTTCGCTTATTTATTTTGCTTTATACCATAGATTTCAAAAGTAAGTAAAAACAAGGACAAATAAAAACAGTAACAGAAATTACAATTAATCAAGAGAAAAGAAACTGAACATGGCCTAAACTATTACAGTACTTGCGATGCACAGAAGCTGCAGGGAAAATGTACTTTCTGTGACTTCCACCTATGTGCATTTACCACCCACTATAGGAGGGTTTCCAGTTTAGGCACTGGTTTTCAAGCATTGCTAAGACCTTCCATATTGCATGATGAAATGCTACCTTAAGAGTCAGGTCAGGCTGAATTAAGCCTGCCAGAAGAAATGCCTCGCCACAGGACAGAGTTGGCTGGAACTCAGCATTTCCTTTTCTGCTCCATTTTCTTATCAACCTTTTCTCCTATCCCAAGTTTATCTTCCTTTCATCTATTCTTCAGTCTTCTTTATGTCCTTCACAAGCAAAATTCAAACTATGAAAGTAACAGTGCCATAATTTAAAGACTTTTATTTAATTTTTAATGACACTTATACCCATCTTTTCTTCTATAGATCTCAAGGCAATGCAGGCTAGCCTCCTCTCCTCTGTGTCATCTGCACAACCACCCTGTGAAGTAAATCAGGATGAGAAGCCATAATGAGTTCAGTAGTCAGGCAGTGAGCTTTTATCCTTGAGTGGAAATCCAAGTCTAACATTCTACACACTATAGTACACTAGGATAGCGAAAAACCTAAAAAGAATAACATCAGAGCACCAGATTGGCTGGTATTCCTAAAGCACAAAACAGATTCTTTTTATATACTATTTTATGAAAGCAGGTATTGAGTAGAATAGGAAAAAAAAAGAATGTAAAATAAGTGTTTATTTTGGATTAAAAGTTTTAGACTAAACAAATACATTGTCACTTCTTTTAAAAAAAACTGAAATGAGGTCAGGCTTCTACTTCTATATCAAGCAAAAATAATTATTTAGGTTTTCTGGATTTCAACCTTCACTCCAAGAAGCCCTTCAAATGTTATATTGGGGATTGACAGATGTCATCATCCAAAGAACTTGATTGTATCTGGATTTCTTAAACATAGATTAGGGCTGTATTAAGACATGGCTTAACACCCAGAATTATCCCGACACTATACTGGAATTGCCACACATATCTGTGGCAATCCTGACACAGCCTTAGGTTATAGCATTGAAACCCAGCATATAGCCATTCTGGGAAAATCAACTCCAATCCTGGGTTTTCCGGAAATAGTGGTATGGACACTTTCTGCCAGAACCATCTTGAAGAAGATAGTTATCCTCTTAAGTGGGGGCGAGACAAGGCCAAAGATGCCCACTGTGCAAGTTTGGACACTTACATACTTACACAAATCTAGGAATTTTGCACCACTGAAATATCCAGAAAGATCCACTGTGCCATTGCAGGACCAAGTGCCAGACTAGATAAGGAGTTGAGTTTGCCACGCAATTTCAACCTGTCATCTGTCAGGAATGGCGGGAGGCAAATAGCGGAATCTAAACATGAACCTGCATTTTCCTTTCACTGTCTGGAGACACTCCCAGAGGTATGAGAAATCCAATACTCCACAGCACTGTGGGAGCTTATGTGCTTTCCAGAGTGGCTAAGTCTTACCCCAATAAGTGATTATGTGCAAAACATGGGATTAAGTAAAAGTACTTTAGTGGTTTACAGTTTATATCTACTCTGTCAACTCTGACTTCTGTTCAGGCTTCCCACAAGAACCCCAATGGCCTTTTCCTCAATAACTTTTTCTGCAGTGCTAAGCATTCAGGAAGCACACGCTGCCACTCAGTAACCTTCCATTCTCTCAGATGGCCCTTGCGCAAAAGAAAACCACAACAGTTATAAAGAACAAAAAGGCTAAGAATCAACAGTAGAAATGTGATCAAGAGGTATCTGTGTTTGTCACACACAAAGATGTCGGAGCTTTCCCCTTGGAGCACATCCAGAAATATGGATAGGGATGCCCCCAGATCAAATGTAAAATATATTTTAAAAAAATATTTACCCCACCCCAAAGTTTCCTTTTGTTCTCCCCTTTCACAGATAGGACTTCTCAACTGTCTGGGCTAATGACACGGGAGAATACAGAGGCTCATAGCCTGGAAACAGCCAGGGCCCTGGAAAACCAAATTGCCAGTGGCCAATGGAGTCAAAGCTCAGAAGGTGATGACAAGGAAAAGAAGGAAGGTAGAAGGATTTTTATGCTTGTTTTAAAAACTGTGTGACATGGTTTCCCCTCCACCCCGCACCCACAGATGGGGCAATCCTTTAAAAACAGGCACTCCCTAAAAACTGTTTGATCACACCCTTAGATAAGGAAACCTCCTTATGCATCTTCACCTCTTGCACAAGTTTCATTGTAAGGCTAAACTTTTTTTCTTTTACATTGTAAAGTGATTCAAGAACAAACCGTAGTATGAAATGTCCAAGTTTAAATATATTCCTTTTTTGGACTCCAAATTCTGTGGCTACTATGGATAAGAATCACAGAGCAGTCATAGGAAAAACAGGGGAACAGCAAAAATAGAAATAATAAATTAATAAATTTAACATTTAAAAAATCCAAGCCATACACACTGGCAGATAAAACAAATAAGATTTTTCTTTTGAAAAAAGTTGGATAATTTACCTCTCCAAATTATCTCCTCTCTTTATGTGGGAAAGCCCAACATAACAATCTCAAGGATTTCAGTATAAGCCCCTAGAGATAGTTTCCTTTTCCAAGGAACAGTGTATACCATGAAACACACTATGATCTTATTTAACAACAACAGAAAAAGATTTGGTGGTAATTGTTAATAGCAGTTCAACAGCCATATAGCTTGGCATTTTATAAAGATCCTTTATAAGATTGGTACATTCCATAGCAGTTTGTCTTTGGAGTTGCTTACAGGGTTACATAACAGGATATTCAACTTCATCAAGAGATAAAAACAGCAGAAGTCAGCAAATTAAAAAAGGAACAGCCCCAAACCTGGCATGTGTAGAAGAGACAGAAAGTCTCAATACATCTGGCTGCATTTTAGCTACTCAATATTATTCTCTGTCCAACCTTGTAGCCTTTTCTAACATATGGCTGCCTCCTCCCATCCACTAAAGCTGGTGCATTGAGACTTCTTAAAACTGTGCATCAGAATGGACAGCCAAGATTGAGCCATCAGACATTACAGCTGATACTTCCTAGTGGCATTGCATTACCTCAATGCTACCGCGAATTCACTTAATGCTGATATAACAGCATTCCCTGTGCAGTATTAAGAAAATTCGAATCTTCCTGCCAGTCTGGACAGGACAGTGAGAACAGCCAAAGAGAAAGAGAAAGAAACTGAATTAATATAACATATTGCTCTTAGTCACAGTCCTGAGATGTGATAGAATTTTTCTGACATACAAATGAGGCTCAACAGGTACTTTGCAAGTACTTTTATCTCTCGACAACACTTCTCTAAACTATTCGATAATTTAGATAAAAGCATCTTGGGGTGTGTCCAAACTTCTTGGTGCTGCACATGGAAATGCTCATGGGCATCTCCAGCAGAGACAAGGACAACCTATTCCTGCTCTAGAATCCCAGCAAATGGCCTTAGAAGCGCCCCAGTTCCCCCCCACCCCAGCCTGAAAGATGCACCTAGGCATTCGTTCTAGTAGCCATTGATACATCTGTCATCCATAAATTTGTCTAACCTTACCTTGAAGCGATCTAGACTGATAGCTGTTATCACCTCTTCCGGCAGCACATTCCATAAACCGATGACCCTCTGGGTGAAGAAATACTTATCTTTGTCGGATCCGACTCTCCTACCCATCAGCTTCAGAGTGCCCCCTGGTTCTAGTATTGTGTGATAGAGAAAAGAAATTTTCTCTATCCACCTTTTCTATACCATGCATAATTTTGTATACTTTAATCAGGTCCCCTCTTAAATGCCATCTCTCCAGACTGAAGAGGCCTAGATGTTGCAGCCTGATTTAGTAAGGGAAGTGTTCCAGCCCCTTAATCATTCTGGTTGCTCTTCTCTGTACCTTCTCTAGTTCCACAATATCCTTTTTGAGGTGCGGTGACGAGAATTGTACACAATATTCCAAATGTGGCCTCACCATAGATTTATAAAGAGGCAAAATGACACTTGCTGACTTATTTTCTATTCCCTACTTAATTATTCCCAGCATTGAATGAATACTTCGTAGTGGTGTTGCATTATAGCGACACTACTGCAAATCTACTTAATGCTGGTTGGAGAACACTCACTCTGCAGCATCAAGTAAATTTGAAGCTTCCCGCCAGTCCAGACAGGAGAGCAAGATTTGCCGGCAAGAACCCAAAAAGCCGCTTAACTGCGCCTGGCTGCCTCATTCCATGTGATGCGTGTGCCAATGCAAATTCCTGCAGCTTCCTCCTTGGAAGCTCTGAGGGACTGCTGGATGCCAGATCCTCGCTTCACATTAAGTAAGCTGTGAATTTTTTCAGTAACTGCAGATTTAACCCACTAATCTGGAAGGGACCTTGATTTAGCATCTCCTGGTTGTGCATATATTATAATGAGAATATAGATCCCCAATATGAAAAGGCATTTCATACTCACTCCTTAAATTCAGCACTTATTCTCCTGGTATAAAGTCTTTACTTTCCAAACTAAGCTAAACATGAATGGCATAGAATCTGCCTGAGAAGTTCAGAGGGGACACAAACAAATATTATTTTTGATACCTCATTTGCAGGCGATGTTCAGCACAAATTCGTATCAACTGAAAACTGTTAAGCATTTTATCCCAAATTCATACCTACCACTATTAACATCTGGCATGACAGACCACAAAACTGCAAAGAAGACCTATTTTGCCTTTATTAATTTGGCTGTTTTCTTATGGAAACAAAATGGTGTACTAAGCTAGCCTTGGTTGCCACACCATGTAGAGCTGGGCCACAGAGAGGCAGAGATAAAACAGAACAGCCACCAAAAAGAGAGGGGAAAGAGAGAACATAAGGAACATAGAGGAGCCCTTCTGGATCAGGCCACAGCCTACATAATCTAGCATAAATTCCCACATAGTGGCCCACCAAATGCTTTTGGACTTTAAGCAGAAGACAAACCCTCATCTGCAAGGCCATTCCCTACAAATGGCCTTGAGGGGCATCCTGCCCATCTCCCCAACCTGTAGGCAGTACCTGGGAATCTAAGCTGTTTTAGATGAGAGAAGTCCTAAGCTGATAAAAATGGCATAAATATTTATTCCAGCCAGACACCTTCAAGGAATGAGTCACATTGGGCTTCTATTTTACCTTCATCAAGAAACTCCTTAATTCTTCTTCACTTTCTGCCATCAGAGAGATATTGTCTGTGAGGCTATTGTCTCTTTGAAAGCCATGTTGCACTTCTGGTAGTTCTCAGTCCACATATTGCTGAAGCCTGTTTTATAAGATTTTGAGCCTAACCTAGCTAGTGGGTGAAATGAGTGCAATTATTTGGTGATTTGAGCATTCTTTGGGACTGGAACATACTCTGACTTTTTCCAATCCAAGGGTCATTGCTAAGTTTTCCAGATTTGCTGGCATTTTTAGTGCAGCACTTTAACAGCATCCTCTTTCAGGATTTTAAATAGGTCGGCTGGAATTCCATCACCTCTGCTAGCCTTGTTGTTAGCAAAGCTTCCTAGGGTCCACTTGAGCCCACTCTCCTGGATTCCTGGTTCTAGGTCCATGACCACACCACTGTGGTTCTCAGTGTTAAGATCTTTTTGATATCATTCTTCTGGGCATTCTTGCCATCTCTTCTTAATTTATTCTATTTCTGTTAAGTCCTTACCATTTTTTGTCTTTTATCATGCCCATTCTTCTGTGAAATATTCCTTTGATATCTCCAATTTTCTTGTCTTTCCCATTCTATTGTTTCTTCTATTTCATTGCATTGCTCTGGAAATCTACCTTCAGTTGGGTTACTTTTCCTTTCCTCCCTTCCTCAGCTATTTGCAAAACATCGGCAGGCATTTCATTTTCTTGCTTTTCTTTTTCTTTGGGATATTTTTTGTTGCTGCCTCCTCTACAATATTACAAATCTCCATCCATAGTCCTTCAGGTTCTCTATCTACCAGATCTAATCCCTTAAATCTATTTATTGCCTCCACTGCGTACTCTCAATTGATATTACGTAAGCCATACCTGTACGATCTAGTGGTTTCCTCTACTTTCTTCAAGTCTGAATTTTGTAATAAGAAACTCATTGTAATAAGAAACTGGCTTGTCACATGCGGTGGGCAGGGAGTGTGTTGTCTGCACATACAGAGGCCAGGGATGCTCTCAAGAAGGTGCTGTCAGGGCCCACAACATTTGCACTAGCACACCTAACCAGCAGTCCCCCAATGGGGCATGTCTGTATCAAACCGCAAAAAGATCTGAATCCAATGCGAGTCTGTTCCAAGTAATTTATCACTTTACAGGCTGATCACTACTTTTGTCAGCAAACTAAACTGTGTGCAGCCACCCCTTATTATACAAGATTCATTTGTAGTGTAAACATTCCTTATAAACGTAAAACTCAAATAGTGAGTTCCCACTGCAGTCTCAAATGAAAATCTGTTCGCTTACTGAAAAACAGGATAGGTGTTTATAATTCCTAACAACCAACTTCTTATATAGCACTTGCTTTCATAATCCAGGAAGATTGTATATTACAAGTGATATACATTCTTGAAAGATCACATGAACATCCCAAATCCCTTCAGTGTATATAGTATAGTCATTTCCTCAAAAAAAAAAAAAAAAAGTCCACAGAGAGGACTAAAACATCACCCAACTCAAAATGACTAAGTCTGCAGAAAATAGGCAAAAATCACTTTGACTCAGTTTCAGTGGTTCTTTATTATATATCATTTTGGCTGAATGAGGAACAGAAAAATAGCTGACTATTTCCTGGTAATTATATATACACACATCCACCTACAAATCCAAACTTGATTTCTCAAGAATACACATGAGCATTCCTGGATGGCACCCAGTTACAAAACGATATGAAAACCAGGCTTTAGGGTAAGGCTACTCAACTTGTGGCCCTTTAAAAGTTATTGAAACATAACTCTCAGGATTCTGTGCCAGCCCAACATGGAACTCTGGGAGTGAGTCACAGGGTGTGATCAGACAGGCCTTTTTTCAATCATCCCTTGCAGAGAATGTACCCCATCTGCAGCCATAATTTTTTTTAAAAAAAGTCAGGTATTCAAACAGTAAAAAAAATATAACATTAAGTCATACTTCCAGATGTTGTTGTTGTTGAACCAGGGGGCACTCTATGAAGCTGATGGGTAGGAGAGACGGATATGACAAGGGGAAGTACTACTTCACCCAGAGGATCCTTGGTTTATGGAATTTGCTGCCTGAAGAGGTGGTGACAGCTACCAATCTAGATGGCTTTAAGGAAGGGTTAGACAAATTTATAGATGACAGATGTATCCATGGCTACTCGAATGAATGCCTAGGTACATCTTTCAGGTTGCAGGTGAAAGCAGGACGCTTCTAAGGCCATTGCTGGGATTCAAGAGCAGGAAAAGGTTTGTCCTTGTCTCTGCTTGAGATGCCCATGAGCATTTGGTGGGCCACTGTGTGCAACGGGACACTGGACTAGATAGGCTGTGGCCTGATCCAGCAGAGCTTCTCTTAGGTTCTTATGTTCTTCATCTCACAGTCTGTCAATGCCTCCTTAACAAGTGTTTTCCACCACTGGCCTGGGTTTCTGTGGCCCGAATTGATTATCACTGGCAATATTCTCCTCCTCTGTGCTTATGAAACCGAAAAAAGAGTTACTGTTCAGTAGAGGTGTGCACGAATGCAATCTCTGGGATTCGATTCAATTCAAATATCCAAAAATTTGCATTGATTTGAATTTTTAAAATTCAAATGTATTCACATTCAATTTGAATTAAATACATTCAAATCTATTTGTGCAAATTTTCATTTCGAATTTCCAAATATAAATGTTGACAACATTTGTATGTGCCCAAACACATCCGTTCACATCCCGTATTTATGCCATATGCATCCCGTTTTTGTCCCATACGGATCTGTACAAATGCGTACAGATGTGGGAAAGATGTGTATGGGCGCATACAGATGTCCAAATTTATAGACATTCGATTCAAATTCGAATGTCCAAATTCAAAAGAATTCAATTAAATTTTGAATGTTTTGAATATTCATGCATATCCCTACTGTTCAGTAATACAAAGAGAGTGAATAATCCCTATGAACCAGGCACCAAAAGCAGTTCTTCCCTGCCATAAAGCATCAACATGCAAAACTAAAAAAGGAGGGTCACACTGTAAAACGCATCACGTATGCGTGTGTTGCGCAGTTGCTATACAAGCTGGTAACAAAACTGCAACTTTAAGGGAAATTGATCAATTTTCAGACACCAACCAGCAGTAAGGTGTGACATGAAGTTTAAAACTATATTATTCACATAAGTCTCAAAATCTGAAATGTATGCACCACAATAGCTACATTAACAAGGTTAATTTTAAAAAGCAGAATCAAAATCACACCAACACTAGGATGTCATGAACGTCAAACTGATTTTTAAAAAGTAAGTTAGCCCCAGTCCCTTCCAGATAAAACAATTTTAAGACTGGTTGATGCACCTCACAAATGCACTCACTTTTTTACCAAAACATTTTTTCTAAAATCTCACTGGATTATATTTATTCTAAATATTCCTTGCCAAATTGCCAGAGTGTCTTGTGTTCCACTGTGTCTTATAAGGCACAAAATACAATACTTTGTCTTATTCTCTAATACTTATGTAACTTTTCAAAAAATGATTGCCTTATTGTTCTGATTAAAAGAGACAATAAAACCTTTTGTTATGGTTGAATATTGCTCAGATTTTCATAATCCTTAAGAAAATGTCTCAGAATTTAACTATTTGTTTAAGGCAGTGGTTCTCAACCTCCCTAATGCCGTGACCCTTTAACACAGTTCCTCATGTTGTGGTGACCCCCAACTTAACCCTAACCATAAAATTATTTTAGTTGCTACTTCATAACAACCTCTGTGAAAGAGCAGATCGACCCCCAAAGGGGTTGTGGCTCAGAGGTTGAGAACCACTGGTTTAAGGTATTTATACACTGCCTTTTCCCTAGTTAGCCAAAAGCGCATAGACCGCTCTTCTCCCTTTGATTCCATCTTTCCTACAATTTTGTGAGGCAGGTTGGGCCTGCCTAAGAGGTAGTGACTAGCCTCACATCAAATAAGCTGTGTTCACATGCAGTTAGAAAAAATCCTCCTAGGTGGCTTAGAGATGTCTTAAGATGTGTTCAGACATAACAAAAGGGGCACCCACGGAGCACCTCAGAGACACAGTGTGCGGCCCTCGTGATCCCAAGCCTCCTCTGATCCACCTTTTCTGGCATAAAATGTTCATGAAAGAGGGGAGTGACAAACTGCCTCAGCTTTCTTTTATTTTTGCTGTGTCGCATCAGAGCCCTAGAGATAGTTGGCAAAAGGGACAGTTCACACATCACTCTGCCCCCCCCAAAAAAATTCTAGGTTAGAAATGAGATGGAAACATGAGAATCTCTAAGGCAGTGGTTCTCAACCTTCCTAATACCGCGACCCCTTAATGGAGTTCCTCATGTTGTGGAGACCCCCAACCACAGGGGCGGAGCAGCTGGGAGGTAGGAGGGAAGGGCGGCGGGAGACTCGTCACGACCCCTCAGATAGGGTAGTTCAACCCCCAAAGGGGTCCCAACCCCCAGGTTGAGAACCACTGCTCTAAGGCCCTTTTGAGATGCTTTTGTTGTTGTTGCTATATGTAAATGCAGTCTCAGTGAGCTCTATGGCCAAATGGAGATTCAAACCCCACCCCCAGGATGCTAGCAATTGCCCTAGGTGCTGAAATCCACTCTTTGAATATCAATGAATAACAGTATGAGGGTAATAACAGAAAATAATAACTGTCACTTTTGCAACTATAATCAGTGTTAAAAACTTTATATATCTTGTTTTAAAGCAGGCACCAATTTCCACAATATACTGGTATTTGCAAGCTGTTTTTCTTATTCATCTCACATATGCCCCGTGACTAACACAGATAAAAGATGAAGAGATTAGTTTTTGACAGTTGCAAATACTGGAACAGGCAACAGATTAAAAGAAAGTCAAGAACTAGGATGAAATACGCTAGTGCAAAAATGGGAGATCTATTTTCAAAAATGGAAGATTTATTTCAAATCCAACACTGTTTGGGAAGACGTTCATGGATACACTTCATGAAATGCTTAGTTCTTCCACAAATATGATTACAGTGTTCAAGACACCTTCATAAAATGCTCAAATGACAGGACTACAATAGCAATGAAGACATAAAGATGCATTGCAAAAGCTGTTTTGAAAAGAACGGAATAAAGCAGGCCACCTCCACACATCATTTATTTATTGCACAATTATTTATACCAGTATAAAGCACATCTGGAATTATCATACATTCTCTAGACATTAGATTGATATTCCGCATTTTAGGAGCACAAGATGGATGTCAAAGCTGCATGATTTTCTTTCCACAGGACCTAACTGTCACACCATACAGGAACCAATAGTATGACGTGAAGTATTTTTGGGTACTAACAGCTCAAACCAAATGGTTTGGGGTCTCAAAGAAGAGTTAGTGTGGCTTAGTCATTAGATTTTTGCATTCTAAGGAAGAAACTAAGGAAGTTTCTTGTCTTCTGCCATGGCATTAAAAGCTTTTGCAGGATGATACATTTTGTGTATAAGCTAAGACAATCACACTTAGCTGTAGTATAATTTCTTGAAATCATTCATGAAATTTTGGACAGAAGTAATATCATATTCACCACGCTCATTCACTGGGGTTAGGTTTTGGTATTTCCTCACAATACTGGAATTCCAAAATACAAAGGGACTATAAACAATGCATTCCTGTCCTTCCTTGGTGACAAATTCCCTGGGAAAGTCAAAGAGCCAACAGAAAACTTTTGAACAATGAGCATATAACTCAAAACAGTCTCTTGAAAATACCTGAAATGCACAAGTATTGAAGGAGTAATGGGCATAAATATAATCTAACAAATTGCATTTGAATATTTACTACTGGTAGCACTGCTGACAAAACCTTGGAGGAAAAAACACATTTGGTGGTTTAATAAATATTCTTTCCTTGAAGCTGCTTGCGTTAGCTTCTGATTGAACTGAATGGTCAAACTTTCATCTACCAGTAGAAGACAAAGTACAGGGAGTAAAATGCAGAGAATAATGGGATACTTCATTCTAGTTGTTATTACAGTATTACAGTATAGTACACTAGTGAGGCTACGCTATTTATTCATTTAAAATAATTCTATCCTACTTCTTCATATCAAAATCTTGAAGTGGCTTACAATAAAATTTAGGAAATAAGTTTTATACTGACACCTCCAATTCAAGACCAATTTGCTACCTTATATACCTTTTGATAAGGAAATTTATATTTGAATTTATATAAAAAGTACACTTATTTTCCACAAACTGGAGATGTATCTAATGTTTTATCTTTTGAATCTTGAATTCCATTTTTTCCAGGGAAAAGAGAAAAATGGATGATCAAAGATCTAGGTAAACACCAAAAGCAACAGCCTGAAAGTAAAACTAGAAAGATATATGCCCCTTATGTCACATTATTAGAAGTTATCATTTTACCTTAGAGAACCAGTGAGAAGAAGACATAATAAAATTTTCCTTTTTTAAAATAATTCCTCTCCCTCTCAAATTATTTCCTGCTCCCATTAGGGCCTATGCTTCCTTCCACTCTCTCAGGTCACGGGTTCAAAACGTTTACTGTGAGAAACCAGCAGAGATAATTAGTTGGTGCAAAGAAAATTCTATATAAAGAAGGCGACTGGCTAGATAACCATCCTTGTATTGCTTTTCTAGCCTGATATTATCTGAAAAACTAGCTGCTGAATATCTTCCAGTGAAATATTTGAGAATGGAGGGAACTGATAACATTCAACAATTTAGACTGATCTGGAACTGTACAGATCTTTCCTATATTCGGCTGAAAAGATATTTCTAAGCAGATGGCTAATGTAAGGATGGTGTTTAAGGCCCTAAATTAAGATTTCTTTTAAAAAAATAGGTAACAGGTGACCAAGTAAAAAGGGACACTTAAAGGTGTTTTTTTTCTCTTTTCTTTGTATGTTCTTTATGACTTGCATGGTTTGTGTATGTGGTTGTTTACTTGCTTATAGAAAAGAAAATATATTTTAAAAGAAAAAAGAAAAACTAGCCGTCACTGTTTTCTTATAGAATCAATTAACTTAAACCCTGTTGTGGCTGGGTAGCACTGAGTTCTGCTGACTGCACGGGGACCTTTGTGTACCTCTCTTGGCAAAGGTACAAAAGCGGTTTCCAATTTCCTGCTTCTCAGGACAGACTGGGAATCGAACCAGCAACCCCCTGCTTTCAAGGTTGCTTGAATTACCACTGAGCTCCATCCCTCCCTCACAAAAAACCTCACAATTACACTGCAGAAACAGTTCCACCAGAGGGACATATATGGCTTCCCCCCACCCCCACCCCACCACTGCAGCACTATAACCTAACAAAGCATAAGGGAAGGTGATGGTGAGATTGAGTGTCACACATGATCCGAACCAGTGAGCCAACTCCTTGCCTGCAGGCTGGTATGGGAAAGTATTACTTGCTCTACAAAACAAGACCGGCAAGTAGGTAAAACAATATCTTGACTTGGCCCAGAGGGAAACACCGAACTTCCCTGGGCCTTTGGATGAAACATGGAGGAGAGATGTTCACCAAAACTGAAGCTCTTATGGCTCATCAGATACACTGCTGGAACTTTTCCTTTCCTTTCTTCGGAACCAATGATGCTTCCATGATTTTTCTTTTTTTTAAATCATCTTTATTACTTTACAATATGCCAAAACAAAACATACAAATCATGCAAGTAACACCCCAAAATTTAAATCCCTCCCACTGTTACGCTTCCATAATTAACCAGTTCAGCGCCTTGTCCCAGGCTCTCCCTAATGCTGCATTAGGCTCCCATCCCATCCCAGATTTCCGGTGCGTCTCTTGATGTGGCTTTCCCTTAAAATCTGATCATTTGGTCTTTTGGCTTCCTGGAACCTTAAAGCTAACCGTACCAGAATCAATCCAATATTCGGCAATACTAGGGAGGAGCTCAATGTGCAAAGAACAAATATGGGCACTAAAAGGTTTTATTTATTTTTTTAAATTTCATTTTATTTTAAAATTTTAACTTACAGTTACAAATAACATCTAAACATTTCAACTACTGGATTTATACTAAAAGATTTTACTGACTGTTTAGGTAACTGCAAAGATTCTGGCGACACCCGCACCAGACCCAACGAGCGTGCGGCGCTCACGCGGGGTCCGAGCGCTCTCGATGCCTTTTACGCACGGGACGGAGCCGCCCCATTAACGCAAGTGTGGATGTGCAGTGGGGAAGGTGGTGGTGGTGGAGCTTGCAGCTAAACGATGAAAGCCCGGCAAACTTCCGACGTCCCCACCCCCTTACAGTCCTGTTTCCTGGGCTGTGGTCACACCTAATCCAGCTTCGGTGCGCTTTCAGAACGGGAGAGCACCACCAGTCATTTTCTTTTCTTTCCCCATTCTCTATCCCAGAAAGGAATTTTCCTGAGTTATTTAACACTGGAAGGAAACAGCTTGCCCCTTTGCTGACGCTATCCTCTTAACTCTGAAAGTGGACCGAAGCCGGATCGAGCCTTCAGCGTGACCTCAGTCAGCCCTGCGGTTCAAGCAACCGGCTTCAGCCTCCCTTGCGCTCCAGCCCGCCCGAGCCAATGGAAGAGGCGAGTCCCGCGAAGCCTAAAGCTCTGCGTGCCCAGGGGTCTCTGGGGGGGCCGAAGCGACTCCGGCCGGCCTCGGGTGCTCGCAAGGCCCGGCGTCCCCCCCTCCCCAGCCCCCCTCCCGGCCGCTGCCTCCTTACCTGTCCTCCGAGATGCTGATGAGCCCGTCCTCCTTGGGCACGAGGGCCGCCATGGTCACCGCGTCCTGCGCGCCCTCCACCTGGCCCAGCAGGAGCGGCCGGCGGGTGAGAGGCTCGCCGGGCAGAGGCTGGGCGGCCATGGAGGGAAAGAGCCGCGACGCACCCGGCTCGCCTTCCACACGCCTACAATTGCCGCTGCTGCTCCGGCTGGAACCACGCACAGCCCCAGCCCAGCCCAGCCCAGCCCAGCAGCCGGCCGGCCCTCCCCCGCCACGCGTGCGCACCAAGGAGGCAGAGGATAGCGCACGGGTGGCTGGCGGCGGGGGGGGGGACGACGACACTAAAGGGCTGCAGTCGTGAGGGTGCTCTGTCTCGACTTCCGGGTTCCAGATGGCGCGCTTATAACGCCCTCTCCCGAGCACGCGTGCGGCCGGAGAAGCCTGCGTGGGGAATCGCATGGTTTCCAAAGCGGCAGGAGAAAGCGGCTAGGGTGCTCCCATTCCCCAAAAAGTTTTTAAAAATTAAAATAATTTCTACTGGATCTGCTTTCATCTACACAGACGGAGATTTGCAGCCTTAAAATCAGACACTTCGCAGCTCATGTATGCTCAAATCGGCTTCTGTTCTGCAATTGATTCTGACTGTAGCACTTCGGAACACTATTGGCACCCTGATGCTCGTGTGAGTGTAATTAACTCCCCCCCCCCATTTTTTTAAAGAGCTTCCTTAGCAAGTCCGTTATGATCGTGCTTTGAAGTCAAGGAAGGATTCTTGAATTTGATACAAAGTTGTACTCTGTGCCTTGTACCGATTTCAAAGAGAGATGCAGGCTGGGGGAGACAGGAAGGATGCCTCTAAAAGCCACAGGCAGGGAGATGACAGAGCAGGTGAAGGTTTTGCTTTCCTCTTCCACTGGAGATGCCTGGAAGCAATTGGTGGGCCAATCTGTGGGACGGGATATGGACTAGATGGGCTGTGGTCTGATTCAGCAGGGTTCCTCTTGCATTTATTTATTTATTTATTTATTTATTTATTTATTTATTTATTTATTTATTTATTTATTTATTAACATTTTTATCTCGCCCTACACCCGAAGGTCCCCAGGCGGGTAACAACATCTAAAATCAAACATTATTGAAACAATAACAGTATGTATTAAAACAGTAGCACCTGCAAGTGGGAAGGGAAAGTGTATCCCTTCAAAGGGCCTCCAAAGGTGCCACCCTTCACCCAGACTGTCTGCTTGATTGATGGCCTGAGGCCAATTGCATCGGGCCGGCCGTACAGAGGGAGTACACATCCATGACTGCGGAACAGGTCTTAGGCGTCTGCACCGCATTGCCTGTTAGCACACGTTTACCATTCTAAAGCCCATGCAATGTAAATGTTGCAGCCTCTTGTAGATCCAGATCTGCATCTATTTAGCACAGATCTGCTAATTTGATCCGGCTCTACTGAGGTAAGTGCAGAAACAGTCAAGATTTTAATGCTGGGATTGCATCTAATCACTGACTGAATTTGGTGTGGGCTGGAGAGAAAAAGGAATGGTTTCACCGTGCTCAGTATGGGAAAAATGAAAAGTGTGAACAAGGAAGTCTGTTTGAAGTCTGTGCTATAATACAGATGTGGGAATGGCCAGAACCTGTACTCGAACCTTGTTCTCCCCCAATACAGATTATCCATCCATCCATCCATCCATCCATCCATCCATCCATCCATCCATCCATCCATCCATCCAGTCCTATACCCAAAGGTCTCAGGGCGGGTTACAAAATTAAAAACCAATAAGCATAAACCAGTAGACATTATCCCTAGGATGTCTGATTGTGCCCAAATAATTGTGGGGTGAGGATTTTCAGCAGGCATTGCCTTTGCCTGCATTATAGTACTTGCTGAAATTCTTTCTTCTATATAGCTTTTAAGGATATAGGAACCCTGACCTGTGTTTCAGGTGGCAAGCTGCTGTATACAGTATAGATTGCTATTGCCCTTCTCTTCAGAAAGTAAAAATCCTGCTGGCTGATACCTTTCCAGCCTTTCAAACTTTTATAAGGCTTTTCCTGACTTTCCAAGGCAACAGCTGAATCTCTAACAACTGCTACACCGGCACCAATTTTTCTTATTGCTAGCATTTAGTTCTTAGGATTAGCCATTAATGTTTGCTACTAGTTTGTATACGGAAGCTTCAAAAAATGTTTGCACTATCAGATCCCAATGTCATGGCCGGCTGATCAGCTACAAATTCTAATGCCTGCTAGTCATCATGAGAAAGTATGGGTATATACAGTATGTATTGGGAAAGAAAGCTGTAGTTGGAAAGAGCTTCACCAAATCGCAGCATGCCTACCTAAGAAAATCACAAGATGCAACTACTGGATGCATTCCCCTAATGCTGATAAAGAGACAATGGCTTCCTGAGCTGGCTGATAATGTCAGAATCTCTACTAGGAGCATCTGCTGCTAGCAGATAATATGTCTAACTTAACTGGACTGGGACCCTTTGTTCCTCTAACTCAGATGGAGAGTCCCAGATTAGCAGAAGTAAGACATATGAAATTGTTTGGCACAATATTTGTTACATATTAACTCTGCAGGTCCTTTGTTTAATAAATACCAACAGTTTTATTGCAATTATATCCCAGCTTTGAACCAGAGTGCAAGGTTCAATAATCTCTTGAGGTTCATGGCTAAATTAGGCTCCGAATCCCGGGAGAAGTTCTCCCTTCCCGTCCTATTGGGGGGATGGGAACGGTGAACTTCCCCAATGTGTACTAGCATTCACACCTGCAAATGCTAGTACATGCCATCCCTCCCCACACTCATTTGCAGACTTACCTGAGGTGAGGATGCATGGTCCATGCGCAGCCATCTTGCCTCCCAGTGCTGGCACCACTGCGTGTTTGCAGGCAATCACATGGCGCACTTGCGTGGTGCATCATGCGCCCCTTCATGTACCATGGAGGTGCAGATGGGCTTGCCGGAGGCCATGGCAGGGTGTGCCTGGATGAGGTAAGTGTGCTTGTGGAGCATGGAATTCATAGTTTGATCCAGATCCTGGGCCTAATCATCTCCCATTAATCCAGCTCCGTCTGCATAAAATGGGCTAGATCTGGATTAAGAGGCCCTTAATCCAGATTTATCATAGACCCATTTCATCAAGTCTACAGTTGGACTAAGGGTCTTATTCCAAATCATGGGAAGCATCCAGATATCAAGTCTTTATGATCCAAAGCTACTGGGGCACTGGGGTGATTTTCAAAAACATGCCATAGTGTGCCACTGAAAACTACTGTTGTTGCTAGCCTTTGGAGGTATCAGGAGCAGCTACAAAGCTTACATGAACTTTGTAGCCTCAGAGAGGTCTGTTTATTTCTGATACACTGATCAGAATCTAAGGGTGTGTCCAGACTGGGAGATACTGCGCATTCTGATGCACAGTCGGTATGTGGGCGTCACACCTGAAGCCTGATACTTTGTATCAGCAGCATATTATAATGCAACTATTGCGGATTTACCTGCTGCGAAACGATCAACACTCGCTCCGCAGTATCAGGTAATTTCAGAGTTTCTGGCAGGAAACAGCCAACGAGATCTGAGCCTGCAGCTCAGCTCCCGTTGGCTGCCCGATCCCTTGTGACACATGACTCACCGCATGCGCCACGGAAGTCTTGCAGCTGCCATGGAGGAAGCTGTGGACCTCTGTTTTGAGTGGGGACTACGCGTCAAGACACCGTAGCCAGGTAAGCTGCAAATTTTTATATAACTGCAGATTTTTATATGCTAGTCTGGAAGGGACCTATCAGAGGTAAGTGCAGAAAAGGCTATAACTAGGATGGAATGAGTAAGGCATGTCTCCTGGTATGCAGAAATGGGACTGTTTCTATGGGACAGTGTGTGTCTTGCCTGGGTTGGCTGTGTACACCTATCAGCCAATCCATAAGCTGCCCAGACTGCCACTTTGAACACCCTGAGAAGCAGCTGGTTCCCATGTAATTTGTGCAGTTTATCTGGACCTTCTAACTTCTGTCCCATGCCTTTTCCCTGACCCCCCCATCAGCTCTTAGAACTGCATAAAATATGCAGCACTGTTTTAAGACTTGAAGAACTATGACAAAAAGCCATTATAGAAATGACAAAGTACAACATCAGTTTTTTTTAATTTACAGGCTAGATTCCTCACAATTTCCTCTTGATTTAAGAATTAAAGTGTGTAATTAACACTTTAAGTGTGAGAAAAAGCAGATAAATCAAGCATCTATTTTTCAAGTTTACTCCATCGGGTTTGTAAGTCTTCCTATGAACAGAATTGAACCTGTGAAGAAGAAAACTGCCATTGTATGTTCAAACTGTTTCCACAAATGTTGATGCATGCTAGCACAACATTTTTTATTTTATTTATAGTAAACAACAAATATCCGTAGGTGGTTAGGGAGCCATACTTGCTACACTTGGAAAATGGACACTTTAACATTTATTATTGATAATTGCTAGACAAGGGGAGGACCAGCATTCCTAAATACCCAAGAAAGGAAATTTTGAATATTAATGAATTTGTTGCTCGGGCTGTGAACAGGTACACGACCTTTCCACACTTGGAGCATTTTTTCACTTCCTTTCCCGTCCACTGAACAGGAAAGAAGCATGATTAACCAATGTTGAGTAGCACTTGGAGCACTGTCAACTTTGGCTCGCTCTCTCCCCCCCCCCCCCCCAATCATCAAATACTTACCTGACTTGATCGTGGGGCTGGTCCTCCTCTGGGCACCGCCATTTTGGCTGCAACACCCTCTGCGACAGTGCGTGCATCAGTGCCATCACCATGCTGCTGATGCTCTGCACATGTGCAATCCTGTCTCTGATTCTCTGAGGTGCCAGCGCATTTGTGCGTCACCTCAGATGACCCAGGAGCACCAGAAGACATGTGGATGGTCACGCCATCGGATGCTTCAGGTAAGTTCTAATCAACAGTGAATAGACTTCTGGTGTGCAGGACACACTTGGAGGCCGTAGCAGCCTCCTCAAAGTGCCGATCCTCTTCACCAGAAGTTCACTAATCATGCACTGCCGGCCATACGTTAGCATGCAGACAACAGACCCCTGTCCTGAGATATACTCCAGAATAAGGCCGTGTGTGGAAAGGGCCCAGCAAAAGAAGAATCGCAAAGGCACCCCTCAGGCGCCTCAGAGAAGGCTCCGAGGTGGGATTGTTCATGCGCCAGTCTGCCCCTCCGCCTCTCCTGAACATTCTGTGCTAGAAAAGGTGGATGAGAGAAGGGTTGGAAACATGAGGTCCGCACAGTGTGTCTTTGAGGCACTCCTTTTGTTATGTCTGAACACAACCTTGGTGGTTGCCACAGGACGCTTTCACAAAGGAAGTGGAAGAGGTTTGAGGTTTCATTCAGATACCTCCCTCTAATCTCTTAACCATTGTTTGGGGAAATTAATGGCTCCATGTATCCATTTGAAGCCTCTTATCTCCTTCATTGTTTGACAGTGCCAAATCCTTTCTCCCTCTCTCCTCCTCCATGTTATAATTCAAAGATGGCTAACCTGTACTTAATCCCATGTTCAGAAAGAAGACTATCTGCATCAGTGAGGCTCATTCTCATATGAGCGTGCACAGAACCACAGCCTTATGGTTCCCTACCTAACATTACATCTACCTGCACACTAACACTTTTATATCATAATACAGTAATTAATGGATAAGTGTAACTACTGCTTACCTGTTCTAGTTTGCCTAAGGAGAAAATTAAACGGTCTGTCAGCCTTGAAGACAGGAGCTCGGGATCTTTTTAGCAGGACCATAGCTGTATCATAACATAATTCATGAGTGCCGACACTCTGTTTCGTTCCAGAAGTCTCTCTTACATAAAATTGTCATTGTTGCATTGACATACATTTCTTTCTTGCTGAGGCTGAAGTGGTAGTGGTGTGTTCTTTAATACTTCCTGAGAATTTTCAGATGAATAAATTGCTCCTCAAAATAAAATCAGGTAGTTTGATCTATTTAAATGTTCAAGAACTAGCATTTGTGGGAAATAAAAAAGAACTTTAAGCCACTGTGTGGGTGAGAGCCATGGTGTTGAACTGTGGTATCCAGAATGTTATTTCCATATAATCCTTTCTTGACTCTTAAAGGTCAGTTTCTAAGGCCCTTCTCTGCATGCCGGGGAAAATAAAGCTGCTGGATCAGGCCATTTCAGTGCTGGTTTCCTATTTGCAGTTCCTCAGGTAAACTGGTTTGCCATCAGAACCATCATCTTTCAAGATGTTAAGTGAAGGCCTATTCCTTCTCTTGGGTAGGATCTGCACTGGATCTTAAGATTGCTGTGGAATCACTGCAGAAGTGCACTGGCTATACATTTGTGTGGCTGAAGAGTTATCTTAGGGGCTGCATTCCCATGCAGGAATTTTAGTCCTGAAATAGTCCCTTTTGGACTATTTTTTGGACTATTTTTAATCCGGATTTTCATGTCAGTTAATCCAAATATAGCTGTTCCCATGCAGCTTTTTTAGTCCTGGTTTTGGGAGTATTTTTAAATGTTACAAACAAGGCTTTTAAATCTCCCTCTGTGTTAACCCTGCCTGCAATAAAAACAACAAAAAAGGAAGTTTTAAACCTCCCCATACCAACCCTGCCTGCAATAAAAGAAGCAAAGGTGAAAGGGAGACTTCAAATGCGAATAGAATTAATTTCTTTTGTGTCCTCACTTTGGCAGCAGATATACTAAAATTAGAATTACTTTCTTCTTTCACACCTCTCCCTTTTGCGATTACAAATGTATCAATTCAAGCGTTTCTAGTTCCCCTGCCAATTCAAGCTTCTGTCCTTTTCAAAAGATACATGTTCCCAGCAAATATCTTTTAAAAGCATTTTTCCAGCAAAAATGTTTTAAAAGCCCCCTTAAAAAAAAGAAAAGCCCTTTTCCGTACTGTTTGGAGCTTTTGTGAGCATGGCAAGGGAAGGGGGGAACTTTACATCTGTAAAAAAAACCACACACAACTGGCTGCCATTGGCCACAATGCTAGACCTCCACCCCAAATAGCCTGGTATTGTCCCCATGTGTGTGTGTGTGGGGGGGGGGGGGGGATGGACTTGACTCCAAAAGGGAGACTCAGTCAGATACAATTTGGATTAATTTCAGTGGCCACGGGGACACTCCAGTCTGAATTCAAATCAAATTTGGATTAAAGTGCCCCTGGGGACACACCCTCAGAGTCAGATTTGGATAATCCTGCACTTTGAGGCTACTTGCAGTGCCCTTACCAGTATAAAAGGTAAACTGCTGTGGAGAACTCTGAACACAGTCTGCAGTGGTATACCAGACCACATTGTCTAGATCAGTGGTTCTCAACCTGGGGGTCGGGACCCCTTTGGGGGTCGAACTACCCTTTCAGAGGGGTCGCGATGAGTCTCCCACCGCCCTTCCCTCCCACCTTCCAGCTGCTCCACCCCCGTGGTTGGGGGTCTCCACAACATGAGGAACTCCATTAAGGGGTCGTGGCATTAGGAAGGTTGAGAACCACTGGTCTAGATGTACCTCCTCTAATATATTCTTGATTGGCAAGCAGAAGAAAATGACCCACTTCCACAGACTCTTTCTGTGCTTATTGAAAGGACCCTGGGTAGAAATTCTGAACTGGGGAATAAAAGCATCCAGGTTCAGTGTTCTACTTGCTCAGAGTAGTAGTTCAGCATGCTGCCACCACTGTGAGAGATGGTGAAAAAAGTGAAGGTTGCTCTCAGAGCAATCTTAGTTTAGAGTACAAGTTCCAACCTTGTGCAGAACCTGCTAAATATTTCTAGAATGTATATCTGAGCTCTTCCTCCATGCCTGCATTTTATGCACTTAGCAAGATGTCTATGCATAATATCCTCAGATACCTTGGTCCTGTCCAGATGAGGAATATATAGAACCATTACATCTGCACTACGGTGGGTTTTTAACATATATCTGTGGCAACATCACTGTAGCCTGACTATATTCCCCCCAAATCCCTCTATAGCTTATTTCAGGAAAAGCTGATTCTGATGGTGTCTGTTTTTCCCAAACAGTGTTGCAGCCATCATTGTGGCTATAGCCACTGCATTTGTGCAGGGGCCAAAAAAGATGGCTGCCACACATGCATGGTGGTGCCAATCACACACTTTTGGGTATTTCACATTGTCAAAACACCTGGATGTGTGAGCTGCACATTGCTCAGAAGCAATGCCAGCTCCATGCTGTCTGTTTAGCACGTGATAATTCCAGAGGGCCTGTTCTCTGGGATATGGCTTACAACCATAATATTCAGCTGGTGTCTGGTGCTGGCCCTTGTTAGCAATTAGCCCACCTGGAAGAATCTAATGAATGGGACTGAGGTACATTTTTGATTGGTGTTAATTCTAAGTGATAGATATTTGCTGTTTTCCAGATGAATGCAGTTCAAAGTCTGTCTGATTTACCTGTGGTGCCTGAGGCCTTGGTGCCATCCTCCGTCACTTCAATTCTTGCTTTGTGAATGGCTTCCGTGATATAAAGACTTTCTTGTTCTATCAAACAAAACAATTAATTACAGTATTATACTTGCCATTATATAACCAATGAAACACTACATTTTTGCCAGTACAAGGATCTTTGGTCATATAATGCAACTGAATGGCCTTAGGTTTGGGTATTTAGTGCAGAGTAAACTATTGAGACCATCATCATCATGAAGCGTTAAGCTATTCTGTTACGTTACATCACATAAGTCCCATTCTCATTCAACTTTTAAAGAGATTTGAAATCATTTTCAGAGCTGAGTGTTTCCCAAGGATCAGAGGAAGCTGCAGTTTCTGAGGATTAAAGGTCCTGGAACATGGATTATCTGTATTTGAATAAAAAGAGGTCTTGCTACGGGATGTAGATATAATCCTCACTATTTGTCAATGGGAACGCAAGAGGGTTTTGGGGGGGAGGGAATCATGTTTTGGGGATATTCTCTTCACTTTCCCCTGATCAAATGAGAGTTTGAACCTTCTGTAGGTGCTTCCTGAACCCTTCAGTCTTTGACACTGGAGCTGCCTGTGTTCCTCAATCACAGACTCAAAATAAAAGCCACAAAGTGCCCCAAATTGAACAAAATTGATTTACCTGAAATGCCTTTAAAATCAGCCCTCATTGGGTCAAACATGTCAGTAATTCCTAAGGCAGGCAAAACCATTTTTAGATCCAAGTAGCTGTGAACTGTGAACCTGAAAGGATTCGTGGATAGGCATTTAGTTATGCTGTTTGCAAGCTGATTATATCTTAGTTCTTCTACAGGAATAAACCCATGGCAATATACCTTGGAAAGAGAGCTTAATAATGTGCTCTTGAATTTTTTACACAAGGCAGTAAGTCTTATATACCTAGATAGTCTGTTTAATCCTGTTAATTCTTTTCAGTGTTTCCAAGGCCACAGTTACACCTTATCATTTTAATCTGGGTCAGGAAGGCAGCCGCGTCTAAGCCATTTTCAGCCTGAAATGGCTTGGTCACACCTTCCAGCTGCTTTCTCTGGTAATCTTCAGCTGGTGAGTGGGTGGGAGAAATGCTCTGTTTGATGGGGAGGTGTTCCAGGAGGATAAGTGGGGGCGAGGTAGGTTGGGATGGGAGGAGAGAGATTGACGAGGCAGAGAAAATCAGTGCAAAAAGGAGGGGGAGAGGGAGGGAGATGGGGTAGAGAAAGTCAGTGCAAGAGGGAGGGGGCGGGGAGGGAGATTGGGGGAGGGAGATTGTTAGCAATGGGACAGAGAAAGTCACAGCAAGAGGGAGGAGGTCGGGTGGGGGAGATTGGAGTGAGCAGAGAGGAAGTCACAGCAAGAGGGAGGGGGGAGGTAAAGGTGTAACTGCAGCACAAATTTCAGTGTCTTCAATACAGCTTTTCCCCTCCAGTCCTACCTTTCTTGTCCATACATTTAGTTTTGGGAGAAAAGAAGAGGGCAGCAACTATCCAACTTTCCTGGAATATTCTAAGCTACCAAATCCTGTATAATAATGATGCTCTGTTAAAATCCTTGAGACTGAACTCTGTATAGTCAAAAATAGTAAGGGCACCAGAATGCAAGGGAATGATTGTAGTTTGGTGGTGGCACCTGGAGAGCAAAAGGTTGCTGGTTCAATCCCCAGCCTCTCCCTAGAAGTAGGCAATGGCAAACCACTTCTGTGACTTTGCAAAAAACACACACAAAAAAACTGCATACAGGTGCCCATGTAGCTGTCCATGCAGTCAACCAAGACTTTGCCATCACTCGGTGGTACCCAACAACAATCAGAGTGCAAAGCATGATAGCCCTGGTCAGAGGCAGACTGCTTGGCAGAGCAGAAGTAACCATCTGAACATTTGCAACCCGCAAGTCAGCTTGCTGTCTCCAGGAATGTTGGGATGTTGCCCATAGAAAGGCAAATAAATACTGCAATGCCAGCAACAAGAACAGCTGTTTCCTGTTCAGACATAAGATATGTCAGTGGTTAGCTTTATCAACAAGAGGGCTTAAGATGCAGACATGGAGTATAATTCCAATAATTCTGATTCTCTACCAGTGCTCCCTGCATCACCATCTAGAACAGTGGTTCTCAACCTGGGGGTCGGGACCCCTTTGGGGGTCGAACTACCCTTTCAGAGGGGACGCGACGAGTCTCCCACTGCCCTTCCCTCCCAACTACCAGCTGCCCCGGCCCCATGATTGGGGTCTTCACAACAGGAGGAACTCCATTAAGGGGTCGGGGCATTAGGAAGGTTGAGAACCGCTGATCTAGAATGTCAGCTGATTTCTTATATCCCAGGAAGGTCACATGTCCTACACTTATGCCAGCACCCTGCTGTGAAATATACTACATGCGTTTTAGATTGTGCAGTTTCTCACCTTTTTAAAAAAACTTCAGTTATCAGCATATAAAATTATATTGAAGTTTATTTTCATGGACATGTGTCTAACCGACAGTCTTACAAGATGCTGAATTGCGTAATCAGGATTTATACCTTACATGCATGCTACGTCTGTTGTATTTCCTTCTCTTTCTGTCCCAGCTGCTTCTGTCACAGGATGTGTCTCTATATGCAAAGAATCAGAAACTTGGGGCCTGTTCATACTGGAACGGTTCTGTCCGCTCACTGGGTAGACGTGTCCACATTGTGCCACTCCCACAGCTGTCCCAGAGTGGGATATAACCCCTTCCCAGAGCAATGCAGCTGTGGAGGTGATTTTGCACCCTCCTCTAGGTGTGGTATGGCAAGTAGGTGTGGCTATGTACCTGTACTTGTGCACAGCTACTGGACTGCCATGGCAATATCTGGCCTCTCTGGATGGTGCTTTCGATGTTGTGTTTGCAATCTGGGTAGCCTCAGGGCTGGCTGTTTGCACTTACAAAAGCTGTTGGTCATGTATGGGTCTAGTTTAGTACTTCTAAGTACAAATAACCACCAGTGCACTGGATTCTTACTGGACTGGACTGGCATGGTATTGTTTTGTTTTGTTAATCCATACCAGGCTGGTAAGTGTGAATAGGCCCTTGGTCTCTATTGGAAAAGATCTCTGTCTGAAACCCAGGTGGACAACTGCCAGTCAGTGTGGACATTGGTTCTTTTAGGTCCTAATGCTCCAGTGTCAGACAAGGCAGTGCCCGCTTCTTCTTATGTTTCCACTTCTATTCTATCATCTCTTTCATTGTCTACCACACCCAATCACTGCCATCAGTCCCATAATTCTATTGCCTATCACACCAAATAGCTCTGTCATTATTTTCATCTTCACTCATCACAAAAATATAGTACAAGAATAATTTTAAAGTTTTCATGCAATAATGTAAGCTATTACCTGGGAAGAAAGATGTCCATCTTTTTTCTCCTCAGGATACTGGACCACAGGGGGAAGGTTTGGGTAGATAAGTGTCTTTCAGTCTCAGCTAAAGATGTTCTTCTGTCTGATGGGAGAACCACAAACATGCTTACAGTCTCCCCTAGGTAGGGCAATTCCACCACAGTGACCCGTTCCATGGAGTCTAGTAGGAATTCCCCTGCAATTTGGAAAAGAGATGTAACATGACTAGTTTTCTTCAAGTAAAGTGGCAGCCATTTTGATCAGATATGAGATATAATAAATCCTATTTTAATTACTTAAGAATTTATATCCTGCACTTTACCACTGGTTACAACAATAAAAATAAAAATAAAATATAGAGAATATTTTTAAAACATAATTAAAATATAACCCTCCCTTCCTGGTTTAATGGTACTGTATTCCGAATGCCTCTAGTTATATTCATTTAACAGCCTTGTAAGGCAAACCAATTGTTCATATTATGTTTGTTATATTCTGCAGCCAGGATTACCTGGGGCCATGCTGCCCTACATTTCTTTATTTTGTAGTTTGGGTTTATATAGACAAGTCCCTGAGATAAGTAGTAGTTTAATTCCAGAAACTTTTACATAACCAGATACTTACATCCACTAAAATGGTACATTTTACAGTACATTTTGGCTGTGTGCACACTTACATTTAATCCAGCTTCAGTCCACTTTCACAGTGGAAGAACACAGCAGCAGTCATTTTCCTTCCATGTTATCTAACTCAAATGTGGATCTTCTGAGTTAGATAAAGCCAAAAACAAATGGCTTGTCAGTGTGCCAATGTGTTATCCCTCTCTAAAAGTGAACTGAAGCTGGATTAAAATGTAGGTGTGAACATAGCCATAGTGACACAGGGAAAACAGGTTATGGCTTGTCCATCCTTATACCTTATCACTTTCCTTTTCAAGCATTTGCACATAGGTCTTAGCATCTGTTTGCCTATTTCCAGTCATATGGTTCAGTCAATACAGAACCATATGGGAGAGCAAAAGCAAGAGCACAGAATGTGAGAGCTAGGCAACTTCCAGGAAATTTCCCACATGGTGATACCCATGGTAGCATAGAGGAATAGGACAGCGTTTTTGTAACACAGAATCCTTATGACTGACATTATGGAATAATTAGTTGGAAGATCGTCATTACCCCATACTTCCATCATTTGAAGAAGTTTGTGACTCTGCATCTTTCCCACAGAAGCCCAGTTTGGTTTAGTGCTTAGGGAGCCGGAATAACAGGTTTGATTCCACATTCCTTCACAAAGGCATTTGGGTGACCTTGGGCTAGTCACAGCTCTCGTCTGAGCTCTCACAGCCCCACCTACCTCACAGGGTGTTTGTTGTGTGGAGAAGAACAGAAAGCTTTGTGAGCTGCTTTGAGTCCCCTTAAATAGGTGAGAAAAGTGGGGTAGAAAAGCCAACTCAGAATGCAGATGGCCCTCTTCTGGATCCTGTCTGCTCTTATTCTGGAATATATCTCAGGATAGGGGTCTGTTGTCCACATGCTAATATACATTCTGGGAAGACTCCCTTGGGGCCTGCTGTAGCCTGCAGTAGCATGTGGACAGCAAGCCCCTGTTCCAGGATATATCCCAGAATAAGGCCAAGTGCAGAAAGGCCCCTGCTCTAGAAGCAACCCATCCCAGTGTGGATCAGGTTGCTTGCTCCGTGACAGAGCATCCCATCTTGTCATAGAACATTAGAGGCGAATGCGGAAAGGGCTGAGATGGTTGTGAGGATAATATGGAAAGGAAAAAATGGTGTGTGTCTCCTTGGACTCTCCAGGAAAAAAGGTGGCATATAAATAATTACATTCTATTTATTCAGTTTGTCCCCCGAAATAAGAGAGGCACTAAATCTGTTCCATTGTCAGGAGGCTTGCTTAAAATGTGCATGCTTGCCCACGCAAATGGCTGATTTTTTATTTTATTCTGTTGCTATTGTGCAGATTTTTTCCCCTCTATTACTTTCTTACCAGAAATCATTTGGGATTTTTAGGGAGAAGTCTTTCCAATAAATTAAATACGTACCATAGTTGACTTCAGCACTGAGATACATAGTAGGCACTTTCCGTGTGATACCCTCTGTGGTGGTAAAGGACAAGGTCTGAGAATCTGTGAATGTGAACTTCCTTTGCCAGGTGCTTTTGAAGTACATGGTGCTCACCACAGCCATCTGGTTAAGTGGGGAGTCAATGGTTTTCAGAGACAGGTCATTTGTTTCTCCACCTGCAGAGGAAAAATAGTGTACAGGTAAAGGCAGAGATGAAAGGTTTGAATCCAACACATTTGTTCTCCTGATCTCAGAACATTTTTCAGAATTAGGAAGGACTTCATAGGGTTGTTGTTGTTGTTGTTGAGCTATGGCCATCTTCTGTTTGGCTGCATGGCACCTCTGTGTGCCCCTCTGTGCAGTTCTCTTGGCTGGAATGTATCATGGGTTTACCATTGCCTATTTCAGGGGAGAGGCTGGGGATCGAACCAGCAGCCCTCTGCTTTCTAGGCAGTTTGCTCTGCCACTGAGCTACATTTACTCTCAGATTCCATGGGCACCTCTAGATAAGAAATTTCAATATAGTCAACCCACTCAATATAACCAACAATTGTTATATTTTCCCATATCTTTCAAGTTGCTCTAGATGGAAATTAATGCTATCTGGATCCCCATTCCCACTGGGGTTTTATTGAGCTTTTAAAATGTTTTGAAAATTATTTGGCCCCATTAAAAATTGGCTTCCCACACTTTCCAAGGGGTAAATCGCCCAAATGCAACCTAAAAAGCTCTTGAAAAACCAGCTCTCACTCCTGTTTTTGCTGCTAACACACTTTATTTTTTTTGCTTTGGTAATGGTACCACAGTATTGGGGAGAGATTGTGCCTTTTGGGTCCCCCCCCCCATAGCCTTCTGTCCAATGTCTGTCACTGTCTGTTAAATGGGTGGGGTTTAACGCTCAGGTGGGCAGCCCTTTGCCATTCCTCCCATGTTATCATTCCCCGCCTCTTTTGTGGAAGGGCAAAACAGTGGATAATATTGCCAAATAAAGGATCCATTTGGAGATAAAAAGCCCCCTCCCCAATCTGTTTCCCCCCCTCCCTCACCCAGATCCAGTCTTTTCTCCATCCTTTCCTTTTTCTTCTTCTCCCCCTTTTTGTTCACCTCTCACCTGGTTTTGGGCACCAGCGGCAGAGCTCTTTGCTCACAGGGAAATATTCTCTTTGGCAAAGCCCTCTTCCCAGCGCTTGGGTTTTAAAGCCTAAATCTATATTCAAATCTGGCTGAAAGTGTGTTCTGGAATTTATGAAAAGCAAAGGGGTAAATTTACCAAATTGTGAGAAAATCACCCGAGATCTTGCTTTTTTAGACATTGGAAGTGGATGGAGAATTTTAAAGAGAGAGGGTGAGAGAAAAATCACCCACCCCCCAAGCCTAGATCTGGCCCATGTTTTGTGCCGGGCCGGGGGCGGGGGGCAAGATTACAGTTGATAAATTTCTCAAACACCACTGGGTGCAAAGCATGGGCTAGATCTAGGCTTAGGGGGGTGATTTTGCACAAGACCAAAGCATCATGGAATCGATTCCCATGGTCGTGGGGGATTGCTAGTCTGCAATTACACAGTTGCGCAAAAGAGGCTGGGTACGCGATCAAAGGGTCGATGTGGAATTCCCCACCCTTGGCCATGTCATGATGTTAACTGCGGGGGCCATCCTAATCAGAGAGAGGGGTGGGAACCCTAACTGGCAAAGGGCAGGGACCAAATGATGCTGGCTCCCCAATGCATTGTATGTAGCATTTTCAGTGGGAATGGCAAAATTCGAGTTCTATACATTTTTATACGTTTTCAATGGGATTGGGCAGAATGTGCGTTGTCCTCGAATTTAGATTAATTTTGTTTTTAAAAAGTCAAGTGGGAACACAGGCCTGGAGTACTTTTTAGTGGTGCTTTATGTTTTGTGGAACTGCTGTCCATATTGTTGCAAGTCACCCTAAGAACATAGCTGTAGGATGGCATGTAAATATTTTAATAACACAAACAGAAGAAAAAGGAGAGATTGTGGACCAATACTTTACATTCGGAGGCTTGAAAATATTGGGAAAGCATGCTAGAAATCAAGGGAAGAAAATACTGAGCTAATATGATCAGTGACCTAACTCAGTATAGTTGCCATGGGCTTCTTCTCTGCACACATTAAAAAACGAGGAAACCCTATAGAGTTCTTGGCTAGAATCATACCTTTCCAGTGCAAAGTGTGCATTTAAATGTTTCATAATTTTCCCTTTCAACTTCACAGTTAGAGTTTCAAAATCCAGTAATTTGCCTTCCATTTTCCTATAGATTTTAAAAATAGCATTATGGAAAAGTACACTTTGTTTTTTTAAGCACTTCTTTGATGTCTTAATGTGCTGTCAGTTTCTCCTCTTTTGGAGAATCTTTAATTTTGTGATTTTGGTATAAAGGGGTGGGGTTTGTGTATCACATATCTTGTAAGCTTGACATGCAGGTGTTACCCAGGAAAGCATTCCAGAAATGTTTTTATAAAGAATGTGTCTGAATTGCAGAACAGCGTGACCATACCTCCAGTATTTGTAGCAATCCATTCATTCATCTGAACCACAGTCCTGTTAGGCTCACTGAAGTTAGTTTTCTGCACTGAGTTGTTTATCCAGTGTGAAGCTTGCTGAAGGAACTGAGGTGAAAGCTGTATTCCTGACTGGATAAAGAGGGCACAGGCCCACTGTGAGGCAGGTCCTTGGCTTGAGTTCATCATTTCTTTATACGTAGCATGCAAAAAGTCCTGTATATCTGCATCTAAGAAGAAGAAATAACGGTTGACTGGGTGCTTTCTATAAAGGAAACACTGTGATAAAAAAGAAAAATGGCATCAAACACCTCAGGATTTTTTTTGAGAGCTGTTGAAGTAAATGAATGACAATCTTTATTTCAATGAGAGACACACCTGAGTATAAAGTGTGCCTTAGACCAATTGGTAATCTTTTGGACTCCTGGCAGGCATGATTTCCTCAGATGGCATGGACAGAATATGGAACCTTTTTGATACTCCTGACTGGGTATGAGGCCCTGTCCCCAAGCAATAAAAAGTCTGTTAAAAAGGTTCTTTGGCCTCTGAGCGCCCCCATGCCTGGCTTTTCTCTGAGCTTCCAGCGGCACAAAAGTACAAAAATGCATGATAAAAAGACTGCCCTTTAAAGAAGATTACGAGAGTACTTTTTGGAAGCCACGGTTATTCTGAGCAACATTGTGCATGGAGACGCTCCGTGGCAAAAGGGGCAAGGATTGGTGGCCAAGATCTCTGAAAAAAGCACCCTGGTTCTGCTTCTGCTGCCCGCCTGCACACACAGCCTTAAACATTCACACATCTCCCAGAACAGCAGTACCTTACCTTCCTTTCCCTTTCTAAAGGTCAGAACTTTTAAAGAGCCAGAATTGCAGACAATTGCAACATTGTTATCAGGTGTGAAGTGGGTGGATTGCTACAGTGTAACGGCTGCTATACGGGGTGGATTTTGACAGTGATTAAAATCACTATCTTTGGAAGCAAGCTCTGGATCCCAAAGTGATAAATGGCTCTGGTGGGTTTTGCAGGCAGGGGAGACAAACAGAATTTGTAAATATGGCTGTTTTTCTTTTGGACTTGTCGGGGGTTGTCTCCCCGGAACCCTATCAAGCAGAGAGGGGACGGGGAGAAAAAGATGCGGGCAAACAAAACACACTTCCTTGGGGATGGTAGGTGCATTTAAAATGAGTGTTTTACCGAACCTCATGGGGCCACCTATTCCGGAATTGAACAGCACTTTTAAAGTCTGCTAGAATAGAGGGACAGTGGAGGAAAACTAGAGAGGTAAATAAGTTGCTTGGGGATGCAGCTTGAATGTATAAAATTGTTAGCTTCCCACTAATAAAATAATAGGGCTTTGCTGCCATAATTAACTTATCCCATTTATTTAAGTGTACTTAAAACATGGCCACCTTTCAGTGTGGTCTTGTAGTTACCTACTGAGGCAGGAATGTCAGCAGGTGCCTTGTTTTCTCCTAAGTGCTTTATCCTGAGTCAGTTAAAGCTCTATGGCAAATGTTACGGTGTCATTTACTGTGCCTTGGAAACAGTTCTTCAGATGGTACCTTACCATGAACATTGTATCCCAGGGCGTGTTTCAGCTGATCAAAAGTGTTCCCTTGAGCTCCAAACTGCAGAAGTCCCAAAGAAAGAGTAATACTTGCTGGGGAAATGACAAGGTTAGTTCCGTTATCAGCTTCTGCCAAGTTTTGGTAGAGGGTGAGAGCAAATTTGATGTTCAAGTTCTTCGAGTCATTATCGTGATCACAGCCTCCAACATTCAGGAAACAAAGCATGGAAAGAAGGAAAGAGGTAGAAAGGGACAGCATGAAGGAAATGTTGTCTGGAGATAGTCACACCTGGATGGGAACAAACAAAGGGAGATCTACAGCCAACCTGAACAGAACAGCACAGTAAGTACATCACCAGAACTCCAAGCCAGTAGGAAGGTTTACTCACTTTGTGGGAGTGACAAGAGGTGTCACCTGCCGAAATTCTTCCTTCTATGTAACTGTTAAAGATATCAGAATCCTGACATATGGGTACCCTAGGCACAAAACAATCCTTTCCTGAAGTATCTGGGACATATTGCATCTTAGTATACCTGATCACCCCTAACTAGTGCTTGGGTACAAAGCTATAAATTTACTATTAGTGCAGGATTAAATGTGTAATGGCAGGAAGACCTCCACTTGCTACCATGTCAGACAAAAGAGGCAACCAGTTTGCATGCCTAAGAATGAAAAAAAGTCAACTCGGTGTTTTGGGAGAGTTTTCTGGACCTAAGGGGAAAAAAAGGAGAGAGACAGAAGAGAGATACAATACAAAATGGGAGCTATATCCTTTACTATATGGTCATGGTTTATGCATGGTAAGAGTATATCAGTACGTAAGCTACACTAAGCTCTATAACACTAAACTATACAGACAACAGAGCAATCACTGATATAAGTTATTCCTTTTTTTGTGTTCTTCTTTTTTAACTTTCTGGAATACTTCACAAATTTGCTTATCATCCTTGCACAGGGGCCATGCCAGTTTTCTCCATTATCGTGCCAATTTTATCATATGTGCTGCTAAAGCGAGCCCTGATATAACTTATTATTAAATCTTCCCTTCAAAGAAGAAAACTACTCACCAGCTGGGGCTGAAAGGCAAATGTGTCCATCAGAACCATGGCACTGAGTACCATTTCACACTTATTTGTAACCTGCACACTGCTGTGATGGAAAAATACCTCACTCCTCTTCTGGAATGTAGCACTTCTGCCCCCCAATCCAGCCCATACATAACTAAGTGGGTCACACTTTTCTTTTTGAAATCCACCCAAATCAGGAAGTTATACCCTGTACAGACTTGGGCAGAATTCTAGACAGATGAGTCCCCATGAGTTGGTACTTGGAGAAACTGCTTTAACTAGCAACAAACCTATTCAATGACTTCTCAACCTATTTTAACTTCTACGTAGGTCTGTAATGATGAGGTCTTTGGACTAATCAATAAATCTATATCTCTGTATCTACATCTCTCTAAAACATTTGATGCTAGTTTTTGTGTTTTTCTTTCTCCAGAAAACAAATAAGCTCCGGAGAGCTACTTACCAGAAGTTGTATTTGATGGTGGTGGAATGCTCTTCTGTTATCCTGTTGTTAGACCTATGTCTGATGGAGGTCTATCACTCTCTCATATATAAGGAATTGGGGCCTTAGTCATAAGACCTCACTGAAAGGGATAGTCAGGATCATGGTCTCTGTTGGCGATGTCTGTACCACCCCGTCCAAATTCCCGTAGGCTCCATATGGAGCCAGGCAAAGACGCCTGCTGCTACCTAGCAAATCCCAGGCAAGGAACAAAAAGGTACTGATGGAGAAAGAGCCAGCAAGCACGGTTCAAGCCCCCCTATGCGTGTGACCTGCTTCTGGTAAGAAAAGTATCACCTATTGGTATCACTCCCCTCCCTCCCCCAGTCCAACTCTTTGTACACATTCCAGGGATTTCTCATTCGCCAACGGAAGGAGCTATTGTGCCTGATGTGTACCAGGCACAAAGATTATCTAAAAGGACAGAGGAAACACAGCATTTCTTGACAAGCTTTTAGAATTTCAAGTGCATGAGGGAAAGTGTGAATACTGACAGATATATTTAACTCTGGACAACCTTTTTTAAAAGGAAGGCAAAAGAGATCTCCCAAAAAGAGGTGAGAAGAGGATTTCTCTCTGTTTTCCTCTTTGTTGTTGTCTTCACAAGAATCTTGTGAGGTAAATTAGGTTGAGAAGAGAGTAGGGTGAGTACCTTAAAGGTCCCATTCAGTTCCCATGACTGAGCAGGAATTGAGTTCTAGAGATCTTAGGTCTGAGTACTTATGAGTCATGGAACTTGCTAGTTTATGTTTTTACATATGTAAATTAAGCACATCAATTTGAAGGCTATGATCAGGTGTGCCGCTTTTGTCCGTGAGCTTCTAACAGCTGTGTGGGATCTAGATAGAGACTGTGGTTGGAGAGCCTCAAATGTCAGTGAAGCACCAGGGCTGGTTGGCCTGGTCCTTAAATTACAAGGGGCCTTCAATTATATAGATAAAAATTAAAAATGCACTTTAAAATGTCCAAGGTTTCATCCACATGAAGGAAAGGGAGGAGCAGAGAGGCACCGTGGGGATGTTTTCACATACACAGTTGCACATCATGTGCCCTCCATGACTCCCAGAGAGGCAAGGAAATGTCCTTAGGGCATTGAGTACATTGGGGAATGCATTTGCTTCCACTAAATACCTCTTTCTGAGGGTAGACTTATTAGTGAAAAGCAAAGAAACAGATTGAAAACGGGAAGCAAAGGGAGAGGAATAAAAGGCTAGAAGCAAAGAAATTGTTTTGTTTCCCAAAAACAACAGGATATTTTGAATGAACGAAGTGGTCAGCCAAGAGTGCTGCTCTGAACTGATACATCGATTTGGAATGGTGTAGCCAGTTGGCTGGAGTTTACAAATATACTATTCTAGAATAGCCTGTGGACACGTTTTTGCAGGTGTCTTTGAAAAATGGTGGATTGTTGTGAAGATACCCTTTATCAGAGCTATGTGGGGTTTTAACCTAAAATATCATTGCACCCCTCAAATTTAAATAATTTATGACATCTTAATTTTATTGAGGTCAAGACTGCCTCAATAGCCTAGCAGTGCTAAATATTCACCGTGACATGGCAAACAAAGTTGACTTTTTTAAATTCAAAAATCTGAAGAACACTGAGAAATCCTCACTAGTCCACGTTAACTTCAAATTCTATGACATCACTGTTCTCTTTAAAAAATTGTCTTAGAGTGAAAATTTCATAATAATCTGCCTGAAAAACTATACTAAAAAGTTAAATGTGAAACAAGTGTTAAAGAGACTGATAGCACTGTGGAAGGCATTACTTTCATTTTTACAAGTTCTTCCTTCCATGTAAAAACAGCACTGCTGAAAAAGGAGGATGGAAGGAAAATGCTGCACATTGAACATGAGAGCCCACATTCTGGTGTGATTTCCTCACAGGAGACATTGTTTTAATTTATGGTAAAACTTATATGTAGTTGTCTCCTTAATCTGTTCCTGTTTTTGTTATTGGATTGTGCAAATGCCCCATTTCAGACCAGAGCTTAGCACAGTAGTTCCCTTGAATAAATTGTTTTTGTAGTTTTGCTACTGGCAGGTTATGTGCAACTGGAACCAGATCAGATGTCCTTTCCAGAAAACATTGAAACAGGAGAATTTCATTTGGTTCTTTTCATTCTGTACTGACAGAATGCTCAAAAAGATGATTTCATGGGGTGGACCAGCTATATTGCTGCATGTTCTCTCAGTCATTAAAGATGTACACTTTGGCTCTGGACTTTGGCTTTGCATCAAAGTGAATGGGGCAGAACTTTGCATTTGTGTGAATGAAGCCACTCCGAATTTGCTACGCTTTGAATTTGCTTCAAAACCCTGCCGTCACCAGTTGCACCTTCAAATCCCTCTGAATCCCCTCCAAATCTACTCTGAAGCTTCAAACAAAGGCAAAAAGTTTTTGCATTGCATGCAAATGTCTGTCTTTGGGTGTAGTCAATATTTGATTCAAATGCGTATTTGATTCGTATGAATTATGACAGTGACAAACATTTTTGCCCATCTCTACTCTGATAGGTGAAATACATAAAACTTTGGCTGCATCTCTATTGAGCTGCTTTTCCCCCCCGTTTTTGCTATGTGTGAACCCAGCCTAAGAGACTCAACTGGATACAGCTAATAGGAAGTGGATAGCCTTACTCATCCTTGTCACATGGGCAAGGAAAGAAGAATGATCATAACGATTCATGCTTCAGTGATACTTCAAGTAAAGCTGGGTAGAAGGAGATAAAAATAACTCTTTTATAATTTGGTTTAGGAGGGGAAGAAGGAACAGATGCATAATTTAAACTGTAAAATTCATTACCTGAAGGGAGTTGTTGAAACTCAGCGGTAGGATGTCTCCTTTACATGGTGAAAGTCCAAGATAGAAGACCTTTCCACATTTGCCTTACTGGAATGGTATAATAGTGTCATACCAGTCAGGTAAAGGCCCAGTGCAGTGATAGCAATCTGCACTTCAAGTGCTGGTAAGGCTCTGCACACCTGAAGTGTGGATGCCCAGGCCAAGGCAGACTAGATTCTCTCAGCAACATCCATGGCAAAATCCAGCACACACCTGGATAAGTTTAAGGAAGTAATAGATCAATTCATGGAGGCCAGGTGTTATAGATGGTACTAGAATGGATGCTTAGTTACTGTCTCCACATTAGAGGAACAGTCAGGATGCCTCTAAAAGCCATTTTTAGGGGTTTAGCAGTACGTGAAGCTTTTGCCTTTGTCTTTTACTTGAGATGCCCAGAAGTGATTGGTGGACCTGTGTCAGCAAGATGCTGGACTAGTAGGTCTGTGGCCTGATCCAGTAGGGCTCCTCTTATGTACTTATGATCTTAAGAGGCAATTTGGACCACTGAAATATACTGCAGACACAGTGAACTTCTTGGAATATTAATAATTCCACATTCGGCATTCAAAACTAGTGGATTTAATATTGTTGCCTTGAGGATGATGTCTCTTCGTGACCATTCCAAGTGGCCTTTTAAGCAAACTTGGACATCAAAGTATTCTTTTAGTAAAGATAAAAAACACACCGGAGGATGTAGAGAAAGAAAAATACATTTAAGTTTCCATCTCCTTTGAATTCTAAAGTTTAGACAAAAAACTACCCTAAAAACAAAAACTCATTTATCTCAACCAATCAGCAAGTTAGGGACCACAAGGGTACTGAGACAGGAGGGACGCTGCAATCAGAAGCCTTCTTTTGACCTCCTTGAATATGGTTCAGGCTTTCAATTGGAGCCATTCCTCACCCTCAGGAGAGTATTCATGATAAATATGGTATGTCTCAACTTCATTTATTGTTTTGGAACTTCCCCAAATGTTCCTTGATTTTCACTGTCACCTTCAAGGACACAAAGAAGAGAAGGGGCTTTGATCTCTGGTCCTGTTGACACATCAGCTATGGTTGCAATAAAATCCCTCACTCCCTGGGTCAAATTCAGTAGATAGTCACTCTTGACCATCCATATCACAATGAAGCATTTTTAGTAGCATCTACGTGAACTGAATCTACCATAGATGGCCAAAGAGATCTGCCATTATTATTACTTTAATAGTGAATGCAGATCAAACCTATACCTATTCATGCAATGCAGGCATGCTGCAAATGTTACATTTCATCTGCAAAAGTAGTAGTCTGTAGGGTAATTCACACTTACCTTGGTAGTGGTCAGCTCCGAGATGTTCCAAATGCATGTCATGGAGCTGTTTCTGCTCCAGAAATGGCTTTGCACGTCCCAGGACTTAGTTTAGGGAGAATTTTGCCCCAAACACTTAAACACACACAAACTGGGTATCTTTATGTACTGTTAAAGTGAAGCTCTTTTGTCTGCCTCTCTGTCTGTATCTTGTTACTAATGGTTGCCAGCTAATTCTGATTGATTGCTGCCACTTTTCCAGGTTTTTAAGCTTTCTGCTGACTTTTAATAAAGCTTTGATTTTGTACTGAAGAAACTGGCTTTGAGATGTTTTATCTTGCTGCTTGCTTGTTTTATGGAGTGCACTGTCAGTTTCTTGTTTTTAAAGCCATTAAGCATTGCAATCCTTTTCCAGGCCAGTGGCTGGGCTAGCTAATTTCTCCACATAAAACATGTGTCCAGACCAAGCCCTGTAACACTGGACACATATTTAGTTGCCTTTCCAAGGAGCTGAAGGTGCTAGCATTCCCCCTCCACAGTGCTTCAGTCAGGAGAGCAGATAAGATTATAACTAATCTTATAATTTACATTTTTGCATTCAGTATGCCTCCACTTTTACTTGCATATACTTATTTTACAGTCAACACATGTATAATTGTCTTCCTAGGGAAGAAGGCTTATTTTCCCATAGAAAAGACATTACAAATGTACCTTTAAAAAACAACAACACCCCAATAGGGAGTTCATATCATTCCTATCACATCAGATTACACCCTTCACAATGAGCAATGAATTAGTGCTATTTTAAAACAATTCTGCTTAGCCGAATTAATGGTACCAAAGAACGACTACCCAGTTTCTTCTAATTCTTTTGTCTACACAAAGGTCATTTATCTCTCATAGCTTTTCACATTATGCAAGGAGACCTTTAAGGTACTTAGTACTTCTGACCCATAGCGCCCTATTTACACACAGAGACAGGCAGTCAGCTTGAATTAATCCAACTCTAATTAAACCACACACTTCTGATATTTGCTCTTTGCCGAGTATCGAGCTACCAGGTACACAGGGGTAAAGTGAGCTGGATTATCTCCCAATCCATGTGCTTCCCAGGGGGGAGGTCTAACTTTTGCCTTGTGAATTGCAGGCATATTTGGCTTGAAATTATGGAAATGTTGTGTAAACTAACAGCTTCAAGGAACCACAGAATTGTCTCCTTGGCGAAGTACCTCTTGTTCTTGCCACCTGAAGAGAAAAACTGACAGCACACAGTTCTACCAATTTTCACTTTTCCATCAAAATTTCCTAAGGATAAAATTTATATTCTTGCTCTCCCTATTAGCATACCTTCCTGATGCTAGCAGGGAAATTTACATTTTTCAGTCCTGTTGCGAGACGTTTTCCTCAGGTCACTTGATGAGCAGTCCATAAGAATTTAGCTCATTTACGTAGCTATCAGAAGGAATCATAGCATCACAGGGCTATTGAGATCTTCTCTCTGACACAGATTTAACGTTCTCAGTGCAACAAGAAGACTGCATCCCTTGCAATTTGAATGCCACGTTCAACAATAAATTATGTGCAAAAACTAATATCTGAAGGTGTTACTGGGAAGTCACACACACACACACACACGTGCATGCACGCACACACATACACACATGGAAACATGGCCCATGTTTAGTGGGACCATATCTCATGTGGGTTTGCACAGAAATACAGCCTTATAGTATCTTATCTACCTCCTTATCCCATCCCTGTTACCATAGGCCTTTTAGCACTGCAGCTGGAATGCACTTAGGCTAGAACACATGGGAACGCTTTCCCCATTCACACGGAAGCAGGTAAGGAAGCCAGGGCAGTGCGCCTGCGCAGAACGCCTCCTGACAGCCGGAGCTGCCAGGACCAGCCCCGGCTAATCAGGAGGCACGCAGGACGCAGGCGCGCTGCATCCTGGGTTCCTGCAGCCAGAATCGGGGCGACGCTGAGCAGGTAAGGAGGGGATTTAGCACGGTCTCCCCCAGGTGGGCTAGGGAGGGCTTCGGAGAAGCTCCCCCTGGCCCCAGAAGCGGCGATATGCTGCTTCTGGGGTGAGGGCGAGCCGCGGCAGGGGGATATCATGGCGGGCCAGGGGAGGGGCTCCAGAGCACGGATGTGAGGCAGTGCTGTGCATCTACACAGCACCCACTTCAAATCCAGATCTAATCCGACCTTCCGCTGCGTGTGCGGAGGGATGGGGGTGGGTAGGTCCGCATCTATTAGATGCGGATCTACCCCCGTAAATCTGGATCTACCCTGCATCCAGATTTAGTAAAACCGGGTCTACTGGAACCCGGTTTTACTAAATCCGGGTGAGGTAGAGCTGGATTTATTTAGTCAAATGCGGAAACAGCCTCTGTCTATTTTTTAAACTGCATCTATTTGTGAAGTTAATGTGTAATTAATGAATACCTTCTGTTAAATCAGAGCTAATACATTGGAATCTTTTAAGATACACTGAAACCACAAGAGGGCACCATAAGACTTCTTTTAAGACTCATTTTAGCTTTTTCCAAACACACTGATTTTTTAATTTTTAGATGGATTCTTTTTATAAAGCAAACCATACACTAGATTCTAAGGGTATTTTCAAAAACCCAACATCATTGAGCCCCTGAAATATAAATTATTGTATTAACTTTCTTCCGGCATCTAAGCATCAGTGGTAGTTAACATCTGAATGATCTCTGGGGACTGAACCAGATGTGTTCTGGGACCATAAGGTAAACATTCCATGGGATATATGACGTCCTGTGGAATGCAATGTCTGCATGGGCCCACATCTAGCCTGCTTCTGGCCTCAGAATCTGCACTCAAGACTGTTCCGGCAGGATACCTCTTTAAAGTGGTCTTTCATGCAGCCCTGCCTGAGTCCTTGTTCCTGCCAAGAACGTGCAGATGGTCAGCAGAGCCGAGAGGAGGAGCAGCCCAGGGTCTCTTCTGGAACCTGTTGACATTTTCAGGGCCATTTCCAGGTCCGCTGGGAAAGGTCCCTGGCTTGCAAGTTTGAAGCTGTGGAATCCCCCGCACCTAGCCATTTCTCAAGGTATTCTCACACCCTAGTAATTCCATGCTTCAATTATTGAAATGTGCTGTATGTGAACCCACCATTATATCCGTTCTGGAAGCTGTGAGTGGTCCAGAATGTGGCAGCTAGAATGATAAGTGAAGAAAAGGACAGTGTAAATTAAGAACATTTTGTCTACAAATAGGAGTTGTTTTGTCAACATAAAATGCTACAAATTGATGTAACTCCTAACACAGTTCATGGCCTTACAAATCTTTAAAAACTGTCTTAATGGGGAAAAAAAGGAACAAGAAATTAAGGATTTACAAAACATTGTCTCTAATGCATTTCAAAACATTTGGGAAGGCATTGCTTCTAGGAGCAAGGTGAGCACGCATTTGAGCTAACCTTGTTCTTGCACTGTGCCTCCTAAACATTTGAGAGGTAAGGGGGACAGGACAATGAAATGGTTATTTCTTCTCAAGAAGCCTGACAAGGCCTGCAGGAACCCCCAATAGGCCTGAAAAAATGTGTCTTCACATGTGCATGACAACACAACTACTAGGTGTTGTATTGTTACATGCCCAGAGATCTCTGAGTATAGGGTAGGATACATACATACATACATACATACATACATACATACATACATACATACATACATACATACATACATACATACATACATACATACATACATACATACATAATTTCCTGCCACCCAGGCTCCAAGATGTTTCTGGCCTTTCACACTTACCTTATTGCACTATAGCACCCCTTAGTATACCGGTAGACTATGAAAAAGAGACTGGACCAAGCTGCCATTTTGTACCTATTGGTCCAGAGTATATTCTGGCTGTGATCAGACAAGGCAAAAAAAAAAAAAAAAAAGTACCTCTGAGGTGCCTTAGAGAAAGCTTTGGGGTGGGATTATTCACACACTACTCTGCCCCTCCCCCTCTAGTCAACATTCTGTGCTAGAAAAGGTGGATTAGAGAAGTCTTGAGACATGAGGGCCACACATGGTTTCTCTGAGGTGTCCCTTTTATTATGTCTGAATTCTGTGTAGATGAAGCATATTAGCAGAGGGGGAGCTCACCTTCAGACTGTGCCAGTGTTCAGAAGGGAGGTTCTTTGTACACTTGGTGAACTGGTCCACTGGCCAGTGCAAAATCTCCTTCTGTTGAATCCTCTGTCTTTGGTTATCATGTCCCACGAGCCGAAATATTTAGAGTGGCTGGAGTCTTGAGTCAGTGCAGCTAGTTTATGAGAGTCTGGAGATCCTCTGGGGATATTATAAATGATGGGTGGGAAGTGTCTCACCTTGACCTGAGTAGGACCTGTCATGACAACAGATCAAAGGTAGACTGCAGCGCAGTAACTAGCCACGGTGGGAGTCTCCTTGACCCAGGCTGAAAATAAACACCGGAAGATGTATTGGCATATTTCCCCTGACATTGTTGAATACAGTTCCAGTGAAATTGTGCCTGAAGCCTTATGTCTCTAACTGCCCCCGGAGAGGCAATGTGGAAGCAAGGTGCTCCACATAGGAAACTTTCAAAAAGCTTTTGAGATGGCATTTTGTACTTGACTTTCTTTGACAGCAAATTTCTTAGGGAAAACCTGATGTAAATGTCTAAATAGGTCACTGTTCCTAGATCCATAGCAGAGTTCATCCCCACTCTGGAATCTTAGGGTAGTTGACAATCAAACCCAGTAAGACAAGATGAAGACTACCAAAGTATTGATATGTGAACATGCTAAACAGGAAGTAGTTCCTACATCCAAACCAAGATTCCTTTTAGAGTCCTTTAGAGCAGCTTGCACACACAGTAGGGTAACAGTGTAAGGAGACAATGGGTGTTTTTCCACTGTCAGAAAGTACCCATTTTTGCACCTTTAAGGACCCATTTGGGTGTGAGCCGGATGATCCCATTTCCACCACGGCACCCATCTGGGACCCAATTGTTTCGACTGCCGCTGGGGAAATCCGGATCAAATGGGTACTTTCTAGTCTTTAATCCGGATTTTCTGTAGACCCCATTAATGGGGTCTACAATGGGGTCTTCAGCCAAAAAATCCGGATTAAAGGGAGCCTGTTTCCACATTTGTGTGGCAATGGGGTCTAGAGGAGGCTAGAGAGAGGGGGTACCCATGGGGGGGAGCCCCAAGACCTGAGCTTCGAAGTCATTTCGAAGTCACTTCTAAGTCTGTGCAAAATAGCTCTGGAGAGTCTTTGAAGTCTGTGCTGATCTTCAGAGTGAACTTCGAAGTGACTCCGAAGTCACTTCGAAGTTCACTCTGATGATCAGCACAGACTTCAATGCAGCTGTTTTGCACAGACTTCGAAGTGACTTTGAAATGACTTTGAAATGACTTCGAAGCCACTTTGGAGATTGCACCCCCTGTCCCCCCAAACACCTGGGGTGACAAGCAGAACCCTCATGGGTAGATCTGGATTTCCAAATGAGCGCTCTGGTGTTTCCACGGCAGGGAGGCTAGCACCCATTGCTATTGGGTGCTAGACCACCCATGGAAACACATTGGGTACTTCCCTTAATCCAGATCTACTATATCCGGATTAAGGAATGTACACATTCCTTAGATCCGGATCTTCTTTGATCCAGATTAAAGGAGTGTGGTGGAAAAACACCCAATGATCCGTTATCCAAGTGATGTCAGGAAAAGGTTTCTCTCATAGTACTTCCCAGCCAGGCTTCTTAAAGACATTAAAGCTGCAGGGCTTAGCAGCAGATATTATGTTACATTATCATACTTACATCAGCTGTGCAAATGCAAGATAAGGATCCACACATAGCTATAGCTATCTGGCATTTCATTTTCCACAGTTGCCAAATCAAGTAGATTAATAATCTTCATCTTTCTTAGAACAGGCGTCACTCACATGAAATGGAGAACAAAGCTACCAAATCCATTTTACCTCAACGTTTGGCAGCTTCAAGCTTCAATATACATATGGCTCACAGATATTCCATATTGTTAAACCGTAGCTGCCTCCAGATGTTTCTTATTCTGCTAGATCTGGATATTCTGGAATAAAGCATGGATATTCCATAGTATGCAAACATAGTGGAATAATTAAGTGGCATCTGGATGTAGGCAATATGTTCATGCACCTTTTTCTTTCTTTTTAATGAAGTAACTTTGTCATGAGTTGGTTTTTCATTAGTTCCGTTTTCTATTTTATGTTTTGATTCTTTATTATCGACTGTCTTGGGATCTCTTCTTATAAATAGGATGATAAATAAATAAGAGCTTTTGATACCAGCCTTCTCTGAACTATTTAAAGTTAATTGCATATTTCTCTTTTTCTGCTGTCTCTGAGGATTTCAGAATTCTGGATCAAAATAGGAAAAGCTACTGGATTGTAGTGGAAAGAGAACTGAACTATTTCCCATTCGGCTGGGGAAGTTCACAGGATAACCTTGGTCCAGCCACCATCTCTGAATAACGCACTAGCAAGAAATAACACAGGATCCCCTACGATTATGCCTTGCTACCCAGCCAGGGCTGCAACACTATCCAGAAAGTGCTGTGCCTAAAAAGTGCTGTTGCTGGAAAACTCATGACCAGGGCTTGGTTTTCCAGCAATTTTTTTTATTTTTTGCTGGTTTTAGGGGGTATACACGAGGCAACCCCACCATAGCAGCACTGTAATGGTGCTATATTTTCCCTGTCTCGATGGGGCCTAAGCCTTATCTGACGGTGTTGATGGGAAGATAAAAGAGAATAATATGTGCTGCCTGATTTCCTTGGGGCAAAAGTGGGAAATAAACAACATTTAGAAGTGAAAATTTAAGATGAAAATCAGTTGTTGCTTTAATAAATTAATTAAAAAGTGCTGCTCCTTGAGATGTTTACAGTAAAAGATGATCTACAGTACAGTTGCTATAAGATTAAACCATTTCCATTCAAAAACACATTTTGAAAAAAAGGTATTCTTCAGGTAACGTCATAAATCTTTCTGATGACTGGTCTTTTTATAACTCAGTAAGCCTTCCTATTCACTCTCCAATCCAGTAAGATCTTTATCAGCTATTTCAGAGTAATCCACTTTAATCTATTTAGCTGTGCTTTTCTTAGCTCCTTGCCTGATCACACTACCATTAGAATGTGTCCCACTGTAAGGTTTAGAAGACTGCTGGAGATCTTTAAGTAAGAATCGCATTGTTCAGTTGACAAAAGCATTGCACCACAGGGGTATCTTAAACACCTTCTACCCACATGTGATCCCTTTTTAAGATCTGCGACATCTCTCAACTTTCCAACTGAAAATTAAACCCAGTTCTTATTGTCTCTTTGTCATTTGAAATAAAGCACTTGGGGAGCAAATAAAATGTTCTACTACATACAAAGGAACACAAAAAGAATGTCTTAGTGGGCGTCCCCATGGTAAGGATACTTGTGAGAGTCTCCATACAAAGCCCTGATTCGGGCTACATGAGGGACAAAATCCTCAAAATCGAAACAAAAACCACCCCTTTATAACTGTTCTCACCCCGAATTATGGGACAAGAATGGGTTATCCTGGGGGCATGGGGACACTCCTGGGTTACGATCGCAGCATAAGCAGGCGGGGTTTCGCTGTCCCCGCCTCTAATGCTGTGATCGCAACTGTCCCGCCTTACCCGAGCGCTTAATCGCCAGGTAAGGGCTTGATATATCCCAAACAGTCGCCTGACAGCTGCCCTGCAGTCAGCTGAGCAACTGTCAGGCAGGTATAGCTGTCATGCGCACAAGCAGAGCTCTGCTAAAATGATTAAAACAGACGCGGCTTTCGCGTCTGTTTTAATCATCTTGCTGGAGCTCTCCACATGTTCTTGACAGCACCTATACCCACCTGACAGTTGCTTAGCTGACTGCAGGGCAGCTGTCACATGGTCGTTTGGGGTAAATCAAGCCCTTACCTGGGTGATTAAGCGCTCAGGCAAGGGGGGGGGGCGGTTTGGAGAAAACTGTGGCATCCCGATGCAGGGATTTACCATGGTTTTCATGGGGGCTTCTTAATGCTAATTAAGATTCTCATTAAGGCTGCCCCAAATCCACCATGAGGCAGGGGCAGCCCCATGGGGACGAGCCCTTACACTTTAGGACCTCTGTGGAGGCTTAGGTGGCATTCAAACACTGAAAAAAGCCTAGAAGGTTCATAAGAGGAGAGGGCAGACTGACGTGTGAACAGTCCCACCCTTAAAACATTCCCAAACCACTTCAGAGGTGCTTTTTCTTTACTCATGTGAATGCAGTCAGTCAGTGTTCCTCAGCAACTTAGGTCTTTTCCAGACGAGTGGATTAAATCCGCAGTTCTAAGAAAAACCGCCGCTTACCTGCTGCAATGCCATCTTTCAGTGTCCAAATTACAGCAGCCCCCCATAGCCTACTCCCTGTTAGCTGTGAGAGCTGAGACCGGCACGCATGCTCACATGGGATGGGGCGCGTGTCACATAGGATGGCTATGCTCGCCATCCTGTCTGGACCGGCAGGAAGCTTCAAATGTCCTTAATACTGCGGAGCGAATGTTCTCCAACCAGCATTAAGTAAATCCGCCTTACCTTTGAAACCATTCCTTAGCACAGAAGTTTCCAACTGGCTCCAGAAATAGCCCCAGGAGTCAGTCATTTCCAGAGACTGGGAAAATGCCTGAGTTCTCGGGTTGCAGTAATCTAATTATGCTTCTGCCACTCTTGTGCACAGGGGCGGCGGAGGGCAACCTCCCTGTGAGGCCCGAGCTTAATTAATGCACTTATTGTTTGCTGTAATGGAATATGAGAATGAATTATAAAATGTGTTAACAGTAAAAGGCGCTGACCAGGAAAGTTAGTAAACAGGCAAGGAAGGGGCTAACTCAATCTAATCAGCATATTGAAGAAGGTGGGAGAAAAGAAGATCAAGCCCAGCCAATCAGGAGGGATGGAACCTTGGCAGAGGCTATAAAAGGTCCTACCTAGAAGGGATGTTGTTGGTTATGGGGCTGACACCAGGGAAGGGGAAGCAGGGGTCACTGCTCTGCCCTCTCAGGGGTTACTGAAATCCTCAAGCAGTCCTCAAGAGGGGAAGGGACGGCTGAAACTGCCTTCCCTCTGTGTACGTTAGATGCCATAGCCATTTCCTAGTGGGCTAAGGGCGCCCAGTTGGGAAAAAGATTACCTAACAAAGCGAATGTTATTTTGTTTCTTAGCAACTAAAGAAGAGTGTGTATTCAGAAGTTCTTGTATTCTTACTTGCAGTTCTGTACACAGTAAATCTGTTATGTTAGTTCACTAGAAAAGTCTGACAATTGTTTCTTTGACTTAGCAACCTTCACACTCCTTCTCACTATATTTGCAGAGTAAGGCCGCATCCCCATTACAAGCTTATTTCGGTTTCAAACCGTTTTCAATCCTCGCAGACCCCACGTCAGTTTGGTTTAACACGCTTTACGCGTGTTAAATCGCCCCAAAGCATTGTAAATGTTAATCCTCATTTCAACAGGTCTCACTCCAGTTCGTGCGCTTGAAACGTTTTACATTTCTTACTGTGGGAACCGTTCCGTGTTAAGGGATGAGAATTTCCCTTCCCCAATACTTGCTTCCAAATCAAGCTGTAAAATCCACCCCTTAAAGCAGCAGCCGCTACACTGTAGCAATCCAACACTTCACACCTGATAACGATCTTGCAATTTTGAAAGTTCTGACCTTTAAAAAAGGGAAAAGGGAGGAAAGCAGCTGAAGTTTGGGTGAGATGTGTGAATGTTTTAAAGGCTGTGACAGTGATGGGCAAAGGGGGCTTGAGTTGCCGCTGCTGCTGTGTGCCCTGGGCAACGGGGAGAGGAGGGGAAAGAAATGCTGGCTGCCCGCTGCTGTTTTTCCTGCATCCAGGCAAGCGGCAGCCACTGAGCCACCCAGCTAGGCTCCGTGAAGGGGTCCCTTATGGGTAGCGCGTTCACGCCAGGAGGAAGAGGGCAGAGTAGCCCTGAAAAGTAGCTTTTAAAAAGTAGCCACTTGAGTCCCCCCTTGAGTCATGTACGTCCTCAGAATCTGGATTGAACGCGATTCTGGCTGAAAGTAATGGGATCAGGCAAATTCGTGTTTGCATCCGGTTCTGTTATTTTGGTTTAGGGAAACTGGATTAAGCTTATAATGGGGATGCGGCCTGAGTTTTCTCACTCTGCAAATGGGATGCTCAGGAGTGCAGCAAGGCCAGTGATGCGCACTTACGGCACTCCAGGCACTCCCTTGGCTCATGGTGCTATGTGGACATTAAATACCAGGAACCCTTCCAGTGTGGCCCCAAAAGGCTGTGCAGCTCCTACAGTACATCAGGCAAATCACAGAGTTCTTTCATCCGCATGCGCCACGGCATTAACACAGCAGTTTAGATTGTTAAAAGAGGCTAGTGGATCATGTTAGATCGCAGGCATCCCTGTTGCCATTAAAAGCTCACGGCACGAGTCTGGATCAGTCTCTGAGTCAGCACAATTTTCCTCCCAGGGCTATTATGGTGATAAGTGGAGGGTAGAAGAATTACGTGCAACAACTCAGGAGTAAATGATAACAGTATAAACAGTGCAGGGAAATCACACACTTGGGAAGCACAGTAGCCCTTATCCTCCCTGTGTGTATGGGACTATATTGGGCAGGTGCATGTGCCTGCTGAAGCTCTCTGTGCCTGTGGGATTGTGATGGTGCAGCAAGTGTGATGCAGCCCCCAAGTATGGAGGGTCGGACAATGGCAGCAGCCACATGGCATGTCACAGTTGCAGAGGAATTGCAAAGCAGAGTAGAGCCAAGTCTGGTGATAGGCTTGACAGCTGTCATTGGTTTAGCACATTTAGTGCTCTATAGCTTTTGAGCCTGCAGTATTACTGTTCCCCTGAACAGATTCCGTCTAAAACCATAGAAATGGCAGCTTGTTTACTGGCACCTAGACAATTATAGCTAAGTTAGCAAAGGGCAGCTTCCTAGATCGTGGCATCATACTTTAAAGAACGAACAGCACATGGCTTTATTCTGGAATATATCCTGGAAGAGGGACCTGAAGTCCACATGCTAATGCAGGCTACAACAGGCCCAGGTGAGGCCTTCCAGAGTGTTTATTAGCATGCTGACATCAGACCTCTGTCCTCAGATAAGTTCCAAAATATGACCGGATGCAAACAGGCCCTAAATTCTCCAAACCTCTTCGATTGTACACCATTTTATATTTTCTCTGAAAATTCAAGATGGTCTGTTCTGCCCAACGTCACTGACACATGGATCTGAGCAGCCTTTATGTCAGTGGCATCTTCACATATGCCCCTTCTTAGAACAGATTCCTTATTTTTTACCACCTGGCTGCTATTATTATTAATAGAAGTCATTAAGGGTCAGGCTTTGTGCTAGTTTGCAATTAATGATGGATGGCCTAAGCATTTCCTAACAGCTGGCTGCCATTTCTCTTTCTTCATAGAAGGATGTTTTAGGATTTTAATTCAGAACAAAGAATGTGGAAACAACCATCAAAACTATTGGAAGAGGGTTGTTTTTTTTTAAAAAAGATGCATATAAAAGAGAGATGTCATAATAATTTTGGCAATATTACCGAAATCTTGGCAAGATCTCACCTGCTTTAGCATGGATGATCAAGGAACAAAATAGGAAGTGGGGACCTGGCAACAGTGGTTACACCTAAGGTTGAATCCAGCTTCACACCACTTTCAGAATGAGGCAATACATCACCAAAGTGATAAGCTGTTTTCTTTCAGTGTTAAATAACTCAGAAAATTTCACCTTTGGGATAGATAATGTGCAAAGAAAATTACTGGCCACTTTGCTGATGTGTTTCTCTTGCTCTGAAGGTGGACTGAAGCTGGATTCAACCTTAGGTGTGACCACAGCCTGAGTATCTTTTGTTCTTTCCAGAAAAGTTGGATTGGAATGGGAAAATGGACATCCAGTTTACAGTCCCCTATTTCCAAACCATGGCATCTTGAGAAATCCAAAGTACATGGAATATTGCATACAATTTTGATTTCCACACCTCAGAAAGGATATTATGGGATTGGAAAAAGGGCAAGAAAGGCAACCAAAATTATCTAGGAGTTACTACACCTCCCCTTATTCAGCCTTGAAAGAAGGCATTGAAGAAGGGATTGAAAGTCATAAAATCATGCATGGTATGGAAAGGTGAATACACAAAAAATATTTTCTGTCTCCCAACACTTGATCAGAAGTTGTTGTACTAAGCTGATAGGTAGGAAAGTTAGGAAAGACAGCGGAAAATATTTTTTTCACCCAGCAGGTCATTTGTCTATTGAATTTTACTACCAGAGAGGGGGGTGACAACCATTTGCCTGGATGGCTCTAAGAAGGACTTGGACAAATGCATGGAGGCCAGAGGTCCCCGATGCTACTAAAAGGATGCCTAGATATTATTTCACGGTTGGAGAGATAGGCAAAATGCCTCTAAAGGCCACTTGTAGGGAGTTAGCAGGTCAGAATGCTCTAGGAGCAAGTGGTGGACCATCATATGAGATGGGGTGCTAGACTAGATGGGCTTTGGACTAATCCAGCAGAACTTTTCTTATATACTTATGCTCATTACTTTATCACAAAGCCCCAAGAATACCTCGTAAGAAAGAACCTCAGAAGCCCAGCCAAACTTCCAAATCATGCTAGAGTCTTTCAGTTACACACACTCTGGTTTTCAAATATAGAACTCTTCTTCTTCATTGCTTTGACCCCCACCAGTTGTTCGGTCATCATCAAATGAAAACATTGCTCTTCTTGGGAAGCATTTGACCTCCGAGGGAGTCACTGATGGGGAACATGAGGGCAATACAGAGGAGCTGGAGGAACAACCAAATGGCCGCGACCCGGAAGATAATTTAAAGCTGTTTTTCTTGGCTACAGGGGATCTTTCTATAGAGACGCTCTGCTTAAATCTGTCGACCAGCTGCTGTTGTGGGGGCTGGTGCTTAGCCCTTGCTGTTGTGTTATTACTAAAACCATCAGGAACTGAGTAAGCAGAGACCACAGAGAGATCAGAAAAAGCAAGCTTCATCCCTGTGTCTACATCAGTCTCCTGAACTCCTTCCAAGTCATCCATGTTAACTCTGTTTCGTATCCTAGATTCAGAAGAGGAAGTGCTAAATGAGTTCGTCTCACTAGAATGGACTGTGGTAGGCAAGCAAACAAGAGACTTGCTTCGCTGAAATGAACCCAAGTTGGCAGAAGCCATCCTGGATCTTCTGGAACAACCTTCTTGATAATAGTTTCTCAAGTCCTGCTGGGATACGCCAAGGCACTGATTGGTATTGCGAACAGCAATTGAATCAAGAGGCTTTGAAGGATCCCATCTGTTTAGCGCCCATCTGTTGTTGTGAGGAACAAAACGCAGGAGAGGAGTAACAGGGAAGCTTCTGGAAGGAGATGAGCAACACGACTCTTTAACACACTTCTTAGACTTGGCTTGCTGTGGAGAAAATGAAAAGGGCAAAGGCCATATCAACAACAACCACATACAATATCTCCAGTGTCCATTCTCTGCTGCATGTAAACTGCCACCAAAATTATATATGGAGAAACATACACTCTAATGCAGTGGTTCTCAACCTTTGGGTGGGGACCTCTTTGGGGGTCAATCTATTATTTTACAGGGGTCGTCTAAAGTAGCAACAAAAATCATTTTATGGCTGGGGGTTCAGGTTAGGTTGTGTATTAAAGGGTCGCAGCATTAGGAAGGTTGAGAACCACTGCTCCAATGGAACAATTTTGAGGTAAATGAGGCATTCCATTGCTTAACAACTTCACCATTCTTTTTATTTCATGCGATCAGATTGATTTCAATTACTACGTCTTCTATTGTAAATAGTTATGTGTATCCATCCATTTCTATTTCAGTCACTGCCATGGCAGTCACACCTCAGTTTTAATTCAGTTTCAGTCCACCTTCAGATAATGCAGAAAGAAAACAGCTCATCATTTTCCTGATGAGTCTTTCATCCTGAAAGTGGACTGAAGCTGGATCAGTGAAGTATGTGAGAAGTAAGGAGCAAGGAACTTCTTAAGTGCCAGCTAATGGGTGCCAGCTAAGAAAGTACTGGGGAGCTGAGCTTTGTGTAGATCATTTAATGGTGCCAAGCCTGTAGCGGTATTTGACAATTCAGAACTTGGCTTTTGGGGAAAGGAGAAACATGGAAAAGGCCAAACCAATCAAGGTTGCTGTATTTCACCGCCCATGTTTTGTTGGCTATCTTTGATTAAATGTAGGTGGTTTCAGTTTATCAGAGGTGGGGACTACTAAAAGCACAAGTGATGTACCTTTGTATGATATATCAAAAACACTAAGGAAAAAGTATTTTGCATTCAACATACATTTTGCTCAGGTATGTATTTCATAGTACTGGAATACACTGTTAACACTAATATACACCCCAGCCAATCACTGCTTAGCTTTTTGCCCTGGAAGACCATAGGCCTGTTTGCACTTGACTTTATTCTGGAATATATCCCAGCAGAGAGGCCTGCTGTCCACAGGCTAGAGCAGGATACACCAAGCCCCACGTAAGACATGCCAGAGTCTGCATTAGCATGTGGACAACAGACCTGTGTTCTGAGATAAATTCCAGAATACAGCCAAGTGCGAGCAGGCCCCAGGCCTGGCCCATTCCAGAGTCCAGAATCCATGCCTAGTAACACTGTAGTTGGTGATTACTTTAAACCAGTGTGTATGTCAGACTAAGTCCCAGTTCCTACTGCCATCATGAAGACAGTTGATGGTGGTAGGAATGGCCCAGGTCCCATTCTAAAGACCATCAAAATTTCTGCCAGACTCTGGAAAATACCCCAAGCTGGAGACTCTAGAGACACATCTACAGCCTGCAGTTTCAAGGTTGGGGGACAGCACAAATGCAAAAATTGCCGTAACAGTCATTTCAAATATGTTTCTTTTTTTCAGAGATTGCATTTTTAAATATTTAAAACATTATTTGGTATTTCTGTTGCTTATGTACCGAATGTTTTTTCACGTGTTTTGTATCCAAAATAATTTTCAGAAGTATTTTGCCCATCTTTGCAAGGAAAGTTATTGTCAATGACTGTATATGCCTTACGTTAGAGATGTCCGTGGTTATTGGGAACACACGCTGAGCCTGTCTACTGTTTGATGTTAGGATCATGGCAATCAGAGGCAAGGCCTTCTCACAGGTGGCTCCTCTTTCTCTAGCAAGGCTCACTGGAGTATGATTTAACATCTTTCAAGTAGCATATAAAAGGTGGCTCTTCTTCCAGGCATTTAGAAATTCACAGATCTGCTTTATTCTGAGGCTGCTGCTATTTTTCTATTGCCTTTCTTTTTAAAACGGTCAGTTGTGTTATAATTTGTGTTCCACAGATGTTATTTAAATGGAGTTGCATTTGGGATATTTTCCTCCTGCTTTGAATTTGTTATGTGTGTTGTTGCTTTTATTTGTTTAAATAGTTTTCTGAATCACCTTAATGTTATACAGGAAAACAATTAAGAAAATAAATACTGTATTTTCTGGCGTATAAGACTACTTTTTAACCCAGGAAAATCTTCTCAAAAGTCAGGGGTCGTCTTATATGCCGGGTGTTGTCTTCTTATACGGCGAGTATATCCCAAACTCTATATTTTAACTGGAAAGTTGGGGGTCGTCTTATACACCCAGTCGTCTTATACGCCGGAATATATGGTACTACTGCTGTTGCTGCTACTAAATAATAGCTGAATGAGATTCAGAGTTTGCTGTAGGAGAAATGGCCAAACATCTGCCTAACACTGCCTTTGGCTGCATCCCCATGGGCACAGTTTACTTTGGGGTGGATTCGGGGCAGCCCCAATGAGAATTAAGACGTCCTTGTGTGATTGAGGACAGCACGGGTTCAAGCTGAATCTGACTGTCCCTATGAAAACCACGTTAAACCCTTGCATTGGGGAACTGCATCTACCCCCTCCCCCCAACAGGAAGCAGGAAGGCATAATAGGAAGGAAAAGCAGCTCGTTGCTTGAAGCCGCAGGTGTGCTTCAAACATTTTAGCGAAGGAGTGCACCTCTGCTTGACAGTGGCCATACCTCTGCCTGACAGCTCAGCTGAGTGCATGATTAAGCTGTTAAGGTTGTCAAGCGCTCTTGCGCTAAATCAGGACCTTTACCCATGCATGCCTTGCAAATCGGGTGATCAGGCAAGGGTGTGTGTGTCATGCCGGAGAGACAGGGATGGCAGGGACAGCAAGCACAGGCAAAACTCTGCCCGCTAATGCTCCGATCGCCAGACTCCTCCCCCAATAACCCAGGAGCGTCCCCATGACTCAAGGTAATGTATGCTAGCCTTCCTAATTCGGAGCGAGAACAGTTGCAAAGGGGGGGGGGTTGTTTTTTCCCGCAGATTTGTGACATTTGTCCTGCATGTAGTCCTTATTAGAAGCTTTCCATGGGGACCCTCCAAGGCAAACTCAGGTTCGCCTCGGAGTATTTTGATCATGGGGATGCACCCTTTATGATTTCAATTCTTACAGATCAATTTAGGCCACAGGTCTATACGCTGCAGTCCTAACCAAGCCCTCTTGAACAAAAGGAAACTTTCTTTTTTGAGGACTTGAACTGCACGGCACCTTAGAAACAGAATCTGTTTCCATTAAGAGATTAACACTCCCTGTATAGAAAGCTCTAACCATTCCCTTCCTCTTTAACATGTTTTAGAAAGCATTCTTTTGTAAGCAAACATTACAGAGAAATGTGATTTCACTCTTCGAAGAAAATTTGCCAGCTGATTTAGAGAAATCTAACATTCCATTGTTGCTTTCCTTTCTCCTTTATTATTTTGGTTTCTGCAGGACCATTAGTGCGGACAGAGACTTCCTTGTTTTCTACATAATAGGCCAGGAGAAAGGAACACGAGCAGCACCGTGACACAAGGCTCAGCTGTTTGCGATGACAAAAGCCCTATGTGTTTGTTTCAGCGAGGCTGTAAAAAAGCAATTTATGTCTCAGACAGGGCTACATAGCAGTCAAATGGCTTGTGAAAATACTCATAACATGACATATCTTTTCCAAGATTGCAGATTATGCTCGCAGAATTCCTTGAAATAAAAATATGCTATCCTGTTTATTAAGGCCGCTGAAACAGAAAGCACCTCCACTCCTTAACTTCCAAAAGCTACCTGTTCTCCATCTCGCCTCTGGCCGCATTCACACCTAAGTTTTAATCCAGCTTCAATCCATTTTTAGCGTAAGAGAACACAACAGCCAAGGGACAAGTGTTGAACTCACTTGGATGATGTGCCCCCTCACTCTGAAAGTGGATTGAAGGTAGACTAAACCTTAGGTGTGAACACAACAAGTCTGGGCCCATGCACAGCAGTGCCTTTTTCTGATGTACCTGAAACTTAGGTTGTGATCAAACACAACAACAAAAGCACTGAGGCAGCCTAAAGAAGGCTTCGAGGTGGGATTTTTCACACACCCAGCCTGTCATTCTCCCCCCCCCTGAACATTCTGTGCTAGAAAAGATGGATCAGGGAAGGCTTGGGAACACGAGAGGCACCTCTGAAGTACCCCTTTTGCACTTAACATCCCCAGGACACTGCCCCACAGAGGTTAAGTATAGGGACAGTGGCCAGCATTCACATTTTGAGTGCCGGTCCCATCCCAAAGCTACCTGGCACTTAGCAAAGTGTGGAGGCTCCCATCCGGAAGTGTCAGCCTCGCTGCAGCAATGGCCATGCATGTTTGGCTGTTGCTATGGTGATTGGGCAGCATGGTGCGCAACTATGCAGCCACAGGCACTCTGCCCCCACACAACTTTGCACGGAATTAGGTGCAAAGGCTGCATCTGGGAATGTTACTGGTTAGGCATACTCTGGGGTCTTTGACAGCAGAATGGCATATAAATATGCATCACCAAAGCCCTTCAGTTGTTGTATTTATGCCAGCCACTGGCTCTAAATATCTAAAGAAATGCCTCCTCTCATATACATTTGCCCATGTCTTAAGATCTGCCAGTGAGGCCCTCTTGGCTGTCCCACCATCTCCAGAAGTTAGGAGGGTGGGAATACGTGGGAGGACATTCTTGGTTGTAGCCATCAGGTTATGGAACAAGTCTCTCCTGAGACATGCGTCAGGCACCCTCATTGTGTGTATTCAGACAATTGGTGAAGATGGCACCTCTTTACCAGGGCCTTCAGTTGAGGGAACAATGTCCCCTCCACATGCAGACATGGTCAATGTTTTAATCATGCTTTTTAAATCTGTTTTTATCATTATTTTATTGTGATCCTCCCTGAAACCTTTGGGTATAGAGCAGAACAGGAATATGAACAAACAAACAAACAAATAAATAAATATGCAGAAGTTAATAAACAAAAGGGAAACGGGGCTAGAAGGATCACAATTCATTTGGGCCTCTCTTCCCACTATTCCAGGAACAAAAGGATCAGGGCTGTACTGTTTATAAATGAAGGAAGCAAAGTTAATTACATCAGAGACCAGATTGGTTGACTGATAGGTTATTTTCTCTTTATCTAAGCTGCCTGAAACCAACTGTATTTACAAAATAGGTTAAGAGCATGGCAGCTAATCCTATTGGGTGGCAGACATGGCAATCCATGTTGAATATGGCAAAAAAGGAGACAGAAATTAAACAAATAAATCCTGGGTTCTTTGTCTTGTCAGATTAATCACTGAGGTAGGTTCAAATCCTAGGGATAGCTTTCTAGTGCTGAAAGAAACTGATTTTTGAGAAGGGAAAAACAACTATTTTGTGCAGGAATAACAACATAAAAGAACATAAGGCTGTGGTCATACCTAAGGTTTAATCCAGCGTCAGTCCACCTTCAGAATGAGAGACCACATCAGCAAAGTGACCAGTATTTTTATTTCCACATTATCTATCCCAAAGATGATTTTTCTGAGTTATTTAACACTGAAAGAAAACAGCTTGTCACTTTGCTGAGGTATTCACTCACTCTGAAAGTAGCCTGAAGCTGGATTAAACCTTAAGTGTTACCACTGTTAGAGGAGCCTTACTAGATCAGGCCACAGCCCCTGGAATCCTAAGGCGAGCTCCCATTACCACTTTAAAACAGTTTCAAAATGGTTTGGATCCTCGTCGTTCCCACCCCCCAATCAATTAAAACCTATTCAAAACGGTTTGGATCCTCTTCATCCCCATTCCCAATCAGTTTCAGTGGTATTTTGCAGATTATTTGGCTTAAAAATGGAATAAACAAACACCGGAATTTTCAGGTGTTTTTCCCTGCTTTTGCTCTTAAAACATTTCTTCCTTAGTGCTGTGGGAATGCTAGAATATTCCCCTATACAACAGACTGTTTCATTGTAACAATTCAGCCATTTCCCACCTGATAACAATGTTTCCTTTCCCACCCATGAAAGCCTGAAGATCAAGGAAAGAGGCAATCCTGCACAATTCTGGCTGTTTCCCTCCTTTCTTGATCTTTAAAAAGGGAAAGGGGTGAAGCTGCTGCAGGAACTGGGAGATGTGTGTAAGTGTGTGTGTGTAGGCGGCAATGGCAGCAGCAGAGCAAGCATGCCAGTCAGGGTGCTTTTTTCGGAGGGAACCCCTGCTGAGGATGGTGGCTGTGGAGGTGGGGCGGGCGAATACGGCTTGAGTTGCCACTGCTGCCATGTGCCCTGGGCAATGGGGAGAGAGGGGTGGGGAAAGGCTGAGGAGGGGAAAGAATCGCTTTCCGCAATCTGTTCTTGGAAGCGTTTTAAGTGTTTAAGAGTGGGGATACAAAATCGGGGTTGAAACTGATTGCCAGATGCTCCTTTGCTTCCTTTTAACACGTTTACATATCGATGTAAATCCCAATGTAAAAAGCTTTGTCTATAGCGTTTTATTCCTTGAATTGGAACTCGCCCCTAGAGTTGGAAGGGACCCCTGGGGTCCAACCTCCTGGTCAATGCAGGATTTCTTAAACCATCCCAGACAGATGTAGGTCCAGCCTCTGCTTGAAGACCTCCAGCGAAGGAGAACTCACTACCTCCCATGTAGTCCAGCATCCTGTCTCACACACTGCCCACCAATTGTTTCTTGGTGTCTCAAGCAGAAGACAAAGACAAAACCTTTACCTGCTCTCAGTTCCCAGCAAAGGTCCTGAGATGCATCCCACTTCATAGGCACTTACCTCCACCATTCCAGGATGAGCAACCTGTTCCATCCCAGGAGGAATTGTTGATGGAGCATAATAGGACCCTCCACGTTTTGGATGGCCCATTTCATTCCAGCCCTGGCTGCTGCCTCTGAAGAGCCCTTGGAGGCAGCAACATGCCACTGAAGGCCAGGGATGAAAGTTCCTACCATTTGGTGTTTCTGGGAGGACCCTTTGTATGAGACAAATTCACACTTCCTGTCCCATTATAGCATTTGCACTTGTATAGGTGTGATGGTAGCCTGCTCCCTCACATTCCTGGCATGCATTTCCCTAGCAATGAGCGCTCTATTTAGACTTTAGATGGATAAACATGAACACTTTGAGATTCCAGAAATCTTGGATTCTCATCTTTTTGAAGGACATCTCCAGTATCTAGTCCGTTGGCTTGGCTACCCCACCTCTGAATGCTCCTGGGGCTATGCTGAAGACTTCAATGCCAAACATCTGCTTCACCAGTTCCGTTCTTGATATACACTAAAACCTGGCCCGACACTGGCCCAATCTACCATTTTCATGCTGGGGGATGCTTTTCATGGGGTAGGGGAATGGTGTGGAGGATGCATTCCTGGCATGCATTTCCCTTGCAATGAGGGCTCTGTGAAGACTTTTGCTTCTGCTGACACGTTTGCCCTTGAATGTCATTGGTAAGGATTCCTCTAGTTTTTGCACTGTACTGTGACCTTCTGCCCTTGATGATGATGATGATGATGATGAAGAGTTGGCTTTTCTACCCTGCTTTTCTCACCCATTTAAGGGGACTCAAAGTGGCTGACAAAGCTTTCTATTCTTCTCCCCACACCAGACACCCTGTGAGGTAGATGGGGCTGTTGAGAGCTCAGAAGAGAGCTGTGACTAGCCCAAGGTCACCCAGCTGGCTTCATGAAGAAGTGTGGAATCAAACCCAGTACCCCCAGCTAAGAGTCCAGCTCCTTAACCACTAGACCAAACTGGCTCAATATTGATTAACAACTCAGTAAAGGAACGTCTCCCTGCTGTATTCTCCGCTCTGATTCCTATGGGTGGGAAAACCCTGACAACAGGTCTCCTGGTGGATCGGGATCAGGATAGGGGCAGGGCCTGCATTCATGCTAATGTGCAGACGTCACGCCCCTGGACCACTCCAAGCTTCCTCTTAGTCCAGCGTGCCAGCAAGTGCAGAAAGGGACTTGTATATAAATGCTGACTCTAATTTATGAAAGTTATGCCAGAAAGTCTCACAGCTGGTGCAAAATGATACTGGTCATTCAGACTCCACAAACTGGGCACACTTGTGAACAGTGATTTAACATGGCAGTCACAAGATGGCTCTCAGGTTTTCAGTGAGAAAGCTGATTTGCTAAGTAAGCGAGTTCCAAGTTTTTAGAACTTTAAATGCCAAAGACGAAACTCTGAATGTGCAATGGAACTACGTCAGACTAAAGTTCTCGATGGAAACTTCTCCTCAATCTCACTGAACTGCTCTGCAGACAAAAATGTGATTCAGCAAGGTCCAAGTCTGATTTCCATCAAAAAACACAACTTCCCCCTTTGCTCTCTGCTTGTGGATGCCACGTTGACTATTTGTCCATTAAAAATTATGAAGTCCTCCTAGGTATGCCAGGACCATAGCTAGCTGCAAATGCATACGTGTGGTGCCACTGCTACAGTCACTGGGTAATGCAGTGCATAACTGCACCCGCACTGCCCGGTTGCATGCTCCATTTGAACCTCTTTCACCCAGAAGAGGTGCAAATGGGAGTGTACAGACATGTCTCAGTCGGCAGCTGGGTAAGCTGTGGAGCATGTGTTTCACACCTATCCTGGCATGCGGCATCTCCATACCGTGCATATGCTCTGGCTCAGTTTCAACCGGTTTAGGCTTTCCAAAGTGTGGATGCTCAGATTATCCCACGACTTTGCCTCCCTGGGCCATTTTCCAATGGAAGGTAAAGTCCAAATAGGCCCTCAGTCTCAGGATCACTCAAAGCTAAGCCTGTGAAAATATGGCTCCTAAAGTTCTAATTCCCTAAATACAGAATTGGAAATGTTCATAAGTACCTGCAAAAGGATTTTATTCCCGTCAAGGTCTTCTGTTTGCCACCTGTCTTCACTGATCTGGCAGCACAGATTGGGCAAGAGAGCTACAAGTTGCTCAATGTTTTTCACTCGGAACTCCAGCACAGCTGATTCTGTGGGGTTTGGCACATGGCCTCTTGGAAGCCTCTTTAAAGAGAACTGAATATCGAAATCCACATTAGAATAAATAGGAAACACACAAAAGTCTGCCTTCTTCTGATACACTGGCCTTTTCAGAATTAGCTCGTAGAGCTTCATAATGCTGGCAAAGTTCTCATTCCTGCAGTAGATGGTAAAGCGTATTATTTCTTTCCCATAATGCACTGGCCGGATGGCCCACAAAGGAGTTCCTTGTGCCAGGGTGAAAAAGTCTTGGCTGCCCGGCATGTAAGGGAGGAATTTGCCATGCACTCGCTCTGTGTGGTGGTAATGCCAAGGTGGTTTTTGAAAGGATTTGTGAAGCTGCAGAATAGGTTCCTCATCAGATTCTTCTTTCAAAAAAAGAATAACTGCAAGAGCTGGCTGGGAAGACATGGCTTTGGCAGGCTTCTTTGCCACTCGGCGTTCAGAGACGCGGAAAAGTTTGAGATCTGGGTGCAACCATGCTAGCAGGTTGTCAATGGCTTCCTGCAGAACCCTGGATTTTCCTGGGTTTGCAATTATGTGCATGCTTACCAGAAAGGGATCCTTTACTTCTTCCACAGAAAGTTCACCTAAACAGAGGAGAGAAAAAACCAAAATTACATTTCTTTTTTTTCTTTCTTTCTTTCAATTATGAAAAGACCCTGTTATTCCTGATATGTTTATTTTCATTCAAATTAGATATCCATTGAAAAAAATGATAACAAGTATATTCTGTCCATCTCTCTTAGCAAATGCAGTGTTATCAAGTGGATTTTTCTTTTTATGCAATTGTTCTACCTAGGGGAGAAAGACAAGCAAACCCACAAGCCAGAACCAGGATCTAAAGGCAGAGAAGCTTTTGGGATCCTGGGACCTATTCGCACTTGGCCTTCTTTTGGAGTATATCTCAGTATAGGGGTGTGTGGCCCACATGCTAATGCAGACTCTGGTAGGCCTCACCTGGGGGCTGTTGTAGCCTACACTAGCATGTGGGCAGCAGGCCCCTATTCCAGGATATATTCCAGAAAAAAGCCAAGTGCGAATATTCATGCCCATGTCTATTCATTCTTGCATTTAATTGGAGACTCTGACTTTCAGCACTGGGGGGTATTATGGTGTGGAAGTTGATAGAGTGATATCACAAAGATATCATCTCATGATGCAGGGTGGGTAGGTGGCTATCCTTGGCTTCTTCTAATGTGTAAGTGGCATGTGGGTGTGCCCATTTCTGGCACCAGCTCTGATTGGTGAGAACTGGCACCATTTCCAAAATTACAAGACAACACGGGAAGCCTATATCATTATATCATTCCACGAAGTTAAGTTCAGGGACAGAGGGCTGCATCCTTTTGCACGGCAACCAGTGGTGTGTCCTCCAAGTTCACTACCAGCGTCTGCAGTGTGGACAGTCTGTCCTGGACCATCTAAACTGCCATGCAATGGGCATGTGTGTATTTGTGCAGTCACAGCCACCCCACCCTGCCCCCATGCAGCATTTGCACTGGAAGAAAGTAGAAATTGTGGTATACAGATGGAGCACCCCAGAAAAGCCCCCTTCCGTTAAAGGTTGAATGAATAATAAATAATAAATGATATTTACATTACTTTGTTTTTTGTGTATTTGCTATTCCACCCTGGCATGAAAATACACTGGATAACATAGCCATTCCATAGAAAAGCAGCAATGTATCTTCAGTATTTATGCAGTATGATAAACACAATGCTTTATTCCCCATTTACACCATCAGACCAGGAAAACACATGTACCACTTCTGTTGTGAGCTCAGTCCAACCTGATTTCTAGCTAACTGCCATCAAAGAAAAGAACAATAAATTTGTTATCTGGCCGTGAAAGTTTTCACTTGGCCATCTTTAGAAGTTCAAGGCTGTTTTCACACACATTTTAAAAAAAATCTCAAAAGCAGTTCAGTGTTGATTCAGAAGCAGTACCTTCAAAAGGGCAGAAAATGCGTTTCCAGAGTGTTAGAAGTGGTTTCGAAATGGGATGGAAATTGGGTGGGAACCCTAGTGCCACACGCTACCACTTCCAAGATGCTTTTGCGATACTTGCTTTTGTTGGTGGTGCTGAAATGCGGAATTCTGTAACCACAAGGCAGAACGCTGAACAAGCTAAGAAATCCAACTTTTTTATAGAAAGAACTGGGTGAAAGAAGAAAGAAAGGGAAAAGAAAGAAAGGAAAAAACAACACAAGCAGGGACAAGAAAACTTCTGCTTGTCCCCTCAGGATATTCACTGGTCTGCCACCAAGAGATAAGAGGTTCCGCTTGAAGAAGAACCTAAATGTGTCACTTCAGTTAGAATAATAAAAACAGTTTGCATTGATGAATGCACATCTTTGCATGTTTGCAGAATGCTCTCACAGTGCAAAGTGGTAATCTTAACCCCCAGCCTGCCCAAATGAATAAAAGGCAAAGCTTTTAACCAAGGTACATATCTACTTGATCTGACATTGTCTAAAACCCTCACTTGCTACATGCTGGTCAGTAGTGAATTGTCAAGTTAGATTATATCTGCAGCACAAATGAATAAATCACCCTGACAGTTGTCACAGTCATTTACAAGAGAAAGGTTGGGGAGAATAGAAGCACAGAACTCCTCAAAGAGATAAATATTCATGTGTACATTGAATTACACATTTAGGCCGCATCCCCATTACAACCTTATTTTGGTTTGAAATCATTTTCAATCCTCGCAGACCCCACGTCAGTTTGGCTTAACATACTTTACGCGTGTTAAATCGCCCCAAAGCGTTGTAAATGTTAATCCTCATTTCAACAGGTCTCACTCCGGTTCGTGCGCTTGAAACATTTTACATTTTTTACTGTGGGAACCCTTCCGTGTTAAGGGATGAGAGTTTCCTTCCCCCAATAGCTTGCTTCCAAAGCAAGCTGTAAAATCCACCCCTCAAAGCAGCAGCCCTAGTAGCAATCCAAGCAATCCACTGTAGCAATCCAACACTTCACACCTGATAACGATCTTGCCATTGAAAGTGCTGACCTTTAAAAAAGGGAAAAGAAACAAAAGCAGTTGCAGGTTTGGGGAGATGTATGAATGTTTAACAAAGGAGGCTTGAGTTGCTGCTGCTGCTGCGTGCCCTGAGCAATGAGGAGAGGAGGGGAAAGAATTGCTGGCTGTCTGCTGCCATTTTTCTTCTATCCAGGCAAGCGGCAGCCACCCAGCCAGGCTCCGTGAAGGGGTCCCTTATAGGTGGCGTGTTCACAGCAGGAGGAAGAGGACAGGGCAGCCCCGAAAAGTGGTTTTTAAAAAGTAGCCACTTGAGTCCCCCCTTGAGTCACGTACATCCTCAGAATACGGATTGAACGCGATTCTGGCTGAAAGTAATGGGATCAGGCAAATTCGTGTTTGCATCTGGTTCTGTTATTTCAGTTTAGGGAAACTGGATTAAGCTTCTAATGGGGATGCGGCCTTAGGGGGTTTTTTTAGTATAGGGACCTGTTGTCCTTTCTGCACTGGACCTTATTCTGGATTATATCCTGGAATTGAGGCTTGCCATCTGCAGGCTGGAACAGACCAGGGCAGGCCCCGTGTGGGACCTCCCATAGTCCGCACAAGTAGGCAAATGTTAGGTCCCTAATCTGGGATATAATCCAGAATAAGGCCCAGTGCAGAAAGGGCCTGTATGGTGATATCTACCAGGTTTATTTCTGAGACAGCGGACATAAAGGAAGCAAAACGCTACATCAAAACACAAAACTGGCCTTCAGCATTATTAGGAAGGCTATATTTACCATGGGTTACCCTTCCAAGGTTCATGTGAAGAGACAGCATGAGAATGTATGTGCAGCAACACATCTAGCACTGCTTCACTCTAACTCCACAGATTCCAGAAGGTCATGTAAGTGTCCACCTCTTAAATATTTGTCTTCTGGGAGCTTGAGTGTAAGAAACTTTACAAATTCAGCATAGATTTGATACACCAGTAACTGCCAGTTTCATAACTGAGGGTAGCCATTTTGTACAATGCTAAGAGTCCAGAGGCATTTTTGCACGAGGGGGGTTGGAACGCGTCTATGACACGCTGGGACACTACATTTGCTCTTGTGGGGTGGCCGGATCCACACCTAATCTCCACACCTAATCAATAATTAGACAAGTTCTGGGAAGGAAGGGGCTGCCTGGAGGTTGTAATAGCCTCCTCTGGGTGCAGATGCTCTTCCCCAGATGTTGCCTAATTGTTGACTTTGGGCCAAAGTGCAAATCGGCCCCATGACTCAGTGGTATCCAACAACATGTAGTACTATTCAGGATACTAATTATCCTCCCCACTTATTTCTCTCTTCCTCAGTGCCCTGATTAGCTATGTCAATAGAAGCCAATGAATCCCTTTCTTTTCTTGGGGAGGGCATATTACCTACTTATGGGATTCAAGATGGCTGATCTGTTGGCAATGCTGTGGAAAAACCTACTTATACCTGGACTCTAAGCACTGCTGTAGTAGAGAACACCTGTAGCTCGGGCTTGAATGTTGCATTGTTGGAGCTGTCTGAGAGGCATCTTTCTGCAGAAGTTTTGCTACCAGGTGAGGTAGCATCATCATCCCTGATTCCTAGACTGGGGGTGAAATGTTGCATAAAGAAAACTCAGCGACTTGTTAAGAACTTTCATTCCTCATGGTCTATGCAAAAGTTAACAGCCCCAAGCCACCACCACTGAACAAGACCACCAGTTGCCAACCCTGGAAAACTCCTGAGGAACTACCAGTATCTCTGAAAGTTTCTGATTCCCCATGGTTCTTCAGCAACGTTTAAATAGCTAGAAGCAAACAGAATTATACTCACCGCTGGATGATGACACACAGCTATATTCTGACCTACAAAACAAAAAAAGAATGTCAGCAAGACCACAGTTCATGAAGGGAAACTTAGGATTATTTGACTGTAACTCTCTTCCATATTGACCTACCCATGGCTTAAGATATTGAGGGGAGGCCCTCCTGGTTGTCCTACCACCCTCAGTGCCTCTCAGTGATGGCCCCTAGGCTATGGAATAGTCTCCCCCTTGAGGTGCGTCAGGCTTCTTCACTGTATATGTTCAGGAAAGTGGTGAAGATGAACCTCTTTGCCCTGGCCTTTGGTTAAATGGGAATATAGTTGGGTTTTGTGAATATTTTCTTTTTGCTGCATGAGGTTTGTACAAATGTTCATACAAATGTTTGTTCAGCAGCTACAGAAATTTGCACACACACCCCTTGTTTGTGCAACATTTGCTCAATGTTGCTTCCACCTACAAACATAAGAACATAAGAGAAGCCCTGCTGGATCAGGCCACAGCCTATCTAGTCCAGGATCTCGCCGCACACAGTGGCCCACCGAATGCTCACGGGCATCTCAGAGACAAGGACAAACCTTTCCCTGCTCTCAAATCCCAGCAAATGGCCTTAGAAGCGTCCTGCCTCCCCTCCCCCACACAATCCTGCAGTGCAGAGGTCTTTAAAGGGCCATTTTTGTGACCTTCATACAACAGAAGTTAAGTGTGAATGACTCTTCTGGTGCACAATTCTTGTGTAACTTGGGGTCAGTTAATATCCTTCAAACACACCTACCTCAAACGACTCAACTAAGGGTGCCTCCAGACAGTGAGAGGAAATTCTGGGATTTTCTTTAGATTCCACAATTGTCTCTCACTACCCCTGTCAGATGGCAACTCGGGGGCAGGGGAGTACAAGCAGGATGCCTCTAAAGCCATTTGCTGGGATTCGAAAGCAGGAGAAGGTTTGCCCTGGATGCCCATGGGCCATTGGCGGGCCACTGTGTGCAACAGTATGCTGGACTAGATGGGCTGTGGCCTGATCCAGCAGGGTTCCTCTTAACAGGCAACCCCAGTGAAATACCAGGGTTTTATCTCTAGGCCTTTTCACACTTTGTGAGAAAGCAAAGACACGGAGAACTCCCACATGGTCCATCCAAACCTCACAGAGCTGCTTCTTTACCAGAGTTTCCCCCTACACACAGAGGTAGAGTAGTTACAGAAGTAGGCAAATTCCCATTTGCACCTGTTCCAGGTAAAAGAGGTGCAGACAGAACATGTGACCAGGCAACATCATGTTTGTGCTGATGCTGGGCTCCACAATTGCCTCCTTAATGGAGACAATTCACACCTTGCCAGCATGCGTGGAAGTGCTGGCAAGCTTTGAGACAGATTCAGCATCCTAAAGTGCAGATGCCTAACCTATTCCCCATCTTTACTTCCCTGGCGTTCATACCTACCCTTAATCGGCTTAAGGACATAAGAGGAGCCTTGCTGGATCAGGACACAGCCTATCTAGTCCAGCATGCTGTCTCAGACCAATTGCTTCTGGGCCTTCTCAAGCAGAAGACATTTCTGCCTACATTTTTACTATCTAGGGGTGTTTTTCCACCGCAGCCCTTAGATCCAGATCTAAGAAGATCTGGATTTAAGGAATGGATACATTCCTTAATCCGGATCTAGTAGATCCGGATTAAGGGAAGTACCCAATGTGTTTCCACAGGAGATGTAGCACCTGTTAGCAATGGGTGCTAACCCCCCTGCCGTGGAAACACCTTTGCACCCATGTGGGGAATCCGGATCAACTCCCAAGGGGTTGGTCCATCACCCCAGGTGTCTCTGGGTATGGTGTGTGTGTGTGTGTGTGTGATCTCCAAAGTCCCAGCTTCGGAGTGATTTTGGAGTCATTGACTCCGAAGTCCCTCTGAAGCGATCGTTACAGACTTTGGAGAGGCTCCGGAGCTGTCAGTGCGGTCTGTGCGCTATTAGCGCAGACTGCGTGGACTCCCCTCCGATGTCTCTCCGAAGAGATCAGCAGAGACTTTGAAGACGCTCCGGAGTACCTTCGGAGCGCCTCCAAAATCTGCGCTGATCTCTTTGGAGAGACTGGTGGTGAGACTCCAAATATTTTTCCTGCTCTCAGTCTACTTTTGAATAGAGGTCCTACTCTATTCTTTGGTGCAGACAGTGATATCCTACTACTAGAGGTGGGTATCCCAGCTTTCCTCTGGGCACAGAGGAAAGCGTTACTTTTGCCTTGTTGGCCATTCCTGTAGTATTGGGGGGGTGGTTGAGGGAAGAGAAACATCTGGCACCCCTTTCTCTGCAGCAGGAAATTTCCCCCTTCTTAAAGCTTCCTTTGAGCTGCCTCTCGTATACGTAATGCTCCAAAACATCCTATTAGAGGTGTGCATGAATGCAATTTGAATATCCAAAAATTCAGTTCAATTTGAATCTTTAAAATCTGAATTTACCCAAATTTGATTTGAATTAAGCAAATTGAAATCTATTCATTTGAATTTTCAATTCAAATTTGCACTTACGAATGTCAACAACATTTGTATCTGCCCACACACATCGTTATGCATCTTGTATGTATCCACACATGTCCGTATACATCCCATAGTTATTCCATATGCAACCTGTTTTTGTCCCTCACGGATCCGATGTGGGAAAGATGCATACGTGCAAGTACGCATCATGTTCAAACCCGTACACATATGAATATCCGAATAACTCAAATAAACAGATTGTTTGAATGTTTAAATTCAAATTTATGGACATTTGATACAAATTAAAATGTCAAAATTCGGATGAATTCAATCAAATTTCAAATGTCTTTGAATATTCGTGCACATCCCTACATCCTACACCTTTAAATGTGAGTGCCAATGCAGCCGCTAGAGTGCTGACCGGAAGAGCTAGCCGGACAAATCACGCCGGTTCTAAAAGAATTGCACTGCCTGCCAATTCACTACCGAGCCCAATTCAAGGTGCTAACTCTGACTTATAAGGCCCTAAATGACTTGGGCCCCAGATATCTAAAGGAGTGCCTTCTCCCATATCAACCTGCCCGTGTGTTAAGATCTGGAGGGGAGGCCCTCCTGGTTATCCTAGTGCCTTCAGCAGCTAGGTGGGTGGGCACCCGGGAGAGGGCCTTCTTGGTAGTGGCCCCCAGGCTGTGGAATGGTCTCCCCCTGGAGGTGTGTCAGGCCCCTTCTCTGTTCATGTTCAGGAAGGCGGTGAAGATGCTCAGGCCTTTGGCTAACTGCTCCCTACGCTTCCCTCACTGCAAACACTACTGTTTTTAACTGTTTTGTATCATTCTTTTTTTAAAAAATATTATGCTGGATTTTTCAAACCTTGTACTACTTTTAGTATTTTTTGATACAGTTTTAGTATGTTTGTTTTTAAATGTTGTGAGCCGCCCAGAGACCTTCGGGTATGGGGCGGGATATAAATATAAATATAAATAACATACAAATAAATAAATCTGCTTGCCTCAAAAAAGGAAAGGTAAGCATATATATGCTGGACGCAAGCATCTAAACCTTGAATCACACATTCTCCACATATAGGGCAGAGGTATCAGAGTGCAGCCAAAGAAGGATATAAAATAGCTCTAAGAACCTAAGAACTCATTCCCCCCCCCCTCAAATACTAGATGCAGACAGGTTCAGTTCTGGTTACCAGTTGATTCTGGACCAATCCACACTAGCAAACTTGGCACAACTCGATGCAGCTCTTGATGATGTTCTTATGAGATTATCCAGCATTATGTCTACACTATGATAATGCTGCACCTTCTGAGTTCATTCTGACAGAGAAGCAAGCACAAAACATTGCCGCCAAGGATTCTGTTCTTCTCCCCACCTTGTAACAGCATGCTGTCAAGAAGCCATTTTTATGTTGCTGTTTTTTGTGATTTACAAGAAGTTTCAAAGAAAAGTGAAAATCCTGCTTCCAAGCATTAATTTTGTGTGCTTCGTAGTATCTGGTGCGCAAACCTTTTTCTTGCGCAATGATTTTCATAATAAGAAGAGAAACAATACATCTTCAAAGCCCTCACATATTTCCTTAAAAAATAAATAAATCCAGATATAGGTTTTTTTATTTGCTGAGACACTTTGACAAAATATCCCCCAAAGAGTAGCTAAGTGGAAAGAGGAGCAATGTTTGCCATTGGAAGGGCTGTGTTCAGACATAAGAGGAGACACACAGAGAGGGTGGGAGCCTTGCGTTCCCAATCCTTCTCTAATCCATCTTTTCTAGCACAGAATATTCAGGACAGGGGGAAGGGCAGACAGATGTGTGAACAATCCCACCTCCAAGCCTTCTCTGTGAGCTTTTTGGTTTGTTTGTTTGTGTGTTTGCCATGTCCGCTCACAGCCTAAGATGATTTCCTTTTGTTTAGCTGCTGTCCCCTTTGCGGGCACACAAACATGACACAACGCATGCATTTCCTCAAGACACCAAAGCGCTTCTACTGTATAGGTGAACTCCTTTGACACAACTCTTACCATTGACACGACCGCTCAAAGAACAACAGACTCACTGGTATCAAAGGCTGTGGTCACACTTAAGGTTTAATCCAACTTCAGTCCACTTTCAGAGCAAGAGAGGACAACGACGAAGAAGAAGACTTGGCTTTTCTACCCCACTTTTCTCGCCCATTTAAAGGAACTCAAAACGGCTGACAAAGCTTTTCTATTCTTCTCCCCAAAGCAGAACACCCTGTGAGATGGGTCGGGTCGTGAGACCTCAGAAGAGAGCTGTGGCTCACCCAAGGTCACCCTGCTGGCTTCGTGGAGGAGGAGGAGGAGGAGGAAGAAGAGTAGGCTTTTCTATCCCACTTTTCTCACCCATTTAAGGGGACTCAAAGCGGCTGACAAAGCATGCCGTTCTTCCCCCCTCAACGGAACACCCTGAGAGCTCAGAAGAGAGCTGTGACTCGCCCAAGGCCACCCAGCTGGCTCCGTCGGGGAATTCGAACCCGCTATCCCCAGATAAGCGTCCGGCTCCTTACCCACTAGACCAAACTGCCCCATCTCTCATTCCAGCATGGGCAGGGCTGCGCTGCGCTGCTCAGTCCCAAGCCCCACCGACGGAGCGGTGCCCGCGAAGGAGGACTCACCCGCCGGTCTCGGCTCCAGAGTCGGCGGCCTCCTCTTGTCCGCGGGCGGCTGCCTTCCGATGCATGACGCCGCCGCCGTCGTCCAGGAGCCGTCTGGGCTCGCTCGGCGCGCTCTTCCCGACCTCCGCAAGAGCGCAACCGAGAGCTGGAGAGCCGGGAAGGGAGCGCGGGGCTGGGCGGGCGGTCCAGCTGCTACTGCCGCCCCTGCCCGGGCGGAAGGTCTCCCCGAGGGAGGGAGAAGAGCCTGGCCTGGAAACCGTGAAGCCGGGCGCCCGGCTGGCGCTTCCTCGCCTTCTCCTCCAACTGGTAGCTCTGATCCGGGGAGGGATTTCTCCGCGCGCTCTCGCGCGGCTCGTCTGTCGCCAGTCAAATGTAGCGCTTTGACGACCAACGCGCCAATAAGGAGGCAGGGAGGCAGCCTTGCTCGGGGGATTTCCCTTGGCCTGGGACTTCTACACCTGGTGTGGCCCTGTCCAGACGAGGGATGTAGCGCCATTAAGGCTGACGCTATGGTAGGGTTGCCTTGGACAGTTAAGGCCCCTTCCTTGGACAGAGGATGCTTTGGCCACAGTTGTCCATGCTCTGTTAACTTCCAGACTGGACTGCTGTGATGCGCTTTAGGTGGGGCTGCCCCCTGTAGAGGGCTGGGGAGCTGCAGCTAGCTGCTAGACCGCTGACAGGAACAGCTGGTCGGGTGCACACCATGCCAGTCCTCAAAGAGTTGCACCAGCTGCGAATTTGCTACGGAGCCCAATTCAAGGTGTTTGCTTTGACTTACAAAGCCCTAAATGACTTCGGCCCCAAATGTCTAAAGGAACGCCTTCTCCAATATTGACCTCCCTGCCTCCTAAGATCTGGAGTACAGCCACTCACTGCCGCGAAAAGGGTGGGCACCTGGGATAGGGCCTTTTTAGTGTTGGCTCACAGGCTGTGGAATAGTCTCCCTCCTGAGGCGTGTCAGGCATCTACACTCTACTTGTTTAGACTAGCTATGAAGACACACCTCTTTACCCTGGCCTTTGGCTAAGTAAAGGGACAGCCTTTTCCTCTCCACATTTAGACACTGCCATGGTTCTAATATGCTTAATATGTCATGGTTTTAATATGTTCATTTAATACGTTGTAACCTGCCCTGAGACCCTTGGGTGTAGGGCAGGATAAAAATGCAAACAAACAAACACACACATAGCTCTGCTGTTTCCCCCCTAAAAAGCAGTAGAAACTATTGCTTGAAAGCCCAGCACTGGTTGCTGATTTTCCAGCAATAGCAATTCCTTACCTCCTGGATGAAGCTAAATGGTGGAGGTTGAAACAAGTAGCCATGCACGCATGGAAGTTCTGACACGCACATCCAGGCATTTGGGGTGGCCAAACACCCAGATGCACACATCAGTCAAATGCACAAATATTTAGCTAGGAGGCAATTACTGCAGAGGGGCTATCAGAGTCATCAGACACAGAGAAGCTTGTCTGGAAAGATACTTCTTGAGGGACTGTAGCTCAGTGATAATGCAAGCAGCCTGGAAAGCAAAGAGTTGCCATTGGGCCCCCAGGCTCTCCTTGGAAGTTGGCAATGTCAAATCACTTCTTTATCTCTGCATAGAGATGCTTATGAAGTCAACAAGGAGTTGGGCACAACTTGAGGTTATCCAACAAAAGACATTTAGTGTGGCCTGGAAGCTTTTCACAGTGAATATCATGGAATCCATTTGAATTATACCCAGAATACCTCTTTCTACTCAGGAAAAGTCTCACATTGAGTTTAGGCAGCTATACAAACAAACAAAAAAATACAAGACCAATAATCTTACATGCTATGAAACATGCAGTTTACTCATTTGATCGGTTCCTCCTAATATCTTTTGTAAAGTCTTTTGTTATGGTTTGATACCTTCCTGTGTTTACCTTATGACTTTAAATGCAAATCCTTGAAATATTTTTTCTCATATAGATTTATGTCCAACTGTGAATTTCTGTTTACAATTCTGGAGTAAGGAATCTATTTTGCAATCCTGATTCTGACACAACAGAAAAAGTGATGAAAGAATTTAGTGCACGCTGACGTTTCAGGTCAGGAAAGAAGCCTCATCAGAAGCTAAGTGCATTCCTTCCTATGATGGCTTTAGCACGTTTCCCATTTCACTTCTGACTATTGCTTATGGTTGTGCAGGCATTTCTAGACATCCAATGACCTTTCGTAGCTCTGGAACCAACTGTTCCCGAGTTAGGGTGAAAAATAAAACTGCCCCCCTTTCATCTTCTTTTTCTCTTTTCTCAGGCCTTAGAGAAGAAGTGGATCATCAACAGGCAGAGTCATTGCCTTAGCAAAATATTTTGCCATTTCAGACCATGATGTTAAGAAAAATAGAAGATGGTGGGCCAACAAATTGAAACCGAGCAGGTCTGGCTTCATCCTACCCTGTACTTTTGGTGCTTATGGAATGTTCTCTACCAGGGTTCCTGCAGAAATTGACAATGCAAGCAATGTGCATAGTCACCACCACTGTTGTTATCTTCTTTAAAAACAAAAGGTTATTTACAAGACAAGTGAAACATACAAATTTAAAGCACACAAGACCAATGGAGAAAGCATAGCATAGTAGGATGAATCCCCGGAAAACCCAGGATACTATGCTATCAACTTCAAGGAAACAGGGAGGACATAAGAACATAAAAGATGCCCCACTGGATAGGATCCATGGCCCATCTAGACCTGTCATCTGCTCTCTCAGTGCCCAAACAGCTGCACAGGGAACCCACCAGCAGGGCATGAGTGCAGATCTGATTCTGCTTGCAATCTCTCAACAGCTGGCCATTGGAGGCAGACAACCTCCTACTGACATCAGGGCTAAAGAAAATTGCTTTATTCTGTATTTATTCCAAGTTTTTGTTTTACTTGTAAACCACACAGAGTCTTCATGGAATCTGTGGTAAGAATGTTCAATATCAATCAATCTTGTCATTGATAGTCAACAGTTCAAGTGTTTGTTCTTAAGTGAAGCTAGTGTGCTATTAAAAACAGCCAGTTCTTCATTTGGCACCTGAAAAGACATTAAACAACATGAAGCTGATGACAATAATAATAATAATAATAATATTTATTTGTATACCGCCCTGTGGCAACCCAATCCGGGCGGTTAACAACAATAAATATAATAAAAACATCATATAAAAATAAAACATTATAGTCCCTCCCCCCCTTAAAAGTATATTAAACAATACAACAAATTAAAATACAATATCAAAAACTATAAAACATAATTAAACAGACCAATAGCCCCAGTGTCCCTCTAAGATCCTCGACCATCACTAAAGATGAGGCTACGGGAGGAGTGAGGGGGTCAGAGAGCCCGAGCAGGAATGATTAATCTGGAAAAGTTAATCTGGAAAGGCCTGCCGGAAGAGATCCGTCTTGACAGCTTTTTTAAAGCTGTCTAATGATGTCAACTGACGGATCTCATCCGGCAGGTCGTTCCAGAGTTTGGGGGCGACAACAGAGAACGCCCTCTGGGAGGTCGCCACAAGCCTGGATTTTAAAGGCTGAAGTAAGTTCCTCCCAGAGGAGCGGAGAGCGCGGGAAGGATTGTACGGGAGAAGGCGGTCCCTGAGATAGCTTGGACCCAAGCCATTTAGGGCTTTAAAGGTAATAACCAACACCTTGTACCGGGACCGGAAGCTAAAAGGCAGCCAGTGTAAGGACCTCAGAACCGGAGTAATGTGGTCCCTCCTAGATGTACCAGAAACAAGCCTGGCTGCCATATTTTGTACCAGCTGAAGCTTCCGAGCCAAGTACAGGGGTAGCCCCAAGTAGAGCGCGTTACAGAAGTCCAGGCGTGAGGTTACCAGTGCGTGCACAACAGTTTCGAGGTCCCTTACTTCCAGAAAAGGGCGCAGTTGGCGTATCAGCCGAAGCTGATAGCAGGCGCTCCTGACTGTCGCATTTACCTGATTTGTCATCAGGAGTGACGAGTCAAGGAGCACCCCCAAACTGCGAACGCAGTCACTGGAGGAGAGTGTGACTCCATCCAGGACTGGAGGTTGTAACCCAATTCTTGGTTTCGGGGCTGCTACCGTGAGCACCTCCGTCTTGTCTGGATTCAGTTTCAATCTGTTTTTCCTCATCCAGCCCATTACCGCTTGAAGACATTCATTGAGCGAAGAGATGCCATTGGAACTCGAGGCCGACGAGCGAGACATGGAGAAATAGATTTGGGTGTCATCAGCGTACTGATAACACCCAGCACCATAACTCCGTATTATCTCACCTAGCGGCTTCAAAAAGCCCTGAGATAATTTGTATAGCTCAGGGAAGAGGGGAATTAGGAAGCTTTCCTCATTTCTGACTTCCATTTTTTTTTAAAGGTAGGAATTAGGTCTAACAAATGAGAGAATGGAAAATGGAAAAAGTTAATGTGGTAGAGATTTTGCCCACTTCAGCTAAAGTAAAAGTTGCTAGCTACTAGGCCAAAGGATAAATTCCTAGGTCACAGTAACTTTGCTATATCTCTCTCAAAGAAGGCCTCAAGAAGTCATAACATCTACAGTGCATGTAAACAATGTACATCACCCAAGGATAGTCCACATGCATGAGCAAGGCTTCTGTTGGTCCCTGAGTTTCCTCACCATAACACCGTATATGGCACTTCCTATGTAGCATCATCCTTGCATTAGGCTGTTATATCTGGTTCTCCCCAGTTCTCCCCCTGTAACCAAATATGGGTTTCCTGAGTGTACTTTTCCATTGTTCAGAGAAAACTATAAAAGCCTTGACATGTGATAATAAAGAAGAAGCTTGCTTGCTTGCTTGCTTTCTACCTTCACTGCATATGCCTCCGTGAGTCTATCTCTTCGCATACCAAAACATTTCTACAAGTTAATGCTTATGAATGCATGAATCACACATGTAATCCTCTCCACAACTCTTCTCCACAACTCTTCCTGAGAAACTACATGTCTTGTGCAAGCTGTGTCAATGACAGAATAGGTTTTTGGCTCAATGCTTTGTAAAGAGATGGACCATTAAACAGCATCTGTGGCCCGAGTCACATGGAGCTCTCTCTTCATTTGTGTCTTTCCAGAGACAAGAGTCAGGACAAAAGGGCTGGAGGTGTTGTGTTCCTGCAAAAGATGAAAGCATGCAGGGCTTTAGTCAGTAAGTAGCGTTGGAAGGCTCTGTATGTGTTAGCCTGGACAATCTCTTCACTGAGATTAATTTGCAAAGGTAAATGTTAAACCATCTTCACCAGGCAAGTGTGCTTTGGAACACAACTTTATTTGATGGATAGTCTCCCATGCTCAAGTTATTGTACATGTAATGGATCTGGGTATTCTAGTTTACTTTATTCTAACAATGAAGTGTTACCGGATAGTGCAGCCATCTCTCTGTTGCCATAGCACGGAAAACAGAAACCATTCACACAGCTGTAGAACTTCTGACACGGCTCTGAAAGCAGCAGAAATGCAGGAGAATTGGGGAATTCCGGTTTGCTGGCATAATAGTTGCGTTTGGAACCACTAAATTCTCAGCTATGTCAACGGATAATCTTGGGATCTCTGAGCAACATTGATAGTGGCACCTCAGCACCATGGTCAGCGCCAAAGCAGCAGTAAGCTGTGCAGCCATAAGGTGAACTGAAATGCTGGCATGTTAAGGAATAAGACTGGGAAAATGTACATGGCAGCATCTCCACCAGTGGTCAAAGTCAATGAAAAAATATTGTAAGGAACTGTATAGCAATTCATTGGATTCCAATTGCAAATGCATGAAGCTGAGTTTTTTTTCTTTCGGTTGTAGGCGAGATGCAAGGAGTGGAAGAGAGCCCTAAATGAGGGCGAAGGATAGATGGAAGAGGTGAAGAAAGAGGCACACGATGTTTAGGAAGATACACTCTATATTTCATCCTCGATCCCGCAGGAGGAGCCTATCTGATGGGATCCCGAGCTGTGATGGATCCGCGGTTCAGTTGATCCGTAGCACCTCTATGTATGTCCTTGGAGATGAGGAGACCAAATTCAATGAACCCATTAAAAAAAGCAAAAGTACCATCAGTCTAGATTCCATTGCTTGCTACCAACTGAAGGAGGAAGAAAGGGCCTGGATGTATTCCAAGACACAAGACTGTTTGCAGTATTTGCAAGATTTGCTGGCCTTGAGGAAAAAGTATATTGAGAGTATCAAAGATTTGAAGTCTGTGGAGAGAGCGTCTGGAATTTCCCCTGTTTCTACAAAATCCTGCAAGACAAGGAAAAAACCACCAGCTCCACCACCTCCCATACAATCTTCCAAGGTAAGACACAGCCTGTGATTAAGGAAATCTTATTTAGACAAATTTCGTAGCAATGCACAGATATGATGGGTTGTCTGTCCGATCTGTTTGTAATACCCACTGCAGTCCAAATATGCTAGTTATTTTTTTCCACAGAGTATGAGTTCCCATCTGTTTTAATCCAGCCTTAGTCCACTTTCAGATTGATAGAACACACCAGCAAGGTGACTAGCAGTTTTCTTTTGGTATTATCTAACACAGAACATCCACCAATGATTGATATCATGTGTAAAGAAAATGACTAATCACTTTACAAATGTGTTACTCTCACTCTGAAAGTGGACTGAAGCTGGATTAAAATGTTAAGTGCAGATGGACCCTCAGTACATAACACTAGCTGCCTCCACATTAGCAGTGCCTTTCCTATTCTTTGCAACCTTATTTCCTGTCAGTCAAATGGAACGGCAGGTTTCTTTTTTACTTTCAGAAGCTCTCAGCAGTTGGAATGGGGAGCTATCAGTAGTAGGGGTGTGCACGAATATTTGTACCATTAGTTATTTGTACAAATTTGTCCACACTTGGACACGAATTGATCGTTAGGACATTTGTACATTAACATTTGTATGAATATGAATGTTCTGGACATTAGCACAAATAGTGTGGACATTTGTATGAATAGTTCAGACATTCGTTAAACTGGGGATATGGGAAAGTGGCTTCACCAGTCACATCTACAATGGATCCTGAGGGTGTTTTTCTACGGTCACTTAGTACCCATTTTAGCACCCATTAAGGACCCATTTGGGTGAGAGCCAGATGACCCCATTTCCACCGTGGCACCCATTAGGGACACATTTGTTCCCACTGCACCTTGGGAAATCTGGATCATATGGGTACTTTTTGGCCTTTATTCCGGATTTTCTGTAGACCCCATTAATGGGGTCTACAATGGGGTCTTCAGTCAGAAAATCCGGATTAAAGGGAGCCTGTTTCCACGTTAGTTTGGCAGTGGAGTCTAGAGGAGGCTAGGGGGAGGGGCACCCTTGGGGGGAGCCCCAAAACCTAAGCTTCAAAGTCATTTTGAAGTCATTTCAAAGTCACTTCGAAGTCTGTGCAAAATAGCTCTGGAGCCACTTTGAAGTTTACTCCGAAGATCAGCACAGACTTCAAAGACACTCCAGAGCTATTTTGCACAGACTTCGAAGTGACTTCAGAGCCACTTCGGAGATTGCACCCCCTGTCTCCCCAAACACCTGGGGCGACAGGCAGACCCCTCATGAGTAGATCTGTATTTCCAAATGGGTGCTCCGGTGTTTCCACGGCAGGGAGGCTAGCACCCATTCCCTAGATCCGGATCTTCTTAGAGCACGGTGGAAAAACACCCAGAGTGCATTCATCATGGATCAAGTACAGATTAAAAGTGGATTCAGGTCAGATTTGACCCTTTCAGAACAGATATGTTACAGAGTGCTTATATTGGATACATGTCAGATACATAAGCACTCGTGAGGATACGTATTCATTTGTATTGTATAAGTATTCATTTGTATCATATATGTATTCATTTGTATCATATATGTATTCATTTGTTTCATATACATATTCGTTCATATCAGATATGTATCCGATATTCATACAAATTCATATGAATACATTTGCATCGAATAGAATCCTACCACATTTGGGGATCTATTTGAATGAATACAGATTTTCCAACATTTGATTTGTTATGAACTGAATGCCAAAAACCCTGTTTGTGCACATTCCTAATCAGTAGTAAAGTTGCAGACACTGGAGGCAGCCTATTTTCAAGAAACTGAAGCCAGGCTTCTTAGACCCAGTGACTAGGAAGAAGGTTTCAGGAACTACAGATTGTTTCATGCAAGCCTTAGAGGCATCTGGATGGAGACAAATTGGCTATCTTTATTCTTCATGTTCTTTTGGAGCAACAAGAAAGTGCAGATTAAGTTGAGAAAAAATGTGGCCTGGTAATTTGATGAGAACGTCAGTTTGTAGGTGGTGCTGAAAGATTGCATAAATAAGAGGCACTGAAACCTGAAACACATTAATGTCTAGGTACAACAATTTCTTCTTTTTACAACCTCCTTTTTATCATTTATCAACAAGTCATATTCAGACTGGACCTTGCTATGATATTAATCAGAAAAGGCTGAAGTCATTTATGCTATCCTACTTGGCTTGTAGCACGTGAGCATGTTTCATAAATATTTTTACTTTGTGAGTGGGGTCTGTTTTTGAGGCTGTAATTGAAGCCTCGCTCACTTGCATAAAAACTACCATGAACTTCTGACTGAAGTCTTGCCCATATTATTCATAGCATTATTTTCATACCACTGGCATTTTCTGTGGACACGCATTTTCACTTTTTAACTGCTGGCTTGATTTACTAATTGCAAAGTCTTAATTCCAAATTACTTCTATTATCATTTTGTCCAACAGGATACAGCAGAGAAAAAGGTCTCACAACTCAATTCAGATGTAATGGAAGCGATTGCTTATTTTGACTCTATTATTGCAGAACTGGATGCTGAAAGACATCGAAAAATTGTTGTAAGGAATTATCCACCACATGCAGATGTTGATTTTGATGGTAAGTGTGCATGTGATGTCTCTTAAAGAGCTGTTGAGTATCTCTAGACAAATGTTATATTTAGCGATTTCTGTATCCATGTGCATGCATGGATACAGATTATGTCACATGCTTCACATTCAGATTCACATTCAGGGTTTGTTCAGTTGCCTCGTTATGAAGAAGCATCCCAGTTATAGACACATGCAAAAAAGTCTGTCAGTTAACTGAATGAGTACTCTAAAACCTGCCTCATTTTCCCACAATTGGTCTTCATTTCTCTCCAAGTCCAGCAATTCCTTCCCTGTCAACAGGTGCTATTCACTGATTGGCATCTTGTCTGTCCAGCTTTCCAACTGGTCAATCACTCAGAGTAGCCATTTCCGTGCTGTGATTGGCTATGTTTCCTGCCCAGTCCAAAAAAAAGAGTTGCCTTCGGTGTTATGAAATCCTGAATGAGAAACAGGTACTCATTCCCAGACTTTGAGATGGAGTAAGGCAAATTCTGGGAGAAATGTTCTAGACTTAAAGAGGCAACCTCTTTAGGTGTGTCTGATCACTCTAAGGTTCCCATATGTAAAAAGGTTGGTATGGCCAGAGGATTACTATCCATTCTGTTATTCTTGTTGGACTGATCTGAGTAAATCTTGTTGCTTTTTGGTAAGAAGTAAATATTATGGTGCTCTTATTTCAGTCAAAGAAAAGTGGCTATGTTAAGTCTTTGTATATTTTATGATTGTGTACTTTTAATTTCATGTACATTATTTTTGATATATCCCTAAACCAGGCCATCTCTGTGGTCTTTAATTTTATAGTCTTTCAAATTTAGGTCATTGTCAAATCCTTTCCCCCACCTATCACTAGAAACTCTTGGATGCACCAGCTTTTTAGCCTGTGTCTTCAGAAGAAAGGGAAAAAATCTCTGGGGCAGAAATCTACCCCACAACAGAAATTAATGTACCTTTTAGGTGTCACTGATATTTTTGCTGTGTTTACTGCTTGTTTGAGACATTCCTTGCTGGGCCGGGCTACAACCCATTTAGTCCAACATCCTGTCTCACACAGTTGCCCACCAATTGCTTTACGGCTTCAGTCAGAAAACAAAGACAAAGCCTTTACTTGCTCTCAGCATCCTACCTGTCTTGCCAACCTGTAGACAGTACCTAGGCATCCATTCTAGTAGCCATTGATACACCTGTCCCCCAAGAATTTATCTAATCCTTTCTTAAAGCCAGTCAGACTGGTTGCTGTCTCTGGTAGTAAATTCCACAGACTGATGACCCTCTGGGTAAAAAAATTCTTCCCCCTTGTCTGTCCTAACTCTCAGAAAGCCCCCTGAGTAACTTTCCCTTCTGTTCTTGGGCTTCTATGACATTCCATTTTCATTCCATTCCATTTTTATTTCTATACCGCCTTTCCATAAGAAAACTTTGCTCAAGGCTGTTTGCAACAAACAGAAAAAAGTACAATGTGAATACATCAAAGAAATACAGCAAGTAAAAAGAAATCAATTTCAATAACTAAAATATCAAATTTATATCATAAGCAATGTACAAAATTCTAATAATAAGCTATGTAATCTAGAAAATAATAATAATGTTTGCTTATAACACCTTTTCCACCACAGGGTGGAACAGCACTTATAATCAACAACTTAAATCAAAGAAATCATGTAAGTAGTCTGTGGAAAAGAAAAGAAGGGACAGCTCTGAAGTTATTTTAGATATTTAATTGGTAATAAATTGACATGATAATTAAATGGTCTGGTGAGAACTTCAACTGTTTGCAAATAGTCCATGGGGAAGAAAAGGTTTGAGAAAGTTTTGCTTTTACTTTTTCAGTTTTTCTCCTTCCTTGTTATTTTAGCTCTCAGTTACAGACAGTTTTGATGTTATCAATAGTGACTCCTCAATACTGTATACTTGAGGCTCTTGACACATTTTTGAATAATATAGCCTGAGGTGTTGTTTTGTAAATATATATATTTAATTGACCACCAGGCGGCAGGATATGACTAGTTTCATCGTTATTGAAGCTCATTAGGTACAGGCAGAACACATTAAGCTAAGTTAGTTGCTCCACCCTTTACTGGGTATTGAGAAGCACTGCCTCCAAGTATTACAACATAGAAATGTAGCCTGGAGACATCATGTTCTTTATATTGCATCCTGTGAGTGGTGATTTTAGCATGCTATTTCCTACATTTTAATACACACTTAGGTCTGTTCTTGTATTATTTTTCCATTCAAGGAGGAATACAATGCTAATATGACATGGTTTTTATAATTTTTTGTAATAATCACGGTCCTTAACAATGATTGCCCATGGTCCAGCCTTAAGAAAGAAAGGCTGCATCCACACACAGTAAAAATGAACCCCTCTGACTTAAAGATCATCTAGATACAATGGAAAGAGCAAGAAGGGACCTCTGCAAACATGCTACAGTGGTCAATTGCATCAGGGCATTAGAAGTAGTCAGGCAAAAAAAAAAAGAAATTTGCAGATATGCTAATAACTTCATATCTGGAAGTCCACAGTTTCCAAGTTTTGGATTAAGGAAATAAGAGCAAGCAAGCAACAGAAATTGTTGCTACAGCTGTTTTATCAATTCCACTGTGCATTCTGACAGGGTTGAAAATATGTTTAGAGTCTATCTTCAGTGTCATTCATAATGACAATAAGGCTGCGTCCCCATGCTGGCCATCTGGCAGCCTTTGGGTGCTGTTTGGGCATGCATGGGCCGGGCACAGAACCGGGAATGCATTTTGGAGTTAAAAAAATTTTTTTAAAGTTATTTTTATGAATGAAGCTTTATTTTAACTTGTCCCCATGCCTCCCATCCCAGTCCTGGCTGTCCGTGCCACTAAGGGAGGGGGGGATGTGGCAAAGGGGTGGGCTGATGACAATCCGGCTTCCAATGAGGAGAGAGGGGAGCGGAGTGGAGGGGGTGCTGCTCCCGTACCTGTCCCACGTTGCCGGGAATCTCATGGGGACACCTGAAATGCGTTCCTGGTCCTGGCCCATGCGTGCCCAAAGAGCGCCCAAAGTGTGCCAGATGGCCAGCATGTGGACGCAGCCTTGTTTTTTCAGGTATCAAATTTGGCGACCTTCTGGCACAGTTTGGGAGGGGTTGGCATGCTTTTCGCGCACCAAATCCAAACCCCATGGGGATGGACCGCGCCAATCCCGCACTCGGAACCATACCAAAGAGTCATGGGGAAGGGGCCTAAAAAAGGTTTCTGTACCTTTTGTGGACTAAAGTACCAAAACCAAACCCTATTTGGATTAATTGTGTTCTCAGTACACTTCAGAGCATTAGTACGATTTATTTCAGAAAGTGGGAATAAGGAGCTATGCTTTTCGGGGAGGGAACCATATGTTCTGGGGCTTGCTTCCCAGTTTCTCCTGCTGAATGACAGACTCCTCTATGAGTGTTGTTGTTCTCAGGAGTTTTTTTGTTCTATACACTTTCCTGGCTCCTGCGAGCCCATCCATACCTCTCTGGTGCTGGGCAAATCAGCTGACCTGGTAAATAGAGCTCATTATCATTGGCCCAGTGATGGTGCCAGCGTACATGCACTGGCACTAACAATGGGACTCAAGATGGCAGGACCTGGACATGCGTCTGCATGTAAGGTAAGTCTGCCTAAGCATGGGGGGAGGGATGGCATGTACTAGCATTCGCAAGCGTGAATCCTAGTATACCATGTGGGCAAGTTCACCTTTCCCATCACTTGGACAGGACAGGAAGTGCAAATTTGTCCCAGGAATGGGAGAGATGCTGCAAAATATTCCAACAGCTGTCTGACCATAAGAACCTAAGAGAAGCCCTGCTGGATCAGGTCACAGCCCATCTAGTCCAGCATCCTGTCTCACACAGAGGCCCACCAATTGCCCATGGGCATCTCAAGCAGAGACAAGGGCAAACATTCTCCTGCTCTTGAATCCCAGCAAATGGTCTTAGAGGCGTCCTGCTTGTCCCCTCAGCCTGAAAGATGTACTTAGGCATCCATTCTAGTAGCCATTGATACATGGCTACTAGTCTGGAAGATTGCTGTCTGTCCTGGCCTACCTTCAGAGGATGGAGGGATTCTGCGATATACCCAGAAGCAGCTCCCTTGCTAGTTGCACAGAAGACAGAATTTCATTTTACTTGCATGATAAACTTAATGAGCTGGCATTCTTTCTTCATTTAAGTGAGCAGGGCTCCTTTCTTCCCTTTCTTCTGGCTATTTTATGCACAGCTGACTTGAGAATATACAACCACTGGTGGTTAAAATAAATGTTTCCTCAGTGTTATGTGTGCAGGTGACTAATATGACTGGATAATTCCCCCCCCAAAAAAAATACTTCCAAAATTTAAATATTTTTTATCTTTAAATATGACATTATTGCAAGGTGTGATCATTCCAATTTTCCTTCCCTCTTTTACTGTAGTTGTTACTAGCTCAAGAGAACACAGCTTACATTCCAACTGGATCCTTCGAGCTCCCCGGAGGTTTTCTCAAGATCCTATTCCAGGAGGAAAATCAAAGAACCAGTCTGAAAGAATCAGCCAAGGGAGAACCATCAGCTCCAGAAAGAAATTGCAAAGATATCCGATATATCTGCCCAAGGCTGTAGAGGGAGCATTCAGTACATTAAAATTTAAACCAAAAATGTGCCCAAAAGGACAACAGTGACATGGAAATAATGCAAAAAGCCCAATGTGAAGTTCACTTCATGGGAGGGCAGGCTAAACAATCTAGAACGTTCCCGAATAGCCTTTTTTGCATGATTCATCTGCTGGATATTTATTCATTTAATGCATTGATCTTACCTGGAAATTACACTTCAGTGCTTGCACTTCTTGGAGGTTCACTGGGCCCTTTCCAGCCCTGTGAAGCACAAATAACATGAAAGCAAAGCATTATTTCACTTTTTGGGGAGGTAGCGCAGATGTGGGGGAGCTTTAAGAGGCCCAGAATTAGCTGCATGCTGCAATTACATCAACACTCAATGGCCCTGGTCACACCTTTAGCTTAAAATGACTTCAGGACATCTTCTGGTCGCGTTAGATTATTTTTATTCAATTCATTTTCCAAGCCGGCTTATCTCCATCAGATCATTCTAACTGGAGTTTTCTTTTCCTCGGCGTGAGTGGGACCGAACCATGCTGTGGTGGGTGGGGTCCGTTCTCTCCTTTCGTCCAAAGTCTAAGGGAGGGTGGCAAGCATAGAGTTCATGAGACATCTCCCCTTCTCTTCTCAGTTTATGTGTATGATTCTTCTATCTAGCATTTTCCTGTAAATTTATTATTATTTTAAATTAATTGCATGGAGAAGAAAAACACATAAAAAAGCAAGGAGGTGTGTGGAGGTGGGGGAGCAGGCTTAAAAAAGAACTGCAAACATACACCCTCACCTTCCTTGAATGACACAAAGGCTTCCAATAAGAAAGGAGATAAATTTCCTGCAGCAAAGGGGTGGAGGGCCAAGAGTTCCATGGAGGAGGCTCAGTTGGATCACAGAGAAAGGGGTGAGTGATGCAGGCCAAAGTGAGGACAGCCTGAGGACATCCTACAATAATCTAGGTGTGAACAGAGCTGGCATGACCTCAGTTCAAATTATGAATAGGATGTCCTGTCTCATATAGGTGTGACCAGGATCAGTGTGGCTTCACCCTCAGATCTGGAAGGCATAGGGGCCATTTGCACACCCCTAATTAGAATAAGAGAGGACCCAATGAGTTGAAAACAAAGCAATAGGCATGGACATGGACTATTTTGGGGCTTTGTTTTATACCAGAACAAACTTCAAGAAGGTTTGGGAAATTTGGAACCCCAATGTTCTGTCCGTAGGGAATGATGGGAAATAATCTAAATCCCTTGTTTTTTAATTGGGGCTCCCAAGGACACACAAATATTTGTATAAGAGACTATAGTGAGTGCAGCTTGTTACATAATCAATAAAAGATTTCATCAATATAGGTGTTAACTTTCTTTTTTTTTAAAAAAAATCCCATCTCAGTTGGCTGGTTCTTTTATTTTGGGCCCCATTCCCATTACAAGCTTAAAACAGTTTTCCTAAACCGAAATAAAAGAACCAGATGTAAACACAAATTTGCCTGATCCCATTACTTTCAACTTTAATCGCATTCAATCCTGATTCGGAAAGCGTATCTTTTTCTCCCCTCCCATAGCCAGTCATGGTGCCCACCCCCTCTCTCTGATTGGGGTTCCTCCTGCTGCAAAATTTTTGACGTGACAAGGGTGGGGGGTTCCTAGAGTGCTATTGGGGGAGGGAAACCCTAAACACGCATTCTCATCCCACTAAAATGGTACCGTTCCCACAGGAAGAAATGTAAACTGTTTAAAATGCAAGAACAGGAGCGAGACCTATTGAAATGAGTGTTTTATTTACAACGCTTTGGGGCGATTTAACACGCGGAAAGCATGTTAAGCCAACCTGACGTGGGGACTGTGAGGATTGAAACCATTTCCAAACCATTTTAAGTTTGTAATGGAAACAGGCTGTTGGTTTAGGAAAACCGTTTTAAGCTTGTAATGGGAACGGGGCCAAAAAAAGAACTACCACCACATAAGCAAACAATCAGATACTGTACCAACCCCAGAAGACTTCTTGCCCTGATAATGCTACCTTGTCAGATAGTGAAACATCTGCCGAGAAGAGAGCAAACCCAGACAACCTCAGCAACACAATGAGAAAGAAAGAGTCTTACTGGGGAAACAAATTTGCAGAGAAAATGGAGGTCAGGAGAGTTGAAAATCACACATTGCTTCTCAATAGCCATTATCTTTGGTTGAGTTAAAAGATGAAAAATAAAGTTCCTGCACCTTTACTAGTTGCAGAGAAGAGGGAACTTCAGCAAATGTAGCTTGTCAGATCAGCAGTACCTCCTGAAATTCCTCCTCCTAGAAAGTTATTAAAAGAACAGTCGCCCTGTCCTCTCTTTCTTATGGTAACTGTAGATACAGACCTTGAATGTCTGGTACATCAATGCCCAAGTATCAGGAAAGGTCTGGTCCTTCTGGGATTCCTTAGGGACAATGTTCTTTGACTTTGCTCAGGCATCATTATGGTTCAGGGTTTGACTTCTGATTATAACTACGTACTCCAGGGGAAAAGGTGTATTTCTGTAATCCTGTTGTGGAACATTGCCATTCTGTGCTCTACTGAGATTCATGGCAAGGCATAAATCTTGCCTGTGGACACTGGGCATTTCGAAGCAAGCTGAACAGCAATTCTGCAACTTGGTAATCCTCAACTTCAGAGGAGGACTTGTTGAGTTGGCACCATGGTAAGGATTCTTTCTTCCTCTTGGACAGCTGTGGAAGATAAAGGGGAAAAGATAAGACTGAAGCCTATAACATTATTCATGGTGTGGAGAAAGTAGAAAGGGAGAAATGTGTCTTCCTCTCTCATAATATTTGGGTTTCAGCTCATGAAATTGACCTGTAGTACATCACAGTGCTCCCTGGAAAGGACTTTTTGCCTACAAAGCATGGCATTTGTTAATGGGATTCAGATGGGATTATCTCCACAGATGGGACAGCTGCCAACTTAAGTGACCTTGAAATGGGATTGGAAACATTCACAGATGGTAGGTCTTTTTCATGGGTTGTAATCTTCAGATTCAAAGAGCAGCAGCTAGGAGCAATAGTGGTATCTCTAGTGTTCCTGATATGCCTTCAGCCTTGACAGTTAGGAATGTCCTTGGGATACTAGGGAAATTTTTTTTCCTTAGGCCAATGTGTACCTTTATTAGGTCTGATGGCTCGGGGGGTGGGTGGGTGTGGGGTGCACCTTGAGATTCCCAATCCATTCCAGACTTAGCTGGCATTTCCCCAAGTGTTGGCTAAGGGTGATCGCCTGTATACTAGGTGATCTCCTCTCTGCAGTAATGGGCATGTGTAGGACACCCATGTAACCATTGCCCTGCCACTCTATTTGCCTGGAAGAGGTGCTAATGAAGCATGTCCAGCTATACTTCCCAGCAGCTAATATAGTCGCAGAGCATGTTTTCATGCTCTACAGCTATCCAAGCTGGGGGTTTAGCTGGCATGCATAGAGGTGCTTCTAGTACAGAAGCAGCTCCATGTAGGGATGTGCACAGATATTTGTAACATTCGATATTTGTATGAATTCGGACGAATTTGGACATTTGTACACAAATTGAATGTTATGACATTCGTACATTTTTATTTTGTATTGTTTTAGTGTGCTTTATCTCACCTGGAGGCTAGTTGCCAAGGACAAGATAAGTGGTAAATCTAAACTGAAAAGCAGCATAATCCGGTGGGCTTCAGGAAGCAGTAGGTTACTGGATCTGGGATACTTTTGACCTTTTCCTTCTTAAGCAATTACGTACTGTTTTGAAAAAAAGAGGGGGAATTATTATCAAGCTTGAAAAAAGACAGAAAATAATGAATGATTCCAAAGAAATGTTGCACTCACAAACCTATATTTAGAGCTCATTGGACTGGCGAAACAGTGTTTATCTGTTTTTTTGTTTAGTATGGATTTATCAACACTTGCCTGAAATCTCTTCTAATAGAGAAATTTGGGGAAAAAACATGGGAAAATCTCAGGTAGGAATCTGCTCTTCTTCTTCTTCTAGTGAGCTTGTTTCTCCTACTGTCTGATTCTCTCCACCATTTGCTTCCAGTTACTCAAACCTCCTATAAGCATGGAAGGAACTCTGGCATGCACAGAGCCATTTCTAGAAAAGGAACAGCTCAGAGGTCCCAAATAGACCCTTATCTGGAAATTCTGGGTTTGATTCTGCATTCCTACATGAAGCCAACTGGATGACCTTGGGTTAGTCACAGCTCTCTTTTGAGCTCTCACAGCCCCACCTACATCACAGGGTATTCTGTTGTGGGGAGAACAGAAAGCCACTTTGAGTCCCCTTAAATGGGTAAGAAAAGTGGGGTACAAAAGCCAACCCTTCTCCTCCTCCTCCTCCTCCTCCTCCGGTACAGAATACCAGTAGACCTTGATCATGAGGCCTAATGGTGTATTACTCCCAAGGCCACAGGGCACATATTTCTGAGGTGCACGAAGTCTGAGGCAAAGAAAATTTAGTTCTGACTGTCAGGGCCAGCTCTGCTTCAGGGCTGGTGGTGGACTGGTCCAAAACAGATTGGGACCAGCTCCTGCCAGATCCAATTCAAGCTGCAGAAAGCATGAGGCACCAGTTTTCTAATCCCACCTTCAATCCACCTTTAATGTGTTCTGGAAGTGCATTTCCTGGCCTTAAAAATAAATTGGCAATAGGATGGGCATACATAAGATGTGACTTCACTGCTTCCGTGACACCTTTGAGGTGTTTTTTTTCTTTTTACTGTGCCGTGGCCACATCTTCATTTTAAACCTTCTACGGTCCATCTTGAGGTCTGATTGCTCACACTTCACTTTTTCACTGCTATCCATTTTATCTGTGGACTTCCCACACTTCATTTGGACTTTCCTCAATGGAATGTCCAGAAATAGAAATGAAAAGGTGTAAACAGTCAGAGCTTCAGATGGACTGAAGAAGGTTTAAAATGAAGGTGCGACCACAGCCTGGTGTGAATGCAGCCTAAAATAGCAGTTACCTAAAGGTGCTTTCTGAAGGTGTTTTTCTATCCCCCAAATGCTATCTCTTGATTGTGGAATGGAGAGGAGGGCAGAAAGGGTGTTTTTCCACTGTCGCTAAAAGTACCCATTAATGGGTATGTAATGGCATTTTTGTACCCATTAATGGGTATTTAATGGGTGTGAGGAATATTTTCAAGGACATGTGTGTTTGCCAAGAGACATGATAAGAGGTCTTCAAAGAGTAACTGGTCTAAACCAGTCAGCTATGGACTTAGTTTTACTGCACATGTCAGAGAAATCTGATATGTATGTTTTTTTTCTATTTAGAAGACGTTACGGGAAATTGTAATCACTGGCCGTGTTTTTTAGGTATAAATTGTGTTCTGGAATGTGGGAGGTTCGAAGTTTTGTCTTGATGGGGTTATGGAAAGCGAAGTTCCTATGCTGCAGCATACAAAATTAAAAGGAATCTTTTCTCTCTGACCCATCTGCTTATTATTAAGAAACTAATATGAATAGCATTTGCTGATAGAGCGGCACTTGTTTTCATAGTGGTCTGGAATTTTCCTAACATGGGTACTTCTAGTGACAGTGGAAAAACACCCAAAGAAAAGAATGGAGGTCACATTTTGCAGCTCTTTTTCTGCTCGCTCTCTCACATACACTGGCAAGGTGGGACAGTTTATGAGGCATCCTAACCCTCCAGAAAGATATGGGGGGAGGGATAGACCCCTCCCCCAGAAAGGAAAGAATGCCGCAGGGACAGCATCACCTCACCAGAATCAGTGCGGGCATTCCCCACCCAATGGATAGCTGAGGACCGATTAGATGCTGCTCCAAACACTTTGTTATTTGAAGAGGATTGTTCAGAGTTGTTGACATTCTCACTTCTGGAACAATCCCAGGCTCTCAATATTCTTCCCCCAGAGGTTTGCACTTTGGATGTCTTCAGGTCTACTCCCGAAAGGATATTTATACAATCTGACTTTTGTTTCTTAGAGGGATTCTTCTCTTTTAAATTTCTGTTCTGCACCTAGTTTTATGTTGTTGTGTTTTTAATTTTTTTAAAAAAATATTTTTCATCACTTTTATGATTTTATGCTTTTCCAATCTTTGTTCTTTTGTTGTGTTGTAGCTGCAAATGTAGTATAAACATTCTAATAAAGTAAACTAAAAATTTTACTGGTGTTTTTTGCCCCCAAAGGAGGAGAATTTGCACCTTAGAGCTCATGAAGGAACATCCCCAGCTGGGTCTACATAGGATGAATGAAGTGCTGTGCTTCTTCCCTCTCTACATACCCAAGACAGTGGGTGTTTCTATGACATTGGAAAAGAACAACAAAAAATGTAGTTTCTAATAAAATTGGTGACCTGGGGACATTTTTTCCCCAAAGAAGCACCTTCAGACACACTTGTGCCCTCAGGAAGGAAACCATTGTCCTCCTGCAGCATTGGTGCCCCCTCCCAAAGTTTTGCACAGGAGATCTTGCTAACACTGAAGGTGCCTCCAGAAACAACGAAAGCTTCAGAGGGGCATTGTACCTTCATTCACCTACAATATCTGTTGAATATTTCCTCCTCTGAAGTAAAAAGCCGCTGATTAATCGGCGGCTTTTTACTGTGGAGTTTCTGGGAGATGATGCTTGGAAACTGTAGGTGACTGAAACTTCCTGTCTGGCTGACAGGAAGTGGTTGCAGAGTCTCTGTGCAGTTTCCAATTGTCACGTCTGTCTGACTGAAAGGGGCCGGGCCATACGTATAGTATGCTTGGTAGTGGCTGTGGAGGGATGCCGAAGCTTTTGTCATGACTGAATGCATCCTTACTGCACGCTGTTGTATACCCACGACTGTTTCTCTGTTGCATGTTGGAAGAAATAAGGCAGAGGAGGTGGGGGGGGGGAAGGAGAAGACAATTTACCCTCCTCCATTTTTCTTTGACATGCTGTAGCTGCTGATTCCAGGGGAGCAGTGGATAGTGGCAACACAGGGAAAAGATGGCATGATTTCTGCCCTTTCTCCAGAGCTCTTTATTTATCCCTTACAGCCTTAGAAGTATTTCTAAAACAGCAAACCTAGAGGCCCTCTCTGAAGGAAGCATCATGCACATGACAGGCCCCTATACCAGGGTATAATCTGGAATGCCTAGTGCAGAAAGGGCAAGAGAATCTAGCTTTAAAATTGTCTTTAAATTGTACAAGTTAGATTATAAATCAGGCTTCCTGTTCAATTTCTGACAGGACAAGAGTTGGTGTTGAAGATAATTTCATGACATACACTGTGTATGATGATGCTGTGACAGTAAAATTGGTCCAAGAAGCCTGCAGAACATTAGGTACTGAAACTTTTGCTGATCTGTTACAGATTGTTATTGTATTCTCATCATTTTGCCCAGTAAGGGGTGTTGTGAAGGTGGAGAGGGGTGGAGATCTAAAAAAGACTCCTCAAGGAGTCGCAGGATGGGGACTGAAAGGTGTGAGCATAGTGACCCAAACTGAGGACAAACCAAGGAAGGATTATGAGGTATTGGGTGAGTTTGGAGTTAGTGCATTGTGAGTCCAGTTTTTTTAATAAGATGGACTATTTCAGCAAAGCGTGACCAAGGCCCTTGCTAAGATTTTGCAACATCAAAGGTTCAGAGTAGGAATGTGCACAAATATTTGTAACATTTGATATTCGTACGAAGTTGGAAATGCTTTGGAACATTCGTGAATTTGGGGAGGTGGGAAAGCGGTTGCACCATTGACATCTGCAACAGATCCAGAGTGCATTGGACATGGACTGAGAGCGGATTCAAAGTGGATTCACCGCATTTGAAGGGGATCTATCTGAACAAATACAAATTTTCTTATATTTGATTAAATACAAATCAAATGCAAAAAACCCCCATTTGTGCCCATCCCTAGATAACAGGGAATCTCCACCTAGCCCCTTCCCTGTGTCCTGCATGCTGGACATCGTTGAATGGACTAGAGTATCTCAAATCTTTTTGCGGTTTCTTATATCGAGTTCCAAATATTAAGCAAACCTGTGATCAAAATGATTCTGTCCCTTTTCATTTTGTATCATTTCTCTTCAGAAGTAACAGAAGAAAAAGCACTAAAGTTGTTTGGGGAGTATTTTTTCAGTTTCTGCAAGGTGTCAGGGTATGACAGAATGCTACGGACATTGGGAGGAAACTTGATGGAGTTTATTGAGAATCTCGACGCTCTTCATAGCTACCTTTCCTTGTCTTATCAGGTACTATCTCTGCTGTGCGGTGACAATAATAAAGCTTTCTTCTTTTCGTCCTACTTTACAAAAGATATTGACAATCCTTAGGTGCGTTCCCATTATAAGCTTATATTGGGTTCAAACCATTTTCAATCCTCGCAGTTCCCACGTCAGGTTGGCTTAACATGCTTTCTGTGTGTTAAATCACCCCAAAGCATTGTAAATGTTAATCCTCATTTCAACAAGTCTCACTCCAGTTCGTGCACTTGAAACGTTTTACATTTTTTACTGTGGGAACCGTTCTGTTTTAAGGGATGAGAGTTTCCCTCCCCCAATAGCTTGCTTCCAAAAATAGTGATTTTGCTGTAAAAATCCACCCAGTAAAGCAGTCGCTACACTGTAGCAATCCAACCACTTCACACCCGATAATGATCTTGCAATTTTGAAAGTTCTGACCTTTAAAAAAGGAAAAGAAAGGAAAGGAGCTGCAGGTTCTGGGAGATGTGTGAATGTTTAAAGCAAGACAACTCAAAAGTGTCAAAGGAGAAACTAAACAGACATGGCAGCCACAACCAACTCAGGTGATTTTCTGTTCTTCCATCTTCAGTTGGAAAACTTACAGCTATGAGAAGGCCGTGGCAAAGGCTCCAAACTCACACTTGTAACATGGGACACAATTCTCTCTCCTCATATCACAGCCAGAAGGAGCTACAGTTTTTATGTCCAACCTGGGGAAGGGTGTGGCAGAGGTTTCAGTCTCACAGGTGCAGCACAAGTCCCAGCTGTTTCTTCTCTCCCACATCAGCCTGAGATTGTTGCAGGGGAGGTGCATTATTATTTATAATATTTATTTTCAGATCTGTTACACAGGCCATGATAATAGATATGCTTTCATTGTCTTCCCAGTTTGTATTTTTGATTTATATGGCGATGGCAAAAAGGACATGACATGACATTCATAAAACTGTGTCAGACCACATCCCCATGCGTGCCAAATTGGCACAGAATGGGCACACATGGGACCAGGAACGGGTCCAAGATCAATCCCAGCCCATCCCCATGCCGTTCCCGGTGATGTGGGCTGCGTGTGGGTTGGGTGCGGATGCAGTCATCCCCATGCAAGCTGCACCAAACCCTGGCACACGGGAGCAGTGCCCCCTAATCTCTGCCCCCTCTCTCCCCATCGGAAGCCGGATTCACATTAGCCCATCCCTGTGCAGCCAGCTGCAAATGCTGTATCCCTCCCTTCCTTAGCGGCACAGAAAGCCAGGACTGGGTTGGGAGGCAAGGGAAAAAGTTAAAATAAAGCTTAATAATAAAAATAATAAATTCATAAATAATTTTAGAAGACCAAAAGCCACTACAAGGTGTAGCAGCAGTTAGGCACTTGAGCAGTTTTGCACACCTCCACTCCACCAGGAACCGCGAGAACGCCCGCCAAGTTTAAAAGGGGGAAAATAAGCCTTTATCATGATTGCCTTGGCGATCGGAAAACGGGTTAAAATTTTTTGAAACTGGAACAAAAATGAAGCCATTATCCTGCCTGCCTTTGTGATTAGGATTTTTCCACTCCCAAAAAGTGTCAGTGGCTGCAATCTCCAATGCACAGGGCAGGAATGGCAAGCACACCCCACCTCCCAATGACGTGGGTGCCAATCTCCTCCCTGAATAGCCTGGGACAGTCTTGGCTCACTAACCCGTGTGTGCCAGGATGCCAAACTGTGCTCAGACTTGTTTTTTCAGGTACCAAATTTGGTCCTGGTCTGGCACAGTTTGGGGAATTTGGTTTGCAGAAACTGGACCAAATCAAAAATGCATGGGGAAAGCTCATGCCAAGAGCGGTTTCGGTACTGGACCAAATGTGCATGGGGACGTGCCCTCAGAGGTTCAAATGCTTTCCCGCAGGAGGGGGGGTGGTTCAGAGTAAGAATTTCATATGATAATTTCCTTTAAGAAAACAGAAACTTTTTTTCCTGCCTAGGAAATGAATGCGCCATCATTTCGAGTGGAAAAGACAGATAAGAGGATGTTGCTTCACTATTATTCGGATAGGAAAGGACTGTGCCACATTGTTCCAGGTACCCTGCCAAGAGTTTACTACCAGAAGAGGTGGTGACAGCAACCAGCCTTGACAGATTTAAGAAAGGGCTGAGGTTATGTGTATCAGTGACAACCAGAGTCCTGTTCGCACTTAGCATTATTCTGGAATATATCCTGGAATAGGGGACCGCTGTCCACTTGCTAGGCACGCTACAGCAGGTGTCAAATGAGGTCTGCCAAAGTCTGCAATACCATGTGGACAACAGACCCCTATTCTAAGATATATTCCAGAATATAGGCAAGAGTGAATAGTCCCCCCAGGATTGATACGTGGAAACAATCACACCGCAGGCCCCGAGTGAGGTCCGCCAGAGTCTACAATACCATGCGGACAACAGAGATATATTCCCTATTCTGAGATAGTGGCAGCCTTTGGGCATGAATGAAATGCAACATATGAGTGGGAGCACATGGTGGTGGCCTGGGGGCATGAATGAAATGCAGCATATTGTAAAGCTGAGTGGGTCTCATGGGAGCACAAGATGGGAAGGGGAAACAGCATAGAGGAAGGCTATGGAGAATAGTGTGGCATGAATAACACAGCATTGATCTGGGGATGAGGGCAAAGTGTGGCATGGTCGAGGTGGGGCTCCATCCTGTCATGATCCTCTAGTTGCAACACTTATTTCATCTCTATTAGTTAGGTAATCTGGAATAAAGTACATCCAGACACATATTATTCTGGGTTATCCATACATTATTCCACATTATACGAATAATGTGGAATAAGTAAGTGGTGTCTGGATGAAACTTTAATATCCATGATTTGAAAATTCACATCATCCCCCCCTCCGCCTCCCCGGGAACCTAGTGTTCATGAATAGTGAGGAATACCTGCCTTATTCATTTTTACCTAGGCATTCTTGAAGCTGTGGCCAGAGATTTTTTTGACAGTGAAGTGACTCTGGAAATCCTTAATCACAGCATGGAAGAAGAGCGCACTGGGAAGAAAGAGCATGTGGTATTTTTTCTCTCACAGAACAAAACAGATTCAAAGGGTAAAGTCAAAGAAAAAGCGAAGGCTACAGATGGACCATGTCGGCAGGTCAAACAGGTGAACTGGTCTGAGAAGAGATGTGTTTGTGTGTGTTTTCTCTTAATACTAAAATTCCATATCTCAAAAAGGAACAACTGTGTGAGCATCTGCGGTTGCTTCCACAAGGTGGCATTGGGAAGACCCTTGGTTGACCAAAGTTTGTGGCTAGCAAATAGTCATAGCTAGCATGCAAAACTTCTACACTAGGAGGCTTCCAAACACCCCGTTTGTCTAAAATACAGTGAAGTGTTGGTCTTACAAGGAGGGTCTTTGCTATTCTGTTGTGAAGCGGAGATGGTATGATGTTTCTAGCAGGAGGCTGTGGTCGAAAGGCAAAAACTGTGACAGTGGCAAGGTGAGATCAGGCTCGGTGAGGTGAGGTGGGTGGGTGAAGCTGAGAAGCAGCAGCAGCAGCAGCAGCAACAAATGATACACCAAGATGGCAGCTGCCGTGAGTGGTAGGTGACTGTGTGTTGAGGAGTGAAGCAAGAAACTGAGCTGGTCAGGTGACTAGTGGGTGAGTGAGTGGCCAACTGGAGGTCCTGCTGTAGTCCCTGAGGCCTCAGGATTGACCAGACACCTCAACGCTCAGCCCATTGCACTGAACACACTGGGGCTGTGGGCCACCTCACATAATCTGTTTGACCAAAGACCAACTTTTCAAGAAAGGACACCCTATCAGCAAGGAGTTTGGAAGCTTCCCAACATTCGGTGTACTTTGGCAACGTGAAGGTCCACCTGATACCCTCCTCCCACACACCATCCTATCCATTCAATTTGATTCATCTCGTCTTTCTGAATGTGTTCAATAATATCCAATATATATCTCTTAGTACCTAATAACAAATGAATTCTGGACATAACACCAGCTTCAAAAGCATGTGCATCCTTAGAAGGCATCATCTAGCAGATATCCATGCATTATGGATTACGCTCTTACCATGATGAGCAGCCGTAGCTCAATATCTCAAAAGCTTCTGTTTTGCAGGCAAACGACCCTTTCAGTCTCTATAAGAAGGCAATGGCAATCATTGCCTTAGGCCCATCCTGACAAGGGGAATATAGCGCCATTACAGCACCACTGAGGTGGGGTGCCTCTTGTATCTGAAGTAACCCCCCATAGCCCCACTTCCCCTCCCCAAACCTGTGAAAAACTATTGATGGAAACCCAGCCCCTCCACGCAAGCACGTAAGTTATGGCAAGCACCCCTGTGCATCCTGAATGCCCAGATGCACATATAATTTAAAAATGCACAAAGAGAACACTGTGGCCAGTGATGTTTAGCTAGCAAGGGATAATGGCATGGGATCAGCACGTAATGTTATCCCTTGCAACTGCCATCTGGAGGTGGCCTTCTATTCCTGCGGCACTCCCAATATATTCCCTGGATAGGGCACCCAAAAAGTGCAATAAAAGACTTGACAGAAAATCTAGTTCTGATATCAGGTCTTCCATCATGCTGGATTGCTTTCCCGTCTGTCGTTTCCTCACAGAACTGCTGCTCTTGCAACAGTATCCAAATGTAGGAAGTGTGTAAAAAGTGGGAGACGTTGGTGGGCACTTTCTACACATGGACGCTTTTGCAAGGAAATGACAGACAGGGAACATTTGCCCTAGGACTGCATTTTGCCATTTAGCAGGGACAGCGCACAGCAGCTACAGGGCCTAAAGAAGACCCCACAATTCCCTCTCACACCATCTGGAGGCACTCTTTACCTTTTTTGATTCTTGCGTTACGTAAATGTCTTTAGAAACTGAACCTGAATGGCTTCATATCAATAACTGACATTTTCCCACATAATATTTTCCTTAGAGCTTGAATACAGCTTTTCAAATAGATAGAGAAGAATTTGTATCGTGTTGCTTTGAAAAGAAATCCCACTGGGACATTGTGAGGCACACTGTAAAATTTAGAATTGGTAAGTAGCTTTTTTACACTCTGTGTTTCCTGTGATAGAATATGAATCTGAGCAGGAGAAATAAGAGCCCAGGAAATTTTTAGGCGAAAGCATCCTTCACAGCACTAGCTTTTGAAAAGCAAGGAGTAGTTGCTTAAAATGCAACACTAATAACAGGTGTCTTTCCCTCAACGTGACTCTTTACTATTAAACTTGACCTAGGGACTGTTCACACTTGGCCTTTTTCTGCTGTATACTGTATCTCAGGACAAGGGTGTGTTGTCTACATGCTAATGCAGACTCTGGTAGGCCTCACCTGGGGCCTGCTGTAACCTGCACTAGCATGTGGACAGCAGGCCCCTATTCCAGGATATATTCCAGAATAAAGCCAAGTGCGAATAGGCCCCTAGACTAAGCAGGCCCCAAGTTGCATCCAGATAGAGGGCCTTTACACACTTGGCCTGGTAGTCGCCTCATGGTGAGCTCAGAGATGGAGCATCTGCACTTCAAGGCACCATTTCCAAACCAGAAACTAGGGATGTGCAAGAATATTCAAAATATTCTTGAATTTGGCCAAATTTGGACATTCAATTTTGATTTGAATGAATACGAATATTTTGAGTCGTTTGTACGAATAATCCAGACATTTGTGTGTGTATGGATATGCACACCTTATTCGTATCCATACGCATCTGTCCGGATATGGACGGGATGTAAATGGGATGCATATGGGATAAAAATGGGATGTGTACAGATACATACGAATGTTGTCAACATTCGTATAATCAAATATGTATTGAATATTTGTACGAATGTATTCGAATCAGTTCAAATTTTAATACATTAATTTTTTTCTCTATTAGTATGAACTTAGATATTCAAATATTCATTTTGAATCAAATTGAATGTCAAAAGTTGCATTTGTGCACTCTCCAGAAACACTATTCAAAAATTGCATTCCTGCACCAGAAACAGCTCCTTCCGTGTAGGAGATTATGTGTGGTGCAGAGTTAAGTGCTCCACGTGTTCACTTACCTCCAGCTTCAGTCCACTTTCAGAGTGAGAGAAGACATCAGCAAAGTGACAAACTGTTTTCTTTCAGTGTTAAATAACTCAGAAAATCCAACTTTGGGATCGAAACGTGGAAAGAAAATTACTGGTCACTTTGCTGATGTGCACTCTGAAGGTGGACTGAAGCTGGATTAAACCTTAGGTGTGATCAAAACCTTATAAGAAGCCTCCCAAAAGAGGACTATTCTCTGAAGGAGAATATCTGACCACCCTGGGCTGGCTTTAGATGACCCTGATAGAGCTTACTGAATGGGTGTAGAATTGTCTGTCACAATCTCCATAACAGAGGTGAATGCATCACACACTTGCAAAGAAAATTGGGATGTGCATGAATATTCATAAGATTAGTTATTCAGACAGATTTGGACATTCATACACAAAACGAATGTCACGAAATTCGTACATTGACATTCATATGAATATGAATGTTTTCATACGAATTTGTACTAATAGTTCATACGTTTGTTAAACTGGGGATATGTATGGGATACGTATTGATACATATGTGTTCACATACGATACGTATCTGATATGTATCCAAGACACGCGCATTAGTATAGGATAAGTATCCGATAATAACGCGTTTGTATAGCATCTGTATGCGGGAACTGTATCCAGGATCCGTGTGCATTCGTATTGGATGTTCATACGGATTTGTACATTCGTATTGAATAGAATCCTATCACATTTGAAAGGGATCTATTCAAACATATACTAATTTTCTAACATTCGATTCATTACACATGAACATTTCTAAAAGGAAATCAGACTCTGCCCCAAACTTAGAAGAAATTAATGTGCAAATTCACGCAAAGGCTTGCTTTCTCTCTGTGTTTGTGACCTTCTATTTCACAGGACAACTTTTAGAAACCTTTGATCCACTTTTTCCAGAGAAGCTGTGGGTTGATGAAAGAACATTCTGCCATGCGTTCCCTTTCCACATAGTGTTTGATGAAACAGTAAGCTGCTCCTTGCCTGGCACAGTGATGGTGGTGGGTGAGCTTCAGAGGGTTAAATGACCAATTTTTGTTGCCCACGGTTGTGTGCAAATAATTTCACCAGCCAATATGTGCAAATATTTTTGAAATCTAGTATCCAACTTACTACTAAACTGCTGTTTTTAGTGGGCTTAACCTCGATTTGGGGAATTTTTCTAACATTTTGTTTGTCTGTTCTTTCCTTCCAATAAGACGTTGAAAATTCCATTCAGCCTTTCTTTCTTCTTCTCAGCTAAAGATCAAACAAGCTGGTGTAAACATTCAGAAATTTGTTCCAGGATTGCAGCTACAGGGAACCAGATTAGATAAATATTTTTCTATTGTTCACCCACAAGTTACATTCACCATTTTCAGTATAAAGAAGTTCATCAACAGTCAGTTTGTTCTCAAGACCCGAAGGGATACGTTGCCTAGTTTGTGGAAGAAGCGTCCCTTATTAAAGCTCAGAGGTACCAATCAGAGTTCTTTTTTGCAGATATTTGTTTAAAAATTCTAACTAGGAAGATTGATCTAACATAGTAGTGGGAGGTATTTAGTTCCTAGTGGTGACAAAGATACTTTTGCAGTATAAAGAGTATAAAGTGAGAGGAAAATGCATGAGCTTGTTTGCATCGCACTATTTTCCCTCTCACTGACCCTTCCAGACAGTGGGGCAACATCTTTGGGGAAGTTCTGGCACTTTTCAGAATTCATGTTTGCTTGCACAGTGGTGAGACAGCTACTTCCGGGTGTTTCGAGGTCATGAAAATCCAAAAGTGGGGTTATGCCAGCTCCCAGACATGCCCTGGGAGGTTGGGTTTGGCCCTGTGCATGTCTGAGGGCCATTTTCTTCAGAAAGGAACCAGTGAGCTAAGTTTCCAGGCAGGAAGGTTATACTGCTGTTCCAGGGAAATCTGCATTGAGAGTTGGCTATTTCTGGAATAGGATAAATCAGGATATATCTATATGGGCATCTAAGGTACCCTCTGAGTGCCTAGGAACACAGGCATCTGGACATCCATACATTCCAGCTCCCTACTGGTATCTGAACTACTTTATATGCCAACTGATCACTGGTAATCCTTTGGAGAAATCCATGGCTACTTTCATCAGGGGATTTCACCTTCTCACAGAATCACTGCATGGAGAACCCCAAAATGGCTGACCTCAAATGCCATTCCGGTCCACTGCGGTGAGTTCAGGCAGCATCTTTGCTGGTCCATAAACATGTTCTACTTTCTAAGAGCCATGGTGAGTTGCATGATATGTGCTTGATCGTTTCATCTCCCTTATGGCAGTGCCTCCTTCTGCCCCAGATCCCACCTCTTTTAGAAGCCATGTGGATGCAGCCACTGTCTCCCTTACAAGCAATATAGAATGGACACAAGACATGAGGTGTAATTCACCATTAGCCTTTGTCTTCTGTAAATTATGGCAAACAGGGCCCATTTCCACGATGCAAAGCCCGGTGTGCTGCAATTTACACAAACCAAAGGTTAACATTCATTCACTGTTTAGCCTTTCCATTGCATGTCCCATGCCAGCCGCCACGACTTACAATCTCTGCTGAAATTCCCTCTTCTATTCAGCTATTAAAGATGTAGAACTCTGCCCTCCTTTCCATGAAGCAAATCCACTGTTAGCTTTCAACACACTGAAATATTCTTTTTTTCTTCCCATTTTTCTTTCTTTTTTTAAAAAAAATTACGAAAGGGCAAATGATCTGGATGGATGCTGTCCATTGCATGATGTACTTGTGCTCACCAAAGCTACGCAGTTTAGAGGAGCTGGAAGGGCAAGGAATGCACCTTTCTGACATTGCCCAGCATGACTCAACCAGGGACCTCATCCTCTTCAACCAGCAGAGGCTTGCGGAGATAGAACTAAGCAACCAGCTTGAGAGAAAGAAGGAAGAGCTCAGGATTCTTTCCAAAAACCTGGAGGCTGAGAAGAAGAAATCTGAGACACTGCTATATGCCATGTTACCAAGACATGTGGCCAATCAGCTTAAAGAGGGGAAAAAAGTAGAAGCAGGTACCCCAGTTATTCCGTCCTTAATCCCTGTGGGTTGTGCATAGGGATGTGTACGAATATTCAAAACATTCAAAATTCGATTGAATTCGAATTTGGACATTCACATTCGAATCGGATGCCTATAAATTCAAATTTAAACAAAGGAACAAATTTTGAATTTTTTAAACATTCGTGCAAATTATTTGGACATTCGTGTGTACAGATATGTACATGATGCGTACTTTCCCGTACGCATCTTTCACACATCCGTACACATTTGTACAGATTCGTACAGGAGGAAAACGGGATGCATACAGGATAAATACAGGATGCATATGGATGTGTACAGATGCATCCAGGATGCATAAGGGATGCATACGGGCACATACGAATGTTGTTGACATTCGTATTTGCAAATACGGATTGAAAATTTGCAGAAAATAGATTCAGATCTATTCAAATCGAATTGAATGTGAATACATTTGAATTTTAAAAATTCAAATTGATTCAAATTTTCAGATATTTGATTCACAAATCAAATCAAATCCCAAAAATTGCATTTGTGCACACCCCAAGTTTTGCAGAGAGGGCTGTAGAATATTTTCAATATTTTAAAAGGCTGAGCAGCAGGAAAGAAACAGTACCAACCTGAAAATCCTAATAAATGTAGATTGAGGGATTTGGTGAATTGCCCGGGAACATCAGCCAGTGTAGAGGTGGATTTTGAACTTAACTTTTTTTTACAAGGAGACCAAGATTACATTTATTAGTTTCAGTAGCTGTGGAACCTGACTTGAAGCCCGTTTCCACATGGCATGGGCTATTCTGAGCCGTGCTGTTCTGGCCCACGTATTGTTGGGTTAGAATAGCAGCTTCCCATGTTAAGAGCTATCCACATTCAGAAAGCTCAGCCCATCCTTTGAAGGCCAGGATATTTCATTTCCAGGTTTCAAAATTCCATCTAGTGCCTTTTTGGTCAGGTTCTGGGCTTTAATGTGCTTCCAGCAGTGCTTCCGAATGTCGAGCAAAAAGGTACCGTTGCTTTGTCCATGTGAAGGGAGGTGGGGCCTCTGCTCTCCTACAGCATGATGTGGAAAGCAGAGGCCTAGACCCTTTTGCGGACTGGGATAATGGACCATGTCAAAAGGGCCCAGATATATTTTTGCTGATTGACCTGATGCATTTGAATCTCAGATTATCAGCTTTGATTCAATAGATGTTGGTGATATCTTTTTATTTGCGCATTATCACATATATTCTCTTATATATGATTCATCCTCTGATTTATCCATCGATCCAGTTGAATGACAGATCTATATTATTTAAATTCATCATGGATGGTGTAAGCAAGTTCTCATCAGTCCTCTCAAAAAGAAGCAAGAAGGATCCCTAGCTCAATGCGAGCTCCCTAATTCCCATGTGGGTGAATAACAAAGAGACAGAGAGGCCTTTATCTCTATCCTTTCTTTTCTTTTTCTTTTTTTAACCCTAGGAGAGTTTTCTTCTTGCACAATCCTTTTCAGTGACGTGGTGACTTTCACAAATATCTGTTCCGCTTGTGAACCTATCCAGATAGTGAACATGCTTAATGCAATGTACTCCAGGTTTGATAGACTAACCAATGTCCATGGTGTTTATAAGGTAAGTAGCAGTCCAACCATTTAAAACATCTGTATCACTTCTGGCATTTCCCCTCCTCATATGTAGTTCATGGTCAGTTACAGGAAGACACTGTGATGAAGTTAATTGTTTCAGACAGCAGCAAGCATTGAAATGAACACTAAGGTCATGGTCACACCTTCACTTTAAACCTTCTTCGGTCCATCTTAAGGTCTGACTGCTTGCACCTTTTCATTTATATCCAGCTTCGGTCCACGTTCAGAGTGAGAGAATACATCAGCAAAGTGACAAGCTGTTTTCTTTCAGTGTTAAAAATATCAGAAAATTCACCTCTGAACTCGATAATGTGGAAAGAAAATTATTGGTCACTTTGCTGATGTGTGCTTTTGCTCTGAAAGGAGACTGAAGCTGGATTAAACTTTAGGTGTGACTACAATCTATAAGTGGGCAACCCCATGGTAAGGATACTGCAAGGTAAATGTGAGTTCACCTCACGAGAGTCCCCATGCAAAGCCCTAATTTGGACTACATGAGGGACAAAATCCTCAAAATTGAAACAAAAAAAACACTGTTCTCACCCTGAATTACGGGGCAAGAACGTGTTATCCTGGGGGCATGGGGACACTCCAGGTTACGATCGCAGCATTAGCGGATGGGGTTTTGCTGTCCTTGCCACTGATGCTGGAATCGCAACTGTCCCCTCTTACCTGAGCACTTAATCACCCAGATAAGGGCTTGATTTACCCCCAAACAATCACCTGACAGCTGCCCTGCAGTCAGCTGAGCAACTGTCAGATGAGTATAGGGGCTGACATGCACACAAGCAGAGCTCCACTAAAATGATTAAAACAGACGCGGCTTTCGCATCTGTTTTAATCATCTTACCAGAGCTCTGCTAGTGCTCTTGACAGCCCCTATACCCGCCTTACAGTTGCCCAGCTGACTGTAGTGCACCTGTCAGGCAATTGTTTGGGGGTAAATCAAGCCCTTGCCTGGGCGATTAAGTGCTCAGGCAGGGAGGGGATGGAGAATACCGCAGCATCCCGATGCAGGGATTTACCGCAGTTGTCATGGGGATGGGCGGGTTCACCTTGAACCCACCCTGTCCTCCATTGCCATGGGGACTCCTTAATGCGGATTAAGATTCACATTAAGGCTGCCCCGATTCCACCATGAGGCAGTGGCAGCCCCATGGGGACGCACCCTAAGGAGCCTCTCAAAAGAGGACTGTTCTCTGAAGTAGAATATTTGACCACCTTGGGCCAGGATTAGATGACCTTCCTAGTGTTCACTGAATGGGTGTAGAATTGTGCAAAGCAGCATGCTGAACTAAGTTGTCCGTCACACAGTGTCCATAACAAAGGTGAATGCATCCTACACCTGCAAAGGAAGATAGAATCTGCCCCAACTCAGAAGAGCACAGCCCCAAAAGAAGGTGGAAAGCATCCAGTCACTCTGTTCTTGCAGCGCTGTAAAGAATGTTTACAATAGAGTGTGCATGTATGGAGTGGGGGACCTTGCAGACCTCAGACTCTTTGGGTACAGCTATTGTGCCATATGTGTCCTCGCATCCTCAGTGCATTGCCATATTGGCATAAATGGCCATGTGAACACAGCAAGCGCCTGTATGTCATTTCTGTATGGATCAAGAACATGACAAATACTTCCATTTTTTTAAAAAAAACTTTCTACTCTGCACAGATCGAGCATTAGCTCCACAATGCTTGCTCATTTTTACAGGGGGACATCACGCTGCTCCTTGATCGCATCTACCTGGATAAGGTAGTAAGGAACGGAGGAGGTGCAGCATTTGTGGTCAAGCAGGTTACTGTAGATTTTGCAGGTTAAATCTTGCTGCGTTTACACCAGGCCTCCCTGTTGCCTTACAGGTAGAAACAATAGGAGATGCCTACATGGTTGTAGGAGGGGTCCCGGTTCCCCTTGCCAGTCATGCTGAAAGAGTGGCCAATTTTGCCCTGGGCATGAGAATTGCTGCAAGGGAAGTGATGAATCCGATTACCGATAAGCCTATCCAGGTAATGAATATTTCGTAACCTTTGACGGCAATTTTTCTTCTCATAATCTGCTCTAACAGAAGTCTTAGGATCCCCCACTATTACTACTTCTTTATCTAGATCAATGTTTCCCAAATTTTTGACATATGTGTACCCCTTCTATAATTTTCGTAACGCTGAGTACCCCTCATAAAAAACATATGCTTTAATAAAAATCAAAATATATTTATTTCTTCTTTTTTTGGTACATACACAACGAAGTGCAGTATATTCACGCCGTGTCACGCCTCACAAGACCGTTAGATAACACTGCAATTCTCCGGGGTTTAAACAGCTAAGTGGCTCAACGTCAACTGTTAATGTTCCCACAGTTTAAAAATGGCCGAACCTGAGCTGCGCGAAGGATGCGGAGAAGTTCCCGCCATAATGAGTTGTGATACGATGTACGATGGCCCCAGTTCCTGTGTAAAAACTGTGATACGCGCCTATTTCTTTTGTTGATATGTGGGCACAGCTAAGCACGGTGCAGTGGATATTCCCACGTGATCCCCAGCAAACTCCGGTGCAACGCATACCCCCACCAAACTCTTCCCGTACCACTGGGGGTACGCGTACCACACTTTGGGAAACACTGATCTAGACAGCACTGTCCACAGAGCTTTCTTTGAGTGTTTGGTGATGTGCACTCTGGGTAATTCAGCTGCTGTCATATTCCATGTATGCATGGTCAGCTGTCACCCAGCTTACACACATGCATGATCGATGGAGCCCAAATTGGTGCTCCGTCCAGAAAGGTAAGTCCATCACTAAAAAGCACTATTGCTACCAGTAGTGGGTTTTTCCAACAATAGTTTTTAGTGCTTTTTAGGGATGAAAAAGTGGGGCAATGGTGGGGTTGCTCAGTTGGTCTAGTGATTAGGGAGCCAGACTCTTATCTGGGAATATTGGGTTTGATTCTGCCCTCCCCCATGAAGCCAGCTGGGTGACCTTGGGCTAGTCACAGCTCTCTTCTGAGCTCTGTGAGCTCTCATAACCCCACCTACCTCACAGGGTGTTCCGTTGCGGGGAGAAGAATAGAACAGCTTTGTTGGCCACTTTGAGTCCCCTTAAATAGGTGAGAAAAGCAGCGTAGAAAAGCCAACTCTTCTTCTTCTTCTTCTTCTTCTTCTTCTTCTTCTTCTTCTTCTTCTTCTTCTTCTTCTTGCTGCCCATTCCACCTAGCCAGAGGATTCTCTCGTTTCAAAACAAAGGAAGGCAGAGTGTGGTCTCCCTTGCCCTATTTTTTCATATTCTCTTAATATTGACAGATTAGAATTGGGATTCATACTGGACCAGTTTTGGCTGGAGTAGTGGGAGAGAAAATGCCCAGATACTGCTTATTCGGTGACACGGTCAACACAGCCTCTAGAATGGAAAGCCATGGTCTCCCGGACAAAATCCATGTAAGCCCAACGGCATTCAAGTAAGAACCTGCAAATACACAAGCCTCTAGCCTTCTCACTTCAGCTTTTGTCAGGGCTGTTCTGTTTTGCAAAGGTAGCATCATGTAGAAGGGTCCAGCAAGGCTGGGTCCAGCAAGGCTGGTTTGTTTTTAAAGGAGCAAATACCTCAACCTGCAACTTCAGCTATCATCACATCTGTTGAATTTTGCACTACAGCCTGCTTCGGTGGGAGCGGGGCTGGGGCCATGAAACTTCTGCATATTGTGGATTGCCAGTATAGGGTATGTCGTGAGTCGTTGTAGACTGGCTGGCTAGAAGGTATCAGATATCAGGCCTTTATGTAGGTTAGAGAACCTTAACATAAGTAGGGATGAGCATGAATTGTTTTTTGGCATTCGTTTCATAACAAATCGAATGTTAGAAAATTATTATTTGTACAAGCAGACCCTTTTGAATGTGGTAAAATTCTATTTGATACGAATGTAATCGTACGAATTTGTATGAATATCCAATACAAACAAATACCTATTGGATACTAATGAATACATATCCGATACGAATGAATACGCTTACCTTTAGAATTAAGGAGCACAGAAACTGCAGGGCAGTTGGGGCTGACCCATTAATCATTCTGCGGCTTTGTATCCAATCTATGTCCTTTGGGTAGGCTTAGAGGAACTCCAGCACTTGCAAAACTTTGGGAGGGTGATATGGGTAGATACCACAAAAATAACAAAATGAAAAAAGAGTGCTTTCAGGGGGCTGACAGTTCATGGAGATATAAGACTGACTAGTGAGAGATATTTGTCCATGCAAAAATGGTGACATAGAAACAGTAGAACATGTTCACCCATTTGTAATCTTTTTAACACTGCCCACCAAGAATTAATAAGTCCCAAGTTGAGCCTATATCCAGGGTGACTCAATTCAGAATACATCTTGTTGCTAATTGATATCAGCCCTGACATGACCCTAGTAGTTGAAAAATTATTGGCTGTAGCTATAAAAATGAGAAGCTAGGAAATGAAATCCTGCAATCAAGCAACCTTGACTAGAGATACTGATTTATTGAAAAAATATTCTTGATCAAATATATTTTAATTTGGGTTTTTTTTAGTCTCTCATTGTAAATAGTTTTTATCTGTTTTTATGTATTATCTTTTGAGTCTTTAGACTGAAATTTGGATGGATGGATGGATGGATGGATGGATGGATGGATGGATGGATGGATGGATGGATGGATGGATGGATGGATGGATGGATGGATGGATGGATGGATGGATGGATGGATGGATGGTGAGACCATGGAGATTCCTGGAAGAAGACATAGTTCCAAAGCATTGGGTATAGTAACATGCCCCATTCCATTTCAAGCTTCACTTCCAAAGGCTGCATCCAGACAGCAAAAGACAATGTGATATTGAAACAAGATCCCACAGCTGGTGATTGCTTTACCCCACCAGATACAAGAAGCAGCTCCCTGCTTACCTTTACATCTGGTGAGTAGCTTCTGCAGTCAGCTTTGCCAGTTTCCTGAAGCTCCCATCAGGCAGACTGCAGAAGCTGCTCACCAGACATGAAGGTGACTAGAGCTGTTACCAGAAACTTGGTGATGTTGCTGAATTTCCTGTTCTAGCTTTGCAATGTATTCTTTGCACATTGCAATACATATTAAATGTGAGCCAGTTTGGTCTTGTGGTCAGTGTCTCGGCCTCTTATCTGGTAGTCCCCTGGTCCAATTCTGCACTCCTACACAAAGCCAACTGGGTAACCTTGGGCTAGTCACAGCTCTCTTTATGAGCTCTCACAACTCCACCTACCTCACGGGATGTCCGTTGTGGGAAGAAGAATAGAAGGTTTGTCAGCTGCCTTTAGTCCCCTTAAGGGTGAGGAAACTAGAGTATAAAAAAACTAACTCTTCAACTAAATTGGGAATGTGTGCAGTATGTCTGGCATTCCCAGTATGGTACCAAGAAGATTGCAACTGGAGACAGCTGAATTTTCTAAAAGCCATTGGTGTCAAAGGGAGTGGAATTTGCAGGTCAAAGAAAATAGCATGGATGTCTTAGATTTTGGTGAGATAAGTAATGTAATAGAAGGATGCCTAGGCTACCCAGATCATGGCAAGCAGCTGTTTGTGTACTTGAGTATCTTTGGGAGAAAGGAAATCAGTGGTCCTCCACCAATTGTACTTCTTTAACCACTCAGGGCATTACCACACCACGTGTTTGAAATGGCAGAAAGAGGAGAAATAGAGGTTAAAGGGAAAGGGAGAATGACAACATATTTTCTTCAGCAGAACCTCTGTGCTACAGAGAATGAATTGATGGGACGAGCAGAAGCCATGTTTGTTAACAGTGGGAGTAAGGGTATGTCTACATGTCTACAGAGGCATTTCTAGTGCTTTTTAATCATGTGATGTCCTCTCTCTCTGCACCCTTATAATACTCTGCTTCCCCTTGTATTCTGGATGAATGTTGCATATTAAGATCAAACTCCTGAAGCAGGAGTTTTTATTTTTCAATGTGTAAAAGCATTATTATTTATTTTTAAATGTACCCATCAAACTTGCAAGGCTACTTTATAAATGGGAAATAAACTACAAAAGTGCTTTGTTATGTTACATGAGCTGGTTTGGTCTTGTGGTTACAGTACCGGACTCATATCTCGTAGGCTGTGTCCGCACTGAAGTTTTAATTCAACTTCAGCCCACATTCAGGATGGAAGAACACATCAGCCAAGTGAAACAATCCTTTTCTTTCTGCATTCTCTGTCTCAAAGGTGGACTGCTCAGTTAGATAATGCTGAAAGAAATCAAGTTTGTCACTTTGCTGATGTCAGCTTGTCACTTTGCTTAGGTAGGGGGTGGGGTTTGAATTGCCCATCCCAATGAAGTCAGGGTATGATGGAGGGCAGAATAAGGGGGGATTTCTCCCCTCCAAGTCCACAGTATAAGCTAAAAGTGGGAATGCAAAAAAACCAGACCTCACTGCTGATTTAAAAACCCTGGTTTAAATCTGGAATGAATTTCCCAGTGAGAACTTGGCCTAAAAATGTCTTTGTGAGTAAGGAAGACATTTGGGTTTTTAAATAACAAAAACAATGTGATCTACTGGAGAACTTCATGAGACAACTGCATGTTGCAATAATTCCAGATTTGTGTTTGAACTCACATTACTAATTCTTTAAGAATTAACATCTACTAAATAAATAAGAATTCTATTTTATCAGCATCCCCCAAGATTCGTTATAGTCAAGCTTTTTTCTTGGATCTGGTGCAAGGGTAGTGAAAATCTGTATTTCTGAGTCAGGGGACCAAACACTTATATTTCAGTTGTAATTCCAATGCTGATTTATCCTCTTCCAGTTTCTGTTTCAATACAGAGATATAATGAAAAATTGCCATATGTGTTTGTTTTGGAACTTTTTGTATTGAATATTGTTTCTATGGAAGCAACATAATTCGTCTGTGCTCTTTCTGTTGATCTTGTTTTTGAGACAGAAGCTCTGAAAATTGAGCATGACAAGAATGTTGTAACAATGAAATATGCTGAAGAGCTGCACGTGGGCACCTGTTCAGAACACAGAGAAGATGCCAAAGGTTTGTTGCATCCAATAGTCATTGGTTCATGAAAAGTGCACTCATAGCAATGGCGTGTGCATTCATTACTTTTCTCAAGGTTCTCTCCTCATTTAAGAATATATGTTAAATAATGCCTATGTACCTCCAGCATTCCATCCCACAAAGCAGTGGCCCATCAAGTGCTTCTGGGCATCTGCTCTCAGTTCCCTGCAAATGGCCTTGAAGGGCATCCTGCCTGTCTCTCCAAGCTGCAGGCAGTACCTGGACAGGCAGTGTTTATGTGCTGCTTTAAAGGGGGTCTTTGGCTAAGTAAATAAACAGCCTTTTCCTCCCTAGGGGATCACTACCAAGAAGGATACTTGAGGGAAACAACCAACGAGCAGTCCTCATTGCTCTAGTCCCAGGTGCAAACTGAAAGAGATGCCCAACTCTTTTCACACTTTTTTTTCCCTTCCCAGGTTACCTACTGGAAGTTGAAAGTGACAATCCCCGAGGAGTGCAGTTACAAGAAGAAAACAGGCTTTCACTTTCTAGTCAGTCCAGATCAAAACAACTCGGCCATGATGTTTCCTCAGCACTTTGCGTTATGTTTTAGAAGGAACAACTTTGTTGTCATCACGAAGACTTCCCAGTGAGAATGCCTGCAGGGTAACTGGGAATGCACTGTGTAATGAATTTTAAAAAGAGAGAAATGACAAAAGACAATGGATAAGCAACAGTGACATTAAAAGAGATTTCTTACATAGATTAAGTCAAGCAAAGAATACTCCAGGGTCTCAAATAGGCTTGTGCCACATTTCTCTTTGACACAATCGAATTGCTTAGAGAGGCTAAGGTTGTTGAGTGCCTCCAAGAAATCTGGCTTCTCTGTAGTGCCTAAAACCAGGGATTACACAGGTAAGCTCTGCAGAGATTGAGCAGAGAACTCACCCACACCTTCATCAATGTGGCAGCAGTCATTACTCCTGCATTTTCTGAATGACTTAGTACCTAGGGCAAAACAAGCTCTCAGACAACGCATCTATGATATTTATGCTTAGTTAGTCCTAGCAAGTATATATAGGTCCACTGCCACCAAATTTTTAGCCTCCCATAAATTGAATATTCATCTAGAAAAATATTTAACTATTTCTATTCCATTACCCCTAAGAAAAATGTTTACCAGGGCTAGATTCGAACAACTTGATATCATGATGGAATCTGGACGTTATTGTAATATCCCAAGAAGTAAGAGACTCTGCGTTTGGGGTGATGAATTTGTCGAGGATGTTGAACATTTTCTTATGGAATGTTCAGCATACGATGAACTTCAATCTAGATTTTTACATCCAATATTGTCTAAGATACAGTCCTCCAATAGGAGTGATCTTATGCCTCTACTCTTACAAAGTCAAGAAAGAGCTTCCATAACCGGAGTCAGTCTTTTTATCTTAAAAGCTATTAACAAAAGAGCATATTTTTTGAATGAAAAGAAGAAATAGAAAGTCGGTCACTTCCTTTGCCCTCTGTTCCTGTTTTTTATTCTTCTGTTTTTAATTGTATTGTATTGTATTGTATTGTATTGTATTGTATTGTATTGAAATGGCTACATGGCTGATCAAATAAAATCTATACTATAGTACACTACTCCTGCAGTTGTGGGCAGAACTGCATCGTGCATGCACCCATCACTATACTAGGGATGCCACAGATCTTTTTTTTGCATTCAATTTATAATGAATCAAATGTTCAAAAATGCATATTCCTATGAATAGATCACATTAAAATGTGGCAAAATTCTATTTGATACGAATCTATTCATACGTATTTGTATAAACATTTGATGTGTATCTGATATGAACAGATACATACCTGATGAACATATATGTACCTGGTATGTACAGATACGTATCTGATACGTTTCCCCAGCTTGACGAATGTCCGTCACACGAATGCCCGGAAACATTTATATTCGTTTGAATGTTAGCATATGAATATCGTAACATTTGAGTTTGAACGTCCAAATTCAGCAGAATTTCAAATGGTACAAATATTCATGTGCATCCCTACACCATAGCAGAGCACAGGGTCTCAACACACCTGTACTCTTCTCAGATGCTAGTGCAACATGGTTCTACAGCCGCCACGTGAGTAGTGCATGAAGCATCCAACAACTTTAGCTTCTCTGTGGGGTTCAGCACAACCTAGAAAGTAAACTGCATCTTCTAGAGAGTCACTGTTTTGGTGATCCTTTACCTGGTATTTTATTTATTTTATTTATATTTACATTTCTATCCCGCCCTATGTCCTAAGGTCACAGGGCGGGTAATAGCATTTAAAAACAGACATATTTAAAATAGAACCATATATAATATATAAAATAGAACCATATATATGATATACTTCGGATGAGAAGCTTCTAGTACTGTACATTGTCTTTTGGAATAGTTACATCCTTGTCATATTGAGTGGATGCATTATTTACAATGAATGCTGAATGATAGGTGCTTGCTTCTGAATAAACATTTTCATGGAAGTGTTGTGTGGAAATTGATAGTGATTTTAACTGCTTTCTTTAGATGCCTTCCTGAGCAAATATACCTCGTAGTCTGTTAGGAAAGGTGAAAATTCCTAAGTGAAAGGCTTGTGCCTTTAATTGTTATGCTAATAAAAATGAGGATCTGAGTTCTGCTGGAAAGATCTAATCCTGATAGAAGTGTTGATAAGACTGAGGACGAATCCCCACAGCAAGCTTATTTTGCTTTCCCTAAACCGAAATAATAGAACCGGATGCAAACGCAAATTTGCCTGTTCCCATTACTTTTAACTTAATCGCGTTCAATCCAGATTCTGAGGATCGTACGTGGCATACGTGACTCAAGGTGGGACTCAAGTGGCTACTTTTTAAAAACCGCTTTTCGGGGCTGCCCTGCCCTCTTCCTCCTGGCATGGACGCGCCACCCATAAGAGACCCCTTCACCGAGCCTAACTGGGTGGCTGGGTGGCTGCCGCTTGCCTGGATGGAGGAAAAATGGCAGCGGGCAGCCAGCCAGCGATTCTTTCCCCTCCTCTCCCCATTGCTCAGGGCACACAGGAGCGGCAGCAACTAAAGCCCCTTTGCTTTAAACATTCTGCTTTCCTCCCTTTCCCTTTCTAAAGTCAGAACTCCAAAGAGCTAGAATTGCGCAAAATTGCAACATTGTTATTCCAACCATCAAGGTGTGAAGTGGTTCCATTGCTACAGTGTAGCGATCCCTGTTAGTTGGATTTTTACACTGAAATCACTGTCTTTGGAAGCAAGCTATTGGGAGAGGGAAACCCTAAACATGGATTTTCATCTCCTAAAATGGTACTGTCCACACAGTAAAAAATGTAAAATGTTTCAAGCCACGATCCAGAGTGAGACCTGTTGAAATCAGGATTGAGATTCACCACGCTTTGGGGTGGTTTAACACGGGAAAAGCGTGTTAAGCCAAACTGCCAGACGGACTCCAAGGATTGAAAACATTTTGAATCCGAGATAAGGTTGCCGTGAAGACACGGCCTGATACCTTTTTTGTATCTTGGGCTGCAATTGGGAGTAATCTCTTAACAGCCCAGGGCTGTGTACACACCTAAGCTTTAATCTGTTTTCAGTCCACATTCAATGAAAGAACAGATCAATAAAGCAATTAATTATTTCCTTTCTAGATTATCGAATGGAAAGGTGGATTTTCTGAGTTAGATAAATCCAAAACAAAACAGCTTATCACTTTGCTGATGTGTTCTCCCATTCTGAAAGTGGACTGAAGCTAGATTAAAACTGCAGTTGGATGCAGCACCGATTGTAAATCCTTGCATCTCAAACACATATAAATCATGAAGTCACTTCAGGTACCCAGATGTCTGTTCTTTGGATACTGGTAAATTGCAAAAGGTGCTGAATAAACTTGCTTCACTATCTTAAGCTGCATTTTGTGGTAGTGGGAAGTGTTGCTCTTTGGCCAAAGAAGTTTGTGGCCCTTGGGACTTACTCCAGATTATATCCCCAAATAGGGTCCTGCTGTCTGCTGTCTGCTGTCTGCAGACTACAGCAGACCCCACCTTGGGTACACCAGCAGGGCTCTATTCCAGGACATAATTTAGAACAGTGGTTCTCAATGTGGCTAATGCCACGACCCCCCAATGCAGCTCCCAATGCCTCTGCGACCCCAGGGGCGGGGCCAGGGGTGGGGGTGGGGTGGGGTCAGGGGCGGGCCAGGGGCGGGGCCAGGGCCGCTGGCATCGCGTTTGGTCCTCCCCGACCCGCAACTCCTCCTTGGGGGGGGGCGACGCCGGATTCCAGCGGGCGAAGGGGGCGGGTGGCGAGGCACCAGGCGGTGCGGGTTTGGCGCCCTTCACCGCCATTGCCGCCTGGCAGGCAGGCAGGCAGGCATAGCACCGGGCGGGAGCCCGCCCTCAGCAGCCAGCCCAGCTGCCCGGGGCTGCTCACAGTCGCCGCCGCCGCTGCCATCCTCCTCGCCTCGCTCACCTCGCCTCAAGCACTGCCGGGGATGCTCCTGCTGCCACCTTGAAGGCAACTGCCACCCGCCGCCGCCGCCGCCGATCTCTCCTCACAGCAGCGGCGGTGTGGCGGGGGCGTGGCAGGGGCGTGGCGGGGGGACACGGGGGGGCCTGCGGGAGCTTTCGGCGACCCTGCCAAAATGGCTGCGCGACCCCCAATGGGGTCGTGACCCACAGGTTGAGAACCCCTGATTTAGAACAAGGCCCACTGCAGAAAGGGTCCATCTGTGTCTGGATTTTGTTGCTCTCTGCTAGATTTGAGGTTTATTTTCTTACTGCTTTACACAGAGCCTGTAAGCTCTGTGCAGAAACTCATGATGGGATAAGATTGGCACTGCACCGGCATTCTCAAGAGTTGATTTTGTCATTGCTATGTTAAGAGTGACATCTTTGGTTTTCATGCGGACTCCAGGACAGAGGAAATTTTAGCAGGTGGAGCCTTGTAGTGCAAAACTGCATAAGATAATCCTAGTAATTTTTAAGAGCTGGATATCTGTTTATATTCACATCTTCCAGAGAATTTACCTTTTAAGTGTCCTGTAGCAAAAATGAAGAAGTCCTGCTGCAGCACTTTGATGGTTATGTAATGACATAAACAGTACTATAGCCCACTTACAAAAGATCACTTAACGGTGCATACCTGCTTTCTTGAAAAGTGTTACATATTCAGAAAAACAAAAGGAAATCTGATTCTGAGAAGAGGACTGCATTTTAAAGTGTTTATTCCCAACATACATTATTGCTGACGAACATCTGCATGCCCGTGCAATCTAGGGGCCTTTCTATTCTGGGATGGTCCATTCTCACACCATAGTGCAGCCCTGTCCCAGAGTACGCGGGGTTTTCCTGATCGCCTATAGCTGTAGAGCAGAAAAAACTGCACAGTTAAGTGATCTTTTGTAAGTGGGCTATAGGATAGTTCAGACTTCTCTCAGAGGGTTCTCCATCTCCCTACAGCTTGCTTCAGTAAGCCTCTGTTAATTTACACCCAGTAAATTTTGTTCCCCAGGTGAAGGATCCTGATGCTGCAAAGGGCTCTCTGTTGTGTCAACAAGTTCACTCTAGGATTCCTTAGGGGGAAAAACTGAGGATTTGCTGCAATTAATTCTCCATAATGTCCTGCAGGGACTGGTCCATTTGGCCTCTCCAATGAAGGTGACACCAGAGGAGAAAACGTCTCTCTATTCTTTATTTTCCAGGATCGCAAATCAGTATAGGAGGCAGCCCATTTCTGATTAGAAATAGCACAGGCTGAAGCATCACGCTGTGGTATTTCCTCAATTTGGATTTACCACTATTCTTGGGGCAAATACCACTCTGTCGCTTATATATGCCATCCTACTAGCTATGAGCTCCACAAATCTACTATGTACATCCACATTTCTTTGAAGGTAAATGTATTATATAAAAGGAAGTGCACGTTCCAGTTAGTGTGTTTAGGACTGAGAACTTATTGTAGTCCTCCTAATTCTTCATTGGTGAATGCTGAAAAAAATATGTTGCTTTAAGCCACAGTTTCAGACTCCATGCAATTGTCAGCAGTCAAGTCAACTGAGTGGTACTTTGGGTGTTTTTCCACTGTCACTAGAAGTACCCATTAAGTACCCATTAATGGGTACAAAAATGTCATTACGTACCCATTTATGGGTACTTAATGGGTACTTTTAGTGACAGTGGAAAAACACCCATTATCTTACATAGGTATAAATTGCAGTTAAGGTCTGTGTGATCAATGGGGAAGAGAGTGTACAGCCAGGAAACCCCAGTGTCCTTACTAATATCACTGTGGTTTCAGTATCTACCTAAGTCTACATACTTAGGATGTTTTTCCACTGTCACTAAAAGTACCCATTAAGTACCCATTAATGGGTACGTAATGGCATTTTTGTACTCATTAATGGGTACTTAACGGGTACTCCTAGTGACAGTGGAAAAACACCTTTAGCGTGTCTATAAAAGGACTATAGCTTAATCCAGATTACTTGGATAATCCAGAATAAAATGTGTCTGGATGTGCTTTACTTCAGATTATCTACGTAATTTGGATTAAGTAAGCACTGTCAGGATGAAATGTGTCTTAACACTGAAAAATAATCTGCCGTGTATGGGTGAGTGTGGAGGAGGCATATTTATTGTGTAAGAAAAGAATTTAGTACAAAAAGTTACTCTATAATCTTGATTTTACATAACTTTCTTTTAAAAAATATAGTACTTAGTTAGCAAACAATAAAAAGGTTTATAAAGACAAAGAGGTAAAAAGCAAACATACAAGATGTCCAGTCTTTGAAAGAGCGGTACAGGCGGTTATAAAAAAGCAGGAGCAAGCTACATTTGGGTATGCTAGACAGATACTTCTTGTTCTTCAGATGTTTTGGGTCATGGTTCCCAGAAGACGCCAGATTTAGGGTTCTAGAATATTGTACAATACAGTGGTACCTCGACATACAAGTGCCCTGACATACAAGTGTTTTGAGATACAAGCCGCCGAGCGAGTGATATTTTGCTTTGAGATGAGAGCAAGATTTGAGATACGAGTATGTAAATACAGTACAGTACATAACAAAAACAACTGAGGTGGTGTTTTGGGAGCTGGAATGGATTAATGGGAAAATTGCTTTGAGATACGAGCGATTTGACATAAGAGCAAGGTTACGGAACGAATTAAACTCGTATGTCAAGGTACCACTGTAGTTCAAGATATCCCTAACATATTTTAGAGAACCATGACCTGCCTTTCCCTTGAATCCCAGTTCTAGCAGTCAATCTCACCTGAAAAGAGTTTCTTACACTACAAAATACATTTCCTTAAAATGATTTGAGAAACAATCCATATTAAAATTGTGGCAAGCACATTTTCTTTCCTCCCCTTCATCTCTTCCTCTGGTGATGTGCTGACATCTATTGAGAGAGAAAAGGAGCACATTTATGAATGTCATCCAAATTGTCCACTTACAATATACGCATAAATCTTACTTAAAATTTTGCAGTGATCCATTTTAAAAGTTGTATTTCTAGCTTTGCCTTCTTATAACTTCCATTTCACAGTTCTGGGAAAATGTATGTCTGCATAATGTTTGATAAAATCGGAAGTGAGCTTTTAGGCTGTTTTTCCACCACGCTCCTTTAATCCGCATCTAAGGAATGGGTACTTCCTTTAACCAATAGCAATGGGTGCTAGCCTGCCTGCTGTGGAAACATGAGAGCACCCATGTAGCAAATATGGATTGGACCACAAAGGGTCTGCCTTCACCTCAGGTGTTGGGGGGGACAGGGGGTGCAATCTCCGAAGTTGCCTTAGGAGAAAGGTGCATATTAATTAGCGTCTTGCTTGCATCTCTCCTGTGAGCACTGATGAGTCAGCCTCATTAATATGCACCTCTTTCCATGCCTGGAGGTAACAGGCAGCTCCCAAGTCAGCCTCATTAATATGCACCTCTTCCCATGCCTGGAGGCAAGGGGTTTCTCTGTGGATCCTTTGCTAATCTCTGAAGGCAACTTCGGAGGGAATTCAGAGCTGCCTTCGGAGGGACTCCAAAGTCTTGTTTGGGGCACCCCACCATGGGTGCCTCTCCCCCCCCCCCCCAAGCCTCCTCTGGACCCCATTGCTGGATTGTAGTGGAAACAGACTCCCTACACTGTACTTAGTGACAGTGGAAAAACACCCTTAGACTGTAGCCTTCTTTGTGTAATATATCACAGCCATTGAAGATGGATTAGAAAACTTCTGTGTTTGCCTTTGAAAAGAATAACAGCACGATGTAGACATTCTTTTCATGAATGACCTAAACTTTGATGGTTAAAAAACCTGTATTGTTGTACTCTGAACAACAGTATTCTCTCCCGTTCTGCAGTATTAATATTGGGATCTCCCCTACAGGTAGATGTGAAGTCTCTTTAAATACAAGGCGTCCTAAATATTATGATTTGAGGAATGAGAAAACCGTGAAGCTACACACAGCTGAAGACATGTACACAGAACACACATATAATTACATGACACATAACATAATTAATCAAAACACTGAAGCTTAATAAAAATTCCAGCTCAAGTTTGGTCAATACATGGATGAATTAGCCATCACTCTGTCCATTAACAAAAGACAAAAGACAAAAACAGTTTTCAGATATGTATTTATTATATTGCATTGCACCACAACGTAGAGCTTTATAACAGCAAGCATTCTAGCTGGTGAGTTACCACTGCTGAAACAAAGACTTGCTGAGATTTGGTTTTACACCAAGAACAGCCAATTTGGTACTGCTGAATTATTTCTGTATTCTCTGCCAGCGTGACAAGGCCAGAACCAGGATATAATTAACATTTGGAGGACATAATTCCAGTTAGCCCTATTCAATTTGACAAGGTCATTTGCAAAATTTGGTGAAAATCTTCTTCCCATGATCCTTTACAAAAGTGGCTAAGGATCATGGGAACATTACCCCCCCCTCAAAAAAAAAGCCTTTTTTCTACTTTGGTGTTTTAATTTTAATTAAAGAAACGCCTACTAATAGAAAAGCGTAATGGTAACTGCTTTCTGAAAACAATGATCGTACCAAACAAAAAATTCATTTTGTTGCTTTTGTTTTTGAACCAAAGAACGAAGAAATTGATTTCATGCCACTTTTGTCAACTTTTGCTAGGGCTTTTTGAGCCGATGTCATCTTACTGCTTGCCTGGAAAGACGAGAAAAGTGAACATTAGGTATGATACAATGTTCTTCCTTCCCCTTACAGAATATATTTGACAAGCACAAGAAATCAGTATCTGGATGGTATGTTTTTCACTTTGGTTATGTGGGGTGATTTCAGCCAATCCAACTTTTATAAAAATATCAGTCCCAAAATTTGTCTTTGCTTATTTCCAAAAACATTTTAATACATACATCTGCACAGACAGCACCACATCTCTGCAGTGTATTAAGAAACACACAGCATTAAACATCCTGTTTCAACCTTAAATACTTGAGAAAGCAATTCAGTCCAGGTAATCCATTGCTAACTGATCATCTAATCCAGCCTAATAGTTTCTTAGGCATGGAAGGCAGTTTGGTCTTGTAGTTAGAGTGTTGGACTCATACCTCATAGTCACCAGGTTTGATTCCATGCTCCTCCACCAAGCCAGCTAGGTGACCTTGGGCTAGTCACAAGCTCTCTTTCTCTCAGCCCTACCTCACAGGGTGCTTGTTGTGGGCAAAAGAACATGAAGCTCTATCAGCCACTTTTGAGTCCCCTTAAATGGGTGAAAAAAACAGGGTAGAAGAACCAACTCTTCTTTACCTTCTAAGTGAATGACCCTGGGCCACTGACTTCACAGAGTCTTGTGGGGATAATATGTAGGAGAGGAAAATGTCACACATTACTTGGGTTCTTTGGAGAAAAGGCATATACTATGCCTGCTCTACAGCTTTTAGGGTCTCAACAATGCCACGATCAGACAGCCTTATTAAAGCAGCAGGTATGGCATAATGTATGCCTCGCCTTCTCTACGAGTATCAACTAAATCACTAGAAAGAATAATATGCTATACCACTTACCTTTTTGTCTTTCAGATCACTGGTATTAAACTTAGTATAATCTTCATCTGCTTCCACAGGGATGTCTGACAATTTCCTTTTCTGCAAGGTTAAGAGCGATGATTGGCTCTATACATCACAAGTGAAGTAGAGCATATATGGATCTTCAGTGTTAAAAACATTTGGACTCAGGAAAAGCCATCAGCAGATACCACGCAAAAACAGCATGGTGGCAAACTAGGAACATGCACACAGGATGAGAAAGGAGGCTGAGAAAGTCTAAGAGGCTGATTATGGACCTCAAAAGAGAGATTGGAAATAAAGGATGCATACGGAAGCGAGAAGCAAGTGACATTAGTACTAACTAAAAAAAAGTAAAGTTGATTGTATGTAGGCTATCATAGCCAGATTCAATCTCATTTGTAACAGTTTTTGGGCTGTTAGTCCCCAGTTTCTTCTTCTGAGAACCTAAGCTTTCAGATATAGCTGCAATATCCATCTTCAGAGTACTTTGCTCCTGGGTGAGTCAAGGGTGTCATAGTTCTGAAGGCCAGATTTCTCCTAGGCATGTGCAGGGGGGCGGTCAGCCTCTCTCTAAACCAGTGGTTCTCAAGCTTCCTAATGCCGCCACCCTTTAATACAGTTCCTCATGTTGTGGTGACCCCCAACCAAACCCTAACCCCCAACCATAACATTATTTTTGTCGCTACTTCATAATGACCCCTGTGAAAGAGTAGACTGACCCCCAAAGGGGTCGCGATCATAGCCTGAGAACCACTGCTCTAAACCATTGTGGGTCAGCTGGGCTCTGTCTTGGAGGGAGGCTGGCAAAACCGCAGTTTTACAAAGTGCCACTAAGTCAAAGTGATTTAGCTTTGTTCTTAAAGGCCCTACATTACTTTTGGTTTAGCTGTCCCCCGTCTCCCACCATGAAGCCCAATTGATACAGACTGGTTTGGGAGAAGGTGACCTCCCTCTGGACATTCCCTTAGTTTACACTTATTGTTCCTTCTTCATCTTCCATTTTACAGAAAAATGAGCATGATATTAGAATAAGATAAAGGAAAAGAAAAGGATTTTACGTCCCATGCACTAAGTTCTAATGGTTAGGAATAGTGACAGCTGAAGTTCAACATCATCTGGATGGTCATCATTGATTTTGTCTGAAAACAGGAACAAGGGAAGAAGGTTTGCTGATATTGTTCAATGACCTGGTTTCCTCCCAAAGCAAGATATTGGCATTTCGTGGCCACTAAATGGGGAGCATGGTGTAGACAGGGTCACCCACAGAAGGGGAGGAATGGTCAGACAGGGGGAGAGGTGTGTTCATGTCTTTTAAGGATGGACCAAGGAACGAAATTTGACAGAAGGCCCATAATTTCTGTCAGCTGCCCTGTGTGCAGACACACATGTTCTTACGCTCAGCTTAAGAGATTAAATAATTGTTTTTATTTAAGGAATTTATATCCTGGCCTTCACCAAGTGGTCCCAGGGCAGGTTACGATAAGAATAAAACATACCAAATTTTAAAACGTAATTAAAAATATAACCCCCTCTCTTCACAACCCTACCCTCCTTCTCACCCTTCCTAACAGGGCAGCACCCTGAGGAAGCTATTTAAAACAGAAAAAGTCTTGGTGAAAAGATACATTTTCACCAAGTGCCGAAAACTATACAGCGTAGGCGCCTGTTGAAACGCAAGAGGAAGGCTGTTCTCAAATAATATTCATTTGAAAGTCCTGAAGATATTCACTCAGGGAATATTCTCATTATAGACCATTAAAAAACTGGAGAACACCAAAGAAATAAAGAGAAGAGGTGTGTCTAGACTGAGGTACTACACACTCCAATGCGCAGTTGGTGTGTGGGTGTCACACCTGACGCCCAATACTTCGTAGCGGAGGCACATTATGCTGCCCCTGCTGCGGATTTACCTGCTGCGGAACAATCAACACTTGCTCCGCAGCATCAGGTAGTTTTGGAGTCTCCCACCATCCTGACAGGATGGCAAGAACAGCGAATGAGAGCTGAGCCTGCAGCTGTCCCTTCCCACGCGAGGAAGCTGCAGACCTCCATTTCAAGTGGGGACAATGCATCATGACTTCACGGCCAGGTAAGCTGCGATTTTTCTATTAACTGTGGATTTTTATCCGCCAGACTGGAAGGGACCAAGAAATGTCTTCTCTCTTGTGCTCATGAAAGCAAGCTGCCTATTGTTGAACAGAAATGCCCCTTTGCACCTCTGGGCAGAAGCACAAAAAGCCGAGTGTTATAGTAGTGTAACCATGACATTACATCTAGACCCAGATCTTCTCTCTCTAAGTACAAAAAACCTTGCCCTTTAGGATGATTTTACTTATTTTCAGCATATACATACGGTACCCTTTTCCCTCAAAGACAAGAAACATAAGCCAATTCCTGCTCTCTTCTTCATCAGATGTGGCCGATTTTCAATCCAGTTTACTCCAATGCGTTCCACTACAAAAAAGCCTAAAATTTTGCATTGTACACTGAATAGTCACAGTTTTAGAGAATCCCCCATATGGTTCACAAATATCTTTAAAGAGCTAGGCCCTTTCCGCACTAGGCCTTATTCTGGAATGTATATCAGGATAGGGGTCTGTTGTCCACATGTTAATGCAGGCTATGGTAGGCCTTATCTGGGGCCTACCATAGTCTGCACTAGGATGCAGACAACAGGCCCCTATCCTGGGATATATTCAAAAATAAGGCCAAGTGCGGAAAGGCCCCTAATGTCCCGTTATAAAATAAATGCGTGAAGACTTCTCTGCTTGATCACTGTATTTCTAATACATTTTGCTACAGATTTTTCTTTCCAGACCAGCATTCCAGGACACAATTTGAAGGCATTATGCTGAAGGGTCCTCATTGGAACCAAGCAGGTCTCACTCTGGTTAGTTTTTGGACTGGAGATCACCTGGAAGTCTTATGTAAGCTCTCCTGATTCATGGAGGCAAACTGGGATGCAAGGATGTTAACAAGAATAATAATCTAACTGGCAATATATAAACAACTTACCTTTGAGGCTGGTTCTGCTGGAGGACTTGCAATTTGTGGAAGTCTAAAAAGAAATTGCATTTAAAAAAAATTGAGGAATACAAAATTCAGAACTATATGACTAAATTACTTCATGAATTATTGTCTCACTGATTTCAATATACACCATACACATGCTTTTTTATATTTAAGATTTAATCAGCGGCGGTTTAGTCCACTGTTACATGGAACTTCCATATACGTTCAGATTAAGAACAGTGATGGGCAAGGATTCATTCATTCATTTATTCACTCACTCACTCACATTTTTATCTCACTCTATACCCGGGGATCTCTGGGTGGGTAACAACATTTAAAATCAAACTTTATTAAAACAATAACAGTATGTATTAGCAGCAGAAAAGCGGCATTATCAATTAGAATAGCCAAAGATAAGATGGCATAATAAATGCTAGTGTTACCAAGAAATCAGCTTTTGCTAACAGCATCCATTCATCTGGGTCAAAGGCCTTATAAGCATCTTTGCTCAGGTATGAAACTCATTGGTTTCACAAAGGTTTGCTGCCTGGTGAATGGCTTTACCAGACACTCAAAAGTTCAATTAAAAAATCTATCTGGAGAACACATTATTGAAATGAGCCTTCCAGAAAGATCCACTTGCTGAGCATCACCTGATACACGTTTCAAGAATGCAGTCTTTAAGACACCTGCGTCTCAAGGCAATAAGAAGAGTCATTGACCCAGATGCATAATCTATAAAAAATCTGCACCATCAGAGTGGCATTAACCACACTGAATTAACAGGATTCCCATGCTTCATGAAAAACACATGACAAAGCAAAAATTATTTTATCTGCTCGACAGTTTCAGTGATTCCCCCCCCCCCCTTTTCAGGAAGCAACTGAAAATTATTCCCAGAAAAGGATAATAATGGACTTGTTTAAGAGCTGTGCTTCTGACTTGCTAATGATGGCCTGAAAATCTCTCACATTCTGGTTTTATTAGATTAATGCAAAGTTTTCAGGGCAGTACAGAATGTAAAAGGTGTTGCAGTAATCATGTCAACCCTAACCTAGCACATGGAATCCTAGAAGCATCATCTACATAAAGCAGAAGGTTGATTCTTTTTTTTATCAAATGAGGTTTGGATATTTTAAAAACGGGAGCAAGGATAGATCGTTGACTAACTACCCTCAGCCGTGTGGATATCAGCCATAAGCAGGCCATCACTGTATCCAAACTGGTGGAATAAAATCCCTGCTAGAGAAAAAAGCACAGCTTATCTGCTGCGAAGCCACAATGCGCCGTCCGGACTCCAGCAGCCTCTCCACAGCTTTCCCAGAGAAAGCTGCGATACTTCCATGGCGCACATGGTGAAGTGTGCATCACGTGGGATGGGGCAGCCAGTGGGAGCTGAGCTGGAGGCTCAACTCTCATTTGCTGTTCTCGCCGTCCTGTCCGGACTGGCGGGAACATTAGAATTTACCTGATACTGCGGAGCGAGTGCTCATCATTCTGCAGTAGGTACATTCGAGAATTACTGGTGGCATAATGCGCTGCCGCTATGCAGTATCGGGCATCAGGTGTGACGTCCATGCCCCGACTGCCCATCGGACTGCGCGGTATCTGTAAGTCTAGACACACCCCTACTTACAAAATCAACTCTTGATACTGGTCTTTAACATGTATGATGAGCCTTTGATCAACAACCCTCGCCTTCAGTTTCTTTCAGAGTTACCTCTCTTGGGACAGAATCAAAATTGGCTTTAGGATCCATAGATGCTATAAATACTTCCTTCTTCCAAAGAGCAGCCTACAAATAGACAGGCTTGAGCCTTTAAGCTTATACTTAAAAGTAAATGCAACCGCCTGGATATCACTGAACTTCCAGCTTCCACCAGCGTCAGCAGCGAAATCAGTAGCAAGAAATGATGGAAGCTATAATTCACACATATCTGAAGGGCTGCACACAAGCCACCCTGATCTAAATGATACTGCAAGAGAGGAAACTAAGGGGGTGGGGGAGGAGAAAAGAAAGTATAGAACTGTTGCAACTCAGAATGTCTTTCCAGTATTATTGGGCTCCAACCGTCCTCAGCATCAGTCATCTTGGCCAATACTCAGGTGGGGTGGTGGGAGTATGTCAAGATCTGCAAGGGAGGCCCTGTGTCTAAGGTGGGGGGCACTCAGTACGGGGCCTTCCCAGTGGTGGCCCCCAACCTATGGAATACTGTCCCCACTAGATGTGCTAAGCATCTTCACTTTACAAGGTTAGGTGAGCAATCAAGACAGACCAATCTACCCTGGCAAAGGAAATAGCTTTCCTTCAACCACTGTTACTGTTTTTAACATTTTCATTTTACATCTTTTTATTGCTGTAACACACCTTAAGACTTTTGGGTATAGGAAATAAACAAACACTAAGAATACTGTATTTTCTGGCGTATAAGACTACTTTTTAACCCAGGAAAATCTTCTCAAAAGTCAGGGGTCGTCTTATACGCCGGGTATCGTCTTCTTATACGGCGAGTATATCCCAAACTCTATATTTTAACTGGAAAGTTGGGGGTCGTCTTATACGCCCAGTCGTCTTATACACCGGAAAATACGGTAGTCAATTAATTCAGTAATGCAGTTAGAATTACACTTAGGCTCAGTCCCTCTAAGACTGAGTTAGTCTGGCTTTGCCCTCCATCTCGTCCACAAAAAGGCCCAGAGACCCATTTAGGAGGGAAAATCCTTCCTTATAAGGATAAGGTGTGCAACCTGGGATCCTCTGGAACTCAGCCCCAATGAAGATCCAGGCACTGCCTCAATCTCAAAATTTAAAAAAGAAACTAATAGCACGCCTTTTCACCTGTGTTTTGGGTGATGTTTAATGGGATGACTAGTTAACATCTGAATTTTTGTGCAGTCTGAAATTTCTTATTCTTATATTAAAAACTACATGGAGTTTGGATAAAATCAGTGGGATAAAAGCCAAATAAATAAAGATTTAACCTAGCGGTTCTCAACCTTCCTAATGCCGCGACCCCTTAATGCAGTTCCTCATGTTGTGGAGACCCCCAACCATGGGGGAGGGGCAGCGGGAGACTCGTCACGACCCCTCTGAAAGGGCAATTTGACCCCTAAAGGGGTTGCGACCCACAGGTTGAGAACCGCTGATTTAAGCAATGACTGTGGAAACACATCGAGCCCCCACTGTTATCTTCGACTACCTCTTCACGGTACTTCAGCAGAACCCTCCAGCTCTTTGAGTTTGGAGAGCTGAACAGCAAAGGTGCAGTAAAGCATCACAACAACAGTCATAATAAAAGATTTCTCCTTTGCAATGCAAAACTAGTAGGGTGCTTGAAGACTCACTGTAAATATTTAGCTAGTGCAGTGCTGAGCTCTTCAGGAATATATTCAGATATTAAACCGTGTGCATAGCGAACGTAATCCTCTGAGGAAAAAACAAAACAAAATGTATCCTTCTTAGTTAGCAGACTTCAACAGACAAATGGAAACTCAAGTACATAACTAATTTTTATAAAAACAGACAAGGAACAACCGCAGTCTTGCAGTGTTCTTCTGACACAACTAGGCCTATGAAGTTAGTATGAAGCAAGCTGAGGGCCTTTTTACACTTGGGGCAATGAGACTGACCCATAACGCATTGGAACAGTGCATTTGCACACCACAGTGCCGCCTCTGCCCAGAGGTGCCCAGAGCATGTGGGGCTGTCCTGGTCGCCTCTAGCTGCTGAACAGTAAAAACTATTCCACAGCTTTACTGGGCGCACATAGAAGGCCCTTGGTAAACTCCAGGACACAGTGTTCACACTACTGCCTAGTGTGATTGCTCTTTGAGGGTGGGAAGTCCCAATTGCCATAGCAACAGCCTGGCAATTGCTATGGCAACGTGGGTGGTTCCATGAGGACCATCTGCACTGCAATGGCCCCCAGGTATGTTGGAGACAGAACCAGCGCCGGCCACAGTCCCTGAACTTAATTTCTGTGGGACATTATCCACACAAAAAGCTCAGTTAAAAATAGGTGACTTGCTCCCATTTTTAGCCCAAAGGGAGCCTGGGATGACGCTGTGATAACAGTGAAAGGAATACCTCCAATGCTACCTGAGACAAGCATTTGACCACAGCAGCCAGACAAATCACTCCAGATATTTGGTAGAATAGCCCAATAACTTCAGAGGTCCTCCTGATTCCCCCATTTGTGAAGTAAACTGTTGTGCTTGGAAGTTAGAAGTCCAAAGCCACCAGAGAATATATTGCACCAAGAGTTCAGTTCGCTTCCTGCTGTAGTGCCTATCTAGGCTTCGCAGAAATAGGGTGGGTACACTGGTTTGCAAAAACTGAAATGGACAACTATGAAATTCTAACAACTAATGTGTACAAGGCATAACTTACATGGGAGAAAAAATGAAAAATGGAATCTTGGAAAGAGAAAATCATGTGCTTAATTAATCATTTAATAAAGAGATATATCCTAGAAAGTGTTTTGGCAATACAGTAATACAGAAATGGTTTGCCATTACCTTCCTCTGGAGAAATGCTATGGATTGAATCTGGGATTCAATGTTCCACCACTGACTGACAACAATATTCAGTAATCCAATACAACTAAGGACAGTGCTTTATATTTTACACTGCACTTTTGTTCTGTTTTAACTTCCTTACCTTCAGTGGCATCCGCAGTCTGTTTCCCACTGATAAATATTGCAGACTGCACCTTTCCACCCACACAGACATCATTGTCTTTTAGTACCTTCACAGTCTGATCAACCTGAGAAAACCCACAAAACATAAGGATTTCTATCACTGCTGTACACGCATATAATTGAAAGCTGAAATCTAGAGCTAAGAGCTGAAATCTCACACATTTTTATAGTAGTTAACATTTTTTTGTGAGTGACACGATCACCTAAATAAGTCTCCTGGCGAGAAATGAAAATTGCAAAACACTGCTATATTCCAGCCACATGTCTGTGCTTCTAAAACTATTTCTTCAGAGGGGAAAAAATACTTTATACTGAAGGGCCTTCTAGTGACCAGTTACTTAAGTTTCAATAACCTTCTAAATGAGCTATCCTTCACTGAAGAGCTGAGTTTCTTAAATACCACATTTTAATTCTTGACTTTTAAAATCTTATACCTTGCCAAAGTTATCACAGCTCACCATTAATGACTGAAGGGGAACTATTTTAACATTTAACATTTTGAAGTTCCTGGGCATCTCAAATCTGTTCTACCTTCTCAACACCTGTATTATGTATCATGTGTGCCTTCAAAAAGAAGAAGAGAGTTGGCTTTTCTACCCCACTTTTCTCACCCATTTAAGGGGATTCAAAGCAGCTGACAAAGCTTTCTATTCTCTCCACAACAGAACACCCTGTGAGGTAGGTGGGGCTGAGAGAGCTCACAAGAGAGCCGTGACTAACCCAAGGTCACCCAGCTGGCTTTGTGGAGGAGTGCAGAATTGAACCCAGTATTCCCAGATAAGTGCCAAGCTCCCTAACCACTAAACCAAACTGGCTCACGAAAAAATACAGCCCCAAGGCAGGAAGAGAAATAAAGCAGCAACCCCAGTAAATGATTTTGTCATTTATGGTAAGGATGACATCTGAGTCCAAAACAATGTCCATTAAGGACTTCTTAAGTATCTTTCCCTCACTACTCACTGCCTCTTTTACCACGAAGTGCCATGGAACACACACACAGATGAAAGGATGAAGCTAGAACAGTCTTCAGACATCTTGGAAACACAAACTGTTAAATGGTTCCCCTTCAGACTTTAATCAAATGATTGAACTGTGATGTTCACAAAACCATTTTAACTGTACTGTACATAACTTTGATGTTTCAGCCTTAGGAGAGCAATATGTGGAGAATGGGCTTTGTGTCTTGAGGGAAGACGTAACCATAGAGGGGCTTGTAAGTTCAAAAAAGCTTGTAACACTGGCTTATGAATTCTGGGTAACTCAGGGGCATGCACGTGGTCTGTTCTCTCCCCAAATATTCTCAATCACAGCAACAGAAGCCCAAAAGAAAAAATCTGGCATGGAGGATGAAGAAAGTGCTTGCAATCATTTCTTGCTGCCATTAGATGGTGCTAAAAGTGGCCACATCTCCACCCAGGAAAGAAACTGGCTGGAGGGTTAGCTAGCTCATGCCATTGTAGTTGAGCATTTTAAAGGCTGTTGCCCGGGTTGCCCTGAGTGTCAGTGCCTTCACACAGAGCCAGCAGTGTTGTACCAGGATTGGTTGACTTCTTTAGTTTCTTTCCAATGTTTCCATAGCTGCTACAAGCTGAATTAAGGGGTCAGGGTGCCATAAGAGCAGGAAATCCTGCTCTGCGGCCACAGCACCCATCTCCTGCCTCACAGTGATAGCACAGCAAGCCCCCCAGCTGAGGAAATATGCCACCCGGGAGACACAGGCAACATCTGAACTGACTTGACAATCCAAACTGTTTGGATAATCTGTCCTCAAACTGGTTCAGACCTCCAATTGGTCAAGCACCAAAAAGAAATGCTTGCTAGTGCTTTATTTTCAAACCTCTGGCTGTGGTCACACTTAAGGTTTAATCCAGCTTCAGTCCACTTTTGGAACGAGAGAATACACCAGCAAAGCAACAAGCTGCTTACTTCCAGCGTTAAATAACTCTTGAGATAGACAATGTGGAAAGAAAATTACTGGTCACTTTGCTGATGTGTTCTCTCTTTCCAAAGGTGGACTGAAGCTGGATTAAACCTTGGGTGTGACCACAGCCTCTTTGTCAGCTTCAGTATTTGGGGTGGGAACAGAACCAAATTAACCAGTACAAACCACCCACTTTTTCTCTATTATTTTCCAGATTTAACTTCATATCCTTGCTTTCATTATAAATTTGACACTTTATACAATATTCACCATTACAGTGTTAAAGGCCAATCATGAAAGAGTTATGTACCTTCTTCTTTAACCACTTCAGAGTTTTCTCCTCATTATATTTATAAAACTTTTTGCCACCGATTTCTGATATAGAAGGAAAAAGATTGTTTCATTTTTGTTTGTCTTTTCATGACATTAAGTTAGAATTTAGGGTGAAGATACCATTTCAACATCTATATACAGTTACCACTAGGATCAATTCACACATTAAAATTTACAACGCACTCAAAGTAGATCATTGATTCTTTCAGTCATATATCATATATGCCAGAGATGTTCACCCTATGGCTCTCCACACACTGTTATACTCAGGGTAAGATAGAGCCGCCAGTGGTTAGGGAAATTGGGAAGAGCAGTCAATAACCTTGAGACCTAGGGCCTTTCCGCACTGGGCTTTATTCCAGATTATATCCCAGAATAGAGACCTGCCATCTGCATGCTGTTGTAGACTGGGATTTAATGTGGAATAAGACCCAGCACAGAGACTCCTTGTCCCTCTTATATACTGACTGGCAGCTTTAGTTCTGAATTTCAGACAGGAACCAGTTTGGAGATACCCATATTCTAAAACATATGAAATGTCCAGGTGGACTAGTAGACCATTGAGTCAAACAGCCTATCCCCACCATGGCTATCCAGATTTATTTATTTATTTATATTTATATCCCATCCCATACCCAAGGGTCTCTGGGCGGCTCACAACATTTAAAAACAAACATATCAAAACTGTACCAAACAATACTAAAACCAGTACAAGGTTTAAAAATCCAGCATAATAATTAAAAAAAAATACAAAAAGTTTAAAAAACCAGTAGTGTTTGCAATGGGGGATGCGTAGGGAGCATTTAACTAAAGGCCTGAGTGAAGAGGTACGTCTTCACTGCCTTCCTGAACATAAACAGAGAAGGGGCCTGATGCACCTCCAGGGGGAGACCATTCCACAGCCTGGGGGCCACTACCGAGAAGGCCCTCTCCCGGATGCCCACCCACCTAGCTGCTGAAGGTGGTGGGATAACCAGGAGGGCCTCCCCTCCAGATCTTAAGACGTGGGCAGGTCAATATGGGAGAAGGTACTCCTACAGATGCCCAAGAAGAGCTCAGAAGACATGAGTATAATAACTCCTGTCCTGTTCATGATCTTCCAGCAGCTGCTGTTTAGAAGTATACTGCCTCTAAAACCAGAACGGTTACACATCCCACTGCTGGTAATTCTGACCTCCATAAAATCTGTCCAGTCTTTTGCTAATCAACAAATCTCACACTAGTAGTTTAACCCCGAGCAAAGTGAAGTAACCCTTAACAGAACCCGGAAGCTTTTGCATGTGAAGCATACATTTTATGACAAAGCTAAGTTATTTTTCTCTATTTTGGAATGATAATGTCCTTTCAGAAGCTTAGTACAACCCTACAAGCTTGTTTCTCCAGCTTTTGAAGGTCATACTAATTTGGGCAGCAAAAGCAGGAAGGAAAAAAAAGGCATAATGCTCATATAGCTGGGATAGGTGCTCCCTCTTTGGCTAACTGACAGACAATTCAATGAACAAGAAAGTTATGGTTGACTCCTCTCCACAGCTGATCCATCCCTCTATCAACTATGTGTGGATGCTCACATGAGAATCTATGGTGGTCATGGCCATGATGGGGGCAACTCCCAGCAAACCATCAAAGGGTGCCTTAGGCCACTCCTGGCCTATACTCCAGGAATTTAATGAACATTTAGGGGCTATGTTTCTGCCATTTGGGACAGCAGAGAATATCTCTCGAATGGGATCACTGAATGTGTTTTCAGCAACAGTTCACAAGAAGTTCTTTGCTTGTTCTTGTTTGAAAAAGAGACAAGGCACAGGCAGACAAAGACCAGGGGGCTATTTGCACTTAGGTTTCTGGTATGCATCTATACCAGAGCTGTCCTAATTGCATATCAGAGGCCTAAGTGCAAATAGGCCCCATGTCTCTGCAATGGCAGGTTGTATAGTTTTGGCAGGACTTCCTATGACAAAGTTGTCACTGACGTAACAGAAACAGCCAGTTCAAGATTGTATGGCTAGATTAAATATTGTCCTACTTGCTAATTTCATTTTTTACCTTTTTCACTGACTACGTGTTGAACAGCCTGTGAAATACTTTCGCACTGTAGCAGATCTGCACAGGAAGAAAATTCTTCATCTATCAAAATCTGGTCCAGTGGCTGAAACTTGCCTTGCTGCAGAAAGAGAGAGAGAGATCATAGGCAAGAAATCATGATGGCCTAGTTACTCACAAATGCATTACAGTGCCCAGAGAACAGCTTTACCTGTAAGTGGATGGGAGGCACAAATATACTGGCCCTCCAGTAGGTAGACAGGTAGGTGGGGGAAACATGCAAATTAAAATCACTTTTATCGTACAAACTCAAGAGAAGGACTGCATTTTCTAAAGTATGGTAATGCACATCCACTATTATTTTCTTATAAGTATTTTATGCTCCAAAACACTTCAGTTCCATATAGTGAATATCAGAACCAAACTTATAAATTCTAGCTCAATTAAGTGATTCAAAGGATACCTTAGAAGTAGGAACCTTACAGCCTCCATTAAAACAGTGAACCCTTGCGGCTCATTTCACAACACAACACAGCCACCTTTCAGAACAAATGCTTGAGAAACACTTACTCTGAAGGCACAGTTGACAAAAACTAACCTTCCCCTTCTTTCTAGAATTTGGATTCCTCTTCCGAAAAATGTCCTAATCACCTACCTCTTTCTCTGCTTTAATAAGGTAGAACAGCAGAAAGAATAAGGGATCCACTGGTGTAGCAAAGAACAGGCGCCCATCTGAACGATAAAGAAAGAGAAGCACAATAAAAGACGTCCATTTCAAGTTAGTTGTTTCCACACAAACTAAGAATGACTTGCAATGGTCCAACAGCCAGATAAAGGATTTTAAATTAAACTGTGTTCTCTTAAGGATTTTACCTAAGTGAGAATACCAAGTGAGGGAAACAAAGTTGCTTTTTCATACCTACCAGAAGCAGCAGCAGAAGAAAATACTCTATTAAGTCACTGCACCCTGGTCCTTAATGTGCACCAATGATGCTTACACTGCATTCCTATTTCCACTATGGTTCCTCATTTTGCTCCTTGACAGATCTTCTAAGGCAGCAGTTCTCAACCTTCCTAATGCCGCGACCCCTTAATGGAGTTCCTCATGTTGTGGGGACCCCCAACCATGGGAGCGGAGCAACTGCGAGGTGGGAGGGAAGGGCAGCAGGAGGTTCGTCGCGACCCCTCTGAAAGGGTAGTTCGACCCCCAAAGGGGTCCCGACCCCCAGGTTGAGAACCACTGTTCTAAGGCATTGGTTAAACCAACCTTCTTTTTACATGTGCACCCCTTGGCAGCCCATTTTCATAAAGTGTACCCTTCATATTTGCAAAACGTCTGTAATTAATAGAACTGCTGTTATTTCAAATATTCCGCATTATTCAATTTTTTCCCCGCATAGCCCTGAATGTCCTCATTTGTATCCCTGGGGGTCTACGTACTACAGGCTAGGAATTACTGTTCTAAGGGATGCACTAGGAGAAGATGCCGGACCATCTGATTCTGACTAGAAGAACCATTTCGGAGGCCTGTGCCTTCAGCCTCCTTTATAAACAGAGTCTTTGCAAGTGTCGTTAAGAAGGAAATACTTCACTAAACTGAAGCACATCAAACACTTGGAGCTTTTGGGGGGCCATTTCGCTTAACGTTCTTTTTAGGAGTTGAGGGGAAGAGAATTGGTTTCCTCTCATGCTACAAATGCAAGAAAGAGTTTCCAAAGTAATTTTTAACATGAGAGAAACCAGTATGAACAGGTACAGTTATTCATATGGTACAACCAAACCTCTTCTTTTTTTAAGCTCTTGTGACAAACAAGAGAATGGTGCACGTATTTTCATTGCCAGAAAGGAGAAACTGAGTAACAAATCCTTCCTAGTTCTCCTGTGATGGCATCAGTGCTACTCCCTTCTAGTAAAGTAGGTTATAGACCCAATGGTTTATTTGTCCATAATTTTGATATTTTACCCAGCATCTAAGCTAGAGGGAAGAATCCAAAACATACAGGTGGGTCATCTCCCTGGGGTGGGGTTCCTTGGGGATGGGTCTTATCTCCTATCCTTCTTTCATCTACAGGAAACTGCTAGAAGTTGGTGTCTTCGGCATGCAGATGACATCCGGCTCTGCATCTTTATACCATTCAAAGCAGGTACTGGAGCAATGCTTGGAGGCAGTGAAAGACTGGGTGCAATCCAACAGACTGGAACTTAACCTGTCAGGTCAGGGAAGTTGGGAGCCATCCTGCTCTGGGCCTAGCTGCCCTGCCCTGGAAGGAACACACGAGAGACTCGCACATTCTTCTAGTTATAGGCTCAGGTGACATCAGTGACCAGGAGTGTCTACAGCCAGCTTAGTCTCATTAGACAACTGAAGCCCTTTCCCTGACAGTGACCATGTGATCACTCTGCCCCACATTCCTGTGACCTCCAGATTAGATTACTGTAATGTTCTGTATGTGGGGCTGTTCTTGAAGGTAGTTCAGAGACTAAAAGTAGTGCAAAACAGATCAGGTAGGGTTGCAACTGGCATTGCTATCCATAGTCATTTCTGCTAGAGTCCTTAAAGAGCACAGTTCAAGTTTTTAATGGTGACTCACAAAGCCTTATACAACTAGGGGCCAAAATATTTGATGGATCACTTTATCCTAGAGGCCTGCCTGTCAGGAGAAGCCCTCCTAGCCGTGCCCTTTCTTGCAGTGTTTTATGGAACAACTGCTAGGAATAGGGCATTCTCTTTGGTGACTGTTATTAAAGATTTGCAGTCTAAATATATATAATGATGGTGCTCAATGCTTTCTAAGAGGGAATGCCATTCTATAACCATTCTGCCTACCACAGAGAAGGCACTCGCATGGTACTCTACCCCTTTAGTTTCTAACTATGGTGACACCACCAAGGTTACTTCTGCAGTGGATCCCAGTGTATGGACAACTCTACGCGCTACAGGCAGTTATTTTAAATGGAATACAAACCATATGGGGCTTCATAAATTCTAATACTTTGAGTTGGGGTCAGTGGCAAAGTGTAAACAACCAATGAGAAAAACTTCACTTTGGCTCCTGGAGTTCCTAGTGACAAACAACTTCAGTTATGCACCTATGCTATGTATCAGGGGCAATTATAGTAACTCAGGAATCTGTGTCGATATAAAATTATAAAGTCACAGTATTTGAAGATGAGGTTTCAAATGAATATGCCATTTCTGCTTACCCTGTTGAACAGCTTGACCTATAAACCATGACCGGTATTCCTCATGAAAAGCCTTCACTTCAAACAACCGATGAGCATCACTGCTGAATAAATAAAGCGCTGCTTGGCCTGTTAAAACATAACACTGTTGGTCATCGCAGTTCTGAAATTTTCACTAGTCTCATTTAGTCAAAAACATGAAAACAACCTCTCCAAAGGATATCCAAATATTTGCAAATTATAACAGCCACCAAAATCTAGATAAAAGGTAAAATTAAACCCAAGAAGCTCTATTCAGCCAAAACCAGACTTTAGGAAGTTTAACGACAGTGTAACATGATGATACATTGGAAATACATTTTTCTGACCAGCTTACAACATCAAGCTCAAATCCTTGGCTTAAAGGTGAACTGTATCAACTTTGGTTTGTCGTGAAATATATTTTGTAAATAATCTGTTCTTGAAACCATTTCCTTTGATGACTCCAAGCAAAAATTATTAAATTTCATTACTCATTCTGGCTGCCCATAGCGGTGTTTGGTTGGTCAAATTTTAGCTTAATAAACTTATATTCAATGAGCGCCTGCACCTAGAAAGTTGCAACTAACCACATGGCTTCAAAACAAGTCAAAATATTATTACTCTTAAGTATTGAGATATATAGAAGTCTTATCTATAATTAACTACAAGCAAAGTTCAACCATCACTTCAGATAAAACACAATGTTTCAAAGCCAAAGTATCATGCTTGGCAAGATCTATCAAGCTGTCTCAGACTAAAATTCTCCTGTCTGCTGTGAGATCATAGAGGAAATGTATTTGGTTCCATGTCTGATAATATGGTCTCTCAATTTTTCATTCGAATTTGCACTTACGAATGTCAACAACATTCACAGATGCCTGTATGCATCTTCCCTGGGTCTGTACACGTCTGTATGCATCCCATAGTTATTCTGTATGCAACCTGTTTTCATCCCGTACAAATCCATACAAATGCGTACGGATGCAGGAAAGATGTGGATCTTCTAGTAAGCATTGTGTACAAACCCGGACACAAACGAACTTCAGGATAATTCAAACGAATAGATCCGAAATTCGAATCAAATCTTTAGATTTGAATTTAAGGACATTTGAATCTGAATGTAGAAACTCAGTCAATTAGATCACATTTAAAATGCATTCAAATATTCGTGCACATTCCAATCTCAACTAGCAATGTTCTAGTCAACCAAAGCTGATAATCCACCACCAGGCTCTAAGTCACAGGAAATTGGTTGAATAAAACATACCTGTCACTGAACAATGTCTGTACAGGCCCAACACATGTTTCTTCTAAGGTGTGGAACTGCACACAAAGCTGGCAAGTACAGGATTTACCCTTGAACCAGCAGCTCGTTCTGCCTGTTTGCCTTTTGCCAACTCTATTTTTCCATCAGGTTCTCATTCTCCCAACTGTTTATTTGCCCTCACTGCTTGTCCACTAGCTCACTTGGGAAAAATCTTGACAAATATCCTAAAAAGGAAAACATTTAAATTTGCAAGTTACAGAGAAGCGAAATTAAACTACTGATAGATACCAACTTCAAAATTACCTGTATTTGGATTGCGGAGTCTTGTGAATAAAGGTCCAGAGCTTGACTTTTTTGGGAGTTCAGTAACAGATGCTGAGGGAGGGAAAAGTTTAATTCCAAAGTGAGAGATAATTTGTGTAAAAACAATGCCTACAATTCCAGACAAGGCTGCCCTTGAGAAGTAACAAGTACCCCCAGAAAAGCAGGCAAGTCCCTGTGGTTTATTTTGGCACTGGAGAGATCCTAACTCAGTAATATATTCCATTGAACAAAATCACGGTTGGAGGTTGTACATTGGGTTCCATTTTGCCTAAACAGAAGGTTGATGTGGAAAGCACAAAACTGAAAAAAAAATGCCCTTGAGATCACGGAAAAAGATCTGTGTAGAATCTAAAAAATCCAGATGCATTTCAATACGAGCCATTTCATGTTACTGTTCCTTTTTGCTCAGTTTGGTTTGCTGAGCTGTTGACTTGAATATCATACATTTCCAAGTCACTGAAGAAGACACACAATATTAACATATTGATAGTTTTCTAGAATCTTTTTTGGTTTGCTAGGCTGGCTTACAAGGTGGATCCAGACAATGCTGCCACAAGCACCGAAAAAAGCATGGGTTAATTTACTCTTGAAGAAGCCATTTCTGGAACCAGCTCTTTCTTGGAATCGTCCCTGCTTCTGACCAACCACAAATATCCTTTCCTTGGGCAGCAGGCCAGAGACTGAGAACTGCAGTTTTAAATGAAACTTAACCTACCCTAGTCCAGTTCAAGCGTGGTTGCCATGATGTAAAATAGTATTGTGGAAAATCATCTAAAAAAATAGTAATGCCTGACTACAGCTCTGTACCCTGACAGCTAAGCGGTGTGGTAATGTAAGGTATTATTCGGTTTCCAGTGTTAGTGAACATCTACACGAAACACCCAGGAGTAGCCACTGAGCGTCCTAGATAAAAATGTCATCTTAATGCTGATTTATGGTATTAGGACTCCATGCAGATATTGCTTACTTATTCCCCTATATTTTGATATTCTGGAATATCTATGCTTTTTCCCCAGAATACCTAAATATGGTGAAATAAGTAAGCAATGTCTGGATGCACACCTCCCTGCTTTTTCTGTCCCAAAGAGCTGAAAGCAATGTACTTTTCCTTTCGCTTATCCTCACCTGGATTGCAAAATGTGGGAGCTCTACACAACTATAATATTAAGGCTGAGTGTCTGTCTTTACCCACAAGCAGCTTATTTGTGTTGATATCTGCCTTTGGAAACTCCTTCTCTTCACATCTGTAAGCACCATTTCTTGGACCCACTGGAGAATTTCTCAGGGTGAATGAATCTCCTTTCTCGCTTCCTTCCTCCATTCAATGGCGTTTTCTACTGTGCCTTTAAGATCAGTTTCAACTGCTTTTATTTCATTACCATGCAAAACATTGCATTTTTGACATCTGCAGCGGTATAATAAACATTTCAACATAAACAAGCCAAATTAAACAGATCAGCTTGGTTGGCTGTCTGCTTATCACCCGTGGCGGTGATTTGAAAAGCGATTAATAACTTTTAAATCAAAATACAAAATTATATTCTTGATCATCTGTATTTAAATCTATTATGTTGTTTTGTCTCTTATAGTGGGCCGTTTTACCTGTTCTACGTACTATCATCTGAGTATGTCAACTCACCTGATTTTTAATTGATTTTATCTTCATAGTGTGATTTTAACTCTGTAATTTTTGTACCTTTTAACATTGCTGTTCTGGTCTGTGGCTGTACAAATAAAGTACACTATACTAAATTAAAATAATTAAGAAGACCATCGGTCTGCTGTGCCAAGATGCTGCTGCTGCTGCTGTTGCAGGGTTTGGCTGCCTTCGTCAAAAGAAAGTTCAATGGACAAAATTCAATGGACAAGAGCAAAATTCAAATTTAGGAGCAGAAAAGAAAGAGAAAGAGAAAGTAGATGCACCTCCCAAGCACCCTTCCTATGCAGAAAAGCAAAGCCAGACATTGTGAAGAAGCCTCGCCTGCAGGTGGGGAAGGGGAGGAGAGTTTCACCTGGAGCGATGATCACCCACTGCCCATTGCTGCCCTGCTGCGCTCGCGCCCCTCTCGGCATCTTGCTTTTCCCGGGACTGGTAGACCGCGCCGTCGCTGAAGCCCCTCCCACCTTCTTTTGGTCACCATAGACACACACACTTAGAGCTATCCAGGGCAACTAGCTTCCGAGCTGACTCCGACTTGGAATAGATCTAGCACGCTTTCTTAAGCGCAACTGTGCATCGCAACTGTATGGGAAGCAGCAGGCCCATAGCCAGCTCCACGCATATGGGACGGCGTCACAAATTTGGGGGACAATGAGTAATATGTCACTTTTTTTTTTCCATACGTGGATTACAAATTTGGAGGGAGGGCTTTATTCCTAACCTAAATGCATTGATAATAACAAAAGGTGATGGAATGTCTGGATGGACTTCTTTTTGCAGGTGATGCATCATTAAGTCTTCACATTATTAATCAAAGGAAGCCACCTGGTTCCTAAAACGCTCTTTTGTTCTGCAGTTTATACATATATACAGATTAAAACAGTGCCAAACTAAAAATGTTAAAACACAATGAATGTAAATATAAAAGTAGGAATAGAAAGGAGCTAAAAATCAGCTATTCAGTTAAAAAAGCCTTTTTGCAGGTGATGCATGCAAGCATCATCAAGTCTTCACATTATTAATCAAAGGAAGCCACCTGATTCCTAAAACACTGTTTTGTTCTGCAGTTTTATTGATTTGTTGAATTTATATACCGCCTTTTTCCCAAAAAGGGGCTCAAGGTGGTGTACAGGATTAGCTAGCGATACAAACTATCCATACGTATACACGGGTAAAACAGTGTCAAACTAAAAATGTTAAAACACAATGAATGTAAATATAAAAGTAGGAATAGAAAGGAGCTAAAAATCAGCTATTCAGTTAAAAAGGACTTTCGAAATAAAAATGTCTTTACCTGCCTACAGGCAGTACTGTACTGGATTACACACACACTCTCTCTGTCTCTTTGGCAGGCGTCAAACACACACACACACTCTCTCTCTGGCAGGCGTCAAACTCTCTCTCTCTCTCTCTCTTTGGCAGGCGTCAAAAATGCAAAAATTACCCTCATGTGGGGGAAAGACTGCAGGTTTTGGTATGGAAGTCTGCTGTGAGTAACACGGTGTTTTTACCTGCAGCTCCAAAATAAAGTTCAGTTGACATATCCCGGCAGTGATCATAACTATGAGGTTTTTAAAAATTCTCACTTCCCCAGTGGATATACAGGTGTTGTTGTTTTTTTAATTGTGCATTATAGTCATTGCTGCCAAGCAGCTGCTCAATACTTTTAGAAAATGCACACCCGCAATTATTTTTGAAGCCCCTTTGCCCCCTAGCGCCCACAGATCTGTATGCCTGTTTGCCATTTGAAAAGAGAACTGAGTGGACCCCTTTTTAAACTCCAAGTTATGCCGAGATTTGTGCTTTTATTTTGTCATATGATGGCTTTGCCCTGGGAATGAAGGGGAGGGGAGGTCGTTCAATTTGCTTTAGCGGCCAAATAACTCAGAAAATTTACCTTTGGGATAGATAATGTGGAAAGAAAATTACCAGCCACTTTATGGATGAGTTCTCCTATTGTGAAAGTGGACTGAAGCTGGATTAAGCCTCAGGTGTGACCACAGCCTTTGCTGGTGGGTTCTCTCGCTTTGAAGGTGGACTGAAGCTGGATTAAACCTCAGGTGTGACCACAGCCTTTGCTGGTGTGTTCTCTCGCTCTGAAGGTAGACTGAAGCCGGATTAAACGTTAGGCTTGACCACACCCTCAGCCACAAATCACACACCACAGATCGCCATCACAGGAGAAAAAACGGACAACAGAGAGAGAGGGGGGGGCAGAGACAGAGATAGTCTCAGAGTGACGTAACCGGAAGTTTGTGTTAATATTTCCGGGGGGCGCCCTTAGGTCGCGCTTGCGCAGTTCGGTTGAAGGGAGGCAGTTGCTTCTCCACAGGCCAAGGGAATCGAGAGGTTTCAGGGGCTTATTATTCTCTCCTGTGGACCCCAGGCTCGTCGGCGTCCCCCACCTAGGCTGTTGCCATGGCGATGCAAGCGGCGAAACGTGCTAACGTGAGTATAGGGGCGGCTCTCCCCCCCCCCTCCGTGCGCCGGCCCGTGCCACAGGGGGCCATTTTGTGTGATGCTCTCTCCTTCCCCGGGGGCTCTTCTCTTCGTGGCTGGGATAGAAAGAGCCTGTCGAAAGACAGAGATCGGGGGCCAGGGCTTGGGCTTGGGCTGGGAGGCGGGGGCGAGGGCTCCGCTGCCCCCGTGACCCTCCGAAGCCCATCACCAGCGTCCCCTCTGGGCTCGCGAAGGGTCTGGCTGGCCAGTCTTGTCTTGATGCACCTGGGAGGAGAGAACGATATGCTTCTGTGTTGTTTTTTTACCCTCCGCTGTTTTCAGCATTTCGAGGTGCTTCTGTTTTGCATTATTATAGTTGCATTAAGTTGCAGTGAGCTTCACGTGCACGCCTGCATCCAGACAGTTGTCACTAACCACACCTTTCCGTTACATCTGAACGAGGGTCCTTTGGTGAGCAGGTTTGGTCTAGTGGTTAGGGAGCTGGACTCTTATCTGGGAATACGGAGTTCGATTCCGCCCTCCCCCATGAAGCCAGCTGGGTGGCCTTGGACTAGTCACAGCTTTCTTCTGAGCTCTCACAGTCCCGCCTACCTCACAGGGTGGTCTGTTCGCTTTGAGTCCCCTTAATGGGTGAGAAAAACCGGGTAGAAAAGCCAGTTCTCCTTCTTCCTCCATGACACCAGCTGGGTGACCTTGGGCTAGTCACAGCTCTCTTCTGAGCTCTCACAGCCTTACCCACCTCACAGGGTGTCTGTTGTGGGGAGAAGAATAGAAAGCTTTTTCAGGCGCCTTGAGTCCCCTTAAATGGGTGAGAAACGTGGGGTAGAAAAGCCAACTCTTCTTCTTTCTACCCGAGGCCATATTCCCAGTGTAGACCGCAGAAGAGGGACCTGCCATAAACCAGCAGCTTATTCTGCCTACATGTCTTTCGCCAACTCTGTTTCTCCTATTTCTCATTGTCTCAGGTGTTTATGTCCCCTCACTGCCTGTCCATACCAGTAGACAGATGGTAGGCCCCTATCCGGGATTCTAATCTGGAATAAGGCCCAGTGCAGAAAGGGCTTAATAATCTTTAGTTAATGGCTTCAAAACAAGTCAAAATATTATTACTCTTAAGCAGTGTGATATATAGAAGTCTTATTTATAATTAACTACAAGCAAAGTTCAACCATCACGTCAAATAAAACAATGTTTCAAAGCCAAAGTATCATGCTTGGTAAGATATTATATTTGCATTAAGTTTTGGACTCTTGTTTTACAATATATTCTTATTATGTAAGCTTCCTTGAGCAATCAGTGGGAAAGTGGCGTACAAATAAAACATAAAAGTAAGGCATGCATTTTTGTGGACTTCAGTCCTCTTCAGATGGATAGAAATGCAATAGAGTGCACTAGTTTAATATTTTAATGGGGAGCTTCCATTCCAAGCACACCTTTTGATTAATATAAATTATTAACCTAACAAACAATTGTAAGCCACCAATCGTGAACATCTCTGGATTTAGATTCAGATCATTATCTTTGATAGTTTTATCACATTTTGAACAGGAGCCTGTTAGCTGTTTTATTTTTTAATTGGTGTCAAGCAGATCTTTATAGGGAGGGCTCTTTGAATTCAGGATATGGTTCTATAGGAATTCTGCCCTTGAGTAGTGGCAGAGGCAGCAGGACTTCCCCTACAGGGGGAGAATGGTTTGAAGAGCTCAAAAATTCTTCAGACATTTGTCAAGTGAAGTGTTATAACAGAGCCTGTGTTGGCCTGGCTTATGCTGCAAATCAAATGTGCAATGAGTGGGCACTATCATGAAAACACTGCACACTCATAGTTCATTCAAAGTGCCATAAAGGTGCTGTGCAGATGCATGCCACATTGTGTCAGTACTGTCACTCTGTCACTGAGGAGTGAAGTACACTGAAGCAAGGTAGCTATGTTTACCATCTTATCCATAACCCTATGTTGTTTTCTGTTCATAAAGTGAGAGAGACAGGGACTTACACAACAGAGGTAACCCACTGTTTTTGGAGAAGCTTTCCATTTAATTGTCTTTCATTTTTGCTACAACTATGACATCTGAGTGCTACAGACATAATTAAGATGCTAGCCTCTAGTTTTACAGGCTTAAGTTACATATGCTGGGTGAAAGAAAGCCTCACTCTTAAAGGGTGTTTTGCCCCATTTGCTTATAGTATGGGAAGTAAAATAGTCAGGAAGGCCAGAGTTGGATAAGTAGAGGATCTTATGTGTGCTGTTCTCTCTCCCCTTACCCTATTTACAATGGCCTCTATATATGGATTATTTTCTCCTAAATAACTCCATCTCCATTTGGGGGATCAGATTGCATAAAAGATTCTTGAAGAAATGCAGTTCAGTATGAAGTTTGCACATCATTCAACTTCAGCATACAAAGAAACAGACTAGCGCTTTTTTTTTGTTTTTGAAAGGCCTTGTCTGTTGCCAGTATGTGCATCTCTGGCCTCAAAGCTAGAGTCCATAAGTTAATGCAATTTTAGTGAACTTGGGAGATTCAGGCACCCTCATTATATAGGCTTATGTCTTCAGAATTATTCTATGTTTTTAGCAGGGCCTGAGGCTAACACTGAAGCAACTTAGAGGCATTAACATTTGACTTGCTAAATTGTATGCTTCTTCGAATCTAGATCCGGCTACCCCCTGAAGTCAACAGAATTTTATATATCAGAAATCTACCATATAAAATCACAGCTGAAGAAATGTATGACATTTTTGGAAAATACGGACCTATTCGGCAAATCAGAGTGTAAGTCAGTTGTGTGTAACAAAAATAAAATTTGCATTAGAATTTTACAGGTGCATGATAGCTTCCTGCATGAACAGAAGGACCACTGTTTTAGCTTTTATATAATGTATATTACAGAAAAGTGATTATCAAGTTTGATTTGACAGTTGTTCAGGAAAAGATTGCAGTATAATTACTGCAAACCTGGTAATATGTGTGGCATATCCCTCAATATAGATGTAACAGTGAAAAGATTAGGCTTCTAAGAAGTTTGCTGACCTATAAGACCCTAGAGAATTTTGGGACATCCAGTTACTTTAGTATTCAGTTGTAGCTTTGAGGTTTATATTTTGGTTTCAGTATTCCTTTTTTGTGCCTTTCCTGTTCTAATTGTGAATAAGTTTTAGTTCTTTGTATTATAATTGTTTGGTAACTGCTCAGCAATGTTTATGAAGAATAGTAAAAAAAAATATAAAGTTCGGTTATATTCAGTGTACACTAAAGCAAGGCTACATAGAGCAGAGAATACAATTAATAAATTGGCCCTCAAAAAAGCAAAACTGCATTTCAAGAAGCTAGAGAAATTGCATTCATGACATTTTCCTTGTGAAACCTGGGCCCAATTATATTTTCCTTTGTTGGTACTTATTTTTTGTTTCTTACAGAGGAAATACTCCTGAAACTAGAGGTACAGCTTACGTTGTCTATGAAGATATATTTGATGCCAAAAATGCTTGTGATCATCTATCAGGATTTAACGTTTGCAACAGATACCTTGTTGTCTTGTACTACAATGCAAACCGGGCAAGTACATCAATCCGCCATACAATACTATTATTTAAACACAGGATAACTTTCCTTTTAGAAGTGATAATTTTGTCCATTCTGTTCAAAACACTGTGAGAGAGGGCAGCATTGTGTTAAAGTCATTCTGTTCCTACATGTGGAGTTAGTTTTGGAAAGAAGTGTTCTGGTACTGGGCTACAGGGTGCCATGGGGTGAAATTTGGTTGCTAATGTTATTCAATATCTATATGAAGTTTTTAAGCAAGATATTATCAGTATGTGCCTGGATGTAGTGAAGAAAAGACTAATAAAAGCCTAGTTTTGACAAGATGTAGGAAGGAACAGTTTCTAGCTTCTTCCCATGCTGGGATAGGCAGCAAAGAGTGTGAGCAAGGGTGGAAAAACACCCTTGGTAGATTTTGAATTTGTTAAGCTTATGAATCAGATATTATAAGTAGGTTTGTTTTTTTCTTCTTTTGGCTAACATATTTATTGTGTTAACAGGCATTCCAAAAGATGGATACAAAGAAGAAGGAAGAACAGCTCAAACTTTTGAAGGAAAAGTATGGCATAAACACAGATCCCCCAAAATAGAATACTTGGTCTTCACGAAGAGGTGGATCTTAATTGGATTTTTTATTTAAGACTCATAAAATGTTCATACCCAGTTCAAAGGACTGCAATTTTTAATTCTTCAGCTTAGATCTCTGGATAATTCCAATTAAAGATTTGCCACTGCTTAATAATATCAAAGAGTGGCACTTTGGTGCGCTCCACTTTTCCTGTGGTGGGACTCACCCCACCCCGCACCACGAGCTTTCCACTTAGCCCAGGAAGCATCCCAGAAGAGTCAAGAGACCTCTCAGGGGATGTTTTCAGGGGATGTGAGAACTGCAGAAGGAAGAACGGGAGTTCCCATTGCACAAGTGGTAAATATCATTTGGATGTTGTCTTTCAAAAATAAAATTGTATTTAGTATTTGATATGCTGTTGGAATTTTTCTAATTTCAGGGGCGTATACAATATTTTGTCTGCAGCTTTAAGTAATATAGTTAATCACAACCAGCAAAACTTGTATAATATTCTGGAATTAATGTTGTGTATTAAATCTGTTCAGGAAAGTATGTGTCTATTATTGTGTTGGCTATATCAACCTGTCTAAGCTGAAGGTTGAATGCATTTAGGGTTGCCACCTCTTAAAAAGCTGTGTTGGTTAGTTAATTTCGTAACCACAGGTTTTGTTGTTGTTGTTGTTGCTGTGATCCAGTTACCTGCATTCTTTTCTCAGTAATTTTGAGTCCATAACACTGCAGAATTGCTCAATTGTATTGTACAAAAACATGCTTTACTGTTTTAATGGCTCTTGCTATGTAATGTTACATAGTAATGCTAACTGCCTGGTTTTCTTTTAACTACTTCTCAAATGTAGTTTGTCATTGTACTTTCACTGAATTTTCCTTATATACTTTATAAACAATATTGAATATTTTGATCTTTCATCCTGCCTTCTTGATGTGAATACAGTTACACAGCACTAGTGATGTTGAGAGCTTCTACAGAATGTGCGAAATTCAATGTAAATAACTTCGACTTTTTTAAAAGAACGTCACCTGATCACCACTCCCACAATTGTGCATTTCTATTGCTGTTCACACATTTAGCTTCCCTATATTACTCTGTCCAAAGGCACTTCACTCCATGCATATGATAAAGTAGGTTTAGTTTACCAAAGCTCATACTACTAAATTTTTTCTCTGTTAGTCTCTGAAGTGCTACTAGACTTCCTTGCTTACTGATCCAGACTTACACAGCCAGTTCTTTGAATCTTATAAGCTAAAGCTTGAAAAGTGTTTTATTTTGCCGGTGTGCAAGTGTTTTTTTAATGACAAAGGGTTTTTTTTACTTTTTGTTCAACACAAAATTAAACAGTTTGAAGATGGTGATGCTTTGGGGGAGCTGAATGCTTCTGTTTGGAACTGGCTCAGAACAAACTTGGTATCAAACTGAACTCCGCTCTGCTTCCTATTAGGCCTTGAGTGTGATTAGTCTCTGCTGCATTGGTACACACACAGTCACCCCAAAAACAAGATGGCAGCACCCAGACACGTGCTCAGGCACAGGTAAGTCTGGGGTCCATGGAGTTTAGTCTGGTGTGTACTAGTGTTCAAGTGTGAACACTAGTACACATTAAGAAATGCACTTTTCCCATCCAGAAGGCAGAAAGCCAAGTGCAGAAATGCCCGTTATGAAGCAGTTTCTATATGTACTAGTAATTCTACAAGCTCATACAAGTAGGATTTGCAGAGTGCATAACTGCACAGAACATCACTTTCTGAAGCACCGAAATATCCTTCATAAGAGAAAGCCTTACTAAAATATCCTGCAGTGCAGACCTGTATTGTAAGATTGACCTTTTTGGATCCAGTTGTTCGATAATAAAAACAGTACACTCAGTATTTTCAGAGTTTAAGCAGTACTTGTACAGTCCTTGGCAATATAACTGCTTAAAACCAATATGAGAAAAAGGCAATAGAAAAAAAACGATAAAGTATCAAGATTTTATTTTTGTCTTGGAAAGTCTTCATATGACTTTTTTTTTTTGAACAGCAGCAAGCAGAACATACAAGAGGAGGAAAAAGTGGCAGCGCAGGTAACTTGGTTTGGCTAATGCCCACTCATGTACGAAATGTACACTGGCTTTCTGAGCACCTTTGTGTGTTTTTTTTAAGTGTATAGTAAGGCAGTGGTTTTTCAGAAAGTAATCTCTAGATATTTATAGGGTTTTTAATATATATCTATATATAGTTCTAGTCAGATTTGAAACTTCACATGCAAATTAAAAGAAAATGTACAACTCAAGTGTTACAGCCATTTTTTCCAGTCTCCACAGCAAAGAAGCATCTAAAACTGGGACAAATACTGACATCGATAACAGTAAAAAAAAAGGAACAAATTGGGATAACAACCCTTGGGGTAGGCATTGTTGACATGGCAGCTTGACTGGAGAGGATGGGAAATTCCATTGTAAATTGCTTCCATTCAGTCAGGGGACAAAATCAATGCTTATCAAGAGGTTCCTTCAAGTCAGTTGCCCAGTGTTACTCTATCCTAAGCAGCTCCACGTCAAAAATCAGAGTAGCATTAGGAGGGATGACGCCAGGGTGGCCTGTGCTTCCATATGCCATGTCAGGTGTACAGGTCAACTTTGCTCTTTGTCCCAGGCTCATCTGTTTTTGAAAACAGTAACAGAGGGAAAGGGAAAACAAGAATGATAAGAATTACAGCGTTGCACTGTGTGTTGCATTTTAAACTCCAGCATTGGTTGCATTCAGGTTTCCAACCATACTGCTGAACTTCCAGATCAGGATGCTATTAACAGGATGCATTACAACACAGGTAAAAATATAGAAATTCAGAGTTGGACGGACCCAGCTGTAACATTTCCTCTAACTCGTTTATTTTAAGCTACCCTTCAAGTGATTCCTGATCGAATGGCAACATTCAGTTTATACCAGTAGTAGCAAGCAGAGATGTGTACGAATGCAATTTTTGGGATTCGATTTGAATATCTGAAAATTTAAATCAATTTGAATGTTTAAAAAACATGTATTCAACATGCAATTCGAATCAAACAACTTTAAATCTATTCGTATGAATTTAATTCGTATTTGAAGATACAAACATCGACAACATTCAAATGTGTCTGTACGAATCTGTACGCATCCCATTTTTATCCTGTACGGATCTCGTTTTTGTTCCATGTGTATCAGTACAAATGCAAACAATATTCGTATGGATACATATCCGTACACATACAATTGTCTGAGTAATTTGTACGAAAGATTCAATAATTTGTTCAAATGTTAAATTTGAATTTAGAGACCTTCAATTAAAATTAAAATATCTGAATTGGATCAAATTGTGAATGCTTTGAGTATTCATGCACATCTCTAGCAGCAACTAAGCAATAACGACCAACAGGCTGCAAGCTACGCCCCCTCTGAACTTATGGCAGCCCACAAAGAGCTAAGGACCTGATACTGTTTCTAGGTTAAAATCCATGGTCCTTCCTTACCAACTGTCTCCCAGAACAGGCTGAGAACCATATTGTCTGGGAGATAAGAGGAGAAATGAAACGAGTGAGCTTGTTTTATCTTCAGCACTGTGACGGAGTGAAGGAGAAACTGCTATTATCTACTTCTGTTCCATATTTTATATAGGTAGATATTTTATATTTTTAACTGACTGTAACCTGCCCTGAGACCTTAGGACATAGAACAAGACAAAAATGGAAATATAGTGAGAACTAAAAAAAATCTTATAAAATACCCCAAAACACTCATTCAGCTTTCAAAAACTTTGCCTATGTAGCTATCTGCATGGTTCTAGAATGTCAAAAAGGGAGAATGCTACAACTGAGAAAAAAACCCTCCTAGATCACCACACCCTGTCTTTTTTCCCATGCTGGGATAATAGAAAAAGATGTCAAATGATACAGGTGTTACTGTATCCTGCATAGACCTCTGAGCTTAAAATCTACTCTTAGGGTAGTATTCTGCACTAGTTGTAGTCTCCAGACCATCTTCAAGGCCAGCCCCAAATTAGAGTGAGTTGTAGTAATCCAACTGAGAGGATCGTAGTGCATGTTTGCCTCTGTTCAAGCCTCCTCAATCGAATTGCCCAGCCCATGATCCAGATTGTGAGTCAACATGTGGGGGGGTGGGGGGTGGGAGGCAGCACAAAGTTTAGCAAGTAGTTGCAGGGCAAAAAGGTAGACAGGGAACAGTAACATAGGTAGTGGTGTGTGTGACCTGGGTGATCTAAACCCAAGCAGGAAGATCGCTTGATGAGTCCCCTTGAGATCACTCACCATTTCCCATACCAACCTGCCTGTGCCCTAAGTTCTGGAGGGGAGGCCCTCCTCATTGTCCCACCGCCCTCAAGATGGATGGGCACCCGAGCGAGGGTCTTCTCAGTAATGGTCCCCAGGCTGTGGAATACTGCCCCTCTCGAGGTGTGCCAGGCCCCTTCACTGTATACGTTCGGGAAGGAAGGGGGTGAAAATCCACCTCTTTGCTCTGGTCTTTGGCTAAATGTGGTTCACTTTCCCCCCACCACAGATATGGTTCTATTTTAAATACAGTGGTACCTCGACATACAAGTGCCCTGACATACAAGTGTTTTGAGATACAAGCCGCCGAGCGAGTGATATTTTGCTTTGAGATGAGAGCAAGATTTGGAGATACGAGTATGTAAATACAGTACAGTACATAACAAAAACAACTGGAGCTGGAATGGATTAATGGGAAAATTGCTTTGAGATACGAGCGATTTGACATAAGAGCAAGGTTACGGAACGAATTAAACTCGTATGTCAAGGTACCACTGTATGTCTTTTTAAATGTTGTTACCCATCCTGAGACCTTAGGGTATAAGGTGGGATAGAAATGTAAATATAAGTAAATAAACAAATAAATAAAAGGTGTAAGTTCTGTTTGGTGTGTCTCATTTACATCCCTACCATTTTAGATTCATGCACATCTCTGTCATGAAGGCCTGAGCCACACCATTTCCCAGGTCCAGTATCCTGGGGTTCTCCAAAACCATACTGGGAGATAACCACTGCCAGTTCTGTCAGGGAGATGGCCAGGCGTGACACCAGTGACTGATTTCCTGGCAAAGAGAATGGAATGGAATTCTGGGAGCTGGGTCAAATCTGGACAAAGATGCTACTGCCAGGTTATAACCCCAAGGACTACAAGACGATCTTTTTGCTCCTGTATTAACTTTTAATTCCCAACGATGTCCACCACTAGAGGGAGGCAAGACACAGCTGGCTGACAGAAGCAATTAATTTCAAGATCTCAACCAGAAGGTGAGTGCTTTGGTAAGTGCCATAGTAATAATCAGGCAAGTAGCAAAATCTATATTTATTCTTCAGGCTAGGCCCCACTGTACACAGCAGAAGTTATTTTATTTCATAAAAAGGAGAGAAGTAGGAATACCCTAGTCTGCATATTATTTGCACAGTCTTTGTTCCATATGCCGCTGTGCACCACTTTTATCAAATTATCCAGCAGAAATGTAACATGAATGATTTAAAAAACAACAACATATACTTTGGATCTGTGATGACTCACTACAGTGTGTATGTTTAAACAACTAAGCAATTACATTATGAATGTGGGTGGGTGAGTCAGTGCCATTATGAAAATAACCACCAAGATATTTGTACATCCTACTTGCATTTCACCCCTTAAGACTTTTACTATCATCTTATTCCTATCTTGTACAGTATCTAACAAGTCTCTAGCCTATTATTATTATTTTAGTTCTATGCCTGATTTAACTTTTCATTATTACTAGCAGTAATTTTGTTCATTTCCTTGTGTTTAATAATTATGCCTGGATAATATTCATTATTATATGCTAAAATAGGTTTGTGTCTTTGCACTGACCTGTATAGAGCAGTAAAACATAAATGGCTTGAGGAGGGGGAACCAGCTTTTTTAAAAATTATAAATAAAAACTACCCATTGTTTTGTTCCAAGGGCAATGCTATGAAACTTTGCATGTAGTAAGGCCTCTTGGCCCTTGGGAACACAGCCAGAACAAAGGACTTGTCCACAAACTTCTTAGATTTTCAAAGGCTTTACTTGTTACAAATACAAATAAGGAACTCATCAGTAAAGTCTCTGTTAAATACTTGCTTTGTCTTGTTTGTATGGACTGATTCCTGTTTCTTCTGTGGACTAAGGCCTATATTTGTCAAAGGAAACTACTCTCTCCAGGTCTGACTTGGCTGAAATCTTACTACACAACTCAGGAGAACTGACTAGAGAGGCAGTATGTGACCCTGAATTTTTACCAGAGTTCTTTTCTTTCTTAAAGCTGTAGATCTCAATTTCCCCTCCTGCCCCAATACATAGAAAAATCTATTTTAACTTTAACCAAATATATGTCTCAGAACATCAAAGATGCCCCGGAGACATGACACCCATCAAATGGAATCCCTACCCTAACTTCATGGATCAAATGATGGGATGGTTTACCAAGTATGCAGAAAAGGAAATATATCCCCAGCACTAGCACTGCACTAAGAAGTCCCAGATCTTTATTACTACAGTTCTTGACCAGAACATAGTAATAACCAGGCAAGTGCCAAATTTAATCAATACAACTCATTCAGGATCTTAACACTAGTTCAGGATCCCAAGATATTCAGGTACTTCTGATACAAACTTCTTTAAAGAGTTTAGCACAAAACAGGGAGATAATAGATTTAGCCAGGAATGCCAGCAAACTACAGGCATAACAGAAGGCAGGATTTTGATGTATGTTTATAGTAAATTTACTTTTTACTCTTAGGATGTCAATTTATCAAGCATTGTTGCTTCAGCTGTTTACTCTTCCCCCCCCCAATGTTAAAAGTACATTTTAGCCCAAATAAGCTTCTGTTATCTTTAAGCAATTCTGAAGAGTACATTTGTACACTATGCATGAGAGGACATGTGCAAAATTCAAGATATCACCAGGGGACAAGTGTCTCCCTTGGCATCTGAGCGAATGGCATAGGGAAAGGATGGCTCTTTTAAACAGCTAGCATTCATTTACCCCATAGAGGAGTCTAGCAGCCATGTCACTTGGCAGCGCACTGAAGGAAGGCTCTAGGAACATGGCTGCAGTGGCCCCATTTGTTATTTTCGCACATGCAGCAAGTTCCTGATGCCCAGTCCATCAGGTGTGTGGCCAGATGCTGAATATGCTGACAGGACTGCCACACATTCAGACTGTGGGAAATCCTGCTGAAAGTTAAATCTGGGCTTTTGGAGCAATGTGCCTCACAGTGCCGGGGAAGTCTGTCTGCCAGCATACCAGGAGGGTTTGGCAGCATTTAAAGCGTGTCTGGAAACAGCCTAAAGAAACAGACTCAGATTAGTATATTATCTGTTCAAATGAAGGCTGCAGCTGTGCATACTTTTGATAAGCATCTCTCTGCAACAATCCACCCTTTTCTTAACGCAACACAAAAAAGCCTTGTCTACAAAGCAAGCAGGAGTTTTCTTTTCTCAGTTCCTTTCTCCCCTCCACCTTTGCATCTACTTCTTTCCAACTGTATAATGATGAGGAGACTCCCTGCAAGTGATGGCTGCCCACCAAAGTACACAAGAACACAAGAGAAGCCCTGCTGGATCAGGCCACAGCCCATCTAGTCCAGCATCCTGTCGCACACAGTGGCCCACCAAATGCTCCTGGGCATCTCAAGCAGAGACAAGGACAAACCTTCTCCTGCTCTCGAGTCCCAGCAGATGGCCTTAGAAGCGCCCCAGTTCCTCCCCTCCTCAGCCTGAAAGATGCACCTAGGCATTCGTTCTAGTAGCCATTGATACATCTGTCGTCCATAAATTTGTCTAACCCTACCTTAAAGCCATCTAGACTCGTAGCTGTCACCACCTCTTCCGGCAGCACATTCCATAAGCCGATGACCCTCTGGGTGAAGAAATACTTCCCCCTGTCAGACCTTAAAGTATATCACTCTAATGGGTTTTCTTCACTTTACCCATCCGTGCCCACCCACCCCCTCAGACAGACTCATGTATTGGACTGTTGTTTGAAATTTCAAGACCTGTTGAAGTTTCAGAAAACCTGATACATCAGCATGCTTGGACGGTGTGGGTGGGTTCATTACAAAGTGGATTGGTTGGATCCTTTAAGTCCCACTCCTCTTACACCTTACTCATCTGTGCCCTACTCTAATAGATCTACCTCCCTTCTTATTGGTGTTTAACTCTTTCTTTTCCAGGAGCAAAACTTTTTTTTAAAAAAAAGCCAATACACTTATTATAATATGATCCCAAAGAGATTTGCAGTGGTAGAATACAGGCGTTTATGACTGGTTAGAATCTCCCTTGTTGCAGTTCTGTAGTTCGTCTGTGAACCTGAGCTTTTGGATAAAGCTACAATATATTCAGAGGATCTAGAGACTATTGGTTGCATTTGACTCTTCCAGAAGTCAGATCCTCTGAAGATGGCTATCGTAACTATTATCTGAAAGCTTAGCTTCACAGAAGAACTATGGAACACAGCATAACAAAAAACTGCAGCATGTGAGATGATTCCAAAGGTTTCTTCCTGCTTCTCATCTTCCATCATACCTGAGGTAGGCATCCCCAGACCCAGAAAGGGGATCTGAATGTGTTATACACTATCTCCATTCAATACATTGTGGGAGAAGTGCATTCAGAGCTGCTTATTCTGTCAGTTGCCAGTTTGGTCTAGTGGTTAAGGAGCTGGACTCTTATCTGGGAATGCCCGGTCTGATTCTGCACTCCTCCCTGAAGCCAGCTGGGTGACCTTGGGCTAGTCACAGCTCTCTTCTGAGCTCTCACAGCCCCACCTACCTCACAGGGTGTTCTGTTGTGGGGAGAAGAACAGAAAGCCTATACTTGGTCTAAGAACAGAAAGCTTTGTCAGCCACCTCAAGTCCCCTTAGATGGGTGAGAAAAGCAGGGTAGAAAAGCCAACTCTTCTCCTCCTCCTCTTTGAGGGAAAACCATTCCCTGCTTTCCTGGTAAAGTAGTAGATTACAAGGCAACTGTGTTTGATGGAATTACCTTTTGGACCGCTTCTGGGTCACCCAGTTTATCGTGTTTGAATATTATGTGGGGAACATTAGTGCTACCAGAAATGAAAATGTCAGGGTGCCTGGAACCAGAAATTGTAAGAGATGGTGAAATGCTGCCCTTGTTCTGTGTGGACATCAAAATGTAGAGGAGAATGTAGAAGATTTGAGAATTTACAAAGCAGAGTCAAAGTCTGGGAACAGCAAGTACCACACTGCCCCATGTATAAGAACATTCTTCTCAACATTCCTACAACACTTAATTCAGGGTTTGGATCAGGACCCTCAAGTCTATTCACAGGACATTTATAGCTTATGCTAATTCCCAAATGATTAAGCCTTAATGGAAGTGGTTGGCTCATCCAGCTCATTACAATCAGATTTGGACTTGTGGTTACTTAGATGTCATCCTCACTGACTCTGAAGGAGGATGTTTTAGGTTCTGAAAAGAAAATACATTCCTTTGCATGCCTGCTGTCAAGTAAGTATATGGTTGATTAATTCAAACCAATACATAAATGCATACATAGGCCAATCTAATATTCCTGAGATTAAAAAAGATACATCCTCTTTATTCAGTCACCATGTTAGTCCTCCATATTGTGCTTATTTTAGATGTTGTGAACACAGGAAAACATAAACCCTCATACCTGTGCAGCTCCTTCCTCAAATCCTTTAATGACTTCCTGCCTGCCAATCTTGAACTTGAAAGGCTTGTTTCGGTCTCGAGAGGAATCAAACTTCTTTCCGTTCTGTAACATTCCTGTCAAAGAAACACAAAAGGATACAAAAGTGTAGCCATTCCAATCAAACCCACTTTCAATATTTTCAATGGCTGTGAAATACGGATGAGGTTTCGTAAGTCATAATAGGCACGTTCTGCTATTCTTTAAAGGCCACAAGAAGGTGAAGCCTTTGTATAGCTACCTGGTGGAATCCTGTGGAAGTGGCCTGTTATTTTAGTTACACAAACATACTGTGGTGGTGAGGCCTAGGGATCTTAAGGGAGAGACAATCTGTAAAGCATTTAATATTGTCCTACTTGACTTAGGGCCTTTTCCCACTTAACTGCTGTGGGAAAGTAACCCATAGGTACTTTTTGGTGGTGTCTGTATTCCAAGTGCCATCCTGCCCCAAACTTCACCCAGACTACCTGGGCTTTGGTGAAATGGAGACAGTCCTGTTTAGGACCGTCCACATTGCCATACATGCCGGGTTGTCCCTCACATAATTCACACAGGAAGTAATATGAACATTGTGTCCAGGGATTAACAATCAAGGCAGCTCTCAGCTACTCTGAGATGGAGGCAGTACCACGGTATGTGGATCTTCCGTCTCAAGGCATGCCAGGTGAGGCCGTCCTGATTGCCTGTACGTGATCCTCAGGTCTTACTTGATCTTCAGCTTCTGGTTTCTTGCAGGACAGTCCCTGCCACACTATAATAAGTCTGTATTTATGCTTCAAACCTCAGGCTATGAATGAGTGACCAATTTTTTAACAATTACGTAACCGTCCCAGCAATGCTGTTGCCTGCTAAGACCTCAGAATCCTCCAGACAAATTGGCAAACACAGCACCCCATGCAAGGCTATCCAATTACAAACAAGCTATTCTTTGTATACCCAAGTGAAGGGATGACAGAAACACTTTAGTTAAGAAAACAAAAAGGACACCTCTTAACAAACAACAGCGATAAGTCCATTTCCTAAAAACAACAACAACAACAACATAACCTTAGGGCTGAATGATTAAAAGTTATGTTGCACTTTCCTGTGTGGAAATGTGATAAATGTTAGAATTCTTCAGACTAGCCAAGAGAAAGCTAAAACAGAATACCATGATTTAACAAGTATCTTAAAATAATACACTGGTAGTGAGAGGTAACATAAATAGGACACATGCATCTGGACTCAGAGTTGTTAATCTAGGAAATTTAAGGGCCCTTACACACCTCTGGTAGTTTCTAGTTACTAATGGATAGCTATGCTTTTCTGTGGAAAAAGAGAAGGAGGGAGAGCCAAGCTTGCTGCTGGTTTTGCTCGCCACATGGTAAAAACCCAAGGTCCTCACACTCTTTTTATGACACAGAAATCAAACACAGAATAAAGGGCACAATAAGGTTAAAGCTACCACATGACTACTGGCTATGGCCTATCTTTCTGCACAAAGGCAGTTCTTATAAACAGAGCACATTTTGTGACAAAACAGCATCTGAATCTTTTTCTTCCAACTTAAATGTCTATTCATAACACAGTAGAGGCTACCAAGAACAATTAAAGCACATTACCATGCGTGCTTACTCGGAATTATTCAATGGAGTAATTACTCCTAGGGATATGTGTATGGTTTTTTGGCATCAGGGTATCAGCTATTGCAAGAGTGTAGCCAAGACTGATGGACACCAGTTACAATATTATTGGCATTTGAGATCAAGGAGCTTAGAGAACATATAAGGCATATAAAGTATACAGTACATCATTGAAACCTGAACAAATGAACTTGGTCTCACAGAGTTATGGCTCCTGGGTTATTCACTGCACCACTGTCCCAGACCTGTAGGGCAGGGCAGAGATGTTGCTGTGGATCACAGGACTTCTATTCCGCTTGCCAAGCAGCCAATTCACTCTACAACTCAGTTTAAACAGTTGTTTCTAATGCTGGATTACAGGAACAGATAAGGAATGCTGCTGGTTCACCATCCAGCATGTCTGAGGTTGAGTCCCCAAGAGGCTACCAATGCCCCACGATGGATTCGGGGCAGCCTTAATGCGAATCTTAATTCACATTAAGGACTCCCCATGGCAATGGAGGACAGGGCGAGTTCATGGCAAACCCGCCCTACCCCATGAAAACTGCGGTAAATTCCTGCATTGAGATGCTGCGGTTTTCTCCACCCCCTCTTGCCATAGTGCTTAATTGCCCAGGTAAGGTCTTCATTTACCCCAAACAATTGCCTGACAGCTGCCCTGCAGTCAGCTGAGCAGCTTTCAGGCAGGTATAGGGGCTGTCAAGAGCACCTGCAGAACTCCGGTAAGATGATTAAAACAGATGCGAAAGTGGCCCAAAACATACAGTACAACACAACCATGACATTGTTTTTGCAACAGAGTGGTTCTGTGATAATTGATTTATAGTAAGATTTGTAGTAAGCTCATGATCATTGACAGACCATAAACTGGTAAAATTTGGAGTCACACTGGCACCTTCTCTGTATAGGTGGGAAATCTACTAAGATGATACACCTTCAGAGGTGTATGTAATCAGAACAACTCCTGCGTGCTGGGGGGTGGAGTGGGGGTGGACTACCAGTTGACATAGTTATTTATAAGATCCTAAATGGCTTGAGCCCCAAATATCTAAAGGAATGCCTCTTCCCATGTACACCTGCCCATGCTCTAAGATCACCCTTTCAGCAATTAAGGGGGTTGGGACACGTTGGAGGACATTCTTGGTGCTAGCCCCAGAATATGGAACTGCCTTACCTCTGAGGTGTGTCATACACCTTCATGGTATGTGCTTAGTCTAGTGAAGATGCATCTCTATACCCTGGTCTTTGGCTGAGGTAACAGCATACCATCTCTATGAAGGCTCTGTTACTGTTTTACTTACTCTATTTTCTCTGTTTTTATAGCAATTTTAATGTGACCCACATGGAGACTTTTGGGTATAAGGCAGGAAGGAGCAGAACATTTTTCCACCTGGCCCCAGGGTAGATTTCTGGGTATAAGAATAGATGTCCAGGTAGGATTTGTTTGTTTGTTTGTTTTTTGCTTCCATGGGGTCTACTACATCTCTGGCTTTTGCTGCATCCACTACACCTTTGGTACTCTAAAGTCCTTTATGTCCTCTGTCTTTGTGGGAGTCACTATGTCATTCTTGCAAAAAAACTGAACTTCATCCTAAACTTTGTGTGCTGTTTTGGGGTTCCAGAAAGCTATGAGCTGAGATTGCTTGGCGTTGAGGTTCAAACTCATAGGCTTGCTGTGTGTAAAGTGATCAAAGGCAGTTTGATCTCCCCATGTAGTGTTGCCACTACTGGCAATGGCGAACCATAGGTCAGGCGTATAACTGGACATACGTGATGCCTTGTGAGGTTGAGTTCTCACAGGGATGTAAAATCAATGTACACTCTCATTTCCAGGTCCTGTAACTCCCCTCATTGGTAGAAAGAGACGAGAAGTTAGCTAGAGTGCTAGACCTTCTGCCTGCCCTAAAGCCTGTTATTTGAAGCTTTGCAATCTCCCCACTAGCTTGCTTGTGTGTAGTGGTGGTGGTGGTGAGTATTTGTGTTTTGGTACTATTGTTCAGTACTGAGAAGATCTTACCTAAGAGAAAACTTTGAGAAAGGCATATTTCCCCCTGTTTTCCAATTTAGTTTTCTTCCCTTTCCTTTCACCACTTCCATGTTTTCAATTTACATTACATTTGATTCCCCTTCTCCTTCTCTCTTTCATTTACTTTTAGGATTATATTTTAGTTAAAGAAAAAGGGAGATTGTGGCTTGATGTGGGTGCTCCAATTCCTGTCAGGGGCAAAGTTCGTGACTATGTGGGGAGCAGCAGCTGATGATATTTAAGCAATGGAAATCACAAGGGAAGAGTTCACTGGATTGAGGGGCTTCACCTCAGCTGCAAAAAGCATCTGGAAACTAAGCTTTATCTTGGTTCTACCAGCACATAATGGACACATCTCTTTTCCTTGGTCTCAACTGAAGACAGTTTCCTATCTTCCTTTCAGAAAGTTATATATATTCATTTTATTTATAGTGATTTCATTTTTCATTTTTTAAAATACTGGTTTTACTATAACCCTCGACACCTCGGGGCATAGGGTGGGATAGAGATATATAGAAACATATATAGCATATAGAACAATTAGCATCAGTGGTATGTTTGCAAAAGATTTTATTTTAACTGTCAATTCTGAAATTATGCCAAACACTTCCATTCCATATTTCTGCCTCCAGATCGCAATCCAATCATATGGTGCCTAGAAGTAGCTTAAAAGTGCCAGTCTAGTACACCCCATCATGAGTTTCTATTTTCTATCTATTTCCTGTCTCTGTTTTCTGACACCTGGTCATGCCAAATTAATAATGCAAGACCTAAAGTAGCTATTACTTTGATGTGACAGAAGTTAATGAAGCATAGTGCTGCTGAACAGGAGAGGGAAAGGTCTTTTCTGGCAGCAATAACTGAAATGCCTTCTGTGCCTATTTTTATCTCTTTATCCACCAGCATTTTTACCAGAGAAACAACTGAGCAGTTTCACTCATAATCCCTTTATATGGACAATTCTAGTGTAATTGTCTACTGAAATGCTCTGCAGCCTTCTAAAATCAATTTTCTCTCTTTCTCTCCAAGGTACCTTCATATATCAGGTAACTGATCACAGGTAATTCTCAGAATAAGCCAGGATCTGTTAATTTGGCAGCTGTGAAACCATGTCCTACGAGGAATAGATGAAGGATCTAGGAATGTTTAGCCTACAGAAAAGACATGGAGGAGACATAATAGCAGTCCTCAAGTATCTGAAGGACTGTCATAGCGCAGATTTACCTGTCCATGGTCAGAATCGGTGAGTAGGATTGTTCTGATTATGGAAAAGAACCATCTAGAACTGTCCAGACCTGCCCCTTTCCCAGCCTTGAAGCTCACATTAGCTTCAAGGGTGGACCCCGCGGCCTGGGGGAGTGGGGGAGGCATTTTTGTAGCACACTTTGATATGCCACTCATAGAGCCTCTGGGGGGATGCATTTTGGTGGCACACTTTGACTTGTCCCTGAAAGGTCACACACACACCAGTCGTCCCAAACACAGAATGGAGCCTCACAGCTCTGCATTAATGTACAAATTGTTGAGGCTCATAAGCTCACTTCATGGATCCCCATTCCGGACTAAAGATAAATGCAGAAAGAACAAAAGTTGTGAAGCAGCATGAATAAAGCATTAGAAGAAAATGATCTTTCTTATTGCCAAGTGACGTAACTGGTGCTAAAATATGTCCAACGATACTTGCATAACTATGTTCTATATAGCACTAATAATTGTACTTGATGCTGATGAAATATCTCACGTTCCTGGTGGTAAAATGTTAGCTTTTTCTGAGTGTTGATAAAATGTGGTGTCATCTCATTGATATATATACCAAGGGACAGGGAAGATCAGGAAAGATCTTCCCTGTTTCTTGGTAAATATGAAAGCCAAGCACTTATGTTCTTCCAAGCCTTTATCTGAAAAGGTTTCAAAGGTGCTTTCTGACATTTCTCTACTGCAACTTAACACAAAGTAGCCCCTTTCACGATCTACTGGAAAGGCTGACCACAATATCTGTTAGCTTGTATCCAAAGTATCCTCTAAGGCAGTGATGGCGAACCTTTTGAGCTTGGTGTGTCAAAATTCGCAAGAAAACCTAGCTTAACTCAGGTGCTGTGTCACATCTAGAAATATCCATAATTCTGTGATATTTGTAGCTCTAGTAAAAAAGTATATATGTATTTTATTAAAAGCAAAAACAAATAATTCTTTACATTAGTGACTTTTGTTGCTGAATTTCGTTTGCTAAATCTTCAATTGAAAGTTGGTATTTTGTACACTTCAAGAACAAGCAAGCACTAAATGCCAGGTGCCAGAGTGACCATGTGTGTCACCCAAAAGGGCTTAGCGTGTCACCTGTGACACGCGTGTCATAGGTTGGCCATCACTGCTCTAAGGCAAGTGGAAGTTTGTGACCAACTCTGGGTTGTCAGCATGGACACCTCTAAGGGCAGCTGTATGCAGTTTTGGAGGCAGAAATCTAGAAGTGGTCTCCCATTGACTACTTCCTGGGTATTAAACCAGGAACCCTCTGCAGTGGGAGATTAAAGAGAAGGTGTGACCACAGCCTTAGTGAAAATAATATACTGAAGGAAAAATAAACGTGTCTTCATCAGTTAGACTTTGATAACTAATACTGTGTGCTAATACTATACTTCTGCTAAGTCTTAATGGAGACCAAATTATGGCTGCGGGAAAAGACTGAGTATCATTACAAGATTATCAGGGATGCAGTGAGTCATCACAGAAACTTAAGACATTCCGGGATACTTGAAAAATTAATCTACTAGGAGACAGTATGAACATCTGCCAAAACCCCAATATAGGTGCAGCTGCTTAGAACCACAACCTAATGGAATTCAGTGCTACCACACTATCTTTTTTTTTTAACAGTACAATATTTGCTATGCTATTCTTTTTATTCCACAAAAAAACAGGCTGGCAGATGAGAATAAAATCAGAAAATATGCATAATCAGAGTACAATAATAAACTGTACCTTAGTAAGAATCTAAAGAAACAGTAAAACTGAATAAAATAGCAGGAGGTTTGCAATTTCTTCCACCCCTCAGTTCTACCACCTCATCTGACCAGCTGTCCTCTACATCTACGTTTTCTTGACCAAAAGAACTACTCAGGCAAGGCTTTTCCGGGCAAATGCTCTATTCTCTGTAAATCTTTCTTTGCATTTGAATACACTGCACCTTGTGGTTTTGAGAACGACTACCCTGCCCCATGCTATTAATAGCCCTTTTCGCAGGCCAATCAGGACTTCAACAACCCAATAAGGCTTCAGCTTCAGTACATCTTGTCGCTTCCAGCCCAGACAGACGCTGAGTGCAAGTTTTTGCAAGCCCTGAAAATTCAACACTCCTTCCCATGCATGTCCTCTTTTGATCTAAGCAGCACCAAGGAGCACACAGGAACTTCATGTTGTGGCTGTGTCTCCAACTGCCTTGACAACATTTGTTTCAGAGACATCAGTCAGCAATTGCGCAGCAGTGCACGGCCTATCTGTAATTAATATTGCAAGGAGTCTTGGGACATCTGAGTACAGAAAGGAGGATGAAATTTGATGTACCAGCGCCAAGCATGGTTCAAATACACTTTTACAGAACAGGGAAGGCTTTCAGGAGGACAGCCGAAAAGATACTTAACATTTCAAAGTACTGCACCTCCGATTTGTTCCTTTGAAGGCACTCAGTCTGCATTTATTGTAAAAAAAATTTTATGCAGATGGAAGTAAAGGACGTGCAAATATGAACTGTGAATCTCTGGACTTTCACTGCACAAGCAAGAAGTGGGGGGGAGAAACTACTGGTGAGGGAGATGCAGAGAAAAGTAATAACAATTTAAGAGCTACCAGTCTTGAGTTAGCTGGCAACATTCTACATACCTATAAGCAAGTGAATGTCCAGGAGAAAGCAGGTTGGCTTTCCTCCTACATGCTTTTGAGATCAGCCTGAGAACCAGCCATGTTTGGTAGCTTTTCACTGATTACTGACTATTCAATGTATATGGAAGCCATTACTTTTTAATTTTGATATTGTGGGTACTGTGCCTTTTTCAAAATATTTTGATCAAGCCAACCTAAATATCCTCTTTTTCTTTCTCTCACACACATATGATCAAACATGCATTAAAATAAGGTTTGCACATACATCTGCTATGCTAAAAGTGTGTTTGAAATGTTGGCAGAAATCCCCCTTTTAAGATCTGGTGTTTGGCCAGTACAGGAAGTAGACCTAGGTTTTAGGAGGACTGAGGTCATCTCAGAAGCCTGATGTCAAAATTGGTTTCCCGTTCCTCTGAGGGTTTCCTGGTCAGAAAGGGACTGACATATAACAGGATAATCTTAGTACTGAGTCTATTTCAGTCAGAAATGGACCCAGGCCAGCCACCATCTAATCTCCTTGCCTGGTAAAGGTAACCTCCAGCATGGTAGTGGAAGGGGCTCCACTGCAACTAACCCCCTTTGTCCTCCTGCAATGTCCCCACATTGCTCCAGCCCCCAAGATGGGGAGCCTCATCACACCGTCCCCCTCACCCTCCCAGAACATTTCTTCTGACAATCATAATGTACATGAAGACCATCATGGGTTTTTTCCCACTAGCATTAAGTATCCATTAAGTACCCATTAGGGACCCATTAAGGACCCTTTAGGCTCAGAGCAGGAAGACCCCATTTCCACTGCAGACCCCATTAAGAGTCACATTTGTTTCCACCAGTTCTAGGGAAATCCAGATTGAATGGGTCCTTTAATGGGATCTACAGGAAATCCGGATTATAGGCATCAAATCCAGATTATACGGAGGGCGTTTCCACTGCAGGCAGGCTAGCACCCATTGCTATTGGGTGTTGTACCACCCGTGGGGATGCACCAGGTACCTCCCTTAATCTGGATCGACTAGATCCAGACTAGTTGAAGGATCCATTCCTTAGAGCTGGATCATCTTAGATCCAGATTAAAAAAAAAACCCAGAGTATCATTAGGGTACAGGAAGGTCAAAGGGCAGGAAAAAATTGATAGATCTCCATCAGCCTATCAGTCAGGATCTTGGCTGAGTCCCCAAAAGACTTATTTACTTCTCCACTGTCACTCTACTGTCACTCTATTGAAGTGGACTTTAAAAGTGCCATGCAAATCAGGAATAAGCGTCCGCATGAGGCTCAGGAAAATGCGTGTTTTTAACGCACCTTCCATCCCCATAGGATCCCTATTTTCTTTGCATGCATCTTTTTCTCCCCGCCCCTGCTCTTGTTCATAGGGTGCCAGTGGGAATGGGGAGGGACTGCGCTCGGCGCGGCCACAACCAGGAAGACAATCCCTGACAAGTGCAAAGGAAAAACAGCGATCGGTTCTCTGTTCGTCTCCCAGATCTCCCCCCCCCCCCGAAATGGCTTCTCGTGCTGGAAAACATTCACTCTCACCACTTTCCCTGTTATTGCTTTCAAAAATCCACCCTGTCCAGCGCACGAGCGCTGACAATCCCTGACAACTGCAAAGGAGAAACAGCGATCGGCTCTCTGTTCGTTTCCCAGATCTCCCCCCCAAAAAAAAATGGCTTCTCGTGCTGGAAAACATTCACTCTCACCACTTTCCCTGTTATTGCTTTCAAAAATCCACCCTGTCCAGCGCACGATCACTCATTCACTCATCACTTTCCCTGTTATCGCTTTAAAATCCACCCCTAGCAATAATCTACCCATTTCACACCTCACAGCGATTGCAACAATGTTGCAATTCTGCGTGATTCTGGCTCTTTAGTTCTGAGCTTTAGAAAGTGAAGCTGCTTGTGTTTCTGCTGTGTGTGCAGGCGGCAATCCCCGCCCCTTTTGCCACGGAGCGTCCTCAAGGTAAATGTAGTGAGGAAAACCCGCGACTTACAGAAAGAGCGCTGGAAGAGTTGTTTAAAGTGCATGTATTTTGTCGCGCGATTTCCACGTTTTGTAGTGCTGGAACCTCATTAAAAACCCTGGCTTGGGGGCGCTCAGAGGCAAAAGGAGAGTCTTGGCAGACTTTTTATTCCTTGGGGACAGGCCCAATGTCTATTCCTGCCTGTTTGTTCTTGTTCTCTGCTTAGCTTGCCCATCCTATCCTCCTCATATTCTATTTCTCAAAGAGATCGTTCTTCTAGCCACCACACCCTTAAAATGAGGCAAAGGTACTATTTGATATTCAGCACAGTTTGCATGAAAAGAGGAAGCTCCATTAACACACTTGCATCTTCCTCCAAGAGATCAGAAATGCACACAGTGAGATGGTAAGTCATCTCAAGGTCTCCCCCCATCAACTGCTGATTCAGCTCAACAAAGCACTGTGGTTCACTTTCTTACAGAACGACCACTTTCACTGAAAATATGAGCCAATCTATTCACATGCACGCACCAGGAAAAAGACCCCAATGAATATTTCTACTAATCTATTATTTGCATTTCTATCCCACTCTATACCCGAAGGTCTCAGGGCGGGTAACAACATTTAAAATCAGGCATATATTAAAAACAACAGCATATATTAAAACAATAACAGTGGCTGTAAAGTGGGAGGAGACAGTATATTCCCATTTAGCCAAAGGCCAGGGCAAAGAGGTGCATCTTCACTGCCCCCCTAAACATATACAGTGAAGGGGCCTGATGCACCTCAAGGGAGGAGACTATTCCATAGCCTGGGGGCCATCACTGAGAAGGCTCCCTCCCAGGTGCCCACTCCATGTACCACTGAAAATGCTGGGACAACCAAGAGGGCCTCCCCTCCAGATCTTAAGGCACGGGCAGATTAATATCGGAGAAGGTATTCTTTCAATGCAATGTGTATAAGAGAGGGAGAGTTTGTAACCATGATATTTGGGAGATCTGTAGCAGGCTCTCCATTTTGGGAGCTATATCCAATAGTAAAGTCCTTAATAGAAACTGAAGCAACCTATTTGTTAGAATGTTACCAAAGGTTTTTCACCTTGCTGAAGAATGTCATGCTTGGAACATATTACTTCTTGTGGTGGCTTGAACAGAGATACTATTTATTTCCCATCCTCTTGTTCGTTGGGAAAACTGTACTAGGGATGTGCACAAATTTGAGTTGATTTGCATATTTGCATCTTTGTATTTGATTCAAAACTCAAAAATCCAAATTTTTGAAAATCTTATTTGGATCCGGATTAGCCAGATCCGTATTTCCGGAAATCCAATTCAAATCGAATGATACGAATGTTGACAACATCCGTATCCAATTTTCAAATTTGTTCACATCCAATTTTTGTCCCGTTTGCATCCCATTGACATCCCATGTTATAAGCACAAATAGACCCTATATTCGGATGCGATATAAACGGATCTATTCAGCTGAATTATTCAGAAATCCATATCAGTTTTTCAAAAATTCAAAATTTGTTTGAATTCAGATTTTCAAAAATCCGATTCGAATTCGAATGTCGATATTCGGTGAATTCGAATCGGATTTTCGAATATCTGTGCACATCCCTAAACTGTATAGCAACTCCTACTTCTGACACTGCAATCAACCATTTGTACGGATTGAGCCCCACTTGGTGTGATAAATGGATAATCTGCAGGAGAGTGAATGAGGAGGCTCAGTATGAAAGGCACGTCACATAATTGCTTCTGCACCTGCTGCTTCCACACACAGAACATAGTAAAATGTCCCAAGAAAGTTTGCTGACTAAGTATGCCATTGGTCAGTCTATGGAAGCATCCTATAGGAGTCCAACAAGGGAGTCCACCATTCCCAAACATAGTTTGCAATCTAAGCACAGAGCAGATAAGTCTACTGAAGCTTTCCAGAAGTCTCTGTCAAAGTATCTAACACAAAGTAAAATGTGTTAATTAGTAAGAAACTACACATGACCCATACATTTTTCTACTCCATCCTTCTGTTCTTTGCTTGCCTTCTGTCCTTATCACAGCCACCACTGTGAACCATCTCAGTAGTCCAAAGAAGCTGGTTTCACTGGGCAGTCTCCAAAAGTCAGATGGGGGAGATGGGGAGAGAGACAAAACTTTATACCCATCTCAACTGGAGAATAGACTTGTGCACCCAATAAAAAACTAACAAACTAGTGGCCAAGATGAATGTAGCTCAAAGCTTTGAATGTAAGAGTTCCCAAAATATATATCCTGCATCCTGATGGATAATACTAAAGGATCTAGCTTGGAGTCTGGTAGGTTCTGATGCCTAAAGGTTGGTTATGTATAGTAGATCTGCAGGCTTAAAAGCAGTGATTACTGATGGAACTGCTCTGAAAAGCCTTTGCTACTATAGAGCCTGTCCACATATTCCATCTTAACAAAGAAATGTAATTTTCTTGACACTTCTGCCTCTTTTAGATGGAGAGCATCCTAACAGCATAGATGGTAACCTCCATAAAACATCAGGGTTTTTTTTGCAAAGAATGGAAAAGTGTAACCCAGCAAGTGTAACAAAACACTCATTTTCTAATTGCACAGATTTGCATTTGAGATGATATTCAATGCAGAAATTCACAGGCAGGAGCAGCTGTGTTACATTTGTCTCAGTTCACAAAAATTCTCTCAACTTCACAGAAATGTGAAATTGGAGTCACTTCTATAATTCTCAATTAGTGTCCTTCATCCTTCCCACTGTACTTAAATGATGCACTATTTAAGGTGGCTCAAAAGTCCTAATTTTAAGCTTCACAGGATTCAGAGTTAATAACCCCCCCACACACACACACAAAAAAACCCTCCTAAAATAACACTTGTCCATTAACCAGCAAATAAATTATTTTAAGAGGAACCCACTTCAAGCTAGGAAATCTGACAGGACTGTTGAAAGCTATCAGCTGCACTGTGAGGATAAATACGCATTTTGGAGGAACTGAGTGAAGAGGCAACCTTTGGAAGGAAACATTCCAAGCATGAAAGGAAGGAAGTGTGCTAGCGCTTGTAGCTACAGCATAGGACTGTGTGGTTGAAAACTGTCCTCAAGAAATTCCTGTCTTGCTTAAAGAAAGATGCCACTTAATCGTGAAAAAGAAGAATGCCCAAAGGCAGTGAAAGAGCCTGACATGTTTAAGTCTAGCTTCCCCTGGCAATGATCCATATTTGTAATGAAAGACTTAGGAGGACTCTCTGCTGCAGTCTCTGTGCCAACAATAGATATGAGCAGCAAAAATATTTACAGAACTGAAGTGGGATGAGTCTAGAAGATGGGAAGTCAAGCTAGTGCTTAATATAAACACGAGAGCACAATCAGAGTCTGATGACCCGTGCCAAGCTTACGTCCACCCAAGAGAGCATTTAAACAGGGAGGGGAGAAGGATTCGGTCCAAAATTTGTGTCACCCTCTAGCATCATCTGTCTCGTCACTCACAGTGATCTGCCTTTTCTGCAATGAATATATTAATAGCAGCCTTTTTGTGCTGTACATACTGGAAGAACACAAGCATTGCCACAGCAAGGCTAATCCCAAACAAATGACAGAGATTTTGCATCAGTATAAGCTTGTTCTTGATTCAGATCATGGAGCAGCAGCTTTTGTTCACCGCTTATCCCGCCACAGTAGCACAGCTTCTCACGTTAACAAGGCAGTAGAAGATTAAGACACTTTCCCTTCTGGTGTTTTGTGCTAGATCAGTGGATTAGAGTAGTGTGAAATGGCAGGGAGGGAGGGAGGGAAGCTGGCAGGCTTTTACACAAGAGCCAACAATTGCACTGGATCATTACAGCGGATCAGTACAAAATGGTAGGGTTCCAGGCAAAAGGCATGAATGGAAGGAAGGGGAAGGAAGTAGGCTTTTACACAAGAGCCAGCAAAGGACGGAAGCCTCCAAAATCACAATCACCACCCCTCTTTGTAAAATGAGACTTTCTTCTGATCTCTTTGTTACATTGTGATCTGATCTCTCTCATTCTTCACTCCCCCCCACCCCCTTTCAGCCAAGCCCGGTCTCCTTAGAACATAATGGTGAGAGCCCAAGAAAAAGGGGACAAAATCATGCCTTATCATTGGATCAGGGGAAACTGAGGAGAATGCCCCTAAATCATGGTTCCCTCTCAAAAAAAAAACAAAGACCACTTGCATTCCCATTGCTAAATAGTGAGGATTATTTCTAAATCCAGCAGTGAGAAATCTTTTGATTCGAATATAGATAATCTGCATTTCAGGACCTTTAATCCCCAAAAAGTGTGTATTTTTTTTAAAAAAAAAACTTTGGGAATGATGAATGCTCAAAACAGTTTCAAAGCTCTTTAAATCTTGAATGGGAACACACCCAGAGAAACAAGAAAATAGCCCTAGATCAAGCTCTGAGCACCTTCCAGAAAACTTACCTATTGTTTGACTTCTTACCAAAATATCTAACATTCAACAGCTCTTAAGCTGTTCAACCTCTCTGTAATACCAAGAAAATGGTAACTAGAGGAACTGAAAGATTGTGCAGGCCAATTTTAATATGATATAAGAACCATTCTGAAGTCTGGAACATTTCCTTTTGGGGACTCTAACTTCCATTATTCTTTCTTCCTCTTATGAATGGAGTAAGGAAATGAGAGTAATGGGAAGCAAGGAAAGAATTAGAAGTATTTTGTTTCATTTCTCTTTGTCATTATTAACTTCTCTTGTTCTACTGACTCAGTTATTCTGAACACCCTGCCAGCAGCTGTCAATACCATCTCTTCACGCTGACAGGCAGATGAATGCACCAAAAGATTTTTAATGAAAGCAATAATTATTCAAATATTATCACCTCCAAGACCTATTCCCAATTATGCCTAGAAAGATTTCACCCTTCAAACTCTTTTTCACACATAAGCTTCCTTCATGGAAGAGTAATACATGCATCTCTCTCCCTGTTCTACTTTTCACATTTTTAGCTGCATCTAGACAAAAGTATACTTCGCAGGGACTGCACAGCAGCTGTCACACTGTCAGACAGCTTTTAGAATGCTTCGTAGTCCCTGCAAAGCAAAGCCCAACGCTGCACAACAAAAAACGACAACTTGCCTAAACATCGGTTGTGGATTTTCCCTTTTCCTTGGTGTTTGGGCAAGATCTCAAGAGATCTCATGAAAGTTCACCCTCACAAGGAAATAGCAGGCAGCTCAGAGAGGCAATAGGACTCTGAGAGGGATGGGCTGACCACGTACCTGCTGCTTGGGAGGATTGGGGAAACGTGGGAATGATCCATTCCCCCTGTGATATTTGTTTCAGATATAAGGTAAAGTCACATTTTTAATTTATGTCTGGAGGTACCCTTTATTTTTGTAGCCGCCTCAAATTGTTATGGAGTAAGTGGGATATTTATTTATTTATTTTGCATTTTCATCCCACCTTATAGAAGTTTCAGGGCGGGTAACAACATTTAAAATCAAACATCAAAACAATAACAGTAAACATTAAAATGACAGCGTCTGAAGTGGTAAGGGAAAATGTATCCCCATTTAACTGAAGGGCAGGGCAAAGAGATGTGTCTCCAATGCCTTCCTAAACGTGCACAGTGAAGGCGATAGACACACCTGAGGGGGGAGACTATTCCACAGCTTAGGGGTCATTACTGAAAAGGCTCTCTCCTGGGTGCCCACCCCATTTGCACACTCTACTCTCTTTTCCATTCCCCCCATTTGCACACTCTACTCTCTTTGCCATTCCCCCCATTTGCACACTCTACTCTCTTTGCCATTCCCCGCACTGCACACTCTACTGTCTTTTCCATTCCCCCCATTTGCACACTCTACTGTCTTTTCCATTCCCCCCACTGCACACTCTACTGTCTTTTATACTGTTTTTTTCCCCCAATATCATTATTATGCTGGTTTTTTAAAATTTTGTATTGGTTTTAGCATTGTTTTATACAGTTTTGATATGTGTGTATTTTAAATGTTGTGAGCCGCCCAGAGACCCTAGGGTATGGGGCGGGATATAAATATAAATATAAATAAATAAATAAATTTGTTGCTGAGGGTGGTGGTACAACAAGGAGGGCCTCCCCTCCAGATCTTAAGGCACAGGAAGGTCAATATGGGAGTAGGTGTTCCTTCAGATATTTGGAGCACAGGTCATTTAGGGCCTTCTAAGTTAAAGATCACACCTTGATTTGGGCTCCGTAGTGAACTGCCAGCCAGTGTAACTCTTTTAAGACCGGCGTGATGTACATCCAGCCAGCTGTCCTGGTCAGCAATCTAGCTGCTGCATTCTGCACTAGCTGCAGCTTCCAAACCATCTTCCAAGGGCAGCCCCATGTAGAGTGCATTACCATAGTCTAGTCTGGAGGTTACCAGAGCATGGATAACTGTGGCCAAGTCATCTCTGTCCAGAAATGGCTTCAACTGGTGCACCAGCCATGGGTGGGAGTAGGCACTATTGGCCATAGCCTCCACCTGAGCTTCAAGTGTCAGTGCAGAGTCCAAGAGCACCTCCTAATTTCACACCTGTCCCTTCCAGGGCATTACAACCCCGTCAAGGACAAGGTGTCTCCCAGCTACCGGACCCAAGAACTTATGACACGCAGCACCTCTGTCTTTTCTGGATTCAGCTTCACTTTATTGGCCCTCATCCAACCCATTACCTCCTCCAGATGGCACAGAGAGAGAGAGAGATGGGTATCATCTGCATAATGATGACACCCCACTCCAAATCTCCTGATGACCTCTCCCAGCTGCTTCATATAGATATTAAAAAGCATGAGAGATATGACTCCTGAGGAACCCCACATGTGAATTCCCAGGATGTCAAGCTAGAATCTCCCACTACCACTTTCTGCAATTGGCCATGGAGATAGGAGCAGAATTGCCATGAACTTCCTCCAAATCCTAAACTCCATAGCCTTTTCAAAAAGATACCATGGTTGATGGTATCAAAAGCTGTTGGGAGGTCCAGGAGAACCAACAGGATTGCACTCCCTCTGCCTCTCTCCCAGAGAAGGTCATCAGCTAAGGCAGTTTCCATGCCATAAACAGGCCTAAAGCCAGGTTCAAATTGGTGCACATAATCAGCTTCCTCCAAGCATTCCTGCAGTTCAACAGCCACAGTTCTCTCTAGTACCTTGCCCAGAAAAGGTATGTTAGCCACCGAGCAGAAGTTGTTTAAACCTTCTGGATCCAGGGAGGCCCTCTTGAGGGGACTCACCACTGCCTGTTTAAGGGCTGGCAGAACAACCCCATCTCCCAAGGAGGCATTCACTACTCCTTGGCCCCACCTGGTCATACCTTACTGGCTAACTTATCAGCCAGGAAGGGCAAGGTTCCAGAGAGCACGCTGTCATCTGAACCCCTACAAGCAGCTTGTCCTCAGGCCGCAGCAATTGAAACTGATCCAAGAGAACCGGATCAGACAGTTCTCTGGATGCCTCCTCTGGACTATTCCCAATTGTGACATCTGATCCCCCACAAATCTGAGCAACTTTGCCCTCAAAGTGCCTTGCAAATTTATCACAGCAGATATTGCAAAACCCTTAACCACACTTTCTAGGGTTGGATTTTATAAGGGCATACATGTATATGCATAAAAAAAATAAGGGGAGTAGCCACTAGTACCACAGCTAGAGAAAACTCTCTCTTCTGGCATGGTTCCTCTATCTTTAAGCAAGCAACATGGAGGAAAGGAAATCCTGCAGGTACTGTATCCTCCAGCAAAGGGATATTCTGAAAGAGGAGTTGATAGCTACTAGACTCATCCTTCTCACAATTCCCTTAAAGGCATACTAAGAGTCCTGCCAGGAAGAAAAACACAGCAACTTTACCCATGGCATACACTCTTCCAAGCATCTCATACTTCATAACAGCATTAGAGCTGATCACTTAACACCGTCTTTCTCATTTACAACGTCTGACACAGTATCCAGGTCAAAAATAGACCTTGGACGTGGCTAATCAACCAAATGCATTTGGTGGCAGGGCTGTACAGATATACTGTACTGTCTTGTATGGTATACTTTTCTTTACAAGGTTCACTGCAGTTGAGGCAGAAAATTTCACAAACATCTCCTGTTAATAAAAATATGAACAATAATTTCAGGTGTGGAAACACTCCCACCATAGTTGAAGCTAGCACATAGAAAAATAGCCTGTTCACAATATTCAAAAGAAGCCACCTAGGTGGTAAGGTCAATTGATGGGATCAGATTGGTAAGAAAAAAATTCAGCCTTCATCATTCATAGAAGACAAGTCTATTCCAAATAAATTACAGGCTTGTTATTTAATTCAGGCACAGTTGTGCTTACAGTTCAGAACCATGAGCATTAGGGGTGTGCACGAATGCAATTTTCAGGGTTCGATTAGAATATCTGAAAGTCTGATTCAATATGAATCTTTTAAATTCAAATTTGCCCACATTCGATTTGAATTAAGCAAATTCGAATCTACTGGTTTGAATTTTCTATTTGAATTTACACTTCCGAAAGTCGACAACATTCGTATGTGCCCATATGCATCATTAAACATCCCGTACACATCCCGTTGTTCTCCTGTATGCATCCCGTTTTTGTCCCATACGGATGTGGGAAAGATGCGTACGGGCAATTACTCATTATGTATGTATATGTACACATATGAATCTCTGAATAATTCAAATTAATAGACTCAATTTCAAAATTCAATTGAATGTTTAAATTTGAATTTATAGACATTCGATTCGAATTTATAGACAAATTCAAATGAATTTGATCAAATTTTGAATGTTTCGAATATTTGTGCACATCCCTAATATGCATACTGGCAATTTGGACTTCCGAATTACTATGCACAGACAGAGACATCACCCACAAGAATATCCAACACGGAGCCCTCCAGATGTTGCTGATAAGGTTTGGTAGTAGCTGTAACTCATAATGACCAAAGGCAAGGCATGATGGGACTTTAGCATAGCAACACTTAGATGGCTTTATCCTGGGTACTACAGCAAAAGCTTTCCATCATCTTCATGTGTGGAAACACTCCCACCATAGTTGAAGCTGGCACATAGAAAAATAGCCTAGAATATATGAGAAGTGAAGAGCAGGGATCTTTGACAAACCTGCTCACAACATACATAAATCTTTGGCTAGAATCCTTGGATTCTTTACATTTCAAATGCTGCAATTCCATACACGTCTTTTCAGAATGTATAATGGGATTAATGTCGCTTAGTCCCACAGTAAATTTTGTTTAGAGATGCAGCAGGAGATGTTATTTGGGAAAAAAAGGAGGGCAAATGATAAAAACAGTTGTTTAACCAGAAGGCCTCTATTAAGTGCATTAAATAAGTTCAGCATGCTGCTAAACACAAAGGTCGCTAGATGTATGTGGACAACAGATTTGCTGAAATCGAGTCAGTGCTCACTGATCACAGTTCGCCATCAAAAGGTTCGCCATCACTGAACTAGAGGATCCAAAACAAGCAAGATGAACCACACAATCCTGTTTCTAGTTAAGAAATGTCTCTGTGTGCTCCCCCTACCCCTGACTTACCTAGTTAGGCTTGGCAGGTGAAGTACCTAGTCTTTGCTACTCTTTGATCTTGTTGAACAGCCTACTCCCCTATTATCAGTTATTACAATGCAAAATATCCAGAGGTCACCAGGCATGCAAAGTGAGATCTGAAATTAAATAGCAGCCTATTCAAAATAGACCTTACCTGTATAGTGGACTACACATGTCTGGCCTTTCTTTGGAAACGTCCTTCCTATTGAAAACATTAAAAAAAATTGTTCAATAAATGTCTCATCAAACATCCATTTTGAAATTTAAATATCTTATTTAAAAAGATAAAGCAGAGCAGATTCCAGTTCATTCCTGAAGCTATACAGTACATGGAGAAAATAAAATGGAAGCTGAGCCGCTTAGCTCTTCATCTTTAAAAATAACATCCGGTGTAAGAAAATAAGTGGAGAGGAACAAAAGTAAAAGATAGATGCTAAAATTTAACTGTGGAGTGCTAGTCACACAACAGTGACTTTTGATTGACCCATTCCTTGATTCCCTGTAAATTATTGATATATGCCACTGGGAAAAGAGGGAGAACAAAGAACAATTGTTAATGATCATCTATTAAAGCAATACAATTTGAGCTTTTATCTTACTAGTAACCAGTACAGATTTCAATTCTTTATTTTCAAAATTCACTCCACAGGAAACACCTTCCATTCTTTCAAATTAACCTGACTTGTTTAGTAAACTTATATATTTTCAAAGAAGCCTGATGGGTCACATTGTAGAGTAAGCACATTTTAAGCCAAATGAAGCATCTTCAACAGACTTTGACAATTATTTGCAAAGAAAGATCCACAAGAATCTAGAAGCTGACATTTTGGAAAACTTGCCAGCATGCATCACCTTCTTATTGAAGAACCTCAAGAAGCTTCCGTGGAGCCCTGATTTCCTCAAACTGAAAAACCACAGCTAAAAGAAAATGATACAACAATAAAACGAACTAACACATTTTTGCTTCAATCGTAAAACAAACATGCAATTTTTTTGTTCACAGACCTAGAAGCAACCAATTTTGGCAAAGTAAAAAACACTACAGGGAGATGGACTATAGAAGATTAAATTCCAAGCTGAGATGTAGTCCATCGTTCAACTGCAGCCTTTGACAAGCTGACAATAAGTAATTTTAAACACAATAATGCCTACTTGATAGCGATTTCTAGTTTGGCTCCTTGAATGCATCATATTCAGTGAATTCACATATAAGGAACAAATAACTTTAATGTGGCTGAGTCCCCAAAAGACTTATTTGCCTCTCTAGTCTCCCTCTACTGTCACTGTATTCGAGCGGACTTTAAAATTGCCCTGCACTTCCGGAATAAGTGTCCGCATGAGACTCAGCAAAACGCGCGTTTAAAACGCACCTTCCATCCCCACAGCAGCATGTTTTCTTTCCCCCGCATCTTTTTCTCCCCACCCCCTCTCTTGTTCAAAGGAAAAATAGCCAGATCTCCGTCCCCTGAAATGGCTTCCCGTGCCGGGAAAGGGAGTGATCACTCACTCATTCACTCTCAGCACTTACTTTCACTCTGTTCTCTGTTCGGCTGCAGCCATCGGCCGCGCGATCGTGCACTCATTTACTCTTAACACTTTCACAGATCACCCACTTCACACCTGATAACAATGTTGCAATTCTGAGCAATTCTGGCTCTTTGAAAGTTCTGACCTTTACAAAGGAAAGGAAGGGAAGCTGCAGCATTTCTGGGAGATGTGTGAATGCTTTATGGCTGTGTGTGCAGGGAGCAATCCCCGCCCCTTTTCCACGGAGCGTCCCCATGGTAAATGTTGCGAGGAAAACCCGCGACTTCAAGAAAGAGCGCTGAAACTCTTCTTTAAAGGGCATGTATTTTGTCACGGATTTTCCTGCTTTTGTAGCGCTGGAAGCTCGTTAAAAACCCTAGCATGGGGGCGCTCAGAGGCAAAAGAAGAGTTTTAGCAGACTTTAAATTGCTTGGGGACAGGCCCTGTGAAGCTGAGAAGTAAGGGAGCCACGGGTCAAAACTTCTTTGACTTATACAGTGGTACCTTGACATATGAGTTTAATTCGTTCTGTAACCTTGCTCTTATGTCAAATCGCTCATATCTCAAAGCAATTTTCCCATTAATCCATTCCAGCTCCCAAAACACCACCTCAGTTGTTTTTGTTATGTACTGTACTGTATTTACATACTCGTATCTCAAATCTTGCTCTCATCTCAAAGCAAAATATCACTCGCTCGGCGGCTTGTATCTCAAAACACTTGTATGTCAGGGCACTTGTATGTCGAGGTACCACTGTACTATATTGTCCATTATTTTCTTTTCAGTAAAATGTGACTTTTTAGTTCCATTGGCTTAAATGGGGAACTGACTTCTCTCAGTGCCAGTCAAGGAAGAAATAAAGTGGCACATTACAAGCACACCAGGCAACAATTCCCATGAAGTGTAATGAGGGAGCTCTGGACTGGTGTGGATTTGATCTGCAACAAAATCCAGTTACCTTGGCAGGATCTGCCACACAACAGAGCAGCAAGAAGAAAAATGTCTTCTGCATGTAACAGCCAGAAGATGTCCAATTCACTAAATTACACAAAAACACCTGCAGAATCTGCTCTCTATCACCAGCAAAAGACCTTTCTCATTGTAGAAAGACAAGTAAGAAAATGGCACTTGGGAGGGAAAAAGCTCCCAGCATAAGTAGGTGGTGCCCATTGGCCTGACTTTTCAAGGAGGGAGTCAGAAGAATTAAACTGGATAGAGGTAACCAGGAAAGAGACCCTCACATGTTTTAATAGACTAAATACTAATGAAATTAACCTGCCCTGAGACCCTTGGGTATAGAGCAGGATAAACATTAAATAAATAAATACCGGGACTAGATGGCACTTATCTAAGAGTTCTTAAAGAAATCAAACAAAATTGCTGATCTTCTAGCCAAAAACTATAATCTTCCCCTATATTTTTTTTCTGAAGACTGGAGAATAGCAAACCTAACAGCAGTCTTCAGAAATGATCCAGGAAATTACAAACCAATCAGCTTAATATCAGTGCCAGATAAGCGATGGAAACTATCATTAAGAAGAAGAAGAGTTGGTTTTTATACCCTTCTTTTTTCACCCTTTTAAGGGAACTCAAAGCAGTGGACAAAGCTTCTTGTTCTTCTCCTGACAACAGTCACCCTGTGAGGCAGTTGAGGCTGTGAGACCTCAAAAAGAGAGCTGTGACTAGCCCAAGGTCACCCAGGCTGGCTTTGTGTAGGAGCATGGAATTGAACTGGGAGACTTCCACATAAGAGTCAAATAAAAAAATAAAATTACTATGCGCACAGAAGAGGAAGCGTTGCTGAAACAAAATCAGCATGGCTTCTGCAAAGGTAACTGATGCTTTACTAACTTGTTAGAATCGTTTTTGAGGTGTTAATACTTAAGAATTTATTTATTTAAGAATTTATATTCTGAAAGGTCCCAGGGTGGGTCACAACAGTAAATCACAAAATATATAAAACATATTTAAAATACAACCCATCCACCTTCCCTTGCAGGACAGCAACCAGATGGCTAAACATCAAAGGCCTAGATCAGTGATGGTGAACCTTTTGAGCTCAGTGTGTCAAAATTCACAAGAAAACCTAGCTTAACTTGGATGCTGTGTCACATCTAGAAATATCCATAATTTTGTGATATTTGTAGCTCTAGTAAAAAGTTATATTTTTGATATATGTACTTTATTAAAAGCAAAAACAAATAATTCTTTACATTAGTGACTTTTGTTGCTGCATTTTGTTTGCTAAATCTTCAACAAGCAAGCACTACACACCCAGGTGCCAGGGTGACCATGTGTGTCACCCAAAAGGGCTTGGCGTGTCACCTGTGACACGCGTGTCATAGGTTGGCCATCACTGGCCTAGATGAAGGGGAATGATTTAACCAGGCGCCGAAAACCATATATAAGCATGTACATAAAGACGATCCAGTTGATATCGCCTGTCTAAACTTTCAGAAGACTTTTGACAAGGTCCCTCATCAAAGGCTCCTGAATAAATTCATCGAATCGATTCAAATCTTCAGATATTCTATTTGAATTGGATCCCGAAAATTGCATTCATGCACACCCCTAGTAATAAATGGACAATTCTTGAAATGGAAGTAGGTTGGTTCTCCCAAGGTTCAATATTGAGACCTGTGCTTTAAGTTATTCATAAATTGTCTAAAGTAGGGATAAATAGCAAAAAAAGCAAAGTTTGCGTATCATATTAGGGATGTGCATGAATGCATTTTTTGCATTCAAATTTGATTCAAATTGAATATTCAAATATTCTATTCAAATTGAAATTCAAAAATCAGGATTTCTGAAAATCTGATTTAAATCAGATGATACGAATGTTGGGAACATTCGTATCTGATTTTTAAATCTGTTCGCATCCCGTTTTTTCACGTTTGCGTTCTGCTTGCACTCTACATTATATGTGCAAATAGATCTGATATTCGGATGCGACCTACAATGTTGGATTCAGCTGAATCATTCAAAAATCTGTATAGGACTTTCAAAAATCCAGATTCATTCCGAATTTGGAAATCCAGATTTTTGAATTTTTGATTATCCATGCACATCCCCAGATCACACTAAATTACTCTGGGTAGTAAAGACTAAGGGTGTTTTTCCACTGTCACTAGAATTACCCATTAAGTACCCATTAATGGGTACAAAAATGCCATTACGTACCCATTAATGGGTACTTAATGGGTACTTTTAGTGACAGTGGAAAAACACCCTAAGAGAGATTGAGAAGCACTCTAGAGAAATCACTTGACATTGAGTGAGTGGGCAGTGAAGTGGGAAATGAGCTTCAGTCTAGTAAGTGCAAAGTGATACACATTCGAGCAAGGAATCCCAATAACATCTTTAGACTGAGGGAAGCTAAGCTTTCTGTGACACTACAGGAAAGAGATCTCAAGGTTCTGGCAGACAGCTTATGAAGGTGTCAGGTCAGCACACAGCAACAGTGAAAAAAGCAAACTCAGTGCTAGGGGTAATTAGGAAGAGAATAGAAAATAAATCACCAAGCATCCTCTGTCTCCTCGGAAAGCTTTGGTAAGGCCACATTTGGAATGTTGTACCCAGTTCTGGTCCCACATCTGAAAAAGGATATTGAGAGCCTGGGAGAAAGTTCCCCCCCAAAAAGGGCAACCAAAATACTCAGAGGGCCGGAACATCTCAAGGTGGAAAGTTTAGGTCTCTGAAGCTTGAAAGATGACATTTAAGATGTGACCCTGTCGCAATCTGGATTTGCAACCTGAATCCTTGGCTCTGGGAAACCTGGGGGAGGTAGTTTATGGCTACCTCGATCGTGGCTGCAGTCCTGAGAACCACAGCGATACGTGGTTACTACCCAAGAGGCTGCAATGATCTTGGTACCAGTTTACTGGTACGATCCACCGGGTGTTACGAAAGTATTCCAGTTACCTGACCGGCCCAGGTAACCAGGGATCAGGCCCATGTGTCTGGCCTAACCCTGAGAGCTAGAAAATGGGGGAAGGGGAGAGAAGAGGCATGACGCAGAGATCTGCTGGAAGAGAGAGAGTTTATTTCTGTGCAGGGCTTTAAATAACCCGCCACATAGTGGTGGGGAAGGAAGTGACCTCAGGAGAAAATCCAGGGAGGCGATAGGTGGAGCTGTGTCAGCTGAGCAGGTCAGAAGTCCTGATGTCATATCCCATGGTGGGAGGCTGGGAGGATCCTCAAACAGGAAGAGAAGGTGGATGCCATGTGGCCAGGTAGCCATTCTGCCTTCAGGCTAAAAGTCTAGCACCCTGCTGTGCTGGGTGTGTACTGCAAGCTAGGAGAGCAGGAAGATTCTTTTTACTTTGAGGCTTGAGAAGCTGGTGGGAAAAACCTGGGCAAATTTGCAATTGCTACATGACCCAACTGAAGTATAGAAAAGGTGGGTAGAGAAAAATTCCCTTCTCTATTACAAAACACTAGAATGCTAGGATTAGGACCAAAAGGGGAAAATATTTTTTTCACATAGACGGTCATCACTCTACAGGTGGGGCAACAATAGCTTTAAGAAAGGGATAGAGCAACTCATGAAGGGCAGGTGAATCAGTGGCTACTAGAGTGGATGCCTACAGGTGGGAGGGACAGGCAGGATTCCTCTAAAGGACACTGAGAACAGGTGAAGGTTTTCTCTTCTGCTTGAGAACGCCCAGAAACAGTTGGTGGGCTGCTGTGTGAGACAGGATGGCGAACTAGAAGGGCTGTAGCCTTACATTCTTAAATACTGATGGCTTCCACAAGACTTTTAGGAAAGCCTTGCTAGGTCACACCATACTACAGCCTGTTCTTACAGGTACTAACCCAAGGCCTTGGGGAATTCCACAGTCAGGACATCAGGACAAAGCATTCTTCCCACTCATGTTTCCAGCTAATTGCTTTATACCACATAACTCACAGGAATTAGTAGCCACTAATAGTTTTATCCCTCCTTATTCTTCCATCAAGTCCTATCTACACATTTATATTCAAACACTAGGCAAAACAAGCATTAGGACATGCTGTGGTTATTTTAGAAAAAGCACAGCATTTTGAGATTCTACAGGTATATTTTCCTCTCTGTGTTGCAAGCTGGCTAACTGTGGCCATCCAGTTATCCAGAATTCAGCTCTTGAATGGTGCAAAAATATTCCAAAACCAAGTTATACCTAGAACCAGAGTGTCATTGGGGACCTTGGCCATCAGAAAGTCAATAGAGTTGCAAAGGGGAGATTCCAATCCACCACTGCAGTAATACAGAGGAATGGTCCAGTTTACCAATGTAAGTCAATAGCTCCTCAGAGGCCGAAGTTGCAAAAATTGAATTAAGCAAAAGAGGTCACCTTTTACTGAGTAGGAGCAAAACCATGCCATGCAGGGGACAGTTGTACTTTAAACAAAGAATCTCTCTTTGAAGAGAAAGAATATGGTAGTACCTAGGCTGCACTCAAACACTCTAGATTTAAAAACAAACACCTGAGGCAGGTTAGAGAAGGCTTTTGGTTGCATTTGCACTCTGTAAAGGAAAGCACCTTTGAAAAACACAGAGGCCACGTTCCCATTACGAGCTTAAAACAGTTTTGAAATGGTTTCGATCCTTGCAGTCCCCATATCAGTTTGGCTTAACACGCTTTCCGCATGTTAAATCGCCCCAAAGCATTGTAAATGTTAACACACATTTCAACAGGTCTTGCTCTGGTTTGTGCACTTGAAACATTTTACATTTCTTGCTGTGGGAACGGTACAGTTTTAGTGTTTCCCGCACCCAATAGCTTGCTTCCAAAGATAGTGATTTCACTGTAAAAATCCACTCGGTAAGAAGCTGTTACACTGTAGCAATCCGCCCACTTCACACCTGATAACAATATTGCAGTTCTGCACAATTCTTTAAAAGTTCTGACCTTTAGAAAGGGAAAAGGGAGGAAAGCAGCTGAAGTTTCGGTGAGATGTGTAAATGTTTAAGGTTGTGGCTGTGGAGGTGAGCGGGTGAAGGGGGCTTGAGTTGCCCCTGCTGCTGTGTGCCCTGGGCAATGGGGAGAGGAGGGGAAAGAATTGCTGGCTGCCCGCTGCCGTTTTTCCTCCATTCAGGCAAGCAGCAGCCAGCCAGCCACCCAGCTAGGCACTGTGAAGGGGTCCCTTATGGGTAGCGCATTCATGCCAGGAGGAAGAGGGCAGGGTAGCCCCGAAAAGAGGCCTTTAGAAAGTAGCCACTTGAGTACCCCCCTTGAGTCACATACGCCACGTACGATCCTCAGAATCCAGATCGAACACGATTAAGTTGACAGTGATGGGATCAGGCAGATTCGTGTTAGCATCCGGTTCTATTATTTCGGTTTAGGAAAACCGTTTTAAGCTTGTAATGGGAACCGGGCCAGAGATGGTTTACAGGTGGGATTATTCACATGCCAGCCTGCCCTTTCCCCCAGAAACATTCTAGGTTAGAAAAGATGGATCAGTGATGGGATGAGAACATGAGGGCCGCACATCACTTCCTCTAAAGTGCTTCTGAGCTGTGTTTTTTTTTGGGGGGGTTGCTGTGTTTTGCCTTAAAATAGCTGGCAGGTGGGATTATTCACATGCCAGCCTGCTCCGGCTCCTCCTCTTATGAGCATTGTGGCCTAGAGAAGGTGGATTAGAGATGGGATGAAACTGAGGGCAACATGCCATAGTCTCTGTGGGGCTTTTAAGCTGCCTTTTATTATTTATTTTTTGCTCTCTGTGCAAACAACCTATGTCTGACTGCCACTTATGAAACTCCTGCGCCCTCCAGCCGAAGAAGAATCCGGCAGCAAAAGGCAACACCTGGTAGCTATCGCCACAGTCCAGGATCTGCCACAACAGCCAAGCAATCTCAGTTTGTTAATCACATCTCTTGCTCCTTGCAGAAGTTCCCTGCTTTTGTCAGCGCTGCAGATGCAGCAGCACCAGGAGGAGGAGGAGGAGAAGGAGAAATCTCCAGGTTGCCACCGAGGAGGCAGAAAGGCAGCCCGCCGTTATCTGCTCAACGGTGACAATCCTATTTGAACCAGGGAAGTGCAGCGTACTCTAATTTGTTCCTGTTACTAAATTACTTCACCGCGCTTGGAGTTATGCAGCTGTCAGCAAATGCCTTTTAAATATCTGTAATCGCTTGCGGCTGCCGATGCTGCTGCTGCCAAAAAGAAGACTGCAGCCGACTGATCCCACAGAGCCCTGTGGGGTCCCCCCCCCTTCCTTACGCCGCTCAGGACAGACAGGCACCCTCCTCCATATCTGTATCAGGGGCTCTCAAGTCTTCCCCTGCCTCGGAGCAAGAACACACTTGGTTGCCTTTTCTCCTCGTCTGTAAATTCTCGAAAAACTAAAATTATATATATTTTAGACTTTTAAAATTCTGGGCTAGAACATCCCCTGGGCTTCTGTCCCCAGAGCCTGGAAAGAGTCAAGCTCCTCACCAACGCGCTGCCCCCCACTATCCACACACCTCTATGAGGCCCTCAGGAGGAAACCAGACAACCACTGGACACTCTGGGCCAGGCAGCCCAATGTGAGGAGGAGGAGGAGGAGAGTTGGCTTTTCTACCCCACTTTTCTCACCTATTTGAGGGGACTCAAAGCGGCTGACAAAGCTTTCTATTCTCTCCACACCAGACACCCTGTGAGGCAGGTGGGGCTGTGAGAGCTCAGAAGAGAGCTGTGACTCGCCCAAGGTCACCCAGCTGGCTTCATGGGGGAGGACGGAATCGAACCCAGTGTTCCCAGATAAGAGTCCGTCTCCCTAACCACTAGCTGGCTCACCGAGGGCCAAAAGCAAGGAGGAAGGGTGGGGAGACCAAGGACTTATTATTTATTATCTGTATTTCTATCCCGCCCTATTCCCGAGGGTCTCGGGGCGGGTAACAACATTTAAAAGGAAACCTATCAAAACAGCATACATTGAAACAACAGTGTTTCTGCAAGCGGGAAGGGAAAGGGGCCGACCGAATAGCGGGGAGAACAGGTGGGGCTGAGGCGAAACCCAGCTCCCCGGATTCAGACGTGCGCGCGCGCGCGCGCGTGTATGTGTGTTCCAAGGGAAGCGACGACCACCTCAGGCTGCTTTTCTCCTTGCCGCCGCCGGCATCACACCCTGACGTCTCCGCAAAACCACGGTTCCCAAACGCCACCTCACTACCTCAGCGCAAGCCCCCTTCTGGTCTGAGGCCAGAGACGGGCTCCTGGCCAGCCGGCTCCCCAAATCCGCTCTCCAGTTGCGCGCACGCCGCCGCCTCGCTCCCAAGCTTCTCGTCCACGCCACAGACGCCCCCTCCCCAGACAAGCCCCTCCGAGCCTGGTCTCCACCTCTCCACACCGCCCCCCCCCCCCACACCAACCCACCAACCCAAGGAGAGCGAGGAGCGAGGAAAAGCAGCAGCGTACCATCCCCGGGCGAGATGGTCTCCACTTCCACACCCATGGTCGCCTGGCTCCCGATGCAGACAGCTCGCCCTTCGCTGGAGACCGGCTCCCTGCAAAGCCCTGCTGCTCCGCCAGCCACCCAGCCTGCCAGCCAGCCAGTCCCCCTTCCCAGCTGTTGGCCAAGCGCCACCGGAGCTGTCCGTCAGCGGCAGCAGCCAGTGGAAAAGTTGGGAGAGGAGGCCGCCTCGCCTCGCCTCCGCCAGCCAATTTCCTGGCTGGGTTGGGGGGCGGGGGGAAGCTGGCCTCGCCGAGGGAGGAGGAGGAGGAGGAGGAGGAGGAAGGGGGCGCCTCCGGTTGGACCTGCTTGGAGTAAAAGGGGAGGGTCCACGCCTGGCTGGCTACTACGAGCTGGAGGAAGGAAATCGTGGCGGTGCGCTGGCTCTTGCTTTCCTTTTTCTACCCCCTAACCTGGAATCAGGAGCCTCACATAGAGTAAGGGTGGAGTAAAGGGAATTTCAGCAGGTGTAGCTCGTCAGGGAGTGGCTAGAGCTCAGTGGTACTCTCTGGAAAGCAGCAGGATGGCCTGTTTGGTCTGCAGGAATAGGCTAGGGAAAACCACTTCTGTATCTCTGCCAAGAAAGCTGCATAGAGGGGGTCAAGGAGTCTGAGAGGGGCTGCAGCTCAGTGGCAGAGTAAACAGCCTGGAGAACAGAGGGTTACCGGTTTATTCCCAGCCTCTCCTCAGGAATAGGCCAGGGCAAACCACTTCTGTGTCTCTGCCAAGAAAACTGCATGCAGTAAATCAGGAGTCAGCCCCAAGTAGGTCAGGCGGGCAGCCCTAACCCTTTTCTCTTGAAGACACAGGAGAACCCAGGACAGGGATTCCACCTAGTGATTTTCTTCACTTTTCTGAATTCGCAACTGACGATCAGTTGTCAACGCATTACACCTTTGGCATTAAAATGACACTGTTTCAGATGAATCGGGTTGAAGGCAGGTTCTTGGAATGGTGGCAAATATCCAATTCCAGGTGATGGGGAAGGAATAGTACACTACTGCTTCTTGCTTTAGAGCGCTGGATCCTGCAAAGCTATTTATTTGCACTATTTGCCAAAGACGACAGAGTAGTTGGAAGGAAAATGACCAAAATGGTTAAGTTAAAATGGCAGAAGAAAATTGCATTGTGTCCAGGGGTCCTGCTGACTCTTAGGAAGGTGAGGCTTGTGATTCTCTGTTGCTACAGGCATTCGGCTTCCCCTTGGGCCATGTTTGTGCCAAGAAGAAGAGTTAGTTTTTCTACCTCTCTTTTCTCACCCATTTAAGGGAACTCAAAGTGGCTGTCAAACCTTCTGTTCTTCTCCCAACAACAGACTCCCTGTGAGGTAGGTGGGGTTGTGAGAGCTCAGAAAGCGAGCTGTGACTAGCCGAAGGTCATCCAGCTGGCTTCATGGAGGAGGGTGGAATCAAACCCCGTACTATCGGACAAGAGTCTGGCTCCCTAACCACTAGATCAGTGGTTCCCCACCTGGGGGTCGGGACCCCTTTGGGGGTCGAACTACCCTTTCAGAGGGCTCAGGACGAGTCTCCCACCACCCTTCCCTCCCACCTCCCAGCTGCTCCGCCCCTGTGGTTGGGGGTCTCCACAACCTGAGGAACTCCATTAAGGGGTCGTGGCATTAGGAAGGTTGAGAACCACTGCACTAGACCAAACTGGCTCACATATGCGCTATTAATCAACACTGCTCCCCAAATCCTGTGTTTCTGGCAGCAATTCCCTGTTGCCTACCCTGGTTCCTGCAGTGCTCCAGTTCTGGGAACATCAGAGGGTTGTGACGGTTTCAGGGTTCAGGCTGCAATGGGCAGTAAATATTTCTTTGCTCCCTTGCAAGCCTCTTTGCAAACTGCATTTGCAAGCCCTGGCTACAAGCTGCAAAGGCGGGAAACCTGGCCAGGGCCCTGTTGCATTGATTGGCTGCTGGCAAATTGGAGGGAAAACCTGTCCAGGGACCTGGGGGCTTGATTGATAAGCAGGAGGAGTTTCCCTCAGTTGCCAGTGGTTACAGCCAGTTGGAGCCCGAGAGGCTGAAGGGTATAATAAGCAGTGAAGGCAGCAGACTGTGTCTTTTGGCTGGGCAATTTCTGAAGGAGACTGATAGCAGAGATCTGTCTCTGAGGGAGACTTTGCCAGCAACTGACCAAGGGTCTTTTCTCTGTAGGGGAATTGATGAGACTGGTCCTGTTCTTTGGGAAGGGGAGCTGGTTATTTCTCTGAAGGAGATCAGAGAAGAACTGACCAGAGGCTACAACCCACAGCCTAGCAAGGAGGTGCTAAGTCTTGCTGAGACTGAGTTGGAGTTGCTGAACTTTGGGGAGGCTTGGGTAAAGCTGAGCGAACCAAAGGGGAGGAGTGGATAGGCTTATCTGCTCTGAAGCAACTGGTGACTTGTAAGCTAAGAGAGCTGTGTTTGCTTGAAGCTAGCTATATTAACAGACTTTTGAATCTTTCTCTTGCTTTATCTGAACTTACTATTTTTTCCCTTAACTTTCTAATTGTTATTCTTAATAAACTTGTTTTGGTTACTATTACAACGCTTGCTACCAGTTTATTGCTGTAGAGCTATAGTACTCACTCGGCCTGGTGCACACTTCCAGCAACCTAAAAGTGCCCGGCTACTTTTCGGAGGGCAGGCACTGAACGGTCTTCTAGAAGTCATGACAAGGACTGTTACTGAAACACCACAAAGAAAAGGCTGCAGCGAAATACAGACTCGCCTTTGCCATTTGGACGGCCTGTCACCAAGACATGTTGACACAGTGCAGACATCTAGGGGAGCTAGGTGGCATTTGTGCAGCAACACTCCCATGGCGAATAACTGCTCAGAATCTGATGGTAGAAAGCTTTGTGAGATCCTGTAAGTTTTACAGACCATTATGGGCACTGCAAGAAGGCAAGAGAGAAGCAGAGAAATTAGAAAAACAGGATGGGGCCCTTCCTAGTCTTGAGAATTATGCAAATTTTCCAGCAATACACCAGCTTAGAATTGTGTTTAAGCTCCTTGAGCAATACTTGGAAAGGCAGTGCATAAACAAATCGATTGACTTGAAGAGAGAAACAAAAGTCCCAAAGTGAAGGAGGAAAGGGAGTTCATTCTTTATAAAACTCCAATTTATGGCTTGTGAAACCCCAAAGTGTTTTGATGCAAATAAATCACGCTCATTCATAAAACCAGTTGTAACTCTACCATTAAGTTAAAAGAAAATTGTGTGGCGCAGCATGTACAAAACACAAGTCCAGACTGTCAGGTGTTAAGCAAGGAAGCTCCGGGTCTGAAAGATAAAGTGGGTTTAAATTAAATTTAAGTCTCCATTTAACGCTGAAGGAGCCAAAATTGCTTATAATCCACTCTACGTCCCTCCCAAGTACCAGACTTTTACAAATAACTCTCTTTCCTCCAGCATCTCTCTTTTGGGAGGATGCTTCCTGGGTTTTGCACAGTCAGAGTGATAGGAAACTGTTTTGAAATGTGCCTTCAGATACAGGCTAAAACCCATTATTTTCCTGAGACTATACTGGTTATTCTAAGGCCGCATTCCCATTAAGGTTTCATTGCATGTTGAAAATGGTTTAAAAATTCTTGCTCCGCATGAGAAATTGGTTTCCCACATTTTCAGAGCAGTAAATCGGGGGAAAACGCATTAAGAAAACACTTGATTAAACAACTCTTGCTCCCATTTTTGTTGTTAAAACACTTTATTTTTCCTTTGGGGAAGGTATCCTACCCGCTAACCTGCTCAGTGGCCCTTTCGGCCGCCACTGCTGCCTCACCTGCCCGCCTGCTGGGCTGCCCACCCTTTTGGCCACCACTGCCTCACTGCACTGCCGCCACCTCACTCGTCTGCCTGGCTACTCACCTGCCCACCCACCCTTTTGGGCTGCCACCACCTCCTTGCCCGTCCATCCACCCACTTGGCTGCCTGCTTGACCGTCTCCACCTCGCTTGCCTGCCCAACTGCTCGCCATTTCAGCCGCTAATGCCGCCACTGCTGCAGTGCTCCCAGGGCATGGGGAGGAGCAATGATGAGCAGCGAGCGAGCGAGTGAGCGAGCCCTGCCTGCCTGCCTGCCTGCCCTCCCCCCTTTGGCCACTCCACTTTAAAGCAGAATTAAGACAAAACAATGGGAACGGACAGATTGAACATTCACCTGTTTTTTTGTTAATTCCGCTTTTAAAAAGTCAAGTGGGATCACGGCCTTTATGTAATCATGACATTCTCAGTATAAGCTTAGGTTTGTGAAGTGGTACCCTGTAATATCTGGCAAGATACTGGGCTCTTGCCTCTATGTGGCATTTCTTCATGGGATCATTCCTCTGTGAATATGCGAGTTTGGTCTTGTGGTTAGAGTGTAGGATTCTTAGCTGCTAGTCTCCTGGTTCGAGTTTGTACTCCTACATGAAGCCAGCTGAATGACCTTGGGCTAGAAACAGCTCTATGTCTGAGTTCTTGCACCTCCCCTGCCTCACAGGAAGTCCATTGTGGGGAGGAGGACAGAAGGTTTGTCAGCCACTTTGAGTCCCCTGAAGGGTGAGAAAAGCAGGGTATTAAGCCAACGTTTTCTCTTCTAAATTACTTGAATGTAGGAAGCAGCTATCCACATCCCTTTGTTATCTTTCGCACATTTCCTAAATAGGGTATTTTTCAAGAGGAAGGATCCCAAGAGGAAACACCAGACAGAGGTAACCAATCACTATTATGGAAAACCAGGTGTCATTATGGGTTTTTCTTTACTAACCAGAGACTGTTTTTGCAAGTACCTCTGTTAATCTTTATTTAGAAGATCCAGATCTTTGATATCCAGTCTTTGTTGAATCTGGTTCTTCAAGATCTGCATCTTGGTGAGGGATACAGCAGTCTAGCACCCACTGGTAATGGGTGCTAAACAGGGCCTTCATGTGGATGCCATAGCTCTCATCCTGAGGCTCTGATTAGGCCAGATTAAGCCAAAGCAGGAAGGTCTGCCCATGGCGCAGTGCAATTAGCCAAGTAGTCATCAATCAGGGGTCACTTCCTGTCACAGTGGGCGTAGCAGAGAGACAGCTTCATAGCTGCCTACGTAGCTGCTACAAACTTTGTGCTCAGCTTCATACACAGCTACGAAGGACATGTGGTCCTATATAGCTGTGAGTGTTGGGGTGGAGCCAGAGCCGCGCCACTGTGCATGGTGGCTTCTGGATCCCATTTCCCTGGTATGTGTGCAGACACACAGCCTCTGATCCAGTCTTCATGGCAGAAGACTGGATTGAAGACACTATTAAAGGGGTCTACTGTTAATCTGGATTTAAGGGCCTGAAAACCCCATTAAATCCAGATTTCGCTGGTGCTCATGGGTGCAAATGGGGTCCTTAAGGGGTCTTATGTGCAGACAGTACCTAACAGATCTGTGTCAATCGAATACCTATCTGGTTCCTAATGGGATCTTCGTTGCTACTGCAAAAACAGACAGAGACTACATTGGGATTGACCTGAATTTGTGTGGCAATCCCAGGATAGTCCTGGGAACATTGTAGAGTTTTAGTTAAGTTTAGAGTCACCTTCTATTGTGGTTCCAGGTTTCCCATAACAGCAATTCTTACCTTCTATCCTAGCTGCCCCATTTCATTGTAGTCTTCCTTGGTGCTACTAGAAGTGGCCAAGCGTGCAAAAAACCAAAAGGAAGTGGGTGAGCAGGCGCATGGCTTGCTTCTGGTTACGGCACATGAGATTATAATGAAGTAGACCAGCAGACCCAGAGGCAAGCCTGGAAGGCAATGGGGTGGGGGGGAGATCTATTTAAGACTCCATCTTGCCTCTTGTCTGGAGGCAACCACTGCTCTTTCTGTTTCCTGAGATAATGCAGCTCCAGAAGGGATTATGCCAGCAACAGCAACACGTTCGGGAAAACTGCTGATTTCTTGTCATGTTCAGAACGTTAGTTGATTCTGTTGTACAGTTTTTCTTGGCCAAATGCTCTTTTGCATAGTCTCCAAGTAACAAGGGTAAGTATGAGAAAGTAATTTGGACATGAGAAAACTCCCAAGTGTTTCTTTGCAGTGCGGTACTGTATGACCTTCTACAGTGTCACACTACTTTGACCTCAAGTTAAAACAGAGGTTTCATTTTTTAAAAACAGGGCAGAGAAGGAGGAGAGTTGAACATAATCTTTTGTTTGTTGGGTGCATTTGCTTTGCTTAGCACTTAGTGTCTCTCTTGCATTTGTTGCAACATACAAGTTTTTGTTCATCTTGTATCTCATACAAGGTTCATAGAATGAAATATAGATCAAGATCCAGCCGTGAAAAGCAGTTAATTATTACCACAGATGTATATGTACACACACTCATCCGGTGTTCTCAAGTTGGTTCATTGCAACCATGTGAAGTACCCATCTAAAAGTTAATGAAATGCTGAAAATTGCTACAAATTGGGATTAGTGGAGTAAATCTTACTGATTTAGGAACCTCTTTTCCAGATTACTAGATAAGACTGCAATCCTAAAGGTAACTTAACTACGAACTATTCATATGTTTGAATGTTCTGTATGTATGGTTTATAGAGAATATATTGCAGTAATCAATTGCTAGTGCAAATAAAGAATTCCTATATTTGTGACATTTTATTTATTTATTTTATTATTTATATTTCTATCCCACTATACCTGAAGGTCTCAGGGCAGGTAACAACCTCTCAAATCCAAAATATCAAAACAATAAGAACCACAACAACATTTAAAATACAGAATGTTAAAAACAAAACAATGTCAATTAGAACAGTAGTCTTTGCAGTGGGGGAAACATGACCAACATTTAGCCAACGGCCTGAGCAAAGAGGTGCGTCTTCACCCCCTTCCTGAACATAAACAGAGAAGGAACCTGATGCACCTCAAGGAGAAGACTATTCCATAGCCTGGGGACCATTACGGACAAGCCCTCTCCCGGGTGCCCACCTGCCTCACTGCAGAAGGCGGTGTGACAGTCAGGAGGGCCTCTCCTGCAGATCTTAAGGCATGGACAGGTAGGTATGGGAGAAGGCGTTTCTTTAGATATTTGGGGCCCAAGTCATTTAGGGCCTTATGAGTCAGAGTTAACATCTTGAATTGAGCTCGGTAGTAAATTGGCAGCCAATGTAGTATTAACATTGAAAACAACATGAAGCTGTTTAGATCTGAGCCTGGATTACCCAAAAAAGGTTTCAAAGTCATCAATGTAAACAATAAATAAATAAATAAATAAATAAATAAATAAATAAATAAATAAATAAATAAATAAATAAATAAAAGCTTCCAGGTGGGTAGCTAGAGAGATTACTAGGATTTTTCTGCGCTTACCTCATGGCATGTTCTACATTGATTGCTGGGATGTGACATTCACACCTAGTCAACGCTGCAGCAGCCTGGAAGTTGTCCAAGTCCTGTCTAGGTCCACAGGCATTGCAGCTACCTGGGGAATGGCCCAGGAATGACATCTTTGCACTTTTCTGGGTGCTCTGCAGTGAAGGGTTGTTGGCTGCATGACTATGACTGTGCAGTCATTCACAGAGTCCCAGTGACCACTCAAAACCTGGACCTGCTCCAGATGCTAAGTATGGTCTCTGCAATGGTAATCCAGGTGAGCCATTTGCACTTTTTGCAATGCTGGGAACACAGTGGAGGTGTTCCAGCAGTCGAACTGCAAATGACACCAACCATTCCTGTTCTTCACCACCTAGAATTGTCTCCTTAGAGCAAATCTAGCCCTAGAATATTTGGTGAACTGAAAACTTTCAGGCTGCTGCAATCCAAAATGAATTACTGGTAATTTTATTCTTGGCCTGTGTGCTTGTGGAACAGGCAGAACCGCCATCTAGTGGCTGTTTTTGCTTTTATCAATGCCTGTGTTTCTTCGGTTCAAGGTGCAAGGCCTGCAGACATTTTAACCTTCTGTCAGTAAATTCTTAGATGAATGGCATTTTGTTTGAAACTTCTACTACTATTCAGGAACATGGGATGGATTCTTCACCCTAGCAAAAGTTGATCCCCAGCACTTCACTAAATTTATCTATGCTTGTTGTGGGTAAAGCACAAGAGGAAACTGTCAAGAGTTTATGAAGCAGGTTTACCTGCTCCCTTATTTTTTAAAATCACTTTTCTATGCTTTGTGCTTACTCTATACATATTAATATGAAAACTTAGTTCAATGGATCTTCCACTCTAGCAAAAATACAGACTATTGTTGCCTTATAAACTGCAACAATGGATAAAAGAACAGCTTCCCGTCGCTGCGGCCCCACTTCCATTGGCCTACAGTGCTGATTCATGGGTTGTTAGGCTTACAGTGCAATTTTATTGATACAGCCAGGTCATGAGTAGTACATTAGTAACCTGGAAACAGGGGTGATAGGTCCAGCAGGCAGAGAATAAGCTATAAGCTAGACTGTGAAACATGGAAGTTGGAAGCTAGATTAGAGGCAAAGTAGGAGACAAGACAGGGTAGACCATTAAAAAGACAATGAAGCAAGTGTTGAAGATCAGGTAGAAACCAAACTAGATAACCCAAGAACTAGCAGAAACACTGTTGGGTAACACAGCAGGAACATCAGGTGAGTGTCTCTTCCAGAGACTTCACAAAACAATAGAAGTGATATCTCCTTAATTTAAAGCTTCATTCCCACAAAGGGGAAGAGTTCTTGTTCCTCCCCTAGAGATTAGGTGTATGGTGTCTGCACACTCCACGCTTTACCTCCTCACTCACTTCTGAGATGGAGAACAAACGTTCTTCAGCTTCAAATGGCCTTGGAAGTCAACCATTTTTGGAGTGACAGGAAAAAAAACATGTCTAGGTAGATTTACAGTGAAGTTCATTGCTCAGTTTGTGTTGTTTTCCTTTACACGCTATTTAACAGGAGAGATGTTCTGTTAAGGAGCCTGGTCCTAAGCTGCTTAAGGCCTCACATGCCAAAGAGAAAGTGTTTAAGTCAGTACAGTGGCTTCAGCATAGATGTGATAGGTATGCATACAGATGCTCCAATCAACCATTTGGCTGCCACATTCTGCCACTTGGTCTGAAGCTTCCAGATCAAGTACAAGGGTAGCCCCACTTAGAGTGCATTACAGGTTCTGTTCTGGAAAAAATAGTGTGAAATGGAAACTGCACAATTGAACAATGGACTTCAACATAAATCAGTTGACCAAGCTGCCTGACAATTACAGTTACTGAAAAGGAGAATTTGTCTTTCAGCATTAGTCAATAGAGGAAGAAAACCTTCATTGACTTGCACTGGGTTGGCTGAACCAAGAAAGAACTTACATTGATTTGAATGTGGAACTGGCCTTTCAATGCATGCCAGTGGAGGAAAGGAAACGGCACTGGAAGGGGCACAACATGGGCACCCAAGAAAGGATCTACCATGGAGCAAAGCCAGAACATACAAATGTCATGTCTGAAACTTGCACCGCTCAGATGCCAGTCAAGACGCCTATACCAATGCACACCTACACAAGTTTTGACAGACTGTAATGATAAAACCTACAGATGTCATGCAAGATTTCAAGTCCCTCAAGTAACAAATAATGTGTGCAAAGGCAAGTGCACATGCATGTGGGTCGCACCTCCAGAAGGCCTAACTAAGACTCTGAGGGGTCCGTGGTGGTGGGAAAAGGTGAATGGCAAGATGAGGCTGGGACGAGGGAGGGGATGGGGGTTCCCTTCACATGTGAACATTTGATGGATGTTCATGTGTGAAGGTGACCCCCCCCAAAATTGCAGAGGGGTGATTTGCACAAAGTCAACATTCCCCAGCAGCAGCGACCAAAAGGGAGGGGAAAGAGGGCTGAGCTCACTCGCTCGCTTGCCTGCCGCCCGGCGTTTCTCCTCCCTACACCTCAGGAGCACCACGGCTGCTCGGCGGGAAGCTTAGCAAGCGAGCAGGGTGGTGGCAGGCAGCAGCCACAATGGCAGATGCAAAGCAGTGGCCGAAATAGCAGGCAGCCAAGCAGCTGGGCAACCAAGACAGTGGTGGGCGGGCGGGCATTAATTCCATGGTTTCAAAACTCTCTGAGCCGAGTGGGAATGCTCCACTGGGAAAATGAAGTGTTTCATAAAAGAAATCAGGAGCGAGAGTTGTTTGAAGGGGTGTTTTTTTAATTCTTTTTTTTTTTTTACCAATTACTCCTCTTTTTAATGCCGAATGCCACTTTTGAGTCCGGACAGAGTGTTTTGAAACCGTTTTGAACACTCAAAAAAGCCCTAGTGGAAACTGAGCCCTAGAAAGAAAACAGCAGCCTGTTTACATTGCTGCTTGATTTGTTTTCCTGTCATTCCGCTTACTTGTTGGCAGCTCCGCACAAAGCTGAGCACTGCTCCTCTTTCCTTATTCTTTGAGATACGATTCCTTCCTAGTGTTCCTTTCAAAGAGTATCAAAGCAAAAGTGTCATGTCATTATTTTGTGCGGCAGCGGAATTAGACGTCTGTGTGTAGTCACATTCCCCCTTTCAGCAAATAAGAGCTCTTTATACACTGAAGGTACTTAAGGGCTATTTAAAAACCAACGCCCAGCCTCTAAAGAGTTAAAAATAGGCTCCCAAGTACATGTCACGGAAGAGAACAGTAATTAGCTAAACCTTATTAGATGTCACATGAGGAAAGGAAAGCACCACCCAGAGAAAAAGGTACTGCAGGAGCAGTTTGCTGTGGATGTAAATGTCAGCAAAGTTAAACAGTGGGAAAGTCTGTGTAAGAATGTAATTGGGAAGGTATCACCACCAAGGAGGAAAGAGTTCTTCAATCAAAGACTGTTTCTTTAATGAAGCTATTCTGATTAATCCCATGGAATTTGTAATTTGGTGCAAACTTCATGCGTAAGGAGGTTTCCAGGATGGAGCTGGGGAAAGCTAAACTTCTAAGAACTGGCCTTAATGCTTTACATCAAGCCATACACCCTGTGCATGGGATCGCGTGGACCGACGGCAAACAAGTGGTTCTGACCGCGCTGCATTTCCACAACAAAGAAAGAAGGTTTGGTGATTCGGCTGTTATTGGCCAGTTTGAGCACGTCCATGGACTGTACTGGAGCTCTGGTTACTCCGCTGAGATGCCGGCCCTGCTCGCCGTCCAGCATAAAAAGCACGTCACCGTGTGGCAACTGAATCATAATGTCGGGGAAAAGAATAAGCTCGTCGTCACGCAGACGTGTGAAATTGGCGAACCCTTCCAGTTGCTTCCCCAGGGGTGTGTGTGGCACCCACGGAGGGATGTTTTGGCTGTGCTTACCAAAAGGGATGCTTCTGTCTTGTATGCTGTTCGTTCAGACAACTCCAGGATTAAAGCAGACATCAAGAGCAGTGGTCTCATCCATTGTGCCTGTTGGACTAAGGATGGTAATCGCTTGGTCGTGGCTATAGGCAGCATTCTTCATTCCTATATATGGGACGAAGCTCAGAAAACATTAAATGCTTGTTCTTTTTGCCCAATATTTGACGTCGGAGGCTACATTTGTGCTATCGAAGCCACATTGGACTTCCAGATTGCTGTAGCTACTGAACTTCCTCTTGATAAGATCTGTGGTTTAAATGCCGGAATCACCTTTGAACTACCAGTAAGTACTGAAACAGGTTCTCTAACATCACAGTCTACCTTGGTGCTTGGAGATGAGGAGTACTCTATGGATCTGAGAAGAAAGTCTATAGATTCAGACAAATCTGTAGCAGTTGACTCCGTTGCTTCATCTTCCTCAGGTCCAGTTGATTTAACACACATTCTTGCAAACCACCGGAGATCTGATCCCAGTCCTGTCATATCTTTCAGAAGGAAGGACTATCCTTCAGGAACAGGCCAAGATTCTTCCCATTTAATTTTAGTGACTTTTGAAGGCAAGGTTACCACGACCAGAAAAGTCAGCATTCCTGGCATTTTGGTACCTGACATTATTGCTTTTGATCTCCGGGCTCAAATTGTGGCCATAGCTTCTAACACTTGTAACATTGTTTTGGTCTACTCAGTAACATCAACCTGCATGCCCAACATCCAACAGATCCAGCTAGAGAAAAGTGAGAGACCCAAGGGGTTGTCCTTTTTGACAGAGAAGCTCTTACTAGTTTTGATTGGGAAGCAGAAGTTCACCGAGTCCACACTGATCCCATCTTCAAATTCAGACAGATATATCATTCGGCTGATGATCAAAGAATTAACGTTTGAAGAGGAATCCACAGCAGCAAAATCTGATGCCACCCAGAATTTGCCATTCAGTTTCGAGTCCCCTGTGAATATTCCTGGGAAAAGAAAATACTTTGAGAATCTTAGCTCAGCGGATCATGTTGTAGGGCGGGAGCATTTAATACCAGGGACCACTATCATTCAGTCTCCCAGTGGCAGGCGACGACTATTAGAGGATGTCAAGAGTTCTAGTTATGAACAGAGTTCATCTTCTAGTGTGAGTGATTTTGATGAGAAAAGAGTTTTAGGTGATCCGTCCATTGCACTAGAAACTCTGGACGCTGAACCAATTAATCGGTCAGTGGCCTTGTTTGGGCTTGGAACACCAACCAAGTTTTCAAGCAGATCGGTTTCCTCCAAAGTTATGCAAGAAACTTTAACTTCTCCAAAAAACAACATGACAGCTGAAAAAGGAGCAAGCCAGATATCTAGAAACCTGGAGCGATTGTGCTGCGGCTTCAGTGACTTGCAGTTACGACTTCTTGAATTAATAGACTTCACTAAAAATGGGAAGAGACTCTCTGTAGCCTACCCATCATCTCAAGAACCACCTTTTGTTCACATCATCTACCAGGTAGCTAAACAATTTTGTGCATGGAAGTTCTGTAGAAAGTTTTGGGGCTCTTTCAGATTGCAGTATCATTTTCTTAGGATTAAGTATTATTGAATGCAGTAGGTTTTGCTTCTGAGTTGATCTGATTAGACTTGAGTTGTTGTCAGTTCAATTTGTTTTACATGATTATTAAGCTGCACTTGGTTTCAGTGTTGAAATGATTATTAATATGAAGAGCAGTTGTGTCTGATATTATTCTCTGGGGGAAAACAAACAGATCAGCTCTGCTGTTCAGCCTAAGAGTAATATATATATATATGCCCAACGGTAGCCACATTCATGTCTGAAAGCCTTTTTTATAAGGTAGCAAGCTGCTGGAGGTGGATACAGAGTTGAATCCACTTGGAAAGACAAGCTATTGGGTTAACATAGTAAAAGGTTCACAGACCCTACAGTATACAAGTATTAAGGAACTATGGTATTAATATTTGGTTATTTAACAAACACAGTTCATCAGTATTGCTTTTTCCTTACTTTCTCCCAGTAGATTCTTTCTTATTCCTTGTTTTTTCTAAAAAGTAGTATCTCCCCTTTCATGCTTTGGGGAGATGGAGGAAATGCTATTTTATTTATTTATTTGCCAGTTGACATTTATTTTCAGTGAACAAGGCAACTACTGACAGAAGCAACAGTTACTGTCCTTGTTGTATATTCAGTGATGCAGATATGCAGCAGTAAATGGACTGACACATGAAAGCTGGTTTTGAATACTGTGTTAGATAATTCAGAGCAACTTTCACTACAAATAAAGGGATGTCCACTTTTGTTGGTTGCCTTTTGTCTGGAAGTACATTATTAGAGTTAACCAGATGTAGGCTGATCCAGTCTATCCAAAGGGAAACTAGACAGTTGTTTTTGGTTCTGCTACTGTTAATTCTGAGGCTGTGATCAGACACAGCAAAAAATAAACATCTCTGGGCGCGTCCCCATGCACGCTTTGGTCTGAATCGAAATCGGGTTCGGCAAGGGCTGTCCCCATGCACTTTTGATTTCATCCGGTTTCCGCGGACCAGATAACCCAAACCAGGTCCAAACCAGGACCAAATATGGTACTGGAAAAAACAGGTCTGGGCATGGTTTGGGGGTTCAGCACACATTGCTTTGCGATCCGAGCCCGCGCATGGGGATGGTCCTGGACTATTTGAGGAGGAGATTGGCACTCGCATCACTGGGAGGTGGAGTTACATGTCCTGTGGTTGCCGTTCCTGCCCTGTGCATTGGAGATTGCAGCTGCAAAGATTTTTGGGGAGTAAATGGTGTTAAAGCCAAAATGATCAGGGGGTTGAATGGCCTTTGCTGCCCCACGAGACTTTTATACAAGTATTTCATCCTCCGTTGCCAAGGCAGGCAGGATAATGGCTTGATTTTTCTTCTTTTTACATGGAAAATATTCCACCCCTGTTTCCCAGTCGCAAAGGCAGGCATGATAATGGCTTGATTTTTCTCCGTTTTAAGCTTGCTGGGTGTTCTCATGGTTCCTGGGTGGAGTGGAGGTGTGCAAAACTGCTCAACCACTCAACTGCCGCCAAACCTCGTAGCAGCTTTGGTTTTTAAAAATTATTATTTTTTCCATTCAGTCCTGGATTCTGTGCAGCTAAGGAGGAGGGATGCGGCATTTGCAGCGGGCTGCACAAGGGTGGGGTGACGTCAGTCTGGCTTCCAATGAGGAGAGAGGGGGCAGAGAGGAGATGGCGCTACTCCCCCGTGCTGGCATTTGGTGTGGTGTGCATGGGGACAGCTGAATCCACACCCAGCCCATGTTACTGGGAGTGCCATGGGGACAGGCAAGATTCTATCTTGGTCCCGCACCTGGTCCAGTGCATGCCCAATCAGACTCAGATGGCTTCCATGGGGACGCGGCCAGAGGCTGCACAGAGAAGGCTTCAATGTGGGATTGTTCACACACCAGTCTGCCCCTCCCTGTCTCGTAAACATTCAGTGCTAGAAAAAGTAGATTAGAGAAGGGCTGGGAACATGAGGGCCACACACTGTGTCTCTGAGGTGCCCTTTTTGATCCCAACTTATCTGTGTCTGGCTGCCATGTTTCATTCATGCTCCCTTCCTCTCTTCTCCATTGCTTTTACTATACATAGCAACATCCGTACAGCAGTTAATACTGTGGCAGCAAAAGAGAGATGGCAAGGAGAAAAGGGAGCAGAAGCACAGTTAGCAAGCTTTAAAGAGCTAGGCTTGGGGCCCTTTTCAGACCCCAGGAACAGCCTTATATGAGGAATAAGGGTCAGCGGTAGGAGCATAGTTCTCTTGGAATGATCAGTTGGTTGCCAGCCACCGATACAGAAAGGCAACAGGCCTATCTTCAGAGATAGGCTACTGGGAACAAGTTCAAGCACAGGATCTTACAGCTCGTTTACCACTTTCAGCTTACATTGGCCTGTTCACGTTTGGCTTCATTCTGGAATATACCTCAGGATAGGGGCCTGCTGTCCACATGCTAGTGCAGGCTACAGCAGGCCTGATGTGAGGCCTGCCAGAGTCTGCATTAGTATCCAGACAATAAACCCCTATCCTGAAATATATTCCAGAATAAGGCCAAGTGTGAACAGGGGCCAGGTTTGCTCACTGTGAATTGGTAGACTGTTAAGCACAGTTTGGTCTAGTGGTTAGGGAGCCGGACTCTTATCTAGGAATACCGAGTTTGATTCTGCTGTCCTCCATGAAGGCAGCTGGGTGACCCTTGGCTAGTCACAGCTCTCTTCTGATATCTCACAGCTCCACCTACCTCACAGGGTGTCTGGTGTGGGGAGAAGAACAGAAAGCTTTGTCAGCTGCTTTGAGTCCCCTTAAAAGGGTGAGAAAAGCGTGATAGAAAAACCAAATCTTCTAATTATTTATGTATTTGCATTTTTATCCTAACTTATATCCAAAGGTCTCAGGGAGAGTTACATTAAAAACCAAATATAAAATGAACATACTAAACCAATAACAGTGCTGGGAAATGAGGAGGAAAAGATGTCTCCTTACTTACTTTTATGACTTTAAAAAATAGTCCGAAGGTGCTGAGTAGAAGCTTCTCTTAATATGGGTGGAGACTATGCAAACAACAGCTTGAGAGTGCAATTTTTGTAGGCGTGTGGCAGGGAAACAGTGACAACTCTGCCTCTGTCTCTCATAAATGTTTTTGTGGGTCAGCATTTCAACAGGAGCTGTTATTGTACAGCAAGAAGAAGCCTCAGTTGTTTTAAGTGCTGTTTACAGTGTGTGTTTTTTTAAAAAACAACAACAACAGCTTAATTACATTCACAGAACAAACCTCAGGGTTACTCAGTCTGGCCTAAAGAGGAGAGTTATATTTTAGGAGCACAATAAATGCTATCCCTTCAAATGGATCAGCTTGATTACTACTACAACTGAATGTCACAACTAACAGCAGAAGGAGGATAAGACATCTATGGTAAATCTCATTAAACAGATGCACGCCAGAGAGATCCCTGGCCCAAAGACCAACAGATTTATTATGTCATAAACTTTTTTATGGGCTATCATACATTGTCTCAGATGCATGAAGTGTCAGCTGCAAACACAAGTGCATATACACAGAAAGGTGCAAACAGGATGGTAATAAATGTGCAATTTGCATTCACAAAAACATTGTCCTGATAACACATGCATTAAGGAATTACTAAGAAAATGAACATTTAGTCGTAATGCATATAATTGATTGATTGATTGATTGATTGATTGAATACTTGTATTTTGCTCAATTTATAATAATTTTTAGCTAACAAAAGTCAACCTTAAAGGAAGAATGAAAAAAATCTACAGATATAAATTAAAAACAAAACAGTGAGTCTTAAATTGCTTCTTAAACTGTGGTAATGGTGTGACCACCCATTTGTCAGGTGGCAATGCATCCTTCACTGCAGGGATGCTCTCTTCCTGGGTCAGGAGTCTTTTATTAAATGTTGGGCAGGCACTTGCAAGAGGCCTGGTATTATTAGATTTCAAAGTTATTTGCTGCAATATGCATTGTTATTTAAGCTTTTCACAACAACAACTTCCTAAGAGCAAAATGAATGCCTTGCTGGCTCACTCTGATGGCCCATCCAGTCCAGAAGCATGTTCTGACGCTAACTAACCAAATACTTATAGGAGGCCAGCTAGCAGACTATGAACACAACAGCACTTGCCTTGCTCATTGTCCCTTGATATTGTTCTGCTCTGATACTGAAGGCAGTTTCATGACCCTATAGACTTGTGCTCATGAAATATTTTAGATTTAAATACAGTGGTACCTCGACATACAAGTGCCCTGACATACAAGTGTTTTGAGATACAAGCCACCGAGCGAGTGATATTTTGCTTTGAGATGAGAGCAAGATTTGAGATACGAGTATGTAAATACAGTACAGTACATAACAAAAACAACTGAGGTGGTGTTTTGGGAGCTGGAATGGATTAATGGGAAAATTGCTTTGAGATACGAGCGATTTGACATAAGAGCAAGGTTACGGAACGAATTAAACTCATATGTCAAGGTACCACTGTATATTGATTTTATTGTAACCCATCCTGAGACCTTTTGAGTATAGCGTGGGATAAAAATGCAAATATAAACATTTCCAGTACAGAACCTTGGGGGCCATGTTTGCTTCATCTCTGCTTTGTGAGAAATACCAGTTTTCTACTCCTTCACCACTTATCCTTGTATTTTATGGCTGTTCTGCGAAGTCAGCAGCCTTTGGTATGGAAAATCATCAAGAGCATTTTGAAGACCTAATAGATGGACGACTAGATCCCCCTTACTTACCTGCTTAGTAACATTTTTAAAACGCTCTGAAACGTTAAACTGATAATTCTTCCCTTTGTGGAAAGAATGTTGGCTGTTCTTCAGTTAAGCCTTTGGCTTTTAAACGTTCACTAATTCCCAGAACAGTAATTAACCTGAGACGCCTTTGGTTTCCTGGGTCTCCCTTAGTTTCCTTTTAAAAGCAAGATGGGCTTTTTTTTTGTCAATTTTCGGTCCTCAAGTGTGGAAGCCAAGCTTACTGACAAGTTCCAAGTTTGTCAATATTAAGGGTAAGATTGCTGCCCTCTTAACTAACTTTTGAGTGGATGCCACCTGGAGTCAGAGATTGGTTAACAGTCAGTTTGTCAATAACGGCCCATGGATTCTCTTGTCATCACTGTTTGCTTTTCAAACACCTGATGAGAAAATGTGTTCAGGCTCAGAGATGTCTTCTAAATTTTCTGGCATAGAGAGGGATGCAAAATTCAGCATCACTGCACTCTTCATCTTTTAGCATACTTTTCTCTTATATGTCGTCTAAAATAACAGTTGCCCCATTAGCTGGTCACCCAGCTAGAAATGTAGGAACCAAAGGACTACCAGATAAGATTCCAACTACAAGACCAAACTGGCTTTCATATGGGTCGTCTGCTGTCCAAGGCAACCTTTGCAGCAAATGAAGTCCTCCTAGTAGGTTGGACTGTGCTCACAGGGGAATTAGTAGTAGGGGTGTGCATGAATGCAATTTTCGACATTCAATTTATAACATATTGAATATTGGAAAATCCTAATTCAAAAGAATAAAGAAAAATGAACGTCTGCCCATTTGAAATACATTCATATCTTTTTGTTCACATATTCGATACGTATCCAATGATACGAATCTCATATGCATTTGTATGGAGCCCATATGCATCCCGTTTTATCCCATATGTATCCGTACGTATCTGTACGTATGATTTGTACACATCCATACACATACAAATGTCTGAATTATTCATACAAATAACTTGAAATATTCATATACATATGAATACCAAAGTATGAATGTCTGGACACTTGATCCGTATATGAATGTCTGAATTTGAATAACAAATATTTTGAATATCCGTGCACATGCCTAATCAGTAGGGTCATCGCTTTTTCTTTTTTGTAACTGCAGTGTTTTTGGAAGGAGCTGTGGTAGAAATGTGCACGAATGTTTCTTTGACATTCTATTCAAATTGAATTGAATACCCAAAAATTCTATTTGATGTGAAGCTTTGATGTAAATTCAAATTTAAAAAGATTCAATTTGAATTTATGTGCACGTACGCATCTTCGCCACATCCATACACATCCGTATGTATCTCGCAGTTATCCTGTATGCAACCCGTTTTCATCCTGTACAGATCTGTACAAATGCATACAGATGCTGGAAGGGTCAGGATCTTCAAGTACGCATCGTATGCGAACCCGTGCACATATGAATGTCCGGATAATTCAAATGAATAGATCTTATGTGGGAAAAACTGGCTTTGATTCCACCCTCCCCCATGAAGCCAGCTGGGTGACCTTGGGCTAGTCCCACCTCTCTTCTGAACTCTCACAGCCCCGCCTACTCACAGGGTGTTCTGTTGTGGGGAGAAGAACAGAAAAGCTTTGTCAGCCACTTTGAGTCCCCTTAAATGGGTGAGAAAAGCGTGGTAGAAAAGCCAACTCTTCTTCTTCAGCTGGGAGTAGTGCATTTAGTGATTGGAATAGCATGTGAATGGTTGGCAGCATGAAGAAATGTGGCAGTTTTGTGGCTTTTCCTAGCGCTGTGGTCACATCTAAGGTTTAATCCAGCTTCAGTCCACCTTCAGAGCAAAAAAACAAATCAGCAAAGTGAGCAGTAATTTTTTTCCCCTACACTATCAGTCCCAAAGATGATTTTTTTTGAGTTATTTAACACTGAAAGAAAGCATCTTGTCACTTTGCTGGTGTATTCTCTCACTCTGAAAGCGAACTGGATCTGGATTCAACCTTAAGGAGGTACTTTCTTTGGGTCTCCAATTAGAGAAGCTCTGTGTTCTTGATCACATGCAACATGCAACACCATTTCCAGTATGTCCCCTGTTCATCCTATAGAGTTTGTAAACATAGACAAATGTATCCCATTGATGCTCGCCATTTTGCCCACTTTCTCCTGCACTCCTAGGGTGAGCATTCCAGTTCCACCATGTCAGCCGCAAGCTCCTACCTTATTTCCCCTAAAATAAGACAGCGTCTTATATTAATTTTTGCTCCTAAAGATGCACTAGGGCTTATTTTCAGGGGATATATTTTGGGCATCCTGAAAAATCATGCTAGGGCTTATTTTCAGGGTAGGTCTTATTTTCGGGGAAACAGGGTATTACCTGCAAATACGTAGTGGTACCAAGAAAAAATTGTGTGTACCTTCTCTGTTGCGTTATTTTTAAAATGGTAAAACAATTACCGTTCTCACATTCAACATTAAAAGTAAGCAACAAATACACAAACAACTGATAGGGACTGTAGTTAACAGATATACTAGCAGAGATGTGGTGTCCATAGGTATGAGCCAGGTAATATACTGTGAAGGTAAGATGTCACATGGTGGAACACAAACTGTTCAGCCTGTTATTCATATAAAGGTAGGGCTTGCCCATTGATCTCGGGCTAAATACTATGCCAGAGGCTTAGTATATGTTTATTACATAATGCATGCTCACCAAGCCACGGGATTGCATTCACCAGGGGCTGCTATTCCTGTATACCTTTCTGATATCCATTTTTCCCTAAATCCCTTGGATCTCTGCAGGTAGCTGTTCATGACTAAGTAGATTTTCATTGCCTATTTCCACATTGTTCCATTTTGACACACCCATTACAAGCTTAACTCGGTTTCAATACAGTTTCAATCCTCGCAGACCCCACGTCAGTTTGGCTGAACACCCTTTCTGTGTATTAAGTCGCCCCAAAGTGTTGTAAATGTTAACCCTCATTTCAACAGGTCTCACTCCTGTTCGTGTGCTTGATACGTGTTACATTTTTTACTGTTGGGACCGTACCATTTTAAGGGATGAGAATCCATGTTTAGGGTTTCCCTCCCCCAAGAGCTTGCTTCCAAAGATAGTGATTTCACTGTAAAAATCCACCCTTTACAGCAGCCGCTACACTGTAGCAATCCATGCACTTCATACCTGATAACAATGTTGCAATTTTGTGCAATTCTATTTCTTTGGAGTTCTGACCTTTAGAAAGGGAAAGGAAAGCAGCTGCAGGTTCTAGGAGATGTTTGAATGTTTAAAGCAAGGGGGCTTGAGTTGCTGCTGCTGCTGTGTGCCCTGGACAATGAGGAGAGGAGGGGAAAGAATCGCTGGCTGCCCACTGCCATTTTTCCTCCATCCAGGCAAGCGGCAGCCACCTAGCCACCCAGCTAGGCTCCCTGAAGGGGTCCCTTATGGGTGTCGCATTCACACCAGGAGGAAGAGGGCAGGACAGCCCTGAAAAGTGGCTTTTAAAAAGTAGCCACTTGAGTCCCCCCTTGAGTCACGTACGCCACATACGATCCTCAGAATCTGGATCGAACACAATTGAGTTGAAAGTAATGGGATCAGGCAAATTCGTGTTTGCATCCAGTTCTATTATTTCAGTTTAGGGGAACTGGATTAAGCTTATAATGGGGATGCGGCTTCAGTGACGGTTTGCTAGGGGAAAGGACTCTTCCACAAATGGGTGTAGTGGAGAATAGCTGCTCTAGTGCACAAATATGCAACCACCTCCTTTTTAAAGAAAACTTCCCCAGAGATTGACTGGCAGAACTATCCGTCAGCTTGTGGGACGCAAGAAAAAAATCAAAGTGTGTTCACCTGGCATGCTTTGAACACTTTGTATGTGAACAGAGTTGAAACTGGCTAAATCTTGTTTCTGATTTAAAGCATTTCCCTAACCTTGTGTTTAAATGGGTCCATAAATGTTTAACCAGTATCTTCAAACATTGCCTTTCCCAAGCCAGCTGCTCTTCAACTCCTGGTGACTGTACCTGACCAGAGAAACCAAACACTTACTGATCCTGTGTCTGATTTAGACTGAGCTTTATCCAATTTCCACCACCACCACCACGCATGTGATAAAAATCTGCTGTGTCTATTCAATACAACCCACCACACTGCTTATATCTTAATGTTGCTGCTTCATGAATTGTCCTTCCTTTTTGTTCTTTTCCTTATAAAGTAGAAAAATATTTCAGGAGAATTAATGAACAATTGGGGAAGCAGTAGAGAAATGTGAGGGGAAAGAGCTGCTATTTGCCATCGACTAACTAAAAGCCCATCAAGTGTGGCAGACATAACATAGTGAGGAGCAAGAGGCAATTTATTTAGTCCTATAAATCTGCAGCTGCGTCCCTCCCTGTTAATCATCAGGAGAAGAAAAGAGAGGGCATTTCATGGGTAGAGAAGGGGGACTTTTGGAATGTGGCTTAATATTTTATGATTTTCATACTCTGGCCTATCTCCCAAAGCAGCACAAGATGAATTATGATAACATAAAATAGGCAATAACAGCAGCAATTTAAAGCAGTCTTTAACAGCCCAAGCACAAAGCCCAGCTGTGTCTGAGATTCTCTGGACTGGGCTCTGCCCTTCAAACACAAGTAATGTTAAACTTTATCCTTTCCTGTTTTTGCATGAAGATCACTGATAATTGAAAGCCATTCAGCAACTCGTCCAGAGGCACAAATAAAATATTGCACTTTTAAACATATAAGACTCACCTTTTCCCCCAAAAAATGTTTCTCCTAAAATCAGTCCGCTTCCTATTTTTTCTTAAATATTTATTACCAAAAAGAGTCTTATACGCCATCGCATCTTATATGGTTTGAAATGTGGTAGCTAGCCAAAAAATGGGCTCTAATGTCTTTTATAAGCTATTTCCACTTTTTTTGCTTCTCCCATGGAGAAAACACCAAACTTCATCTTTGGTTAGAACTGGTTCCAAATTCTGAAGTCCTTCAGAAATACATCCATCTTCATCACTCTTACAAACATAACTCATTTAATATTGTGCTGCTTAGTGTTCTGTAAAAAGCTTGAGTCCACACTTTTCCACAATGCTAACTTGACTAAATAATCCGTACCTTTCAGCCTAACCAATCTCACAAAGTTCCTGTAAGAATAAAATAAGATAGATACATAACTTTTTCTTAAATGAATAATACTTTATTTGTAACCAGAAGGGACTATGGCGGTGATGGCCAACCTATGACACGCGTGTCACAGGTGACACGCCAAGCCCTTTTGGGTGACACACCTGGTCACCCTGGCACCTGGACGTGTATTGCTTGCTTGTTCTTGAAGTGTATGAAATACCAACTTTCAGTTGAAGATTTAGCAACAAAAGTCACTAATGTAAAGAATTATTTGTTTTTGCTTTTAATAAAATACATATATCAAAAATATAACTTTTTTACTAGAGCTACAAATATCACAAAATTATGGATATTTCTAGAAGTGACACAGCACCTGAGTTTAGCTAGGTTTTCTTGCGAATTTTGACACACCGAGCTCGAAAGGTTCGCCATCACTGGACTATGGTCTAGGACAGTGGTTCTCAACCTGGGGGTCAGGACCCCTTTGGGGTCGAATTACCCTTTCAGAGGGGTCGCGACGAGTCTCCCACCGCCCTTCCCTCCCACCTCCCAGGTGCTCCGCCCCCGTGGTTGGGGGTCTCCACAACATGAGGAACTCCATTAAGGGGTCGCGGCATTAGGAAGGTTGAGAACCATTGGTCTAGGAGCTCACGGAGGAATGAGGTCTCTCTGCACTTGGCCTCATTCTGGAATATATCTCAGAGTATATTCCTGCATGCTAGTGCTGATCATGGCAGGCTTCAGCATGTGGACAATGGATCCAGGTAGATACATAATTATATCAATCACCTTGAGTTCATTGGAAGAAGAATGGGATATCACTGCAGCTAACTGGCAAGCTCAACCAAAGTTTTATGAACTTTTCTAGTTTTTCACCTCCAGGAAGCAGCTATTAATTTGTCATTAATTTGTTTCTTCTTGCAGTCCATGGTATTTTTAGTAATTGTCTCTAGAAGGCAGTTAGGCAGGTCTTTTTTCACTCATTCCTTCAATAATGTACTCATTTTTCCTCACTTCAGTGTTCTTTGCCTCCATATCTTGCAACACCTACCCTGACAATGAGTGCTCACCTCTAACTGGCTGCTTGTCTGCCCAGCTTTCCATGGCCCTGATTGGTCACTCACCGACCACGTTTGTTCCCATGCTGCAATGGGCTACATTTCCCTCCTCTGAGCTTGTGTCAATTCCCACCATCCAACTAAAGGAACTCACCCCCTGGGTGTTATAATGAGGAAGAGGCACCCATTCCCAGGCTTCAAGGTGAAGGAAGGTGAATTTAGGGAGAAAATGCCTGTCCTTAGAGCGGTGTTTCTCAAAGTGGGCGATAACACCCCCTTGTGGGCGCTAGTGGCCTACAGGGGGCCGGTAAAGGGCCCAGAGAAAATTGGGGGACATTTAAGCGGTTTGGGGGGGGGCGATGGCTGATTTGTGTTTTTCTAAAATTTTAATCTAAAATCTTCCCTAACCCTAACCCCGCCCCCCTGTATATTAAATGAAAAATAGAGCATAGTTACACAGCCAATAGGAAACAGCTTTCAACTATCCTCTGTGTTGATTGGGGGAGCTGTGATTTGTTAGCGCTGCCTTGGTACGGTGGTCAAGCCAATGAAGTGCTAACATAATCACAGGTTCCTCCTCCCTCCATAACTTAGCTGCTGCGTATTTTAATTTTGACACTCCTGCCAGCCAGTCAAGCCAGTTGCCGTGACAACATGAGGGACAAAGGTAAATCTCCCTCCAGCTCCCTCTCCTAAATTGGAGGCTTCCCCTGTCTCCCTGACCCCCACGGGTTCCATCCCCACCTCACTCTCCCCCCATCGGTTTTCCCCTCACTTCCCTGCCCCCCACTGCTTTCCTACCACCACGACCCTGCCTTGCGCAGGCAGCCAGTGACGACTGCGTGCCCGGTTGCCTTGGGCCACCTGGGGAGTGGTGACAGCCACTGCAGCCCTTGCAGCCGGTGGGCGGCTTCCTCTGCCCCTTTGCTCCAGCCTGGCTTGAACTATGAGTGAAGGAAGGAGGAGGAGGGGTGTGGCAGAGACGTTTCGTGGGGCTTTTGCCAGCGAAAGACCCAGTGGCGGTGACCCTCCTCACCGCCGCATGCCTGTCCGGTAGCGACAAGAGATGGCAGTGATGGCTGGTCCTGGGCTGGCGGTGGCCATCACGTGGCCATCACGTGGTTGTCAATTTGGGCTGCTGCCTCCTGTCACTGGCTGCCTGCGCAGGGCCTCCTCGGCACTTGCTGGGGATTTCGGTGGTTTAAATGGGAACTGCGTTATTCGAATTGAGCCCGCGTTATCATCAAGCAAATGGGAACAGCAAGAATGCGCACTTGGTTCTGAATTCAGATTAAAATAGTCCAATCCAGATTTAAATCGTCAAGTGGGAATGTGGGAAAAGTCAAATTCTTGTCAGGACAGATGGAAATGAAGATTTCTTGTAAACTGTTTAAATGCCGGGTCTGACAGCGTACTAATAGATGCCACCAGTTTTATCTTAGGAGAAGCTGCTCTTTCCCACCACTTCCTGTTTAACAGACACAATAAGGACCAAGAAATTTAATAAAGAGAGTAGAATCCCTCGTTTTGTTCCCTTTAAAGTGATAATTTGTTCATCAAAGGGAAATAAAAGTGAAGAGGAAAGAAAGTTCTGTAGGATGAATGTATGTTTTAAATCCCAGAAAAACAAGAGGTAAACCTGGGACAAGAAGAAAGAGAGCCGCTGAGGGCAGAGTGGAGAATTAAAATGGAGAAGTCAATTGCATGGGCCAAGGACACGGTTTCCTCAGGTCAGATTAATAAATCCACAGACGTTTTTTTATCACCAGGAAGGCAATTTTGAACTGGATTGAAAGCATAAAAGGAGTTGTGAAAACTGATAAAAGATGAGGGTGATAACAATGTTTTATAATATGTTAGAACTGTCAAGACAGTTTTGAAAGCCAAGATTTAAGAAGAATATTAAAAAACTAAAATGCAGTAGTCAAAATTGGAGGCAATTAACAAGCGTGTAAATTAAACCCCACAGAGACAGGACGTGTTCTAGCTGGGATGTGATGGGGCTGACTAAAATACAAACATACTGTAATCAGACATGGCAAAAAAGAGCATATTTGACCCTCTCCCCTTCTCCAGAACATTCTGTGCTAGAAAAGGTGAATTATAGGTTGGGCATATGAGGGCCACACACTATCCCTCTGAGGCACCTCTTTTGTTATGTCTGAACACAGCCAAAAGCTCCTTTTGCCCACATTAAAACAGCAGCTGAAAAGCAGCTTAAATGCAAATGTATAAACGGGTAAATGCAAATATTCTCACCCCACTTCTAAAGCAAATTAGAGGCCAGAGAATGCATTTTGAAAGTGTGTTTTCTGGTCTTAGGGCACTTGCACCGTTTTAAAAATTGTGTCTAGATACAACCTTAGAATTATGCCCAGTCAAGAGGGGAGAATGTGGCACCATTATGGTGTCCCTATGGTGGGGTTTCCACCTGTATCTGTGGCAACCCCACTTTACCTCCACTGTGTCCCTCTTAAAAAGTGTGAAAGGGTGTTTCCGCACTTAGCACTTGAAATCCAGATTAAGGAAATCCAGATTTCTAAAATCCATCCCTGGGAAGATCGGTCTGAAATAGGGATGGATCCAAATGAGGCCTAACGCATCCACACTCATGTTGGAGGCACTGATAGCGAGGAACGCATCATGTGTTTGCTGTGCGGACACCAGAGCACCGATATCCAGAAGGATCAGGCCTCTCTGTGGCCCTGCCACCCAAGGTGCCATGTGATTGGAGCACTCAGCCATCAGTCACCACTCGTTTCCACCATGTGTGGGCGTGTCAGAGGCAGACTGCCTACCAATCAGCGATGTGCCTGAGATCCCGTGGCTGCCCAGCTGCGCTCAACATGGCGACTTCCAGTCCCACCCACATGCGTTCCCTTTCCTGTCCCTGAGCAGAAGCATCGTCCTTTGATCCAGAATCTGCAAGCAGGAACAGTTTGAAGACTTAATTTTTTAGGTCTTCCCAATAGCCGGATTTGGCGGCCTCTAGACCCCATTAGAGATGGGTCTTGTGTGAGGCCACGCGGCAGCGGCATCCTTGAAGGGGCCCTAATCTGTCCCACTGTGCGGAAGGCAACTTGCAGATGTGTACCATATGTGTCCTTATCGGGTGCTTAATGGCGACTTAACGGCCTGTGCAGGAACACCCAAAAAAGTATTGTTGGAAAACCCAGTGCTGGTGGCAAATTTTCCACCAACAGTGCATTTACTCACCTTTTGCACGGAACCACCTTGCACACATGGTGGTAGTCACACACACTTTGGGGTATTCCACACTGGCCATGGTGCCGCCTAACAAGCAACAATGCTGGAGGAGCAATTATTGTTTGTTAGGGTGCGTTCCCATGGTACTAATTTGTATCTCTATTGCCCCTCCACTGAAGTGGATTAAAGAAAAGCGGGTTCAATCCGGATTTAAGCGTTCCCAAGGGGGTAAGCAAAACATGCATTTAAAATGAACGGACCGTCCCCAAGGAAGCGTGTTTTGTTTACCCGCATCTTTTTCTCCCCGCCCCTTGCTGTTTCATTGGGTGATCGGACGGAAGGAATTTCCAGCTGCCGAAACGCCTCCCTCCCAGCCAGCGATCCTGCAATCCTTTCCTTCAAAAAGACCAAAAGAAAAATTTAAAACTTCTCTGTTCATCTCCCCTGCTTGCAAAGACTGCAGCCGGCACTCTTTACAAGATCTCCACCCAGCCAGCTCTTTTACACTTTCACTTTCGTGGAAGCAATTCATCACAATGTATCTTTGCTGTTTCTCTTTGGGATTGGAAAGAGAAACAGCAAAGAGAAAATGCCTGCCTAGATCGCTGTTTGCATAGATCGCTGGCTGGATGACAGGCAAAAGAGAGAGAGAGAGAGAGAGAGATGATCTCTCCGGCCAGCAATTCCCACCTGGGAGAGAATCCCTGCCCCTTTTGCCACGGAGCGATCCCATGGAAAATGTTGCACTGAAAACCCACGTCTTCCAGAAAGTACGGCTTTAAACAGGTATTTTTTTAAAGCGGGTTTTCCTCATTAGCGGCGCTGGAAACCCGGATTAAAGCCGTGCATGGGACCGCTCCGTGGCAAAAGAAGATTTTCAGCAGACTTATTATTGCATGGGAACGCAGCCTTAGTGATGTTGTGCCATCTGGGAAGTGAATTTTTAAAAAATGGTTGTCAGAAATAACAGGCACCATAAGATTTTTATCTAGATTACTGTCTTGGCTCCTAACTCTAAAGTGTAAGTAACTCTTGTGTTTAGTGACCTAATGATATATTCAAGCAAATCTGTTTTACACATGTAAAAACGTTCTCTTTCCTCCCTCCTTCCCTCCTTCTCTCGCTCTCTCTCTGTGAAGCCAAAGAGATACAACTAGAAATGATCTCTAAAGGTTTACTGTAGGCAAAGACATTGTAATACAAATAACTTGTATTCTTGCTGTTGTTGAATCAATAAATTAAAAATAAAAACAGCTAAAAACTATCATTTTTATAAAATCTTTGTAAAAATGTTTACTTATTTCCTTTACCCTCACAATCACATCCAGGGTCTTTTAATCTCTTGTGACAGAAAGACAGCAGCAGCTGTGGCAGAGAATAGAATGGAGCACAGCATAATGTATTAATAAATGGCACATTTTTCATGTTAGAAATGCCAACACATTTCCTTCACTGTTTGTCTTCACTGAAAATGGCAAAAGGAAAATGAGAATCTCAGCCAGGCTTATGGTTATTATCTCTTTTTTTCACAGAAGGGGAAATGTTTAGCCTTTTATCACAATCAGCTCCCCTTTTTCTGTTTATGTTAAAAATATATAAAATGTGGCTATAGTTTCAGACTGCCCTATTAGGAGATAACTGGATTCCATTTGTTTATAAGATCATGACACCAGCCTAGCTTTCAAGCACCAGGGAAACAACAACCCCTTTTCTCAGCAGTTGCATCCTCAGGCCATGTTAACATGGGCTGCAGAGAAGGAAGCTCCTTTGAGGCTGCTTAGAAACAAGTTTGCAGGACAGATCATTCGCATGCATATTTGCCTCCATCTGTAATCCTTTTCTAGCCTAGAATCTTCAAGAGGGGGACGGACAGACTGACCTGTGAGCAATCTCACCTGAAAACTGTTTCTAAGCTGTCTTCAAGCCACCTCCTTTCTGTGTACGAACACAGCCTCTGTCTCCGGGTGGGGAAAATGCTTCTTAGGAAAAATAGTCCTGCATATCATGAATGCAGAGACCAGTTCACACTTGGCCCCGTAGTACATGATAGGGTGACATCTGAGGCCTTTTCGCATTGGCCTTTCCGGAACGCGTGGAGGACAGCTCCGGACGAGGCATACGCATTGCCCGAGCGGGGCTTGCGCCGCCTCGTGTCCGGAGCTGTCCTCCACGCGTTCCGGATGCAGAGCACTTTAAAGTGCTCTGCATCCGTTCGAACGCGGACGAGCCGCCCCGGCGCGTTCCGGGAGAGAAGCGTTCGCACGCTTCTCTCCCTGACAGCCGTCGGCACGCCCCCTGGGCCCGACTTGCCGGGCCGGCGATTGCGCCGGCGTGGCGAAGCCGGTAGACGGGACCCACCGAATCGGGGTTCCGCTTTCCCGTCTGCCAGGGTCAGTGACCCTGGCAGATGGGACAGGGGAACCCCGATTCGGTGCGTCCTGTCTGTCGCCTCCGACGGCCGCCGGGACGTGGCTCCTTCCCGGGTCCGGCAGCCCCAATGGGGCTGCCAGACCCGGGAAGGAGGCACCAGCATCGGCGTCCTGTCGCCCCTTTCTGGGGTGGCAGGAGGTCGATGTTGGGCTCGCTGGGGGCGAGGAACGCCTTGGGCGGCCGGAGCGCATCGCTCCGGTCCCCCAAGGGTCCCCCCCGCCCCCATCATGGCCATCTACGGGCTGCAGGCGCCTGGATCTTGGCGCCTGCAGCCCGCAGATCACCCACCCACTCACCCCAGTCCCCAAAACCCCCACCCCCAACCACCCTCCGGCCCGGATCGGGCCCATCTTCGCTCTCTGGGTGCCCACAGCGGGGCACCCAGAGAGCGAAGATGTTTCCCCCCCTTCCCCAGGGCCCTGGGAGGACGCGCGCGCGAGGAATGACTTACCTCGTGGCCGTCCAGCGTCGAACTGAGGGTGGCATTGTGGGAGCGCGCAAGACGCAGCCCACCTAGCCCCCCTATTGGACAAGCAGATCCAGGCGCCTGCAGCCCGCAGATGGGCCCGATCCGGGCCGGAGGGTGGTTGGGGGTGGGGGTTTTGGGGACTGGGGGGGGGGGTGGGACTCATCTGCGGGCTGCAGGCGCCTAGATCCAGGCGCCTGCAGCCCGTAGATGGGCGAGATCGGGGCGCAGGGCGAGCCCTTGGAGATCAGAGCCAGGGGCTCTGATCTTCAAAGGGGTCCGGCCCCATAGGGGCCTTGCCCCGGGCCCCATGATGGGTGCCCGGGTGCCCGGGCATCTTCGTGCCAGCCCGTAGAGCTGGCACGAAGCACGGGGCGGGTGGCTTGACAGCGCTGCCCGCCTCTTGGGTGCTCTCACCCAATGGACGGCAGCGCTGCGGCCGAATCCCCGCCCCTGGCCGGCCTTTGCCGGGCCAAGACAGTTCCGGGCGCTTTTACCTTTCACACACAGACGCGCCGGAACGCATTCCGGCGCGTCTGTGTGTGAAAGGTAAAAGCGCCCGGAAGTGTCTTAAGCTGCCCGCCTGCACGCGTTCCGTTTGGAACGCGTTGCAGTGCGAAAATCCCTCTGGTAAGGAACATCTGCACTTGCATGAGATGGTTTCCACCCAGGAACGCCTCCTGCCTTACCAGATGTTACCCTGTCATCTACTAGCGGTAGCCCCCAAAACTGTGCACCACACACATCCCAACCCTTACCAGAAGATTACTTTTGCCATCCAGCGTCATGACCATTTGCACCATTTCCGGTGCTAGGGGTCATCTGAGGTACAAAAAGAAGATGGCAGCGCCCAGACATGCACCTGGACACAGGTAAGTCTCCGGGCAAGTGGCGCTTGGTGCAGCATGCACGAGCATTCCCAAGTGTGAACACTAGTACATGTTTGTAGGTAATGCACTTTTCCCATCCAATGGACAGGAAGCTAAGTGCAGAAACGCCCCAGTTTTTGATTCAACATGGTATGAGAATATGAATGAGCTTGTTCGCCCCTCAGTGTCAGTTCTAGGACAACTGTATGTAACTGGGAAGCACCCACTATTTGCAGAAGCTTCTGCACATGTTTTGGAATACCTTATGCTCTAGTACTTCAAAATATGCAGAAGCCTCCACAAGGCCAGAGTAATTCTGTCCTGCAGGCACTGCAGTGTGCAAGTGATAAAAACAGGGTGGTGAAGAATGGTTGTGAGTGTGAAACAACTCCATGGCTGCGCTCCCATAGGCATTTAAATATGAACTGAATTTGAATTCGGTATCCAGCGTTCCCATTACTTCTGCAATTAATCCAAATTCAGCATCCAGCGTTCCCATTCAAGTTCTTATGTCCAGATTTTTGAGGACTATTCTACAAAAATCTGGAGGAAAAAAACTCCTGAGGAAAACAGGACTTTTTTATCCCTACGGCATTGAGTCCGCTTTCCTCCCACAAATGGGAATGTTCCCGGGCTATTTGAGGCGGAGCTGTAGCCTTCTGGCCAATGCCAACCACATGTGGGTGGGATTTCACAGCTTGTGAAGTAAATACTATCTCGAATGCCTAAGCTGAGCTGTATTTACACCTGTCCCTGCTGTTTTGAAGAACTAGACAACTATGATGATGCTTCCCATAGAATCCTGGCATGGTCATTTTAAAACCAAAGAAAAGGAGAAGGGTGTTTGCTGGAATCTGCAATTATGGATGTTTCTTAATGCAGACAGTTACCTGAAATGTTAAGAGGTACAGAAGCATGAATAGAAAACAAGATCTGAGGACTAAAGGAGATTAACAGATATTTGTTTGTACTGAAGGTTAATTAAGGTGTGGAACAGATTACTAAAAACAGAAATAGAAGGTGTAGCTGTGAACCTGTTGAAGGAGGGAAATCTAGTGATAGAGGAAGTGGCAATATCAAAGGAAAGGTGCTAATATAGTATTATAGAATGGAATTTAGACATTTCTGGCAGTTGTTTTCCTGTTAATGTGTTGTGGCATTTACGTTCTATTTTTCATTTAATTTGGGATGCTCTAAAACACCACACTGATGCAATTTGCAGATTTGTTAAACTGATGAGTACTGAAAATGCCAGTAACTTGACATGGGGCAGTTGGGTGATCTTGATTTGGATAGGATGTGATGTCTGAGCTTCAATCAGTGTGGTTCCTGGCTAGTTTATTAAAAGCAAACATATCTGTGTATGTCTAGGACATGAACCAAAATGCTGAAATGAAGGAGAGACAAAGGTAGTTGCTACTGATTACCACAGAGTTGCGGCCAACTCCTGGTTGACTGCATGAGCACTTCTATGCAGTTTTCTTGGCAGGGATAAGGAAGTGGTTTTCCATTGTCTGATTCCAGGGAGAGGCTAGAGATTGAACCAGCAACTCTCTGTTTTCCAAGCAATTTGCTCAACCATTGAGCTGCAGCCACTCTGACAGGCGAGGGAAGAATCCATAAAAGGATCATTCCCAATTTCTGATATTCTAGCTTTGAAGAGTGATAAGTGTGTATTTATCCAATCCTTGCTTTGCAGTCAGGCATGGCATTTAATCAATTTAAAGACCATCTTCAGTTCCATCTGTCCCAACAAGATTTTGGCTTTCCATGCCTTTTTGGGACTAAATTGCCAAAAAATCAGGACTATTTTAGTGGTTAAGGAGTCAGACTCTTATCTGGGAATACCTGGTTTGATTCCACTCTCCCCCATGAAAGCCAACTGGGTGACCTTGGGCTAGTCACAGCTCTCTTCTGAGCTCTCACAGCCCCACCTACCTCACACGGTATTCTGTTGTGAGGAGAAGAATAGAAAGTTTTGTCAACCACTTTGAGTTTCCTTAAATGGGTGAGTAAAGGGAGTAGAAAAGCCAACTCATTTAAGATTATTAGCCCATTTTATTTCGAAAAGTGAGAATGCACAAGTAAACTGTTTGGGGAGGGAACCATACTTTTTTGGGCATGTTCCCCATTTCTTCTTGTCTGACAAGGGATTTTGTTGTGAACACTGAACTCAGGAGGGAGAGAATGTCACTACTGCAGTGCAAAGAGAAGTCAAAAGAGAAGACAGAGGCCCTGTCCCCATGCAACTTTGGCACAGTTCCGAGAGCGGGATTGGGGCGGTCTGTCCCCATGGGTTTTGGATTTGGTCTGTGAAAAGCGTACCAAACACCCTCAAACCGTGCCGGAAGGGTGCCAAATTTGGCACCTGTTTAAACAAGTCTCATCACAGTTTGGGTGACTGGCACGCATTGCTCAGCTAGCTGGGAAGGCACATGGGGACGCTAACGGGAGGAGATGTGCACTCACGTCATTGAGAGGTGAGGTGTGCTTGCTGTCAGCCCTGTCCATTGAAGATCACAGCCGCTGGCTTTTTAAAATGCCGATGGCAAAGGCAAGCTGGAGAACGACTTGTTTTTTTAATTTTATGCCATTTCCATGGAGGCAATTCCAACTCCATTTCAAGAATGCCAAGGCTACAAGCATGACACACACACCTTGCCTTATCTCCCGATTTGCAAGGCACGGGTGGGTAATTAAGGGCTTGACTTAGCTGAGTGCACTCAGCTGAGCAAGATCTGTCAAGCAAAGGAGCAGATCTCCAGTAAAATAACGGGGAAAAACAGCCGCAACTTCAGCCGCTTTCAGGAGCTTCAGAGGTTGCAGTGTTCTCCCTTTTCCAGGGTTGCAACCTTATTGCCCCAGTGGAAAAGTGAGAAGACCCCACTCTCTGCCCTCCCCCTTCACGATCTGGGCAGAAAAAGGCTTTATTTCACTTCAGAAGTAAAACCAGAAGTGGAATAAAGCCTTTTCCTGCCCAGATCATGAAGGGGGAGGGCAGAGGCTGCAGTGTTCTCTCTTTTCCAGGGTGGCAATAAGGTTGCCACCCTGGAAAAGGGAGACCACTGCAGCCTCTGAAAGCAGCTTCCCCCCCCCCATTTTACCAGAGATGCGCTCCTTCACTTGACAGCTTGTTTGACAGATCTTCCTCAGCTGAGTGCACTTCCTTACCCACCCATGCCTTGCAAATTGGGAGATAAGGCAATCCAGCTTCCAACGAGGGGAAAGGGGGCGGTAGAGGAGGTGGCACTGCTCCCCCATACCAGTGTTCCACACGCTTCTCATGAGGACGCCTGCATCCGTGCCGAACCCTTACCTGTCCCACGCTGCTGGGAATGCCATGGGGATGCCCGAAATGCGTTTCCGGTCCCGTGCCTGGCTCATGTGTGCCCAAACAGAGCCCAAAGTGTGCCAAACGGCTTGCATGGGGACCCAGCGACAGTGGAAGTTTCACTTTGTCAGCCTCCTTCTTTCTCTCATGTTACATTCCAACAGCTATTGGTTCTACCCAGGATGGCTGATTGTCAGGGTGATGGAGTCCCAAAACATCTCGAGGGGAGCCTCAAGTTTGTCACCTTTTTAACTGACCTGCTGCTCTCACAATTGGACACTCCATCCTACTGCTCTTCATGCAGTTATTTGAACAGATCCCTTGGGCCATATCTATATTTTCTTCTGGTCTTTCTTAATGCAATGGTCTGTGGGTATTTTTTTCACCCGCAACCACTGTTAGGCTTGACTGTTAGTTTATTAGAAATGCGAAAGCTGTTTGGATCAACTTGTTTGTAGAAAAGCTATAAGAAAACGTGTATCAGAGCTGTTCTTTTCCTGTGAGGGGGGAAAACAGGTGACTTTTCCCTTTGTGTATCCACTCTTGCAATAAGCAGCAACACACACAGACGGGACTTTTGCTAATAAGGATGGACCACACAAAGTGCAGAGTTTGACAAAATGTGAATGAGGCATTGTTTGTGTAAATGCTTAGCAAGCAGCCAGCAACAAAGTGTGTATGTCAGGGGCTGTGTAGTACTAAAGGCCCTCTGTGAATGTCAGAGGGAGAAAGAGAAGATACTTAACAACATTTATTTATAACAGCCCTTTCACCAAAGGACAGAAACAAATATATACAATCAACAAATGTATATATCTGTCTGCCTAATTAAGGACTGTATCAATAAAATTAAATCAACACCCCAGTTCCTCACCGGATCCTTCATACTTATCCTTCTATCCTGAAATCCAGCTTTGGTGCTTAATTTCAACCAGGTCTGTCAATATCGTAACTAACTAGGCTTTATAAGAGTGGTATTCCAAAACTCTTGGAATGATTTTTCAGGTCAATCAAAGAACGTAATCAGACAGAGCTTTTGTGGGTGGGAAATGACCATTTATAAAGTATCTCCCCATCTGTAGATTCAGGAAAAAACATGCAAAATGATAATGATACAGGCCATTAGATATGGAAGGTAAGGTAGAACTGTTCCTCATATCTGGCAAGGGACAAAAAATGGCAATCATGGGACCTTTTTTAGATCCTGAAGTACCTGTTTGGAGGCAGCCATTAACTGATGTTTCTCCACACTGCTGGAGCCTAAGAAGTTCTATCTGTTCCCCCATTGAGATAATCGTGGAGAAAAGTGGCAGCAGCCCTTGGACCAAAGGTGTACATAATGAAATGGACGTGGCCATCATAAAAACAGTAGCAGTTATTGTAGCCTGGCCTTTCTGTGCTCTTTTGAGCACAGAATAGTTGTCTCAGCTCCAGTAAAACCTATAATTTGTTCCGCCTGGTTGTTGATGGTGGACCTACCTAATAGCATCTGCTTCAACGTAATGGAGGATTGTTGCATTTAGAGACTGAGCGGTTAAAGTAGTTTTCATGCTTAGTCAAGCCTTTTATGAAACAGAGCCTAACTTTGGTGCTCGTCTAAGGGGCCAGCAACACAGAATATTCCTGAAGCACTTCGAGCAAAAAACTAGCTTGATCTGCTTCAAAAATGTTCACTTTCGTGGTAGCTAGCAAGTCTTAAATTTTTATTTCTTCCATATCTTTCCAGCACACATGTAGACCAGATCATTTCCCCCCCCACACACACTACCACTGGACATGCCTTTTTTGTCTGCCACTGGCCTTACTGTCTTTTGTTTTTTCTCAAGATTCAATTTCCCGAAATGCATTTAAGCAACATGCCAAAATCTTTAATCAGCTTTAGGGATAAAAAATTTCTTTCTGACTGGATTTTATCCATTTTTCAGAAAATCTACCCTTGGGTTAGTTCCTGCATAAGGAAGGTGGCTCGTCATTTTGTTAATACATTCTTCTCATTCTGGAAGCGGATTTAAAGTTGGATTAAAATTTACCTCATTTCCCTTTTACATGGTGCTATTCTGGTACAGGACAGCCCATCCTATATTGGGATATGCTAACCATTACAAGCTGGAATGGATTGCTCCTGGAGAGGAACAAGGCAGTCACCTGTTTGACACCAGCCTCCATGTTGGCTCCAAACCTCACAGTTGGTACAGGGTGGCTCCAAATGCTTTGAAGTCTGGGAACAAACATTCCTGGTCTTCAGAGTCCCAGGGGGGAATTCTGGACCCTTTCCTATCATGGGAAAGTATTCTGTGTGGAAAGGGCCTTAGATTTAGCTGAGCCCCTTTTTTTGTTGTTTGTTTAAAGATGCCTGAGAATGGAGAGCTGAATCATTGAAGTTGCCCATATGAGCAACCATTTGTACATCTGAATGGATACATCTGTAGCTTTATATGCAAGTTTCATGCCCGGCTTTCTGGACGATACATAGCAAGTCCATGGTGAGATTGCCACAGTTTGTAAGCAACTCCATCTAAGTGGGCCTATGTGTGCATTGGAGTTCTGCTTGCAGAATGAGTCTTTCCCTTTCTTCCAAAATGCAGCCCCCAAAGACCCCAGCTGGAGCAGATGACGATGAAAATTAATTGAAGGCATTTTCATGCTGCCTTTCCTTGATAGACCTCACCATCAAGTAGGGAGCCAATCCCAGGGACTTCCTTGGGTCTAGCTTGACTCACCCAGTTGTTACTGAGCTGCAGGGCAGGGGTGAGGAGAAAGCCTGCTGCCTGGATTTATTGTAGTTATTCCTCAGAGAACATAATTAAAACAGTGGTAGAATGGATTTGTGGAAATAATTAGCAATATGTAACATGGAAGAAATGTATTCTGATAAGATGTTTTCCTTCTATATGTTTATGTCCCTGAAGAAGCATTTTTCCAATGGAGCTATAGCTGAGGAAACCAAAGCTGTCCTTCTGTGTGATGGGAAAGTCCATCTGAATTTAATTCAACGACTTTTTGATCTGCCAATAGTGGAAATGAAACATGGTAAGTTTTCTTCCTTCCTTCCTTCCTTCCTTTCTCTCTCTCTTTCTTTCAAGTTATTAATACAAGTGTTTATGCCCAGTAACAATATATTAGGGAGAATATCAAAGCCCATCATTTTCTATCTGATGCCAAGTCAATAAACATTCATCACAGGTCTGATATCTAGCATCTTCCTGGAGTAAAATATGGCAAACTACTTCCATAGTACCATAGTCTTGCCAAGGAAGCTGATTCAATGTATTCTATGGCTGTGTCCAGACTTGTTTAGGAGGTGTCACACAAAGATTGCTGGATCATAGTGGTGACACATTATACCAGCACTACTGCAAATTTAATTAATGCTGATTTAACAGCACTCCCTGAGCAGTATTAAGAAAATTCGAATTTTCCCACCAGTCCAGACGGAACAGCGAGAAGAGACGACGAGAAAAGGGAGGGCAGCTCAGCTCCCATTGGCTGCCTCATCCCACATGATGCATGCACCTATGCAAACTCTTGCAGCTTCCAAGGAGGAAGCTATGGGAGGCTGCTCTAATCCAAATGATGGGATGTCGCTTCGCAGCAGGGAAGCTGCAATTTTTCCTCTCCAATAATCTGGAAGGGGCCCATGTTGTTAGTCAATTCTTGGTTTTGAGGATATAAACTATTTTTCACCTCCTCAGCTATTTTAAAGTAACCTTGCATGAACTTTTGTATATATGGGAGGGAGGAAGTAGGCTTTTACACAAGAGCTGACACAGGACAGAAGCCTGCAAAACCATCATCGCCACCCCCTTTGTAAAATCAGACACTTTCGTCTGATCTCTTTGTTACATTGTGTTCTGATCTCATTACACGTGTTCTGACCTCTTTTTTAGTTAAATTGTGGTCTGATCTCTCTCACTCTTCACCTCGTTTCAATAACCACAGATGAATAGCTCTTTCTTTTGAAGTAGAACTAGCATTATATACAGTAGTATGAATGGGAAATCTGCTTTTATTACTCTTCAAAAATTATTAGGTATAAGTTTTAGCATGGATATATGTGAACGCCTGCCTCCATCCCTGATTTTCACATCCCTGGGACATTGTTTCAAGGAAAGGAAGTACAAGTTTCTGCCTGTATGGATGCAGCCCAAAAAACTCTCCAGGCAAGCCACTTCCCTTAGATTGGTGCTACAAGCATGCAATGTGAACACCAAAATGGAACAAGGAAGTTGCATTGCTGCATCACACCTGCACAACTCCTGTCTATGCATGTCAGCCTCTAGTGTGCTCCAAGCCTCCTTAGACCCTCTTGTAGTGGGTGTTCACAGTTGCAGCAGGTGCTGGAAGCCCATGCTCATGCCAAGGTCAACCCTTCAAACAGAACCCATCATTTCAAAGCAGCATAGCTACGACTTGTGCCACATGCCCATGTCATATGTGGACAGTTGATTGCCATGACATCTTGATATTGGCACCACAACATTGTGTACACCTGGCCTTAATCTCAGTTACTTTCAGTCTGGGCCTTTTCCCACTGAAGGTACATTCAGGGATGGTAGCACTTCTATGCAGTAGTCTTGGCAGGGACATAGAAGTAGTTTGCCATTGCCTACATCTTAGAAGAGACTGAGGGCTTGTCCCCATGCACTATATACTTCGAAGCGAACCTGAGTTCAACTCTATCAGGAGAAAGGTGGAGAGAAAAAGATGCGGTTTCCAGATGCAGGGGTTTAGTGCGGTTTTCATGGGGACAGGTGTATTCGACTTGAGCCCATGCTTTTGTCAGTCGCATGGGAACGGGTCAATTCGAACTAGAATCCGTATTGGGAATATCCCAAATCCAACCCGAGTGCATGGGGACAAGCCCTGACGATTGAAATAGCAACCATCTGCATTCTAAGCAGTTCGCTCTAGCATCGTTCCCTGCAGAATGTTAAAATGTGTCCTTTTAAAAGTTGTTGTTGTTTTCCACCATGTTTGTTCTTCATCACTGATGCAGTTGTGTAACTTTACTCATTTCCTCCTCCCCCAGCACAGTTATAGAATCCAAAGTCTGTCTAGAATTAGAAAGAAGGCATTAACGGGAAAAGATTTAAAGTTCATGGTTGGTAACAGCAATCTTCTTATGACGAGACAGAGAACATGTAGACATTGCAGCATGTGTTATGCACTTAATTAGTAATCTAACAAAAAGAGAGCATAAAACAACATGTTCTGCTTTTGTTCCAAAGGGAACAATTGGAAAACCCAGTTGACTTCCCATAATCCTTTTCTGGGTATAACAAATTAAAGTTCAAGAGAGCTGTCCTAAATTTAAGCACGCATAAATAAAAACTGCTTTTGACAGAAACCAAAACCCCAAAGGCCAAAGGCAGTCAGGTGCAAAGAAGTAATTTACAGTAGATGAATAACTAAGAATATACATAGACCTAGTGGGTAATGGAGGAGGGACACTCACATTTATTTCCTTTATATAGCAGATCCTGACAGCGTGGCTGGGTGTCCTACTTTGCATAGGATAGTTCTTCCATTTGGAGTTTCCTGAATGGAAAGTTCACAAATAAAATGGATAGAAATGACAAGGTGTGAGCATTCAGACCTGAAGATGGACTGAAGAAGTTTTAAAGTGAAGACCTTGAGAACTATGTTGGGTACCTTACTTCAAAAGATACATCCCTCAGCTAATCACAGTTCATTAAGGCTCAGATGAAAAAGATGGGTGAGCTATGGGTATAACACTTGGATCTAACTATATTTCTATTAACATCTTGATGCTTTGTTCTCTTCTCCCTGCAGGTTCTTCTTGGATTGTTCTAACTGCAGATGGTGAAGGTTTTGTTCCATTAACATTTAAACCAAAGCAGGAGATAGTCATAAGAGAAGGAAATGACAGCTTGGAGGCTTGAGGAAGCCTTTCCTTCACATGAAACATTTCTTCACAGCCTCAAAACAGTGTGACATAATGAGGCGACTGACAAATATGCTGTTCAGAAGAAACTGCATGGGTATAAAACTATTAGCACAAACTTTGGCAGCAATCCAACTACAGCGTGCACTGCTTGAGTTCTACAATAGCTAGTCCTCCTCACAGGAATCCATTCTACAAGATCAAAGTGTAGACAGTGTGCCTGTATCGACTGTGGCTATAGACTGGGATTTGTGAGACTGAGGGAAAATGATAAACTTAAATCATGTTCACACGTAGCAAAACAAAAATAAAAGGCTGAAAAGCACCTTAGAGACCATAGTGTGTATGTTCATCCCATCTCTAAGTCACCTTGGCTTGTATAGAACATTCATGGGAGGGGGAGGGGCAGGCTGGCTTGTGAACAATCCCGCTTGCCAATCACCTCTTCGCTGTCTCTTCGCTTTTTTTTTTTCTTACTACATTTGAGGCAGCCTTAATCTTAAGCCACAACAGTGGGTAAAATACTGCCATATTTAAATTTGGTATATATTATATGCATGAAACTCTCACAAGACTTTTTTCAGCTAGAGGAGATTTTAAGCAATATGGGGTAACAAACTCTTTTGCCCTGAGAATTCTGGGAATGTAAATCATGTATCAGTTTGGACCCTAATATAACACTGACTTAATGTAGCATAATTCTTAGTTCCTATGACATTTGTGGCATGACCCTTCCTCCCCAAATACTACCAAATAGGGATGTGCAAAAATATTCATAACATTCAATATTTGTACGAATTCAGACAAATCGAATTTTACGATATTTGTACATTGACATTTGTATTCATATGAATGTTTAGGAACATTCATACAAATGCTTTGGAACATTCATGAACCTGGGAGGTGGGAAAGCAGCTGCGCCAGTCACATCTGCAATGGATCCAGACTGCATTAAACATGGATTGAGAGCAGATACAAAGTGGATCCACGGCGGATTTGATGGTTTCAGAGCGGATATGTTTCGGGATACGAATCAGATACTTATCGGATATGTATGGGATACATATGCGTTTGTATTGGATATTTATACGAATTTGTACGAATACATCTATTCGTACCACATTTGAAGGGGATCTATTTGAACAAATACGAATGTTCAAACCCCATTCGTGCACATCCCTACTACCAAATAATACTCGGAAAGGAAATAATAACAAAAGTACCGTGACTGGAATCTTGGGCTTATTCTGTAATCTATCTTGGGGTCCTCCACCATAATCTGCACTAGCATGCAGACTGCAGGGACCTATGTTGGGATGTATTCCAGAATAAGGACAAGTGCGGAAAGGCCCAAAATTTCTCCTGTGCCAGACTACACACAGGTTATCCCACTGACAGAAGAAAGTGGAAGTGATTTTTCTGTTTTTCCTGTAGACCGACGTCCTACAGAAATCTAGTTTGGAAGGCTTTAGAACAGCTTGACATACCGTATTTTCTGGCGTATAAGACGACTGGGCGTATAAGACGACCCCCAACTTTCCAGTTAAAATATAGAGTTTGGGATATACTCGCCGTATAAGAAGACGACACCCAGCATATAAGACGACCCCTGACTTTTGAGAAGATTTTCCTGGGTTAAAAAGTAGTCGTATACGCCAGAAAATACAGTATATACCACCATCTGAACTTGGGATGATGGAGTACATGCAGTTGTAGCCAAAAGGGTGCATTATCTGGCATGTAGAAATGCCCACTCTTGGGGCACGCCTTCCAATGAAGGTATCTCCTAGCTGCCATCTGGTGCCCAGCACCAATCTGAAGATGCATGAACAGAGGAGGTTCTGGGCTATCTTCTGGGCCTCGGCTGGAACTGGGACTGCAAGTTGGGGAACCAAAGTCAGAAGAGGCAGCTTTGGATCCTAAGCCATCTGGGATAATGAGGCCTAATCTAATCTCCTCTCCTTTGGCTCCAATAAGGGATAGCTCTCTTTGGCCGTGGTCACACCATCACTTTAAACCTTCTTCAGTCCATATTCAGGTCTGACTGCTCACACCTTTTCATTTCGATGTATTTTATTTGTGGACTTTCAACCCTCCATTGGGACTTTCCTGAATGGAAAGTCCACAAATAAAATGGATAGCAATGAAAAGATATGAGCAGTCAGATCAGGAGATGGACTCAAAAAGGTTTAAAGTGAAGGTTTACAATAGCCGGAAGTCTAAAACAATCAACAATGTAATTTTATCTTGGGAAACAGAACTATTCTTTTCCCCAAAGTTCAATATTAGTGAATATCTGCATTTCAAACTTAGTTTAGCCATCATGGTTGTTTTCCTTTCACAAATGACTGGGAATTGTAGTTCTGAAACCTCCATGTCATGGTGGGATTGCTTCAGGTTGTATGGTGAAAGTCAAAACAAATATGATTAGCTAGTTATCTGTACATGCTAGCTCTCTTAGGTCTTGAAAGTGAACTACGACATAGAAAACATCCAAATATTTTGTTCCCTAAAGTGTATATTTTATTTTATTTTCCAGTACTTTATTTTCTATGCTGAAGAGAAGTATAAAAGTAGAAATATTAGGCTGAACATGAACTCCAGTATTACTCTTGAGAGTGTAATGCAGGAATATCTTCTGCATTTTATTTATCTATTTAAAACATAGGCCGTGTCTTCACGGCAACCTTATTTCGCTTTCCCTAAACCAGTGGTTCTCAACCTTCCTAATGCCATGACCCCTTAATGGAGTTCCTCATGTTGTGGAGACCCCCAACCACAGGGGTAGAGCCAGTTGGGAAGTGGGAGGGAAGGGTGGTGGGAGACTTGTCGCGACCCCTCTGAAAGGGTAGTTCGACCCCCAAAGGGGTCCCGACCCCCAGGTTGAGAATCACTGCCCTAAACCGAGATAACAGAACCGGATGCAAAGGCGAATTTGCCTGTTCCCATTACTTTCAGCTTAATCGCGTTCAATCCGGATTCTGAGGACGTACGTGACTCAAGGGGGGACTCCAGTGGCTACCTTTTAAAAGCCGCTTTTTGGGGCTGCGCTGTCCTCTTGCTCCTAAGCGTGAACGTACCACCCATAACAGACCCCTTCACGGAGCCTAGCTGGGTGGCTGCCTTGCCTGGATGGAGGAAAAACAGCACCAGGCAGGCAGCGATTCTTTTACCTCCTCTCCCGATTGCTCAGGGCGCGCAGCAGCGGAGGCAAGTCAAGCCCCTGAATTCGTCACAGCTAAACATTCATACATCTCTCCAAACGGCAGTTGCTTTTCTTTTCCCTTTTTAGAAGGTCAGCACTTTCAATAGCAAGATGGTTATCAGGTGTGAATTGCTTGTTTGCTACAGTGGATTGCTTGGATTGCTATTCGGGCTGCTGCTGCTTTTACAGCTTGCTTTGGAAGCAAGCTATTGGGGGAGGGAAACTCTCATCCCTTAACACAGAAGAGTTCCCACAGTAAAAAATGTAAAACGTTTCAAGTGCACGAACCGGAGTGAGACCTGTTGAAATCAGGATTGAGATTCATCACACTTTGGGGTGGTTTAACACGGGGAAATCGTGTTAAGCCAAACTGCCGTCTGGACTCCGAGGATTCAAAACATTTTGAATCCGACATAAGGTTGCCGTGAAGACACAGCCATTGTTCTAAATAGACTATTGTACATTTGTGCCAGCAAAAGTTATTTTTAGAAACACAGAGCTGGACTGGCAAACACTGAAGTCATTAAATGTATTTCAAGGACCCTTAATGGGTACTCTAGTGCTATGGGTTTTTTCCACTAGCACTAGAGTACCCATTAAGGACCCATTAAGGACCCTTAATGGGTCCTTTAGTGCTAAATGGAAAAACACCCTAGATTTATATAGCCATTTGGAAGGGAAATATCTTGCTTTCTCCCTATGAAAAAACTGCTGCTTTTAAGAAATCATCTGGTCTGTTGCCTCTGATATTTCATCTAGGCATACTTAACAGAAGAAAGTTCCAGTCCTCCCCATTAGTGCTTGCACCCTTATCTTTTCATCTCCCTCAATGTAACAAATTTAATCTTTGCTCTGAGACATCCATTTGATTTTCAGTTCACTATTCTCTATAATGATGTCATTTCTTTCCTTCACAAGCCTTGGAAGCCTTCAAGAGAATGGCGGACTTTGCTTTTCTAAATAAAACAGTTAAAAGTCTCGGGGGGGGGGATAAAAGCTTAACTTTAAGCTTAATTTAATAATATTGGTGATGTTATTTAAGCTGTTTTAAGCTTCCAATAAATATCATTCTTAATGAAAATGGCACAACACTCATTCTCTGACTGTTCAAAATGCTTTACAGTACTTAGATCTTCGCATCCCTCAAAATCACTGAGTGGCCATAACACCCACACGGAACTAAATTTACTAAAATCAGTCATACCTATAATCCAAAAAGGGAAGGGAAAAGATGGAACTTTCATTGCTTCCCTGGAAAATGATAGAGGTTATGTATTTCCAAACCCATAGACCACTCTATTTGTTTAGAATATCCGGTAAAAGAGAGACAGCACTAGCACATTCTGTTACTTAATGCAGATATATCCTGCCTTTCCCAGGAGCTCTGACTAGTCTCACAAATGCTTTTGTAGAACCTTTTGAAAATTACCATTGGACTTTTTTTGCTTTTAATTTCCCATTGATCTCAGTTTAGAGTCTGCTTTCTATCAGCATTGTGGCTGCATGTGACAAAGTGAAAGCCATATGACTCAGCCACATTCATTTACACAGCACAGACAAACACCTATGTACCTGATAGATGGACTACAGACTGCAACACTTTCTACCATAATAAGTGTATTATTCTTTAAAAGTAACTCTTTCATTAGTGACATAGGAGACTTGCCTGGGGTTTTCATGTGGAGGTCAGTACTTCTGCTCTGAAAGGAGAATGAGAAGTAATTATTCCTCTTTACCTTGGTCAGACCTCACCTAGAGTACTGCGTTCAGTTCTGGGCACCCCAATTTAAAAAAGACATTGACAAACTAGAGCAAGTCCAAAGGAAGGCTACCAAAATGGTTAGTGGTCTGGAAAGCACGTCGTAAGAAGAAAGGTTGAAGGATCTAGAAATCTTTAGCCTGCAGAAGAGAAGACTGAGGATCATGGTCTTCAAGCATCTGAAGGGCTGTCACAGTGCAGAGGGATTGTCCGTTTTCTCACTTGCATAAGATGGGAGGACTAGAAACAATGGTATGAAACTTCAGGGGAGTAAGATATTAGGAAAATCTTCCCAATTAGATATCAGGAAAAACTTCCTGACAGTGAGGGTGGTCAGTCAGTGGAATAGGTTGCCAGAGGAGGCAGTGAGCAATCATTCACTGGAGGTCTTCAAGCAGAGGCTGGACCTACATCTGTCTGGGATGGTTTAGGAAATCCTGCATTGAGCAGGGGGTTGGACTTGATGAGCCTAGAGGTCCCTTCCAACTCTATAATTCTATGATTTTATTATTATTTTGGCAGGATAGGTATACTAATTCAAACAGAAAGAAGGCTTCTTTCCCTCAAAATCACTCAGCAAGGGCCTCTGCAATCTGATTCAATAGAACATCCATTAAATCAAAGAGAAACTTGGAATGCTAGCTTATGTTCAACAGAAACCTTCATTTTGCAGCCAGAAACTCAGGCACAGGGCCAGGTCACACTTAACATTAGTGGGATACCATGCTAATGAAATTGAGTCCAGGGATGGTGACCACCACTCACATTGCAAGCACCAATGCCATCCCCAGCTTACCCATGGCTGCTCAAGATGCAGAGAGTCCATCCCAGACTGTCCAAAATGGCCTTAGTAATGGCTGTGGCAACTTCCACTAGAGCCCTGGTATGGTGATTGCAACCTGGCACAGCTGCAGCCACCCTGTCTCCTCATAGCTTCACACCTGGAAGTGGATGTGAATGCTGCCGACTGCAAGCTAGGGAAAAGTCTTTACTGCTCCACAGCTTTGGAACAGCAGAATGGCCCCACACCCTCCAGACTGTTTTGGAACAGAGCCAGTGCCAAGACATGCAGATGAAGGCTCCCAGAGCTGCGAGAACAACCCAGTCGCATAAGTGCAAAAAGGTCCTGAGTTTATTTTTGGCTTCAGATTTTGTGCTTTTCTTGAAGAAACTACAGGCTTGAAAATGACATCCATCTTCAACTAGACAGCTGATTGGAATTTTCCCTAATAAAAGATAAGCCCATTACAGTGAAGCCTGTTATATCGAGTGTCCACTGTGGATGTAGAAATCCCTCTGTTTACCCAGAGTGAAGGAATGTTTAAACCCACAGACAGTTTTTAATTGTCTTTATGTACAGGTGTTTTAATTGCTTTCAACTTTGTTTTGAACTTTTGTAAACTGCTTTGTCATTTTTAAGATAAAAATGGTATAAAAATGTTTGAAATAAACAAATAAAAATAATAAATAAATCTGTTTAGGTTCCAGGATATGGTCTTAATACATCAAAGCCCTAACCTTTCTGAATGAAAACAAATTAGGTCTGATCATCTGTTTCCTTTGGGATGATTGCCTTGGAACCATAAATATGCCCTTTTTGGGCTCAGGGTGTAAAAAAAAAAAGCTGGGGAAATAAACAAAAGAAAATACTGTATTTATTTCTTGGTTACTTGCACTACAATCAGAAGTCCTCTGGGCATCTCAGAAAACCAAAACATTCAATGTAATTTTTTTTTGAAAAAAAATCAAACTAGAAATAAAACACAATGAAAAACAAGTTTATTAAAAAGAACAGAACTCCTAACCTGTAATTGGTTAGAAAACGGTTTCTGCCGTTTTCCGTTCCTCCTTCCTGCGGCTGAGCACCACGGCTGCTCAGCGGGAAGCTGAGCAAGCGAGCAGGGCAGCGGCAGGTGGCAGCCACAGTGGCAGGTGCAAAGCAGTGGCCAAAATAGCAGGCAGCCAGGCGGGCATGCAAGCAGCTGGGCAACCAAGGCAGTGGCAGGCAGGTGGGCGGGCGGGCGTTAATTCCACAGTTTCAAAACACTCTGAGCCGAGTGGGAACGCCCCACTGGGAAAATAAAGCGTTTCATTTTTAAAAAACGGGAGCAAGAGTAGTTGTTTGAAGGGGTGTTTTATTTAATTCTTGTTTTCTCCCAATTACTCTTTTTTTAATAATGAAAGAATTTCATTAATGCTTTAGCAGAAATACATGGCAATATAGCATAAACTTTTACGAAAACGCATTATCAGAGAACAAACATTACCATGGCTGCATCCCCATTACAAGCTTAACTGGTTCGATACGGTTTCAGTCCTCACAGACCCCACATCAGTTTGGCTTAACATGCTTTCCGTGTGTTAAATCACCCCAAAGCATTGTAAATGTTAACCCTCATTTCAACAGGTCTCACTCCGGTTCATGCGCTTGATACATGTTACATGTTTTTACTGTGGGGACCATACCGTTATAAGGTATGAGAATCCATGTTTAGGATTTCCCTCCCCCAAGAGCTTGCTTCCAAAGATAGTGATTTCACTGTAAAAATCCACCATTTTGAGCAGCTGCTACACTGTAGCGATCCAACCACTTCACACCTGATAATAGTGTTGCAATTTTGCGCAATTCTAGCTCTTTGGAGTTCTGACCTTTAGAAAGGGAAAGGAAAGCAGCTGCGGGTTCTGGGAGATGTGTGAATGTTTAAAGTAAGGGGGCTTGAGTTGCCGCTGTTGCTGTGTGCCCTGGGCAATGGGGAGAGGAGGGGAAAGAATCGCTGGCTGGCCGCTGCCATTTTTCCTCCATCCAGGGAAGCGGCAGCCACCCAGCCAGGCTCCGTGAAGGGGTCCCTTATGGATGGTGCGTTCACGCCAGGAGGAAGAGGGCAGGGCAGCCCCGAAAAGCGGCTTTTAAAAGTAGCCACTTGGGTCCCCCCTTGAGTCACGTATGCCACGTACGATCCTCAGAATCCGGATCGAACGCGATTAAGCTGAAAGTAATGGGATCAGGCAAATTCGCATTTGCATCCAGTTCTATTATTTCAGTTTAGGGAAACTGGATTAAGCTTATAATGGGGATGCAGCCCATGGTGCGTTGCCAAAAGAATAAAATGTTGAGTGCGCTTCATTTACAAACAGTTTTAACTAACAAAATAAGGACCTTAACTCGAAACCTACTTTTCAGTGAGGACAGATTGTTTTCAAACCGTTTTGAACACTCTAGAAAGCCCTGGTGGGAACAGGGCTTAAATGTATTATTTGTACCCCTTCTGACTACAGAAAAGAGAGGTGGCCTCTCTCACATCAACAACAAAGTTATAATCACTATTATGCACTATTGAGTGTAAGACTTAAATTTGCCGAGTTTTTAAGGTGTTTTTAATTGTGTATCTTGTTTTAATTTGCACCTCATTTTAATCTGAATCTTGTTTTACTTTGTATCCTGTTTTTAATTTGTTGTTTAATTCATTGTTAATTCAGAGACCTGCGGGTATGGGGCGGGATAGATATGTAAATAAATAAATAACTCCACATGGGCCCAGACCAGAAAGGAAACAACTTCCCCTCTCAGGCGGCGCAGCAGCACCGGCAGCATCGCCTGCTTGCCAATCAGCCTGGGCAGGGCAGCCGATGAAGTGTCCTTTGCCCCGCCTACGAGGGCTTTGTTAGATCATAGAGACGCGTCAAGAGCCGCTGACGACTGGCCCAGGAAGCATGACGAGAAGTCCCACTGGGTTGGGACCCGGCTTCTTTTCCTTCCGCCTCCATAGGAGAAAAGTCCTCCGGGGAGCAGCGCCCCTTGCGGTGGCAGGCGGAGTAAGAGCGCTATGCAGTCCTCGCCTATCTCCAGCGAGCGACGGTGAGAACGGAGTGAGCCCGGGCGGAGCGCGAGAGGCTGGTGTGGTTCTAGCGGGAGGTTGATGTGGAGACGCGCCCACACGCCATAGAGGTAAGGGGAAGGGGGAAAGGGAGGGAGGGAGGAGCGCATGGAAAGAAACCCGTGCGGCCCGGAATGAATGAGAGAGAGCGGGTGCAAAAGCGTTGTCGCGGTGGGGGAAAGAGGTGGCCCAGCGGGAAGCATCAGTGAGCATTGCAATGCATGCGTAGTCCTTGGAGGGGGCTCACCTGGGGTCCTGCCTGTTTTGGGCTTGGATGGTGCAGTTAGGAACGAGCATCGTGTGGTAGAAACTCCTTGCAGGCGAATCGGCGTGCACAGGATTGCCGCGTTCTTAGCCCTGCTACTGCGCCCTCCTTCTCTTTGCAGTGGGGTCCACATAGTAAAGCTGCGCCCCCGCAGATGACGCGGAAATCCCAAGTAGCTTGTAGCTGCCACCATAGGGAGGAAAAGCGAGCAAAGTAAACATGCCAAGAAAAAAGCACGCAGCTGCCTGGCCTGGCACCGAACCACTAATAAAGAAGGCATTGTGCAGATGCTCAAATGTGCAGAGCAGCCAGTTCTTCATAAGCAAACTCCTAGTGCATCTGTGCCACCGCCACCCTGGTAGCAATGAAGGCCACAGTGTGCTCAGAAGATCCTTCCTTTAGTTATTGCAAAAGATGGTGAAGATCTCTGCAACTGTCCCATCCACACATTTGGTGCCAGGCGGAAGCACTGACTTAACAGAATCCAAGCAAAAATTGTGTGGCAAGCAAGCTGTCTGCTTTAATTTTGCACATTTCACTGTTCCGCATCTTTTATCTTTGCTTTTAAAGTTGTAAACTGCTTTCAGGTTATTTTTTTAAAAGGAACAAATGGTAGGTAAGTTTTTTGAATGAATGATGTATGAATCGCGCTGAGGATGAATGAAGAGCGGTGTGCCGTTGTGATCAACTTTATACTCAAAAGTCCTGAGAATATGTGAAAGGCTTTCTAGAGCATGGCCCTTTCTGCACTGGGCCTTATTCGAGATTGTGTCCTGAAACAAGGACTTCCCATTCACATGCTGATGCAGAGTACAGAGTTGCAGAATAGCATGCAGAATAGGGCCCATGAATTCATGTCACAGCAGCGTTTGTTATGCCTTTAGAGAATATTGCAGTAAACATTTATTCATTGTGCAGATGGAACACCAAGGCTGATTCAGACAGAACATTTAGAACACATACAAAACAATTCCAGAAAATTAGCCAAGAAGGTAGTCAGATGTCTTTAAGAATATTATTATAGTCAAATATCTTTAAACTTGTTATTTTCATTCTTCATGCAGATATTTCTGAAATAACTTTCATCAGTCGTTGATCAGGGCTGGCCTATGGAACTTGTAGTTCCACAGCATCTGGAGAACCATAATTTGGCCCTTTCTGCACCAAGCCTTCTTCTAGCTTATATCCCAGAATAGGGACCTGCTGTTGTCCTGCTTGTGTAAACTACAGAAGGCCCCACAAATAGGGTAGGAGTCACCTATTAAGAGTCGTTAGGTTCAGCAAGTCAAGTTGAACAATCGCATATCAACAAAAATGGGGCAAGGCTCTTCCTGGTCTACATTTCCTATGGTTTCTGGCATCAGCCATGTTGGATAGAGTTGATGAAAGACTTGTTCCCTATTCTTGAATTAAAATGACACACAAAAGCCATAATAATTTTTTCCCCTAGAATAATTAGTTGAGAGTTTGACATTAGGATTCGGTATATATTTCTTAGCTTAATTCTACCTTTCTACCAGCCTCTAGGGGAAAAAATAGTGTTTAATTAAATAGCGTAAAAGCAGGATAACACAAACATTTTTTAAAAGGCCTTTGTTTCGATGGTTGGAACAATTTCCGGGTAAAACAGTCATGTTAAAAATACTTTAAAAACTACAAAAGGATAGAACTATAAAGAGGGGGAGCTAAAATGACACTAAAAACAGTCAATAAAAGTCCCAATCTTTAAAAATCCCAATCTTGACACGTGTTTCGCCTACTCCCTGTAGGCTTCCTCAGAAGAAACAAGAAACACATAGTAAGACAGACAATTGGAGGTGAACTAGAGAGAATCAGTCGGCTGCTACTATAAGGCATATAGGGCTATAAGGCATATAGGGCTACAAAAAGAAGTGTTGCAACCCGCCTACAAGAACACGAACGCCATTGCAGGCTCAATCAACCTGATAAGTCTGCAGTGGCAGAACATGCAATGAAGACTGGTCATCACGTTGATTTTAACAATACTACAGTCCTTTCCTCCACCCAATCGTTTTATCCTTGGATTTTTAGAGAAGCCATTGAGATTTATAAGCACCTGTTTCATTTTAATAGAAAGGAGGAGGTCAAGGGAGTACCGGATGCCTGGTTACCAGTTTTAAAAACATGTAGAAAGGCCTTGACAGACAATCCTGGTCAAAATGCCACTGTTGTCTTAAATAAGAAGGAAGAAACTGCAGGAGCTGGCACCTCATGAGCCCTGTATGCCTTATAGTAGCAGCTGGCTGATTCTCTCTAGTTCACCTCCAATTGTCTGTCTTACGATGTGTTTCTTGTTTCTTCTGAGGAAGCCTACAGGGAGTAGGCGAAACACATGTCAAGATTGGGATTTTTAAAGATTGGGACTTTTATTGACTTTTATTTTTAGTGTCATTTTAGCTCCCCCTCTTTATAGTTTTATCCTTTTGTAGTTTTTAAAGTATTTTTAACATGGCTGTTTTACCCGGAAATTGTTCCAACCATCGTATTGTACCCAGTCATGGAAGCCTTAATTTACGTATGGCCTTTGTTTCCTTCACAGATGTATTTCATTCAAACTTAAAAATGGAGCTGGGGAAAGGGAAATTGCTGAGAACTGGCCTCAATGCCTTGTACCAAGCTATTCACCCTATGCATGGGATCGCTTGGACAGATGGAAAACAAGTTATACTGACTTCGTTCTATCTACATAATGGAGAACCTCAGTTTGGCAACTCAAATATTGTTGGCCAGTTTGAACACGTCCACGGACTGTACTGGGGTCCGTCTTCTGCTCCAGACGTCCCTGCACTCCTTGCTGTCCAGCATAAAAAGCACATCACCATGTTGCAGCTGTGTTATAGCACTACTGAAAAAAGCAAACTGATGGTCCACCAGATTAATGAGATTGGTGAGTTGTTTCCCATACTTCCTCAAGGCTGTGTGTGGCATCCCAAAAACGAAATCTTGGTCGTTCTCACTACGCGGGACACTTCTGTGCTGCACTCAGTTCGGATCAACAACTCCAGGATCAAAGCAGATATTAAAGGCACTGGGCTCATCCACTGCGCTTGTTGGACGGAAGAAGGGAACCGCTTAGTGATTGGAATAGGCAGTGCCCTCCATTCCTATATTTGGGATGACGATCAGAAGACGTTAACTGCGTGCTCTTTTTGCCCCATATTTGATGTGGGAGGCTACATCTGTGCCATTGGAGCTACCTTGAGTTCTCAAGTGGCCGTTGCTACTGAGCTTCCGCTCGATAAGATATGTAGCCTGAATGCAGGTGTTTCATTTGAAATCCCAAGTGAAGTTGCCAGAAACAGCGTTCCCTCACAAACTACCTCGTCAGGCTGTGAGGAGGAGCCCTCTGTGGACAGTGGGAAAAAGCTACCAGACCAAGAAAAACCTGGGCCTGGTGTAAATTCCACATCTTCATCCATTGATCTCACCCATCTCCCTTCAAACAAGCAGCGGACTTGTAGCAGCCCTCTCATTCACTTGAAGCCAAAGGATTACTTAACCGGAAGTGGTCAGGATGCATCACATCTCATCTTGGTGACTTTTGAATGGAAAGCAACGACTACAAAAAAAGTCAGCATCCCAGGAATTTTGGTCCCGGACATTATGACTTTCGACCCTAAAACTCAAACCATGGCAGTTGCTTCCAACACCTGTAACATTATCTTAACTTACTCTTTAGCTTCACCTCACTTGCCCAACATTCAACAAATCCATCTGGAGAAAAGTGAGAGACCAAAGGGATTGTGTTTCCTGACCAATAAACTATTACTAATACTTGTTGGGAAACAGAAATTAACAGACCCCGCTTTCCTTCCATCTTCACGCTCTGAAAAGTACATTCTTCGTTTAATGGTCAAAGAAACGGTTGGCAAAGAAAACTCTTCACTTTTAGGTTCAACCCAGGTGTGCTTTACCAACGTACCTGTGAAAAAAGAGGTCATTGAAACACACTCTCAGGATTCTCACCTTCCGAGTGATGGATTACTTTTCCCAGGTTTCACGGTAATCCAGTCTCCTAAAAATAGAAAACTCATAGAAGAAATTAAGAGCCCAGGTAATGAACAATCCGTGCCGTCAAATGTGGGTGACGTCCAGGAGAAAAAAAATCCCAAGAATTTCTCTCAAGCCCTGGAAAATTTGGTTGCTGAATCTACAAATTGTTCACAGGCTCTGCTAGAACCGGAAGCTGCTTCACGACTGGCAAAGTTACCAGTTTCTGCAGAAACATCACATCCCTTAAAATCGAACATTTTGCAACATGAAAAAGAAGACAGTCACATCTCTAAACTCCTGGAAAGACTCTGTGGCAACTTTAGAGAACTGCAGTATCACCTTTGTGAATTAACTGAGCTTATGAAGTCAGGGAAAAAATCTTTATCAGGTTATCCCTCTTCCCACGAACCTTCTTTTGTTAACATCATTTACCAGGTAATTTTTAAACAAAAGCTGAAGGTGTTCTTAGAAAAAATCTAGTGCCATGATCTTCTTTTCTTCCATCAGAGTGGAGTTTACCCTTCTATAGGAATTTAACAGGTCATAAAAGAAAGTAGCCATTTTCCTCTCAAAATCCTGAGAAAGGCTATTAAGGGGGGAATAAATATCAAAATTTTCTCCCATACAGAGTTGCCTGGTATTAATGTTACAAGGTCAGGTGCTTCTTATAGTTTCACCACCATCAGAGGTACGAGAGGCACATGAGGGCCTTTTCTTTGGTAGCCCCCTCACTTTGGAATAGCCTCATAGTGGAGATATGGAGGCACCAACATTTATTTGAAACATGCCTTTTCACTCGGGCCTTTGAAATTTAGCTTCTTTTGCATGATGTCCTCTCATTCAGAGTGCTATATTTTAAGTATGTTTCAGATTGTTTTACTGATTTTATCCATGCTTTTATTGAGTATTGTGAGTTGTTCTGGGACCTTTGGCTTAAGGATATGATATAAATGCTTATAAATAAATAAAACAAAATATTAGCCATAATTGCCCCTCTTAAGATTTTGCTGGATTTCACTTGCTATGGTTTTTATTTATTAGTCATGTTGGCTTGGGCTGACAGTGATTAGAATCCAGTAGATGGCAGAGGAAGCTTCTGGAAATTTCCCTACAGAGGCATCAGAATGATGGAACACTTCTAAATATGAAGAAGCTGAATGTATGATAATATGTAATAATTAGTTTATAAAAGCTCAGTACCCTGAGGAGTTCCCAATACGATTCAGAATCTCTGTGTTTTTATGGCTAGACTGGCAGCATAGGACTTTGGAAACCCTACTCCTTTCTGCAAGGACCCTTAATCCTCATTGACAGTCTTTGTAGTACACATTCTGGGCCTCTATATCCACATGTTTATGGGGGTTACACAGGCCCTACCCCTTGCTGGTCCGGCTCCATTTGCATTTTGTGGAGCCTGGTCTGGATTAAGGATGCTTTTATTCTGAATCTCTGGTAGTATCATTTAAGCAGTACTACCAGAGGAACCGTTGCATGCAGAAGGTCACTTCCTTTCTTCAGGATTACTTTCATTTCCAGCCTTCGGAGGCGTAGGGGTATGCTGCAGCACGCGTTAATTCGGCATTGATCCTGTCCACATTTCCCCACCGTCCAGTTAATGGGTTGGGCTATTCCGGACCCAATGATCCAGAGTTTAAGAGAAGCAATTGCAGAAGAGTCCTAGGCCTGGTAGATCCAGATCTATGAGGGTATGCCACTCTGCTGTTCTGCTCTGTCTGCATTAGATAGAGTGTGATTCAGAGTAGGGAGACCTTTAATCTGGAACACTATCTGGAGCAGTGGCCCTGATACAGAACTTGGTAGCACACAGAAGGAAGGCCTCTTAGATTTGGGATTACGAAGGAGTGCAGTTTGGTGGCACACCATAGAGTGCTGCCAAAATGCACCCTCAGAGGCCCCAAGGCTAGGAACTTTTGTTCCTAGCCCTTGGGGGCATGGGGTTGTAGCTCCAAAGCTTGCTTGAGTTTTGAGGCTGTGGCATGGGCTGAACTGGATCAACACCGTTGGTGGAGACAGTGCTGATCACACCCACCCTTTCCCCTGGTCAGTTTTAGTGGATCTGGCTCTTCTGGATCCACTGATCCTGACTATAAGGAAGTAAGTGCAGAAAGGGCCTTATTCTGGAGTATATCTTGGAACAGGGCTCTGCCATCTGCATGCTGGTGCAGAATACAGCAGCCCCTTGGCAGAGCCTGCCATAATCTTCACCAGCATGTGGAGGGCAGATCCCAATTTTTCGATATAATCCAGAATAAGGGTCAGTGCAGAAAGGACCCTAGTCTAAAATCCCAGTAGCTATGAAGCTCTTGAGTGATTTGAACTTTCTGAAGGAAGGCTCACATACAATATACAGTGGTATTCTTGGGAATATATTTGTGCGCACATACTTTTCAAACGTGATGGATTATGTTACATGTTCTAAGTTAGCCTCGTTGGAGCTTGGAACATGAGAATATGGAGAAATAAAACAATTTAAATTCTCTATGTTCTTAATTTTACAGAAGAATTGTTCTGGATCTGTTACACAAGAAAAGCGAGCCATTCTTCTCTGTGATGGTAGACTTCGCTTGAGTGTTATTCAGCAGATCTTCAACTTGAGCCTTGTTGAAATGCAGCATGGTGAGTTCCCATGTTGGGGTTCCCCCAAATGCTCTTTAGGGGGGAACAAGGCTAGAGAGAGAGAGAAACAGTAGTACCTTTAACTTTTTGTGTGCTAATTAATTAATAGTAGAATACATAAGAACATAAGAACATAAGAGAAGCCTTGCTGGATCAGGCCACAGCCCATCTAGTCCAGCATCCTGTCGCACACAGTGGCCCACCAAATGCTCATGGGCATCTCAAGCAGAGACAAGGACAAACCTTCTCCTGCTCTCGAGTCCCAGCAGATGGCCTTTGAAGCGCCCCAGTTCCTCCCCCCCCACTCAGCCTGAAAGATGCACCTAGGCATTCGTTCTAGTAGCCATTGATACATCTGTCATCCATAAATTTGTCTAACCCTACCTTAAAGCCATCCAGACTGGTAGCTGTCACCACCTCTTCTGGCAGCCCATTCCATAGGCCGATGACCCTCTGTGTGAAGAAATACTTCCCCCTGTCAGACCTTACGCTCCTACCCATCAGCTTCATAGAGTGCCCCCTGGTTCTAGTGTTGTGCGATAGAGAAAAGAAATTTTCTCTATCCACCTTTTCTATGCCGTGCATAATTTTATATACTTCAATCAGGTCCCCTCTCAAACGCCGTCTCTCCAGACTGAAGAGGCCTAGACGTTGCAGCCTGGTTTCGTAAGGGAGGTGTTCCAGACCCTTAATCATTCTGGTTGCCCTTCTCTGCACCTTCTCTAGTTCCACAATATCCTTTTTGAGGTGTGGTGACCAGAATTGTACACAGTATTCCAAATGTGGCCTCACTATAGATTTATAAAGGGGCAAAATGACACTTGCTGACTTATTTTCTATTCCCTTCCTAATTATTCCCAGCATTGAATTTGCTTTTTTTGCTGCTGCCGCACACTGGGTTGACACCTTCATTGAACTGTCCACCAAAACCCCGAGATCCCTTTCCTGGCGTGTTGCAGAAAGCTCAGACCCCATCAGTTTATAGACGTAATTTGGATTCTTGGCCCCAATGTGCATTACTTTACACTTGTTAAGATTAAAGCACATTTGCCACTTGGATGATGTTGTTGTTATGTTCTTATGTAATACGACAGGGCATTTTGAGGTACTTCTTCCCATTTTTCTTTGTGAAACCTTTACTTTCAGCTGCAGTTTTTCAAAGGAACATCTGGGTTCAGAGGAACATCTGGGTTAAGGCACCCCAGGCATAGTCACAAGAACAGCTGCTTCCTTGGAAACCAATTTCCTAGTACTGGAGTAGTAAGGGAGGAATACTGAAGTTTTTTGCAGACTTTGTCTTCTTTGTCATTTGTCACTGGAGAGCTATAGAAGAGACATTTCTGAGCATCTACTCTGGCTTTGTGCAACTGTTAAAACTGATACTTTTTAAATGTGTAGTAATAGCTAGATCAGTGGTTGTCAACCTGGGAGTCGGGACCCCTTTGGGGTTCGAATTACCCTTTCGGAGGGGTCGCAATGAGTCTCCTGCTGCCCTTCCCTCCCACTTCCCAGCTGCTTTGCCCCCATGGTTGGGGGTCCCCACAACATGAGGAACTCCATTAAGGGGGCATTAGGAAGGTTGAGAACCGCTGAGCTAGATATAAGAATACAGTCAAACTTCTGTATCGGCAGGGGATATGTTCCATATTCTACCGCAGTTACTGAACAAATGCGGATATTTCAAACACAGGGAAATTGCACTTAATTTCCCATAATCCCTGTGAAATCTCATGAGATTTTGCACTGATTGCAAAGTCAAATATAAAACGACCATGATGTTGTTGTTGTTGTTGATGATGATGATGATATTCAGATGATCTTTGGTGGGCTAAATGAAATCTTCCACCACTTTGTTCCCATTTCTTCCAGAAGCAGGGATTTTGAGATTGCTTCTCTGATTATTGATTTACTCTGGCAGATCTGCTAAAGTGTGGTATGTGCAGATCCAGAGTGGGGCTTATTAGTAGTATGTGCCATGTTGTGCAACCTGGCCATTTTCCTGTGCCTGCAGAGGTATTTTGAACATCTTGCATGGAATTGGTGTCAAGTGGAGTTTGAATAAGGCATTAAGCAGAAAGATTAGCGGTTCACATGGCTGTAAGCTGCAATCGTCTCATGATGTCACTTGCAGCATAGCATTACATAACCAGTGAATGGAACTGCATCTCCAGCAATCCCCTAAAATGATTTGCAATATGTGCAGTTGCAGGATCAAACTGCTTGACTGCTAACAGGAGAAGATCTCAAACTCATTAATAGTATTACATTTTAGAAATAATGTGTTTTCAGTAAAGCTGCAAAAGCACCTTCAGGACTAGATGCTGAGGTTTGTTTTATCCCTTTTGATAATACGAGCTGGCTCTCCTGAAATCCCTCTCATAAGAGGTTAGGAAAGCCTACTGCTGCTCTTACTCTTCTGTAATAATGTTGTCTTGCCCATGTTTCTCCTCACTTGCTCTAGTAACAGATTATGGATGATTATCATATTTGTGGTCTCCTATTCACACACTCTTTCACACTGAAGCTCTTTTCCTCAGCCCTCTTTATTTGATTCACACTCTTCAGGAGAGTTACTGTTTAGAGGCCAAGCTGTGATATCATTATGAAACCTGCTTATGGACCCTGTAGTGTGGACCGGTGAGCACGGACTAGCAGTAGCTTGCTCCAAAGACTGTTCACATTCAGACAGCCTGTTGTGGCCTATCCCAAGCTACTGGCTCCAGAGCTTGTGTGAGTTCTTTGCTGTATATAGGAGGACCAGTTTTAGAGGCACACTGGCTTCCAGTGGCACTTCCTGGAGTGTTGACAAAAAAGGTTTCTCAAGAACATTCTGGCCTACAGGGATGTGCTGCTTGCACATCACTTGTGTTCTGGAATCCAAATTCTAGACCAGTTATGATCCCCTCTAAAGAGGTCCATAGTAGGACCAAAATGTGACACCATTTTAGCACCAGAACCTGGTCCACCTCTACTAGACCCCCCCCCCTTTGCTTTGGATTATCCAGACTAACAGGCTACATCTTGGAATCCTGTCCTTTCAAGGTCAATTAGCTGCATCTGCCAGGTATAGAAGGAAGGGCCAGAAATCAGTATGTACCTGCAGGAGCAAGCAACACAGTTTACTGTCTGAATGGGCAAATGAGTACCAGTAGGGGAATATGAAACAGAGCAAACTCTGTATTCTGCAAGGGGTCTCTGTTTTACAAAGACAAAAATGCCAAGTTACTATCCCATTTAATGCTGCTCTCTCAGTTGGGATATCAAGTGAAATGCTGCTTCTGAGATAGGGAAGCAGCAGCCAAGGCAGATGGATGGGATTAAAGACATTACTGGGCTGTTCCTGGAGTAACTGCAGAATTTTACTAGAAGCAGTTCAATATGTCAAGCATTTGTTCACACAATCACCAGGATCTGAGCCAACAGCACTGATATTTCGCCCCCTGTGGAAGAATTTATCAACATCTAACTACCTTAAACCAACTCCATTCATTTTTTTGTATTGTAATAGCTCTCATGATTCTTCTGTAAGATCAAAATATGGAGATTTAGCAGGACATAAAGCAGATACAGTATTTTCAGTACAGGGACTTAGCTAGACTTCAATGCTCCCCTCCAAGAAATCTCTTAAATGGAGTTCTAACACATGGGCCATTTAGAAACAGAAGAAAAGCAGGCCTATTGGAGGACATGTCCCAGCAACAAGCCCCCCCCCTTATCATATTGTATGCTGATGGTGTGCCTAGAGATGGAGTTGCTCAGATTCCTTTCACACAGCTTAGGCTTCTGGTGGTATGGACATGGCAGGGGGGTGGGAGTAAAATGCACCCTTGTTTTGTAGCTGCTGGTGTGTATAAGAAGCACCCTTGCGTGATACCACCAGCATCTCAGGCATATGGAAATGTGAACGTAGAGTATGCCCTAAGAAATGGGAATGTCCAGCCCCACCACAGACAGAAGAAAAGGGGACCTTAAGACAAAATTGGATCAGCTACCCGCCTTCTGCTGATATCTCCTGAACATTATGGGCTTTGTGTTTGGGGGACTCATGGAAGAGGATCCCTGGTGGATGAGGGCATGGCCCTGCTAGTCCAGCATCCCATTTCACACAGTGCCCCACCAAGTCCTTCTGGGTATCTCAAGCCGAAGACAAAGGCAAAACCTTCCCCTGCTCTCAAATCAAATGGCAGTTAGAAGCATCCTAGCTGAAACAGACTTTATAAAAAGCAACTATGAAATGGGATGGAAGCTTAGTCTTGTTTATTTTAGTGCCACTGCTCCTAGCATAGCCTGCCCTTAGGCTGACCAAAATTGCAGTGTAGATGGTTTCACAATTTTATTTTAAAATCTTATTATTCAAACTAGGTCAAGATATGTTTCCTACAGCTTTTTTTTTTTTTAGGGGAAAGCCAAAATGTTAGAGGACACTTTATAGTCAAGCCCTGATTTTTGGTAATTACATGGATGTACTTATGTAATTTTCTTGGCCATATAGAAGTGGTTGGCCTTGATTTTCTTCCAGAGAAAGTAAAGCTTTTGCCACCAGTGTGTTATGTCATAAGCCATTCATTCATATATTGCCGAAAATAATTCCAAACTTAGAAACCAAAGTGTACCATGATCTTGTCTAACAAACTGTAGGTCACTCTGTGTATTACTGAAAAACTAACTGTGTCTTTCCATGTGATCTTCCACAGATTTATCCTGGATTGTTCTGACAGCAGACAGTGAAGGTTTTATTCCTTTAGTGTTTGAAAGCCTCCAGGAGATTGTCATTCGAGATGCTGGTAGTCCCAGTTCTAAGCAAAGTAGCATTAACTCCTCTGAAACACTGGGCCCCCTCGGTTCCACAGCCAAATATGAGAAGATTTCCTCACAAAGTCTGGGTTTTACTGTGAGTTCTGCAGAAGTACTGAGGCAACAGTCTTCTCAGTGCCTGGTAGAAAACAACAATTCTTCAGGGGAAATTAGCGCCTCTTCATAACAGGCTGTAGTTCTCACACTGGGACTGCTTGCTAGTTGTCTCCTAGGGCCGGACTCCTGTCCTGACCGCAAGTAAAGTTACATTTGCTGCTGTTTTTTGCGATCTTAAGGTTGTATGATGTTTTATTGTCCTGTAGATCTTGCCCCACACTGTCAGGACCAATTTTCCACAGTTATATCATTTAGCGTATTTCCTGTTTGGTATAATTTATAAACTTAAGTTTGTGTGTTTGCCCAGACTTTTATCCACTATTTAATACGTTTATAAGTTTCCGGGATACTTCTCTAGTGAAGAAGTACTGTTGCTTTTTCACTTTAGCTGTTGTGATTTTGTTTCTTAATTTAAACAAAATATTGTATTTTATAATGTAAGTTCAGATTGTTTTGAATCTTTGATAATATATTTTCTTTCTGTGTTCTGAAGTCATGCTGGGACCTTGGGATGAAAGATCAGCTAAAAAATACTGATGGGTTTTTATTTTAAACAAATGTTTCTTATTTGAGATGTGCAAAATGTTTTGACTTGAAACAGTTTGTGCTCAAAACTAGTCAGTTTGAATGGAGGAAGAAACACTCTTTTTAAAAAAGGGCCTTTTTTAAATTTAAAACAAAACAGTGTCAGTATTGTTGAAATGACTATTGTTGTTCGGTCATTTCTGACTCTTGTGACTTCATGGACTATAGAATACCAGGCCACTCTTTCTTCTACTATCTACTGAAGATTGTCCAAGCTCATGTTCATTGTTACCATGATACTATCTGTCCATCTCATCTTCTCCTGTCCCCTTCTCCTTTTGGCCTTCAATCTTTCACACCATCAAAGTCTTTTCCAGTGAGTACCGTCTTCTCATTATGTGGCCAACCTAGTTGAGCTTCAGCTTCAGCCTGTGAGCTTTATAATGATCAGCTTGGGTTGCTAGGTTTTCTGTTGGTTATTTGTGGGTTTTTGTTGATTGATTGAAGTTCAGATGCACTGTAGCCAGGGGCAGCTGATCTATTGTTGGTTGGAGAAGAGCGGAGCCTACAACCTATGTATAACTGAGCTAGTAAGGAGCCATTTCTCACTGTGCCTCCTGAGAAAGAAGGGAACAGCTGTTGCTGTGCTGGTCTTGGACTGACAGTATTGAATTAATTTTTTCTCCTCCTGGCTTGGGATCAGAACCTTAGTCAGCTCCAGTTCTACCGCTGCAGCTTCTGTTTGTGGCAGCCGCAGAGAGAAGAGAGAGGTGATTCCATCCTAGGAGAAGGTGGGTTTGGTGACTTACCTCAGACTACCCCTTGTTTTAGAGATTTGGTTAGAGCTTAGAGTTTAAAATTCTAATTAGGTTTTGTTAGGCTGCATCCACACACTGTTAAAAACCATGTTCAAAAGTAGCTTTGGAGGTGGTAGCTGCCACACGTCCTTCTTCTAATCCATATTAAAGGCCAAAAACTAAACACACAAATACAGGATAGAAATGCTTATCAGACAGTATTGCCTCATGCTCCTTTAAGTCATTTTTGAACCACTTCTTAATATAGGTGGATGCAGCCTACATTGGCCTACATAACATAAACCTGGATTCTAGGGTGGCAGGAGTTGGTTTGGGGGTGTCGGGTCATGAAATCTCCTCTTTCTCCCTTTAAATTCCAGTTTTCCAACTGTTGCTTTCTACCCAGAATGGAAACCTCATGCCAAATATAGCTGGCTTTTTATTTGGGATTTAATTAGGTTTAGTTTTCTTCTGTGTATGTGCACGACTAGGGCTTATTCATTTTCCATTGCCCCAAGAGATGGAAAGGAAGTGGGAAGACTAGACAGGAAATGGGGTTAGGACAGATGGTGCTGGTCATGCATGCAGTAAAAGGGCCTCCTCTCCCAGTCCTACCACTGAGACATTGCAGAAGGTTGCCCCTTCTTGGCTAGATGTAGTTAGCAGCAGAGTTCCAGCAGCTAAGGTAGAGAGACCACCTCCCTTATTGTGGAAGCTGAGTTTTACTTCAGAGGGCTAGGCAGCAGAATTTCATGTGCTAGCTTCCATGATCTGAGTATCAGTGCAACCAGTGTCCAGGACTAGGGAGAAGGTGGAACCCCTTCCTGGACCTCTGCAGCCCAAAATGAGTATGGTGATGGTGGTTCACCTTTCCAATGGGATGAGCAATAGGAGGCCACCACTTCGGAGGGCAGCATGGTGGGGGCTTACTTCGTGTTGTGTTCAATTGATCCAACCCACATTGTCTGCAACCGGTGTAGGGTGTATAAGAACTGACATCACATGTTTTTGATGAAAAGGATGTGACATCATTGATCCTATTGGCAGCCCTCAGGCTGGTGTTAGCAGCCAAGGACCTGCTCCTATTCCATGGCTGGCTCAGCTGTTGGCACAGTAGATGCAATTTCATGGAACAAGTGGAATTTTCACCCAAATCAATATCTCATTACCTAGCCCACTGAGAAGATGGTTGCTTTGGATGATCAACCACTATCTCTAGTGGAGAATGTTGACTACTTGCCCCCTGACTACTTGCCTCTAATGTACCACCTTTAGCAACTGAGTGGTACCTTTTCTGTATGGGGCCTGCAGGGAGGTAGTCCTGACAGTGTTCAGCTTTGATGCATCTTTTGATATGAGCATGTGTTTTCTGCTGTCTGTGGACTAGCAGTAGCAGCAGAACACTTGCTTCTTTCCTCTCTCTATGCATGGGTAGGAAAAAGACAGATGTAATGGACTGTCTATGTTAAGGAAGCACCAGGCAAAGCAAAGTCTGTCTAAGTAGCCAAAATGTCACAGAGGTATAATGGTTATGGGCAAGAGCAGAAATATTATCAGGGCAGCCACACAGCTTGTCTCAATATACTATATAGTGCATGTTCTGAGCCTGGTCATGGCCTTTTGGGGTCTGGGGCCAAAGGATGGCTTTCCACTGACTCTGCTGTTGCAGTAGTAGTTGTTCTTGTGAAGTATGTGTTGCAAAATAGCCATCTACTCTACTCCCACTGGCATATAGAAGGTAGAAGATAGCACAAGGAGAAGTGCAGCTTGAGCATTGTTTCCATCTGGCAGAACTCCACTTATATCTTACTGCAGCACCCATCCTTCACAGCCTTGTAAGGAAGAATTGTTTGGAGGTGTGCAACCACGTTGTCTCCAAAGTTGTGCCAACACTTAAGTGGTGTCAGCACAGCAGTGCTGAACAAGAAATTGCTTCTACTCTTTTTCTGGAGAAGTTGTTGGGCATCTAGCTTGCCCATTGGGGAAGAAATTGCCCAGGCAGGTTGGCTGTGGTCCAGGGAGGAAGAAAAGGTGGAGAGATCTTGACTGCATCTGCCTATTGAGAGCCCCTAATATGGCTCAAGGATGGAGGGGACACCTGTAACTCCTAACTGCCCCAGTGGAGGACTGTCCTGTCCAATAGTATCAGGGCAGCCAAGAGCAAAAGGTTGCAGTGTAGCAAGGAGAAGGGCTCAGGAGCACTTGGTTCCACTGTGTAAACCATCCCCAGCTGTTTGTCCAGCTCCAGCAGCATGGTTTCCCCAGAAAGCACCAGTGAATTTTTCCATTGTGATTCTTGGTTCTGTTTGCTGGATTTTGCAGTACTTACTGAAACCTGTGGAAAAGGAGAATGCCTGACCAGTTCAGTTTTGTCAGGTTTTAAAGCATTGATGTAATTGGTTTCTCATTCTTCATGCTTGGTTGATGAGTTGGTAGAGCAACTTGTCTTCTTAAAAGCTAATCTCTCATTGTTGGGTTATCCCAAGCTGACCCTGGAGTAGGCCCATGGCGGGGTGGGGGGGCAAAGGGAGCAGCCCCCCATTTCCCCCTCAATTTTTTTAATCCATTTACAGAAAAATGTGACTTATTACTCATTCACTTCCAAATTTTGTGATGCTTCCCCATATATATGGAGCTGACTATGGGCTTGCCCTAGAGGGCAAATTACTTGAGACCAGCAGCCTGAAACCCTGCAGTATGTTGACAAAGTAACATCCTCCTTTAAAACAATGAGGGAAATATCTGAACACTTTAAATAAAGGGCCCAAGTCTTTGGCGGCTCAGGACAGAGGTTTATAGGTATCCTTTGTTTTGATTTTGAAACAAAATTCAGTCATTGTTTTATGCACTTCACTATTTATTTATTTTTAAATTGGATTTGGGGCATATACTAAAGTCTCAAGGTGGGTAACAAGAAAAAAACCAGACACAAAGTTTATTTATTTGAATTTTTACCTACTTTATACTTGAAGGTTTCAGGGCAAGTTACAACAATACAACCATATTTCAGAATGAATCCACAGCACCTGAAAGAGGGAAGCTGTTTCCTCAGCCACACAGACAAAGTGTAGAGATCTTCAGGGAATTTTATCTTACTGTTTTATGAGACGTTTCAGTGGTTTGAACATACTCAAATTCTAGGAAACGTGGGTTGTATTTGTCACTGCACTCCAGCTGTAATGTCAGCATTGTTACATTAATGATCCTTTATATTTTTTACCAGTGCCTGTTGTGAATGCTATGAACTTAACCAAGTAATTTAAACCAATTTACAGAATTACAATATAATTAGTGCCAAAGTTCTTGCTATGATAACAATAGCTGCATCTGAAATAAAAACGTTTCAACCTAGTCTTCCTTCAAAGTGTCTTGAACACATGTTCACAGTTTGCATGTACCATCAGTAAACTGGTCTAACGGTTATAATAGTAAAAATAAAATTTGAATGTAATAGTTATGAGGGTTATTGGCGGGGGGGGGGCTACTCTTGCTGTATGCTTCAGAGAGAGCTGGTGAATTACTTTTGTGGAACAAAACATAAAGCGCCAGTGTTACTATTCACTCAAGAGTGTAGACCAAGATGTTTATCCTACTATTGAGGATTCAGTATGCTTCTCTTGTGGTGGTTCATGGACATGTAATAATATGTAAAGAAACCTTAACCTACCTTTGTACAGCCTTCATAAAACTTAAATCTAGAAACTGTTAAACCACCTAATGGAAAAGCACCAGTCTTTGTTGTCTCTGTCCATTTATTACTGCAGTTTTTAATCACCACTCCCAATTATGCTTTATATTTCATTTCTAAACTTACTGGTTCAGCTTTCCTCATACTTCGACTATTGCTGTATTTTTTGTACCAGTCAACAACACACTTGGACTGTATTCAGACATAACAAAAGGGGCACCTCAGAGGAGCCACAGAGAGACGTTGTGTGGCCCTTATGTTTCCAATCTTTCTCTAATCCACCTTTTCTAGCACAGAATGTTCAGGAGAAGAGGGAGGGATAGGCTGTGGTGTGAACAATCCCATCTCACAAATGTCTCAGAGGCACCTCAGAAATGCTTTTGCTTCGCTTTTCTTCATTCTTTTTGCTGCATCTGATCACACATCTGGTTTTATTCAGGAGCATGGTATACTCAAATTTTGTCACAACAGGCATTTTTGTAACCATAGTCTTTAGCATGGGGAAAACATACTGGTACTTGGAGATGAGAAATTTGATAAGAACAGACCCAGTTACCAAATGTTGGCTTTAATCACCTTTTAATGATCTTTTCAGAGACTACAATGATATGCTGGAAATGCTGAATACTTTTAAGGGTTTCAGTAGACCGGGGCTACCAGAGAACTTCCTTGGAATCTTCAGAACAACCAACTAGAGCAAAGGGTGCTGACAGGGCCAAGTAACAACCCCTGCAAATAACCTAATTCTCAGGAAAAACAGAATGTACACGGTTTTAACAACAGGAAGACTTAAACTTAAATACTTTTTTAATTTCATCTTGCTCGTTTTGCCCATATGTTTCTCACCACAACCACAAATGCATGTCTAATTGCGCAAGACTTTGGGCTAAACATGCACTGCTTTCCTGAAAAATAACATCTGCAAGAAGCAAGCAGTAGCATATTTAAATCTGTACGTGCATTTCTTTGGCATACAGAAAGCACCAGCTGCTTTCTACTGCTACTAGTTGCATCCAGATGTCACTTATTATAAGAGAAGCCCTGCTAGATCAGGCCACAGCCCATCTAGTCCAGCATCCTGTTGCACACAGTGGCCCACCAAATGCTCATGGGCATCTCAAGCAGAGACAAGGGGCCTGTTTGCACTTGGCCATATTTTAGAATATATTTCAGGATAAAGGTCTGTTGTCTGCATGCTAATGCAGACCCTGTCAGGCCTCACCTGGCACCTGCTGTAGCCTGTACTAGCTTGGGGACAGCAGGCCTCTATTCCAGAATATATTCCAGGATAAGCCCAAGTGCGAATAGGCCCAAGGACAAACCTATTCCTGCTCTAAAATCACAGCAAATGGCCTTAGAAGTGCCCCGCCCCCCCCCCATCCTGAAAGATGCACCTAGGCATTCATTCTAGTAGCCATTGATACATCTGTCATCCATAAATTTGTCATGACCCTGTCATTTGGGGAGGGGAAACAAGTCCTGTAAATTCAACAGGACCTAACTCCAAGAAAATTGACATTTCTCTGTCTTACATGGACATATTAAGACAACTGTCTGAAAGTGGAGAGGAAAAGCTATATCCACATTTAGCCAAAAGCCAGGCTAAGTTTTTTTTGAAACACAAGGATATTTCAACTGATGTCTTCAAATGTAGGGTGGTTTTCACTTGCTTACTGTATGGTCACATTAAGTTTTGAAAACTGTCTAATAGCCAACTCAAAAGCACCACTTCAAAGAAACAGCAATTCTACCCTAAAACTGCTTCATTATAAAATCCTGGAATACTGGAGAAATGTGAGTCCTGCACTGCATCATGGGACCCGAGCTTTCATTTCAATAACGCCTCCATCTATTATTTCAAATTAATCAAGAGACAGATTGTTTTAATAATGCAGCACTTGGTAAAACAGCAATTCTGGTTCCATCAGCCGTTGGTTAATCTACTTTTTATGCATACTATAATTGTTCACCATAAGCAATAATGCAATGATGTGTCAGACATTTTGAAAAAAAGTTAAGTTCTGAGAAAAAAACAATGACGTATCCACTTGGAATTACAAATTTCCAACACCTTTTTATAACAACGGAGCCCTGGAGCCATGTTAAAAAGAGATTTAAATTTTAAAAGTGCATTGTGAATTCTCTTTGGTTCTAGTAGTACAGTTTTGCATATGACAAACTTTAATGGGGAAGTCCTATGTGCCTAACAGATTAAAAGTTTTGTTTTAGGCAACATTCCTCATCCTCATATATAAAGAAAGCTGAAATACCAAAAATTATTTGAATACTGTCTTTTCCCAGGATTGTCAGGGTTTTAGGAAAAACTTAGCACCAAATGAAGTGGTGAAATGGAGTTCCACCAGTAGGGTTGGAGAAAACAAGACTCTTGAGTTCAAATTTTGGTTGTATCCAGATTCTTGGTAATAAGGGTGTGAGAGAAAAAGCACAACGCCTGAGTTTCATACTTTAACTGCAGATCAGTAAAAAGGGAGCCATCTTGGCTTCTCTAGAGTTTAACATCGCACTGTTCAAATGATGGTCCAACTTATGATGAGCCAGTTTGGTCTAATGGTTAAGGAGCTGGACTCTGATCTGGGAATACTGGGTTTAATTCCACCCTTCTCCACAAAGCTAGCTGGGTGACCTTGGGCTAGTCACAGCTCTCTTCTGAGCTCTCACAGGGCGTTCTGTAGTGAGAAGAATAGAAAGCTTTGTTGGGAATACTGGGTTTGATCCCACCCTTCTCCACGAAGCTAGCTTGGTGACCTTGGACTAGTCACAGCTCTCTTCTGAGCTCTCACAGGGCGTTCTGTAGTGAGAAGAATAGAAAGCTTTGTTGGCCGCTTTGAGTCCCCTTAAATGGGTGAGAAAAGTGGGGTAGAAAAGCCAACTCTTCTTATGTCTTTTGAGTTAATGTAGCCTTAATATGCAGATGTTTGCATGTTTCTTCAGGCACAGCTTCACCAAGATAAGACCAAAGCCATTTTCAGCCAAGAAGTGCTGCCCTCATAGTTATGAATGACCAAAGGCTTTCATAAAGAAGCAAGTTCTTCATTTGCAGGGACGCTATCAACATTTGTGTGATTCTTCCTATTAAAAAAAATGTAAAGGATCTGGTAAAGTAAGAACATTCCCTCTGTATTTGACAATATATTGAAAATGCTACAAAAATTACACTTACCTATCCTGGGCCCAGTATTTTTGATACTGTGTTCTGAACATACTAGTAAACACCATTGTTGGAAATAATGATAACTGCTAGGACCCACAGCTGGGTTCTGACAGACATATCTAGCTACACTAATTATTCCTTTCCATCTCTCTCAGGAAGCAGATGTTCTGACAATGGCTGCACCAGTCTGTGGATGAAAAGATAATGGGCCTTTCTGCACTCACCTTTCCATGGTTTGAACCAGTATATCTGGGCTAGCCAAGTCTGCATGTTCAGATCACAAAAAGATGTGCCATCTGCATGATGGTGTTGGTGCCAGACCAGCCTTGGACCCAGCTTCAAAGCTTGTGTGGGCTTTGAGAACAGACTCCGAGCAGTCTGAAAGGCTAGGAATGAACATTTCAAGCAATAGGGCCACTGGGGAACCTGACTGGGCCACACTGGTGCCTGACCGAAGTGGTTCCCCAGATTGTTGGGAACTAGGGATGTATACGAATATTCATAACATTTGGAATTCAGCTGAATTTGGCTGAATTTGGATATTCAAACTCGAATGTTATGATATTCGTATGCTAACATTTGAACGAATACAAACGTTTCCAGACATTTGTACGAATAGTTCAGACGTTCATTAAGCTGGGGAAACGTATCAGGTATGTATCTATTCATATCAGATACATAACTGTTCATATCAGATACATATCCATTCATATCAGATACGTATCGAATGGTCATATCAGATACATAACAAATTTTCATATGAATACGTACAAATGCATTGTTATCTAATAGCATTTTACCACATTCGAGCATGATCTATTTGTATGAATACAGATTTTTGAACATTTGATTCATTTTGAATCAAATGCCCCCCCAAAATTTGTGCACATCCATATTGGGAACACAGAAGCATAATTTCTACGTGCCCCCCATTCCAGACTATGTTAGGCAGGTCTGCCATATCATCCATAATCGAAATAAGGGCCTCCCTAAACAGGATTATGCTCTGCCTAGCATGGACGGAGAATACCAGCAGTGCCTCAAAGATCCACACTACAGGAGACCCTGAAGTAGACTTCACAGCCTCTTGCTCTGGATCTAAGGTAAGTGCAGAAAGGGCCAATGCTTCATGCATTTAACCTTTTTTTCCCCCAGGAAGTCACATTTCTAAATAAATCTGGTGGTTATGCTTCCCCAGGGCCTAGCTCTTCTATGCAAATCAAAATGACCTTCAACAATTGTGACCATATCAAATTTAACATAGGAGGATGGACTAACAGACCTCTTCATTCTACCACTTGCTTCTTCCATCATCCTTTTCCTGAAATTGCAGCGCTATTGATTGTTACTGCCTTTGGAATGTGTTATTCAAACTTCTGTAGACTTCAATGTCCTTTCTCTACGTTCATTCAGGAGTGTGTGGGTCCCTTCCAAGACCTGTGAATGCTTCGTTCCCCATGAAACCACTTACAGAGGTTTCTTACGTAGTCCAACAGTTAGAAATACACAGAAATACATTGGTTGACGAGGCAGGACTTAGTGAAAAACAGTCCCAAAACTTTAAAAAACAAACAGGGAGTAGTAGTGGAATATTCTTGCTTTTTCTGGAAAGGTGCCAGATTTTTTGTTTGTTTAAGTTTTGGGATTGTTTTTCACCAAGTCCTGCCCCTGCTCACTAATACAGCTTGCTGCTCATACTTGTTACAGGGACCTGAACAATGGCAACAAAGCTGCTGGCTTTAAAGCAGCTGATGCTGGCTCCTAAACAGCATCTGTGATCAAACAGAAAATATGCTGCTTGCCAATACAATCTTAGCCAAAACTATGAATCCTCAGAAAGGCTGCCACTGACATCTGCACAAAAGGTAGCTCCAACTTTTAAGAGTTGCTTGCCAGTAAGACTCTTGGTCTAAAGGTATAAATGCTTAGGCAAAAGAAAGGAGAATTTAGAACACCTTATTTTATGGATGATGTTTACCCGAGGCCTTTTCACACTTGGTCTGTTAGTGCATGCTGGGCTAGCTTCTGGGTAGCACCACCTGCACTTCCAGGAGGCGTCTCCACATTAGAAATGTCTCCTGCTATCCCAGAAGCTAGCCCAGCGTCCACTAGTGGTGTGCACAAAATTGTACACCACACACATCCTCAAGCTTAACTGTTCTGGCCAGAGAAGAGAGCATTCACACCCCGTCCGGTACCAGGGGGTTGTCTGAGGTGCCCTGCATGTGCACTGGAACCTCAGATGACCTGGGACACCATTGTTCTGGTGACAGTGATGATGCACACACAGTCATGCCAGGTGCCGGGACGAAGACAGTGGCACCGGGAAACATGTCTGGACCTCTGGTAGGCATGCAGACATGTGGGGTGAGGGATGGCATGCACTAGCACTTGTGAATGTGAATGCTAGTGCATGCCAGTGGACATGCACCATTCCAACCCCCCTGTTTTGTGAGTTCACTAGAATAGTTAGGAAGTAAGATGTAATTGCATAGGCATTATGTTTGAGCTACGGTGGGATTGCCACACATATGTGTGACAACCCCAATATAGCTGCACTATATTCCCCCTAAATCAAGCTATAGCCTATTGAGGGAAAACCCAATGCTGGTGCCAATTTTTCTCAAAATAGCACTATAACTCACCTTGTAGCCAGAGCTGCATTGGTCATGGTCACAACTTCACTTTAAACCATCTTTGAAGCCCTGTCTTCAGGCCTTACTGCTCAATTTTTTCATTTCTATCCCTTTTATTTGTGGACTTTCCTGGATGGAAGATGGAAAGCCCACAAATAAAACAGGTAGAAATGAAAAAGTGTGAGCAGTCAGACCTGAAGATGGGCCGAGGAAGGTTTAAAGTGAAGGTGTGGCCATGGCCATTGCCACTGTGGCTGCTGCGTACGTATGGGGGTCAAAAAATACATCCATTCATGTGCAGTGGTGGCAACTGTCTACTACTACTGAGTATTTCATGCTGGTGAAATAGCTGGATGTGCATCTAGCTAATAAATAGGGATATGCACAAATATCCATACCATTTGTTATTTGTATGAATTTTGACATTCAAACACAAAATCATGTACTAACATACGTATGAATACGTATGAATTCGTTAGATTGGAGGTGTGGAAAAATGGAGCGCCAGTCACATCCGCAATGGATCCAGATCAATTCTGATCACAACATGTCAAAAAGGATATTGTGGAACTAGAGAAGGTGCAGAGAAGGGCAACCAGAATGATTAAGGGTCTGGAACACCTCCCTTACGAAACCAGGCTGCAACGTCTAGGCCTCTTCAGTCTGGAGAGACGGCGTTTAAGAGAGGACCTGATTGAAGTATATAAAATGCATGGTATAGAAAAGGTGGATAGAGAAAATTTCTTTTCTCTATCGCACAACACTAGAACCAGGGGGCACTCTATGAAGCTGATGGGTAGGAGAGTAAGGTCTGACAGGGGGAAGTATTTCTTCACCCAGAGGGTCATCGGCTTATGGAATGTGCTGCCGGAAGAGGTGGTGACAGCTACCAGTCTAGATGGCTTTAAGGTAGGGTTAGACAAATTTATGGACGACAGATGTATCAATGGCTACTAGAACGAATGCCTAGATGCATCTTTCAGGCTGGGGGGGGGGAGGAACCAGGGCACTTCTAAGGCCACCTGCTGGGACTCGGGAGCAGGAGAAGGTTTGTCCTTGTTGCTGCTTGAGATGCCCATGAGCAATTGGTGGGCCACTGTGTGCGACAGGATGCTGGACTAGATGGGCTATGGCCTGATCCAGCAAGGCTTCTCTTATGTTCTTATGTTCAGATTGCATTTGACATGGATCATCAGTGGTTTAAAAGTGGATTCAGGTCGGATTTGACATTTTCAGTTATGGATACGTTATCGGATATGTATTTGTATCAGATATGTATTAATTTGTATCGGATACGTATGCATTCATATCATATACGTATCAAATATTCATATGTATGAATAGATTCATATTGAATAGAATTTTACCACATTCAAATGTGATCTATTCGTACAAATACTAATAAGTGATAATTCTGAAGGGGCTGATCTCCAGAATGTCATTTGTTAGTAATATATTTGGCCAGCGTTTAGAGTTTACCGAAGTCTCTGACACGGCAGAAGAAATTTTCAAAAACACTTCCTTTCCTATCCAGGGAAATCTTCTGAAACAGTACAGGAACTAGCAATTGGGGCTGTAGAAGAATATAGCAAAAACACAAAAATTGCCTCCCGTTTCCTTTTCCTGGACTCAAACCTAGAAATGGCAAATCTAATAAAATGTTCAGAGTATAACTTTTACTGTAGGTCACTAAAAGGTTTTCTGTATTTGGCATGGAACATCTGTACAACAGGAGAGCACATGATTTTGGCATTAAAAATAGAAAGTCTGCCTCTTCCTATGCTAAAGAGCTTTCTAATAAACACTGGCTGTATTTGCATATAGTAAAGACAAATGGCTCAAAAGCAGGTTTGGGAGATAGCATCTGCATTCTAGTGCCGAGTGCATATTAAAGGCCACAAAATTCACTTCCAAAATACATTCTCTGGCCTTCAGTGTGTACTAGAAATGGGATGGGAATATTAGCATTTTTAAAAAAATATGCAGGCACTAGGAAAATCTATTATTGAATATAAACTTACCGTAGCATTTCAAGAGCATCTTTGATTTCGCTTCGGCACTTCTCATTGATTGGGTAGAATGACAGTATGTGTAACCCTACGAGTATGAGGACAGATGGAACGGCAGAAATCAAGACTTTCAGCATAATGACGACACTCCTGGTCTGTTCGCATGCTCCTGATCTGAAACCTACAAAACTATTTAAGAAAATCAATGCATTATTGCCATTCATAGTGAAACCGTCCTGACATCTTCCTATTTAAGAGCCTGCATTAATCTTCCTGGTGAAGAGATCACTTTGATTATATTGAATACGTGAGTGTTTCTGTGTTATGATCCTGAGAGGCACTTCAGAGATAGTCAGAATGCATGTTTACTTCTTGATACACATTTTGAAGAGGGTATGTTTTTTTCCCTATGAGTTTTTGAAGACGTGGGACCATGGGCAGGCTGAAAGGCATTATTTTTATTTCTAAGAACTCACAACTACCCATATATTCCAGCTTATAAGACGACTGGGCGTATAAGACGACCCCAACTTTTCCAGTTAAAATACAGAGTTTGGGATATACTCGCCGTATAAGAGGATGACACTGGCATATACGATGACCCCTGACTTTTGAGAAGATTTTCCTGGGTTAAAAAGTAGTCTTATACGCCAGAATATACTATAGGTGGTCTGTGTTGCCTTTTCATTGGCTGTAAATTCCAGTGTCCCATTCAGTGTCTCCTTTGCAGGTACCCCTACTCCACAAATCCTCTGCTGCTGTGGGATTGAACACATCTAAGCAGGCATGATTGTGCTAAGAGAAAGGAAATAACACGTATGCAGACCCACAAATCCACATATACAATTTTAAAATGGGGAGAGTTGTGACAGAGATACATGAGAGGAAACGTATGGCAGAAGAAGCTCCCTCCTTCCCTCCCTCCCTTCCACCCACCCACCCACTTACTAAACTTGTACTATAGCACAGTATCTGATGAAATCACTTGCCCTGTCCTTCCCTGAAAACTTTTAGTTACTTGGTGAAGGGTAGGGATGTGCACAAATATTCATAATATTCAAAATTCAATTAAATTTGGCCAAATTCGGATATTCGAACTCAAATAAAATGTTACGATATTAGAATGTTACGATATTAGAATGTTTCTGGGCATTTATATGAATAGTTCAGGCATTCATTACAATGAAAACGGAGCGCCACTCACTTCCGCAATGGATCCAGATTGCATTTGATATGGATTGACAGCATATTACAAGTGGATTCAGGTCAGATTGGATGTTTTCAGAGCGCAGATATGTTACGGATACATATCGGATACGTATTCATTTGTATCAATATGTATTAATTCGTATCAGATACATATTCGTACGAATAGTTTCTTATTGAACAGAATTTTACCACATTCGAATGCAAGCTATTTGTATGAATGCAGATTTTCAAATATTCGATTTGATTTGAATCGTATGCCAAAAAAAAATTTGTGCACATCCCTAGTGCAGGGCGGGGAAAACCCTAGAGACTGAACTCAAGCAATGATCTCCTATTGAGAAAGCCATATTTCCCAAGCCATCCCTGGCTCCAACTATTCTAGCAGCACATCCATTTTTAGGTGGGGGTGGAGGATCACTCTCCCCATTTATCTTGGAGTTGATCTGCCCCAGCTTATCACCTCACACTCCCTCCTTATATAAAGAAGCAGAAGATCTGAAAATCTGTTTCTGGAAATATGTCGGCATGCATGTGTGTGTGACTCCAAAGAGATCTCTAGTACTGTGAACCTTTTCACAGTTGGTGAAAAAGTGAAGACATGGGGTACTTCACATTGTGCTTCTTAGCTGCATCTTTACCAGATGGGGCTCCAGGCATGCGGGAGTTTCCCTCGCACGTATAGCTGTAGAGCCCCTCCTGATGGAAGAGGTTGAATGGAACCTGGGGAGAGCCATTGCCATGACTCCGTGATCACCACCACAATGGAGATTATTTGAACCTTGCTAGTGCTTAAGGCAGGACTGATGAGGTTAGGGATGGATCTGGCATCCCAAAGTGTGGACATTGGATGTATCTCCCATTTCCACATCTTTGGAAGGTTTTCCTGGGGAAGTGAAAATTGAGAAAATGCCCACTGTCTGTCACACTCCTTCCAAAATGCATATAAAACCAGAGATAGTTATGGAAAGAAAGACAATACCTGCCGCTAGTTTAAAAAGCCAGGAAAACCTGGCTCCCTTCCTCTATAATAGGTGTAAATGCATGCGTTGTTTCTTTGTGGCACAGATTACAGGGTTCCAGAAATGCAGTTGCGGGCCAGTTTGTTCATGAATGCCTATCAATCACTTGTCACCTGATGATTCATAAATGAATATGTGGATGATGCCCTTTGTCTGGGGTGGGTAAGAAACTGGATGAAATTTGTCTCAGGTATTTGACTCTGATAATTGTCTCTCATTTACAAGTCACTGTGCAGATGTGTCAGCTGAAGGTATAGTTATTCTATCCTACACTGAACTAGATATTTGCTTGTCTTGCTTTTGGCTTTTCCCTTGAGCTTGGCTACATTCTGAAACTTTAGTTAGCTTACATACGTGTCAGGATTACGGGTTGGATTTCTTTAATTCTCCAGACACCCCTGATGAATCACTGAAAATTGCTAAGGCTCTGAGCTGACTAGAGCACAAACTGGGCCAGCATTCAGCAAAATAGGCCATGAAGGCCTTGGTTGGGAACATCTTTTTTGCCCTTGAGCTAAGGGAACTGCACCCTGTGAGAGGTGAAAAGGTGCTGGCCAGAACACCAGTTCTGAGACTTGCCCTCTGGTCTAGTGGTTAAGGAGTGGGACTCTTATCTGGGAATACCGGGTTTGATTCCACCTTCCCCCATAAAGTCATCTTGGTGACCATAGGCTAGTCACAGCTCTCTTCTGAGCATTCACAGCCCCATCTACTGTTCAGGGGAGAGGAATAGAAAGCTTTGTCACCTGCTTTGAGTCCCCTTAAATGAGTGAGAAAAGCGGAGTAGGAAAGCCAACCATTTTTCTTCTTCAGCAATACCAGCAAATGGCAGCTTCACAGCTCTCAAAACTATTTCAGCCGTAAGGTTTTATACCAGTGTTGGATTGTGATTGCAGAGTGATCTTTACAGCCTTTATACAAAAATGCAAGGCCAGCTCTTACAACGAGAATACTATACAGTCGGAACTCCGTGTCCACTGGGGATATGTTCTGGCTCCTACCATGGTTACCTGAAACCGTGAATAATCGCAAATAGGCCTTCTGGTTCTGTGGTCGTGCCACTGCAGAACCGGAAGTGGTCTTCTGGCCTCTGGAAGGCCTAGTTCAGCCTCTGGAGAGCATTGGAATAGGCGTGCGATACTACTGGACGCCTCCTGCCCACCTCCCACACACTCCCTTACATTTTGGGATGGGCTCTGGTCACTCCATGCACCTATTCTAATACTCTATGGAGGCTGCAATAGGCCTACCGGTTCTGGGTGCTTTCCTCTTATGGCACCTGCAGGGGGTGGGGGTGTCTGATCTGGTAACCGTGGTTAACTGAAACCATGCTTACTGAATTAGTGGATACAGGGGTCCGACTGTACCATCTGGCAGGCTTTTTTCTCGACTGCACCAATACACTCTGGTACTAAATCCCAGTTTCTCTCACCTCCATTTTAATATGTCTTCAATGCTGTTCTGCTAAACTGTTGTACTGGGCTTCCACACCCTTGTACCTATGCAGTTTTGTCATTTAATAATCTTGAAAGTTCATATATTGTATAGTTTTAATTTTTTTTCTTAATGCTTGTTGTATATGTCAAATGTTTAATTGTGTCCATACATGTCTTAATAAAGCTTTCATTTAATTTTTTTAAAAACAAACAAACAAACTATCTCAGCCTCATTGGAGCAAGGTGTGGCTTACTCCCTCAACTGGCGCAAGAAAGCAGCACTCACTCCAGGCTGGCAGCAGAAATCCCAAGTCCAATCCCAGATGACAACTTCGTAAAAAAGACATAGGAAGAGTAGAAGATGGTTTCATGTCCGCATGAGTGAGGATTCTGTACGTGAAAATGGTCAATCACATCAGGTAACATGGACCTTTGACCAATGAAAGAAAGATAAAACATCTTCAGAAATTCCCAAGAAATTCCTTGATATTTAATTAGTAGAACATTAAAACACACACACACACGGTTATTGTATAACTAATAAATACTGTGCTACTTTCAAACTTGAAATAAAACGTGGGACGCTTGCAAACTAATCAGGTCAGGTTTTAAAGGAACTCTAGGGAGTAGTGATTCCTCTTTTGGAAGATGGTGGCTGGAACTAGTCCTGATGGAGATTTGTTTTTCTGCATAACCATGCATAAGGGAGACTGGGACTGCATTCTTGATTAACATCAAATTTAATTAATTCTGCTGATAGGTTAATGATATCAAGCACAGCAGAGAATAAAACTGGCTGTACTGTATTTCCCTGAAGTTATGCTCTAATGAGCAGCAACAACAGGAATTTGTAAAACTTTACATTAGTGAAAAAAGAGCATGCCCCTCACCTTCAATAACCAGACTTTACTTTTACTCATTTAGCAGATTTGCAACGCATCTGTGGTTTTCTGGAGGCTTCAAATACCTGCCGAAAGGTGAGTCTAGAGCAGCAGTCCTAAGATTGTGACCCACCAGATGTTCTCCATGGTTGAGACATGGGACACATGTGCAAGGCTGAATGGTGATCCTCAGTACAGCAATTCTGATTTTGGATCTGGTGCCATAGTACCTCCTTTTCATGGTAGATCAAAGTCTGGTTTGCCCTAGGCATTGCTTGTTCTGTGTGCTTCCTGTCAAAGCTGTAGGCCACTATCTGAACATACCCCAGTCGAAACAAAATTCATTTTTTTACTCAGTATGTGTGTTAGCTATTACTATGGCTAATTGCACAAACAGAAACTAATATTACTAACCTATACTATGCAAAAACATAATATCTAGCTTAGGTGCCCCCCTACAATCTTTTAACAACAATGAAATTCAAATCAGATTCCTCACACATATCTTTATTTTAAAAGAACTGTTAAAATGCCAAAAGACTCCTGAGGTGAGAGGAAGCAGTATTTGTGCAGTCATTTCCCCACACAATCAAAACCTAATTTTTTAAAAAAAGATTGAGCAGTATGGTGCATAGATGTGACAGTAGGTACATGCATGGACCTAGAAAAATAAGATGGGGAATCTCATTTGTAGCAGTTTTGGGGCTGTTATGCCGTGTTCAAGGTTTCTTCTGAGAACCCAAACTTTTGGATATAGTTTTGATATCCATCTTCAGAGGATTTTGCTCTTGGATGGGGAAGTCAAAAGTCATTTTTTATGGATGTGCTATTGCCTTTCAAACCACAAATAACATTAGCCTGGTTTACACTGTAAGTCAATCCAGTAAGTGAAAACAATCTGCTTCCCATCTACAGGGATTCATCTGTTTGCCTCCATTTGGATACATCCTTAAGTCCAATGAGTGGAAACAGGCTGCATGATTGGGCATTTTTGCTTGACAGTTTTTCCAAATCATGTTTATTAATTTTTGTTTGCTTTTTCTAGACCATAGTTCCCACAATTTCAGAGAATACATTGAAAATAAATTGTCTTTGAATAGAATAGCTTTGTCACATAATTTTAGGGCTTTTTCCATGGCCTCCTAATCCGTTGTGTCTCCGAACTCACACTACTCCATCTGCTCAGGTATCATCTCTTGCAAAAAAAAAATCCACTTCTTTAAAACACAAATGCTATGAAAACTGTATCCTAGTTGTCTACTGTATAATCCTAGCACTGGAAACAAGTTAAAACTTCTCTGTCATATTACTAGTGATAGCCAGTGACTATTAGGATGGGATAGGCCTTGGTTATACTTAAATCCTCCATTTAGCCATTGAAGGCTTAAGAGTTTTCTGCTACTACAATTAAGTAATGCAAATATAGTAATGCAAACATTGTCAATATTTTGTGCCATAAGATGATGAACACCTCTACTTTTCTTTTGCACACAAATCTAAACTAAGCAATGTATTGATAATTTGCCTTAGCTCTGTAGTCTTATATCATGATTGTTCTTTCTTAGACTAACAGCCCAACTACATGTAAGTTTTGATCCACCTTTGATCCACCTTCAGAGTGAAAAAAAAATCCAACATCAGCAAAGTGACCACCAGTTTTCCTTCTTCTGGAATATATCATGCAGAATGAAAATAGCTCACCACTTTGTTGACATGTGCTCTAAAGCTGTTATCAGATACAGCAAAACAAACAAAAGGAACACCTCTGAGGCACCTTTGAGACAGCTTAGGCTGCATCCAGACAGGGTCAAAAACCCATGATTGTTTCATGATTGTATGTGACTTACCAGATATGACCATGAAGCTCCCATTACAGTCCTGGAATATAGACCTGATTTACCAGGTTATCGTTATTCCAGTAAAATTAACTATTGTACTGTAATATCCTGTTATCGCAATTCTCTATGGATTAATGTACAAAAAGCAGAGTGAGAATTTGGCACAAGATGTCAAAACATGGAAAAACTTGTTATACTATTGGGAAGGCTAAGTCACATGGAAATAAAATCTCACCAGCAGTAAAATCACTCTGCTGCTACAAAAATGCTAAAACCCAGAATATCGGTCTAACATATGGACAGTGTGCGATCGTTCCGGATGTGCTTTAAACTGGTAAATCAATAAATTTCAGATTAAGTAAGTCATGTCTGGAGGCAGCCCTAGAGAAGCTCTGGGTTTCACACATCAGTCTGCCCCTTTCGCTTCCCCTGAACGTTCTGTGTTAGAAAAGGTTAGAACATAAGAGAAGCCTTGCTGGATCAGGCCACAGCCCATCCAGTCCAGCATCCTGTCGCACACAGTGGCCCACCAAATGCTCACGGGCATCTCAAGCAGAGACAAGGACAAACCTTCTCCTGCTCTCGAGTCCCAGCAGATGGCCTTAGAAGCACCCCGGTTCCTCCCCCCACCCCCAGCCTGAAGGATGCACCTAGGCATTCGTTCTAGTAGCCATTGATACATCTGTCATCCATAAATTTGTCTAACCCTACCTTAAAGCCATCCAGACTGGTAGCTGTCACCACCTCTTCCGGCAGCACAAATGAGGTTCCTGAGGTGAAGGCTCAGGAACACCAGGACCACACACTTTCTCTCTCAGATGCCCCTTTTGGTATGTCTGAACACAGCTTAATACTGAAGGTGGGTTATTGATGGATTAAAACTTGTAAAGCTGGGTCCTAAATGAGAAAGCCAGCCTGTTATAGATAATACAAAGAACGTCTTATTTTGTACAGTCTTCCATACAATTAATATTTCCTTCATGCATTGAGAACTGTTGTTCATTTCTACCTAGGCATAGATAAGGTGTCCCTACCATGGCAAAAGCAATGACACTGCAATGCTCAGTCCAGATACAACTGCTACCACATAGGCAAGAATTGTGCTTGGAAAGATCGCCAGCATGACTACGAAAGGCATAATCCACTAGAAGAAAAAGGAAATCAAAGAGAAAGTATTAATTATATTTAGCATTAACTCAGATCACAAGGGGTCTTTGTGACACTAGTGTTTTGATTAAAAATGCACAATGCTGGAAAAAAGTATATTAGTTAGACTATTAAAAAAGAAAGAAAGCAATAGCCAGTGAAGCTCCTCTACAAGAAACTAATTCCCATAATAAGTAGAGAAGGTCCTTGTGGATTTCAAGTCAGAGGATTTTCCATGAAATAACCAAAGCCACAAGAAAATCCTAATTTAAAAACTTTTATTATTTTGGTTTTTTAACTGCTAAATAGTGAAAATAAAGAGACATACAGTGGTAGAGGCCCAGGAGCACTTCCTGACCTCTGAAATCATTGCATCTGTAGAAAATCTGCAGCTTGGAGGGTTACACCTCAGGGGTGTGTATGAAATTTTTTTGCATTTGAATTCGAATCAAATAGAATATTCAAGCATTCAATTGTTTAGATTCTGAATGTTTAGAATACGAATGCAACAAAATCCAATTCGAAGTGAATACATTCGAATCTCCTCGTTTGAATGTTAGATTCGGATCTGAAGATACAAATGTCAACAACATTCATATGAGTTATAAGCATTTAGTACGTATCCCGTTTTATCCTGTAGGCATCCTGTTTTCATCCCGTACTATCAGCGCAAATGCGTACAGATACGTATGAGATTCGTACAGATACATATGTAATATATACGTATCTGTACTTTCGAAAGTTTAGAATCATTTGAATTCGAACATGTAGACATGCTATTCAAATTTGAATGTCTACATTTGATTGAATTTGATCGAATTTTGAATGTTTAGAACATTTGTGCACCTGTCACAGTTTTAAACTAGAGCAGCCATGTCCCCAGACGTTGACCCTTTTCAGTCCAAGGACATAGTAGAGTGGATGGAAACTACCCTCAGTAATCCGTCAAACATTAGATGGCAACTCTGCTGGAAATTATTAGTGAAGAGAAAGAGAGACTTGGTAGCATTTCACATACACAGAGTAATAACTGCAGCACTGCCTGGGACAGAAGGTGTTCCCAAACCTTCTCTAATCCACCTTTTTGAGCACAGAATGTTCAGG